>CM066990.1:12500-10012500 GCA_033977485.1 Hydrangea macrophylla | reverse complement strand
CATACTGATGTGTAACACTTGTAATTTTCTTTTCATTAATAATATCAGTTTTTCAAATTTCTGATTTGGACTGACTGTATTATTATATTATTATTTTAATTACATGACGGTATGGACGTGTTTTAGTATTACTATAGAGACTGTAGTAACCATACCGACTCGACCATATTAAGATTTAACTTAGTCTCGTACCCGGACCTAGATATTAGAAATAATACCCAGTTGCACGTAAATCGAGACCGACACGTATATCAATGAACTTATGCACATAAACCGAGAAAGTGATACCCAACCCGAGGTGGGCCCCACATGGACGGACATGTGGCAGCCACATGTCATCCCTTTGGACACATGTCTACTTAATGGACACATGTCCTATGCATGTAACATGCAAATGACACCTAAGCTAATGCACTTTCTATATATAACATGCACATGCACACAATTGACACACTTTGTCTCTTATAATCTGCACTTAAGTAAAGAAAATAGAGCTGGAGTTATAAGTTCATATAGGAGAAGAAGAAGGTGACACCATTGAAGTTGAAGTTCAAGCTCCACCAAGCTCAAGAACAACATCAAGCTTAATTTCAAGCTTTGGTGAGTAAATAGTGAGTAAATAGTAAGTTGTGAGTAAATTGTGAGTAATTGTGAGTAATCTAACTCAATTTAGAACATATATAGCATGTAATAATGTTTAGTAGGAGTTTGATGTTGTTGTGTTGAAGTTTTCATGATGTACAAGTCAATCCTTAAACCTGAGAAGTTGAAACTTTCAACAGAACATAGTTTAGTAAAATGAACGTTTGCAGTAGCTTAAAAATTCGAATTGAGCTAGGTTTTTTTATGAAGAAAGCTAACTCATATATCTACAAATAACTTTTCTACAGCTCAGTCTAGAAATCAATCCTTCATGGGTGAAATGCATGTAAAATGCAATGTTATTAATCTGGGAAACAGAAACTTTCAACAGAATGTAGTTTAGTAAAACCAACGTTTGGAGCAGCTCAAAAATTGGAATTAAGCTAGTTTTTTTGTGGTTAAATTTAACTCATTTATCTACAAATAACTCTTCTATATCCTGGTCTAAAAATGAATTCTTCATAGGTGAAAGTCACGTATAATGCAATACTATAAATCTGGGATAGAGCAGTCCAAAAATATAGAAATGTCAAAGTAA
The DNA here is from genome assembly GCA_033977485.1 of Hydrangea macrophylla. Taxonomy (NCBI): domain Eukaryota; kingdom Viridiplantae; phylum Streptophyta; class Magnoliopsida; order Cornales; family Hydrangeaceae; genus Hydrangea; species Hydrangea macrophylla. The sequence goes on along the minus strand of CM066990.1, from coordinate 10,011,320 downwards.
AATAAATATTTTGAGCAGCTCAAAAATGTAATGGAGCTACTTTTTTTGTACATGAAGATGATCCAAATACCTATAATGTTCTAGTTTTGAGTTTGATCTACAAAGTAATTTATCATGCCCAAATAAATCATATTGTTTCAGTCAACACAATGAAAATATATCCTGGCAGATTGTGTAGCTTTTTGTATAATGTTTTGTTTATGGATGGTGTTGATTGTTGATGCTAGTTTTTCGGTACCTATGTTGTTATGAATATCTTGTGCTATGGTAGTGCTATCACATAGATGAGTATGTTAAGAGTTTCATCTATATGTTTATTGGTATTAAATTCATGTTATAAATCCATGAGCTACGTGCTATGTTTTCCATTGTTATGAACATAGTTTAATGACTGTTGGAAGTTCATACCCAAACTATAAGTATGTTGTATGGCACAATTATTGTGTTAATAATGATTGGGTAAGTTCTCATCAAAAGTACATTAAGGGGTAAAATGAAATGTCAGATGTATAGCTAAATCATGACGGTTGTAATTAGACGCTATTAATGAACTAAACTACGAAACGTACAAATGTGTAAATTAATGATAAAACGTTCAATAACAGATTTTATGAGAATAAGGGACATTGGGTCTCGTTTTTAGTCATGTGACTACCGGTCAAAGTTGATTCGTGAACTTTCGTGTCGTGTTTGGATATTTCTTGCAAAGTTGGTCTTTCGGTAATTCCATAGAGTCGATTGGAGAGTTATGTTTGTGTTTTTGATCTGAGGATCGGCATGACGTGTTCAGTCAAGTGCGGATGACCTGAGTATCGTCATGGCGTGTTCGATCAAGTAGCAGAATAGTTTTCTGCACCCTTGGTCTGAGGATCGGCATGACGTGTTCGGTCAAATGCAGATGACCTGAGGATTGTCATGACGTGTTCGATCAAGTAGTTGAATAGTTTCCCGCACCCTTGGTCTGAGGATCGACATGAAGTGTTCGGTTAGGTGTGGGTAACCAGAGGATCGGCATGACGTGTTCAACTAAGTGAATGTTAACATCCCGCAGGAGTTGTGAAAGGTTTTGTACCCTTAGTCTGAGGATCGACATGAAGTGTTCGGTTATGTACAGGTGACCTGAGGATCGGCATGACGTGTTCGACCAAGTGAATGTTAACATCCCGCAGGAGTTGTGAAAGGTTTTGTACCCTTTATCTGAGGATCGTCATGATGTGTTCGGTTACGTGCGGGTGACCTGAGGATCGTCAATGACATGTTCGATTAAGTGTTTGTTAATATCCCGCATTCTTGATCTGAGGATTGTCATGACGTGTCCGGTCTTACGGGTGACCTGAGGATCGTCAGTGACGTGTTCGATCAAGTGATTCATTGTCAAGTGTTGTTCTTTCTTGACCCGTAAATACGTTTGAAGTTAAGTCTTCTTTCGGTCAATACCGTTGATCAGTTTAGTTCTGGACTAAGTTTCGAAAGGGAATGGTTAGGTATGAACGAAACATGGTTTTGGGAATAAGGAATGATGATGAATAACTTACCTTGGTGGTGGTAACCTTAAGGGGACCCTCACTTAGCTTAACCGCAAACGGCTTTTATGCCGCTGGACCATCCACGTCCAGCCTTTGCAGGTCCAGACAGAGCTGACTGCTATCAGGATGCGAACTTTACTACTGAAGGATATGCTGGTGAAGATTACTACGAGGAAGGCTATGGTTTCGCCAGCTGAAGACTTTGGAGTTTTTCTTTTGTTATAGTTATGTTATTATTATGTTAATGATGTAATAGTTTAGCTGGACTTGTAATATGTATCTTTTGGATATCTTTTTGGTCTGTAATATACTACTGATGTAAGACTTGGATGTTTTAAATTTTTTCTTCCGCTGAACTTAGTCATTTTCCCATATCACATTATTGTTATCAGCATGTTCGGACAATCAGGTGACACTCTCAACTAGTCACGTGTCTACGAACCCATAAAGGAAATTTATTTTTCCCTATTTTTGGTACTTCGGGGCGTGACATGATGTGTGTGGACCAAAAAATATTAGAGCATGGGGTGGTTATGAGTATTTCATTACATTTACTGATGACCACTCTAGGTATGGATATGTGTACCTAATGCAGCACAAGTCTAAAGCCTTTGAAAAGTTCAAAGAGTTTAGGGCTGAAGTGGAGAAGCAATTATGCAGGCATATCAAAGCCATTTGATATGAACGAGGTGGCAAGTATCTCTCTAATAAGTTTATTGATCACCTTGTATAGAATAGGATTCTGTCATAGTTGACTACAACTGGTACGTCTTAGTAAAACGGTGTAGCAGAGAGAAGGAATCGGACTCTTTTAGACATGACTAGGTCAATGATGAGTTATTTGAAGTTTCCATTATTCCTTTGGGGTTACGCTTTGGAAACCGCTGCATATATACTAAAACTAGTACCAAGCAAATTTGTTCCCAAGACACCATGGGAGATGTGGATTGGGCACAAGCCTTCTTTGCAACATCTTCGGATATGGGGGTTTCCGGCACGTGCTGAAAGGAAAAATGAGCAAGTTTGATTCTAGATCAAAAGTATGTTACTTTGTAGTGTATCCAAAGGATACTTATGGATGGTATTTTTATGATCCAAGTGAACAGAAAGTATATATTAGCACAAATGTTGTTTTCATGGAGAATGATTATATCATAAACCATAAACCTAATGGAAGGATAGATCTTAAAGAGATAGAAGGAGAGCCCTCAGTTCTACACGCAGTTGATAATGATGTAAGATAATAAAATACCACTTCTTTACCCATTTCGGCACTGGTACCTCATTGTAGTGGGAGGATGGTCAGCCAGGATGATAGATACATGTTCTCAGGAGAAGTTTTTGAAACGGTCTCCATAGAATCTGAATCTGATCCTGCCACGTACGAAGAGGCAATGGCTGTTGTTGATTCAGCTCACTGTGTTAAAGCTATGAAGGTTGAATTGGAATCTATGGATTCTAATCTGGTCTGGGATCTTGTAGAACTTCCAGCTAATATTAAACCCATTGGCTGTAAGTGGTTCTACAAGAGGAAAAGTGGATCTGATGGAAAGCTTGAGACCTTTAAAGCAAGGCTTGTAGCGAAAGATTATACTCAGAGGGAGGGCATTGGCTATGAGGAAACCTTCTCACCGGTAGCCATGCTCAAGTCCATCAGAATACTCCTATCCATTGCTGCATGCCTTGATTATAAGATCTGGCAGATGGACATCAATACTGCATTCGTCAATGGCAATCTTGAGAAGGACATCTATATGCAGCAACCAGAAGGGTTCATAGCTGGTGGGAAAGGTACCTTGGTATGTAAGTTGCAAAAGTCTATTTATGGGCTCAAGTAGGCATTCAGGAGTTGGAACATTCGTTTTGACCAAGCAGTTAAGTCATTTGGTTCCATACAAGATCTGGATGAGCCTTGTGTATACAAGAAGTGTGAAGGGAAATTGGTAGCTATTCTTGTGCTTTACGTGATGACATTCTACTCATTAGGAATGATGTAGGGGCATTGTCATCAATTAAGGTTTGGCTAGCTAGTACTTTCGGTATGAAGGATCTAGGAGAGTCGAGCTATATCCTTGGGATAAAGCTCTTTTGGAATCGTAAGCGATAGATAATGGGATTATCTCAAGCTAGTTATATCGATAAGGTGCTAACTAGGTTTTCTATGGACAATATGAAGAAAGGTCTACTACCTTTCAGACATGGTTTAGCGTTCTCTAAGGACCAGTGTCCTAAGATACAGGAGGAGAGGAATTGCATGGCAAGAGTGCCCTACGCTTCGACAGTGAGAAGTCTCATGTATGCAATGTTATGCACTAGACCAGATATCTGCTTTGCTATTGTCATGGTTAGCAGGTATCAATCGAATCCAGGTTAAGAGCATTGGACAGTCGTTAAGCACATTCTTAAATACTTGAGAAGAACTAAAGATTACATTCTTATATTTGGCAGTAGTGTGTTAATTTCAGTGGGATACACTAACTTAAACTTTTTGTCATATAAAGATTCGAGAAAGTCAACATCCGGACACATCTTTACCATGGGAGGTGGTGCTGTTAGTTGGAGGAGCATAAGCAGAAATGCATTGCAGACTCAACTATAGAAGATAGGTATGTGGCTGCTTGTGAAGCCACAAAGGAAGCTGTTTTGCTCAAGAAGTTCCTTATGGAGCTCAAGTTGTACCAGCGTCGCTGTCACTTATTATGCTATATTGCGATAATAGTGGGGCAGTGGCTCAGTCCAAGGAGCCATGGAACCATGGAAAGGGAAAGCACATAGAGCAAAAATATCATCTAATTCGAGATATTGTTCAACGTGGAGATGTGACTGTCACTAAGTATTGTCACCGCTGACAATCTTGCAGATCCATTTACAAAGGCCTAGCCACAGAAGGTCTTTGATCGTCATCTAGATAGTGTAGGTCTCAGATGTAGTCTTGAATGGTTATGAATATAAGTGGGAGTTTGTTGGGTTTCTACCCTCAAACTATTACTTTATGTATGAGACATTGACATTAACATTTTAATATGTGGACATCAGCTTTACATTTCATTGTATATGTTTCTTTCATGAGATGATTATTAATCATTAAGTATCACAGTAAGTAATTCGTGTGTATATGAAATACATACAAGTGAGATACGAATTACTATTCTTTGATACCTAGAATTTGTCACAGTGGATGATGAGACTGGATATCTCATTAGGTTTACACTATAGTATGATTAACTACCATTGGATGGAGTGATGAATCTCAATCACTAGAGTATAGGTCTTAGTTAATATGATAGTGCTTATAGTGCATTGACGAACCTAAGCTTTCCTGTTGATGCTTAAGGCTATCAACAGTCGATAGGAACTCATAACTTGTATAAGGTACGTGTTCTCAATCTTGAGATGATTATGAACACAGACTGTGGATATGGCTGCTTTGACTTACCAATTAGTAAGGTCATAAAGATCAACACCTAGGTATCTTGGGTATGTCATGTTCACGGGTTGTGAACATAAATTGTCAAGATAGTATCTACCCTCTAATAAAGAGTAAGCAATCCCTTGAGAATGTCACCAAGTTGATTGCTGAGAACTGCAGTCTTTTTCATAAGTAGTTATCAACATGTTTGGTAATCATGAGTGGTGAATGGAAGTCAAGGAATACAAGAAGTAATCATGATTTAGGTTGACAGTAACCATTTATCTGACTACCTGAATATGATTACGACTGTTGACCGTAGAGGGACAATTAGTACACCATACAAGTCTACACATCGCTTCAGATATGTTCTTTTGCGTTGGAGTTCAGTTATCATTTTATAGTAGAGTAAACGTTAACTGATCAGTTGGTTAATTTGCTGACCAAAGAGTTTGGTCATGGGATTCAACAATTGATCTAAGCCAACAATAAAGAGCCTAGGAGGTCCCACTCTTAGCTCTACTAGGATTATTGGAAAGGCACAAGAGGATCTTGTCAAGACTGTTCGATTAATCAAAGGAGTCTCGATCGATTGAAGACAAGGTCGATCGAATGTTGTTCAATCGATCGAAGGTTTAATTGATCGAAGCCACTTCGATCGATTGAAGGTAAAGTCGGTTCTCGGAATCTATATGATGTGAACCCATGGAATGGAGATTCCTTGAACCCACGATCAGATTGTATTCCATCCAAGAAAGCCAACAATCAAGTCAAAATAATCTAGACCCGTTGAAATCTTATTCCAAGAACCTAGATTTGGTGAGAGCTCCACAAAGTTTTTGCCTTTGATAAGTTTAGACTATTCAATCAAGGACAAGTAGATAAAACTGAATAGCTCTCTAGGAAGATAATCTTCATTCACATAATATGATATAAAAAAAGCTACTACAAGAGTGTTTTATACTCTCTAAGAAACCCTAGGGCCCAAAAGGCCTTCAGCAAAAATAAAGACATGGGCTAGAGATATTCAAGCCCAAAACAGTTTAAACTTAAATTAAATAGATGTCCACTTATTGAATAAAAATAGGCCCACACGCCCAAAACTAAAGAACATAAATATAATAGGCCCATGAGCCTAAGTGGCTTGTATCACATGGATTAAAGTTTGTTCCTCTTCTTCTAAGCCCATCTTGAATGTTAAGGTCTTACTTGAAACATTTGCAAATTTAGTCCAAGTGGATTGCACCAATCCTTGCATTGCTTCCTTGATCTTCTTAGCTCTTGATCTTGTGATTGGCCCATCTGGAGCTTGCAAGGGATCATCTTTGAGACTCAATCCACCATGGTGCCCATCACTATAAATAGGGCAGGTGCGTACAGAAGTCAATAATCGTCGTTTTTAACATCCCTAAGCTGTAGAAACTATTTAGGGTTCCCAAACCTTCTCTATCCTCCCTATTAGAGATCTCATCATCTCTAGCCTCTCCGGGAAGCACTCACAAGATACATAAGGGTGAAGAAAACCTAGTGGAAGCTGCTGCACCATCTAGGAGCTTGAAGAATTCACAATTGGGTTCAAGACACAAAGGTATAACTCTTGTCCCCTTTTGTACGCATCTATAGAATTGATGAGTAGTAGATCCAAGCTACCAATAAAGTTTCTAACTTTGCTTCCTGCTGTGCATTTAAATAAATAATTTTAAATCTAATTTTCCTTCACCTATCCTCTGGCAAACATTGTGCTTGATGGTGGAACCAACATTAGCTAATCCTTGAGAGGAAATGTCTTTCCAGGGTGACTTTTTACTCTCCATCCTCAGCATCATACTCTACTCGGTGCTCCGTGCTATCCTGCCCAAAATAAAAAACTACCTTAGTACTAGTGCTAACTAAAAGAAATATCTTAAAGTTCATAGCTTAGGTGTGTTGGACAGACGGTGAATGCCTAAACCTAGGCACTGATACCAAAAAAATACATGTCATGCCCCGGAGTGGCAAAATAGGAAAAATTAAATTTCCACTTTTGGACCCATGGACACGTGACTTGAATTACCATTCTATCCTTCTAAGTCTGCACAATGCTCAGAAATAAGGGATGTGCTAAACAAAAAGCATAACTTAATCTTAATTGAACATAAATACAGCAATCGAAAATATAACAATATACAATAACTTCGAACTTATTACATAAGGTCGTACTAAACTTATACATAAGCTTAAACGCTGAAATAATAACCTTCTGGTCTGCAGCTCGGCTCAATCCTTAATTTGCTCCTCAATACTACATCCTGAGCTCACCTCTCTGTCTAAACAGAACCTGTAACACTCTGGACATGGGAATATCCAAGACGTAAAATGCCATCAGCTTTAGAACAAAGTTGAGTAAGTAACACAACCACACCATAATCTATAATACAAATATCTCTCGACTCACATTATTGTTTAGTATCTTAAGATACAGTTCGTCTCTTATCAAAAGATGCATTCTTTCACGGGCATAGCGAAGGTCTCAACTAAAACATATAAGCAGTTATACATGTCTCAACATCCCATCATAGAATACATTCTCATTATCAATGAAGCATCCATATACCACAACGTTAACTAAATCCATGTATCCTTATCCAAACAACTACTAACTTGCTCGACTAGGTATTCAAAGAGAATACGGCAATCGATACAACTCGCTTCAGCATCCCAGAATGTTATCATAGTCAGTCCCAACTCTAAACAACACCAGAAGGGCTAACACTACACACTCACCAAAACCATCTTTCACTAACCGAACCACCTTGCACTAACAAAACCCTTATGCGCTAGCCAAACCATCTCGCACTAACCAAACCATTTTTAAACAACCACCATGCACTAACAAAACCCACTTGTGCTAACCAAACCATCTTGCACTAACTAAACCATCTTTTGCCAACCACCTCTTCAGGAGAACCGAAGTCTTAAGGAGTTCAAGAACATCTGTTTCATTATGAAGAACTGAAAAGAGCGTCAACTCTATGAACCACCACTTAGTCATGAAGAATCAAAGTGTTCTCGCTAACCTTTGCTTCGTCACGAAGAACTGAAGTGTTCAACTCAACTTCACTTCATCACAAAGACCCAAAGTGTTCTTACAATCCTTCACTTCGTCACGAAGAACCAAAGTGTTCAACTCAACCTTCACTACACCATGAAGAACTGAAGTGTCCTCACTAACCTTCACTTCATCACGGAGAACCAAAGTGTCAATTTCATCACAAGAACTAAAAGGAATCTCAACTCTACAAACCACCACTTTGTTATGAAGAACCAAAGTGTTAAGCCCGACCCAACAGCTAGCCTGACACGGAGTCTCAGCTTTACCTAACCACTAGCCTAACACGAATTCCTAGATTTACCCAACTAGCCTGACACAGAGTCCCAGCTTTACCCAACAACTAGCCTGACACAGAGTCTCAACATTACCCAATAACAAGCCTGACACAGAGTCCCAGCTTAACCACACTGAATCTAACACGGAGTCCCAACTCCCAATACAAAGTCTGACACAAAGTCTCAACATAAACCAACAATACTTGCATCACTTATTGCAATATAGGCACATCACACAACTTTCAAATACTAACATCATTGTTACACTTAAAATCATTCTAGTCCCATAGCACATCTCCACCAGATCCACACCTAAATGAACCCTTTACATGCTCATATTCTCGGTAGTACAACCCAAGCATGATTAACCAGTAACACGTACAAAAGAAACTTATATGGTTACTATCAACACGAGAATCATACCATACAACGTACATATAGCTTGTATATCGACTTTCAAAGGTCATACTAGAATTAATCGTACACTGCCATAATCATCAACCTGCTATATTCATAACAATGGAAGCATAGCATATGGCTCCTCTAACATGGATTGATACCAACAAACATATAGATAAAACCCTTGACATGCTCATCTATGTTATATCACTAACATAGCACAAATATTCATAGCAATACAGATATTGGAATACATAGCATCATCATCAACACAATGTATGTACAATACAACATGCAGGTAACTTATAGATATCTTGAATTTATCTTAATATGAATTAGAGTGAGGTTAAGAAACTCACCTCGAGCATATAGCGAGCTCAGAACCTCGGTAGTAGCTAACCATCAAGTTCTACAACATAAAACAGGAGAAACAGGATGAAGTAAGAGTGCTAACAACAGTAGCATAATGGTAAGTTTACCATATGAGGACATAAACCTCAAGGTACTGATCTACATATTATTATAAGTACAACGCTAGTGACTACACTCAAATCAAAGTCCGTCGCATTTTACGAAATAAAAGGTAGGGCATTCTAGACTAATACGGGCCCTAAAGACAGTCTGTATTTTTGACCGATTCAAAAAGTCACGAAACTTAAGGAGAACGTTCTAGACATTATTCTAAGACATTATTTTCGGAGCTCGTTTAGCATTTTTTTTAATAATTAATATACCCATAAAATTGATCCTTATTAATTATGAAAAATACTAAACTATAGTATTATAGCTTTATAAAATAAATACAGTATCAAATTCACTTAGGGTCATATCCCTAACTTTCCAGAATTTATTAGTATATATAGGTATTTAATTACTATTTAAATACGATATGAACACAATATTTATTATTTATATTATACATATAAATAATAAATACATATTATTTAATGTAATAATAATACTCAGAATATATGAAATATTATACAATAATATTTTATAACTTAGAAATACTAGTTATATTACTATAAACTAATTTAGTTAATTAAAACTATTTACAACAATAAATAAGTAATTAATATTAATAATAATATTAATCTAACCCATCGAGTCAACCCGAATCGACCCGAACTAAATGAACTATCCCTTTAAACTCTCAAAGAAAACCAACTGGGTGACCCATTGAGTCAAACCAGACCCGAACCTATCCTAAAAGGACTAGCCAGAACCACTCATAAATCAACCCAACCCACAACCCATTTATGCTAACAACCTAAACCAACCCAAACCTAGCCTAGACCGAATTCGAACCAAATTTGTAACCCGAACCCTAACTATTTACTCTCACAGCCTAGCCCCAACCAAATACCCGAACCCGACCAAAATCAAGCCCGACATCAAAACGACGTCGTATTACTTAAAGGACCTACAGGTCCTCCTTAATCTGACCCGAGGCCGAACCCTTACCCATATACTCACACATCCTAACCCTACATAGACCCGACCCAAACCCGGGTCTTATAAGTCGAAGACCCAAACGGGTCTCCTTTCTTCTCCGGCACACTGGACGCCGCTGGTGACCCGTGATTTGCCCGAAAAGCTTTCGAAGCCCATAAGTTTGACATCACTCAATAGAAATGGCTCTTTCCAATAGGAAAGTGACTGGAATTCCTCCCTCTACAACATAGTAGAAACCCATGATCTATTTCATTCATTTAGACCTCCTACCAGTGGATTATTCTTGTTTTGATTTTGGGAAGATAATGGCCTGCATGGCCATCTAAACATGTCCTAGTCCAATTTTGGGAGGATAACGATTAAGGGAGATGTCGGGTCGAATCATTAATGATGTAATGAAGCTTAATGCACAAATAATGTACTTAAATGAATAAGTGAGTTGACGGTTGCATGAGAGCATGATTGTATTGAATAACCTAGCTGGTTGTTCCATAGATGTTTGCATCAATTATGTGACCTCATGGTGGTGTTGTCAATTATGTTGTATTGTGTTTCATGAGGTGCTGTCATCAGTATGTTGTGGTCGATTGTGTTGTGTTGGTGTCGAGTTAGGCCAATTATGGTCCAGGAGATTAAGTTAGGGTTAATTATGGGCTAGGCGATAAAATGAGGGCCATGTGTGGCCATATTTTGCATTTTAGGGTCATGTGTTGCCATGTGGAAGAATGTGATTAAGTTAGGGCCAATTGTGAGCTAGGATGATTGAGTTAGGGCCAAATAGGCTAGGAGTTGTGTTGTGACCAAATCGAGCTTGTTTATGAATTTGTGGCCGAATTAGGCTTGTGTTTGTGTTGTATGTGATAAAAGCTAGTACCGTTGGTTTAGTGTTTTTGTGGTTGTGGACAAAAGCTAGTTCTGCGAGTGTTGTGGTCGAGTATGACAGAAGCTAGTACTTTCAAGTTATGAGTTGTTGGCATGATGGATTCGTGTGCGTTGTGTTGTATTGTGTTGCATTGATGTGGTTACATAGTCGGAAAGAACATTGGATTTTGGGCGAGAACTTGCACAACATTACGATAACTTCTAAGTGATAACATAAATGGTATTTATGTTCATATTGTTTGTGCTTTGTAGTATTTCACTCAGCTTTCAGCTGATGGGTGTATGGCCCTGGACATCGTGTCCATCTGCTGTGGTTCCAGGTACTAAAGATGCTATTCCGCCGGGTGAGTATTGTGGAAAGGAGAACGTTGACCAGGAAGGTTAGGGCTTTGCCCGTTAAAGTGGCATTCGTGTTGCTGGAGCCATTTTGTTCCGTTGGGGAATTTTATTATCTATCTTTTATGTTGTTGTTGTTGTTGTTGTTGTTGTTGTTGTAGCGGCCGTTTAGCCTAGAGACTTCTGTTCTTTTGAATTTTGGATATTTGTAATAACTAGTATGTATATCTAAAGTTGTAAGAGTTTGATGTTGATTCTGCTAAATTTAGAATTATTTGTGCTATTTTTATTAATCTGATATTTTACATTTCATTGGTGTTTGGATAATCATGCGATCTGTAACTTGTTACGAGCCTATGGGTCCGATAAGGAAGCTTACTTCCCTTAATTATCGCAAAGTCGGGGCGTGACACTGGCTAACCCCAAGAAACTGCATACTCTGACACATTTGTTGGCGGATTCCAATTTGCTATGGCCTCAACTTTTTGTGGATCTACTGATACACCTTCCTTGGATATCACACGTCCCAAGAATGCAATCGCAATCAACCAAAACTCACATTTCTTCAACTTTCCATATAGCTTCTTTTCCCAAAGTCATTGTAGAATCAATCGGAGATGTTTTTCATGGTCTTCTACACTTCTAGAATATATCAAAATTTCATCTATAAAAATAATCACAAACTCATCTAGGTAGTCTTTAAACACTCATTTCATTAAGTCCATGAATACTGCTGGTGCGTTAGTAACCCCAAATGGCATGACGAGGAACTCATAATGACCATAGCAGGTCCTAAATGCAGTCTTCTCTACATCTTCCACTTTCACCTTTAACTGATGGTAACCCGATCATAAGTCAATTTTAGAAAACACCTGAGCTCCTTAAAGTTGGTCGAATAAGTCATCAATTTTGGGTAACGGGTGCTTGTTCTTAATGGTGAGCTTATTAAGCTCACGGTAGTCAATACACATTCTCATAGTTCCATCCTTCTTCTAAACAAATAGGACTGTTGCACCCCACGGCGAAACACTAGGTCGAATAAACCCCTTGTCCAATAGCTCTTACAATTGAATCTTCTATTCTTTGAGTTCTATCGGTGCCATTCGGTACGGTGCCTTCAATACTGGTTGAGATCTTGAAGCTACTTCAATGGTAAATTCAATTTCTCGTTCAATTAACTCTTCTGGCAAGTCTTCTAGAAATACCTCTGAAAACTCTCGTACTACTGATATATCTTCAACCTTAGTACCCTTAATATGTGTGTCAATTATAAAGCACAAGAACCCCTGACATCCCTATTTCAACAATTTTACCTACCCGGATTGCTAACACTAAGAATGGCGGTGCTATGACACCAATTCCCTGAAAAACAAACTCTCCCTATCCCAGTGGTCAAAAAATAACTCTTTTTTGTTCACAATTAATAGAGGCTTGGTTCACGAATAACCAATCTATACCCAAAATTATGTCAAAATAGTTAACATTCAACGGTATTAGGACAACGGTCAACTTTCTATCATCTACTCGAATGTCGCATGCCTTGAAAACCGAAGATGTCATCATTGGTTTGCTAAGAGGTAAGGATACTAACAAGTCATATCCTAAAGGTTTAGACATGCTATCTAGATGCTTAACAAATTCATATGCAATAAACAAATGCGTCGATCCCAAATCAATTAAGACATGAGGTAGATGAGAATAGATTGGTAGGATACCTGATACCACGAAGCAGTGGCTGAAGTGTCCCCCGGTGCCTACTGATAAAATCTCTCATGCCTTGGCCCAACTCCTTTTCCCTTATCCACATTTATTTAGGATCTTGCCCCGGTTGTCACTATTGAACTTGTTCCTTGTTGCTTCTTCATTGGACAATCTTTGGATTGATGTCCTAGCACACCACAAGTGTAGCATCTTCCATTCATATCTTGATCAGAACCTCCCTTGCTTTGAGCTCTGACATGTGGGCAAAATCTAGCAACATGCCCTAGTTTCTTGCAAATGTTGCACACTAATGTGAGGTGGCAAATTCCTGCATGTCGTCGATTACATGTTGAGCATAATGGAGTGTTCTCCCTAGAGTAGATCCTTCCCCCTTCTTGTACCAGAGCCTAAACCTCATGATAATGTCTTTTTAGAAAATCCATGTTCCTTTCCTTTGTCTTCATATGCTCGCTTACCTTGTTGTCCTTGCCTGAATTCTCAATATCCCTTTCCACTATCAAAGCTGCATCCTGAACATCAACCACCTTTCAGTGTTGGAGGGTATCGACACGGCTGTGAATATTATACCTCAATCCTTCCTCAAACTTTGGGGCTTTATTGACTTCCCTTGGTACGAACCAGTTAGCAACGCAGAGTAGATCATTATACCTTGCAGCATACTTGTCTTCATATGCTCGCTTACCTTGTTGTCCTTGCCTGAATTCTCAATATCCCTTTCCACTATCAAAGCTGTATCCTGAACATCAACCACCTTTCAGTGTTGGAGGGTATCGACACGGCTGTGAATATTATACCTCAATCCTTCCTCAAACTTTGGGGCTTTATTGACTTCCCTTGGTACGAACCAGTTAGCAACGCAGAGTAGATCATTATACCTTGTAGCATACTCATTCACGGACATGTCTCCTTGTTGTAGATTAGCAAATTCCCGTGCCATTTTTGTTTTTGCGGACGTCGGGAAGTACTGCTTGTTAAACTCTTTCTCAAACCTCTTCCACGACTCAGACGGTCCTTGAACAAGTTGATTGGTCCACCAATTTTGGGCTCCACCTTTGAGGGTATCGGTGGCACACATGATTTTCTCGACATCAGTCAATCCACAGCTCGAAAAATGCGATTGATATCCATTAACCAACGGTCGGCTAATGACGTATCCGGACCTCCCTCAAATTGAATTGGCTTCCACTTATAGAATTGTTCAATGATTCCCCATTCTTGTTTTGGTTGAGGATTCGCTGGCCTTTCCCCTTGCTCGAATACTCGTTCATTTACAAATCTCACAAAATTACTCACTGCATCTTCTAAGTGCTCCATCCTCGAGTAAGGTGAACATTCTCAGTTGGGATCAACCTTTTCTTACTTGCCAATCAGCTCACATGAATACCATGCATGCTATGCGAATATAATATGCAACAATCATATTTTATATCCATATGCATTCATGAAATGCATCTAAGTTACTCGTTATAATCACGTTCACTCAAGTCACCATCTCTCATACCCAAGTTCTATTCCTATTGCTTTGATACCACTAAATGTCACACCCCGAAACAACTCATACGATTCTAGGATACGTGGCACGCCACCAAGGCACGTCCCCATGTTTTTAGAGTTCCATAAAATACATTAGTAAAAGTTTTGCCTCATGATCTCAACATATTTCCAACATTTTCAAAGAGATTTTATAATTACATTTCCAAACACAACCTAACGAAGTCTTTTTCGAAAGTACCACTTTTATAGTCCAAAGGGGTCACAAGGGTACCCTCATGCTTAATTAGGAGCAAAACAAAACACCCAAAGCGGTAGAATTAAAAGTCATGCGGGGGTATTCAACCGATCGAACTGCCCCACTCAACCGGTCGAATGACCTCTGGCAGAATCCTTCATAGCAGCAGAATTTTGCTTAAAGATCAATCAACCACTTCTAATTTTCAATATTTCTAAATATTTTAAAATAGCAAGTTAACTTTCAAAATTTGTAAAAACACTAACAAACCAATCTCTTGGGCTTCAAGAGTTCATATCAACTATTAAAACAAGTTTAGGAAAGGTTAAACTAAAATCCATTCATTTCAAACTCATAGAGACTCCCGAGTTCGTTGAACCTAGGGATGTCATTTGGAATGGAAATTCTGATTTTGGCACCAAAAATTAAATTTCGAATTCCGAAATTTTGAATTTCGAAAAAAATCGGGACGGAATCGGAAGTGTTTTGAGAATTCCGAAAATATTTTGAAATATGTTTTCCAAAAATTTTTTGAAAATTTTTCCAAAAAAATCCGAATATTTTCCAAAAATTTGGAAGAATGTGGACTTATTTGTCCCACATCGAATAAGAATAAAAAGGAGAGAATAGGAGACTCTCCATAAAAGCATGATTTACTCTTTCAATAGTATTTGTATTTCAAAAATTGCAAAAATTATGAAATTTTTTTATTCTAATTCCGAAAATTCCGAAGAACTAAAAAATTTCGAAGAATTCTGATTCCGAAAATTTTTTAAAATTCTGAAATTCCGAAATCGGAAAGGAAAATGAAATTTCGAAAAAATTGGAATGGAAATTGGAACACCTATTTAATTTCTGAAATTTTCAGAATTTTTTCCGAAAGAGGGTATTCCGATCCGTTCAGGCCGAAACACACCCCTAGTCGCACTAAACCAAACCAAGCAAGGAGAAATAAAGTCGTAACATTCCCAAAACTAACTAGCTAAAGATAATTCATATATTACATAAGTAAAAGTGAACAAACTTACATAAGTCACCAACTAAGCACCCAAGTTTGCAAAACCTTCCCAAAACACAAGCATAGCTCTAGAATTCTCATACCAACTCATATGGACTAACTAGCTAAGTTGTGAACATAAACCATTTTAAGTACAAAACTACTCCCAACCATATTACAAGTTTTTAGTACAAAAGATAGAGTTAGTTACATTATATATGACAATATCCCCAAAACCCATGTTACCTTGTCGTTGCCTTTTCCTTCATTTCTTGGATGCCTCGCCTTTATCACCTACAATGGTTATTCAATAACAACTACACTATATCAGCTATATGCTAGTAAATAACAATAATGATAAACATGAACAACAAACATTCTCAATCTTATCTTTTGCACATGACTATGGTCTTCCGAGAACTCAAGTATCGGCCACCTTTTCACGTTACTACGACTACTCCATTAGTCCGCGCGACTAACCGAGACCCACGCCTCTCATTCAGACTCGTGACCTCATGCCAAATTGGCACCTAGTCACATTCTTGATGGCAAGCACAGGTTTCCCTTTAACCCACATATACAACTCAACATGCTCAAGTATTCATGATACCGTGTGATTCCACAATTAATACATGAGCTAACAAAGTACTCTAAACATGTGAATTAAAGGCATATAGCCATGTTTAGCATCACAAAGATTGTCTCCAACATCCGATTATTCTTATTTCATAATCAATGTCACTCACCTTAAGGATTTCGCTCCTACTTGTAGAATTAAGAGACTAGTAAGTCCCACGTATAAATCCTATACCAAATAATACTAGTTATAAGCTAAACCCCCGAATTGGGTCGTGGAAAAAATAACACAAAATTTAATAAGATTCGTATTAATGCGTTAGACTCACCTCCAAAAGTTCAAATATGTAGCATATTTTGAAAATGAACGTCAAACGACATGTCGTTTGTCATCGCGAGCGTCGTCGAGTTTTCTATCGATATATCTCTCGTTTCTTTCCTCTAGAAATATCTCTAAGGAAGAAATGAAGAAGATGACACTTTTGATGAGTCATGAGACACTTGTCTCAACCATGCAAGTCCTAAGTTTGCAATTCTATTATGAACTACCCAAGGTTTTACTAGTTTTGCAATTACACCCCTGCTAATTATAAAGCTTATTAAAATTATCCCAAATTTAAATGGACGTTTGTCTATGTCCCGTATGGGTCCCATAAGTAGTCCCACATAATATTATAAAGTTGTTAATTAACCTACTAATTATATAACATGTCCATTTCGCTCTCACAAAAGTATCTGTAGCAGACCATAGGAGTGGTCTCTAACGATTAACATATTATTAAAGCATCATAATATAATATTCACATAAGCCTTAATAAACATTTAAGCACATAAGGATTGTTCCGCATATCTGTCCCATCACACGGGGACCTATCATAACTATTGCATCCTAGAACTGCTACTTGGCCTTATCTCTGGATTCCAAACTAGACACCCTTAAGCATCTTGGTGAGTCAAAACTCACTTAACACATATAATCACATTATCAATGAAATGTTAATATGCATGCTAAATGCAATTAAATATAACCCGCGGGAGCGGGTGTTACAGTCTAGGCAATACTTTCAAAATTTGTGTTTACCTCCCCACGAGTTCTCAAAACTTCTAATTACCGCTCGAAACATCACAGACATCTAAATTATTACTTTACAAAGAGAAAACTATAACTTATAAAAGTTTTCGTCTAAGTTCTGTTTGTCGGTGTAATTACGTTTTGAAAATTATTTTCATGGAATTTCTAGATAACCTACCTTTTGTACAACGTATCATCTACGCTCTCACTATAGCATTTAAATGATCTAAATCTAGGTCAAAATTATTAGAAAGTACTCTACATAGGTAAAATCACTATTCATAATTACCAGATAATTCAAATAACATTTAATCCACATAAATATCATTTAATCATGTTAATTCCCTCATAAATTACCAACTTCCCGTGTCCTCAATTGACACTCAACGTTGACCCACCCTAAACCTCATCTCAATTATTAATCACCGTTAATAATTTTCCATAAATCAAATATGCAATTAAAATGAATATATTTTTCCAAGACCAGTGTGATAACTCTCCCCTCCAAAAAGGAAGTTTGTCCCCAAACTTATACCTCATGAGTCAAAAAGATATGGATACTCATTCTTCATCTCTTCTTTGTTCTCCCACATAGCCTCCTCGACCGTATGACTACGCCATAATACCTTCACCATCGAAATAGTCTTCATTCTCAACACTTGTTTCCTCCGATCCAAGATCTCTACTAGATGCTCTAAATAAGTCAAGTCCTCTTGGATTTGTAATGGTTTAGGTACTATGATCTTACTCGTATCCATCATACACTGTCTCAACGTCGATACGTGAAGCATGTTGTGCATGAATGCAAACTCGGATGATAAGGCTAGTCGATAAGCCACTGGTCCCACCTTCTCTAGGATCTCAAACGGTCTTATGAATCTTGGGTTAAGTTTTCCTTGCTTCCCAAATCAGACAATGCCTTTCGAAGGAGATACTCATAAGTATACAAAGTCTCCTACTTCAAATGTCATCGATGGTCACTTAGAGTCCGCATAACTCTTATAACAACTCTGAGCCACCTTAAGTCGCTCCTGGATTAACTTCACCTTCTCAGTAGTCAACTGTATTATCTTAGGTCTAATTAATCTTCTTTTTCCAACCTCAGTCTGACAAACCGGTGAACGGCACTTACTTCCATACAAAGCTTCATACGGTGTCATAACAATGCTTGATTGAAAACCATTGTAAGCAAATTTGATTAAGGGTAAGTATTTCTCCTAATCACTCCCAAAGTCTAGAACACACAGTCAAAGCATATCTTCCAATGTCTGAATGATTCGATCTAACTGTCCATCGATTTGGAGATGAAAAGTAGTACTGAAACTCAACTTAGTACCCATAAACTTTTGCAAAGTTCCCCAAAACCTCGACGTAAAACTACTATCCCGATCCGATACATTCACAGCTGGAACCCCATGTAGTCTTACAATCTTTTTCACATATAACTCTGCTAATCTAGCCGGCTTTGTCATTTTGATCGGTAAAAAATGAGCTGACTTTGTCAATCTATCAACTATGACCCAAATATTGTCATTCTTGTTGGGTGATCTTGGAAATTCGGATACAAAATCCATCCTGATCTCATCCCATTTCCACTCTGACATAGGTAATGGCTGTAGTAGTCCTACGGGTACCTGTCTGTCTGCATTTACTTGTTGACAAGCTAAACATTCAGAAACATACTTGGCAACTTCCTGCTTCATGCCCCTCCACCAAAAGTTCTCTCATAAGTTCTGGTACATCTTATTGCCTCCCAAATGAATTGAGTATTTAGTACTATGTGCTTCCTCTAGGATTCACTCCTTCAAGTCTTGTACATTCGGTACACACAATTAATTCCCAAGCATCAACACTCCTTGTTCCAAAGAAAACCCGAGTCATTTCCCCAAAGGCATCTCATCTCTTATTTTACACAAATAGTAGTCATTGAATTGCCCCACCTTGATCTCATCTATAATGTCTGGGTGAGCTATGATTGCCATCATTAAGCCACCATTTGTCACTGGAATCACATCTAACCCCAACCGTTCTGTCTCTCTGACCAGTTCCTTTTGCTTAGTTAGCTCATAGGCTAAGTTCCTTGTTGTCTTCTAGCTTAACACATCGGCCACTATATTAGCCTTTCCTGAATGATACTCAATCAAAAGATCGTAATCCTTCATCAATTTTAGCCATCTCCTCTATCTCATGTTCAAATCTCTCTACGTGAATAAGTATTTCAAACTGTTGAGGTCTGTAAAGATCTCACACTTCTCACCATACAAGTAGTGTCTCCAAATCTTCAAAGCATAGATTACCGCGACTAACTCAAGATCATGAGTTAGATAATTAACTTAATGTGTCTTCAACTATCTTTAAGCATAGGCAATCACCTTGCCACCTTGTATAAGCACACGCCCCAAGACCCTAATGTGGCTTATCATAATAGATCACAAACCCCTCAGTTTTGAATGGTATCGTCAGAATAGGTGCTCTTGTCAAACGTATCTTTAATTCTTGAAAACTATCTTCACATTATGAACTCCATTCAAAAGTAACACCCTTTCTCATTAACTTTATCATTGGTAATGAAATCCTTGAGAAATTATCAATGAGCTATAGTATCTAGCTAATCCTAGGAAACTTTAGATTTCTGACACTGAATTCAGCCTCTGCCAATTAGATACAGCTTATACCTTGTGAGGATCAATCGAAACATTGTTCTTATCAAACACATGAGCAAGAAAAGTAATGCTAGGTAGCCAGAATTCACATTTCTTCAATTTCCTGAATAATTTCTTCTCTCACAATCTTTGAAGTATAAATCTCAAATTCTTCTCATTCTCTACCTCACTCAGTGACTAGTTAAGGATATCATCTATAAACACAATCACAAAGTCATCTAAGTAGTCCTTAAAGACTTAGATCATAAGGTCCACAAACGCAGCTAGTGCATTGGTAACCCCAAATGGCATTACTAGAAATTCTTAGTATCCGTAGCGTGTTCTGAAAGTTGTCTTCTCTACATCTTCTTCAGTTACTTTCAACTGATGATAACCTTATCTCAAGTCTATCTTCAAAAATACTTGTGCTCCATGAAGTTGGTTGAATAAATTATCAATTATGGGTACCGAATACGTATTCTTGATTGTCAACTTGTTTAATTCTCGATAATTGATATACATTGGCATTGAACCATCCTCCTTCACAAATAATACTAGTGCTCCCCACGGTGATACACTAGGTCGAATAAACCCCTTGTCAAGTAGTTCTTATTGTTAGATTTTCAATTCTTTCAATTCCACAGGTGCCATTCTATATGGTGCTTTCAATACAGGTCTTGAGTCTAGCATTATCTCAATGGTAAACTCTATCTCCCTCTTAATAAGAACATCTGATAAGTCATCTGGGAATACATTCAGATACTCCCATATAGCTGGAATGCCTTCTACTTTTAATTTGATCGTCGAAGCATCGATTACTAAGCATAGAAATTCCTAAAATCCTTTTTTAAACAACTTACCTGCTCGGATAGCCGAAATTAGATATGATAGTGGTGTAAGCCCACTCCCTCGGAAACAGAAGCTCTATGTGGACATGAAGCCTCTAGAGTCCACCCCCTCCTCCCTTTCTGGGTTTTCAAAATTGATTTTCCTTTAAAATATTTGAAAAATAGAAAAAAGTTTGTAAAAATAGATATAGAGTCGCCACTTGGTCTTTGGGAACCAAGAAACCCAATTTTGACTCACCCAAATGGATAAAGGGCACTGACCTTTCATAACCAAAGAACTTAGCTCGGGGTTTTGGTACAAGAGAGGAAGGAGCCTTTGTCCCAACTAAAACACCCTCAATTTCCCCCGTCTTTCGACAAGCCTTAATTAGCATCCAAGTTAGGTTACCCTTTTAAACTATGCCCAAAGCCTTTTAACTATGCCTAACTTGGCATTTGGTAACCCCATCTTGTTCCATTTAGCCCTGGAAACATCGTCGCTTTATGGCCGTTAGGTTACCTTTTTATCTATGCCCAGCTTGTCCTTTGTAACTACGCCCAACATGGCTTTAGGTAACCTCATCTTGTTCCGACAGACTTGACTGACTCACCCATACTACCCAAATGGCCGAATACTCATTTTACGATAGTACCGATGAGGTACTACCACATCACTTGCCCAACTTGGCCTTTCATCTGATATCCATTCCCAACTTGGCCTTTGGTAACACTCACATAATAGCACGGTACTCATTACTCTTTGAACGAGACACAAGAACCAAACCAATGGATATGATCAACTTGTTATTAACTTTCATTATATCTACATCGCTACGGATCTCGAGATCAGAGATAACACAGCTTACATAACCATGATTAATGCACGTAGTATAAATCGTTTATGCATATTATTCTCAGATTATTATTATTAAAGGCATCTCGTATGATTTTTGGGGTTTACGCAACTCGTACATGTACGTTTACTGGTTCGATTCATCCTTTTACTTACTATAGAAAACATATTCTGTTTGAAATCAGTAGGCTCGAGTGCTCAGGTGAGCTCAAGCGCTCGCCTTTGCAAATTATTAGAATCCTTATCCTTTTAATATATAAGTTGTACATTTAGAAAGTACTACTCAATTAGCATACAGTACAGCTTCACTCAAGCACATACAAACACATATGATAAGTATATCTCAGGGTACAACCTTCGCACCACATAATATGACCAACATATTATGGATCAACATAAAACTAACGTGCAACAACTCATTCTTTAAAATACTACTGAACTTGAGCGCTTAGGCCTCGCCTGCTCGTTGGGCTCGAGCGCTCGAGTTTGACAACATTCCAGTAGATTAGTTAGTTCACCAACATAACTTTGTTTTTACGTCAACTATAACACATGCATGGCCATGGATCATAATTAAACTTAAGAAAACATATTTTAAGAGTGAGTAGGTGTACTCACTTAGCTTGGATGAGCAAAATGATGCAATTGATGATGATTACGAGATGATCAAGCACTAAATGCAACTTCTATCAAGCTCAAGAGTGTTAGATCCTCCTCTTGTTCTTGATTTCCCCAAGACTCAACCCCTAAACATCATGGTAATGAAATGTGTGTATATAATCATGAAATGAAGGTGATGGATGGTGAATTGAGGGACAAGCAAGTATAAATGTATGTATGTGTGTGTGTGAGCAAGCTCTCAAGGTTCTCTCTCAAAGAAGCTTTTTGAAAACAGAGTTAACAAACGTAATAAATGCTTGGAAACACTGGGTATTTATAGAGTTTTCTAAGCCCAGGGGCAAAACAGTCATTTCATTACATTTTAGCTTGAGCGCTCTGGTGCATCGAGCGCTCGAGGCTCCTACTGCTGCTTTCCTTCTATTGTTTTAAGGGTTCAAGATTTAAGAAATTAACATTCATACCAACTGTCATTAAAACTTAATCATAAACGATCGTAACTATCATATACAAATACAGAAATATAGAAATATATCCATATACAAATAATTACAGGTAAAAGGGCCGGTGTTACATCTCTCTACCACCCAACAAAAGATTTTGCCCCTAAAATCAGAGCTAAGACTCACTAAACAACTCCGGGATCTTCTCTCGTATAGCAGACTCCATCTCCTATGAGACTTCATGTTTGTCTTCATGCTTCCATTGCACTTTCACCAATGGTATCTCCTTATTTCTCAGTTTCTTAATCTCCCTTCCCAAAATCTGTATGAGTCTCTCGGTGTACGACACTTGACTATCCACTTTAATATCTTTGAAGTCAATCTTGTGCATTGATCCGTGCACGTACTTCCTTAGCATGCTGATATGGAACACATTATGTACTCCGGCCATTTTCAGTGGTAGTGATAACCTGTAGGAAACATTACCTACACGCTCCGAAATCTCGAAAGGTCCAATATAGCAAAAGCTTCCACTTTCTGTCCGAACCTAACCACGACACTTATCGGGGAGACTTTTAGCAGCACATGATCTCCTACGCAGAAATCCAGGTCTTTCTAACGCTTGTCTGCATAGCTCTTCTATAGACTCTAGGCTGCCTTTTTCCTTTCTTTGATGACGTTGATCTTTTTGTTGGTCTCCCGAACCACATTTGATTCCAACAACGTGCCTTCTCTAGTTTTTGCCTAACAAAGAGGCAAATGACACAGTTTTCTGTAGATCGCTTTGAATGGTGCCATCCTAATGCTTGAATGGTAACTTATTATAGGTGAACTCGATGAGTGGAAAATGCGTCTCCCAACTACTTTCAAAGTCGAGTACGTATGCTCGCAGCATATCTTCCAACACTTGATTAGTCCTTTCTGTTTGTCCATCAGTCTGGGGATGGAAAGCAGAACACAACTTTAGTGAAGTCCCCATAGCTATTTCAAAACTCTCCCAAAATCCGATTGTAAAATGCGAATCGCGGTCCGAAATAATCAAAACGGGCATGTCATGCAACTGAACAATCTATTACAAGTACATTCAACTCATTTTCTCGACGGGATACGTCATGTTGTATGTAATAAAGTGTGCAAACTTAGTGAGTCAGTCCATGACTACCCAAACTATGTCATGGTTTTGTTGCAACCTCGACAATCCCACGAAAAAATCCATAGAGATGTCTCCCACTTCCATACTGGGACTGGTAACGATTGTAAAAGTCCTGAGGTCTTCTGATGCTCAGCTTTAACCTGCTGGTAGATAAAACATTTCGAAACATGCTCCGCAGTGTCTCTCTTCATGCCTTCCCACCAGAAATAACTCTTTAGGTCCTTGTACAGCTTTGTACGACCTGGATAAACTGTTAACCTTGACCTGTGCACTTCATCCATCACTTCTTTTCTTAGTCCATTGTCCTTTGGTATATAAAGCCGGTCTCGACATCGAAGACTTTCGTCTTGTCAAATTCTCCATTCCTCAAGATCTTTGGCGGCTGCTTTCTCAAACCATTGCCGTAGTCCTTCATTCTTCTTCTGAGCCTCAATAATGTGGCTGATAGGAGTCGATTCGATAGCAAGGCATACAAAATGCTTTCCTTCTTCTGAAACTATGGCCTGAATATCAAATTCTTACAAGTTTTCTAATGCTTGCCACTCTTTAATCATTAAAGAAGCAAGTTATCATGAGGTTTCTTTCTTAAAGTGTTTGCGACTACATTCGCTTTACCGAGGTGGTATTGCAAAGTGAAGTCAAAATCTTTAAGCAACTCCATCCAGTGTCGCTGCCTCTGAATATGTCAAACTTCTCTCTGAACAGATAATGCCTCCAGATCTTGAGAGGCAAAACAATGGCAGCTAATTCCAGGTCATGCGCTAGGTAATTCACCTCTATCGCAATCCACAGATGATTACCTTACCTTCTTGCATGAGCATGCATCCGAGTCCTTGGTACGAAGCATCGCAATATACAGTAAATCTTTCTCCACTGGTTGGTATGGTAAGCATTTGCATTGAAGTTAACCTCTCCTTCAACTCTTGGAAGGTGCTTTCATGCTTACTTAATGACTCAAACTTAGAACTTCTTAGTCAAGCTAGTTAATGGCGCGACTATTTTTAAGAATCCTTCCACAGATCTCCTATAGTAACCTACCAATCCAAGGAAACTCCTTACTTCTGAGGCATTAGATGGCCTATTCCAATTCAAGACAGCGTCATTCTTAGATGAGTCTACTAAAATCCCTTCTAAAGTAACTACGTGACCCAAGACCTTCACTTTTTCTATCCTGAACTCGCACTTGCTAAGCTTAGCATATAACTGATGATCTTCGAGCATTTATAACACAATCTGAATATGCCTCTTGTGTTCTTCCTTTATCTTTGAGTAAATCAATATATCATCGATAAACACAATTATGAACTTATCCAAGTATGGTCGAAACACATTATTCATCAAATCTGTGAATACACTAGGGGCATTAGTGAGTCCAAATGACATCACTAAGAACTCATAATGACCATATCTAGTTCTAAAGGCAGTCTTTGGTATGTCCTCTGTTCGAACAAGCAGCTGATGGTATCCCAATCGAAGGTCTATTTTCAAAAAGGTTGTTGCTCCCTGCAACTGATCAAATAGATCATTTATCCGAGGGAGGGGATACTTATTCTTGATTATGACTTTTTTAACTCTCTGTTATTGATACAAAGTCGGAGTGACTAGTCTTCTTTTTCATAGATAGCACTGGGGATCTCTAAGGCAATGTTCTTGGTTGAATGAATCCCAAGTCTTTTAACTCTTGAACTTGCTTGTTCAATTCTTGCATTTCCGTTGGGGCCATCCGATAAGGGGTTTTAGAGATTAGTAACATCCCTAGTACCAACTCTATGTAGAAGTCAATCTCCCTCTTGGGTGGTAATTTAGCAATAGCTTGAAACACTTCTGGGAAATCTCGAACAATGAAGTTCAATTTCACCACATGACATTAATCCTAGAGATCATCACTAAGTCTTGAAGGTTCAAGTAATTCCAAGAGCATAGACGTGAAGGTTCTGGACTACAAAGAGGGAGAATCATCTAGATCTTGCCTGAAGTGTTCTCGTAAGGATCCAACTGATCATAAAAGGTATTAGATCTATTTTTGATAATTATATGTATCTCAGATTTGAGCCAGATCTGTTTTGAAAAGAGTTTTCAATGATTAATCACTTCCGCAAACCCTAAAAAATTTAAAACAGGACCAACAACTGGTATCAGAGCCTGCTCAAACTCTATACGTATGATTTCTTCCAAAACATCATAAATTAATGGCTAGAAAATAGATCAAAAATAAAAGCACATGAAATTGTGCTTGATCGGGAGAGAACTAATCCTAATAATACGCCTTAACGAGCATTTGTTAGTACCGTTTTATCCTGTTTTTGTATATTTTTACTTAGTTTTCTATTTTCTAACAGGATTTGAAAGAAATCACCTAAACCAGGCTAAACAGGATGAAAAAGCACAAAGAAAGAAGCTGAAAAAGCCAAGTCGCGCGCGCGAGCCGCGGGCGCGAAAACCAGAAAGTCGCTCGCGCGAGAATCCCAGAATCACTCGCGCGATCCTCGCGCGCGAAGTACCAAATGTCGCGCTCGCCCGACCCGCTCGCGCGATATGTGTAAAAACCAAAGTTGCGTATTTCAGTATACTGAAGACTCCTATGCAAACAAAACTGTTGAACGGCGTCTAGACTGTAAATTACATAAGTTTCAATTCGTTTCGGGTTAGGAAGGCTTCCAAAACTTGTTGTAAATCTATTTATATCCTATTTTATTACAATTAAAGGGTTAGACATTGTTAGCAATTATTATACACACATACTTCCAGCCATTGAAGGGAGGGAAGCAAGGAGAAGAAGAAGAAGACCAAGGGTTTCCATGGCCTCCTCCATCAACTACTTGCCATCCATCACTTCCATGGACGGCTAGATCATAGATCTAGGGTTTCAATGAAGCCCTAGACGAGTAATAGGGTTTTATTTATGTTCTTATTTTAGTTTTATTATGTATGGATGACAGTCACATGTTTAGAGGATTTTTATAAATAAATCGTACTTCTATTGATTAAATCATTGCTTTCAGAATTTATTCTTGTCTTAGATCCATTTTGACTGTGATGTGCTCAACGATCTATTCTTGCTGTGCTTGTTTAGATTGTTTACATGTGATGGTGCTTTATTGATTTGTGCTATCAAGTATCCGAATAGTCCATGCCTAGGTTAGACGGATTAGATCACAACCCTAGTTTAGTGTGGGATAATTCGTGCTAACCGAAGATGGATTATGTTGGTGCTTGAACCATGAATATCTTCTTGTCGGAGGAATTGGGCTTGTAGCTACAATTCCCCATTATCATCCAACTTAATAAGCTAAAGTAATTCATAAATACTCCTATTATGAAGCTAGTGGTGGATTTGCAATCCTAGGTTCCCTTAAACATCATTTAAACAACTTTAATTGCTTTCATAGTTTAGATTTATTTTTATTGTTATTAGTTTAATTAAATTCAAATCAAAATCCGTTTTTATAATTAATTAGATTTAGGTTTTAAGATTAAAACACGGTAGTTAATCAATCTCTGTGGGTTCGACCTTTACTTCCACACTGCAAATCTTTTGAAAAGTAAAGAATACTTTTATATCTTGATTCTGACAACATCAATTTTTGGCGCCGTTGCCGGGGATTGCGTTACTATCTTTAATTTTATAATCTTAGTTTAGTTAATTCGTAAATATTAGATTAGTTCTTATTCTTCTTATTTTCTGTTTTTGTTTTAAATTACTAACTTGTTCTTTTATTTTATAGGTTTTTGAGTCATCAAATTCCAACGTTTCCGAGTGGAGTAGCTAATTACATCAAAGGAGCTTACGCAAATAAAAATATAAATAAAATAAAATAACTTGCTTCTTGTGAAACTCGCTTTAAACCACTGTAAGTCAGGGCGCTGTGACGCACTATTTGCATTAGTTTAGGGTTAATTGCACTGCATTAGCTAGGAAACCCGGGGCGCTGGGCTTGACGCGGTCATTGCATTATAGGATAATTTACATGCATCATAGTAGTACTGTGTGCTTGCTCGTTGTCTTATTTGTGTGATTGCTTTTAATTTCTTTTGTTTAGTCAGTCCTTGTTTTAAGTTTCTTTTTATTTATTTTAGTTTATGTTGGGTACACGTTCAAATAAACCAGAGTTAAAATCTTTCGATCTTGAACTTGAACGTACCTTAAGAACTAGTAAGTCCACAACCCAAGCTTCTAGAGCTAGGTTGCAAGACGACAAATCAACTCCGATTCCGTCGTCGTTGTTTGAGGCCGAAATTCAGAGTACCCGTGAACGGTTAAGGAAAACTCAAACTTTTCAAATTGAACCGATTAAAATGGCTGACGGTGGAAATAACAATAACAATCAAAATGATGGTGCGAATATGAATAATCTTAATATACCGCCACCTCCTCCACTTAAAGATTATTTTATTCCGACGACTTACACGCCACAAACATGTATTGAATTACCGGAGGCGATAGCATCTCACTTTGAGATAAAGTTGTCTACGATCTCGCTACTTCCATCCTTCCATGGCCGTCTAAATGAAGATCCATACCAACACTTAGGAGATTTTCAGGATATATGTTCTACTTTAAAATTTCAAAATCTTACTGATGATGAATTAAAATTGCGGCTCTTTCCATTTTCGTTAAGAGACAAAGCTAAGTATTGGCTTCAATCACTTGAGCCAAACACAATTAAAACATGGGAAGCCTTACACACCGCATTTTTACAAAAGTTTTTCCCTATTATGCGTACAAATCAGATAAGGAAATCCATAACAAACTTTGTAATGCAAGATGGGGAAACACTTTATGATACTTGGGAGAAATTCAAAGAATTATTACGCTCTTGCCCACATCATCAGGTTCCTAAGTGGCAACTTGTTCAGGTCTTCTACGAGGGGCTTATTCCCTCTGTTAGGAATACCGTCGATGCCGTTTGTGCGGGAACTTTCCTACACAAAAGCGCCGACGAGGCTTGGAAGATTTTTGAAACACTAAGCGAGAATTCGATGCATCAGGCTGTGTCGGTATGTTTTGAGGGATATCATCTTCCACCTAAGCGAGAGGTGACAGTTGAGTCAAGTCAATCAGTTCAAATACAAGAATTAAATAGAAAACTTGACCGACTTATGCAAATGAACAAAACGTCTAATCCACCCTCTTCAGAAGTATGTGCATTATGTTCTGAACCGTCCCATAATATCTTTGCATGTCCTTCTGCATCTCAATATCCAGAATTTGTTAAACAACACGTTAATTCTATGCAACAATTTCCACAAAATAATTATAATCCTAGGTCGACTAATTTTCCTAATATGTACCGACCCCAATATCAACAAGGTCAATACCAACTACCTCCTCCACCTCCACGCAATAATGCATTTGAGGAGAAGGTGTTGGCCTCACTTGAAAACTTTGGTTCGGTGGTCCAATTAGTACACTCTCACACATAATCCATCGCAAAAATGGAGTCCCAAGTAGGGCAAATTGCTAATACGCTAAACCGCTTAACTGAGAGTAAGTTGCCCAGTCAACCTACTCAGCAACCTAAGGGGCAATATGCAGTGGGTAGTGCGAGTGAGAGTGTGAACGCTGTTTCGACTAGGATGACTATTCGAGATGAAGAAGTTGTTGAGATTCCAAATGAGAGTGAGAAAGATGGGAAAATTAACTTAAATTTGAATAAGGAGGGTGAGGGAACGAGTAGAATTCAAAAAGATAAAGAACCGGTCCCAACAAATTATGTTCCGAGAATGCCATATCCACCTAATGTTGAGGAACCGTCTAATTTTTTGAAGAAAAAATCAAAAACTGAAGATATACTCGAGGTATTTAAACAAGTTAAAATTAATATTCCTTTCTTCGACGCTATAAAACAAATTCCCGCTTATGCTAAATGTTTAAAATACCTTTGTACACAAAAGCGCAAAATACGCAGTCATACTCCTAAAAAGGTCTTCCTCACGGAAAAAGTAAGTTCTATTTTTCAACACTCACCTCCAAAGTATAAGGATCTTGGTACGCCTACGATTTCATGTGTCATAGGTGACACTATCATCCATAGGGCTCTCCTTGACTTAGGAGCTAGTGTTAATCTCATACCTTATCACGTCTATAAACAACTAGGATTAGGTGAACTTAAACCTACGGCCGCTACTATTCAATTAGCGGATCGTTCTGTGAAAGTACCTAGAGGAATCGTCGAGGACGTCTTGGTTAAAGTTGATAAATGCTATTATCCTGTCGACTTCATGGTCCTTGACACTGAACCCGTGCTAGATGCTCGAAAACACACTCCTGTCATCTTAGGCCGTCCATTCTTAGCAACCGCTAACGCTCGTATTAACTGTCGGACAGGGGTAATGAAGGTGTCATTTGGGAACATGAACTTAAAATTAAACGTCTTTAACGCTATTGATCAACCTCCTAAAGACGACGATTACCTATGTGAGGCGGAAGGTGAGGTAAGACGGAATATTGAGCCTACCAAAGAAATAAATGTGAGTAACGACAAAGATATAGCGGATGATGAGTGGATGAACCCTAATACCTCGGACCCTAATGCTGAATCTTCTTGGAAGGTAAGAAATTGATTTGAACATACTGACAAACCGTCGATTGAATTAATTTGAAGCGACGTGATTTCTGCTTACCACCGAGCTCTACCTAACATCCTTAGGGGTACACAGTCCGATTTACGGCCTCCATAAAGCCTTGAGCTAGAACGGTCTAGCTGAAGACGTAAAAGTTAGCGCTTCTTGGGAGGCAACCCAAGCTTTATTTCACCTGTTTATCTTATTTTTGTATGTCTTTGGATCGTTTTGATCAGTTTTTGAGGTTTCTGGACAGGTTTGGGGGTTGGAGTAAAGTTATATTTAATTTATATACATAAAATAAGTGAACCAAGAGAAAATACCATTCTCGCGCGCGCGACCTGCTCGCGCGAGACATCGCTCGCGCGGACCGCTGGCGCGAGTTTGCCCCTTAGATGTTTTTCTTTGCTTTTCTTGTTTTGAGCCCTCAGGTTCTCCTCGCGCCTGATATCGCGGGCGCGAGGTACCTCGCTCGCGCGAGATGTTTGTGAAAAAAAAAAAAAACAAACAAAAAAAAAAAAGTTGGGATTCGCGCGCGCGAAGGGCCGCTCGCGCGATACCCCATTTTTTCGGATATTTTCTTTGTTTTCTCTATCAGTCCTCCACACCTGTTCACATAGTTTTTACTTTTCTGTTTCTATTTCTTAGGCATTTCTAGGTCGAGTCGTTTGTTGTCTTCATTGTTCCAGTTATGTTCTTTTATAGTTTCTTATCTTTTTGTTGTCGTACTTTCTTTAATTCTTATAGTTTATTTAGTTTAGTTTAACTTAGTTATAATTCTTTAATATTCTTTTGTTAGTTTCTTTTCGTTTATCTAGTATTAACAGGTACATGTGAACTTTATCGTCATATTTTTTTTTATACATTTACCTGTTTGTCATTGCCGAGATCGAGGTACTATCGTTCCTTTATTACCTACTCTCCTTTCTTTCATTTTATTGTTTCATTGGGGACAATGAAAGGTTTAGGTTTGGGGGTATGCACACATGCACATTAGTTATGCAAAATTTTAAAATTTTTCAATAAGTATGTTTAAATAAACGATGTTACCTACGGTTTTTGCAATCTCAATTTGATACTTCTTGTTATGTAACTATGATTGTTATAGAATGGTAAACAAAAGAAGATGTGATTAAACATTTGCTGAAGTTATGTTGAAATGTTTTAAGTTATGTATTGGTTGAATCGTAGTTTTATATCATAAATTTGCACATAAACCTATGCACTGCACATAGTCATTTGAATACATGTTGGTTGTGAACTATAATATGATTCGGATTTCTAGATAACACATGGTGGAGACTAAGCCCGGTGAGCTTTTGAGCCTATCTTTTCTTTTTAGAGGGTTATAAATACATCTTGCGTTTGTCGAATTTCATTGAAATAGCGCATCTATTTGTTGTTTAGTCTCATTATTCTTGTTTTGGTTAATAGTCAAGTTAAAATATTTGTTACCATGCTAAATAATCTTCCATTGTAAACGTTGAAGAACCATATAACTATAGGAAATGATTTTAGGCCCTCTTTGTTTACCACCGACCGAAGAATTATAAATTTCCTTAGTTCGCCTTTTGAGCCGTTAAAATGCCATTTCTTTCTTTGATTACCATTATCCTTGTTTTTGCTCCGACTAGACAAACTCGGAGTTCACCACTGAGAGATTTGTCACCTTTTAGTAGTATTAAGGTGATGTGTTGAAAAGGAAGAAGAAAATAAGATGCTATTGGGGTAGTTGCTTGGTATTCGATGAATAATCATTTGAGAAGCGAGAAAAGGAAAAGGAGAAGAGAAATATATTGAAAAATAAAAAGAAGAAGGTTGAAAAAAATGAATGAAAAGGAATGAAGAGAAAGAAAAGATGAAAGTTGGTAGAGAAGAAGAATGAAAGAAATCGAACATGCCTTACAATGCCATTCTGAAACTACTTGATAAATCCTTTCTATCCTTTTTCATTGCCTGAGCCACGTTATAACCTTTGAAAAGTCCTATTTGATCCTAGGAGACATGGTTTTGATATGTAAACGATGGGAGGGGGATTAAAACATGGTAATGATTAATTTTTCTTGATTGTTGGCATCCTATCCATGAGACTACTGTTCTTTCGTGTCATGCGTCCTTTTCGAGTCATATGTGAGCATTTTTCATTTTGAAAAGATATTTCCTTTACTCGCATATACTAGATAAATTACACCTGTTTCTGAGTGTTTCATTTAAGAGTGTAATTAATTGTGAGATTCGTAGTCGAGACATAGTTGGATGGTTATCCGAGTTATATTCCATGTTCATGACATACGCGTGTTCATTTGACTACCACATCACACACGTGCAATCTTATGAGGAACTCTATTGATTCGTACATTGCATGTGCTTGAGATTGTTTTTCATCATGTAGGTGAACGTTTGATTCTGTTTCTTCTTGTTCGTTATTCTATTTCAAATCATTGTGTTATAATAAGGAGTGTTGAATATTATGTTCTTTAGTTTTAATAAAACTTTTTAAATTTATAAGTTAATAAATATGGTTGTGGGAGACTTGTTGATGAGAACCCTCACGAGACTTTACTCGTCCGACTAGGGACACCTAGAGGTTTAAAAGGCTTGTTGCATACGCTAAATGCAATCGTGATCCCTGCGAAAATGGAATAGTATGTTATTAGTAGTTAGTTTTTATTTTAGTTTTGCTCGAGGACTAGCAAAATGTAGGTTTGGGGGTGTGATCGGGAGAGAACTAATCCTAATAATACGCCTTAACGAGCATTTGTTAGTACCTTTTTATCCTGTTTTTGTATATTTTTACTTCGTTTTCTATTTTTCTGACAGGATTTGGAAGAAATAACCTAAACCAGGCTAAACAGGATGAAAAAGCACAAAGAAAGAAGCTGAAAAAGCCAAGTCGCGCGCGCGAGCCGCGGGCGCGAAAACCAGAAAGTCACTCGCGCGATCCGCTCGCGCGAGAATCCCAGAATCGCTCGCGCGATCCGCGCGCGCGAAGTACCAAATGTCGCGCTCGCGCGATATGTGTAAAAACCAAAGTTGCGTATTTCAGTATACTGAAGACTCCTGTGCAAACAAAACTGTTGAACGGAGTCTAGACTGTAAATTACATCAGTTTCAGTTCGTTTCGGGTTAGGAAGGCTTCCAAAACTTGTTGTAAATCTATTTATACCCTATTTCATTACAATTAAAGGGTTAGACATTGTTAGCAATTATTATACACACATACTTCCAGCCATTGAAGGGAGGGAAGCAAGGAGAAGAAGAAGAAGACCAAGGGTTTCCATGGCCTCCTCCATCAACTACTTGCCATCCATCACTTCCATGGACGGCTAGATCATAGATCTAGGGTTTCAATGAAGCCCTAGACGAGTAATAGGGTTTTATTTATGTTCTTATTTTAGTTTTATTATGTATGGATGACAGTCACATGTTTAGAGGATTTTTATAAATAAATCGTACTTCTATTGATTAAATCTTTGCTTTCAGAATTTATTCTTGTCTTAGATCTATTTTGACTGTGATGTGCTCAACGATCTATTCTTGTTGTGCTTGTTTAGATTCTTTACATGTGATGGTGCTTTATTGATTCGTGCTATCAAGTATCCGAATAGTCCATGCCTAGGTTAGACAGATTAGATCACAACCCTAGTTTAGTGTGGGATAATTCGTGCTAACCGAAGATGGATTATGTTGGTGCTTGAACCATGAATATCTTCTTGTCGGAGGAATTGGGCTTGTAGCTACAATTCCCCATTATCATCCAACTTAATAAGCTAAAGTAATTCATAAATATTCCTATTATGAAGCTAGTGGTGGATTTGCAATCCTAGGTTCCCTTAAACATCATTTAAACAACTTTAATTGCTTTCATAGTTTAGATTTATTTTTATTGTTATTAGTTTAATTAAATTCAAATCAAAATCCGTTTTTTTAATTAATTAGATTTAGGTTTTAAGATTAAAACATGGTAGTTAATCAATCTCTGTGGGTTCGACCTTTACTTCCACACTGCAAATCTTTTGAAAAGTAAAGAATACTTTTATATCTTGATTCTGACAACATCAGTGCCCTAGGGTTGTGCGCACGCGATAGGTTGAATCTGTGCGTTGCTGTGGCACGCGCGGCCTGTGTTGGGAATTTAACATGCGGAACCAAATTCCTCCAAATAAACACATACACATGAGCAGTAATTAAACATGCACACCAAAGAAAAGACACACAGATTTCTACGTGGTTCGGCCAAACACCTGCCTACGTCCACACCTGAGAGATCCATTCTTTCACTATTGAGTAAAACATGGTACAAGTTACATGAATTAAATCCCATAACCCAAATACAAAACCCTTGTACTCTCCTTACTCAATACCCCAAAGAACCTGACACAATTAATCACTGTAACATAGAGAAATCACAGAGATAAAGAAATACCCATCCCTACCTCACATTCCTATAACGCTGTGAACACCCCTCACGAAAAACCCCAATGATTAATCTCTCTCACCCTAGTCCATGCACCCCCATGAGGGGAGACCCCCAACTTGGTACACCAAGGGCTTACAAAAATTCCTATACAACATCCCTATATATAGAGCTTACAACCCATTACTTATTGGACAAGTAATATAACCCTATCATAAAGGAAACCAAATCACAAAAGGAATCTAGCCAAATCACAATCCCTAAATTAATGGGATTATCCCACATGTGATATAATCCCAACAATCACCCCCTCTATCACTTGTGGGAAAACTGTCCAATCAATTTATCACACATGATCAACACCCCCTCAATCGGAGCACCCACAAAGCCAACCACTTTGCAACCATTTACCATTGACCGTCTTCCGTACCAGCTTGTACACCCCGAATCAATATGGTCTCAACACCTCCGATTCGTCAAACCGCGGCCAATACATGTGCAGCTGCCCCAAATTAATTATAAGCATTAACTCCACTAGAGAAGAACCTCGATCCCTCTTTCTCCCCAACAAGATTTCCCCTCACCATCGTCTGAACCGTGAACAAACCATCCACGCACTCACTTATATAAGAATTTTTCATCGAGGACTTGGGAGTACAACTCTACCAACCAGACGACATAAACCATCCACACTTCTCTCAACTGCCGTGTGTGATTTTAGCAACAATATTAGATTCCTTCGCAACTTTGGGATCAACATCACACCACCCAAATAGCGAACATGCTCCAAAAATATTTGATCAACGTTCTTACGTGCAGTATCCTAACAATTACCTCTGTCGGATAATTGCGCTTGTGTCTGCCCCCGTCTTCTTGGAACCCATTAAATTATTTTCTCTAGAAGCACATACTTACCGTACCCGGAATCTAACAACCCAAGAGAAATGCCCGTATGAGTGGAATGTGAGAACCTCTCCACCATACGCAACATGGTACAATCATAGTAACATCAAAATTATTTTTCTGCCCTAGATCCCAACCTGCTACAATATATATAGAATCTATCACCAAGAAAAATATTCTCAATTCATGTAGAATATTGCAAATCTGCACCCACTAGGGAATCCACAGTGCCTGAAAACCTTAAGAACCATCTCCGACCTGAATTCCAAGTAACATAGCTATTCACACTAACCACTTGAATTCTAACCAATCAAAAACATTAATTTGGTACATCTTACTACACCATATCACATCCCATGCCAAGTAACCCTTAACTTTAATTACACCAACATGACAGGGCTGAGCCAAGTCATATGGCCACTGCCGCCGAGATTTCGTGTGTCGCAATGATGACATTAGACGTGTCCCACACACAGTCACGCTACTTCCACCGATTTGCCAATTCTTTTTTTTTCTTCTTCATCCTATGCTATCTTTTAACCACCGTGCTAATCTCCACTGTCACTGTACGCCTCTATCACCATGATCTGACAACCATAGCTTTGATACCACTTGTTGGGAATTTAACATGCGGTACCAAATTCTCCCAAATAAACACATACACATGAGCAGTAATTAAACATGCACACCAAAGAAAAGACACACAGATTTCTACGTGGTTCGGCCAAACACCTGCCTACGTCCATACCTGAGAGATCCATTCTTTCACTATTGAGTAAAATATGGTACAAGCTACATGAATTAAATCCCATAACCCAAATAAAAAACCCTTGTACTCTCCTTACTCAATACCCCAAAGAACTTGACACAATTAATCACTGTAACATAGAGAAATCACTGTAAAATAGAGAAATCACAGAGATAAAGAAATACCCATCCCTACCTCACATCCCTATAACGCTGTGAACACCCCTCACAGAAAACCCCAATGATTAATCTCTCTCACCCTAGTCCATGCACCCCCATGAGGGGAGACCCCCAACTTGGTACACCAAGGGCTTACAAAAATTCCTATACAACATCCCTATATATAGAGCTTACAACCCATTACTTATTGGACAAGTAATATAACCCTATCATAAAGGAAACCAAATCACAAAAGGAATCTAGCCAAATCACAATCCCTAAATTAATGGGATTATCCCACATGTGATATAATCCCAACAATCACCCCCTCTATCACTTGTGGGAAAACTGTCCAATCAATTTATCACACATGATCAACACCCCCTCAATCGGAGCACCCACAAAGCCAACCACTTTGCAACCATTTACCATTGACCGTCTTCCGTACCAGCTTGTACACCCCGAATAAATATGGTCTCAACACCTCCGATTCGTCAAACCGCGGCCAATACATGTGCAGCTGCCCCAAGTTAATTATAAGCATTAACTCCACTAGAGAAGAACCTCGATCCCTCTTTCTCCCCAACAAGATTTCCCCTCACCATCGTCTGAACCGTGAACAAACCATCCACGCACTCACTTATATAAGAATTTTTCATCGAGGACTTGGGAGTACAACTCTACCAACCAGACGACATAAACCATCCACACTTCTCTCAACTGCCGTGTGTGATTTTAGCAACAATATTAGATTCCTTCGCAACTTTGGGATCAACATCACACCACCCAAATAGCGAACATGCTCCAAAAATATTTGATCAACGTTCTTACGTGCAGTATCCTAACAATTACCTCTGTCGGATAATTGCGCTTGTGTCTTCCCCCGTCTTCTTGGAACCCATTAAATTATTTTCTCTAGAAGCACATACTTACCGGACCCGGAATCTAACAACCCAAGAGAAATGCCCGTATGAGTGGAATGTGAGAACCTCTCCACCATACGCAACATGGTACAATCATAGTAACATCAAAATTATTTTTCTGCCCTAGATCCCAACCTGCTACAATATATATAGAATCTATCACCAAGAAAAATATTCTCAATTCATGTAGAATATTGCAAATCTGCACCCACTGGTGAATCCACAGTGCCTGAAAACCTTAAGAACCATCTCCGACCCGAATTCCAAGTAACATAGCTATTCACACTAACCACTTGAATTCTAACCAATCAAAAACATTAATTTGGTATATCTTACTACACCATATCACATCCCATGCCAAGTAACCCTTAACTTTAATTACACCAACATGACAGGGCTGAGCCAAGTCATATGGCCACTGCCGCAGAGATTTCGTGTGTCGCAATGATGACATCAGACGTGTCCCACACACAGTCACGCTACTTCCACCGATTTGCCAATTCTTTTTTTTCTTCTTCATCCTATGCTATCTTTTAACCACCGTGCTAATCTCCACTGTCACTGTACGCCTCTATCACCATGATCTGACAACCATAGCTTTGATACCACTTGTTGGGAATTTAACATGCGGTACCAAATTCTCCCAAATAAACACATACACATGAGCAGTAATTAAACATGCACACCAAAGAAAAAACACACAGATTTCTACGTAGTTCGGCCAAACACCTGCCTACGTCCATACCTGAGAGATCCATTCTTTCACTATTGAGTAAAATATGGTACAAGCTACATGAATTAAATCCCATAACCCAAATAAAAAACCCTTGTACTCTCCTTACTCAATACCCCCAAAGAACTTGACACAATTAATCACTGTAACATAGAGAAATCACTGTAACATAGAGAAATCACAGAGATAAAGAAATACCCATCCCTACCTCACATCCCTATAACGTTGTGAACACCCCTCACAGAAAACCCCAATGATTAATCTCTCTCACCCTAGTCCATGCACCCCCATGAGGGGAGACCCCCAACTTGGTACACCAAGGGCTTACAAAAATTCCTATACAACATCCCTATATATAGAGCTTACAACCCATTACTTATTGGACAAGTAATATAACCCTATCATAAAGGAAACCAAAACACAAAAGGAATCTAGCCAAATCACAATCCCTAAATTAATGGGATTATCCCACATGTGATATAATCCCAACAATCACCCCCTCTATCACTTGTGGGAAAACTGTCCAATCAATTTATCACACATGATCAACACCCCCTCAATCGGAGCACCCACAAAGCCAACCACTTTGCAACCATTTACCATTGACCGTCTTCCGTACCAGCTTGTACACCCCGAATCAATATGGTCTCAACACCTCCGATTCGTCAAACCGCGGCCAATACATGTGCAGCTGCCCCAAGTTAATTATAAGCATTAACTCCACTAGAGAAGAACCTCGATCCCTCTTTCTCCCCAACAAGATTTCCCCTCACCATCGTCTGAACCGTGAACAAACCATCCACGCACTCACTTATATAAGAATTTTTCATCGAGGACTTGGGAGTACAACTCTACCAACCAGACGACATAAACCATCCACACTTCTCTCAACTGCCGTGTGTGATTTTAGCAACAATATTAGATTCCTTCGCAACTTTGGGATCAACATCACACCACCCAAATAGCGAACATGCTCCAAAAATATTTGATCAACGTTCTTACGTGCAGTATCCTAACAATTACCTCTGTCGGATAATTGCGCTTGTGTCTGCCCCCGTCTTCTTGGAACCCATTAAATTATTTTCTCTAGAAGCACATACTTACCGGACCCGGAATCTAACAACCCAAGAGAAATGCCCGTATGAGTGGAATGTGAGAACCTCTCCACCATACGCAACATGGTACAATCATAGTAACATCAAAATTATTTTTCTGCCCTAGATCCCAACCTGCTACAATATATATAGAATCTATCACCAAGAAAAATATTCTCAATTCATGTAGAATATTGCAAATCTGCACCCACTGGTGAATCCACAGTGCCTGAAAACCTTAAGAACCATCTCTGACCCGAATTCCAAGTAACATAGCTATTCACACTAACCACTTGAATTCTAACCAATCAAAAACATTAATTTGGTACATCTTACTACACCATATCACATCCCATGCCAAGTAACCCTTAACTTTAATTATACCAACATGACAGAGCTGAGCCAAGTCATATGGCCACTGCCGCCGAGATTTCGTGTGTCGCAATGATGACATCAGACGTGTCCCACACACAGTCACGCTACTTCCACTGATTTGCCAATTCTTTTTTTTCTTCTTCATCCTATGCTATCTTTTAACCACCGTGCTAATCTCCACTGTCACTGTACGCCTCTATCACCATGATCTGACAACCATAGCTTTGATACCACTTGTTGGGAATTTAACATGCGGTACCAAATTCTCCCAAATAAACACATACACATGAGCAGTAATTAAACATGCACACCAAAGAAAAGACACACAGATTTCTACGTAGTTCGGCCAAACACCTGCCTACGTCCATACCTGAGAGATCCATTCTTTCACTATTGAGTAAAATATGGTACAAGCTACATGAATTAAATCCCATAACCCAAATAAAAAACCCTTGTACTCTCCTTACTCAATACCCCCAAAGAACTTGACACAATTAATCACTGTAACATAGAGAAATCACTGTAACATAGAGAAATCACAGAGATAAAGAAATACCCATCCCTACCTCACATCCCTATAACGCTGTGAACACCCCTCACAGAAAACCCCAATGATTAATCTCTCTCACCCTAGTCCATGCACCCCCATGAGGGGAGACCCCCAACTTGGTACACCAAGGGCTTACAAAAATTCCTATACAACATCCCTATATATAGAGCTTACAACCCATTACTTATTGGACAAGTAATATAACCCTATCATAAAGGAAACCAAAACACAAAAGGAATCTAGCCAAATCACAATCCCTAAATTAATGGGATTATCCCACATGTGATATAATCCCAACAATCACCCCCTCTATCACTTGTGGGAAAACTGTCCAATCAATTTATCACACATGATCAACACCCCCTCAATCGGAGCACCCACAAAGCCAACCACTTTGCAACCATTTACCATTGACCGTCTTCCGTACCAACTTGTACACCCCGAATCAATATGGTCTCAACACCTCCGATTCGTCAAACCGCGGCCAATACATGTGCAGCTGCCCCAAGTTAATTATAAGCATTAACTCCACTAGAGAAGAACCTCGATCCCTCTTTCTCCCCAACAAGATTTCCCCTCACCATCGTCTGAACCGTGAACAAACCATCCACGCACTCACTTATATAAGAATTTTTCATCGAGGACTTGGGAGTACAACTCTACCAACCAGACGACATAAACCATCCACACTTCTCTCAACTGCCGTGTGTGATTTTAGCAACAATATTAGATTCCTTCGCAACTTTGGGATCAACATCACACCACCCAAATAGCGAACATGCTCCAAAAATATTTGATCAACGTTCTTACGTGCAGTATCCTAACAATTACCTCTGTCGGATAATTGCGCTTGTGTCTGCCCCCGTCTTCTTGGAACCCATTAAATTATTTTCTCTAGAAGCACATACTTACCGGACCCGGAATCTAACAACCCAAGAGAAATGCCCGTATGAGTGGAATGTGAGAACCTCTCCACCATACGCAACATGGTACAATCATAGTAACATCAAAATTATTTTTCTGCCCTAGATCCCAACCTGCTACAATATATATAGAATCTATCACCAAGAAAAATATTCTCAATTCATGTAGAATATTGCAAATCTGCACCCACTGGTGAATCCACAGTGCCTGAAAACCTTAAGAACCATCTCCGACCCGAATTCCAAGTAACATAGCTATTCACAC
The DNA here is from genome assembly GCA_033977485.1 of Hydrangea macrophylla. Classification (NCBI taxonomy): domain Eukaryota; kingdom Viridiplantae; phylum Streptophyta; class Magnoliopsida; order Cornales; family Hydrangeaceae; genus Hydrangea; species Hydrangea macrophylla. The sequence continues at coordinate 9,969,662 of CM066990.1, read as the reverse complement.
TAACCACTTGAATTCTAACCAATCAAAAACATTAATTTGGTACATCTTACTACACCATATCACATCCCATGCCAAGTAACCCTTAACTTTAATTACACCAACATGACAGGGCTGAGCCAAGTCATATGGCCACTGCCGCCGAGATTTCGTGTGTCGCAATGATGACATCAGACGTGTCCCACACACAGTCACGCTACTTCCACCGATTTGCCAATTCTTTTTTTTCTTCTTCATCCTATGCTATCTTTTAACCACCGTGCTAATCTCCACTGTCACTGTACGCCTCTATCACCATGATCTGACAACCATAGCTTTGATACCACTTGTTGGGAATTTAACATGCGGTACCAAATTCTCCCAAATAAACACATACACATGAGCAGTAATTAAACATGCACACCAAAGAAAAGACACACAGATTTCTACGTGGTTCGGCCAAACACCAGCCTACGTCCATACCTGAGAGATCCATTCTTTCACTATTGAGTAAAATATGGTACAAGCTACATGAATTAAATCCCATAACCCAAATAAAAAACCCTTGTACTCTCCTTACTCAATACCCCAAAGAACTTGACACAATTAATCACTGTAACATAGAGAAATCACTGTAACATAGAGAAATCACAGAGATAAAGAAATACCCATCCCTACCTCACATCCCTATAACGCTGTGAACACCCCTCACAGAAAACCCCAATGATTAATCTCTCTCACCCTAGTCCATGCACCCCCATGAGGGGAGACCCCCAACTTGGTACACCAAGGGCTTACAAAAATTCCTATACAACATCCCTATATATAGAGCTTACAACCCATTACTTATTGGACAAGTAATATAACCCTATCATAAAGGAAACCAAAACACAAAAGGAATCTAGCCAAATCACAATCCCTAAATTAATGGGATTATCCCACATGTGATATAATCCCAACAATCACCCCCTCTATCACTTGTGGGAAAACTGTCCAATCAATTTATCACACATGATCAACACCCCCTCAATCGGAGCACCCACAAAGCCAACCACTTTGCAACCATTTACCATTGACCGTCTTCCGTACCAGCTTGTACACCCCGAATCAATATGGTCTCAACACCTCCGATTCGTCAAACCGCGGCCAATACATGTGCAGCTGCCCCAAGTTAATTATAAGCATTAACTCCACTAGAGAAGAACCTCGATCCCTCTTTCTCCCCAACAAGATTTCCCCTCACCATCGTCTGAACCGTGAACAAACCATCCACGCACTCACTTATATAAGAATTTTTCATCGAGGACTTGGGAGTACAACTCTACCAACCAGACGACATAAACCATCCACACTTCTCTCAACTGCCGTGTGTGATTTTAGCAACAATATTAGATTCCTTCGCAACTTTGGGATCAACATCACACCACCCAAATAGCGAACATGCTCCAAAAATATTTGATCAACGTTCTTACGTGCAGTATCCTAACAATTACCTCTGTCGGATAATTGCGCTTGTGTCTGTCCCCGTCTTCTTGGAACCCATTAAATTATTTTCTCTAGAAGCACATACTTACCGGACCCGGAATCTAACAACCCAAGAGAAATGCCCGTATGAGTGGAATGTGAGAACCTCTCCACCATACGCAACATGGTACAATCATAGTAACATCAAAATTATTTTTCTGCCCTAGATCCCAACCTGCTACAATATATATAGAATCTATCACCAAGAAAAATATTCTCAATTCATGTAGAATATTGCAAATCTGCACCCACTGGTGAATCCACAGTGCCTGAAAACCTTAAGAACCATCTCTGACCCGAATTCCAAGTAACATAGCTATTCACACTAACCACTTGAATTCTAACCAATCAAAAACATTAATTTGGTACATCTTACTACACCATATCACATCCCATGCCAAGTAACCCTTAACTTTAATTATACCAACATGACAGGGCTGAGCCAAGTCATATGGCCACTGCCGCCGAGATTTCGTGTGTCGCAATGATGACATCAGACGTGTCCCACACACAGTCACGCTACTTCCACCGATTTGCCAATTCTTTTTTTTCTTCTTCATCCTATGCTATCTTTTAACCACCGTGCTAATCTCCACTGTCACTGTACGCCTCTATCACCATGATCTGACAACCATAGCTTTGATACCACTTGTTGGGAATTTAACATGCGGTACCAAATTCTCCCAAATAAACACATACACATGAGCAGTAATTAAACATGCACACCAAAGAAAAGACACACAGATTTCTACGTGGTTCGGCCAAACACCAGCCTACGTCCATACCTGAGAGATCCATTCTTTCACTATTGAGTAAAATATGGTACAAGCTACATGAATTAAATCCCATAACCCAAATAAAAAACCCTTGTACTCTCCTTACTCAATACCCCAAAGAACTTGACACAATTAATCACTGTAACATAGAGAAATCACTGAGATAAAGAAATACCCATCCCTACCTCACATCCCTATAACGCTGTGAACACCCCTCACAGAAAACCCCAATGATTAATCTCTCTCACCCTAGTCCATGCACCCCCATGAGGGGAGACCCCCAACTTGGTACACCAAGGGCTTACAAAAATTCCTATACAACATCCCTATATATAGAGCTTACAACCCATTACTTATTGGACAAGTAATATAACCCTATCATAAAGGAAACCAAAACACAAAAGGAATCTAGCCAAATCACAATCCCTAAATTAATGGGATTATCCCACATGTGATATAATCCCAACAATCACCCCCTCTATCACTTGTGGGAAAACTGTCCAATCAATTTATCACACATGATCAACACCCCCTCAATCGGAGCACCCACAAAGCCAACCACTTTGCAACCATTTACCATTGACCGTCTTCCGTACCAGCTTGTACACCCCGAATCAATATGGTCTCAACACCTCCGATTCGTCAAACCGCGGCCAATACATGTGCAGCTGCCCCAAGTTAATTATAAGCATTAACTCCACTAGAGAAGAACCTCGATCCCTCTTTCTCCCCAACAAGATTTCCCCTCACCATCGTCTGAACCGTGAACAAACCATCCACGCACTCACTTATATAAGAATTTTTCATCGAGGACTTGGGAGTACAACTCTACCAACCAGACGACATAAACCATCCACACTTCTCTCAACTGCCGTGTGTGATTTTAGCAACAATATTAGATTCCTTCGCAACTTTGGGATCAACATCACACCACCCAAATAGCGAACATGCTCCAAAAATATTTGATCAACGTTCTTACGTGCAGTATCCTAACAATTACCTCTGTCGGATAATTGCGCTTGTGTCTGTCCCCGTCTTCTTGGAACCCATTAAATTATTTTCTCTAGAAGCACATACTTACCGGACCCGGAATCTAACAACCCAAGAGAAATGCCCGTATGAGTGGAATGTGAGAACCTCTCCACCATACGCAACATGGTACAATCATAGTAACATCAAAATTATTTTTCTGCCCTAGATCCCAACCTGCTACAATATATATAGAATCTATCACCAAGAAAAATATTCTCAATTCATGTAGAATATTGCAAATCTGCACCCACTGGTGAATCCACAGTGCCTGAAAACCTTAAGAACCATCTCTGACCCGAATTCCAAGTAACATAGCTATTCACACTAACCACTTGAATTCTAACCAATCAAAAACATTAATTTGGTACATCTTACTACACCATATCACATCCCATGCCAAGTAACCCTTAACTTTAATTATACCAACATGACAGGGCTGAGCCAAGTCATATGGCCACTGCCGCCGAGATTTCCTGTGTCGCAATGATGACATCAGACGTGTCCCACACACAGTCACGCTACTTCCACCGATTTGCCAATTCTTTTTTTTCTTCTTCATCCTATGCTATCTTTTAACCACCGTGCTAATCTCCACTGTCACTGTACGCCTCTATCACCATGATCTGACAACCATAGCTTTGATACCACTTGTTGGGAATTTAACATGCGGTACCAAATTCTCCCAAATAAACACATACACATGAGCAGTAATTAAACATGCACACCAAAGAAAAGACACACAGATTTCTACGTAGTTCGGCCAAACACCTGCCTACGTCCATACCTGAGAGATCCATTCTTTCACTATTGAGTAAAATATGGTACAAGCTACATGAATTAAATCCCATAACCCAAATAAAAAACCCTTGTACTCTCCTTACTCAATACCCCCAAAGAACTTGACACAATTAATCACTGTAACATAGAGAAATCACTGTAACATAGAGAAATCACAGAGATAAAGAAATACCCATCCCTACCTCACATCCCTATAACGCTGTGAACACCCCTCACAGAAAACCCCAATGATTAATCTCTCTCACCCTAGTCCATGCACCCCCATGAGGGGAGACCCCCAACTTGGTACACCAAGGGCTTACAAAAATTCCTATACAACATCCCTATATATAGAGCTTACAACCCATTACTTATTGGACAAGTAATATAACCCTATCATAAAGGAAACCAAAACACAAAAGGAATCTAGCCAAATCACAATCCCTAAATTAATGGGATTATCCCACATGTGATATAATCCCAACAATCACCCCCTCTATCACTTGTGGGAAAACTGTCCAATCAATTTATCACACATGATCAACACCCCCTCAATCGGAGCACCCACAAAGCCAACCACTTTGCAACCATTTACCATTGACCGTCTTCCGTACCAGCTTGTACACCCCGAATCAATATGGTCTCAACACCTCCGATTCGTCAAACCGCGGCCAATACATGTGCAGCTGCCCCAAGTTAATTATAAGCATTAACCCCACTAGAGAAGAACCTCGATCCCTCTTTCTCCCCAACAAGATTTCCCCTCACCATCGTCTGAACCGTGAACAAACCATCCACGCACTCACTTATATAAGAATTTTTCATCGAGGACTTGGGAGTATAACTCTACCAACCAGACGACATAAACCATCCACACTTCTCTCAACTGCCGTGTGTGATTTTAGCAACAATATTAGATTCCTTCGCAACTTTGGGATCAACATCACACCACCCAAATAGCGAACATGCTCCAAAAATATTTGATCAACGTTCTTACGTGCAGTATCCTAACAATTACCTCTGTCGGATAATTGCGCTTGTGTCTGCCCCCGTCTTCTTGGAACCCATTAAATTATTTTCTCTAGAAGCACATACTTACCGGACCCGGAATCTAACAACCCAAGAGAAATGCCCGTATGAGTGGAATGTGAGAACCTCTCCACCATACGCAACATGGTACAATCATAGTAACATCAAAATTATTTTTCTGCCCTAGATCCCAACCTGCTACAATATATATAGAATCTATCACCAAGAAAAATATTCTCAATTCATGTAGAATATTGCAAATCTGCACCCACTGGTGAATCCACAGTGCCTGAAAACCTTAAGAACCATCTCCGACCCGAATTCCAAGTAACATAGCTATTCACACTAACCACTTGAATTCTAACCAATCAAAAACATTAATTTGGTACATCTTACTACACCATATCACATCCCATGCCAAGTAACCCTTAACTTTAATTACACCAACATGACAGGGCTGAGCCAAGTCATATGGCCACTGCCGCCGAGATTTCGTGTGTCGCAATGATGACATCAGACGTGTCCCACACACAGTCACGCTACTTCCACCGATTTGCCAATTCTTTTTTTTCTTCTTCATCCTATGCTATCTTTTAACCACCGTGCTAATCTCCACTGTCACTGTACGCCTCTATCACCATGATCTGACAACCATAGCTTTGATACCACTTGTTGGGAATTTAACATGCGGTACCAAATTCTCCCAAATAAACACATACACATGAGCAGTAATTAAACATGCACACCAAAGAAAAGACACACAGATTTCTACATGGTTCGGCCAAACACCTGCCTACGTCCATACCTGAGAGATCCATTCTTTCACTATTGAGTAAAATATGGTACAAGTTACATGAATTAAATCCCATAACCCAAATAAAAAACCCTTGTACTCTCCTTACTCAATACCCCAAAGAACTTGACACAATTAATCACTGTAACATAGAGAAATCACTGTAACATAGAGAAATCACAGAGATAAAGAAATACCCATCCCTACCTCACATCCCTATAACGCTGTGAACACCCCTCATAGAAAACCCAATGATTAATCTCTCTCACCCTAGACCATGCACCCCCATGAGGGGAGACCCCCAACTTGGTACACCAAGGGCTTACATAAATTCCTATACAACATCCCTATATATAGAGCTTATAACTCATTACTTATTGGACAAGTAATACAACTCTATCATAAAGGAAACCAATTCACAATAGGAATCTAGCCAAATCACAATCCCTAAATTAATGGGATTATCCCACATGTGATATAATCCCAACAGCCTGTACGCTGGGTGTGCGCTAGTGCGCGCTATTGTTGCGCAGGCTGTGCGCGTGTGTGCAGTGTATGCAGCGTGTGTGTGCATGTAGTGTGTGGTGTGTGCAGCAAGTGTGTGTGTCGTGTATGTATGTGTGTATGTGCGGTATATGCATGTGCAGTATGTGCGATACACATGTATAGTGTGTGCATGTGTGTGCAGTATGTATGCGTGCAGTGTGTGCATGTGTTGTGTGATGTGTATGCATATGTGTGTGCAATATATGCATGTACAGCATGTGCGGTGTGCATGTGCAGTGTGTGCGTGCATATGTGCAGGTGTGTGCAGGTGTGTGCGTGTAGTGTGTGCGTGTAGTATGCATGTGTGTGCGAGTGTGTTCATGCATGTGTATACGTGCAGTGTGCATGTGTGTGCAGGTGTGTGCATGCAGTATGCATGTGTGTACATGTATGTGTATGTATGCAGTCTGCATGTGTGTGCGCTAGGGCAAGGCTGGGTTGTGTAGCCTATGCGCAGTAGAGACATAGTGGGCTGTCATGGCCCATGCACCTGTACGACTAGGCTTGTGGTGCACAGGCCTGTATGGGCAGACTGTGCGCAGCCCATGTGCACGTGTTGCGCATATGCCATGTGCATGTTGTCCACGTGTCATATGTTCCTCGTACACGCGCAAAACCTTTTTTTTTTAAACAATTACACGTGTTATCTTTAAACAAAGAGTTTTATTAAAAGCTATTTTATAAAAATTTAATTTTCAAAAATTATTTTATGAAAAATGTATTATGAACAGTGTTTTCAAAATGTTTTTTTCTGGTTTTATTTCACGGTGTTTTTTTGGAGCCAATAAATTCACAATGTCGATAATTTTTTTTATGCGAATCCAATATGGTTATTGTATGCGATGATTTATAAACTGCATGGCATGTATATGCGTTTATGGTAATCATACATATATACAGCTGCGTGGGTTTGGCAGATACTAACTCTGTTTTGCAGCCACCTAATCTCTCATGGCCAAAGCGTTTACATTTGTGTTTAATTTCATTTCGATTTATTTGTGGCATTGTAAAGGGCATTGTGGTATTTTCACAATGGTTTCCCTCCGCCAAAGTTTCATTTTAATTCCTAGATCATTATGCAAGCCTCCTTCGGGAAGGCATAGGACTTTGTAAATGTAACTTTTGGAAATGCACAAGACGGAACCATGGAGATGGAGCCTGGAGAACCGAAGCCTTTCAAAGACGGATCAATGGAAGTAGAGCCATGAGAGAGAAGGGCTTGTTTATGCATGTTTGTTTATGTGTTATTGCATGTGATGTGATTGGTTCATAAATTACACACGCATGAGTTCAAAGTGATTTCTTTTCAAAATGATAATATGGATAAAACTATTTTCCAAAATTATCAATTTTTTCGAAAGAAAGTTGTTTTGATACTTTGAACAAATATGAGATATTTGCGGTTAATGTAACAAAACATATTTTTTCCAAAGATAAATTCCTAACTTAAACAATCTAGTGGGAGAGAGTCTTATGCTAACGCATAACCTCATGGTCTTCCATCAATGGTTCATTGTATGGAAAATTGAATATTGCGCGTCGCAGATTTATCTGTGATCACTCCCCTCGGACAATATTATATTCTCTGGTTACAAGATGTATACTTCCTAAAGGATAGAATAAATGAGACGTGTTATAGAGTGACCTCCCCTCGGAGGCATTACTTGAGGCGGTTGTCATTGGATTCTAATTGATGGTGTATACTAAACTGATAATTTTAATAAGAGATTCCCTCGAAATTTTATTGAAAATTATTAGAGACCAAGGAATCAGCAGGAGTCATGAATTATTTTGCAAGAGTTACATAGGAATAGTCATGATGGTTTAGCCAATTAAGTTGTGAGGTCTCGATCTCCCCTCGGAGGCTTGATTTCATAGATTTAATATTCTGATGATATACATGTTAAATGTTTATTAAAGGAATTTTTCTCATGGTTACATATTTATCACTTTAAATGATGATCCATACTTATACTATAATTGCATGTGCAAATTTTCAGATTTCACTATGTCACATTTTAGCCCACTTGCAACTATTCTTAATCAAAACAAGTTAATTGGAACAAACTATGTGGATTGGAAAAGATACCTTGACATTCTATTGCCTGCAGAAGGATACAAATATGTACTCACCACTCCTTGTCCGCCAACACCCGGTCCCAATACCCAAACTGAAGAGAAAGATAAATATGAACAATGGAAGATGGCTGATAAGATGGCCCGCTATTACATATTGGCCTCCATGTCCAATGTGTTACAGCACCAACAGTCGATGACTTTGGCTAGTAACATGATCTTGAATCTCAAGGACATCTTGGGGAACAGGGCCAGTATGCAAGGCTTAACGCCATGTAACAACTCACAAACACTTAGATGTCAAAAGGAACTTCGGTAAGAGAGCACGTTCTAAAAATGATTGGTTATATGACCATACTAGAGGTCCTTGGAGCTGAGATCGATGGGCAAACCCAAGTGGACATGATCCTTAACTCATTGCCTGCTTCATTTAACTAGTTCAAATTGAATTACAACATGAACAAACTGGGGTATTCATTGAGTGAACTGGTTAGCTCTCTATAGGCAATGGAGGGGGTAGTCACTGGTGGTCATAGTGTCATGAACCTAGAGAAGGCTTCATCCTCAAAGCCCAAGCCCAAGGGCAAGGGTGGCAAGAGGAAGAAGGGTCCTAAGGTTCAGGTTGGTGGGCCTAACCCAATAATTGGGAAGAAGGCAAGAAAGGGCAAGAAGAAGGCTGAGGGGAAGCCGAAGGGAAAGTGTTTCAACTGCGGCATCCTGGGACATTGGAAGAGAAACTGTCCGGACTACTTGGCCACTAAAAACCAAGCTATGATTGAGTCACTTATAATTGAAGTAAGTTATTTGACGGATACTACGAATACATGGTGCATTGATTCTGAAGCAACTAACCACATCTGCAATATGTTGTAGGGGTTCAGACCAACTAGGCAGTGCAGTGATGGAGAAATCAAGCTCACCCTGGGATCTAGTGCAACTATTTCAGCAATCGCGATTGGAGTAGTAGTGTTAGTTTTTTCTAGTAATAAAACATTAGTGTTAACAAATGTACTTTACGTCCCTTCCATAAGACGTAATCTCATTTCAGTTTCTAGTTTAGTGAATAATGGTTATTCGTTTCATTTTGGAACTGAAGTATCAATAAAAAGAAACGGTTCTTTTATTTGTTCTAGTACACTGTCTAATGGTATATACTTGATTAATCCTTGCACTCAAGAATCATCTAAAGTGGAATTGAATAACTCAATGGTAACATTACCATCTAAAAGGAAAATACCTTCTTCAAATCCTACAAAGCATTGGCACTTGAGGTTAGGTCATATTAATCTAAATAGAACAGATAGGCTAGTTAAAGATGGTGTACTCAACTCTCTAGTTATAGAACTGTTGCCTATCTATGAGCCATGTTTAGAGGGTAAAATGACCAAAAGACCCTTCTCCACAAAGGGCAATAGGGCCAAAGATTTGTTAGAGTTGATACACACTGATGTATGTGGACCAATATACACTAAAGTATGTGGAGATTATCAGTATTTCATTACGTTTACTGATGACTACTCGAGATATGGATATATTTACTTATTGCACCACAAATCTGAAGCTTTTAACAAGTTCAAAGAATTGAGAGCTGAGATGGAAAAACAATTAGTAAAGAACATCAAGGCTATTCGATCTGATCGAGGTGGCAAGTATCTGTCTGATGCCAAAAACTTGACACGACTAAATAGTTGTGTGCTCTTGTGCAATACCCAAGTGTAGGTGATCGTGCAAGTAATACTGGATAAGTCCAGGTCGATCCCACAGGGAAGGAATAGGAAGAATATGAGTTATGACCTAAAGAAGAAGAAAAATATGAATCTAGGGTTGAAAATTCTAACGAATTCTAATTAATTAAATTAAACTAAATAATAATCTAAAGCATAAAGAAACATAACTAATTAAATAAATTAACTAAAGGTGTTGGAAATGCATGAATCCACATTGATCCTAACCAACTACCATGCACATTCATTAACGTTCTATGGAGTTCATTCCTCTTCAGCATTCCGTATTTTTCTAAAGATAAAGAATCAATAGCCCTTTCATGACCGGGACTATATCATCACGAGTGATTTAAAATACTTAGAAGACGGTTTAAAACAATGGTTATTACTTGCACTCTAAATGGTGTTAGCATTCAAAGTGCTTTTCAAAAGTCATTGAAGAAAAGGCCTTAAGGCTTTAAGTTCTAAAAACTGTTGTGACAAACCGAGCTTATAGGGACAATTTGATGACAGATTTCTAAAATAGAAAGTTATGGAATACTTAAAAGAATCATCTCAGGAATCAACAAGTTTGATCGATCAAAGCGCACTCGGTCGATCGGACATCATCATCCTTCAATCGATCGAAAGGCCTTCGATCGCTTGACTATGGCCCTAGTTCGATCGATCGAAATACCTTCGATCGATCGAGCCCAAGGTTTCTAAAGATTGCATGGCAGAGGTTGGGAATCAATGTTTCATCACATATTCCCAACGTCTAAACTATGATAACATGAATAAACTAGTGCAGAAATAGTAAAACATAACAATCATAACTACTAGATTCATAAACAATCAAATAAGATAAAGGAAAGGAAAAACCTGTAAATAATCTGAAATAAACTTGTAAATAACTTGAAATAAAGTTGAATCTTCAATAATCTTCAATGAACCAATGGAAAAGATGAAAAATAACATGAATCTAACCTAACTTACTCCTAATCTAACCCTAAAACTACCCTAAACTGTTGTTTTCTGCGTTCTGGAGCGTCCTCCCTTCGTCTGGCATCAAAACGACTTATATATAGGGTTCCCGTAGAGTTTACGCAACTTTTGGGTGAATATAAAGTTCGATCGATCGAGCTTAGTTCGATCGATCGAAGGTTCGATCGATTGAACTCTGCTCAATCGATTGAACTCTCTGATTTTGACAGCACTGCGCACCGATGGGAGAATGGCCATAACGTTTCACTCAAACCTCGGATTGACCTCCCGTTTGCGGCAACGCGACCGTAACTCAAAGATCTATATTTCATATCTCTGGAAAAATCTTTCAAATCTGAAGTCTTCATTGTCAAAAATGGCATTTTCTTAGCTGCTTCTGTTGTTCTCTTCACCAGAATTACTTTTCTTTAGCTCCACTTCATTGATTTACATCCTAATACCTTTAAAACAATGCAAAAACATATATTTTAGCATTAACACAACAAAAAGAACATTGTTATTAGAATGCACCTAAATGTAGGGACTTCGGGGATAAATGTATGCATAAAAGACCATATAATATGCTATGAATATGCACATTTCATCTCGAATCACACCCCCCAACTAGCTCGTTGCTAGTCCCTAGCAATAAAGCGAACTACAACAATGTTTAATTAACTCTAACAATCGAAAACAAAAGAAAGTAAAAATCCTAAATCACTTTCGCAGGAATCGCGATTGCATTTAGCATATGCAACAAGCCTTTAAACCCCTAGGTTCCCCCTAGTGGACGAGTGTTGTCTCGTGAGGGTTTGCAGTGAATCTACCCACAAAATTCATGTTATTTATGGTAATGGTTCTCATTTAAATGTTTTCAAGAAATCATTTCTCTCATTTAGCAATATAGTTAAGCTCAACAATCTCATGAAACTCTCTAATAAGCCATAGCAATGCAACACACACATTACAGTTAATCTACTATCAAAGTCATTAGAATATTCCATACCTATTAATCTTCAAGTGTGTATGTGAATGGACAACCCAAAATACAAAACTTTAATTTCAAAGCTTGCATAACGTAAGATACTATCAAGACGTTCATTTTGACTCAACTCTCACCGGGATTACACTCTCAAGATGAAATCACTCCGAATTAGGTGTAATAATTATCACTCATGATATGGAAGCTATAAAGAGTAAATATGAATGGAATCTAATGCTTCTCATATCCAAATTAAAAAACGGACATTTTAGTGCACAAAGTCTCATGAAATGATACTTTTCACTAGAAGAGCGAGATATAGTGGAGAAACTCTCTCATTACATTAACTTCAAATCCAATTTACCTAAAATCATCAGGACTTTGAAAAGAGGTGATCGATTAAGAAGAAAGAGGCTTGTGATTTTCAATTGGGTCAAAGGATATGATTGGAATGTCTACTACAACTTTTCAAACTTCCCCACATCTCCAATCTCTCTCTTCCTTTTTTTTCTTTTCATTCCCGCACTCTTCTTTCTATTATTTTTTTTCTTTTGTAACAACTATTGGCACTTTTTTTTATTTTCATGCCCTTTTTTTTTCTTTCTCTTTTTTTTCTTTTCATCATTTTTTTCTTTGCCAGCTTTCCCTTATTCACACTACCAAACTTCTTGTCAAGATAACGCATCCCAATCACTCCTAGAGAAAAGAAGCTCAAACTTGTATTTTGGAGTTAGGCTTAAATTTAAGGAATTATAATGACAATGCAATTATGATAAGGCTCAAGAGGTGAAGTAAAGGAATAGTACAGAGGTAGGCCAAGGCTATATTATGCGTGTATGGTCGAAAGATAGCCTAAATCATCTTCTAAGTTCATAGGATTATTCATTTTAGTAAATTCAAGAGCTCTAGATTTTGGTAAATCCTGAACGTTCTCTTCTAGTAATCAGTCAAAATGAAGAAGAAAATGAGACTTTCAACGAATTAATACGCTTTTCAAAAAGTAAGAGTAATTTTATAAAACCCTCAAAACAAAGAATGGCACAAAAGCTCACTTGGGTTATTAGTCTCCACTACAGTCTCTCAAGACACCTAAGCTATGCTTACTAATCCATTTTAGCTAAGTACAAGGTTGTCACAACGTGCTTAAAGTTGTTTGAAGATTAAAAAGCATAAAATATACTATAACTAGGATAGTAAACAAACTACCATAGTGTATCACATACTAGTAATATACAGAAAATAACACTAATGCATCATAACTAACTACATTAACTATGAGAGAAATACAAGAACCATTTTATTATATTTAAAAAAAATTATAAATTTTAAAATTTTTGATAATTTTAATTTACTGAGCTTGAGTTGCATGTTGCTAAGCAGGTGTATTGACATTAAAGCATAAAAAGAAAGAAATGAGGCATGCAATGACTCACTCCCCCCAACTAAAACTAAACATTGTCCTCAATGTTCTAAACTAAGCACATGGACATGTAAAGTGAAGCGAGAGAAGGAAGGATGTTACCTCGAGGCGTTTATAATCCAGATTTTTTTTTTTCAAGTTACCTGCAAAATCATTAGTAGCATCAAGGAAAAAAAGAGAATATAATACAACTACTCAGTAAATAAACTGTTGATCAAGATTTTTATCATGCAGTATTAACCAAAATTTTCAAGGATCCTCCCAATGAAATAATTTAGCAGTGAGAAGAATGTTGGGGTCCTCATAAAAATGCAACTCCCCCCAACTAATGTCAGGCTCAAGGTCAGAGGAGATGATGTAAAACCTATGCCTCTAAAGTTATTGGGGACAGTTATAAGAGATATACCACACTTTTTAGGAATTATACTCAAGGAAAGTTCTTTGGTGTTGGTATTTCCTATAATGGCCTCTATTTTAATACTAAAAACGGGGGAAGGCCATGGTTCGATAAAAGGGGTAGTGTCTAAGTAATGTTCTAATGAAGCTTTACTCCCTCCTCTTGTTCTAGAACAAAATCTATGGAGATGTGATCATAGGAATTGGAGTTCTGTTCTATGTACATTGATTTGGACTGGACTTGGATGAAGCTATCTATTTGGGCCTCAATGTCAGTATTACTCAAGAAGGTCAGGCAGTCTAGCAGATTACTAGCTTCTTATTGAAGTTTAAGATCATCTAATGTGGGCCCGATAATTTCCAAGTCCCCTCTCAAAGAATTTTGAAAGTTAAAATTTTGTGAAAAACATGTTCTAGAATCCTTACCATCCTCTTCCATAACATATTCATTTTGTTCAATATTGGGGTACACGTGACTTTCACACTCGGGATGAGAGCTTTGATTAATAGAGAGGATAGGTGATGGGCAACTTGGTGACACCACCTCGTCGGGTGAAAGAGGTGAGGGTTCATGAATATCACATGAATCTAAATAGAATTTAGATTTTTCAATTATGTCTTCCCTAGGGTCACTATCAAAAGTAGGGGTAGAGTCAACATAGGACTCATCCTTACCTAATTGCGTGCAGTCACCTAAACTCTTGTTATTCGTAAAAGCCTCATTCTCATCCGTGTAACTCTCCTCACTATATATATCATCTATTGAGGTGCACTGGACAAAGGAATTGTGCAATTTTATCAAGGCAATGAAGGAGTTGATGTTTGGGGTTGTAAATTGAGGAGAAGATGGATCTACAACTTCATTCTTAATGGTTTGGTTTTGGAGTTCTTGTTGGGTTATGACTTTCTCGAATGAGTTGTTAACCTCATTCGGTATAAACCTGTCATTGTCCTCTAATTCCATTCCATTGTTAGTGTCTTGAAATTTAGGTTGTAGTGTTGAAGGACTGGTATAGTCATCTAAAGGTTGGCTAGCATATGCTTGTTGATATCTAGTTTCTAATTTATCAAGTGCGCTATCTAGCCTTTTCATTTCACTAAACAGTAATTTTAACATACCACTATCCTTAACTTGGTTATTCTCCTCATTATTACTATATGAAGTTTCGCCCCATTGTGGTTGGTGATAGTCCCCTTCCCATTGTGCTTGTGAACAAGACTCCCCAGAAGGAAAGTCTTGGTGCGTTTGGTAATCGTGGGAACTATTACTATATCCTACATTATTATTTTGGTTATATCCCCATTGCGGTTGATAGAACTCTCCATGTGGAGATTCTTGATACGTTTGATAATATAGGGGACTACAACTATTATTTTCCCATTGTGGTGGTTGGTAGCACTCAGGTTGATAATCTGCATCATAAGTGGGTGCTTGCCAACTTGGGGGGGACAATTTTCATTATCTAATGTGTACATATTCATGGTGTTTGTGTTGTATGAAGGGTAATATGGATAAGACATATTCACTCAAAAAAATAGGAATTTTATTTATTTTATTTTTCTTGTGAGAGAAAAAGTCCAAAGTTTTTATTATTTTTTTTTCTTAAATTTTTTTTTTAATTTTTTTGAAAAGTAAGAAAAAATTGGAAATAACTTAGTAAAATCCTAACCTAGTTGCCTTCCCCGGCAACGGCGCCAAAAACTTGACACGACTAAATAGTTGTGCGCTCTTGTGCAACACCAAAGTGTAGGTGATCGTGCAAGTAATACTGGATAAGTCCAGGTCGATCCCACAGGGAAGGAATAGGAAAAATATGCACTAAGTTATGACCTAAAGAAGAAGAAAAATATGAATCTAGGGTTGAAAGTTCTAACGAATTCTAATTAATTAAATTAAACTAAATAATAATCTAAAGCATAAAGAAACATAACTAATTAAATAAATTAACTAAAGGTGTTGGAAATACATGAATCCACATTGATCCTAACCAACTACCATGCACATTCATTAACGTTCTATGGAGTTCATTCCTCTTCAGCATTCCGTATTTTTCTAAAGATAAAGAATCAATAGCCCTTTCATGACCGGGACTATATCATCACGAGTGATTTAAAATACTTAGAAGACGGTTTAAAACAATGGTTATTACTTGCACTCTAAATGGTGTTAGCATTCAAAGTGCTTTTCAAAAGTCATTGAAGAAAAGGCCTTAAGGCTTTAAGTTCTAAAAACTGTTGTGACAAACTGAGCTTATGGGGACAATTTGATGACAGATTTCTAAAACATAAAGTTATGGAATACTTAAAAGAATCATCTCAGGAATCAACAAGTTTGATCGATCGAAGCGCGCTCGGTCGATCGGACATCATCATCCTTCAATCGATCGAAAGGCCTTCGATCGCTTGACTATGGCCCTAGTTCGATCGATCGAAATACCTTCGATCGATCGAGCCCAAGGTTTCTAAAGATTGCATGGTAGAGGTTGGGAATCAATGTTTCATCACATATTCCCAACGTCTAAACTACGATAACATGAATAAACTAGTGCAGAAATAGTAAAACATAACAATCATAACTACTAGATTCATAAACAATCAAATAAGATAAAGGAAAGGAAAAACCTGTAAATAATCTGAAATAAACTTGTAAATAACTTGAAATAAAGTTGAATCTTCAATAATCTTCAATAAACCAATGGAAAAGATGAAAAATAACATGAATCTAACCTAACCTACTCCTAATCTAACCCTAAAACTACCCTAAACTGCTGTTTTCTGCGTTCTGGAGCGTCCTCCCTTCGTCTGGCGTCAAAACGACTTATATATAGGGTTCCCGCAGAGTTTACGCAACTTTTGGGCGAATATAAAGTTCGATCGATCGAGCTTAGTTCGATCGATCGAAGGTTCGATCGATTGAACTCTGCTCAATCAATTGAACTCTCTGATTTTGACAACACTACGCACCGATGGGAGAATGGCCATAACTTTTCACTCGGATCTCGGATTGACCTCCCGTTTACGGCAACGCGACCGTAACTCAAAGATCTATATTTCATATCTCTGGGAAAATCTTTCAAATCTGAAGTCTTCATTGTCAAAAATGGAATTTTCTCAGCTGCTTCTATTGTTCTCTTCACCAGAATCACTTTTCTTTAGCTGCACTTCATTGATTTACATCCTAATACCTATAAAACAATGCAAAAACATATATTTTAGCATTAACACAATAAAAAGAACATTGTTATTAGAATGCACCTAAATATAGGGACTTCGGGGATAAAAGTATGCATAAAAGACCATATAATGTGCTATGAATATGCACATTTCATCTCGAATCACCTTTATTGATCACTTGAGAGAGAATGGGATTATATCACAGTTGACTGCACCTGCTACACCTCAATAGAATGGTGTAGCTGAAAGAAGGAACAGGACCCTTTTAGACATGACTAGGTCAATGATGAGCTATTCAGAATCGCCACTGTTCTTATGGGGTTTCGCTTTGGAAACAACATTAAACATACTAAATCATGTTCCAAGCAAATCTGCCCCTAAGACACCCCGAGAATTATGGAGTGGACGCAAGCCTTCTCTGTAGCATTTTCGGATATGGGGATGTCCAGCACATGTATTGAAGGGACAGACGAGCAAGTTGGAAGCAAGATTGGAAGTATGTTATTTTATTGGATATCCAAAGGAGACAAAAGGTTGGTATTTTTATCATCCGAGAGAGCAAAAGGTGTTTGTAAGTACACACGCTATTTTCTTAGATGTGAATATATCATGAACTACAAACCCCAAGGAAGGATAATTCTTGAGGAGGTAAGAGAGCAACCCTCAATTCCCCAAATAGTCAATGAGAACATAGAACCAGAAATGACCACAACACCTTCTATTCCTACACCGGAACCTCGTCAGAGTGGGAGGATTGTCAGGCAACCTGACAGATTCATGTTCTTAGGAGAGGCATTTGAAGCTGTTCCTGAAGAGTCTGAATCTAATCCGTCCACCTATGAGGAGGCCATGGTCGATGTAGATTTGGACCAATGGAAAGTTGCAATGAAAGCTGAAATGAAGTCGATGTATTCCAATCAGGTCTAGGAGCTTGTAGACTCTCATTCCAATATTAAACCAATTGGTTATAAATGGGTCTACAAATGGAAGAGAGGACCAGATGGGAAGGTACAAACCTTCAAAGGTTGGCTAGTGGCAAAGGGCTATACTCAACAAGAGGGTGCTGACTATGATGAGACTTTTTTGCCTGTAGCCATGCTTAAATCCATCAGGATACTCTTATCTATAGTAGCATGTCTCAATTATGAGATATGGCAGATGGACATCAAGACGACATTCTTGAATGGAAATCTTGACAAGGACATCTTTATGCAGCGACCAGTAGGTTTCATAGCAAGCGGTCAGGAGAACATGGTATACAAATTGCAAAAGTCCATTTATGGACTCAAGCAAGCATCCAGGAGTTGGAATATCCGATTTGATCAAGCGGTCATATCTTTTAGATTTATCCAAAATATGGATGAGCCTTGTGGTTACAAGAAACATGAGGAGAATGCGGTGACATTTCTAATTCTTTATGTTGATGATGTCCTTCTCATTGGGAATGACATAGGAGTATTATAAACGGTTAAGATTTGGCTGGCTAGTACTTTTGACATGAAAGATCTTGGTGAAGCAAGCTATATCCTGAGGATAAAGCTATTACAAGATCAGAAGAATAAGATAATAGGATTATCTCAAGCTTCCTATATCGATAAGGTACTTTCCAAGTTCTCCATGGAAAATTCCAAGAAAGGCTTTCTCCCTTTCTGGCATGGTCTAACACTCTCACAGGATCAATGTGGCACAGAGTGAGAGAGATCCAGGAGTAACTTATGCTTCGGCTATGGAAAGCCTCATTTATGAAATGTTGTGTACAAGACCAGATATCTATTTTACCGTAGGCATGGTTAGCAGATATCAGTCCAATCCTGGTCCAGATCACTGAACAGCTGTGAATCATATTCTCAAGTACTGGAGAAAGACTCAAGATTATATGCTGATGTATGGCAGAGAAGAGTTAGTTCGAGTAGGCTACACTGATTCTAACTTCATGTCGGATAAGGATTCGAGAAGGTCGACATCAAGACATGTGTTTACTCTTGGAGGTGGCACTTTTAGTTGGAGAAGCATTAAGCATAAATGCATTGCAGATTCTACTATAGAGGTAGAATATGTCGCAGCCTGTGAAGTAGTTAAGGAGGCTATTCGGCTTAAGAAGTTCCTTATAGAGCTAGGAGTGATCCCTGTGGCATAGTCACCTATTACACTTTATTGTGACAATAGCGGGGCTATGGCACAATCAAAGGAGCCACGTAACCACGGATGAGGAAAGCATGTTGACAGGAAATATCATCTAATTAGGGAGATAGTGTAGAGAGGTGACGTATTGGTGACCAAGATTGCGACAGCAGATAATCTTGTGGATCCATTTATGAAAGCCTTGTCTATTAAGGTTTTCAATTGTCATATGGATAGTCTTAATATTAGATGTAATCCTAATTGGTTATGAGTGCAAGTGGGAGTTTATTAGAGTTTGATGGGGTATGTCCTCAAACAAATTAGCTATGAACTATTTTGGACATCAGTTTTAGTATATGTTTATGGATATCATTACTTACATTTCATTATGTATGTCTTTCATGAGATGAATGGTGGTTTGGCATCCGTGAAAGTCATTGTATGTGATTCATTTGTGTGAAAGAGTTTTACACATGGGAGATATGAATCATATGGTCCTTAAAAGTTCTAAACAATCATAGTGGATGAAAAGATTAGGTACCTTATCAGGTTTGCACTGTAGCATGATTAACTTCTATTTGATAGAGTGATGAATCTCATTCACAAGAGTGTAAGACTCTAAAGTTGATATGCTAGTGTATGGGATACATTGACAGACCTTGAGATTGATCCATTAACAGGAACTGTCAATAGTTAATGGACACTCAAACATGTATGAGACATATGTCCTTAATCCTGAGATAATAATGGACACAAGCTTTAGGCCTGGTTGTTTTGACTTACCAATCAGTGAGGTCTTTAAGATCAACACCTGGGTATCTTGAATGATCATGTCTAGAGTATTGGGAACATATATTATCAAGACAGAATCTACCCTCTATTACAGAGTAAGTATTCTCTTGAGAATGTCACTGTGTTAGTCACTGAGTATTGCAATCTTGTAGTAAGTATGTTACTACATGTTTGGTGAACTATGAGAAGTGAATGGTGACTCAAGGATATAAGCTGTTTAGTCTTAGTGATAATTATGAATACTAAAGGTAGAGGGGCATTAATGTCATTTCATATAGATCTAGGTATTACTCTGTGATTTGCCTCTTCTGATTTGGAGTTCAGTTAATGCCATGTGGTGAAATTGATATTAACTAATTAATTTAGACTGTTTGGGTAATGAGATTAACCGGGTATAGTTTATATTAATTTAATCCAATTAGGAAGAGCCTAAACATCTAACTTAATTGGAGTTTGAACCAAACTAGGGTTAGTGGATAGGAGGGTGTATAAAGATATGTTGTGGGATAGAAATTTAGATACTACCATTTACTAGAGTGGCCGAACTTCTCTCTCACACACATATTTTTCCCTTCTTCTAATCCTAGAGATCATCACCAAGTCTTGAAGGCTCAAGTAATTCCAAGAGCATAGATGTGAAGGTTTCTGGACTGTAAAGAGGGAGAAGCATCTGGATCTTGCCTGAAGTGTTCTCGTAAGGATCCAATTTATCATAAAAGGTATTAGATTTGTTTTTAATAATCATATGTATCTCGATTTTGAGCCAGATCTGTTTTGAAAAGAGTTTTCAATGATTATTCGCTTCTATAAATCCTAAAAATTTTAAAATGGGACCAACAATTTCCTCGATGATCGTCGCCGATATGTTCTAGGCATTGCAAAAATGCTTCAAAAGCTTTTGTAGATCCATGTTTTTGGGAACAAGGGCCCTTCCTTGGCAGTTCCTTGCATTTCTCGTCCCGTCAGCCATGAGAACCTACACAACCATCTCATCGTCACTTACTAACCCTCGAGCCAAGATACAATGCATATAATCCAAATGGGTCAACGTCTAAAGTGGCGATCATAAGCAACCAATAAGAACGAGTACTCGGAGACAATAACAAGTAAAAGCACACTGCTCATATACATAGTCAAAAACAAGTAACACATGGTAGGGTTTGGGCATTTACATCACATCTACATATACCACTACCCACAAAACATATACAACATGTACACCAAAAGAAAGTGCTACATGCCCTGATCAACAGAAATAAGAGATCTAGATCCTCAAAATCCAATCCCAAATGTCCTTCTCATCATCTGGCTCAATCAGAGATGGCTCATCAGCTGGAACATCAACCTCCTCTGGTGGCACCCAGTCTAGCCACAAGTCAAACTCGTCCACCATCTCCACAATCGGGTCATCCTCTGGCTGAAAATTTGGCTCCTACTCGTCTGTCGGTAACCAACCTCCACCAATAATGTGCTACAGTAGAACAGGTCATGTAGCAAAGCCCTAAGGTACCTGAGCTACCTCAAACTCCCCATCATCACCCTCATCATCCATCGGATCAGCCTCTCCATCAACCTCATCATCACCAGGGTTCTCCTCTGGCTCTTCCTCTTGACTATCGTCATGGTCATCCTCATGATCCTCCTCATCCTTGGGCTCCTCATCAGGATCACCCTCATGCTCATCCTCTACTCATTCATCATCCTCTCCATGCTCATCTCCATCGTCATCTCCATCCCCCTCGACCTCCATAGGATCATCATCACCCTCCTCAGGCTCTATCTCTGGCTCCTCGGGGTCCTCATCATCATCATCCTCAGGATCTACATCCTCCTAAGCATCCGCCTCAACTGAAGCTCCTAGTGACACAATCAGTTCCTCATGGGGGGGGAAACAAGTAAGTTTGGCTGTATCTGAGGCTCTGGCTCTACAAATAGAGCTGGTGCTAGCACTGGCGCCTGAACTGGAGGCCACAATATAGGTGGTGCCTATATAGGATCTACTAAGATAGCCTATAGCTCGACAGCATGAAATTCCTCATTGTCAAATATCATCTGACCCATCTCCATATAAATAAGCTCTACAGTACGGGCTCGATGCTTAGCCCCCATACGAATCCTGCCCAAGTACAATAGCCCATCTACATGCATCAAATGCCATAGGTACTCCTCCAACCACTCCCGTGCTCTCATTCGGATACACTGTTGATAAAATACGAGATCAGCTGCCTCAACACTATCAGCGTAAATGATGTATCCTCCCATCTCATCCTCTACGTGCATTAGCTCCATGATCTGAAAAGAAACTAACTTAAGTCAGTACTAGTCGTAGGGTATCTTAAGACTCAAATGTGTAGGACAATCAACGAGCATGACTAAACCTAGGGCTCTGATACCAAAAATCCTTATCACGCCCAGGAGTAGCCAAAATAGAAAAAAATTTCTCTTTTGAGTCTGAAGGTCTGTGGCAAGTTGAATAGCTCATGATTGTCCACAACAAGTAAGAACCGATAGATAAATAATAAGCAGCATTATTATGCGTGGTAGTCTAGGCATACTTACATAATAAACATCAGAGTCTTAAGTATCTTATTACATAACTATAAAAAGAAAATAAAAGGGATTAATATCTGGGGCAAAAGCCCTACAATAATATAGTAAGCATGACACCTAGTGCCTCCGATATAAAACAAGAGGTAATAGCAAAATTCTTCGGCTTCCGATAGCTAACTCGCAAAGCCATAGCCTTCCTCAGTGTACTCTTCATCCGGGTACTCTATTTCTCCAAAATTTGGACGTTTGATTGTCCAGGACATAAAAGTCATCAGTTTCCTACAAGCTGAATGAGCAATCCTACTACACCCAAATAGACTCCAAAAACACTTGTTAAACCACTTTAGAAGTAAAACGTTCCTTTTTTTATACTTCATAAACATTACGTGAAGTCTTATCATTCTTGACGTATTACGTAAGTTAGATAACGTTCATTGACAATACTCACACTAAGAGATACAACTCGCATCGACCGATTGATCACCTTAGACTGTTTGTCCAATCCATAGTGACTGAATACTAAACTTTGAACCACAGGTTCAACTACTTATGATTTGACTCATTTTAGATTACCGACATAACTTTATTTTTAATTGTTGATCACCTCTTGAGCACTCAGGCCTAGCCTGCTCGTTGGGCTTGAGCGCTCGGGTTTGATAGCATACCAGCAAATTAGTTAGTTTACCCACATAACTTTGTTTTTACTTCAATTATAACACATGCATGGCCATGGATCATAACTAAACTTAATAAAACATGTTTTAAGAGTGAGTAGGGGTACTCACTTAGCTTAGATGAGCAAAATGATGCAATTGATGATGATTATGAGATGATCAAGCTCTAAATGCAACTTCCTTCAAACTCAAGAGTGTTGGATCCTCCTCCTCTTCTTGATTTTCCCAAGACTCAACCCCAAAATATCATGGTAATGAAATGTGTGTGTATAATCATGAAATGAAGGTGATGGATGGTGAATTGAGGGACATGCAAGTATAAATGTATGTGTGTGTATAAGCTATCAAGGTTCTCTCAAAGAAGCTTTCTGAAAACAGAGTCAACAAACGTAATAAATGCTAGGAAACACTGCGTATTTATAGAGTTTTCCAAGCCCAGGGGCAAAATAGTCATTTAATTACTTTTTAGCTCGAGCGCTCACGCTAGCTTTCCTTCTATTATTTTAAGGGTTCAGGAGTTCAGAAATGAACATTCATACCAACCGTCATTAAAAGTTAATCATAAACGATCATAACTATCATATAGGAATATAGAAATACATAAATATATCTATATACAGATAATTATAGATAAAAGGGCCAGTGTTACATCTGACCTTTCTGGC
Organism: Hydrangea macrophylla; assembly: GCA_033977485.1. NCBI lineage: Eukaryota > Viridiplantae > Streptophyta > Magnoliopsida > Cornales > Hydrangeaceae > Hydrangea > Hydrangea macrophylla. The sequence continues at coordinate 9,945,672 of CM066990.1, read as the reverse complement.
GCAGTTTTGTAGGCGACTTTGGTTGGCACTGATGCTTGGGACCACTTCCATTCAGAGGCTGGCTATGAGACCTACCGTGGCCACTTTCTGATGGCCAACTTCCCACTCTTAGATGTGAGTTCTTCTTATTTTATGTTTTTGTCTCTACTCGTCACCTATGCTTTTGACTCATATTTCTCCTAACTTATTTTGTGGCTACAATTTCACTAGATATATAGGAGACAGGATCCTCTAGCCTTTCATCCTATCCCTTCTTGGGACTAGACCGTCAATGTTTTGGGTACTGATGGCTCCCCCTTAGTTATTGAGGTACCACGAGTCACGTGTGGGTATCCTACATAGCCAGTAGGCGTCCTCAACGTCCCTGGAGTTATGCTAAAGAGGGTCATGCCTTGGCAGCTAGTTTATGGTCTTTGGTCCTTACGTGAGACCACATGGTATGTCTCTAATTTTTTGCTTCTTAAGGTTATGAGATCCTAAGCTTAGGCTTTATCCTTGACAGATGGATGGAATGCGGCAGTTTGCCACCAATCAGATAGTGTCCCTGGTATTTTCTAACTCGACTCTATTTTTGTACTTTTGTTAGCTCACGGCTGACTATTTTCATTTTGTTTGTGTATGCAGTATTCTGGAAGTAGCGCTAGCTCATCGAGGTCCAGGTCAAGGTGCAGAGGCCACGGTAGGAGACCATCGCCAACATATACTCTGAGCGGCCCAGTGGAGGATGAAGAGGAGGAAGACTGAGGCCTCCTAAGCGGAGACTTTTGTTTTGTCTCCATTTTATGTTTTTGATTGTGTTGTATTAGTGTATTTTGTGGATTATGGATTATGTATAGGATGGTTTGTCACCTTTGACGGTATATTATGATGTTTTACCATTAGGCCGGATCATTTCTGATTTGGAGGCACAATTATGTGCTTATTTTAGTTAGTGATCGTGTGATGATATGCATGTATGCACTGTGATGAGTAGCTTTGTGATAGTGAGTATGTTTACCTTACAGGTGGGAAAGTCCATTAAATGGGGTTGCTAGAGTTGCAACGGAAAGTCTGGCATTGTATGATCCCGCTCAACTCATGGCTTGGCTGAACATCACGGATGGTGTGGAATGGATCAACCTGTTCAATTATGGCTTAATTGAACTATTCTCCCTCTGCCAAATGGCTCTAAATGCTGAATTATGTGTGCTGCTATTGTTTACTGGGATCCAGTAAATCATGTTTCAACTTTAACAGTCTGGAGATGTGTCCCATGATGAGGAATTATGTGCCATCCTTGGCTTTGATCCAGACTCAGGCTTAATTCTCCCTCTTGCTGATACCCCTAGCCCTACTCATGGGGTAGCTGAATATCTTGACTGTTTGACTACTGTCTCTCATCGACTAGTTTAGGGTAAAGTTCTCAACATTGCATCTATCATTGCCCATTATGCTAGCCCTAGAGATGTCAGTGTTTATGATGCTCCCACGGAGCTACTGTGATCTTGTGTATGACTTCACATTTCCAGTTCTTGAGCACTTCCAGTGCTTTGGTGCAGGTTTGCTTTGCACTGAAATTGGGCAAGAACCCCATGGTTATGGTTCTAGCTAAAACCCTGAAAGGTTTAGACAACGCCTTCAATCAAAGAACCCTTCTTCTTTCCGAGGCACCTTCGGTGTTGCAGGCTTGGTTGTATGAGCGTCTTCAACTATGAACGGGTCATGTACCGCCAGTTTACTTTCGCAGGGCTATGCTTCATTCTCACTATACTAATGCCTAATGGGTTGGCATGATGAGTACTCTATCTAAGGCAGACATTTGCTTGATTGTGGGTGTTGGGGCCTTCATGCTGTGACTATTAGCCTTAGGGATCACTAGAGAGTGTGGTTGATGGGTATGATGGAAACTTCTTTCTATCATTCTCGTCGGTTGGCTAGGCAGTACAGGCAGGTTCAAGAGGTCCCCCAGGGATTCACTGAGACGGGCTTTGCTTTTAGAGTCAGAGCTATTACCATTGATGCTTTTATCAATGGTTGGACTTACCGGGTGAAGGCCTATTTCTGAAGACCTTTGAAGAAATAAAAGACACAAAATAAGACTAGACTTGACAAATTCTACTTCTTCCTTCAAGTGTCTTTGATATTTATGATTGCTTTTGAAAAACTTTTACCTTTTCAGTCATTCCTGCTTGTGTAATATTTGGAGTTTATTTATCGGTGAGCCTATGTTACTTTGAGAACCTTATTTTATGCATATTGGCTTTCTAAAAACATTTTATAACAAGATTTTAATTCGATGTCGCTTTTGGTACTTGTTTGGGCACGCTTGGGTGATTAGAGGCAAATGAGGCAGGTAGCCAAAGTTTGCCCCTAGTTTGGGATATACGTGGCTCTGAGGCAAACGAGGTAGATGACCAAAGTTTTCCCCTAGTTTATGAGAGATTTAGGCAAACGAGGTGGGTTGCTAAAGTTTACCCCTAGTGTGAAGGGTGGTTCTGGGTTATAGTAAGGACGGTGACATTATTTCTCTCATACGCTCATAACTTTTGCCTTAGCACCAGTGGAGTGATCTAGTGAGCTCTTTCCTCTCTTCGGTTATTGCTCTCTTTGGATTTAGTATTAATTTTTTCCTAGGCGTCCTTTCATTTTTTTGACCTAGCGAGCCATCCTTTTTTTTTTTTGAAAGTCTGCCTACGTACCCCAAAGCAGAGATCATGTCCAACATAAATTGGACTAAGGTAGGAAGGAAGTGGGTTATTTTCTGGTGGGTGGGACAATCGAACTTAAGTGGTTGCCTATGTATTCCATAGTGGGAATCAGGTCGAGCGTAGTTCAAAGCAAGGTCTTGAGAGAAGTTGCAAAAGTCAAGTATAGTACTTTTTCAGGCGATCAAGGTTGATTGATTCTTTGAATTCGACACCATTGAGGACCATGAGGTAGGTTGCTCCTCCAAAAAGGATAGTTTTGACGATATAAAGGCCAACCCATTTAGGTTCGAATTTTCCACGCGAATTGAAGATTGGGGCTTACAGCTCTTTGAGGGCGAGGTCACCTTTGACAATTTTTCTTGGATGAACCTTTCTGTTAAAAGAATAATTTTGCCAATGATATCGATTCCCCAAGTTGAGAACGACCATGGAGAGGTTATACTGTAGAGTAGAGATAGCGGTACATGCATCATGTTTGCATGGATCTGGCACTTGTGGCATCTTTTTACGTACTCGCAACAATCTTTTTCCAATGTTGTCCAATAGTACCCTTATCTTATGATCTTGTTAGCCAGCATGTGACCATTTATGTGGGGATCTCACACCTCTTCCATCATCCTTCTGGTGTTCCTTCTGAACAAGCACATCAAGTTGTGACTGTTATACCCTTTCTTCAGTAGTTTTCCCCCACGGATGATGAATTGTGCCGCAAATCTTCGAATTGCTCTTTTGTCTTTTTCAGTAGAATCTTGAGGATATGCTCTTTTTTCTATGAAGTCCCATACATCCTAATACCATGGCACTTCCCTTTCTTCTTCTTCGATCTCAGTGATCATGTTGAACAATGGCTAATATCTTTGCTCAATTACCAGGGGCATCATCTTGATTCCTACGGGGATTTTGATCATGGAGGCTAAGGGTAGCCAACGAATCTATTAATTGGTTCTCTTCCCTGGGTAGGTAGAAGAATTCCACGCTCTCAAATTGTTCCTTGAGTTTGTCAAGATGATCATGATAAGGCTTTGACCTTTCTTCCTTCACCTTCCATTCTCCTCTGACTTGTGATACATTGGTTTGAATCCCCAAAGACATCCAATTTCTGAACCTTTAATTCTATGGCTACTTTCATCCCCAAAATGCATGCCTTGTATTCAATAGTATTATTGGTTGATTTATAGTTGAGCTTGACTACCAGTGGGGTATGGTCCCCATTTGGTGATACCAGAATCATCCCTACTCCCTATCCTTTTATGTTGGCTTCCCCATCGAAATCCACCATTCTTATTTAACTTCCATGATATTCTTGTCCGGGAACAGGAAGTCTCCATTTTCCTCGGAACCAACGGCGTGCTCAGCAAGAAGCTCATCTATAGTTTTCCCTTTTACCAACTTGCTCGTTACATACTTGATATCAAATTCAGATAGTAGAAGTAACCAACGGGATATGCGACCGGTCAAGGGGTTTTTGAGGAGGTATTTTAGAGAATCCATGTGGGATATGAGCACAACCAGAAAGGCTAGCATGTAGGGTCTTAGTCGGCGAGTGCACCAGACTAAAGCCCAACATGTTTTTTCGAGGGTAGAGTAGTTGAGCTCATACCCAGTCATCCTCTTGCCAAGATAATAAATGGCTTTTTCCGAGTGGTTCTCTTCTCCTTCTTGGGCTAGCATGCATCCCATGGCATTTTTAGAGACGGATAGGTAAAGAAGCAAAGGCTTATGAGGTGTATGTAGTGAAAGGACAGGTGGATTTTGGAGGTTGGTTTTTTTTTATCAAAGGTGGTTTGGCATTGGTCATTCCATTGGAACTTCTCTCCTTTCTTCAGTAGTCGAAACAAGGGATCACATGTAGTCGTGAGCTTGGAGATGAAGCAGCTGATGAATTAGATCCTCCCGAGGAACCCTCTATGTGATGAGAAAATCCAAGAGCTTCCCAGAGGTCACACCGAAAGTGCACTTCTTCGGATTCAGTCTCATCTTATATTTGCGCAATCTTTTAAAGAATTTCTCCAATGCTACCAAGTGTCCTTCTCGATCTTTGGATTTTACGATCATATCATCTACATAAACCTCTACTTCTTTATGCATCATGTCATGCAGCAGGGTGGTAGTGGCCCTTTGGTAGGTTTTCCCAGTATTTTTGAGTCTAAAAGGCATCACCCTATAGTAGTAGGTTCCCACGATGTGGAGAAGGTTGTCTTTTCCCGGTCTTCTGTTGCCATTAAGATTTGGTTATATCTTGAGAAACTGTCTATGAATGATAATAGCTCGTGTCCTGCATTGTTATCTACCAATACATCGATGTGGGGGAGTGGGAAGTTATCCTTTAGATTGGCCTTGTTCAGATTGCTAAAATCGACGCACACGTAAACTTTTCCATCCTTCTTGGGGATTGGTACAATGTTGGTAACCCATTCTGGATACTCTGTGACGATGATGAATCTTGCTTTGAACGCTTTTCTACTTCTTCTTTGGCCTTGAGTGCCCATTGAGAATCAGGGAGAAGGGGAATATGATGTCGGGCGATGTTAGGGTCGACACCAAGCATGTCCTCATAAGACTAAGCAAAAACATCTTTGAATTATTTTAGCAAAAGAGTCAGTTTTTCTTTTTCTTCTTTATTAAGCATTGAGCTAATTTGCACAATTTGTGGGATATCTTCTTCACCTAGGTTAATCGATAAAGTATCTTCAATTATTTCATAAGTAAGTGGTTTTTCAATTAGTTGTTTAAGTTCGATTGGCTCCTCAGAGGGATCTATGCATTCACAAATATTAGACACAGAGGAGTAAGCAAAACCGTCTTTCATTTCATTCATAACAAGTGGAGTGATTACATTAAACAGCAGTGAGCCTATAGCGGCCAACTCTGATGTAGACTCGATAATTGGAAGTGCAGACTCTGGGGGAATAGGGGATAGGGAGAAACAAATAGATGACTCTATAGCCTGGTTGCTCAGACCCTCCTCAATTGGTATGATCTGATCATCTTGGCTCTTGACCCTCTTTCCTTCCCTTTCTTCAGCAAGTTCCTCCCACATTTTCTCAATAGCTTCGGTGTCTAGGTACTTCAACTAGTCTTCCTATGGGATCTTGACAACTTCTTCCGGATAGAACGGATCTTGATAGGGGGGGGGGGGCCTTTTGCAGTCAGCAAAGATTTCAAGACCAGGATATCTCTTTCCAATAGCCTGATGGATCCAAGGCTCTGAAAACTCGTAGTAAGGGAAATCATCCCCTTCCTTGATGAATTGTCCATTTAGGGTCTTCTGGTATGGAGGGAGACTTCTCGCTCTCTTCTTCCATGGCTTCTACAGCTTGATGTCATTTTCGGTGGGCTTGTACCTCAACCCAAAGGAGCCTTGTTGTCCTTTAATCTGAGGGAACTTGCGGATCCCTTGTTGACGTTGGCCTAATCCCATTCTAGGTAAGTAATTCATTTTGCGGATGATATTGACTACTGCAGAGTGATCTCAGGGAACCTATCTTCATCACTAATCATTTAGACTTCTTCCATGAAGATTCCTCTGATTTCCCCATCTTCTAGTTCGGGTATTTGGATTTCAACGATGAGAGCGTAGTTTGGAAAGGCTTCATTTCCCTAACTATTTTCGAGGATGATTTGTACCTCTTTCTTGTGGACGTACTTGATCATTTGGTGCACAGTGGATGATACAGCTTTGTTGACATGTAGCCAGGGCCTCCTAATCAATAAATTGAATGAGGCGGGTATGTCCGTGACTTGGAAAAGCTCAGTGCAGACTATAGACCCCACTCAAATTTGGAGAAAAACGCTCCCCATCACAGTCCTCTTGGTATTGTCAAAAGCCCTCACATATTGTACAGATGGAGTGATGTCTGGATTACTAACCCCCAAGGCGGACAGTTCTTAGAGAACAGACATTCAAGGAGAAACCTATATCAACCAGACAAAATGGTGCTTGATGTCCTTTGCACTCGACAGTGATATACAAAGCTTTGTTGTGTGCGAACCCTTTTGTTGGCAGGTCTTCATCGAAGAAGGTAATAATCGGATCAAGGGCGAGTGTTCCCAAGAAAGCTACCATATGTTCCGGTGCAGTTTCAATGGGGACCTTGATCCCAACTAAGGTGTTCAACATAGCTTGCCTATGCATGTAGGAAGTTACCCTGAGGTCCCACATTGAGAGATGTGCTTGGGTTTTATTCAATTGCTTTAATAGCTCATTGTCTTCCTCGATGATCTCCTCTATCTTTTCTTTTCCCTTATTCTTGATCAGCCCTTTCTCAATGGCTTCGGTGGTAGGCTACGGAGGTTGGTAGTGACGACCCGACCCGGTCAGTGGTCAATTTCAGCAGGGGTAGGCCCTTCAACAGTTCCATCGTCTTTGAACCAATCACAATTAGTACTTATAAACGGCCCTTTCGGCTCATTCCAAATAGAGGCATCGCTTTATTACTCGAGTCGTACTATTCGAGATCTACTACCCCTAACTCAAGTTCCTCTAGAAAGAACAGATCTTATTCATCAGCCAACTATTGTTGCCATTCATTGTCCACTCCTTCAATCAGATGAACTATCACAAAATTCAGGATGCCAATAAGGGACAGTGGTTAACCTAGGGGGTGATCCAAGTGATAGGGTTGAAGGACATGGGGCTGGATTCAATGAGGCTAATGTTTTGGTGGTTCGATAGGGGATTTTGGGTGACATAAGACTGCCTTGGAGGTGGCTTAATGATATTTTGATTGATGAGGTCTTGGATATCGTGGCAGAGGCACATGCAGTCATCGGTATTATGGCTAGGGGCTTGGTGGTAAGCACAGTGCTTGGACATATCACAACTTGGTGGTGGTAGGGTGTTTCGAGGTTGGAGTAGTTAGAGGTGGCCTTTCTTGAGTAGGCGATCTAGGGCTAAAGAGAGGGATATTTCTAGCTTGGCAAAGTTGCGGGGAGGCTTTTTCTCGAAGGGGCGGTTGGAGGTGTTGGCTTGGTTAGAGGATTGGTATGGCCTAGAAGGGTATGTCATGGGTTGGCTGCTAAGGGTATAGACATCCGGGGAATTCCGGGAGTAGTTAGGCCTCTTTGATTGACTCGGCGGCTCTTCATGACATCCAACTCTTGATTATAGGAATTGTGAGTAACAAACACTCGAACGATGTCTTCCCATGCCCGAGTTTTGGAGGCTTCCAAGGTTAGGAACCATGACATTGCCGATTTCATCAGGGTCTGAGGGATCAGCATAGCAATGTGCTCATGAATGCAGCCTATTGATTGAAGGATGCTCATACACAGCTTCACGTGACTTTTTGGATTTCCAGTTTCGTTAAAACGGTCAATGGCAGGCATCTTGAAGTTTTCTGGCAGTTTCAGCTTAATAGGCTCAAAAATACCTTCTAGATCTAGCATGTAATCATCAATCCCTTTACTTTTCCTTAACACGCTTTCTAGTTTGTCGACTTTGTCTATTTTCTCTTGGAACTTTTTCTCATACGCAGGCGGCGGGACCCAATGAAACCATTCTCCTTCCCCATTATTCTCATGTACAGCGATAGGAGGTGGTATAAACCCAGGTGGTGGTGGTGGTGGCATGAACCCTAGTGGTGGTATTGGGAACCCAGGTGTGTACTATGATTGCTGCTATTTCAGCTCTTCCATGAATTTCAAGACTTAGGCCAGGCTATCAGACTGCTGGTTTATGGTTGCTCCCAACTCAGTGACCTTGTTTTCCAGTTCTTCCTAATTCATGATGAAATAACTTGGCAGACTGATTCTGATCTAACGATTGTTCAAACTTTTGACCCAGGACGAGGATCCCAATGGTTGACTTCGGGAATCCATATACCTACAGATTCGAGAGAATGAGGTATATCAGCTTCTGATAGTGATGACTAGACAGACTATGACAATGACGTTGACAAGCATGGACTGACTGGATGCAAGCCCTAATCTATATAATGCACCTACTTCTAACATATAGTAGTTAAGCAAGTAAGGTCCTAGCCATACAGAGTGTTCTAACTTTACTTTCCGGTGTGATCACCATGGGAAAAAGATGAACATCCAAGATATTTGGGAGATTTGGGGGAATTTCTGGGTAGTTTAGACAGAGTTTCTGGGAGAAACTAGTATTTTTTGGTAATTTTTTAGTGACGTGGACAGTTTTTGGGGGAAACTGGGGTATCTGGGCATTTCTAGGAAATTTGAAAAGAGTTTCAAGTGAATCGGGCAGAGTTTCTGGGAGAAACAGGGATATTTGACAAGAGATGGTGATCATACTGTCTAGCAAGTTTTCATACTCCTATATCTTTGAACCAACAAACAAGGTTTGCAGTGTATATCTTTGTGAACATGGAGCAAACATCCTTATCATGGTGCTTAGGCAGATCGACTCAATGTGAACGCATGTGAGGGATTGCCTTGGGAATCGCAAGAAAGAAGTTCTGTTCTATGCCACATAAGAGTCTACACCGTGCAGGTAATCCCATCTAGGCATACAATAGTTATATCACATTGTCCTATCTGAAAAGATAAATCAACCATCCTATGAAAGGTTCTATAGGAATCTATATGCAAAGGCTGAGTTTAGTCAAAGAGGGTCCGTTGACGAGAGTTCCAATATTCGTCAAAGAGATAGTACGGAAGTTTTTACTCTTTTTGATATACCTTAAAAGGTACAGTATCAACGGTGACTTGTGCCCTGGCACAGCAAGACCTGAACAATGTCAGCGCCATGTATTAGACACAGTCGGAGGGTGAGATGAAAGAGTGCAATGCGGTGAACCAGACATAGTAAAAAGATGATTTTAAGGATGCTTCTTATGAGTCCAACCTCTGTATTATTTTGTTTTAAAAATAAAAAATTCCCAGCGAATTCGCCAGAATGTGGACACGCAGCCTCCGGGGTCTACCCCACTCTCTTTTCGGGGTTTCGGAATTGATTTTCCTTTGAAATATTTGAAAAGAGAAAAGGTCTGAAAATAGATACAGAGTCGCCACTTGGTCTTTAGGGAACCAAGAAACCCAATTTTGACTCACCCAAACGAATAAAGGCCACCTACCCTTCATAACCAAAGAACTTGGCTCGAGGTTTTGGTACGAGAAAAGAATGAGCCTTTGTCATGACTAAAACACCCTCAACACGTCCCGTCTCTTGACGGACCTCAATTAGCATCCAAATAATCATCTTATACTACGTTTGGTTCGATAGTTAATATTATGATAAGTATATTACATTGCACAAGAATCTTGAAATAAAAGATCAAAAGATAAGATATCATTCATAAGATCTAAGCCAAATATCACACAATGCAAAAGAAAAAGATCGCACAAACAAACATAGGAAAAATCATCTAAAGTAATCAAGTTTTCCCTACTGTGTCTACTATGTCTAGAACACATAGCAAAAAGCCAAAACAAAATTGAATTTGTAGATTGAAGAAATCATATAAACAAGAGAGGTTAGTCATAAACAGAATCCGTGCTGTCGATTGATTTGTAGAAAAATCTTATAAAATGAAAACAAAACATTTGGAAGCACATATTATACAAATAGTTCCCTAAGCTACTGAAGTTCAAGGAAAAAATAAATTGGGACCACTCTTTTCGTAAAAGCTTTCTGGAAAACAAGTTGCAAGTCAACTAAACTACTGTGATAGAGAAAATAGAATGTCTGGAAGAAATGTTTGGGTCAAAATGAAACTCTTCCAAGTGTTTTTACTTCAAACCAAAAATCTTGGACATTCCCTAATAAGTTAAGAAGACTTTCCAAGTGGCCTTGCAATTATCCATTGAGTATTGAACTCAGAATGATACCTTAAAGTTGAACAACTCACTGTTTTAAAGATTTTGAGAAAATAGGTATTTTATTTCTTGAAACCAAAATGAGGGGGTTTAAGAGGGGTTTTGAAATGGGGGTTTTAGGAGTATATTTCCAGCACTAAATAGATATTATAACCACTTTGAATATCAACATCAAACTCACCTCAAGAACTTCTAAGATCGTTGGAGAGCATTGTCACACCCCGATTTTTGAACAACCAAATATTCAATCCAGAGCTTGTATCCGGACTAATATTCAATTATCAAAAATCACGAGAGTGACACCCTCACACAAGCTAAATGATAATTTATTAAAAACAGTATTTAATACTCCTTAAGTAAAGACATGTGATCTTGTGTTTTAAAAAAAAAAACTCTTTATTAATAAACATGTATTCCCAAACATCCATTTCATTATAAAAGAACTAAAGTTCCATTATAAATATTATATCACTTTTCAATTTAAAAAAAAAACATCATTTTCATAAATAAAATGTCCACATACAGAGTTCAGCGGGAATAAAAATAAATAAGAATAAAATCTATACATCTATTGGTCAGAGTAACTACAACGTTCCCAATACCCAATATACCATATTTATTACAATTATACATACTGGCCCACAATGCCAGAAAATAAAATACAATCAAGTACAACAAAAATAAGTACAACTCCAATAATAAACAACACAACGACCATCTCTTCTCCCAAACAGAAGCTCTAACGAAAATCTCCAAAAACTAAACCTGCACAAATACATTCGACTACGTTTCATATAGAAACGCCCCCGAATGTATAACACACTCGGGTCAGTCACATGACTGGTATGAGTTAAACAAAACAACAAGTCTTAGGGATCCAACTTGAACCCGTAGACAACAAATTACACTACAATACTCTTGGGTCAAGACAGGTAGTTCCACACACATATTTGGACAAAAGGGTAGTTTCCATTTATGTGGTGGCAAGTAGTTTCTTGCCCAAAACCCAAAGTTACTACGAGTTTTATACTTACCTCAGATATCTATGGTGAGCCAGCCCTGCATAAAAGTTAGTGGGCCCACCATCCTGTAAATCGAACGATCACAAATCATGCGAATAATTCCATACCCAAACCGTTCACATTCTAACTCAAACATCGCGTTCATTATTTCACGCTTATCAGTCTTATGAAATAATCCATTTTTCATTATTTATTAACTTTAAATTTATCTTTGCATTCCCTAGCTTCACCACTTGGCCACCCTCCATGGTACAGCCCACACATATATCCCATGTGTGCCCAGACATATTACCAACACCCACTCTGGTGCTAGTTTGGTTGGGGTATCAACCAAACCAGGTATACACACAGAAGGCTAGTCAATATGCCTAGACGTCTAACAACATAAGCCGAGCATAAGGCTTAGGCCAGCTTGATCACGAAGCCACTGGCAAAAAGTACACTCAACAAGTCTTAAGCCAGCTTGATCACGAAGCCACTGGCAAAAGAGTGCGAGCTACCAAAAACAGTAACACAACAACGGGAGTGGTGAACACTAAAGAACTATGTTGCGATTATCACTTATCGTTCGTATTATCTCAAAAATTATGAATTTTACGCTTATCACAAAGTTCCGTCTCATCATAGTCCAATCACATCTTTAACTTTTAGATACATTCTAATTTCTTACAAAAAAGGGCTTTATCAATTAACCTATAACAATCTTTCCTCAATAATTTCCAATCAAATTACAAGATCTCTAATATACTATTCAACGTATCTAATTTACTCATTTTTATCAAAATGACCACAAAAGAAAGTCAGTAATTTCAGGTACAAATACCTCAACCAAATATTCAATATTAGCACACATAAAACACCTAATAAGAAATCACATTCTCCAATTTTGCACGTTGAACTATATTGAAAACTGCTACTGTAATCTTAAATTTCTGCCCAAACGGTGCAGAATCAGGAAAAATACCATTAGACGAAAAACGTGCAGAATCACGTTTTACATGAGACACGCGGACAGAATGTTCAAATACAAAGCCACGATTTTCTAATAATTTTCTAAAGTTTCTGCGACTGTGTGAATTACACAAAAACGAATTTCACATATATTTTCTTACAAACATAAATATTTTACCTATGGTTTTGATCAAACTAACGATTCATCTAACCCTTTCGAATACCCTAATGTCATGATCGCAAGGTCACACGAAGGGGAAATAAGCTATCTAAATTACTTCAACAATATCCATTACAAAGATTTAACCCTAACAATTAAATTAAATGTGTACGTACTAATAAAGTTACTCCCATATACACATATACATACGTGTATATATATATATGAATACACAAAGTTTAACTCACCAAGTTTGGGTAAAAATTGATAACAACGAGCGCCCGCGATTGTACACGTGACCACAGACCCGAGACCGTACGTTCTCCTTCTTCTCCTTTTTCTTCTTCTTCTTCTTCTTCTTCTTCTTCTTCTTCTCTCTCTCTCTCTCTCTCTCTCTCTCTCTCTCTCTCTATTCGGCGGCTGTGAAAGGAGGGGAAGGAGGTTTGCCTAACCTATGTTAATATTATAAATATATATGTTATGATACCTAGTTAACTAATACCCACAATATTATATATTATATTATATATATAACCTAACTCACACACACCACATCAAACACACACAAAAATATATATATATAAATCCCGTTTTTCTTCTTGTGGGCTCACAAAAGAGACCTATATGAGCCCAGAATGCAGTACAAAGTATTAAAATGAGTAGCCCAATTGGTACCCATGACCCCGGTACTAAGTTTTAATGTTAATTACATTATTTAACACATTCGCGGGCCTATAAACACTATATAACAAAAATACATATCCACCCTTCACTTTTTTTTTTTTTAACAAATATAAATTAATAAAATTTAACTCCCAAACTAAACGCGCTCACTCATGATTTAATTGATACGTCCACCAAACACTTAAATTTTTCAAACACATGTCTTACATAGGTACACTCATATAACATTGCTAATTGAAATTTCAATAAAAATATTATTTAAACACTTACAAATTTTCGGGTTGTTACATTCTACCCTCCTTAAAGAAATTTCGTCCCGAAATTTGGGGTACAACAAATACAGATAATTAATATGCATGACGTTAAACATACAATGAAAGCAATCCAACATCGAAGTGTCACTATCGTTTAACTCCCGACAGTAATGAGACCTGGTACATCGAGCGAATAATCCAAACAAGGAAACACTCATGTATATACCCATAGTCTCATATAGTCGCTTGTTAAATTTTAACAGACACACAAGACACAACACCAGTAAGATAAAGCACATAATTTCACATAAAGTACCAGATATTAACCATTTATTAAAAACAACAATTGATTAATTTCACAAAGATATGACTACGTGTATGCACATGTTCCCCTCTTACTGTGTCCCGCACAACACTTCATCGGGATATCCAATACTTACTCACCGCTCCAGCCACATCTGAGAAATATTTACTGGCACTGAAGAGAAATATATCCTTGTCTGGTAATAATCAGAATATAATCAGAAATCAAGAAAATCTGTAATAATAGACGGTTGTATAGAACACCCATAGAGAATATGGCAGATTCGCCGATAGTATAAGAAGTCCAAATGCCCAATAAATGAAGTCCAATAATCAACTCAGTAGATAATAAAAGGGACAATAGAAATCCTGCTGATAAAATAATAAGTCTTCTGAGAATAAGAAAATCCCGATACTCCAATGGAATAATACCATTCTGAATGTTAAGTTGATACTGCCAGATAATAATAACTCGAAGAAGATATTCCAGTACTACTCCTGAACTCAACCGCCTGACGAAGAAAATTACATCTCCCCTCTAATATTTCATCCCATGACAATTAAAATGATGCATGCTCTACTAATCAATATTAAATAACGTTTTACCAATGCTCCTAATATGGTATACATTTAAAATCAACTAATTTTTTTTTATATATATATATATATATTTTTAATAATAGGTACACATCTGTAGTTAACTTTTACATAAGTAAACACATAGACACACATGACCCGAACCCAATAAATCGCAAACCTATAACTCTGACCAACTCCTTACTCCACATTCCGAGGATCACCTAGACTCGCTAAGCTAACCTTAAGCTCTGATACCAAACTGTCACACCCCGATTTTTGAACAACCAAATATTCAATCCAGAGCTTGTATCCGGACTAATATTCAATTATCAAAAATCACGAGAGTGACACCCTCACACAAGCTAAATGATAATTTATTAAAAACAGTATTTAATACTCCTTAAGTAAAGACATGTGATCTTGTGTTTTAAAAAAAAAAACTCTTTATTAATAAACATGTATTCCCAAACATCCATTTCATTATAAAAGAACTAAAGTTCCATTATAAATATTATATCACTTTTCAATTTAAAAAAAAAACATCATTTTCATAAATAAAATGTCCACATACAGAGTTCAGCGGGAATAAAAATAAATAAGAATAAAATCTATACATCTATTGGTCAGAGTAACTACAACGTTCCCAATACCCAATATACCATATTTATTACAATTATACATACTGGCCCACAATGCCAGAAAATAAAATACAATCAAGTACAACAAAAATAAGTACAACTCCAATAATAAACAACACAACGACCATCTCTTCTCCCAAACAGAAGCTCTAACGAAAATCTCCAAAAACTAAACCTGCACAAATACATTCGACTACGTTTTATATAGAAACGCCCCCGAATGTATAACACACTCGGGTCAGTCACATGACTGGTATGAGTTAAACAAAACAACAAGTCTTAGGGATCCAACTTGAACCCGTAGACAACAAATTACACTACAATACTCTTGGGTCAAGACAGGTAGTTCCACACACATATTTGGACAAAAGGGTAGTTTCCATTTATGTGGTGGCAAGTAGTTTCTTGCCCAAAACCCAAAGTTACTACGAGTTTTATACTTACCTCAGATATCTATGGTGAGCCAGCCCTGCATAAAAGTTAGTGGGCCCACCATCCTGTAAATCGAACGATCACAAATCATGCGAATAATTCCATACCCAAACCGTTCACATTCTAACTCAAACATCGCGTTCATTATTTCACGCTTATCAGTCTTATGAAATAATCCATTTTTCATTATTTATTAACTTTAAATTTATCTTTGCATTCCCTAGCTTCACCACTTGGCCACCCTCCATGGTACAGCCCACACATATATCCCATGTGTGCCCAGACATATTACCAACACCCACTCTGGTGCTAGTTTGGTTGGGGTATCAACCAAACCAGGTATACACACAGAAGGCTAGTCAATATGCCTAGACGTCTAACAACATAAGCCGAGCATAAGGCTTAGGCCAGCTTGATCACGAAGCCACTGGCAAAAAGTACACTCAACAAGTCTTAAGCCAGCTTGATCACGAAGCCACTGGCAAAAGAGTGCGAGCTACCAAAAACAGTAACACAACAACGGGAGTGGTGAACACTAAAGAACTATGTTGCGATTATCACTTATCGTTCGTATTATCTCAAAAATTATGAATTTTACGCTTATCACAAAGTTCCGTCTCATCATAGTCCAATCACATCTTTAACTTTTAGATACATTCTAATTTCTTACAAAAAAGGGCTTTATCAATTAACCTATAACAATCTTTCCTCAATAATTTCCAATCAAATTACAAGATCTCTAATATACTATTCAACGTATCTAATTTACTCATTTTTATCAAAATGACCACAAAAGAAAGTCAGTAATTTCAGGTACAAATACCTCAACCAAATATTCAATATTAGCACACATAAAACACCTAATAAGAAATCACATTCTCCAATTTTGCACGTTGAACTATATTGAAAACTGCTACTGTAATCTTAAATTTCTGCCCAAACGGTGCAGAATCAGGAAAAATACCATTAGACGAAAAACGTGCAGAATCACGTTTTACATGAGACACGCGGACAGAATGTTCAAATACAAAGCCACGATTTTCTAATAATTTTCTAAAGTTTCTGCGACTGTGTGAATTACACAAAAACGAATTTCACATATATTTTCTTACAAACATAAATATTTTACCTATGGTTTTGATCAAACTAACGATTCATCTAACCCTTTCGAATACCCTAATGTCATGATCGCAAGGTCACACGAAGGGGAAATAAGCTATCTAAATTACTTCAACAATATCCATTACAAAGATTTAACCCTAACAATTAAATTAAATGTGTACGTACTAATAAAGTTACTCCCATATACACATATACATACGTGTATATATATATATGAATACACAAAGTTTAACTCACCAAGTTTGGGTAAAAATTGATAACAACGAGCGCCCGCGATTGTACACGTGACCACAGACCCGAGACCGTACGTTCTCCTTCTTCTCCTTTTTCTTCTTCTTCTTCTTCTTCTTCTTCTTCTTCTTCTCTCTCTCTCTCTCTCTCTCTCTCTCTCTCTCTCTCTCTATTCGGCGGCTGTGAAAGGAGGGGAAGGAGGTTTGCCTAACCTATGTTAATATTATAAATATATATGTTATGATACCTAGTTAACTAATACCCACAATATTATATATTATATTATATATATAACCTAACTCACACACACCACATCAAACACACACAAAAATATATATATATAAATCCCGTTTTTCTTCTTGTGGGCTCACAAAAGAGACCTATATGAGCCCAGAATGCAGTACAAAGTATTAAAATGAGTAGCCCAATTGGTACCCATGACCCCGGTACTAAGTTTTAATGTTAATTACATTATTTAACACATTCGCGGGCCTATAAACACTATATAACAAAAATACATATCCACCCTTCACTTTTTTTTTTTTTAACAAATATAAATTAATAAAATTTAACTCCCAAACTAAACGCGCTCACTCATGATTTAATTGATACGTCCACCAAACACTTAAATTTTTCAAACACATGTCTTACATAGGTACACTCATATAACATTGCTAATTGAAATTTCAATAAAAATATTATTTAAACACTTACAAATTTTCGGGTTGTTACAAGCATTGTTTTATTTTGAAAATAACTTAAAGAATACTTGGAAGTATTGAAGTTAGAATCATCATTTATCAAACATATTTTTAAGGTCAAGAGCTACTATCCATAAGGATTCACTTACCTCAAACACCATTTCATCATCTAGATGATGATAAACAAGTAAATAAGATAAGAAAAATAAAAAAGAAATGGGATAAGAAGACATAAACATTAATGTAAACAAGCAAGTAATAACAATCAATAGATGATAATTAATATGATTTTGGACTTACAGCTTAGTGTGTCACTCATGTATGGTGACATTTGGATATCGAAGTAGCATCGTATCTCATAAATGCTCAAAAATGGTGGTTGGGAGTATTGAATGTGAAGTATATATGAGACTGTGGATATCGCAGGTTTTCAAATTTTACCCACTTTTAAAACAAATATTTTTCAAATTCAAAGAGTCGCCACTTAATTTTTAAAAGGAAAATTAGAAACCATTTAAAAGGAAACTGATCTTTTGCGAAACCAAAGATAAACTGGGTCCGGGGATTATGGTATGAAAGGGGAAGGAGCCCGGCGGACTAAAACACCCCCTTTCATCCTATCTCGCGATAGGCCTCTACTCAACATCCTTTTTAATCAAGTTATTAATCTAAGCATGCCCTCAATTAATACATATATAGGTATACATAACACAAGCATGTTGAAAGGGTGCAAAATTGCTAACGGTAAAATATCATTCATAAGTCACATAATTCAACTAGCAAACATCATGATATGCAATAGAGAACTAGAAAACATACCCGGGATCCGGCCGCGAATATCAAACGTGCAATGCATGCAAAAATAAACCTAAGAAAGGTCTCTAATTCATATATTCACATAAGGCAAAACCTAAGCTAAGGTGTCGCACATGGAGTCGAAAATCAATATAAATCAAATAATAGAATTAAACTAGAGAAGAGGTGAGAAATTGTACCTCAAATGCGCTACAAAACAACAAAACAAAGGTTAGTACACATGCCTTAGACAAGATATAATATCAAAGAGTAATTAATCCTAAGTCAATGTTCAACTAGATTCAACTAAGACAAGAGATAAGTCCTACTTATGAATATTATCATGTATCAATGAATGCATGAATATGAACAAGAATGAGATATGAATTTATTCACTAATTTGGATCCCTAAGCCTCTGGGTTTAATCTAAATTATCATTATTCAAAACATGGTTTGAGTCCTAAGACATTAAGAGACCATTTGGGTTGAAATAAATAAGATTAGACAAAAATAGTAGCAGTGTTTATGAATTATAGAGAGCAGACCAGATGTTCAAAAATAGGAATAAAACACTTCCAATGGTTGGATCTTAATGATTTTCGGATATGTTATGCCTCTATGAGTCTAGTTTCTAACCCAAAAATAAAATCAAGATTTGAACAGTTAGATCTCCGGGAATATGGAAAAAACCAGACATCACTCAGCATTCTACAACCTTCTGTCCAGAGATCTTGTATGATTTTTTAAAAATAGTAAACAGATCCAAATTGCTTCATTCTTTTTAGGGAACCTTCCTAACACATTAAGGTTCTTATAAACAATTATTAGAGGTCATGAAAACTTGGTTAGAGCTCTGATCTATCAATTTTAAAACCGGTTTGCAGTTCTGAAACTATTCTGAAATTCTGGACAGATTGTGGTCGTCTCACAAAATTCATGATCAAACCATTCTAAGCATAAAATCTTACCAAAAAAAAAATTACAGTGGTAAAACAATGTGTTATTGACACTTTCCCGTTGGTTTCACTTGATTTCAACGGGTAGATTTCGAACTAAAAATCTTTGATCGAAAACAGTTTGTGAACTCACTGTTTTTATTTTGCTAGTTCAACTTTATTTGTTAACTCCAACTATTAAATCATGAAGTTGGACTTAAACTAAAACATTTCTCCTATCATTTGATGGTCATTGGAGACTAAAAACATCTTTAGACCTATGGACTTTTAATGAAGTATGAAATGGACTTCACAAAATCCCAAACAATGAACTCAAACTTATGGACCAAAACTTGAGTTCAAATCATTACTCCTACCACTTGGTGGTCATTGGAGGATAAAGACACACATATATGTAGGTTTTAGATGAAGTATGAAGGACTTCTCAAAACCCAAGGAAGAGATTAGTCCAAGCCATAGAGATGAACTTAAACTAAAACATTTCTCCTACCATTTGATGTTCATTGGAGACTAAAAAAGCAAATCTACTCTAATCTCCATGGAATATAGTATGAATTCCATAAGATTCATAGTAAAGAGATCCTAGTCATGAGTTGATACTAGCATCTCATCAACTATGTGTAGATTATAATCATGATTCATTTTAATCTCCATATGGATCATAAGATCATAGGAAACTAAGGAATCAAATTCAAAGAGTTTCAATGAGATATGGAAGATCTCATGAACCTCATGAATGAAGTAGAAATAAAGGAATTCAAAGTTTTATTTAGGAACACAAATTTCTTCAAAACTAATTTATCTCAAACCCAAGGCATTAATTAGATCCAAATTAATGAGATGTCATGAGATTCAATCACAAGTTCTTGGTGGTGTGTGATGAAATGGGATAAGAAGAGAGGTTTTGAAAATGTGAAAAGTTCCTAGATCTAAGAACTTGTGATTGAATTATTATATATATATATATATATATTTGGAGGCTTTACCTCTAGATCTTCTCAAAACTTGTAGAGATGTTGAATTTCTCAAGCTTTTCCTCTTCTTCTTCCTCAAGCTTCAAGCTCCTTCAATGGTGATTTGATGGTTGGGTAAAGATTTGGTGGGGTTTTGGGTATGAGATTGGTAGAGTTTCTCTCTCTATATTTTCTTTCTCTAAAGCTCTCCCAATATTTCTCTCTATAATTCAAGTGTCTAACCCCTAAAATGAGAGAAAATGGGTTTTTTTATAGACTTTCATTATCTTAGGGGCTAAGATAAGGGTAGATAGGTCAATTTGTGGTGGGTTAGGAATATTCTATGGCATCTCTAATTCTCCATGGCACTTCTATGTAATTCCAATAAACTTGAAAGGCATTTAAGTTGGCTAGAATAAAGGAACATTCTAGAGCATCTTCAAAACACATGGGAGATTAGTGCCCAACAAAGGGCTTTTTGGGTATTTCTTAGATAAGGAATATGCCAAGGGATCTCTAACTCTCCAAATCACATGGGCTACTTTCTTTTATTATTTTCCTTTTCCTATATATATATGTATAGACACATCTTTCATTTTAAATCTAAATTAATCATATGAGTTACCAAATAGTATATTTTTTCTTTTTAAATCTAAATAAAATACAGGAAACAATGTTATTTTTAGAAAATATAATAATAATTATTATTATTCAATCTATTCTATTTTTTTTTTTTAGAAAGTAACCCATGATCCAGTGAGCTCAAGACAGATGGTCAGTGATTGGCCAAATCTAGGGATATTAGGAGCAAGGTTTGGGAACTTGAAGCTTTTCAGAAGTCGAAGCGATGAACTTGAAGAAAATCGTCGAGACATTATTCATCATTGATTTCTAGAGGTAAATCCCCCTAAGTTTAATAGTTCGGTCAAAATTGGGGTGTCTACAGTTTGCCCCTCTTCGGCAGAGCTTGTGAAGCAACGCGTATCACAAGTGAATGTCGAAGCCTGTGTGAAGACAAGCCTTTGACCGGGCTATTGAACTTAGGTAAAATAAAATGCGTTGCAAAACATTCGCGGAGACGGTCGGTGCTGGTCGTGCTCGATGGTGAGCTGCCTACGTATCCCATCGGGAATCAGATCAAGACGTAGTTCGAGCAGGAGCTAAACATACACAAGCACAAATAACCATGCGGATTAATGCACCTATCTTATCGTGATGCAAGTGCCATGCAATGGTATTCTTTGAAAAGACCTGATTATGCAGACGCCATGCTTATTCTATGCAGACCAAATTTGTTGCGAAAACCGAGAGTGCAAATATGTTACATTCTAGGATCAAAGCAAATATGTTACGAGGATCGAGAATACAAATCCGTTATATCCCCAAAATGAGGGTTAACGCAAATATGTTGCGAGAACCGAGAGTACAAATATGTTACATTCTCAAACAAAGGATCAACACAAATACGTTACGAGGATCGAGAATACAAATCCGTTATATTCTCAAAATGAGGGTTAACGCAAATATGTTGCGAGAACCGAGAGTGCAAATATGTTACATTCTCAAGGATCAAGGTAAATATGTTACGAGGATCGAGGGTTAACGCAAATATGTTGCGAGAATCGAGAGTACAAATATGTTACATTCTCAAGGATCAAGGTAAATATGTTACGAGGATCGAGGGTTAACGCAAATATGTTACGAGAACCGAGAGTGTAAATATGTTACATTCTCAAACAAAGGATCAACGCAAATATGTTACGAGGATCGAGAATACAAATCCGTTATATTCTCAAAATGAGGGTTAACGCAAATATGTTGCGAGAACCGAGAGTGCAAATATGTTACATTCTCAATAATGGGGATATTTGGATAGATCAGGAGTCAATTAGACTCAAAGATTTTTTAAATTTCCAAAATTTGGGAGTCGAATTGACTCGAACGAATTCAAATTTTCAAAGAGAATTTCAAATTTCAAAATCGGAGTCACTTCGACTACACAAAAAAATTTCAATTTACAACATTAGAGTCAATTTGACTCAGAAAAATTTGAATTTTCAAAATTGGGAGTTTGAATGAGACTCAAAGAATCATTGAGGAACAACGTGAATGTGAGGTTGCCATTGAGGACTAACATAAAGTACGCTGCCATTGAGGACTAATGATGCTGCCATTGAGGACTAATGCAAAAGATGCTATCATTCAGGACTAATGCAAGGTTGCCATTGAGGACTAATGCAAAAGATGCTGCCATTGAGGACTAACGCAAGGTTGCCATTAAGGACTAACACAAATGATGCTGTCATTGAGGACTAATGGGGATTGCCTTTGAGGACTAATAGAAATTGCCATTGAGGATTAACGCAAGGTTGCCATTGAGGACTAACACTGATAATGCTGCCATTGAGGACTAATGCCGATAATGCTGCCATTGAGGACTAATGCAAGGTTGCCATTGAGGACTAACAAATATAATGCTGCCATTGAGGACTAATGCAAGGTTTCCATTGAGGACTAACACCGATGATGCTGCCATTGAGGACTAATGCAAGGTTGCCATTGAGGACTAACACCGATAATGCTGCCATTGAGGACTAATGCAAGGTTGCCATTGAGGACTAACAAATATAATGCTGCCATTGAGGACTAACACATATAATGCTGCCATTGAGGACTAATGCAAGGTTGCCATTGAAGACTAATGCTTAGAGAAGCTGCCATTGAGGACTAATGCTTATGAAGAGAAGATGCCATTGAGGACTAAACAACATGGTAAGATATTGGTCAATAGCCACTCAGGGGCTTACAAGCAAGAACGATAGTCAATAGCCTTTCAAGGACTTATGTTTCAAAAGCAGAGATCAAACAGCCTTTTGGGGACTTATGTTGCGAAAGTAGAGATCAACAGCCTCGCAAGGACTTATGTTGCAGAAGCGACATTCAACAGCCCTTTTGGGGACTTATGTTCCGAAAGCAATGATCAACAGCCCTTTAGGGGACTTATGTTGCAAAAACGAAGATCAACAGCCTCGCAAGGACTTATGTCAATTTAATTCAAAAAATGAGAATCAGACTCAAATCAATTCAATTCAGTTCAATTTCTTAGATCGGGAGTCAATCAAACTCAAATCAACCTATTTTCTAAACGAGACTCAAAAATTTGAACGGAGCTGATAGAAATAATCATTTTCCATATTTACGGACCTTTCGAAGAAACACATCGATTCTGTCAAAAGAGGGAAGTCACCTTGGCCCCTAGTTTTGGACTCTTCTTATATTGCCACTTTATGCTGTGATAGTGTTTGAAATCTCTGCCTGTACTGATCTTGGGATGCTCATGAAGACTTTTCAAATCATTATTCATCATCTTAAACCCACACATTTGAGACCATTTATTGACTCATCAAAGGAGGACAGACCTGACAAAGCTAGTTACTCAAGATGACTGACTCAAACTCTACATTCATTATGAATGAATGTGCTTTCATCGTGAATAATTTATCATTTCACCTTTCATTTATTCATCATCTAACAATGGTAGTGCTTTGCTGATAAATCTAATCTTTGAAAACTTCTCCTTTTCGATTTAGCGAATTATTTGCCCATCTAGAATGTGCTTCAAATTAGTACTTTAGCTTATAGAATGAAAGGCACTCTATTTCAATCATTTCAAAACAAACTCAATTACTTAAGAACTTGCCTCTGGCATAGAGGGCTTTTAGCAAACAAAGTTTGCCCCTAGTCTTAAGGGCAAATAGGCTCATCCTAGAGGTAATCATCATGAATATGGTGGGCTGAAGTAGGAAACCCAATGCTGATGGGCAAACTTTGTTTGCCCCTGGTTTGGCAATAGATATATGGCTCCAGGCAAACACAAGTTTGCCCCTAGTCTGAAGGAAGGAAACCAAAGGTGCAAAGGGTGATGCTTTTGGTTTAGGAATGGTTATAGACCGAGAACCTTGGAAGGTTCGCCTACTTATCCCCAAGTGGGAATCAGGTCCAAAGTAGTTCGGCCAAGGCCTGAATGAAAGATAGCATGAGATGATGGGGTGATGACCGAACCGAGCCGGTTGCCTACGTATCCCCAAGTGGGAATCATGTCAAAACGTAGTTCATCGACTCTGGAGGTCTTGAAAGAATAAGGCTTCAAGAATTATGGGCTTTTCGAGCCATGTTTTCATTTGAGTCCAATTAGTGCTTTTTTCTGGGCAGATTTTCTAAAACAGATTCCTTGTGGTAGCTTTTGAACAAAATGATGAGAACATGAACTACGTCTCCCTTTTATTTATTTTTTATTTTTTTCTTTTATTTTCTTTTTTTTTTTATGGCGGTTGATTCTTTTCACCTTTTCACTAACCAGTCAATCTTTACAACTATCATAACACATCGTGTTTAAATCATACTCTACCATACTCATAAAGCAATAGCAGCCCTCCAAATCACTCTTTATTTTTCTTAAAGATACTTTTGCATTGTTATAGGCCCACTTAGCCATGAGCCTCTCACAAAATTTTGATACTAATTGATACTTTCAAATCTCTCTTTCCAATTTATTTTCTTTGTTGAGAACAACACAAAGCTTTGGGATAATTCATCTACCAATGATGTACTTTGAAGTGCTCAAGAATTCTCAATCTTATTTATTCTTTGCCTTTTCTTTTCTCTTTCCTTTCTTTTCTCTACCTTACTATCTCTTATTCTCTTCATGATTTTGACTGGCTAGGATTCGAATTTTGAAATCAACACGCATCTTATTCTTGCTCTAACTTTTGCCTAGGCGCCCTTTCGGGTTTTCATCCTAGCGAGCTCCTTCATCTTCATCTTTTTCTTCTCTATTTTTTTTTTTTTTTTTTTAATTTCTCTTTTTTTTCGTGCTCTCACTTTTGCCTAGGCACCCTTTTGGGTTTTCATCTTAGCGAGCTCTTTCTTTTCTTCTTTTTTTTCTCTTTTTTTTTTTGGAAGAAGAAGTTCATTTAAAACATTTGGCTACCATCAAGGATCAAGTTATGACTTTGGACTGGTTGGGCTCATCTTTTAGGCTTGGTATTTAAGAAAAGGGGATGGTGAGCAAACTTCAAGTTCCAAGTTCATCTTTTCAAGATTGAGCAAGAGCATCTTTAAATTCTTAAAGTAAAGCTAATCAATTCTCTACTCCTCCTTGGATTTGGCACAGAATTTGCTTTGAGCATTGGGGATCCTTTTTAATGCAAAGATTTATTAACAAAGTATTTTCCATGATCATTTGAAAAATGATTTTTATTTTTTCTCTTTTTTTTTTTCTTTCTTGGCTTAATGATCCATACATTCACGACTTGGCACACTGAATCAAACAGAATGAGATTTTATTCAACTAGTAGGGAAAAATGATTACATCACTTGACTCGATAAAAAGAGACTTAAAAAAAAAAAGAAACTCGATAACCGACTGACTCAAAGACTCGACTGGACTTGACACTTAACTCCTACTTGACATGACTCGACTACCGGACTAGACTTGGTCTCAACTGGAGTGTCACAGATGATTTTCAATTTACTGGGTCCCCAAGAGAATCCACATTCGCTTCAACAACAGTATTCCCAAACACTATCACCCTACTATCATCATTTGAACCTTGGGTTCATCACTCCCCAACAGCATATGTGCAAAAACATATTCTCTTCTAAATCAAGAAAGATGAACCCAAGAAGATTAGAAGTGTCCTCACTAGGGGATCTAGTTGTTCCACTCTTTCTACAAATTCAACAACATACATAGGTAAAAGGTCCGCATGCAGAATCGATTTTCAAGAGGCAAGGAATTTCGAGGAATTATTTTGATCTTAATTGGAAGGAAGATGTTGTGGGTTTGTATGCAATGATATTGGTTAATGTGACAAACATGTTCATGCTTAGATGGTTTGATGCAACTGAATGCATGCACCGCACATACGGCACACGATTATTGCACGTGTGTGTGTGCCTACTCTATATGCAAAAGAAAGGAAAATTCTAATCCTAACACATAAACACATAAGCACATAAATCCTCACCCATGTCAAGTGTGCTAATTTTTCCTTTCATTGTGATCCTCTTTACCCCTTCAAAGTTTGAAAATTTTAGAATTTTTGAAATTCATTTGACAAACATTTCCCTAGATGATGGGATCTTTCAAATTCTTAAGAAGCTTTCCTTTAAAGGCAACAACATCTTTTAACGAAAGATGATTGGGTTGAGACTTTGCTTTGAAATTCATTTGAAAATGATTTCTTTAATTGCGGAGATTTTTTCAAATACAATTTTCAAGAATTTTGGATTATATTCCTCAACTAAAAGGTGATTGGGTCAAAATTTTGCTTTGAAGAGCGTTTCTTTAGTTGGTGAAACTTTTCAAAATCTTTCAAGAATTTTGGGTTCCAAGAATTTTGGGTTCTTCCTTCAAAGATGGTTGACTTGAAATTTTAATCAAAAAGTGAACTCCAAAGATTTTTGAAAGAGTGATTGAATACTTTGGGATGAAGAAGTTAAAAAAAAACCTATCTTCTTCCAAAGATGGATTTAAAAAAAATTCCTTGGGTAGAAGGATCATATGTTTGGATAACCACCGCACTTTTGATGAATTTGGATGCATATAAGGTCAATGATGCTTAGCTAACATGATATAAGAAGTATAATCTTATAATCAAGGTTCGGCATGTTCTCCAAATGTCGCGGAACATGAGGAGAAATTGCTAAAAGGTGATTAAAAGATTAGACATCTTTCATCAAGCAAAGTATCGTCATCATCTCAAGTAATCCCTTCCGGGCATGCAAAACTTCCTAGCACATAAACCCTAATCAAGAATTGATTTCCTAAGATCGAAAGGTTCTATGGAAGCTACCATGTGAAGGCCGGGTTTTGGTCAAATAAGGGACCCTTGACACACACCCGATAGGATGCTTCATATACCAAAACATGGTACAAGATCAAGGGTGATCACACGGCCCCATGATGGCTTGACCGACCGGGTTACCCCGAGCCTCCAAGGTCATAGTGTCACGCCCCGGAACGGCAAAAATAGAGAAAAATAAATTTCCTTTTTGGGTCCAAAGGCAGCGATTGCATAAAATGTCAATCGATTGAGACATGAAAGATGTCAATCGATTGGTATCGATGTCAATCGATTGACACTTCGTCTTCTTCACAGAGAAGACTGCCCAGCAACATATAAACGAGAATACATGATTTCTTCCTCATTTCTTCATTCAAAACATGTCATAACATCAATGTAAGGCTACCAAGTGAGTTTAGAACTCACCTAGACGTTAAGGACGTGTTTGGGAATGTGTGTTGAAGCTTGGAGCTTCAATGGTGGCTCCTCCCTCTCTTTCCTCTGCTCTCTGTCTCCTCTCTTCTCTTTCTCCTTCTTCTCTTCTTCTTTCTAGTCTTCTTCTTCTTCTTCTCAGTCCATCTGTGTGTGTGTGTGTAAATACATGTATATATATATGAGTATATATATATATGAGTGTATATATATATATAAACACACACAAAACTCTCCCTCTCACTCTCTCTGATTTCTGTAAACAGAAATACGCCCAAAATGGGCTGGTATATATAAGGAGAGAGTGTTCACATGGCTTCTCCCCAGCCAGAGCAAAAGAATCTGCCCAGCTGCCTCTAATCGATTGACATAAGTGTCAATCGATTGATACAATCAATCGATTGAGTTAAAGTTCAATCGATTGTTATCCAAAGCAAGTCAATCGATTGGTATACTTGCCAATCGATTGGTATCCAACTTATACCAAGGGTAAGGCCAAGCTCATACAAGTATTAAAAGAAACATACAAGGTCTAGTTATATAATACATTACAAAAATACAGGGTATTACATCATCCACCACTCATAAAAGATTTCGTCCCCGAAATCCGAAATAAACTGGGTTAAAACAAAAATGGAAACTTCTCTTGCATCTCCGACTCCAATTCCCATGAAGCTTCTCCTTCGTCGTGGTGCTTCCATTGAACCTTTACTAGCGGAATCTCCTTGTTTCTGAGCTTCTTCACTCCTCGGTCTAGAATACGCACCGGTCCTTCATTGTAGGTCACGTTCTTGTTCACTT
Source organism: Hydrangea macrophylla (assembly GCA_033977485.1). Classification (NCBI taxonomy): domain Eukaryota; kingdom Viridiplantae; phylum Streptophyta; class Magnoliopsida; order Cornales; family Hydrangeaceae; genus Hydrangea; species Hydrangea macrophylla. Next base: position 9,917,340 of record CM066990.1, on the reverse strand, counting down.
CGATATCTTCAAAACTAATCTTGTGCGCTGGGTTGTGGGCACGTTTCCTTAACATGCTGATGTGGAAAACGTTGTGTACTCCTGACATCTTTGGCGGCAACGCAAGTCGATAAGCAACCTCCCCAACAGGTTCTAGGATCTCGAACGGTCCGATGAATCGCGGCGATAGCTTGCCTTTCTTCTGTCCGAATCTGACGATACCTCGAACTGGCGAGACTTTGAGTAGCACGTGATCTCCAACTGCAAACTCTAGATCTTTCCGTCGCTTGTCGGCATAGCTCTTGTGTCTGGATTGCGCTGTCTTCATCTTCTCTCGTACAATCTGGATCTTTTCGCTGGTTTCTCGAATCATCTCGGGTCCAAGTAGTTGAGTATCTCCGACTTCGGCCCAACACAACGGCGATCGGCAAGGTCTTCCATACAAAGCTTCAAACGGTGCCATCCCTATGCTCGTGTGGTAGCTGTTGTTGTAGGCAAACTCGATCAAAGGTAGATGCGTCTCCCATGAACTCTCGAATTCAATGACACAGGCTCGCAACATATCTTCCATCACTTGATTGACTCGTTCTGTCTGACCGTCTGTTTGTGGATGAAAGGCTGAACTCAAATTCAATGAAGTTCCCATTGTTGTCTGAAGGCTCTTCCAGAATTCTGCGGTAAAGCGTGAATCTCGATCTGAAACTATTGAGACGGGTACTCCGTGCAGTCGCACTACTTGCTCTAGATACATCCGGCTCAATCTTTCAACAGGGTACGTCATGCTGTAGGCGATAAAATGTGCTGACTTGGTGAGTCGATCAACTATTACCCAAATAGCGTCATGGTTTCGTTGAGACTTCGGCAATCCAACCACAAAATCCATGGTGATGTGCTCCCATTTCCATTGGGGAATCGGTAGCGGTTGTAGGAGTCCAGGTGGTTTCTGATGCTCTGCCTTCACTTGTTTGCAAATAAGACATTGCGATACATACTCGGCCACTTCTCGCTTCATTCCTTGCCACCAGAAGTTTCTCTTCAAGTCCTTATACATTTTGTTTCCTCCTGGGTGGATAGTCATCTTTGACTTGTGTGCTTCGTCCAGAATGTTCTTCTTGAGACCATCGTCATTTGGCACACAGAGTCTACCTTTGCATCTTAGTGCTCCGTCCGTGCTAATACTCCATATCTCGGGCTCCTTTGTGGACATCTTAGCAAACCATAACTTTAAATCCTCGTTCGACTGTTGAGCTTCCAAGATGCGACTGATGAGAGTCGGTTGTACAACAAGACATCCAAGGTGTTGTCCTTCTCCTGATTCCACTGGTCGAAGGTTGAATTCAACTAACGTCTCCAATGCTCGCCATTCTCTAATCAAGATCGAAGCAACCAAAAGGCGTGGCCTCCGGCTCAGAGCGTCGGCTACAACATTTGCTTTACCCGGGTGGTATTGCAAAGAGAAGTCGTAGTCCTTGAGTAGTTCCATCCATCTCCGTTGTCGCATGTTCAACTCCTTTTGAGAGAACAGGTACCTTAAACTCTTATGATCTGAGAACAAGTCGAACTTTTCTCCATACAAATAGTGTCTCCAAATCTTCAAGGCGAACACGATTGCGGCTAATTCTAAGTCGTGCGTCGGATAGTTCTTCTCATGTGGCTTCAATTGTCTTGACCCGTACGCGATGACATTCCCCTCTTGCATTAGTACACAACCAAGTCCTTGGTGTGACGCATCACTATAGATTATGAATTGTTCACCACTCTTAGGTATCGCAAGCACGGGTGCTGAGGTTAGTCTCTCTTTCAATTTCCGAAATGCATCCTCGTGTTTATCAGTCCATTCGTACTTCGTCTCCTTCCTAGTCAGGCTTGTCAACGGTCCTGCGATTCTAGAGAATCCTTCCACAAATTTCCGGTAATACCCAGCCAATCCAAGAAAACTCCTAACTTCGGTTGCATTGGTTGGCCTGTTCCAGCTCAAGACTGCATCGATCTTAGATGAGTCTACGGAAATCCCATCCTGTGATATCACATGTCCCAGGAATTTAACTTCCTGAAGCCAGAATTCACATTTGCTGAATTTCGCATACAGACTATTGTCTCTGAGAGTCTGTAGAGCAATTTGTAGATGCTTCTTATGTTCTTCTTCTGTCCTTGAATAAATTAGAATGTCGTCGATGAATACTATAATGAATTGATCCAGATAGGGTCTGAATACTCTATTCATTAGGTCTATGAATACTGCCGGGGCATTAGTCAATCCAAAAGACATCACTAGAAATTCGTAGTGTCCATATCTCGTCCTGAAGGCAGTTTTCGGTATATCTTTCGGCCGAACTAGTAATTGATGGTATCCTGAACGCAAATCGATTTTTGAGAATATCCTTGATCCTTGTAGTTGATCGAACAGGTCGTCTATCCGGGGAAGCGGATACCTATTCTTGATCGTGACCTTATTCAACTCCCTGTAGTCGATACAGAGTCGTAGCTCTCCGTCCTTCTTTTTCACAAATAAAACTGGTGCTCCCCACGGTGATGTACTCGGGCGAACAAAACCTAAATCTTCAAGTTCCTGGACTTGCTTTTTCAATTCTAGCATTTCTATTGGCGCCATTCGGTACGGGGTCTTGGAAATCGGCAACGTTCTGGGTGCTAACTCAATGCAGAAGTCTATCTCTCTCTTTGGTGGAAGTCCTGAGATACTTCGGAACACATCTTCAAAGTCTTGAATAATGGGGATCTGGTTGATAGTAAGCTCCGTGCTTGAAGTCTTGATCGTGGCTAGGCAGCTTGTGATAAACATGTCGCTCAACGGTTGGCACTAAAATCTGATCTGCGGGCAACCAGGCATCGAAAAGACAATGGTCCGACTAACACAATCCAGGTTAGCGCCATACTTAGTAAGCCAATCCATTCCTAGGATCACGTCGAACTCAGACATTGACAGGACTATCAAGTCTGCTGGAAAATTCCTACCTTCTAGTGTCAAGGGACAATCCTTGCACACCTTACCTAACTTAACGGATACTCCCAAGGGCGAAACGGCATTAAGGGTCGGCTCAAGTGCTAGGGGTAACAAACCCAAATCACGTACCATCTTAATAGCTATGAAAGAACGGGCGGCACCGGTATCAAACAAAGCTCTAACTTGACAGTGAAATAAAATGAGTGTACCTTCCAAGTTTTGCTGTTCCTCTGCATTATACCCTGCATTGTCAGGGATGATGGCATTCACCCTAACCTGTCCTTGCTGTCCTTGCTGTCCTTGAGCAGGCGCTCCATAGTAGCCACCACGTGGTGCTCTACAATCCTTACTTATGTGACCAGGCTTGTTACAGTTGCGGCAGACGAGGTCATTATGGCGGTTGGTCTTGGGGGCTGTGCAATACCTTGCAATATGTCCGGGCATTCCACAGTTGAAACATCCATCAATATTCTATCGCTGGGCGATGGGCTGTGCCTGAGGTGGTCCTCGCTGTTGATTCTGTTGTCGAGGAAAATTGGCTTGGGGCTTCCTTGTCCCATCCCATGTGCGCTTGGTTCCCTGATAGTTGTTGGTCTGAGGTTTCCATCCTTGGTTGTTCCTTGATGATTGCGCGGAAAAGTTCCTTGGTTGGAAGGTCCTGGGTGGAGGTCGATTCACTTGTGGTCCTTGCACAGGGTAAGCATCCTTTTCCAAACTTGAAGCAAGACAGACAATCCCTTCAAATGACTGGCCCAGATGGCCTATCATCATGTGCCGGAGATGTGGGTTGAGTCCTTGGTGGAATCGCTTGACCTTCTTGACGGAGGTGTCTATCATATGCGGAGCGAAACGGGAAAGTCGCTCAAATTGTGTAGTATACTCCCTGACTGTCCAGTTTCCTTGGGTTAGACTAAGGAAATTCCTTTCTTGTTGATCTCTTTCGTCCTCAGGGAAATACTTCTCGAGAAATCGAGTCTTGAATGCTTCCCAAGGCATTCTCCTTGCAGCGTCAATTCCAATCGTGGCTCTCTCGGCCTCCCACCAGTCCGCGGCGGAGTAAGTTAATTGAAATGCGGCTAGACGTCTCTTGTCAAGCTCACTGCACTCCAGGGCTTCAAAGATTAGCTCCAACTCTCGTATCCATTGCTCTGCTTTCCAGGACTCTGCCATGCCGTCGAATTTCTCGGGTCGCAGGCCACAAAATCGTTCCAATAGCTTATCGCATGTCTGCCTTGGAGGGACAACGTGGTTGTTGCCATTGTCGTTGGTGGCATGATTGTAGGTATCGCCGATGTGCTCCATCCGTTGCATGAAAGCTTCGAAGACTCCAGTTGGGTCCATACCCTCGGGAATGGGTGCTCCCAGTCGTGCTTGGTTCCTTATGGGTCCCACCATAGTGATCCGTGTGAGGTGTACCTATGAAGGATCTAACGATTAGCTGACAATCTCCTCGGGGAAATGATCATACTTAAATAACAGGAAGCATACATGAATCAAAATCACAACCATATCATAACAATGAGATGATAACAGAAATAACCAAGAGAAACGATCTGCCATATATATATACCCAAAAGATGTACAGCGGAGTACACAATAGATCATCTGTGTACCGCGTAGTACATGATCCTATACAAGATCTAAACAAAAAGAAAGATATACACAAAACCACTACTGGTGGCTACCTATACAAAAAGGCTACGGTCAATAGCTGTCTATGTAAGCGTCAAAAGTAAGTGGACAACATGTCCTCAAGTCAAACGTAAAAGTCTAAGTCCTTAAGGTACTGGACTCAAAAGTTGTCCACATCGGATCCATAGATGGAAGCCTCGTCCTCTGGGGCAACCTCAGACAAAACATCATCCTCATCCATGTCATCGTCATCCATCATGTCCTCATCCTCTATCACAACATCCTCGATCAGCTCGGGTCCATCATGCTCCACAATAGCTCCCAAATCTCCTGCATCAGCGGCCATGTCAGCCTGGGCTGCATCAAATGCGGCTGCAAGTGCCTCAGCCTGTACCATAGCCTGTGCCAACTCCGGTGCTCCGATCTCGAATCCATGGGGATGTGCAGCCATCTCTGCGGCCCACTCAGCTGCTAGCTGTGCTATAACTCCTCCTGGTAAGACTGGTACTACTGCATCATCGTCTGCGGCTACCTCCTCTTCCTCTATCGGATAACCCTCTGCAACTACAATATCTACGCCAACTGGCACGTCCATACCGGCGGGGTCCATGGGGTCCTCCTCCTCTGGATCATACTCCGTCTCCTCGTCATCGGTGTCCTCGTCCTCTTCATCCTCCATCTCCTCGTCTGCATCCTCTAGCTCATCGTCGTCATCTCTCTCATCATCATCCTCCGGATCCTCATCTGCTGGGGGTGCATCAGCCATGTCCTCTTCTGGTGGGGGTGGAGGTGCTGCTCTAACCTCTGCAAGTAGAACCTGGTATGAAGAACGGTCTCGTAACATCAGTAGAGAATCCTCCTCGATGCGTTTGAAGGTCTCCTTACGATAGATCATCTCCTGACGTATCACTTCTGGGTCCTGGGTCCCAAATCTCTGCTGCTCGATCTGCATGTCTCGCTCTGTCTCTGCAATAGCTCTCTGTCTAACCTTCCAGGCATAGTACTCTGGATCTGCTGGCGCAATACTACTCTCATACACATAGTGTCCTCCGAACTCGTCTGGAACGAACAGCGGCGGTGCCATGCTACCTGAAAAGGGACTACCTTAAGTCAGAACTAATCTTAATACTCATCTATAGAATCTCAAGGTTCTAGGACCAGATGATGTGGGACAATCTGTGAGCGAAAAGGTATACAACCTAGGCTCTGATACCAAAAATCCTGTCACGCCCCGGAACGGCAAAAATAGAGAAAAATAAATTTCCTTTTTGGGTCCAAAGGCAGCGACGGGTGAAGTCACATGATTGTCCACACCACACAGTACTAAGCAATAAGAAGTAATATTGTAACAATAATGAAGTCTAGGTTCTAATCACAAAGCAACATAAAGTCAACAGAAATTACTAACTATTACATATCAGAGTCTCGAATCAAATATAAGGCAGCGAAAGTACAAATGCCAAGGCAACATATGCCTGACTACAAAAAGATTCTAAAACGGTAAAGACAACTAGCTACAATTCTAGTCTAGTCTTCAGTTGGCATATGGGTAGTCCTCGGCGTAGTAGTCTTCTTCGGTCTGACCTCCGTCAGGGAAATTCTCCACGGGGACTCCGTCACTGGCATAGTAGTCCTCTCCTGCAGGCCCTTCACCTGTATAGTCATAACCAGGGTGCGCTGGAACGTAGAAATGTCCAGCGGCATACACGCCGTCAGCTTAATGAAAGCCGAGTGAGTTAGATACTAACAGGGTATCGACTATTGAAGTTATTACAAGTTATAAACCGTAACCAAATTAGAATTCTGTGAGGGTAACTCCTTTAATCAAACCAATTATCTGATTACTAATGTTTTACTCATTTTAAGACCGATAACATGTCTAGATAGGGGAACAGACTCGACAGTAGTTCAACTCTATAACACACCATTGCTCATCCACCGCTTTTAAGAACATATGCACAGTTCACCGCATGTCATGGATACCCCGTTAGTCCATCCCCCGCTTTTAAGAACATATGCACAGTTCACCGCATGTCAGGGATATAACGCTTTAAACAACAGTACGTCATTCTATGCCACGACTTAGCGACGTCTACCAGTGATCACGGTCCACCGCATGTCATAGACACCTTCGTCTGTCTACCGCTTTTAAGAACATATGATTAGATCATCTAGCTATCTTAGGGCAAATGGTCCGGTTCACCGCAAGTCATAGACACCTTCGTCTGTCTACCGCTTTTAAGAACATATGATCGACCAAAGCCCGCCCACGCAAGATTCCCGAATCTTAGCAAACCTACTTAAGTTCAACTCTATTTCCGATACATGACAATCCCAATGTGGCCCGACTACTCTGAATGAAATGAACGTTAACTCCAAAGGATTCACAACTATTCCGTTATCTAACATTATAAACATTATTCGATAGTCTTGTTATTACTACGATACTACGCTGCATTAACTCGTTATCGTGTCTGTATTACAGTAATAAAGCATGCTGGGAAATACTGAACAGTAAATAAACAACTAAACAGTTATTACATTATCTAAACAAGTAAAACAGTAAACTGTAACTGCCAATCGATTGGTATAGATGTCAATCGATTGGTATAAAAGTAGTGTCAATCGATTGGTATAAAAGTTCAATCGATTGGATCACAATCCATGTCAATCGATTGCATAAAATGTCAATCGATTGAGACATGAAAGATGTCAATCGATTGGTATCGATGTCAATCGATTGACACTTCGTCTTCTTCACAGAGAAGACTGCCCAGCAACATATAAACGAGAATACATGATTTCTTCCTCATTTCTTCATTCAAAACATGTCATAACATCAATGTAAGGCTACCAAGTGAGTTTAGAACTCACCTAGACGTTAAGGGCGTGTTTGGGAATGTGTGTTGAAGCTTGGAGCTTCAATGGTGGCTCCTCCCTCTCTTTCCTCTGCTCTCTGTCTCCTCTCTTCTCTTTCTCCTTCTTCTCTTCTTCTTTCTAGTCTTCTTCTTCTTCTTCTCAGTCCATCTGTGTGTGTGTGTGTAAATACATGTATATATATGAGTATATATATATGAGTGTATATATATATAAACACACACAAAACTCTCCCTCTCACTCTCTCTGATTTCTGTAAATAGAAATACGCCCAAAATGGGCTGGTATATATAAGGAGAGAGTGTTCACGTGGCTTCTCCCCAGCCAGAGCAAAAGAATCTGCCCAGCTGCCTCCAATCGATTGACATAAGTGTCAATCGATTGATACAATCAATCGATTGAGTTAAAGTTCAATCGATTGTTATCCAAAGCAAGTCAATCGATTGGTATACTTGCCAATCGATTGGTATCCAACTTATACCAAGGGTAAGGCCAAGCTCATACAAGTATTAAAAGAAACATACAAGGTCTAGTTATATAATACATTACAAAAATACAGGATATTACACATAGTTCCGTGCAATCGACTGGCGAGACATGCAAGTGTAATGCAACAGGCATACAAAAATTAATTAACTCGATTAAAAGGATGCTTTCAAGTCTAATCCTCGAGTGAACCCAAAATCAGAAATTCTGGTCTGCGAAACCAGAAATTCTGGGTTCGATCCCCAGCAGAGTTGCCAGATTGTGGATATCGCAGGTTTTCAAATTTTACCCACTTTTAAAACAAATATTTTTCAAATTCAAAGAGTCGCCACTTAATTTTTAAAAGGAAAATTAAGAAACCATTTAAAAGGAAACTGATCTTTTGCGAAACCAAAGATAAACTGGGTCCGGGGATTATGGAATGAAAGGGGAAGGAGCCCGGTGGACTAAAACACCCCCTTTCATCCTATCTCGCGATAGGCCTCTACTCAACATCCTTTTTAATCAAGTTATTAATCTAAGCATGCCCTCAATTAATACATATATAGGTATACATAACACAAGCATGTTGAAAGGGTGCAAAATTGCTAACGGTAAAATATCATTCATAAGTCACATAATTCAACTAGCAAACATCATGATATGCAATAGAGAACTAGAAAACATACCCGAAATTCGGCCGAGAATATCAAACGTGCAATGCATGCAAAAATAAACCTAAGAAAGGTCTCTAATTCATATATTCACATAAGGCAAAACCTAAGCTAAGGTGTCGCACATGGAGTCGAAAATCAATATAAATCAAATAATAGAATTAAACTAGAGAAGAGGTGAGAAATTGTACCTCAAATGCGCTACAAAACAAAGGTTAGTACACATGCCTTAGACAAGATATAATATCAAAGAGTAATTAATCCTAAGTCAATGTTCAACTAGATTCAACTAAGACAAGAGATAAGTCCTACTTATGAATATTATCATGTATCAATGAATGCATGAATATGAACAAGAATGAGATATGAATTTATTCACTAATTTGGATCCCTAAGCCTCTGGGTTTAATCTAAATTATCATTATTCAAAACATGGTTTGAGTCCTAAGACATTAAGAGACCATTTGGGTTGAAATAAATAAGATTAGACAAAAATAGTAGCAGTTTTTTTGAATTATAGAGAGCAGGCCAGATGTTCAAAAATAGGAATAAAATACTTCCAATGGTTGGATCTTAATGATTTTCGGATATGTTATGCCTCTGTGAGTCTAGTTTCTAACCCAAAAAGAAAATCAATATTTGAACGGTTAGATCTCCGGGAATATGGAAAAAACTAGACATCACTCAGCATTCTACAACCTTCTGTCCATAGATCTTGTATGATTTTTTACAAATAGTAAACAGATCCGAATTGCTTCATTCTTTTTAGGGAACCTTCCTAACACATTAAGGTTCTTATAAAAAATTATTAGAGGTCATGAAAACTTGGTTAGAGCTCTGATCTATCAATTTTAAAACCGGTTTGCTGTTCTGAAACTATTCTGAAATTCTGGACAGATTGTGGTCGTCTCACAAAATTCATGATCAAACCATTCTAAGCATAAAATCTTACCAAAACAAAAATTACAGTGGTAAAACAATGTGTTATTGACACTTTCCCGTTGGTTTCACTTGATTTCAACGGTTAGATTTCAAACTAAAAATCTTTGATCGAAAACAGTTTGTGAACTCACTGTTTTTATTTTGCTAGTTCAACTTTATTTGTTAACTCCAACTATTAAATCATGAAGTTGGACTTAAACTAAAGCATTTCTCCTATCATTTGATGTTCATTGGAGACTAAAAACATCTTTAGACCTATGGACTTTTAATGAAGTATGAAATGGACTTCACAAAATCCCAAACAATGAACTCAAACTTATGGACCAAAACTTGAGTTCAAATCATTACTCCTACCACTTGGTGGTCTTTGGAGGATAAAGACACACATATATGTAGGTTTTAGATGAAGTATGAAGGACTTCTCAAAATCCAAGGAAGAGATTAGTCCAAGCCATAGAGATGGACTTAAACTAAAACATTTCTCCTACCATTTGATGGTCATTGGAGACTAAAAAAGCAAATCTACTCTAATCTCCATGGAATATAGTATGAATTCCATAAGATTCATAGTAAAGAGATCCTAGTCATGAGTTTATACTAGCATCTCATCAACTATGTGTAGATTATAATCATGATTCATTTTAATCTCCATATGGATCATAAGATCATAGGAAACTAAGGAATCAAATTCAAAGAGTTTCAATGAGATATGGAAGATCTCATGAACCTCATGAATGAAGTAGAAATAAAGGAAATCAAAGTTTTATTTAGGAACACAAATTTCTTCAAAACTAATTTATCTCAAACCCAAGGCATTAATTAGATCCAAATTAATGAGATGTCATGAGATTCAATCACAAGTTCTTGGTGGTGTGTGATGAAATGGGATAAGAAGAGAGATTTTGAAAATGTGAAAAGTTCCTAGATCTAAGAACTTGTGATTGAATTATTATATATATATATATATATATTTGGAGGCTTTACCTCTAGATCTTCTCAAAACTTGTAGAGATGTTGAATTTCTCAAGCTTTTCCTCTTCTTCTTCCTCAAGCTTCAAGCTCCTTCAATGGTGATTTGATGGTTGGATAAAGATTTGGTGGGGTTTTGGGTATGAGATTGGTAGAGTTTCTCTCTCTATATTTTCTTTCTCTAAAGCTCTCCCAATATTTCTCTCTATAATTCAAGTGTCTAACCCCTAAAATGAGAGAAAATGGGTTTTTTTATAGACTTTCATTATCTTAGGGGCTAAGATAAGGGTAGATAGGTCAATTTGTGGTGGGTTAGGAATATTCTATGGCATTTCTAATTCTCCATGGCACTTCTATGTAATTCCAATAAACTTGAAAGGCATTTAAGTTGGCAAGAATAAAGGAACATTCTAGAGCATCTTCAAAACACATGGGAGATTAGTGCCCAACAAAGGGCTTTTTGGGTATTTCTTAGATAAGGAATATGCCAAGGGATCTCTAACTCTCCAAATCACATGGGCTACTTTCTTTTATTATTTTCCTTTTCCTATATATATATATATATATATGTATGTATAGACACATCTTTCATTTTAAATCTAAATTAATCATATGAGTTACCAAATAGTATATTTTTTCTTTTTAAATCTAAATAAAATACAGGAAACAATGTTATTTTTAGAAAATATAATAATAATTATTATTATTCAATCTATTCTATTTTTTTTTTTAGAAAGTAACCCATGATCCAGTGAGCTCAAGACAGATGGTTAGTGATTGGCCAAATCTAGGGATATTAGGAGCAAGGTTTGGGAACTTGAAGCTTTTCAGATGTCGAAGCGATGAACTTGAAGAAAATCATCGGGACATTATTCATCATTGATTTCTAGAGGTAAATCCCCCTAAGTTTAATAGTTCGGTCAAAATTGGGGTGTCTACAGAGACTAATAAAAGAAAACAAGTTTAGAACTTACTTTTCTATAGAAAATCAGTGGAGGAAGCCCACTTTTCTCTCTTCTAACCTTTTCTCTATCTATCTTTCTCTACAACTTCTCCTAAACTTTGCATTTGCCACCCCTCAAATGAGGAGTCAAAGGGGGTTTATATAAGCCAATTTGGCGAGAGTTTGGGATTTAAAAAGTGCTCCCATTGGTCTCAAATATCTGTGAATAAGAAACTACATCATTTTGACTTTCAATTATTCAATTTGGACCCCCAAACCAAATTACAAAAATGGACCTGTCTGGGGGAGAGAGCCGCGGCGGCACTGGGCCTGTGCTGCGGTGGCAGTGGGCCAGTACTGCAATGTCACTGCTCCTCAGACTCCCAGATTATTCATTTTAGGCCCCTGAGGTTCTGGTATTTGCAAAAAAGCACTATTTCGTTCGAAATTCATAAAAAATGCGTACGAACTCCAAACTGAGCTTGTGATATACCATTGTAAAGGTAATGGAGTTTTTTTACATTACAAAAAAAAGTTCGGAGTCGGGTTACTTTGAAAAGTTTTGCGGTATTCGCGATAAAAGCTGATTTGATTGTCTTTTTTGCCTTTGAAAATTCATAATAAATCTGTTGTAAATCCAGAAATTATGTGCCATATACCATTGAAAAGCTATTGACATCTAGTATCTATGAAAAATGTTTAAAAAATAATACGGTGCCCCAATTTTAAAGTCAACTTTTAGGTCAAATCGGTCAAACTGGGGACCTCCAAGAAGTTCTCGGAACCTCTAAGAGCTCCCAGGAGCTGACGCTTTCGACCGATTTTCTTTTAAAACTCATTTTAGTACTTTTCACATGATCTAGGGGGATCTTAGAAATTTTAGGGGAATTCGGACGATTTTGGTCAAACCCTAGTCAAACTTGGTCAAACCTGTCAATAGGGACTTTTCGGGAATTTCTGGGACTTTTGGGGATCTCTGGAAGCTGACGATTTCATCTGATTTTGCTTTAAAACTCATTTTATTACTTTTGTTACGATGTAGCTTGTATTCCAGAACTTTTGGTCCAAATCTGGGAGTGTTTGGACTTTCAGGGGCATTTTGGTTATTTGTACTACTTTCTAAGCATTTTGAGAGGTAGAACTAACTTTCAAGAGTCCTTTTCGAGTCTTTTTCAATCATTGTGAACCACCAAACTATGGGTATCCTAAATTTGATAGCCAACAAAATGGGGTGTCTACACTCCCGTGTGCCGGTGATTGGAAATTAACTTCTTTCTGTTCACAATTTGGCTTGGTTAAGGACTAACCAATCCATTCCCAATATTACGTCAAAATGATTTACAACAATCAGTATAAGATCTATGGTCATCAACTTCTCGCCTAATTTGATCTCACACTCCTTATATATTGTAGACGTTACTATCGACTTGCTAAGTGGTACCGCAATAAATATTTTGTATCCTAGTGGCGCGGACTTAACATTCAAATGTTCAACAAAATCATGCGACACAAATTATTGCTAGATCCCGAGTCCACAAGTATGCATGCTAAGTGCGAACATACAAGCACCATACATAAGACCATTGTATCTGTAGCAGCCATATCTCCGAGATTCATCTAAATGATCTTCCCTCACGCTGTTATGTCCTCTGTCTCCCATCATTGGACTGCTTAGGCTTCGTACCACTTGAAGCCATCGAACTCAATTCTTTTTGGGGACGTCTCCTCGGGCAATTCTTGGATTGATGTCCAGCCATCTCACAATTATATAGCATTTGCCTCGCATTTTGGGCATAGAGTTTGCACCACTCAACACTCCTTGAGTGCTATTTTGAGGATTAGTCATGAAACATCAACTCGTATGTGGCCAATTACAGAGCGGACAGTCGGTCTCCCTTGCCCACTGAAATTTGAACTAGGACCAAAACCTCTTGCGAAAGGCCTCTTAAATGATCCACCCTGGTTTTGGTCACCACCGTCATTACCTCGCTTGCCTTGTTGATTCTGTCTTGCTCTTTCCATTCCACTTTCTGCCACGAGTGCTGTTTGTTCCACCGCACTACCTATCGAATGTTCGTAGGTCTCCACCTTCAAGCGGATATTATCCCTTAGTCCTTCCTCAAATTTTCTTGCCATATCCTCCTCCAATGGTATTGAGCCCTTCCAAACCTCAATAGAACATTATACTTTGAAATGTATTTAGTTACGGTCACATCTCCCTGTCGAAGACTATCAAATTTCCTCTTTTTAACATTATGAGTAACTCATGGAAGGAATCGGCAATTGAACTCTGCCGCGAATCCTTCCCAAGTTATTGGTGCCCCTTGATCCAACACATTTACCCTCTGTGGATACCGGGATTCCACCACTTTTTGTTTTGTTTGAAATTTGATTTGAAATTGATCAAAGGAAGAAAACGAAAGGTCTGTTGAAAACAGATACAGAGTCGCCACTTGGTCTTTAAGGAACCAAGAAACCTAATTTTGACTCACCCAAGCGGATAAGGGCACCGGCCCTTCATAACCAAAGAACTTGGTTCGGGGTTTTGGTACGAGAGAGGAAGGAGCCTTTGTCGCGACTAAAACACCCTCAACTCGCCCCGTCTTTCGACGGGCCTCAATTAGCATCCAAATAATCATCTTATACTATGCTTGGTTCGACAAATAATACTATGATAGTATATTACATCACATAAGAAAATTGAAATGGAAGATCAAAAGATAAAATATCATTCATAAGATCTAAGTCAAATATCATGCAATGTAAAGTGAAAGATCACACAAATAAACCTAGGAAAAATCGTCTAATCATGTATCAAGTAATTAGTTTCCTTAATCTAAAGGGGACATGAATTGTTCTTGAAACAAATAAATAAAGAAATCAAAAATATGCTTAGCAAGCTAACATGATGCATGTTATTCTTTGAGAAAAGAAGATCTTCTCAATCCCCGGGACGGATGAGAAAGGACGATTAGATCGAGAGGAAGCATGAACGTGTGATCATGATCATTCCTTATAATCTTCTTAGATTAAGAGTTACAAAAACCCCAAATCTTGCATGAATGCAATGCATGTATCTAAAATGTGCCAAGGTTGTAGTGTGCTTTGTGTTCATGGATTCCTAGAGTGACTTAGAAGTCTAAAATGTGTATAAATGGATGAATGAAATCAACATGGGATATGTAAAAATTTAGTATGAACTACTTCCTAAGATATGAACTAATTTGGAATGCATATGAGCATCAAATCAAAGAATGAAAGTTGAAATGTGCTTGCTGTGAATAGTGGACAGAACAGTAGCATGATGTTTTGGAATTTGAAAAGAGGGGTTAGGAGTGTTTTCAATGCATAATTTTTTTATGTAGATGTTCCTTATTGTGTCTAGAACACAACCCAAAAGGCCAATCTTGAATAGCTATCACAGATTGAGAGAAATTATATAAACAATAGAGGTCACTTAGAAACAGAGTTTGTACTGTTGACTGAAATGTTAGAAAATCTTAGAAAATGAAAAAGAATGATCTAGAGGCCCATTTTATACAGCAAGTTCCCTAAGACATTGAATTTTAAGGGAAAAATAAGTTAGGACCACCCCTTTTGGAAAGGTTTTCTGGAAAAGAGGTCGTAAGTTGACCTAGCTGCTGTGACAGAAAAAACAGAATGTCTAGAGAAAATGTTTGGATCCAAATGGACCATTTTCAAGTATTTCCAAGTCAAACCAAAAATCATGGGTGTTCTCTAATGAGTTAGGAAGACTTTCCAAGTGGTCTTACATTCATACATTGAGTATTGAACTCAAAATAATTCCTTGAAGTTAAATGACTCACTGTTTTGAGGGTTTTGAGAAAAACAAGGTTTATTTCTTGGAATCAAAATGAGGGGTTTAAGAGGGGGTTTTGAAATGGGGGTTTTGAAAGTATACTTCCAGAACTTGGATGAATATTCTAACCACTTGGAATATCAATTCCTAACTTATTTCAAGAACTTCCCAAGTATTTGCAAAACATGGTTTTATTTGAAAACCAAACTCAAGAGTCTATGGGAGTATGATACATGAGAGGATAGATGATACATGATATGATATAACATGCTAAAAGTGGTAAAGAACATGTGTATGGGATATGGGTTCATCTAGATACAAGAGAGTGTTGCATCAAAGTGTAAAAGTCAAAAAGTGAAATGCTGTGAATAGTGGACAGACTGTATGCATTACATTGTAACATTATAATGGGAGGTCAAAAGTGCCTAGGAAAATGTGATAAAAATCAGAGATCATACTTATTGTGTCTAAAAAATTACCCAAAAAGCCAAACCTCATTAGCTATCACAGATTAAAAGAAAAAAATCAGAATGTACACATGACTCAGAAACAAAAGCTGCACTGTTGACTGATTTTGTATGATTTTTCATAAATCAAAGAAAGGGTTTATGACGACCCATTATACATCAAAAGTTTCCTAAGACACCCAAGTTTTATAACAAAAATAGAAAAGATATATGTAAAGTGACAAAAATATCCATAATAAGTGCAAGAAGTTGGGTGAACATTCTGTGAGAATAGAGGCAGATGATGAATATGAACTTCTCACATCCAAAACAAATACTTTCATATCTCTATAATTGATGGGAAAAATTGGGGACAAACTATGATGTATTAGGAAGATTTTTCAAGTGGTTTCATCATCATAACTCAAGTATTTAATTCAAAACAAATCTTTGAATCTGAACAGCTCAATGTTTTGGATCATTCTTGAAGAAAATGGATTTGGGTTTGAAATAGAGTTTGAGTTCTTGATTGGGGGTTTTGAAATAGATGTTCAAAGCATGAACTTAAACTCTTGAGATGACCATGTGACCACTTAGAACCTCATCCAACCTTGAATCATCAAAGAACTCCCAATATTATTGGAGAGATTCATTTTTATTTTGGACATAACTTCAATACATTTCAAGAACATCTTGGAAGTATTGAGGTTATGATCATCATCTATCAAACATGTTTTTGAGGTCAAGAGCTACTATCCATAAGGATTCACTCACCCCAAACTTCAAGTCATCACTTAGATGATGATGAACTAGTAAGTAAATAAAGAAAATAAAAAGAAATGAGATTAAGAAGAGATGAACATAATATGAACAAGCAAGTAAATAACAATCAATAGATGATAATCAATATGATTTTGGACTTGTAGCTTGGTGTTTCACTCATAGATTTTGACATTTGGACATGGAAGTAGCTTCCTAACTCAAGAATGCTCAAGAATGGTGATTGGGTATATTGATGATGAAGTATATAGAAAAATGGTGGAGGAAAACAAGATTAGAACTCACTTTGATTGGAAAAAATGGAAGAAGAAGACTACTTCTTCTCTTTCTCTCTCTATATTTCCCTAGAGTTTCTTCCTAAGCTTTCTCTAAGCTTCCATGTCCCTCCCCTAAATGGAAGTAAATGGCTTCTTTTATAGGCAAAGGAGGGGTGGTAAATGGAGTTTTAAAAAGTTTAAAATGGTCTCCCATTGGTCCAAAATAAGCTGGGAATCAAAACTACGTCGTTTTGGTTTTTAATTAATCAAAATGGGACCCCAAAAGAAATTACAAAAACTCACTGTTCTGGAGGGGAGTGCCGCGGCGGCACTGGGCCAGTGCCGCGGCGGCACTGCTCCTCCCTTCGTCCAGATAATGCTGTTTAGGCCCCCCGAAGTTCCGGTATTCGCGAAAAGGCCCTATTTTGTCCGAAATTCACAGAAAATGCATACGAACTCCAAATCGAGGTTGTGATATACCGTTGGAAAGGTAATGGAGTCTACTTTTCATAAAAAAAAAGTTCGGGGATAGGTCACTTTAAAAAGTTTTGCGGTATTCGCGATAAAAGCCGATTTGATCGCCTTTTTCGCCTTTGGAAATTCATAATAAATTCGTTTTAAATCCAGAAATTATGTGCGATATACCGTTGGAAAGCTATTGACCTCTAGTATCCATGAAAAATATTTGAAAATTGTTTCGGTGCCCCGATTCCAAAGTCAAATCTTGGTCAAACTGGTCAAACTTGGGATTCCCGGGAAGTTCTGGGAACCTCTGGGAGCTTCCAGGAGCCGACGTTTTCGCTCGATTCTCTTTTAAAACTTATTTTAATACTTTTCTAATGATTTCGGTGAATTCGGACAATTTCGGTCAAACTTGGTCAAACTTGGTCAAACTTCGGTCAAACCTGGTCAAACCTTGGTCAAACCGGTCAACGGGGACTTTCGGGGAACTTCCGGGACTTCCGGGGAACTTCCGGGACTTCCGGGGGTCTCTGGGAGCTGACGATTTCTTCCGGTTTTATTTAGAAACTTATTTTATCATTTTGCTTACGACGTAGCATGTTTCCAGACCTTTTGGTCCAATATCTGGGAGTTTTTGGACTTTCAGGGGCATTTTGGTCATTCTGAGAGATAGAGCTGACTTCCGAGAGTCCTTTTGAGTCTTTTACGATCATTGTGAACCACCAAGCTATGGGTCTCCTAAATCTAATAGCCGACAAAATGGGGTGTCTACAGTTTGCCCTCTTTGGCATGAACTTGCGAGGCAACGCATGTCGCAAGCGAGTGCCAAAGCTTTGAAGAGACAGGACTTTTTGGAGGCTATAGATTTAGGACAAAAAGTGTTGCAAAAGATGCAATGATGCTGTGGCTAGTGCTGGTCGTGCTCTGCGTGAGCTGCCTACGTATCCCAAGGGGAATCAGACCAGGACGTAGTTCAGGGCGCAAAGGAACAAATCACACATGCACAACAAGACATACGGATGTTATGCTATGAGGATGATATGCAATGCATGGATGTGATATGAATTGTGTCATGAGTCCTATCATGTCCAGTGTTATGATCCTAGTATGAGCAGGTGCTGTGGGGTGTGCCACTCCGAGTGGGCTGGTGTTATGCTAGTGTTTGCGACTGTGATGCGGTGGGTGACTCGGATAAGGACATCAAGGTTTAGAAGTCTCTGGGTTTAGGAGCAAACTTCTGGAATTTGGGAAGTGTGCTTTGCGAGAGAATGTAGTCAGATGTGGGGTCCCTGAGGATGACAACTAAGGATAACCCATAGGCGAGGGAGTTCAAGATAACCGACAGTTTTATAATAACCAAAGTGAGGAGGCTCATGATAAGTGGGGTAGCTCACGATAATGGATAGGTGAGATAACCGGAGTGAAGAGGCTCACGATAAGTGAGGAAACTCATAATGACTGACATGTGAGAAAGCTCATGATAATCAGTGGACACGGGTCCTTAAATTGTCAATAGACAGTGCTTGTCAAGGGAATCGGGGTGATTTGACTGCGGGTGATGTTTTGGCCGATCCTTATGATGACAAGTCCGGAGAATCGGTTCGGACTTCTGCTATCTTCCGCTGGGATGGTAGGGGACTCTCTGAGAATCTCTCTTCAATTCTTGACCTAGAACCAGGATCCATCTCTGAATCTCTCGTGGTTGGTCAGATTTTGTAATGCTCAATCCAAAAAGAGCCGGTTAGGGCCTTCGGGAGCTGATGGACTCTTAAAGAATCTCTCTTCAATTCTTGACCTAGAACCAGGGTCCATCTCTGAATCTCTCGTGGTTGGTCAGATCTCGCAATGCTCAATCCAAAAGAGCCGGTTAGGGCCTATCGGTTTCTGTCCTTGGGGGATGATGTAGGGTTCTCGGAGAATCTTTTTTTTTTGGCGCTCAATCCAAGAGGGCCGGTCAGGGCCTCCGGGAGCTGGTAACTATCGGTTTATGTCCTCGGGGGATGATGTAGGGTTCTCGGAGAATCTCTTTTGGCGCTCAATCCAAGGGGGCCGGTCAGGGCCTCCGGGAGCTGGTATCTATTGGTTTCTGTCCTCGGGGGATGATGTAGGGTTCTCGGAGAATCTCTTTTGGCGCTCAATCCAAGGGGGCCGGTTAGGGCCTCCGGGAGCTGGTATCTATCGGTTTCTGTCCTCGGGGGATGATGTAGGGTTCTCGGGGAATCTCTTTTGGTGCTCAATCCAAGAGGGCCGGTCAGGGCCTCCGGGAGCTGAAGGATAATGTACTCTGCTAGGAAGAAGGAAATACGTCCTTTAAATGGGAGTCAAGGTGTCATTCTATTTGTGATGAGAGATACGGAGATGGCCTGCGGCACTTAAGGTTTTGATATTGAAAGAGGAGAGTGATGGACTTATGTTGCTTTAGGACGAAAGAAGGTCATCAACGGCCACTCATGGACTTATGTTGGACAGATGAAAGAAGATCATCAACAGCCACTCATGGACTTATGTTGCATGAAGAAAGACGAAAGATCAACAGCCACTCATGGACTTATGTTGCTAGGATAAAGGAAGATCATCAACAGCCACTCATGGACTTATGTTGCATGAAGAAAGATGAAAGATCAACAGCCACTCATGGACTTATGTTGCTAGGAGAAAGGAAGATCATCAACAGCCACTCATGGACTTATGTTGCATGAGGAAAGACGAAAGATCAACAGCCACTCATGGACTTATGTTGCTAGGAGAAAGGAAGATCATCAATAGCCACTTATGGACTTATGTTGCATGAAGAAAGATGAAAGATCAACAGCCACTCATGGACTTATGTTGCAGGAAGGAAGAAAGATCATCAATGGCCACTCATGGACTTATGTTGCATGAACGAAGATGATCAACAGCCACTCATGGACTTATGTTGCAATGAAGAAAGATCAAACAGCCACTCATGGACTTATGTTGCTAGGAGAAAGGAAGATCATCAACAGCCACTCATGGACTTATGTTGCATGAAGAAAGATGGAAGATCAACAGTCACTCATGGACTTATGTTGCAAGGATGAAAGAAGATCATCAACAGCCACTCATGGACTTATGTTGCATGAAGAAAGATGAAGGATCAACAGCCACTCATGGACTTATGTTGCATGAAATAAGATGATTTAGCTTTTGGCAGTTTGGAAAAGGATGAAATCTTCCCCAAGTTTTGACGCTTCTTATGCTGACGCCTTGACCGGTGCAGTAATGGTGTTTGGTACTCCTGCTTGTATTGGCATGCTCTTTATAACTTGATTTGAAAATTTTATTAGTCACTGTTGACTTACACATTTGAGACTACAACAGACTCAAAAACTTGACAGACATTGACGCACGAGGACGACACATTTGACACCAAAATGAAACAAGGTCGACTTGCCAAAACTTAATGTGCTTTTGTCATAAATGATGTACCATTTCTCTTTTGTGTTTACTTCTCTCCTTATCGTGGCATCACTTTGATGGTGAATCTTATTTTTGAAAATTCCTCCCTGCTGATCTAATCAATTTCTTTGCTTCTCTCAAGATGTGCTTTGAATTAGTGCCTTAGCTTATGGAATGAAAGACGCTCCATTTCAAAATTTTCAAAACAACTTGGTAACTTGAAAACTCGCCCTCGGTGCGAAGGGATTGTGTTAGGCAAACGGAGTTTGCCTCTAGTTTGAGGTGTACAAGGTGGGATTCATAAGCAAACGAGGTGGGTGACCGAAGTTTGCCCCTAGTTTGGATGATGGTTTATTGGAGGTTTTGGGCAAACGAGGTAGGAGACCGAAGTTTGCCCCTTGTATGAAGGGTAGATAGTAAAAGTCAGGAAAACGAGGCGGGTAGCCGAAGTTTGCCCCTAGTGTGGAAGGTGATTTCTAGCTTGAGGCAAGGACCGTGACTTTAATCTCTCAAATGCTCATAACTTTTGCCTAGGCACCAGTGAGGTGACCTAGCGAGCTCTTTTCTCTCTTTTGTTATTGCTCACCTTGGATTTAACTCTAACTTTTGCCTAGGCGTCCTTTCGGATTTTCGACCTAGCGAGCCATCCTTCTTTTTTTTTCTTTTTTTGAAAGTCTGCCTACGTACCCCCAAGTGGGGATCAGGTCCAACGTAGTTCGGGCATGGTTGGGAAGAAGCGGGTTGATTTTTGGGTAGGTGGGGTGACCGAACCGATCCGGTAACCTACGTATCCCCGAGTGGGAATCAGGTCGAGCGTAGTTCAAGGCAAGGCTTGAAGGAAATTGGTTTGATTATGATGGTATTGACCGAACCGATGTGGTTGCCTACGTATCCCCGAGTGGGAATCAGGTCGAGCGTAGTTCAAGGCAAGGCTTGAAGGAAATTGGTTTGATTATGATGGTGTTGACCGAACCGATGTGGTTGCCTACGTATCCCCGAGTGGGAATCAGGTCAAGCGTAGTTCAAGGCAAGGCTTGAAAGAAATGGTTATTTTTGTGAGGTGACCGAACCGATGTGGTTGCCTACGTATCCCCGAGTGGGAATCAGGTCAAGCGTAGTTCAAGTCAGGGTTTGAAAGAAATCGGGTATGAGGGTTTCTCAAACCAATCGTCAAATAAGTTCAAACTTGGGCCACTTGTGGTAGCTTTGAATAAAAAAAAGATTCAGTTTCAATCTCCCTTTCTTTTCTTTTTCTTTTTCTTTTGTTTTGAGGATTGATCCTTTTCACTTTTGCCTAGCCAGTCAATTCTTGCTTTTCATGTAGTTGATTCTTGCAAAATCCTTCAATCGCAATCTCAGAATTCCAGAATGTGCATGTCAGCTCTCGGAATTTATTTGTGGTCATTCCGTGCCTTTTGAAATGTGATCTTGGCACGTTCTTAAGATGTATCTTGAAGCGTATGATTCTCTTATTTGTTTCATCAAAATTTTCTCAAACATTTTGACTGGCTAGGGTCAGATTTTGGAAATCAACACCTTTTTCAGCTCTAACTTTTGCCTGGGTCCCCTTTCGGGTTTTCAACCTAGCGAGCTTTTCTTTTTTTTTTTTTTTTTTTTTGAAAGTGGAGATGAAACTCATTGAAATGTTTTGCTACCATCAAGGACCAAGTCTGCACAGGTTCGCATGGCTATCAATTGTGTTGGGCCCAAGGCTTTGAAATGGTAGAAATGGTGGAAAGGGTGTTGGGCAAGCCCCAAGTCAGTTCCAAGCATGTCTTTTCAAGATTGAGGCAAGAGAATCGTTATATTCTTAAAGTAAGACTATTCAATTCCAGCTCTTCATCAGTGTCAGCGTGAAATCGATTTTAACCTTTCAGGATTCTTTTTGTTTTGTCGTAGAAAAATTATTACCAGAGTAATATCCATGGTAATTTGAAAAGTGACACTTCAGTCTAGTGATTCATGCATCTATGACTAGGCACATCAGATTAGGCAAAATGAGACTTCATTCCATCAGTAGAGAAGGATTACAGACTCATCAACAACTCGGTGACAGACAGACTCGATCACAAGACTAAACTTGAAATAGGCAAACACACAACAGACTCGACTGGACTCGACCCGGTCTCAAATGGAATGTCACAGTGACTCACTTATTCTTTTTTTTTTCTTTTTCTTTTTTTTTAAAGAGCATCCTCAAAAAGTCCCAAACACCATCGCTTTACTGGCACAGGTTCAACATTCATGGTCCTTAGCGAAGGGGATCATTGAAATGGATAGGTCATGGGTTGGTCCAGACCGAGGTAGTGAATTGGATTGGGGTGCGACGCATCATCTAAGAGATCCTGAATTGAGTGACGGAGCCTCTTACAGTTGTCGGTCTCATGGCCTTGGTCTTGGTGGTAATCACAATACTTGGATTCATTGTACCCAGGAGGTGGGTGATTAGGAGGCTTACTGGGCTCCAAAGGTACAAGGTGGCCCTTTTGAATAAGGTGATTGAGAGCGGAGGATAAGCTCATGTCAAGTGGTGTGAAGACTCTTTGGTTTCCCTTCTTGTGCCTCTTACTGCAATCATTTTGGCTTGATGATGGGCTTAAGGCATTGACATCTAGGCTCTCTTGATCTTCACCAAAGGTATGGGGTCTCTTCTCCTTTTTCAGTGACCCAGCTCCATTGATCTTGCCTTCACAGATAGCATCCTCGATTCTAGTCCCAACCTCAAACAACTCTTCAAATGTTGAGATGGACTGGTAGAATAGTTTTTCATGGTATACTGGTTGCAGGTTCTTGACCAGCATACGTACTTGCTCTTTCTCAACAGGCCTGTGGATCATTTGGGCTACTTTATTCCTCCATCTGCTCAAGAATGCAGCGAAGGACTCATTAAAATTCTGCCTGGTAGTTTCCAGATCTCGGATGGTGACATCAAGCTCTTGGTTGTAGGAGTAGTGATCAATGAAAGTTCTAGCAACATCTTCCCAAACTCGGGTTTTGGAAGTTTCAAGGGTTAAGAACCAGGATAGTGCGGCTTTCTGGAGGGTTTGAGGGAACAGCATAGCTATGTGCTCATGGGTGCAGCCCATTGACTGGAAAATGCTCATACAAAACTTCACGTGGCTCTTCGGATTTCCAGTTCCGTCAAAACGGTCGATTTCAGGCATCTTGAAGTTCTCGGGTAGCCTCACCTTGTTGGGCTCAAACAATCCTTCCAGATCTAACATGTAATCGTCGACTCCCTTACTCTTCCTTAGTATGTTCTCAAGCTTGTCGACCTTGTCCATTTTCTCTTGGAGCTTTTTCTCATATACAGGCGGCGGGACCCCTTGAAACCATTCTTCTTCCCCATTGTTCTCGGGATGCGGTCCAAATCCAGGCGATGGTGGTGGCATGAACCCTTGTGGTGGTGGGAACCTAGGTGGGTACTGTGGTTGCTGTTGTCGGAACTCTTCCATAAATTTCAAAACTTGAGTCAGCCGATCTGACTGTTGATTGATTAATTCAGTGACCTTGGCTTCCAGAGTTTCCTGATTCATGTTGAATTTTCTCGGCGGACTGATTCTAACCAAATGGTTGTTCGAACTTCTGACCCAGGATGGGGGTCTCAGTGGCTGGTTTTGGGAATCTATAATAACCTATAGATTCGAGAGAAGTGTATCAGATTCTGATAGTGATGACTAGAGAGACAATGACAGTGATGTTAAGGAAGATGGACTGACTTATGTACAGACTGACTGAGATAGTGTGCGCAGACTGATGAGAATGGTGCATGCACATGAGACAAGCATGCGGATGCAAGCCCTAATCTATATGATGCCCCTACTTCTAACAGATAGAAGTTAAACAAATAAGGTCCTAGCCATACAGAGTGTGCTAACCTTACTTTCCAGTATGATCACCAAGGGATAACAGGGATTTTCGGGATACTTTGGGAATTTCGGATAGCGTTTCTGGGAGAAACATGGATTTGGAAGATTCGGAGAAATTCCTAGAAGTCATTTGAGTTTCTAGGAGAAAAAAGGATTTCTGGTTGATTTGGACTGAGCTTCTAGGAGAAACTGGTATTTTGGGTATTTCTGAGAAATATGGATAGAGTTTCCAGGGGAAACAAGTATATCTGGGCATTTCTGGGTGATTTGGGCAGAGATGTTGGATTTTTGGAGAATCTGGGAGATTTGGGCAGAGCTTCTGGGAAAACAGGTACTTTGGATATTTCTAGGAAATTTGGATAGAGTTTCTAGGAGATAGGACAGAGTTTTTGGGAGAAACTGGTATATCTGGGAAATCAGGGAGATTTAGACAGAGTTTTTTTTTTTTGGGAAAAACTGGTTAATATGGTTATATCTGGGATATCTGGACAGAGTTTTTTGGAAAAATTGGTTAATATGGGTGTATCTGGGATATCTGGACAGAGTTTCTAGGAGAACTGGATAATATGGTTATATCTGGGATATCTGGACAGAGTTTCTGGGAGAAACAGGTTATGATGGTGATCATATTGTCTAGCTAGTTTTCATACTCCTATGTCCTAGGACCAACAAACAAGGCTTGCGGTGTATATCTTTGTGAACATGGAGCAGACTTCCTTACCATGGTGCCTAGGCAGGTCACTCAATGTGGTCACATGCAAGTGATTGCCTTGGGGATCATAAGAAAGAAGTTCTGCCTCATGCCACATAAGCGTCTACACCGCGCAGGTAATCCCGTCAGGGCATACACCAGTTATATCACATTGTCCTATCTGAAAAGATAAATGAACAGTCCTATGAAAGGTTCTACAGGAATCTATATGCAAAGGCTGGGTTTAGTCAAAGAGGGTCCGTTGACGAGAGTTCCAATATACCGTCAGGGAGACAGTACGGAGGTTTTTACTCTTTTTGATATACCTTGGAAGGTACAGTATCAACGGTGACTTGTGCCCTGGCACAGCAAGACCTGAACAATGTCAGCGCCGCGTTTCAGACACAGTCGAAGGGGAAATGCAAAAGTGCAATGCGGTGAACCAAACACAGTAAAAAGATGATTTTAAGGATGCTTCTTATGAGTCAAACCTCTGTATTATTTTGTTTTAAAAATAAAAAAATCCCCAGCAGAGTCGCCAGATTGTGGATACCGGGATTCCACCACTTTTTGTTTTGTTTGAAATTTGATTTGAAATTGATCAAAGGAAGAAAACGAAAGGTCTGTTGAAAACAGATACAGAGTCGCCACTTGGTCTTTAAGGAACCAAGAAACCTAATTTTGACTCACCCAAGCGGATAAGGGCACCGGCCCTTCATAACCAAAGAACTTGGTTCGGGGTTTTGGTACGAGAGAGGAAGGAGCCTTTGTCGCGACTAAAACACCCTCAACTCGCCCCGTCTTTCGACGGGCCTCAATTAGCATCCAAATAATCATCTTATACTATGCTTGGTTCGACAAATAATACTATGATAGTATATTACATCACATAAGAAAATTGAAATGGAAGATCAAAAGATAAAATATCATTCATAAGATCTAAGTCAAATATCATGCAATGTAAAGTGAAAGATCACACAAATAAACCTAGGAAAAATCGTCTAATCATGTATCAAGTAATTAGTTTCCTTAATCTAAAGGGGACATGAATTGTTCTTGAAACAAATAAATAAAGAAATCAAAAATATGCTTAGCAAGCTAACATGATGCATGTTATTCTTTGAGAAAAGAAGATCTTCTCAATCCCCGGGACGGATGAGAAAGGACGATTAGATCGAGAGGAAGCATGAACGTGTGATCATGATCATTCCTTATAATCTTCTTAGATTAAGAGTTACAAAAACCCCAAATCTTGCATGAATGCAATGCATGTATCTAAAATGTGCCAAGGTTGTAGTGTGCTTTGTGTTCATGGATTCCTAGAGTGACTTAGGAGTCTAAAATGTGTATAAATGGATGAATGAAATCAACATGGGATATGTACAAATGTAGTATGAACTACTTCCTAAGATATGAACTAATTTGGAATGCATATGAGCATCAAATCAAAGAATGAAAGTTGAAATGTGCTTGCTGTGAATAGTGGACAGAACAGTAGCATGATGTTTTGGAATTTGAAAAGAGGGGTTAGGAGTGTTTTCAATGCATGATTTTTTATGGAGATGTTCCTTATTGTGTTTAGAACACAACCCAAAAGGCTAATCTTGAATAGCTATCACAGATTGAGAGAAATTATATAAACAATAGAGGTCACTTAGAAACAGAGTTTGTACTGTCGACTGAAATGTTAGAAAATCTTAGAAAATGAAAAAGAATGATCTAGAGGCCCATTTTATACAGAACGTTCCCTAAGACATTGAACTTTAAGGGAAAAATAAGTTAGGACCACCCCTTTTGGAAAAGTTTTCTGGAAAAGAGGTCGTAAGTTGACCTAGCTGCTGTGACAGAAAAAACAGAATGTCTAGAGAAAATGTTTGGATCCAAATGGACCATTTTCAAGTATTTCCAAGTCAAACCAAAAATCATGGGTGTTCTCTAATGAGTTAGGAAGACTTTCCAAGTGGTCTTACATTCATACATTGAGTATTGAACTCAAAATAATTCCTTGAAGTTAAATGACTCACTGTTTTGAGGGTTTTGAGAAAAACAAGGTTTATTTCTTGGAATCAAAATGAGGGGTTTAAGAGGGGGGTTTTGAAATGGGGGTTTTGAAAGTATACTTCCAGAACTTGGATGAATATTCTAACCACTTGGAATATCAATTCCTAACTTATTTCAAGAACTTCCCAAGTATTTGCAAAACATGATTTTATTTGAAAACCAAACTCAAGAGTCTATGGGAGTATGATACATGAGAGGATAGATGATACATGATATGATATAACATGCTAAAAGTGGTAAAGAACATGTGTATGGGATATGGGTTCATCTAGATACAAGAGAGTGTTGCATCAAAGTGTAAAAGTCAAAAAGTGAAATGCTGTGAATAGTGGACAGACTGTATGCATTACATTGTAACATTATAATGGGAGGTCAAAAGTGCCTAGGAAAATGTGCGAAAAATCAGAGATCATCCTTATTGTGTCTAGAAAATTACCCAAAAAGCCAAACCTCATTAGCTATCACAGATTAAAAGAAAAAAATCAGAATGTACACATGACTCAGAAACAAAAGCTGCACTGTTGACTGATTTTGTATGATTTTTCATAAATCAAAGAAAGGGTTTATGACGACCCATTATACATCAAAAGTTTCCTAAGACACCCAAGTTTTATAACAAAAATAGAAAAGATATATGTAAAGTGACAAAAATATCCATAATAAGTGCAAGAAGTTGGGTGAACATTCTGTGAGAATAGAGGCAGATGATGAATATGAACTTCTCACATCCAAAACAAATACTTTCATATCTCTATAATTGATGGGAAAAATTGGGGACAAACTATGATGTATTAGGAAGATTTTTCAAGTGGTTTCATCATCATAACTCAAGTATTTAATTCAAAACAAATCTTTGAATCTGAACAGCTCACTGTTTTGGATCATTCTTGAAGAAAATGGATTTGGGTTTGAAATAGAGTTTGAGTTCTTGATTGGGGGTTTTGAAATAGATGTTCAAAGCATGAACTTAAACTCTTGAGATGACCATGTGACCACTTAGAACCTCATCCAACCTTGAATCATCAAAGAACTCCCAATATTATTGGAGAGATTCATTTTTATTTTGGACATAACTTCAATACATTTCAAGAACATCTTGGAAGTATTGAGGTTATGATCATCATCTATCAAACATGTTTTTGAGGTCAAGAGCTACTATCCATAAGGATTCACTCACCCCAAACTTCATGCCATCACTTAGATGATGATGAACTAGTAAGTAAATAAAGAAAATAAAAAGAAATGAGATTAAGAAGAGATGAACATAATATGAACAAGCAAGTAAATAACAATCAATAGATGATAATCAATATGATTTTGGACTTGTAGCTTGGTGTTTCACTCATAGATTTTGACATTTGGACATGGAAGTAGCTTCCTAACTCAAGAATGCTCAAGAATGGTGATTGGGTATATTGATGATGAAGTATATAGAAAAATGGTGGAGGAAAACAAGATTAGAACTCACTTTGATTGGAAAAAATGGAAGAAGAAGACTACTTCTTCTCTTTCTCTCTCTATATTTCCCTAGAGTTTCTTCCTAAGCTTTCTCTAAGCTTCCATGTCCCTCCCCTAAATGGAAGTAAATGGCTTCTTTTATAGGCAAAGGAGGGGTGGTAAATGGAGTTTTAAAAAGTTTAAAATGGTCTCCCATTGGTCCAAAATAAGCTGGGAATCAAAACTACGTCGTTTTGGTTTTTAATTAATCAAAATGGGACCCCAAAAGAAATTACAAAAACTCACTGTTCTGGAGGGGAGTGCCGCGGCGGCACTGGGCCAGTGCCGCGGCGGCACTGCTCCTCCCTTCGTCCAGATAATGCTGTTTAGGCCCCCCGAAGTTCCGGTATTCGCGAAAAGGCCCTATTTTGTCCGAAATTCACAGAAAATGCATACGAACTCCAAATCGAGGTTGTGATATACCGTTGGAAAGGTAATGGAGTCTACTTTTCATAAAAAAATGTTCGGGGATAGGTCACTTTAAAAAGTTTTGCGGTATTCGCGATAAAAGCCGATTTGATCGCCTTTTTCGCCTTTGGAAATTCATAATAAATTCGTTTTAAATCCAGAAATTATGTGCGATATACCGTTGGAAAGCTATTGACCTCTAGTATCCATGAAAAATATTTGAAAATTGTTTCGGTGCCCCGATTCCAAAGTCAAATCTTGGTCAAACTGGTCAAACCTGGGATTCCCGGGAAGTTCTGGGAACCTCTGGGAGCTCCCAGGAGCCGACGTTTTCGCTCGATTCTCTTTTAAAACTTATTTTAATACTTTTCTAATGATTCCGGTGAATTCGGACAATTTCGGTCAAACTTGGTCAAACTTCGGTCAAACCTGGTCAAACCTTGGTCAAACCGGTCAACGGGGACTTTCGGGGAACTTCCGGGACTTCCGGGGGTCTCTGGGAGCTGACGATTTCTTCCGGTTTTATTTAGAAACTTATTTTATCATTTTGCTTACGACGTAGCATGTTTCCAGAACTTTTGGTCCAATATCTGGGAGTTTTTGGACTTTCAGGGGCATTTTGGTCATTCTGAGAGATAGAGCTGACTTCCGAGAGTCCTTTTGAGTCTTTTACGATCATTGTGAACCACCAAGCTATGGGTCTCCTAAATCTGATAGCCGACAAAATGGGGTGTCTACACCCTCCAATTATGAGCTTCAACCCCCTGAGTAAGTCACTAGCGTTCTCAATCTTCAGTGCATCGGACATCGGAATGGATCTAAAAATCCTCTCCATGTCCATAACCCAATGCTCTGCTAGTGTCGTGTCAGACGTCCCATGAAACATTGTCGATTTCTTTCTCGTGAATTGTTCTGATACGGATCGTCCACCCTGTAGACACCAAATTTTGACCACACTAATAGGATTTAGGGTGGACAATGTCTTGAAGGATTCAACGATGAAAAGTACCCCATGGAAGGTACTGGATTCCACACAATCAAAAGATCGAACTTTGGGAAGTGACTTCCAGCTCAGAAAGCCCTTTTCTATGCATAAAATCCCAAATTTGTCAAAATCGTCTCTCAAAATTCATATTCACTCAGGGTTATATGAACATGAAGTGTTCTAAATGTATTATTCTAGATATCCATAGATTCAATTTCAAAGAAAAACTCGAAATCAATGCACATTGAAAAGCAATTTTGAAAAAGAAGTCGTTTGATTTCAAAAAGACGATGAAACTTTCGGAGGACTTCCGGACTTCAATTAAACTTCAATTCTCATTTCAAATCCTCCTGGAATATTTTTATACTGAAATTCAACTCGACAGCTTTCCAACAGTACGTAAATAGGCAATTTCAGACACAAAAAAGTATTTTTACAAAAATCTGGAAAAGCAGTGCACGTAATTTTTGAAACAGGGGATGAAGGCAACCAGGGAATGAGAAATAGTAGATGGAGGGTCCCATATATAGGGTGGCGAGTTCCCCCTAAGCTTCAACCTATATATTGTGTCCTCCATTGAGTTTTTTGAGTTCCAAGCCCTTCTAGAGGCTTCCCACTACGAGGAAATTGCCCAGAAATTGGGTTTAGGCACTGAAATGGCCATTTTAACCCTTTTCTAACCTCTAAAATCTTTGTTTTAACCCTGAAACTTAAGAATTAAGTTTTCAAAACTCTATATATAGATCTCATGCATCTCATATGGGATCATCTTGGATCATATTGAATACACCTTGAATATACTTGAAGATACGATTACATATACTCAGAATTCAAGAGATTTCTATAGAGAGAATAGTGAATCATGAATCTATTTCTTCTAACATGAATCCTACGATAACTAGATAAGATAATTGAGGAGAGTCTAGACATCTACTGCCTCCTTTAACTTCCACCATGGATGAGTTCTTAAAGAATTTGAAGAACACTTGAAGAAGAAGATCCTTCAAATCAACTTTGATTATATAATTGAGAATCCTCCAAGAGGTAAACACCACAATTCATCTCTAATTCTTATTTTTATATATTGATCTATAAGACTTGGAACTAGTTTTTTTTTTTTTTTGGTAACCGTGAGTGTCCAGGTCAGCTTGCGCGCACCTCGACTAATCCCACGAGGCCAAGACGTCCGGGTGAATCACCTGTGGCCACCCCCTTGAGATTCGAATTTGAGACCTCTGAGTATAACACCCAGAAGCCTTGCCATCCGACCACAAGGGAAGTGGTTAACTTGGACTTGGATCTAATTTAGTTTTTGTTTTCTTTGTTAGAACACCCGTCTTCTTCCTCTCTTGTTCGTCACACACTCACATAGCTAGATCCAAGTCTTCCTTGATTTTGTTGATAATTCATAATTAGAGATTGATTTTCACTTTGATTTTCAATTTTGATTTCATTCTGCTATTTAGCTTAGATCCCATGCATACATGATTATATATATATATATATATATGTATCTACTTTGAATTTTATGATGGTTTGGAAGTATGATCTATGAGAAGGATAATTCCTATATTCATACCTTTCTTTTGATTACTCTTACTACCTAGAATTCTTGTTGAATTTCATCTCCAATAGGATATTTGTAAGTCCCTTTGATCCATAACCTAAAATTCTTCATAGAACTTGAGGGCTAAATTGATTGGGAGTCATGATAATCAAGTTGATCTATAAGTTTGATCTCTCTAATAAACTTAAACCAACACTTAAGACTCACACTATAAAATGAATTAGTTAAAATTCAGCAAAACAAATTGGTTTTTTCCATAGGATTTGGTTCATCAAAACCCGTAGTTTGATGGATTTCAATTTTTTTGGGTAAACTTTGATGAACTAGCTATCATTCGAACCGTTTTGAGAATCATTAGGATCCGTGTGCTATTTTTAGAAATTCTTGAGAAATCGGTTGACAGATTTGAACATCATCTCTTTGTATTTGAATTTCAGAAAATCTACAATAGTTATCGATGATCCGCTTTTTGGGGATGATTCCTGACTCATGTATCTATATGCCGATGTAAAATCGTGAGCATACGATCGAGTTAAGATCATTTTCTAAGCGTTTGAAGTTGATACAACTATTCTGGAATTTTTTAAGTTTAACTACAATCATGATTATGTATACGAAATGGTCATACCTTGATCACTCAACAACAATTGATGAATAAAATCTGGTTTAGAAATCATCTAGGATAAATGGATGAGAAATTGAAAGCCAAGATCAACTTGATTAACATAATTCATGAATTTCTATTATGTCTTACATTCCTTTGTCAAATGATACCAAATTTCCAGAATGACAGAGTCTGGTTAAAATAATTTTTCAGAGACCTTAGGTTCCATGGGATTATTTTTGTCATAAACTACAATGAAATAACTTTATTTTGACACCAAATAGAGTTTCATGTGATTTTTTTAAAATTAATTATGATTTTTACAAGAATAGTGAACAATCCTGATCCACTGTTCCCAAAACTCTTATTTCTCGGACTTAAAAAATGCTAAGGAGGTCCTACTTTTTGGAAAAGTTCCCTAAGACGTGTATCTAACTTTCTGTAAAAGGATTTTAACTCAGCTCATGTTTAAGATCACTTTTGATAGGATTTATTAGCGCTCACTGAATCTGGAAATTTGATTGATGACATCTCCTTCTTGTTTATCAAGAATATCGTTTGTTTGCTTATATCTTTGCAATGCTTGGGTATTCCTTGGTGTCTTAGTGCAGAGAATTGAATGTCGTGGATCCAGACTTCGATTTGTGAGTTCGCCTCGTCTACATGTGGCTTTGTGCCCATGTATCTTGTACTATCTCTACCCTTTGTGTTAGAATTTTTCTAGGTTTACAACTTTGTTTTCAATGACAAGATTCCTTTAAGATAGTCTCCGTTTATGTGCTTATATGTTAGAGACATCTTATCTAGGGTTGTTGCATGATTGCATTACACGTTTCTTTTCTTTTGCCTATTTGAGACTCTATTTGAGTCAACCCAATGTAAGTCTTCTTATTCCCTTTTGCATATCATGACATGTTTCCTTTATTTGCATCAGTCCCGGGCGGGACTAGCCACTGTGAGTGTATCTCTCTCTTGTATTTCATGTGCATCCGATTGCTACTTGATTTAATCTTTTGAAATGCATTTCATTAGATGTTCCTTTTGCCATGTATATATTATCTAGTATAATTGAGGAAACAACACTTATTATGAATTAAGAACAAGGATGTTTGAATATTGTTCGGTAAGGCGAGGAGGGGGTGCTTTAGTCCTACTCGGGCTACTTCCCCTCTCGTACCAAGACCCCCGAACCTTGTTTCTGATGATGAAGGGCGAGTAAACTTTGCGAGTCAAATTTGGTTTCCTAATTCCCGATAAAAATTAGGTGGCGACTCTTTGTCTCTAGGATTGCGTGAGGAGTTCTAGTTCCTGAAGTGTGCTCCTTGGATCCGTCCCGGGACACTATCAAGGAACGACAGAACTCCCCCTCCAACCCCCGCCCATGCCCCTACCCACGCGCGATGGTTCACACACCCCTTCCTTCGAGTATAAGTATAGCTACTAGTATTGCCTCAAATGGAGGTGTTAGAGGTAATTGCTCCGCTATATTCTGAACCAAGTTTCCGATGTTTCCCATCATCTCTGCCAAACAATCTATTCATGCGTGCAGTGATTGCTCATATTCAACACTCATGATTCCCAACCTGTCATCCCCAATGCATAAATACTATGCATGAATGCCAACAAATATAAACATGTATATGTAACAACATACCATATGCATCAAACATCTCTAAAATATGTGGATGCATCCTACAGTATACACTAGGGGTGGGCAAATAGTTCAGTTAACCGAAATTCGAACCGAACCGAACTAAAATTTTCATTTCAGTTCAGTTAATTCAGTTAAAAATTTCAGTTCAGTTTCAAACCGAACTATATTTTTTTTTTCAGTTCGGTTTTCAGTTTCACTCTCCCAAACCGAACCGAACCAAACCAAAAAATCGAAATTTTTTTTAGTTTATATGTTATTAATATATTTTTATACACAACTATATATGTTACAAAAATATAAGTATAATATATATAAGTAAATATAAACATATGTTTTCTTTGTAATATGAAAGAAAATGGGAAAAGAAACATATAAAAAAAGTTGTGAAAATGAAAAAAAAAAAAAAAAAAAAAAAAGAAAGTATAGTTTTTTCAAAATTCGGTTAACCGAATTTCCAAACCGAACCGAATTGACCAAAACCGAACCGAACCGAAATATAATTCAGTTCAGTTTCAGTTCCCGTTTCTCCAAACTGAACCGAACAAAACCGAACCGAATTTCTCCAAACCGAACCGAACCAACCGAATGCCCACCCCTAGTATACACCACATCACTCAGCACTCCACTCATCGTCACACGTTCCCAATGTTTTATTACCTTTAGCTCTGATACCAATAAATGTCATGACCATCCCGTTACGGGCGGAAATAGGACACGTGGTACACCACCGAGGCTCATCCAATTCATTCTATAACTCTAGCAACGGAAAAGAAACTTAAATAAACTCTTTAAAACAAAGTTCATTTTGGAAGGAAAAAAAATATTGAACTATGATTCCGTAAAATCCGTATCAATTTGAAAAGTTAATTACATTTCAAATTAACCATAAAAGTGTTATTACCCTAGAAGCAAAATAGAACATTTCAATATTTTTCAAAAAAAGTACTTCTTTTGTAAAAACACTATTCACGGGCAGGCCACTTTGCCTTTTTTTTTTTATATTTAAAACGTCGCAAACACGACAAAACTCAACATACAAATTTACAATCATTCTAAAACTTTACCAAAGGTATACAAACATATTAAATAGTATGTCTAGAGTTAAGAACTCGTTTGGATCGAATCATAAAAGTGCTATTAACATTCATTCAAAATCCGAATTTGACAAGTTTAACATTCAACACATGAACTCATGAGTTCAGATTCGTTTCAAACGAAAATATACGAAGTCTTATTACATAACACAACCCTACTAAACCATTCCAAGATTTCCCAAGTTGAAGTTCATAGTTCTAACTTCTCAAAATTACATTTTTTTTCATCATTGGAATGGAAACAAAAATATATACAAGGACAATCTCGTCGCCCCTTCGGCCTCACTCTTCTCGCTTCTTGTTTCCTTTCATCTTGTCACCTACAATGTAGTAAATCTCCACTGCTCAGCTATATGTTGAGTGCACAATTTTTAGCATATGCATATAAGATAAATCATGCTTCAATCTCACAATTCACATCAAATAGTCTCTAGCGAGGAAAAAAAAAACACGCATTCATCCGGTAGCGGCAAGTCCAAGCCTTAACCGCGATGCCCACAGCTAGTCCGAGCCTACAACTGTTGCATCCCAAGTGCCCTAGCAAGTCCAAGCCTTACCATGCACAGTAGTCGTCACTACTAAAATTCTCAAATATCGAGAAGCTTACTCCGACATGAAATTGTATAAGTCCCCCCTTTGACCCACATAATCACTTAACGTGCTCGCGTAAAAGTTAGACATGCTTTTCACATTTAAGTGGATGCATAGTTAACGGGCCTACTATTAACGCATGATTTTGCCCGGATCACAATTTCGTCGTCGAAATCAAAACATGTAAATTTTTTTATATAACATAGGCTAGAAATTCATAGCTCAAGCTATCGTCTTAAGATTTCAGGAGGATCGCAAGGATGCCGATAATAAGCTAAATCTCCGATCCTACGCAAAACCTACAAGTTTACACGCAGTTTTTTCAAATTTTTAGAATTAGTATTTCCATAAAAGTTTGCCAAACGTGGCCTAATAAGTATCAAAACGAAGCCCTTAGCTCGAGGAGTTCAAATATGAAATTTGGTGAAAAACAAAGGGGCAGAAGTCCATCGATTGGCATCGAGAAGCTCGCAATAATCATCTCTCTAGATTTAGGTTTTGAACAAAAATTGAAATGAAAATATCTTGCATCTTTTTATATATAGGCAACACTTTTGGAATTTGTGTTTGCCTCCACACGAGTTCTCAAAACTTCTAATTATCCCCTGAATTGTCGCACACATCCAAATTATTACATCACAAGTGAAAACTATATTTTATAAAAGTTTTCGTCTAAGTTTCGTTTGTCGCCGTAATTACTTTTTGAAAACTATTTTCATGAAATTTCTAAATAACCTACATTTTATGCAACGTATCACTTACGTTTTCACTAACATTTAAATGATCTAAATCAAGATCAAAATTATTAAAAAGTATTCTACACAGGTAAAATCACTATTCATAATTACCAGATAACTCAAATAATATTTAATCTACATAAATGTCATTTAATCATGTCAATTCCCTCATGAATTACCAACTTCCCGTGTCCTCAATTGACACTCAACGTTGATCCACGGTCAACATCGTCTCAATTATTAATCAACATTAATAGTTTTCCAGAAATCAAATATGCAATTAAAATGAATATATTTTCCTGGATGGGTGCATATTGATTATATCAGAGTCCTAAAAGCAGAAATACAAATGTCTTAGGCAACATATCCCCGATTACAAAACGTATTATAAAAGTCTATAACAGATATAGAAATTGGGTCTTCAGCTGGCATAGACGTAGCCGTCAGCATAGTAGCCCTGTCCGGCGTCCCATCCTTAACTGGTCCACCCTCGGCATAGCCCTCCTCCGGGTAGTAACCGTCTTCATAAGCCTCACCACCTACAGTGTTAGGGACAGGGTAGTCTGGACGGGGAATGTCCAAGCATAAAAGCCGTCAGCTTAATGAAAGCTAGGAAGAGACTCAATAGTTCCATTCTAGGGACATACCATCATTCTGTCCACCACTTTTAAGGACATAACCGCCACACTGCGTATCATAGACACCACGTCAATCCATCCCTTGCTCTTAAGGACATCACCGCCCACTGCATGTAAGGGATATAACGTTTGAACAATAGTATATCAGTCTATTGCCACAACCTAGCGATGTCTACCAATGATCCCTGTCCACTGCTTTTAAGGACATAACCGTCACACTGCTTTTAAGGACATATCATGGATCACTTGGCTATCTTAGGACTACTTGGTCCCGCCCACTACTTTTAAGGATATATGACCAAGTATCTACCCATGCACAATTCCCAGAACTTATCAAATCTATCTAGGTTCCGAACTAACACCGATGCATGACATCCCATTATGGCTTGACTACTCTAAATGAACTGAAACGGATATCAACCCGATTCCAGACTTCTACGTTAACCAACATTATGAAACATGCTTACGCACCATCACATATTGCATTCTCTCTCTCCTTATCTCTTAAAATTAACAGTATGGAATAATGAAAGCATGAAGACCGTAGTTAAACAACTCAGTAGTTTATATCATGACCAATAGGGAATAACAATATTCTGTAAATACCAATCAATTGAGACAGGGGTTCAATCGATTGGGGTAAAAGAGAACTTCAATTGATTGAAGCATTTTCAATCGATTGGGAAAAACATGTTTCAATCGATTGAAACATTTTCAATCAATTGGGAGGAACTCATTTCAATCGATTAAGACTCGTCTTCTCCGGGCAGTGATGCCCAAAATCACTGGGGTGCCTTTGTGGTGATTCTTTTACCTCCAAAACTTATAAAACTCCTACCCTAAGCTATTGAGTGTGTTTAGAACTTACCGAAAAGTTTAAGGGTGTGCTTGGCAAGCTTTGGAGCTTCAAGCTTCAATGGCCTCCCCTCTCTCTCTCTCTCTCTCTCTCTCTCTCTCTCTCTTCTTGTCTCTCCTTCTCGTCTCTTTTTGTTCCTCTTCTTCTTCTCTTCTTTCTGTTGCTTCTTGTCTCTCTCTCGGACGGAATATATGTGTATGTGTGTGTATATATATGACTGCATGTTTAGAAATATATATATATATATATCTGGACTCTCTAAACTCTGATTTTCAGGAAGCCCCCCCCCCCCCCCCCCCCCCCCCCCCCCCCCCCCCCCCACACACACACACACACACACACACGAAATACATATATATATAGGAAAAGGTGGTGCAAGGTGGCAGCTTCTGCGCAGAAACTGCGATAAGATTGCAGACACTTTCGATCGATTGAGACTGCTTCAATCAATTGAAGACAGGTAGCACATTTTCAATCGATTGGCAAGGGTTCAAGCAATTGAACTAGGCTGAAATCATTGAGAAGTCACAAAGTCAATCAATTGAGACAAGTTCAATTAATTGAAAGAGGAATTACAAGTACTGTAAAGGCAATCATACAAAATCTCATTGTATTCCTATATATCAAAAATACAAGGTATTACAAGCAGATACCAGATGTTTAGCCAGGAGCTAATCCGCTCCTTGATGTGATTGACGAGTTTGACTTGTGGGTTCATTAGTTGCCACCAGAGAGGGTATAATCGCTTGTTTGGTAGGATGAAAGATGAGAAGGAGAGGGGAGCAGTACCTCTTTCCTCTGGGCCCATAAATTTGCCAATGAATTACAATAATATTTTACTAATGTTACGGTATGATTGTAAAATACACAATATTCCCTTCTTTCTTTTCTTACTTCCTTCTTATATAACTAAACACAAGGAGGGAAGATCCCCATCCATTTCCTAGAAATGCATCTTAGTAACCAATAACTATGAGATGGTGAAGGGTCCTCTTAAATTAAAAGATGTCCAAATATAATTTCCATGATGAGTAAAACTTGGGACACAACCAAATACACAATTTTTGGGACACAACCCAATTAATGTGTCTATCTCTCTCCTGTGATGTCACTGGACCCCACAATGACACAGGAGAGAGATAGACACATAAATTAGGTTGTGTCCCAAAAGTTGTGTGTTTAGTTGTGCCCCAAGTATTACTCTTCCATGATAATAGAATACACTCTGTATTACAGAGGCGTTCGAATAGTCCAATTTTATTGACTTGTTGACTTGTGATACCATATTACCATTGCAATGAGTATTTTCTCCACTTTTCGATTACTTTGGACAAAGGGACCGTTTGGAAAGTTTGTAACTTTTGGATCTGGGTAGAAGCACAAGCTCTAATCACAAAGGCACAATGGAAAGTTAGAAAAACTCATTAAAACCCACAACTTGCTTCCCACAGGACATTTGAGCTAAAGCATTTCTAGACCAGCTAATGAAATTTTGGGTTCTAAAGTGCTAACTACAAACAGCCCAACGTATGCACATTTTGGGCACCAGAAACACGTTAACCAAGCATGCATTTGGAAGCGATTCCAAACAGGCCCCAAGGCTAAATTATCATAAGGTAATATTTGAAAGAAGACCAAGATTTAAATTACTTTATTTAATTCTACATTTAATAGGGCTGAAGGTCTTGTTTCAACTGGAAACATCCATGGAAAAGGATCAAAGCTT
This sequence comes from Hydrangea macrophylla, assembly GCA_033977485.1. Classification (NCBI taxonomy): domain Eukaryota; kingdom Viridiplantae; phylum Streptophyta; class Magnoliopsida; order Cornales; family Hydrangeaceae; genus Hydrangea; species Hydrangea macrophylla. Next base: position 9,877,734 of record CM066990.1, on the reverse strand, counting down.
TGAAGAAGAATGTCATAAAAATGCCCCCCTAAAATGGAAGGTGGATATTGGATTACAATGTAGAGACTCAGAAACCCCAAATTGCATATGACAGTCATTGTAAAATCTATGACATAAGCTATGGCAATAACTCCTTTTTCAACATAATTCAAGCCCCTTCCAAACAATTCATATTTGAAGAGCATCAGCAATGGATCCCGCAAGACTCAGAACTTCAAAAGGAGCTTTATTTGCAATGGCTTTCACAGTAAGGGGGCATGAATCGGTGATCCAAAAATATGCAAATGCCTTGTCTGAGCCTTCTGAATACAACATACTAATGGCAGTCACAATAACAGAAAAAGAATGTGCCGAGTAGGGAAAAAAATAAATAAATATATATATATATATATATTAAATACACACATATGTAGGTCATTACCATCATTCTTGTGAAGAAATCGCCCCCAAGAATGCATAGGAAACACGCCGTGTGTCACATAAGCACTCACCTTGGCTGCACCATGAGCGGCCAAAACTTTCTGGTAAAACCAAAAAAAAATGAGGCAAAAGAAAGTTAAGGTAGCATTGAGTTTGATAACCAGTACACTAAATTGATAGAATAGGCACCATCTTGCAGTGAAAACGTGTTTCAGCGCATGCACTAGTTGGGTATTTGTTGAAGACACAGTTGCCAAGATGGAGATACATGCAATTGGAGAAACAACTCAAGAGTATGAAAACTAAACAGCATATAGTCTCTTAATTAGCAGTAACTGTTTTTTCCTTTTCCTTTTTCTTTCTTTTTTGTTTTTTTATTGGATTTAATTCATAGTATTGGGTGATAAACATTTTAAACTCTCTATTTTAAGCCATGGGCTTCTTATTTTCAAAAACCCAAACTAAACCCTTATAATTTGATTTGACTTGCATCCCACATTGATTAAATATAAGACATCTTTCCTCCTCATATGATTTCACTTGTTAAGCTTAGCAAGCTCGTATAGTGGAAAGGCTCTCTCACACGCGCGCAGGGGGATGCAAATCTCAAATTTGGGTTGCCCAATTTGCTTGAAAATTGATACTTGTGCGGGCATGCGGTGCGTATCCGATTTAATCCTCACACGTTCGAGAGAGTGGTCACATTTTTTACCGTTGGAGATCATATTTCTCCAAATGTTTTTAATGTGATTTATTTTTAATACTAGTATTTAATTCACTGTTATAAAGTGGCAGTTTATGGGCTGGTTTTAAAGCAGTAATACAATCATGTTCAATTCTTAAGTTTTTAACTTTCTTCTATAAAAACTGGTTTGCTCATTCCACGAAGTTTAGATTTATGTTCTTTCTTATAAAACTTCTTCAGAGCTTTGTTCTGTAAAAATAAAATAAAATAAAATAAAATAAAATAAAATAAAAAAACTTTCCTCACATATTCTTCTTCGTTTTGGAGCAATTCTGAGCGCTCGTATATTCTTCCAATTCGAGTGCACGTTTGGAAGAAACTGATTGCTGAATCCTGGAAAGCATAGCGCTCAGACCTTGTGCATCGAGTCATTGACTCCGAGGGGCGGAATTGTTCTTAAGGATAGTGCAAACTGTTGCACGTCTCAATCAGATTCATATTAGTATCCTTTCTATTTTTCCAACAATCTTAAGAACAATTTTGGATGTTGCTATGATCTCTGAAAAGTCTTGCAACCCAGTATATGTGGGTCAACATGGGATTTCACGTGCTATATGGAGAATTTTTCTATTGGCCTCTACTGAAGTTGGCGATGATATCAGTTCTGCTACACATTGGTAAGTTTCAATGTCCTAATCATGACAAAACATCTAGACACTGAATTTAAGTTTCAAAATTTGTTCTGTATATAATCTCAAATTCTAGAGCTAGCATTCAATTTAAGTAATATTCTGCTGTTATAGACAAAACATCTAAACATGAGAGAGTTCAATACTCCTCTGGTTTCCATAGGTGGAAATGTGCAATGGCACTCTGGGGCTATTTTAGATCTACTTACAACAAGGCGTTGTAGAGCTTGTTGTGGTACACCCATGTGGTGTTTGTTGTCCCTCCAGTGTTGAGAGTTGTCCCATGTATAGTAGAGTGTTTTAAGATTTAGTGGATCTGGAGGCTAAATGTATTGGTCTCTACAAAAATTTTAATGTGGGTCATGTGATTTCACTATTTTATTTTATTAGGAAGTGCAAGTTTGCTCTCATATTTTTATTCACATTTCTAGAATTATATTTTCCATTATTTTATCAACTATGATACAAGGGTAAGTAGATTGCACCCATATTTTTATGGGTGAGTCTTTAGATTATGATGTACTTTGCTTTCCATTCATGGATATTAAAGTTCATATGAATGTTGAAACTTCAATTTCTTGGATTTTTTTGTCCTAATTATTGAGTTTAAATTAGGGTAGTTACAACATTCAGAGTTGCACCATATTTTGGTCTTCAGTGTCTCAATGAGTGTGTGTTAATAAAATATTTTATTAGCATTATTTAGCATCGGTCACATGTCTTCATGATATATATGAATGTATATAGCCTTTTGTATTGGTTGCTCACAGTCTGCAAATTGAAGTTGATATATATGTATTGAGTAATTTTTTAAAGCATTTACATCAGTGGTTACAAAGATAGTAGTCTCTATCCCAAATTTTGGTGATAACATATTTATTTGGCTATATTACACACACTATGTACTAGACGTTTAGTAATAAGAGTAAGAATATTGCTCAACAAAAATTATGTAAAGCATGTGGTTGTTGGTGTATTGTTAAAAGCTCTTAACACCATAATTACTCATGTATCCGTTGGAAAAAGAACAAAAAACCAACCAAAGCCTTTTAACCTCCAAGGGTATTGAACAACTTTTATGCATTTGACTTCAATGCACCTAAAGGCTTTTAAGCCTGCCATTCAAAACTGTACATAATTTTGTATAACTATATGCACATTGGTTAATAAGTGGAAATAATAAAAATAAAAAATTAAAAAGGGGGGGGGGGGGGGGGGGGGGGGGCACACCGTGTCTTGTGCTGGTGGTGTGTGAAAATTAGTATATGTATTCATACTTTGTATACATATATCATATCATATAATATAACAAGGGGCACACCATGTGCTAGGAATGAGAAAGCTCTTGTATGAATATTTTTTTTAGAAATTATTGAGTGTGGTAAGTTTCTCTTGAACTTGAATACTTTTGACCCAATAACTTTGACTCGTGATATCTTATAATACTTTTTATGTCAAATTGAGATGATCAAAAAAAATTGGGAAAAGATTTACTAAATGTGTGTTTTGTTTTTGATAGAGTACCCCACTCTAAAACGAAAATTACTCTTTTGAGCATTGGAAATATAGGAAACCCGATTTTTATTATTTTTTAATATTGGGTTATTTAACTTATGCTAGGTTTTTTAAACCTAAGGAAATTGCTTGTAATGTAGTAGAATATGCATTTTTGGGGGGATATGCATTTAACAGCAATGCTTATACATTTTTGGATAGAAAAATCTATGTGACTTTTGAGTCCATGGTGCTATTTGTTATGAGCTTATAATTCCTATTAATTAAGGAATAGTAAGAATTCGCAACCTCATGGTTATCCCATCTAAAATTATATTGAATTTAGAGTATATAGTAATGGAGCCTTAGTAAAGATTTTTAAACAAAGTGGTTCTATTGAAAATTTGTAGAGCTACTTTTGTAGCCGAAGGTTTTAAGGGAAAGGAAAGAGTTTTATCTTTGGATATACCTATTCTCCTCTTTTACATCCATTAATTTATTCTAGCTGATGTTGTTCAAATTTTGATTATTTATCAAATTGATGTAAAAACTTTTGAAATGGAGAATTAGAAGAGGGAATTTATTTGGATATAAACCGTAATGGTTTACATTTGTAGATAAAAAATAAAGTGTCTACTTGTATACACTTATATGGTTTAACACTGGAACCCAACCAGTAGCATGGAAAATTGATCAAACGATCTTTTCATATAGTTTTAAAACGAAAGTGACAAATGTATTTGCATCAAATCAATTATGAAGTATTTGCTATGATATGAAGATGATTTATTAATTTTGGTTCTATTTTAGAGATTGCAAAATAGAGACCAAAAATACATTGTCATTTAATTTTGATATAAAAGATTTTGGTGAAACCATGTCATTTTTAAAATTACAAGAGCTATTGTTGGCATTTACTTTGATGAATCTCATTGGAGTGAAAATGTTTTACTTGAAGTTACAATTTGAATGTCACCTCCGGGAAGAATTAAATTTTTTTAAATATATATATATATATATATATGTCTGTATACCCGGAGATAAGGAAGAAATTGTCTTTGGAAATGTATTGCATACTTAGAAATTCGAAAGAATTTAAATTTTGGTTTTTCAAGGTCAGATTTTAGCCAAACTTTTTGGGGGAGGACAGTATTTATTTTCAAAATTTTGGGGTGCAAATTGGATTTCGATTTCAGATGAGACAAAATCAACAAGAACATTTATTTTTTACACTTAGCAGAGGTGCAGTATCTTGGAAGTCGTCCAAGTAAGCTTGCACAACTAAATCAATGATGAAATCTAAGTTTGTAGCTTTTGAGAAAGCTAGTACCAAGGCTGGATAGTTTAGAAACCTCTTAGCAGATATTCCTATTTGGAATAAACTAGTTCCATCGGTTTCTTTACATTGAGATAGCCAAGCTGTAATAGGCTGAGCTATAATTAAGTCCTACAATGGCAAGAGTAGGCATACGCGCCTAAGACATAATTTTGTGAGACAGTTGTTTGAGATAAAGTTATATCTCTTAATTTTGTAAGGTCAGAAGTGAATTTGGCTAACACTTTAACAAAATAACTAGGGAGAAAACTAGTGTATAAAACTTCGAAGGGACTGGGACTTATGCTTGTAACAAAATCAATAATGATGGTAACCCAACATATGTAATTGGAGAAATCAAGAAATAGGTTCATATGGGTAATAACAAGTCATTGGTTGGTTTGAGATGCACTATAACCAAACCAAACCAAGCCTTGTGTCCCAATCAATTGGGGTCGGTTGTATGAATCCTTTTTCTCTATTCTGCACGATCAAGAGCTATATGCTCATTTAAATTATATATATTCATAAGGTGCATCTACAGGTCTTCGTTGCACATGGCCGAACCATCTAAAGTCTATTCTCCCTCAACTTATCCTCAATATGTGTCACTCCTACAGTCTCTCGAATGTACTCATTTCTAATTTTATCTTTCCTAGTCTTACCACACATACATCTTAGCATCCTCATCTCCGCTACACTACTTTGCTAATGTGTTGTTTCTTAGTTGCCCAACACTCTGTCCCGTAGAGCATAGCTGGCCTAATAGTTGTCCTATAAAATTTTCCTTTCAATTTTGCTGGTATTCTCCGGTCACATAATACTCCAGAAGCACTCCTCCACTTAAGCCAGCCCACTTTAATTCTATGGGTCACGTCATCACCAATCTCTCCGTCTCTACTGATCATTGAACCTAGATAGCGAAAGTCTTCCCTCTTTGGGATCTCTTGATCTTCGATCTTCACTGCTTCGTTGTCTCTACTTCCACTGTTGCTAAAAGTACATTCCATGTATTCTGTTTTCGTCCTACTTATCTTTTAGCCCCTTAGTCTCCAGTGCTTCTCTCAGAGCTTCTAGTTTAGTGTTGAGTCCCTTTTTAGTCTCATCAACCAAGACAATATCATCTGCGAACAGCATACACCATGGGACCTCATCTTGAATGTGTCTAGTCAATTCACCCATAATTAGGGCGAACAAATAAGGGCTCAAGGCCGACCCCTGGTACAGGCCTACGGTAATTGGGAATTCGCTTGTTTCTCCGGCTGGTGATCTAATTGTAGTAATCGCTTCATCATACATATCCTTCACCACGTCAATATAACCCTTGGTAACTCCTTTCTTCTTTAGCACCCACCAAATTAAATCTCTAGGCACTCTATCATAAGCTTTCTCTAAATCAATAAAAACCATATGTACATCTTTTTTCTTCTCCCTATACTTTTCCATTAGTCTTAGGTAAATAAATTGCTTCCATAGTTGATCTGTTTGAGATGCACTATAAATTTATTATATTATTGTCCCTTCCTATGGTGTATAGTGCAATTGCAATGAGAAAGGTTGAGGTAAGCTCTTAATGAACTCCATAGTCCATATCATTTGGATGGTATGTTTACTTGCAATACATAATTGATGGATTCCCCTATATAAGTGTGAAAGTGGGGCCGCTTTCACACTTATATTCTTAGGCAAGTTTTCTAGAGCACTTACGAAAATTCAGGACTGGCTGCGCCTAGGAGTTAGACAATTGATTTACGATAAGGGTGTAAATCACTTCTTGTATTCCTAGGGACTGGTTCATAACCCTAAAGGCACCAGTTATGATGCATTGAATTCTCTTGCTCCACTCCTTTTATTTGTTGTTTGAATTTTTGAAATAGGAGGGATTGTTGGATTTAATTCATAGTAATGGGTTATAAACATTTTAAACTCTCTATTTTAGGCCATGGGCTTCTTATATCCAAAACCCAAACCAAAGCCTTATAGTTTGATTTGACTTGCATCCCACATTGATTAAATATAAGACATCTTTCCTCCTTATATATGATTTCACTTGGTAAGCTTAGCAAGCTCGTATAGTGGAAAGGCTCTCTCACACGCTCGCAGAGGGGTGCAAATCTCAAATTTGGGTTGCCCAATTTGGCTTGAAAATCGATACTTGTGCGGGCATGCGGTGCGTACACGAATGCTATCCGATTTGATCCCTCGCACGTACGAGAAAGTGGTCACATTTTTTGACCATTGGAGATCATATTTCTACACATGTTTTTAATGTGATTTATTTTTAATACTAGTGTTTAATTCACTGTTATAGAGTGGCAGTTTATGGGCTGGTTTTAAAGCAGTAATACAATCATGTTTAATTCTTAAGTTTTAAACTTTCTTCTATAAAAACTGGTTTGCTCATTCCACGAAGTTTAGATTTATGTTCTTTCCTATAAAACTTCTTCACAACTTTGTTCTTTAAAAATAAAAAAATTAAAAAAAATCACTTCCCTCACATATTCTTCTTCGTTTTGGAGCAATTCTGAGTACTCATATATTCTTCCAATTCGAGTGCACGTTTGGAAGAAATTGATTGCTGAATCCTGGAGAGCATAGCACTGAGACCTTGTGCATCGAGCCATCGAGTCATTGACTCCAATTAAGGACAGTGCAAACTGTTGCATGCCTCAATCAGATCCATACAGTATCCTATCTATTTTTCCAACATTTTAATGCAAAAAGCCACAGTTTTGAAGATGGAATTTCATTCTAAATAACTCCACCGTAGTTACCTTACAGGTTGCGAGCTACTACATAGCATATTGCCTCTTAATTACCAGGATCACGGACACACTGCAACCCGCCTTTGGAAGTTAATTGTCCACCTCAATTTGGTTTATCAAAACGTCAAACAAAGATATCAAAGTCGACACAATATCTTTCTATATGGCAGTTCCAACCATTGGTGGCATTATAGTCTATTATGTGTCTAACACTCCAACAATATATCTCAAGCTTCAACACCCTCCCTTACTTGCCACCCCGTCTCGCACGTGGAGAAAATAAACTTAACAAACCAAACTCCATAATAAAGGAGAAAAGTAAAAACTGCAAACATGGACACCAGAATGAGGATAGAGAATTGAACCCTAGACCTACGAGAAACAAGGTCTGATATGATGTTAAATTGTTAATTTACCAACTAAACCCAAAACCTCCAAGAATTAAGGCTCTGATACCACGCTAAGTTACCATTTGCTCCAAAAGCTTAAGCTGTTAGGGAATGGGCCCAACAATGGATATCAATCCTCAACCTAGCCAATACCAGCAATCATGAAATTTATAACACCATTTTAGGTGACACCAAAGGTTATTTCCATGATTATCTATAACAAACATTTATTTGCTTACTTGACTTCATACTTGTGCATATATTATACATCAATTTTCTTATTAGTGCTAATTTGAAGTCATTGTAAAAATTTAAGACGAATGCCTCTCGCTTTTAGTTAGTAAAGAAGACAATAGAATCATAATATTAGTGGAAGCTGGTAGTGTAGACGATAATCCATCTCACCCTCTACATTAGTTTCATCATCTCTATTGGGCTTTTCACTCAAGTATTACATAAAGGTTAATTTGACATCATATGTTCAATTTGTCTTTCAGGGTCCACTGAGAAAAATAATTTGAGTTAACAGAAAAAGTTATTTCAGTAGCTAACTGACACAATTATCTTACCAAGTGTGTGGAGACAATTGTGAGATGGGGAATTTTAATTGTGGGATTAATTATTGGTGCAGGATTTGTGTTGATCTGCAGTCAAGAGTAGACAAGAAAATTTTACCGTAGGCCAGCTCAGTATCGTGGAGAAGGGGGGATGCATGTGGGATGAAGTTCTATTTTAGAGGCCGATAAGGATGCATGCTTTTGGAAGAAAACAGTTTCACCAGGAAAACAAACTTAAATTTCTCGAACATCGATTGAACAGTAACTAAGAATTTAACAGCTCGACACTTGCAATATAGCGTGGACAATTCAATTTGGGTTGTGTCCGTGTCAGATGCGAAAAAATGTATCATAATTTTTTTTTTCCTTTACACTGGAAGCACGCCTGAGACATGGTCGAAAAGGCCGGACATGGGAATGGATGCTTGGTGGCTCCTTTGAAAATGTTTTCAAAATTGGGGTAAAAGTCTTAATATAATAAAATGGGAGATAAGTACTGGGGTTTGTTGAAAATTTCAGAAAAGGGAGTGGGCACGACATAGTACATTGCATAATTAACTACAGAATTTTAAGTCCGTTTTCATAGCGTCCTACACTAGACTTACGCATATTTTCAAGATCAACTAATGTTGTTGTGGGTACCATTTCCGCCAACCTATCCGCAACCGACGTGTCTTTTTATCATAGAAGGACACCTCATAAGATCCTAAGAGATAAGGATGAAATGATAACCGTACAACAGGGCGCCCCAAACATCTCATGATGAGGGGCCCGCCACTACCGTCACGATCTTCTAAGGAATACCCATGGTGTTCCACAGCTCAGATAGACCGCGATTGGGGGGCAGATGGGGAATTTTAATTGTGGGATTAATTATTGCCTTAGAAGCACGAAGCGGGGGCGGGGGCGGGGGCGGGGGCGGGGGCGGGGAAGCGACGATACATAGAAGAGTCTGATGTTTGGGGCGGCTAGGAAGCGTCTGTGTTATTATATATTAATTAATTTTAGTATTATAATAGGGAAAAATAATGGTGTCATATTTTGAAATTTATTGTTTTCTTTGTGGCTATTTAGGAATTATAATACAGTTTGGGTTAAATTAGAAAATATGTTAGAAATAATGGTGTTAGATTGTTTAGGGTTACAATCTTAATTTATAAATATAAGAACTTAAGGGGTTCTATTCATAATAAATAAACATAATAGTTAAAAGGGTTTAAATACACACATACACATTTTAGGGTTTCATATTCTCTTCACCCATTTCAGCCGCAGCAAGAGAGAGAGAGAGAGAGAGAGAGAGAGAGAGCAGAGGCTGCGAAGAAGAAGAAGAAGAAGAAGAAGAAGAAGATGAAGATTAAGAACTACGAAGAAGAAGAAAGAACTGTGAAGAAGAAGAAGAAGAAGAAGAAGAAGAAGAAGAAAGAAGAACTGTGAAGAAGAAGAAGAAGAACTCCGAAGAAGAAGAAAGAACTGTGAAGAAGAAGACGAACCTGCGTTCGACGAGGAGGACAGACCAGGTTCTTCCTTTTTCTTCTTCTTCTTTCTTCTCTCTGTCATTAGGGTTTATTTTCCTCTTTCTTCTCTCTGCTCTGGATAGTATCTCTCATGGACGCTTCTTCTCGAGTAGGAATCGCGAATCTGTTGTGAAAGAATCGCGATTCTTTTGCGAATCTCACTAAGAACCGCGGATTTTGCTGTGATTCGTAGGGCATATGCATGATTCCTGCTTCTAAGATTATTGGTGCAGGATTTGTGTTGATCTGCTGTCAAGAGTAGACAAGAAAATTTTACCGTAGGCCAGCTCAGTATCGTGGAGAAGGGGGTATGCATGTGGGATGAAGTTCTATTTTAGAGGCCGATAAGGATGCATGCTTTTGGAAGAAAACAGTTTCACCAGGAAAACAAACTTAAATTTCTCGAACATCGATTGAACAGTAACTAAGAATTTAACAGCTCGACACTTGCAATATAGCGTGGACAATTCAATTTGGGTTGTGTCCATGTCAGATGCGAAAAAATGTATCATAATTTTTTTTTTCCTTTACACTGGAAGCACACCTGAGACATGGTCGAAAAGGCCGGACATGGGAATGGACACTGCTTGGTGGCTCCTTTGAAAATGTTTTCAAAATTGGGGTAAAAGTCTTAATATAATAAAATGGGAGATAAGTACTGGGGTTTGTTGAAAATTTCAGAAAAGGGAGTGGGCACGACATAGTACATTGCATAATTAACTACAGAATTTTAAGTCCGTTTTCATAGCGTCCTACACTAGACTTACGCATATTTTCAAGATCAACTAATGTTATTGTGGGTACCATTTCCGCCAACCTATCCGCAACCGACGTGTCTTTTTATCATAGGAGGACATAAGATCCTAAGAGATAAAGATGAAATGATTACCATACAACAGGGCGCCCCAAACATCTCACGATGAGGGACCCGCCACTACCGTCACGATCCTCTAAGGAATACCCATGGTGTTCCACAGCTCAGATAGACCATGATTGGGGGGCAGGTCTTGGTGCAACATCACTTCACCACAACATGGCCATCCTAGGCCATGGCGTGACGAAGTCTCTCTCAGGAACTCTCATGTTCATTGGCTTGGTTGGCTTAAGAGCAGAGCTCGTTAAGGAAGGTCGCGACGGTCTCTTCCGCGACACACTTCCTTAGCCTCTCTAACTAGAGAAGCCAGTGAGACTATCTAAATAACTCTCATGTTTATCGCAAGGACACTCCTTGTGTTGTCTCGGGACGACACGTGGCTTTTGGGTACATTTATAAAAGGAATGAGCCACATCAGCAATGCTGCAAGTGTCCCAACTGCTATAAATAGGAACAGTGCCCTCAAGTACTCCCTTGGGATCTTTGCAAGTGTCCCAACTGCTACATTCCTTCATACGCTCGATCATTAATTTCACGGATTTCTCTCGGAACACTCCCCACTCACTCACCTTTAGTCTGTCTCTCTTTACATCCTTGCCACTTTTCCTCGAGATTTCCCCTCTACCATTGATTCTTAGATTACTACTCTCTTACGAACTCTTCTATCTCATCCTAGCCCACCACCGAAAATCACCACCTACAGTTGCTAAGTCCATACAATATTTATATGTGTCCCATGTTTGTACCGATGTTACACACGTACTTGTTTAATCATTGAGAAAGTTCAACAGAATAATGTTGTATCTGAATAGAAAATTACCTGGCACTCAATCAGGGTACCTCCCGATTGCACCAAATCATCAACAATGACTACATGACAACCAGCAGGATCACCCTCCTTCAGCCGAACAATTCTCTTATCACCTTCACGAACTTTTGCACAAACCACCTGGGTTGCACACAGACAAGTATGAAGGTGCATAAAAGGATAATAAAACGAAATTCTGGATGATGTATAACAATTGTACCCTACCATGGGAAAATGATCCAATTGCTTGTGGAATCGCTTCCAAGCTCCATCATCTGGAAATGCAACAACTATCTGAAAGATAACAAACATTGCAAATAATGGATATGAAAGTACTCTAAAAGTCAACAGGAAAAAGAATATGAAGAAATGATATAACTATTAAACATGATTATTTGGTAAAGCTTAGGTTGCTAACATAAGTTAGAACCTTTTATATTAACCACAAAGAAGAACAAACAAATATTATACATAGGTCCTTGAACTTACAACAAAATAAAAATAAAACCTAACAATAAAAACTCTAACACTCCCCCTCAAACTAATACAAAAATATCTCTCATTCCTAGCATGTCCAAGATAGTATGAAACGGACAACTCCCAACGGCTTTAGTGAGAACATCGGCAACTTGATCGCAAGACTTCACAAAGGGAACACAAAAAGTACCACTACTAATATTTTCTTTGATGAAGTGTCGATCAATCTCCACGTGCTTTGTTCTATCATGTTGAACGGGGTTATGAGCTATATTGATGGCCGCTTTGTTGTCACAATATAGCTTCATAGAACCTGTCAGATCAATTTTCAAGTCCTTCAGCAAAGACTTGATCCACAATAACTCACAAATATCTTGGGCCATAGCCCTAAATTCAACTTCCGAACTAGACCTGGCTACTACATTCTACTTCTTACTCCTCCAGGTAACAAGATTGCCTCCTACGAACGTGCAGTACCCTGAAGTGGACCTCCTATCTGCATTAGAGCCAACTCAATCTCCATCAGTGTACCCTTCCACCCTTCGGTGGTCATGTCTCGAAAAGTGCAAGCCTTTTCTAGGAGCAGACTTCAAATACTGTAGAATCCAGAAAACAGCCTCCTAAAAAATATACTCCCTCCGTCCCATAATAAGTGTCCACTTCCTTTTTGCACAATGTTTAAGAAAATTGCATTATATTAATTTATTTGGTTCTTTAAAGAGTCTCTTTCCAATTTTGCCCTTAGATGTGATGGGTGTTTGACTTTTTGCTTGTTTTGGGACCATAAATAAATGCTTCTTTGTCTTTATTATAAGGGTAGTTTTGGAAAGTAAGCAAAAGATATATGCCAATTTAGGAAAGTGGACACTTATTGTGGGACATCCAAAAAAGGAAATGTAGACACTTATTATGGGACGGAGGGAGTATATTTTAAATATTTTATATAAGTACCCCGCCGCACCCGCACTCTTGACGTTGGGAAATTTGCCGAACTCCCCGCACCCGCGTCCGTACTTCATAGCTCTCAATAGAACCATCAGCCCGATGCTTCACAATGCACACCCACTTGCACCCCACAGTTCTCTTTCCCTTAGGTAACATGGTCAACTCACAAGTACCAGTCTTTCGAAGAGCTTTCATCTCCTCGATCATGGCATGTTTTCATTTGGAATCAGTAAGAGTTTCTTGTACATGGTTAGGAACACTAACAAAGGAAATTTTTGAAAGGAAGGCTTTATAGGAAGGACAAAGATGAGAATAAGACACGAAGTTAGATATAGGATGTTGAGCACAGCATCGAACACCTTTCGAACAGCAATAGGCACATCTAAATTATCTAAGTTAAGAGAGGGTGTATCAGAGGAATTACCTAAATCTTCATCACTTAGAGAGACAGGCGGTGGCAGTGGAGGAGCAGGAGAAGTACTAATTTCTAGAGTCTCTCTGATTTTTCATTTACTCCATGTTCCCCCGGAATAAACTCTCAACTCATTCTCCCCTTGCCTCTCAATTTCCTCTTCTTCTTCAGGCTCCCTCTCAATTTTCTCACTCTCACTTTGGTCAACTACTTCGGTCTCAACTCTCTCTACCTCAATCATCGTGGACAAAACCGATATCTCTTCACACCTCGTCTCCCCCTGAAGAGGTACCGGAGAGTCGAGAAAGTAAGACTGGGACTCGTAAAATGTGACATCCATAGTGATGAACCATTTCCTAAACGGAGGATGGTAGCACTTGTAGCCCTTTTGAGTGGGGGAGTAACCCATAAACACACACTTAATGGCACGAGGATCTAATTTGTCACGGGTAGACTATGGTTATGAACAAAGCAAACACAAACAAAGACACGAGAAGGAATGAATGAGGGTAGAGGAGTGAGAAAGAACCTACAGAGGTGTTCTCTTATCTAACACACGAGTAGGACGACGGTTGATAAGGTAAGCTGTGGTTAACACCGCCTCACTCCAATAGGAGCGAGGAGCTTGAACCTGGAAGAGTAAAGATCGAGCAACATCTAGAAGGTGACGATTCTTACGCTCAGCCACTCCATTTTGTTGTGGAGTGTTAGTTCACGAAGTTTGATGGATAATCTCATGGGAACCGAAATACCTACCTAGACCCGAATCAATATATTCACCCCCATTATCAGACCTTAAGACTTTTACCACCGCCCTGAACTGGGTACTTAGCATTTTGTGAAAATTTTGAAAAATTGAGAAAACTTCTCGTTTTTCTTTCATCATGTACAGCCACGTAGTACGAGAATAATCATTTATAAAAGACACTATCGATGACCTTTCAAGGACACAATCCGGGAAGGAGCCCAAACATCAGAATGTATTAATGCAAAAGGAACAGAACTTCTAATATTACTGGAAGCATAAGAAGCTCGAAAATGTTTCCCAAATTCACAAGCATCACAAAAAATATTAGAGTTTGGACTACCAGAATTACCAACAAGAGAAGGAAACATAAATTTAAGTAAAAACAAAGAGGGATGGCCTAATCTCCTATGCCAAAGTACTAATTCTTCCGCTTTATTTTGCAAAACGACAGTATTAGTAGCAAGCTTCTCTCCCTCATCCAGATTCTTCTCTCCATCTTCCAGAATGTAGAGCCCCTGTGTCTCTCTACCACTGCCAATCACCCTCTTCGTGATAAGATCCTGAAAGACACAATGAGAGGGAAAAAAGGTTACAGAACAATTCAAATCCCGAGTAATATGACTCAAGGATAAGAGATTATGAGAAAAACTAGGGAGATGTAAAACAGAAGTCAGGAATAAAGGAGTGACACGAATAAGACCTTTCCCCGAGACGGAGGAAAAGGTACCATCGGCAATTCTAAATTTGTCCTGACCTAAACATGTTTATAATCACAAAAGAGGTCCGAAGAACGAAACATATGGTCAGAGGCACCTGAATCAATAATCCAATGGGATGATGAAAGAGAAAGAAAAGCCCTTTTAGGTGTGACAATGTTCCCTGATTGTGCGAAAGAGGATAAGGTACTAGCGGTTGCCGATATCAGATTCTTAAGAGTGTCAAGCTC
Organism: Hydrangea macrophylla; assembly: GCA_033977485.1. Taxonomy (NCBI): domain Eukaryota; kingdom Viridiplantae; phylum Streptophyta; class Magnoliopsida; order Cornales; family Hydrangeaceae; genus Hydrangea; species Hydrangea macrophylla. The sequence goes on along the minus strand of CM066990.1, from coordinate 9,862,693 downwards.
GGTAAGAGATAGCGAACCCTGATCAAAGGTAGAAGCAGTATCACCACTTGGTGGAGTCTCAGTATCAGCAGAAGTATGATGAGCACGAGTACCACCTCCTCGGCCACTAGAACGGCCTCCACGACCTCCCGAGCACCAGGGGGACGACCATGAAGGCTCCAACAATTGGCCCGAGTATGATGGGGCCGATGACAATAATCGCAAATCACGACAGGACGGTCTGAAGGAGTAGACTACTAGGTCCCCTCTCTAGGAGGGAAAGAAACAAGTGCAGAGAGCGCTCAATGGAAGCATGTGGAAGCATAACAGAATGGCGACTCTCTTCGTTCTGAACATAAGCAAAGGCCTCCTGAAGAGGGGGAAGAGTGTCCATCCCAAGAACCCAACTACGAACAGCATCATACTCGGAATAAAGCCCCTGAAGAAACTTAAACACCCATTGCCTCTCCAGAAATTTCCGATACTCCTCTGCATCAGTAGTAAAGCTGCTTGAAAAGAGTGCAGGTGATCATGACGATCCCAACTAGTAACCAGTGAGGTGTAATATTGGGTGACGATCATATCACCCTGCTCCGAACGGTCACTGGAGCGAAGCAGCTCAAACCCCCGAGCATAGAGGGAATGTGGAGGCGACGGTGTCCCAAATAGCCCTAGCTGTTTTCATACGATAAAAACTCTCACCAATCTCAGAAACCATGGAGTTGATGAGCCAAGACATGATAATGGAGTTCTCAATCTCCCATTTGTCATATCCCGGATCAATAGTAGGAGGAGCGATCACACGCCGATCAAGATGCCCCATCATCCCACGTGCCTTCAGATAAAGTTCTACCGCCTGTGACCATTTCAAATGATTTGGCCATTGAATGGAACGGTAGTAATTTTGAGATTGGGATCCAAGGGGGTAACCACACTCCGAGCAGGAGTAATAGCAGCCATTGGTTCGGTTGTCGTTGGTTTGTCAAGGTCAGTCATGATTCGTGGCCCGAATGGAAAACCCACACAATACGAAGGAAGACGAAGAAAATGGGTACATGGGAATCAACAAGGGTCCATTAAGGGACCAACAATACAACCCACACAATATGAAGGAAGACGAAGAAAATGGGTACAAGGGAATCAACAAGGGTCCATTAAGGGACCAACAATACACCAAACAAGTATCTTCAATCAAAATACCACACTTGGAATGGTGCTGGAAGAAATCAGTCCCTGTGGGACTCGATTAGGTCAGGGTAAAGAGGGATTAGGGCCTAGGTTTAGGGCAGAATGAACTGGGTTGGATTTGGGATGGGTCGGTTCAGTCTAGAAGAGGGACAGGGCTTCAGCGAAGCAATTAGGAGGACGCTGGGGCTAAGGCCAGGGTGGTGTTTGGTGGTTGGCGAAGCTTGTGGGTGTTGTTTAGTGGGTCGCACAGCTTGTGGTGGTGGCTGTAGGCTGCGGCGCAGCCTGGGTGACAGGGGATGCTGCGGCGCAGCAGTTGGTGGTGGTGATTTGGTTAGGGTTTGAAACTTAGCTCTGATACCACGTTAAACATGACTATTTGGTAAAGCTAAGGTTGCTAACATAAGTTAGAACCTTTTGCATTAACCAGAATGAAGAAGAAACAAATATTACACATAGGTCCTTGAACTTACAACAAAATAAAAATAAAACTAACAATAAAAACTCTAACAATAACATCATTTAGACCCTTCAAAAAACAAGAACATGGTGAGGTAATTCAAATATACTTACTTTATCAGCATCGGGAAGCTGATGAAGACGTTGCTTCAGCAAAGGAATCCCAGTTTCAAAACAAGGCAAAACATGGTCCCCAAAATAAAATCTCTCCTGCAAAAAGTAAAGATAAGGAAAAAAAAACAGAAGTGGAGAGAGAGATCAGGTTATCTTACATTAGAGGATGATTGAAAGAGGAAAAGAAAGTTCACACATTCAGTGGACACTTCAAGCATACACATCACAGCCAAGGAAAAAAAAAACAAAAACAAAAACAAGCTTTGGCTAAAAGAACACTGAATTCGATTTTTTTTTTTTTCCTTGATAAATATGGGGAAAATATTACGTGGAAAAAAAGGGAGGAAATTCAGTTTTTGTACATAGAATGCCAACGAATTAAACAAGATAGTAACATAATTAAGCAAGATTGAATGATGTGGTTGGGCTTAAAACAATAAAAAAGAATTTTAGGATGCTAAACTTGTTGGAAAAAAAAAAAAGTTGCAGGAAAAAAAATTGTTCATCAAGCAAGAGAAAACTGCAGCATTGCTCAATTAAAGAACAAATGATAGGGGAAAGCCTAGGGCCATAAAGTGCTGCTACCACATAAAACTTAGAATAGGCAAAGTGGATAAAATTCTTGCACGCGCAATTTAATGCCCATAAAAGCTTGAGATAGAAAAATCAATAGTATCCCACTTATAGCAATTGATATATTTTGGAATTGCTAATACAAAGAGTGAACTTATCATAGCAAGAAAAACCAACATGTTTTGCTAAGCAAAGGAAGAGGTTACCAAACATTGAAACAGTGCTCACACCTCGTGACACATAATAATTTTTTGGGTTAATTACACTTTACCCCCTTGTGGTTTGGCTTCCCCCCTCCCCGCCCGTGCTTTCGGGTAAAGTGTCACCGCTAAATTAGTGAGCACTTTAACCCCCTGCGGCTTGATCCGATGACACTTTACCCCCCTATGGTTTGGTCAATGACACTTTAACCCCCCTGTGCTTTCGGGATAAAGGGTTTAGCCAATGACACTTTAACCCCCCTGTGCTTTCGGGGTAAAATGTCAACTTAACACCTTCTGTAACAGTGATACTTTACCCGAAAGCACAGAGGGGTTATGTTAGAAATATTTATAGTTTTTGTCTTTTATTTCTTGTGGTTTTGTTCTCTTATATTTAGTGATATTTGCTCAAGGGCATCCTTGCAACTTTATATTATTTAGTTCGTAATTAAATACTAGAGACAAAAATTTGTCTCTAAGTTTTTGCCCTAATCTTTCTACATGGTATCAGAGCCACCCTAAGTGGGTTACCACCACCACCACATCCACTACCACCGGACCACCCTAAACCACCACCCTAGCCTGCGCCACCCACCCACTGTCCTCCCTACCCTCAGCCGCAGTCCATAAGGACTTCTCTAGGCTGCGCCGCAGGATCCCAGACCCCCCAGCCATTGCCGACAAACCCTAAACACTACCCAGACCAAACCGACACCCACCCAGGGCTTAGAGCACCAACCGACACCTTCTATGCCCTGGTAGACACCAGCCGACACCTATATACTTACCTGTTGTTCTCGTTTCTCCCCTCCTACAATTTGTCTTGTTGTTTTGATTGAAGGTTCTTCACTTTTTTTTTTTTTTTGGGGTGGGGGGTTCGTATATGGCCCCTTGATTAGCTATGACTGATTCTTTGTCATCCTTTATGGTGCTTTGACTTGCTTTTGTGTAATCCATCACTGTTGGTACCAGTTTTGTCCCTTTCTTTCATGTTTGTTGCGGGTATTGGTTTTTATGTTGATTCATGATGACGGATCCAGTAAAATCCAACGTGAATACACAGTTGCCTAAGGGTGATCAGTTTTTTGTTACTTCCACCGATAACCCGAATGTTAAACTTACTAAATCACTCTTCAATGGCCAAAACTATCTAGCATTGTCCGGATCTGTGATCATGTCCCTCAAGGGGAGAGGAAAGATGGGATATATCAATGGAAAAATAAAAGCACCTAGCACCGAGGATGCCTCTTATGACAAGTGGGAGATGGAGAACTCCACTGTTATGACTTGGCTTTGCCATTCTATGGTTCCAGAGATTGCAGAAGGTTTTTTGGACATGGCGACTGGCGACTGCCCAAGATATTTGGGAGACCATGACCAACACTTACTTCTACAAGGGAAATGTGGCACAGATTTTTGAGTTACAGCGATTGATTGGGAGATCTGAACAGGGAGAGCAGAGTGTTCTTCAGTATTTCACATCTTTATCCACCAATAGGAAACGGTTGGATCACCTATTGGACTACAAGCCTATTTGCCCTGCTGATTCTGTGGCTTATAATAAAAATGTTATGGGGGAGAGGATTTTTAAGTTCCTAGAGGGACGGTAGCGGTTCCATCCCCAGAACCCGACTGCGAACTGGATCCAAATCATGTAGCGGTTCCATCCCCAGAACCCGACTGCGAACTGGATCCAAATCAGGATGAAGTCCGTCTAGGAACTTAAAAATCCTCTCCCCCATAACAATTTTATTATAAGCCACAGAATCAGCAGGGCAAATAGGCTTGTAGTCCAATAGGTGATCCACCAGGCGGTAGGGGGTCTCCAGGAGGTCGAGGGGGTCGCTTTGGTCAGTATAGGGGTCGTGGAGTAAGATTTAATGGTCGTAATGCTAATGCTCATCACTCTGTTGTTGTGGATCCTACAGCCTCGAGTTCAGTTGATCAATCTACACCTACTACTGCTCCAGCTATGTTCACAGCCTCTGAGGTGAAGGAGGCTCTCCGGAACCTGATGACTCGCCGCACTTCCTCTACTACTGCCTCGGCATCTACATGTGTCTCTATTTCCTTTGCCCAGTCAGGTACTTGTTGACAAATCTATTTGTTCAAAACTTAGGGTTCAACAATATGTTTCACCCTTTTATATTATTAAGAATAATAAGAAGACAATATTACAATTAGGCCCATAGACAAAAAAATATAAAAATAAATACCAGGAAATAACTATACTATTACTAACACTCCCCCTCAAGCTGGTACAAATATATCTCTCAATCCCAGCTTGCGGAGTACATCATGAAACTGTCTACCCCTAACTCCTTTAGTAAAAACATCTGCGAGCTGATCACTACTCTTCACAAAAGGAGTGCAAATGGTTCCATTGTTGAGGTTCTCTTTAATGAAATGCCTGTCAATCTCTATGTGCTTAGTCCTGTCATGCTGCACTGGATTATGTGCAATATTAATTGCAGACTTATTATCACAATATAGCTTCATTGAGTCACCAGGCTCAAGTCTTAAGTCCCTCAACAACAACTTAATCCATAAAAGTTCACACACACCTTGGGCCATGGCTCTGAATTCGGCCTCTGCACTGGATCTCGCCACAACATTTTGTTTCTTACTCCTCCAAGTAACGAGATTACCTCCCACAAACGTGCAATAACCCGAAGTAGATCTCCTATCTGTCACAGAGCCTGCCCAATCAGCATCAGTGTATGCCTCTACTCTGTGATGACCATGCCTTCCAAAATATAAACCCTTACCAGGAGCAGACTTCAGATACCTCAGAACTCTGTAGACAGCATCCATGTGTGACTCCCGTGGAGCATGCATGAACTGACTTACCACGCTCACAGCGAATGCTATATCCGGGCGTGTATGAGATAAGTAGATAAGCTTCCCAACCAGTCTCTAATATCTCCCACAGTCTATCATTGTTCCACTACTATCATCACTCAACTTTTGGTTAGGCTCTATGGGCGTATCACACGCCTTACTTCCAAGCATTCCAGTTTCACTCAAGAGATCAAGAACATACTTCCTTTGAGAGATGAAGATTTCATGTTTGGATCTCGCAACTTCAATCCCCAAAAAATATTTCAGTTCACCCAGATCTTTTATTTCAAACTCCTTTGCCATATACTCCATAAGTCACTGCATTTCCTCAATGTCATCTCCTGTGAGGACTATATCATCCACATATACAATAAGAGCAGTAATCTTACCCTGTGAAGAGTGCTTAATGAACAAGGTATGATCAGCTTGACTTTGTTTGAATCCATATCTACACATAGCATGTGTAAACCGCTCAAACCACGCTCGTGGAGACTGCTTAAGGCCATATAGAGACTTTCTGAGTCTGCACACCTTCCCTTCGGTCTTAGGACTCTCAAAACCAGGAGGAATGTCCATATAAACCTCTTCCTCCAATTCGCCATGTAGGAATGCATTTTTCACGTCGAATTGATGAAGAGGCCAATCACGATTAGCAGCAAGGGATAACAGGATCCTGATAGAGTTCATCTTCGCCACAGGAGCAAAAGTCTCCTGATAGTCCACTCCATAAGTCTGGGTGAAACCCTTGGCAACAAGACGGGCTTTAAATCTCTCTACAGTACCATCGGCTCTGTGCTTTACCATATACACCCACTTGCACCCCACAGTTCTTTTGCCCATAAGTAAGTTAGTCAACTCCCAAGTACCATTTTTATGAAGGGCTTTCATCTCCTCATCCATGGCATTTTTCCACTTGGGATCATTGAGAGCATCCTGAACATGGTTAGGGACAGAAACAAATGCAATATTTGAAAGGAAAGCACGATAAGCAGAAGACAGGTGAGAATATGACACAAAATTGGAAATAGGGTGTTGAGTACAAGATCTAACACCCTTACGAGCCGCAATAGGAATATTGAGGTCATCAGACTCTATAGATAAGGATGTATTTGAGTTACCTGACGAAGGGTCCTCACCAGTTGGAGTAGATGGCAGTGGGAAGATAGGAGTAATGGTCTCAACCTCTTTGCTCTTTCTCTTACTCCAAGTACCCTTGGAGTAAACTAACAACTCTTTCTGCTTTGGTGTTTCTTGTCCCACTTCCAATTGGTCTCTCTGCTTGAGAGTGGTAGGTCGTTCCTCCTCCACAACAACTTTCTCACCCCCTAAGACTTCCTCACCCTCAAGGACCACTTTCTCTTCCTCCGGAAGTAACACCGGAAATGTATTCCCAAGAACCTCTTCACTAGACTTCTCCCCCTGAAGAGGAATAGAGGAATCAGAAAAAAAAGGAAACAGACTCATGAAAAGTGACATCCATAGAGACATACCACTTCCTAGTCTGAGGGTTATAGCACTTGTACCCCTTTTGAGTAGGGGAGTAACCAACAAAGACACAACGAATGGCACGAGGATCGAGTTTTCCACGTGTGGGAGAATGATTATGGACGAAGCAGACACACCCAAAGACACGAGGAGGAATAGGGAAAAGAGAAGGAGGATGAGATAGGAGTTCAATGGGAGACCGCTTATTGAGGACTTGGGTTGGTAGCCTATTGATGAGATATGCAGCAGTTAGAACGGCATCACCCCAATAGGTTTTAGGAGCATTTGCCGAGAATAACAAAGAACGAGCAACATTAAGTAAGTGACGATTCTTGCGTTCTGCGACCCCATTTTGTTGTGGGGTGTTGGTGCAAGACATCTGATGAACTAGTCCTTTGGAAGAAAAAAAATCTCCTAAACCAGAATCAATATATTCTCCCCCTTGGTCAGAACGCAACACTTTGATACTTGTCCCAAACTGAGTCAAAACCATTTGATAAAAATTTTTGAAAATAGAAAAAACTTCTTGTTTTTCTTTCATCATGTAAAGCCACGTGGTCCGTGAATAATCATCAATAAATGTGACAAACCAACGATGACCCTTTAAGGACACCACACGCGAAGGACCCCAAACATCAGAATGCACTAAAGAAAAAGGCACTAAACTTTTATTATAACTCGGAGCAAAAGTCGTCCGATGATGTTTCCCAAGTTCACACGACTCACATAAATAGTCAGAAACATCTTTATTGAAAACTAAAGAAGGAAAACAAATGCTTAATTAAATGAAACGATGGGTGTCCTAATCTCTTATGCCAAAGTAAAATGTCCTCAGACTTATTCGCAGAAATTGTAGTGTGAAGAGCTCCCTTGCTTCCAACATCCAATAAGTAAAGGCCATGTTCCTCTCTACCACTGACAATCGTCCTCCTTGTGGTAAGATCCTGAAAAACACAATGTGAAGGGAAGAAAGTTACACTACAGTTAAGATCACGAGTGATACGACTTATAGATAAAAGATTAGAGGTGAAGCTCGGAACATGTAAAACTGAGGACAAAGACAAGGATGGAGTAGCATGTATGACACCTTTCCCTGAAACAGAGGAAAAAGTACCATCTGCAATACGAATTTTCTCTTGACCTGAATATGGAGTATATATAGAGAATAAATCTGATGAGCTAGACATATGATCGGATGCACCTGAATCAATAATCCAAGGGAATGAGGAGTGAGATAAGCATGCTCTCATATAAGTGACTAAATTACCTGTCTGTGCAAATGAAGATGAGGCACCTGTGGAAGTAGACGGGGCACGGCGAGTCATCAGATTACGAAGAGCATCTAAACCCCGCAATGCATCCTCATACTCAGAAGTGGACAACGGTGCTGAAGAAGGCATAGAAGATGAAGTAGTCTGGTCACCTTGTCCTGAATCTGAAACATCAATTACCTCGGTATGATGTGCCCTAGAATTGCCTCCACGACCACCAGGAGGACCAAAACGACCTCCAGATCGACCTCCACGCCCCCCAGGTGGACGACCATGAAGTCTCCAACAAGTAGCCCTCGTGTGTCTAGGGCGATTGCAGTGATCACACCACTGCTTAGCCTTATCAGAAGAATCTGCTCCCCCCGTAGAATTAGCTCCATGTAGCTGTGGAGTCCCCCCTTTTAGAGGGGTGGAAACAAGAGCGGAACGTTCAATAGGTGCAATCGGAAGGATAACGGATCTGCGACTCTCCTCATTTTGCACATATGCGAAGGCCTCCTGAAGAGTGGGAAGAGTATCCATCCCAAGAACTCGACTGCGGACAGCATCATACTCTGGGTTAAGTCCCTGAAGGAACTTGAAGACCCTTTGCTTCCCAAGAAGCTTTTGATACCCCGTAGAATCAGTAGGGCAAATAGGGTAATAATCTTGAAGATGATCCACACGTTGCCAATGAGTGGTCAAAAAAGTAAAATACTGAATCACTGTCATATCACCCTGCTCAGAGCGATCAATCAATCTGGTCAACTCAAATTCCTGAGCGTAATTTCCTTTACAATAATAAGTCGAAGCAACTGTCTCCCAAATATCACGAGCTGTTTTCATTCCCAAAAAACCTTCACCAATTTCAGGAATCATCGAGTGAATAAGCCAAGTCATGATGATAGAATTCTCAATATCCCACTGTGCATATTTTGCATCAGTAGAATCAGGTGCTTGTGTTGTCCCATCAACGTATCCCATCTTCCCTTTACCCCTCAAGAAAGGCAGTACAGACTGTGACCATGGCAAGTAATTCTGACCGGTGAACAGGGATGTGGTGATTTTTAGGTTGGGTTTGTCTGAAGGAGCTACAAAAGAGCTCAGAAGTTGTGGCTGTTGTGAACTTCCAGATGACGGACTCTTACTCTTATCGTCGGCCATAGTTCCAACACGTAAAGCAGACACACACAACAATCACAAAAAAAAAAAGGAAGGATACGACGGACTCTAAACAAGCACGATCTCAAAGCATATCAAAAAAATCAGTCCAAGACTGATCATTGGTCCATAAGGGGACCTGAAATAGATGGTGAACTTAAACGTCAATCAAACCCACGCAGATGAAGCAATTGTGGTGGTGAAAGGAAAGATTTTGATGAAGAAAAAAAAGGTTAGAAAAGGGAAAAAACTATGACAGAAAGATGCTGGGAGGTTCGGCTAGGGAATAGAGGCTGTCGGGTAGCGTATGGTGGTGGAGATAGTGATGTCACAGGCTGGTGGAGGGTCTATGGTGTGCGGCTAGGTCTTGGCTGATGGAGGAAGAGGTGGCACAGGGTAGGGTTAGGTCTAGAGGCTGCGGCGCAGGGTAGGGTTAGGTCTAGGGGCTGCGGTTTAGGGTAGGAGCAGTGCTGGAGGCTGCGGCTGGTCTGGGTGGATGTGTGGTGGCCGGCGCAGGTTCTGGTGGTGGTGAAGTGGCCGGCGCAGCCTGTAGTTATGGTTGTGAGATGGTAGAGAGGAGAGGTGGCTCTGATACCATGTTGACAAATCTATTTGTTCAAAACTTAGGGTTCAACAATATGTTTCACCCTTTTATATTATTAAGAATAATAAGAAGACAATATTACAATTAGGCCCATAGACAAAAAAATATAAAAATAAATACCAGGAAATAACTATACTATTACTAACAGTACTTTCATCACCTCCGCAAGAGCACACTTTTCTCACTCCTCTTCTCCCTGGATTATTGACTCTGGTGCTTCTGAGCACATGTCTAGATGTTCTGATATTTTTTCTGATTATACACCGTGTTCAGGAAGAGATAAAGTTCGAATTGCAGATGGTACTTTTTCCTCTGTTTTAGGGAAGGGTACTATTCGTGCAAGTCCAACCTTACCTCTTTCCTCTGTCTACATATCCCAAATTTTTCTCATTATTTATTATCTATCAGTCATCTTACACGGAATCTCAACTGCAGTGTAATATTTTTTCCTTCTCATTGTGTCTTTCATGATTTCTTCACGGGGAGGACAATTGGCAGTGGTAGAGAAGAGAGTGGACTTTATTTTTTGGATGCTGGAGGACCTTTGGCTTATCACATAGTTGTTTCAGGGAATAACACTGAAGCCATACATCTTTGGCATGAGCGTTTAGGACACCCTTCTTTTCATTTACTAAAGCAGTTATTTCCTTCCTCAGTTTTAAATAAACACGTTTCTGACTTTCTATGTGAAACATGTGAACTTAGTAAACATCACAGAGCTTCTTTTGCTCCAAGTATTAATAAAAGTTCAGCTTCATTTGCTTTAGTTCATTCTGATGTATGGGGTCCTTCTCGTGTTTTATCTATGAAAGGTCATAGATGGTTTGTCATTTCTGTTGATGATTACTCCCGTACAACTTGGTTGTATCTGATGAAAGAAAAAAGTGAAGTATTTTCCATATTTAAGCCTTTCACAAAATGGTGTGTACACAATTTGGTACTAGTTTAAAGGTTTTGAGATCTGATCAAGGGGGTGAGTACATAGCCTCGGGTTTGGCCAATAATTTCTGTTCTAATGGGATTATTCATCAAACGTCTTGCACCGACCCCCCTCAACAAAATGGGGTGGCGGAGCGCAAGAATCGTCATTTGCTTGATATTGCTCGCTCCTTGATTTTTTTGGTTAATGCACCTAAATCCTACTGAAGTGAAGCTGTGTTAACCGCTGCCTACCTTATTCATCGTCTCCCTACGCGTGTTCTGAACAAAACCGCACCCATTGAAGTTCTTTCTGATACATCTCCTTTGTTCTCTATTACTCCTCGTATCTTTGGTTGTGTCTATTTTGTCCGCAACCACTCTCCTTCTCAGGGAAAGTTGGATCCCCGATCTATCAAATGTGTCTTTGTGGGATATTCTCCACTATGATGGAGTTTGCTTTGTTTGCTCTCCACGTGCAAGTCGAGGTTGCACGTGAGGGAGGGTGTTGAAGCTTGATATACATTGTTGGGCCCATTCTGTAACAGCTTAAGCTTTTGGAGTAGTTGGTAACTTAACATGGATCATCATCACTAGAAGTGATTGGTTGTAGTGAAGGGAAAGGAATAGCTTCCATTTCTGCTGTCCCAAATCTTTTCCTTTCTTTGTTCTTTGAATATGTCAGTAACTCTTTCCCCCTTTTTTCAGTTTGTTCTCTTTCTCCCTCACATTCCTCTTTATTTTCTACCTCACCTTCCCTTGGTTCCTCTCCCCTTCCTCTTTATTTTCTCTTAACTCATCGACTTCCTTTTCCACATTTTCTACTCTTTCTCCCTCATCTCTTTCTGTTGTGAAAGGAACAATGGCAATAGGCACTCCTCAAAGCATCTCTTCCTCACTCTCTTTCTCCCCTTGAAGAGGTGGTTGTGGAGACTGAAAGTAGGATTGGGTCTCATGGAAGGTAACATCCATAGAGACATACCACTTACACGTGAAGGAGGATGATAACACCGATACCCCTTTTGTGTGGGTGAGTAGCCAATGAAGACACATATAAGAGCATGAGAGGATCTAATTTTTTTTGGGGAAGGAGAATGGTTGTGAACAAAGCAAACACAACCAAACACTTTGGGAAGAATAGCAAACGTAGACGATGGACTAAGGAGAATTTCAATGGGAGATTTCTTACCAAGGACACGAGTGGGTAAACGATTGATGAGTTATGCAGCCGTTAAAACTGCCTCACCCCAATAGGGTTTTGGAACCTGCATGGAAAACATCATGGAGCGAGCAGTTTCCAACAGATGGCAATTCTTCCGCTCTGTAACTCCATTTTGTTGGGGAGTATTAGTGCAGGAAGTTTGATGAATTATGCCATGTTCAGAAAAATAGGATTTAAGGCCACCATAAATATATTCCCCCCTTTATCAGAACGCACAATTTTGACAACAGTACTAAATTGAGTGCATATCATTTTGTGAAAGCTTTTGAAAATAGAAAACACATCACTCTTATCTTTCATCAAATACACCTAAGTAGTACGAGAAAAATCGTCAATAAAAGTAACAAACCACTTATAACCATTCAGGAAGAGATATGGAATGGACCCCAAACATCAGTATGAACAATTTGAAAAGGAGTAGTACTTTTATTCAAACTCAAATTAAAGGTGGCACGATGATGTTTGCCAAGTTCACATGCTTCACAAAAAGCATCAGAAACATTCTTATTATTTATCAAAGAAGGAAACAAATGACGAAGAAGTGAAAAAGATGGATGGCCTGGTCTCTGGTGCCACAGCCAAGCCTCTCTAGGAAGAGTCTTCCTCAGTTAATGGTGAGCACTCCGCGGCATATTCCCACTCTCAGCTTCCTTGTGCAGCAGAAAATAGAGTCCATTCTCTTCCTTAACACTGCCAATCATCATCTTTGTGGAGAGATCCTGAAAGACACAGTGAGAGGGAAAGAAAGTCGCACAACAATTTAGGTCTCGAGTAATGTGACTAATAGAAATAAGATTAGTCGAAAATTTGGGTACATGAAGAACCGAAGATAAAGTTAGAGAATTAGAAGCATTAATGACACCTTTACCAAAAATAGGAGAAAGATTACCATCCGCAGTTCTAACTTTATCTTTACCTGAACACGGAGCATAGGTAGAAAAATTGGTAGACAGACCAGTCATGTGATCAGAAGCCCCCGAGTCAATGATCCATGGTTATTGAGAGGTAGCATGTAAAGCACAAGAAAAATTAGCAACCTTACCTGTTTGAGCAAAAGACGTAAAAGAACTCGTGGGATTGTCCAGCTGTGCCATGATACGCCTCAATGTCTCCAGGTCAGCACTACTAATACCCCCTGCAGCAGATGAAGGGGAGGATGACTCCTCTGAATGAGGAGGGTCAGAACCAACAGATAAGTAAGCCCTGGGACCGCTGCCCCGGCCGCCACTGCGTCCTCCACCTCTCCCCTTTGTCAATGGTGGACGGCCATTGAACTTCCAACAAGTCGCACGAATATACCCCGATCTATTGCAATAATCACACCACTTGTCTTTAGCATCAGAACCCTCAGAAATATTATCTTTCCGTGAATTGAAAACAGGGCCCTTACCCCCTCTCTGACTAGAAGAGGCCAAAGCAGACCTATCAGTGAAAACAGGGGAAAGCATAGCAGAGTGGCGACTCTCCTCGTTCTGAACATATGCAAATGCTTCCCTAAGTGACGGTAAAGGTTCCATCCCAAGTACCCGACTCCTAACTTGATCAAACTCGGAATTGAGCCCAACAAGGAATTTAAAAATTCGTTCACTCTCAATATATTCTTTAAAACTAGCAGTATCTGTGGCCCAAACTGGGCGATGATTTTTCAAGTGATCAAAACGCTTCCACATAGTGGATAAGGATGTAAAGTACCGAAGTGTAGAACGGTCACCTTGAACCTCGGCCTCAATAGTCCTACGAAGTTCATAAATTTGAGCTATATTACCTTAGGCTATGTCTGTGCAAGAGCATCCCAAATGTCATTTGCAATTTCCATTTCCAAGAAAACTTCAGCAATAGCGGGCTCCATCGAATGAACAAGCCAGCTCATAACCAGATAATTATCAATCTCCCAATTAGCATAAGTGGGTTCATCACAACTAGGTGCCTTGATCATGCCATCAACATAACCATACTTCGCTCGATTGCGGAGCCAAAATGTGGCGGACTGAGACCACGAAAGATAGTTTTCGCCATTGAGTAAGGCAGTAGTGATTTTGGATCCAGGATTCTCGGTAACAAGGAACTGCTTCTCATTACCTATAGGAGAATCTTTACCACTAGGGTTTCCGGTTGTAATTCCTTCCTTTGACATGTTGAAGGAAATATGCACTTACCCAAAGAGAACGATGGTCAGCAAGGCACTCCTAGTACTCACATGCACCTTTTAGGTGCAATTGTCCACGTTATGGACAGGTCATGGGTCCAAAATCAGACCTAAAAAAGGGAAGAAACAAAGGATTGGATCAGCCCTAATTGAATTTGTATGAACCAATGAATAGGGCTGAAAAAGAAGAGAAAAAAATAGAAATAGGGCTGTCGGATCAGGCCAGGCTTGAAAAAAATTCTCTCGGGTGAACAGTACCGTGAATAGTAACGGTGAACAATGCGATGAACAGTAACAATGAATAGTGCAATGAACAGTAACGATGAATAGTGCTTAGGTCATGTTTGGTGGTGGAAGGTGTATGGGTTGGGGTGGTGTGTTGGTGGCTGGAGGAAGCTAGGGTTAGGTAGAGGATGGTTGGGAAGGCTCTGATACCATGTTGAAAAACATTTGGTCAAACTTTGAGAGTACAATCGTCTCTCTATCTTTTATTAATAAAGAGAAGAAGAAAAGAAAGGGAAAAATAATTACAGAGAAGTCCCTACACAAAGATAAAATAAAATAAGAGAACTAAAAGATATAACTCTCAACACTTATCACGAAGAGGATGATTGGCAGTGGTATAATGGAGAATGGTCTTTATCTCTTGGATTTAGGAGAGCAGATGGCACATAATACAGTGGTCTCTAATAATAAAACCAAAGACCTATGGCTTTGGCACAAGCGGTTGGGACACCCTCCTTTCTCTTTACTTCAACATTTATTTCCTTAAGTTGTCCTAGATAAAAAGGCCTCCGAGTTTTTATGTGAGTCTTGTGAACTTGGAAAGCATCTCCGTGCATCTTTTCCTCCAAGTTCCACACAAAGTTCTATCCCTTTTGCTTTAGTCCATTCTGATGTTTGGGGTCCATCTCGTATTGTGTCGTTAAAAGGTCATAGATGGTTTGTTACATTCATCGATGATTTTTCTCGTGTCACATGGATTTATATGTTAAAGGAAAAAAGGGAAGTCTTTCTGTTTTCAAAGCCTTCCATCAGATGATTCGTACCCAGTTTGGGGCAAACATAAAAATTTTGCGTTCTGATAATGGAGGTGAGTACATTGATTCTGGTCTTGGTGATTTTTTCTGTTCTCGTGGAATAATTCATCAAACTTCTTGCACTGATACACCTCAACAAAATGGGGTGGCCGAACACAAGAACCGTCACTTGTTAGAAGTTGCTCGTTCCATGCTCTTCTCAGTAAATGCTCTCAAGTCTTACTGGGGTGAGGCAGTCCTAACGGCTGCTTACCTCATTAATCGTCTTCCTACTCGTGTGTTGAACAAGAGAACACCAATTGAAGTGCTCCTCCCCTCTTCAACACTCTTTTCTATTCCTCCCCGGGTCTTCGGTTGTGTGTGCTTTGTTCATAACAATACTCCCACTCGTGGGAAGTTAGATCCTCGTGCCCTTAGGTGTGTATTCATAGGTTACTCTCCTACGCTAAAGGGTTATAAGTGTTATCATCCTCCGTCTCAAAAATGGTTTGCATCTATGGATGTCACATTCTTTGAGTCTCAGTCTTACTTCCAGAATTCCCAGGGTTCCCGGCCATCTCTTCAGGGGGAGCAGAGGTTAGAGGAAGAGATGTCTGTGTTCACGTTGCCTATGATTATTAAGGCTGAAACGGAGACGATCACAAAAAAAGGGTGTGATGAAAAGGAGTCGGAGGAAGAAAAAATGTGTGAGGCAAAGGAGTCGGAGGTAGAAAAAGAGAGAGAGACAAAAGAGTTAAGAGGGCCGGGGGGAAGGCAACTCCAAAGGAGAAAGAATTTTTGGTCTATTCAAAGGGGACATGGATTAAGAGAAAGACTAGAGAAACTCCTTCTCTTGATAAAGAGACAACTTCTCCTATTCTTTCACTGCCATTCCATCTGACTGATGTAGGTCCAGGTAATTCTGATATACCTTCTCCCATAGAGTCTGATGATCTAGATATAGCCATTGTTGTTCGTAACGGTGTTAGGTCTTATACTCAACATCCTATATCTAACTTTGTGTCTTACTCTCACTTGTCGCCTTCCTATAGAGCCTTTGTTTCAAATATTTCCTCTAACTGTGTACCTAACCATGCTCAGGATGCTCTTGCTGATCCCAAGTGGAAACATGCTATGATTGAAGTGATGAAAGCTCTTCGTAAGAGTGGTACTTAGGAATCGACAGAGTCACCCAAGGGCAAACGAACTGTGGGGTGCAAGTGGGTGTATACGGTGAAACACAGGGCTGATGGTTCTATTGAGCAATACAAAGCCCGTCTTGTTGCAAAGGGCTTTACTCAAACTTCTGGGGTGGATTATTAGGAGACATTTGCACCGGTTGCTAAGATGAACTCAGTTAGGATTTTTCTCTCACTTGAAGTAAATCTAGATTGGCCCTTCACCAATTTGATGTGAAGAATGCTTTCTTGCATGGGGATCTAGAAGAAGAGGTGTATATGGATGTGCCTCCTGGCTTTGAGGACTCCAAGACAGAAGGGAAGGTATGTAGACTCAGGAAGTCATTATACGGTCTCAAACAATCCCCACGGACTTGGTTTGAGAGGTTCACTCAGGCAATGCTTAGACATGGCTTCAGGCAGAGTCATGCTGATCACACTCTGTTCATTAAGCATTCCTCACAGGGTAAGATAACCGCCCTCATAGTATATGTTGATGATATTGTACTTACAAGGGATGATTTGGAAGAAATGCAACGATTAATGAATTATTTGGCCACAGAGTTCAAAATAAAGAATTTAGGAGCTCTATAGTATTTTTGGGGGATTGAAGTTGCTAGATTGAAGCACGGGATATATATCTCCCAAAGGAAGTATGTCCTTGACCTTTTGAAGGAGACGGGGATGCTAGGGAGTAGAGCTTGTGACACTCCTATAGATCCTAATCAGAAACTTAGTGATGACAGTGGTGGAACAGCAGTTGATAAGAGGGGATATCAGAGACTGGTAGGTAAACTCATCTATTTGTCTCATACATGTCCCGATATCGCATTTGCAGTGAGTGCGGTTAGCCAATTTATGCATGCTTCGCGTGAGACTCATCTGAAGGCTGTCTTTCGGATACTTCGATACTTAAAGTCCTCTCCAGGAAAGGGTCTGTACTTTGCCAAGCATGATCACCTTAGGGTCAAAGCCTATACTGATGCAGATTGGGCTGGCTCAGTGACTGATAGAAGGTCCACCTCGGGATATTGTACCTTTGTAGGAGGTAATTTAGTTACTTGGAGAAGCAAGAAGCAAAATGTAGTAGCACGATCCAGTGCAGAGGCAGAGTTTAGGGCAATGGCCCAAGACATTTGTGAACTTTTTTATGGATTAAGTCCTTGGAGGATATGAGGTTGGATTTTACACGACCTATGAGACTATACTGTGACAATAAAGCTACTATCAATATAGCTCATAATCCAGTACAGTATGATCGTACCAAGCATGACGAGATTGATAGGCACTTTATTAAGGAAAATCTGAACAATGGTACAGTGTGCACTCTTTTTGTGAAGACTGGCGAGCAATTGGCAGACATTCTTACCAAAGGGGTTGGGAGTAGACCGTTTCACTCCGCTCTTGGCAAGCTCCAGCATGATGGACATCTTCATACCAGCTTGAGGGGGAGTGTTGGAAGTTTTTTATTTTTATACTTCTTTTCTTTTCTTAAGTCTTAAGGACCATAACGTAATTTCTCTATTATTCCATTTAATATAAAGGGGGTCTGACAAGTTGTCAACCCTAAGCTTTGCCAAAATAGTATTCAACAGAGTTTACATATGGGCAAAAGGACTGTGGGATGCAAGTGGGTGTATGCTGTGAAGCATAGAGCAGATGGTTCCGTTGAGAGGTACAAAGTCAAACTTGTTGCCAAAGGCTTCACACAGACATATGGGATTGATAATCAGGAGACTTTTGCTCTGGTTGCCAAGATGAATTCTGTAAGGATTCTATTGCCATTGGTTGCCAACATTGGATGGCCTCTTCACCAATTTGATGTAAAAAAATGCATTTCTTCATGGTGATCTTGATGAAGAAGTGTACATGGATATTCCACCTGGTTTTGAGGACACTAAGACAGAAGGGAAGGTGTGCCGACTTAGAAAGTCATTATATGGCCTGAAACAATCTCCATGGGCATGGTTTGAGAGATTTATTGTAGAAACCCAGAATTTTAAAAGGGCATTTTGGTATTTTTGGACCAATGTGGCTCTTTGTTTGGGACAGTGTTTTATTTTGATACATGGTGGTATCACTTTGGTCATTGTTTTGGCACATTTGCGTGTATGTATGTTACATATTTGTGTGTGTGTGAGGGGACAAAAGTGGGACCCACGAGTCACCTCCCCAAACAACTCCCAAGCACTCTCAACAACTCCCAACCAAGGAACAAAATTTCGTTTCGTTTCGGTCGAAACCACCAAAACTTTTCGGTTTCGTGGCCCACCGACACGAAACATCATGGGAATTTCGAAATTTCAGAGATTCGACATGTTTCGTGCGTTTCCATATGTTTCGAAGGAAACAATGACGTGTTTCGAAGAGAAATTTGGGGGAAAGCTGCCGAATCTGCGTATAAAAAACATACTTGGTTCAGATCTGGTTCAGGTTAGTTCTTCTTCTTCTTCTTCTTCTTATTCTTCTTCTGGTTCAGATCTTCTTCGTTGGTCCTTCACTGGTTTATTCTTCTTCATCTTCTTCATCTTCTTCTCCCTCCGTTGCTGGTTGTCCTTCACTGGTTTCGTCTTCTTCTTCTTCACTGGATTCTTCTTCTTCTCCTTCTTCCTCTTCTTCTTCACTGATCGAGAGAAGCCCTAGGGCCTAGAGGTAACGAAGGCTCTGTTTTTTTTTTTTCTTTTTAAAGTATCAGGACTCCTATATTTATATTGTTTATTAGACTAAATTAGTAATACTTATAATATTATTAGTAATACTTATAAAACCCAACAAGGCCTTAGGACCAGATGGGATCCCCATTGAGGTTTGGAAATGCTTGGGAGATGTGGGGGCATCTTGGCTTACAAAAATTTTTAATAGGATTTTAATGACTAGAAAAATGCCTGATGAGTGGAGGAAGAGCATCCTAGTACCTATATATAAGAGTAAAGGAGATGTACAACAATGCAACAACTATAGAGGTATTAAGTTGATGAGCCATACTATGAAGCTATGGGAGAGAGTGATGGAGCATCGCTTAAGAGGCGCAACATCAGTGTCAGAAAATCAGTTTGGATTTATGCCCGGGAGATCAACTATGGAAGCAATTTATTTACTTAGAAGACTAATGGAAAAGTATAGAGAGAAGAAAAAAGATCTACATATGGTTTTTATTGATTTAGAGAAAGCTTATGATAGAGTGCCTAGAGATTTAATTTGGTGGGTGCTAGAGAAGAAAGGAGTGACCAAGGGTTATATTGACATGGTGAAGGATATGTATGATGAAGCGGTTACTACAATTAGATCACCAGCCGGAGAAACCAGCGAATTCCCAATTACTGTAGGCCGGCACCAGGAGTCGGCCTTGAGCCCTTATTTGTTCGCCCTAATTATGGATGAATTGACTAGACACATTCAAGATGAGGTCCCATGGTGTATGTTGTTCGCAGATGATATTGTCTTGGTTGATGAAACTAAAAGGGGACTCAACACTAAATTAGAAGCTTGGAGAGAAGCACTGGAGACTAAGGGGCTAAAGATAAGTAGGACGAAAACAGAATACATGGAATGTACTTTTAGCAACAGTGGAAGTAGAGACAACGAAGCAGTGAAGATCGAAGGTCAGGAGATCCCAAAGAGGGATCACTTTCGCTATATAGGTTCAATGATCAGTAGAGACGGAGAGATTGGTGATGACGTGACCCATAGAATTAAAGTGGGTTGGCTTAAGTGAAGGAGTGCTTCTGGAGTATTATGTGATCGGAGAATACCAGCAAAATTGAAAGGAAAATTTTATAGGATAGCTATTAGGCCAGCTATGCTCTACGGGACAGAGTGTTGGGCAACAAAGAAACAACACATTAGCAAAGTGAGTGTAGCGGAGATGAGGATGCTAAGATGGATGTGTGGTAAGACTAGGAAAGATAGAATTAGAAATGAGTACATCCGAGAGACTTTAGGAGTGACACATATTGAGGATAAGTTGAGGGAGAATAGACTTAGACGGTTCGGCCATGTGCAACAAAGACCTGTAGATGCACCTGTGCGGAAGAGTGATAAGATCGTAGTGCCTGGAATGGTTAGGGGGAGAGGCAGACCTAGACTGACTTGGGAATATGTGGTGCAACAAGATATGAATATATATAATTTAAATGAGCATATAGCTCTTGATCGTGCAGAATGGAGAAAAATGATTCATACAGCCGACCCCTATTGATTGGGACACAAGGCTTGGTTTGGTTTGGTTTGGTTACTTATAAAACTTGTATGAGTTGTATAAGTAATATTCTTATAAATATAAAATTAGTTATACTAAATTTATTTCTTAATCCTGTAAGTGTACTAATTGCAATTAATACTAATTAGTATCCTATAATTGTGGTACACTAATTCCAAAAAGGACAAAAACAAAAATAAATATGATATATTATAGTATAATACTCCCTCCGTCCCTTTTTTTTGAGTCCTGTATTCCATTTTGGGATGTCCCAAAATTAGTGTCAACTTTCCTAAATTGGTATACAATTTTTACTTACTTTCCAAAACTGCCCTTCCTTGAAATCTACACCAAGACAAAACTAAAAAAACTATTGCAATGATTAGGGGCAATTGTGAAAAGTAGGTGTAGATTCTTTTTGTCCCCTTAATAAGTTGAGTTCCCAAAGGTGGACTCAAAAAAAGGGACGGAGGGAGTATATTATACTATTTTATTGGACCAGTTTATGCGCCTGCTCGACACTCTACAGCCGGTTGGATGTGAATTTGTTGGATGAATAACCATTTATATTTTGGAGATGTCTTATTAGCTCCTTATGTGCTTATATGTAACTTTTTTTTTCTATGAATTGTGTTTTCTGTATTCTATGAACTGCTTGACAGTAGATTGACGCCTAAATTATCATGTATTTTCAAATTTGAAATATATATTATTGATATAATACATATATAGACCTCTCAAAGGTTCAATTAATCAATTATAAGCTTTATATGTGCATACAGTTTAGTTTGAAGTTATGTTTCTACAAGTTTCTTTGTGTTTCCAGTTTTTTCCGGTGTTTCCACATGTTTCCGAAACGTTTCCGTTTCCGGGAACACCGAAACACTACACCGAAACAAAATTTTGATCCTTGCTCCCAACCACTGCCAAACAACTCCCAACCACTCTCAACAACTCTCAACCAACTCTCAACCAACTCCCAACCACCAAAGCTTCTTAAAGAAGCTTTCCTTTCTCTCTCTCTCCCTTCTTATCTCTTCTTTTTCATTTCTTTGATCCATCTCTCTATATCTCTCATTTCTCTCTCTTATGGTTAGGAGATCAAATATCCATGGAAGTTTAGAGCTTCAAGCTCAAGTTTGGAGGCATTCAAGTCATTATTGGACCAAGGCTATTAGAGACCATTTTGATCATCTCACCTAGACCTTCACACCGGTGGTTCTCGGTTTCTTCGTGGGATTTACAATTTGGTACTTCTTGCCCTAGAACTCAAGAGGTAATTTATGTTATCTTATTAACACCATAGTTTTCATTCCTAAGTTTCGTTTATGTAACTAGGCGTTGATATCTTGTATGATATGCTTATGTTAATGATTTCCCCTTTGGATTTCTTTGGTGAGAGTATTTGCTCAAATACTCAAGAGGTAGATTTCATTGTTTAAGTGCACTATTATTTCTAACTTCATGGTTTGATATGCGTAGGTTAGGGTTAATACTTGTTAATCTAGACTTTGAAATCTTTGATGTGAATAATTACATGATTAGTTGTCCTTATGTGCCTAATTGATTTCATGCCTAAACTTATGTGCTAAGTGAGTTGCTATGACTTTAATTACTTCTAGACGTTAGTAGTTTCCTTAATGCCTAGATGATGATGATGATGCTTTATATGAATCCATGATTTATTTAATTTTGGTATCATGAACTACTATGTTAAATTCTTAGCATTGTAATCATAGGAATGACATTGTAGAAACATATAACCGCATCTAGTAGCATTTCATAGTCGCCAAGTCGGCAAAGCATTCATGGCATTGGCTAGGACTTGTGATCATTGTTGGAATTCCCACGATTGGGGAATGTCTCTTGAAATCCCTGTTTGGGGGTAGATATTGTTGAAATTCCGGAAGCGGGTGTGAGGTGAGGAAGGTTGTTTGTGATCCTTAAAACATTCGAAAACGCAAAATCATATTCGGTTAGCTACCGGAGATCTTGTATGCTACACTCACGTTGGAGTGGCTCGCATCCGGTGTTGAGAGTAAGTGGTTATGGACATTGTTATTGGGAAGTTGCACGGTTTGGCCTTTCGGCTATTTGCATTGTCATGGCGGCAAATCATTGCACCACATGTCATACCATGATCTTAGAAGTAGTAGTACATTTCTACAATGTTTTCTACTGAGCCGTCGTGCTTAATGAATCTATAAAACCCCCTTTTCAGGAAATGTTGATTAGGGCACAGCCCAAGAGTTATCCGACGCGTGGCGTCTCGTTTTGGAAGATTCCTTACGAAGTTGTGTAATTTTGCTAACGTTCCAATGATATAGTTCATGGTAGGAACATCGTACTTGTTATTAGTTATCTAATTCGAAGATTTGAATTACAAGAAACTATTTGTAAATTCCCTCTTGATCTTGAACTTGTTAGTTGAATCATCACAGATTCTTGTTAAACTATGTTCTTAATATTCATTAGCAATTCCATGCCTTTAAACACTGCACGAATGCCTTTCCAGCATAAGGGCATTCGACCAGTTGAAGGTACCCATTCGACCAGTCGAATGACCCTGAAAGTGAATATTAACTTTTTCAAAAACTTCAAAATTTTCCGAAAACTAATTTGATTTATACTTAGCCCATGGTTACTCTATTACGGGAAAAATACTACTTTCAATTTCCTAAGGACTGTTTGGTCGTTTTCCTTCAAAAACCGCTTCAGTGATAAACTTTCAAAACAAACTTCATTACTTGTTACTTTTAAACATTTGGAGTTTCTTTATACTTCTTTACAAACTCCTTTCAAAACCAAACTATGTTGGTTGACCCTATTTGACCCGTTTGGTCCTTGTGGGTCAACCCTTGACTTATTGACTTTTCTTTGGAATCCACGTAGAATTCCCCTATACTTCCGCCTCGTGGATTGATCCACGTTGAACTATTCCGTGCTTTACGTTGTATTATTTGACTCTTTGACCTCGCCCACATGGCTTGGTTTTCGGGGCGTTACATTTACACAGGTAATGCTCAAATATGGCTTCAAACAGAGTCAAGTTGATCACACATTATTCATTAAGCACTCATCACAAGGCAATACTACTGTTTTGATTGTATACATTGATAATATTGTTCTAAATGGAGATGATCTGGAAGAGATGAAAATATTAAAAGAGTTTCTGTCCAGTGAGTTTGAAATAAAAAATCTAGGAGCCCTTAGATATTTTTTAGGAATCGAAGTTGCTAGATCCAGACATGGAATTTTTATTTCTCAGAGAAAGTATGTTCTTGATCTATTGGAGGAGACTGGAATGCTTGGTTCCAATGGATCCGAATCAAAAATTAAGTGATGATAGTAGTGGAGCAGAGTCAGACAAAGGGTGATATCAAAGACTTGTGGAAAGACTCATCTACCTTTCGCACACCCGTCCAGACATTGCTTTTGCTGTCAGCATTGTAAGTCAGTTTATGCATGCTCCCCGTGAGACTCATATGGATGCGGTTTTCAAAATTCTAAGATACTTGAAGTCAGCTCCGGGTAAGGGTTTTTTTTTTTTGCGAGACATAACCACCTTAGAGTGGAAGCTTATACCGATGCAGATTGGGCTGGTTCTGTGACAGACAGAAGGTCCACATCAGGCTATTGTACATTTGTGGGTGTCAACCTTGTCACTTGGAGGAGCAAGAAGCAGAATGTGGTAGCTAGATCCAGTGCAGAGGCCGAGTTCAGAGCTATGGCTCAAGGAGTGTGTGAACTATTGTGGATCAAGTTACTACTGACCGACTTGAGACTTGATCACAATGAACCTGTGAGGCTATACTGTGATAACAAGTCTGCAATTAGTATCGCCCACAATCCAATGCAGCATGATCGGACAAAACATGTGGAGATTGACAAACACTTTATCAAGGAGAAGAATAATAGCGGTGTGATTTGTACTCCATTTGTGAAGACCGATGATCAACTAGCAGACATTCTCACGAAGGGAGTTGGAAGTAGACAATTTCATTTTGCTCTTAACAAGCTGGGTTTGAGAGATATATTTGTACCAGCTTAAGGGGGAGTGTTAGAAATATTTGTAGTTTTAGTCTTTTATTTCTTGTGGTTTTGTTCTCTTATACTTCGTGATATTTGCCCAAGGGCATTCTTGTAACTTTATATTATTTAGTTCTTAATAAAATACTAGAGACACAAATTTGTCTCTAAGTTTTTGCCCTAATCTTTCTACAGGTTAAGTGGTCACTTTTAAACCACAGGGGGGTAAAGTGACATCGAGCCAAACCACAAGGGGGGGTAAGTGTAATTAACCCTAATTCTTTTCTTAGTACAACTTAACAAAACTATGAGATTGGATAGTAATGGAAATGTACTAATGGACATCAAATTATCCAAATAGATACATGCTTATAAGTCATAGCTAACTTCAATGCAGCACAAACACTCTATTTTGGCTAACGTATCCTTGTCGAACACGTCTCGATACAGCCGCTCAAACATGTTCCGGACACGTGAAAACAGAGGCGCTCTCTCTCTCTCTCTCTCTCTCTCTCTCTCTCTCTCTCTCTCTCTCTCTCTCCTAAATTTTAGACACATCTAGGACACAAGGAAGCAAGCACCAGTGCGGATGCGGGAACACGAGTGCGGGGAGTTCGGCAATTTTCTCAAAATCAAGAGTGCGAGTGCGGCGAGGGTACTTATATAAAAATACTAAAAATATATTTTATATAGCATTTATATACTACTACTATGCTATATACAAACTATTCTACCACTAGTTTTTTCTAATTAAGTCACAAAATACACATAAATTACTTGCTTAATAATAAACAATGTAATTCAACTATCAACAAAACTACAAGCAAGGAAATTAATACTAAACGTTAACAAAGTCTTGCACAAAAGCACTAAGGCGCACTAAAGCACTCCCTACGCACTAAGTGCGCGTGCGGCACCATTTTTGAAGACTCGTGCTTCATAGCCAAGACATGTTCTGGTTTTTCCAAATCAGTTTTTGCTTTTTAAAATTAGGTCCCAAATTAGGGTTTTTTCCCTTCCAAACTGCAATTCGTTTTACGATGCCGCCCGCTAAGCATGCATGGCTGAATGGTTAAAGTGTACCCATAACTAGTTTCCACACACATGCATGTATCAAATTCAGTTCACAGTAGCTTTTCAGTTAAACTACAAAGTGATGTTATGCTCTTTTTATTAAGTAATGTGCTGTTATGCTTGTGGTTTTATACTTAATCTCTGTCCGCATTTATATTCAGATTCTCTCCCTCTTTTCTTTTTCCTGCTTCATATCTCTTCTTTTCTGGAATTTTTCTTCATAAATGCTGTTTTTCTTTTTTGTTATTATGACATCTTAATAATATTGTTGTGGTTGGTGTATGTTTATACCTATTTGGTTGAAACAAAGTTACGCTTTTACTATGTCCTACATTTTTGTGAAATGTCAACTGCGTGTCCGTGTAGTGTCATGTGTCCGTGCTTCTTAGGCTAAATTGTGTAAGATACCTATGTGCTGATAACAATGCAAATAAATAGTTTTTCTTGCTCGTGATGTTTTAAGAGTACACATAGTTCCAAAGAAAGTAAACAGAAAAACTTACGGAAACAAAAGTATCAGAAGCTTCAAAGTAAGCAAAAGGTATAAAATAATGGCGGCAATGCAAGTTTCACCTACCTGCAAAGCATGTATGTCATATATGACTAAACTAGTCGGTCCACCTCTTGATATGGGAATATTTGATAAAATTCTTGCCATCGTAAATGCAGTTGCCACATCCCCCTCCTCTTCCATTCGTTCAAAAGAACCAGTTGGAAAGAAAGGCAATACCAACGTGAAAGAAGCAACAAACAGCCGAGGAAGTGCAAATATGACAGAAAGCTGTTCAAAGATTACGCCAGGGGAGCTGAAAGATGCTAGAAAAGCAACATGCTCGCCCCGAATATCTTGTGCATTGTTTATGAATAAGTTCGGAAATCCATCATCGAAACTCCTGAAAATAGTATACAATTTAATTCTTATTCCTCCCTTAGGGAATTGGCAGTGAAGAAGAAGTAGAAGAATTCAGGCCTACTACAATCT
Organism: Hydrangea macrophylla; assembly: GCA_033977485.1. Lineage (NCBI taxonomy): Eukaryota > Viridiplantae > Streptophyta > Magnoliopsida > Cornales > Hydrangeaceae > Hydrangea > Hydrangea macrophylla. Next base: position 9,836,076 of record CM066990.1, on the reverse strand, counting down.
AAGTTATTAAGTTTCCTGAAGAAAACTTGGAAAACGCAATGAGGTAAACATGACAACTGCATCTAAGTCATCGAAACTCCTGAAAATAGCATACAATTTAATTCTCATTCCTCCCTTAGGGAATTGGCAGTGAAGAAGAAGAAGAAGAAGAAGAAGAAGAAGAAGAAGAAGAAGAATTCAAGCCTACTACGATATAAGTTATTAAGTTTCCTGAAGAAAACTTGGAAAAAGCAATGAGGTAAACATGACAACTGCATCTAAGTGAAAACCAACTAGGCCAATAAAAAGGGGAGGGGAAGGGGGGTCAAATTTTAATAGAATCAGCGAAACTGCCTCACCAGTTGGCCAATTGGTTAAAATTACCCCAGTAGGCTGAATTTTGGTTAAACCTCCGTTTGTGCACAGTTTTGAACCCTTCTCTTGAGAACCTTCAAAGCTTAATTGGGCACTTAAAATTTCTAAGTTTCTAACCATTAACAGGATAAACCCAGTGCAGTAAGCTTCCGCCACTTCTGGTCAGGTAAAGGTTAGATGTATGCAGCCTTACCTCTGCATATGAGAGACTGTTTATACATTTTGAACTTGTGACCTTCACATCACAATGGAGTAACCTTACTGTTGTGCCGGGGTTGCCCTTTTCTTCACTAGGTTATGCTAAGCCTATAATAGGCTTCATTAAATTCTTTAAAAAAATGGGACTCTTAACATGCTTTTAAAAACTTTAGAATCAATTTAAGAATGTTAGGAGTTGCATACACGTCAAAAAGCTAGTATTGCTCATTTATGCTTATTTAAAAAATATGCCCCCACGGCTGCATCCTTGATTTTTGGAAAACGGACGAATCCCCCGCACCTGCATCCCCTCCCACAAGGTAAGACTGATGTTGTTGCAATTGGGTTTACAATGTTAAGGTGCATCCTGATAGTAAGTTAGATTGGTTTAAAGCTTGTCTTGTAGCTAAGGGGTATACTTAAGTCTACGGTCTCGACTTTCGAAACTTTTTCACCTGGGATTAAAATTGCCTTTCTTCTTCCCTTTATCTCTGTGATTTCACTAGACCTTTGATCAATTGGATGACAAGAATATGTTCCTCAATGGCACTTTACTAGAGGAGGTATATATGAGAAACCTCTTGGGATTATTGTTTTAGGGGTCTATTATGGCTTGTCATTTAGAGAAGTTTCTATATGGGCTAAAGCAGTCTCCCCGTGCTTGATTTGGCCGTTTAAGTGATGTTGTGGTAGAATTTGGCCTTCAGCGTTGTGGTGTTGACCACTTAGTCTTTTGTAGACATACTCTGATATGTAAAACTCTACTAATTGTCTATGTGACAAGTGGTATACATAGGGGTGCCAACTCATTATACCGCATATGACGTAACCATATGCCCACTCGAGGCTATGCTATGAAGCACAGACACACTAACACGTAGGGGTGTAAGCAAACTGACTAGATCGACAGAACCAATCGGTTCAGTCCGGTTTGATCGATTTTCAAAATTTCATGCAGTGTGAAAACCGAACCGAGCGGAAATTTTACACTAAACCGAACCAAAATCGATCGGTTTGACTGAAAATTGGACCGAACCGAACCGTTTTCACCCTTACTAACACCAATATGGCACGAAGACATCGACATGGCAAATCTTGAAACATGAGGGCACAACACGACGAGGATGCGTCACTGTTAATATTCTTCTATTTTTATTTTATTTTTTTGGAACTTTTTAATTCTTAATTTCATAGACAATACTTGTGTTTTTAAAACATAATACAACTCTGTGGTATTTTATGTACAATTCTTATATATGTAAAGTTTTGATCAAAAATGACATTGTATAGGTTTTAAAAAGGTAAAAAAGAAAACTACAATAATGCTGCTTCTTGGTCCAGAAAAATACTTCCCTCCATGTCCCGTGCTGTGACAACCTCTGAAAATTTGCTGGAAGAAAAAAAAAAGGACACTTATTTGCCATGTGTCGGGCAAGTGTCAGACACAAGTACAGAACCAGTTTCAAAGTGTCGAAGCTTATTGAGGTAAACCAAGTACCTACAAATAGCAATTCAAGTAATTTGTGTGTTGAACATGGAGGGAGAATAACTATTGTACGAAAGGGTGTGGGAAAAATCACAAAATATGAAGAAATAAGGAGGAAAATAAGAAAGGAGATCGGTTAGACAGAGAGAAGGGTTAAAGATAGAAAACTTCACGAAAGGGAGTCCAAGAACTCTAACACGAAAGATATATGATGAGTACCTAGAACCACCCAGCAATCACCACCAACATAAGCCACAAAGGAGGGAAGATAATGGCAGGAAGGTGAAGGGGAGTAGGAAGAGGGTAGAAGAGAGAAAAGAAAATCTCAGCAGTGGCATCTTTTCTTAAATATTAAATGAAAAAAAAAAAGTGCTGTCTGCGTAGTTAAATATATGGATAACTCTTGGGGCACATAAGAATCTCATATAAACAAGATACATAAATCACAATGTGTCTATCTCTCACTTGATGGATCCACTGACACTGTGGGGTCCACAGTATCTGTGGGATCCACAGAGGAGAGAGATAGACACATAAAATTTATGTATCTTGTTTATGTGAGATTCTTATGTGCCCAAAAGTTATCCTAAATATATAGAATGATAAAATGAATATGAAAAAGCTGTGCACCTTCCATGAACACCAACCACAGGGTCAATCTAATTTAGCAAGAAATGGGGAAAAAAATAAATAAATAAATTGGGGAAATGGCAGGTGCACTTCAGGAAGAAAAAGTAGATTTCTTCTTAGAACACTGAGGTAATCTTCTCTGTTCATTACTTATCATACACCATCGTCTCAACTCCCCATAACAATAATCCTTTTTGGGTCGGCGCAATTTTTTCTGATACTAATTCTTTTTTTTTTTTCGGAAAAAAGGTAAATTCTGATACTAATTCTTATCATACATGCTCCGCAGTTTCATTTGCAATAGCGCTTCAAAAGGTTTCGAAATTTTCATCATTCAACATTTATTTTCGAAACTTGAAAGTAAAAAACAAAGATCACTCAAAATAGGTGAATTATTACTAGTACATTCATAGAGAATCACTAGTGAAATAAGAACACCCACCTCAAATTTCACGAGCAAAACCCCAAAAGTGAAGTACAGTAACCGCAAATTGAACTGGGTAAGCTAAATGAATGGGCATTTTCATAATCAAAGAACTAACAAATAATTAAAACAATTAGCAGAGAGCGTACACACATTATACGATTGGAGAGAGAGAGAGAGAGAGAGAAGAAAGAAAAAGAAAAAGAAAAAGAAACCTCCAGTTAATGGACTGGAGCTGAATGAGGTCTGAATGGGCAGCAGCGATTTTGCGAGCGAGGTCTTCGGACTCAACACAGTAGAAGAGAAGCACTTTCTTCTTCTTAGGCTTTTCCATGTGCTGGTTTCCCTCGCATCCACTCATCACTTCAACCCACTCTTTCGCCTTTCGCCGGCCGGACAGAATGAAAGGGAAAGGAATTGTGTTTTTGTGTGTGTGTGGAATTTTTTATTTAAGGCATCAAAATCGGGGTAATATTTTCCTCACCCATCACTGGTTCAACTTATCACTTTTCTATAAGTCGCGACTTCAACTAGCGATTTCAGGCCAAACCAAATCCAGCCTGAAATCGCGAGTTCAAATATCGACTTTAAGAACTCGTTACTTGAAATAGCGACTTAATCATAAATCGCTACTTGAAGTAGCGACTTCATCAGAAGCTAAATTCCCAGCAGTCTATCCCATTGCAGCAGCTCCCTGCTAGATATCCAACATATATTGCAGAATTGAACCACCAAGTATTATTAATCCAACATAATTAATCCAATTACAATGTGTAAATGTAAAAAGTGAGAGAGAATGGGAGAGAGATAGAGAGATATGTGTGAGAGAGTGGGAGAGAGATAGAGAGTGCGAGAGAGTGGGAGAGATAGAGAGATAAGATAGATAGTGGGAGAGAGATAGAGAGTGCGAGAGAGTGGGAGAGATAGAGAGATAAGATAGAGAGTGCGAGAGAGAGAGTGGGAGTGGGAGAGAGATAGGTGCAAGAGAGTGGGAGAGAGATAGAGAGTGCGAGAGAGAGAGAGGGGAGAGAGATAGAGAGAGTGGGTGATACAGAGAGTGGGAGATAGAGATAGAGAGAGAGAGTGAGGGGGTGAGAGATAGAGAGAGTGGGTGATAGAGATAGAGTGAGAGAGAGAGAGAGTCGGAGAGATAGAGAGAGAGTGAGGGGGAGAGAGATAGTGGGAGAGAGATACAATAGATGAATAGTCAGAGAGAGGGAGATGTGAGTGTGTGTATGTGTATGTGTATCTGTGTGTGTGTCTACAGAGAGAGAGAGAGAGATGTGAGTGTGTGTATGTGTATGTGAGAGGGAGATGTGAGTGTGTGTATATGTATGTGTATGTGTATCTGTGTGTGTGTCTACAGAGAGAGAGAGAGAGATGTGAGTGTGTGTATGTGTATCGTGTGTGTGTGTCTACAGCGAGAGAGAGAGAGAGAGAGAGGCACCTGCGAGAGAGAGATCACACCTGAGAGAGAGAGATCACTGAGAGAGAGAGATCGCAGAGGGCTGAGAGAGAGAGATCACAGAGATACAGAGAGAGCAGAGACTGAGGGAAGAAGAAGAAGACGCGGCGGTTTAATAACACTTTAAATGAAGTCGCTACTTCAAGTAGCGATTTATGATGAAGTCGCTATTTCAAGTAGCGAGTTCTTAAAGTCGCTATTTGAACTCGCGATTTCAGGCTGGATTTGGTTTGGCCTGAAATCGCTAGTTGAAGTCGCGACTTATAGAAAAGTGATGGGTTTGGGAATTAAGTTGAAACAGTGATGGGTGAGGGAAATATTACCCCGATTTTGATGTCTTAGGTAAAAAATTCTGTGTGTGTGTGTGTGTCAATGGTGTGACTCGGGAAGGGAAAGGGACTGCTTTTGGTGATGTCACCACTTTGGGACTGGTGGGACCAACCTGAATCGAGGGTTGTAAAGGAAATGTTTGGCACACACTATTCTCTTAGAATAATGCTTGGGACACCAAAGGACAGAAAGAATTTCCATAAAATGAGTGAAAAGTATATGTGACATATTGGGATCCGTCAGTAATTAACCATTATTTTCATTAATTGTGGCGGATCCCAGTGTGCCACATAGACTTTCCACTCATTTTGTGGAAGTTCTTTGTGTCCTTTGGTACCCCAAGCAGTATTGATTCTTTTAATATATGTAACTTGTGCTGTTTGAAATTTTCACAATTTTTTGTACACCACTTACACAATGTAAGAGCATCCATAGTGGGTTGCTCATACAAAAAACTTAAGCATAGTTTGGATGTGGGACTCTTGCAATGGGTCGATAGTACAACAGCGTACAACACTGAAACTTAAGGAAACTTAAGTTTAATGTACCACTAAGTTCAACTATTGTACAAGGTTGACGGCACAATGAGGACCGTGAGGAGCCAAACGGCACACATTGTGCCGTGTAATGTCTAGGCGGCATTATATGAGCCGTGTGATATCACACGGCACAATGTGTGCCGTGTGAAGTTGCCACTTTTTGTTATCACACGGCACACATTGTGCCGCCTACTCCCACACAACGTCGTTTGATATCACACACGGCACACTGTGTACCGTTTGATATCTCACACGGCCTTTTCCTTGCCGTTTGAACAAAAAACCATTGCGAGTGTATTTCATCTGTACACTAAACTTAGCAAACATTAGCCTTAAGTTTTCTATACCCAGTGTGGATGCTCTAAGATATATGCATTTAAAGTTAGGTGTTAAAAGATGTGTCAAAAATAAGAGTTTGTAGCACTACTCAAGTTGTACTCTTATTTGACAGTTGTACTCTAATCTCATCTAATCTAATTCAATTTAAATTTTTTTTTTTTAAAAAAAAAAAAGGGAAATATGAACATGTGAACGAATGTATTAATAAATTTTAGGATTAGTTACACTTTATCCTGTTATGATTTTACTCGATTACACTTTACCTCATGTAATTTGAAAGTGATCATTTAACATTCTTGTGCTTTCAGATAAAATGGAACTGTTAGAGTATTTAAAAAAAAAAGTGTTAAGTTACTAAAATACCCCTCAAACCACAGGAGGTCAAGTGGCCACTTTTAAAACCACAGGGGGGTAAACCATCATCGGGTCAAACCACAGGAACATAAAGTAGCATCGGGTCAAACCATAAGAGGGTAAAGTGTAATTAACGCTTGAAAAAATTAATACACTTTTATAGTTCTTGATATGTCCAAAATAATCTAGCTGTGAAGACTGCCACATCACCAAGAGGTGCCGGTTGTTCCGGTAAGGGCGCCCCCTGTGGGGCCAAGCATTCCCGAGGTGTTCATTCAGACCGCGCGGTTCGTACCAGCAGGCCGGGCATGAAGGTCGCGGCATCCCGCGATCCCGACCTGTTCAGCAGTTTCCTAAATCAACTACAAGTCTGCGAAAAGGGAATGTGGCAGTTTCCTAAATCACTTAGGAAACTCTCCTAAAATGATGCAAATCTATTATGATTAGATTAGGCTTCCTAATCCTATCAACTTACCATGTAAGGGTGGACTCTTGCATCTATAAAAGAGCCCACCTACCCTGTCAATAGGGATCGGCAAATTATTCTCTAGCTTACAAGCACACAACAGAGAACTCACCATCATACGCATATACCCGGCCGGTATTACTGGTAGTGTTGCCCATCTTTGTTGGCTCACCAGGCCCGCCGGTGATCTGCTAGTGAGAGCGCACAGACGCAACCGTGGACGTAGGTCACCTCGTTAACGAGACCGAACCACATACAAATTGTTCTTGTCTCTTTCTCTCTCTAAACCTCCCTTACCGGTTTTAGGCATCATCAGTTTGGCACCGTCTGTGGGAAACGACAGAGTCTTCTCATCAACAAATTCTTGACTGATCAACATGCCGCCGAAGACGGGTAAGAAAGCCGCTAATCCGACCGGTCAGGAGAACCCGCAGACTGAGCAGCAGGCTGCCTCCATGACCACCGAACAGATAACGGCAGCGCTGGCACTACTCTTGGAGGGCCAGCACCGAACACAGGAGAAGATGGAGGCGCTTTTGGCCCAACAGGAGAAGCGCCCTGCATCAGAGAATCAGCCTGAGAAGAGCGCCCATATTCAAAGGCCCGCTCGGGCACGAAGGCAAGCCTGATCCGCCCCGGTGTCCCCACCGGACTGGGAACGCCCTGGCGATGGAGAGCGCAGCCATACCACCAGGCGCTCGCAGAGACGACCTCGGCCCCATCCTTGCCGAGTGGAGGACGCCAGAACTATTATCGATCGGCGGCGTGTGGCCAGAGGGGAGGAGTCCGGACGGAGAGCCCGGGAAACGGCCGAAGACCCTCCGGCCCTGAGCCAGGGGGATCTTAGGCACACGCTTTCCCGAACCCAGAGTCGGGCCCTATCCCCGAGGTCGACGCGCTTTGAGGAAGAGGCCTCGTCATCCGACCCAACCTACCACTCGGATATAGAGAGGAGGATCGGGCGGGATGACGTAAAGGCCCAGGTCGAGGAACTGCAGCAGCAAATAGAGAGGTTGAACCGTAAGTCCGGTCATGACCTCACCAACACGGAGACGGAATCACCCTATACCGCTCGGGTGACTCGGTTTCCTATTCCACGGAAATTCAAACCCCCTCACCTCAGCTCCTATGACGGCACAGGGTGTCTGGTGGACCACATCTACACTTATAAGGCTCAGATGGCACTGGTCACCACGGTGGACGAGCTACTATGCCTGGCCTTCCTCAGTACTCTCAAGGGGCCAGTCGTACAGTGGTTCCATGCTTTGAGCCCCGGACGGTCGATGATTTCAAAGCTCTCAGCAAGTTGTTCATCAGCCAGTTTGTCGAGATGCTCGACCGGTCGCAACCGGACACTCAGCTGCTGACCGTCAAGCAGCGCAAAGGGTAGTCCCTGAGGGAGTATGTGGACCGTTTCAACCTGCAAAGGCTCCAGATTCGCAATCTTAATGAAACGGCTGTAATCATAGCCTTCTGCTCGGGAGTTCAACACACCAAGGTCGCCACGTCGTTCCATCGTGACCGACCGGCAACCCTGGTGGAGCTCTCGGAGAGGGTCAAAAAATATATCGATACCGAGGAGTTCCTGAAGGCGAAGCGCGCCGGCCAGGCGGGAGATGAATCCCCAAAGGCCAACGCAAGCGTGAAGGATTCGAGAAGGGCTCGGGAAAGAAGCCAAAGCAAGATCAGAAGGATGCCCGGGGTCAGCCCCCGATCGCTTTCACACCCATATACCGACCTATACACGAAGTCATGGCTGCCGCAGAGGTGCTGAGGTTGCTTCAGCAGCCAGCCAAACTTAGAGCACCGCCCAGTAAGAGAAACCGGGACAAATTTTGCCGCTACCACAGGGATCACGGCCATGAAATGGAGGATTGCTTCAAATTAAAGATGGCAATAGAGAAGTTGATCGAGCAGGGACACCTTGCTGAGTTCGTCACAGCAGATAGACGACCCCGGCAGGACACCCGAGCTCCCGATCAACCACCACCACTTGGCCACATCCACGTGATCTCCGGAGGAACGTCAGGCGGAGGTGATTCACAGTCGGAACAGAAGAGGCATGCTCGGGCATCCCGAGCGGATGTCTGGCAGGTCCAATCCACCGGCTCCTCCCCAATCGATGTTTTAACATTCACATCTGACGACCTGCAGGGCGTCCACTGCCCCCATGATGACCCGCTAGTAGTGACGCTTTCTATAGCAAACTATATGGTCAAGAGAGTGCTAGTAGACACAGGTAGCTCGTCCGACATTATGTTCACGTCGGCATTCGATCAACTCAGGATCGCCAGGGATCGGCTCCGGCCGGTTGCTACCCCCCTGGTTGGATTCAACGGCTCTAACACACAACCGCTCGGGACAATCGAGCTTCCAGTTCTCATGGGGACCTACCCTCAGCAGGCCTCTGTGCTGACCAATTTCGTGATCGTAGAAGCCCCGTCGGCCTACAATGTCATCCTTGGCAGGCCGACCCTCAACAAGGCCAAAGCAGTTGTCTCTACCTACAGCTTAACAGTGAAGTTCCCAACCCCTCAGGGACCCGGATGCTTGCGTGGAGATCAGACCACCGCCCAGAGTTGCTACGTCAGCTCGTTACGCCGGGGGACAATCACCGAAACACTAAGCGTTCAAGAGATGGACCCCCAGGACCAGAGCGACGCAATAGGTCCAGTGGCAGAATTGGAAAGTGTAGTGTTGAATCCCGAGTACCCTGACCACACGGTCAGCATTAGCAGCTTACTGGATCCCGACCTGAAGGAAAAATTGACCCAGTTCTTGAGGCAAAACCAGGACATTTTTGCTTGGAGTCATGAGGATATGCTCGGGATTGACCCCCGGGTAATGTCCCATCGCCTCAACGTCAGTCCAGATTGCAGGCCGGTGAAGCAGAAAAAGAGGGGCATGGCCCCCGAGAGACAGAAGGCAGTGAGTGAAGAGGTCGAGAAGCTCCTCAAAGCCCGTTCCATACGAGAAGTTCACTACCCCGACTGGCTAGCCAACGTGGTACTTGCCAAGAAAAGCAGCGGGAAGTGGAGGATATGCGTGGACTTTACCGACCTCAACAAAGCTTGTCCCAAGGATTGCTATCCGCTACCCAGGATAGACCTCCTTGTGGACTCCATGGCGGGTCACTCACTCTTCTCATTCATGGGCGCTTACTCGGGGTACAACCAGATCAGTATGTACCCCGAGGACGAAGAGAAGATGGTGTTCATCACTGATCAGGGCACGTATTGCTACAAGGTGATGCCATTCGGTCTCAAGAATGCCGGGGCCACCTACTAACACCTGGTCAACTACATGTTCAAAGACCTTATTGGAAAGACTATGGAGGTATATGTGGATGATCTGCTGGTCAAGAGCCGGGACGAGCTTGACCACCTCGAGCATCTTGCTGGGGCCTTCAGCATTTTGAGAAAATTCAGGATGAGATTGAACCCGGCCAAATACACCTTCGGCGTCTCGTCCGGGAAATTTCTGGGCCACCTAGTCAGCAGATGGGGGATTGAGGTGAACCCCGAAAAGATCAAAGCCATCATCAACATGCGGTCGCCCAAATCAACAAAGGAGGTTCAAAGCTTAGCCGAACAGGTGGCCACATTGAACAGATTTGTCTCCCAAGCTACCGATCGGTGCCTGCCATTCTTCAAAATCCTCCACAAAGCGTTCCAGTGGTCAGAAGAGTGTGAAGAGGCGTTCCAGGAACTCAAGAAGTACCTGGTGTTGGGTTTGTGCCCTCAAACCATTACTTTATGTATTAGACATTGATTTTTTAATATATGGATATCAGCTTTACATTTCATTATGTATGTTTCTTTCATGAGATGATTGTTTAATCCATAAGTATCATAGTAAGTATTTCGTGTGTGTATGAGATACATACAATGAGATACGAATTACTATTCTTTGATACTTAAAGCTTGTCACAGTGGATGATGAGACTGGATATCTCATCAGGTATACACTGTAGCATCATTAACTACCATTCGATGGAGTGATAAATCTCAATCACTAGAGTGTGACTCTTGGTTAATATGCTAGTGCTTATAGTGCATTGACGGACCTGAGCTTTCCTATTGACACTCAAAGCTGTCAATCAGTCGATAGGAACTCATAACTTGTATAAGGTACGTGTTCTCAATCTTGAGGCGATTATGAACACAGACTGTGGATATGACTGCTTTGACTTACCAATCAGTGAGGTCTATAGAAGATCAACACCTGGGTATCTTGGGTATGTCATGTTCATAGGGTTGTGAACATATATTGTCAAGATAGAATCTACCCTCTAATTCAGAGTAAGCATTCCCTTGAGAATGTCACCAAGTCGATTACTGAGTACTGCAGTCTTGTTGATAAGAGTTATCAACATGTTTGGTAATCATGAGAGGTGAATGGGACTCAAGGAATACAAGAAGTAATCATGATTCAGGTTGACAGTAACAGTTATCCGACTACCTGAATATGATTACGAATGCTAGAGGTAGAGGGACATTAGTACAACATACAAGTCTAGTTATCGCTTCGGATATGTTCTTTTGCGTTGGAGTTCAGTTATCGTTTTATAGTGGAGTAAAAGTTAACTGACCAGTTAGTTAGTTTGCTGATCAAAGAGTTTGGTCATGGTAATTAACAAACTGGTCTGAGCCAACAATAAAGAGCCTAGGAGGTCCCACTCTTAGCTCCGCCAGGATGCTTGGAAAGATGCTTGAGGATGATGTCCAGACAGGTTCGATCGATCGAAGATATCTCGATCGATTGAAGTCTGCAGGTTCGATCGATCGAAGATGGTTCGATCGATCGAATGTTCGATCGATCGAAGGCACTTCGATCGCTCGAAGTCTAGGTCGGTTCTGGGAATCTATAAATAGGGCAGCTGCGTTCTGGAAAAGGTTGTTCGTCGTTTTGAACGTCAGAAGCTGCAGAAACTGTTTTGGAGTCCCAAAACCTTCTCTATCCTCTCCATTAGGGTTCCCACCAACCCTAGTCTTTCTGGCAGGCATCCGCAGGAGTCATAAGGGTGAAGATCATCTAGTGGAGGCTGCTGGAAGTTGAAGATCAGAATTGGGTTCAAGACACTAAGGTATAACTCGTGTCCCCTCTTGTGCGCATCTGTAGAATTGACGAGTAGTAGATCCGGGCATGCCAATAAAGTTTCATAACTTGATTTTTCCGCTGCGCGTTTAAACTTTCCATTTAAACCTATTTTTCCAACAATTGGTATCAGAGCCACGCTCGTTTGGATCCATAGATGCGTTTTTTGGAACACTATTTTGATTTGCATGTTGATTTTAGAACTGCTTTCGAAACTGCATCGTCACAGATCTGTTTCTGCAGTGTTATCGCAGCAGTATACAAATCTGTGATTGCATTGGATGCAAGATAGGTTCGATCGATCGAAGTAGTCTTGATCGATCGAACGCTCTGTACTCGAGCGATCGAACAGGTTTCGATCGATCGAAACCTTCTGCTGTTCGAGCGATCGAACAGAGTTCGATCGATCGAGACAGACTCTTTGTCAGGATCTTTGTTTCACAATTTTAAAAGTATTTTGAAATTAAAAGTTTAAATTTAACGTATTCTGCAAAATTTTTAATCATTCTGTGAAATAGAATGTTCAAGCGATTGAACAGTGTTCAATCGATCGAAGGTTCGAGCGATCGAACGGTCTTCGATCGATCGAACTATGACAGAGAAGTTAGATGCTGTTTTGAGTTCTAATTCAGTATGTAAAGAGTTTATATACTGTGTGAATCAATTAAGGGTTCCAATAGTTATATTTTGTTATATATATGCGTGGATGTGTGTTCAACTAACCTTTTGCAGCAAAAGTTAGTCGCTATCTCCCATGGCGCCAAGAGCATTTAATTTTGTGTTTGAATGTTTTAGATTGGTGTGTTGTTTTAAGTTTGGTTTGGTTTTAAGGCATATGTAAAGGGCGCTGCGACTTCAATCCTACGAAAAGGAAAGTCGCACCGGTTTCCCTAGCCTTTTATTTTGTTGTTGCTATTTCTATTTCTAGATAAATTGTAAGCTTCAAAAGAGGCATAGGTTCAATGTAATAGAATTAGAATATCCATGAAGATGGAGCAAGGAGCCGTTGTCCATGAAGATGGAGCTGGAGGCGATCAAACCAAAAGCAGGTTCTATGGAGATAGAGCCATGGGAGATAGAGGCATCGTTTGGATGTCTTTTATTTCATTTTAGTTTTTTGTTTTATGTGCTTTGTTTGTGATTGGCGTATAATACATTGTTGCATGCACGCAAAACAAGTTTTCTAAAATAAAATTCAAAAACCGTTTTCAACACATTAGTAAACATTAGATGTTTATGGGAAGTGTGTAGAAACAGATTTTCTCAAAAAGCAAAATCCTTTTTTACTAAATCTAGTGGGAGAGGGTCTTATCAAATTACACCCACGATCTTCCATTAACGGTTCACTGTAAGATGAGTGGTGCATTCTGTGTCACCTCGCCAGGGGTGATCATTCCATACGGAGGGTGCATTACTCATTGGTTACTAGATGTGAACTTCTTTTGATAGGATCAATCAGACGTGTTAGAGGGTGACCACCACACGGAGGCGCTACTTGAGACGGTTGTGATTGGATCCTAGTTAATGGTACACACTAGCTAAGCTATGGATAAGGGATCCCACACGGGGCATTATTCAGAAACTTAGAGATCAAATAGGTTCGGGAGTCATAACTTGTTTTGCAAGAGTTGCATAGCGGACAAGTCATGATTAATCGAAAGATTGAACATTGACCACCACACGGAGGCTTTATTCTTTCGTTTCAATATTCCGGCGACTTTGTTTTAAAATAAGAGTTTTAAAAGGATTCTTTTATTTCAAACTGTCAAATTCTGATATCCATATTTATTTTGTTTGTTTGATTTTCAGTAATCATAATGTCTGGATCTGCATTTAGTCCACTTGCCACCATACTCACTCAAAACAAGTTAACTGGAAACAACTACACTGAATGGAAACGAAACCTTGACATCGTATTAACTGCGGAGGATCACATATATGTCCTCACCACCCCATGCCCCGAAGAACCCGCGGCAAATGCTTCGGCAGCTGCCAGACGCGAGTTCGACAAATGGAAGAAGTCGAATGGAATGGCTCGTTGCTATATTCTGGCCTCAATGGCTGGTGTGTTACAACATCAATTCCAATCGAATGATTCTGCCAGTGACATTATCACATCCCTGAAAAAGATGTTTGGGGAGCATGGCAGGCCTGCCAGACAGGTAGCTATGCAGAAGATAATGAGTGCAAAGATGTCGGAAGGGACTCCAGTCAAGGAACATGTTTTAAAAATGATTGGTTATTTAAACGAGCTGGAGACCCTAGGTGCCAACATCGATGCACAGACCCAAGTTGATATGATCCTCAATTCGCTGTCGCCTTCATTCGCTCAATTTAAACTTAACTATAATATGAATCAAATGAATTTTTCAATGAGCGAATTGATGAGTTCTCTTTTGGCAGCGGAAGGGGTGATCAAACCTGGGGTCAACGTTTTGAACGTTGAGAAAAGCGCTTCCTCTTCCCGATCTGTACCGAAAGGAAAGAAAGGGAAGAAGAAGGCTGGCACTGGTGGTTCAAGTGTTGGACCGGTCCCTAAGATTGCAAAATCTAAGGGAAAAGGTAAAGGCAAAGGGAAGGTGGGTGGCCAAGGCAAAGGAAAGTGTTTCCAATGCGGTGAGAAGGGCCACTGGAAGAGGAACTGTCCAGAATTCTTAGCTACAAGAGTTCAAGGTATGATTGAATCACATGTGATTGAAGTAAGTTTTATAACGGATACTTCAAACACTTGGTGCATTGATTCTGGTGCGACTAACCATATCTGTAATTCATTGCAGGGGTTCAGATCAACCAGGAAGTGCAGTGATGGGGAAATCGTACTTACTCTAGGTTCTAACGCAACCGTATCTGCGGTTGCTATAGGAGTCGTAGTTTTAGAATTTCTAGACAATAAAATTTTGATTTTATCAGATGTACTTTACGTCCCTTCAATGAGACGTAATTTAATTTCAGTTTCTAATTTATCGAATAATGGTTATTCTTTTCATTTTAGAACTGAAGTTGTGATTAAAAGAAACAGTTCTTTTATATGTTCTGGTGTTAAATCAAATGGTTTGTATGTGATTACTCCCAATATTTCAAAAGATTCTTGTTTGGAACTTAATAACTCAGTGGTAACTTTACCATCTAAAAGAAAGGAACCTTCCACTAATCCAACAAGGCTTTGGCATATGAGGCTTGGCCATATCAATCTGAATAGGATTGGCAGACTAGTCAAAGAAGGGGTCTTAGGCGATTTGGTTCTCGAACCAATGGAAGTCTGCGAGTCTTGTTTGGAGGGTAAAATGACCAAAAGGCCCTTTCCTGCAAAGGGCAATGGGACCAATGCATTGTTGGAATTAGTTCATACTGATGTGTGTGGACCAATAAATATTAGAGCAAGGGGTGGTTATGAGTATTTCATTACATTTACCGATGACCACTCCAGGTATGGATATGTGTACCTAATGCAGCACAAGTCTGAAGCCTTTGAAAAGTTCAAAGAGTTTAGGGATGAAGTGGAGAAGCAATTGGGCACACATATCAAGACCATTCGATCTGATCGAGGTGGCGAGTACCTCTCTAATGAGTTTATTGATCACCTCGTACAGAATAGGATTCTGTCACAGTTAACTGCACCTGGTATGCCTCAGCAAAATGGTGTAGCGGAGAGAAGGAATCGGACTCTTTTAGACATGACTAGGTCGATGATGAGTTATTCTGAGTTGCCATTATTCCTTTGGGGTTATGCTTTGGAAACCGCTGCTTACATACTAAATCTAGTACCAAGCAAATCTGTTCCAAGAACACCACGAGAGATGTGGATTGGGCGCAAGCCTTCTTTGCAACATCTCCGGATATGGGGGTGTCCGGCACATGTGCTGAAAGGAAAGATGAGCAAATTGGATTCTAGATCGGAAGTATGTTACTTTGTGGGTTATCCAAAGGGTACTTATGGATGGTATTTTTATGATCCAAGGGAACAGAAAGTGTTTGTTAGTACAAATGCTGTTTTCTTAGAGAATGATTATATCATGAACCATAAACCTAAGGGAAGGATAGATCTTAGAGAGATAGAAGGAGAGCCCTCAGTCCAACCCGCAGTTAATGACGATATAAATCAAGAAAACACCACTTCTTCACCTATTTTCGCACCTGTACCTCGTCGTAGTGGGAGGATTATCAGCCAGCCTGATAGATACATGTTCTTAGGAGAAGTTTTTGAAGCTGTCTCCATAGAATCTGAATCTGATCCTACCACATACGAAGAGGCAATGGTTGATGTTGATTCAGCTCATTGGGTTAAAGCTATGAAGGCTGAATTGGAATCTATGGATTCCAATCAGGTCTGGGATCTTGTAGAGCTTCCAGCCAATATTAAACCCATTGGCTGCAAGTGGGTCTACAAGAGGAAAAGAGGATCTGATGGAAAGGTTGAGACCTTTAAGGCTAGGCTTGTAGCGAAAGGTTATACTCAGAGGGAGGGCATTGACTATGAGGAAACCTTTTCGCCGGTAGCCATGCTCAAGTCCATCAGAATACTCTTATCTATTGCTGCATGCCTAGATTTTGAAATCTGGCAGATGGACGTCAAGACTGCATTCTTGAATGGCAATCTTGAGGAGGACATCTATATGCAACAACCAGAAGGGTTCATAGCTGGTCGGAAAGGTAACTTGGTATGCAAGTTGCAAAAGTCCATTTATGGGCTTAAGCAGGCATCCAGAAGTTGGAACATCCGATTTGACCAAGCGGTCAAGTCGTTTGGTTTCATACAGAATCTGGATGAGCCTTGTGTATACAAGAAATGTGAAGGGAAAGTAGTGGCTTTTCTTGTGCTTTACGTTGACGACATTCTACTCATTGGAAATGATGTAGCGGCGCTGTCAACGGTCAAGGTTTGGCTAGCTAGTACTTTCGATATGAAGGATCTAGGAGAGGCGAGCTATATTCTTGGAATAAAGCTCTTTCGGGATCGTAAGCGAAAGATAATGGGATTATCTCAAGCTGGTTATATCGATAAAGTGCTAACTAGGTTTTCAATGGATAATTCGAAGAAAGGTTTGTTACCTTTCAGGCATGGTTTAG
This sequence comes from Hydrangea macrophylla, assembly GCA_033977485.1. Lineage (NCBI taxonomy): Eukaryota > Viridiplantae > Streptophyta > Magnoliopsida > Cornales > Hydrangeaceae > Hydrangea > Hydrangea macrophylla. Next base: position 9,819,327 of record CM066990.1, on the reverse strand, counting down.
CGTTCTCCAAGGACCAGTGTCCAAAGACACAGGAGGAGAGGAATCGCATGATAGGAGTTCCCTATGCTTCGGCAGTGGGAAGTCTCATGTATGTGATGTTATGCACTAGACCAGATATCTGCTTTGCCGTTGGCATGGTTAGCAGATATCAGTCGAATCCGGGTCCAGAGCACTGGACAGCCGTTAAGCACATTCTTAAGTACTTGAGAAGGACTAAAGATTACATGCTTATGTACGGTGGTAGTGAGTTAATTCCAGTAGGATACACTGACTCAGACTTTTTGATCGTCATCTAGATAGTCTAGGTCTCAGATTTAGTTCTGAATGGTTATGAGTGCAAGTGGGAGTTTGTTGGGTTTGTGCCCTCAAACCATTACTTTATGTATTAGACATTGATTTTTTAATATATGGATATCAGCTTTACATTTCATTATGTATGTTTCTTTCATGAGATGATTGTTTAATCCATAAGTATCATAGTAAGTATTTCGTGTGTGTATGAGATACATACAATGAGATACGAATTACTATTCTTTGATACTTAAAGCTTGTCACAGTGGATGATGAGACTGGATATCTCATCAGGTATACACTGTAGCATCATTAACTACCATTCGATGGAGTGATAAATCTCAATCACTAGAGTGTGACTCTTGGTTAATATGCTAGTGCTTATAGTGCATTGACGGACCTGAGCTTTCCTATTGACACTCAAAGCTGTCAATCAGTCGATAGGAACTCATAACTTGTATAAGGTACGTGTTCTCAATCTTGAGGCGATTATGAACACAGACTGTGGATATGACTGCTTTGACTTACCAATCAGTGAGGTCTACAGAAGATCAACACCTGGGTATCTTGGGTATGTCATGTTCATAGGGTTGTGAACATATATTGTCAAGATAGAATCTACCCTCTAATTCAGAGTAAGCATTCCCTTGAGAATGCCACCAAGTCGATTACTGAGTACTGCAGTCTTGTTGATAAGAGTTATCAATATGTTTGGTAATCATGAGAGGTGAATGGGACTCAAGGAATACAAGAAGTAATCATGATTCAGGTTGACAGTAACAGTTATCCGACTACCTGAATATGATTACGAATGCTAGAGGTAGAGGGACATTAGTACAACATACAAGTCTAGTTATCGCTTCGGATATGTTCTTTTGCGTTGGAGTTCAGTTATCGTTTTATAGTGGAGTAAAAGTTAACTGACCAGTTAGTTAGTTTGCTGATCAAAGAGTTTGGTCATGGTAATTAACAAACTGGTCTGAGCCAACAATAAAGAGCCTAGGAGGTCCCACTCTTAGCTCCGCCAGGATGCTTGGAAAGATGCTTGAGGATGATGTCCAGACAGGTTCGATCGATCGAAGATATCTCGATCGATTGAAGTCTGCAGGTTCGATCGATCGAAGATGGTTCGATCGATCGAATGTTCGATCGATCGAAGGCACTTCGATCGCTCGAAGTCTAGGTCGGTTCTGGGAATCTATAAATAGGGCAGCTGCGTTCTGGAAAAGGTTGTTCGTCGTTTTGAACGTCAGAAGCTGCAGAAACTGTTTTGGAGTCCCAAAACCTTCTCTATCCTCTCCATTAGGGTTCCCACCAACCCTAGTCTTTCTGGCAGGCATCCGCAGGAGTCATAAGGGTGAAGATCATCTAGTGGAGGCTGCTGGAAGTTGAAGATCAGAATTGGGTTCAAGACACTAAGGTATAACTCGTGTCCCCTCTTGTGCGCATCTGTAGAATTGACGAGTAGTAGATCCGGGCATGCCAATAAAGTTTCATAACTTGATTTTTCCGCTGCGCGTTTAAACTTTCCATTTAAACCTGTTTTTCCAACACCTGGCTTCCCCTCCTCTACTCTCAACACCCGTGCCCGGGGAAGAATTATTTCTATACTTGGTAGTGTCACTGTCAGCGGTTAGCTCGACACTTATCCGAGAAGAGCACGGGATACAATTCCCAGTGTACTACACCAGCCGGGCATTACAGGGCGCAGAGAGCAGATACTCCCGCATCGAAAAACTGGCATTCGCCCTTATCACCTCGGCTCGAAGGATCCGCCCTTACTTTCAGGCCCATGCCATTGTGGTCCTCACAGATCAACCTCTCTGCAGAATCCTCAGCTGTCCAGACACGTCCGAAAAGTTTGTCAAGTGGGCCTTGGAGTTGGAAGAGTTTACCGACCCCGGACAGCCATCAAGGGACAAGCCGTGACTGACTTTCTGGTTGAGTTCACATATCCAGAAGACCCGATTGAAGAGTCCGAGCCACCGACCTTACTGCCCAGGTTACACTCTGATATCCCTACCTGGGTACTGCATGTGGACGGTTCATCCAATCAGCAAGGCAGTGGGGCAGGAATCATCTTAACTACCCCCAACGGCATCCAACTTGAATATGCAATAAGATTTGGGTTCCATGCCTCCAACAACGAGGCCGAATACGAAGCCCTATCGGTTGGACTATAGTTGGCCACCTCTATGAGTGCACAACAGGTCCAGGGATACAGTGATTCCCAACTCGTAGTCAACCAGGTTAACCAAGAATAAGAAGCGCGGGAAGACAATATGGTAGCCTACTTGGCCCTTGTCCAAGCGGTTTCCAAGATGCTCCGAGGATTCTCCATCACGCAGATACTGAGAGAAGAAAATACCAGGGCCAACCGGTTGGCTCGCCTCGACTCGTCTTCTGAGTCAGACTTGCCCGGGATACGAATACAATATCTACCTGAGCTAAGTGTGATCAACTCAGAAGACATGGAGGTAGATCCGGTCACCTTGGGACCCAGCTGGATGGACCCGCTCGTGATGTTCTTGACAACAAGGAAGCTACCAGACGACAAAGAAGAAGCCTGCCGGGTCAAATACCAGGCGGCGCGATACCACCTTGTTAACGGCATTCTCTACAAGAGGGGATTCACTATCCCGTACCTCCGTTGTGTTCATCCTGCGCAAGTCCAAGCTATACTATTTGAAATCCATGAAGGAGTGTGCGGGAACCACATTGGAGGCCGGGCACTCTCTAGAAAGGCCCTACTGCAAGGTTACTACTGGCCAACCATGGCCCGGGATTCCCAGTAGTACGTTAGAAGATGTGACAAGTGTCAACGATACTCTCCCATGATCAACGGACCAGGAGAGCTCCAGACACCGATCCACAACCCCCTGGCCGTTCACCCAGTGGGGCATCGACATTGTCAGTCCCCTGCCAATGGGAAAAGGACAGGTCAAGTTCACCGTCATCGCTGTTGACTACTTCACCAAGTGGGCAGAGGCCGATCCCTTGGCAATAATAACCGAACAAAAAATGGAGAGCATCGTGGAAAGGAATATTCTTAGCAGGTTCGGCATTCCCCGGGTCCTGGTCAGCGACAACGGCATGCAGTTTGACATCCCTATATTCAGGCAATTCTGCTCGGGCTACGGGATACAGAATTATTACTCCTCCCCCAATCACCCACAAGCCAACGGTCAAGCCGAGGTAACCAACCGAACAATCTTACAATCAATCAAGACAAGGCTTGAAGGCGCCAAAGGGCTGTGGGCTGAAGAACTACCGACCCTTCTGTGGGCCTACCGCACTACACCCCGAGCGGCAATAGGCGAGACGCCGTTCTCTTTAACCTACGGATTTGAGGTAGTGGTTCCCATAGAGCTTGGGTTGTCTACGTATCGGGTGGTCAACTTCAGTGTGTTGAATAACGAAGACACCCTCCGGTCAGAACTGGACCTGGTGGAGGAAAGGAGAGACCAAGCCTATCTGAAGGTGGCGGCCTACAAACAATGGGTTTCTCGATACTACAACAGTAAGGTAAAGCACCGCAATTTTCAAGTCGGGGAGCTCGTCCTCAAGGTGGTGAACCAGTCCACCCGAATCCCTAGCCACGGGAAATTGGGGGCAAACTGGGAAGGCCCGTACAAAGTAACCCGGATCAACCGTCCGGGAACTTACTGGCTACAAAGTATGGACGGGCATGATCTCTCTCATCCTTGGAATGTGCAACACCTCCGCAAGTATTAATTCTCCATCAAGTACCACGAATCGGACAGCAAACAACCTAACTTTTTGGTCTACCCTTACATTTGGGTGATTCAGGTATTCAATAATGGGGATTCTCCAGTCGTCATCCTCCATTAAGACCGAATTGGTAGTAGCGAACCAACCTCTCTTTGCAACAGACGGGAGTGATCGGACATGAACAGTGATTAGTTGGTCTTCTGCGCTCTTATGAGAATATGAGGCTGATCCTGTTTTTGCCAACTTATCGGCCTCAATATTCGTGGTTCTTGGAATATAGCTCACGCTAATGTCATCAAATGCCTCCATGAGTTGAGTGGCAACTACGTGGAACGAGCATAGCTCCCAACTCCTTATCTGAAACTCCCCGGCTATCTGTCCGATCACCAACCCTGAGTCTCCCTTTATATGCACGGACGATGCCCCCATTTCAAGGAGTATCTCCAGTCCGATGATAAGTGCTTCGTACTCGGCCTGATTATTAGTACATTTGAAATTAAGCCGAAAAGACATTTTTGTCTTTTTATACTTGGGTGATAAAATCACCACTCCTGCCCCAGCACCCTCTGCGTTTTTGGAACCGTCAAAGATCAACGTCCATGGGACTAAGGACGTGCTCAGCACTTTGGGTGTTGAAGGTAGTTCCCCCAAATTAGTAGGATCTGGGTGATCAGCCAAGAAATTGGCTATGGCCTGGCCTTTCACCGACTACTGCGATCGGTATTGGATAGCAAATTCCATTAAGGCCAAGGTCTATTTCCCAATTCAGCCTCGCATAATTGGTCTTGACAACATATATCTTATCACATCAGTTTGACATATTATGTAAGTTGAAACAGGAAGCATATATGTTCTTAACTTTTGTGAAGAAAAATACAATGCCAAGCATAACTTCTCAATCGGCGCATAGCGCTGTTCGATTGGAGTCAACATTCTACTTAAATAATAAACGGCCTGCTCGTTGCCTTGCTCATTATCTTGAGCCAGCATACTTCCTATAGAGCAGCCAGAGGCCGATATATACAATTTTAGGTACCTACCCTTCTTGGGTGGCATTAATACTGGAGGAGTAGACAAATACTGTTTGATTCCTTCAAAGGCTTATTGATGGCCGTCTTCCTACTTGAAGTCTTCATCGGTCTTGATCTTCAATAGTGGGGTCCATACTTGGGTCTTTCCTGCACAATTTGATATAAATCTTCTTAAGAAATTGATCTGTCCTAGCAATCTCTGAAGCTCTTTCTTATTAGCAAGTGGCTTTGCTGCCTGGATAGCCCGAGCCTTATTCTTGTCAATCTCTATCCCCCTTTGATGTACTAAGAAACCTAAAAAGTTCCCTGCGATAACGCCGAATGCACATTTGAGAGGATTCATCTTTAGTCCGTGAGCCCGCATCCTTTCAAATGCTTTTTCCAAATCCCTTAGATGATCAGCATTATCCCCTGACTTCACCACCACATCATCTATGTAAACTTCCATGAACTGTCCGATTATGTCATGGAAAATTGAATTCATTGCCCGTTGATAAGTGGCTCCAGCGTTCTTCAGCCCGAAAGGCATGACAACCCATTCAAAGGTTCCAATTGCCCCCGGACACCGAAAATCAGTCTTCGGGACATCCTCTTCGGCGATGTAGATCTGGTTATATCCCGAGTGCCCGTCCATAAATGATAAAATTTTATGTTTCGCGGCCGAATCAATTAGCTGATCGGCCATTGGCATGGGATACTCATCTTTTGGGGTAGCTAAGTTTAAGTTCCTGAAGTCAATGCAGACCCTCAGCTTCCCATTCTTCTTCACTACTGGCACCACATTCGAGACCCATTCAACATATCGGGCTGTCCGAATGAAGCCGGCGTTCAGTAGTCTCTCGATCTCCTCTTTCACCTTCAGCGTTACCTCTGGTGACATGCGTCGAGGTTGCTATTTGAACGGCCTGAACCCCGATTTAATTGGTAATCGGTGTTCCACCAGTTCCCTAGATAAGCCAGGCATCTCGTCATAATCCCAGGCAAAACAATCTTTGTACTTACATAGGAGGGCAATTAGCTCGGCCTGATACTGAGGATCCAGCATCTGACTTACATAGGTAGGTTTGTGCTCTCCTTCTTTGCCTAGGTTGACTTCCAAGAGAGGGTCTTGGACATCGGCCTTTAAATCATCAAGTTTTGCCGTGGCCGTTTCCAACTCGTCCATCTGAATCTCTTCTTCTCTCGGCGCTTCTTCTTCGTAGATACAATCAGCCAGATTGATCATTCCGTCACAGGTACCGATTTCCAATCTTCTGTCGGCCAAGAATACACACCATCTGGCCATGCTGGCCCTCAAGGCCTGCAGCTTCCGTTCTTCAATTATCGGAATCCCCATGGACATCTTCTTGTTCAACGATCTCAATCGGCCTTGACTCTTCTATCCGACTGAGATTATGGAAATATGCTTTAATGTCCGACGAACTTCCTTTAAGGAAGGTCGCTGAATTTGGTCTTCCCATTTTGTTGCACCCCAGCAACTTAACTGGCCCGATGTCATCTTCGTACAAGACTGCATCGGCCGTCTGCACCCGGGCTACAAAAGGCTTGGTGTCTTCCCTAACCACTTCCACCTCATCACCCCTCCAGAAAATCAACAACTGATGGAGCATGGAGGGAATACAATAATTTGGGTGTATCCAATCCCGGCCTAGTAAAGCATTATAGGCCGCTGAGGTTTCTACTATGAAAAAAGTAGTCATGACCGTTTTACTGCCAACGGTCAGCTCCAGGGGTAAGATACCCTTAGTCCTTGAAGGTGCCCCCGTGAAGCTTTGGACATTCATCTCGGTCGGAATTAGCTCCGACTCAGACTTTTGCAGGATCCTCAACATAATTTGGGGCATGATGTTAATGGTAGACCCCCCATCAACAAGAATCCTATTTATTGGGACACCTTCGATATTCCCTTTCACATAGAAAGGCTTCAGATGTTGGGACATCTGGTGTGTTGGCTTCTCAAACACCACTTTAACTGGTCCAGTCTTCAATCCATCCTCAGTCTGATGTCCTTTCGGCCTCAAGATGGTGATCTTAGGCCGATCGGTCTGGTTGTCAGTGGCATCTACATTTTTACTAGTGGCGTCCACCACTTTAGGCTTAACGGTCTCTCCCCCGTTCCAAAAGATTTCTTCCATCACGGTCGAGTCCTTAGCTAGGCCTTCTACTAAATCCCCTTCCATGGCCGATGGCTGGTCCGGCTTGGCCATGAAGGACATAGGTAGGGTGAACACCATGTTGGATGACAAACCTAGTGGAATCGTCCCGAATTGTATTGGCGAAAAACTTGAGTTCGACACATCCTCATCGGACTCAATCATCTTGTCCAAGGTAACTCTACCTTCTTCCTGTGATCTTTCTTGTCAGACCCTTTCCCTTGGGTGCTCAGTGACAACGCGCATCACCCTCGTGGTGAGTCCTTGGTTATCGGACACCTTGAGCTCTGTGGGAGCAGGATGGTTTCCAGCCTGATTCTTCAAGAACTGACGCTCTCGCTCGGCCTATCTCATCCTCTGATACCTCCTTTTCTGGGACTTACTATATTGTGGCCGTGCTGGAAATTTAGAGTGTTCAGCTCTGTGCCACTTTTGATCTTGTACCCGAGGTGGTAGCACCATCCTCGGGCTCCTGCCAGAGGTTGTTGCTTGCATCTGAGGCCCTGGGACTGTCTGGGAACTCCTTGCCCCCAGTCGGCCGGATTCGCCTTGGCCGACTCGCTGCACCAACTGATGTTTTGCCTGCCACTCGGGCTTGGCCTGACCTTGCCATGGTATTGACAATCTCTCATGTACGGACCGTCTCGGGCTTGATTCCCTGTGTTCATAGCTTCTCGGCCTCTTGCTCGGGCTCGAGACTTCCTTCTTGACGTCAGCCTTACACCTCGGGCATAAGCCTTATTCGATGGTTTCCAGCTGTCTCCGTAGATCAGCTATCAAATTGTCCGTACTAGATTTGGCCATTTCTTCCTCGGCCTTTTGGGCTTCTGCCAGAGGTTCTTGATAGCTCTTTTGGAGGTCATGTATTGTCACCTTCGGCCGATCAGTAGCCGACATAGCAATTTGCTTAGACAAGTCTATCTTCTGTCTCGGCCTAGAAAGCCTGGTTAGATCGGGCATCACCATGTTAGTGCCCGTAATCTGAGGAAAAGGATTTGAATCGATCCCCATAGCTTTGTCCGAGAATTTGAAGACTCCCTTCTCCACGTTTTCCTGTATGAAATTGCGAAAAACAACACAATTGTTAGTAGAATGCTTCCAAGAATTGTGCCATTTACAGTATTCTTTATTTTTTGTGTCATCGGCCTTAGGGATCCGATGACCTTCACTTAGCTTGATCACTTTATCGGCCAACAAGGCATCAAATATTTGATCCGCCATAGTTATATCAAAAGTGTAGTTTTTCCCGCCTCGAACGCCATTTTCTTTGCAGCGGCGTTGTTATTTACTGGCTTATTCAAGGCATTACATACGACTGGCCGTTTGCATGTTAACTCGGCCATATCGCTTTCTACTTCAAGGTCACGTTCTGCCAAATGGACCTCGTAATTGGGGTCTTTATAATATATTCCCTTGGAGGAGTTCTTCTTCTCCTGCTCATCTAAAAGAATGCGCTCGTAGCGACCGGCCCATGTGGCAAGCTCGAATAGGTCACAGAAGTCAGTTCCCTCGAACCTCTTGCGAAGTTCGAAAGACATGCCCCCCATGGCCATCTTTGCATACTCTTCCTCGGGCAAAACTGTCTTACACCGATATTTTGCCTTTCGGAAACGGGCTATGTAGGTTTCCACGGTCTCTCCTACTAACTGCATCATCCTGGACAAATCAGCCAGCGATGTTTCGGGCTCAGTTCTATAGAACTGGCCATGAAATAGTTCTTCCATCCCTTGCCAAGTTAACACAGAATTGGCTGGGAGGTTAACATACCACAAAAACACCATGCCCGTTAGCGAGTTTGGGAATAGTCTTAGCTTTAATGGGTCACTGTGACCCACATGGCCGCATTGAACAATAAAACGGCCAATGTGCTTAACTGAGGACTGTTCACTCTCTCCTGAGAACAGAGTGAAATTTGGTACTTTGTACCCCTGAGGAAATATGACTTGGTCAATTTCAGGGGGGTACGGCCGTCTGTAAGTCGGCCTTTCCAATCTTCGCATAAACGGGCCATACTCCTAGTGTATGGCCGCTACCAGTTCCTCCCTATTTATGGGTTGGGCTACGAGCTGAACATTCCTTATCGGGGTTACCAACGGTGGCGGTCCGTGCTGTTGGTTGTGGGCCTGATGAGTCCAAAACCCACCGTGGTTCCTTTGCCCCCCGTGGCCATGGCCTAGGGGCTGTGAGTGGCCGACTGAACTGTCAGTGTGGCCTGTAGATCTACCAAAACCTGGAGTCGCCGATCCGTTGGGATCGGTAAATGCTGAACCGCTTGCCATACCGGCCTGTGACTCCGATTGCCTGCCTGAGCCATTACCATCCCTTAGGTTTGGACATACGTAAGGCGTATCTTTCGGCTTATCGGACTCAAGCAAAGTGCCCGAGCCTGATCCGTTGACCTGTTCTTTGTTGCTTCCGGCCTTATAGGTTTCAACCAGCCTTCCGATTGCTTCCGTCAGGCGGTCCAACTTTATATGGGTGGTCCTGGTTTCTAGGACCAATTCAGCCTGACTCTTATGAACATCGACCGTTTGGTTCATGACCGATTTAAGATTGCCCATTGAGCCTATGAGCGCGTTGTACTCCTGCCACATGGGCTCTACGTTGGCTCTCATGGCCACTGAAATTGCCTCAAGAGTGACGCTGCCATCTTGGGGAGAATGGCCGGTGCTCTCCTCCACAAGTGGGTCTGTGGGCTGATCGTCCTGGCCGTTCTTTGTCCTCTTATCTTTCTTTGGAGGCCTGATTTGACACTGTTGGTCCCACCGGGCGTGCCAAAATGTTTGCTTGTAATTTGCGCGGGTGTGCCAGAACCAATCGGTGGTTCAGTGTGTGTGTAATCGTGCAAACTAATTTCCTATATCGCTTGAGTGAGTGATACTCAAGGCTTTATGATCTAACTTCTAAACAGGGTGATTGTGTGTAGTGAGTAGGAAAGTACCCTCACTGAAAGTCCTTTAGCAGTACTGAAGCGCACAAGCTAAAAAGTATCAAGTTTAACAGGTAAACAAAATCACAAACGGTTTAATAAAAATAGATTTTTATTAAATGTTTGGAAAGACTAAACAGATCTTAGGAACACCAGAAAAGGCTGAATATTCAAAAGAACAAAAAGAGAAATAACAAAAGGACAGACCTAATTGCTATTAAAGATTGAAAAACAAAGACTAAGAACGCTTTGAATGCTTCGAATATGCTGAATGCTGTGTATGCTGTTTCGAGAGAGACGCGGAGTCATTTGCTTGGATGGCCTGCCTCTTATTTATAGCGGCCTTATACATCTTCTATTTGGACAGTAATTCCTTGGCTTGCACCCCAAGTTGCTTAATTGGTTGGCTGATTGAAGTCCTTCCTTATCTATGACTCAATTGAATCAATCCCTTCAATTTAGGGATTAGATGCCTCAATCCAGCTGGCAACGAGCAGATCCTTTCCTAAACGGACTCTTGTTTCCAAAACTCCCGAAGGATGATGACATCCTGCCTGCTATAGTCACCGCCTTCACCTCAGTCAATCGGCCTCATTATTGATTCTCCCGGATGAATCGGGCTCTATTAGTCTCCATGCCCGATTATCTTTCTTCCACCGCCCATAGCTAATCGGACAGTTACTTTCATCTTTCATTTCTTGGTGTCCGATTGGGCTTTTCGTCTTATATCATCGGGCTGTCAACGCACTAGGTTATGTTTCCCCAGAGCCCGATGATCCTTACCCATATTCAATCTTTCAACCCGGGCTCTACTCACTTTACCTAACATCTATCATCGGTCTCATGGCTATACCCGAGTCCGATGAGTCACTGATTGCTTAGCCCAGCCCTTCCTCCATTCTTTTCCTTAAATCGGGCTCAAAAACCATTGACGGTTTTTGGGTGCAAACACCGTTAGTAATATTTTTTTCAACGGAAATATCCGTTAGTAATGAGGCCATATGGTGTAGTGTTCCACGACATTGGTTTCATTACCGGATGTATGCATATCTCTCTCCTTAGGGACTAGTTGATATGAGTTGTCGATATTAAAGCATGAATTGCCATATATGCATTTGTTAGCGTTGTACACTCAGTATGTAGCTAAGCAGTGGACATGTACTCCATTGCAGGTGACAAGAAGAAAGGAAAGAAGAAGCGAGAAGAGTAAGGCCGATGGGATGCCAGGACCGTTCTTGTTTCTATTTTGTTTTTCCATTCTAATGATGAAATAATGAGATTTAAGAAGTTAGAATCATGTTCCTAACTTGGAAACCTCGAGTAGAAACCAAGAATTTATAAAGGGTATTTTCGTAATTTTTGACCAACGTGGGTCTTGGTTTGGGACAATGTATTTAAATTTAGTACAGGTTGGTATCACTTAATGGTTAATTGGTCATATGTGGGCATGTGTGGTAGATACTTGTGTGCGTGTGTGTGTGATACACCCAATCCACCACATCACCTAGCACATCACACACCCATCACCTTTTGGGAGACATTTCCTACACTCTCTCTCCACACCCCCCCTCCCCTGTTTTGCCGACCACTTCCCTCTCACTCCTTATCTCATTTTGTTTTTTTTTTTCTCTTTTGAATTGTCATGCCTCGGAACAACAAAATTAGAGAAAAATAAAATTTCATTTTTGGGTCCATAGGGAATGACTGGTGAAGTCACTGAATAGATATAATTGTCAGCATAATAGTCTTTCCCAGCATATCCATCCTCAGTGGGGCCACCCTCTGTGCATTAACTCACCAGGTAGTAGCCGTCATAGTAGGGCTCATTACCTGCAGTATTTGGAATAGGGTAGTCTGGACGGGGAATATCCAGACAATAAAGGCCGTCAGCTTACAGAGAACTAAGTGAGTAAACACTAACAAGGCACCAGTTATATGAAGTATTAATAAGTTATGAAGACAAACGTTAAGTTCTACTAAATAGTGTCTTCCCTTGTTCGAACGTTGATACTCAACCATTGTCGTCTTGTTATCCCAAGATCAATAACGAACATGACCACTTTACTTGTTCTTATTCAACTTTTGTGTGGCAGGACCATATGAATAGATGTGGATTGCATTGGCAAGGTAATAGCTAGGCTGACACTTTGGATTTGATGGCTTAAAGGTTGAAAGGCAAGACAATCCAACAGGTGATTCCTAAAATGTGTCTTGGTGTGTGGAGTGGCAGTCTATACCTCCAATCCTAAAGAAATTCTTCTGAAGAACCTAACATCTCAAGTCAATGCACAAATCAGGGTGAAGTGGGGAAACCATTCAAATTTTGATAGGATTATTTGAATTTTGACCTAATGGTAGTGGGGTTTTTGCACATTTTGATTTGTTTAGTTTGTAATTTTTGGGTTGCCTTGGATGCTTGGTAGCCCTTCAGTTTGTTGTTTTGTAACATGTAGGGTGTGCATTGTTTTTGATGTTTTGATTGCTTTGGCTTCATGTCCTGTACAATGAGCTCATTGTTTTTCCTGGGTATGCCTCTTGTACATTTTGTATATCTTTTATATATATATGTATTTCTCTTTTTCTGAAAAAAGAAGTCGGTCCGGAGAAAGAGGTCTTTCGCTATCGTTGCCATGGCATTTCTTCGTCGTCGGGTCAACTTTTCGTGAATTGGAGCCACATTCGGAGTCGTGGAGGTGAGTGGATCATTTCTATGTAATTCTTTTTCAGTTTCGGTAATGTTTTTCTGCCACCAATGTTAGTTGGAGATATATATGTGTAGGAATATCATCGGACATATACTAAACTAGAATTTGTGAAGAATTCGGGCTTTTAGGACTTATTGTGGTAGAATTCGTGAGGTGAGTGCCTAATCCTAAATTGGATGTTTAATGGTATTGTGGTGATTGGTGATATTTAGTTGTATTTATATCTTGACTATATAGACAAGCATGTGATAGAAATAAGCTCAACATGTTAAGAAAGTAGAAATTGCCATGTTGATGTGTTAAGTTATTTAAGTGCTTAACTGGGTCAAAGAAAATCAAGCCGTAATCACCATTTACTTATCCCGTAGTGAAGGGAAGTCGAAGCTCCTCACGGGTGGGGCAGTGGTGAAGACCACCAAATAAACGGCGATGCCTTTGAGGTCATAATGAGAGAGTGCTCTATGCGATGAAAGTGAAAAAGATCCAGGATTGTGGGCCCGGGGTGGTGATTGATTGCTTGATGGTCCAGATACCATTTTTAATGTCTAGTATAAGTTGTCGTTGCATTTCACACGTTAAGCACTCTGGTTGTATGATTGGTACATCCACTGAGCGAAAGCTTAGACATATTTGTGGTTTTTTTACCATATCAGGTACGGACGAGCATCACAAGAGGCGATGAGCTTCGGTGTTTCGAGATAGTTTGGGATATGATGTTTATGATCATATGTACATAATGTGTAGATGGAGTTGGGTTCATTTTCTATGTTAGTAACTTGTGTTCATGTGTTCTAAAAAGAAGTTGAATTTGGGAAAAACATTAGTTTGTTAATGGAGTTGTGATGAATATGTTGTAGAATGTGGAGAATATGTATCATGTTTAGAAACCTTGTTTTGGGCTTATTATCATGCTTGTATACATTCCAGTTTGGTTTTGGTTCATTCTTATATAATAGAGTTGGTTGGAAATGTTTTACCTAAAGGAAAATCAGTAGCAGCAGTTCCTGTTTTGGCATAATTAGGCACCCTCGACTGCTTGAGTGGCCCAAGTGCTCGTGTGTGGCTTTGTAACCTACTCAAGAACTCGCATGGCACGAGCGCTCGGGAGGGCTGGGTCTACAAGCTCGACCGCTCGCATGTTCCGAGTGCTCGCGCTCAGGAGCGCTCGAGTGGCTTGGTTTTTGACAAGAGCGCTCGAGAGAAATAGAGACTTAAAATCCCTCTGTTTTCAATCTGTTTTAACTTGAGCTTTAATTTTTATTATGGAACGCTAATAATGGATGATAAATCTTGAGTAACCCTTCATTACATGGTCCTAATTTGTGCGTGGCCGGTTGGGGTATGACAAAGACCCTTTGTACGGACATCAGTAATTTCATCTACTGAGGGTGTATGGGCAACATGAATCTAGCTATTTGGAAGCAATTTTTTCATGATTGAAATGAAAGTCCGCCTCAATGTGCTTAGTGCACGCATAGAAGACTAGATTAGCATCTAATGATATAGCACAAAGATTATCACGCAATATTGTTCAGACAGATGAAAGAGGGACATAAAGCTCTCTCAACAGCTAATGTATCCATAAAATTTCTGCAGCAGTATTAGCCAAGGCCTTGTGTTTAGCCTCGGTGCTAGACCAAACTAGAGTGGCTTGTTTCTTAGCTGCACAAGAGAGAAGGTTGGGACCAAGATAAGTACAACAACCTGAAGTTGATCTGCTATCGAGATTGTCACCAGCCCAGTTAGAGTCATTAAGCCCAATTAATTCCAGGGGGGCAGATTGAAAAAATAATCCATGGCCAAGAGTTCGTTTGACATACTTCAGGATTCTCTTCACTGCTATAAAGTGATGATTGAGAGGAATTTGCAGAATTTGACACTCCCAATTCACAGCATAAAATAAATCAGGTCATATAATAGTAATATACTGGAGAGAACCCACCGAACTTCTGTACAAAAAAGGGTCAGAGTATAGAGATGTGTCAAGTGGGAGATGAGCATGGCTTGCAGTCCTACATAGCAACTTTATGAAAATCTCAGTAGTATGAGAAGGAGGAGACCTTGAGAAGAGGACTTAACTTCAACACCCAAGAAGTCCCCAATTCCTTCAATGCTAAAACAGTCTTCATTGTTGAGATGAGAGAGATGATACCTTCAGTAGTGCTTCCAGTGAGTAGTATATCATCAACATATACCAAGATTATCATAATGTGGTTGGACTTATGATGGACAAACAGGGACTTATGTTGAATAACAGGGCCTTGATGCATGTTTGAGGCCATACAAGGCCTTATTTAACTTGCATACATGTCGAAGATTTGAGATATCTGTAAATCTAGGAGGTTGAATCATATAAACCTCCTCTTCAAGCACCATCAAGGAAAGCGTTGGATACATCTAGCTGTTGAACTTTCCAACCAATATGAAGAGCTAGTGAAAGAACAATTCTTATTGTAGGTTGTTTTTAACCACGGAAATGAATGTCTCGAAGTAGTCAAGTCCCTCAATTTGTTGAAACCCTTTAGCAACCAACCTTGCTTTATACAATGCAATGCTTCCATCAACATTTTTTTTTATTTCTTTTTATTTCATTGTTGGAACAGTAAATAGAAATGGAACAAAATTACCGGATTGATAGCCTCTTTCAAAAAAACATCTTGGGCCGAGTCGCGGATCTAGCTCTCTTTAAGACGTTTCGCGGCTCTGCCCAAAGTGTGCAAGCAGTTCGTACTTGCCACGCCGCCCCTAGGATAAAACAGCCCAGAATCACATCTGTCTCAGTTTTTTTTTTGCACCAAGATAAACTGGTATACTAAACTCCTTTTCAGATTTAGTTGCTCGGTAACTAAAAATTGGAAAAATCTCTCTATTTTGGAAACAAGAACACTCTCATTTTTTCTTTGAAACTAGAAGTTAATTTTTATCAAAGAAAAGGATCATCCAAAAAACCATAGTATTGATCTAACTCTCTATATATCTGGAACCTCATATTGATGTGTATATATATAAACATGGAGGATCATTCTTGAGAATGAACGGAATTTTTCTGCATATAGGAATGTTGAAATTCTTAAGTTTCTTTGAGCCTTATGATGATTAAAATATAGTTATGAGTAATAAAAATGTGTTAAATGCCATTGTAGAGTATAATATATTAAACATACATTTAATACATACCAACAAAAAACCGTGGGTGCTATCTCTCACTTTTTCTAAACCTTTTCCTCCATTTGTTAGTGGAATTAAAACTATTAACCCACTTGCAAAAGTCATGTCCATATTTTCTACCCATATTCTTTAAGAGCAATAACATTTTATAAAATAGTATTTTATTAAAATATATATATATATCAACAATCCCCCACTTATATTTTAATAAAACTGAAAAACGATTTTTCATCGAGCAACTGATCATAAGACTGTGCATAAGTAAAGGTGTTTTCCAACTTGAACCTTTACATAGTGATGGTGCTTCCGATTATACTAGAGTAACCGTAGTTTTGAACTTTATCTCAGACAACACCACACACACAACCCTACCAAGGTGTAGTCTAAAAGCCAGCACTTTATGGCCATGTGCTTATATCCCAGTATAGCGAAAGCTTTAGAGAATTTGCCCAAATTCCATAGGAAGCGGCCACACTTCCACAATCGCATAGGTGAGTCTAACAAGGATACTCCTGTAGCTAGGTATCCCACTCAACAAAGAGTTTAGATCTCATTCAGAGTTATATCAACCCATCCTTGTATCGCTTCAGGATGTCATGCTTCGTAGGGATGGACTAGGAGCATTAACCCCCTATAATAATAGCATGAATCCACTCATATCACTTTATGACTTGTTATTACCCTTTGAACCTATTTCTTGGGATCTCCAGTCTATAGGTTGGGTTACCATCACAAGTGAATCAACTTTCTATGGGCTTTAGTCCCATCCCTTTCTAGGTTTTACAAACCTTCTTTTTGAGTTAGTCCTTTCGTCAAAGGATTAACTATATTATCCTCAGACTGTTCATCATCCACTCTTACAACTCTAGTAGAGACAAACTCTCTAATAGTGTTGTGCTTACAACATATATATTTGTTGCCTCTTACCGTTATAACGGTTCTAAACTTTTTGCAATAGCCGCGGTACTATTGCAGTGGATGAAACAGGTGGTATCAACCTCTCCCTTAAAAAAAGGTATCTCATAGTAGGCTTTTCAGCTAAGCTTCCCTCACGAGCCGTAACTAATGGTATCATCTCTGATTTCATTGTGGACTAAGCCAACATAGTCTATTTCTTAGACTTTCATGAAACTGCACCCCCAGCAATATCAAAACAGAGGCATCTACTGTGGCCTTGGAATCTTCTGAAAGGGTTCCAATCAGTATCGCTATATCCTTTAAGGACAGCGGGGAAAAACAATGTTATCAGAAGTTCATTATCAAGTAACACATGACTTTGTCAACAATTCTCCAATACTAAAAATATAGCCACTTGTGGCTATGGAGTCTTCCATTAAGGGATAGCAATCGCCATCACTGTAACTGACACGGAAATAATTTGTGTCCGATTGTGTGCTATACCCAAGTGTAGGTAATCGTGCAAGTAGTAAACTGGATTAAGTCCAGGTCGATCCCACAAGGAAGGTTGAGAATTAAGTTACCTATATTAGACTCTAAAAGAAAAGAAAATTCAATGTCTTAAAAGGAGTGTAGAACACAAAGTTCTACGCTTAACAACTACTAAAATTAAAAGCAACTAAATTAAATTAACTAACGATTAACTATTTAACTAAAGCGAGATTTTAAAAGCGGTTTTTCTTAATAAAAGGGAGTGTTGGGATCACGCGAATCCACTGTGACCTAGCCGTCTACCATGCAATCGCAATGAAGCCCAATGGAGTACATCTTCTACAATATTCCGTACTTTTCTAAAGATCTAGAATCAATAGCCCTTTCATGACCGGGACTATATCATCTCAATTAAGTTTGAAATACATGAAAGCGGTTTAATTCAATAGTTAAGACTCGCACCTACAATGGTGTTAGCATTGAGGGTGGTTTGCAAAATGTATTGAAAGAAAATGCCCTAAGGCCTTAAGTTCGAAGACTGTTTCGACAAACTGAGCATTTGGGGACAGTTTGATAACAAATCCTTAAAACAGAAAGTCTTGGAATACTGTATTGGATGTTCTCAAGAATCTGAGAGTTCGATCGATCGACGCGCTTTCGATCGATCGACAATCGTCATCTCTCAATCGATCCAAATGTCTTCGATCGATTGACTATATCTCTGTACCGATCGATCGAAATAACTCTGATCGATCGAACACAGGTATTATTCTGGTGCATGGCAGAGGTTTGAAATCACATTTTTATCGCGATCTCCCAACCTTGGACTACTCAGACATGGTCTGGAGTGTCCCAGATGCGTTCTTAACGTAAAGATTCATTAAGGTGTCGTTTGGTTGTGAGTTTTTCATTAAAACTACGAAAACTTGAGATTTTAACGTATCTAGCATGCAAAGCAATAAGATTAAACACTAAACTACGATTAACTAAGTGCAGTATGTAAATAAAACAATAACTAAGTAACCTGGAACGAAGAACTCGTATTAAACCAAAGAGAATCCAAGCTATCAAAGTAAAACCTTGAGTAAACACCTACAAAACAATAAATATCTCTCCTCTCTCTATGAAAACTGATAAAAAGTAAAAGTGGGCGTCCTCCTGGACGTAAACAATACGAGTTTATATAGTAGAATCCTAATGCTAGGGTTAAAACTCCGTCTTTTG
The DNA here is from genome assembly GCA_033977485.1 of Hydrangea macrophylla. Classification (NCBI taxonomy): domain Eukaryota; kingdom Viridiplantae; phylum Streptophyta; class Magnoliopsida; order Cornales; family Hydrangeaceae; genus Hydrangea; species Hydrangea macrophylla. The sequence continues at coordinate 9,800,705 of CM066990.1, read as the reverse complement.
CTGCGTGCGCGTATTCTGATAAAAGGCATGTTCGATCGATCGAAAAACTCTCGATCGATTGAACATCTAAAAACCTCGATCGCTTGAGACAAGTTAGAGCGATCGAAACCTCGATCGCTTGAGAGGACCTCGATCGATCGATCTTCGATTTTCAGCTTTGAATTGTCCTCATTGGAGCCAAGCACTTCCTTTTTATCCCACTCCTTCAATTATTCACACAGCGACAGTAATCTGCACAAATCACAGCTAAAACACACAACTTATCATAGATTAATCATAATGTGTAGAAACTGATGTTGTAACTCAAATCGCAGATAAATGAGAGAATTGTGAACCAAATTAATGTATTTTCTTCTTTTAGCACGGTTGTATTTTACAAATACCCCTGCTTGTCACAACCCCCAACTAGCGAATTGTTAGTCCCTAGCAATAAAGCGAAAGTAAAACAAGTTTACTACTACTACAGCAACTAAAATAAACAGAATAAAACTAAAGCAAACTAATCTAATTAGAAAGAGACGCTACCTAACTCACTTTCGCAGGAATCACGATTGCATTTAGCGTATGTAACAAGCCTTTAAACCCCTAGATTCCCCTAGTGAACGAGTGTTGTCTCGTGAGGGTTTGCAGTGAATATACCCACAAAATTCTCAAATTTTAAGCTCAAGAAGATATAGAATAACTTTTAAACAGTCCCTTTTCATTCGACTATCACTTTAGCTCTACAAAACAAATCACCCTCATACCAACCATGAAAGAAATCCACATGTTCCTCATGTCACCCAGATAAATATACACATGCATTACATCCATGTATCCTTGTGTGTGTGAAGGTAACAGCTATGCATCCAACTTAATTTAGAGTTGTTTAAACTATCATACCTTTGGAATTTGTAGTTTCAACTCAATTCTCACATGGGATCACACTCAAAAATGAACATTTCACAGAAACTGGTTTAATAATGATCGCACAAGGTACGAAAGCTTTGATGGGAGTGAATTTTTTTTGGAGACTAATGCTTTCATACCCGACTCTATAAAAGATGAACATTTTAGAGTTTATAGTCTCGTGAAAAGAATACTACTTACTAGAGGAGCGAAATACCGTGGATAACTCAAATTACACGTTCATATTCAAACTAAGTTGTTAAAAATCATTAAGACTTTGACTTTTCGGCTTTTATTTAGTAGGATAGAGATAAGAGGGGCAAGATTTGCACATCCTTAACATGTGATGGAGACTAGTTTATTTCTTCTTTTATTCCAACCGTCCTCTATTCTCATATATATTTATTTCTTTATATTTTCTTCTCTTTCCTTTCTTTTCCTTTTCTCTTCTTCTTCTTCTTTTTTTTTTTTTTTTTTTTTTAAAGTTGGAACTTGCATATTTTCTTTTTATATCGTCCTTCCACAACTGCTCCTTTCTTGTCACATACTTAAACAATTTTAATCACATTGGATGTGCAATCAAGTTTATAGAGGTTAAAGTACAAGACGAGGGGTCCCAGGTTTTCATATTGGCCATATTTTATCGGTGTGGGGTTAAAGATTCTTGGATGTTGATACATATATAGGAAAAGAAAAAAGTAAGGAGTGAATAACGATGGCTTAAATCATTTTCTTAACTTCTTAGCTTTAGCACTTCAGTATTCATTGAGTTTAGTTGGTAAATCCTGAACGTTCTCCTCTAATAAACAGCCCAAATGAAGAATTAGAGACTATTCAACGAATTTAAAATATATTCAAGGAAATAATGCGAAGTTATTGTGATAAGTCCCTCAGAATTGAAGTTTGGGCTCAAAGACTCACTAAGGGTAACTAGTTTCCACTACTTATTCCTTAAAGCATAACAGTCGTATTAACTCTTATTTAGTTTTTCAACATAGCTATTACAACGTGCAAATGGATGTTGGATACTAGAATGGTCAACATATGCATTCATCTTAGTGAAGCTAAAAAAAAACGCGGGAATTTAATTCATAAAAGGATGAGATTAAAATGAATGTATCATCGCTTGATAACAGCTAAATAGAAGTGAACATTCACAATTATTCTACCAATTTAATTCAAAAATTTTGTTAATAGTTTTTTTTTTTTGAAATATTTGTATTTTTAAATAGGAGATTGTATGATGTTTGCGATAGAAAGAGCGATCCAGATTGCTAAGTAGAAAAATATGCACAGGTGATTATCTATCTATATCCTACCCCCAACTGAAAATTGCAATGGCCTCAGTAAGTGATTTTCAAAAATAGATAGAGAGATAGCACCTGAAATAGCATCAGAAGAATCGTAACAGTAACAACCTGTACAGAAAGCATACACTCTCCAAGCAGCAAAGATCAAAAAAATAGGAAATGGATAAAACAAGCATAAGATCTATAAATAATAACAAAAACGTCACTGGAAAGATAAGACAATGAAAATGACAGAGCAGTGATAATAAAACGTAAATAAACGAAACCAACCAACAAAACCAAATATCCACATATAAGCCAAAAGCTAAAGAGCAAAAGAAGAGAGTAGAGAGATAGAAATAAGAAAGATACAACATAACTCTCCAAACACTCTCAAAGTCAAGACCTAAACATCCTCTGCTACATCTGATAATATCCCAATCGGCGCATCGGGAGTATCCTCAACTCCACCTGCAGCAACAGTACTAGCCGTGCCGGGTCACTCTCAGTCATGACTGGAGGTGGTGCAGAAGGTGGTGCCGCTGAGGATGATGGTGCAGCAGGATCAGCAGGTGGCGGTGGAGTAGTGGTAGATAGATCAACAACAGATGGTGGAACAGAGGAAGACGGAGCAGTGGTAGGAGGTGGAGGTGTATGTAATGACTGGTCGACCCCCAACTGGATCAAGATGGCCTCAAGCAATGTCGTCATGCGGTCCACCCGGCCCTCGAGTCTGATCCGAGCCTCCCTCTCCTCTTATAATAACTCATGAACAGTCGGGAGAGGCACGGATGAAGAAGACTCTCCCTGGGCCTGAGTTTGAGCCTGAGATCGCTGTCTCAACTCAAACTGTGCAATCTCAACCCGAGGATCAACCTCGTCATCAGAATCAAGCTCCTCAGCCTCTGTCGGCGTCCCTGAAGTTGCACCCTCAGTATCGGTGCCATCAGCCCTCCTCCTCTTCTCTCCAACTTTTTCTTTCCCTTTACCCTTCCTTTTCCTCTTCTGAGCATCAGATCGACGAGAAGCTGTCTCTCAAAACCGACTGCGAGCCTGAGAGGTCGCATCACCAGCTAAGGGAAGGAGACCAGCCTGCTCGATCACCCGGTGAATGGCCGAAGCACCTTTCAGGTGCTTCTTGGCAGCAATGTAGCGAGTGGGGTGCCTCATGAAGTCAATATACAGGCGAGGCAAACAGACTGGTAACCCCGTCCCTATGGCATATAACACGTATGCATACCAGGGTGCAATCTTCTCCCGGTAGGAGGTCACCAAAAGACAGTTGCTCATGGCAAGGTGGAGCATATGATAATTATCGGTCAGGTAGGAGTCAGCAATAAGGGATACACCATCCCAACTCGATAACGCACCCCCGGTGAGCTCTCTGATGACAGCGGTCGGTGGAAGCACCGGTGTATCAGCACAGTGCATACACAGTCAGGCACCTCCGGGACCCCTAGAACAGCGAAAACGGTGGCCGGACTGAACACAATCTCCCGACCGCGGAAGAATGATCGTAAAGTGAATGCGACATCTGGATCTCTAATCATCGTCGCACAAGCCGCGCGGATCCACGAAAGATTCACTCTCTTTGTTTGAGAGAGAAAATCGTACCAATGTGGCATGGCTCGAAGACGGGTGAGATACCAAGGAGTAGTGAGCCATGCCGTCTCAAGTGGTCGCTCAAGCATGACCTTTCTGGACTGGAAATAGCGCGTGAACCACTGGCGGTCGGGGGTGTTCCGAAAGCCGTGGTGTGGGACCGGGTCGGGAATAGCGAGGTCAAAAGGTTTCTCCCTGTGATACCCCGTAATTGGGTTCATTGTGAGGATCCTGAAATGGAAAGGAAAAGAAAAGGACAATTAAAAACAGGAACTGAAAAGAAAACAAAGAAACTGCCACTGCCAGAGTTCGAGCGATCGAACTTTTATCGATCGATCGAACAAAGCTAAGCTTCAATCGCTTGATCCAAGCTCGATCGATCGAGCACAGAGATGCGGCGGCAACTGGGAAATAGAACGGGAAAGAAAACAAAACAAGGAAAAGGACTACAAACTAAATAAAAATGGTCATATGACCAATGGGGGTACCCCTATTAAGATTCGAACAAGAAAATGGAAAGAGGGGGTGGCTCGGGCCTTACCTCGGGTCAACTCGCCGAGAGTAGGATGAGGGTGAGAGTGGTGATGAGTGGTGGGACCAGGAGTCCTCAAAAATGGTGTGAGAGATGGGGGTTGTGAGAATCGCCCAAATCGCCTCTGTCGCCGAGCGCTCGAAGAAAGAGGGAGATGAAGAGAGACTGATGGAGGTGTACGCAAGACGCCTCGTTTAAATACAAGTCTCGATCGATCGAGATAGTTCGATCGATCAAACTGTGGATCGATTAAGGCCTTTTCAAGCGATCGAGGATATGAAATCGTCGATCGATCGGGTAATGTTCGATCGATCGAACCTAGAAATTCCAAGATATCACAGAATGGAAAAATTAAGTACCCCCAACTGACCTAAGTTATTCTGGACATACAGAAAAAAATGATAAAACAGTGCGGCGACAGGACATGTAAGCCAAAAACTCATCCTCATAATAGAAAAATTGCAATTTTTATTTAAATAAAACTTTATAATAGCATCCATATAGCAAAATTATCGCCCCCACTGGTATTGAAGGTCTTATTTAACTAAAGAAAACTAAAACTAAGACTAAAACTAATAAAATTGTTTGTCTAGGATTACACTTCAATTGATAACAGAAAGACCAATGACAACAATACAATTGAAGTGAACACTACTCTTCGAGCAAGAAAATTTCTTCTTCTACCATTGCTTCATTCCCCGCTAAATCTTCACATGTGGAGTCCAAACAGGATGATTCCCTTTCCCAAAACAGTCGGAAAGCAACAAGGATATCATCGAGCAAGCCTGAAGTCTTTAAGGAATTGAAAGCCCATGCAAGAGGTGATCCCGTTGGAGACAAGGATAACGGAGTGCAACAGTGCAACGGATTGTCCTCTTGTGGCGGAGTGCCCGGGGGCCATATGTAGGGCCCAAAGCCATGAACCAGTTGATGTGGAAGATAAAGAGGCGGGAACGGTGGATTCATAGTGACAATCCTGACAAAGGGAAAAACAAAACGAAAACAAAGAAAAGAAAAGAAATTAAATAAAAACAAAAGGCAAAGACAACAGAAAGAAATAACTAAATAAATAAAACAAGAGAAAGACAAGTGACAATGAATTAACCTCACTTTTGGCATGAGACACCCATGTGCACTAGCAGGTAATGGGCACTGGAGCCGGAACAGCAAATAACTCGTGTGCACATAAATGTAAGGGACCACTGCGATGATAAGGAAGTCATCAACAAAAGTGAATACAGCATTGTGGCGTTCTGGCACCACATCCTGTAAGTCTTCTTCGTCCCATGGTTCCCACATGGAGTCATTCTCCCACTGCTCCATCAGAGCATCATCCACTTCTCCAACAGCATACCCTTCAGGTCTCCTTCCTCACCAGAAAGGTCCATATGCTCGAAAGGGTTAATTTGGAGGAGATCAGGATCATAAGGGATGTATCCATAGGTCAGGTCCACTACATCATCCGCCCCCCGACCTTCATAGGGAGATAAGCAGAATGCTATCTCGTCGGCAGTCCAAGGTGGGTTCTGATATTCAGAATCATCCCACGACCCAATTGAGTGGACATCATCATCTCTCATATTGAATAGCCTGCATGGGAGAGACAATATGAAACAGCAGATTAGAATCGAAATCACTTGCAGAAAAAGAAATAAAAATGGAAGACAACAAAAGTAAAGGTATACAACAACAACGTGGAGAAAACGCTTAATGTTTGGGATCAAGAGTAGTTGGGTTCATCCAGTTGGATGAACTCAACCTCTGTTTGGAAATTCTCCAAGAACGGTTTTAGCCTTTGGCCATTGACCTTGAAAACTGCATCGTTCTTGGGGTTTATCAGCTCGACTGCCCCATGTGGAAAGACAGATTTGACTATAAATGGTCCTGTCCACCTAGATCGGAGTTTGCCTGGGAAAAGGTGGAGGCGAGAGTCGTACAACAAGACTTTCTACCCCGGCTCGAATGATTTACGACAAATAGTTCTATCGTGGCGAGCCTTCAACCTTTCCTTGTGTAATCGAGCATTGTCGTATGCATCTCGACGTATTTCTTCCAATTCAGCCAATTAGAGTTTTCGAAGATGCCCTCCCTCTTTAATATCAAAGTTCAATGAGCGTGTCGCCCAATAAGCTTTGTGTTCGATTTCGACAGGGAGGTGACATGCTTTCCCGTATACTAGCCTGAATGGGGACATCCCTAGGTTCGTTTTGTATGTAGTACGGTATGCCCATAGTGCATCAGTCAGTTTATATGTCCAATCCTTTTTGTTGAAACTAACCGTCTTTTCGAGAATATGCTTGATTTCTCGGTTAGCCAACTCTGCTTGCCCGTTTGTTTGTGGATGGTAGGCGAGAGCAATTTCGTGGTTGACCCCAAATTTCTTGAGGAGTGATTCCAAAGGCCTATTGCAAAAGTGCTTGCCTTGGTCACTTATTAGGGCTTTCGGGGTTCCAAAACGCGATAGAATATGTTCCTTAAGAAAGGACATCACCGTTTTGTGGTCATTGTGTCTTGTTGATATCGCTTCTACCCACTTTGATATATATTCCACAGCGAGGAGTATATATTTGCAATTATTTGATTTAGGAAACGGGCCCATGAAGTCTATGCCCCAACAATCAAATATTTCAATCGTGATAATGGGGGTTAAGGGCATGGAGTTCCTTTTTGAAATTGTACCAAGCTGTTGACAGCGTTGGCACGTTTTGCAGAAAGCGTAGGCATCTTTAAACAAGGTGGGCCAGTAGAAACCGCTATGTAGAACTTTTTGTGCGGTCTTTTGTGATGCGAAATGGCCACCGCATGCCTCAGAATGGCATGATGCTAAAATGACGGTTATATCCTCGTTTGGAACGCAACGTCTGATGACCTGATCAACACAATACTTAAATAAGTACGGGTCATCGAAGAAGAAATGACGTGCGAAAGAGAGGAACCGCTTCTTGTCTTGATTTGACCAATGTCCAGGAGTCTCTCCCGTAACCAGATAGTTTACTATATCTGCATACCAGGGTAGAGCGGACACAATCATCAATTGCTCATCTGGGAATTCGTCCTTTATCGGTATGGGTTCAGTATTGTCAACAAACGTTAACCAAGATAAATGGTCTGCAACCACATTCTCTACACCCTTTTTGTCTTTGATTGTGATATCGAACTCTTAGAGTAGGAGTATCCAACGAATCAGCCTTTGTTTCGCATCCTTCTTAGATAACAAATATTTGAGGGCCAAGTGGTCTGTAAAACAGACGATTGGGGACCCTATCAGATATGACCTGAATTTATCCAGAGCGAAAACTATCGCCAGTAACTCTTTTTTGGTAGTTGTATAATTCATTTGAGCTTCATTAAGTGTACGATTGGCGTAGTAGATTACGTAAGGCTTTTTATCCTTCCTCTGTCCTAGCACTGCGCCAATGGCGTAGTCACTAGCATCGTACATTAACTCAAAAGGCAAACTCCAGTCGGGTGCCTGTATTATCGGTGCAGAGGTAAGGTGTTCTTTTAGTGCGTCAAAAGATGTTTGACAATTTTTCGACCATTCGAATGGCATGTCTTTCGCTAACAGTTGACACAGTGGCCGGGAAATTGCACTAAAATTTTGGATAAAGCGACGATAGAATCCCGCATGTCCCAGAAAGGATCGAATATCTCTGACTGTACGAGGGACAGGTAAGTTCGAGATTATATCTACTTTTGCTTTATCGACTTGGATACCTTTATCAGAAATGATGTGTCCGAGGACGATTCCCTTGGTCACCATGAAGTGACATTTTTTCCAGTTTAGTACTAGGTGTTTGTCCTCGCATCTAGCTAGCACATGTTCCAGATTGTCTAAGCAGTTTTCGAAACTATGGCCGAACACAGAGAAATCATCCATAAATACTTCGAGAATTTGCTCTACCATGTCACTGAAAATACTCAACATGCATCGCTGAAATTTCCCAGTTTAGTACTAGGTGTTTGTCCTCGCATCTAGCTAGCACATGTTCCAGATTGTCTAAGCAGTTTTCGAAACTATGGCCGAACACAGAGAAATCATCCATAAATACTTCAAGAATTTGCTCGACCATGTCACTGAAAATACTCAACATGCATCGCTGAAATGTAGCAGGTGCATTGCATAGCCCGAAAGGCATACGTCGGTAGGCGAAAGTACCGAACGGACACTTGAAGGTTGTTTTCTCCTGATCTTCAGGAGAAATTTCTATCTGATTATAACCGTTGTATCCGTCCAGAAAGCAGTAGTATTTATGACCCGCCACTCGTTCTAGCATTTGATCCATGAATGGCAATGGAAAATGGTCTTTTCGGGTCATAGTATTCAGCTTTCGATAATCAATACACATCCGCCATCCGGTGGGGATGCGTGTTGGTACTAATTCGCCATCTTTATTTGGAATAACCGTTATACCTGCCTTTTTAGGCACCACTTGGGTCGGACTGACCCAGGGGCTGTCAGAGATAGGATATATAATCCCAACATCGAGTAGTTTTAATACTTCCTTTTTGACTACTTCTTGCATGTTGGGATTCAGACGCCTTTGCATTTGTCGCGAAGGTTTAGCGTCTTCCTCCAAATAAATTTTATGGGTGCATACGGACGGGCTTATGCCTTTGAGATCGGCAATCGTCCATCCCAATGCTCCCTTATGTTGTTTTAGCATCAGAATTAACTTACCCTCTTGTTCAGCATTCAAAGTTGATGATATTATGACAGGGTAAGTCTTTCAGTCCCTAGGAAAGCGTATTTGAGCTCTTTTGGCAGCTCTTTCAATTCCAATTCGGGGAACTAAAAATTTGATGGCATCATTAGTTTTGTCTTTGGAGGTAGTGGTTCATATGGTGTTACCCACATGCATTCAACTCTATCCTCCTTTTTCGTTTCCATCATGAGGCACGTGTGATTTAAAGCAGAATCCGATGGAGTAGAGTCTTTAGGTTGATAGATAGCGTCAAATTGTGACACAACTACCTCCAAAGGATCTTTGTAGTCAATAACATCTGCCTCGTCCTCGATGACTGTCTCAATGTAATTAACTTCTTCCTCATCTTCGTATTCTTCAGGTCTAGGATTGGAGAAGATTTTTATGGTTGCAGTCATGTTTCCGAACACAATAGTCATTGTACCACTTCTTATTTTTATTGAGGCATTAATTGTATTTAGAAATGGACGTCCAAATATCACCGGGATTTGTGTACCTGGGTTAGACACAGGTTCGGTGTCTAAAATTACAAAATCGACTGGGAAGACAAATGAGTCTATCTGCACAAGGACGTCTTCTAACACTCCTCTCGAGTATTTGACCGACCTATCTGCTAATTGTAATGCAACTCGGGTGGGTTTGTATTCGCCTAGCCCTAGTTGTTTATAGACTGAATATGGCAGAAGGTTGACGCTTGCTCCTAGGTCGAGGAGTGCGTTGTCTATTCTTTGATTCCCAATTTGACATGAGATAGTGGGAGTACCGGGGTCTTTGAGTTTTGGAGGCAATTCGTTTTGGATGATTGAGCTTGCTTGGCAAGCAACGTAAGCGTGTTTCTTCACACTTTGCCTCCTCTTGACCGTGCATAAATCTTTAAGATATTTCGCATAGGCCGGCACTTGTTTAATTGCATCTAGGAGTGGGAGGTTTATTTTTACTTGTTTAAATAATTCCATGAACTCCTGATTCTTTATCTCATTTCTGGGTTTCTTAAGCCTTTGAGGGTAAGGCGCAGGGAAGGGGCATCTCGGTAATTCGTCATTAACGGGCTCCTTTCTGGGCCTTCTCTCAACTTCTTCCACTTTTTCAGGAGCCTCAGTGTTTGTTCCTAAAGGTTCATTACTAGTAGTTGGCTCCTCTTCTTGAGTAGAAGGTTTGTTTGCATTGACCACTTCGTCCTCCTCGTACTCTTCGGGAGTAGAGAGAGGTATGTTTAGCCCTATAATCTTGCTGCTCCTTAGGGTAGTTACGGCTTTAGCTTGTTCATGTTTAGGGGGACCATTGTTGTATCCCTTAGGGTTTTGAAGTGGTTGGGCAGGAAATGTTCCACCCAATCCCTCTTGTTGTGCATCCATCTTATCTAACGTCGCAGACATTTTACTCATCATTTGAATTAATTGTTGCGTTAAGTTGACGTTAGAGAGAGGATCTTCCTCTTGCACCTTTTTGTGCGGTGGTACGTACACATTAGCCTGTTGATTATTAGAGGGTTGCACTTGGTTATAATTATTAGGTCTATTTTGATTGTACGGCTGGGACTGCCTATTGTATTGCCCTTGATATTGGTTATTATTGTAGGGCTGTTGTTGATGATGTTGATTTTGGGTTCCAGCATCATTTTTCCAATCAAAACCAGGGTGATTCCATCGATTGTTATTGTTTTGTAAATTATTGTTGTTATAGGAATTCCCTGTCCCCCTTTACCCTTGCATGGCATTCATTTCCATGGGGGGTTATTCTTGAAAATACGGCACATTAGGACAATATTGAGTGGTATGTCCCAACATATTGCATGTGCCGCATGGTTCTTCAGGCAAATTCTGCCTCGAACTTCCTCCTTTCATGCCTAACTCCTCTACTTTCTTTACTAGTTCTTCGTATTTAGTCATGAGGTGATTGACAAACATTGAATATTGCACATTTATGTGCCAATATAATAGACATATGCTCATTTAATCCCCCAAATCCCTAGTTTTACATGCATATTTGAATTAATATAATTTAACAGTGATGTCACTCAAATGCATGTAATTATTTATTTTTACACATTTTACATGTTTAGGTAACAATGAAGTGAAATAAAGAGAAGGAAATGAGTAACAACCACATGGGATTAATTCCCATGTGCCTATTGTAGTTTTCCGTAGTCAAAACTTTCACCTAACAATCCAAAACAAGATAAATAAAAAAAAAAAAGAAAAGAAAAAGAAAACAAAAGCAAACCAAGACAAAGATCTGCATTGAAAAAAATAAACTTTGATAGTGATGTTCATGATACAGATATATGTATTTTGTTTAGCTCTCTGTCTCGCTTTTCTCATTCTGCAGCGCAATTTCAACAATTGTCAGAAAGCTTTGACAAAGTTGAACGAACGCGCGAAGAAAAATGGGCAGAGTGATGGGGTGAATGACGAAGTGTATCATAAACTTCGCCTATAAATACAAGCTGCAACAGAGGAAGCTGAAGGGAGGAACAACACAGTTTATAATCACTGTTAGGGAGAGAATAGTTTAGGGGAGGTTATTATGTGAGCACTTTATATTGTCCCTAGAAATAGGAAATTTTAGTTTTTCTTTGCCTTTTCTAGTTCTAGTAGTTGTAAAATTTTACTTTTATGTAATTGATGATTCCATGTTCAAAAATATGTAGCAAAACTTTGTGTACTGTATTTCTTAAATTTAAAATATTTGTTTTCTTGTATGACCTTTGTCACTTTGTGGTAGTAAAAATAGTCCTATTTAAAATTAGATTTAATATTTCTAGTCTAGTAGTACTTATAGTTGCCCCTAAAATAGTTAGAAACTCCAAATTTTCAGTTTTTATAGCAATATTTTTATTCACTAGAAGACAGATTTTGCGATTTAATGTTAGAGTTCTTAGCCACGTAGTTGTTGTAATCACCTACCAAAGCCCCAAGCACACCATATTCATATCTCACTCCAAAAGTATATTTGGATTTGGTTTGGCCTTATTTGTGTTCTTGGAGTTCAACCACTGTGACCCCACAAGAATCCAAAGTCAAAGGTTTAGTATTTTATTTTTGGTTCAGTATTTCCATTTATGTATATTTTATTAGCCTAGTTGTACTAAACTTTGCTATTTTGCAGATTCCACAAATTCAACCCCAGCTCATGTTAAGTAAAGAAAATAATATAATAATATTAGTTTTCACCTTTACCTTAGTTTTACAACTTTAGTTTTAATTGAGCAGTCACTGTTTACACTTATTTAATTTATCTTTAAATTTTATTTGGAAGACAGTTTCAATTCTAAAATGGTAGGCTAAAACTTTAATTGGGGATATGTAATAAGAACTTAGAAACCACAGCTTCTGCGCACTAATCTTAAATGGGCAAATTTATCTAGATGGGTTGTTTTTCCATTTATGGCCAAAAATATCTATGTATCCATAGTTTATGACCATTTAAGATGTTTATATACTATGGCTATATTGGGCTCAAAAGAGTACATATTTGAAATAAAAAGCCTAATTATGTGGATTGTCAAACTATGCCTTTTGTCATAAAAAACACCTAGCATACTCAAACAACTCATATGACAAAGTTAATATTTCAAATATGTGTTTATATATATTTCTATCCAATAATGGATAGGCAATTGTGTAGTGGCAGAGTGGTGGAGACTGGACGCCGAATAACCCACGTCCGCGGCGGGGCACGGTTCGAACCTGGCTACTGCCCAATTGCCTATTTATTTTTCTTTAAACCAAACGACGTCGTTTCATATCAAACCTGACACACTTGATATGACCCTGACTAGTGAAAGTTTATTTTTAAATAAAGAATGACTCTGCGGTCTTAAATGCCAAACGCTTTTCAAATGCACAAAAGTTGTGGGATCTAGTGTTGGTTTGCATATTCTCAATTCCTTTAAATCATTTCCCCTAGTTAATTATTATTTCCTGTTTTATAATGGTTTTGCTTAAATAACTGTATTATTTCCATCTTTTGCTATTATTAAATCTAAAAAGTTTATCTTACAAAAATTTAGCTTTTATATATTTTTATTCCTTTTATTACTAGTATGTTAGTTAATTTATTTTGCACTGTTAAAATCTTTACCATAAACTGTTAAAAAAAATAGCTTTAATTACTCTTATTGCAAAAATATAAAAATTAGTAGTTTAATAAAACCCCACAAAAATCCATCATCTTTTATTTTCTTTTTAGTGACAAAATAGTTATCTGCTTAACTTTATAAAATTTTATTCCGTTCCTTGTGGGTTCGACCTGGACTTCCAGAACTTTATTACTTGTACGATCACCTACACTTGGGTGTGATAAGAAAACGCGTCAATAGGATGTCGTCAGTGATCTTCACTGTTTAGTTGGTATAGGCTTTTTTCTTCTACACAGGATATCTGTGAGCGTGAGACATCATCAGAATTCGACCAATCATGAGCGTATTTAGCCAACCAATCGAAATGGGCTTCAGCCTCTTCGGTGTTTTTACGGAGAAAGGGGCCTAAACTCATGGTTTCCACCAACTTTTTCGTTTCACCATTCAACCCATGATAAAAGAAGCTGATAGTTCTCCATTTCTCAAACCCATGGTTTGGGCACGAGAGAAGCAAATCTTTGAAACGCTCCCATGTTTGAGTGAAGGTTTCATTACTCTTTTGTTTATAGGAATTAATTTGGCGTTGAAGGTCAGTGGTCATGCGAGTTGGATAGAATTTATTTAGAAATGCAGTGTTCATCACTTGCCAGGTGAAGATTGAATTGGGTTTTAAGGTGAGTAATCACGCCTTTGCTTTATCCTTCAAGGTGAAAGGGAATAGCATTAGACGTGTCACGTCCACAGGACAATTCTGTGAGAATGTTTTGCAAACATCCTCGAAGTCCTTGACATGTAAGTACACCTTCTCACTTTCCATCCCATGAAAGGTGGGAAGAAGTTGGATCATCCCATTGCGAAATTGAAATTCGCCAGCGTGTGGTGGGATTAGAATGCAAGAGGGCGTAGGTGCGTGTTCTGGTTGCATGAGATCGCACAAAGGTCGTAGCGCCTCATCAAGTGGTGCAACCACATTATCACCATGTTCACTTTGATTATCACCTATTGATTCAGTAGGAGTAGCTACAGGGTTAACAGAACTAGAGGAATCTGATAAGTAGAGTGGATTTTCGAAAATTCCTTCAATGGAATTGTTGGACATGAACTAAGAAAGTTCCTAAGGAGAGTGTTTTACCTAAGGAACTAAAAGAAAAAGAAATTAAAAACAAAAATAGATGAAGAAAGATTGAGGTAACCTAAGTATTAACACGTCGCCTTCCCCGGCAACGGCGCCAAAAACTTGACACGGAAATAATTTGTGTGCGCTTGTGTGCTATACCCAAGTGTAGGTAATCGTGCAAGTAGTAAACTGGATTAAGTCCAGGTCGATCCCACAAGGAAGGTTGAGAATTAAGTTACCTAGATTAGACTCTAAAAGAAAAGAAAATTCAATGTCTTAAAAGAAGTGTAGAACACAAAGTTCTACGCTTAACAACTACTAAAATTAAAAGCAACTAAATTAAATTAACTAACGATTAACTATTTAACTAAAGCGAGATTTTAAAAGCGGTTTTTCTTAATAAAAGGGAGTGTTGGGATCACGCGAATCCACTGTGACCTAGCCGTCTACCATGCAATCGCAATGAAGCCCAATGGAGTACATCTTCTACAATATTCCGTACTTTTCTAAAGATCTAGAATCAATAGCCCTTTCATGACCGGGACTATATCATCTCAATTAAGTTTGAAATACATGAAAGCGGTTTAATTCAATAGTTAAGACTCGCACCTACAATGGTGTTAGCATTGAGGGTGGTTTGCAAAATGTATTGAAAGAAAATGCCCTAAGGCCTTAAGTTCGAAGACTGTTTCGACAAACTGAGCATTTGGGGACAGTTTGATAACAAATCCTTAAAATAGAAAGTCTTGGAATACTGTATTGGATGTTCTCAAGAATCTGAGAGTTCGATCGATCGACGCGCTTTCGATCGATCGACAACCGTCATCTCTCAATCGATCGAAATGTCTTCGATCGATTGACTATATCTCTGTACCGATCGATCGAAATAACTCCGATCGATCGAACACAGGTATTATTCTGGTGCATGGCAGAGGCTTGAAATCACATTTTCATCGCGATCTCCCAACCTTGGACTACTCAGACATGGTCTGGAGTGTCCCAGATGCGTTCTTAACGTAAAGATTCATTAAGGTGTCGTTTGGTTGTGAGTTTTTCATTAAAACTACGAAAACTTGAGATTTTAACGTATCTAGCATGCAAAGCAATAAGATTAAACACTAAACTACGATTAACTAAGTGCAGTATGTAAATAAAACAATAACTAAGTAACCTGGAACGAATAACTCGTATTAAACCAAAGAGAATCCAAGCTATCAAAGTAAAACCTTGAGTAAACACCTACAAAACAATAAATATCTCTCCTCTCTCTATGAAAACTGATAAAAAGTAAAAGTGGGCGTCCTCCTGGACGTAAACAATACGAGTTTATATAGTAGAATCCTAATGCTAGGGTTAAAACTCCGTCTTTTGCTGCGTGCGTGTATTCTGATAAAAGGCATGTTCGATCGATCGAAAAACTCTCGATCGATTGAACATCTAAAAACCTCGATCGCTTGAGACAAGTTAGAGCGATCGAAACCTCGATCGCTTGAGAGGACCTCGATCGATCGATCTTCGATTTTCAGCTTTGAATTGTCTTCATTGGAGCCAAGCACTTCCTTTTTATCCTACTCCTTCAATTATTCACACAGCGACAGTAATCTGCACAAATCACAGCTAAAACACACAACTTATCATAGATTAATCATAATGTGTAGAAACTGATGTTGTAACTCAAATCACAGATAAATGAGAGAATTGTGAACTAAATTAATGTATTTTCTTCTTTTAGCATGGTTGTATTTTACAAATACCCCCGCTTGTCAGTAACCTTCAAGTACAACGGGAAACTTTTTATTGAAAATACCTAAATTAATAGGTTTCTTTAAAACGTGAAAAAATATTTGTTAAAAACCAATTCCTTAAGATTTTGAAGTAAGCAATACATTTTCAAAAAATAATTTATTCCTTATCTCTAGGGCATACAATACATTTTTTAAAATTTAATTTTTCCCAGAGGTGAAATTTAATTTCACTTTGCCAGTACCAAATTCTTGGTACTGTGTGAATCACCAAGTAAAATATTTTTTCATTCTCCATTGGAGAGTATCTCTTGTAACAGTTGTAATTGTCACACATATACCTAGAGGCACTCAAAATTAAGTGACAATAAAATTATTGGCTTCCTCTATAATCGCCAAAATAGAATAAAAAATTAATGAAACATCTCAAGATAAATATATCATAACACATACTCCATGTGTTCATGATTTTACATTTGTAACTTTCATTATTTCAAAACTATTTGAAAAGTTTGATCAAAATTTTCAAATCACTGGTTGAGTGCCAGTTCTCAACCATAAAGAGTATACAAGTATACACACTTTAATCTTATCTATAAACACTCCGGTTTATCCAAATTAAATCTCATCTTCTAATTCTCCATTTAAAAGAAACGATTTTAACATCCATTTTCATCCATATGTAAATCATAAATAACAACAATATCTAATAAAACATAATGGATGTAAAACAGAAGAATAGGTATCCAAAATGTCAATATTTTCCTTCTGCTTGAAACCGTTATCTACTAAGGTAGCTTCATACTTTCCAATATATCGGGTTTTAAAAAAAACCATTCTAAAGCTTCATTTACTTCCAATTCAGATAGTAAATTCACAAGTTCTCAAAAAAGATAGAAAATAATATAATCCATCTCAACTTGAATGGATTCTTTCAGAACGAATAAAGCTCACTTTCAAAAGCTTTTTAGCACTCAACTCTCTTTACTCTTTCATGGTTAAGATAATGTCATGATCTTTATCATGCATTCTAAAATAATGTATCTAGATGGGATGAAAATAGGAGGTTAAGAACCCCCACTATTCCTCGTTTAATATAAATTATATGACCATAAAAATTAGCACCATTGGACTCAATAGTTACAGACTTTTTATGTTAAAAAAATCAATAAGCATTCCTGTAACTGCATATCCCAATAAAGTATAAGCCAAATAATCCAATATCCAAAAATAATAAAAATTGGGTTCCAATGCTCAAAATGAGCAATTGCCATTTTTTTTTCAAAGCGAGATATTCTATTAAAACACCATACATGCAGTTTTGTAAAATTACCCCCAAACATTTGATACATCTCATTGGGACCTCAAATGACTAAAATTTCACGAGTGAAAGGCATACTGTCAAAGGGGAACTAAACTTGCAAAGTTGCAATAGACCTCTCACATAGTTACCATACTATGTATAACATATCTACACACCAATAGCCTAGGCAGGTTGGGCTGGTGCGTCCAACACATACAAAAGAGAGTCCAATAATAAATAAATACATTGACCAATTTTTAACACTAAAGGTTTTCTTTACAACCACTAATTTAATTCCTTCAATGCCATCACTCAATACATATGTATCATCTTTGATTTCCAGAGTGTAACCGATCAATACAATCGGCTATATATGTACATATATAATATGCATTCATTATGAAAATATGTGGCTATTGCAAAAATAATGCTAATAAAATATTCTATTCATTCTCACTCTTGGAATTCTCACGGCCAATAAATAACTTCTTTACAAATTTGGTCGAATTCACCTCTTTATTCACAGGTGCTTACAACAATCTACAAATTTCTAAATTGTTAGTAAAAGAGGCACTTTTTTAATCATTATTTTTATTTCAAATATGTTCACAAGGACTACAACGTACCCTTTCATAAATATATGGATTGTGGGAATACAAAATGTGTACTCGACATATCAGAACCTCTTTGTAATATTGGATCATAATGACTACCTTATGTAAGTAAACTTGATAAAGTCTCCAGTGTTTGAACAATGACCTTTCCTTTGAAAAGACAAAAACTTTTACTGTTATTGTTATCAACGTTATGAACGACATGATCAAACTAATTGCATGCAAATATTATCTCATTAATAGCATTGCAAACCGTGGGGTTATCGAACATGTCTGGTGAAATATATATTGGTTCAAAAAAATAATTACAGATTGCGCAAAATGAAAAAATCCAGTTTTTTTTTTTTTGAAAAAACCAAAGACTATGTGAAAGGATAAAACCCTCAAATCTAAAGGGCTTGTAGAGGTCAAGGGACTACGAGGATGATCCATAATCGTGGCAGAAATAATCATCTTAAAATTGTTGGACAGTAAATAGAAATGGAACAGGATTACCGGATTGATAGCCTCTTTCAAAAATCATCATGGGCCGAGTCACGGATCTCGCTCTCTTTAAGACGTTTCGCGGTTCTGTCCAAAGTGTGCAAACAGTTCGTACTTGCCCCGCCGTCCCCAAGATAAAACAGCCCAGAATCACATTTGTCTCAGTTTTTTCTTTGCACCAAGAAAAACTGGTATACTAAACACCTTTTCAGATTTAATTGCTCGATAACTAAAAATTGGAAAAATCTCTCTATTTTGGAAACAAGAACACTCATTTTTTTCTTTGAAACTAGAAGTTAATTTTTATCAAAGATAAGGATCATCCAAAAAACCATAGTATTGATCTAACTCTCTATATATCTGGAACCATCTATTGATGTGTAAATATATAAACATGGAGGATCATTCTTGAGAATGAACATAATTTTTCTGCATACAGTAATGTTGAAATTCTTAAGTTTCTTTGAGCTTTATGATGATTAAAATATAGTTATGAGTAATAAAAATGTGTTAAATGCCATTGTAGAGTATAATATATTAAACATACATTTAATTCATACCAACACAAAACCGTCGGAGTTATCTCACCTTTTCTAAACCTTTTCTTCCATTTTTTAGTGGAATTAAAACTATTAACCCACTTGCAAAAGTCATGTCCACATTTTCTACCCATATTCTTTAAGAGCAATAACATTTTATAAAATAATATTTTATTAAGATATATATCAACATTTATACACCCATTTGCAGTCGATTACTAATTTATGAGGAGGTAAGGAAACGAGATCCAAAGTGTATTGAGAAAGTGAAGCATTGTATTCTGCTAACATAGCAGTTCTCCAAAAACTAGAGAATTATCTTGAGAAGAGGAAGTAGGTTCATGATCAAGGTAAGGTTCAGTGGTGATGCCTTTGGTGAGATTAGCTGAGTATGGAAAAGGATGTTTTGGTTTAGAAGTACCTACTTTGGATCTAGTTATCATAGAGTGAACACTGGGGAGGTGAAGTGGATTGGCAGGGTGATGGGGGTAGGGAGAATAGTAGATATAGGTTCAGGTACGGAGGTGTTAAGGCACTAAAGGCTATGTCAGCAATTGGGGAAACAGGGCAGCTGATGTGGTGGGAATAGAAGTTGGGTTAGGAGAAGAACGCTCAGGGGTGTTATCATAAAAAGAGAGAAGAGAAGAGGACTGAGAGGAGATGGTGTACTGGAATTGGTATTAGGTGCTGAGGAGGACAAGGGAAACATATATGAGGTGAATGTTGATGAAAAGCAAAATTGATCTTCAACAAATTTCACATGCCTAGAAGTGAACACAGTACCAGTATTTGGATCAGGACTTTTCTTTGTTTGGGATTCGATTGTATAGCCTAGAAAAACACAATACCGAGACTTAGGACAAAGCTTAGAGTCTCTATAAGGCTGAAGCCAAGGGTAACAACACCCAAAAACTCTCATGACATAATAGTCTGGAGATAAAATGATATATAAGAGTTCAAAAAGGGTTTTGAAGTGTAAAGGAGGAGAGGGCATCCTATTAATCAGATAAGTGGCTGTGAGAATAGTGTCAGGCCAGTATTTAGAGGGGACAAAAGAGTGATTCATCAAGGTAAGAGTGGTTTCTATTAGATGCCCATGCTTCCTTCCTCACACACCAGATTTGTTCTAGTGTGTGAGCATAGGTCCTCTGGCGAACAATACCAGCATGAGAAACTAGAAAGGTACTCAGTGGCATTAACAATTAATCTCCTCCATTATTACTTCTGAGGATCTGTAGAGGAATTTTGAAAGCTTTTAGTTTGGACACAAAATTTCTTCATGGTGTAAGAGTCGGGCCTACTTCCAATCCTATAAAGGCCTACTTCCAATCCTATAAAAACGAAAAAGAAAAAAAAAAAAAAAAAAAAAAAAAGAAGAAATAAAGAATTAGGCCACATCCCATGATGACAGACCCAAGAGGAGGCTGCACGAGAGAGGGGGTGTTAGAGAAACTGTCCCACATGGAATAAGTATGGGTTGGTTATGACTAGATATACATGTTAGACCTCTCCACCTATCATCTTAAGCTTTTAGGTTGGATTACAAAGTTTCTTCATGACTCCTAGAGACGGCACTGGGCCACTGGCAGTTCCTCTATGATACCATTAGAGATGTTCAAAGAAAGGAATCACTCATTTTTATTTTTTGCAGATTATGTTTTGCTTTTCTGCGAGGCTATTATCTCACCATAAAGCTATGTAAGAGTTTGCCTCATTCTCTGCTCTCCGATCTGGAAAAATGAGGTTTTGCTTTTACTCTCAGTTAGCAACAATGCTCTCAAATCTCATATCTCGACAAATCTCGGGAAGTTCTTATGGTCTGGTTCTGAATTGACAGAGTTTGAGTGCAAAGGTTGGTTGGGGGTGTGTCTGTGCTACTAACAAAGGAGGAGGTTGGTTTGGGGATTAAGAATCTCAAAATCTGGGTATCAAGCTGCTTTTGCAAAATCTTTTGTGGATTCTATCTTGCTATTCTGAAAAGCGTCCACATGTTGTAAATAGATCAAGTCTTACCACCTTAAGTCATTGTTTTGGTTTATGGATATAGAGAAGAAATGAAAAGGAAACTTGCTAATAAAGCTCACAATCTTTTAAGTTATTTCTCATCATATTCCCTATTTTCTTCACTATTTTCCTCATCCAACCAAACCAAACCAAGCCTTGTGTCCCAATCAATTGGGGTCGGCTGTATGAATCATTTTTCTCCATTCTGCTCGATCAAGAGCTATATGCTCATTTAAATTATATATATTCTTATCTTGTTGCACTACATTTTCCCAAATCAGTCTAGGTCTGCCTCTCCCTCTAACTATTCCAGGCACTACGATCTTATCACTCTTTCGCACAGGTGCATCTACATGTCTATTTTCTTCATAAACGAATTAAATTAAACAAAAGTGTTTTCCATGTTTTCGCTTCCTTTCCCTTGCTAAATCCACGAACCAAATAGAACCTAAAGGAAACATCCTCTGGAACATTTTGTGTCCTTCAGACTGCAGCTGGTCTTGGAGGAAAATTGAGACAAGTTTGGGGAGATCTAGAATTTGTGAGGACAAAGGTTGGTGATGGTTGTAATTAACATTTCTCTCTATGGTGTGATATATAATTGGGATTCTCGTGACTTATGGTCGTCAGCATGGTATTCAAGGGTGTCTGGGGCTGAGTCTAGTAATACTTGTCATGGGCATCGAGATGAACTGTCTACTTTGTAGAGCTACCTAATCTGGAACTGGAAGAGAAGATCAATATTGACCCCAACAGGTTTATTTTCTAAAATTGAGGATTCATTGGTCAATTTTCAAAAGAAAACAATATCTCATGGAATCCTAGTCCTTTGGAAGAAGGTGTTTTGTAGAGCAGCCACACAATGAAAGTGGAGGGAACGTCCTCATCTATAAAGCTACCTACTTGCAGAGTTGATGTTTGATAGTTGGTGCTGTGTTCAATCTATTCCATTTCCAGAGAGAGAGAGAGAGAGAGAGAGAGAGAAATTAATATAAAGAGAATTATCAGAAGTGGTGATTTTTTTCAAGTTATACAATTCCCAATTTGGTCAGGGGATGACTTTCTTCCATCACATATGCTAGTTGGAACCAACGGTCACAATTTTTTTTTGCTTATTGTTGCTTTATTGCTTGGTTGGTGCCAAATCTTGTGGGGAGTGCCAGCCTCTATTATGGCTTTCCTTGTACTCTCTTGTTACTTCTTCGAATAAATGTATTTTTATCACCTTTCCACAAAAAAAGCTAGCCAGTATTAATATACACAATGCTCTGTTTGGTTTGATGATTTAAAAGAAGCAAGAAAAAAGGAAGCCAAATGACTCACAGGTGTTGAAATGTTCAATTTATTTCTCAACTTATTTATTTTCCTCACAATTTCCTTAGCCTCTGTTTGTTTGCAGATTCAAAGAAGGAAAGGAAAACAAGATTGCATACTCCTGCATGCTAGGAGGGAAAAGGTAATCTTGTTACATTCCAGCGGCAAACCAAAGAAAGTCTAGGAGGGGTCAAATGAAAGGTAATTTTGTTACATTCCAGCAGCAAACAAACCATTTACCTGATTCCCGAATATTGGATAACTGAGAAAATGCTTCAGAAAATAGATGGTTTAAATTGGCACCCTGCAGGAATTCAGGCTTTCCCATGTAGTCAATCCTCAGTTATAGCACTTCTTCACAATAATTTAAAAAAAAAAAAAAAAAAAAAAAAAGTTATAGCACTTCTTCTTTAGTTCCTTTGTCTTTTTCCTTTTCTTTTCTTTTCTTTTCTTTCTTTCTTTCTTTCTTTCAAAAACACATATGTTCTCTCACTTCTGAGTGGGAAGCGCTTATAATATGCTTGATAGATATTGACCACGTTTGCATAGGTTGGCTGTCCATATTATCTGGATCTTGATTTTGCTTATAATGCACATTAATGTATCTTTGGTCCAATATAAATGTGTCTATAAATGATTATATATACTTACAAAATTGTTGTATTTATGATAACAAAAGTTGCAATAGAAGAATACCTTTTACACTGCTCAACAAAGATTCTCATTTCCATCCTTTACAAAAAGAAGGAAAATATATATATATATATATATATTTAATAAAAATAAAAAATAATCTGGGTTCTAAAGACAAATAGGCTAGCTCCAAGAATCATATTCTTGTCTACAACTCTTAAAATAAAATAAAAATTACTAAGGTTTCTACCATTACAAGCTCATCAACAAGACCATCCGATCTACCTCCACACAAATTTCTTGACCACTGGGATGCCATTTACAAAACATGTATACAAATTACATAACCACATCACAAGTAGTATTATAACTAGGGCCTTGACATTTATGTCCCCTACATGTATTTCCTCAACTATGTGTGTTCACCTCCCAAAAACCCCAACTCTGTGCCACCCAATAGAATGCTGACTCAATTGAAGCAAAAAAAGTGTGTAGTTTCTAGGTAGAAATGGGATTGTTTTATACAAGTTTTCTTGTTAGCAATATCATCATGAGAGATGTTGAAATGATGAAATGCAGGCAACCACTGGGCACTGCATAAGCTGATGAACTGGTGGGATTTATAGGTCCCGCACCGAAAACTGTTGATCCATTTGAATTTGTTGTGTTTAATACCGATGAGCTCGTGCTGTGATTCCACAACACTTGTAAGAATTTCTTTATCCATAAGACGATTTAAATGGGGAAAAGAAATTAATATTTTCATGTGAAAAAAGAAAGTTTACCTAGTGGATGGATACTGACATGCCCCATAACCTGGACAAAAAGAAGGTACAGGGTGAAAAAAGAGAACCATGGAGGTATATATGTATATTAATCAACATCAACAATTAGGATACTGAACAAAAAAAAAAAAATTCCAAAAACGAATTATGGCTCTCTTATTTTGGCTGTCCCCTTGAATTGAAATGCCTTATTGAAATTCTACATGGCACTCCTATATAGAAATTCATCCTCTACAATTAGTGGCGGACCCAGGATTTTATGTTAGGGGGGACCAAGTAAAATGGGATTGGGTTTTCTGGTAAACAAGTTCTATGTGGGGTTCGGGGGCAGCGCCCCCGAGGCGAAATTTTTTGGTCTATTTATACATATTTTTTTGCGAGAATGAGAGTCAAAAGAGTAGTTTGGTCGATTAGAGTAGTTTGGTTTATTAGAGTTAGGTCATTTTTGTCTCATGAACTAGGTAGTTGAGTATTATTCTTCTCATTCACTATTATGGGGGACTGTAAATGCCACACCCTTGAGTAAATAGTCCTTTATATGGGAACTATTAAGTTGATATTGACAATTAAGCTTGTAGTTCTATTTGGCCTACCATACAACGAACTATTATATTCAAAATGATTATTAGCCCAGACTTTTTCGTCCTTAGATTAGTCCTGCAAAACAAATTGTGGCATTGGGGCTTTTGATTTCAAATTGACTGGATGATTTATAATGTAAATGTTAAAAATTTGGGAGGGCCAATTTCTAAAATATTCTTCAAATGTTAAAAAGTACATATATATCCCATAGAGTTTCAAAAATTTTGGGGTGGGGGGGCATTTTGGGGGGGCCATGGCCCCCTTTGGCCTCCACTTGGGTCCGCCCATGTCTACAATGGATCCGTCTTTTAAAAAAATTAAAAATTCAAGTGTGTAACAACTATGCACAAAAGCATGAACCTTTCTTAGATCAACTCATTCCAGGTGATTGAGTTCTTCGTTGAAATCTTATGCAAATTGTCAATGATGTCAGTCAAATTCATGGAATCCACAAACAGGCCCCTGGTGTACGTATTTAGAAGCAACTTTCACTAAGAATTGATTGAAATCCTAATGGCCTAAAATGATTCAGGGGATGTGCCACAAAATGCTTACATGGTTCTAAAGCCAATTTCTATATAAAATAAATCTAGTCTAGGAAGCACTGACACTTCTTAGAAGGTAACGTGTTGCGTGTCGTATCGTGTCCGACACACGGACATGACACTTCACTGACACTATTCTTGGAGTGTCGACGTGCAATATTTTACGATTTTTTGTTCGTGTCGATGTGTCCGTGTCATATCGTATCCATGTCTGTGTGTCCGTGTCCGTTCTTCATTCTCTAGTTATATTATGTTTCGGTCTCCATCTCAATCCCTCTTGCGTTTGTTCTCTCTCTCTCTCTCTCTCTCTCTCTCTCTCTCTCTCTCCGTGTATCCGAAATATATCAATACTAATACACATGCCACAAAAAAAAAAAAAAAAAAAAACATATGTCCGTACTAAACGCAATCGTATTAGTACCAAAAAAAAAGAAAGTAGCTTACTTGGATCAGTGCTAGTAATAACAGCCGTTCCAGCAAAATTGCAGCTAGTAGGTAGAGGGTTTCTCTGGTAGTAGCTATTGAATGCATATGATGCATGGTCCTGAACCGTGTTGGGGTTATAACATCCACCACCGTTAGGCTGAATTGCTGAACAGTCTGCGCCACCATAGCCGCAAGCATAGTCTAAAGCTACCTGTAATGCAGTTTCTGATGCAGATTGGCTAGCGACGCACCAACTTCCACTTGAACCAGATACCGGAGATGTGGTCGTGGTTGGATTGGTTATGGCTGGTGAATCAGGATCTGAAATTGCTGGATTTAACAATGGATTTGTTGTAGAAGTCGCCGGATTTGTTGTTGGAACGGTTGTTATTGGAGTGGTTATATCATTTTCGGTTGTGGAAATAGAATCTCTCTCTATTACAGTCAAACCTGAAAAAAATTGCAAAAAGATCCAATTTGTTAATGCAGTCACTAAATTGAAGGGAGGTAAACAGGAGTGAGTGCTACAAAATGAAAATTTTTGTGCTTGGTTTCTTGATTTGCCAGACAAAAAAAAATTACCTTGTGTTCGTGATGGGGTACAAAATTGAGCTAAAGCTACAGTTAAGTAAGATGGTTTGCAGTATAACCCAAAAAAATTAATACAAACTAGAAAATTGCTATGAACAACCAAATTCAACAGACTTAGTAGTTGGCAAAAACTTGAGTTTCAAATCTTAAAAGTATAGTAAATTGCTAAATTAAGTGAAATTTGGGAAATTAAGATAATCGATATGAAGAATTTGCATCTAGCAAGTGTGTTTTAGCACAACTCAGAAGGCTAACAAATATTTTGCTGGCACTGGGTAATAAATAATTTCAGGAGTTGAACAACAATAAAGGAAGTGCACGTAATATAATTCTAGAAAAGAAAGACAATCCCCAGAGAATCTATATGTTAAAATTTATGAGACAGGGCGAGCGAGAGCATTTAATCAGAAGACAAATACTCCCTCCGTCCCATAATAAGTGTCCACTTCCTTTTTACACAATGTTTAAGAAAGTTGTATTATATTAATTTTTTTGGTTCATTAAAGGGTCACTTTCCAATTTTACCCTTAGATGTGATGGGTGTTTGACTTTTTGTTTGTTTTGAGACCACAAATAAATGCTACTTTGTCTTTATTATAAGGGTAGTTTTGGAAGTAAGTAAAAGCTATATGCCAATTTAGGAAAGTGGACACTTATTGTGGTACATCTAAAAAAGGAAATGTGGACACTTATTATAGGACGGTGGGAGTATAAGCTTAGAAGCAAGAACTGTAAGCAAAATTGAATCATATCCAAGTAATTCCAAAGATATGGATGAGCAGTGAAGCGAAAATTGGCAAGATCAGTAAAGACTATAGCTAAAACCAAAAATAGGTTGTAATGTGCAAGGACCTATTACAATACACAACATATTTAAATCACAGCATTATTGAAAAGCAGACCCCATATGGATTGAAAAACAATGTCTTCATTATATATATATATATATATATATATAACTAATACCCACTTTGAAAGCAATCTAAACTCAAGAATCCAATTCGCAAAACAACTGAAATTCAAATTCATGTACAGGACATATAACAGGAAGTGAAATTTGAAATTATAAACAGACAATTGAGAATTCACAAATCCATTTTTGTAAAGTAACAGTGACTCATTCTAAAAAAAAAAAAAAAAAGAGGCATGTGAGAAAAGAAAACGGAAGCAAGCAATTGAATTACTGGGAAACAAAGAATTATATTAAAGAAAAAGGGAAAGAAACTAACAGATGGAGAAGAAACATCAGTGGGGAACAAAGACCAAGCAAGTCACCTGAAGAGAGAAAATAACCCAACTGGATGAATAAAACACATTGAACAACCCTTTTATCCATTCTTTCTATATTTCTAACCTTCTTCTGAAGATGAGTCGTTTCCCAATTTAGTAGTTATTTGACATTTGTTTGAAATAAGGATAGACAAGCCAATATATTTCAAACCAAACAATCATCATGACCTGTTGAAAAGAAGACGACTTATATACCCTTTTCAATGTATACACTTTTTTGGGGGGAAATTTCCTTCAATATGTATATATACACACACAAACATATATATACAGAGAGAGAGAGACAGAGAGAGAGAGAGAATAAAAGAAGATTTGAGAAAGGAGACATGGAGGTGGTCCAGGTGGAGTGTGGAGGTGCAAGCGAGAGAAGAAGCAAAAAGGGGGGGAAAAGGTGGAAGATGAGAAATAAAAAGAAAGTAAAAGAGGGAATTCTTTGGAATTTAAGTGTGGTTTGTGGGTTAAGTGATGATGGCAATCATGACGATGATATTTGCAATTTCTACAATTAGTGATTTACAAGAGTAGTGGTGCTCTCATTTCATCTCATCGGTATCTAAATTCCCAAAATGCCCTTCAGCTATCTAAATTCCCAAAATGCCCTTCAGCACTTGCAATATTTAAGCCTTATTATTCGTAATCCGTAGTGGGGCACAAAAATGTCTTTTAAACAAGAGGATCAGTAAATGTCTGTTTGATAACCATTTCGTTTTGGTATTTTTTATTTTTTGTTTTAATTTATTTGAAAATGCCAATAAAAAAGGCGTTTAGTAAACTTAATTTTGTTTTATTTTTCAAAATTAATTTTAAAAATGGGACCAAGAATAAAAACAAAAATAAGTAGTTTCCAAAAAAGAAAAATCGATTTTGGTATCCGAAATTACTATTTTGCCCTTACAAATTTTAAAAGCCATAACTGTTTAAGATTAAACCAAAATTGAATATCGTCAGAACTTATGAACTCATACAATTTTTTTTTGCTGGACCAAAAGAGTACATAATCTCAAAATGGCCAAATCGCCCTTAGATCTTTCATTTAATAAATTAAAAAAAGTCTTCAAATAACACAAGGTGTCATATCCATAAGTTATTCGAGGTTCTGGATTTAATGGCGGGGTCCATTTGGCCTGAATCTATTTGTAAAATGACCATTTTACCCTTCATACTTCAAAATATCATAACTTGTTAACACTAAACTATAATTGAACGTCATCAGAGCCTGTGAGCTCATATTTAAGATAAAGAACATTTGTGGCTTAAAAAAAATACATATATGGTAAAATGACTAAATTGCCCTTGGGGTTTACATATACGAAGTTAACATTGTTAAAGTCTTCAAATAATACAGAGTGGCCTGCCCCGATGTTTTTCGACGTTCTGGATCCAATGGTAGAGTCCACTTGGCCTGAATATATTTTTAAAATGACTATTTTACCCTTTAAAATGCCATAACTTGTGAAGACTAAACTAGAATTGAATGTTGTCAGAGCCGGTGAGCTCATATATAAGATAACGAACATTTGGCACCTAAAAAAGTACATATATGGTAAAATGACCAAATTACCCTTGATGTTCTGGATCCAATGGTAGGGTCCATTTGGCCTGAATATATTTATAAAATGAAATTTTGCCCTTAAACTTTAAAATGCCATAACTTGTTAAATAAAATCAGAATTTAGCGTCGTCAAAGCCTGTGAACTCACATTATTATTGAAGAATATTTTGGAACCTAAAAAGTATATAAATAGTAAAATGACCAAATTGCCCTTGGGGCTTACATATAAGATGTTAACATTGTTTAAGTCGTCAAATAATATAGAGTGACATATCCCTAGGTTTTTTATGTTCTGCATCAAATGGTAGGATCCATTTGGCTTAAATATATTTATAAAATGACTATTTTGCCCTTCAAACTTCAAAATGCCATAACTTGTTAAGACTAAACTATAATTAAATACCGTCAGAGCCTGTGAACTCTTATTTAAGTTGAAGAACATTTGTGACCTAAAAAATATATAGATCGTAAAATGGCCAAATTGCCCTTGGGGCTTAAATATAAGAAGTTAACATTGTTAAAATCTTCAAATAATACAGAGTGACCTAGCCCGAGATTTTTTGACGTTCTGAATCTAATGGTTGGGTTGTAAAATGATTATTTTTCCCTTAGAAATTTAAAAATCCATATCTTGTTACGATTTAACCAGAATTGATCATTTTATGATTTACACACTTTTTAGGCATTTTGATTTAATCTTAACAAGTTATGATATTTTGAATTTTTAAGAGTAAAATAATCATGTTGCCCTTATGTATTCAGGCCAAATAGACCTCTCCATTGGATTTAGAATGCCGAATAACCTTAGTCTATTATTTTAATACTTTAACAATGTTAACTTATTACAAGTAAGCCCTAAGGGTAATTTGGTCATTTTACCATATATATATATATATATACATACTTGTACGTTCTCAAATGTTCTTCATCTTAATGAGCTCACAAGCTCTGATGACGTTCAATTTTAGTTTAGTCTTAATAAGTTATGGCATTTTGAAGTTTGAAGGGCAAAATAATCATTTTACAAATAGATTCATACCAAATGGACGCTACCATTGGATCCAGAATGTCAAAAAACCTAAGGTTGGGTTACTCCGTATTATTTGACGACTTTAACAATGCTAACTTCTTGTATGTAAGCCCCAAGGGCAATTTGGTCATTTTATGATCTACATAATTTTTAGGATCCAAAATGTTCTTCATAATAATAAGAGTTCACAGGCTTTGACGATATTAAATTATGATTTTATTTTAACAAGTTCTGGCATTTTAAAGTTTTAAGGGCAATATAGTCATTTTATAAATATATTCAGACAAAGTGGACCCTACCATTGGATCCAGAACGTCAAAAAATCTTGGAGTAGGCCACTCTGTATTATTTGAAGACTTTAACAATGTTAACTTCGTATATATAAACCCTGAGGGCAATTTGGTCATTTTACCATATATGTATTTTTTAGGTCATAAATATTCTTTATCTTAAATATGAGCTCACATGCTCTGACAGCGTTCAATTCTAGTTTAGTTTTAAAAAGTTATGACATTTTGAAATTTGAAGAGCAAAATAGTCATTTTACATATATATATATTCAGGCCAAATGCACCCTACCATTAGATCTAGAACTTTGAAATACGTTGGAGTAGGTAACTCCGTATTATTTGAAGATTTTAATAATGTTAACTTCTTATATGTAAGTCTCAAGGACAATTTGGTTATTTTACGACGTGTATATTTTTTATGTTCCAAAATGGTTTTCATAATAATATGAGCTTATAGACTTTCACGACGTTAAATTCTAATTTTTTTAACAAGTTATGATATTTTGAAGTTTTAAGGGTAAATTAGTCATTTTACTAAGTAGTTATAAAATTTTGACACAAAAATGTTGTTTACCAAACACATTTTTATTGTTTTTGTTCTCTCTTTTTAAAAAACAAAACAAAGCTATCAAACGCATTTTTTTTTAAATGAACACAAATTTCTAACACAAACTAAAAAATAAAAACAAAAAAATAAAATGGTTATCAAACTGGACCTAAAAATTTCATTTATTCCCTTTTCTTCAGTATAGTTTGTTGTGTGCTACCATTACTACCTACAAAGATTATTGCATGTTTAAATTTTGAGAGTATCTTTGCTCACCCAAAAATAGTTCACTAATGCTCACCCAAGTATTCCATTGGTTAATGCAGTGGAACTCCAAAAAATGATGATACTTGGGTGAGCATTAGTTGGGACCAATGAAATATTTGGGTGAGTATTAATTATCTATTTTTTGGATGAACAAAAGTAATTTCTTGAATTTTTGTTTGTTTATTTATTATTTGTCTTTGTCAAATCAAAATTTTCCTTCAGAGTTGGAGGTGTTAATGATCTGTTTTTTGTTAGTCATGATATTCACCACTGTATACCCTACTTTTGGCCTCATTTTTCACAAAATCATTGGCCAGAACTTAGCGGGTTGTCAAGTGAAAGTATTCAGTTTCATTAAGAGGTAATTTTTCTACTCGATATCTATTGTTGTTGGTCCCACTTCCTGCTTCCTGTATGTTCTTACTTTCTCACGCAAATAGTCCCACATGGATAGAGATCATGACCAACCATTCCATGGGTCCCATGCATATTTGCTAACTAAACATCTTTCTGTGGCCATCAGATCTACCTCAAATATTACGAGTACTAGCTAATAAGCTAATTTATTTTGAGTGCTGTTTTGGTGATCTCAAAATTATTCACATTGTTTATTCAATTATTTTATAGGTTCTTTAGATTTTAGTCCTTTATTATAGTATTTTTTAGAAATAGATTCATTCTATATATCAATTTAGAAATTAGTCCCTCACCTATTTTGATGACTAAAATACCCTCACTCCCACAAATCAGGGTTTTTAAATTTAAAACCCATATAACTTTATAGATATATAACAAATCAGTGTTTTAAATTTTGAAATTCAAAACCCATTTAATACATACATACATACATACATACATATATATATATATATATACTATAGAAATCTAGTAATGGATCAAACCCAAGATTGAATTAATACAAATTTGATTCTGCAGTACCAAAAAAAAAAGAGGAGCAAACCAGTCAAGAAGGCAAACAATCCACTTTCTCGTGTGTGTGTGTATGTGTATATATATATATATAGAGAGAGAGAGAGAGAGGGAGAGAGAGAAAGAGTGAGAAATTCTTCACTTTTAAAATGCATCACAAACAATAAGTGACAAATTTCTTGATAAAATAATGCTAGATTCTGTATATAATGGTGAGAAATTATCACTTCTAACCATAATGAAAATTTTTTACTTTAAAAGGCATCACTGACTATAAGATTTTCAGATTTGGTGAGAAATTTCTCACTTTTTTGTGAGAAATTTCTCACCAAAAACAACAAAGTTTCTCACCAAAAATAACAAAATTTCTCACCTTTCCTAGTTGAAAAGCAAAAATAAATTAATCAGAGGATGAAATCGGGAACCGGAATAGAGCGCAGATCTGGACAAGTCGGGAAGTCGGATCCGTTGATGTCTTGTTGCTTAACAAACATCCCGCGTTTTCTACATAATCTCTCACAGACACAGTTTGAATGAAAGTTTTGGGCCTTCAACATCTAAGTAAAACCAAACTAAACAATGGCAATCCAACTCACAATCTGACCCTAGAGAGAGAGAGAGAGAGAGAGAGAGAGAGAGAGAGAGAGAGAGAGAGAGAGAGAGAGAGAGACATAGTGAGATAATGAGAGAGAGAGAGAAACGTATGTTGATATAATTGGGTTTCCAATTATAAATTCCTAATTTGTAGGTAATGATATATAGATACACATATGTATATATCTAAGGATAATTTTATCCATAAAAAATTTAGATATTTGGGGGAAAGGACTAATTCCTATGTTTTCTATATGATCAAGGATGAATTTAAGTGATTGAAAAGCCAAATACACTAAATCTTCCTTTGACCCATTATGAGGGACTAAATCTTATATTTCTATTATTTCATTGTTTAATGTAGTAGAATCTAGGAAAATTTATCGTTAATTAATCTTTATTTAATTCTAAATCTCATAATATTAATTAATAGAAGAGTTGAGTGAACAACGAATGAATAATTTTAGAGTGAGCAAAAAAGTAAACCAAAAAAAGTTCAAGCACTCATTGAGCAAAAATGGGGAAATATTCTAAAAAATAAACCCATATAGAGAAATATGAGAGGAGGAATTCCAATCAGAAAAATATAAATAAAACAAAGAAGATTAAAAAGGAAAAATAAAATAAAAAATC
Source organism: Hydrangea macrophylla (assembly GCA_033977485.1). Classification (NCBI taxonomy): domain Eukaryota; kingdom Viridiplantae; phylum Streptophyta; class Magnoliopsida; order Cornales; family Hydrangeaceae; genus Hydrangea; species Hydrangea macrophylla. The sequence continues at coordinate 9,767,796 of CM066990.1, read as the reverse complement.
ACCAGATGAAGATAAAAATCAGAAACTAAAGAAAGTTCAAACACCCATTAAGCAAAATTGAGGAAATAGTACAGAGATAGAGAGAGATGCGGAGAGTGAGAGAACCTTTGGTTGTCTCTCCCAAATCGCCCAAATTGTAGGCCTTCTCAAAAAGCAGGTTCGTGCAGTTTGGTATTGGAGAGAGAGAGGTATAAGCTCAGCTTGGGTTTTTTAATTTGCACCAAAATGGGTTATAAAAGGATCCGACCCAAATCTTTTTCAAACAATCGAAGTGTTTTAAACAGTGATCTCCACCGAAATCGGTGCAATCTCTCGGTACGATTCGGTGCCTATAACATTATTTATATTACCGTCTCTAAACAAAACAATAGAGAATTGACTACGTTTTGAATTTATTGACCAATTAGTATATGGAACTTGTTAGAGGCACCGATCGGGAGCATTGAAATGGTGCACCGAACGATCGGTGTCGTCCATTTCGGTGGATTCTACGCTATCAAGACGTGGATTCCGCCAAAATGTACAGCACCAACCGTTCAGTGCAAGTCGTTGGTGCCTCAATGATTTTCCTTAGTATGTAGTATATATATTCATGTCTTATAGACTCCCATTTATGAAACTAATAATCAGAACTTTTTGACTATTACTTGGTAGCGTTTCCTATTTGCATATGTGAATGCGCGCAGTCCAAATATAGTGCAATCATCCCAGAAAATGAACGGTTTCCAGTCTTTCCATCTCCTTGAAATCAAGTGACCGGTAAAAAAAATTTTGGTCGAAGAATTAAAGTCCCACCGATACCAAAATTAATTAACTTTCGGAAGATAATGTAAACGCTCAATGTAAAGTCGCAAAGTGGACTGTGGTTTTGGTGATACATTGATCTACAAAGTGGACTGTGGAAAACCTTAACCTAATCTCCACTTTTGACCAATTGGTTTCAAAAATTCTACAGGCTACTCTTATATAATATGTTCTTAGGCAACTTTTCTAGATCTAAATAAAGGCATGTCTTGATTGTTATCTCAAATCATTTTAGTACAGAGAATGTATTTGACAAATACCATGAAGTTTAAAATTTAAAAGTGGCCAATGACTATATATATCAACAATGGTAGGCACACACTTTCAACTACCTCAAATCACATTCTTACTTTAAATACATATATTTTGTGTTGTGTAAGCGATGCACAAAAAAATGTGAAAAATTCTAACAGCATATGGTACATGCATTTAAACATAGGATGTGGTTTGGGGTATGGTTGAAAATGCGTGCCTAACATTATTGTATATATATATGTAATATAATCTATACTCCCTCCGTCCCATAATAAGTGTCCACTTCCTTTTTGCACAATGTTTAAGAAAGTTGTATTATATTAATTTATTTGGTTCATTAAAGAGTCACTTTCCAATTTTACCCTTGGATGTGATGGGTGTTTGACTTTTTGCTTGTTTTGAGACCACAAATAAATGCTTCTTTGTCTTTATTATAAGGGTAGTTTTGGAAAATAAGTAAAAGATATATGCCAATTTAGGAAGGTGGACACTTATTATGGGACATCCCAAAAAGGAAATGTGGACACTTATTATGGGACGGAGGGAGTATTATATTATGATGATACCAAAATTTGGTTAAAGTAAACTAAAGCAATTTAAGGGGAGAGAGAGTGAGAGACTGGTTTTTTGTATGTGGTTCAGCCCTGTTAATGAAGGAACCTACGTCCACGTGTGTGTCTGAGCACATTCACTATACAGTAAAAAGTCGGGGACTTGTGGTGAACGAACAATAGTTTGGAGGTACCGTAGGTCGACCGTGCGTGTTGCTGACTGCTATAGAGGTGCTGTAGAGACTAAAAAGTCAGTCCCTTTAAAGGGGGGTGAGTAGTCTCTTTTATAGATGCAAGAGACCTACTCATACATGGATAAGGAAATATAATCCAATTGAGCTTGATTGACATTAACTGTGGGGGTTTCGTAATTGGATTAGAAAACAATGTCCACTTTCCATAAGTCTTCTATCTTGAGTAGGAAACTTCCTAGAATATTCTGGGGTATGTGTTGTGGGCCCAGCTGGCCTGCGCCTGTACGGACCGTGCCAATGTGGTCTTCCCGACCTGTTGGTCTGGTCGTGAATGAACCGCTCGGGATGGTGAGTCTCGGGTAGACTGGACCGTTCGGGCTGATGCTTGTCCGAGGAGTTGTGCACGATTTGACTGGGACATGGACTGGCTGCTGAGTTGAACCGCTCAGTTGTAAGATAGAGCCAATTTTGGGTGTATCAGCTGCCCCCCATTTCCAAGGTTGGCCGGATGCTATATCGGGGAAAGTTTGAAAATCTGTTTGATGCCACTGTCTGAGTGCTCGGGGAAGCTGCCTTGGAGCTTCTGAGTCTTGTGAGTGCTCGGGAACTGGCTAAGAGTTGAGACTCGGCCTAATTCGGAGTCTTTTGCTTGAGTTAGCTCCCAGGATGGTTATCTTCTACCCGTAAACCTTCGTCAAGGTTGTGGGCAAAAGAATTTGACCATGTTGGAAAAGCCGACCTAAAGCGTATTGTTTTAGGGTCCTTTTATGTTAACTCCCTGGGATGGTTACCTTCCGCCCGGTCAGCCTTCGTCTAGACTGTTGGGAGAAGAGTTTGACCATGTTGGTGGAGCCGACCTAAATCATGTTGCTTTAGGGTCTTTTTGCTCCTCTATCGTAACCTAAGAGATTTTAGTCACCTCTATCATCGGTTTGGACCTAAGTGGAGTTATTGCCTCTGAGTACTGTAGGCGCCCGGGTTGTCTAAGAGTTGGACTTAGTTACCGCAAAGCTTGTAAGTACCCGGTATGATTGTTTGTTTAGTCCATCGTGCCTTTCTGCCCCCCAAGCTTTTCGCTAAGACGAGGGTCTTATGGAGGCTAGGACTGTAGGTAACCAACCTGGAACATAGTGGTTGCAGGGTCTTTTGAAGCTTGCCATCATCAGCCACCTAGGGGGATTTGCCCCCATCGTAGGTTGGACCTAAGCGAAGCTGATGCCTCGGGCGTGACCCCCAAGGTCTTTTGCCTCGGGTGTGATCCCGAGGTCTGTTGCCAACTGCGTAACAGTGGTGATGTTGTCAGAATCAAGATATAAAAAGTGTTCTTTACTTTTCAAAAGATTTGTAGTGTGAAAGCAAAGGTCGAACCCACAGGGATTGGTTAACTACAGCGACTTAATTTTAAAACCTAACTTTAGTTAATTATGAAAATAGATTTTGATTTGATTTTAATTAAACTAATAACCATAAAACTAAATCTAAACTATGAAAGCAATTAAAAGTGTTTTAAATAATGTTTACGGGAACCTAGGATTGCAAATCCACCACTAGTTTCATAATAGGAATATTTATGAATTACTTTAGCTTATTACGTTGGATGATAATGGGGAATTGTAGCTACAAGCCCAATTCCTCCGACAAGAAGATAATCATGGTTCAAGCACCAACATAATCCATCTTCGGTTAGCACGAATTATCCCACACTAAACTAGGGTTGTGATCTAATCCGTCTAACCTAGGCATGGACTATTCGGATACTTGATAGCACAAATCAATAAAGCACCATCACATGTAAACAATCTAAACAAGCACAACAAGCATAGATCGTTGAGCACATCACAGTCAAAATAGATCTAAGACAAGAATAAATTCTGAAAGCAATGATTTAATCAATTAGAAGCACGATTTATTTATAAAAATCCTCGGAACATGTGACTGTCATCCATACATAATAAAACTAAAATAAAAACATAAATAAAACCCTATTACTCGTCTAGGGCTTCATTGAAACCCTAGATCTATGATCTAGCCGTCCATGGAAGTGATGAATGGCAAGTAGTTGATGGAGGAGGCCATGGAAACCCTTGGTCTTCTTCTTCTTCTCCTTGATTCTCTCCCTTCAATGGCTGGAAGTATGGTTGTAGAATGTGTGTATAATAATTGCCAACCCCAAAATTGAAGTAATTTAGGATATATATAGAGTTTACACAAGCTTTGGAAGCTTTCCTAACCCGAAACGGACTGAAACTGATGTAATTTACAGTCTAGACGTCATTCAGCAGTTTCGTTTGCACAGGAGTCTTCAGTATACTGAAATACGCATAATTGGTTTTTACGCATATCGCGCGAGCGGTCTGGGCGAGCGCGACATGTGGTAACTCGCGGGCGCGGATCGCGCGAACGATTTCTGGACTTCCGCGCGAGCGGGTCGCGCGAGCGATATATGGGTTTTTGCGCGAGCGGATCGCGCACCCGATGTGGCTTTTTCAGCTTCTTCTCTTATGCTTTTTCACCCTGTTTAGCCTGATATACTTGATTTCTTCCAAAACCTGTCAGAAAATAGAAAATAAAGTAAAAATATACAAAAACAGGATAAAAAGGAACTAACAGATGCTCGTTAAGGCGTATAAATAGGATTTGTTCTCTCCCGATCAAGTGGTCTTTGGTTGCCTCGGGATTGAGCCCGAGGTCTTTTTAGTGCCTGGGTTCAGAGCCCGAGGTCTTTTGTGCCTGGGTTCAGAGCCCGAGGTCTTTGGTGCCTAGGTTCGAAGCCTGAGGTCTTTTGATGTGCCTCGGGTGTGACCTGAGGTCGTTTGATGTGCCTCGGGTGTGGCCCGAGGTCTTTTCAAGAGCTCTCTGACAGGTGCGGAGCCTCATCCGATGATTGGGTAAGTACCACTGTAGTTGGATTGATCGAGCTTGTTAAAGACAGGAGGTTAGGCCGGGATCATCGGACCCTGATTACTCAGAGCTGGATTCAAGGTCGGGATCATTGGATCCTGACAGCTGCGAACTAGAGGTCGGGTCGGGGCTGTCGGACTCAGACCGCTGTGAACTGGAGGTCGGGTCGGGACTGCTGGACCCTGCCTGGTGTGAGCTGGAGGTCGGGTCTGTTGGGTTTGTGCCCTCAAACCATTACTTTATGTATGAGACATTAGCATTATAATATATGGATATCAGCTTTACATTTCATTGTGTATGTTTCTTTCATGAGATGATTGTTTTGTCCTTAAGTATCATAGTAAGCAATTCGTGTGTGTATGAGATACACACAAGTGAGATACGAATTACTATTCTTTGATACTTAGAATATGTCACAGTGGATGATGAGACTGGATACCTCATCAGGTCTACACTGTAGCATAATTAACTACCATTGGATGGAGTGATTAATCTCAATCACTAGAGTGTAGCTCTTAGTTGATATGCTAGTGCTTATAGTGCATTGACGGACCTGAGCTTTCCTATTGACACTTAAGGCTGTCAACAGTCAATAGGAACTCATAACTTGTATAAGGTACGTGTTCTCAATCTTGAGATGATTATGAACACAGACTATGGATATGGCTGCTTTGACTTACCAATCAGTGAGGTCTATAGAAGATCAACACTTGGGTATCTTGGGTATGTCATGTCCATAGGGTTGTGAACATATATTGTCAAGATAGAATCTACCCTCTGATTCAGAGTAAGCATTCCCTTGAGAATGTCACCAAGTTGATTACTGAGTACTGCAGTCTTGTTGATAAGAGTTATCAACATGTTTGGTAATCATGAGTAGTGAATGGGACTCAAGGAATACAAGAAGTAATCATGATTCAGGTTGACAGTAACAGTTGTCTGACTACCTGAATATGATTACGAATGCTGACGGTAGAGGGACATTAGTACACCATACAAGTCTAGTTATCGCTTCGGATATGTTCTTTTGCGTTGGAGTTCAGTTATCGTTTTATAGTGGAATAAACGTTAACTGACCAGTTAGTTAGTTTGCTGATCAAAGAGTTTGGTCATGGTAATTAACAAACTGGTCTGAGCCAACAATAAAGAGCCTAGGAGGTCCCACTCTTAGCTCCGCTAGGATGCTTGGAAAGACACTTGAGGAAGCTGTTAAGACAAGTTCGATCGATCGAAGTATGTTCGATCGATTGAAGTCAACAGGTTCGATCGATCGAGAATGGTTCGATCGATCGAAGTCTAGGTCGGTTCTGGAAATCTATAAATAGGGCAGCTGCGTTCTGGAAGAAAGTGATCGTCGTTTTTATACGCAGAAGCTGCAGAAACTATCATAGTCTTCCCAAAACCTTCCTATCCTCTCTATTAGGGTTCCCACCAACCCTAGTCTTTCCGGCAGGCATCCGCAGGAGTCATAAGGGTGAAGATCATCTAGTGCAGGCTGCTGGAAGTTAAAGTTTCAGAATTGGGTTCAAGACACTAAGGTATAATTCTTGCACCCTTGTACGCATCTATGGAATTGACAAGTAGTAGATCCTGGAATACCAAAAGTTTTATAACTTAACCTATTTCCGCTGCGCGTTTAAACTCTAACTTTAAACCACTTTTTCCTTCAATTGGTATCAGAGCCACGCTCGTTTGGATCTATAGATGCGTTTTTGGAACCCTAGTTTTGATTTGCATGTTTATTTTAGAACTGTTTTCGAAACTGCATCGTCACAGATCTGTTTCTGCAGTGTTATCGTAGCAGAATACAAAACTGTGATTGCATAGGATGCAAGGTGGGTTCGATCGATCAAACTTGTTTCGATCGATCGAACATTCTGTTCTCAATCGATCGAACTCGTTTCGATCGATCGAAGCCTTCTGGTGTTCGATCGATCGAATAGTGTTCGATCGATCGAGACAGATTCTCTGTCCAGGTGTTCTGTTCACAGTTGTAAGGGTTTTTTAAATTATGCTTTAATCTTAAATTATTTCTGTAAAATTTTTAAATCATTCTGTGAAACAGAATGTTCAAGCGATTGAACAGTGTTCAATCGATCGAAGGTTCGAGCGATCGAACGGTCTTCGATCGATCGAACTGTGACAGAGAAGTAAGATGCTGTTTTAAGTTCTAATTCAGTATGTAAAGTGTTTATATACTGTGTGAATCAATTAAGTGTTCCAATAGTTACATATATTTGTTATGTATGTGTGGATGCGTGTACGACTAACCCTTTTGCAGCAAAATTAGTCGCTATCTCCCATGGCACCAAGTCGTTTAAATATTTATATTTAAATTGTTTGAGATTGGTGCATGTTGTAATTTATTAATGGTTTGGTTTTAAGGCGTATGTAAAGGGCGCTGCGGCTTCAATCCTACGAAAAGGAAAGTCGCACCGGTTTCCCTAGCCTTTTATTTCCTTTTTGCTATTTCTTTTTTCTAGATAAATTGTAAGCTTCAAAAGAAGCATAGGTCCAATGTAATAGAATTAGAAATTCCATGAAGATGGAGCAAGGAGTCGTTGTCCATAAAGATGGAGCCGGAGGCGACCAAACCAAGAAGGTGGATCTATGGAAATAGAGCCATGGGAGATAGAGGCATTGTTTGAATGCCTATATTTCATTTTAGTTTTTTGTTTTATGTGCTTGTTTTGTGATTGGCGTATAATACATTGTTGCATGCACTTAAAACAAGTTTTCTAAAATAAAATTCAAAAACCGTTTTTCAACACATTAGTAAACATTGGATGTTTATGGGTAGTGTGTGGAAACATTTTTCAAAAGCAAAATCCTTAATTTACTAAATCTAGTGGGAGAGGGTCTTATCAAATAACACCCACGATCTTCCATTAACGGTTCATTGTAAAATGAGTAGTGTATTCTGTGTCACCTCGCCAGGGGTGATCATTCCATACGGAGGGTACCTTTCTCATTGGTTTCTAGATGTGAACTTCCTATGGATAGGATCAATCAGACGTGTTAGAGGGTGACCACCACACGGAGGCGCTACTTGAGACGGTTGTGATTGGATCCTAGTTAATGGTACACACTAGCTAAGCTATGGATAAGGGATCCCACACGGGGCATTATTCAGAAACTTAGAGATCAAATAGGTTCGGGAGTCATGGCTATTTTGCAAGAGTTGCATAGCGGATAAGTCATGATAAATCGAAAGATCGAACATTGACCACCACACGGAGGCTTTATTCTTTCGTTTCGATATTCCGGCGACTTTGTTTTTAAATAAGAGTTTTAAGGATTCTTTTATTTCAAACTGTCAATTCTGATATCCATATTTATTTTGTTTGTTTGATTTTCAGTAATCATAATGTCTGGATCTGCATTTAGTCCACTTGCCACCATACTCACTCAAAACAAGTTAACTGGAAATAACTACATTGAATGGAAACGTAACCTTGACATCGTTTTAACTGCGGAGGATCACATATATGTCCTCACCACCCCAAGCCCTGAAGAACCCGCGGCAAATGCTTCGGCAGCTGCCAGACGCGAGTTCGACAGATGGAAGAAGTCGAATGGAATGGCCCGTTGTTACATTCTGGCCTCAATGGCTGGTGTGTTACAATACCAATTCCAATCGAACGATTCTGCCAGTGACATTATCACATCCCTGAAAAAGATGTTTGGGGAGCATGGCAGGCCTGCCAGACAGGTAGCCATGCAGAAGATAATGAGTGCAAAGATGTCGGAAGGTACTCCAGTCAAAGAACATGTTTTAAAAATGATTGGTTATTTAAACGAACTGGAGACCTTGGGAGCCAACATCGATGCACAGACCCAAGTTGATATGATCCTCAACTCGCTGTCGCCATCATTCGCTCAATTCAAACTAAACTATAATATGAATCAAATGGATTTTTCAATGAGCGAATTAATGAGTTCTTTACTGGCAGCAGAAGGGGTGATCAAACCTGGGGGCAGCGTTTTAAACGTTGAGAAAAGCGCTTCTTCTTCCCGATCTACACCGAAAGGTAAGAAAGGAAAGAAGAAGGCTGGCACTGGTGGTTCAAGTGTTGGACCGGTCCCTAAGATTGCAAAATCTAAGGGAAAAGGTAAGGGCAAAGGGAAGGTGGGTGGCCAAGGCAAAGGAAAGTGTTTCCAATGCGGTGAGAAGGGCCACTGGAAGAGGAACTGTCCAGAATTCTTAGCTACAAGAGTTCAAGGTATGATTGAATCACATGTGATTGAAGTAAGTTTTATTACGGATACTTCAAACACTTGGTGCATTGATTCTGGTGCGACTAACCATATCTGTAATTCATTGCAGGGGTTCAGATCAACCAGGAAATGCAGTGATGGGGAGATCGTGCTTACTCTAGGTTCTAGCGCAACCGTATCTGCGGTTGCTATAGGAGTCGTAGTTTTAGAATTTTCAGACAATAAAGTTTTGATTTTATCAGATGTACTTTACGTCCCTTTAATGAGACGTAATTTAATTTCAGTTTCTAATTTAACGAATAATGGTTATTCCTTTCATTTTGGAACTGAAGTTGTCATTAAAAGAAGCAGTTCTTTTATATGTTCTGGTGTTAAATCAAATGGTTTGTATGTGATTACTCCCAATATTTCAAAAGATTCTTGTTTGGAACTTAATAACTCAGTGGTAACTTTACCATCTAAAAGAAAGGAACCTTCCACTAATCGAACAAGGCTTTGGCATATGAGGCTTGGCCATATCAATCTGAATAGGATTGGCAGACTAGTCAAAGAAGGGGTCTTAGGCGATTTGGTTCTCGAACCAATGGAAGTCTGCGAATCTTGTTTGGAGGGTAAGATGACCAAAAGGCCCTTTCCTGCAAAGGGCAATAGGACCAATGCATTGTTGGAATTAGTTCATACTGATGTGTGTGGACCAATAAATATTAGAGCAAGGGGTGGTTATGAGTATTTCATAACATTTACCGATGACCACTCTAGGTATGGATATGTGTACCTAATGCAGCACAAGTCTGAAGCCTTTGAAAAGTTCAAAGAGTTTAGGGCTGAAGTGGAGAAGCAATCGGGCACACATATCAAGGCCATTCGATCTGATCGAGGTGGCGAGTACCTCTCTAATGAGTTTATTGATCACCTCGTACAGAATGGGATTCTGTCACAGTTGACTGCACCTGGTACGCCTCAGCAGAACGGTGTAGCGGAGAGAAGGAATCGGACTCTTTTAGACATGACTAGGTCGATGATGAGTTATTCAGAGTTGCCATTATTCCTTTGGGGTTATGCTTTGGAAACCGCTGCATACATACTAAATCTAGTACCAAGCAAATCTGTTCCCAGGACACCACGAGAGATGTGGATTGGGCGCAAGCCTTCTTTGCAACATCTCCGGATATGGGGGTGTCCGGCACATGTGCTTAAAGGAAAGATGAGCAAGTTGGATTCTAGATCGGAAGTATGTTACTTTGTAGGGTATCCAAAGGGTACTTATGGATGGTATTTTTATGATCCAAGAGAACAAAAAGTGTTTGTTAGTACAAATGCTGTTTTCTTGGAGGATGATTATATCATGAACCATAAACCTAAGGGAAGGATAGATCTTAGAGAGATAGAAGGAGAGCCCTCAGTCCAACCCGCAGTTGATAACGATGAAAATCAAGAAAATACCACTTCTTCACCCATTTCCGCACCGGTACCTCGTCGTAGTGGGAGGATTATCAGCCAGCCTGATAGATACATGTTCTTAGGAGAAGTTTTTGAAGCTGTCTCCATAGAATCTGAATCTGATCCTACCACTTACGAAGAGGCAATGGCTGATGTTGATTCAGCTCATTGGATTAAAGCTATGAAGGCTGAATTGGAATCTATGGATTCCAATCAGGTCTGGGATCTTGTAGAACTTCCAGCCAATATTAAACCCATTGGCTGCAAGTGGGTCTATAAGAGGAAAAAAGAATCTGATGGAAAGGTTGAGACCTTTAAGGCAAGGCTTGTGGCGAAAGGCTATACTCAGAGGGAGGGCATTGACTATGAGGAAACCTTCTCGCCGGTAGCCATGCTCAAGTCCATCAGAATACTCTTATCCATTGCTGCATGCCTAGATTATGAAATCTGGCAGATGGACGTTGACAAACATTGAATATTGCATATTTATGTGCCAATATAATAGACACAATGTGCATTTAATCCCCCAAATCCCTAGTTTTACACGCATATTTGAATTAATATAATTTAACAGTGATGTCACTCAAATGCATGTAATTATGTATTTTTACATATTTTTTTTATGTTTAGGTAAAAATGAAGTGAAACGAAGGGAATAAAATGAGTAACAACCACATGAGATTATTTCTCATGTGGCTATTATAACTTAAACTTACCAAATTGTCAAACAACAAAAAAAAAAAAAGTAAAAAAAAAAAAAACGAAATGATACAACATCCAAAGTTGGATGTTGTATGTTTATTTTAATATATTATTATTATTATTTTTTTCTTCCTTTCTTTTCTCATTCTGTCTCTATCTCTTTCTCTCTCTCTCAACAGATAAATTCAAAGCAGCCTCTGACAAATGAAGAAAAACGAAGCTCATGAAGACCACGCGAAGAGAAGAATTGGCAGAGTGACGAAGGCAATGATGATTCTTCCTTCAAAAAATCGTCTATAAAAGGAAGAGAACACCACAAGCAAAAAAGACACCAATTCACAAAGAACAGTTTACAATCACTGTTAGGGAGAGAATAGTTTAGGGGAGGTTATTATGTGAGCACTTTATATTGTCCCTAGAAATAAGAAACTTTAGTTTTTCTTTGCCTTTTCTAGTTCTAGTAGTTGTAAAATTTTACTTTTATGTAATTGATGATTTTATGTTCAAAAATATGTAGCAAAACTTTGTGTACTGTATTTCTTAAAATAAAATATTTGTTTTCTTGTATGACCTTTGTCAATTTGTAGTAGTAAAATATTCCTATTTAAAATTAGATTTAATATTTCTAGTCTAGTAGTACTTATAGTTGTCCCCTAAAATAGTTAAAAAATCCAAATTTCCAATTTTTATAGCAATATTTTTATTCACTAGAAGATAGATTTTGCGATTAAATGTCAGATTTCTTAGCCACGTAGTTGTTATAATCACCTACTAAAGTCCAAAAGCACACCATATTCATATCTCACTCCAAAAGTATATTTGGATTTGGTTTGGCCTTATTTGTGTTCTTGGAGTTCAACCACTGTGACCCCACCAGAATCCAAAGTCAAAGGTTTAGTATTTTATTTTTGGTTCAGTATTTCCATTTATGTATATTTTATTAGCCTAGTTGTACTAAACTCTCTTATTTTGCAGATTCCACAAATTCAACCCCAGTTCATGTTATGTAAAGAAAATAATATAATAATATTAGTTCTTACCCTTACCTTGATTTTACAGCTTTAATTTTAATTGAACGGTGATTGCGTGCATCTATTTAATTTATCTTTAAATTTTATTTGGAAGACAGTTTCAATTCCAAAATGGTAGGCTAAAACTTTAATTGGGGATATGTAATAAAAACTTAGAAACCACAACTTCTGTGCACTAAACTTAAATGGGCAAATTTATCTAGATGGGTTATTTTTCCATTTATGGCCAAAAATATCTATGTATCTATAGTTTATGACCATTTAACATGTTTATATACTATGGCTATATTGAGTACATATTTGAAATAAAAAAGCCTAATTATGTGGATTGTCAAACTATGCCTTTTGTCATAAAAAACACCTAGCATACTCAAACAACTCATATGACAAAGTTAATATTTCAAATATGTGTTTATATATATTTCTATCCAATAATGGATAGGCAATTGTGTAGTGGCAGAGTGGTGGGGACTGGACGCCGAATAACTCACGTCCGCGGCGGGGCACGGTTCGAACCTGGCTACTGCCCAATTGCCTTTTTATTTTTCTTTAAACCAAACGACGTCGTTTCATATCAAACCTGACACACTTGATATGACCCTGACTAGTGGAAGTTTATTTTTAAATAAAGAATGACTCTGCGGTCTTAAATGCCAAATTCTTTTCAAATGCACAAAAGTTGTGGGATCTAGTGTTGGTTTGCATATTCCCAATTCCTTTAAATCATTTCCCCTAGTTAATTAATATTTCCTGTTTTATAATAGTTTTGCTTAAATATCTGTATTATTTCCATCTTTCTCTATTGTTAAATCTAAAAAGTTTATCTTACAAAAATTTAGCTTATATATATTTTTCTTCCTTTTCTTACTAGTATGTTAGTTAATTTATTTTGCACTGTTAAAATCTTTACCATAAACTGTTAAGAAAAAAATAGCTTTAATTACTTTTATTGCAAACATATAAAAATTAGTAGTTTAGTAAAACCCCACAAAAATTCATCATCTTTTATTTTCTTTTTAGTGACAAAATAGTTATCTGCTTAACTTTATAAAATTTTATTCCGTTACCTGTGAGTTCGACCTGGACTTCCAGAACTTTATTACTTGTACGATCACCTACACTTGGGTGTGATAAGAAAACGCGTCAATAGGATGTCGTCAGACGTCAAGACTGCATTCTTGAATGGCAATCTTGAGGAGGACATCTATATGCAACAACCAGAAGGGTTCATAGCTGGTCGGAAAGGTAACTTGGTATGCAAGTTGCAAAAGTCCATTTATGGGCTTAAGCAGGCATCCAGAAGTTGGAACATCCGATTTGATCAAGCGGTCAAGTCGTTTGGTTTCATACAGAATCTGGATGAGCCTTGTGTATACAAGAAATGTGAAGGGAAAGTAGTGGCTTTTCTTGTGCTTTACGTTGACGACATTCTACTCATTGGGAATGATGTAGTGGCGCTGTCAACGGTCAAGGTTTGGCTAGCTAGTACTTTCAATATGAAGGATCTAGGAGAGGCGAGCTATATTCTTGGGATAAAGCTCTTTCGGGATCGCAAGCGAAAGATATTGGGATTATCTCAAGCGGGTTATATCGAGAAAGTGCTAACTAGGTTTTCAATGGATAATTCGAAGAAAGGTTTGTTACCTTTCAGGCATGGTTTAGCGTTCTCCAAGGACCAGTGTCCAAAGACACAAGAGGAGAGGAATCGCATGGCAGGAATTCCCTATGCCTCGGCAGTGGGAAGTCTCATGTATGCGATGTTATGCACTAGACCAGATATCTGCTTTGCCGTTGGCATGGTTAGCAGGTATCAATCGAATCCTGGTCCAGAGCACTGGACAGCCGTTAAGCACATTCTTAAGTACTTGAGAAGAACTAAAGATTACATGCTTATGTACGACGGTAGTGAGTTAATTCCAGTAGGATACACTGACTCGGACTTTATGTCAGATAAAGATTCGAGAAAGTCGACATCTGGACATCTCTTTACCTTGGGAGGTGTTGCTGTTAGTTGGAGGAGCATTAAGCAGAAATGCATTGCAGACTCAACTACAGAAGCTGAGTATGTGGCTGCTTGTGAAGCCGCAAAGGAAGCTGTTTGGCTCAAGAAGTTCCTTATGGAACTCGAGGTGGTACCAGCGTCGCTGTCACCTATTACACTATACTGCGATAATAGTGGGGCAGTGGCTCAGTCCAAGGAGCCAAGGAACCACGGGAAGGGAAAGCACGTAGAGCGGAAATATCACCTAATCCGAGATATAGTTCAACGTGGAGATGTGACTGTCACCAAGATTGCCACCGCTGACAATCTTGCTGATCCGTTTACAAAGGCCTTACCACAGAAGGTCTTTGATCGTCATCTAGATAGTCTAGGTCTTAGATGTAGTTCTGAATGGTTGTGAGTGCAAGTGGGAGTTTGTTGGGTTTGTGCCCTCAAACCATTACTTTATGTATGAGACATTAGCATTATAATATATGGATATCAGCTTTACATTTCATTGTGTATGTTTCTTTCATGAGATGATTGTTTTGTCCTTAAGTATCATAGTAAGCAATTCGTGTGTGTATGAGATACACACAAGTGAGATACGAATTACTATTCTTTGATACTTAGAATATGTCACAGTGGATGATGAGACTGGATACCTCATCAGGTCTACACTGTAGCATAATTAACTACCATTGGATGGAGTGATTAATCTCAATCACTAGAGTGTAGCTCTTAGTTGATATGCTAGTGCTTATAGTGCATTGACGGACCTGAGCTTTCCTATTGACGCTTAAGGCTGTCAACAGTCAATAGGAACTCATAACTTGTATAAGGTACGTGTTCTCAATCTTGAGATGATTATGAACACAGACTATGGATATGGCTGCTTTGACTTACCAATCAGTGAGGTCTATAGAAGATCAACACCTGGGTATCTTGGGTATGTCATGTCCATAGGGTTGTGAACATATATTGTCAAGATAGAATCTACCCTCTGATTCAGAGTAAGCATTCCCTTGAGAATGTCACCAAGTTGATTACTGAGTACTGCAGTCTTGTTGATAAGAGTTATCAACATGTTTGGTAATCATGAGTAGTGAATGGGACTCAAGGAATACAAGAAGTAATCATGATTCAGGTTGACAGTAACAGTTGTCTGACTACCTAAATATGATTACGAATGCTGACGGTAGAGGGACATTAGTACACCATACAAGTCTAGTTATCGCTTCGGATATGTTCTTTTGCGTTGGAGTTCAGTTATCGTTTTATAGTGGAATAAACGTTAACTGACCAGTTAGTTAGTTTGCTGATCAAAGAGTTTGGTCATGGTAATTAACAAACTGGTCTGAGCCAACAATAAAGAGCCTAGGAGGTCCCACTCTTAGCTCCGCTAGGATGCTTGGAAAGACACTTGAGGAAGCTGTTAAGACAAGTTCGATCGATCGAAGTATGTTCGATCGATTGAAGTCAATAGGTTCGATCGATCGAGAATGGTTCGATCGATCGAAGGTTCGATCGATCGAAGTCACTTCGATCGATCGAAGTCTAGGTCGGTTCTGGAAATCTATAAATAGGGCAGCTGCGTTCTGGAAGAAAGTGATCGTCGTTTTTATACGCAGAAGCTGCAGAAACTATCATAGTCTTCCCAAAACCTTCCTATCCTCTCTATTAGGGTTCCCACCAACCCTAGTCTTTCCGGCAGGCATCCGCAGGAGTCATAAGGGTGAAGATCATCTAGTGTAGGCTGCTGGAAGTTAAAGTTTCAGAATTGGGTTCAAGACACTAAGGTATAATTCTTGCACCCTTGTACGCATCTATAGAATTGACAAGTAGTAGATCCTGGAATACCAAAAGTTTTATAACTTAACCTATTTCCGCTGCGCGTTTAAACTCTAACTTTAAACCACTTTTTCCTTCAGGGTCGAGACTGCCGGACCCTGACTGCTGTGAACTGGAAGAACTGTCAGAACTCCCGGGCTGATCTCACTTTCGCTTACTTCTGGAAGACTCGTTGCTTACGCGCCCGGGGTCTTTGGTCTTTAAAAATTATTTTGTGCTAATGTATTTTCCAACCCTCTCAATGAGTTCAACTAAGGTTTTCGGTCGATTTCTATGGAACGACGCGGCGCACTTGGTGTGTTGAACTCCCAAGCAAAAGGCTATAATAGCGACAGTTTCATCAAGATCATTGATTCCGAGCTTCTCTTGATTGAACCGGTTGGTAAGGAATAAATTCCTTGAGGGTCTCATTATTCCTTTGTATGACTGTCAGTAGCTGCATGTCGGGCTTTGGCTGTTCATGCATACCGATGAACTGGTTGATGAACTACTTGCTGAGTTGCTTGAAACTGCGAACCGATCAGGGCTCCAAGGAGTAGAACCATTGCACAGCCGGGCCTTTCAAAGTGGTGGGGAAGCCCAGGCAATGTAGTTCTCGGAGTTGGTGGCTAGGGCCATCTTAGCCTTGTAAGTCCGGACATTGTCGACCGGGATTCCCGAGCCGTTATAAGGATCTAGGCGAGGCTGCTTAAATTTGTGCGGGATGGCAAACCTCGTGATCTGGCTAGAGAATGGTGACTCTGTCTCGGTATTGGTGTGATTCTGAGTTGGGTTCTGGCCCAGCCTTTTGGCCACTCCATCAATCTATTTCTGTAAGTCCTTGATACGTGCCACCACACCTTCCCGACCGGTATCCGGACTGCAGGTTGGGTTAGTGGAGGAGGCTTCCTTCTCATGGCGGTGCACTGCCCCCTGGGATTGGGCTTGGCTATGACTCCGGTTCATCGTATGCCTAGGGACACCTCGGCTCTTGACTGAGTGACCCTGGACTGATTCCCGGGCCATATGCTCTTGCCTTTCCTCTCGGGAACACGCCAGCTATTGATGTTCCTGGTATCCTCAACACAGGACGGGTTAGCTTGGGCACGTTGTCTGGTCAAGATCGGTTCCTGAACGTACGCAACGTTCCCGGGTCGTTTCCCAGCCACTAGAGGACTGCTTTATTGGGCCAGCAGGGCTTCGATCTGTTGCCGGATTTGACGCTGGCCCTCCAAGAGTTGTACGAGGGTCGCGGTGATCTGCTCAGATGTCATGACTGCCATAGCCGGCGTCGGGGATGGCAGAACACCCCGGTTGGCCTGCTGTGCAGTCTTCTCACCCTTCTTCGGAGGCATGGCTATCAGCCAATAGATTTGTTGATGAAGAACTTGTCGTTTCCACATACGGCGCCAAGTTGATGATGCTAAAATTTGGTTAAAGTAAACTAAAGCAACTTAAGGGGAGAGAGAGTGAGAGACTGGTTTTTTGTATATGGTTCGGCCTTGTTAATGAAGGAACCTACGTCCACGTGTGTGTCTGAGCACGTTCACTATAATGTAAAAAGACGGGACCTGTGGTGAACCAACAATAGTTTGGAGCTACCGTAGGTCGACCGGGGGTGTTGGTGCCTGCTATAGAGGTGCTGTAGAGACTGAAAAGTCGATCTCTTTAAAGGGGGGTGAGTGGTCTCTTTTATAGATGCAAGAGACTTACTCATACATGGATAAGGAAATATGAACCAATTAAGCTTGATTGGCATTAATTCTGGGGGTTTCCTAATTGGATTAGGAAACAATGTCCACTTTCTATAAGTCTTCTATCTTGAGTAGGAAACTGCCTGGAATATTCTGGGGCATGTGTTGTGGGCCCAGCTGGCCTAGGCCTGTACGGACTGTGCCAGTGTGGCCTTCCCGACCTATTGGTCTGGTCGTGAATGAACCGCTCGGGATGGTGAGTCTCGGGTAGACTAGACCGTTCGGCTGATGCTTATCCGAGGAGTTGTGCACGATTTAACCGGGACATGGACTGGTTGCTGAGTTGAACCGCTCGGTTGTAGGATAGAGCCAATTTTGGGTGTATCATATTATAGTTCGGTTTGTCACTAAAAGACTCATGACTAGGACAAGGAGTTGATGACTAGGACGAAGATGTTTGCTCGGTTTCTTATTTTATATTTCTTTCCAAAAATTTGCCCCCAATTTTAGGTTACCTTTCTTTCTAATACTTTCCAATTTAATGCCATGAAATCTATCTCCCAATTATGCCTGGCAAATGGGCGGGTTGGGCGGGTTCGGGCCGGGCTGGGATCGGGCCGGGCAAAAAACGGGACGGGCTAATGTGATACCCACACACTATTATGTCGGGTCGGTTCGGGTTCATGTATTAGCCGCACTATATTGTGTACATACCTCATGCGATGATACAACCCCAGCGTTTCTCACCTTCACACAGTAACACAAGTATGTATCTATAGGTGTATAAATCTATATATTTCTAATATTATATATACATATATCTATAGGTGTATCAATATTGGTATATATGGGTATATGTATCAACATAAGTGGTCTTTGACACTTTGTGTGGGTGAATTTTTAGAGAGAAAAAAAGGAGCTGCGAGAGAGAGTGTGTGGGTAAAAAGATGAGAGGATAAGTTGTGGAGGTTCAGAGCCTTGTAATCTGCATTAGGTTGTAGAGAGAGAGTGTGTGTGGGTCCCAAGAGTGAATTAGGTTTCTTTTCTTTTTCGTTGTTGCGGCTCACTTCAGGCCCGCACATAACCCGACACAAAATGTTTCTTTCCTAGTTAAAGGCCCGTTCATTACAAGCTTCAAGCCCGAAATCAATTTTCTTCGGGTTTTAGCGGGCTGGCTTGGTTATTGGGCTTGAATTGCCAGGCCTACTCCCAATGATCACAAGTATCTCTCCTCAGCACAATCAATTATCACAATCTATCTCTCAATTATCACAATTTTTTTTGGTGTTTAGGTAGTGTGGTCAATACATAATTTAATTCCATTTTCTGTACTTTCCCCTTTAATTTTTCCAAATTAATTTTCGATACACATTTCAAATGAAGAAACGGAGCTCTCTAGTCTAATTTGTCTCTTACCCACTACAAGAACTCTAGCCCTTTATCTTGGCATATGTTCTATCCTAACCTATTTTATCTCTATATTTATGATTTTATTTCTAGGTTATAAATAGATATAAATAGACAATGGCTTCAGCTAGTCCAAATCCCCGAAAACACTTCCTCAAGATATCCATTGTAATTTTTTTTTACTATGGTGAGGAATGACAAGAGTGATGTTAGATGGTTTACATGATACGATCATTCTTAGGGAACACGGTTAGCGATCCATCATCAATTGGGATGCCACACGCTTTTGATAATTGCTAATTCTTAGCCGCAATGGTGCTATGACTCTTGTTAGTAGGAGTATTATATAACCAATAATTCTAAGCACACACCTTCAATCATACCCCAAACCACAACAATGCTTTAAATGTATGTACATTGTGCTTCCCAAAAAAGTGTGGGCCCTGTGTGAAAAATTCACACAACATAAGGTATACGCATTTAAAGCATGTTGTGGTTTGGGGTGTGGTTGAAAGTGTGTGCCTAGCATTATAGTTATATAACAACACATATTTCATTATGTGCGTGCTTTCATCTTCCCCTTCCCCAATTCTCACCCTGCGTTTGTTCTCTCTCTCTCTCTCTCTCATGGTTAGTTAATTTTAAGTGTAAGATAGTTGATTTAGATTTTCACATCGCCAATTTCTATGCTTTTGAATGAAATATTTTTTTTGTTGGTTATATTTGGTTATGATTTCTTAATGGTGTTGGGTTATTTATCTACTCTGATCACAATTGTCTTCTAATGGTAGTCCTTTTTATTATGACTCTCTCTATTTCAAACAATTGAGTTCTGAAAAATGTGAAAAAATCTTGGGTGAAAATATGGAAGGGAAAGGGATTTTTCAGATTATCATATTCATATTCCTCAATGGCAGCATTAACTAATTTAATCTTTTAACAATTCAGGCAAAAGTCTCAAGAAGTAACTTTCAAGAGTTTAGAGTCCAATTTCATTCATCATTTGTTAAAGAGTCCCCGAAATGTGAAATTTCACTTACATTTGTTTTCATTAGGTTAAATTTCACTTAATATTCGTGTATGTTTAGTGAGATTTTATTAATATTCATGTATGAAGACTTTTCCCTAATTATAATTTGTAAATGTCTTTAACTCTAATATTGAGATATTAGATGGTAGAAAATGTCCTTATCAATAAATCGCCCATTATCTTTTTCTATAAGTGATGAAGCAAGATTACTCAGTGGTACCTTTACCTAACTAAGTAATTTGCATACCCGAATTTTTTTCCAGTTAATTCCTTAAATACCAATAGAGTATATTGTCAGTCTTTGTCGAAAACTTTGGTAGGGAGCTTTTTGGATATGTTCATCAAAGGAAAAGGCAATCAGCAAAGAATATTTTATTTTTCTTTTCAAATATAGGTATCCAAAATAACACATGTTTCCTCTGTCTTAGTTATTAAATCTTAGATATAGGTATCCTAAAATAAAATCAGTAAAGATCAGGTAATAAGTATGTGAAGTATGAGCAATATTAATTGAAACCTTTAAGTAAAATTGTAATACCTTGTATTTTCATTGTACTTTTATACCCTTTTGATATAAATAAGATTCAGTGTACCTGTATTTATCTTTCCTGTATTTTCACTTTCGATCGTTCGAAGCTTTCTCAAGCGATCGAACTTTAATATCCTAATCCATCGAACGTTCTTCGAGCAATCGAAACTCTGTCGACCTGAATTATGACGTGGAACCATTTCTCAAGAGATTGAACTATCTCAATCGATCGAACCCTGACCGACCTGTTCTCAACCGATCGAACTCACTTCGATTAATCGAACTTGTTATTATTAGTATACGCAGTGCTACCACCTGCTCCATCCTTTGCCTATATATATATATATGTATGTTAGTTTGGGTGCGTTTAGGTTGCTGAAAATTGAGAGAGGGTTAGAGATAGAGAGAGAGAGAGGTATGCAAGATTATATATATCCACACTCATACTTACATATGTTAGGAAATTTCGCTCCCAAAATCCGTTGACAGCACATATAAGTTGGTACTATAAAAATTACGTGAAAATTACAATAACCCAGAACTAGGGTTACCTTGAATTGCAAAATGGAATGTTGTAGTAGACGAATCGAGAACACGGGCTCGATAACAGCTAACGATCTTCTACCATATTCCTCTGCTGCTAGAATATTGAACTGAGTGTGGGCTCTTACGAAATCCTTTTGTTTCTGGCTCTCCCTTTTTACGCTCTCTTTCCTATTCCGAGTTATAATACTCTAGAAGAAAAAATACAAACTGAGAAGAGAGCCAAAGCAGCATATATACATATATATATAGGCTATGATAGGGACCATAAGAAGTCCATAAAGAATAGGCTTCCTTATGGAATTAGGAAACCCTAATTCGAACTAAATCAGATTCTTATTTCCATAAATTATAATTCATACCAATAAAGAATTATAATTGCACTCTTACCCTTATCTCAAAAAATATATTTTGAGTTGCATATTATTAAATGCTTATTATCTCCCCACGTTAAGATGACAGATATCTATTAATTAAATATAATTACTGACAATCATATTTAATTAATCTCTTAAAATTCCTTGAGATCCTCTGATTACCTTATCTGATATGTCGGATACAAAGTCCACTTGCAGGGTTTGATATAATCAAAACTTATAAGCTTTCTCAAGAGGATATCATCAATCCCAAAATTGAGACATAGATTTCATCATTAATTAATATCTACCACACAATTAATATTGTCACCCAATCCAATGAGATATTGACCCATTTAAGGATTTGATCCTTTTAGGGATCAAAGCGTAAATATCAAATGTACGCGTTTATAAATTAACTTAGGATTTAGAGCATAAGCACTCATAATAGCCATGAGGTATTAATTATCTTATAAGTTGATAATGCCAAAATTTGGTAAGATAAATTAAAGCAGTTTAAAGAGAGAGAGAGAGAGAGAGAGAGAGAGAGAGAGAGAAAGAGAGAGACCAATTTTTTATATGTGGTTAAGCCCTGTTAATGAAGGAACCTACGTCCACGTATGTGTCTGAGCACGTTCACTATACTGCAAAAAGTCGAGGACCTGTGGTGAACCAATAATAGTTTGGAGCTACCGTAGGTCGGCCGGGCGTGATGATGACTGCTATAGAAGTGCTGTGTGGACTGAAAAGTTGACCCCTTTCTATGGGGGTGAGAGGTCTCTTTTATAGATGGAAGATACCTACTACTACATGGATAAGGAAATATAATCCAATTAAGATTTATTGGCATTAATTATGGGGATTTTCTAATTGGATTAGGAAACGATGTGCACTTTCTATTAGTCTTGTAACTTGATTAGGAAATAGCATGGAATATTCTGGAGTGTGTCTCACTTGGCTTGATTGCACCTGTTCGAACCGTGCTTACGCGGTCTTCCTGACCTGTTGGTCGGGTCTTTGATGAACTGCTCGGGAGGCCCCGGGTAGACCAAACCTCTCATTCATAGGATAGAGCCAATTTTGGGCGTATCAGCTGCCCCCCATTTCCAAGGTTGACTGGGTGCTATATCGGGGCAATTTTGGAAATTTGTTTGACGCCGATTGCCACTATATGAGCGCTCGAGAAAGTTGACTTGGAACTTCTAAGTCTTGTGAGTTCTAGGGAACTGACTAAGAGCCTAGTTTGGAATCTTTAAGTGCTCGGGAATTGGCTAAGAGTTAAGACTTAGCCTAATTTGGAGTCTTTTATTTGAAGTTAATCTTCCAGGATTGTTATCTTCTACCCGTAAACCTTCATTAAGGTTGTGGGCAAAAGAATTTGACCATGTTGGAAAAGCCGACCTAAAGTGTATTGCTTTAGGGTCCTTTTATGTTAACTCCCCAGGATAGTTATCTTCCGCCCAGCCAGCCTTCGTCAAGACTATTGGGAGAAGAGCTGGACCATGTTGGCACAGTTGACCTAAAGCATGTTGCTTTAGGGAATTTTTTTTGCTCCTCTACGTGGGTCAACATAAGAGGTTTTAGTCTCCTTTATCGTCGGTATGGACCTAAGTGGAGTTATTGCCTCTGAGTACTATAGGCACTTGGGTTGTCTAAGAGTTTGACTTAGTTAACCCCAAGGGCCGTAAATACCCGGTGTGATTGCCTGTTTAGTTCATTGTGCCTTCTTGTCCCCCAAGATTTTGCTAAGACGGGAGTCTGTAGAGGCTATGACTTTACGTAACCGACCTGGAATGTGGGTGGTTGTAGGGTCTTTTGAAGCTTTCCATCATTAGCCACCTAGGGGGATTTTCCCCCATCGCAGGTTATGAGCCTAAGCGAAGTCGACCACTCAGGTACAATCTCGAGGTCTTTTTGGTGCCTCGAGTGTGATCCCAAGGTCTTTTGCTAACTGCGTAACAGTGATCTTTGGTTGCCTCGGGGTTGAGTCTGCGGTCTTTTTAGCACCTTGGGAGTTAAACCTGAGGACTTTTTGGTGTGCTCCCGGGATCGACGAGGAATTGATAGGCGATCTAAATCCTTGCAGGAGTTCTTTTGTAGTCTGAGCCTTGCTCTATGATCGGGAAAAAGTACCATTGCAGTTGGACTCGACCAGTCTGTTGGAGACATGAGGTTATGTTAGGATCATGGGGCTCCTGATTATTCTGAGCTGGAGGCAAGGTCGGGATCACTGTATCCTGACTGCTGTAAACTGGAGGTCGGGTCGGGTCGGGTCGGGGCTACCGGACTCAGACCGGTACGAACTGGAGGTCAGGTCGGGGCTATCAGACCCGGACCGTTGTGAACTGAAAGAACTGCCAGAACTATCGGGCTTCTTTGCGTTGCTCCACTCAGGCTGATCTCGCTTTTGCTTATTTCTTGAAGGCTCGTTGCTTACGTGCCCGAGGTCTTTGATCTTTAGAAATTCTTCAGTATCGACATACTTTCTGACCCTCTTTGCAAGTTCAACTAAGGTTTCTAGTCAGTTTTATGAAACGACGTGGTGCACTTAGTGTGCTGAACTCCTGAGCAGAAGGCTGTAATAGCGACAGTTTCATCAAGATCATAGATCCCAAGTTTTTCTTGATTAAACCGGTCGGTGAATTCCTAGAGGGTCTCATTATTCCTTTATCTGACTGTCAGTAACTACATATCAGGCTTTGGCCATTCATGCATACCGATGAACTAGTTGATGAACTACTTGCTTAGCTGCTTGAAATCTTTGACCGATTGGGGTTTCAGGGAGTGGAACCATTACGCGGCGGGGCCTTTCAAAGTTTTGGGAGAGGCTAGGCAGTATAGTTTGTCAGTATTAGTGGCGAGAGCCATCTGGGCCTTGTAGGTCCGGACGTGGTCGTCTGAGCACCCCGAGCCATTGTACAAATCTAGGTGTGGCTGTTTGAATTTGCGCGGTATAGCAAACCTCGTAATCTGGTTGGAGAACGATGACTTTGTCTTGGTATTAACATGGTCTTGAGTAGCTCTTTGGTCATTCTGTCGATTTGTTTCTTCAAACTCTGGAGACGGGCCATTATACCTTCCCGACCGGTATGGGTTGGTGGAAGAGTCTTCTTCTTCATGGCGGTGCGCTGCCCTCTGGGATCTGGCTCGGCTATGACTCCGGCTGATCGTATGCCCAAGGCCACCTCGGCTCTTGACCGAGAGACCTTAGATTGATTGTTGGGCCATAAGCTCCTGCATCTCCTCTCGGGCAGCATGCCTACCGCTGATGTCTGTGGCACCCTCAAAGTGGGACAGGTTGGCTCGGGCACGTTGTCCGGTCAAGATCGGTTCCTGACCGTACGCAATGTTCTCCGACTATTTCACGGCCACTAGAAGATTGCTTTGTTGGGCCAGTAGGGCTTTGATCTGCTGCTGAGTTTGACACTGGATCTTCAAGAGCTGTGCGAGTGTCGCGGTGATCTGCTTCGGTGACAGGGCCACCGAGGCTGGCGAGATGGCCCGGTTAGCCCGCTACGCAGCCTTCTTACCCTTCTTCGGAGGCATGATTATCAGCTAAGATATTTGTTCTTCAAGAAATCTGTCGATTCCCACAGACGACACCAAGCTGATGATGCTAAAATTTGGTAAGAAAAATTAAAGCAGTTTAAGAAGAGAGAGATAGAGAAAGAGTAAGAGACCAATTTTTTGTATATGGTTCGGCCCTGTTAATGAACGAACATATGTCCACGTGTGTGTCTGAGCACGTTCACTATACTGCAAAAAGCCGGGGACCTGTGGTGAACCAACAAGAGTTTGGAGCTACCGTAGGTTGGCCGGGCGTGATGATTGATCTTGTCAAAATCAAGATATAAAAGTATACTTTACTTTTCTAAAAATTTGCAGTGTGGAAGTAAAGGTCGAACCCACGGAGATTGAATTGCTAAAGCACTTTAATTTTTAAAACCTAAATTTAGTTAATTAAGAAAAACGGATTTTGGATTTAATTTGAATTAAACTAATAACAATAAAAGTAAATCTAAATTATGAAAATAATTAAATATTTATTTTTATAATAAGTTTAAGGAACCTAGGATTGCAAATCCACCACTAGCTTCATAATAAGGCTATTTACGAATTACTTTAGCTTATTAAGTTGGATGATAATGGGAAATTGTAGCTACAAGCCCAATTCTTCCATCAAGAAAATAACTATGGTTCAAGCACCAACATAATCCATCTTCGGTTAGCACGAATTATTCCACACTAAACTAGGGTTGTGGTATAATCCGTCTAATCTAGGCATGGACTATTCGGATACTTGATAACACAATTCAATTTAAGCACCATTACATATAAATAATCTAAACAAGCACAGCAAGCATAGATCATTGAGCACACTACCATCAAAATAGATCTAAGACAAGAGTAAACTTTGAAAGTAACGATTTAATCAATAAAATCACGATTTATTTATAAAAATCCTCGGAACATGTAACTGTCATCCATACATAATAAAACTAAAATAAAAACATAAAATACACCCTATTACTTGGCTAGGGTTTCATTGAAACCCTAGATCTTAAGTTTAGTTGGCCATAGAAGCGGTAGATGGCAAGTAGTTGATGGAGGAGGCCATGGAAATCCTTGCTCTTCTTCTTCTTCTCCTTGCTTCCATCCCTTCAATGGCTGAAGTTTTAGTTGTATATTGTGTGTATAATAATTGCCAACCCCTAAATTGAAGTAAAATTGGGTATATATATAGATTAATAGTAAGTTTTTGGAAGCTTTCCTAATCCAATTCGCACTAAAATTGCTGTATTTAGCTTTCTAGACATAATTAGGTAGTTTTGTTCGCGTAGGAGTCTTCAGTACATTGAAATACACATATTTGACTTTTACACAGGTCGCGCGAGCGGGCCGCTCGAGTGCGATATTGGGAAGTCGTGAGAGCGGGTCGCGCGAGTGATTTTTGGACTTCCGCGCGAGCGGGCTGCGCGAGCGTTGTGCCTTTTTCAGCTTCTTTCTTCCAGCTTTTCCTCCCTATTTAACCTGGATTAGTGTGTTCTTCCAAAACCTGCTCTAAAACAGAAAAGGAAATAAAAATACATAAAATCAGGATAAAATATGCTAACAAATGTGAATTAAGGCATATAATTAGGATCTGTTCTCTCCCGATCAATGATGACTGCCATAGAGGTGCTGTGTAGACTGAAAAGTTGACCCCTTTCTGTGGGGGTGAGAGGTCTTTTTTATAAATGCAAGAGACATACTACTACATGGATAATGAAATATAATCCAATTAAGATTGATTGGCATTAATTGTGGGGGTTTTCTAATTGGATTAGGAAACGATGTGCACTTTCTATTAATCTTCTAACTTGATTAGGAAACAACATGGAATATTCTAGAGCGTGTCTTGCAGGCCTGGCTTGATTGCGCCTATTTGGACCGTGCTTGCGCGGTCTTCCCGACCTGTTTGCCGGGTCTTGGATGAATCGCTCTGGAGGCCCCGGGTAGACCAAACCACTCGGTCATAGGATAGACCCAATTTTGGGCGTATAATAAGTCAATACAAATATAATTTTCCCAAGTCGATCCCGTTTAATACATAAAGTGTACCAGCATTGTGAGTTGAGACTATACCATTTCTCGCAGTCAATACAAACCTACTACATCACCATGTTGTCCTACCGATGGTGCGTCCAATCCGATCTAAGATTGTAACCAAAATCTTACATTCAACAAGATCTGATGGTCTGATCTTCCGTGTATAAGCCGAACTCTACACACCAAAACACCTACTATGTAGAATAAGAGACACACATGCACTATAAACAATATAATGCAAACATTGCCCACACAGATTCTCATAAAAGTGGAATAATTGATTTTATTAAATAAGTAATAAATTAACTACATAAAGCATGACTTTTGGTATATATCCCTAATAATATACATATATGCACACACCCGGTTATATATATACATACACCAACACACACACTCTCGGGCAAACAGAGGAAGGAGGAGAGAAGAAAGAGAAGAGACAGAGAAATAGAAGGAGAAAGAGGAGAGAGAGGAGATCACCCCGAGAGGAACCCACAGCCACCCCACACATCACCGGCATCACTGAACTTTACGGTGAGTGTTTATACTCACTCTGTAGCGTAGATATGTTCCTATATATATGTTTTGACAAGAAAGAATGGACCTTGAAAGTATGAGGAAGGTCCAGTTCAATTCTGGAAGAAGATGCAGCCTTAATCGATAGAACCACTTTCGATCGATTGAACACAGACATACCTCAATCGATCGAACTTAGTTAAATCGATCAAACTTTACTTTTGCAAATCAATTGAAATGACTTTAATCAATCGAATATGACAGTTTGATAAATGTTTTGTTATTTATATTTGATGGACTACTAAGCCAGTTTATATCATGAATTGATGGTTAGAAGCGGTATTAGAATAATACACATGTGGAATAATGGGTTAACGCATTAAACAATAGAACCATTCGGTTAAGGTTGAGATAATAATGAGATTGAAAAGCCGTTATGCTTAGTAGTGGGCCTATCAATCACAAAGGTCGATACTATTTATATTTGTGTGTATGAATGTAGTCTCTAAGGTCGTATGATGTCGGATGTGAGATCCCAAGGTACTGGGTAGGATCGGGCTACGTTTCAAGTTTTACGTATGATAGAGTTGGACTGCTTGTCAGATTTGGGAGGTTATGTGATGTAAGACTTCGTGTCGAGTTTAATATATCGGGGTTGGTGGTCATAATGTTTTGGGGCTGGAGTGCCATGGCATATTGGGGCTGCGTGCTATAGTAGCATATCGGGACTGCGTGCCATAATAGTATTGCATAGTTGAGTGCTGTGGTGAAGTTGAGTGCTTGTGGAGCTAAGTACCATGGTGGACCTAAGTGCTTGCTGACACGACTATAAAGTTGCGCAATCTTGTGCAACACCCAAGTGTAGGTGATCGTGCAAGTAATACCGGATAAGTCTAGGTCGATCACACAGGGAAGGAATATGAAGAATATATACTAAGTTACAACCTAAAGAAAATGAAAAATATGAATATAGGAGTGGAGGTATTAATGAATTCTAATTAATTAAATTAAATTAAATAATAAACTCAAGCATAGAAAAACAGAACTAATTAAACAGATAAATTAAAGGTGTTGGAAACACGTGAATTCACATTGATCTAACCATCTACCATGCATACTCATTAACGTTCAATGGAGTATATTCCTTTTCAGCATTCCGTATTTTTCTAAAGATAAAGAATTTATAGCCCTTACATGACTGAGACTATATCATCACAAGTAATTTAAAATACTTAGAAGACAATTTAAAAGAATGGTTAATACTTGCACTCCAAATGGTGTTAGCATTCAAAGTGGTTTTCAAAAGTCATTGAAGAAAATAGCCTTAAGGCTTTAAGTTCTAAAAACTGTTGTGACAAACTGAACTTACTGGAATAATTTGATGATAGATTTCTAAAGTAGAAAGTCTTGAAATACTTAAAAGAATCATATCAGGAATTAACATGTTCGATCGATCGAAGCGCTCTCGATCGATCGAGCTGCATCATCCTTCAACCGATCGAAATAGCTTCTATCGCTTGACTATGGCTCTAGTTCGATCGATCGAAATATCTTCGATCAATCGAGCACATGATTTCTATTTAATGCATGACAGAGGTTGGGGATCAATGTTTCATCACATATTTTCAACGTCTAAACTATGGAAACATAATAAACTAATACAGAAATAGTAAAATAAAGCAATCATAACAACTAGATTAATAAACAATCAAATAAATAAAAGGAAAAGAAAGACCTGAAAATAATCTGAAATAAACTTGTAATAAACTTGAATCTTCAATAATCTTCAGTATAATAATGGAAAAGAGGAAGAAGAACATGAATCTAACCTAATCTACTCCTAATCTTACCCTAAAACTACCCTAATATATATATATATATATATATATATTTTTTGCGTTTTGGAGCATCCTCTCTTCGTCTGCCATTAAAACGACTTATTTATAGGGTTCCTGCAAAATGTACGTAACTTTTGGGGAAAAATAAATCTCAAGCGATCGATCTTAGTCTGACCGATCGAAGTCTCAATCGATTGAACTCTCTTTCAAGGGCTTGAACTTCTCGTATTTTGACAACTCTATGCACCGATGGAAGAATGACCATATCTTTTCACTCGAAACTCGAATTGACCTACATTTTATATTTCTAGAGAAATCTTCCAAATCTGAAGTCTTCAATGTCAAAAATGGTATTTTCTCAGCTACTTCTGTTGTTCTCTTTACTAGAATCACTTTCTATGCATCGATTGCTTTCCATAACCTGTAAAATAGTGTAACAACACATGTTTGAGTCTCATCATAAAAAACACTTAATTATTGATATGCATCTAAATCTAGGGACTTGGGGATAAAATATGCATAAAAGACCATGTAACACGCTATAAATATGCACTTTTCACTTCTAATCACACCCCTAACTAGCTCGCTGCTAGTCCCTAGCAATGAAGCGAATTACGGCTTGTTTATTTGAACTCTAAAAATTGAAAGCAAAAGAAAGTAAAAATCCTAACTCACTTTCACAGGAATTGCGATTGCATTTAGCGTATGTAACAAGCCTCTAAACCCCTACGTTCCCTGTAGACACCCCATTTTGTCGGCTATCAGATTTAGGAGACCCATAGCTTGGTGGTTCACAATGATCGTAAAAGACTCGAAAGGACTCCTGGAAGCCAATTCTATCTCTCAGAATGCTCAGAGTGACCAAAATGCCCCTGAAAGCCCAAAAGCTCCCAGATTTGGACCAAAAGTTCTGGAAACATGCTACGTCGTAAGAAAAATGATAAAATGAGTTTTTAAGTAAAATCGAATGAAATCGTCAGCTCCCAGAGACCCCCGGAGGTCCCGGAAGTTCCCGGAAAATCCCCGTTGACCGGTTTGACCAGGGTTTGACCAAGATTTGACCAAGTTTGACCAAAATCGTCCGAATTCGCCAGAATCATTCTAGATCATGGGAAAAGTATTAAAATGAGTTTTAAAAGAAAATCGAGCAAAAACGTCAGCTCCTGGGAACTCCCGGAGATTTCCAGAACTTCTTGGGAATCCCAAGTTTGACCAGTTTGACCAGAATTTGACTTTAGAACCGGGGCACCGTAACAATTTTTAAATATTTTTCATGGATACTAGAGGTCAATAGCTTTCTGACGGTATATCGCACATAATTTTCGGATTTAAAACGAGTTTATTATGAATTTCTGAAGACGAAAAAGGCGATCAAATCGGCTTTTATCGCCAATACCGCAAAAACTTTTCAAAGTAACCTATCCCCAAACTATTTTTTTTATGTAAAGTAGACTCTATTACCTTTCCAACGGTATATCACAACCTCAATTTGGAGTTCGTACGCATTTTCTGTGAATTTTGGACGAAATAGGGCCTTTTCGCGAATACCGGAACCTCTGGGGGCCTAAACATCATTATCTGAATGAAGGAAGAGCAGTGCCGCCGCGGCACTGGCCCAGTGCCGCCGCGACGCTGGCCCAGTGCCGTCGCGACACTCTCTTCCAGAACAGTGTATTTTTGTAATTTTTCTTGGGGGTTCATTTTGATTAATTGAAAATCAAAACGACGTAGTTCTATGATTTTAGATGTTTGGGACCAATGGGAACACTTCTAAAACCCCAAACCACCCCAAATTGGAATATTTAAACCCCCCATTGCTCTTCATTTTGGGAGAGAAAGTTGTAGAGATAAGGTTAGAATAGAGAGAAAAGAAGCTTCCTTGTTTGATTTTCAAAACAAAAGTGAGTTCTAAACATTGTTTTTACTTCATTACTCCCATTTACTTCAACATTCAATACACCCAACCACCATTTTAGTGAGCATTTAAGAGAGTGGAAGCTTCTTCCATGTCCAATGTCATTACATATGAGTGAAACACCAATCTACAAGTTCAATACATCATGAATATCATCTATTGATCATTATCTACTTGCTTGTTTATTTATTGTTTATCTCTTCTTACCTCATTTCTTTTTGATTTTTTTTTTCTTTATTTACTTACTAGTTCATCATCATCTAGATGATGACATGAAGTTTGAGGTGAGTGAATTCTTATGGATAGTAGCTCTTGACCTAAAAAACATGTTTGATAGATGATGATCATAACTTCAATACCTCCAAGGTATTCTTGAAGTTATGTTCAAAATAAAAATAAATCTCTCCAACAATCTTGGAGGTTCTTGATGATGAGTTTGAGGTTGGCATTTTAAGTGGCTATAATCTTCATTGAGTTTTGAAAATATGTTTTCAAAATATCTACTTCAAAACCCCTCTTAAAACCCCTTCATTTTAATCTCAAGAAAGAAAACTCTAGTTTTTTCCCAAAATTTTCAAAACAGTGAGTTAAAACAGTGAGTAATCTGAGTTCAAAGATTTTCCTAGAACTCAATACTCAACATATGGATGCAAGGTCACTTGGAAAGTCTTCCTAACTCATTGGAGAACACCCATGATTTTTAGTTTGACTTGGAAGTACTTGGAGATGGTCCATTTGGACCCAAGCATTCCTTCCAGACATTCTGTTTTTGCTGCCACAGCAGCTAGGTTCACTTCCAACCTCTTTTACAGAACACTTTTTTAAAAGGGGTGGTCCTAACTTATTTGTCCCTTAAACTTCAATGTCTTAGGGAACTTTCTGTATAAAATGGGTCTCTAGATCATTCTTTTTCATTTTCTAAGATTTTTCAACATTTCAGTCGACAGTACGGACTCTGTTTCTGAGTGACCTCTATTGTTCATATGATTTCTCTCAATCTGTTATAGTTATTAAAGATTGGATTTTTTGGTAGTGTTCTAGACACAATAAGGAAGATCTCCATAAAAATTCATGCACTGAAAACATTTTTAACCCTTCTTTTCAATTTTTGAAAGATCTAGTTACTGTTCTGTCCACTATTCACAGCAAGCATATTTTTACTTCCATCCTTTTATTTGATGCTTACATGCACTCCAAATTAGTTCATGTCTTAGGAAGTAGTTCATACTAAATTTGTACATATCCTATGATGATTTCATTCATTCATTCACACACATTCTAGACTTCTAAGTCATTCTAGGAATCCATGAACACAAAACACACTACAACCTTGGCACATTCTAGATACATACATTGCATTCATGCAAGATTTGGGATTTTTGTAACTCCTAATCTAAGAAGATTATAAGGAATGATCATGATCACACGTTCATGCTTCCCCTCGATCTAATCATCCTTTCTCATCTGTCCTGGGGATTGAGAGATCTTCTCTTCTCAAAGATTAACATGCATCATTCTAGCTTGCTAAGCATCCTTGTTTTCTTTGATTTATTTGTTTCAAGAACAATTCATGTCCCCTTAGATTAGAAAAACTTTATTACTTGATATGTGATTAGACGATTTTTCCTAGGTTTGTTTTGTGTGATCTTTCACTTTGCATTGTGTGATACTTGGCTTAGATCTTATGAATGATATCTTATCTTTAGATCTTCCATTTCAAATTTTCTTATGTGATGTAATATACTATCATAGTATTAATTGTCGAACCATACATAGTATAAGATGATTATTTGGATGCTAATTGATGCCCGTCGAAAGACGGGGCGAGTTGAGGGTGTTTTAGTCGCGACAAAGGCTCCTTCCTCTCTCGTACCAAAACCCCGAGCCAAGTTCTTTGGTTATGAAGGGCCGGTGTCCTTTATCCATTTGGATGAGTCAAAATTAGGTTTCTTGGTTCCTTAAAGACCAAGTGGCGACTCTGTATCTGTTTTCAACAGACCTATTTTCTTTCCTTTGATCCAAAATCAAATTTCAAATGAAAACAAAGCAGAAAGAGGTGGAATCTCGAGTGTCCACAATCTGGCGACTCTGCTGGGGATAGTTTTATTTTCAAAACAAAATAATACAGTGGTTTGACTCATAAGAAGCATCCTTAAAATCATCTTTTTACTGTGTCTGGTTCACCGCATTGCACTTATGCATTTCCCCCTTTCGACTGTGTCTAAAACGCGGCGCTGACATTGTTCAGGTCTTGCTGTGCCAGGGCACAAGTCACCGTTGATACTGTACCTTCCAAGGTATATCAAAAAGAGTAAACACTTGCGTACTGTCTCTTTGAAGGTATATTGGAACTCTTGTCAACGGACCCTCTTTGACTAAACCCAGCCTTTGCATATAGATTCCTGTAGAACCTTTCATAGGACTGTTCATTTATCTTTTCAGATAGGACAATGTGATATAACTACTGTATGCCCTGGCGGGATTACCTGCGCGGTGTAGACGCTTATGTGGCATAGAATAGAACCTCTTTTTTATGATTCCCAAGGCAATCACTCACATGTGATCACATTGAGTTGACTTGCCTAGGCACCATGATAAGGATGTCTGCTCCATGCTCACAAAGATATACACCGCAAACCTTGTTTGTTGGTCATGAGACATAGGAGTATGAAAACTTGCTAGACAGTATGATCACCATCATCACCTATTCTCGTCGTATATCCCTATTTCTTCTAGAAACTCTACCCAACTCATCAGGATATCCCTGTTTCTCCTAGAAGCTCTGTCCAAATCTCTCAGATTACCCAGAAATCTCAATTTTTTCCAGAAACTCCGGTATACTTGTTTCTCCCAGAAACTCTGTCCAACTTACCCAAATTTTCATGTTTTCCCATAAGCTCTATCCAAATCTCCAAGATTTCCCAAAAATTCCAGCAACTCTATCCAAACTTCCCAAAAATGCCTAGATGTACCAATTTCTCCCAGAAATTCTGATTTCCCAATTTCTCCTAGAAGCTCAGTCCAAATCAACCAGAAATTCTCCTAGAAACTCGAATAACTTCTAGAAATTTCTCCGAATCTTCCAAATCCCTATTTCTCCCAGAAACTCTGTCCAAAATTCCCAAAGTATCCCCGAAATCCCTGTTATCCCTTGGTGATCACACTGGAAAGTAAGGTTAGCACACTCTGTATGGCTAGGACCTTATTTGTTTAGCTGCTATCTATTAGAAATAGGAGCATCATATAGATTAGGGCTTGCATATGCATGCTTGTCTCATATACATACATAATTTGTGTTAGTCTACATGCACACACATCTTATCAGTCTCACACATGTCAGTCTCTACACATCAAGCGCGTACATGTCATCATCCTCACCCATCTCAATCATTGTATAGAAGTCGTATACATACTGCAACCATCATTAGTTCACATCGATAAATTCTTTGAGACTCTGATCAGCTCTCCCCACTAGGAGTCCATAAGAAGTACTTTGTGCCTCTATTAATTTGGGCGTTTACTTCTATTTGCAGAAAACATAGCCCCGGGTAAGGACACCTCTGTACCTTCCCAAATTCATTGTCTCAATCGTGGGCTAGCCCAGGCTATCATAAACCCACCAATGGCCTACCAAGCTCTAGAGGAGAAAGTGAACAAACTATAAACCACTGTTGAACAACTAAGTTTAAGGATAAGCCGATTCGAGAAAATGGTGTAGAGCATCAATAAAGGAAAGTATGGGTTGCCTGACGCCGTCTATCCAAGCCCATTTCCACATCCGAATCTCTACTTGTATCCAAGCCCACACCCTAGCCTTGGTAATCCTAGACTATATCCAAATCCAAGAGCCACTCCAAGGACCCACTTGAACCCAAAGTTTAACAAAGCCCGCAACCTAAGAACCTTTACCAACCTGGGTATGCCGTTGTCCGTTATCCTTGATAACCTCATCAAAAAGGGGCACCTCCAACTCCTTCAACCTCGTGTCGATCCCCCACCACCTAACTGTAACCTGTCCAAATGTTGTGCCTATCACCAAGGCCCAGGCCATGACACCGACAGTTGCATGCGCCTTTGCCATGATATCCAGGACCTCATCGATCAGAAAATCATCGAGGCATCGCCCATCCAACCCTATGTCAACCAAAGTGTCAGCTTCATCAAACCTAAAGCCCCTGGCTTATCTGTTTAATTGATCCCCTTTGCTGAGGCCAATGATTGTTGAAGCTACACGGTGAACTGATAGTGTTTGGAACTTCTGCTGAAAAAAAAAATAATAATAATAATAATAAATGGGTCACAAAGACACTCCATTTGAGACCAAGATGAGTCTGTCCTATGTTTTGAATCTATTTCAAGTTTAGTCTTGTGGTCAAGTCTGTCTACCATCGAGTAGTTATGGGTCTGTGTCGAGTAATGTAATCCCTCTCTCTTGCTAATAGAATGAAATCTCATTTTGCTTAATCTGATGTGCCTAGTCATAGATGCATGAATCGCTGAATTGAAGTGTCACTTTTCAAATTACTATGGACATTACTGTGGTAAATTTTTTTTTTTTTACTCAAACAAAAAAATCCTGAAAGGTCAAAGTCGATTTCATGCTGACACCGATGAAGAGCTGAGAATTGAATAGTCTTACTTTAAGAATTTAAAGATGCTTTTGCTCAAATCTCGAAAAGACATACTTGAGACTGATTTGGGGCATGCCCAACACCCTTTCCACCATTTCAAAGCCTTGGGCCCAACCCAATTGTTAGCCATGCGAATCTGTGTTGACTTGGTCCTTGATGGTAGCCAAACACTTCATTGAGTTTCATCTCTACTTTAAAAAAAAAAGAGAAAAAAAAGGAAGAAAAAAAAAAGAAAAGCTCGCTAGGTTGAAAACCCGAAAGGGCACCTAGGCAAAAGTTAGAGCTGAAAAAGGTGTTGATTTCCAAAATCTGACCCTAGCCAGTCAAAATGTTGGAGAAAAATTTTGATGAAACAAATGAGAGAATCATACGCTTCAAGATACATCTTAAGAACGTGCCAAGATCACATTTCAAAAGGCACGGAATGACCACAAATAAATTTCGAGAGCTGACATGCACATTCTGGAATTCTGAGATTGCGATTGAAAGATTTCACAAGAATCGACTACATTAAAAAGCAAAATTGACTGGCTAGGCGAAAGTGAAAAGGATCAATCCTAAAAAAAAAACAAAAAGAAAAAGAAAAAGAAAAGAAAGGGAGATTGAAACTAAATCCTTTTATTCAAAGCTACCACAACTTCAAGGCTAAATTTGGTAAATCCTGTACGTTCTCTTCCATTGATCAGTCAAAATGAAGAAAATTGAAACCTTCAACGAATTAATATGCTTTTCAATAGGTAAGAGTAATTTTATAAAACCCTCAAAAACACAGAATGGCACAAAAGCTCACTTGGGTTATTAGTCTCCACTACAGTCTTTCAAGACACTTAGGCTATGCTCACTAATCCATTTTAGCTAAGTACAAAGTTGTCACAATGTGCTCAAAGTTGTTTGAAGATTAAAAGGTATAAAACATACTATAACTAAGATAATAAACAAACTATCATTTTGTATCACATACTAGTATCATACAGAAAATAACACTAATGCATCATAACTAACTACATTAACTACAAGTGAAATATAAGAACCATTTTAATATCTTTAAAATTAAAAATTTTAATTTTTTTTTATAATTTAAATTTACTGAGCTACATGTTGCTACGCAGGTATATGATACTAATGCATAAAGGGAAAGAAACGAGGTATGCAATGACTCACTCCCCCCCAACTAAAACTAGACATTGTCCTCAATGTTCTAAACTAAGCACATAGACAAATAAAGTAAAGCGAGAGAAGGAAGGATGTTACCTCGAGGCGTTAATATCCAAATATATATATATATATATTTTCAAGTTATCTTCAAAATCATTAGTAGCAACAAGGAAAATAGAGAATATAATACAACAACTCAGTAAGTAAATTCGGTTAATCAAGATTTTTATCATAAAGCAATAACTGAACTTTTTGAGGATCTTCCCAATAAAATAATTTAACAGTGAGAAGAACTTTGGGATCCTCATAAAAATGCAACTTCCCCCAACTAATGTTAGGCTCAAGGTCAAAGGAGATGATGCAAAACCTATGGCCTCCAAATTTTTTGTGGACAGTTATAAGAGGTATACAACACTTCTTAGGAATTTTGCTAAACAAATGATCTTTGGTGTTGGTATTTCTTATAATAACCTCTATTTTAATACTAGGAGGTGGCTAAGGTTCGATAAGAGGGGCATGGTCTAAGTGATGTTCTAATTAAGCTTCATTACCCTCCTCTTGTATTAGAACAGAATTTATGGAGATATGATCATATGAATTGGATTTCTGTTCTATGTAAATAGTTTTGGACTGAACTTGGATAAAGTTATCTATTTGGGCCTTTATGTGATTATTACTCAAGAAGGTTAAGTAGTCTAGAAGATTACTAGCTTCTTGTTGAAGTTTAAGATCATCTAATGTGGGCCTAATATTTTCCAATTCCTCTCTCAAAGAATTTTGAAAAATAAAGTTTTTATGCAGTGCATGTGCTAGAATCCTTACCATCCTCTTCCACAACACATTCTTTTTGTTCAATATTAGGGTACACATGACTTTTAAGCTCAGGATGAGAGCTTTGATTAATAGTGAGGATAGGTGATGGGCAACTTGGTGGCACCACCTCTTCGGCCGAAAGAAGTGAGGGTTCATGAATATCACATGATTCTAAACCGAATTTAGATTTTTCAATTATGTCCTCCCTAGGGTCACTATCAAAGGTAGGGGTAGAGTCAACAGGGGACTCCTCCTTTCCTAGTTGCGTGCAATCACCTAAACTCTCATCATCTTTTAAAACCTCATTCTCATCCTTGTAACTCTCCTCACTATATATGTCATCTATTGAGGTGCTCTGGACAAAGAGGTTATGTAATTTTATCCATGCAATGAAGGAGTTGATGTCTAGGGTTGTATATTGAGGAGAACATGGTTCTACAACTTCGTGCTCAATGGTTTGGTTTTGGAGTTCTTGTTGGGTTATCACTTTCTTGAGTGAGTTGTTAACCTCATTCAGTATAAACCCATCACTGTCCTCCAATTCCATTCTATTGTTAGTGTCTTAAAATTTGGGTTGTAGTGTTGAAGGACTGGTGTAGTCTTCTATAGGTTGGCTAGTATATGCTTGTTGATATCTAGTTTCTAATTTATCAATTGCACAATCTAGCTTTTTCATTTCACTAAGCAGCAATTGTAACATACCATTATCCTCAACTTGGTTATTATCCTCATTGTAACTATATGAAGTTTCGCCCCATTGTGGTTGGTAGTAATTCCCATCCCATTGTGTTTGTTTGTAAGACTCCCCAGAAGGAAAGTCTTGGTTCATTTGGTAATCGTGGGAACTAATATTATATCCTACACTATTGTTTTGGTTATATCCCCATTGCGATTGATCGAACTCTTCATGTGGAGGTTCTTGATACGTTCGATAATATGGCGGACTACCACTATTGTGTCCCCATTGTAGTGGTTGGTAGCACTCGGGTTGATAACGTGCGTCATAGGTGGGTGCTTGCCAACTTGGGGGGATAATTACTTTGATTTTCAAATGTGTACCTATTGGTGGTGTTTGTGTTGTATGGAGGGTAATATGGATAAAACATGTTCACCCAAAATTTTTAAAACAATTGAAATTTTATTTATATTCTTTTATTTGTTTCTTCTGAGAGAAAAAGTCCAAAGTTTTTTTTTTAGTTTTTTGAAAAGTAAGAAAAATTGGAAATAACTTAGTAAAATTCTAACCTAGTTGCCTTCCCCGACAACAGTGCCAAAAACTTGACACGACTAAAAAGTTGCGCGCTCTTGTGCAACAACCAAGTGTATGTGATCGTCCAAGTAATACTGGATAAGTCCAGGTCAATCCCACAGGGAAGGAATACGAAGAATATATACTAAGTTACAACCTAAAGAAAAAGAAAAAAATATGAATATAGGAGTGGACGTTCTAATGATTCCTAATTAATTAAATTAAATTAAATTATAAACTCAAGCATAGAAAAACATAACTAATTAAACAGATAAATTTAAGGTGTTGGAAACATGTGAATTGACATTGATCCTAACCATCTACCATGCATACTAATTAACGTTCTATGGAGTATATTCCTTTTCAGCATTCCGTATTTTTTTAAAGATAAAGAATCTATAGCCCTTACATAACCGGGACTATATCATCACAAGCAATTTAAAATACTTAGAAGACAATTTAAAAGAATGGTTAATACTTGCACTCCAAATGGTATTAGCATTCAAAGTGGTTTTCAAAAATCGTTGAAGAAAATAGCATTAAGGCTTTAAGTTCTAAGAACTATTGTGACAAACTGAACTTACTGGAACAATTTGATGACAGATTTCTAAAACAGAAAGTCTTGGAATACTTAAAAGAATCATATCAAGAATTAACATGTTCAATCGATCGAAGCTCTCTCGATTGATCGAACTACATCATCTTTCAATCGATCGAAATAAATTCGATCGCTTTACTATGGCTCTGGTTCGATTGATCAAAATATTTTCGATCGATCGAACACATGCTTTCAATATAATGCATGGCAGAGGCTGGGAATCAATGTTTCATCACATATTCCCAACGTCTAAACCATGGAAACATAATAAACTAATACAAAAATAGTAAAACAAAGCAATCATAACAACTAGATTAATAAACAATCAAATCAATAAAAGGAAAAGAAAAACCTAGAAATAATATGAAATAAACTTGTAATAAACTTGAATTTTCAATAATCTTCAGTATAATAATGGAAAAGAGGAAGGAGAACATGAATCTAACCTAATCTTACCCTAAAACTACCCTAAATTGCCTTTTTTTTTTTTTTTTTTGTGTTCCGGAGCATCCTCTCTTCGTCTGCCATCAAAACGACTTATTTATAGGGTTCCTGCAGACTGTATGCAATTTTTGGAGGAAAATAAAGCTCACGCGATCGAGCTTAGTTCGACAATCGATTGAACTCTCTTAAAGGACTTGAACTTCTCTAATTTTGACAATTCTGCGCACTGATGGGAGAATGACCATATCTTTTCACTCGGATCTCGAATTGACTTCCTATTTACTACTACGCAACCGTAACTCATAGATCTACATTTTATATTTCTATGGAAATCTTCCAAATCTGAAGTCTTCAATGTCAAAAATAGCGTTTTCTCAGTTGCTTCTGTTGTTCTCTTCACCAGAATCACTTTCTATGCATCGATTGCTTTCCATAACCTGTATAATAGTGTAAAAACACATGTTTGAGTCTCAACATCATAGAAATCACTTAATCATTGATATGCATCTAAATCTAGGAACTTGGGGATAAAAGTATGCATAAAAGACCATGTAAAACGCTATAAATATGCACTTTTCACCTCTAATCACTTACGGAGCTGAGTGCTGTGGTATAGCGGAGCTGAGTGCTGTAGTATGTCTGGGCTGCATGCCGTATTATATCAGGGTTGCGTGCAAAATTATATCTATCACACTCAGAGTAGCCAAAATAGGAAAAATTAAAACATTTTCTCTTTTGGGTCTGTAGGTCCATGGCAAGTTGAATATCTCATGATTGTCCTCAACAAAAGAACCGAAAACAAAAATAGCAAACAGCAGTAAGAAGCATGGTAGTCTAGGTATACTAGAATGTAAAACATCAGAGTCTTATGTAACTCATTATTATAGTACCAAGAAAAGAGAGAGAAAGAAAAAAAAATAGAAATTAATATCTTGGGCGAGAACCCTACAACATAATAACTAATAACAGGCATCTAGTGCCTTAACACCACTAACAGATAAATAAGCTAACAGTCTTCGACTTCCGCTGACTAGCTCGCAAAGCCGTAGCCCTCCTCAGTGTACTCTTCTTCAGGATACATTGCTTCTGCAAGATCTGGACATTTGATTATCCAGGACATAAAAGTCGTCAACTTCACTGCAAGCTGAGTGAGTAAACCTACTACACTTGAGCAGGCTCAGAAAAAACATTGTTAATCTCGTTGATAAGTGAAACTGTTCTCTTTAGTATACTATTGAAAACATCCATATTACGTCTTATTGATCTCGATCTCGACGTGTTACGTTACACTGGGGACTACCTTGATGATCCTCGCACTTAAGAACACAATTGACACTAACTGACTGATCTCTATGGGCTATTGGTCCAATCAATACCGACTTGATAATCATCTTTGATCCACAAGTTCAATCTTTCACAAACTCGACATACTTTGGATCATTGATCCAATCTTTGGACTATATGCCCAATCTTTCACCAACTTGACTCTTTGCATGCATCCAGCATAAGGGCCGTTGGCCTGAATGTTGCCGCCTTATGGCCGTTAGGTTACCCTCTTATCATTGTCGCCTTACAACCTTCTATAGATATCATCGCCTTACGGCCTATGGTAACCCCATCTTATTCATTCAGCCATGGTTAACTTAACATCATCTCCTTATGACCTTATATTGACATCGTCACCTTACGACCTGTTAACCATCAGACAACTGATCACATTAGTACCAGCAAGGTACCATCACACGTGCCACTATGACATTCACAATAGCTGAATTGATCATACAAGAATGCTCTTCCTAGCGTTGCCCATATGGCCACGGTGACATCTTGATGACATCACAGAACTCATTACTCTATCTCGAAGGAAACACAAGAACTAGATTGATGGACAGGATCGCCTTGTTTACATTTTTGTCATCGTAACTTATGCGTTAAAATTAATGTGCGTGGTACAAGTCATTAATGTGCATTATTCACAAATTTTTTCATACTTAAGTAAGGATCATGACATTTTTGTATCTCACACGTATACATCTACTAGATTCACCCTTTACTTACAATAGAAAACATGTTCATTTTGAAGTAAGTTCGAGTGCTCGAGTTTGTAATCCGCATGATTCCTTCCTATTACCTTATATAAAAATGTGCATTTAGAAAGTATGACTTGAATGGCATAAGGTACATCTTCCATCTGTCGCATGCAAGTATATAAAGCAAGAATATCTTAAGGTATAAGTTTCATAGCTCATAGTATAACCAACATACCATGGATTAACGTAAAACTAACATACAATAACTCATTCTTCTAGGTACTGCTGAAATCAAGCGCTCAGGATTCACAAGTACTCACGCTTGGCCTGCTCGTTGGACTCGAGCACTCGTGCTTGGTCTGAGCACTTGGGTTTTGATAGTTCAGAATAGTGATAGTTTTATCAACTCATATAATCAAGCTTTGATATTCATATATGTCATATGTATGAGTCTAAATCGTTCATATAACTTATAAAAACATGTAAGTGAGTGAGTAGAAGTACTCACTTAAGATCTAAATGATCTGGATGTTGAAAATGATGAAGAACGTATGTGATGATCTTAAAACAACTTTAATGTAAGCTCAATTAGAGTTGCTCCTCTTCTATGCTCCTTTTGAACTTGATACTCCAGCTCTTTAGCTCTAAAATCATCAAATGTATGAAATGTCTGAGTTTGTGCGCATACAAGTGGTTGGATGATGAATTTGAGAGGCCATGCAAGGTGAAATGCAAGAAGAAAAAGAAGATTTTTCAAGAAATCTCTCTCTAATAGCTTTCTATTTCTCAGACTTGTAAAAGAAATAAATGCATAGAAGGCTGGGTATTTATAGAATTTTGAGAACCCAGGGGTAAAATAGTCATTATACATATTTTGGCTCAAGCACTCGCACTAGCTCGAGCGTTCCCGTCTCGAGCACTCCGACACCTTGAGCACTCGAGGCTTCTGTTGCACATAACCTTATATTGTTTTAAGAATTCAAAAGTTAAGGAAGTAAACATCCATTAGAACTAATCATCAAAGTTAATCCATACGCAATCATATCTATCATATACGAATACAGAAATACTGAAATATATCCATATAGAGATAAATACAAGTAAATGGGCCGATGTTACACCTCTCCACCATCCAACAAAAGATTTCATCCTCAAAATTAGAGCTAAGACTCACTAAACAACTTTGGGAACTTCTCTCGCATAGCAGATTCCATCTTCCATGAAGCTTCACGTTCGTCGTGGTGCTTCCATTGTACTTCACCAGCAAAATCTCCTTATTCCTCAGTTTCTTGATCTCCCTTCCCAAAATCCTTATGGGTCTCTCGGTGTACAACACTCAACTATCCACTTCAATATCGTTGAAGTCAATCTTGTGCGTCGATCCATGCACATATTTTCTTTAGCATGCTAACGTGAAACTCGTTATGAACTTCAGACAACTTGGGCAGTAGTGCTAACCTGTAAACGACCTTACCTACGCGCTCCAGAATCTCAAAAGGTCCATTATAGCACAGCGAAAGCTTTTTCCTTTTCTGTCTGAACCTTACCACTCCTT
This sequence comes from Hydrangea macrophylla, assembly GCA_033977485.1. Lineage (NCBI taxonomy): Eukaryota > Viridiplantae > Streptophyta > Magnoliopsida > Cornales > Hydrangeaceae > Hydrangea > Hydrangea macrophylla. The sequence continues at coordinate 9,723,997 of CM066990.1, read as the reverse complement.
TTACTGGGGAGACTTTCAGTAGTACATGATCTCCTACACAGAATTCTAGGTCATTCTGGCACTTGTCCTCATAACACTTCTATCTACTCTGGGCTACCTTCATCCTTTCTTTCACTATTTCGATCTTCTTGCTAGTCTCCTGAACCATATTCGGTCCAAAAAGCTTGCTTTCTCCAACTTCTGCCCAACAAAGAGGTGAACTACATGGTCGTCCGTACAATGCTTCGAATGGCACCATTCCGATGCTTGAATGATAATTGATGATGCCTAAATTTGGTTAACGAGCGAGAAGAATTAATCAAGAGAGATTTGAGTGTGGTTCGATCCTGTTAATGAAGGAACATTTGTCCATATGGTGTGTCGGAGCACTTGCACTAACAGAGCACTGGTGGCCTTTGTTAAACTAATAAGAAGGACGGTACTAAGAGAGACTGGCCGAGTATATGCATATGAGTGTTGTGTATTGCTATTCTGTGGAATAAGAATGCGATCCCCTTCAATGGGGGTGAATGTTCCCTTTTATAGGTGCAAGAGACCACTCATACAAGGCAAGTAAACTGATTAGGAAGCACAATCTAATTACAATTGACTAACACAAATCATAGGAGTTTCCTAAGTGGATTAGGAAAGTATCTAGGCTTCTCATTATTCTTCTAGCTGAGGTAGGAAACTATATGTAGCTTTCGTGGAGTAGGTCGCGGGACATGCACGGGCAGCACATATCGTAGGGTCGGCCCGCATCGTGAACCCGACCTTTATCCAAACTAGGCGGTCTTAAATGAATAGCCTAGGATGGTTGTGTGGTAAGCATCATTACCGGGTACCTCGGCGTTCCTTGCTGAGGTGGCAGAGGATCACCTTGATTGAATATTTTTGTACGTATTAGCTGCCCCCATTTTCAAGGCCAATGTGATGCTTCATTAGATGAGCATTTGGAAATCGGTATAACTTGCCTGAACCGTCCAGGACATTGCTTGGGACATTACCCAGGACAGGATTGGTCACGCGCAGTCATCCGATGGTTGGATCGAACGGTGGCCTCGGGAACCTAGGTTAGTAGTTACCATGTGTTAAGGAACAATTGGTTTGGTTGAGATCCAACAAGGTTGTAACTGAATGGTCGCATAGTAACTGATCCGTCGTGTCATACATTAAATGTGCTCACCTTTTGAGGCACCAGTTAGATTGCCTGATGTGCCAGCTGGCGAGCGTTTAGGCAAGAATTGTGTAAAACTATTGTATCCGAATTGATTTGGACCATCCGTGCTACATATATAAGGGATACTTGTGTATTTATACCATTCTTGCTATTCAGAGATAGAGACTACCAAGTGGTTTAAGAGAGAACCCAGTAAAGCTTCTCGAGCTCCACTTCGCGCTCTTTTTCTTGTAAGTCTTCGTCTTCCCAACCTTGTAATTCACTGCATTTTACTCTCCTTTTCTTCTTCTAATTTTTGAGCAAGACTGGAGAATAGGAATCCATTAGGGCTTGTAAGGGAGTTGGACTTTTTCTTCCCTTGGTTCAGCTTCCTCTTCAGGTCAGGTAGTGCACTAGGGCAGTTGAATCAATTGGGTTGTACGGGTGCAGTTCTAACCGAGTGTTACCTTACTTTGAAGACCTTGTATACTTTACCTTTTAGGCTTTTAACCTTTCCCCCTTGTACCTTAGATTTGGAGTCCCTGGCCCCTACCTAGGCCACCAGTTACTCTAGCGCCCAACCGCAGAAGCCTTAGAGATGTGCCATTCGGGCTTTGACTCGTCTTCCTGGTCGGAGGATGAAAAATTGCGGTCAGGAACCACAGACACTAGCTTAGATCCTCCTTCCATGACCCCGTTTGACCAGCATAGTGAGGGTAGGATCCCTATCTGGGTATCGATGATGAGGCGGGTCAGGAACCCCCTGTAGCCTCTGTCTCTCAAGGCTCAGGCGATGAGGTATTGGTTCTGAGCAGTCCTGAAGTAGCGTTCGCTTGTGAGTTCATTCCTACCAGTTTACGTGCCGCCAACTTGGAACGAATTACGGGTAAATATTGCATTCCTGATTAGTGTTCCCTGACCACACTTGAAAGGGGCCTCAGATATACTGGCCTGGGTTTGTGACCCTTTACGAGGATGCCTTTATGGCTGGTTTTCGTATCTCCCTCCATCAGGTCGCCCGGGACGTTCTGATTTATCTCAAGATTGCTCTCGGGTAGTTGGCCCCTAATGATGGAGGTTCCTGACAGGGTCTATCTCCCTTTGGCCCTAAGTTTTTAGGTACGAACTCACCCTTCAGGAGTTCTTATGGACCCACTGACCGTTCCCGTTACATAGAGAGGTCAGATTCTTTTCTCTGGGAGCCTAGTAGGGGAGGAAAATCATCGTCAACTGCTCGAGTAACAACAAAGGGTGGAAGAGAAAAATTTTCCAAGTGTCCACCCTCGGGCTCTATGAGGAGGCCCTGGGAATTCAACTGAGGACTTCCTGGGCGGGGAAGTTGAGGAGTAAGTCCGCCGTGTATCTCTCTTTCTTTTTCCTTTGCTTTTACTGCAATCATGGAACTAACTTTGTCATGCTCTATTTTGTAATGGGGTCAACTAATCCACCGACCATCCCCGAGGAGTGCCAAGACAGGATCAGGGGCTTGGTGGACCTGCCTATAAATGTCTGGAATGTGCTGACCCAGTCAGGAGTTTGGAAAGTCACCTATGAGCTGGATCAGCCCTTTAAAGCACCTGTATTTCCTTCGATCATTCCTGGTGAGCTCTCGTCGCTCGTGATAATTGGTCTGCCTGGTTAAATGCTACTTCTTTCATAGTCGCTCATTGTATGATTCTTCTTTTCACAGAAATGGGCCTGAGGAAAGACCCCGAGACGTTGAGGGCCAAATAGGCTGCCGCTGCCGCTCAGATGGTCAAGAGAAAGAAGAGGCCAGCCGCTGAACTTGCGGGTGGTGATCAGCCATTCTGAAAACTAAGGCACGGGTCAGCGGTTCACCAGGAACTGGTGAAGATGTTAGCTTGTCGAGTAGAGGTGGTGCATGACACTACTCCTGGCATGAACCTACCGTCCAGTTTGGCGCTGGGAGAGTCCTCGGAGATCCAAGAGAGGGTTAGGTCAGTCCTTCTCCCAAGCCAGGTGGAGATGTGTGCTAACATATCTCCCTAAGCTTTCCAAGGATAGATGCACAGCGTCTCCCACTTTGTGAGTAACCCCATCACCTTGTTCTTTGTTTATTCTTTCGTTTGCTGTAATAACTGACCTGTTTATGCTTGTCTTTTAAAAGTCAGCTGTATGGCCACCAGAGCTGAGTCTTTCCTACCTACCTTAGTCGGGAGAGCCGCCACTACTGAAACCACCCTATTAAAGGAGAGGGCTACCCTGGAGGACAAGGAAATAGCCCTGGCCGTAGAAAAGGACAAGGTCAAGGGTTTAGCTCTAGACCTAGGAGCGGCGTAGGCAATGTGGGCAACAGGCTTGGCAGAACTGGAGACTGCCCGGGCAAGTTTGGTAGTGGCAAAGCCTCAGGAGAAGGCTTTATCCGAGGCGGCAGCCGCGGGGTCAATTAAGGAGGCCTTTGATGATGGCTTCTTGTAGGGCTGTGAGGACCTGAAGAGAAGGTTGGCCCAAGACCATTTTGAGTGGGACATCTCACCTTAGAAAGGGATGGACTCCGACTACTAGGACGTGAAGCCCACCATTGATGAGGGTTCCACTGCTGGGGGTGCACTGGCCAAAAAAGGTGCGCCAGGCAGGGAGGCTGGAGAGACTGAGGAGATAGTGGATGTGCACGAACAATAGTTCCCGATCTGTAGATATCTTGCATATGTATTTTTTTTCATTTTTTTGGGGGAGGCTTCTATATTTGCCCCCAGGCATTGTACATTATTTTTTAAATTGTTAATGAAAAGGCCCTCTGAGGTCACCTTTTGCACCAACTATTGATGCGCTTGTACTTATTTGCCTGTTTGCTTAAATTGCCTATGCCCGCTCGATCATGAATCATACCAAAACCCTGTCTTAGAAAAAGGTTTGAGTCTATGAAAAGTCGGGGACGCTAGGTCTTGTAGGGGCTGGTAACCCCTTGAATTCCCGAGCCCTCGACTTGGAAATTACAAGCTTACGAATCCCATCTGGGATAGTGTAGGAGTTCCATTCCTGTTACTGCCCGGTTAACTCTGAGCCCCTTAGGTACTTACGAATGTTCAAGGGTTAATTCCAAGTCCTATGAGTGCTTGGTGTGGTTTCCTGTCTTAGTTCTGTGTTCCTCCTACCCCCATGCTTTTGCTAAGGCGGGCAAATGCGAAGGAAAGGGCTGTTGGTAACCAACCTAGAATGTTGGTAGTTCCAAGGTCTTTTGGGGTTTGCAATCATCAGCCACCTAGGGGATTTTCCCCCATCTTTAGTGATGGACCTAAGTGAAATCGACACCTCGGCGTGATCCTGAGGTCTTTTTGTGCCCCAGGTGTTATCCCAGGGTCTTGTTATGCTTCGAGTGTGATCCCGAGGTCTTTCGTGCCTCGGGTGTGTCCCTGAGGTCTTTTGTGCCTTGGGTGTGATCCCGAGGTCTTTTCTACTGAATGCTGGTAGGGAACATTATTTGCAGTAAAAGCAAAATCTTTATTTATTTCGCAAACTATAATATTTGCTCGGGAAGAGCTACAGTGCTTTTCAGAATAAGTTCCTAACCAATGTTGATCCATGCGTTACTGAAAGTACTTGTAGAGATGTTGCACGTTCCAAGGGTGAGATAGATTCAGTCCGTCCAATGTTTGTAACCAGTAAGTGCCTAACTTGTTGACCTGGGTAAACCTATAGGGTCCTTCCCAGTTTGGCCCCAATTTCCCGTGGCTCAGGACTTTGGTACACTGGTTTACTGCCTTGAGGACTAGGTCTCCCACTTAGAAATCGTGGTGCTTGATTTTGCTATTGAAATACCAAGAGACCCGCTGCTTATAGGCTGCTACTTTCAGATATGCCTGATCCTTTTTCTTTTCTATCAGTTCGAGCTCCCCTCTAAGGGCTTCCTCATTGCCTTGTTCGCTAAAATTCGCCACCTGGTATATTGGTAATTTGAACTCTGTGGGGACCACTGCTTCGAAGCCATAGGTGAGGGAGAATGGGTTCTCCCCTATTACTGCTCGGGGAGTAGTACGAGAGGCCCATAAAGGGTTGGTAGTTCTTTTGCCCAGAGTCCCTTGATGTTCTCAAGCTTGATTTTAATGGACTACAGGATCGTTCAATTTATTACTTTGGCCTGCCCGTTAGCTTGAGGGTGCTCGAGGGAAGAGTAGTGATTTGATATACCATAGCCCGAGCAGAATTGCCTGAATATTAGGGTGTCAAACTGCTTGCCATTGTCGCTAACCAATACCTGGGGAATTCTGAACCTACTGAGAATGTTTCTCTCAATGAAACTTTCTATCTTTTTCTCGGTGATTGTTTCCAAGGGCTCGACTTCTGCCCACTTAGTGCAATAGTCCACGGCAATGATGGAGAATTTAACTTGGCCTTTAGCCATGGGAAAGGGTCTGACTATGTTGATGCTCCATTGGGCAAACGACCAGGGGCTGAGGATTGGGGTCTGGAGCTCTCCCGGGCGGCTGATCATAGGTGAATGTCTCTGACATTTGTCACACTGCTTGATATATTCTTAAGAATCCTGGGCCATCATCAACCAGGAGTAACCTTGCAGTAGGGCCTTGCGTAAGAGCGCCTGACCTCTAACATGGCTCCCACACACTCCTTTATGGATTTAGTGCAGTATTCCTTGGACCTAAGTAAGGTGGATGCACCAGAGATATGGGATAGAGAACCCCCTTTTGTAGAGGATGCCATTTATGAGGTGGTATCATGTCGCCTGGTATTTGACTCGGTAGGCTTCATTCTTCCCATTCGGCAGACATTTGGTGGTGAGGAACTTCATGATAGGATCCATCCAGATGGGCCCTGACTCGACCAGGTCGACGTCCATGCCTTCTGAGTTGGACACACTAGGCTCAGGCAGATACTCTACTCTTATCCCGAGCAGGTCTGACTCAGAAGACGATGCTAAGCACGCTAACCAGTCGGCCATTGTGTTTTCCTCTCTCGGGATCTATTTAATTAAGAAACCCTTGAGCTGTTTAGTAACAAACCTGACTAGGGCCATGTAGGCCACCATGTTTTCCTCCCGTGCCTCATACTACTGATTGACATAGTCGACAACCAGTTGGGAGTCGCTGTATCCTTGAATCTACTGTGCACCCATTGAGGTAGCCAATTACAGCCCGACCAATAAAGCTTTGTACTCGGCTTCGTTGTTAGAGGTCTAAAACCCAAACCTTAATGCGTACTCCAGCTGAATCCTATCGGACGTGGTCAGGATGATCCCTGCCCCACTGCCCTATTTGTTGGAGGATCTATCCATAAGAAGTACCCAGGTCAGGATGTCAGTAAGTGGATCGAGTGGTAGCTCGGGCGGACATGGCTCCTCCATCGGGTCTTCTGGATAAGTGAATTCCACGAGGAAGTTTGCCACCGCCTGACCATTGATTGCTATACGGGGCCGATAGATCATTTCAAACTCTTCTAATTCTAATGCCCCCTTTATGAGCCTCCCAAATGTTTCAGATCGGCCAAGGACCCAGCAAAGTGGCCGATCTATGAGGACCACAATGACATGGGCCTAAAAATATGGGCGGAGTCTTCGAGCGGAGATGATTAGTGCCAAGGTGAGCTTCTCAATGTATGATATCTGCTTTCTATTCCTTGTAGTGCCCGGCTCATGTAGTAGATCGGGTATTGTATCCCATACTCCTTCCTTACTAATGCTGAGCTCACTATTGATGGTGACACTGCTAAGTAAAGCAATAATTCTTCCTCCGGTACAGGTGTTCGAGGATTTTGAAAAAAGGCAGGCACTGATCGGTCACCTGGGAGACAAATCTGTTCAAGGCAGCTACCTGCCCGACTAAACTTTGTAATTCTTTTGTTGATCGGGATGACCGCATGTTTTTGATTTCTTGAATTTTCTTGGGGTTCACATCGATTCCCCGTTGGCTGACCAGCTGCCCTAGGAACTTTCTGGTCAAGACTCTAAATGTGCACTTGGCCGGGTTCAACCTTATCTAGAATTTTCTTAAGATGTTGAAGGCCCCGACTAGGTGCTCGAGATGGTCGAACTCATCTTGGCTTTTAACCAAGAGGTCGTTAACATAGACCTCCATCATTTTCCCAATCAGATCCGTGAACATATGGTTGACCAGGCATTGATAAGTTGCCCCGGTGTTTTTGAGGACGAAGGGCATCACCTTGTAGCAATATGTCCCTTGGTCGGTGATGAAAGAATTATTATCTTCATCCCTGGGATACATGCTAATCTGGTTGTACCCCGAGTAAGCATCCATGAAAGAGAGAAGTGAGTGACTGGCTGTGGAATCCACAAGGAGGTCTATCCTAGGTAGTGGTATCAGTCCTTAGGGCAACATTGTTCAGGTCGGTAAAGTCCACACACATTTTTCACTTCCCATTACTTTTCTTGACTAGTACCATGTTAGCTAACCAGTCGGGATAGTGAACTTCTCAGATCGACCTCGCCTTGAGGAGCTTTTCGATTTCCTCGCGCACTGCTGCTTGTTTTTTGGGATCCATGCCCCTTCTCTTTGCTTGACCAGCCAGGAACTCGAGTCATCGTTGAGATGGTGGGATATGACCCAGGAATCTATTCTTGACATGTTTTCGTGGCACCAGGCTAAGACGTCTTGGTTCTCTCTCAAGAACTGGATTAACTTTTCTCTGAGACTCGGTTCTAGGAGAGTGCCAATACTGATGGACTGGTCGGGGAACTCGGGGTCCACCACCACTTGACTTAGTTCCTCTACCGGGCCTGCTCTGTCCCTGGCTTCCCTCGAATCATCTCCTAGACATTCAGTGTTTTAGCAATGGCCTCTCTGTACAGGGAGCTAACGTAACAACTCTGGGCGGTTGCTTGATCTCCTCTTAGGCTTCTCGAACCCTGGGGGGTTGAGAACTTGACAACCAGGCTGTATGTTGACACAATTACCTTAGCTTTATTGAGGATTGGCCTCCTAAGGATGACATTGTATGCGGATGGAGCCTCCACAACCATGAAGTTTTCCATCACTGAGACTTGCTGTGGGTAGGTTCCCATCAAGACTGGCAGCTCGATCATCCCGAGTGGTTGTGTGCTTGAACCATTGAACCCGACCAAGGGAGTGGCCACCGGTCAGAGCCTGTCCCTTGATATCCTAAACTGATCAAAGGCGGAGGTGAACAGAATATCCGAGGAGTTGCTTATGACCACTAACACCATCTTTACTACAAAATTGGCTATAGAGAGCATCACTACTAGCAGATCATCATGGGGCAGTACATGTCCGTTACATCATTAGATGAGAACGTCAGAACATCAGATGGTGGGGAGTTGGCTGATTGGACATGCAGGACATCTGCTTGGGATGCCAGAGCATGCCTCTTTCTAGATGACTGTGAGTCCCCCCTGCCTAATGTTCATTTGGAGATCACGTTGATATGACCGAGGGGTTGTGGCTGCTTGGGAACTCAGGTGTCTAGTCGAGGTCGTCTATCTGCGGTGCCAAACTCGGTGAGGTGACCATACTCGATCAAATTCTTAATGGCAATCTTTAACTTAAAATAGTCCTCTGTATTGTGACCATGATCTTTGTGGTACCGATAGTACTTGTCTCGGTTTCTCTTCTCGGGGAGGGGGGCTTTTCAGTTTTGTCGGTCGTTTGAGCAACCTCTGAGCCTCAACAACGACCATGACTTCCTGGATAGGCTGGGAAGAGGTGTGAAGGCGATCAAGGCCTAATCCCGACCACCTCTTTGCTAATCCTGCTTCGGCTTCTTTCCCGAGCCCTTCTCAGAACCCTCACATTTTCGCTTAGATTTTAGGGCCTCATCTCCCACAAAGCTGGCGCATTTAAACTTCAGGAACTCTTCCATGTCAATGTATTTCCTAACCATCTCTGAGAGTTCAACTAGGGTGGCCGGTCGGTCATGGTGGAACGACGTGGCAACCTTGGTGTGCTGAACCTCCCAGCAGAAGGCTGTGATCGCAACCTTTTCGTTCAAGTTGCAGATCTGAAGCTTTTACTGATTGAAACAATTAACATAATCTTTTAGGGATTCTCCCTTGCATTGCTTGACGGCCAATAATTAGGTCTCTGGCTGTGATTGATCAAGCCTCCCCACGAACTGGCTGACGGAGAGTTTGCTGAGCACCTTGAAATCGTCGACCGTTCGGGGTTTTAGTGCGTGGAACCACTATGCAGCTGGACCTTTAAGGGTGCTGGGAAAGGCTAGGCAGAGCATTTCGTCGGCATTGGTAACTAATGCCATCTGAGCCCTGTAAGTCTGAACATGATCGACCGAGCTCCCCGAGCCGTCATAAAAGTCAAGATGCGGTTGCTTGAACTTGCAAGGAATGGGCCGGAACCCCATGATCTAGACTATGAAGGGTGACTCAGTTTCAGTATTGGTGTAATCACGACCTGGTTTGCGGTTCAACTTCTCGATTTGTTGTTGCAGGTCATTGATTTGGGCCCTAACACCCTCCTTTTCGATCTCTCGAACTCTATCTGTGTGGTAGGTTAGGTTGGATGACAAAGCCTCTTCTTCAAAGTGCATTATGCTCAGGGATGGGGCATGACTTTGATCTGAGTAATCATATGCCTAAGATCCCCACGACTCCTGGCCGGGTGTTCTGGGGCTGATTCCCGGACTATTTGCTCTTGTCCCTCCCTCTTGGCGATGATCTTTCTAGCATCCCCCGCCTGGTTAGGGTTGGCCCGTGCTCGTTGTCATGTCTGCTCAGGACCAATGCTCCACTCATCATTCCTGGATCGCTCCAAAGTCGGGGGGGATACCGGTGCGGTATGGGCACACCGTCGAGTCTGCACGGGCATGCGATCACGTGCGTTGTTCTTTAGAAGATCCTCAGCTTGAAGGGGCTTGTCCTGTTGGGCCAGTAGTGCCTCGATTTACTGATGAGCTTGACGCTGGCCCTCTAGGAATTGTGTAAGAGCTGCGGTAATTTGCTCTGAGGTAATGGAGGACGCAATTGCCTGACCTGCGAATCCGTCTGGCTAGTTGGAGCAGCAGTTTTATTGCCCCTCTTCGGCGGCATGTTGATCAGTAACAAATTTGTTTCTTTTGGAGAAAAACTATCATTTCCCATATACGGCGCCAAGCCGATGATGCCTAAATTTGGTTAAGGAGCGAGAAGAATTAATCAAGAGAGATTTGAGTGTGGTTCAGTCCTGTTAATGAAGGAACCTATGTCCACGTGGTGTGTCGGAGCACTTGCATTAACAGATCACCAGTGGCCTTTGGTGAACTAATAAGAAGGGCGGTACTACCAGAGATTGGTCGAGTATATGCATATAAGTGTTGTGTATTGCTATTCTGTGGAATAAGAATACGATCCCTTTCAATGGGGGTGAATGGTCCCTTTTATAGGTGCAAGAGACCACTCATACAAGGCAAGTAAACTGATTAGGAAGCACAATCTAATTACAATTGACTAACACAAATCATGGGAGTTTCCTAAGTGAATTAGGAAACTATCTAGGCCTCTCATTAGTCTTCTAGTCGAGGTAGGAAACTATATAGAGCCTTCGTGGAGTAGGTCATGGGACATGCCCGGGTAGCACCCATAGTAGGGTGGGCACGCATCATGAACCCGACCTTTATCCGAACTGGGCGGTCTTAGATGGACCGCCCGAGATGGTTGCGTGGTGAGCGTCATCACCGGATACCTCCTCGTTCCTTGCTGAAGTGGCGGAGGCTCACCTTGACTGAATATTTTTGTACATATCAATAACTATTGTTGTAAGCAAACTCAATAAGCGGCAAATGCATCTGCAAACTGCTTTCGAAGCCGATTACGAATGCTCGCAGCATATCTTCTAACTTTTGGTTGGTCCTTTTTGTTTGTCCATCAGTTTGGGGTTGGAAAGCAGAACTTAACTTTAGTGAAGTCCCCATAGCAGTTTGAAGATTCTCCCAAAATCTGGTTGTAAAATATGAATCACGGTCTAAAATAATCAAAATGAGCACGCCATACAGTCTGACAATCTGTTGCAAATACAGTCGACTCATCTTCCCGACTGGATACGACACGTTGTATACAATAAAGTACGCAAACTTTGTGAGTCGATCCACGACCTACCAAATCGAATCGTGGTTTTGTTGCGACCTCGGCAATCCCACGACGAAATCTATAGAGATGTGCTCCCACTTCCATCCTAGTACGGGTAATGGCTGCAAAAGTCTTGACGGCTTCTGATGCTGAGCCTTAGCCTACTAGGAGTTGAAACACTTCAAAACGTGCTCCACAACGTCTCTTTTCATACCTTTCCTCCAGAAATTTCTTTTCAAGTCTTTGTACATCTATGTACTAACCGGATGAACTATTAATCTTGATCCGTGGGCTTCGTTCATCATTTTTTCTCGTAACCCATCATCCTTTGGCACACATAATCTATCTCGACATTGGAGACTTCCATCTTGTCCAATTTTCCATTCCTCTGGATCTTTGGCTGCTGCTTTCTTAAACCATTGCCGCAATCCTTTGTTCTTCTTTTGAGCCTTAATAATGCAGCTAATAAGAGTTGGTTCAATAACAAGGCTGTAGACACCCCAATTTTGACCACGCGTCAAATTAAGGGAAGTATTACCTCTAAGATCTGATGATGACAAGCGTCCGACTAATTCAAGACTTCCAAAGGTGATTCAAGCTCTTCTGAAGGCTCTTTCAATTCAAAACAAAATGATAAAGAGAGGAAAAGAGAAAATAGAGGAAAACGACATCGGATAAGTTCTGCGGCAGTCACGGGATGCTGTACGACACTCTGAGAAGTGTCGAAACGGCACTCTATGAATGTCCCGAATTTCACCAAGTGTCGCAAAATGGCAGTCCAAGGAGTTATCTGTGGCACTCCGAGAGTGCCGATATGACATTCTTTGAATGCCATTCCGAAAAACAGTGAGTGCCGCAATGACATTTATTGAGTGCCATGGATATCTCCTGAGTGCCGCATTTTGTGACAACCTGTCCAAAAATAGGTCAGTTTATACCTTCAAAAGGCGGCCAAAATTAGGGTTTTGGCTGTGAATTTTCCAAAATAACCCTCCAAAGATTGCCTATATATAGAGGATGTGTATCCCATTAATAAAGGACTTGGAATTTTAGAGTGTTAGGATCCCAATATTGATTCTCATTCAAAACTTTCTAAATTAAGAGAGAAGTGGAATTAGAAGAAGAAGAGCTTGATCATCATTCTTGGAAGATCTCAAAGCAACAAAAGGAGTTGAGGATAATTAGAGGTAAACTCTAAATCACTTATTTTTAATATCCAAGTTCAATCACAATACATAGATGCTTAGGATCTTTTTACACATTTTCAAAACCTCTTTTCCCACCTCATTTCATCACATACTATATGCATTGTGATTGAACTCTCATTTCATCAGTTTGGATCAAAATGGCCTTGGGTTTAAAGTTTAAGTAAATCTTGAAGTAGAACTTTGGTTCCTTTCTTTTGATCATGTTTATTTCTAAAGATTCATAAGACTTTCAATGTCTTACTCATGTCTATGCACTTAGTATCCCTTAATATTCTTATGAACTTATGATTCATGAGAGGATTGAGGTTGATTTTAGTATATTGAGTCAATGGGTCCAAACTTTTATCCATAGTTTGAACTTATTATTTTGACGTTTTATGAAGTCTTTTCATACTTCTTGGAAATCTACAAATATGAATGTTCTTAGTCTCCAATGACCATCAAATGTTAGGAGAAGTGGTTTGAATCTAAGCTTATCTTCATGGTTTAGTTTCTTTATCTTGGGGTTTTAAGGAGTTTCTTCAAACTTCATTTAAAATCCACAAGTTTAAATGTCATTAGTCTTCAATGACCATCAAATGGTAAAAGAAATAATTTGGACTAAGTCCAACTTCAAGGTTAGTAGTTGGGGTTAACAAATAAAGTTGAACTTGACAAATGGTACAGTGAATTCAATGACCACCTTTGATCAAGGATTTTTAGTTAAATATCGAACCATTAGAACTGAATGAAACTAATGGGAAAATGTCTATAACTCAAAGTTCTACCACAGTTTTTTTTTTGTTTTAACTAGCTTCCATGGCTAACATGGTTTGGTTATGAGTTTTTGGGAGACAACAATAATCTGTGCAGAGTTTTAGAACAGGAACACCCTTTTGAAATGAGTAAATCAGAACCTTAATTAAACATTTTTTACCCCAAATAATTTTTTATATGAGTTTTGATGTGTTAACAAGATCCCATAAAAAGATCCAAGTGTTTTTGATTTTTTTTACTATTTTTAAAAAATCATATAAGAACTCTGGACAGAGAGTTATGAAGTCCTGAGTGATGTCTGGTATTTGTTCAATTCCTAGAGATCTTACCGTGGAAACCTTGATTTTCTTTTTGGATTAAAAACTAGACTCACAGAGGCATCGTGTACCTAGAAATCATCAAGATCAAACCACGGGAACCATGCCTTTTATTTCTTTGAAGTTCTGATATGCTCTCAGCAATTTTCAGAATCCTGTCACAGTTTTTACCAACTTTGTAAATAAGGGTTCAAATGATCTTTTCTTAACCTAAGGCTTATACCATACAATAAAAAAAATTACATAAGCTTAAAACCAAAGGATAAATGATCCAAATCAATGAATAGTTCATAGCTTTTTACATTGTTCACATTCATGTATCTACGTGTAAATGGAATCCGCTTTGTATTAGGATTTGTTCCTTAGGATTTAATGATATTTTAATTTAAAGTATGTGAACTAACCCTATGTTTTGCAGCGCATTTGAGGTACAATTTCTCAACCCCTCCTCTAGTTTAATTTACTTTTTTGATTTTAATTGATTTTCGACTCCATACGTGACACCTTAGACTAGGTCTTGCCTCATGTGTTTATATGCGATTAGAGACTCCTTTCTAGGTTTTATTTTATTTGCTTGCATGCATTGTACGTTTAAAATTCGCGGCTGGATCCCGGGTAAGTTCTCTTGTCCTTTGTTGCATATCATCTTGCTTGCTAAGTGAATTATGTGGTTTTAAATGCTATCTTCACCATTAGCAATCTTACACCATTTGGACATGCTCTTGTAATGTATATATACATATGTATTAGTTGAGGGCACATTTAGATTAATAATTTGATTAAAAGGATGTTAAGTAAAGGCCTGTCGCGAGATAGGGTGAGAGAGTGTGTTTTAGTCCACCGGGCTCCTTCCTCTCTCATTCCATAATCCCCGGACCTAGTCAATCTCTGGTTTCTAAAAAGATCAGTTTGATTTTAAAAATGGTTTCTTAATTTTCCTTTAAAAAAAATTAAGTGGCGACTCTTTATGTTTTGAAATTGAAAATATTTTAAACAAAAAAGCTATGGGTAAGAAAAATTGTGATATCCACAATCTGGTGACTCTGCTGGGGATCGAACCCATAATCTCTGGTTTCGCAGACCAGAATTTCTGATTTAGGGTTCACTCGAAGATTAGACTTGAAAACATCCCTTTTAATCGAATTAATTAATTTTTGTGTGCCTGTTGCATTGCACGTGCATGTCTCACCAGTCGATTGCACGGAACTATGACCTTGGAGACTCGGGGCAACCCGGTCGGTCAAGTTATCATGGGACTGTGTGATCACCCTTGATCTCGTACCATGATTTGGTATATTAGGCATCCTATCGGATGTGTCTCAAGGGTCCCTTATTTGACCAAAACCCAGCCTTTGCATAGTAGTTTCTATAGAACCTTTCAAGAAACTTAGAAAATAAATTCTTGATTAGGATTATATGCTAGGGAGTTTTGTACGATTACTTGAGATGATGACGATGCTCACTTAATATGAGACATGTAAACTCTTAATCACTTTCGATCAATTCCTCCTCATGTCCCATGACATTTGGGAATGTGTTAGATTTTGATTATAAGATTACATCTCTTATATCATGTTTAGCTAAGCATCATTGACCTTGAATGTATCCGAATTCATGGAAAGTATGGTGATAATCCGATCATGTGATCCTTCTACCCGAAGAATTTTAAATCCATCTTTGAAAGCAAATGGATTTTTGCCAAAGTTTTCAATCGCTTTTTCAAAAAATCTTTGGGGTTCACTTTTTGATTAAAGCTCCAAACTAACCCCTGTTAAGGTATACTTTCACATGATCATCTTCAAAGGAAAAATCCAAAAATTTTGGGAACAATTTTTTTTTTTTGGAGAAATGCTTTTCAAATGAATTTTAAAGCAAAATTTCTATCCAATCATCTTTTTGAGAAATGTTTTCACATCCTCATTTTCAAGTAAAAGATTCAAAAATTCATGTGAATTGTTTTTGAAAGATCTCATCGTCTTAAGAAATGCTCCTCAAATGTATTTCAAAAATTTTAAACACCCTACCTTTGAAAGGGTAGTGAGGATTGCAATGAGAGGTGAAATTGACGCATTTGACATGGGTGAAGATTTTATATGCTTATATATTTATTTGCTAGGATTAGAAATTTTCCTTTCTTTTGCATATAGAATAGGCACACACGCACGCATGTATTGCATCCGTGTGACATATGAAACATTTCATCTCATCAAAAGTCTTTCAAAATATATAATAAAAGATTTCAAAAAAAAAAATAGAAAGATCTTTTGAAAAATATTTCCTTTTATAGGGCAAAATATAGCATCCAGTTCGGGCACGATTTGGTTTAGAGGTCCCACTGCAAGGTTAATTAGAGGAGAAGAAGACAGAGAGATGGCAGATGAAAGGAACGATGGGGAAGTGGCAGAGTTAAGGACACTGGTAGAACAACAAGTGGAGCAGATGAGGCGACAGGCTGAGAATATGAACCGAATGATGGTCATGATAGAAGCAATAGCGCCCACCACCAGTTGTGAATCCGCCAAACAATGATCCACTGGTTAGGGAAGAAGGGTGGTATGATGACCCAGAGATGCCAAGGGCTGAGGTTACCAAGATAGAAAGGGAAAGGGTGGAAAGAGAGAAAGAAAGGATAATGACCAAAAAGATAGAGAAGCTAGAAAGGGTAATGCGGAAGGCTCAAGGGGTTGATACTTACCTGATGGAGCTGGAAGGTCTATACGATGGGGTTCATAAAACACTGCCTGCCAGTTTTAAAATACCAATTTTTGATAAGTTTGATGGGACAGGTAATCCTCGCAGTCATGTGAGGATGTGCATCGGGGCTTTCCAACCAAATGGGCTAAGCACTACCATGATGGCTGTCCTATTTTAACAAACTTTAACTGGAACTACTCTATCCTGGTACCTCACTCTTGAACCAAGCAAAACCCAGGTCTGGGAAGAAGTGATCAAAGCATTGGTGGCATAGTATGAATACAATCAGGACCTGGATGTCACAGTCCGAGATTTGGAGACCACTAGGCAGGGAAACAAGGAATCATTTGCTGAGTATTTGAGTAGGTGGAGAGGAAAAGTAGCTAAGATGGTACAGAGGCCGTCCGAGAAGGACCAGATCCAAATGTTGATGAAGAACCTTCAACCTGTCTACTAAGAGAAGACGAGATTTTAGTCGATCAACACTTTCGCCGAAGTTTTTTATATGGGATCGAGGATAGAGGATGCAATCCAAGAAGGGGTAATTAAGAAAGAAGAACAGCCGAATAGAGATAGGAGGCCGAATTATGGATCGAGTGGAGGACATTCGGGAGGTCACTCTGGCCTCACCGATCTTAACGCATTAAGCAGACCAGAGAGAAAGTTCGACATAGCACCAAGAAGAGGAATGGACAAACAGCCGAGGAAGTTTTCAGATTTTAGGGTATCATTGTCAACCGCCCTTGATAGGCTAACAGCAAAGGGGCATCTCTGTCCATTAGAGCCTCGACCTTTACCAAGCCCACTTCCACTAACCTTTCGAGAAGATCTCTATTGCAAATTTCACCAACAAAAGGGTCATTCTACGGATCGGTGCACAAGGCTAAGGTACGAAATCCAGGACCTCATTGATAACAAAGTGATATTAGAGCCGCCTATCAAGACTCCTAATGTTACTAGGAATCCGTTGTCGAACCATCATGCTGTATCGCCACCACAGGGCCTCTATTTCTTGGGGATGGGAGATGCGACCTTCGATCCATCTAGGCTGATCACTAAAGCCGGGACACCAAGGAAGCCTTATTAGATGCCGAGGGATCCAATAATCTACACTCTGGGGATTAATTGGATTGGTGGGACTGAGAAATTGGCAACATCGATGTGGGTCAGGTAGAAGATGACCTATAGTATGAGAGCGACGAACAAAGAACAGAGAAAGAAAGTTTAAAAGTCATTTTCAAAGTTGATAGTCTGTGGGCAAAGGAAGAAGTCAGTCATCTAACCCGGTTAGGGAGACATTTCAAGCCTCATGAGTTAGAGGAAGATCACTCGGGGAGAGAGTTGGATAAAGGAAAAGGGAAAATGAATAAAGAAAAGGAAAAGGATAGGTTTCTAAAGCAAATGAGAAAGACTCAGGCCAACATTACTGTCTGGGGATTGTTGATTGCTTCCAAACGTCACCGGCAGGCAGTTTTGGATGCCTTGAACCAATCTGATGTTTCTATCGACACAGTGCCAAAAGATCTCGTGGGAATGACCAGTAGGATTCCAACTCTTTCTATTACCTTCTCATCCGATGACCTGCCTCCGGGAGGACCTGTTCACAATTAATTGCTATATATCACTGTTGAATGCCTGGAAAACACTGTGCCTACTTGTCTTGTTGACAATGGGTCTGTTCTAAACGTGTGTCCATTCTGAACAGCTAAGCGCATGGGTTTGGAAGAATCAACGTTCATACCATCTGAGTAGAGGTTGAGAGCATATGAGAACACCCAGAGGACGGTCATAGGGATAATTCTCCTTCATCTCACTGTCGAGCATGTGGAAAAGGAAGCCGAATTTCAGGTCATTGACATTCCCGCTTCTTTCTATTTGCTGCTAGGGAGGCCACGGTTAGACAGTCTGGGTGCCATACCATCTACAGTTCATCAGAAAGTCAAGTGTGTCTGGAAGGGTAAGGTCTATGATATTCTCGGGGAAAATTGGGACCATCCGTCTAAAACTTCATCAAGCGCGCTGGTTCTAGAGGTACAATTTCAAGAGGAGGAGACAAGTTTGGGGGGTTCGAGTATATTAACATGTTGGAGGAAGAGAAGCTGAGAGAGTTTTTGCCGCTACATTTCGATCAGTACGTGAGTCCATTGGTCGCTGATATCATGAAGAAGATGGGTTTCTTCCCGAGTATAGGATTGGGTAAGAATCATCAAGTTCTGCCAGAATTTCCAAAGATCGCCACTCAGACTCATACTTATGGCCTGGGTTATCAACCATCAAAGAAGGAGCTGAGAGATAAGAAAAAGGCAACTAACGCACCATTGGACCATTACCTAAAGATGCTCAATGGATACTTTGTGAAGGAGGGAGAGGATTTCCCCTTTTGTGGCTTCCCAGATTCATGTGTGGATCAGAAAGACAATTGTTTGAAGCCAAGGTTTGAGATCTTCTTCTCCCACGAATTCTCTGAGTATCAAGATTCATATCTACAGGTGCCCGTGAAGTCAGCTACTGCTAAAGATTGGATTGGTGCATTGGATGGCTCAGTCATGAAGAACCTATTGGGCAAAGGAAGCGCAAAAGCTGAGGGAATGGGCCGAGAAGAGGTCATAGGTGACAAGGTCAAAAAAGAACAAGCTAAGGGTTTGGTTGAAGGGGTACAGGGAGAAGACAATGAGGAGGACATGGAAGAATCGGAAAAAGAAGAGATGGAAGAGATTACCAAGACAGGGGATATGTAAGAATGCTTCATCACCGAACTGGGAGGAGAAAGCAAGAAAGAGAGGGTTTTTGAGTCTAGTGATAGGTATCCCCCACACCCAGAGTCTGTAATGGCCCAAATGAGGCGTCTTTCAATTTCCATGTCTGTTGTAATTGCTCCAAAGAAAATCAATGAAAGTATGACTAGTTCTGCCTACTCGAATGCGCTTAATGAATGTGGTGAATGTGGTGATCATAAAATACCAGATAAATTGAAAAATTAATCGAAAAAGAAAAAGAATCCACATGTAAAATCATTGAGAACACTCTAACGATTAATCTAGGAAATGAAGATAATCCTCAAAATGTTTTTATTGTCTCTACACTTAGCAAAGAAGAAAGCAAATAATTGATCAATCTATTAAATGAATTCAAAGATATTTTTGCATTGTCTTACAACGATATGCCAGGTATCGATCCATAAATAGTCCAACATCATGTCCCCCTCTTTCCCAACTCAAAACCTATAAAATAAAAATTGAGGCGAATGAGGCCTGAATGGGCACTCAAAGTCAAAGAGGAAGTTAAAAAGAAATTGAGAGCCGGATTCTTAATGGTCACAGAGTATCCAGAATGGGTCGCCAATATTGTACCTATCCCGAAAAAGGACGGTCGTGTTAGGGTCTATGTTGACTTCCTGGATTTGAACAAGGCTAGCCCTAAGGATGATTTCCCTTTACCTCACATTGATGTGTTAGTAGACAATACATCGGGACATGAACTCCTATCTTTTATGGATGGGTTCTCAGGGTATAACCAAATTCTAATGATGCCCGAGGATAGAGAGAAAACCACTTTCATCACACCATGGGGCACATACTGCTATATGGTGATGCCGTTTGGGCTCAAAAATGCGGGCGTAACTTACCAGCGGGCCGCTACAACATTGTTTCACGATATGATCCATAAGGAGGTAGAAGTGTATGTGGATGATATGTTTGTGAAATCTAAAGAGAGGAAAGGACACTTGGACGAGTTGAGAAAGTTCTTCGGAAGGTTAAGAGAATTTAGAATGAGGTTGAACCCTCAGAAGTGCACCTTCGGAGTCACTACCGGAAAGTTGTTGGGGTTTCTCATCACTCAAAGAGGGTTAGAGGTGGACCCAATCAAAATAAAGGCCATAGTCAAAATGTAGCCGCCCAAGAATAAGAAGGAATTAAGGGGACTTCTAGGTATAATACAGTTCATAAGCCGCTTCATCTCAAAACTCACCCTAACCTGTGACCCTTTGTTTAAGCTACTCAGAAAAGGAGAGAAGTTCAAGTGGGATCCCCTTTGCCAACAAGCCTTCGATAAGATCAAAACCTACCTCCAAAACCCACCTATCCTATCACCACCCTTACCCAGAAAGCCCTTGTTGCTATACCTTTCTGTGTCTGAAGATTCAATGGGGTGTATGTTGGCCCAAGAAGGAGAAGAAGGGCACACAGAAAGAGCCATTTATTACTTGAGCAAAAGGATGTCCAGATACGAGTTAAAATACTGACCCTTAGAAAAAGTCTGTTGGGCTTTGGTCTGGTGCACCCATCGCCTTTGGCACTACATGTTAGCCTTCCCTATAACCCTAATATCCCGAATGAACCCATTCAAATACCTGTTTGAAAAACCCGTGTTGACCAGTAGGATTTTTAAGTGGACCATGATGCTAGCTGAGTTCGATATCAAGTATGTTACCGCCAATCTGTGAAAGGAAGAGCTATCGCTGAGTACTTGGCTGACCTTGTAATAGAATCAAAAGAA
Organism: Hydrangea macrophylla; assembly: GCA_033977485.1. Lineage (NCBI taxonomy): Eukaryota > Viridiplantae > Streptophyta > Magnoliopsida > Cornales > Hydrangeaceae > Hydrangea > Hydrangea macrophylla. Next base: position 9,703,381 of record CM066990.1, on the reverse strand, counting down.
AAGGGTGAATTTTGGTTTCCAGACGAAGGAGTAATGGGGATAGAGGAGAATTTATGGAAAATGTACTTTGACGGAGCGGCTAATCAGTTAGGCTATGGGGTCGGAGTCATCCTTGTGCACCAGATGGAACTCCTACACCGTTAGCTATCAAGCTTAGGTACAATTCAATCAACAACATGGTGGACTACGAAGCATGCATAATAGGAATGGAAGCGGCATTGGCTTTGGAAGTCAAGAAAATTGATGTTTTCGGAGATTCCAACTTGATCATATCCCAAGTACAAGGAGATTGGAGGGTGAAGCATGAAAAATTGAAACCTTACCATGAATACCTAGAAAGCCTGAAGGTACAATTTAAGAAGATTTCGTTTTACTAACTTCCCAGTGAGGAGAACCAACTAGCTGATTCCTTAGCAGCACTAGCCTCAACAATTCAAATCCCCTTAAGAACTACCATGATCCCGCTATCCATAAAAATAAGAAACCATCCTTCGTTTGAAATGATCGCAGGCATAGAAGAGGAGAGTGAGCTGCCTTGGTATGAGGATGTATGGAACTTCATTAGAAAGGGAGAGTACCCCGATGGAGCCTCGAAAAAGGACAGAAAGGCTGTACGACAATTTTCTGCCCCGTTTGTGATCTACGCGGATAAGCTATGGAAGATATCCTACACTGGGTATAATTTGAAATGCTTGTACAGAAGGGAAGCTAAGAGAATGATGGAGGAAATACATGAGGGAGTGTGTGGACTCCACATGAATGGGCACATGCTAGCGAAGAAGATTATCCAACAGGGATAGTACTGGACGACTTTGGACAAAGACTGCTGTGAATATGTTTGGAGATGCCATAAATGCCAAATCCATGCAAACCTGATGCACACCCCCCCATCTCAGCTCTATAGCAGGACTACCCCTTGGCCGTTTTCTGTGATATTATTGGTGAGATAGTTCTGAAGGCCTCCAATGGACACCGATACATAATTGTAGCCATCGATTACTTCACTAAGTGGGTGGAAGCCGCATCGTATGCAACTTTAAAAGCCAAGGATGTGGTAAGCTTCATTGAAAAGAACATAATTTGCAGATATGGGGTCCCAAATGAGTTCATTTCTGATCACGACAATCATTTCCAAGGGAAAGTCATCCCGCTATTAGAAAAATATAAGATTACCCATCACCAGTCATCTCCGTATAGACTGTAAATGAATGGGGCGGTAGAGGCGGCAAATAAGAACGCCAAAGCAATCTTAGGGAAAATGATAGACACATATAAGGATTGGCATGAGAAGCTACCATTTGCACTATGGGGATACCGGACTTCTGTGAGAACTTCTACAGGAGCTACACCGTATTCGCTGGTTTATGGGATGGAAGCTATCCTTACCGTTGAGGTAGAGATACCCTCTCTAAGGGTTTTGGCCAAATGTGAGATAACTGAGTTTGAATGGACACGGGGAAGGTATGAAGAATTGATGTTACTCAATGAGAAAATGTTGGCTGGAATAAATCATACTCGGGGATATCAGAAGAGGATAGCTCGTGCTTTCAAAAAAAGGTCTGCCGAAGGAAGCTTGCTAAGGGTGACTTGGTCCTCAAAGAACTAAAAGCTCCTGTTTATGACCCCAGAGGAAAATTCAAACTCAATTGGGTCGGGCTATACATCATCAAGACTCTCCTCTCTGGAGGAGCAGCCTATCTTATTGACCTAGACGGGGTTGAATTTAAACAACCAATTAACCTCGATCGCCTCAAGAAATACTTTGCTTGAAACCTCTTTTCTTTCGAAACCTCCTGCATTGATGAACTACGCTTGACCTGATTCCCGCTAGGGGATACGTAGGCAACCTGCTCAGTTCGGTCATTAATAATTGCCTAAATGGCACTTTCCGTCAATCCGTAAACCAAACTACTGCGGACTTGATACCTATTTGGGGATAAGTAGGTGGGCTCTCGAAAGCCTTCGGTCCATGAAAATCGAAAAAGAAAAAAACCTTGTGCTAAACTAGGGGCAAACTTGCATTTGCCCGGAACTACCTCAAAGCCCCAAAACCAGGAGCAAACTTCATTTGCTATCCGAAGAACCCAAATATTTACTTTGAAACCTGTCTCTGGATCTCCTGGTTGTTAAAATAAGTACTGTAAAGAAACAAATATGGATTCATGACATAGAGTGATTAAGATTCCAAAAGCAGTTTTCAAAGCAATAGTGATAAAAGCCAAGAAAAGACATTAAAAGGGAGAATCTTCATAACTTAAAGATGAATTGGAAGAGTGAACACTTTGATTGAACATGTTAGGACATGTCCTAAAACTTGAAAGCATTATTTTAAAAGAAAGACAAAATCACATCTCAAAAAGCGCAGCAAGAGAAGGCAGGGTCTATCAGAAAGTTTTATAAATAGCAAGCTTTTCCCTGTTTTCGTCTATTTTTTTTTCATTATGCCTGTATCCATGAAGCCTATGTCCCAACCAAGGTCTAGATCTATAGAAGATACTCAGTAGTAGGCACAGTCAAAGCAAGAGTCCTCAGGCATGGAGCAACCATCTTGCCATGCCAAGTGATGAGAACATGGCGGCTAGCACAAGGTGGAATGCGGACCCGAACCACGTGCCAATTGGTCCGGTTACAAGGGCGGCCCAAAGGAGGATACTAGTGATCTACAAGGCTGGGTGTCCATGATTCAAGCTATAGAATAAATTATAGGCTTGCATGCCAACTTAGGGATTTTTTATATTCATTAGTTTCTTTTTATTTTAGTTTTGGGATGAATTATATTGGACCATAATATTTCGTAAGCTTAAAAGGGCCCAACTTTAAGCCTCAGCTATTTAAACAGTTTTAGGGTTTGTAATATTCAGTTTTGATCATTAATAATATTGTGAGAGTTTTCTCTTTGGTTCCGGTTTCCATTGAATCTGACAGTAGAACGGTCCAAGACATTAATCGTGTTACGGGTTTCGTCACAGTATTGGCGGGGTTCGTATCACCAAGCCTCAATGAAAGCCTTTACAATAGAAGGACATAAAGTGGACCCCCTCGTGAAATCAACAGTAATGGCCTCGGTAGTATCCTGCAAAAGCCCAAACTGGCAGACCACCCGATCAAGAATGTAAAAAGTAGTAACATACAAGTCCAACAGCTAGATACGAAGCCACCCAGGGAACCGTACCGCGACAGAGCGATGAACCCATTACGGGCAGATCCAATAGATGTCATAAGAAGAAAGACCTCGAAGCAAGTCGAGCCAGGTATCGACAGCATGGAATAAGTGGTGGATCTCCATACGATCATAAAGAAGTGATCCGCGCAGGTGCGAAGGGTGGATAAAGAGGTCCAAGCACTCCATGAGCCAAATCTTTAAAACAAAAGGCGCCCCGGCAGATAACATGGCCTCGGTAGAACGGGCACGATCCAGTCCCATCAAAGTCTCACCAAGAACTATCATAACAGCACTTCATTTTCCTCAAACTATAGATAATGGGTATAAGAATGTTGAAAGATGACTGGAAGAGGAAATAAGAAAGCATAGCGATCGATAAAGCGCTACACCGTGTAACCTAATACCCGCTGTCATAAGGATCCCCGATGAGGGCATAGACCAAAGAGAGACGTTCAAAATTGACCTGTCTGTCATGTATAAAAGAGCCTGCGACACTATGGGATATATGGAGAAGAGCTGCCAAATCCTGAACATACCCAGCTTGCACCGGAGGAACAGTCAGATCCGCAGAAGGATCTGTAATACCCTGAATTTCTAGAGAGTACATATAAATAAAACTTCATTCTATAACTTTTCTTCCTTTTGGTGAAATTTGGTTACCAATCGATTGCCATTTATCTCAATTGATTGACACTTTTTGGTTACCAATTGATTGCCATGTTCCCAATTGATTGCCATGTTATCGACCAAAATTGATTATGCATCAATATACCAATCGATTGACATTATTCTCAATCGATTGCCTTCTAATATCTGTTGTTAATTGATTGACTGGTGTCCCAATCGATTGACATAAGATGAGACAAGTTTTCTTCTTTTCTTTAGCTTTGAACGTGTGGCACTCTTGTTTCTCTATATATATGTCTTCAATTCAGGCTTGGGCCAATTTTGTCAGCCTTGGAAGAGAGATAAAAACACATATCTTGTGTGTATATAAATCTATATCTATATCTATCCACACACACACACACACACACACACACTGCCCTTTGGCAGAGAAAAAGAGGAAGAAGAAGAAGAGAAGAACAAGAAGGAGAATGAGAAAAGACAGAGAAGACAGAGAGCTGGGCAGAGGAGAAGAAAGAGAAGGAGGAAAGAGAGCTTGAAAATTCACAAGCCAAACACACCCTAGGTGAGTTCTAAACTCACTTGGTCCCTTTATTTGATGTCTATACAAGTTGTTATGAAGCTTAGATGTGTTAAATGCATGTGCTATACGTTTATATAAGCTGTTTTTACAATCTGCTGGTGAAGACAAAGTACCAATCGATTGGCATCATTGCCAATAGATTGCCATCAGTCAGGACCCAATCGATTGGATAGAATTCCAATCGATTAACTTTATTTTATCCAAATCGATTGCCAATGTTAGCAATCGATTGACATTGTTTTAGACCCAATCGATTGCCATTGTTAGCAATTGATTGACATTACTTTTATCCCAATCGATTGGACCTTTTACCAATCGATTAGTATTGGCAGAACATGGATTCTTTTGCCTATTTATTTTATAAGAGGTTCGATAGTTCATTTTCTGATTCGGACTTCTGTTATGCGATTCTGGGGTGATCAGGGATAATGTGACACCAAAGTTAAGTATGATTAAGAAAAATGGACTAACCTAATGATGTTAGATACTATGCAATTCGGGTGTGAGTTCGATATCCGTTCTTTTAATCAGAGTAGTCAAGCCACATGAGAAATTGTCATGTATCAATAGTAGTACTGAGTTTAAATAGGTTTGATAAGTTCTGGGAATAGTACATGGAAAGATGCCTGGTCATGAAAAGGCTTTCACATGCGGTGGATGGTTCATATCCTTAACGAGCAGTGGGCAAGACCATGTAGTCCTAAGGTAGCCAGATGATCCATGTTATATCCTTAACGAGCGGTGGATGGTTTATATCCTTAAGGAGCGGTGGATTGGGGGATCACTGGTATACAGCGAGAAGTCATGGCTATAGAATTGATATACTGTTGTTTTAAGCGTTATATCCCTGACATACGGTGGATGGCTTTATATCCTTAACGAGCAGGGGATGGACTGACGTGGTGTGCATAAATGCGGTGGATGGTTTATATCCTTAATGAGTAATGGACAGAATGATGGTATATCTTTATATGTGAAACGATTGAGTCTGTTCTTTCTAGAAAATATGTTAATTATCGGTCTTCGACTTACAAGACAATAAGGGTTGGTTTACAAGATTGAATAAGGAACAAGGTATTATTATTATAGTAAGATGTTAAATCGTGTGTTCATAAGCTTGTGTCTACTTCAGATAATTGGTACCTTGTTAGTTTATACTCACTCAGCTCTCAGTAAGCTGACGGCCTTTTATTGCCTAGACATTCCCTGTCCAGACTATCTTGTACCTTATTTTATAGGTGACAAAGTCTTCAACGATAGTTCCTATCCGGGAGGAAAATACACCAAAGGTGGTCTCACTGATGATGGCTATGCTAGAGAGGATTTCAATGCTGGTTTTTATGCCAGCTGAAGATTTAGAGATAGTTATTACTCTTTGATTTTCTTCCGTTTAGACTATTTTGTTATATTTGGTACTTGGACATATGTTGCTTCCAAACCTTATATACTTTTGCTGTAGCTTTTTAGTTGTAATAACTCTGATGTTGTAATATAATAGATTTCCTTTATATTACTATGGGTTGTTCTTTCTGTTATCTGGAACTGTGTATTGTGGAAGATTAGTGACATTCACCAGTCATTCCCTATGGACCCATAAAGGAAATTTATTTTTCTCTATTTATGCTGTTCCGGGGCGTGACAGGATCAGTATGAAGAATAGTGCTGAACTCCTCGAACAAAGGACGAATCTCTTGGCAACTGAAATAGAAGATGTGAAGTGAGGGATCCCAACACTGAGTAGCAGCTTGAAGCAGGCTTTTGTTTAGGGTCATCCGTTGGAAGGATAAGAGGTTATTTAGTCTAGAGCATTGAAAGTTAAGCTTATCAATACCAGAGAGAGTATCCATCCAAGGGAAAAGGATTTGGGGACTAATGGGGGCCATTTGAAAAAGAAGAGAATGAAAGAAGAGAGTGTTTTGCGGAGTTTTGGAGAGAAAGGGAGTATAAATAAAAGTGGGTCTGCCCAGAGCACAGGGCGGAACTTGAAAAAGTGGAACGACACTCTATCATGTGCCGTACGATAGTCCGTAAATGTCGTACGACATTCTCTGACTGCCGCAACAACACTCATCGAGTGCTGCGTAGGCCAAATCGAGTGTCGCAAAAGCCTATCTTTTGGTCAGAATTTATTTGTACTGTTTTCTGCTCACCTGCAAACAAAAATTGATAAAAGCAATAAAGCGTGCGCATCATGCAGCACGTGCAACAAGACCATGCTATGGTCGCATTCATTCATCCATTCATTCATATAAAGAGATAATAAAAGCAATGACATTCGTAGAGGTCATAAAAAGTACTAATGAAAGGACCAAGCCATGGTCACACATATGATGAGCAATAATAAGAAACAGAAAAAGTGAAAGAAGCAATCGCAATAAAGTGATGAAGATACCTATCCTATCTTAACTATCCAGAAACCATCATAATAATAATAACTAAGCATATATGCATACATTCATCCAGAGTATGTGCATCCTCCCCAAAACACTCATAAATACATAAAGGATATATAAGGTGAGGTCAGCCCCGGCCTCGAGTCTGGTGGGTCACGCGTCTGAGAGCCTCCTCCTCTGACTTTGTCCCGCTCGCTCCGCCTCTGCCTCCACCCCTGCCACCACTAGTACCCCCACCGCTGCCGCCACCTCGTCCAACACCGCTGCAATATAGATAAGGAACAGAAAAAAGGTGTGAGTCTGGCAGTTTAAATAATTCTGAAAGTGTGATAAAAAATGAAATATAATAAAAAAATCAAGAAGAAGACGTACCTCCCATGCCCTCTAGAAACCACCTGTAGAAGTCGGCCGATCCCGAGAAATGTCCCCCATATGCTTGTACAGGATGGCTAATCCTGCACCGGCCTAGTCATATTGGTAAATCTTTCCCATGACCTCCAAGGACCCTACCAGTGCTACAAAAACCTGATCCCCCTTGGTGCTCAACAGAGAGCACCCAAGCACATACACGAGGAAGCCCCGAGCCATCTGCTCGTCTGTAAAGCCCTCTTGGCCCCTAAAAGTATCCATAAACCACTTGGCCATGACCAAGGGCTCCTCGGGGATGTCTCCTAGCAAAGGCAGTACCCGGTCCCACTCGGTCATGGTATGTAGGTACCGTAGGTACTCCCCCCAAAAGCGATCCCAGTGATCATAGAGAAGTCTAGTGGGGTCATGGTCATCTCCCCGAAGTCAAAGTGGAACGTGCTGGTAGTGTTCAACCAACGCTCTGCTTGGGCATGTATCTAACGAAGATCGTTCGAGCTCTTTGTCAAGAGCTTGATGAAATCTCTAAAGCCAGTAGCAATAATGAGACCCTTCACGGTCTTGCTCAACTCCTCGTACCAGGAAAAGTCGCGAGCTAGGCTACCGTGTCCTTTCAGCACATCGGACGAAAGCTGCAAAAGAAAATCACAAGGTTCAAATGTCAGCAAATGAATGAAAGAATGGAAAGAAATAAAGAAACAAAGAGTGATAAACAAAAATAACAAAATATATATATAATAATAAATGAAAGAGCAGTGATAATAAAAAAGGAATGAATGAGGAAAGGAGTGAAGATGAAAGCGTCTAAGTGCTTGGAAGATTTCACGGGTTAATTTCTTGAGAAAACGCATGATATGACTAATGCCCATGAATCTTGTGTGAAAAGGTTTGAAAGGAGCATAGTTTCAAGAGAAATCCACGTGCATAAGGGTCGTTATTCATAAGGAGTGTTTGAAAATTTTGATTAACGCACATAGCATTTAGAAGGTCCTTGAGAAGAGTTAAAGGAAAAAAATAATAAATGAAATAATGAAATTGATACAGGTGAAAGATTCGAATTTTTTTTACAGGTATAGCATTCATTTTCATGTGAAGTTTTGTCCCTACATTCATAAAGCTCATAGGAGATAAGATAAAGAAAACAAAAAAATTGATTAAGCATTACGTAAAGCATTGGAAGCGCTCGAGAGCACTATAAGCACATCATTTGCATACACAAAGAGGCATTTTGAAGTTGTGTTGAACACGCATTGCATTCATAAAGTTTATAATGAAGAGGAATCGCAAAAGGGAACTGGAGGAGGCGTGTACACCTATCGCTGGAATGCCCGTGCAGATAGATGCTCGCCCGGGTCCAGGAGCAAGAAAGTAGGATCAAAGTGGGGAGTGACCGTGTACTTGGCCTTCTTCCTACTCCTCGAGCCACTAGCCATAACCTGGTGAGGAAAAGAGAATGAACTGAGGGTTAAACTTTGGAGTTAATCAAGAAAATAACTAAAATAAAGGGAATAACGGAGTTCTGATCAAGAAGAAACTTACCTATGGATCCCTTGGATCAATGTGAGAAAAAGAGAAAAATCTCCAGAGAGGATCCGAGAGTGAGAGGTTTTGAAAAGTGAATGAAATGAGTTGAAAATCCGAAGTTTAAGCAATCTACCGCTCTAAACGGAACTCGAAAAATCGTGCCCCGCAGTCAGTAGTGTGCCGTATGGCACTCACTAAGTGCCGCACAGCTTTCACGGACTACTGCATTTTGAAGTGTGTGCCGCGAGTATGGTGGTTTAAGTGCTGCTGATTTTTCCCACAAAATTCAAAGTAAACCCTAAAATTTGAATTCAAACCCCCTGTTCTTGCCCACTCTTTGCACTATTGTCCCCAAATAATAGCTTTCGGAGTCTTTGGACCCTTGATTTTGAAAATTGAAATGAATTTGGGTCTGATGGACCCCTGATTTTGAAAATTGAAATGAATTTGGGTCTGATGGACCCCTGATTTTGAAAATTTTATTGAATTTGGGTCTGATGGACCCCTGATTTTGAAAATTGAAATAAATCTGGGTTTGATCGACCACTGATTGTGAAAATTTTGAGCAAGCATGTCCAACGGGGCCGAAGGGCTGCAGATTTTTCAGAGCAAACATATCTGACTGGGGCCGAAGGGCTGCGAATTTTCAGAGAAAACATATTCGACGGGGCCGAAGGGTTGTGGATTTTTAGAGTAAACATATCCGACGGGGCCGAAGGGCTGTGGATTTTTTAGAGCAAACATATCCGACAGGGTCGAAGGGCTGCGGATTTTTCAGAGCAAACATATCCGACGGGGTCAAAGGGCTGCAGATTTTTCAGAGCAAACATATCCGACAGGGCCAAAGAGCTGTGGATTTTTAGAACGAACATATCCGACGGGGCCGTAGGGTTGTGGATTTTCAGAGAAAACATGCATTGACATCGGTGTTTAAGTCGTGAAGCGCCACCTAGTCAATTGTGTTCACCTATCTGGTCAGGATAAGCTACGAATCTAAAAAAAAAGAATCAACTCGATAATCGAAAGCTCTAAACTTTGAAAATAACTCGCCTTTAAGTCAGAGTGACCAAGAGCATTGAAGAGTATGCGGTTTGGACTGCATCTAGATACGTCATGTTAGCACAATTTTTGAATCATATCATTTGTAGAGCATGAAATTGCATTGACAATCATCATTGTGTGAGCACGTGCATCACGACAGGATAGTGCATCCGCCCGTATGATTACCTGTGCTTGTGTGTGTTTATCCCTGGCCCAAACTACGTCTTGGTCTGATTCCCAAAAGGATACGTAGGCAGCTCACCATTGAGCACGATCGACATGAGCCGTTTGTGTAGCCATTTTGCAACACATTTTTTTTTACCTAAATTCAATGGTCTGGTCAAAGGCTTGCCTTCACATAGGCTTCGACATTCACTTATGACACGTGTTGCTTCACAAGCTCTGTCGAAGAGGGGAAAACTATAGACACCCCAATTTTGACCATGCATCAAATTAAGGGGAGTATTACCTCTAAGATCCGATGATGACAAGCGTCCAACTAATCCAAGACTTCCAAAGGTGATTCAAGCTCTTCCGAAGGCTCTTTCAATTCAAAACAAAACGAAAAAGAGAGGAAAAGAGAAAATAGAAGAAAATGGCATAGGATAAGTTCTGCGGCAGTCACGAGATGCCGTACGACACTCTACAAAGTGCCAGAACGACACTCTATGAATGCCGCGAATTTCACCAAGTGCCACAAAATTTAAACTTTCATGAAAAAAAGGCAGTCCAAGGAGTTGTCTGTGGTACTCCGTGAGTGCCGATACGGCATTCTTTGAATGCAGTTCTGACAAACAGTGAGTGTCGCAACGATATTTATTGAGTGCCGTGGATATTTCCTGAGTGCCGCATTTTGTGACAGCCTGTCCTAAAATAGTTCAGTTTATACCTTCAAAAGGCAGCCATAATTAGGGTTTTGGCTGCGAATTTTCCAATATAACCCTCCAAAGATTGCCTATATATAGAGGATGCGTATCCCATTAATAAAGGACTTGGAATTTTTGAGTGTTAGGATCCCAATATTGATTCTCTTTCAAAACTTTCTAAATTAAGAGAGAAGTGGAATTAGAAGAAGAAGAGCTTGATCATCATTCTTGGAAGATCTCAAAGCAACAAAAGGAGTTGAGGATAATTAGAGGTAAACTCTAAATCACTTAGTTTTAACATCTAACTTCAATCACAATACATAGATGCTTAGGATCTTTTTACACATTTTCAAAACCTCTCTTCCCACCTCATTTCATCACACACCACATGTATTGTGATTGAACTCTCATTTCATTAGTTTGGATCAAAATGGCCTTGGTTTAAAGTTTAAGTAAATCTTGAAGTAGGACTTTGGTTCCTTTCTTTTGATCATGTTTATTTCTAAAGATTCATGAGACTTTCAATGTCTTACTTGGGTCTTTGCACTTAGTATCCCTTAATATTCTTATGAACTTATGATTCATGAGAGGATTGAGGTTGATTTTAGTACATTGAGTCAATGGGTCCAAACTTTTATCCATAGTTTAAACTTATTATTTTGAGGTTTTATGAAGTCTTTTCATAGTTCGTGGAAATCTACAAATATGAATGTCCTTAGTCTCCAATGACCATCAAATGGTAGGAGAAGTTGTTTGAATATAAGCTTATCTTCATGGTTTAGTTTTTTTTTTTATCTTGGGGTTTTAAGGAGTTTCTTCATACTTCATTTAAAATCCACAAGTTTAAATGTCATTAGTCTTCAATGACCATCAATGGTAGAAGAAATAATTTGGATTAAGCCCAACTTCAAGGTTTAGTAGTTGGGTCTAACAAATAAAGTTGAACTTGACAAATGGAGCAGTGAATTCAATGACCACCTTCGATTAAGGATTTTTAGTTAAACATTGAACCGTTGGAACTGAATGAAACCAATGGGAAAATGTCTATAACTCAAAGTTCTACCACTGGTTTTTTTTTTTTTTTAACTAGCTTCCATGGCTAACATGGTTTGGTTTTGAGTTTTTGGGAGACAACAACAATTTGTGCAGAGTTTCAGAACATCAACACCCTTTTGAAATGAGTAAATCAGAACCTTAATCAAACATTTTTTACCCCAAATAATTTTTTATATGAATTTTAATGTGTTAACAAGATCCCCTAAAAGATCCAAGTGTTTCTGATTTTTTTTACTATTTTAAAATAAAAATCATGTAAGAACTCTAGACAGAGAGTTGTGAAGTCCTGATCAGTGATGTCTGGTATTTGTTCAATTCCCAGAGATCTAACCGCTGAAACCTTGATTTTGTTTTTGGATTAAAAACTAGACTCACAGAGGCATCGTGTACCCAGAAATCATCAAGATCAAACCACGGGAACCATGCCCTTTATTCCATAATCCCCGGATCTAGTCAATCTTTGGTTTCTAAAAAGATTAGTATGCTTTTAAAAATGGTTCCTTAATTTTCCTTTAAAAAAGTTAAGTGGCGACTCTTTATGTTTTGAAACTGAAAATGTTTTAAATAAAAAAGCTGTGGGTAAGAAAAATTGTGATATCCACAAAGGCATCCAAAATGCTTTCCTTCTTTTGAATCCACAGCTTGAATATTAAATTCTGCCAAGGTTTCTAATGCTTGCCACTCTCTAATCATTAAAGAAGTGAGTTTATCACGAGGTTTCCTACTCAAAGCGTCTGCGACCACATTTGCTTTATCAGGGTGGTATTGCAAAGTGAAATCATAATCTTTAAGCAACTCCATCCAGCATCGCTGCCTCATATTCAACTCCTTTTGAGAGAATAAGTAGTTGAGGCTCTTACGATCGGAGAATAGGTCGAACATCTCTCCGAACAGAAAATGCCTCTAAATCTTGAGTGCAAAAACAATGGCTGCTAACTCCATGTCATACGTTTAGTAATTCACCTCATGCAATTTCAATTGTCGAGATCCATAGGCGATTACCTTACCTTCTTGCATGAGCACGCATCCGATTCCTTGGTAAGAAGCATCACTATAGAGAGTAAATCTTTCTTTATTGGTTGGAATGTAAGCACTGGCACTAAAGTCAACTTTTCCTTCAATTCTTGGAAGGCGCGTTCATGCTTACTTAACCACTCAAACTTAGAATCCTTCTTAGTCAAGCTGGTTAATGGCGCGGCTATCTTCTAGAATCCTTCCACAAATCTTCTATAGTAACCTGCCAGTCCAAGGAAATTCCTTACTTTCGAGGCATTAGATGACCTATTCTAGTTCAGGATAGCGTCTGTCTTAGCCAAGTCTGCTGTAATTCCTTTTGAAGAAAATACATGACCCAAGAACTTTACTTCCTATGTACAGAATATGCACTTGCTAAATTTAGCACATAGCCGATGATCCTTGAGCGTTTGCAATGCTATGTAAACATGCCTCCTGGGCTCTTCCTTCGTCTTTGAGTAAATCAATATGTCATCGATAAACGTGATTACAAACTTATCCAAGTATGGTCGAAACACCCTATTAATCAATTCCATGAATATTACAGGGCGTTAGTGAGTCTAAACGACATTACCAAGAACTCATAATGACCATATCTGGTTTGGAAGGCAGTCTTTGGTGTGTCCTCTGGTTTGAATGCGTAGTTGATGGTATCCAGATCGAAGGTCTATTTTTGAAAAGGTTGTTGCTCCCTGCAACAGATCAAATAGATCATCTATCCGAGGGAGGGGATACTTATTCTTGATTGTGACTTAATTAACTCCCTATAGTCAATACAAAGTCGGAGCAACCCATCCTTCATCTTCACAAATAACACTGGCGCTCGCCAAGGTGATGTGCTTGGTCGAATGAATCCCAAGTCTTCCAACTCTTGAACTTGGTTGTTTAACTCTTGCATTTCCATTGGTGCCAGAGATTGGCAGCATCCCTGGTACCAACTCTATACAGAAGTCAATCTTCCTCTTGGGTGGTAACACAATGATATCTTGAAACACCTGGGGAAATCTTGCACCATGGTTATCTGAGTCATGGAACTTTCAATGCTAGAGCTTCCCACAACAGCTAAACGACTAGTTAGAAATGCTTCACTCATGGGGTTACACTGAAAACAGAAAGGTGCGCTTCCAGGTTCATAGAACGAAATTGACTTACTAGTATAGTCTAGCTTAGCATGATACTTTGTAAGCCAGTCAATTCCTAGAATTACATCAAAATCCCTCATCGATAATACTGTCAAATCTGTTGGGAGGATTTGATCTTTTAAGGTATGGGTACAATCCTTTCACACCTTACTCAACTTAACCATTGCTCCTAAGGGAAAAACTGCGTTAAGGGCAGCCTTAAGTGCTTGGGGTTCTAATCTCAACTTCTGAACAAGTGTAACAGCGATAAACAAATTTATAGCTCTAGTATCAAACAAAACCTTAATCCGACTACCGAGTAACATGAGTGTACCTTCTATGTTCTATTGGGCCTCTTCTTCATAGCCGGCTTCTTTCAAAATAATAGCATTTAGCCTAGCCTAGCTGGATGCTCCATAGCATCCTCCTAGAGGTGCTCGGTAGCTCTTAGCAATGTGCTTAGGCTTCCTATTGTTGTAGCAGATTACTATGGGGTAGCTATTCTTCTTCGGTTGTCGGAAATCCTTGGCAAGACGTCTTGGTATCCAGCAATTGAAGTAATCTCCTGGCCTCCTTCTAACTGCAACAGGTGGTGTAGCTACTTGGTTGCAAGGAAAGCTCAGCTGGGACTTCTTCTCTCCATTCCAGGTCTTCTTTGTTCCTTGAAAAGGGCCTAGGGGTTTTGGCGTGAACTTTCCTCTCATAGGGGGTTGGGTAGCTGGTTACTTGGGTTCTTCACATCTGTCTTTCTCCAACACAGATGCCAATCTCACCAGTGCTTCAAACATCGTACCCAGATAACCCAACATCATGTGGCACAGATGGGAATTCAACCCTTGGTGGTACCTCTTGATCTTTTTCTGTGGAGTATATATTTGGTGCTGGGCGAAATGAGATAACCTCTCAAATTGCGTGGTGTACTCACACACTATCATGTTAGCTTGAGTCAAGTCCATGAACTCACTCTTTCTTTGGTCCTTCTCCTCTTTAGGGAAGTATTTCTCTAAAAACCTCTTTTTGAATGCGGTCCATGTCATCCTCTCTGATGCTTCAGCCCCAATCATTACTTTCTCAAACTCCTACCAATCATCAGCAGCAAGGTAAGCTGGAACGTAGCTAAACGATGCTTCTCTTCTTCATCGTACCTCATCCATTCAAAAATGCAATCTATGTTCCTTATCCATTTCTCTTCTTGCCAAGCTTCACCGATTCCATTAAACGTATCTGGGTGGAGAGCCCTAAATTGCTTAAGTATCTTATCTATGGTGATTAGCGACTGTAGTGTAGCTTGGTGATTGTTACTGCGATTGTGGTTATTGTTGTTGTGATTTCCTCAATGATCATCGCTGATATGCTCTAGGAGTTGCAGAAAAGCTTCGAAAGCTCTAGTAGGATCCATGTTTTCATGAACAGGGACCCTTCCTTGTCGGTTCCTTAGATTCCTAGTCCCGTCAGCCATGAGAACCTATATAATCATCTCATCGTCACTTACTAACCCTCGCAAGATACAATGAACACAATCCAAATGGATCAACATCTAAAGTGACGAGCATAAGCAACCAATAAGAACGGGTACTAGAAGACAGTAACAAGCAAAAGCACACTGCTTATATACATAGTTGAAAACATTTACGACATGGTAGGGTTGGGTATTTCCATCACACCTACATATACCACTACCCTCAAAACATATACAACATGTACACAAAAAGAAAGTGTGCTACATGCCCTGATCAACAAAAATAAGAGATCTAAATCCTCATAATTTGATCCCAAAAATTCACCTCATCATCTGACTCGAGTAGAGGTGGCTCATCAGCTGGAACATCAATCTCCTCTGTTGGCACCTAGTCTAGCTATAAGTCAAACTCATCCACAATCTCTGTGATTGGGTCATCCTCTGGCTGAACATCTGGCTCCTGCTCGTCTGCTGCTAACCAAAATCCATCAATAATGTGCTATAGTGGAATATGTCTTGCAGCAAAGCCCTGAGGTACCTGGGCTACCTCAACTCCCCATCATCACCCTCATCATCCATCGGATCAGCATCTTCATCAACCTCACCATCACTAGGGTCCTCTTCTGGCTCTTCCTCCCGATCATCGTTGTGGTCATCCTCATGATCCTCCTCATTCTCGGGCTCGTCATCGGGATCATCCTCATGCTCATCCTCTTCTCCCTCATCATCCTCTCCATGCTCATCTCTATCATCATCTCTATCCCCCTTGACCTCCATAGGATCATCATCACCCATCTCTGGCTCCTTACGATTCTCGTCATTATCATCCTCAGGATCTACATCCTCTTGAGCACCCCCCTCAACTAAAGCTACTGGCGATACAATCGGCTCCTCGTGTAGGAAAATAGGCACATATGGAAGTATCTGAGGCTCTAGCTCTACAAATGGAGCTGGTACTGACACTGGTGTTGGAACTGGAGGCCATAGTACAGGTGGTGCCTATGTAGGATCTGCTAAGATAGTCTGTAGCTTGGCATAAAATTCCTCATCGTCAAATACCATCTGACCTATCTCCATATAAATAAGCTCTACGGTACGGGCACGATGCTTAGTCCCCATACAAATCCTGCTGAAGTGTAATAGTCTATCTACGTGCATCAAATGCCATAGGTACTCCTCCAACCACTCCTGGACTCTCATCCGGATACACTATTTATAAAATATCATATCAGCTGCCTCAGCTCTATCAGCATAAATAATATATCCTCTCATCTCATCCTCTACATGTATCGGCTCCATGATTTGAAAATAAACAAACTTAAGTCAATACTAGTTGCAAGGTATCTTAAGGCTCATATGTGTAGGACAATCAACAAGCATAACTAAAACCTAAGGCTCGGATACCAAAAATCCCTGTCACACCCTGGAGTAGCCAAAATAGGAAAAATTAAAACATTTTATCTTCTGGGTCTGTAGGTTTGTGGCAAATTGAATATCTCATGATTGTCCTCAACAAAAGAACCGATAACAAAAATAGCAAACAATAGTAAGAAGCATGGTAGTCTAGGCATACTAGAATATAAAACATTAGATTCTTTAGTATCTCATTATTACAGTACCAAGAAACGAGAGAGAGAGAGAGAAAAAAAAGAAATTAATAGCTTAGGTGAGAGCCCTACAATATATTAACTACTAACAGGCATCTAGTGCCTTAACACCTCTAATAGATAAATAAGCAAACAGTCTACGACTTTCGCCTACTAGTTCTGCCGAAAAGCTCACAAAGCTGTAGCCCTCCTCAGCATACTCATCCTCCGGATACTCTGGTTTTGTAAGATCTGGACATTTGATTGTCTAGGACGTAAAAGTCGTCAGCTTTACTGTAAGCTGAGTGAGTAAACCTACTACACTTGAGCAGGCTCAGAAAAAACATTATTAGTCTCATTGATAAGTAAAACTGTTCTCTTTAGTATACTATTGAAAACATCTATGTTACGTCTTACTAATCTCGATCTCGATGTGTTACATTACGCTGGGGACTACCTTGATGATACTCGTAATTAAGAACACAACTAATACTAACCGAATGATCTCTTTGGACTATTGGTCCAATCAATACTGACTTGATAATCCACCTTGAACCACATGTTCAATCTTTCACAAACTCGACATACTTTGGATCATTGATCCAATATTTGGACTATACGCCCAATATTTCACCAACTTGACTCTTTGCATGCATCCGACATAAGTGTCATTGGCCTGAATCTCATTGCCTTATGGGCATTAGGTTACCCTCTTATCATCATTGCCTTACAGCCTTCTCTTGATATCATCACCTTAAGGCCTATGGTAACCCCATCTTATTCATTCAGCTGTGGTTATATTTGTCATCGTGGCCTTATGGCCTTACATTAACATCGTCGGCTTACGGCCTATTAACCATCTCACAACTAATCACATTAGTACCAGCAAGGTACCATCATACATGCCACTATGACATTCATGATAGCTGAATCGATCATACAAGACTACTCTTACCAATATCACCCATATGGCCACGGTGACATCTTGATGAAATCACAGAACTCATTACTCTATCTAGAAGGAAACACAAAAACTACACCGGTGGACAGGATTGCCTAGTTTACATTCTTGTTATCATAACTTATGCATCAAAACTAATGTGCGCGGTACCAGTCGTTAATGTGCATTATTAACAGATTTTTTGTACTTAAGCACGTCTCGACATTCTTATATCTCACACGTATACATCTACTAGATTCATCTTTTACTTACTATAGAAAACATGTTCATTTTGAAGTAAGTTCGAGTGCTCAGGTTTATAATCTGCAGGATTCCTTCCTATTACCTTATATAAAAAATGTGAATTTAGAAAGTAATAATTGAATTCCATCTATTGCATGTAAGCATATAAAGCAAGAAGATCTCAAGGTACAAGTTTCACAGCTCATAGCACAACCAACATACTGTGGATTAACGTAAAACTAACATGCAATAACTCATTCTTCTAGGTACTACTGAACTCAAGCACTCTGGATTCATGAGCACTTAGGCCTGGCCTGCTCTGGTCATTGGGCTTAAATGCTCGCGCTTGGTCCAAGCACTAGGATTTTGATGGTTTGGAATAGTGACAGTTTTAGCAACTCATATAATCAAGCTTTGATCTTCATATAGGTCATATACATGAGTCTAAATCATCCATATAACTTATAAAAACATGTTAGTTAGTGAGTAGAAGTACTCACTTATGATCTAAATGATCTAGATGTTGAAAATGATGAAGAAATTATGTGTTGATCTTGAAACAACATCAATGTAAGCTCAATTGGAGTTGGTCCTCTTCTATGCCCCTTCTGAAATTGACACTCTTGTTCTTTCAGCTCTAAAATCTTAAAATGCATGCAATGTATGTGTTTGTGTGCATATAAATGGTTGGATAATGAATTTGAGAGGCCATGCAAGGTGAAATGCAAGAAGAAGAACAAGATTTCATAAGAACTCTTTCTCTCTAATAGCTCTCTGTTTCTCAGACTTGTAAACAAAATAAATGCATAGAAGGCTGGCTATTTAAAGAGTTTTGAGACCCCAGGGGTAAAATAATCATTACACATGTTTTTAGCTTGAGCACTTGCATTAGCTCGAGCGCTCCCCTCTCGAGCGCTCTGGTGCTGCAAGCGCTCGGGTCTCCTGCTACACATAACCTTCTATTGGTTTAAGAATTCAAAAGTTAAGGAAGTAAACATCCATTAGAACTAATCATCAAAGTTAATCCATACGCAATCATATCTGTCATATACGAATACAGAAATACTAAAATATATCCATATACAAATATATACAAGTAAATGGGCAGGTGTTACAATATCAGGGCGGGTTGGCCGAAACGTTAGAATTGTGTGTTGAGATTTAATAGAAGTGTGGTATGGGACTACGTATCTAATTCATGTGTTAGGATTTAGGACTACGTGTCTAATTTATGTATTAGTGATTGGGACTATGTGTCAGGTTTAGACAAGTCATGATGTATTGGGCCTTGTGCCAGGTTAGGAAAGGATTGTGAAGGAATGAGTTGAGTACTGTGAGAAGTAAAGCTGCATGCGTGATGTGGACCCGAGAGTACATGTTAGGATGAGATTGGGTTATGACGATATCAAATATATACAGTGAGTTGGTGCATTCATGGAAGTGAACGACGAGATGATTCTTAATAATGTTTTGTTATATATTCTGCAAATCTATAGATACTCTGTTAGTGTTTGCATTCACTTGGCTTTCGTAGTTGATGGCATTTTATGCCATTGAATATTCTACGTCCAGTGGGCCAGGGTAATGACTATGTAGGGGAGGAATATATTACACGAGGCTATGACAAGAAAGCCTACTATGATAGAGGCTATGCTAGAGAGGACTACTACCCGAGCTAAAGACCTGGAGCTTGGCATAGATAGTTTATGTTTATGTTTTAGAGGCTGTTGTAATAGTTAAGTTTGTAATCGGCATACGTTGCCATAATACTTTATGTATGTTTCAGCAAACACTCATGGTTTTGTAATAGTTTGTTGTAAACTCTGATTTTATATATCAACCTTAGAACTTTCTAATGCGTGGTTTGGTTCATTACTCTGATGATTAGACTTTGATTATGGATAATATGGTGACTTTCAACTGTCACATGGCCTACGGGTACAAAAAGGAATTTATTTTCTCTACTTTTGCTACTACGGGGCATGATAGGATTTTTGGTATCAGAGTCTAGGTTTTATAGTCGCACTTACCAATTGTTCCACATTTCTTGAGTTTGAACCTTAAGATTTGTGAGATAGGGGTTGACTCTAAGTTTGTGTTTTAAAGTTTGTCCCTATGGAATTCTCCATGCTAATAATGTGATATTAGTTATAACTATTATGTTTAGTTATGGATTACTTTCTATGATTATTTTTGGATTGACGACTAACCGATCAATGTCTGTATAGGTACCCAACCTTGCTGCATCGATGACAGGAATGCCTACACGGAATGGTCCCGCACAAATTAAAGATGCACCCCCAGCACCCCAAGCTATCGATCCAACTGGACTGTTCAAAGCCTTTGTGCGTAGGATGGAATGGATCAACGACCCTAATGCGAACAACGGTAATAATCATTGACCACCTCCGAGGCTAGTTGAGGACATAATAGTGGAGCATTTTCGTCCGGAGAAGTTTGACAAAAATACTGAGCCATGGCAAGCGGCATAGTGGCTCTGAGAGATGGAAGCAATCTTTGATACCCTGGGATGTAATGAGATTGAGAAGTGTCAAATGGAAATATTCCGTTTGACTTATGCAGCATCTGATTGGTGGGAATCGGAGAAGGCGATCATAGGAGAGGATGCGTCCGGAAGGATGCCCTGGATCACATTCAAAGGGATGTTTTTGGAGAACTACTTTCCTCAAAAGGAGAGGAAAAAGAAGGAGAGAGAATTCATTGAGCTAAGGTAAGGGAAGCTTACCATGAGGGAGTATACGGTGCAGTTTGAACGATTATCCCATTTTTGCTCTTCATATGATCAATACCTCAGAGAAGAAGAACAAGCAGTATCACCAAGGTCTTTCGCTGCCACTATAACGGATGACTCTAAATCATCAGGGTCAAACCGTTAAAGCTATCGTAGGAATGGCAGTGGTCATGAGGATATTAACGGTCGGGAGTAAGGATGTTTTGGGAATCAGCCACCACCCAGGGGTAACCAAGGACAACGAACTCTGATGCAGTTCCAAGGGAACAAGCGCAATTAGACTGGCAAAAGAAGCAATAACCCGTGTTTCCTCAGAACTGCTAAGCTGCAAATCAAGCACCTCCCTCACAAGGACTCCCTGCTGTTATCGGAAGCAATATCGGTGGATGCTTTAATTGTGGGAAGCCAGGTCATGTGGCTAAGGATTTCCGATCTTCAAAGAACTATAACCAGTCGGGCATTCATTGTTATAACTGTGGCATTCACGGCCACATTAGTAAGGACTGTAGAGCACCACGTAGGGCATACAACGGGCCAGCTACTTAGGGTCAAGTTAGACAGACTCATTTAAATGCTATCCTCCTAGAGAATGTGGGATTTGATGAGGCTGAACAACAAAACATAGAAAGTACACTTACATTATTCAGCACTCGTGTTAAAGTTCTATATGATAATGGTTCTTTGAATACGTTTATTGCTATCGAAATTGTTAAACTTTTGGGTTTAGTACCTCAGGCGATTGTTGTAGCCTTGAATGCAGTATCACCTTTAGGAGTGGCCATAAGGTTAGGGAAAGTATGTAAGGACTATGCCTTAAACCTCGAGGATAGGTTTCTTCCCGCAAATCTAACAATGAAGGAATTTGACATCATCTTAGGATTTGATTAGCTCATGAGGTATCATGCTAAGTTGGATTATGCCAATAAGATGATTACATTTCTAGTACCGGGAAGTCAACATTTTGACTTTCAGTGCAACCCCTTTAGTGATGCTTTCTTTACTAGTCGTTTAACAGCCATCGAGAGCTCAAGTTCGAAAATCATGGTTGCATAGATTCCTGTAGTCCGAGACTTTGAGGATGTCTTTTGAAATATTTTAGGACTGCCACCTAAGCAAGATATTCACTTCTATATTGAATTAGTGCCTGGTACTTTACAACAATCGAAGGTTCCTTATCGGATGGCACCAACAGAGATGCAAGAACTGAAGAAGCAAGTATATGAGTTAGAAGATCTCAAGTTTGTTCGACCCAACACATCGCTTGACGGAGTGCCAGTGCATTAAGAAGAAGGACGGAACTCAATGACTTTGTATCGACTATAGGGAGCTCAACACGGTGTGGATATCGACATTTGGGCCCACTCGTTTTAACATTTTAAATACAAAGAGTTGTCACTTAATTTTTAAAGGAAAATTAAGAAACCATTTTAAAAGCAAACTGATCTTTTGCGAAACCAAAGATAAACTGGGTCCAGGGATTATGGAATGAGAGGGGAAGGAGCCCGATGGACTAAAACACCCCATCTCATCCTATCTCGTGATAGGCCTCTACTCAACATCCGTTTTTAATCGAATTATTAATCTAAGCATGCCCTCAATTAATACATATATACAAATACATTACAAAAGCATGTCTAAAAGGGTGTAAGATTGCTAACGATAAAATAGCATCCAAAACCATGTAATTCAATTAGCAAGTAATATGATATGCAATAGGGAACTAGATAACTTACTCGGGATCCCGTCGTGAATATTAAACGTGTGATGCATGCAAGAAAATAAAACCTAAGAGAATGTCTCTAACGCATATATACACATAAGGCAAGACCTAGTCTAAGGTGTCACAGATGGAGTCAAAAATCAATTAAAATCAAAGAATAGAATAAACTAGAGAAGGGTTGAGAAATTGTACCTTGATAGCGCTACAAAACAAGGGTTAATCCACATGCTTTAAACAAGATAGAATATCAAATAATCATTCCTAAACTCCTAGCTTAAATCTATCAAATAGAGGAGGAATTGACATAACTTTGAATTCCTTTTAACTAGATGGAAACATAGTGATGCGAACCCCAATAACTTGCTTTAAGACCAACAACAATATTGGAAAATTACTTTCGTCTGTTGCCAACCTCATTAGACTTGCTATGAGACCAATCAACAATATTGGAAATAACTTCCGCAGATGCCAACCTCAATGACTTGTATTGAGACCCAACAGCATTATTGACATGTTTTACCCAGAAAAGCTAAAATCAGATTGTAGTTGATGGAACCTCGACCCATTGCTTATATAGAAGCAAGAACCTTGGTATGTGAAGACGCCACAATCAGTTATGGAAGCCTGATTGATTAGTCAAAAATTGAGCGGCACAAGGAAGACCTTGATAAGTTCATGGTGTTCTGTGAAGAACAAGAGGAAGGAGCAAAGCTCAACTTCTGAATTTGATTAATCCATTGGTTACCTTTTTTTATTACATACAAAAGGATATATATATATAAGATTGGAACAACCCTCCAACCATAGGAATAAATGCAAGTTGTTGGAACAACCCTCCAACCATAGGAAATCAAGGCTACCAAGTTTTTAAACAAAGACTAATACAAAAAGGTAGTTTAACTCATTAAATGCACTTAGAAACATGAATAAACTCCCAACTACCATCTATAAAACATAAATAGCTATAACTTGGAAGTTATATTCAGCCCTTATCTCCACATGCATGAAATAAGTTGACAAAGTCTTTATTTCCCTTTAGGACACACTTAGGAATCTTGAAATCAGCCCAAAAATGCCTCCTTGATCTTCTTGGATTATTGACTTTAGATTCAGCCCAATTTAACCTATTAAGTGCTTCCTTGATTCTCATCACATAGCACCTCTATAGATATACAAGTCTAAACTAGGATCCAATGTAATGTCCATATAGAGATGCCATAGCCCTAACATGATCATAAGGAACCCCTAGTCATGTTCAATTAGGTTCAATCAAGTGCAACTCAAAAACCACCAAAAATGAATTCTACTTATGAGTATCAATATGTATGAATGAATGCATGAACATGAGCTATGAGATATAAATCATTCATCAATTTGGATCACTTAGTCTCTGGATTTAAGCTTAATTTTCATTTTTCAAAACATGATTTAGGTCCTAAGGCATTAGGAGTCCATTAGGTAGAGTTATTCACGTTTTATCAAAACAGTGACAGAATTGTAAGAATTACAGAGAGCAGACCTGACTTTCAAAAATATAAATAAAATACTTTCAGCTATTGGATCTTCATGATTTTTGAGTATGTTTTGCCACTGTGAGTCTAGTTTCCAACCCAAAAAGAAAATCAAAGATCCAACGGTTGAGTCTCTAGAAAAGAGAAAACATTGGACATCACTCAGGAATCTACAACTCTTTGTCCAGAGTTTTTGTAGGATTTTCTGGAAATAGTAAAAAAATCAGAAACACTTTGATAATTTTAGGGTATCTTCCTAACATATTGAGCTACCTAGAAATATTTATTAGAGGTCAAGAAAACTTGATTAAGGCTCTGATTTACTCATTTTAAAACGAACGAACTTTTCTAAAATTTTGGACAGAGAGTGACTAGTTCACAAATCATAAGGTCAAACCATCCTAAGTATAAAATTCCATCTAAACAAAAATCCTAGTGATACATATATGAGTTATGAACACTCTCTAATTGGTCTCATCCAATTCCAATGGACCATGATTTAATAAAAAATCTTTGATCACAGTGGGTTTGTGGATTCACTGCACCATTGTTGGACTAGTTTTTATACTCTAAATCAAACTTAATCTAAGATTCTAGAGAGAATCTAGATCAAATGTGATTGTGGTTATTCAAAAGTATAATGAAATATAAAAGAGATTCACAAATTTAGGGCTTACTCAACCCTATGAACCTCTAGGGCTTACTCAACCCTATGAACTTTGAATAATTAAACTATGAAATTAAACTAGACCTACATCTAATTCCTCTCTCAAACATTTGATCCTTGAGGAATATAGATTTAATTCTCCTCCCAAATTAATGGTCCTTGGAGATTAAATGTGACTCAAATCTACATAAACCTCTATGGAGTATTGTACAGATTCCATGAGATTCTTAGTAGGGATATCCAAATCATGAGCTAAGACTTGAACCCAACAAACTATGGGTGGATATGACTATGATCAACCTTAGTCTCCATATGAATCATATCACCATAGGAGACTAAAGGATCAAACTCAAGGGTACTCTATGAGATATATAAAAAAATCTCATGAATCTCAAAAGGGAAAATAGGAATAAAGAATCAAAGTTTGCTTAAGAAAATTCAAATGCAAATTCCTCAAAAGCCAACTTTACTTTAAACCCCAGACTTCATTTAGATCCAAATTAATGAAACACCATGAGATTCAATCACAATTCTATGTGGTGTGTGATGAAATGAGGTAGGAAGAGAAGTTTTGAAAATGTGAAAATATCCTAAATCTATGCATTGTGATTGAATCTTGTCCTAATTCTAAATGGGATTAGATGGTTACCTCTATAACCTCAGGGATTTCTTCTTATTCTTGTGGAGATCTTCCAAATTCTTCAATCTTTCCTTCAAATTCTTCCAATTCTTCAAAGAACTTCTTCAAAAATCTCTTGTTTTCTCCCAATTTCCTCTCTATTATATGTATATCTCTTGTCTATATCAAAATGATTCAAGTCCCCCCAACAATGGAGATGAAGGCCTGCTTATATAGACCCATCTTTCAAGGGTTAATTGGGTAATTTCGGGTAAAGACCCATGTGCAAGAATATTCCATACGTATTTGAAAAACACAATCTGTTCCAGCAGACAACACTCGACAAATTGTCTATGGCACTGAATGAGTGCCGTTCCGGCACTCAGTGAGTGCCACAGCGGCACTCAATGAATGCCGGTGCGACACTCAGCGGCTGAGTGCCGCCGGCTTCGTTGCGTGCCGCAACTAACAAAATTCCCTTGATTCTTTTATTTATTTTTTTCAAATATATACTATATATATATATACTTATACTATTATATACCTCATCCTAGTATGTCCAAGATGTACTTTATACAAGTATATACTTTAATAGACTACCCACATGTGTATTTTTTGTTTTGTTTTCCTTTTCTTTTCAAAATCTTTTCTTTCTCTCGCCTTTCTATCTCTTTTCAAAATTCTTTTCTATTCTTTCTTTTTTTTCTTTTTTTTTTTATTTTTTTTTTCCAAAATTCTTATATTTCAATTTTCAAGATGAATTCCCAGACTGTGTTTCTCATACGTTCTTCAACATCCGGGCTTCCCCGAATCACCCAATTCTTCTCTTTTCCTCTCAATTTTTGAAAACTTAATTTGAAGAATCTTCAGAGTACTTGAATCCTTTGGAAAATCTTCAAATTTCACTGGTCATCATCAGTCTTCAGAGGTAACCAACCCTGGATTCCATGGTTGGTCAAAATTGAGGTGTCTATAGTTTGTGCCTCTTCGGCAGAGCTTATAAAGCAACGCGTATCACAAGTGAATGTCGAAGCCTGTGAGAAGACAAGCCTTTGACCAAGCTGTCGAATCCTGGTAAAAACAAAAGTTCATTGCAAAAATAGCCGCATAGAGACTCAAGTGTTGGTCGTGCTCAATGGTGAGCTGCTTACGTATCCTTGGAGGAATCAGACCAGGATGTAGTTCGGGCAAGGGACAACATATAAATGCAAATAATCACACAGATTAATGCTCCTATCTTATCGTGGTGCATATGCTCAAACAATTTTATGTCCCATGCTCCTAAGTGTGATGATCCAGATTCATGCTTCTTTTCATATCATCAAAAATGAGTCCCACACCCAAATTTTCCTATTGTGATATTGTCCTATTCTGGGAACATCATGATTGATACACATGCACTTCATGGGTGTTTTAAGAATTGCTTGACCGACCGAGAGACGCTTCACGCCTTACACTCAGAATCTTCCAAAAAGAGTCATCTGATTGACTGAGATGTTTCACGCTTTATACTCCATAGTTGAATCAGGTAGCACGCTGATAGATTTGAGACGCTTCACGCCTTACACTCAGAATCTTCTAAAAAAGTCATCTGATCGATTGAGATGCTTCACGCCTTACACTCCATAGTCAAATCAGGTAGCATGCTGAAAGATTTGAGATGCTTCACCCCTTACACTCAGAATCTTCCAAAAAGGGTCATTTGATTGACTGAGATGCTTCACGCCTTACACTCCATAGTCGAATCAGGTAGCACGCTGAAAGATTTGAGACGTTGCATGCCTTACACTTAGAATCTTCCGACAAAGTCATCTGATCGACTGAGATGCTTCACGCCTTACACTCCATAGTCGAATCAGGTAGAACGCTAAGAGATTTGAGACGCTTCATGCCTTATACTCAGAATCTTCCAAAAAAGTCATCTGATCTACTAAGATGCTTCACGCCTAACACTCCGGTGTCGAATCCGTGAATACAGATCCGTTACATCCTTATAGAAAAATTAGTACTGGCTTAAACCAATTTCAAGATTCCTAAGACTTAGGAGTCCATTAGATTCATTTTCAAATTAATTTTCCTAAGTTAAGACGTACTCAGAGTTGACTTCAATTCAATTTCTAAAAGTGGGAGTCAATCATATTCAAATAAACTTAATTTCTCAAAATTCAGAGTCAATCAGACTTAAGTCAATTCAATTTTCAAAATTAGGAGTCAAGCTAGACTCAAATTCAGATCAAATTCTAAAATCAGGAGTCAATCAGACTTGAATTCAAGTCTCAGGAGTCAATTAGACTAAAATCAAATCAATTTTCAAAAATCAGGAGTCAATCAGACTCAAATTAAATCAAATTTCAAAAATTAGGAGTCAGTTGGACTCAAATCAAATTAATTTTCAAGAATCAGGAGTCAATTAGACTCAAATCTAATTAATTTTCAAAACTCTGAAGTCAATTGGACTCAAATCAAATCAATTTTAAAAAATCCAAAGTCAATTGGACTCAAATCAAATTAATTTTCAAGAATCGAGAGTTAATTGGACTCAAATTAAATAAATTTCCTTACAAATGGGGCCAATTTTAACTTATGATAGGGTTAAAAATCTTCTTTTTCAAACCTCGGGGGTTCTTTCGAAACGAGGGAAAATCTTGGGGGTCATCTAAGCAAAATTCGGTGGTCCCCATTACAAAAATGAAAATTTAGGGGGAAAGGGCCACCTGTCACACACGGCGGCACTCGGTGAATGTGCAGCAGCGCTCACTGAGTGCCATCCGGCACTCGTTGAAATGTCGTACGACACTTACTGAGTGCCGGTGACTCTTCATCGACTGCTGGTTTGACTGGTAGTGTTTTAAAAACAATTTTTTTTTCTTTTCTTATCATTTTCTTCCTCCCCTCTATTCGGGTTTTCTCTCCAGAATCTTCACTCCTCATTAAGGTATGTTCATTCCTCCCATCAACAAGATTGCACTTTTCTTTGTTTCAATGGTTGAAATCATAGTTAGTTTATATGTTTCTTTGTGTTTGCCCCAAATTTCTTCATATGAATCTTGATTTTCTCTCTTCTTTTATTTTTTTTTGCTTGTAGATTCTTACAATGGCTAGTGGCTCAGGCTCCCATGGACCCTCTAGGAAGAAATACAAACCTTCCCCTAGCCATGACTCATCGTTTCTCCTTGTCGATCTTGAGAAGCACCTCTCAACACAGGCCTTTAATAAAATGGTATAATCTTAAATCTCTTGCTCTCTTATGACAATGCATGCAATGCTATGATGACCAAATGCTTGTACGAATGTGCCCGTAATAATAATAATATATATATTTTTTTCTTTTGTGCATTCTAGAATATGCCCGCACTAATGCTATCCCCCTTATTATTTAGACATTATGATTCTATATGAGCAAGCACCTCTCAACACAGGCCTTTAATAAAATGGTATAATCGTAACTCTCTTGCTCTCTTATGACAATGCATGCAATGCTATGATGACCAAATGCTTGTACGAATGTGCCCTTAATAATAATAATATTTTTTTTCTTTTGTGCATTCTAGAATATGCCCGCACTAATGCTATCCCCCTTATTATTTAGACAATATGATTCTATGTGAGCCCTAAAGTTATGCCCTTGATTATCTCTTTTGTTTGGATTTTATCAATTTTGTGCCGAAACCATGCCCAATGATTCTCGTTATTTCATCTATTCTTTCAATGAGGAAGTCTCATCAACCCTAGACTATGCTGATTTGTATTGCATGCCTATATATGAACCCGAGATTCATAATCGCAGAATCCTCATGACTCAAGAATTCATTCTAGGAAACCATGGAGTCGCCTAGACTCGAAAAGTCACATTGATTTATTTTCAAAGCATGGAGTCGCTACAGACTCAAAAATTTTATTTTTCAAAGCATGGAGTTGCTATAGACTAAAAAAAAATTTATTTTTCAAAGCATGGAGTCGCTATAGACTCAAGAATTTTATTTTTCTATGCATGGAGTTGCTATAGACTCCAAAAAAATTATTTTTCAAAGCATGGAGTCGCTATAGACTCAAGAATTTTATTTTTCAAAGCATGGAGTCGCTATAGACTCAAGAATTTTCAAAACATGTAGTCGCTATAGACTCAAAAATTTTAATTCTTTTCACATAATTTATTGATTTTGTTGCTCCTTTCATTTTTATTACCCTTTCTTGCCTTGTTATTCTTGCTTCTATTTTGTTTCTGTCTTTCTTTGCAGATGCACGAGGCTGCCCTTAAATGCCACGGGAGCTTGGCTCATGGATGCCGGTGGTACGATGAGCTCTCAGGCGAGTTTAGGACCAAAATTAATAATGCCAGTTTTGGACTTTTTGCACTGCTTCGGGAGAAAAGTTCGAATGATATGTCCCATATCCAGGCCCTGACTGAAAGATGGTGGGATACTACGAACACTTTCCACTTGCCATTTGGATAGATGACGATGACCCCTCTAGACTTCTCCATGATCACCGACATCCTCTTTGGTGGTCTCCCGGTGACCTCCTACGATGATCTCCCGAGCCGACATGAGCAAATTATTGATCTACTTTGGGTCAACCCTGGAGAATTCATAGTGTCTGCGAAGTGGTTCTTGGACACCTTCAGAGGCTAGGTTTTCACTGATGATCAGATGATCAGGGCTTCATTATGTACATGCTGGGTTGCTCTTTGATGTGCACAAGAGGAGACAGGATCAATATGTGGTACTTAGCCTCTTTAGAAAACATTGGTCGCATATCCCAATGCAACTGGGGAGGGGCAGGGCTGGCTACCCTTTACCGTCACATGAATGATGTCTGTAGGGGTAATTACCCTTCTGGAGAGCCTGGGATGTAACACCCTTTTTATTATTATTTTTTTCTTATTTATTCATCTATTCATTTGGATTCCTTAAAAAAATCTTTCCTGATTTTATTTTGAACATTGGATTCACTCTTTAATATTTTCCTTTGCAGATACAGTCCCACGAGTACCAACGTATTAGGGCTCCCAGTACCAGGGATAGTGAGGCTGGGATTATGCCTCAAGGCTTAAAATGGAGGAAAGTGGCGATGGGCCGAAAAAAGGGGGTCCATGACTTTGTTGGTTACAGGAACCTCCTCATCAACTTACGTGAGGTTCATGTGATCTAGAATCCATGGGAGGCTGCCCTTCCAGAGGCTAGTACAAGGATTCAGGCTGCCGTGGGTTTTTCCAAGATGAGGATTCTGATGGTGGGAGAGGCATGCCGAGAGTGGTACCTTGGTGAGAGATTGACTAGGCAGTCTCTTGCCGCCCCAGCTTTTTACGTGCCGAGGGCTCCTCTAACTACCATGAGGAGTACTAAGACCCTAGATCATGAGGACCTTGTTGCCACTCTGGGTGGGGAGAATATTGCAAATCATCTAGATGGCCCAGACGGCTATCCCAATTTTAGATTAAATTCTCTCATGCATAAATTTCCTCTCATGGACGTTACTCGAGTAACATACTTTTCATCCCTTTTATTCCTTTTAGAATTTACTTTTAACTTTGTAGTAATACTTACAAAGATTTGGATTTTCTTTGCAGCCGGTCCCTGGAGCAGGCAAACCTCCAGCCCTTCCACAGTGGAACTGGAGCGTCCCTATGGTGTATATGGACCATGAGTCTCTATACCAGTTGCCTCCCTATACCGAGGACGTACCCACCATTCCCATACAGTATGACACTGTCCCTAGGGACTATGCTGAGGAGGGGTTATCCTATGCCCATTCAGTTCGGCATTGGATTCATGGTCGCGAGTGGAGAGTAAGTTCCAAATTTTCTTTCTTTTTATTTATTTTCTTTCTCCATTATTGCAAATGCTTACATCCTGACTCTTTTTCAGGCTGACGAGGAAAGAGTTAATGCGGAGCTTCAAGTCAGAGCCATGGTATATCTCTCAACTCCTTCTCCTTAACTTTATTTATTTTCCATGAAGCTGAGTTTGCGAACTCAAAAAAAAAAAGAAAAAAAAAGAAAAGAATATATTTATCATTACAAAGAAAAGAATCTCGTCATCATTTTTATAGAGAAAAGTCTGAAGACTTGAAAGAATTTTGAATATCACAAAGCGAGTCTGAGAACTCAAAAGAATATCTATTTCACAAAATTTGAACCCGAGGCAAAGAACTTCTCTTTTTTTTTTTAAAAAATTTGAATAAAAGAATTTCAAAAGAATCCACATGTTACCAGATTGAATCTGAAAACTTCAAAAGAATTTTTTTTTTTCATTTTTTTGGTTATTTCTTTTTTCCCAGAAGGAAGAAATTAATGCTATAAGGAGGCAATTGCAAGAGTTCCAAATGGGCCAAGGAGGTGTTCCCCATGGAGGTGCTGGAGTCAGTGGCCAAGGCAGAGGCAATGGCGGTGATGGTGATTGTGGCGGCGATGGCAGAGCTGAAGGGAGTCAGACAGCTCCACAGGGGCCCAGGAGGAATCCTCGCCGCCAACGAGGAAGATCCATCTTTTTCTTCTCTTATGATGTCCCTGGATGGACAAGACATCTAAACTCTCTCTCTTTATGGATTTTAATTAGGGGGATAGATAGTATTCATTCCTGGAGGCCTGCGAGCCCATTTTTGATTTCTATTTTATTTCCATGCTTGATTACTATCTCGTTTATCAGATTTATTCACCTTGCCAATCTAGAAAATGTGAATGCTTCATTGCTTATTGATGAATTATGCAAAAGAGTTGGTGCTTAAATGCTCAATGATTATATATTGGTCAGTTTTTATGCAGGTTTTGGGCTTATTAAAGTTGCAAACTTCTCCCTGAACTATTTAAACTCTGGCTGGCACTCAGTGAGGATGACTGATACTCACTGCCAGCCGTGCGGCACTCAGTAACTGCCAGCCGGCACTCAGTGAGTGCCGCCGCTTTTTATCGAGTGCTGGTTAGTCCCCCTTTTCCTATATAAGGTGCCATTTACCCATTTCATGCTTATTTTAACATTTTTGAGGCTTCTTTTCCTCCTTCTTACTCAAATCCCCCATCTTATATTCATTCTCATCCCTCATGGCTCTCATAGGTTCCGACATTCTATACCCGTGGATGGACTTTCTCTCAGGTATCGACTGACTTAACTTTGAGTTCCACAGATTGACAGGCCTCTTTGCTTTTTGCCATATCGCTCTAGATGAGGACTTACTCCGAGATTTTATCAGGTGTTGGAACCCTTCTTTACATGTCTTCCAGTTTGGCATAGAGGAGGTTTGTTCGCTCTTCGAGGAGTTTAGTGCCATCCTCCATACAAATCCTCTTGCTGATATGATAGTCCCCCAAGTATAGGCAGGGTATGTCTAGGATCTAGTAGCTCTCCTTCATATTTTCCAGAGTGCTGCTAGCTCTTTTGTTTATGATCGGCATATTGATTTCGATCACCTTTCTTCCATTTATGCCCCCGTCGGAGACCCGGATGATGAAGGATATCAAATTATCAGGCACAGTGCCCTTTCTTTGGCTATGCTCTCCCACTTCCTGTTTCAGTCTTCTGTCGACATCCTTATCCCCGTTGTCTGCGATCTCTGGGAGATGAGGAGTGCAGTCATGTTAGTCCTCGGGGAGACTCTATTGGGTCTTGACCACACTCATGCTACCGGGGCCACACTTTCTTCTGGGGCTCCCTATGTCTTCCACGTTTGGCTTCTGGAGTGTCTAGGTCTGTTCATTCATCCTCTTATCCCGGGAGGCAGATCCCTTATGACCGTTTAGAGGTTCGTCGCCTATTTTATTCTATTGATGGTTGGTTCTCTTGGATCCGGAGCCTCTTTTACGAGGACATTCATTGGATATGCCCTAGATGGATTTATTGCTCATTCACGGTACGGCTCCCCGGACGTCTTGGGGTTTGGCTACCAGGTTTGCATGCTACCACTTTTTATGTTCCAAGCCAGGTGGTTCGCCAGTTCGGGTTGCTTAAGGATGTTCTGGATGCTATTATTGTAGCTTTTTCAAGGAGTTCTGCCCTACATCCTTCTACCATGAGGCTCTTTGTCGAGGCTTGGCACGACAAAGTATCGGCTCCCTTCCGGAGGGTTCCTACTTCAATTATTCCTACTATCGAGTACCTTTTCGAGATTCAGACCTCGGTTGGGAGATAGCTTTATGACTAAGCTGACATAAGGAAATGACAAGATTTCAATTCCAAAAAGCTTTGACAAATCCCGCTTACTCTTACTGTGCTTTATTATGTGATGCATTTTCATTTTCGAAAGACTTTTCCTTGTATTTAGAAAATGTTCTAAACATGTTGAATCAAAGTTTGCACTTTTCCAATCTTTTAAGGTTATGAAAATTTCCTCTCAATGTTTCTTTTAGCTTTTATTACTTTGCTTTGAGTCTTGCTTTAGAGCTTAAATCATTCTATACCATGAATCCTCATTTTCTTCCACACAATACATATTTTGATAGCCAGTTGATCCAGAATGGGTTTAGATATTATCTGGGTTTTTTGGATTAGCAAATGAAGTTTGCCCCTAGTCTTAGGGCTTTGATTTTAGTTCTGGGCAAATGCAAGTTTGCCCCTAGTTTGGTATAGGGAAACTCAGCATATTGGATTTTATCAAGAGTTGGATTTTATTTGGACCGAGGGCCTCAAGAGCCCGCCTACTTATCCCCAAACGGGTATCAGGTCCGTAGTAGTTCAGCAAAGGCTAGAAGGAAAGTGCCTTTCAAGTAAGCATTTTATGACCGAACTGAGCAGGTTGCCTACTTATCCCTTACCGGGAATTGGGTCAAGCGTAGTTCATCAAGGTAGGAGGTTTTGAAAGACAAGGATTCAAGTAAAATATTTTTTAAGGCGATTGAGGTTAATTGGCTGTTTAAATTCAACCCCATCTAGGTCCATAAGATAGGCAGCCCCTCTGGAGAGAAGCATCTTAATGATGTATGGTCTAACCGAGTTGGGTTTGAATTTTCCTCTAGGGTCTTTGAGGACCAGGTCACCCTCAGCAAGCTTCCTTGGGCGAACCTTTTTGTTGAAAGCACGAGCTATCCTTTTCTGATATCCCGAGTGTGGTTTATTGCTGCCAACCTCTTTTCATCTAGTAAAATTAACTCTTAATATCTCCCTCACAGCCATTCAAGTTCGCTTACTTCACATTTTGCCAAAACTCTTAAAGAGGGTATTTCTACTTCAACCGGGAGGACAACCTCCATTCCATAGACCAGTGAGTATGGTGTAGCTCCCGTTGAAGTTCTTAGAGAAGTTTGATATCCCTATAATGTGAATGGTAATTTCTCACGCGAATCCCTGTATGTATCTGTCATTTTTACCAGAATCACCTTAACATTCGAGCTGCTTCTACCGCCCCATTTGTTTGTGGTATGTATGGGAAAGATTGATGACGGGTGATCCTATACTTCTCTAAGAGCGAGATGACTTCTCCTTGGAAATGGATACCATGGTCGGAAATGAATTCATTTGGAACCCCATATGTGCAAATTATATTCTTCTTAATAAAATCCACCACATCTTTAGCTTTCAATGTTGCATATGACGCTGCTTCCACCTACTTAGTAAAATAATCTATCACCACAATTATGTATCGGTGCCCGTTGGAGGCTTTCGGAACCACTTCACCAATGATATCAATAACCCATACAGAGAATGGCCAAGGGGTGGTCATGGTATAAAGTTGGGAAGGTGGGGTATGCATCAAGTTTGCATGGATTTGGCATTTATGGCATTTCCTAACATACTCACAACAATCCTTATCCAGAGTCGTCCAATAGTATCTTTGTCAAATTATATTTTTGGCTAACATGTGTCCGTTCATATGGGGTCCACAAACTCCTTCATGTATCTCTTCTATCATCCTTCTTGCTTTCCTCCCATACAAGCATTCCAGGTTATACCCGGTATAAGATTTCTTCCACAATTTTCCTGCGTAAATCACAAATTGAGCTAAAAACCTTCGAATTGCCTTTTTATCCTTTTCTGAAGCCTTTTCAGGGTACTCTCCCTTTTCAATAAAACTCCAAGCATCCACATACCATGGCACTTCTATCTCTTCTCCTTCTTCTATAACTGCGATTATCTCAAATAAGGGCTGGGTTCTTTCTTCTATGGACAGAGGAATCATGGTAACTCCTATGGGGATTTGAATCATTGAGGCCAAGGTTGCTAAGGAGTCGGCTAGTTGGTTCTCCTCTTGGGGAAGGTAGTAGAATGAGATTATTCTAAATTTTCAGGCTCTCCAGGTATTCATGGCAAGGTCTCCATTTCTCATGTTTTATTCTCCGATCATCTCTCACTTGCGATATTATCAAATTAGAATCACCAAAGATATCAATTTCCTCAATTTTTAGGGTCAAGGCTGCTTCCATCCCGACTATGCATGCTTCGTATTCTACTGTATTATTGGTTGAATTGTACTTAAGCTTGACGGCTAGCGGGGTAGGGGCTCTACCTGGTGATATTAGAATGATCCCTACTCCATAACCTATCTGATTGGCGGCTCCATTGAAATACATTTTCCACAGATCTTCTTTTACCTCCATTACTCCTTCATCGGGGAACTTAAACTCTCATTTTTCCTCGGATTCTACAGCAAGGTCAGCCAAATACTCGGTAACGATTCTCCCCTTGACAGATTTGGAAGTGACATATCTTATATCGAATTCGGCTAGCATCATGGTCCACCGGGAGACCCTAGTGGTTAAGGCCAGTTTTTTGAATAAGTATTTAAGTAGGTCCATTCAGGCTATTAGGGTCACAGGAAAGGCTAGCATGTAATGCCTGAGGCGACGGGTACACCATACTAAGGCCCAATAGGCTTTTTCTAGTGGTGAATAGTTCAGCTCATATTCGGTATCGCTCTGTCCAGATGCCCTTCTTGTTCTTCTTGGGTCAACATATACCCCATTGAGTTCTCAGTCATGGATAGGTATAGCAGTAAGGGTTTTTCGGGTTTGGGAGGTGATAGGATAGGTGGGTTTCAAGGTAGGTTTTGATCATTTTGAAAGCTTTTTGGCACTGGCTATCCCATTCAAACTTCTCCCCTTTCCTCAACAACTTGAATAGTGGGTCACAAGTCATGGTGAGCTTGTATATAAAGCGACTAATGAACTGTACTCTACCTAGAAATCCCCTCAACTCCTTTTCATTCTTCGGTGATAGCATTTCGGTTATGGCATTAATTTTGGTCAGGTCTACCTCAATCCCCCTCTGTGTAATGATAAATCCTAACAGCTTCCCCGTGGTAACCCCGAAAGTGCATTTTTGTGGGTTTAACCTTAGTCTAAACCTCCTCAACCTCTCAAAGAATTTCCTTAATGCCTCTAAATGTCCTCCCCTCTCTTTGGACTTTACTATGATGTAATCCACATATACCTCTACTTCTTTATGGATCATGTCATGCAGTAACGTGGTGGCAGCCCTTTGATAAGTTGTACCCATATTCTTAAGTCCAAATGGCATAACCCTATAGTAGTAAGTCCCCTAGGGTGTGATAAAAGTAGTCTTCTCTCTATCCTCAAGTGCCATTAAAATTTGATTATACCTTGAAAACCCATCCATAAAAGATAAGAGTTTGTGTCCCGCGGTATTGTCTACTAACCCATCAATATGGGGTAAAGGGAAATTGTCCTTAGGGCTGGCTTTGTTCAAATCCTAGAAATCAACATAAGCCCTAACACAACCATCCTTTTTTGGGACCGTCATAATGTTAGTGACCCATTTCGGATACTGTGTGTCAATCAAGAATCCAGCCCGTAGCTGCTTTTCAACTTCTTCCTTTACTTTAAGTGCCTATTCAGGCCTCATTCGCATTAATTTTTGTTTTACAGGTTTTGAATTTAGGAAGAATGGAATATGCTGTTGGACTATCTCTGGATCAATTCCTGGCATATCATCATAGGACCATGCAAAGACATATTTGAATTCATTTAATAAATTCTTTGATTTCCTCATTATTAAGTGTAGAGCCCATAGAAACATTTTGTAGATTATCTTCATTCCCCAAATTAATTGTTAAAGTGATTTCAATAATTGTACATGTAGAGTCATTTTCTTTTTCAATTAATTTTTACAATTCATGAGGTATTTCATCACATTCATTGCATGCAACACAGCTATCATTATGCGCAGTCGAGTAAGCAGAATTAGTCACATTTGTATTGATTTTCTTGGGGGTGATTTCAATAGACATGGAAATTGAAAGACGCCTCATTTGGGCCATTATAGACTCTGGGTGAGGGGGATACCTATCACTAGACTCAAAGATCCATTCCTTCTTGCTTTTTCCTCCCAGCTCAGTGATGAAGCATTCTTCCTGATCCTCTGTCTTGGTGATCTTTTCCATCTCTTCCATATCTGGTTCTTCTTCACTCTCTGGCCAAATCCCTTTTGCTTCATTCTCATCGGTCTTTTCTTTGCTCTCACCTTTCCCATCTTCATTCACAATCTTCTCAGGTTTACCCTCTCTGGTTCCCCTGTGTTCTTCTTCTAGTAGATTTTTTTATTGCCAAGCCATCCAAAGTACAAACCCAATATTGAATAATAGCAGATTTTGAGGGCATCTGAAGGTAAGGATCTTCATAGTTAGAGAAGTCGTGTAAAGAATATCTTGAATCCTGGCTTCACATGCTTATCTACACTATCTATCCATGGTTCTTGCAAGCCGCAGAATGGAAAATTCTCCCCTTCTTTGATAAAATACCCACTAAGAGTCTTCAAATATGGCTCTATTGGCGCATCGGCCACTTTCTTCTTTTTCTTCATTTCTTCCTTTGTTGGCTGATATCCTAACCCGCGAGTGTGGTTTTGTGAGAGATGTTCAAAAAGTCTGGTAATCCTTGGTGCTTTTTAACCAAACCCAACCCCGGGAAGAACCCTATTTTCCTTATAATTCCAGCTACCAATGGACTCGCATATTGGTCAAAATAAAGTGGCAGGAACTCCTTCGGCTTTCTACCTTCTATCATATTAATGAATTCAAAACCACCCAAGCTTGCTTCCTCCTCTTGTATCTGTACTTCCAAAATTGGAGCATCTGATGCTTCAGACATATGAATCCAACTGTCCCTCAGAATCTCACAAATTTCATTCCTCCAAATGTATTTGACTTTTTGATGGACAGTCGACGGGATAGCGCCTAAGCTATCTAGCCATGGTCTTCCCAAAACCAAGTTAAATGATGCGGGAATGTCAATGATCTGAAATTCAATTTCTTTTTCCACTATCCCGATGGAGAGATTTAGAAAAATGATCCCCATGACTGCCCGCTGAGTGTTGTCATACCCTTATTTTTTGCTCTGATGGAATAAAGGTTGACTCATCCAGTCCCATCCTTCTGGCTGTTCAAAATGGGCATACATTTAGTGCAGACCCGTTGTCGACAAGATAAGCAGGCAAAGAGTTCCCCAGACATTCAACTGTGATATGCAATGGTTTATTATAGACAGGCCCCCTGAAGGTAGATCAGCTTCGGTAAGCAAGACAGTAAGAGTCGGGCTTTTGTTGATCATACTGACTAGATCTTTGGGAGTGATATTAATGGACACATCCGACTGATTGTTTGAAAGCATCAAGGACTGCCTGCTTGTGACTCTTGGAAGCGATTAGTAGCCCCCAAATAGTGATATTTTCTTATGTCCTCTTCATCTATTTTAAGACCCTATCTTCTTCCTCTTTTTCTTCCAACTTACCTTTTCCTTTTTCTAAATCCTAACCCAGATGGTCTTCTTCCAACTCATGCGGCTTAAAGTGTCATCCTGATCGAGTCAAATGACTGATTCCGTCTTTTACCCACAAGTTGTCTTGTTCCCCAATTTCTTCCAAGCCCTTTTTCACACCTTTGTCACTATCATACCATAAGTCTTCTATCTGATCTATGCTTTGATCTTCTTCATACCAGACCGAGTTATCCATCTCTGATGCCCACCACTCTAAAGTAGAATCTTCCCCCAACTGCTTCCCGATCGTGCAAACTGATATATCCTTTGACGGTTGATATGATCCCCTTGGTTCCCCAACCTTGGTAATTAAATCGGATAGCTTAAAAGAAGCTTCCTCTATCCCCAAGAAATAAATGCCTGGTGGTGGTGGTACTGTGTGGTGAT
Organism: Hydrangea macrophylla; assembly: GCA_033977485.1. NCBI lineage: Eukaryota > Viridiplantae > Streptophyta > Magnoliopsida > Cornales > Hydrangeaceae > Hydrangea > Hydrangea macrophylla. The sequence goes on along the minus strand of CM066990.1, from coordinate 9,664,044 downwards.
TTGGTAGCGAATTCTTGATAACATTTGGTGGATTGGTTAGAGGCTCATATATGACTTTCTTATCAATCAGATCTTGGATTTTGTGTCTCAACCTCAGGCACCTATCAGTAGAATGTCCTTGCTCTTGATGGAACTTGCAGTATAGGTCAGTCTTGAACTTTGGTGGGAATGGGTTCGGCCTTGGCTGTGTTTCCAATAGACGCAGATGCCCCTTTTCTAGTAGCCTGTCGAAAACCGTAGACAGCGATACCCCTAGATCTAAAAACTTTCTTAATTGTTTATCCCCTCCTCTTTTTGGATAACTACTTGTTATATCAAACTTCTTCTCTAGTTCACTTAGAGCGTTTACATCTGTAGGCCCTAATTATTTCCTGAGTGCCCCCCTCCTGTTCCGTAGTTTGGATGCCTATATGTCTGTTCACTGGTTCTTCTCTCTTGATCACCCCTTCTTGTATTGCGTATTTAATCCTAGTTCCCACGTCAAATACCTCATCGAAGGTGTTGATTGATTGAAACCTCATCTTTTCTTAGTAGATGGGCTGGAGATTCTTCATCAACATTTGAATTTGTTGCTTCTCAGTTGACCTCTGTACCATCTTAGCTGCTTTTCCTCTCCAGCGGTTCAAGTACTCAGTAAAAGACTCCTTGTTCCCTTGTCTGGTAGTCTCTAGATCCCTGACAATAACATTTAGGTCTTGATTGTACTCGTATTGGGCCACGAAAGACTTGACAACTTCCTGTAGATCCTGGTCTTGCTTGGCTCTAATGTAAGGTACCATAATAGAGCAGCACCATTTAATGCTTGCTAAAACAAGACAGCCATCATGGTTATGCTCAAGCCACTTGGCTGAAAGGCCCCTATGTACATTCAGATATGACTTCGGGGGTTTCTGGTTCCATCAAACTTGTTGAATACTGGCATTTTAAATCCGGAGGGCAAAATCTCATGGACCCCGTCGTATAACCCTTCCAACTCTAGTAGGTAAGTATCGACCCCTTGGGCTTTGCGCATTACCCCTCCAGGTTTTCTACTTTCTCAGCCATCATCCTTTCTTTCTTAGCTTTTTCTTTCTCTATCCTCTCCCTTTCTACTCTTTGTATTTCAGCTCTTTCTAGATCATCGAATCAATCCTCCTCCCTAGGAGGCAGAGGGGGATCGACAATTGGTGGGTTAGCTATGGGCGGCTGTCGTGCCATTGTTTCCATCCTAGTCATCTGCCCTACCTGTTGTTCCACTATGGCCCTTAATTCTGCTAACTCTCTTGCATTTGCTTCTTGCGCCATCTCTCTTCTGACTAACCTTGCAGTGGAATCTTTGTACCAAACTATGCTTGTAACAGGTTCTATTTTTTTACCTATAACCATATATTTCTTAATTAATTTTGATTTATGAAAGAAAGACTTTTCATTTTATTCCTTTCCTTTCCTTTTTTAAATTAGTTTTACTAAATGCTTTGGTGACACATGAATGGTTCATATGTCACACGGATGCGATGCATGTGTGTGCCTATTCTATATGCAGAAATAAAAGCAAATCCTAATCCTAACACATAAGACACATAAGCATATAAAATCCTCCTCCATGTCAAGTGTCCCAATTTCTCTTTTCATTGTGATCCTCGTTACCTCTTTCTAAGGTTGCATATTTTTGAAGAATTTTGAAATTCACTTGAAAAGTATTTCTTGGATGATATGATTCTTTTGAAAGCAATCCCCAACCATTTTGGTTGTGTTTTTGAAAATGGGGATGTGAAAATATCTTTCAACAAAAGATGATTGAAATAGAATTTTGTTTTGGAATTCATTTAAAAAAATTTTCTTTAGTTGGCGAAATTTTTCAAAAACAACTCTCAAGAATTTTGGGTTCTTCCTTCGAAGATGAGAGTAAGAAAATATACCTCAACATAGGGTTGGACTTGGAATTTTAATCAAAAAGTGAACTTCAAAGCTTTTTTTGAAAGAGTAACGAAAACTTCGGAATAAAGATGGCAAAAATTTGTTTGCTTTCAAGGACGTATTTAAAATTCTTTTGGTAGAAGGATCACATGATCAGATTATCGCCGTACTTTTCATGAATTTGGATACATACAAGGTCAATGATGCTTAGCTAACAAGATATAAGAAGTGAAATCTTCTAATCAATATTTGGCATGTTCCCAAATGTCGTGGGACATGAGAAGGAATTGCTAAAAGGTGATTAAAAGATTATACATCCTACATCAAGAAAGCATCGTCATCATCTCAAATAATCCCTTCCGGGCATACAAAACTCCCTAGCACATAAATCCTAACCAAGAATTTTTTTTCTAAGATTGAAAGGTTCTATGAAAGCTATTATGCAAAGGCCGGGTTTTGGTCAAATAAGGGACCTTTGACACACGCCTGATAGGATACTTCATATACCAACACATGGTACGAGATCAAGGGTGATCACACAGTCCCATGATGGCTTGACCGACCAGGTTGCCCTGAGCCTCCAAGGTCATAGTTCTATGCAATCGACTTGCAAGACATGCAAGTGTAATACAACAGGCACACAAAAATTAATTAATTTGATTAAAAGGATGCTTTCAAGTCTAACCTTGAGTGAACCCAAAATCAGAAATTCTGGTCCGCGAAACCAGAGATTCTGGTTTCGATCCCCAACAGAGTTGCCAGATTGTAGATATCGGCATTTGGGCCCACTTGTTTTCAACATTTTAAATACAAAGAGTTGTCACTTAATTTTTAAAGGAAAATTAAGAAACCATTTTAAAAGAAAATCGATCTTTTGCGAAACCAAAGATAAATTGGGTCCAGAGATTATGGAATGAGAGGGGAAGGAGCCCAGAGGACTAAAACACCCCCTCTCATCCTATCTCGTGATAGGCCTCTACTCAACATCCTTTTTAATCGAATTATTAATCTAAGTATGCCTTCAACTAATACATACATACATATACATTACAAAATCATGTCTAAAAGGGTGTAAAATTGCTAACGATAAAATAGCATCCAAAACCATGTAATTCAATTAGCAAGCAATATGGTATGTAATAGGGAACTGGAGAACTTACCCCGGATCCCGTCGCGAATATTAAACATGTAATGCAAGCAAGAAATAAAACCTAAGAAAATGTCTCTAACGCATATATACACATAAGGCAAGACCTATTCTAAGGTGTCGCACATGGAGTCGAAAATCAATTAAAATAAAAGAATAGAATAAACTAGAGAAGGGTTGAGAAATTGTACCTTGATAGCACTACAAAACAAGGGTTAATCTACATGCTTTAAACAAGATATAATATCAAATAATCATTCCTACACTCCCAGCTGAAATCTATCAAATAGAGGAGGAATTAACATAACTTTGAATTCCTTTTAACTAGTTGGAAACATATCACCTTTATAGATATAGAAGTCTCAACTAGGAGCCAATGTAATGTCCATACAGAGATGCCATAGCCCCAACATGATTATAAGTATCAATATGTATTCTACTTATGAGTATCAATATGTATGAATGAATGCATGAGCATGAGCATGAGCATGAGCATGAGCTATGAGATATAAATCATTCATCAATTTAGATCACTTAGTCTCTGGATTGGGTCCTAAGGCATTAGGAGTCCATTAGAGTAGAGTTATTCAAGTTTTATCAAAATAGTGACAGAATTGTAAGAATTACAGAGAGCAGACCTGACTTTTAGAAATAGAAATAAATTACTTTCAATAGTTGGATCTTAATGATTTTTGAGTATGTTATGCCTCTGTGAGTCTAATTTCCAACCCAAAAAGAAAATCAAAGATCGAACGGTTGAATCTCTGGAAAAAGAGAAAACACTAGACATCACTCAGGAATCTGCAACTCTCTGTCCAGAGTTTTTGTATGATTTTCTAAAAATAGTAAACAAATCAGAAACACTTTGATATTTTTAGAGTATCTTCTTAACACATTGAGCTACCTAGAAAAATTTATTAGAGGTCAAGAAAACTTGATTATGGCTCTGATTTACTCATTTTAAAACGAGTGAACTATTCTGAAATTTTGGACAGAGAGTGACTAGTTCACAAATTATAAGGTCAAACCATCCTAAGTATAAAATTCCATCTAAACAAAAATCCTAGTGATACATATATGAGTTATGAAAACTCTCCAATTGGTCTCATCCAATTATAATGGACCATGATTTAACAAAAAAATCTTTGATCACAGTGGGTTTGTGGATTCACTGCACCATTGTTGGACTAGTGTTCATAGTCTAAATCAAACTTAATCTAAGATTCTAGAGAGATTCATGGATTTAGCCTTAGAAGATCTCCCTCATAAACCTCATGTTGAGGATCTTGTAAGAGAACCTCTAGGTCTTACTCAACCCTTTAAACTTTGAATGATTAAACTATGAAATTAAACTAGACCTACATCTAATTCCTCTCTCAAACATATGATCCTTGAGGAATATAGATTTAATTCTCCTCCCAAATTAATGGTCCTTGGAGATTAAATGTGACTCAAATCTACATAAACCTCTATGGAGTATTGTATAGATTCCATGAGATTCTTAGTAGGGATATCCAAATCATGAGCTAAAACTTAAACCCAACCAACTATGGGTGGATATGACTATGATCAACCTTAGTCTCCATACGAATCATATGACCATAGGAGACTAAAGGATCAAACTCAAGGGGACTCTATGAGATATATAAAAAAAAATCTCATGAATCTCAAAAGGGAAAATAGAAATAATGAATCAAAGTTTGCTTAAGAAAATTCAAATGCAAATTCCTCAAAAACCAACTTTACTTTAAACCCAAGACTTCATTTAGATCCAAATTAATGAAACACCATGAGATTCAATCACAATTCATGTGGTGTGTGATGAAATGGGGTAGGAAGAGAGGTTTTGAAAATGTAAAAAGATCCTAAATCTATGAATTGTGATTGAATCTTGTCCTAATTCTAAAGGGGATTAGAAGGTTACCTCTATAACCTCAGGGATTTCTTCTTATTCTTGTGGAGATCTTCCAAATTCTTCAATCTTACCTTCAAATTCTTCCAATTCTTTAAAGAACTTCTTCAAAAATCTCTTGTTTTCTCTTTATTCTCTCTCTATTATATGTATATCTCTTGTATATATCAAAATGATTCAAGTCCCCCCAACAATCGAGATGAAGGCCTGCTTATATAGACCCCTCTTTCAAGGGTTAATTGGATAATTTCGGGTGAAAACCCATGTGAAACAATATTCCATATGTATTTGAAAAACACAATCTGTTACAGTGGACGGCACTTGATGAATTGTCTGCGGCACTCAATGAGTGCTGTTCCAACACTCAGTGAGTGCCGCAGCGGCACTCAATGAATGCCGGCGCGACATTGTTGAGTGTCGCCGACTTTGTTGCGTGCCGCAGCTAACAGAATTTCCTTTTCTTTTATTTATTTTTTCAAATATATATCATATCTATACTTATACTAATATAAACCTCATCCTAGTATGTCCAAGATGTACTTTATACAAGTATATACTTTATTAGACTACCCACATGCATATTTTTTGTTTTCTTTACCTTTTCTTTTCAAAATCTTTTCTTTCTCTCTCCTTTTTATCTCTTTTAAAAATTCTTTTCTATTCTTTCATTGTTTCTTTTTTATTTTGTTTTCCAAAATTCTTATATTGCAATTTTCAAGATGATTTCCCAGACCGTGTTTCTCATATATTCTTCAACATCCGGGCTTTCGCGAATCACCCAATTCTTCTCTTTTCCTCTCAGTTTTTGAAAACTTAATTTGAAGAATCTTCAGAGGACTTGAATTCTCTTAAATTTTTTGAAATTTCACTAGTTATTGTCGTCATCGGTCTTCAGAGGTAGCCAACCCTGGATTCAACGGTTGGTCAAAATTAGGGTGTCTTACACACGGTCACGATTAAGAACAAGTACCCACTCCCTAGAATTGATGATCTGTTTGTTCGGTTACAAGGAGCAACAACTTTCTCGAAGATTGATCTACGTTCGAGATATCACCAGTTGTTGGTTCGAGCTGAGGATATTTCAAAGACTACTTCAGGATGAGGTATGGGTATTATGAATTCTTGGTTATGTCTTTTGGATTAACCAATGCCCTATCAGTATTCATGGACCTAATGAATAGGTTATTTAGACCCTACCTAGACCAGTTCATTATTGTGTTCATTGACGATATTCTAATCTACTCGAAGACCAAGGTTGAACATGAGGAACATGTAAGGATTGCACTACAAACCCTCCGGGATAATCAATTGTATGCAAAGTCCAGCAAGTGCGAATTTTGGTTAAAAGAGGTAAAGTTCCTAGGACATGTCATCTCACAGGATGGAATAGCCTTAGACTCATCAAAGATGGACATAGTTCTGGATTGGAATATACCAACCACTGCCATGTAAGTCAAAAGTTTTCTTGGTTTGGCTGGATAGAATCGGAGAGTTGTGGAAGGATTTTCCAAGATCGCAGCTCCTTTTACCAGACTAACAAAGAAGGACTTGAAGTTTGAATAGGGCATGAACGTGCATTTCAAGAATTTAAGAAGAGATTAACTACAGCGCCTTGCAATACCCAAGAGAAGTGAGCAGTTCACCATTTATAGCAACGTGTCACACCAAGGACTTGGAGATATCCTGATGCAAGACGAGAAGGTAATCACATATGGATCATGACAATTGCAGCCTCACTAGTTGAATTATCTGACGCATGACCTCGAGCTAGATATGACTCTATTTGCACTCAAGAGATTTAGAGGCATTATCTCTACGGTGAGAAGTTCAATTTGTTTTTGGATCACAAGAGTCTGAGATACTTGTTCTCTCAAAGGGAGTTGAACATAAGGCAATGACTTTGGATGGAAATACTAAAGGACTATGATTTCACATTGAATTATCACCCTAGAAAAGTGAACGTAGTGGCCGATGCATCGAGTCAGAAACTCCAGAAGATAGTAGTAGCTTCTCTTATGGTTAAAAAGTGGCAATAATTAGAAACTTTGGCTAAATTCGATATTCAAGCCTCAGATCCAAGTGAAGGATGACATTTTGGATTTCTCACAGTGCAACCGACCCTCACCAGTCGTATTTTTGAGGCACAAAAGAAGAATGAAGGATGTCAGGAGTGGTCCGCAAGTAATGCATTAAAGGATGAATGTAGAAGCAGAATTTGTGTGCCGGATGAATGTGATCTTAGAAAGGATATACTGGACAAAGCTCATAAGTCACAAATGACTATCCACCCAGGAGGTACAATGATGTACAAGGATTTAAAGAGGAACTTTTGGTGGGAAGGTATGAAACGAGAAGTCACTGAGCATGTGTCTCAATGCCTTACGTGTAAATAAATGAAGGCGGAACATTAGAAGCCACTTGGACTCCTACAACCTCTACCAATTCTTGGATGGAAGTGGGAACACATAACTATGGACTTTGTGGTAGGTTTTTCGAGGTCTCAACAAAACTATGACGCTATTTGGATAGTTGTGGATCGACTTACCAAATCGGCGCACTTCATAGCATACAATATGTCATACCCAGTCGAACGTTTGAGCCGTATGTATATACAATAAGTTATATGACTGCACGGTGTACTAGCCTCTATCCTATCCGACTATGATTCAAGATTCACTGCAAAGCTTTGAAAAGTCTACAGACAGCTTTGGGGACTTCATTAAACTTGAGCACTGCCTTACATCCATAGACTGATGGATAGACTGAACGGGTTAACCAGGTGATGGAGGACATGCTGCGAGCGTGTGTCATTGATTTTGAGAGCTCATGGGAGACTCATCTACCGTTGATAAAAATTTGCGTACAACAACAGCGACAATTCGAGCATAGGAATGGCACCCTTCGAGACATTATAGGGATGATCGTGCCGAGCGCCTTTGTGTTGGGCAGAGGTTTGAGACAATCAACTGCTTGGACCTGAATGTCATGCCCCAAAGAAGCAAAAATAGAGAAAATAAATTCCTTTTTGGTCCCGTAGGCCCGTGACTGGTGAACAATCGCATTGTCATCTACACACACCAACAATTACAATGATAGGGAGGATGCAATTCATAGAACATATCTTATTAACATAATCTAAGCCTACAGCGGAAATATAAAAGGTTTGGAAGCAACTTATGCCCAAGTACTGATTATAAAAGTCTACTAAATCTATTACAACAACTGACTTATAGTCTAAGGCCTACAACAAATAATAACTGCAGTAAAATAGATATACAAACTAACTATATTACAAAGTGGCATGTCTTTGTCTTCAAGTCTTCAGTTCCAAGTTTGGTAGAATAGCAGTCTTCTGTCCTCGAGACCTACGAAGCTCTAGACATTGGAATGTCCAGGGCATAAATGCCATCAACTTTGAATACAAAGCAGAGTGAGTACATCAAACACAATCCTCACCCGTTACTGTTCCGCATCTTAAAATGCGGTTAATCTCTTATCAATGATGTCTCTCATGGACAGAGCAGCGGTCTCATTAAACTATATATGAATTCAATGCTAATAGGAATAACAGGAAACAAATTAAGGAATGACAAAGATAAAGATCATGGTATAATATCTCATCATGCTTCTCAATGTCTAGTATTACCACATCCATGCATGCAACCCATGCAACCATCCCATGCATCTATCATCAAGTCGGGACGCTGAATCCATGACTGAACCATCATCTATTCTATCCATACCCATATCCATAGTTATACTCGTATCCATATTCTTATTCTCACCTGAATCCATACGTTGATACAATAATGCTAATATGATGTCCATACGTCGATACCATAATACCAATCTAATCCATACGTCGATACCATAATACTAATCTGATATCCATACGACAATACCATAATACCAATCGGAATCACCCAATTAGGTAGTAGGTCCCACGATCCCTTGATAGGGTTACCAGTCGTCTACATGGTAGCACCTATCTATAAACGATGGAAGTGGTACATCAGACGTCTTCTATGATGTGTATATCCTCACTGGTCGTCTACACGGTGAGTATACATTAGGGCACTAGTCGGACATAATTATCAACGGTACACTGGATGTCTTCAATAGTGCATACGCATCACTGGACATCTTCAATATTGAGAGGTGTTGTAGGAACTCTAACAGTCCCACGTCCACCTGGCTCGTCAGTTGTTGATCCCACAGATTCAAAGTACACATATCTCATATTCCACATATGCCACATATCCCATTTCTCATCATATTCTTTTATCTCTTCATACCACTATCCCATGTATGCTGACCACATGTTATGTATTGCTCATGCTATAGATACAGGATTTACCACATGCTCTGTATTCAACATAACTACTCATTACTAATTATTAACATGCAGTTATGTTATGTTCCACTATTCAACTTAACAATATCAACATATGGAATCACGGTATAGCATTTAACCAACTAAACCATTCAGATTATAATCAATGGGAACTAATCATGTTCTGTGAGGTTTGATTAATTGTACACTTTTCAATCGATTGAGGAAAAGGTAGTTTCCTTGAGGAAACAGCAAGTTTGATCGATCGACTATAGTTCGATCGATTGATAATCATCTTCTACCCAGAAATTGGGCAGAGACGAACTAGTGTCTTACGGTCACTATATGCACGTTTTAGTCATATAAACAACATCCTGCAGTCATCCCTTGAGTGAGTTAATGGACTCACCTCACTATAGTAGTCCGGTGGTGGTATTCTGAGCTCGAAGGCGGCAGCGGCTATGGTGGGCTTTCTCTCTCTTCTTCTCTTCTTCTCTTCTCTGGTCTCTCTACCTTTTCTTCTTCTCCTCTAACCCAAGAGTATATATATCACACACACACACAGTTATGTATATATGCATATAGAACATATATACATATACACCAACTCTCTCTCTCTCTCTCCCTCTAATCTCTAAACTATCAAACACCCCCCACACACATGAGCTGACATATATATATAGAGAGGGAAAAAGAGCAGGTGACAAACACTAGGATAAAGGTCTTAATATGCTCGATCAATTGAAGTAAGTTCAATCGATCGAGAATAGTTCAGTCAAGGTTCGATTGCTTTAGAAAAGGTCCACGTCATGGATTCAGGTTAGTAGAGTTTCGATCTCTCAAAGTGGTTTTGATCGATTGAGAACACACAAGTTTGATCGATTGAGAAGACTTTGATTGATTGAGAAAGATTCTATACCAAGGGATCACACAAGCATACATGGCTTATTTATATAACCATGCATCCAAAAATATAGGGTATTACATTATCCACCACTTATTAAAAGATTTTGTCCTTAAAATCTAAAGCAGCAGTACTAAAATAAAAAGAAAACCATCTCGCAAAACATACTCTAAACATGCTCAAGTTCTCGTTTTACATAAAAGATTACATCAGCAACCAACGGGTTAAGTTCTAATCACGCGATATAAAGATGTCAACAATCTATGAATGCTAGAGTGACAACTACCAATCTCGGGTTTTGCTATATGAAATTCGTATGTTGATCTTTGGGAAAAGGGTTCTAGGTAGCACAATCTAATCATCTCACAAATCTAAAATGGCTAGTCTCCAAACACATGAGGTTCTTCCCTCAGGTCAAACTCTACGGTGTGAGGGTTCTATAGATTAAGTGTTCTAATCTCATCTAAGTTGTAGTGAAGTGTTATGGTCTACTCCTGTCTCTGAAGATGGTTCATACTATGATGATGATGTCTCCACTTTTTCATGTATCTCTAAATTCTCACGTACTATTGATATAATCATCTATTCAAGGTCATACTATCCATTGAATACTGGTTCTGGTTCCTTGTACTAATCAAGTAGGTTAAGTAGGGTTACATATTGATATCGTGAGTTGATCTACTATATAAAATCTCTACTAGATGAAACCAGCAGGCGATCGGTGTTGAAAACCATCCTTCTATGGTACTAGTTGTAATTCTGGTGTTGTCTCTGTGTTACTCGTATCTTTTCTCATATACTCGCAATCTTCTAGTTCATCCTCTCTTGTTAAGGCTGCGTCTTAAGAAAATTGAGATTCCTCATCTCTTCTCTCTGTCCAACTTACCAATGGTTGGCATAGTCTTTCGTGTAGGGAGATAAATGATGTCATATAAGGATGGAAATGATGTTGTATGGGGATGCAATTGACATTAGGTAGGGATGCAAAAGATGTCGTATGGGGATGTAATTGATGTTATGTCTATACTTGGACAACAACTGTCATAGATGACTATCGATCAGTGTTAAATGAGTTATTTGGGTATCTATAATTTATGGTGTAGGCAAATCCTTTTATAATCAATTAATCGAATGCCAAGCTTCATGCAATGTCAGAATCATATGTAATACAAAATGTAGGTGTTGAGGGTTGTACCTTCTGTCTATCGTCCTTGTCTAAGTCGAGATCAATTACTTATTCAACAAGTCTGCCCTCATGGTACTTGTTGCGATGGAGCATTATGTTGCATCTCTAGTTTTGGACAAAACTTAGGGATTTGAATGACTTCACCGCAGTTAATGCATTGTACTCCTCGTCTATTAGATTTCCTTAATGCTCTAAATTCTTGGGAATGGTGTGCTTGTATTCCATAATTATAGCAAATATCTCATTCTCTGTGCTATATTGGAGTCGCCACTGGTTTTGATTCTTTCTTATCGTTCCCCAATCTCTTATGCTTATGGTGGTTGCCCATGTAACTTCTCTTTGTGTTTCCTCATTGAACTTGGTTGGCTGCCAACACAACCTGACTGTCCTTTCCTCTCTGATTCGTTAGGAAAAGCTGGTCATTTTCTACAAATATTTGATCAAAGTATGGTCCTTCACTTCTCTGAGTATTGTCTTCTCGTTTCGTTGCCATTTATACTAAAGCTTTGAAAGATTGATCTAAATGTCCTATAGTCATTTGACGAATATGCGAAATTAATCCCTAATGATATCTTTTGATCTTCCTTCTTGGTGTATCGATCATATATGGTACAAATCGTGATAGTTTCTCGAATTGAGTTGTATATTCTGGAATGGTCAAACTACCTTGGCTTAATTGTATGAATTCTATCTCCCTTTTGTTCTTCTCAGATTCTAGGAAGTACTTCTCTAGAAATCGAGTCTTGAATGATTCCCAAGTCATCCTTCCTACAGTTTCTTCACCTATCATAGCTTTCACTGCATCCCACTAATCTGCTACTGAGAACGTCAGTTGAAATACGACCAAATGTCTTTTCTCAATGTCAGTACATTCAAGTGTCTCAAATATCAATTCTATCTGGCGAATCCATTGATCAGCTTTCCATGCTCTTGTTAATCCAGTAAAGGTTCCTGGTTGAAGAGCAAGAAATTCCTTTAGCAGCTTGACTCTCGTCTGACTTACTGGTGCTTCATTGCCAATGACACGATCAGCATGATTGATAATTTGTTCCATGCGACGGATGAAAACTCAAACCATTCATGTTCGATCTATCTCAGGAGGTACTACATTAGGTACTCCATTCAACTGGCCTGGGTTTCCTCGAGTCATTCTAACCATAACGAGTACTAGTAGTGTTCGATGTCTCAACCTATAAATGAAAATCTATTTGGTTAGTCGCATTTTATCTTACAGCTCAGGCAAGAACATGCGATAACAAATATATAGTACCACTATATAATACGATCACATCACGCAATACGAATATCTCAAATAAATAATACTATTAACCATAGAGGTCAGTCTACCTACCAGGTATTCTTAAAGGTACCTATGCTCAAAATAAAGGTTACAAAACTATAGGTTCTATGTGAAAAACGTCAAATCTAAATGTTCTATCTCTAGTCTAAAGTTCCAAACTATGAGTACTGCTCAACTAACGTGTGAGACCACTCAACTAACATGTGCCTTAAGGTAATAGGATAATCTTATCCATAACCTCATTCTACTTTTAGGTCATATTGACTGTTCCATGATTGACTAGGAGTTCGTCAGTGTCATAAATCTAATGGTTCGATGTTTATGATCTCCACAACCACAACTAACCCTAGATGCCTTATTCTCTGTGAACTCAGCTATCAACAGCTCTAACGATTTACTATCAGCTCCAGCAATTACTACCTTCTAAAGAAACATCCTCAGACGGATTCATCTAACTCCTTATTTATGTGATAGGATAACAACTCCATCTTATCGCGGCTAATCCGCATGCTATTGACATTAACTTAGAACTTGAGTTCTAATCATAAAAGATAAGTGGCTTGAAACTAAAACCTAGGCTCTGATACCAAAAATCTTGTCACACCCCAGAGACGCAAAAATAGAGAAAATAAATTCCTTTTTGGTCCCGTACGCCCGTGACTAGTTTATAATCGCATTGTCATCTACTCAAACCAACAATTACAGCGATAGGGAGGATGCTATTCATAGAACATATCTTATTACCATAATTAGAGGCTACAGTGGAAATATAAAATGTTTGGAAACAACATATGCCCAAGCACCAATTATAAAAGTTTACTAAATCTATTACAACAACTGACTTAGAGTCTAAGGCCTACAACAAATAATAACACATGTACAACAGATATACAAACCAACTATTACAAAGTGGCACGTCTTCGTCTTCAAGCCTTCAGCTCTAAGTCTGACGGAACATCAGTCTTCCATCCTCGAGACCTGCAAAGCTATAGATATTAGAATGTCCAAGGCATAAATACAATCAGCTTTGAATACAAAGTTGAGTGAGTACATCAAACACACTCCTCACCCATTACTGTTCATCATCTTAAAATGCGATTAATCTCTTATCAATGACGTCTCTCATGGATGTAGCAAAGGTCTCATTAAACAATACATGAAATCAATGTTAACAAGAATAACAAGAAACATATTAAGGAATGACAAGGATAGAGATCATGGTATAATATCTCATCATGCTTCTCAATGTCTAGTATTACCACATCCATGCATATAACGTATGTAACCATCCAATGCATCTATCTTTACGTCGGGACACTGAATCCATGACTGAATCATCATCTATTCTGTCCATACCCATATCCATAGTCATAATTGTATCCATATTCTTATTCTCACCTATGTCCATACATCGATATAATAATACCAATTTGATATTTATACGTCAATAACATAATACCAATTTGATATCCATACGTCGATACCATAATACCAATTAGAATCACCTAACTAGGCAATAGGTCCCACGATTACTTGATAGGGTTATCGATCATCTACACAGTACCACCTATCTATAATTGATGGAAGAGGCACATCGGTCATCTTCTACGATGTGTATATCCTCACTGGTTGTCTACACAGTGAGTATACATTAAGGTACTAGCCGGACATAATTATCAACGATACACTAGACGTCTTCAATAGTGAGAGGCACACTAGAAACTCTAATCATCCTACGTCCACCTGGCTCATCAGTTATTGATCCCACGAATCCAAAGTACACATATCCTATATTCTACATAAGTCACATATCCCATTTCTCATCATATTCTCTCATCTCTTTATACCACTATTCCATGCATGCTGAACATATGTTGTGGAATGCTCATGCTCTAGATACATGATTTACCTCATGCTCTATATTCAACATAACTACTCATTACTGATTATTAACATGCAGTTATGTACCGTTCCACTATTCAGTTTAACAATATCAACATATGGAATCATGGTACAACATTTAGCCAACTAAATAGTTCATATTATAATCAATATAAATTAATCATGTTCTATGAGGTTTGATCAATTGTATTCTTTTCAATCGATTGAGGAAAAAGGTAGTTTCGATCAATCAAAGTCCCTTTGATTGATTGAGGAAATAGCAAGTTCGATCGATTGAGAATAGTTTGATCGATTGAGAATTATCTTCTACCTAGAAACTAGGCATAGATAAACTAGTATCTTAGAGTCACTATATACACGTTCTAAACACATTTGCAACATCCTATAGTCATCCCTTGAGTGAGTTAATGGACTCACCTCACTCTAGTAGTCCAGTGGCGGCGTTTTGAGTTTGACAGTGGTGGTGGCTACTATGGTGGTCTTTCTCTCTCTTCTTCTCTTCTCTGATCTCTCTACCTCCTCTCTATTTTTCCTCTTCTTTTCCTCTATCGTGAGAGTATAAATATATATCACACACACATACACGGTTATGTATATATATAGAATACATATACATACACACAAACTCTCTCTCTCTCTCTCTAATCTCTAAACTGTCAAACACCCCACACACACATGAGCAAACATATATATATATATATATGGAGGGGAAAAGAGCAGATGGCAAATGTTTGGATAAAGATTTTAACATTCTTGATCCATTAAAGTGAGTTCGATCGATCAAGAACAAGTTTGTCAAGGTTTGATCGATTGAAAGATGTTTGATCGCTTTAGAAAAGGTTCACGTCATGGATTCAGGTCAGTAGAGTTTCGATTGCCTGAATTGGGTTCGATCGATTGAGAACACACAAGTTTGATTGATTGAGGAGACTTCGATTGATCGAGAAAGATTCTACACCAAGGGTTCGCACAACCATATAGGGTCTTATTTGTATAACCATGAATCTAAAAATACAATGTATTACGCTGAATTAGTTTGAAAAACTAGTGAGAAGATCTAGATTGTAAAAGAAAGAATGCGAACAGCGTAGAGTGAATAGATGAGTTATGCGAATAAATATCACAGAAGTATGGAATTTAGTGTTGGAGAGCATGTACAACTTAAAGTATCTCCAGTGTGAGGAATTGTCAGATTGGACAGAAGAGAGAAAAGTTGGCACCACGTTTCATTAGACCATTTGAGATCCTTGAATGTGTAGGAAAAGTTGCCTACAAACTCGTATTGCCGGCTAAGATGGCAGGAGTACACAATGTGTTTCGTGTCAGCATGTTGAGAAAGTGTGCTCGTAATCCAAGTCATGAGATCAACTTTGAAGATATTAAGGTTAATGACAATGTGTCATTTCATGAAAGGCCAATGCAAATTCTGGATCAGGGAGTTAAGAAGCTAAGGAATAAAGAGATTAAGTTGTTGAAGATCAGTGGAAGTTTCATAACGAAGGAGAAGCTTCTTGGAATTTAGAGTTGGAGATGCGTGGGACAAAATCTTATTTAACGACACTTAGTTCGGATTTCGGGGACAAAATCTTTATTTAGAGGGGAATGATGTAATACCCTATATTTTCATTGTACTTTTATACCCTTTTGATATAAATAAGATTCAGTATACTTGTATTTATATTTCCTGTATTTTTTACTTTCAATTGATCAAAGCTTTTTTAAGCGATCGAACTTTAATATCCTTAATCGATCGAATGTCCTTTGAGCGATCAAAACTCTACTGACCTAAATGATAACATGGAACCCTTTCTCTAGCGATTGAACCCATCTCATCGATCGAACCCTAATTGACTTGTTCTCAACCGATTGAACTCACTTCGATCGATCGAACTTGTTATTATTAGTATACGCAGAGTTGCCACTTACTCCCTCCTTTGCCTATATATATGTGTTAGTTTGGGTGCGTTTGGGTTGCTAAAAATTGAGAGAGGGTTAGAGAGAGAGGAATACAAGATTATATATACACACTCATACTTATATATACACACACATCCGGTCATATATATACATACATACACCAACACATACACTCTCAGGAAGACAAAGGAAGGAGGTGAGAAGAAATATAAGAGTCAAAGAAAGAGAAGAAGAAAGAGGAAAGAGAGGAGATCACCCTGAGAGGAACCCGCGGCCACCCCATACGTCACTCGCATCACCGAACTTTACGATGAGTGTCTATACTCAATTTGTAGCACAGATGTGTTGCTACATATATGTTTCAGCAAGAAAGAATGGATCTCGAACTTATAAAGAAGGTCCAATTCAATTTTGGAAGAAGATACAGCCTCAATTGATCGAATCGCTTTTTATCGATTGAACATAGACATACCTCGATCGATTGAACTTAGTTCAATTGATCAAACTTTACATTTGTCAATTGATTGAAATGACTTCAATCGATCGAACATAATAGTTTGTTAAATGTTTTGTTATTTATATCTGATGGACTACTAACCCAGGCTATATCATGCGTTGATGGTTAGAAGCGGTATTGGAATAATACATATGTGGAATAATGGGTTAATGCATTAAATAGTGGAACCATTCGATTAAGGTTGAGATAATAATGAGACTAAAAAGCCATTATACTTAGTAGTGGGTCTATCAACCGCAGAGGTCAATGCTATTTATATTTATGCATGTTAATATAGTCGTTAAGATCGTATGATGTCGAGTGTAGGATCCTAAGGTGCTGGGATAGGATCGGGACTACGCTTCAGGTTTTACGTATGATAGAGTTGGAGTACATATTAGATTTGGGAGGTTATGTGATGTAGGACTTCATGTCGAGTTTAATATATTGGGGTTGGTGGCCGTAATGTTTTAGGGTTGGAATACCGTAGTATATCAGGGCTGCGTACCGTGGCATATTGGGGCTGTGTGCCACAGTAGCATATCGAGTTTTCATGTTATAATAGTATTACAGAGTTGAGTGATGTGGTGAGCTGACTACTTATGGAGCTGAGTGCCATGGTAGAGTTGAGTGTTTGCAGAGTTGAGTGCTATGGTATAGCCGAGCTAAGTGCTACAGTATGTTAGGGCTATGTGTCATATTATATCAGGGCTATGTGCCATATTATGTCACGGCGGGTTAGCCAGAACATTAGGACTGTGTGTTAGGATTTGATAGCTCGTGTGGTATGGGACTATGTGTCTAATTCATATGTTAGGAATTAGGACTACATCTCTAATATATGTGTTAGAGATTGGGACTACGTGTCGGGTTTGGATAAGTCATGATGTATTGGGCTTCGTGCCAGGTTAGGAAGGGATTGTCAAGGAATGAGTTGAGTACTGTAAGAAGTAAGGCTACGTGCGTGATGTGAACCTAAGAGTCCATGTTATGATGAGATTGGGATGGGACGATATCAAATATATATACAGTGAGTTGGTGCATTCATGGAAGTGAATGGCGAGATTATTCATAATAATGCTTATGTCATATATGTTGCAAATCTATAGATCCTCTGTTAGTATTTGCATTCACTTGGCTTTCGTAGCTGATGGTGTTTTACGCTGCTGGATATTTTACGTCCAGCGGGCTAGGGTTATGAGTATGCAAGGGAGGAATATGTTATCCGAGGCTATGAGGAAGAAGCCTACTATGATGGAGGTTATGCTAGAGAGGACTACTACGCGAGCTGAAGACCTTGGAGCTTGGCATAGATAGTTTATGTTTATACTTTAGAGACTGTTGTAATCGGCATACGTTGCCATAATACTTTATGTATGTTTCCACAAACACTCATGGTTTTGTAATAGTTTAGTAGTAAGCTCTGATTTTATATATCAACCTTAGAACTTTCCAATGTGTGGTTTGATTCATTACTCTGATGATTAGACTTTGGTTATGGATAATGTGGTGACTTTCAACTATCAAGGCCTACGGGTCCAAAAAGGAATTTTTTTTCTCTAGATTTAAAGTGGTGTGATATAATGGGAACCCTTACCGGTTGGACTCAATACGTCTTTTTGGATGGTTCGACATTAAAGAGAAAACATAAGCTATAAAATAATAATATTATATATATGGGAGAAAACAAGAGCTGTAAAATAATATTATATATATGGGAGAAACAATTATTATTACTTACATATGAAACCAACATTACAGTGAAGAAAGAAAACTAAAAGGATAGCTGTTGCACTTTTTTAGCACTATCAATTTTCACAAATAATAGTAATTAAGATTGGTTTGTTTATTTATTGTGTTAATAAATATAGGGTAATGCTCCCCCCAAAAAAGTAATGTTCTGATTCTAAATATGAATCCCAAACATAGTTCTTAAATGCTTTAATAGTTGTACTTCAAAAAGACCCCTTCAAAATATTGTTAGATCACTATCAATGTAAAATCGAGATTTATGTTAATATTTCATTGAACCCTCCCTGCCTAATTTTCTTGAGCTACAACATGAATGACCACACATCTAATAGTTATGTTAATGATGATGCCAAAATTTGGTTAGAACTAAAAAGAAAAAGACAAGAGATTTGTATGTGGTTCGACCCTGTTAACTAAGAGACCTATGTCCACATGTGTGTTAGAGCTCTTGTACTAGCAGATCACCGACGGTACTCGGTGACACGACTAAAAAGTTGTGCGCTCTTGTGCAACACCCAAGTGTAGGTGATCATGCAAGTAATACTGGATAAGTCCAGGTCGATCCCACAGGGAAGGACTAGGAAGAAAATATACTAAGTTACAACCTAAAGAAAAGAAAATAAAAATGAAGGATTGGAGGTTCTAACGAATCCTACTTAATTGAATTAAACTAAATAATAAACTAAGCATATAAAAACATAACTAATTAAATAAATAAACTAAAGGTGTTGGAAACACGCGAATCCGCATTGATCCTAACCATCTACCATGCATATTCATTAACGCTCTATGAAGTACATCCCTTTTTAGTATTCCGTATTTTTCTAAAGATAAAGAATCAATAGCCCTTTCAGGGCCGGGACTATATCATCACAAGTGATTTAAAATACATGGAAGATGGTTTAAAACAATGGTTATTACTTGCACTCTAAATGGTGTTAGCATTCAAAGTGGTTTTCAAAAGTCATTGAAGAAAAGGCCTTAAGGCTTTAAGTTCTAAAAACTGTTTTGACAAACTGAGCTTATTGGGACAATTTGATGACAGATTTCCAAAACAGAAAGTCATGGATTACTTAAAAGAATCATCTCAAGATTTAACATGTTCGATCGATCGAAGCTCTCTCGATCGATCGGACAGCCTCATCCTTCAATCGATCGAAATGCCTTAAATCGCTTGACTATGGCTCTGGTTCGATCGATTGAACTGTCTTCGATCGATCAAGCCCAAGGTTTCTAAAGATTACATGGCAGAGGTTGGGAGTCAATGTTTCATCACATATTTCCAACGTCTAGACTACGGAAACATAAATAAACTAGTGCAGAAATAACAAAACATAGCAATCATTAACATCTAAAGCAATAAACAATCAAATAAAGAAAAAGGGAGAAGAAAAACCTGAAGATAATATGAATATGACTTGTAATAAACATGAAATCAACTTGAATCTTCAATAATATTCAGTATAATAATGAAAAGGAGGAAGAAAAACAAGAATCTAACCTAATCTACTCCTAATCTAACCCTAAAACTACCCTAAACTGCTATTTTCTGTGTTCTGGAGCGTCCTCCCTTCGTCTGGCGTCAAAACGACTTATATATAGGGTTCCTGTAGAGTTTACGTAACTTTTGGGGTGAAAATAATGTTCGATCGATCGAGCTTAGTTCGATCGATCGAAGGATGATCGATTGAACTCTCCTCAATCGATTGAACTCTCTGATTTTGACAGCTCTGCGTACTGATGGGAGAATGGCCATAACTTTTTACTCGGACCTCGGATTGAGCTCCCGTTTGCGGCCACACGACCGTAACTCAAAGATCTACATTTCATATGTTTGGGAAAATATTCCAAATCTGAAGTCTTCATTGTCAAAATTGGTGTTTTCTCAGCTGCTTCCATTGTCCTCTTCACCAGAATCACTTTCTTTAGCTCCACTTCAATGATTTACATCCTAATACCTATAAAACAATGCAAAAACATATATTTTAGCATTAACACAATAAAAAGAACATTGTTATTAGAATGCACCTAAATGTAGGGACTTTAGGGATAAAAGTATGCATAAGAATCATGTAATACGCTATGAACATGCACTTTTCACCTCAAATCACACCCCCCAACTAGCTCATTGGTAGTCCCTAGCAATGAAGCGAACTACAACAATATTTATTTAACTCTAAAAATTGGAAACAAAAGAAAGTAAAAATCTTAACTCACTTTCACAGGAATCGCGGTTGCATTTAGCGTATGCAACAAGCCTTTAAACCCCTAGGTTCCCCCTAGTGGACGAGTGTTGTCTCGTGAGGGTTTACAGTGAATCTACCCACAAAATTCATGTTTATGATAATGGCTCTCATTTAAATTTTTTCAAGAAATATTTTTCCTCTCAGTTAGCAATATAGTTAAGCTCAACAATCTCAAGAAACTCTCTAGTAAGCCATAGCAATGCAACACACATATTACAGTTAATCTACTATCAAAGTCATTAGAATACTCCATACCTATTAATCTTCAAGTGTGTGCGTGAATGGACAACCAAAATACAAAACTTCAATTTCAAAGCTCGCATAACCTAAGATGCTATCAAGACGTTCATTTTGACTCAACTCTCACTAGGATTACACTCTCAAGATGAAATCACGCCGAATTAGGTGTACTAATTATCACTCATGATATGGAAGCTATAAAGAGTAATTATAAATGGAATCTAATGCTTCTCATATCTAAATTGAAAAACGGACATTTTAAAGTGCACAAAGTCTCATGAAAGGATACTTTTCACTAGAAGAGCGAGATACCGTGGAGAACTCTCTCATTACATTAACTTCAAATCCAATTTACTTAAAATCATCAGGACTTTGAAAAAGAGGTGTTTGGTTAAGAAGAAAGAGGCTTATAGTATTCAATTGGGTCAAAGGATGTGATTGTAATGTCTACTATACCTTTTCAAACTTCCCACATCTCCACTCTCTCTCTTCTTCTTATTCTTTTCTTTTTTTTTTTCACTCTTCTTTTTATTATTATTTTTTTTCTTTTTCTTTGGTAACAACCATTGGCATATTTTTTCCTTTTTTTTATGCCTTTCTTTTCATTTTTTTTCTTTTTCTCTTTCTTTTTTTTTCTTTGCCAACTTTCCCTTATTCACACTAGCACTTTCTTATCAAGACACACTTCCCAATCACACACCTAAATAAAGAACTGAGGCTTGAACTCCTAATTTGGAGTTAGGTATAGACTTAAGGATTGTGAAGACAAGGCGATTATGGTAAGGCTCAAGATGTGAAATAAAGGAATATTATAGAGGTAGGCCAAGGCTATATTATCCATGTATGGTCAAAAGATGGCCTAAATCATCTTCTAAGTTCATAGGATTATTCATTTAAGTAAATCAAGAGCTCTAAAGTTCGGTAAATCCTGAACGTTCTCTTCTAGTGATCAGTCAAAATGAAGAAGAAAAATGAGACTTACAACAAATTAATACACTTTTCAAAAAGTAAGAGTAATTTTATAAAACCCTCAAAAACAAAGAATGGCACAAAAGCTCACTTGGGTTTTTAGTCTCCACTACAGTCTCTCAAGACACCTAAGCTATGCTTACTAATCCATTTTAGCTAAGTACAAGGTTGTCACAACGTGCTCCAAGTTGTTTGAAGATTAAAAAGCATAAAATATACTATAACTAAGATAGTAAACAAACTACCATACTGTGTCACATACTAATAACATACAGAAAATAACACTAATGCATCATAACTAACTACATTAACTAAGAGAGAAATACAAGAACCATTAAAAATTTTAAAATTTTTGCAATTTTGATTTACTGAGTCATGTTGCTAAGCAGATACATTGACATTAAAGCACAACAAAAAGATATGAGGCATGCAATGCCTCACTCCCCCCCCAACTAAAACTAAACATTGTCCTCAATATTCTAAACTAAGCACATGGACATATGTAAAGTAAAGCGAGAGAAGGAATGATGTTACCTCGAGGCATTAATATCCAATTTTTTTTTTCAAGTTACCTGCAAAATCATTAGTAGCAACAAGGAAAAATAGAGAATATGATAGAACTACTCAGTAAATAAATTCGGTTAATCAAGATTTTTATCATAAATTAATAACCAAAATTTTTGAGGATCTTGCCAATAAAATAATTTAATAGTGAGAAGAACGTTGTGGTCCTCATAAAAATGCAACTCCCCCCAACTAATGTTAGGCTCAAGGTCAGAGGAGATGCAAAACCTATGGCTTCTAAATTTGTTGGAGACAATTATAAGAGGTATACCACACTTTTTAGGAATTATATGCAAGAAACGATCTTTGGTTTTGGTATTTTCTATAATAGCCTCTATTTTGTTATTATCAAAAACAGGCGGAGGCCATGGTTCAATAAAAGGGACAGGGTCTAGGTGATGTTCTAATAAAGTTTCAATACCCTCCTCTTGTCCTAGAACAGAATCTATAGAAATAGGATCATAGGAATTTAATTTCTGTTCTATGCACATTGATTTGGACTGGACTTGGATAAAACTATTTATTTTGGCCTCAATATCATTATTACTCAAGAAGGTCAAGCAGTCTAGCAGATTACTAGCTTCTTGTTGAAGTTTAAGATCATCTAAAATGGGCCTAATATTTTCCAAGTCCTCTCTCACAAAACTTTGAAATTTAAAATTTGGTGAAGCACATGTGCTAGAATCTTTATCATCCTCTCTACAACACACTCATTTTGTTCAATATTGGGGTACACAACTTTCAAGCTCGGGATGAGAGCTTTGATTAATAGAGAGGATAGGTGATGGACAACTTGGTGACACCACCTCTTCGGCCGAAAGAGGTGAGGGTTCATAAATATCACATGAATCTAAATTGGATTTAGATTTTTCAAGTATGTCCTCCCTAGGGTCACTATTAAAGTTAGGGAAAGAGTCAACAGGGGACTCATCCTTTCCTAATTGCGTGCAGTCACCTAAACTCTCATTATCTGTAAAAATCTCACTCTCATCCATGTAACTCTCCTCACTATATATGTCATCTATTGAGGTTCCCTGGACAAAGGAATTGTGCAACTTTATCCAGGTAGTGAAGGAGTTGATGTATGGGGTTGTATATTGAGGAGAAGATGGTTCCACAACTTCATGCTCAATGGTTTGATTTTGGAGTTCTTGTTAGGTTATCACTTTCTCGAGTGAGTTTTTGACCTCATTCAGTATAAACCCGTCATTGTCCTCTAATTCCATTCCATTATTAGTGTCTTGAAATTTAGGTTGTAGTGTTGAAGGACTAGTATTGTCTTCTAAAGGTTGGCTAGCATATGCTTGTTGATATCTAGTTTCTAATTTATCTAGTGCACTATCTAGCTTTTTCATTTCACTAAGCAGCAATTTTAGCATACCATTATCCTCAACTTGGTTATTCTCCTCATTATTACCATATGAAGTTTCGTCCCATTGAGTTTGTGGACAAGACTCGCCAAGGGAAAGTCTTGGTACGTTTGGTAATCGTGGGAACTACTACTATATCCTACATTATTAGTTTGGTTATCGCCCCATTACGGTTGATAGAACTCTTCATTTGTAGGTTCTTGATACGTTTGATAATATGGGGGACTACCACAATCATTTCCCCATTGTGGTGGTTGGTAGCACTCAGGTTGATAATGCGCGTCATATGTGGGTGCTTGTCAACTTGGAGGATAGTTTTCATTATATAAAGTGTACCTTTCATAATGTTTGTGTGGTATGGAGGGTAATATTGATAAGACATGTTTACCCAAAATTTTTAAACAATAGGAATTTTATTTATTTATTTATTTTATCTTGTGAGAGAAAAAGTCCAAAACTTTTATTTTATTATTTTATTATTTTTTTTAAAAGTAAGAAAAATTGGAAATAATTTAGTAAAATCCTAACCTAGTTGCCTTCCCCAGCAACGACGCCAAAAACTTGACACGACTAAAAAGTTGTGCGCTCTTGTGCAACACCCAAGTGTAGGTGATCGTGCAAGTAATACTGGATAAGTCCAGGTCGATCCCACATGGAAGGAATAGGAAGAAAATATACTAAGTTACAACCTAAAGAAAAGAAAATAAAAATGAAGGATTGGAGGTTCTAACGAATCCTACTTAATTGAATTAAACTAAATAATAAACTAAGCATATAAAAACATAACTAATTAAATAAATAAACTAAAGGTGTTGGAAACACGCGAATCCACATTGATCCTAACCATCTACCATGCATATTCATTAACGCTCTATGGAGTACATCCCTTTTCAGTATTCCGTATTTTTCTAAAGATAAAGAATCAATAGCCCTTTCATGGCCGGGACTATATCATCACAAGTGATTTAAAATACATGGAAGACGGTTTAAAACAATGGTTATTACTTGCACTCTAAATGGTGTTAGCATTCAAAGTGGTTTTCAAAAGTCATTGAAGTAAAGGCCTTAAGGCTTTAAGTTCTAAACACTGTTGTGACAAACTGAGCTTATTGGAACAATTTGATGACAAATTTCTAAAACAGAAAGTCATGAATTACTTAAAAGAATCATCTCAAGATTTAACATGTTTGATCGATCGAAACGCTCTCGATCGATCGGACAGCCTCATCCTTCAATCGATCGAAATATCTTCAATCGCTTGACTATGGCTCTGGTTCAATCGATCGAACTGTCTTCGATTGATCGAGCCCAAGGTTTCTAAAGATTGCATGGCAGAGGTTGGGGATCAATGTTTCATCACATATTTCCAACGTCTAGACTACGGAAACACAAATATACTAGTGCAGAAATAACAAAACATAGCAATCATTAACATCTAAAGCAATAAACAATCAAATAAAGAAAAGGGAGAAGAAAAACCTGAAGATAATATGAATATGACTTGTAATAAACATGAAATCAACTTGAATCTTCAATAATCTTCAGTATAATAATGAAAAGGAGGAAGAAAACCAAGAATCTAACCTAATCTACTCCTAATCTAACCCTAAAACTACCCTAAACTGCTGTTTTCTGTGTTCTGGAGCGTCCTCCCTTCGTCTGGCGTCAAAACGACTTATATATAGGGTTCCTGCAGAGTTTATGCAACTTTTGGGTGAAAATAATGTTCGATCGATCGAGCTTAGTTTGATCGATTGAATTCTCCTCAATCGATTGAACTCTCTGATTTTGACAACTCTGCGCACCGATGGGAGAATGGACATAACTTTTCACTCGGACCTCAGATTGAGCTCCCGTTTGCGACCACACGACCGTAACTCAAAGATATACATTTCATATATCTGGGAAAATCTTCCAAATCTGAAGTCTTCATTGTCAAAATTGGCGTTTTCTCAGTTACTTCCGTTGTCCTCTTTACCAGAATCACTTTCTTTCGCTCCACTTCAATGATTTACATCCTAATACCTATAAAACAATGCAAAAATATATATTTTAGCATTAACACAATAAAAATAACATTGTTATTAGAATGCACCTAAATATAGGGACTTTGGGGGATAAAAGTATGCATAAAGAACCATGTAATACGCTATGAACATGCACTTTTCACCTCAAATCACTCGGTAAACCAACAAAAATGGCGAAACTACCAGGAACTGACCGGGTGTATGCATATGGACGTGGTATATTGCTGTTCTATAGGATAAGAATGTGATCCCCGTTCAAAGGGGGCGAATGTTCCCTTTTATAGGTGCAAGAGACCACCTGTACAAGGTAAGTGAACTAATTAGGAAGTACAACCTAATTACAATTGATTAGCACAAATCATGGGAGTTTCCTAAATGGATTAGGAAACAACTTACACCTTTCATTAGTCCTCTAACTGAGATAGAAAACCGTTCGGAACCTTGCAGAGCAAGTCACGGTACATGCCCAGCCTCTATCCAAACCGGTCGGTCCTAGATGGACAGCCGGGATGGTTGCGTGGTGAGCGCCATTACTGGATGACTCGGCATTTCTTGCTAAGGTGGTGGAGGCTGACTCAGACTGGGTATTTTTATACGTACCAGCTGTCCCCCATTGTCTAGGCTGATGTGTTGCTTTATCGGATGAGGGTTAAAAACTTGAGTAGCTCAAAAAACCGTTCATGAAAGAGCTCGGGGAACTCTTTGGGTCCAGGAGAAGCTGATCAGTAGTAGATTTTATAGGCCATCAATCTTTATAGATGCGTATGCTTTCTGCAAGGCTTGTGCCAGATGCCAAATGTTAGGTAGTCAGTCCACAAGAAATTAGACGTCGATGACCCCGATCATCACTATTGAAATTTATGAATGCTGGGGTATCGATTCTTGGGACCATTCCAGCCATCCTCTTAGTGTGAATATATACTATTAGGGGTAGAATACGTGTCCAAATGGGTGTAGGCTGTTCCAACGAGGAACGATCACCAAACTGTGATCTCATTTTTAAAAAAAAAATTCCTTTCTAGATTTGGAATCAAAGAGATGATTAGTGATTTTGTGGAACCCATTTCTGAAATTGGCCTTTTGAGGCATTAATGAAAAAATACGAGGTAAACCACAAGATTGCTCTTTCGTACCACCCTCAATCCAATGGACAGGTGGAGCTAGCCAATAGGGAGATTAAGCATATTCTTGAGAAAACAGTAAATGTCAACAAAAAGGACTGGTCTTCACATTTAACTGACACTCTCTGGGTGTACAGGATGAAATATCATACCAACCTTGGAATGTATCCTTACAGATTGGTATATGGAAAGGCCTGCCATCTACCGGTGGAATTGGAGCACAAAGCATTCTGGGCCACACATTTCTTGAACTTTGATATTCATGAATGTGGCAAACTAAGGAAGCTCTAGTTGAATGAATTGGAAGAGTTGAGGAATGATGCTTACGATCTTGCACGAGCATGTAAATAAAAATTGAAGGCAAAAACACGATCGATCGATCCTACAAAAGTAGCTGGAACTAGGATAAAAAGTATTGCTTTATGATTCCAGACTTTATCTCTTCCTGAGAAAGCTAAGGTCGAGATGGACATGACCTTTTATTGTCAAGGAGGTATTCCCCCATGGGGCAGTGGAAGTAGTAAACCCCAAGAATGGTAATGTTTTTACGGTAAGCGGGCAACGCTTTAAGCCATTCTTGGAGGGATTTAAGCCGGAGTCAGAGACCATCCAGTTAGATGATCCTGACTATTCTGTTTGAGGAAAATTGGATTTTTTCTATTGTATACAAGTTCTTTCTTTTTGGTGTGTTTCTTTCTTTCTTTCTGTCTCTCTTTGTTCTTACTTCTGTCTATTTCTTGGCTATAGGATGAACCCACTACAGTTTCTGCCATACATGCTCTACCATGGGGATAACTCTCCAAGAACTCCAGGACAGGTAGAATGGAACAGGCCAGTGTTCACTCCATTGATTGTCTCGTGCCCAAATTCCCCAAATGAAGCAATTGCTAACATGAATACTTGGGATCTATTGTGTGCAGTTCGAGGGATTTTGGAAGATCTCCAAATCAACTCGGATGGAGATGTAGTTGATTATTTTGTGGATTATACTGAAAGGGAGGACCTTTCTTCTCCAGATCCGGAGCTTAACTGATTTGCATAAGTCCAAAGGCTTTTGAATAAGACAGAAAGTTCTTTCAATTTTCCTGTTATTTGTTATTTTCTCAACCAAAATCTTATAATCTTGGATATGGAGAATTCCTTTTGAGTAATAAAGATGTTGGGTTTTGGATTTAACTCTTTCTATCTATTGTGTTTGGTGGTTGTTTTGACTGTATGGATGCTCGAATTCATGTTTTATATCTTAGTAATGCATTCTTGAACACTTGGGGGTGATCATATAAAGCATTTCTGGGTTCCCATAAACTTTAAGGCCCAATCGATTGGACTTGATCACCAATCGATTGCGTTTAGAATGCAATTGATTGCCACACTTTGGCAATCGATTGCCTTTTCTAGCAGACTTAATGTTTGTTCATCTCTCTTTCCCTCATATTTTTTAAATCAACACGAGAGAGAGAGAGAGAGAGAAGGTGATTCAAAAGAAAGTCCACCCTCATTTTTCTTTAATCCGTTCATCATCCATCACCATCATCATTGTCTGCATCATCAAAATCACCATCATCCATGCACCACCATTGTCGTCGCGAGGAACGAGCGCACAGAGAGGGCGAGGGGATGTTTGGGGCCATTATTTGAGTTCCCCACCATCATTCTCCTTTTTCTTCATCAAGCATTATCATATTCATCTATCTTTCACTTGGGGGGGTCTCGGAATCATCTTCCTTTCACCGCGACACACATTGAGGTTTGTGCCCTACATTTTCCTCAATTCTTACCTTAATTTGATCCTAAGCTTTAGAGAGTGCCACTCATGGTCTTAAGACCAATGAAATGTGTTGAATGGGGGCATAAGACCTTTCTGGCAGCCCCTCTATTTTCACTAATGGCAATCGATTGCCATCAAGGCCCAATCGATTGGCATTCACAGAGAACAGATTGTCCTATTTCCTCATCCTATCTCTCTATTTTCTTCTCCTTTTCAACTATGATGCCTCTGAAGCTGAAAGATAGTGGGCCTCATCTAGAGAAGTCTACTTCTGTGGATATTCCTAATCTGCCACTTGCCCATGGGTTCAGAAATGAAAAGGAGAACACCTAGTTTCATGTGCTCTTCCTGCCTTTCTATTATTATCCTCCATTTTGTTTCTTCCATGGTATTCCTTCATGTGCCATTTCAGTGTGACTTTCTTTTCTCACTAACCTTGTCATGTGACTTCTAAATCAGATAATGCCTAAATCAAGTGCTATTTTTTTCCCTACAAAAAGAATTTTAATGATTTTTAAAAGAAATATTTTTCTTTTTTTTAACCATTATCCTTTTATTTGATTTCATTTTCTGTAAATACTTGGTAAAACATTCATGAATTATTCATATGTCACACGGATGCAATGCATGTGCATGTGTGCCTACTCTATATGCCAAAAAATCCTTACTCATGTTAAGTGCGCCAACTTCTCGTTTCATTATGATCCTTGTTACCTTGAACATCAGGTATGGAAATTCATTGAAAAAAAAATTCTTAAGATGATGAGATCTTTCGAAAAGAATTCTCAAGAATCTCGAATCTTTTCTTTGAAAACGAGGATACGAAAACATCCCTCAATAAAAGATGATTGGGTTTTAATCTTTACTTGGTTAGAAAGTAAACCTTGGACCTTTTCTTTAAAAGAGTGATTTTTCAAAACATTTCTGGATAAGAGATGATGAATAATCAAAATCTATCATAAACAGTGAACTTTGAAATTCTTGGGTAGGAGTATCACTTGATTGGATAATTATTGCACTTTTCACGAATTCGGATGCATACAAGGTCAATGATGATTAACTAATAAGATATAAGAAGTGTAATATTATAATTATAGTTTGGCATGTTCTCAAATGTCATGAGACATGAGAAGGAATTGCTAAAAGGTGATAAAAGGGTTACAAGTTTTATATCAGATGAGAATCGTCATCATTTCAAATAATCCCTTTCGGACATACAAAACTCCCTAGCATATAATCCTAATTTAGAATTTATTTCCTGAGATTTGAAAGGTTCTACAAAAGCTACCATGCAAAGGCTTTGGCCGACTAAGGGACCCTTGACACACATCCGATAGGATGCTTCATATACCAATATATGGTACGAGATCAAGGATGATCACGCAGTCCCATGATAACTTAACCGACTGGGTTGTCCCGCACCTCCAAGGTCATAGTTTTGTGTAATCGACTAGGGAGACATGCAAGTACAATGCAACAGGCACACATAAATTAAATAATTAGATTAAAAGGATTCTTTCAAGTCTAATCATCGAGTGAACCCAAAATCAGAAATCCTGGCCAGCGAAACCTGAGATTCTTGGTTCGATCCCCAGTAGAGTCACTAGATTGTGAGTCTCCACTTAATTTTTTTAATGAAAATTAAGTGGAGAATCGTCATCATTTCAAATAATCCCTTTCGGACATACAAAACTCCCTAGCATATAATCCTTATTTAGAATTTATTTCCTGAGATTTGAAAGGTTCTACAAAAGCTACCATGCAAAGGCTTTGGCCGAATAAGGGACCCTTGACACACATCCGATAGGATGCTTCATATACCAATATATGGTACGAGATCAAGGATGATCACGCAGTCCCATGATAACTTAACCGACTGGGTTGTCCCGCGCCTCCAAGGTCATAGTTCTGTTTAATCGACTAGGGAGACATGCAAGTACAATGCAACAGGCACACATAAATTAAATAATTAGATTAAAAGGATTCTTTCAAGTCTAATCATCGAGTGAACCCAAAATCAGAAATCCTGGCCAGCGAAACCTAAGATTCTTGGTTCGATCCCCAATAGAGTCGCTAGATTGTGAGTCTCCACTTAATTTTTTTAATGAAAATTAAGAAACTATTTTAAAAATAAAATGATCTTTTGGAAACCACAGATTTCTAGGTCATGGGATTATGGAATGAGAGGGGAAGGAGCCCAGTGGACTAAAACACCCCCTTTATCCTATCTCGTGATAGGCCTCTACTCATCATCCTTTTTAATCAAATTATTAATCTAAGCGTGCCTTCAATTATGACATAAATATATACATTACAAAAGCATGTTGGAAAGGGTGCAAGAATGCTAACAATAAAAGGCATACAAAACCACGTAATTCAAATGGCAAGCAAGATGATATGCAATAGAAAACAAGGAAACTTACCCAGGATTCAGCTGCGATATAGAAACCTGCAATGCATACACAAAATATAGAGCCTAAGAAAAGGTTTCTAACGCATATATACATATAAGCTAAGACCTAGTCTAAGGTGTCGCGCATGGTGACAAAAATCCATAAAATCAAGAAATAAAATAAACTAGAGAAGAGTCAAGAAATAATACCTCCATAGCGCTAAAAAATAAAGGTTAGTCCACATTCTTTGAACAAGATATAATATCAAAATCCAAGCATTATAACAAACTTCTAGCTTAAATCTATCAAGCATGAGAAAGTTAACATAATCATGAATTCCTTCTAATTTGTTCAAATCACAACACCACTATAGATATACAAGTCTCAACTAGGAGCCAATGTAATGTCCATATAGAGGTGTTACAATCCCAACATGGTTACAAGGAGCCCATGACTAGGTTCAACTAATTATGGCTTAACACAATACCAAATAATGTCCTAATTGCTAAAATTAATACATAGGTGATGAATGTATGAACATGAACAAGAGCAAGCTATGAATTATTCATTGAGTTGGATCTTTTAGCCTCTGGATTTAAGTTCAAATAATCATAATCAAAATATGGTTAAAGCCTTAGGACGTGGAAAAGTAATTTGGGCCACTATTTGCAAAGTTTATCAAATCAATCGCAGAATTCTAAAAATTAGAGAGAGCAGACTAGACTTTCAAAAATAGGAAAAGTACACTTCCCGTGGTTTGATCTTAATGACCTTTGGACACAAAATGCCTCTGTGAGTCTAGTTTCTAT
Source organism: Hydrangea macrophylla (assembly GCA_033977485.1). Classification (NCBI taxonomy): domain Eukaryota; kingdom Viridiplantae; phylum Streptophyta; class Magnoliopsida; order Cornales; family Hydrangeaceae; genus Hydrangea; species Hydrangea macrophylla. The sequence continues at coordinate 9,631,792 of CM066990.1, read as the reverse complement.
CTCAAAAAGAAAATCAAAGATCAAAACTAGACATCACTCAGAATTTAATAACTCTCTGTCCAGAGATTTTGTGTGATTTTCTAAAAATATTATACGAATCTGAATTGCTTCCTTATTTTTAGGGAATCTTATTAGCGCATTAAAATAAATAGAAACATTTATTTAAAGTAAAAAATGTTTAGTGAAGGCTCTGATCAATTCAAATCAAAACTAACTTATTGTTCTAAAATCTTGGACAGAGAGTAGCTAGTGTACAAATCCTAAGTCCAAACCATCTTGAACATGGAATCTCATCAAAACAAAAAATGCAATGGTACATTTTTTGTGTTATGAACATAGTCCAATTGGCCTCAATAAATTCCAACAGACCATGACTTAATTAAACATCCTTGATCGTTGTTGGTTATTGAACTTACTACACCAATTTGACATTGAAGCAATTGGAGTTGGCTCTTCTTAAGCCCTAATTCCTCTCTGAAGTTGATGGTCCTTGAGGAATATAGACTTACTTTATTCAATTCTTTTCCAAGTTAATGATCCTTGGGGACTAATTATGACTAAATCCATATAAACCCCAATGGAAAGCCGTAAGGGGATTAAACAAATTGATTGGATGAGTTTCGATCAATTGATGTTTCGATCGATCAAACTTAGTTTGATTGATTGAAGAAGGTTCAGTTCAATCGGTTGAACTATGTTCAATTGATTAAAGGTTCAATCAATCAAAAATGTTTCGATCGCTTGAACTCTAAAGTCAGTTTGGAAATCTATAAAAAGGGCAGCTACAGAAAAAGTTTAAACGTTTTAATTCCATAAAGCTACAGAAATTTATATAGGGCAACCAAACCTTCTTTTCCCCTCTATTAGGGTTTCCACTAACCCTAGCCTCTCTGGAAAGTGTTCGAGGAGACATAATGGTAAAGATCGCTTAGAGGAGGTTGCTGGACATTGGACAAAAAGACATAGTCAGAATTGAGTTCAAGACACTAATGTATTGTATACTAACCTTTTTTTTCCACATCTATAGAATTGATAAGTAGTAGATCCTGGTATGCCAATTAGTTTTTGAAACTTGTTTTTCCATTGTGCATGCTTTAAAGTTTTTCAAAACCTAAATCCATCAGTGTCACCATTGGGCGTGATAGTTATGTTGGGTTAGGTGTGCAAGGATTGCCCTTTGGCCTTAGAAGATAGGAACCTTCCAGCAGGCTTGACAGTTCTATTGATGTCAGAATTTGACATTATCTTGGGAATTGATTGGCTTACCAAGTATGGTGCCAACTTTGATTTCCCTACTAGGACTATTGTGTTTCCAATACCAGGATGTCCTACACTTAGACTTCAGTGTCAACTGACGAGCGATATGTTTTTAACAAGTTATGTAGCTGTGATCGGGAGTATAGGTATGGAACCTACTATAGATAAGATTCCTACTATATAATACTTTGTGGATGTTTTCCAGGATATTTTAGGACTCCCACCAAATAGGGAAATAGACTTTTGCATGGAACTAACACTAGGAGCATTGTCGATATCCAATACTCCGTATCGATTGGCGCCAACTGAGATATTGGAATTGAAGAGGCAAGTTCTGGAACTTGAGGATTTAGGATTTGACCACCCAAATTATGACACCTTGGGGAGCACCAGTACTATTCATGAAGAAGAAAGATGGGACACTTCAACTATGTATCGACTATGGTGAGTTGAACAAGGGCACGATCATGAATATGTATCCACTTCCTTGGATAGATGATCTATTTGATCAATTCCAAGGTCAAGGATCTTTTAATTGATCTATGTTTAGGATATCATCAGCTATTGATTTGACCACAGAAGTGTCGAAGACTGTATTTAGGATACGATTTGGGCACTATGGGTTTCTAGTAATGCCTTTTGGATTGACTAATGCTCCGATAGTGTTTATGGACTTAATAAATAGAGTATTCAGACCCTATCTGGATTAATTCATTATAGTATTTATCAATGACATCCTGATCTACTCTAAGACGAAGGAGGAGCATAAAGGACACCTACAGATTACTCTACAGACACTCCAGCCAATTATATGCAAAGTTCCACAAGTGTGAGTTTTGGCTACAGGAAGTAAAATTTCTTGGACATGTTATTTCCAAGGACGATATCTCAGTAGACTCATCTAAGATTGATGTAGTCTTAAGCTAGAGTAGACCGATCAACGTGACCGAAGATAGAAGCTTTCTTAGTGTACCTGGATATTATTAGAGATTCATAAAAGGATTCTCCAAAATTGCTAGACCACTGATGAATTTAACAAGAAAAGAGATGAAGTATGAATGGACGGATAAGCATAATGGTGCATTCCAAGAGTTAAAGGAAAGATTAACCTCTGCACTAGTATTGGCAATACCCAAGAGTGGAAAAAGGTATATAATCTATAGTGATGCATCACACCAAGGACTTAGTTGTGTGATTATGCAAGATGAGAAGGTGATTGCATAAGGATCAAGGCAACTAAAACCCTAGGAGAAGAAATGTCCTACTCACGATTTGAAGTTGGCAGTGATAAAATTTGCATTGAAGATATGGAGACACTATCTATATGGAGAGAAGTTCGATCAGTTCTCATTTCATAAAAGCTTGAGGTACCCTGTTCTCTCAAAAGAAGTTGAACATACCACAATGGAGATGGATGGAATTACTCAAGGAAAATGACTCTTCTTTGCAATACTATCCGGGTAAGGCAAATGTTGTAGCTGATGCCTTAAGTCATCGACCTCAACTAGTAATTGCTGCTCTATTGATTCGAGAATTGCAACCATTGGATGTTTTAGCTGATTTTGACCTTCGACTAGTGGAATTCGCGGAAGGACAATATCTTGGATTTCTATTCATACAACCGACTCTAATCAGTCGTATCATTAAGGCTCAATAGATAACTGAAGATTTCAAATTGTGGTTCGCTAAGATGTCAGCGAATGAACCAAAAGTATCGAGTGTTGGTTTGGACGAAGTTTTAAGATGTAAGGGTAGACTCTGTGTACCTGACAAAGATAATCTCTGAAAAGACATCAGATGAAGCACACAAATCATAAGTGACTATACATCCTAGAGGTAAGAAGATGTATAAGGACTTGAAGAGAAATATTTGGCGGGAAGGAATGAAGCGAAAAGTAGCTGAGTATGTATCTCAATGTCTTACTTCTAAGAAAGTAAAGGCAGAACACCAAAAACCACCTGGTCTTCTACAACCATTACCAATTCCCCAATGGAAGTGGGAACACATCACTATGGATTTCGTGATAGGATTGCCAAAGTCTCAGTAAAACCATGACGCTGTTTGGATAATCATGGATCGACTTACCAAGATGGCGTAGTTTATTGCCTATTGCATGAGGTACCTGTGGGACCGGGTTCGCGGGTAAGTGGCCCTAGCGTTTCCCTCGATAGTGTCCCGGGATGGATGCTAAGGAGCACACTTTAGGGAAACTAGGACTTCCTCACACGATCTTAGAGACAAAGAGTTGCCACCTAATTTTTATTAGGAATTAGGAAACCCAAGTTTGACTCGCCCAAAATTGAACAAGGTTACTCAACCTTCATTACCAGAAATTAGGTTCAAGGGTCTTGGTATGAGAGGGGAAGGAGCCCAAGTAGGACTAAAGCACCCCCTCCTCGCCCTATAGAATGGTAGCCTTGATTCAAATATCCTTGTTCTTAATTCATAATTGATGTTGTTTCCTCAAACATACTAGATAATATATACATATCAAAAAGGGAACATATAAGGGAAATCATGTCAAGAGATTAAATCATGTAGAAGTTGGATGCAATGCAATACAAGGGAGAGGTATACTTATAGTGGTTAGTCCCACCTGGGACCGATGCAAGTAAAGGAAACATCTCATGATATGCAAAAGGGAACGAGAAGACTTACATTGGTTGACTCAAGCGGAGTCGTAAAAAGCAAAATAAAAGAAATGGGTAATGCAATCATGCAACAATCCTAGATAAGATGTCTCTAACACATAAGCATATAAACAGAGACTATCCTAAAGGAATTGTGTCATTAAAAACAAAGTTTTAAACCCAGAAAAATTCTAAGAGAAATGATAGAGATAGTACACAATACACGGGCACTACACCACATGTAGAAGAGGCAAGCTCACAAATCAAAGTCTGGATCCATGACATTCAATTCTCTACACTAAGACAACAAGGAATACCCAAGCATTGCAAAAATACAAACTGGTGATGCCTAAAACTGGTAAGAGAGGTTTAGAGAGAGAAAGAGACAAGAACAATTTGTATGTGGTTCGGTCCCGTTAATGAGGTGACCTACGTCCACGGTTGCGTCTGTACGCTCTCACTAGTAGATCACCGACAGGCCTGGTTAGCCAACAAAGATGGGTGGCACTACCAGTAATATCGGCCGGGTATATGCGTATTGATGGTGAGTTCTCTGTTGAATGCTTGTCAGCTAGAGAATAGTCAGATCGGAATCGGATCCCTGTAAACAGGGCAGGTGGGCTCTTTTATAGATGCAAGAGTCTACCCTTACAAGGCAAGTTGATAGGATTAGGAAGCCTAATCTAATCACAATAGATTTGCATGATTTTAGGAGAGTTTCCTAAGTGGTTTAGGAAACTGTCATATTCCCTTTCGCAAACTTGTAGTTGATTTAGGAAACTGCTGGATAGGTCGGGATTGCGGGACACCGCGACCTTCATGCCTGGTCCGTTGGTGCAAACCGTGCAGTCTGAATAAACACCTCGGGAATGCTTGGCCCCACAGGGGTGCGCCCTTACCAGAATAATCGGCGCCTCTGGGTGACGTGGCACTATCTTCATGGCTAGATTATTTTGGACATATCACCTGCCCCCCATTTTCAGAACTGACTGGATGCGCCATCGGGTGAGGATTCAAAAATCAGTAGCTTCTTGGAAACCGTCTAGATGCGGTCCGAGAGTGTTGCTCGGGATGGGGCCCACACTCCAGATCCCCTGGTCTGGTAACCGACCGGTACAGGTGGGAGCTCGGGTATGGGTATTGCCACGTGTCAGGGAGTAATTAGCCTGGTCAGGATCCAGCAGAGTTGGTTTAGATGTAACCGAATAGTCGCGTGGTAATTGGACCGTCACATCACGCATTTAATGCGCGCGAGATTTGAGGCGACCCTTCACGTGCCTGAGGTGACAGCTGTTGATAGTTCTTGGCGGGAAAAATCCTGAGCCGTTGGATTTGATTGATCTGGACCGTACGCTACTTCTATATAAGGAACACTTGGCTCATTTCTTCAGTTCCTGCTGCCAACTGAGAGATTTTCCCGAGCAGTTTGAGAGCAACCAAGATTTCCGAGCAAGGTTCCCGAGTCCTTTTCTATGCTAAATTTTGTAAGTCCTTCCTTTCTATCCTTAGTTCTTCATTATCTTCTTCTTTTCTGGAACAAAACTGGTGGGAGTGAACCCACTTGGGTTAGAGCGAACCTGGGACTTTTTCTTTTTTCGGTTTTATCACTTCTTTCAGTCTGGGGGTACACTAGAGCAGATTGACTGAGCGGGAGTTCCCAAGGGAGTCTTGAGAGAGTGTTGTCTTTCTTCTCGAGTCTTGTACTACCTGCCCTTTAGGTTATTAGATCTACCTCCCCTGTACATCAGATTTGGAGTTCTTGACCCATTCTTAGGTCGTCTGCCCCTTAGGTCCTCCACAGACGCAGTCATGTGTCATTCAAATTTCAACTTGTCGTCCCGGTCGGAAGACGAGCAATTGTGATCAGGGTCTATGGGTACAAGCCCAGACCCTCCTTCCCTAGCCCCCTCAGACTAGCATAGTGAGGGAGTAATCCCCGTTCGGGCGTTTCACGAGAAAGCGCACCGGGATTCTCTCGTAGCCTCAACGTCTCGGGGGTCGGGCGACGAGGGGTCTATACCGAACAGTCCTGGAGTCGTCTTCGCGTGTGAGTCCATTGTTAGTACCCTACGCGGTCCTGACTTAGATTGAATCAGGGACAGGTATGAGCTTCCCGGTCCCTTTTCTCTTGCCGTGCACGATGGCAGAGCTCACTTCCATGAGTCGGGCTTCGTCACTCTGTACGAGGATGCTTTCATGGCGGGCCTTCGTCTGCCTATTCACCCAGTTGCTAGGGACAAGCTTATCTACCTCGGGATCTCCCCTGGGTAGTTTGCCCTGAACGGTTGGCGATACCTGATGGGGTGCATCTCTTTATGGCCCCAAATCCTCGGGTATGAGCTCACCTTGCAGGAATTCTTTTGGACCCACTGGCCTTTCCAAGTTCATGGGGAGGCCGGCTTCTTCTCGCTCTCGGCTAGGCAGGGGCGAAAGATAATTGTAAACTGCCCAAGCAACAACAAAGAGTGGAAGAAGAAATTCTTCCAAGTGTCCACCCTAGGGCTGTGCAATAAGGCGCTGGGTATTCAGCTGAGGACCTCCTGGGCGGGGAAGCTGAGGAGTAAGCCCAAGCACTTTTCTTTCTTGATCATTCTTTTTATTTTGCCTTGACTAACCCATTTGTATGTTTTCTTTGCTGTGGGAGTAGTGGACGTGCCGAGTCATCCCGACGAGCTCCAAGCGAGGGTCTTGTCCTTGGTCGAGGACCCAACTGACATCAACAAGGTGCTGACTCGGTCGGGAAGTCCGATGATTTCCTACAAGTCCCAGCGCCTCAAAGCTCCTGCTCTCCCGGTGATCATTCCTGGTAAATTTTATCTCTTGAACGTCTGGTTTTCTTTTTGTTTAGGATTTTACTGGACTAACATATTCTCTGGTTTTACAGAAATGGCTCCTAAGAGCGCGGCAACTCTAAAGGAGAAAGAGGCGGCCCTAAAGGTCCGGCCTGGCCAGAAGAGGAAGAAGCCGGATCCGTCCGAGGGCCAGCGCCTGAAAAGGATTTCCCGGGGGATATCCATCTGGGCTGAGAAGGAAGCTGGCGCTACTTCCTACGCATGTAGTTACAGTTGCTGCACCACCATCACCACCTCCTGGCATAACCATCGCTGAACCTCCACTCCCCCCAGTAGCCAAATCATCCGGGGTCTCCTTCCCGACCATGGAGGAAGCTCGCGCAGGCCGCTCTTCAAGGCCAGAGGTTGAGACGGCGAATGAAGTCCGTGGAAGGGTACGCCCCAGGTTGCTGTAGAGTCAGATTGACAAGTGCACCCTGCTGAGCCCCGAGGCCATCATCGGTTGGCTATATAGCATCAGCCACATGGTAAGTTTCTTTGCAATGTGAACATTAACTTTCTCACCATGCGCATACTGACGTTTCCTTGTTCTTGCAGATTGGTTATATTGCGATCGGGGACGAGGCCATCCTTTCCGGCGTTGCTGAGAGGTTGGCCGCTGCAGAGGCTGACCTCTCTGTGGAGAGGGCTGCTCGAGAGTCCGAGGGGTTTGCCCTCACTGTGGAGAAAAAAAGATCCTGGGCAACAACCTTGGAGCTGGGGGAGGTCCGTGATTCCTTATCAACCGAGCGGGCTGCCCGGAAGGCTGCGGAGGCCAAGGCTGTGACCGCGGAAGCCGGAAGGATTATCATCGAGAAGATTGCTGAGGCCAAGGTGGCAGTCTCAGAGTCCACGAAGATCTCTGTTGAGAAGGACCCGGCAGCTATGATGGCCACGCTTTCAGAGCTTACTGCTGCTCGGGAGGCTGAAGCCAAGGAAGCTGAAGAAGAGTTCGAGGCGGGGTTTCTCATAGGCTACACTGACCTGGAAAGCGGGCTGCTGCTGACCACCCTGATTGGGATCTGTCTGGGTACTCCTGGGCCGAGTCCAGTTATTGGAAGGAGGACCAGGTTGACTCCGAGGTCGCCGCTGAACCTGAGGTCGCCGCTGAAACTAAGGTCACCGCTGAAGCTGAGGTCGACGCTAAAGCTGCACCGGCCGGGGTCCCCTCTCTTGATGAGCAAATCGCAGGGGAGGAGGAAGAGGTGGTTGTAGACTAGTTTTTTTTTCTTTTTTTTATTGTTGTAGTTTTTTTCTTTCTGGGGAGGCTACTACAACTGCCCCCAGGCTTTGTACAACTTTAGTTTAATTAATGAAAAGGCCCTCGAGGTCAAACTTTCCATTAACTGTCTTTCTTTCTTTTTTTCTGTACTATGCCATCTTTAATTGCTCGTATCCGCTCGGTTTTGGCCAACCTAACAGCTGCTTTAGCAAATGTTTTAGGACCGTAACCAGTAGAACACCTAGTCTTTCTGACCTGTTTAAAAGGTACGCCCGGTGTATTATAGGAATACCCTGTATTACCGTCCGGGGTGTCCCGGTGTATCATAGGTGTATCTTGTTTTACCGTCCGAGATAGAATCTCTGGTCACTGTACGTACTTAGGAATTTTTCCAAGTTCTTTTAGTGACCGGTGTGATTTCCTGCTTTGGCCTAATATTCCCCTACCCCCCAAGCATTTTGCTAAGGCGGGAGTGCGGGAGTTAGTAGCCATAGGAAACTGACCTGGAACATGGGTGGTTACAGGGTCCTTTGGAGCTTCCCATCGTCGGCCGCCTAGGGGTTTGCCCCCATCGTCGGGTGGGCCTAAGCGAAGCCTTAAGTAATTTTTTATATAGATCTAATATCCTCTTACCTCCCGAGCGTCCTATGAAGGCGGGGGCGTGGTGAGGAGCGACCATAGGAAACTGACCTGGAACATGGGTGGTTGCAGGGTCATTTTGTGCCTGGGTTCGGAGCCCGAGGTCTTTTGAGTGCTGGGGTTCGGAGCCCGAGGTCTTTTAGGTGCCTGGGTTCAGAGCCGGAGGTCTTTTAGGTGCCTGGGTTCGGAGCCCGAGGTCTTTTTGTGCCTTGGTTATTAGCCAAGGTCTTTTTGTGCCTTGGTTCTTAGCCAAGGTCTTTGATGCCCCAAGGTTAGGCCCGAGGTCTTTTCTGCATTGCACGGTGTACCGACGGGAGTAATTTTGCAAAATAAGCTTTCTAACTTAATTAAAAACAAAAATTTATTGCTACTGCTCAATCAGAGCTACAAAAAGAAATCTCTCTACCAGTACTAAATTCCCGTGGCCCAATGCTATTGATAATACTTGCGGAGGTGCTGCACATTCCAAGGATGAGAGAAATCATGCCCGTCCATACTTTGTAGCCAGTAAGTTCCCGGATGGTTGATCCGGGTTACTTTGTACGGGCCTTTCCAGTTTGCCTCCAATTTTCCATGGCTCGGGATTCGGGTAGACTGGTTCACTGCCATGAGGACGAGGGCTCCGACTTGAAAACTGCGATGCTTCACCTTGCTGTTGTAGTATCGAGAAACCCGTTGTTTGTAGGCCGCCACCTTCAGATAGGCTTGGTCTCTTTTTTCCTCCACCAGATCTAGTTCTGACCGAAAGGCTTCTTTATTGTCCGGTGCTCTGAAGTTAGCCACCCTATATGTAGGCAACTCGAGCTCTGTGGGGACCACCGCCTCAAATCTGTAGGTTAAAGAGAACGGGATTTCGCTTGTTGCCGCTCGGGGTGTTGTGCCGTAGGCCCATAGGAGGGTCAGTAGTTCTTCGGCCCACAGCCCTTTGGCGCCTTCCAGCCTTGTCTTGATTGACTGCAAGATTGTTCGGTTGGTTACCTCGGCTTGACCATTGGCTTGTGGGTGCTCGGGGGAAGAGTAATAATTCAGTATCCCGTAGCCCGAGCAGAACTGCCTGAATATAGGGGTGTCAAACTGCCTACCGTTATCGCTGACCAGGACCCGGGGAATGCCGAATCTACTAAGAATATTCATTTCCACGAAGCTCTCCATTTTTCGTTCTGTTATTGTCACCAAGGGCTTGGATTCTGCCCATTTGGTGAAGTAATCAACAGTGATGACGATGAACTTGACTTGTCCTTTTCCCATTGGCAGGGGACCGATGATGTCGATGCCCCACTGGGCGAACGACCAGGGGCTGTGGATTGGTGTCTGGAGCTCTCCCGGTCGGTTGATCATGGGAGAGTTTCGTTGGCACTTATCACATCTTCTGACGTACTCCTGGGAATCCCGGGCCATGGTTGGCCAGTAGTAACCTTGCAGTAGGCCCTTTCTGGAGAGTGCTCGGCCTCCAATGTGGTTCTCGCACACCCCTTTATGGATTTCATATAGTATAGCTTGGACTTGCACAGGATGAACACAACGGAGGTACGGGATAGTGAATCCCCTCTTGTAGAGAATTCCGTCAACAAGGTGGTATCATGTCGCCCGGTATTTGACCCGGCGGGCGTCTTCTTTGTCGTCTGGTAGCACCCCTGTTGTCAAAAATGTCATGAGCGAGTCCATTTAGCTGGGTCCCAGGGTGACCGGGTCTACCTCCATGCCCTCTGAGTTGATCACACTCGGATCGGGTAGGTATTGTATCCGTATCTCGGGCAAGTCTGACTCAGAAGATGAGGCGAGGCGAGCTAACCGGTCGGCCCTGGTATTTTCTTCTCTCGGTATCTGCGTAATGGAGAATCCTCGGAGCTACTTGGAAACCGCTCGGACAAGGGTCAAGTAGGCTACCATATTGTCATCCCGCGCTTCATATTCTTGGTTAACCTGGTTGACCACGAGCTGGGAATCACTGTATCCCTGGACCAATTGTGCACTCATAGAGGTGGCTAACTGCAGTCCAACCAATAGGGCTTCGTATTCGGCCTCGTTGTTGGAGGCACGAAACCCAAATGTCAATGCATATTCAAGTTGGATGCTGTCGGGGGTAGTTAAGATGATCCCTGCCCCACTGCCTTGTTGATTGGATGAACCGTCCACGTGTAGTACCCAGGTAGGGATATCAGAGTGTAACCCGGGCGGTAAGGCCGGCGGCTCGGACTCTTCAACCGGGTCTTCTAGATATGTGAACTCAACCAGAAAGTCAGCCACGACTTGCCCCTTAATGGTTGTCCGGGGTCGGTAGATTACTTCAAACTCTTCCAACTCCAATGCCCGCTTGACGAGCCTCCCAGACGTGTCTGGACGACTGAGGATTCTGCGGAGAGGTTGATCTGTGAGGACCACAATGGCATGGGCTTGAAAGTAAGAGCAGAGCCTCCGGGCCGAGGTGATAAGGGCGAATGCTAGTTTTTCGATGCGGGAGTATCTGCTCTCTGCGCCCTGTAACACCCGGCCGGTGTAGTACACTGGGAACTATATCCCGTGCTCTTCCTGAATGAGAGTCGAGCTAACCGCTGACGGTGACACCGCAAAGTATAGGAATAATTCTTCTTCGGGCACAGGTGTTGAGAGTAGAGGAGGGGAAGCCAGGTACTTCTTGAGTTCCTGGAACGCCTCTTCACACTCTTCTGACCACTGGAACGCCTTACGGAGGATTTTGAAGAATGGCAGACACCAGTCGGTAGCTCGAGAGACAAATCTGTTTAATGCGGCCACTCGTCCGGTTAAGCTCTGAACCTCCTTTGTTGATTTGGGCGACCGCATGTTGGTGATGGCTTTGATCTTCTCGGGGTTTTCCTTAATCCCCCGTCTGCTGACTAAGTGGCCCAGAAATTTCCCGGACGAGACCTCGTCCTAGCTCTTGACCAGCATAACATCCACATATACCTCCATAGTCTTTCCAATGAGGTCTTTGAACATGTAGTTGATCAGGCGTTGGTAGGTGGCCCCGGCATTCTTGAGACCGAATGGCATCACCTTGTAGTAGTACATGCCCTGGTCGGTGATGAATGCAGTCTTCTCTTCGTCCCCGGGGTACATGCTGATCTAGTTATACCCCGAGTAAGCGTCCATGAATGAGAGGAGTGCGTGACCCGCCGTGGAGTCCACAAGGAGGTCTATCCTGGGTAGCGGGTAGCAATCCTTGGGGCAAGCTTTGTTGAGGTCGGTAAAGTCTACGCACATCCTCCACTTCCCGCTGCTTTTCTTGACAAGTACCACATTGGCTAGCCAGTCGGGATAGTGGACTTCTCGTATGGAATGAGCTTTGAGGAGCTTCTCGACCTCTTCGCTCACTGCCTTCTGTCTCTTGGGGGCCATGCCCCTCCTTTTCTGCTTTACCGGCCTGCAATTTGGACTGACGTTGAGGCGATGGAACATTACACGGGGGTCAATCCCGGGCATATCCTCGTGACTCCAAGCTAAAATGTCCTGGTTTTGCCTCAAGAACTGGGTCAGTTTTTCCTTCAGGCCGGGATCCAGTAAGCTGCTAATGCTGACTGTGCGGTCAGGGTACTCGGGATTCAGCACTACACTTTCCAATTCTTCCACCGGACCTACCGCGTCGCTCTGGTCCTGGGGGTCCATCTCTTGGATGTTTAATGTTTCGGTGATTGCCCCCCGGCGTAACGAGCTGACGTAGCAACTCCGAGCAGTGGTCTGATCTCCACGCAAGCATCCAAGTCCCTGAGGGGTCGGGAACTTCACTGTTAAGCTGTAGGTGGAGACGACTGCTCTGGCCTTGTTGAGGGTCGGCCTGCCGAGGATGACATTGTAGGCCGACGGGGCTTCTACGATCACGAAATTGGTCAGTATGGAGGCCTGCTGAGGGTAGGTCCCCATGAGAACTAGAAGCTCGATTGTCCTAAGCGGTTGTGTGCTAGAGTCGTTGAATCCAACCAGGGGGTAGCAACCATCCGGAGCAGATTGACACGACTGGAAATGTGATCTCTTAAGAGTACGTCAAAGCATAGATGGTCGCGTCGAGTAATAACCGGTAAGACCGAGTCGTATTCCCAAGGGATGAAAATGAGGGAAAAGAAACCTAGATTGAATCCTAAAGAAAATAAAAGATGCTTTCTTATAGAGTGGAGATTCTAACGGCCCTATAGAAAAAGAAACAAATTAAAGTAAAGTGATAACTTAACTAGATAGAACTAAAAACTGTGATTTGAAATTAAATGTGAAAAAGAGTTGGAAACATGTGAGTCCACAAGGTACCAGCCACTACCATGATTTAACAATAACAAACAACCGGGGTCTTCTTCTTTTAGTATTCCATATTTCGAAATTGATTAAGTAAAGCATTCTAGACACTAAGTATGTGAATTTCACATACTTAGTGGTTCAACTACCTCACTTATTTATGAAGGACTGGAATTAAACTAACTAACTCTATGAACAATAATAAATAAATCGAGTATAGGATAATTGACATGTTCGTCATAAGTGTTCATTGAGTTAATTAATCAAAAGAGCTTTTATTTTAAAATCAGTTTTCAATTTGAGCTTAAAAGGGACAATTTGAGCTTAGTTACTAAAATAGAAGTTACTGGAATACAAAAAGGATCCAACCCAAGTCATAAGCATACCAATCGATTGCTATTGTTGTCAATCGATTGGTATGAAATGACTTTGAATCGATTGGTTAATGTACCAATCAATTGGTTAGGAATCTATGGCAATCGATTGGATTCTATTTCCAATCGATTGCCACTGATTCTCAGGCAGAATCATGGCAGTGGGCTGCGAACAATGTTTCTTTACATTATTTCCAACCAATACTCTAAGCTAGCATGTTTTGCACTTCGTGAATGAAAATAAATTGAGAAATGAAATTGAATAGAGACGGATTAAATCTGTGAAACTAGAACTATCAAAATCAAACTAAAACTATATTGAGGTTTACAATCAAGCAATTTCTACAGTAAGAATGCAAAAAGAAAGGAACCTGAACTTGAAATTGAATTTGAAATGTACAATCTTTACTTGAGCTTGTTCAAAAACCAAGAAAATATGAAGAAATCCTACAAAATAATACACCCATGAGCCAACCCCTCACCTTTTTCACTCCCCTCTATATATAGTGTAATATCCATGAGCTGAAGGCATCTAGGTTCATTCTGTAACAGCTGGTCGTCGTCCTGATTGCTGAGATCTTACACCATTAACGCAGATTGATTCCAGCTTTCACCAATCGATTGACAAAAATATCAATCGATTGGTAAAAATACCAATCGATTGATTATGGAAATATGTCAATCGATTGGTACCCAAACTTCATCTTCTTGTTTCTTAATCTATTCCTTTCAACTTGTTATTCATTCTAACTTCAGAACCTGCATTCAAAGAGCTAAACACAACAACATACCACAGAAAGCACATCATTGTGTAAAGAAATGAATTAAAACACAAGTGCAGATCAAACTAGAGAAATGGGGTTAAGTTTATCCAATTTTTCCTCTTTATTGGGCCAATTATTCTACAAATATCAGCCCTCATCACGACCCCCAACTAGCGTGTTGCTAGTCTCTAGGAAAGAAGCGGAATTAGAACAAGCAAAGATGAACAACAACCAACATTACGGTTTTTATTGAGCAACAAAAGAAAGAAAAACCTAACTCACTTTCACAGGAATCGGGGTTACAGTTAGCATGTGCAATAAGCCTTTGAACCTCTAGGTTTATCCTAGTGGACGAGTTGTGTCTCGTGAGGGTTTTAAGAGAATATACCCACAAAATTCAAGTGTCAAGCTTTCTAAACTTATTCAAGAATCTCAATTTTTCCTTTACGCTAAAAATTCTGCTTAACAAGGACATAAATTCCTTTATCATGCTATGGAAATAAACAACATGTTACAAAGTAACTATTCAAGTCAAAAACTACATCCATAGCCTTTGTATATCCTTGTGTGTGTGTGTGGAGTTAACAACTATGATCGAATTCTTTATCTCAGAGTTATTTGGATTGACATGTTTAAAATTTCATAGTTTCAACTTAATTCTCACACAGTTTACACTCAAGATAAAATCGCTCTGAAACTGGCGTAAAAAAAATTATGCGCTCATAGTATGAAGCTCAAATGAGTAAATATAGGGGTAATCAAGAATGCTTACATACTAGACACTGAAGAACGCTCCTTTTGAGGTGCATGAGTCTCATGAATGGAATACCAATTACTTCAGGAGCGATCTACTGTGGAAAACTCATTTCGTACTCGAGATTTGTTAAAATTATCTAGAATCTTTAGGACTTGTGACAGAAATAGGAAGAAAGTTAAGGACAGTGAAATATGATAATGAGTTCAAGCATGTGACATGGTAATATCAATTTCACTTCACACTTTCTATTTATCCAATGTCCAATTTCTTTTATTTCTTCATTTCCACCGATTCCTTATTTTTTTATTTTTTATCTTTTTATTTTTTTATCACTTCTTCTTTTCCTCCTTTAGATATTCACACAAAACTGTCACATGCTTGACTAAAAATATGTGATTTTAGATAGAGGCATTGATTTGTGATAGGCAAGTGGGAATTTAGACTTTCTCAGGTGACGAAGTGAGAACTCGATGGCCTAAATCATCTTCTAAACACTTTAACTTATCTCGAGTATTTCATGAATTTTAAATTAGTAGATCCTGAACATTCTCCAGAAGCATTAGCCAAATTAAACAAGAATGAGACTCTCGACGAGATAATAGAGCATTTCAAGAATTAACATGAGTTTTTGTGATTAACCCTCAGAATAAAAGAATGGCTCGAATCTCACTAGGCTTTAAAGTTTTACTATTAATCCAATCACATGACAATCATATTTCGCTCCAATTCAAAGATTCTTTCGTGATTGTCAACTTGTGCAAATGTTTTCAGGATATATTCATGCTATGGACGTAAAACCAGATTAGCGACAAAGTAACATGTAATCAAAGTCCATACTATGACAAGAAAGATATGAATGCATCATTGCACAATGATATTAGCTAGGAGAAACGAGGTTTTAAAAGTTAGAAGCTTGACAATTTTTTTTTTGAAAGATATGAAAAAGAGAACAAAACAAAGAAAACAAAACAAGCAAACTTGGAGATTCTAAAATTAGACACGTGTGCGTTTTTTTTTTTAAATTCCGGAATACACATGTGGATATATCCATACTACTCCCTACCCCCAACTGAAATCGACATTGTCCCCAATGGAAGGATTGCAAGTAAAAGAAGATATCACCTGATTCACGTGTTTCAGTACATCTCTGGGAATTCACCTGTTTTAAATATAACAATCTCCACAAACAACCAAGATCAAATATATTATGGATAATAGATAGAATATATACAATAAAAACACAATCCATGAGTAACAGCACTATCTATGTAGTCATATCCAAAAGTCCGATCAAGATGTCCACAAAATATACACAACCATAGACCCAAAAGTATTTATCCAACCCAAAATATCCACAATAGCAAATAAAACGATACAAGAGAGATCTCAAGATATGAAATAACAAAACATTCTCTTGCTCACCAAAACTCCATCCTAAGGCTCAATGTCATGAACTGGAGCATCTGCTCCCTCACTGCCACCCTCAGTAGCCGTCTCAGTCTGGACGACAGCCGCCGGGTCACTCTCAGCCGACGGGGGAGCAGCAGCTGGAGGTGGTGGCAGTGGAGGTGTCTCCGATAACATGTCTGCTGAAGATGCTGAAGCGGGTGCTGTAGTGGTTGATGGAACTGTTGGTGGAGGTGGCATGGATGCAGAACATAAAGATTGCTCTATCCCCAACAGCATCAGCATCTACTCAACCTAACTGCCCAGCTGATCAAGTCTAGAATGAACATAATCATGATCAGAGGCCATCTGAGCAGCCATCAACTCCTGCTGAGCCTTGAGCTCTCGAATCATCCCATGCAACCGTACTCTCACTTCTCTCTCCTCAACAAGAAAATTGTAAATGGTCTGGAGAGACACAGGAGTAGATGTGGAGGCTGTAGGGGGCTCGCGTCTTCTCAACTCATACTGACCCTCAGCTGCTGTCGGTGTCCCTGGGTCCTCGTCTTCTTCCTCAACTACATTTGTATCCTGACCCTCAGCCTTTGTCGGCGTCCCTGGGTCCTCGTCCTCTAACTCTGACGTCTCCTCTCCTCTCTTTCTCTTCTTCCTCTTACTACTGTCTCCTACTTTTCCCTTTCTTTTTGCTAATTTTTTTAATTGTGCTACTGATCGTCTAGCAGCAGACTCACCAAAAACACCAATTTTCAATTTCTGCAATGCCTCTCCTGTCGGTATCTCCAATCCTACCTCCTCACACACTCTATGGATCACCCAAGCACCTTTGAGGTGTTGGGCCTTGCTAGGATGATGTGTGGGCTCAATGAAAAACTCGATGAAGAGCCGAACGAGGCAAATAGGCAAATCGGTCCCAATAGCATATAAAACTCTCACATACCACCCAGCAAAGTCTAACTTATAAGTCGTAGGGAGGATACAGCTGCAGAGAGCTAAGTGGAGAAGGTGATAGTCCATAGTCAGATCATGATCATCAAATACTGGAATCCCTGTGTACTTCTTGATTTTTCCACCTGAGATCTCTTTAGCCACAGCATCAAAAGAAGGGAAAGGGCGGTTGGCATGGATAGGATACAGGTGATCAGGTACCTCAGCAATACCTAAAGCTCTGGCCACTGTGGCAGGACTAAACTCGATCTGACGCCCTTGAACACAAGAAAAATAGGTGTATGGAAAATTCGGGGCTTTAACCATACTCGCACAGGCTAATCGAATCCAAGAAGCATACACTTTCTTTTGAATGGTAAGGATGGGGAGCCAGCTTGGAAATGAGCGTAACCGAGTGAGATAGAATAGTGGCTTGTCATCGCTCCAAAGATTTTCAAATTGCCGCTCAACCATGACATCCCTGGTTTTGAAATATTTCAAAAACTAGGTATTTTCCTTGTCATTCCTAGACCCGTGAGCCAGTGATGGGTCAGGAATATCAAGCGAAGTGGATTTCTCTGGATGGGGCCCACTGTCCTTAGGCTTGGGAGCCATAAGAGCTAAAACTGAAAGCAAACCAGAGAGTTAGGATGAGAAAAGAAAGACTCTGCTCTCTGCTTTATACCAATCGATTAACATAAATTGTCAATCGATTGAAGATAAGTTCCAATCGATTAAACCCTAATGTCAATCGATTGACATCAGCGAATGAAGGGGGCTGCCCACAATAAGGTCTCACATCCCCCTTTCAAGCATTTTAGTGGTCTTAGGACCATGAGGGGCCCCCTCTATCATTTTGATCAAGAATTAAGGACAAATATAGGTGTGGGTTTGGGGGGATACCTCGATCAAGAATTGTGGCAGAACCTACGCCTAGAGACGATTGTGACTGAGATTGATGATGATGTGATGGTGATGATGCTGAAATTGGTGGCTCAAAATTAATCTCCTTCTTCTCTCCCTCTGTCCACGCGATGACAGTGGCGGTAGAGATGGTGAGGTTGACGGTGATGGTGAAAATGAGGATGATGATGGTGACAATGAAGAGGATGGAGAGGATGGTAGGGGTTCTCTCCACACGCCCAAAATCGCCTGGGTTCTCTTTCTCTCTCTCGTTGTCTTTGAATGAAATGAGGGAGGGGAGAAGAACATACTTTACGTCTGGGAGAGTTGTCAATCGATTGACAAGATATGTCAATCGATTGATAAAATAATTCAATCGATTGATGTTCAAGCTCAATCGATTGAGATTTAAAGTTCATGGTAGCCCAATTATTCTTCAAGTAATTACTCTCAACATTTTGAAAATGCATTATAGAGGTAAAATACAGGATTACAAGCATCCAAACAGGGAAAGACACCTATCAACACACAAGTAGGAAGAATTTATTCAAAAATCATCAATCTTATTATTCAAATTGGATTATTATCATCCAAGGGTATAAGATCTTGGTTAAAAGACAAACAAACAAAAAGAAAGAAAACAAGAACAGAGTCTGTCCTATTCATTTGCTACGGGAGTTATCAATTCTGCTCAGATTCTGGGGAAGAAAGGTCTTCTCCTTCAGCATAATCCACGAAGTACTCCATGACTTCTTCATTCGAATCGATTTGAAGGTCTTCATAAATTTCTCGAACAGCGCACAACAAATCCCAGGTATTCATATCAGCGATTTCCATATTAGGGGAATCTGGGCATGAGCCGAAAAGCGGAGTAAAAATTGGCCTTTCTTGTTCCCTCTATTCTGGGGTTCCTGGAGAACGGACCCCATGGTAGAGCAAATGTGGTAGGTGATGCAGTGGATTCATCCTATAGCCAACAAAAAGATAGAATAAGAACAAAAGGAAGACAGAAGGAAATAAAGAAACACACAAAGAAAGAGGGAAAACTATTATACAACAAACAGGATTTTTCAACTTTCAAGAAGAATAGTCAGGATCATCCAGTTGGATGGTCTCTGACTTTGGTTCAAACCTTTCCAAAAATAGTTTTAGGTGTTGCCCATTAACCTTGAATGCATTACCATTCTTGGGGTTTACAATTTCCACTGCCCCGTGAGGAAAAACCTCTTTGACAATAAATGGTCCTATCCATCTCGACCTCAACTTACCAGGAAAAAGATGAAGCTTCGAATCATAAAGTAACACTTTCTGTCCGGGTTTGAGCTTCTTTCTCAGGATTGATCGATCATGCTTAGCTTTCAATTTGGATTTATATGTGCGAGTACAATCGTAACCATCATTTCGGATCTCCTCCAATTCATTAAGCTGTAACTTCCTCAATGTACCACTTTCATTTATCTCAAAATTGAGCAATCTGGTGGCCCAATATGCCTTATGCTCTAGTTCCATAGGTAAATGGCAAGCTTTTCCATAAATCAGCCTATAGGGAGACATTCCAAGGTTCGTCTTGTACGCTGTCCTATATGCCCACAAAGCATCAGTCAGACGTGATGACCAATCCTTTCTATTGATGTTGACAGTCTTTTCCAGGATATATTTGATCTCCTTATTAGCTAGCTCTGCCTGACCATTTGACTGTGGGTGATATGATAAAGCAATCTTATGGTTAACCCCATGCGTGATTTTAAACCCAAATTTTTTTGAGCATCTGGTCTTTCTCCCTCTTTCTTTTAAAAAGTTTATCGAGACTGAAGAACCTTCCGAAGAGGTTAAATCACCTTAAAGATCTTTGAATTCCATCAGAGATTGTCGTCATTGGTTTTGGAGGTAATCATCCCCTGAATTTGATGGTCAGTCAAAATTGGGGTATCTACAGCTGCATTGATCTGCTCTGGAGTCATGGGAGCCGCCGATCGTGCAAGCCTGATCCGTTGGTTGAGCAGTCTTTTTATTCTTCTTCGGAGGCATGACTATCAGCTAAGAGATTTGTTTGGGAAGAAAAGCTGTCATTTTCCACAGATGACGCCAAACTCATGATTCAAAATATTGTGTAAGAGATGAGAAGGATTAGACAAGAGAATTTGTATGTGGTTTGGCCATGTTAATGAAGATGCTTATGCCCATGTGGGTGTCAGAGCACTTGCACTATGATATCAAATCGTCGAGGGGTTTTTAGTGAACCAACAATGGAGATGGAGCTACCAGAAACTGGCCGGGTATGTATAGGTATGTAAGATAAGAGTACAATCCCCATGAAGGTGGTGAGTGGTCTCTTTTATAGATATAAGAGACCCATTTGTACATGGCAAGTAAACTGATAAGGCAATACAGTCCAATTAAGATTGATTAGGACAAATCGTGTGAGTTTCCTAATTGGACTAGGAAACGATCTACACTTTCCATCAGTCTTCTGACTTATATAGGAAACTGTTTGGAACATTCTGGATACGTCCTAGGGCTTAGCTGCACGGTGCCCGTGATAAACTGCGCCCGTGATGCTTTCCTGACCTGTTGGTCGGGCCCTGATAGTACTAGGCGCACTGTTCGATTTATGCACGAGCGGAGCTTCACTTTCATTGGACATTTTTGTACATATCAGTATATATAATATGTATGTATATGTATTTATGTATACATACATGTTACATATTAGTTAATGCAAAAAAAATATAGGAAAGAAAAAAAAATAGAGAAGAATAGTGAGTCGAGAAAGAAGAGAAAAAAAGTGAGGGATCCACATTTTCGATGCCATAGCTTCGCCGTATGTCGCCGAAATCACGATACGAAGCCATATTTGGACTCATGGGGTTAAATCTAACCTTATGGTACAATTTAATTTGAGCTTAATCGATAGATTTTTTGTGACCCAAATGGGTTGGTAACATTTAGTTTACCAAAATTGTGTAGGATTAACCACAAGTTTATATTTAGGCTAGATCTAGGAAAAATTCGGGGTACCTAGGCTTATTTGATTATTTGCAGAGCTGAGTGCTCTAATTCCAAAATTGGGTATTTAATGTTGCTTATTTGATATTTTGTGGTATTAACATGCTTAAATCATGAATATGTAGAAAAGCACGTGGTTAATTATTGCTTAATATATCAAGAATGCTAAAGTTTCCATGTTGCCATGTTGAGATGCTTATGTGCTTATTTGGGTCAAAGGGTGTTAAGTGATAATCACCATTATTTAGCCCATATTTAAGGGACGTCATTCCTCAGGGAAAAAAAAGGGAGGGGGGGGGGGGGGATGAATTCCTTAGATAAAAGGGGACGCTGATGACGACCACAACGAATTGACTTCGGTCATGTGAGAGTGTGTGATATCACTTTTAAAGTGACGACAAAGTGAGAAAGGTCCAGAATTTGGGGTCTAGTAGGATGGTGATTGGTTACTTGACATGCTAGCGACTAATTTTATTATTGTGAATGCTTAAATATTACATATGCTGCATTTCACACTCCGATAGCTTGATTAGAATGTTCACTAAGCGAAAGCTTAAAAAAAATTTATTTTCTGTTGTGGTTATTGAATAACCACCGCAGGTGCAAACCGGGAAGAGGAGATGAAAAGATCTAGCCTACGGGGCTGGGTCTAGATTGTTTGTATGTTTATATGTGAGGATTTGAATAAAGTTGTAATAAGCTTAAAGTTTATGTTTTCAGATATGTTTAGAAATAAATGATGGAATGAGTTTATATACTTTAGTTGGGTTTTTGGTATGTTTTGGAATATTTACAGAAATAAGTGCAGCAGGGGTTAAAATATTTTGGTTTATGAAAACAGGGTAGATGGTGCTATAATAGGGGAAACTCTGTCAAAGTACCATTTGACGGTTTTAAAACTTTGTTATGTTTTTATAATTTTGTTTGATAAAAGGATATTTTACCCCTGGTATTTTAGTCAAAATGTTCATTTTTGGAACGTTAAAAAAAGACTTTTGGTCCTTGTTGGCTTTGCTACACGTGTCCTAGCCAGCCGAGGCGGGTTAGGGTGTTTCAAATTTTTGATATCAGAGTAATAGGTTAAAACAAGTTCTTGCTAATGGTAAAAAGGGGGCTTTGAATGTAGGGGCTGTTCTTATTTTACCCGAGGGGTTTGAATTAGCTCCTCCTGATCGTATTTCTCCTGAGATGAAAGAAAAGATAGGGAATCTATCTTTTCAGAGCTATTGCCCCAATAAAAAAAATATTCTTGTGATAGGCCCTGTTTCTGGTCAGAAATATAGCGAAATCACCTTTCCTATTCTTTCCTTAGACCCCACTACTAAGAAAGATAGCCTTTGGGGACGAGAGACGAATACAACGCATAAAAAAAATGTTGTATATGATAATCATGACATGTAGCTACATGTAGAGGAATACATGTTTACAGCATGTGATTTAAATGTTGTTGAGCGTGCATATCATGTTGTATGCATTCTACATATTATAACATGTAGAGGGATGGTTGAAAGCTTCATTGTGATAAAATAGAGTATAAAGGGAAATGGTTTCCATATGTTAAATTGATTGAGTTAGAAAGGAGGATTGAGAATTTAGTAAGAAATTCTGATTTTGAGAAAATTAGTGGAATTTGGGTTAAGAAAATAAGGGTTCAGTTGGTCATCCTGAAATGATTTGACTGATATTATATTATCAATGGTATTGACTTGCTGAAGGGTTATTGAGTATTGGGTTATGAATGTGGGTATGGATTTCCTTCTGAATATTATCGGGTGATATGTACAAAAATATCTAGTGGAAGCTCTGCTCCTACATAACCCGAGCGGTATGCTTAGTATCATCAGGACCTGACCAATAGGTCGGGATTGCCGTATAGGCTTAGCTTGTCACGGGAATAGCCCAGCCACATCCCACGACGTGATCTAGAATGTTCCAGATAGTTTCCTACATGAGCTAGAAGACTAACGGAAAGAGTATATTATTTCCTAATCTGATTAGGAAACCTCCATGATTTGTGCTAATCAATCCCAATCAGATAGTATTACCTTATCAGTTTACTTGTCATGTACGAGTAGGTCTTTTACATCTATAAAAGAGACTACCCACCTCATTTAAGGGGATGGCATTCTTATTTAACACACACGCATATACCCGGCTGGTCTCTAGTAGTTTCGTCTCCTTTTTTAGTTTACTAAAGGCCCCCGCCCCCAGTGATTTGATAGTGTACGTTCTGTGACACACACGTGGACGTAGGTCTCTTCATTAACAGGGTCGAACAACATACAATTCCTCTTGTCTTCTTCTTTTCTCTAATCCAAATTTAGGCATCATCAGTTTGGCATCGTCTGTGGGAAAATCGATAGTTTTTCTTCCAAAAAAAATCTCTAGTTAGTAGTCATGCCTCCGAAGAAGAATAAGAAAACTGCTCCACCAACGGGTCAGGCAAACTCGCCGGAAATGCAACTGGCAACTTCCAAAGTAGATCACTGCGGCTCTTGCACAGTTTTTGGAGGGTCAATGTCAAGCCCAGCTACAAATCAAAGCTCTACAGGCCCAACAAAATAAGCCCCCACAGGCTGCGGTACAGCTCAGGAACGATGAGCGTGATCAGGTCCTGATACGGATTTGATGATGTGCCCAAACTACACTAATATCCCCCCTGGCTGTGGGATAGTCCAGAAATGATGAGCTTGGCCGGGGTTCTATATGATCCCGACAACCTGCCCGGGCTAACTTGAACCGCACGGGGGATGCTAGAGAGATCATCAATGAAAGGCCCACGGCTAGAGGAGAGGGACAAAAGCAATTCACCCGGGAATCAACTCAGGATCACCCAGCTAGGAGCCGAAGCGACCTTAGGCATACGATTCATCATAGTCAAAGCCGAACCCTATCCCTGAGGATAGCGCACATTGAAGAAGCATCTTCCTCTAACCTGACCTACTATACTGATATCAAACGAGTTACCGGTCAGAAGGATATGGAAGCTCGCATCAATGACATGAAAAAATGGATCGAGACATTATACTGAAAACCAAGTCGCAATTATGCTAAGACTGAGTCACCGTTCACCGACCGGGTTATAGGGTTTGTCGCTCTGTGAAAATTCAAGCAGCCTCATCTTAACTCTTATGAATGATCGGGAAGTCCGATCAACCATTTCCAGACTTACAAGGCTCAGATGGCACTGGCACTAACGCTAATGAACTGCACTGCCTGGCCTTTCCCAGCACTCTCAAAGGGCCAGTCGTACAGTGGTTCCACTCACTTAAGCCCCGATCAGTTGGTGACTTCAAGGAACTCAACAAACTTTTCGTCAGCCAAATCGTGGGAATGCTTGATCGACCATATCCAGATATTCAGCTGCTAAATTTCAAGCAACGAAAAGGGGAGTTCCTTAAGGACTACATTGACCGGTTCAACTAGCAAAAAACTTCAGATCCACAACTTGAATGAAATGGTCACAATCACAGCCTTCTGCTCAGGGTCTCAGAACATCAAGGTCACCACATCGTTCTACCGTCAATGATCGGCAACCTTGGTTGAACTCTCGGAGAGGGTTAAGAAATGCATCGACACCGAGGAGTTCTTGAAGTCCAAACATTCAAACTTCACAGAAGATGATTTTCCAAGAGTCAAACAAAAGCGGGAGGCCTCTGAAAAGAGCTCGAGAAAGAAACAAAAATAGAATCTACAACGGGATGGTTGGGATCAGACCCCGATTGCCTTTATGCCACTTTTCTGGCCCATTCATGAGGTCATGGTAGCTGTTGAGACACAGAAGCTACTCAAGAATCCTACCAAGTTAAAGAGCCCTTCTAAGAAGAGGAATCGGGACAAGTGCTGTCGGTACCAAAAAGATCACGGTCATGATACCGAGGACTATTTCAAGCTTAAAATTGCCATTAAAAAGCTCATCAAGCAGGGTTATCTAGCTGAGTTTGTCACCACAAACAAACGACTGCGGCAAGATACCCGGGTTCCCAAGCAGCACCAACCCCCCGGCTACATCAACGTGGTCTCAGGGGAACATCAGGCAGAGGTGACTCATAGTCGGCGAGGAAAAGGCATGCTCAGGCATCTCGAGCGGATGTCCTGCAAGTCCAACCAGCCAACTCCCTACCAACTGATATCCTGACTTTGTCATCCGATGAGGCCCAGAAGTTGCAATACCCCGATGACTACCCACTAGTGGTAACACTCTCTATAGCCAATTACATGGTAAAAAGGGTGCTCGTGGACACGAGTAGCTCCTTCGACATACTATTTGCCTCAGCCTTCGATCAGTTCGGGATATAAAGGGACCGGATTCAACCAGTTGCCACTCCCTTGGTAGGATTCAATGGATCTAGTACACAACCACTAAAGATGATTGAGCAGTCAGTTCTAATAGGGACCTACCTACAGTAGACCTCTGTTCTCATAAACTCTATTATGGTGGAGGCCCCGTCTGCTTACAACGTCATCCTTAGGAGGTTGAAACTCAACAAGGCCAGAGCGGTTGTGTCGACTTACAGCCTAATCATCAAGTTCCTGACCCTACAGGGTCTGGGAAGTCTGAGGGGAGACCAAGCCACCGTTCAGAGCTGTTATGTTAGTTCCTTGCACAAACAGGCAATTTCAAAAGCGCTAAATATTCAGGAGATGGACCCAAAGGTCGCTAGGGATGAAGTCAACTCAGTTGAAGAAGTTAGTCAAGTGGTATTGGACCCCCAGTTTTTTGACCTGTCCGTCAGTATCGACGCTCTCCTGGAATTAGATCTCAGAGAAAAGCTTGTCCAGTTCTTGAGAGAGAGAGCTAAGACGTCTTCACCTGGAGCCATGAGGACATGCCCAGGATTGACCCCCAGGTCATGTCCCACCGACTCAATGCTGACCCGAGTGTCTGCCCGGTTAAGCAAAAGAGGAAGGGAATGGCCCCTGAAAGATAAGAAGTAGTGCGTGAGGAGGTCGGGAAACTTCTCAAAGCAAAGTCAGTCTGTGAAGTTCACTACACTGATTGGTTAGCAAGCGTTGTTCTGGTCAAGAAAGGCAACAAAAAGTGGAGGCTGTGTGTGGACTTTATCGATCTAAACAAGGCTTGTCCCAAGGATTGCTACCTATTACTGTGGATAGATCTCCTAGTAGACGCAATGGCGGGCCACTCGTTACTCTCATTTATGGATGCATACTCCGGGTACAATCAGATCCACATGTACCTGGGTGATGAAGAGAAGACTTCTTTCATCACCGACCAAGGAACCTACTACTACAAGGTGATGTCCTTCGGCATCAAAAATGCTAGGGCAATTTATCAGTGCTTGGTCAACTATATGTTTAGAGATCTAATGGGGAAGACAATGGAGGTGTACGTTGATGACCTCCTGGCCAAAAGCCAGAAAGAGTCCGACCATCTCGAGCAATCGGTCGGGACCTTTGGCATCCTAAGAAAATTTCAGATGAGGTTAAACGCAGCTAAGTGCACATTTGGAGTCTCGTCCGGGAAGTACTTGAGACACCTGGTCAGCAGGCGAGGAATTGAGGCAAATCTAGAGAAAATCCAATCAATCATCAATATGCGGTCACCCAGATCAACCAAGGAGCTAGGTTCAGAGTCTGTTAGGGCGGGTGGCATCTTTAAATAGATTCATGTCCTGAGCAGCCATCCGATGCTTGTCGTTCTTCAAAATCCTTTGTAAAGCCTTTGAGTGGTCAGAGGACTGTGAAGAGGCATTTCAGGCACTCAAGAAGTACGTGACGTCGCCTCCTCTACTCTCAAGGCTCGTACCGAAGCGGAGTTATTTCTTTACTTGGCAGTATCACCTTTGGTGGTAAGCTCAGCACTGGTCAGAGAGGAACACAGGATACAATACCCAGTCTATTGTACAAGTCAGGCACTCCAGGGTGCGGAAAGTTGATACTCCCGCATAGAGAAGCTCGCCTTCGCCCTCATCACCTCAGCTCGGTGGCTCCGCCCGTACCTTCAAGCTCATATCATAGTAGTCCTCACAGATCAGCCTCTGTATAGGATTTTGTGCCAGCCTAAAACATCTAGGAGGCTCATGAAGTAGGCATTAGAGTTGGAAGAATTCAAAGTGGTTTACAAATCCCGAACAGCCATCAAGGGAAAGACAGTGGTAGATTTTCTCGTTGAATTCATGTATCCGAAAGACCCAGTCGAGGAGTTCAACCCGCCTGAGTTACCACCCAAGCTACGGCCCAGAATCCCTACATAGATACTTTATATGGATGGGTCCTCTAAAAATCAGGGTAGCGGGGAAGGGATCATCCTAACCACGCCCAACGGGATCCAGCTGGAGTACGCCCTAAGGTTTGAGTTCTAGGCCTCGAACATGAAGCTGAGTACGAAGCCCTATTGCTCGGGCTACAGTTGGCTACCTCAGTTGGTGCACAGCAAGTTCAAGTGTACAACGACTCCTAGCTAGTTGTCAATCATGTCAATCAGGAGTATGAAGCTGTGATGACCAAGAGCCAATACTCTTGAGGCAGGAAGGCCAAGACGAATGAGGTGAGACCAAGTGTGGGGGCTTGTGCCACATCGCATGGGGTAAAGTTCCTGGACTAGTTTATAAGGATTAATTGCCCCTCTATATGCAATAAGGTCTTTGAAAACTATGAGGGAGCTAAACACAAAAGAACTTCACAGTTAAGTGTGCTGCTCCAAGAGCAGTATCAGGGATGGGTGACCCCTTGGGAAGTTCTTTGTGTTTAGACCCAAAGCGGACAATACTGTTGCAAGAAGGGAGGTGGATCATTACAAATGGTATCAGAGCGGGAACCTAGCCGGAAGTGTGGGACAGGTCCTACCTGAGGACGTGTGGCCTTTAAGGAGAGTGGATTGTGATGACCAAGAGCCAATACTCCTAAGGCAGGAAGGCCAAGACGGATGAGGTGAGGTCGGGCGTGGGGGATTGTCCCACATCGCTTGGGATGAAGTTCCTGGACTAGTTTATAAGGATTAATCGCCCCTATATATGCAACAAGGCATTTTAAAATTGTGAGGGAGCTAAACACGAAAGAACTACACAGTTAATCGTGCTGCTGCTAGAGCAGTACCAGGGATGGGTGACCTCCTAGGAAGTTCTTTGTGTTTAGACCCAAAGCGGACAACACCGGTCGACTAGTTAGCATGCCTCATGTCATCCTCTAAGTCAGACCTTCCTGGGATAAGCTTAGAATACCTACCCAAATCCAGTGTGTCCAATTTGGAAGGTAGACCCGGTCGATTTAGGCCCCAGCTGGATGGATAGTATCATAATGTTCCTTATAACTAGAAGCCAACCACTCGAGAAGGATGAAGCCCGATGGGGTAAATACTGAGCGACCAGGTACCACTTTATCAACGATGTGCTATACAAGAGAAGATTTTCCATCCCCTACCTCTGATGCATCCATTGCCCAGGTATAGGAAATCTTGTACGAGATTCACAAAGGAGTATGTGGAAGCCATATTGAGGCTAGGCACTCTCCTATAAGGCCCTGTTACAAGGCTACTACAGGCCTATAATGGATCAGGACTCCCAGGATTATGTTAAACGATGTGACAAGTACCAGAGACATGCAAACATGATCAACCGCCCGACAGAGCTCCAAACTCCAATCCTTATCCCCTAGCCATTTGCTTAGTAGGGCTGCTTCCCATAGCAAAGGGTTAGGTTAAGTTTGTTGTCATTGTAGTAGACTACTTTACCAAGTGGGCTGAAGTAGAGCCCTTGGTGACAATAACCGAGAAGAAAATGGAAAGTTTTGTTAAAAAGAATGTTAGCCTTATGGTATATTAAGGCATATTTAATTATGTTTTGATGATGTCAAATATGCTATGATAATTACATGATTCATATTGATTCATTCCTTGTTATTATCATAGTCATTTTCATGCTCATATATAATCTCTTGTATTAATTTTGTATCAATGTTTTAACATCTTTGTGTGCATGAGATTTAATTGATGTAGATCAAGATTACAAAGAGCTCAACAAGGATCATGCTTGAAGACTTGAAGATATTTCATCCTTGGTTGAAGTCTAGGACCATCATTGTAAGGCATCTTGATCTCACACTCTTAGGGGCTCAAACAAATGCTAAAAGTTAAAGTTTTGGAAACAAATTTTAAATGGGTCATCTTTAAAGCAATGCCCCAACCAATTGAAGAATAATTAGATGTTGAGTTTTATATGGTTGGAAAGGTATTTGAATCTAGTTTCCAAAACATCAAACGGATCGAAAATCCGATTTTTGTAGAGGGAGTTATGGCCATTTTAGTGGAGATGTGTCAGGCTGCCAAACAGGGAGGGACAGTCGACTGAAGGCCCAATGCAGTCGACCGGACTGAGCACAATGCAAACAGAACCCTCTATAAACACATCTCAGTCGACTGCTTCAAGGACCAGTCGACTGCTTCATGCTCCAGTCGACTGAAGCGACCTGAAAAGGCATAACGGCTAGTTTTTAAAGGGGTTTTTAATTACCAAATGTGCCACCAACGGCTATAATCTTCCAAGGCCTATAAATACATGTTTTTCCAAGCTATTTGGGGTTGAGATTTTGATTGGAAAACATAGTATTGATCACTCATCTCTTTGATCTTTAAACATTATTATTTGAGCCCTAGTTTGAGTGAAAAATCAATTTGCTCTAGATTTCAATTGTAATTCTTGAGAGAGAAAATTGTAGTGAGCTTTTATTTGTATTATCTACTCACTAAGGAGTTATTGTGTGAGCTTCAAATTGTATTATCCACTCTAGAGAGAGAGAGAGAGTTTCAATTTGTATTCAAATCATTGTAAAGGTTGAGGGTTAGTAACCCTTGTGTGCAAAGAAGAGGTGTTCTTCTTTGGGAGAGATTGAAGGCTCTTGTAACGGTTTGGTGCACACCCGTAAGTGCTCTGGGAGTAAAGGAATCCTCAAGAGGTGTTCTTGAGGGGTGGACGTAGGCCGCGGGGTGCGATTGCCGAACCACTTGAAAAATCGGTTTGTAAGTTTCTCTTCCCTTCTCTATTTACATAATTGCTTGTGATTGTGTTTAATTTAACATTAAGTTTTTCAATAGGTTAATTTCCGCTAAAACCTTATTCACCCCCCCTCTAAGGTTTCCACTTTTGGGCCAACAATTGGTATCAGAGCCTCGGCTCTTCTATTTTCAAAAGTTTTTGAAAATTTTGAGTTAAGATCAAATGGAAACCGACTCTTCTTGCATTTATTATTGTGAGGGTCAATCGACATTAAGACCACCATGTTTTAATGGCTCAAACTATGCCTATTGGAAAAATAGAATGAGAATCTATATGATTTCTCAAGATTTTGATTTATGGCAAATCGTGGTCAAAGGGCCTCATCTACCTACAAAATTTGAAAATGGTTTTTCTATTCCAAAGACGGTAGATGAATATAATGATGCCGATAAGAAACTCATAAAATTAAATGCTATGGCAATGAATTTATTATATTGTGGTTTAGACCCAAATGAATACAATAGAATTTCATCTTGCGAATCCGCAAAAGAAATTTGGGATAAACTTGAAAATGCTCATGAGGGAACAAGCCAAGTTAAAAAGTCTAAAATCAAATTGCTTTTTCAAACTTATGAAATGTTTAAAATGTTGCCATATGAATCTATTGGAGATATTTTTTCTCGTTTTACTATTCTTATTAATAACTTGAAAAACCTTGGTAAAGTTTATACTAATGAAGAAATGATTGAGAAAGTGCTTAGGTCTTTACCAAAGGATTGGCAACCAAAAGTCACGGCGGTTCGTGAAGCAAAGGAGCTTTCAACACTCTCCTTGGAACAACTCATGGGTTCTCTCATAACTCATGAAATGGAATTGGCCGTCTTCGAAAGTGAAGACAAGAAATTGGAAGTGAAAGAGGCCAAAAGGGGAGACATGGCTTTAAAATCCTCAAGCTTAAAGAAAAAGATGAAAGATGTTGAGAGTGATGAGGATGAGGAAATGACAAAGATCACCCGAAAATTTGCAAAGTTTCTAAAGAAAGAAAAATTGGGAAAGAAGTCACCCAAGGAGGATAAACACAAAAAGAAGACAATCAAGGCCACCAATAGTAGTTCCGAGAGCGAATCATCGGACGACTCAAATGGTGAAGAGATTGTCAATCTTTGCCTCATGACATTGGAATGGGCCTTTCCTACCACCTCGACAAATGGAGCATCCAAGAAATGCTTGGACAAAGGTTAAGTATTGATTTGGTAATGGTAAGATAGTAGGTAATTTTCTTTTGATTTTTTTTCATCATCCTACTTAAATCTTTTTGATTGATTTCATATCATACACTTATTTGTTTCAAATCATCATGCTCTTGATTTTGCTTATTTAAAAAATGATGATATGTTTTTGTTTGATTAGACAAAGTTTTTAGAATGATTAGACCAAATGATGTTCTGTGTATCATTCAAATTTTTGCTGCTAAACTGTCATTTTTATGAACTGCTGAACAAAGCAGTCGACTGGTACCCCGACACAGTCGACTGATTTAGCTGTGAGGCTTTGAATTTTTTTTATTCTACATTGTTAAGTCGACTGAGGCGTCGACTGTTTTTGCACAACTTAATCCCTGCCCACTTCCGTCGATTGAGGCGTCGACTGAGCCTCTGTTAGCCCCAAATTTCTGAGCCCTTATTAGTTCTTCAGTCGACTGGTCTGACTAAATTGTTTGTTTATCTTAAATTTTGAGTTCTCCAACTTTATTATTGGTATCTTTTGGGAGAATATGCTCTCTTTTCATATCTTTTAGTATCCTTTATCATTGCACATGCTTAGGGGGAGCACTTTCATGTATTCATTTTCTCACACGTGGTTATATTTGTTTATTTTTGGTATCTTTTTGACTTTTGATTTGTATGCCTATTGTGAGGGGGAGCTTCGTATTTTCTCCCCAAATCTTTTTGATAATGTCAAAGGGGGAGAAATATGAGAAGTATTGGGGAGATGTATTTGGGTAGTTATCATTCATGTTCTTTAACATTTGATATCCATTATGAATGATAATATGAAAATGACCAAATTGTGCTTATATTGGCATATCTTTCATTGGTTGTTTGTCATCATCAAAAAGGGGGAGATTGTTAGCCTTAAGGTATATTAAGGCATATTTAATTATGTTTTGATGATGTCAAATATGCTATGATAATTACATGATTCATATTGATTCATTCCTTGTTATTATCATAGTCATTTTCATGCTCATATATAATCTCTTGTATTAATTTTGTATCAATGTTTTAACATCTTTGTGTGCATGAGATTTAATTGAGGTAGATCAAGATTACAAAGAGCTCAACAAGGATCATGCTTGAAGACTTGAAGATATTTCATCCTTGGTTGAAGTCTAGGACCATCATTGTAAGGCATCTTGATCTCACACTCTTAGGGGCTCAAACAAATGCTAAAAGTTAAAGTTTTGGAAACAAATTTTAAATGGGTCATCTTTAAAGCAATGCCCCAACCAATTGAAGAATAATTAGATATTGAGTTTTATATGGTTGGAAAGGTATTTGAATCTAGTTTCCAAAACATCAAACGGATCAAAAATCCAATATTTGTAGATGGAGTTATGGCCATTTTAGTGGAGATGTGTCAGGCTGCCAAACAGGGAGGGGCAGTCGACTGAAGGCCCGATGCAGTCGACCGAACTGAGCAGAATGCAAACAGAACCCTCTGTAAACACATCTCAGTCGACTGCTTCATGCTCCAGTCGACTGAAGCGACCTGAAAAGGCATAACGACTAGTTTTTAAAGGGGTTTTTAATTACCAAATGTGCCACCAACGGCTATAATCTTCCAAGGCCTATAAATACATGTTTTCCCAAGCTATTTGGGGTTGAGATTTTGATTGGAAAACATAGTATTGATCACTCATCTCTTTGATCTTTAAACATTATTATTTGAGCCCTAGTTTGAGTGAAAAATCAATTTGCTCTAGATTTCAATTGTAATTCTTGAGAGAGAAAATTGTAGTGAGCTTTTATTTGTATTATCTGGGCAGAGGAACTACCGACCCTTCTGTAGGCCTATCACACCACTCCCTGAACGGCAATAGGAGAGACCCAAATCTTACTCACCTACGGCTTTGAGGTAGTGGTCCCCATAGAACTAGGACTACCAACATACCGGGTGTGGACCATGCGCATTGAGAA
Source organism: Hydrangea macrophylla (assembly GCA_033977485.1). Lineage (NCBI taxonomy): Eukaryota > Viridiplantae > Streptophyta > Magnoliopsida > Cornales > Hydrangeaceae > Hydrangea > Hydrangea macrophylla. The sequence goes on along the minus strand of CM066990.1, from coordinate 9,598,684 downwards.
GGGGGTCCTGGCGATCCTTGAAAGTGTCCCGGGACGGATCCAAGGAGCACATTTCAAGGAACTAGAACTTCCTTACGCGGTCCTAGAGACAAAGAGTCGCCACCTAATTTTTATTGGGAATTAGGAAACCCAAGTTTGACTTGGATAAAATTGAATAAGGTTACTCGCCCTTCATTACCAAAAATTAGGTTCGGGGGTCTTGGTATGAGAGGGGAAGAAACTCAAGTAGGACTAAAGCACCCCCTCCTTGCCCTACCGAACGGTAGGCCTTGATTTAAATATCCTTGTTCTTAATTCATAATTGGTGGTGTTTCCTCAAACATTCTAGATGATATATACATGTCAAAAGGGAACATCTAATGAAAATCATTTCAAGATATTAAATCAAATAGCAGTCAGATGCACATGCAATACAAGAGAAAGGTATACTCACAGTGGCTAGTCTCGCCCGGGACCAATGCAAAAAAAGGAAACATGTCATGATATGCAAGAGGGAACGAGAAGACTTACATTGGGTTGACTCAAGCGGAGTCGCAAAAAGCGAAAGAAAGGAAACGTGGAATGCAATCATACAACAATCCTGGATAAGATGTCTCTAACATATAAGCATATAAACAGGGACTACCCTAAAGGAAATGTGTAGTTTAAAATAAAATTTTAAACCTAGAAAAATTCTAAAAGAAAGGATAGAGATAGTACACAATACATGGGCACTAAGCTACATGTAGATGAGGAAAACCCACAAATCTAAGTCTAGATCCACTTTGTTCAATTCTGTGCACTAAGGCACCAAGGAATACCCAAGAATTGCAAAAATATAACCAAACAAATGATATGCATGAAAAACAAGAGGAAGATGTCATCAGTCAAATTTCCAGATTCAGCAACCTATAATGAATCCTATCAAAACTGGTATTAACATGAGCTGGGTTAAAACCCTTTTACAGAAAGTTAGATACATGTCTTAGGGAACTTCTCCAAAAATTAGGACCTCATTATCATTTTTGAAGTTCAAGAAATAAGAGTTTTGGGAATAGTGGATCAGGACTGTCCACTGTTCTTGTAAAAATTATTATTAATTCTACAAAAATCATGTGAAGCTCTATTTGGTGTCAACAGAAAGCTATTCCATTAGTTTATGACCAAAATAACCCCATGGACATGTGATCTTAAGATCTCTAAAAAATTGTTTTAAATAGACTCTTTTATTCTGGAAGTTTAGTATCATTTGACAAAGGAATGCAAAACATAATAGAAATTCATGAATCATGTTAATCAAGTTAATCTAAGTTTTTTTTATCTCTCATCCATTTATCCTAGATGATTTATAAACCAAGAATTATTCATTAATTATTATTGAGTGATCAAGGTATGACCATTTTGTATACATAATCGTGATTGTAGTTAAACTTAGAAAATTCTAGAATAGTTGTATTAACTTCAAATGCTTAGAAAATGATCTTAACTCAATCGTATGCTCACGATTTTACATTGGCATATAGATATATGAGTTAGAAATCATCCCTAAAAAAGTGGATCTTCGATAACTATTATAGATTTTCTAAAATTCAAATACAAAGAGACTATGTTCAAATCTGTCAATCGATTTCTCAACAATTTCTAAAAATAGCACATAGATCCTAAGGGTTCTCAAAAAGGATCGAATGAAAGCCAATTCATCAAAGTTTACCCAGAAAATTTGAAATCCATCAAACTATGGGTTTTGATGGACCAAATCCTATGGACAAAACCAATCTGTTTTGCTGAATTTTAACTAGTTCATTTTAAAGTGTGAGAAAAACATCTTAGGTGATGGTTGAAGCTTATTTGAGAGATCAAACTTATAGATCAACTTAATTATCATGATTCCCAATCAATTTAGCCCTTAAGTTCTATAAAGAACTACAGATCATGAATCAAAGGGACTTACAAATATCCTATTGGAGATGAAATTCAATAGGAACTCTAGGTTATAGGAATAATCAAGAGAAAAGTATGAACATCGGAATCATCCTTCTCATAGATCATACTTCCAAACCATCATAGAGTTAAAAATAAATACATATATATAATCATGTATACATGGATCTAAACTAAATAGAAGAATGAAATCAAAATTGAAAATCAAAGTGAAAATCAATCTCTAATTAAAAATTATCAACAAAATCAAAATAGACTTGGATCTAGCTATGTGAGAGTGTGAAGAACAAGAGAGGGAGAAGATGAGTGTTCTAACAAGTAAAACAAAACCAAACTAGATCCAAGTCTTATAGATCTATAAAAGTAGGAATTAGAGATGAATTGTGATGTCTACCTGTGGACACGCGGAATCGGTCGTCCACTCTTTGTTTATTTTGAAATTGATTTGGATAAAAAGAAAAGGTCTATTAAAAACAGATATATAGTCGCCACTTGGTCTTTAGGGAACCGAGAAACCCAATTTGACTCACCCAAATGGATAAAGGGCATCGGCCCTTTATAACCAAAGAACTTGGTTCGGGGTTTTGGTACGAGAGAGGAAGGAGCTTTTGCCACAACTAAAACACCCTCAACTCACCCCGTCTCTCGACGGGCCTCAATTAGCATCCATACAATCATCTTATACTATGTTTGGTTCGACAATTAATACTACGATAGTATATTACATCACATAAGAATCTTAAAATGGAAGATCAAAAGATAAGATATCATTCATAAAACCTAAGCCAAATACCACAAAATGCCAAGGTGAAAGATCACACAAACAAACCTAGGAAAGATCGTCTAATAACATATCAAGTAATCATGTTTTCCTAATCTAAGAGGGGACATGGATTGTTCTTGGAACAAATAAACAAAGAAAACAAAGTATGCTTAGCAAGCTAGTATGATGCATGTTAATCTTTGAGAAAAGAAGACCTCTCAATCCCCAGGACGGATGAGAAAGGAAGATTAGATCAAGGGGAGCATGAACGCATGATCAAGTTTATTCCTTATAATCTTCTTAGATTAGGAGTCACAAAAACCCCAAATCTTGCATGGATGCAATGTATGAACCTAGGATGTGCAAAGGTTGTAGTGTGTTTGTGTACATGGACTTTCTAAAGTGACTTAGAAGTCTAAAATATGAATGAATGCATGGAGAAAATCATCATGGGATATGTACAAATATATTATGGACCACTTCCCAAGATATGAACTAATTTGAAGTGCATGTGAGCATCAAATCAAAGAATAAAAGTAAAAGTATGCTTGCTGTGAATAGTGGACAGAACAGTGAGTTAATCTTATAAAAAATGAAAAGTGGGGATAGAAATGTTTTTAGTTCATGATTTTTTATGGAGATCATCCTTATTGTGTCCAGAACACATATCAAAAATCCAATATTCAATAACTATTACAGATTGAGAGAAATCATATAAACAATAGAGGTTACTCAGAAACAAAGTCCGTACTATCTACTGAAATGTTGAAAATTATTAGAAAATGAAAACAAAACATCTAGGGGCCCATATTATAATTAAAGTTCCCAAAGACACTGAAGTTCAAGGGAAAAATGAGTTAGGACAACTTTGTTTGGAAAAGTTTTCTAACAAACAAGTTGAAAGTCAACCAAGCTGCTGTGACAGTAAAAACAGAATGTCTGGAATGAATGTTTGGGCCAAAATGGAACCCTTCCAAGTGTTTAGAAACCAAACCAAAAATCATGGGTGTTCTCTAATGCGTTAAGAAGACTTTTCAAGTGGTCTTGCATCCATACATTGAGTATTGAGTTCTAGAGAAATCTTTGAACTCAGGTCATTCACTGTTTTGAAGATTTCTTGAGAAAAGATCGAAGGTTTGTTTTTTTGGAATCCAAATGTTGGGGTTTTAGAGGGGTTTTGAAATAGGGGTTTTGAAGGCATATTTTCAACATCAAATGGAGATTATAACCTTTTGGAATATCAAAATCAAACTCATATTAAGAACACCCAATATTTCTTGCACAAACATAGTTTGTTTGAGAATATGACTTCAAGAATACATATGAATGTATTGAAGATAAAATCATCATCCATCAAACATGTCTTTGAGGTCAAGAGCTACTATCCATAAGGGATTCATCCTCCTCAAACAACATGTCATCTAGATGATGATAAGCATGTAAGTAATCAAAGAAAAATCAAAAAGAAATGAGGTAAGAAAAGATGACCATAGTATGTAAATAATCAAATAAGCAATCAATAGATGATAATCAATATGATTTTGGACTTGTAACTTGGTGTTTCACTCAAGAATGCTCAAGAATGGTGATTGGAGGGGTATTTGAATGTGAAGTATATGAGAGATAATGGAAGAAAACAATATTAGAACTCACTTTCTTATAGAAAATCGGTGGGAGAAGCTCCCTTTCTCTCTTCTAAATCTATCTGTATCTCTCTTTCTCTCTACAACTTTCTCAAACTTTGCACTTGGCCCCCCCAAAATGAAGGGCAAAGTGGGGTTTATATAGGCCAGTTTGGGGTGGTTTTTGGATTTAGAAAGTGCTCCCATTGGTCCCAAACATCTGTGAACAAGAAACTACGAGGGTGTTTGGAAACCTTTGGGAATGGACTTCTGGAAGAAGAAGTCCATTTATAGAAGTGAAATCCGTTTGGTGAGGTTTGAGAATGGACTTCTCAACAAGAAGTGCATCTCCAGAATGCCCATTTTGAGAAGTCAAAAATCCTGACTTCTCAAAACTGTGATTTTTCACTTCCCTATAAATTAGGAGTTTTTTTATACACAATTACACTTTTATCCCTTGTTTTATAATTAATGCCATCTTATCCAAACTCATACCTGCATTACATAGCCTACTCGAATCCCTATTATTTGGTGAGGTTAATATTGGTATATAGATATATTTTAGATGTTGACACCAAACGTAATTGTACATCTAGATGCACTTTTTATTTAAAAAACACTTATTCACCAAACAAACATTTCTTTTAAAAAAGTCCATTTTGAAAAGTCCATCTTAAAAAGTCCATTATAGAAATGGACTTCTGTTCGAGAAGTTACGCCAAACACCACCTACGTCGTTTTGGCTTTCAATTATTCAATTTGGACCCCCAAAAATAAATTACAAAAATGAATTCTGCGGGGGTTGAGTGCCGCCGCGGCACTGGCCATGTGCCGCCACGGTAGTGGCCCAGTGCTGCTATGGCATTGCTCCTCAGACACCCAAAAATTTGTATTTAGGCCCCCAGAGATTTTGGTATTTGCGAAAAGGCCCTATTTCGTCCGAAATTCACAGAAAATGCATAGGAACTCCAAATTGAGCTTGTGATATGCCGTTGGAAAGGTACTGGAGTCCACTTTACATTAAAAAAAATAGTTTGGAGATAGGTTACTTTCACAAGTTTTGTGGTATTCGCGATAAAAGCCGATTTAATCGCCTTTCTCACCTTCAGAAATTCATAATAAATTCATTTTAAATCCAGGAATTATATGCGATATACCATTGGAAAGCTATTAACCTCTAGTATCCATGAAAAATGTTTGAAAAATGATATGTTGCTCCGGTTTTAAAGTTAACTTTTGGTCAAACTAGTCAAACTAGAGACCTCCAGGAAGTTCTGGGAACCTCTGAGAGCTCCCGGGAGCTGACGTTTTTGTCCAATTTTCTTTTAAAACTTATTTTAGCACTTTCCACATGATCTAGAATAATCTCGGAGCTTTTCGGTAAATTTGGACGATTTTGGTCAAACTTGGTCGATCCTTGGTCAAACCAGTCAACGGGGATTTTTCGAGAACTTCTGGGACTTTCGGAGGTCTTTGGGAGCTAACGATTTCATCTGATTTTAAAAAACTCATTTTATGACTTTCCTTACGACACAGCATGTTTCCAGAACTTTCGGTCCAAATCTGGGAGTGTTTGGGCTTTCAGGGGCATTTTTATCATTTTTACCACTTTCTAAGCATTTCGAGAGATAGAACTAACTTCCAGGAGTCCTTTTGAGTGTTTTTCAATCATTTTGAACCACCAAGCTATGGGTCTTCTAAATCTGATAGCCGACAAAATGGGGTGTCTACACTACCTCTTGGAGGATTCTCAATTATGCAATCAAAGTTGATTTGAAGAGTCTTCTTCAAGTTCTTCAAGCACTCATCCATGGAAGTGAGGGAGGAAATTAAATTCCAATTCTCTAATCTAATTATCTTGAGATTAGTTTTATGGAAATTTCATTCATAATTCACTTTTTCTCTCTAGAAATCTCTCTTGAATTCTAAGTATATTCTTATATCTTGTAAGTATATTCAAGGTGTACTTAAAGCTTCTTCAAGATGATCTTATATAATATGTATGGGATCTATATATAGAATTTTGAAAACTTAACTCTTAAGTTTCAGGGTTAAAAAAGGAATTTTAGAGGTCAGAAAAGGGTTAAAATGGCAATTTCAATGCCTAAATGTAGTTTCTAGGCAATATCCTCGTAGTTGGAACCTCCTAGAAGGGTCTAGAACCAAAAAATTATAGATAACACCACTTATAGGTGGCGATTTTGGTGGGACCCGCCACCCCCTTACCCAAAACCGCCATCTACTATTTTGGCTCCCCTGGTTGCACACAAGCAATGTTTCAAGTTTCATGTGCACTGCTTTTCCAGATTTTGGTAAAAATGCTTTTTGGTGTCTGAAATCGTCCGTTTACATACCGTTGGAAAAATGTCGAGTTAAATTTTAGTATAAAAATATTCCATGAGGTTTTGAAATGAAAATCGAAGTTCAATTGAAGTCCAGAAGTCCTCCAAAACTTTCATCGTCTTTTTGAAATCAAATGACTTCTTTTTCAAAATTGCTTTTCAATGCACGTCGATTTTGAACTTTTCTTTAAAATTGAATCTCTGGATACCTAGAATTCTGCATTTAGAATACTTCGTGTTCATATAACCCTGAGTGAATATGAATTCTGAGAGATGATTTTGACAAAACTGGGATTTATGCATGGAAAAGGGCTTTTCTAAGCTTGAAGTCACTTTTCAAAGTTTGATCTTTCGATTGTGTGGAATCCAGTACCTTCCACGGGGTATTTTTCATCATCGAATCCTCCAAGACATTGTCCACCCTAAATCCTATCAGTGTGGTCAAAATTGGGTATCTACAGTTTGCCCCTCTTTGGCAGAGCTTGTTGTGAACAATGTGAACTGCAAGTGAGTGCCAAAGCTAGAAGGCACCCAATAACCATACTGAGAGGTTTTAGGAAAAACAAAAATCAAGAAATTCAAAATTTGAGAAAATCAAAAAATTACGAAAACAATAATGCAATGCAATGCTAGATAGAGGCTGCTAAATCGAAGCTACTGCTGGTCGTGCTCCGCGGGAGCTGCCTACGTATCCTTTCCAGGAATCAGACCAGGGCGTAGTTCAAGAGCGTAAAAGGACAGATAATATACACAAACAACAATATGAATGAAATGCTCCTATCCTAGGATGCTAATGTAGTATGAAAACGCAAATGTGCAAGTGCTGGAGGAATCTCCTTGACTAACCATGCAGACGTCAACATTGACATCATGACTCGATTACGTTCATGTGAATGTTCATGTGATTGTATAATCGTAAAGCATAATGAGAATGAATAATAACAATTAATAACTAAGCATGGAGTTCGGTTATCTAAGCATGCATTTACCATATAAATTTTAACATCCATATATATAATACTTATCAGATATGTCCACACAAGACACACAGGGTATTCACATAATACATAAGAATAGTTCTATAACATACCAAGTGAATTAGGATGACTCACCTTGATGCGGGTGCGCTACAAAGTATATAAATTCATAGAGCGGCGGTTAATAAGCGTACTAAAATTAAGGGCATAATGGTAATTGTGCTGGAAGGATTCCTAAACCTCGACATGAGCTAGACATCATTTTGAGTCTACCGCCATTGACTAGACTCAAATCGGAGTCCGTGGCATAAAAGGCTGGGTTTTCTATACCAGTGTGGGCCCTAAAGATAAGTTGTATTTTTTACCATGTCGCAAGGTCACCAAACTTTAAGGGAATGTTCTAGATGTCAATCTAAGACTCTAAGAACTGATTGCATATTTTTCCGAGCTACGGTTTATTTTCTATGAATTTTTGAAGGTTTAATCATCTAATAATAGACGTAGGAACTCTATAATTACAAAGTATATTTTTGGGAGTATATTTGGTCCTTAGAAATATTTTTATTAAATACTAGGCCTTAAAATAGGCTAGTAATATTTTGCTTGTAATTTTCGTAGTCCATTTGGTATTTAAATAATTTAAATACAACCAAACAGGTCCTTTATAAATAATAAATAATTATTAGAAATGCTAATGTTTGGGTTTCATAAATAATAATTTATAAAATAAGGCATTAGACCTAAGGAAAATTTAATATAGTTTTCCTATACTTTAAAAGTGGTCATTAGGTATTTATTACCTAATAATTTTTATTAAAACTACTTCTTATTATTTATTTTGACTAAATAAATAATAAGTATGTTATATAACTAGTACTAGCATATAAGAGTATTAGTAAATATAATATTTCAGAATATTAGAAACTTACTTTTGCTATTTAAAACTATTTTTAAATAATTTAAAACCATTTACTAATACTTATATCTATTTATTGAAATAGAATCAATAATTATTGTTTATCAATAATTATTTGTTGTTTATTCAAAATAGTAGATAATCAATATTATATACATGAAAATAATAATTTCAGAATATTATATATATTGATCATAGTATCCCAGATTTTTGGAATAAGATTAAAAGAAATTTTACAAAGTTTAAAACAATTAATAAACATATATAAATCTATTAACTAAACATAAATATTAATAATAATAATAGGAATATTATTATTCCCAGACCCGCGGGTCACTTCCTCAAAAAAAAAATGACCCGCGGGTCAGCCCAAATCCAACCCGATCCAATGGGTTACCCGTTTACACATTAAGCTTGATCCAACTTAAAATATCCGACCCGATTCATTTTTTTTTTTTTTTTTTTTAAAAATATATTCCAACCCTCTATCTACTTATACACACAAGCAAACCCATACCCAAACCCACTACCTGATCCAAATCAATTTAAAATGGGTAAACGATATAACCCTGACCCAAACGGGTCTTTTCTTCTCCAGCGTGACGAGGCTACTGTCGACGACGCCCGTTTCGCCGGAAAAACTTCAAACGCTTATAACTTTTCATCCACTCCATGAAAATCTTCCTAACCAACGCCGTTAGGTTCGGTTTGGGACCCTCTATCACATACTACGAGCTTAGGACTGGGTTCATTCATTTTGGTGTCTTACCAATGGATTATTCTTTTTCGAATTTTCAAGAATAATCGTACGCATGGCTAACCAAACACTTTCTAATTCAAAAGCTGCTAGCAAGGGGCCTTCTTGGGACCATAAGGGTTCGTTTGGTCTAGTTTTTAGAGGCTATAGTTGAGTTTGAGATTTCAAGCTCTGGTGAGGGAGATTTAATGGAGGTTTGGGTTTGACAGAGAGCTCAGGCTCTATTTGGCTATGCATATGGGGTCTGGCATGTGTGTGAAGGTGTGAGAGACATATAGAAATGAACTAGAGGGGGTGGGGTTCACTTCGGCAACCTCGGGTTCTCTCTCTGTCTTTCCATCTGCAGCGAGCTCGTTCTCTCTTGCATCTCTTCTTTTGCTCTTCTCTATGGTCAGTGTGTGTGTGTGTGTATGTGTGTGTGTGTGTGTGTGTTTGTGTGTGTGTGTGTGTGAATGGAGGAGGCAGAGGTGCAGTAGGGAGTGTGTGTGGGTTGTTCTCCCACTCTCTCTCTCGGTGCTCTCTTGTATACACAATGTGGGTATACCTATACACTCACACATTGACAGATTTTTGCAAATATGCTGGAGGTTGATAGAAAGGAAATGATGGAGATGGATACACATTGGGGAGAGGAAAAGGTGGCCAGCGTTTTGGGAGATACATGTGATGACCCGACGGTTTATGGGGGTTGTTTGGGTAATGATAATACCCAACGGTCTAGGAAGGAGTGGTAGTACAACACCTATATTTGGGTTGATTCTCATTTCTATAAATGTAAAGTTGAGTCATCGCTAAGAACTACGTGCAAGATAGTCTAATTAAACGCAAATTTTACAGTTTAACATGTTGAGTCAGTCCGAGTTTGAGACTTACAGTCTAAGTTAATAATAAAATAAATACGCACATATATGTTCAGGTTCTGGGATTTTGAAAACAAACTACTGGAAATACGAACTAAAATACGGGGACTTATTTTATTAACGGAAGTTTACGGGTATTGCATCATCCACCTACTATAAAAGATTCCATCCCCGGAATCAGAGCTAGCTATACAACAAAAAGGTAAGGAAACTTCTCACGCATCTCCGATTCTAGTTCCCAAGAAGTTTCACGTTCATCATGATGTTTCCACTGGACTTTCACTAGATGGATCTCCTTAGTCCTCAGCTTCTTAGTTGCTTGTTCGATGATCTTCACCGGTCCTTCATTGTAGGTCACGTTGTCATTCACTTTGATATTCGTGAAGTTGATCTTATGAGTCGAATCGTGCACAACTTTCCTCAGTATGCTAATATGTAAGACGTTATGCACTCCTGACATCTTGGGTGGCAGTACGAGTTTGTAAGCAACCTTTCCTACGCATTCCAGAATTTCAAACGGTCCAATGAATCATGGTGAAAGCTTTCTTCTTTTCTGTCCAAATCTGACAACTCCTCGTACGGGTGATACTTTCAGGAATACGTAATCTCCAACACAGAATTCCAAGTCCTTTCCGTGCTTGTCTGTGTAACTCTTCTGTCTGCTCTGAGCTGCTTTCATCTTTTCCTTGACGATATTATTCTTTTCATTCATTTTTCTAACCATCTCGAGTCCTAGAAGTTTGTTATCTCCAACTTCTGCCTAGTACAAAGGCGATCGGTATGGTCTTCCATATAAAGCTTCGAATGGTGCCATCCCTATACTTGAATGATAGATGTTGTTAGCGGCAAACTCTATCAATGGTAGGTTCTCTTCCCATGAACTTTCAAAATCGATTGCACAGGCTTGGAGCATGTCTTCTATAACTTGATTGACTCTCTCAGTCTATCCGTCGGTTTGGGGGTGAAATGCTGAACTTAGCTTCAACAAAGTTCCCAATGCCATTTGCAAACTTTCCCAAAACTCTGACGTGAAACGTGAATCACAATTTGACACGATTGATACGAGCACTCCATGTAGTCGAACAACTTGTTGTATATATATTCTGCTCAACTTCTCAACCGGGTAAGTCATACTATAAGCAATAAAGTGAGATATTTTGGTGAGTTGATCCACGATTACCCAAATAGCATCATAATTCTGCCGTGACCTTGGCATTCCTATGATGAAATCCATCATATGTGTTCCCATATCCATCCGAGGACCGGTAGTGGTTGTAACAGTCCTCCGGGTATCTGGTGTTCGGCTTTGACTTGCTTGCAGGTCATACATTTAGATACATAATCTGTTACTTCTTTTTTCATTCCATCCCACCAGAAGTTTCTCTTTAGATCCTTGTACATCTTTGTTTCTCTAGGATGAACAGTCTTTCTTCACTTGTGTGCCTCATCCACTGTATCTTTCCTCAGGTTGTCCTCATCAGGTACACAAAGTCGATTGCGACATCTGAATCCTCCATCTGCTCCTATATTCCATTCAATGGGGTCCTTTGTCGATGCTTTCTCAAACCATTGACAAAGTCCTTCGTCCTTTCCTTGAGCTTTGATTATATGACTTATGAGCGTTGGTTGTACTACAAGACATCCAAAGAGTCGTCCTTCGCTTGACTCAGTAGTCTAAAAATCAAATTCTATTAATATTTCCAAGGCTTTCCATTCTCTAACCATGAGAGCGGATACAATGAGTTTGCGGGGTTTCTAACTTAATGCGTTAGCAACAATGTTCGCTTTGCCAGGGTGGTACTACAACATGAAATCATAGTCCTTTAACAATTCCATCCATCGTCGTTGTCTCATGTTCAACTCCTTTTGAGAACAGGTACCTCAGGCTCTTATGATCCAAAAACATATCGAACTTCTCTCTATAGAGGTAGTGTCTCCAAATCTTGAGTGTAAAAATGATTGCAGCTAGTTCCAGATCGTGCGTAGGGTAGTTAAGCTTATGCGGTTTCAACTGTCGTGATCCATATGCTATCACTCTTCTGTCCTACATCAGTACACATCCAAGTCCTTGATGTGATGCATCGCTGTATATGTCGAACTGTTCACCGCTCTTCGGTATTGCAAGCACTGGCACCGTGGTCAATCTTTTCTTTAACTTCTGAAACACGCGTTCATGCTTGTCGTTCCATTCATATTTTAGATCCTTTTTGGTCAATCCGGTAAGAGGGGCTGCGATCTTGGAGAATCCTTCCACGAGTCTCTGATAGTATCCAGCTAGACCAAGGAAACTTTGGACTTCTATTGCTCTGGTTGGCCTATTCGAGTCCAAGACAGCGTTGATCTTTGATGAATCTACTGCTATTCCTTCTTGCGAGACAACATGTCCTAAAAATTTGACCTCCTTTAGCCAGATTTCACACTAGCTATACTTCGCATACACGTGATTGTATCGGAGAGTCTATAGTGCGATCTTCACATGTCCTTCGTGTTCTACCTCTGTCTTAGAATAAATGAGAATGTCATCTATGAATATAATGATGAACTGATCTAAATAAGGTCTGAAGACTCGATTCATTAAGTCCATGAATACTGCTGGGGCATTTGTCAATCCGAATGGCATAACCAGGAATTTGTAATGTCCATATCTGGTTCTAAAGGCCATCTTGTGTACGTCCTCAGGTTGAACGAGCAATTGATGGTATCCAGACCGTAGATCTATCTTTAAAAATGTCGTAGCTCCTTGTAGTTGATCAAACAGGTCATCGATCCTCGATAGTGAGTACCGATTCTTGATTGTGACCTTGTTCAATTCTCTATAGTCAATATAAAGTCGGAGTGTTCCGTCCTTCTTCTTGACGAACAATACCGGTGCTCCCCATGGTGAAGAGCTTGGATGAACGAATCCAATGTCTTCAAGTTCTTGTACTTGTGTCTTTAGTTCTTACATCTCCACTGGGGCCATTCGATTTGGTGTTTTTGATATCAGTGTAGTTCCGGGTATCAGCTCGATACAGAAATCGATGTCTCTCTTTGGTTAACTTCTTGGAAAACATCTTCGAAATCTCGGACTAAGGGGATTTGAAATATGATTTTTTTTTACATATATATCCGCCAAAATGTGGGATTATAATCCCAATACAACATTAATAGAAAGTAGGCTAACTAGAATGTTCTAATCTTCCTGTGGTGGGAATCCTTTTGAGATATCTATCTCCTCAGGAGGGGTCCATGCCATCCATCTTTCATTATCCCACCCTATCAGCCAGCCAGGGTCGTATAGGTACAGTGTTCCTTTCTTTATGAGATCTTCCAGCCATGTCTATTTCCATCTCCTCATCATCTGAGCTATCTAACACGACTAAAAAGTTGTGCGCTCTTGTGCAACACCCAAGTGTAGGTGATCATGCAAGTAATACTGGATAAGTCCAGGTCGATCCCACAGGGAAGGAAAAGGAAGAATACCTACTAAGTTATAAACTAAAGAAAAGAAAATAAAAATGAAGGATTGGAGGTTCTAACGAATCCTACTTAATTGAATTAAACTAAATAATAAACTAAGCACATAGAAACATAACTAATTAAATAAATAAACTAAAGGTGTTGGAAACACGTGAATCCACATTGATCCTAACCATCTACCATGCAAATTCATTAACGTTCTATGGAGTTCATTCCTTTTCAGCATTCCGTATATTTCTAAAGATAAAGAATCAATAGCCCTTTCATGACCGGGACTATATCATCACAGTTGATTTAAAATACTTGGAAGACGGTTTAAAACAATGGTTATTACTTGCACTCTAAATGGTGTTAGCATTCAAAGTGGTTTTCAAAAGTCATTAAAGAAAATAGCCTTACGGCTTTAAGTTCTAAAAACTGTTGTGACAAACTGAGCTTATAAGGACAATTTGATGACAGATTTCTAAAATAGAAAGTGTTGGAATACTTACAAGAATCATCTCAGGAATTAACATGTTTGATCGATCGAAGCGATTTCGATCGATCGGACAGCATCATCCTTCAATCGACCGAAATGTCTTCGATCGCTTAAGTATGGCTCTGGTTCGATCGATCGAAATATCCTCGATTGATCGTGCCCATGTTTTCTATATCATACATGGCAGAGGCTAAGAATCAATATTTCATCACATATTTCCAACGTCTAAACTACGAAAACATGATTAAACTAATACAGGAATAACAAACTAGAGTAATCATAATAGCTAGATTAATAAACAATCAAATAGAGAAAAGAAAAAGAAAAACCTGGCATAATCTAAATATAACTTGTAATAAACATGAACTAAACTTTAATCTTCAATAATATTCAATAAATCAATGGAAAAGATGAAGAATAACATGAATCTAACCTAATCTACTCCTAATATAACCCTAAAACTACCCTAAATTGCTGTTTTTTGGGTTCTGGAGCGTCCTCCCTTCGTCTGATGTCAAAACGACTTATTTATAGGGTTCCTGCAGAGTTTATGCAACTTTTGGGAAAAAATAAAGCTCAATCGATCGAAGGTTCGAACGATTGAACTCTCCTCAAGCCCTTGAACTTCTCTGATTTTGACAGCTCCGCGTACCGATGGGAGAATGGCCATACCATTTCACTCAGACCTCGGATTGACCTCCCATTTGCGGCCACGCGACCGTAACTCAAAGATCTACATTTTGTATTTATAGGAAAATCTTCCAAATCTGAAGTTTTCATTATCAAAATTGGTATTTTCTCAGCTGCTTCTGTTATTCTCTTCACCAGAATCACTTTTCTTTAGCTCCATTTCATTGAATTACATTCTAATACCTATAAAACAATGCAAAAACGTACGTTTTAGCATTAACATAATAAAAAGAACATTGTTATTAGAATACACCTAAATGTAGGGACTTTGGGGATAAAAGTATGCATAAAAGGCTATGTAATACGCCATGAATATGCCCTTTTCACCTCGAATCACACCCCCTCCCCCAACTAGCTCGTTGCTAGTCCCGAGCACTGAAGCGAACTACATCATTGTTTATTTGAACTCTAAGAATTGAAAACAAAAGAAAGTAAAAATCCTAAATCACTTTCACAGGAATCGCGATTGCATTTAGCATATGCAACAAGCCTTTAAACCCCTAGGCTCCCCCTAGTGGACGAGTGTTGTCTCGTGAGGGTTTGCAGTGAATCTACCCACAAAATTCATGTTTATGGTAATGGTTCTAGTTTAAATGTGTTCAAGAAATTTTTTTCTCTCATTTAGCAATATAGTTAAGCTCAACAATCTCATGAAACTCTCTAGTAAGCCATAGCAATGCAACACACACATTACAGTTAATCTACTATCAAAGTCATTAGAATAGTCCATACCTATCAATCTTCAAGTGTGTGTGTGAATGGAAAACCAAAATACAAAACTTTAATTTCAAAGCTCGCATAACCTAAGATGCTATCAAGACGTTCATTTTGACTCAAACTCTCACTAGGATTACACTCTCAAGATGAAATCACTCCGAATTAGGTGTAATAATTATCACTCATAATATGGAAGCTATAAAGAGTAAATGGAATGGAATCTAATACTTCTCATATCTAAATTGAAAAACGGACATTTTAGTGCACAAAGTCTCATGAAATGATACTTTTCACTAGAAGAGCAAGATACCGTGGAGAACTCTCTCATTACCTTAACTTCAAATCCAATTTACTTAAAATCATCAGGACTTTGAAAAAGAGGTGTTCAATTAAGAAGAAAGAGGTTCGTGATTTTCAATTAGGTCAAAGGATGTGATTGAATATCTACTACAACTTTTCAAACTTTCCCACTTCTCCAATCTCTCTCTTCTTTTCTTTTAATATTTTTTTTTTCACTCTTCTTTCTATACTTATTTTTTTTCTTCTATAACAACCATTGGCATTTTTTTTTTCTTTTCATGCTTTTTTTTTTTCCTTTCCATCATTTTTTTCTTTGCTAACTTTCCCTTATTCACACTACCAAACTTCTTATCAAGATAACGCATCCCAATCACTCCTAGATAAAGAAAAGAAACTCAAACTCGTAATATGGAGTTAGGTATGAACTTTAGGATTGTGAAGACAAGACGATTATGATGAAGACTCAAGAGGTGAAGTAAAGGAATATCAGAAAGGTGGGCCAAAGTTGTATTATGCATGTATGGTCAAAAGATGGCCTAAATCATCTTCTAAGTTGTATTAGCACTTTCTTATCAAGACACACTTCCCAATCACACACCTAAATAAAGAACTGAGGCTTGAACTCCTAATTTGGAGTTAGGTATAGACTTAAGGATTGTGAAGACAAGGCGATTATGGTAAGGCTCAAGATGTGAAATAAAGGAATATTATAGAGGTAGGCCAAGGCTATATTATCCATGTATGGTCAAAAGATGGCCTAAATCATCTTCTAAGTTCATAGGATTATTCATTTAAGTAAATCAAGAGCTCTAAAGTTCGGTAAATCCTGAACGTTCTCTTCTAGTGATCAGTCAAAATGAAGAAGAAAAATGAGACTTTCAACGAATTACAACGCTTTTCAAAAAGTAAGAGTAATTTTATAAAACCCTCAAGAATAAAGAAAGGCACAAAAACTCACTTGGGTTATTAGTCTCCACTACAGTCTCTCAAGATACCTAAGTTATGTTTACTAATCCATTTTAGCTAAGTACAAGGTTGTCACAACGTGCTCAAAGTTGTTTGAAGATTAAAAAGCATCAAACATACTATAACTAAGATAGTAAAGAAACTACCATAGTGTATCACATACAAGTAACATACAGAAAATAACACTACTGCATCATAACTAACTACATAAACTAAGAGAGAAATACAAGAACCATTTTATTATCTTTAAAAATGTCACGCCCCGGAGTAAGCCAAAAATAGGAAAAATTAAAATTTCCTTTATGGGTCCGTGGACACGTGACTAGTTGGTTAACCGTCATGTCCTTCTAACTCCACACGATGCAATCATAAGGGAAAAATGCTAAAGCATAAGCATGACTTAAACTTATGAGAGTATAATTACAGCGGCAAAAATTAAACAAGGCATAAGTCACAATAACATCCAGCTTATTACACAAGGCCAATACTAAACTTGTTACATAAACTTAAACATAAGAAACAACTGAGATAACTATCTTCGATCTCCAGCCCAGGTCTATCATTCTTAGCTCCTCAGCACTATATCCTGAGCTCACTTCCATATTAACAAAACCTGCATTACTCTGGACATGGAAATGCCCAGGGCGTAACATGTCGTCAGCCTTGAAAAAAGGCTAAGTGAGAGTCTCAACCGCACAATAATCAATAAATACAAACATCTCTCGACTCACGTCATAGTTTAGTATCTTAAGATATGGTTAATCTCTTATTAAAAGATGCATTCTCACCACAGACATAGTAGAGGTCTCAACAAGACAGGTATACAGATAAACATAACATCATAGAATACATTCTCCTTATTTATCCTCGTGCGTGCAATGCATGATCGATGCGACTTACTCCCAACCCTTTTCAAAGACACTTGCTTTTCAAAACAGATACTTTTCAACACCATCTCATTTTAAAACCAAAACTTTTCAAAACCAAATCATTACAAACCAAACCCTTTTCTTCATCAATTCAATCCCATCATTTACTTTCTCTTTCTCATCCACTTAACAACACGCGGTATATCAAGGATGATAACATGCTATAACAGCCAATTCATACTTATTCCCTTGATAGGCCGCCGGACGTCTTCACGGCGCACACTATCTGTAAATAATAGAACTGGCACATGGGACGTCTTCAACCATGTGTATACTCTCACTGGTCGTCTACACGGCTGAGAAGTATATTAGAGCACTAGCCGGACGTCTTCAACGATACATGTGACATCTTCAACCACGTATGCGCATCATCGAACGTCTTCAACGGCGAGAGGCGAGCTAGGAACCCTAACCGTCCATGTCTACCCGGCTCATTAGTCATTGATCCATCGGATCCAATATTCACATCTCTTTCCCATTTACCTATCTCATCTCATTCACATCCTCATCAAACACTTCTTTCTCTCACACAACGCATACTGACACATGTCATGAAATGTACATGTGTCCACTATCAATACTCACATACAAATCTACTTTTATTCCTCTTTATTATTAACAAGGCATGCGTTATCTATTCCGATCAACAACATCGTGAAAGATGCATTTAACAGATAGTAGCAGAAACGTAACATATAGAATATGGATTTGATACCAATAATCATATAGATAAAATCCTTAACATGCTCACGTATGCGATAGCACTACCATACATGCTTTGTATAGCCATACAATTATTGAAATACAAGTAGCATCATAAATTAATATATTACTTATACAAAACATCATGCAGATAGCTTTTAAACATCTTATATTAATCTTATTAGGATTAGAGTGAGGTTAGGAAACTCACCTATAGTCGCCGATCCTCGGAAAGCAGATAAACGTCAAGTTCTACAACATAAACAGAAGAAACAATAACAAAGAATGAGTGCAACTATAGGGGCAAAATGGTAATTTTACCAAATGAGGTTATAAACCTCAAGGTAGTGATCTACGTGTCATTCGAAGTCTAACGCCATTGACTAGACTCAAATCAGAGTCCGTCACGTTTTACGAGGTAAAAGGTAGGGCTTACTACACTAATGCGGGCCCTAAAGACAAGCTGTATTTTTTACCGAGTTGAAAAGTCACGAAACTTAAGAAAAATGATCTAGGTATTATTCTAAGACTTTGGGAATTGACAGAGTATTTTTCGGAGTCCTAGATTATTTATTATGAATTATTGAAGATAATATATATCAGAAAATACCCGAAAAGGAATTTAAATACATAATTATAATTATACTGAGAAATCAGTACTTAGGAGTATTTTTATTAAATAATAGATATTAAAATCCACTACCAGTATTTATCTCATAATTTTCGGAGCTCGTTTAGTATATATAATAATTAATATACTAATAAAATAGCTCCTTATTAATTATTAAAATACTAATATATGCTATTATAACTTTATAAGTCTTGGGATATCATAAAAATAGCATTGGAGATGTTCCCCTGATTTTCATAATTTATTTAAGCTCATAAGTATTTAAAATCAATTTAAATACTAAGGAAACTTAATATATATTATTTATATTATACATATAAATAATAATTTATGTTATTGTATAATAATAGTATACAGAATATAATAAATACTAATTAATAATATTGCATAAAATATCATTAGGGGTATATCCGTAATTATTCCCAAATTTATAGATGCATATAGGTATTTATTAGCTATTTAAATACTACTTAAAATTAATTTTTTATTATTTATTTAATACATATGAAATACTAAATAAATAATAATTATATTCTCGGAATAATATAATTACTCTCAGAAAATATAGAATATTATACAATAATATTCCATAAATTAAAAGTACTAAAAATTTTATTTATAATAATTAAAATCATTTAAAATCTATTAATACTAATAATATTAATAATAATAATCAATAATAATAATAATTTCTAACCCAACCCGAACAGAACTGGACAAATGGGTCACCCGCTTACACACTCAAAGAAACCCAAAGGGGCAACCCATTGGGTCAGACCCTGATCCGCCCCGAACGCAATCGGATTAGCCATATAGACTCACAACTAAACCCAACTCGTCAACTCAAACTGAACCCGGACCGAACCCATTTATACTAACAAACTATTCCAACTTGATAACCCAAACCCTGACCAAACCATAACCCGAACCGGACCATACCCTAACCCATTTCCAGACACAACACGACCCGCCCGAACACCCGATCCCCAACCCAGCGTCAAAACGACACCGCCCTACTTAAAAAGACCCACGGGTCTTCAAACTCAACCCTGACCCGTGACCCTTACCCGCTTATAGACACAGACTAACCCACCCAAACCTTTACCCAACCTGAGTCTTATAACCCGAAGACCCAAACGGGTTTCCTTTCTTCTCCGGCGATCCCGACGCCGCCGGTGACCCGCGATTCGCCGGAAAACTTCAAGGCCCCATGTCTTCTTCATTTATCCATGAAAATGGTTGATTCCAATGCCAAAATGCGCGGAATCGGGTCCTCTACCACATACTAGGAGCTGATCAACCAGAAATCTCATTTGCTATAAGAACCAAGCGATTATTCTTTCGGCCAAAATTGAGAATAATCTCCTGCATGGTCCTCCAAACATTCATCAAATAGAAAGCTGTTCAAAGGGGGGTATATGGGAGTCATGAGGGTCAGTTTGGTATAACTTTTAGGACCTGTGGTGGTGTTTTGAAAATCGAGCTCCGGCGTGGAGCTCTAATGGTGATCCAGAGTGGCACAGAGCCTTAGGCTCTATTTGGGGCCTGCATGTGATCCTAGAAACACCTAAATGGCATGTAGAGGGTCATACATCCGATGGGGTGTGGGTTTTACCTTAGGAGAGTCTCGGTTCTCCTTCTTCTTCTCCGATCAACTTCTATCTCTCTCTTTCTCCTTCCGCGTTCTTCCCTTCTCTCCCTCAGTTTTCTTCTTCTGAACTGGACTGAATGTGTGTGTGGTGGTTGTACAGAGAGGGGCAGAGAGGGAGATATGGTGTGGTGTATGAACGGGAGGGTGTGGGTATTTGGTTTCTCTCACTAAAGCTCTCGGGTTCTCTCTATATAATCTATTTACACAGATTTGGATGGGCTATATCAGAGTGTAAAATGAGGGTTGGGGTGGTGTATACATATATAGAGGGGGGTGGAAGGGAAGTTACCGCACGTGCAAGGGTGCACCAATGTGTACCAAAGTGTAGGTGTGTGTCTAAGAGTAGATATAAGTGTGGTCCATTGCGAGTGATGGTGTGGGTCCCATTATCGGGTTGTGTGCCTAGGGACAAGTGTCAAAGTCTCAGATACTTGTAATACTGCGATAGTGAACTCAGTATTAAAATATGAAGGTACGTAGCTATGTACGTGTCTAAGTGAAAGTCATTCCTTGAATTCTTAATAGAAATATATGTCGAGGGTACGTCTATTTTAACAGGTACAAATAATTTTGTCGTTGAGACGTTAACTAAAGGATTCCAGCACAGGGGTTCCTTCTTAGGGTTTTCCTAATGGACCTTCGACAACCGCACAACAGTGACATCTTCACTTCTAATTCCTACGTGGAATTTCTGGGGAAATTCAGGGTGCTACAAAAAATAAAATTAAAAATTTTAAAATTTTTGACAATTTTAATTTACTGGGTCATGTTGCTAAGCAGGTATATTGACATTAAATCATAAAAAGAAAGAAACGAGGCATGCAATGACTAACTCCCCCCAACTAAAACTAAACATTGTCCCCAATGTTCTAAACTAAGCACATGGATATGTAAAGTAAAGCGAGAGAAGGAAGGATGTTACCTCGAGGCATTAATATCCAATTTTTTTTAAGTCACCTGCAATATCATTAGTAGCAACAAGGAAAAATAGAGAATATAATAGAACTACTCAGTAAATAAATTCGGTTAATCAAGATTTTTATCATAAATTAACAACCAAAATTTTTGAGGATCTTCCCAATGAAATAATTTAACAGTGAAAAGAATGTAGGGATGCTCATAAAATTGCAACTCCCCCCAACTAATGTCAGGCTCAAGGTCAGAGGAGATGATACAAAACCTATGGCCTCTAAATTTATTGGAGACAATTATAAGATGTATACCACACTTTTTAGGAATTATATGCAAGAAATGATCTTTGGTGTTTGTAGTTCCTAGAATAGCCTGTATTTTAATACAAGGAGGTGGCCATGGTTCAATAAAAGGGGCAGGGTCTAAGTGATGTTCTAATTTAGCTTCATTACACTCCTTTTGTTCTAGAATAGAATCTATAGAGATATGATCATAGGAATTGGATTTCTGTTCTATGTATATACTTTTGGACGGGACTTGGATAAAGCTATCTATTTGGGCCTCTATGTCATTATCACTCGAGAAGGTTAAGAAGTCTAAAAGATTACTAGCTTCTTATTGAAGTTTAAGATCATCTAATGTGGGCCCAATATTTTCCAAGTCTTTTCTCACAGAATTTTGAAAGTTAAAATTTTGTGAAGAACATGTGCTAGAATCCTTACCATCCTCTTCCACAACACATTTTATTTGTTCAACATTGGGGTACACATGACTTTCAAGCTCGGGATGAGAGCATTGATTGATAGAGAGGATAGGTGATGGGCAACTTGGTGACACCACCTCTTCGGCTGTAAGAGGTGAGGGTTCGTAAATATCACATGAATCTAAATCGGATTTAGATTTTTCAATAACGTCCTCCCTAGGGTCACTATCACAGGTAGGGGTAGAGTCAACAGGTAACTCCTCCTTTCCTAATTGCGTGCAGTCACCTAAACTCTCATCATCTTTTAAAACCTTATTCTCATCCTCGTAACTCTCCTCACTATATGGGTCATCTATTGAGGTGCTTTAGACAAAGAGATTGTGCAATTTTATCCAAGCAGTGAAGGAGTTGATGTCTGGGGTTGAATATTGAGGAGAAGATGGTTCTACAACTTCATACTCAATGGTTTAGTTTTGGAGTTCTTGTTGGGTTATCACTTTCTCGAGTGACTAATTGACCTCATTCGGTATAAACCCGTCATTGTCCTCTAATTCCATTCCATTATTAGTGTCTTGAAATCTAGGTTGTAGTGTTGAAGGACTGGTATAGTCTTCTAAAGGTTGGCTAGCATATGCTTGTTGATATCTAGTTTCTAATTTATCAAGTGCACTATCTAGCCTTTTCATTTCACTAAGCAGCAATTTTAACATACCATTATCCTCAACTTGGTTATTCTCCTCATTATTACTATATGAAGATTCGCCCCATTGTTGTTGATGATAGTCCCCTTCCCATTGAGTTTGTGGACAAGACTCGCCAAAGGGAAAGTCTTGGTACGTTTGGTAATCGTGGGAACTACTACTATATCCTATATTATAATTTTGGTCATAGCCCCATTGCGGTTGATAGAACTCTCCATATGGAGGTTCTTGATATGTTTGATAATTTGGGGGACTACCACTATTGTTTTCCCATTGTGGTGGTTGGTAGCACTCGGGTTGATAGTGTGCGTCATAGGTGGGTGCTTGCCAACTTGGGGGATAACTATTTCGATTTTCAAGTGTGTACCTATTATCGGTGTTTGTGTTTGTGTTTGTGTTGTATGGAGGGTAATATGAATAAGACATGTTGACCCAAATTTTTCAAAACAATAGAAAATTTATTTATTTAAGTATTTTTTTCTTGTGAGAGAAAAAGTCCAAAGGTTTTTTTTTTTTTTTTAAGGAAGAAAAATTGGAAATAATTTAGTAAAATTCTAACCTAGTTGCCTTCCCCGGCAACGGCGCCAAAAACTTGACCAGACTAAAAAGTTGTGCGCTCTTGTGCAACACCCAAGTGTAGGTGATCATGCAAGTAATACTAGATAAGTCCAGCTCGATCCCACAACGAATGAAAAGGAAGAATACCTACTAAGTTATAACCTAAAGAAAAGAAAATAAAAATGAAGGATTGGAGGTTCTAATGAATCCTACTTAGTTGAATTAAACTAAATAATAAACTAAGCATATAGAAACATAACTAATTAAATAAATAAACTAAAGGTGTTGGAAACACTGAATCCACATTGATCCTAACCATCTACCATGCAAATTCATTAACGTTCTATGGAGTTCATTCCTTTTCAGCATTCTGTATTTTTCTAAAGATAAAGAATCAATAGCCATTTCATGACTGGGACTATATCATCACAGTTGATTTAAAATACTTGGAAGACGGTTTAAAACAATGGTTATTACTTGCACTCTAAATGGTGTTAGCATTCAAAGTGGTTTTCAAAAGTCATTGAAGAAAATAGCCTTACAGCTTTAAGTTCTAAAAACTGTTGTGACAAACGGAGCTTATAGGGACAATTTGATGACAGATTTCTAAAATAGAAAGTGTTGGAATACTTAAAAGAATCATCTCAGGAATTAACATGTTCGATCGATCGAAGTGCTCTCGATCGATCGAACAACATCATCCTTGAATCGATCGAAATGTCTTCGATCGCTGAAGTATGGCTCTGGTTCGATCGATCGAAATATCCTCGATTGATCGAGCCCAGGTTTTCTATATCATACATGGCAGAGGCTAAGAATCAATATTTCATCACATATTTCCAACGTCTAAACTACGAAAACATGATTAAACTAATACAGGAATAACAAACTAGAGTAATCATAATAGCTAGATTAATAAACAATCAAATAGAGAAAAGGAAAAGAAAAACCTGGAATAATCTAAATATAATTTGTAATAAACAAGAACTAAACTTTAATCTTCAATAATCTTCAATAAATCAATGGAAAAGATGAAGAATAACATGAATCTAACCTAATCTAACCCTAAAACTACCCTAAACTGTTGCTTTCTTCGTTCTGGAGCGTCCTCCCTTCGTCTGATGTCAAAACGACTTATTTATAGGGTTCCTGCAGAGTTTACACAACTTTTGGGAAAAAAATAAAGCTCAATCGATCGAGCTTAGTTCGATCGATCGAAGGTTCGATCGATTGAACTCTCCTCAAGCCCTTGAACTTCTCTGATTTTGGCAGCTTTGCGCACCGATGGGAGAATGGCCATACTTTTCACTCGGACATCGGATTGACCTCCCGTTTGTGGCCACGTGACCATAACTCAAATATCTACATTTTGTATTTCTAGGAAAATATTATAAATCTGAATTTTTCATTATCAAAATTGGCATTTTCTCAGCTGCTTCTGTTGTTCTCTTTACCAGAATCACTTTTCTTTAGCTCTACTTCATTGAATTACATCCTAATACCTTGTCGACTCGTCATCTCGATTCGTACATCGTCAGTTCAATCCATGACAGTCACAGTAGTTAACTATAGCGAGATGACGAGTCGACAGTTAACTACTGTGACTGTCATGGATTGAACTGACGATGTACGAATCGAGATGATGAGTCGACAGTAAACTACTGTGACTGTCATGGATTGAACTGTCGATGTACGAATTGAGATGACGAGTTGACAGTGA
The DNA here is from genome assembly GCA_033977485.1 of Hydrangea macrophylla. Lineage (NCBI taxonomy): Eukaryota > Viridiplantae > Streptophyta > Magnoliopsida > Cornales > Hydrangeaceae > Hydrangea > Hydrangea macrophylla. Next base: position 9,573,410 of record CM066990.1, on the reverse strand, counting down.
ACTACTGTGACTGTCATGGATTGAACTGACGATGTACAAATCGAGATGACGAGTCGACAGTGAACTAATGTGACTGTCATGGATTAAACTGCCGATGTACGAATCGAGATGACGAGTTGATAGTGAACTACTGTGACTGTCATGGATTGAACTGACGATGTACAAATCGAGATGACGAGTCGACAGTGAACTACTGTAACTGTCATGGATTGAACTGCCGATGTATGAATCGAGATGACGAGTCGACAGTGAACTACTGTGACTGTCATGGATTGAACTGCCGATGTACGAATTGAGATGATGAGTCGACAGTAAACTACTGTGACTGTCAGGATTGAACTGCCAATGTACGAATCGAGATGATGAGTCGACAGTGAACTATTGTAACTATCATGGATTGAACTGACGATGTACGAATCGAGATGACGAGTCGACAGTGAACTACTGTGACTGTCATGGATTGAACTGATGGTTAGACTAACCTTGATTAGAAGAACTGACGAATTGATATGCCTGCTGGGGATTAAATTGAATCTTCTGGGGGATGAAGCGACTCTACTAGGGATGAAAGTGGTTTCTTCTGTGGTCTTGACTGAGATACACCATATTCGTTTAGGACACTTTTCTGGAGATGAACTAGCTCTATTGGGAACGACTTTGTTGGGGATGAGAAGATTCGACTAGGGAAAGAATGGTTGCACTGCGAATAGAGTAATTCAGCAGCGGATGAAGAACATTTGTGACATGATTTTGGGTTGGTTGCTGAGGAGCTGGTAGAAGATAGCCAGTGGATCTTGTGAAGGCAAGTGAATGTGATTGGAGGGGTGTCACCAATGATGGAGGTTCTTGGGACTCATATCATGTTGTAGACTTTACAAGTGCAGTAATGGTGTTTGGAATTTTTGCTTGTATCCACAAGTTTTATTATTGGTAATCACTTTAAATCCACACATTTGAGACCATTAGGACAAATGGACTTGATAGCAACAACAATGACAAGGAAAATTGGATTGGTCTATACGAACCTTGAACTCTGATATAGTTTTGATTAGATTATTACTGACTCAACCAAGCAAGGATTGACTTGACAGAAATAACGACACGAAGTGCCCAAATTAGCATAATTCAATGTGTTTTTGTCATAAGCGATGTACCGCTCATCTTTTATGTTCACTCCTCATCTTAATATGATAGCACTTTGCTGATAAATCTAGTTTTTGAAAATTCTTCCCTATTGATCTAATCAATTCTTTGCTTCTCCCAAGAAGTGCTTTGAATTAGTGTCTTAGGTTTTAGACTAAAATATGCTCTATTTCAAAAAAATTTTAAACAACTTGGTGACTTGAAAACTCACCCTTGGTGTGAAGGGATCGTGTTAGGCAAACGGAGTTTGCCCCTAGTTTGAGTTGTAGAAAGTAGAATTCATAGGCAAACGAGGTGGGTGACCGAAGTTTGCCCCCAGTTTGGACAATGGTTTATTGGAGGTTTTGGGCAAACGAAGTAGGTGACCAAAGTTTGCCCCTTGTATGAAGGGTAGATAGTAAAATTCAGGCAAACGAGGCGAGTATCCGAAGTTTGCCCCTAGTATGGAAGGTGATCTCTTAATTAAGGTGAGGACCGCGACTTTTAATCTCTCAAATGCTCATAACTTTTGCATAGGCACTTGTGAAGTGACCTAGCGAGCTATTATCTCTTTTGTTATTGCTCACTTTGGATTTAGCTCTAATTTTTGCCTAGGCGTCCTTTCGGATTTTCATCCTAGCGAGCCATCCTTCTTTTCTTTTTTTTTTTTGTGAAAGTTTACCCACGTACCCCGAGTGGGGATCAGGTCCAACGTAGTTCGGGCCAAAGTCTTGAAGAAAAGGGGGTTGATTATGATGGTGTCGACCGAACCGATGCGGCTGCCTACTTATCCCCGAGTGGGAATCAGGTCGAGCGTAGTTCAAGGCAAGGTCTTGAAAGAAATTGGTTAAGGGTTTTTCAAACCAAACGTTAAAAAAACTTAGCTCACTTGTGGTAGCCTTGAATAAAAGGATTCAGTTTCGATCTCCCTTTCTTTTCTTTTCTTTTCTTTTCTTTTCTTTCTGAGGGTTGATCCTTTTCACTTTCGCCTAGCCAATCAATTTTACTTTTCATGTAGTTGATTCTTGTGAGATCTTGTGATCACAATTTCAGAATTCCAGAATGTGCATATTAGTTCTCGCAATTTATTTGTGGTCGTTCTGAGCCTTTTGAAATGTGATCTAGGCATGTTCTCATGATGTACCTTGAAGTGTACAATTCTCTGTATCACCAAAGTTTTCTTCCTTTCATTTTGTCCATCATTTTGACTGGCTAAGGTCAGATCTTGGAAATCAACACCTTTTTCAGCTCTAACTTTTGCCTAGGTGTCCTTTCGGGTTTTCAATCTAGCGATCTTTTCTTTTCTTTCTTTTTCTTTCTTTTTTCTTTTTTTTTTTTATTGTTTTGTTTTTTTTTGTTTTGAAAGGGGAGAAGAAACTCATTGAAAGTGTTTGGCTACCATCAAGGACTAAGTCTGCATTGCTTTCAATAGACAGATTGTATGGCTCCCCATTGGATTGGGCTCAAGGCTTGGAAATGGTGGAAAAAGGGTGTTGGGCAAGCCCCAAGTCAGTTTCAAACATGTCTTTTCAAGATTGAGGCAAGAGCATCTTTAAATTCTTAAAGTAAGACCATTCAATTCTCAGCTCTTCATCGGTGTCAGCATGAATTCGACTTTGACCTATTAGGATTCTTTTTGTTTTGTTGCAGATAAAAAATATTAGCAGAGCAATATCTATGGTAATTTGAAAAGTGACATTTCAATTTGCTGATTCATGCATTTATGACTAGACACATCAGATTAAGCAAAACGAGATTTCATTCCATTAAAGGAGAAGGATTGCATTTCTTGGTACAGACTCAACTGAACTTTAAAAATAGATGGACTCGACCACAAGACTACTCTTGAAATAGACATAGAACAGACTCGACTTGGTTTCAAATGGAGTGTCATGATGACTCGTTTGTTATTCTTATTCTATTTTCTTTCTTTTTAGCAGAAGTTCCAGACACCATCACGTTACTGCATAGCTTCAACACTCATTGGCATCATCAAAGGGATCACTCGAGCGGTTGATCCAGGCCAAGATAGTGGATAGGATTAGGATGGGATACATCCTCTATGAGGTTCTGAATGTCATGACGGAGGCGGATGCATTGATCGGTGGCATGGCCTAGATTTTGGTGGTAAGCACATCATAGGCTCATGTTGTAGTGGGAGGGTATGGGATCCAGTAGCGGCTTGTGAGGGAGGAGCTGTAGGTGACCCTTTTTGAGTAGGTAGTCCAAGGCTGTGGAAAGGGGAACATCAAGTTTGGAGAATTCGCGAGGGCCTTTTGGGCTATTTGGCGGAATAGACTGGTATGGACGGAGAGGGTAGTCCATTGGTTGGTTGCTAAGCGCATTAACATCTGAGGAGGCCAGGGGATAGTTGGGTCTCTTGGACTGGTGATGGGGTTCATTATTCTTGAACTTTCCTTCTCTGATGGCATCCTCAATTCTAGTCCCAATCTCAAACAATTCTTCAAATGTTGAGATGGACTGGTAGAATAGTTTCTCATGGTACAACGGCTGTAGATTCTTGATCAACATCCAGACTTGTTCCTTTTCGATTGGTCGGTGGATCATTTGGGCCACTTTGTTCCTCCATCTGCTCAAGAACGCAGCGAAAGACTCATTAAAGTTCTGCCGAGTAGTCTCTAGATCCCGGATGGTGGCATCGAGCTCTTGGTTGTAGGAGTAATGATCAACAAAAACCTGGACTATATCTTCCCAAGACCGCGTCTTAGAAAACTCCAAGGTCAGAAACCAGGGTAGAGCAGCCTTGGCGAGGGTTTGAGGGAACAACATTGCAATGTGCTCGTGGGTGCAGCCCATTGATTGGAAAACACTCATGCAGAACTTTATGTGGCTCTTCGGATTCCCAGTTCCATCAAAACGATCAATTTCAAGCATCTTAAAGTTCTCAGGTAGCTTTAATTTGTTGGGCTCAAACAATCCTTCTAGATCTAGCATGTAGTCGTTAACCCCCTTGCTCTTTCTAGGTAAACTTTCTAGCTTGTCTACTTTATCCATCTTTTCTTGAAGCTTTTTCTCATATACAGGTGGCGGGACCCCATGAAACCATTCTTCTTTCCCGTTATTCTTATGTACAAAGACGGGAGGTGGTACAAACCTGGGAGGTGGTGGTGGCATGAACCCTACTGGTGGTGGTGGGAACCCATGTGGGTACTGTGGCTGCTGCTGTTTCAGTTCTTCCATGAAACTCAAAACTTGGGCCATGCGATCAGATTGCTGGCTTATGGTTGCTCCCAACTTAGTGACCTTGTTTTTTTAATTCTTCCTAATTCATGTTGGAATGACTTAGCAGGCTAATTTTGACCAAATGACTGTTCGAACTTCTGACTCAGGACGAGGATCCCAGTTGCTGACTTCGGGAATCTATTCTGACCTACAGATTCGAGAGGAGGGGTGTATCAGATTCTGATAGTGATGACTTTAGACAGACAAAGACAGTGATGTTTAACAAACGTGGACTGACTTGTGTAAGAATGGTCGAGACAGTGCGTGCAGATTGATGGGAGTGGTGTATGCAAATGAGACAAGCACGCAGATGTAAGCCCTAATCTATATGATGCTCCTATTTCTAACAGATAGCAGTTAAACAATTAAGGTCCTAACCATATAGAGTGTGCCAACCTTACTTTCTAGTACGATCACCAAGGGATAACAGGGATTTCCAGGATTCTATGAAGGCTTCTAAGAGAGACTGGGCATTTCTGGTTGATTTGGACAGAGTTTCTGGGAGCAGCTGGGATATCCGGACATAGTTTCTGGCATTTCTGGGAAATTTGAGCAGAGTTTATGGGAAAAACTGGTTAATATGGTCATATCTGGGATATCTGGACAGAGTTTCTAGGAGAAACGGGTTAATGTGGTTATATCTGGGATATCTTGACAGAGTTTTTGGGAGAAACTGGTTAATGTGGTTATATCTGGGATATTTGAACAGAGTTTCTGGGAGAAACTGGTTAATATGGTTATATTTGGGATATCTGGACAGAGTTTCTGGGAGAAACTGGTTAATATGTGGTGATAGTGATCATACTGTCTAGCAGGTTTTCATACTCCTATGTCTTAGGACCGACAAACAAAGTTTGCGGTGTATATCTTTGTGAGCATGGAGCAGACATACTTGTCATGGTGCCTAGGCAGGTCAACTCAATGTGATCACATGTAAGTGATTGCCTTGGGGATCATGAGAAAGAGGTTCTGTTCTATGCCACATAAGCGTCTACACCGCTCAGGTAATCCCATCAGGGCATACAGCAAGTATATCACATTGTCCTATCTGAAAAGATAAATCAACAGTCCTATGAAAGGTTCTACAGGAATCTATATGCAAAAGCTGGGTTTAGTCAAAGAGGGTCCGTTGACGAGAGTTCCAATATACCGTCAGAGAGACAGTACGGAAGTTGTTACTCTTTTTTATACCTTGGAAGGTACAATATCAACAGTGACTTGTGCCCTGGCACAGCAAGACCTGAACAATGTCAGCGCCGCGTTTCAGACACAGACGGAAGGGGGAAATGCAGAAGTACAATGCGGTGAACCATACACAGTAAAAAGATGATTTTAAGGATGCTTCTTATGAGTCAAACCTCTGTATTATTTTGTTTTGAAAATAAATATCCCCAGTAGAGTCGCCACATTGTGGACACGCGAAATTCCACTTCTTTGCTTGTTTTTTTTTTAAATTGATTTGGATCAAAGAAAGAAAAGGAAGGTCTGTTGAAAGCAGATACAGAGTCGCCACTTGGTCTTTAAGGAACCAAGAAACCTAATTTTGACTCACCCAAATGGATAAAGGGCACCGGCCCTTCATAACCAAAGAACTTGGCTCGGGGTTTTGGTACGAGAGAGGAAGGAGCCTTTGTCGCGACTAAAACACCCTCAACTCGCCCCGTCTTTCGACGGGTCTCAATTAGCATCCAAATAATCATCTTATACTATGTTTGGTTCGATAATTAATACTATGATAGTATATTACATCACATAAGAAAATTTGAAATGGAAGATCTAAAGATAAGATATCATTCATAAGATCTAAGCCAAGTATCACACAATGCAAAGTGAAAGATCACACAAAACAAACCTAGGAAAAATCGTCTAATCATGTATCAAGTAATTAAGTTTTCCTAATCTAAAGGGGACATGAATTGTTCTTGAAACAAATAATCAAAGAAATCAAAATATGCTTAGCAAGCTAGTATGATGCATGTTAATCTTTGAGAAAAGAAGATCTCTCAATCCCCGGGACGGATGAGAAAGGAGGATTAGATCGAGGGAAAGCATGAACGTGTGATCATGATCATTCCCTATATTCTTCTTAGATTAGGAGTTACAAAAAAACCCAAATCTTGCATGAATGCAATGTATGTGTCTAAAATGTGTCAATGTTGTAGTGTGTTTTGTGTTCATGGATTCCTAGAATGACTTAGAAGTCTAGAATGTGTTTGAATGAATGAAGGAGATCATCATGGGATATGTACAAATGTAGTATGGACTACTTCCTGAGACATAAGCTAATTTGGAGTGCATGTAAGCATCAAATCAAAGGGGGAAAGTAAAAGTGTGCTTGCTGTGAATAATGGACAGAACAGTAACATGATTTTGTGAAAATGGAAAAGAGAGGTTAGGAATGTTTTCAATGAATGATTTTTTTTATGGATATCTTCCTTATTGTGTCTATAACACAACCCAAAAATACAATCTTTAATAGCTATCACAGACTGAGAGAAATCATATAACCAATAGAGGTTACTCAGAAACAGAGTTTATACTGTCGACTGAAATGTCAAAAAATCTTAGAAAATGAAAACAAATGATCTAGAGGCCCATATTATACAAAACGTTCCCTAAGACATTGACATTCAAGGGAAAAATAAGTTAGGACCACACTTTTTGGAAAAGGTTTCTGTAAAACAAGTTGAAAGTGGACCAAGCTGCTGTGACAACAAAAACAGAATATCTGGAGAGAATGTTTGGGTCCAAATGGACCATTTTCAAGTATTTTCATGTCAAACCAAAAATCATGGGTGTTCTCTAATGAGTTAGGAAGACTTTCCAAGTGGTATTGCATCCATACATTGAGTATTGAGTTCTAGAGAAATCTTTGAACTCAGATCACTCACTATTTTGACTCACTGTTTTGAAGATTTTGGGAAAAACTAGAGTTTTCTTTCTTGAAATCAAAATGGGGGATTTAAGAGGGAGGGGGGGGGGGGGGGGTTGAAAGTATACTTCCAGAACTTGGATGAATATTCTAACCACTTGGAATATCAATTCCTAACTCATTTCAAGAACTTCCCAAGTATTTGCAAAATATGGTTTTATTTGAAAACCAAACTCAAGAATCTATTGGAGTATGATACATGAGAGGGTAGATGATACATGATATGATGTAGCATGCTAAAAGTGATAAAGAACATGTTCATGGGATATGGGTTCATCTAGATACAAGAGCGTGTTGCATCAAAGTGTGAAAGTCAAAAAGTGACATGCTGTGAATAGTGGACAGACTGTATGCATTACTTTATAACATCATAATGGGAGGTCAAACATGCCTAGGAAAATGTAAGAAAAATCAGAGAGCCTCCATAGTGTGTCTAGAATGAACAGAAAAAAACCAAACCTCAATACCTATCACAGATTAAAAGAAACAAATCAGAATGTACACATGACTCAGAAATAAAAGCTACACTGTTGACCGATTTTGTATGATTTTTCATAAATCAAAGAAATGGTTTATGATGACCCATTATAAACCAAAAGTTTCCTAAGACACCCAAGTTTCATAAAACAAATAGAAAAGATATATGTACAGTGACGAAAACATCCAGAATAAGTGCAAGAAGTCAGGTAAACATTCTGTGAGAACAAAGGCAGATTATGAATATGAACTTCTTAAATCCGAAAATAATACTTTCACATCTCTATAATTAATGGAAAAAATTGGAGACAAACTATGATGTCTTAGGAAAATTTTCCAAGTGGTTTCATCATCATAACTCAGGTATTTAATTCAAAACAAATCTTTGAATCTAAACAGCTCACTGTTTTGGATCATTCTTGAAGAAAATGGATTTGGGTTTTGGAATAGAGTTTGAGTTCTTGATTAGGGGTTTTGAAATAGATTTTCAAAGCATGAACTTAAACACTTGAGATGACTATGTGACCACTTAGAATCTCATCCAACCTTGAATCATCAAAGAACTCCCAATATTACTTGCACAAACATAGTTTTGTTTGAGAATATGACTTTAAGAATACATATGAATGTATTGAAGGTAGAATCATCATCCATCAAACATGTCTTTAAGGTCAAGAGCTACTATCCATAAGGATTCACTCTCCTCAAACAACATGTCATCTAGATGATGATGAACAACTAAATAATCAAAGAAAAGTAAAAAAGAAATGAGGTTAAGAGAGAGATGAACATCAAAGTAAACAAGCATTCAAATAGCAATCAATAGTTGATAATCATTGAAATATTGGACTTGTAGCTTGGTGTTTCACTCATATATGGTGACATTTGGACATGGAAGTAACTTCCTATCTCATAAATACTCAAGAATGATGGTGAAAGAAATGTTTGGATGATTGAAGTTTTGATAGCAAACTCAAGTAAAAAGAAAACTCACTTTGATGGAGAAAATAGAAGAAGAAGACTACTTCTTCTCTTTCTCTCTCTATATTTCTCTAGAGTTTCTTCCTAAGCTCTCTCTAAGCTTCCATGTCTCTTCTCTAAATGGAAGTAAATGGATTCTTTTATAAGCAAATGAGGGGTGGTAAATGGGGTTTTAAAAAGTATAAAAAGGTCTCCCATTGGTCCAAAATAAGCTGGGAACTAAAACTACGTCGTTTTGATTTCTAATTAATCAAATTGGACCCCCAATCAACATTACAAAAATGGACTGTTCTGGGGGAGAGTGTCGCGGCAGCACTGGGCCAGTGCCGTGGTGATAGTGGGCCAGTGCCGCGGCGGCACTGCTCCTCCTTCGTCCAGATAATGTTGTTTAGGCCCCCAGAGGTTCCGGTATTCGCGAAAAGGCCCTATTTCGTCCGAAATTCACAAAAAATGCATACGAACTCCAAATTGAGGTTGTGATATACCGTTGGAAAGGTAATGGAGTCTATTTTACATAAAAAAAAATAGTTTGGAGATAGGTCACTTTGAAAAGTTTTGCGGTATTTGCGATAAAAGCCGATTTGATCGCCTTTTTTGCCTTCGGAAATTCAGAATAAACTCGTTTTAAATTTGAAAATTGTGTGTGATATACCGTTGGAAAGCTATTGACCTCTAGTATCTATGAAAAATGTTTGAAAATTGTTACGGTGCTCCGGTTTCAAAGTCAAATTTTGGTCAAACTGGTCAAAAGTTCTGGAAACTTCTGGGAGCTCCCAGGAGCTGACGTTTTCGCTCGATTTTCTTTTAAAACTCATTTTCATACTTTCCACATGATCTAGAATGATCCAGGCGAATTTGGACAATTTCAGTCAAACTTGGTCAAACCTTGGTCAAACTGGTCAACGGGGACTTTTCGGGAACTTCCTGGTCTTCCGGGGGGTCTCTGGGAGCTGAAGATTTCATCTGATTTTACTTAAAAACTCATTTTCTTACTTTTCTTACGACATAGCATGTTTCCAGCACTTTTGGTCCAAATCTGGGAGTTTTCGGGCTTTCAGGGGCATCTTTGGTCATTCTGAGCATTTTGAGAAATATAACTAACTTCCAGGAGTCCTTTTGAGTCTTTTTTTTATCATTGTGAACCACCAAGCTATGGGTCTCCTAGATCTATAGCCGACAAAATAGGGTGTCTACATACCTATAAAATAATGCAAAAATATACGTTTTAGCATTAACACAATAAAAAGAATATTGTTATTAGAATGCACCTAAATGTAGGGACTTTGGGGATAAAAGTATGCATAAAAGACTATGTAATACACTATGAATATGCTCTTTTCACCTCGAATCACTATCCATAGAGATCTCAAGGGGTACTGTTTCAAGCTGAGATTCTTCCAGATGAATCATAACAAGATCGTCAAGCATGTGAGAGGTTTCATCCACCTCTATTGTCACCAGGCGGGATGCTACGACTCTATGACATGCAGTTTTGGGGACCTTTTTCTTAAGGGAAAGGCACCTCATCAGTTTCCCTATCTTCTTATGAGCACGGTGTCCGAAGGCAGCATCAATACAAACTAGGCCTTGGGAAATGGCTTCTTGTACTTAGTGATACTATTCTCTCCACCCTTAGCTTCAGGCTTCTTATGGTTCTCCACACTACCTGTTTGGAATAAAACTATTTTAGTATCAGTTGTTGTTTCTAAAATATCTTAAGGTTCTTAGACTTAAGGGTGTCGGATAGTCAGCGAGCACAACTAAACCTAGTGCTCTAGTACAAAAAATGTTGTCACGCCCTGAAGTAGCCAAAATAGGGAAAATTTAATGTTTCCTTTCTGAACTCGTAAGGAATGATGAGTTACATAAAACTGACCTGTCCATAAAACATTCTAACATAGATATATCAGAGTAAGAAATTTCACAAAGTCTAATGGTATTCATGGGGGAACTTTAAATATTTGCTACTTAGGCTATTACAGAAGTTCTAAATGAAAACCACAAAAATTAATATAAGATTGGGCGACTGACGTCACTTAAGTTATTACATTAACAAAAGATAGTTACTTAAAACATAAAAGGAAGTCTTAATACGAAAGTAGGCTAAAGTCTTCTTTCTAGCTGGTATACCCATGCCCTTCAATATTCTTGAAAGTCTTCCTCAGGATGACCTTACTGCTAGATCCCCTCTTGAGGATAGTGATATTCATCTTCATAGTCACCTTGATAATTTTCCTCATTATAACCTAGACATAATATGTCCATGGCAGAGGGAAGAGCCATTAGCTTTTGAAGCTGAGTGAGTTCATCTTAACCGATCACTCCTAATACAATTAAGGATATACAAATACAACGAATATCTTGAAACAACATTAAATGAGCATATGACATGGTAGTATGATGACATGATGCAGTATCGATATATTCGACTTTACTCAACCACTGATGCTGACTCGTGAGACTTTTTCCATTACCAGTGTAACACCGTTAGGTTAGAGTAGGCCAATTACGTTGCTATCATCGCCTAGCACGGCCCTATAGCAAATTTTGGTTTTAAAAAGAGTGTAATCATTGGACTCTTAGGTCTTCGTAACCTTGCCTAGGGAATAGAATAGTTACAGCGCTATCGTCGCCTAGCAGGGCCCTATAGCATTATGAAGGTAACTATTGTATTCGATGTTCCGATGGATACTTTGCTATCGTAGCCTAGCATGGCCCTATAGCGTATCAACCATCAACTCATATTCCACTTCAATGATTTCAATGGGTACCTTTGCTATCATCGCCTAGCATGGCCATATAACATTTCACGTTGTACACATTGATTTGACTGTACCATACAAACCTCCACGATCCACTCAACATGCATGACCATATGATTGGGTTAGTCCCCTTGACTAACCATGAAGACATCAACATTAACACCATGACTTGATTACGTTCATATGAATGTTCATGTGATTGTATAATCGTAAAGCATAATGAGCACGAATAATAACAATTAATAACTAAGCATGGAGTTCGATTATCTAAACATGCGTTTACCATATAAATCTTATTATTCATATACATAATACTTATCAGATTTGTCCACACAGGACACACAGGGTATTCACATAATACACAAGAATAGTTCTATAATATACTAAGTGAATTAGGAAGCCTCACCTTGATTTGGGTGCGTTAAAGCAAGCGTAACTACGGTTCCTACAAAGTACATAAATTCATAAAGTAGCAGTTAATAAGCGTACTAAAATTAAGGGCATAATGGTAATTATGCTGAATGGGTTCCTAAACCTCGACATGATGATCTAGACATTATTTTGAGTCTGACGCCATTGACTAGACTCAAATCGGAGTTCGTAGCATAAAAGGTTGGGTTTTGTATACCAGTGTGGGCCCTAAAGATAAGCTATATTTTTTACCGTGTTGAAAGGTCACCAAACTTTAAGTGGATGTTCTAGACGTCAATCTAAGACTCTAGGAACTGACCGCGTATTTTTTCGAGCTAAGGTTTATTTTCTATGACTTTTTGAAGGTTTAATCATCTAATAATAGACGTAGGAACTCTATAATTACAAAGTATATTTTTGGGAGTGCATTTGGTCCTTAGAAATATTTTTATTAAATACTAGTCCTTAAAATAGGCTAGTAAGATTTTGTTCGTAATTTTTGTAGTCCATTTGGTATTTAAATAATTTAAATACAACCAAACGGGTCCTTTATAAATAATAAATAATTATTATAAATGCTAAAGTTTGTGTTTTATAAATAATAATTTATAAAATAAAGTATTAAACCTAAGAAAATTTTAATATAATTTTCCGATACTTTAAAAGTGGTCATTTGGTATTTATTATCTAATTATTTTTATTAAAACTACTTCTTATTATTTATTTTCACTAAATAAATAATAAGTATGTTATATAACTAGTACTTGCATATAAGGATATTAGTAAATATAATATTTCATAATATTATAAACTTACTTTTGCTATTTAAAACTATTTTTAAATAATTTAAAATCATTTACTAATACTTATATCTATTTATTGAAATAGAATCCATAATTATTGTTTATCAATAATTATGTATTGTTTATTTAAAATAGTAGATAATCAACATTATATACATGAAAATAATAATTTCATAATATTATACATATTAATCATAGTATCCCATATTTTTGGAATAAGATTAAAACAAATTTTACAAAGTTTAAAACAATTAATAAACATATATAAATCTATTAACTAAACATAAATATTAATAATAATAGTAATAAGAATATTATTATTCCCAGACCTCGGGTCAGCCCATATCCAACCCGATCCAATGGGTTACCTGACACGGAATTAATTTGTGTGCGCTTGTGTTATACCCAAGTGTAGGTAGACGTGCAAGTAGTATTATGGTTAAGACCAAGTCGATCCCACAGGGAAGGCGGTAAACTAATAACTTAGATTAAACTCTAAAAGAAAATGAAAATTCAATATTCAAGAAAGGTGTTGAACACGAAGTTCTACAATTAACAACTACTAAAAGTAAAGCAATTAAATTAACTACGAATTAACTACTTAACTAAAACGAATTTAGAACTGGTTTTTACTTTATAAAAGGGGAGCGTTGGGATCACACGAATCCACAGTGACCTAGTCATCTACCATGCAATTACATTAAAGTTCAATGGAGTACATCTTCTACAATATTCCGTATTTCTCTTAAAATAAAGAATCCATAGCCCTTTCATGACCGGGACTATATCATCACAGTTGGTTCGAAATACAAGAAAGCAGTTTAAAACAATAGTTAAGACTCACACTCTGAATGGCATCAGCATTCAAAGTGGTTTGCAAAAGTTATTGAAGAAAAATGCCTTAAGGCTTAAAGTTCAGAAACTGTTTTGACAAACTGAGCATTTTGGGGACAGTTTGATAACGAATCTCACAAACAGAAAGTCTAGGAATACTGCATAGGATATTCTCAAGAATCAGAGAGTTTGATCACTCGACGCGCTTTCTTCGATCGATTGAGAAATGACGATGTTCGATCGAACTTACTTCGATCGATCGAACACAGGTTTTATGTTGCTGCATGGCAGAGGCTGGAGATCACTATTTCATCATGATCTCCCAACTCTAGGACTACTCAGACATGGTCTGGAGTGTCTCAGATCTATTTTTAACGTAAATATTCATTAAGGGCGTGTTTGTTTGTGATATCAACATAAAAACTATGGAAAATTAAGGTTTAACAATACTCTAACATGCAATACTACGATGACTACTACCAATACTACTGGAAACTATAAACAGATTATAAATAAATCAAAATAACATAACCTGCAATGTTGTATTAAGATCAAACTTATTGAAAATCCAAGAACAATCGATATTAACCTTTGAAACCTACAAAACTAAGAACAAACCTCTCTAGCTTTCTATAAAACTGAAGAAAACAATGTGGACGTCCTTATGGACGTATTCAGAACTAATATTTATAGAAAACCTAAGGCTAGGGTTACAAAAGAGTGTCTCTGCTGCGTGCACGTAAGTTCTTATAAAAGGCATGTTTGATCGATCGAACATCACTCGATCGATTGAACTTCTGGAATACTCGAGCACTTGAACTGACTTCGATCGATCGAATCTTCGATCGCTCAAACTTTTGTTTTTGTCTTTGAATTGTCTTGCTTATCATCAAGCTTCCCTTTTATCTTGGTATTCATTTCTTCACTCAGCGAAACAATGGTCTGCACAAATACTAGCTAAAACAATGCGACTTATCATAGATTAATCATATTGTATATAAACTAGCATTGTACTATGATTTGCAGATAAAACAGGGAGTTGTAAACTAAATCAGTGTATTTCTTTCTTTTAGCGCGGTTGTATTTTACAAATACCCACGCTTGTCACAACTCCCAACTAGCTTATTGCTAGTCCCTATCGATAAAGCGATAAGAAAAATAGTCTAAACTAATACTACAACGACTAAAGGAAAACAACAAAATAAACTAAAACAAACTAACCTAAAAAGAAAGAGATACTACCTAACTCACTTTCGCAGGAATCGCGGTTGCATTTAGAGAATGCAACAAGCCGTTAAACCCCTAGGTTCCCCCTAGTGGACGAGTGTTTCCTCGTGAGGGTTTACAGTGACTGTACCCACAAAATTCCCAATTTTAAGTTCAAAAAGATATAGAAAAAATTTTAAACACTCCCTCCCATTCAATTGTTAACTTAGCTCTACAAGGACATAATAACCTCAATCAAACCATGAAAGAAATCCACATGCTCCTCATGCTACCAAGATAGATATAACATATGTATCACAATCATGTATCCATGTATGTGTGAAGTTAACAGTTATACGTCAAACCTTATTTAGAGTTATTTAAACTATTGTATTTCCTGAACTAGTAATTTCAACTCAATTCTCACATGGGTTTACACTCATTAATGAACATCTCACAGAAACTTGCTTAATAATGATCGCACATGATATGAAAGCTTTTATAAGGGTGAAATTCCGGATAATAATGCTTTCATACTCGACTCTATAAAAGACGGACATTTAGAGTGTATAGTCTCGCGAATAGAATACTACTTACTAGAGGAGCGAACTACCGTGGATAACTCAATTCACACGTTCATGTTCAAACGAAGTTGTTAAGAATCATTAAGGCTTTGACTTTTAGGTTTTTATGTAGTAGATAAAGATGACAAGAAAGAAAAATGCGCATCTAAGCATATGACGGATCTTATTATCTCGTTGTATTCACATCTCCAACCAACTCTCATCCTTTCATATTCTCCTTTTTTTTGTTTTTTTTTCTCTTTTCTTTTTTCTTTTTTTTTTTTAACTTCTTCTTTTTATTCAACCATTTTTTTAAACCTGTATGTACTCCCACAACTACTCTCCTCCTAATCATATACTTTGACAAATTATTCATGTTAGATGCGCAATGGGGTTTGATGATGCCAAAAATTGGTAAGGGTAATTTAGACAGAAATAAAGTCACCAAAAAGATTTGTGTGTGGTTCGGTCCCGTTAACGAGGTGACCTACGTCCACGGGTGCGTCTAAGCGCGTATCACTAGCAGATCACCGGCGGGCCTGGTGAGCCAACAGTGGTAGGCAACTCTACCAGTAATACCGGCCGGGTGTATGCGTATATGGTGGTGAGTTCTCTGAGGTGCGTGTATATGCTCGGAGAGTTGATACTCGGATCCCTTCTGTGAGGGTAGGTAGGCTCTCTTATAGGTGCAAGAGTCTACCTTTACATGGTAAGTTTATTAGATTAGGAAGCAAAATCTAATTACAATAGATTTATACAATGTTTGGTTTCCTAAATGATTTAGGAAACTATTGATTCCCTTGATAGAGTCATGATTGCACAGGGATGGAAAGAAACGTGGTTCATGCCTGGCACCCGAGCTGCGGGCATCTCGGATAAGCACAGCCGGACAACCCGGGCCTGTGGGCCCTATGCCCCTAACCCGGATCCCCCGGGCTATTGGATGACTACGTGGCGACTGGACCGCTACAAGATATTTCTGGACATATCAGCTGCCCCCCATTTTCAAAGTTGGGATGACGCTTTGTCATATGAAATTTGAAAATTAAGAGTGTTGTTTAGATCCCGTCCGGGAAAGGACCGAGACCCCTGCTGGAGCGGGACGGGTTTGGAATGGCCCGGTGATACATCGACCGAGCGGTGACTCTGCAGGCCCGGGATTCCCATCACCACGTGTCTGTTGGTTATCGGTGTAGTTCGGACTCAAAGCAACCAGCCCAAGAAGTAACCGAATCGTCCAGCTGGCAGCTAAACAATCCCATCGCCCATTTAATGTTCACGCTTCCTGAGGCGACGCCCCACGTGCCCGAAACGACAGTTTCGGCGGGAGAGTATGTGAGCCATTCGATCAAACTGGATCCCAACCGTTCGTGCTGCTTATATAAGGAGCACTTATTCAACCTGACTTCTTCACTACGCATCATCAACTGAGTCGCCTGCGCAAACACTCCGAGCCTCCTTTTCCTCTGCTGTTTCGCTCCCAAAAACCTTCATTTCCAGCAAATGGCTTCGCATGTCGATCTATCGTCTGAGGAAGGGCTAAGATCATTCCGGGAGAACTGCCAAATTCCGGACGATGTGGTGGTCCGTCCATTTATGGAAGGAGAGGAAGTGGCCTCCCCTTTTTTCCTCATCAGCAGCTTCCTGCTGCTCATTGTGGGAATACGCTTCCCCCTCCCGGTCTCTTTCTGTGACCTGCTTATGGGGCTACACATTCCGCTCCACAAGTGCCGCCCGAACGTTGCCCGCCTCCTATGGGGAGTATCAGCGCTGAACGAGCGGTTGGGATTGCTCCTCCGACCGGCTGACATCGCTAGGTGCTACATACTAGGCATCGACAACGGAGGCCCCTACTTCCGTCCCAAGACCGAAGGGAAGGATCTCGTCCGAGGCCTAGATTTCCCAAACAAAAACTGGCAGCGATACCCTTGGGTTGTGGTTGCCGGCAACTGGCTGGAGGATGTCAGTCTCTGCCCCCCTGCGGCTTATAATCCTGATCACTGCAGGCAGGCATTCACCGTACTCTGTGGGGTTGTCCCTACCGCTGATGACACGGAGGCGTTCGACCAAGCCATTGAGGCTGGTATGTCGTTCTCTTATTTGGCAGGGAGACCTGCGGAGAACACGGTCGCCGGACCTTCTTCTGCAGCTCCTGCCGCTATGGCCTCTGGGTCGCGCCGCTACACCCGATCTATGGCAACCGGGACGCGTCCCGCCGGCAGGGTGGGCCTACCCGAAGGGCCGGTCACCTTATCCACCAGCAGCGATTCTTCCTCCTCAGAGGACGCAAGCCCGCCCCCAGGCCCCTCCAGAAAGGGAAAAGAGAAAGCGGTCCGGGAAGGATCTCCTCCAATGCCAAAAAGGAGTCGGGCTGAATCCCCGGCTGTGCATCGGGCGCCCCCCACTTGGACGGGCCTATCCCTGGCTAACCTGGAGGAACGCCTGCAAGCTGTGGAGAAACGAACCGCTCTCTTGCACACGGAATCCCTTATGCAGGAGGTGGACACCCACACCCTCGAGCTTACTGTTAAGGAGCTAGTGGCGAGGGTGGCGGCTCTGGAGGAGGAGGTCAAAGCCCTGCGGGGCCAAGGACCCTAAAGGCACCTCGCTTCTTTTTTTTTTTCTCGGGAAGGCTATTACAACCGCCCCCGTCTTCTGTATAGTTCACCTTTATAGCAATAAAAAGGTCCTCGAGGCCAACTTTTTCCTTCATTGCGCCCTTCAAACTGTATATTAATTCTGTACAATTTTGCGCGGTTGGTACCCGACCGACTCGCAAATGCGCCCGGGCCATAATTGCTCGGGTCGGGACCAATGCTTTCCCATGCCAACCAGTCGTTGGTTGGGTCAGATCCTAGCGAGTGGAAACGTGGTCGTAACTGAACCGTTTGCAAACTAACGGACCCGTCCTTTCGCATATTTAATGCGCGCGCCTTTTGAGGCGACTCCCCACGTGACCGAAATGACGGTTTGGGCGGGAAATCTTCTGGACCGCTGGATCTATTCTGATCTGGGCCGTTCAGGGTCTCTATATAAGGAGTACTCGCCCCTCCTCCTGCGCACCTTCCTGACTCTCTTCTTTCTGATCTTTCTTCCCTCTTTCCCCATTCCTTCCTCATTTTGAAGCGAGGCTGGCGAGTGCGTACCTTGTGAGGTTTGAACGAGAGTGGGATTTCTTCCTTCTTAGGTTCTGTGCATTTTTCGAGTCTGGTGGAACTCTAACTCAACTGAACCGAGCGGGTGTTTCTTGTGCTATTCTGAGAGAGTGTTACCGGGTGCTGAGGAGTATCTACTCATTACCATTCAGGTTAGTAACTCTGCCCCCCCTGTATATCAGGTTTGGGGTTTTCGATCCCTTCGCTAGTCGTCGTTCGTGTCAGTTCCTTCCCGCCGGTGGGCCAGAAATGGAACACTCCGGCTTTAATTCATCGTCGAGATCGGAGAGTGAGCAGTATCGGTCAGGGTCCCCTGGCGCCAGCCTAGGCCAGCCCCCTGAGTTCCTGTCTGACCACCAAAGTGGGGCCAGGATCCCTATTCGCCTGTCTAGTAGTGAGTCTTTTGAGGAGGCCCCCGTCGCCTCCGTTTCAAGGGGGTTGGGCGACGAGTCGCCTGAGGGGACTGACCGCATGGTCTTCGCTTGTGAGTCTACTTCTTCTGTTCTGCGCTCTGGAGACCTTCTCCGAATCAGGAAGAGCTACTCCCTCCCTGACGGTTGCGCCTTAGCCGTCAATACCGGCGGTGCGCATCTGTATCAGTCGGGGTTTGTCACCCTGTTTGAGGACGCTATGATGGCGGGCCTCCGACTTCCGCTTCACCCTGTGGCTCGGGACATGTTGATCTTTCTCGACATCGCTCCCGGTCAGCTGGCCCCCAACGGGTGGAGGTTCTTGATGGGGTGTATATCATTGTGGCCCCAAGCGTTCGGGTATGAGCTCACCCTACAGGAGTTCCTCTGGGCCCACCGACCATTCCCCGTGCATAATGAATTGGGGTTTTTTTCATTTTCTGCCCGTCCGGGCAGGAAAATCATTGACAACTGCCCCAGCAATAACAAAGGGTGGAAGGGCAAATTTTTCCAGGCGTCTACCCTTCGTCTCTGTGATATGGCTCCGGGGACCCAGCTGAGGACATCCTGGGCCAGGGAGTTGAGGGGTAAGACCGCCCTTCCGACCTGTCTGCTACTTTGGCCTATTCGGAACATAGTGGATTACTGATTATTTTTCTTTCTTGTTTGCAGCGGGCTCAACTAAACCCCCGAAAATCCCTGAGGTGTGCCAGGCCAGGTAACTGAAGCTAGCAGGGCTACCCACCAGCGTCGGGAACGTGTTGTCCTGGACGGGAGATTTTTTCGTAACCTATTCCCCTGAGCCGCCTGTTCCGGCCCCCAGCTTCGCGCATATCATCCCTGGTGAGTATTTCAGTGACATTATACATTACCCATATACTTGCATTATTCCTGCCCCTTGCCCTTCTGACCGTGCAATCTTGGTTTCTGCAGAAATGGCTCCCAAGCGCAATTTGGACCAACTACGGGAGAGACATGCTGCCGCCGCCGCCACTACTGCCGCTCGGGTGGCTATCGCACAAGGAAAAAGACCGGCCACCGAGGCTCCAGGCGGTGAGCGCCCGCTTAGGCGCATCTGCCACGGGACGACTGTCCGTACAAGTCCCGTGGGGACATCGGCTCCACCCAGGCCGGCTGTTGAGGAATCCGTGCATGGGGCTGACATTCCGTCGGGTTTGCCCTCAGGCGGACATGACGAGGCCCGGGAGAGGCTAAAACCTTGCCTCGGACCAAGCCAGGTGACAGCATGTGCCGAGCTGTCTCCCCAAGGGCTCCAAGGGTGGCTGTATAGCATCTCCCACCTGGTGGGTGTTCTGCTTTCCTCTTAAATGTGAACTTGCCCTATACTCATTACTTGTTTAACAGATTTGCATTCTCCTGCTGTAGGTGGGCTGTATAGCCGCGGGATCTGAATTCGTCCATTCTTCCCTGGCCGGGAAGGTGAGTGCCGCTGAAGCCGTCCTTTCGAAGGAGCGGAAAGAGCTACACGTAGCGAGGGCTGCCCTGGCCGTGGAGACAAGCAAGACAAAATCGCTGGCCTCGAGCTTAGGGGCGGCTCAGGCGGACCTGGCAGCTGCTTTGGCCGAGTTGGAAGCTGCCCGGGCCCTCGTCGCGACAGCCGAAGCCCAGGCTAAGGCGATGACTGAGACACCTTCCGCAGCTGCCTTGGAAGGAGCTTTTGATGATGGCTTCTTCCAAGGTTATGATGATCTGAAACGGCGGGTAGCCCGGGACCATCCCGAATGGGTCCTTTCGGCCTACGAGGGGATTGACTCGGACTACTGGGACATTGGAGAGGATCCTATTGCTGGTGAAGCTCCTGCTGCTGGCGAGGATCCGGCGGCCGCTGGAGACCCTATGGTCATCGCCGAGGCCACTGAGCTCGCCCCGGAGGGGGTTTTAGCGGAGGAAAGACTTGCCGCTCCCGGGGAGACCGATATTGCAGTAAATGTGGAAGACTGACTCCCCGGTCTATTCTTCCTGCTGTTCATTTTCAGCGCTTGTAGTTTTTTTTTTTTTTTTTTTTTTTTTTTTTTGAGGAGGCTACTACAACTGCCCCCCAGGCTCGGTACATTTGTTTAATTTAATGCAAAGGCCCCTGAGGTCACCCTTCCATTAATTTTGTTGTACTGCACTTTAACCTTTACTAGAACCCGTATGGCTTTGGCCAACCTAGCATCTGCTTTAGCAAATGCTTTTAAGACCGTAACCCACAGGGCATTTAATATTTTTGCTAGTATCCGTGTGGCTTTGGCCAACCTAACATCTGCCTTAGCAAATGCTTTAGGACCGTGACCCACAGAACACCTAGTCGAGCGTTGTAATTCCCTGTCTTAGGCCTTGGTATTCCCCTCTATCCCCCCTGCCCCCCAAGCATTTTGCTAAGGTGGGTGTGCGGGTGCTTCGGGAAAGTCCAGCCGTAGGGAATCGACCTGGAACATGGGTGATTGCAGGAACGTTTGAAGCTTGCTATCGCTGGCCACCTAGGGGTCTGGCCCCATCGTCGGCTGGACCTAAGCAAAGCTTTAGTTAATTTCCTGTTTAGGTATAGAACCCTCTTGCCCCCAGGGCTCCTGCTAAGGAGGGGGCGTGCTGGGGATCAACCATAGGAAACCGACCTGGAACATGGGTGGTTGCAGGGTCTTTTGGTGCCTGGGTTCGGAGCCCGAGGTCTTTCTGCGCCTCGGGTTTAGGCCCGAGGTCTTTTGGTGCCTCGGGGTTAGGCCCGAGGTCTTTTGGTGCCTCGGGGTTAGGCCCGAGGTCTTTTGGTGCC
Source organism: Hydrangea macrophylla (assembly GCA_033977485.1). Classification (NCBI taxonomy): domain Eukaryota; kingdom Viridiplantae; phylum Streptophyta; class Magnoliopsida; order Cornales; family Hydrangeaceae; genus Hydrangea; species Hydrangea macrophylla. Next base: position 9,551,738 of record CM066990.1, on the reverse strand, counting down.
TCGGGGTTAGGCCCGAGGTCTTTTGGTGTATTGCCCGAAGGGAGTCACAGTCATGTTTCAAAGCAAACTTTTCCATTTTATTTAAAAGATAATCATCTGTAACAATTGTCCTAGCAAGGTTAAAATAATTTCCCTCATAACACTAGACTCCCGTAGTTAGGTGCTACTGATAGTACTTGCGGAGATGTTGTACGTTCCAGGGGTGACTGAGGTCGTGCCCGTCCATGCTTTGTAGCCAGTAGGTTCCTGGTCGCTTGACCCGAGTGACTATATACGGTCCTTCCCAGTTTGCTCCCAACTTCCCATGGCCTGGAACTCGGGTTGACTGGTTCACTGCTTTAAGAACAAGGTCCCCAACCTGGAAACTACGACGCTTCACCTTACTATTGTAGTATCGCGAGACCCTTTGCTTGTAAGCTGCCACCTTGAGATAGGTCTGGTCCCTTTTCTCTTCCACCAAGTCTAGTTCAGTCCTGAGGGCTTCTCCGTTGGCTTGGGTATTGAAAGTAGCCACCCGGTACGTGGGCAGCCCGAGCTCTGTGGGGACTACTGCCTCAAAACCGTAAGTTAATGAAAATGGGGTTTCGCCCGTAGCTGCCCGGGGTGTGGTACGGTAGGCCCACAGGAGGGCTGGGAGTTCATCGGCCCACAGGCCCTTGGCTCCCTCCAGCCTTGTTTTAATTGACTGCAAGATCGTGCGGTTGGTCACCTCGGCCTGACCATTTGCTTGTGGATGCTCGGGAGAAGAGTAATGGTTCAGTATTCCGTAGTCTGAGCAGAACTGTCTAAAGACAGGTGTATCAAATTGTCTCCCGTTGTCGCTGATCAAGACTCGCGGAATGCCGAACCTGCTGAGGATATTTCTCTCTACAAAATGTTCCATCTTTTGCTCGGTTATCATTGCCAGGGGCTCAGCTTCCGCCCACTTGGTGAAGTAGTCAACGGCTATTACAGCAAACTTGACCTGCCCTTTCCCTGTTGGTAAGGGACCAACGATGTCGATCCCCCATTGGGCGAATGGCCAGGGGCTATAGACCGGGGTTTGAACTTCTCCCGGTTGGTTTATCATAGGAGAGTACCACTGGCACTTGTCGCACCTTCGAACGTATTCCTGTGAATCTCGGGCCATGGTTGGCCAGTAATAACCCTGTAGTAGGGCCTTTTTGGAAAGTGTCCGGCCTCCTATGTGGTTCCCGCACACGCCTTCGTGGATTTCAAACAATATTGCTCGGACCTGCGTAGGATGAACGCAGCGAAGGTACGGGATGGTGAATCCTCTCTTGTAGAGGACACCATCTAGAATGTGGTATCTCGCCGCCCGGTACCTCACCCTCCTGGCTTCCTCTCTGTCGCTTGGCAGCGCTCCTGTTGCCAAGAATGTCACGATTGGATCCATCCAACTAGGTCCCAGAGTGACCGGGTCAACCTCCATGCCCTCTGAATGGATCACACTCGGCTCGGGTAAGAATTGTATTCTTATCCCGGGCAAGTCTGACTCAGCTGACGATGCGAGGCGAGCAAGCCGGTCGGCCCTGGTGTTTTCTTCTCTAGGTATCCGGGTGATGGAAAATCCTTGGAGTTGTTTGGATGCCGTTTGGACTAGGGCTAGGTAGGCTATCATGCTGTCTTCCCGCGCTTCATATTCCTGTTTTACCTGATTAACCACGAGCTGAGAGTCGCTGTAGCTCTCGACTTGTTGTGCACTCATCGAAATGGCTAATTGTAACCCGACCAAGAGGGCTTCGTATTCGGCCTCGTTGTTGGAGGCACGAAACCCAAATCTCAAAGCATATTCCAGCTGGATTCCGTCGGGGGTAGTTAAGATGATCCCGGCACCACTACCTTGTTGGTTAGAAGAGCCGTCGACATGAAGTACCCAAGTAGGGATGCCGGATTGCAACCCCGGCGGTAAGGCCGCAGGCTCGGGTTCTTCTACCGGGTCTTCGGGATATGTAAACTCGAGCAGAAAATCTGCGATGGCTTGTCCCTTGATGGCCGTCCGCGGCCGGTAAGTCACCTCAAACTCCTCCAATTCCAAAGGCCATTTAACGAGCCTTCCGGACGTGTCTGGCCGGGAGAGAATTTTGCGGAGCGGTTGATCAGTGAGTACTACAATGGCATGGGCCTGGAAATACGAACGGAGCCTTCGGGCAGAGGTAATGAGGGCGAAGGCCAATTTCTCGATGCGGGAGTATCGGCTCTCCGCCCCTTGCAGCGCCCGGCTGGTGTAGTACACATGGAACTGTACCCCGTGCTCTTCCCGAATGAGTGCCGAGCTAACCGCCGACGGTGACACTGCCAGGTACAGGAATAGTTCCTCTCCGTCCGTAGGTGTCGTCAGTAGAGGAGGAGAGGCCAGGTACTTCTTGAGGTCTTGGAATGCCTCCTCGCACTCCTCCGACCATTGAAAAGCTTTACAGAGGATTTTAAAGAACGGGAGGCACTGGTCGGTAGCTCGGGAGACAAATCTGTTTAGTGCGGCCACCCGCCCGGCTAAGCTTTGAACTTCCTTTGTCGACTTGGGGGACCGCATGTTGATGATAGCCTGGATTTTGTCTGGATTTGCTTCGATTCCCCGTCCGCTGACTAGATGACCGAGGAACTTTCCGGATGAGACCCCAAAGGTGCATTTGGCCGGGTTCAACCTCATCCTGAACTTTTTCAAAATGCTGAAGGCCCCGGCCAGATGCTCTAGGTGATCGGGTTCATTTCGGCTCTTGACCAGGAGATCGTCCACGTATACTTCTATGGACTTTCCGATGAGGTCTCTGAACATTAAGTTGACTAGGCGTTGGTATTTAGCCCCGGCGTTCTTAAGGCCGAAGGGCATAACTCTGTAACAGTACGTGCCTTGGTCGGTGATGAACGCCGTCTTCTCTTCATCCCTGGGGTACATGCTGATCTGATTGTACCCCGAGTAGGCGTCCATGAACGAGAGGAGGGAGTGGCCTGCCGTTGAATCGACAAGGAGGTCTATCCTGGGCAGCGGATAACAGTCCTTGGGGCAGGCCTTGTTGAGGTCGGTGAAGTCCACACACATCCGCCATTTGCCATTGCTTTTCTTGACCAGTACAACATTGGCCAACCAGTCGGGGTAGTGGACCTCTCGGATGGAGTTAGCTTTCAGGAGCTTCGCGACCTCCTCGCTTACAGCTTTTTATCTTTCGGGCGCCATGCCCCTTCGCTTCTGCTTTATTGGACGGCAGTCTGGGCTGACGTTGAGACGATGGGACATTACTCGGGGATCAATTCCGGGCATGTCCTCATGACTCCAAGCAAACACGTCCCGATTTTGCCGTAGGAACTGGATCACCTTTTCTTTTAAGGCGGGCTCCAGTAGGGCGCCTACGCTGACCGTGCGGCCCGGGTGTTCTGGATCTAGCACAACTTGCTCCAATTCTTCCATAGGCCCGATCACGTCCCTCTGGTCTCGGGGGTCCATTTCTTGGACGTTCAGTGATTCGGTGATTGCCCCCCGGTGCAGCGAGCTGACATAACAACTTCGGGCCGTGGTCTGGTCTCCTCGCAAGCATCCAGGCCCCTGGGGGGTCGGGAACTTCACGATCAAGCTGTATGTGGAAACAATTGCTCGGGCTCTGTTGAGGGTCGGCCTCCCGAGAATAACGTTGTAGGCCGATGGGGCCTCCACTATCACAAAATTGGTGAGCGTGGAAACCTGCTGCGGATAGGTTCCCATGAGAACTGGGAGCTCGATCGTGCCGAGCGGTTGCGTACTGGAGCCGTTGAATCCGACCAGGGGAGTAGCAACTGGCCGGAGCCGATCCCGGTCAATCCCGAGTTGGTCGAACGCCGCTATAAACATTATGTCGGACGAACTGCCAGTGTCAACCAGCACCCTCTGGACCATATAGTTAGCTATAGAAAGCGTTACTACAAGCGGGTCATCATGGGGGCAATGGAGGCCCTGCGCGTCGTCGGACGAGAATGTCAGAACGTCGGCTGGTGAGGGGCCGGTGGATTGGACCTGCCATACGTCCGCTCGGGCCGCTCGGGCATGCCTCTTCTGCGCCGACTGAGAATCGCCTCCGCCAGATGTTCCTCCGGAGATCATGTTAATGTGGCCGAGTGGTGGAGGAGGCTGACCGGGAGCTTGAGCATCCTGACGGGGGCGTCTGTCGGCCGTAACAAACTCGGCAAGATGCCCCTGCTCGATCAGTTTCTCGATCGCTATCTTTAGCTTGAAGCAATCCTCCGTTTCGTGGCCGTGATCCCTGTGATAACGGCAAAACTTCTCCCGGTTTCTCTTGCCGGGCGGGGCTCTGAGCTTAGCTGGCTACGGGAGCAGCCTCTGTGCTTCTACCGCGGCCATTACCTCATGTATGGGCCGGGAAAGGGGAGTAAAAGCTGTTGGGGGCTGCCCCCTAGCATCCCGCTGATCTTGCCTCGGCCTTTTTCCCGGACCCTTCTCTGACCCCTCGCGCTTGCGCTTGGCCTGCGGGGATTCGTCTCCCGCCTGGCTAGCGCGTTTTGTTTTCAAAAACTCTTCGGTGTCTATGTACTTCCCAACTCTTTCCGAGAGTTCCACTAGGGTGGCCGGTCGATTTCGATGGAAAGATGTGGCCACCTTGGTGTGTTGAACTCCCGAACAGAAGGCCATGATTGCGACCGTTTCATTGAGGTTGCGGATCAGAAGCCTTTGCTGGTTGAAGCGATCCACGTACTCTCTTGAAGATTCACCCTTTTGCTGCTTGACGGCTAGCAGCTGGGTGTCTGGTTGGGAGCGGTCCAGCATCCCGACGAACTGGCAGATGAAGAGCTTGCTGAGGGACTTGAAGTTGTCGACCGTCCGGGGTTTCAGGGCATGGAACCACTGTGCGGCCGATCCCTTGAGAGTACTAGGGAAAGCCAAACACAGCAGCTCGTCTACTGTAGTGGCCAGTGCCATTTGTGCCTTGTAGGTGCGGATGTGGTCCACCGGACTCCCCTTGCCGTCATATGAACTGAGATGAGGGGGTTTGAACTTCTGTGGAATCGGGAACTGTGTCACCTGAATAGTGTAGGGCGACTCCGTTTCGGTATTCGTGAGGTCATGACCGGACTTGCGGTTCAACCTCTCGATCTGCTGCTGTAACTCCTCGACCTAGGCTTTGACATCGGTGTGCCCGGTCCTTCTTTCTGTATCCGAGTGGTAGGTACGATCAGATGACGAGGCCTCATCCTCAAAGCGCGTTGATCTCGGGGATAACACCCGGCTATGTGTCCGGGACAGTCTATGCCTCAGATCCCCCCGGCTCAAGACGGGTGGATCATTGACAGACTCCCGGGCTTTACGTCCCGGCGCTTCTCCTCTTGCAGCTCGTCTTCGCTCAATGAGGATCCTGGCATCCTCCACTCGGCGCGCTCGGCGAGGAACGTACCAAGGTCCTCTCTGCGAGCGCTTAGTAGCATGGCTACGTTCTCCCTCCGGTTGACGTTCATGGTCTGGTTGGGACACTGGAGCAGATCGGGTTTTTCCATTCGTCCGAACGGGCCCCCGGCTGGGAGCGCTCTTTTCGGGCCGCTTTTCCGACGAAGGGCTTTTCTCATGGTCCCCCACCGCCTTTTCATGCTGGGCCATGAGCGCCTCTATTTGCTGTTGTGTTCGGACCTGGCCCTCCAAGAGTTGTTCCAGCGCCGCCGAGACCTGGTCAGCGGTCATGGAGGTAGCACGCGGCTCGATCTGCAGGTCCTCTTGACCGGTTGAATCAGCGGTCTTTTTACCCTTCTTCGGCGGCATATCGATCAGTCAAAGATTTTTGTTGATGAGGAGAATGTGTCGTTTCCCACAGACGGCGCCAAACTGATGATGTCGAAAATTGGTAAGGGTAATTTAGACAGAAATAAAGTCACCAAAAAGATTTGTGTGTGGTTCGGTCCCGTTAACGAGGTGACCTACGTCCACGGGTGCGTCTAAGCGCGTATCACTAGCAGATCACCGGCGGGCCTGGTGAGCCAACAGTGGTAGGCAACTCTACCAGTAATACCGGTCGGGTGTATGCGTATATGGTGGTGAGTTCTCTGAGGTGCGTGTATATGCTCGGAGAGTTGATACTCGGATCCCTTCTGTGAGGGTAGGTGGGCTCTCTTATAGGTGCAAGAGTCCACCTTTACATGGTAAGTTTATTAGATTAGGAAGCAAAATCTAATTACAATAGATTTATACAATGTTTGGTTTCCTAAATGATTTAGGAAACTATTGATTCCCTTGATAGAGTCATGATTGCACAGGGATGGAAAGAAACGTGGTTCATGCCTGGCACCCGAGCTGCGGGCATCTCGGATAAGCACAGCCGGACAACCTGGGCCTGTGGGCCCTATGCCCCTAACCCGGATCCCCCGAGCTATTGGATGACTACGTGGCGACTGGACCGCTACAAGATATTTCTGGACATATCAGGGTTCATTGGAGTCAATGTATAAGACTAGGAGTTTATATTTTCATAATGGAATTAGCAATTATTGAATCAGTGTGAGGTTCAAAATGAAACGGTTACTGTGGGTAAGAAGATATGGATAGTGGTTGAGAAATAATATCGATGGCTTAACTCATTTTCTTAATTTCTTAGTTTTAGTTTACAGTGTTTTTCGAGTTTAGTTGGTAGATCATGAACGTTCTCCTCTAATAAGCAGCCAAAATGAGAAATTAATTGAGAAGTGCGACGAATTTAATACGCATAATCAAGAAAAATAATTTGACTTTATGTGACAATTCCCTCAGAAACTGTCACGCCCCAAAAACCGAAGCGTAATGAAAGAGAAAAAGACAGAGAGAAAAGAATTAAAATTCATACACAGGTGCAGAAGCGATATTGGGATCCCACGGGGATTCCTATTATGATGACTCGCTAACATATAAGCCAAGAGGGGCTTACATGTCAACGAGTCAGACAGAGGTGAGGATCCTTGAGAATTTGGCTTAACGAGTCCAACAAAAATTAATGCATTTGAAATTTTAATTAAAAGACTTTCTGGGCAAGCACTAGATCAAGGAGAGAAGGAAAAATTACAACGAATTTGATAAAAGGTCATTTTTGACAGTTGCTGAATTCTAAAACACCCGTAAGTAACTATATCTTTGAAATTTTCACATTCTGTTCGCATGAGTCCATGTAAAATTCGATTCTGCACAACTTTTGACTAATGACATTTTTTCCAATTCCGCACCATTTGGGCAGAAAATTGAAATAACAGTAGCAGTTTTTATTTGACAGCAACTTTGACAGCTTTTTGACAGCATTTTGAAATGTCCCCAACGATGCTAAATCCTCGAGTTTAAACATTAATACATGACTAGACAAGTCCTAAACAACATACAACATGTGTCTAGAGCAAGCGGAACTTCATGTACTCGAAATTTATTAAAACAAGAAGTGAAAGAGATAAAGAGAGGAAAAAGGGGAGAGGGAGAGATTGGGAGAGAGATATAGGGAGAGATAGGGAGAGAGACAGAAGGAGTGTATTCTAAACACACACACGTGTATTTTCACATCCGGAAATATTTTAAATATATATATACATAATTCCAACATAAGTAAATGGAAGGAATATTTGTGAAATGGAAAGAGATCAAAGAGGGGAGAGAAGAGAAAGAGAATGGGAGGGATTTGGAACGTTCAAATGTTTGAAACCTTGTTGGAATTAAAAGAGGGGTTTGATCCGACAAGGACCCAACTATGAAAAGAACTAAACTACAACAAATGAACTCTCATAAAAGCAACCACCCAAACCAATCCGGCAAGGATTCAAACACAAGGGAAAAGCAAACAATGGACATGTAACTCAAAAAGACAAGAACTTAAGAAGGTTCAACGACCTCAGAAAGTAAATACATCATCATAAAGTGAGTTTAACAATTGGAAGAAATAACCATGAAAGCAAGGGCTAACACTTGTCCCATCAAAATTACAACAAGGCTTCCCAATAACAAAATATGGAAGTCCAAACTCAAGAAGTTTTGTAGTAAAACTAATACAATCATTCTCTTTTTAGAGCATAAAACTATTACAAACTTCCCAAAAGTCCAAAGTTCACATAGGAACTATCCATGTACATATCTAAGCATGAATCTTCAAAGAGAAACAATATGCATCAACTTCTATGCGTCGAGCCATAAGTGCTCTTTGCCCTTATCAAGTCCACCTGAAAAATGTTTTGCCATTTTTATGAGAACGACGGCTCGTAGAAAACATTGTAACAAGTCTATATGCTATCCATGACTAAAATGAAATGAGGTGCAATGCATCGCCACCACGGCTACCATGAAATGATTAGAGCCTCACGGCTATGCGTGATATATGCACATCTCTCTCTCGTTACCGGACTATGAGCCACCCGCACATGGAGTGTAGCATACCAACTTCTGGGAGCTACCCGGATACAGTTGGAGTTTGAATGTTTCTAAGGGTCATTCTCCCTGTCTCACATTACAACCCATATCCGGATTTTCTTAAATCAAATTCCCTCACATGGGGTTTTTCTCTCTTTTTCAAACGAAACATTTATGTCGTGATACATGAATGCTTGCCGATTAGGCATCAATGCATGTAATGTTTAAAATGACGTTATGGATGATCCACTACAATAAATTAATCAATAATTCCAGTCCATTAGACATGATATCAAGAGTCTCAAAAAATGTAGTTAAATTTCATAATTAAACATTCCTAGCAAGGATTTCTATACTAACGTCCTAGCATGCCTTTACACATAAAGGGAGCATCCTAAGCACGTCTAGCATCACATAATCAACTATAGTACAACCAAAGCATGTAAGTCATAATTTGGCATACAACTCTAAATTTACAACTTTGGGGAAAAGTAATGCATGTGTCCAATTTATTCTCCTACATTACTCTAATTACATTTAACACCCCAAATTTTCAACTTATACAACCAAGGCCTATGATTCACATTTAGGCTAATAACCCTAACATTACAACTTTGGGGAAAATCTAATGCATGTGTCTAAGTCATTCTCTTAGCATGTTAATGAACACAAATCACCTTAGACAAGCATAACATATGGAAAAGCAACAATGTAAATCTACCTCAAAGCTTAGCTTCCAAAAATCAATGGCAACTCAAGAAAGCTAAGCAAATCCAAAATAACTTCAATGCTTGTGCTAGGATCTTGAAGAATGCTTCAAGTATGCATCACTAATCAAGAACAACCCAAGGTTAGGATAGAAAATATGAAACTAGCAAACCCTAGGTTGTTAGAGATTGGGAAAACTTACCTACATTAGAAATCCTCCATAGAAATGGTTAGGATATGAAAGAGAAACTCTATATGCTCTAAGAAAGCTATACAAAGTAAGAGAAGTCCATGAATAACTCAAAATTTGAAAAACTAATGAAACCCTAGAATTTGGGGGTTTCTAGAAAACTCACCAATGGAAGAATGTCAAGCCCTAGGATTGTTAGGAGAACTTGAGGATGATCTTCTCCAATAATCCCTTGAAGCTTGAAGAATGAAGCTTGAAAGAGAAGGAGAACTATGGAGGTTTTTGTCTCTTGGAAGGAGAAGAAGAAGAAGAAATGAAGGAGAAGAAAAACTAACGTGAATGAGGGGGGGAAAGGGGTTTGGCCGGCCATATAGGGGAGTGGGGTGGGACCCACTCTCTTGTGTGCTCCAAAAAATAACTATTTGGTGCTCCAATAGACAGTCTGACCCAACAGTGTAACCCCAAAATTAAATAAACACATCCACAGGCACAGAAAATAAATTTTAAAAACATGAAAGGTAAAATAAAATAATTTAGTCATGCTCTAGAATTAAGAATACACTTAAATAAAATAAGGGTCCACAACAGGAAAGGCAAAATTACCCCATTACCCTTTATTATAAATTTTGAAACATTACAATCTACCCCCCATAAAAGGATTCCGTCTCGAAATCCAGAACGACAATCACGCAAAGGGAGTAACGACTTGCTCAACCTTAACAACAACAGGGAAGAAGCACAGCAAAACACATAGCATGTAAAGAAGCTTACACTACTCAGGAAAAAGATGAGGATAACTCTTCCTCGCTTCACCCTCGTCCTCCCAAGTCGACTCGGAAATACCATGATGATTCTATTGAATTCTCATCAACAGAATAATCCTACCTCGTAGCACACGATCCTTCCTTTCTAGGATTTGAACAGGTTGTTCTTCATACGAAGAATCTCCACAAAGAGGCAAATCGGTCCAATCCAGTACATGCGACGGATCGGGATAAGGCTTACGGAATGGATCGGGATTATACCGACAAAGTATCGAAACATGGAACCCATTGTGAACACTCGTAACTGTGGCAAAAGTGCCAAATGATAAGCAACGACGCCAATCCTCTCAAGGATCTCAAATGACCCAATGAACCTGGGTGCCAAACTTACCACTCTGACCAAATCGTTGCATCCCACGACGGGGTGAAACTTTCAAAAACACAAGAACACCAACCTTAAACTCAAGTGGTCGACGATGACGATCGACATACGATTTTTGACGACTCTAACCTGAAATCAACTTCTCACGAATTACTTTAATCTTTTCTGAAGTCTCTCTAACCATATCAGGACCATAAAGGATAGTCTCACCTACCTCACCCCAACACAAAGGAGATCGACACGGATGGCCATATAATGCCTCAAACGGTGCCATATGATAACTGATGTTGGATGCAACTCGGCTAATAGAAACTATTCTTTCCAATTACTACTAAGTGTTATAACACTACTCTCAACATGTTTTCCAAAATCAATCAGAATAGAAGGAGCTGAATACCCCATACTTACTGCAATTTCTTCCAGGGAGGAAACACAACCTTTGTATCACGGTTAAACGCATTAACACTGATACACTACGGCGTCTCACGATCGTATGGACGTGAATCACACTAAGGAAAACTTATGATATCGGTCACTCTGAATGGAAACGAAAGTATAGATGTGGTTTAAACGATCTACAAGGATCCAAAAGAGTATTGTCCTTACGCAAAGTTCTTAGAAATTCGGTAACAAGCGATTGAAAACGGTTGTAACAAACCTGTGATTCTCTGGTGTCGGTCTTTACCTGCTGGCAAATCAGACAAATTCAACAATGGATCTCTTTAATCCTTTCCACCAATACTGGCGACGCAAATCGTGATACATCTTTGTGCCTCCCGGATGTACGGCAAAACGGGAATGGTGAAACTCTTTCAACACATCTCCATGGCAAGCAACGGGAACGAACACTCGGTCTCGAGGTCTCAAACCTCTAATGTCACCAAAAGTCCAACCCTGTCCTAAGTCTCCATTAAGTATACGGTATGTCAAGGCAATGGTCTCATCATCGAGTTTCTGTACTGCTAACAACTTCAAGTCAAAACTTTTGATAACACATTCAAGTCAAATGAGGAAATTTGGGCATAAGTCTCCAAACCACAATTCTCAAAGTCATCATAATGTCTCAGTATTCTCCACTCTTGCATCGGTAAATACACTAGGGTACGCGTAAGTCTCAACATTTTCCACTCTTGCATAGGTAAGAAAGCTAAGTCATAGTCATACTTCTCGGCCACGACATTGGCCTAGCTCGGGTGGCAATGCAATTCAAGTCATAGTCCACTCATGTCTCAAGGTCATCCAAAGTTACATTTATAGTCACAGTTATAATAACCCAACGGCGTTGTCCCAAATTAGGGTCTCATTGAGTCAAAAATGTCTCATATGTAGTGTCTCCTAGTCCTAAGTCATGGGTAGCTCAATCCACGTTCAGGAAGCATACGGTATAGTTCAATCAACTCACGCTCAATGCTCACAAGAACAGATGCCGGAGTCAAACAAGTCTTGTAACTTTGGTATAACACATTCTCACCCAAAGCAACTCAAATAAAATTCACCTCTACTTTAGTCAACTAGGTTAATTACCAAACGGGGAGATGTTTCCAACAAAGCAATAGTAGTAACCTATTAGTCCCAAGAAACCATGAACCTCAGATACAAAGCAAATCTATAATGGCCCCAATGTTAAAAAGGATCCACGGATTCTCCATTACCAGAAACAACATGTTCAAGAAACTTTTTACCTCAGATAATCAACATTCACACTTAGATAATTTGGCATACGTAGTCATCGGTGTACAATCACAAACTTGTCCTAGCAAGGATTAAACACACAGCTTATCAAATCTACTAAAGCAGTAAATGCGTTCATCAAACTGAATGGTATAACAAGGGATTCACAATGTCTGTAACGCGGGCAGAAAGTAATCTTAAAATCTCAAGTTTCCTAGTGCACAATTGGTGATAACTCTATTTCAAATCAATCTCTAAAACTAAACACGTTGAACCACGAAGTTGGTCAAAAGGATCTACCGATTCTTACAGTCACAAGATTCGATGTCATAAGCAATACTCGACTTAAACGAACCATCTATCTTCTTGGCATAGGGAAACGGGTACTCTCCAAGGAGATGGATTAAGATGAATGAAATAGCTAACCTGTAAGTCCTCCAACTGAGTCCTTAACTCTTTCAACCCTGCGGATGTCCTACAATATGGAGGCATCAAAATAGATGAAGTACTAGGTATTAATCTGTCACAACTCAATTCTCACGGATAGGCGATAAGCCATGCAATCCTCAGGGAACACATCGGTGTACTAATCCACAACGGGAGAGAACTCAATCAAATTTGGTTCATTCTCATCAGAAAACAAAATAAGCTATTTAAGGAGTCAATACGATTTTTACCATTGCACAGACTGTGAAGCGGATATATTAGAGTCTCTATACGATCATCCACAAAACAATCAAGATTCCAGGATGGTAATGTAAATGCTACCTTCCTCTCAAAACAAGTCACAACTGCTCGGTAAGTACTCACTAGTCCATACTCACAATCACAAATCAAAGATAGTGTGCTGGTCAGCTATCACAGCTCGCAGCCACGACACACTCGATCCAAGGGAACTAAGCCTCCAACGGAAGTATCAATTAACAACTAACAATGTAGGATCCAAATGACTCATTTCTCAACTCAATGATGATGCACAAGGTGGTATCCAAAGAGGTACAATGCACCGATATCTACAAGCATAGTGGCACTAGGACTAAACACGAACAACTTACCTTGGATCACAGAAGCATCGGTATTACACATGGAAGGTGCGGTGGCAAAAGATTAACTATCTTTATTATCCCCCTAGGGATGCTTGGCCAAAAAAAAAAAAAAAATCTGAGTTGAAGGAGTTGGCTGTGGTGGTAACAAAAGTGGCCTACAAGCCTGCTGAAAAGGTGGATGAACTGGGGGTGGTCCAACTGACTGTTCTTAGTCGGTGCACGAAGTTCTCTAACTTTTTATTCGAACTCAAATACCCAAACATTAAAGTTTTCTGAACCACTTTACTACGTACATTCAACTCGAATCCAACCACGTTGGAGCGTAGGCCTAGACGAAGTCCATTCTCAACAGTGCTTACCTTCATTCTATGGTCCAATGTTATATAAAAAATGAGACTAGCCTCATACTCAGAAACCGTCATGGCTCCCTAACGAAGATTTCATAAATTCAATCTTCTTAGCTCGATGAACTACGAATGGAAAATACTGGTCATGAAACAGTCGGCTGAGGGTGTCCCATAACATACTCTCCAAAGTCGGTGTAGTCAACACTAACCCCCACTTAAATATGACTAAAAAGTTGCAGCGCCCACTCGAAGATCCTCCTCAAACAGTACCCAGGTACTCCAAATTATAAATACGCGCTCAAGCCACAGTTCCACGTGAACTGGGCACGAATCTCTATAGGTTAAACATTAATTCACACATCACTTGGAGGATACGCATACTTAGCATGAGATCACATAGCTCTCAACATTAATCATGTTCACATATAACATAAAACGTTTCCTTTCATAATTCCATTTACATTTACGAACGACGATACCATATTACTTTGTAAATCAATTCGATACTTAACATAAACGGCAAGGACATTATAGGAAAGGCAATCAACATCAATATAGATTACTAGCAACCTTAAGCAACTTATATCATGATTCATATTATTCAATGCATCATGACCCATGGGAACATATAGCACTGAGAATATGCCCGGTTATAACATAACTGTAGGGCATGTCAAACACAAATGCACTTGGCATGTTCCCTGAACACATATAAATGTTGGAACCGATAAGCTCATAGCACGTAGAACATGTACGCATATCACGTGTATGCATTAGCATAAACATCAAATTTACATAGAAGCATACTCATCAACAATACCCATAGCCCCTAGGTATTCAAACCCAGTTAGCTTTGATACCAATCTGTCACGCCCCAAAAATCGAAGCGCGAGGAAAGACAAAAAGATAGAGAGAAAAGAATTAAAATTCATACACGTGTGCGGAAGAGGTGAGGGCCCTTGAGAATTTGGCTTAACGAGTCCAACAAAAATTAATGCATTTGAAAATTTAATTAAAAGACTTTCTGGGCAAGCACCAGATCAAGGAGAGAAGGAAAAATTACAACGAATTTGATAAAAGGTCATTTTTTACAGTTGCTGAATTCTAAAACACCTGTAAGTAACTATATCTTTGAAATTTTCACATTCTGTTGACATAGGTCCATGTAAAATTTGATTCTGCACAACTTTGATCTAATGAAATATTTTCCAATTCTGCACCATTTGAGCAGAAAATTGAAATAACAGTAGCAGTTTTTATTTGACAGCAACTTTGACAGCTTTTTGACAGCATTTTGAAATGTCCCCAACGATGCTAAATCCTCGAGTTTAAACATTAATATAAGACTAGACATGTCCTAAACAACATACAACATGTGTCTAGAGCAAGCGGAACTTCATGTACTCGAAATTTATTAAAAACGAGAAGTGAAAGAGATAAAGAGAGGAAAAAGGGAAGAGGAAGAGATTGGGAGAGAGATACAGGGAGAGATAGGGAGAGAGACAGAGGGAATGTATTCTAAATACACACATGTGTATTTTCACATTCAAAAACATTTTAAATATATATACATAATTCCAACATAAGTAAAAGGAAGGAATATTTGAGAAATGGAAAGAGATCAAAGAGGGGAGAGGAGAGAAAGAGAATGGGAGAGATTTGGAACGTTTAAATGTTTGAAACCTTGTTGGAATTAAAATAGGGGTTTGATCCGACAAGGACCCAACTATGAAATGAACTAAACTACAATAAATGAACTCTCATAAAAGCAACCACCCAAACCAATCCGGCAAGGATTCAAACACAAGGGAAAAACAAACAATGGACATGTAACTCAAAAAGACAAGAACTTAAGGAGGTTCAACGACCTCGGAAAGTAAATACATCATCATAAAGTGAGTTTAACAATTGGAAGAAATAACCATGAAAGCAAGGGCTAACACTTGTCCCATCAAAATTACGACAAGGCTTCCCAATAACAAAATATGGAAGTCTAAACTCAAGAAGTTTTGTAGTAAAACTAACACAATAATTCTCTTTTTAGAGCATAAAACTATTATAAATTTCTCAAAAGTCCAAAGTTCACATGGGAACTATCCATGTACATATCTAAGCATGAATCTTCAAAGAGAAACAATATGCATCAACTTCTATGCGTCGAGCCATAAGTGCTCTTTGGCCTTATCAAGTCTAGTTGAAAAATGTTTTGTCGTTTTTATGAGAACGACGGCTCGTAGAAAACATTGTAACAAGTCTATATGCTATCCATGACTAAAATGAAATGAGGTGAAATGCATCGCCACCACGGCTATGCGTGATATATGCACATCTCTTTCGTTACCGGACTATGAGCCACCCGCGCATGGAGTGTAGCATATCAACTTCCGGGAGCTACCCGAATATAGTTGGAGTTTGAATGTTTCTAAGGGTCATTCTCCCTGTCTCACATCACAACCCATATTTGGATTTTCTTAAATCAAATTCCCTCACATGGGATTTTTCTCTCTTTTTCAAACGAAACATTTTTGTCGTGATACATGAATGCTTGCCGATTAGCCCTCAATGCATGTAATGTTTAAAATGACGTTATGGATGATCCACTACAATAAATTAATCAATAATTCCAGACCATTAGACATGATATCAAGAGTCTCAAAGAATGTAGTTAAATTTCATAATTAAACATTCCTAGCAAGGATTTCTATACTAACGTCCTAGCATGCTTTTACTCATAAAGGGAGCATCCTAAGCACGTCTAGCATCACATAATCAACTATAGTACAACCAAGCTTGTAAGTCATAATTTGGCATACAACTCTAAATTTACAACTTTGGGGAAAAGTAATGCATGTGTCCAATTTATTCTCCTACATTACTCTAATTACATTTAACACCCCAAATTTTTAGCTTATACAACCAAGGCCTATGATTCACATTTAGGCTAATAACCCTAACATTACAACTTTGGGGAAAATCTAATGCATGTGTCTATGTCATTCTCTTAGCATGCTAATGAACACAAATCACCTTAGACAAGCATAACATATGGAAAAGCAACAATGTAAATCTACCTCAAAGCTTAGCTTCCAAAAATCAATGGCAACTCAAGAAAGCTAAGCAAATCAAAAATAACTTCAATGCTTGTGCTAGGATCTTAAAGGATGCTTCAAGTATGCACCACTAATCAAGAATAACCCAAGGTTAGGATAGAAAATATGAAACTAGCAAACCCTAGGTTGTTAGAGATTGGGAAAACTTACCTACATTAGAAATCCTCCATAGAAATGGTTAGGATATGAAAGAAAAACTCTATATACTCTAAGAAAGCTATACAAAGTAAGAGAAGTCCATGAATAACTCAAAATTTGAAAAACTAATGAAACCCTAGAATTTGGGGGTTTCTAGAAAACTCACCAATGGAAGAATGTCAAGCCCTAGGATTGTTAGGAGAACTTGATGATGATCTTCTCCAATAATCCCTTGAAGCTTGAAGAATGAAGCTTGAAAGAGAAGGGGAACTATGGAGGTTTTTGTCTCTTGGAAGGAGAAGAAGAAGAAAAAGAAATGAAGGAGAAGAAAAACTAACGTGAATGAGGGGGGAAGGGGTTTGGCTGGCCATATAGCGGAGTGGGGTGGGAGCCACTCTCTTGTATGCTCCAAAAAATAACTGTTTGGTGCTCCAATGGACAGTCTGACCCAACAGTGTAACCCCAAAATTAAATAAACACATCCACAGGCACAAAAAATAAATTTTAAAGCACATGAAAGGTAAAATAAAATAATTTAGTCATACTCTGGAATTAAGAATACAGTCAAATAAAATAAGGGTCCACAACAGGAAAGGCAAAATTACCCCATTACCCTTTATTATAAATTTTGAAACATTACAGAAACAAAGATTGGATCAAAAGCTCACTCAGTAGGCATCCTAGAAGTCGCGCCCTCAGTGTCGGTGCCTCCACTCCTACTCTTCCACTACTCATTCTTTTAGCACAATAGCTGGATTAACTCATTTTTTTAGGTTTTCTACATAGCTATCAACATGTGCATATGAACGTTGGATATATGAAAGGTCAACACATGCAATCATCCTAGTGATACTAGAAAAACACGTGAACTTAATTCATAAAAGGATGAGACTAAAATAAATGTGTCATTGCATAATAACAGCTAAGCAGGAGTGAATGTTCAAAGTTATTCTACCAATTAGGTTAAAAAAATTTCACAAAATTTTGAAAATTTTCAATTTTCAATTTTCAATTTTAAAATTTCAATTGAGATTGTTTGATATTTGAAGTAAAATTATTCAAATTGCTAAGTGCAAACATGCACAAGTGACTATCTATCTGCATCCCACCCCCAACTGAAAACAACAATGTCCTCTGAAGTTGATTTTTAAATGATAATAGATGGATGTCACCAGATAGAAGCAAAGTAATAACGACAATCATAGCAACCTGTAACTGAAAATCTCCAAACAGCCAAGATTAAAAGAAATAATACATAATGATAGCACAAGATCCATACAATATAAAATAACCAATCACTGGAATGATAAAATAATAAAAGTATAGAACAATGATTAGAATGTCCAAAACATAACCGTACAGTCACCACATAGCCAAACAACCAAAAGAAACTAAGAGAGAGGAGAGAGAAAAACATAAATAAATTAAATACAACAAAACTCCCAAACTCTCATCTAGCCTAACCAACTAATCATCAGCAAGACCAGATAAAATCTTGATCGGTGCGGCGGGAGCATCAGTGTCGCCACCCTCAACTACTAAAGGCGGTGGAAGTGGAGTCACAGAAGTAGTGTCAGAAGGAATGGTCAATGAAGGAAAAGTCCCAACCGGAGGTGGTGTGGATGATGATGGGGCGGAAGGATCAACAGGCGGCAGTGGCGCAGAAGATGAAGGATCAGTAGTGGGTGGTGCAACAGGGGGTGGTGGATGGGAAGCTGTGTGTAACGACTGATCAACCCCCATTTGTATCAGAATCGCCTCGAGCATAGTTGTCATCTTGACCTCAAGCCGCATCCGTGCCTCCCTCTCCTCGTTGAATAAAGTGTGGAGAGCCTGGAGAGACACAGAAGAAGACTCTCCCTGGGACGGAGCATGAGACCGCTGTCTCAGCTCGAACTACTATATAGCAGCAATGGGGTCCTCCTCATCTATATCTAGCTCCTTAACCTCAGTAGGCATCCTAGAAGTCGCACCCTCAGTGTCGGTGCCTCCACCCCTCCTCTTCCTAGCTCCAACCTTCGCTTTTCCTTTTAATTTTCTCTTCTTCTATGCATCAGAACAATGAGCCGCCATCTTGCCAAATCGACTAGAGACTTGTGTAATTGCATCAGTGGCCAACAGGAGTAACTAGCCTGCTCTATCACTCGATGGATGGGCCAAGCGCCCTTCAAATAGCGCTTGGCGACAATGTACCGCGTCGACTGGATGAAGAAGTTGATGTAAAGATGAGGCAAACAGACACGCCGTCCCGTCCCTATGGCATAAAGGGCACGAGCATACCATGACGCCACCTTTTCATGGTATGAAGTCATCAAAATACAGTTGGCGAGCGCGAGGTGGAGGAGATGGTATTTCTTGGTCCTCGATCAGGGAAACACTATTCCAGATCTGAACAGCCCCTCCTGTGATCTCATGTATGATAGCAGAGGGAAGAGTCTCTGGGGCTCCAGGTAGATGAAGGTAAAAGTAGTCGAGCACCTCAGGTACCCCCAGAGCAGCGACTACGATAGTAGGGCTAAAGATGATCTCACATCCGCGAAAGAAAGATCTATATGTAAATAGTGCGGCGGGGTCCTTGATCATCGTTGCACAAGCCTCGCGACAAGAAATGATGATGCACTTTGCATGAATCAGCATATCGTACCAAAGAGGCATGTCTCTGATCTATGCCAGAAACCAAGGAACAGATAGCTATACAGACTCAAGCGGTTGCTCCAACATCACCTTTACCACTTGAAAGTAGCGAGTTCGTTTCGAAACCCGTGAACGGGTACCGGATCAGGTATAGTGAGATCGAGGGGCTTGGATTTGTGGTACCCCATGATAGGATTCATTGTGTGGATCCTAAAATAGAGAAAGAACAGAAAAGATTAATTAAAACAAGAACAAAAGACCAACAGAAGAATCTGCCTCTGTAATAGTTCGATCAACCGAACTATTGTCGATCGATCGAATAAGGGCCATACTCGAGTGCTTGAGCCCAGCTCGATCGATTGAGCACAGAAATTCAACAGGGATAAAAGACGACACAAAAATGAAAAAGAAAACAATAAATAGGAGATAAAAACAAACATTAATTGGTCATGGGACCAATGGGGGGCATCCGCTCATGCTTTTAAACTAATAGAAGGAGAGGGAGGGTTTTAGGATCTTACCTCAGGTAGAAGCACTGTGAGGAGGGGAGGCGATGATGATGATGAAGCGGGTAGGGTTAGGGCTCTTCAATGGATGAGATTGAGTAGGGAGAGGACAAAATCGCCCCGAGCTCTCTCTCTCTGTCTTAGATCGCTCGAAAGTGTGAGTGAGAGAGAGAAACTAAAGAAGAGTGTTAGGGACGCCTCGTTAAAAAAAACAAGTCTCGAGCGATTAAGAGCTTTCGAACGATCGAAAGTGCGATCGCTTGAGATATATTCAAGCGCTTGAGGCTTCGGGATTCTCGATCAATCGAAAGTTGTTCGAGCGATCGAACACAAAAATTCACAAAAACTTTAAACAGATCACCTGTGTACCCCCTACTAATTGAAAATGTTCTGGACATACAGGGAAATTATAATTAAGTTGACACAGAGTACGTATGCCAGAATTGAATCATCATACTAATATAAAATTGTAAATTTTATAAATTTAAATTTTTAATAGCATCCATTTTGCAAAATTATAACCCCCAAATTGGCACTTAAGACCTTATTACAAAGAAAAGCTAGAATTTAAACTAAAGAAAATGATGTTGTTGTCTAGGAGTACACTTCAATTGCTAAAAGATGGACAAACGAAATAAAAACAACTGAAATGAAACACTATGCTTCGAACATGAAGACTTCTTCTTCCACAATTGCTTCATTATTTGCCAAATCTTTGAAGGTGGAGTCCAAACTTGATAATTCCTTTTCCAGAATAGTCTAAAAGTAGTAAGGATATCATCGAGCATGTCTGAAATCTCCAAGGAATTGATTACATAGACAAGAGGTGATCTGAATGGAGACATGGATAGCAGAGTGTAACTCTTCAACTGAACTTTCTCTTACGACGGAGTACCAGGGGACCCTACAGGAGGTCCATGAAATAGTAGGTATGGAAGGAACACTGGTAGACTGTTGTGGTACATAGTGATAATCCTGGACAAGGAAACTAGAAGAAAACCCAAAAGAAAGAAGTTAACTAACACAAATGAAAGAACTAAAAGTGAACGGGACAAACAAATATAGACAAAAAGAAAAATGAGATGTGACAATGAATTAACCTCACTATTGGCGTGATAGAACCATGTGCACTAGCAGATAGGGGGCATTGAAGCCGGAACAACAAATAGCTCATGTGCACATAGATGTATGGAACCGAGGCAATGACGATGAAGTCTCCACATATGTGAAGACAGCGTTATGGCGTTCGGGCACCACATCTTGTAAATCATCTTCATCCCATGGTTCCCACATTGAGTCGTTCTCCCATTATTCTAAGAGTGCATCATCTACTTCCCCGACGAAATACCCATCATGTTCCTCTTCCTCTTCACGGAAGTCCATATTATCAAAAGGATTAATGTTGAGGAGGACAGGATTATAAGGGATGTACCCTTGGGTCAGGTCAATAACATCATCCGCCCCAGGCCCTTGATAAGGAGAAAGGCAGAATGCAATCTCCTCGACAGTCCAGGGAGGGTAGAATCATCCCATGACTCGATCGAATGGACATCGTTGTCTCTCATATTGAACAGCCTGTAGGGGAGAGATAATAAGGAATAGCGGGTTAAACGTAAAGTCACACTACAAAAGAAGAAATAAAGCAGAAATAGAGGAAAAGAAACAAAATGAAATAAAAGAAATTTACAACAAGAAGTTGGGGCACCGTTTAGTGTTTTAACTAAAAGAATAGTTGGGCTCATCCAGCTGGATGTGCTCAACTTCGGGTACGAAGTTGTCCAAGAACGGCTTCAATCTTTGGCCATTTACCTTGAAACTTTCCTCGTTCTTTGGATTTAATAGCTCAACGGCCCCGTGTGGAAAATAGATTTAACAACGAAAGGACCAGTCCACTAAGAGCGGAGCTTCCCAGGAAAGAGGTAAAGGCGAGAGTAGTACAGCAAGACTTTCTGCCCCGGCTCGAAAGATTAATGAAAGATCATTCTATCGTGGCGAGCCTTCAACCTCTCCTTATGCAACTTCGCAGAGTCATACGCATCTTGGCGTATTTCCTCTAGCTCTGCGAGTTAGAGTTTTCTTAGTTGGCCTCCCTCCTTAATGTCGAAGTTTAATGAGCATGTTGCCCAATATGCTTTATGCTCAATTTCGATAGGGAGGTGACATGCCTTTTCGTACACTAACCTATATGGGGGCATACCCAGGTTTGTTTTGTAAGTAGTACGGTACGCCCATAGAGCATCGGTCAGCTTATATGCCCAGTCTTTCTAGTTTGAACAAACTATTTTTTTGAGAATATGTTTTATTTCTCGGTTGGTCAATTCTGCTTGGCCGTTAGTTTGTGGGTGATAGGCTAAGGTGATTTTGTGATTGACCCCATATTTCTTGAGGAGTGTGATGTTGTCAGAATCAAGATATAAAAGTATTCTTCACTTTTCAAAAGATTTGCAGTGTGGAAGTAAAGGTCGAACCCACAGAGATTGATTACTACAACTACTTAATTTTAAAACCTAAGTCTAATTAATTAGGAAAAACGGAGTTTGATTTGGATTTAATTAAACTAATAACAATAAAAATAAATCTAAACTATGAAAGCGATTAAAAGTGTTTTAATAAATGTTTAAGGGAACCTAGGATTGCAAATCCACCACTAGTTTCATAATAGGAATATCTATGAATTACTTTAGCTTATTACATTGGATGAATATGGGGAATTGTAGCTACAAGCCCAATTCCTCCGACAAGAAGATAATCATGGTTCAAGCACCAACATAATCCATCTTCGGATAGCACGAATTATCTCACACTAAACTAGGGTTGTGATCTAATCCGTCTAACCTAGGCATGGACTATTCGGATACTTGATAGCACGAATCAATAAAGCACCATCACATGTAAACAATCTAAACAAGCACAGCAAGAATAGATCGTTGAGCACATCACAGTCAAAATAGATCTAAGACAAGAATAAATTCTGAAAGCAATGATTTAATCAATGTAAGTACGATTTATTAATAAAAATCCTCTCAACATGTGACTGTCATCCATACATAATAGACTAAAACAAAAGCATAAATAAAACCCTATTACTCATCTAGGGCTTCATTGAAACCCTAGATCAATGATCTAGCCGTCCATAGAAGTAGTAGATAGCAAGAGGTTGATGGAGGAGGCCATGGAAACCCTTGGTCTTCTTCTTCTTCTCCTTGCTTCCCTCCCTTCAATGGCTGGAAGTATGGTTGTAGAATGTGTCTATAATAATTGCCAACTCTCTAATTGAAGTAAAATAGAGTTTATATAGATTTACAACATGTTTTGGAAGCCTTTACAACTCGAAACGGACTGAAACGCATGTAATTTACAGTCTGGACGTCGTTTAGCAGTCTCGTTTGCACAGGAGTCTTCAGTATACTGAAATACGCAACTTTGGTTTTTGGGCATATCGCGCGAGCGGGTCGCGCGAGCGCGACATTTGGCTTTCGCGCGCGCGGGTCGCGCGAGCGAGTTAGTGGGGGTCTCGCGCGAGCGGGTCGCGCGCGCGATTATCTGGTTTTCGCGCCCGCGGACCGCGCGCGCGACTTGCATTTTTCAGCTTCTTTCTTTCTGACTTTTCACCCTGTTTAGCCTGGTTTAGATGATTTCTTCCAAAACCTGTCAGAAACTAGAAAACGAAGTAAAAATATACAAAAACAGAATAAAAAGGTACTAACAAATGCTCGTTAAAGCGTATAAATAGGATTAGTTCTCTCCCGATCACAGCCCCAAACCTACATTTTGCTAGTCCTCGAGCAAAACTAAAATAAAAACTACTAATAAAAATCTATCCCATTTTCGTATGGATCATGATTGCATTTAGCGTATGCAACAAGCCTTTTAAACCCCTAGGTGTCCCTAGTCGGACGAGTGAAGTCTCGTGAGGGTTCTCGTCAACAAGTTACCCACAGCCATTTTTATTAACTTAAAATTTTAAAAACTTTTATTAAAACGAAAAATAAAACAATCAATACTCCTTATTATACAACAAAGATTCGAAATAGAATAACGAACATAAAGAAACGGAATCAAACGTCTACATACATCATGAAAAACACTCTCAAGCACATGCATCGTGTAAATCAATAGAGTTTCTCATAAAATTGCACGTGTGTGATATGGTAGTCAAATGAACACGCGCATGTCATTAACTTGGAATATAACTCGGACGACCATCTAACTATGTCTTGACTACGAATCTCACAATGTCAATTACACTCTCAAATGAAACACTCAGAAACAGGTGTAATTTTTCTAATATATGGGAGCAAAGGAAATATATTTTCAAAACAAGAAATGCTCACATATGACTCGAAAAAGACGCATGACACGAAAAACAGTAGTCTCATGGATAAGATGCCAATAATCAAGAGAAATTAATCATTACCATGTTTTAATCCCTCTCCCATCGTTTTCATATCCAAACCATGTTTCCTAGGATCAAATAGGACTTTTCAAAGGTTGTATTGTAGCTCAGACAATGGAAACTGATAGAAAGGATTAATTGGGTAGGTTTAGAATGGCATTGTAAGGCATGTACGATTTCTTTCATTCTTCTTCTACCAACTTTCATCATTTCATTCTCTTCATTCCATATTTCTTTCATTTTTTTTATTTTCAACCTTCCTCTTTATTTTTTTTTTTAATCTTT
Source organism: Hydrangea macrophylla (assembly GCA_033977485.1). Taxonomy (NCBI): domain Eukaryota; kingdom Viridiplantae; phylum Streptophyta; class Magnoliopsida; order Cornales; family Hydrangeaceae; genus Hydrangea; species Hydrangea macrophylla. The sequence continues at coordinate 9,527,235 of CM066990.1, read as the reverse complement.
TCTTTTCCTTTTCGTTGCTCTTGAAACAAATATTCATTGAATACCAAGGCAACCACCCCAAACATCATCTTATCTTCTTTTTCTTCTTCTTCTCAATCACACATCGCCTTAACAACACTAAAAGGTGACGAATCTTTCAGTGGTGAACTCCAAGTTGGTCAAGTTGGAGCAAAAACAAGGATAATGGTAATTTAAGAAAGAAATGGCATTTCAATGGCTCAAAGGGCGAACTAAGGAAATTTTTCATTTATTGGTCATAAACAAAGAGGGCCTATAATCATGTCCTATGGTTATATGGTTTTTCAGTGTTTACAATGGAAGATTATTTAGCATGGTAACAATTATTTTAACTTGACTATCAACCAAAACAAGAATAATGAGACTAAACAACAAGTAAATGCGCTATTTCAATGAAATTCGACAAACACAATATGTATTTATAACCCTCTAAATAGAAAAGATAGGCTCAAAATCTCACAGGGTCTAGTCTCCACCATATGTTATCTAGACATCCGAATCATATTATAGTTCACAACCAACATGTATTCAAGCGACTACGTGCAGTGCATAGTTCATGTGCAAATCTATGATATAAAACTACGATTCAAATGATACATAACCTAAAACGTTTCATCATAACTTTAGCAAACATTTAATCACATATTCTCTTGTTTATCATTCTATAACAAATCACATTACATACTAAGAAGTATCGACTAGCGATTGCAAAACCGTAGGTAACATCGTTTATTTAAACACACTTATTGTAAATTTTAAAATTTTAGTGCATAATGGCGTGCATGTGTGTGCATACCCCCAAACCTAAACCTTTCATTGTCCCCAATGAAACAATAAAACCAAAGAAAGGAGAGTACATAAGGAACGATAATACCTCGATCTGGACAAGCATAGAACAGGTGAACACACAAGCATGTGACAATAAAGTTCAATGTTACCTGTTACTATTCGCTAAACGAAAAGAAACTAACAAAAATATTAAAAGTAAATGAAATCTAAATACAAAATATAAATCGATAAACTAATCAAAACTAAATTAAACTAGCAAAAGGAAAAGAAATAAAACGAAAAAGTATAAATGTAATAAAGAAAACAACGACCAAATTGAACTAAACTGAAACAAATAAACAAAACAGAAACAAAAACATAATCAGAACAAGTATGGGGGAAAGATACAGAAAATAAAAGAGAAAAAACAGAAATTGGGGAAATCGCGCGAGCGGTCCGCGCGAGCGGCCGTCGCGCGCGCGAATTCCCAATTTTTTTTTTTTTTTTTTTTTTTTTTTTTTAAATTCTCGAAATCGCGCCAGCGAGGTACCTCGCGCCCGCGAAATGAGGCGCGAGGAGAACCTGAGGCTCAAGATAAAGAAAAGCAAAGGAAAACGTTAAGGGACAAACTCGCGCCAGCGGGCCGCGCGAGCGGGCCGCGCGCGCGAGTTTGGTGTTTTCCATTTTGTAACTAAAATTATGTGTATATTATTAAAATACATTAATTCTAACCCCCAAACCTATCCAGAATATCTAAAACAGACACAAACAGACCCAAAAACGACCAAAAATAAAAGGAACGGACAACATAAAGCTTGGGTTGCCTCCCAAGAAGCGCTAACTTTTATGTCTTTAGCTAGACCTTTCTAGCATAAGACTCATGGAGGCCGTAAATCGGACTGTGAACCCTTTAAAATGTCAGGAAGAGCCCGATGGTACGCAGAAATAACATCGCTTTGAATTAAATCGATTAACGGTTTGTCATTATGTTCGAATCGATTTCTTACCTTTCGAGTAGAGTCCGCATTAGGGTCCACGGGATTAGGATTCATCCACTCATCATCGTCCGCTATATCGTTTTTGTTACTCACGTTTATTTCTTTGGTAGGCGCAATATTCCGTGTTACCTCACCTTCCACCTCACATAGGGAATCGTCGTTTTTAAGAGGTTGATCCATAGCGTTAAAAACGTTCAATTTTAAATTCATGTTCCCAAATGACACTTTCATTACCCCCGTCCGACAATTAACACGTGCGTTAGCAGTTGCTAAGAATGGACGGCCTAGAATGACAGGAGTGTGTTTCCTAACATCTGGCACGGGTTCAGTGTCAAGGACCATGAAGTCGACAGGATAATAGCATTTATCAACTTTAACCAAGACGTCCTCGACGATTCCTCTAGGAATTTTAATAGAACGATCCGCTAATTGTATAGTAGCGGCCGTAGGTTTCAGTTCACCTAGTCCTAATTGTTGATAGACGTGATAAGGTATGAGATTAACACTAGCTCCTAAGTCAAGGAGAGCCCTATGAATGATAGTGTCACCTATGACACATGAAATCGTAGGCGTACCTGGATCTTTATATTTTGGAGGAGCGTGTTGGAATATAGAACTTACTTTTTCCGTGAGGAAGACCTTTTTAGGAGTATGACTCCGTATTTTGCGCTTTTGAGTACAAAGATCTTTTAAACATTTAGCATAAGCGGGAATTTGCTTAATTGCATCGAGGAAAGGAATATTTATTTTAACTTGTTTGAACACCTCGAGTATATCCTCAACCTTAGACCCTTTCTTAGGTAAATGTGACAGTCCCTCAACGTTTGGTGGATATGGCATTCTTGGAATATAGTTTGTTGGGACCGATTCTTTTTCTTTCTTATTTTGGTTCACGTCCTCACCCATCTTATTCGAATTTAAATTTTCATTTTTCTCACCCCCATCCGGAATTACAACAACTTCCTCATCTCTAGTAGTCGTCCTAGTCGAAACAGCGTTTACGCCCTCACTCGTACTACCCACTGCGTATTGCCCCTTAGGTTGCTGAGTAGGTTGACTCGTCGACTTACTCTCAGTTAAACGGTTTAATGTAGTAACTACTTGTCCCATTTAGGACTCTAGCTTTGCAATAGACTGTGTGTGAGAGTGTACTAACTGGACCACTGAACCAAAGTTTTCAAGTGAGGCCAACACCTTCTCCTCAAATGCATTATTGCGTGGAGGTGGAGGAGGTAGTTGGTATTGACCTTGTTGATATTGGGGTCGGTACGTATTAGGAAAATTAGTCGACCTAGGATTATAGTTATTTTGTGGGAATTGTTGCATAGAATTAACGTGTTGTTCCACAAATTCCGGATATTGAGACGCAGAAGGACATGCAAAGATATTATGGGACGGTTCAGAACATAATGCACATACTTCTAAAGAGGGTGGATTAGACGTTTTGTTCATTTGCATAAGTCGGTCAAGTTTTCTATTTAATTCTTGTATTTGAATTGATTGACTTGACTCAACTGTCACCTCTCGCTTAGGTTGAAGGTACCCCTCAGAACGTACCGACACAGCCTGATGCATCGAATTCTCGCTTAGTGTTTCAAATATTTTCCAGGCCTCGTCGGGCGCTTTTGTGTAGGAAAGTTCCCGCACAAACGGCATCGACGGTATTCCTAACAGAGGGAATAAGCCCCTCATAGAAGACTTGAACCAATTGCCACTTGGGCACCTGATGATGTGGACACGAACGTAATAATTCTTTAAATTTTTCCCACGTGTCATAAAGTGATTCCCCATCTTGCATTACAAAATTAGTTATATCTTTTCTTATCTTATTTGTACGCATAATAGGGAAAAACTTTTGTAAAAAGGCGGTGTGTAAAGCTTCCCATGTTTTTATTGTGTTTGGCTCCAAAGATTGAAGCCAATACTTCGCTTTGTCTCTTAAGGAGAATGGGAAGAGCTGCAATTTTAATTCATCATTATTTAGGTGTTGTATTTTCAAAGTAGAGCATATACCCTGAAAATCCCCTAAGTGTTGGTAAGGGTCTTCATTTAGACGGCCATGGAAGGAAGGTAGTAGCGAGATGGTAGACGACTTTATCTCAAAGTGAGATGTCGTCGCCTCCGGTAATTCGATACCAGCTTGTGGCGTGTAAGTAGTAGGAATAAAATAATTTATAAGTGGAGGTGGTGGCGGTATATTAAGATTATTCATATTAGCTCCATCATTTTGATTGTTATTGTTATTTCCTCCGTCAGCCATTTTAATCGGTTTAATTTGAAAAGTTCGAGTTTTCCTTAACCGTTCACGAGTACTCTGAATTTCGGCCTCAAACAACGACGACGGAATCGGAATTGATTCGTCGTCTTGCAACCTAGCTCTAGAAGCTTGGGTTGTGGACTTACTAGTTCTTAAGGTACGTTCAAGTTCAAGATCGAAAGATTTTAAATCTGGTTTATTTGAACGTGTACCTAACATAAACTAAAACAAAGAAAAAGAAACTAAAAACAAAAACTGACTCAACAAAAGAAAAACAAATAGCAAGCAATCACGCAACTAAGATAACAAGCATTCAACTACTGTGATGCATGAAAATTATCCTGTAATGCAATGACCGCGTCAAGCCCAGCGCCCCGGGTTTCCTAGCTAATGCAGTGCAATTAACCTTAAACTAATGCAAATAGTGTGTCACAGCGCCCTGACTTACAGCGGTTTAAAGCGAATTCTAAAGGAAGCAATTTATTTAATTTTATTTATATTATTTTTGCGTAAGCTCCTTTGATGTAATTAGCCGCTCCACTCGGAAACGTTGACTACAAAATAAAAGAAAACAAGTTAGTAACTAAAAATAAAAACAGAAAATAAGAAGAATAAACACTAATCTAATATTTACGAATTAACTAAACTACGATTATAAAACTAAGAGTAGTAATACAATCCCCGGCAACGGCGCCAAAAATTGATGTTGTCAGAATCAAGATATAAAAGTATTCTTTACTTTTCAAAAGATTTGCAGTGTGTAAGTAAAGGTCGAACCCACAGAGATTGATTACTACAACTACTTAATTTTAAAACCTAAGTCTAATTAATTAGGAAAAACGGAGTTTGATTTGGATTTAATTAAACTAATAACAATAAAAATAAATCTAAACTATGAAAGCGATTAAAAGTGTTTTAATAAATGTTTAAGGGAACCTAGGATTGCAAATCCACCACTAGTTTCATAATAGGAATATCTATGAATTACTTTAGCTTATTACATTGGATGAATATGGGGAATTGTAGCTACAAGCCCAATTCCTCCGACAAGAAGATAATCATGGTTCAAGCACCAACATAATCCATCTTCGGATAGCACGAATTATCTCACACTAAACTAGGGTTGTGATCTAATCCGTCTAACCTAGGCATGGACTATTCGGATACTTGATAGCACGAATCAATAAAGCACCATCACATGTAAACAATCTAAACAAGCACAGCAAGAATAGATCGTTGAGCACATCACAGTCAAAATAGATCTAAGACAAGAATAAATTCTGAAAGCAATGATTTAATCAATGTAAGTACGATTTATTAATAAAAATCCTCTCAACATGTGACTGTCATCCATACATAATAGACTAAAACAAAAGCATAAATAAAACCCTATTACTCATCTAGGGCTTCATTGAAACCCTAGATCAATGATCTAGCCGTCCATAGAAGTAGTAGATAGCAAGAGGTTGATGGAGGAGGCCATGGAAACCCTTGGTCTTCTTCTTCTTCTCCTTGCTTCCCTCCCTTCAATGGCTGGAAGTATGGTTGTAGAATGTGTCTATAATAATTGTCAACCCTCTAATTGAAGTAAAATAGAGTTTATATAGATTTACAACATGTTTTGGAAGTCTTTACAACTCGAAACGGACTGAAACGCATGTAATTTACAGTCTGGACGTCGTTTAGCAGTCTCGTTTGCACAGGAGTCTTCAGTATACTGAAATACGCAACTTTGGTTTTTGGGCATATCGCGTGAGCGGGTCGCGCGAGCGCGACATTTGGCTTTCGCGCGCGCGGGTCGCGCGAGCGAGTTAGTGGGGGTCTCGCGCGAGCGGGTCGCGCGCGCGATTATCTGGTTTTCGCGCCCGCGGACTGCGCGCGCGACTTGCATTTTTCAGCTTCTTTCTTTCTGACTTTTCACCCTGTTTAGCCTGGTTTAGATGATTTCTTCCAAAACCTGTCAGAAACTAGAAAACGAAGTAAAAATATACAAAAACAGAATAAAAAGGTACTAACAAATGCTCGTTAAAGCGTATAAATAGGATTAGTTCTCTCCCGATCAGAGTGACTCCAAGGGCCTATTATAGAAGTGCTTGCCTTGGTCACTTATTAACGCCTTCGGGGTTCCGAAACATGATAGGATGTGTTCTTTTAAAAAGGACATCACTATTTTGTGGTCATTGTGTCACGTCGGTATCGCTTCCACCCATTTTGACATATACTCCACAGCTAGGAGTATGTATTCGCAGTTGTTTGATTTTTGGAACGAGCCCATGAAATCTATGCACCAATAATTGAATATTTCAATTGTGATAATAGGGGTTAAGGGCATAGTGTTCCTTTTTGAAATGGTACCAAGCTTTTGACAGCGTTGGCATGTTTTGCAAAAGGAATAGGCATCTTTAAATACAGTGGGCTAGTAGAAACCGCTATGTAGGATTTTCTGTGTGGTCTTCTGTGAAGAAAAATGGCCACCGCAGGCTTCAGAATGGTATAAGGCCAGAATTACAGTTATGTCCTCGTTCGGAATGTAACGTCGGATGACCTGATCAGTGCAATATTTGAATAAGTATTGGTCATCAAAGAATAAGTGACGTGCGAAAGAGAGGAATCCTTTCTTATCTTGATTTGACCAATGTTCGGGAGTTGCTCCTGTGACAAGATAATTTACTATATCCGCAGACCAGGGCAAACTGGAAACAATCATCAATTGCTCATCTGGGAATTCATCCTTAATTGGCAGTGGTTCAGTATTGTCAGTAAACGTTAACCTAGATAAATGGTCAGCGACCACATTCTCTACTTCTTTCTTATCTTTGTTTGTGATATCAAACTCTTGGAGTAGGAGTATCCAACGGATAAGCCTTTATTTCGTATCTTTTTTGGATAGCAAATATTTGAGGGCCGAATGGTCTGTAAAATAGACAATTGGGGACCCTATAAGATAAGACCTGAATTTATCCAAAACGAAGGCTATAGCCAGTAGCTCTTTTTCAGTAGTTGTATAATTCATTTGAGCTTCATTCAGTGTTTGATTGGCATAATAGATAACGTATGTCTTATTATCCTTCATCTATCCTAGAACTGCGCCAATAGCATAGTCACTAGCATCACACATTAGTTCAAATGGCAACCCCCAGTCGGGTGCCTGTATTATTGGTGCAGAGGTAAGGTGATTTTTCAGTGCATCAAACGATGATTGACAAATTTTTGACCACTCGAATGGTGTGTCTTTAACGAGTAGTTGACAGAGTGGTCGGGATATTGCACTTAAATTCTGGATAAATCGACGATAAAATCCCGCATGTCCCAGGAAAGAGCGAATGTCTCTAACTGTTCAGGGGACAGGTAAATTCGAGATGATGTCGATTTTTGCTTTATCCACTTGGATACCTTTGTCAGATATAATGTGGTCGAGGACTATTCCACTGGTTACCATGAAATGACACTTTTCCCAGTTTAACACTAGGTGTTTGTCCTCCCATCGTGCTAGCACCCGTTCAAGATTTTCAAGACAGTTTGTCACACCCCGGAATAGCATAAATAGAGAAAAATAAATTTCCTTTATGGGTCCATAGGGAATGACTGGTGAATGTCACTAATCTTCCACACCACACAGTTCTAGATAACAGAAAGAACAACCCACAGTAATATAAAGGAAACCTATTATATTACAACATCAGAGTTATTACAACTGAAAAGCTACAGCGGAAGTATGTAAGATTTGAAAGCAACATATGCCCAAGTACCAAATATAACAAAATAGTCTAAACAAAAATATAAACTATCAACTATCTCCAAGTCTTCAACTGGCGTAAACATCAGCATAGTAGTCCTCCTTGGCATAGGTATCATCAGTGGGGTCACCCTCTGTGTATTCCTCTCCTGGATGGTAACCGTCATTGTAAGATCTGTCGCCTATAGAATAAGGTACAGGATAGTCTGGACGGGAGAAAGTCCAGGCAATAAAAGGCCGTCATCTTACTGAGAGCTGAGTGAGTATCAACTAACAAGGTACCAATTATCTGAAGTAAAACACAAGCCTATGAAAACATGAGTTAATATCTTATTATAATAATAACAATATCTTGTTCCTGTATTTAACCTTGTAAACTAACCCTTATCGTCTTGTTACTCAAACATCGATATTAACATATTCTGACTGAACGAATAGACTCAATCGTTTAACTCTAGGGATACATCTTCATTCAGTCCACTGCTTTTAAGAGCATATTACACAGCTCACCGCATGTCATGGAATCCACGTCAGTCCGTCCCCAGCTTTAAGAATAATGTATCCTGTTCATCGCACTTCAGGGACACAACATTTCGAACAAGGCATATCATCTATTGCCACGACTCAATGTCATCTACCAGACATCCCAGCTCACCGCTTTTAAGAGCATATTACACAGCTCACCACTTTTAAGAGCATATCATAGATTATCCGGTCTATCTTAGGACTACTTGGTCCAGCTCACCACTTTTAAGAGCATATCATGACCAAACGTCCGTCCACATACCATTCCCAGAACTTACCAAACCTACTTATACTCAGTACTAATAAGGACACACGATAATTTCCTAATGTGGCCTGACTACTCAGATTAAAAGAAAATGGATATCGAACTCATACAAGAATCAACAAATTACCCACGTTATTACTTCCATCCATTCTGTATATTTATACTTAACTTTGTTGTCACATTATCCCTGCCTAACCCAAAATCACATAACGGGAGTCCAAATCAAAAATTGAACAACCGAACCCTAATATAATTAACAAGTAAAGGAATCCATGCTCTGCCCATACCGATCGATTGGTATAAGGTCCAGTCGATTGAGATAAAAACTATGTCAATCGATTGCTACTCATGGCAATCGATTGGGAATTAAATAATGTCAATCAATTGGAATTCTGTCTAATCGATTGGGATAAAAATAATGTCAATCAATTGCTAACAATGGCAATTGATTGGGTCTGAAATGATGTCAATTGATTGCTAACATTGGCAATCGATTAGAATGTCAATCGATTGGAATTCTATCCAATCGATTGGGTCTAAACTGATGGCAATCGATTGGTAATTATGCCAATTGATTGGCACTTTGTCTTTACCAGTAGATTGATAAAACATCATATATAAACGTAAAAATCATGCATATTACACGTCTAAGCTTCATAATAACTTGTGTATACATCCAATAAAGGAACCAAGTGAGTTAGAAACTCACCTAGGGTGTGTTTGGGTGTGTATGAGCTTAAATCCTCCAAGCTCTCTCTTTCCTCCTTCTCTTTCTCTGTTTTCTATCTCTTCTTTCTTCTTTCTTCTACTTTCCTTCTTCTCTTCTTCTTCTTCCAGGATCATCAAGGTGTACGTGTCTGACATATCATACCATCAAGATGTCTTTACTTTAAACATATACTTACAAGTCTAAGAACTACTTGGATAAATATTTACAAGTCTAAGAACTACATGGCCAACCAATCTATCATACAAAACAATTTTTAAACATGGCCAACCTATCTATCAGCTGCTTACAACACATAAGAGTACTCCCGTGAGTAGTCTTGGCGGCCAAAAAGGTTCAGTGGACTGATTTAGCCCCAAAAAAAAGGTTTAAGTGGACTATGTGTGAATGACTATGTGACAGTCATTGTGTGTATGTGTGTGTATGTGTGTGTTAATAAAGATTTTACTATTGACAAGCGGGGGTATTTGTAAAATACAACCGCGTTAAAAGAAGAAAATACACTAAATTAGTTTGCAATTTCCCTGTTTATCTGCAATTTGAATCACAATGCCAGTTTTTATATAATATGATTAATCTATGATAAGTGGTATTGTTTTAGTGTCTATGTGTGCAGATTACCATTGCAGTGTGGAGAATTGGAAGATAACGATAAAAGGAAGTGCTGGGTTGCAAAGAAGACATTTCAAAGCTGAAGTACAGAGTTCGAGCGATCGAAGAGATTCAAGCAATCGAGGCTTCGATCGATTGACTTGAGTTCGAGCGATCGAAGATCCCAGAAGTTCAATCGATCGAGAGATGTTCGATCGATCGAACATGGCTTTTATCAAATCATACGGGCACGCTGCAGGAACATGGGTTGAAACCCTAGCTGTAGGTTCTTCTATATATATCAGCTATATTTACAAAAACAAGGACGCCCACTTTACTTTTCATCAGTTTTAGAGAGAGAGAGAGAGAGTTTTTTTTATGTTTTGTAGGTCTTGAAGGTTTGGATATTGTTTTTTTTTACTGTTGATCTTATAGTTTAATAATAGTTCTTCATTCCAGGTAATTCTTTTATTGTTTATTTACATTCTACACGTAGTTTAGAGCAATATAATCAGTTGTCACGTAGTTTGTATGCTAGATAAATTCCTACCATTAGTTTTTATAATTTTAATGATTAAATCACGAACAAACGCATCCTTAATGAATATTTACGTCAAAAACAACACTAGGATATTCCAGACTATGTCTGAGTAGTCCCCAGGTTGGGAGATCATGATGAAACCGTGATCCCAAGCCTCTGCCATGCAGCAGAATAATTCCTATGTTCGATCGATCGAAGTTAGTTCGATCGATCAGAACAGAGACATTCTCAATCGATCGATCGAGAGATGAAGATGTTCGATCGATCGAAAGCGCGTCGATCGATCAAACTCTCTGATTCTTAAGATCATCCTATGCAGTATTCCTAGACTTTCTGCTTTACTGATTTGTTATCAAACTGTCCCCAAATGCTCAGTTTGTCAAAACAGTCTGTAAACTTAAAGCCTTGAGGCATTTTTCTTCAATACATTTTGCAAACCACCCTCAATGCTAACACCATTGAAGGTGCGAGTCTTAACTATTGTTTTAAACCGCTTTTATGTATTTTAAAATTAATTGTGATGACATAGTCCCAGTCATGAAAGGACTATGGATTCTTTACCTTTAGATAAATACGGAATACTGTAGAGAGTGTGCTCCATTGAGCTTCAACGTAACTGCATGGTAGATGGCTAGGTTGCAGTGGATTCGTGTAATCCCAACATTCCCTTTTATTAAGAAAAACACGTTTTAAAATATTGTTTTAATTTGCTAGTTAGTAGTTATTTTAATTTAGTTTAATTACTTTATTGTTAGTAGTTGATAAACCGTGGAACTTAGTGTTCTACATTTCTTACAAGTATTGATTTTTGTTTTCTTTTTAGAGTTTAATCTAGGTTTTTAGTTTAACACCTTCCCTGTGGGATCGACCTGGACTTAACCAGACTACTACTTGCACGATTACCTACACTTGGGTATAGCACACAAGCACACACAGAAAAATTCTCGTGTCAAGTTTTTGGCGCTGTTGCCGGGGAAGGCGACAAGCTAACGCTTAGATTACCTCAATCTATCCTTATCTCTTTCTATTTTTCTTTTTCTTTTATTCTTTAGATCAAAAACTACTTAGGGTCTTTCCCTTTATGTCCGATAATTCCATCAAAGGAATTTACGGAAACCCATTCTATTCATCCAATTCATCTAGTTCTATTAATCCCATAGTTACACCTATTGATTCAATGGCCAATAATCAAAGTGAAAACGGTGATAATGTGGTTGTACCAATCGACGATTCACTTCATTCTTTGTGTGATCTCATGACACCTGAACACGCGCCTACACCTTCTTGTATTCTCATTCCATCCCATGCAGGCGAATTTCAATTTCGAAATGGAATGATTCAACTCCTTCCTACCTTCCATGGAATGGAGAGCGAGAAGGCGTATCTACATGTCAAGGACTTTGAGGATGTTTGTAAAATATTTTCACAGAATTGTCCTGTAGACGTGACACGTCTAATGCTATTTCCTTTTACCCTGAAGGATAAAGCAAAAGCGTGGTTACTCACCTTAAAGCCAAATTCAATCTACACCTGGCATGCGATGAACACTGCTTTCCTGAAGAAATTCTTTCCACCCCGCATGACCACTGAGCTTAAACGACAAATAAACTCTTACAAACAAAAGAGCAATGAAACTTTCACCCAAACTTGGGAGCGTTTCAAGGATTTGCTTCTCTCATGCCCACATCACGGGTATGAGAAATGGCAAACCATAAGCTACTTCTATGAAGGGTTAAATGGTGAAACTAAAAAGTTGGTCCAAACCATGAGTTCAGGGCCATTTCTTCGTAAAAACACTAAAGAAGCTGAAGCTCACTTCGAGTGGTGAGCTGAACATGCCCATGAGTGGTCGAACTCGGAAGATGTCCCATGCTCACAGATATCCTGTGTAGAAGAGAAAAGTTTATACCAACTAAAGAGTGAGGATCATCTGATGAATAAATATGAAGAACTAGTGAAGAAAGTGGAAGAGTTGGGAATGAAAGGAGAGAGTTCTAGGCAGCTTTTGCCTGAAGAACCATGCGGCACATGCAACATACTAGGACATACTAGCCAATACTGCCCTAATGTGCCGTATTTTCAAGAACAACCTCCCATGGAAATGAATTCCATGCAAGGGTATAGGGGGCGGGGAATTCCTACAATAACTACAATTCACAACATAATAACAATAGATGGAATCACCCCGGGTTTGATTGGAAAAACAATGCTGGGACCCAAAACCAATATCAACAACAACAGCCCTACAATAACAATAATCAATATCAAGGGCAATACAACAAGCAACCCCAGCCATTCAATCAAAATAGACCAAACAACTACAATCAAGCTCAACCCTCTAATAATCAACAGCCAAACGTGTACATTCCCCCACACAAAAAGTCACAGGAAGAAGATCCTCTTTCCAGCGTGAATCTAATGCAGCAGTTAATTCAAATGATGAGCAAGATGTCTGCAACGTTAGAGAGGATGGATGCACGACAAGAGGGATTGGGAGGAACATTTCCTGCCCAACCACTTCCAAACCCTAAGGGATTCAACAATGGTCTCAATAACCATGAGCAAGCTAAAGTCGTGACAACTCTGAGAAGCGGCAAGGTCATAGGGCAAAACATGCCTCATTCTACTCTCGAGGAGTATGAAGAGGAGGAAGTGACGATTAAGAGCAAATCATCTACTCAGGAAGAGGAGCAACTCAATAATAACGAACCATTGGTTGTAAAAGATGAAGCTCCTAAACGAGTAGAAGAAATTGAGAGAAGGCCTAGAAAGGAGCTTGCCAATGACAAATTACCCAAATGTCCTTTCCCTGTGCCTTACCCTCAAAGGCTTAAGAAACTCCAAAACGAGGCAAGGAATCAGGAGTTCTTTGAACTGTTCAAACAAGTCAAAATCAATCTTCCACTCCTTGATGCAATCAAACAAGTGCCGGTCTATGCTAAGTACCTCAAAGACTTATGCACAGTCAAGAGGAGGAAAAGTGTGAAGAAACACGCCTATGTCGCTTTCCAATCAAGTGCAATCATCCAAAACGAATTGCCTCCAAAGCTTAAAGACCCTAGCACCCCAACTGTCTCGTGTCGAATTGGGAATCAAAGGATAGACAACGCACTCCTTGATCTAGGAGCTAGTGTAAACCTGCTGCCATACCCAATATATAAACAACTAGGGTTGGGTGAACTCAAATCCACCCGAGTTACGTTGTAACTGGCAGATTGGTCAGTTAAATATCCTAGAGGAATACTGGAGGACGTTCTGGGGTAGATAGACACTTTTGTCTTCCCGGTTAATTTCGTGATATTGGATACCGAACCCGTGTCTAATCCATGTTCACAAATCCTGATAATTTTTGGGCGTCAAATTCTCAACACCATTGATGCCACAATCAAAATAAGAAGTGGTATCATGACCATCGTATTCGGGAATAAGACCTTAAACGTCAAGATTTTTTCAAATCCCCGACTTGAAGAATACGAGGACGAAGAAGAAGTTAACTTCATCGAAATGATCATCGAAGGTGAGGCTGATTTTATTGACTATAAAGATCCTTTGGATGTCACAACTTGACACAGTCTACAAACCTAACGATTCAACTCCACTAGACACCGCCTTGAATCATGCCTGCCTCATGATGGATACGCAAGAAGAGGATAGAGCTGAATGCATGTGGGTCACACCATATGAATCTTTGCCTCCAAAAATAAAGTTAACTATACCTTCAAACTTTCAGTTTCTTGATTTAGAATTAAAGGAGCTTCCAAAGAGCTCAAATACGCTTTTCTGGGAACTGAAAAGACTTATCCTGTGATAATCTCATCCACGTTGAACTCGGAACAAGAGGATAAGTTAATTCAAATGCTCAAACAGCACAAGGGAGCATTAGGGTGGACTATTGCCGACCTAAAAGGCATAAGCCCATCTATTTGCACCTATAAGATATATCTAGAGGAAGACGCCAAACCTTTGCGAAAAATGCAGAGGCGTCTGAATCCTAATATGCAAGAAGTCGTGAAAAAGGAAGTCTTAAAACTTCTAGACATTGGGATTATATACCCCATCTCTGACAGCTCTTGGGTTAGTCCAACCTAGGTGGTGCCCAAAAAGGCTGGTATAACAGTTATCCCAAACAAAAATGGCGAGTTAGTACCGACACGCGTCCCCACCGGATGGCGGATGTGTATTGATTATCGAAAGTTAAATACTGTGACCCGGAAAGACCACTTTCCATTGCCATTTATGGATCAAATGCTAGAAGAGTGGCAGGTCATAAATTTTATTGCTTCTTGGACGGATATAGTGGCTATAACCAAATTGAAATTGCTCCTGAAGATCAGGAAAAGACGACTTTCACTTGTCCGTTCGGTACATTCGCCTACCGTCGTATGCCCTTCGGCTTATGTAATACACCTGCCACCTTTCAGCGGTGCATGTTAAGCATATTCAATGACATGGTCGAACCGACACTCGAGGTCTTTATGGACGACTTCTCAGTGTTTGGCCATAGTTTTGATAACTGCCTAGAAAACCTTGAGAATGTGTTAGCGAGATGCGAGGACAAACACTTAGTACTAAACTGGGAAAAGTGTCACTTCATGGTGACTAAGGGAATTGTCCTCGGCCATATTATTTCTGATAAGGGTATCCAAGTCGATAAAGCAAAAATCAATATAATTTCAAATCTACCTATTCCTCATACAGTCCGAGACATCTGATCTTTTCTGGGACATGTGGGATTCTATCATCGTTTTATCAAGAATTTTAGTGCAACCTCCCGACCACTGTGTCAACTGTTGGCTAAAGACATGCCATTCGAATGGTCAAAAAATTGTCAAACATCTTTTGACACACTAAAAGAACACCTTACCTCCGCACCAATAATACAGGCACCCAACTGGAGTTTGCCTTTTGAGTTAATGTGCGATGCTAGCGACTATGCCATTGGCGCAGTTCTAGGACAAAGGAAGGATAATAAGCCTTATGTAATATACTATACCAGTCGAACACTGAATGAAACTCAAATGAACTATACGACTACCGAGAAAGAGCTACTGGCAATAGTTTTCGCTCTAGATAAATTCAAGTCTTATCTAATAGGGTCCCCAATAGTCTATTTTACAGACCACTCGGCCCTCAAGTACCTGCTATCTAAGAAGGACGCAAAACAGAGGCTCATCCGCTGGATACTCCTACTCCAGGAATTTGATATCACTATCAAGGATAAAAAGGGAGTAGAGAATGTGGTCGCCGATCATTTTTCTCGGTTGACATTTACTGACAACACTGAACCCGTACCAATACAAGATGAATTCCCAGACGAGCAACTAATGGTTGTCTCCAGTTTGCCTTGGTACCCGGATATAATAAATTACCTTGTTATAGGAGAGACCCCAAGTCACTGGTCAAATCAGGACAAGAAAAGGTTCCTTTCGTTCGCACGCCATTTCTTTTTCGATGACCCTTACTTATTTAAGTATTGTGCTGATCAGGTCATTAGGCGTTGCATCCCGAATGAGGACATAACTGTAATTTTGGCCTCCTGTCATTCTAAAGCCTGCGGTGGCCATTTTACCTCCCAAAAGACTGCACATAAAGTCCAACACAGCGGCTTCTATTGGCCCACTGTGTTCAAAGATGCCTATGCTTTTTGTAAATCGTGCCAACGATGTCAAAAGCTTGGTACAATTTCGAAAAGGAACTCTATGCCCTTAACCCCTATTATCATAATTGAAATATTCGATTATTGGGGCATAGACTTTATGGGCCCGTTTCCTAAATCTAACAACTGTGAGTATATACTCTTGGCTGTGGAATATATATCAAAATGGGTAGAAACGATACCGACGAGGCGCAATGACCACAAAACAATAATGTCCTTTCTCAAGGAAAACATCCTATCACGTTTCGGAACCCCAAAAGCATTAATAAGTGACCAAGGCAAACACTTTTGCTATAGGCCTTTGGAGTCACTACTCAGGAAATACGGGGTGAACCACAAGATCGCTCTAGCCTATCACCCACAAACAAACAGGCAGGTAGAGTTAGCTAACCGTGAAATCAAGCATATATTGGAAATGACGGTTAGTTTTAACAGAAAAGACTGGGCTTATAAATTGACTGATGCTCTTTGGGCATACCGTACTGCCTATAAGACAAATCTGGGGTTGTCCCCATATAGGTTAGTGTATGGTAAGGCATGTCACCTTTCTATCAAAATCAAGCACAAAGCATATTGGGCGACACGCTCATTAAACTTCGACATTAAAGAGGGAAGTCATCTCCGGAAACTCCAGTTGGCTGAACTGGAAGAAATCCGTCGAGATGCATACGAAAATGCAAACTCCTCAAGGAAAGGTTGAAGGCTCGCCATGATAGAACAATTTTTCGAAAATCTTTTGAGCCGGGACAGAAAGTTTTATTATACAATTCACGCCTTCATCTCTTCCCCAAAAAACTCCGATCTCGGTGGACAGGACCCTTCATAGTCAAATATGTCTTTCCACATGGGGCCGTAGAGTTATTTAATACTAAGAACAACAGAAGTTTCAAGGTCAATGGCCAAAGGGTAAAACCATTTTTAGAGTATTTCCAACCCGAAGTCGAGCACATCCAACTAGATGAGCCTGACTATACCTCGACTTAGAACGCTCAAGTGCATCTTCACAATGTTGTTGTACTCTTTCTTTTACTGCTTTTCGTTTTGTTTTATTCTTTTGTTTATCTATTTTTGAATGTGACCTTGATCTTAACCTGCTATTCCATTTTTATCTATCTCCTGTAGGTTGTTCAACATGCGAGATGATGATGTCCACTTAATTGGGTCATGGGCTGATTCTGAATATCATAACCCCCCGTGGACTGCTGATGAAATAGCATTCTTCTTATCTCCATACCAAGGGCCAGGGGCAGAAGATGTCATTGACTTAACCCACGGATTCATCCCATACAACCCTGCTCTCCTCCAGATCAATCCTTTTGAGCACATGGAATTTCCTGAAGAGGAGGGAGAACTAGAGGGATATGCTGTTTGGAAAGTCGATGATGCTCTGATGGACCAGTGGGAGAATGATTCAATGTGGGAACCGTGGGAAGAAGAGGACTTACAGGATGTGGTGCCAGAATGCCATAATGCTGTATTCACATACGTTGATGACTTTTTTGTCATCCAAGTGGTTCCCTACATGTATGTGCACTTGAGTTATTTGTTGTTCCGGCTTCAATGCCCTCTACCTGCTAGTGCACCTGGTGATATCAGGCCAATAGTGAGGTTAATTCTTGGTCACATTCCCAGTTTTGTTTATTCCTGTAGTTCTTTCGTTTGTCAATTTAATTTCTTTCTTTTTGTGCTCATTTGTTTTCCATTGTCAGGGGTGTCACTATGAATCAAATGATACAGCCTCTGTTCCTTCTACATTAGTTGTTCTACGGGATTGGACCTTACATACGATCCCTGGGTACTCCGCCGCAAGAGGAGAGTCCGTTGCGAACTTACACGCCATTATCCTTTTCTCCATCCGGTTCACCTCTTGCATGTGCAATCAATTCTTTGGAGAGTTCATACTTGCTCAATGATGCCCTGGATGCTTTTCGGTTGTTCTGGACAAGGGAATCATCACATTTGGACCCCACTTTCGAAGCTTTGGCAGAAACAGAAGTTGTGGAAGAAGAAATCTTCATACTTGAAGAATAGTGCTTCACTTCAATTGTGTTATGTCATTTCATTTTTCTTTCATCAATTGAAGTGTATTCCTAGACAGTTTTATTAGTTTCAGTTTCGTTTAGTTTTTCTTTATCAATAAGATCTTAAATACCATGTTGGGGGCAATACTATTGCAAATGGATGCTAATACATTGTTTTATCTACAAAATATTTGCAATTTTCTATTTTGATGATGACTTTTTGGCTTATATGTCCTGTCAATGAACTATTTTTATCACTTTCCTGTTTGTCCAAAACAATATTGGTTAGTTGGGGGTGTATATTCTTTCATTTCAATGGTAATGTAGGATTTTCATGTTCGATCGATCGAACTAACATCGATCGATCAAGCTCATCCATTCTTCAAGCGCTTCAGCAGGTCTCAATCGATCGAATGTTTGATCGATCAAACTTTCTCAATCGATCGAGATCTGTATTTAAATGAGGCATTGTTGATACACTTTCTAAGTTTCTCACTCTCTCACTCACGTTCGAGCGATCGGAGACAGAGGATATTCTCGCGATTTTTAGACCCCCATGCACAACACCCCCTGAAGTGAACCGGACCCCTCGGATCATCTTCTTCAACCTCCTCCTCCCCTTTATCGCGTGTATCTTGAGGTGAGGTCTCGAAATACCCCCTCGTGTCTTTCTTTCGATTAAAATTGTATTAGGGGTGCCCTCAATGGGTATTAATCCTTTATTTGATAATTATTTTCTTAATTTTGGTGTTTGTGGGCTATTCCTGTTTTTTATCGTTGTCGCTACACCTTCACTGTGTTTGATCGATCGAACTTGGTTCGAGCGATCGAGCTCAGCCATAGTTCAATCGATCGAACTAGGTTCGAGCGATCGAACCCAACATCTGTTCGATCGATCGAAAGCATCTCAAGCGATCGAACATGGAACTTCTTCAATCGATCGAACATACTTTGATCGATGGAAGAGCAGCAGTTCTATATCTTTTCTGTTTCTTTTCCTATTTTCTCGTATTTACTGTCTGTTCTCCCATTTCAGGGCTCTCACGATGAATCCTATCACCGGGTATCACAAGTCCAAGCCACTCATCTCACTATACTCGACCCCATACCGGATCATGGGCTTAGAAATGAGGAGGAGAGGGTGTGGTTTACGAGATACTTCCAGTCTAGGAAGGTTATGTTAGAGTGGCCCCTGGAGTCTGTATGGCTCTCAGCCCCATGGTTTCTAGGACGGATTAGAGACCAGCTATTATGGTACGATATGTTGATCCAGACAAAGAGGATCAACATCCATTGGGTTCGAGAGGCCTGCTCCTCTATGATCAAGGATCTCGCGGCCCCATTCACATATAGATCATTCTTCTACAAGCGCGAGATTATATTCAGTCCTGCTACCATTTCAGCTGCTCTGGGGGTACCTGAGGTACCAGATTGTTTCTATCCTCACCTACCAGGAGCCCCAGAGATGCCTCTGACCACCATTATCCGTGAGCTTACAGACGGCGCCGTTCAGCTCTGGAACGGCGTTTTTCTTATCGAGGATAAGCTTCTCACAGAGAACTATCACCTCCTCCATCTGACGCTGGTGAACTGCATTTTCATGACATCTTACTACGAGAAGTTTACCGCGTGGTATGCCCGTGCTTTGTACGCCATTGGGACAGGATAGCGAGTCTGTCTGTCTTGACTATATATTGACTTCCTGGTTTAGCTTATGCAGTACATCTCCGCCAAGTGCCATCTGAAAGGTGCTTGGCCTATCCATCGGGTCATTGAGCAGGTTGGACTAGTTCCATTGGCCACAGATTCAATCATTCAGGCCTCTAGTCGATTTGGCAAGACGACAGCCCGCCGTTCTGATGCTCAGAAGAAGAGAAAAGCGAAGGGTAAGGCGAAGATTGGAACGAAGAGGAGGAGAAGAGGAGGCAGTGATACAGAGGGTGCAGCTTCAGGGATGCCCACAGAGGCTGAGGAGCTTGATTCTGACGACGAGGTTGATCCTCGTATTGAGGTTGCCTAGTTCGAGCTGAGACAGAGATCTCATGCTCAGGCCCAGGGAGAGTCTTCTTCGTCTGCGCCTCTCCCGACTGTTCACCAGTTACTATTGGAGGAGAGAGAGGCCCGGATTAGTCTTGAGGGCAAGGTAGATCAGATGACAACTTTGCTGGAGGCAATCTTGATCCAGATAGGAGTCGATCAGTCGGTTCACGCTGCTTCTGCCCCACCCCCCAGCGATCCACATACGGCTGCTCCAGCTACGTCCACCGGCCCACTTACCACTTCTATTACTCCATCATCCACCACCGGTCCATCATCTTTAGCTCCACCTGCACCGAGTGATCCTGCAGCTCCATCCACTTCTGCGGCGCCGGTTGCTGCTGAGATACCACTTCCACCACCTCCAGTCATGATAGATCCATTATTAGCTTCATCAGCTGCTCTGACTGAGAGTGACCCGGCGATAGTTACTACTGCTGCTGAGGGTGGAGATGGGGATGCTCCGGATTTGGTTATTGAGATATTATCGGATGTTGCTGATGATGTATAGCGTCTGATGGTTCAGTGTATTTGGTTGTTTTGGTGGGTTATGATGTATTTTGTTTTCTCTCTTCTCTCTCTTATTTTTCTGGTGGGTTGGGTTAGTTGGACATGTTGGTTATTTTTGTTATATGGATTTTGTAATCACTGTTCTGTTATTCCATTGCATTATTATACCAGTGATTAGTTCTGCTTATGTATGGATCTTATGCTTTATGTTTTTTTTATTACTATATTTGATCCTTCCTGTGTGGAGTTGTATGCTTTCTTTCCAGGTTGTTACGCATGCAGTTATTACTATAATTTAACAGGTGATATCTCTCTATCTATATTTGAAAATCAACTTCTGAGGATTTTCAGTTGGGGGTGGGATGTAGATAGATAATCACCTGTGCATATTTATACATAGCAAACTGGATCACTTTATTGCAAATGTCATACAATCTCGAGCTTGAAGTTGTGGAGTTAAGAAGAATTTAAAAATGTTAAGAAATTAAAATTTTCAAACGATCAAAGCAAGATTTGAATTACATTGGTAGAATAACTCCGAATATGCACTCATATTTAGCTGTTATCAAGCAATGACACAACCATTTTATTCTCATCCTTTTATGAATTAAGTCCACGCGTTTTTCTAGTTTCTTTAGGATGAATGCATATGTTGATCATTTTTGTATCCAAATCATTTGCACATGTTAATAGCTATACAGAAAACTTAAAATATGAATTAATACAACTTTCGTACTTTAAGGAATGAAGTAGTGGAAACTAGTACCCTTTGTGAGCTTTTGAATCCAATCTTCAATCTTGAGGGAATTATTACATTAAATTCAAATTGTTCTTATTGAATAAGCATGTTTAATTCATTGAATAGTCTCTGATTCTTCATTTTGGCTTCTTAATAGAGGGGAACGTTCAGGATTTACCAACTAAACTCAATGAACACTGACGTGTAAAAATTAAGAAGTTGAGAAAATGATTTAAGCCATCGTTATTTGCTCCTTGCTTTCTCCATATACCTGTATCGATATTTCAGAATATGCATTGTTCTCAACCCCACACTTAGTAAATAATGCCGAATCTACTATGAAATTCTAAATCCCTAATTTTATACTTTGACCTCAACACACCCCATTGCACACCCAATGTGATTCAAATGAAGTATGAGAAAGGAGTAGTAGTGGGAAGGGATGCATAATAGAAAAGAAAGGGAAGGAGAAAATCTCCAGGTAAAAAAAAAGAGATAAATGGAGAGGGTGGTTGGAATGAAGTAAAGAAAAATTACGGAACACAATCACATGCTGAAAATGTACAATTTCTTACCCCTCTAATTTCGACCCTACTAAATAAATACCGTCAAGTCAAAGCCTTAATGATTTTCAACAACTTAGTTTAACCACGAACGTGTAAATTGAGTTATCCACGGTATTTCGCTCCTCTAGTGAGTAGTATTCCTTTCGTGAGACTATACACTCTAAATGTTCGTCTTTCATAGAGTTGAGTGTGAAAGCATTAGTATCCGAAAAATCACTCCTATCAAAGCTTTCATACCATGAGCGATCATTATTACCCAAGTTTCTGTGGGATATTTTTTTTTTTTGAGTGTGTAACCATGTGAGAATTGAGTTGAAACTACAAGTTCTGAGAGTATGATAGTTTAAACAACTCTACATAAAGTTTGATGTATAGCTGTTAATCTCTCACACACACACGGATGCATGGATGTGATGCATATGTTGTTCTTTCTTGGTGACATGCGGAACATGTGTATTTCTTTCATGGTTTGAATGAAAATGATATGTTTTGTAGAGCTAAATTAATAGTTGAATAGAAGGGAGTGTTTAAAAGTTATTCTATATCTTTTTGAGCTTAAAATCAGAGAATTTTGTGGGTATATTCACTACAAACCCTCACGAGACCACACTCGTCCACTAGGGGGAACCTAAGGGTTTAACGGCTTGTTGCATTTGCTAAATGCAACCGCGATTCCTGGGAAAGTGAGTTAGGTAGTTTCTTTTTACTTAGATTAGCTCGTTTTGGTTTTCTTGTGTTTTAGTTTGGCTTGTTTTTATTTTCACTCTATTGCTAGGGACTAGCAACTCACTAGTTGGGGGTTGTGACAAGCGGGGGTATTTGTAAAATACAACCGCGCTAAAAGAAGAAAATGCACTAAATTAGTTTTCAATTTCCCTGTTTATCTGCAATTTGAATCACAATGCCAGTTTTTATATAATATGATTAATCTATGTGAAGTGGTATTGTTTTAGTGACTACGTGTGCAGATTACCGTTGCAGTGTGGAGAATTGGAAGATAACGATAAAAGGAAGTGTTGGGTAGCAAAGAAGGCATTTCAAAGCTAAAGTACAGAGTTCGAGCGATCGAAGAGATTCGAGCGATCGAGGCTTCGATCGATTGACTTGAGTTCGAGCGATCGAAGATCCCAAAAGTTCAATCGATCGAGAGATGTTCGATCAATCGAACATGCTTTTTATCAGATCATATGCACACGCTGCAGGAACATGGGTTGAAACCCTAGCTGTAGGTTCTTCTATATATATCAGCTGTATTTACGAAAGTAAGGATGCCCACTTTACTTTTCATCAGTTTTAGAGAGAGAGAGAGAGAGAGTTTTTTTTTTATGTTTTGTAGGTCTTGGAGGTTTGGATATTGTTTTTTTTTACTGTTGATCTTATAGTTTAATAATAGTTCTTCATTCCAGGTAATTCTTTTATTGTTTATTTACATTCTGGACGTAGTTTAGAGCAATATAATCAAATGTCACGTAGTTTGTATGCTAGATAAATTCCTACCATTAGTTTTTATAATGTTCATGATTAAATCACGAACAAACGCATCCTTAATGAATATTTACGTCAAAAACAACACTAGGATATTCCAGACTATGTCTGAGTAGTCCCCAGGTTGGGAGATCATGATGAAACCGTGATCCCAAGCCTCTGCCATGCAGTAGAATAATTCCTGTGTTCGATCGATCGAAGTTAGTTCGATCGATCGGAACAGAGACATTGTCAATCGATCGAAGTCAGTTAGATCGATCGAGAGATGAAGATGTTTGATCGATCGAAAGCGCGTCGATCGATCGAACTCTCTGATTCTTGAGAACATCCTATGCAGTATTCCTAGACTTTCTGCTTTACTGATTTGTTATCAAACTGTCCGCAAATGCTCAGTTTGTCAAAACAGTTTGTAAACTTAAAGCCTTGAGGCATTTTTCTTCAATACATTTTGCAAACCACCCTCAATGCTAACACCATTGAAGGTGCGAGTCTTAACTATTGTTTTAAACCGCTTTTATGTATTTTAAACTTAATTGAGATGACATAGTCCCGGTCATGAAAGGACTATGGATTCTTTACCTTTAGATAAATACGGAATACTGTAGAGAGTGTGCTCCATTGAGCTTCAACGTAACTGCATGGTAGATGGCTAGGTTGCGGTGGATTCGTGTAATCCCAGCATTCCCTTTTATTAAGAAAAAACACGTTTTAAAATATTGTTTTAATTTGCTAGTTAGTAGTTAGTTTAATTTAGTTTAATTGCTTTATCGTTAGTAGTTGATAAACCGTGGAACTTAGTGTTCTACATTTCTTAAAAGTATTGATTTTTGTTTTCTTTTTAGAATTTAATCTAGGTTTTTAGTTTAACACCTTCCCTGTGGGATCGACCTGGACTTAACCAGACTACTACTTGCACGATTACCTACACTTGGGTATAGCACACAAGCGCACACAGAAAAATTCTCGTGTCAACTATTTTCAATTGCCCATTATAAACCTGTGTCCTATGCAGAAGCAAACAGCATATAGCAGAGAAAGTACCTGTTAATGGTCATATCCCTTCATAAGCATCCTCTTCTAGGGTACCAAACCTCTGTAACACAAATTTAAACAAATATGCATTCAACATCCTACATATAAATTCACCCAGTAGCACAAGTTATCAGAAACTAAGAGATTTTGATACTACTAGCATATTAGAAATTAGAAATCAGAAATCAGAAACTAAAAGTTTTAGAAGTGAAAATGAAGGGAATGTGGAATCAAGAACCTAAAACTTCAAAATATCGCCCTTTCCCCCTAAATCAAACCCTAACTTATAGATCTAGGGTATAGATCATGAAGTGGTGCTTGTAGTAAGAATATAAGAGGAGTCGACCTATGAAGAAGTAATGAAAATCAAACCCTAACTTGGACTTGAAGATAAAGAAGTAGAAGGAGGAGATCTTACCTTATCGGAGCATAGAAATGGCAGACGGTGACAACGAAAATATTTGCTTACTGACCAAAAATTAAGAAAATAAAATATGTAAAAAGGACCAAAAATTAACCAAAAAAGGGATAAAAAAATTAACCATATGAATCCTACCTTGAATGGTTTGAGCTCATCAATTGTGTTTTCCATTCACATGCTTTTTGCAAACCCTAGAGAGAGAACAGGCAGAGCTTTGAGTTCAACATCTGAAATGAAAAAAAAAATAGAGGTTAGGGGTGTTAGTGTTAGGGGGTCCGGTGGTGTGATAGAGAGAAGAGAGAGTGCCTTGGGGGGGGGGGGGGTGTTAGGGAGAGTAGTGGTGGAGATCCAGTGGAATCGGCGACCATGTCCTACCCTGCATTTCAGAAATTGATACCTGCACTCAATAAAAGGTAGTGAATAGAAATTAAAGGATGGATCAGATGGAGAAATTGATACCTGCACGAATCAGGGTGGTGTTAGGGAGAGTAGTGAATAGAAATTAAAGGATGGAGAAATTGATACCTGCACTCAATAAAGAGAGAGGCGGCATTTGTCCTACCCTGCATTTCAGAAAAGAAAACCAAAATGGAATTTTAGGTAACAATACATAATCTAATTAATATTTTAGATGACAATACAGAATCTAAATAACAATACAGAATCTAAATAATTTTTCCTGGCGTTTGTCCTATAGCTTGAGGAAGTAACAATACAGAATCTAAATAATATTTTTAGGTAATGCAAAATCGCAATATAGAATCTAAATACATGGCATAATATCCGTTCAAAAAAATAATATTTTAGACTACAGCTTGAGGAAGTAATCAAAACTAAAGGAAATCTGTTAAAAATATATATATATATATATTTTGGGTAATGCTCAAAGCAGAAAGGAAGATGGGCATTGATACCTTTCCACGGTACCAAGTAAGTATTTCTTCATGAATTTGTAGCCCTCTCCTCAGTTACGCTTTTGCTTTTACATTGTTTGTCTTAGCAATTCCCAATCTTCTGAATTCTTGTACCGTCATCATTAAAAATTGCTAAAAAGAATAAGAAATTAATGGGAAAAAAATCAAAAAACTATACATACCTTCCAATGGTTCAAGGTCAACAGCTACGGTAGGCGTCGTAACGGCGCGCGTCGAAGAGCACCGGCAAGGGCCAGCGAGGGTGCGCAAGGATGGCACTACAACAAACCAGCTCCACCGTCCCTTTTGTGCAAATTGTCATCCTACACCACAACCAACTCCTAGAACACCAGCTTTGTTTTTACATTCTAACACCATATCACTACTCCTCTATCACCCTTCAACATCAGGATTCTACATACAAAACAAAGAAGATATGTATACCCAAATCTCCTTAGTTCTTAACAAAGTCAGTAAGATGGATCATAAGGTTAACCTAAGTAAAATCAGCAAACAAAAAATCATTATAACAAGTACAAATTGTATCCATATATCACATGACTTACAATAACTCCAGGGTTGAGACACCATAGGTATGAATAGAGTACCTTTATAGAATAAAATTATTTACAATATGGAGAGTGGGTCAGGAATAATAACTAAAAGTGGTCTTGCAAGTTGTATCTCTTCAAACCTATATTGCCCTGGAAAACAACAATTAAATGAATGAGGAAAAAGTTTAGTTGCCAGTGTAATTAAACTACTTAATCATGGTGGCAAATTTTCTAAGGATTCATGGGCTTCTAAACAACAATGTCTAATAAAATATGTTTTAAATGTGTTATTCTATCAGCTTCATTATAACATAAAGAACAAAGCAACGAAATATTAAATTTATAGGAAATAATGCAATCTTCAGCAGAGGATAAACCAGTCAACCAAATGTCTCTCCCTCATTTGAGATCCTATCATACATGATGACCTGATAACCTTGTCCCTAGGTACCATTTTATTGCAAAGTGCAATCAACAATCAAGTTACTAGTTGCCTTGAAATGGTTGGAGCATTGTTCCTAGTTAAGATTCTATTTTAAATGGTATTCAATAGTCAATGATAATTTTTTATTCTTTATTTTTTACTTTGTTGTCTCTATCTTTTGTGTTGCCATACAAAAATTTGATTTGCCAAAAATAGTACACATTTTTTCTCTAAAAAAAATTAATATAACATTGAGCTCACACAGTTTAAGTACAACATAAAGTTGTCAAATTCAAGACACCTCTGTTAAATAAATTAATAGTTATTTAGGCTCCTCAAACACAACTATACTCAATTGATTAAAATGACTTTATCAAACTATTCTCATAACCTTAAAATCATAATATGTTTGGTCTAAACTGGAGAATATAAAGTGATGATGCCAAAAACTGGTAAGAGAAATTTAAAGAGAGAGATATGGTGACAAGACAATTGTATGTGGTTCGGCCCTGTTAATAAGGTGACCTATGTCCATGGGTGCGTCAGTGCGCTTCACTAGAAGATCGCTGGCGGGCCTGGTGAGCCAACCATTGGGGTGGCACTACCAGTAACACCATCCAGGTGTATGCGTATTGGATGAATGTGTATGCTATTCTAGAAGATTAAGGAAGCCTATTCTAATTATAAGTTGATGAGCACAAATCGTGGGAGGTTTCCTAAATGGCTTAGGAAACTATCTACACCTTTCATTAGTCTTCTGACCGATTTAGGAAACTGCTGAGCAGCTTGGCTGTCATACCGCACTTTGTGGAGAGCTGTTGAGTCGCATTCCCAGGCTGTGCGTGCATCCCGAGCGGTTACACCCAATAGACCTCGGTAACGGTGGGCCATCAGCTTCCTTTCCGGATAATCTGGGTCCTTTGCTGTTGACGTGGAGGTTTGACTGTAGAAGAATATTTCTGGGAGTATCAACTGCCCCCCATTTTCGAAGTTGATGTGATGTCCCATTAGATGAAGTTTGAAAATTAAGACTTCTTCCGAGGAACCGTCCAGTAAGAGGTCGGGATTCAACTCGGGGGTGGGACCGGTCGTGGTGGTCAGCCGGGGTATGGACCGAGCGGTGGCCCTGTGTGCCCAAGTCCTAATGGTGCCATGTATCAGCTTGTGACTGGCCTAGTCAGGATCAAATGATGCCAGCGTGGATGTAACTGAACCGCTTCCATGGTAACCGAATCGTCTTGTCATGCATTTAATGCGCGTACCTTTTGAGGCGACGCTTCACGTGCCCGAGGGGACAGCTGTCAGTCACTTTGGGTGGGAAATCATATGAGTTGTTGGATCTGTTTTGATCTGAACCGTCTGTGGTTCCTATATAAAGGAACACTTGTTCATTTCTTCAACACTTTGCTGCAAAGACATTCATTCCCGAGTGGTTTTGAGAGCAAATAATTCCCGGTCAAGATTTTCGAGCCCTTTCTTGCGTTGATTTCTATAAGTCTCCTTCCTTTCCGAGTTTCAATTTGTCTTTCTCTTCCTTCTCTTTCCCTTTATCTTTTCTTTCAGCGGGGAAGCTGGAGGGAGCGAGCCCGGTAGGCTTTGAGCGGGAGTGGGATTTCTTCCTCCTTAGGTCCTATTTTTTTCTTTAAGTCAGGTGGCACATTAGAGCGGTTGCACCGAGCGGTTGTTTCTGGGGTAGTCTTGAGAGAGTGCCATCTTGTGTTCAGGGCCATCTTCTTTCTGCCTCCTAGGTTAGTGACCTTGCCCCCCTTGTATACCAAGCTCGGGGTTCCTGACCCGTACCTTGGTCGCCATCTTCTTCCCGTTCTAACTATCGAAACCCCAAGAATGTGCCACTCTGGTTTTAACTCATCCTCCCGGTCAGAGGACGAGCAGTCTAGGTCAGAGGAGCCAGACACAAGTCTGAGTCTGCCATCCGTGTCCCCCTCTGACCAGCACAGTGAAGGCAGAATCCTGGTCCGCATCTCCGAGGATGAATCGGACCAGAAAGCCCCCGTTGCTTCCGCGTCCGGGAATTCAGGCGACGGGACACCAGGGGAACCTGACCCTGAGGTAGCCTTCTCTAGCGAATTCATCCCATCCACACTGCGTACTGAGGACCTCATACGCATTAGGGATAGATACGGCCTTCTGGACCACTGCTCCTTGGCAGTGAGTGTTGGTGGGGCCCAAATCTACCGGCAGGGTTTCACCATCCAATATGAGGATATCCTCATGGCTGGATTTCGCTTCTCCCTCCATTCGGTCGCTCGGGACGTCCTGATCTACTTGGGGATTGCCCCAGGCCAGTTGGCCCCGAACGGTTGGAGGTTCCTGATGGGGTCCATTTCTTTGTGGCCCCAAGTCTTCGAATATAAGCTCTCCATCCAGGAGTTCCTCTGGACGCACCGCCCATTCCCCGTACATGGGGAGACCGGGTTCTTTTCCCTCGGGGCTCGCCAGAGGAGGAAGATTTTAGTCAACTGCCCGAGCAACAATAAAGGGTGGAAGAATAGGTTCTTCCAAGTGTCCACCCTCGGGCTCTGCGAACCGGCCCCTGGGATCCAGATGAGGACTTCCTGGGCGGGAGAGTTGAGGGCTAAGCCCATTCGGTTTCACCAGTTTCTTACTTCTCTGCTTTGCTTCCTGTTTCTGAGACTAACCATTTTGTACTTGGCTTTGCAGCGGGATCGACTAGTCCACTGAGCATTCCCGACGAGTGCCAAGCCAGGATCTGGAGTTTGGCAGACCAGCCGGTAAACATTTAGAACATGTTGACCCAGACCGGCGACTTCCGAACTACTGACGACCCGGCTTAGCGCACAGAAGCTCCGATATTCCCTGCTATTATTCCTGGTAAGTGCTCGGACTCTGCCTTCTCCCGTGGTACTCATTCCCCCATCTTCTACATTGGTATTTAACTATTCAATTTTTTCATTTTGCAGAGATGGCTCCAAAGAGGAATATGGAGCAACTGAGGGAGATGAAGGTCGCTGCCACTACTGCTGCTGCTGCCCAGATGGCAGTGGCCCAAGGAAAGAGGCCCGCCGCCGAGGTCCCGGGCGTAGACCGCCCTCTGAGGCAGATCCGACACGGTGTCCATCTAGAGCCAGTGGGGACCTCAACACCCCACGTGGTGGTGGTTAAAGAGACTACCCACCTGGCGGGGGTGCCGGCCGTGGCGCTAATGGCTGCCTCGGTCAAGATTAGGGACCGGGTGAAGCCTGGTCTGATCCCTAGCCAAGTGGAGGCATGTGAAAACATGTCTCCCGAGGTCTTCCAGAGGTGGCTATATAGCCTCTCTCACATGGTGAGTTCTCCTGCCTTTGTTTCATTTTCTTCAACTTTTTTGTTAACAGTACTTATTCTCTGACCGGTCAGTTTTAACTTTTCGCAGGTCCGGTGCATGGCTGCCAGGGCCGAGTCCTTCCTGCCTTCCTTGGCCAGGAGGGCCGCTGCTGCTGAACCTACTTTGTCTAAGGAACGGGCGATCTCAGAGGCCAAGGACGCCGCTCTGGCCGTAGAGAAGGACAAGGTGAAAGGTCTGGCCTTGAGCCTTGGCACTGTCTAGGCCGAGCTGGCTGCCACCCAGGCCGACCTAGAGGCTGCCCGGGCCAGCACGGCGGCGGCAGCACCAGTGGAGGCACGGGAGAGGGAGCTGGTAGAGGTTACAATAGCTGGGGCCCGGGAAGAAGCTTTCAACGACGGCTTCTTCCAGGGCTATGAAGACTTGAAGCGCAGGATCTCCCGGGATCACCCCGAATGGGACATCTCGTCCTATAAGGGGATTGTTTCTGACTTCTGGGATGTAGGTCCTGCTGTGAGCGAGGGCCCTACTGTTGATGCCAGCCCTGTTGAGGAGGCTGCCCCGGGCGGAGGCTCTGCATCGGGAGGAGGAGCTAACCCGGGAGAGGGGGCTGGAGAGACCGAAGACGTGGTCGATGTGGACGATTGAGGTCCCGACCCGTTTTCTTCTATATTGTATTTTTTTTTCTTTTTTTTTTTGGGAGGCTACTATAATTTCCCCCTAGGCCCTGTACACACAGTTTTTAATTAATGAAAAGGTTCTTGAGACCGTTTTTCCATTAATCGTTTATCATTTTTGTATTTGTATGCCTGTTTGTGATTTTGTGATTGCCAGTGTCCGCCTAGTTTTGACTGATCTCTGCCTTAGCAAATGGTTTAGGACTGCAACTGGTAGAACAGCTAGTCTTACCACCCAATGTATTATAGGAACTTGCCCTGTTTCACCGTCCGGTTATCTCTGATCACTGTAAGTACTTATGAATGTTAGGATTCCAAGTCCTTTTAATGACCAGTGTGATTCCCAGTTTTAGCCCAGTCCCTGCCCCCTAAGCATTTTGCTAAGGCGGGTGTACGGGAGTGAATGGCCGTAGGAAACCGACTTGGAACATGGGTGGTTATAGGGTCATTTGAGGCTTGCCATCATCAGCCACCTAGGGGGTTTGCCCCCATCGCTGGTTGGGCCTAAGTGGAGCCGTTGCCTCGGGGTTAGGCCCGAGGTGTTTGCGCCTTGGTTTTGAACCTAGGTATTTTACCTCGGGGTTAGGCCCGAGGTCTTTGTGGCTTGGTTTTGAGCCAAGGTTTTTTGCCTCGGGGTTCGGCCCGAGGTCTTTGTGCCTTGTTTTGAGCCAAGGTCTTTTGCCTCGGGGTTAGGCCTGAGGTCTTTCAATACTGGTCGGGACTGTGATAGGAGTAATTTTGTAAAGTAAAGTCTTTTATTTTATTCAAAAATTTATAATAGATGCTCAAATAGAGCTACAAAAATTTCCTAACCAGTGCTAAACTGTCCTCGTCTCTAGGTTACTGATGATACTTGCGAAGGTGTTGCACATTCCAAGGGTGAGACAGATCACGTCCATCCAAGCTCTGAAGCCAATATGTTCTCGGGCGGTTCACCCGAGTAACTAGGTATGGACCCTCCTAGTTTGGCCCCAACTTTCCATAGCTTAGGACTCTTGAGGACTGATTGACGGCCTTAAGGACCAGATCCCCCACCAAGAAACTGCAGTGTTTCACCTAGCTATTATAGTACCGGGACACCCTCTGCTTGTAGGCTGCAACTTTGAGATACGCCCGGTCTCTTTGCTCCTCTACCAAGTCTAGTTCTGTGCTGAGTGCGTCTTCATTGTTTGACACATTGTAATTTTCCACCAGGTAAGTAGGCAACCTAAGCTCTATAGGGACCACTGCCTCGAACCCGTAGGTTAAGGAAAATGGTGTCTCACCTATTACCGCTCAGGGTGTAGTTCGGTAGGCCCACAGGAGGGTTGGCAGTTCTTCAGCCCACAACCCTTTGGCACTTTCGAGTCTTGTTTTGATCGATTGCATAATCGTCTAGTTTGTCACCTCGACTTGACCATTGGCTTGAGGATGCTCAGGGGAGGAGTAGTGATTAAGTATCCTATAGTCCGAGCAGAACTTCCTTAATAATGGGGTATCGAATTGCCTGCCATTGTCGCTAACCAGAACTCAGGGAATGTTGAACCTACTTAGGATGTTCTTTTCCATGAAGCTTTCTATTTTCCGCTCGGTTATTGTTGCCAAAGGCTCGGCCTCTGCCCACTTGGTAAAGTAGTCCACGGCGATGACTGCGAACTTGACCTGTCCTTTTCCCATCGGTAGGGGTCCGACAATGTCGATGCCCCACTAGGCAAAGGGCCAAGGGCTTTGGATCGGTGTCTGAAGCTCTCCCAGTCGGTTGATCATGGGAGAGTATCTCTGACATTTGTCTCATCTTTTGACATACTCCTGAGAATCTCGGGCCATTGTTGGCCAGTAATATCCTTGCAGTAAGGCCTTTCTAGAGAGTGCCCGGCCTCCGATGTGATTCCCGCATACTCTATGGATTTCATACAACACTGATTGGACCTGTGTGGGATGGACGCATATAAGGTAAGGTACAGAGAATCCCCTTTTGTAGAGGACGTTGTCTATAAGATGATATCGGTCCACCCGGTACCTGACCCGGCGGGCCTCCTCTTTCTTGTTAGGTAACACGCCCGTTATCAGGAATGCCACGATCGGATCCATCCAGGTAGGTCCCAAGGCATCCGATTCAACTTCCATGCATTCTGAGTTGATCACACTTGGCTCGGGCAGGTATTCTACCCTTATCCCAGGCAAGTCTGACTCAGAAGGTGAAGCGAAGCGGGCTAATCGGTCGACCCTGGTGTTTTCTTCTCTGGGTATCTGTGTGATACAAAAACCCTAAAGCTTCTTCAAAACCGCTCGGACAAGAGCCAGATAGGCTACCATGTTGTCTCCCTGGGCTTCGTACTCCAGATTGACTTGGTTGACCACGAGCTGAGAGTCACTGTAACCTTGGACCTGTTGCGCACCCATGGAAGTGGCCAACTGCAATCCGACCAGAAGGGCTTCATACTCAGCTTCGTTGTTGGAGGCACGGAACCCAAACCTTAGGGCATACTCGAGCTGGATGTCGTCGGGAGTAGTCAAGATGATTCCTACCCCACTGCTTTGCTGGTTTGAGGATCCGTCTACATATAGCACCCAGGTGGGGATATCAGCCTGTAACCCGGGCGGTAGCACCGGTGGGTCAAGCTCTTCAGTTGGGTCTTCTGGATATGTGAACTCTACCAGAAAGTCTACTACTGCTTACCCTTTGATTGCTATCCGGGGGCGATAGGCCACTTCAAATTTCTCTAACTCCACGGCCCACTTGACGAGTCTCCCAGACATGTCTAGTCTGGTTAGGATCCTGTGGAGAGGTTGGTCAATTAGGACTGCAATGACATGGGCCTGAAAGTATGGACGGAGTCTCCGGGCGGCGGTGATGAGAGCGAATGCAAGTTTTTTGATGCGGGAGTATCTGCTCTCCGCACCTTGGAGTGCCCGGCTTGTGTAGTACACTAGGAACTATATCCCGTGCTCTTCCCTAACGAGTGCTGAGCTGACCGCCAAGGGTGATACTGCCAGGTATAGGAATAATTCTTCCCCCGGTACGGGTGTTGAGAGTAGAGGGGGAGATGCCAGGTACTTCTTGAGTTCCTAAAACGCCTCCTCACACTCCTCAGACCACTGAAATAACTTACGGAGGATCTTGAAGAACGGCAGACACCGGTCGATAGCTCTGGAGATAAATTTGTTCAGTGCGGTAACCCGCCCGGCCAGACTCTGTACTTTTTTGGTCGACCTGGGCGACCGCATATTGATAACGGCCTGAATTTTTTCAGAGTTTGCCTCAATTCCCCGCCTGCTGACTAGGTGCCCTAAGAACTTTCTGGATGAGACGCCAAATGTGCACTTGGCCGGGTTCAACCTCATCCCAAACTTCTTCAAAATGCTGAAGGCCCCGGCCAAATGTTCCAGATGGTCAGACTCGTCCCGGATTTTGACCAGTAGATTATCGACGTACACCTCCATTGATTTTCTGATAAGATCTTTAAACATGTGATTGACCAAGCGTTGGTAAGTTGCCCTAGCATTTTTGAGGCCGAAAGGCATGACTTTGTAGTAGTAGGTCCCCTGGTCCGTGATGAATGAGGTCTTTTCTTCGTCCCTGGGGTACATGCTAATCTGATTGTACCCGGAGTAGGCGTCCATAAACGAGAGGAGTGAGTGGCTGGCCGTGGAATCCACAAGGAGGTCTATCCTGGGCAGCGGATAGTAGTCCTTGGGATAGGCTTTGTTCAGGTCGGTGAAGTCCACGCACATCCTCCGCTTCTCACTACTTTTCTTGACAAGCACTACATTGGCTAGCCAGTCGGGGTAGTGGACTTCTTGTATGGAGTGGGCTTTGAGGAGCTTCTCAACCTCTTCACCCACTGCTTTTTGTCTCTCGGGGGCCATGCCCCATCACTTCTGCTTCACAGGCCGGGAGTCTGGGTCGACGTTGAGCCAGTAAGACATTACTCAGGGATTAATCCCGGGCATATCTTCATGGCACTAGGCGAACACATCCTGATTCTACTGTAGGAATTGAATCAGCTTCTCCCTAAGGCAGGGCTCCAACAGGGTGTCGATGCTTACCATTCGGTCTAGGAGTTGTGGGTTCAACACCACTTGCTCCAATTCTTTGATCGGGCCCACTCTATCATTCTGTTCCCTTGGGTCCATCTCCTGGACATTCAATGTCTCTATAATGACCTCCCGACAAAGGGAACTGACATAGCAACTCCGGGTGGTTGTCTGGTCTCCACGCAGGCTCCCGGGTCTCTGAGGGGTTAAGAACTTTACTATCAGGCTATGAGTGGAGACGACAGCCCTGGCTCTATTGAGTGTGGGCCTCCCAAGAATGACGGTTAGGCAGATGGAGCCTCCACTATCACGAAGTTTGACAGTAGGGAGACCTGCTGAGGGTATGTTCCCATAAACACGGGGGAGCTCCAGGGTACCGAGCGGCTGGGTGTTGGATCCGTTAAAACCCACCAGGGGAGTAGCAACTGGGCAGAACCGGTCCTGGGACATCTTGAGCTGATCGAATGCTGACATAAACATGATGTTGGTCGAGCTCCCTGTGTCCACCAACACCCTCTTGATCACGTAATTGGCTATGGAGAGCGTCACAACCAACAGATCATCATGGGGGCAGTGGACGCTTTACAGGTCATCGGAGGTGAACATCAACATATCTGTTGGGGGGAGACGGTGGATTAGACCTGCCAGACATCCGTCCGGGATGCCCGAGCATGCCTCTTCCTTGCCGACTGTGAATCCCCGTTATCCGACGCTCCTCCGGAGATCACGTTGATCTGACCGAGAGGCTGGATTTGACCGGGAGCTTGGGCTCCTTGCGCAGGCCGTCCATCCGTTGCAACGTACTCTGCTAGATGACCCTGCTCGATCAATTTTTCTATGGCTATCTTCAGCTTGAAACAATCCTCTATGTCATGGCCGTGGTCTCTATGGAAGCGGCAAAACTTATTTTGATTCCTCTTTCCGGGCGGGGCTTTTAGTTTTGTCGGTTGTTAAAGTAACCTCTGCGCCTCGGAGGCAGCCATGACCTTGTGGATTGGTCGAGACAGAGGCATGAAAGCGATCTAGGGTTGATCCCGAGCTCCTCTCTGTTTGTCCCACCTGGGCTTCTTTACCAGGCCCTTCTCAGAGCTCTCACTCCTCCGCTTGGTTCTGCGAATCCGGTGCGTTTGGACTTTAGGAATTCTTCTATGTCTATATATTTCCCGACCCTCTTCGAGAGCTCCACCAGGGTTGCCAGTAGGTCTTGATGAAACAATGTGGCAACTTTAGTGTGTTGAACTCCCGAGCAGAAGGCCATGATGGCGGCTGTTTTATTCAAATTACGGATTTGGAGCCTCTGCTGATTGAAACGATCCACATACTCCCTTAGGGATTCACCCTTGCACTGCTTAACGGTCAATAGCTGAGTGTTCGGCTGCGACCGGTCGAGCATCCCTACGAACTGGCTAATGAACAGCTTACTCAGCGTCTCGAAGTCATCAACCATTTGGGGCTTGAGGGAGTGGAACCACTGCACGGCTGGCCCCTTTAGAGTGATGGGGAAGGTCAGGCATAGTAATTCGTCGATAGTGGTGACCAATGCCATCTGGGCCCTGTAGGTGCAGATATGGTCCACTGGGCTCCTGGTCCCGTCATAAGAGCTGAGATACGGTGGCTTGAACTTCCGAGGGATGGGAAAGCCGGTGACCCGAGCGGTGTAGGGTGACTCAGTCTCTGTGGTTGTATGGTCAGGGCACTGCTTGCAGCTCAATTGTTTGATATATTTTTGTATACCCTAGATTTGAGCGTTCACATCTTCCCGCTCGGTCTTCTTGTCAATGTCCGAGCGGTAAGTCGGATCAGACGACGAGGCTTCCTCCTTGAAGTGTGTTGACTTCAGGGATAGAAACTGGCTATGGGTAATCGTATGGCTAAGATCCCCCCGGCTCCGGGCCGGAGGGTCTCTGGCTGATTCCTGGGGCTTTGGCCCTGATCCCTCCCCCTAGTGGCGCGGTGCCTGTTAATGATGTCTTTGGCATCTTCCACCTGACGAGGATTGGTACAAGCTCGCCACTTAGGGCGCCTGGGCGCTTTGCTACGGTCACCATCCCGGGCGTGCTCCCAATCCGACGGGGATACCGGTGCCGAGTGGGTATGGTTCCGAACTCTTGCATGCTCCCGATCAGGGTCACTCTTCTCGATCTGGTTCTCTGATTGAGGGCGCTTCTCCTGCAAGGCACTTGGATTTGCTGTTGGGTCTGCCGTTGGCCTTCCAAGAGTTGCGCGAGCGCCGCTGTCACCTGCTCAGAGATCAAGGAGGCAGCCTGCTGCTCGAGCTGTAAGTTCACCTGACCGACTGGAGCAGTGTTCTTCTTACCCGTCATCGGCGGCATATTGATCAGTCAAGAATTTTGTTGATGAGAAGACTTGTCTCTTCCCATAGACGGCACCAACTGATGATGCCAAAAACTGGTAAGAGAAATTTAAGGAAAGAGATATGGTGACAAGACAATTGTATGTGGTTCGGCCCTGTTAATAAGGTGACCTACGTCCATGGGTGCGTCAGTGCGCTTCATTAGCAGATCACTGGCGGGCCTGGTGAGCCAAAAATTAGGGCGGCATTACCAGTAACACCGGCCAGGTGTATACGTATTGGATGAATGTGTATGTTATTCTGTAAGATAAGAATGTGATCCCCTTAATGGGGATGAGTGGCCCCTTTTATAGGTGCAAGAGACCACCCACAATAGGTAATTAATTAGATAAGGAAGGCTATTCTAATTACAAGTTGATGAGCACAAATCGTGGAAGGCTTCCTAAATGGCTTAGGAAACTATCTACACCTTTCATTAGTCTTCTGACCGATTTAGGAAACTGCTGAGCAGCTTGGCTGTCATACCGCACTTCGTGGAGAGCTGCTGAGTCGTATTCCCGAGCTGTGCATGCATCCCGAGCGGTTACACCCAAATAGACCTCGGTAACAGTGGGCCATCAGCTTCCTTTTCGGATAATCTGGGTCCTTTGCTATTGATGTGGAGGTTTGACTGCAAAAGAATATTTCTGGGCATATCATAAAGCATATTTAATGTTTAGAGTTTATCTTTCTACTTTACAAATTCTTTTTAATTATTTGATTGTATGTCATCTAATTAGTCTGTACCCAATGAGTCAATGACTACTACAAAGTATTCTCAACCTACAAAAATTACAAGAGTAATGATTGGCTTCCCAATTTGCATTGCAAATGTGGTTCCCAACACATGTGGCAATAGGCCACTTGATTTTCTTTGGAGGATATTGAAGTGTTCCCACCATTGTTGAGGAATGCCACATATGTTGCGAACTACATTTGGGATACAAAATTTGGCGACGAAATTTAAATTTCCTCACCATGTATTGTCACTAAAACAAATTTTTGTTGTAGTGTTCGAAGGGCTAGTTCTAAGACACATCGATCAATAACCATAGGAATAGAAGATAGGTATATACTACATGGTTTGTGGAAGGATGAAACTTTATAGGCCTATATTATAACAGCACCCAAAATGGAACCTATAAACTATAATTCTAACCAGTTTTGTTTCTCAGGGTACATTTCACAAACACATATCGCACAGTATGACTGATATGTCTCTAAACAGCTGCAATTGTTAGAAAATACCAATTAAATAATGTATGTTGATTGTTTACCAATTCTGAGGGAAAGGTTGAAATTAGAGCATAGGATCAGACGATCCCCTAAATTGCAGTTTCTACACTCCAGCATTCATACCATCATCAAGTGCAGAACATCAATTGCACCAAAATAACATCAATATATAAATCATAATAGAAACAAAAATTATACTACTTAGAAAGTACCCATTTCTATATGAGCCAAAATCGGCAGTAATTAGTAATCGACGCAAATTACACACATGGTCCTATACATGAATGAACGTA
The DNA here is from genome assembly GCA_033977485.1 of Hydrangea macrophylla. Lineage (NCBI taxonomy): Eukaryota > Viridiplantae > Streptophyta > Magnoliopsida > Cornales > Hydrangeaceae > Hydrangea > Hydrangea macrophylla. Next base: position 9,488,570 of record CM066990.1, on the reverse strand, counting down.
TATGTATATTTATGTGTATATACGGGAACATACATGAGACCTTTATGTAGATCTACATCTTTGTGTTTGTAGATCTATATATGTGTGAGTAGGGGTATGTGTTGGCGTGTTTTGTATACCAGACAGAAAATATGGCGACATGGCCTAGATCTGAGAAATAGATTAAGATATAAAGGAAGGAGGGAAGAGGAGAGGGAGAGAGAGAGAGAGAGAGAGAGAGAGAGAGACCATTACCGGGGAAAGAGCTAGCAGCAGTGGAGTCTACCAGGTGTGCTGGCAATGATGAGGACCAGACCTAGATCTACTCGTTTCGTGCACAATCACCGTCGAGTCACTTTATGGTGGTGGCGGCATGTCTTGTGGTCCTCTCGTACCTATTGTCCGCCGTCACTGTCCCTTACGAAAAAGAACTATTAACCAAACACTACCAACAAAGGGTGACATAATTGAGAGAGAGAGAGAGAGAGAGAGAGAGAGTGTGTGTGTGTGTGTGTGTGTGTAGCAGATCTGAGTTAGCGATGGAGATCTCACCGGATGACTAGTGCGGCGGCGGAATTGAGAGGGAGAGAGAACGGTGGTACTGGAGTGTCTTCTCTCTCTCTTCTTCTCATTTCCTGTCTCTCTACTTCTCCTTTCCCTCCCTCTTTCTTCTTTTCTATTTTGTCTCCCGCGCCTCTTGTCTTTGTGGACACGCGGGATCGCTCATCCACTACTTTGTTTTGTTTGTTTTGGTTTGAAATTTGATTTTGATCAAAGAAAGAAAACGGTCTGTTGAAAACAGATACAGAGTCGCCACTTGGTCTTTAAGGAACCAAGAAACCTAATTTTGACTCACCCAAACGGATAAAGGGCACCGGCCCTTCATAACCAAAATACTTGGTTCGGGGTTTTGGTACGAGAGAGGAAGGAGCCTTTGTCGCGACTAAAACACCCTCAACTCGCCCCGTCTTTCGACGGGCCTCAATTAGCATCCAAATAATCATCTTATACTATGTACGGTTTGGCAATTAATACTATTATAGTATATTACATCACATAAGAATCTTGAAATTGAAAATAAAAAGATAAGATATCATTCATAAGATCTAAGTCAAATGTCATACAATGTAAAGTGGAAAATCACACAAATAAACCTAGGACAAATCGTCTAATCATGTATCAAGTAATTAAGTTTCCCTAATCTAAAGGGGACATGAATTGTTCTTGAAACAAATAATCAAAGAATCAAAGTATGCTTAGCAAGCTAGTATGATGCATGTTAATCTTTGAGAAAAGAAGATCTCTCAATCCCGGGACAGATGAGAAAGGAGGATTAGATCGAGGGGAAGCATGAACGTGTGATCATGATCATTCCTTATGATCTTCTTAGATTAGGAGTCACAAAAGCCCTAAATCTTTGCATGGATGCAATGTATGTATCTAGAATGTGCCAAGGTTGTAGTGTGCTTTGTGTTTATGGATTCCTACAATGACTTGGAAGTCTAGAATGTGTATGAATGAATGAATGAAATCAATATGGGATATATACAAATGTAGTGTGAACTACTTCCTAAGATATGAACTAATTTGGAATGCATAGCATCAAATCAAAGAATGAAAGTTAAAATGTGGTTACTGTGAATAGTGGACAGAACAGTAACTAGATCTTTTGAAAATTGAAAAGAAGGGTTAGAAAATCAGTGCATGATTTTTTATGGAGATCTTCCTTATTGTGTCTAGAACACTACCCAAAAATCCAATATTTAATAACTATCACAGATTGAGAGAAATCATATGAACAACAGAGGTCACTCAGAAATAGAGTCCGTACTGTCGACTGAAATGCTGAAAACTCATAGAAAATGAAAACGAATGATCTAGAGGCCCATTTTATACAGAGAGTTCCCTAATCCATTGATGTTTAAGGGAAAAATAAGTTAGGACCACCCCTTTTGGAAATGTTTTCTGAAAAAGAGGTTGGAATTGGACCTAGCTGCTGTGACAGCAAAAACGGAATGTCTGGAAGGAATGTTTGGGTCCAAATGGACCATTTCCAAGTACTTCCAAGTCAAACCAAAAATTGTGGGTGTTCTCCAATGAGTTAAGAAGACTTTCTAAGTGGCCCTGCATCCATATGTTGAGTATTGAGTTGTAAAAAAAATCTTTGAACTCAGATTACTCACTGTTTTGACTCACTGTTTTGAAAATTTTGGGAAAACTAGAGTTTTCTTTCTTGAAATTAAAATGAGGGGGTTTTAAGAGGGGTTTTGAAGTAGATATTTTGAAAGAATATTTTCAATACTCAATGAAGGTTATAGCCACTTAAAATGCCAACCTCAAACTCATCATCAAGAACCTCCAAGATTGTTGGAGAGATTTATTTTTATTTTGAACATAACTTCAAGAATACCTTGGTGGTATTGAAGTTATGATAATCATCTATCAAACATGTTTTTGAGGTCAAGAGCTACTATCCATAAGGATTCACTCACCTCAAACTTCATGTCATCATCTAGATGATGATGAACTAGTAAGTAAATAAAGAAAAAAAAATCAAAAAGAAATGAGGTAAGAAGAGATAAACAATGAATAAACAAGCAAGTAGATAATGATCAATAGATGATATGTAATGACATTGGACATGGAAGAAGCTTTTACTCTCTTACAGGCTCACTAAAATGGTGGTTGGGTGTATTGAATGTTGAAGTAAATGGGAGTAATGAAGTAAAAACAAATTTTAGAACTCACTTTTGTTTTGAAAATCAAAGAAGGAAGCTTCGTTTCTCTCTATTCTAACCTTATCTCTACAACTTTCTCTCCCAAAATTTTTCTAAGCTTTCATTTGACAACCCTAAAATGAAGAGCAATGGGGGGTTTAAATAGGCCAACTTAGGGTGGTTTTGGGGTTTTAGAAGTATTCCCATTGGCTCCAAACATCTGAAATCATAAAACTACGTTGTTTTGGTTTTTAATTAATCAAAATGGAACCCCAAAATTATTTACAAAAACACACTGTTCTGAAGGGGAGTGCCGCGGCAGCACTGGGCCAGTGCCGCGGCGGCACTGCTCTTCCTTCGTTCAGATAATGCTGTTTAGGCCCCCAGAGGTTCAGGTATTCGCGAAAAGGCCCTATTTCGTTCGAAATTCACAAAAAATGCGTACGAACTCCAAATTGAAGTTGTGATATACCGTTGGAAAGGTAATGGAGTCTACTTTACATAAAAAAATAGTTCAGGGATAGGTCACTTTGAAAAGTTTTGCGGTATTTGCGATAAAAGCCGATTTGATTGCCTTTTTCGCCTTCGGAAATTCATAATAGACTCGTTTTAAATCCGAAAATTATGTGCGATATACCGTTGGAAAGCTATTGACCTCTAGTATCCATGAAAAATATTTGAAAATTGTTATGGTGCCCCGGTTAAAAAGTTAAATTCTGGTCAAACTGGTCAAACCTGGGATTCCCGAGAAGTTCTGAAAACTTCTAAGAGTTCCCAAGAGCTGACGTTTTTGCTCGATTTTCTTTTAAAACTCATTTTAATACTTTTCTCATGATCTAGAATGATTCCGGTGAATTCGAACAATTTTGGTCAAACTTGGTCAAACTTGGTCAAACTTTGGTCAAACCTGGTCAAACTTTGGTCAAACCGGTCAACGGGGACTTTCCGGGAACTTCCGGGACTTCCGGGGGTCTCTGGGAGCTGACGATTTCATCCAAATTTTCTTAAAAACTCATTTTATCACTTTTCTTATGACGTAGCATGTTTCCAGAACTTTGGGACCAAATCTGGGAGTTTTCGGGCTTTCAGGGGCATTTTGGTCATTCTGAGCATTCTGAGAGATAGAGCTGACTTCCAAGAGTCCTTTTGAGTCTTTTACGATCATTGTGAACCACCAAACTATGGGTCTCCTAAATCTGATAGCCGACAAAATGGGGTGTCTACAGTTTGCCCCTCTTTGGCATGAACTTGCGAGGCAACGCATGTCGCAAGCGAGTGCCAAAGTTTTGAAGAGACAGGACTTTTTGGAGGCTATAGATTTAGGATAAAAGCGTTGCAAAACATGCAATGATGCTGAGGTCTAGTGTTGGTCGTGCTCTGTGTGAGCTTCCTACATATCCCAGTGGGAATCAGACCAGGGCGTAGTTCGGGCACAAAGGGGCAAATCACGTATACACAACGAGATAGGCATATGCTATGCGATGCATGGATGAATTGTGTCATGAGTCCTATTATGTCTATTGTTATGATCCTAGTATAAGCAGGTGTTGTAGGGTGTGCCACTTTGAGTGGGCTGGTGTTGTGCTGGTGATTGTGATGTGGATGACTCGGATGAGGACACCATGGTTTAGAAGGCTCCGAGTCTAGGGGCAAACTTCTGAATTTTGCGAAGTGTGCTTCGTAAGCGAACATAATTGGATGTGGGGTCCCGGAGGACTATAATGTTGTTTGACAGATAATCGACGGACACAGAAGTCCTGGAAATTAAGAGATGAACACAGAAATCAAGTGATGGACATGAAATCCTGAGATGTCAAGCGATGAACATGGAAGCCCCATTGATGGACATAGAAGCCTAAGATTTTGAACGAACACGGCATATTTTGAATGAGAGCGATGGTAAACTATTGATGATTAATGAATCGACGATGTACGAATCAAGATGATGAGTCGATAATGGACTACTGTGACTATCATGGATCGGATCAAATAGTTGGGCTAACCGTGACCGGAAGAAGTGTCGATGCACGAATCGAGATGATGAGTCAACAATGAACTACTGTGACTATCATGATTGAACTGACGGTGTACGAATCGATATTTCTGCTGGGGATTAAACTGAATCTGCTGGGGATGAAGCGACTCTTTCTGGGATCTCTCTTCAACTACTTCTCTTGATCGGTGATTCAAATTCGCATCCATCAAAAAAAATCTTTTGGTGCTCAACCCAAGAGGGCCGGTCGGGGCCTCCGGGAGCTGGTATCTTGGTTTCTGTCCTCGGGGGATGATGTAGGGTTCTCGGAGAATCTCTTTTCTTGATCGGGAACCAGGACCCATCTCTGAATCTCTCACGGTTGATCAAATCTTTCGGCTCTCAATCCAAGAGGGCCGGTCGGGGCCTCCGGGAGCTGGTTATCTGTCTGTTTCTGTCCTCGGGGGATGATGTAGGGTTCTCGGAGAATCTCTTTTCTTTGATCGGGAACCAGGACCCATCTCTGAATCTCTCACGGTTGATCAAATCTTTCGGCGCTCAATTCAAGAGGGCTGGTCGGGGCCTCCAGGAGCTGGTATCTGTCTGTTTCTGTCCTCGGGGGATGATGTAGGGTTCTCGGGGAATCTCTTTTTCTTGATCGGGAACCAGGACCTATATCTGAATCACTCACGGTTGATCAAATCTTTTGGCGCTCAATCCAAGAAGGCCGGTCGGGGCCTCCGGGAGTTGGTATCTGTCTGTTTCTGTCCTTGGGGGATGATGTTGGGTTCTCGGGGAATCTCTTTTTCTTGATCGGGAACCAGGACCCATCTCTGAATCACTCACAGTTGATCAAATCTTTCGGTGCTCAATCCAAGAGGGCCAGTCGGGGCCTCCGGGAGCTGGTTATCTGTCTGTTTCTGTCCTCGGGGGATGATGTAGGGTTCTCGGAGAATCTCTTTCTCTATTTCTTTGGTGTACCGGCCAAAAACCAGGATCCGTTATGGGAACCCTCGTGCTTGATCAAAATTTGTGACGGTTGTCCTGAAACAGCCGATTCGGGTCTTCGGGAGTCAATTTTTCTCAGTTTCTGCCTATTGGAGGTAGCCCTGACAACTTTTGGACTGTTCGAGGCAAAATCCCATAAATCTTGATCGAAATGGGCCACCGGGGCTGATCGGGGCCAAAAATGGGTTGAAAAAGGCCAAAATGGGTCAAAACGGAGCGAAGCGGGGCCTGCGGGGAGCAGTGCCGCGATGGCACTGGGCCACTGCCGCGGCGGCAGTTGGCCAGTGCCGCGGCGACACTGGGTGGCCGGACCCCATTTTTGTATATCTCAGGTTTTTGAGCTTTTCAAGCTCATTCTTGGCCATTTTGGGGTGTTTTTGGAGCCAAAATTCGCCAAAACGCAGCTTGTGCGCGCTCAGGTGAGTAATCTTTCCACATAGTTAGAATTTTGATTGGCATTTTGGTTTGCTCAAATTTTCAAAAAGAAAGTTAAACTTTGACTTCAATTTTCTTTGTAGATCCATGGCTTCGAGCTCGAGGAGACCGTCTAAGAAGGCCAAGGAACGGATGAAGGCCGAGATGCAAACCCCGGACTTGATTTTACGGGACCCCCAACGTCATCTTTTGGCCGCGGCTCTAGCGAGCTTGGTATGTGAAACTTTCGACAGTTTAGGACTATTTTCATGTATTGTGCTAGTTTTGTGAGTCGTAGTATGCACCTAGAGATCGTTAGAAGTCTGATTTATGCTCAAATGTTGATTTTGTGAATTTGGACCTCGGGTTGTGAATAGTGATTTTGTGCATCGTCTTTGTTGTCTTTGGTGTGTGCAGGTGCCGGAAGTGACATTGAAGGGCCACGGTAGCCTCGCTCACGCTTTCTTATGGTAAACTCAACTCTCGCCCACCGTCAAGAGGATGGTAGACGATGCCGAGTTTGGAGGCTTTGTCCGTCTGGTTTCAAAGAGCAGCAACAATTTGGCACATTTTTATGCTCTGGCTGAGAGATGGTGGGACACCACCAATACTTTCCACCTGCCATTTGGTGAGATGACCATGACGCCCTTTGACTTCTCCATGATTACCGGCTTGAGGGTTGGCGGGAAGCGGCTGATTCTGGACTACTTTTATGAGATTGACCCGGAGGCTGTAGATATGTTGATTGGGGCTATTCCCCCTAATCTGGAGAGGCACTGGTTTCCTTGTGGCTGGCTTTACCGGGCCTATGGTAGAGGGAATCATAACCTGAACAATTCCCAGCTTTTGAGGGTGTATCTTCTGTATATCCTTGGTTGCTCGATCTTTGCGACACGGAATGACCGGGTGAGCCTGAGACTCCTTTCTTGCCTGGCGACCATTGATGAGATCCCATCCTACGACTAGGGCGGTGCTGCCTTGGCCCATCTTTACAAGCACATGGGCGAGGTTTCCCAGGGCGATGTTAAATCGACAGGGGGATTTTGGCGAGCTTGGGAGGTATGTACTGCATCTTCTTTTATCTTTTGGCTTTTTGATTTCGGTACCCTTTCTGACTTTCTCCTTTGTCTGTGCAGCTTTAGAGCTTTGAGTACCTGAAAATGCTAGCTCTTTCCCCTGTGGATGAATCAGGTGAAGACGAGGATGGCATGGCTCCTGTGCCTCTGTTCCCACGAGGCTTGAGATGGCAGAGGGATGTTGTTGGGGTAAAGAGCGGGGCCCACCGGATTGTTTTGCTCAGAAACTTCTTAACCGAGTTGACGGCTGCTAGTGTTGATTGGACGCCTTGGGAGCTCGTCGCCTATGCTGCCCCAGAGGAGATTCAAGCGGTCAAACCTCTTTCCTCTTACCGACTTCTGATGGAGAGTACCGAGTACAGGCAGTGGTTCCTCTGCGAGCAAGTGTCCCGGCAGGTGGTTGGTGGTTCCAGGTATCGCGTCCCTCATAATCCCCCTGCGATGGATGTTAGTGACCTTTCTGGTGATGCTCTGCTGGCGGCCTTAGCTGGCACAGACGCTTGGGACCATTTTCTCTCTAAGACTGCCTATGAGGCTTATCGTGGCCGCTTCCTGATGCCCAACTTCCCACTCCTGGAGGTGAGTTTCCTTTATATTTTTGTCTCTATCCGTTGCCTATGTTTTTTGACTCATCTTTTCCTAACTTTTCTTGTGCCTACAGCTTCGCGAGATGTACAGGAGACTGGCTCCTCCGGCTTCTGATCCTATCCCTCCTTGGGATTGGACCGTCAACGTTCTAGGCGCTGATGGCACTCCCCAGGTGATGGAGGTGCCACGAGTCACATGCGGGTACCCTACTCAGCCAACGGGCGTCCTCAACGTTCCTTGGAGTTACGCTGAGGAGGGTCACACCTTGGCGGCTAGCTTACGGTCCTTGGTCCTTACGCGGGACCATCGGGTATGTCTCTAATTTTGCACTTTCTTAAGGTTATGAAGTTCTAACCCTGGATTTTACCCTTTGACAGATGGATGGTATGCGGCAATTCACCACTAGCCAGATGGCGTCCTTGGTAAGATTCTGACTCGACTCTGTTTTGTACTTTCATTATTTCCCTACTAACTGTTTCCATTTTGTGTGTGCAGTATCGCAGAGGTGGGGCTGGCTCATCGAGGACTGGTCCGAGGTGCAGAGGTGGTAGGAGGAGGCCGTCGCCGACATACACTCCGGGTGGTCTGACAGAGGACGAGGAAGAGGAGGACTGAGGCCTCCTAAGCGGGAATTTTGTTTTTTTTTTTTTCTTGTTTTCGATTGGGTTGTACTGGTGATGTGATTATTTAGACAGTGTAGGGTGATGTGTGGAACAGTTTGTGACCTTTGACAGAGTATTATGATGTATTGCCTTTTAGGCCGGATAGCTTCCGATTTGAAGGCGCAGTTGTGTGCTTGTTTTAGTTGATGATCGTGTGATGATTCATGTGTACTGTGATTGTTGGGTATTACTGCGATGGGCAGTTTTGTGATAGTGAGTGTTTTTCCCTTGCAGGTGGGATAGTCCGTGAAACAAGGAGGTGCTGCCGAAATTTCGAATTTTGCTAGAGCCGCGACCGAAAATATGGCTTTGTATGATCCCGCTCAACTCACAGCTTGGCTGAACATCACGGATGGTGTGGAACGGATCAACCTCTTTAGCTACGACTTGACCGAGCTATTTTCCCTTCACCAGATGACCCTGAACACTAAGTTCTTGCGTGCTACTATTACTCACTGGGACCCGGTGAACCATATCTTCAATTTCAATGGCTTGGAGATATGCCCCTTGTTTGAGGAATTCTGTGCTATCCTTGGCTATGATTCTGATTTGAACCAGATTCTCCCTTCTGCTGATACCTTCAGTCCTACGCGAGGCTTGGCTGAATATCTAAATTGTTCCATCACTATTTCCCGCCGGCTGATTCAAGGTGAGGTTCTTGACATTGCTTCCATAATTGCTCGATATGCCAGTCCTGGGAATCCCAACGTGTATGATGCTACTCGTGGGGCTGCTCTGATTCTGTGTATGACTTCACACTTCTTGTTCTCGAGTATTTCTAGCGACTTGGTGCATGTATATCTCAGACTGAAGGCAGGTAAGAACCCCATGGCCATGGTTCTGGCTGAGACCCTGAATGGTTTGGATCGCGCTTCAAGTCAGGGAATGCTTCTACTTTCTGGGACGCCTTTGGTGTTATAGGCTTGGCTCTACGAGCGTCTTCAATTATGGACAGGTAATGTGCCGCCAGTTTATTTTCGCAGAGCTGTGCTTCATACTCATTTTACTTTTGCCGATTGGGTGGGTATGATGGGCGCCTTATCTGAGGCTGACATTTGCTGGATCGTGAGGCGTTGGGGCCTTTATGCTGTGACCACTAGTCTTGGGGATTTCCAGAGAGTGTGGCTGATGGGACTGAGAGAGACCTCCTTCTATCATCCTCGTCGATTGGCCAGACAGTATGTGCAAGTTCAAGAGGTCCCCCGGGGGTTTACTGAGAGGGTCTTTGCTTCCAGAGTCAGAGCCACTACCATCGCTGCTTTCATCAGGGGCTGGGCCAGTCGAGCAAGGGCGTATTTCTAAAGACCTTTGAAGAAATAAAAGACACAAAGATAAAACTAGACCTGACTGATTCTGCTCATTCCTCCAAGTGTCTTTAAACATGTGTGATTGCTTTTTCGAAAGACTTTTATTTTTTGATCTTTCCTGCTTATGTAATATTCAGAGTTTGTTTATCGGTGAACCTTGGTTACTTTGGGAATCTCATTCTATGCATTTTAGCTTTCTAAAAACATTTTGTAACTGAGATTTCAATTAGATGTTGCTTTGGGTACTTGCTTGGGCATGATAGGACGATTAGAGGCAAACGAGGCGGGTGGCCGAAGTTTGCCCCTAGTTTGGGATATATATGGTTGTGAGGCAAACGAAGTAGATGACCGACGTTTGCCCCTAATTTAGAATAGGTTCAGGCGAACGAGGCGAGTGGCCGAGTTTGCCCCTAGTGTAGAGGGTGATTTCTGGGTTATGGTAAGGACCGCGACTTTATTCTCTTAAATGCTCATAACTTTTGCCTAGGCACCAGTGAGGTGACCTAGCGAGCTCTTTTCTCTCTTTTGTTATTGCTCACCTTGGATTTAGCTCTAACTTTTGCCTAGGCGTCCTTTCGGATTTTCAACCTACCGAGCCATCCCTCTTTTTTTGAAAGTCTGCATATGTACCCCCGAACGGGGATCAGGCCCAACGTAGTTCGGGCCAAAGCTTGAAAGAAATCGGTTATTTTTTGTGAGTGGAGCGACCGAACCGATGTGGTTGCCTACGTATCCCCGAGTAAGAATCAGGTCGAGCGTAGTTCAGGCCAAGGTTTGAAAGAAAATGGTTATTATTATTATTATTATATTTTTTTTTTTGTGAGTGGGGCGACCGAATCGATGTGGTTGCCTACGTATCCCCAAGTGGGAATCAGGTCGAGCGTAGTTCAGGCCAAGGTTTAAAAGAAAATGGTTATGGTCAAGCATAGTACTTTTTGAGGCGATCCATGTTGATTGGTTCTTTGAATTCGACACCGTCGAGGTCCATGAGATAAGTTGCTCCTCCGGAAAGAATGGTCTTGACGATGTAAGGGCCAACCCATTTAGGTTTAAACTTTCCAAGGGGATCAAAGATTGGAGCTCGCAATTCCTTAAGGACAAGGTCGCCATTGTGTTTGTGTGCAAGACTCCCCAGAAGGAAAGTCTTGGTGCATTTGGTAATCGTGGGAACTACTACTATATCCTACACTATCATTTTGGTTATATCCCCATTGCGATTGATAGAACTCTCCAGGTGGAGATTCTTGGTACGTTTGATAACATGGGGGACTAACACTATGGTTTTCCCATTGTGGTGATTGGTAGCACTCAGGTTGATAATGTGCATCATATGTGGGTGCTTGCCAACTCGGGGTATAGTTCTCATTACCTAATGTGTACCCATTCGTGGTATTTGTGTTGTATTGAGGGTAATATGGATAAGACATGTTTACCCAAAATATTTAAACAAAAGATTTTTTTTTTTTTTTTTTTTTTCTTGTGAGAGAAAAAGTCCAATGAATTTTTTTTTTTTTTTTTTTTTTTTTTAAAGAAAAAGAAAAAAAAATGGAAATAACTTAGTAAAATCCTAACCTAGTTGCCTTCCCCGGCAGCGGCGCCAAAAACTTGACACGAGAAAAATCTTGTGCGCTCTTGTGCAACACCCAAGTGTAGGTGATCGTGCAAGTAATATAGTACTGGAAGTCCAGGTCGATCCCACAGGGAAGGAATAGGGAGAATGTCTACTAAGTTACAACCAAAAGAAAAAAAGAAAAGTTTAATTGTAGTAGCGACTAAATCCTAATTAATTAAATTAAACTAACTTACAAACTAAAGCATAAAGAAACATAAATAATTAAACTAGCAAACTAAAAGTGTTGGAAACACATGAATCCACATTAATCCTAACCATCTACCATGCACAGTCGTTAACGTTCTATGGAGTTCATTCCTTTTCAGCATTCCGTATTTTTCTAAAGATAAAGAATCAATAGCCCTTTCATGACCGGGACTACATCATCACAAATGATTTAAAATACATAGAAGACGGTTTAAAACAATGGTAATTACTTGCACTCTAAATGGTGTTAGCATTCAAAGTGGTTTTCAAAAGTCATTGAAGAAAAGGCCTTAAGGCTTTAAGTTCTAAAAACTGTTGTGACAAACTGAGCTTATAGGGACAATTTGATGACAGATTTCTAAAACAGAAAGTCATGGAATACTTAAAAGAATCATCTCAAGATTCTGCATGTTCGATCGATCGAAGCACTCTCGATCGATCGAACTGCATCATCCTTCGATCGATCGAAAGGTGTTCGATCGCTTGACTATCCCTGGTTCGATCGATCGAAATACCTTCGATCGATCGAGCCCAAGGTTTCTATATCATACATGGCAGAGGCTAAGAATCAATATTTCATCACATATTTCCAACGTCTAAACTACAGAAACATGATTAAACTAATACAGGAATAGAAAACTAGAGTAATCATTAACAACTAAAGCAATAAACAATGAAACAAAGAAAAGGAAAAGGAAAACCTGGAATAATCTGAATAAAACTTGTAATAAACATATAACCAACTTGAATCTTCAATAATCTTCAATGTAACAATGAAAAAGAGGAAGAAAGTGATGAATCTAACCTAATCTACTCCTAATCTAACCCTAAAACTACCCTAAACTGCTGTTCTGTGCGTTCTGGAGCGTCCCCCCTTCGTCTGGCGTCAAAACGACGTATATATAGGGTTCCCACAGAGTTTACGCAACTTTTGGGTGAATAAAAGGTTCGATCGATCGAGCTCAGTTCGATCGATCGAAGGTTCGATCGATTGAACTCTCTTCAATCGCTTGAACTCTCAGATTTTGACAGCACTGCACCCCGATGGGAGAATGGCCATAACTTTTTACTCGGACCTCGGATTGACCTCCCGTTTGCGGCCACGCGACCGTAACTCAAAGATCTACATTTCTTGTTTCTGGGAAAATCTTCCAAATCTGAAGTCATCATTGTCAAAATTGCCATTTTCTCAGCTGCTTCTGTTGTTCTATCCACCAGAATCACTTTCTTTAGCTCCACTTCATTGATTTACATCCTAATACCTATAAAACCATGCAAAAACATATAGTTTAGCATTAACACAATAAAAAGAACATTGTTATTAGAATGAACCTAAATGTAGGGACTTTGGGGATAAAGTATGCATAAAATACTACGTAATACACTAGAAATATGCACTTTTCACCACGAATCACACCCCCCAACTAGCTCGTTGCTAGTCCCTAGCAATGAAGCGAACTGCAACAGTGTTTATTTAAACTCTAGAAATTAAAAACAAAATAAAGTAAAAATCCTAAATCACTTTCGCAGGAATCGCGATTGCATTTAGCGTATGCAACAAGCCTTTAAACCTCTAGGTTCCCCCTAGTGGACGAGTGTTGTCTCGTGAGGGTTTGCAGTGAATCTACCCACAAAATTCATGTTTATGGTAATGGTTCTCATTTAAATGTTTTCAAGGAATTTTCCTCTCATTAACAATATAGTTAAGCTCAACAATCTCATGAAACTCTCTAGTATGCCATAGCCATGCAACACACATATTACAGTTAATCTACTATCAAAGTCATTAGAATGTTCCATACCTATTAATCTTCAAGTGTGTGTGTGAATGGACAACCAAAATACAAAACTTTAATTTCAAAGCTTGCATAACCTAAGACACTATCAAGACGTTCATTTTGACTCAACTCTCACCGGGATTACACTCTTAAGATGAAATCACTCTGAATTAGGTGTAATAATTATCACTCATGATATGGAAGCTGTAAAGAGTAATTGTAAATGGAATCTAATGCTTCTCATATCTAAATAGAAAAACGGACATTTTATAGTGCACAAAGTCTCATGAAAGGATACTTTTCACTAGAAGAGCGAGATACCGTGGATAACTCTCTCATTACCTTAACTTCAAATCCAATTTACTTAAAATCATCAGGACTTTGAAAAAGAGGTATTAAGTGAAAGAAGAAAGAGGCTCGTGATATTCAATTGAGTCAAAGGATGTGATTGGAATGTCTACTATAACTTTTCAAACTTCCCACATCTCCAATCTCTCTCTTCTTCTTTTCTTTTATTTATTTTTTTCACACTCTTCTTTTCATTCCTTTTTTTCTTTTGTAACAACCATTGGCATTTTTTTTTTTCTTTTTTTTTTTTTTTATGCCTTTCTTTTTCTTTTTCTTTCTTTTTTCCATTTTTTTTTTTTCTGCCAACTTTTCCTTATTCACACAACCAAACTTCTTGTCAATGCAACACATCCCGATCACACCTAAATAAAGAACTGATGCTTGAACTCCTAATTTGGAGTTAGGTATAGACTGTAGGATTGTGAGGACAAGGAAAATATGATAAGCTCAAGAGGTGAAGTAAAGGAATATCATGGAGGTAGGCCAAGGCTATATTATCTATATATGGTCAAAAGATGGCCTAAATCATCTTCTAAGTTAATAGGATAATTCATTTCAGTAAATTCAAGAGCTCTAAAGTTTGGTAAATCCTGAACGTTCTCTTCTAGTGATCAATCAAAATGAAGAAGAAAAATGAGACTTTCAACGAATTAATACGCTTTTCAAAAAGTAAGAGTAATTTTAGAAAACCCTCAAAAACAAAAGAATGGTACAAAAGCTCACTTGGGTTATTAGTCTCCACTACAGTCTTTCAAGACACTTAAACTATGCTTACTAATCCATTTTAGCTATGTACAAGGTTGTCACAACGTGCTCAAAGTTGTTTGAAGATTAAAAAGCATAGAACATACTATAACTAAGATAGTAAACAAACTATCATAGTATTTCACATACTAATAACATACAGAAAGTAACACTAATGCATCATAACTAACTACATTAACTATGAGAGAAATACAAGAACCATTTTATTATATTTAAAAATAAAATAAAAAATTTTAAAATTTTTAACAATTTTAATTTACTGAGTTACATGTTGCTAAGCAGGTATATGACACTAAAGTACAACAAAAAGATATGAGGCATGCAATGACTCACTCCCCCCAACTAAAACTAGACATTGTCCCCAATGTTCTAAACTATGCACATGGACATGTAAAGTAAAGCGAGAGAAGGAAGGATGTTACCTCGAGGCATTAATATCCAATTTTTTCAAGTTACCTGCAAAATCATTAGTAGCAACAAGAAAAATAGAGAATATAATACAACAACTCAGTTAACTAAATTCGGTTAATCACGATTTTTGTCATAGATTAACAACCGAAATTTCTGAGGATCTTTCCAATTAAATAATTTAACAGTGAGAAGAATGTTGGGATCCTCATAAAGATGCAACTCCCCCCAACTAATGTCAGGCTCAAGGTCAGAGGAGATGATGCAAAACCTATGGCTTCCAAATTTTTTTGGGACAGTTATAAAAGGAATACCACACTTTTTAGGAATTATATGCAAGAAACGATCTTTGGTGTTGGTATTTCCTATAACAGCCTCTATTTTAATACTAAAAACAGGGGGAGGCCATGGTTCAATAAAAGAGGCAGGGTCGAAGTGATGTTCTAATGAAGCTTCACCACCCTCCGCTTGTCCTAGAACAGAATCTATGGAGATATAATCATAGGAATTGAATTTCTGTTCTATGCACATGGTTTTGGACTGGACTTGGATAAAGTTATCTATTTGGGCCTCAATGTCATAATCACTCAAGAAGGTCAAGCAGTCTAGAAGATTGCTAGCTTCTTGTTGAATTTTAAGATCATCTAAAGTGGGCCCAATATTTTCCAAGTCTTCTCTCAAAGAATTTTGAAAGTTAAAATTTTGTGAAGAACATGTGCTAGTATCCTTACCATCCTCTTCCACAACACATTCTGTTTGTTCACGAATGGGGTACACATAACATTCAAGCTCAGGACGAGAGCTTTGATTGAGAGCAAGGATAGGTGATGGGCAACTTGGTGACACCACCTCTTCGGTCGAAAGAGGTGAGGGTTCATGAATATCAGATGAATCTAAATCGAATTTAGAAATTTCAATAACGACCTCCCTAGGGTCACTATCAAAGGTAGGGGTAGAGTCAACTGGGGACTCTTCCTTTCCTAATTGCGTGCAATCACCTAAACTCTCGTCATCTTTTAAAACCTCATTCTCATCCTTGTAACTCTCCTCACTATATATGTCATCTATTGAGGTGCTCTGGACAAAGAGATTGTGCAGTTTTATCCAGGCAGTGAAGGAGTTGATGTCTGGGGTTGTATGTTGAGGAGAAGATGGTTCTACAACTTCATGCTCAATGGTTTGGTTTTGGAGTTCTTGTTGGGTTATCACTTTCTCAAATGAGTTGTTAACCTCACTCGATATAAACCCATCATTGTCCTCTAATTCCATTCCATTGTTGGTGTCTTGAAATTCAGGTTGTAGCGTTGAAGGATTGGTATAGTCTTCTAAAGGTTGGCTATCAAATGCTTGTTGATATCTAGCTCCTAATTTATCGATTGCACTCTCTAGTCTTTTCATTTCACTAAGCAGCAATTCTAACATACCAGTATCCTCAACTTGGTTATTCTCCTCATTATAACTATATGAAGTTTCACCCCATTGTTGTTGGTAATAGTCCCCTTCCCATTGTGTTTGTGTGCAAGACTCCCCAGAAGGAAAGTCTTGGTGCATTTGGTAATCGTGGGAACTACTACTATATCCTACACTATCATTTTGGTTATATCCCCATTGCGATTGATAGAACTCTCCAGGTGGAGATTCTTGGTACGTTTGATAACATGGGGGACTAACACTATGGTTTTCCCATTGTGGTGATTGGTAGCACTCAGGTTGATAATGTGCATCATATGTGGGTGCTTGCCAACTCGGGGTATAGTTCTCATTACCTAATGTGTACCCATTCGTGGTATTTGTGTTGTATTGAGGGTAATATGGATAAGACATGTTTACCCAAAATATTTAAACAAAAGATTTTTTTTTTTTTTTTTTTTTTCTTGTGAGAGAAAAAGTCCAATGAATTTTTTTTTTTTTTTTTTTTTTTTTTAAAGAAAAAGAAAAAAAAATGGAAATAACTTAGTAAAATCCTAACCTAGTTGCCTTCCCCGGCAGCGGCGCCAAAAACTTGACACGAGAAAAATCTTGTGCGCTCTTGTGCAACACCCAAGTGTAGGTGATCGTGCAAGTAATATAGTACTGGAAGTCCAGGTCGATCCCACAGGGAAGGAATAGGGAGAATGTCTACTAAGTTACAACCAAAAGAAAAAAAGAAAAGTTTAATTGTAGTAGCGACTAAATCCTAATTAATTAAATTAAACTAACTTACAAACTAAAGCATAAAGAAACATAAATAATTAAACTAGCAAACTAAAAGTGTTGGAAACACATGAATCCACATTAATCCTAACCATCTACCATGCACAGTCGTTAACGTTCTATGGAGTTCATTCCTTTTCAGCATTCCGTATTTTTCTAAAGATAAAGAATCAATAGCCCTTTCATGACCGGGACTACATCATCACAAATGATTTAAAATACATAGAAGACGGTTTAAAACAATGGTAATTACTTGCACTCTAAATGGTGTTAGCATTCAAAGTGGTTTTCAAAAGTCATTGAAGAAAAGGCCTTAAGGCTTTAAGTTCTAAAAACTGTTGTGACAAACTGAGCTTATAGGGACAATTTGATGACAGATTTCTAAAACAGAAAGTCATGGAATACTTAAAAGAATCATCTCAAGATTCTGCATGTTCGATCGATCGAAGCACTCTCGATCGATCGAACTGCATCATCCTTCGATCGATCGAAAGGTGTTCGATCGCTTGACTATCCCTGGTTCGATCGATCGAAATACCTTCGATCGATCGAGCCCAAGGTTTCTATATCATACATGGCAGAGGCTAAGAATCAATATTTCATCACATATTTCCAACGTCTAAACTACAGAAACATGATTAAACTAATACAGGAATAGAAAACTAGAGTAATCATTAACAACTAAAGCAATAAACAATGAAACAAAGAAAAGGAAAAGGAAAACCTGGAATAATCTGAATAAAACTTGTAATAAACATATAACCAACTTGAATCTTCAATAATCTTCAATGTAACAATGAAAAAGAGGAAGAAAGTGATGAATCTAACCTAATCTACTCCTAATCTAACCCTAAAACTACCCTAAACTGCTGTTCTGTGCGTTCTGGAGCGTCCCCCCTTCGTCTGGCGTCAAAACGACGTATATATAGGGTTCCCACAGAGTTTACGCAACTTTTGGGTGAATAAAAGGTTCGATCGATCGAGCTCAGTTCGATCGATCGAAGGTTCGATCGATTGAACTCTCTTCAATCGCTTGAACTCTCAGATTTTGACAGCACTGCACCCCGATGGGAGAATGGCCATAACTTTTTACTCGGACCTCGGATTGACCTCCCGTTTGCGGCCACGCGACCGTAACTCAAAGATCTACATTTCTTGTTTCTGGGAAAATCTTCCAAATCTGAAGTCATCATTGTCAAAATTGCCATTTTCTCAGCTGCTTCTGTTGTTCTATCCACCAGAATCACTTTCTTTAGCTCCACTTCATTGATTTACATCCTAATACCTATAAAACCATGCAAAAACATATAGTTTAGCATTAACACAATAAAAAGAACATTGTTATTAGAATGAACCTAAATGTAGGGACTTTGGGGATAAAGTATGCATAAAATACTACGTAATACACTAGAAATATGCACTTTTCACCACGAATCAGTTATAATTCCACTTGGTGATACTAGGATCATTCCTACTCCGTATCCTTTCATGTTGGCTGCTCCATCAAAGTACAACTTCCACTGTTCTTCCTTGATTTCCATGATATTCTCGTCCGGAAATGGAAAGTCCCCACTTTCTTTGGAGTCAATGGCATGTTCTGCGAGATGTTCAGCTATGGTTCTTCCTTGTACTGATTTGCTTGTAACATACTTGATATCGAATTTGGATAGTAGGAGTAACCAACGGGATATGCGACCAGTCAGGGCGGGTTTTTCGAGAAGGTATTTTAGAGGATCCATGCGGGATATAAGCACAACCGGGAAGGCTAGCATATAGTGCCTCAGTCGGCGGGTGCACCAAACCAAGGCCCAACACATTTTTTCGAGGGTAGAGTAGTTGAGCTCATACCCAGTCATCCTCTTGCTGAGGTAGTATATGGCTTTTTCAGAGTGGCTTTCGTCTCATTCTTGGGCTAGCATGCAACCCATGGCGTTTTCAGAGACAGATAGGTAAAGGAATAAGGGCTTATGGGGAGTCGGTGGTGAAAGGACAGGCGGATTTTGAAGGTAGGCCTTTATTTTGTCAAAAGCGGCTTGGCATTGGTCATCCCATTGGAACTTTTCTCCTTTTCTCAACAATCAGAACAAAGGATCGCATGTAGTTGTGAGCATAGAAATTAAGCGGCTGATAAACTGAATTCTTCCGAGAACTCTCACTTCCTTTTCACTCTGCGGTGGGGCCATTTCTAGGATTGCCTTGATTTTAGAGGGATCCACCTCTATTCCCATTGTGTGATGAGAAAACCCAGGAGTTTACCGGAGGTCACACCGAAAGTGCATTTCTTTGGATTCAACCTCATCTTGTATCTGCGCAACCTTTCAAAAAACTTTTCCAGTGCTACCAGGTGTCCTTCTCTGTCCTTGGACTTTACGATCATGTCATCTACGTACACTTCTACTTCCTTGTGAATCATGTCATGCAGCAGAGTGGTGGCGGCTCTTTGGTAGGTAGCCCCAGCATTCTTGAGTCCGAAAGGCCTTACTCTATAACAGTAGGTTCCCCAAGGGGTGGTGAATGTCGTCTTTTCCCGATCTTCTGGCGCCATTAGAATCTGATTGTATCCTGAGAAGCCATCCATGAATGAAAGTAGCTCATGTCCAGCGGTGTTGTCCACCAAGACATCAATGTGGGGAAGTGGGAAGTCATCCTTGGGACTGGCTTTGTTTAGATCACGGAAGTCAACGCACACACAAACTTTTCCATCTTTCTTGGGGACTGGCACGATATTGGCAACCCATTCCGGATACTCAGTGACGATGATGAACCCTGCCTTGAATTGCTTCTCCACTTCTTTTTTAACCTTGAGTGCCCATTCTGACCTCATGCGCCTCAGTTTCTGCTTGACCGGTTTAGAATTGGGGAGGAAGGGAATATGATGTTGGACAATGTCGGGATCGACCCCAGGCATGTCTTCGTAAGACCAAGAAAAAATTCTTTGAATTCACTTAGCAAGAGGGTTAATTTTTCTTTTTCTTCTTTATTAAGAGTTAAGCCAATTTGCACAATTTGTGGATTATCTGTTTCACCCAGGTTAATTGATAAAGTATCTTCGATTATTTCATAAGCAGGTAGTTTTTCAATTAGTTGCTTAAGTTCGATTGGGAGATCCTCGGAGGGATCTATGCATTCACAATTATTAGACACAGAGGAGTACGCAGAATTGTCTTTCATTTCATTCATGACAAGTGAAGTTATTACATTGGACAGTGGTGGGCTTACAGTAGCCGACTCTGGTACAGACTCGATAATTGGCAGTACAGACTCTGGGGGAGCAGGGGATTGGGAGACACAGATAGATGACTCTATAGCCTGGTTGCTCAGACCCTCCTTAGTTGGCTTGATCTGATCATCTTGGCTCTTGGCCCTCTTTTCTTCCTTCTTTTCAGCGAATTCCTCCCACATTTTCTCGATGGCTTCAGTGTCCAAGTATTTCAACCAGTCTTCCTCTAGGATTTTCACAACTTCTTTGGGATAGAACGGATCTTGATAGGGGGGCCTTTCGCAGTCAGCGAAGATTTCAAGCCCGGGGTGTCTTTCCCCAGTGGTCTGATGGACCCAGGGTTCGAGGAATCCAAAGTAGGGGAAATCATCCCCTTCTTTGATGAATTGTCCATTCAAGGTTTTGCGGTATGGTGGGAGACCCTTTACCCTTTTCTTCCATGGCCTCTATAGCTCGATGTCTTCTTCAGTGGGCTGGTACCCCAACCCAAAAGTGCCTTGTTGCCCTTTGATCTGAGGGAACTCACGAATCCCTTGCTGGCGTCGGCCCAATCCCATTCCGGGGAAGTAGTTCATTTTGCGGACAATGTTGACAATTGCGGAGTGGACCTCGGGGAACCTGTCCTCGTAATTGATTATGTGGACTTCTTCCATGAAGAATCCCCCGATCTCTCCTTCTTCTAGCTCAGGTATTTGGATTTTGAAAATGGGAGCGTAGTTCGGGAAAGCTTCATTACCCCAACTATTACCGAGAATGATTTTCACTTCCTTCTCATGAATGTACTTGATCATTTGATGCACAGTGGATGATACGACTTTGTTGACATACAGCCAAGGCCTTCCGATCAGCAAGTTGAACGAGGTAGGTATGTCCATGACTTGAAAGATTTCAGTGCTTACCAAAGATCCTACCCGGATTTGTAGAGACACAGTTCCCATCACATTCCTCTTGGTGTTATCGTAGGCCCTCACGGATTGCACAGATGGCGTGATGTCAAGGACATCGACCCCCAAGGCGGTGGCAGTCCTTAGGGCACAAACATTTAAGGCAGAACCTGTATCGACCAGACAAAATGGCACCTGTTGTCCCTTACATCCAACAGTGATGTACAGTGCTTTGTTATGCGCAGATCCTTCTGGTGGCAGGTCTTCATCAGAAAATGTAATGATTGGGTCAGGGTTAAGTACGCCCAAGAAAGCCACCATGTCTTCCGGTGCGGCGTCAATGGGGACTTCAATTCCAGCCAAGGCATTCAACACGGCTTTCCTATGCTTGTAGGATGTTACCATGATGTCCCACATCGAGAGATGTGGTTGGATTTTCTTTAGCTGTTTTATCAACTCATTATCTTCTTCGATGATCTCATCCATCTTACCCTTCCCCTTGTCTTTGACTGGACCTTTCTCGGTTGCTTCGGTGGTAGGCTGTGGATGCTGATAATGACATCCTAATCTAGTCAGGTGATCAATCTCGGCGGGGGTAGGCCCTTCTACGGTCCCATCTTCTTTGAACCAGTCATAATCTGTTCCCACAAATGGCTTTTTCGGCTCGTCCCAGATAGAAGCATCACTTTTATTATTGGGATCATACCATTTGAGGTCTACCACCCCTAGATCATGCTCTTCTAGAAAGAACAAGTCTTGCTCATCGTCTAGTTATTGCTGCCACTCGTCATTCTCCCCTTCAATCAGATAAATTCTCACAGAGTCAGGGATGTCAATGAGGGGTAAGGGTTGTCCTAGGAGGGTGATATAAGTAGCAGGGTTAAAGGATACAGGGTTGGACTCAATGAGGCTGACATTTTGGTGGTTTGGTAGAGGATTTTGAGTGATATAGGGCTGCTTCGGAGGCGGCTCAATGATATTCTGGTCAAAGAGGTCCTGGATATCATGGCGGAGGCGCATGCAATCATCGGTGTTATGGCCAAGGGCTTGGTGGTAGGTACATCGCTTGGACATATCGCAGTTAGGCGGGGGCGGGGTATTCCGAGGCTGGAGTAGTTGGAGATGGCCCTTTTTGAGGAGGCGGTCTAAGGCTGAGGAGAGAGAGATTTCTAACTTGGCGAAGTTACGAGGGGGCTTTTTCTGAAAAGGGCGATTGGAGGAATTTGCCTGGTTGGAGGGTTGGTATGGCCTAGGAGGGTACGCCATGGGTTGGCTGCTAAGAGCATTGACATCCGGGGGGTTCCGGGAGTAGTTGGGCCTTCTTGACTGACTCGGAGGCTCTTCCTTTTTAATCTTTCCTTCCCTGATAGCATCTTCAATTCGAGTTCCAACTTCAAACAGCTCTTCAAAAGTAGAGATGGACTGGTAAAACAACTTTTCATGGTAGAGCGGTTGCAGATTTCGGATTAGCATCCTCACTTGTTCCTTCTCAATTGGCCGGTGGGTCATTTGGGCTACCTTGTTCCTCCATCTTCTCAGAAATGCAGCGAAAGATTCATTGTTGTTCTATCGAGTAGTCTCCAAATCCCTGATAGTGACATCCAGCTCTTGATTGTAGGAGTAATGATCGACGAAGACTCGAACAATGTCTTCCCATGCCCGGGTTTTGGAGGCCTCCAAGGTTAGGAACCATGATAGTGCAGACTTTGCAAGAGTTTGCAGGAACAACATCGTAATGTGCTCGTGGGTACAACCCATGGACTGGAAGATACTCATACATAGCTTCACATGACTTTTCGGATTCCCAGTTTGGTCAAAACGGTCGATGGCAGGCATCTTGAAATTCTCTGGCAGTTTCAGCTTAACAGGCTCAAAGAGGCCTTCTAGGTTTAGCATGTAATCATCGACCCCCTTGCTTTTCCTCAGTACACTTTCCAACTTGTCAACCTTATCCATTTTCTGTTGAAGCTTCTTCTCGTACGCAAACAGTGGGACCCCTTGAAACCAGTCTTCCTCCCCATTATTCTCAGGCGGGGGTGGTTCAAACTCCGGTGGTGGAAACCCGGGCGGAGGTTGCGGCAGCCGCTACTTCAATTCTTCCATGAACTTCAGAACTTGGGCTAGGCTGTCGGACTGCTGGCTTATGGTTGATCCCAACTCGGTAACCTTGTTTTCCAACTCTTCTCGATTCATGCTGAAGTAAGCTGTCGGACTGGTTCTGACCAAGCGGTTATCTGAACTCCTGACCCAAGACGAGGATCCTAGCTGCTGACTCCGGGAATCTATACTGACTTGACAGATTTTGAAAGAAGGGGTGCATCAGATCCTGATAGTGACGACTTTAGACAGACAAAGACAGTGACGTGGACTGACTCGAGGCAGTGCGTGTAGATTGATGGGAATGGTGTATGCATGTGAGACAAGCATGCGGATGTAAGCCCTAATCTATATGATGCTCTTACTTCTAACAGATAGCAGTTAAACAAATAAGGTCCTAGCCATACAGAGTGTGCTAACTTTACTTTCCAGTATGATCACCAAGGGATAATAGGGATTTCCGAGATACTTCGGGAATTTTGGACAGAGTTTCTGGGAGAAACAGGGACTTTGGGTATTTTTAGGAAATTTGGATAAAGTTTCTGGGAGAAACTGGTATATCTGGGAAATTTGGGAGATTTAGACAGAGTTTCTGGGAAAAACTGGCTAATATGGTTATATCTGGGACATCTGGATATCTGGATAGAGTTTCTGGGAGAAACTGGTTAATATGGTTATATCTGGGATATCTGGACAGAGTTTCTGGAAAAACTGGTTAGTATGGTTATATCTGGGATATCTGGACAGAGTTTCTGGGAAAAACTAGTTAGTATGGTTATATCTGGGATATCTGCACAGAGTTTCTGGGAAAAACTGGTTAATATGGTGGTAGTGATCATACTGTCTAGCATGTTTTCATACTCCTATGTCCTAGGACCGACAAACAAGATTTGCGGTGTATATCTTTGTGAGCATGGAGTAGAAATCTTTGTCATGGTGCCTAGGCAGGTCAATTCAATGTGATCACATGTGAGTGATTGCCTTGGGGATCATAAGAAAGAGGTCATATTCTATGCCACATAAGCGTCTACACCGCTCAGGTAATCCCATCAGGGCATACAACAGTTATATCATATTATCCTATCTGAAAAGGTAAATGAACAGTCCTATAAAAGGTTCTACAGGAATCTATATGCAAAGGCTGGGTTTAGTCAAAAAGGGTCCGTTGACGAGAGTTCCAATATACCGTCAGAGAGACAGTACGGAAGTGTTTACTCTTTTTGATATACCTTGGAAGGTACAGTATCAACGGTGACTTATGCCCTGGCACAGCAAGACCTGAACAATGTCAGCGCCGCGTTTCAGACACAGTCCAAGGGGGAGGGAAATGCAAGAGTGCAATGCGGTGAACCAGACACAGTAAAAAGATGATTTTAAGGATGCTTCTTATGAGTCAAACCTCTGTATTATTTTGTTTTGAAAATAAATGTCCCCAGCAGAGTCGCCAGATTGTGGACACGTGGGATCGCTCATTCACTACTTTGTTTTGTTTGTTTTGGTTTGAAATTTGATTTTGATCAAAGAAAGAAAACGGTCTGTTGAAAACAGATACAGAGTCGCCACTTGGTCTTTAAGGAACCAAGAAACCTAATTTTGAGTCACCCAAACGGATAAAGGGCACCGGCCCTTCATAACCAAAGAACTTGGTTCGGGGTTTTGGTACGAGAGAGGAAGGAGCCTTTGTCGCGACTAAAACACCCTCAACTCGCCCCGTCTTTCGACGGGCCTCAATTAGCATCCAAATAATCATCTTATACTATGTACGGTTCGGCAATTAATACTATGATAGTATATTACATCACATAAGAATCTTGAAATTGCAAATCAAAAGATAAGATATCATTCATAAGATCTAAGTCAAATATCATACAATGTAAAGTGAAAAATCACACAAATAAACCTAGGAAAAATCGTCTAATCATGTATCAAGTAATTAAGTTTCCCTAATCTAAAGGGGACATGAATTGTTCTTGAAACAAATAATCAAAGAATCAAAGTATGCTTAGCAAGCTAGTATGATGCATGTTAATCTTTGAGAAAAGAAGATCTCTCAATCCCGGGACGGATGAGAAAGGAGGATTAGATCGAGGGGAAGCATGAACGTGTGATCATGATCATTCCTTATGATCTTCTTAGATTAGGAGTCACAAAAGCCCCAAATCTTTGCATGGATGCAATGTATGTATCTAGAATGTGCCAAGGTTGTAGTGTGCTTTGTGTTTATGGATTCCTAGAATGACTTATAAGTTTAGAATGTGTATGAATGAATGAATGAAATCAATATGGGATATATACAAATGTAGTGTGAACTACTTCCTAAGATATGAACTAATTTGGAATGCATATAAGCATCAAATCAAAGAATGAAAGTTAAAATGTGGTTGCTGTGAATAGTGGACAGAACAGTAACTAGATCTTTTGAAAATTGAAAAGAAGGGTTAGAAATGTTTTCAGTGCATGATTTTTTATGGAGATCTTCCTTATTGTGTCTAGAACACTACCCAAAAAGCCAATATTTAATAACTATCACAGATTGAGAGAAATCATATGAACAACAGAGGTCACTCAGAAACAGAGTCCGTACTATCGACTGAAATGTTGAAAAATCGTAGAAAATGAAAACGAATGATCTAGAGGCCCATTTTATACAGAAAGTTCTCTGAGCCATTGAAGTGTAAGGGAAAAATAAGTTAGGACCACCCCTGTTGGAAAAGGTATCTGAAAATGAGGTTGGAAGTGGACCTAGCTGCTGTGACAGCAAAAACAGAATGTCTGGAAGGAATGTTTGGGTCCAAATGGACCATTTCCAAGTACTTCCAAGTCAAACCAAAAATTGTGGGTGTTCTCTAATGAGTTAAGAAGACTTTCCAAGTGGCCTTGCATCCATATGTTGAGTATTGAGTTGTAAAAAAATCTTTGAACTCAGATTACCCACTGTTTTGACTCACTGTTTTAAAAATTTTGGGAAAACTAGAGTTTTCTTTCTTGAAATTAAAATGAGGGGGTTTTAAGAGGAGTTTTGAAGTAGATATTTTGAAAGCATATTTTCAATACTCAATGAAGATTATAGCCACTTAAAATGCTAACCTCAAACTCATCATCAAGAACCTCCAAGATTATTGGAGAGATTTATTTTTATTTTGAACATAACTTCAAGAATACCTTGGAGGTATTGAAGTTATGATCATCATCTATCAAACATGTTTTTGAGGTCAAGAGCTACTATCCATAAGGATTCACACACCTCAAACTTCATGTCATCATCTAGATGATGATGAACTAGTAAGTAAATAAAGAAAAAAAAATCAAAAAGAAATGAGGTAAGAAGAGATAAACAATGAATAAACAAGCAAGTAGATAATGATCAATAGATGATATTCATGATGTATTGAACTTGTAGATTGGTGTTTCACTCATATGTAATGACATTGGACATGGAAGAAGCTTTTACTCTCTTAAATGCTCACTAAAATGGTGGTTGGGTGTATTGAATGTTGAAGTAAATGGGAGTAATGAAGTAAAAACAAAGTTTAGAACTCACTTTTGTTTTGAAAATCAAAGAAGGAAGCTTCGTTTCTCTCTATTCTAACCTTATCTCTACAACTTTCTCTCCCAAACTTTTTCTAAGCTTTCATTTGACACCCCTAAAATGAAGAGCAATGGGGGGTTTAAATAGGCCAACTTGGGGTGGTTTGGGGTTTTAGAAGTATTCTCATTGGCTCCAAACATCTGAAATCATAAAACTACGTCGTTTTGGTTTTTAATTAATCAAAATGGAACCCCAAAATTATTTACAAAAACACACTGTTCTGGAGGGGAGTGCCGCGGCGGCACTGGGCCAGTACCGCGGCGGCACTGCTCTTCCTTCGTTCAGATAATGCTGTTTAGGCCCCCAGAGGTTCCAGTATTCGCGAAAAGGCCCTATTTCGTCCGAAATTCACAGAAAATGCGTACGAACTCCAAATGAAGTTGTGATATACCGTTGGAAAGGTAATGGAGTCTACTTTACATAAAAAAAAAATAGTTTGAGGATAGGTCACTTTGAAAAGTTTTGCGGTATTTGCGATAAAAGCCGAATTGATCGCCTTTTTTGCCTTCGGAAATTCATAATAGACTCGTTTTAAATCCAAAAATTACGTGCGATATACCGTTGGAAAGCTATTGACCTCTAGTATCCATGAAAAATATTTGAAAATTGTTACGGTGCCCCAGTTTTAAAGTTAAATTCTTGTCAAACTGGTCAAACCTGAGATTCCCAGGAAGTTCTGGAAACTTCTGGGAGTTCCCAGGAGCTGAGTTTTTCGCTCGATTTTCTTTTAAAACTCATTTTAATACTTTTCTCATGATCTAGAATGATTCCGGTGAATTCGGACGATTTTGGTCAAACTTGGTCAAACTTTGGTCAAACCTTGATCAAACCGGTCAACGGGGACTTTCCGGGAACTTCCGGGACTTCCGGGGGTCTCTGGGAGCTGACGATTTGATCCAATTTTTCTTAAAAACTCATTTTATCACTTTTCTTACGACGTAGTATGTTTCCAGAACTTTGGGACCAAATCTGAGAGTTTTCGGGCTTTCAGGGGCATTTTGGTCATTCTGAGCATTCTGAGAGATAGAGCTGACTTCCAAGAGTCCTTTTGAGTCTTTTACGATCATTGTGAACCACCAAGCTATGGGTCTCCTAAATCTGATAGCTGACAAAATGGGGTGTCTACAGTCTTCTTTTTCCTTTCTTTTTTCTATTTTTCCTATTTTTTCTATATTAAATTTAAATTTTGGTAAAAACTTATAACGGATAATTTCCATTAGTAATTTTTTTTACCGTTACATAAATTAGTAATGCATAGGATATTAAAATTCTAACGGACATTTACAATTTCTAACGAAAATTTATCATTGCCAATTTGTAACGATAAATTTCCGTTAGAAATCTTAGAAAGTGTCTGTTAGGTATTTATTATCTAATTATTTTTTATTAAAACTACTTATTATTTATTTAGTCATTTTGACTAAATAAATAATAAGTATGTTATATAACTAGTACTAACATATAAGGATATTAGTAAATATAATATTTCATAATATTAGAAACTTACTTTTGCTATTTAAAACTATTTATAAATAATTTAAAATCATTTACTAATACTTATATCTATTTATTGAAATAGAATCAATAATTATTTATTGTTTATTTAAAATAGTAGATAATCAACATTATATACATGAAAATAATAATTTCATAATATTATATATATATTAATCATAGTATCCCAAATTTTTGGAATAAGATTAAAACAAATTTTAGAAAGTTTAAAACAATTAATAAACATATATAAATCTATTAACTAAACATAAATAATAATAATAAGAATAACAATAATAATAATAATAATAATAATAATAATATTATTATTATTATTATTCCCAGACCCGCGGGTCAGCCCAGATCCAACCCGATCCAATGGGTTACCCGTTTACACATTAAGCTTGATCCAACTTAAAAGATCCGACCCAATTCATTTTTTTGTTAATATAATCCAACCCACTATCCACTTATACACACAACCAAACCCATACCCAAACCCACTACCTAATCCAAATCAATTTAAAACGGGTAACCGATATAACCCGGACCCAAACGGGTCTTTTCTTCTCCGGCGTGACCAGGCTGCCACCGGCGACGCCCGGTTCGCCGGAAAAACTTCAAACGCTTATAACTTTTCATCCATTCCATGAAAATCTTCCTAACCAGCCCCGTTGGGTTCGATTTGGGACCCTCTACCACATACTACGAGTTTAGGACTGGGTTCATTCATTTTGGTGTTCTACCAATGGATTATTCTTTTTCAGTTTTTCAAGAATAATCATATGCATGGCTTACCAAATGCTTTCTAATTCAAAAGTTGCTAGCAAAGGGCCTTCATAGGACCATAAGGGTCCGTTTGGTCTATTTTTTGAGGCTATAGTTGACTATGAGATTTCAAGCTCCGGTGAGGGAGCTTTATTGGAGGTTTGGGTTTGACAGAGAGCTCAGGCTCTATTTGGCTATGCATATGGGGTCTGGCATGTGTGTGAAGGTGTGAGAGACATATAGAAATGAACTAGAGGGGTGGGGTTTACCTCGGCAACCTCGGGTTCTCTCTCTATCCTTCCATCTCCGGCGAGCACTTTCTCTTTTGTGTCTCTTCTTTTCCTCTTCTCTCTGGTCAGTGTGTGTATGTGTGTGTGTGTGTGTGTGAAGGGGGAGGCAGAGGTGGAGTAGTGAGTATGTGTGGGTTGTTCTCCCACTCTCTCTCTCGATGCTCTCCTATTTACACAATGTGGGTATACCTATGCACTCACACATTGACAGATTTTTGTAATCTGCTGGAGGTTGATATAAAAAAAATGTGGAGATGGATACACATTGGGGAGAGGAAAGGTGGCCGGCATTTTGGGAGGTGCGGGTGATGACCCGACAGTTTATGGGGATTGTTTGGGTAATGATAATACCAAAGGGTCTAGGGAGGAGTGGTAGTACAACACCCATATTTGGATTGATTCCCATTTCTATAAATGTAAAGTTGAGTCATCGCTAAGAACTACGTGCAAGATAGTCTAATTAAATGCAGATTTTACAATTTAACATGTTGAGTCAGTCCGGGTCTGAGACTTATAGTCTAAGTTAATAATAAAATAAATACGCACATATATGTTCAGGTTCTGGGATTTTGAAAACAAAGTACTGGAAATACGAACTAAAATACGGGGACTTGTTTTTATTAACAAAAATTTACGGGTATTACACTTTGTGAAGTAAAGGGCGTCTCCTTACGATGACTCTCAGAAGTAGACCCTTTCTCTAGAGGTAATTATAATACATGATCCTGAGACATATCCTTCCTCTGGACGTAATTCTAACGATATATGAAAGTTCTCTGCTGGGCTTCAAGGATTCTGAGATGCGAGTAAAAGGCTTCTATTATGGAGGCTATGTTGATTCAATCTGAGACTCATATAGGTGCTTTGACTAGCTCAAACATTCTTGCAAATACATCGGGCTTATTCTGACCCTAAACTTCTTGATCACGATTTGAAGATTCTGTATTCTAATTCATCTTCTGCAAATCCTTTCTGGATGTAATTCTTGAAAGACTGCAAACCCAAGTGTCCACATTCCAGGAAGGCACATAATCAACTCAAAACAACGTGAGTTCATTGCAAATCATCATTTCTCATTTATTTTCAAGCTGCATGTCCTCGATTCTTTATGTTTGGGGACTTTTCTTCAACTCTGAATGGTTTTAAACCAAGATTCAAATTCCCACGGGTCCTTTAGACCAATTCCAACCAGTTTTAAGCACTCTTAAGGTTTCTACATTAAGATCGGACCAATCCAGGTTAAAAACAAAGCTAATTCTGATTCACATTTGATAGGTACTCAAAAGACCTGATGATTTTGGCATGACTTTGACGTGCTTCATAAATGTTCAATCAATTTTAGCAGATATTCATGCAAAGCACCCTGATCTTGTTTCAACAACGGCTCAACTCAACATCCAAGGTCGGTCTTCTGATTAACATTTTTCTAAATGAGTTTTGTTTTCCATTAACCACTCAACACCTCTTCTTGACTAGGATTAATTGATGCAATAACAGTGTTCGGAACTTCTGCCTGTATCCATCTTTGTATTCTCTTAGAGTTTTACAATATTAGATCACTTTGGACCCACACGCTCGAGATCATGACAGACTAGACGACGACCGACTAGACCACAACAGAGATTGGTAGACATTGACATAGGAAGATGACATTTTTAAAGTAGAAGTTTGGAGGAGAAAACTCAATTTTCCTTGACTTAATGCACGTTTGTCATGTTTGACGTATCTCTTTGCTTTTCATGTGCACTTCTCATCTTAGTGCGATAATACTCAGTTGATAAAGTAATGCTTTGAAAAATACTCCATATGGATCTCAATTAATCCTTTGCTTTTTCTGAAATGTGCTTTAAATTAGTGCCTTAGCTTATAGAATAACAGACAATTCATTTCAAATGTTTTCAAAGATATACTTGATAACTTAGGATTCGCTTATAATGTGAAAAGGGGTACAGGCAAACGATGGTTGCCCCTAGTTGACAGGGATAAAAGGAAGTTTGGGCAAACGCAGTTTGCCCCCGGTGTGGTAATGATATCTTGATGTTCTGGGCAAACTTGAAAGCTTTGCCCCTAGTTTGCAAGGTTCAGGGAGCGATAGCCAGGGAAGCTCGCCTACTTATCCCCAAGTGGGATTTAGGTCCAAAGTAGTTCAGCCGAGGTTTGAAGGAAGGTATTTGAGATGTGGCCGAGTATTTCAGGAGCAGCGACCGAACTGAGTAGGTTACCTACTTATCCCCAAGTGGGAATCAGGTCAAGCGTAGTTCCTCAAAGGCTGGAGGTTTTGAAAGAGTAAGGATTTAAGAATTGGGGGGCTTTTTAAGCCATGTCATCAAACATATTTTCTGAAGCAGGTCACTTGTGGTAGCGTTGAAAGAAACTAAACCACCTCTCTTTTTTTTCTTTTCTTTTCTTTTCTTTTCTCTTTTTTTCTTTTTGATGGTTGATTCTTTCCACCTTTTCACTAGCCAGCCAATTTTACATTTCTCATCATACATCATACATGTTTTCGAAGCAAGATTAGCCCTTCAAATATTTGGGTTTACTTTAAAGAAATTACAAATCAAGTTTTGGGATAATTCATGTTCCCGATTTCTCGATTTTCTTCATTCTCCTTCCTTTTCTTCTCTTCTTTTCTTTCTAAAGTTTTGACTAGCTAGGATCAGGTTCTTGAAAATAACACGCAAAATGCTCTAACTTTTGCCTAGGCGGCCTATTGGATTTTCATCCTAGCAAGCTTATTTTTTTTCTTCTTTTTTTTTTCTTTTTCTTTTGCGCTCTAGCTTTTGGCCTAGGCACCCTTTCGGGTTTTCATCCTAGCGAGCTTCTTTTTTTTTTTTAGGAAAGTAGTTTATTTGAAATGTTTGGCTACCATCAAAGACGAAGTGTTCATGGCTTGCAGGTTAGACAGGTATGAATGGTTCATTTTTCTGGGCTTAAGATTTCGAAATGGGAAGATCAGGGAATTAAGCTAGTCCCGAGTTATTATCAAGCATATCTTTCCAAGATTTAAGCAAAAGCATCTCAAGATTCTTAAAGTAAGACTAATCAATTCTTAGCTTTCTTTAGTGTCAGCACACAATCAACTTTGATCCTTTTAGGATTCTTTTGAATGCACAAAATTATCAGCAGTGTATTTTTCACAATAATCAGAGAAATGACATTTTTAGCTTAGAGATTCATTCATTCATAACTAGGCGCAATTAATCAAGCAAAAATCAAGATCTCATTTCATTACTTTTGAAAGAGAAGGATTACAGTACTCAACATAGACTTAAACACAACTTAACGATAGACAGACTCTACAACAAGACTCAAAACTGACTTGACTGGACTTGACCTGATCTCAAGTGGAGCGTCACTGTGATTTGCTTATTCCTCTTAAGCATCCATTTGGCTTCAACAAGCAGCCGCTTCACAAACATCATGATTCAATAATTTATCTCTAAGCTTCAAGCTTTCTGTAATGCCCTTTCTAATGTCTCTGCTGAATCCGGCTCTGCCTTTCAATCACCCTTTGGATCTCCAGAAAATACTCAACTGATAACTAGATGGAGGCTGGACATGGGAATGTCTGGCGACATGAACGTCGTCAGCTTATGAAAGCTGAGTGAGAAAACTAAATCAAACGGAACGTATATAGTAAAGCTCAATAAAGATACCCTTATTACTTTTTAACACGTCTTTTAAGATCTTTGCGTTCTCACCGTCGAGTTATAACTACCAATATACCCGACCACATATTCAAAAAGAAAACGTCCAACTGAGAAAACTTGTCTCGACATTCTTAACGCCACTATCATCCATTTCTAACATCCGACGTCATTTACAAACCCAAAGTATCTCTTGCTAACCAAACCATCTTTCATCAACCACTTCGTCACGAAGAACTGAAGTGTAAAGGAGTGCAAGAACATCCATTTCGTCATGAAGAACCGAAAGGAGTCTTTACTCAAGGAATCACTACTTCATCACGAAGAACCGAAAGCGTTACGGAGTACAAGAACATCCATTTCCTCACGAAGAACCGAAAGGAGTCTTTACTCAAAGAATCACCGCTTCTTCACGAAGAACCGAAAGCGTTACAAAGTACAAGAACATCCATTTCCTCATGAAGAACCGAAAGGAGTCTTTACTCAAAGAATCACCGCTTCGTCACGAAGAACCGAAAGCGTTACGGAGGACAAGAACATCCATTTCCTCACGAAGAACCGAAAGGAGTCTTTACTCAAAGAATCACCGCTTCGTCACGAAGAACCAAAAGCATTACGGAGTACTAGAACATCCAATTCCTCACGAAGAACCAAAAAGAGTCTTTACTCAAAGAATCACCGCTTCGTCACAAAGAACCAAAAGCGTTACAGAGTACACGAACATCCATTTCCTCACGAACCAAAAGGAGTCTTTACTCAAAGAATCACCGATTCGTCACGAAGAACCAAAAGCGTTATGGAGTACAAGAACATCCATTTCCTCACGAAGAACCGAAAGGAAGAATCACCGCTTCGTCACGTAGAGCCGAAAGCATTACAGAGTATAAGAACATCCATTTCCTCATGAAGAACCGAAAGGAGTCTTTACTCAAAGAATCACCGCTTCGTCACGAAGAACCGAAAGCGTTACGGAGTACAATGACACGACTAAATAGTTGTGTGCTCTTGTGCAACACCCAAGTGCAGGTGATCGTGCAAGTAATATAGTACTGGAAGTCCAGGTCGATCCCACAGGGAAGGAATAGGGAGAATGTCTACTAAGTTAAAACCTAAAGAAAATAAAAGAAAATAAGAATATAGAAGTGAAGTTTCTACGAATCCTAATTAATTAACTTAAACTAAATAACAAACTAAAGTATAAAGAAACATAACTAATTAAACGAGTAAATTAAAGGTGTTGGAAATACGAGAATCCACATTAATCCTAACCATCTACCATGCATATTCATTAACGCTCTATGGAGTACATCCCTTTTCAGTATTCCGTATTTTTCTAAAGATAAAGAATCAATAGCCCTTTCATGACCGAGACTACATCATCACAAGTGATTTAAAATACTTAGAAGACGGTTTAAAACAATGGTAATTACTTGCACTCTAAATGCTGTTAGCATTCAAAGTGGTTTTCAAAAGTCATTGAAGAAAAGGCCTTAAGGCTTTAAGTTCTAAAAATTGTTTTGACAAACTGAGCTTATTGGGACAATTTGATGACAGATTTCCAAAATAGAAAGTCATGGAATACTTAAAAGAATATCTCAGGAATCAACAAGTTCGATCGATCGAAGCGCTCTCGATCGATCGGACATCATCATCCTTCAATCGATCGAAATGTCTTGGATCGCTTGACTATAGCTCTGGTTCGATCGATCGAAATACCTTCGATCGATTGAGCCCAAGGTTTCTAAAGATTGCATGGCAGAGGTTGGAAATCAATGTTTCAACACATATTCCCAACGTCTAAACTACGGAAACATAGTAAATCTAATGCAGAAATAACAAAACATAGTAATCATAACAACTAGGTTAACAAACAATCAAATAAAGAAAAGGAACATAAAAACCTGGAATAAATCTGAATAAAACTTGTAATAAACTTGAAACAAACTTGAATCTTGAATCTATAATGGAAAAGGAGGAAGAAAACATCAAACTAAACTAATCTACTCCTAAACTAACCCTAAAACTACCCTAAACTGCTGTTTTCTGCGTTCTGGAGCGTCCTCCCTTCGTCTGGCGTCAAAACGGCTTATATATAGGGTTCCCACAGAGTTTACGCAACTTTTGGGTGAATATAAAGTTCGATTGATCGAGCTTAGTTCGATCGATCGAAGGTTCGATCGATTGAACTCTTCTTCAATCGCTTGAACTCTATGATTTTGACAACTCTGCGCACTGATGGGAGAATGGCTATAACTTTTCACTCGGACCTCGGATTGACTTCCCGTTTGCGGCCACGCGACCGTAACTCAAAGATCTACATTTTATATCTCTAGGAAAATCTTCCAAATCTGAAGTATTCATTGTCAAAATTGGCGTTTTCTCAGCTGCTTATGTTGTTCTATCCACTAGAATCACTTTTCTTTAGCTCCACTCATTGATTTACATCCTAATACCTATAAAACAATGCAAAAACATATATTTTAGCATTAACACAATAAAAAGACCATTGTTATTAGAATGAACCTAAATGTAGGGACTTTGGGGATAAAAGTATGCATAACAGACCATAAAATACGCTATGAACATGCACTTCTCACCACGAATCATACAAGAACATTCATTTCTTCACGAAGAATTGAAAGGAGTCTTTACTCAAAGAATCACCGCTTCGTCATGAAGAACCGAAAGCATGACGGAGTATAAGAACATCCATTCTCACGAAGAACCGAAAGGAGTCTTTATTCAAAGAATCACCGCTTCGTCATGAAGAATCGAAAGCGTTACGGAGTACAAGAATATTCATTTCCTCACGAAGATTCGAAAGGAGTCTTTACTCAAAGAATCACCGCTTCATCACAAAGAACCAAAAGCGTTACACGTATCCCTTTCGTTATGAAGAACTGAAAGGATACTTACAATAGTCACATTTTAACCGTATCCCTTTTGTAACGAAGAACTGAAAGGATACTCAAGAGTCACCACTTTACAACTCAACAACAGATCCCTTTTCTTACCCTCCCGGCCCCCGTGGCCTGGTTTACCTATCTAACACTTATCCTTGACATACGTTGCTCCTGATCAAGTACAACTAGTCCGTACATATCCTGGACCGCATTCGCGTCACTCATTCCATAGTTTAGTTTGTTAATTACTTTCATTTATACTTTTGAAGTTACGTTATACATCCGTCATTCTATTTTGTTATAATATACTTACGATGAAAACTTACCCAATCGCTATCGATGCAATAATCGTGTCGTACAACATACTAAAAGCTTGGGTATGAACTTTTAATGGTCAATACACTAAATTCACAACAGAAAAACATAGCATGTAGCTCATAGATCTATAACATGAATTTATTATCAATAACCATATAGACGAAAGCCTTAACATACTCATCTACGTGATAGCACAAGATATCCATAACCACATAGGTACCGAAAAGAAAGCATCATCAATAAACACATCATACAAGTAGTTATACAATCTGCCAGGAATTAATTTTATAATGTCGGCTGAATTGATATGATTTATTTGGGCATGACAAATTTCTTTGTAGATCAAACTCAAAACTAGAACATTGTAGATAATTGGATTAGCTTCGTGTACAAAAAAATCTAGCTTCAATTACATTTTCGAGCTGCTCAAAATAAATATTTATTTTACTTAGACATTTCTATATTTTTGGACTGCTCTGTCCCAGATTCATAGTACTGCGTTGCATGTGCATTTCACCTATGAAAGAGTGATATTTAGACTAAGCTATAAAAGAGTTATTTGTAGATAAATGAGTTAGCTTCCTCCACAAAAAAACCTAGCCTCATTTCCATTTTTGAACTGCTCAAAATGTTCATTTTACTAAACAACATTCTGTTGGAAGTTTTTGCTTCTCAAATTTGAAGATTTGACTTGCATGTTGCATAGAACCTCAAAATACAACATCACACACTTGCTAAACATTTACTACATACTATATAGGTTCTAAAGTGAGTTAGAATACTCACTTAAACTTGAAATTGAGCTTGGGCTTTGGATTTGAGCTTAGGAAGCTTGAACACAAGCTTCAATGGTGAAACTCCTTCTTCTTCTAACTTCTTGACTTTTCTTTCTTCTTCTTGGACTTCTAGGACTTATAATCACAGCTCCTAAGTCCTCATGGTGGTGTGGATGTAAGTATATGAGTGTGTATATGAGGTGCTCTCAAGGAAATGGAGGATCAACTCTTGATTTTCCTCCTAACTTCTCTTTTATCTCTCTATGTATCTCTAACCTCCTAGCCTTCTCTTCATGTGCAGATTTTTAGGCCAAAGAAAATGAAATGCATGAGTATATGCATGGTTATATAGAGATGGTGGAGGGGGAGGTGTCTTCATGCATGTTTGCATGTGCACTTGCAATGACAAGTGTCCCACATGTGGATAAGTGTCACATGGGGTGGTGACATGTGTCAATGGGGTTGCATGTAGCTTCCATGTGGCCGGGCATATGGAGCCAACCTCGTTATACATGTTGATTCTAGTTTACATGCAAACGGATATTGTTTCTAATGTCCGGGTCCGAGTACGGAACTAAGTTAATCTTATTATGGTCGAGTCGGTATGGTTACTACAGTCTATCAGTAATCCTACCACACGTCAAAACTGTCATACAATTAAAATAATAATATAATAATATACCAGTTATGGAAATTCATAATACTATTGAACGTAGAAATTACAGGTATTACACCTTCTACCACCTATTACAGGATTTCGTCCTCGAAATCAGAACTAGTTAGTACTATACAGAAATGGAAATTTCTCTTGCATTTCCGATTCCAGGTCCCAAGAAGCGTCTCCTTCATCATGGTGCTTCCACTGAACCTTTACGAGCGGAATCTCTTTGCTCCTTAACTTCTTGATTCCACGATCCATAATTCTTATAAGTCTTTCAACAATGTAACATTGTCGTTTACTTCGATATCTTTGAAATCAATTTTGTGCGCCGGGTTGTGAAGGCATTTCATTAGCTTACTCATATGGAGTATGAACTCTCAACATCTTTGGTGGTAACGCCCTTCTATAGGCGACTTCCCCACGCATTCCAGAATTTCAAATAGTCTGATGTAGCGCAATGATAGCTTTTCCCTCTTTTGTCCAAACCTTGCAATGCCTCAAACCGGGGAAACTTTCGAATACACATGATTTCAAACTTTGAATTCTATATCTCGACGTTGTTTGTCTGCGTAGCTTCTTGTATCTGCTTTGTGCTGCTTTTATCCTTTCCTTTTATTCGTCAGTCTGTGGATAAAATGCAAAACTCAACTTCAGAGGCATTCCCATTGCTTTCTAAAGACACTCCCAAAATACTGTGGTGAATCTCGAATCTCAATCTGATACGATTGATACCGGTACTCCATGCGACCCCATAACCTGTTGCAAGTATAGTCGACTCATTTTCTTGACAGGATAGGTTATGTTGTAGGCAATAAAATGGGCTGATTTGATCAATCGATCAATGACTACCCAAATAGCATTATGGTTCTACTGGGATCTTGGCAATCCCATAACAAAATCCATAATGATATGCTCCCATTTTCATTCTGGGACTGGTAGAGGTTTTGTAGTAATCCTGGAGGTCATTGGTGTTCATCCTTGACTTGCTGGCAAGTAGGATATTTGGCTACGTATTCTGCGACTTCTCTCTGTAGAGATAGTGCCTCCAAACCTTAAGTGCAAAGACAATTGCAGCCAATTCCGAGTCGTGTGTAGGATAGTTCAATTTATGTGGCTTTAATTACCTGGATCCATAAGCGATCACTTGACCATTCTACATAAGTACACATCATAGTCCTTTAGTTCCTAAAAGGAGCGTTCGTGCTTGTCCTTCCACTCAAACTTTGAATCCTTCTTTGTTAGTCCGGTTAAAGGAGACGCGATCCTAGAGAAACCCTCCACGAATCTCCGGTAGTATCTAGCCAATCCAATAAAACTCGTACTTCTGATGCGTTGGTTGGTCTATTCCAACTAGAAACTGCATCCATCTTGGTTGAGTCCACTGAAATTCCGTTCTGTGAGACTACATGTCCCAAGAATTTAACTTCTTTCAACCAAAATTCATACTTACTAAACTTAGCATAAAGACAATTCTCTTTGAGTGTCTAGAGTGTAATGTGTACATGTTCCTTGTGTTCTTCTTCACTCTTTGAGTAAATAAGGATGTCATCGATGAACACAATAGATGAATTAATTTAAGAAGGGTCTGAACACTCGATTCACCAAATCCATGAATACCGCTGGGGCATTAGTTAATCCAAAAGGCGTAACTAAGAATTCACAATGCCCATATCTTGTTCTGAAAGCCGTTTTTGGTATGTCTCCCGATCTAACAAGTAACTGATGGTAACCTGATCATATATCAATCTTTGAAAAGGTTTTCATTCTTAGAGTTGGTCGAATAAGTCATCTATCCTGGGAAGGGGTACTTGTTCTTGATATACCTAGAGTTTCCTTTAGTGATTGTGGACTGCATTATAGTAGTTGTTGGTGTCACTGGTTTGTTTCTTCTGCGTGTTTAATCGACAAGATTCTTACCTCCCAGCTTCTTGATGTGATGGTTAAGATGCCTAGTTGGTCTCACGATTGTCTCCTATAACTTGTAGGGGTCGTAGCATCCTCTTAAGCGTGTTGTTGTGATTGAGTTCCTTTACATGTTGACATAAAATCGTTGTGGAGTTTCGGCATCGTAGGCGATGACACAAGCCATTAAGCGATTTCCCCGTGCATTAATTAATACATAGCATATAAGGTGTTACTGGTAGTTGGAGTAGGATTGATTTACTTATAAGGAATTGAATTCATAACAAAATGAATACTCATGGTGTACTGAGTTAGAAACGAAGAGGTTCGTGATTACTCACTTGTAGGATCACGATGTATAGAATGAGTATCTGAGAATGATCATCAGATGATTACTATAGGACAATCATAGTAATGCAATGACTAAAGGCGTAAGGCCTTCAAGGTAGGACATAAGAATTCTTATCTCATGAGCTAATAATTTAGGTGAAGTCTTAATGATAAAAGTTAAGAAGAATTCATGAAAGGAAAGGAAATGAAGACTAGTTTACAAAGGGGTGCAATATGCTTGAGTTCCTTAGTTAAACAAATATAGAGAGCTCCTTTGCAATAATGTCAAGGGATACGCCCTTGCAAGAGTTGGTCAAACGGTTGACAGTCTAAACGATTCATAAAGATTAATTTAACAGATCATAAGTCCAAATGACTTATAGTGAGTGGTTTATAAATGAATTGTTGCAATCGATTTACATGAGGATAAGTCCAAAGAGGTGACTTATAGCATTAGAAAGCAAATGAATTCACAATTGGATTTATCACTGATCATAATGATCCTAAATCTTGTTAAGTGAAATCAGAGGAGACAATGAATAATTGTTAAGTAGTGGAACAATAAAGGACGTCCCAAGGTTCTTCATAAGAATAATTGATCTAACGCAACCAATGATAGAAAAATAATGGGTTTACTCAAAAAGAGTTAAATCAGAGAGATGGATCTAATTACTCAGCCTTAAATGGTTTTAATTTATAATTGGCACAAGATGTTGTAAACCCAAAATGTGTCTTCTCTTGGTAGGCCCTGTGCGATCTGATCGTTGGCTTGAAGGTGGAATGTATTACTCATCTTTACTAATGTTCCCAGTGCGAGTCGTTCATTGTGATTAAACGTGGTCGATGTCAGCAGTCCATGAGGTCGTTCAGTATGTCGAAGGTAAGTTCCACTCTCGCGTCTTTTCCATCGACTCGGGTATTTAATTAAGTCAATATCTCATATGCTCCTTGCTGTAGAAAAGCATTATCGTTGTGTGCCCTCAGCATCCAATAGTCCTTGAGAAGATGACCCTTCTTGCTGCCGTACTAGCAATTGAAATCTAGTCGGCGGTAGATCTTGGGAGTTTGACAATCTTTGTGCATGTGTCCTGGCAGATTGCAAGTGTAGAA
Organism: Hydrangea macrophylla; assembly: GCA_033977485.1. Classification (NCBI taxonomy): domain Eukaryota; kingdom Viridiplantae; phylum Streptophyta; class Magnoliopsida; order Cornales; family Hydrangeaceae; genus Hydrangea; species Hydrangea macrophylla. The sequence continues at coordinate 9,447,547 of CM066990.1, read as the reverse complement.
GACGTTGCAAAGATTCGCGCGTTCTTATGTATGAGTTGGTGTCCATAAGGTTATCCTAACTTATCCTATTTCGTACATCGCATACTATCTAAGCAATATAGACCAATCCAAGCGTATAAGGTGTCTATCTATCCACAAGACCTATTTGTATTTCTATATACGACTAGGGAATTTTTTATTTCTAAGTTTCGTGCTATGACGTTATCTAACTTACAAGCGGAACCACTCAACTAACATGTAATTTAAGGTGATGAAGTATCTTATCCTTAGTCTTTCTAGACTCTAGGCAAAGATGACTATTCCAAGATTCATCTCAGGAAATTCGTCAAAGCCTAAACATCTTGTCGATATAACAAGTTGTTCTAACAAAATATCTAAGGAAGCCATCCACATAAACTAAGCGTCTATCGTCTAACGGCTAACCTTATATCCTTCAAAGACGTCTGGTATTATGTATGGCTCCATAACTTACGTGCTTAACAAAACTAACTATGATCAGTATTGGTCTAAGAAATCTTACGGTTTATAGCTTAAGTGTGTTGGACAGACAGTAAAAGCCTAAACCTAGGCATTGATACCAAAAATACCTGTCATGCCCCGACGTAGCCAAAATATGGAAAATTTTAAAATTTTCATCTTGGACCCTGAGGCACGTGACTGGTGGAAGTACCGAATTGTCCAAGACCAAAATAACAATAACTAAATGCTATGACAAAAGGGTAAAAGCAACATCTACTACTGGAATATATTACAATGAAAGGCTACAACGGTACTGGCTAATTAAATTCATAAGAATCTTATGGCTCAAAAACTATTACAAAACTATGATAAGTCTACTAATTACAACAAAAATATTTACAAAGGGAAGCTACTGGTCTTCTACCTAACTCGCATAACCATAATCCTCTTCAGTATAATCTTCTTCCACGTTATATTCTTGAGTAGCTCCATAGCATGTGTTCTTGTGACCTGGATAAGCTGGACATGGGAATGTCCAGTGATATGAACGTCGTCAGCTTATGAAAGCTGAGTGAGAAAACTAAATCAAATGGAACGTATATAGTAAAGCACAACAAAGATACCCTAATTACTTTTTAACACGTCTTTTAAGATCTTTGCGTTCTCACAGTCGAGTTATAACTACCAATATACCCGACCACATATTCAAAAAGAAAACGTCCAACTTAGAAAACTTGTCTCGACATTCTTAACACCACTATCATCCATTTCTAACATCCGACTTCATTTACAAACCCAAAGTATCTCTTGCTAACCAAACCATCTTTCATCAACCAAAACATCTTTCATCAACCACTTCGTCACGAAGAACTGAAGTGTTAAGGAGTGTAAGAACATCCATTTCGTCATGAAGAACCGAAAGGAGTCTTCACTCAAGGAATCACCGCTTCGCCATGAAGAACCGAAATCGTTACGGAGTACAAGAACATCCATTTCCTCACGAAGAACCGAAAGGAGTCTTTACTCAAAGAATCACTACTTTGTCACGAAGAACCGAAAGCGTTACGGAGTACAAGAACATCCATTTCCTCACGAAGAACCGAAAGGAGTCTTTACTCAAAGAATCACCGCTTCGTCATGAAGAACCAAAAGCGTTACAGAGTACAAGAACATCCATTTCCTAACGAAGAACCGAAATGAGTCTTTGCTCAAAGAATCACCGCTTTGTCACGAAGAACCGAAAACGTTACGGAGTACAATCCATTTCCTCACGAAGAACCAAAAGGAGTCTTTACTCAAAGAATCACCTCTTCGTCACGAAGAACCGAAAGCGTTATGGAGTACAAGAACATCCATTTCCTCATGAAGAACTGAAAAGAGTCTTTACTCAAAGAATCACCGCTTCGTCACGAAGAACCAAAAGCGTTATGGAGTACAAGGACATCCATTTCTTCACGAAGAACCGAAAGGAGTCTTTACTCAAAGAATCACCGCTTCGTCATGAAGAACCGAAAGTGTTACGGAGTACAAGAACATCCATTTCCTCACAAAGAACCGAATGGAGTCTTTACTCAAAGAATCACCGCTTCGTCACGAAGAACCGAAAGCGTTACAGAGTACAAGAACATCCATTTCCTCATGAAGAACTGAAAGGAGTCTTTACTCAAAGAATCACCGCTTCGTCACGAAGAACTGAAAGCGTTACGGAGTACAAGAACATCCATTTCCTCACGAAGAATCGAAAGGAGTCTTTACTCAAAGAATCACCACTTCGTCACGAAGAACCAAAAGCGTTACACGTATCCCTTTCGTCACGAAGAACCGAAAGGATACTTATAATAGTCACATTTTAACCGTATCCCTTTCATTATGAAAAACCGAAAGGATACTCAAGAGTCACCACTTCACATCTCAACAACAAATCGCTTTTCTTACCCTCCTGGCCCCTGTGGCCTGGTTTACCTATCCAATACTTATCCTTGACATATGCTGCTCCTGATCAAGTACAACTAATCCGTATGTATCCTAGACCGCATTCACGTCATTCATTCCGTAGTTTAGTTTGTTAATTACTTTCATTTATACTTTCGAAGTTATGTTATACATCCATCATTCTATTTTGTTATAATATAGTTATGATGGAAACTTACCCAATTGCCATTGATGCAATAATTGTGTCGTACAACATACTAAAAGCTTCAGTATGAACTTTTAATTGTCAATACATTAAATTCGCGACAACGGAAAAACATAGCATGTAGCTCATAGATCTATAACATGGATTTGATATCAATAACCATATAGACGAAAGCCTTAACATACTCATCTACGCGATAGCACAAGATATCCATAATCACACAGGTACCGGAAAGCAAGCATCATCAATAAACACATCATACAAGTAGTTATACAATCCGCCAGGAATTAATTTTATAATGTTGACTGAATTGATATGATTTATTTGGGCATGATAAATTGCTTTGTAGATCAAACTCAAAACTAGAACATTGTAGATAATTGGATTAGCTTCGTGTACAAAAAATCCTAGCTTCAATTACATTTTTGAGCTGCTCAAAATATTTATTTTACTTAGACATTTCTATATTTTTGGACTGCTCTGTCCTAGATTTATAGTACTGCGTTGCATGTGCATTTCACCTATAAAGGAGTGATATTTAGACTAAGCTATAGAAGAGTTATTTGTAGATAAATGAGTCAGCTTTCTCCACACACAAAAAAACCTAGCCTCATTCCCATTTTTGAACTGCTCGAAATGTTCATTTTACTAAACAACATTCTATTGGAAGTTTCTGCTTCTCAAATTTGAAGATTTGACTTGCATGTTGCATAGAACCTCAAATACAACATCACACACTTGCTAAACATTTTCTACATACTATATAGGTTCTAAAGTGAGTTAGAATACTCACCTAAACTTAAAATTGAGCTTGGGCTATGGATTTGAGCTTAGGAAGCTTGAACACAAGCTTCAATGGTGAAACTCCTTCTTCTAACTTCTTGACTTTTCTTTCTTCTTCTTGGACTTCTAGGACTTATAATCACAGCTCCTAAGTCCCCATGGTGGTGTGGATGTAAGTATATGAGTGTGTATATGAAGGTGCTCACAAGGAAATGGAGGATCAACTCTTGATTTTCCTCCTAACTTCTCTTTTATCTCTCTATGTATCTCTAACCTCCTAGCCTTCTCTTCATGTGCAGATTTTTAGGCCAAAGAAAATGAAATGCATGAGTATATGCATGGTTATATAGAGATGGTGGAGGGGGAGGTGTCTTCATGTATGTTTGCATGTGCACATGTAATGACAAGTGTCCCACATGTGGACAAGTGTCACATGGGGTGATGACATGTGTCAATGGGGTTGCATGTAGCTTCCATGTGGCCGGGTATGTGGAGCCCACCTCGGGTTTTGTGCCACTTCCTTGTCCTCAATTTGCATGCATAAGTTTCTCGTTATGCGTGTCGATTTTGGTTTACGTGCAAATGGATATTGTTTCTAATGTCCGGGTCTGGGTACGGGACTAAGTTAGTCTTATTACGGTCGAGTCGGTATGGTTACTACAGTCTATCAGTAATCCTACCACACGTCAAAATTGTCATACTATTAAAATAATAATATAATAATATACCAGATATGGAAATTCATAATACTATTGAACGTAAAATTACAGGTATTACAGTGCCACAATCCGTTCATGCCATGCAGTGGTAAAAGCAGTAATCGATGAAGATCGCATAATTGAATCTATCAAAACCCCGATGACGTCCTCAGAAGTATCCTATCTACAACCATACTGCTTGGCTACACAGTATGGAATGGAAAAAGTGGTAGCATTTAAACCAAGAAGCCATATCCCGCTTCGCCCTGGAAATCTAACAGTAACTGAACAATTATCCCAACGGGCACAGACCCAACGGATGTCCTCGGTGGTGAGACATCTTAGCCAAATGAACAAAACCACAGAATTGCTGAAAAATCTCCATACCTGCCTCTGATCTAAAGAAGGGATTCTGCAAAGACCGCGAAGATATACCAATAAACTGAGTCGCTCAAGAAGCCAATTTTGAAGCACTAAAGGGGCACCAAAAAGGAGTACTGTCCCATCAACATGTGCTTGATCTAAACCCATTAGAGTTTCTGGTAGGACCAACATCATAGGGTTTCGTTGAGAACAAAATCCATAAGCAACTGGTATGAGGGCATGAGATGAAGAAAACAGGAAGTGCAAAATCATAGCCAATGTCAAGGCACCCCATCCGGATATGGAATGATCGAAATGTCCTCCCATGGTAGTACAATAGCGAGCAAATAGGCAGGGAAAATTAATCTCCAAATCAGAATCATAGATCGGGGTATAGAAGGAGAACAACTGAGGAGTGATGATAGGTTCTTTACATATCCAGCTTGAATGGTGGGAAGGATCAGATCGGAGTAGGGGCTGAAATCGAGAATGGCACTGAATTCTTCAAATAGTGATGAGATCTCTTGATGTCCAAACCGAAATACATGGAATTCCATATCCCAACATCGAATGGCGGCACGCATAGTATCTTCTTCAAATTTCACATTTCTCAGCTGAAAAAGTGTACTAAGGCCAAAATATCTGAAATGTAGATGATAAATACCGGTGACCTCATCCATCCATGAAAAAAGAGCCTGAGAATCGAGAGGTCCCATCTGTCCACAACGTTACTTCTTTCTACTGAAATTCAGGGAGTTCAATCCTTAGGTCCCTATCTTCTTTTCTAGTTTATTAGGAATTTTCAAAATAATCAAGTATCTTTATTGCAAAAGAATTTACAAAAGTGGATGGAAATCAAAGATGGAAAATCATTTCCTTTTCAAAAATATTTTCTGAAATCAAAGAAATCTTTTTCAGAAATTCAAAGGAAAACAAATCTTTTCTTTTTGAAAGTATATTAGAGGCGTCGCACTCGTGAGTCGTATATGCAATGCTCGTGTAGTGTATGCAATGCAGATGAAATGCAATCTAATCTAAATGCAATGCACCTTAATCTAGCTTAGACCTAGCATATCAGCACATAAACACATAAGATTCCTTGAGTATGCTAATTACCCTACTAATCCAATCATTATCCAAGGATTTTTAGCTTTGAAATTCTTAATGGCTCATGTTTACAAAATTGAATTTTTCATGAAAATCTTGAAGGGGAGATTTGCAATTTTTCAAAAATACTTTTGAACCATCAATGCTTGTGCGAAATCATGATTCTTGAAAATCGAGGTAGGAAATTTGAATTTCTAAAATCTGAGAGGAAAAATTCGAAATTGAATCATCAAAGTGTGAAATCATAATTCTTGAAAACCAAAGTGGGAATTTTGAAATCCTCTAAAATCTGAGAGAATAATTTTGGAAGGATTTTACAAAAGTGAATTTCAAAGCGAATTTTCAAAAGGAATATTCCCAGAATTTTTAAGAGACTTAGGTTTTTCAAAGAAGTGCTTGTATTTTCAAAATTTTTAAAAAATCGTCCTTGAATAATGATTGGATATTTGGATAAAGATCATACTACTCTAGAGGAATCTACCATACAAGGTTTGATGATGCCTTCGCATATATGTCCTGATCATCCACATAATCCCCTACGGGCAAACGCAAATAATTCATCACATTGTCCTAATCAAAGATGATAAACAAAATCCTAATTGAAGGCCAGGTTTTAGTCTCATAAAGGGTCCATTAGCAAGCCAAGGGCTCTATATACTGCACGCGGTACAAGGCTAACGGTGACTATATGCTACCAAAGTCTCTTAACAAATGGAGGAAAGGGGGCCCTCCACCTACAAGGCAACGGTCTCAACCAGTCGCAGTAAAAGAGCAATGTAAGTGCAAATACAGGCAGAAACAACACGATTATCGAATTAATAACAAGGATATTCATTGACTAAAGTCAAACCCTCAAAGAACAAGAAACTAAAAGTTTCATGTTCAAATCCCCGACAGAGTCGCTAGATTATGGACCATGTGCATTGAGAAGGGGGTCCTGGCGTTCCTTGACAATGTCGCAGGACGGATCCAATGAACACACTTTAAGGAACTAGAACTTTCTCACGTGGTCCTAGAGACAAAGAATCGCCACCTAATTTTTATCGGGAATTAGGAAACCCAAGTTTGATTCGCCCAAAATTGAATAAGGTTGCTCGTCCTTCATTACTAGAAACTAGGTTTGGGGTCTTTGTACGAGAGGGGAAGGAGCCCAAGCAGGACTAAAGCACCCCTTCCTTGCCCTACCGAACGGTAGGCCTTGATTCAAATATCCTTGTTCTTAATTCATAATTGGTGTTGTTTCCTCAAACATACTAGATGATATATACATGTCAAAAGGAAACATCTAATGAAAATCATTTCAAGAGATTAAATCAAATAGTAGTCGGATGCACATGCAATACAAGAGAGAGATATACTCGCAGTGGCTAGTCCTGCCCGGGACCGATGTAAATAAAGAAAACATGTCATGATATACAAAAGGGAATGAGAAAAATTACATTGGGTTGACTCAAGCGGAGTCGCAAAAAGCAAAAGAAAGGAAACGTGCAATGCAATCATGCAACAATCCTAGATACGATGTCTCTAACATATAAGCATATAAATGGGGACTATCCTAAAGGAAATGTGTCATTGAAAACAAAGTTGTAAACCTAGAAAAATTCTAAGAGAAAGGATAGAGATAGTACACGATACATGGGCACTAAGCCACCTGTAGACGAGGCAAACCCATAAATTGAAGTCCGGATCCACTGCATTCAATTATCTGCACTAAGACACCAAGGAATACCCAAGCATTGTAAAAATACAAGTTGATGATGCCAGAAATTGGTAAGAGAGGTTTAAAGAGAGACACAAGAGATTTAATGTGGTTCAGCCCCGTTAATGAGGTGACCTACGTCCACGGTTGCGTCAGTGCGCTTTTACTAGCAGACCACTGGTGGTGTTTGGTGAGCCAACAGAGTGGGTGGTACTACTAGAAACTACCCGGGTTTATACATAATAGTCAATTGTTTATGTGCTATTCTTTAGGTTTAGAATGCGAACCTTGTAAAAAGGGTAGGCATGCTCTTTTACAGATGTAAGAGTCCACCTATACATGACAAGTATTAAGATTAGGAAGCCTAATCTGATTACAATTGATTTTCATAAATTTAGGAGAGTTTCCTAAGTGATTTAGGAAACTGCTTATTCTTTCCAACAGTCTTCTGACCGGATTAGAAAACTGTGGAGAGGCTTGGTGGTCACGCTGAACTTCAAGGAGAACAGCTGCACTGTACGCTCAGGCTGCGGGCACATACCGGCCGGTCATAGCCAGCGAGCTCGGGACTGGTGGGCCGTACGCGCCTCCTCCGGATTTCTTGGGGTCTTCCTTGCTGATGCGGTGGTTTGACCTTTGACTGGGTATTTCTAGACATATCACAAGCAAACAAATGATATGCATGAAAAACAAGAGGAAGATGTCATCAATCGAATTTCTAGATTCAGCAACCTCTAATGAATCCTATCAAAAGTGGTTTAACATGAGTTGGGATAAAACCCTTTTACAGAAAGTTAGATACATGTCTTAGGGAACTTCTCCAAAAATTGGGACCTCATTATCATTTTTGAAGTTTGAGAAATAAGAATTTTGGGAATAGTGGATCAGGACTATCCACTGTTCTTGTAAAAATCATAATTACTTCTACAAAAATCATGTGAAGCTCTATTTGGTGTCAACAGAAAGCTATTCCATTGTAGTTTATGACAAAAATAACCCCATGGACATGTCTCTAAAAAGTTGTTTTAAACAGACTCTGTTATTCTGGAAGTTTAGTATCATTTGACAACAGAATCCAAAACATAATAGAAATTCATGAATCATGTTAATTAAGTTAATCTAAGTTTTTGATCTCTCATCCATCTATCCTAAATGATTTCTAAACCAAGTTTTATTCATTAATTGTTGTTGAGTGATCTAGGTGTGACCATTTTGTATACATAATTGTGATTGTAGTTAAACTTAGAAAATTCCAGAATAGTTGTATCAACTTCAAACGCTTAGAAAACAATCTTAACTCAATCATATGCTCACGATTTTACATCAACATATAGATACATGAGTTAGGAATCATCCCCAAAAAGCGGATCATCGATAACTATTATAGATTTTCTAAAATTCAAATACAAAGAGACTATGTTCAAATCAGTCAATTGATTTCTCAACAATTTCTAAAAATAGCACATAGATCCTAAGGGTTCTCAAAACGGATCGAATGAAAGCATATTCATCAACGTTTACCTAAAAATTTTGAAATCCATCAAACTATGGGTTTTGATGGACCACATCCTATGGACAAAACCAATCCATTTTGCTGAATTTTAACTAGTTCATTTTAAAGTGTGAGAAAACATCTTAGGTGATGGTTGAAGCTTAATAGAGAGATCAAACTGATAGATCAATTTAATTATCATGATTCCCAATCAATTTAGCCCTTAAGTTCTATGAAGAACTATAGATCATGGATCAAAGGGACTTACAAATATCCTATTGGAGATGAAATTAAATAGGAATTCTAGGTTATAGGAATAATCAAGAGAAAAGTATAAACATAGGAATCATCCCTCTCATAGATCATACTTCCAAACCATCATAGACTTCAAAATAAATACATATATATAATCATGTATGCATGGATCTAAACTAAATAGAAGAATGAAATCAAAATTGAAAACCAAAGTGAAAATCAATCTCTAATTAAGAATTATCAACAAAATCAAAAGAGACTTGGATCTAGCCATGTGAGTGTGTGAAGAACAAGAGAGGGAGAAGATGAGTGTTCTAACAAATAAAACAAAAATAAACTAGATCTAAGTCTTATAGATCTATAAAAGTATGAGTTACAGATAAATTGTGATGTCTACCTCTTAGAGGATTCTCAATTATGCAATCAAAATTGAATTGAAGAGTCTTCTTCTTCAAGTGTTCTTCAAGTCCTTCAAGCACTCATCCATGGAAGTGAAGGGAGGCAATTGAAGTCCAATTCTCTAATCTAATTATCTTGAGATTAGTTTTATGAAAATTTCTTCATAATTCACTTCTTCTCTCTAGAAATCTCTCTTGAATTCTAAGTATATTCTTATGTCTTGCAAGCATATTCAAGGTGTACTTAAAGCTTCTTCAAGATGATCTCCATATATTCCAAGATGATCTCATATGAGATGCATGGGATCTATATATAGAATTTCGAAAACTTAAACTCTCTAGAAATCTCTCTTGAATTCTAAGTATATTCTTATATCTTGCAAGCATATTCAAGGTGTACTTAAAGCTTCTTCAAGATGATCTCCATATATTCCAAGATGATCTCATATGAGATGCATGGGATCTATATATAGAATTTCAAAAACTTAACTCTTAAGTTTTAGGGTTAAAACAGGGATTTTTAGAGATCAAAAAATAGTTAAAATAGTCATTTCAGTGCCTAAACGCAATTTCCAAGCAATTTCCTCGTAGTGGGAACCTCCTGGAAGGGTCTAGAACCAAAAAAATGCGATGGAGAACACCACTAATAAATGGAAGTTTTGGTGGAACCCTCCACCCCTTACCCAAAACTGCCATCTACTATTTTGGCTCCCCTGGTTTCACACAAGCCATGTTTCAAGTTTCATGTGCACTCCTTTTCCAGATTTTTGTAAAAATGCTTTTTGGTGTTCGAAATCATCCGTTTATGTACTGTTGGAAAGCTGTCGAGTTGAATTTTAGTATAAAAATATTCCAGGAGATTTTGAAATGAAAATCGAAGTTCAATTGAAGTCCAGAAGTCCTCCAAAACTTTCGTCGTCTTTTTGAAATCAAATGACTTCTTTTCAAAATTGCTTTTCAAAGTGCGTCGATTTCAAACTTTTCTTTAAAATTGAATCTCTGGATACCTAGAATACTATGTTTAGAACACTTCCTGTTCATATAACCCTTAGTGAATATGAATTCTGAGAGATGATTTTGACAAAATCGGGATTTATGCATTGAAAGGGCATTTCCGAGGCTGATGTCACTTTTCGAAGTTCGATCTTTCGATTGTGTGGAATCCAGTAACTTCCACGGGGTACTTTTCATCATCGAATCCTCCAAGACATTGTCCACCCTAAATCCTATCAGTGTAGTCAAAATTGGGTGTTGACACCGGGTGGCAAACTATAGCAAGCAAGGCAACGAGGAAGCCCTCAGAGGAGAGCTCGACCTGATAGAAGAAAAAAGGGATCAGGCATAACTAAAAGTGGTAGGATACAAGAAAAGGGTCTTGCAGTACTTCAACATAAAGGTAAAGCACTCTAGTTTCCAGGTGGGAGACCTTGTCCTCAAGGCAGTAAATCAGTCTACTAAAATCCCGAGACTGGAAGCTGTGACCAAACTGGGAAGGCCTAAGGTTACCCGGGTCAACCGATCGGGAATCTACTAGTTGCAAACGCTAGATGGATAGGACATGTCATACCCATGGAACGTGGAGCATGTACGGAAGTACTTTCAGTCAAATAAGAATCAGCATTCATTAGGGACTTACGTTTTCTTTAAATAAATTGTAGCTCTTCCTGAGCAATTATTGTGGTTTTTTAGATTGAATAAAGATCCTTTATTACAAATAGTGTTCCCTAATAGTATTTTAAAACCAAAGACCTTGGGAACACACCTAAGGCACCAAAAGACCTCAAAAACTCACTCGAGGCACCAAAGACCTCGGGAACGCGCCCGAGGCACTAGAAGACCTCGGGATCACACCTAGGGTGCCATTTCTTCTTAGGTCCATAACCTACGATGGGGGCAAATCCCTTCTAGGTGGCTGATAATAGCGAACTGGACAAGACCCTAAAACTACCAACGTTTTAGGTCGGCTACCTATAATCATCACCTCCATTAACACCCGCCTTAGCATAAACTTGGGGGGGGGGGGGGGGGGGGGGGGGCAGGAAGAGATAATGGACTAAACAAGAAGTCATTCCGAACATTACGGGACTTGGAATTAGCTAAATATAAACCCTTAGACATCCAAGCACCCACAATGTTCTGAGTCTATGTTGGGATTATTACAAGGAGCTTGGTTAATCCCAAGCACTTACAATGCCCCGACCGGGTTCTACAAGCCTGGAAAATTCTAAGTACAATAGCTCAAAAAATTTAAAGGTTTTACAAATCCTCTAAAGACCAAGTGTCTCCTACCAGTCTCAGTTTTAAATCTTTTGCTAAGGCAGGGTTATAATAAAGCTAAACAACTAGTCGGGCACGGGCAAACAAAAATAAGCAAAAGTACCCAAGTACAAACAGTATGCAAAAAGTGACCTCAAGGGGCCTTCTTTCATTACTAATTACAAAAGTACACTACATGGGGGCAATTATAGTAGCCTCCCCACACAAAAAAAATACATGAATCCTCACTGCTGGTCATCTACTATGATCACAACATCTTCAGTCTCCCTAACCTCAACTGCAGCAACTGAATCTCCATCAATAGGGGCCCCCTCCTCAGCAACAGGGCTTCCCTCCTTCCAAAAGTCAGATTCAGCTCAGGAGTAACTCAAGAGATCCCATTCAGGATGATCTAAAGCAGCCCTTTGGGTCAGGTCAGCATAGCCTTAGAGGAAGCCGGCCTTGAACTCTTCTTCCGCATCCTTCGCCGCTGCCTCCCGAGCAGCGACAGCATCAGCCAGGGCCTTCTTCTCGGCTTTTACAGCCCTCTAGTCCTCCTACTCAGTTGCTAACTCCTCCTGAGCTGTCGCTAAGTCCAGGGCCAATTCCTTCGTCTTTTCTCTCCCCATAGCCAGAGTAAAATTCGAAGCCTCCCACACTGCCCTCTCTGTGGAAAGGGCAACCTCAACATTGGCCAGCTTCTCAGCCATCCCAGGCAAGTAGGCCTTGGCCCCGGCCAGAAGCCAATTAATCACCGTAAATAGAAAAATAGGAATAATGAAAGACGAGTGACCTACTATGTGAGAGATGCTATAAAGCCACCCGATCAGAGCCTCAAGGCCTAACCCTGAACACCTCGACTTGGTAGCAACCCGGGTCGGACTCTCACCCGGACATCATCCGCAGCTTCTTTGATGCGGTTGAGATGTTGTCCAAAGGTCGTTTTGGTGGTCGCAACAACCTAAAACTAGGGGGTTGACATACTGACTCAGTCCAGTCGAGGCCCTTGGTGGATCTGTTTAAGCTGTTGGCCAGCAGCTGGGTCTTGCCTTTTCCTCCTTTGGCCATAATGTACAGCCAAGGTGGCCTCCTTCTCCTTCAAAGCAGCCGTATTCCTAGGAGCCATCTCTATGAAAAACCATGAAAAGATAAGTCAAAGATTGGCCAAAATACATACAACAATGACCAGGTAGAAATGGAATTGAGGAGGACCCAAAAACTTACCAGTAATGATCGGAGGAAACAAGGGTGCTTCAAAGGGTAGACTAGACTCATAGCTAATTTTTTGATCTCCTGTCTGGGTTAACAGGTTGGCAACCTTGGTCGGCTCCTGAGCCAAGGCCCTAATCCAATCCTGGCACTCATCAGGAATGCTCGGCTGATCAGTCGACCCCACTACAAAAAGAACACATCAGTTAGTCCAACAGAATTAACTACAAAAAAGGAAAACAAATGCAAGACTGGAGCGTACTCCTCAACATCCCCGCCCAAGAGGTCCTTAGTTGAATTCCTGGGCCATCCTCACAAAGCCCGAGGGTGGACACGTGAAAGAACTTCTTCTTCTACCCCTTGTTGTTGCTCGGGAATTTGTCAATTATCTTCCTTCCCTGTTGGGATCCCAGAGAGAAGAAGCCGACCTCCCCGTGCAACGGGAATGGTCGGTGGGTCCACAAGAACTCTTGAAGGTTAAGCTCATACCCGAGGACTTGGGGCAAGAGGTGTATGGCCCCCATCAAAAATCTCCACCCCTTCAGGGCAAGCTACTAACACGAATAAAATATTATGAGCTCTTGTGTGCAACACCCAAGTATAGGTGATCGTGCAAGTAATATAGTACTGAAAGTCCAGGTCGATCCCGTAAGGAAGGAATAGATTATTAAGATGTTTTTGTATAAATTATTTCTTAAAGAAAATAAAAGATGATTGATTTTGAATGATTACTTAACTAATTATAATATTGAAAAGAAACTAAAGTAACTAGACTAGTGAATTTAATGAGAAAAGCTAAAACAACGAATTAACTTGAACTAAGTAAAATATGAATTAACAGGTTAGGATTACACAAATTCATACTAGATTCACCAATTATCATGCCTAAGGAAGGATATGGCCACCTACTACAATTCAACGGGTGCCTTTCAATGTTTGTGCCTTGTTTGAGTCCAATCGATACCAAATATTTGTTAATTAGTATAAAACAACGTCAAACAATCCTATGAATTATTTACGGGCAGATTTGAAATAATTCCTCTTTCCATTCAAAACACTTTAACAAGTCCAATACTAATTATTTGAAGTGATAAATTGATTTGAGTGTCTAAGTTCATGAAACGAATCAAAAATTAGATTAGAATGTAAGACCAGTGTTTAATATAGTTAGAAAACATTCCGACAATAATTCTAAACTATATTCCAAGGAAAAATTGAATTATGAAGGTTGCCCTTTGAAAACATGCATGAAAATTGGCTTTAACCTACCATTAGCAAAATAGATCTAATAATCATAAATAGCATAAACATAATGAAAATCATGATTAACAGTGATTAATGGACTGAAAATATAAATAATAGAGATAGGGGGAACACAAATAGAGCCGCTTAACAAGGGCTCGAAGCTCGGCTCGATAAAGGCTATGCTCATTTGAGCTCGTGAACACGATCGATTAAGGCTCATGAGCAAGCTCGTGAAAAAGCTCGTCAATAGGTTTGATAAAGAGCTTGTATAGTGATTTTTATATATACATTTATTATAAAACTATATAATTTTAGAGAAAATATGACAAACCTCATAAAGAGGCTTGATAAATGATTGATTTATCATTAAACTATATAGTTTTAAAGGATGTGCAAAAAATCTCGTTAAAAAGCTCGTGAGAAAGCTCGCAATCAGTTGAAAGCTCGGCTCTTTTGAGCACATGAGCAAGCTTGCGAGCTCATGAAAAAGCTTGCGAACAAGCTCGGCTCGGCTCGTGTCCACCCCTAAATAGACAGCAATATAACCTGGAACGAAGAAAAACTATTTTGTGGACTTGAAATCTTGAAATAGCATCCAAACATGACCTTAGAGCTCTCCTAAACCCTAGATTATGAGAGCTCTAATAGCCTCTCTAACACCTACTATATGTAAAATATCATAAAAGTTGAGTATAATACGTTACAAGTTATATATATCAATATAAGAGTCCTAGATCTAAAAAGAAGCTGCTAGGGTGAATCTGCTGAGTGGAACTGGTTCCACTACACTACTAAGATCGGTCATGGCAAGGACTGGTCCCGCATATGTTTTAGGATCAGTCCTGGTCCCGATGGAAGAATTGCGATATCTCTTTGCTCAAACCTTGGATTGACGCACAATTTGCGGCCATGCGACCGTAACTTGACCATAATTCACAATTCCAAAGTCTTTAATATCAAAAATGCCCTTTCCTCAGCTGCTGCTATCATTCTCTTCCACCAGAATCACCTTTTAAGCAACGAATGCTTTCTTTGACCTACAAAACACTCACAAACCTCGTGTAAATGAAATATATAAGAGTTATGTGACAAAAAGTGAGGCATTCATTTCCAAGCTTGAAGATTCTCTTTATTTAAACGCACCCAATAGCTTATAAGTCCATACAAATACAATTGTTTGAACATTAATCACCATGAAAGCGCAATGTTATTGCAATGCGTGTAACTCTAGGGACTTGGGGATAAAAGTATGCATAAAAGACCATATAACATGGTATGAATATGCACTTTCTATGTCTAATCACACCCCCAACTAGCTCAGTGCTAATCCCTAGCAATGTAGTGAACTAAAGCAAGGTTAATTTAAACTCTAAAAACTAAATTCAAAACAAAAGAAACAAAAATCCTAACTCACTTTCGCAGGAATCGTGATTGCATTTAGCATATGCAACAAGCCGTTAAACCCCTAGGTTCCCCTTAGTGGACTAGTGTTGTCTCGTGAGGGCTTGCAGTGAATCTACCCACAAAATTCCTGTTTATGGTTTGAATTACAGTCTGTTTGGTTCACGGATTATTTTAGGTGGATTCTGATTACCAGGAATCATAATACCAGTAATCACTTTACTAGGAATCTAAATCCCTGCAGAATTCTAGCTGAATTTAGAATCCAGTGTTTGGTTGGGTCAAGGAAAATGAAATGGAAATATTGTTAAATACCTAAGCTACCCTTGAAGGCTAAAAGAATGTATGAGTTAAAATCAAAATTGTCAACCCTCTAAAAATGGAGGGTGATAAAAAAAATAATGGTATAAATCTAAAAATCAATGACACATAAGAAATGAGATAAATAGAGTAATTAAGACATGAACATGAGTCTAAACTATTACATGTAGTTAAAATACATTTGAATAATAACAAAAGATATATTATATTTTTAAGCATAAAACATGTACAGGTCTAAGTACAAATCACAATATGCCAAATATGTAGTTATTGTAATATCATATAGACTTTTCAATCATTAACATTTAGCAACCAAAATTTGAATTCAGTCATTAAACTAACATCAAATATAATGTTTCAAGTATAAGAAATCATCATAAACAATCTCATCTACCAATCTCTCCATTTTAGAAAATAATAATAATAATAATCATAAATTTCTTCTGATCACATTATTTGTTTGTTTAATAGTCTAATAAAGGCTAGTTTAGGTATTATGAAAATAGTAAATCAAAACCCCAGTAATCCTTAGGAATACCACCTCCAAGCTAGGATTTAGAATCCACCCTATTTTCCACCTTTGGGTGGATTCTAAATCCAGTGGGACCCATAATTCATTCAATATTCCATGAACCAAACAAAGATATATTTTGAAGATTACTAGTAATCTTCGGGTGGAATCAAAATCCACCCTAAAGCCATTAAATCTTTCAAGAAAGCTCTCTCTCCTATATCAATACAATTATGTTCAACAACTATAAATTTATCTAGTATGCTTTAGCCTTGTAACACACACATTATAGTTAATCTACTATCAAAGTCATTAGAATGTTCCATACCTAATAATCTTCAAGTGCGTGTGTGAATGGACAACCAAAATACAAAACTTTAATTTCAAAGCTTGCATAACCTCAGGCACTATCAAGACGTTCATTTTGACTCAACTCTCACTGGGATTACACTCTCAAGATGAAATCACTCCGAATAAGGTGTAATAATTATCACTCATGATATGGAAGGTATAAAGAGTAAATATAAATGGAATCTAATACTTTTCATATCTAAATTGAAAAACGAACATTTTGAAGTGCAATAGTCTCACGAATGGATACCTCACACTAGAAGAGTGAAATACCGTGGAGAACTCTCTCATTACCTTAGCTTCAAATCCAATTTACTTTGAATTATTAGGACTTTGAAATGCATTGATGTAAGGGAAAGAAAGGTAGAAATTTTCAATATTGTGTTAGCATGTGACTGGAGTACTTCCTCACTTTGAATACATACATTTGCAATTTTTCTGCAACTTCCCATCTTCTCCAATCTTCACGACACATCCCTATTTCTTTATGTTTTTTTTCTTACAACTCTTTTTCTGTTTTTTTTTTCACTTCTTTTTTTCCCACCCCTCTTCTATGCTTTTTTCTATTAGCAACTCATCATATATTATTTTATTCATTTTGCCAACTTTTCACTCACACTTCACTAATTTCATCATAGATACATCACACTCTCAATCACATGCCAAGATATATGTAAGCAATAAGTATGTGGCTTGTACTCCTAACTCAGGTGTAGGTGTTTGGGAAGTAATGCATGAATGGATAAAATTTAAGCTCAAATGTTGGTTTATGGTAGAAACATATCTAGAAGGGTAATATATAAGAAAGTATGCATGATTAGGCTCAAGGTTGAAATATTGGTGTATAATCGAATAAAAGAATGCCTAATCATTTTCCAGGTACATTAGTTTATCCATTTCAGTAATTAGAGAGTTCTAGAGCTTTGGTAAATCCTGAATGTTCTCTTATAGTGATCAGCCAAATAAAAAGAATAATGAGACTTTCAACGAATTCAACGCTTTTCAAAAAGTAAAGAGTAAAAATATAAAACCCTCTAAAATGAAAGAATGGCTCAATATGCTCACTTGGGTTATTAGTCTCCACTACATGTCTCTTAAGATATCTAAGCTATGCTTACTAATTCAATTTAGCTAAGTACATGGTTGTAACTCGTGCTCAAATTGTTCAAAGATAAAAAAGTATAAAACATACTATAACTAAGATAGTAAACAAACAATAATTGTGTGCATCACAAACTAATGACATATAGAAAATGACATAAATGCATCATAACTAACTACATTAACTAAAAGAGATACAATAACCCTTTTATTTTATTCAAAAAAAATTGAATTTTAAATTTTACTCTACTGAGTTCATGTTGCTAAGCACAAGTATTTAATACTAAAGCACAAAAAAGAAAGAAACAAGGCATACTCCCCCCAACTAAAACTAAACATTGTCCTCAATGTTCTAAACTAAGCACATGGACATTTGAAGTAAAGTGAGAGAAGGAACGATTTTACCTCACACATTAATGTCCAAAGAATTTTAAGTTACCTGCAAAATCTATTAGTAACAAGGCGAGATAAAAAAAATATATAATACGTCTACTCAGTAAACAAAGTAAGCTATTAGTCAAGATAATCATCATAAAACAGTAACCAAAATTTTTAAAGATCAACCCAATGAAATAATTTTACAACGAAAAGAAATTAAGATCCTCATAGCATCTCCCCCCAACAATTGGCATTTCTACTAGCATTAAGTACTCAAAACGAGTGTCATACACCAACAATTGGAATTTCAAATATTTCTTGCGATTAAATAGATATGCAATTAAGAGTTCAAGAAGACCTATGAAATGTTGGAATTCTCCCCAATTAACTTTAACATAAGGTTAGAGGATTTAGCAGATATGACCTCACCACCTTTTGTATTTTTAAAATGATTATGAAATATTGTATTCAAATACGAATAGAGTGAAAGTATAGGAAACTTAGGAGTATGCGGTATAACCATTTCCACATGATATAAAATGATAGATTCAGGATTACACACTCCTATTAAATCAATAGTAGTACTCCAAGGTGGATCACTAGTACATTTGGAAAGGGAAATCGAATGGGTATTTAGAAACTAATCAAACTGAATTTCCCATTCATCCAGCTCCATATTTACTGAAAAATTGACCTACTCTTTAGCCTTTTGATAATCGCCCTCGAAGTAGCTTACATCAACACAATCTAAAAATTCATCAACCTCACTATCTATATTATTTCCAGGTTCCCTTAGGATGAAATGGTGTACATGTTCTACGAGCTCATAAGATTGTGCAGAGTAAATGTAATGAACTTCATCGCCATTTTCCCCTTCATCTGGGTGGTGGGAATGCAAAAAGATCTTAACATTCAGAGTCATATTCCCAACACCATAGTCATGAGGCCATTTCTAACGTGAATAGTTGCGTCGATTGTTGCTAAGAACGGCCTACCAAATATAACAGGGATCTGTGTATTGCTAGTAAGTACAGGTTCCGTATCTATGACAATGAAATCCATAGGGTAAACAAAATTATCGATTTGAACTAAAATGTCTTCTAACATCCCCTGTGGTACTTCAATCGATCTGTGGGCGAGTTGTAAGGTAATCTGAGTGGGTTTTAACTCACCTAAACCCAATTGCTGGTAAACATAATATGGGAGCAAATTAACACTTGCTCCTAAATCTAGGAGTGCATTTTAGATACTTCGATTCCCCAAGATGCAAGAAATTGTTGGGGTCCCAGGATCTTTAAACTTTGGAGGTAAGTTATGTTTTGTGATTGAGCACACTTGTTCTGTTAAGTACGCTTTCTTTTAAACCCTTTGCTTACGTTTGACAGTGCACAGGTCTTTTAGGTATTTAGCATAAGTAAATACTTGTCGAACAGTATCCAAGAGAGGGAGATTAATGTGAACTTGCTTAAAAAGTTCAAGAAACACCTGACTCTTGGTTTCTTGCTATGGTTTCAATCTTTGAGGATAGGGAGCGGGAAAGGGACATTTAATGTTTTCTGTTTCAATTTTATTATTCCCACCCAGTTTTAATTTTTTGATTTCCTCTCTATGCTCTCTTTTCAATTTCTCTATTTCTTGTTTAAATTCCAATTTTAACTTTTCAATTTCAAAAGGAGGTTCTTCCTCAATGTGAGACTCTTTCAATTCTTCCTCATTTTGTTCTTCATCAACCTCTTTTTCCTTCTCCACTACTTTTCTACTTCTTAATGTTGTAATGGCTTTGGCCTGTTCTGGATTTTTAAAATTGGGGACTACTTGCCCTTGGCCTCTTTGATTCAGTTATGGTTGAGGAGGGAGGTTACCTCTAGGATTTGTTTGTGGTTGAGCAGGAAAAACTCCATTTTCTTTATAGTCAAGTTGATTACTCATTCTTTCCATCGTTGTTTGTAGTTTTCCCATTACTTCAACCATTTATTGTATCATTTGTTGGTTTGGGTCTTCCTGCGCCTTCTTGTGAGGCGGCACATAGACATTAGAGTTATGATGTGCATTACCTTGATAGTTTTGTTGTTATGGGGACTAATATTGTTGATTATATTGGAAGTATTGATTTTGTTGAGGCTGTTGATTAAAATTATTTGGTGCTTGATTTGCCTCAGTTCTCCAATTATTCAAATTAGGACGATTCCCCCAACTATACTCACTGTAAGAATTTGTAGGACCCTTATAGTTATTCATCACATTCATATCTATAGGTGGTGTTTCTTGATAAACATGTATATTAGGGCAGATATGTGCATGATGTCCTACCATATCGTAATTACCACACACTTCTTGTTGATATGTCACTCTAGGTTGCTCTGTTAGCCCTTTAGTTAATACTTCCACTTGTTTAGCCAATTCTTCATATTTCTTAGACAACTCATCTTCAGCCCTAAGTAAGAATATGCTCTTTTGTTTGCTCCTATCAGTTTCACTAGGAGGTGCGCATGTTACTTCACGTGGTTCCCATTGAGGTGAGTTTTTAGCAAGCCAACCAAAATATGTTTAGGCTTCATTCGTGCTTTTATACATGAATGATCCCTGACACATTGTTTGTTCCAACTTTTTAGACTCTGGGGTTAATCCTTCAAGAAAGAAACTCATGAGATGCCATTTTTTGAAACCATGGTATGGACAAGCTAAAATTAAGTCTTTAAAACATTCTCACACTTTAGAAAATGATTCATTATCATTTTGGGTAAAAAGTTTTATTTGCCGCATGTGGTCATCTGTTAAATGTTTTAGAAAGAATTTTTTCAAAAACTCCTAATGCATGGTGGACCATGTACTAATTGAACCCGTTCTAAGATTTAAAAGCCAAGCTTTTGCTTTATCTTTTAATGAAAAAGGAATCAACTTTAATCGAGCAATTTCTTGTCGGCATGTTTGATCAGCAAACGTCTCATATACCGATTCAAAATCTTTTAAATGCACGTAGGCACGTTTAGCCTCCATCCTATAAAAGGTGAGTAGGAGATATAACATGCCATTCTTAAAGTGAAAAGCACCATGATGTTGTGGAATAGCTATGCAACACGGAGTTGTGTTCCTGTTGGGAGCTAACAACTCTCGTAAGGGGAGTAAGTTATCATCTATCCTCTCTCTAGGGTTGAAATTATGTTGACTTTCAACATCATTATTTAAGCCTAGGTTATCTTCCCCACTATTTCCATTATATTCTATTATTATTATTGGGTGGTAAAAGTCCATCCATAATATTGGAATGTGAAGGTGTAGCTATTAGATTAACAGAGTTATTGGAAGAATTATTCGAAATTTGCAGTTCTTGAATTATAGCTTCGGTTAAATAATTTGCCTTAAAACAATATAGACCTTATGTGTGGTATTATGCAAAGCAATAAAAAGTAAAAGCACTATAATATAAATAATAACAAAAAAGAATAAACTAGATAAAAAAAACTAAACTAAGTGCCTTCCCCGACAACGGTGCCAAAAATTGGACATGAATAAAATATTGTGCGCTCTTGTGTGCAACACCTAAGTGTAGGTGATCGTGCAAGTAATATAGTATTGGAAGTCCAGGTCGATCCCACAAGGAAGGAATAGATTATTAAGAAGTTTTTGTCTAAATTATTTCTTAAAGAAAAGAAAAGATGATTGATTTTGAAGGATTACTTAACTAATTGTAATATTGAAAAGAAACTAAAGTAACTAGACTAGTGAATTTAATGATAAAAACTAAAACAACTAATTAACTTGAACAAAGTAAAATATGAATTAACGGGTTAGGATTACACGAATTCACACTAGATTCACCAATTATAATGCCTAAGGAAGGATATGGCCACCTACTACAATTCAACGGGTGACTTTCAATGTTTGTGTCTTGTTTGAGTCCAATCGATACCAAATATTTGTTAATTGGCATAAAACAACGTCAAACATTCTATGAATTATGAATTTGAAACAATTCCTCTTTCCATTCAAAATACTTTAACAAGTCCAAATACTAATTATTTGAAGTGAGAAATTGATTTGAGTGTCTAAGTTCAAGAAACGAATCAAAAAATAGATTAGAATGTAAGACTAATGTTTAATATAGTTAGAAAATATTCCGACAACAATTCTAAACTATATTCCATGGAAAAATTGAATTATGAAGGTTGCCCTTTGAAAACATGCATGAAAATCGGCTTTTCTAATGCTTCATTGCATAAACCTAACATTAGGTTTAGCCTACCATTAGCAAAATAGATCTAACAATCATAAATAGCATAAACATAATGAAAATCATGATTAAACAGTGATTAATGGACTGAAAATATAAATCATAGAGAGCAATATAACCTAGAACGAAAAAAAACTACTTTCTTGACTTAAAATCTTGAAATATCATCCAAACATGACCTTAGAGATCCTAAACTAGGGTTTAGGAGAGCTCTAATAGCCTCTCTAACACCTACTATATGTAAAATATGATAGAAGTTGAGTATGATATGTGTACAAGTTATATATATATATATATCAATATAAGAGTCCTAGACCTAAAAAGAAGCTATTGGGGTGAATCTGTTGAGTGGGACCAGTCCCACTACACTACCAGGACCAGTTATGTCAAGGACTGGTCTCGCATATGTTTTTGGATCGGTCCTGGTCTTCTACAGTTGACAGTTCTGCGCACCGATGGGAGAATTGCTATATCTCTTTGCTCGAACCTTAAATTGACTCACAGTTTGTGGCCACGCGACTGTAACTCAACGAGCTACAACTTTTATCTCTGGAGAAAATTCAGAATTCCAAAGTCTTTAATGTCAAAAATTCCCTTTCCTCATCTACTACTGTCATTCTCTTCCACCGGAATCACCATTTAAGCAATGAATGCTATCTTTGACCTACAAAACACTCACAAACCTCTTATAAATGATGTAAATGAAATATGTAAGGGTTATGTGACAAAAAGTGAGACATTCATTGCCAAGATTCAAGATTCACTTTATCTAAACGCACCCAATAGCCTATAAGACCATACAAATACACATATTTGAACATTAATCGCCATGAAAGCGCAATGTTATTGCAATGTGTGTTACTCTAGGGACTTGGGGATAAAAGTATGCATAAAATACCATATAATATGCTATGAATATGCACTTTCTACGTCTAATCAGCTGTCCGGGAGCAATCCTGAGGTAGGGTGATAAAACCTGACCGATGCAAATGAGCCCCACCTATGGGTATGGCCAAGGAACTGTGGCCGAGGATATCATACATGTTTTTAATCTGTCCTAATTTAGTAACAAGCTGACTACTGGGATTACACTCGCAAGAGAAGGTTACGTCGAGACTACTAAAGACCGAGGCCTCATCACCTGACCCCCATGACACAAAGGATACCTAGAGCCCGTGGCTCATCTCTTGATCAGACACCCGAATGGGAATCCTACCTTTACTGTGGTAGTCTAACGGAGTTAGTGAAGGAGGATTTAAGCTTGTGTCCAGGGTCCCCAACCTTGATTGCTTATCTTCCGATCGGGAAAATAAGTTAAAATTAGAATGACACATTTCTAAGGTTCCTACAATGGGAAGAGGGAGTAGCTGGCAGCCTAAGTAGGGGTCAGGAATGCCGAGTCTAAGGTATAAGGGTGGGAGGACCAAGAGCCTATACGGTAAGGTGTACACGGTCTTCATAATTAGGTAGCAATCAGACAGAACAATTCTAGAGCACCCCAACCGGGCCGACTGCTCTACCAAGAAAAGGGAACCACCTGACCTAAGGAAGAAGCAGAACCTAAGAAAAAAGAAATCCCACTCCCTCACGAGTCCTAATGGGTTCCTATTCTCCTGCCTCGTTCGGGAATATTAACCAATAATGAAGATAAGAAAAATACAGTGAATTATAAGGCTGGAGGGATGAAGACTTATAAGAATAAAGTGCAGGAAAGAGCTCGGATGTCTTAACCGGACGCTTTTTCTTTTATACCACTCGGTAGACTCTTCTTATGGGCAGCAAAAATAGCAAAAATGTTCAAGTGTCCCTTATATAGACAACGCGGACAGTCTAGATTATCTCAGATCCAAAGGTCTAGCCATCTTCCTGCCTAAACGCCTGACAGTTGGCACCTCAGGCAGCCCAAGCAGTGCCTCAAAAGGTGTGCATATTAATGGCATGATGTGATAGTTTGGTTAGGTTATGAATGTCCAGTTGCACTTATATCGGTCTCTTGGATCCTAACCAGACCAACCACTCCTTGACATGTGGCTGATACTGACACCACACTCCTAAGGTAACCGATCGGTCTAGGCCTCAGTGATCAAGGCGACCGGTTCGGCCCCGAGCAATTTCCTGAGCTGCATCCTGGATGGTTTACCGAAGCTAGGCAAATTTTCAACCCTCATTTGATGAAGCATCACATTAGCCTCAGAAATGGGGGGCAGCTGACATGTACAAAAAATATCCAGTGGAAGCTCCACTCCTACATAACCTGAGCGGTATGCTCAGTACCATCACGACCCGACCAACAGGTCGGGATTACCGTACAGACTGGGCTCGTCACGGGCATAGCCCAGCCACATCCTATTATGTGATCCATAATGTTCTAGACAGATTTCTATACGAGCTAGAAGACTGATGAAAAGAGTAGATTGTTTCCTAATCCGATTAGGAAACCTCCACAATTTGTGCTAATCAATCCCAATTAGATTGTATTACCTTATTAGTTTACTTGCCATGTACGAGTAGGTCTCTTGCATCTATAAAAGAGACCACTCTCCTCCTTCAAGGGGATAGCATTCTTATTTCATACACACGTATATACTCGACTGGTCTCTGGTAGTTGCGTCTCCTTTGTTGGTTCACCAAAGGCCCTCAGTGATTTGATAGTGTATGTGCTCTGACACACACGTGGACGTAGGTCTCTTCATTAACAGGGTTGAACCACATACAATTCCTCTTGTCTTCTTTTTCTTTTCTCTAATCCAATTTTAGGCATAATCATCGGGTATTATTATTAGTGAAGATTATTTCTTATTTTTCTCTTGTCTTCTTTTTTTTTCTCTAATCCAAATTTAGGCACAATCATCGGGTATTATTATTAGTGAAGATTATTTCTTATTTTCTATCAAGAAATTGGATAACTGGATTTTTTATGATTTATATGGGCATCATGAGCATATATGGTATTGTTGTTATCTCTTATTTCTCTATTTATTCAGAACGATTTTTGGGAGTATTTATCAAGCTCCTTATATATTCTCTCGAGATTGAGGGTGAAATATTAAGATTGTCGAGGAGATAAGATATTTGGGGATTTATCCAGTCGCTTGAGTTATCTTGGGTTGTTGAGGAATATCCCAACTTTATTTGGGTTATATCGGCATGTTCAGGAATCTCTCAACATAAATTTATTTACTTCTATTTCTTGGGATGCCTCTCTTATTATCGAATAATGATTGGTTCTCCAACGTGTTAGTATGAATAGTAGATTTGGGGTCAACTAAAAGTAACAAACGTTTCTATTATGTTTCTATCGATTGGGTAACACTACAGTCATAAATCATTCTTTCTGGTTAAGGATATAGTTGATTGTGATCAAGACTAGGTAGTTGTGTTGTACGAATAACAAAATAAGTTGGAGATCTACACTTGAAAATGGGTTTACAAGTTTAATAAGTAGTATCTCTTTTATATCCAAACCACTACAAGATCCATTCAACCACCATATGCATAAGGTAATAGTATTCTTATTATTTCTTTGTACTTTATATGTAAGCAATTGAGATCTGGCTATTGCACTACAATGTAGCAATTGTCAAGCATCCTAGCATATCACTGGAAACTTTCAGACTTTGGATTTAGCTACTAATAATGTTTTAGAAAATTCTGGGATATTTGAATGACGTTAAGTAAGTTTATATATGTTTAAATGAGTAGAAAATATTTTGAAATTATCTTTTGTGGGAAAAAAACACTGATTTATTGTGAATCGGGAAGTGTTTAAAAATATTTTGATAAAAGGAAGTGGTTGGAATTGACCCAAATTATGTAGAAGGGGGAAACTAATGAAAAGAGTTTTAATCAAATGTGGGTATTTCAATTGTTGTTTAAAGTTGTTATTAATGGAAGATTTTTTGGTTATATGATAGTTGTGTAAATAATTCTATGGAGAGAGATCTTAAATGAATATTATTGGGCTAGGAAGCTTAGATGAGTACATTTCTTTTTTACTTTGGTTTTAAATTGGAAGATTAAATTTTGAAATGAATTCCAAATGACTTTGGTAAGAAAAGGGTTTGGAAGTAACTTGTGATATTCTATGTATTATTTTGAATACTATTTATTGTGGATACATAATTTTGGTTGATAGGTTATAAGGAGTATTTTCTTGGAATTGAGTTGGGATATTCTTGGTTACAAGGTGAGTGTGACAGGATAATGAAGCACTTCAAGCGTATGATTGTGTAGAATTCTAACATTGGAAAAAAATGGTAGTTTATCGCTTGTTGCTTGGGATTACAATCGGAGATCAACGAGTGATTTTGTTTACATACAATTGACACCTTTAAAAGGGCACTACATACTTGGATAAATAAGAGAAAATTTGAGATTGATGAGTGTTGGATCATATTTAAGTTTTATCACAACAAAATTAGTTGCTTATTGATTGTAAGTGCTACAAGGAGGGGACAAATTTGTATATCGATTTTTATATATTGGGGCTTAGATAGCGTAAACCGAAAGACAAGTAAGTTCTACAATCTGAATAGTTTGAGAATCGTGAAGCTTTGCCTTATGTTGAACATCTGGTGGATGAGTTGTATTTCTAGAATATGTGATTTAAAAGGATAAAGATTTTGTGGGTGTCATTGAAAATCAATCAATCGGGACTTATGAAAGTGACATGAATTTTAAGTAACAGGATTGATTGATTTATGATAATATTGATATTATTATTGTGAAGGTTTGTGTTGAGATTGAGTTATATGTTGATGCAACAATAATTTAGGCTGTTGAAATTTCATAAATATCTGGTATAAGATTTGGAATTCATAGTATTCTTTCAATATTGAGCATTTGACAGTAATATTCTTACGAGCCAGAAATTTATATTAATTGTCGTGACTTGGAATATTTAGTTATACAACAACTATTGAATTGGCAGTATGGAGGATAGTTGGAACTCATGATGGCTACAGTTTAAAATTTTGCATTAATCAGGTGAAGACAAAATGGTTATTGATATGTAGAAAAATATCCATCCACCTCAATAAGGAGCACCAAGTCACCCGGTAACTGGGCCCAATGTGCGGCTGTCAAGAGCCGTATATCCAAGAAGTGTTCAGGATCACCCGGTCCCAACCAATGGGTCGGGAACTCCACACAGGTTCACCCCGTCGTAGACGCAGTCCAGGCATTTCCCATGACGAGCTCTGGATTGTTCTAGATAGTTTCCTATCTCGGTTGGAAGACTAATGGAAAGAGAATGGTTTCCTAATCCTATTAGGAAACTTCCATGATTTGTGCTAATCAATTGCAATCAGATTATATTACTTAATCTGTCTAATTTCCTTGTACGAGTAAGTCTCTTGCATCTATAAAAGAGACCCCTCACCCCCATAGAAGGGGATCGATCAATGACCATTGTGTCGTAACTCTCTCATACACACACACACACACATACCCGGCTGGTCTCTGGTAGCTCCAGTCCATTGTTGGTTCACCATAGACCCCCGGCTACACAACGTCATAGTGCAAGTGCTCAGACACACACGTGGACGTAGGCTTTTTTGTTAACAAAGTCGAACCACATACAAATTTCTCTCACCTTTTTCTTCTTGCAATCTCACCAAATTTAGGCATCATCAGTTTGGCACCGTCTATGGGAAGCAACAGATTTCCAAAAAAAAAAAAACAAATCTCTTAATTGAATAGTCATGCATCCAAAGAAGGGTAAGAAGACTGCTTCCCCAATAGGTCAGGCGAATTAGTAGGCTGGGCAACCGGCGGCCTCCATCACCTCAGACCAAATCATCATGACTATTACACAACTCTTGGAGGGCCGGCATCAAGCTTAGCAACAAATCGAAGCATTGCTGGCCCGACAGGACAAGCCTCATCAAACTGAGGATCAGCTCAACAACGACGCACATGATCAGGTGCTAGTGCGGGCCCGACGGCGTGCCTATACTGCGCCAGTATCCCCCTTGGCTTTGGGGTGTTCTAGGAACGATGAGCATAGCTGTGGCCCCGAGCGGACCCGACAACGTGCCCGAGCCAACCTAAGCCAAGCAGGGGACGTCAAAGAGATCATTAACAACAAGCGTGCTGCCAAAAAGAAGGGCAAGAGAAAATGGCATGGGAATCGGCCCAAGAACACCCAGCCAGGAGTCGAGGTGACCATAGGCACACGATGACCTAGAGTCAAAGCCATGCCTCATCCTTAAGGATAACGCACTTTGAAGAAGAGGCTTCTTTGTCTGACCCGACCTACCGCACAGATATAGAGCGGGGGACCGATCGGGAGGACGTTAGGGCCTGCATCAACGACCTACAAAAATAGATTGAGAAGTTGAACCGAAAGCCAGGTCATGTCTACACCAATACTGAGACCAAATCGCAGTTCACTATCTGGATCATAGGGTTCACGATTCCACGAAAGTTTAAGCAGCCACACCTTGATTCTTATGACGGTACGGGAAGTCCGGTCGACCATGTTTGGACCAATAAGGCCTAGATGGCATTAGCTACTAATGCCGATGAACTGCTCTGCCTGGCCTTTCCCAGCACCCTCAAGGGGCCAGTCATACATTGGTTTCACTCACTCAAGCCCCGATTGGTTGGTGATTTCAAGGCACTCAATAAGCTATTCATTAGCCAGTTTATGGGTATGCTAGACCGAACACAGCCAGACACCCAATTACTGGCTGTCAAGCAACGCAAAGGAGAATCCCTGAAGGACTTTGTTGACCGGTTCAATCAGCAAAAGCTTCAGATCCCTGACCTCAACGAGATGGTCGCAATCACAGCCTTCTGCTCTGGGGTTCAACACACCAAGTGCGCCACATCGTTTCATAGAGACTGACCGACAACCTTGGTTGAACTCTTTGAGAGGGTAGGGAAATACATAGACACCAAGGAATTCCTAAAGGCTAAGCATTCAAGCTTCGCAGAGGATGACTCCCCGAAGGCAAAACAAAAATAGAAAGGTTCTGAAAAAGGTTCGGGAAAGAAGCTGAAGCAGGACCAGCAACGAGGCAGTCGAGACCATACCTCGATTTCTTTCACACCACTTTCCCGACCTATCCAAGAAGTTATGGTCGTTGCCGAAGCCCAGAGACTGCTCAAGAAGCCAACAAAGTTGAAGAGTTCACCCAAGAAAAGGAACAGAGACAAGTACTACCGGTATCACAAAGATCATGGCCATGATACTGAGGAATGCATCAAGCTCAAAATTGCCATTGAGAAGCTCATCGAGCAGGGTCACCTCGCCAAATTTGTCACAATAGACAGACAACCGAGGCCAGACACTTGAGCTCCCGAGCAGCTATAGCCCCTCGGTCACATCAATATGATTTTTGGAGGAAGATTGGGCAGAGGGGACTCACAGTTGCCCAGAAAGAAACATAACCGGGCATCCCTAGCGGATGTCCTGTAAGTCCAACCAAACAACTCCCCACTGACTGATGTATTGACGTTCTCGTCCAATGATGTCAGGGACCTGCACTGCCCCCATGATAACCCGCTGGTGGTAACTGATCGGGAGAGAACAAATCCTAATTATACACCTTAATGCGCATTTGTTAGTACTTTTTATCCTATTTTTGTGTATTTTTATTTCATTTTCTATTTTCTGACAGGTTTTGGAAGAAAACAAGTATTCCATGCTAAACAGGGTGAAAAGCATAAGAAAAGAAGCTGAAAAAGGCCTATCGCGCGTGCGGCCCGCTCGTGCAGAAGACCTAAACCTCGCTCGCACGACCCGCTCGTGCTACCTCCCATCATCACGCTCATGCAGCCCGCTCGCGCGACATGTGTAATAATCAAAGTTGCGTATTTCACTATACTGAAGACTCCTGCGTAAACGAAACTGCCAAATTATGTCCAGAATATAAAATATAGCAGTTTTAGTGCGTTTCGGGTTAGGAAAGCTTCCAAAACTTATTCCAAACTCTATATATACTTTGTTTTATTCAATTTTTAGGTTAGACTATATCACACACATATACATACAGCCATTTACAACAATATACACAGCTATTGAAGAGAGGAAAGCAAGGAGAAGAAGAAGAAGACCAAGGATTCCCATGGCCTCCTCTATCAACCTCTTACCATTCATCAATTCTATGGCCAACTAAACCTTGATCTAGGGTTTCAATGAAACCCTAGCCAAGTAATAGGGAGTTATTTATGTTTTTATTTTAGTTTTATTATGTATGGATGATGATTATATGTTTAGAGGATTTAAATAATAAAATCGTGCTTCTATTGATTAAATCATTACTTTCAAAGTTTATTCTTGTCTTAGATCTATCTTGACTGTGATATGCTCAATGGTCTATATTTGCTGTGCTTGTATAGATTATTTACATGTAATGGTACTTAATTAAATTGTGCTATCAATTATCCGAATAGTCTATGCCTAGGTTAGACGGATTATGCCACAACCCTAGTTTAGTGTGGGATAATTTGTGCTAATCGAAGATGGATTATGTTGGTTTTTGAACCATGGTTATTTTCTTGACGGAAGAATTGGGCTTGTAGCTACAATTCTCCATTATCATCCAACTTAATAAGCTAAGTGAATGCATAAATACCCTTATTATGAAGCTAGTGGTGGATTTGCAATCCTAGTTTCCCTAAAACATATTTATAAAAATAATTTTAAATCACTTTCATAGTTTAGATTTATTTTCATTAGTCTTATTAGTTTAATTAAAATTCAAATCAATATCCATTTTCATAATTAATTAGATTTAGGTTTTAAAATTAAAATCTGTAGTAATTCAATCTCTGTGGGTTCGACCTTTTAGTTTCACTACTATAAATCTTTAGAAAAGTAAAGTACACTTTTTATATCTTGATACTGACAAGATCAATAATACTCTCGATAGCCAATTATATGGCCAAGAGGGTGTTAGTGGACACAGGCAGCTCCTCGGATATTCTGTTCGCCTCAGTCTTCAATCAGTTCGGGATATCAAGGGACCGACTCCGATTAGTGGCCACCCCCTTGGTAGGGTTCAACGGATCCAACACACAACTGCTCGGGATGATAGAACTACCAGTCTTGATGGGGATCTACCCATAGCAAACCTCTGTTATGGCGAACTTCGTAGTGGTAGACGCTCCGTCCGCTTACAACGTCATCCTTGGGAGACAAACACACAACAAACCCAAGGCAGTTGTGTCAACCTACAGCCTAGTTATCAAGTTCTCGATGCCCCAGAGCCCAGGAATCCTGTAAGGAGATCAAGCAATCGCCTAGATCTGTTACATCAGCTCCCTATGCAGAGAGGCAATTACAGAAATGCTAAACATTCAAGAGATGTAATCGAGGGATATGCGGGATGGGGTCAGCCCGGTTGAGAAGCTCGATCAAGTAGTGTTGGACCTGCAATTCCCCGACCGGTCAGTCAACATCGATACTCTTCTGGGACCAAGTCTCAGAGAAGAGTTAATCCAGTCCTGAGAGAGAACCAAGATGTCTTCGCCTAGTGCCATGAAGACATGCCTAGAATTTATCCCCAAATCATATCCCACCGACTCAACATTGACCCGACCTGCCGTCCGGTCAAGCAAAAGAAAGGGTTATGCCCCCGAAAGGCAGGAAGCAGTACATGAGGAGATTGGGAAACTTCTCAAAGCGAAGTCCATTAGGGAAGTACAATAACCCAACTGGCTAGCTAATGTGGTCCTAGCAAAGAAGAGCAACAAAAAATGGAGGATGTGCGTGGACTTCACGGACTTGAACAAGGCATGTCCTAAGGACTGCTATCCCCTACCTAAGATAAACCTCCTTATGGACTCCATGGACGGTCACTCACTCCTCTCCTTCATGGATGCCTACTCGGGATACAACCAGATCAGCATGTATCCCGAGGACGAAGAGAAGACTTCTGATGTTGTCAATATCAAGATATAAAAAGTATTCTTTACTTTTCTAAAGATTTGTAGTAGTGAAAGTAAAGGTCGAACCCACAGAGATTGATTACTACAGCTATTAATTTTAAAACCTAAGTCTAATTAATTAGAAAAACGGATTTGATTTGGTTTGAATTAAACTAAATAACAATAAAAATAAATCTAAACTATGAAAGCAATTAAAGTTGTTTTAAATAATATTTAAAGGAACCTAGGATTGCAAATCCACCACTAGCTTCATAATAGGAATATTTATGAATTACTTTAGCTTATTACGTTGGATGAATATGGGGAATTGTAGCTACAAGCCCAATTCCTCCGACAAGAAGATAATCATGGTTCAAGCACCAACATAATCCATCTTCGGGTAGCACGAATTATCTCACACTAAACTAGGGTTGTGATCTAATCCGTCTAACCTAGGCATGGACTATTCGGATACTTGATAGCACAATTCAATAAAGCACCATCACATGTAAACAATCTAAACAAGCACAGCAAGAATAGATCGTTGAGCACATCACAGTCAAAATAGATCTAAGACAAGAATAAATTCTGAAAGCAATGATTTAATCAATAGTAGTACGATTTATTAATAAAAATCCTCTAAACATGTGACTGTCATCCATACATAATAAAACTAAAATAAAAGCATAAATAAAACCCTATTACTCATCTAGGGCTTCATTGAAACCCTAGATCTATGATCTAGCCGTCCATGGAAGTAGTAGATAGCAAGAGGTTGATGGAGGAGGCCATGGAAACCCTTGGTCTTCTTCTTCTTCTCCTTGCTTCCCTCCCTTCAATGGCTGGAAGTATGGTTGTAGAATGTGTGTATAATAATTGCCAACCCTTAATTATAATAAAATAGGGTATATATAGATTTACAACAAGTTTTGGAAGCCTTTACAACTCGAAACGGACTGAAACTGATGTAATTTATAATCTGTACGTCATTCTGCAGTTTCGTTTGCACAGGAGTCTTCAGTACACTGAAATACGCAACATTGATTTTTCCACATATCGCGCGAGCGCGACAATTGGGCCTTCGCGCGCGCGGATCGCGCGAGCGATTCTGGGGTTCTCGCGCGAGCGGATAGCGCAAGCGATTTCTGGATTTCGCGTGCGCGACTTGGATTTTTCAGCTTCTTCAACTATGCTTTTTCACCTTGTTTATCCTGGTTTAGTTGATTTCTTCCAAAACCTGTCAGAAACTAGAAAACGGAGTAAAAATATACAAAAACAGGATAAAATAGTACTAACAAATGTTCGTTAAGGCATATAAATAGGATTAGTTCTCTCCCGATCACACCCCCAAACCTACATTTTGCTAGTCCTCGAGCAAAACTAAAATAAAAACTACTAATAAAATATTACTCCATTTTCGTATGGATTACGATTGCATTTAGCTTATGCAACAAGCCTTTTATACCCCTAGGTGTCCCTAGTCGGACGAGTGAAGTCTCGTGAGGGTTCTCATCAACAAGTTACCCACAACCATCTTTATTAACTTAAAATTTTAAAAACTTTTATTAAAACGAAAGAACATAATATTCAATACTCCTTATTATACAACAAAGATTTGAAATAGAATAACGAACAAGAAGAAACAGAATCAAACGTTCACCTATATCATGAGAAACAATCAAGTGCATGCAATGTACGAATCAATAGAGTTCCTCATAAGATTGCACGTGTGTGATGTGGTAGTCAAATGAACACGCGCATGTCATGAACATGGAATATAACTCGGATAACCATCTAACTATGCTTCGACTACGAATCTCACAATGTCAATTACACTCTAAAATGAAACACTCATAAACAGGTGTAATTTCTCTAGTATACATGAGCAAAGGAATTATGTTTTCAAAACGAATAACGCTCACATACGACATGAAAAAGACGCATGACACGAAAGAACAGTAGTCTCATGGATAGGATGCCAACAATCAAGAGAAATTAATCATTACCATGTTTTAATCCCCCTCCCATCGTTTACATATCAAAACCATGTTTTTCTAGGATCAATTAGGACTTTTCAAAGGTTGTAACGTGGCTCAGGTAATGAAAGAGGATAGAAAGCGATATATCAAGTAGTTTCAGAATGGCATTGTAAAGCATGTTCAATTTCTTTCATTCGTCTCTTCTACCACATTCATCTTTTCATACTTTTTCTCATTCATTTTTCTTCTTTTCTTTCAATTTTTTTTCAACCTCCCTCTTCTTTATTTTTTTCTTTATTATTTTCCTCCTCGTTGCTTTTGAAACGAATATTCAATAAATAACAAGGCAACCACCCCAAACATCATCTTATTTTCTTCTTCTTCTCAATCGCACATCGCCTTAACACCACTAAAAGGTGATCAACCTTTCAGAAGTGAACTCCAAGTTGGCCAAATTGGAGCAAAAACAAGGATAATGGTAATTTAAGAAAGAAATGGCATTTTAATGGCTCAAAGGGCGAACTAAGGAAATTTTCATCATTTATCGGTCGGCAGTAAACAAAGAGGGCCTAAAATCATTTCCTAGGGTTATATAGTTCTTCAATGTTTACGACAGAAGATTATTTAGCATGGTAACAAATATTTTAACTTGACTATTAACCAAAACAAGAATAATGAGACTAAACAACAAGTTAATGCGCTATTTCAATGAAATTCGACAAACACAATGTATTTATAACCCTCTAAAAAGAAAAGATAGGCTCAAAAGCTCACCGGGTTTAGTCTCCACCTTATGTTATCTAGAAATCCGAATCATATTATAGTTCACATCAAACATGTATTCAAGTAACTACGTGCAGTGCATATGTTTATGTGCAAATCTATGATATAAAACTACGATTCAATCAATACATAACTTAAAACATTTCAACATGACTTCAGCAAATGTTTAATCACATCTTCCCTTGTTTACCATTCTATAACAATTCAAAGTTCTATACTAAGAAGTATCAAATTGATATTGCAAAAACGTTAGTACTATCGTTTATTTAAACATACTTATTGAAAAATTTTGCATAAGCTAATGTGCAAATGTGCATGTGTGAGTGCATACCCCCAAACCTAAACCTTTCATTGTCCCCAATGAAACAATAAAACGAAAGAAAGGAGAGTAGGTAAAAAAGGAACGATAGTACCTCGATCTTGACAAGCATAGAACAGGTGAACACAAAGGAATATGGTTATAAAGTTCAATGTTACATGTTACCGCTAGATAAACGAAAAGAAACTAACAAAAGAATATGAAAAGTAAATTAAACCAAAATATAACATA
The DNA here is from genome assembly GCA_033977485.1 of Hydrangea macrophylla. Taxonomy (NCBI): domain Eukaryota; kingdom Viridiplantae; phylum Streptophyta; class Magnoliopsida; order Cornales; family Hydrangeaceae; genus Hydrangea; species Hydrangea macrophylla. The sequence continues at coordinate 9,411,964 of CM066990.1, read as the reverse complement.
TAAATCTAAAAACCAAGTTAAACTAAACTAAACTAGCAAAAGGAAAAGAAATAAAACGAAAAAGTATAAATGTAATAAGGAAAACAACGGCTAACTTGAACTAAACTGAAACAAATAAACAAAAACAGAAAAGAAACACAAATAAAATAGGCAGGGAGAAAGATATAGAAAACAAAAGAAAAGATCAAGAAAATGAGGAATCGCGCGAGCGGCCGTCGCGCGCGCGAATTCCCAGAAATTTTTTTTTTTTTTTTTTTTTCTTTTTTTTTTCTTTTTTTTTTTTTTTTAAATCGCGCCAGCGAGGTACCTCGCGCCCGCGATTCCAGGCGCGAGGAGAACCTGAGGGCTCATAATAAAGAAAAGCAAAGAAAAACGTTAAGGGGCAAACTCGCGCCAGCGGGCCGCGCGAGCGACGTCTCGCGCGAGCGGGCCGTGCGCGCGAGTTTGGTTTTCTCCATTTTTTAACTAACATTATGTATATATTATTAAAATAAATTAATTCTAACCCCCAATCCTGTCCAGACTATCCAAAACAGACTAAAATCACCCAAAAACAAAGAAAAACGAACAAAATAAAGCTTGGGTTGCCTCCCAAGAAGCGCTAACTTTTACGTCTTTAGCTAGACCATTCTAGCTCAAGATTTTATGGAGGCCGTAAATCAGAATTTGCGCCCAATAGGATATCAGGAAGAGCTCGGTGGTAAGCAGAAATAACATCGCTTTGAATTAAATCGATTAACGGTTTATCATTATGTTCGAATCGATTTCTTACTTTTCGAGTAGATTCAGCATTAGGGTCCACGGGATTAGGATTCATCCACTCATCATCGTCCGCTATATTATTTTTCCCACTCACCTTTATTTCTTTAGTAGGCTCAATATTCCGTGTTACCTCACCTTCCACCTCACATAGGGAATTGTCGTTTTTAGGAGGTTGATCCATAGCATTAAATACGTTTAATTTTAAGTTCATGTTCCCAAATGACACTTTCATTACCCCCGTCCGACAGTTAACACGCGCGTTGGCGGTTGCTAAGAATGGACGGCCTAAGATGACAGGAGTATGTTTCCTAGCATCTAGCACCGGTTCGGTGTCAAGGACCATAAAATCTACAGGATAGAAGCATTTATCAACTTTAACCAAGACGTCCTCGACGATTCCTCTAGGAATTTTAATAGAACGATCCGCTAATTGTATAGTAGCAGCCATAGGTTTCAATTCACCTAGTCCTAATTGTTGATAGACGTGATAAGGTATGAGATTAACACTAGCTCCTAAGTCAAGGAGAGCCCGATGAATGATAGTGTCACCTATGACACATGAAATCGTAGGCGTACCTGGATCTTTATATTTTGGAGGAGCGTGTTGGAAAATTGAACTTACTTTTTCCGTGAGGAAGACCTTTTTAGGAGTATGACTCCGTATTTTGCGCTTTTGAGTACAAAGGTCTTTTAGACATTTAGCATAAGCGGGAATTTGTTTTATAGCATCGAGGAAAGGAATATTTATTTTGACTTGTTTAAATACCTCGAGTATATCCTCAACCTTAGACTTTTTATTTGTAAGATTAGACGGCTCCTCAACATTAGGTGGATATGGTAATGTTGGAATATAATTTGTTGAGACCGGTTCATTTTCTTTCTTATTTTGGCTCACGTCCTCACCCTTCGTCGTATTAGAGTTGCTATTCATATCTTTCACATTCTCATTCAAAATTTCTATTACCTCTTCCTCTCGTGTAGTCAACCTAGTTGAGACGGCGTTTACTTATTCATTCGACCCCTTAACCTCATATTGTCCCTTAGGGTTTTGAATTGTTTGACTAGGCAACGTCCCCTCGTTTCTACGACTCACTACAGTAGCTAGTTGTCCCATTCGGGATTCAAGCTTCGCAATGGATTGTGTGTGTGAGTGCACTATTTGTGCTTGTGCCTGTACTTGCGTTTCAATAGTCTTAAGGGACGCCAACACCTTTTCCTCAAAAATGTTACCCCTTGGAGGATTCGAATTAGGCGGCAGGTGTGGGTATTGATTAGGTTGAAACTGAGGTCGATACGCATTAGGAAAATTAGTCGCCTCATTAGGATTATTATTGTTATTATTTTTCCACGAGAAGTTAGGATGGTTTCTCCATGGCGCATCCGGATTATTAGCAGTTGCATTATAATTATTTTGTGGGTATTGTTGAATAGAATTAATGTGTTGCTCCACGAATTCCGGAAATTGACTCGCCGATGGACATGCAAGTATCGAATGTGAAGGATCGGAACATAATGCACAGATTTCACGAGCGGGTAAGGCTGTCGTTTGGTTCATTGTTAAAAGTCGGTCAAGTTTGTTAGATAGTTCTTTTATTTCAATTGATTGACTTGACTCGAATTTTACCTCCCTCTTAGGTTGTGGGTATCCCTCAGAACGGACAGACACCGCTTGGTGCATCGAATTCTCGCTTAAAGTTTTAAATATTTTCCAGGCCTCGTCGGCGCTTTTGTGTAGGAAAGTTCCCGCACAAACGGCATCGACGGTATTCCTAACAGAGGGAATAAGCCCCTCATAGAAGACCTGAACAAGTTGCCACTTAGGAACCTGATGATGTGGACACGAGCGTAATAATTCTTTAAATTTTTTCCATGTGTCGTAAAGTGATTCCCCATCTTGCATTACAAAATTGGTTATTGATTTTCTTATCTGGTTTGTACGCATAATAGGGAAAAACTTTTGTAAAAATGCGGTGTGTAAGTCTTCCCATGTTCTAATTGTGTTTGGCTCCAAAGATTGGAGCCAATATTTAGCTTTGTCCTTTAATGAGAATGGAAAGAGCCGCATTTTTAATTCATCATCAGTAAGATTTTGAATTTTCAAAGTAGAGCATATGTCTTGAAAATCTCCTAAGTGTTTATATGGATCTTCATTTAAACGGCCATGGAAAGATGGAAGTAGCGAGATGGTAGACGACTTTATCTCAAAGTGAGATGTCGTCGCCTCCGGTAATTCAATACATGTTTGTGGCGTGTAAGTCGTCGGAATAAAATAATCTTTAAGTGGAGGAGGTGGTGGTATATTAGGATTATTCATGTTAGCTCCGTTGTTATTTTGATTGTTATCGTTATTATTCCCAATGTCTGCCATTTTAATCGGTTCTATGTTATGAAAGCGTGGTTTCTTTAGTTTTTGAAGGGTACTACGTATTTCAGATTCAAATAAAGACGTTGGTTTTGGTGTCAAATCGTCGTCTATTACAAACCTAGTTCCAGAAGTTAAGTTTGAAGACTTATTAAGTCTTAATGTACGTTCAAGTTCAGAGTCTAAAGGTTGTAATTCCGGTTTATTTGAACATGTACCTAACATAAACTAAAAGAAAGTAAACTAAAAACAAAAATTAACTAACAAAAGAAACAAATAGCAATCACACAAATAAGACGACAATCAAGCACACAGTACTACTATGATGCATGAATATTATCCTGTAATGCAATGACCGCGTCAAGCCCAGCGCCCCGGGTTTCCTAGCTAATGCAGTGCAATTAACCCTAAACTAATGCAAATAGTGCGTCACAGCGCCCTGACTTACAGTGGTTTAAAGCGAATTTCACAAGAAGCAATTTATTTAATTTTTATTTATTTTATTTTTGCGTAAGCTCCTTTGATGTAATTAGCTGCTCCACTCGGAAACGTTGACTACAAAATAAAAGAACAAGTTAGTAACTAAAAACAAAAACAGAAAATAAGAAAAATAAAAACTAATCTAATATTTACGAATTAACTAAACTACGATTATAAAACTAAGAGTAGTAATACAATCCCCGGCAACGGCGCCAAAAATTGATGTTGTCAATATCAAGATATAAAAAGTATTCTTTACTTTTCTAAAGATTTGTAGTAGTGAAAGTAAAGGTCGAACCCACAGAGATTGATTACTACAGCTATTAATTTTAAAACCTAAGTCTAATTAATTAGAAAAACGGATTTGATTTGGTTTGAATTAAACTAAATAACAATAAAAATAAATCTAAACTATGAAAGCAATTAAAGTTGTTTTAAATAATATTTAAAGGAACCTAGGATTGCAAATCCACCACTAGCTTCATAATAGGAATATTTATGAATTACTTTAGCTTATTACGTTGGATGAATATGGGGAATTGTAGCTACAAGCCCAATTCCTCCAACAAGAAGATAATCATGGTTCAAGCACCAACATAATCCATCTTCGGGTAGCACGAATTATCTCACACTAAACTAGGGTTGTGATCTAATCCGTCTAACCTAGGCATGGACTATTCGGATACTTGATAGCACAATTCAATAAAGCACCATCACATGTAAACAATCTAAACAAGCACAGCAAGAATAGATCGTTGAGCACATCACAGTCAAAATAGATCTAAGACAAGAATAAATTCTGAAAGCAATGATTTAATCAATAGTAGTACGATTTATTTATAAAAATCCTCTAAACATGTGACTGTCATCCATACATAATAAAACTAAAATAAAAGCATAAATAAAACCCTATTACTCATCTAGGGCTTCATTGAAACCCTAGATCTATGATCTAGCCGTCCATGGAAGTAGTAGATAGCAAGAGGTTGATGGAGGAGGCCATGGAAACCCTTGGTCTTCTTCTTCTTCTCCTTGCTTCCCTCCCTTCAATGGCTGGAAGTATGGTTGTAGAATGTGTGTATAATAATTGCCAACCCTTAATTATAATAAAATAGGGTATATATAGATTTACAACAAGTTTTGGAAGCCTTTACAACTCGAAACGGACTGAAACTGATGTAATTTACAATCTGGACGTCATTCTGCAGTTTCGTTTGCACAGGAGTCTTCAGTACACTGAAATACGCAACATTGATTTTTCCACATATCGCGCGAGCGGGTCGCGTGAGCGCGACAATTGGGCCTTCGCGCGCGCGGATCGCGCGAGCGATTCTGGGGTTCTCGCGCGAGCGGATCGCGCGAGCGATTTCTGGATTTCGCGTGCGCGACTTGGATTTTTCAGCTTCTTCAACTATGCTTTTTCACCTTGTTTATCCTGGTTTAGTTGATTTCTTCCAAATCCTGTCAGAAACTAGAAAACGGAGTAAAAATATACAAAAACAGGATAAAATAGTACTAACAAATGTTCGTTAAGGCATATAAATAGGATTAGTTCTCTCCCAATCAACTTCTTTCATCACCGACCAGGGGACGTATTGCTACAAGGTGATGCCTTTTGGCCTCAAGAATGCAAGGGCAACTTACCAATGCCTAGTCAACCATAAGTTCAAAGATCTTATCTGGAAAATGATGAAGGTGTATGTTGATGAACTCCTGGTCAAAAGTCGAGATGAGTCAAACCATCTCGAGCACTCGACCGGGGCCTTCATCATCTTAAGAAAGTTTTGGATGAGGTTAAACTCGGCTAAGTGCCCATTTGGAGTCTCATCCGAGAAGTTCCTGGGACACTTAATCAGCAGGCGAGGAATTGAGGCAAACCTCGAAAAGATTCAAGCCATCATCAACATGCAGTCCCCCAGGTCAACGAAGGAAGTTCAAAGTTTGGTCGGTCAGGTTGCGACATTAAACATATTTGTTTCCCGGGCAACCGACCGGTGCCTACCATTCTTCAAGATCCTTCGCAAGGCTTATCAGTGGTCAGAAGAGTGTGAAGAGGCATTTCAGGAACTCAAGAAGTACTTGACATTGCCTCCTCTACTCTCAACTCCCGTACCCAAGGAAGAATTGTTTCTTTACCTGGTAGTGTCATCCTCAGCAATAAGCTCGGCACTCATCTGAGAGGAGCACGAGATCCAGCTCCCAATTTATTACACAAGCCAAGCGCTCTAGGGTGCAGAAAGTCGATACTCCTGCATCGAGAAGCTCGCCTTTATACTCATCACCTCTGCCCGGAGACTTCGCCCGTACTTTCAAGCCCATGTCATAGTGGTCCTCACAGACTAGCCTCTTCACCAGATTTTGTGCTGGCCTGAAACATCCGCAAGGCCCATTAATTGGGTGTTGGAATTGGAAGAATTCAAAGTGGTCTACAGACCCCGAACAACAATCAAGGGATGGGCAGTGGTAGATTTTCTTATGGAATTCACATATCTGGAGGATCCTGTTGAGGAGCTCAACCCACTCGAGTTACCACCCGACCTACAACCTGACACCCCGACCTGGGTACTCTATATGGACGGGTCCTCCAACAAACAAGGCAGTAGGGTAGGGATCATCCTGACCACACCCAATGGGATCTAGCAAGAGTACGGACTAAGGTTCGGGTTTCAGGCATCCAATAATGAAGTCGAGTATGAAGCCCTGTTGGTTGGGCTACAGTTGGCTAATTCAATGAGTGCGCAGCAAATTCTAGGATACAGCGACTCCCAACTGGTAGTCAACCAAGTCAATCAAGAAATAAGGCTCGAGAAGATAACATAGTGGTCTACTTGGCCCTAGTCAGGACGGTTACCAAAGGGTTCAAAGGCTTTTTAATCAAACAAATCCCAAGATAGGAGAACGCAAGGGTCGACTGGTTGGCATGCTTAGAATCATCCTCCGAGTCAGACCTCCCCGGGATAAGAGTAGAATACCTATCCGAACCCAGCATGTCCAACTCCAAGGGAATGGATGTCGATTCGGTCGATTTAGGGCCCAGCTGGATGGATCCAATCATGATGTTCCTCACAACCGGTGGCCTACCGAACGGGAAAGATGAATCCCAATGGGTCAAATATTGGGTGGCTAGATATCACCTCGTTGACGGTGTGCTCTACAAGAGGGGGTTCTCCATCCCCTATCTCCGATGCATCCACCCTACCCAGGTCTAAGGAATCTTATATGAAATCCACGAGGGTGTGTGGGAAGCCATATTGGAGGTCGAGTACTCTCTCATAAGGCTCTATTACAAGGGTACTATTGGCTAATAATGGCCTGGGATTCTCAAGAGTACGTTAAAAGGTGTGACAAGTGTCAACGGTATGCCAACATGATCAATAGTCCGGCGCAGCTCTACACTCCAATCCTCAGCCCCTGGCCGTTTGCTCAGTGGGGCATTGACATAGTCAGACCTCTTCCCATGGCAAGGGGCCAAGTCAGGTTTACGGTCATCACTGTCGACTATTTTACAAAGTGGGCACAGGCCGAGCCCTTGCCAACTATAACTGAGAAAAAAATAGAAAGTCTTGTCAAGAAGAACATCCTAAGCAGGTTCAGTGTGCCCCAGGTATTGGTCAGTGACAACGGAACACAGTTCAACACCCCGATATTCAGGCAGTTCTGCTCAGGCTATAGGATATCCAACCACTACTCTTCTCCCGAGAATCCACAAGTTAACGAACAAGCCAAGGTGACAAACCAAACAATTTTTCAATCCATTATGACAAAGCTTGAGAGCGTTAAGGGAATCTGGGCAGAGGAACTACCAACCCTCCTATGTGTCTATCGTACTACTCCTCAAGCGGCAACGAGGGAGCCCCCATTTTCACTCACCTATGACTTTGAGGCGGTGATCTCCACAGAGCTTGGATTGCCAATGTAACGGGTGGAAAATTATAGCGAGCAAGGCAATGAGGAAGCCCTCAGAGGAGAGCTTGACCTAGTGGAAGAGAAAAGGGGACCAGGCCTATCTTAAGGTGGTAGCCTATAAGCAGCGGGTCTCATGGTACTTCAATAGCAAAGTCAAGCACCGCTTCCTGGTGGGAGACCTACTCCTTAAGGTAGTAAACCAGTCTACCAAAATCCTGGGCCATGGGAAGTTGGGGCCAAATTGGGAAGGACCCTACAGGGTTACCCAAGTCAACAGACCGGAACCTACTAGTTATAGACTCTAGACGAATAGGACCTATCTCACCCTTGGAACGTGCAACACCTTCGCAAGTACTTTCAATGAAGCACATATTAATATCGGTTAGGGACTCATTTAAAAAAAGATATAGCTCTTGCTGAGCAATTATCATCATTTTTGGAAGGAATAAAGATTTTCTTTTTTTCTTACTACACATGATGTTCCCCATCATTATTCAACAGCAAAAGACCTCAGGATCACACCTGAGGCGCAAAAGACCTCGGGATCACACTCGAGGCACAAAAGACCCCGGAAGCATACCCGAGGCACCAATTCCACTTAGATCTATAACTTACGATGGGGGTAAAGCCTCTAAGTGGCCAACAATAGAGGAGTCAAAAGACCCCAGAACTACCAATGTTCTAGGTCGGTTACTTACAGGCACTACCTCTACACATAGCCGCCTTAGCAAAAGCTTGGGGGCAGGAGGGAATGATGAACTAATATAGGAAACCACAACGGGCATTAACAGGGCTTGGAATAAACTAAGTACAACCCTTAAACATACCTAAGTGCCTATAGTGCCCGGAGTTAACCGACTGGGCAATAAAAGGATTAAAATCCTACACTATCCCGGACGGGACCTACAAACCTCTACAAAGCTCCTAGCCAACAGCTCGGGAATTTAAAAGTACAGGTCCCTAGAAGAACAAGTGTTCCCTACTGGTCACAGTCCAAAATCTTTTGCTAAGGTAGGGTTCTAATAAGACTCACAACCAGTCGGACATAGGCAAACACAAATAAGTGCGGGAAAGTAAAAGGAGTACAAACATGGACAACAAATGGCAAAAATGTGGCCTCGGAGGGCCTTTATCATTCAACGTTCAAAAAAGTACATAGCTCAGGGGGCAATTATAGCAGCCCCCTTCCCCCAAAGAGAGAGAGAGAGAGAGAGAGAGAGAGAGAGAGAGGGGGGGGGGAAAGCATATCTATACATGATACACCAAGGCCGGGAGCTAAAGATCGTCGACGATGACCACTTACTCAGTTTTTCCAACCTCTCCACCAGGAGCAGCATCCTCGAACGGGGCCCCCTCGGCAACCTGCTCCTACTTCTAGTAGTCGGACTTAGCCCAGGAGTAGCCCGAGAGGTCCCAATCCGGATGGTCAGCAGCTATCCGCTCGGCTAGGTCAGCATAGCCCTTGAGGAAGCCAGCCTCAAACTCTTCCTTTGCGTCCTTCACCTCCGCTTCCTGAGTGGTGAAAACCTAAGAAAGAGCCGCCTTCTCGACTTTTGCAGCCACTTTCTCGACCTCTATAATTACCTTTCCAGCCTCTACAGTCGCCTTCTCAACTTCTACTGCCTTTCGGGCTGCCCGCTCACCCGCCAGGTCCTCCTGAGTTGCCCCCAACTCTAGGGCCAAGTCCTTCTTTTTCTCCTCCTCCACGGTGAGGGCGACTGAAGCCTCCTGTGCCACCTTTTCTATAGATTGGGTGACCTCAGTAGCGGCCAGTCGCTCGGATACCCCGGGCAGGTAAGCCTCAGATCTTGCTGCCAGGCAACTAATCTACAGGAAAAAAACAGAGGCCAACAATTGCTATAAGTTGGAAAACAAAGAAGAATGTACATGAAGCTACTTACTATATGGTTGATGCTGAACAGCCACCCGATTAGTGCCTCAGGATCCAACTCGGAGCATCCATCAATTTGGCTCTATAGCTACCCAAGTCACACCCTTGCTCGAACATCATCCGCCATCTCTACCGCTGACATCCCGGCCAAAGCATCGTGCGGCTCGGTGGGGGTAATGACTTCAACTTGAGGGGTTGAGGTCTCAATCGATGTAGCATCAATAGGGCAGCTAGGGGGGCACAACAATTTTTACCCCAGGAGCTAATGTCCCGACCGCATCTGCCCGGGGTCCCCACTGGATCCTCTTCAGTTGCTAGCCTTCAGCGAGATCCTGCCTTTTCCTCCTCTGGACCACCCGTACGGCCAAGGCAGCTTTGTTCTCCTTTAGAGTGGCTACATCTCTGGGAGCCATCTATAAAACCAAGGAAAGATACAAATTAATTACATACATAATTAGTTAAACAGAAAGGTGATCTGAAAATAGCTAGAGAGCATACCAGCGACAATTAGAAGGAACATGGGCGCTTCAAACTGCTACTCAGGCTCGTAAGTAGTTCTTCTTTCTCCCATCCAAGTTAGTAGTTTGTTGATGTCTATGGAGTCCTTGGCTAAGGATCTGATCCTGGCCTGGCACTCATCGAGAATATTGGGCGGGTCGGGCAATCCCATTGTAAAACAAAGGACAATTAGCTCCACGACGGTAATAAAATAAAATGAAAGACAACATGAGAAGGGAGCTTATTCATCAACTTCCCTGCCCAGGAAGTCCTCAGCTGAATTCCCGTGGCCGTTTCACAAAGTATGAGGGTGGACACTTGGAAGAATTTCTTCTTCCACCCCCTGCTGTTACTTAGGCAGTTGACTATTATTTTCATCCCCTGCCTAGCCCCTAGTGAAAAGAAGCCAACTTCCCTATGCATTGGAAATGGTCGGTGGGTCTAGAGAAATTCTTGTACGATAAGCTCATACTCGAGAACCTGGGGCCACATAGAGATAGCCCCCATCAAGAATCTCTACCCGATCAGAGCAAGCTACCCGAGAGCAATCCCTAGGTAGATCAGGACATCCCAGGCGACTGAGTAGAGGGAAAGACAAAGGCCAGCCATAAGGGCATCCCCATAAAGAGTAACGAAACCCGACTGGTAGAATTGAGCCATGCCCTCAGGTATAGCCAAAGAACTGTGGCTCGGGATGTCATACATATCCCTAATATGACCTAGGTCATTGATACACAGATTACGAGAGGTCAACTCATAAGAAAAGTTATGTCAGGACTATTGGGTACCGATGCCTCATCGCCTAACCCCCGAGACGCAGAGGCTACCTAGGGCACCTAGCTCGCCTCGTCATCAGAAGCATGGGTAGGAATCCTTCCTTCACTATGATGATCAAAAGGAGTCAGTGAAGGGGGTTCAAGCTCATGTTCGGGGTACCTGACCTGGATTGTTCACCCTCCGATCAGGGGGATGACTTGAAGCTAGAATGGCACATTTATAGGGCTCCTCGGTGGAATGAGGGAGCGGATAACGGCCTGAGTAGGGGTCAAAAACCCCAAAACTAAGGTACAATGGGGGCAAGGCTAAGAGTCTATAAGGCAGAGCGTACAAGGCTTTTAGTGTAACGTAACACTCGGTTAACGACACCCTGACGGTTCAGTTGCTCCCTCAAAGAGGATGAGATACCTGACCCAAAGATGAAGACGAATCGGAGAAAGAAAAAATCCCACTCTCTTGCAAGCCCTAGCAGATTCGTATTCTCCAGCTTCACTCGAGAATAAAGAGAAAAGAAGAGGGAAAAGTATAGTGAATTGTAAACTAGGAGGATGAGGACTTACAGGAAAAGACGTAGGAATGAACTCGAAGGTCTTAACAGGATGCTTTTTTCTCTCAAACTGCTCAGTAGACTCAGGAGGTGGACAGCAGGAACAACAAAAATGTACAAGTGTCACTTATATAGGCAGTACAGATGGTCCAGATCATCTCAGATCTAATGGCTCTGCACAACTCCTGCCAAAATGCCACCAGCTATCACCTCGAGTAGCCCAAGTGGTGCCTCAAAAGGTATGCATGTTAAATGCGTGATGTGATGGTTCGATTATGATGTAACTGCCCAGTTGTGTTTATACCAGTCTCATTGGATCCTGACCCGACCAACCACCTACAGGCACATGGAAGGCACCAATCCCAAGCCCCAAGTGCCACCGATCGGTCCAGGCCCTGATTAACTAAGGCGATCGATCTGGTACCGAGTAATATCCTGAGGTTCTTCCCAAACAATTTTTAGAGCCATACAAATTTCTAACTCTCATCTGATGAAGCATCAAATTAGCCTCAAAAATGGGGCACAGTTGATATGTACAAAAATATCCATCCAGGGTCAATCTGTGTTACCTCAGCAAGGAGCACCAAGTCATCCGGTAACTGCACCCAACGCACGACTGTCCCGAGCTGTATATCCAAGAAGCGCTTGGGATCGCCCGGTCCTAACCAATAGGTCAGGAAATTTACATGGGTTTACCCCATCACAGGTACGGTTTAGGCATTCCCCATGATGAGCTCTGGATTGTTCTAGACAGTTTCCTATCTCAGTTGGAAGACTAATGGAAAGAGTATGATTTGTGTTAATCCTATTAGGAAACCCCATTAATTGTGCTAATCAGTTGCAATCAGATTGTATTACTTAATCTGTCTAATTTCCTTGTATGAGTAGGTCTCTTGCATCTATAAAAGAGACCCCTCACCCTATAGAAGGGGATCAATCAACGAACATTGTGTCGCAACTCTCTCATACATACACACACATACCCAGCCAGTCTCTAGTAGCTCCAATCCATTGTTGGTTCACCATAGACCCCCGACTACACAACGTCATAGTGCAAGTGCTCAGACACACACATGGACATAGGCTTCTTCGTTAACAGATTCGAACCACATACAAATTTCTCTTGCCTTTTTCTTCTTGATCTCTCACCAAATTTAGGCATCATCAATTATTGGTGCTCAAATTAGAGATCAACGAGGGTTTGGTGTGCGCATTGACTATTTATGAAGGATTTGAGTCAAGATTCAAAATTTATTAGAAACTAAAATTTATTCCAAAAATTGGAGAAGGAATGATGATAATAAATTGAGGTCAACCAGCATTATTATAATAGATGAATGGAAATTGATTTAAAGATCGGTTTGAGTTTCTATTTCAGGAACTTATGAGAAATACTTGAAGGAAAAGTGATTGAGCTATGCTGTATAGTAAAATGTGTTAGAATCTCAAGGTCAAGAACGTACTTCGAGTGAAGAAAGCTCAAGGGAATGGGTTAAGAAGAAATATTGAAGTATATAATGAGATTTGAGTATATAATACGTTAGTAATTGGGTATGAGATATTACTAATTGCATTTCATTGCATATGATGGCTTACTAATTAGTTACAAGGGCACAAGTCTTCTTGAAGATTGATTTGGCTTTTAAGTACTATCAGGTAAAAAAAATCAACTAGGGTATTGAGAAGGCTGCTTTTAGATGGAAAATGCAAAGCATTCTTTGCAATGTGTGGTATAAGGGCAGAAACAACGAAGGTTCATGGAGTTATTGTGATTAATAATATTGACAACCTCAAATTGAATGTTTATCTTAGTAAATTTCATGATAGGATTGCCAAATAAATTATTGTAGACAAGTTGACCTAATTAGATTGTGGTATTGATTGAAATTGCAGACTTACTGGGGTCAAATGATTTATATGTGAAAAGAATTACGAAATTATGTGGGTACTAGCACTTGACATCCTAGAATGAAATGGTCGATTATGAAGAAGTTCTGGAATATTTCAAAAGCAATGGAAATGGAACTAAACTTTTACGAGACGTTTTATCATACACTGATATCTGGTGGGAAAATATAATAAAGGCAAGTGAGATTTATTCCATAATGATTGGGGGGAAATGACTAATGTGGGGTGAAAAATATTTCTCAAAGCTTTATCTTCATAAGAAGGGTATAGTTTGACGAACCGAGTGAGATTGAAATTCTAGTATATCAATTAAAAATATTGAAAAGGTTGGGGACCAATCAGTTGCGATTGTAGTCACACCAGTGGGTATGATGTATTTTTTTGTAATCGTGTTGTTGCATATGAGCCAGTAGAGGTTTGAGGAGAAATACTTACAACGATTTGATTCGTCAGGTGAGAAAAGTTTGGGGACAAACTTCCTAAAAGGGAGGGAGAGATGTAATACCCGTACCCGGAAAATAGAAGTAATATTTATTTTACATACATTAAATAGTATAATTAATTGCATGTGATGATTTTGGTAAGTTCCAGTTACCCCGATGTGATAAGTGTTTGATAAAGGGCACAGTTGGACATATGTGAAACGGAACCCGCTAGAGATCTAGATTGGATAAATTGCATTTAGTTACATTTATGTGATTAAATGGTAGACATGTAAATGTAAATGTGTACATTATAATACATATTGATGCCATATGATTATTTAATTGATAAAATGTTAAATATTTTACTATTGTTCACAATTATTTATTAGACCAGTTTGGGTACCTTGTGAAGGTGTAATTGGATACATGGCATAATTGGTAGGTTAATTAGTATCTTCATATAATATTTAGGACCACATTTGGGGCATATACGTGACATAGATATTGACCCACTTAGATATTGGGTAGTGAATATAATTGTTAGCGGGTTTCATAAAAAGTGTAGAAAACTTTTGGGGATTTAAATGAGAATAGACCTAAGTTGGAGAATATTCTGTGGAATATTCTATTTTGACTCTCAAGTCAAAAGAAAAAAAAAAAAAAAAGGGAAAACGTGTGTGTGTGTGTGTGTGTGTGTACGTGTAAGGCAGCGGTGGTGATAGTATACATATATATATATATATTTATGTTTTCATACATATTACATATTAGTTCATCCAAAAAAAGATAGGAAAGAAAAAAAAAACTGAGAAGAACAGTGAGCCAAGAAAGAAGAGAAAAAAAAGGTAAGGGTTTCACCTTTTCGACGCCATAACTTCACCGTATGTTGCCCAATCGCGATACGAAGCCATATTTGGACTCGTGGGGGTAAGTGAATAAGTCTAACCTTATGATACAATTTAATTTGAGTTTAACCATATTTGGACTCGTGTCAAATGATAATCACCATTACTTAACCCATATTTAAGGGACGTCATTCTTCAGAGAAAAATGGGATAAATTATTCAGAGAAAAGGGCACGGTGGTGACGACCAAAACAAATTGACTTCGGTCACATGAGAGTGTGTGATATTGCTTTTAAAGCGATGACAAAGTGAGAAAGGCCCAGAATTAGGGGTCCAGAATGATGGTGATTGGTTACTTAACATGCTCGCGACTAATTTTATTATTGTGAATGCTTAAATATTACATATGTTGCATTTCACACTCCGATAGCATCATTAGAATGTTCACTAAGCGAAAGCTTAAACAAATTTTATTCTCTATTGTTGTTATTACATAACCACCGTAGGTACAAACCGGGAAAAGGAGGGGAAAAGATCGAAACTACGAGGCTGGGTCTAGCTTATTTGTATGTTTATATGTGAGGATTTGAATAGGGTTGTAATAAGCTTAAAGTTTATGTTTTCATATATGTTTAGAAATAAATGATAGACTAAGTTTATATACTTTAGTTGGGTTTTGGTATGTTTTGGAATATTTAAAAAAATAAGTGCAGCAAGGGTTAAAATATTTTAGTTTATGAAAATAGGATGGATGGTGCTGTAATAGGCGAAACTCTGCCCAAGTACCATTTGACGGCTTTAAAACTTTTTTTTTTATTTTGTTTGATAAAAGGATATTTTACCCCTGGTATTTTAGTCAAAATGGTCATTTTTGGAACGTTAAAAAAAACTTTTGGTCCTTGTTGCCATTGTTACACGTGCCCTTGCTCGTCGGGGCGGGTTGGGGTGTGACACAAATCTTGGATTATCAACCACGTTGCATGACTATTTATGTTAGGATGATATTTAATGCAATTATTACCCAAAAATCATTTAAAACATATGTAGAGACTTTACCCTTGTGACCTGTAGATCATTTTCTCTATTGTTGAGTGTTATATACTTCAATTCTCTCTTTTTGAAAAACATACAAAAGTCGTTGATAATCTCATCTTCTTGCTTTGATTGTTCATTAGAGGAATCTTTTTTTGGAATGCAAAACTCTTGCTTGCTTGTCATTGTAGTGGAGAACAAAGAATCATATTGTCCGCGGAAATGATTTTAGGTCCTTCTTTTTACCATACCCTTCCTTCAGTTAACCATACACCTTCCTTCACTTAACCATACACCTTCTATATCCGTATTTGAATTGCATTTTTGAGATGTCTTTGCATGAGATCGTGTCTGTAAGGTTGTAAAAGAGATTGAATCGTTTTGTTGTGAGAGTACAAAGAAAAGGAAAAGAAAAGAAAAGAAGTTCTAAATATATATATAAACAAAAAAATGAAGAAAAAAAAAGAAAAAAGAGCTTCATAGTCAATTGTACTTCTCTTTGTGAGCTTCAAAGAAATATTTGTGGATGATTCATCTCTTGTGGTCATTTGTATCCATGCATTCCAATGAATCCCAAGTTTGTACCCAAACACTTCACTTCCTTTCCCCTTATCCTTTGCCTCATAACCCTTTCCCACTTTAAAAACCCCCTCAAGGTCCTAATTGATCCTCAAGTTTTGTGATTCGGAGTTTGAGACGATCATAACAAGTACTTAGAGTTATTTCACATCCTCTAGTGAATGGTATCTTTCATGAGATTAATTTTTTCCTCATTTTTCACGCTTACATTTTTTATTCTTGACATGTACGTGGCTTTGGTATCCATTTCCTTTACTCTCTATGCCTGCACGTCGCAAGTGTATTACCCGATTCGGAGTGCTCATTTTTAGAGTATAATACCGGTGAGAATTGAGTTGAAACGCATTTTGAACGAAATTTGGATTATGAAAGCATTGCCATCTTCTTGATAGTTGTAGTTATGCACTTCACGCCACACACGCATCTAAAATTGCGCTTAATGAAGTTTATCTAATAACCTTGATAGTTTGAGAATTTTTTGGATTTGGGTGTCATGTGCTAAAATCTTTTAAAAATTCTTGGGACTATGTTGAGTGTCGGCATTAGATAGTGGGAAACTATCATGAGGAAATTGAATGTTTGTAGGTATCATTCTGAGAACCATCCGGAGGCAAAACTCCGCCTCTACAGGTTACCTAGAGGTTTAACGGCTTGTTGCATATGCTCAATGCAATCGTGTTTCCTATGAAAACGGTTTATCTTTCATTTTGAATAAATTTGGTGCACAAGGTTATTCTTGAATCTCTTGGTCTTTCGCTTTGTTGCTAAGAGACTAACAACATGCTAGTTGGGGGTGTGATTCGTGTTCAACATTGCACTCTTGACTTTATGATTTTACTCCTATTGGACACAAATTATCACCAAAATCAAGAGACTTAATGGATAAATTGTGCTTTTGATAATGTTGGTTATTGTGTACTTGTTGCTAATAAAAATCTCTTTCTTGTAGATTTTGGGAGCTTGATAGAAGTTGGAACTAAGCATTTTGGTTCTTACCTCAAAAAAGGGGCAAGGAACACAGTTCTGCAGAGCTGGATTGATCCAGTCTAAAGGGCGAATCAATCCGCTGTCGATTCAAAACCTGGAGAGGAGTTTTCGGAAAGTCAGATCGATCAAGCTTTTACATGCAGATCGATCCGCGATTTTGGTTGCAAATTCTGCTGGCCTTTTTTAATATCTGATCGATCCAGCGTTTAGCCTGGGATCGATCCGCCCCTGCTGTGTTTTCCCCTATTTTATTTGCAAGTTTGCCATTTTTGTGATTTTAGCATAAATAGATAGAGATGGAGTTTTTTTTAGGGATCTCTTGTTTTTTGTTTTTTTCTCCCTACCTTTTTCTTCTTTTTCTTCTCTCATTTTTGGTAAGCCCCTTTGGGTTCCCTTCCATTTGCTTTTCATTGTTCTAAACTTGAAGATTCTATTGAAAATTTAATGGCTTGGTATATTTCTATCTTTTCTTCTTTGATGATATTACTATGCTTTCCATTATTAGTTATATTTACTTAGGTTGTGAATCATGAACTCTTGGATTTAATGTTGTAGCATTTATAGGGTTCATTTGTGTAGGATTTAAAACTAGGGGCTTCATCTTATTTGTCTTGCATATTTAATTGTCAAAACTTAGACTTTGAATTCTACCTTACTTATTTCATATGGAATATTATGTAACCTTGTGTTTTGCATTCTATGTGTTTGATAAATGTTGTGTGTGAGATTTAAAACTTGGAGTCTTCATCTTTGATGTCAAGCATCTTTGATTATTTAAACTCTTGGGTTTTAAATACTACATTTTGAAGGCTTGATAGGTGATTTGTCCACCAAGTAGATTAGTTAGTGTAGGGTGGACAAATCATTCGGATTAGAAGCCATGGAGGCTTCATCTTGTATGTCATACATCCTTGATAGTCAAGCGTTAGCTTCAAATCCGTTTCTATGGAAATCTCAAAGCTCCTTTCATCTAATACATAGATGGACGCACTCCTTCTATTTGATAATCAATGAGATGTTACCTTAGAATGTGCTTGAAACATTAGTCCATTTCATCTTGTTGTGACCCAAGATGGGGGAAATGATCCCAACCTATTGCTTTAGGATTTTAGACAATTTTTCCTTTTATCCTCTAAAAACCCTAAAAGACACAAAGTCATTTTATTCCGTTTTATCATATTTTCTTATTTCTTTCTTTTAAGCATTATAATTAGTTTTTAAACTTCCCAAACGTTATTCTTGTATCAATCCTTATGGACTCGACACCCTACTTCCAACATACTACGTTTTTAATAGGGTTAATAAAAATACTTGATTTTGATATAATCATCTACTCTAAATCCTAATAGTGTGGTCAAAATTGGGTGTCTACACACGCAGAACTCAAAGGGGTGGCAGGACAATCAGGAGTGCCGCACGGCACTCACAAGAGTGTCACTATGGCACTCGGTCCGAAAGGTTATGTTTTCTTGCCTTTCTTTGTGGGCTTCGTTCTCTCACCTCGGACATCCAATCTAGGCGTATGGTATACTGTTGGAAATGTATAGATGTCTAGTTTACAGTATTTTTTGGTTTCATTCAAAAGGAATTTGTGGAATTTAATATATGATCAAAAAGGCACGATTAACTCCAGAAATGAGCAAACCGGTGAAGTGTAGAAGGGCAATTTTGGCACGAAAAATTTTCCTAAGGGATTTTTTGCCAACATGAAGGCTTTGGGCTATTTTAAAATTATTTTGTAAAGGGAGCTCTCAGAATCCCACCCAGAAGTCCAGATTTTGCTCGGTAAATGGCGATTTTATCATTTCTTGTATAACGATCACCTAATTTGGGTTTTCGTTTCTAACGTACCTAAGTCTTCTTAAATGTTATTCTAACATGCCTGAGAGACCAATGTTCTTCACGGAGTCTACTTTCATGTAATTGGTAGGCCTGTAATTCATGAATTTAGTCACCAGGTTACTCTTGAGGAGGGGTTCCCTACATCGAACGGAAAAATCAAATAGGGTATCTACACATTTGTCCTGACATGTCTCTGAATTTTTCATTTTTAGAGACATTTTAAAAATTAACGTATAAATTTTTATTTTTTTTAAATATTTTAAAAAAAAATTGGTGGATGGCATTAGCGCGGCAGGTACAATGAGTTTTTTTGTCCAAAAAAACATTGAGGATCTTAGAAGGGAACATAAAACTTTTTTTTAGGAGGTGTGGATATCGCAGGCTAACCACGTTTTAACTTTTTCAAATTCAAAATACGAGTCGCAACTTAATTTTTAAAGGAAAATTAAGAAATCATTTTAAAAACAAACTGGTCTTTTGGAAACCAGAGATTTCTAGGTCCGAGAATTATAGAATGAGAGGGGAAGGAGCCCGGCGGCCTAAAACACCCCCTCCCATCCTATCTCGTGATAGGCCTCTACTCAACATCATTTTTAATCGAATTATTAATCTAAGCATGCCCTCAACTAATACATATATATATATGTACACACACATTCCAAAAGCATGTTGAATGGGGTGATAGATTGCTATCGATAAAACGGCAGACAAAATCACATAGTTCAAATAGCAAGCAAAATGATATGCAAATAGAGAACATGGAAACTTACCCGGGATCCAGCTGCGATATAGAAATATGCAATGCATACAAAAATAGAAAACCTAGAAAAAGAGTCTCTAACACATATACACATAAGGCAAACCCTAATCTAAGGTGTCGTGTATGAAGTCAAAAATCTATAAAAATTAAATAAAATAAAATAAAATAAAATAAAGGGTGGTTCAAGAAGCTATACCTTAATAGCGTTACAAAACAAAGGTTAGTCCACATGCTTTGAACTTAATATAATATCAAATCCTAAATATTATACCAAACTCCTAGCTTAAATCTAACAAACATGGAGAAAGTTGACAAAATCATGAATTCCTTCCAATTTGTTGAAATCACAACACTCTATAGATATACAAGTCTCAACTATGAGCCAATGTAATGTCCATATAGAGATGATACAATCTCAACATGATTAAATGGAATCCATGACTAGGCTCAACCAATTATGGATTATCACAATACAAAGCAATATCCTAAATTACAAGAATCAATACATATGTGAAGATAATGAATTCATGAACATGAACAAGCTGAGAATCATTCATTGATTTGGATCATTTAGCCTCTAAATTTAAGCTTAATTAACTTTGTTCAAAACATAGTTTAAGTCATGGGTCATAGAAATTTTTTTTGGACCATCATTTATAAGGTTTACCAAATCTATCACAGAATTTCAGGAATTACATAGAAGGAATCAAATATTCAAAAATAGGAAACTCATGGTTCCCATGGTTTGATCTTAATAATTTTTGGACAAAAGGTGCCTCTGTGAGTCTAGTGTCTAACCCAAAAAGAAAATAAAGAATCAAACGGTCCGATCTCCGGGAATTGGACCATGACCAGACACTACTCAAAATTTATAAACTCTCTATCTAGAGATATTATGTGATTTTCTAAAAATAGTAAACAAATCAGAATCTCTTCAATCTTTTTAGGGGATCTTGTTAACTCCTTTAACTTCATGAAAAAAAATTATTTGAAGCTCAAAATCTTGGTTTAAGGCTCTGATCTAAGCGATATAAAACTAACATACTGTTATGGAATTTCGGACAGAGAGTAATTACTTTGCAAGACTCATGATCCAAACATGCTAATCTAGTCAAAATAAAATTACAATGATAGATCTATGAGTTAAGAACAAATTCCAATTGGTCTCATTCAAATTCAACAGATCATGATTTAATTAAAAATATTTGATCACAGGTCGTCATTGAAATCACTGCACCATTGTTGAATTGATATCCATAACTCAAAACCAAGCTAGATTTAGGATTCTATAGAGAATCTAGACCAAGTGTGATTGTAGTCCATCATAATATCACTTGTGTATCATAAAAATTCATGGATTTAGCCTTGAAGAAATCCCAACATAGACCCCATGAGAGAGTCTTTGAAATGGATTCTAAAGGACTTACTCAATCCTATGAATTAATCTAACACTTGAATTCACTTAAATCCAACAATCAACTCATCAAATCAAATTGATCTAAATCTAATTCCTCTCCCAAATACATGATCCTTGAGGACTAAGGGACCCTATTTTCATGGAATTCAATGAAACATGAAAAGTTCCATAAACCCCAAATGGATGAACCAAAGCCATAAACATAGGCTTAGATCCATCAATTATTCATGGAAGTGATCATAGATCAACTCTAATTCTCATATGAACATAAAGTTTACAAAAATAGAGGGTCTAACTCAAGGAATTCACATGGAATATTGAGGATTCTATGAATTCCAAGAGAAGAGTATGAGAGAGAAGAGGTGAAATCAAAGCCAATTAAATGATCTAAAGTTTAAATCCTCTTTGAAAACATATTTTATTTCAATCTAGAGCTATTTTAGATCCAAATCAACAAAAACAAAGGATAATTCAATCACAATTCAAGTGGTGTGTGATGAATTGAGATTAGAAGAGACTTTTTAAAAATTATGTAAAAGATCCTAGAATTCTACGAATTGTGATTGAATTAAGACAAAAATAAACTAGGATTAGAGGATTACCTCCAAATATCCTTAGATTTTATTGATTATAGTGAAGATCTTCAATCCTCTTCAAACTCTTCTTCAAGTTCTTCAATCTTCTTCAATGGCTTCCCTTCAACTCTTTTAATTATATCTCAAGTATATATCTGTCACACCCCAACCCGCCACGTGCTGATTAGACCGTGTAACAAAGGATTTCCCCAAAGAAAACAAGTATTAACATGTAAAAGAACTTCATTGGATCAAACCAATCCGAAGGGTAAATGGACATTTTAAAAAAATTTGTCGGGATTTATCTCAAAAGATAGTTCTTTAAATAAGGGACCCAACATTAAAATGACGCGTGAATACAAACTCCCTAGACCAAGTTATGTTCACTTAAATTTTGAGTTTGATTAGCTTAGATTGCTCAAGAATCCTGCCAAGAGTTCGCTCAATCCAATTTTCTGCAGAGCAAATTTTGCCAAGAGTTCACACAATCCAACTTTCTACAGAAGCAAAATTTGTTGCTACTAAAAAAACAACTCTAGTGTGCAAGTTTTAAATCATCCCAAAGCCAAACCAAATCTCATGGGATCTTAAGAAAACATCTCAAATTCATTCTCAAGCACATTTAAACATTTCCAAAACACATCTAATTGCTTACAAATATTCAAAACATGTACATCAACTTCCTTGAGTCAAAAATAAATCATAAAACTCATCTCTCGCTCAAAATGACAATACCATAAGAATTTTACCAAAAACATTCTAAAAGCTTTACATATAACTTGACCACAACTAGAACTTGTCTATAATATTTACGACACACATCCAGACTTCCTAGCATGGCCCAACACATCACCTTACACAAACCAACAACAACATAGAAATTTACATAAGTTTCCCAAGTTCATTTCCAAAATTACCAAATTACAAGTTAGAAGATTAAAGTCTCTTAGCCACAACAAGTGTACTAATATCACTATATTAAAAGCTACAACCAATTTCAAACTACCAACATATTAACATAGCGAATTTCCCCTTTCAAGCCCAAGTCTCTCTCATTCCCTCTCCGAGTATTGCTCTGAACTTACGGTGATTGTGATTTTTCACAACAAAAAAGGAAAATGGTTTTCTTAAGTATTATGCTTAGTGAATAATCAAACGTGCTTGATATGTCGTGCACATGTATAATGCAACAATTTAAGCACATAAGCATATGTAATCACAAAACCATGGGTTAATGGTTTACTCAAATCGGAAGACCATTCCCTTGGCTGCACGGTCATTTCTATTCCTTGGAGACTTCCGTTCTTTATAACGGATTCTTACTCTTCTCCTCCCTTTTTTCACCATAATGAACCATTGCTCACAATCATTCATTGACCATTTAACACATAAGCACATAGTCACATAACATGTTTATTCCTCACATAATTCACATGAAATTCCCAACTTAAACATGAATTCAACTATCAAATCTATATTTATCACTTCCTAATTAGCAATTGAAGCATATAATATGAACCACATCCAAGCTTTTAGTTAGAAAACTCATATCTTACAGGTTTTACCCTAAATAAGCTTAAATATGCAGAATTCCTTAACAATCTTTGCCCAAATCCTACTCCAGAATAAATCCTACAAGTTTGTGGCAACCGCTTATCATCGATTAGAACGAGCAACAAAATTACAACGATTAAAACATTAAAAAAAAAGGTATAGAAATGACCGTCTCACCTCCATGAGTCTGAATATGGCTTCAGTTCGTGAATTGGAACTCAAAAAGACGACATCGAAAACTCGTATCTCGTCAGCTCTCTATTTCTTCTTCCTAATTTCTGTAATTTCCTCTTGGTTAGAGAACTAGCATACACTCTTGACACCTATGTAACTCATGCATTGAGTTGTTACAACCTTTTACCCTTTCTTTCATTTATACCCCAACATTTCCTAAGTTCTTATTATGACAACCCCAAACATTTCATTAACTACCCAAATATCTAAACGGGTGTTTATCTAAGTCCCGTATGGGTCCTACACGTGGTCCCAAATATTTTGTGAAATTACTATCGCACCTACTAATTATGAATCTTTTCATTTATACCCTTAATAACAACCAAACTAGCATTTTAACAACTAACAAATTAATCAATGTAATATGAAAGCTATTAAACATATCTCCAACTAATCATATAAATGCATCTAGTTATTTAAATGCAAATTTCATAACCCGGGCCCTTCACTGGGTCCCATTCATTACCTATCCCACCTCACTGGAGAATTTTTCAACTGTGTCCTTCAATGAACACTTTTCACGGGCGAGTCCAAAGCCTCTCCTTAATCCATTTTATACACTAATTATATTGATTAATGCATATTAACATAATAATTAATCCTTTTTCCGGATACGGATGTTACGTTTCTCCCTCCCTAAAAGGAAGTTTGGTCCCCAAACTTACTTTTACCTCAAGTATCGAATAAGTGCGGGTACTTTGCTCAAATTTCATCCTCCCGCTCCCAAGTAGCTTCTTCAATTGAATGGCTACGCTATTAAACCATTACCAGAGGAATTACTTTAGTTCTCAATACTTGACCCTTCTTGTCAAGGATTTGCACTAGATGCTCCATATAAGTCATATCTCCCCGAATCTCCCGCGGTTTTGGAATGATGACATGTCTTGGATCTGACACATATCGTCAAAAAATTGACACATGGAACATGTTGTGAACATTCGCCAACTCTTGTGGTGTCACGCCCCGGTGTTGCGATAATTAAGGGAAGTAAGCTTCCTTATCGGACCCATAGACTCGTAACAAGTTACAGATCGCATGTTTGTCCAAACTCTAACAAAATATAAAATATCAAAGTAATAGTAGCAACGGAAAAGTTATAAGTTCAGCGGAAGCAATAACAGAGACGTACAATCTCCATTATACATACTTATATTACAATCATCCAAAATAAAAGAAACAAAAGTCTAGAGACCAAACAGTTGATAACAACAACAACAACAACAACAACAACAACATAATAATAATAATAATAAAAGTTCCTCAGCAGAACAGAACGGCTTCATCACTATCTCTTCTTCAACTGGCGAAGACCCAGCCTTCATCGTTTATGTGCTCACCATCAGAATACGCGTTCTCCAAAACAGCATCTCCAACACCTGGAACTACAGTAGCTGGACACGGAGTCCAGGGCCACACGCCCATCAGTTGAAAGCTGAGTGAGAACTACAAAGCATAGACAATATGTACATATACACCATTTACATTATCATTGATAAGTTATTGCGACATAACGTAAGTTTAAGCCCCAAAACCCAACGTTCTTCTCGACTATGCAACCATACCAATGCAATACCAAACCAAACCAAACCAAGCCTTGTGTCCCTATCAATTGGGGTCGGCTATATGAATCCTTTTTCTCCATTCTGCACGATCAAGAACTATATGCTCATTTAAATTATATATATTCATATCTTGTTACACTATATATTCCCAAGTCAGTCTAGGTCTGCCTCTCCCTCTAACCATTCCAGGCACTATGATCTTATCACTCTTTCGCACAGGTGCATCTACAGGTCTTCGTTGCACATGGCCGAACCATCTAAGTCTATTCTCCCTCAACTTATCCTCAATATGTGTCACTCCTACAGTCTCTCGGATGTACTCATTTCTAATTCTATCTTTCCTAGTCTTACCACACATCCATCTTAGCATCCTCATCTCCGCTACACTCACTTTGCTAATGTGTTGTTTCTTAGTTGCCCAACACTCTGTCCCGTAGAGCATAGCTGGCCTAATAGCTGTCCTATAAAATTTTCCTTTCAATTTTGCTGGTATTCTCCGATCATATAATACTTCAGAAGCACTCCTCCACTTAAGCCAGCCCACTTTAATTCTATGGGTCACGTCATCACCAATCTCTCAGTCTCTACTAATCATTGAACCAAGATAGCGAAAGTGTTCCCTCTTTAGGATCTCCTGATCTTTGATCTTCACTGCTTCGTTGTCTCTACTTCCACTATTGCTAAAAGTACATTCCATGTATTCTATTTTCGTCCTACTTATCTTTAGCCCCTTAGTCTCCAGTGCTTCTCTCCAAGCTTCTAGTTTAGTTTTGAGTCCCCTTTTAGTCTCATCAACCAAGACAATATCATCTGCAAACAACATACACCATGGGACCTCATCTTGAATGTGTCTAGTCAATTCATCCATAATTAGGGCAAACAAATAAGGGCTTAAGGCCGACCCATGGTGAAGGCCTACGGTAATTAGGAATTCGCTTGTTTCTCCGGCTGGTGATCTAATTGTAGTAACCGCTTCATCATACATATCCTTCACCACGTCAATATAACCCTTGGTCACTCCTTTCTTCTCTAGCACCCACCAAATTAAATCTCTAGGCACTCTATCATAAGCTTTATCTAAATCAATAAAAACCATATGTAGATCTTTTTTCTTCCCTCTATACTTTTCCATTAGTCTTCTAAGTAAATAAATTGCTTCCATAGTTGATCTCCCAGGCATAAATCCAAACTGATTTTCTGACACTGATGTTGCGCCTCTTAAGCGATGCTCCATCACTCTCTCCCATAGCTTCATAGTATGGCTCATCAACTTAATACCTCTATAGTTGTTGCATTGTTGTACATCTCCTTTACTCTTATATATAGGTACTAGGATGCTCTTCCTCCACTCATCAGGCATTTTTCTAGTCATTAAAATCCTATTAAAAACTTTTGTAAGCCAAGATGCCCCCACATCTCCCAAGCATTTCCAAACCTCAATGGGGATCCCATCTGGTCCTAAGGCCTTGTTGGGTTTCACTTTTTTCAAAGCAAATTCCACCTCAAACTTCCTTATTCTCTGATAGAATCTGTATTCTCTAGTTTCATCGTAACTTCCAGTTTTTTCTTCCATTGTGTTATCCATATGTTTTTCATTCAGCAACTTCTCAAAATAGCTCTTCCACCTTTCCTTAATCTCTTCGTCGTTCACTAATACCCTAGAGTCATCGCTTTTTATACACTTAACCTGATTAATGTCTCTTGTTTTCCTTTCTCTCGACTTAGCAAGCTTATAAATACATTTTTCTCCCTCTCTAGTGTCTAGTTTGGTGTAAAAGGCGTCATAGGCTTCCATTTTAGCAACTCTAACTATCCTTTTAACCTCCTTATTTGCACATTTATAGCTTTTGAAGTGTTCCTCACTTATATCATTTTGCCACTTCTTAAAGCAATCCTTTTTGGTTTTTACTGCAGCTTGTACCTCTTCATTCCACCACCAAGTATCTTTAGAAGCTAACCCTCTTCCCTTCGACTCTCCGAGGACCTCCTTCGATATTCTCGTGATGCGCGCTGCCATTCTATCCCACATAGTATTGCTTCCATCTTCCAAATTCCAAGGTACTTTTGTATACATTCTCTCTTGGAATATTGCTAGTTTCTCGCCTTTAAGGTTCCACCACCTAGTTCGCGGGTTTATAGGGTCTTTTCTAGTACGATATTGTCCTTTTATATGGATATCTAAAATAGTAAGTCTATGTTGAGATGTTAAACTCTCTCCTGGGATGACCTTACAGTCTTTACATGCTAAGCGGTCTGCCTTTCTCACACGGAACAAATCGATCTGGCTTCTATTAGATCCACTCTTAAAGGTTATCAAGTGTTCTTCCCTCTTTTTGAAAAAGGTGTTTGCTACTACAAGATCATATGCTACTGTGAAATCTAAAATACTCACCCCTGCCTCATTCTGATCTCCAAAACCATACCCCCCATGCACCCTCTCATATCCAGTTCTATCTTTGCCTACATGGCCATTAAAATCTCCACCTACAATTATCTTCTCTCCTCCCGGTATTTCTTGCATTAAAGCGTCCAACTCATCCCAGAATTGTCTTTTAGTGTGATCATCCAATCCTACTTGGGGCGCATATGCACTAATCACATTAATTATATCCACTACAACTACCAGTTTGATAAGCAATATTCTGTCTCCTTTCCTTGTGACTGTCACAACTTTATCCTTGAGGTTCTTGTCAACCACGATTCTGACACCATTTCTATGCCGATCTTTCCCTGTATAGAATATCTTATACCCGGTCTTTTCTACCTCCTTAGCTTTCTCTCCAACCCACTTTGTTTCTTGTAAACATACTACATGAACCTTCCTTCTAATCATAGTGTCTACTAGTTCCATAGCTTTACCTGTTAAGGTTCCTATATTCCAAGTTGCTAACCTAAGCCTATAGTTCTGGACTAGCTTTTTTACCCGCGGTGGCCCAGATGAGCGCGGGAACCCTTGCTTATTTAACACCGTACCCGGGCGTTGATGCGGCGCCCCTTGCATATTTTTCGAAACACCCGAAGACAGGCGCAATGCGTCACTTAAAGGGAACACCCTAGCATTTACACAAGTATTCATATTTGGATTCATATCATAAGGATCCGACGGTTTTTTTTACGTGCTGGCTGTCGAGCTACCTAACGCACTAACCCTCTTCTTTTATCCGGGCTTGGGACCGACAGTGTTGAAACAACCCAGGCAGAGTTATACCAATGCAATACAACGCGCACAAATCCACCGTGCCAACAATTCACAATTGACAGTACGAGCTTCTGTCAACTCACAACTACAACACTGGCAATACTAGCTTCTTCCTACAACCACAATAACATTGAACCGATGGTACTAGCTTCCGTCACACATGACATATGATATAATCCTTAACTCCTCGCTTAGCCTATTACGGCCCTAACTCACAGCATTGGCAGTACTAGCTTCTGCCTATGGCACTGGATTGATGGTACTAGCTTTTGTCATACATGGCCAAATCATGCTCAATTCTACCATAAATCCTCACTTTAGCCTATTATAGCCCTAACTTGAAAGCCTAGCCCATTACGGCCCTAACTCGATCACCTAGCCCATTACGGCCCTAACTTAATACCAACACAACACGATTGACCACCACACGACATGGATGCAATACCATCTATGATAAAAACCATTAAGGTCACACAACAAATGCAACCAACCATGGAACCACCAATAAGGTTATCCAACACAACCATGCTCTCACGTCAGTCAACCCACTTATTCAATTAGGTACATTATTCACGTATTAACCTTTATTATACCATTTAGTGATTCGTCCCAACAAGTTACTATTATCATCACAATGCTGATTAGAACAATAATATGATAATAATATTTAATTAACATATTAGGAGAATCAACATATAAAGAATGTTTAATCGATCAAATAAGCATGGTACTATTAAGCAAGCATATTGTACAACCATAGAATTGATAAACTTGATCATCGATAACATATACAAATTCCAGGTTCAGTTAAAAAACTCCACAGTACAATCGTAGAGGCTTCAATCATACAAACAAACAAGGGATCAAAATACTGCCAAACTCGAGCGCTCCGTCCACTCAAGTACTCCAAACTTGAGCGCTCACACTTACTTAAGTGCTCGGGTTTAGCAGTTCAGAATAGTGTACATTTTAGCAGCTTAGAACAACTACGATATTAATATATAAACTTCAAGATTTCAAAGCAAGTCATACATGCAACATGTTTTACAACTTATACATGTATATATACATATTATACATGAATCATAATGCTCACAAAGTGATCAAAATCAGCTAGATGATGAATATGTGTATGAACTTGAGAACAAATGAGATGATGATGATGATCTAAACTAGATTTTGTTAAATCATACACATGCAACCAACTTTTACAACTTATATATGTAGATATACACATTATAAGTGAGTTGTAATACTCACTAAGCAATAGATGATGCAATATGTGCTGAGAAAGATGATGATCAAGCTTCAAAACTCCAAATGCAAGCTCCAAACTAAAATCTTTTCTTTGATCCTTCAAGACTTAACTCTAGTTGAAATACATGTGTGTATGCTTATATAAGGATTGGATGAAGAATTTGTACACATGTAAGGTAAAAATGAGGATATGTGTGTGTGAACTCTCAAGACCCTCTCCAAAGAACTCTCTCTATAACAATATGTTTCTCCCACAAAAATGGACAGAATGGCTGTGTATTTATAGAATTTGAGAGCCCAGGGGCAAAAAGTGAAGGAAAATTAGGTTAAAAAATTATTTAAATGCGCAGTGGAAAACAAAGTTCAAAACTTTTGAATTGGTAGCCCGGATCTACTACTTGTTAACTCGATAGATACATACAAGAGGGGACAAGAATTATACCTTTGTGTCTTGAACCCAATTTTGAAATCTTTGACTTCTAGCAGCCTCCACTAGATGGTCTTCACTCTTATGACTCCTACGGATGCTCTCGGAGAGACTAAGGTTGGTGGGAACCCTAATAGCCAGGATAGAGAAGGTTTGGGAATCTTTAAAATGTTTCTGCAACTTCTGGTATAATAAAATGACAAACTCTTTTTTCTGGTCGTAGCTGCCCTATTTATAGATTCCCGGAACTGACCTAACTTTTAATTGATCGAAGTGGCTTCGATCAATCAAACCTTTGATCAAATGAACAATGTTTGATCGATCGAACTTGTTTTGACTTCAATCGATCGAGACTCCTTCGATTGATCAAACTTGTCTTAACATGATCCTCTTGTGCCTTTCCAAACATCCTAGCGGAGCTAAGAGTGGGACCTCCTAGGTTCTTTATTGTTGGCTTAAACCAGTTGTTAATTCCCATGACTAAACTCTTTGATCAGCAAATTAACCAACTGGTCAGTTAACATTTACTCCACTATAAAATGATAACTGAACCCCAACGCAAAAGAACAAATCCGAAGCGATAACTAGACTTGTATGGTGTACTAATGTCCCTCTACCATCATCATTCATAATCATATTCAGGTAGTCAGATAACTATTACTATCAACCTGAATCATGAATATTTCTTGTATTCCTTGAGTCCCATTCACCACTCATGATTACCAAACATGTTGATAACTACTTATCAATAAGACTACAGTTCTCAGTAATCAACTTGGTGACATTTTCAAGGGAATGCTTACTCTTTAACAGAGGGTAGATTCTATCTTGACAATATATGTTCATAACCCAATGAATATGACATACCCAAGATACCCAGGTGTTGATCTTTAAAACCTCAATGATTGGTAAGTCAAAGCAACCACATCCATAGTCCGTGTTCATAATCATCTCAAGATTGAGAACATGTACCTTATACAAGTTATGAGTTCCTATCGACTGTTGAATGCCTTAAGTGTCAATAATAAAGCTCATGTCCGTCGATGCACTATAAGCACCAGCATATTAACTAAGAGATAAGCTCATGTCCGTCGATGCACTATAAGCACCAGCATATTAACTAAGAGATACACTCTAGTGATTGAGATTCATCACTCCATCGAATGGTAGTTAATCATGCTACAGTATAGACCTGATGAGATATCTAGTCTCATCATCCATTGTGATAAATTCTAAGTGTCAAAAAATAGTAATTTGTATCTTACTTGTATGTATCTCACACACACATGAATAACCTATTATGATACTTAAGGATTAACAATCATCTCATGAAAGAAAAATACACAATAAAATTAAAAGTTGATATCCATATATTAAAATGCCAATGTCTTATACATAGAGTAATGGTTTGAGGGCACAAACCCAACAAACTCCCACTTGCACTCATAACCATTCAGGACTAAATCTGAGACCTAGACTATCTAGATGACGATCAAAGACCTTCTGTGGCATGGCCTTTGTAAACGGATCCTCAAGGTCAGAGGTGACAATCTTGCTGACAGTCACATCTCCATGTTGAACTATATCTCGGATTAGATGATATTTCTGCTCTACGTGCTTTCCCTTTCTGTGTTTCCTTGGCTCTTTGGACTAAGCCACTGCCCCACTATTATCACAATAAAGCATAATAGGTGACAACGATGCTGGTACCACCTTGAGCTCCTAAGGAACTTCTTAAGCCAAATAGCTTCCTTTGCGGCTTCACAAGCAGCCACATACTCAGCTTCTATAGTTGAGTCTGCAATGCATTTCTGATTAATGCTCCTCCAACTAACAGCACCACCTCCCAAGGTAAAGAGATGTCCAGATGTCGACTTCCTCGAATCTTTATTTGACATAAAGTCCGAGTTAGTGTATCTTATTGGAATTAACTCATCACTGCCATATATAAGCATGTAATCTTTATTCCTTCTCAAGTACTTAAGAATGTGCTTAGTGGTTATCCAGTGTTCTAGACCTAGATTCGATTGATATCTACTAACCATGCCAACGGCAAAGCAAATATCTGGTCTAGTGCATAACATCGCATACATGAGACTTCTCACTGTCAAAGCATAAGAAACTCCTGCCATGTGATTCCTCTCCTCCTATGTCTTTGGACACTAGTCCTTGGAGAACGCTAAACCATGCCTAAAAAGTAATAAATGTTTCTTCAAATTATCCATTGAAAACCTAGTTAGCACCTTATCGATACAACCAGCTTGAGATAATCCTATTATCTTTCGCTTACGATCCCGAAAGAGCTTTATCCCAAGAATATAGCTCGCCTCTCCTAGATCCTTCATATCGAAAGTACTAGCTACCCAAACCTTAACCGTTGACAATGCCGCTACATCATTCCCAATGAGTAGAATGTCGTCAAAATAAAGAACAAGAAAGGCCATCACTTTTCCTTCACACTTCTTCTATACACAAGGTTCATCCAGATTTTGTATAAAACCAAATTATTTGACTGCTTGGTCAAAACGAATGTTCTAACTCCTGGATGCCTGCGTAAGCCCATAAATGGACTTTTGCAACTTGCATACAAGGCTACCTTTCCCACCAGCTATAAACCCTTCTAGTTGTTGTATATAGATATCCTCCTCAAGATTGCCATTCAAGAATGCAGTCTTGACATATATCTGCCAAATCTTATAATCTAGGTATACAGCAATGAATAAGAGTATTCTGATGGACTTGTGCATGGCTACTGGCGAAGTCAATGCCCTCCCTTTGATTATAACCTTTTGCTATAAGCCTTGCCTTAAAGGTCTTAACCTTTCCATCAAATTCTCTTTTCCTCTTGTAGATTCTCTTACAGCCAATGGGTTTAATATTGGCTGGAAGTTCTACAAGATCCCAGGCCTGATTAGAATCCATAGATTCTAATTCAACCTTTATAGCTTTAACCCAATGAGCTCAGTCTACATTTGCCATTTCCTCTTCATATGTGGCAGGATCAGATTCAAATTCTATGGAGACAGCTTCAAAAACTTCTCCTAAGAACATGTATCTATTAGGCTGGCTGATAATCCTTCCACTACGTTGAGGTACCGGTGCAAAAATGGGTAAAGAAGTGGTATTTTCTTGTCTTACATCGTTATCAACTGCGGGTAGGACTGAGGACTCTCCTTCTATCTCTCTAAGATCTATCCTTCCCTTAGGTTTATGGTTTATGATATAATCATCCTCCAAGAAAACAGCGTTTGTACTAACAAATACTACCTCCGTCCCATTTCATGTGTCCATCTTGGGGAATCCAACTATTTAAGGGGACAAAAAGAATCTACACCTACTTTCCACAATTGCCCATAATCATTGCACTTTCTTTTTTTGTTTTGTTTTGGTGTTGATTGCAAGGAAGGGTAGTTTGGAAAACTAAGTAAAATTTACATACTAATTTAGGAAAGTGGACAACAATTTTGGGACATCCCAAAAAGGAAATATGGACACATAAAATGGGACGGAGGGAGTACTTTCTATTCTCTTGGATCATAAAAATATCATCCATAAGTAACCTTTAGATACCCTACAAAATAACATACTTCCAATCTAGAATCTAACTTGCTCATCTTTCATTTCAGCACATGTGCCGAACACCCCCATATTCGAAGATGTTGCAAAGAAGGCTTGTGCCCAATCCACATCTCTCGTGGTGTCCTGGGAACAGATTTGCTTGGTACTAGATTTAGTATGTATGCAGCAGTTTCCAAAGTATAACCCCAAAGGAATAATGGCAACTCCGAAGAACTCATCATCAACCTAGTCATGTCTAAAAGAGTCTGGTTCCTTCTCTCCGCTACACCATTCTGCTAAGGCATACTAGGTGCAATCAACTGTGACAGAATCCCATTCTGTACGTGGTGATCAATAAACTCATTAGAGAGGTACTCGCCACCTTGATCAAATCGAATGTCCTTGATATGTGTGCCCAATTGCATCTCAACTTTAGCCCTAAACTCTTTAAACTTTTTAAAGGCTTCAGACTTGTGATGTATTAGGTACACATATCCATACCTAGAGTGGTCATCAGTAAATGTAATGAAATACTCATAACCACCCCTTGCTCTAATATTTATTGGTCCACACACATCAGTATGAACTAATTCCAACAATGCATTGGTTATATTGCCCTTTGCGGGAAAGGGCCTTTTGGTCATCTTACCCTCTAAACAAGACTCGCAGACTTCTATTGGTTCGAGAACCAAATCACCTAAGACCCCTTCTTTGACTAGTCTGGCAATCCTATTTAGATTGATATGGCTAATGCCAAAGCTTTGTTGGATTAGTGGAAGGTTCCTTTTTTTTAGATGGTACAGTTACCACTGAGTTATTAAGTTCCATGCAAGAGTCTTTAGAAATATTAGGAGCAATCACATACAAACCATTAGATTTAACATCAGAACACACAAAAGAACCATTTCTTTTGATCACAAATTCAGTTCCAAAATGAAAAGAATAACCATTATTCGATAAATTAGAAACTAAAATTAAATTCGTCTCATTAAAGGGACGTAAAGTACATTTGATAAAATCAAAACTTTATTGTCTAAAAATTCTAAAGCTACTACTCCTATAGCAACTGTAGATACGGTTACACTAGAAACTAGAGTAAGTACGATCTTCCCGTCACTGTACCTCCTAGTTGATCTGAACCCCTACAATGGATTACAGATATGGTTAGTCACACCAGAATCAATGCACCAAGTGTTTGAAGTATCTATTATAAAACTTACTTCAATTAATTGTGATTCAATCATACCTTGAACTCCTGTGGCTAAGAATTATGGACAGTTCCTCTTCCAATGGCCCTTGTCGCCGCATTGGAAACACTTTCCTTTGCCTTGGCCACTCACCTTCCCTTTGCCCTAACCCCTTCCCTTAGATTTTGCAATCTTAGGGACTGGTCCAACACTTAGACCACCAGTGCCAGCTTTATTCTTTCCTTTCTTGCCTTTCGGCGCAGATCGGGAAGAAGAAGAGCTTTTCTCAACGTTCAAAATGTTGCCCCCAGGCTTGATCACCCCTTTCACTGCCAGTAAAGAACTCATTAATTCACTCATTGAAAAATTCATTTGATTTATATTATAGTTAAGTTTAAATTAAGTGAATGATGGTGACAACGAATTAAGAATCATATCAACTTGGGTTTGTGCTTCGATGTTGGCTCCCAAGGTCTTCAGTTCGTTCAAATAATCAATCATTTTTAAAATATGTTCTCTGACTGGAGTCCCTTCCGGCATCTTGGCACTTATTATCTTATGCATGGCAACCTGTCTAGCAGGTCTGTCATGATCCCCAAACATCTCTTTTAAGGATTTGATAATGGCACTAGCAGAATCATTCGACTGGTATTGGTGTTGCGACACATTAGCCATGGAGGCAAGTATGTAACAATGAGCTATCCCATTCGACTTCTTCCACTTGTCAAACTCGCGTCTAGCAGTAGCTGAAGCATTTGTAGCGGGTTCTTCAGGGAATGGGGTGGTGAGGACATATATGTGATCCTCCGCAGTTAAAACAATATCAAGGTTATGTTTCCATTTTGTGTAGTTTTTTCTAGTTAACTTATTTTGAGTGAGTATAGTGGCAAGTGAACTAAATGGAGATCCAGACATTATGATTTACTGAAAAATCAAAAGACAAAATAAATATGGATATCAAAATTTGACAATTTGAAATAAAAAAAATCCTTAAAACTCTTATTTTAAAACAAAATCGCTATGACTCCCGAACCTGTGACTCCGTGTGGTGGTCAATATTCGATCTTTTGATTAATCATGACTTGTCTGATATGCAACTCTTGCAAAACAAGTTATGACTCCTGAACCTATTTGATCTCTAAGTTTCTGAATAATGCCCCGTGTAGGATCCCTTATCCATAGCTTAGCTAGTGTGTACCATTAACTAGGATCCAATCAAAACCGCCTCAAGTAGTGCCTCCGTGTGGTGGTCACCCCCTTTAACACATCTGATTGATCCTATCCATAGGAAGTTCACATCTAGTAACCAATGAGTAGCGTACCCTCCGTATAGAATGATCACCCCTGATGAGGTGACACAAAATGCACTACTCATCTTATAATGAACCGTTAATGGAAGATCGTGGGTGTTATTAATAAGACCCTCTTCCACTAGATTTAATAGTAAAGGATTTTGCTTTTGGAAAAATTGTTTCCACACATTACCCATAAACATCTATTGTTTACTAATGCATTGAAACAGTTTTTGAATTTTATTGTAGAAAACTTGTTTTACGTACATGCAAGTACTAACAATATAATTAAATGTCAATCACAAACCAAGCACATAAAACAAAAAAAAACTAAAATTGAAATAAAGGCATTCATATGCCTCTATCTCCCATGGCTCTATCTTCATAGAACCTCCTTCTTGGTTTGATCGCATCCAGCTCCATCTTCATGGACAATGGCTTGCTCCTCCATCTTCATGGATTTTTTAATTCTATTACATTGGTCCTATGCTTCTTTCAAAGCTTACAATTTATCTAGAAATAGAAAATAATAATAAAATAATAGGCTAGGGAAACTGGTGCAACTTTCCTATTAGTAGGATTGAAGTCGCAGCGCCCTTTACACATGCCTTAAACCAAACCAAAATAACACACTACATCCACCAATCTCAAACATTTAAATATAGAATTTAAAAGAACTTGGTGCCATAGGAGATAACGGACTAAACTTACCGCAAAAAGGGTTAGTCATACGTACATTCACGCATATATGACAAATATATATGTAACTATTAGAACCCCTAATTAATTCACACAGTACATAAAGTCTTTATGTACTGACTTACAACTTAAAACAACATCTTAGTGCTTTGTCACACTTCGATCGATCGACAGAGGTTCGATCGCTCGAACCTTCGATCGATTGAATATCGTTCAATTGATTGAACTTTCAGTTTCACATAATGTTTTAAAAAAATTTATAGAATAATATAAAATTAAAGTATGTAATTTTTAAAAACTTTTTAAAACTGTGAAAAGAATATCCAGACAGAGAATCGGTCTCGATCGATCGAACTCAATTCAATCGATCGAACAAAACATAGTTGGATTGATCAAAACCTGTTCGATCGCTTGAGAACAGAGAGGTTCAATTGATCAAACTTACTTCGATCGATTAAACCCACCATACATCCAATGTAATCACAGATTTGTATTATACTGCGAAACTACTACAGAAACAGATCTGTGACGATGTAGTTTTGAATACAGTTCTAAAATCAACATGTAAATCAAAACTAGTGTTCCAAAATGCATCTATAGATCCAAACAAACGTGGCTCTAATACCAATTGAAGGAAAATAAGGTTTAAAAATTATTTAAATGCACAGCGGAAAACAAAGTTCAAAACTTTTGAATTGGTAGCCCAGATCTACTACTCATTAACTCTATATACGTACAAGAGGGGACAAGAATTATACCTTTGTGTCTTGAACCCATTTCTGAAAACTTTGACTTCCAGCAGCAACTAGATGGTCTTCACTCTTATGACTCCTATGGATGCTCCCGGAGAGATTAGGGTTGGTAGGAACCCTAATAGAAAGGATAGAGAAGGTTTGGGAATCTTTAAACAGTTTCTGTAGCTTCTGGTATAATAAAATGATGAACTCTTTTTTCTGGACGCAGCTGCCCAATTTATAGATTCCCATAACCGACCTAACTTTTAATTGATCGAAGTGGCTTCGATCGATCGAACCTTTGATCGAATGAACAAGGTTCGATTGATCAAACTTTTCTTGACTTCAATCGATCGAGACTCCTTCGATCGATCAAACCTATCTTGATATGATCCTCTTGTGCCTTTCCAAACATCCTAGCAGAGATAAGAGTGGGACCTCCTAGGTTCTTTATTATTGGCTCAGACCAGTTGTAAATTCCCATTACCAAACTCTTTGATCAGCAAATTAACCAATTGGCCAGTTAACGTTTACTCCACTATAAAACGATAGCTGAACTCCAACGTAAAAGAACAAATTCAAAGTGATAAGTAGACTTGTATGGTATACTGATGTCCTTCTACCATCAGCATTCATAATCATATTCAGGTAGTCGGATAATTGTTACTGTTAACCTGAATCGTGATTACTTCTTGTATTCCTTGATTCCCATTCACCACTCATGATTACCAAACATGTTGATAACTACTTATCAACAAGATGGTAGTTCTCAGTAATCAACTTGGTGACATTCTCAAGGGAATGCTTACTCTTTAACAGAGGGTAGATTCTGTCTTGACAATATATGTTCACAACCCTGTGAACATGACATAGCCAAGATACCCAGGTGTTGATCTTTAAGACCTCACTGATTGGTAAGTCAAAGCAGCCACATCTACAGTCTGTGTTCATAATCGTCTTAAGATTGAGAACATGTACCTTATACAAGTTATGAGTTCCTATCGACTATTGACAGCCTTAAGTGTCAATAGGAAAGCTCAGGTCCGTCGATGCACTATAAGCACTAGCATATTAACTAAGAGATACACTCTAGTGATTGAGATTCATCACTTTATCCAATGGTAGTTAATCATGCTACTAGGGGTGTAAGAAAAAATCGCAAACAGCAAACCGACCGCAAACTGACCAAATCAAAAACCGATTGGTCAATTTTCTAAATGTATGTACAAGCTAAAACCGATCGCAAAACCGACCTAACCCCTAAAAAATTGACCGACCGACCGACCGATTTACACCCCTACATGCTACAGTGTAGACCTGATGAGATATCCAGTCTCATCATCCACTGTGACAAATTCTAAGTGTCAAAGAGTAGTAATTCGTATCACTTGTATGTATCTCATACACACACGAATTACCTACTATGATACTTAAGGATTAACAATCATCTCATGAAAGAAATATACACAATAAAATGTAAAGCTGATATCCATATATTAAAATGCCATTGTCTTATACATAAAGTAATGGTTTGAGGGCACAAACCCAACAAAAAGGTCTTTTCACTCAAAATATAGCTCGAGCGCTCGCGATGCTTGAGCGCGCCCGCTGCCCGAGCGCTCGGGTTTATAAAGTAAGAAATGCATTGTTTTGAAATTATGAATTATGATATGAAATGTATGTTCACACATGTAATGCCAGGCATCCTCAAAATCTGATTTACATACATAGAAAAACATTAATAACAAATATCCGGATATTACATTAGCAATAATCGAAATTACGGGTGTTACATATGGCAATTCCAACCAATAAGCTAATGGTCCCACCCGATTAAGAATCAAGTAAGGTCCAACATACCTCGGACCGAGTTTACCTCGCTTACCAAACCGTGCTATGTCTTTCGATGTAATACTTTCAAAAACACATAGTCACTTACCTCAAACTCCAATACTCTTCTACCCATATCCGCATAACTTTTATAATAACTCTGAGCCATTTGCAACTGCTGTTTAATCAATATAATCTTGTCGACTTGGGTATTCCAACCATGAAATTCATTACAAGTGATAGGTATTCGTTCTCATTTAATAACCATTAACATTAAATATAATAATCCCACAAATCTTTAATTGTGAGACCTAGAACCAAATAAGGTGATTTAAATTAATTACTAAAGTGAATGCGATGTGAAAATTATATATATATATATATATATTTATTTATGGGCATTTATATTTGTGAAATAGGGGTTTATACTGTTAATTATTTTTATTTTGGGGTCCTAAGATGATATGGGAAAGTTTAAGAACTCAAGTGCATGTTTTAAAGAAAGTTGGGGGTGTTAAACATAATTTTTAAAAGTTAAAAATCAGTTTTTATGAGAGATACGTTAGTCTCATTCACTGTATATTTTGAGAGGGTTTATAGAGAAGAAAAAAAGGGGGAGAAAAGAGATAAGAAGAACATGAGTTTGAAGAATTATTGAAGCTTTAACAATTAAACCTTCAAAAAGCTAGAAATTTCTAGTTGCAAGTAAAGAAGAACAAGTGGGTATCTCTCTCTCTCTCTCTCTCTCTCTCTCTCTCTCTCTCTCCTCTCTCTCTCTCTCTCTCTCTCTCTCTAGGGTTCTTTGTAATTGGGGTTTTTAGATTTTGGTTTTTGAAATCCAAAAATTGATGCTTGAATTCATGTTTAGAGGTTGTTAAGATGATTCTTGGGTTGTATATATGATGTTGCATGAACCCCACATGATAAATTTGAGTTTTGATGAAGTTTGAAATTTTGGATTTTTTGAGGGTTTGTAAAAAATCTGAAAATAGAAAGTTTGGGTGTTTGAA
This sequence comes from Hydrangea macrophylla, assembly GCA_033977485.1. Taxonomy (NCBI): domain Eukaryota; kingdom Viridiplantae; phylum Streptophyta; class Magnoliopsida; order Cornales; family Hydrangeaceae; genus Hydrangea; species Hydrangea macrophylla. The sequence goes on along the minus strand of CM066990.1, from coordinate 9,371,828 downwards.
TTTGTTGGGTTTTGGAGTTGTTTAAGTGTTTATATATGCTTTACATACCATTGGGATCCTTGGTTTCAAGTTTGGTAAAGATTGGTAGTGAAATAGGGGTTTCACCATTGTTGTGTTCTTGAAGCTTTCAAGAGCTTGAAGAAGAACGTTTGGGTATGTTTGCAAATCTAAAAATTGGTTTGGAATTGGGTATTTTTTTGAGTTTGATAGATGGAATGATGGTATTGGGGTAGGTTCTTGAATGGTAGAAGTGAACTGTGGGTTGGAAATTCATAAAATTCATGAATATGGGTTATTTTGGGTCTTGGTATTACAAGAACAAAATAGGGGCTGATTTAAAAAGAATTAAAATTAACTTGTGAAACCAATTTTTAAGTTTCATTTTGATTATAAATTATGCTTATTAGCCAATAAATGCGATAGAACCTAAATATTTAAAATTTCAGGTTCAGAGGCAAGTGGAAGCGTGCCGAAAGAGCCACTGGAGCGAGCGGACTAAATCATTGCACTAATTTTCATAAATACTTGAGTGGGTTTTCTGGAAACCAAAATAGTGTAGTATGAACATTATTTATTGAGTTTACATTTTGGTTGAATTAAATTCATAAGCGGATTGTATGAAATATATACATTGAGCATGGCACGAATATTCTATGTCATGCACGTGCATAGCGAAAGCGATAAAAATCCAAGTAGCGAAACTTGGAAATGGACAAAAGAGCCTAGCGAAATGGGCTTGGGTGCGTGTGTCATTTTATTTATGGGACTTACATTGCATTAGCGTACGTATTAGTTGAATTTACTTGAATGCGGATTATGCATTGATTTGAATGTTTATTATTGCATTATTTGGGTTTTCTAGCTGTGAGCCAAGGGTTGCTCACACCCACACAGGCCTTTTTGCAGGTACTGTGTTGTAGGCGCCACTACCGTGAGTCTCGAGTTGTTGACTACATTTAGGATGTATGTGAGTCTTTTTGGTTTGACTTGTTAGAATTGTAAACCTTTGTGTTAAACTTATGTTGTAATCGGATTTATGTATGTGAACTTTGGTAGATAGTTTATGTAATGTTTATGATGTAAATATTTGAGGTTGGGTTTATATATATTATGAGTTTTGACATCATGTTAGTACGGACCATTGTGTTTGACGGATTCGTGCGATTGTTTGGAGTTTCCGGATTTGTAAAACATGTCGCGTTCTTGAGAAATCCATGTTCTAATTTTGGATTAAGTAATAGGAACTTGTTTATGATGTCTATGGTGATTTTTGGTTGTGTATTAGAGACCTAAAAATGATGTGTTTGAAGTGGGTTGAAACATCCCTTTGAGTTGGAAGTTTGGTGTTCTTAAAAATGGAGTTTTATGGCTTTAAAAATAATAATAATAATATTGATACGTTGGCTTTTACGGAAACGGACACAATTTTCTCTACAAAACTTGAAATCGCACACCGCTCGAACCGTTGGAACCGTATTTCAAATATTTTATTTTTGATATAAATTTGGGACAAAAATTTTAAATGACCTTTTTACCCTTGGGATTAAACTTTGCATAGACTTTATTTAGTAGTCTTTATTTTATTTGCGTTTAGCGGGGCTTTTGGGAGCGTTCCGGCCACAGCGGATCGGGGCGCTACAGCTTGGTATCAGAACCTAGGTTTATAGGTTTTGTATGCGTTGTTGTCAGTGTGTTTAGGCCATGGCAGTGGATTAGGTGTTGAGTTGGGTTGTCGCGACTACATGATGTGTTCCATGTCTCAATGTTACGTAAATATGTCAAAGATTCATCGCATGCATTAGAATCAGAACCATTAGAGCTTGACGAGAATCTATCGTATGAAGAGAAACCGGTTCAAATCTTAGACCAACAGGTGCAGCAGTTGATGAACAAAGAGATTCCAATGGTGAAAATTTTGTGGCGAAGTCAAGCGATCGAGGAGATGATGTGGCAATCTGAGGAAAGCATGCGAAGGCATATCCGTATCTCTTCAATCATGGTACGTAATTTCAGGGATGAAATTTATTTTAACGAGGGGAGAGTTGTGAGACCTAGAACCAAATAGGGTGATTTAAATTAATTAGTAAAGTGAATGCGATGTGAAAATTATATATATTTATGGGCATTTATATTTGTGAAATAGGGGTTTATATTGTTAATTATTGATATTTGGAGGTCCGAAGATGATATAGGGAAGTTTGGGAACTCAAGTGCATGTTTTAAAGAAAGTTGGAGTGTTAAACATAATTTTTAAAAGTTGAAAATCAGTTTTTAGGAGAGATACGTTAGTCTCATTCACTGTATATTTTGAGAGGCTTTACAGAGAAGAAAAAAAAAGAGAGAAAAGAGAGAAGAAGAACAAGAGTTTGAAGAATTATTGAAGCTTTAACAATTAAACATTCAAATAAGCTAGAAATTTGTAGTTGCAAGTGAAGAAGAACAAGTGGATATGTCTCTCTCTCTCTCTCTTTCTCTAGGGTTCTTTGTAATTGGGGTTTTTAGATTTTGGTTTTTGAAATCCGAAAATTGGTGCTTGAATTCATGTTTAAAGATTGCTAAGATGATTCTTGGGTTATATATATGATGTTGTATGAATCCTACATGATAAATTTGAGTTTTGATGAAGTTTGAAAATTTGGATTTTTTGAGAGTTTGTAAAAAATCCAAAAAAAACAAGTTTGGATGTTTAAATTTGTTGGGTTTTGGAGTTGTTTAAGTATTGATACGTCCGAAAATATTCTGGTAAAACCAAACCGCCACGTCAGCGGCGAAGGTCCTGGAATATTCGGAATGGGTGCTTGGGGCCTACGCTCCCGAGGTCATCAATCATACTGCTCGGGTTGCTCACATAGCCCGGGCATAAGGCGCAGCCCAGACCGAACCTTTCAAACAGTTTCCTTATCTGGCCAGAACCCCATTAAGGAAGAGCCCGTAGATTCCAAGACCAGCTACAACACTACAAGAAGGAATGTGGCAGTTTCCTAAACCGCTTAGGAAACTCTCCCCAAATCATTCAAATCAATCGTAATCAGATTAGGCTTCCTAATCTGACTAGCTTACCAGGTATGGCTGGACTCTTGCACCTATAAAAGAGCCCACCTACCCTGTCTACAGGGATCCCGAAGAACTCTCTAGCTAGCAAGCATAATAATACAGAATTCACCATTGTACGCATATACCCGGCCGGTATTACTGGTAGTGCCGCCCCTCTTTGTTGGCACACCAGGCCCGCCGGTGATCTGCTAGTGAATGCGCACAGACGCAACTGTGGACGTAGGTCACCTTGTTAACGGGGCCGAACCACATACAACTTGCTCGTATCTCTTTCTCTCTTTAAATCTTTCTTACCAATTTTAGGCATCATCAGTTTGGCGCCGTTTGTGGGAATCGACAGAGTTTTTTCACCAACAAATTCTTGACTGATCAACATGCCACCTAGAAGGAGTAAGAAGCCCATTACCCAGCCCGGTCAGGAGGATTCCCAGCCCGGGCGACTGGCTACCTCCATGACCACATAGCAGATAACGGCAGCGCTGGCGCAACTCTTGGAGGGCCAGCGGCGAACACAGGAATAAATGGAGGCGCTATTGGCCCGGCAGGAAAAGCATCCTGCACCAGAAGATCAGCCCGAGAAAAGCGCTCCCGTTCAGGATACCGCTCGGGCACAAAGGTGAGCCCGTTCTGCCTCGGTGTCCCCACCGGACTGGGAACACCTCGGTGATGGTGAGTGCAACCAGACAACCAGGCGCTCGCAGAGGCGAGCTCAGCCCAATCCTCGCCGGCTGGAGAACGCCAGAACTATTATCAACCGACGGCGTGCGGCCAGAGGGGAGGAGCCAGGACGGAAGGCCCGGGAATCAACCAAGGACCCTCCAACCCGGAGCCAGGAAGACCTTAGGCACACAATTACTCAGACCCAGAGCCGTGCTCTGTCCCCAAGGTCGACGCGCTTTGAGAAAGAGGCCTCGTCATCCGATCTGACCTACCGCTCGGATATAGAGAGGAGAACTGGGCGGGATGACGTAAAGGCCCAGTTCGAGGGACTGCAACAGCAGATTGAGAGGTTGAGCCGCAAGTCCGGCCATAACCTCACCAACACGGAGATGGAATCACCATACACCGCTCGAGTGACGCAGTTTCCTATCCCGCGGAAGTTCAAACCCCCTCACCTTAGCTCCTATGACGGCACAGGGAGTCCGGTGGACCACATCCCTACCTACAAAGCTCAGATGGCACTGGTCACCACGGTGGACGAGCTACTGTGCCTGGCCTTTCCCAGTACCCTCAAAGGGCCAGCAACACAGTGGTTCCAAGCTCTAAAGTCCCAGACGGTCGATGACTTCAAAGCCCTCAGCAAGTTGTTCATTAGCCAGTTTGTCAGGATGCTCGATCGGTCACAACCGGACACTCAACTGCTGACCGTCAAGCATCGTAAGGGAGAGTCCCTAAGGGAGTATGTGGACCCTTTCAACTAGCAAAGGCTTCAAATTCGCAATCTCAATGAAATGGCTGCAATTATGGCCTTCTGTTCGGGAGTTCAACACACCAAGGTTGCCACGTCGTTTCATCGCGACCGACCGGCAATCCTGGTGGTGCTCTCGGAGAGGGTCAGAAAGTACATAGACACTGAGTTCCTGAAGGCGAAGTGCGCCGGCTAGGCGGGAGACGAATCCCCAAAGGCTAAGCGCAAGCGTGAAGGGTTCGAAAAGGGCCCGGGAAAGAAGCCGAAGCCGGATCAGAAGGATGTCCGGGGTCAGCTCCTGATTGCTTTCACACCCCTTTCCCGACCCAAACACGAAGTCATGGTCACCGCCGAGGCACAAAGGTTGCTTTAGCAGCCAGCAAAACTCAGAGCCCCGCCCGGTAAAAGGAATCGGGACAAGTTTTGCCGCTACCACAGAGACCACGGTCATGAAACGGAGGATTGCTTCAAGTTAATGATAGCAATTGAAAAGTTGATCGAGCAAGGTCATCTTGCAGAGTACGTCGCAACAGATGGACGGCCTGCGCAAGGGGCCCGAGCTACCGGTCAAATACAGCCTCTCGGTCAAATTAATGTGATCTCCGGAGGAACGTCAGGTGGTGGGGATACGCAATCGGCAAGGAAAAGGCATGCTCGGGCGTCCCGAGCAGATGTCTGGTATGTCCAATCCACCGACTCCCCGCTGACCGATATGTTGATGTTTTCTTCCGACGACGTGAAAGATATCCACTGCCCCCACAATGACCCGCTAGTTCTGATGCTTTCTATTGCCAACTACATAGTCAAGAGGGTGCTGGTGGACACGGGCAGCTCATCCGACATCATGTTCACGTCGGTATTTGATCAGCTCGGGATATCTAGGGATTGGCTCCGACCGGTTGCTACCCCCTGGTAGGATTTAATGGCTCCATCACACAATTGCTCAGAATAATTGAGCTTCCAGTTCTCATGGGGACCTACCCTCAGCAGGCTTCCGTGCTGACCAATTTTATGATCGTGGAAGCCCTGTCGGCCTACAACATCATTCTTGGGAGGTCGACCCTCAACAGGGCCAGGGCGGTCGTCTCCACTTACAATTTAACGGTGAAGTTCCCAACTCCTCAGGGACCCAGATGTTTGCGGGGAGATCAGACTACCACTCGGAGTTGCTATGTCAGCTTGTTGTGCCGGGGGGCTATCACCGAAACATTAAACGTCCAGGAGATGGACCCCCGGGACCAGAGTGACACGATATGTCCGGTGGAAGAATTGGAAAGAATGATGTTGAATCCCAAGTACCCAGACCGCACGGTCAGCATTGGTACCCTACTGGAGCCCGTCCTGAAGGAAAAATTGACTCAGTTCCTGAGGCAAAATCAGGACGTTTTTACTTGGAGTCATGAGGATATGCCCGGGATTGACCCCCGGATAATGTCCCATCGTCTTAATGTCAGCCCGGATTGCCGACTAATGAAGCAGAAGAGAAGGGGCATGGGCCCCGAGAGACAGAAAGCGGTATCCGAAGAGATGGAAAAGCTCTTGAAGGCGAAGTCCATCCGAGAGGTCCACTATCCCGATTGGTTAGTTAATGTTGTTCTGGTCAAGAAAAGCAACGGGAAGTGGAGGATGTGTGTGGACTTCACCGACCTCAACAAGTCCTACCCCAAGGATTGCTATCCGCTGCCCATGATAGATCTCCTTGTAGACTCCACGGCCAGTCACTCACTCCTCTCGTTTATGGACGCCTACTCGGGGTACAACTAGATCAGCATGTACCCCGGGGACGAAGAGAAGACTGCATTCATCACTGACCAGGGTACGTATTGTTACAAGGTTATGCCATTCGGTCTCAAAAATGCCGAGACCACCTACTAATGCCTAGTCAACTACATGTTCAAGGACCTGATTGGGAAGTCTATGGAAGTGTATGTGGATGATCTGCTGGTCAAGAGCCGGGACGAGTCCGACCACCTTGAGCATCTTGCCGTAGCCTTCAGCATTTTGAGAAAATTCAGGATGAGGTTGAACCGGGCCAATTGCACCTTCGGTGTCTCGTCTGGGAAATTTTTGGGTCATCTAGTCAGCAGACGGGGGATTGAGGCAAATCCTGAAAAGATCCAAGCCATCATCAACATAAGGTCGCCCAAATCGACGAAGGAGGTTCAAAGCCTAGCCGGACGGGTGGCCGCATTGAACAGATTTGTCTCCCGAGCTACCGACCAGTGCCTGCCATTCTTCAAAATCCTCCACAACGCGTTTCAATGGTCAGAAAGGTGCGAAGAGGCATTCCAGGAACTCAAGAAGTACTTGGCGTCCCCTCCGCTACTCTCAACACCCGTACCGGGGGAAGAATTGTTTTTATACTTGGCAGTGTCACCATCAATGGTTAGCTCGGCACTCATTCGGAAAAAGCACGGGATACAGTTCCCTGTGTACTATACTAGCCGGGCATTACAGGACGCAGAGAGCAGATACTCTCGTATCAAAAAACTAGCGTTCGCCCTCAACACCTCGGCCCGAAGGCTTCGTCCGTACTTTTAGGCCCATGCCATTGTGGTCCTCACAGACCAACCTCTCCGCAGAATCCTCAGCCGCCCCGACACGTCTGGGAGGCTCGTCAAGTAGGTCTTGGAGTTGGAAGAATTTGAAGTGGTCTACCGACCCCGGACGACCATCAAGGGACAAGCCGTAGCAGACTTTCTAGTTAAGATTACGTATCCAGAAGACCCGGTTGAAGAGTTTGAGCCGCCGGCCCTACCGCCTGAGTTACACTATGACATCCCTACCTGGGTACTGCATGTGGACGGTTCATCCAATCAGCAAGGCAGTGGGGCAGGAATCATCCTAACTACCCCCGACGGCATCCAGCTCGAGTATGCGTTAAGGTTTGGATTCCGTGCCTCCAACAACGAGGCTGAATACGAAGCCCTATTGGTCGGATTGCAATTGGCCATTTCTATGAGTGCACAGCAGGTCCAGGGATACAGCGATTCCCAGCTCGTGGTCAATTAGGTTAACCAAGAGTACGAAGCGCAAGAAGACAACATGATAGCCTACTTGGCCCTTGTCCGAGCGGTTTCCAAGAAGCTCCGGGGATTCTCCATCATGCAGATACCCAGAGAAGAAAACACCAGGGCTGACCGGTTGGCTCGCCTTGCCTCATCTTTTGAGTCAAACTTGCCCGGGATATGGACAAAATATCTACCCGAGCCAAGTGTGGTGAACTTAGAAGGCATGGAAGTAGATCCGATCACCCTGGGACCCAGCTGGATGGACCTGCTCGTGACATTCTTGACGACAGGTGTGCTACCGGATGAGAAAGAAGAGGCCCGCCGGGTCAAGTACTGGGCGACCCGATACTACCTTGTTGACGGCATCCTCTACAAAAGGGGATTCTCTATCCCGTACCTCCGCTATATCCACCCCGCACAGGTCCAAGCGATATTGTTTGAAATCCACGAAAGAGTGTGCGGGAATCACATCGGAGGCCGGGCACTCTCCAAGAAGGCCCTATTGCAAGGTTACTACTGGCCAACCATGGCTCGGGATTCTCAAGAGTACGTCAGAAGGGGCGATAAGTGTCAGAGATACTCTCCTATGATCAACCGACCGGGAGAGCTCTAGACACCAATCCACAGCCCCTGGCCGTTCGTCCAATGGGGCATTGACATTGTCGGTCCCATGCCAATGGGAAAAGGACCGATCAAGTTCGCCGTCATCGTTGTTGATTACTTCACCAAATGAGCAAAAGCTGAGTCCTTGGCAACAATAACCGAACGGCAAATGGAAAGCTTCATGGAAAGGAATATCCTCAGTAGGTTTGGCATTCCCCGGGTCCTAGTTAGCGATAACGACAGACAATTCGACACCCCTATCTTCAGGCAGTTCTGCTTGGGCTACGGGATACTAAATCATTACTCCTCCCCGAGCACCCTCAAGCCAACGGTCAAGCCGAGGTGACAAACCGGACAATCTTGCAGTCAATCAAAACAAGGCTTGAAGGTGCCAAAGGGCTGTGGGCTGAAGAACTACCAACCCTCTTGTGGACCTACCGCACTACACCCCGGGCGGCAACAGGTGAGACACTGTTCTTTTTAACCTACGGATTCGAGGTGATGGTCCCCATAGAGCTCGGGTTGCCTATGTATTGGGTGGCAAATTTTAGTGCGCTAGACAACGAAGACGCTCTCAGATCAAAACTGGATCTGGTAGAAGAAAAAAGAGGCCCAGCCTACCTAAAGGTGACAGCCTATAAGCAACGGGTCTTGCGATATTACAATAGCAAGGTGAAGCAGCGTAGTTTCCTCGTCGTTAAGGCAGTGAACCAGTCCACCCGAATCCCGAGCCATGGGAAATTGGGGCCAAACTGGGAAGGCCCGTATACAGTAACTCGGGTCAACCGACCGGGAACTTATTGGCTGCAGAGCCTGGACGGGCACGATCTCTCTCATCCTTGGAATAAACAACACCTCCGTAAGTACTATCAGTAATACTTGGCCACGGGCAATTTAGCATTGGAAGAAAAAAATTTCTTTATTTTTGTAGCTCTAATTGAGCAACCGCTATATAATTTTGTTTTTAAATAAAATTGAATAGTTTACTTTGCAAATTTACTCCTGTCAGTATCCCGTGCAACGCAGAAAAGTCCTCGGGCTTAACCCCGAAACATGAAAGACCTTGGCTAAAAATTAAGGCAGAAAATACCTTGGCTAAAAACCAAGGGAAAAAAGACCTCGGGCTCCGAACCCAGGCACAAAAGACCTCGGGGTCACCCCCGAGGCACCGGTTTCGCCTAGGTCCAACTGACGATGGGGGCAAACCCCTAGGTGGCTGATGATGGCAAGCTTCAAAGGACCCTGCAACCACCCATGTTCCAGGTCAGTTTCCTACGGTCACTCCTCACCGCGCCCTCGCCTTCACAAGACGCTTGGGGGGCAAGGGGATACCAGACCAAAACAGGAAATTATACAACGCTTTGCTTAGGTCCAACCGACGACGGGGACAAACCCCTAGGTGGCTGACGCTGGCAAGCTTCAAAGGACCCTGCAACCACCCATGTTCCAGATCGATTTCCTACGGCTATTCACTCCTGCACTCCCGCCTTAGCAAAATGCTTGGGAGGCAGGGGAATATTAGGCCAGACCAGGAAATCACACCGGTCACTAAAAGAATTTGGAATCCCAATATTCCTAAGTACTTACAGTGATCAAAGATAGACATCCCGGACGGTAAAACAGGATACTCCGATTATACACCGGGACATCCCGGACGGTAAAATAGGATACTCCTATAATACACCGGGACATCCCAGATGCTAAACAGGACAAGTTTCTATGGTACACTGGGCAATTACCTTTAAAATAGGTCGAGAAGACCAGGTGTTCTACTGGTTATGGTCCCAAACCATTTGCTAAGGCAGGGGCTTAGGTCGGCTAAAAATCGGACGGATAATGGCAATCACAAATAGGCAAAGTGCAGACAATAGAAAGCAGTTAATGGAAACAGTTAATGGAAAGAAAATTGGCCTTGAGGACCTTTTCATTAATATAAAAAAAAAAAAAACTGTACAAAGCCTGGGGAACAGTTGTAGTAGCCTCCCAAAAAAAAACTACAACAAAAAGAAAAAAGGAAATAAGAATCCAAGAGAAGGAAGGCTAGGAGTCATCTACATCAACGACGTCCACACTCTCCTCAGCCTCCCCCCTAGCCTGCCCCTCCGGGGCGACATCTCCCTCCTGACCGGCCAGGGCAGCAACACCCTCCGTCGTGGCAGCGGTCCCCTGGGCGTTGGCAGCAGCATCTTCGGTGGCCCTGGGAACCATGTCCCAGTAGTCAGAGTCCACCCCCTGGTAAGGAGTATTGTCCAACTCCGGGTGGTCCCGGGCTAACCTCCTCTTCAAGTCTTTAAACCCGAGGAAGAAACCATCGTCAAAAGTCTCCCCCGGGGGACCAATGGCCGCTGACGCCTCCAAGAGTGCTCTCTCCCTAGCCTCCGCTGCCGCATGGCCAGCCCGCTCGGTCTCCAGCTTAGCCAAAGCCATCTCCAACTCCTCCTGGGTAGCCCCGAGGTTCAAAGCTAGACCCTTGACCCTATATTTCTCTACGGTCAAGGCCCTCTTTTTGGTCTCCAGGGCAACCTCTTTCTCAGCCAGGGCGGTCTCGACGGCGGTAGACCTCCCGACAAGGGCCGGCATGAAAGACTCAGCTCCGGCAGCTATGCAGCCGACCTGCAACAAATCAAAAGGGAACCGGTCGGTCACTATTGCCAGCAGAATAAAAAAAAAACACAGAAATCAGAAGAAACAGCAAAATTACTTACCAGATGGGAGATGTTGTACAGCCACCCCTGGAAAACCTGGGGAGACATGCCAGCACACCTCTCCACTTGACTGGGGAGCAGGTATGGCCTGACCCTGTCCCGGGTCTCCCTAGATTCCTCTAGGGGCATCCCGGCAGGAATCTCAGCTCGGGGGGCGGATGTTTCCCCCACTACCACCACCCGAGGGGTTGATGCCTACCCAGGAGCTTTGACGGCCACTGGGACGCGCCTGAGCCGCCTGAGCGGGCGCTCACTGTCAGAGCCCTCAATGGTCGGCCTCTTACCCGCCGCTGCCATCTGCTCGGCAGCGGCAGCCTGTAGAGCCCTCAACCATTTGGGGTCTCTCCTGAGGGCCATCTCTGCAGAAAGAAAATAACCATGGGGTCAGTAACCGGGATAACACGGTAGCAAAGGACGGCCAAAATTAAAACAGAAGATGAAGCATTTACCCGGAATGATGGTGGGGAAGATTGGCGCTTCGGCGGGACGGTCGAGTCGGCGGTCACCCCTCTGGTCTCCCGACCGGGTCAGCACGTCCCAAATGTTGACAGACCGCTAAACCAGGCCTCTGATCCTCTCCTCACACTCCTCCGGAACGCTTGGGAGATTGATGGACCCCGCTGCAAAATAAACCAAAATGATCAGTTTGAAGCTATAACACAAAGCCTGGAAGGAGGCTAGAGAAGACACAGGACGGGCTTACCCCTTAACTCTCCTGCCTAGGAGATCCTTAGTTGACTCCCAGGGGCTCGCTCGCAAAGCCTAGGGGTTGACACTTGGAAGAATTTGTTCATCCACCCCTTGTTGTTGCTCGGGCAGTTGACAATAATCTTCTTTCCCTGCCGAGCCCTAGATAAAAGAACTCGGCCTCCTCGTGCACTGGGAACGGCCGGTGGATCCAGAAGAACTCTTGAAGGGTGAGTTCGTACCTGAAGATTTGGGGCCACAGGGAGATAGACCCCATCAGATACCTCCACCCGTTCGGGGCTAACTGCCTGGGAGCTATCCCCAGGTAGATCAGAATGTCCCGGGCGACCGGATAGAGGGGGACACGAAGGCCAGCCATGAAGGCATCCTCGTATAAAGTAACAAAACCCCGACGGTAAATGTGAGCCCCGCCGGGGTGAACGAATAGGGAATTATTGTCAGGGATAGCATACCTACCCCTGATCCGATCAAGGTCCCCGGCACGCAGGGCCGAGGGGATAAACTCGTAGGCGAAGGCTACCATAGGATCAGACTCCCTAGGCGCCTCGTCGTCGGAATCCCGTGACACGGAGGCAACGGGGGCCTCATGGTCAGACTCGTCACTGGACACTCGGGCAGGGATCCGGCCCACACTTTGGTGGTCTGAGGGAGAAGCTGAAGGTGGGTCAAGGCTGGTGTCAAGCATTCCCGACCAGGACATCTCGCTCTCTAATCGTGAAGCAGAGTTGAAGTCGAAATGTTCCATTTCTGGTATTCTCGAGGAAGGGTGAGGAAGAAGAACACTGCCTAAGTATGGATCATAGACACCGAGTCTGATGTACAAGGGGGGCAAGGTCACTAACCTAAAGGGCAAAGAATAAAGGGTCCTTAACACCATGTGACACTCTCTCAAGACTACCCCGGGAACACTCGCTCGCTCCAATTGTCCTAAGGTGCCTCTTGCCTGGAAGAAGGAACAGAACCTGAGAAAGAAAAACTCCCACTCTTGTTCTAACTTAAGCGGGTTTGCTCTCTCTAGTCTCGCTCAAAAAAGAGGAAAGAAGGGGACAAAGAGGGAAGAAAATGATGAACTGAAGCTGAGGGAAAAATACTTACAAAGATTAGCGCAGAAAAGGGCTCGGGAACCTTGCTCGGGGTTGTTCTTGCTCTCAAGTCGCTCGGTAATCTATATCTCTGTAGTAAAGGGTTAAAGAAATGGACAAGTATCCTTTATATAAGAACCATGGACGGCCTATATTGAAATAGATCCAATGGCTTATATGTTTTCCCGCCCGAAGTGGCTGACAGTTGTCACCTCGGGCACGTAAAACGTCGCCTTAAAAGGCGTGTGCATTAAATGCGTGATGGGATGATTCGGTTACCATATAAATGGTTGGGTTACTCCCAGGCTGGCACCGTTGGATCCTGACCAGGCCAGTGACCAGCTAACACGTGGCATAGGAGGGACCCGGGCCCACAGGGTCACTGCTCGGTCTATACCCCGGCTGATCACTCTGGCCGGTCCCCACCCCGGGCAGAGTCCCGGCCTATTATCGAACGGTTCCTTGGAAGCAGTCTTAATTTTCAAACTTCATTTGATGGGACATCACAACAACTTCGAAAATGGGGGGCAGCTGATACGTCCAAAAAAATTCTGGTAAAACCAAACCGCCACGTCAGCGACAAAGGTCCGGGAATATCCGGAATGGGTGCTTGGGGCCTACGCTCCCGAGGTCATCAATCGTTACCGCTCGGGTTGCTCATATAACCCGAGCATGAGGCGCAGCCCAGACCGAACCTTTCAAACAGTTTCCTTATCTGGCCAGAACCCCATTAAGGAAGAGCCCGTAGATTCCAAGACCAGCTACAAGACTACAAGAGGGAATGTGGCAGTTTTCTAAACCGCTTAGGAAACTCTCCCCAAATCATGCAAATCAATCGTAATCAGATTAGGCTTCCTAATCTGACTAGCTTACCATGTATGGGTAGACTCTTGCACCTATAAAAGAGCCCACCTACCCTGTCTACAGGGATCCCAAAGAACTCTTTAGCTAGCAAGCATAATAATATAGAATTCACCATTGTACACATATACACGGCCGGTATTATTGGTAGTGCCGCACCTCTTTGTTGGCTCACTAGGCCCACCAGTGATCTGCTAGTGAACGCGTACAGACGCAACCGTGGACGTAGGTCACCTTGTTAACGGGGCCGAACCACATACAACTTGCTCGTATCTCTTTCTCTCTTTGAATCCTTCTTACCAATTTTAGGCATCATCAAGTGTTTATATATGCTTTACATACCATTGGAATCCTTGGTTTCAAGTTTGGTAAAGATTGGTAGTGAAATAGGGGTTTCACCATTGTTGTGTTCTTGAAGCTTTCAAGAGCTTGAAGAAGAACGTTTGGGTATGTTTGCAAATCTGAAAATTGGTTTGGAATTGGGTATTTTTTTGAGTTTGATAGATGGAATGATGATATTGGGGTAGTTCTTGAATGGTAGAAGTGAATTGTGGGTTGAAAATTCATGAAATTCATGAATATGGGTTGTTTTGGATCTTGGTATTACAAGAACAAAATAGGGGCTGATTTAAAAAGAATTAGAATTAACTTGTGAAACCAATTTTTAAGTTTAATTTTGATTATAAATTATGCTTATTAGTCTATAAATGTGATAGAACCTATTAAGATTTCAGGTTCAGAGGCAAGTAGGAGTGCGCCGAAAGAGCCACCAGAGCGAGCAGACTAAATCATTGCATTAATTTTCATAAAGACTTGAGTGGGTTTTCTGGAAACCGAAATAGTGCAGTATGAACATTATTTGTTGAGTTTACATTTTGGTTGAATTAAATTCATAAGCGGATTTTATGAAATACATACATTGAGCATGGCACGAATATTCTATGTCATGCACGTGCATATCGAAAGCGATAAAAAACTTGGAAACGGCCAAAAGAGCCGAGCGAAATGGGCCCGGGTGCATGTGTCATTTTATTTATGGGAATGCATTGCATTAGCGTACATGTTAGTTGAATTTACTTGAATGCGGATTATGCGTTGATTTGAATGTTTATTATTGCATTATTTTGGTTTTCTAGCTGTGAGCCAAGGGTTGCTCATACCCACACAGGCCTTTTTGCAGATACTGCGATGTAGGCGCCACTGTCATGAGTCCCGAGTTGTGATTACGTTTAGGATGTATGTGAGTCTTTTTGGTTTGACTTGTTAGAATTGTAAACCTTTGTGTTAAACTTATGTTGGAATCAGATTTATGTATGTGAACTTTGGTATACAGTTTAAGTAATGTTTATGATGTAAATATTTGAGGTTGGGTTTATATATATTATGAGTTTTGACATCATGTTAGTACGGACCATTGTGTTTGACGGATTCGTGCGATTGTTTGGAGTTTTCGGATTTGCAAAACATGTCGCGTTCTTAAGAAATCCATGTTTTAATATTGGATTAAGAAATAGGAACTTATTTGTGATGTCTATTGTGATTTTTGGTTGAGTATTAGAGACCTAAAAATGATGTGTTTGAAGTGGGTTGAAACATCCCTTTGAGTTGGAAGTTTGGTTTATTAAAAATGGAGTTTTATGGCTTTAAAAAAAATACGTAATAATAATAATAAATATTGATACGTTGGTTTTTACGGAAACGGACACAATTTTCTCTAAAAAAACTTGAAATCGCACACCACTCAAACCGTTGGAACCGTATTTCAAATGTTTTCTTTTTGATATAAATTTGGGGCAAAAATTCTAAATGACCTTTTTGCCCTTGGGATTAAACTTTGCATAGACTTTATTTAGTAGTCTTTATTTTATTTGCGTTTAGCGGGGCTTTTGGGAGCATTCCGACCACAGCGGGTCAGGGTGCTACATTAATAATTCCGCCTTTATTACCAGTTTACTTCACCTCTCTAGAATGTTTTACATTTCCCCATCTGAATACAAACTGCTCAACATCTTAACTTCAACTTTGAACTGATAGTACTCGAACTTCAAACCAATCTTCAAACACTAATGTCCCTGTAGTTGTCATCTCATATAATAATGTGTGATACCAAAATTAATATAATACGTCAATCTTTGTAGCATTTCCAACCAAGAACTAATTGATTTTACTGTAACTAGAATCGAATATGTTCCAACATTCCTCAAACTCAAGTTTCCCCCTTTGTTTACCCAAGCATGCAATGCCTTTTGAAGGCGTCACTTGTATGTAAACAAAATCACTTGTTGATCTCCAACTGTAATCCCAAGTATCAAATGCTAACCCACTTTTGTTTTCCAATATTAGAATTCATCAAAATCACGCGTCTGAAAAATATAATATTCAGTAATTTCTATAGCACCATACGTATCTGAAGACACCCAGTACATGTCATTTAAATGAGGTTCTTCATTGCCTTGTAATACTCATCTTTTAACCAAGTGTATCCCAACTCATTTCCTAATAAATAAATTGATGGTCCTTATAATCCATCAATCAAATCATGTACCCGCAACGGTACTCGGAATAATATACTTTTCTATTTCTAATAGTACTTAAAATAGTACATAGAATATCACAAGTTACTTTCAAACACTTTTCTTACTAAGGTCATTTGGAATTCATTTCAAAATAGAGCATCCCAATTTAAAATCAAAGTAAAAAATAATATACTCATCTGAGCTTCCTAGCCCAATAGTATTCATTTAAAATCTTTCTCTTCTTTTTTTTTTTTTTTTTTGTTTAGCCAATAGCTTAATTAGAGGTTACTAGACCTTGCACTAATTCCATTTTTTTCTTCCTTTGTTTCTCTCCATGAAACAAAACGATTAAATGATTATCATATAATCAAAATATTTTTCATTGTAATATAAATCAATAACTCGTTTAAACATCAATTGAAATACCTGCATTTGATTAAAACTCTTTTCACTTATTTTCCCCTTCTACAAATTTTGGGTCAAAACTAATCAATGCCATTTTATCAAAACAATTTAAACCTTTCCTGCTTCAAATAAATCAGGTTTTTTTTTTATATACAAAAGATGATTCCAAAACATTTTCTACTTATTTAAACATGTATATCTCACTTGACATCATTCAAATACATCTCAGAGACTCCTAATAAATTATTAGTAATGAAGTCCAAAGTCTCAAAATTTCCAGTGATATACCAAGATACCTAACAATTGCTACTGTGTAGTGCAATAGAAAGATCTCGATTGCTTTCATATAATGTGTATAGAAATAATGAAAATAATATTACCTGATACACATGGTGGTTGAACGAATCTTAGAGTAGTTTAGATGCCAAAGAGATTACTACTTATTAAACTAGTAAAACCGTTTCCAAATTCAAACATCTGGTAGAAAATTCTGATATCCCGTATAGCCAATCAACGAATTGTTATTTGTACACCATAGCTACTTAGTTCTGATCACAATCAACCATATTCTTAACCATGAAAGAATAATTTATAACCATAGTGATTCCCAATAGTTAGAATCACAATAAAAAAAAAAGTCTGTTACTTTTAATTAACCCCAAATTTACTATTCATACTAACACACTGGAGAACCAATCATTATTCGATAAAAAAGAGGCATCCCAAGGAATAGAAATAAATAAATGTATGTTGAGAGATTTCTCAACAAGCTAATATAACTCAAATAGAGTTAAAAGATTTCTCAACAAGCTAATATAACTCAAATAGAGTTGAGAGATTTCTCAACAACCCACGATAACTTAAGTGACTGGATAAGTCCTGAATATCTTTCCCCCTCGATAGATCTAATATTTCACCCTCAATCTCAAGAAAAATATAATGAGCTCAATGATCACTCCCAAATATCATTACTGAATGAACGGAGAGCAACAATATCATATCTGCTCATAGTGCCCATAGTAAAACATAAGGAATCTAGAATTCCCAAAACTATAATATTTGAATTCTAGAAGTCCCACCATAAATAAAGAAATCCAGATACCTAATTTCTTGACAGAAAATAAGGAAGAATCTTCACTAATAACAATATATGATAATATTCGGAAAGAAATCAGAACCCGTAATCATACCCAACACTCAATAACCCTTCATCGAGGCAATACTCTTGATAATATATTACCAGACATATCATTTAAGGAAGATTGACTTAACTCTTGATTTCCTATCCCAAATTCTACTGATATTCCGAAACTCATAATTTCCTTACTAAATTCTCAATCCCCTTTTCCAACTCAACAAATTCATCATATGGAAAACAATTCCCCTTTATACTCCATTTTATTACATCGAAGCTTTTGACAATTTCTCTACATATTATGATATGTAGAATGCATGCAATATGATATGCATGCTCAACAACATTTATATTACGTACTGTAAATATGTATGCCTCTGCATGTAGCTAGGTGTGACAATCCTCATATATATATGCATAATTTTTATGCGTCGTATTATACATTATTGTTATTCGTCATTCTCGTCTCTCGTCTCCAAAGACTCTAACCTATTGCTTTGATACCAAAAATTATCACACACTAACTAGCCACGTACGGATTAGACCGTGTAACAAAGGATTTCCCTAAAGAAAACAAGTATTAACATGTCAAAGAACTTCATTAGATCAAACCAATTCCCAGGGTAAAATGGACATTTTTTAAAAAATTTGTCGGGATTTATCTCAAAAGATAGTTCTTCAAATAAGGGACCCAACGTTCAAACTGGCTCTTGAATATGAACTCCCTAGACCAAGTTATGTTCACTTAAATTTTGAATTTGATTGTGCCCAGATTGCTCAATCATCCTGCTAAGAGTTCGCTCAATCTAATTTTCTGTAGAGCAAATTCTGCCAAGAGTTCGCTTAATTCAACTTTTTGCAGAAGCAAAATTTGTTGTTGCTAAAAAAAAAACAACTCTAGTTTGCAAGTTTTAAATCATCCCAAAGTCAAACCAAATCTCATGGGAACTTAGGAAAAATATCTCAAATTCATTCTTGAACACATTTAAACATTTTCAAAACGCATCTAAGTGCTTCTAAACATTCAAAACATGTACATCAACTTCCTTGAGTCAAAAACAAATCATGAAACTCATCTCTTGCTCAAAATGACAATACCATAAGAATTTTACCAAAAAAATGTTCTAAAAGCTTTAGATATAACTTGACCACAACTAGAACTTGTCCAAAATAGTTACGACACACATCCGGACTTGCCGACATGGTCCAACACATCACCTTATACAAAATCAACTATAACATAGAAATTTACATAAGTTTCCTAAGTTCATTTCCAAAACTACCAAATTACAAGTTGGAAGATTAAAGTCTCTTAGCCGCAACAAGTGTACTAATATCACTATATTAAAAGGTACAACCAACTTCAAACTACCAACATATTAACATAAGCAAATTTTCCCCTTCAAGCCCAAGCCTCTCTCATTTCCTCTCTGAGTATTGCTCTGAACCTGCGGTGGTTGTTATTTACCACAATAGAAAAGGAAAACGGTTTTCTTAAGCATTATGTTTAGTGAATAATCTAACATGCTTGATATGTCGTGCACATGTATAATGCAACAATTTAAGGACATAAGCATACGTAGTCACAGAATTCATGGGTTAATGGTTCACTCAAACCGGAAGACCATTCCCTTGGCTGCACGGTCACTTCTATTCTTTGAACTTTTATTCTTTATAACGGATTCTTCTTCTTCTCCTCTCTTATTTCACCATATGAGCCATTACTCCCAGTCATTCATTGACCACTTAACACATAAAGCACATAGTTACATAATATGTTAATTTCTCACATAATTCACATGAAATTCCCAACTTAAACATGAATTCAATTATCAAATCTATATTTATCACTTCCTAATTAGCAATTGAAGCATATAATATGAACCATATCCAAGCTTTTAATTAGAAAACTCACCTCTAACTGGTTTTTTACCCCAAATAAGCTTAAATATGCAGAATTCCTTAACAATATTTTGCCCAAATCCTACTCCGGAGTAAATCCTACAAGTTTTTGGCAACCGTGTGTCACCGATTAGAACGAGACACAAAATTACGATGATTGAAACGTAATTAAAAGGTATAGAAACGATCGTCTCACCTCCATGAGTCCGAATACGGCTTCGGTTCGTGAATTGGACGTCAGACGACGATGGAACGGCCAAAAGACGACATCGGAAACTCGCATCTCATCGGCTCTCTCTTCTTCTTCCTAATTTCTGTAATTTCCTCTTGGTTAGAGAACTAGCATACATACTTGACACCTATGCAACTCATGCATTGAGTTGTCACAACCTTTTACCCTTTCTTTCAATTACACCCCCAACATTTCCTAAGTTCTTATTATGACAACCCCAAATATTTCATTAGCTACACAAATATCTAAATGGGTGTTTATCTAAGTCCCTTACGGGTCTCACACGTGGTCCCAAATATTTTGTAAAGTTATTATCGCACCTACTAATTATGAATCTTTTCATTTATAACCTTAATAACAACAACCAAACTAGTATTTTAACAACTAACATATTAATCAATGTAATAAGAAAGATATTAAACATATCTCCAACTAATCATATAAATGCATCTAGTCATTTAGATGCAAATTTCATAACTCAGGCCCTTCACTGGGTCTCATTCATTACCTGTCCCACCTTACTAGAGACTTTTCCAACTGTGTCATTCACTGAACACTTTTCACGGGTGAGTCCAAAGCCTCTTCTTAATCCATTTTATACAATAATTATATTGATTAATGCATATTAACATAATAATTAACCCCTTTTTTGGATACAGATGTTACAATATCCAATCTCTAACAAAAGTCTCTAACCCTTTACCTGTTTGCACCCAAAAACCGTCAATGGTTTTTGAGCCCGAGTTGCGTGGAACTGAATAGAGGGGAGGCCAGGCTAAGGAATGAATGACTCATTGGACTTAGATATAGACGTGAGACCGATGATAGATACAAGGTTGTTGGGTGTGGTATAGAGAGCCCGATGGTAAGATTGAACGCTCGTGAGGATTATCGGGCTATGGAAACATATAGCCTAGTGCGTTGATAGCCTGATGGTGGAATGAGGCAACACGAAGCCCAATCGGACACTGTAAAGAAAGATGGGAGTAGTAGTCCGATTGGCCA
The DNA here is from genome assembly GCA_033977485.1 of Hydrangea macrophylla. Taxonomy (NCBI): domain Eukaryota; kingdom Viridiplantae; phylum Streptophyta; class Magnoliopsida; order Cornales; family Hydrangeaceae; genus Hydrangea; species Hydrangea macrophylla. Next base: position 9,351,201 of record CM066990.1, on the reverse strand, counting down.
TGGGCGTTTGAAGAAAAGCGATCGGGCATGAGGGAAGGCATGGAAATAGGTAGAGCCCGATACATCCAGAGGAATAATGGACGAGGCCGATGGACTGAGAGAAGGCGATGCTATCTACAACTGTCAGGATGACGCCACCTCAGAGTTTTGGAAACAAGAGTCCGTTCAGGAAAGGATCTAATCATGTCCAGCTGGATTTAGGCGTTTAATCTCTATATTAAAGGGATTGATTCAATCAGGATCTGGATAAGGTAGGAGTCAGAGATAAGGAAGGTTTTTTTTTCAATCAGCCAATCAATTAAGCAGCTTGGGGCGCAAGCTAAGGAATGTTTGTCCAATTAGGAATCATCTAGGGCCGCTATAAATATTCAGGCAGGCCAACCAAATAAAGGACCCTGCGTCACTCTCGAAACAGCATACACACTGCATTCGAAGCACACAAAGCATTCAAAGCACTCTCTTTAAGTCTTTATGTTTTTCAGCCTTCATAGCAAATAGGTATGTCCTTTTTGTTATTTTCTTCTTCTTTTTTTGTTCTTTTGGATAAGCAGCCTGTTCTGGTTTGTTCTTTAGATCTGTTTAGTTTTTTCCAAACACTTAATAAAATCTTCATTTTACTAAACCGTTTGTGATTGTTTACCTGTTAAACTCGGCACTTTTTAGCTTGTGCGCTTCAGTACTGCTAGAGAACTTACAGTGAGGGTACTTTCCTACTCACTATACACAATCATTCTATTTAGAAGTCAGATTCATCAAGCCTTGTGTATCACTCACACAAGCAGATAGGAAATTAGTTTGCACGCACACACACACATCGAATCACTGTTGGTTCTGGCACGCCCACGCAAATTACAGCAAACATTTTTGGCACGCCCGATGGGAACCACAGTGTCAAGCCATGCCTCTGAAGAAATACAAACAGACGACGAAGAACGGCCAAGACGATCCTCCCATGGACCCACTTGTGGAGGAAAGTACTAGCCATTCTCCACAAGATGGCAGTATCACGCTTGAGGCAATTTCAGAAGCCGTGAGAACTAACGTTGAGCCCATGTGGCAGGAGTACAACGCGCTCATAGGATCAATGGGCAATCTCAAATCGGTCATCAGCCAAATGGCCGATGTCCATAAAAGTCAAGCCGATCTGGTCTTAGAAATGAGGACCACCCACGTAAAGCTGGACCGCCTGATGAACATGATCGGCCGGCTGATAGAAACGTATAAGGCCGGGGGTAGCAAAGAACAAGTCAACGGATCGGGCTCTGGCGCATCGCTTGAGTCTGATAAGCCAAAAGACGGGCCCTACATCTGTCCGAATCTCAGAGAGGGTAATGGCTCAGGCAAGCAATCTGAGTCACAGACCGGTACGGCTAGCGGAGTGATAGTCACCGATCTGTTGGGATCGGTGACACCCAATTTTGGTAGGTCTACAGGCCATATTGAAAATTCAGTCGGCCACACACAAACCCCAGGTCACTCAACTGGGGAGTAAAGGAACAACGGTGGATTTTGGCCCCCATCAGGCCAATAACAACCAACAGCAACTGCCACCACCGTTGGTACCGCCGATGAGGCACATAGCTCCATAACCCATCAATATGGAGGAGTTGGTGGCGGCCATACACGAAGAGTATGGCCCGTTTATGAGAAGACTAGAGAGGCCAACGTACAGACGGCCGTATCCCCCTGAAATTGACCAAGTCATATTTCCTCAGGGGTACAAAGTACCAAATTTTACTCTGTTCTCTGGAGAGAGTGAACAGTCCTCAGTTGAGCATATTGGCCATTTTATTGTTCAATGCGGCCATGTGGGTCACAGTGACCCATTAAAGTTAAGACTATTCCCAAACTCGCTAACGGGCATGACATTTTTGTGGTATGTTAATCTCCCCACCAATTCGGCGTTAACTTGGCAAGGGATGGAAGAGCTATTTCACGGCCAATTCTACAGGATTGAGCCCGAAACATCTCTGGCGGACCTGTCCAGAATGATGCAACTAGTAGAAGAGACCGTAGAAACCTACATAGCCCGTTTCCGTAAGGCAAAGTATCGGTGCAAGACAGTCTTGCCCGAGGAAGAGTATGCTAAAATGGCCATGGGGGGCATGTCCTTTGAACTTCGCAAGAGGTTTGAGGGAACTGACTTCCGTGACTTATTCAAGTTTACCACACGGGCCGGTCGTTACGAGCGTATCCTTTTGGACGAGCAGGAGAAGAAGAACTCCTCCAAAGGAACATATTATAAAGACCCTAATTACAAGGTCCATTTAGCAGAGTGTGACCTTGAGACAGAGAGCGATATGGCCGAATTGATTTGCAAACGGCCAATCGTATGCAACGCCTTGAATAAGCCTGTTAACAATAACGCCACTGCAAAGAAAATGGCGTTCAAGGCGGGAAAAAAATATACTTTTGATATTACCATGGCTGATCAAATATTCGATGCCTTGTTGGCCGATAAAGTGATCAAGCTAAGTGAAGGTCATCGGATCCCTAAGGCCGATGACTTAAAAAATAAAGAATACTGTAAATGGCACAATTCCTGGAAGCACTCTACTAACAATTGCGTTGTTTTTTGTAATTTTATACAGGAAAACGTGGAGAAGGGAGTTTTCAAATTCTCGAACAAGGCTATGGGGATTGATGCAAATCCTTTCCCTCAAATTACTGGCACTAACATGGTTATGCCCGATTTAACCAAGCTTTCAAGGCCGAGACCAAAGATAGACCTGACCGACAGAGAGCTGGTGCCAAAACACATGGAAGGGAAACAAATTGCTATTTTGGCCACTAATGGGCCGAAAGTGACGATACATGACCTCCAGAGGAGCTATCAAGAGTGTAAAGAAGAAGCCCATAAGGCCGAAGAAGAAACAGCTAGATCCAGCACAAACAATTTGATAGCTGATCTGCGGCGACAGTTGGAGTTCATCGAACAAGGCCTTTGCCCGAGGTGCAAGGCTGATGTCAAGAAAGAAGTCTCGAGCCCGAGTAAGAGGCCGAGAAGCCATGAATATCAGGAATCAAGTCTGAGAAGGTCTGTATACAAGAGATTGTCAATGCCATGGCAGAGTCAGGCCAAGCCCGAGTGGCGGGCAAAACATCTGTTGGTGCAGCAAATCGGCCAAGGCGAATCCGGCCGACTGGGGGCAAGAAGTTCCCAGACAATTCCAAGGCCTCAGATGCAAGCATAAACCTCTAGCAGGAGACTGAGGATGGTGTTACCACCCCGGGTAGAAGATCAGAAATGGCACAGAGCTGAATATTCTAAATTCCCAGCACGGCCACAATATAGCAAGTCCCAGAAAAGGAGATATCAGCAAATGAGACAGGCCGAGCGAGAACGCCAGAATCAGGCTGATAGAAACCCTCCTGCACCCACAGAGCCTAATGTGTTTGATAACCACTAAGCACCCAAGGGAAAGAGTCCGACGAGAAAAATCACCGGAGGGATGTGGAGAAACATCGGACAAGATGAGTGTGCAGTCCGATGGAGATCTGTCGGACTCAAGCACCTCGCCAATTCAATTCGGGACTATTCCGGTAGGCCTGTCATCTAATATGGTATTTACATTACCTATGTCTTTCATGGCCAAGCCAGACCAGCCATCGGCCATGGAAGGGGATGTAGTAGAGGGCCTAGCTAAGGACTCGGCTGTGATAGAAGAAGTTTTTTGGAACGGGGGAGAGACCGTCAAACCTAAAGTGGTGGAAGCCACGAGCAAAAATGTGGACGCCACTGACTCATAGACCGACCGGCCTAAGATCACTATCTTGAGGCCGAAAGGCCACAGACTGAGGAAGGATTGAAGACCGGACCAGTTAAAGTGGTGTTTGAAAAGCCAACATACCGATGTCCCAGCATCTGAAGCCCTTGTATGTGAAAGGACATATTGAGGGAGTCCCGATAAACAGGATCCTAGTTGATGGCGGGTCCACCATTAACATTATGCCTCAAATAATGTTGAGGATCCTTCAAAAGTCCGAGTCAGAGCTAATTCCGACCGAAATGAATATCCAGAGCTTCACGGGGGCACCTTCAAGAACCAAGGGTATCATGTCCCTTGAATTGACCGTTGGCAGTAAAACGGTCATGACTGCTTTTTTCATTGTGGAAACCTCGGTGGCCTATAATGCATTATTAGGCCGAGATTGGATACACCCAAATTACTGCATTCCCTCCACACTCCATCAGTTGTTGATTTTCTGGAGAGGTGATGAGGTAGAAGTGGTTGGGGCAGACACGAAGCCATTCGTTGCCCGTGTGCAGACGGCCGATGCGGTCTTGTATGAAGATGACATCGGGCCAGTTAAGTTGCTAGGGTGCAATAAAATGGAAAGACCGAATACGGCGACCTTCCTTAAAGGAAGTTCGTCGGACATTAAAGCGTATTACCATAATCTCAGTCGGACAGAAGAATCAAGGCCGATTGAGATCATCGAACAAGAGGACGTCCATGGAGACTCCGATAATTGAAGAACAGAAGCTGCTGGCCCTCAAGGCCAGCATGGCCAGGTGGTGTGCATACTTGGCTGATAGAAGGTTGGAAATCGGCCCAACGGACGAAATGATTAATCTGGCTGATTGTATATACGAAGAGGAAACGCCAAAGGAAGAAGAGATTCAAATAGACGAGTTGGAAATGGCCACGACGAAGCTTGATGATTTAAAGGCCGATGTCCAAGACCCTCTCTTGGAAATCAACCTAGGCAAGGAAGGAGAGCACAAACTACTTATGTAAGTCAGATGCTGGATCCGCAGTGTCAGGCCGAGTTGATTGCACTCCTGCACAAGTACAAAGATTGTTTTGCCTGGGAATATGACGAGATGCCAGGTTTATCTAGGGAACTGGTAGAACACCGATTACCAATTAAATCGTGGTTCAGGCCGTTCAAGCAGCTACCTCGGCGCATGTCACTAGAGGTAACACTGAAGGTAAAAGAAGAGATTGAGAGACTACTGGACGCTGGTTTCATTCGGACAGCCCGATATGTTGAATGGGTCTCGAATGTGGTCCCAGTGGTGAAGAAGAATAGGAAGCTGAGGGTCTGCATTGACTTCAAAAACTTAAACCTAGCTACCCCAAAAGATGAGTATCCCATGCCCATGGCCGATCAGTTAATCGATTCGGCAGCTAAGCAAAAAATTTTGTCATTCATGGATGGGCACTCAGGATATAACCAGATCTACATCGCCAAAGAGGATGTCCCGAAGACTGCTTTTCGGTGCCCGGGGGCAATCGGAACCTTTGAGTGGGTTGTCATGCCTTTCGGGCTGAAGAACGCTGGAGCTACCTATCAACGGGCAATGACTTCAATCTTCCATGATATGATCGGACAATTCATGGAGGTTTACATAGATGATGTGGTGGTGAAGTCAGGAGGTAACGCCGATCATTTGAGGGATTTGGAAAAAGCATTTGAAAGAATGTGGGCTCACAGACTAAAGATGAACCCTCTCAAATGTGCATTCAGCGTCACAACAGGGAATTTCCTAGGTTTTCTAGTACATCAAAGGGGGATAGAGATCGACAAAAATAAGGCTCGGGCTATCTAGGCAACAAAGCCACCAGCTAATAAGAAAGAGCTTCAGAGGTTGCTCGGACAGATCAATTTCCTAAGAAGATTTATATCCAATTATGTGGGGAAGACCCAAGTATGGACCCCATTGTTGAAGATCAAGACTGATGAGGACTTCAAATGGAAAGACAACCATCAACAAGCCTTTGAGAGAATTAAACAATATTTATCAAACCACCCAGTATTAATGCCACCCAAGAAGGGTAGGTACCTAAAATTGTATATATCGGCCTCAGACTGCTCTATAGGAAGTATGTTAGCACAAGATAATGAGCAAGGCAACGAGCAGGCCGTTTATTATTTAAGTAGAATTTTAACTCCAATCGAGCAGCGCTATGCGCCGATTGAGAAGTTATGCTTGGCATTGTATTTTTCCTCTCAAAAGTTAAGAACATATATGCTACCCGTTTCCACTTACATAATATGTCAAACTGATGTGATAAAATATATGTTGTCAAGGCCAATCATGAGAGGCCGAATTGGAAAATGGACCCTGGCCTTGATGGAATTTGCCATCCAATACCGATCGCAGCAATCGGTCAAAGGCCAGGCCATAGCCAATTTCTTGGCTGATCACCCAGATCCTACTGATTTGGGGGAGCTGCCCACACCCAAAGTCCTGAGCACGTCCCTGGTCCTATGGACGTTAATCTTTGATGGTTCCAAAAATGCAGAGGGTGATGGGGCAGGTGTGGTGATTGTATCACCCAAGTACAAGAAGATAAAAAATGTCATTTCGCCTCAATTTCAAATGCACTAATAATCAGGCCAAATACGAAGTGCTTATCATCGGACTAGAGATACTCCTTGAAATAGGGACATCATCCGTGCACATTAAAGGAGACTCGGGGCTAGTTATCGGATAGATTGCTGGAGAATATCAGATACGAAGTTGGGAACTCTGCCCGTTCCACGCCGTGGCCACTCAACTCATGGAGGCGTTTGATGACATTAGCGTGAGTTATATTCCAAGAACCACAAATACCGAGGCCGATAAGTTGGCAAAAACAGGATCATCCTCATCTCCTCAGAAGAACGTAGAAGACCAACTCATCACTGTGCATGTCCGATCACTACCGTCCGTTGCAAAAAGAGGTTGGTATGCTACTGCCAATTCGGTCTTGTGGAGGATGACGATTGGAGAATCCCCATTATTGAATACCTGAATCACCCAAATGTCAGGGTAGACCGAAGAGTCAGACTGTTTGTTGTCCGATTCGTGGTGCTCGATGGAGAATTATTCAAGAAACTAATCGGTGACGATGTAATCTTGAGGTGTCTGGGGAAGAAATAGGCAATGCAGGTTATGGTCGAGGTACACGAAGGGAATTGTAGGGCACATCAGGCCGGCACAAAGATGAAGTGGTTGTTGAGAAGGTACAATTATTACTGGCCCGGCATGTTGAAAGACTGTATCAGTTATGCCAAGGGATGTCAAGCTTGCCAAAAGCATGGTCCGATCCAGCATGTGCCAGCTAAAGAGCTGCAACCCATAATCAAACCTTAGCCGTTTAGAGGATGGGCGATGGATTTAATCGGCAAAGTCCTACTGCCATCATCGGGCCAGCACTGTTTCATCATAGTGGCTACAGACTACTTTACCAAGTAGGCTGAGGCCATACCTTGTAGAACGGTGACTCGGGCCACCGTCATAAAATTCATTGAAGAACACATTATCCATATGTTCGGCCTTCCAGAAATAATCACAGCCGATCAAGGATCTGTGTTTACCGGGACGGAGACGTCGGCCTTTGCATAAAGTAGGGGGATCAAAATTCTCAATTCTACGCCCTATTATGCACAGGCTAACGGACAGGCCGAGTCCACTAACAAGATCCTCAAGGGGATCATTGAGAAGATGATTGTTGAAAATCCTAGGAAATGGGACAAGCTCTTGTCCGAAAGCGTTATGGGCCTATCGAACATCTAAGCGGTCAAGTACTAGGGTCACACCGTTTATGCTGACTTATGGGCATGACGCTATGCTACCCATGGAAGTAACAGTTCGATCAGCCAGAAGAGCTTTGCAAAATCAGCTAGAGCCTGCTGAGTACATAGAGGCTATGATAGCTGAATTGGAAGGGCTTGAAGAAATGAGGCTCACGGCCTTAGATTCATTGAAAGTGCAAAAGCAGCGGGCAGCCCGAGCTTATAACAAAAGGGTAAAAGAGGAGTCTTTTTGCACAGAGGATTTGGTATGGAAGGCCGTATTACCTATTGGAGATAAGGATAACCGTTACGGTAAATGGTCGGTCAACTGGGAGGGCCCGTTCATCGTCCATCAAGTCAAGAGAGGTGGTGCCTACAGGCTACGTGATTTAGACGGAACGGTTCATGTCCGATTAATCAATGGTCAGTATTTAAAGTCCTATTATCCTACGTTATGGGAGACCATTGACATGGATTATAAACCAAATCCTGGGTTGGAATATGATCAATTGATCAATTATGAACCTGAGCCCGAATAATTTAAAAGAAAACATCATTTTGTATTAATAGGTTGAGCACAGCTTACTTACAATAATGATGAAAAAAAAAATTTCTATACAGAATACAAAATAGGAGTCGGCCTTTAGGCCGACCCAAAATTCCTAAGCTTAGCCTTCAGGTCCTCCCAGGTCTTGATGGCTCCGGACCGATCCGGTTTGGCTTTTTCTAGCTTTTGGGCCCATGCCCGGGATATCGGGACACTGGCTTGCAGTTGATCACTGCACTTTTGGGCATCACCACCAAGTAAGGATAGTGCTTCATCAATCTTTCCAAGGGCGGCGTTGTTGGTAACGACCTCGGCTTCACATTGGGCAAGCTAAGCTTTTAGTGTAGTAATACGAGACTGCAGCCAGGAGTCCCTTGCTAGCACTTGAGCCCGAGAGGCCTTCCCCACTTCAAACTTGGCTTTGGCCCCTTCCAGAAACTTCAAGGCCTTCTGTCGCGTGCCTAAGTGAAGCTCTGCATCAGCTTGAATCTTTATGGTCGATCGGTCCACAAGACGGCAGCTGGGGAGTCTTTCTTGTATCTCATGAAGTAAGGATAGTTTCCCGTCAGAAAGTGAAGAATCAGCCATGAGAGTGTTCAAGGCTGTTTCAACCTCAGCAGCAGCAGGTAGGCTAGAAAGGTCCCGATCAGCAAGCCCGAAGAGTAGATCCTTGGCTTGTTGAAGGCGCGAAGGTGAAACGGCTTCGGGCTCCAGGGGGCCAAGGTCAAAAGCTCCCAGGTCCAGGCCGGAGAAGAAGTCATTAAAAGGAATGTGTGGCTCTGGACCCATTGGGTCGGCCTGTTCAAGAGAATAAGCAGTTAGAAGTGCTCAAAAATTTTATGAATGAAGTGAACTGTAATACCTGGGTATGAGTACCAAGTGAGGCCGAGATCTCTTTATGAATATCGGCCTCACTGGGTTGAGAAGTTGTTGGTTGAGAGGAGGATTGAGCCAGCGCAGAAGAGGAAAAAGCATGGCTGGTCTCTACCCCTGGACTGGTTGAAGCCGCCATTGCCTGTAATACTTCAGCCTCTGGAATTGTGCCCGAATCATCAGCACCGGCCTCGACCCGTAAAATTCCAGAATCTTCAGGAGGGTTAGCCTCGGCCACGATCGGTTCCATTGTTATGGGAACGGAAGATCCGGTGGCTGCAGTAGGTTCCCCTTGCCCGGAGAGAGCTCCAATTGTAGGAGGGACGACCTGGTCCACTTCTTCCCCAGCTACATCTGTAATAACTCCGGCATCGGCCACGCCCTCACTGCTGGAAGAGAGGACGACTTGCTCAGGAGCTTGGCTGGGAGGTAGGTCTTCATCTCCACTTGAAGGAGTTAGCGGCAGCACGATGTGAAGTGGCATCACTCTCACAGCGACCCGTTCCAGATAGGCCGCCGCAGACGCTGGTGATGCAGGAAGAGTTGGAGGAAGAGTTTGAGGCTGATTTGGGTGTGATAGGTCCTCTCCAAAGTCCTCATCAACAAGCTGAAAATCAGAGGAAAGGGATTAGGGCTGAGAAGAACAAAATCGGGCTTAACAGCTAAAATGTTGTAAATCTACCTGAGTGGAGGCCGGGGTGGTTTTCTGTTTCTTTTGAGCTGGCCCCTTGCCCGGAGCTGGCTGGCGGGCCGGTCTCTTGGCCACTTGTTTGCACCGAACTTGAGCTGCTGCTGGGGCAGGAGCATCGGCCTCAGTGACTGATGATGCAGTGAAAGGAACAAGGGCCTCAACAGTAGTGTCTTTAAATATATTGCTTGCCCGTTCACCCCACCACAGGGTGAATTCTTCTGACACTATAGGCCAGACAGAGAAGGGCGTGAAGTTGAATGCTGCTTTAAGCCGGTCAGACCGCTCTTTTATTTTCTTCACCTGTTCGTCATTGACAATGAGGCCGCGTTCTTCCCAATCAACGTTGACAGTGATGCCAGGGGGAACGGGCACGAGTTGGGTAAGCCCGAATTGGCGGGCATAGAGGGGAGCAAAGTAATACTCTGCTCCACACTTATTGTTGGCCGATGGAATGATTGGGCTGAAAATAATGTCTCTAGCTACTAAGTAGCTAGAGAAGATTTCGTTGTAAGTGGATTGGGTGCCCGAGCCCCAATTAGAAGGGTTATTGGAGAGTTGAAGGAAAGAAGAAAATTGAAGTGAGAAGAAAGGGGTGAAGAGGTTAATATCCCGGGGGAAGCAGCCCTGGTAGAAGAAAGTAAAACACTCCTCAAAGGAGTGTGAAGAAGGTGCTATGTCCGTGAATTGGACGGCAGAGATAGGAACATCGGCCAATTGGCGAATGACTGGTTGAAATTCAGGAAAGTAGGAGTGCAGCCAAAGTTGGAGAATCCATATCAGGCTGCCACCAGCTCCAAAGCCCGAATGGACAAAATCTGTTATGCCTCGGACTAAGTGTGCCCAAACAAGCGTAGCCATGGCCAAGGGCTTCCCTGATGCAAGGGAAAATGGTTCGCCGAAACAAATGGAGGTTTAGAGAGAGAGGCTTTGTTTCGCTTGAGCTGTTTAGAGAGAGAGAGAGAGTAAGAGTGCAAATGGATGTGGTAAGGGTTTTTTGAAAATCCTACTCTGCTTAAATACCGTGGTGTTGTAATCATGATGCATTAAATATGGAGTGACTGGTGGCATTTTTAAAATTCAAAACGTCACATCAATCAAGGCGGGACGTTTGATATGACCTTTTGGGGGGCAATTGTTTGCACCCAAAATCCGTCAATGGTTTTTGAGCCCGAGTTGCGTGGAATTGAATAGAGGGGAGGCCAGTCTAAGGAATGAATGACTCATTGGACTTAGATATAGACGTGAGACCGATGATAGATACAAGGCTATTGGGTGTGGTATAGAGAGCCCGATGGTAAGATTGAACGCTCGTGAGGATTATCGGGCTATGGAAACATATAGCCTAGTGCGTTGATAGCCCGATGGTGGAATGAGGCAACACGAAGCCCAATCGGACACTGTAAAGAAAGATGGGAGTAGTAGTCCGATTGGCCATGGGCGTTTGAAGAAAAGCGATCGGGCATGAGGGAAGGCATGGAAACAGGTAGAGCCCGATACATCCAGAGGAATAATGGACGAGGCCGATGGACTGAGAGAAGGCGATGCTATCTACAACTGTCAGGATGACGCCACCTCAGAGTTTTGGAAACAAGAGTCCGTTCAGGAAAGGATCTAATCATGTCCAGCTGGATTTAGGCGTTTAATCTCTATATTAAAGGGATTGGTTCAATCAGGATCTGGATAAGGTAGGAGTCAGAGATAAGGAAGGTTTTTTTCCAATCAGCCAATCAATTAAGCAGCTTGGGGCGCAAGCTAAGGAATGTTTGTCCAATTAGGAATCATCTAGGGCCGCTATTAATATTCAGGCATGCCAACCAAATAAAGGACCCCGCGTCACTCTCGAAACAGCATACACACTGCATTCGAAGCACACAAAGCATTCAAAGCACTCTCTTTAAGTCTTTATGTTTTTCAGCCTTCATAGCAAATAGGTCTGTCCTTTTTGTTATTTTCTTCTTTTTTTTTTGTTCTTTTGGATAAGCAGCCTGTTCTGGTTTGTTCTTTAGATCTGTTTAGTTTTTTCCAAACACTTAATAAAATCTTCATTTTATTAAACCGTTTGTGATTGTTTACCTGTTAAACTCGACACTTTTTAGCTTGTGCGCTTCAGTACTGCTAAAGAACTTACAGTGAGGGTACTTTCCTACTCACTATACACAATCATTCTGTTTAGAAGTCAGATTCATCAAGCCTTGTGTATCACTCACACAAGCAGATAGGAAATTAGTTTGCACGCACACACACACATCGAACCACTGTTGGTTCTGGCACGCCCGCGCAAATTACAGCAAACATTACCAAATGAGAGAAATGATTGTTTTAGACTTTGATTTACTTAGTGGCTAAGATAATGGTTATTTGAAAATTTTAATGGGTTAGGAATATGCTAGTGAATATTCTATGGCATCTCTAACTCTCCATGACCCTTCTATGTAATTCCAAGGAACTTGAAAGACATTTTTGTTGGGTGAAAGAGTATCTCTAATCTTCAAAGCACATGAGAGACTGGTACTAAAAAAAAGAGCTCATTGGGTATTTGCTTGGGTTAGGAATATGCTAAAGAATTTCTACTTCTCCAAATCACATGAGACACTTTTTTATTATTATTTTTCTTTTCTTATATATATAAACACATTTTTCATTTTAAATCCAAATTAAGCATATGAGTCTTCAAATAAAATATTTTTTTTTCTTTTTTTATTTTAAAACAAAATTCATTCTCTTTTCCTTTTGAGTTCTTTAAAAAACTAATTTTATTTTCTTAAAAGAAACACTTACTCGTATTTATATCATTTAATTTTTTTTTAATTTTTCTCCCATCCGTATTTTCACACCCAAAATTCCCCTATCTCCCTCTCTCTTTCTCTGAAAATTTTATTGAGACTGAACAATCTTTCGAAGAGCTTGAATCACCTTGAAGACTTTCGAATTTCCGTCGGACATTATCGTCATCGTTTTTGGAGGGAATCAACTCCTGGGTTCGACGGTTCTTCAAAACAGGGGTGTGTACAGGAGGAGAATGAAAAACTTTGTGAACCTAGTTAATTAAATATTATAATTCAATGACCTTGGATCAATTGCAAAAAAAAAAAAAAAAAAAATGCTAAATACAAAATGTACCCCTGTTGTTTGGTCTTTATCTCATTTTAGTCTTTGTAGTTTCAAGTACATCAATTTGGTCTCTAAAGTTTTTAATATATGCATTATGATCTAAATGTCCTATTCTGCCAGAAATATTGACGAAATTCACCCACTACTATGCACAATTACGCTGATAAACGCGTGGAGAGATTTATGCTCTCATTTTTTGCCCCTAAAAGCGTGACAATGCATAGTCAGTAGTGAGTAAATTCCATAACTTTTCTCACAAAATTGAATATTAGGACTAAATTGATCGATTTAAAAACTTTCGAACCAAATTAATATAATTGAAAGAATAAAATTAAGAGTAATATTTGAGACCAAATCTCACTTACACGAGTGTGGGGTGGGTGTTAATGATATTTGTTATTACCCTGGCATTGTTGTAAAATTAAATACATTTGAAGATGTTTTTATGGAAGACACGACCTTTGGCTTAACACAAATCTAAAACAGAAATGATTTGTGCACAAAATATTTGCACAGAATTTGTGCATATAATTCATTCGGACCACTCATTTCGATGGCTCCACACATTTTGATATGGGGGTCACCGAAATGAGTGGTCTAGATCAATTCTGTGCACAAATTCTGTGTATTTTTCTATACTTGTAACATTACTAAATCTAAAAAGTCTAGTGTACATGTTGGGTTGAGCTCCTCTCTCTCTCTCTCTCTCTCTCTCTCTAACATAATAAGAGGGAGATTGAAACACCAACAAGAACCCTAGAAGTGCCGAAGAAAGAAGCAGACAATACAACTGATTCCCTCCTGTTGTTAGAAGCAATTAATTAAAATCACAGGTAAAATTCTGAGTTTTTTTTTATGTAACTGTAAGCAAGCAAGTAGAATCACAATTATAAGCGCGCTCGCTCTCTCTCTCTCTCTCTCTCTCTCTATATATATATATATATATGTCATCTTTTGGGCAAGTTCTGAGAATTATTTTAATAAATTTGTTTCTCTGTTGTCGGTCAGAAGGAACATAATACTCCTACTACTTTTGCACTCTTTTGTTTGGTGTCGGTTGTTAAACTAAACCCACCCATGAAATGATAAAGGGGTCTCTGTTTCTCTTGATTTTATTTTTATTTTTGTAAGAAGAAGTGAACTATGGATGATTTTTTTTTTTTAATTTTTTTAATTTTTTTTAAGTTTTGCTAGCAGTTTTTCTTGGGAGATGGATGGACAGGCACAGAGAGACAGCGTGTGTGTAATCTCAATCTGTGTGTGAAGATGAGTCATCATTATAGACCGACTACCCGCGGCAAAAATAAAAGGCACAAGCCCGACAACAATGCTCCAACCATTTCGCAAATACTCAGGTACCCAATACCCTCCTCCCTCTTCATGTTTGATGCTGTAATTCAACTCAATTTCTTGGCATCTTTCACTCAGGTAATCTGCCAATCATCATAATTTTAACTGAGAGAGAGAGAGAGCATGTTTTTCTTATCTTATCTTATTATTATTATTCTTATTATTATTATTATATTATATAAACATCTATGGCATCTTGATTTTTGAATATAATAATAATAAATAAAAAGAATTTATTGTTAAAAAGAAATAATAAAGGAGGATAGTCTGCTCTGAAACTCTCTAAACGAGTCATTCATTGACAAATTGTAGGAGAATTCACTCAACGAGTCAAGTAACCATAGATGATGTAAATCAGCTGTACATGATTTGGAAGCCTATCTGTCAAGGTTGTCGTGTAAATACTAAAGACAATCCGAATTGCTTTTGTGGATTGATTCCGCCTCCCAGTGGAAGCCGGAAAACTGGGTTATGGCAGAAGACATCGGAGATTATTCTCTCACTTGGTACAGATCCGTCTGAGAGTCTTCGTGCTTCCACCAATTCACCTGCGGGTCTCACAAATTTGGGCGCTACCTGCTACGCCAACAGCATACTCCAATGCCTTTACATGAATCAGTCGTTTAGGGAAGGTGTTTTCTCTGTTGAACCCGAGGTTTTACAACAACAGCCGGTGTTGGATCAACTGGCAAGACTCTTTGCACAGTTGCATGCTAGTAAAATGGCTTTTGTTGATTCAGCTCCGTTTATCCAAACGTTGGAGCTAGATAATAGTGTTCAGCAAGATAGCCATGAGTTTCTCACATTGCTTTTCTCTTTGCTTGAGCGATATCTGAGCCGTTCTAAAGTTTCTAAAGCAAAAACAGTAGTCCAAGATCTTTTCTGCGGAAGGGTGTCACATGTAACCACGTAAGTTTTCGGTGGAATTGAGTTCCATTTTTTCATTTCTTTTCAGTATGATATGAAATGATGATGACTTTAGTCTGAACTTACATGATTTTGCTGATTGCTATCTCTACTTGCAAATTTTCTGAGACTTGTTGAATTTTTTAATAATTGTCTGATAATGTTTCCGGAAAGGGACTATGTTTGAAGGACGTGACAGCCCCGTTCTTCCAAAATTTCCCATTTCTTAGGTTTTCTTCTTACATAAAGTGGTGGTTTTAACAGTTTATAGCTTACGTCGAAAATCTCGAGTCCTTCCCACCCCCCCCCCCCCCCCCAAAAAAACAAAAAAAAAAAAAAAAAAAACCCCACCACCATTCAGTTTCATGTAGTTTATCCTTTGAAAAGCAAGAAAAGAATGAGCATTTTTGTGTTTGAATGTGGCATCAGACCATTTGATGGCTAAGAGTTAATGCTGTAGCAACCTTGGACTTGTAAAAACAGCTTCATACAATTTGGCGTTTAGAAAGAGTCTCTTGATTTTTTAGAATAACTTTAGTGTAAAGGGGTTTCTTCATTCCTAAACCCAATATTTGAGAGTAAGTCCGCCATGAATCCGGTTAAAATATACATATCTGATGTAATTCTTCTTTTGTTTGTGGTTCCAGTTTCTTTTCAGTAACCACAGGCCAACATCAGCTGCCCCCCCGGTGAAAATTGGTCGGCGTCCAATTTTGTATTTCCAAGTTAAAGGGTTCCTCATATTTCTCTAAAGAAATGATACCTTGATAGATCACGTGTACTTAATTGATACTTGTATACATTTTCAGTTGATAGTTACTATTTGTTGATCATCCGAATACTCCTCCCATAATGATACCCGTATTTTTTTTTGCTTCCTTCGTTGTTGGTGTCACCTTGAATTTCCTTTGCAAAATGGAAAATGATAACTCTTCCTTGTTACGCTAACACCGCGTATCAGTTTTCTACTCTTATTTTAAAACCTATGTATTAGCGATTTTTCTTCTTTGCATAGTGTATATTTTTTGCAAAGTCAACGATGCTACACAAGTCTAGTGCTTGTTTTTACTTCTCTAATTTCATTTTACTTCGCTTTTCTGCCTTTTTTGAATGATTTAGGTGCTCAAAGTGTGGAAAAGATTCTGAAGTTTCCTCCCAAACAGAAGACTTTTATGGGCTTGAGTTGAACGTCAAGGGTTTGAAGAATTTAGATGAGAGTTTAGATGATTACCTTTGCATGGAAGAACTTCAAGGAGATAACCAGTACTATTGTGAGTCATGTGGGACTCGAGTTGATGCTACCCGCAGCATTAAGCTGCGCTCGCTCCCTACTGTCCTCAATTTTCAGCTCAAGCGTTGTGTTTTTGTTCCGAAGGTACTATTAAGTATTAATAAGGTTTAGAGAACAATTTTTTCCCATTGTTTTTGTTGTTGATGTAACCTTCTATGAGTAACATATATTGCTCTGTTCTATTATTTATACATAGGTATTCTCTAATTTCGATATTTGTTTTAATTTTATAGTGCCTGAAAAATGAGAGTTTCTGCATTATGGTGTTTTTTTTTTTAATTTTAATGTTGCGCAAAATATAGTGATATCCGAAGAATGGGAGCTGAAGTATTCCCAACTAAACAACTTCACAAATTCTAAAATCATCCAATTGCATCCGGTATGAGAAAGGAACTAAGGGGTCTTCACTTCCCTTCAGTTTTCGTGCATAAAACTAGTTTTGTCCTTCGTCATTTGACTTTTTCTAGTACTGATTCTACCATGGGATTGTGAAAAGAAAAATACTGTATTTCAACTTCTTCCTTAGAAAGGTAAGAGTTTCTCTATTCTTTTCTTGGGTTAATTGTGCAAACCTTCCTTGAGGTTTGCCTTAATTACATAGACCTTCCTCGCATTTTTAGAAATTACACACACCGCCTGATGTAGGACAAGTGGGGGGGTTATGATTAAACAAAGGGAAAGGGGGCTGCTCATGACACTATGAACAGTAACCGTGAACAGTACTTGGGGGCTGATTTGTGTATTTGATGGTTTCTAGGGTTAGGGTTGGAAGATAAGAATTTTAATGGCTGAGAATAGTGTAAAAAAATTTGGAAGAAAAGAAAGAAGATATAACTATGCATCACACAGAGAAGAAGAAGATAGAGCTAGGCATGACACCTAGAATCCTTGGGCATCACACCTAGGGTTTGAATTGCATCACACAATTCTAAAAGAAGCTTCGAAGGCTCTCAAATTTCAGTATTATTTTTCTCCATCTTTATTGAAAACCTTACATAGCTATATATAGACTCTATATTACTAATTTATTTAGTTTCTTATTTGGAATAGGAAACTTTGCCACTAAGACTAATTCAAACCTTTCGATAACCTATAACTATAAGTAAGACCCAAAAACATAAACTTGGCCCAAAAGATATTCATGGGTCAAACTATAGCAGTTGTTCAGAAAATCCACAAATTACTAAACTACCCCTAACCTAGGAAGCACGGGTGCGACAGTCCGACACTCAGTGCGGGTGCGGCTGCTTTTTAATTAGCACACACCCAGTGCGGGTGCAACTGACTTTCCGAAGAGTCCATGCTACCTAGCCCCGGACTAAAGAAATAAAATAAAATATATAAAAATGACACAGCAACAAAGGCTCAAATAAATCCTAAATTACGATTCAAATACGCTCAAACTCGATTCTATAAGCTCCCATGTCCAATATTGAGCATATTTGAAGATTTGGTTGGTCTTTGATTTTATGTTTTCTAGTGCTTCTTGTTGTCCTCATCACCGCCCTTCTCAGTAGTGTTTGTGTATTGCGCATGACGGAATAAATGAAAGTACAGAACTGCTCCTACGTTAAACAATAGTAAATATTTTTTTAAAGAGATAATTAGTATTTCCAAAAACCTCCCTGAGGTGTGGTTTAATTACCCGAACCTCTTTCAACTTTTAAAATGACATAAATCAAATAAAAAATTGCTTTTCCAATAAAAAAAGGTTCGGGTTAAGCTTTTTCATACTTACTGAACCAGAGTATCTTTCAAAATTTTTAAATCCTTCCAATTCCAAGATCTGCAATTTTGCAATTTAAATTTCTTTGGCTTTTTTTTCCCCTCAATTTCTCGTGTGTAAAAAATATGGGAGGAGGAAGAAAGGGAAGGAAAAAAAAAAACAAAATATCATTTTTGTAATGAAATATGTATTTTCTATTAATAAGGGTAATATAGTCATTTTGAAGTGATTTAACCTCAAATTTGACTTTTCTGGTTGGTCAACTCATAGTGAATTGACGGAGGAGAGGTTAGTGTTACTCAGCTGTAAATCTTAAGGGAGGATCGTGCAATTTTTCAAAATACAAGGGAGGTCCGTGTAATTGGGCCATACCTCAGTGGAGGTTTGTGTAGTTATCTTTTTTTTTTGTCCCTTCTTTTCCCCCGGCCTTGTGATTATTTTTTACTTAAAGTTAATGGGTCATTCAAATGAAAATCTACTAGTGCAATAGAAGTCATCTCAATCGGTTATTAAAGAATGCTATTGCAGTTTTTTTATATTGAGAAATTTCATCCAATTTTGTACAACGAATACAAAATAAAAGTTACAGATATCATTTATGAAATATCCATTGTTTGTCACATAGTGCTGGTGCATCAAAAGTCTTGATTGGCTTGCGGTAAAGGATGCTACAGTACTTGTTTCCCACCACCGTAACATGTTCTTCGAAGTTGTTTTTTTCCTTTCTATGAGGTCATGTATGAACTTTGTTTTTCTAGTAGGGTAGTGGTGATATATTGGTTACTAGAAATTGCTCGTGCCCATGGGCACTACCCATGAACTTTGTTTTTCTGGTAGGATAGTGGTGATATATTGGTTACTAGAAATTGCCCATGCCCATGGGCACTACCCAAAAAAAGTGTCTAAACCTAATCTAGTCATATTATTTTTAAAAAATATGTAGAAATATATTTAATTTGGAGAGAGATGTTGAGAGAGGGAGAATGATGTATAGACAGAGATAGAGCGGAGGGAAATGCAAAAGGTGTAAAAAGTGTGGGGAGTTCTAAAATTTTCAATATTTGAAGTAAGACAGTGGTGAAGAGTGGGATCAATTTTGGGCCCTTAGATGATGACATACATTAAGGGTCCAAAGTGTCCTAATCATCTGAAGGCATTCCTCCTATATTATACAGATTACTGAGACTGTTCGTGGCCATTTTATGTTGAACTTAATTCAAGAAGGGCAATGTTAGGGACACAAAAGGGTCACAAAGAAATGCTCACCTATGTTACACGGACTCTTCAAAGTGTCTGGAGGACACGGGTATGATTGCCATATCTGACGGGTACTTTGCCTTTCTTGGATGAAAATTACACTAAACTACACTAGAAGGATCCTACCCAAGTGTCATACCCATGTCTGCAAAAAGTAGTGTCGACACGGGTACTTCTCCTATTTAGAAGTGTCCATGTAACATAGATGCTCACAAAAGAATGTGGCATCCCATGTGTTGAGTTAAGTGTGGTGGGTCCTGCTGCCACATGGGTGCCACATGGGATGCCACATGGGATGCCACATCCTTTTGTGAGCATCTCTTTGTGACCCTTTTGTGTCCCTAGCATTACCCATTCAAGAAAGCTTTGTCCCAAGTTTTCAGGGTTGGTTACATGAATCCTGCTTCTCCATTATAATCTATCTTAGGCTGTTGCTCCACTCACTCCACACACTTCCATATCTCTCCTTGCTATTGAATCCATATAAACTTTGGTCTTCTCTTCCTCTACTTGCCTGGATACTATCTATGTAACTGGTGTAGTTGTTGGCCTTGGTCGTATATATCCCCACGCTGTTGATCGATTTTCTCTCTGTATAAAGCAGGAGACACTACTAACCATCTACCAATGTGTTTGTTTGTCATTTATCTTTTCTTTTATTACCATACATCCATCTCAACATTCACTTTTGGTCTGATCATTTTATGAATATGTTATTTCTTCGAGTTTTGTTGGCTGTTTTATCATATGAGTTGCGATAGTGCTAGAATGCCTTACATACTTGTTGACAGCAGATAAATCTGTTGACTCCTAGGTGACCAATTCGTCTGATGTGGCTATATCATCACTTATTTAAGGATTATGCTTTGCTCCCTAAACTGTTGTGGGCTCGGGAAAGTAATCTAATTTTGAACACTACAGCTCTTCTAAAGCTCTGACCTTATTCTTTCTTTATTCTTGGCTAAAAGTGTTTGAGGACGTTCACCAACTACTTAAGTGCTGAAGTAATTGTTGAGTCCATAGCCCCTCTGTTCTTTGGGCTCTTCTTCTTAGGATTATGCCCTTTTCCTCTCCTTATTCTTTCTCTGTTTTGTTGGTGTAGTATGCTTGCCAGGTCAAAAGGAAAAGAAAAAGGTGTGAAATAGATCTAGTAATTTGTTTCCCCTTCACTTGTGGTGTTAGCATGTTCTTAAAATTGCGCTTATGCTCCTTTTGTTTTCCAATCATCTCTTTTACTTTTACCAACTTCTGTAGACTACGATGAAGAAGAAGATCACTTCCCCATTCTGCTTTCCTGGAGAACTGGATATGAGACACAGACTGTCAGAGCATTCTCAATCAGAATTAGTGTATGACCTTTCAGCTGTGTTGATTCATAAGGGATCTGCTGTAAATAGTGGCCATTACATAGCTCATATCCAGGATCAAAACACGAAGCAGTGGTGGGAGTTTGATGATGAACATGTCACAAACTTAGGTCGGCACCCGTTTGGAGAAGGTTCTTCAAAATCTGTTCCTAAACCCATCCAAGCTGAGCCAATTACCAACACATCATGCTCTATGCCTACAGACGAGGTTGTGACTGGAAATGGCGAGGATGCTGGTCAGCCACAATCTTCAGAATATGATATTGTTAGTCAAGCATTTTCGTCAAGTGATGCATACATGCTGATGTATATTCGTAGGAATTCAAAGAATGGTGTCGAAAGAGCAGACATGGAGTCTGCTGGCAACATTATGGAGAAAGAAGGTGATATGGTATCTTCACAAAATAATCTCTCTCTTCCATCACATATTTGTGAAGAGTTAAATCAATTGAATTCATCATATCTCGATGCTTGTCAACAATTCAAATTAAAGAAAAAATATGAGTTGGATCGCGTCACAGAGCGGCGACAAGAAGTACGTTCGGTTCTTGCTGAAGCCCCGGTTCAATTACTTGAGGAGCCATATTTTTGGATTTCCTCAGATTGGCTTCGCCAGTGGGCTGACAGCATTACTATATCGTAAGTATGACTTCCTACAATGACTTTCTCATCATTGTGATATTTTTAAGCAAACTTTCTTTAAACGGCTGATTTTTTGCTGATTTAGATTTGCATCCTGCCAAAGAGATTATGTTTGTTGATTTTTTTCCTCATATAAATTCATATGGTGTATCTTTGAGCATGCTTCCATTGTTTAGTTTGTTTCAATGAGTAATAAGGAGTACCAATTTGTTCAGCTTTTGTGACTCACTCCGTAATCTCATGCAGTTCAATCGACAATACTCCTATCCGATGCTTGCATGGAAAAGTACCAGTTTCAAAGATTGTTTCCATGAAACGGTTATCAGCTAAAGCATGGTTTATATTGTTCTCCAAGGTATTGTGTTAGGTTTATGTCACTCTTGTTACATGATATTAGGGATCTTTATTTTTTATTTTCTCAGTTGCCCCTTATGACTTGAAACGGTCACCATTTATTTTAATTGATTTTGGGGGCATCCCTGTGTTGGTATTGCCGTATTGGTACACTTTTCCTTATTGACAATTGTTGAGATGTACGTATTTCATTTTACAGTTGTTTAGTTCAACATCCAGTCTACCTGAAACTTTTATAGTGCATCTGAATTGATTATGTTTTGAAGATTCTACTGACAAGCTCCAGAGCTTTTGCTGTAGTGATCTATTGGCATGGATTCCAATATAATAAATTGATAGGAGGTTGCTATTTTTGTGCATACCTTCACATTGAATGTAACATTACGGGCATATCTAATGGAAGATTCCCATTATTTATTCTGTAGTTTTTGTTGCAAAGATGATTATTACTTGCAGAAAGTATATGGAGAAAAGGATTTGTCCAAAATCATTTTGATATTTTAGGGCCTCTAGCTGGTAAATTTCAAATTTCAACGAGATCTTAAATGATCGCTCAGTGATGTTTGGGATTTAATGCGTAAGGTTCAACGTAATTTCCCCACTGCAATGAAGTCACTTCCACAAAGATGCACAACTAATTTAATCAGAATCTGCCCCATAAGTATAATAGTTGTAGCATACTAGCATGTGCTTTCACTTTTCCTCTTTTTAGGTTTTGCCTCTTCTATTTTTAGTCATAATCTGTTAATAACTTTTTATGCTATCTTAAATGCCCATTTGACACTTTTATTGTTTCATGCTTCTCGTTTTAATATGACCGATGGTACTTTCTCAAACATGTGGTTGGTAGTAACTTCCTGATTTTCTTTCAACTTTTTGATGTAGAATATGGTCATAATAATAGAGAGGAGTAAAGGGAGGAAAGAAGAGAAGAGGTAGAAGAAGATACAAGACATATAGGGAGAAAGGTCGACAGTAGAGAGATAGAAGGGTAATAGAAATAGAGCATAATGCTTTTTCTGAAATTTGTATCATTGATTCATGTCAATAGGACTGCATTAATTTTTCCCCAATTAGTTATAAGCTCCATAAAAATCTTAATACCACATAAGAAATTTTGGGTTGAATTGTAAAACCTAACCCTTAGGGGTTAGTCGGAGTGGTAGGAGGTAGGGGTGTAAGAAGTAAGAACAAGCTGGAAAACCGGATATACCAATTGAACCGATCGTAATTTTCTGTATTTGGTTGGTTTAGGCACGCTTTCGTTTTTTATTTTAAGAAATTAAGTTGGCAGTTCGGTGTCGGTTAGAGGGAACATTGAACCGAGCTTCACCGAATTGACCGCCTCACTTAAATTATTATATAATATTTACATATATATTGTTAGACGAAAATTCTCCAGAGAGGGCGCCTCTCTTTATTAAAGAGAGGGCCTCTGTTTTGACCGTTGGATCGTGTTTAAAAACTGGATCTGACGGCCAAAACAGAGGTCCTCTCTTTAATAAAGAGAGGGAGCCCTCTCTAGAGCCTGACTGTATTGTTAGATATTAACCTTTTATGTGTTATTTTATATTTCATATAAGTGTCAAGGACATCTATGTAGCACGGATACGGATATGTGACACGGAGACGACACGACACGGAGACGGTGATACGGCAAATTCCAAAAATGAAGGATATGGAGACGGCTAGGATACGTCTAATAAAAAAATATTTCTAAAAAATATAATTTAGTTTGAAGTAAAAGAAGAAGAAGAAGAGAGGATTAAATTTCAACATTATATTATATTCACCCATAGAAACTAGGCAAATAGCAACTTACAACATATACTCATAAAATGATTACAAAACATAACAATTTAACAGGTTACAGACACTGTAGGATACAACGATTAAATCATTATATCTTTGAATTAAATATACAATTTGCAGTTCCATGTCCACTCATATTTCCATAATTCTCAAATAAACCAATTGCTTATCCCCAATTTTACAATATTAAAATTATTGCCTCAAAATTTTAAAAACGTGAGGCCACAATGCTGCATTCACTTGTGTGTCCGGTCATGTCGGCTGCGTGTCCGACACGTGATGAAGGTGTGTCCGATGTTAAAATATTTAAGACACGTTTTATAGCGTGTCTGACACGTGGTGATGCGTGTGCGACAAGTGTCGGTGTCTGACACGGACACGATACGGAGACGGCACTCAAAGTGAAGTGTCCGTGCTACATAGAAGGACACTATTGTAATTTGATGTTTTATACTCTCTAAATAATTTTAAAGGGCTAATCTGTTGTGATTAACCCTAAGCTTTACCAAAATACTATTGTTAACATGGTATCAAAGCCACCTAAATCCACCACCATTACCAGCCGGCAACCCTAACCTCCACCATAGCCTGCGCCAGACAACCCACACCACCACCCACCAGTGCCGCAACCCTCTACACCACACCACCACTTGCGCCGCCTTCTACCCAACCACCACAGCACCTTGCGATGTCACCCCAACCCATCACCACCTCGCCGAAACCACCCACACCTTCCCCAACCCTCGCCGACATCACATACACACATACAAGTTCAGCCGAGCCTCACATACTCTTACCCTATCCTATCCGAACCCTATATACTATATTCCAGCCACCCAATTGTTATATTTGCCTCGATCTGCTACACCACCTCTATCTATTCCTTATTTTCTCCAGTCTTCTTCATTCACCCTCACATCATTACGAGTCTTTGTTTTGATTGAAGTTTAATTTCAACCTAATTTTTGGGTCCCTTCATGGACCCCATATCAGCCTCGTGCTGATCCGTATGCCTTAAAGTCCCTTGTTTTGTTCCCTACCTTCGTGCTTTTTTGGTGTGATTATTGTGGGTATCCCTTTGCTTGTTGGGACCATGGTTGACGATAAGACTACGTTGTCTGGAGATCCTCAACAACTTCAGATGAACCAGTTAGTTGCTCCACAGGATAACCCAACTCTTAAAATCACGACCTCTCTGTTCAATGGCCAAAATTATGTTCCTTGGTCACAATCTGTCCTTCTTTACTTGGAAGGGAAAGCGAAGGAGGGATATATTGATGGGACTATCCAAGCATTGAGTGTTGTGGATGCTAGTTATGCGAAGTGGAAGGTTGAGAATGCTCTTGTTAGGGCATGGCTAATTCATTCTATGGTACCCGAAATTGGTGAAAGTTTTCTGGGCATGACCACGGCCCGCGATATTTGGGATACAGTTGCTCATACCTACTCCCGTAAGGGAAATTACGCTTAGGAGTTTGAGCTGTCTAGGGTGATTGATAGCTCGGAGCAGGGGACTATGACGGTTATTTAGTACTACACTTTTCTCACTACCCAGTGGAAACGTGTTGATCATCTTCAGGACTATCATCCGGCTTGTCCTCAGGACGTCATTGGGTATCAGAAACGTCTAGAGAAGCAGTGGGTATTCAAGTTCCTTCAGGGGCTTAACTTTGGGTATGATTCTGTTCGTAGTAGGGTACTTGAGATGGATACTCTTCCAACGCTTCGGGAAGCATTTGCTTTTGTTTAGAACGAGGAGAGTCGTCGTTCTGCTATGCTTCCGGTTACCTCTACCGAACGCTTTGCCCTTGTTTCTGCTCCTCCTCCAAAGGGCCCTCCGCAGCCTCGTGGTACACCTTCTCTGAGTGGGTTTGATTCTACAGAGAAGTCGCAGAAATGGTATGATTATTGCAATCATCGTGGACATGTTAGGGCTACTTGTTGGGGTCTTCATGGTCGTCCACCTGGGACATGTGGAGGTTACTCTGGTGATCGTGGAGGACGTGGGGGGCAATCTCGTGCTCACCATACTGAGGTCATTGATGTTACAGATTGCGGGTCCACAGCTCAGCCTGGGATATGTCCGTCAGTCTCTTTTTCTACCACGAAGTATGAGGATGCTTTACGCGGTTTAGATGCTCTTAGTAGCCTGATGACTTGCCGCTCTCCGTCTACTCCCACAGGCTTCCACTTCATTTGCCCAGACAGGTAACTTGGTACACTCTGCCATAGTATGTTAGTCTCACTCATCGCTCCCTTGGATTATTGATTCTGATGCTTCAGATCATTCGTCTAGTTCATCCGATTTGTTTTCTGTGTATACTCCTTCCGGTCAAGAAAAAATTCGTATTGCAAATGACACTTTTTCTTCGGTTTCACGAAAGGTGTCATTCATGCAACTCCATCTCTATCTCTGTCTTCTGTTTTACATGTTCCGAGTTTCACTTCTAACCTTGTATCTATTAGCCGCATCACTTGTGATCTTAATTGTAGTGTTACATTCTTTCCTTCTTATTGTGTTTTTTAGGACCTTATCACTTGGAGGACGATTGGTAGTGGTAGAGAGGAGCATGGTCTTTACCTGTTGGATGTAGGAACCAAAGGAGCGCATCACACTATAGTTTCTAAAAATAAGTCTGCAGACATTTGGCTTTGGCATAAGAGATTAGGCCACCCCTCCTTTTATTTACTTAAGCATTTATTTCCGTCTTTACCTGTTAATAAAGATGTTTCAGAATATTTGTATGAGTCATGTGAACGTGGGAAACATCACCGGGCATCTTTTGCACCGAGTATTAATAAAAATTTAGCGCTTATTACTTTGGTTCATTCTGATGTATGGGGTCCTTCTCGTATTTTGTCTTTAAAAGGTTATCGTTGGTTTGTTAGCTTTGTTGACGATTATTCATGTCCACATGGATTTACCTGATGAAAAACAAAAATGAAGTTCTCCATTTTCCAAAACTTCTATCAAATGGTGTTTTGACACAATTTGGAAAGGGGATTCGAATACTGCGTTCTGATCAAGGGGGGAGGATACATAGATTCGGGTTTAGAAATTTTTTTTTTCTTCTAAAGGGATTATTCATCAGACGTCTTGCACTGACACCCTGCAACAAAATGGGGTAGCATAACGCAAGAATTGTCATTTACTTAATGTTGCTCGTTCTATGCTTTTCACGGCTAATGCTTCCAAATTATATTGAGGTGATGCGGTCCCTACGACTGCGTACCTCATTAATAGACTCCCCATTCAGGTTCTCCAAAAAAGGGCACCCATTGAACTCTTATCTGAATCTTCTTCTATTTTTTCTATTCCTCCTCGGGTCTTTGGGTGCGTTTGTTTTGTCCACAATCACTGTCCTACTTGTGGGAAGTTAGACCCTCATGCTCTTAAGTGTGTCTTCGTGGGATACTCTCCTACCCAGAAAGGCTACAAGTGTTATCGTCCCGAGTCTAGGAAGTGGTATGTGTCTATGGTTGTCACATTTCATGAGTTGGTTCCTTTTTTTGGGCATTCCAAGACACCTCTTCAGGGGGAGAATCCGAGTGAAGAGATCCTTGGTACTTTACCGGAAATTCCTGTTATCCCCGATGGTGTGTCATCTAAGAAAGAGAAGCAAACTGGAAATGTAGAGGTAGAGGAAGTGATGGAAGTAGAGCCAAGTACTCCTAAACAAGGAGAATTGTTACCAAAGGAAAAAGAATTGTTGGTGTATTCCAAGGGTACATGGAGTAAGAGAAGAAACAAAGAGGTTGAGACCAATACTTCTTTTCCTCCACTGCCATCTACTCCAACTGGTGAGGCTTCACCTGACCTTGATTGTGATTCAGGTAATTTAAATAACTCCTTATCTGTCGAGTCTAGTGATCTTGATGTTTCTATTGCTGCTCGCAAGGGTGTTAGATCTTGTACTCAGCACCCTCGTTCAAATTTTGTGTCCTACTCAAGGATCAAAATTTCCTTCTGTTTCCATTGAAACGGCCGAAACGTTTCCGTTTCCTAGGTCATGGAAACGAAACATCCATGGAATCTCGAAATTCCATAGATTCCATCGAAACGACTTTGTTTATTTTGTTTCCATCGAAACATAATTGTTTTCATCGAAACAAACCTATGATTCCGCATCGTTTCATTTGCTTCCAACGAAACATACTTGTTTCCATCGAGATAATCATGTGGTTGTGTACTTGTCATATGAACAACCATTTTATTTTAGAGATGGCTTATTAGTTTACTATGTACTTATATGTATCTTTTGCATTCTATGAAGTGTTTTGTGGATTCTATGAAGTGTTTGACAGTAGATTGACGACTTAATCCTTGTGTATTTTCAATTTGAACTACACATTTTTAATGCAGCACTACATATATAGACCTCTGAAATGTTCAATTAATCAATTATTAGCTTTATACACGCATATAGTTAAGTTTGAAGTTATGTTTCCCCATGTTTCTCAATGTTTCCAATTTTTTCCACTGTTTCCACATGTTTCCGAAATGTTTTCGAAACGTTTCCGTTTCTAGGTAGACTGAAACAATAGACCGAAACGAAATTTTGATCCTTGGTCCTACTCTCATTTATCTCCTACTTATCGTGCCTTTCTTTCAAGTGTTGCCTCTATTGCTGTACCTAACCATGGTCAGGATGCTTTCAATGATCCCAAGTGGAAACATGCCATGGATGAGGAGATGAATGCTCTCCACAAGAATGGCACTTGGGAGTTGACTAAGTTACCTATGGGCAAAAGAACTGTGGGGTGCAAGTGGGTGTATACAGTGAAGCATAGAGCAGATGGTTCTGTTGAGAGGTTTAAAGCTTGCCTCGTGGCCAAAGGATTCACCTAGACTTATGGGGTGGACTATCAGGAGACATTTGCACGTGTGGCTAAGATGAATTCTTTCAGGATCTTTCTGTCTCTAGCAGCTAGCCGGGAATGGCCACTTCACCAGTTTGATGTTAAAAATGTCTTTTTATATGGTCACTTGTAAGAAGAGGTGTATATAGACATTCCTCCTGGATTTGAGAACCACAAAACCGAAGGAAAGGTGTGCAGGTTAAAGAAGACCTTGTATGGCCTTAAGCAGTTTCCAAGGGTATGGTTTGAGAGATTCACATAGGCTATGTGCAAATATGGCTTTAGACAAAGCCAGGCTGACCACTCCTTATTCATCAAACACTCGTTGCAAGGTACGATTACAGCTCTCATTGTGTACGTGGATGATATTGTCCTTACAGGAGATGACTTGGATGAAATGCAGCGTCTCAAGGGATATATGGCAACATAATTTGAAATTAAGGATCTAGGAGAACTGAAATACTTTGCTTGGGATTGAAGTTGCGAGGTCGACATATGGGACTTTTATCTCTCAAAGGAAGTATGTTCTTGATCTCCTAAGTGAGACTGGAATGCTTGGAAGTAGAGTATGTGATACTCCTATTGAGTTCAACCAAAAACTAAGTGATGACATTAGTAGAGCAATGGTTGACAGGGTGGAGATATCAGAGACTTCTTGGGAAGCTCATTTATCTCTCCCATACACGTTCTGATATTGCCTTTGCTGTAAGTGTGGTAAGTCAGTTCATGCATGCACCTCGAGAATCGCATATGCATGTAGTTTACAGGATCTTGAGGTATCTTAAGTCTGCTCCTGGTTAAGGATTATACTTCGGGACACACGATCATCTCAGAGTTGAGGCATACACTGATACCGATTGGGCAAGTTTTGTGACAGACAGACAGTCTACTTCAGGATATTGTACATTTGTGGGAGGCAACCTTGTTAGTTGGAGGAGTAAGAAACAAAATGTGGTAGCTAGATCAAGTGCTGAAGTTGAATTTAGAGCCATGGCTCAAGGTGCATGTGAGCTCCTATGGGTCAAGTTATTGAAAGACTTGAAACTAGAGATTGGTTATTCAATGAAGTTGTACTGTGATAGTAAGGCCGCTATTAGTATCGTCTAGTTTGTTTGGGTTTTCATTTAATACTCTTTCCTAATTATCGGCTCCTCGTCCAAATACTCATCAAACTTTGGTTCCTCATCCAACTACTCATCAAACCTTGGTTCTTCATCCAAGTAATCATCAAATGTGAATTTATCATCGAAGTCCAACTTATCAAAAGTGGGTCTCAACTCCCTGACATTTGGTTGGGAAGTAATCAATGCATAAAAACTTGTCGTCTAATTTCTTCCTAATTGTGTACTACACGATTTCCGGTTTTCCAATCTCTTTCTACTGAATTTGATTTGTTGCCACCAACCCGAAACACTCCCCTTTCAAACACTTCTCCACCAATTGCATTTTGTTTTCTTCAATGAAACTATAGTAATTGAATATGCCGTCAACTTCTTTTAACCCATTATCAAACTCCGATTCATCACCATAGAATTTCAGAATTTGAAATCTATCACAAGGAGTTTGCAATTGCTTTACCTTAAGGGTTAAGGTAGCAATTGTTGAAGTTTTGGAAACTTGAGAGCACTGACGTGGCTCTCTCTCTTTTATTTATCTCAAAATTAGGGTTGGCAATTGAGGCCCGAGCCCTCAAGCCTGCTTGAATAAACCCATAGAAAATTGAATTTGGGTCTAACAAAATGCTGTTGTGGGTTGTGTTCGGGCTTCAAAATGTTAACTACCTTATTAACTGGGCCCACATGCAACCCGTTTTAGCACCGAAGCTCCCTTTATAAATCCTTTTAAAAGGTTAAGGTCAAAGCCCTAATTTTACCCTTCCTCTCTCTTCAACACCCAGCCCCCTCTCTCAACATCCACTCTCCCTCAGGTTTGTTCTTCATTCATATATTTACATATGTGTGTGTGGAGTGTGTGTGTGTGTATATATTAATATATGTGTGTGTATAAACGTATTTTTCTTTCTTTCTTCTCAGATT
Source organism: Hydrangea macrophylla (assembly GCA_033977485.1). Classification (NCBI taxonomy): domain Eukaryota; kingdom Viridiplantae; phylum Streptophyta; class Magnoliopsida; order Cornales; family Hydrangeaceae; genus Hydrangea; species Hydrangea macrophylla. Next base: position 9,320,869 of record CM066990.1, on the reverse strand, counting down.
TATTCTTCATACATAGTATGTATATATGTGTATGTATATCTGTGTCTACATGTGTATATATATGAATGTATGAACTTATGTGTGTGTTGCCTTTTTTATTTTTAATTTTTTTATTTTTAATTCAGTCGTTCTTCTCTCTCTCTCTCTCTCTCTCTCTCTCTCTCTCTCTCTCTTCTTCTTTGTTTTTTTTTTTTGCCTAACAACGCCTCTGGGAAGAAAAACGGGTTTACCTCGACGAACCCGGACCGACCAAGTTCGGCATGTTTTGGCCCGACTCGTCCTCAGCCAGGCCTGAACGCGCCCAGGCCCGCCCATTTGCCAGACTTGCTCAAAATAATAATATTACATCAAGAACCCTAAACTATATTAAAATGAGATAAAGGAACATAACATTATAAAGTAAAATAAAACATCTCTCAACATTTCCCCTCAAGCTGGTGCAAAGATATCCCTCATGCCCAACTTGCTAAGAAAGAAGTGAAATGACCGACTGGCAAGACAGTTGGTAAGAGCATCAGCTAGCTTATGTCCAGACCTCGCGAAAGGTGTATATATGCTCCCACTGTTCAGCTTCTCCTTGATGAATTGTTAATCAATCTCCACATGCTTTGTTCTATCATGCTGAACATGATTGTGAGTGATGTTAATAGTAGCTTTATTGTCACAATACAATTTCATTGATTCATTTGGTCTAAAGCCAAGATCAGACAACACAATTGAGTCCATAATAGCTCATACTCTCCTTGTGCCATTGCTCTAAACTCTGCCTCTGCACTGGACCTGGCCACTACCGATTGTTTTTTGCTTCACCATGTTACCAAATTTTCTCCAACGATTGGAAATACCCTAGAGTTGACCTCTTGTTTGTTACAGATCCAGCCCAATCTGCATCTATATATGCATCTACTCGAGTATGACCATGCTTAGCAAACAACAAACCTTTCCCTGGAGCTGGCTTAAGATATCTCAAAATTCGGAAAATAGTATCAAGATGAAGTTGTCTCGGTGCATGCATAAACTGACTGACACTGACATCGAAAGCAATGTTTGGTCTATTGTTAGGTAATTTTGTTTACCTACCAACCTTTGATATCTCCCCTTACCGACTGGTTCTCCACTGGGATCATCACTAAGTTATGAATTAGGATCCATTGGGGGTATCTACTGCTTTACTTCCAAGCATATGCTTGTTTCCTTTAGCAAGTTCAAAACATACTTTCGTTGTGATATGAATATCCCTTTCTTAGATCTTGCCACTTAAATTCCCAAGAAGTACTTCAGATTCCCCAAATCCTCGATTCCTATTTCTTTCTCGAGATATATTTTCAACAGTTCCATCTCATCTGAGTCATTTCTTGTGTGGACAATGTCATCTACATAGACTATCAAAGCAGTCACTTTACCCGATAAAGAGTGCTTAATGAATAGAGTAGGATCACCTTGGCTCTGTCTGAAACCATACCTGATCATAGCATGAGAGAACCTATCAAACTGCGCTCTGGGTGATTGTTTGAGTCCATGGTTGGTCGAAACCGAGTTAACTCGGCCGAGTCAACTTGGTTTCGTAGGGGTCAGAGACGAGACAATGCACCGAGTCAAGAAGATTTACAAAAGGAGATGTCTCGTGCTTTGTATCGTCCATATCAGCCGATACGGCCGAGTTTTCGGCATCTCGGATAGCGTATCGTCTGCATCGGCTGAGATGAAGTGTGAGACGAATGATACAATTGCACTGAAGTAAAAGAAGTGATACATATGCTAAAGAAATGCCTTAATCTTACGAGATCTCACTCATCTCTGTTGAATTGCCTCTCTTTCTTACCTTCATCTCTCTCTTGAACCTCATAGGTCCTCTCAAGCAACGGTCTCCATCTTTCCAAGCGTAGATCTGTCGACTCTGTGGTCTCCATCTCTCCATCACAAGACCTCTCAGTCGAAAAGTTGACTGTAAAAGTGACGTTTATGTGTTTTTGACATTTTGTGTGTTATCGAGGGTTTTGTGGGGTTCAATTTGGGTATGTGTGATGTATAGTTTGTTAGTGTTAGTTGGGTTGTATGTAAAATATAGCTAATTTAGATTTAGGTTCCAAGACTGAAAATTGGGAATTGGGTTATATGTTAAAGTCATTATTTAAATTGGGTTTGGTTCAAATTAAGATTGTTATTAATATTTAATACCACATTTTGAGTATCATTTTAATTAAACATGTTTAGCAATTTCTTATAAACAAAAAATGTGTTAAGCAATTAATATTTCAAATAAAAATACATAAATAGCACATTATTATTATATTCATAGCTAATTGCTATTCAATATCACATTATTATTATTTTTAGAATTTGTATAACCTCTAGACTAGGAAGCACGGATACGGACACGTGACACGATACGACACCGCCACGTCGACACGTCAAATTCTAAAAAACAAGGACACGACACGCCAGGGATACGTTTATTTTTAAATATTTTTTAAAAATATACTTTATTGCTATGTACTTACAAGCATAGCATTACAAGCACGGGGTCGAATCTGTAAACAGCATCTCTACTTGCAGGGGTAAGGCCGAGTACATCTAACCCTTTCCAGACCCTGCAATGGCAGGAGTCTCGTGCTCTGGGGTGCCCTTTTTTTTGCTTACAAGTTTAAAATACCCACTAGTCTAGTTCTTGGCACTGTTAGATTTTTAAAATTTTTTTGCATAAATTTGAACAAATAACCAATAAAACTAATCTCCGATTCTCCCATTACCAATAGAAAGCACCACCAATTAAAATTAATGAGAACTCATACCTACACAACATCAATTATCAAATTAAAAAAAATACTCACTAGGAACTATTATATTTTTAAAAAAATGTACCTAAATTTTATTCAATTAATTATTCATTTACTAGTTACTGTCAGTTATCACTTTCAAAGAAAAAGAAACAGTGAAACACCAATTAATTAAACAAAGGAAAAGCAAACCAAATCAAAAAATGAAACTCAAGGCAAAACCAGAAACCCCCCAGACTGAGACCCCTGCACAAACACTGTTAGAACTCTATTACACAAAGTTAGCAACACCAATTATTTCTTTTTTCTTTTTATAATTTTAGGGTATACAATAGAGTTAGGATTTTAAAAATTAAAAAAAATAAAAAAAAATGAAAAATTAGTTGTCCTGTGTGTGTCCCGTACGTGTCCCGTGCGTGTCCCTTGAGTGTTTGTGCGTGTCCATTGCATGTCGGGGACGTGTCTGGGGGTTAAAACTCAATTACACAAAGTTGGACACACTTTTGGCGTGTCGGACACGTGTCCCTGGCGTGTCGGGCGCTTGTCCGCGTCTGACACGTGTCTGACACCAGTACGCTTCAATTTTTGAAGTGTCGGTGCTTCATAGCCTCTAGATTTAAACAAATTTATTTCCAACTTCAATCAATTACTCTTTAATATCACATTTTTCACCACGATTTATTTTATACTATGATTTAATGTAATGTTTATTGAAATTATAAAATCACATATTATCCAATTATGTGTGTAGTCTTACCAGACACTAGATCGACAACGTGTATTTTGGATAGCATGTGATTTTATAATGGTACAAAGTGCATTATGATTTTGTTATTCTTATTAATTTAGAATTTTTCATTAGTTTTTCATATTTTTTTGAACCTTAAATCTAGTGTATCGCTCGATACCAGGCCGCAACGCCTGACCGAGTCATCTCAGCAGCCTCCGTGACTGCGACCGATATCGCGACCTTGAACCATGGTCCATACAAAGACTGTTGAGAGTATAGTGTTATTATTTATTAGTAGTTAGTGAGTGGGTCAATATGTAATATTATATTCTTTTTACTTGATTAATATATATGATGGGTGTGACAATTGTCAACCCTAAGCTTCCAATTAACTGTTTCTACATGGTATGAGAGCCTATGGTTCTCCAACCCTAACAGCCACCACCACCCACCACCTTCCACCGAGATCACCACCATCCTTCCATCGAGATCACCACCATCCTTCCACCACTCGCCGCAGCCCATAACACCTTCCCAACCTGCGCCGCTGATCCCACCCCTCCTAGCCTGCGCCGCTGCTCCCACCACCCTCCCACCCCTCGCCGATGCCCATACACCCTTCCCACACTGAGCCGCAACCACTCCTCCCTTTTTCCACTGCGCCGAAGCCCATATACCCTCCTGCCTCTTTGCTGCAGCCCACCACCATCCTGGACTAGTTACTTATTTGCTGTTTTGATTCCTTTTTTACTTTTGTGGTGTTGTTAGGTCCCTTGATGGACCCTTGATCAATTTTCTCAGTTTTTGGTGATTCCCATCTTCTCCGTTTTCCTTCACATTGTTGGGTTTTCCACTCCTATCCGGCACAATGGCAAACCTAACCAAATCGGAAGCTTCTACACCAACCACAATTCACACAGTGGTTGCTCCTTTGGATCCCAACCTCAAAATTCCTCCCACGCCCTTCGATGGCCAAAATTATCTGATGTGGTCACATGCAGTGGAATTGTATCTGAAGGCATGTGGGAAGATGGGCCACCTTGATGGGCGTGTGACCGCTCTTGTTCCTATGGATCCTGGCTATGATAAGTGGGAGATTGAGAACTCCGTTATCATGGCATGGCTTATTAATTCGATGGTCCCTGAAATTGGTGAGAATTTCTATCGCATGAAGACAGCTAAGGCGATTTGGGACACTGTTACATCTACTTTCTCTCGCCGGGGTAATTACGCACAGGAGTTTGAGTTGCTTCGTTCCAGTGACCGCTCGGAACAAGGTGACATGACTGTCACCAAATATTTCCAGTTTGTTACCACTAGTTGGGATCGTGTTGACCATCTTCAGGCCTATCATCCTGTCTGTGTTACTGATGTTGAGGGATACCGGCAGCTACTAGAGAAGCAGCGGGTCTTTAAATTCCTTCAGTGCCTTTACCCAGATTATGATGCAGTTCGTAGTCGGGTACTTGGGATGGACACTCTCCCTACCCTTCAGGAAGCCTTTGCTCATGTACACAATGAGGAGAGCCGCCGTTCTGTCATGCTTCCATCTATATCTATTGAGAGGTCTGCTTTAGTGTCTGTTCCATCCAGAGATGGGACTCAGCAGTCTGCGTCTTCCGACCGCCCTGTGGTGATTTGTGACTACTGTTTTAAGCCCCATCATACTCGGGCTAACTGCTGGAGCCTCCATGGCAAACAACCTGGTGGTCGGGGAGGTCGAGGAGGGGGTCGTGGAGGTCGTTCCGGTGGTCGCGAAGAGGCTGCCCGTGCAAATCATTCCGCCGTTCTTGAGACTACTGCTTCGAGTTCTAGTGGTACAACTCCCTCTTCTATGCCAACCCCAGCTCCTTATCTGCCACTGAACTTGAGACTCTCAGGCATCTAATGGCTTGGTGTGTAGCTCCGACATCTACAAGCTCCTCATCATCTTTTGCCCAGTCAGGTAATGTTGTTAAGTCACCAAGAGCACTTCTTTCTCATGTTTCATCTCCCTGGATAATTGATTCCGGTGCCTCAGATCACATGTCTCCTTCATCTAACATTTTCTTTGATTATGAGTCATCTTCAGGCCAAGATAAAGTTAGAATAGATGATGGTACCTTTTCCTCTATTACCGGGAAAGGTCTAATTCATGCTACTCCTTCTCTACCCTTGACTTCTGTGTTACATGTTCCTACTTTTTCTCACAACCTTTTATCTTTGAGTCGTATTAATTGGGATCTAAACTGTAGTGTAACTTTTTACCCTTCTCGTTGTGTGTTTCAGGATCTAATCACGAGGAGGACGATTGGCAATGGTAGAGAGGAGCATGGTCTTTACATTCTTGATGAAGGAGAGAAGTTAGCGCATCATACCGTAGTTATGCAGAATAAAGCTGAAGACCTCCACCTTTGGCATAGACGATTAGGACATCCCTCTTTTTCTTTACTTAGGCATATGTTTCCTACTCTTGTAGCCAATACTAGTATTTCGAATTTTTCTTGTGATGCTTGTGAGTTTGGAAAACATTTTCGAGCTTCTTATGCTCCGAGTGATAATAAAAGTTTGGCTCCATTTTCTTTAATTCATACTGATGTGTGGTGTCCTTCTTGTACAATGTCATTAAAAGGTCATCGTTGGTTTATTTCTTACTTGGATATATATGATGAAAGAAAAACGAGAAGTATTTGATATTTTCCAAAATTTTCACCACATGGTCCATACTCAATTTGGGGCAGTAGTAAAAATCTTGCGTTCTGATCAAGGTGGTGAGTATATTGATTCTGGTTTGGGTGCATATTTTTCTTCTCATGGTATTATTCACCAAACTTCTTGTACTGCCACACCACAACAAAACGGTGCGGCAGAACGCAAGAACCGTCACCTTCTTGATGTTGCTCGCTCCTTACTCTTCCAAGTTAATGCTCCTCGCACTTACTGGGGCGAAGTAGTCCTTACAACTACTTATCTCATTAATCGGCTCCCCACTCGTGTTCTCCATAAACAAACACCGCTTCAGGTTTTATCCCATCCTTCCCTCTCTGCATCCATTCCACCTCGTGTCTTTGGTTGTGTTTGTTTTGTTTATAACCATTCACGTACCCGTGGGAAGTTAGATCCTCGGTCTATTAAGTGTGTATTTGTCGGATATTCTCCTACACAGAAGGGTTATAAATGCTACCATCCTCCTTCTCGGAAATGGTTTGTGTCGATGGATGTCACTTTTCACGAGTCTAAATCATACTTTGTTGACCCTCAGACATCTCTTCTGGGGGAGAGAAGGTGTGAAGAGATGATGCCTGTTACTTCTGTGTTACCTATGATGATTGAGGTGGAGAAAGAAAGGGTTGAAAGAGAGAATGAGGAAGTAGGAATAGATGGGAGTGAGGGGGAATTTGGAGAGCCTGAAGGAGAGGGAGTTGAGAGAGGAAGAGAGTTAAGAGTTTATTCGAGAGGGACATGGAGTAAAAGGAAGACTAGAGAGGCTTCAGAGACTGTTGCTCCTCCTCCTCCACTACCATTCTCTCCGAGTGATGATGATTCAGGTAATTCTTCTGAAACACCCTCTCCAAAGCTAAATGATTTAGATGCCCCCATAGCTGTACGTAAGGGTGTTAGATCTTGTACTCAACACCCTATCTCTAATTTTGTGTCTTATTCACATTTGTCTGCTTCTTACAAATCATTTCTTTCAAAAATTTCTTCTGTCAGTGTCCCTAACTATGTCCAGGATGCTCTTGCTGATCCCAAGTGGAAACAAGCTATGAGTGAAGAGATGAGGGCTCTTCACAAGACTGACACTTGGGAATTAACAACGTTGCCTAAAGGCAAGAGGACTGTGGGGTGCAAGTGGGTGTTTACTGTAAAGCACCGGGCTGGCGGTTCCATTAAGAGGTATAAGGCTCGGTTGGTAGCAAAGGGGTACACTCAGACCCATTAAGAGGTATAAGGCTCGGTTGGTAGCAAAGGGATACACTCAGACTTGTGGTGTGGATTACGAAGAAACCTTTGCTCCAGTGGCAAAAATGAACTGAGTAAGGATTCTTCTTTCCCTTGCAGCGAATCTAGATTGGCCTCTTCACCAGTTTGATGTGAAGAATGCCTTCTTACATGGTGATTTGGAAGAAGAGGTTTACAGGGATGTTCTACCTGGTTTTGAAGATTCCAAAACAGAGGGTAAGGTGTGTAGACTGAAAAAAATCTTTATATGGTCTTAAACAATCTCCGTTAGCTTGGTTTGAGAGATTCACACAGGCTATGCTTCGGTTTGGTTTTAGACAAAGTCACGCAGACCATACCCTATTTATCAAACATTTTGCACAGGGTAAGACCACTGCACTTATCGTTTATGTTGATGATATTGTTCTCACAGGGGATGACTTTGAGGAGATGGAAAAATTGAAAAAGCAGCTTGCCACAGAGTTTGAAATAAAAGACTTGGGAGCCTTAAAGTTCTTTCTGGGAATTGAACTTGCAAGGTCCAAACAGGGGATTTTCATTTCTCAAAGGAAGTACGTTTTGGATCTGTTGAAGGAAACATGGATGCTTGGTAGTAAGGCTTGTGATACGCCTATGGAGCAAAATAAAAAGCTTAGTGAAGATGGGAACGGAGAATTGGTCGACAGGGGGAGCTATCAGAGACTCGTAGGTAAGCTCATTTACTTGTCTCATACTCGTCCTGATATCGCTTTTGCAGTTGGTGTTGTTAGTCAATTTATGCATTCTCCTCGGGTGTCAAACCAAGATGCTGTCTATAGGATTCTTCGTTATTTGTAGTCTGCTCCCGGAAAGGGTTTATTTTTGCTAAGCATGATCACCTGAGGGTTTAGGCTTATACAGAGGCTGATTGGGCTGGTTCTGTCACGGATAGAAGGTCCACCTCCGGATACTGCACATTTGTAGGAGGTAACTTGGTTACTTGGAGAAGTAAGAAACAAAATGTTGTAGCAAGATCTAGTGCCGAGGCTGAGTTCAGGGCGATGGCCCAAGGTATTTGTGAGCTTCTTTGGGTCAAGTCATTGTTGAAGGATTTGAGAGTTGAACAGGTAGATTCTATGAGACTATACTGTGATAATAAAGCAGCTATCAGTATAGCTCATAATCCGGTTCAGCACGATAGAACCAAGCATGTGGAGATTGATCGACATTTTATCAAAGAAAAGCTGAGTAGTGGGGTTATCTGCATTCCTTTTGTAAAAAGTAGTGATCATGTAACCTTACCATACTGCTCTAGGCAAGCTGGGCATGATAGATATATTTGTACCAGCTTGAGGGGGAGCGTTGAGAGTATAGTGTTATTAGTGAGTGGGTCAATATGTAATATTATATTCTCTTTACTTGATTAATATATATGATGGGTGTGCCATTTGTCAACCCTAAGCTTCCAATTAACTGTTTCTACAAAGACTTCGTCAGGCGGCACACTTTACCTCTGGTCTTGGTATCCTCAAACCCCAGGGGAATGTCCATGTAAACCTCTTCCTCTAAATCACCGTGCAAAAATGCAGTCTTCACGTAAGTGCCGCTCCAAATTTGCTGCGAGAGATACCATAATTCCGATGGAGTTCATTTTAGCCACTGGAGCCAATTTTCTTGAAAGTCCACTCCATAGGTCTGAGTAAATCCTTTAGTTACCAGCCTTGCTTTGTACCTCTTGATAGTCCCATCTGTAGAAACAATTAGGGCAAAAAGCTTAGAGACTGATTATGTCTCTAGTATTTTATTAAGAACTGAAATAATATGAAGTTACAGGAATGCCCTTGGGCAACTATCACGAAATATAAGAGAACAAAAAAAATAAGAAAAATAAAAGACTAAACTAAAACCATAAATATTTCTAAAACTCCCCCTCAAGCTGGTACACAAATACCTCTCAAACCCAGCTTGCTAAGAGCAAAATGAAACCGTCTACTTTCAACTTCCTTCGTGAGAATGTCTGCAAGTTGATCACACCGGTCTTCGCAAGTGGAGTACAAATCACACCGCTATTAATCTTCTCCTTGATAAAGTGTCTGTCAATCTCCACATGTTTAGTCTGATCATGCTGCACTGGATTATGGGCGATATTAATTGCAGGCTTGTTATCACAATATAGCCTCATAGGTTCACTATGATCAATTCTCAAGTCAGTTAGCAGTAACTTGATCCACAATAGTTCACACACTCCTTGAGCCATAGCTCTGCACTCAGCCTCTGCACTGGATCTAGCTACCACATTCTGCTTCTTGCTCCTCCAAGCGACAAGGTTGCCACCCACAAATGTACAATAGCCTGATGTGGACCTTCGGCCAGTCACAGAACCAGCGCAATCTGCATCGGTACAAGCTTCCACTCTAAGGTGGTCAAGTCACGCAAAAAATAGACCCTTACCCGGAGCTGACTTCAAGTATCTCAGGATCCTGAAGACCGCATCCATATGAGTCTCACGGGGAGCAAGCATGAACTGACTTACAACAGTGACAACAAACGTAATGTCTGGATGGGTGTGCGGAAGGTAGATGAGTCTTCCCACAAGTCTTTGATATCTCCCTTTGTCTGCTTCTGCTCCACTACTGTCATCACTTAATTTTTGATTTGAATCCATTGGAGTGTCACATGCTCTGCTCCCAAGCATTCCAGTCTCCTCCAACAGATCAAGTACATGCTTTCTCTGAGAAATGAAAATTCCATGTCTGGATCTAGCAACCTCAATTCCCAAAAAATACTTAAGGGCTCAAAGATCTTTTATTTCAAACTCATCATCTCTTCCAGATCATCTCCATTTAGAACAATATCATCAACGTACACAATCAAGGCAATAGTCTTACCTTGTGATGAGTGTTTAATGAATAATGTGTGATCAGCTTGACTCTGTTTGAAGCCATACTTGAGCATTGCCTGTGTAAATCTCTCCAACCATGCTCGTGGAGATTGTTTCAGGCCATATAATGACTTTCTAAGTTGGCACACCTTCCCTTCTGCCCGTGGAGGAATATCCATATCCACTTCTTCATCAAGATCAACATGAAGAAATGCATTGTTCACATCAAATGGGTGAAGAGGCCACCCAAAGTAGGCTGCCAATGACAGTAAACTCCTCACAGAATTCATCTTGGCAACCGGAGCAAACGTCTCCCGGTAATCAATCCCATATGTCTGTGTAAAGCCTTTGGCAACAAGTTTGGCCTTGTACCTCTCAACGGTGCTATCTGCTCTATGTTTCACAGCATACACACACTTGCATCCCACAGTCCTTTTTCCCATAGGTAAACTCATCGATTCCCAAGTACCATTCTTACGAAGAGATGACTCTTCGATCATTGCAACTTGCAACTTGCAAGTACCATCTTGGACATTGTTAGAAACAGACACAGAATCAAGCTTTGCAAGAAAAGCTCTATATGAAGGAGACAAGTGAGAATAAGGCACAAAATTGGAAATAGGATGTTGGGTACAAGTTCTAACACCCTTACGTACTACAATAGGGACAATCAAGATTAGAATCAAACTCAATAGGCACAGGTGTATAAGACTCATCAGAAATATCAAGAACAGAATTAGGATTACCTTGGTGCTCAACACGAGAAGGAGACGTCATTGGAAGAGTCGAGGGAGTGGCTTTTTTATGTTTGGATTTACTCCATGTACCTTTAGAATAAACCAGCAACTCCTTTCCTTTTGTTGTTAGAGTACGATTACCTTCTTTTTCCCTCTCATTTTCAACTTCATTCTCCACCTCACTACTTTTTTCTCTTTCATTATCAACTCCAATATCCCCGTCATTACTTTTTTCTCGCTCATTATCAATTATAATCCTCCCCCCTCCCCCCCCCATTTTCTCCCTCATTACTACCTCTCCTTTCCACAACTGGGATAGGGAGAGTCACTTCTTCCTCATACCACTGCCCCCCATGAAGAGGTGACTCCGAACTAGATGAAGATTGAAAGTAAGACTGAGACTTATGGAACGTAACAACCATGGAGACAAACCATTTCCTAGAAGAAGAATAACCCACAAAAACACATTTGATAGAATGGGGGTCTAACTTCCCCCGCGAAGGAGAGTGGTTGTGGACAAAACAGACCAGCCAAATATCCGAGGAGTAATAGAGAACAAAGGAGATGTATCAGAAAGAACTTCAATGGGTGCCCTTTTATTCAGAACATGAGTAGGGAGACGGTTAATGAGATAAGTAGCGGTTAACACCGCTTCACCCCAATAAGATTTAGGTGCATTAGCTGAAAAAATAAGGAGCGAGCAATATCAAGCAAGTGACGATTCTTGCGCTCCGCCAACCCATTTTGTTGAGGGGTGTCGGGGCGAGATGTTTGATGAATAATCCCATTAGAACAGAAGTAATCGGCCAAACCCGAATCTATGTACTCACCCCCTTGATCAGATCTTAAAACTTTGAAACTAGTACCAAATTGTGTACACACCATTTTATGAAAAGCTTTAAAGATGGAAAAACTTTCCTTTTTTCTTTCATCATATACAGCCAAGTTGTACGGCAGTAATCATCAACAAAAATGACAAACCATCTATATGACCTTCCAAAGATAAAACACGAAGACCCCATACATCATAATGAACTAAAGCAAATAGAATTGAACTTTTATTAATACTTGGAGCAAAAGAAGCTCTGTGATGTTTACCAAGTTCACATGTTTCACATAGAAAGTCAGAAACAATTTTATTTAAGACTAAAGAACGAAATTAAAGCTTTAGTAAATGAAAAGACGGTTGTCCTAAGCACCTATGCCAAAGATGTATGTCTTCAGCTTTATTCCTCGAAACAACTACTTGATGAGCTAAAGGTCCTCCAGCATCCAAAACATAAAGTCCATTCTCTTTTTTACCACTACCAATCGTCCTCCCCGTGGAGAGATCCTGATAGACACAATGAGTAGGAAAAAAGGTTACACTGCAATTGAGACTCTGTGTAAGACGACTGACGGATAATAAATTACGTGAAAAATTTGGGATATGTAATACATAGGAAAGAAGTAAGGTTGGAGTCGCATAAATAGTACCCTTCCCAGGGAGAGAGGAAAAGGTACCATCTGCAATATGAACTCTATCTCTTCCTGAACACGGTGTATAATCAGAAAAAATATCATAACATCTAGACATGTGCTCAGAAGCACCAAAATCAATAATCCAGGGAGAAGAGGAGTGAGACAAGTATGCTCTTGCAGAAGTGACGAATGTACCTGACTGGGCAAAAGAAGTAGAGACACCTATAGATGCAGAGGCAGTAGTAGAGGAAGTGCGGCGAGCCATCAGGTTCCGGAAAGCCTCCTCCACCTCAGAGGCAGTAAACATAGCTGGAGCAGTTGGTTTGGAGGTTGATCAACGGAAACGGAGGCTGTAGGATCCACAGTGGAAGAGTTATGAGCATTAGCATTATGGCCATTACACCGTCCTCTACGACCCCTAGACTGGCCAAAACGGCCCCCTCGTCCTCTTAGGACCCACGACCGCCTGGTGGATAACCATGTTGTAAACTTTTATGATTCAAGCTTAGGTTGAGACAGAGTCTCAACCCTATTTATGTTAATCACTGATAAAATGGAAATTACAATAATGCCCTTAGGCAAAAAAAGAAAACAAACAAGATAATAAAATGCTATCAACTAATTTCCCGCTAATAGATAGCACATCTCAACACTCCCTTTTAAGCTGGTGCGAAGATATCTCTCATGTCCAGCTTACTAAGGATATAATGATGAGGCCTACTTCCAAGGCCTTTAGTGAAAACATCTTCCAACTGCTCACTAGATTTCACAAATGGAGTACAGATCACACCACTACTCAGTTTCTCTTTTATAAAGTGTCTGTAAATGTCCACATGCTTAGTACGGTCATGTTGCACTGGGTTGTGAGCAATACTGATGGCTGCTTTATTGTCACAGTACAGTTTCATGGGATCAGGGGGCGTAAGATTAAGGTCTCTCAATAAATTCTTTATCCACAACAGCTCACAAATTCCCTGAGAGATAGCACGAAATTCTGCCTCGGCACTAGATCTAGATACAACATGCTGTTTCTTGCTACGCTAACTAACAAGATTTCCTCCAACAAAGGTACAATACCTTGAGGTAGATCTTCCGTCTGCAGTTGAATCTGCCCAATCTGCATCTGTATATCCTTCCACTTGAAGGTGATTATGTATACCAAAGAATAAACGCTTTCTAGGGGCTGATTTCAAATACCCGAGGATTCGAAGAACAACATCATAGTGAGACTTACGAGGGGCATGCATAAACTGGATGACTGCACTCACAGCAAAGGCAATGTCAGGGCGAGTGTGAGACAGATAAATCAGCTTCCCAACTAATCTCTGATATCCCCCCTTGTCAACCACCTTCTCCATCTGTGTCATCCCTTAATTTCTGATTACCTTCCATTTGCGTATCACACGCCTTACTCCCTAGCATACCAATTTCTTTCAGGAGATCAAGAACATATTTTCTTTGGGAGATGAAGATCCCTTGTTTGCTTCTTGCTACCTCAATTCCCAGAAAATACTTGGGGCTTCCCAAGTCTTTTATTTCAAATTCCTTGGCCATGTATCTCTTCAACTCCCGTATATCTTCCACATCGTTTCCTGTAAGAACAATATCATCCACATATACTATGAGAGCCGTTACTTTCCCTTGTGAGGAATGTCTGATAAAAAGGGTATGATCGCCTTGGCTTTGTCTAAAGCCATATTTGAGCATAGCTTGAGTAAACATTTCGAACCATGCCCTCAAAGACTGTTTAAGTCCATACAGGGACTTCTTAAGTTTGCAAACCTTTCCCTTAGTTTTGGAGTCTTCAAACTCCGGAGGAATATCCATATAAACTTATTCTGCCAAATCCCCGTGTAGAAAGGCATTTTTAACATCGAACTGATGGAGAGACCAATCTAAATTTGCAGCAAGGGATATAAGAATTCTCACAGTGTTCATCTTAGCAACTGGAGCAAATGTTTCCTCATAATCTACTCCATAAGTATGTGTATATCCCTTTGCCACCAATACCTCTCAATAGATCCGTCTGCCTTATGCTTGATTGTAAACACCCACTTACACCTCACTGTCTTGTGTCCTCTAGGTATTTCAACCAATTCCCAGGTGCTATTTTTGTGGAGAGCTTTCATCTCCTAAATCATAGCATGCTTCCATTTGAGATCAGTGAGTGCATCCTGTTCATGGTTAGGGACAGACACAGAAGCAAGTTTGGATACAAAGGCTTGGTAAGAAGGAGACAAACGACTATATGAGACAAATTTAGATATGGGATGTTGAGTACATGACCTAACACCCTTACGTGTAGCAATTGGAATATCTAAATCATCAGTAATAGTAGTAGGAGGATTAGGATTACCTGGTCCCTTATTAAGTGAAGGAGACGAGAGTGGCGGATCAGGAGGAATGGTCTTATCTCTCATTCTCCAGGTTCTTCTCTGATATACTATATCTTCTTTCTCTGGATTTTTTTCTTTTACAATGGTGGGTTCGACACATGTCTCTCTTTCAGTCTCTTGCTCTCCATCAAATTTTTCTATCACTTCTTCCTCGTCAATAGTTCCCAATATCTCAATTGGATTAGACACAAATATTAGGAACATGTAGTTCAGGCAACTCTTCTGTACTTGTATTCTCCCCCAGAAGAGGAGCGTGAGGGGTGAAATAGGACTGTTCCTCAAAAAAGATGACATCCATGAACACATACCACTTTTGAGTAGGAGGATGGTAACATTTATACCCTTTTTGAGTGGGAGAGCAACCAAGGAAAACACATTTGATAGCCCGAGGGTCAAGTTTTCCTCTTGTGGTTATGAACAAAACAGACACAACCAAAGTCCTTAGGAGGAATAGCAAACAAATTATAAGGACTAGACATAATTTCAACAGGTGATTGTTTATTAAGAACTTGAGTAGGAAGCCGATTGATCAAATAAGCAGCAGTTAAAACTGCTTCACCCCAAAAAGACTTCGAAGCTTGGGCTGAGAATAACATTGATCGGACAATGTCTAAGAGGTGACGATTCTTGCGCTCAACAACTCTATTTTGCTGTGGAGTATTGGTGCAAGAAAATTGGTGAATTATGCCGTTCTCCAAAAAATATTTCTCAAGACCATATTTGAAGTACTTCCCCCCATTGTCTGAATGAACAATTTTTACAACCGCACCAAACTGGGTACAAATCATTTTGTGAAAGGTTTTAAAAATTGAATGGACCTCACTTTTGCTTTCATCATGTTAACCCAAGTAGTTTTGTGAAAGGTTTTAAAAATTGAATGGACCTCACTTTTTCTTTCATCATGTTAACCCAAGTAGTGCGAGAAAAATCATCTATAAATGTGACAAACCACCTATGGCCTTTAAGTGCAACAACACGAGAAGCACCCCAAACATCTGAATGTATAAGAGAGAAAGGAATAGTACTTTTATTATTACTAGGATAAAAAGAAGCACAGTGGTGCTTTCCAAGTTCACAATCTTCACACCAAAAGGTGGAAACATTTTTATTAGATGACAAAGAAGGAAATACATGTTTTAGAAGACCAAAGGAAGGATGTCGTAGGCGTCTGTGCCAGAGCATGATATCACCAGATGTTGACCTAGAGAGAGTAGTATGAGGAGCCAATTGTTGTCGGTCTTGCGGTTCCAATAGATAAAGACCATTCTCTTCTCTACCACTGCCAATCGTCCTTCCCATGATAAGGTCCTGAAACACAATGAGAAGGAAAAAAGGTAACGCTACAATTATGATCACGAGTGATACGACCAATAGATAAGAGGTTAGTGGTAAAGCTAGGAACATGTAAAACAGAAGATAAAGACAATGAGGGAGTGACACAGACTAAACCTTTGCCTGAAACCGAAGAGACGGTTCCATCATCAATCCTGACTTTATCTTGACCTGAACATGGTTTATAATCGGAAAAAATCGGAGATGAACCGGTCATATGATCGGATTCCCCGATATCAATAATCTAAGTAAGACTAGTATGGGAATTGAATGCATTCATTGAAGTAGCTAAATTACCAGAATGGGCAAAAGATGATGAGACAGTAGTAGGTGTATCCAAACGAGTCAGCAGGCGGCAAAGAGTCTCCGAACTCTGAGGAAGATAAAGTACTGGATGAAGGCGGAGGTGAATCATCAACAGTGGAGGGATCAACGACAACCTCTGTATGGAAAGCAAAAGAATTCCCTCCACGTCCCCCTGAGCTACATCTCAACTCAAATATCTGGGCAGAATTGCCCTTTCTGGAATAAGTGTTAGTCATGGTCTCCCAAATATCCTGGGCAGTCGCTATGTCCAAGAAACCCTCACCGATTTCAGGGATTATGGAGTGAACTAACCATGTCATGACAATGGAATTGTCATGACAATGGAATTGTCCATCTCCCATTTGTCATAAGCTGCATCCTCGGTGCTTGGTGCTTTGATTCGGCTGTTGATGTACCCCATCTTTCCTTTGCCCTTAAGAAACAACATCACAGCCTGTGACCAAGCTGGAAAATTTTGGCCATTGAATAGGGAAGTAGTGATCTTCAAGTTCGGGTTATCAGGGTGAGCAACATCAATGTTCTCACTTCTAGCCGGCTGCGAATTGACTGGATTTTTCATAATCGCCCGACATCGTAAATTAGCCCACATGAAGAAATACCCGCAACAATCACTAAAAAAGGAATAGGAACCGGTACCAACGTGGTCGTAGCACACAAGAGAAAATCAAATCACCATATAGGATGCAGAAAATCAGTCATCAATGATCAATGGTCTATAGAAGGACCAAGAATTGAAGGAAAAAATTAGATCTCATCGACAGTGGCTGTCGGAAATAGTGGTGGTGAAGGGCAAAGGCTGAAAGAAGGTTGGAGTTTGGCTTATGTCGATCAGCAGGGACTAGTAAGGCATGGAGGTGCTGTAGTTTGGTGTGGGGGCTTGATTTGGTGGAGCCGAAGCCCTAGAGGGTTGCGCCTACGAGTTGCGAAGCCCTAAGGAGCTGCGGCTTGGGGTGTGGAGCCCAGGGGGGCTGCGGCTGGTTGTGGGTTGCCCCTTAGGGCTGTGACTGGTGGGTTTGTGGTGGTATATAGTAATCCCTCTTAGGGAGGCTTTGATACCATGTAAACTTTTATGATTCAAGCTTAGGTTGAGACAAAGAGTCTCAAACCTATTTATATTAATCACTGATAAAATAGAAATTGCAATAATGCCCTTTGGCAATAAAAGAAAACAAACAAGATAATAAAATGCTAACAACTAATTTCCAGCTAATAGATAGCACATCTCAACATATGTAACTTATAGCATGTGGCCCTGGTGTGATACTTGGTATTACAATAGTCACAAAACTGTTTGGATTTATCTTCAGACTCACTAGTACTGTCACGGCCTCAGTTCCCATCCCTCTGAGAAGCCGAAATAAGAGTAGATCGCTCTGTCGGAGTAGGCTGAAGCATAGCAGAACGACGGGTTTCCTCGTTTTGGACATAAGCGAAGGCCTTCCGAAGAGAAGGTAGCGGGTCCATTCCCAGAACCCGACTGCGAACTGGATCCAAATCAGAATTAAGTCCCTCAAGGAACTTAAATATTCTTTCTTTAGCAACAAGCTTATTATAGGCTACAGAATCAGCAGGAGAAACGGGCTTGTAGTCTAACAGGTGATCCAATCGTTTCCAATTGGTGGATAAGGAGGTGTAGTACTAAAGAGCATTCATCTCACTCTGTTCAGATCTACCAATCAATCGCCTTAACTCGAAAATCTGTGCCGAATTCCCCTTGCTGGAGTAAGTGTTGGCCATGGTCTCCCAAATATCTTGGGCAGTAGCCATGCCCAAAAAACGTTCAGCAATCTCTGGAACCATGGAGTGGCAGAGTGGAGTTCTCCATCTCCCACTTGTTATAAGAGGCATCCTCGATGGTGGGTGCCTTAATTTTTTCGTTGATATATCCCATCTTCCCTCGGCCCTTTAGGGACATGATCACAGATCCGGACCAGGCTAGGTAGTTTTGGTCATTGAAAAATGACGTAGTGAGTTTAACGTTCGGGTTATCGGTGGAAGTAACAAACAAATGATCACCCTTAGGCAACTGTGTATTCACGTTGGATTTGTCTATATCCGTCATCATGAATCAACACTACAACCAATACCTGCAACAAAAACTGAAGAAGGGGAAAAAACTGTACCAACGGAGACGGAGCACACCAAAGAATCAGAACACCATAGAGGATGCCAAAGTCTCAATCATCTAATAACAGTCCATAAATGGACGAGAAAACAACCGGTGGAGATTAAACCTCAATCAGAACAGTAGATGGGTAAGAAATCTGAGCAGTGATTGTTGGCTAGGGTTTAAAACAGCATGGGAGCTGCGGCTGGTCAAGTTTGGGCTGGTAGGGGCTGTGACTGGGCAAGTGTGGGTTTGTAGGGCTGCAGCTGGGCTGGGTAGTGCTGGTGGAGGCTGCGGCTGTGCTAGATGGCCATCAGAAGGGTTGCGGCTGGTTGGGTCTAGGGGGCTGCGGCTGATTGGGTTTTGGGTCTAGGTGGCAGGCGCAGGAGGTGGTGGGGTTGGTTGGCTGGTGGTGGTGATTCTCTCTAAGAGAGGCTCTGATACCATGTAGAAACAATTAGGCCAAAAAACTTAGAGATTGATTATGTCTCTAGTATTTTATTAAGAACTAAAATAATATGAAGTTACAGGAATGCCCTTGGGCAACTATCACGAAATATAAAAAACGGGCAGTCCAGTGCAGAACAAAAAAATAAGAGAAATAAAAGACTAAACTAAAACCATAAATATTTCTAACACCATCAACGTTGTGTTTCACGAACAATTGTATGTTTGGGCTTCTATGCTCAATTCAACTCAAAAAAGCAAAATGTTTGTATTAGCCTTGAACCTGCTTTCTTTGCAGCACGAGCTTTTACTATTGTTGAGCTGTCTTAGGACGTTCTATTCTTTACTGTTTTATCCGTCGGTTTTGTTTACTATAGGTGAGTATCTGTTACTTTTTGCGACGTGTTTTGATTACTATATGTGTATCTTTTGCTTTTTGTGATACTTGTGTTTTGCTACTAAGTTGGTGCATTATCATCGCTTATGTATTCTATATTGTTCCTTGTGAATCTAGTATGAGGGTGGCCCAACATTGGCAAAGGACGACTACTGTGTAGACTGCATTTTGAAAGGGGCACACACTACGGTCTGTGCTGATAGCTATAGGGATCGGAGAACATCAATGAAAGAACTTGCTGAGGCTGTATTTGCAGGGAATTGTCTAGATGGACCATTGTACTACATATCTAGGACATGGTATGGCATAATATTCTTAAATTTTACTGATTACGAAACCACTTTTGATGTGAGAAATTTTCCGTCACACTGTTAAGAGAGGAAAAAGGCTATCCTGAATATGGTCAGCTGATTCATTTAACTTCCCCTGAATTGAAATTTCGAATTGATTTGCCTTCAATGTAGCAATTTAATTCCATCCCAATCTTTGTGTTAGACCTTTTTATTGGGTGTGGTGACACTGATCAGTTTGAAATTGTAGGTTACAACAGTGGCTACGAAGGAAAAACATAGACTCTCCATGTGAGGTTGACGCAGGACCAACAGCTTCAATTAGGTGCCCTCATGGGGAGCTTATTCCCGAGCAAGCGACTGCTAGTTCCAAGCGCTTGCTTGTTCCTGAGAGTCTCTGGCTCTTTTTGTATGAAACTGCAAATACAGTAAAACCTGATGATCCCTTGGGTTGTTCACCTTTTCCTTCAGGCTCTGAGACATGTGTTCAGTGCAGTGTGGAGCTCACAGAAGTTGCTTGTTCTGATAGTAATCTAAGGTTGTTTGACCATTTTAAACAGTGTTGAGCAAGTATAATAGCATATGTGTGACTTCGTTTTTCCTGGTGCAGAGAATTCAAGTTAAAAGAACGCCATAATCATGATAAATTAGCTAATGGAAAGGGTATAGCAATTTATCCCCATCGCAAATACTACTTGTTGCCCTCTGCATGGCTGTCAAAATGGAAAAGCTACATCAATGCAATTGGCAAAAATGCTTCTTCATCAATGGAACCTGACTTTTTGAATGCAGCTATTGATTTGCTGAAATGTGAAAAGGTAAGTTGCACACCCTATTCATTCAAGTGAGTTTTCCTAGAATCACACAAGCACCTCTCCGGATTTTCTTCCATGTGGGCACCATTTAGGACGAATATCGCTCACTCTTTATATAGTCCATGGTCTTATTATACCCTTTGAACCCTAAAAACTTTTGTGGACTTCTTTTTGTGGATACAACCTTTTGCCTTCCTCCGTAGAAAATGATGTTGTTTATCAATAGTAAGGAGAATGCTTCAAAGGGTAGATGACTTATCTTGCTAGAGTGCTGCAATGCTTCAAAGGGTAGATGACTTATCTTGCTAGAGTGCTGCAACTTGGCATAACAAGTTTTCCAAATGCTTATGTCATAGATTAGAAACAGAGTATGGTGAATATATCTTTGTTTTTTGAACAGCAATATGGTGAATATATCTAGGAGACTAGGACCATTATCTGGTCCCTCCTTTGATCTTTAGGCCATGTGTTCTCTTTGGATTAAAATGTGGGTATTGCATTTCCCTTTGGTGGACTTCTTTTCTTGGTTTGATCTTTTCCTCTTAACCAGCATTCAAGACTTCTTGCAAGGCCTCCTGATCTGTCCAGCAAACGCAATTTTTTTCTCCAGAAACCTTCCACTGTGAGTATACAATATATTATAATGTCTTACCTTTATGTGAAGTGCAAAAACTTCCTTCTTTGTTACAAAATGTTTGCTGTTGCTTTTTATGCAACTTTCCGTTATTCTGTATATAGTAAAATAACTGGTGTAGCTATTTACTTTTACTATTTCATTTTATCTTGTTTATGTATTTTTTGATACTTTTGTTTCTTGTTCGCATTAACTTAGTAGAATACTGACGTTCTAAATTTGCATGAAACACTCAGATGTTGAATTTCTCTCTCTCTCTCTCTCTCTCTCTCTCTCTCTCTCTCTCTTCTTCTTCTTCTTTTTTTGTTCTCCGGCTTTGGATTTTAGATAAATGGATTAACAATCATAACAGAGGATGACTGGAAATTATTCTCTAAAGATTGGGGCGTTGCCGAGGAGAAAGGCATATCTGCTGAAATTGGGTTTGGTAATTCAGCTGTAGTTGGGTCTTGTGAAGAGATGCCAATATCTAAGGTGCATCAGAATTCTCATGAAGATGCAAATGGTGAGGTAGGGTCCAGACTGCATGTGATGAAGACTTGTCCGGAGGTAATTTTGATGTTACACTGTGTTTTTGTTTATGTTAATTTGGAATGAGATAAAAAAATTATGCAATAGTTGGGTGCCACTTTTTGTTTTTCTTTCATTTATTTATTTTTTAAGGATATATCACACTAGTTGGTTCTCAAAGTCTTTAATTGTACGATGTTATTGTTTATCTTGGTTTGGGGATGGTGAGCAAAAAATATGTTCTTTTTCCCTTCTTCAACTAAAAATTGTACTAGTAGTTAATTTACCATCTTCAGTTATATAGTATGAAATGAGTTGTTTATACCTGCCTAGTTTAATTCTTTTTGGTGCACCGCATGCCAGACCTTCATTTTTAAACTCAGAGACATTACGGACGCATTGTGTCATATAAAGATCTTCTTCTTGGTTGAGGTAGTGCAATGAAAAGTATTTTCTTACAAAAATTATATGGTGTCATATACGGTGTCTAATAAGATTTGTCCCAACTTCCAAGTTGTTGAATGAATGCCAATTCTTTATGGTGTGTTTGGTCGCGGGAATTGTCTAATTTCATCAATAATTCTACTTGAAGTTAGTCAATTCTATGTTGTAAATTCGGACACGAAATAATTCAAATTTGTGAACATTTGGTTGGTTAGAAACCTCGTCCATATAGTTGCATGCATACTATGTAGCACCGGTGCTAGTGCGGGGATTTGGGTACGGGGATGCGGGTGCGAAGGATTCGCCAATTTACCAAAAAGTAAGGGTGCGGGTGCGGCGGGAGTACTTGGATAAAATATTAAAAATTTGCTTTCAGGTAGTAGTATATACAATTATTTTATAACTATTAGTGGATTTGTGTATACCCTAAATAATTGTTATTCTTATTTTCTATTATTTATCTTTTAAACCCCCAAAGTTTTCAAAATTGTATGAAGAACTTGTGTTCTTTTTCTAAAAAACGCTACAAAAAAGTCCGAGTCATACTCCAAAAGAACTCAAAGAATCCACGAAGCACCCAGTACAGGTGCGCACTAAGTGCGGGTGCGGCGGCATTTTCAAAGAGTCCGTGTTTCATAGCATGCATATAATATATACCAATATATATTTGATGATTTCTAGAGAGACACACTCACCATGACCCGACGACAGAGAAAGCACAATGACTGTTTCGAGGCTGGTGGTGAGGGGTGTCAAGATTGGATTACACATCCTTAAATTAGGGCATTTCAATTTTTAGGAGAAACCGCTTTATTTGAGCGTTCTATAATCAAGTGAAATTGGTTAATATTCCAAGTTCTTACTTTTGACAACCAAACACCACTAAATAGCCTAATATATGATGGGCTCATTATAAATAGCCTGATTCACAATTCTGTGCACGTCCAAATGCACCCTTAATCTTTTCGTGATGGATATTTCTTGGGCTTATCGAAAAAGTGGAGGTTAGTATTGTCCTATGGCTTAGTTCATCTATTGTGCATGTCAGAATTGCATGTGCAGCGTACCAAACTAGAAAGAGGATTTGTAGCCATAATCGAGATTTGTTGAATTGTTCATATCAGAAGCCTCCACAAATCAAAAGGTACAAGATGGAGGATGATGAAGATTAAAAAATTATGCTGGGGAGATGAATTTGTCTCTAGCTGGGTGATTTTATTCCACAGATACCATATCTACATCATGGGCTAAAGGTACCCTCAGCATCTTTAAGCGGAGAAATAATGAACCTCGATCAATATTGGCATGAGCATATTATGTCATGGATGCATAATATTAGTCGCGGAAATGCTTTTATTTTATTTCAATTTGGCGTATTCATTGGTAAAATATGCACCAGCCATTATGTCCACTGGATGATAATACTGTAATTGAAATAACTATTTTGTTACTTTTGCAGTAAAAAGGAAATGCATACCCTCTGTGGAGAGCCATGTGTGTTCAGGGATACTTGTCTCTATCTATTTATATTAAAATGCACTATTGTTGACCTTGCTTAGAAAGAACTGAACCTTGTACAAACAGTCTGGAATATAATTCCAAACTTGTTCACAATTGTCCGTTGAGTCTATTTAACATATTGTGTTCTGCTAGATATGTGAAGATTGCATTGGAGAAAGGGAAAGCTGTGAGTTGATGAAGAAACTTAACTACTGCAATGAGGATATACGTGTATGCTTCGTACGTGGCAAGGAACCTCCAAAATCAATTTTAGAAGGATGCCGAATCACCAAACGCTCACGCAGAACAAGTGTTGGAGAGTCAATAGATTTGAATGTTTCTGGGTCCACATCGATTTACCAATTGAAAATGATGATATGGGAAACTTTTGGGGTATGGTACATATTCTAAAAAGAATTGCACTAACAATTATTGGATTTCATTTTTGTTACTTTTTCTTTATTAAAATATGTCGAAAGTTTATACTTATATTGGTTCTCTATCATATTTTCATGTCATCCCATTTGCACCAGCTTTATGAGTACCAATCTTGTGAAACACTTTCACCTTTGAAAATTCTCATTTGGCTTTATTTTGTTTTGATGGCATAAAAAGAAAAATCATAGGAAATATTATGAAGAAAAAGTTCAGTCCCATAGATGAAGTGTTCTAAAGAGGTGTTTGAACAGATTCAGGAAATTTAAATAAAAAACTTGTGAATTACCATGAAAGGAAATGGAAGAGATTCGAAAAGGATGGAAATTTGCAGTTTCTAAAAGAAATGTCAGTATTCATTACATGCTCGCATTCAGAGCACTCTTCTCTCTCTCTCTCTCTCTCTCTCTCTCTCTCTCTCTCTCTTTCTGTTGGTAATTAATAATGTATTAGGTGTATTTCTTTTGTAGTGGCAGGTGGTGTTAGACAAACATAGGCATTATTAAGTTGAACATGACGGTGAATTTATGAATCAATACGAAATTAAGCTCTCTTAAGTTTATTTTTTTGTGCTAAGAGCTCTCTCTTAAGTTGCACGTTAAGAAATTTTCATAATTGTTTGGCTGAAAACCATAGTGTTACGTTATCTCTTCACTGGACTAAAATCGACAGTGGGGAGTGGAAGGTGAGTTCCTGCTTATGATCTGAGGACTAATTATTTTTTATCTGGCAATGTTCTCCAATAGTAGATAGAGCTTGTACGCTTTTTGAAGATCCAATAATAATAGCATGTCACAACCTGACTATGCACTAATGGTAATAAACTTTTGGTCCATCTGCAACGTGGATTAAAGTCACCCTAGGAAGCACCGACACTTCTAAGAAGGTAACGTATCGCGTGTCGTATCGTGTTTCCTGGAGTGCTGACTTGCAATTTTTAGGATTTTGTCGTATCGATGTGTCTGTGTCGTGTTGTATCGTATCTGTGTCGGTGTGTCCTTGTCCGTGCTTCATTCAGTCACCCAACTCCCTATGGAATGCTTTGATTATGGAAATCCAGTATAGGGAACACAGCGGTCTTAACTCTCCAAGTGTGGGCAAGAATGTTGAGGTCTCATTGCTCCAATGTTCGTGTGAATCAACTAACAAAAATCTCTAGTCTCTAAGATAAAATTTAGATGTAAGAGCAAGTTATTCAATATGGGAAATTAAGTACATTTTTTTTATTATCTTAATTTTAATTTCTTTCTTTCCAGGATAGGAGTATGGTTTGGTTATACGAGGCAATGCCCAAATTGGCTGGTGTGGAGAAGTACGAGAGCTTATCACTCGATGTTGCAGGTTCTACTCTCAGTATCACTGTCTCATATAGAAGGGGGGTTACATCTAGGAGATTCAAAAAGTAGAGAAAGTTGCCAGTCGTGAGAGCAACCAGTGTGCCAGTTAGAGGAGAAATTAACCAGGCGACAAGGCCATTTGGGAAGAGAGAGCCACGTCCCTGATGACATGTGACTCTCTCTTTTATAATTGGTCCAGATGCAGTCCATGTGATGTGAGTGTAGGTTTAGATTAGGGCAATAACTTAGGAGAGCAAAGATGTCTCTTGTATTTTATTATATGGAGAGAAGAAAGCAAGATTACAATAGTACTACTACTATGTCTAATACATAAGAGTAAGAAAAACGAAATAAAAACAATAAAACAAACTAAGTAGCTTCTAACACTCCCCCTTAAGTTGGTACAAAAATATCTCTAATTCCCACCTTCCTGAGAGCAAAATGAAACGGTCTACTCCCAACCCCTTTTGTAAGAATATCTGCAAGTTGATCCCTGGTCTTCACAAATGGAGTACATATCACACCACTTCTAATATTTTCCTTGATGAAGTGTCTGTCAATCTCCGCATGTTTAGTCCGATCATGTTGCACTGGATTGTGAGCAATGTTGATTGCAGACTTCTTGTCACAATACAATCTCATAGTGTCACTAGGAGCAAGACCTAAGTCTTTTAACAACAACTTAATCCACAGAAGTTCGCATACACCTTGAGCCATGGCTCTGAACTTGGCCTCTGCGCTAGACCTAGCTACCACATTTTGCTTTTTACTTTGCCATGTAATGAGATTACCTCCCACAAGGTACAATAGCCTGAAGTGGACCTCCTGTCTATCACAGATTCAGCCGAATCAACATCTCTGTATGCTTCCACTCGAAGGTGGTCATGTCTAGCAAAAAACAAACCCTTTACAGGAGCTGATTTCAAATACCTAAAAATTCCGAGGACAGCCTCCATATGAGATTCATGGGGAGCATGCATGAACTGACTAACAACACTCACAGCATATGCAATATTAGGTCGAGTATGAGAAAGGTAAATGAGTCTTCCCACTAACCTCTGATATCTACCTTTATCCACCTCTGCACCACCTGAATCATCCCCAAGTTTCTGATTTGATTCAATCGGAGTGTCACATGCTCAACTTCCAAGCATTTCAGTCTCCTCCAATAAGTCAAGTACGTATTTCCTTTGGGAAATAAAGATTCCATGCTTAGATCTAGCAACCTCAATTCCCAAAAAATACTTAAAGAGTCCCCAAGTCTTTTATTTCAAATTCCTTGGACAAGTACTCCTTCAGCCTTTGCATTTCCTCCAAATCATTCCCAGTCAGGACAATATCATCCACATACACAATCAATGTAGTAGTTTTGTCCTGTGACGAATGTTTAATGAACAAAGTGTGATCGGCTTGACTCTGTCTAAAACCATACCTGAGCATAGAACCATGCCCTAGGAGATTGTTTCAAGCCATACAATGATTTTTTGAGTCTGCACACCTTGCCGTCTGTCTTAGAATCCTGAAAGCCAGGAGGAACATCCATATACACCTCCTCATCAAGATTACCATGGAGAAATGCATTCTTCACATCAAACTGGTAAAGAGGCCACCCAAAGTTGGCAGCCAGTGACAGAAGGACCCTAACTGAGTTCATCTTTACAACAGGAGCAAATGTCTCCTGATAATCAATCCCATAGGTCTGTGTGAAGATCTTAGCAACAAGCCGAGCTTTGTATCTTTCAATGGAGCCATCAACCCTATGCTTCACAGTATACACCCACTTGCACCCCACAGTTCTTTTGCCCTTAGGTAACTTCGTCAATCCCCAAGTACCATTCTTACGAAGAGCTTTCATCTCTTTGATCATAGCATGCTTCCACTTGGGTCCGCAAGAGCATCTTGGACACTATTAGAAACAAACACAGAAGCAATTTTCGAAAGAAAAGCTTTATAGGAGGGAGACAAGTGAGAATATGACACAAAATTCGAGATAGGATGTGGGTACAAACCCTAACACCCTTACATACAACAATAGGGACATCAAGATCAGAATTAGAGTTACCTTGGTCCTCAACACTTGAAGGGATATGTCAGTGGAAGAGTAGAATGAGTGATCTCTTTATTCTTGGGCTTACTCCATGTGCCTCTTGAATAAACCACCAACTCCTTTTATTTTAATGGAGTATAAGCGTCTTTTTTCTCCATATCCTTCCCAACCTCATTTTCTCCCTCTATTTTCTCATTTTCCTTTACTCCCTCAGTAGTAATATCCATGATTTCTCCCCCTGAAGATAAAGGAACAAACAAAGGTACCTCTTTCTCATACCATTGCTCCCCCTGAAGAGTTGACTCAGAAGAAAGCGAAGACTGAAAATACGGCTGAGATTCACGGAATCTAACATCCATGGAGACGTACCATTTTCTCGAAGGAGGATGGTAGCACTTGTAACCTTTCTGGGTTGGAGAATAGCCCACAAAAACACACTTAATTGCTCGGGGATTCGACTTCCCACGAGTAGGGGAATGATTGTGAACAAAGCAAACACAACCAAACACACGGGGTATTATAGAGAACAAAGGAGAAGTGTCTGATAGAACTTAATGGGTGCCTTTTTGTTCAAAACTCTGGTACGAAGGCGATTGATAAGGTATGCCGCTGTTAGCACGGCTTCACCCCAATATGACTTTGGGGCATTGACCAAAAACATAAGAGATCTAGCGATATCGAGCAGATGAAGATTTTTGCGTTCCGCCACCCCATTTTGTTGTGGGGTGCCAGTACAAGAAGTCTGATGAATGATCCCTTGGGAACAAAAAATACTTAGCAAGACCCGAATCAATATTCTCACCCCCCTGATCAGATCGTAGAATTTTTAGGCTAGTCCCAAACTGAGTGCAAATCATCTTATGAAAAGCTTGGAAAATTGAGAAGACTTCTCTTTTTCTGCCGGTCATATGAGCGAGTGGGCGGCTATGAGTTAGTTGTGCCTTCGAGAGTTGGAAACTGAATGAGACGGAGCATAGGGCTAGGATAGGCTATGGAAGGAGCAGCGCGAAGAAAAAGACAAGCGGTGTGTCAAGGATCCTACGAATTGGATGCCCCAGCCTTCCTCCCTTTACCTTAAAACGCGGCGTCAAGGACCCTTCGCCTACGCCACTTGTATATAGACAACAATAGTGCCCAAGATCTTCCCTTCGTGTAGCTCATTGAACCTTCCAACTTCACTCCGTGGGCTTAGGTTGTGAAGGATGGCTCCTTTTGGTTTTTCTTCTAGCTGCTTTCTAGATCTCTGACGGAATGATACTGAATATGACGGGAGGAAACGAGACAGTTAACCAAGGGCCGCACAGGGGTGATGCCGCCTCCCAACCATCCACAGCCCGAGCCCCCGAACCATCAACCTCATCCACGTGGAGTGGCTCTTGATTCGGGATTGGCTTTATCCAGAGGTATCATCTTCGGCCCCAAACTAGGGGGGGCAACCGCAAGAAGAAGGTTCTCTCTTTCAACTCTTTCATCATATAAATCCAAGTGTGGTACGAGAATAATCATCAATAAATGTAACCAACCATCTTTGACCTTTCAATGAAGTAAAACGAGAAGGACCCAAACATCAGAATGAACTAAAGCAAATGGAACTGAACTTTTATTAAAAGTAGGAGCAAAAGAAGCTCTATGATGTTTACCCAGTTCACAAGTTTCACAAAGTAAATCAGAAACTTTTGTATTTAAGACTGACGAAGGAAACAAATGCTTTAGTAAATTAAAAGAAGGATGTCCTAAATGTCTATGCCAAAGATGTAGGTCTTCAGCTTATTCTTAGAAACCACTGTGTGATGTGCTAATGGTTCTCTTGCATCCAAGAGATAAAGTCCACTCTCCTCTCTACCATTGCCAATCGTCGTCCTCGTGGTAAGGTCCTGAAATACACAATGAGAAGGGAAAAAAGTTACATTGCAGTTTAATCTTGAGTGATTGGACTAATGGATAACAAATTATGGGAGAATTTGAGAATATGAAGAATAAGTGACAAAGACAAGGATGGAGTGGCATGAATAGTACCCTTCCCGAAAATAGAGGAATAAATACCATCAGCAACACGAACCTTATCTTTACCTGAACAAGGCTTGTATATAGAGAAAATATCAGAATATCTAGACATGTGATCAGAAGCACCAGAATCAATAATCTAGGGAGAAGAAGAATGAGACAAGTGTGCCCTTGCTGATGTGACTAAGTTACCTGAATGAGCAAATGAAGAGGAGGCACCTGTCGATGCAGTAGAAGTAGATGTACGGCGAGCCATCAAGGAACGAAGAGCCTTCCCTACCTCTGAGGCAGTAAATAATGGTGGATCGGAAGTATGTGGAGCCTGCTCAACAGGAGTCGATGCCGTAGGATCTAATGCTATAGTATGATGAGCACGATAATTACCTCCCTGCGAATGTTCCGTACGACCCCAGACTGTCCTGAACGACCCCCAGACTGTCCAAGTGGGCGGCTATGTAGTTTCCAACATGTCTCCCTGGTATGATAGTGTCGATTACAATAATCACAGAATTGCTTGGCTTTCTTAGACGACCCAGACTCATTAGAAGAAGTGCGGCCTCGGGACTGTTTGTTCCCATCTCTTTGGGGAACTAAAATGAGAGCAGATCTCTCGATAGAAGTGGGTAGAAGCATAGCAGAATGTCGACTCTCCTCGTTCTGTATATATGAAAAGTCCTCCCGGAGAGAAGGCAAAGGATCCATCCGATGAACACGGCTGCGAACAGGATCATACTTAGCATTAAGTCTCTCCAAAAACTTAAAGATCCTCTCTTCAGCAACAAGTTTATTATAGGCAACGGAATCGGTTGGACAAACAGACTTATAGTCCAAGAGGTGATCGAGTCGTTTCCAACTAGTGGTCAGAGATGTGACATACTGAAGAACACTCATCTCTCCCTGTTCTGAGCGACCAATCGTCCGCCTCAACTCAAATATTTGTGCAGAATTTTCCTTTCGAGAGTAGGTATTGGCCATGGTCTCCCAAATGTCTTGGGCAGTCGCCATGTCCAAAAAAACCCTCGGCAATCTCTGGAATCATAGAATGGCAAAACCACATCATGACAGTGGAGTTTTTCATCTCCCACTTATCATACGTAGCATCCTCAGTACTAGGTGCCTTGATTCGTCTGTTGATATATCCCTTCTGTCCTCTGCCCTTAAGAGACATGATCACCGACCCAGACCAAGCTAGGTAGTTTTGGCCATTGAATAGAGAAGTAGTAAGCTTGACGTTCGGGCTATCAAAAGGAGCAACCACAATAGTCTCACTCCTAGGTTGCTGTGTATTTATAGTGGATTTTTTTTGTATCCGACATCTTGAATCGACACGCAAACAAAAATACCTACAACAATCACAAAAAAAGGGAGTAGGAATTTGTAGCAACGGTGATGGAGAACTCAAGTATCTATCAAGGCACCATACAAAGACTTTAGATCAGCCAAAGCTGATCAAGGGTCCATACAAGGACCAAAAAACACGAGAGAATTAACCGTAGATCAAAACAAAGTCGTCGTAATGTATCAGCAAAGAAGAAGAGAAGCTAAGAAGGTTCAACGAGGATTTCAGTGAGCCGCTGATGGAATTAGGCTTGCATGTGGCTGTCGGCTAGGAGAGGGGAAGATGAATGGCTGTCGGCTGGGTGGGTAGAGTCCTCTACTAGTATCGGCTAGGTCAGAATGGCCATAGGTAGTGTCGGGAGGTTGGATCAGGTGGGTGGGAGGCTTGCGAAGGCTCTGTGCTTGGCTAGGTGGCTTTTGCACAGGCCAGGAGGCCTTGGTGGGTTGCGGCGCAAGCCAGGGGGCTGTATGAGTGGCTGCGAAGGTCAGGGGTGGGGTAGGGTGTGTCGCAAGGCTGAGTGGTGGTGGTTTTAGGTGGTTCGGTGGTGGTGAGATGGTGGGTAGTGGTGGAGAACCCTCTTAGGGTAGCTCTGATACCATGTAGGTTTAGATTAGGGCAAAAACTTAAGAGAGCAAAGATGTCTCCTGTATTTTATTATATGAAGAGAAGAAAAGCAAGATTACAATAGTACCCCTATGTCTAATACATAAGAGTAAGTAAAACGAAATAAAAACAATAAAACAAACTAAGTAGCTTCTAATAGTGAGGACTATACGGTGACAAACCATTAGCTCCAGGCACCAAGCCGCAAACCTATATGATTCTGCTTGAAGTGGTGGTGCACCCTAGAGGCTACATCGTGGTAGCACAGACTCAATGACTTCCCTATGCCTTACTCTCAATATAGGTGGGCAGATGGATGCATGATAGTGCAAGTTCAGTCGGAGATTGCTCGGTCAACTTGAGCGATAGAGTTTGCATGCATGATGTAGCTCAACTTGGAGACAGAGATTGACTCATTCTCGTTTAGCAAGGTCATTAATTGGTGGTGTCTTACGAGGTTAATTTTACGAGTTTGTGGAGTGGTTAAACTCTTAGATGGTTTTGCGTAGGGATGGCAATTTGCCCGATTAATGCGGGTCCCCGCCCCGCCCCTCCCCTAATGGGGCGGGTTAAGGAACCCTTTAATAGGGTTAGGGACGGGTTTGTGGGATAGTAGAAAAACCCGTCGCGGGTTCGGGGCGGGAGGAGTGAACCCGCATAACCTCGGTTATATACTCTGTTATGTGTTTTTGCACAATTGGTGTCCCACATCGTTAGTGTATATTCAAACCCACGAGGCATTTCCTTTATAAAAGCAAGTTAGGATGTGCAGTTCACACCTTAAGTGCACGAAATCACGTGCTGGCAGATTAAATGCTAGTGCATGAGAAGTAATGCCCAGTTATTTAAAAAAAAATTAGAAGTTGCTTCGTAATTATTGGGAACACAACCACATGTAGCAAGCATGCACTTAAAGTTAAAAGCTATTAGCGGGTCGGGGTGGGGCGGGAATGGGTTAGAGGGAGACAGTCGGGGTTGGGGATGGAATGCTTACTATTTCGGGACTGGGAGGGGTCGGGGGAGGGTTTTTGGTATTCGGGGCGGGGAAGGGAAATGGCCGCCCCGTACCATACTCGCCCCGTTACCATCCCTAGTTTTGCGGGGGATTGACTTGCGAGGTGAAATCACGAGGTGAACACGCAAAGTGACAATATGCACTTTCGAGGAAAACCCCGCAAGGTTGGGGCCACACAAGACAACATTGTAAGAAGATTAAATGTTGAATGGCTCCTCCATGTGTCGAGGGCAAGGTAGATTTGCAACGTGAACATGTTAGCATCATGATAGCCTAAGAAGTATGGATAGAGATACAACGATACAAGCATGACACGATTATACGACAATTCCAAAAATAGGACACGAATACGGCGACCACATGATAGGTACTGATTGTGTAAGAACATCTCCCCTGCGGAGTTAAATGTGGTTTCGAAGGTTGAGGCTTACCTCTTACTGTTGTTTGTGTGCTCTATCACTGTGTTTCCTTCTAAAGGGATTCACTTATTTAGAGGAGACCTAGGAAGTGGAGGACAACTGTGATACACACAGTGATAACCATTTTTTAGCTAGATGGAGAGAACAACATAGCCTGGTGTTAAGTCTGTAAAGAACGAAGATGGGAATATATCTGTTTGTATATATTCAACATAACATAATATGAATACAAGGAGCCTATTTATAGGCTTTAGATCAACCTATACTATTGACAGTTAACCGATGTGGGACAGCCACATGCTCACTAAGCATTACACTATACATACACATATTTACCCTTTAACACTCCCCCTCAAACTGGAGCATACATATCATATGCACCCAGTTTGTTACAAATATATTTCACATGTGTCCCACCCAATGCTTTAGTAAACAAATCTGCTAACTGGTCTGTAGATTTAACATGAACTGTATTAATCACTTTCTGTAGGATTTTTCACTAACAAAGCGACAATCAACTTCAATGTGTTTCGTCTTCTCATGAAACACAGGATTAGAAGCAACATGAACCGTTGCCTGGTTATCACAAAATAGGTTCATAGGTTTGGATTGAGTGAACCCCAGTTTCTCCAACAAATGCTTCATCCATACTAACTCACAAGTAGTATGCGCCATAGCCCTATATTCTGACTCAGCACTAGGTCTAGGAACAACGGTTTGTTTCTTGCTTTTCCACGACACAAGATTTCCTCCAACAAGTACATAGTAGCCTGTAGTAGACCTCCTATCACTAGGAGAACTAGCCCAATCTGCAGCTGTGTAACACTCAACTCAAATGTGACCATGATCCTTATACAAGAAACCACGGCCTGGGGCCCCTTTGAGGTACCTCAAGATTCGTATCACAGCATCCCAATGTGTAATTCGAGGAGAGTCCATAAACTGACTAATTACACTAACTGCGAAGGCAACATCGGGTCTTGTGACTGTTAGGTAATTAAGTTTCCCAACTAAGCGTCTGTACTGTCCTGGATCATCAAGAAGCTCCCCCTGATCTGGCAATAATTTGGAATTTGGATCCATAGGAGTATTCAACGGTTTTGATCTCAACATTCCAGTCTTAGTCAGCAAATTAAGAACATATTTTCTCTGAGATAAGCAGATCCCTTCACTAGACCGGCCCACCTCAATGCCTAAGAAATACGTAAGCTGCCCCAAGTCTTTGGTCTAAAACTTGACTTGCAAGAAGGATTTCAACTCCTGAATGCCCTTAGAATCATCACCAGTAATGACGATATCATCAACATAAACAATAACAGGATCTTCCCTGCTACAGTGTGTCTATAGAAAACAGAATGGTCAACACCACATCTCTGAAGACCAAATTCAGCAATCACATCACTAAACCTGCTAAACCAAGCACGAGGAGACTGATTTAAACCATAGTGAGACTTTTTTAATTTGCAAACCAGACTAGACTCCCCTTGAGCAACGAAGACTGGAATAGGAACAAATAACATAAAGTCTGGATCAGTGGCCGAATCTGACTCAAAATAAAAAGGTGTGGATTCAAAAAACGTAACATAGGCAGAGATAAAGTACCGACGCAAGGAGGGACTGTAACAATGATACCCTTTCTGAGTCCTAGAATAACCTAAGAAAACACACCGAATTGCCTGTGGGTCTAATTTATCAGTACTAGGAGTCAACTGGTGGACAAAGCAAACACATCCAAAAGCACGTGGATCCACTGAGAAAATAAACTCAGTAGGAAACAAAGTAGAGTGTGGTGTGTGGCCATTAAGAACTGAAGATGGCATACGGTTAATCAAGTGACAAGCAGTGAGGACAGCATCCCCCCAAATAATCTTTAGAACATGCATTTCAAACAACAAGGTACGTGTAACTTCCAACAAATGTCTGGTTTTCCGTTCTACAGCACCATTTTGCTGCGGTGTATGCACACAGGAAGACTGATGAATCATTCCATGTTGGGCCATATAAGTACTAAAAGGGTCAGAGAAATATTCTTGTGCATTATCACTTCGAAGAACACGAACAGAGACATCAAATTGAGTTTTAATTTCAGCACAAAATGCACAAAAAATAGAAAATAACTCGGAACAATTTTTCATTAAATAAAGCCAAGGTACTCTCGAGTAATCATCCACAAATGTAACAAAATACCGATACCCCTTTTGGGAGGTTATACGGTGAGGACCCCATACATCAGGATGCACTAACTGAAAAGGACTAGACGATTGACTCAGGGAGCAAATTGAACACGGTGATGCTTCCCCAACTGACACGACTCACACTCTAAGGACTGCAAAGAACTTAAACTAGGAACAAAGAGCTTCAAATTAGCTACTGAAGGATGACAAAGGCGGCAGTGGATCTGATGAGGTGAAACAGTAGCAGGACAGGCAGTTATTGAAGGAGCAGCGACTGGTTCACCATCAAAGTAATAGATGCCATTGGACTCGTGCCCCACGACAATCGTCTTCCGAGTCGTCAAATCCTGAATAAGAATAGAATCAGGAGAAAAAGAAACACAGTTAAGATTCTTAGTCAACTGACCAACATACATTAAATTAAAGGATGAACGAGGTATGTACAAAACAGAAGATAAGGATAAAGACGAAGAGGATTGAGCTGTCCCGATCCCTTCAACAGGGGTCGAGGACCCATCCACTAAAGTGATTGGGGAAAGAGAGCATGACAGCCGAATAGAAGTAAAAAGACTAGATATACCCGTCAAATGATTAGTAGCTCCAGAATCAATTACCCATGGGGAAGAACCTGAAGCAATGCAAGTAGTATGTGGACCTGCATGCTGAGCTAAGGAAGCTGATGAAGTGGATGCCTGGTGTGCTGCTTGATATTGAAGTAACTGAGAGTATACGTCGCGAGGAACAGAAACAATATCATAGGAGCAGTAGCAGGGGAGTAACCCAGAATCAAAGATGGCAGCATTCACACCTGGGGGGGACGACCATGGAACTGCCAGCATGTGTCTCTGCTATGCCCATTCCGAAAACAATAGGTGCACTGGAGAGTTTGGCCTCTACCACGGCAAAGAGGGCCACCCCGAAATCCCCCTTCGCGTCTTCCGGTTAGGACCACCACCCTTACCAGGAGCTGGTGGAGTTTGAGTAATAAGAGCGGACCGATCAACAAGCGACGAGGAGGGTGGTGGGTCCCGAGGGGTGCTCCGTAGAACACGCTGATATGTTTCGGCAAAAGTAGGAAGAGTATCACTCCCAAGAATTTGAGACTGAATAGCCTTGTAATCAGGTTTGAGACCGGCACGGAACTTGATAACCAACATTTGTTATCTCTGTTTCTGTTGTTCCTGAATGTTGGCGGTAGGGGGCATAACAGTATTCAACTCTTCATGTAACCGTTTCATAGCAGCAAAATAATCGGTAACAGATAAATCGTTCTGCTCAAGCTTAAAATGTTGAGAGGACAAATCATACATCCATGTTAAGTTACTAGAGTAAAGAAGGTGGAGATCCTCCCAAAGTGCCTTAACAGAGCCCAAGTGATTGCATAAATCGGCAACTTCCGGTTCCATGGAATTCCAGATAAGAGTCACAAGTAGAGCGTCTAGTTGTTTCCATGCCTTTGCGGCTTGGAGGAGACTCAATAAGATGGGCATCGTGGCCTAAGCCAATAAGGGACATGGTAATAGCATTGGATCATTGCAAAAAGTTATTACCATTCAACTTACGATTAGTGAGTTGGGTGCGAGGTTTGGAATCCATTGGAAGAAAGTACAAGATCTGTAGAGACAACCAGGCTGATCTGGGCCAAAAAAAAAAAACGAGCAGACTTGAACCAAACGGGCAGATCTGAACCAATAAGAGGTCACCGGAGCAGCGGGAAGGGCCGACGAGGGTTGTCGAAGGTTGCCGGAGGTCGGCGGCGAGGGTTGCCGGAGGGAGGGGGGGTTGCGGTTGAGAGGGATGAGGTCAGGGACTTGCAGATCTGAGAGAAGGAGGATCGTCGGAGGTCGGGAGGACTGCCGTGAGGGTCGCCGGAAGGAAGGGGGGGGGGGGGGCTGCGGGAAACCTGCGGCTAGGGTTTCTGCGAACAATGTGTTCGCGATCTTTTTTTTTTTTTTTGAACAAAAACGAAAAACGAAAAAGAAAAAGAAAAATAAAAAAGAAAAAAAAGAGATGGGGAAAGATTCACCAACAAAGAAAGATCCAAACTTCTTTGATCACAAAGAAGGCGGAGAATGAAGGAGCAATCCCAAAGATGGGAGGCTCTGATACCATGTAAAGAACGAAGATGGGAATATATCTATTTGTATATATTCAACATAACATAATATGAATACAGTGAGCCTATTTATAGGCTATAGATCAACCTATACTATTGACAGTTAACCGATGTGGGACAGCCACATGCTCACTGAGCATTACACTATACATACACATATTTACCCTTTAACAAAGTCCATGGGACTAGAGAGTTCTTTGTTGATGATGACACATTGATTATAGAGGTGAAAACATATGACACACACACACGTCAATATGTTGCTCTTCTTCTGATATTGGTCCTCTGTGGATTGCATCAAGGCGAACCTTCAACTCCATTACCAAATCACAAACTATAGGGTCCCACTAGTGGCCATGAGGTGGACTAGGAGACACACCATGGTTGCACCGAGCCCAAGGAGATACCTAGGCCATTCTCCTTAGGCATGGAATGGAGGCATTGAGGTGCAAATTTACTTGGAGATTGCAAGCCAACTTAGGGGAGAAGGATACATCTTGCAAGATAATTAATTGGAGTTGACAACTAATCTCCATCCAAGCCCTTAATATGCATGGTAACTTCCATTGAGGTCATTACGCAGAGTTCTCGGCTAGAGGACAAAAACAAGAGTATAGTCAGATTATTCAACCAGAAGGACTCTTTGCAGAAGCCTCAGACCACATGGAAATGGATTTGGGGGGTGGGGGGAATGTAAACAAGATCACATTTCTACAGTTGTTTGGAGAAGGGATAAAAGCTTAGTGCTACGCTCTACTAGAGGGCTTAAGTTGATGGCTCCAAATAACTTAAAAGAACCTATTCAACATTGATGATAGTGGACACACGACAGTGACATTTCATAATATTCAATTTTCTCGATTTTTGTGAGAGTATCATCTTGATGGATACTAGGGCATACACACACACACACTCTCTCTCTCTCTCTCTCTCTCTCTTTTAACCAATGTGTAAGCGACTTCTCATACCTCCAAGTTGTTGACTCGAATGGTTTGAGTGCCATGCCTGGTTTAGTTTGTTGCTTGTGGGGTCACCATATCTAGTCAACTTCATAATTTGACATGCTCTTCTCTATCGCTTATACCAAATTTTGATTTTGTTAACCTTGTCTTCTTACCTCGGCGAAAGATTCTTTTGTAGTGGCTAAATTTCACAATTCCATGTTTGGGGGTGTTCACGGGTTGGGTGAGTGTGGTTTGACATCAAATCGTGAAACCGAATCAACTACCCACTCGCCAACCAAATGACTCACTTGTCAAACCGAATTTGGTCGAGTTTGATTGGGTTGTTCTGGTTCGGGTTCTTCAAGCTTTTTGACAATGAAGTCCAAACAAACTCAACAAAGACTGAGGACACAATTATGAGAAAGAACTATGAGATCAAGAAAGTTTTTTATTTGAAAACGACATTACAATAAACCGAGTGGATCAAACCATGCATACCGCACTTGGTCAAGAGGCGTGTACGTGTAACTGAGGACCAATTCCTCCAGCTGTACATGTGGGCTTGTAGGCTAGCGAGTCCAAGTTGAGGTTGGCTTGCTCACTCGCTTCCTCAACAGTGATTCCCTTAATTTTCATTTGTTAATGGTGATGGTTTTTGCGTAGAATGCAACAAACTAGGATTTGAATTGTTTGTCATATTTGTCTAGAGTGGGGGTTATGGATGAAGAGGAAGAATACTAGAGAAACTAGGGTTTTTTTTTTGTTGAAAGGAAAGGGGAAAAACAATATTGATGTAGGGTTCTAGTTTATGTTTTTAGCTTGGTTTGCTTGTCCGAGTTGATTTATCGGTTTTTGTGCCTCTCAAACCAACACCCGAACTGAACCGCACTCAAATTTGACAGACCCACCACTCGAACAGACCCTGATGAAAACCGATCCAAATGGTCCATTTTAAGTTTGAAAAAAGCAGTGACTCACCTTGGTTTATTTTTGGAACTTTTAGTTTGACACTGATCTTGGTTTATTCACTGTATTGAAGAGACTTCTTAGGCATATTGTTCTGTGGGGGAATGGATAAATATGTCTAGGTATGCTTGATACCCATTTGTTTTATAGCTAAGGTCTCTCTTTTTTTGGGGGGGGTGGTGTTTGGGTGTGTGTGTGTGTGGTATCTTTAGGAGGCATCTGGTGCAGTCACCTTCTGACTAAGTTTATACGTGCAGATTGTCAAGGAAAACCAGATACTTCACAAAGGTTCCAGCGTAATTGATGGGGAGTCTGCTACTCTTGCAGACGTGAACATATTCCCTGGAGATACTCTGTGGGTGACAGATTCAGAGATCTATGAGAATCGGGATATTGCAGGTAAAGTGCATAATAACATACTAAATCATTTTGGAAATAAAGTCTTGCATTAGACACTGTCCATCCATTCTGTGGCTAGGAGTCATCAAATGCCCATTTTTGACTAAAGTGCTTACTAGATCATGGCGGATGCATGTTTCCATTACAGCACTGACATCGCCTCTAGATAGTCAGATCCTTTCCAAGTCACGGACAGCACCAGAGCCTTTGTGCTTTCCCCTTATAAATCGAAGACTTGAGAGTTGAGGCTGAAACTACATTCAAGTTATTCGTCACGGACAGCACCAGAGCCTTTGTGCTTTCCCCTTATAAATCAAAGACTTGAGGGGAAAGCACAAAATATGATGAACAACAGCCCAATGAACTGTAGTAGGGGAAGTAACAAACTGACTAACAACATGAACATCATGAGCAATATCCGGACGAGTAACAGTAAGATAAACCAAGCTACCAGTCTACATTATGTTTCAGAATTCAACAATATTACACTTGGTGTCAAAAACATATAGGCATGTCCTTGGTGTTCTTTCACGTATCCAGCCAAAAAAACTGATAAAATGGATGATATATGTCAAGACTAGCTTGAATGCTTCCTAGTCAAGAGCTCTTTCATATTTTCTGCTTCCCAAACATCTCTTTCACAGCAATATAGTTGATTTGAGGGGACACAACACAATAGAATGTGAAGTTGGAAAGACTAGTCAAAAATCATATCTTGATCAATATCATACGTGGAAATATAATGCATTTAATGATAACTTCAATTTCTTTCAAAATTTTATTTTCTTTAAGTCGACTTTGTTAAAATTAATCTGTAGTTACTTAAATGCTCCGGCAATTATAATAACTACCATGTATGTTAAAATCTGATTGAATATCTATTGAGTGGCTTCAAAAATAGGATTGCTTTTTATACCAAAATGAAGGATGTGATTCCCTTGAGAATGGAACAACCTTTTTGATATGAAGTGTTGCTTGTACCAAGTTGTGTCCTAATTTATGTTTATCCGAAAAATTGCTGCTGCATACATTTTCCTCCGCAATTTTTTTTTTTTTTTGCTTACCTGTTAGACAACACTACTATTTCAGGTCATGCAATTAGAAAAAATTGCTTTTAGAAGAATGTCACTGTGGAAATCTTTTTCTTCTGATTTATAGTTGAATCCATACCAACCAATTTGGAGATCTTCTTGCAGTATTTGTGCTTCTTGTGGCGCAGGAAATTTTTAGAAGGGTTATTGATGATTTCATACAGGAGAAGATATACTGCACTATTCTTGGTTCTGCTAGAGCTTTACCAGTAGGCTTTACTAGATCTCCTAATTGAGACTACAAACAAAGGTTCAGTAATTATGATATTTGATATGATCCAAGGACCACCAATGTAGCCCTTGCAGTTTATATCGATGGGACCTTTTGTAGTACAATCTACTGGTTTTTGGTCGTATC
Source organism: Hydrangea macrophylla (assembly GCA_033977485.1). Lineage (NCBI taxonomy): Eukaryota > Viridiplantae > Streptophyta > Magnoliopsida > Cornales > Hydrangeaceae > Hydrangea > Hydrangea macrophylla. Next base: position 9,279,937 of record CM066990.1, on the reverse strand, counting down.
TTACGTAACCCTTTCATCACCTTTTGGATCTCACTCAACAAATAACTACCTGAATTTGATTGGCTGGAAGGAACCAGTTACCACCTTTTCAGAAAATCTGTCGCCTCCCTCTCTCCCCAGATGTTTAGAGGAGACATTAAAAGAATGTTCAATACATGTGAATATATTTTGAGAGAATCTGTAAGTTTAGCAAAAAATTACATTGACAAAAGTGTGTAGCAACTACTAAGTTAGACGTCTAGTGTATTATGATTTTGAAGTTAGGGCAAGGTTAGGAGGGTTTTACTGTGAAATTAAAGAAAGAAATTGAGGATAAGGAGAGAAATCAGGCATCTCGTAGGAATGGCACTTCTCTTTGAGTGAAAAGACTACCGTAGTGGCAGTAGCCGTCCGGGTCGCTCGTGATTGAGTGGCGGTTGTGGTGCTTTGGTTCATCGGTGACGGTAGCAGTTGCAGTGGTAGTGGTGTTTCAATGTTGGCTTATTCGTTGACAACTTATTGACAACTTTCGATGTTCAGTAAGTTGTTTTGTTAAGTGTAAAATTGTAAATGCACAATACTAGTTAACTCTGTTTGGAGACAAACTCTTACAGGGGTGGTAAGTGATATTTTTAAAAAGTGAGTGGTAGCGAATGTATTATCAAGGATCCAATTCACATATTGTGCATTCTAAAATTTGCAACATGTAAAGATGAAAAATGTGTATGGGAATATTGTATATTCAACATAGTTGACATAATGAGTACAAGAGCCTTTATATAGGCTAGGACCAACCTAGACTGCTAACACACTAACCAATGTGGTATAACCACATATCCACCTTACAATATAACACATTTACATATTTACCCTTTAACACTCCCCCTCAGTTTGTCGCAAATGTACTTCACACGAGTGAGTAAATAAATCTGCCAATTGGTCTGCAAATTTTACATGAATTGTACTAATCACTTTCTCTAGAAGCTTTTCACGAACGAAATGACAGTCAACCTCAATGTGCTTCGTCCTCTCGTGGAACACGGGCTTAGAAGCAATATGGACCGCTGCTTGATTGTCATAAAACAAGTTCATAGTAATGGACTGAGTAATCCCAAATTCTTCTAGTAAGTGCTTCACCCATACTAACTCACACGTAGTATGTGCCATTGCCTTGTATTCTGACTCCGCACTAGATCTGACAACCACCGTTTGTTTCTAACTTTTCCAAGACACAAGATTTCCTCCAACAAGGACACAGTACCAATAGTACCTCCTATCACTTGGATATCCATCCCAATCTGCATCAGTGTAGCTCTGTACTGTCCTGGATCATCAAGTACCTCACCCTGATATGGCAATTATTTGGAGTTGGGATCCATAGGAATATCCAAGGTTTTGATCCCAACATTCCTGTCTCAGTCAGTAAATCAAGAACGTATTTCTTTGAGATAACAGATCCCTTCACTCATTCCTAAACATGTTCTTTCAATATCATAAGAAAGATGGTGCATCATCCATCTTTTTTTTTTTCTTTTTCTTTTTAATCCCATGAATGAATATACACATATACATGTATCATCTCATCAACTCATTTCCATTGAACTTCCATTAAATAGTATAGAATTTGATATCTCTTTGAACAACTTGTTTCTAATGCGAAATCATGTGACTCACTCCTCAATTCGACTCAAGGACTTTTGGTCTCCTGGATCTTTTGTCACTCATTTTCCATTAGAAACAGTTAGATTATGAGATTGATATGTTTAGGGTTTGAAAGAGAGAAACTTAGAGAGAAAGAGAAGAAAATCTGATAGTATATTAGAGCTTTTTACACGCTACAAGTACAAGTTATTTATATAATGCAACTAAACATGTATAATTACAATATTGCCCTTACAAACAAATTAAGAACTCTCACACTCCCCCTCAAGCTGGAGCATAGAGGTCAAATATGCCCAGCTTGGAACACACTTCTGAAGGCAGATCGGGCCAAAGACTTGGTAAAAATGTCAGCTAACTGTTCTTCAGACCGGACATAAGGAGTGGAAATTTGCTTTTGCATGAGAAGATCCCGAATGAAGTGACAATCAACCTCGATGTGTTTAGTCCGTTATGAAACACAGGGTTGTTAGCGATGAAGATGGCCGCTTGGTTGTCACAAAACATTGACGTAGGGGATGGAACATCCATACCTATATCACGAAGTAAAGCACGAACCCGCAACATCTCACATGCAATATGAGCCATGGCACGATACTCAGCTTATCCTCAACACTAGAGCGTGCCACCACATTTTGTTTCTTACTGTGCCAAGTAACTAAATTATTACCAATGAATGTGCAATACCCCGAAGTAGACCTCCTATCACTTCGGTTCCCTGCCCAGTCAGCATCAGAGAATCCAATGACAGATAAGGATGATGACGGTCTATACAACAAACCTCTACCTGGTGCACCCTTAAGGTACCGAAGAATATGACAGATAGCCTCCCAATGAGGCTTACGAGGAGCATGCATGAACTAACTAACAATTCCGACGACGTAAGTGATATCAGGGCGAGTCACTGTAAGATAAATTAACTTTCCAACCAATCTCCTATAACGACCTATATCCTCAAACACTTCTCCTTTTTCAGTGTCTAATTTCACAATAGGATCCATTGGTGTATCAGCTAGTCGAGTACCAAGCATTCCAGTCTCCGAGAGTAAGTCTAAAACATACTTACGCTGACACAGACTGATATCCTCCTTGGCCCTAACAACATCAATTCCAAGAAAGTATCGTAGAAGACCTAAGTCTTTTGTGTGGAACTGCTTACTTAAATGAATCTTCAGGTCAACTATACCTGCTGAGTCGCTACAACTAATAATAATGTCATCGACATATACTATTAAAACAATGATACCTGACGGGGAGTGACGAGTGAACACAGAATGATCTGAAGTGGAGCGTTGGAAGCCAAATTGAAGTACAACAGAGCTAAACTTATCAAACCACGCTCGTGGTGACTGTTTCAAACCATATAAAGCTTTCCTCAAACCAAGGATCAAAATTTCCTTCTGTTTCCATCGAAACGGCCGAAACGTTTCCGTTTCCTTGGTCATGGAAACGAAACAGCCATGGAATCTCGAAATTCCATGGATTCCATCGAAACGACTTTGTTTCTTTTGTTTCCATCGAAACATAATTGTTTCCATCGAAACAAACCTATGATTCCGCATTGTTTCATTTGCTTCCAACGAAACATACTTGTTTCTATCGAGATAATCATGTGGTTGTGTACTTGTCATATGAACAACCATTTTATTTTAGAGATGACTTCTTAGCTTACTATGTACTCATATGTATCTTTTGCATTCTATGAAGTGTTTTGTGGATTCTATGAAGTGTTTGACAGTAGATTGACAACTTAATCCTCATGTATTTTCAATTTGAACTACACATTTTTAATGTAGCACTACATATATAGACCTCTCAAATGTTCAATTAATCAATTATTAGCTTTATACACGCATATAGTTAAGTTTGAAGTTATGTTTCCCCATGTTTCTCAATGTTTCCAATTTTTTCCACTGTTTCCACATGTTTCTGAAATGTTTCCATTTCTGGGTAGACCGAAACAATAGACCGAAAAGAAATTTTGATCCTTGCCTCAAACGACATACAAGTTGTTCCTTTCTCGAAACAACATACCCAGGTGGTTGAGTCATATAAACTTCTTCCTGTAAATCCCCATGTAAAAATGCAATTTTTATATCCATCTGATATAAAGGCCAGTCCAAACTCACTGCAATAGAAATAGGAACTCTCATAGAGTTAAGACCTGCAACTGGAGAAAAAGTCTCACAATAATCAACACCATAAGTCTGGGTGTAGCCTTTGCCAACCAACCGTGCCTTTAGTCGCTCAACAGATCCCTCAGGCTAATACTTAACCGTATATACCCAGCGACAACCAACAGTCTGTTTCCCAGTAGGAAGGGAGGTAAGATCCCAAGTCTGATTCTTATGAAGAGCATTCATCTCCTCATCCATAGCCAGTTTCCATCCAGGAGATGTCAAGGCCTGTTGAAGAGAGCTAGGGATAGATACCGAAGAGAATGATGAAATAAAGTAACGAAAAGATGAAGACAAACGATGAGACGACAAAAAATTAGAAATGGGATGTTGAGTGCAGCTACGAGTACATTTCCTTAATGCAATGGGCAATTTAGAAGATAATGGAATACCCGGTGGCTTAGGGAAACAAACCTCAGTAGAATCAGGAGATAACAGAGGAATAGGAGCATACTGGACAACCTATCATTCCTTGGAGCGGTGGTAAACCTGGAGTGGATTTTCAGAGCACGAGGATGATACAGTGTCAAACAGGTTTGGCATGGGAAGCTCCCCCTGACTAGAGGAGATCAAGTCTGGAGTGAAATCTTGTCCTGATCCTGAATAGGAGGACGACTAAAAAAATGTGACATCGGCGTTGGTATAGTAGCGACGAGAGACAGGATCATAACAACGATAACCTTTTTGAGTACGAGAGTACCCAAGAAAGAGACACTTAACTGCTCGTGGAGAAAGTTTATCACGACCTGGGCCAAGAAGGTGGACGTAAGCAATACAACCAAAGACACGAGGAGTTAGGCTAAAAGGCTTGGCATTAGGATAAAGAAGAGAAAAAGGAGACTTCTTGTCAAGAATGGTTGATGGAATGCGATTAATGAGGTAGGTGGCCCTAAGGACAACATGAGCCAGTAAGTCTTTGGGACATGCATGTTAAACAATAACGTGCGAGCAACATCCAACAAATGGCAATGTTTACGTTCGGCGATGCCATTTTGCTGAGAAGTACCTGGACAACTAGTCTGATGAACAATACCATGTTCAACACAAATATCATGCATAAAGGAGTTAGTATATTCAAGAGCATTGTCAGAGCGCAAAATCTTAATTCGCTTGTCAAATTGAACTAAGATTTCATTGTAAAAAGTGAGAAAAATCTTAGGTAATTTAGGTCGCTCTTTCATAAGAAATAACCAAGTCATACGAGAGAAATCATCAACAAAAATCACAAAATAATGAAATCTAGCAGTGTTTTTATTCTAGTAGGTCCCCAAATGTCTGAGTGTACAAGATTAAAAGGACTAGACTGAGGACCACTGAAGGGGGGAAACTGTAGCACTCAAGGCAGTAGGAGTATCTCCAAGGTCCAAACAGTAAATTCTATTATGCTCATGCCCCAAACCAATCACCTTCTTCATCCTGAGGTCCTGCAAAACACAAGAGGATGGAGAAAAAGTCACTGAACATTGTAAAGATTTGGTGATTTGACTGATAGACAAGAAGTTAAAAGGAAAATGAGGCACAAATAAACTAGACGATAAGTGCATGGACTTGGTAGGATGAAGATCACCAATTCCAAGCACAGGTTGAAAAGTACCATCAGCTAACACAATACGTGATTTAGAATGACGGAAGTTAGAGAACAAAGAAGGAATACCAGACATGTGAGCACTAGCTCTAGAATCAATTATCCTGGAGGTTGCAGGTTGACCAACCATCAATGCAGGATTACCTGAGTTAGCAAAGATAGCCGTGGAAGTGGGCACATTAGGGGAGAAGGAAGATAACTTCTGGAGGATCTGACTAAGCTGAGAAGTAATGCCATCATTGGAACCAAGGTCGATGCATCAGGACCATCTATAACTGCCTGTGGCAATTTGGTACCAGAAGGATCTTCCAAAGTGTGATTGGCAATTTGGCATGCACTGGTTTCCCCCACTTATCCCAACAGTAATCTTCGGTATCTATATCATTATAATAGGTACACTTGAAATCTGAGCGGGTACCACGGCTTGTGCGGCCACCTCGTCCGCCACGATTAGAATTACGACCACCACGATCACCACGATGGCCACCAAAACGACCACTACCACTAAAGCCACCACGAAAGCCATCACGATTACCATCACCAGAGATTAGGGCAGATGATTCCTTCAATGAGGGAGAGGAACTACGATTGTGAGAAGCCTGCTGAAGACAAGAATAGGCATTAGCAGCGGTTGGAAGTTTATCGCTAGCCAAAATGTGATCCTTGAATACACTATACTTAGAATTAAGGCTAGACAAAAATAAAGTAACCCGAAACTCTTCTCGCTGACGATGTTGAACTTCCAAATTTGTACTCAACGGCTGAAAATGCGTAAGTTCTTCCCATAAACGTTTCAAAGCACCATAATGTTCTGCAAGAGGCTTTTCACCTTGCTTGGTATTGAACATGCACTCAAAAATCTCATACACCCGGGACACATTATGTTCTTGTGAATACATCTCTTCAAGAGATGACCATATCTTCTTAGCAGTATCAAGAAGTTGCACATTTGATAAAAACATGTGATTCCATGCTTAACCACAACCAGGTCATCATCAGCGAATTGTCACTCCACCAATCCTCGGAATTTTTGGCATCCGCAGCCGGCGGATCATCTGTAAGATACTTTATAGGAGTCATACATGCATTCTCACTTAATCACACTCCATTAAAGAGTTCACATCATCTCTTCCAACAAGAATAACCACGTCATGATAGATCATGAATTTGGTTAACATCTTACACATATCCAATGTCACATATCACCAAGATTACATTTATGTAATCTACACAAGTATTAAGAAATAATTCTTGAAACTGGTAACTAGTCGAACCTTCATATCCATTCACCAATTTCCTCAAATTAATAACCATACCTCAATATCCATTTGATACCTCATATCCATTCCTTTCAATAGAGAGCTTTTCCTATTCATACTTTCCTAAAAAAATACCAATATCATTGAAAAGGGCAGCGCATTAGTAGACTTAAATTCAACACACTATAGTTACGACGCATTGCATCATGCAATTAACAACACATTTCATAACCTTTAATCATGTTATAACTACATCCACCTTCACATGTTTGTAAATATAGTTTTATGTACCATCACACTTCTCTGATCCCAAGTTCCTTATAACATCTGATATCTACTCCAACATATAACATCTGATACTATATAACATCTGATACCTATTCCAATATAGACCATCCATTAGACATTAAACATGTCATAGCGAACAATGCACTCCATAACATATCATCATATAAGAAAAACTTATGTGCATCTTTTCATATCTAACACATAATTCATACGAAATTCATATTTTCCTCGTCCCAAAGTTTCTTATTGCTCTGGTACCAATCTGTCATGCCCCAAACCTACAAAGAGCAGCTTTAGGACACCTGGCTGCCACCAAGGCCCTATTCCCCACCTTACTAATCAACTAAAGAGTCATTAGTTGACTCTATGCAGATTAGAATGGACCAAAACCGAACAAGCATATTGTTTTCTCAAGTTGATTATAAAATCCCTTTTTTTAAAGCCCATAAAGGCTCTTTCCTTGTAATAATCTGTAGAAACCTTTAAATAGAGGCTAAACAACATTTTCCACTTTTAAAATCCAACTGTGCTGTCCTCGCTCGGCCGAGGCGCTCGGGCGAGCTCCACCCTTGTTTCTAACATTCCAATTCATGTTAAAACATCTCCAAACACTTAATAATACAAGTGTAATTTCCAACGCACTCATAGATGAACAAAGAGAGATCTTCCTCATCATTTACAACTTGCTCTTACCGTCTTACGTCATAACTTGTCATTTAATCTCTTTTATCATGCACATTTTATTCAATGCTCATGTGTATCATGACATGGTATTGCAATCATATGAAGTGAAGATAATATGTTCCGTTTTCATAGCATAACATTGCCCAAATGCTCACGTTTAACATGATATCTCATTTGAATCATACGACATGATGTCTAAATATATTTCCATGCAACCAAAGTTATCGTCATATCTTGAAAATGTAAGATATACAATCACTCACACAATCTACTTCCAAACAAGTTTAACACGTCATGCAAGTATAAGCATTCCCTATTGTTTTCCCCCTTTTTAACCTCTTTCCCATGAGTCACCATTCATTATCAAACACACGCACAATCCATCATTATCTATAACTCCACATAGTAGTACCCTTGGGCCACGTTTGGATGGCAGGGAGGGGGTTGGACAATTAGTCCCTTTTAATTGATAGTCCCGGGACTAATAATACCACCTCCCCCATGGTATAACTTAGTCCCCCATATGGGGGACTATTCTTTTAAAATGGATAATTAGTCCTGGGCAGAATGGTCGCGCCAAACGCCGGACTATTCAATTAAAATGGATTATTAGTCTAATCCCCCTCTATCCCACCTTTAGTCCTGCGAAACAAACGAGGCCTTGAGGTGTTGCCAAATGTGGCTTCACCTCTAAAGTACCACTTCTATCCTACCATACCATTAATCTCATTATAGGAGTCGTAGTTCATTACATATTACATTACATTCTCTTATGCCATATTATTATAATACCATCTAATTATCTGAAATATAAAAACTAAAACGTTAATCAATTCTTCACCTCATCTCACCTCACCTCACCTCACCTTGCTTCCCAAATACCTGGAATGGTTATATAAATAACTAATGAGCTATAAAGCTCAGTGAATAACATAATCAATGAACATAAACATTACATGGCATTTAAGCACAATAATGATTATAAGCACATTGTTTAAACACATTCTTTTCCAACACTACTTTAATACCATATAATTTACACCTCATATCATACTTACACATTCTTTGCTATCTCCTAGAGCCATTCTCATAATTTTCGTAGGAATCCTTTTATTTTCCCTTTCCTTATGTTTATTATGGAATTCATTCTCATATGAAAACATTCACATCCTTTCCATGTACACCATAATAACAATTTCTATCTATATCCTTGTTATCTACTCAATATGGAGCATAGTTAAGCACATAATTCCATAATTCATGCTTATAACGTCATCCCATGAAATCATAAGCAGATAACATGATCACTTACAAATCTCATGCTTCATCAAGGTATATAACATCTTGATCATCAATTTAAGAGCAAAATTTTTTTTTTTGGGGGTAAAATTTAAGAGCTAATTTAATGATTAGAATTACTCACCTTGCTAGGAGATTCAAGAATATATTGAAACAAATTATGTTTCTGCAATGCTATTAGAATACAATTTGTACAATCTTTATACTACATTCCTAGGCACCAAAAAGGGTAAGTAATAGCAACCTACCACTAATCTATCCTATAAATCTACCAATGATCTGCCAACGATCAAGGATTAGATCAGATCAGCTATTCTACAAATAAACTCAGGACCTAGGATTATAATCAAATCCCTAATAATCTGCCAACAATCAGGAACTCGGATTACATTCAAATCCCTAATAATCTGCCAACACTCCCCTTCAAGTTGGAGAATAGATGCTATCCATTCGCAGCTTGCTAGTAATTATCTGAAATTGGTGACTAGCCAAGCCTTTTGTCAAAACATCAGCTAGTTGGTCACCCGTTGATACATAGGGTGTATAGATTAAACCATTGTCAAGTTTTTCTTTGATAAATTGTCGATCCACTTCTACATGTTTTGTCCGATCATGTTGTACGAGATTATGAGCAATATTAATTACTAATTTATTATCACAGTACAACTTCATCGTTTCTTCCCATTTGACTCCAAGATCATCAAGGACCATCGTAATCCATAACAACTCACAAATCCCGTGTGCCATGGCTCTAAACTCTGCCTCTATACTTGATCTGGCAACCATAGATTGCTTCTTGCTTCTCCAGGTCACCAAGTTACCTCCTAAGAATGTACAATAACCAGAGGATTTAATACGTACAGTACTCTCTAGAGTGTTTGGTGGATTTAAAGGATTTGAAGTAGTTTTGGAAACAATATCAGAAACTGTGTTATTGGAATTGTTATTTTCTTTACCTGGCTCGGGGTGAGATTCTCGGACTTGCCCTGGATCAGTTAGTGTCTGTTTCCTCCTAGAATAGACCTGTAGCGGCAAGGCAATCGTATTAACTCCTCCTGTATTAGATTCAGATGACAGTTCTACATCTGGAAATTTTCTGGATCAATTGACAAGGGAATAGGAGGAGCTGAAGAAGACTCAAAAAAATCTGGTAAATCATAGGAAAGAACTTATCTTCATATAGATTCTCCCCTTAAAGATAAGTACTACGAAAAAAGGATTGATTTTCAGCAAAAGTGACATCCATAGTTGTGAAAAATTTCCGAGAAGTAGGATGATAGCATTTATACCCCTTTTGTGTTGGAGAGTGACCCACAAACACATTTTAAATCCCGAGGATCAAGTTTCCTACGATATTGGGAGTAAATATGAACAAATGAGACAACCAAAGACCTTAGGGCAGAGTTGAGAAGAGCTATTGGAGTGGGGAAAGAAACTTGAGAGTGCTTCCACTGGAGTTTTGTTTCCTAGCACTTTAGATGGCAGGTGGTTGATCAAATGAGCCGTAGTTAGGACTGCTTCTTTTGGTTTAGGCATATTTTCTGGAAAAGTAGAGCCCGAGTAATTTCTAACAGGTGCCTCTTTTTTTTTTCTTTCGGCAACGCCATTTTGCTGCGGGGAGTTAGTGCATGAAGATTGGTGTATAATCCCTTCTTTTTCAAGAAAAAATGACATCGTATTAAAGTATTCCTTCCCATTATCAGATCTGATACCCTTTATTTGAACCCCAAACTGAGTGTTAATCATTTTGTGAAAGACTGAAAACACCGAACTAACATCAGATTTATTTTTCAAAAGAAACACCCAATTTATTCCGGTACAATCATCAATAAGGGACACAAACCATTTAGCTCCAGAAAGACTTGGTATTCGAGAAGGGCCCCATCCATCAGTATGTATCAACAAAAAAGGAAAAGCTGATTTTTTCTTTCTCAACAGAAAAGGAACACGATGATGTTTAGCTGATTGGGAAATTTCACAACGAAAACTGTTAACATTCAATATAGCAAATAACAAAGGGAACATTGTTTTTAGCAAAGAAAAAGATGGATGGCCGGAGATGATGCAGCCAGATCTGAGTTTTATTCAATGCCAACTTCTCTGAGAAATGGGAGAGAGGCATACGGTCACCATTGCCAGCACTGGTTTCAAGCAGGTACAGACCCTCCTGTTCCTTAGCACGCCTAATCATCTTCCCCGTGGCTCGATCCTGAATCACACAATGAGATGAAAAAAAGGTCACTACAATCCAGATCTTTTGTAATCTGGTGAATTGACAAAAGATTGACTGAAAGTTTGGGAACATGTAACACAGTTTTTAGAGAAAGAGATGGAGTTTAAGGCTATTTTCCCTTGACTTGCTACGGCTGCTAGAGTGCCATCAGCAACTTTAATTTTTTGGTTCCCGGAACATGGATTGTAGGAAGAAAATCGATGTGAAGAATTGGTCATGTGGTCAGTAGCACCCGAATCAACGACCCATGTGGTAGGCAAACAGTCCTTTAAGGCAGTAAGAGCATGAAATAATGGGTACTTTCCTGATTGCGCCAAAGAACGTGATCCACTCGGCTTGTCAAGTGAAATAAGTAGACTACGACACTTTTCAATCTCCTCTTTGTTCAGTCCATTGATCTCTGAACCGATAGACGTCAAGACTTGCTGCTTGGAATTTTCTTCAGGATGGGCAATATGGACTTGACCACCTCGCTGTCCAGATTGGACATATCGGCCGAACGATGGAGGCTTGTCATAGAGCTTCCAGCAAATCTCCTTTGTATGTCTTCGCCTTTTGTAGTAAGTACACCACATATTATCTTTATTACTTGGTGTTCTGGGCACTTCACTTCTTCCATGTTCAAAGTTGCCTCCATGATTACTGTTTGGTGATGTAGTATTTGACTTCATGGCAGCAAGGTGATTTGGCTTCACAGTGGCAAGGACCAATCCTTCTGTGGGTGGATTATCAACATAACGCGTCTTTTCGTCCTTCTTCAGCCCGTATAATGGAGAAAACTTCATTCGGGTATGGCAAGTCTTCCTTTCCAAGAACCTGAACCTTAACTTGATCGTATTCCAAATTGAGTCCCGCCAAAAAATCAAATATTCTCTCCCTTTCAACAAACTTAAGCAACATGGCAGTATCGTTACTGCACTTCATCTTAAAATTCTGATAGTAGTCCAGTTCCAACCTTAAACTTTTCATGACATTGTAATACTCAACAATAGAGAAAGTACCTTGCTTGGTAGCAGCAATGTTGGTCTTTATTTCGTAAAGACCACACTAGGTAATTCCGGCCATTGAATTTAAACGAACTCTGTAGATTTTGGTATTCTCCAGAATGATTCGCTGGGCTGGGGCAGATTTTGATGACTGGGTGACTTCCGATTCGTTAGACATAATGTAGTGATATTATGGATTGAGGAAACAGAAAGATTTTTTCTGGCTATGCAGGCCAAGATTCAACAGAGAACAGAAATTGTGCAAGGACAATATAATTTTTTCAGCAATTAAGGCTGAGAGAAATGGACTAAGAAACAAACTGCAGAAAAAAGAGACCAAGCTCTGATACCATGAAACAAATTATGTTTCTGCAATGCTATTAGAATACAATCTGTACAATCTTTATACTACATTCCTAGGCACCAAAAGGGAAAGTAATAACAACCTACCACTAATCTATCCTATAAATCTACCAATAATCTGCCAATAGTCAGGGATCAGATTTACTGCTATTCTACAAATAAACTCAGGACCTAGGATTACAATCAAATCCTTAATAATCTGCCAACATATATCAACTAGTTTATTTCTACATCACCCCTTTAATCCTCTACATTCATTATTCAACATGTAAATATAATAATATATAAGCATGTCATGTTCCTTCTTTGATCCGTATCTTAATCTAATCAAAATGGAATTAAACCATCGACTACAAGTCCACTTACCCTTGGGGATCAAATTCCAACTCCAATTCCTTTTTCTTAGCTTCCCTTTTCTTTTTTTCCCCTGCATTTCTTTTTGTTTTCTCTCTTTTCTTTCACCTCCTTGCTTGTCTTTACACAAGCACCTCAAAGATGTACATCTCTTTTGTATTCTTTCACTAGGCTAGTCATCCCAACATGTCAATTGGTGATTTAATCTCCCAAGTCATGGCACTTAACACTTACTTGCTTGGCACAAGCATGCTTCTTGATTAAGCTAATTAATCTCAATTAAGCTCATTAATCTTGATTAGGCTAATTAATCATTGATTAGGAAATTCCACCATGTTCTAGAATTGAACTTCCTAAATTACATCTTCATGTACTAGACTTTCAGATACCCCATTCTAGCTCCTTACAGTTTCGTGAATTACCGTTCAACCTACTCCACTCTTAATTATTCCAATGTAGGTCCTTACACATGTCTGTGAATTACTATTTGACCTACTAGTTGTAGAAATGTTTACATTCATACCCTTTCTCACCAATGTTAACTCAATTCAATGAATTCACTCGTACCGGAATACTAGCTTACCCCCAATGTTATGCACTTCTTGTTTATTGTCAATTAACACCTCACATTTTTGCGAGTTACTAGTTATCCTACCAATTATGGAAACGTTTTCAATACATCGTTGCTCTCTTCTTTTACCCATTCGTACCTTCCATTCTTGTAATGGAATTTCCCCTTGTGTCCCCCCTCGGACCCTTTCATCCTTTATGGAGTATCTAACTCAAGTGGCAAAACTATATTCTATCTTTCCCTTTTATCTCCTATCATGGAACCGTTCCATCTTTTTAATGAGGTCTCTTTCCCTTATCCATTTATCATACGCTAGCATGATTTGTGCTTAGGTATTGCAGCATAAAAGGAATGTAGAAATTCTGGGTTATTACATAGGTGGAGTTGTAGTGGGGACAATAGGGACAGGCAGAGGTACAAGTAGCATAAAGTCCGGATCAATAGTTGTTTGAGATAAAAGGGTGTAGACTCAAAGAATGTGACTTCGGCAGAGACAATCGATGGAGAGACGGATTGGAACAATGGTACCCTTTCTGAGTCTTAGAATTGCCCATGAAAATACACCGAATGGCGTGTGGGTCTAATTTGTCAGTTCTAGGGGCCAACTGATGGACAAAATCAAACACACCCAAAAAGACGAGGAACCATCGAGAAAACTGTCAGTGGGGACAAAATCTATTGATCCGGTTAAGAATAGAAGATGGCATACAGTTAATCAAATAACAAGCAGTAAGGACAACATCTCTCAATTTTGTTTTGGAACATGCATTTCGAACAAGAAGGTGCGTGTAACTTCTAACAAATGTCTGTTCTTCTTCTCGGCAACACCATATGGTTGTGGTGTATGCACACAAGAAGACGGATGAATCATTCCATGTTGGGCCATATAGGTACGAGAAGGGTCAGAGAAATATTCTTGTGCATTGTCACTTCGGAGAATATGAATAGATACACCAAATTGACTTTTAATTTCAGCACAAAATGCACAAAAGATTGAAAATAACTCGGAACAATTTTTCATTAAATAAAGCCAAGTCACTCTTGAATAATCATCCATAAAAGCAAGAAATTACAGATACCCCTTTTGGGAGGTTGTACGGTGAGGACCACATGCATTCTAGTGCACTAATTGAAAGGGACTAGACGCTCTTTTATTGACCCGGGGAGCAAATTGAACACAATGATGCTTCCCCAATTGACGCGATCCACATTCTAAAGACTGCAAGAAACTCAAACTAGGAACTAAAAGCTTTAAATTAGCTAATGAAGGATTATCAAGACGACAGTGGATTGATGGGGAGATACTGTTGCAGGACAGGCAGTGGGTGATGAAGGACGATCAACTGAGACTGAAACTGATCCATCTGAGTCTGAAATAGAGTTTGAAGCTGAAGAAATTGTAGCCGGGCTAGGAGATTGTCTATACAACAACGTTGGTACTAGGCAGGCCTTTTCCTTTATTCTGCTTATATGCCTCTCTGAGTTTCAGGTGAAGTTTGAAGCAGCGGTCCTTAGCATGACCTGTTACCCTACAGTAAGAGCAGGGAGGAAGCCTACTCGGGGACGAGAACCTGAATGTTGGAGGCAACAAAGGCCATCTGATCTGGCACAAGAGCACACTTGCATTTGTGCAGAAGGGAGCTGAAACAGGCGACGACAGCGCTCATCACCATCAAGAGTAGCAAATGACTCAGTTGAGAATCAAAGTATAGAGAAGAGAATATTGTATTGATATATTTAGAATAATATGAAGGGTTACATAAGAGGCCTATATATAGGCAATAACATAAAGGGAAAATACAAAAATACCCACTAGGGATGACATCACTCATGACGTAAGCCCTTATATTCTATTAACTAATTTATTCTCTAACGCTCCCCCTCAAGTTGGCACACAGATACTTGTTGAAGTGTCCAACTTGAAACAATGATCCCAGCTTTTCAAATATCTTTGCAATACTCCCCATCAATGTATAACACTCCCCCTTACAATAAATACCCAGCAATACATAATAAATGCTTCAACATCCCCCCTCAAACGGAAGGTGATAATAAAAATTAAAACCGAAGTTTGGAATGAAAATCTACTATCTTAACAAGACTATGTAGCAAGTGACAAGAAAATGGTGATATCAATGAGGAGTGGGATATAAAATCCCCAAGATTGGCCAAGGTGGGAACAACATCCACCACCAACAAGGACAACGGGATGGAGCAACAATGTCCATAATATTGGCCAAAGTGAAATAAAGTGAAATATATTCACCATCAACAAGAAGAAAGTGGGACACAACCCACAACAAAATCACTAAATTTTTGCCCTAGAACAGTTAAACAAATGTTGTAATATTCTAACTGCGACTCAAGAGTTGAAATCCATCAAAACCGAAACAAAGTGGCCCAACTCAAGCAACCACCACCAAACAAGAACCAAACATGGTCTAACAACATCAAAGAGTATCACCTGAACAGTCCAAGGACTACACAAAACATGACCAAAAATATTGTGTGATTTATGAAGAGGTTGGGGTGGTTCTATAAATATTAAAAGTTGTAGGACTAATTTGAAAATTTGGGACTGAAATAAAAACAACAAAAGTTTTGGGGGGTGAAACTGTAAATTTTAGAAAGCATTTGGGCTGATTTGCAATTTTGGAAACACATGGGGAAATCTGAAAATAACAAAAAAATGGTTGAGACTGATGATCGAGAGGGCCGAACACTAGAATTGAACCAAACAAATATCAAGCACTCAAACAACCATGACCAACAAAGTTTTTAGTGCCAAACAAGTCTTTAACCACCACCAAAGACAACATACAGACTGACCGAAAACTACTATTTTAACCAAAAAAACAGACTTCTGAAATCCCAAATGGCCATGGATCCTTCAACCAAGCACTTCTAGGGCCAAATTGCACCTCTCTGGAACAAATCCAAGCATCAAAAATGGTTGGGACCCTCCAAATTTCAGATCTGAAAATAAGACTTCAAAAATCCGAAAATATTCAATAAATAGAAAAACGATCCAAACAGCCTCAAATGAGAAAACAAAGAACACCATGGAGATCAGTAGGAAGAGGCGAATCGGGGCAAATAACTTTTGGTCAGAAAACTCGCCAGAAAGTGATGATGTCATCACCATAAAATGGATTAGCGATTGCAGCAGTTTCGTTTGAAGTGGTGGGCTATTTTGTGATTGTTGAGAGAGATGAAAAATAAACAACGAAACTTGTAAAGAAATCTGGTTAAATGGAGGTCCGGAAGACTGAAAGTCACCAAGACCTATTGCTCTAATACCAAGTTGAGAATCAAAGTATAGAGAATATTGTATTGATATATTCAGAATAATATGAAAGGGTTACATAAGAGGCCTATATATAGGCAATAACACAAAAGGAAAAAAATACAAAAATACCCACTAGGGATGACATCACTCATGACTTAAGCCTTAATATTCTAATGACTAATTTATTC
Organism: Hydrangea macrophylla; assembly: GCA_033977485.1. Taxonomy (NCBI): domain Eukaryota; kingdom Viridiplantae; phylum Streptophyta; class Magnoliopsida; order Cornales; family Hydrangeaceae; genus Hydrangea; species Hydrangea macrophylla. Next base: position 9,263,023 of record CM066990.1, on the reverse strand, counting down.
TCTAATAACCTCAAAGTGAGAAGGCATGGGAGATGTGTTCAAAATTCGAGTTCGAAGAGACTCAAACTTAGGTTTCAAACCCATAAGAAGCTGATAAGTACGCTGACGGTTGAGACACTTGGCTGTAATGGCATCCTTAGATGAAAATCGCTGAGTACAAAATAATCGGCCACAGGGAGGCCTAGTGATGCCTGAGTGGCCTGGTGAATCTCCCGATAAAGCTCAAGGAGTCCTCGCGCTTATGCGCGCATACATTTGAGTCAATGAACACGTGGTTGGTACGGTCCTCCATGGAGTTAAAGAGCCACCTTAGGATCGGTAACAACTGACTTTGGTTTAGTGCCCAAAATCCATCCAGACTTGCCATTTCCACCGAGAAAAAGGCGGAAGGAGCGAGACCACGCAACAAAGTTCCTCCTATTTAACAGCACACTCGTAACACGATGGGCAGGTGTGTGTTGAGAGAGAAGTCTGGACGTGGTGGGGCAGCAGGTGAAGTTGTGGGTTTGTGGATGTTGGATTTGAAGTACACATTTTCTTTCCAGGAAAATATAGAGACCACGAGTAGCGGGAAGGAAAATAAACTCCGGAGAACAAAGAAATCTTGCCCGGAAAAATCGGATAAAGGATGAAAGTGATAAGCGGTTACCGGAGAACAATTGGTAGCCCAAAAGGAGAGAAGAGAGAACTTAAGGCTTATTTGAGGTAGGCATTTTTCCTTGTCCAGAAACAAATAGGAACCACGGGTGGAGCAAATAACAACTCGTGGGGACCGAAAAAATTCTTGCTCGGAAAGATGGATCAAGAGAGATCCACGGCTGCCGGGGAAAGCAGCATGAAGAAAAGGGTACTACCGGAGAACGATCAGTAGCCCAAAAGCACATAAGAGGGAGCACTAAGGCTCTAGTGCATAACAAGGATGCAAAAAGGGCCAACGAGGGACAAGGGGCTGCAACTAGGGTGCCGAAAAGGGCTGCGGAAGGCAGCTGAGGGTGGTGTGGGTGGCAAGGGCTGGAGGGTGGTGTGGACTGCGGCGAAGGGCTGGAGAGTGGTGTGGGCTGCGGCGAGAGAGCTGGGAGGCTGTGGTGTGCTGGCGATGGTTGGGCGCAGGTGGTGGTGGTGGCGCGTGAGGTTGGATAGGGTGGGTAGGCTTTGATTATACCGAGAAGAAACGTATGTTTAGGTGAAATAAAATGTTATATTATTCCACTGAATTGTCCACTATATATATGCATGGTGAATAGCAAGTTAAAGGAAAAAAAAAAAAAAAAAAGATAACTATCATTTTTAATCATATCCCTAAAAAACTATGATCTCAAATCACATAAAATCCTGTTGATAATATGTATCTCCTGACAGATACCATGAAAGAGGTAATGAGAATATTTCTGTATATTCAACATAATGAAATAAACATAAAAGGAGCGTATTTGTAGGCTAAGATGAACCTATACTACTGGTACTTAACAGATGTGCGCTAACCACATTCACTCTACACTGTAACACACATACACATATTTTACCTTTTAACATGAACATTAGTCTCTGTTTGTTTGATCGGAAGGTTTTTGCTGTTTTTCTTACTTATATATCTCTGAAAAGATGCTTTTAAATGCTTCACAGATGAGATTTCTAACGAGAAGCTAGAGGTACAACAGGCTGAGGAAGGGTTCCGCGGAACACTTTTGACATCAAATGTCTCATCCCAGGTTGTTTCAGAAGCAGGCTTACATTGATGATTGTCTGTCCTGTAACAGTCGAATTTTTTGGATATTAAGACTCGGAGGAATTTCTTGATACTTGAACTTTTTGTTTTGGAGGTGCGATTCTATCGTCTTCTTCCTACTCTCCTGTGTTCAGCTATCTTACAGTGAGTTGCTTAATGTCTACGTTCTATGTTTATGGCTATATTTATCCACTTCTCAGTTGACTTCTGGAAGTTCAATATCATCCTGGGAAACTCACAAAGCGACGTTGCCTCAAAGTCTTATGCTTTTCAGTTTTCACACCACTGCTAGAACAATTTGGTTGTCGATGACTTCTTATGACGGATTGACAAAAAATTGTGCCAGCTATTTTGTTTGTTAGAGAACAATAATTCAATTTTCTGGTGTGTATGAGAATTTTTGTTCTCAGAAAGTACTTTTTAAGATGAACAAAAAATGTATTACGAAAAGAAACCATCAGAGGTGGCACAAACAATGCAAATGCGAAGCATACATGATCAACAGTCTACATCTTTCTTGTGTTGTTAAGGTAAGCAACATAAAATCCTTTAATCCAAGTCCTAATATGTTTTTCAAAACTCTTCTTTTCTTTTTCCATTCAGTGGATAAGTCCTCTGAAACCTCTCCAACCTCTTTGGACCATAGGGGAGGAAGTATACATAAGAGAAACATAGTTTCAAAAGAGTACTCGATTGATAACCTTTTGACAAACACTGTCTTTCTACCTTATCAATCTCTTCTAGAATATCTCGACAACTGAACCTCGAATTGAGGTCTCCTTGAAAGATGCCCCAAGAGGCAAGTCAAGTTTGGAAAGGAGAAATTCCACCAACGTTCTAGACTCCTATCCAAGAAATTTAAGTCTTTTATCTCTTTTTCAATATAGAAATCTAAGGGCTTGAAGGAGATACAAATAGAGTAGTGGTAAAGATTTATGGTCAAAAGATACCAAAATGTTATAACTTCCATCTCTTAGGGTCATTTATACACAAGGACGGTGAGATTAAAGATGATGTGTAGTTCACAGAATTAGAATTTAGAATTGGCTTTTGTCAATATAGAAATCTATGGGCTTGAAGGGTTGAAAAAAATGATAGCCATGTTAAAAGTTTTGAAATCAAAAGGTATTACTAGCTCAGAAACAGAAATAAATGGAAAGTAACTTTAGCAAGACTAGTGATACAAATAGAAATCTATGGGCTTGAAGGAGATACAAATAGAGTAGCGGTAAAGATTGATGGTCAAAAGATACCAAAATGTTATAACTTCCATCTCTTAGGGTCATTTATACACAAGGGCGGTGGGATTAAAGATGATGTAGTTCACAGAATTAGAATTTAGAATTGGGTGGGTCAACTAGAAGAGTGCTTCTGGCATTTTGTAGCAGAAATGCCAGAGCTAGGATGCATGTGTGGTAAAACAAGAAAGGGTAGAACTAGAAATGACTGTATTTGTGAACTGGTAAAAGAAGCACCAATTCTATATAAAGTATGAGAAATTCGATTTAGGTGGTTTGTACACGTGCATAATTTGGGACAAAGGCTTAGTTGAGATGAGTTGAGTTTTCAAGAAAATTTCGGAATGACCATATATATGAAGGACTAGGACATTGAACTAAAAATCGTAATTGGATGAAGGTGTCCCATAAAGACCACCTGTTTTGTTCTTTCTTCTCGTTCTCTAGCTAGTTTGTCCTGTCTGCAGGTTTGGAAGCAACAGGTGCTGCTTATTCTCTCCGAACCCTTGTGTCTTTTTTCTTATACATTTATTTTGGAAAGGCTATGGCATTTGAACAAATGAATAGATAAATGCTGGAAGGGGTGAATGATTTGATGATTTTAATTTTTTTGGTTAAGCTAATGATTTGATGATTGTTATTAGTTCTACCAGTATGAATTTTTTGGAGGGAACTATCGGGATATTGGTTTGCTACTCTCCAATTTATTGGTAGACTTGTCATCCTTTGTTGTTATACTGCCTTCTTTTTCATTACCTTAGGGAAAACAAAAAAACAAAAATTGTATTTCCTCATTTTAGGTGACAATTTTAGACGGTTTTCAACATACAGGTCTGGTGGAACTCTGAACACAACCGTCATGTCAATGTAAAAGGAACAGTGCCCAACTGATTGGATGTTGCAAAAATGTGTTAACACTAAGAAGAAAAAGAGAAAGTTGAGATTGTTACTACTTCATTAGATGTAGCAATCATTACACAGTTCAAGTATTATATTAAAATTGGATTAGTGAAGAGTATGCGTGCAGTATTCTGTATTCTAGCTTTGTCTGGAATCTCAGTTTAATTGTTCTTGGCACTAATATGTATATTATCTGTCTGTTGGGTGGTATTTTGTGGGGAATTTTCAGCTTCCCCTTGAGAATTGATAGCCAGTTTCTTGTTCTGTGACTTGAACATCTCGTTTCACAGCTCTAATGGTTGTCTTTAGCCACAAGGTACATAAATTAAATTTTTTTTTTTCCTTGTTATTATATCACCTGAACTGCCATCTTTTTTGACTCAACAATGGTGTTTTAGACTCGTTTAATGAGATTGCTGTTTCAAACATGAATGGCTGTGGTATTCAGCACTAGAACAGTTTGCAGGATGCAAATTAACTAAAACTATGGAATAACAGGTTGAACTTTATGGCGAAGGCAGTGTAGATAGGTTGATGTACTGTTTTCTTATGGTAGCTGATTACTTTGGTGACTTCGAAATCACCTACTACTTGGATTTCATCAAGTACGTAGAGTTCGAAAACTAGATGTTCAATTTGAAAGACAAGACCAACATTCTTGTATATATTCTGTTGGTAAGTAATCAAAGAAAGAGAATAAATGGTAGAGGAATGATTTTAGTCTGACAACTCATATTGTTGCATTTTATAATCATAAATTTCTCCCCTGTTAACCTATTTGAATAGTTATAAAAAAAAATTAATTATGAAAGGCCGGCCTTGCGCTTTCTTAACTTTTTGGGTGCAACAAATGGGAAGTTAAGATGAGAAGGGAAAGGGCCTCTCTAGACATAACTGCGAAGACTCGTTAAAAGTTGGTTGAGTTCGAGCTGGAGCTGGATGCAACTACAGCCAAGTATACAAAGAATGAGTCCACTGCTCTGTTGATTAGGTTTTTTTATTTACATGGAACTGCGTGGATAATCTGTAGGGAGATGAGGTTGGCAATGGAGTTTTTATCCATGCCAATCAGCAGAGGTCCTAGAAGATGTCTCAACTGAAAAACGAAACATTCTAGAGTGTGAGAGGAGTTCACAATTACATCTCAAAATGTACAGAGATATTACGGAGTCTCCTCGAGAGTAGGGGAAACTAGTGGAAGTATGTCCATGTTAATCCCTCTCTAGTGGGGGTGGGAGGCACTACTAGTCGGTGCACTCAATCAATCCAAGAGCACGTGATAACCACGTGGGCTTAAGAAAGGAGCGATGATCACAATGATGTCACATGTCGTATAAGACAGTAGAAGATTCTTTTTTTTCTTTACGAGGACCAAGGTTGTCTACATGAGACATGGGCGGACAACCTTATCCCAATCTTTAACAACCAAGTCACGCAACCCTGAGAATGTCATTAAGAGGATCATGATATGGTCTAGTGTGTTAACATGATCAATCGCCAGACTAAATATGCCCTTGTAGACTTTGCCCTCAAGTCTTGGTAGATCACAAAGGATGCGGATGAGGTGAACCAAGAGATAACAAGGTAATCCACAAGACATAATATGTATAACCAAGTTTTATTATGGGATCATAGGGAGGTGATACTTATACCATCTCTTCAAGATAGACTGCCTAACTCATTATGACAGAAGGCCCATTTATGCCGCAACCAAACATCAATGCAAGTGAACATGAGACACACCCAAGTCATTAAGGGTAAAAGTTTAACAACATAATAGTGATACATGACTCGTGAGGATACTAATGGAGTGTGCCAAATGGCACTAGACAGTGCGAGGTTAACCAAATACCCAAAAGCTGCGCGTTGGCCCATACATGTAGCAAAGAATCAATGAATCGAACTGGTGTTCCGATTATTTTCAGTGGCTGACACCTATATTCTGTTACTCTAGTCAATGATATCATGTTTTTAGTGCCAGCTTTTATTTTTGCTGTGAGTAATGCTAGGTGTACACACTTTTGTACACACTTTTGTACACACTGTTTGACACACTTTTTGACACGCTGTGCTTTAAATGACACTTTTTGACACGCTGTGCTTTAAATGTGGGTACCATGTACTTTGTAAGTGGTGCAGAAAAAGTGTGAAAAAATCAAACAGCATAAAGTACACATTTAAAGCACAGTGTGTCAAAAAGTGTGTACACCTAGCATTACTCTTTTACTATTGAAACATATTGCAGAGTTTTGACTGTTCTCAGCTTCATTCTTTAGCATTTGTGGTCTGAAACCAGTAACTTAACTTGGATTTTTTTCCACTGCAGGATGCTGATGCATTATGCGAATGTTGACCTTGTTTGTACAAAGAATAGGTGAGATTGGTTTATTCTGCAATAGTAGTCCTCAGCTGATAGGAAATACCAAGGGCTTTTGCTGGTCTCCTGTTGAAACAATATTATAGTTTGGGGTCAACCCAACTCTGTCTGGGGGTAGTCCTTGTGTAAATGATGTATACTTGGGTTTTCCAATTGGCCTTGTGTCATTCCAGTTTACGAAAGAAAGAGGCTGCGGCGGCCCTTACAGTGTGGAAGTTTTGGACATTATGCAGCTATATAAGAACTTGTGCTGTCACCTTTGTTGATTTTATGCGCTCCTCAGAATATGTTTTGACTTACTATTTTGGGTTAAAGTGATAATCAAAACGTTTTTAAGAAAGTGTGGGAAAGCTCTTTTTGCTAAACTAGTCAGTTGTGTTCATTTGTGAGGTATTTCATCTATCGGGTGCATCAAAGAAACCATAAGAGGGTCTTTTGGGATTTGGGGGTTTGGAAATAGTAGCAGCCTTTTGAATCTTGAAGTGGTGCTAATTTATGTTCTCTTTCTCTGACCGAAGAGGCAACTGCATCAGGTGCGTCTTCAAGATGGAGATCCAACGCTAATGTAAATCCCACCTTTTACATCAATTAATTAATTTTTTGGGTCTTGCTAGGGCCACAAACAACTTCCACTAACACTTATTAACACACTCTATCTCTCTCCTAGTAGTACTGCGGGGTCCACTGCGGACTCCACAATGCCACTAGGAGAGAGATAGAGTGTGTTAGTAAGTGTTAGTGGAAGTTGTTAGTGCCTCAAATATTACTCTAATTTTTTTTGGGTACGTACGTAAGCAAGTGGTCAATGCTATTGGTGTTCTGTCATTGTCATCAAGGATATCCTTGAAAAGCATCTCGGGATGGTCTGTCACGGAAATAAGGTGTTTGAGAGGTTTCGGACCACACCACATGTCCCAAAGATTTATATTAGAACCATAACCAACAGCCCATTTACTGCCTTTGTAAGGATATAACTTCGGATAGTAAAGAATTGGTCTCTAAACTCATACATATAAGCAATAAATCTAGATCTAAGGTGTCGCACAGATGGTTATAAATATAAAAACTAGATGAAAGTAGTCATAAAAAAATTTGAGAAAACAAGACTTACATTGATAGCACTCTGCAAAACAAGGGGTTAGTTACATGGATTCGCATAAGAGATTCTAGTTAAATCGTATTTGGATTTTGAAAGGAATACAATGTTTTGAATTACTCTCATCGTGGAAGTCGAAACTCCTCAACATGGACATCATGATATCTTATTGGGAAGGCCAAAAGAGATCTTAACCCGAAGATACCATAGCCAAACCATGGAGGTGAAATGACTAAATGGCTGAGATGCATAAGAATGATCAAGACATAGCAATTGGACCTCATTACCTCTGTATTTGTGTTCATTTGATTGTGTTTGAATCATAGTATAAGCCTTAAAAAGGCCTTTGAAAATCATTTGGACCATTATTTCAGTAGTTTATTAAATCAAAACAGAAACTCAGAATTTCCAGAATAGAATGATTAGCTTTAAAATTGGAAAAGACATGTTCCTATGGTTTGATCTTAATAATTTTTATACACTATGTGTAACACCCGTTCCCGCGAGTATATTTAATTGTGATTAGCATGTATTATTAGTAATATAATAATGATATAGATATATGTATTAATTGAGAGTTAACTCACTAAGATGATTAGGGGTGCTGTTGGGAACTCGGAATTGGCCAATGTGGTAATTCCAGTTTGGGACAGTTATGAGAGGTCTCCGTGTGTGATGGGATAGATATGTGGAATAATTCTTATTAAGGCTTATGTGATTAGTATTATTATGTTGTTTTAATGATATGATAACCATTAGGGACCACTTTTGTAGTCAGTTAGGGATAACTTTGTGAGAGGGAATTAGACACGTTGCATAATTAGTAGGTTTATTAGCAACTTCACAATATCATGTGGGGCCACTTATGGGACCTATGCGTGCCATAGACAAACACCTGTAATACACTATATTTTCGGATACAGCCAATTCATTTGGGCTTGGTGTAGAACATTTCTCAATTGATTGACCATGTTTCTTTCTCAATCGATCGAAGTCTTCTCAATCAATTGAACTTGTACCATTCTCGATCGATGGATCCTACTTCGAGCGATCGTAACTCTACTGACCTGATTATGTGACGTGGACCCTTTCTCAAGCGATCGAATATCTTTCAATCGATCGAAGAAATACTTTCTGGAGGATGAGTGAGATCAACATGAGAAGAATTTTCTCAGTTTGGTTCAAGGAAACTGGACGGTGAGGGAATATACGACGCAGTTCGAGCAATTGCAAGATTCGTTCCATGCATATCGACACCCTGTAGAAAAAGGTGAAAAGGTTTCACCAGGGACTGAACCCCCACCTGCGACACATGATGATTGGGCACCTTAACCAATCGTTTGAAGGATTAGTGAGACTTGCTATGAGTGTGGAGAAGGATGCTTATCTGACCTCAAACGTCGAAGAGCTTCCAACAGAGGAATTTCCAGAACCCGCTGTTGAGGAATACCCAAGGGTAGAGACCTCAGGGTAACTTTCAAGGGAACAAGCGCACCTAGGATGGAGCTAGGGAGTTAGCAGATTATCCTCGACCCCAACAATATCGCCAGCAAGGGCCACAATCACAGGCATTGCTTACGGCCCCACCATCAAACACTGAAGGGTGTTATAACTGTGGAGTACCCGGGCATATTGCGAAGTTCTGCACAGCCTCCAGGGCACACCGTTGTGGAGTACCTGGGCATATTGCGAAGTTTTGCACAGCCTCCAGGGCAAACCGTCGATTGGATATCGTCTGCCTGAATTGCAATAAGTCGAGGCACTTGAGCAAAAGATTGCCGCGCACCTCGCGGAGGGTATTATGAGGCACCAGTTCAGAGAATGCAAGGACCCCAGATCAGACTCGGGTAAATGCCATCATTCCCATAGAAGCAGGCTTTAATGCCGAGGAGCAACAGAATTTGGAAGGTATGCTTGTACTCTTTCACAGTCAAGTTAAAGCTTTATTTGATATTAGCAGTGCACATTCATTTATTGCTGTTAAGATTGTACGTCAGTTGCGTTTAGAATCCCAGGCACTTGAACTAGAACTTAATGATGTGTCACCTTTGGGAGTGACTGTTAAGTTGCGTAGAGTGTGCAAAGATTTTCCATTGACCTTGGGAGATAGGAATCTTCTAGCAGATTTGGTAGTTCTGTCAATGTTGGAGTTCGACATCATCCTAGGAATGGATTGGCTTACCTAGTACGGCGCCAACTTGGATTGCCTTACTAGGACTATTGTATTTCTGATACCAGGACGACCGATGATTAGATTTTAGTGTCAGCCGATGAGCGACATGTTCCTTACAAGTTGTTTGGCTACAATCAGAAGTATGAGTACGAAACCTACAATGGATCAGATTCCTACCGTATAAGATTTCGAAGATGTATTCCAGGATATTACGGACTTCCACATAAGAGAGAAATAGACTTTGTGGAACTAGTACCTGGGACATTACCGATTTCTAAGATTCCATATCCGATGGCACTAACTGAGATGTTAGAGTTGAAGAAGCAAGTTCAGGAATATGAAGATTTAAGCTTTGTTCGCCAAAGTATTCACCTTGGTGAGCACCAGTGCTATTTGTGAAGAAGAGGGATGGGACACTTCGACTCTGTATCGACTACAGGGAGTTAAACAAAGTTACGATCAAGAATAGATTTCCACTTCCTCAGATAGATGATCTATTTGACTAGTTGCAAGGATCAAGGATCTTTTCAAAGATCGATCTACGTTTAGGATATCATCAGTTACTAGTTCGGCCAAAGGATGTGTCAAAGATTGCATTCAGGACGAGATATGGGCAGTACGAGTGTCTAGTTATGCCTTTCTAAATTAACGAATGCTGTGGTAGTATTTATGGATTTAATGAATAGAGTATTCATTCCATATCTGGATCAATTCATTATAGTTTTCATCGACGACATCTTGATCTATTCCAAAAAGAGGAGGATCACAAGGAGCACTTACAAATTGCTTTACAGACACTTCAAGATAGTAAGTTGCATGTAAAGTTCAGCAAGTGCAAATTCTGGCTACGCGAGGTCAAATATCTGAGACATGTTATATCTCAGAATGTTATCTCTATGGACTCATCTAAGATCGATGTAGTCTTAAGTTGAAACAGACCCAACTAACGTGACAAAAGTCAAATGTTTCCTCGGATTAGTAGGATATTATCGAAGATTTGTAGAAGGATTCTCCAAGATAGAAGAACCTTTGACGAATTTGACAAGGAATGAGACAAAGTATGAATGGACAGATAAGCCTGAGGATGCATTCCACGAGTTGAAGGAAAGATTGACCTCTGCACTGGTATTGGCAATACCCTGGGGTGGAGAAAGATTTATCATCTACAGTGATGCATCGCACCAAGGACTTGGATGTGTGCTTATGCAGGATGGAAGTGTGATCGCGTATGGATCTAGACAGTTGAAAGTACATGAGAAGAACTATCCTACGCACGATTTGGAATTAGCGGCGATAGTGTTTGCTTTGAAGATTTGGAGACACTATCTCTATGGAGAGAAGTTTGATCTGTTTTTCGATCATAAGAGCTTGAAGTATTTGTTCTCTCATAAGAGCTTGAAGTATTTGTTCTCTCAGAAAAAGTTGAACATGTGACAACGAAAATGGATGGAATCACTCAAGGACTATGACTTTTCGTTGTAATACTATCGGGTAAAGTAAATGTTGTAGCAGATGCTCTGTAGTAATCGCTACATTACTAATTCTGGAATGGCAAGAATAAGAAGTTTTAGTTAAGTGATGGTCCAATCGACTTTGATCAGTTGTATCATAGAAGCACAACAGACGATCGAGGACCTAAAGTTATGGTTTGCCAAGATGTCAACAAAGGAACCAGAGGTCTGGAGTATTGGTACAGATGGTGGCTTACGATGTATATTTAGACTCTGTGTACCCGGCGAAGATAATCTTCGAAAAAAAATACTGGATGAAGCACACAAGTCACGAATGACTGTTCATCTTGGAGGTACGAAGATGTACAAGGATTTAAAGAGGAATTTCTGGTGGGAAGGAATGAAGAGAGAAGTAGCGGAGTATGTAGCTCAGTGTCTTACTTGTAAAGAAGTAAAGGCGAAACACCAGAAACCACCTGGACTTTTACAACCGTTACCAATTCCCCAATGAAAATGGGAACATATAACCATGGATTTCGTGGTTGGTTTACCGAGATTTCAAAAAAACCACGATGCAATTTGGGTAATAGTGGATCGACTTACGAAGACTGCACACTTTATCACCTACAACATGACATATCCAGTGGAACGTTTGAGTCGGATAGAGCAGTTTGAAAGACTTGTTTGAACTATCACTCTACTCACGGCCATGAATCAAATGCCAAATAGTATGAGCTATAGTAGTCTCCCCTCAGCATCGTCTCGAGGGGGCATTATCATATTGTAGACGAATGGTTGTGGCACAATGAGTGTATGGGGGAATCTGGTAAGCAGTCTCCTGACCATGTAAACAGTCGGTATGTTCTAATCCTACTATGGAAGCATCATACTATAGGTGATGAAATGTGCCGTCTTCGTAAGTCGATCCACTATTACCCAAATAGCATCATGATTTTATTAATACCTCGACAAACCTACCACAAAATCCATGGTTATTTATTCCCTTTTCCATTGAAGAATCGGTAACGGCTGTAGAAGTCCGAGTTATTTTTAGTGTTCCACCTTTACTTGTTTACAAGTAAGACACTGATTTTACATACTCAGCTACTTCCCTCTTCATTCCTTCCTACTATAAATTCTTCTTTAAATCCTTGTTCATCTTTGTACCTCCAAGATGAACAGTCATTCGTGACTTATGTGCTTCGTCCAATATGTCTTTCCGGAGATTATCTTCGTTATGTACACATAGTCTATCTTTACAACGTAAGGCTCTGCCTGAACTAACACTCCAGACTTCTGGTTCCTTCGTTGACGTCTTGGCGGACCATAGCTTTAGGTCCTCTGTTGTTTGCTGTGCCTGTGTAATACGCCTAATCAAAGTCGGCTGTACCATAAGATATCCAAGATGTTGTCCTTCAGTTGATTCTTCTAGTCGAAGGTCAAACTTTGCTAAGATTTCCAGTGCTTTCCATTCTCGAATCAATAATGCCGCGATTACTAAACGAGGTTGACGGCTCTGAAGGAAAATTAGGTTTAAAATGTTTTAAATGCGCAGCAGAAAGATTAAGTGACAAAAACTTATTGGTAGCCCAGATCTACTACTTGTTAACTCTGTACATGCGTACAAGAGAGGGGACAAAAATTATACCTCACGGTTTTGAACCCAATTCTAAAATCTCTGACTTCCAGCATCCTCTACTAGATGGTCTTCACTCTTATGACTCCTACGGAAGCTCTCGAAGAGGCTTGGGTTGGTGGGAACCCTAATAGAGAGGATAGAGTAGGTTTGGGAACCCTAAAATAATTTCTGCAGCTTCTGGTATATTAAAACAATGAGCTCTTATTTCTGGGCACAGCTGCCCTATTTATAGATTCCCATAACCGACCTTACGTTCAATCGATTGAAGTGACCTCGATCGATCGAACCTTTGATCTATTGAAACATTTTCGATCGATCGAACTTGTCCAGACTTCAATCGATCGAAACAACTTTGATCGATCGAACCAGTCTTGACAGCATCCTCATGTACCTTTCCAAGCATACTAGCGGAGCAAAGAGTGGGACCTCCTAGGCTCATCATTGTTGGCTCAGACCAGTTGTTAATTACCATGACCAAACTCTTTGATCAGCAGACTAATCAACTGATCAGTTAACGTTTACTCCATTATAAAATGATAACTGAACTCCAACACAAAAGAACAAATCCGAAGCGGTAACTTGACTTGTATGATGTACTAATGTTCCTCTACCGTCAGCATTCATAATCATATTCAGGTAGTCAGATAACTGTTACTGTCAACCTGAATCATGATTACTTCTTGTATTCCTTGAGTCCCATTCACCTCTTATGATTACCAAACATGTTGATAACTTTTATCAACAAGACTGCAATACTCAGTAATCGACTTGGTGACATTCTCAAGGGAATGCTTACTCTGAAACAGAGGGTAGGTTTTGTCTTGACAATATATGTTCACAACCCTATGAACATGACATACCCAAGATACCCAGGTGTTGATCTTCTATAGACCTCACTGATTGGTAAGTCAAAGCAGCCATATCCATAGTCTGTGTTCATAATTGTCGCAAGATTGAGAACACGTACCTTATACAAGTTATGAGTTTCTATTGACTGTGTGACAGCATTAAGTGTCAATAGGAAAGCTCAGGTCCGTCAATGCACCATAAGCACTAGCATATTAACTAAGAGTGACACTCTAGTGATTGAGAGTAATCACGCCATCCAATGGTAGTTAATCATGCTATAGTGTAAACCTAATGAGATATCCAGTCTCATCATCCACTGTGACAAATTCTAAGTATCAAAGAATAGTAATTCGTATCTCGCTTATATGTATCTCATACACACATGAACTACTTACTATGATACTTAAGGATTAAACAATCATCTCATGAAAGACATACGTACCAAAATGTAAATCTGATATCAATATACTAAAATGTTAATGTCTCGTACATATAGTAATGGTTTGAGGGCACAAACCCAACAATCCCCCACTTGCACTCATAACCATTTAGGACTACATCTGAGACCTAAACTATCTAGATGAAGATCAAAGACCTTATGTGGCAAAGCCTTTCTAAACGGATCCACAAGATTATCAGAGGTGACAACCTTACTGACAGTCACATCTCCACATTGAACTATATCTCGGATTAGATGATATTTTCGCTCTACGTGCTTTCCCTTTCTGTGGTTCCTTGGCTCCTTGGACTGAGCCACTGCCCCACTTTTATCACAATAAAGCGTAATAGGTGACAATGACACTGGTACCACCTCGAGCTCTATAAGGAACTTCTGGAGCCAAACAGCTTCCTTTGTGGCTTCACAAGTAGCCACATTCTCAGCTTCTGTAGTTGAGTCTGCAATTCATTTCTGCTTAATGCTCCTCTAACTAACAACACCACCTCCGAAGGTAAAGAGATGTCCAGATGTCGACTTCCTCGAATCTGTTTCTAACATAAAGTCCGTGTCTGTGTATCCTACTGGAATTAACTCATCACCGCCATATATAAGTGTAATACCCTATATTTTTTTGTAATATATTATATGAATAAGATCTTGTATGTTCTTTTAATACTTGTATGAGTTTGGCCTTACCCTTGGTATGATCTGCATCTCAATCGATTGGCAAGTTTACCAATCGATTGCCTTATCTTGGATACCAATCGATTGCCACTTATACCAATCCACTGGAGCATTTAATCCCTAACACCAATTGATTGCCATTTATGCCACTCAATTGGCAGCAGCTGGACATATTCCTTTTCTTTGGCTGGGGTTTGTCCAAGTAAACACTAACCCCTCTACATATACTAGCCCATTTTGGGCGAATTTCTGTTTCCAGAAAACAGAGAGAGAGAGAGAGTATGAGAGTTGTGTGTGTATTTATATATATTCACTCATATATATATACATACATCTATACACACACAGATGGGTTAAAGGAGAAGAAGAAGAAGGCCTGAAAGAAGAAGAAGAAGAGGAAAGAAAGAAAAGAAGAAGAGACAGACAGAGAAGACAAAGGAGAGAGAGAGAGGAGCCATCATTGAAGCTCCAAGCTTCAAATTCACACACCCAAACGCACCCTTGTGATCTAAGGTGAGTTTTAAACTCACTTGGTAACTTATTATTGATGTTAGAACCTGTTAGAATGTAGCTATGGAGTATAAATCATGTTTTCCTTGTTTTTATATGCTGGGCTGTCTTCACTATGAAGAAGATGAAGTCCCAATCGATTGGTACTTTTCCCAATCGATTGCCATCTTTCATCACACAATCGATTGGCTTTTTGTACAATCGATTGCCATTGTAGGCATCCCAATCGATATCCAAAGTTAGCAATCGATTGGAATGGATTGTGATCCAATCGATTGGATTTTTTCCAATCGATTATTACTACTTTTATACCAATCGATTGGACCCCCGTCCCAATCGATTGGCAGTTGCAGAATACTATTTTTCTTATTTTGTTTATATTACAACTGTTTAGTTGTTTATTTACTATTCAGTATTCCTAGCATGCCTTGCTGTCGTAACACAGGCGTGATAATGAGTTAACATAACGTAGGATCGTAGTAATGATAAGATTACAGATAATATTTATGACGTTAGATAACGTAATCGTTAATGAATCTCTTGGAGTTATCAGTCGTTTCATTTAGAGTAGTCAGGCCACACTTGGATAGTCTTGTATCAATGTTAGAGTTGAACTTAAGTAGGTTTGATAAGATTCGGTAATCTTGCGTGGGTAGGCCTTGGTCAATTATATGTTCTTAAAAGCGGTAGACAAACGAAGGTGTCTACGACTGCAGTGATCCGGACCAACAACACTAAGATAGCCAGATGATCTAATCATATGTTCTTAAAAGCGGTAGACAGACAAATGTGTTTACGACTGCGGTGGACTGTGATCAATGGTAGACGTCGTCAAGTCGTGGCATAGAATGATGTACTGTTACTTAAAGCATTATATCCCTGTAGTACTGTGAACTGGGCATATGTTCTTAGCTGGGGATGGACTAACGTGGTGTCCATGACATGTGTTGGACTGTGCATATGTTCTTAAAAGCAGTGGATAAAGCAATGGTGTATCTTTAGAAGTGAACTTCTGTCGAATCTGTTCTTCTATCAAAATGTGTTGTCAGTCTTAATTTAGTAAGACATTAGTAATAGGATAATCGGCTTGATTAAAGGAGTTACCCTCACTGAATCTTAATGGTTATCGTTTATAACTTGTAATAACTTTAATAGTTGATACCCTATTAGTATCTGATTCACTCATCTTTCATTAAGCTGACGGCGTTTATGCCGCTGGACATTTCTACGTTCCAATGCACCCTGGTTATGATTACACAGGTGAAGGACCTGCAGGCAAGGACTACTACGCTGGTGACGCGGTTCCTATGGAGGGTTATCTCGATGGAGGTCAGACAGAAGAAGACTATTACGCCGAGGACCACCTCTACGCCAACTGAAGATTAGGCTAGATTATAATTTAATTATCTTTACTGTTTTTGTTCTTTTTTAATCAGGCATATGTTGCCTTGATGTTTGTACTTCTGCTATGTTTTATTTGATTTGAGACTCTGATTGTAATAGTTAGTAACTTTCTGTTGACTTTAAGTTATCTTCATCCAGGACCTAGATTGCAATCTTGTTATCTCTTTTAATTATTGTTGCTTAGTACTTATTGTTGCTTAGTACTACATGGTGTGGACAATCACGTGACTTCACCAGTCCCTGCCTTTGGACCTAAAAAGGAAATTTATTTTTCTTTATTTTTGCCATTTCGGGGTGTGGCAAGATTTTTGGTATCAGAGCCTAGGTTTTATACCTTTTGGCTCATAGAATGCCCACACCATCTGGTCCTAGAACCTTGAGATTCTATAGATGAGCATTAAGATTAGTTCTGACTTAAGATAGTCCCTTTTTCAATAGCATGGCACAACCACGCTTTGTTCCAGATGAGTTTGGAGGACACTATGTGTATGAGGGCAATATTGAGCCAGTGGATCCACAATACTATGCTTGGAAGGTTAGGCAGAGAGCTATTGCAGAATAGAGCGAGATATGCAGATTGAGTAGCAGAGTTATGGAACCCAGGACCCCGAGGTGATACGTCAAGAGATGATCTACAGTAAGGAAACCTTCAGACTCATTGAGGAGGATTCCCTGTAGATGCTGCGAGACCGTTTTTCATACCAGGTTCTACTTTTAGAGGTTAGAGCAGTGCCTCCACCTCCCCCGACAGAGCCACCATCCCAGACACCTCCACCCCTACCAGAAGAGGACATTGTTGATGCACCCCCTGTAGATGAGGACCCAGAGGATGATGATCTAGACGAGGGTAAGGACAACGACGATGACGAGCCAGAGGATGGCGACGAGGATATGGAGGATGAGGAGGACGAGGACACTGACGACAAAGAACCGGAGT
This sequence comes from Hydrangea macrophylla, assembly GCA_033977485.1. Classification (NCBI taxonomy): domain Eukaryota; kingdom Viridiplantae; phylum Streptophyta; class Magnoliopsida; order Cornales; family Hydrangeaceae; genus Hydrangea; species Hydrangea macrophylla. The sequence continues at coordinate 9,245,600 of CM066990.1, read as the reverse complement.
ATGATCCAGAGGAGGACCTAGAGAACCCCGAGGACCCAGCTGGCATGGATGTGCCCTTTGGCGTGGACATTATAGTGGCAGAGTGTTATCCGATAGAGGAGGAGGCTATAGCAAATGATGATGCGGGTGATGACGCTGTCGTACCAGTCTTACCAGGCGGTATGATAGCATAGTTAGCAGCAGAGTGGGCTGCGGAGATGGCTACACATCCCCAAGGATTTGAGATTGGAGCAGCAGAGTTGGTACATGCTATGGTAGAGGCTGAGGCACTTGCAGCCGCATTTGATGCAGCCCAGGCCGACATGGCCGATGTGGGAGATTTAGGAGTTATTGTGGAGCATGATGGACTGGAGCTGCTTAGCCATGATCGAGACTTCAAGCACGAAGCTTACTATCAACCAGATCCCCGTTATTCAAGATTTTAAAGATGTATTTCGAAATATCTCTGGAATTCTGCCGAAGAGAGAGATAAACTTCTGCATCGAGCTAGCACCCGGAACATTACCGATTTCCAAGACCCCATATCGAATGGCGCCAACAAAAATGCTAGAATTGAAGAAGCAAGTTCAGGAACTTGAAGACTTAGGTTTCATTCGCCCGAGTACGTCACCTTGGGGAGCACCAGTTCTATTTGTGAAGAAGAAGGTTAGAGAGCTACGACTCTGTATCGACTACAGAGAGCTGAATAAAGTCACGATCAAGAATAGATATCCGCTTCCCCGGATAGATGACCTGTTCGATCAAATACAAGGATCAAGGATATTCTCGAAGATTGATTTGCATTCAGGATATCATCAGTTGCTAGTTCGAACGGAAGATATACCAAATGTGATTATCAGTTGCTAAAAGGTGATTATCAGATTATACATCTTTCATCAAGCAAGTATCGTCATCATCTCAAGTAATCCCTTCCGGGCATACAAAACTTCCTAGCACATAATCCTGATCAAGAATTGATTTCCTAAGATTAAAAGGTTCTATAGAAACTACTGTGCAAAAGCTGGGTTTTGGTCAAATAAGGGACCCTTGACACACATCCGATAGGATGCTTAATATACCAAATCATGGTACGAGATCAAGGGTGATCACACAGTCCCATGATAACTTGACCGACCGGGTTGCCCCGAGCCTCTAAGGTCATAGTTCCGTGCAATCGACTGGCTGGATATGCAAGGGTAATGCAACAGGCACACAAAGATTAATTAATTCAATTAAAAAGATGTTTTCAAGTCTAATCCTCAAGTGAACCCAAAATCACAAATTCTGGTCTGCGAAACAAGAGATTCTGGGTTCGATCCCCAGCAGAGTCGCCAGATTGTGGATATCGCAATTTTTCTTACCCACAGCTTTTCCTTTAAAACCCTTTTAAATTTTGAATTCAAAACAAATGAGTCGCCACTTAATTTTTTTAAGGAAAATTAAGAAACTATTTTAAAGCAACTGATCTTTTGCGAAACCAAATATTAACTAGGTCAGGGGATTATGGAATGAGAAGGGAAGGAGCCCATCGGACTAAAACACCCCTTCTCATCCTATCTCGCGATAGGCCTCTACTTAACATCCTTTTAATTGAATTATTAATCTAAGCATGCCCTCAACTAATACATAGATATACGTATACATTACACAAACATGTCAAAATGGTGTAAAATTACCAATTTACAAAATATCATTCAAAAGCCATGTAATTCAAGTAGCAAACAATATGACATGCAATATAGAACAAGAGAACTTGCCCGGGATCCAGCTGCGAATATTAAACGTGCAATGCATGCAAATAAATAAAACCTAGGAAAAGAGTCTCTAATCCTTATATACAAGTAACGCAAGTCCTAATTCTAAGGTGTCGCGCAAAGAGTTGAAAATCAATAAAATCAAAGAATACAATAAACTAAGGGAGAGTCAAAAGTCATACCTCATCGGCGCTACAAAACAAAAGGTTAGTCCACATAATGTATAGGATATAAAGTTAGATCTTAAATAACAATCCTAGACTTTTAGCTTAAATCTATCAAATGTAATTAAATCTAAAGCAAATAAATCCTAATTACAAGTGTCAAGCCATATGGATGAATATGTTCATGAACAAGAATAAATTATGAAATACCCAATCATTTAGATCACTTAAACTTTGAATTCAAGCTTAATTAATCATTATTGAAACATGGTTTGACCCTTAACTCATGAAAATATCATCTAAGCCATTATTCATAAGATTGGTTAAAACTATTGCAGAATTCTGAAAATTGCTGAGAGCAGATCATAATTTTAAAGAAATAAAAAGCATGGTTCCCGTGGTTTGATCTTGATGAATTTTGGACACAAGATGCCTCTGTGTGTCTAGTTTTTAACCCAAAAAAGAAATCAAAGTTCCAACGGTTGGATCTCCAGGAATTGGACAAAAACCAGACATCACTCAGCATTCTACAACCTTCTGTCTAGAGTTCTTGCACGATTTTCTAAAAATAGCAAAAAAATCAGAAATGCTTTGTTCTTTTTAGGGTGACTTTCTAACACATTAATCTACTTAGAAAAAATTATTTTGGGTCACAAATAGTTTATTAAGGTTCTGATTTACTTATTTCAAAAGAGTGTTACTGTTCTGAAACTATGGACAGATTGTAGTGACTTCACAAAACTCATGACCAAACCACTTTAAACATGAAATCTCCTTAAAACAAAAATTACAGTGGTAGAACTTTGAATTAGTGACATTTTCCCGTTGGTTTCTGTAATACCCTGTATTTTTTTGTAATATATTATGTGAATAAGACCCTGTATGCTTCTTTTAATACTTGTTTGAGCTTGGCCTTACCTTGGTATAATTTGGAATCGATTGACAAGTTTTCCAATCGATTGCCTTATTTTGGATACCAATCGATTGAACTTTATACCAATCGATTAATTTTATCAATCGATTGACACTTATGCCAATCGATTGGAGGCAGCTGGGCAGATTCTTTTGCTCTGGCTGGAGAGAGGCCACGTGAACACTTTTTCTCTATATATACCAGCCCATTTTGGGCGGATTTCTATTTACAGAAATCAGAGAGAGTGAGAGGGAGAGTCTTGTGTGTGTATTTTATATATATATACACTCATATATATATATATATACACACATATGTACACCTATTCACTCACACACACAAAGAGAGAGATTGAAGAGGAAGAAGAAGAAGACCAGAAAGAAGAAGAAAAGAAGGAGAAAAGAGAAGAGAGAAGACAGAGAACTAGAGAGAGAGGGAGGAAGACCACCATTGAAGCTCCAAGCTTCAATACACGTTCCCAAACACACCCCCTAATCCTAAGGTGAGTTCTAAACTCACTAGGTAACTTGTCATTGATGTTATGACTTGTTTAAATGAAGAAATGGAGAAGAAATCATGTATTCCCGTTTATATGTTGCTGGACAGTCTTCTCTGTGAAGAAGACGAAGTATCAATCGATTGGTACTCTTACCAATCGATTGACATCTTTCAGGTCCCAATCGATTGACATTTTGTGCAATCGATTGGCATGGATTGTGATCCAATCGATTGAACTTTTTATCAATCGATTGACACTACTTCTATGCCAATCGATTGAATCTTTTTCCAATCGATTGATGCTACTTTTATACCAATCGATTGAACCTCTATACCAATCGATTAGAAGCTTCAGAATACTGTTTTTCTTATAATAACTGTTTAGTTGTTTATTTACTGTTCAGTATTTCCCAACATGCTTTATTATTGTAATACAGACATAATAACGAGTTAATGCAGCATAGGGTCGTAGTAACAACAAGACTAATGGATAATGTTTATAATGTTAGATAACGGAATAGTCGTGAATCCTTTGGAGTTAACGTTCATTTCATTCAGAGTAGTCGGGCCACATTGGGATTGTCATGTATCGGTGATAGAGTTGAACTTAAGTAGGTTTGCTAAGATTCGGGAAATTTGCGTGGGCGGGCTTTGGTCGATCATATGTTCTTAAAAGCGGTAGACAGACCAAGGTGTCTATGACTTGCGGTGAATCGGACCATTTGCCCTAAGATAGCCAGATGATCTAATCATATGTTCTTAAAAGCGGTAGACAGACGAAGGTGTCTATGACATGCGGTGGACCGTGATCACTGGTAGACGTCGCTAAGTCGTGGCATAGAATGATGTATTGTTGCTTAAAGCGTTATATCCCTGACATGCGGTGAACTGTGCATATGTTCTTAAAAGCGGGGGATGGACTAACATGGTATCCATGACATGCAGTGAACTGTGCATATGTTCTTAAAAGCGGTGGATGAGCAATGGTGTATTTATAGAGTTGAACTATTGTCGAGTCTGTTTCCCCTCAAGACGTGTTATCGGTCTTAAAATGAATAGGATGACAGTAATCAGATCATTGGTTTGATTAAAGGAGTTACCCTTACTGAACTCTAATTTGGTTACGATTTATAACTTGTGATAACTTCAATAGTCGATACCCTGTTAGTATTTAACTCACTCGGCTTTCATTAAGCTGACGGCGTTTATGCCGCTGGACATTTCTACGTTCCAGCGCACCCTGGTTATGAGTATACAGGTGAAGGGCCTACAGGAGAAGACTACTATGCCGGTGACGGAGTCCCTGTGGAGGATTTCCCCGACGGAGGTCAGATCGAAGAAGACTACTACGCCGAGGACTACCTCTACGCCAACTGAAGACTAGACTAGAATTGTAGCTAATTGTCTTTACCGTTTTAGAACCCTTTTTGTAGTCAGGCATATGTTGCCTTGGCATTTGTACTTCCGCTGTCTTATATTTGATTCAAGTCTCTGATGTGTAATAGTTAGTAACTTCTGTTGACTTTATGTTACGTTGTGATCAGAACCTAGACTTCATTCGTGTTACACTATTACTCTTGTTGCTTAGTACTGCGTGGTGTGGACAATCATGTGACTTCACCCGTCGCTGCCTTTGGACCCAAAAAGGAAATTTATTTTTCTCTATTTTTGCCGTTCCGGGGCGTGACAGGATTTTTGGTATCAGAGCCTAGGTTGTATACCTTTTCGCTCACAGATTGTCCCACACCATCTGGTCCTAGAACCTTGAGATTCTATAGATGAGTATTAAGAATAGTTCTGACTTAAGGTAGTCCCTTTTCAGGTAGCATGGCACCGCTGCTGTTCGTTCCAGACGAGTTTGGAGGACACTATTTGTATGAGAGGAGTATTGCGCCAGCAGATCCACAGTACTACGCCTGGAAGGTTAGGCAGAGAGCTATTGCAGAGACAGAGCGGGACATGCGGATTGAGCAGCAGAGATTTGGGACCCAGGACCCAGAAGTGATACGTCGGGAGATGATCTACCACAAGGAGACCTTCAAACGCATCGAGGAGGATTCTCTACTAATGTTACGAGACCGTTCTTCGTACCAGGTTCTACTTGCAGAGGTTAGAACAGCGCCTCCACCACCCCAGACACCTCCACCCCCACCGGAGGAGGACATGGCTGATGCACCCCCAGCAGATGAGGATCCGGAGGATGATGATGAGAGGGATGACGATGATGAGCCAGAGGATGACGATGAAGAGATGGAGGATGAGGAGGACGAGGACACCAATGACGAGGAGTCGGAGTATGATCTGGAGGAGGAGGACCCCGAGGACCCAGCCGGTATGGATGTGCCAGTTGGCGTGGATATTGTAGTTGCAGAGGGTTATCCGATAGGGGAGGAGGAGGTAGCCGCCGATGATGACGCAGGTGATGATGCAGTAGTACCAGTCTTACCAGGAGGAGTTATAGCACAGCTGGTAGTTGAGTGGGCTGCAGAGATGGCTGCACATCCCCATGGATTTGAGATTGGAGCACCAGAGTTGGCACAGGCTATGGTACAGGCTGAGGCACTTGCAACCGCATTTGATGCAGCCCAGGCTGACATGGCCGCTGATGCAGGGGATTTGGGAGCTGTTGTGGAGCATGATGGACCCAAGCTGATTGAGGATGTTGTAGAGGATGAGGACATGATGGATGACGATGATATGGATGAGGATGATGTTTTATCTGAGGTTGCCCCAGAGGACGAGGCTTCCATATGTGGATCCGATGTGGACAACTTTTGAGTCCAGTACCTTTAGGACTTAGACTTTTACGTTTGACTTTAGGACATGTTGTCCACTTACTTTTGACGCTTATATAGACAGCTATGGACCATAGCGTTTTTGTATAGGTAGCCACCAGTAGTGGTCTTGTGTATATCTTTCCTTTTGTTTAGATCTTGTATAGGACCATGTACTACGCGGTACACAGATGATCTGTTGTGTACTCCGCTGTACATCTTTTGGGTATATATATATGTGGCAGATCGTTTCTCTTGATTATTTCTGTTATCGTCTCATTATTATGTCATGGTTGTGATTTTGATCCATGTTATGCTTTCTGTTATTTAATTATGGTCATTTTCACGTGAAGATTGTCCGCTAATCGTTAGGTCCTTCATAGGTACACCTCACACGGATCACTATGGTGGGACCCACAAGGAACCAAGCACGACTGGGAGCACCCATTCCCGAGGGTATGGACCCAACTGGAGTCTTCGAAGCCTTCATGCAACGGATGGAGCACATCGGCGATACCTACAATCATGCCACCAATAACAACGGCAACAACCACGTTGTCCCTCCAAGACAGGCAGGCGATAAGCTGTTGGAACGATTTCGTGGCCTGCGACCCGAAAAGTTCGACGGCATGGCAGAGCCCTGGAAAGCAGAGCAATGGATACAAGAGTTGGAGCTAATCTTTGAAGCCCTAGAGTGCAGTGAGCTTGACAAGAGACGTCTAGCCGCATTTTAACTGACTTACTCCGCTGCGGACTGGTGGGAGGCCGAGAGAGCCACAATTGGGATCGACGCTGCAAGGAGAATGCCTTGGGAAGCATTCAAGACTCGATTTCTCGAGAAGTATTTCCCTGAGGACGAAAGAGACCAACAAGAGAGGAATTTCCTGAGTCTAACCCAAGGAAACTGGACAGTTAGGGAGTATACTACACAATTCGAGCGACTTTCTCGTTTTGCTCTGCATATGATAGACACCTCCACCAAGAAGGTCAAGCGATTCCACCAAGGACTCAACCACACCTCCGGCACATGATGATAGGCCATCTGGGCCAGTCATTTGAAGGGATTGTCCGTCTTGCTTCAAGTTTGGAAAAGGATGCTTACCCTGTGCAAGGACCACAAGCGAATCAACCTCCACCCAGGACCTTCCAACCAAGGAACTTTCCCGCGCAATCATCGAGGAAGAATCAAGGATGGAAATCCCAGACCAACAACTATCAGGGAACCAAGCGCACATGGGATGGGACAAGGAAGCCCCAAGCTAATTTTCCTCGACAGCAGAATCAACAGCGAGGACCACCTCAGGCACAGCCCGCCGCCCAGCGACAGAACACTGATGGATGTTTCAACTGTGGAGTGCCCAGACATATTGCAAGGTATTGCACAGCCCCCAAGACCAATCGCCGTAATGACCTCGTCTGCCGCAACTGTAACAAGCCTGGTCACATAAGCAAGGATTGTCGAGCACCACGTGGAGGCTACTATGGGGCGCCTGCTCAAGGACAGCAAGGACAGCAAGGACAGGTTAGGGTGAATGCCATCATCCCTAACAATGCAGGGTATAATGCTGAGGAACAGCAGAACTTGGAAGGTACACTCATTTTATTTCACTGTCAAGTTAGAGCTTTGTTTGATACCGGTGCCGCCCATTCTTTCATAGCTATTAAGATGGTACGTGATTTGGGATTGCTACCCCTAGCACTTGAGCCGACCCTTAATGCCGTTTCGCCCTTGGGAGTATCCGTTAGGTTAGGTAAGGTGTGCAAGGATTGTCCCTTGACACTAGAGGATAGAAATCTTCCGATAGACTTGATAGTCTTGTCAATGTCTGAGTTCGACGTGATCCTAGGAATGGATTGGCTTACTAAGTATGGCGCTAACCTGGATTGTGTTAGTCGGACCATTGTCTTTTCGACGCCTGGTTGCCCGCAGATCAGATTTCAGTGCCAACCGTTGAGCGACATGTTTATCACGAGCTGCCTAGCCTCGATTAAGACTTCAAGCACGGAGCCTACTATCAACCAGATCCCCGTTATTCAAGACTTTGAAGATGTGTTCCGAAGTATCTCAGGACTTCCACCGAAGAGAGAGATAGACTTCTGCATTGAGTTAGCACCCGTAACGTTGCCGATTTCCAAGACCCCGTATCGGATGGCGCCAACAGAAATGTTAGAATTGAAGAAGCAAGTTCAGGAACTTGAAGACTTAGGTTTTGTTCGCCCCAGTACATCGCCTTGGGGAGCACCAGTTCTATTTGTGAAAAAGAAAGACGGAGAGCTACGACTCTGTATCGACTACAGGGAGCTGAATAAAGTCACGATCAAGAGTAGATACCCACTTCCCCGGATAGACGACCTGTTCGATCAACTGCAAGGATCAAGGATATTCTCGAAAATTGATTTGCGTTCAGGATACCATCAATTGCTAGTTCGACCGAAAGACATACCAAAAACTGCCTTCAGGATGAGATATGGACACTACGAGTTTTTAGTGATGTCTTTTGGATTGACTAATGCCCAGGCAGTATTCATGGACCTAATGAATAGAGTATTCAGACCCTATCTGGATCAATTCATTATAGTATTCATCGACGACATTCTAATTTATTCAAGGACGGAAGAGGAACATAAGAAGCATCTACAAATTGCTCTACAGACTCTCAGAGACAATAGTCTGTATGCGAAATTCAGCAAATGTGAATTCTGGCTTCAGGAAGTTAAATTCTTGGGACATGTGATATCACAGGATGGGATTTCCGTAGACTCATCTAAGATCGATGCAGTCTTGAGCTGGAACAGACCAACCAACGCGACCGAAGTTAGGAGTTTCCTTGGATTGGCGGGGTATTACCGGAGATTTGTGGAAGGATTCTCTAGAATCGCAGGACCGTTGACAAGCCTGACTAGGAAGGAGACGAAGTACGAATGGACTGATAAACATGAGGATGCATTTCGGGAATTGAAAGAGAGACTAACCTCAGCACCCGTGCTTGCGATACCTAAGAGTGGTGAACAATTCATAATCTATAGTGATGCATCACACCAAGGACTTGGTTGTGTGCTAATGCAAGAAGGGAATGTCATCGCATACGGATCAAGACAATTGAAGCCGCATGAGAAGAACTATCCGACGCACGACTTGGAACTAGCTGCAATCGTGTTCGCCCTGAAGATTTGGAGACACTATTTGTATGGAGAAAAGTTCGACTTGTTCTCAGATCACAAGAGTTTAAGGTACCTGTTCTCTCAGAAGGAGTTGAACATGCGACAACGGAGATGGATGGAGCTACTCAAGGACTATGACTTCTCTTTGCAATACCACCCGGGTAAAGCAAATGTTGTAGCCGACACTCTGAGCCGGAGGCCACGCCTTTTGGTTGCTTCGATTTTGATTAGAGAATGACGAGCAATGGAGACGTTAGCCGAATTCGACCTTCGACCAATGGAATCAGGAGAAGGACAACACCTTGGATGTCTTGTCGTGCAACCGACTCTCATCAGCCGCATCTTGGAAGCTCAATAGTCGAACGAGGATTTCAAGTTATGGTTTGCTAAGATGTCCGCAAAGGAACCAGAGATATGGAGTATTAGTACGGACGGAGCACTGAGATGCAAAGGTAGACTCTGTGTGCCAAATGACGATGGTCTCAGGAAGAACATTCTGGATGAAGCACACAAGTCAAGGATGACTATCCACCCAGGAGGAAACAAGATGTATAAGGACTTGAAGAGAAACTTCTGGTGGGAAGGATTGAAGCGAGAAGTGGCCGAGTATGTATCGCAATGTCTTATTTGCAAACAAGTGAAGGCAGAGCATCATAAACCACCTGGACTCCTACAACCACTACCAATTCCCCAATGGAAATGGGAGCACATCACCATGGATTTTGTGGTTGGATTGCCAAAGTCTCAGCAAAACCACGACGCTATTTGGGTAATAGTGGATCGACTCACCAAGTCAGCACATTTTATCGCCTACAGCATGACGTACCGTGTTGAAAGATTGAGCCGGATGTATCTAGAGCAAGTAGTGCGACTGCACGGTGTACCTGTCTCAATAGTTTCAGATCGAGATTCACGCTTCACCGCAGAATTCTGGAAAAGCCTTCAGACAGTAATGGGAACTTCATTGAATTTGAGTTCAGCCTTTCATCCACAGACAGACGGTCAGACCGAACGAGTCAATCAAGTGATGGAGGATATGTTGCGAGCCTGTGTCGTTGAATTCGAGAATTCATGGGAGACGCATCTACCTTTGATCGAGTTTGCCTACAACAACAGCTACCACACGAGCATAGGGATGGCGCCGTTTGAAGCTTTGTATGGAAGACCTTGCCGATCGCCGCTATGTTGGGCCGAAGTCGAAGATACTCAACTACTTGGGCCTGAGATGATTTGAGAAACCAGCGAGAAGATCCAGATTGTACGAGAAAAGATGAAGACAGCGCAATCCAGACACAAGAGCTATGCCGACAAACGACGGAAAGATCTAGAGTTTGCAGTTGGAGATCATGTCCTACTCAAAGTCTCGCCAGTTCGAGGTATCGTCAGATTCGAACAGAAAAGAGGCAAGTTGTCGCTGCGATTCACTGGACCATTTGAGATCCTAGAACGTGTTGGGGAGGTTGCTTATCGACTTGCATTGCCGCCAACGATGTCAGGAGTGCACAACGTTTTCCACATCAGCATGTTGAGGAAATGTGCCCACAACCCAACGCACGAGATCAGTTTTGAAGATATCGAGGTGAACGAGAACGTGACATACAACGAAGGACCAGTGCGTATTCTAGACCGAGGAGTGAAGAAGCTCAGAAACAAGGAGATCCCGCTAGTGAAGGTTCAGTGGAAGCACCACGACGAAGGAGAAGCTTCATGGGAGCTGGAGTCAGAAATGCGAGAGAAGTTTCCATTTTTGTTTTAACCCTGTTTATTTCGGATTTCGAGGACAAATCTTTAATGAGTGGTGGATGATGTAATACCCTGTATTTTTTTGTAATATATTATGTGAATAAGACCCTATATGCTTCTTTTAATACTTGTTTGAGCTTGGCCTTACCTTGGTATAATTTGGATACCAATCGATTGACAAGTTTTCCAATCGATTGCCTTATTTTGGATACCAATTGATTGAACTTTATACCAATCGATTGATTTTATCACTCGATTGACACTTATGCCAATCGATTGGAGGCAGCTGGGCAGATTCTTTTGCTCTAGCTGGGGAGAGGCCACGTGAACACTTTCTCTCTATATATACCAGCCCATTTTTGGCGGATTTCTGTTTACAGAAATCAGAGAGAGTGAGAGGGAGAGTCTTGTGTGTGTATTTTATATATATACACTCATATATATATACACACATATATACACCTATTCACTCACACACAGAGAGAGAGAGAGATTGAAGAGGAAGAAGAAGAAGACCAGAAAGAAGAAGAAAAGAAGGAGAAAGAGAAGAGAGAAGACAAAGAACTAGAGAGAGAGGGAGGAAGACCACCATTGAAGCTCCAAGCTTCAATACACGTTCCCAAACACACCCCCTAATCCTAAGGTCAGTTCTAAACTCACTGGGTAACTTGTCATTGATGTTATGACTTGTTTAAATGAAGAAATGGAGAAGAAATCATGTATTCCCGTTTATATGTTGCTGGACAGTCTTCTCTGTGAAGAAGACGAAGTATCAATCGATTAGTACTCTTACCAATCGATTGACATCTTTCAGGTCCCAATCGATTGACATTTTGTGCAATCGATTGGCATGGATTATGATCCAATCGATTGAACTTTTTATCAATCGATTGACACTACTTCTATGCCAATCGATTGAATCTTTTTCCAATCGATTGATGCTACTTTTATACCAATCGATTGAACCTCTATACCAATCGATTGGAAGCTTCAGAATACTGTTTTTCTTATAATAACTGTTTAGTTGTTTATTTACTGTTCAGTATTTCCCAGCATGCTTTATTATTGTAATACAGACATGATAACGAGTTAATGCGGTGTAGGGTCGTAGTAACAACAAGACTAATGGATAATGTTTATAATGTTAGATAACGGAATAGTCGTGAATCCTTTGGAGTTAACGTTCATTTCATTCAGAGTAGTCGGGCCACATTGGGATTGTCATGTATTGGTGATAGAGTTGAACTTAAGTAGGTTTGCTAAGATTCGGGAAATTTGCGTGGGCGGGCTTTGGTCGATCATATGTTCTTAAAAGCGGTAGACAGACGAAGGTGTCTATGACTTGCAGTGAACCGGACCATTTGCCCTAAGATAGCCAGATGATCTAATCATATGTTCTTAAAAGCGGTAGACAGACGAAGGTGTCTATGACATGCGGTGGACCGTGATCACTGGTAGACGTCGCTAAGTCGTGGCATAGAATGATGTACTGTTGCTTAAAGCGTTATATCCCTGACATGCGGTGAACTGTGCATATGTTCTTAAAAGCGGGGGATGGACTAACGTGGTATCCATGACATGCGGTGAACTGTGCATATGTTCTTAAAAGCGGTGGATGAGCAATGGTGTATTTATAGAGTTGAACTATTGTCGAGTCTGTTTCCCCTCAAGACGTGTCATCGGTCTTAAAATGAATAGGATGACAGTAATCGGATCATTGGTTTGATTAAAGGAGTTACCCTTACTGAACTCTAATTTGGTTACGATTTATAACTTGTGATAACTTCAATAGTCGATACCCTGTTAGTATTTAACTCACTCGGCTTTCATTAAGCTGACGGCGTTTATGCCGCTGGACATTTCTACGTTCCAGCGCACCCTGGTTATGACTATACAGGTGAAGGGCCTACAGGAGAAGACTACTATGCCAGTGACGGAGTCCCTGTGGAGGATTTCCCCGACGGAGGTCAGACCGAAGAAGACTACTACGCCGAGGACTACCTCTACGCCAACTGAAGACTAGACTAGAATTGTAGCTAATTGTCTTTACCGTTTTAGAACCCTTTTTGTAGTCAGGCATATGTTGCCTTGGCATTTGTACTTTCGCTGTCTTATATTTGATTCAAGACTCTGATGTGTAATAGTTAGTAACTTCTGTTGACTTTATGTTACGTTGTGATCAGAACCTAGACTTCATTCGTGTTACACTATTACTCTTGTTGCTTAGTACTGCGTGGTGTGGACAATCATGTGACTTCACCCGTCGCTGCCTTTGGACCCAAAAAGGAAATTTATTTTTCTCTATTTTTGCCGTTCTGGGGCGTGACAGTTTCACTTGATTCCAATGGTTAGATTTCGAACCAAAAATCTTTGATCAAAACCGGTTTATGGATCCACTGTTTCATTGTCAAGTTCAACTTTCATTTGTTAACCCCAACTATTAAACCATGAAGTTGGACTTAAACTAAATCATTTTCTCCTACCATTTGATGGTCATTGGAGGCTAAAGACCTTTATATTTGTAGATTTCAAATGAAGTATGAATGGACTTCATGAAATCTCAAGATAATGAATCTAAACCATGGAGATGGGCTTAGACTCAAAACTACATTCTCCTACCATTTGATGGTCATTGGAGATGAAGATATGACTAATACTCATGAGCCTTAAGCAAACATAGTTAAACACTCATAGGTTTTCAAGGAATATGGAAGAGGATTCCATGAAACCTTAAGTTAAAGAATCCTAAACCATGGTAGAGGTTTAGATTCATTTACTTACTCTTATATGAAGGATGATCAACCTTGACCCTCATGGGGGAGCACAAGCTCATATCGAATCAAAGGATCCAACTCATGAGATTCAAGTAAAGTATGGAAGACTTCCAAGAATCTCAAGAGAGAAGTATAAACAAAAGAAAGAAAAAAAAGAACTAAAAGAAAAAGGCAATTAAAGTTTGCAAGTTCCCTAATAAAACTTCTAAAAAAGGTTAATCAAAAGACCAAAAAGTTCAAAAAGAATGAAGAAAAACAAATTGTGGTTAGAGGATCACCTCCAAACGATCCTCAAAGCTTATCTCCTTTTTGAAGATCTTCCAAGCTCTTTTCTCTAGTTTTTTTTAACTCTCTCTCAAATATATGTTTAGTGTAATGGTAGCTCTTTCTTCTTTATCCTCTCCAAGAAGATCCTCCTCCTTTTATAGACAAAATTACCAAGTATTCTCAGTGAATTCGGAGTAACAGACAGGTGTAAATGTCTCATTTGGTGGTACAATACGTACTTCCTGAAAATAGACAGACTGCTGTAGAAGGCGGTAGTCAAAAAACTTCTGCGGCAGTCAGTGGATGCCGCTGCGGCACTCCGTGAAAGCCGCTGCGGCATTCCATGACTGCCGCGCGACAGTTACTGAGAGCCGCTCCGGATTATTAATTGCCGCATTTTTGTCAACCTTACTTTATCAGTTTTTTATTTTTATCCGCATATATATACGTATTGTACCACAAAATACGGATTTTAAAAGCAAACGGCAGTCAGAAATTGTCGGCGGCAATCAGTGAATGCCGGTCCGACATTCTGTGGCTGCCGTTCGGCACTCACTTAGTGCCGTCCGGCACTCATTGAATGCCGCAAACAACTGCCGTGTGCCGGTTTCTGTTGAACTTCCCCATTTTAGGTCTTTTCTTTTCTCATTTTTCTTAAAAAAACTTATTTTCGAAGATCTTTTCCAAAAGTGATGTTTTATACCTGAATTCTCCTAAACACCTGGTATTTCATTCTGTGAAAATTTTACCGCGTTTGGAGAACTTTCTGAAGAGCTTGGAACACTTCGAATCTTTCAGTCCTTGTCATCATCGGATATGGATGTAACACTCTCCTTAATTCGATGTTTGGTCAAAATTGGGGTGTCTACAGGTGGTGACAGAACAGGTGGGTTTTGGAGGTAAGTTTTGATCTTATCGAAGGCTTTCTGACACAAGGTATCCCACTCGAACTGTTGGGTTTGTGCCCTTAAACCATTACTTTATATAGGAAACATTGACATTTTAATATATGGATATCAGCTTTACATTTTGTTATGTATGTTTCTTTCATGAGATGATTGTTATCCTTAAGTATCATAGTAAGTAATGCGTGTATGTATGAGATACATACAAGTGAGATACGAATTGCTATTCTTTGTTACTTAGAACATGTCACAGTGGATGTTGAGACTAGGATATCTCATCAGGTTTACACTGTAGCATGATTAACTACCATTGGATGGAGTGATCAATCTCAATCACTAGAGTGTAACTCTTAGTTAATATGCTAGTGCTTATAGTGCATTGACGGACCTGAGCTTTCCTATTGACACTCAAGGCTGTCAATCAGTCGATAGGAACTCATAACTTGTGTAAGGTACGTGTTCTCAATCTTGAGACGATTATGAACACAGACTATGGATATGACTGCTTTGACTTACCAATCAGTGAGGTCTATAGAAGATCAACACCTGGGTATCTTGGGTATGTCATATTCATAGGGTTGTGAACATATATTGTCAAGACAGAATCTACCCTCTGTTTCAGAGTAAGCATTCCCTTGAGAATGTCACCAAGTCGATTACTGAGTACTGCAGTCTTGTTGATAAGAGTTATCAACATGTTTGGTAATCATGAGAGGTGAATGGGACTCAAGGAATTCAAGAAGTAATCATGATTCAGGTTGACAGTAACAGTTATCCGACTACCTGAATATGATTACGAATGCTGAAGGTAGAGGGACATTAGTACAACATACAAGTCTAGTTATCGCTTCGAATATGTTCTTTTGCGTTGGAGTTCAGTTATCATTTTATAGTGGAGTAAACGTTAACTGACCAGTTAGTTAGTTTGCTGATCAAAGAGTTTGGTCATGGTAATTAACAAACTGGTCTGAGCCAACAATTAAGAGCCTAGGAGGTCCCACTCTTAGCTCCGCCAGGATACTTGGAAAGACACATGAGGAAGTTGTCAAGACAAGTTCGATCGATCGAAGGATGTTAGATCGATTGAAGTCTTGGAAGTCTCGATCGATCGAGAATGGTTCGATCGATCGAAGGTTCGATCGATCGAAGGTCTTCGATCGATCGAAGTCTAGGTCGGTTCTGGGAATCTATAAATAGGGCAGCTGCGTTCTGGAAAAGAAGTTCGTCGTTTTAGAACGTCAGAAGCTGCAGAAACTGTTTTAGAGCACCAAACCATCTCCTTCCTCTCCATTAGGGTTCCCACCAACCCTAGTCCTTCCTGCGAGCATCCATAGGAGTCATAAGAGTGAAGGCCATCTAGTGGAAGTTGCTGGAAGTTCAAGAAAATCAGAATTGGGTTCAAGACACTAAGGTATAACTCTTGTCCCCTCTTGTGCGCATCTATGGAATTAACGAGTAGTAGATCCTGGGCTACCATTAAGTTTTTATAACTTGACTTTTCCGCTGCGCGTTTAAACTATTAACTTAAACCGGTTTTTTCCATCACGAACTTCTCTCCTTTTCTGAGTAACTTAAATAGCGGGTCGTAGGTCATGGTGAGTTTTGAGATAAAACGGCTTATGAATTGTATTCTACCCAGGAACCCCCTCAGCTCTTTTTTATTCTTGGGTGGCTGCATTTCGACTATGGCTTTTATCTTGGTTGGGTGTACTTCGATTCCCCTCTGAGTAATGAGGAACCCTAACAATTTTCCTGTGGTGACTCCGAAGTTACATTTCTGTGGGTTCAATCGCATCCTAAACTCTCTTAACCTCCCGAAGAATTTCCTCAGAGCCTCCAAGTGACCTCCCCTCTCCTTAGATTTCACAATCATATCGTCCACATACACTTCCACCTCTTTATGGATTATGTCGTGCAATAACGTGGTAGCGGCTCGTTGATATGTTGCCCCCGCATTCTTGAGCCCAAACGGCATCACCCTATAGCAGTATGTTCCCCATGGAGTGATAAAAGTGGTTTTTTCTCTATCTTCCGGTGCCATCAGGATCTGGTTATAGCAGGAGAATCCATCCATAAAGGACAGAAGCTCATGTCCGGCGGTGTTATCAACAAGGACGTCAATATGTGGTAAAGGGAAATCATCTTTAGGGCTTGCTTTGTTTAAGTCTCGAAAATCAACGCAAACCCTAACACGACCATCCTTTTTGGGGACGGGCACTATGTTGGCGATCCATTCTGGATACTCGGTGACCATCAAGAATCCGGCTCTTAACTGCTTTTCAACTTCCTCTTTGACTTTGAGTGCCCATTCAGGCCTCATTCGCCTCAATTTTTGTTTTACTGGCTTCGAATTTGGAAAAATGGGAATGTGGTGTTGGACTATCTCTCGATCAATGCTTGGCATATCATTATAGGACCATGCGAAAACATCTTTGAATTCACTTAATAGTTTGATTAATTCTTTGCTTTCTTCTTTGCCAAGTGTAGAGCCGATAAAGACATTTTGAGGATTATTTTCATTTCCTAGATTAATTGTTAGAGTTTCCTCAATGATTTTACATGTAGATTCTTTTTCTTTTTCAATTAATTTTTGCAATTCAAGGGGTATTTCATGATCATCACATTCATCACATTCATTAAGCGCGTTCGAGTAGGCAGAATCAGTCATATTCTCATTGATTTTCTTTGGAGTGATTACAACAGACATAGAAATTGAAAGACGCCTCATTTGGGCCATTACAGACTCTGGGTGTGGGGGAAACCTATCACTTGACTCAAAAACCAACTCTTTCTTGTTTTCTCGTCCCAGATCAGTGATGAAGCATTCTTCCAGATCCCCTGTCTTGGTAATTTCTTCCTTCTCTTCTCTCTAGGCTCTTCCTTTGTCGGTCTCCCTCTGACCTTCCTCATCTTCCTCACTCTCGGCTGCCTCCTCCACTAGGCCTTCAGCATATTCATCCTTGGCCTTTCCATGATCCGCTTTTATAACTTCTGTGCTCCCTTCGCCCAATAGATTTTTCATGACGGAGTCGTCTAGCGCACCAACCCAATCCTTGGCAGTAACCGACTTGGCAGGCAGCTGCAAAAACGGATCTTCATATGCAGAAAACTCATGAGAAAAGAACTTCTCAAACTCTGGCTTCAAACGTTCATCTTTCTGGTCCACCCATGGCTCTGGGAAGCCACAAAAGGGGAAATCTTCACCTTCCTTCATGATGTATCCATTGAGCGTCTTTAGGTAAGGGTCTAATGGCGCATCGGCGACTTTCTTCTTTTCTTTTTGCCCTTTCTTGGGTGGTTGGTACCCCAGATCGTGAGTATGAGTCTGAGTAGGGATTTTTGGAAACTCCGGCAGGCCTTAGTGGTTCTTTCCCAACCCTAATCCTGGAAAGAAATCCATTTTCTTCATGATCCCTGCGACCAATGGGCTTGCGTATTGGTCAAAGTACAATGGCAGGAATTCTTTTGGCTTTTCCTCCCCAATCATGCTGAGGAACTCGAACCCTCCCATGCTTGCTTCTTCTTCTTGCAGTTGTAATTCTAGAACAGGTGCGCTTGACGAAGCTTCAAACGAACGAATCCAGCTATCCCCGAGGATGTCGCAGACCTTGCCCTTCCAAACACATTTGACCTTTTGATGAATGGTGGACGGTATGGCACCCAAGCTATCCAACCATGGCCTCCCTAGCAATAAATTAAAAGAGGCGGGGATATCAATGATTTGAAATTCAGTTTGTTTATCCACTGGTCCAATGATGATGTTAAGAGAGATGATACCCATGACTGTTCTATGAGTGTTGTCATATGCCCTGCCCTTTTGTTGGGACGACACGAAGGACGATTCATCTAAACCCATCCGTTTGGATGTTCAGAAGGGGCATACATTAAGAGCAGACCCGTTGTCAACGAGACAAGCGGGCATGGTGTTCCCCAAACATTCAACAGTGACATACAACGGTTTGTTAAGCATGGGTCCACCGGGGGGCACGTCATTTGAAGAAAAGGTAATGGCCAAGGTCGAAATTCTGCTAATCATTCCCACGATATCTTCTGGTGCTGTGTTGATGGGAACATCAGATTGATTAAGGGCGTCCAACACTGCCTGCCTGTGGCGTTTTGATGCTATCAACAACCCCCAAATGGTGATATTAGCCTGGGTTTTCTTCATCTGCTTAAGAACCCTATCTTCTTCCTCTTCTTCGTTCATTTTCCCCTTTCCCTTGTCCAATTCCCTCCCCGGATGATCTTCCTCTAGCTTATGCGGTTTAAAGAGCCAGCCTGATCGAGTTAAATGACTGACTTTTTCCCTTGCCCATAGATTGTCGACTTCTGGATCGATTTTCAAAGTATCCTCCACCACCTCTGCTTCCTTGTCACTCTCGTACCAAAGATCATCTTCCACTTGACTCACGTTTTGACTGTCATTCCCTTGAACCCACCAGTCTGACTGTCCTATTTCACTTTTCCCCGGCTGATCCTCCAAAGTACAGATCGTTGAATCCTTCGGCAGTTGGTATGGCTTCCTTGGTGTCCCGGCCTTAGTGATTAACCTGGACGGATCGAAGGTTGCTTCTTCTACCCCCAAGAAATAAAGACCCTGCGGTGGTGGCACAACTTGATGATTTGGAAGCGGATTTCTTGTAACGTTCGGAGCTTTGGCAAGTGGTTCTGAAATTACTTTGTTATCAATGAGGTCCTGGATTTCGTGCCTTAATCTCATACACCGATCCGTTGAGTGACCCTTCTGCTGATGATATTTACAAAAGAGGTCCCCTTGGAAATTTGGCGGAAGTGGACTTGGTAGAGGTCGAGGTTCCAACTGACGGAGATGCCCCTTTGCTAACAGTCTATCGAGGGCAGTTGATAGTGACACTCCCAGATTTGAAAACTTTCTTGGTGTTTTGTCTCCTCCCCTCTTTGGTGTTATGTCAAACTTCCTCTCTAGCCCATTTAGTGCATTGACGTCGGTGGGGCCGGAGTGACCCCCCGTTTGTGCTCCGTTGGACCCGTAGTTTGGTCTCCTATACCGGGTTGGTTGCTCTTCTCTCTTAATTACCCCTTCTTGGATTACATCCTCTATCCTTGTCCCGATATCGAAAACCTCGGCGAAGGTGTTGATTGACTGAAACCTCATCTTTTCTTGATACACTGGCTGTAAATTCTTCATCAGCATTCGGATCTGGTCCTTCTCAGATGGTCTTTGTACCATCTTAGCTGCCTTTCCCCTCCATCTGCTCAGGTATTTGGCGAATGATTCTTTGTTCCCTTGCCTAGTGGTCTCCAAATCTCGGACAGTGACATCTAAATCTTGATTGTACTCGTACTGCGCCACAAATGCTTTGATCACTTCCTCCCACACCCTGGTCTTGCTTGGTTCGAGAGTAAGATACCATGATAAAGCAGCCCCGGTAAAAGTCTGTTGGAATAGGACCGCCATCATGGTTGTGCTCAGCCCACTTGGTTGGAAAGCTCCAATACACATCCTTATATGGCTGCGAGGATTCCCGGTCCCATCAAACTTGTCAAAAATTGGCATTTTAAATCCGACAGGTAGTGTCTCACGTGCTCCGTCATACAACCCTTCCAGTTTCATTAGATAGGTATCAACCCCCTGAGCCTTGCGCATTACCCTTTCCAACTTCTTTATTTTCTCGATCAGTAACTTCTCTTTCTCAGCCTTCTCCCTTTCCCTGTTGGCTTGTAGCGCATCAGCCCACTGCGCCTCCTGGTTGTCAAACCAATCTCCTCCTCCTCCAAGAGATTGGTCCACAGCTGGCGGAACTATAGGTGGTGGTCGGCGATTCAGCTCTTCTATCATTCCCATCATGCGGTTCATGTTTTCGGCCTGTCGCCTCATTTGCTCCGCTTGTTGTTCTACCAGTGTCCTTAACCCGGCTATTTCTTCGTTGTTTCTTTCTTCGGCCATGTCAACGTATTCTCTTCTTACCAGCCTCGCAGTGGGATCCCTAAACCACGCTTGATTTGATGTTGATGCTATTTTTGCTCCTACAATAAATTTTGAAAATTTTCTTTTAAAAACCTTTTTATTTGCTTTCTTTTGTTATACAAAGACATTTTTGTTTTTAGATGACATTTATGTGTCACACGGATGCAATGCATGTGTGTGTGTGTGTGCCTATTCTATATGCCAAAGAAGAGAAAAAATCCTAATCCTAACACATAAACATATAAGCACATAAAATCCTCACCCATGTCAAGTGCGCTAATTTCTCCTCTCATTGTGATTCTCGTTACCCTTTTGAAGGTTGGTTATTTAAAATTTTCATTTCTTAAGATGATGAAATCTTCCAAAAACAATTCTCAAGAATTTTGAATCTTTTATTCGAAAATAAGGATGTGAAAACATTTACCAACAAAAGATGATTGGGTTGAAAATTCATTTGAAAAAACGCTTCTTTAGTTGGTGAACTTTTTCAAAAGCAAACATCCCAAAAGTTTTGAGTTCTTCCTTCGAAGATAAGAACGTGAAAATATAACTTAACAAGGTTAGTTTGGAGTTTTACTTGAAAAATGAGCCCCAAAGATTTTGAAAAGAACGAGCAAAACTTTCGAGTAAAGACGGCAAAAATCCGTTCACTTTTAAAGATGGATTTGAAATTTATTGGGTAGGAGGACCAAATGATCGGATTATCACCGTACTCTTCATGGATCCGGATGCATACAAGGTCAATGATGCTTTAGCTAAATACGATATAGGAGATGTAATCTTATACTCACAATCTAACACCTTCCCAAAAGGGAATTGCTTGAGAGCGATTAAGAGTTTACATGACCCGTATCGAGTGAGCATAGTCATCATCTCAGATAATCCCTTCTGGGCACACAAGACTTCCTAGCACGTAACCCTAATCAAGAATTGATTTTCTAACTTTGAAAGGTTCTATGGAAGCTACTATGCACAGCTGGGTTTGGTCAAATAAGGGACCCTTGACACACACACATGATAAGATGCTTCATATACCAACACATGGTACGAGATCAAGGGTGATCACACAGTCCCACGATGACTTGACCAACCGGGTTGCCCCGAGCCTCCAAGGTCATAGTTCCGTGCAATTGACTGGTTGGACATGCAAGTGAAATGCAACAGGCACACAAAGATTAATTAACTCGATTAAAAGGATATTTTTCAAGTCTAATCCTCGAGTGAACCCAAAATCAGAATTCTGGTCTGCGAAACCAGAGATTCTGGGTTCGATCCCCATCAGAGTTGGCAAATTGTGGATATCGCATTTTTCTTACCCACAACTTTTCTTTAAAAATCTTTTTCAATTTAAAACACAAAACAATGAGTCGCCACTTAATTTTTAAAAGGAAAAATTAAGAAACCATTTCAAAAGGAAACTGATCTTTTGCGAAACCAAAGATTAACTAGGTCCGGGGATTATGTAATGAGAAGGGAAGGAGTCCATCGGACTAAAACACCCCTTCTCATCCTATCTCGTGATAGGCCTCTACTTAACATCCTTTTAATCGAATTATTAACTTAAATGTGCCCTTAACTAATACCTATGAATAAATATACATTACAAAAGCATGTCTAAAGGGTGTAAGATTGCAAATGATAAAATATCATTCAAAAACCATATAATTCAAGTAGCAAGCAATATGATATGCAAAATAGGAACTAGAGAACTTACCCGGGATCCGGCCGCGAATATTTAAACACGCAAATACATGCAAATAGATAAAACCTAGGAAAAGAGTCTCTAATCCATGTATACAAGTAAAGCAAGTCCTAATTCTAAGGTGTCGCACATAAGATTGAAAAATCGATAAAATCAAGAAATTAAAGTAAACTAAAGAGGGATTCAAGAAATCATACCTTAATAGCGCTACAAAACAGAGGGTTAGTCCACAATGGTATACAAGATATGAAGTTAGAAATAGCAATCCTAAATTTCTAGCTTAAATCTATCAAATGTAATTAAATCTAAAGCAAATGAGTCTTAATTGCAAGTGTCAAGCCATATGGATGAATATGTACATGAACAAGAAAAAATTATGAAATACTCGGTGATTTAGATCACTTAAACTTCGAATTCAAGCTCAACTAATCGTTATTGAAACACGGTTTGAACCTTAACTCATGAAAATATCATCTAAGCCATTACTCATAAGATTGATTAAAACTTGCAGAATTCTGAAATTGCTGAGAGCAGATCATGACTTCAAAGAAATAAAAAGCATGGTTATCGTGGTTTGATCTTGATGAATTTTTGACAGAAGATGCCTCTGTGTGTCTAGTTTTTAACCCAAAAAAGAAATCAAAGTTTCAACAGTTAGATCTCCGGGAATTGAACAAAAACCAGACATCACTCAGCATTCTACAACCATCTGTCCAGAGTTCTAGCACGATTTTCTAAAAATAGTAAAAAAAATCAGAAATGCTTTGTTCTTTTTAGGGTGACTTCCTAACACACTAATCTACTTAGAAAAAATTATTTTGGGTCACAAACACTTTATTAAAGTTCTGATTTACTTATTTCAAAAGAGTGCTACTGTTCTGAAACTCTGGACAGATTGTAATGACTTCACTAAACTCATGACCAAACCACTTTAAACATGAAATCTCCTTAAGACAAAAATTACAGTGGTAGAATTTGAGTTATAGACACTTTCCCGTTGGTTTCACTTAATTCCGACGGTTACATTTTGAACTAAAAATCTTTGATCAAAACCGTTTTATGAATCCACTGTTTCATTGTCAAGTTCAACTTTTATTTGTTAACCCCAACTATTAAACCATGAAATTGGACTTAAACTAAACCATTTTCTCCTACCATTTGACGGTCATTGGAGACTAAAGACCCTTATACTTGTAGATTTTCAAATGAAGTACGAATAGACTTCTTAAAATCTCAAGATGATGAATCTAAACCATGGAGATGAGCTTGGACTCAAACTACTTTCTCCTACCATTTGATGGTCATTGGAGATGAAGACATGGATAATACTCATGAGTCTTGAAAGAATATAGAAAGGATTCCATGCAACATCAAGCTAGAGGACCCAAGTCAGAAGTACGGACTTGGATCCATCCATTTGCTTATAAAATAAAGTGATGATCAAACTTTGACTCTCATGTAAATCATAAGCTTACATGAGATTCAAAAGATCAAACTCAAGAGCTTTCAAGAGAGGTATTAAAGATCTCTAAGAATCTCAAAAGAAAAGTATAGACAAAAAGAAGAAATGAAATAAAGAAGACAAAGAGAGCTAATGATCTAAACCCATCAAAGAGCCTTTTGGTAAAAACTTGTTTACTTCAAATTCATAGATGCTTTCTAACCAAGCTAAGAAGAAATTAAAAAAGAGTGAAAACTTAAATAAGATTAGTGACTTAAAAGAAAGAATGAAAAGGAGACAACTTATGATTAGAGGATCACCTCCAAACTATCCTCAAAGCTTCTCTACTTTGAAGATCTTCCAAACTCTTCTTCAAGCTCTCCAAAACTCCCTATCTCTCCCAAACATGTGTTGTTATATTGGTATATTATGGTATCTTTCTCTCCTTCTCATCCCAAGGAAGATCCCTCTTCTTTTATAGACAAAATAACCCAGGAATTTTTAGTGAATTTGGAGTAAAAGACAGGTGTAAATATCTTATTTGGTGGTACAATGCGTACTTTCTGAAAAAAAGCAGACTGCTGGAGTTAACGGCAGTCAGGAAGTGTTCCGCGGCACTCTGGGAATGCCAGAACGGCACTCCGTGAAAGCCGCGGCGGCATTCCATGACTGCCGTGCGGCACTTACTCAGTGCCGCGACAAATTATTGATTGTCGCGCTTATGTCAGCCCTACTTTATCAATTTTTTTTGTTTTTATCCGCATACATATATGTATTGTACCACAAATACGGACTTTAAAAGCAAATGGCAGTCAGAAAATATCGGCGGCATTTAGTGAGAGCCGGTCCGGCATTCTGTGAGTGCCGTACGGCACTCACTGAGTGCCGCAAATAACTGCCGTGTGCCGGTTTCTGTTGAGCTTCCCCTTTTAAGTCTTTTCTTTTTGCCTTTTTCTTAAAAAAAAACTTATTTTCGGGGATGTTTGCCCAAATGTGATGTTTTCACTCCTGAATTCTCCTGAATACCCGGTATTTCTTTTCCTGTGAAAATTTTACCACATTTGGAGAACTTTCTGAAGAGCTTGGAACACTTCGAATCTTTCAGTCCTTGTCATCATCGGATATGAAGGTGACACTCTCATTAATTCGACGTTTGGTCAAAATCGGGGTATCTACAAGTGCCAGTTGGGCGACAGTTAATGTGCCAATTGGGCGACAGTTAATGTGCCAGTTGGGTGATAGTTAACGTGCCAGTTGGGCAATAGTTTGAGTGCCAGTTGGGCGATAGGTAATGTGCCTGTTGGGCGACAGTCAACGTGCCAGTGGGGTGATAGTTAATGTGCCAATTGGGCGACAGTTAATGTGCCAGTTGGGCGACAGTCAACGTGCTAGTTGGGCAATAGTTAATGAGCCAGTTGGGCGACATTCAATGTGCCAGTTGGGCGATAGTAAATGTGCCAGTTAGGCGACAGTCAACGTGCCAGTTGGGCGATGGTCTGAGTGCCAATTGGGTGATAGTGTGAATGCCAGTGGGTACTTCGGTTGTTATGAATATAGTGTGTTGACCATTGAGAGTTCATACCCAAGCTATAAGTATGTTGTATGGCACGATTATTGCATTAATAGTGATCAGAAAAGTTTCCATCGTGAATGTATTAAGGGGTGAAACAGAATATTGAACGTGTAGTGAAATCTTGATGGTTATAATTGGAAGTTATTAATGAACTAAACTATAAAACGTATGAACGTGTAAGGTAATGGCAGTTGTTAGACTCCCGATTAAAGTTGATTTGTACACCTCAGTGATGTGTGTAATCGAGCGATTCATTGTCGAGTGTTGTTCTTTCTCGACCTGTGGATGTATTGTTTCCAGAATATGTGTTGTGAGTTCATTGTTCAGGTCATGGATTCGATATCCCAACGAAAAGATAGTAGTATTGTTCGTGCTTTGCACACACGAGCATGTTGATGAAAGGAGAATGTATTCTATGATTAAATGCGATTATATGCTTACTTGTTTACATGTCTTTGTTGAGACCTTTGCTATTCCCGTGAAAGAATGCGTATTTTGATAAGAAAAGTTACCGTATCTCAAGACACTAAAACTGTGATGCAAGTAAAGAAACGTTTTATATTATAGATTATTGCGTAGTTATGTTACTCACTCAGCTTTGTTCCAAAGATGACGGCATTTTACGCCCTAGACATTCTCATGTCTAGAGTGTTGCAGATTTCTTTAGGACAGGAGGGTGGGCTCTGGATGCAACACTGAAAAGCCAAGAAGGGTTAGAGCCAAGCTGGAGAACAGGAAATAGTTATTTCAGTGTTTAAGCTTATGTATAAGTTTAGTATGGCCTCATGTAATAAGTTTGCAGTTATTGTAATCATTATATCTCCCATTGCGGTAATTATGTTTCAGTTTAGGCTAAGTGATGTTTACTCTCTAGAATTTCCCTTATGAAGGCATGTGTTGAGCTAGAAGGGACAGAACGGTTAATCAACCAGTCACGTGTCCACGAACCCATAAAGGAAATTTATTTTCTCTATTTTTGGTACTTCGGGGCGTGACAAAGTAATTCCTTTGTTGGAAAAGTACAAGATCACGCATCATCTGTCATCACCGTATAGGCAACAAACGAACAAGGTGGTTGAGGCAGCCAATAAGAATATCTAGGCGATCTTAGGAAAAACCATAGATACTTATAAGGATTGGCACAGTAAATTACCATTTGTACTATTAGGATACCGGACGTCTATGAAGACTTCTACTGGGGCTACACCGTACTCATTGGTCTATGGAATGGAGGCTGTCTTACTAGTCAAGGTAGAGATACCATCTTTATGAATATTGGCAGAATGTGAAGTATTGGAATTCAACTGGCTGCGTAAAAGTTATGAGGAGTTAGCACTCATGGACGAGAAATGACTATTAGCCCTGAATCATGTTCGAGGGGGATACGCCCAAACTTGGCTCTACTCTATGACAGAGCAGTTCTATTCAATGATCGGCCCCTATCCCGACCAGGTCATGCTCATAGCATCATCTCGAGCAGTTTGGACAACCCGAGACATACCAAGTGGAAAATGTCCGAAGCCCGACCAATAGGGCGGGAAGACTGCATAGTCACAGCTCGTCGTAGGGACAGCTCACCCAGGCCCCGAGGCATGATCTAGAATATTCCAGATAATTTCCCACTCAAGTTAGAAGACTAATGGAAAGTGCAAATTGTATCCTAATTGTATTAGGAAACCCACTTGATTTGTGTCAATCACATTCTAATTGGATTGTATTACCTAATCTAATTAGTTTCATTGTATGAGTAGATCTCTTGTATCTATAAAAAGAGACCACTCACCCCCATAGAAAGGGATCAACTTTTCAATCTAGATAGCACCTCTATAGCAGTCATGATCACGCTCGGCCGACCTACGATAGCTCCAAACTATTGTTGGTTCACCATAGGTCCCCAGCTTTTTACAGTATAGTGAACGTTCTTAGACACACATGTGGATGTAGGTTCCTTCATTAACATGGCCGAACCACATACAAAATACCAGTCTCTTACTCCCTTTCTCTCCTTAAACTGCTCTAGTTTATCTTACAAAATTTTGTCATCATCAGCTTGGCGTTGTTTGTGGGAATCCGACAGATTTCACAAAAAAATCTCTTGACTGACTGTCATGCCTCCGAAGAAGAGCAAGAAGGCTGCACAACGGGCTGACTAGGCATTCCCGCCAGTCCCGACAGTCCTAATACTAGAGCAAATCATTGCAACCCTCACACAACTCTTAAAGATCCAACGTCAAACCCAGCAGTAGATCGGAGCCCCCTGGCCCAACAAAGCAATCCTCTAGCGGCCAGGAAATAGCCCGGGAACGTTGTGCACGGTTGGGAACCGATCCTGACCATATAACGTTCCCGAGCCAACCCATCCCGTGTGGAGGATACCAGAAACATTAACGGTAGGCATGCTGCTCAAGAGGAGAGGCATGAACATATGGCCCGGGAATCAGTCTAGGGTTACTCGGTCAAGAGCCGAGGTGTCCTTAGGCACACAATGAACTGGAGTCATAGCCAAGCCCGATCCCAGGGGACAATGCACCTCCAGGAGAAGAAAGCCTCTTCCACTGATCCGACCTATGTCCCGAATACCGACCGGGATAGCGTGGTGGTCCATATCAAGGATTTGGAGAAACAGATCGACGGGCTACCAAAGACCTGGGCTAGAATCCTACTCAAGACCGTGTCAGTACCGAGACAGAGTCACCATTCTCTAGCCAAATCACGAGGTTTGTCATCCCACAAAAATGTAAACAACCTCGTCTAGATTCTTACAACGGTCTCTGGAAGCCAGGTCTACCACGTCCAGACCTACAAGGCTCAGATGGCCCTGGCCACCAGCGCCAACGAACTGTACTGCCTATGTCATACCCCGCAGTAGCAAAAATAGAGGCAATAAAGTCCTTTTTCGACCCATAGGCCATGACAGTTAAAAGTCACCACATTGTCCATAACCAAAGTCAAACCATCAGAGTAATGATTCAAACCATGCATTGGAAAGTTTTAAGGTCGGTATATAAAAACAGAGTATGATACTAAACTATTACAAGACATAGGTATATGCGGAAACATAAGTAAAGTAATACGGCAACATACGCCGATTATAAACGTAACTATTACAAAGTCTCTAGAAACGTCAATATAAACTAACTACGGCAAGGTTTCCAAGTCATCAACTTGCATAGTAGTCAGTACCAGCATAGCCTCCGTCACCGTAGGCTCATCCTCGTAGCCCCTATCTAAGTATGCTTCACCTGTATACTTATAACCTTGGCCAGCTGGACGTAGAATATCCAGTGGCACAAACGCCGTCAGCTATGAAAGCCGAGTAAATGCAAATGCTAACAGAGTATCTATTGATTTGCAGTATATGAAACAATAGGATCAATAGAAGGATTATCTCATCATTCGCATGAATGTATATACCCGCTCAATATATCACAACGGACCTAGTCCCAATCCATCCCAAACATAACATAGACTCCTGGGTCCATGTTAATCAGACACGTAGCCGCATACCTACGGTCTGTCACATCTGACACAAAGTCCCTCGGTTTAACACATAAGTCAGACATGTTGTCCTATATCACATGAGCTATCAAATTCTGACACACAGTCCTAATGTTCTGGCCAACTCGCCCTGATAGAATACGGCACGCAGCCCTGATATACTATAGCACTTAGCTCCGCTATACCACAGCACTCAGCTCCCCCACAACACTCAGCAATACTATAGCACTTAGAAATATCATAGCAGTCAACAATACTACAACACTTAGCAATACCACAGCACTCAGCAATACTATAGCACACAGCAATACCACAGCACTCAGCAATACTACAGCAGTTAGCAATACCACAACACTCAGCAATCCAGTAATACCACAGCACTCAGCAATACGACATCACTTAGCAATACCACCAAACTCAGCAATACTACGACACTCAGCTCCACTATACTATGATAGCACACAGCCCTGAAATGTTACTATGGTACTCCAGCCCCAAAACATTATGCCTACCAGCCCCAATATATTAAACTCGACACGAAGTCCTACATTTCATACCCTACCAATTTCGACACATAGTCCAACTCTATCATACGTAAACCTGACACACAATCCAACGCTATCATACTTTTCCCTGACACGTAGTCCCGATCCTATCCCTGTACCTTAGGATTTCACATCCGACATCATACAATTTTAGCGGCCACCTTCATATGCATAAATATAAATATAATCAACCTCTGCGGTCGACAGACCTACTACTATGCATGTCAGCTTTTCATTCTGATTTACAACATTATACCATCATTATACAATTGGTTCCACTATCCAACAAGTTAAGTCCATTATTCCACGTGTGTATTATTACAATACAGCTTCCCAACATCAACGCATGATAATAAACAAGTTAACAGCTCATCAGATATAAACCAAATAAATATCTAACATTCTATTAAGTTTGATCGATTGAACTCATTTCAATCAATTGAAGAAAAACTAGGTTCGTTCGATCAAAGGCTCTTCGGTCGATTGAGATGGGTCTGTGTTCGATCGATCGAGAGAAGTTCAATCGATTGAACGCAGTATTATTCTAGAATTGAACTGGACCTTGTACATACGTTCGGGGTTCATTTTATCTTGCTGAAACATATATAAACATACATATCTATGCTGCTAAGTGAGTATAAGCACTCACCATTAACGTCGATGATGCCAGCGAGCTTGGGGTGGCCGCGAGTGGTATCCAGACAATCTCCTCTCTCTCCTCTTTTTCTTTCTCCTTCTCTTTCTCTGTCTCTTCTCTTTCTCTCCTCCTTCTACTCTTCCATTCTTCTCTTTTTCTTAGCTTGAGAGTGTGTGTGAGTGTTTGTATGTATATATATATGTATATATGTGTATGAGTGTGTAAGAATATATTCTCTCTCTCTAACTCTCTCCCAAAGTTCAGCAACCCAAACCCATATATGAGAGTGGGTATATATAGGCAAAGAGAGAGAGGACAGGTGGCAGAACACATATACTAAAAATTCAGAGTTCGATTGATCGAAGTGAGTGTGATCGATTAAGAACAGGTCAGTCAGGGTTCGATCGATTGAGATGGGTTCAATCGCTTAAGAAAAGAAACACGTCATCAATTCAGGTCAACAGAGCTTCGATCGCTTGAAATGGGATCGATCGATTGAAGAATGAAACTCTCGATCGATTGAAGTTAGTTCGATCGATCGAAATCGAAATTACAGTGAATGAAAATACAAGCATACTGAATCTTTTTAATATAAAAGTATTATAAAAGTACAATAAAAATACAGGGTATTACATCATCCCCCTCTAAATAAAGATTTCATCCCCAAAATCTGAGCTAAGCATTGTCGTGAAATTTTCACTGAATCTTTACCAACGGAATCTCTTTATTCCTCAGCTTCTTAACACCTCGATCCAGAATTTGTACTAGTCCTTCATGAAACGATTCATTGGCGTTAACCATGATGCCTTCAAAGTTGATCTCATGACTCGGATTGTGAGCACACTTTCTCAACATGCTGACATGAAACACGTTGTGTACTCTCGACATCTTAGGCATCAGTTCGAGTCTGTCTGCAACTTTTCCTATACGTTCGAGGATCTCAAATGATCCAATGAAGCAGGGTGCTAGCTTTCCTCTCTTCTATCCAAATCTAACAATTCCTCGCACCGAAGATACATTAAGTAGCACATGATCTCCAACACTGAATTCCAGACTTTTGTGACGTTTATCATCATAACTCTTGTGTCTACTCTACGCCATTCACATCCTTTCTTTCACGATTTGGATCTTCTCATTAGTTTCCCAAACTAATTCAGGTCCAAGCAGTGGATTGTCTCCAACCTCTTCCTAACATAAAGGCGATTGACACGGTCATCCATATAATGCTTCGAAGGGTGCTATTCCTATACTTAAATGGTGGTTGTTATTGTACATAAATTCCATTACCGATAGATGAGTCTCCCATGAGCTCTGAAAATTAATGACACATGCTCGCAGCATGCCCTCCATCACCTGGTTGACTCGTTCAGTCTGTCCACCAGTTTGCGAGTGAAAGGCTATGCTCAAGTTCAATGATGTCCCCATAGATATTTTTAGACTCTTCTAGAATTCTATAATGAATCTCAAATCACGGTCAGATATGATAGAGACTAGTACACCATGCAGTCGTATGACTTGCTGTATATACATACGGCTCAAGCGTTCGACTGGATACAACATACTATAAGCTATGAAATGCTCTGATTTGGTAAGTCGATTCACAACTACCCAAATAGCATCGTGGTTTTGCTGAGATCTTGGCAATCCTACCACAAAATCCATAGTTATATGCTCCCACTTCCATCCGGGAACTGGTAATGGTTGTAGAAGTCCGGGAGGCTTCTGATGTTTTGCCTTCACCTTTTTATACGTAAGACATTGAGACACGTGCTCAACAACTTCTCGCTTCATTCCTTCCCACCAAAAGTTTCTCTTCAAATCTTTGTACATCTTTGTACCTCCTGGGTGGATAGTCATTTGTGACTTATGAGCTTTGTCCAGTATATCCTTCTTGAGATTATCTTCATCTAGCAGACAAAGTTTGGCTCCACATCTGAGTGCTCCCTTCGCATCAATATTCTAATTCTCTGGTTCCTTTATTGTGTTGCTTGCGAACCACTCCTGAAGTCCTTCACTCTTTTTTTGTGCCTCCAAAATACAACTGATGAGGGTTGGTTGCACCATGAGACATCCAAAGTGTCATCCTTCACTTGGATCTGAGACTTGAATACCGAATTCAGCCAAAGTTTCCAATGGTTTCCATTCTTTGACCATAAGGGAAGCTACTGTTATCCTCCTGGGTTTCCGACTTAACGCATCGGCCACTACGTTTGCCTTTCCATAGTGATATTGCAATATCAAATCATAGTCTTTCAATCCAACGTCGTTGCCTCATGTTCAACTCCCTTTGAGAGAACAAGTATCTCCGATTCTTATGATCGAAAAATAAATCAAACTTCTCGCTATAGAGATAATGTCTCCAAATCTTGAGAGCAAAAATGATTGCAGCTATTTCAAGGTCATGCATCGGATAATTCAACTCGTTGGGCTTTAACTGTCGTGTTCCATATGCGATTACCTTCCCGTCTTGCATCAGAACACATCTAAGTCCTTGGTGTGATGCATCGCTATAGATGGTGAACTATTCACCACTCTTGGGTATTGCCACCACTAGCGCAGTAGTCAATCTCTCCTTTAATTCCTGGAATGCGTGTTCATGCTTGTTACCCCATTCAAACTTCAAGTCCTTCTTCGTTAGTCTAGTAAGAGGAGCTACAATCTTGGGGTATCCTTCCACGAATCTATGATAGTATCCAGCCAAACCAAGAAAAATTTTGACTTCCGTTGCGGTGGTTGGTATATTCCAATCCAGAACTGTGTCTATCTTTGTCGAGTCTACGGCTATTCTGTCCTGCGAGACGACATGCCCTAGAAATTTGACTTCCTTTAGCCAAAATTCACACTTACTAAACTTCACATACAATTGATTATCTTAGAGGGTCTGTAGGGCGATTCTTACATGTTCCTCGTATTCTTCCTTAGTTTTTGAGTAGATTATACTATCATCTATGAACACGATAATGAACTGGTCCAAGTAGGGTCTAAATACTCTGTTCATTAGATCCATGAATATCGCTAGGAGATTGGTTAATCCAAAAGACATAACCAAGAATTCATAATGCCCATACCTCGTCCTGAAGCAGTCTTTGAGATATCCTCGGGTCGAACCAACAGTTAATGATATCTCGGTCGTAGATCAATCTTTGAGAAAGTCATCGCTCCTTACAACTGATCAACAGATCATCGATTATAGGGAGTGGGTACTTATTCTTAATCGTGACCTTGTTGAGCTCTCTATAGTCGATACAGAGTTGTTGAGTCTTGTCCTTCTTCTTGACAAATAGCACTGGCACTCCCCAAGGTGAAGTGCTGAGTCGAACAAACTTGAGATCTTCTAACTCCGGTACTTGCTTCTTCAGTTCTTTCATAAGGAGCCTTCGATTATGGTAAAGTACCGGGTACCAACTCGATACATAAGTCAATCTCACACTTAGGTGGCAATCCTAAAGTATTCAGAAACACATCCTTTAAGTCTCGGACTACAGGAGTCTGTGCCATAGTGAGTTCTAAACTCGAGCTCTCGATAGCTGCTAGATGGCTAGTGAGAAAAGCATCACTAGAGAGGTTGTATTGAAAATCAAAAGACCGAATTCCTGGCACCGAAAAGGTAATCATCTTATTGGCACAATCCAACTTAGCACGATACTTCGTGAGCCAATCAAATCCTAAGATGATGTCAAATTCCTTCATTGACAAAACGATTAGATCTGCGGAAAAAATTCTATCCTCAAGGGATAAGGCACAGTCCTTACATACTTTCCCTAACCTTACGGTCACTCCCCAAGGTGATACCGCATTCAGGGCTATGTCAAGCGCGTGGGGTACTAAACCCAACAGTTTAACAATTCCGATAGCAATAAACGAATTAGAAGCACCGGTATCAAATAGAACTTTAGCTCGAGTGCTGAATAACATAAGACTACTTTCCATGTTTTGCTATTCAGCCTCATCCAATCCCACGTTCTCTGGGAGGACAGAATTCATACGAGCCTGTCCAACTTGGCCCTGAGCAACTGGTCCGTTGTATGCCTTATGAGGTGCTCTACAGTCCTTGCTAATGTGGCCGTGATTCCCACAATTATAACAGCAAATGCCTGACCTATTATAGTTCTTAGGAGCTTGACAATCCTTAGCCACATGGCCTGGCTTCCCATAGTTGAAGCATCCACTATTATTGCTTCCAGTAGTAGCAGGGAGTCCTTATGGAGGAGGTGCTCGGTTTGCAGCATAGCGGTTCTGAGGAAATACAAGTTGTTGCTTTCTTTCTCTAGTCCAATTGCGCTTGTTCCCTTGGAACTGCATCGGAGGTCTCGGTCCTTGGTTACCCCTTGGTGGTGGTTGATTCCTAAAGCGTCCTTGCTCCCAACTGTTAATATCCTCATAACCGACTGCCATCCCTACCATAGCTTTGAAGGTTGGACCCTAATGATTTAGAGTCATCCGTTGTAGTGGCAGTGAGAGGCCCTAGTGATACTACCTATTCTTCTTTTCTTGGGTATCGATCATATGAAGGGCAAAATGAGATAGTCATTCCAACTACACCGTATATTCTCTTACGGTCTAGTTTCCTTGCCTTAGTTCAATGAATTCTCTCTCCTTATTATTTCTCTCCATCTGAGGGAAGTAGTTTTCCAAAAATAACCCTTTGAATGTAATCCAGGGCATCCTTCCGGTCGCGTCCTCTCCTACGGTCGCCTTCTCTGATTCCCACCAATCGGATGCTGCATAAGTCAACTAGAATGTCGCCAGTCAACGCTTCTCGATCTCATTACATCCAAAGGTATCAAAGATTGCTTCCATCTCTCGGAGCCACTATTCTGCCTACCACGGTTCAGTATTCCTGTCAAACTTCTCCGGGAAAAAATGATGAAAACGCTCCACAATTCTATCCTCAACTGGCCTCGGGGGTGGTCCGTGGTTATTACCATTATTCCCGTTGGGATTATTGATCCGTTCCATTCTCTGCACAAAGGCCTCGAACAATCCAGTCGAATCTGCAACTTGGGGTGCTTGGGGGGCATCTCCAATTTGAGTGGGATAATTTCGAGTAGGCATTCCTGCCATCGATGCAGTAAGGTTCGGTACCTATACAGACATCTCTCGGTTACTCGTCAACCCAAAATAATTATAGAAAGTAAATCGCAACTAAGCATAATAGTTATAACTATTATCACATTAATAGCACGGAGAACTCCATGGGGATGATCTCCACAACACAAATTTAGTGTCAACCCCTATCTCAAGGAATCTTATGGTTCAAACTCAAGAAATGTCGGACAATTGGTGAACGCAAATACCAAACCTGACTCTAATACCAAAAATCATGTCATACCTCGCAGAAGCAAAAATAAAGAGAATAAATTCCTTTTTGGACCGGTAGGCCATGATAGTTTAAAGTCACCACATTGTCCATAACCAAAGTCAAACCATTAGAGTAATGATTCAAACCAGTCATTTGAAAGTTCTAAGGTCGATATATAAAAATGAAGTGTAATACTAAACTAAACCATAGGTATCTGCGGAAACATAAGTAAAGTAATACGGCAACATATGCCGATTATAAATGTAACTATTATAGAGTCTCTAAAAACATCAATATATACTAACTACGACAAGGCTTCCAAGTCTTCAGCTTACGTAGTAGTCAGCACCAGCATAGCCTCCGTCATCGTAGGCTCTATCCTCGTAGCCCCTATCCAAGTATGCTTCACATGTATACCCATAACCTTGGCCAGATGGACGTAGAATATCCAGCGGCATAAACGCCATCAACTACGAAAGCCGAGTGAATGCAAATACTAACAGAGTATCTATAGATTTACAATATATAAAACAACAACATCAATAGAAGGATCATCTCATCGTTCGCATACATGTATGCACCTGATCAATATATCACAACGTACCTCGTCCCAATCCATCCCAAACATAACATAGACTCCTGGGTCCATGTTAATCAGACAAGTAGTCCCATATCTACGGTCTGTCACATCTAACACGTAGTCCCACGTTCTAACACATAAATCAGACACGTTGTCCTATATCACACGAGCTATCAAATCCTGACACACAGTCCTAATGTTCTGGCGAACCCGCCTAGATATAATAGGCACGCAACCCGGATATACTGCAACACTTAGCTTGATTATACCACAGCACTCAGCTTTGTAAGCACTCAGCACCACCACAGCACACAGCAATACTATAGCACTAAATAATATCACAACACTCAACAATACTACAGCACTTAGTAATACCACAACACTTAGCAATACTACCGCATTTAGCAATACCACAACACTCAGCTTCGTAATGCCTCAGTACTCAGCTCCGCTATACTATGATACCTCGCAGCCCCGTTATGCTACTATGGTACTCCAGCCCCAAAACATTAAGGCCACTAGCCCCAATATGTTAAACTCGACACAAAGTCCTACAACACATACCTACCCTATTCTGACATACAGTCCAACTCTATCATACGTAAACCTGACACGTAGTCCAACGCTTTCATACTCGCCCTGACACGTAGTCCCGATCCTATCCCCGCACCTTAGGATTTTACATCCGACATCATACAATTTTAGCGAACACCTTCATATGCACAAATAAAAATAGAATCGACCTCTGCAGTCGACAGACCCACTACTATGCATGTCAGCTTTTCATTCTGATTTACAACATTATACCGTCTATACAATTGGTTCCACTGTCCAACGCGTTAAGTCTATTATTCCACATGTGTATTATTACAATACAGCTTCCCAACATCAACGCATGATAATAAACAAGTTAACAGCTCATCAGATATAAACCAAATAAACATCTAACATTCTATTAAGTTCGATCGATTGAACGTAGTATTATTCTAGAATTGAACTGGATCTTGTACATATGTTCGGGGTCCATTTTATCTTGTCGAAACATATATAAACATACATATCCATGCTACTAAGTGAGTATAAGCACTCACTATTAACGTCGACGACGCCGATGAGCTCGGGGTGGCCGCGGGTGGTCTCGGGACGATCTCCTCTCTCTCCTCTTTTTCTTTCTCCTTTTGTTTCTTTGTCTCTTCTCTTTTTCTCCTCCTTCTACTCTTCCCTTCTTCTCTTTTTCTTAACTTGAGAGTGTGTATGAGTGTTTGTGTGTATATATATATGTATATACGGGTATGTATATATATGTATAAGTGTGTATAAATATATTCTCTCTCTCCCTAGCTCTTTCCCAAAGTTATGTAACCCAAACCCATATATAAGATGGGGTATATATAGGCAAAGAGAGAGAGGGGGCAGGTGGCAGAACATGTATATTGAAAATTCAGAGTTCAATAGATCGAAGTGAGTTCAATCGATTAAGAACATGTCGGTCAGGTTCGATTGATTGAGATGGATTCAATTGGTTGAGAAAAGAAACACATCATCAATTCAGGTCGGCAGAGTTTCGATCGCTTGAAATGGGATCGATCGATTGAAAAATGAAACTCTCGATCAATTGAAGTTAGTTCGATCGATCGAAACTGAAATTATAGGGAATGAAAATACAAACATACTAAATCTTTTTAATATAAAAGTATTATAAAAGTACAATAAAAATATAGGGTATTACAGCCTGGCCTTCCCCAGCGCTTTGAAATGCCCGATCACTCAATGGTTCTATTCTTTGAAGCCCCGATCAATCTGCAGTTTCAAGCAATTCAACAAGCAGTTCATCAACAAATTCATCGGTATGCATGAACGACCAAAGCCTGACAAACATGTGCTGATAGTCAGGCAAAGAAATCTTGAGTCCCTCAAGGAATTCACCGACCGGCTTAATCAAGAGAAGCTCAGGATCTATGATCTTGACAAAATCGTTGCAATTACAACCTTCTGCTCAGGAGTTCAGGACACCAAGTTTGCCACGTCATTTTATAGAAACTGGCCAAAAACCTTAGTGGAACTCGTAGAGAGGGTCGAAAAGTACGTTGACACTGATGAATTTCTAAAGACCAAAGACCTCAGGCACGTAAGCGATGAGCCTTCAAGAAATAAGCAAAAGCGAGATTAGACCGAGAGGAGCATCGCAAAGAAGCCCGATAGTTCTGGTAGTTCTTTCGGTTAGCAGCTTTCCGGGTCTGGCAGCCCCAACTTGACCTCCATTTCATAATGGTTTGTGTTCGGCAGACTTAATCCAACCTCCAGTTCACAAAGGCCTGTGTTCGGTAGCCCCAACCCGACCTCCAGTTCACATCGGTCTGAGTCTGGCAACCCCGTCCCGACCTCTAGTTTGCAGTAGTCAGGATCCAGTGATTCCGACCTTGCCTCCAGCTCAGACTAATCAGGAGCCTGGTGATCCCTACCTGACCTCCTGTCTCTAATAGACCAGTCGAGTCCAACTGTAATGGTACTTTTTCCCGACCATAGAACAAAGCTCAGATTGCCAAAGGGTTGCTACAAAGATTCGGATCACCAATCAACTCCTCGTCGATGCCTAGAGCACAAGAAAAAGACCTCGAGTTTAACTCCCGAGGCACTAAAAAGACCTCGGGCTCAACCCCGAGGCCACTATTACACAGTTGGCAAAAGACCTCGGGATCACACCCGAGGCACCCATAAGACCTTGGTATCACACTCAAGGCACCAAAAAGACCTCACGATCACTCAAGAGGCATCGGTTTCACTTAGGTCCATAACCCACAATTGGGGCAAATCCCCCTAGATGGCTGATGATAGCAAACTTCAAAAGAGCTTGGAAATACCAAAATTCTAGGTCGGTCACCTATAGTCATAGCCTCTACAAACCACCGTCTTAGGAAAAGCTTGGGGGTTAGGAAGTCATAATGAACTAAATAGGCAATCACACCAGGTATTTACAAGCCTTGGGGTTAACTAAGTCAAACTATTTTTCTGAAAAAAAAACTAAGTCAAACTCTTAGACAACCCGAACGCCTACAATACTCAGAGGCACCAGCTCCTCTTAGGTCTAAACCGACGATAGAGGAAATCCTCTTAGGTTGGCCCACGATAGAGGAGCAAAAGGACCCTAAAGCAACACGCTTTAGGTCTGCTCCACCAACATGGTCAAGCTCTTCTCCCAAAAATCTTGACTAAGGTTGGCTGGGCGGAAGATAATAATCGTGGGAAATTAACATAAAAGGACCCTAAAGCCATATGCTTTAGGTCGGCTTTTCAAACATGGTAAAGTTCTTTTACCCACAACCTTGACGAAGGTTTACGGGTAGAAGATGACCGTCCTAGGAGCTAACTCAAGCAAAAGGTCCCGAATTAGGCTGAGTCTTAACTCTTAGCCAGTTCCTGAGAACTCATAAGACTTAGAAGTTCCAAGGAAACTTTCTCGAGCACTTAGACAATGGCAAACGGCTTCAGACAGATTTCCAAACTTGCCTCGATAGAGCATCAAGACAACCTTAGAAATGGGGGGCAACTGATACGCCCAAACTTGGCTCTACTCTGTAACCGAGTGGTTCTTTTCAATGACCGGCCCCTATCCCGACCAGGTCATGCTACATAGCATCATCTTGAGTAGTCTGGATGATCCAAGACATCCGAACGGTATATACCCGAAGCCCGACCAACAAGTCGGGAAGACCGCGCAGGTACAGATCATCGCAGGGATAGCTCACCTAAGCCCTGAGGCATGATCCAGATTATTCTAGACAATTTCCTACTCAAGTTAGAAGACTAATAGAAAGTGCAAATTGTTTCCTAATACAATTAGGAAATCCACTTGATTTGTGTCACTCACATCCTAATTAGATTGTATTACCTAATCTAATTAGTTTCCTTGTATGAGTAGGTCTCTTGCATCTATAAAAGAGACCACTCACCCCAATAGAAAGGGATTAACTTTTTAGTCTAAATAGCACCTTTGTAGTAGTCATCACCACGCCCAACTGACCTACGGTAGCTCCAAACTATTGTTGGTTTGCCACAGGTCCCCAGCTTTTTACAATATAGTGAACGTGCTCAGACACACACGTGAACGTAGATTCCTTCATTAATAGGGCCGAACCACATACAAAAATCCAGTCTCTCTCACCCTTTCTTTCTCCTTATACTGCTCTAGTTTATCTTACCAAATTTTGGTATCATCAGAGGGTATCAGAGAACGATATCTTGTACTTTAACAAGAAAGTTCACCCAAGAAAGCTTGCTGAGAGTGATCTTGTTCTTATGGGGTTAAAAGCGCCAGTCTTGAAAGCGCAGAGGCCATCATGCATACATATCATATCATCTATCCATCCATTTAACTAAATTTAACTTCATTAAAAAGGGGGGAGGGGGGTTAAGTAAAAGTTCAAATGTTTTTCGTCCATGTAAGGACATCCTAAAATAAAACAAAAGAGAGGGCATATCATCCTCATCGGTGGCAGGGATTCCTTCTAGGCGCCTGAGCTGTCTGGTTTCCCCCACTCCCACCATCACTGTTATCTCCTCCATCATCTCCACCTAGACCACTGCCTCCGGCGCCACCATGATAGATGCCACCTTGGCTTATTTGGAGCACTTGAATTTGTCTTCTTAGAGTAGCAATCTCTTCCTCATATGAAAGAAAGGGCGAAAGAGAAAAAAATGTGAAATCTTTAGAGTCTGCGAACTCACTTTTGTAAATATGAATTCTTTTTTGAGTCCACGGGCTCACTTTTGTAAATATGAATTCTTTTGAGTTCGTAGACTCACTTTTGTAAATGTAAATTCTTTTGGGCCTGCAAACTCACTTTTGAAAATATGGATTCATTTGGTGCACATATATCTGAGCCCTAGCCTGAAGCTACGGCTACTCTCGCTTTGTCAGCCTAAGGAAAGTTAAGTGATAGTCTCTTATTTTTTGGAAAAAAAAATAAAAGTGCTTGTCTCAAAAAAATCAGAAAAATTAAAAGAAATGAAAAAGGATGAAGTAGATTTTTGAACTTACTCTCCATTCACGGCTGTGGATCCAATGCTGAACCGTGTGAGAATATGATAACCCCTGGATAGCATAATCTTTGGGAATTGTGTCATATTACAGACGAATAGTCGGTATGCCCTGAGTATACAGAGGTAGCTAGTACAGGGTCTCTTGGCCCAAATGTACCAAGGGTACATTCTAGTTCTATTGGGGAAAAGATGGAGGACCAGCTAATCCAGGGACGGCTACAAAAGAAATAAGTCAAGTCTTAGTAGTCATTACTGCAAGGCTAAGGGAAATTCTAGACAATGAAAAAAGGAGTTACCCAAGTGACTTCCATTAAAGGGAAGTTGTGCATAAGTGAACCCATCTGAAAGCTAACATAGCCATCGGGGCCCTCTATATAATTCATAATGTCTTCCCCACCCAAGGCTGTGACGAAGTCATCATGATCCAAGGTCTTGGTGCTTCTTATAGTGGGCGGAGGAACCAGCGACACATAAAAAGTAGGAGCGACGAAGGATTGTCTTGCCACCCTCTCACCCAAGTACCACTCCCTGCAGGCCTCCCCAACCATCAAAATCCTCATCCTAGAGAAACCCGAGGCAGCCTAAAGCTCCGCACTAGCCTCCAGAAGAGCTGCAAATCATGGATTCCATATCATATGCACATCCCGTAGGTTGGTGAGAAAATTTCTATAACCAATGAAAACATGCGCCCCAACTTTCTAGCCCTTCGCCCCCTTTATCCATTTTAAGCCTTGTGGAAGAAGGACATTCTCATCCCCTATAGTGTTGGGGGCTCTCATGCGAAGATACTCATAGGACCATATCTGCGAAGAAAGCATCAAAGAGTGAATCCAATGGTTAAAAGAAAATCTAAAAAAAATAATATAATAATAATGATGATAAAAATGAATTCTAGCTCCCAGGCCCTCCAGAATCTGCCAGTAGAGGGGAAATTTCCCTAAGATACATCGCTCATATGGCGATAAAGGATGGCTAAACCTGTTCCTCCCCAATTATACTGGTTTATGCGATAGATGTCTTCCAAGGATGCCAGGTAGGCCAGATTGATCCTATCCCCCCTAATGCTCATCAAAGAGCAGACTAGCACAAACATAATGAAGGCTCAAGTCATAGAGTCATTTGTAAAATCCTGACCTCAGAAGGTATAAAGGAACCACTTTACCGGAACAATGGGTTCCCTAGGGTGAGCTCCAAGGAGGTCAATAATCTATTCATGGCAGCTCCCGATATCGTCAAATCGAACCATAAGGAGACGACCAAAAGGGATGCTAGTGATCAGCGCAAAGTCTAAAGGGGTCAACATCATCTCCCCAAATGGAAGGTGGAAGGTATTTTTGGTATTCTGCCATCACTCTACTAGGGCTTGAATCTGAGCCATGTCATTAGAGAATTTCTTTAAGAGTTGCATGAAAAGCCCAAAGCCCGCAACATTAATTCCTTCTTTGACAGTATCAAGAAGCTCCTTGTACCATCTATATCCGTGAACGAAGCTCCCGTGGCCTTTAAGTGCTTCTTCGGGCACCTGAAGGAGAGACAGAGAGAGA
This sequence comes from Hydrangea macrophylla, assembly GCA_033977485.1. Taxonomy (NCBI): domain Eukaryota; kingdom Viridiplantae; phylum Streptophyta; class Magnoliopsida; order Cornales; family Hydrangeaceae; genus Hydrangea; species Hydrangea macrophylla. The sequence continues at coordinate 9,202,858 of CM066990.1, read as the reverse complement.
GAGAAAGAAGATGAATAAAATAAAAAATAATAATAAAGAAATAAGCAAGTTAGGTGGAAAGAAAGGGAATAAAAGATAAATGATGAAAATAAAAATAATAATGAAATCTGGAAGTAAGTAGAAATGAATTTTTGAGTCCAAGTGACTCCATGTTTGTAAGAATGAATTTTTGAGTCTGAGTGACTCTAGGTTTGGTAAAAAAAATATTTTGGAGTTCGAGTGACTCCATGTTTTTAAAAAATGATTTTTGAGTCCGAATGACTCCATGTTTTGTAAACAATGAATTTTTTTTGAGTTCAAACGACTCCGTGTTTGTAAGAAATGAATTTTTTTTGTCCAAATGACTCCATGTTTTGTAAAAAAAGATTTTTTTTTTTGAGTCCGAATGACTATGTGTTTATAAGAAATGAATTTTTTTTTAGTCCGAATGACTCCATGTTTTGTATAAAATAAATTTTTGAGTCCGAATGACTCCATGTTTTGTAAAAATAAATTTTGAGTTCGAGCAACTCCATGTTTGTAAGAAAAGAATTTCAGAGTTCGAGTGACTCCATGGTTGCAAGTATAAATTTTTGAGTCTGAGTGACTCAATGTTTGTAAAAAATGAATTTTGAGTCCGAATGACTCCATGTTTGTACGAAATTGAATTTCAGAGTCCAAGTGACTCCATGGTTGCAAGTATAAATTTTTGAGTCGAGTGACTCCATGTTTGTAGAAAATGAAGTATTAAGTCCAAAATTGTGAATTATGAAAAATGAATCTTGAGTCAAAGTGATTCCATGTTTGTAAAAACAATAAATTTTTGAGTCCGAATGACTCCATGCTTTATAAATAAGTCTAGGTGATCTTCAGAATGTGGTGAATGGGTTGTTAATTACAATGAATGAGTTTGTGTTGGATATTTATGTATGTGTGGTTGTCTTATGAAGGTTATGGCTGGAGCTGGTGAGAGCTCTAGAGGAGTTGGGGCAGGAAATCCTAACTTAGTGCAGGTTGATGTGGGGGCTATGATGAACCAGATTCTCCAAGCTGTGTAGAACAATCAGCAGGGAAACCAGGGTGACCCGTTCGCTAAAAGGAATAAGGATTTTATTTCTATTGGTGGGCGAACATTTGATGGAGATAAGGGTCCGCTGGCACTACATACTTGGGTTCGTAAGTGCGAATTTGTATTTGAGCGAATGCAGCTGATAGAGGTGCTGAAGTAGGAGTTGGCATCTCAGCAGTTAGAGGGTGCAGCCTTGTCATGGTGGGAGTCTGTGCGGGCTCAGTATGATGTAGCAGAAATGACATGGGAACAGTTTAAGACTGAATTTGAAGAGAGCTTTGTTCCTAGAGTAGTGCAGTCACAATTGGCTAGAGAGTTTCAAGATCTTACTCAGGGTACCATGTCTGTGATGGACTATGTGAGAAAATTTATGAACTTTCTTACTATGCTCCATATCTCATTGATACCGAGGAGTTTCAAGGGGTTTTCCATTACTATGCTTCATTTGATTGTGTTGGGTTTCGAGGGATTTTCCATTATTTTGGGTATGGATTGGCTTAGGAAGAATCATGTCACCTTAGATTGTGCTAAAAGGACTATTCATATAGATACCCCGGGTTTGCCTCGTTTCTCTCATACTTATCCTGATAGTGCAGAGTTAGTGATGTCTAGTTTTCTTTATTCGGTGGAGATACCAAAGAAGGGTGTTAGTGATGTAGAGGTGGTATGGGACTTTGAAGATATTTTTTCAGGAGATTCCTGGACCACCGCCTAAGAGAGAGGTGGAGGTTTGGATTGATCTTATACCTGGATCCTCACCTATTTTAAAATCAACATATCGTATGTCACCCAAGGAATTAGGAGAGATGAGAAGCAACTTGATGAGATGCTTCAGAAGGGGTGCATTGAATTCCTTTCCTTTGCTGGTTATTTTATTATTTATTGTTGTTTTCTTTCCTTAGCCAGTAGAGTAATCCTTTTAAGGTGTGTATGACTCAGGTTCATACAACCCGGTAATTCTCCATGGAGAGCTCTAGCTATCTTTGTGTCGAAGAAGGATGGTTCTCTGCGTATGTACATAGATTACAGAGAGTTGAGTAAGGTGACGGTTAAGAACAAATATCCATTGCCTAGGATTGACGACCTTCTTGACCAGTTGAAAAGGGAGGCAGTCTTTTCTCAATTGGATTTGAGGATGGGATATCATCAAATGGGGGTTGTGGAGGAGAGTATTCCATGTACGACTTTTCGTACTCGGTATGGATTGAATGAGTTTTCAGTGATGCCGTTTGGGTTGACTAATGCTCCCGCATTCTGTATGGATTTAATGAATCGGGTGTTTAGGCCGTATTTAGATTGATTTGTTGTTGTTTTCATCGATGACATATTAGTTTATTCTCGGACTCTTGAGGAGCATAGAGAGAGTTTGAAGATTGTATTGCAGACACTTTGAGAACATTAGTTATATGCCAAGTTCAGTAAGTGCCATTTTTGGGAGTCGTCGATGAGATTTCTAGGACATATTATTTCAGCTAAGGGAATAACAGTAGATCCTGATAAAGTAGCAGCAGTTCAAGAGTGGGTACAACCTACTAACCCTATAGAGGTGAGGAGTTTCTTGGGGTTAGCTGGGCATTACAAAAGGTTCATTGAAAAATTCTCAGTCATAGTAGCAGTGTTAACAAAGTTGACACGTAAGAATGTGAAGTTTTTGTGGATAGATGAGTATGAGCAAGCACCCATTTTGACCATTCTGGTTTAAGCTGGGAAACTTGTAGTGTTCACGAATGCCAGTGGGACTAGATTGGGCTGTGTTTTGATGCAAGAAGAGAAGGTTGTTTCGTATGCTTCTAGATAGTTGAGGCCATAAGAGAGGAGATATCCTACTCATGACTTGGAGTTGGCAACGGTGGTGTTTACATTGAAGGTGTGGAGGCACTACCTCTTTGGAGACAGATTTGAGCTATATACAGATCATAAGAGCCTCAAATACTTGTTCTCACAGAAGGAACTGAACATGAGATAACAGAGATGGGTCGAGTTCATCAGTAGTTACGACTTTGAGATTCTTTATCATCCTGGGAAGGGAAATATAGTGGCTGATGTGCTTACCCGAAAACACAGCGTGATGGCTTCTATGATGGTTAGGGAGTGGAAGTCTCTTGAGGCGTTAACCGCTCATGATATTCAAACAGTGCAAGAGAGTGAGAAAGCATACATTGGAAGTTTGTTGGTTCAACCAACCCTAGTAAGCAAGATTCGACAAATACAGTGTTCAGATAAAGTTTTTGTCAGTCGTCTCAATGATTTGGTTATGGATTTGCTTGATGAATATCCCACTGATTGGACTGTGGATTCAGAGGGGAGTCTGTGTTTTTGAGGTAGGCTTTGTGTGCCTGATATTGCAGAGTTAAAGAAGGAAGTTCTAAGTGAGGCACACCAATCTTGGTACACTATTCACCCTAGTGGGACCAAGATGTATCATGACTTGAAGCGTACCTTTTGGTGGGAAGGTATGAAGAGAGATATGGAAGAGTTTTTTTCTAACTGCGTGGTGTGTCAGCAGGTGAAGGCGGAATATCAAAAACCGTCTGGCTTGTTGAAACCCTTAGAAATACCTGTGTGGAAGTGGGAATGCATTTTCATGGATGTTGTGGATAGGTTACCGAGGTCCAAGAAGGGGAATGAGTCGATTTGGGTCATTGTGGATCGGCTCACTAAGTCCGCACATTTTATCCATATTAGTATACATTGTACGGCAGACAAGTTGGCACAGTTGTACATTCGGGAGATAGTACGTTTGCATGGGACTCTGGTCTCGATTGTGTCTGATCGTGATCCATTTTTTGTGGCAAAGTTTTGGGAGAGTTTTCAACACGCTATGGGGACCCAGTTAGATATTAGTACTGCTTATCACCCTCAGACCGATGGGCAGACTGAGAGGGTTAACCAGATCCTTGAGGATATGTTGAGGGCTTGTGTTCTCGATCTCGATGGTAGTTGGGAAGAACACTTGCCATTAGTAGAGTTTGCTTATGTCACGCCCCGGAACAGCATAAATAGAGAAAAGTAAATTTCCTTTATAGGTCCATAGGGAATGATGGATGAATGTCACTATCTTCCACACCACACAGTACTAGTCCAAACAAGAATAGTAACCAATTGAAATATATCAACAGTAATATTATTACAAAATATCAGAGTGTGGTCCACGGGATCACAACAGGTCTGGAGACAACATATGCCCAAGTACCCGTTAACTAACAAGGTCAACAGTGATATAAAGTTTAAACATAAACTAGATAAACTTTCTTCAGATCTTCAGATCTTCAGCTGGCGTGTAGTCGTTAGTATAGTAGCCTTCCCCGGCATAACCGGCATCAGTGAGGCCACCCTCTGTGAAATCACCCTTAGTGAAGTAGCTATCATTATAAGTGTCCTCACCTGCAGAAAAAGGTACAGGATAGTCTGGACATGGGAAAGTCTAGGCAATAAAAGGTCGTCAGCTTACTGAGAGCCAAGTGAGTATAAACTAACAAGGTACCAGCTATCTGAAGTAAATACGAGCTTATGAAAACACGAGTTAACTTTATAATAATAACCAGAATTTGTTTCTTTATTAAACATCGTAAACCAACCCTTATTGTCTTGTTACTCGAAGACCGATGATTAACAATACTCTCTAGAAAGAACATACTCAATCGTTTCACATATGTAGATATACCATCATTCTGTCCATTGCTCGTTAAGGATATAAACCATCCACTGCATATTATGGATATAACGCTTTGAATAACAGTACATCAAATCTATTGCCACGACTTATTGATGTATACCAGTGATCACCCATCCACCGCTCGTTAAGGATATAAACCATCCACCGCTCGTTAAGGATATATCGTAGATCATCTGGGTACCTTAGGACTATATGGTCCCGCTCACTACTCATTAAGGATATAAACCATCCACCGCATGTGAAAGCATATCATGACCAGGCGTCATCCCACGTACCATTCTAGAACTTATCAAACCTACCTGAGTTACGTTCTAATATCGGCACATGACAATTCCCAATGTAGCCTAACTACTCAGACTAAAAGAAAATGGATATCGAACTCATACCAGAATCAACAGATTACACATGTTATTACTTCCATCCATTCTATATAATTATACTTAACTTTGTTGTCACATTGTCTCTGTCTAAACCAAAATCGCATAACGGAAGTCCAAATCGAGAATCGAACAACCGAACCCTTAATATAATAAACAGGCAAAGGAATCCATGTTCTACCCTTACCAATCGATTGGTATAAGGTACAATCGATTGGGATAAAATCTATGGCAATCGATTAAGAATGATGGCAATCGATTGGGTCTGAAACAATGTCAATCGATTGCTAACATTGGCAATCGATTGGGATAAAAATAATGTCAATCGATTGCTACTCATGGCAATCGATTGGGTCCAGACTGATGGCAATCAATTGGTAATTATGCCAATCGATTGGCACTTCGTCTTTATCAGCAGATTGTAAAAACAGCATATATAAACGTACACCACATGCATATAACACCTATAAGCTTCATAATAACTTGTACTTACATCCAATAAGGGACCAAGTAAGTTAGAAACTCACCAAGAGTGTGTTTGGGTGTGTGTGAGCTTAATCCCTCCAAGCTGTCTCTTTCCTCATTCTCTTTCTCTCTTCTTTCTTCTTTCTTCTGCTTTCCTTCTTCTCTTCTTCTTCTCCGAGTAGCCAAGGCAGTGTGTGTGTATATGGGTGTATATATATATGTGTGTATATATATCAACACTTCTCTCTCAACCAAAAACCAACCAAACAGACCCAAAGCCTGAAAGGGATACATATATATAGAGTTGAGAGAGTGCCACACATTCAAAGCTAAAGAAAAGAAGAAAACTTGTCTCAACTTATGTCAATAGATTGGGACACTAGTCAATCGATTGGCAACAGATATTAGAAGGCAAACGATTGGGAAGAATGTCAATCGATTGGTATGTTGACACGTAATCAATTTTAGTCGGTAAAATGGCAATCAATTGGGAACATGTCAATCGATTGGTATCAAAGAGTGTCAATCGATTAGGATAAATGGCAATCGATTGGTAACCAAATTTCACCAAAAGGAAAGAAAAGTTTATAGAATGAAGTTTTATTTATTAATACTCTCCAGAAATTTAGGATATTACATCATCCACAACTCAACAAAAGATTTCGTCCTCGAAATCAAAGACAACGAGGTCTAAAACAAAAACGGAAACTTCTCATGCATCTCTGACTCTAACTCCCACAAAGCTTCTCATTCATTACGATGTTTCCACTGGACCTTGACTAGCGAAATCTCTTTGTTCCTGAACGTCTTGATCCCTTAATCCAAAATACGAACTGGTCCTTCGTTGAATGTAACATTGTCATTGACTTCAATGTCCTCAAAGTTGATCTCGTGCGCTGGGTTGTGGGAACACTTCCTCAACATACTGATGTGGAAAACGTTGTGCACTCCTGACATCATCGGTGGCAATGCAAGGTGATAGGCAACTTTTCCAACACGCTCTAAAATCTCGAATGGTCCGATGAATCGCAGCGATAACTTACCTCTCTTCTGACCAAATTTGACGATGCCTCGAACAGGTGAAACCTTGAGTAGCACGTGATCTCCCATGGAAAACTCCAAGTCTTTGCGTCGCTTGTCAGCATAACTCTTGTGTCAGGTCTGGGCTGTCTTCATCTTCTCACGCACTATCTAGATCTTCTCACTGGTCTCTTATACCATTTCTGGCTCAAGAAGTTGAGTATCTCCGACTTCGGTCCAACAAAGCGGTGATCGGCAAGGTCTTCCGTACAAAGTTCAAATGATGCCATCCCTATGCTCGAATGATAACTGTTATTGTAGGCGAACTCAATCAAAGGTAAATGTGTCTCCCAAGAATTCTCAAAATCAATGAAACAAGCACGTAACATATCCTCCATTACTTGATTAACTCGTTCAGTATGACCAACGGTCTGTGGATGAAAGGCTGAACTCAAGTTCAATGTCGTTCCCATTGTTGTTTGGAGACTCTTCCAAAATTCTGCTGTAAAACGTGAATCTCAATCTGACATAATAGAAACAGGTACTCTGTGTAACCGTACTACGTTTACAGATACATTCGGCTCAAACATTCCACTGAATACGTTATACTGTAGGTGATAAAATGTGTCGTCCTTGTAAGTCGATCCACGATTACTCAAATAGCATCATGGTTCTGCTGTGACTTCGGCAATCCTACCATGAAATCTATGGTGATGTGTTCCCATTTCCATTGAGGAATTGGCAATGGTTGTAGAAGTCTAGGTGGCTTCTGATGTTCTGCCTTCACTTGCTTACAAGTAAGACATTGAGATACATACTTAGCTATCTCTCTCTTCATTCCTTCCCACCAGAAATTCCTCTTCAGATCCTTATACATCTTTGTACCTCTCGGATGAATCATCATCCGTGACTTATGAGCTTCATCCAATATTTCTTTCCGGAGATTTTTTTTGTCAGGTACACAGAGTCAACCTTTACATCATAAGGCTCTACCTGTACTGATACTCCAGATTTCTGGCTCCTTAGCTGACATCTTCGCGAACAATAACTTTAAATCTTTAGTTGTTTGTTGAGCTTATGATACGACTGATCAAAGTTGGTTGTACCATAAGACATCCAAAATATTATCTTTCCATTGATTTCACTGGCTGAAGCTTGAATTCAGCTAAAAATTCTAATGCTCTCCATTCTTGAATTAGTAATGTAGCGATTACTTTATGACTCAATGCATCCACTACAACATTCGTGCTCCCGATTGTAGCTAATCCACTTGTTAAGAACATATCGCTTGTTGGCTGACACTAAAATCTGATTGCCGATCATCCTTGTATCGGGAATACAATCGTTCTAGTAGGCCAGTCCAAAATGGCATTATACTTAGTCAACCAATCCATCCCTAGGATAATGTCAAACTCCGACATCGATAGAACTACCAAGTCAGCTGGAAGATTCCTATCTCCCAAAGTCAATGGGCAATCCTTACATACTTTACCCAACTTAACAGTCACTCCCAAAGGTGATACAACATTCAGTGTTAGCTCAAGTATCTGGGGTTCTAAACCCAACTGACGTACAATCCTAACAGAAATAAAAGAACGTGCTACTCCAATATCAAATAAAACTTTAACTGGACTATGAAAGAATACAAGCATACCTTCCAAATACTACTGTTCATTGGCATTAAATCCTGCTTGTCCCGGGATTATCGCATTCATCCTCGTCTGATCTGGAGGTCCTTGTATTCCTTGAACTGGTGCTCCGTTGTATCCTCCTCGTGGTGCACGGCAATCCTTGCTCAAGTGTCCTAGTTCATTACAATTTTGACAGTTAGCACCCCTACGGTGGTTAAACCTGGAAATCGTACAAAACTTGGCAATGTGCCCTGACTTTCCACAATTAAAACATCATCCACTATTGCTTAGCGGGGCTGTTAGCAGTGCTTGAGATTGTGATCCTCGTTGTGGATATTGCTGGGGTCGATTATAACCCTGCTGTGGTTTCCTGGTTCCCTCCCAAGTTCTCTTGTTACTTTGGAAATTCTCCTGCGGTCTCCAACCTTGGGTATTCCTCGGTGGATGTGTCTGGAAATTTCTCTGTTGAAAGTTCCTTGATGGCTATGGTCGATTCGTCTGTGGTTGTTGTACTTGATATACATCCTTTTATAGACTTATAGCAAGTCTGACTAGTCCTTCAAAACTCTATTTCAGGTGACCAATCGTCATATGGCGAAGATGGGGATTCAGTCCCTGGTGAAATCTTTTCACCTTCTTTTGTGGCGTATCGATCATATGATGGGCGAATCGAGACAATCACTCAAACTGTGTAGTATATTCCCTTACCGTCCAATCTCCTTGAACTAAGCTCAGGAAATTTTTCTCTTGTTGATCCTTTTCATCTTCTGGAAAATACTTCTCCAAAAATCTTCCTTTGAACGTCTCCCAAGGCATTGCTCTTGCAGCATTTATTCCTATAGTGGCTCACTCAGTTTCCCACCAATCTGCGACGGCATAAGTAAGCTGGAATCCTATAGTGGCTCATTCAGCTTCCCACCAATCTGCGGCGGCATAAGTGAGCTAGAACGTAGCAAGGCGACGCTTCTCTTGCTCGCTGTAGTCCAATGCTTTAAAGACCAATTCCATTTCCCTTATCCATTGCTCAGCTTTCCACGGTTCTGTTAGTCCATCGAACTTCTCGGGACGTAATCCATAAAAATTTGCTAGTAACTTGTCTCCTGTTTGCCTCTACTAAAACGGTGCAACTGGGGTTTGGATAGGTCGTTGATTGGTAGCATTGTTGTAGGTATTGCCTACATGCTCCATTCTTTGCATGAATTCTTCAAAAACTCCAGACGGGTCCATTCCTTCTAGAATATGTGCTCCAATACGCCCTTGGTGATTTCTCAAGGGTCCTACCATAATGATAACGAGTATTGCCTACAAGAGACACAACTATTAGCTGAGAGTCTTCTCGTAGAAACGAAACAAGATAGGGCGAGAAAACACAAGAATAACAGTTCTACAAAACAACACACCAAAACAAACATACGATCAATAACAAAAGTACTATTCGTATAACAAAAGATGTACTGCATAGTACACACTGGTCAAACTGTGTACCATGTGGGGCAAAGCGAAAATAGTACTAAGGTCATCTATTACAACGCTACGACTACTACTGCTAATATCTATACAAAGCTATGGTCAAATAGCTATCATTCAAGCTCCAAAAATCTGGTGGACAACATGTCCTGCTATAATCTAACAAAAACAAAAATCCGCTGCAGATCCTGATTCAAAGGTCGTCAGCATCTGATCTTGCTGGTGGCGCCTCATCCTCCAAGTCGATATCCATCTGCTCGAGTGGATCATCCTGAACTGGTGTGATAAGATCTCCGGCTACCACTCCAATATCCTAATCCTCTATCACCTCTGCATCAGGGTCCTCCATCGTGTCTGCTATCGCTTGGTTGGCTACCTCGACTGCCACTGCGGTGAATCCATCAGCTATATCAAGAGCTCTTGCTACCGCAGCCTCTCCCATAGCGAAACCTACTGGCTGGGCTACCATCCCGGCTATCTATCCTACTGTCATATCGGCCATGGCTGCCATATGCATAATAGGTCCAGCTGGTATCTGAAGCATAACCGGTGCCTCTGGTACAACGATCTCCTCATCGGTCACGTCCTCAACTACTACATCGGCCTCCACCCCTATGTCTGCCTCCATGGCCTCTGGGTCTGGTACTAGATCCTCGGGCTCAAACTCTGGCTCCTTCGGATCATCCTCCAGCTCATCATCATCTGCATCATCCATATTCTCATCCTCTACTGGGACCTCGTCGTCTATTGGCTCCTCCTCTCCATCCCCATCAATATCCTTGTCGGGATGCTCGTCCTCTGGCTTTGGATTCTCCTCATCCTGAATCAGCTCAGGCTCCTGAACTGGTACGTCGAGTACCCGTGATGGTGGGGCTACCGGTGCTGGTACAGCTACAGGCTCTGGTGGAACGACTAAAATGACTCTTAGCTCAATCTCATCCATCTCTGGCTTACTCCGAACTAACCGTAATATCTCCTGAAAAAATCTCTACCAACTCTCATAGAATGGTAAGCATCCATACGCATCTGTGTCGGGTGAGTACTCCCAGTCACATAAAGCGCCCTCCACATGTCCTCCTCCATGTGTCGACTAGCTATCTGGCATACTCACTCACGATAAAACTTAGGGTCAGCTGGCTCCACGGTATACCCATGGATGACGTGTCCTCCATACGCATCGGTAACAAGCTGATGAAACTCAGGATCCATGCTATCCAGCAAATAGACTATCTATCATCAGACGGACGATCTTATCTCAAGTCATATCTTATCTCAAAGAAATCTTAACATAATAGGACCAGATGGTGTGGGATGATTATTGAACGAAAGTATCCCAAACCTAGGGCTCTGATACCAAAAATCCTATCACGCCCCGGAACAGTATAAATAGAGAAAAATAAATTTCCTTTATGGGTCCATATGTGTAGCACCCTGATTTCTTTAGAAATTTCATGTAGGAATTAGAAGTGATGACATCACCATGGTGTGGTTACAGAATGTCCATTAGGAAAGCCTTAGTTAGGAATCTTCACAATGTCCCATAGTTAACGCCTCAACAGCGATGGCGATAATTCTAATCTAGTAACTATTAGATTTGTCGTATTCTCTACATTATAGTTCTATTTTAGAATCCATAGACAGACATGAACTTTGACTTGTGCATAGCCCCTACGTATAAGTTTCAGGATTTGCATTCATATTCACAGTTGAACACGTGAAACTAGGCACTTGTGCATACTAGGGTACTCAACCCGAGAGTGGGCCCTACCCACTACCACGTGGCAGCCATGCACATGCACTCCACCACCTTGTGTCCTCTATAATCTACCCTTAGACACACAAACCCACATATGCATGTACACATAGTTGTGCACTTGTGTGTACCCACTACACTTGATTAACTCCCATCCACCCTCCTCTATATATAGACCTCACCTTTCACCCTCATATCACTCTCTCAGCCACCCAAAATCTATCCAACAGATTGTTATATATATATATAGAGAGAGAGAGAGAGAGCCGAGAGGGCTTGTGAAGAAACACCCTTCACCCCCACACTCTTGGACTATACACACACACCCCTACATTGTACACTACATTCACCCCCTTCCCTGCATTTTGCCTCACTGCCTCATCCTCACCAACACCCACCCACGCAGAAAAGAAGAGGAAGAAGAAGAGACCAGAGGAGAGAGAAAGAAGTTGATCAGAGACGATAGAGAGGAACCCGAGGCTCCCTGAGGTAAAACTCACACCCCCATTCATCTATGAACTTTGCATGTCCTCCTTGCACCTACAGATCATACATTCAGAGCCAAATAGAGCCCCCCAATCTCTCTACCATGGCCATTCGGCCATAAAGCTCAAGATTGAGCTTGGATTTCCAACCTTCACTAAAACTCATAAGATTTACACCAAACTGACCGGAATGAACCCCATTAGACTCCTAATGAGCAGCTTTTCATTTGGATCATGTTTGGTCAAGCATGCAAGTGATTATTCCCTTAAAACCCGAATAGAATACTGGATTGGTTCTAGTAGCAAATGAGTTATTCACAACCCCAGATCGTAGTTTGTTGTAGAGGAAGGAGAGACGAAGCTTTTCCCGTTGGTCTCATCGATTTCTATGGAGAAACGAGAGAGAAACAAGGCCTAGAAGATACTCTGGTAGATCGCGCCTCGCCGGCGGTAGGTCAACTCACCGGAGAAGACCCAACCCATTTTGGGTTAGGGTTATAACGAGTAGGTCCGGGTCGGGTATGGATATGGGTTGGTTTGTGAGTGATAGTGGATTAGGGTAACGGGTTAGGGTCGGGTTTAAAAACCCGTGGGTCTTTTTAAGTTAGACGACGTCGTTTTGACGTCTCGGGTTTAGTTCGGGGCGGGTTCGGGTATACGAGTGGGTCGTGTTGAGTCTATTAGTGGGTCAGGGATTGGTTTGGGTTAGGTCCAGTTGGGTATTAGGTTCGGTTTGTTCTGTGTCTAGGAATGGGTTAGGGTTTGGGTCAAGTTCGATTCGGGTATGGGTAAATGGGTAGGTTTAGTTTGTTAGTATAACTGGGTCTAGGTTTCGGGTTTGGTTCAACCCGAATAGCCTTTGGCTTTGGGTCTAGTTGAGTGTATAATTGGATAGTCCAAATTTGTTAGGGTCGGGTCGGGTGCGACCCAGCGGGCCAGCCCAGTTGGGCTTCTTCGTGTGTGTAAACGGGTAGCCCGTTTACCCATGGGTCGGTTCGGGTTGACCCGCGGGTCTGAGATTATTATTATTATTATTATTACTATTATTATTATTATTAGTATTATTATTATTATTATTTTTATTATTATTATTAATTTTAATTAGTTTAATGTTTTAATAATTAAAAATGGTTTATAATTATACCATTAATATTTTATATTATAGAATATTATTCTTAATATTATGTATATCATTATTATATTATATATATTTATTATTTATTATTTATATGGTTAATATAAATAATAAATATCAGTTTTAAATAGTATTTAAATAGTTAATAAATACCTATATGTATTTACAAATTCTGAAAAATTAGGGATAAGTTCCTAGGACTATTTTATTATATAATGTAAGTTATAAAACTATAATATTATAGTGTAATATTTTTAATAATTAATAAGGAGTTATTTTATGAGTATATTAATTATTAAAAATACCAAATGAACTCTTAAAATTATGAGAAAATGACCCATAGTGTATTTTATCGTTTATTATTTATTAAAAATGTTTCAAAGTACTGATTTCATAATATAGGTATTTTTATGTATTTAAATCCCTTTTCGGGTATATGTTATCTTCAATAATTCATAATAATTAATCCAAGACTCTGAAAAATACGCGGTCTGTTTCTAGAGTCTTAGAATAATGTCTAGATCATTTTCCTTAAGTTTGGTGACCTTTCGACTCGGTCAAAAAAATACATTTTGTCTTTAGGGTCTACATTAGCCTAGAAAGCCCTACATATTACCTCGTACAACGCGACAGACTCCGATTTAAGTCTAGTCAATGGCGTCGATTTGAGTCTAGTCAATGACGTTGGACTTAAAATGACACGTAGATCACTACCTTGAGGTTTATAACCTCATTTGGTAAAATTACCATTTTGCCCCTGGAGTTGCACTCACTCTTTATTATTGTAGAACTTGACGTTTATCTGCTTTCTGAGGATCGGCGACTCGAGGTGAGTTTCCTAACCTCACTCTAATCCTAATAAGATTAATATAAGATGATTTAAAGTTACCTGTATGATGTTTTGTATAAGTAATATGTTGATTTATGATGCTACATGTATTCCAATAATTGTAAGACTATGCAAAGCATGTTATGGTAGTGCTATCGCACACGTGAGCATGTTAAGGGTTTTATCTATATGATTATTGGTATCAAATCCATGTTATGTGATCCATGTTTTATATGTTATGTTTCTGCTGCTAACTGTTAAATGCACATTGTACGATGGTTGTTAACTGGATTAGATAACGCATGCTATGCTAATAATAAAGAGAATGAAAGTGGTTTTGCATATGGGTATCGGTAGTGGACTCACTTGCATTTCATGACATGTGTTAGCATGCATTGTATGAGAAAGAGAGGTGTTTGATGAGAATGTGAATGAGATGAGATATGTGAAGGTGAAGGAGATGTGATTGCTAGATCCGATGGATCAACGGCTGACGAGCCGGGTGGACATGAACAGTTAGGGTTCCTAGCGCGCCTCTCACCGTTGAAGACGTCCGGTGATGCGCATACGTGGTTGAAGACGTCCCATGTATCGTTGAAGACGTCCGGCTAGTGCTCTAATATGCTTCTCAACCGTCTAGATGACCGGTGAGAGTATACACATGGTTGAAGACGTCCCATGTGCCAGTTCCATTGTTTATAGATAGCGTGCGCCGTGAAGACGTCTGGCGGCCTATCTAGGGAGTAAATATGAATCGGTTGTTATAGTATGTTATTATCCTTGATCTACTGCGTGTTGTCAAGTGGATGAGAAAGAGAAAGTGAATGATGAGTAAAATGGTTTGGTTCGAAATGATTTGATTTTTGAAAGTTTTGGTTTTAAAATGAAATGGTTTTGAAAAGTATCTGTTTTGAAAAGCAAGTGTCTTTGAAAAAAAAAAGTTGGGAGTAAGTCGCATTGGTCATGCATTTGCACGCACGAGGATAAAACAAGAAGAATGTATTCTATGAGGCCATGTTTATCTATCTACCTGTCTTGTTGAGACTTGTGCTATGCCTGTGGTGAGAATGTGTCTTTTGATAAGAGATTAACCATATCTTAAGATACTAAAATATGACGAGAGTCGAGAGATGTTTTGTATTTATTGATTATTGTGCGGTTGAGACTCTCACTCAGCCTTGTTTCAAGGCTGACAACATGTTACGCCCTGGGCATTCCTATGCCCAGAGTGTTGCAGGTTTGGAGATAGATAGAAGAGTTCAGGATGCAGTGCCATGTAGCTAAGGAGGGTAAAGCCTTGCCAAAGATCTGATAGACAGTTTCTCAAATTTTTAAGCTTATGTAAATAGTTTAGTATGGTCTCTTGTATTAAGATTGAAGTTATTATAATTCTTGTTTAATTTCCACTACTGTATTTATACTCTGATAAGTTTAGGTCATGCTTATGCTTTAGCATTTCCCTTATGATTGTATTGTGCGGAGCTAGAAGGACAGGACGGTTAACAAACTAGTCACGTGTCCACGGAACCATAAAGGAAATTTTATTTTCCCCTATTTTTGGCTTACTCGGGGGCGTGATAGGGTTTTTAGTGGTATCAGAGCCTAGGTTTAGGCGTTTACCATTCGTCCTATGCACTTTAAGTTATAAACCATTAGATCTTTTCCCCATTTATGAAGATACTAACCTTATGATAGTTTATATTGAACATGTTAGCATGGAACTCTTTTATGTCCAAGATGGATTTGGAGGACATTGGGTGTACCCAGATCGTACAGAGCCTATGGACCCAGTGTTGTACTAGCAGAGGATTCGACAGAGTGCCCAACGACATTTGGAGGATAATATGTGGCATGGCGTACATGTGTTGGGAATTGAAGATCCAGAGATCTTGCGAAGGGAGGCACATTACCGAGAAAGCACCCTTAGACTTGTTCATCAGGAAGCAGCTGAGATGACTCAGGACCGCTATACCCTCCGAGTCATGACTTTTCGAGTTAATCAGACACCCCCACCAGGACCACCTCTTGCTATGCCACCCCCAGCACTAGAGGAGTCCATAGCTGATGCACCCATAACCGCTGAGTCAGTCATGGGGACTGATAGGGAGGACGAGTCTGATGATGATGACGATGATGGCAAGCCAGGTGACTATGAGCTAGGGATGATTATGGAGGAGGATGATGATGGAGAGGTTCCAGTAAAGGACGTCAACTCCATAGAGGATGCTGATTCCGCAGTCAATGTTGACCTAACTGAGAATGTGGGCAAGGAACCAACCAAGAGAGACATAGCTGAGAAGGGAGGGCCAAAGGTCAAGGATCAGGATCAGGATGATTGAAGGACTTTTGGGATAGGAATTCCCAGGCTCTAGAGCCCTATTGTAATAGGACTAGTAGTCCATCTTTTGTGTATATAGCTGTACTCAGGTATGTAACACGTAGTAGTAGTAACGTGTACGCCTTTTTATGTATATATTTTTGGCACTGTTCCCTACTATGTATATATTTAGCGTACGCACTCTCTGATGTAAATGTTTTTGTAACTATGCTGCACTATATTTAAAGCTATCTATGGAGATTATCTTTAGTCTGACTTATATATTTTCACATGGATGTATTGTTTGCTTATAGTTAGTTTCATTCATCCCAGTAACTCATTCAGGCTTATATACCCTTAGTCTATAAGAATGACTAATAGATCCCCGTGATGAGTCGAACCATACAAATCACAAGTGTAAAATATAGAATTAGGAACTGATGTAGTTCCAAGGAGTCAGACCCCGGAACATTTGGCAATAACTCAGGGTTCAGAAAGAATTAATAAGGGTACTGTTGGGTTTGTGCCCTCAAACCATTACTATATGTATTAGACATTAGCATTTTAATATATGGATATCAGCTTTACATTTGATGATGTATGCTTCTTTCATGAGATTATTGTTTAATCCATAAGTATTATAGTAAGTATTTCGTGTGTGTATGAGATACATACAATGAGATACGAATTACTATTCTTTGATACTTAAAGCTTGTCACAGTGGATGATGAGACTGGATATCTCATCAGGTATACACTGTAGCATCATTAACTACCATTGGATGGAGTGATAAATCTCAATCACTAGAGTGTGACTCTTGGTTAGTATGCTAGTGCTTATAGTGCATTGACGGACCTGAGTTTCCTATTGACGCTCAATGCTGTCAACAGTCAATAGGAACTCATAACTTGTATAAGGTATGTGTTCTCAATATTGAGACGATTATGAACACAGACTGTAGATATGACTGCTTTGACTTACCAATCAGTGAGGTCTATAGAAGATCAACACCTGGGTATCTTGGGTATGTCATGTTCATAGGGTTGTGAACATATATTGTCAAGATAGAATCTACCCTCTGATTCAGAGTAAGCATTCCCTTGAGAATGTCACCAAGTCGATTACTGAGTACTGCAGTCTTGTTGATAAGAGTTATCAACATGTTTGGTAATCATGAGAGGTGAATGGGACTCAAGGATTATAAGAAGTAATCATGATTCAGGTTGACAGTAACTGTTTATCCGACTACCTGAATATGATTGCGAATGCTGATGGTAGAGGGACATTAGTACAACATACAAGTCTAGTTATCGCTTCGGATATGTTCTTTTGCGTTGGAGTTCAGTTATCGTTTTATAGTGGAGTAAACGTTAACTGATCAGTCGATTAATTTGCTGATCAAAGAGTTTGGTCATGGGAGTTAATCAACTGATCTGAGCCAACAATAAAGAGCCTAGGAGGTCCCACTCTTAGCTCCGCTAGGATGCTTGGAAAGGCAAATGAGGATGTTGTCAAGACAGGTTCGATCGATCAAAGTTGTCTCGATCGATTGAAGTCTAGACAGGTTCGATCGATTGAAGATGGTTCGATCGATCGAATGTTCGATCGATCGAATCCACTTCAATCGCTCGAGATCTAGGTCGGTTCTGGGAATCTATAAATAGGGCAGCTGCGTTCTAAAAAAGTGGTTGTTCGTCGTTTTGAACGTCAGAAGTTGCAGAAACTGTTTTGGAGCCCCAAAACCTTCTATATCCTCTCCATTAGGGTTTCCACCAACCCTAGCCCTTCCTGCGAGCATCCATAGGAGTCATAAGAGTGAAGACCATCTAGTGGAGGCTGCTGGAAATCAGAGATTTCAGAATTGGGTTCAAGACAGTAAGGTATAAATCTTGTCCCCTCTTGTGCGCATCTATAGAGTTGATGGGTAGTAGATCCAGGCATGCCAATTAAGTTTTATAACTTGATTTTTCCGCTGCGCGTTTAAACTTAGAACTTAAACTGTATTTTTACCATCAATTGGTATCAGAGCCACGCTCGTTTGGATCTATAGATGCGTTAATGGAACACTATTTTGATTTGCATGTTGATTTTAGAACTGTTTTCGAAACTGCATCGTCACAGATCTGTTTCTGCAGTGTTATCGCAGCAGTATACAAATCTGTGATTGCATAGGATGCAAGGCGGGTTCGATCGATCGAACATACTGTTCTCAAGCGATCGAACAGTCTTCGATCGATCGAAACCTTCTGGTATTCGATCGATCGAATGGAGTTAGATCGATCGAGACAGATACTTTGTCAGGTTCTCTATTTCACAATTTTTAAGAGTTTTGAAATTAAAAAACTTTAATTTTAAAATATTCTGTAAAATTTTCAAATCATTCTGTGAAACAGAATGTTCAAGCGATTGAACAGTGTTCAATCGATCGAAGGTTCGAGCGATCGAACGGTCTTCGATCGATCGAACTATGACAGAGAAGTAAGATGTTGTTTTAAGTTCTAATTCAGTATGTAAAGAGTTTATATACTGTGTGAATCAATTAAGTGTTTCAACAGTTACATATATTTGTTATGTATGTATGGATGCGTGTACGACTAACCCTTTTTTGCAGCTAGATTAGTCGCTATCTCCCATGGCACCAAATCATTTGAATATTTGTATTTAAATTGTTTGAGATTGGTGCATGTTGTAATTTAAGTTTGGTTTGGTTTTAAGGCATATGTAAAGGGCACTGCGACTTCAATCCTACGAAAAGGAAAGTCGCACCGGTTTCCCTAGCCTTTTATTTTGTTGTTGCTATTTCTATTTCTAGATAAATTGTAAGCTTCGAAAGAAGCATAGGACAAATGTAATAGAATTAGAAAATCCATGAAGATGGTGCAAGGAGCCATTGTCCATGAAGATGGAGCTGGAGGCGATCAAACCAAAAAGGAGGTTCTATGGAGATAGAGCCATGGGAGATAGAGGCATCGTTTGGATGTCTTTATTTTCTATTTTAGTTTTTGTTTTATGTGCTTGGTTGTGATTGGCATTTAATTATATTGTTACTACTTGCATGCACGTAAAACAAGTTTTCTAAAATAAAATTCAAAAATCATTTCAACACATTAGTAAACATTGGATGTTTATGGGTAATGTGTAGAAATATTTTTTCAAAAGCAAAATCCTTATTTACTAAATCTAGTGGGAGAGGGTCTTATTAATTACACCCACGATCTTCCATTAACGGTTCACTGTAAGATGAGTGGTGCATTCTGTGTCACCTCGTCAGGGGTGATCATTCCATACGGAGGGTGCATTACTCATTGGTTACTAGATGTGAACTTCTTTTGATAGGATCAATCAGTCGTGTTAGAGGGTGACCACCACACGGAGGCGCTACTTGAGACGGTTATGATTGGATCCTAGTTAATGGTACACACTAGCTAAGCTATGGATAAGGGATCCCACACGGGACATTATTCATAAACTTAGAGATCAAATAGGTTCGGAAGTCATAACTTGTTTTGCAAGAGTTGCATAGTGGATAAGTTATGATAAATCGAAAGATCGAACATTGACCACCACACGGAGGCTTTATTCTTTCGTTTCGATATTCCGGCGACCTTGTTTTAAAATAAGAGTTTTAAAAGGATTCTTTTATTTCAAACTGTCAACTTCTGATATCCATATTTATTTTGTTTTGATTTTTACAGTAAATCATAATGTCTGGATCTGCATTTAGTCCACTTGCCACCATACTCACTCAAAACAAGTTAACTGGAAATAACTACACTGAATGGAAACGTAACCTTGACATCGTGTTAACTGCGGAGGATCACATATATGTCCTCACCACCCAAGCCCTGAAGAACCCACGGCAAATGCTTCGAATGGAATGGCTCGTTGCTATATTCTGGCCTCAATGGCTGGTGTGTTGCAACACCAATTCCAATCGAATGATTCTGCCAGTGACATTATCACATCCCTGAAAAAGATGTTTGGAGAGCATGGCAGGCCTGCCAGGCAGGTAGCCATGCAAAAGATAATGAGTGCAAAGATGTCGGAAGGGACTCCAGTCAAGGAACATGTTTTAAAAATGATTGGTTATTTAAACGAGCTGGAGACCCTAGGTGCCAACATCGATGCACAGACCCAAGTTGATATGATCCTTAATTCGCTGTCGCCTTCATTCGCTCAATTTAAACTTAACTATAATATGAATCAAATGAATTTTTCAATAAGCGAATTGATGAGTTCTCTTTTGGCAGCGGAAGGGGTGATCAAACCTGGGGTCAACGTTTTGAACGTTGAGAAAAGCGCTTCCTCTTCCCGATCTGTGCCGAAAGGAAAGAAAGGGAAGAAGAAAGCTAGCACTGGTGGTTCAAGTGTCGGACCAGTCCCTAAGATTGCAAAATCTAAGGGAAAAGGTAAGGGCAAAGGGAAGGTGGGTGGCCAAGGCAAAGGAAAGTGTTTCCAATGCGGTGAGAAGGGCCACTGGAAGAGGAACTGTCCAGAATTCTTAGCTACAAGAGTTCAAGGTATGATTGAATCACATGTGATTGAAGTAAGTTTTATAACGGATACTTCAAACACTTGGTGCATTGATTCTGGTGCGACTAACCATATCTTTAATTCATTGCAGGGGTTCAGATCAACCAGGAGGTGCAGTGATGGGAAAATCGTACTTACTCTAGGTTCTAGCGCAACCGTTTCTGCGGTTGCTATATGAGTCGTAGTTTTATAATTTCTAGACAATAAAATTTTGATTTTATCAGATGTACTTTACGTCCCTTAAATGAGACGTAATTTAATTTCAGTTTCTAATTTATCGAATAATGGTTATTCTTTTCATTTTGGAACTGAAGTTGTGATTAAAAGAAATAGTTCTTTTATATGTTCTGGTGTTAAATCAAATGGTTTGTATGTGATTACTCCCAATATCTCTAAAGACTCTTACATGGAACTTAATAACTCAGTGGTCACTATACCATCTAAAAGAAAGAGAGCTTCCACTAATCCAACAAGGCTTTGGCATATGAGGCTTGTCCATATCAATCTAAATAGGATTGGCAGACTAGTCAAAGAAGGGATCTTAGGCGATTTGGTTCTAGAACCAATGGAAGTCTGCGAGTCTTGTTTAGAGGGTAAGATGACCAAAAGGCCCTTTTGATCGGGAGAGAACTAATCCTAAATATACGCCTTAACGAGCATTTGTTAGTACATTTTATCCTGTTTTTGTATATTTTTACTCTGTTTTCTAGTTTCTGACAGGTTTTGGAAGAAATCAACTAAACCAGGCTAAACAGGGTGAAAAAGCAGAAGAAAAGAAGCTGAAAAATCCAAGTCGCGCGCGCGACCCGCGCCCGCGAGAATCCAGAAGTCGCGCGCGCGATCCGCTCGCCCGAGACCCCCAATAACTCGCTCGCGCGATCCGCGCGCGCGAGGTACCAAAAGTCGCGCTCGCGCGACCCGCTCGCGCGATATGCCCAAAAATCAATGTTGCGTATTTCAGTGTACTGAAGACTCCTGTGCAAACGAAACTGCAGAATGACGTCCAGATTGTAAATTACATCAGTTTCAGTCCGTTTCGAGTTGTAAAGGCTTCCAAAACTTGTTGTAAATCTATATATACTCTATTTTACTTCAATTAGAGGGTTGGCAATTATTATACACACATTCTACAACTATACTTTCAGCCATTGAAGGGAGGGAAGCAAGGAGAAGAAGAAGAAGACCAAGGGTTTCCATGGCCTCCTCCATCAACCTCTTGCTATCTACTACTTCCATGGACGGCTAGATCATTGATCTAGGGTTTCAATGAAGCCCTAGATGAGTAATAGGGTTTTATTTATGCTTTTATTTTAGTTTTATTATGTATGGATGACAGTCACATGTTTAGAGGATTTTTATAAATAAATCGTACTACTATTGATTAAATCATTACTTTCAGAATTTATTCTTGTCTTAGATCTATTTTGACTGTGATGTGCTCAACGATCTATTCTTGCTGTGCTTGTTTAGATTGTTTACATGTGATGGTGCTTTACTGATTCGTGCTATCAAGTATCCGAATAGTCCATGCCTAGGTTAGACGGATTAGATCACAACCCTAGTTTAGTGTGAGATAATTCGTGCTATCCGCAGATGGATTATGTTGGTGCTTGAACCATGATTATCTTCTTGTCGGAGGAATTGGGCTTGTAGCTACAATTCCCCATATTCATCCAACGTAATAAGCTAAAGTAATTCATAGATAGTCCTATTATGAAGCTAGTGGTGGATTTGCAATCCTAGGTTTCCTTTAAATATCTTTTAAAACAACTTTAATTGCTTTCATAGTTTAGATTTATTTTTATTGTTCTTAGGTTAATTCAAACCAAATCAAATCCGTTTTCCCTAATTAATTAGACTTAGGTTTTAAAATTAAATCGCTGTAGTAATCAATCTCTGTGGGTTCGACCTTTACTTCCACACTGCAAATCTTTAGAAAAGTAAAGTATACTTTTATATCTTGATTCTGACAAGATCAATTTTTGGCGCCGTTGCCGGGGATTGCATTACTACTCTTAGTTTTATAATCGTAGTTTAGTTAATTCGTAAATATTAGGTTAGTGTTTATTTTTCTTATTTTCTGTTTTTGTTTTTAGTTACTAACTTTTTCTTTTATTTCCTAGTCAACGTTTCCGAGTGGAGCAGCTAATTACATCAAAGGAGCTTACGCAAATAATATAAATAAAATAAAATAAAGTGCTTCTTGTGGAATTCGCTTTAAACCGCTGTAAGTCAGGGCGCTGTGACTCACTATTTGCATTAGTTTAAGGTTAATTGCACTGCATTAGCTAGGAAACCCGGGGGCTGGGCTTGACGCGGTCATTGCATTACAGGATAATATTCATGCATCATAGTAGTTGAGTGCTTGTTATCTTAGTTGCGTGATTGCTTGCTATTTGTTTTTTTTTTAGTTGAGTCAGTCTTTGTTTTTAATTTCTTTTCTTTTGTTTTAGTTTATGTTGGGTACACGTTCAAATAAACCAGATTTAAAATCTTTCGATCTTGAACTTGAACGTACCTTAAGAACTACTAAGTCCACAACCCAAGCTTCTAGAGCTAGGGTGCAAGACGACGAATCAACTCCGATTCCATCGTCGTTGTTTGAGGCCGAAATTCAGAGTACCCGTGAACGGTTAAGAAAAACTCGAACTTTTAACATCGAACCGATTAAAATGGCTGACGGTGGAAATAACAATAACAATCAAAACGACGGTGTGAATATGAACAATCTTAATATACCGCCACCACCTCCACTTATAAATTATTTTATTCCTACTACTTACACGCCACAAGCCGGTATCGAATTACCGGAGGCGACGGCATCTCATTTTGAGATTAAGTCGTCTACGATCTCGTTACTACCTTCTTTCCATGGCCGTCTAAATGAAGACCCTTACCAACACTTAGGAGATTTTCAGGGTATATGTTCTACTTTGAAATTACAAAACCTAAATAATGATGAATTAAAATTGCGGCTCTTCCCATTCTCTTTAAGGGACAAAGCTAAATATTGGCTTCAATCTTTAGAGCCAAACACAATAAAAACATGGGAAGCCTTACACACCGCCTTTTTACAAAAGTTTTTCCCTATTATGCGTACAAATAAGATAAGAAAAGATATAACTAATTTTGTGATGCAAGATGGGGAGACTCTTTATGACACGTGGGAAAAATTTAAAGAATTATTACGTTCGTGTCCACATCATCAGGTTCCCAAGTGGCAATTGGTTCAAGTCTTCTACGAGGGGCTTATTCCCTCTGTGAGAAATACCGTCGATGCCGTTTGTGCAGGAACTTTCCTACACAAAAGCGCCGACGAGGCCTGGAAAATATTTGAAACGTTAAGCGAGAATTCGATGCATCAGGCTGTGTCGGTACGTTCTGAGGGATACCTTCAACCTAAGCGAGAGGTGACAGTTGAGTCAAGTTAATCAATTCAAATACAAGAATTAAATAGAAAACTTGATCGACTTATACAAATGAGCAAACCGTCTAATCCATCCTCTTTAGAAGTATGTGCATTATGTTCTGAAACGTCCCATAATATCTTTGCATGTCCTTCTGCATCTCAATATCCGGAATTTGTTGAACAACACGTTAATTCTATGCAACAATTCCCACAAAATAATTATAATCCTAGGTCGACTAATTTTCCAAATACGTACCGACCCCAATATCAACAAGGTCAATACCAACCACCTCCTCCACCTCCACGCAATAATGCATTTGAGGAGAAGGTGTTGGCCTCACTTGAAAACTTTGGATCGGTGGTTCAGTTAGTACACTCTCACACACAATCCATCGCAAAACTGGAGTCCCAAGTAGGGCAAATTGTTAATACATTAAACCGTTTAACTGAGAGTAAGTTGCCGAGTCAACCTACTCAGCAACCTAAGGGGCAATACGCAGTGGGTAGTACGAGTGAGAGCGTGAACGCTGTTTCGACTAGGATGACTACTCGAGATGAGGAAGTTGTTGTAATTCCGGATGGGGGTGAGAAAGATAAAAATTTAAATTTGAATAAAGAAAAAGGTGAGGATGTGAATCAAAGTAGAAAAGAAAATGAACCGGTTTCAACGAATTATATTCCGAGAATGCCATATCCACCAAACGTTGAGGGACCGTCACATTTGCCTAAGAAAGGGTCTAAGGTTGAGGATATACTCGAGGTGTTCAAACAAGTTAAAATTAATATTCCTTTCCTCGACGCAATTAAGCAAATTCCCGCTTATGCTAAATGTCTAAAAGACCTTTGTACTCAAAAGCGCAAAATACGGAGTCATACTCCTAAAAAGGTCTTTCTCACGGAAAAAGTAAGCTCTATATTCCAACACGCTCCTCCAAAATATAAAGATCCAGGTACGCCTACGATTTCATGTGTCATAGGTGACACTATCATTCATAGGGCTCTCCTTGACTTAGGAGCGAGTGTTAACCTTTTACCCTATCACGTCTATAAACAATTAGGATTAGGTGAACTCAAGCCTACGGCCGCTACTATTCAATTAGCGGATCGTTCTGTCAAAATACCTAGAGGAATCGTCGAAGACGTCCTAGTAAAAGTTGATCAATGTTTTTATCCTGTTGATTTTATGGTCCTTGACACTGAACCCGTGATAGATGCTAGGAAACACACTCCTGTTATTCTTGGTCGTCCATTCTTAGCAACCGCCAACGCACATGTTAACTGTCGGACGGGGGTAATGAAAGTGTCATTTGGGAACATGAACTTAAAATTGAACGTTTTTAACGCTATGGATCAACCTCCTAAAAACGACGATTCCCTATGTGAGGTGGAAGGAGAGGTAACACGGAATATTGAGCCTACCAAAGAAATAAATGTGAGTGGAGAAAATAATATAGCGGACGATGATGAGTGGATGAATCCTAATCCCGTGGACCCTAATGCGGAATCTACTCTGAAGGTAAGAAATCGATTCGAACATAATGACAAACCGTCGATTGATTTAATTCAAAGCGACGTAATTTCTGCTTACCATCGAGCTCTACCTGACATCCTTAGGGGTACACAGTCCGATTTACGGCCTCCTTGAATCTTGAGCTAGAACGGTCTAGCTAAAGACGTAAAAGATAGCGCTTCTTGGGAGGCTACCCAAGTTTAATTTCGTCTGTTTTCTTTGTTTTGGTCGTTTTTGAGTCTGTTTGTGTCTGTGTTGGACATTCTGGACAGGTTTGGGGGTTGGCATTAATTTATTTTAATACGATATACATAATTTTAATCAAAAAGTGGAAGAAACCATTGTCGCTCGCGCGGCCCGCTGGCGCGAGAATGTGCCTTAGACGTTTTTCTTTGCTTCTCTTTATTATGAGCCTCAGGTTCTCCTCGCGCCTGATCTCGCGGGCGCGAGGTACCTCGCTCGCGCGAAAAATTTCAAAAAAAAAAAAATTTCTTGGGAATTCGCTCGCGCGATTTCCCCAGTTCCTGTTTTTCTCTTTTGTTTTCTGTATTTTCCCCCATACTTGTTCTGATAATGTTTTTGTTTCTGTTTATTACGCCATTTTTAGATCGTGTTAGTTATTGTTTTCCTTATTCTATTTATACTTTTTTTTCGTTTTATTTCTTTTCCTTTTGCTAGTTTAGTTTAGTTTAACTTAGTTTTTAGATTTATTTGTTTTGTATTTTGATTTCATTTACTTTTAATATTCTTTTGTTAGTTTCTTTTTCGTTTATCTAGTATTAACAGGTAACATTGAACTCTATTGTCATATTCCTTTGTGTTCACCTGTTTGCCATTGTCGACATCGAGGTACTATCGTTCCTTCCTTCTGTGCTCTCCTTTCTTTCGTTTTATTGTTTCATTGGGGACAATGAAAGGTTTAGGTTTGGGGGGTATGCACACACATGCACATTATTTTATGCAAAATTTTAAAATTTTTCAACAAGTGTGTTTAAATAAACGATGTTACCTACAGTTTTGCAATCGCTAGTCGATACTTCTTGTTATGTAACTATAATTGTTATAGAATGGTAAACAAGGGAAGATGTGGTTAAATATTTACTAAAGTCATGTTGAAATGTTTTAAGTTATGTATTGTTTGAATCGTAGTTTTATATCATAGATTTGCACAACAACTTATGCACTGCACGTAGTCGCTTGAATACATGTTGGTTGTGAACTATAATATGATTCGGATTTCTAGATAACACATGGTGGAGACTAAGCCCAGTGAGCTTTTGAGCCTATCTTTTCTGTTTTGAAGGTTATAAATACATCTTGTGTTTGTCGAATTTCATTGAAATAGCGCATCTACTTGTTGTTTAGTCTCATTATTCTTGTTTTGGTTAATAGTCAAGTTAAAATCTTTGTTACCATGCTAAATAATCTTCCGTCGTAAACATTGAAGAACCATATAACTCTAGGAAATGATTTTAGGCCTTCTTTGTTTATTACCGACTGATAAATGATAAAAATTTCCTTAGTTCGCCCTTTGAGCCATTAAAATGCCATTTCTTTCTTAAATTACCATTATCCTTGTTTTTGCTCCGACTTGACAAACTTGGAGTTCACCACTGAGAGATTTGTCACCTTTTAGTAGTGTTAAGGCGATGTGTTGATTGAGAAGAAGAAAATAAGATGCTATTGGGGTAGTTGCTTGGTATTCGATGAATAATCATTTGAGAAGCGAGAAAAGAAAAAGGAAAAGAAACAAAATAAAGAAGAGGAAGAAAAAAAAATGAAAGAAAAGAAGAAAAATGAATGAAAAGGAATGAATAGAAAGAAAAGATGAAAGTTTGTAGAAGAAGAATGAGAGAGATCGAACATGCCTTACAATGCCATTCGTAAACCTACCCAATTAATCCGTTCTATCGTTTTCCATTACCTGAGCCACAATACAACCTTTAAAAAGTCCTATTTGATCCTAGAAAAACATGGTTTTGATATGTAAATGATGGGAGGGGATTAAAACATGGTAATGATTAATTTCTCTTGATTATTGGCATCTTATCCATGAGACTATTTTTCTTTCGTGTCATGCGTCTTTTTCATGTCATAAGTGAGCATTTATCGTTTTGAAAACATATTTCCTTTACTCACATATACTAGAGAAATTACACCTGTTTCTGAGTGTTTCATTTGAGAGTGTAATTGACATTGTGAGATTCGTAGTCGAAGCATAGTTAGATGGTTATCCGAGTTATATTCCATGTTCATGACATGCGCGTGTTCATTTGACTACCACATCACACACGTGCAATCTTATGAGGAACTCTATTGATTCGTACATTGCATGCACTTGATTGTTTTTCATGATGTATGTGAACGTTTGATTCCATTTTCTTCTTGTTCATTATTCTATTTTAAATCATTGTGTTATATGATAAGGAGTATTGATTGTTTTGTTTTTCATTTGAATAAAACTTTTTAAATTTATAAGTTAATAAAGATGGTTGTGGGTAACTTGTTGATGAGAACCCTCACGAGACTTCACTCGTCCGACTAGGGACACCTAGGGGTTTAAAAGGCTTGTTGCATAAGCTAAATGCAATCGTGATCCATACGAAAATGGAATAGATTTTTATTAGTAGTTTTTATTTTAGTTTTGCTCGAGGACTAGCAAAATGTAGGTTTGGGGGTGTGATCGGGAGAGAACTAATCCTAAATATACGCCTTAACGAGCATTTGTTAGTACATTTTATCCTGTTTTTGTATATTTTTACTCTGTTTTCTAGTTTCTGACAGGTTTTGGAAGAAATCAACTAAACCAGGCTAAACAGGGTGAAAAAGCAGAAGAAAAGAAGCTGAAAAATCCAAGTCGCGCGAGCGACCCGCGCCCGCGAGAATCCAGAAGTCGCGCGCGCGATCCGCTCGCGCGAGACCCCCAATAACTCGCTCGCGCGATCCGCTCGCGCGAGGTACCAAAAGTCGCGCTCGCGCGACCCGCTCGCGCGATATGCCCAAAAATCAATGTTGCGTATTTCAGTGTACTGAAGACTCCTGTGCAAACGAAACTGCAGAATGACGTCCAGATTGTAAATTACATCAGTTTCAGTCCGTTTCGAGTTGTAAAGGCTTCCAAAACTTGTTGTAAATCTATATATACTCTATTTTACTTCAATTAGAGGGTTGGCAATTATTATACACACATTCTACAACTATACTTTCAGCCATTGAAGGGAGGGAAGCAAGGAGAAGAAGAAGAAGACCAAGGGTTTCCATGGCCTCCTCCATCAACCTCTTGCTATCTACTACTTCCATGGACGGCTAGATCATTGATCTAGGGTTTCAATGAAGCCCTAGATGAGTAATAGGGTTTTATTTATGCTTTTATTTTAGTTTTATTATGTATGGATGACAGTCACATGTTTAGAGGATTTTTATAAATAAATCGTACTACTATTGATTAAATCATTACTTTCAGAATTTATTCTTGTCTTAGATCTATTTTGACTGTGATGTGCTCAACGATCTATTCTTGCTGTGCTTGTTTAGATTGTTTACATGTGATGGTGCTTTACTGATTCGTGCTATCAAGTATCCGAATAGTCCATGCCTAGGTTAGACGGATTAGATCACAACCCTAGTTTAGTGTGAGATAATTCGTGCTATCCGCAGATGGATTATGTTGGTGCTTGAACCATGATTATCTTCTTGTCGGAGGAATTGGGCTTGTAGCTACAATTCCCCATATTCATCCAACGTAATAAGCTAAAGTAATTCATAGATAGTCCTATTATGAAGCTAGTGGTGGATTTGCAATCCTAGGTTTCCTTTAAATATCTTTTAAAACAACTTTAATTGCTTTCATAGTTTAGATTTATTTTTATTGTTCTTAGGTTAATTCAAACCAAATCAAATCCGTTTTTCCTAATTAATTAGACTTAGGTTTTAAAATTAAATCGCTGTAGTAATCAATCTCTGTGGGTTCGACCTTTACTTCCACACTGCAAATCTTTAGAAAAGTAAAGTATACTTTTATATCTTGATTCTGACAAGATCACCTTTCCTACAAAGGGAAATAGAACCGATGCATTATTAGAATTAGTTCATACTGATGTGTGTGGACCAATAAATATTAGAGCAAGGGGTGGTTATGAGTATTTCATAACATTTATTGATGACCACTCCATGTATGGATATGTGTACCTAATGCAGCACAAGTCTGAAGCATTTGAAAAGTTCAAAGAGTTTAGGGCTGAAGTGGAGAAGCAATTGGGCACACATATCAAGGCCATTCGATCTGATCGAGGTGGCGAGTACCTCTCTAATGAGTTTATTGATCACCTCGTACAGAATGTGATTCTGTCACAGTTGACTGCACCTGGTACGCCTCAGCAGAATGGTGTAGCGGAGAGAAGGAATCGGACTCTTTTAGTGTCAATGATGAGTTATTTGGAGTTACCTTTATTCCTTTGGGGTTATGCTTTGGAAACCGCTGCTTACATACTAAATCTAGTACCAAGCAAATTTGTTCCAAGGACACCACAAGAGATGTGGATTGGGCGCAAGCCTTCTTTGCAACATCTCCGGATATGGGGGTGTCCGGCACATGTGCTGAAAGGAAAGATAAGCAAATTGGATTCTAGATCGGAAGTATGTTATTTTGTGGGTTATCCAAAGGGTACTTATGGATGGTATTTTTATGATCCAAGGGAACAGAAAGTGTTTGTTAGTACAAATGTTGTTTTCTTAGAGGATGATTATATCATGAACCATAAACCTAAGGGAAGGATAGATCTTAAAGAGATAGAAGGAGAGCCCTCAGTCCAACCCGCAGTTAATAACGATGTAAATCAAGAAAATACCACTTCTTCACCCATTTCTGCACCGGTACCTCGTCGTAGTGGGAGGATTATCAGCCATCCTGACAGATACATGTTCTTAGGAGAAGTTTTTGAAGCTGTCTCCATAGAATCTGAATCTGATCCTGCCACATACGAAGAGGCAATGACTGATGTAGACTCGGCTCATTGGATTAAAGCTATGAAGGCTGAATTGGAATCTATGGATTCTAATCAGGTCTGGATCTTGTAGAGCTTCCAGCCAATATTAAACCCATTGGCTGTAAGTGGGTCTACAAGAGGAAAAGAGGATCTGATGGAAAGGTTGAGACCTTTAAGGCTAGGCTTGTAGCCAAAGGTTATACTCAGAGGGAGGGCATTGACTATGAGGAAACTTTCTCTCCGGTAGCCATGCTCAAGTCCATCAGAATACTCTTATCCATTACTGCATGCCTAGATTATGAGATCTGGCAGATGGACGTCAAGACTGCATTCTTAAATGGCAATCTTGAGGAGGACATCTATATGCAACAACCAGAAGGGTTCATAGCTGGTCGGAAAGGTAACTTGGTACGCAAGTTGCAAAAGTCCATTTATGGGCTTAAGCAGGCATCCAGGAGTTGGAACATCCGATTTGACCAAGTGGTCAAGTCGTTTGGTTTCATACAGAATCTGGATGAACCTTGTGTATACAAGAAGTGTGAAGGAAAAGTGATGGCCTTTCTTGTGCTTTACGTTGACGATATTCTACTCATTGGGAATGATGTAGCGGCATTGTCAATGGTCAAGGTTTGGCTAGCTAGTACTTTTGATATGAAGGATCTAGGAGAGGCGAGCTATATTCTTGGGATAAAGCTTTTTCGGGATCGCAAGCGAAAGATAATGGGATTGTCTCAAGCTGGTTATATCGATAAGGTGCTAACTAAGTTTTCTATGGATAATTCGAAGAAAGGTTTGTTACCTTTCAGGCATGGTTTAGCGTTCTCCAAGGACCAGTGTCCAAAGACACAAGAGGAGAGGAATCGCATGACAGGAGTTCCCTATGCTTCAGCAGTGGGAAGTCTTATGTATGCGATGTTATGCACTAGACCAGATATTTGCTTTGCCGTTGGCATGGTTAGCAGATATCAGTCGAATCCAGGTCCAGAGCACTAGACAGCCGTCAAGCACATTCTTAAGTACTTGAGAAGGACTAAAGATTACATGCTTATGTACGGTGGTAGTGAGTTAATTCCAGTAGGATACACTGACTCGGACTTTATGTCAGATAAAGATTCGAGGAAGTCGACGTCCGGTCATCTCTTTACCTTGGAAGGTGGTGCTGTCAGTTGGAGGAGCATTAAACAGAAATGCATTGCAGACTCAACTACAGAAGCTGAGTATGTGGCTGCTTCTGAAGCCGCAAAGGAAGCTGTTTGGCTCAAGAAGTTCCTTATGGAGCTCGAGGTGGTACCAGCGTCGCTGTCACCTATTACGCTTTATTGTGATAATAGTGGGGCAGTGGCTCAGTCCAAGGAGCCAAGGAACCACGGAAGGGGAAAGCACGTAGAGCGGAAATATCATCTTATCCGAGATATTGTTCAACGTGGAGATGTGACTGTCACCAAGATTTCCACCGTTGACAATCTTGCTGATCCGTTTACAAAGGCCTTACCACAGAAGGTCTTTGATCGTCATCTAGATAGTCTAGGTCTCAGATGTAATCCTGTATGGTTATGAGTGCAAGTGGGAGTTTGTTGGGTTTGTGCCCTCAAACCATTACTATATGTATTAGACATTAGCATTTTAATATATGGATATCAGCTTTACATTTTATGATGTATGCTTCTTTCATGAGATGATTGTTTAATCCATAAGTATCATAGTAAGTATTTCGTGTGTGTATGAGATACATACAATGAGATACGAATTACTATTCTTTGATACTTAAAGCTTGTCACAGTGGATGATGAGACTGGAT
This sequence comes from Hydrangea macrophylla, assembly GCA_033977485.1. NCBI lineage: Eukaryota > Viridiplantae > Streptophyta > Magnoliopsida > Cornales > Hydrangeaceae > Hydrangea > Hydrangea macrophylla. Next base: position 9,170,420 of record CM066990.1, on the reverse strand, counting down.
ATCTCATCAGGTATACACTGTAGCATCATTAACTACCATTGGATAGAGTGATAAATCTCAATCACTAGAGTGTGACTCTTGGTTAGTATGCTAGTGCTTATAGTGCATTGACGGACTTGAGTTTCCTATTAACGCTCAATGCTGTCAACAGTCAATAGGAACTCATAACTTGTATAAGGTATGTGTTCTCAATCTTGAGACGATTATGAACACAGACTGTAGATATGACTGCTTTGACTTACCAATCAGTGAGGTCTATAGAAGATCAACACCTGGGTATCTTGGGTATGTCATGTTCATAGGGTTGTGAACATATATTGTCAAGATAGAATCTACCCTCTGATTCAGAGTAAGCATTCCCTTGAGAATGTCACCAAGTCGATTACTGAGTACTGCAGTCTTGTTGATAAGAGTTATCAACATGTTTGGTAATCATGAGAGGTGAATGAGACCCAAGGATTATAAGAAGTAATCATGATTCAGGTTGACAGTAACTGTTTATCCGACTACCTGAATATGATTGCGAATGCTGATGGTAGAGGGACATTAGTACAACATACAAGTCTAGTTATCACTTCAGATATGTTCTTTTGCGTTGGAATTCGGTTATCGTTTTATAGTGGACTAAACGTTAACTGATCAGTCAATTAATTTGCTGATCAAAGAGTTTGGTCATGGGAGTTAATCAACTGATCTGAGCCAACAATAAAGAGCCTAGGAGGTCCCACTCTCAGCTCCGCTAGGATGCTTGGAAAGGCAAATGAGGATGTTGTCAAGACAGGTTCGATCGATCGAAGTTGTCTCGATCGATTGAAGTCTAGACAGGTTCGATCGATTGAAGATGGTTCGATCGATTGAATGTTCGATCGATCGAATCCACTTCGATCGCTCGAGATCTAGGTCGATTCTGGGAATCTATAAATAGGGCAGCTGCGTTCTAAAAAAGTGGTTGTTCGTCGTTTGAACGTCAGAAGCTGCAGAAACTATTTTGGAGCTCCAAAACCTTCTGTATCCTCTCCATTAGGGTTTCCACCAACCCTAGCCCTTCCTGCGAGCATCCATAGGAGTCATAAGAGTGAAGACCATCTAGTGGAGGCTGCTGGAAATCAGAGATTTCAGAATTGGGTTCAAGACAGTAAGGTATAAATCTTGTCCCCTCTTGTGCGCATCTATAGAGTTGATGGGTAGTAGATCCGGGCATGCCAATTAAGTTTTATAACTTGATTTTTCCGCTACGCGTTTAAACTTAGAACTTAAACCGTATTTTTACCATCAGGTACCCCTTATCACTATGAAATTTTAAGATATTTCTTTAATTAGCATCAGTACTAAGTTAGTTTTCTGTGTTGGGCAGGCTAACATGGAGCACAAAATAGAGTACGATGTTGCGGATGGATGGTACAGAGTTACCTTGGAGAGACAGGTTGCTTCTCGAGGATTTGGTCATGTTAACGCCACCATCAGGCATAGAGTTCGCCAGAGTATAAGGAAGTGGACACGTTGTTTCTTTCGTGAGAGACCTGTTCCAGAGTTAGCATATCATAGAGTGGTAGCACCGCGCTTGCTGTCTGCTGAGATGGAGGAGATTTCTCATGCCCTTGGAGACCTTGCGATCCATGACCAAGACGACCCTCAAGAGAACATAGTACATTTTGTTGCCCCTGTAGGATCTGATGATGACTCAGATGACGATCAAGATGAAGACCCATTAGCAGCACCTGAGATAATAGAGGACCCAGATTGGCCCCTAGAGCCAGCCTGGGATGCATTTATAGGTATTCCTCCGATTGACTTTTCGCCATCCAGTGACTTAGGAGAGGTGACCACGGACTCTGATGTTGAGAGAGATGGAGATTGGACCCTTAGCTAGTTCATCTTATGTTTATTCCACTTCTCTTGAGTATTCCAGACTAGTAGAACTGGTATTCGTACTTCTGTTGTACCTTTTTATCTTTTTATTAGTAATAGTCTGCTTGCGACTTAACTTAAATATAATTGTATGGATGAGACGGTCACACTGCAATTTTCAGACAATTAAATATTAGTCAAGGGAAAATCCCTAAACCAATATCCGTTTGTCCAATTATCAGAGGTGATCGCAATGTAAAACATCACACAGTCTGTAGGATAAAACTTAACTCATAATCGCAATATAACAGTAAATTATCCAATCAATAAGGATCAAAACCTAAGGTTCCAAACCATAATTAATATCTCTCCAAAAACACCATTCAAACAATATCTAAAAAGTCAAACGACCCACAATGCCAAAATCTAAAATATTTAAACTCTTTAATAAATTAATAAATAAAAGCGAATAAGGACTGCACAATTCTCCTGCTACCAAATACCACGAACTTCCTATTATCCCTGCAAATTTCGATCGCCTATGCTCCAAAAAGAACGCACCCATGAGAAAAACTCAACGGGTCAGTCACATAACTGGTATGAGTTAAATAAAACTAATCACACACAGTCTTAGGGATCGCTCACAATCTCTTATACCAACACAACAATACTAAATACAAGATCGGGCAGGAAAGTAGTTCCGCTCACATAATGGGACAAGGGGTAGTTTCCCTTTTATGTGGGGGCAATATAGTTCCTACCCGAACTAAACTGTATAAATACTTACCCTTCTTAGCTATGGTAGGCCAATACCTGCAAGCACATTAGTGGGCCTATCATCCTGCAAGAATAGACGTTAGTACAAAAATAAAAAATCATACTTTAAATGTTATTTAAAAAAAAGAAGAATTTATCTCAAAGAAGGAGTTGGAATTAGACAAAACTTAAAACATGAAAGATGTTCAGAATTAAATTTCCAAGGGAAGTTGCGCGTCCTCGTTTATTAATTCTAAGCACATAAATTAGAAATCAGTTATTGAACTTTAGCTCATAAACACGTTATATTCAGCAGATTCTGAAAGTAGATTTAAGCAGTGTCAAGACTACGTTTTTAGGAAAAGTGTAAAACACGAAAGTTGCTCGGATTTTTGTTTTACTTCAGGTTACATGAAACGACCCTCAATTGTGAAGTTAAATGACCAAATTATCTAATTTACTAACATGATCCTATTTAATATTAATTCACAATATTCCCAAAGATATTGCGGTACACATACAAGACTACATTTTAAACTAACGGATACCCACAGAAGTAGTTGATAAGACAATTACTAATTTATAGGATTTGGCTACAACAAGATATAACGAACTACAATACAACGTATAGCAGCAACTTAAGCACCACATGTGTTTTAGTTAATTACACCTTATGTTCACCACTTCGGTCACCCATCCATGGTTCAGCCTACACATATATCCCATGTGTCTCCTAACGTAATACTAACTCCCACTCCTGTCCCAACTCCCATGGGGTATCACTAGGATTTAAGTCTACACCAAAAAGCTAGTCCTTAGGTTTTTTACGTCAATAAACAATGTCTAAATACACATGAAATTGACCAACAAGCCGGGCATAAGGATTAAAAATGAAGAGAATGGTCATCCACCTAGTCGCCGTCTAATCACAGAAGAAGGGTCATCCACGAAGTCGCCGCCTAAACTCATACGGAGCAGTGGTGAACATTAAAGGATTTCTTAATATTAACTTCAAAAAAAATAAATAAATCTGCACACGGATGGCATCACATTAACAAATTTATGAAACCCAACCTTAAATGAGAATGCTTACATCTCAACGAAATTTCATGTTATATTATAATAACGAATACGAGTTCATCCCGACACATAAATCAAATTAGACAATCAACACATTTTTAACCTTCTAAAAACTGCTAGTGAAATTTAAATTTATAGCCCAAACGGTGCAGAATCAGAAAAAATTCAAAAACACGAAAAATGTGCAGAATCGCGTTTTGCATATGACAAGCGGACAGAATGTTAAAATTCAAAGCCATGATTTTACAATATTTTTTTGAAGTTTTCAGCAATTGTTAGAATAATAAAAAACAAATTTTTCATAGCTTTTCGATATTTATCAAGACTGCATATATGTTTGTCAAACTATCTATACGCATAACATTTACGAATATACCGAAGTCGTGATCACAAGGTCACCAAAACAAAATATCTACATTAATTCGAAAACAACAATATTGTGCATCCAATTCAAAAATTAAACCCCAACAATTAACTTAAACATATAAGTATTTGGTTTACTCGCATATACATATATACATACGTGTATATATATACTCGGATACACCTATTTAACTCACCTAGGTCACGAGGTTGCCTTAGATTGGGAGGAGTCTAGGGGATCCTCGGCATTGTGGTAGTGGGTTAGAGCTATAGGTCGCAGATTATTTGGGTTTCGAGTTATGTGTCCTTATGTGTTATCCATTTGTTGGCTACATGTTATTTAATTATTTTTAATCAATTAATTACATAACTTTCTGAGCCTATTATTACATGTTAATTTGTTGAAATCATTTGTTATATTATAAGTTGTATAATAGTGCATGCATACATATTGTTGGTATGACGGGTAGTAGAGGAGAGTTGGAGGATGATCAACAGAGGAGCACCTGCCCAATGGATTTATGTTGTTATTAGCGAGCCTTCAGCATTATCTGGTATTTACAGACATATTATCCGAGATATTATTAATCTGATGGAGTATCGGAAAATTTATTATTAACGGAAAATCTCATATATTATTTCCCTTATTACCGACTGGCACTCTCATATGGATTCTATTATTCTGGCATCTCGGATTTCTTATGATGGAGCTGTATTTATCAACAAGTATTTTGGCATAGAGCATAATTCTTATATCTATATTCGGGCATTATATTTTATTATGGAGCATATATTGGATCAATGGGATTCTATTTTCTACAACTATGACAGATCTGAACACATGTTGATTTATTTCTGACAGCATTGTTATCTTCGTGGTCTTATTTCCAGTACAGAGTTATGTATATTCTTGAAGCGGCATGTTTGAACAGTAAGTATGGGTATCCTGAGGTGTAGTGAGGGACATGGTAAGAGGTAAACATGGGCATATAGTTAGAATCCTTGATTAGTTGAGAGTCTGTTGTATGCATAGTTTGTATTCATATGTTTTGCATCAATATCTGTGTTTTGGATTATCTGTTACAAGAATAAGGTATATAGATGAGAGTTTCCTTGTTTTGGATTAGTCGCTCGACATACTTGGTCTCGTATAGTTGAGAGTTAAACGTATTCCATGTTTTGTATAAAATTATGTGCTTAACTTTATTGATGAATGCTTTGTGTATTTATCGTTGCATCAAATTTCTGGATGAAATTTCTTTAAGGATGGTAGAACGTAACAACCCTAAAATTTCTAAGTGTGTAAATAATTAATTTATTTAATATTTTCAGTTAGCAATATTATATGGGTGTGCCTAGGTAAGACATGTGTTTAAGAATTTTAAGTTTGGAGAACCCATGAATTAAATTGCTAGTAGGCATACTTAATTTGTTAGTAATACCAGTAATATTTCCCTGGTTTTTTTGTATTAAAATTTCTAATGTTTCATTATTATTATGACATAAGATTTCGAACTTTAATTAAATTGCATGATAGATTATTTGTATGACTGAGTTACAATTTTTGTAGAATGACAAGTTTAGTTTCGGGTAATGTTTCGGGGGCCATAAGTAAGTTAATTAGTGAATTTAACATGAGAATTAAGTGCCCAAGGCATGGGTACCCTTTGCATTAGTTGTTTAAGTATTTTGAAATGCATTTCGGGCCCATATGTGTGTCTTTTGGGAGCCCACAAACTTAAACTCGAAATTTAACTTAATTGTATCATTAAGAGATATATGTATCCACGTTTAGAAGAAAAACAAACCTTAGCCCCCAATACACTTCTAAACAAATACAGAGAGAGAGAGAGAGAGAGAGAGAGAGAGAGAGAGAGAGAGAGAGAGAAGAAGAAGAAGAAGAAGAAGAAGAAGGAGAAGAAGAAGACAATAAGAGAAGACAATAGGGACTCCAAACTTTTGGTTTGCTTAATCATCATCAACTTTAAAGCCCTAAATTGGTGAGTTAATCATTTGTTCCATTCGTTTTGTTTTGTTTTCGTTACTATTAGAATATAAGTACTAGTATTAGTGTCTTGAGGTTATTTCTGTAATTGTTCTTTGATTAATATATATATATATATAGATGTTGGCTAACCTAATTGGGTTAAGCCTTCTCTTTCTCTTAATCACCTCTTCTAACATGGTATCAGAGCACATGATCTAGGGTATCAGCGCCACCACCACATACCACCTGTGCCACCACCACATATCACCAGCCAAACCTCCCATGCATTAGCCGCAACCTACTAGACCCTCCAAACCACCAGCCGCACCTCTCACACAACCTACCAGACCCTGCCGCAACCCACACTAGCCTCTATAGCCTAGGCCGAGACTCACCCAACCCTCATCCACCCTTGTCGAGCCCCACCTACATTAGCCGAGCCCACCCTGACTACCCTGGCCTAAACCGAGACCCCCCAACCCTTCCTTACCTCAATCGGCATCCTCAATCAGATCGAGATCCACACTAGCCACTATAATCTGATTCTTCCTTCGTGTTTCTCCTTCGTCTCTATTTACAGACATATTTACATCACAGATTCTTTGATTGGACTGGTTTGATTGGTGTTTTCCTCTGTTTGTATTGTCTTGGTCCCTACATGGACCTCTCTGGTTAGTTCTGTTTGTGTCTCTATTTTTTTTTATGTTGCTGCTGCTTCGAGTTTAGTGTTCACTCAACCATTGTTATTATTGCTGACACGAAGGGTTCGATCTCCTTGTCTGATGTTGTAGTATGCAAATTATAACCACCAAGTTAAATGGCTCTAATTATTTACTATGGGCTCAATCAATGAAAGTTGCCTTAGGGGCTAGGAAGAAGTTGAAATATATTGAATTTGTTGTTCTATCCAAGGATAGTAAAGAATATGAAGATTGGGTGTCTGAGAATTATATTGTTATGTGCTAGTTGTGGAACAGTATGGAACCTTCTGTCTGCTCGGGTGTTATGTTTTTGTCATCGGCTAAAGAAATTTGGGAGTCTATCCATGAAACCTTTTCAATGGAAAAGAGTGTTTCTAGAGTGTATGAGGTTTATCAAAATTTGTTTCTGCTCCAACGGGGTGATAAATCTGTTAGTGAATACTACAGTACGTTCAAGGGTTTAATGCACGAGTTAAATCAATATCATCCTATGACAAATGACATTGAAATTAACAAGAAGCAACATGAAGAGTTTTATGTCTCCAAGTTCTTATCTGGGTTACATTCGAATCTCCAGTCAGTTAAATCACAAATCTTGGCAAGTGATGGCAGTATTCCCTCTTTGGGAAATGTGTATTCTCGTGTGCTTCGCGTTACTACTGAATCTTCCTCCTCTCCTGAGCATGTTGGGAAAGATAACTTTGCACTTGTGACATCTATGGGACATAGAGGGGCCTTTCGTGGTCGTGGTAACAATCGAGGTCATGGTGGTTGTGGTTTTGGCAATTCCCCTCCTATATTTAATGGTAATCGAGGAAGAGGAGGTCCTCCGGGACGGGGTTCATGGTTTTGGTCAGGGCCGTGGTTCTCTTTATTGCACCCATTGTGGGGGTGACAACCATACTGTGGATAAATGCTATGATCTCTATGGTAAGCCGTGGGAAACCTCACATAATCCAGCCCTATTTTCTTCTGACAATACTTCTGAGTCTCAACAGGACGTTAGTACTGCTACTTCACCAGCAGTGACATCTTCAAATGAATCTATCACTCTTTCCCGAGTGGAATACAATGCCTTAATCCAACAACAACAACAACTATACGTGTCCAATACTGCTGGTTATGCATAATCAAGTAACATTGTATGTTTTTCTTCATCTGCTCCGTCATCATGGGTCATCGACTCAGGGGCTTCAACACATATGACTGGTAAGTCTGATGTATTTACACAATAACTTAGTCCACCCTCACAACCCTCAGTTGTTTTAGTTGATGTACGATCTTGTACTATTATTGGTCATGGTCCTATTTCTCCCACTTCCTTTCTTTCACTGTCATCTGTAAATTAGATTCCTCAATTTCCCTTCAGTCTTCCATCAGTCGGTCAACTTGCTAAATCTCTAAACTATTCTGTAACGTTTTATCCCTCTTATTGTGTTTTTTAGAACCTCAACTCGAAGAAAATGATTGGTGGAGGTCATGAGCGGGATGGTCTTTATTACCTGGAACAACATTCAACAACAAATAAATCGACGGCTTTACATACAACTGTTTCACTGCATCAATGGCACTGTCGCCTGGGTCATCCTTCACTGCAGTCCTTGAAGTTGGTTTCTCCATTATTTAAGTATGTGTCTAGTTTAGAGTATGAGGCTTGCCAGTTAGGTAAGCATCATAGGGTGTCTTTTCCTTTACGTGAAAATAATCATCGGGCCATTCCATTTGAGTTGGTTCATTCCGACATTTGGGGTCCGTCTAGACATAAAAGTCTATTAGGTTTTTCTTTTTTTGTGTCTTTTGTGGATGATTGTTCCAGGATGTCATGGTCATTTTTAATGAAAGAATGCTTAGATATTTCCTCTGTTTTTCAATTATTTCATAAAGAGATTATGACTCAGTTTGGTGGCACTATTTGTATTCTACAATCTGATAATGCTTTGGAATATGTTAAAGGACCTCTTCAGTCCTATTGTGATTCTTAGGGGATAATTCATCAATCCTCTTGTGGTTATACCCCCCAACAAAATGCTGTAGCTGAACAAAAAAATAGACACCTTCTTGAGGTTGCCCGAACTATTATGTTGCATATGCATGTACCTAAACAATTTTGGGGGGATGCTGTACTCACTGCTTGTTATCTTATTAATTGTATGCCTTCATCTGTTCTAATTGGTGGTATTCCTCATTCTGTTCTCTATCCAGACAGGTCATTGTTTGCCTTACCACCACGCGTGTTTGGATGTGTTGCATTTGCTCATGTTCTTACTCCTGGTCAGGATAAATTGGATCCTTGAGCCACCAAATGTGTATTTATGGGATATTCATGCACTCAAAAAGCTTATAAATGCTGGAATCCTCAGAGTCGTCGTTATGTGGTTAGTGCAGATGTTACCTTCTTTGAAGGTACATCATTTTTTTATCCTCCGGTTCTTCCTTAGATGTTGATGTTCTTACTCCGTTGTCCACTTTTCCCTTACCCATTCCTCCTTCTTCTAGTTCTCCTCCTTTGCAGTCTTCTAGTTCTCCTCCCTTGCAAGTGTATCGCCATCGTGACAAGCCATCCAGTAATAATGACCTGCCAGCTCCACCTCCATCTTCATCAACTTCGGCTGAGGTTCTCCAATCTCCTGATCTTCCCATTGCTCTTCAAAAAGGTACTCGTTCTTGCTCTCAACATCCTATTGCTCATGTTGTCTCATATTCTCATTTATCATCTTCACTTCATTTCTTTGTTAGTGCTTTATCTTCAGTCTCTGCTCCTCAGTCTCATACTCAGGCATTGGTTTCTCCGGGTTGGAAGAGTTCTATAGATGATGGGATGTTGGCGTTGTCCAAAAATGGTACGTGGGAGTTAACTGATCTTCCTTCTGGAAAATATGTTGTTGCTTGTCGTTGAGTTTATGTAGTTAAGTATCGTCCTGAAGGTACCGTCGAAAGATTGAAAGCTTGTTTGGTGGCTAAAGGGTTGTGGATATTGCAATTTTTCTTACCCACAGCTTTTCTTTTAAAATTCTTTTAAATTTCAAATTGAAAACAAATGAGTCGCCACTTAATTTTTAAAAGGAAAATTAAGAAACCATTTTAAAGCAACTGATCTTTTGCGAAACCAAAGATTAACTAGGTCCGGGGATTATGGAATGAGAATGGAAGGAGCCCATCGGACTAAAACACCCCTTCTCACCCTATCTCGTGATAGGCCTCTACTCAACATCCTTTTAATCAAATCACTAATCTAAGTGTGCCCTCAACTAATACATAGATATACGTATACATTACACAAACATGTCAAAATGGTGTAAAATTACCAATTTACAAAATATCATTCAAAAGCCACGTAATTCAAGTAGCAAGCAATATGATATGCAATAAAGAATAAGAGAACTTACCCGGGATCCAGCCGCGAATATTAAACGTGCAATGCATGCGATTAAATAAAACCTAGGAAAAGATTCTCTAATCCACATATATACATTTAAGGCAAAATCTTAATTCTAACTTGTCGCGCATAAAGGTCAAGAAATTAAAATAAATTAAAAGGAGTACAAGGAATCATACCTTAACAGCGCTGCAAAACAAAGGGTTAGTCCACATGCTATACAAGATACGAAGTTAGAAATAACAACCCTGAATTTCTAGCCTAAATCTATCAAATGTAATTAAATCTAAAGCAACCAAGTCCTAATTATAGTGTCAAGCCATATGGATGAATATGTACATGAATCAAGAATAAATTTGTGAAATACTCAATGATTTAGATCACTTAAACTTTGTGTTCAAGCTTAACTAATCATTATTGGGACATGGTTTGAACTTTAACTCATGAAAATATCATCTAAGCCATTACTCATAAGATTGATTAAAACTAGCAGAATTTTGGAAATTGCTGAGAGTAGATCATAACTTTAAAGAAATAAAACGCATGGTTCCCGTGGCTTGATCTTGATGAATTTTGGACTCAAGATGCCTCTGTGTGTCTAGTTTTTAACCCAAAAAAGAAATCAAAGTTTCAATGGTTGGATCTCCGGGAATTGGACAAAAATCAGACATCACTCAGCATTCTACAACATTCTGTCCAGAGTTCTTGCACGATTTTCTAAAAATAGCAAAAAGATCAGAAATGCTTTGTTCTTTTTAGGGTGACTTTCTAACACATTAATCTACTTAGAAAAAATTATTTTGGGTCACAAATACTTTATTAAGGTTCTGATTCACTTATTTCAAAAGAGTGTTGTTGTACCGAAACTCTGGGCAGATTGTAGTGACTTCACAAAACCCATGACCAAACCACTTTAAACATGAAATCTCCTTAAAACAAAACTTACAGTGGTAAAACATTGTGTTATTGACACTTTCCCATTGGTTTCACTTGATTCGAACGGTTAGATTTCGAACCAAAAATCTTTGATCAAAACCGGTTTATGAATCCACTATTTCATTGTCAAGTTCAACTTTTATTTGTTAACCCCAACTATTAAACCATGAAGTTAGACTTAAACTAAACCATTTCCTCCTACCATTTGATGGTCATTGGAGGCTAAAGACCTTTATATTTGTAGATTTTAAATGAAGTATGAATCAACTTCATGAAATCTCAAGATAATGAATCTAAACCAGGGAGATGGGCTTAGACTCAAACTACTTTCTCCTACCATTTGATGGTCATTGGAGATGAATACATGACTATTACTCATGAGCCTTCAAGAATCTCAAGAGAGAAGTACAAACAAACATAGCTAATACTCATAGGTTTTTAAGGAATATGGAAGGGGATTCCATGAAACCTTAAGTTAAAGAACCCTAAACCATGGTAGGGGTTTAGATTCATTTACTTGCTTTTATATAAAGGATGATCAACCTTGACTCTCATGGGGAGCACAAGCTCACATGGAATCAAGGGATCCAACTCATGAGATTCAAGTGAAGTATGGAAGACTTCCAAGAATCCCAAGAGAGAAGTATAAACAAAGAGGAAGAAAAGAAGAAATTAAAAGAAAAGCGAATTAAAGTTTGCAAGTTTCCTAATAATACTTCTAAAGAAAGGGTTAATCAAAAGACCAAGTAATGTTAAGATTATAAGTTCAAAGAATAAAAAAACAACTTGTGGTTAGAGGATCACCTCCAAACTATCCTCAAAGCTTCTCTCCTTTGAAGATCTTCCAAGCTCTTCTCTCTAGTTTTTTTTTTAACTCTCTCTTTTCTCTCTCAAATGTGTGTTAGTGTTATGGTAGCCACTTCTTGTATATCCTCCCAAGGAAGATCCTCCCTCTTTTATAGACAAAATTACCAAGTATTCTCAGTGAATTCAGAGTAAAAGATAGGTGTAAATGTCTTATTTGGTGGTACAATACGTACTCCCTGAAAATAGACAGACAGCTGCAGAAAGCGGTAGTCAAAAATCCTTTGCGCAGTCAGTGGATGCCGCTGCGGCACTCCGTGAAAGCCGCGGCGGCATTCCATGACTGCCGCTCGGCTCTCAGTAAGTGCCGCGCCAAATTATTGATTGCCGCATTTTTGTCAACCTTACTTTATCAATTTTTTGTTTTTATCCGCATACATATACGTATTGTACCACAAAATATGGACTGTTAAAGCAAACGGCAGTCAGAAATTGTCGGCGGCACTCAGTAAATGCCGGTCCGGCATTCTGTGACTGCCGTTCGGCACTCACTGAGTGCCGCAAACAACTGCTGTGTGCCAGTTTCTGTTGAACTTCCCCTTTTTAGGTCTTTTCTTCTCCTTTTTCTTAAAAAAAACTTATTTTCGAAAATATTTTCCAAAAGTGATGTTTTATTCCTGAATTCTCCTAAACACCTGGTATTTCAATCTGTGAAAATTTTACCGCGTTTGGAGAACTTTCTGAAGAGCTTGGAACACTTCGAATCTTTCGGTCCTTGTCATCATCGGATATGGAGGTGACACTCTCCTTAATTCGACGTTTGGTCAAAATCGGGGTGTCTACAGTTTGCCCCTCTTCGACGGAGCTTGTGGGGCAACGCGAACCGCAAGAGAACGTCGCAGCCTGTGTGAAGACAGGCCTTTAACCAAACTATTGGATTAAAGGGAAAAATAAAATGCGTTGCAAAAAGAAGCGAGCGCGCTGAGGAATTCTAATTGGTCGTGCTCCATGATGAGCTGCCTACGTATCCCATCAGGAATCAGACCAAAACGTAGTTCGGGCACAGGGTCAACCACACACAAACGCATGTAGTCACACGGATGGATGCACTTATCCTATCGTGATGTGCATGCCATGTAATGGTGATTCCTGAATAGACCTGGCTATGCAAGCGTCATGCTAATCATGTCTTCTCTACGTATGACGCACATTACGTGACGCGTTAGTCAGAGAAGATTACCTGATTCTTGACTGATGCAAAATCTGTTATGGGGGTCATGAAGATGCTTTTGGTTCGATTTTGGTGTTAACGCAAATTTGTTGCGAGAACCAAGAATGTAAATCCGTTATACTCTTAAAACAATGGATCGACGTAAATTTGTTACGCGGATCGAGAATATAAATTTGTTATATTCTCAGAACGGGGGTTAATGCAAATTGGTTGCGAGAACCGAGAATGTAAATTCGTTACATTCTCAAGACAAAGGATCAACGTAAATTTATTACGAGGATCGAGGATATAAATTTGTTATATTCTCAGAACGGGGGTTAACGCAAATTTGTTGCGAGAACCGAGAATGTAAATTCGTTGCATTCTCAAGACAAAGGATCGACGTAAATTTGTTACGAGGATCGAGGATATAAATTTGTTATATTCTCAGAACGGGGGTTAACGCAAATTGGTTGCGAGAACCGAGAATGTAAATTCGTTATATTCTCAAGACAAAGGATCGACATAAATTTGTTACGAGGATCGAGAATATAAATCTATTATATTCCCAGAACGAGGTGATCAAAACTTCAGAGCCCACAGGCTCAAATCTATTCAAGTTTTTTTTTTTTTTTTTTAAAAAATTTAGAGCCTGCGGGCTTTATTTTATCTTTATTTTCAAAATCTAGAACCCACAGGTTCAAATTTATCTTAATTTTCAAAATTTGGAGCCCGCGGGCTCAAATTTATTCTAATTTTTTTGAAATTTGTAGTCAATTTAAACCTAAAAATGACCCCGGGGGCCAAAAGTGCAATGAGGGCAAATTTTGGAGGGCTCAAGTTCAATTTTCAGGACCTGATTTGAATTTTTGGGGGGAAAATGAAGGGTCTTTGAACCGACTTAACCGCGGCACACACGGCTTTTTGCAGCAGTCCGTGAATGCCGTGCGGCACTCACGGAGTGCCGTTGCGGCAGTCAGAGAGAGCCGCTCGGCAGTTCACCGACTGCCGGGCATGAAAATCAAGTGTCGCGATTGAGCGGCAGTGGCTTAAACCGCTGAGTTCATTACATTTCATTTCATTCTCTCAACTCCCTCTAACCCGAAATCTCTCTGGAGAAAATTTTCCTCTTCTCTTTTCTTGCTTAGATTGATCTACTGGGGCTTTCAGGTTAGTTCTACTCGATCAAAACTCAGTTAATCGCTTTCATTTTGTTGTTTTTCTGAATTTTTCATGAATTTAACGCGCGGATCTCTCTTTCTCTTTGACAGACTATGGCGAGCAGTTCGGGGAGAAAGAAGAAGGCCAAGTATACAGCCACTCATCATCCCGACGCCACACTCTTGCTCCGGGACCCTGATGATCACTTATCTGCCTGCGCGTTCAAGCGCGAGGTAAACGCTCCCCCCTTTTCTTTTTTTAATTTTCTTCTTTTAGAACTTTATGAATAGAATGTATAATGAATCATAACTTTGAATGTCTCATTCTGAATGCCAATGCCATGCTTGTAGCGTTTTCATGCGTACTTAGATTTCTATTTTACTTCCCATGAACTTTATGAATGTTATGCCCGACGAATCATAATTTATTATTCTTCCTCATGTTTGTTGAACTTTCGGGCGTTCCACCTGTATCAATTCCCTTATTTTTATTTTGACTTTTCTCAAGGACTTTTGAATGCCGTTCATGTTTAACCAAAATTTCAAACACCTCTTGTGAATAAAGAACTTAATGCTTGCGAATTTTCCTTCTCATTTTTCAAGATTTACGAATGCGATGTGTTTTAATTGAAATCCTGAACATTCCCCCGTGTTTATTAAACTTGCGAATTTTCTTGAGTGTTCCAAACGCCCTTTTATTATTCCAAATTGATTCTGAATGCTTGTGATCATATACTCCACTTTGAAATCATGCTTCTTTCGAACCTAAATTTCTTTTGAACTTTCACAAGTTTATATACACATATATTTTGAAAATATGAACAAACTCCTCTCTCTCTTTTTCTCTTTCTTGAAATCTCTCCAGTACTTTTGAACATTCTCACTTCTTTTATTATTCTGTGAATGACCGCTAAGCTTTATATGAGTGCCATGCTTGTGAAACCTTCTATGAATATTTCCGGATTTTCCTTTTCTTTCTCTCTCTGTCTCTCTTTTTTATTTATTTTCATGTCGCTTTTCCTCTATCTCCTTATTATCACCTGCTTATTATATATTTTTTTATTGTTCTCTTTTATCCAATTACTAACACTAAAACTTGTGGTTTTTTTTTCTTGCAGCTGCAGCCCAAGATGCTAAAGGGGCATGGCAGCCTCGCTCACAGATATGAGTGGTACGGGGGGCTCAGCGAGACCGTACAGGGGTTCGTCAGTGATGCAGGTTTTGGGGACTTTGTCAAACTTTGGACGAAGAGCTCCAATGATCTACGACAGATTCATGCGCTAGCGGAGAGGTGGTAGGATACCACCAATACCTTCCACTTCGATTTTGGGGAGATGACGATGACTCCCCTTGATTTCAGCATGATTACAGGGATTCCATTCGGGGGAGAGCCTCTATGGTATTTGGATGCGACCAGAGACTGGGACCAGGTGGAGGCATTTCTTGGAACGGTTCCGGAGGAGCCCTTGGTCACGACCAAGTGGTTCATGGATACATTCCGGGGCAAACCGGGCTTTACCGATGAGCAGATGGCTCGGGGCTTCATGATGTATATGCTGGGGTGCTCCCTGTTGAGCACCAAGGTCGATCGGTTCTCCGTCACCGTGGTATCCTCTTTGGAGCGCATGGACCAGATTCATGAGTACGAATGGGCTGGTGCAGGATTAGCCATCCTGTACAAGCATATGGGAGAGATCTCCCGGGATAGGCCGACTTCTACTGACAGTTTTTGGAGGGCGTGGGAGGTACATCCTTTCTTTTTTATTTCCATTTCAATATTTATTATGCTTTTGGATGTTTATTTAAACTGTGAGATTCATGACCTCCTTCTCTTTTTATTTATTGCAGATTTGGTCCCACGAGTATTTCCGCATGATGTCCCCCGAGACACGCGATGCCGACGCCCTCATCATGCCCCAGGGGTTGAAATGGGCGAAGGACAGGGTCGGGAGGAAGACTGGGGCGCATGATTTTATTTCGTTCAGGAACTTCCTGACGAACCTAAGGGAGCAGCACATTCGCTGGCAGTCGTACCTCAGAGTGCTTCCCGAGACTTCTGCTAGGATTCAGGCATCGGGTGGATGGGATCCGATGAGGCGACTTATGGATTGGTCGGAGGCCCAGGCGTGGTATTTGGGAGAGAGGGTGACTAGGCAGTCACTGGCGGCTCCGGGATTTTTCGTGCCACACCCTCCTCCAGTTTCTATGAGAGCCACAGATACGCTTCAAGGTAGCGAGCTCACGGTTGCTCTGGCTGGCTCGGGTATTCATGGCTTCTTAGAGCCTCCCACAGGATACGCAGCTTTCCGTGCTGCTAAGCTGATGCCGAACTTCCCTCTGATGGAAGTGACTCGGGTGAGTACAAGATTCCTTCAATCTTTCATGAGTTTCCTTTTACTCTTTATTTATGTTTATATTTTGTTTGCAGCCCATCCCTGCCACTACTCGTCCTCCCGCCTTACCCGAGTGGGATTGGACCATGTTTACCGTCTCGTTCGGAGAGCCTTTTTTGACGACGATTCCCCGACTCTCCCAGGGGGCCCCTACTATTCCTCTTCATTATGACGTCGTCCCGTGTGCTTATGCGGAGGAGGGCTTGACGTATGCCCACAGCGTGCGGCAGTGGATCCTTGGACGAGAGTGGATGGTAAGAAACTTATTCCAGCTTTTAACTTCAACTTGGGTTATTTTTATCAACTCTTATTATTGTTTCCTGGTTGCTGGTTTTAGGCTGAGGAAGCTCGAGCGACTACCGCGGCTCAGCTGAGGGCTCAGGTATTATCTTCACCTTCTATTTTCAGTGTTTCATTTGTCCTTTCAACACTTTCCGGATTCATCCTCTCTCATTTCAGGCGGAGGAGATCAGAATCCTGTCCCAGCAGGTGGGGCAGCTTCAGCAGCGGCTCCAGCAGTTCGGCATTCCCCTCAGCGACACTCCTGAAGACGGCGGTGCTGGACGAGGTGTGGGGCGAGGTGGCGGTAGCGGTGGAAGCAGTGGTAGAGTCAGTGGCGGAGGTAGAGCCAGGGGTGGCGGGAGCGAGACAGAGTTAGAGGAGGAGCCCCTCAGGCGTGTGACCCGTCAGGCTCGGGGCCGGGGTCGAGGCTGATCTCGCCTTCTTCTTTACTTTTTTACTTTTGAGTGTTCCGGGAGGACATATATATGTTTTATTCAGATGATTGTATATACACATACACTTTATTTTGATGGCGGCTTTAGAATAGCCGGTAGGATAGGCACTTGGATGTCTTTTACATTTTCTGCTTTTCATTATGGTCATTCACCGTATGCGTGACCATAGCTTGGTCCTTTTATTATGCTGAAACCCTCTTTTACATTTTCTCTTACCTGCCGTAAATGAGACCATAGCTTGGTCCCCCCTTTTATTTGAGCTTTAAATGCTTCTATCTCTTTTATTTATTTTGAAATGAACAAATGAATGAATGAATGGGTGAATGTATGCGGCCACAGCTTGGTTTTGTTGTACGTGCTGCATGATGTGCACGTTTTATCGTTCTTTATTTAGTTTTCTGTTTGCAGGTGGGCTGAAACTGTTACAAATGGTCCCTGGCCAACAAAAAACTCAGAACGGCACTCGGTGAGGTCTCAGTGGCACTCTGTGAGTGCCGCAGCGGCAGTCAGTGAATGCCGCAACGGCACTCGCGGACTGCCGCGCGGCACTTCATCGAGTGCCGTTCTACTTTACTGAATGGCGCCCTGACTCTAGGTAGATCTACCTCCATTTATACCCTCTTTTCTTCAAAACTCCGCAAAACACTACCTTCTTTCATTCTCCCCTCTCCCAAATGGCCCCCGTTAGCTCTCAAATCCTTTTCCCGTGGATGAATACCCTCTCTGGTATCGATAAGCTCAACTTCGAGTGTTTCAGGCTAAACGACCTCTTCTCCTTCCGACGAATGATTCTAAACGAAAGTTTACTTCAAGTCGCTGCCCGATGTTGGGATCCTTCGATCCACGTCTTCCGTTTCAATCATCAAGAGATTTGTCCTTTGTTTGAAAAGTTCAGTGCTATCCTTCATACTGACCCTTCTGCGGATCTGACTGTTCCTCCGGTGCAAGCTGGGTATGTTCAGGACTTGGCGGCTCTTCTCCATATTTCCCGCGGTGTCGCGGGCTCTTTCATTCATGACAGACAGGTCGACTTCGAGTGCCTCTCCTCGGTTTATGCTCTCATTGGGGATCCTTATGACAGCGGGTATCAAGTTGTACAACGTAGCACTCTATCGATTGCTATGCTTTCTTACTTTCTCTTTCAGTCATCCTCCGACATTCTCACATCTAATGCCTGCGGTTTGAGAGAGATGAAGAGTGCAGTCATGCTGGTTCTCGGCGAGACTCTGATAGGACTAGATCATGCTCATGCTACCGGGGCCATATTATCTGCCGGGGCACCTTTTGTTCTGCAAATTTGGCTCATGGAGCGTTTGGACCTCTTTATACACCCTTCCCATCTTCGCAGGTCACTTCCTTATGATCGTATGGAGATTCACAGCTTATTTCACTCTGCCGATGCATGGCTTGGTTGGCTCCAGGGTCTTTCTTCCAGTGATATCTGCTGGGTCTGTCCGCAGTGGATTCATCGCTCTATTGCTGTACGTCTTCCTGGGCGACCTGGCATTTGGCTGCCGGGCTTCCGTGCTACTACTTTCTGCATTCCTGATCGGGTGGTCCGCCAGTTTAGACTTTTACAGGATACTATTGAATCTGTGACTGTTGATTTCACCAGGGGGTCCACTTTGCGCCCTCCTATTGTGAAGGCTTTCATCGAGACTTGGCATGACAGGGTTTCAGCTCCTTTTCGGAGAATCCCGTCTTCTATCGTGCCCACAGCTGAGTACCTTTTTCAGATTCAAACACTGATCTAGAGACAGGCTAGCATTGATGGAAGTAAGACAAAACAGGACGAAGTTCTTTAAAATTTCCGACAAGTCCTGCCTATCCCTTTACGCTTTTGAATGTTTTTTTTAAGAAGTATTGCCGTCTTTAGGGAAGTTCTAACATGTTTAATCAAAGTGTTCACTCCTTCGATTAATCTTTTATGAAAAATTCTCCTTTCAATGTCTTTTCTTGGCTCTTTACTTTGTCTTTTGCTTAAAGCTTTGTTCCTTCTATATCATGAATTCTCATTTGTTTTTTTATAGTACTCATTTTGATAGTCAGGAGATCCAGAGATGGGTTTTAGGTAGATATCTGGGTTCTTCGGATAGCAAACGAAGTTTCCCCCTGATTTTAGGGCTTTGAAGTGGTTCTGGGCAAACGCCAGTTTGCCCCCAGTTTAGCACAGTTTCTTTTTTTTTTTTTTTTTTTTTTTTTTTTTTTTTTTTTTTATGGACCAAAGGATTTGGAGAGCCCGCCTACTTATCCCCAAGTGGGTGTCAGGTCCTAAGTAGTTCGGCTTAAGGTTGCAAAGAAAAGCGCCAATCAGGAAATTATTTACTGACCAAACCAAGTATGTTGCCTACGTATCCCCTAACGGGAATCAGGTCAAGCGTAGTTCATCAAGGTAGGAGGCTTTGAAAGAAACGGTTTCAAGCAAAGTATTTCTTGAGGCGATCGAGGTTAATGGGTTGCTTAAATTCAACCCCGTCCAGGTCCATGAGATAGGCTGCCCCTCCAGAGAGGAGAGTCTTTATGATGTATGGCCCGACCCAGTTGGGTTTGAATTTTCCTCTGGGGTCATAAACGGGCACTTTCAGTTCTTTGAGGACTGGGTCACCCTCAGCAAGCTTCCTTGGGCGGACCTTTTTGTTGAAAGCACGAACTATTTTCTTCTGATATCCACGAGTATGGTTTATTGCAGCCAATCTCTTCTCATCGAGCAACATCAACTCTTCATACCTCCCCCTCATCCATTCTAATTCGGTGATCTCACACTCTGCCAAAACCCTAAGAGAGGGTATTTATACTTCGACTGGGAGAATGACCTCCATACCGTAAACCAGCGAATACGGTGTAACGCCCGTTGAAGTTCTCACCGAGGTTCTGTATCCCCATAATGCAAATGGCAGCTTCTCATGCCAATCCTTGTACGTATCTGTCATTTTTCCCAAGATTGCTTTAACATTCTTATTCGCCGCTTCTACTGCTCCATTCGTTTGAGGCCTACACGGGGATGACTGATGGCGAGTGATCTTATATTTTTCCAAGAGTGGGATAACCTCTCCCTGGAAATGACTGCCATGATCAGAGATAAATTCATTCGGGACCCCATACCTGCAGATTATTTTTTTCTCGATGACGTTCACCACGTCTTTGGATTTCAAAGTCGCGTACGAGGCTGTCTCTACCCATTTGATAAAGTAATCTATTGCCACGATTATGTATCAGTGTCCATTGGAAGCCTTTGGAACTATCTCACCAATGATGTCAATCCTCCATACGGAAAATGGCCAAGGGGTGGTCATGCTATAGAGCTGTGACGGCAGGGTGTGCATTAGATTTGCATGAATCTGGCACTTGTGACACTTTCTAACATATTCACAACAGTCTTTGTCCAAGGTCGTCCAATAATACCCTTGTCGGATGATCTTCTTTGCCAACATGTGCCCATTCACGTGGGGTCCACATACTCCCTCATGTATTTCCCCCATCATTCTCTTAGCTTTTTTCCCATATAGGCACTCCAGGTTATACCCGGTGTAGGATTTCTTCCATAGCTTATCTGCATAGATCACAAATTGAGCGGCGAATCGTCGAATCGCCTTTCTGTCCTTTTCTGAGGCTCCTTCGGGGTATTCTCCTTCTTTAATGAACTTCCACACATCCACATACCACAGTATTTCCCCTTCGTCTTCCATGGCCGCAACTGTCTCAAATGACGGTTGATTTCGGACCTCTATGGATAATGGGACCATCGTGACCCCGGAGGGGATCTGTATCATTGATGCCAGGGTTGTCAGGGAATCGGCCAATTGGTTTTCCTCCCGGGGAAGGTAGTAGAATGATATCTTCTTAAATTGTTCTTTCAAACTCTCCAAATAGTTATGGTATGGCCTCAGCTTTTCGTGTTTCACCCTCCAATTTCCCCGCACTTGGGATATGATCAAATTGGAATCTCCGAACACATCAACTTTTTCAACTTTCAAGGCTAGTGCCGCCTCCATTCCTACTATGCACGCTTCGTACTCTGTTGTGTTATTGGTTGAGTTGTACTTAAGCTTGACGGCCAATGGGGTAGGGGTTCCATCAGGTGCTAACATGCATCCCATTGAATCTTCGGTCACAGAAAGGTACAGCAGCAAAGGCTTCCCGGGTGAAGGTGGTGACAGGACGGGTGGATTTTGGAGGTAAGTTTTAATCTTATCGAAGGCTTTCTGGCACAAGGTATCCCACTCGAACTTTTCTCCTTTTCTGAGCAATTTAAATAGCGGGTCGCAGGTCATGGTGAGTTTTGAGATAAACCGACTTATGAATTGTATTCTACCTAGGAACCCCCTCAGCTCTTTTTCATTTTTGGGTGGCTGCATCTCGACTATAGCTTTTATCTTGGTCGGGACTACCTCGATCCCTCTCTGAGTAATAAGGAACCCTAACAATTTTCCCGTGGTGACTCCGAAGGTACATTTCTGTGGGTTTAATCTCATCCTAAACTCTCTTAACCTCCCGAAGAATTTTCTCAGAGCCTCCAAGTGACCTCCCCTCTCCTTAGATTTCACAATCATATCGTCCACATATACTTCCACCTCTTTATGGATCATGTCGTGCAATAATGTGGTAGCGGCCCGCTGATATGTTGCTCTTGCATTCTTGAGCCCGAATGGCATCACCCTATAGCAGTACGTTCCCCATGGCGTGATAAAAGTGGTTTTCTCTCTATCTTCCGGTGCCATCAGGATCTAGTTATAGCCGGAGATTCCATCCATAAAAGACAGAAGTTCATGTCAGGCGGTGTTATCAACGAGGACGTCGATATGCCGTAAAGGGAAATCGTCTTGAGGGCTTGCTTTGTTTAGGTCTCGAAAATCAACGCAAGCCCTAACACGACCATCCTTTTTGGGGACGGGCACTATGTTGGCGATCCATTCTGGATACTCAGTGACCATTAAGAATCCGGCTCTTAACTGCTTTTCAACCTCCTCTTTGACTTTGAGTGCCCATTCAGGCCTCATTCGCTTCAATTTTTGTTTTACTGGTTTAGAATTTGGGAAAATGGGGATGTGGTGTTGGACTATCTCTGGATCAATGCCTGGCATATCATTATAAGACCATACGAAAACATCTTTGAATTCACTTAATAGTTTGATTAATTCTTCGCTTTCTTCTTTGCCAAGTGTAGAGCCGATAAAGACATTTTGAGGATTATCTTCATTTCCCAGATTAATTGTTAGGGTATTCTCTATGATTTTGCATGCAGATTCATTTTCTTTTTCAATTAATTTTTGTAATTCATCAGGTATTTCACATTCATCACATTCATTAAGCGCATTCGAGTAGGCAGAATCAGTCATGTTCTCATTGATTTTCTCTGGAGTGAATACAACAGACATAGAAATTGAAAGACGCCTCATTTGGGCCATTACAGACTCTGGGTGTGGGGGAAACTTATCACTAGACTCGAAAATCCACTCTCTTGTTCTCTCCTCCCAGATCGGCGATGAAGCGTTCTTCCAGATCCCCCATCTTGGTAATTTCTTCCATCTCTTCTTTCTCGGCCCTTCCTTTGTTGGTCTCCCTCTGATCTTCTCCATCTTCCTCACTCCTGGCTGCCTCCTCCACTAGACCTTCAACATGTTCACCCTTGGCCTTTTCATGATCCGCTTTTATAACTTCTGTGCTCCCTTCGCCCAACAGATTTTTCATGACAGAGCCGTCGAGTGCACCAATCCAATCATCGGCAGTGACCGACTTAGCAGACAACTGTAAGTATGGATCTTCATATGCAGAAAACTCGTGGGGAAAGAAGATCTCAAACCCGGGCTTTAAACAATTTTCTTTCTGGTCCACCCATGGCTCTGGGAAGCCGCAAAAGGGAAAATCTTATCCTTCCTTCATGAAATATCCATTGAGCGTCCTTTAGGTAAGGGTCTAGTGGTGCATCGACGGGCTTCTTCTTTTCCTTCTGTCCTTTCTTGGATGGTTGGTACCCCAGACCGTGAGTGTGAGTCTGTGTAAGGATTTTCAGAAACTCCGGCAGGCCTTGGTGGTTCTTTTCTAACCCTAATCCCGAAAAGAAACCCATTTTCTTCATGATTCCTGCGACCAATGGGCTTGCATATTGGTCAAAGTAAAGAGGCAGGAATTCTTTTGGCTTTTCTTCTTCAATCATGCCGACGAACTCGAACCCTCCCATTTTTGCTTCTTCTTCTTGCAGCTGTAATTCTAGAATCGGTGCGCTTGATGATGCTTCGGACGAACCAACCAAGCAGTCCCCGAGAATGTCGTAGACCTTGCCCTTCCAAACACATTTGACCTTTTGATGAATGGTGGACGGTATGGCACCAAAGCTATCCAACCATGACCTCCCTAGCAATAAATTAAAAGAGGCGGGAACGTCAATGATTTGAAATTCGGCTTGTTTATCCACTGGTCCGATGACGAGGTTAAGAGAGATGATACCCATGACTGCTCTCTGAGTGTTGTCATATGCCCTGATCTTTTGTTTTGACGGCACGAAGGATGATTCATCTAAACCCATCCGTTTGGCTGTTCGAAAGGGGCATACATTCAGAGCAGACCCGTTGTCAACGAGACAAGCGGGCACGGTGTTCCCCAGACATTCAACAGTGACATACAACGACTTGTTGAGCATGGGTCCTCCGGGGGGCACGTCATTTGAAGAAAAGGTAATAGCCAAGGTTGGAATTCTGCCAATCATTCCCACGATATCTTCTGGTGCTGTATTGATGGGAACATCAAATTGATTTAGGGCGTCCAATACTGCCTGCCTGTGGCGTTTTGATGCTATCAGCAACCCCCAAATGGTGATATTGGCCTGAGTTTTCTTCATCTGCTTTAGAACCCTATCTTCTTCCTCTTCTTCGTTCATCTTCCCTTTTCCCTTGTCCAACTCTCTCCCTGGATGATCTTCTTCTAGCTCATGCGGTTTAAAGTGTCTGCCCGACCGAGTTAAATGACTGACTTCTTCTCTTGCCCACAGATTAACTGAATCAACTTTCAAAGTATCCTCCCCCATCTCTGTTTCTTTGTCGTTCTCATACCAAAGATCGTCTTCTACCTGGCTCACGTCTCGATCGTCACTCCCTTGAATCCACCAGTCTGACTGTCCCATTTCACTCTTCTCCGGCTGATCCTCCAAAGCACAGATTGTCGAATCCTTTGGTAGCTGGTATGACTTTCTTGGTGTCCCGGCCTTAGTGATTAGCCTAGACGGATCAAAGGTTGCTTCTTCCATCCCCAAGAGATAAAGGCCCTGCGGTGGTGGCATAGCTTGATGATTCGGAAGCAGATTTCTAGTAACATTTGGAGCTTTGGTAGGTGGTTCTGAAATTACTTTGTTATCAATAAGGTTTTGGATTTCATGCCTTAATCTCATACACCGATCTGTTGAGTGACCCTTCTACTGATGAAATTTGCAGAAGAGGTCCCCTTGGAAATTTGGCGGAAGTGGACTTGGCAGGGGTCGAGGTTCCAACTGACGGAGATGCCCCTTCACTAACAGTCTATCGAGGGCAGTTGATAGTGACACTCCCAAATCTGAGAACTTCCTTGGTGCTTTGTCCCCTCCTCTCCTCGGTGTTATGTCGAATTTCCTTTCTGGCCCATTCAGTGCATTGACATCGGTGGGGCCAGAGTGACCCCCCGTTTATCCTCCGTTGGACCCGTAGCTTGGCCTCCTGTACCGGTTTGGTTGTTCCTCTCTCTTGATTACCCCCTCTTGGATTGCATCTTCTATCCTCGTCCCGACATCGAAAACCTCAGTAATGGTGTTGATTGACTGGAATCTCATCTTTTCTTGGTATACTGGCTGTAGGTTCTTCATTAGCATTCGGATCTGGTCCTTCTCAGATGGCCTTTGTACCATTTTAGCTGCCTTTCCCCTCCATCTACTCAGGTATTCGGCGAATGATTCTTTGTTCTCTTGCCTAGTGGTCTCCAAATCTCGGACAGTGACATCTAAATCTTGATTGTACTCGTATTGTGCCACAAATGCTTTGATCACTTCCTCCCACACCCTGGTTTTGCTTGGTTCGAGAGTAAGATACCAGGATAAAGCAGCCCCGGTCAGAGTCTGTTGAAATAGGACTGCCATCATGGTTGTGCTCAGCCCACTTGGTTGGAAAGCCCCAATACACATCCTTACGTGGCTGCGAGGATTCCCAGTCCTGTCAAATTTGTCGAAAACCAGCATCTTAAACCCGATAGGCAGCGTCTCGTGGACCCCGTCGTACAGACCTTCCAACTCCATCAAATAAGTGTCGACCCCTTGAGCCTTACGCATTACCCTTTCCAACTTCTCTATTTTCTCGGTCAGTAGCTTTTCCTTCTCAGCTTTCTCTCTGTCTCTGTTGGCCCGTAGTGCATCAGTCCATTATGCCTCCTGATCATCGAACCAATCTCCTTCCCCTCCTCCCAAAGGTGGGTCCATAACAGGTGGAATTACATCTGGTGGTCGGCGATTCAGTTCTTCTATCATTCCCATCATGTGGTTCATGTTTTCGGCCTGTCGCCTCATTTGCTCCGCTTGTTGTTCTACCAGTGTCCTTAACATGCCTATTTCTTCGTTGTTTCTTTCTTCGGCCATGTCAGCGTATTCTCTTCTTACCAGCCTTGCCGTGGGATCCCTAAACCACGCTTGATTTGACGTTTATGCTATTTTTGCTCCTACAACAAATTTTGAAATTTTCTTTTTAAAACTTTTTTTTGTTTGCTTCCTTTTGTCACACGCAGACATATTTTTAAAAGACGTTTAGTAAAAGCCCTTTTTATATGTCACACGGATGCAATGCATGTGTGCGTGTGTGCCTATTCTATATGCCAAGGAAAAAGAAAAAATCCTAATCCTAACACATAAGCATATAAGCACATAAGATCCTCACCCATGTCAAGTGCGCTGATTTCTCCTCTCATTGCGATCTCACTACCCTCCCAGAGGTTGGATATTCAAAATTTTTCAAAATTCATCTTAAAAGCTTTCCTTGGATGGTAAAAAAAAGATTTTGAAAACAATGCTTGAGAGTGCTTTTTGAGAACATTCTTCTACAAAAATAATTTCAAGGATTTTCGAATATTTTTTTTTTTTTTTTGAAGATGATCAAGTGAAATATTCCTTAACAAAGGTTAGTTTGGGAATTTTAATTGAAAGGAGAAAAAAAAAAGATTTTTTCGAAAGGGTGATCGAAAACCTTGGGAAAAAAATAGTAAAATCTGTTTGCTTTCAAGGATGGACTTAAAACTCTTTGGGTAGGAGGACCACATGATCGGATTATCACCGTACTTTCCATGAGTTCGGATACATACAAGGTCAATGATACTTAGCTAAACATGATATAAGAGATGTAATCTCATAATCAGAGTCTAGCATATTCCCAAATGAAGAGAAATTGCTCGAAAGCGATTAGGAGTTTACATGTCTCATATCAGGTAAGTATCGTCATCATCTCAAGTAATCCCTTCCGGGCATACAACACTCCCTAGCGCATAATCCTAATCAAGAATTAATTTCCTAAGATTGAAAGGTTCTATAGAAACTACTGTGCAAAGCTGGGTTTTTGTCAAATAAGGGACTTTTGACACACATCCGATAGGACGCTTAATATACCAAATCATGGTACGAGATCAAGGATGATCACACAGTCCCATGATAACTTGACCGACCAGGTTGCCCCGAGCCTCCAAGGTCATAGTTCCGTGCAATCGACTGGCTGGACATGCAAGTGAAATGCAACAGGCACACAAAGATTAATTAATTCGATTAAAATGATATTTTTCAAGTCTAATCCTCGAGTGAACCCAAAATCGGAATCCTGGTCTGCGAAACCAGAGATTCTGGGTTCGATCCCCAGCAGAGTCGCCAGATTATGGATATTAGTGGTGTCAAACGGGCCGGGCCGGGCTCGGTCAAAGCGGGCCCCGAACGGGCTTCGGACCGGGCCGGGCCGGGCTTCACCAAACATCGGGCCGGGCTTGGGAGCGGAGGAGGTGTGTCCGCCCCGGACCGGTGGCCCGGGCCTAGCGGGCCAGA
Source organism: Hydrangea macrophylla (assembly GCA_033977485.1). Taxonomy (NCBI): domain Eukaryota; kingdom Viridiplantae; phylum Streptophyta; class Magnoliopsida; order Cornales; family Hydrangeaceae; genus Hydrangea; species Hydrangea macrophylla. The sequence continues at coordinate 9,143,039 of CM066990.1, read as the reverse complement.
CATCGGGCAGGGCCGGACGGGCTAGCGGGCTTTCTTCTATTTTTGAAGTGGGCCGGGCTTTTTCACTATTTCGGGTCGGGTCGGGCCGGGCCATGGACGGAAGGATGGGTGTCCACCCCGGCCCGGGGTATGTGAGTCGGGCCTTGTGACGGGTCGGGTCGGGCTTTTAGCCCGAAAAAAGCGGGTCGGGCCGGGCCAACCCGGCCCGATTGACACCACTAGTGGATATCGCAATTTTTCTTACCCACAGCTTTTCTTTTAAAATTCTTTTACATTTCAAATTCAAAACAATTGAGTCGCCACTTAATTTTTAAAAGGAAAATTAAGAAACCATTTTAAAGCAATTGATCTTTTGCGAAACCAAAGATTAATTAGGTCCGGGGATTATGGAATGAGAAGGGAAGGAGCCCATCGGACTAAAACACCCCTTCTCATCCTATCTCGCGATAGGCCTCTACTCAACATCCTTTTAATCAAATCACTAATCTAAGCGTGCCCTCAACTAATACATAGATATACGTATACATTACACAAACATGTCAAAATGGTGTAAAATTACCAATTTACAAAATATCATTCAAAAGTCACGTAATTCAAGTAGCAAGCAATATGATATGCAATAAAGAACAAGAGAACTTACCCGGGATCCAGCCGCGAATATTAAACGTGCAATGCATGCGATTAAATAAAACCTAGTAAAAGAGTCTCTAATCCACATATATACATTTAAGGCAAAATCATAATTCTAACGTGCCGCGCATAAAGGTCAAGAAAATCGATAAAATCAAGAAATTAAAATAAATTAAGAGGAGTTCAAGGAATCATACCTTAACAGCGCTGCAAAACAAAGGGTTAGTCCACATGCTATACAAGATACGAAGTTAGAAATAACAACCCTGAATTTCTAGCCTAAATCTATCAAATGTAATTAAATCTAAAGCAACCAAGTCCTAATTATAGTGTCAAGCCATATGGATGAATATGTACATGAATCAAGAATAAGTTTGTGAAATACTCGATGATTTAGATCACTTAAACTTTGAGTTCAAGCTTAACTAATCATTATTGGGACATGGTTTGAACTTTAACTCATGAAAATATCATCTAAGCCATTACTCATAAGATTGATTAAAACTTGTAGAATTCTGGAAATTGCTGAGAGCAGATCATAACTTTAAAGAAATAAAACGCATGGTTCCCGTGTCTTGATCTTGATGAATTTTGGACTCAAGATGCCTCTGCGTGTCTAGTTTTTAACCCAAAAAAGAAATCAAAGTTTCAACGGTTGGATCTCCGGGAATTGGACAAAAACCAGACATCACTCAGCATTCTACAACATTCTGTCCAGAGTTCTTGCACGATTTTCTAAAAATAGCAAAAAGATCAAAAATGCTTTGTTCTTTTTAGGGTGAATTCCTAACACATTAATCTACTTAGAAAAAATTATTTTGGGTCACAAATACTTTATTAAGGTTCTGATTTACTTATTTCAAAAGAGTGTTGTTGTGTTGAAACTCTGGGCAGATTGTAGTGACTTCACAAAACTCATGACCAAACCACTTTAAACATGAAATCTCCTTAAAACAAAAATTACAATGGTAAAACATTGTTTTATTGACACTTTCCCATTGGTTTCACTCGATTCCAACGATTAGATTTCGAACCAAAAATCTTTGATCAAAACCGGTTTATGAATCCACTATTTCATTGTCAAGTTCAACTTTTATTTGTTAACCCCAACTATTAAACCATGAAGTTAGACTTAAACTAAACCATTTCCTCCTACCATTTGATGATCATTGGAGGCTAAAGACCTTTATATTTATAGATTTCAAATGAAGTATGAATAGACTTCATGAAATCTCAAGATAATGAATCTAAACCAGGGAGATGGGCTTAGACTCAAACTACTTTCTCCTACCATTTGATGGTCATTGGAGATGAAGACATGACTAATACTCATGAGCCTTCAAGAATCTCAAGAGAGAAGTACAAACAAACATAGCTAATACTCATAGGTTTTCAAGGAATATGGAAAGGGATTCCTTGAAACCTTAAGTTAAAGAATCCTAAACCATGGTAGGGGTTTAGATTCATTTACTTGCTTTTATATAAAGGATGATCAACCTTGACTCTCATGGGGAGCACAAGCTCACATGGAATCAAGGGATCCAACTCATGAGATTCAAGTGAAGTATGGAAGACTTCCAAGAATCTCAAGAGAGAAGTATAAACAAAGAGGAAGAAAAGAAGAAATTAAAAGAAAAGCGAATTAAAGTTTACAAGTTTCCTAATAATACTTCTAAAGAAAGGGTTAATCAAAAGACCAAGTAATGTTAAGATTAGAAGTTCAAAGAATAAAAAAACAACTTGTGGTTAGAGGATCACCTCCAAACTATCCTCAAAGCTTCTCTCCTTTGAAGATCTTCCAAGCTCTTCTCTCTAGTTTTTTTTTTTAAACTCTATCTTTTCTCTCTCAAATGTGTGTTAGTGTAATGGTAGCCACTTCTTGTATATCCTCCCAAGGAAGATCCTCCCTCTTTTATAGACGAAATTACCAAGTATTCTCAGTGAATTCGGAGTAAAAGACAGGTGTAAATGTCTTATTTGGTGGTACAATACATATTTCCTGAAAATAGACAGACTGCTACAGAAAGCGGCAGTCAAAAATCCTTTGTGGCAGTCAGTGGATGCCGCTGCGGCACTCCGTGAAAGCCGCGGCGGCATTCCATGACTGCCGCTCGGCTCTCAGTAAGTGCCGCGCCAAATTATTGATTGCCGCATTTTTGTCAACCTTACTTTATCAGTTTTTTTGTTTTTATCCGCATACATATACATATTGTACCACAAAATACGAACTGTTAAAGCAAACGATAGTCAAAAATTGTCGACGGCACTCAGTAAATGCCGGTCCGGCATTCTGTGACTGCCGTTCGGCACTCACTGAGTGCCGCAAACAACTGCCGTGTGCCGGTTTCTGTTGAACTTCCCCTTTTTAGGTCTTTTCTTTTCTCATTTTTCTTAAAAAAAATTATTTTCGAAGATCTTTTCCAAAAGTGATGTTTTATTTCTGAATTCTCCTAAACACCTGGTATTTCATTCTTTGAAAATTCTACCGCGTTTGGAGAACTTTCTGAAGAGCTTGGAACACTTCGAATCTTTCGGTCCTTGTCATCATCGGATATGGAGGTGACACTCTCCTTAATTCGACGTTTGGTCAAAATCGGGGTGTCTACAAGGGTACACTTAGACTTTTGGTGTGGATTACTTTGAAACTTTTTCCCCTATCACACGCCTCAATTTTGTTCGCATTTTATTATATGTTGCTGTTACTCAGAGATGGCCTCTTTATCAACTTGACATCAAGAATGCCTTTCTTCATGGAGACCTACATGAGAAAGTGTGTATGGATCAACCTCCTAGGTATGTTGCTTAGGGAAAGTCACATAAAGTATGTAAGTTGAAGAAAGCCATTTATGGCCTTAAATAGTCTCCAAGGGCCTGGTTTGACAAGTTTAGTCAAGTAGCTAGTTCATATGGGTTGAAACGAACTAGTTCTGATCATTTAGTCTTTGTGAGAAAGGTACGATTATTTTAGCAGTGTATGTGGATGATATAGTGATTACTGGCAATGACAGTGAAGGTATACAATTATTGAAGTCTTATTTAAGTAAGCATTTTTATATGAAGGATTTGGGGCTACTACGTTATTTTTTGGGTATTGAGGTAGCAAGGTCCAAAGAAGGGATTTTCTTATCCCAAAGAAAATATGTTCTTGACTTTCTAGATGAAACAGGATTGATGGGCTCAAAACCTGTTGACACTCCAATAGGTTCCAATAAAAAGTTTAGTAAAGATGAGGGAGAAGACTTCAATGATGCTGGAAGGTATAGAAGACTTGTGGGTAAGTTGATTTATTTAACAGTGACTCGACCTGATATCACCTACTCTGTTGGAGTTGTTAGTCAGTTTATACAGAGTCCCAAGTTATCACATTGGGAGGCAGTGTGTCGTATATTGAGGTATTTGAAAGGTGCCCCTGGTAAAGGCTTAGTGTTGAAGCCTTCAGATAATTTGGAGATAGTTGGTTTCTCAGATGCCAATTGGGCAGGAGACAGTCTTGAGAGAGTTTCAGTATCAGGGTTTTGTATGTTCGTTGGTAGAAATCTCATTAGTTGGAAGAGCAAAAAGCAAAATGTAGTTGCAAGATCAAGTGCAGAGGCCGAGTATAGAGGTATGGCTCATACTGCGTGTGAGTTATTATGGGTGAAGACTAATCTGTAAGAGATGGGATTTCCAAGTAGTAAACCTATGAAGATGTATTGTGATAATCAAGCAGCTATGTACATTGCGAGTAATCCAGTGTTTTATGAGAGAACCAAACATATTGAAGTTAATTGTCATTTTATTAGAGATATGGTTATGATCAAATAAATTGTGACTTCTTTTGTTAGGTCTAGTGATCAACTAGGATATATTTTTACCAAGGCGTTAAATAGAGGTCCGTTCTATGATCTTTGTAACAAGTTGGGCATGATAGATATCTATGCTCCAGCTTGAGGGGGAGTGTTAGAATATAAATATTAGTATGTGTCTTGAGGTTATTTCTGTAATTGTTCTTTGATTAATATATATAGACGTTGGCTAACCTAATTGGGTTAAGCCTTCTCTTATTTTTAATCACCTCTTCTAATAGTTACGATTTCTCGTCGATTAGAATAGGTTGAGTAAAACAGTAGAGGACTCATGAAATCATGTTGGAGTATGTATATATAGGTGTATGTATAGATATGTATGTCCGTTATTAGAGGATTTAAACTTTGAGGTTTATTTGATAATTTTCAGATTTATTTAAACGAGCTCGAATCTGTTTGAGAGAAAAATTATAAATAATTCGTAAGTTGATTATTTTAAGATTATGTCCGTGTTAATCAATGTAAAATGTAATTTCGCACACTTTTCATCTAATGGTATTTTCCCTGATTCTGCACCGTTTGGGCAGAAATTGACAATTACAGTAGCAGCGAACAAATGTCTAATTGAATATTTTACGATATGAAGAATATGATTTCTTATTATGTGTTTCATGTATGCTAATATTGAATACTTGGTTGAGGTAATCGTATCAGAAATAATTGGCTTTATATTGTGGAAATTTTGATAAAAGGTAAACTAGATACGTTGAATAGATCTTGATGATCTTGTAATTCGATTGAAAAATATTATAGAACGATTGTTATGGGTAAATTGATAAAACCTTATATTATGATAAATTGGAACGCATCTAAAAGATAGAGATATGATTGGACTATAATGAGATGGAACTATGTGATAAACGTGAAATTCACAATTATTGGGGTAATACGAACGATAAGTGATAATTGTAACATAATTCCTTCGAGTTCACTTCTTCCTATTGTATGATATGTTTTCTTTTGGTAGCTCGACTTGCTGAGTGTACCCTTTTGCCAGTGGCTTTGTGACTAAGCTGGCCTAAGCCTTTTGCTCGGCTTAATTTATAGAAGTCTAGGCATATTGACCGACCTTCCGCTGTGTATACCTGGTTGGGTTGATACCCCAGCCAAATTGGCACCGGAGTGGATGTTGGTAGTATGTCCGGGCATACATGGGATATATGTGTGGGCTGTACCATGGAGGGTGGCCAAGTGGTGAACCTAGGGAACACAAAGATAAATTTAATGCTAATAAATAATGAAAATGGATTATGTCATAAGACTGATAAGTGTGAAATAAGGAACGCGACATTTAAGTTAGAATGTGGACGGTTTATGTATGGAATTATTCGCCTGGTTTGTGATCAGTCGATTTACAGGATGGTGGGCCCACTAACTCTTATGCAGGGCTGGCTCACCATAGTTATCCGACTGGTAAGTATTCGGTTAGTATTATTCGGGTTTGGGACCACTACCACCACATTGAAGGACACTATTCTGTCCTGAAATGTGTGTGGAACTACTGTTCTAACCCGACAGAGATTATGTGTGATGGCGTTGCTTATTTTCTGTATGACGTTAATGTATAAGGTGTTTTGGTTATATTTTCTTTGTGAGTATTTTTGGCAATCTATGGGACACTGCTGTTCCCTAAGACTTATTTAATATTTTTGGTTAACTCACACCAGTATTTTATATACTAACCCGGGTGCGTAATGCATTCGGGGCATTTCTATATGAAACGAAGTCGAATGTCTCTTCAGGTTTAGTAATGAGAGATTTTCTGTGGAGCTTCTGTTTGGGTGAAGAGTTTGTCGCGGTGTTGTTTATTATTAGAGTTGTACTTATTTTTTTGTTGTACTTTATTTTATTTCTGGCAGTGTGGGCCATATTTGTATTATTGTAATAAGGATTGTATATTGGGTATTGGGAAGGTTGTACTTGCTCTGACCAATGGATGTATAGATTTTATGCTTATTTATTTTCTTTCCGCTGAACTCTATAAAGAGGGTTTTATTGAATGAAATAATATTTCTTTTATAAATCGAAAGGATATAATATGTGTAATGGAGTTTAATTCATTTTATAATGAAAATGAATGCTTGGGAATACAGGTTTAATGATCGTGAGTTTTATTTAAAACAAGATCGTGTACTTTTATTTAATAGGTATTAAATTTTATTTTTAGTATAATAATTTGTTAACCTGTGTGAGGATGTCACCCTTGGGGTTTTGGCAATTGAATATTAGTCCGGATATATGCTCTGGATTGAATATTTAGTTGTCCAAACTGACCCGTTGAGTTTTTTCTCGCGGGTCCGTTCTTTTTGGAGCATAGCCGATTGTAATTTGCAGGGATAATAAGAAGTTCGTGGCATCTGGTAGCAGGAGAATTGTGGAGTCCTTATTCGCTTTTTTTTTTTGTTAGAGAGTGTTAATATTTTAGAATTGTGGGCCATTTGACTTTTCAGATATTGTTTGAATGACGTTTTTGGAGAGAGATTAATTATGGTTTTGGAACCTTAAGTTTTAATCCTTATTGATTGGATATTTTACTGTTATATTGCGATTGTGAGTTAAGTTTTATCTTACAGATTGTGTGATGTTTTACATTGTGATCACCTTTAATAATTGGACAAACGGATATTAGTTTAGGGATTCTCCCTTGACTAATATTTAATAATCTGAAAATTGGGGTGTGACAGTTTGGTACTATTCTGTCACGACCCAAGTCTCACTCAGTAAGATATTGTTCTCTTTGAGCCCAAGCCCTCACAGATTTGTTCTTGGGCCACTACCCAAAAGGCCTCTTATTAGGGAGACTTGAAACCATATATTTATAGCACATTACTTTTCCACACCCGGGCTATGTGGGACGAACTTCCCATAGTGTGTAGCCTGCCAGCACCTACTGCAGCTACAAAGGCACCTACAGCAGCCCGCCCACAACACCAGGGTCGTTACATTCCACCCCCCTTAGGGCCCAACGTCCGCGTTGGCACACTTCCGGCTGGGTTTAGCTCTGAATGACTCCATGTTTTATAAATAAATGATGAAAAATGAATTTTTTAAGTATGGGTAGCTCTGCTTATGTAAAGATGTAAACATTTGAGTCAGCATGACTCCGTTTTTGCATGCAATACAAACTGACTCCGTTTGAGTAAAGTTCAAGAGCTTGCCCGGGTCAATGTGACCCCCATTTTGAAAAATAAGCAAAATAATGAAAATTTTGAGCATGGTTTCGGTGCAAAATCAATAAAATCCGAGCAACAAGAACAAGCAAGAGCATAATCTTTGATCTCGCATATGGTCCTAGCATCTAAAAATTCACTCAAAATCAACCTAAAGGGGCAGGATGATTCATAGCAACAATAACTTGGGGATATCAAAAGAACACAAAAGGCACAAGATTAAGGTCATATTCATGCATACATAAGGCATCATGCATTGCACTTGCATCTATAGGAAGTAAGAGGTTTGGAGTTATACCTCTTTGCAAAATGCCCGTACCGAAAGGTGTGACCCAGGATCGACAAGAAGAAACGCGGAATTGTGACCAGGGGAAGCTTTTATTTCTTCCTCAAAGGCCCATGGGAACCTGAACCACTGGCCATTCATGTGGATATCCAAGAAAGTATGAAAATTCAAAATTGCGTAAGGGATTTGAAGCAACACATATAGAGAATAAAAAAAAAGCTATGATTTCAACCATGGATCAAACAAATATAGGATTTTGATGATAGAGGAGAGAGAACATACCTTGATTTAAAGGATTTGTGAGTTAAAAATCAAAGAAAGAAATTTTTTGGAGAGGAAATCATATGAGGGGTGAAGAGAATATGAAAGGAAAAGAAAAAGTTTGTTTTAAACAAACTACCATTCAAACCGGCAGACGATGAAAAGGCAGCGGCAATCTCAGAGTGTCGCGCGGTAGTCACTGACTGCCACACTGGCACTCACTAGGTGCCGTCACGTGATCACCAATTGCCGCTGCGTGGGAGAGTTGGCCTTCCTCCCAAAAATTTTCATATTCGTATTGGGGACCATCGAACTTTTCTTAGATACCCCTTAAAATTTTCCCTCGTTACGAATAAACACCCAGCATTTGAAAAATAGGTTTTGAAGTCCTTCTCATAAGTTAAATTGACTCCAGAATCTGAAGTTGTAATTCATTTGAGTCAAAATTGGCTACCGCTACATGAAAAATAATAAATTTTTTGAGTCTAATTGACTCCAGAACATTTGAAAAGTAGAAATTCATTTAAGATAAATTGACTCTCGATTTTTGGAAATAAGAAATTCTTTGACTCGGATGTTGAATCCTAAATTCTGAAAAATTGAATTCTTTAAGTCTAATTGACTCACGCTTTAGGAATAAAATTCCTTTAGAGTAGCTCTCAATATTAGAAAATTAAAATTTTGAATTGAATGGAGTCTAATTGATTCCTGATCTTGGAAAATTAAGTTGATTGGAGTCTGATTGACTCCTGATTTTGGAAAATTGAATTGATTTGAGTCTGATTGACTTCTGATTTTGAAAAAATTGAATTGATTTGAGTCCGATTGACTCCTGATATTGAAAATTTGAATTGTATGAAGTCTAATTGTCTCCTGATTTCGGAAAATTGAGTTAATTTGAGTCTGATTGACTTCTGATTTTGAAATTTTGAGTTGATTTGAGTATGATTGACTACCAATTTTGAAAATTGAATTGATTTGACTCTGATTGACTCTTGATTTTGAAAATTCAAGTTGAATTAAGCCAGTTTGATTCTCAAAAACTAAAATGTAATAGATTTGCATTCTCGGTCCTCGCAACGGATTTGCATTGGCCTATTTTGGGGATGTAACGAATTTGCATCCTCGGTCCTCGTAATAGATTTACGTTGACCTATTTTTGGGAATGTGATTTGCATTCTTGGTCCTCACAATGGATTTGTGTTGGCCTATTTTGGGGGTGTAACGGATTTGCATCCTCGGTCCTCGTAACGGATTTGCATCCTCGGTCCTCGTAATGCAACAAATTTGCATTCTCAATCCTCGCAACAGATTTGTGTTGGCCTGTTTTGGGGGTGTAACGGATTTGCATTCTCGAACCTCGTAACGGATTTACACTGACCTATTTTGGGAATGTAACGGATTTGCATTCTCGGTACTCGCAACGGATTTGCGTTGGCCTATTTTGGGGGTGTAATGGATTTGCATCCTCGGTTCTCGTAACGAATTTATGTTAACCTATTTTGGGAATGTAACGGATTTGCATTCTCGGTCCTCACAACAGATTTGCATTGGCCTATTTTTAGGGGTATAACGGATTTGCAACCTCGGTCCTCGTAACGGATTTTCGTTGACCTATTTTGGGAATGTAACGAATTTGCATTCTCGGTCCTTGCAATAGATTTGCATTGACCTATTCCCCAATTGGCTATATCTTCTCGGTCCTTGCAACGAATTTAGGCTGACCAAATTTTTAGTTATCCTTGGTTCTCGTAGCAGATTTGCATCGACCTATCTTTAGCAATTTTCTTCGAATAATGTATCATACACCATGCATCACGTAGTGTGGGACTGAATTACGGAGAACCTGACATCTTGCTATCTCTTTGGCATGACCAGATTCATTTCCATTTCTTTTGGATCATTGCATGAGCATGTGCATCATGATAGGATAGATGATGCATCCATCCATATGATTGTTTGTGCTTGAATATTATCCTATGTCTGAACTATGTCCTGGTTTGATTCTCGTTGGGTTATGTAGGCAGCTCACCATTGAGCATGACCAGCACCGACCTTCTATGCGATTGTTTTTGCAATCCACTTTGTTTTTACCTGGACTTGACAGTTAAGTCAAAGGCGTGTCTTCACGCAGCCATCGACATTTACTTGTGATACGCGTTGCTTCACAAGCTCTGCCGAAGAGGGGCAAACTGTAGACACCCCAATTTTGATCGACCGTCGAATTCAGGGGATGATTACCTCTAAACCAATGACGATAATACCCGATGGAACTCGAAGAATTTTTTTGAAGTGATTCAAGCTCTTCGGAAGGTTCTTCAGTCTCAACAACATTTTCGGGAGAGAAAAAAATCAAGTGTGCAAGAAAATTCGGGCATAAAATATGTATAGAAAGGAAAACAGTTTGGAAAATTTAGTTTTTATATAAAATATAGAAAATCAGTTGAAAAGAAAAGGAAAAAAGAAGAGAAAAGAAAAAGGAAAGGAAAAGAATTTCAAGTTTAAAAAAAAAAAAAAAAAATGAATTTTAAAAGAAAAAAAAGAAATCAAAAATAAATATATAAATATATTGATATATATATATATTTATTTATGTATACATAATCTACATAGATATCTATAAATAAAAAAATTAATAAAAGGAGAAGTCAATTAGAAACGGCATGCGGCGAAGCCGGCAGCACTCACTGAGTGCCATGGACAACTCACCGAGTGCCGCTCCCTATAACATTTTTTTTTCTTATGTACGTATTGAATACCATAGCACATGATTTTTTATTCCGAATTTACTAAATTAACCCCTTGAGATTGGTCTATCTAAGGGGATGTTCATCTCCATTATAGAGAGGTTGAGAAAATATTGGAAAGAGATATACAATTGAGAAGAATTGAGAGAATTTTAAAGAAAAACTAAGAGATTGAAGAACAACTTGAAGGAGAATTTGAAGATTTTTGAAGATCTTCATCAAGAAACAAGAAAAATCTGAGGATTTCTAAAGGTAATCTTCTAATCATGACTTAGTTTATCTCCAATTCAATCACAATTCTTAGAACTCTAGGACCTTTTACACAATTTTCAAAAAGTCTTTTCCCACCTCATTTCATCACACACCACTAGAGTTGTGATTGAATTCTCATTTATTTTCATTGATTTGGATTTAAGTAGCTAAGGATTTGAGACAAAACAAGCTTCTAAAAAGAATTTTGACTTTGATCATCAATTAAACTTTGATTTCCTCTCTTTTTGTTTATATTCTTCTCTTGGGATTCATGAGATCTTCAATATCTCACTTGAATCCCTTGAGTTTGATCCTTCAATTCCTTGTAAATTTATGATTTACGTAAGAGTTAAGGTTTATCATAGTTATATCCATACATAATTAGTGGATCCAATTCTTGGCTAATGATTTGGGTTCTCTAATTTGAAGTCTCATGGAATCCTCTTCATATTCCATTGAGGCTCATATGGATTGGTCATATTTAGTCTCTAAGGACCATTAACTTGGGAGGAGAATTAAATAAATTGAGTCTACATTCCTTGAGGATCATCCACATGGGAGAGGAGTTAGGCTTGCCAATTTTCATGGCTTTGATGTCAACATTGGTGTAGTGAATTTATTAACCAACTGTGATCAAAGATTTTTAATTAAATCATGGTCCATTGGAATTGAATGAGGCCAATTGGAATGTGCTCATAACACAAAAATACACCACTGAAATAGTTAATATGGTTTGATCTTAGGATTCATGAACTAGTTGCTCTCTATCCAAAATCTCAGAACAGTAAGTCAGTTTTGATTTGAATAGATCAGAGCCTTAACCAAATATTTTTTACCTCAAATAATTTTTTCTTTAAGGTTAAATATGTTAATGAGATCTCTAAAAAGATTAAAGCAATTCTAATTCGTTTACTATTTTTAGAAAATCACACAAAATCTATGGACAGAGAGTTTATAAATATTGAGTGATGTCTAGTCTTGGTCCAATTCCCAGATATTCGACCGTTTGATCTTTAATTTGCTTTTTGGGTTAGAAATTAGACTCATAGAGGCACATCATATCCAAAAATCATTAAGATCTAACCATGGGAAATATGATTTTCCTATTTTTTAAAGTCTGATCTGCTCTTTGCAATTCCTGAATTCTGTTACAGTTTTGATAAACTTTGTAAATGATGATCCAATGTCTTTTATATAACCTAGGACTTAAATCATATTTTAATTTTGATTAGTTGATCTTAAATCCAGAGGTTAGATGATCCAAATTAATAAGTAATTCTTAGCTTGTTCATACTCATACATTCACTATCATCATGTGCATATTAATTCTTATAATTAGGACATTGTTTTGTGTTATAATGAGTCATAACTAGTTGAATCTAGTCATGGGTTCCTTGTGATCATGTTGGGATTATATCATCTCTATATGAACATTACATTGGCTTCTAGTTGAGACTTGTATATCTATAGAGATGTGATTTTAACAAGTTAGAAGGAATTCATGATTGTGTCAACCTTCTCCATGTTCGATAGATTTAAGCTAGGAATTTGGTATGACATGTAGGATTTAGTGTTATATATTGTTCAAAGCGTTTAGACTAACCCTTTGTTTTGTAGCGCTATAGAGGTACAATTTCTGAACTCTTTCTTTAGTTTATTTTATTTTTGATTTTATTAATTTTTGACTCCATGCGCATCACCTTAGATTAGAGTTTGTCTTATGTGTATATATGGATTACAGACTCGTTTTTAGGTTTTTTATTATATGCATGCATTGCACGTTTCGATATCACTGCTGGATCCCGGATAAGTGTCTTTGTTCTCTATTTGCATATCATTTTGCTTGCTAGATGAATCTAATTGATTTTGTATGCCTTTTTATCGTTAGCAATCTTGCACCCTTTCCAACATGCTTTTTCAATGTATATTTATATCTATGTAGTAGTTGAGGACATGCTTAGATTAATAATTCGATTAAAAAGGATGCTGAGTAGAGAGGCCTATCACGAGATAGGATGAGAGATGGTGTTTTAGTATGCCAGACTCCTTCCCCATTCTTTAATCCCCAGACTTAGAAATATCTGGTTTCCAAAAGATTGATGTACTTTTAAAATGGTTTCTTAAATTTCCCTTTAAAAATTAAGTGACGACTCGTATTTTGAATTTGAAAGTTTAAAAAGCGTGGTTAAATTACAAGTGTCCACAGTTGCACTGAAAATAGAAAGGCGCGTTCCCTGGTACGGAGAATAGAATCGACTTACTAGCATAATCTAGCTTGGCACGATACTTTCTAAGCCAGTCTATTCCAAGAATTACATCGAATTCCTTCATCGTCAACATGATCAAATCAGATATCAACTTCTATATCCATGAATTCTTAAATTGGCTATGATATATGGCTATGATAGCTTGGAGAAGTTATCAACTTCTATATCCATGAATTCTTGAATTGGCTCGATACAAAAAGAGAATAAGTTACTCCACCCATTGCCAATCGACGAGAGGATGATTGTTGGGTATGCCAAACATGCGTTGATGGGATCCAAGGAACGGTTGCGTTATACGAATGCAACTAACTAGTATAAATGTCCATGCTCGCATTTTTTATTCTAAAGATACACCCGTTTATCCCTTAACAAAAACAAAAAAGCCTAGCGTTGAAATCACAGTCTGTCGTTAAAAATAGTTGCAACAATTGGAAATCAATATTTCTATTGGTAAAAATCTTTGTTTGAAATACAACCATGTTCCATTCACTTCAGATAACAAACCAACACCCCACTTCTATTGATGTCACCATGGTTAAGATCAAGCTTTTCAGTCTCTGTTTCAGAGAAAATTATAATCCAAAGGTAAAGCCAACTGAGTATTCAAGTTCTTTATCAGACAACCCTTGATCAGTATTTTAAGCAGAAGAGCTAGCTGAATTGCTCCCAAAATAATCAGTCACTCAAAAAACTCAACCGCTTTTCGCTTCTTAAATTTATCAGTCAGTCAAGCATCTTTTGGACCAACATTAAACTTGGCTATAAAAAATCCAATTGTATCAAGTGGTGATGAGGGATCAAACCTCTGAACCAGATCTTCTTCCCCAGGTCTTAACCATTCCCTGAAAATTCCAGCAGCAGCAAAACAAGTTACATTGTAACCATGACACGGAACTCAACAAGAGACACCGATAATGAATTTAGAAAGAAAATCATGCCCCAAAACATTTTCTGAATGCTTGATTTAACCAAAAATTTACTCCTGAATGTTTGGCATATAAGAGACCAGATTTCAATAGAGTTAATATTCATATAACTTTGGGTCAGTCTTTTGTAAAGTTGTGTCCATCTGGACTTCCAGTCCGTGTTTTACACAATTTCAGTCTTTCATATAATTGTGTACTGCTAACATCAAAGATATTTCCCATCATGCCTAGAACAACATTATATACTTACTGTGAATGCATTAACACAGACCAGAAGCACTAATGGACAAAATTATACGGAAGTCGGAAGCACATACTATAGGTAAGAAGTTTATAGAACCAAAAAAAAGGTGGGAAAACCTCTTGTCCTGAACTTGGACTAAACTTGGACCATATATATGCAGATCGAAGTTATGAGGAAGAAAAGATCACTGAAATAAACTTACACTAATAGTTAGATGACGTTCGTTTGCTGCCGCTACCTTGCTTTTAGGCTACCAACAAATTACTTAACTGAATTAAGATTACTATTCCATTTCGGTAACGACCATGGATTCATGAATTAAGTTAGATAAGTAAAAGAAGACTCAATTGCACCTATACCGTCAAATTAATCTAGTCTCTTCATCATTTGAAGAATTATTTAATTATCAATTGAATTCAACGTAATTACAATTGCAAAATAAGAGGCAGTTCAATAGAACTGAAAAACTAAAGTACTGAAATTTTAGTTTGAATACATAGTAACAAATAAGTGCTGAATTTGTACAACTAAAAATGGAAAGGGTAGAAGTCAAAATTTTGAGGCACATTTCACAACTATTAGCATTCAGTGATATATTAGGTCCCTCAAACCTAAAATCAGACTCTTTTTTGCGACTTCTTTATTTTTATCTTTATTCGTACATGATTTTTGTTTTCAAACTATCTTAATAGAAGTACAGAAAATTTTAAATGTTATCAAACAATGCCCCAAGTAAAGTAAACATGTCAGTAAAGTAAACATGTCTGGCATTGGGCTGTGCCAGGTGAGCAGCCATTGCCGTCTCTCTTGAATGAAATTGTGCAAGACTTTGTTAACGTGTAATATTAGTTTGCTTACTTGTGGTTTTCTTGATAGTTGAATTGTTCAGTAGTAAACAAGTAATTTATGTGTATTTCGTGTCTTAATTAGAAAAAAATAGTGGTAGAATAGTTTGTATATAGTAATATATAAATGTTGTATAAAATATATTTTTAGTATTTTATATAAGTACCGGCACTCACACTCTTGATTTTTTGAGAAAATTGCCGAACTCCCAGCACTCGCGTCCCCTCATCTGCACTCCCCTCATCTGCACTGGTGCTTCCTTGGTCACATCCCATCAGGAAGGACTGCTTTGCTTTCTGGCTTGTGATTTGTGAGGGGATGGCAAAAGACTTGGGCATGGCTAGGTCGTAAACATACACGAAGCCTTAGGGTGCAACCTAACTCTATTTGTCTGAGACCACACAACGTTAGCCCTTACAATTGTGACATTAATTCTTCAAATGAAAATGGAAGGAATACCTCAAGTTAGGACACATATGAACATTGCACCACAAATTTTGTCCCAGAAATGACAATGTACAGGAGCATTTGGTCATTTTGCACAAGTGGTCTTATTTTCTTTAAATAACTATTCTTTTTCGTTCAAGTAAAATTAAGCCCACTTTAAGCATCCAAAAAACAGTATAATATACTTGGAGAGTTGAAAATTTGAAACTACAAGCCATTGAAGCTAGCACATGATTAAATATTCAAAGTGAAAAAACAAAGTAAAATGAGAGGATTTAAATTATCTAGGAATATGATTTATAAACTAAATAGGCCGACAATTACACAAAGCATCGACAAGCAAGCAAAACCTTTTATCTACACTTTGCCCAGCAACTACACAAAGCATCGACAAGTAACCTAATGCTAACTACACTCCTTTATATCCTAAGTGTATCAAAATTAACCTTCGACAACCCCAGTTATCTAGAATGGTCATTTGAAAAGAGGCAAACAAGGACAACAATACCTTTAGGATCAATTACACGCACTCTATTTTTGGAAGACGTAATTATCATACTCGAAAGAAAATCTTAAGAAATATCATGTGGCTGAATTAATAAAGAGAGATTACTGGATTAGCAAAAGCATTAAGCAGAAACATCAATGTATCTGCATGAAACCTGTAAGTGTAGAAAATTTGATTCACATAAAAGAAGATAGGTTTTTGCATCCAATAGCATATGAATGGATAGAATTCTTACTCAGTATATCCGTCAGATAATTCACAACCACCAACGAGGCCAGGTCCTCCGACTCTTGGCTGCTGAAATTTATTACAAAATAAGGCCAAATAACTTAAACAATCAACAAGTGATTTGTAATGTTTTAACACGTGTATTGACTATTGATTCGTGTGCCTTAAGGAGGTGAGACTTGAGAGTGATTTGTTTGGGATGGAAAAAAAAATGAAGCCAATAAGAAAAGTAAATTTAAAAAAAAAAAAAAAGAAACGAAAACAAAGAAAAATTTACTCCTTCGAACTCTCCTCAACAAACTAAGCAACTCAGTAGTAAAGCGTGAAAACAATATCCATTTTCTATAGTTGTCAATAGTAGTTGATGCTCAGTGCGCTACACATGAAGACTGTAATATCACGATATCTTGATATGCATTCATAGCATTTTAATGTGAATTCTATGTTGATGATGTGGATATTTATGTGATATTGTGTACTTGATTTTATTATCAAGTGGTGAAATGAGATTATTAGAAGTGTTCTTGAAGAGGACACAAGAACGAAATCCATTATGCAATGGGTATGGGAAATGTGATGGAAAGGAAAGAAGGAAATAGTTGAAAAAATCTTGTTATTGTTGGACAATAATTTCACCAAGATTAGAGAGAACAAATGTTCCTCTCTATGATTTTATTAAACAGAATGAGAAAAGAAAATAAGATATTACTGTTGAAATATATTTTAATTAGTGGTTATTTCCTTCCATTATTAGTTGGTTTATTTTTGGGTCATGTTGACCATGTTTAATTTCTTATTTATTAGGAGATTATTGTTTTCCTTTTTTATATCTCAGTCTTGTGTATATATAGATTGGTAACCATCTAATAAAATAATGCCTTTGAATCATACGTTTTCTACATGGTATCAGAGCCTCCCCAAGGGGGATTTCCAGATCCACCACCATACACTACCTAAACACCATCCCACCACCAACCGACAGCCACCACCAGCCAATACACCACCAGCCGCAGCCCACCCAGACCACCCTGGCCTAGTCGCAGCCCCCCCAGCCCTCCCCTAACCTAGCCGCAGCCCACAAGCCCCCCCCCCCCCCCCCCCCCCCCTCTGACCTAGCCGCAGCTCACCCAGCCCTCACTGGCCTAGTCGCAGCCCCCCCAGCCCTCCCCTAACCTAGCCGCAGCCCACAAGCCAATACACCACCAGCCGCAGCCTCCTAGCTCTCAGCCCACTCCTATCGCAGCCTCTATATGGCCTTGTAAACCTCCAACAACCACCATTCTCTTCTACATCTTCTGTTCTTCCTTCTCGCTGCATCCGTAGGTTTTCGTTTTGATTGGAGTATAATCATCTGCGTATTTTTTGGTCCTTCTATGGACCAATGATTACAGGTAGTTTTTGGGCATCCTTTATGGTGCTGTGATTTTTTCTTTGCGTGCTATCTCTCCGTTGGTACCAGTTCCTATTCCGCCTTCTGTGATTGTTGCGGGTATTCGTTGTGCGAGTATTCAAGATGTCGGATGATTCTGAAAAATCAACCGTGAATTCGTAGCACTTTAGGACTGAGAACATTGTTGTTGCTCATCCTGATAACCCGAACTTAAAGATTACTACTTCTCTCTTCAATGGCCAAAACTTTCTAGCTTGGTCCCAATCTGTGACATTGTTTCTTAAGGGCCGAGGAAAGATGGGGTACATCAACGGTAAGATCAACGCACCAAGCACCGAGGATGCCACTTATGATAAATGGGAGATGGAAAACTCCATTGTCATGACTTGGCTTGTTCATTCGATGATACCAGAGATTGGTGAGGGATTCTTAGACATGGCGACTGCCCAGGACATTTGGGAGACCATGGCTAGTACTTATTCCAGAAAGGGCAATTCTGCCCAAATATTTGAGTTAAGGCGATTAATTGGTCGATCTGAACAGGGGGAGATGAGTGTTCTCCAATATTTCACGTCCCTATCTACTAATTGGAAGCGTCTCGATCATCTCTTGGACTACAAGCCAGTTTGTCCCACTGATTCCACTGCTTATAACAAACTAGTTGCTGAAGAAAGGGTTTTTAAATTTCTCGAGGGCCTTCGATCAGAGTATGATCCAGTTCGTAGTCGTGTTTTGGGTATGGATCCTTTGCCTTCCCTTCAGGAGGCCTTTGCTTACATACAGAACGAGGAAAGTCGTCGTTCTACCATACTTCCACCTACATCTACAGAGAGATCCGCTCTAGTTTCTGCTCCTCATCGAGATGGGAACCATGGTCGTGACACTACGAGTGAGTCCGGTTCTTCTGACCAATCAAAGCAGTTTTGTGACTACTGTAACACCAAATATCACACGAGGGAGACATGCTACAAACTTCATGGTTATCCACAAGGAGGTCGAGGGGGTCGTTCGGGACAGTCTAGGGGTCGTGGTGGACGTGGAGGTAACGTTGGGGGCCGTGGTTCTCGTGCCCATCATACAGAGGTTGTTGATTCCTCCGTTGTTGCTGATATACCTCCTACTTCATCCACTGCATTATCTGCCTCAGATTTGGAGACTCCGTCGCTTGATGTCTAGACTGGATACACCTACTACTGCCTCATCATCTTTTGCTCATTCAGGTAACTTAGCCTCTTCTGTGAGTGCATTCCATTCTCAATCTAGTCACCCTTGGATTATTGATTCCGGGACATCTGATCATATGACTGGTTCCTCTTCTGTGTTTTCCGATTATAAACCATATTCAGGACAAGAGAAGGTCAAGATTGCTGATGGAACCGTTTCTTCGGTTTTCGGCAAAGGTTTAGTCCGTGTCTCTCCCTCATTATCTTTATCTTCTGTTTTACATATTCCTAGTTTTGCCAATAACCTCTTATCTATCGGTCGTATTACTCGTGATAAAAATTGTAGCGTCACATTTTTCCCTTCTCATTGTGTATTTCAGGATCTTATCACGAGGAGGACGATTGGCAGTGGTAGAGAGGAGAATGGTCTTTATCTTTTGGAACCGCAGGAACCACCACATCTAGCACATCATACTACTTTTGTCGGCTCTACATCTGGTGATATCATGCTTTGGCACAGACGTCTTGGACATCCTGCCTTTAGTTTACTTCAGTTTTTATTTCCATCGTTATTGTCAAATAAAAATGTATCCACCTTTAGGTGTGAGGATTGTGAACTCGGCAAGCACTACCGTGCTTCTTTTTATCCCAGTAATAATAAAAATACTGTTCCTTTTGCTCTTATTCATTCTGATGTTTGGGGTGCTTCTAGAACTGTTACTCTTAAAGGTCATAGGTGGTTTGTCACATTCATTGATGATTTTTCTCGTGCTTCTTAGGTATACATGATGAAAGAGAAGAGTGAAGTTCACTCAATCTTTAAAAATTTTCATAAAATGATTTGTACTCAATTTGATGCTCGTGTCAAAATCATTCGGTCAGATAATGGGGGGGAGTATTTTAAATCTGGTCTTGAAGAATATTTCTTGGATCATGGAATAATTCATCAATCATCTTGTACCAACACCCCTCATCAATCATCTTGTACGCAAGTGCTCTTATTTCTTGGATCATGTTTTCTCTACTTATAACCTATGTTCAGTGAAAGAAAAGTTTCGAACCGCAGATGGTACACCTTCCACTATTTTTGGTAAAGGTGTTGTTTATGTCTCTAGTGCACTTGCGTTAACATCAGTTCTTCATGTTCCAAATTTTTTGACTAACTTAATTTCTATTAGTCGAATTACCCGCGATCTCAATTGTTGTGTAACTTTCTTGCAGATCACTATGTTATTCAGGATCTCTCCACGAAGAAGACGATTGGCAGTGTTAGAGAGGAGAATGGTCTTTATTTTCTGTTGCCTGATAGAGTTACAAATGGGAAGTTAACGGAAGTTGCTCACACCACACAAAGAGAAACTCTTCCCCGAGACACATGGCTATGGCACCAGAGATTAGGACATCCTTCTTTTTTTATTTCCCTCTCTAGTTCCTAATAAAAATATTTTTGACATTTCTTGTGAAGCATGTCAACTAGGAAAACACCATCGTGCTACTTTTAACTTGGGTATTAATAAAAGTACAATTCCATTTTCTATTATTCATACCGATGTTTGGGGTCCTTCACCTATCTCTACTTTGAATGGTTATAAATGGTTTCTCTCCTTTATAGATAATCACTCGCACGATGTGGGTTTATTTGATGAAAGAAAAAAGTGTTGTTTTTCTCTCTTCAAGTCTTTTCACAAGATGTTTTGTACTCAGTTTAATACCGTTGTAAAGGTTGTTAGATCAGATAAAGGGGGGGAATATATCTATGTTGGTCTTACCCATTACTTCTCTGAACATAGTATGATTCTTCAAACATCGTGCACCAATACTCCTCAACAGAATGGCATAGCTGAGCGAAAAAATCGTCACTTATTAGAGTCAGCTAGGTCAATGATGTTCTCGATGCAAGTTCCTTACTTGTATTGGGGTGATGTAGTCCTTACTGCTGCATACCTTATCAATCGTCTTCCCACCCATGTGCTTGGTAAGAAAGCCTCAGTTGAACTTCTTACTCGGCCATCTTATCTTTTTCCTATTCCTCCGAAAGTCTTTGCTTGTGTCTGTTTTGTTCACAACCACTCTCCCTCTCGTAATAAATTAGATCCCCGTGCCCTTAAATGTGTCTTTGTCGGCTATTCTCCAACACATAAAGGGTACAAGTGTTATCATCCTCCCTCTCGTAAGTGGTCCGTGTCTATGGATGTTACCTTTGATGAACGTGTGTCCTACTTCCACGGATCCCAGCCATCTCTTCAGGGGGAGAGTAAGTCATGGGAAGAGAAGTCTGGAGCAACAGTTCCATTTATAGTGGGAGGAGAGGAGGAGAGAGAAGAAAAAAATGAGGAAGGAGAAAAAAATAAAAATGAGAAAGAAGTAGAAAAATAAAAAATAAAAATGAGAAAGAAGGAGAAAAAAATATAGAAGGAAGTATGTCTTAGATTTGCTTAAGGAGACGAGTATGCTTGGAAGCAAAGCAGTGGATACGCCAATGGATCCAAATCTAAAATTTGGAGATGATCCCAATGGAGAACCGGTTGAAAAGGGGAGATACCAGAGGTTAGTAGGAAAATTAATTTATTTGGCACACACTAGACCAGATATTGCGTTTGCTGTTAGTGTGGTTAGTCCATTTATGCATGATCCGAAGCAAATTTATCTTGATGCGGTGTTTAGAATTATTAGATACTTGAAGTTAGCACCAGGAAAAGGGTTATGCTTTGCTAGAAATGGACACACTTTAGTTGAGGCCTATTTTGATGCTGATTGGGCTAGGTCCATTACCGACAGAAGGTCAACCACAGGTTAACTGTACATTTGTGGGTGGTAATTTAGTTACATGGAGGAGCAAGAAACAATCAGTGGTAGCTAGGCTAGTGCTGAAGCAGAATTCAGAGCTATGGCACAGGGAGTGGTATAGTTCCTTGTACAGTTAACAGGGAGTGGCACAGCTAGGCTAGTGCTGAAGTAGAAAAAGGAAAAAAAATGAGAAAGAAGGAGAAAAAAATATAGAAGGAAGTATGTCCTAGATTTGCTTAAGGAGATGAGTATGCTTGGAAGCAAAGCAGTGGATACGTCAATGGATCCAAATCTAAAACTTGGAGATGATCCTAATGGAGAACTGGTTGAAAAGGGGAGATACCAGAGGTTAGTAGGAAAATTAATTTATTTGGCACACACTAGACCAGATATTGCGTTTGCTGTTAGTGTGGTTAGTCAATTTATGCATGATCCGAAGCAAATTTATCTTGATGCGGTGTTTAGAATTATTAGATACTTGAAGTTAGCACCAAGAAAAGGGTTATGCTTTGCTAGAAATGGACACACTTTAGTTGAGGTCTATTTTGATGCTGATTGGGCTGGGTCCATTATCGACAGAAGGTCAACCACAGGTTAACTGTACATTTGTGGGTGGTAATTTAGTTACATGGAGGAGCAAGAAACAGTCAGTGGTAGCTAGGCTAGTGCTGAAGCAGAATTCAGAGCTATGGCACAGGGAGTGGTAACTTAGTTCGATCATGTTGTACTGGGTTGTGAGCAATACTGATGGTTGCTTTATTGTCACAGTATAGTCTCATAGGATCAGGGGGCATAAGATTAAGGTCTCTCAATAAAATCTTTATCCACAACAACTCACAAATTCCCTGAGGCATAGCACGAAATTCTGCCTCGGCACTAGATCTAGATACAACAGGTTGTTTCTTACTACGCCAAGTAACAAGATTTCCTCCAACAAAGGTACAATACCCTGAGGTAGATCTTCTGTCTGTAGCTGAACCTGCCCAATCTGCATCTGTATATCCTTCCACTTGAAGGTGATTATGTATACAAAAGAATAATCCCTTTCCAGGAGCTAATTTCAAATATCTGAGGATTCGAAGAACAACATCATAGTGAGACTCACGAGGAGTATGCATAAACTGGCTGACTACACTCACAGCAAAAGTAATGTCATGACGGGTGTGAGACAGATAAATCAGCTTCCCAACCAATCTTTGATATCTCCCCTCGTCAACCACTTCTCCATCTGTGTCATCCCCTAATTTTTTATTAACTTCCATAGAGTATCACATGCCTTACTCCCTAGCATACCAGTTTCTTGCAGGAGATCAAGAACATATTTTCTTTGGGAGATGAAGATCCCTTGTTTGCTTCTTGTTACCTCAATTCCCAGAAAATACTTAAGGTTTCCCAAGTCTTTTATTTCAAATTCCTTGGCCATGTATCTCTTCAACTCCTGTATATCTTCCACATTGTCTCCTGTAAGAACAATCTCATCCACATATACTATGAGAGCTGTTACCTTCCCTTGTGAGGAATGTCTGATAAAAAGGGTATGATCACCTTGGCTTTGTTTAAAGCCATATTTGAGCATAGCTTGAGTAAACCTTTCGAATCATGCCTTCGGAGACTGTTTAAGTCCATACAGGGACTTCTTAAGTCTGCAAACCTTACCCTTAGTTTTGGAGTCTTCAAACCCGGGAGGACTATCCATATAAACTTCTTCTGCCAAATCCCCGTGTAGAAAGGCATTTTTAACATCGAACTGATGGAGAGGCCAATCTAAATTTGCAGCAAGGGATAAAAGAATTCTCACAGTGTACATCTTAGCAACTGAATCAAATGTTTCCTCATAATCCACTCCATAAGTCTGTGTATATCCCTTTGCCACCAATCGAGCTTATACCTCTCAATAGATCCATCTGCCTTATGCTTGATTGTAAACACCCACTTACACCCCATTGTCTTCTGCCCTCTAGGTATTTCGACCAATTCCCAGGTGCTATTTTTGTGGAGAGCTTTCATCTCCTCAATCACAGCATGCTTCCATTTGGGATCAGTGAGTGCATCCTGTACATGGTTAAGGACAGACACAGAAGCAAGTTTGGATACAAAGGCTTGGTAGGAAGAAGACAGACGACTATATGAGACAAATTTAGATATGGGATGTTGAGTACATGACCTTACACCCTTACGTGTAGCAATTGGAATATCCAAATCATCAGTAATAGTAGGAGAATTAGGATTACTGGTACCTCATCAAGGGAAGGAGACGGGAGTGGCGGATCAGGAGAAATGGTCTTATCTTTCATCCTCCAAGTTCTTCTCTGATATACTATATTCTCTTTCTCTGGATTTTTTTCTTTTGCAATGGTGGGTTCCACAAATGTCTCTCTCTCAGTCGCTTGTTCCCCATCAATTTTTTCTCTCTCTTGCTCTCCATCAATTTGTTTTACCCCTTCCTCCTCATCAAGAGTGCCAAATATCTCAAAAGGATTAGACACTGGTAAATTAGGAACATGTAGTTCAGGCAACTCTTCTGTACTTGTATTCTCCCCCTGAAGAGGAGCCTGAGGGGTGAAATAGGAACAGACATCCATGGAAACATACCACTTTCGAGTAGGAGGATGGTAACATTTATACCTTTTTTGAGTGGGAGAGTAACCAAGGAAAACACATTTGATAGCCCGAGGATCGAGTTTTCCTCTTGCGGGAGCATGATTATGAACGAAACAGACACAACCAAAGACCTTAGGAGGAATGGCAAAAAGATCAGAAGGACTAGAGAGAACCTCAACAGGTGATTGTTTATTAAGAACTTGAGTAGGAAGCCGATTGATTAAATAAGCAGCCGTTAAGACTGCTTCACCCCAAAAAGGCTTAGGAGCATAGGCTGAGAATAACATTGACCGGGCAGTGTCTAAGAGGTGGCGATTCTTGCGCTCAGCCACTCCATTTTGTTGTGGAGGATTGGTGCAAGAAGATTGGTGAATTATGCCATTTTCCAAAAAATACTTCTCAAGACCAGATTTAAGAATAATTTTCACAACCGCACCAAACTGTGTACAAATCATTTTGTGAAAGGTTTTAAAAATTGAATGAACCTCACTCTTTTCTTTCATCATGTAAACCCAAGTAGTACAAGAAAAATCATCTATAAATGTGACAAACCACCTATGGCCTTTAAATGCAACACGAGAAGCACCCCAAATATCTGAATGTATAAGAGAAAAAGGAACAGTACTTCTATGATTACTGGGAAAAAAGGAAGTACGGTGGTGCTTTCCAAGTTCACAATCTTCACACCGAAAGTTGGGTACATTTTTATTAGATGACAAAGATGGAAATAAATGCTCTAGTAAACCAAAGGAAGGATGACCTAGGTGTTTGTGCCAGAGCCAGATATCACCAGATGTAGATCCAGTGAGAGTAGTGTGATGTACCAATTGTTGCCGGTCCTGTGGTTCCAGAATATAAAGACCATTCTCCTCTCTACCACTGCCAATCGTCCGCCCCGTGATAAGGTCCTGAAACACACAATGAGAAGGAAAAAAGGTGACGCTACAATTGTGATCACGGGTAATACGACCAATAGATAAGAGGTTAGTGGTAAAGCTAGGAACATGCAAAACAGAAGATAAAGACAACGAGGGAGTGACACGGACTAAACCTTGGCCTAAAACCGAAGAGACGGTTCCATCAGCAATCCTGACTTTATCCTGACCTGAACATGGTTTATAATCGGAAAAAACAGGAGATGAACCGGCCATATGAGCGGATGCCCCGGAATCAATAATCCAAGGAAGACTAGTATGGGAATTGAATGCACTCACTGAAGTAGCTAAATTCCTGAACGAGCAAAAGATGATGAGGCAGTAGTAGGTGTATCCAGATGAGTCATCGGGCAGCGAAGAGTCTCCAAGTCAAATATTTTGGTAGAATTGCCTTTCTGGAATAAGTGTTAACCATGGTTTCCCAAATGTCCTGGGCAGTCGCCATGTCTAAGAAACCCTCACTAATTTCAGGGATCAAAGAGTGAACTAACCATGTCATGACAATGGAATTTTCCATCTCCCATTTGTCATAAGCTCTGCATCCTCAGTGCTTGGTGCTTGGATTCGACCGTTGATGTACCCCATTTTTCCTCTGCCCTTAAGAAACAACGTGACAGACTGGGTCCAAGTCAGAAAATTATGACCATTGAAGAGGGAAGTAGTGATCTTCAATTTCGGGTTATCAAGGTGAGCAACAACACTGCTCTCACTTCTAGATGGCTGCGAATTGACGGTGGATTTTCCAGAATCATCCGACATCGTAAATCAGCCCACAAGAAATTACCCACAACAATCACTGAAAAAGGAATAGGAATCGGTACGAATGGGGTCGTAGCACACAAGAGAAAATCAAATCACCATATAGGATGCAGAAAGATCAGTCATCGTTGATCAATGGTCCATAGAAGGAATAACACCAAAAAAATAAGGGTCAATCAAAACTAGGGTATAGGGATGGTATAAAGGCTGCGGCTAGAGTGTAGAGGTGGTAGGGATTTTCGGCTGGGTCTAGGTTAGCATAGGTAGTGTCGGCTAGGTGAGGGGTGGTGTTGGTTAGGGTTTATGGGGTGTGTATGGGCTGCGGCTAGGTCTAGAGGGGCATAGGAGGCTGCGACTGGGTGTGGGTAGGGTAGAGGTGGCTGCTGCTTAGGCTGGATGAGGATGTGGGGATGCGGCTGAGTGGTTGTGGTTAGAGGATGTGCCGATGGTGGTGATTCCCTGCTTAGGGAGGCTCTGATACCATGACAAATTTTATGATACAAGCTTAGGTTGAGACAAGAGTCTCCACCCTATTTATATTAATCATTACAGAGAGAATTTACAATAGTGCCCTTAGGCAATAAACCAGAAAAAAAAAATAATTAATGCTAGCAACTCATTAACAATTAATTGCCAACTAATAGACAGCACATCTCAACACATAGGTACACCATTCGTGAGGTTTGGAGAACAATTAGTGGATGTTCTGACTAAAAGTCTTGCTGGTCGACCATTTCACTACATTCTTAACAAGTTGGGTATGAGAGATATCTTTGCACCAGCTTGAGGGGAGTGTTGAGAGATGTTTTATTATTTTTGGTCTTACTATTAGTTTATGCTATTCCCTTCTCTATGGGTTCTAACTAATTGTTAGAACCTAAGCTTTACCAAATCATTGTTTTGACATAATCTATTTGTTTTTATTGAAGCTTGATATACATTGTTGGCCCATTCTCTAAAAGCTTAAGCTTTTAGAGTAGTTGGTAACTTAACATGGTATCAGAGCCTTGTTTGTGGGAGGTCCTGGGTTCGACTCTCCATCCCCGTTTTGTTGTGCGTATTGGCACTCTGTTATTTGTCTGCAGTCTCCACTATGATGGAGTTTGGTTTGTTTGCTCCCCATGTGCAAGTCGGGGTTAGACATGAGGGAGGGTGACCAAAGCTTGATATACATTGTTGGGCCCATTCTCTAAAAGCTTAAGCTTTTAGAGTAGTTGGTAACTTAATAGTTTTTAATTATGGAAAGTGGAAACTACGTAAACTTTTAGAAATAAGTTTGTGATCTAACCTGTGATGCCAATGAGAGAAATTTGTATGTATCCAGAGCATATCGAACCAGTGCTTCATTCTCACCAGGGCTTATTGTGCATCTGAAATTTGAATAGGTGAGAAAACAAGTGACAAGAAGACAATCCAGATAAATAATCCACAGTAATTGAATTCAATTGTTATGACAAAAAATGCCATATTCTATCAAATGTATGAGCTAAGTTCCTATAGCATGGGCAGGAAGGGGGAAAGAAAGACATTAAAGAAGTGTAATAAGGTGGTGCATTATCCCTTCAATATTTTTGTAAAGAGTACAATCAAACCTATTTATATGCCTAACTCAACCTAAATGACTACACGTATTTTGATGCAATACAATTGCAATAACAAGAGGAACAATGAAGAGAAATTGAAGAACTAGGGTTTTGGAAACAGAATCTCCACTAAAGACTTTAAAAACTCACTTGGTTTACAACCAATTCATTTACATCCCAAAAACTGATTTTTTTCACAAACATAGACTTACTTATACCCTATTTAAGCCATGCTAGCCTCACATGATGGTGACTGGTGACTAAATGAAAAGAGTACAAAACAAAATAACTTAAAAGTACTACTAATAAAATCTAAAATACTGTACCATATAAAGTACCTACTAATAAATTACCACCTAAAATACCCTATTGAGTACAAAATGATGATTGAATAGTTATAGAAATGCTTACGTGGAATACACAATAACTCCGCCGGGACGAACTAGTTGAACAGCCTGATCTAACATTCTCCTTTGATACTTTGCATGGTTCCTTAAGGATTCTATTGTTTCCTACATTGGTCAATAAACCAAATTTGGCTCCTCTCAAAACAGGAGTAAAATGAAGGAAAGAGAAAATAAAACGAAAAGAAAAGAATAGGTATATAAAGAACATTAAAATCAAACATTTGAAGGAAACAAAGACACACACACATGCAAATGTAAAAAGGAAAAAGAAAAGGAAGAAAATATAGATGATCATGCATCAAATCAAACCTCATCATTTGGCAACAGCAAACACAGAAAGCTATGGCAACATCCCATGATTTTATAATGGATAAATCAGAGCAGAATAAAATCTTCTGCATCCTAAGATTGATAAACATGCAATCACTGAACCCCCAAATAAACAAAGAAGTCACCGCCATTAAAATTTCTCGTAGTGCCCATTTAAGGTACAACCAGGAAATGACAGTAAAAGAAAAGTTAAATCAAATTTTACACCCTTGTGTTGGGCCCATTTTTATGGAGGCATCAAGAAAAAATCCATATACAACACATGGATGACAGTGATTCAAAATTAAACCAAGCAGATTTTGGGTCAAAAAAGGACAAACATAACTCACATGCACACAAATCAATAGGATAAAGAAAGCAGTAAAGATAAAGGACATTTGCCTCAAAAAAAAAATGAAAAAGAAAAAAGAAAAAAAGAAAAGGACATGAATGTTGTTAAGAAAACAGGTAGTCAAGAAAATGTCCTACTTCTCCAGCGAAGAGTCGAGGTCTCAAGCCAAGAGCTGAGCATGGAGCATCAAGAAGAACTCGATCGAAGCTATTTGGAGAAAAACCTTGCGATTTCTGAACCCTAACACCTGCGCAATGACTTCTTCCTGGCCCATTTTTCGTTTTCCAAAAATCCTTCTTGAGGTAAGCTTTACTAGTATAACTTCTTTGTGCTGCTTGTAGTCGGAGAAATAAGATCAAACGTATCAAAACAAAGAAGGAACACTTGTAATAACCACATTGAAAAGGAATACATAAAGACACGCATACACAGGAAATAAATCCAACGTTAGAAAACATATATTGTACAGGGAATATAAGACAAATTCACAGATCAAAGCATGTCAATTTAATGGCCAGGAGGCTGAAACATTAAAGTTTTAAGGTTTAATACTTCATATAGTTCCCAGTTAAGTCACCAGTTGCTCCAAAAATTGAAGTTGTTAGAGAATGGGCCCAACAATGAATATCAACCTTCAACCCCCTCTCTCACTCACGTGCGACTCATTCTCGCACTTGGAGAACCAACAAACTAAAGTCCATCATAGTGGATACAAATAACTAGTGCAAATATGCACACCAAAGTGGCGATGGAGATTCGAACCTGAGACCTCCCACAAACAAGGCTCTGATACCATGTCAAGTCACCAATTGCTCCAAAACCTTAAACTGTTAGAGAATGGGCCAACAATGTATATCAACCTTCAACACTCCCAAAAGAATTGTATCTTAGGATAGTTTTAGATCAAAAGGAAAAATATACTTGCACATGCAGCTCTGGTCAGTTGTTATCGATAACACTTCTACACTGTAGACTCAAATGAGTAAAGGAGGCTCAAGGCCCACGGATATGACCTTTTCCAACCACTTGTCTTCAATAAAATTAAACAAGGATGTGAAGAATATCAAATGTAACCATAACAAAAGGGGTCAACTGTAATGCTAGGAGTGGGTCAGAATAAGTACATACCAAATTTGTTTTAGCACTCTTCTCTTCCAACCAAGATATCAATGGAAGTTTCGATCAGTTTCATTTTTACCGATATATAGTAGAAGCAAGCAGAAAGGTTATACAAAGTAAAATAGGAAAGGTTCAGGCTGAATGTGGCACCGACCATACACACACGTGAGTGTTCACTGATTAGCAACAAGAGCAAGAGGTAAATTCATGGAGCAACCAAAAGAAATTAAAACAAAGCAGAACGTACAAGAAGTGTGAGGACGAATCTAGGTCAGCCTATAAAAAAAACAAAATAAAATAATTGATAGAAGTTAAAAACATTGAGCACTCTTCCTTGTCCATATAAGATACTCGGGAAATAACCAAAATTTAGGCTAAAACAGACCACATGAGCGTGCACAAACAGATGCATGCCCGAGTGCACACAGAGAGAGTGGTTATAACAGAAAACCCTTGCACTACCGTTCATGAGAATGAAATTTTATGCAGAGACACTAAAACTAACCAAACTAATATACCTAAAATCCTTCGTGTCAGTCTACCACCCTTAATGGGAATCAATGCCACAAGCCTATCATTGAGACTTTTTTTCAAACTTTTCATGCAGAAAAAAAGCATCCATTATGCCATCCTATGTAGCACGGGTACGGACATGTGACACGGGTACGGTACGATACGGGTACGGGGATACGGCAATTTCCAAAAATGTAGGGTACGGGTACGGGTACGGGTACAGGTACGGCTGGGGTACCTTGAATAAAATACATTTTTAATAATTAAAAAAAAAAAAAAAAAAAAAAAAAAAGAAGATTGAACAGCACAACAACATATTAATCCACATATTATCAAATAAGTAGTCTAAGGACTAAACAACATTGTTTTAGCATTACAAGTCCACAACATTAGAGGAAAAAAAAATCTAAATAAAAAAAAAAGAAGAAGAAGCAAGTCCACTAAGTACCCACACCGTGTCCACGAAGTACCCCCCATAGTTGTACCCCCTATAGTTTTCAAAAAATGCAATTTGACCCCCGTGCCGTACCCACGAAGTACCAATGCCGTACCCACGAAGTACCCATGCCGTACCTGAGCCATACCCAAGTTGAATCCTTCACTGAACAGTATCAGGACACCGCTAGAGGGGTACCCGACACGTACCCAGGAGTATGGTACTGGTGTCGGTGTCCCCCAAGTACCCGGTTCGGGTACTTCACTCAAAATGGAGTACCCATGCTTCCTAGATGCCATCCCTCACAATGCTCCAGAATTTTTGGAAGAACACCATAGAAAAACCATGTTAACTAGACGCTTTATCACCACTACATCTCTTTAGAGCATCCAGTATTTCCTCCTCTGAACATAGTCTCACTAGCCACTCTCTGTTTTCGACATCTATTACAGTAATGTTTGATCCATTGAGTCTGGTCTCCATTGAGCCATTAAGAGACTGATGTTTTTGATTAAAAGGGAGAGGAATGGTTAGTGGAGAGGTTGCCTGAGGTGGTACTGGTGATGGTAAAAGTTTGGTGACGGTTGTTTCGGCGAGCTATTTGTGTTCATCACCGAGTAAGAAAATTAAAAAAAAATAGCAATTATTTTAACTTATATTTTTAATTTATAAGAAATACATTTTAATGTTAGGAAAATAAGGTAAGTTACTATATTGTGGTTTACTATGACGGGTGACGACTGTAATATTTACAAAAACAAAAGGGAGGTTTGTTGTAATCTTAAAATACTTTAGGGGAGGTCAAGAATACTATAATAGATATTGAGCTAAACTCTTACCTTGCTTCACTTTTACTCTCACTTCAACTTCTTTTTCTCACATACTATTTACTCCCTCCGTCCCATTTTATGTGTCCATCTTTCCTTTTTGGGATGTCCCAAAATTGTTGTCCACTTTCCTAAATTAGTATGCAAATTTTAACTACCCTTCCTTGCAATCAACACCAAAACAAAACAAAAATAGAAAGTGCAATGATTATGGGCAATTGTGGAAAGTAGGTGTAGATTCTTTTTGTCCTCTTAAATAGTTGGATTCCCCAAAATGGACACATAAAATGGGACGGAGGGAGTATCAAAAAACTAAATTTGTAGTGTGAAGGGTTAAAGATTTCAATATGCTTTGTTTGAGAAAAAAAAGATGAGAACTAGCCTTTGTCAATTTTTGGATTATTGTATACACAGAGGAAACAATTTGTTTCTTTAGGGGGGAAAAAAATTTTAAACAGTACACTTTCAGTTTTCAGACTGTTACCTACATGCAAGGAAAATTTTCCATTGTTTTGTGTGTTTTGACTATTTTTTCAGTAGGTTTCCGCGGAAATAAGTTTACTACTAACCAAAAACAATTACCTCATTTTAACAGAAAAACAAGAGAGGATATTTTGATCCTTTGAATGAGTTAGAATTTGATGTGGTGTTTAAGGGAGTCATATCAGTTTCATAGAATTTGAAGTAAGAATAGCATTTTCCTCTTTGTACAGAGTACATTAACAATTTCTTTTATTTTACTCGAAATGGGCAAAATGTTCAGTTTCTTGTTAAACTGCAATGAACTATGGGGGAAAAATTGAACTTCACACGTTCCTTCATATTCCGAACTTGTTGAAACCGTAACATACTGAAAAATAAAACGGTGGAACTTTTTCCTCCATGTCGACCAATTTGAAAAACTAATAAAAGGTAGTTCTGAAGAGCATTAACAGGAGAACCGTGCATAGAGTATACAACCCCCAGACCACATAATTCAGCAGAAATAATCCCATGTTTTTACAGTTTCAATCCTTTCTGAGTCTATGGGTGGCCATTACAACAACATAACATTGTTGAAGGTAATTTTAGTCATTTTGTACTGAAAATAACGCCGTACAATACAAACCAAACATCGATAACACTTTTCCAAACCTACCATTCACCACAACTCTTTCTTTTATGTATAAACAGAATCCAAGAATCGGAAATTTTAGACAGAGAGTACATACAAACTTCTTCGCACTGCCTATCATAAGCATCCAATGATTCCGTCGCAATGGATGGCCCTTCCTCCATTTGTAGTCTCAGTGAGTCTGAATCTTGGCATAGAAAGTTTATATTATTAGGTTCGCTTGTCTGACAAACAGCTTTAAGGGCGTCTAGTTTATATGTGGTTATACAATTCAAGCCCATTTCGTCAGCCAATCTCTGAATATCACGCACCTACTGACAAATCAAGATTAGAAAACTAACAAATAAGCAAGCTCCAATCAACAAATGAGAAATTTATTTAGGACAAAAGGAAAGGTGCAGCGACCAGGAATAAATGCATGAAAAATTCAAACCAACTATAACAAGCAAAATGAATTTTACTTCTAGTAGATTCATTTGTACTTATTGTTGAATTGGAGCATCCAACCCAAAACCAATTGGCAATGGGTGGAGTAGCCCCTTGAACTTATATATTGAGTAGCTAGGTTATAAGTCCCCGATGTGGGACAATCTCAACACGCCCCCGCACGTGTGGCATGATTGAGAGCCAAATACTTGGATTACTGAGATAGGGTGACGTGGAGCACACGTGGACAAATTGGGCCCAACAATAACCTGTTCTGATACCATGTTGAATTGGAGCATCCAACTCAAAACCAATTGGCAATGGGTGGAGTAGCCCCTTGAGTAGCTAGGTTATAAGTCCCCGATGTGGGACAATCTCAACACTTATATATCAGAATCTACAGATACCGAATTAGTCTATTATATGCTCTTATGACATGTGGTTGCTTTAAAACGGATAAGATCACCAAAGTCAAACTGTCTTTGTTTCATGTGAGCGTCATCTTTACCTTGGAAATGTAGGAGAAATATTAATAGACGCATGTATTAATGTTTTCTTCGGTTGGCAGATTTGGAAAGTGCAACTCTTGGACATAAATTTGGCCCAGCTCCTGAAAAAGTAATTGGACATTGATGGCCATCTTCTCTCAGTTCCATGTACTTGAATTTGCATCTGGTGACCAAATGAAAATATGGGGGAATACTTGGCCAAGAAAATGACGTCTACGAAGTAACTCCCGATGTTGTACTCATTTTAACTAACCTTTTAAATGTTCCCACTGGTTGCTGCATGTAACCACTTATGAGCATGAACGTGCAGTTCCCGTGCCAGCAAGTTTCAAAAGCAGTTGATTAGCATATTATATCTACCATCAGCCATGCTCTGAGTCAATTTGAATCTAACCCACAATAGCCCCGACACCAACCCCAACCTAAAACCCAAAAACAAATAAAGCTTTACCTTAATCACCGGAAACATGCTTCTTAATAAAGATGAATTAGTACTTCATCCTCATGAGTGCTGGCACATCCATTGACACTTGTTAGAGAGTAAATATGTGTTATGTATTGTAAAGTAATATATATATACGGGTGGTCCCACATCGGTTAGATAGGGAGTAACACAGGTTGGCCTTAACCTATATAAAGGCTTGTACTCTTTGTTTCATGTTATGTTGAATACAAGATATTCCCATCACTCTTTATCTGTACATGGTTCAGAGCCTCCCAAATCTGGGATTGCTCATTTTTCTTCCGCCTTCTTCGTGATCGAGAAGTTCGGTAATTAATCTCTTGAGATTCTTTTTTTTTTTTTTTTTTTCTCTTTTCATCTTTTCCCTGTTCATTAAAAAAAAAAAAAAAAAAAGCGGCCAAAACAGCCGCAGCTAGCCCCCCCCCCCCGGCCACCCTCGCCTGCTGAGATTTATTATTTTTTGTCTTGTAATTTATTTTCTCTTTTTATCAGGGACCTTCTTGTAATTATTTTTCCTTCTTTTTGTTGGATGAATAAAAGATGAGAGACACGTTTGTCTCTCTATGTTTGGCTTTATTCTTTGTCAACATGGTATCAGAGCCGACACCCACCACCACCAATGCTCCTTGCACCTCCTAAACCCTCATCCGCAACCCACCAAATCACCACCACCATCAGCCAACCACCAGCTGACCCAAACCCCACCACAAACCCTAATCGAGCCCCACACCCTAGTCGTTGCTCTAACCTGTCCCCAAAACCCTAGGCGTAGCCCCTAGACTACACCAACCCACAACCGAGACCCCCACTGGACCTCCCAGCCTAGCCGCCAACCCCAACCACCTAGCCGAGACCACTCCCTGGCCAACCCAGCCTAGCTGCAGCTTTTGCCTCTTTCTTCTCCCTTGTCGAGCCTCACAGGAGTTGTTTTGCACTTTACTTCAGCCCCTGTGTGTCTCTTGGTCCTCTAATGGACCACTGATTAATTATAATTAACTCTGCCTGAATTAGAGTGCCTTGTTGACAATCAATCTCTTGGGTAATAGCGATCTACCTTCAACATGTCTCTTAAGGGCAGAGGAAAGATGGGGTATATCAACGGACAAATCAAGGCACCTAGCACAGAGGATGCTACGTATGACAAGTGGGAGATGGAAAACTCTACTGTCATGACTTGGCTTTGTCATTCTATGATTCCAGAGATTGCTGAAGGTTTTTTGGACATGGCGATTGCCCAAGACATTTGGGAGACCATGGCTAACACCTACTCCCGGAAGGGTAACTCTGCACAGATATTTGAATTAAGGCGGACGATTGGTCGCTCAGAACAGGGAGAGATGAGTGTTTTGCAGTATTTCACATCCCTGACCACTAGCTGGAAACGACTTGATCACCTCCTGGACTACAAGCCGGTTTGTCCAACCGATTCTGTTGCCTATAATAAACTTGTTGCTGAAGAGAGGATCTTTAAGTTTTTGGAGGGACTTAATGCTGAGTATGATCCTGTTCGTAGCTATGTACTTGGGATGGATCCTTTGCCTTCTCTCCAGGAGGCCTTTGCATATATACAGAACGAGGAGAGTCGACGTTCTGCTATGTTTCCACTTACTTCTACCGAGAGATCTGCTCTCGTTTCGGTTCCCCAGAGAGATGGGAACAAACAATCCCGAGGCCGTACTTCTTCTAATGAGTCTGGGTCGTCTGAGAAAGCCAAACAGTTCTGTGATTATTGTAATCGACCCTATCATAGCAGGGAGACATGTTGGAGACTACACGGCCGCCCACCTGGCCAGTCTGGGGGTCTTGGGGGTCGTTCAGGACAGTCTGGGGGTTGTGGGGGACATTCGCAGGGAGGTAGTTATCGTGCCCATCATACTACAGCATTAGTTCTTACCGCACCGACTCCTGTTGAACAGACTCCATCTACTTCCGACCCAGCTCTATTTACTGCCTCAGAGGTAGAGGAGGCTCTTCGTTCCTTGATGGCTCGCCGTACGTCTGCTTCTACTGCATCTACAGGTGCCTCCCCTTCATTTGCTCATTCAGGTAACTTAGTCACATCCGCAAGGGCACACTTGTCTCATTCTTCTTCTCCCTGGATTATTGATTCTGGTGCGTTTGATCACATGTCTAGAAGTTCTGATATTTTCTCTGTATACAAGCCTTGTTCAGGTAAAGACAAGGTTCGTGTTGCTGATGGTACCTTTTCTTCTATTTCCGGAAAGGGTACTATTCATGCCACTCCATCCTTGCCTTTGTTGTCTGTACTTCACATTCCCAATTTCTCTCATAATTTGTTATCCATTAGTCGTATCACTCGAGACTTACACTGCAGTGTAACTTTTTTTCCTACTCATTGTGTTTTTCAGGATCTTACCACGAGAAGGATGATTGGCAGTGGTAGAGAGGAGAGTGAACTCTATCTCTTGGACGTTGGAGGGCCGTTAGCACATCATACAGTGGTTTCTGAGAATAAAGCTGAAGACATACACCTTTGGCATCGACGTTTAGGACATCCTTCTTTTTATTTACTAAAGCATTTGTTTCCTACATTAGTCTTGAATAAAAATGTTTCAGATTTCCTTTGTGAAACTTGTGAATTGAGTAAACATCATAGAGCTTCTTTTGCTCCCAGTTTTAATAAAAGTACAGTTCCATTTGCTTTAATTCATTCGGATGTTTGGGGTCCTTCTCGTTTTAATTCCTTGAAAGGTCATAGATGGTTTGTTACATTTATTAATGATTTTTCTCATACCACTTGGGTTTATATGATGAAAGAAAAGAGGGAAGTTTTCTCAATTTTCAAAGCATTCCATCAAATGGTGTGCACTCAGTTTGGAACTAGCTTAAAAATTTTACGATCAGACCAGGGGGGTGAGTATATTAATTCCGGTCATGCTGCGTATTTTTGCTCCCAGGGGATCATTCACCAGACTTCTTGCACTGATACACCCCAGCAAAATGGGGTAGTAGAGCGCAAGAATCGCCATCTCCTTGATATTGCTACATCCTTAATGTTTTCTGTCAATGCTCCCAAGTCCTATTGGGGTGACGCTGTTTTAACAGCGACATACCTTATTAATCGCCTTCCCACTCAAGTCTTGAACAAAAGGGCACCTGTTGAAGTATTGTCAGACACTTCACCATTGATTCCTATAACTCCACGTATTTTTGGTTACGTGTGCTTTGTTCACCATCATTCCCCTTCTCGTGGGAAGTTAGACCCCCGAGCAATTAAGTGTGTTTTTCTAGGTTATTCTCCAACCCAGAAAGGATACAAGTGTTACCATCCTCCTTCGAGGAAATGGTATGTCTCCATGGATGTTACATTCCATGAATCTCAGTCATACTTTCAGTCCTCGCTTCCTTTTGAGTCACCTCTTCAGGGGGAGCAGTGGTATGAGGAAGAGGTGCCTTTGTCTATCCCTTTGTCTCCAGGGAGAGTAGTTATGGATATTACCACTGA
This sequence comes from Hydrangea macrophylla, assembly GCA_033977485.1. NCBI lineage: Eukaryota > Viridiplantae > Streptophyta > Magnoliopsida > Cornales > Hydrangeaceae > Hydrangea > Hydrangea macrophylla. Next base: position 9,105,223 of record CM066990.1, on the reverse strand, counting down.
GAAAGTAAAGGAAAAAGAAAAAATTGAGGGAGAAAATGAGGTTGGGAAGGATATGGAGAAAGAAGACGCTTGTACTCCATTAAAAGAAAATGAACTGATGGTTTATTCTAGAGGCACATGGAGTAAGTCCAAGAATAAAGAGCTCGCTCCTACTCTGCCACTGACATCACCTTCAAGTGTTGAGGACCAAGGTAACTCTGAGTCTCTGATTCTGATATTGATATTCCTAGTAAGTCTGATACACCTATTCCTATGGAGTCTGATTCTGATCTTGATGTTCCTATTGCTGTACGTAAGGGTGTTAGGGCTTGTACCCATCATCCAATCTCGAATTTTGTGTCATATTCTCACTTGTCTCCTTCTTATAAAGCTTTTCTTTCAAAAATTGCTACTGTGTTTGTTCCTAATTGTTGAATAACATTACACAATATTATTGAAGGCTTAATCTCACAACTGTGAGACCTCTTTATTTATAATAACAAGAGAACAAGTAATTACACACAAGTCCCTATACTAATCATAAAATAAATAAAACATTTATAACTAATGAAACTCAACACCCCCAAGCTGGTGCGAAGATATCTCTCATTCCCAGCTTGCTAAGGATAAAGTGAAACGAACGACTTGCTAGACTCTTGATAAGAACGTCCGCTAAGACTTGACAAATGGAGTACAAATGCTTCCACAATTTAACTTCTCCTTTATAAAATGTCTGTCAATCTCCACATGTTTTGTCTTATCATGTTGGACCGGATTATGGGCAATGCTAATGGCTGATTTACTATCACAGTACAGTTTCATAGAGTCCTTTGGCCCAAACCCCAGATCATTCAAAACTATCTGAATCCATAATAATTCACATACTCCTTGTGTCATAGCTCTAAACTCGGCCTCTGCACTGGATCTTGCTACCACTGCTTGCTTCTTGCTTCTCCATGTGACCAAATTACCTCCCACAAATGTGCAATACCCCGTAGTTGATCTCCTATCCATCACTGAACCTGCCCAATCAGCGTCGGTGTAGGCTTCAACAAGTGTATGACCATTTTTAGCAAAGAACAACCCTTTCCCTGGGGCTGACTTAAGATATCTCATAATTCTAAACACATCATCAAGATGGAGTTGTCTAGGAGCATGCATAACTTGACTTACCACACTAACAGCGAAAGCGATATCCGATCTGGTATGAGCCAAATAGATAAGTTTGCCTACTAGTCTCTGGTTTCTTCCCTTTTCAACCGGTTCTCCACTGGGATCATCACTGAGCTTCATATTTGGATCCATGGCAATATCAATTGTTTTACAACCAAGCAAAACCTGTCTCCTTTGGGAGATCCAAGACATACTTACGTTGGGATATAAACAGCCCTTCCTTGCAGCGTGCCACTTCTATTCCAAGAAAATATTTCAAATCTCCTAGATCCTTAATTTCAAACTCCTTGGCAAGATAGGTCTTCAACTGTTCCATTTCAACTAAGTCATCGCCTGTGAGAACTATATCGTCTACATAGACTATCAAAACAGTCAACTTCCCTTGTGATGAATGCTTGATAAAGAGAGTATGATCGCCTTGGCTTTGTCTGAAACCATATCTTATCATAGCTTGAGAAAATCTATCGAACCAGGCTCTAGAAGATTGCTTGAGGCCATATAAGGATTTCTGGAGGCGACATACCTTACCTTGTGATCGAAGAGATGAAAGCTATGATCGAAGAGATGAAAACTCTTCGTAAGAATGGCACTTGGGAATTGACAAGGTTACCTGAGGGCAAAAGAACTGTGGGGTGCAATTGGGTATACACTGTAAAGCATAGGGCTGATGGCTCCATTGAAAGGTACAAAGCTCAGCTTGTTGCTAAGGGCTTCACACAGACCTATGGAATTTATTATCAGGAGACATTTGCTCCTGTTGCAAAGATGGACTCAGTTAGGGTCCTTCTGTCACTGACTGCCAACTTTGGATGGCCACTTTACCAGTTTGATGTGAAGAATGCATTTCTTCATGGGGATCTAGATGAGGAGGTGTATATGGATGTTCCTCCGGGCTTCGAGGATTCTAAGACAGATGGAAAGGTGTGCAAACTCAGAAAATCACTATATGGCTTGAAACAGTCTCCTAGGGCATGGTTCGAGAGGTTCACACAAGCTATGCTTAGGCATGGTTTTACACAAAGTCAAGCCGATCACACTTTGTTCATCAAACATTCATCACAGGGTAAGACTACTGCATTGATTGTGTAAGTGGATGACATTGTCTTGACTGGGGATGATCTGGAGGAAATGCAAAGACTGAAAGAGTACTTGTCCAAGGAGTTTGAAATAAAAGACTTGGGGACTCTAAAATATTTTTTGGGGATTGAGGTTGCTAGATCTAAGCATGGAATCTTTATTTCCCAACGGAAATACGTACTTGACTTATTGGAAGAGACTGGAATGCTCGGAAGTCAAGCGTGTGACACTCCGATTGAGTCAAATCAGAAACTTGGCGATGATTCAGGTGGTGCAGAGGTAGATAAAGGTAGATATCAGAGGTTAGTGGAAAGACTCATTTATCTTTCTCATACCCGACCTGATATTGCCTTTGTTGTGAGCATTGTTAGTCAGTTTATGCACGCTCCCCGTGAATCCCATGTGGAGGTTGTCTTCAGGATTTTGAGATACTTGAAATCAGCTCTTGGAAAGGGTTTAGTTTTTGCTAGACATGACCACCTTCAAGTGGAAGCATACACTGATGCTAATTGGGCTGGATCTGTGATAGACAGGAGGTCCACTTCAGGCTATTGTACCTTCGTGGGGGGTAATCTGGTTACGTGGCGGAGTAAAAAGTAGAACGTGGTGGCTAGGTCTAGTGCAGAGGCCGAGTTCAGAGCCATGGCTCAAGGTGTATGCGAGCTTCTGTGGATTAAGTTGTTAAAAGACTTGGGTCTTGATTCTAGTGACTCTATGAGATTGTATTGTGACAACAAGTCTGCTATCAGCATTGCCCACAACCCAGTGCAACATGATCAAACTAAACACGTGGAGATTGACACACTTCATCAAGGAGAATATCAGTAGTGGCGTGATCTGTACTCCATTTGTGAAGACCGGGGATCAACTTGCAGATATGCTTACAAAGGGTGTTGGAAGTAGACCATTTCATTTTGCTCTTAGCAAGCTGGGAATGAGAGATATTTTTGTACCAGCTTGAGGGGGAGTGTTAGTTTACTTGTATTATTAATTTAGTTTTTTACTTTATTCTCCTTTCTCTTATGTATTAGTCATAGGGGTACTATTTTAATATTTTCTTATTCTCATCATATAATAAACAATAGGAGACATCATTTTGTCTCCTAATCTTGCTCTAATTCAATTCTATAGTGGAAACGTCTTGTTCACTTGAAAAATTATCGCCCTGTTTGTTCCACGAATACAACTAGTCTTAAGGAGTATATAGAGAGTGAAATAATATTCAAGTTTCTTCCTGGTCTAAATTCAGAGTTTGATCAAGTAAGGAGCCGTGTTCTTGGGATGGAACCCTTACCTACACTTAGGGATGCTTTTGTATACGTTCAGAACGAGGAGAGCCGTCATTCAGCTATGCTATCCCCTAGTTCTACAGAGAGGTCTGCTTTAGTCTCTTCTAATCAGAGAGGTGGTAAGACAAGACAACTACCTCTATTTTTGTGTCACACGATGGTTGTTTCCGTGGCCACTTCTCACCTTTCTCTATGTGATTTTGGAGCTTTAGATGTTTGTATGACGAGACCACCTAAGAGGAGCCGCACGTGGACCACCCAAGAAGGGGTTGCACGTGGACGAGAGACTACCTAAGAGGGGCCGCTACAATAGTCTACAAGGTGGAGTTTTAGAGAGGATAGTTCGGTATAAGATTGTCTTCCATATTTGTGTGCAAGTTGGACACTTCAACAAGTATCCGTGTGCCAACTTGAGGGGGAGTGTTGGAAGATATGGAAGAATGAGATTGGGAAGATAATATTATGGTATCAAATAGGATTTAGGGGTTATGTCATCCATAGGTATTTTGGTCATTGTTATTGTTAGGGCTTAGGTAATCAATGATGTAAGCCTTAGGGGCACTTTAGTATTTTCCTTTCCTTATATTTGCCTATACATAGGGTTGCTATGTAACCATTGTATAATCCCATTCTATTCAATATACAACTTATATTTAGATTCTTTACAGATCTACTACAGGCTACTGTGTTTTTGTTGGAGGTAATCTGGTGTCCTGGAAAAGCAAGAAGCAAACAGTAGTTGCCAGGTCTAGTGCTGAGTCAGAATACAGAGCTATGGCACATACCACTTGTGAGTTAGTTTGGGTGAAGCACTTGCTTAGGAACTTGGGTTCATTCGGTCCAGTCCTATGCACTTGTTTTCTAACAATCAAGCAGCAGTCCATATTGCTTCTAATCCTGTGTTCCGTCAGAGGACGAAGCACATTGAAGTTTACTGTCACTTTGTTCATGAAAAACTTTTAGAGAAAGTGATTAGTACGGTTCATGTAAAATCTGCAGACCAATTGGCGGACTTATTTACTAAGGCATTAGGAGGGACTCGTGTGAAATACATTTGTGACAAGCTGGGTGCATATGGTATGTATGCTCCAGCTTGAGGGGGAGTGTTAGAGAGTAAATATGTGTTATGTATTGTAAAGTAATATATATATATATACGGGTCATCCCACATCGGTTAGATAGGGAGTAACATAGGTTGGCCTTAGCCTATATAAAGGCTTGTATTCTTTGTTTCATGTTATGTTGAATACAAGATATTCCCATCACTCTTTATCTTTACAACACTAAAGGCAAAAGTGTTGAGAGATAGCTGTATTTATTTATATTGTGTTATCTTTAGTTTAATATATGTTGGATTGATTTGTAATTTGTTTATTTTTACCTATTGACACTCTAATTTGGCAATCGTTTCGGTGTCGGGCAGCGTATTCGACACTGATACTCTCTGGACAAGTCTCGGATACCTTAAATATCATGTCTGAATTGTTTATTATTATTTTTCAAACGGACGCTCAACCGACACGCAAAGGACACGCACACAGCACGCTTAGGACACTTGCGGGACACGCTAAGTTGCTATTCTTAGATAATATTTTGAAATTTGGGGTTAAACTATAATTTTTCTAAAATTGTTGTACTTAACGGATGTTCATGAAATTTTTTAAAATTGTGATGGATTTAAAACAAACATAAAAGAAAGTTTAGGATCAAAAAAGATAAAAGGAAGCATATACTGAGACCAATTCATTTGGCAAATATGCAAGTAATGTAATAACAAATGAATGTTGATGAATGATGATTAATGAAGATGTTCTTGAATTTTATTTATTGGCTTTGTTCTTACTAATAATGTCATAAAATTGTTGTAATTTAAGTGTTCTTATGCCAATTTTGATTAAATATGGCAAAATATAGAAATTTTTTTTTTAAAAAAATTAAAAATTAAAAACTAAAAAACTCTACGTGTCCCAGACGTATTCTCATCCTGCTTTTTTGAGAAATATCATGTCCACGTATTCGTATTGCATTGTGTCCGTGTTGCGTGTCCGCATCGGTGCTTCTTAGATTTTTACTTACGATAAATAAAATGGAGACACACAATTGTGGTCTCTTACCCACCAAATCACCAATCTTCATCAGCCGAACCACACACAGCCCCAACCACATCCAAATCTTCCCTAACCGAAGCTACACTAACCTATTCTAACCCTAGCCGAAGCCTAGACCTCGCCGCAGGCACTCTAGCTTGACCCAACCTTAGCGAAGCCACCCTTCACCTGCGGTTGCTACCCACAGGCTGTTTTGCCCTAGCCGTAGCCTCCTGGCCTGATCACACACTTCACCATCACACCATCTCTTTCCCTTGCTATCTAGTTCAGATATAGTCTCTCCCACCTCAGCTGATCTGAACACAACTTTTTCGATCTCTCCTTCTTAGGTCCATAAGTGGACCTGTTAGAATATAAGTATTAGCATTAGTGTCTTGAGGTTATTTCTGTAATTGTTCTTTGATTAATACATATATATAGATGTTGGCTAACCTAATTGGGTTAAGCCTTCCCTTTCTCTTAATCACCTTTTCTAACATGGTATTAGAGCACATGATCTAGGGTTTCTGCGACACCACCACATATCACCAGCCGAACCTCCCATGCATTAGCCGCAGCCTCCCAGAGCCTGTTGCATGCATAGTTTGTATTCATATGTTTTGCATCAATATCTGTGTTTTGGATTATCTATTAACGTTTGACAATTGACTGTACAAGAATAAGGTATACAGATGAGAGTTTCCTTGTTTGGATTAGTCGCTCGACATACTTGGTCTCGTATAGTTGAGAGTTAAACATATTCCATGTTTTGTAGGAAATTACGTGCTTAACTTTATTGATGACTGATTTGTGTATTTATCGTTGCTTCAAATTTCTGGACGAAATTTCTTTAAGGAGGGTAGAATGTAACAGCCCTAAAATTTCCAAGTGTGTAATTAATTAATTTATTTAATATTTCCAGTTAGCAATATTATATGGGTGTGCCTAGGTAAGACACGTGTTTAAAAATTTTAAGTTTGGAGAACCCAAGAATTAAATTGCTAGTAGGCATACTTAATTTGTTAGTAATACCAGTAATATTTCCCTGGTTTTTTTGTATTAAAATTTCTAATGTTTCATTATTATTATGACATAAGATTTCGAACTTTAATTAAATTGTATGATAGATTATTTGTATGACTGAGTTACAATTTTTGTAGAATGACGAGTTTAGTTTCGGGTAATGTCTCGGGGCCCATAAGTAAGTTAATTAGTGAATTTAACATGAGAATTAAGTGCCCGAGGCATGGGTACCCATTGGGTTAGTTGTTAAGTATTTTGAAATGCATTTCTGGCCCATATGTGTATCTTTTGGGAGCCCACAAGCTTAAACTCGGAAATTAACTTAATTATATCATTAAGAGATATATGTATCCACGTTTAGAAGAAAAACAAACCCTAGCCCCCAATACACTTCTAAACAGAGAGAGAGAGAGAGAGAGAGAGAGAGAGAGAGAAGAAGAAGAAGAAGAAGGATGAAAGAAGGAGAAGAAGAAGAGAATAAGAGAAGACAATAGGGACTCCAAACTTTTGGTTTGCTTAATCATCATCAACATTAAAGCCCTAAATCGGTGAGTTAATCATTTGTTCCATTCGTTTTGTTTTGTTTTCGTTACTGTTAGAATATAAGTATTAGTATTAGTGTCTTGAGGTTATTTCTGTAAATGTTCTTTGATTAATATATATATATATAGATGTTGGCTAACCTAATTGGGTTAAGCCTTCTCTTTCTCTTAATCACCTCTTCTAACATGGTATCAGAGTACATGATCTAGGGTTTCTGCGCCACCACCACATACCACCTGTGCCACCACCACATATCACCAGCCGAACCTCCCATGCATTAGCCGCAACCTACCAGACCCTCCAAACCACCAGCCGCACCTCTCACACAACCCACCAGACCCAGCCGCAACCCACACTGGCCTCTCTAGCCTAAGCCGAGACTCACCCAACCCTCATCTACCCTTGCCGAGCCCCACCTACACTAGCCGAGCCCACCCTGACTACCCTGGCCTAAACCGAGACCCCCCAACCCTCCCTTACATCAATCGGCATCCTCAATCAGATCGAGACCCACACTGGTCACTATAATCTGATTCTTCCTTCGTGTTTCTCCTTCGTCTCTATTTACGGACATATTTACATCACGGATTCTTTGATTGGACTGGTTTGATTGGTGTTTTCCTCTGTTTGTATTGTCTTTGTCCCTACATGGACCTCTCTGGTTAGTTCTGTTTGTGTCTCTGTTTTTTTTTTTATGTTGCTGCTGCTTCGAGTTTAGTGTTTACTCAACCATATTTAGTATTCGTCTAAGACTCCTATTGTTATTATGGCTGACAAGAAGGGTTCGATCTCCTCGTCTGATGTTGTAACTTGTAAGTATGCAAATTATAACCACCAATAAATGGCTCTAATTATTTGCTGTGGGCTCAATCAATGAAAGTTGCCTTAGGGGCTAGGAAGAAGTTGAAATATATTGAATATGTTGCTCCGTCCAAGGATACTAAAGAATATGAAGATTGGGTGTCTGAGAATTATATTGTTATGTCCTGGTTGTGGAATAGTATGGAACCTTCTGTCTGCTCGGGTGTCATGTTTTTGTCATCGGCTAAAGAAATTTGCGAGTCTATCCATGAAACTTTTTCAATGGAAAAGAATGTTTCTAGAGTGTATGAGGTTTATCAAAATTTGTTTCTGCTCCAACAGGGTGATAAATCTGTTAGTGAATACTACAGTACGTTCAAGGGTTTAATGGACGAGTTAAATCAATATCATCTTGTGACAAATGACATTGAAAATAACAAGAAGCAACGTGAAGAGTATTATGTCTCCAAGTTCTTATCTGGGTTACATTCGAATCTCCAGTCAGTTAAATCACAAATCTTGGCAAGTGATGGTAGTATTCCCTCTTTGGGAAATGTGTATTCTCGTGTGCTTCGCATTACTACTGAATCTTCCTCCTCTCCTGAGCATGTTAGGAAAGATAACTCTGCACCTGTGACATCTATGTTCACAAAGGGGCCTTTCGTGATCGTGGTAACAATCGAGGTCGTGGTGGTCGTGGTTTTGGCAATTCCCCTCCTATATTTAATGGTAATCGAGGAAAAGGAGGTCCTCCGGGACGGGGTCGTGGTTTTGGTCGGGGCCGTGGTTCTCTTTATTGCACCCATTGTGGGGGTGACAACCATATTGTGGATAGATGCTATGATCTCTATGGTAAGCCGTGGGAAACCTCACCTAATCCAGCCCTGTTTTCTTCTGACAATACTTCTGGGTCTCAACAGGACGTTAGTACTCCTACTCCACCAGCAGTGACATCTTCAAATGAGTCTATCACTCTTTCCCGAGAGGAATACAATGCCTTAATCCAACAACAACAACTATCCGTGTCCAATACTGCTGGTTATGCACAATCAGGTAACATTGCATGTTTTTCTTCATCTGCTCCGTCACCATGGGTTATCGACTCAGGGGCTTAAGCACATATGACTGATAAGTCTGATGTATTTACACAATCACTTAGTCCACCCTCACAGCCCTCAATTGTTTTAGCTGATGGACGATCTTGTACTATTATTGGTCATGGTCTTGTTTCTCCCACTCCTCTCTTTCACTGTCATCTGTAAATTATAGTCCTCAATTTCCCTTTAGTCTTCTATCAGTCAGTCAACTTACTAAATCTCTAAACTGTTCTGTAACGTTTATCCCTCTTATTGTGTTTTTCAGGACCTCAACTCGAAGAAGATGATTGGTGGAGGTCATGAGCGGGATGGTCTTTATTACCTGGAACAACATTCAACAGCAAATAAATTGACTGCTTTACATATAGCTGTTTCACCGCATAAATGGCACTGTCGTCTGGGTCATCCTTCACTGCAGTCCTTGAAGTTGGTTTCTCCATTATTTAAGTCTGTGTCTAGTTTAGAGTGTGAGGCTTGCCAGTTAGGTAAGCATCATAGGGTGTATTTTCCTTTACGTGAAAATATTCGTCGGGCCACTCCATTTGAGTTGGTTCATTCCGACATTTGGGGTCTGTCTAGACATAAAAGTCTATTAGGTTTTTCTTATTTTGTGTCTTTTGTGGATGATTGTTCCAGGATGTTATGGTTATTTTTAATGAAAGAACGCTCAGATATTTCCTCTGTTTTTCAATTATTTCATAAAGAGATTATGACTCAGTTTGGCAGCACTATTCGTATTCTACAATCTGATAATGCTTTAGAATATGTTAAAGGACCTCTTCAGTTCTATTGTGATTCTCAGGGGATAATTCATCAATCCTTTTGTGGTTATACCCCCAACAAAATGGTGTAGCTGAAAGAAAAAATAGACGCCTTCTTGAGGTTACCCGCACTATTATGTTGCATATCCATGTACCTAAACAATTTTGGTAGGATGCGGTACTCACTGCCTGTTATCTCATTAATCGTATGCCTTCATCTGTTCTAAGTGGTGGTATTCCTCATTCTGTTCTCTATCCAGACAGGTCATTGTTTGCCTTACCACCACGCGTGTTTGGATATGTTGCATTTGCTCATGTTCTTATTCCTGGTCAGGATAAATTGGATCCTCGAGCCACCAAATGTGTATTTGTGGGATATTCACGCACTCAAAAAGGTTATAAATGCTAGAATCCTCAAAGTCGTCGTTATGTGGTTAGTGCAGAAGTTACCTTCTTTGAAGGTACATCATTTTTTTCGTCCTCCGGTGCATCCTTAGATGTTGATGTTCTTACTCCGTCGTCCACTTTTCCCTTACCCATTCCTCCTCCTTCTAGTTCTGCTCCTTTGCAGTCTTCTAGTTCTACTCCCTTGCAGGTGTATCGCCATCGTGACAAGTCATCCAGTAATAATGACCTGCCAGCTCCACCTCCATCTTCATCAATTTCGGCTGAGGTTCTCCAATCTCCTGATCTTCCCATTGCTCTTCGAAAAGGTACTCGTTCTTGCACTCAACATCCTATTGCTCGTGTTGTCTCATATTCTCATTTATCATCTTCACTTCGCTTCTTTGTTAGTGCTTTCTCTTCAGTCTCTGTTCCTCAGTCTCATACTCAGGCATTGTTTTCTCCAGGTTGGAAGAGTGCTATGGATGATGAGATGTTGGCGTTGTCCAAAAATGGTACGTGGGAGTTAACTGATCTTCTTTCTAGGAAACATGTTGTTGGTTGTCGTTGGGTTTATGTGTTAAAAGCAATATTTGATCAAGCTTAGATTGAGACCAAGAGTCTCAACCCTATTTATATTAATCACTGATAAGGGAGAAATTACAAAGGTGCCCTTAGGCAAATAAAAGAAAAAAATAAAAAACTAACAACTCCATAATAACTAATTGACAACTAATTGTCAGCTAATAAATAGCACATCTCAACACTCCCCCTCAAGCTGGTGCGAAGATATCTCTCATGTCCAGCTTGCTAAGGATATAATGATGAGGCCTACTTCCAAGACCTTTAGTGAAAACATCTGCTAACTGTTCACTGGATTTCACAAACGGAGTACAGATCACACCACTACTCAGTTTCTCTTTAATAAAGTGTCTGTCAATCTCCACATGCTTAGTTCGGTCATGTTGTACTGGGTTGTGAGCAATACTGATGGTTGCTTTATTGTCACAGTATAGTCTCATAGGATCAGGGGGCATAAGATTAAGGTCTCTCAATAAAATCTTTATCCACAACAACTCACAAATTCCCTGAGGCATAGCACGAAATTCTGCCTTGGCACTAGATCTAGATACAACAGGTTGTTTCTTGCTACGCCAAGTAACAAGATTTCCTCCAACAAAGGTACAATACCCTGAGGTAGATCTTCTATCTGTAGCTGAACCTGCCCAATCTGCATCTGTATATCCTTCCACTTGAAGGTGATTATGTATACCAAAGAATAAACCCTTCCCAGGGGCTGATTTCAAATACCTGAGGATTCGAAGAACAACATCATAGTGAGACTCACGAGGAGCATGCATAAACTGGCTGACAACGCTTACGGCGAAGGCAATGTCAGGGCGAGTGTGAGACAGATAAATCAGTTTTCCAACCAATCTCTGATATCTCCCCTTGTCAACCACTTCTCCATCTGTGTCATCCCCTAATTTCTGATTAACTTCCATAGGAGTATCACATGCCTTACTCCCTAGCATACCAGTTTCTTGCAGGAGATCAAGAACATAATTTCTCTGGGAGATGAAGATCCCTTGTTTGCTTCTTGCTACCTCAATTCCCAGAAAATACTTGAGGCTTCCCAAGTCTTTTATTTCAAATTCCTTGGCCATGTATCTCTTCAACTCCTGTATATCTTCCACATCGTCTCCTGTAAGAACAATATCATCCACATATACTATGAGAGCCGTTACTTTCCCTTGTGAGGAATGTCTGATAAAAAGAGTATGATCACCTTGGCTTTGTTGAAAGCCATATTTGAGCATAGCTTGAGTAAACCTTTCGAACCATGCCCTCGGAGACTGTTTAAGTCCATACAGGGACTTCTTAAGTCTGCAAACCTTTCCTTTAGTTTTGGCGTCTTCAAACCCCGGAGGAATATCCATATAAACTTCTTCTGCCAAGTCCCCGTGTAGAAAGGCATTTTTAACATCGAACTGGTGGAGAGGCCAATCTAAATTTGCAGCAAGGGATAAAAGAATTCTTACAGTGTTCATTTTAGCAACTGGAGCAAATGTTTCCTCATAATCCACTCCATAAGTCTGTGTATATCCCTTTGCCACTAAACGAGCTTTATACCTCTCAATAGATCCGTCTGCCTTATGCTTGACTGTAAACACCCACTTACACCCCACTGTCTTGTGCCCTCTAGGTATTTCAACCAATTCCCAAGTGCCATTTTTGTGGAGAGCTTTCATCTCCTCAATCATAGCATGCTTCCATTTGGGATCAATGAGTGCATCCTGTACATGGTTAGGGATAGACACAGAAGCAAGTTTGGATACAAAGGCTTGGTACGAAGGAGACAGACGACTATATGAGACAAATTTAGATATGGGATGTTGAGTACATGACCTAACACCCTTACGTGTAGCAATTGGAATATCTAAATCATCGGTAATAGCAGTAGGAGAATTAGGATTACCTGGTCCCTCATCAAGAGAAGGAGACGGGAGTGGTGGATCAGGAGGAATGGTCTTATCTTTCATCCTCCAAGTTCTTCTCTGATATACTATATCCTCTTTCTCTGGATTTTTTTCTTTTTCGATGGTGGGTTCCACAAATGTCTCTTGCTCAGTCTCTTGCTCTCCATCAATTTTTCCTACCTCTTCCTCCTTATCAAGAGTGCTCAATATCTCAAATGGATTAGACACAGGTAAATTAGGAACATGTAGTTCAGGCAACTCTTCTGTACTTGTTTTCTCCCCCTGAAGAGGAGCCTGAGGTGTGAAATAGGACTGTTCCTCAAAGAAGGTGACATCCATGGAAACATACCACTTTTGAGTAGGAGGATGGTAACATTTATACCCTTTTTGAGTGGGAGAGTAACCAAGGAAAACACATTTGATAGCTCGAGGATCAAGTTTTCCCCTTGTGGGAGCATGATTATGAACGAAACAGACACAACCAAAGACCTTAGGAGGAATGGCAAAAAGATCAGAAGGACTAGAAAGAACCTCAACGGGTGATTGTTTATGAAGAACTTGAGTAGGAAGCCGATTGATTAAATAAGCAGCAGTTAAGACTGCTTCACCCCAAAAAGACTTCGGAGCTTGGGCTGAGAATAACATTGATCTGGCAGTGTCTAAGAGGTGACGATTCTTGCACTCCGCAACTCCATTTTGTTGTGGAGTATTGGTGCAAGAAGATTGGTGAATTATGCCGTTCTCCAAAAAATACTTCTCAAGACCAGATTTAAAGTACTCCCCCCCATTGTCTGAACGAACAATTTTTACAACCGCACCAAACTGGGTACAAATCATTTTGTGAAAGGTTTTAAATATTGAATGGACGTCACTCTTTTCTTTCATTATGTACACCCAAGTAGTACGAGAAAAATCATCTATAAATGTGACAAACCACCTATGGCCTTTAAGTGCAACAACACGAGAGGCACCCCAAACATCTGAATGTATAAGAGAAAAAGGAACAGAACTCTTATTATTACTAGGATAAAAGGAAGCACGGTGGTGCTTTCCAAGTTCACAATCTTCACATCGAAAGGTGGAAACATTTTTATTAGATGACAAAGAAGGAAATAAGTACTTTAGAAGACCAAAGGAGGGATGTCCTAGGCGTCTGTGCCAGAGCATGATATCACTAGATGTAAAGCCAGTGAGAGTAGTATGATGAGCCAATTGTTGTCGGTCCTGTGGTTCCAGAATATAAAGACCATTCTCCTCTCTACCACTGCCAATCGTCCTTCCCGTGATAAGGTCCTGAAACACACAATGAGAAGGAAAAAAAGTGACACTACAATTTTGATCACGGGTGATACGACCAATAGATAAGAGGTTAGTGGTAAAGCTAGGAACATGTAAAACAGAAGATAAAGACAACGAGGGAGTGACACGGACTAAACCTTTGCCTGAAACCGAAGAGACGGTTCCATCAGCAATCCTGACTTTATCCTGACCTGAACATAGTTTATAATCGGAAAAAATAGGAGATGAACCGGTCATATGATCGGATGCCCCGGAATCAATAATCCAAGGAAGACTAGTTTGGGAATTGAATGCACTCACTGAAGTAGCTAAATTACCTGAACGAGCAAAAGATGATGAGGCAGTAGTAGGTGTATCCAGACGAGCCTCCAACTCTGAGGAAGATAAAGTACTGGATGAAGGTGGAGATGAATCATCAACAGTGGAGGGACCAACAACCTCTGTATGATAAGCACGAGAATTCTCTCCTCGTCCCCCTGAGCTACGTCCCAACTCAATTGTCTGGGAAGGATTGCCCTTTCTGGAATAAGTGTTAACCATGGTCTCCCAAATATCTTGGGCAGTCGCCATGTCCAAGAAGCCCTCACCAATTTCAGGGATCATAGAGTGAACTAACCATGTCATGACAATGGAATTTTCCAACTCCCATTTGTCATAAGCTGCATCCTCGGTGCTTGGTGCTTTGTTTCGGCCGTTGATGTACCCCATCTTTCCTCTGCTTTTAAGAAACAAGGTCGCAGACTTGGACCAAGCCAGAAAATTTTGGCCATTGAAGAGGGAAGTAGTGATCTTAAAGTTCGGGTTGTTAGGGTGAGCAACAACTATGTTCTCACTTCTAGATGGCTGCGAATTGACGGTGGATCTTTCAGAATCGTCCGACATCGTAAATCAGCCCACAAGAAAATTACCCGCAACAATCACTGAAAACAGAATAGAAACCGGTACCAACGGGGTCGTAGCACACAAGAGAAACTCAAATCACCATATAGGATGCAGAAATATCAGTCATCACTAATCAAGGGTCCATAGAAGAACCCAAAAAAAATGAGAGAAAGAAACTTCAATCAAAATAGGAGCGGTTGATAACTATATGAAAGTGAAAAAAAGTTGCAATGAATAGTAGCGATGAACAGTAGCGATGAACAGTGCCGATGAATAGTAGCCGTGAACAGTGCCGATGAACAGTAGCCGTGAACAGTGTCGTGAACAGTGCCGTAAACAGTGCTCAGGTCATATTGGTGGTGGTGGTGGTGGTGGTGGGTTGGCGCAGGTGGTGGTTAGGGTTAGGGTTGTGGTGGCTCTGATACCATGTTAAAAGCAATATTTGATCAAGCTTAGATTGAGACCAAGAGTCTCAACCCTATTTATATTAATCACTGATAAGGGAGAAATTACAAAGGTTCCCTTAGGCAAATAAAAGAAAAAAATAAAAAACTAACAACTCCATAATAACTAATTGACAACTAATTGTCAGCTAATAAATAGCACATCTCAACATTATGTAGTTAAGTATCATCCTGATAGTATTGTCGAAAGGTTGAAAGCTCGTTTAGTGGCTAAAGGGTACACTCAAACTTTTGGTGTGGATTACTTTGAAACTTTTTCCCCTGTTCGCATTTTATTATCTGTTGCTGTTACTCAAAGATGGCCTCTTTATCAACTTGACATCAAGAATGCCTTTCTTCATGGTGACCTACAGGAGGAAGTGTATATGGAGCAACCTCTTGGGTATGTTGCTCAAGGGGAGTCACATAAAGTATGTAAGTTGAATAAAGCCATTTATGGCCTTAAACAGTCTCCAAGGGCTGGTTTGACAAGTTTAGTCAAGTAACTAGTTCATATGGGTTGAAACGAACTAGTTCTGATCATTCAGTCTTTGTGAGACACTGTGAGAAAGGTACGATTGTTCTAGCAGTGTATGTGGATGATATAGTGATTACTGGCAATGACAGTGAAGGTATACAATTATTGAAGTCTCATTTAAGTAAGCATTCTCATATGAAGGATTTGGGGCTACTACGTTATTTTTTGGGTATTGAGGTAGCAAGGTCCAAAGAAGGGATTTTCTTATCCCAAAGAAAATATGTTCTTGACCTTCTAGATGAAACAGGATTGATGGGCTCAAAACCTGTTGACACTCCAATGGATTCCAACATAAAGTTTAGTAAAGATGAGGGAGAAGACTTCAATGATGCTGGAAGGTATAGAAGACTTGTGGGTAAGTTGATTTATTTAACAGTGACTCGACCGGATATCACCTACTCTGTTGGAATTGTTAGTCAGTTTATGCCAGTGTTCTAAAAATCGGCCTAGGCGGCCGCCTAGGCGGCGCCTAGGCGCTAGGCGGTGCCCGGCCGCCGAGATTTTCGCTAGGCGTTTGAGAAAATCGGCCAGTGGATTAGTCGGCCTCTAGGCGGGGCCTAGGCGGTGCTAGGCGGGCTAGGCGGTGCTAGGCGGCGCCTAGGCGGGCTAGGCGGTGCTAGGCGGGCTAGGGTGAGAATGCTAGAGAGTCTTATTTAGGTCCAACTCTTTGAAAAAAAAACCCTAACATTAGTATATATATACACTTAAGGTTTAAGTTAATTATGGAGAGATCCCTAATAGTTTTTTAAATAATAAAACCTTCTAATAATCTTTACTTATTTTCAAAAATACACCACATAACCTTTATATATATATATATGTATCTATTATTTGAACCACAAATCTATAATTTATTTTAATTAACACCACATAACTGGTATATATATCTATTATATAATTAATTTTATTTATAAAACAAATCCGCCTAGGCCCCGCCTAGGCGTCCGCCTAGGCCCCTAGGCGCTAGGCCCCCCTTCGCCGCCCGACTAGCGCCTAGCGATTTTTAGAACATTGGTTTATGCAGAGTCCCAAGTTATCACATTGGGAGGCAGTTTGTCGTATATTGAGGTATTTGAAAGGTGCCCCTGGTAAAGGCTTAGTGTTGAAGCCTTCAGATAATTTGGAGGCTCTGATACCATGTTGAATAACATTACACAATATTATTGAAGGCTTAATCTCACAACTGTGAGACCTCTTTTTTTATAATAACAAAGGAACCAATAATTACACGCAAGTCCCTATACAAATCATAAAATATAAAAACATTATAAAACATTAATAACTAATAAAACTCAACAGGTCACTCCAACACTAAGAAGTTGATGACGTAGGAGTCATAATACGAAAAACTCAATAAAATTTATACAACACATGTAGTCCAAAAGTTGTACCTTATTGTGAGATCTATCAACTGCGATAACCTCTCCTTTGTCCTTCATAAGGATTGCAATTGCTGTTGTTTTCCCTCCTGGGGCCGCACACATATCCAATATTTTATCTCCCTCATGAGGATCTATGCCATAAAAAGAAAAATGAATGTCATGCATAATAAACCTCCCATTGCAACAAGAAGAAATATTGTTGACACTTAACAAGACATAAACTTTGATAAATTGGCAAATATTGACACTAGTCATTCTTGTTATACATTTACTTCCATGAGAGTAAAACTTAGATCTAGGTATATGACGGTGACATATGGTGATAAATGACACTGCCAGGTGGACTTATTTTCAAAATTTGTGAGAACTAAAAAAAATAGTAAGAACTATTTCCTTCCCCATCAAAACATTAATCTAGTACAATCGTCTACCGATCGAAGACAGTGTAGGAGACTTAAAAACCAGCCACAAATTGTGTGACCAAGATTGCAAAGGAAACTAAGATCTCCATGAAGACAACGAAAAGAACAATAAAAAGAAAGATGATATGCTTTCACCTCAAATTATACATCTCAGTCAAGATACAAATGGTAAAACCGTAAAACCAGTTTTGCATTTGAGATCCAAAAATAGGAGGAATATCACAATGCGCAAGTGTTAGGCCATTTAAAACATTCAAATATTGAAGAATATTTCATAATCTTCTCATGAGTTGTGGATCATGAAATATATGAAAATATTTAGGAATAGATTCCGGAGTTGATCTTATTTTGCATTTTATTTCTTGCTAATTCTCTCATCGTAAATCATGTAATTTGTTCTCTCTTATTCCCTATAAATACAAGGCTCTAGTCTTTAATTGAGACAGAACATTACACTAAAATTCTCCATCTATTTAGTTTTTCAACATATATGATCATCGCAAAGATGGATCACAACTGTGACTAGATCAATTCTCTCGGAATTGTAAAATGCACTTGTTGGCAAAAGACAAATAGTTGATGCTGTTTTGGTAGCTTTGTGAATGTGTAGAATAGAGGTAAAAAAAAATTAGCAAAATTAGGATTGTTGCAAATTGGATAATGTAAAAGACTAGGAAAGTGTGATCAGGAAGTTTCTAAGTTATGTCATCGAAAAGGCGGGTTTCGGTAGAAAATGGAGAAGTTGGATAGGATTTTGCATCTCTTTAACAAAGTTTCCATCCCTATTGAACGGTAATCCAACAAAGTACTATAGCATGAGAGCGACGAGATGCTGGAGAATCCCACTACCTCCTCTATTAAATTTTAAGGGCTCGTTTGGTAATGTTGCGGTTTTTCGTTTTCTGTTTTCGTTTTCATTTTTTTTTAGGAAACAAAAAATAAAAAAATCATTTGGTAACGCTTCCATTTTTCTCTACAAAAATCGTTTTCCTATTTTGGGGCAAAACCTAAAACACAAAAAGTCGATTTGGGATATTTCCAAAACGAAAACGCATGTGGCATGATTGACCACAACCAAAACAAGAACTTCACATTTTTAAGCCCTTTTCACGTTAGTAACTATCTGACCAAAACAAGAACTTCACATTTTTTAACTCCTTCTGATATGTAGAATCTGAGCTAGTAGTCAAGTGAGCACGTGGGCCACCCGGACCTCCACCACAGCCACCTCCCGGCCGTCCTTTTGGCATAGGTGGGGCAGTTTGTGAAGTCGCCAACAGGTCTCTTGGGTATGTCTAGGCCGATTGCAATAATCACATCAAAGCTTGTCTTTGTCATCTCCTATGTCAGAGCTAGACTCCTCACGCTGAGTAGGTAACTTATCACCTCGCTGGTTAGAGGAAATTTGAGCAGACCTACCAGTAGAGGACTATGGAAGCATAACTGAGTGGCGACTTTCCTCGTTTTGAACATAGGCAAAAGCTTCCCTGAGGGATGGTAGAGGTTCCATACCAAGAATCCGGCTCCGAACCGGGTCACACTCTAGATTCAGGCCGGCAAGAAATTTAAAAATCCGCTCACTTTCAATATAGGTTTTAAAGCTAGCAGCATCAGCACGGCAGACTGGGTGATGGGTTATTAGATGATCAATCCTCTTCCAAAGATGACCAAAGTAGTAAAGTATTGTAAGGTTGTACAATCTCCCAACTAGTTGTAAGGAAGGTGTAGTATTGGGTAATGGTCATATCACCCTGCTCAGAATGGTCAATGGATCCGATAAGCTCAAACTCCTGAGCATAATTCCCCCTCCGAGAGAAAGTAGAAGCAACGGTGTCCCAAATAGCCCTAGCTGTCTTCATTCGATAAAAGCTCTCACCAATTTCATGAACTATGGAATTGATGAGCCAAGACATGATAATAGAATTCTCAATTTCCCACTTGTCATATCCCAAATCAATAGTGGAAGGGGCCACAATACGCCCATCAAAATGCATCTTTCCACGTGCTTTCAAATAAAGTTCTATCGCCTACTTATGATCATTCCCTCTTTGTCCATCATTCTAGTTTGGGTACCATTGTACTAATTGTTTATGTCGATGATATTATTATCTGTGGGAGTGATTCTGCAGGCATTGCTGATTTAAAACACCATCTTGGGACACATTTTCAGACTAAGGACTTGGGTATTCTTCGTTACTTCCTTGGGATTGAAGTTGCCCGCTCTCGTCAGGGGATCTTCTTATCCCAACAAAAAAATGTTCTTGATCTTTTATCTGAAACTGGTCTCTTGGGAACTCGTCCTGTTGATACTCCTATGGACTGTACGCTTAAACTTGATGGTGAGCATGGCAACTCCTATCCTGATGTAGGTCGTTACCGACGACTGGTTCGGAAATTGATTTATCTTACTATGACTCGACCTGATATCACTTATGTTGTTGGCGTGGTTGGTCAATAGATGCATGCTCCACGTCAGCCCCATTTTGAGGCTATGTGTCGTATCTTGCGTTATCTTAAGAGTGCTCCTGGGAGGGGTCTCTTGTACCGGCCTTCTACTTCTCTATCTGTCACAGGTTTTGGTGATGCTAATTGGGCTGGTTGTTGCTCTCATAGGCGTTCTACATCTGGTTATTATACTTTTGTTGGTGGGAATTTAGTTACTTGGCGCAGTAAGAAGCAAAATGTCGTTGCATGCTCTAGTGCTGAGGCTAAGTATTGTGCGATGGCTCACACTGCATCTGTGAGATGTTGTCGGTTCGTTCTCTTCCTCGGGATATTGGTGTTGACCTCTCTGAACCTATGAAACTCTATTGTGATAATCAAGCTACTCTCTTTATCGCCAACAATCCTGTTTTCCATTAACACACTAAACACATTGAGGTGGATTGTCACTTTATTCGAGATCACTTGCTGAAGAAACAAATTATTACTGCTCATATTCGTTCGGATAATCAACTGGGTGACATTCTTACAAAGCCTTTGGCTCGTGGTCCTTTCCGTTGATTGTCTTCGAAGCTGGGCATGTTTGATATGTATGCTCCAGCTTGAGGGGTCATGTTAGAGTTTATTTTCTTTAGTTTTATATTAAGGGTACTTATGTAATTCATATCAAGTTTAGATATATATATCGGACAATACATATTGTGGGCTAATGATTGATTAAGCCCTGTTATTCTCACGTCTCTTCTTCTTCTTCTTCTTCTTCTTCTTCTCTCTCTCTCTCTCTCTCTCTCTCTCTCTCTCTCAGTTCATATTCAAACCCTAAATCTGAGTTGTTAAATTTAACTTCTATTAGTCATACTAATTTTCGGGTCTATTAGAGATTAAATATTTGTTATGTATTGTAAAGTAATATATATATATATATGCGGGTCGTCCCACATCGATTAGATAGGGAGTAACATAGGTTGGCCTTAGCCTATATAAAGGCTTGTACTCTTTGTTTCATGTTATGTTGGATACAAGATATTCCCATCACTCTTTATATTTACATGGTATCAGAGCCTCCCAAATCTGGGATTGCTCATTTTTCTTCCGCCTTCTTCGTGATCGAGAAGTTCGGTAATTAATCTCTCTTGAGATTCTTTTTTTCTCTTTTCCTCTTTTCCATGTTCATTAAAAAAAAAGGGGCCAAACAACCGCAGCTAGCCCCCCCCCCCCCCCCACACCAAAACCCTAGCCGCAGCCCCCCTTATCACCCAACCACCTCCGGCAGCTCCCCCCCCCCCCCTACCGGCCACCCTCACAGCCCACCGGCGACCCTCGCCGACTCTCCAGTGACCCTTTTTTCTTCAGATCTGCTTTGTTTAAGTGCAGATTGACCATTTTTTGGTTCTAATCTGCCTTTTTCCTTTCGATTTAGTTCATATATTGTTCGTCTTGGGTCCTTTTTTGATCATGGAGTCTGAATCTATCACCCAACTCACCAATCGTAAGTTGAATGGCAATAACTTTCTTCAATGGTCCAACGTTATTATCATGTCTCTTACTGGTTTAGGCCATGATGCCCATCTTACTGAGTCTCCTCCCACCACTGATGAAAAGGCTATTCTGGCGTGGAAACGGTTGGATGCTCAACTCGTGACCCTTTTATGGAACTCTATGGAGCCCGAGGTTGCCGATCTTTGTAATCACTTGGCCTCTTGTAAGGCGATTTGGGACTATCTTCATCTTCTTTTCTCCAGCAACATAACACGGATGTATGATTTGTCCTCTCAGTATTTCAAGCTCGAGCAGAATGACTTGTCTATTACCGATTATTTTGCTTCTATGAAACGGCTGCATGAGGAGTCGAATACTATTATGCCCCCTACCACCAGTGTTCAAGAACAACAGAAACAGAGGGAACAGCCGCTGGTTATGAAGTTGCTTGTCGGTCTTAAACCTAACTATGAGGCCATTCGGTCTCAAATTCTTGGTAGTGATACTCTTCCTACTTTTGCCGAGATATATCAGCGTGTTCTACGGAGCACCCCTCGGGACCCACCTCCACCCCCCCCCCCCATTCGCTTGTTGATCGCTCCGCTGTTATTACTCAGACTCCACCAACTCCTAGTAGGGGTGGTGGCCCTAACCGTGGAAGATGCGGTGGGGGATTTCGAGGTGGTCGTCCTAGCCATGGTAAAGGCCAAACTCTCCAGTGCACTTATTGTTTTCAGAATGGGCATAGCAGAGACACATGTTGGCAGCTCCATGGTCGTCCCCCCCAGGTTGCGAATGCTGCCATCTCTGATTCTGGGTACTCTCCTACTACTGCTCCCGCTACTGCTCCTATGGATACCGTTTCTGTTCCTCGCGAAGAATACTCTCAGTTGCTTCAGTATTAGGCTGCACACCAGGCATCCACCTCATCTGCTTCCTTAGCTCAGCATGGAGGTACACATACCGCTTGCATTGCTTCAGGTTCTTCCCCATGGGTAATGGATTCTGGAGCTAGTAATCATTTGACAGGTATATCTAGTCTTTTTACATCTATTCGGCTGTCATCGTCTCTTCCCCCAGTCACTTTAGCGGATGGGTCCTCTACTCCTGTTGAAGGAATCGGGACGGCTCAACCCTATTCGTCTCTATCCTTGTCTTCTGTTTTGTACATACCTCGTTCGTCTTTTAATTTAATGTTTGTTGGTCAGTTGACTAAGGATCTTAACTGTTGTGTCTCTTTTTCTCCTGATTCTGTTCTTATTCAAGATTTGACGACTAGGAAGACGATTGGCGTCGAGCATGAGTCCAATGGTCTCTATTACTTTAATGGTGATCATGTCCCTGCTCCTTCACCAACTGCCTGTCCTGCTACTGTTTCACCTCATCAGATCCACTGCCACCTTGGTGATCCTTCCTTGGCTAATTTGAAGCTATTAGTTCCTAGTTTAAGTTCTTTACAGTCTTTAGAATGTGAGTCGTGTCAGTTGGGGAAGCATCGCCGTGTTCAATTTGCTCCCCGGGTCAATAAAAGAGCGTATGTCCTTTTCAGTTAGTGCATTCTGATGTATGGGGTCCTCATCGAATAACCTCCAAAAAGGGGTATCGGTATTTTGTTACCTTTATGAATCATTCAAGAGTAACTTGGCTTTACTTAATGAAAAATCGTCCTAAATTATTTTCTATCTTTTGTGCTTTTTGTGCTGAAATTAAAACTCAGTTTGGTGTGCACATTCGTGTTCTTCAAAGTGATAATGCAAAGGAATATTACGCTGACCCGTTCAGTACTTTTATGACACATTCTGGCATGATTCATCAATCTTCTTGTGTATACACACCACAACAAAATGGTGTTGCTGAAAGAAAAAACAGGCACTTGTTAGAAGTCACATGCACCATGTTATTTGAAATGCGTATTCCAAAATTTTTTTGGGGGGATGCAGTTCTCACTGCTTGTTATTTGATTAACCGTATGCCATCTTCTATTCTTAATAGCCGCACACCACACTCAAGCTTGTTCCCTGTTGAGTCACCCTTCTCGGCCGTTCCTCGTGTTTTTGGGTGTGTTTGCATCATTCATCAGCTGGCTCCTAGTACTGACAAATTAGACCCATGAGCCATTCGGTGTATTTTCTTGGGATACTCTAGGACTCAGAAAAGGTACCGTTGTTACAGAACTTCCCTTCATCGGTACTTTGTCTCTGTCGATGTCACATTCTTCGAGTCTACACCCTTTTATTCAGAGTCCCACTCGGCTACTGATCTGGATTTAATGCTTCCTATCCCTCTTCCTATCTCTCCTGCCCCGACTACTACTTATGATGCTTCCACCCGCTTGTCTCGGCCTGATTTGCAAGTTCATACTCGTCGTCCACCTCCAGAGACTGTACTGGACTCCGCTGCTCTGCCTCCGCCTACCGTGTCCTCAGATCCGTCATCTTCTCCAGACACCACTGATTCAGACCTTCCCATTGCTCTTAGGAATGGTAAGCGTTCTTGTACTACTTCTCATCCTATTTCTAACTTTGTGTCTTATGATCATCTGTCTCCTACATTTTCTTCATTTGTTGCTTCCGTGTCTACCATATCTATTCCTAAGAATGTTGCAGAGGCACTTGCCCATTATAGTTGGAACCAAGCTATGCAGGATGAGATGTGTGCCTTTAAGGAAACTGGTACTTGGGACTTGGTTCCTCTCCCGCCAGGGAAATCTGTGGTTGGTTGTCGTTGGGTGTTTGCAGTTAAGGTTCATCCAGATGGCACTCTGGATCGGTTGAAGGCACGCCTGGTTGCCAAAGGCTACACTAAAGTTTATGGACTTGATTATTTAGAGACTTTTTCTCCCATGGCCAAGAATGCCTCTGCTCGCCTTTTCATCTCACTATCTACTACTTATCACTGGCCCCTACATCAGTTAGACGTTAAGAATGCGTTTCTCAATGGTACTCTTCTTGAGGAGGTTAACATTAAGCAACCTCCTGGGTTTGTTGCTCAGGGGGAGTCTAGTCTGGTTTGTAAATTAAAAAAGTCTCTCTATGAGTTAAACCAGTCGCCTCGTGCTTGGTTTGGCAAGTTCAGTGATGTGGTTGCTGAATTTGGTCTTAAGAGATGTGGTGTTGATCATTCCGTTTTCTATAGACACACTATAACGGGTAAGATTTTGTTGATTGTCTATGTTGATGATATTGTTATAACTGGTGATGACTCAAGAGGCATTAACGAGTTGAAGTCTTTCTTACAAATAAAATTTCTAACCAAAGATTTGGGACATCTTAGATACTTCTTGGGTATTGAAGTAGCCAGATCCAGTGAAGGAATATGCTTATCTCAGAGGAAATATGTTCTTGACTTACTAAATGAGACAGAAATGTTGGGGACCAAATTCTTGGATACCCCTATGGATCCTAATTCCAAATTGTTACCGGATCAAGGGGAAGTTCTTGATGATCCAAGATAATATAGGCATTTAGTTCGGAAGCTTAATTATCTGACTGTCACTAAACCGGATATTTCCTTTGCAGTCAGTGTGCTAAGTCAGTTTCTGGAGTCCTCGGACTACACATTGGGATGCAGTGATATGTATTCTGAGATACCTCAAGGGGGCTCCAAGGTGTGGTCTTCTGTATAAAGACCATGGTCACATATGCGTTGAGGGTTACACCGATGTTGATTGGGCTGGATCTCCAAGTGATAAAAGATCTACTACAGGCTACTGTGTTTTTGTTGGAGGTAATCTGGTGTCCTGGAAAAGCAAGAAGCAAACAGTAGTTGTCTGGTGCTGAGTCAGAATACAGAGCGATGGCACATACCACTTGTGAGTTAGTTTAGGTGAAGCATTTGCTAGAGGAACTTGGGTTCATTCAGTCGAGTCCTATGCACTTGTTTTGTGACAATCAAGCAGCAGTCCATATTGCTTCTAATCCTGTGTTCCATGAGAGGACGAAGCAGAATGAAGTTGACTGTCACTTTGTTCATCAAAAACTTTTAGAGAAAGTGATTAGCATGGTTCATGTAAAATCTGCAGACCAATTAGCGGACTTATTTACTAAGGCATTAGGAGGGCCTCTTGTGAAATACATTTGTGACAAGCTGGGTGCATATGATATGTATACTCCAGTTTGAGGGGGAGTGTTAGAGAGTAAATATGTGTTATGTACTGTAAAGTAATGTATATATATATACGGGTCGTCCCACATCGGTTAGATAGGGAGTAACATAGGTTGGCCTTAGCCTATATAAAGGCTTGTACTCTTTGTTTCATGTTATGTTGAATACAAGATATTCCCATCACTCTTTATCTTTACAGGGTCCTTCTCCTCTATCTCTACTTTGAATGGTTATAAATGGTTTGTCACTTTGATAGATGATTGCACACGCACAGCATGGGTTTATTTGATGAAAGAAAAAAGTGTTGTTTTTTCTCTCTTCAAGTCTTTTCACAAGATGATTTGTACTCGGTTTAATACTGTTGTGAAGGTTGTTAAATCCGATAAAGGGGGGGAATATTTCTATGGTGGTCTTTGTTAGATTTCATAGAATAATAGTTTGAAGGCTTAGGGTTCACAATAGTGAGACTCTCATTATATATTCATTGAGAAGAGAATAATAAATAATTGGCTTAAAAATACTTTAGTACCCTGCACTTATACCAAAATTTCACTTTGGGCCCTGCACTTTTGATTGCAACACTTTGGGCCCCTTATTTTCAGTCTCGTTTCAATTAAGGACAGTTGATCATGCCATTAGCTAAAATGGACGGAAATCATCACGTGGGGGACCATGTGCATGCTGTTTTGCATCACCTCACGTGATTTTTCCCATTTCTCCCTTAAAATCTAACAGATCTAAGTATATATTGAGAAAATCCATTACAGAGAGCTTGAAGATATTGAGAAAATCCATTACAGAGAGCTTGAGGAAACGCAGGAGAAATGTTAGGTTTTAAAGGAGAAAGGGGAAAAATCACATGAGGTAATGCAAAAAAGCATGCACGTGGCCCCCACGTGATGATTTCTGTCCATTTTAGCTAACGGCGTGATCGATTGTCCTTAATTGAAACGAGACTGAAAATAGAAGGCCCAAAGTGTTGCAATCGAAAGTGCAGGGCCTAAAGTGAAATTTGGGTAAAGTACAGGGTACTAAAATGTTTTTAAGCCTAAATAATTATATAGAGGTCCCCAGACTAAGCATAAAAAGAAAAACAAGAAAATAAGAAAATAACATAAAACAGCCGACACTCAACACTCCCCCTCAAGCTGGTGCAAAGATGTCCCTCATGCCCAGCTTGCTAAGGATAAAATAAAATGGTCGACTAGCAAGGCCCATTGTAAGAATATCAGCTAGTTGCTCCCCTGATTTCATAAACGGCGTAAAAATAGTCCCATTGGTAAGCTTTTCCTTGATGAAATGCCTATCAATCTCCACATGCTTCGTTATGTCATG
Organism: Hydrangea macrophylla; assembly: GCA_033977485.1. Classification (NCBI taxonomy): domain Eukaryota; kingdom Viridiplantae; phylum Streptophyta; class Magnoliopsida; order Cornales; family Hydrangeaceae; genus Hydrangea; species Hydrangea macrophylla. The sequence goes on along the minus strand of CM066990.1, from coordinate 9,078,203 downwards.
CTGAAGTGGATTGTGTGCGATACTAATAGCAGACTTGTTATCACAATATAATTTCATTAAGTCTTTTGATCCAAAACCAAGATTTGATAACACAATCTGAACCCACAACAACTCACATACCCCTTGTGCCATGGCCCTAAACTCTGCCTCAGCACTAGACCTCGCGGCTACTGACTACTTCTTACTCCTCCAAGTCATCAAATTGCCACCAACAAACGAGCAATAACCAGTGGTTGACCTCCTGTCAGAAATTGACCTGGCCCAATCTACATCGGTATTGGCCTCAACTAAGGGAAGACCATTTTTAGCAAAACATAAACCTTTCCCTGGTACTGACTTCAAATACCTCATGATTTTAAACACAGAATCGAGATGGGATTGTTTGGGATCATGCATGATCTAGCAAGCTACACCAACAGAAAAAGCAATATCAGGTCTCGTATGAGCCAAATAAATTAATTTGCCTACCAATCTCTGGTACCTCCCCTTATCAACAGGTTCTCCACCGGAATCATCCCCAAGTTTTACGTTGGGATCCATTGGAGTATCCACGGCCTTACTCCCTAGCATGCCCGTCTCCTTGAGTAGGTCCAAAACATACTTCCGTTGAGAAATGAAAATTCCATCCTTGGATCGAGCTACCTCAATTCCCAAGAAGAACTTCAAATTTCCCAAATCTTTGATCTCAAATTCTGTAGCCAGATGTTGTTACCTTACCTTGTGACGAGTGCTTAACAAAGAGGGTATGATAACCTTGGCTCTGTCTGAAGCCATATCTGATCATAGCTTACGAGAACCTATCAAACCAAGCTCTGGGACTGTTTAAGGCCATATAAAGACTTCTTGAGGCGACACACTCTTCCTTTAGTCTTATCATCTTCAAACCCAGGGGGTATATCCATATAGACCTCTTCTTCTAAATCTCCATGTAGGAATGCATTCTTCACATCAAACTGATGCAAGGGCCATTCCAAATTTGCTGCGGGAGACAACAAGATTCTGATGGAGTTCATCTTTGCAACTGGAGCAAATGTCTCCTGGTAGTCCACCCCATAGGTCTGAGTAAAGCCCTTGGCTACCAACCTGGCTTTGTATCTCTCTATAGTCCCATCTGATTTGTGTTTCACAAATACCCACTTGCACCCAACTGTCTTTTTTCCCACAGGGTAACTCAGTTAATTCCCAAGTGCCATTTTTGCGAAGCGCTTTCATCTCCTCAACCATGGTTGATTTCCACTTAGGATCGGTGAGAGCTTCCTGTACATGATTAGGGATAGAAACAGAGTCGAGTTTGGACACAAAAGCTTTATAAGACAAAGAAAATCGAGAGTATGAAACAAAGTTAGAAAAGGGATGTTTTGTGCATTCTCTGGAGCCCTCACGAAGAGCAATAGGAATATCCAACTCATTTTCAGAGGAAGAAACAGAAATAGGAGTAGAGGGATTTGGAGGAGTAGAAATACCTGGACCTTCATCACTCGAAGAAGTCGATTGTAGTGGAATTGGAGAAACGATCCCCTCATCTGTTGCCCCAAATATCCTTCTGCCCTTTTTTTTAATAGGTCAACAACTGCTTCCTTTTATCCTCTGCACTTTCCTCTCCTCTCTTTTTTCACCTTCAACTTCTATTTTCTCACTTTCTTCTTTTTTTTCACTTCTATTTTTCTCTTCCTCTTCTCCTCCTATAATAAATGGCACTGTTTCTACAGACTTCTCTTCTCCTAACTGTTTCTCCCCCTAAAGAGAGGGTTAGGAAACCTGGAAATAGGACAATTTCTCATCAAAAGTAACATCCATAGACACGAACCACTTACGAGAAGGGGGGTAGTAACACTTGTACCCTTTTTGTGTAGAAGAATAGCCTACAAAGACACATTTAAGAGCACGAGGGTCCAATTTTTGTCTGAAAGGAGAGTTATTGTGAACAAAGCAGACACAACCAAACACTTTAGGAATAATATTGAAGAAGGGTTGGTAAGAAGTTCTATAGGAGCTTTCTTACCAAGGACACGAGTAGGCAAAAGATTGATGAGGTAGGCAGCAATCAAGACTGCGTCCCCCCAATAAGACTTAGGAAGCTCCATAAAGAACAACCATATCGATTCACAGGGCGAGAAACAGGAATGGAACGTCGAAGAGGAGGAACAGGAGATGCATTACCTGACACTGGAGAAGATTCGGGCAGCTGAGGTGGAGCACGGGGACGACGAGAATAGTGATGAGTAGGAGATGACGTGACAACCGGAGGAAGTAAGTCATCAGAAGGAGGAGAGCTCTCAAAAATAGAAACAGGACGTGGGAGAGCTTCAACGGTAGTGATTGGAGTGGGTGTTTCCAAAGACTGAGGTAGCCCTGCAAAAAAAGAAGTATCCTCCAAGAAAGTAACATCCATAGAATGATAAAACCGTCGGGTGGTTGGATCGTAACACCTATACCCTTTGGACATGGGGGAATAACCAAGAAATACACACCGGATAGCTTTATCATCAAGTTTGGTACGTAAAGGACTCCTGTTTTGCACAAAACAAGTGCAACCAAAAACTCTAGGAATAACAGGAAAAAGTGTACAATCGGGCTGTAAGACCTGAAGAGGAGCCTTCCCTTCCAAGACACGACTGGGTGTGCGATTAATAAGATAAATGGCTGTAAGTACTGCGAAGTGCCAAAAATATTTAGGGACCTCCATACCACGTAAAAGACACCGAACAACAGACATAATGTGGCAGTTCTTTCGTTCCGCAATACCATTCTGTTCCGTTGTATAAGTACAAGTGAGTTGCTGGAGAATACCCTGTTTATTAAGTTCTGACCGAAAATCATTAGAGATATACTCACGACCGTTAACAGATCTAAGAATGCGTACCACTGTGTGAAATTGAGTTTTAATCATTTGTAGGAATTGAACGAACAAAGTAAATACCTCTGATTTTTTCTTAAGAATATAAACCCACGTGCACCGTGTATAATCATCAATAAAAGTTACATAGTACCGGTGACCAGATAAAGCAGTAATCGGGGAAGGACCCCATATATCAGAATGAATAACATCAAAGGCACAAGGAGCACGATGCATACGAGGAATATAACTAGAACGAGTATGTTTAGAGAGTTCACAAACCACACAATGAAATTTATTTGTCTTACAGGCTTTTATTAAAGAAGGAAATAGCAAACATAGATATTAAAAATTAACATGCCCTAAACGAGCATGCCACAATTCTAGAGTTTGTAAAGAAAAAACATAAGATCCAGAATCCGGTAAAATAGACGCCTGAAGACTCGATGACTCTATGACAAGTGGTGGAGCTTCCCCAAAGTAATACAGTCCCCCGCGCTCATACCCCGTGCCAAAAATCCTCTTCGTAGTCAGGTCCTGCAAGACACACCGATCAGGTAAGAAAATGACAGCACACTTGTATTGTTTGGCAAGACAACTGACAGACACAAGATTAAAAGCAAATTTAGGAACATGGAGAACAGAGTTAAGGGTAATGGAAGATGATAAGCACACATCACCTTTACTAGATACGTGAGTGGTGGATCCATCAGCAATACAAACATTTTGATTAATTGGTGTAATAGGAGAAGAGAAAAACGATAACTCACCAGTCATATGATCAGTGGCTCCAGAATCCAGAACCCAAGTCAGAGAATCCGACCGGACATGAAAGGCAGAAGAAGTACCTGAAGCAATAGTAGCAGTGGGAGCAGAGGAGGGCGTGCCTTGGTGAGAAGGCGACTGCAGAATAGAGCCAAGCTGAGACTGAATCAAACTAATCTGAGTCTGCAACTGTCCAAGATCAGGAATGGCTGGGCTAGAGATAGTATCAGCAATAGCAGCAGTACGAGGAGGACCAGTATTACGATTATTACGAGCATACTGTTGCTTGGGCTCAGGATGGAGCTTAAAGCAACGATCTTTAGTATGGCCTGGAACCCCACAATAACGGCAAATACGACGCTTGGTACCTGAACGAGCGCCAGAAGCAGCTGCAAAGGCCATCTGATCAGCAGCAGTACAGGGCCGGCCCTGCGCCAATTTCCCAAAGCAATCGCATGGGGTCTCGATTTTAGGTCTCATTTTTAGGCCTATTTTTTTCTTAATTATTTCCTAATTTTTATGAAATTTATCATTTTTAGGCTTATTTTTTTCTAATTTTTATGAAATTTCTATGAAACTTATCATTTTTAGGCCTATTTTCTTTCTAATTTCTATGGAACTTATCATTTTTAGGCCTTTTTTTTTTTATAATTTCAATGAAACTTTAGTATAGAGGCCTCATTTTTTCTGCCATTTTGAAAATTCGCTTGAGGCCTCGGCCAATTTTGGTCATCTCAGGGTCGGCCCTGCAGCAGTAGGATGTGACTCAGTAGCAGGAACAGGGACAGGAACAACAGGGTGAATCAAGCGACGCTGTCGTTCGTCTCCATCTATAGTAGCAAAGGCCTCATACAGAGAAGGCATAGATGAGGTGTTAACAATCTGCGCCCGAAGTGTTTCGAACTCAGGCTTAAGTCCCATGAGGAACTGGTAGGTGTGCAGCCGGTTAAGACGCTAGAGAGCAATAGAAGCAGCTTCAGCCGGATAGTCACTAAGAGGCTCATATTGAGCCAACTCTTCCCAGCGAGACTGTAAGTAACCAAAATAGTCAGCCACACTAAGTCCCAAAGATTCTTGGGAAGCCTGGGAAATATCCCGATACAACTCAAAAATCCGAGAATCGTTCCGCGCATGCGCATACATCTGGGTCAAAGCAAGCCATAAATCATGAACCGTATCATGGTACATAAACATGTGATAGATACGGTCTTCCATCGAATTAAAAAACCATCCCAGAATAGTGCAATTGTCAATGTTCCATTGGGCTAACTTAGGATCGGCGAGGGCTGGTTTCTTTTCTTCACCTTGAATCCAACCAATTTTTCCTTTTCCTCCTAGGTAGAGGCGAAGAGAACGAGACCACGCTGCGAAATTCTGCCCATTCAGAAGCACGCTAGTAACCCGATGAGCGGGAATGTGCTGTGAGAGAGAGACATCCGGTCGAGTTTCGGAAGAGGTAGGTTGAACAACATCTTTCCCGGAATTGGCCATCAAAACGAAGAGATAAGAGCAGAATTTTTCACCCGTAGCAAAGAAGTATACCGATCAAAGGCTGCTGAAAAACAAGCAGCAGAAAAAGAGCCCAAGAGAAGCAAAAAATAGGGCACGGAACAACCCTAAATCATCAGAAGACCCGCAAGGGTAAGGCACAGCCTAAAAAACTGCGCAAAAAAATAGCGCAGTGACCTGCGCAGGAGAGAGGTGGGCTGCGGCCTGGTGGTGTGGGCTGTGGGGAGGCTGCGGCCTGGTGGTGGGTGGGTGGCTGTGGGAGGCTGCGGCTCGGTGGTGGAGGCTGTGAGAGGCTGCGGCTTGGTGGTGGAGGCTGCGGCTGATGCAAGGGTTAGGGTTAGGGTTTAGGTTTTGGCTCTCATACCAAAAAGAATATAGAAAAAATGAATTGTCACATTTATTTCTTCACTATAGAACAGTTTATATATACATTACAAGGAGGATTCTAGAAAAGGTAAAGAAAGAACAAGGAGGATTCTAGAACAAGGAGGATTCTAGAAAAGAAAAGAAAGAAGGAAATAAAAATATTCTAAACAATAATGAAAAATCAATGTGATCCATATTCTACGGAAGCTAATTATCCGGGATAAAAATAACTATATCCAACACTAACAAAGACATTTAATAGCACGAGGATCAAGCTTCTCTCGTGTTGGGACATGGTTATGAACAAAACACACACAGCCAAAGACTTTAGGAGGGATAGAAAACAAGGCAAAAGGACTAGAGAGCACGTCAACGAGAGACTTTTTGTTGAGTACTTGAGTAGGTAACCGATTGATGAGATAAGCAGCCGTTAAGACTGCTTCTCCCCAGAAAGACTTTGGAGCATGAGCAGAAAATAACATAGACTTAGCAGTGTTTAAGAGATGCCTATTCTTACGTTCAACAACCCCATTCTGTTTTGGGGTGTTGGTACAAGATGCTTGATGAATTATGCCATGATCCAAAAAAAATTCTTCAAGCCCAGATTTGAAGTACTCCCCCCCATTATCTGTCCAAATAATTTTGACATGGGCATCAAATTGAATACAGATCATTTTATGAAAACTTCTAAAGATTGAGTGAACTTCACTTTTCTATTTCATCATGTACATCCAAGAAGGACGAGAACAATCATCAATGAATGTGACAAACCACCTATGACCTTTAAGTGCAACAATTGTAGAAGCCCCCCAAACATCAGAATGAATAAAAGAAAAAGGAGCAGTACTTTTATTATTACTGGGATAAAAAGAAGCACGGTGGTGCTTGCCAAGTTCACAATCCTCACACCGAAAGGTGGATACATTTTTATTTGACAATAAAGAGGGAAATAAAAACTAAAGTAAACTAAAGGCAGAATGTCCAAGACGTCTATGCCAAAGCATGATATCACCCGATGTAGAGCCAGAAGCAGTAGTATGATGTGGCAGATGGGGTTGTCCTCGCGGTTCCAGAAGATAAAGACCATTCTCCTCTCTACCACTGCCAATCATCCTCCTCTGCGGCTAGGGCTTCTTTGTTTTTTTTTTAAGAATGAAAAACAAGAAGAATCTCAAGAGAGATTGTTTACTCGAACTTCTCGATCACGAAGAAGGCGGCAAAAAAAATGAGCAATCCCAGATTCAGGATGCTCTGATACCATGTAAAGATAAAGCGAGATGGGAATATTGTATATTCAACATACTGAAATAAGAATACAGAGAGCCCATTTATATGCTTTAGACCAAAGTACACTACTGACATATATCCGATGTGGGACAACCACATGCTCACTAAGACTATGTTACACATTCATATTTACACTTTTAACACAAAATGTGGAAGAAAAATTGTCACCTAGAAAAGGTAACTCTAGAAAGATGATAGAGATTGTGTGGCTGATTTGTTTTTTTTTTTTTTTGTGTGTATGTGTGTGTGTGTGTGTGTGTGTGTGTGTGTGTGTGAGAGAGAGAGAGAGAGAGAAGAATGGGGAGTGTTGTGTATGATTGGAGAGAGTGGCTGTTTGACGACGGCTAAGTGAGAAATATAAGGGTATTCTTTCATACGTATAAAGTCCACAGGTAGTTGTGGGTGAAAAATGGGTCCAGTGTGGGGACCCCTGAAACCTGCTTTTTAAATCATGTTTTGCGAACCACCCAATTAGAACCCACACTTGAAACTGCCACAACCCATTTTCGTTTATTGTCAGGTCAATATGGACCGTTCGCAGGTTTAGGTCAGATTTGCCAACCTTAGCAGCAATTAAGACTACCTCCCCCAGTAAGACTTGGGAAGTTGCATAGAAAACATCATGTACCGTGCAGACTCTAACAATTGACAGTTTTTCACTCAGCTACTCCATTCTATTGTGGAGTATTTGTGCATGACGTCCGATGGATCATGCTATGTTCTGAAAAATAGTGAGTTAGACCATCATATATATATATTCCAACGCGCACCCCCCCAACCCCAAAACCATTGCAAGATCACCACATCAGCAAAATAATTCAGAATGCCTATACAAACACATCAAACCGCATAAAGCAAATCAGTGTTTTGGCATATCAAACGAAATCAAAAACCAAAGAAATGAATCCTTAGATATAGCAAGGAAGCCACAAAGCCCACAACCGACCAACAATCTGGGACCCAGCCTAGTACGTAAAATGCATGGTAAGAAGTCTATGCATCTATTGCAACTTCATGCCTGCAATGCTCTATTCCTATTCTCACACGTTTAATATTAGTTGGGAGTTTGTACTATTATAGAGTGGGAAAAAAAGGGAAAATAGGAAGAACAAAGAGAGAGGAAGAAAAGGAGATGGCTATGATTATATTTGGGGTTCAGTTAATTTCTCAAACAGAATGTTACATAGAACAACAATAGAGTGAAAGAAAGACAGAGAGATTGCGTAGTGAGAGAGAAAAAGAGTCAGGTTGGATCCTCTATTTTATCATCACTAAAACATGCGTAACCAAGCATCCCCCTCATTATTACCACAATATATCTCCCATCGCTCAAGGAACCGTAAATTGTACACTTTGTTTTAACTGTTTGTAGTAGAACAAGAAAATTTTATGTTTCTAATGCTATTCAGTGAATAAAGTGGAACGATGTTTTGATTAATCAATAAAATAGGTCCTAACTAATTCTCCACCCTCTTCACGAACAAAGGAAAAGAGAAAATGAGTTAGAAATATAATCAAAGAGTTTTGCAACAATTTTAAACATCATAGTAACAACTGATACTTCCATTAGAAAGAGAGCATAAACTAGCAAGAAGAATGATGACGCTCCAAAAATACCTAAAGCATGTGCAGTAATAATACTTGGTAGGTTTTGAAGAAATATTTCCCCCTCAAGCACACCTGTAAACAAAAAGAATCGCCAAAAAAAGATTAAGAACACTGACGATTTCAACAAGTGTGGAAATGAAATGAAACAATAAGCCATACATAAATAAATAAAAATACATCACAACCCCCACCAAAACACACAAAAGACAGTGAAGAAAAAACTAAGATCGCGTAGGATATCTTAATGATATTGTAGTGAATTCTGTATTTTTTTATGCCAAATTTAACTGAGCTAATGGTACATTTTTTTATCTTCATAAAATATAAACGCACACACACACACACACACACACACACACATATTCAACGTGTCCTGCTTCTTTGAGAAGCTGCGTGTCCGAGTGTCAGTGTTGTGTCCGTGTCCGTGCTTCTTAGCAGATGAATGAAATCTCATGGTAATCTGAAAATAAAGAAAAGACTATTTGACTAGAAAAAATATTACTAAGAAGTAGAGAGGCACAAGGCGTCGTGAAGCAAGTAGCAATAGATCTCCACTTCAAAGAAAAAGCAAGTTTTTTTGTACTCCTTCATCCTTAAGCCTCAATGAAGGACATCAGTCCGTTAGTCTGGTAGTAACTTTCTACTAATTACTGTATTACTTTCTCCAAGTTACTCTTATCGTGAAATTTATCTTGAACCCCTTGGCCAAGTGAAATTTCACTACACTTACGTTATTCTCCAATGATAAAAGAATGCAACTCTATGAGGAATGCACTATTACCACAAAATCATGGATAACTGAAATTCTATTTGGAACAGGCAGAATGAAAACTTTTGACTACCAAAACTATTAGAATGCATTCAGACAACCACCCTGCCAAGAGAACGAATGATGAAGCACAAATCACATTTTTTCACCCTTGAATTATAGCGTGAATGTCACTATGATCAATGTATTTCTAGTTTGAACGAATTGGTCTCTACAGGATTTCATTGTGGCCCTTCGTCTACTTGTTCCATTATATTGAACGGAAAGGTCACATGAGAGTAATGTGATTGTAAAAAAATGTGAAACTAATTTCATTTTGGTCCTTACATTTTGATTTGAGCTTCAAATTACACTTTTTGCCATCCAAATTAACATTGAAAGTTAATGGAGGGATGAATCGAGATGTATGTGAATGTAGAAAGATCTATTTGTTCAAGTTAAACATATAGGGTCCAAAGTGAAAGTCACTCAAAATTTCAAGGCTGATATGTGTAATTTACGGAAGGAAATGCAAACAGTTACCCTTCAACCTTTACCTTAGCTTTTTGCCTATTGTGAGAGTTCTTATTTTGTTAGTGAGGGCAACATTGTAATTCTACATGTTTAGTTGCATTATATAAATAACTTGTAGTGTGTAGGAAGCCCTAACAGACTATCAGATTTTATTCTCTAATCTTTTCTTATCTTACAGTGACTCTCCTAGATATCACTTACGCCGTCGGAATTGTTAGTCAGTTCATGCATGCTCCTCGTAAGCCTCATTGGGAGGCTATCTGTTGTATAGACCGTCATCATCCTTATCTGTCATTGGATTCTCTGATGCTGACTGGGCAGGGAACCGAAGTGATAGGAGATCTACTTCGGGGTATTGCACATTCATTGGTAATAATTTAGTTACTTGGCGCAGTAAGAAACAAAATGTGGTGGCACGCTCTAGTGCTGAGGTTGAGTATCGTGCCATGGCTCATATTGCATGTGAGATGTTGTGGGTTCGTGCTTTACTTCGTGATATAGGTATGGATGTTCCATCCCCTATATCAATGTTTTGTGACAACCAAGCGACGATCTTCATCGCTAATAACCCTGTGTTTCATGAACGGATTAAACACATCAAGGTTGATTGTCACTTCATTCGAGATCTTCTCATGCAAAAGCAAATTTCCACTCCTTACGTCCGGTCTAAAGATCAGTTAGCTGACATTTTTACCAAGTCTTTCGCCCGATCTGCCTTCAAAAGTTTGTGTCCCAAGCTGGGCATATTTGACCTCTATGCTCCAGCTTGAGCGGGAGTGTGAGAGTTCTTATTTTGTTAGTGAGGGCAATATTGTAATTCTATATGTTTAGTTGCATTTTATAAATAACTTGTTGTGTGTAGGAAGCCCTAACACACTATCAGATTTTATTCTCTAATCTTCTCTCTTTCTCTCTAAGTTGCTCTCTTTCAAACCCTAAACTTATCAGTCTCATAATCTAACTCCTGTGTATCTTGTAAACCAATATAGCAACCTCTTACGGTCTGACCACCAAACTTATCTCTCAAGTAGAAGCAATAATCAAAACAATGAAGTTCTCTATACTTTGTGTTGAGAGCATTGTGTTATTATTATTATTAGTTGTTCGCATTGATCATATTCAGCCTCTGTGTGCTACTGATGCCGAGGGTTATCAAAAGCTACTAGCGAAGTAAAGGGTCTTTAAATTTCTCCAGGGACTTCACCCAGATTATGATGCAGTTCGTAGTCAGATACTTGGGATGGACACTCTTCCCACTGTTCAGGAGGCCGTTGCTTATGTCCAAAATGAGGAGAGTCGTCGTTCTGTTATGCTTACACCTGCATCTACCGAGAGGTCTGCATTAGTTTCTGTTACCCCTAGAGATGGAGTTGAGAGTTATTATGTTTAATGTCGTTATTTTATTTTCATATATTATCAGGGATCTGCTTGTAATTATTTTTTTTCTCCTTTACTAGATTAATAAAAGATGAGAAACACGTTAGTCTCTCACTAAGTTTGGCTTTATTCTTTGTTAACATGGTATCAGAGCCAACACCCACCACCACCAAACGTCCATACATCTCAAACCATCAGCCACCACCCACCAGATCACCACCACCATTAGCATATCATCTCTACCGTCAGCTGACTCCAACCCAAGCACCACAAACCCTAGCCAAGACCCACACCCTAGTCGCAACCCTAACCTAGCCCCCAAACCCTAGTTGCAACTCCCAAGCGACCCATACCCACACAGCCGAGACCACCACTGACCAACCTAGCCTAGCCGCACCGAGACCACATCTGGCCAATCCAGCCTAGCCTAGACTCTTTCCCTTCTTTTTTCTTTCTAGTCAAGCCTCACAGGGCTGTATCTCATCTCAACACATTACATAAGTGTTGTTTTGCCACATTAAATCAGCTTTAGTGTGTCTCTTGGTCTTCTGATGGACCACTGATTAGTCATATTTGACTCTTCGTGAATTAGGGTGCCTTGCTGACCATCAAATTCTTGGATGATTGTGATCTACCATCATCATGTCTAAGGAAGGTGACAAATCTCAGATTGGTAGAGATTCTCCTATAGGTAATGAGAAGCACTCCCTCATTACCAAGAATCCTGAATCTAAAATTACCACAAAATTGTTCAATGGTGAGAATGATCTCTCGTGGTCTCAGTTGGCCACTTTTTGGCTCCGCAATAGGACTAAGTTCGGGTATGTTGATGGCACATTCACAGCACCTAATCGTGAGAATATTTCCTTTCTTCTATTTTATTTCCTTTCATTGTTATCTTGGATGTGTATATAATGGACTGCATAGAATGAATAAAGAATGTGAGAAAATTCTCCTTCATCTTTTTCCACTGTTTTATTATTAGTTTCTTTGTGTTAATTAATTATTAGTGGGTCTAAATGTAATTTATTATTTCTTCTTCTTATGGTTTAATATAAAATGGGTTAGATAATTTTCTAACCCCAATGCTCCAAAATATTGTTTCATTAGTAGATTGTATATGAATACAAAAATAGACTTTGCCACTAAACTAGATCAAACATATCAGTTAAAATCCATAAACAGACACGAAATATGGTCTACTAACAGACATATAGCTAGTTTGAAAAGGCATTAATACTTCCATGTTTCTATGCCTCCATCAAAGTTACATATGGAAAGCATATTTCTTGCGTTTTCACCACAGTTGGGAAAGAAAATAACTATACCATGAAAAGAAGGCAGCTTAAATACTCTATTGCTCATATCCACAGCTACACCTTCCGAAACGCGAAAAATACCAGCTCTTGACATCATTGTTGTTCCTTGGCCAATATACAAACCATTTCGTTCAAAATAATACGGATCTACAATAAACATAGCAATAGTCAACTCAAAGATTCTAATTAATTACAACAAATTTATGTCAGCAAAAGATAGGAAGGATTTCTGTTGTTATGCACGAGAAAACAGATAAGAAGGAAGAAACAATCGTACGTGACATTTTAGAAAACAACTTACAAGAGGTAGAGGTTCACATATTTGATGAAATTTGGTAGTTGATCTTAGGTTCCACAATCTAGTAACAAGGACAAAACAGAATTATAGTGATACAGGCATATAGTTTCTATTCCCTTGATGACATGAGTATGCTCAAAACCCCACTACATTATGCTTCTTTAGGAATGATACTAAATGAATTGTAAAAGAAAGGAAATGATATATTGAATTCAATTGAAAAATGATTACAAGAGGAGCCTAATATATATAGGCTTAGCTAGAAGCTACACTTTTACAATCTAACCAATGTGGGACACTATAACATTACACTATTTACAATATTATCCTCTAACACTCCCCCTCAAGCTGGAGCATACATATCATATGCACCAAGCTCGTCACATATATATTTAACCCGAGTCCCAACTAATGCTTTTGTGAACAAATCGGCTAACTCATCCGCGGATTTCACGTGAACGGTATTGATTACTTTCTCTAGAAGTTTTTCCCGAACAAAATGACAATCAACCTCAATGTGTTTTGTACTCTCGTGGAATACTGGATTGGAAGCTATATGAACGGCAGCTTGATTGTCACAAAGTAAATTCATAGGACAAGACTGAGTAAACCCAAGCTCTTCTAGTAGATGCTTCATCCACACTAATTCACATGTAGTATGTGCCATAGCCCTGTATTCAGACTCAGCACTCGACCTAGAAACTACTGTTTGCTTCTTGCTCTTCCAGGACACAAGATTACCACCAACCAAAACACAGTATCCTATAGTGGATCTCCTATCACCAGGAGATCCAGCCCAATCAGCATCACTGTAGCTCTCAATACGTATATGACCGCGATCCTGGTACAATAAACCATGGCCTGGAGCTCCTTTGAGATACTTCAAAATACGCATCACTGCCTCCCAATGTGTGGTACGAGGAGAACTCATGAACTGACTGATGACACTCACTGAAAAGGCAATGTCAGGTCTAGTAACAGTAAGATAATTAAGCTTACCAACCAGACGTCTATACTGCTCAGGATCCTCCAATAACTCCCCTTGATCTGATAGTAACTTGGTGTTAGGATCCATAGGAGACTCCACAGATTTGGATCCTAACATCCCTGATTCTGATAGGAGATCAAGAACATACTTTCTTTGAGATAAGCAAATCCCTTCAGTTGACCTGGCAACCTCAATACCCAAAAAATATCTAAGCTTCCCGAGGTCCTTGGTTTGAAATTTGTTTTGCAGAAATAACTTCAACTCCAAAATACCCTTGCAGTCATCTCCGGTTATAACAATGTCATCAACATATACAACCAAGAAGATTTTACCTGCTTTAGTATGTCGATAAAAGACTGAATGATCAACACCACATCTCTGGAGTCCAAATTCAGCAACTACATCACTGAACCTACCAAACCAGGCACGAGGAGACTGTTTCAGGCCATACAAAGATCTTCTTAATCTACATACCATATTCGACTCCCCCTGAGCAACAAACCCAGGTGGTTGCTCCATATATACCTCTTCCAACAAAGTGCCATTAAGGAAGGCATTCTTGACATCAAGCTGATGTAAGGGCCAGTGATATATGGCTGCAAGAGAAATGAGGAGACGAACACAGGTGATCTTAGCCACAGGAGAGAACGTCTCGGAATAGTCAAGGCCATAAACCTGCGTATAGCCCTTGGCAACAAGGCGGGCTTTTAGGCGATCTATTGTGCCATCAGGGTGCACTTTAACAGTATAAACCCAACGGCATCCCACCATTGTCTTGCCCGAAGGAAGAGGAACTAAGTCCCAAGTACCAGTATCTCGTAAGGCAGACATCTCATCCTCCATTGCCTGTCTCCATCCGGAGTGGGTAAGAGCCTCTGCAACAGTGTTAGGAACAAACACAGAAGACAAAGAGGTAACAAACGAAGAAAAACCAGGAGACAGACGATCGTAAGAGACAAAGTTGGAAATAGGATGAGAAGTACAAGAGCGCTTACCCTTACGGAGAGCAATGGGAAGGTCAGATTCTGATGGAGGTGGATCTGAAGACGCAGAGGCGGTTGACGGAGTAGCAGAATCCGGAACTGTCCGAGGGCGGCGAGTGTATGTCTGCAAGTGTGGGCGATCCAGGCGGGAGGAAACCTCTGGGGTGGGAAGGACAGGGGATGTGGGAGGTATTGCAAGAGGTAAGGGAAGCATAAAATCAGGATCGCTCATAGAGTGGGACTCTGAATAGTATGGAGTGGACTCAAAAAAGGTAACATCTGCTGACACAAAGAAACGGCGCAGGGTAGGGCTATAACAACGATAGCCTTTCTGAACACGAGAGTACCCTAAGAAAACACACTTAATAGCACGTGGGTCTAACTTGTCAATGCCCGGGGAAAGCTGATGGACAAAACAAACACATCCGAAAACACGTGGACTAACTGGAAACAGAGACTCAGTAGGAAATAATGTAGCATGAGGAGTGTATCCATCTAGAACAGAGGAAGGCATACGATTAATTAAATGACAAGCAGTAAGAACTGCATCCCCCCAGTAACATTTTGGAACCCTCATTTCAAACAACAAGGTGCGGGTGACTTCCAACAAGTGACGATTTTTCCTTTCTGCAACACCATTTTGCTGAGGTGTGTGCACACACGATGATTGGTGGAGCATCCCACATTTGCTCATGTAGGTGGTGAATGGATGAGAGAAATATTCCTGTGCATTATCACTACGAAGAATTTGAATAGGAACATTAAATTGAGTTTTAACTTCATTACAAAATGCACAAAATATTGAAAATAACTCAGAACGATTTTTCATTAAATAAATCCACGTTATTCTGGAGAAATCATCAACAAAGCTAACAAAGTACCGATACCCCTTAATAGAGGTTATACGGTGTGGACCCCAAACATCTGAATGTACTAATTGAAATGGACAAGACACTCTTTTATTAACTCGAAGAGCAAATTGGACACGGTGATCCTTCCCCAATTGACACGACTCACACTCTAAAATAGACAAATGACTCAAACTAGGTACTAGCAGCTTCAAGTTGGCCAAAGAAGGATATCCAAGGCGGCAATGAATCTGGTGAGGAGATACTATAGCAGAACAAGCAGTGGGAGAAGTGGGCGGTGGAGATGAACCATCAAAGTAGTAGAGACCATCGGATTCATGCCCTACGCCAATCGTCTTCCGAGTCGTCAAATCCTGAATAAGAACAGATTCAGGAGAAAAGGAGACACAAGTATTAAGATTCTTTGTCAATTTGCTAACAGAAATTAAATTAAAAGGAGACTGAGGTATGTAAAGAACAGAAGATAAAGACAAGGACGAAGACAATGAGACAGTCCCTATTCCTTCAACAGGAATAGAGGAGCCATCGGCTAATGTAACCGGGGCCAATGAGGATGATTTTTCAAGAGATGAAAATTGGGTCGATATACCTGTGAGATGATCAGTGGCTCCAGAATCAATTACCCAAGGAGCAGAACGAGAGGTGAGACAAGCAGTGGAGGTACCTTTCTGAACAAGAGAGGTACTAGGAGAGGATGCCTGCTGAGATGCCTAGAACTATAAGAACTGAGTATACTCGTCCCGAGAAACTGAAAACTGATCAGCCACAACTGGAGCGGAAGAATGAGTATCACCAGGAGTAGTAGTAGCAGCATGGGCAAACCGAGCAGGACGGCCAATAAGTTCCCAGCAAGTCTCCCGAGTATGACCATCCTTGTTGCAATTATCACAATGACGCATGGGGCCGCGACCACGACCTCCTCGTCCACCACGATAACCCCCTCCACGACGAGGAGCACCACCACCACCCCGACCGATAGGATGTTGTGAAGCCTGAGTAACAAGGGCTGAATGATCAGTAACGGGAGGAACAGGAATAATCGGATCCCGAGAAGTACTCCTCAAAACACGGTGATATGTCCCAGCAAGAGAAGGAAGAGTGGCACCACCAAGAATTTGAGACCGAACTGGCTCAAAATCACTCTTGAGACCTGCGAGAAATTTCATCACGGCCATTTGTTCATGCTGTTTCTGTTGTTCCTTCGCATCAGTAGTGATAGGAAGGACGCTATTCAACTCTTCAACCAACCGTTTAAACGAAGCAAAATAATCAGTTACAGATAGATCACTCTGTTGCAACTGAAAATACTGAAAAGAGAGATCGTACATCCGAGTCAAATCACTGGAGTACAAGAGATGAGCATACTCCTAAATCTCCTTACATGTGCCCAAATGACCACACATGTCCGCAACCTGCGGTTCCATAGAATTCCAAATAAGTGCAACAATTTGAGCATCCATTTGTCTCCAATGCTTAATCGCCTTCTCATCGGTGGTAGGAGCAGACTCGGTAAGGTGATCATCAAAACCCAAGCCAGTGAGGGCAATATTGACAGCCCGGGACCATTGAAGGAAATTAGAGCCGTTCAACTTTCGTGTAGTTAGTTGGGGAAGGACTTTGGATTCCATAGATAAGGGCTAAAGATAACTTTGGATTCAAAAAATAAATAAATAATTTTTTTTTTTTTTTTTTTTTGGGCGATGAATAGTGATTCTGATGAACAGTACCTACGATGAATAGTAACTGCAATAAACAGTAACTTTCTGATGAACAGTACCCGCGATGAACAGTAACTGCAATGAACAGTAACTTTCGGATGAACAGTAGCTTCGGATGAACAGTAACTTTCTGATGAACAGTACCCGCGATGAATAGTAACTGCGATGAACAGTACTTTCGGGTGAACAGTAGCTTCGGATGAACAGTAACTTTCGGATGAACAGTTATTCCGATGAACAGTACTTGAGGGGGTAACGGCTAGGGTTTGAGGAGCTGCTAGTCTTCTCGGATCTTGGATAGAGATCCGGCAATTGATAGAACACGAGAAACACTCTCGATCAACTTTGATCGGCAATAACAAAAGGAGCGGACCCTAAGATCGGGTGGCTCTGATACCATGTAAAAGAAAGGAAAATGATATATTGAATTCAATTGAAAAAAGATTACAAGAGGAGCCTAATATATATAGGCTTAGCTAGAAGCTACACTTTTACAATCTAACCGATGTGGGACACTATAACATTACACTATTTACAATATTATCCTCTAACATGAATTATGATGTCTTGATATATACCCTGTTTGGCAATATGATCCCTAAACTAATTTTTAAACATACCCTAAAATTGGCTTTTCCAGTCACTTTTCATGGCGGAAGGTGACGGAAGGGGGAAAGTGCCACGAAACATAAATTGAGGAAGCAAAATGCCCAAAAAAAAAAAAAAAAAAAAAAGAAAAGAAAAAGGTGTTTAGGGACAAAATTGCCAAACATGGTATGGTTTGAGGGTGCAAAATGCAATTTATACATCAAACTCTCCGACAGGTCTATGTTTTCAGCTTAGGATATGCAAACTTCTAGTGTTCCATTCAGAACCAGGAAAAAAAAAAACAGAGGAGAGCAATGGCATGCCCTTTAAGGTTTCATTACCAGAGAGCATTTTTGCTCATAAAAAATGGTTCACCAATGCTCACCCAAGCATCCCATTGGCCAATGCAGTGGGACCCAGGATAAAACAAATGATGTTTAATCCTAGGTCCCACTGCATTGGCCAATGGGATGCTTGGGTGAGCAAAAGTATTTTCTTCATTACAAACATCCAATATATCACTTTGAGAGGACTAGTATCAATGGGCTTAAAACTCTATAATCACCAAAGAGTTATGTTATTTACTTTTTAGAAAAGATACTTATGGCCAACAATTTTTTTTTTGAACTTTTCCTAGCTAGAACACTAAAAAGGTTAAGCACATAAATATTTAGTGTAGGCTTATAGACTAACGCAAGACACTTCAAAAAATTGAAATACTGATGGATTTGATTATGAACAATGAAGAAAAAAAGAAGAATAGATAGAAATCTTGAAATCCACCAAGAAAAGAGAAAGAACTCTTGGAATCCACCAAGACCTTAGGCTCTCAAAGAGAAAACTCAATTTTTATTAATCATCATCAACTACTAAATACAATAGTGTACCACCTTATTTATAGTGATATAAAGACTCCTAAACTAGGCAACTTCCTAAACTCTTCCAAAAAGATAAAATTTCATAATTATTGCCTAAATCAAAACTACCTAAGATAATATCCTTAAAAGATATTTACTCCTAAATTCCTAATAGATTTATTCTTAAATCAAAATCTTCTAAACTAAATAAATACTAAATAACCAAATTACAATATCCTCTTGGATCAAATACAATTATTACGAAAATCTCCTTTTGATCCCCATTATTGACCCCTTTAAATCTCGTCAAATTAAGAAAGTAACATTCCCAAGGTTTTTTTTTAGTGTAAACAAGAAAAATGATGTCTTTATTGACAAGGAAGAAAAGAGGGCAGATACAACAAGAGAGGACCAAACAGAAGGACATTAAGGAGACTGAAATCGTGGAACCGTTGGTGCGGGGATCCATCGGTTTCCAAGAATCTAGGATGCGGGTGCTTGATACTTGTACAAGATATGAAACAAATATAATTTCACATATTTATTTATATAAACAATTCTACAATTATAATGTCTTAATTTTTTTATGTAATTATAACATGAATAACCAGCCACGTTCATGGATCTTATGAACCGAGCCTTCAAGGACTACTTAAATGACTTTGTAATTGTGTTCATAGACGATATTCTCATCTATTCACCAAGTGAGATAGAGTACAAGAAACATTTGAGGTTGATACTCCAGAGACTACGAGAAAAGCAACTATTCGGAAAATTGAAGAAATGTGAATTTTGGCTACCTAGTATTGCTTTTCTGGGGCATGTGATTGACAAGAACGGCGTCTCAGTTGATCCTCACAAAGTATAAGCTGTAACTAATTGGCAGAGACCGACATCCGTATCAGAAATTCGAAATTTCTTGGGATTAGCGGGATACTATCGCCGTTTCATAGAGAATTTCTCCAAGATTTCATTGCCTATGACAAGGTTAATGAGAAAGGGTGTTATTTTTTAATGGAGTCCAGAATGTGAAGACAGCTTTCAAGAGTTGAAGTCGTGGTTGACAAAGGCACCTATCTTGACGATACCATCCAGAACCAAGGGATTTGTGATCTATAGTGATGCTTCACATCAAGGTTTGGGGTGTGTACTTATGCAGAGTGGCAAAGTGATTGCCTATGCTTCGAGACAATTGAAACCACACGAGAAAAATTATCCGACTCACGACCTCGAATTAGCCGCAGTGATTTATGCTTTGAAGATTTGGAGACACTACTTGTACGGGGAGAAGTGTGAGATCTTTACGGACCATAAGAGTTTGAAATACTTGTTCACACAACGGGACTTGAACATGAGACAAAGGAGATGGTTAGAATTGATGAAAGATTACGATCTTTCGATTGAGTATCATCCGGGGAAGGCTAACGTAGTAGCCGACGCTTTAAGCCGGAAGACAACAAGGAACTTGACCGACGAGCTAACAAAGCAAAAGGAACTAATCAGAGAGATGGAACGTTTGGAGTTAGATGTAATTCCAGAGACGAATGGTGGCTTGATGATGGCGATCATAGCTCACCCAAACATTCTTGATGAGATTAAAGCAGAACAATTCAATGACTTTTACTTGTGTAAAATGAGAGATGAGATACCTTTGGGAAGACGACCAGGATTTATCCTGGAGCAAGGAGTACTAATGCTTAGGAATCGATTGAGTGTACCGAATTTGAAAGACTTAAAGGAGCGAATCCTAGAAGAGGCACACAGTACCAAATACTTAGTTCATCCGGGAAGTAACAAGATGTACCGGAACTTGCGAAAAAACTTTTGGTGGCGAGGCATGAAGCAAGAAGTTGCTAAGTTTGTTTCGGAGTTTTTGGCATGTCAACAAGTGAAAGCAGAAACACAAGCACCAACGGGACTACTACAGCCATTACCTGTATCAGAGTGGAAATGGGATGAGATCACGATGGATTTTGTTTTCTGGATTTCCACGATCGCTTAACAAGAACGACAAGATTTGGGTCATAGTTGATAGATTGACGAAATCAGCTCACTTTCTACAGATCAAAACGACTAAGCCTTCGAGGTTAGCGGAGTTGTATGTGAAAGAGATTGTAAGACTACATGGGGTTCCAGCAGTGATCGTATCAGATCGTGATAGTAGTTTTACATCGAGGTTTTGGGGAAGTTTACAAAAGGCCATGGGTACGAAATTGAGTTTCAGTACTGCTTTTCATCCTCAGACTGACGGACAGTCAGAACGAATGATTCAGGCGCTAGAGGACATGCTTAGATTGTGCGTTTCAGATTTTGATAGTGATTGGGAGAAACACTTGCCATTAATCGAATTCGCCTACAACAATGGATTTCAATCGAGTATCGGAATGGCACCGTATGAAGCTTTGTATGGGCGTAAGTGTCGTTCACCGGTTTGTTGGACCGAGGTTGGAGAAAGGAGATTGATTGGACCGGAGATAATACAGTTAGCTACTGAGAAGGTGAAACTAATACAGGAGCGACTTAAGATGACTCAGAGTCGTTATAAGAGTTATGCCGACTCGAAGCGACGACCGATGACATTCGAGGTGGGAGACTTTGTATACTTGCGAGTATCGCCTTTGAAAGGCATAGTCCGATTTGGGAAGCGGGGAAAACTAAATCTAAGATTTGTAGGACCTTTTGAGATCCTAGAGAAAGTAGGACCGGTGGCTTACCGACTGGCCTTGTCATCTGAGTTGGCGTTTGTCCACAATGTGTTTTCACGTATCGATGTTGAGATGGTGTATGACGGATACAAGTAAGATCATAGTCCCAGAGCCATTGTAAATTCAAGAGGACTTGACTTATGTAGAGCATCTAGTAGAGGTTTTGGATCAAAGAGAGCAAGTGTTGAGAACCAAGACGATTCCAATGGTGAAACTGTGTGACGTAGTCACACAGTCGCAAAGGCTACGTGGGAGAATGAGGAAGAGATGAGGAATGAGTATCCGCACCTTTTCGACTCATGAGGTATAAGTTTGGGGACAAACTTCCTTTTTGGAGAGAAGAGTTGTCACACCCGTCCCGGGAAAATCATTCTTTTAAATGCATAATTGAATTTCGTGTAATGTTCATTAATAATTGTGGAAGTGGTTGACGTGGGTCAATGGTGGGTGTCAATTGAGGACACGAGGATTTGATAATCCGTGAGGCATTGGCATGAATTAAATGACATTTATGTGATTAAATGTTATTTGATATTATCTGGTATTCATGAATAGTGTTTATACCTGTGTAGAGTAATTTCTGGTAGTTTTGTTATCGTTGTAGAGCATTTTGAACACTGTGGTGAGAACGTGAGTGACACGTTAAATAAAAGGTAGGTTGTGTAGAAATTCTACAGAATTTAGTTTCCGAACGTAATTTTGGACCCAAGCGAGACTTAGTCGAAAATTTTTGTAATTTATAGTTTTCACTCGTAAAGGCGTAAAATGGACGTGTGCAACATTTCAGGAGTTAATTATAAGTTTTGAGAACTCATGGCGAGGTAAACGTAATTCCCAAGAGTCGTGCCTATATATAGAAAACCATGAGATATTTTCATTAGTTAAAATTTCTAACCTAAATCAAGAGGAAGATAAAAGGGGGATTTATTGCTTCAAGTTTCAAGACACAAATCGACGAACTTCCGATCGTCAACTTTTCTCCAAATTTTATATTCGGACTCCTCGAGGTATTAGCTACGTTTTGATATCTATTAGGCCACGTTTGGAAAATTATTTCTGAAAAGCTAATTTTAAGAATTTGGTAAAAACGTATGGATACTTGTAGGAATCGCTTATAAACGGAGATTCGACGTTTATTTGGTCCCCTAGTACTTCCCCTGAAATTATAGAGTGATAACTTAAGGAATGAATTATAGATCTATGAAATATATGGAATTTACATGTTTTGAATATCAAGTTGATAATTTGGATCCGGGCGAAATTCATGTATTGATTAGGCCAATTAATTATGCAAGCGAAAATGTTAGAAAAGCATGTATAATTGTCTATGTGAGCATGTTATGTGTCTATTTGGGTCAAAGGGGGGTTTGGTGCAATTTCATCCGGGGGTAAGCTCCTCGAAGTTTGAGGATTGTAACATTGATTGTGTGGTGTCTGGTATGGAGGAAGGCCCAACCAGGACATGGTACTTGGTACGGAGGAAGGCTAACCAGTGTACGGGGTGCGTGGAAGAAGTGTGCCTTCTACGGCATCGGTTTCATATACCGGATGAATGCGTACCACTCACCCTAGAGACTATTTTGATGTGTTTAGATGTTTTAAGTATGAATTGTCATATAAGCATATGTTTAGAATTGTGCACTCAGCATATACCTGAGCAGTGGAGCTTTACTCCATTGCAGGTGAAAGGAAGAAAGGGAAAAAGAAGCGAGAAGAGTGAGGCTAACGGGAATGCCGGGGATCACTTTTGTATATGTTTTTGTTTTCCATTCCAAATGTTGTAAAGTGAAATTTTGAGAAGTTAGAACTATTAACTTCAACTTGGAAGGTTAGGAATGGTTTAGTAATGTTGTAATATGTCTCAAACTACTTTGGTTATGGTTGTAACGAATCCGAGCTTGTGGATTCTCGTTTTGGAATACTTAACTTGTCATTTCGGATTTTGAACGTAGGTTATTAGTACTTTTATTATTTGATCCCAACGAGCCCTTAACTTATTCCGTTAATGTTTTCAAAGCTTAGACATACTGTCTAATGTGTTTTTATACCATTGGTAAAGTTTCTGAATGATTGGAAATTTGTATGTTGAGTTTTGTCGTGTTTGCGACATTTTAAAAAAAAAAAAAGGAGGGGGGGGGGGGGGGGGGGGGGGGGGGGGGGGGAATAGGCAAAGTGGACTACTTGTGAATAGTGCTTTTACAAAGGAAGTACCTTTTTCGGAAAATATTGAAATGTTCTATTTTGCTTCTAGGGTGCCTTTGGGGTCCCTAATAAAACTTTTATGGCTAATTTGAAATATAATTAACTTTTCAAATTGTTACGGATTTTACGGACTCATAGTTCAATGTTTTTTTTTCTTCCAAAATGAACTTTGTTTTAAAGAGTTTGTTTAAGCTTCCTTTCCGCTGCTAGAGTTATAGAATGAATTGGATGAGCCTCGGTGGCGTGTCACGTGTCCTATTTCCGCCCGTAGCAGGATGGGTCGTGACATAAAGAATTCGAAATCAAGGATTTGGGGGATTTAAGATACTTCTTGGGAATAGAAGTTGCTCGATCACGAGAGGGAATTTTTATTTCTCAGCGAAAGTATGTTTTAGACTTGTTAGAGGAGACTGGCATGCTTGGGAGTAAGGCTACTGATACTCCAATGGATCCTAATTTGAAGCTTGGTGATGATCCTAATGAAGAGTTAGTGGATAAGGATAGATATCAGAGGCTAGTAGGCAGACTGATTTATCTCTCACATACCAGGCCAGACATTGCATTTGCTGTGAGTATGGTTAGTCAATTCATGCACTATCCTAGAAAGAATCATCTTGATACTGTTTTTCAGATTATAAGATACCTCAAGTCAGCTACAGGAAAAGGGCTGTTCTTTGGAAAGAATGGTCACACTCAAGTTGAAGCTTATACTGGTCCGATTGGGCTGGGTCTGTAACTGACAGGAGATCTACTACATGATATTGCTCCTTTGTTGGCGGTAATCTTGTCACTTGGAGGAGCAAAAAGCAATCAGTGGTGGCAAGGTTGAGTGCAGAGGCAGAGTTTCGAGCCATGGCACAAGGACTGTGTGAACTATTGTGGAATCAGATTATCTTAGAAGATCTTGGATTCAAGCCAAAAGATTCTATGAGGTTGTACTGTGACAAGAAGTCAGCTATCAACATTGCTCACAATCTTGTTCAGCATGATAAGACAAAGCATGTTGAAATCGATCTGCACTTTATTAAAGAGAAGTTAAATAATAGAATTATTTGTACTCCCTTCGTGAGAACAGAGGAACAGTTAGCCGATGTTCTTACGAAGGGTCTTTCTAGTAGACATTTTTATTTTATCCTTAGCAAGCAGGGCATGAGAGATATCTTCGCACCAGCTTGAGGGGGAGTGTTGAGAGTTTTTTCTATTTTAGTATTTTATGAGGGCCTGCTTGTAATTATTTTTCTTTTCCCCTTAGTGGGTTTAATATAATAACAGAGAAAGAGTGATTACTCTCTCTAAGCCTATAAAAATCTTATCTTTGAAATACAACAATAACAAGTCTGCAATTATGATAGCTCATAATCCTGTTCAGTATGACTGAACTAAGCATGTGGAGATTGATCGACACTTCATTAAGGAGAATCTCAGTAGTGGTACTATTTGCATTCCCTTTGTGAAGACCGGTGATCAAGCTGCAGATATTCTCACCAAAGGACTTGGGAGTCTTCCGTTTCATTCCAGTCTAGGCAAGCTGGGTATGAGGGATATAATTATAGCAGCTTGAGGGCGAGTGTTGAGTTCATTATTTAGTTAGTTTTATAGTAATGTTTTAATCTTTTCTATTATGTTGGTTGGGGTCTACTTGTAATATTACTTTCTTCTTATTAATAATAATATAAAAGGGGTGTAACACATTGTCAACCCTCCGCTTCGGATATGTTCTTATGCATAGGAGTGCAGTTATCATTATTCAGTGGAATTAACATTAACTGATTAGTAAGTTAATTCACTAATTAAGGAGTCTAATCACAGAGAAATGAATAACTGATCTAAGCCAATAATTAAGAACCTAGGAGGTCCCACTCTTAGCTTCAAAACGAATGCAAGGAAAGGCAAAAGAGGTTGACCAATCGATTGCCACTTAAGGCAATCGATTGGTGGAACGTAATCGATTGCCATGTTAGGAAATCGATTGGGTGAGGCAATCGATTGCCACTTTAGGCAATCGATTTCCATTAAGGTCGGTTAGAAAACTTATAAATTGAGGACCTGCGGGCCAGAAACTAGTTGAACGTCGTTTTAGCTCTCAAAAGGTTTCAGATCTATTTCTAAGTCTTCTAGACCTTCTTCCTCCTCTAGTAGGGTTCCCACAAGCCCTAGTCATCCGGAAGCATTCAAGGAGTCATAAGAGTGAAGATTTTCTGGAGGAAGCAATTGGACTTCTCTGCATCAATTCAAGTTGTTGAATCTAGCGTCCAAAAGGTCTGTCATCTTGTCTACACATCACTAGATCTAACAAGTAGTAGCTCCTCCAATACTGAAAAGTTTTTCGCGTATTATTCCGCTGCAAATGAAGTTTTTCGAAAACAAAAACCAACATCAACATCATCTATGGACAGCTAAGCTCCAACATGGGAATTTTGTTTCTCTTTTAGGGTTTTCTTTGTATTATTAGATGATTGATTGCATTACCTTGACGATTGATATTGACAATGGGTTTTAAGGTTCATACTCTTTGATTAATAAAATAATATCTCATCTTAGAATCGTTGTGCTATTTAATGGAATCGAATCGAATGCATTTTCTATGATTCTACATGTGGTAGTTTTGCTATGGTTTTAATTGTATGTAAATCTACTTTGTAGAAGATTCATGCCAAGAGAAGATATGTTGTACTGAACCCTATGGTCCCTACCTTAGTACCATTTTGGACCATGCTTAGGAATAGATCACACAATCATTCTTGATGATCTAAAATAGACTAGTAGTCGCAATTACATTCCTAATCATCGGTAATATATATTACCCTAATAGAATGCAAATCCCATTGTTATGAGGTTAGTGCTAAATTTTATGCCCTACAAATTTTTCTGTCGATCACATTTAATTGCTTTTGTAGTTAATATTGGTTCAATTACAAATCGATCCACAATTCGATTTTCTTTAATCACTTGAAAATACAGTATATTTCTCATCGTTGTCCCTTTGATTCGATACCTCGCTCATCACTATCTCTAGTTTAGTAATTAGGGTTAATTATTATTGTCGACCTGATAAGTCGATCAGTGATCTCTGCTAATAAACCAACAAGAAAATGACTAAATGATTAATGCCAAAGTACACGTAGTTCACAGAGCAAATAATCCCAGGGAAAGAAAGAAAAAAAAAAAAAAACAAAACAAAACAAAACAAAAAACAAAAAATTTTCTTACCTGTCTGCAATCCCTGTAGAACAGTCCCACGTGTTATACCAGTACCCCATCTGCCATCAGGACCAGGCTGCTCCACAGCAACCGAAACCGCAACTACATCCCCTTTCTCAACATGACCACTACAAGCCAATACACCTGGAACATATACCTACATGTAAACAACTGTAAGGTAACAGAAGCTAGAATTTCTAGCCATCATTTTTTTTAGGTCTAAGAGAAAGGGGAAAAAAAATTTAATTTAAAAGACCTCTATACTAAAATGGATATATAACCAAATTTCTGAAATATATTGCATCAATCAATTATCTCATACATGAAGTCCGACATGCACACACCCCTCCTTCCGGTCTTCAAGAAACTAACAAATGAAATAAAAGAATGGACAAAGCGGGACATTGGAAATTGAAAGTAATTTCTCATCCGTAAGAACTGAACTGCCTATGATCATCATTTCAATTTAGCGCTGAACGGTAAAAAGCAACATTTGGCAAACAATAAAAAATCTCTGTACTCACCAGTCACCACACTATTCAGTAGACAAGAGTTTTCTCTACAGTCAGTAACTCCCGCAAGAAAGGGAATAATAACAAAAAGAAAGAGTAGGGACAAAAAGTCAGAGGAAAGGGAAATAAAAGGCTAGTACAGAAGAGCATGGGCAATAGTCTGATGCTGATGTAGCCTGGCTTAAGAAAACATTGGGCTTAATAAAATGTATATGTTGAAAAACTGTATAGTCAAAAAAGAGGAGAGGGGGAAGAGAATAAAGAGAAGAGAAAGGGGCAGAAAAGGAAACTGGATTGCCTATAAACACACGGAGATAAAAGGAAACTAACAAGACAGAGAGAGATTGCTCAACGAGCTAAAAGGTCTTCCCAAAATTCTCTTTAGATAGATTTTAGATCTTCAAAGGTAACGGACGTCTTTATAGGACCCTAAAAGTCAATAAAAACATTCCAAAAGCTAAAGTCGCCCTAACACAACCACCAAATATAATTTGCATTTTTGCACTTACACCACACAAAATATAATTGTTGAGAATATTTTGTTTTATTACTATTTCTCTTAGGATATTAAATGTTAGTTAGTGGTTCTATTTGTAATATTTTATTTCTTCTTCTTATTGTTAATATATAAGGGGTTAGATAATTTGTCTAACCCTATGCTTCCAAAATATTTGTTGAGATATTTTATTTTATAGTCTTCATGTCCTTTATGTTATGTTAGTTATTTTATAACTTTGTAGAGGGTCTCAATGTAATTATTTGGATATACTCTTTATTAATAAAAGAGAGAGAGACACATTGTGCTCTCTAAGCTTTCAGTAATTACAACATGGTATCAGAGCAGCCCTAAGGAGGGCATCGATCCTCCACCACCGAAACAGAGAGGTTGGGGTTTGGGTTTAGTGGTGGTAGTGGTGTTGGTGGTGGAGATGGTTGTGAGAAGAGAGAGATAAGATCAAAGATAGAGAAGAGACAAAGAAGTTGGGGTGGTGGTGGTGGTGGTGGTAGTGGTGGTGGCCCGGTGGTGATGGCGGCTGCCGTTGGTGTAATATCCCAACATTTTGACATGTGATACTATTATCTTAATGTGCATTATACGGTAATGACATGAATATATATAAGATTTGCATACCTACTCTTATTATACATGGCAATCTATTTGGCATTTGCATATTTTGAAAAACATGGAATTATTTAATGCCTTGTATTGGATATATATTTGATGTAAAATGTTGAATTGCTAGACAAGGGCATAAATGATAGGAGTAAAAAGAATACATTTTCCTAACTAGTAGGTGAATCAGCAATTCACGAGAACTAGAGGAGCTATTGTGTAATTAGTAAGAAATATGGTGGGTGAAAGTGTAATTTCGAAAATTTGGTAGATTTTTCCTAATCAAGATTAATTAGTCTAATTGAGATTAATTAGCTTAATGATGATTAGTTAGCCTAATCAAGGTGCTAGCTTACATTATCTAAGCTAGTAGGTGGCCTAGTAGGTGGGCAAGTAGGTGGTGTTGGGCTATATTTGGCTAAGTCCATGTGTATTCAAGTGGGCAAGAGAGAGAAATGGAAGAATAACTAGTTAAATAAGATGTACATCTTTTTGAGGTGCTTGTCTCTATACAAGCAAGTAGGTGCAAAGAAGAAAGGGAAAAACAAGAGAGAAAAGAAGGAAAACCAAAGGGAAAAGAGTGCTAGGGAGATTTCTATCTCAAATTGAAGCTAGACTTGAAAAGCTAAGGGTAAGAGTATTCTTTGTATGTGATTTAATTTCATTTCCATAGAGTTTTGATGGATGAATTAGAGGAATTCATATTGATTTGCTATGAAATCTTATATGACTTGTAGGAGTTTGAAAGTGAGCATTACATCTTGTCAATTCTATATCTAGAGCAAGGTGAGTAACCTCTATCTTTGAGGAAACTTTTCAAGTAATGAAATTGTGGCATATAAATGATTTACTTTCAATTCATGAATTATGAGCACGTGTGTATATCATGATTGACTATATGTCCAAGAGATAGAAAGGATTATGTGTTGGAAACATGTTTATGTGATTATGTGGTTGAAGAAGCAATTGTTCTATCACTACAAAGAGAAAGCTCCAAAAGGGAGTGTAGAAAAGCCTTCTAAGGCTTGAGTGTTCAATACGCCTTGTGTAGGGTATTGGATAGCTCGGAACAAGGCTAAAGGGTGCCATTACGGGCACGGGGTAGTGAGAAGAACAAGAAGCTTTGGAGATAAATACTTACTTGGTTGTGATTCATTATGTTACATTGAATTGCATATCACGTGTTTAAATGATATACACAAATTTATGTCAAAGAGCATGTTATTCACTGAGCTTCAGCTCATGTGGTTATTGAATAACCATTTCAGGTGAAAGGAAAGAGAAGGAGAAAGAAAAATAGAGGACGAAAGAGGAGAGCAAGTGTTTAATGTGCATATTGTATATGGCGTAGTTGTTGTACTTTGGAACTAAAGGACTTG
Source organism: Hydrangea macrophylla (assembly GCA_033977485.1). Classification (NCBI taxonomy): domain Eukaryota; kingdom Viridiplantae; phylum Streptophyta; class Magnoliopsida; order Cornales; family Hydrangeaceae; genus Hydrangea; species Hydrangea macrophylla. The sequence goes on along the minus strand of CM066990.1, from coordinate 9,048,440 downwards.
TAAATTATGTTGTTAGGCGAGTATGTGTAGAACTTGATGTATAAGACTCCTATATTCATGTATGAAAGGTTTTGGCAAGTGCTTTTGCTATTCAAGCATGTTTGATTGCTTAGATGCTCATGGCTAGAATTGTGGATAGAAGCTGTTTCGATCGATCAAAATACACACTGTTTTAATTGGTTCAAAACGACGACTTTTACGAAAACAGACAACTTTTTCTGAGATTTTGAAATCGTGCACCGTTTTCAACGTTGGAACCTAGACTCAAACGGCTATCTTTTGGGATAAAATCTAACTCAAATTTTCAAATTCCTATTATACCCTTGGGGCTAATCACTTGCAAATGTGGTTTAAATGGGAACCTAAAAACCCATTTTGTACGTTATTAACATAGAGTCAGGCCTCGGTGGCATGTCACGTACCCTCGTGCCATACTTAGTGGATTTGGGTCGAGACAGTTGGTGGCGGTGGCGGCGACCGGTGGTGGTAAGGGGCAACACGTTTGGTGAGTTGCTCCTGATACGTTTGGTGAGTTGCTCCCGATACGTTTGGTGAGTTGCTCCCGATACGTTTGGTGAGTTGCTCCTTCGGTTTGGACAGTTGCTCCAAAAACTTTAACTTTTTCTGTTTTTTTCCTGCAGTGGCGGTGGTGGATGAGGGAGGTGGCTCGTGGTGGTGGTAAGAAGAGAGATAAGAGATAGAGAGAGGTAGGGGTGGTGGTGGCCATATATTAGATATATATACTCATGTGTATATATATACTAGTTGGAGCCCTGCGCATTAATTGTGTCGTTTCATGTGGTTAAGTGGTTTTTAAAAGTGTTTAATAAGATGTTAAAACAGTTAAATAGGAAACTGTAAATGTAACTATTTAATCTAAAACTCTTCTCACGGAAGAAGTTGATAATTCTGACTATCTTATAAATGAGTGGTAAAGGTACCTAATAAAGCGCCACTAAAAATATATGACACAAGTAGGGTATTTCCTCTAAAAAAAAAGGCCATGAATGTGTTTGTAGGCCTTAATTGATATTCGAATACAATATATAAATCATGAATTTGAGGGAAGAAGTTGACCAAGATGTAAATATTAGTGACCAATTCATAATAGCTACTAAAATAGCCACTTTATTTGACATTTTAAATATTCCAGAACATAAATATTAGAGAAGAAGTTGACCAAAATGTGAAATTAGTGACCAATTCCTAAATAGCTACTAAAATAGTCACTTTTTAAAACTTTTTTAAAGTGAATAATAAATATCCCAAAACTTGCTGACCTAAATGCAATTACACATATTACAATATATGAATCCTAAATTTGAGAGAAGAAGTTGAGCAAATTGTAAATATTACTGACCAATTCCTAAATAACCACTAAAATAGCCACTTTTTTTAAAATTTTTATGAAGTGAATAATAAATATCCCAAAAAATATTGACCCAAATGTAATTAGACACAAATTGTTGATGGAAACCTCATTTGAGAGAAGAAGTTGACCAAATTATAAATATTAGTGATCAATTCTTAAATAGCCACCAAAATAGCCACTTTTGTTGACTTTTTGAAGTCAATAATAAATATCCCAAAAATTGTTGACCCAAATGTAATTAGACACAAGATTGTTGATTAAAACCTCATTATTATATTAAATAAAATTTCAAAAGCTGACTTGAATGTAATTATTTGTCCAAAATGACAGATTTACCCTCAGATAAATCAATATATCCTTACGATGTATAGATAGATATATGGGTAATTATGGTGTTGTGAAGGGCAAAAGAGGAAGTTCATATTTTTTGACGTGCTTGTTTATTTGTTTGTATAGTATAGTAGATATATATAGAGAGAGAGAGAGAAAAAAAAATAGAAAGGTGGTGGTGGTGGTGGTGGTGGCGGCGGCGGTGGCCGGTGGTGGCGGCGGCTGGTGGAGGTGGCTGCCAGTGGTGGTGGTGGTGGCCATGTGAGGAGAGAGATAAGAGACCAAAGAGGGGTATTTTAGGCATTTTAGACAAAAAGTTGGTGAATATCTAATTTTGTGACTTTATATAGACATCCTTTTATTTTCATTAAAGCACTTGACTGACTTTTAAATACTCTACATAAAGTAGACTGAATTTTAATTATCCCATAGCACAAAGCAGAAAAATGTTTAGAGGCAGCCAAGAGAGGACATTGTCAAACAGGCAAAGTTCACATGTAAGCACTACAAGAATACCCTGACCTGAGCACCTCGAAGAACAGCCTCGGCACATTTACGACTCACAATAACCTCCTTTGGAGGTCTGTCTTGTTCATAACCATATTCGATACTGTGGGGTCCTGAACCTGTAACAAACACGACATAGTCTAGGCCAGGTAATTGACACTTGTTGATACGTCCAGTTTGTGAGCTTGTGTTCAGGGGGTCTGCATTTTCAGATAATTGTAAATCTGCAGTAATACAGTTATCTGAAGTCTGGGGTATACTACATTCTTTTAAAACACTTTTCTGTTTCTGGCACATAATGAATTTGGCACCGCCTTCAATCTTGGTCATGTATGTGCTGTCAATAGCATCTTCTAGCTTCTCAATAACAGCATCAGTGGTCGATTTGAGGGTATTCACACGAATACATGAGTAACGAGAAGGACGCCTACGTAGAATACAAGTATTCAAGAGTAAATAAGAAGACGACTATGTTGTAAAGCACAAAGTAAATCATACGATATCTTCTATAGTACATAGTCTTAAACAGATACGTGTGCACGTGAAATCATGTTAGTTTGACCAAAAATGCATGCAAACAATACGAATGAATACGAGCTCTATTAGAGGAATCTGATTAGCTCAAGTAAATAGCAGATCTTCTGTTATGTCAAAAACCATGTTCTACAAATGCTTAACAGTAACATACAAGAGCAAAAACCTCAAGTCAGAATGTGTAGACAAATAGCAGAAGTATCCATCAAGAACATCAAAACAGACTAAGTGGGGAGACTTTGTCAAATGAAAATAGGCAGATACACACAAACTCCAAACTTTGGTTCACTCTGCCAGAGAGAGAGAGAGAGAGAGAGAGAGAGATGACAGCAATAAATGGATGGCAGGTTACTAAAAAGTTTGAAAGTTTCATTTGGTCACGGATTTCCAACGGTACAGTTTTCACAAAGGCCTGTTGCTCTTTAAACCATCTTCATAAGAATAATGTGTGTCAGTCACGCCCTAAAACCCACTATAGGTGGTGACTTAAGGGCAAGTGACATGTCACCGAGGAATTACTCATTTTCCACTTATTGAGTGAATAGCAAAAGCGTTAGGATGCATTGAAATATTTCTTTAATCTACTAATTATTTTTTAAACAATATATCTTTCCTTCAATGAAATCCCTCTCAAGGATCCTTTAAATCCATTAAATATCATTTACATAGATTGAAATGATCACATATTTCATTCGTTCTGCTTTCTTTCCTTACTCTTTATAATACCCCTTGCATGCTCATTTTTACTATACGCTTATAAAACATATAGGTCACTAACTACCTTGTTACATCAATCTTTGGTACATTGCCCTTTCAAATGCATCTCATTGCTCATTAATACACTATACATTATGCCTTTAAACTTCAATATCTCTACCTTTTCTTTTCATTTTTCGTTACCTGAAATGGTTATTCAAATAACCAATGAGCTATAAAGCCCAATGAATAACATATTCTTTCGCATAAACTCATGACAAGCAATTAACCATGTTTATAATTGTAAAGTATGTCAATTACACCTTTACACAATGAATGCATCATTGTTATAATAATACTATTGGTTGTATCCTTTTTCATTGGTCATTCCTTCCTCTTCTCTTGCTCTCCTTTAGAGTCACTAGGGATGGCAATTTGCCCGAAAACATAAAAGGGTTAGGGGCGGGGTTGGGATTGAAAGTTAAAACCCAATTCGGGTTCGGGGCAGGTTCAGGGTTAAGTGTGCAAACCCGTCTGCCCGGAAATATACTGATATAAATATATTATATACATATATATATATGTCTATATATAAAGGCTGAGTTATTTCTTTCAATCCAAGTCTGTAGACTTGGCTAATCCCAACCATCTAACACTCACACGTGGACCACAATTTTTGACATCCAATGGTTAATAATGAACCTCCTAGAATCTTCTAACCTTGTTAATTGGAATCTCAATGGCTGAATCTCAACAGTCAGCTCTGAAAATTCTGTCTCCATCGTCTTTCAAGATTTTCTCTCTCTAATGGCTGCCAAAATTTCTCTATTTCCTTTATGATCAAAAATTTCTCCCTTTCCTCACTCGAATGCCTTCTTGGGTCTTCTGCTTCAACCCTAAGACCACATCAAGCAAAAAACCTTGCAAATCTAAAGTTGGCCGCCGCTCTCCCGCTCACAACTTGATCGTCTCTCTTCTGCTGCCAGTAGTCATTGAAGCATGTGGTTCACCGGTCGCCACCTTTGAAACCTTCGTCTTCGTGTAAGTGCAGTGTGCGTGTTCATGTGTGTTTTCGTGTGTGTATGTGGGCTCATGTGTGCAATGTGCATTGAATCTTTGATGTTGAACAACTTGAATTTGATTACTGATTTTTGTTGAAACACCGGTGATTTTTCCTATATTATTTCACTGTGTTGTTCATTAGGTAGCCAGCCGGGGCAGGGACAAGTCCCCGACTATTAGTCGGAGTCGGGGTTGGGACAGACTCCTCCTCAGGGGGGTCAGGGTCGGGGAAGAAGTTCATTTTAGAGGGGCGGGGGCGGGGGCGGGGGCGAGGGCGGGGTATGGTAAGGTTGACTTCCAATCCCTTTAGTGAGGACATACGCAACTTGATCACTACTCTTCACAAAAGGAATGCAGACAACCCCACTACTCAACTTTTCCTTGATAAAATGCCGATCAATCTGCACATGCTTAGTTCTATCATGTTGAACCGGATTATGAGCTATATTGATTGCTGCTTTATTATCACAGTATTGTCTCATAGAATCAACCTGTACAATCCTCAAATCCTTCAACAAAGACTTGACCCAAAGAATCTCACAAATACCTTGGGCCATCGTCTAAACTCAGCCTCCGCACTAGATCTTGCTGCAACATTTTGCTTCTTACTTTGCCAAGTAACTAAGTTACTGTTAGTTAAATGAGTTTAGTTTTATTTTATTATTGTAGAAGGGCTTTAATGTAATTATTATTTCTCTCTTTTATTGAATGATATATATATGGAGTGTGATTATTTGTCAACCCTAAGTTTGACATAATCCTATCGTTGACATGGTATCAAAGCCTGGTTAACAGGGTTTCAGCCACCATCTGCCACAACCAACCACCACCATCATCAGCCGCCAACATCACCCACTTCCCAAACCCTAGCCGCAGCCCACCAGGGCTTCCATACCCCTAGCCAACCATCCTGGCTCTCGGCTAACCCTACAAGTCCCTGCGACAACCTCTCACACCCTACCAGCCCCTGCGACAGCCTCCCACTCACCCTCCTGCCTGTGCCGACAGACTCATAGGGTCTGGTAGACCAGCCGCAAGCTCTATACTTCATTTAGATCTCTCCGCTGCATCTTCTATTCGCCATGGGTCAGCTATTTTGATTAGAGTTTCAACTTTTTCCAGTTTTTTTTTTGGGTCTTTCAGGGCCCTTTGATAAGCTAGGCTGTTTTTTGCATCCTCTATGGTGATTGCTCTGTGAGTGCTGCACTACTGTTGATCCGACTTTTAATAAAAGTTTAGCTCCTTTTTCTTTAATTCATTCTGATGTATGGGGTCCTTCTCGTATTGATTCTTTAAAATGTCATCGTTGGTTTGTGAGTTTTATTGATGATTATTCACGCACTTCATGGCTTTATCTTATGAAGGAGAAGAGTGAAGTGTTTTCTATATTCAAATCTTTCTATCAATTGTTTTAACTCAGTTTGGGACAGTGTAAAAATTTTACGTTCTGATCAAGGAGGTGAATATATTGATTCGGGTCTAGGTGAATTTTTTACATCCAAGGGTTATTTTATGTAAAAGAGAGGAAAATGATATATTGAATTTAAATTGAAAAATGATTACAAGAGTAGCCTAATATATATAGGCTTAGCTAGAAGCTACACTTTTACAATCTAACCGATGTAGGACACTATAACATTACACTATTTACAATATTATCCTCGAACACTCCCCCTCAAGCTGGAGCATACATATCATATGCACCAAGCTTGTCACATATATATTTAACCCGAGTCCCAACTAATACTTTTGTGAACAAATCGGCCAACTGATCTGCGGATTTCACGTGAACGGTATTGATTACTTTCTCTAGAAGCTTTTCCGGAACAAAATGACAATCAACCTCATTATGTTTTGTCCTCTCGTGAAATACTGGATTGGAAGCTATATGAATGGCAGCTTGATTGTCACAAAGTAAATCCATAGGACAAGATTAAGTAAACCCAAGCTCTTCTAGTAGATGCTTCATCCACATTAATTCACACGTAGTATGTGCCATGGCCCTGTATCCAGACTCAGCACTCGACCTAGAAACTATTGTTTGCTTCTTGCTCTTCCAGGACACAAGATTACCACCAACCAAAACACAGTATCCTGTAGTGGATCTCCTATCACTAGGAGATCCAGTTCAATCAGCATCACTGTAGCTCTCAATACGTATATGACCGCGATCCTGGTACAATAAACTACGGCCTGGAGCTCCTTTGAGATACCTCAAAATACGCATCACTGCCTCCCAATGTGTGGTATAAGAAGAACTCATGAATTGACTGATGAGACTCACTGAAAAAGAAATGTCAGGTCTAGTAACAGTAAGATAATTAAGCTTACCAACCAGACGTCTATACTGTTCAGGATCCTCCAATAACTCCCCTTGATTTGATAGTAACTTAGTGTTAGGATCCATAGGAGACTCCACAGGTTTGGATCCTAACATCCCTGATTCTGAAAGAAGATCAAGAACATACTTTCTTTGAGATAAGCAAATCCCTTCACAAGCAAATCCCTTCACTTGACCTGGCAATCTCAATACCCAAAAAATATCTAAGCTTCCCGAGGTCCTTGGTTTGAAATTTGTTTTGCAGAAATAACTTCAACTCCAAAATACCCTTGGAGTCATCTCCGACTATAACAATGTCATCAACATACACAAACAAGAAGATTTTACCTGCTTTAGTGTGTCGATAAAAGACTGAATGATCAACACCACATCTCTGTAGTCCAAATTCAGCAACTACATCACTGAACCTACCAAACCAGGCACGAGGAGACTGTTTCAGGCCATACAAAGATCTTCTTAATCTACATACCATATTCGACTCCCCCTGAGCAACAAACCCAGGTGATTGCTCCATATATACCTCTTCCAACAAAGTGCCATTAAGGAAGGCATTCTTGACATCAAGCTGATGTAAGGGCCAGTGATATATGGCTGCAAGAGAAATGAGGAGACGAACAGAGGTGATCTTAGCCATAGGAGAGAACGTCTCGGAATAGACAAGGCCATAAACCTGCATATAGCCCTAGGCAACAAGGCGGGCTTTTAGGCGATCTATCGTGCCATCAGGGTGCACTTTAACAGTATAAACCCAACGGCATCCCACTACTGTTTTGCCCGGAGGAAGAGGAACTAAATCCCAAGTACCAGTATCTCGTAAGGCAGACATCTCATCCTCCATTACCTGTCTCCATCCGGAGTGGGTAAGAGCCTCTACAACAGTGTTAGGAACCAACACAGAAGACAAGGAGTTAACAAACGAAGAAAAACCAGGAGACAGGCGACTATAAGAGACAAAGTTGGAAATAGGATGAGAAGTACAAGAGCGCTTACCCTTACGGAGAGCAATAGGAAGGTCAGATTTTGATGGAGGTGGATCTGAAGACGCGGAGGCGGTTGACGGAGTAGCAGAATCCGGAACAGTCCGAGGGCGGCGAGTGTGGGCGATCCAGGCGGGAGGAAACCTTTGGGGTTGAAAGGACAGGGGATGTGGGAGGTATTGCAAGAGGTAAGGGAAACATAAAATCAGGATCGCTCATAGAGTGGGACTCTGAAGAGTATGGAGTGGACTCAAAAAAGGTAACATCCGCCAACACAAAGAAGCGGCGCAGAATAGGGCTACAACAACGATAGGCTTTCTGAACACGAAAGTACCCTAAGAAAACACACTTAATAGGACGTAGGTCTTAACTTGTCAGTGCCCGGGGTAAGATGATGGACAAAACAAACACATCCAAAAACACGTGGACAAACCGAAAACAGAGAATCAGTAGGAAATAATGTAGCATGACGAGTGCATCCATCTAGAACAGACTTGGTCAAATTTTTTATAGGATTTTGTCTTGTGGAGTCTCCTTCTTTGGGTGAGATGTTTGTTGATTGTTGTTCCAGTTGAGTCAACTGGGGTTTCTTTTTCTGGGGTCTTTTGGATTGGATGTTGTACCATCTGTTAATTTGGTGGATTTCACCATCTATTAAATGAAATATATCTTGTTGTTTAAAAAAAAAAAAAAAACGAGTGCATCCATCTAGAACAGAGGACGGCATACGATTAATTAAATGACAAGCAGTAAGAACTGCATCCCCCCAGTAACATTTTGGAACCTTCATTTCAAACAACAAGGTACGGGTGACTTCCAACAAGTGACGATTTTTCCTTTCTGCAACACCATTTTGCTGAGGTTTGTGCACACACGATGATTGGTGGAGCATCCCACATTTGCTCATGTAGGTGGTGAATGGATGAGAGAAATATTCTTGTGCATTATCACTACGAACAATCTGAATAGGAACATTAAATTGAGTTTTAACTTCATTACAAAATCACAAAATATTGAAAATAACTCAGAACGATGTTTCATTAAATAAATCCATGTTATTCTGGAGAAATCATCAACAAAGCTAACAAAGTACCGATACCCCTTAATAGAGGTTATACGGTGTGGACCCCAAACATCTGAATGTACTAATTGAAATGGACAAGACACTCTTTTATTGACTCGAGGAGCAAATTGGGCACAGTGATGCTTCCCCAACTAACACGACTCACGCTCTAAAATGGACAAATGACTCAAACTAGTTACTAGCAGGCTAGCAGCTTCAAGTTGGCCAAGGAAGGATGTCTAAGGTGGCAATGAATCTGGTGAGGAGATACTGTAGCAGAACAAGCAGTGAGAGAAGTGGGCGGTGGAGATGAACCATCAAAATAGTAGAGACCATCGGATTCATGCCCTACGCCAATCGTCTTCCGAGTCGTCAAATCCTGAATAAGAACAGAATCAGGAGAAAAGGAGACACAAGCATTAAGATTCCTTGTCAATTTGCTAACAGAAATTAAATTAAAAGGAGACTAAGGTATGTAAAGAACAGAAGATAAAGACAAGGATGAAGACAATGAGACAGTCCCTATTCCTTCAACAGGAATAGAGGAGCCATCAGCTAATGTAACCGGGGGCAATGAGGATGATTTTTCAAGAGATGAAAACCGGGTCGATATACCTGTGAGATGATCAGTGGCTCCAGAATCAATTGTCAAATTCTGATTCAAGTATATTTTATCAGATGATTACCAATGAATATATACACAAGGCTAAGACATAAAAAAGGAAACACAAAATCTCCTAATAAATAAGAAATTAAACATGGTCAACATGACCCAAAATAAACCAACTAATAATGGAAGGAAATAAATGCTAATTGCCAACACTACCCCTCAAGCTGGTGCGAAGATGTCTCTCATGCCCAGCTTGCTAAGATAATAATGATGAGTCCTACTTCCGAGACCTTTTGTGAGAACATCTGCAAATTGTTCACTAGATTTCACAAATGGGATACAGATCACTCCACTGCTCAATTTCTCCTTGATGAAGTGTCTGTCAATCTCAACATGCTTGGTTCGGTCATGTTGTACTGGATTATGAGCAATGCTGATGGCAGCTTTATTATCACAGTATAACCTCATAGAGTCAGTGGGCTCAAGTCTAAGATCTCTCAAAAGAATTTTTATCCACACTAGTTCGCAAATTCCTTGAGACATTGCTCGGAATTCTGCTTCAGCACTCGATCTAGATACCACTTCCTATTTCTTGCTACGTCAGGTAACAAGATTTCCTCTAACAAAGGTGCAATATCCTGAGGTAGATCTCCTATCTGTGGCTGAGCCTGCCCAGTCTGCATCTGTAAAACCATCTACCTGAAGATGACCATGTATACCAAAGAATAAACCTTTTCCAGGTGCTGACTTCAAATATCTAAGGATTCGAAGAACAGCACTGTAGTGAGACTCTCGGGGAGCATGCATGAACTGACTCACAACGCTTACAGCAAAAGCGATGTCTGGACGAGTATGTGACAAGTAAATTAGCTTGCCCACCAACCTCTGGTATCTTCCCCTGTCAACAACTGCTCCATCAGTGTCATCCCCTAGCTTCTGATTAGCTTCCATAGGAGTATCACATGCCTTACTCCCTAGCATGCCAGTTTCTTGGAGAAGATCAAGAACATATTTTCTCCGGGAGATAAAGATACCTTGTTTGCTTCTAGCCACCTCAATCCCCAGAAAGTATTTAAGGTTTCCCAAGTCTTTTATTTCAAATTCCTTGGCCAGATATTTCTTCAATTCCTGCATATCTTCCATATCGTCTCCTGTCAAGACAATATCATCCACATACACTATGAGAATGGTGACTTTCCCTTGTGAGGAATGCCTAATGAATAGTGTATGGTCACCTTGGCTTTGTTTAAAACCATACTTCAGCATAGCTTGAGTAAATCTTTCAAACCACGCTCTTGGGAACTGTTTAAGTCCATATAGGGATTTTCTAAGCTTGCAGACTTTCCCTTTAGTTTTAGAATCTTCAAAGCCCGGAGGAATATCCATATATACTTCTTCAGCCAAATCCCCATGTAGAAATGCATTTTTAACGTCAAATTGGTGAAGAGGCCAATTTAAGTTTGCAGCAAGAGACAGAAGGAATCTCACAGTATTCATCTTAGCCACTGGAGCAAATGTTTCCTCGTAATCTACCCCATAGGTTTGTGTAAAGCCTTTTGCAACTAAGCGGGCTTTGTATCTTTCAATGGACCCGTCTGTCTTATGTTTGACTGCAAACACCCACTTGCACCCCACTGTCTTGTGCCATCTAGGTAAGTCAACCAATTCCCAGGTGCTATTCTTGTGGAGGGCTTTCATCTCCTCAATCATAGCATGTTTTCACTTGGGATCCGTGAGTGCATCCCGTACATGGTTAGGTATAGACACAGAAGCAAGATTGGACACAAAAGCTTTATGGGAAGGAGAGAGGCGACTATATGAAACAAAGTTAGATATAGGCTGTTGAGTACATTGACCTAACACCCTTACGTGTAGCAATCGGAATATCTAAATCATCAATGACAGGAGTAGAATCAATGACAGGAGAATCAATAACAGTAGTAGAATCAGAGTTACCAAGGTTCTCATCAGGAGAAGGAGATAGGAGTGGCGGATCTGGAGCAATGGTCTTATCTTTCATCCTCCAAGTTCTTCTCTGATATACTATATCATCGCTTTCTGGGTTCCTTCCTCTTCTTCTGGGTTCCTCCTCTGTTTCATCCTCATTTTCAATAGTCCTCAGTATCTCAAATGGATTAGACATAGGAACATTGGGCACAGGAAGTACAGGAACATCAAGAACATCACTAGTAGCAACCCCAACTCCATCAGATACCTCTTCTATATGTCTACTCTCCCCCTGAAGAGGTGTCTGAGGGGTGAAATAAGATTGTTCCTCGAAGAATGTGACATCCATGGAAACATACCACTTTCGGGTAGGAGGGTGGTAACATTTATAGCCTTTCTGTGTAGGAGAGTAACCGACAAAAACACATTTGATAGCACGAGGATCAAGTTTTCCTCGTGTTGGAGCATGGTTATGAACGAAACATACACAGCCAAAGACCTTAGGAGGGATAGAAAACAAGGCAGAAGGGCTAGAAAGTACTTCAACTGGAGATTTTTTGTTGAGTACTTGAGTAGGTAACCTATTAATAAGATAGGCAACAGTTAAGACTGCTTCTCCCCAGAAAGACTTTGGAGCCTGAGCAGTAAATAACATAGACCTAGCAGTGTTTAGAAGGTGCCTATTCTTATGTCAGCAACCCCATTTTGTTGCGGGGTGTTGGTGCAAGATGATTGATGAATTATGCCATGATCCAAAAAATGATCCTCAAGACCAGATTTAAAATACTCCCCCCCATTATCTGAACGAATAATTTTGACACGAGCATCAAATTGAGTACTGATCATTTTATGAAAATTTTTAAAGATAAGAGTGAACTTCACTCTTTTCTTTCATCATGTACACCCAAGAAGCTCGAGAACAATCATCAATGAATGTAGCAAACCACCTATGACCCTTAAGTGCAACAATACGGGAAGCACCCCAAACATCATAATGAATAAGCGAAAAAGGAACAGTACTTTTATTATTACTGGGATAAAAAGAAGCACAGTGATGCTTTCCAAGTTCACAATCTTCACACCGAAAGGTGGATACATTTTTATTTGATAATAGAGAGGGAAATAAAAACTGAAGTAGACTCAAGGCAGGATGTCCTAGACATCTGTGCCAAAGCATGATATCACCAGATTTAGAGCCAGCTAAAGTAGTATGATGTGCCAGATGAGGTTGTCCCTGTGGTTCCAGAAGATAAAGATCATTCTCCTCTCTACCACTGCCAATTGTCCTCCTCGTGATAAGATCCTGAAACACACATTGAGAAGGAAAAAATGTGTCGCTATAATTTTGATCACGGGTTATACGAATGATAGATAAGAGGTTATTGGCAAAGCTAGGAACATGCAAAACAGAAGATAAGGACAATGAGGGGGAGACACGGACTAAACCTTTGCCTGAAACCGAAGAGACGGTTCCATCAGCAATCTTGACTTTATCTTGTCCTGAATATGGTTTATAATCGGAAAACACAGGAGGTGAACCGGTCATATGATCAGATGCCTCTGAATCAATAATCCAAGGATAACTAGATTGAGAATGGAATGCACTCACAGAAGTGGCTAAGTTACCTGAATGAGCAAAAGATGATGAGGCAGTAGTAGGTGTATCCAGTCGAGACATCAAGCGGCGGAGAGTCTCCAAGTCTGAAGAAGACAATGCAGTGGATGAAGGCGGAGATGTATCATCAACAATAGGAGCATCAACCACCTCTGTACGATGGGCACGAGAACTACCTCCACGACCCCCAAAGTTACCTCCACGTCCTCCACCACGGCCCCTAGACGGACCAGAACGACCCCCTCGACCTCCTTGTGGATAACCATGAAGTTTGTAGCACGTCTCCCTGGTGTGATATTTCTTATTACAGTAATCACAAAACTGCTTGGATTTGTCAGACGAACCAGACTCACTCGTAGTATCACGACCACGGTTCCCATCCCTCTGAGGAGCTGAAACTAAAGAGGATCTCCCTGTAGATGCAGGTGGAAGCATGGTAGAACGACAACTTTCCTCGTTCTGTATGTAAGCAAAGGCCTCCTGGAGTGAAAGCAAAGGATCCATACCAAGAATACGACTACGAACCGGATCATACTCAGATTTAAGACCGTCAAGAAACTTAAAAATCCTCTCTTCAGTAACAAGTTTGGCATAAGCAGTGGAATCAGTGGGACATACAAGCTTGTAGTCCAAAAGATGATCAAGGCGTTTCCAACTCGTGAAAAGGGATGTGAAGAATTGTAGTACAGTCATCTCGCCCTGTTCAGAGCGGCCAATTAACCGTCGTAGCTCAAATATCTGGGCAGAATTGCCCTTTCTGGAATAGGTATTGGCCATGGTCTCCCAAATGTCTTGGGCAGTCGCCATATCCAAAAAACCTTCCCCTATCTCTGGGATCATGGAGTGTATCAGCCAGGTCATGACAATGGAGTTCTCCATCTCCCATTTGTCATAAGTGGCATCCTCGGTGCTTGGTGCTTTGATACGGCCGTTGATGTACCCCATCTTTCCTCTGCCCTTAAGAAACAATGTCACAGACTAGGACCATGCCAGAAAATTCTGACCATTGAAGAGGGAAGTAGTGATCTTCAAGTTCGGGTTATCAGGTTGAGTAACAATAATATTCTCACTTCGAGGCGGCTGCAAATTGACAGAGGATTTTTTTGGATCATCCGACATCGTAAATCAGCCAGCAAGCAATACCCGCAACAATAACAGCAACAAGGGACTAGGAAACCACCGGATTTGAAGCACACAAATAATAAATCAGAGCACCATATAGGATGCCAATAAGTCAATCATGGTCCATATAAGGACCCAACAACAACCGAAAGAATATGTGGTGATCAAGGCAAGAAGAAAAAGTTGCATAGGGTTTTCGGTTAGATGTAAAGGTTGGGTAAGGGTCGTAGGGTAGGGTTTAGGTTAACATGAGACTTGTGGTATGGGTTCGAATGAAGGAGGGCCTGCGGTGGGATTGGATAGGGTTTGGTGAGGCTGCGGCTGGGGCTGGGCTAGGGTAGCACGAAGAGGCTTGCGGCTGGGTTGGTGGTGGTCTGGAGCTGTGGCTGGTGGTGGTCTGGAGCTGCGGCTGGTGGTTGTCTGAAGCTGCGGCTGGACTAGGGCAGCATGGGTGGCTTGCGGCTGGGCTGGTGGTGGTCTGGAGAGGTGCCGCAGGTGGTGAAGGGCCTTGCAGCCTGGCTGGTGGTGGTCTTGGGGAGCTGTCGCAGGTGGTGGTCTTGGGGAGCTGTCGCAGGTGGTGGTGGTTGTGGCTGAGGTTGGTGGTGGTGATGATGTTTATGTGAGGGATTGTTTTCTCTCTGTTAGAGAGGCTCTGATACCATGTCAAATTCTGATTCAAGTATATTTTATTAGATGATTACCAATGAATATATACACAAGGCTGAGACATAAAAAAGGAAACACAAAATCTCCTAATAAATAAGAAATTAAACATGGTCAACATGACCCAAAATAAACCAACTAATAATGGAAGGAAATAAATACTAATTGGAAATAAATGCTAATTGCCAACATCAATTACCCAAGGAGCAGAAATTGAGGTAAGGCAAGCAGTGGAGGTACCTTTCTAAACAAGAGAGGTACTAGGAGAAGATGCCAGCTGAGATGCCTGGAACTGTAGGAACTGAGTATACTCGTCTCGAGAAACCGAAAACTGATCAGCCACAATTGGAGCGAAAGGATGAGTATCACCAAGAGTAGTAATAGCAGCATGGGCAAACCGGGCAAGACGGCCAATAAGTTCCCAGCAAGTCTCCCGAGTATGACCATCCTTGTTGCAATTATCACAATGACGCATGGGGCCGCGACCACGACCTCCTCGTCCACCACGATAACTCCCTCCACGACGAGGAGCACCACCACCCCGACCAATAGGATGTTGTGAAGCCTGAGTAACAAGGGCTGAATGATCGGTAACGGGAGGAACAGGAATAATCGGATCCCGAGAGGTACTCCTCAAAACACGCTGATATGTCTCACCAAGAGAAGGAAGAGTGGCACCACCAAGAATTTGAGACCGAACAAGCTCAAAATCACTATTGAGACCTACGAGAATTTCATCACGGCCATTTGTTCACGCTGCTTCTATTGTTCCTTCGCATCAGTAGTGATAGGAAGGACGCTATTCAACTCTTCAACCAATCGTTTAAACGAAGCAAAGTAATCAGTTATAGATAGATCACTCTGCTGCAACTGAAAATACTGAAAAGAGAGATCGTACATCCGAGTCAAATCACTGGAGTACAAGAGATGAGCATACTCCCAAATCTCCTTACACGTGCCCAAATGACCACACATATCCGCAACCTGCGATTCGATAGAATTCCAAATAAGTGCAACAATCCGAGCATCCATTTGTCTACAATGCTTAATCGCCTTCTCATCGGTGGTAGGAGCAAATTCGGTTAGGTGATCATCAAAATCCAAGCCAGTGAGGGCAATATTGACAGCCCGGGACCATTGAAGGAAATTAGAGCCATTCAACTTTCGAGTAGTTAGTTGGGGAAGGACTTTGAATTCCATAGATAAGGGCTAAAGATAAGTTTGGATTAAAAAAAAATATAATAAATAATTTTTCTTTTTTTTTTTTTTTTTTGGGGGGGGGGGGGGCTGATGAACAGTAATCGCGATGAACGGTACCTTCGATGAACAGTAACTTTCGGATGAACAGTAAATAAAATTTTTGCCGATGAACAGTGATTCCGATGAACAGTACTCGAGGGGGCAGCGGCTAGGGTTTGAGGGGCTGCTGGTCTTCTCGGATCTTGGACAGAGATCCGGCAATTGATAGAATAAGAGAAACACTCTCAATCAACTTTGATCGACAATAACAAAAGGATCGGACCCCAAGATCGAGTGGCTCTGATACACCATGTAAAAGAGAGGAAAATGATATATTGAATTCAAATTGAAAAATGATTACAAGAGTAGTCTAATATATATAGGCTTTAGCTAGAAGCTACACTTTTACAATCTAACAGATGTGGGACACTATAACATCACACTATTTACAATATTATCCTCTAACATTTTACATCAAACTTCTTGCACCGATACTCCACAACAAAATGGAGTAGCGGAAGGCAAGAATCGTCATTTGCTTAATGTTGCTCGCTCTTTGATGTTCACAGCTAATGCTCCTAAGCCATATTGGGGTGAAGCCGTCTTAACAGCAGCTTATCTGATTAATAGGCTTCCTACCCAGGTCCTCAATAAAAAAGCACCCACTGATCTTCTGATTCATCCTTCTTCCTGTTTTTCTATTCCTCCTCAGGTCTTTGGTTGTGTGTGTTTTGTCCATAATAACTCTCCTTCTAGGGGGAAGCTAGATCCTAGAGCCATTAATGTATTTTTCTTGGGTACACTCCTACTCAAAAGGGGTACAAGTGTTATAATCCTGATACTAGAAAGTGCTATGTGTCTATGGATGTCACTTTCCATGAATCTATACCTTTTTTCACATCTCCCAGAGTACCTCTTCAGGGGGAGAAGGAAAATAAAGAGGCTCCGGGACATAGCTTTCTTGTCTTACCTGAAATTTCTAGTGAGGAGAAGGTTAATGAGGAACCCATATTGTTAGGAGTGGAAGAAGACGAAGAGGAACTAATAACTCCCTGACAGAATGAGGTTAATGAAGGTGTGGTGGAGCATGTTACTCCGAAGGAAAAAAAATTGTTAGTGTATTCCAAAGGAACATGGAGTAAAAACAAGGGTAAGGAGATAGGGGCCAGTACTCCTATTCCCCCACTGTCATCTTCTCCAACTGGTGACGTCTCTTATATTTCCCCAAGTAACACTGATAACTCATTTTCTCTAGAGTCTGATAATCTCAATGTTCCTATTGCTATTAGAAAGGGTGTTAGATCTTGTACTCAACACCCTATATCTAACTTTGTGTCTTATTCCCACTTGTCTCATACTTATCGTTCCTTCCTTTCGAATATTGCCTCCGTTTCTGTTCCTAATCATGTCCAGGATGCTCTCGGAGATCCCAAGTGAAAACATGCCATGGATGAAGAGACGAAAGCTCTTCATAAGTGTGGAACGTGGGAATTGACTAAGTTACCTATGGGCAAGAGAACAGTGGGTGGGTGTATGCAGTGAAGCATAGAGCAGATGGTTCCATTGAAAGGTTTAAAGCTCGTCTTGTTGCTAAGGGTTTCACTCAGACATATGGAGTGGATTATCAGGAGACCTTTGCTCCAGTTGCAAAAATGAACTCTATCAGAGTCCTTTTATCTCTTGCAGCCAACTGTGATTGGCCTCTTCATCAATTCGATGTGAAGAATGCATTCTTACATGGTTGTTGGATATAGTTATTTTTATCCCGGATAATTAGCTTCCGTAGAATATGGATCACATTGATTTTTCATTATTGTTTAGAATATTTTTATTTCCTTCTTTCTTTTCTTTTCTAGAATCCTCCTTATTCTAGAATCCTCCTTGTTCTTTCTTTATCTTTTCTAGAATCCTCCTTGTAATGTATATATAATTTGTTCTATAGTGAAGAAATAAAAGTGACAATTCATTTTTTCTATATTCTATTTGGTATGAGAGCCAAAACCTAAACCCTAACCCTAACCCTTGCATCAGCTGCAGCCTCCACCACCAAGTCGCAGCCTCTCACAGCCTCCACCACCGAGCCGCAGCCTCCCACAGCCACCCACCACCAGGCCGCAGCCTCCCTACAGCCCACACCACTAGGCCGCAGCCCTCCTCTCTCCTGCGCAGGTCACTGCGCTATTTTTTGCGCAGTTTTTTAGGCTGCGCCTTGCCCTTGCGGGGCTTCTGATGATTTAGGGTTGTTCCGTGCCCTATTTTTTGCTTCTCTTGGGCTCTTTTTCTGCTGCTTGTTTTTCAGCAACCTTTGATCGGTATACTTCTTTGCTACGGGTGAAAAATTCTGCTCTTATCTCTTCGTTTTGATGGCCAATTCCGGGAAAGATGTTCAACCTACCTCTTCCGAAACTCGACCGGATGTCTCTCTCTCACAGCACACTCCCGCTCATCGGGTTACTAGCGTGCTTCTGAATGGGCAGAATTTCGCAGCGTGGTCTCGTTCTCTTCGCCTCTACCTAGGAGGAAAAGGAAAAATTGGTTGGATTCAAGGTGAAGAAAAGAAACCAACCCTCGCCGATCCTAAGTTAGCCCAATGGAACATTGACAATTGCACCAGTCTGGGATGGTTTTTTAATTCGATGGAAGACCGTATCTATCACATGTTTATGTACCATGATACGGTTCATGATCTATGGCTTGCTTTAACCCAGATGTATGCGCATGCGCGCAACGATTCTCGGATTTTTTAGTTGTATCGGGATATTTCCCAGGCTTCCCAAGAATCTTTGGGACTTAGTGTGGCTGACTATTTTGGTTACTTACAGTCTCGCTGGGAAGAGTTGGCTCAATATGAGCCTCTTAGTGACTATCCGACTGAAGCTGCTTCTATTGCTCTCCAGCGTCTTAACCGGCTGCACACCTACCAGTTCCTCATGGGACTTAAGCCTGAGTTCAAAACACTTCGGGCTCAGATTGTTAACACCTCACCTATGCCTTCTCTGTATGAGGCCTTTGCTACTATAGATGGAGACGAACGACGGCGTCGCTTGATTCACCCTGTTGTTCCTGTCCCTGTTCCTGCTACTGAGTCACATCCTACTGCTGCTGATCAGATGGCCTTTGCAGCTGCTTCTGGCGCTCGTTCAGGTACCAAGCGTCCTATTTGCCGTTATTGTGGGGTTCCAGGCCATACTAAAGATCGTTGCTTTAAGCTCCATTCTGAGCTCAAGCAACAGTATGCTCGTAATAATCGTAATACTGGTCCTCCTGGTACTGCTGCTATTGCTGATACTATGTCTAGCCCAGCCATTCCTGATCTTGGCCAGTTGCAGACTCAGATTAGTTTGATTCAGTCTCAACTTGGCTCTATTCTGCAGTCGCCTTCTCACCAAGGCACGCCCTCCTCTGCTCCCACTGCTACTATTGCTTCAGGTACTTCTTCTGCCTTTCATGTTCGGTCGGATTCTCCGACTTGGGTTCTGGATTCTGGAGCCACTGATCATATGACTGGTGAGTTATCGTTTTTCTCTTCTCCTATTACACCAATTAATCAAAATGTTTGTATTGCTGATGGATCCACCACTCACATATCTAGTAAAGGTGATGTGTGCTTATCATCTTCCATTACCCTTAACTCTGTTCTCCATGTTCCTAAATTTGCTTTTAATCTTGTGTCTGTCAGTTGTCTTGCCAAACAATATAAGTGTGCTGTCATTTTCTTACCTGATCAGTGTGTCTTGCAGGACCTGACTACGAAGAGGATTTTTGGCACGAGGTATGAGCGCGGGGGACTGTATTACTTTGGGGAAGCTCCACCACTTGTCGTAGAGCCATCGAGTCTTCAGGCGTCTGTTTTACCGGATTCTGGATCTTATGTTTTTTCTTTACAAACTCTAGAATTGTGGCATGCTCGTTTAGGGCATGTTAATTTTCAATATCTATGTTTGCCATTTCCTTCTTTAATAAAAGCCTGTAAGACAAATAAATTTCATTGTGTGATTTGTGAACTCTCTAAACATACTCGTTCTAGTTATATTCCTCGTATGCATCGTGCTCCTTGTGCCTTTGATGTTATTCATTCTGATATATGGGGTCCTTCCCCGATTACTGCTTTATCTGGTCACCGGTACTATGTAACTTTTATTGATGATTATACACGGTGCACGTGGGTTTATATTCTTAAGAAAAAATCAGAGGTATTTACTTTGTTCGTTCAATTCCTACAAATGATTAAAACTCAATTTCACACTGTGGTACGCATTCTTAGATCTGATAACGGTCGTGAGTATATCTCTAATGATTTTCGGTCAGAACTTAATAAACAGGGTATCCTCCAGCAACTCACTTGTACTTATACACCGGAACAGAACGGTATTGCGGAACGAAAGAACCGCCACATTATGTCTGTTGTTCGGTGTCTTTTACGTGGTATGGAGGTCCCTAAATATTTTTGGCATTTAGCAGTACTTACAGCCGTTTATCTTATTAATCGCACACCCAGTCGTGTCTTGGAAGGGAATGCTCCTCTTCAGGTCTTACAGCCCGATTGTACACTTTTTCCTGTTATTCCTAGAGTTTTTGGTTGCACTTGCTTTGTGCAAAACAGGAGTCCTTTACGTACCAAACTTGATGATAAAGCTATCCGGTGTGTATTTCTTGGTTATTCCCCCATGTCCAAAGGGTATAGGTGTTATGATCCAACCACCCGACGGTTTTATCATTCTATGGATGTTACTTTCTTGGAGGATACTTATTTTTTTACAGGGCCACCTCAGTCTTTGGAAACACCCACTCCAATCACCACCGTTGAAGCTCTCCCCCGTCCTGTTCCTATTTTTGAGAGCTCTCCTCCTTCTGATGACTTACTTCCTCCGGTTGTCACGTCATCTCCTGCTCATCACTATTCTCGTCGTCCCCGTGCTCCACCTCAGCTGCCCGAATCTTCTCCAGTGTCAGGTAATGTATCTCATGTTCCTCCTCTTCGACGTTCCATTCGTGTTTCTCACCCTGTGAATCGATATGGTTTTCAAGTTCCACTAACCATCCTATTTCCCAGTATCTCTCTTATTCTAATCTTTCAGGTTCCTACCAGGCTTTCCTTAGTCATATTGAGTCTGTCACTATTCCTCGGTCAGTGTCAGAAGCTCTCTAGAACCCAAATTGGACCCAGGCCATGAAAGTAGAAATGGATGTCCTTCAGCAGAATAAGACATGGGAACTTGTTTCTCTTCCACCCGGTGAGAAGACGGTTGGCTGTAAGTGGGTTTTTACGGTTAAATATCACGCGGATGGTTCTATTGATAGATATAAGGCCCGCCTTATTGCAAAAGGCTTTACTCAGATTCCAGGGAAAGATTTCAACGCTACGTTTGCTCCGGTGGCTAAGCTTACTACGGTCCGCTTGCTTATTTCCCTCGCTGCTTCTCATTCTTGGCCTCTTCATCAATTGGATGTCAAGAATGCTTTTCTTCATGGTGATCTTGAGGAAACTATTTACATGGATCCTCCACCTGGTTTTCGCGCTGAGGGGGAGTATTCTGGTAAAGTATGTCGACTTCGTAAATCTCTTTATGGGCTGAAACAGTCACCTCGAGCCTGGTTTAGCCGCTTCAGTGATGTGGTAATATCACTTGGTTTTACTAGATGTCATTCAGATCGTACATGCTTTATTCGCCGTTCTATAGATGGTCATTGTATTGTTATTTCTGTTTACGTGGATAACATAATTATTACTGGGGATGATTCTGTGGGAATTACTCAAGTTAATAAGGATCTCAGTCGTGCATTTGAAGTGAAGGATTTAGGGCCTCTCAAATATTTTCTCGGTATTGAAATTGCCCGGTCTCGTAGTGGAATATTAATGACTCAGAGGAAGTATGTCCTAGACCTTTTAGAAGATACTGGTACGATGGGGTGCCGTCCTGCGTCCACACCTATGGATCCTAATCTGCAGTTAACTGTTGAGTCTGGAGATTTGTTACCTGATCCCTCAGTTTATCAGCGTCTAGTTGGAAGATTAATCTATCTAACCAACACCAGACCAGATATCACTTTTGCAGTGAGTGTCGTGAGCCAATTTATGCACTCTCCTCTTACCACACACTTGGATGATGTCCACCATATCCTGCGATATCTCAAAACTTGCCCTGGTCTTGGTCTCTTTTATACAACAGGAAAACAGACTGGGGTCTCTTGTTTTACTGATGCAGATTATGCAGGGTCTAAAAATGATAGGCGCTCTACTTCCGGTTTCTGTACATTCTATGGCAGTCACCTTTTATCATGGAAAAGTAAGAAGCAGGCAGTGGTCTCTAGGTCCTCTGCTGAAGCCGAATACCGTGCTATGGCTCAGGGCACTTGTGAATTACTTTGGCTTCGTTCTCTTTTAGCCGAATTGGGTTTTCCCATGAGTGAGCTTGGATGTTGTCCACCATATCCTGCGATATCTCAAAACTTGCCCTGGTCTTGGTCTCTTTATACAACAGGAAAACAGACTGGGGTCTCTTGTTTTACTGATGCAGATTATGCAGGGTCTAAAAATGATAGGCGCTCTACTTCCGGTTTCTGTACATTCTATGGCAGTCACCTTTTATCATGGAAAAGTAAGAAGCAGGCAGTGGTCTCTAGGTCCTCTGCTGAAGCCGAATACCGTGCTATGGCTCAGGGCACTTGTGAATTACTTTGGCTTCGTTCTCTTTTAGCCGAATTGGGTTTTCCCATGAGTGAGCCTTCTACACTCTTCTGTGATAACAAGTCTGCAATTATGCTTGCTTCTGACTCAGTTCTTCATGAACGAACCAAGCATATTGAGGTGGATATTCACTTCATTCGGGAAAAAGTTCGTTCTGAACTATTGTTCCAAACTTTGTTCCCTCAACTGATCAAGCTGCGGATATGCTTACTAAATCTGTTGGACCATCCTTATTGAAGTCTTCGTTGAGCAAGCTGGGTCTTGTGGATATATTCACACCAGCTTGAGGGGGAGTGTTGGATATAGTTATTTTTATCCCGAATAATTAGCTTCCGTAGAATATGGATCACATTGATTTTTCATTATTGTTTAGAATATTTTTATTTCCTTCTTTCTTTTCTTTTCTAGAATCCTCATTCTTCTTTCTTTATCTTTTCTAGAATCCTCCTTGTAATGTATATATAAACTGTTCTATAGTGAAGAAATAAAAGTGACAATTCATTTTTTCTATATTCTATTATGGTAATTTGGAGGAAGAGGTGTACATGGATATTCCCCCTAGATATGCAAACTCAGAGACAGATGGTAAAGTATGTAGGCTCAAGAAGTCCTTGTATGGCCTAAAGCAGTCACCAAGAGCCGGGTTTGAGAGGTTTTCACAGGCTATGTGTAGATATGGGTTCAAACAAAGTCAAGCCGATCATACGTTATTTATCAAACACTCCTTGCATAGTAAGACTACTGCACTGATTGTGTATGTGGATGACATTGTCCTTACTGGTGATGACGTGGAAGAAATGCAGCAATTAAAAGAGTACATGGCAGAAGAGTTTGAAATAAAAGATCTAAGAGAGCTAAAGTATTTTCTGGGAATTGAAGTGGCCAGGTCTAAGCATGGAATATTCATCTCTCAGAGAAAGTATGTTCTGGATCTCTTGAGTGAAACTGGGATGCTTGGAAGTAGAGCATGTGATACACCTGTTGAACCAAATCAGAAATTGAGTGATGACAAAAGTGGGAAGATGGTAGACAGCGGGAGATATCAGCGACTGGTAGAAAAACTTATCTACCTATCTCATACCCGTCCTGATATTTCATTTGTTGTAGGTGTGGTTAGTCAGTTCATGCACGCACCTTATGAGAGACAGTTAGATGTGGTTAACAGGATATTGAGATATCTTAATGTTGAATAACATTACACAATATTATTGAAGGCTTAATCTCACAACTGTGAGACCTCTTTATTTATAATAACAAGAGAACAAGTAATTACACACAAGTCCCTATACTAATCATAAAATAAATAAAACATTTATAACTAATGAAACTCAACACTCCCCCTCTAGCTGGTGCGAAGATATCTCTCATTCCCAGCTTGCTAAGGATAAAGTGAAACGAACGACTTGCTAGACTCTTGGTAAGAACGTCTGCTAGCTGCTCCCCAGACTTGACAAATAGAGTACAAATGCTTCCACAATTTAACTTCTCCTTTATAAAATGTCTGTCAATCTCCACGTGTTTTGTCCTATCATGTTGGACCGGATTATGAGCAATGCTAATGGCTGATTTACTATCACAGTATAGTTTCATAGAGTCCTTTGGCCCAAACCCCAGATCAGTCAAAACTATCTGAATCCATAATAATTCACATACTCCTTGTGCCATAGCTCTAAACTCGGCCTCTGCACTGGATCTTGCTACCACTGCTTGCTTCTTGCTTCTCCATGTGACCAAATTACCTCCCACAAATGTGCAATACCCCGTAGTTGATCTCCTATCCATCACTGAATCTGCCCAATCAGCGTCGGTGTAGGCTTCAACAAGTGTATGACCATTCTTGGCAACGAACAGCCCTATCCCTGGGGCTGACTTAAGATATCTCATAATTCTAAACACAGCATCAAGATGGAGTTGTCTAGGAGCATGCATAAATTGACGTACCACACTAACAGCGAAAGCGATATCCGGTCTGGTATGAGCCAAATAGATAAGTTTGCCCACTAGTCTCTGGTATCTTCCCTTTTCAACCGGTTCTCCACTGGGATCATCACTGAGCTTCATATTTGGATCCATGGGAGTATCAACAGCTTTACAACTAAGCAAACCTGTCTCCTTTAGGAGATCCAGGACATACTTACATTGGGATATAAACAGCCCTTCCTTGCAGCGTGCCACTTCTATTCCAAGAAAATATTTCAAATCTCCTAGATCCTTAATTTCAAACTCCTTGGCAAGATAGGTCTTCAACTGTTCCATTTCAACTAAGTCATCGCCTGTGAGAACTATATCATCTACATAAACTATCAAAGCACTCAATTTCCCTTGTGATGAATGCTTGATAAAGAGAGTATGATCGCCTTGGCTTTGTCTGAAACCATATCGTATCATAGCTTGAGAAAATCTATCGAACCAGGCTCTAGGAGATTGCTTGAGGCCATATAAGGATTTCTGGAGGCAACATATCTTACCTTGTGTCTTACTATCCTCAAACCCGGGAGGAATATCCATATACACTTCTTCTTCCAAGTCACCATGTAGAAATGCATTCTTGACATCAAACTGATGCAAGGGCCATTCCAGATTTGCTGCTAGCGACAGAAGGATCCTGATGGAGTTCATTTTTGCAATCGGGGCAAATGTCTCTTGGTAATCAACCCCATATATCTGAGTAAAGCCCTTAGCAACAAGCCTGGCTTTGTATCTCTCAACAGTCCCATCCGCATTATGTTTCACGGTGAATACCCACTTGCATCCTACCGTCTTTTTACCTCGAGGTAACTCTGCTAATTTCCACGTCCCATTTTTGTGAAGAGCTTTTATCTCTTCAACCATGGCATTCTTCCAATTAGGATTAGACAAAGCTTCCTGAACATGGTTAGGGATAGACACAGAATCGATTTTGGACACAAATGCCCTATATGATGGAGAGAGATGAGAATATGAAACAAAATTTGAAAGAGGATGTTTAGTACATGCTCTAGTTCCCTTTCGCAGGGCAATAGGCATGTCTAAATCATCATCATCAGATGGATCAACAATAACAGGTATTGGAGAATTAGCAATAGAAGGAGAGGAAATACCTGAATCATCTTCACTAGAAGGCGATTGAAGCGGGATTGGAGATATGTGCCTTTTTTCTGCTGCCCCAAAAATTTGTCTCCTCTTATCCTTGGTATACGTTAACAATTCCTTACCTTCTCTCTCTTCCTCTCCTTTTTTCTCTCCTTTTTCTCCCTCTTCCTCATCTTTTTTCTGCTCACTCTTTTCTCCCTCATTCTCTCGTTTTCCTTTTTTCCCTTCCTCTTCCTCGCTAGATATAGGAAAGGGAACAATGAAAGCAGGCTGCTCTGCTTGCTGGTCTATCTCCCCCTGAAGAGGAGAAAGAGAGGACTGAAAGTAGGAAAGTGTTTCATCAAAAGTGACATCCATAGATACATACCACCGACGAGTAGGAGGATGATAACACTTGTACCCTTTCTGAGTTGGAGAATAACCAACAAAGACACATTTGACAGAACGAGGATCTAACTTCCGACGAGAAGGAGAATGATTGTGGACAAAACACACACAACCAAACACTTTAGGAGGAATGGGAAAAATGGAGGATGACTTAGTAAGAAGTTCAATTGGAGATTTCTTACCAAGGACACGAGAAGGAAGACGGTTGATAAGATAGGATGCAGTTAGGACTGCTTCCCCCCAGTAAGACTTGGGAAGATGCATAGAGAAGAGCATAGACCTGGCTGATTCTAACAAATGACGGTTTTTTCTCTCTACAACACCATTTTGCTGAGGGGTGTTAGTGCAAGAAGTTTGATGGATCATTCCATGTTCAGAAAAATAGTGAGTGAGACCACCAAAGATGTATTCCCCCCCTTTGTCAGACCGAACAACCTTGACAATTGTGCTAAACTGTGTGCATATCATTTTGTGAAAGGATTTAAAGATGGAAAAAACATCATTCTTATCCTTCATCAAATAAACCCAAGTAGTGCGAGTACAGTCATCAATAAAGGTAACAAACCACTTATAGCCATTTAGAGTGATAACAGGAGAAGGACCCCAAACATCAGTGTGAATAATAGCAAATGGAATAGTACTTTTATTAAAACTAGAATTATAAGTTGCACGATGATGTTTTCTCAACTCACAAGCCTCACAAGAAATGTTGGAAACACTTTTATTACTGACAAGAGAAGGAAATAAAAAACGAAGTAAATAAAACGAAGGGTGGCCTAATCTCTGATGCCATAACCAAGCTTCCCTAGGAATAGTCTCTCTCTGTATATGACGAGCTGCTTGTGGTAAGTTCCCTGTGTGGCTCCCTCTGGCAGCAGAAAATATAGGCCATTCTCCTCTCTACCACTGCCAATCACCTTCTTCGTGGAGAGATCCTGAAAGACACAATGAGATGGGAAGAAGGTAACACTACAGTTAAGATCATGAGTAATCCTAGCAATGGGTAAAAGATTAGTAGAGAAATTAGGAACATGAAGTACTGAAGATAAAGGTAATGAAATAAAAATTTTAATGACACCTTTACCAGAGATGGATGAAAGAGAACCATCTGCAGTTTTAACTTTCTCTTTACCAGAACTTGGGGTATAAGAAGAGAATACAGAGGAAAGACCGGTCATGTGATCGGAAGCTCCGGAGTCAATAATCCATGGTTGACTAGAATCAGCATGTAAGGCATGTGAAAAATTAGCTAAAATACCTGACTAGGCAAAGGAAGTAGAGGCAGATGGAGTGTTCAACTGAGTCATAGTACGGCGGAGTGTTTCGATATCGGCACTACTGATGTTTCCCACTGCTGGAGGAGCTGAGGCAAGAGTATCTTTCTCCTCAGACGGAGATGAGTCAGTAGTCAAATGAGCTCGTGGAGGACCACGACCACCATGACGGCCACCACCACGTCCACTGGGAAAGAAAGGACGCCCATGAAGCTTCCAACATGTCTCGCGAGTGTGTCCGAGACGATTGCAATGATCACACCAAGGTCTATTATTGTTGGTGTCACGTCCCATATACTGGGGTTCTCTCGGAGGAGTAAAGGTCTTGCCGCCCCGTTGATTAGAGGATACCAAGGCTGACCTATCTGTCGATGAAGAGGGCAACATAACTGTAATGTTTTGAATTTTTTTAAGGGTATTATGGTAATTTTAGTGGTCAATGTATGGACCCATTGTGGACTTATACATTTTAATGCCTAACCTTTGGTCTTGTGGTACCACTTTGGTAATTGTTTTGGCACATGGGTGTGTATATATATATGTTACATATTTGTATGTGTGTGTGTGTGAGGGAGACAAGAGGGGGCCCACAAGTCACCTCCCCAAACCACTCCCAAACCACTCCCAACCACCCCCAACAACTAAAGTCCCCTAGGAAGCTTCCTAGGAAGCTTCCCCCTCTCCTTCTCCCTCCCTTATATATCTCTCCCCCTCATTTTCTTTTCATTATTCTTCTCCTATCTCTATCTCTATCTCTATCACCCTCATGTTTGGAAGAGTAAACCCCCATATTTACTTCAACCTTAAACCCTAATTTTGAGCCTCTATAACTCATTGTTGGGAGCAAACTATTAGAAGCAAAAGTGACCCTCTCTACTAGAGCTTCCCATTGGTGTTCTTATTTTCTCCATTTGTGTTCTCTAGCTCAAGTTATGGCCTAAGGAGAGAGGATGAACTTTCTATTTTCTTGTTCTTGAAGATCTACTACTTGGGCTTTCTCAATCTCTCTTGGATTCTCTTTGCTTATACTTGTATTCTCAAGGAGAAGGTAGATTACATTATTTATATACAAATGGTATTCTATATCTAAACTTTGACATGTGATTAATTGCTATAAATAAAGGTTTTGTGGAGTAAATTATAATTCCTTCCAAATGCACATGTTTATGTGACTTGCATGTCTAGTTGTTAATTAGTTGCATAGATGCTTAAATGAGATTATGTGCTTATTTACTTAGTTGCTAATTAATAACTAAAATGTTCATATAAATTAAGTCTTGTTGCTAAGTTGAAAGCATGCTTGTGTGTTATTATTAATCCTCTAAATGGTAGAACTCATGCTTACTTTGGTTATTGTCAAAGTCTTAATGTTGCTAATAAATGATGAAATTTATTGATATCATTCTTGAAATTTGACACATGCATTAGAATCGTAGAAGTCACGTGCATTGTTGCCAAGTGGGCACACCTCATAGCATAGCATGATTTGCATATGAGAAGTTCCAAAATGGGGATAAATAGATGTGAAAAATCCGGATGTGGGTTGTGTGTGAGGACAGGGTGGACGTACCTAAGAACGTACCAAACTCCAACTTATATTCGACTAGCTATCGGAAAGTTGGTATGCTACATTCCCAGTGGGGGGTGGCTCACAGTCCGGTAACGAGGCGAGTGAACACGTATGCATAGCCCGAGGGCTCATTAGTTGAAAAGCTTAGGCATCATACATGGCACCACATCTCATTGGTAGTTATGGGATCCATCTTGTATATCTATAAAGTTTTCTACTAAGCCGTCGTGCTTAATGAATCTATAAAAACTCTTTTTCAGGCGGTCTTGATAGGGGCAAGGCCCACGAGTAGCCGGATACCCTAGCCTCATGTTTTTGAAGTTCCCCACGAGAAATCATGTTCTTTTGGACTTACTTAGCATAGTTCTTTTATTAAACTTGTAACAGTTGCAATTCGATATCGTTCATGTTAGACTCGAATTATGGAACTTACAAGTACTTGGGTTTAAATCCTTCCATCTATGCTAATTTGTAAGCTATGACCTAGCTTGGGCACATGTTAGCCCCTTTATGCGTTTGGTAATGTTAGTGGAGTCCTTGTATTGGAACTCTTTCACAACTTGTAATATTCTCATTGTTAATATTCGTTGTTATGTATCCGGGATCTTCGAATCCCCTATGATCTATTTATGCTTTTGAACCATTTTGACATGTCGAAAGACTTGCTGCCTAACTTATAAATTTGGACCTAACTCGAAAACTTTTAAACTCTGATTTGGTTTATACTAAGCCTATGGCTTGTACGTTGTGGGGAATATATTATTTTTAATTTCTAAAGGACCGTTCAGTCGTAAATTCTCAAACCTTGATTTCATTAAAACCTTCAATTAAACTTCTTCTTTTCTTCCACTCTTGACACTTCTTATTTCTATTCTTATAAAAACTTCTTTGAAAACCAGAGTACTGTGGGTCGACCCTACTTGACTCGTTTGGTCTCAGCGGGTTGACCTTTGATTTTTCTTTAGAATCCATTAGGATTCTTTTGTAACTTCCGCACTATTTGGTTGGTTCACGTAGGACCTCTTCTTCTTAACCTCTTTCTTTGACTCTTTGGCCCGTCCACATGTCGTGGATTTTGGGGCGTTACAATAACAGAGCGGCGACTTTCTTCATCTTGCACAATAGAAAAAGCTTCTCGAAGAGATGGAAGGGGAACAATACCCAAAATACGGCCACGAACTGGATCAAACTCTGGCCTAAGACCGGCTAAAAACTTGAAGATTCTTCCCCTTCAATGTATTTCTGAAAACCCACAGCATCAGTTGGATTAGAGGGATGAAATGTGATTAAATGATCAAGTCGCTTCCAAAGAGAGCCTAGAGCGGTTAAATACTGGAGAGTAGTGCGATCCCCTTGAACTTCGTCCTGAATTGCTCTTCGAAGTTCATACACTTGGGCAACATTCCCTTGACAGGAATATGTTTCAGCTAAAGTATCCCAAATATCTTTGGCCGTGCCCATAGATAAGAATGGATCTGCAAGTTCGGGTTCCATAGAATGAACTAGCCAACTCATAACAAGAGAATTATCACCCTCCCACTTGAGATATGTCGGATCATCACGAGTAGGGGCCTTGACTGAACCATCCACATAACCGAATTTATATCGACTACGGAGCCATAAAGTTGCCGATTGGGACCATGAGAGGTAATTAGCACCATTGAACAACGCAGTGGTGATTTTGGAACCCGGATTCTCAATAACGTACGACTGTCTTTCGTCACCCATAGAAGAACCTGAAGAGGCGGCAATAGATTTCTCAGATATCACATCATCTTTTGACATGATGAAGGATGCAGATAATCAAGGGATGGTGGTCAAGGGAAGCCTATGATGATCCGATCTAATTAAACAACATAGATTCGCTTACGGATCGAAGACGAACAAACTAGGAGCAAATAATGTTCTCAAAAAATTATTGCGGCTAGGTGTGAATACTGCTGCGTGAACAGTAACTCGATGAACAGTGCTGCGATGAACAGTAACCCGGTGAACAGTGCTGCGATGAATAGTGTTGCGATGAACAGTGCGCGATGAACAATGCTGAGATGAAACTCTCGTTGGGTCGGCTAAGGTTAGGGTTAAGGTTAGGGTGGCGGCTGATGGTGATGATGGTAGGCAGCTGGTGGTGGTGACAGAACCCTAATTTAGGGAGGCTCTGATACCATGTTGAATAACATTACACAATATTATTGAAGGCTTAATCTCACAACTGTGAGACCTCTTTATTTATAATAACAAGAGAACAAGTAATTACACACAAGTCCCTATACTAATCATAAAATAAATAAAACATTTATAACTAATGAAACTCAACACTTAAGTCGGCTCCTGGCAAGGGTTTATTTTTTGGTAGGCATGACCATTTTAGAATAGAAGCATACACTGATGCGGATTGGGCCAGTTCTGTGACAGACAGGAGGTCTACATCAGGGTACTGTACTTTCGTGGGAGGTAACCTCGTTACGTGGAGAAGAAAGAAGCAAAGTGTTGTTGCTCGGTCTAGTGCAGAGGCTGAATTTAGAGCAATGGCTCAAGGTGTGTGTGAACTCCTGTGGTTAAAATTGCTATTGAAAGACTTGAAGGTGGAAACTAGTGATTCAATGAAGTTGTATTGTGATAGTAAGTCAGCTATTAGTATTGCACACAATCCGGTCCAGCATGACAGAACGAAACATATTGAGATCGACAAGCACTTCATTAAAGAAAATCTTGATAATGGAACAATTTGCACTCCTTTTGTGAAGAGTAGCAATCAACTTGGTGACGTTATTACTAAAGGAGTTGGAGTTAAACCGTTTCATGATATGCTTAGCAAGCTGGGATTGAGAGATATCTTCTCACCAGCTTAGGGAGAGTGTTAGTTAAATGAGTTTAGTTTTATTTTATTATTGTAGAAGGGCTTTAATGTAATTATTATTTCTCTTTTATTGAATAATATATATATGGGGTGTGACTATTTGTTAACCCTAAGTTTGACATAATCCTATTGTTGACAGTTAACTCCTACAAATGTGCAGTACACAGAGGTGGAACATCTATCCGTGACAGAACCAGCCCAATCAGCATTTGTATAAGCCTCTACCCTCAGGTGATGCTTAGCAAAAAGCAAGCCTTTTCCGGGAGCAAACTTCAAATAACGAAGAATCCTATAGACAGCATCTTGGTGTGACACCCGAGGAGAATGCATAAATTGACTAACAACACCAACTGCAAAAGCAATATCAGGACGAGTATGAGACAAGTAAATTAGCTTAACCAAATGTCAACCAATTCCCTGTTACTGTCTTCACTAGGTTTTTTATTCTACTCCATAAGCGTATCACAAGCTTTACTACCAACCATCCTTGTTTCCTTCAACAGGTCCAAAACATACTTCCTTCGGGAAATAAAAATCCCTGTTTGAATCTCGCAAGTTCAATCCCTAGAAAGAACTTCAAGGCTCCCAAGACTTTTATCTCAAACTCTGTGGCTAATTGGTTTTTCAATTTTTCCATCTCCTCTAAGTCGTCCCTTGTGAGCACAATATCACAACATAAACAATAAGTGCAATGGTCTTACCCTGTGTGGAATGTTTGTATTCTTTTCTTAATATTTATACCCTTAGCACTCAAGTTATACTCAAATCATTAGGCACATAGCAAGTATAGAAAAAGAATATGCTTTCATCTTATGCAATATATACAATTATGATTTTGGGATATTACAATGTGTGTGCCCTCAATGATGCTACATGCATATATGTAGCTTCGAGTCCTTTCCTTATTTATAATTATTATTGAAAAAGCATGCATAAGAAACAATTTAAGATCCAAATAAATGTCGGGACACTTTTTATTTTGTTGAAGTCTAAAAGTTTGAAAAGATAAATTTCGTGAAAAAGGTCAATCAAGAATCTAAACACCAGACCTCAAAAATATTAAAGTCCTTATGTGCATTAACGTTAATTGCAAGTTTAAAACTAGGGTAAAATGCATTTTGCACCCTCAAACTATACCATGTTTGGCACTTTGGTCCCTAAACAATTTTTATTTGTATTTTGGTCCCCCAACTAACATTTTGTGGCAGCTTGTCAGTCCAAAAGTGACGAAGGGGGCAAACTGCCACAAAATGTTAGTTGAGGGACCAAAATGCCAACAAAAAAAAAATTGTTTAGGGACCAAAGTGCCAAACAGGGTATAGTTTGAGGGTGCAAAATGCATTCAACCCTTAAAACTAATAATTGATGATGCCAATGCCAAACATGTAAAGCCAACAGTTTTTCCTCTTATTCTAAGTTCCATGCTTAAGTTACAAGCAATATTTTTCTTGTTTTCTTCGTGTATGCACGCACACCCATTATTTCAACATTGTTGTCCGACTATGATACAAAACTCATTGCAACCACAGTATGCATACACTTGGTTACTTGTAACTTAACCTTGTCATTCTAGGTAATTAGGCTTCAAATTAAGTTTCTTAATAGTTAATACTCTTAACATTTGCATTAAATTTTCCCCTTTCTCATACCATCTATTAACATAAACTTTCTACATGAGAATTTCGACCATGACTGAGCAAGGAAGAATTAGACGAATAGCCCAATAGCAAGTCAAAGAATACTACAGATATACCAATCAACCTGGCCTTCCGCATTGCAAGATTGTTTGCAATAATCTAAACCGATATTGTGCAATAGATTGATGGAAGGAACCGAATACGAGAAGGGCCAAAGCTAATTTGTCAATCGGTCGGCCACATTTCAACAATGTTTTGCTGACATGCCTCGGACATTCTACCCACAAGTTTAGGGTCGTTTTATGTTAGGGTTATTTTGAGTGTTTATCTATGTTTATTTTGAGTTAGTTGTCACACCTGTCCCGGAAAATGCATTCATCTTAAAATGCATATTTGAATTGTGAGAATTATTAATGTTGATTAATAATTGAGGAATTGGTTGACTATGGTCAACGAAGGGTGTCAAGTGAGGACACGGTGATTCGATATCCATTGAGGCATTCATAAGAATTAAATGGCATTTATGTGATTAAATGTTATTTGAAATATCTGGTATTTTATGAATAGTAAATTACCTGTGTAGAGTAAATTTCTAGTAGTTTTGATATTCATAAATATCATTTTGAACCCTGTGGTGAGAATGTGAGTGACACGTTGCATAAAAGGAAGGTGGTATGGAGATTTCACAAAATTTAGTTTTCTACGTAATTACGAACCCAAACGGAACTTAGACGAAAACTTTCGTAATTTATAGTTTTCACTCGTGAAGTCATAAAATGGACGTGTACGACATTTCAAGGGATAATTAGAAGTTTAGAGAACTCGCGGGGAGTTAAACACGATTTCCAAAAGTTGTGCCTATATATAGAAAACCATGAGATATTTTCATTAGTTATAATTCTCTAACCTAAATCAAAAGGAGGCCAAAAGGTGGATTTATTGCTTCAAGCTTCAAGACATAAATCGACGAACTTCCGATCGTCAACTTTTCTCCAAATTTTATATTCGGACTCCTCGAGGTATTAGCTACGTTTTGATGTCTATTAGGCCACGTTTGGTAAATTATTTCCGAAAAGCTAATTTTAAGAATTTGGGGAAAACATGTGTATACTTGTAGGAATCGCTTGTAATCGGATATTCGACGTTTAATTGGTGTCCTAGTACTTTCCCTGAAGTATTAGAGATATAGCACGAGGTATGAATTCTTGACTTATGTTATATAGGCAATTTTGGATGCTTTAAATATCGAACATGAATTGTAATCCGGGCAAAATTCATGTGGTAGTTAGGCCCGTTAATTTACTCGCGAATACGTATGAAAGCATGTTTGTATGGTTATGTGAGTATGCTAAATGTCTATGTGGGTCAAAGGGGAGGTTATACAAATTCATGCCGGGGGTAAGCTTCTCGATGTTTGAGAATTTAGTAGCGACGGCTACTGTACATGGTTTGGGAGAAGGCCCAGCCAGGGTACTGGATGAGTAGTTTGGGAGAAGGCCCAGCTATGGCATCAATTCCATTACCGGGTGAACGCGTATCTCTCTCCCTAGCGACTATTTGTTGTTGTGATGATATTAAGGCATGAATTGTCATACATGCATTTGTCATAGAATTGTACACTCAGCATATAGCTGAGCAGTGGAGACTTCCTCCATTGCAGGTGACAGGAAGAAAGGGAAAAAGAAGCGAGAAGAGTGAGGCTAACGGGAATGTCGGGGATCACTTTTGTATATGTTTTTGTTTTCCATTCCAAATGTTGTAAAGTGAAATTTTGAGAAGTTAGAACTATTAACTTCAACTTGGAAGGTTAGGAATGGTTTAGTAATGTTGTAATATGTCTCAAACCACTTTGGTTATGGTTGTAACAAAGCCGAGCTTGTGGATTCTCGTTTTGGGAATACCTAACTTGTCATTTTGGATTTTGAATGTAGGTTATTAGTACTTTTATGATTTGATCCCAATGAGCCCTTAACTTATTCCGTTAATGTTTTCAAAGCTTAGACATGCTGTCAAAGATGTTTATATACCTTTGGTCAAATTTCTGAATGATTGGAAATTTGTATGTTGAAGTTTTGTCGTGTTTGCGACGTTTTTAAAAAAAAAAAAAATGAAAAAAGTAGGAAAAGTGGACTGCTTGTGAATAGTGCTTTTACAAAGGAAGTACCTTTTTCGGAAAATATTGAAATGTTCTATTTAGCTTTTAGGGTGCCTTTGGGGTCCCTAATAAAACTTTTATGGTTAAATTGAAATATAATTAACTTTTCCAATTGATACAGATTTTATGGACTCGTAGTTCAAATTTCTTTTCTTTTCTCCCAAAATGAACTTTGCTTTAAAGAGTTTGTTAAGCTTCTTTTCCGCTGCTAGAGTTATAGAATGAATTGGATGAGCCTCGGTGGCGTGCCACGTGTCCTATTTCCGCCCGTAGCGGGATGGGTCGTGACATTAGTGCATTGTTACAATTTCATACTAAAGTTATTGAGTTTAGTAGTCAAAGATGTTAAAATAAATGAAAATACAATTGGACCTTCAACAATGCCAGAATGTTCGCAGACATGCCTTGGATACTATTGTCTTTACTTTCAGTCAGTACATTGTTCCAAATTCATACTCAATTTATTGAGTTTTGGAGTAAAAGGCATTATGATAAGTTTAGATCCTAGACATGGGCCGTAGTATGGCCTTCTACTTCTTCACTCCACAGTAACTCTAACTCATTTACCCACCTTTACGCCTTTCCTTCAACACCTAAACCTAAAAGAGTTGCCCTTGACATTCTCCCACAAATAAATTCTGAAATTCATGTGACTTATCATTTTCATGACCGAGCCTATCCCAACCTTAAATCATCAACCACCCCACAACCATTATTTGACTCCGTAGAATATGTTATCTCAATATTCTTCACAAGCTTGGCTCACCATATGATCAAAAGTATGAAACGTTTTATTCGAAGTTCCACACAACTTTCCTGCATTAGGATGGCACTAGAGCTCGTAAGTAAGTTTTTCAATGTGCATGTCCAAAATCGAGATTTTTCAAGATTTGACAAGGACAACTCCATTAGACAGTCATTGACCTCATAAGTGCTCAACGTGCCGACTTGGCAATACAACCAACAAAAAGTCTAATTTGGACACCTCCACACATAAATGGGTAACTTAAAGGGGTACATTAACTAGAGAGGTCACAAACAAACCTTACAGTCACATGTTTGTTAAAGCTCTTATGAAATTAAACCGCCGGATAACATGACATTCATGTTAAACTGATTCAACTATGACAGCATACATGAATAAGCACAAATCAAACATGTGGTCCACTAAATGCAAGGGTAGCCAGATGATAATAATTGCTGCATTTCGAATCATATAAAGGACAAGACGGCACAAATGCGCAGCTTTTAAGTCCTTTGAGAAGATATCATGAAACAATGGCCAATGTTGCATGAATAGAGTACTTTATCAAGTGGTAGTATCATTAAAGAAAAGCCAATATCATCATTAGCGAAAGGTAATTTCTATAAATACTAGAAATTCTCCGTGCCAATGGGCATTACAAAAAATAAAAAGGTGTACAAATAATTATATATATTTTAATAAGAAAAATTTTTACAAACGGTAAATATCACCTACCTCCGTGACGTTTGGCCTTAATACACTTACGTCCCCTCAAGTTCAAAACTTTCACTTACCACTTTTTTTTTAATCTTAGTATCATATTCAGTTAAATTTTCTACCAGTTTGGTACAGGAAGGGGGAAATTACTAAAATTCAAAAATAAAGGAGGAAAGTGATATTCTTGAAACGTGAGGGGTGATATGTATTTTAAGGCGAAACCTCAGTGGAGGTACCCTTTTATATAATATTAACATTTGGATACATATTTAATTTACAGAGAAATAGTGTTTTGAGAATATGTATAAAGGTGTAAGAGATGGGGAAGCGAGATTTTTTTTCAAAAATTTAAGTTTAAAAAAGGGGTGAAGTGTGAAAACAATTTTGTACACTTAGATGATAGGCATTCACATCAACATTCCTCCAAGTTATATAGATATACATACTTTTGTCTATAATATAAATAGGATTTGGAATTCAAACTTTACCTTTTTTTTTTTATAAAGCAAACAAATTGAGCATAAGGCTTGGGACACATGGGTTGGTTTGGTTTGGTAAACAAATAGAGCATAAATTTGGCTGAAGCCGGGTCAGAAAAATAATGAATGAACATAACAAGTGATTGAAAGAAGCACTTCAGACAGGGTTGAGAGGTAGAAAGCCTGAATGTAAGAAACAAAATGCTAATAGAATAAAAAGGTTTTTTTTTTATTATTATTGATGGGGTGAGACTGGTGTGTACGTACGTTAGGGCTTTGGAGATGCGAGAAAAGTGGTCATCTCCGTATGCTTTTATCAAGTACAACTCCACCTTGGGATTCCATCGCAAGCTTGGGTTATACCAGTAACGTTCCGAAGGATCCATCTGTAGTAGATTGTGCTGTAATAAGTCGATAACAGCTATACGGAGTATAATTATACATATATATATAGAGAGAGAGAGAGCGCGCGCGCGCGAGAGAGAGAGAGAGAGAGAGAGAGAGAGAGAGAGAGAGAGCGAGATAGAGTGTGAGTGTTCAGTGTGTACCTGGGAAGTAGTTCGGCTGATCAGAGTAACGTGGCGTCTGCTGCAGAGGATGGTCTTCAACAAATCCCACCCTTTCTTCATTCAAAGTCAAAGAGCCTAGAACGAAACAATTGGGCGCTGCATGCGATCAGACCTAACCTAGGGCTGGCCCAGTTAACCGGCCAAAACTACTGACTTCGCAGTCCGTGGCTCGGCTCAGATCGGTCTCGCCTCCCTTATGCTCATTTTAATACCAATTCATCCATATCTATTCTTCTTTTCTGATACTGTTTGTCATTGCTTATTTGTTCATTTTAATCACTTTTGATGGTCTAAATTATTTATTGATCTGTTTGTTTGAGCAAAAATATAAGTAGATTTGATCCAAAAAGCAGTTTAACAATAAGCAGGTGAGGATGCTTTTCAAGATTATCTCTATGATTAATCAATTCATAGCATATTAACCAAACACCCAAACCATAATAAGCAGTTCTACTTTTAAGCAGTTCTACCAATTGCAATCAAAATCGCATAAGCATAAGCACAGACAAACAAGCTCTCTATCTATTCTTCTTTTATATATACTAGGTGTATCCCCTCATATTAGTTTATTTGGTTTTTTTACAAAAGGAAAAAGGGAAAAAGTCGTCGTGCCAAAAAATGATTGATACACCCAAATTTGGCTCTATCCTATTACCGAGCGGTTCAAATCAGCAGCTAGTCCATGCCCCGGGCGAATCATGCACAACTCCTCAGAAGCATCAGCCCGAGTGGTTTATTCTACTCATCATCCCGAGCGGTTCATTCATGACCCGGCCAGTAGGTCGGGGAAACTGCACAGGCACATCTCACCGTGGTAACAACTCATACGGGCCCACAGACGTGATCCCGAGCATTACGGGCAGTTTCCTACTCAAGCTAGAAGACTAATGGAAAGTGCACACTATTTCCTAATCCAATTAGGAAATCCCAATGATTAATGCCAATCTATATCAATAGGATTATATTTCCTTATCCATGTATGAGTAGGTCTCTTACGTCTATAAAAGAGACCTCTCACCCCCTACTGAAGGGGCTGCCAACTCTTAAGTCTACACAGCACCTCTATAAAATTCACCATTATATGCATACACCCGGCCGGTATTACTGGTAGTGACGCCTCTCTTTGTTGGCTCACCAGGCCCGCCGGTGATCTACTAGTGAATGTGCTCAGACATACCCGTGGACGTAGATACCTTCATTAACAGGACTGAACCACATACAAAAAAAATCTCTCTCTCTCTCCTTACATTACTCTACTCTACTCTTACCAATTTCTGGCATCATCAGTTTGGCGCCGTTTGTGGGAAACGACAAGTCTTCTCATCAACAAATCTCTTGACTGATCATCATGCCACCGAAGAAGGGTAAGAAGGTTGATCAGCAGTCCGACCGGGATGTTCCTTCGGCCCCGGCACCGGCTACGACAGCCATGACATCTGAGCAGATCACCACGACCCTCACACAACTCTTGGAGGGCCAGCGTCAAATCCAGCAACAAATAGAAGCCCTGCTGGCCCAGCAAAGCCGTCCTCCAGGGGCCGGGAAACCACCCAGGAACGTTGCATACGGTTGGGAACCAATCTGGACCAGACAACATCCCCGAGCCAACCCGTCCCGTGTTGAGGATGCCAGAGACATCAACAGTGGGCGTGCTGCCCGAGAGGAAAGGCGGGAGCATATGGCCCGGGAATCAGTCCGGGGGATACGGTTACCCGGAGTCATAGCCGAGCCCGATCCCAGAGGATAGCACCCCGCCATGAAGAAGCATCTTCCACTAACCCGACTAGTTCCTTAGATACCTGTCAGGAAGGAGTGGAAGCCCGAATCAAAGACTTGCAGAAGCATCTCGACGGAGTGGCCAAGAAGCTTGGTCAAACCCGCGCTCAAAATCAGGCCAATACCGAGACAGAGTCACCGTTCTCCAGCTAGATCACGGGGCTTGCTATCTCGCACAAATTCAAGCAGCCTCGCCTAGATCCTTACAACGGCTCGGGAAGCCCGGTCAACCACGTCCGGACCTAAAAGGCTCAGATGGCCCTAGCCACCAACTCCGATGAGCTACACTGCCTAGTCTTCCCCAGCACTTTGAAAGCCCGGCCATGCAGTGGTTTTACTCTTTGGAGCCCCGATCAGTCTGCAATTTCAAACAACTCAGCAAGCAGTTCATCAACCAGTTCACCGGTATGCATGAGCGGCCACAGCCAGACATGCAGCTACTGACGGTCAGACAACGGAATAATGAGTCCCTCAAGGAGTTCACCGACCCGTTCAACCAACAGAAGCTTCAAATCTGCAATCTGAACGAGACAATTGCCATCATAGCCTTCTGCTTGGGAGTTCAACACACCAAGTGCGCCGCGTCGTTCCACCGAAATCGACCGGTAACCTTGGTCGAACTCGCAGAGAGGGTTGGAAAATACATTGACACTGAAGAATTTCTAAATCAAAGACCCCGGGCAAGAAAGCAACGAGTCTTCCAGAAGTAAGCGAAAGCGAGATCAGCCCGGGAGTTCAGACAGTTCTTTCAGTTCACAGCGGTCAGAGTTCGGCAGCCCCGACACGACCTCCAGTTCACAGCGGTCTGAGTCCGGTCGCCCTGACATGACCTCGAGTTCACATCGGTCAGGATCAAGCAGTTCCGACTTTGCCTCCAGCACAGAGAAATTTGGAGCCCGACGATCCTGATCCGACCTCCTGCCTCCATCGATCTAAATGAGCCCGACTATAGTGGTACTTGCCTGATCACCACATGAGGCTCCGCCGATTGTCAGAGATCCCTTCCAAAGTCCTCGGGCCTAACCCCGAGGCATCTAAAAAGACCTCGGGCCTAACCCCAAGGCATCTCAAAAGA
This sequence comes from Hydrangea macrophylla, assembly GCA_033977485.1. Lineage (NCBI taxonomy): Eukaryota > Viridiplantae > Streptophyta > Magnoliopsida > Cornales > Hydrangeaceae > Hydrangea > Hydrangea macrophylla. The sequence goes on along the minus strand of CM066990.1, from coordinate 9,007,358 downwards.
CCTCGGGCTCCGAACCCAGGCACTCAAAAGACCTTGGGCTCTGAACCCAGGCACTAAAGACCTCGGGGTCACGCCCGAGGCACCGGCTTCGCTTAGGTCCAACCGACGATGAGGGAAAACCCCCTAGGTGGCTGATGATGGCAAGCTTCAAAAGACCCTACAACCACCATGTTCCAGGTCGGTTACCTACAGTTCATAGCCTCTATAAGACCCTCGTCTTAGTGAAACCGGTGTAGTGAACTAAACAGGTAATCACACCGGGTATCTACAGGCCTCGCGGATAACCAAGTCAAAATCTTGGACAACCCGAGCACCTACAGTACTTAGAGGCATTAACTCCACTTAGGTCCAAACCGACGATAGAGGTGACTAAAATCTCTTAGGTTGGCCAACGATAGAGGAGTACAAGGACCCTAAAGCAACGTGATTTAGGTCAGCTCCACCAACATGGTCAAGCTCTTCTCCCAACAGTCTTGACGAAGGCTGGCCGGGCGGAAGACAACCATCCTGGGGAGTTAACATAAAAAAGGACCCTAGAGCAATACGCTTTAGGTCGGCTTTTCCAACATGGTAAAATCCTTCTACCCACAGCCTTGACGAAGGTTTACGGGTAGAAGATAACCATCTTGAGAGCTAACTCAAGGAAAAAAGACTCCGAAGTAGGCCGAGTCTCAACTCTCGGTCACTTCCCGAGCATTCAAAGACTCCGAAGTAGGCCAAGTTTCAACTCTCGGTCACTTCCCGAGCATTCAAAGACTCCGAATTAGGCCGGGTCTTAACTCCCGGTCAGTTCCCGAGCACCTAAAGGTCCCGAGCTAGGCTAGGTCTCAACTCTCAGTCAGTTCCCGTGGACTCACCAGGCTCAGAAGCCCCAAGGCAGCTTTCACAAGCACTCAGACAGCGGCAAGTAACATCAAACTGATTTCCAAACTTGCCCCGATATAGCATCTGGACAATCTTGGAAATGGGGGGCAGTTGATACACCCAAATTTGGCTCTATCCTATGACCGAGCAGTTCAAATCAGCAGCTAGTCCATGCCCCGGGCGAATCATGCACAACTCCTCAGAAGCATCAGCCCGAGCGGTTTATTCTACTCATCATCCCGAGCGGTTCATTCATGACCCGGCCAGTAGCTCGGGGAAACTGCACAGGCACATCCCACCGCGGGAACAGCTTATCCGGGCCCACAGGCATGATCCCGAGCATTACGGGCAGTTTCCTACACAAGCTAGAAGACTAATGGAAAGTGCACACTATTTCCTAATCCAATTAGGAAATCCCCATGATTAATGCCAATCTATATCAATAGGATTATATTTCCTTATCCATGTATGAGTAGGTCTCTTACGTCTATAAAAGAGACCTCTCACCCCCCATTGAAGGGGCTGCCAACTCTTGAGTCTACACAGCACCTCTATAAAATTCACCATTATATGCATACACCCGGCCGGTATTACTGGTAGTGACGCCCCTCTTTGTTGGCTCACCAGACCCGCGCGGTGATCTGCTAGTGAACGTGCTCAGACACACCCGTGGACGTAGGTACCTTCATTAACATGACCGAACCACATATAAAAAAAATCTCTCTCTCTCTCTCTCTCTCTCTCTCTCTCTCTCTCTCTCTCTCTCTCCTTAAGTTACTCTACTATACTCTTACCAATTTCTGGCATCATCAATGATCATTTTGTAATTTTTCGTACAAATATTGCACGTGTCAATCCCCTCATATTAGCTTGTTTAACTTCTACAGTCGTTTGTGTTGACTTATTTTTTAAGCCATTTGTAATTATGGTTGTCAAAGTTTACTAAACCTTATATTTAGGCCAAAATTGACCTATGTTATAGTATATCCCCTCATATTAACTCCTTTGGCCTTTACAACTAATTTTGTAAAGGGAAACAAAAAAATATGTAAATATAATGTAAACAGACGTTTTTGTTGAGTTTATTTTGAAGCTAATCGTTCTCATATTAGCTTCCTTGGCTTTTATAACTATTTTTGTAAAGGGAAAAAGTTGATGTGTCAAAAGATGATCATTTTGTAATTTTTCTTACAAACATTGACATGTGTAAATATTGTGCCAATAGATGATCATTCTGTAATTTTTCTGACAAAAAATGACCTATCTGTAAATATTGTAGCAAAATATGATCATTCTGTAACTTTTCTTACAAAAATGACCTGTATAAATATTGTGCCAACAGATGACCATTCTGTAATTTTTCTTACAAATATTGACCTATATAAAAATTAATGTCAACAGTTTGTTGACTATTTTTTGAAGTGAAGTGTAATTATTTTTGAAAAAGTTGATTGAATCTGAAATATTTAAGCCAAAGTTGATTAAATCCTCATTATTATATTAAATATAATTTCAAAAGTTGGCTTGAATGCAATTATTAGTCGACTTGAATGTAATTATTGTACAAATGACAGAATTAGCATCACCCAAATTAATATATCCCTATATAGTTGTACACACGTACGAGTAATTATGATATAGTAAAGGGATATTATAGTATTTGAGTAACTATGCAATTACCGTAAAGAACAGAACAAACAGAGAAATACCAAAATTAGAGAAATCAATTTGAGAATTGGGCACAGATCCATAGGAATGTTAAGTTCTTTGTTCTTTTATGTGAGAAGATATGTATATATATATCAACAATGTTAAGATAACAAATACTTTTTTATAAATATTTACAAACAAACTCTATTTCTCTTTTTGGTGGTACTTTGTGGTTCACTGAAATTATCCGGACCCCACAATGCCACGTAAGATAGAGATAGAGTGTGTTTTTACGTGTTTGTCACTCAAATATTACTCATAATATATATATACTAGTTGTCGACCCGTGTAATGGTTAAAGATCTAATAATATTCACTTTACTTTCAATATGTCTAATAAATTAAGATCTATTTCATTCTAATATATGATTATAATATTTGTAATATGGCTTAATTCAATAAAATTTGTTTAATAAATAATAGTTGAATCTAACTAATTTACATCAACCATCAAAAACCATAAGATTCCACATTTGTTCATTGGAGACCATAGATACCATATTTGGTGTGGTTCGACTTGAAGTCGTAGCAAAATTTTTGCTTTACAATAATAAAATAATTGACTGTATTATTATAATAAGAAATATCATCACCCTAGATATTTTTGAACATTTAATGGCCAAAAAAATATGCAGCTCTATTTCATATAGATATGAGTTTAAAATAAAGGACAATTCTTCTCCTAGTAATTCTCGCTTTAACACCACCAATATATCAAGACTACAAAAACCTTTGAAAACATATAAACAAATTAACCAAAACATTTAAGTGTCAAAATTGAATGGATTTTTTTTTACCAGGACCCATATCATATTTCATAGATTCGTGTGGTAGTTATTTAGTTTCCTCAAACTCTTTTTTTGGAAGATGAGCAATTGTATGATATTCAAACTTATAAAAATATGAGATTTGATACAACTAGCATAATATTCAAAATGGGGTAGTAGTTTAATCTTACAAAAAATTAAACAAAAATTGCATTGTATATCCTATGATCAATGACAATCTGATAAAGAAAAAAAAAGAGTGAAAAAGAAATCTTATTAAGCAAACTCCTTCACAACCTAAAAACGTGGGGAAATGGCACAAAAATATATGAAAATTAAACAATTTTAATGTCAAAGTTATGGCACTAAAAAAAATGAATGTTATCAACCATTGCATCCTAGCCATGTATTCAAGAAAAAGAAAAAAAAAATCTGCCCAGAATTGGGAACGATAAGAAAACAGATGAATAATAATCATTTGCTCCCAATAAACAACTGTTAATTAAGTTTTTGAAAAATATAATAATAACTATATGTGTTCAGTTTCGAGACAAATCCTTTCAAAATTACAACTATTGAATCACTTATACATGGTGATAATGCCAAAATTTGGGTAAAGTAAATTAGAGCAGTTTAAGGAGAGAGAGAATGAAAGACCGGTTTTTTGTATGTGGTCATGCCCTGTTAACGAAGGAACCTACGTCCACGTGTATGTCTGAGCACATTCACTATACTGTAAAAAAAGTCGAGGACCTTTGGTGAACCAACAGCAGTTTGGAGCTACCAGAGGTCGGCCGAGCACGATTGAGATTGCTATAGGGGTGCTATGCAGACTAAAAAGTCGATCCCTTTCTAAGGGGGTGAGTGGTCTCTTTTATAGATACAAGAGACCTACTCATACAAGGAAATTTGATAGATTAAGTAATACAATCTGATTTAGGATTGATTGGCATCAATTATGGGGGTTTCCTAACTGAATTATGAAACAATTTACACTTTCCATTAGTCTTCTAGCTGAGATAGGAAACTGGCTGGGACATTCTGGATTGTTAGAATATATAAGGGAGAGGGAGAGAGAGAGTAAGACAATACTATGAATTGTGTATTGAATGGTGTGATGAAACCTTACAATGAGTAGCCTTTATATACCTTTATATAGGCCAAGAGAGAATCCTAAAAGGGAAAGAAAATTACCTAGGCTAGTAGTACAACTAGTAGTACAACTGATAGTACAATGTATCTAGACAGTAAGTATAGTAAGATACAATAGGTACAAGAATGTAGACAATGTATTCTAACATTATTCTAACAGCCCCCCTCAAACTTAAAGTGAAAGAATGGAAACCAACTTGAGTTTGGAAACTAAATCCTGAAGACGTCCCAGTGGATGAGCTTTGGTGAATATGTCAGCAGTCTGATCGATGGAGGAGACTGAGTTAAGTTGAATGGTACCACAAGAAAGATGATGACGAACAAATGACAATCAATCTCAATGTGTTTTGTACGTTCATGAAAGACGCCATTGTGAGCAATTTGAATAGCACTTTGATTGTCATAACTGATGGTTGTAGCAGTTGGATGATTGACCCCTATGTCCTCAAGTAACCAGTGTAGCTAGAGAAGTTCCTGAGTGGTATCAGCAAGGGCACGATATTCAGCTTCTGTACTAGATCGGGTAACAACAGTTTGCTTCTTACTGCGCCAGGAGATGAGAGAGTCACCCAAGAGGAAGCAATACCCAGTGGTGGAACGATGATCAGTAGGATCTCCTGCCCAGTCTACATCTGAGTAGGTACGTAGCTCAAGAGAGGAGTGAGCAGAGAAGTGGATGCCATGAAATAAGGTCCCTTTGATGTACCTGAGAATGCGGAGAACTGCTTCATAATGAGGAGAACGAGGAGCAGATAGAAATTGGCTTACAATATGGACAACATAGGAGATATCAGGTATAGTAACTGTCAAATAAACGAGACTCCCAACAAGCTGACGGTATAGAGTAGGATCATCTAAGGGTATACCATCCATAGGAGTGAGCCTACAGTTAGGCTTGAGTGGAGTAGTACTAGTCTTGCTGTCTGTAAGCCCCGCCCGTGTAAGCGAATCTGAGGCATACTTGGCTTGAGAGAGATAATATCCGTCGGAACTAGAAGTGATCTCAAGGCCCAAAAAATAGTTAAGTTTGCTGAGATCTTTCATTTCAACATGTTGGCTAAGATGGGTTTTGAGATCCAAGATTCCAAATGTATCATCTCCTGTGATAATCATGTCATCCACATAGAGGAGAAGCAGAATAATGGCCCGATCAGTTCTGCGGATGAAAAGAGCTGAATCATATGAGCTGCCTGTGAACCCAAGCGTTCAACAATGGTGCTGAACTTTGCAAACCAAGCCCGAGGAGCTTGCTTGAGACCATATAGAGCTCGGTAGAGCTTGCAAACTTGATGAGGATGATGATGATAACCAGGAGGAGGACGCATATAAACTTCTTTAGTGAGATCACCATTGAGGAAGGCATTTTGGACATCCATTTGGAATAAGTCCCAACAGCGAACTACAGCAACTGCAATGAGGCTGCAAACAGAGGTGAGACGAGCAACGGGGGCAAATGTTTCCTCATAATCAATCCCATACTCCTGGGTAAAGCCCTTGGCTACTAGGCGGGCTTTGTAGTGATCAATGGATCCATCTAAGTGAGTTTTGATCTTCAAAACCCACTTGCATCCCATAGCATTCTTGCCACTTGGCAAGTCCACCAAATCCCATGTATGATTTTGTTCAAGTGCCCGCAATTCATCATCCATTGCTTTCGGCCAAAGAGGATTAAAATTGGCCTCATGGTAAGATTGAGGCTCATGGTGAGAGAGAATTGTAGAAAAATAATGGTAATCCCGAAGATGAATTGGAGGAATTTTTACTCGGTCGCTACATCTAGGAAGAGGGTCAGGGTCTGATGCAGACCCATCAGATGGAGCAGGCAGTTTAGTAGAGACTGTGGTGTACAAATCAGATGAAGAGTCTATAGATGTGGATGTGGGTAGAGGGGCAGGCAAAGATGTTGATTCAAAGTGAGAACTTGTATCATGGGTGTCAGGAAATAGATCTACTGAGGGGTCAGTGAAGTAGAAAGGAGTACTGGTAGGAGATAGATGAAACTGGGACAAGGATGAGAACATTTTGTGTTCCCAAAAGACAATATGACGAGATACACAAAGACGTTTGGAGTGAGGGTCCCAACATTGATAGCCTTTGTGTTCAATACCATACCCTAAGAAACAACATAAGCGAGCTCAAGATTCTAGTTTTGTGCGCTCAAGTGGCTATAATAAGACAAAGCAGGCAGAACCAAAGACTTTAAGGGTAGTATAGTCAGAATGATGGTTATATAGACGCTTATACGGTTACTAGTTTTCAGTAGTGGGAGAAGGGACATGGCTCATGGTGTAAATGGCAGTGAGGACAGCCTCTCCCCAAAATTGTTCAGGATATGAAGCAGATGTGAGAAGAGCTCGAACAGTATTAAGAATATGTCGGTGTTTACACTCGGCTCTCCCATTTTGTTGGGAGGTGCCTAGACAGGAATGATGAGAAAGAGTGCCATGCTAGCAAAGAAAATTTAGAACACCTTTTACTTTGTATTCTTGGGCATTATCAGCTCGAAACACTTTTATATTGCAAGAAAATTGAGTTTTGATCATGTTAGCAAAATCAAAGTAAATCTGGGGTAATTCAGATCGATTTTTCATTATATATAACCAAGTGTATCTTGAAAAATCATCGACAAAGATTACATAGTATATGGATCCTCTCATTGTGACAGTTGGAGAGGGACACCAAACATCAGAGTGAATAAGATCAAAAGGTGCAGAGGAAACATAATCACTGTTATTAAATGGTAAAGCGGGTTGTTTGGCAAGTTGATAAGGTAAACAATCAACATTTTTGACTTTAATTGAACCTAACTGACCACTTGACGCTAAGGATTTTAACCGACTTAGCAAAACATGACCTAAATGAGAGTGCCAAAGGTGAAAAGGTGAGGCGGACGATACTGAAGCTGCAGTTTGAGTTGGTGAATGAAGTGAGATGGAATATGGAGATTGTTAAGTTCAAATAATCATCCTATTTTATGACATATCCCAAGAGTATGGCCCATTTTTGGATCTTATACTAGACATCCAGAATTAGAGAAAGAGCCTGTAAGTCCGAGTTCACACAATTGACCAACAGATATGAGATTTAAAGTGAGTTTAGGAATGAGATAAGTGTCAGGGAGAGATGTGTGAGTGGTGGAGACTCGCCCTATGTGACTGACGTTCATATGGGAACCATCCAGCTGTGTGTATGGATGGTGCATTCAGAGTAGAATGTTTGGTAGAGAATGTAGTGGGATCAGAGGTCATATGGTTACAGCAACCAGAGTCAAAGAACCAAGAAGGTGTACCTAGGGCAATAGATAGAGCAGTAGGAGACGTGTTACCAGAATGATCAAGAACTCGTTTGATGATGTCCGCAAGGAGGGAAACAGAGATGGATGAAGGAGTAGACGACTTAGAAGATGATGACCCCTTGGTAGAAATAGCAGTGGATGATGATGAACAATCTCGGGACCAATTATCCTGTGAATATCTAGTAGGATTCTTGTTACAATCATTAAGATAGTGCCCTGGTCCACGCTTATGACAGAAAGTACACACTCTGACAAGACAATGCAATAGAATATGTCCTAGTTTATGACAGTATTTACAGTAGGGAACTGTGAGAGGCTCCATGATGTGTAACAATAGCCTGAGAGTGGTAGAATTGATCTGCGTGGCGGTGGTCGGGTGGTGATCTGACGGAGGGAGCCTGGATGAGGAAGTGGCAGCCGGGCAATAGAGGCAGTCGGGTGGTAGTGACTGGGCGGCAGAGGTGGTGATCGAGCGGCGAAGGCAGTGATAGCGGCAGAGCCCAAATTGAGACGGTGAGGTGTTTGGAAGGAGGATGTCGAGCAGGATAGATGTGGATGGTGGTAGCCGGGCAACGGAGGTGACCAGGCTGAGGTGACACGATTACAAACTTGAGGCAACTACAAGAAGGATTTCTGATGTGGAGGATCCACTATTGTGGCAACCACAGTGCATACTTTTCTTTTGAGAGGTCACCGGGAGGAGGAAGAGTCCACCAGGAGCTTATAGCTCTGATACCATGTTAGAATATATAAGAGAGAGGGAGGGAGAGTGTGACAATACTATGAATTGTGTATTGAATGGTGTGATGAAACCTTACAATGAGTAGCCTTTATATAGGCCAAGAGAGAATCCTAAAAGGGAAAGAAAAGTACCTAGGCTAACTGGTAGTACAATGTATCTAGACAGTAAGTATAGTAAGATACAATAGGTACAAGAATGTAGACAATGTATTCTAACATTATTCTAACATGGATCATGCCTCGGGGCCCAGGTGAGCCATCTCAATGACGGGTCGTGCCTGCGTGGTCTTTTCGACCTGTTGGTCGGGCCTCATGTATATACCGCTCGGGTAGTCCAAATCGCTCGGGATGGTCGTTATCCAAGCAGCAGTTTATGACCTGCTCGGGATAAGGACAGGCCACGGTGCAGAACCGCTCAGTTGTAGAAGAAGGCCAATTTTGGGTGTATCATTTAATAAGTGGAAATCATGATTGGTAGAGAAAGACAGTCAGGCTCTAAAGAGGGCGCCATCTCTTTATTAAAGAAAGGGCCTTTGTTTTGGCCATCAGATTGTGTTTTCATTAATGTCAGTTTTATCATTTCTCAGTTTTTAAACACGATCCAACGATCAAAACAGAGGCCCTCTCTTTAATAAAGAGAGGGCGCCCTCTTTAGAGAATCTTTGTGGAGAGAGAATAGGACAATTAATTAGTTAAGATTAGATTTAATTAGCATTAATTTCTATTTATTCAATTTCAAAATATTGAGTGAAATAAAAAAATTGATATTTAGAGGAAAATTACACGTGGTGCTGATGTGGTAAAACCAAAATCCTTTGTTTTCATATACTCCATATATTAGATATCTAAATCTTGAGTCTAAAAGCCTTCTATAAGGCTATCCATATGGCCATTCTCCAATTCTAGCAAAACTCCAACGTGGCAACTACTCTTTGTCTCTCAATGCTTTATTTCGTCCTTATTTCTTTATTATTTTCTTATTATATGTCTTCCCCACATCCTTTAATGTGAATCTAACTATTCATTTCATTTGGTTTTTGTAAATTATATAGACCGTCCACTTCCTTCCCCTTCCTTTATTTTGATTCTCACTCTTCATCTTCCCTAGCCATTGAATGTTTAATTTGTTTCAATTTCCTTATAAATCCTCCCTCAAAACCCACCTCCATCCACCACCAAAGGATGTTTCTCTTTCATCACTTTCTCTCCTTTACCCCCTCTTTCTTGCATGCATTGCACGTTTCCTATTATGCGGCTGGATCCCGGGTAAGTTTCCTAGTTCCCTATTTGCATATCATTTTGCTTGCTAATTGAACTATGTGATTTTGTATGCCTTTTATCGTTAGCAATTTTACACCCTTTTGACATGCTTGTGCTATGTATACTTATATATATATGTATTAGTTGAGGGCATACTTAGATTAATAATTCGATTAAAAAGGATGTTGAGTAGAGGCCTATCACGAGATAAGATGAAAGGGGTGTTTTAGTCCGCCGGGCTCCTTCCCCTTTCATTCTATAATCCCCGGACCCAGTTTATCTTTGGTTTGGCAAAAGATCGTTTTGCTTTTAAAATGGTTTCTTAATTTTCCTTAAAAAATTAATTGGCGACTCTTCGTATTTGTATTTGAAACTTTGTATGAAAAAAATTGTTTTAAAATTAAAAGGAGTGGGCCCAAATGCCGGTATTTACAATGACTAACTAATAGACGTCTACATAGGTACCCAACCCTATGCAATGATGGCAAGAATGCCTACCCAGAATCATCCTGAATAGATTGAGGATGCACCCCCGGCACCCCAGGTTGCTGATCCTACTCGATTGTTTGAAGCCTTTGTGTAGAGGATGGAACGGATCAACAATCCTAATGTGCACAACAGAAATAATCATGGACCACCTCCAAGGCCAGTTGAGGATCGCATAGTAGAGCATTTTTGTCATTTTCGTCTAGAGAAGTTTGACGGGAATACTAAGTTGTGGCAAGCAGAATAGTGGCTCTGAGATATGGAAGCAACCTTTGATACCCTGGGATGTAACGAGATTGAGAAGCATCGATAGGCGACATTCCAATTGACTTATGTTGCAGTCAATTGGTGGGAATCGGAGAAGGTGACCGCAGGAGATGACACGGTTGGAAGGATGCCCTAGATCACATTCAAAGGGTTGTTTCTAGAGAATTACTTTCCTCAAATGGAGAGGAACAAGAAGGAGAGATAATTCATCGAGTTGAGGCAAGGGAACCTTACCGTAAGAGAATATACGATGTAGTTTGAACGGCTATCTCATTTCACCCTTCATCAGATCGATACCCCGGAGAAGAAGAACATGCAGTATCACCAAGGTCTTTCACTGCCACTACAACGGATGACTCTGAATCATCTGGGTCAAACCTTCAAAGCTATGGTAGGGATTGCAGTCGGCCATAAGGATATTAACGGTCGAGAGCAAGGACATTTTTGGGAATCAACCACCACCCAAGAATAACCAAGAACCGAGACCTCCGATGCGGTTCCAAGAGAATAAGCGCAACTGGACTAGAGAAAGGAAGCTATAACCTACATTTCCTCGGAACTGCTATGCTATAAACCAGGCACCTCCCCCATAAGGACTCCCTGCTACTAGTGGAAGTAATACCAATGGATGCTTTTCTGTGGAAGCCAGGCCATGTGGCTAAGAATTTTCGAGCTCCCAAGAACTATAATCGATCGAGCATTCGCTGTTATAACTATGGTAATCATGGCCACATCAGTAAAGACTAGGGAGTATAATGGGCCATCTGCTCAGGGCCCAGTCAAACAGGCTCCTTTGAATGTTATCATCCTAGAGGATGCGGGTTATGATGAAGTTGAGCAACAGAATATGGAAGGTACCCTTACGTTATTCAGCACTCGAGTTAAAGTTCTATTTGATACTGGTGCTTTGAATTCGTATATTGCTATCAGAATTGTTAAACTATTGGGTTTAGTACCCCCAAGCGCTTGAGATAGCCCTGAATGCGGTATCACCTTTGGGAGTAATCGTAAGATTTGGGAAAGTTGAGGATATAATTCTTCCCGCAGATCGAATCGTTTTCTCAATGAAGGAATTTGGCATCATCTTAGGATTTGATTGGCTCACGAATTATCGTGCTAAGTTGGATTGTGCCAATAAGATGATTACATTTTTAGTACCCAAAAGTAAACCTTTTTATTTCTAGTGCAACCCCTCTGGTGATGCTTTTCTCACTAGTTATCTAGCAGCTATCGACAGATCGAGTTCAGAACTCACTATGGCACAGATTCCGGTAGTCTGAGACTTTGAGGATGTGTTTTGGAGTATTTTAGGATTCCCACCTAAGTAAGAAATTGATTTTTACATCGAGTTAGTGCCTGGTACTTTACCACAATCGAAGGCTTCTTATCGGATGGCACCAACGGAGATGCAAGAACTAAAGAAGCAAGAGAGTTGGAAGATCTCAAGTTTGTTCTACCTAGCACGTCGCCTTAGGGAGTGCCAGTGCTATTCATTAAGAAGAAGGACGGAACTCAACGACTTTGTATCGACTATAGGGAGCTCAACAAGGTCATGATTAAGAATAAGTACCCACTCCCTAGAATCGATGATCTGTTTGATCAATATTAAGGAGCAACGACTTTCTTGAAGATCGATTTATGATCTGGATATCACCAACTATTGGTTCGACTCGAGGATATTTCAAAGCCTACTTTCAGGACGAGGTATGGGCATTATGAATTCTTAGTTATATCTTTTGGATTAATCAATGCTCCAGTGATATTTATGGACCTAATGAACAGAGTATTTAGACCCTACTTGGACCAGTTCATTATCGTGTTCATAGATGATATTCTGATCTACTCAAAGTCAGAGGCTGAATATGAGGAACATATAAGGATCGCACTACAGACCCTCCGGGATAACCAATTATATGCAAAGTTCAGCAAGTGCGAGTTCTGGCTAAAAGAGTTTAAGTTCCTAGGACATGTCGTCTCGCAAGATGGAATAACCGTAGACTCATCGAAGACAAACGCATGTTGGATTGGAATGTACCAACTACTACAATGGAAGTCATAAGTTTTCTTGGTTTGGTTGGATATATACTATCAGAGATTTGTGGAAGGATTCTCCAAGATTGCAGCTCCTCTTACTGGACTAATGAAGAAGGATTTGAAGTTTGAATGGGATAACAAGCATGAACGCGCATTCTAGGAACTGAAGGAAAGATTGACTATAGCGCTAGTGCTCATAATACCCAAGAGCAGTGAGCAGTTCACCATCTATAGCGATGCTTCACACCAAGGACTTAGATGTGTTTTGATGCAAGACAGAAATGTAATAGCATATGGATTGTGACAATTGAAGTCGCACGAGTTGAATTATTAGACGCATAACCTCGAGCTAGCTGCGATTCTTTTTGCACTCAAGATTTGGAGGCATTATCTCTACGGCGAGAAGTTTGATCTATTTTTGGATTACAAGAGTTTGAGATACTTGTTCTCTTAAAAAGAGTTAAACCATGAGGCAATGACATTGGATGGAATTGTTAAAGGACTACAATTTCATGTTACAATATTACCCTGGAAAGGCGAACGTAGTAGCCGATGCGATGAGTCGAAAACCCCGACAGATAATAGTAGTTTCTCTTATGGTCAAAGAGTGTCAAGCATTGGAAACTTTGGCTGAATTCGGTATTCAAGCACCAAATCCAAGTACAGGATGACACTTTGGATACCTCATAGAGTTCTGGAAGAGTCTACGGATAGCTTTGGGGACTTCGTTAAACTTGAGCACTGCCTTTCATCCACAGACTGATGGACATACTGAACTAGTTAACCAGGTAATGGAAGACATGCTGTGAGCATGTGTGATTGATTTTGAGAGCTCATAGGAGACTCATCCACCGTTGATATAATTTCGTTCAACAACAGCCACCATTCGAGCATAGGATTGGCACACTTTGAGGCATTATATGGATGACCGTGCTGATCACCATTGTGTTAGACAGAGGTTGGAGGTAACCAATTGCTTGGACCTCAATTAGTTCAAGAAACTAATGAAAAGATCCAGATTATAAAAGAAAGGATGTGAATGGCACAGAGTAGGCACAAGAGTTATGCGGATAAACGTCGCAGAAGTTTGGAATTTAGTGTTGGAGATCACGTGCTACTTAAGATATCTCTAGTGTGAGGAATTGTCAAATTTGGACAGAAGAGAGGGAAGTTGGCACTGCATTTTATTAGACCGTTTAAGATCATCGAACATGTAGGAAAGGTTGCCTATAGACTTGCATTGCCGCCTAAGATGTCGGGAGCACACAACGTGTTTCACGTCAGCATGTTAAAGAAGTGTGCTCATAATCCAAGTCATAAGATCAACTTTGAAGACATAGAGGTTAACAACAATGTGTCATTTCATGAAGGACTTGTGTGAATTTTGGATCGAGGAGTTAAGAAGCTGAGGAATAAAGAGATTTCATTGGTGAAGATTCAGTGGAAATTTCACGACGAATGAGGAGCTTCTTCGAAGTTAGAATCGGAGATGCGTGAGAAGTATCCAAAATTGTTTAGTAACACTTAGTTCGGATTTCAGGTCTGAAATCTTTATTTAGAGGGGGATGATGTAATACCTTATATTTTCATTATACTTTTATATCCTCTTTAATATAGATAAGATTCAGTGTGCTTGTCTTTATATTTCTTGTATTTTCAGATTCGATCGATCAAGCGTACTTCAATCGACCGAGAGTTTCATTTCTCAATCGATCAAACCCACTTCGAGCGATCGACCCTCTGTCGACCTAAATTATGACATGTCCCCCCTTTCTCAAGCGATTAAACTGATCTCAATCGATCGAACCCTGACTGACCTATTCTCAATCTATCAAACCCACTTCGATCGATTGAACTTTGTATTTCCAGTATACATGTTCTGCCACCTGCACCCTCCCTTTCCCCTATATATATGTATCCTTATCACACATACACGAGTTTGGGAAAAAACTGAGAGAGAGTTTAGAGAGAGATATATATAGAGTTTATATATATACTCGTACATATATATACACACACCCAGATAGATATATATCTATATACACCAATATATACACTCTCAAGTTAGAAGAAGAATAAGAGAGGAGGAGAAGAAGGCAGAAGGAGAAAGAGAGAGAGGCAGAGAAAGATAAGGAAAAATAAGAGAGAGAAGACACCCCGAGACCACTCGCGGCCACCCCGAGCTTGCCGGCGTTGCCGATTTTCTCAGTGAGTGTCTATACTCACTTAATAGCATAGATACATAGCTATATATATATGTTTCAGCAAGAAAGAACGAACCCCGAACGTACATGGGTAGTGTAGTTTAGTTTGGGAAGAAAACTAGAGTTCAATCGATCGAGCTACTTTTGAGCGATTGAACGCAGACCAAACTTGATCGATCGAACTGTGATACTGTTCAATAGATCGAACATTGCTTAATCGATCAAATATGACAGAATGTTAAATGTTTAGTTTGTTTATATCCGATGAACTGTTAAGTTGTATATTATCATGCGTTGATGGTTAGAAGCGGTATTGGAAAAATACACACATGGGAATAATGGACTTAATGCATTGGACAGTTGAACGAATTATATAATGATGGTATAATGTTGTAAATCAGAATGAAAAGCCGATGTACATAGAGTGGGTCTATCGACCGCAGAGGTCGATTTTATTTATATCTATGCGTATGAAGGCGGTCGCTAAGATTGTATGATATCAGATGTGGAATCCCAAGGTACGGGGAGAGGATTGGGACTGCATGTCAGGGCAAAATATGATAGAGTTGGATTTCGTGTCAGGTTATATGTATGATAGAGTTGGACTACGTGTCAGGTTTGATGTATGATAGAGTTGGACTGCGTGTCAAATTTGGGAGGTTATGCGATGTAGGACTTCGTGTCGAGGTTTCACACAAATGAATCACATGCAATGGAGTTCAAGGATGTCAAACCACCATTCATCTCATGAAAGATATACATAATGAAATGTAAGCAATGATATCCACAAACATATACTAAAATTGATGTCCAAAATAGTTCAAAGCTAATTGGTTTGAGAGCATACCCCATCAAACTCTAACACTTGGAAGGTACACTCATTTTACTTCATAGTCAAGTTAGAGCTTTGTTTGATACCGGTGATGCCCGTTCTTTCATAGCTATTAAGTTAGTGCATGATTTGTGTTTGGTACCCCTAGCACTTGAGCCGACCCTTAGTGCCGTTTCACCATTTGGAGTAACTGTTAAGTTAGGTAAGGTGTGCAAGGATTGTTACTTGATCCTAGAAGATAAGAATCTCCCGGCAGACTTGATAGTCTTGTCAATGTTTAAGTTTGACGTGATCCTAGGAATGGATTGGCTTACCAAGTATGGTGCAAACCGGACTGTATTAGTCGAACCATTGTCTTTTCAACACCTGGTTGTCGGCAAATCAGATTTCGGTGCCAACTGTCGAGCGAGATGTTTCTTACTGGCTATTTTGCCACGATCGAGACTTCAAGCATAGAGATTACCATCAACCAGATCCCTATTATCCAAGACTTTGGAGTCGCCGAAGAGAGAGATAGACTTCTGAATTGAGTTAGTACCTGAAACGTTGTCGATTTCTGAGACCCTGTACCGAATGACACCAACAGAGATGCAAGAATTGAAGAAACAAGTTCAGGACCTTGAAGACTTATGTTTTGTTTGCCCAAGTACGTCACCTTGGGGAGTACCAGTGCTATTTGCGAAGAAGAAAGATGGAGAACTACGACTCTGTATCGACTACAGGGAGCTAAATAAAGTCACGATCAAGAATAGATATCCACTTCCCCGGATAGACGACCTATTCGATCAATTACAAGGATAAAGGATATTTTTGAAGATTGATTTGCATTCAGGTTATCATCAATTTCTAGTTTGACCGGATGATATATCAAATACTACTTTCAGGACGAGGTATGGGCACTGCGAGTTTCTAGTGATGTCTTTTGCATTGACCAATGCCCCAACAATATTCATGGGCCTAATGAATAGAGTATTTAGACCATATCTAGATCAATTCATTATAGTATTTATCAACACGACATTCTGATTTACTTATAGATGGAATAAGAGCACATGAAGCATCTATAGATTGCTCTGTAGATTCTTCGAGACAACAGTTTGTACATGAAGTTTAGCAAGTATGATTTTTGGCTTCAGGCAGTCAAATTCTTGGGACATATGATATCATAGGATGGAATTTCTATAGACTCCTCTAAGATCGATGCAGGCTTGAGCTGGAATAGACCGACCAATGCGATTGAAGTTAGAAGTTTTCTTGGATTAGCTGGATATTACCAAATATTCATGGAAGGATTTTCCAAGATTATAAGACCATTGACAAGCTTGACAAGTACATAGATGGAGTATGAATGGACTAATAAGCATGAGGATGCATTTTGGGAATTGAAGGAGAGACTAACCTCAGCACTAGTACTTGCGATATCTAGGAGTGGTGAACGATTCATAATCTACAGTGATGCATCGCACCAAGGACTTGGTTATGTGCTAATGCAAGATGGGAACGTTATTGCATACGGATCGAGACAATTGAAATTGCATAAGAAGAACTATCTGACACATGACTTGGAACTAGTTATGATTGTGTTTGCCCTGATGATTTGGAGACACTACTTGTATGGAGAGAAGTTCGATTTGTTCTCAAATTACAAGAGTTTAAGGTACCTGTTCTCTCAAAAGGATTTAAAAATGTGACAACGAAGATGGATAGAACTACTCAAGGACTACGATTTCTCTCTGCAATACCATCCAGGTAAAGCAAATGTTGTAGCCGATACTTTGAGCCGAAGGCCCTACCTTTAGATTGCTTTGATTTTGATTAGTAAATGGCGAGCATTGGAGATGCTAGCCGGATTCGACCTTCAACTAGTGGAATCAGGAGAAGGACAACACTTTAGATGTCTTATCATGCAACTGACTCTCATTAGCCGTATCTTGGAAGCTCAATAGTTAAACGAGGTTTTGAAGCTATGGTTTGCTAAGATGTCCGCAAAGGAGCCAGAAGGATGGAGTATTAGTACGGACGGAGCATTGAGATGCAAAGGTAGGCTTTGTGTGCCAAATGATTGTAGCCTCAGAAAGGATATTTTGGATAAAGCGCATAAGTCAAGGATGACTATTTGCCCCAAAGGAAACAAGATGTATAAGGACTTGAATAGGAACTTCTGCTGGGAAGGAATGAAGCTAGAAATAGCCGAGCATGTATCGCAATGTCTTGTTTGTAAACAAGTGAAGGCAGAACATCCGAAACCACCTGGACTTTTACAGCCACTACCGATTCCCCAATGGAAATGGGAACATATCACTATGGATTTTGTGGTTGGTTTGCCAAGATCTCAGCAAAACCATGATGCTATTTGGGTAATAGTAGATCGACTCACCAAGACGACACATTTTATCGCCTATAGAATGACGTACCCAGTCAAACGATTGAGCTAGATGTATCTATAACAAATTATATGACTACATGTTGTACCTATCTCAATAGTATCAGATAAATATTCACGCTTCACCGCAAAATTATGGAAGAGCCTTCAGACAGTAATGGGAACTTCACGAAACTTGAGTTCAACCTTTCATCCACAGACAAGCTGTCAAACAAAACTAGTCAATCAAGTAATGGAAAATATGCTGCGAGCTTGTGTTATCGATTTCGAGAGCTTATGGGAGACACACCTACCCTTGATTAAGTTCGCCTACAACAACAGCTATCACACGAGCATAGGCATAGCACCGTTCGAAGCTTTACATGGAAGACCTTGCCGATCACCACTAAGTTGGGCCAAAGTTGGGGATACTCAACTACTTGGGCCTGAGATGATTTAAGAAACCAGCAAGAAGATCCAAATCATACGAGAGAAGATGAAGACTACTCAGTCTAAACATAAGAGCTATATTAACAAATGATGCAAAGACCTTAAGTTCACAGTTGGAGATCATATATTACTTAAAGTTTTGCCAATTCGAGGTATTGTCAGATTCGGACAGAAGAGAGGCAAGCTATCGCCGTGATTCATCGGACCGTTCAAGATCCTAGAGCATGTTGGAAAAGCAGCCTATTGACTTGTATAACCACCAAAGATGTTAGGAGTGCACAACATTTTCCTCGTCAGCATGTTGAGGAAGTGTGCCCACAACCCAACACACGAGATCAATTTTGAAGATATTAAGGTGAACAAGAATGTGACATTCAACGAAGGATCCACACAAATTCTAGAAATGAGGAGTGAAAAAACTCAGAAACAAGAAGATCCCACTAGTGAAGATCAGTGGAAGCACCACGACAAAGGAGAAGCTTTATGGGAATTGGAGTTAGAGATGCGAGAGAAGTTTTCATTTTTATTTTGTCCCTGCATACTTCAGATTTCAATGATGAGATCTTTTGATAAGTGGTGGATGATGTAATACTCTATATTTTGTAATGTATTATGATGAATAAGACCTTGTATTTCTTCTTTAAATACTCATATGAGTTTAACCTTGCATTTGGTGTATTCTGTATCCAAATCAATTGGACTATTTTTCCCAATCGATTGCCTTATTTTGGACACCAATCGATTGACATCTTATACCAATCGATTACCACTTTTGTACCTACCACCTGGACACAATCCATTGGAATTCATCGCAATTGATTGGAGTCATTAATACCAAACATTAATCGATTGGTATTAGAGCATTAACTACCTGCCCCAATCGATTACCACTTTGGCCAATCGATTGGCAGCAGCTATTTTCATCTTTTTGCTTTGGTTGGCGATTGGCCACGTGAACACATATCTTTCTATATATATGTATGATCATTTCTACATGTTTGGGGTTCCAGAAATCAGTTTCTATAGAGAGAAAGAGAGTATGTGTTATATATATACACACTCTTATATATATACATATATACATCCACACACACATACATCCATGGACTAAAGAAAAGAAGAAAAAGAAGACCAGAAAGAAGAAAGAGAGGGAAGGAAAGAAAAGAAGTACCAAAGGAAGTAGAGAGAGAGAGAGAGAGAGAGAGAGAGAGAGAGAGAGAGAGAGAGAGAGAGAGAGAGACCACCATTGAAGCTCCAAGCTTCAATCTCATTCCTAAACAAACCTAGACACCTAAGGTGAGTTTTAAACTCACTTGGTAACATAGTATTGATGTTAGGACTTGTTTAAATGAAGAAAAGAAGCATGAATTATAGTTTTCCCATTTTTATATACTGGACTACCATCTTCGTGAAGAAGATGATGTCACAAACAATTGGGACTTTTCCTAATCGATTGCCATCATTTTTATCCCAATCGATTGTCATTTTATGCAATCGATTGTCATTGTCGATACTCAATCAATACCCAATCGATTGCCAAAGTTAGCAATCGATTGGAATGGATTGTGACCCAATTTTTCCCAATTGATTGTTACTATTTTTATACCAATTAATTGAACCTCTATCCCAATCGATTAGCAGTTATAGAATGCTGATATTCATGTTTAGTTTATATTATAACTATTTAGTTGTTTATATACTGTTCTAAAACTGCATGAAATACAGACGCGATAATAAGATAATGCGATGTAGGATCATAGTAACGTTAAGAATAATGGAATGATGTTGTAACATTAGATAACATATTAGTCATGAATCATTTGGGTTCTCGTTCGCTTCATTTAATGTAGTCAGGCCACATGGGATTGTCATGTATCGATGCCAGAGTTGAACTTAAGTAGGTTTGTTAAGATTCGAGAATCTTGTGTGGACGGGCCTTGGTCATTCATATGTTCTTAAAAGCGGTGAACTGTGCATATATTCTTAAAAGCGGTAGACAAGACCAAGTAGCCCTAAGATAGACTAGTGATCCAATGATATGTTCTTAAAAGCGGTGAACTGGGATCACTAATAGACGACATTAAGTTGTTGAATTAGAATGATGTTGTAGACACCCCGATTTTGACCAAACGTCGAATTAAGGAGAGTGTTACCTCTAAGTCCGATGCTGACAACGTTCGAACAAATCTAGGACTTCCAAAGATGATTCAAGCTCTTCGAAAGATTCTCTAACCTAAACAAAAAGCAAAAAGGGAAAAGAAAAGGAAGATGGAGGCAGAACGGCACTCGAGCCCTTTTACGGTAGTCACGGGCTGCCGTTGCGACAGTCTCTGGACTGCCGTACGGCATTTTGTGACTATCGCAAATTTCATCAAGTGCCGTAAAAAATGAATTTTTACTTAAAAAACGGCAGTCCCTCGAGTTGTCTGCGGCATTGAATGAATGCCATTCCGGCATTCACTGAATGCCGCGCCGGCATTCACTGAATGCCGCGCTTGCATTCACTGAATGCCGCAACGGCATTTACTGAGTGCCGCTTCCATCTCCAGTGAGTGCCGTATTTTTACAACAGACAGCTGGTATGCAACACGTTTTGTACTATCAAAAGGGCGCCTGAATTAGGGTTTTCGCCCCTGAAATGATTGAAATACCCCCTTTAAACTTTCCTATAAATAGAGGATGAATATCCTCTTGTATGTGGTTGAAAAATCTAGCTTAATCCTAGAGGATATACTCCCACTTAGTCTTGAAAAAGCTTTCTTAAACACAATTAGAAGTAGGTTTTGAAAAGGTTAAGGGGAGCATTTAAGTTGAATTCGAGTGGAAGAGCTTGATTATTCTTTGGAAGTTCTCCAAAAATCACCAAGTTGAGGAAACTTTGGAGGTAAAGCTTTAAATCAATTAGGCTTGATTACATTCTAATCACCAAGATGCTTAGAGTCTTTGAATTTTCTTCTTCTTTTCTTTCTAATCTTTGAGATTCATAAGACTCTCAATGTCTTACTTGAATCCTTAGACCTAAAAATCCTTTGATTCTTTTGTAAGTTCATGGTTTACAAGAAGATTGAGGTTGATATTAGTACACTTGATTAATAAATCTAAACCTATTTCCACAGTTTAGGTTTGTTATGTGTAAGTCTCATGAAGTCTATCCATATTTATTTGAGGCTTACAAGACATGAACATCTTTAGTCTCCAATGACCATCAAATGGTAGGAGAGCTAGCTTTAGAGAAGCCCAACTCCGTGGCTTATTTGTCTAAGTTGACAAGAATAAGATGAACTCACCAAATGTGCAGTGAGTTTATAATCAGTTTTGATCGTAGATTTTTAGTTGAACATCGAACCGTTGGAATGGAGTGAAACCAACGGAAAAGTGTTTATAACTCAAAATTCTACCCCTGTAATTTTTGTTTTAAGGTAGTTTCATGTTTTGAGTGGTATGATCAAGGGTTTTATGGAACAACCATAATCTGTCGAGAGTTTCAGAACAGCAACACTCTTTTTGAAATAAGCAAATCAGAACCTTAATCAAGCACTTTTGACCCAAAATAAATTTTTCTAAGTAGGTTACTGTGTTAGGAAGCTACCCTAAAAAGAACAAAGCATTCCTGATTTTTTTACTATTTATAAAAAATCGTGCAAGAACTCTGGACAGAGGGTCGTAGAATCCTGAGTGATGTTTGGTTTTTGTCTAATTACCGGAGATCTAACCGTTGAAACTTTGATTTTCTTTTTGGGTTAAAAACTAGACACATAGAGGCATCTTGTGTCCAAAATTCGTCAAGATCAAACCACGGGAACTATACTTTTTATTTCTTTGAAATTCTAATCAGCTCTCAGCAATTTTCAGAATTCTGTAACAATTTTGATCAATCTTATAAATAATGGCTTAGATGATATTTTCATGAGTTAAGGTTTAAACTATGTTTCATTAATGATTAGTTAAGCTTGAATTTAAAGTTTAAGTGACCTAAATCAATAAGTAATTCACGATTTCTTCTTGTTTATGTTTACATTCATCCATGTGACTGGACGTTCATAATTAGGATTCGTTCACTTTAGGTTAATTACATTTGATAGATTTAGGTTAGAGGCCTAGGATCATTATTCAATTTTGCATGCTGTATATCATGTGGACTAACACTTGTTTTGTAGCGCTGATGAGGTATGACTTTTCGACTCTCCCTTAGCTTAACTTTTCTTTAATTTTTATCGATTTTATGACCTCATGCACGACATATTAGAATTAGGATCTTGCCTTATGTGAATACATGTGTTAAGAGACTCTTTTCTAGAATTTTATTTCATTTGTATGCATTGTACGTTTAATATCGCGGCTGGATCCCAGGTAAGTTCTCTTGTTCCCTAGTGCATATTATATTACTTGCTACTTGAATTATATGATTTTTGAATGATATTTTATCACTTGCAATCGTACACCCTTTAGACATGCTTTTGTAATGTATACTTATACATATGTATTAGTTGAGGGCACATTTAAATTAATACTTTGATTAAAAGGATGTTAAGTAGAGGCCTATTGCGAGATAGGACGAGAATGGGTGTTTTAGTCCCATAGACTCATTCCCTTCTCATTCCATAATCCCCGTACCTAGTTTATTCTTTGGTTTCGCAAAAAGATCAGTTGCTTTAAAATAGGTTTCTTAATTTTCCTTTTAAAAAATTAAGTGGCAACTCATTTGTTTTGAATTTGAAAATTTAAAAGAATTTTAAAAGAAAAGCTGTGGGTAAAGGAGAAAAATTGTGATATCCACAATCTGGCGACTCTGCTGGGGATCGAACCCAGAATCTCTGGTTTCACAGACCAGGATTCTGATTTTGGGTTCATTTGAGGATTAGACTCGAAAAACATCATTTTAATCAAATCAATTAATCTTTGTGTGCCTATTGCATTTCACTTGCATGTCCAGCCAGTCGATTGCACGGAACTATGACCTTGGAGGCTCGAGGCAACCTGGTCGGTCAAGCCATCATGGGACTGTGTGATCACCCTTGATCTCGTACCATGTGTTGGTATATGAAGCATCCTATCGGATGTGTGTCAAGGGTCCCTTATTTGACCAAAACCCAGCTTTTGCATAGTAGCTTCCATAGAACCTGTAATACCCTGTATTTTTGTAATATATTATATAACTAGACCTTGTATGTTTCTTTTAAATACTTGTATGAGCTTGGCCTTACCCTTGGTATAATTTGGATACCAATCGATTGACAAGTTTTCCAATCGATTGACTTGCTTTGGATACCAATCGATTGAACTTTATCTCAATCGATTGATTGTATCAATCGATTGACACTTATGTCAATCGATTGGAGGCAGCTGGGCAGATTCTTTTGCTCTGGCTGGGGAGAGGCCACGTGAACACTCCCTCTCTATATATACTAGCCCATTTTGGGCGTATTTCTGTTTACAAAAATTAGAGAGAGTGAGAGGGAGGGTTTTGTGTGTGTTTATATATATATATATACACTCATATATATATACACACATATATACATATATTCATTCACACACACACAGATGGACTGAGAAAGAAAAGAAAAGAAGAGAAGAGAAGGAGACCAGAAAGAAGGAGAAAGAGAAGAGAGAAGATAGAGAGCAGAGGAAGAGAGGAGGACCACCATTGGAGCTTCCAAAGCTCAAACACACACAACCAAACACGCCCTTAACGTCTAAGGTGAGTTCTAAACTCACTTGGTAGCCTTACATTGATGTTATGACATGTTTGAATGAAGAAATGGAAGAGAAACCATGTACTCCCGTTTATATGTTGCTGGGCAGTCTTCTCTGTGAAGAAGATGAAGTGTCAATCGATTGACACTTTATCAATCGATTGACATCTTTCATGTTCCAATCGATTGAATCTTTATCAATCGATTGACATGGATTGTGATCCAATCGATTGAATCTTTGATCAATCGATTGACACTACTTTTATACCAATCGATTGACATCTATACCAATCGATTGGCAGTTACAGTTTACTGTTTTACTTGTTTAGATAATGTCATAACTGTTTAGTTGTTTAATTACTGTTCAGTATTTCCCAGCATGCTTTATTATTGTAATACAGACATGATAATGAGTTAATGCAGCGTAGGATCGTGGTAATAACGAGATTAACGGATAATGTTTATAATGTTAGATAACGGAATAGTCGTGAATCCTTTGGAGTTAACGTTCATTTCATTCAGAGTAGTCGGGCCATAGTGGGATTGTCATGTATCGGTAATAGAGTTGAACTTAAGTAGGTTTGCTAAGATTCGGGAACCTTGCGTGGGTGGGCTTTGGTCGATCATATGTTCTTAAAAGCGGTAGACAGACGAAGGTGTCTATGACTTGCGGTGAACCGGACCAATTGCCCTAAGATAGCCAGATGATCTAATCATATGTTCTTAAAAGCGGTAGACAGACGAAGGTGTCTATGACATGCGGTGGACCGTGATCACTGGTAGACGTCGCTAAGTCGTGGCATAGAATGATGTACTGTTGTTTAAAGCGTTATATCCCTGACATGCGGTGGACTGTGCATATGTTCTTAAAAGCGGGGGATGGACTAACGTGGTATCCATGACATGCGGTGAACTGTGCATATGTTCTTAAAAGCGGTGGATGAGCAATGGTATGTTATAGAGTTGAACTACTGTCGAGTCTGTTCCCCTATCTAGACGTATTATCGGTCTTAAAATGAGTAAGACGTTAGTAATCGGATGATCGGTTTGATGTAAAGAAGTTACCCTCACAGAACTCTAACTTGTTAACGGCTTATAACTTGTAATAACTTCAATAGTTGATACCCTGTTAGTATCTAACTCACTCGGCTTTCATTAAGCTGACGGCGTTTATGCCGCTGGACATTTCTACGTTCCAGCGCACCCTGGTTATGACTATACAGGTGAAGGGCCTGCAGAAGAAGACTACTATGCCGGTGACGGAGTCCCTGTGGAGGATTTCCCCAACGGAGGTCAGACCGAAAAAGACTACTACGCCGAGGACTACCCTTATGCCAACTGAAGACTAGACTAGAATTGTAGCTAATGGTCGTTACCTTTTTTTGAACTTTTGTAGTCAGGCATATGTTGCTTTGGCATTTGTACTTCCGCTGCCTTATATCTGATTCGAGACTCTGATATGTAATAGTTAGTAACTTCTGTTGACTTTATGTTACGTTGTGATCAGAACCAAGACTTCATTCTTGTTACACTATTACTTCTTGTTGCTTAGTACTGCGTGGTGTGGACAATCATGTGACTTCACCCGTCGCTGCCTTTGGACCCAAAAAGGAAATTTATTTTTCTCTATTTTTGCCGTTCCGGGGCGTGACAGGATTTTTGGTATCAGAGCCTAGGTTGTATACCTTTTCGCTCACAGATTGTCCCACACCATCTGGTCCTAGAACCTTGAGATTCTATAGATGAGTATTAAGATTAGTTCTGACTTAAGGTAGTCCCTTTTCAGATAGCATGGCACCGCCGCTGTTCGTTCCAGACGAGTTCGGAGGACACTATGTGTATGAGAGTAGTATTGCGCCAGCAGACCCAGAGTACTATGCCTGGAAGGTTAGGCAGAGAGCTATTGCAGAGACAGAGCGAGACATGCGGATTGAGCAGCAGAGATTTGGGACCCAGGACCCAGAAGTGATACGTCGGGAGATGATCTACCGCAAGGAGACCTTCAAACGCATCGAGGAGGATTCTCTACTGATGTTACGAGATCGTTCTTCGTACCAGGTTTTACTTGCACAGGTTAGAGCAGCACCTCCACCCCCACCGGAGGCAGACATGGCTGATCCACCCCCAGCAGATGAGGATCCGGAGGATGATGATGAGAGCGATGGCGACGATGAGCCAGAGGATGACGATGAGGAGATGGAGGATGAGGAGGACGAGGACACCGATGACGAGGAGCCAGAATATGATCTAGAGGAGGAGGACCCCATGGACCCAGCCGGTATGGACGTGCCATTTGGCGTAGATATTGTAGTTGCAGAGGGTTATCCGATAGAGGAAGAGGAGGTAGCCGCAGACGATGATGCAGTAGTACCAGTCTTACCAGGAGGAGTTATAGCACAACTAGCAGCTGAGGGGGCCGCAAAGATGGCTGCACATCCCCATGGATTTGAGATCGGAGCACCGGAGTTGGCACAGGCTATGGTACAGGCTGAGGCACTTGCAGCCGCATTTGATGCAGCCCAGGCTGACATGGCCGCTGATGCAGGCGATTTGGGAGCTGTTGTGGAGCATGATGGACCCGAGCTGATCGAGGATGTTGTGATAGAGGATGAGGACATGATGGATAATGATGACATGGATGAGGATGATGTTTTGTCTGAGGTTGCCCCAGAGGACGAGGCTTCCATCTATGGATCCGATGTGGACAACTTTTGAGTCCAGTACCCTTAGGACTTAGACTTTTACGCTTGACTTTAGGACATGTTGTCCACTTACTTTTGACGCTTACATAGACAGCTATTGACCGTAGCCTTTTTGTATAGGTAGCCACCAGTAGTGGTTTTATGTATATCTTTCTTTTGTTTAGATCTTGTATAGGATCATGTACTACGCGGTACACAGATGATCTATTGTGTACTCTGCTGTACATCTTTTGGGTATATATATATGGCAGATCGTTTCTCTTGGTTATTTCTGTTATCATCTCATTGTTATGTTATGGTTGTGATTTTGATTCATGTTATGCTTTCTGTTATTTAAGTATGATCATTTCCCCGAGGAGATTGTCAGCTAATCGTTAGATCCTTAATAGGTACACCTCACACGGATCACTATGGTGGGACCCACAAGGAACCAAGCACGACTAGGAGCACCCATTCCTGAGGGTATGGACCCAACTGGAGTCTTCGAAGCCTTCATGCAACGGATGGAGCACATCGGCGATACCTACAATCATGCCACCAACGACAATGGCAACAACCACGTTGTCCCTCCAAGGCAGACAGGCGACAAACTGTTGAAACGATTTCGTGGCCTGCGACCCAAAAAGTTCGACGGCATGGCAGAGTCCTGGAAAGCAGAGCAATGGATACGAGAGTTGGAGCTAATCTTTGAAGCCCTGGAGTGCAGTGAGCTTGACAAGAGACGTCTAGCTGCATTTCAACTAACTTACTCCGCCGCGGACTGGTGGGAGGTCGAGAGAGCCACGATTGGGATTGACGCTGCAAGGAGAATGCCTTGGGAAGCATTCAAGACTCGATTTCACGAGAAGTATTTCCCTGAGGACGAAAGAGACCAGCAAGAGAGGAATTTCCTGAGTCTAACCCAAGGAAACTGGACAGTCAGGGAGTATACTACACAATTTGAGCGACTTTCTCGTTTCGCTCCGCATATGATAGACACCTCCGCCAAGAAGGTCAAGCGATTCCACCAAGGACTCAACCCCCACCTCCGGCACATGATGATAGGCCATCTGGGCCAGTCGTTTGAAGGGATTGTCCGTCTTGCTTCAAGTTTGGAAAAGGATGCTTGCCCTGTGTAAGGACCACAAGTGAATCGACCTCTACCCAGGACCTTCCAACCAAGGAACTTTTCCGCGCAATCATCAAGGAACAACCAAGGATGGAAACCTCAGACCAACAACTATCAGGGAACCAAGCGCACATGGGATGGGACAAGGAAGCCCCAAACCAATTTTCCTCGACAACAGAATCAACAGCGAAGACCACCTCAGGCACAGCCCGTCGCCCAGCGACAGAACATTGATGGATGTTTCAACTGTGGAGTGCCCGGACATATTGCAAGGTATTGCACAGCCCCCAAGACCAACCGGCGTAATGACCTCGTTTGCCGCAACTGTAACAAGCCTGGTCACATAAGCAAGGATTGTCGAGCACCACGTGGAGGCTACTATGGAGCGCCTGCTCAAGGACAGCAAGGACAGCAAGGACAGGTTAGGGTGAATGTCATCATTCCTGACAATGCAGGGTATAATGTTGAGGAACAGCAGAACTTGGAAGGTACACTCATTTTATTTCACTGTCAAGTTAGAGCTTTATTTGATACCGGTGCTGCCCGTTCTTTCATAGCTATTAAAGTGGTACGTGATTTGGGTTTGTTACCCCTAGCACTTGAGCCGACCCTTAATGCCGTTTCGCCCTTGGGAGTATC
Source organism: Hydrangea macrophylla (assembly GCA_033977485.1). Taxonomy (NCBI): domain Eukaryota; kingdom Viridiplantae; phylum Streptophyta; class Magnoliopsida; order Cornales; family Hydrangeaceae; genus Hydrangea; species Hydrangea macrophylla. The sequence continues at coordinate 8,978,789 of CM066990.1, read as the reverse complement.
CGTTAAGTTAGGTAAGGTGTGCAAGGATTGTCCCTTGACACTAGAGGGTAGGAATTTTCCAGCAGACTTGATAGTCCTGTCAATGTCTGAGTTCGACGTGATCCTAGGAATGGATTGGCTTACTAAGTATGGCGCTAACCTGGATTGTGTTAGTCGGACCATTGTCTTTTCGACGCCTGGTTACCCGCAGATCAGATTTTAGTGCCAACCGTTGAGTGACATGTTTATCACGAGCTGTCTAGCCACGATTAAGACTTCAAGCACGAAGCTTACTATCAAGAAGATCCCCGTTATTCAAGACTTTGAAGATGTGTTCCGAAGTATCTCAGGACTTCCACCGAAGAGAGAGATAGACTTCTGCATTGAGTTAGCACCCGGAACGTTGCCGATTTCCAAGACCCCGTATCGGATGGCGCCAACAGAAATGTTGGAATTGAAGAAGCAAGTTCAGGAACTTGAAGATTTAGGTTTTGTTCGTCCGAGTACATCACCTTGGGGAGCACCAGTGTTATTTGTGAAAAAGAAGGACGGAGAGCTACGGCTCTGTATCGACTGCAGGGAGCTGAATAAGGTCACGATCAAGAATAGGTATCCACTTCCCCGGATAGACGACCTGTTCGATCAACTACAAGGATCAAGGATATTCTTAAAAATCGATTTGCGTTCAGGATACCATCAATTACTAGTTCGGCCGAAAGATATACCGAAAACTGCCTTCAGGACGAGATATGGACACAACGAATTTCTAGTGATGTCTTTTGGATTGACTAATGCCCCGGCAGTATTCATGGACCTAATGAATAGAGTATTCAGACCCTATCTGGATCAATTCATTATAGTATTCATCGACGACATTCTAATTTATTCAAGGACGGAAGAAGAACATAAGAAGCATCTACAAATTGCTCTACAGATTCTCAGAGACAATAGTCTGTATGCGAAATTCAGCAAATGTGAATTCTGGCTTCAGGAAGTTAAATTCCTGGGACATGTGATATCACAGGATGGGATTTCTGTAGACTCATCTAAGATCGATGCAGTCTTGAGCTGGAACAGGCCAACCAACGCGACCGAAGTTAGGAGTTTTCTAGGATTGGCTGGGTATTATCGGAGATTTGTGGAAGGATTCTCTAGAATCGCAGGACCGTTGACAAGCCTGACTAGGAAGGAGACAAAGTACGAATGGACCGATAAACATGAGGATGCATTTCGGGAATTGAAGGAGAGACTAACCTCAGCACCCGTGCTTGCGATACCTAAGAGTGGTGAACAATTCATAATCTATAGTGATGCATCACACCAAGGACTTGGTTGTGTGCTAATGCAAGAGGGGAATGTCATCGCGTACGGATCAAGACAATTAAAGCCGCATGAGAAGAACTATCCGACGCACGACTTGGAACTAGCTGCAATCGTGTTCGCCCGGAAGATTTGGAGACACTATTTGTATGGAGAAAAGTTCGACTTATTCTCAGATCATAAGAGTTTAAGGTACCTGTTCTCTCAAAAGGAGTTAAACATGCGACAACGGAGATGGATGGAACTACTCAAGGACTATGACTTCTCTTTGCAATACCACCCGGGTAAAGCAAATGTTGTAGCCGACGCTCTGAGCCGGAGGCCACGCCTTTTGGTTGCTTCGATTTTGATTAGAGAATGGCGAGCATTGGAGACGTTAGTCGAATTCGACCTTCGACCAGTGGAATCAGGAGAAAGACAACACCTTGGATGTCTTGTTGTACAACCGACTCTCATCAGCCGCATCTTGGAAGCTCAACAGTCGAACGAGGATTTAAAGTTATGGTTTGCTAAGATGTCCGCAAAGGAACCCGAGATATGGAGTATTAGCATGGACGGAGCACTAAGATGCAAAGGTAGACTCTGTGTGCCAAATGACGATGGTCTCAGGAAGAACATTCTGGACGAAGCACACAAGTCAAGGATGACTATCCACCCAAGAGGAAACAAGATGTATAAGGACTTGAAGAGAAACTTCTGGTGGAAAGGAATGAAGCGAGAAGTGGCCGAGTATGTATCGCAATATCTTATTTGCAAACAAGTGAAGGCAGAGCATCAGAAACCACCTGGACTCCTACAACCGCTACCGATTCCCCAATGGAAATGGGAGCACATCACCATGGATTTTGTGGTTGGATTGCCGAAATCTCAACAAAACCACGACGCTATTTGGGTAATAGTGGATCGACTCACCAAGTCAGCACATTTTATCGCCTACAGCATGACGCACCCTGTTGAAAGATTGAGCCGGATGTATCTACAACAAGTAGTGCGACTGCACGAAGTACCCGTCTCAATAGTTTCAGATCGAGATTCACGCTTTACCGCAGAATTCTGGAAGAGCCTTCAGACAGCAATGGGAACTTCATTGAACTTGAGTTCAGCCTTTCATCCACAGACAGACGGTCAGACAGAACGAGTCAATCAAGTGATGGAAGATATGTTGCGAGCCTGTGTCGTTGAATTCGAGAGTTCATGGGAGACGCATCTACCTTTGATCGAGTTTGCCTACAACAACAGCTACCACACGAGCATAGGGATGGCACCGTTTGAAGCTTTGTATGGAAGACCTTGCCGATCGCCATTGTGTTGGGCCGAAGTCGGAGATACTCAACTACTTGGACCCGAGATGATTCGAGAAACCAACGAGAAAATCCAGATTGTACGAGAGAAGATGAAGACAGCGCAATCCAGACACAAGAGCTATGCCGACAAGCGACGGAAAGATCTAGAGTTTGCAGTTGGAGATCACGTGCTACTCAAAGTCTCGCCAGTTCGAGGTATCGTCAGATTCGGACGGAAAAGAGGCAAGTTGTCGCCGTGATTCATAGGACCGTTCGAGATCCTAGAACGTGTTGGGAAGGTTTCTTATCGACTTGCGTTGCCGCCGAAGATGTCAGGAGTGCACAACGTTTTCTACATCAGCATGTTGAGGAAATGTGCCCACAGCCCAGCGCACGAGATCAGTTTTAAAGATATCGAAGTGAACAAGAACGTGACCTACAACGAAGGACCAGTGCGTATTCTAGACCGAGGAATGAAGAAGCTCAGAAATAAGGAGATTCCGCTAGTGAAGGTTCAATGGAAGCACTACGACGAAGGAGAAGCTTCATGGGAATTGGAGTCGGAGATGCGAGAGAAGTTTCCATTTTTGTTTTAACCCAGTTTATTTCGGATTTCGGGGATGAAATCTTTTATGAGTGGTGGATGATGTAATACCCTGTATTTTTGTAATATATTATATAACTAGACCTTGTATGTTTCTTTTAAATACTTGTATGAGCTTGGCCTTACCCTTGGTATAATTTGGATACCAATCGATTGACAAGTTTTCCAATCGATTGACTTGCTTTGGATACCAATCGATTGAACTTTATCTCAATCGATTGATTGTATCAATCGATTGACACTTATGTCAATCGATTGGAGGCAGCTGGGCAGATTCTTTTGCTCTGGCTGGGGAGAGGCCACGTGAACACTCCCTCTCTATATATACCAGCCCATTTTGGGCGTATTTCTGTTTACAGAAATTAGAGAGAGTGAGAGGGAGGGTTTTGTGTGTGTTTATATATATACACACTCATATATATATACACACATATATACATATATTCATTCACACACACACAGATGGACTAAGAAAGAAAAGAAAAGAAGAGAAGAGAAGGAGACCAGAAAGAAGGAGAAAGAGAAGAGAGAAGACAGAGAGCAGAGGAAGAGAGGAGGACCACCATTGGAGCTTCCAAAGCTCAAACACACACAACCAAACACGCCCTTAACGTCTAAGGTGAGTTCTAAACTCACTTGGTAGCCTTACATTGATGTTATGACATGTTTGAATGAAGAAATGGAAGAGAAACCATGTACTCCCGTTTATATGTTGCTGGGCAGTCTTCTCTGTGAAGAAGACGAAGTGTCAATCGATTGACACTTTATCAATCGATTGACATCTTTCATGTTCCAATCGATTGAATCTTTATCAATCGATTGACATGGATTGTGATCCAATCGATTGAATCTTTGATCAATCGATTGACACTACTTTTATACCAATCGATTGACATCTATACCAATCGATTGGCAGTTACAGTTTACTGTTTTACTTGTTTAGATAATGTCATAACTGTTTAGTTGTTTAATTACTGTTCAGTATTTCCCAGCATGCTTTATTATTGTAATACAGACATGATAATGAGTTAATGCAGCGTAGGATCGTGGTAATAACGAGATTAACGGATAATGTTTATAATGTTAGATAACGGAATAGTCGTGAATCCTTTGGAGTTAACGTTCATTTCATTCAGAGTAGTCGGGCCACAGTGGGATTGTCATGTATCGGTAATAGAGTTGAACTTAAGTAGGTTTGCTAAGATTCGGGAACCTTGCGTGGGCGGGCTTTGGTCGATCATATGTTCTTAAAAGCGGTAGACAGACAAAGGTGTCTATGACTTGCGGTGAACCGGACCAATTGCCCTAAGATAGCCAGATGATCTAATCATATGTTCTTAAAAGCGGTAGACAGACGAAGGTGTCTATGACATGCGGTGGACCGTGATCACTGGTAGACGTCACTAAGTCGTGGCATAGAATGATGTACTGTTGGTTAAAGCGTTATATCCCTAACATGCGGTGGACTGTGCATATGTTCTTAAAAGCGGGGGATGGACTAACGTGGTATCCATGACATACCGTGAACTGTGCATATGTTCTTAAAAGCGGTGGATGAGCAATGGTATGTTATAGAGTTGAACTACTGTCGAGTCTGTTCCCCTATCTAGACGTATTATCGGTCTTAAAATGAGTAAGACGTTAGTAATCGGATGATCGGTTTGATGTAAAGAAGTTACCCTCACAGAACTCTAACTTGTTAACGGCTTATAACTTGTAATAACTTCAATAGTTGATACCCTGTTAGTATCTAACTCACTCGGCTTTCATTAAGCTGACAGCGTTTATGCCGCTGGACATTTCTACGTTCCAGCGCACCCTGGTTATGACTATACAGGTGAAGGGCCTGCAGAAGAAGACTACTATGCCGGTGACGGAGTCCCTGTGGAGGATTTCCCCGATGGAGGTCAGACCGAAGAAGACTACTACGCCGAGGACTACCCTTATGCCAACTGAAGACTAGACTAGAATTGTAGCTAATGGTCGTTACCTTTTTTTGAACTTTTGTAGTCAGGCATATGTTGCTTTGGCATTTGTACTTCCGCTGCCTTATATCTGATTCGAGACTCTGATATGTAATAGTTAGTAACTTCTGTTGACTTTATGTTACGTTGTGATCAGAACCTAGACTTCATTCTTGTTACACTATTACTTCTTGTTGCTTAGTACTGCGTGGTGTGGACAATCATGTGACTTCACCCGTCGCTGCCTTTGGCCAAAAAGGAAATTTATTTTTCTCTATTTTTGCCGTTCTGGGGCGTGACAGAACCTTTCAAAGTTAAGAAATTAATTCTTGATTAGGATTATGTGATAGGGAGTTTTGTATGCCCGAAAGGGATTATTTGAGATGATGATGATACTTACTTGATACAAGACATATAACTCTTAATCGCTTTTGAGCAATTCCTCTTCTTATCCTATGACATTTGGGAATATGTTAGATTTTGATTATTAGATTACATCTCTTATATCATGTTTAGCTAAGCATCACTGGCCTTATATGTATTCGAATTCATGAAAAGTACGGTGATAATCCGATCATGTGATCCTTCTACCCAAAGAATTTTAAATCCGTCTTTGAAAGCAAACAGATTTTTACCATCTTTATTCAAAAGTTTTCAATCGTTCTTTCAAAAAAAATCTTTGAAGTTCACTTTTTGATTCCAAGTTAACCCTTGTTGAGGTATATTTTCACATTCTTATCTTCGAGGGAAGAACCCAAAGTTTTTGGGTGTTTGTTTTTGAAAAGTTTCACCAACTAAAGAAATACTTTTCAAATGAATTTAAAAAATTTTGAATACTCGACCTTCGAAAAGGGTAGTGAGGATCACAATGAGAGGTGAAATTGGCGCATTTGACATGAATGAGGATCTTATGTGCTTATGTGTTTATGTGTTAGGATTAGGATTTTCTTTTCTTTGACATAGAGAATAGGCACACACACACATGCATTGCATCCGTGTGACACATAAAAGAAAGTTTTTACCAAATGTCTTTGTAAAGAAAGCAGATAAAAGTTTTTAAAAGAAAATTTTTAAAATTTGTTGTAGGGGCGAAAATAGCAAATCAAGCCTGGTTTAGGGATCCCACGGCGAGGCTGGTAAGAAGAGAAGACGCTGAAATGGCATAAGAAAGGAACAACAAGGAAGTAGTCGGGTTGAGAACACTGGTAGAATAACAAGCAGAACAAATGAGGCTAAAAGCCGAAAACATGAACCGTATGATGGGAATGATAGAAGCACTGAATCACCGACCACCGCCTGTAGTTCCGCCGGTTGTAGACCCACCTCTAGGGGGATAAAGAGATTGGTTTGATGATCAGGAGACACAGTGGACTGATACGCTGCAGGCCAATAGGGAAAGGGAGAAAGCTGAGAAAGAGAGGCTACTGACCGAGAAGATCGAGAAGCTGTAAAGGGTGATGCATAAGGCTCAAGGAGTCAACACTTATCTAATGGAGTTGGAAGGACTGTATAATGGAGTCCATGAGACACTGCCAGCCAGCTTTAAGATGTCAGTTTTTGATTAGTTTGACGGAACGGGGAACCCTCGCAGTCATGTATGGATGTGTATCGGAGCTTTCCAACCAAGCGGATTAAGCACCACCATGATGGCCATCTTGTTCCAACAAACTTTAACTAGAGCTGCCTTATCCTGGTACCTCACTCTCGAACCAAGCAAGACCCGGGTTTAGGAAGAGGTGATCAAAGCATTCGTGGCGCAATATGAGTACAATCAGGACTTGGACGTTACCATCAAAGATTTGGAGACTACCAGGCAAGGAAATAGAGAGTCTTTTGCTGAATACTTGAGCCGTTGGAGGGGAAAGGTGGCTAAAATGGTATAGAGGCCATCCGAGAAAGACCAGATCCGAATGCTGATGAAAAACCTTCAACCTATCTATCAAGAAAAAATGAGATTCCAGTCGATCAACACTTTTGCTGAGGTATTTGATGTAGGGACTCGGATTGAAGACACAATCCAAGAGGGAGTAATAAAAAGGGAGGAACAACCAAATCGGTATAAAAGGCCGAACTATGGGTCCAATGGAGGACAGTCGGGGGTCACTCTGGCCCCACCGATGTCAACGCACTGATTGGGCCAGAGAGGAAATTTGACATAACACCAAGGAAAGGGGGGGACAAAGCACCGAGAAAATTCTCAGATCTGGGAGTATCACTGTCAACCGCTCTCGATAGGCTGTTAGCGAAAGGGCATCTCTGTCTGTTAGAACCTCGACTTCTACCAAGTCCCTTCCGCTAAGTTTTCAAGGGGATCTCTTTTACAAATTTCACCAACAGAAGGGCCACTCAATGGATCGGTGCATGAGGTTAAGGCAAGAAATCCAAGATCTAATCGATTACAAGGTGATATCAGAACCGCCCGTCAGAGCTCCAAATGTCACAAGGAATCCACTACCAAATCACCATGCTGTACCACCACCTCAAGGCCTCTATTTCTTGGGGATAGAAGAAACCATCTTTGATCTGTCTAGGCTAATCACTAGGGCTAAGACACCAAGGAGGCCTTATCAGCTGATGGAGAATCCGACAATCTGTACCTTGGAGGATGTTCCGAAGGGATGTGAAGAGGAAAAAGCAGAACAAAAGGATTGGTGGGTTCAGGAAACGGGCAATGTAGATCAGATAGAGGATGATTTATGGTACAAGAGTGATGAAGAGGTGGGAATCGAAAAAGAGAATTCAGGAAGGGTTTCGAGGCCGACAATCTATGGATGAGGGAAGAAGTCAGTCATCTGACCCGATTACGCAGACACTTCAAGCTGCACGAACTGGAGGAAGACCACCCGGGGATGGATCTAGACAAGGGAAAGGAAAAAATAGATGAAGAAGCAGTGGAAGACAGGGTCTTGAAGCAATTGAAGAAAACTCAGGCTAACATCATTGTTTAGGGCTTACTGATTGCTTCAAAATATCACAGGCAGGCAGTCTTGGATGCTTTTAATCAATCCGACGTTTCCATCGATGCAACACTAGAAGACCTCGTGGGAATGATTAGTAGGATTTTGACTTTGGCTATTACCTTCTCATCAGACGACCTACCTCCGAGAGGGCCCACTCACAATAAGCCATTGTATGTCACTATTGAATGCCTGGGGAATACTGTATCTGCCTGTCTTGTTGATAATGGATCTGATCTAAACGTGTGTCCGTTCTGAACAGCCAAGCGCATGGGTTTGGATGAAACAACGTTCGTGCCATCCGAGCAAAAAGTAAGGGCGTACGACAACACTCAAAGAACGGTCATGGGAATAATTATCCTCCATTTAGCTGTCAGGCCTGTGGAAAAGGAAGCCGAATTTCAAGTCATCGACATACCTGCTTCTTTCAATTTACTGCTGGGAAGGCCATAGCTAGACAGTTTGGGAGCCATACCATCTACAGTTCATCAGAAAGCCAAGTGTGTTTGGAAGAGCAAGGTCTGTGATATTCTCGGGGATATTTGGGTTCGTCCGTCTGAAACTTCATCAAGCTCGCCGGTTTTAGAGGTACAATTCCAAGAAGAAGAGTCAGGCCTGGGAGGGTTCGAATTCATTAATATGTTGGAAGGTGAGAAGCCAAGAGAGTTCCTGTCACTTTACTTCGATCAGTATGCAAGCCTGTTGATCACTGGGATCATGAAGAAGATGGGTTTCTTTCCAGGAATGGGAATGGGTAAGAATCATCAAGGTCTGTCAGAATTTTTGAATGTCGCCACTCAGACTCACACTCATGGTCTGGGGTATCAACCATCAAAGAACGAGCTGAGAGAGAAGAAGAAAGCAACTGATGCACCATTGGACCCTTATCTGAAAATGCTCAACGGATACTTTGTGAAGGAAGGAGAAGATTTCCCCTTTTGCAGCTTCTCAGAACCATGGATGGATCAGAAAGATAAGTGTTTGAAGCCGGGGTTTGAGATCTTCTTCCCTCATGAGTTCTCTGCGTATGAAGATCCATACTTGCAGATGCCTGTTAAGTCAGTTACTGCCAAAGATTGGATTGGCGCGCTAGATGGCTCAAACATGAAGGACTTGCTGGCTGAAGGAAGCAAAGAAATTATGGAAGCAGGTCATGAAAAGGCCAAGGAAGAATACGTCGATGGTATAGTTGAGGAGACAGCTGAAAGTGAGGAAAATTGGGAAGATCAAGAGAAGACCGACAAAGGAGGACCTGGGAAAGAAGAGATGGCGGAAATTACCAAGATAAGGGATCTGGAAGAATGCTTCATCACCGATCTGGGAGGAGAAAGCAAAAAAGAGTAGGTTTTTGAGTCTAGTGATAGGTATCCCCACACCCAGAGTCTGTAATGGCCCAAATGAGGCGTCTTTCAATTTCCATGTCTGTTGTAATCACTCCAAAGAAAATCAATGAAAGCATGACTAATTCTGCCTACTCGAATGCGCTTAATGAATGTGATGATCATGAAATACCCATTGAATTCCAAAAACTAATTGAAAACAAAAAAGAATCTGCATGTTAAATCATCGAGGACACTCTAACAATTAATCCAGGAAATGAAAATGATCCTCAAAATGTCTTCATTAGCTCTACACTTAGCAAAGAAGAAAGCAAAGAACTAATCAAACTATTAAGTGAATTCAAAGATGTTTTTGCATGGTCTTATAATAAAATGCCAGGCATTGATCCAGAAATAGTCCAACACCACATCCCCATCTTCCCCAATTCCAAACCTGTAAAACAAAAATTGAGGCGAATGAGGCCTGAATGGGCACCCAAAGTCAAAGAGGAAGTTGAAAAGTAGTTAAGAGCCGGATTCTTAATGGTCACCAAGTATCCAGAATGAAAAGCCAATATAGTGCATATCCTGAAAAAGGACGGTCGTGTTAGGGTCTGTATCGACTTCCGGGATCTAAACAAAGCCAGCCCTAAAGACGATTTCTCTTTACCGCATATTGACGTCCTCGTTGATAACACCGCCGGGCATGAACTTCTGTCCTTCATGGATGGGTTCGTAGGGTACAACCAGATTCTAATGGCACCCGAGGATAGGGAGAAAACCACTTTCATCACACCATGGGTGACTTATTGCTATAGGGTGATGCCATTCGGGCTTAAGAATGCAGGGGCGACATATCAGCGGGCCACTACTACGTTGTTGCGCGACATGATCCATAAAGAGGTAGAGGTGTACGTGGACGATATGATTGTAAAATCCAAGGAGAGAGAAGGACATTTAGAGGCATTGAAGAAATTATTCGGAACGTTGAGGGAATATAGAATGAGGCTAAACCCACAGAAATGCACCTTCGGGGTCACCACCGGAAAGCTGTTAGGATTCCTCATCACTCAGAGGGGGATAAAGGTAGACCCGACCAAGATAAAGGCCATAGTCAAAATGCAGCCAAAATTGATGTTGTCAATATCAGGATATAAAAAGTGTTCTTTACTTTTCAAAAGATTTGCAGTGTGGAAGTAAAGGTCGAACCCACAGGGATTGGTTAACTACAGCGACTTAATTTTAAAACCTAACTTTAGTTAATTATGAAAAACGGATTTTGATTTGATTTATAATTAAACTAAAAACAATAAAAGTAAATCTAAACTAGAAAAGCAATTAAAGTTGTTTTAAATAATGTTTAAGGGAATCTAGGATTGCAAATCCACCACTAGTTTCATAATAGGAATATTTATGAATTACTTTAGCTTATTACGTTGGATGATAATGGGGAATTGTAGCTACAAGCCCAATTCCTCCGATAAGAAGATATTCATGGTTCAAGCACCAACATAATCCATCTTCGGTTAGCACGAATTATCCCACACTAAACTAGGGTTGTGACATAATCCGTCTAATCTAGGCATGGACTATTCGGATACTTGATAGCACAAATCAAAAAAGCACTATCACATGTAAACAATCTAAACAAGCACATCAAATATAGATCGTTGAGCACATCACAGTCAAAATAGATCTAAGACAAGAATAAATTCTGAAAGTAATGATTTAATCACTAGAAGTACGATTTATTTATAAAAATCCTCTAAACATGTGACTGTCATCCATACATAATAAAACTAAAATAAAAACATAAATAAAACCCTATTACTCGTCTAGGGCTTCATTGAAACCCTAGATCTATGATCTAGCCGTCCATGGAAGTGATGGATGGCAAGTAGTTGATGGAGGAGGCCATGGAAACCCTTGGTCTTCTTCTTCTTCCCCTTGCTTCCCTCCCTTCAATGGCTGGAAGTATGGTTGTAGAATGTGTGTATATTAATTGCCAATAATGTCTAACCCTTTAATTGTAATAAAATAGGGTACATATAGATTTACAACAAGTTTTGGAAGCCTTCCTAACCCCAAACGAACTGAAACTGATGTAATTTACAGTCTAGAGGTCGTTCAGCAGTTTCGTTTGCACAGGAGTCTTCAGTATACTGAAATACGTATCTTTGGTTTTTACACATATCACGCGAGCGGGTCGCGCGAGCGCGACATTTGGTACTTCGCGCACGCGGATCGCGCGAGCGATTCTGGGATTCTCGCGCGAGCGGATCGCGCGAGCGATTCTCTGTTCTTCGAGCGCGCGGCTCGCGCGCGTGACTTAGCTTTTTCAGCTTCTTTCTTTATGATTTTTCACCCTGTTTAGCCTGGTTTACTTGATTTCTTCCAAAACCTGTCAGAAAATAGAAAACGAAGTAAAAATATACAAAAATAGGATAAAAAGGAACTAACAGATGCTCGTTAAGGCGTATAAATAGGATTTGTTCTCTCCCGATCACCGCCCAAGAACAAAAAAGAGCTAAGGGGATTTTTGGGTAGAATACAGTTCATAAGCCGCTTCATCTAGAAACTCACCTTAACTTGCGACCCGTTATTCAGGTTACTCAGAAAAGGAGAAAAGTTTGAATGGGATACCCTGTGTCAACAAGCTTTTGATAAGATCAAGACCTACCTCGAAAACCCACCTGTCCTGTCACCACCCTTACCCGGGAGGCCTTTATTACTGTACCTTCTGTGTCCGAGGATTCAATGGGATGTATGTTGGCCCAAGAAGGGGAAGAAGAGCGTGCAGAAAAAGCCATTTATTATTTGAGCAAGAGGATGACCGGATATGAACTAAAATACTCACCTTTAGAAAAAGCCTGTTGGGCCCTAGTCTGGCGTACCCGTCATCTTAGGCACTACATGTTAGCCTTCCCCGTTGTCCTAATCTCCCGAATGGACCCACTCAAATACCTATTCGAAAAGCCTGTCTTGACCAGTAGAATTTTCTGTTGGACTATGATGCTGGCCGAATTCGATATCATATATGTCACTTCCAAATCTGTTAAAGGAAGAGCCGTTGCTGAATACCTAGCCGACCTTGCTGTAGAATCTGAGGAGAAAGGCGAGTTTAAGTTTCCCGATGAAGGGGTAATGGAGTTAAAGGAGGATTTGTGGAAGATGTATTTCGATGGAGCCGCCAACCAATTAGGTTATGGGGTTGGAATCATCCTCATGGCACCCGCTGGAACACCTACCCTGTTAGCCGTCAAGCTTAAGTATAATTCAACCAACAACACGGCCGAATATGAGGCTTGCATAATTGGGATGGAAGCAGCCTTAGCTCTAAAAGTAGGAAGGATCGATGTCTTCGGAGACTCTAACCTGATCATATCCCAAGTGCGAGGTGATTGGAGGGTAAAGCATGAGAAGTTGAGGCCTTACCATGACTACCTAGAAAGCCTAAAAGTATTGTTCAAAGAAATATCATTCCACTACCTTCCCCGTGAAGAGAACCAGTTAGCCGATTCCCTAGCTACCTTGACCTCAATGATACGAATCCCTTCGGGAGTCACCATGATACCGTTATCCATAGAAATCAGGAACCAACCTTTATTCGAGATGATCGCAACGGTAAAGGAAGGAGTGAGTTGGCTTGGTACAGGGATGTTTGGAATTTCATTGAGAAAGGATAATACCCCGAGGGAGCCTCAGAGAAGGACAGAAAGGCGATCCGAAGGTTCTCTGCCCAATTTGTGTTCTATGCGGATAAGTTATGGAAGAAATCGTATACTGGGTTCAATCTGGAGTGTCTATATGGAAGAGAGGCTAGGAGGATGATGGAAGAGATACACGAAGGAGTCTGTGGGCCCCACATGAACGGACATATACTGGCCAAAAAGATTATTCGACAGGGGTATTACTGGACCATTTTGGACAAAGACTGCTGTGAGTATGTCAAAAGGTGCCATAAGTGTCAGATCCATGCAAATCTAATGCATACTCTACCTTCCCAGCTCTATAGCATGACCGCACCGTGGCCTTTCTCTGTTTGGGGCATTGATATTATCGGTGAGATAGTTCCAAAGGCATCCAACGGACATCGATACATAATCGTGGCAATAGATTATTTCACCAAATGGGTAGAGGCAGCGTCAACACCACTTTGAAGGCCAAGGATGTGGTGAGCTTCATAGAAAAGAACATAATTTGCAGATATGGAGTCTCGAATGAGTTCATTTTAGACCATGGTAGCCATTTCCAAGGAGAAGTTATCCCACTCCTAGAAAAGTACAAGATCACCCGCCACCAGTCTTCCCCCTACAGGCCCTAAACGAATGGAGCAGTAGAAGCGGCAAATAAGAATGTTAAAGCAATCTTAGGGAAAACGACCGATACATACAAAGATTGGCACGAGAAGTTACCATTTGCATTATGGGGATACCGCACCTCTGTGAGAACTTCCACGGGAGCTACACCGTAATCATTGCTTTATGGGATGGAAGCCGATCTCCCAATTGAAGTAGAAATACCTTCTTTGAGAATCTTGGCAGAGTGTGAAGTGACTGAGTTGGAATGGATGCGAGGGAGGTATGAGGAACTAATGTTGCTTGATGAGAAAATGTTGGCTGCAATAAACCATACTCGGGGGTTCCAAAAGAGGATAGCTCGTGCTTTCAACAAGAAGGTCCGCCCAAGGAAGCTTGCTGAGGGTGACCTGGTCCTCAAAGAATTGAAAGTGCTCTTTTATGACCCCAGAGGAAAATTCAAACCCAACTGGGTCGGGCCGTACATCATTAAGACTCTCCTCTCTTGAGAAGCGGCCTATCTCATGGACCTAGACGGGGTTGAGTTCAAATAATCTATCAACCTCGATCGCCTCAAGAAATACTTTGCTTGAAACCACTTCTTTCAAAACCTCCTACTTAGATGAACTACGCTTGACCTAATTCCCACTAGGGGATACGTAGGCAACCTACTCGGTTTGGTCATTAATAATTGCCTAAAAGGTGCTTTCCTTCGAGCCTTAAAAAGCCGAACTACTGCGGACCTGATACCTGTTCGGGGATAAGTAGGCGGTCTCCCCAAAAGCCTTTGGTCCTCCAAAACCCAAAAAGAAGAACCATGTACTAAACTAGAGGCAAACTAGCATTTGCCCCGAACCACCTCGAAGCCCCAAAACCAGGGACAAACTTCGTTTGCTCTCCAAAGAATCCAGATATTTACCTTGAACCCATCTCTGGATCTCCTAACTATCATAATGAGTACTATAAAGAAGCAAATGTGAATTCATGGCATAGAATGAGTAAAGCATCAACCAAGATACAAAGCAAGATAAAGAGCCGAGAAAAGACTTAAAATAAAAAAGAAAAAAAAAAGAAGAAAAATTTTCATAAAGAATTAATCGGAGGAGTGAACACTTTGATTAAACATGTTAGAACTGTTCCTAAAAGCATGAAAACACTTTTCAAAAAAGGAAATAAGAAAATCACATTCAAAAGCGTAAAAAGATGGGCAGGACTTTACTAAAATTTTAAAAATAAAGCTCTGTCCTGTTGTTTTATTTTTGCCTACGAACGACTACAAAGTCCGTCCCTGAACCAAAGTCTGGTTTTGAAGAAGGTACTCAGGAGTAGGCACAGTTGAAGCAAGGATCCTCTGGAAAGGGGCTGACACTCTGTCATGCCAAGCTTCAATGAAAGTCTTCACAGTGGAAGGACGCATGACCGAACCTCTAGTAAAATCAATAGCAAGAGCCTCAGTAATATCCTGCAAGAGTCTAAACTGACGGACCACCCGGCCAGGAATGTAGAAAGTAGTGGCATGCAAACCAGGCAACCAGATACGAGGCTTCCCGGGAAGCCGCACTGTAATAGAGCGATAAGACCAATCTGGGCAAAACCAGCAAATATCACCAGGAGAGGGGTTTTTGAGCCAATTAAGCTATACGTCATCTGAGCGGAACAAATGGTGAACCTCAATGTGATCGTAGGGAAGCAACCCACGAAGGTGGGAAGAATGCACAAAGAGATCCAAACGCTCCATGAGCCAAAGTGGCAGGACGAAGGGGGCTCCTACAGATATCATGGCCCCAGTGGCATGAGCCCGATCCAAACCTATCAAGGTTTAGCTGAGAACTAGCATGACGGCACTCTTCATCTCTCGCAGACCATAGGCAATGGGTATGAGAATGTTGGAAGACGACTGGAAGAGGAAGTAAGAAAGCATGGCAATCGATAACGAACAACGCTGGATAATCTGATATCCGCCGTCATAAGGATCCCCCATGGGGGCATACACGGAAGAAAGTCGCTCAAAATCATTCTACCGGTCACATATAAAAGAGCTCGCAGCATTACGAGATGTATGGAGTAGAATGGCCAAATCTTGAACATACC
The DNA here is from genome assembly GCA_033977485.1 of Hydrangea macrophylla. NCBI lineage: Eukaryota > Viridiplantae > Streptophyta > Magnoliopsida > Cornales > Hydrangeaceae > Hydrangea > Hydrangea macrophylla. The sequence goes on along the minus strand of CM066990.1, from coordinate 8,962,974 downwards.
CCGTCTGCACTGCGGGAGCTATCAGATCCGCAAAAGGGTCTGTGTGGAGGATAGCGCTGAACTCCTCAAATAAAGGGCAGACCTCAAGGGAACCAAAGCAAAAGACATGAAAGGAGGGATCCCAACACTGAATCACAGTTCAAAGTAAGCCTTCATTCAAAATTATTTGGCGAAAAGAGAAGAGATCATTTTGTAATACCCTGTATTTTTTTTTGTAATATATTATATAACTAGACCTTGTATGTTTCTTTAATACTTATATGAGCTTGGCCTTACCCTTGGTATATTTTGGATACCAATCGATTGACAAGTTTTCCAATCGATTGACTTGCTTTGGGTACCAATCGATTGAACTTATATCAATCGATTGATTGTATCAATCGATTGACACTTATGTCAATCGATTGGAGGCAGCTGGGCAGATTCTTTTGCTCTGGCTGGGGAGAGGCCACGTGAACACCTTTCCTCTATATATACCAGCCCATTTTGGGCGTAATTCTGGTTGCTGAAATCAGAGAGAGTGAGAGGGAGTGTTTGTGTGTGTTTATATATATATACATACACTCATATATATATAATCACATATATACATATATTTACTCACCCACACACACAGATGGACTGAGAAGAAGAAGAAGAAGGTCAGAAAGAAGAAGAAAAGAAGGAGAAAGAGAAGAGAGAAGGCAGAGAACTAGAGAGAGAGAGAGGAAGACCACCATTGAAGCTCAAGCTTCATTTCACATTCCCAAACACGCCCTTAACGTCTAGGTGAGTTCTAAACTCACTTGGTAACTTGATATTGATGTTAGGACATGTTTTGAATGAAGAAATGGAGAAGAAACCTTGTATTTCCCGTTTATATGTGTTGAGCAGTCTTCTCTGTGAAGAAGACGAAGTGTCAATCGATTGACACTATATCAATCGATTGACATCTTTCATGTCTCAATCGATTGACATTTTATGCAATCGATTGACATGGATTGTGATCCAATCGATTGAACTTTCTTCCAATCGATTGACACTACTTTTATACCAATCGATTGACATCTATACCAATCGATTGGCAGTTACAGTTTACTGTTTTACTTGTTTAGATAATGTAATAACTGTTAGTTGTTTATTTACTGTTCAGTATTTCCCAGCATGCTTTATTACTGTAATACAGACCCGATAATGAGTTAATGCGGCGTAGGATCGTAGTAATAACAAGACTATCGGATAATGTTTATGATGTTAGATAACGGAATAGTTGTGAATCCTTTGGAGTTAACATTCATTCATTCAGAGTAGTCGGGCCACATTGGGATTGTCATGTATCGGTAATAGAGTTGAACTTAAGTAGGTTTGCTAAGATTCGGGAATCTTGCGTGGGCGGGCTTTGGTCGATCATATGTTCTTAAAAGCGGTAGACAGACGAAGGTGTCTATGACTTGCGGTGGACCGGACCATTTTCCCTAAGATAGCCAGATGATCTAATCATATGTTCTTAAAAGCCGTAGACAGACGAAGGTGTCTATGACATGCGGTGGACCGTGATCACTGGTAGACGTCGCTAAGTCGTGGTATAGAATGATGTACTGTTGTTTAAAGCGTTATATCCCTGACATGCGGTGAACTGTGCATATGTTCTTAAAAGAGGGGGATGGACTAACGTGGTATCCATGACATGCGGTGAACTGTGCATATGTTCTTAAAAGCGGTGGATGAGCAATGGTGTGTTATAGAGTTGAACTACTGTCGAGTCTGTTCCCCTATCTAGACGTATTATCGGTCTTATACTGAGTAAAACATTAGTAATCGGATAATTGGTTTGATTAAAGGAGTTACCCCTACAGAGTTCTAATTTGGTTACGGTTTATAACTTGTAATAACTTCAATAGTCGATACCCTGTTAGTATCTAACTCACTCGGCTTTCATTAAGCTGACGGCGTTTATGCCGCTGGACATTTCTACGTTCCAGCGCACCCTGGTTATGACTATACAGGTGAAGGACCTGCAGAAGAAGACTACTATGCCGGTGACGGAGTCCCTGTGGAGGATTTCCCCGACGGAGGTCAGACCGAAGAAGACTACTACACCGAGGACTACCTTTATGCCAACTGAAGACTAAACTAGAATAGTAACTAATTGTCGTTATCCTTTTTGAACTTTTGTGGTCAGGCATATGTTGCTTTGGCATTTGTACTTCCGCTGCCTTATATTTGATTCGAGACTCTGATATGTAATAGTTAGTAACTTCTGTTGACTTTATGTTACGTTGTGATCAGAACCTAGACTTCATTCTTGTTACACTATTACTTCTTGTTGCTTAGTACTGCGTGGTGTGGACAATCATGTGACTTCACCCGTCATTCCCTATGGACCCATAAAGGAAATTTATTTTTCTCTATTTATGCTACTCCGGGGCGCGACAGGATTTTTGGTATCAGAGCCTAGGTTGTATACCTTTTCGCTCACAGATTGTCCCACACCATCTGGTCCTAGAACCTTGAGATTCTATAGATGAGTATTAAGATTAGTTCTGACTTAAGGTAGTCCCTTTTCAGGTAGCATGGCACCGCCGCTGTTCGTTCCAGACGAGTTCGGAGGACACTATGTGTATGAGAGTAGTATTGCGCCAGCAGATCCAGAGTACTATGCCTGGAAGGTTAGACAGAGGGCTATTGCGGAGACAGAGCGAGACATGCAGATCGAGCAGCAGAGATTTGGGACCCAGGACCCAGAAGTGATACGTCGGGAGATGATCTACCGCAAGGAGACCTTCAAACGCATCGAGGAGGATTCTCTATTGATGTTACGAGACCGTTCTTCGTACCAGGTTCTACTTGCACAGGTTAGAGCAGCACCTCCACCCCCACCGGAGGAAGACATGGCTGATGCACCCCCAGCAGATGAGGACCCGGAGGATGATGATGAGAGCAATGACGACAATGAGCCAGGGGATGACGACGAGGAGATGGAGGATGAGGACACCGATGACGAGGAGCCGGAGTATGATCCAGAGGAGGAGGACCCCGTGGACCCAGCCGGTATGGACGTGCCAGTTGGTGTAGATATTGTAGTTGCAGAGGGTTATCCGATAGAGGAAGAGGAGGTAGCCGCAGATGATGACGCAGGTGATGATGCAGTAGTACCAGTCTTACCAGGAGGAGTTATAGCACAGCTAGCAGCTGAGTGGGCCGCAGAGATGGCTGCACATCCCCATGGATTCGAGATCGGAGAACCGGAGTTGGCACAGGCTATGGTACAGGCTGAGGCACTTGCAGCCGCATTTGATGCAGCCCAGGCTGACTTGGCCGCTGATGCAGGAGATTTGGGAGCTGTTGTGGAACATGATGGACCCGAGCTGATCGAGGATGTTGTGATAGAGGATGAGGACATGATGGATGACGATGACATGGATGAGGATGATGTTTTGTCTGAGGTTGCCCCAGAGGACGAGGCTTCCATCTATGGATCCGATGTGGACAACTTTTGAGTCCAGTACCTTTAGGACTTAGACTTTTTCGTCTGACTTTAGGACATGTTGTCCACTTACTTTTGACGCTTGCATAGACAGCTATTGACCGTAGCCTTTTTGTATAGGTAGCCACCAGTAGTGGTTTTGTGTATATCTTTCTTTTATTTAGATCTTGTATAGGATCATGTACTACGCGGTACACAGATGATCCATTGTGTACTCCGCTGTACATCTTTTTGGTATATATATATGGCAGATCGTTTCTCTTGATTATTTCTGTTATCATCTCATTATTATGTTATGGTTGTGATTTTGATTCATGTTATGATTTCTGTTATTTAAGTATGATCATTTCCCCGAGAAGATTGTCAGCTAATCGTTAGATCCTTCATAGGTACACCTCACACGGATCACTATGGTGGGACCCACAAGGAACCAAGCACGATTGGGAGCACCCATTCCTGAGGGTATGGACCCAACTGGAGTCTTCGAAGCTTTCATGCAACGGATGGAGCACATCGGCGATACCTACAATCATGTCACCAACAACAATGGCAACAACCACGTTGTCCCTCCAAGGCAGACAGGCGATAAGCTATTGGAACGATTTCGTGGCCTGCGACCCGAGAAATTCGACGGCATGGCAGAGTCCTGGAAAGCAGAGCAATGGATACGAGAGTTGGAGCTAATCTTTGAAGCCCTGGAGTGCAGTGAGCTTGACAAGAGACGTCTAGCCACATTTCAACTAACTTACTCCGCCGCGGACTGGTGGGAGGCCGAGAGAGCCACGATTGGAATTGACGCTGCAAGGAGAATGCCTTGGGAAGCATTCAAGACTCGATTTCTCGAGAAGTATTTCCCTGAGGACGAAAGAGATCAACAAGAGAGGAATTTCCTGAGTCTAACCCAAGGAAACTGGACAGTCAGGGAGTATACTACACAATTCGAGCGACTTTCCCGTTTTGCTCCGCATATGATAGACACCTCCGCCAAGAAGGTCAAGCGATTCCACCAAGGACTCAACCCCCACCTCCGGCACATGATGATAGGCCATCTGGGCCAGTCGTTTGAAGGGATTGTCCGTCTTGCTTCAAGTTTGGAAAAGGATGCTTACTCTGTGTAAGGACCACAAGTGAATCGACCTCTACCCAGGACCTTCCAACCAAGGAACTTTTCCGCGCAATCATCAAGGAACAACCAAGGATGGAAACCTCAGACCAACAACTATCAGGGAACCAAGCGCACATGGGATGGGACAAGGAAGCCCCAAACCAATTTTCCTCGACAACAGAATCAACAGCGAAGACCACCTCAGGCACAGCCCGTCGCCCAGCGACAGAACATTGATGGATGTTTCAACTGTGGAGTGCCCGGACATATTGCAAGGTATTGCACAGCCCCCAAGACCAACCGGCGTAATGACCTCGTTTGCCGCAACTGTAACAAGCCTGGTCACATAAGCAAGGATTGTCGAGCACCACGTGGAGGCTACTATGGAGCGCCTGCTCAAGGACAGCAAGGACAGGTTAGGGTGAATGCCATCATCCCTGACAATGCAGGGTATAATGCAGAGGAACAGCAAAACTTGGAAGGTACACTCATTTTATTTCACTGTCAAGTTAGAGCTTTGTTAGATACCGGTGCCGCCCGCTCTTTCATAGCTATTAAGATGGTGCGTGATTTGGGTTTGTTACCCCAAGCACTTGAGCCGACCCTTAATGCCGTTTCGCCCTTGGGAGTATCCGTTAAGTTAGGTAAGGTGTGCAAGGATTGTCCCTTGACACTAGAGGATAGAAATCTCCCAGCAGACTTGATAGTATTGTCAATGTCTGAGTTCGATGTGATCCTAGGAATGGATTGGCTTACTAAGTATGGCGCTAACCTGGATTGTGTTAGTCGGACCATTGTCTTTTCGACGCCTGGTTGCCCGCAGATCAGATTTCAGTGCCAACCGTTGAGCGACATGTTTATCACAAGCTGCCTAGCCACGATCAAGACTTCAAGCACGGAGCTTGCTATCAACCAGATCCCCATTATTCAAGACTTTGAAGATGTGTTCAGAAGTATCTCAGGACTTCCACCAAAGAGAGAGATAGACTTCTGCATTGAGTTAGCACCCGGAACGTTGCCGATTTCCAAGACCCCGTACCGGATGGCGCCTATAGAAATGCTAGAATTGAAAAAGCAAGTTCAGGAACTTGAAGATTTAGGTTTTGTTCGCCCCAGTACATCGCCTTGGGGAGCACCAGTTTTATTTGTGAAAAAGAAGGACGGAGAGCTACGACTCTGTATCGACTACAGGGAGCTGAATAAAGTCACGATCAAGAATAGGTATCCACTTCCCCGGATAGACGACCTGTTCGATCAACTACAAGGATCAAGGATATTCTCGAAAATCGATTTGCGTTCAGGATACCATCAATTGCTAGTTCGACCGAAAGATATACCGAAAACTGCCTTCAGGACGAGATATGGACACTACGAATTTCTAGTGATGTCTTTTGGATTGACTAATGCCCCGGCAGTATTCATGGACCTAATGAATAGAGTATTCAGACCCTATCTGGATCAATTCATTATAGTATTCATCGACGACATTCTAATTTATTCAAGGACGGAAGAAGAACATAAGAAGCATCTACAAATTGCTCTACAGACTCTTAGAGACAATAGTCTGTATGCGAAATTCAGCAAATGTGAATTCTGGCTTCAGGAAGTTAAATTCCTGGGACATGTGATATCACAGGATGGGATTTCTGTAGACTCATCTAAGATCGATGCAGTCTTGAGCTGGAACAGGCCAACCAATGCAACCGAAGTTAGGAGTTTTCTTGGATTGGCTGGGTATTACCGGAAATTTGTGGAAGGATTCTCTAAAATCGCAGGACCGTTGACAAGCCTGACTAGGAAGGAGACGAAGTACGAATGGACTGATAAACACGAGGATGCATTTCGGGAATTGAAAGAGAGACTGACCTCAGCACCCGTGCTTGCGATACCTAAGAGTGGTGAACAATTCATAATCTATAGTGATGCATCACACCAAGGACTTGGTTGTGTGCTAATGCAAGAGGGGAATGTCATTGCATACGGATCAAGACAATTGAAGCCGCATGAGAAGAACTATCTGACGCACGACTTGGAACTAGCTGCAATCGTGTTCGCCTTGAAGATTTGGAGACACTATTTGTATGGAGAAAAGTTCGACCTGTTCTCAGATCATAAGAGTTTAAGATACCTGTTCTCTCAAAAGGAGTTGAACATGCGACAACGGAGATGGATGGAACTACTCAAGGACTACGACTTCTCTTTGCAATACCACCCGGGTAAAGCAAATGTTGTAGCCGACGCTCTGAGCCGGAGACCACGCCTTTTGGTTGCTTCGATTTTGATTAGAGAATGGCGAGCATTGGAGATGTTAGCCGAATTCGACCTTCAACCAGTGGAATCCGGAGAAGGACAACACTTTGGGTGTCTTGTTGTACAACCGACTCTCATCAGCCGCATCTTGGAAGCTCAACAGTCGAACGAGGATTTAAAGTTATGGTTTGCCAAGATGTCCGCAAAGGAACCCGAGTTATGGATTATTAGTACGGACGGAGCACTAAGATGCAAAGATAGACTCTGTGTGCCAAATGACGATGGACTCAGGAAGAACATTCTGGACGAAGCACACAAGTCAAGGATGACTATCCACCCAGGAGGAAACAAGATGTATAAGGACTTGAAGAGAAACTTCTGGTGGCAAGGAATGAAGCGAGAAGTGGCCGAGTATGTATCGCAATGTCTTATTTGCAAACAAGTGAAGGCAGAGCATCAGAAACCACCTGGACTCCTACAACCGCTACCGATTCCCCAATGGAAATGGGAGCACATCACCATGGATTTTGTGGTTGGATTGCCGAAATCTCAACACAACCACGACGCTATTTGGGTAATAGTGGATCGACTCACCAAGTCAGGACATTTTATCGCCTACAGCATGACGCACCCTGTTGAAAGATTGAGCCGGATGTATCTAGAGCAAGTAGTGCGACTGCACGGAGTACCCGTCTCAATAGTTTCAGACTGAGATTCACGCTTTACCGCAGAATTCTGGAAGAGCCTTCAGACAGCAATGGGAACTTCATTGAATTTGAGTTCAGCCTTTCATCCGCAGACAGACGGTCAGACAGAACGAGTCAATCAAGTGATGGAGGATATGTTGCGAGCCTGTGTCATTAAATTCGAGAGTTCATGGGAGACACATCTACCTTTGATCGAGTTTGCCTACAACAACAGCTACCACACGAGTATAGGGATGACACCATTTGAAGCCTTGTATGGAAGACCTTGCCGATCGCCGCTGTGTTGGGCCGAAGTCAGAGATACTCAACTACTTGGGCCCGAGATGATTCGAGAAACCAACGAGAAAATCCAGATTGTACGAGAAAAGATGAAGACAGTGCAATCCAGATACAAGAGCTATGCCGACAAGCGACGGAAAGATCTAGAGTTTGCAGTTGGAGATCATGTACTACTCAAAGTCTCGCCAGTTCGAGGTATCGTCAGATTCGGACAGAAAAGAGGCAAGTTGTCGCCGCGATTCATCGGACCGTTCGAGATCCTAGAACGTATTGGAAAGGTTGCTTATCGACTTGCGTTGCCGCCAAAGATGTCAGGAGTACACAACGTTTTCCACATCAGCATGTTGAGGAAATGTGCCCACAACCCAACGCACGAGATCAGTTTTGAAGATATCGAGGTGAACGAGAACGTGACCTACAACGAAGGACCAGTGCGTATTCTAGACCGAGGAGTGAAGAAGCTCAGAAACAAGGATATTCCGCTAGTGAAGGTTCAGTGGAAGCACCACGACAAAGGAGAAGCTTCATGGGAGTTGGAGTCAGAGATGCAAGAGAAGTTTCCATTTTTGTTTTAACCCAGTTTATTTCGGATTTCGGGGACGAAATCTTTTTTGAGTGGTGGATGATGTAATACCCTGTATTTTTTTTTGTAATATATTATATAACTAGACCTTGTATGTTTCTTTAATACTTATATGAGCTTGGCCTTACCCTTGGTATATTTTGGATACCAATCGATTGACAAGTTTTCCAATCGATTGACTTGCTTTGGGTACCAATCGATTGAACTTATATCAATCGATTGATTGTATCAATCGATTGACACTTATGTCAATCGATTGGAGGCAGCTGGGCAGATTCTTTTGCTCTGGCTGGGGAGAGGCCACGTGAACACCTTTCCTCTATATATACCAGCCCATTTTGGGCGTAATTCTGATTGCTAAAATCAGAGAGAGTGAGAGGGAGTGTTTGTGTGTGTTTATATATATATACATACACTCATATATATATAATCACATATATACATATATTTACTCACCCACACACACAGATGGACTGAGAAGAAGAAGAAGAAGGTCAGAAAGAAGAAGAAAAGAAGGAGAAAGAGAAGAGAGAAGGCAGAGAACTAGAGAGAGAGAGAGGAAGACCACCATTGAAGCTCAAGCTTCATTTCACATTCCCAAACACGCCCTTAACGTCTAGGTGAGTTCTAAACTCACTTGGTAACTTGATATTGATGTTAGGACATGTTTTGAATGAAGAAATGGAGAAGAAACCTTGTATTTCCCGTTTATATGTGTTGAGCAGTCTTCTCTGTGAAGAAGACGAAGTGTCAATCGATTGACACTATATCAATCGATTGACATCTTTCATGTCTCAATCGATTGACATTTTATGCAATCGATTGACATGGATTGTGATCCAATCGATTGAACTTTCTTCCAATCGATTGACACTACTTTTATACCAATCGATTGACATCTATACCAATCGATTGGCAGTTACAGTTTACTGTTTTACTTGTTTAGATAATGTAATAACTGTTAGTTGTTTATTTACTGTTCAGTATTTCCCAGCATGCTTTATTACTGTAATACAGACCCGATAATGAGTTAATGCGGCGTAGGATCGTAGTAATAACAAGACTATCGGATAATGTTTATGATGTTAGATAACGGAATAGTTGTGAATCCTTTGGAGTTAACATTCATTCATTCAGAGTAGTCGGGCCACATTGGGATTGTCATGTATCGGTAATAGAGTTGAACTTAAGTAGGTTTGCTAAGATTCGGGAATCTTGCGTGGGCGGGCTTTGGTCGATCATATGTTCTTAAAAGCGGTAGACAGACGAAGGTGTCTATGACTTGCGGTGGACCGGACCATTTGCCCTAAGATAGCCAGATGATCTAATCATATGTTCTTAAAAGCGGTAGACAGACGAAGGTGTCTATGACATGCGGTGGACCGTGATCACTGGTAGACGTCGCTAAGTCGTGGTATAGAATGATGTACTGTTGTTTAAAGCGTTATATCCCTGACATGCGGTGGACTGTGCATATGTTCTTAAAAGCGGGGGATGGACTAACGTGGTATCCATGACATGCGGTGAACTGTGCATATGTTCTTAAAAGCGGTGGATGAGCAATGGTGTGTTATAGAGTTGAACTACTGTCGAGTCTGTTCCCCTATCTAGACGTATTATCGGTCTTATACTGAGTAAAACATTAGTAATCGGATAATTGGTTTGATTAAAGGAGTTACCCCTACAGAGTTCTAATTTGGTTACGGTTTATAACTTGTAATAACTTCAATAGTCGATACCCTGTTAGTATCTAACTCACTCGGCTTTCATTAAGCTGACGGCGTTTATGCCGCTGGACATTTCTACGTTCCAGCGCACCCTGGTTATGACTATATAGGTGAAGGGCCTGCAGAAGAAGACTACTATGCCGGTGACGGAGTCCCTGTGGAGGATTTCCCCGACGGAGGTCAGACCGAAGAAGACTACTACGCCGAGGACTACCTTTATGCCAACTGAAGACTAAACTAGAATAGTAACTAATTGTCGTTATCCTTTTTGAACTTTTGTGGTCAGGCATATGTTGCTTTGGCATTTGTACTTCCGCTGCCTTATATTTGATTCGAGACTCTGATATGTAATAGTTAGTAACTTCTGTTGACTTTATGTTACGTTGTGATCAGAACCTAGACTTCATTCTTGTTACACTATTACTTCTTGTTGCTTAGTACTACGTGGTGTGGACAATCATGTGACTTCACCCGTCATTCCCTATGGACCCATAAAGGAAATTTATTTTTCTCTATTTATGCTACTCCGGGGCGTGACACATTTAGTCTGAAACACTCGAAGTTGAGCTTGTCGATGCCAGAGAGGGTATCCGTCCATGGAAAGAGTATTAGGGAACCGATAGGGGCACCTGCCTGATATCTGGGGACCATAGTAGTGGTCTGCTCACTGTAAGAGTACATCCTGAGGCTCCAATCCCAAGGCGGTATAGTCAGAAACCGAGCTGTAGCAGGAACAGGCTGTAAAGAAGAATGAATCCAATGATAAGATAAACACGCATGCTTTAAAAATTAAGATAAAGTTTGAAGAGACTTAAAGAAACTCACCCGGGTCACCTCCATCAGAGGGAAGTTCCCCATCAGCTTTGCAGCATGCAAAGCTACGTATCCCGCTGGAGGCTCCACGAAACCCTGAAGAGACCAACTGGCTAGGGCAACCGTGAGCACGGAGCCCTGGAGGGTATCTGCAGCTCTCATGGACTCCGGCGGAGGGTATGGCACGAAGAAGGACTCAGCCGCCAATGACTGTCTGGTCACCCTCTCTCCCAGGTACCACTCCCGAGACTCTGGTCCATTCAACAAGATCCTCTGTGGGTCATACCCAGCCGACTCCCATATCCCTTGGGAGACCTCAGGAAGCACGTCGATCCAGGTATAGACACCCCATTTTGTCGGCTATCAGATTTAGGAGACCCATAGCTTGGTGGTTCACAATGATAAAAAAGACTCAAAAAGGACTCTTGGAAGTTAGTTCTATTTCTCAAAATGCTCAGAATGACCAAAACGCCCCTGAAAGCCCAAAAACTCCCAGATTTGGACCAAAAGTTTTGAAAACATGCTATGTCGTAAGAAAAATGATAAAATGAGTTTTTAAGTAAAATCGGATGAAATCGTCAGCTCCCAGAGACCCCCGAAAGTCCCAGAAGTTCCCGGAAAGTCCTCGTTGACCGGTTTGACCAAGGTTTGACCAGGTTTGACTAGAGTTTGACCAAGTTTGACCAAAATCGTCCGAATTCACCAGAATCATTAGAAAAGTATTAAAATGAGTTTTAAAAGAGAATCGAGCGAAAACGTCGGCTCCTGGGAGCTCCCGGAGGTTCCCAGAACTTCCCGGGAATCCCATGTTTGACCAGTTTGACCAAGATTTGACTTTGGAATCGGGGCACCGAAACAATTTTAAATATTTTTCATGGATACTAGAGGTCAATAGCTTTCCAACGGTATATCGCACATAATTCCTGGATTTAAAACGAATTTATTTTGAATTTCCGAAGGCGAAAAAGGCGATCAAATCGGCTTTTATCGTAAATACCGCAAAACGTTTCAAAGTGACCTATCCCCAAACTATTTTGTTATGTAAATTAGACTCCATTACATTTCCAACGGTATATCATAACCTCAATTTGGAGTTCGTACGCATTTTCTGTGAATTTCGGACGAAAAAAGGCCTTTTCGTGAATACTGGAACCTCAGGGGGCCTAAACAGCATTATCTGGACGAAGGAGGAGCAGTGCCGCCGCGGCACTGGTCCACTGCCGCCGCAGCACTCCCCTCCAGAATAGTGTATTTTTGTAATTTTTCTTGGGTATTAATTTGATTAATTGAAAACCAAAACGACGTAGTTTTATGTTCATAGACGTTTGGGACCAATGGGAACACTTCTAAAATCCCAAAACCACCCCAAATTGGCCTATATAAACCCCCCATTGCTCTTTATTTTGGGGGGGCCAAGTGCAAAAGCTTGAAAAGTTGTAAAGAAGAAGAGAGATAGAGATAGGTTTAGAAGAGAGAAAAGGAGCTTCCTCCTACTATTTTGCTATAGAAAGTGAGTTCTAATCTTGTGTTCTTCCATTACCTCTCTTATACTTCACATCCCAAACACCCCCAATCACCATTCTTGAGCATTCTTGAGTTAGGAAGCTACTTCCTTGTCTAAATGTCAAAATCTATGAGTGAAACACGAAGCTACAAGTCCAAAATCACATTGATTATCATCTATTGATTGTTATTTACTTACTTGTTCATATTATGTTCATCTCTTCTTACCTCATTTCTTTTTGATTTTCTTTATTTACTTACTAGTTCTTCATCATCTAAATGATGACATGAAGTTTGGGGTGAGTGAATCCTTATGGATAGTAGCTCTTGACCTCAAAAACATGTTTGATAGATGATGATCATAATTTCAATACCTCCAAAGTATTCTTGAAGTGTATTGAAGTTATGTTCTAATAAAAATAAATCTTTCCAACAATCTTGGAGGTTCTTGATAATGAGTTTGATGTTGAAATTTCAAGTGGCTATAATCTTCATTGAGTATTGAAAATATGCTTTCAATACATCTACTTCAAAGCCCCTCTTAAAACCCCTCATTTTAATCTCAAGAAAGAAAACTCTAGTTTTTCCCAAAACTTTCAAAACAGTGAGTCGAAACAGTGAATAATCTGAGTTCAAAGATTTTCCTAGAACTCAATACTCAACATATGGATGCAAGGCCACTTGGAAAGTCTTCCTAACCCATTGGAGAACACCCATGATTTTTGGTTTGACTTGGAAGTACTTGGAAATGGTCCATTTGGATCCAAACATTCCTTCCAGACATTCTGTTTTTGCTGTCACAGCAGCTAGGTCCACTTCCAACCTCTTTTTCAGAAAACTTTTCCAAAAGGAGTGGTCCTAACTTATTTTTCCCTCAAACTTCAATGTCTTAGGGAACATTATGTATAAAATGGGCCTCTAGATCATTTTTTTTCATTTTCTAAGATGTTTCAACATTTCAGTCGACAATACGGACTCTGTTCCTGGGTGACCTTCATTGTTTAAATGATTTCTCTCAATATGTGATAGTTATTAAGGATTGGCTTTTTGGGTTGTGTTCTAGACACAATAAGGAATATCGCCATAAAATATCATGCATTGAAAACATTCCTAACCCCTCTTTTCCATTTTCACAAGATCATGTTACTGTTCTGTCCACTATTCACAGCAAGCACAATTTTACTTCCCATCCTTTGATTTTGATGCTTACATGCACTCCAAATTAGCTCATGTCTTAGGAAGTAGTTCATACTACATTTGTACATATCCCATGATGATTTCCTTCATACATTCATACATATTCTAGACTTCTAAGTCATTCTAGGAATCCATGAACACAAAGCACACTACAACCTTTACACATTCTAGATACATACATTGCATCCATGCAAAGATTTGGGGTTTTTGTAAATCCTAATCTAAGAAGATTATAAGGAATAATTATGGTCACACGTTCATGCTTCCCCTCGACCTAATCATCCTTTCTCATCCGTCCCGGGGATTGAGAGATCTTCTTTTTCTCAAAGAATAACATGCATCATAATAGCTTGCTAAGCATATTTTGATTTCTTTGATCATTTGCTTCAAGAACAGTTCATGTCCCCTTAGATTAGGAAAACTTTATTACATGATACGTGATTAGACGATTTTTCCTAGGTTTATTTGTGTAATCTTTCACTTTACATTGCATGATATTTGACTTAGATCTCATGGATGATATTTTATCTTTAGATCTTCCATTTCAAGTTTCTTATGTGATGTAATATACTATCATAGTATTAATTGCCGAACCATACATAGTATAAGATGATTAATTGGATGCTAATTGAGGCCCGTCGAGAGACGGGGCGAGTTGAGGGTGTTTTAGTCGTGACAAAGGCTCCTTCATCTCTCATACCAAAACCCCGAGCCAAGTTCTTTGGTTATGAAGGGTCGGTGCCCTTTATCCGTTTGGGTGAGTCAAAATTAGGTTTCTTGGTTCCTTAAAGACCAAGTGGCGACTCTGTATCTGTTTTCAACAGACCTTTCTTCTCTTTTTTTGATCCAAATCAAATTTAAAAACAAACCAAGTGGTGGAACGCCGCGTGTCCACACCAGGGCTGCCACCGGATGTGCTGCTCTCGTAGGTTCGTTAGGAAGTTCTTGAATGAGATGAAATCGTGAGCCCCGGTCTTCCGCCCGAACCGATCCTTCACCCACTTTAGCCCCTGGGACATGATGAGGGTGTCTGCTGGCCGCGTATCCGACGACATCATATGCAAGTACTCATGGGACCAAATCTGCAAGAAAGATAGAGGAGCATAAGTTTTGAGGAGCATGAATAAAGAAATTTGAAATAAGAATGCAAAGTTTAATTCAGGGTCAGGAAATTAATAAAAGAAGAGAAGTATACCTCCCAAGCCCTCCAGAAGCCGCCAGTAGAGGTTGGGCGATCTTATGATATCTCTCCCATGTGCTGATAAAGGATGGCTAGTCCTGCCCCGACCCAGTCGTATTGATATATCTGATCCATACGCTCCAAGGACCCCAGCAGCGTCACAGAGATCTGGTCTCCCTTGGTGCTCAGCAGAGAGCACCCCAGCATATACATCAAGAAGCCCCGAGCCATCTGCTCATCAGTGAAGCCCTGCTGGCCTCTGAAGGTGTCTATAAACCACTTGGCCGTGACCAAGGGCTCCTCTGGGATGGCTCCTAGCAGGGCTTTACCCGGTCCCACTCCTTTACCGCGTCTAGGTAGCGAAGGCACTCCCCCCGAAAGGGATCCCAGTGATCATAGAGAAATCCAGCGGCGTCATCGTCATCTCGCCGAACGGGAAGTGAAATGTGTTGGTAGTGTCCCGCCACTGCTCAGCAAGGGCATGAATCTGTCTCAAGTCATTGGAGTTCTTCGTCAAAAGTTTGACGAAGTCTCCAAAACCAGCCGCGATAACAAAGCCCTTCACCAGCTCGCTCAGCTCCCTTTACCAGGTAAATCCGTAAGCCAAACTACCGTGCCCTTTTAGCACATCCTTCGGGAGCTGCAAAAAAAATTGAAGATTCAGGATCAGTGAATGGATAAGAGAGAAAAAGCAGTAAAAATATATATGTGATAATAAAGAAAAGAGAGGCAAGCAATAGATTCCAAAAAGAAAAGAAAAGGGAGGGAAAAGAGTATTCACATTCTTGAAAAATAATAATAAAAGTGAAGGGTCAAAAGGAATTTAGGTTTAAAAGTATTCGAATCAAATTTGAATGAATAAAAAAAAGGGGGAAGGGGGGGGGGGGGAGTTTGGAACGCTCGAAAAAGTTCATAAGTGATATGTCCAAAATAGTCAAGCCATAAAGCCAGCCTGCCACGTCACCAGAAGGCTTCGGTTACTTCGGTAAAAGCGCCAGTACCCGAGCTGTCCCGAGGTGTTTATCCGGACCAGGCGGTTCACATCAACTGGCCGGGCATGAAGATCGCGGGGTCCTATGATCTCGACCAATCCAACAGTTTCCTAAACCGACTACAAGTCTGCAAGATGGAAGGTGGCAGTTTCCTAAACCATTTAGGAAACTCCCTTAGAATCATGTAAATCTATTGTGATTAGATTAGGCTTCATAATCCTATCAACTTACCATGTAAGGGTAGACTCTTGCATCTATAAAAGAGCCCACCTACCCTATTTACAGGGATCCCGATCCGAATTCCAATTCGACAACTATTCTCTAAGCTTACAAGCATTCAACAGAGAACTCACCATCAACACGCATACACCCCACCGGTATTACTGGTAGTGCCGCCCACCTTTGTTGGCTCACCAGGTCCGCCGGTTATCTACTAGTGAGAGCGCATAGACGCAACCGTGGACGTAGGTCACCTCGTTAACGGGACCGAATCACATTCAAATTGTTTTCATCTCTTTCTCTCTCAAAACCTTTCTTACTAATTTTAGGCATCATCAGTTTGGCGCCGTCTGTGGGAAGCGACTGAGTCTTCTCATCAACAAATTCTCAATTGATCAACATGCCGCCAAAGACGGGTAAGAAAGCCACTAATTCGACCGGTCAAGAGAACCCGCAGCCCGAACAACAGGCTGCTTTCATGATAACTGAGCAGATAACGGTAGCGCTGGCACAACTCTTGGAGGGCCAGCGCCGAACATAGGAACAGATAGAGGCACTCATAGTCCGATAGGAGAAGCGCCCTACACTAGAGAATCAGCCTGAGAAGAGCGGCCCTATCCAGAGGCCCGCTCGGGCATGAAGGCAAGCCCATTCCGCTTCGGTGTCCCCACCGGACAGGGAACACCCAGGCGATGGAGAGCGCAGCCATGCCACCAGGTGCTCGCAAAGACGACCCTGGTCCAATCCTCGCCGAGTGGAGGATGCTAGAACCATTATCGATCGGCGACGCGCGGCCAGAGGGGAGGAGTCCGGACGAAGAGCCCGGGAATCGGTCGAGGTCCCTCCGGCCCTGAGCCAGGGGGATCTTAGGCACAAGCTTTCCCGGACCCAGAGCCGGGCCCTATCCCCGAAGTCGACACGCTTTGAGGAAGAGGCCTCGTCATCCGACCCAACCTACCGCTCGGATACAGAGAGGAGATTGGGCGGGATGACGTAAAGGCCCAGGTCGAGGAGCTGCAGCAGCAAATCAAGAGGCTGAACCGTAAGTCCGACAATGACCTCACCAACATAGAGACTAAATCACCCTATACCGATCGGGTGACATGGTTTCCTATTCCACGGAAGTTCAAACCCCCTTACCTCAGCTCCTACGACGGCACAGGGAGTCCGGTGGACCACATCCGCACTTACAAGGCTCAGATGGCGCTGGTCACTATGGTAGACGAGCTACTATACCTGGCCTTCCCCAGTACCCTCAAGGGGCCAGCCGCACAGTGGTTCCACGCTTTGAAGCCCCGGACGGTCGACAACTTCAAAGCTCTCAGCAAGCTGTTCATCAGCCAATTTGTCGGGATGCTCGATCGGTCGCAATCGAACACTCAGCTGCTGAGCGTCAAGCAGCGCAAAGGGGAGTCCCTGAGGGAATATGTGGACCGTTTCAACCTGCAAAGGCTCCAGATTCGCAATCTTAATGAAACGGCCGCGATCATGGCCTTCTGCTCGGGAGTTCAACACACCAAGGTCGCCACGTCGTTCCATCATGACCGACCGGCAACCCTGGTGGAGCTCTCGGAGAGGGTCAGAAAGTACATTGATACCGAAGAGTTCCTGAAGGCGAAGCGTGTCGACCAGGCGGGAGATGAATCCCCGAAGGCCAAGCGCAAGCGTGAAGGATTCAAGAAGGGCTCGGGAAAGAAGCCAAAGCAAGACCAGAAGGATGCCCGGGGTCAGCCCCCGATCGCTTTCACACCCCTTTCCCGGCCCATACATAAAGTCATGGCCGCCGCCGAGACGTAAAGGTTGCTTCTGCAGGCAGCAAAGCTAAGAGCCCCGCCCGGTAAGAGGAACCGGGACAAATTCTGCCGCTACCACAGGGATTACGGCCATGAAACGGAGGATTGCTTTAAATTGAAGATAGCAATAGAGAAGCTGATCGTGCAGGGACACCTCGCGGAGTTCGTCACCGCAGACAGACGACCTCGGCAGGACACCCGAGCTTTCGATCAGCCACCACCACTCGGCCACATCCACGTAATCTCTGGAGGAACGTTCGGCGGAGGTGATTCACAGTCGGCCCAGAAGAGGCATGCCTGGGCATCCCGAGCGGATGTCTGGCAGGTCCAATCCATCGGCTCCTCCCCAACCGATGTTCTAACATTCACGTCCGACGACTTGCAGGGTGTCCACTGCCCCCATGATGACCCGCTAGTAGTGACACTTTCTATAGCAAACTACGTGGTCAAGAGAGTGCTAGTGGACACAGGCAGCTCGGCCGACATTATGTTCACGTCGGCATTCGATCAACTCGGGATCGCCAGGGATCGGCTTCGGCCGATTGCTACACCCCTGGTTAGATGCAACAGCTCTAGCACACAACCGCTCGGGACGACCAATCTTCCAGTTCTCATGGGGACCTACCCTCAGCAGGCCTCCGTACTGACCAATTTTGTGGTCGTAGAAGCCTCGTCGGCCTACAATGTCATCCTCGGTAGGCTGACCCTCAACAAGGCCAGAGCAGTCGTCTCCACCTACAGCTTAACAGTGAAGTTCCCTACCCCTTAGGGACCCGGATGCTTGCGTGGAGATCAGACCACAGCCTAGAGTTGCTACATTAGTTCGTTACACCGGGGGGCAATCACCGAGACATTAAGCGTTCAAGAGATGGACCCTCGGGACCAGAGCGACGAGGTAGGTCCGGTGGAAGAATTGGAAAGTGTAGTGCTGAATCTCAAGTACCCTGACCGCACGATCATCATTGGTAGGTTACTGGATCCCGGCCTAAAGGAAAAACTGACCCAGTTCTTGAGGTAAAACCAGGACGTTTTTGCTTGGAGTCATGAGGATATGCCCGAGATTGATCCCCCGGGTAATGTTCCATCGCCTCAACGTCAGTCCAAATTGTAGGCAGGTAAAGCAAAAAAGAAGGGGCATGGCCCCCGAGAGACAGAAGGCAGTGAGTGAAGAGAACGAGAAGCTCCTTAAAGCCCACTCCATACGAGAAGTCCACTATCACGACTGGCTAGCCAACGTGGTACTTGTCAAGAAAAGCAGCGGGAAATGGAGGATGTACGTGGACTTCACCGACCTCAACAATGCTTGCCCCAAGGATTGCTACTCGCTACCCAGGATAGACCTCCTTGTGGACTCCACGGTGGGTCACTCATTCCTCTCATTCATGGACGCTTACTCGGGGTACAACCAGATCAGCATGTACCCCGGGGACGAAGAGAAGACGGCGTTCATCACTGACCAGGGCACGTACTACTACAAGGTTATGCCCTTCGGTCTCAAGAATGCCGGGGCTACCTACCAGCGCCTGGTCAACTAGACCTCATTGGAAAGACAATGGAGGTATATGTGGATGACCTACTGGTCAAGAGCCGGGACGAGCCCGACCACCTGGAGCATCTGGCCGGGGCCTTCAGCATTTTCAAAAAATTCAGGATGAGGCTGAACCCACCCAAATGCACCTTTGGCGTATCGTCTGGGAAATTTCTGGGCCACTTAGTCAGCAGACGGGGAATTGAGGCTAACCCCGAGAAGATCAAAGCCATCATCAACATGGGGTCGCCCAAATCAACAAAGGAGGTTCAGATCTTAGCCGGACAGGTGGCTGCATTAAACAGATTTGTCTCCCGAGCTACCGACCGGTGCCTTCCATTCTTCAAAATCCTCTGCAAGGCGTTCTAGTGGTTAGAAGAGTGTGAAGAGGCATTTCAGGAACTCAAGAAGTACCTGGCTTCCCCTCCTCTACTCTCAACACCCGTACCTGGAGAAGAATTATTTTTATACTTGGCAGTTTCACCGTCAGCGGTTAGCTCGGCATTAATCTGGGAAGAGCACGGGGTATAGTTCCCAGTGTACTACACCAGCCGGGCGTTACAGGGCGCAGAGAGCAGATACTCCCGCATCGAAAAACTGGCATTCGCCCTTATCACCTCGGACCGAAGGCTCCGCCCTTACTTTCAGGCCCATGCCATTGTGGTCCTCATAGATCAACCTCTCCGCAGAATCCTCAGCCGTCCAGACACGTCCGGGAGGCTCGTCAAGTAGGCATTAGAGTTGGAAGAGTTCGAAGTGATCTACCGACCCCGGACATCCATCAAGGGACAAGCCATGGCTGACTTTCTGGTTCAGTTCACATATCCAGAAGACCCTGTTGAAGAGTCCGAGCCACCGACCTTACCTCCTGGGTTACATTCTGATATCCTTACCTGGGTACTACACGTTGACGGTTCATCCAATCAGCAAGGCAGTGGGGCAAGAATCATCCTGACTACCCCTGACGGTATCCAGCTCAAATATGCACTAAGGTTTGGGTTCCGTGCCTCCAATAACGAGGCTGAATATGAAGCCCTCTTGGTCGGGTTACAGTTGGCCATCTCTATGAGCACGCAATAGGTCCAAGGATACAGCGACTCCCAGCTCGTGGTCAACCAGGTTAACCAAGAGTACGAAGCGTGGGAAGACAGTATGGTAGCCTACCTGGCCCTTGTCCGAGCGGTTTCTAAGCAGCTCCGGGGATTCTCCATCACGCAAATACCCAGAGAAGAAAATACCAGAGCCGACCGATTGGCTCGCCTCGCCTTGTCTTATGAGTCAGACTTGCCCGGGATAAGGATACAATACCTACCCGAGCCAAGTGTGATCACCTCAGAGGGCATGGAGGTAGACCCGGTCACTCTGGAACCCGGCTGGATGGACCCACTCGTGACATTCCTGACAACAGGGAAGCTACCAGACGACAAGGAAGAAGCCCGCCGGGTTAAATACCGGGTGGCACGATATCATATTCTCGACGGCATCCTCTACAAGAGGGAATTCACTATCCCATACCTCCGCTGTGTTCACCCAGCGCAAGTCCAAGCAATACTGTTCGAAATCCATGAAGGAGTGTGTAGGAATCACATCGGAGGCCGGGAACTCTCCAGAAAGGCCCTACTACAAGGATACTACTGGCCAACCATGGCCCGGGATTCCCAAGATTATGTCCGGAGGTGTGAAAAGTGCCAAAGATACTCTCCCATGATCAACTGACCGGGAGAACTCCAGACACCAATCCACAGCCCCTGGCCATTCGCACAGTGGGGAATTGACATTGTTGGTCCCTTACCGATGGGAAAAGGACAGGTCAAATTCGCCGTGATAGCTGTTGACTACTTCACCAAATGGGTAGAGGCCGAACCCCTGGCGATAATAACCGAGCATAAAATGGAGTGCTTTGTGGAAAGGAATATTCTTAGTAGATTTGACATTTCCCGGGTCCTGGTCAGTGACAATGGCAGACAATTTGACACCCCTATCTTCAGATAATTCTATTCAGGCTACGGGATACTGAATCATTACTCCTCCCCTGAGCACCCACAAGCCAACGGTCAAGCCAAGGTAACCAACCGAACAATCTTGCACTCAATCAAAACAAGGCTTGAAGGCGCCAAAGGGCTGTGGGCTGAAGATCTACCAACCCTCTTGTGGGCCTACCGTACTACACCCTGAGCGGCAACAGGCGAAATACCGTTCTCTTTAACTTATGGATTTGAGGCAGTGGTCCTCACAGAGCTCGGGTTGCCAACATACCGGGTGGCCAACTTCAGTGCGTCAGATGACGAAGAAGCTCTCCGGTCTGAACTGGACTTGGTAGAGGAAAAAAGAGACCGGGCCTACCTAAAGGTAGCAGCCTACAAGCAAAGGGTCTCGCGCTATTACAATAGCAAGGTGAAGCACTGCAGTTTTCAAGTCGGAGACCTCGTCCTCAAGGCAGTGAACCAGTCTACCCGAATCCCGAGCCATGGGAAATTGGGACCAAACTGGGAAGGCCCATATAAAGTAACCCGGGTCAACTGACCGGGAACCTATTGGCTACAGAGCATGGACGGGCACGATCTCTCTCATCCATGGAATGTGCAACACCTCTGCAAGTACTATCAGTAGCATCTGACCATGGGAATTTAGTATTGGTAGAGAAATTTGTTTTTGTAAGCTCTGATTGAGCAACCATTATAAATTTTTGTTTTTGAATAAAATTGCAAAGTTTACCTTAAAATTTACTCCTGTCAATGCACCGTGCAATGCTCAAAAGACCTCAGGCCTAACCCCGAGGCACCAAAGACCTTGGGCCTAACCCCAAGGCACTAAAAAGACCTCGGGCTTCGAACCCAGGCACAAAAGGACCCTGCAACCACCCATGTTCCAGGTCGGTTTCCTATGGTCGCTCCTCAACACGCCCCCGCCTTCACAGGACGCTTGGGGGCAAGGGAATACTAGACCTAAACAGGAAAGTACTTAAAGCTTCGCTTAGGTCCAGCCGACGACGGGGCCAAACCCCTGGGTGGCCGACGATGGCAAGCTTCAAATGACCCTGCAACCATCCATGTTCCAGGTCGGTTCCCTACGGCTACTCACTCCTGCATTCCCGCCTTAGCAAAATGCTTGGGGGGCAGGGGAATGTTAGGCCAAAACAGGGAATCACACCGGTCACTACAAGAACTTGGAAGATATTCCCAAGTACTTACAGTGATTAGAGATATATCCTGGACGGTAAAACAGGATACACCTATGATAAACCGGGACATCCCGGATAGTAATACAGGGTACTCCTATAATACACCGGGCGATCCCAGACGCTAAACAGGACCAGTTCCTACAGCACTTCGGGCAATTACCATTTAAACAGGTCAGGAAGACTAGGTTATCTACTGGTTACGGTCCTAAAACATTTGCTAAGGCAAGTGTTAGGTTGGCCAAAAACCGAGCGGATACTAGAAATTATAAATAGGCACAGTGCAGAGAAAGAAGATAGTTAATGGAAAGGAAATTTGACTTCAGGGGCCTTTTCATTAATTAAGATGAAACTGTACAAAGCCTGGGGCCAGTTGTAGTAGCCTCCCCATAAAAAGAAAGGAAACTACAACAAGAAACAAAAAACAAAAAAACTAATCTACAACCGCCACTTCCTCCTCCCCCGCGGCCTGCTCATCAATGGAGGGGCCCCCGGCCGGCGTAGCTTCAGCAGTAACCTCAGCTTCAGAGGCGACCTCGGCGTTAGCAGGGACCTTAGCCTCAGCAGAGACCTCGGAGTCAGCCTGGCCTTCCTTCCAGTAACTGGACTCGGCCCAGGAGTACCCGGACAGATCCCAGTTGGGATGGTCGGCAGCAGCCCGCTTTGCCAGGTCGGCGTAGCTTGTGAGGAACCCTGCTTTGAATTCCTCCTCAGCTTCTTTGGCTTCAGCCTCCCGAGCAGCAGTAAGCTTCGAGATCCTTCTCGGCGGAGATCTTCGCGGACTCTGAGGTAGCAACTTTGGCCTCAGCAATCTTCTCAGTGGTGACCCTCCGTAGCCGCAGCCTTAGCCTCCGCAGCCTTCCGGGTAGCCCACTCGGTTGACAAGGAGTCACGGACTTCCCCTAGCTCCAGGGCCGTCGCTCGGGATCTTTCTTCCTCCACGGTGAGGGTGAACTCTGCGAATTCCCGAGCAGCCCTCTCCACGGAGAGGTTAGCCTCAGCAGCGGCCAATCTCTCAGCAATGCCGGGAAGGTGGTCTCAGCCCCGGCAGCAATACAGCCAATCTGCAAGAACAAGAAAACGTCAATACATGTAAGGGAGAAAGGTTAAGGTTTGTGTGCAAAGAAACTTACCAAGTGGATGATGCTATATAGCCAATCGATAGTGGTCTCGGGGCTCATCAGGGCGCACTTGTCAACCTGGCTCTGCAACAGCCCGGGCTGTACCCTTCCGCGGACGTTGTTCGCCGTCTCGATCTCCGGCAGCGAAGAGGGGCCCGCACGAGCCTCCTCTATGGTTGGGAAGGAGACCTTGCCAGTTTGACAACAGGAAGTGGTGGGGGTGGCGGCTGCCTCCTTCCCAGCCCGGATGGAAATCCCCCGGGAAAATACTCTTGAGGGGCTGGCCCTCAACAGGGTTCGACTTCATTCTCTTCTGGCTAGCCCGAGCCATCAGGGCTGCCTCTTTCTCGTTCAACACCGCCGCGTTCTTAGGAGCCATTTCTGTAAAACCAGAAGCATGTCAGGATTCAGCAGTGTAGAGAAAACCAGACGGTCAAGGAATGGTGTTTACCAGGGATGATCACCGGGAGGATGGGAGCTGTGAAGTCGTGATGGGGTTTGTAATAGGTCTTCGGGCTCCCCGATCGGGTCAGCACTTTATTAATGTCGATTGGGTCCTCCGCCAGAGACAAGACCTGCACTTGGAGCTCATCGGGAAGACTCAGAGGGTCCACTGTTCCACTGCAAAATAAACACACAAATGGGTTAGTCAAGGCCAGGTAAGGAAACTAAGCAGGGAAGAAAGAGTGCTTGGGCTTACTCCTCAGCTTACTCGCCCAGGAGGTCCTCAGCTGAATACACAGCGCCTTCTCACACAGACCTAGGCTGGACACTTGGAAGAATTTTTTCTTTCACCCTTTGTTGTTGCTCGGGCAATTCACAATTATCTTCTGCCCCTACCTAGCCGAGTGCGAGAAAAAGCTGGCCTCCCCGTGAACTGGGAAAGGCTGGTGGGTCTAGAAGAACTCCTGCAGAGTGAGCTCATACCCGAGGACTTGGGGCCACAAAGAGATGCACCCCATCAAGTATCGCTAACCTTTCGGGGCGAGCTGCCTGGGAGAGATCCCGAGGTAGATGAGCACATCCCGGGCGACTAGGTGGATAGGCAGACGAAGGCCCGCCATGAAAGCATCCTCGTACAGAGTGACGAAGCCCGACTCATGGAGGTGAGCTCCGCCATCGTGCACGGCAAGAGAAAGGGGGCCGGGAAGCTCATATCGATCCTTGATTCGATCCAAATCAGGACCACGCAGAATACTGACAATAGACTCAAACGCAAAGACGACTCCAAGACTATTCGGCACAGACCCTTCACCGCCTGACCCCTAAGATGTTGAGGCTACGGGAGAATCCTAGTGCGCTTCCTCGTGAAACGCCCGAGCGGGGATTATTCCCTCACTATACTGGTCAGAGGGGGCTAAAGAGGGAGGATCCTAGCTTGTGCTCATAGAACCGGATCGCAACTGCTCGTCTTTTGACTGGGATGACGAGTTAAAATCCGAAAGACACATGACTGCATCTGTGGAGGGCCTAAAGGGAAGACGACCTAAGAATGTGTTAAGAACTCTGAATCTGACGTACAGGGGAGGTAAATCTAACAACCTAAAGGGTAGGTCATACAAGACTCAACAAGAAACACAACTCTCTCTCAAGACTGTCCCAAGAATACCCGTTCGGTCAAACTGCTCTAGCGTACCCCCTGACTGAAAGAAATGACAAAACTGAAAAAAGAAGAAATCCGAAGCTCACTCTAACCCAAGCGGGTTCACTCCCTCCAGCTTAGTTCAAGAAAAGAAGAAGGTAATGGAGAATTGAGGACAGAAAGGAAGGACTTACAAAATTTCTGACCGGGAACCTAGCTCGGGAATCTTGGTTGCTCTCAAACCTCTCGGTAAAATCTCTTAGTTGGTCGTAGGAACTAGAGAAGTGAGCCAAGTGTTCCTTATATAGGAACTGTGGACGGCCAAGATCAGGACAGATCCAATAGTCTAGGCGATTTCACGCCAAAACTGTTGCTTTGGGCACGTGATGCATCGCCTCAAAAGGCGCGCGCATTAAATACGTGACAGGACGGTTCCATTAGCACACAAATGGTTTGGTTATGACCACGTTGTCATCTTTGAATCCTGACCAAGCCAGTGACCCGTTGGCATGTGGCATCGGTAGTTCTCGGGCCTACGATGTTACCTCTCGGGCTATATCCTGACTAAACAAAACGGATCCCGCCTTAGGCCCACGGTGTTACCAACCGGGCGGGTCCTTCACATACAGTACTAATTTTCAAATCTGATCTTACCTCGGGCGTCCGCTCTAGAATGGTCCCACATGAGCGCGTCATTAGGATACTCGGCTACTTGCCCAACAAGCCCTCAAGCGGTTTCCTATCTCGGTTAGCCCTTAAGTGTTCAGATTGGCTAACAATAGGCCGGGTATTGGCAATCATGAAGAATACAATTGATGCAAAAAGGGTGGCCTCAGAGGACCTTTTCATTAATTAAAGGATTTTGTACATTGGGAGGGCAATTTTAGTAGCTTCCCCAGCAAAAAAAAGAAGAAGAAGAGAGTCTTCAGGTTCCCTTGCCCTTCAGAGCCTTGATTTCCTCTTCCATGGCAGCCATCCTGGCCACCAGTTCTTTGAACGTAAGCTCGAGAGCATGAAAGTCCACATCCCGCATGACAGAGTCCGTCTGCAGAAGAGCATTTGCTTTTCCACCTCCTACAGACGACCTTCTAGATTATCAAGGGAGAGGCCTGTCCAAGAGCTAGGCATATAAGAGCCGGCATGTGCTTCCAGCTGACCCCTTTTTGGTTGGGGTAAAGATTCCTCCTCAACCGCCTTCTCCTTACCCTTCCTAGACGGGCCTAGTGGCGGACATGTATCCCCAGACGAGGATGAATTAGCGCTAGTGGATAGAGCAATTGGCCCTTCAGGCAGGGCGGGCCCGCTCATGGCATGTAGACTGGAACCATGGACCGAGTAAAGCGGCACGACCCGGAAGCAGCCGCGACGGGAGCTGCAATGTGAACTTCACCGCCAACCTCATCAACAGGTCCCCCGATTAAATCAGAAAACCTGAGGTCGGCCTCGACCGCTCGGTTGATTGCCTCCACATCAGCAACAGTGGAAGCAATGTCACGGAAAGCAGCAAAAGATGTTTTGCAAAGTTCAGGATCAAAGGCTGCAGGAGGGTAAATAAAGGGGTCCACCAACCAGTTGCCGGAGACAACGACCCAAGGGTATTGATGCCAGTTCTTGTTGGGGAAGTCCAGACCCCAGACAAGATGTTTTCCTTCCGCTCCGGCACGTAGGTAAGGGTCCCCGCGGTCGATGCTCAAGGTATAGCACCTAGCGACGTCAACAGAGCGGAGGAATATCCCGAGCCGCTCGTTCAGCACCGATATACCCCAAAGAAGACGGGCGAGATTCGGACGACACTTGGTCAGCGGAAAGCGTAATCCCTGTAAGAGATCACAGAAGGAGGCAGAGAGAGGAAAGCGCAGCCCCACTATTAGCAACATATAACTGCTAATAATGACTGAAGGGAAAGCCACCTCTTCTCCTTCAACGTAGGGACGGATCCTGATGTCATCAGGGATCTCGCAGTCCCTCCTGAAAGCGGTAAGTCCTTCATTGGAGATCAGGTCGACGTGAGAGGCCACTAGGGGGAAGCCTAGGTTGTAAAAAAGAAGAGGAAGGGAGCTCGGGATCAAGGACCGCTCGGTATACTCAATCTTCAAACAGCAGGAATATATGGAATGAATAGGTGCTCCTTATATAGAAACCACGAATGGCTCGGATCGATCAGATCCAATGGCTCAGGATTTTTCCCGCCAAGAGTCGCCGACAACTGTCACCTCGGGCACGTGAAGGGTCGCCTCAAAGGACGCGCGCATTAAATGCGTGACATAACGGTTCGGTTACCACGCAACTGTTCGGTTACATTCGAATCGACTCTGCTGGATCCCGACAAGGCCGATTACTCCCTGACACGTGGCAATACCCACACCCGAGCTCCTACCTGTACTGGTCGGGTTACTCCACTGGGGGACCTGGAGTGCGGGCCCCATCCCGGAGGACATTCGGACGGTTACCAAGGAAATACTGATTTTTGAATCCTCACTCGATGAAGCATCCAGTCAGTTACAAAAATAGGGGGTAGCTGATATGTCCAAAATAGTCAAGCCATGAAGCCAGCCTGCCACGTCACCAGAAGGCTTCGGTTACTTCGGTAAAAGCGCCAGTAGCCGAGCTGTCTCGAGGTGTTTATCCGGACCGGGCGATTCGCATCAACAGGCTAGACATGAAGATCGCGGGGTCCTATGATTTTGTCCAATCCAGCAATTTCCTAAACCGACTACAAGTTTGCAAGATGGATGGTGGCAGTTTCCTAAACCATTTAGGAAACTCCCCTAGAATCATGTAAATCTATTGTGATTAGATTAGGCTTCCTAATCCTATAAACTTACCATGTAAGGGTGGACTCTTGCATCTATAACAGAGCCCACCTACCCTGTTTATAGGGATCCCGATCCGAATTCCAATTCGACAACTATTCTCTAAGCTTACAAGCATTCAACAGAGAACTCACCATCAACACGCATACACCCGGCCGTTATTACTGGTAGTGCTGCCCACCTTTGTTGGCTCACCAGGCCCGCCGGTGATCTGCTAGTAAAAGCACACAGACGCAACCGTGGACGTAGGTCACCTCGTTAACGGGAGCGAACCACATACAAATTATTCTCATCTCTTTCTCTCTCAAAACCTTTCTTGCCAATTTTAGGCATCATCAATAAGCATAGTGGTTGTATTCATGAGGAAATATGAAAAACTTCAGTTAAAATGGTTTGCGTTCATGAGTTTTGAAAAATATAAAAATAATAAAAAAGGGTCGAGGGACGATCTAATTAAACAAATGGGTAAGCACAAATGCAATTAAAATACCCAAAACTCTACAAGCATAAGGAGGCACAAAAATTGTATTGATTGTGCTAGCATTCATGAAGTTCAAAAAAGGAGAGAAAAAAAGAATTGAAAGAGAGAAAAGAAAAATGGCGTTTACCTCGCGCTTGAACGCGCGGGCAGATAGATGCTCGTCTGGGTCCCGAAGTAGGAATATAGCGTCAGGATGAGGAGTGGCCCGATACTTGGCCTTCTTCTGACTGCCAGAGCCGCTCGCCATGATCTGTCAAATAAATGGGAATTCGCGCGTTAGATTAGTGAAAAATTCAGACAAACAACAAAATATTTGAGAAAAATTTAAGTTTTGATCGAGTAGAACTAACCTGATAAGTCTTGGCTAGATCAATACAAGCAAAAGAGGAAGAGGGAAAATTTTCTCTCGAGAGATTTCGGGTTAGAGAGAGATGAGAAAGTGAAATGAAATGAAATGAAGTTCTCGGTATAAGCTTCTGCCACTCAAACGCAGTACTCGGTATTCGTGCGTGGCAAGCGAACTGCAGTGCGGCACTCGCTGAATGCCGCACGACATTCACGGACTGCCGCAAAAATCCGTGTGTGGCGCGATTAAGGCGGTTACTAGACCATTCATTTTTCCCCTAAAATTCAAAATTGGGTCCCGAAAATTGAATTTGAACCCCCAAATTTTACCCTCATTGTGCTTTTAACCCTCGTGGTTGGTTTTCAGGATCAAATTGGTCCTCAATTTCGTGAAGTTGAAATAAATTTGAGTACGTGGACTCCAAATTTTGAAGATTGGAATAAATTTGGGTCCGTGGGGCTCCGAATTTCACAATTTGAAATAAGATTGAGTCTGTTGACTCCAAAATTTTAAAAATTGAAATGATTTTGAGTCCGTAGGCTCCAAAATTTTGAAAATTGAAATGATTTTGAGTCCGCGGGCTCCAAAATTTTGAAAATTAAAATGATTTTGAGTCCGTGGGCTCCAAAATTTTGAAGATTGAAATGATTTTGAGCCCGTGGGCTCCAAAATTTTGAAAATTAAAATGATTTACAAGAAGATTGAGGTTGATATTAGTACATTTGATTAATAAATCTAAACCTATATCCATGGTTTAGGTTTGTTATGTGTAAGTCTCATGAAGTCTATCCATATTTCTTTGAGACTTACAAGACATGAACATCTTTAGTCTCCAATGACCATCAAATGGTAGGAGAGCTAGCTTTAGACAAGCCCAACTCCATGGTTTATTTGCCTAAGTTGACAAGAATAAGATGAACTCACCAAATGTGTAGTGAGTTTATAATCTGTTTTGATCGTAGATTTTTAGTTGAACATCGAACTGTTGGAATGGAGTAAAACCAACGGGAAAGTGTTTATAACTCAAAGTTCTACCACTGTGATTTTTGTTTTAAGGTAGTTTAATGTTTTGAGTGGTATGATCAAGGGTTTTATGGAACAACTATAATCTGTCCAGAATTTTAGAACAGTAACACTCTTTTGAAATAAGCAAATCAGAACCTTAATCAAGCACTTTTGACCCAAAATAAATTTTTCTAAGTAGGTTAATGTGTTAGGAAGCTACCCTAAAAAGAACAAAGCATTTCGTATTTTTTTTACTATTTTTAGAAAATCGTGCAAGAAATCTAGACAGAGGGTCGTAGAATCCTGAGTGATGTCTGGTTTTTGTCCAATTTCCGTATTTTCATTTTGGGTTCAAAACTAGACACACAGAAGCATCTTATGTCCAAAATGCATCAAGATCAAACCACATGAACCATGCCTTTTATTTCTTTGAAGTTCTGATATGATCTCAGCAATATTCAGAATTCTGTAAAAAATTTGATCAATCTTATAAATAATGGCTTAGATGATATTTTCATGAGTTAAGGTTCAAACCATGCTTCAATAATGATTAGCTAAGCTTGAATTTAAAGTTTAAGTGACCTAAATCAATAAGTACTTCACGATTTCTTCTTCTTTATGTTTACATTCATCCATGTGACTGGACGTTCATAATTAGGATTTG
Organism: Hydrangea macrophylla; assembly: GCA_033977485.1. Lineage (NCBI taxonomy): Eukaryota > Viridiplantae > Streptophyta > Magnoliopsida > Cornales > Hydrangeaceae > Hydrangea > Hydrangea macrophylla. Next base: position 8,932,442 of record CM066990.1, on the reverse strand, counting down.
TTCTCTTTAGGTTAATTACATTTGATAGATTTAGGTTAGAGGCCTAGGTTTATTATTCAATTTTGCATGCTGTATATCATGTGGACTAACCCTTGTTTTGTAGCACTGATGAGGTATGACTTTTCGACTCTCCCTTAGCTTAACTTTTCTTTAATTTTATCGATTTTATGACCTCATGCGCGACACATTAGAATTAGGATCTTGCCTTATGTGAATACATGTGATTAGAGACTCTTTTCTAGGATTTTCTTTCATTTGTATGCATTGCACGTTTAATATCGCAGCTGGATCCCAGGTAAGTTCTCTTGTTCCCTATTGCATATCATATTGCTTGCTACTTGAATTATGTGGTTTTTGAATGATATTTTATCACTTGCAATCTTACACCCTTTAGACATGCTTTTGTAATGTATACTTATACATATGTATTAGTTGAGGGCACATTTAAATTAATACTTCGATTAAAAGGATGTTAAGCAAAGGCCTATCGCGAGATAGGACAAGACCGATGGGCTCCTTCCCTTCTCGTTCCATAATCTCCAGACCTAGTTTAATCTTTGGTTTCGCAAAAAGTTCAGTTGCTTTAAAATAGGTTTCTTAATTTTCCTTTTAAAAAATTAAGTGACGATCATTTGTTTTGAATTTGAAATTTTAAAAGAATTTTAAAAGAAAAGCTGTGGGTAAAGGAGAAAATCGTGATATCCACAGATGTACTGTTGGTTAAAGCGTTATATCCTTGAAGTGTGGTGAACTGTGCATATGTTCTTAAAAGCTAGGGATGGACTGATGTGGTGTCCATGACATGCGGTGGACTATGCATATGTTCTTAAAAGCGGTGGATGGAGCAATGGTATATCTTTAGAAGTGAACTACTATCGAGTCGGTTCTTCTGTTAGTAATATATGTTGTCAGTCTTAATTTAGTAAGACGTTAGTAATCAAATAATCGGTTTTGATACATCCAGAAATATTATGCTAAAGCCAAACCGCCACGTCAGCAGCGAAGGACCCGGATTATCCGGAATGGGCACTTGTGGCCCACCAATCCCGAGGTCTTTCGACTGTTACCGTTCGGGGTGCTCGCACAGCCTGGGTATGCAGCGTAACAGCTCTCCACGATGTGCACTTTGACAACCAAGCCGCTTAGTAGTTTCCTAAATCAATCAGAAGACTAATGGAAAGTGTAAATAGTTTCCTAACCCACTTAGGAAACCTCCCATGATTTATGCTCATCAAATTGTAATTAGATGGAGCTTCCTTATCTAATTAGTTGCCTTGTGCGGGTCGTCTCTTGCACCTATAAAAGGGGCCACTCGCCCCCATTAAGGGGGATTGCATTCTTAACCTAGAGAATAGCTGTTTATATTGATTTCATACGCATACACCCGACCGATATTACTGGTAGTGCCGCCCAATTGTTAGCTCACCAGGCCCGCCGGGGATCTGCTAGTGAAGCGCACTGACGCACCCGTGGACGTAGGTCACCTCATTAACGGGGCCGAGCCACATACAATTGATTGTGTTATAATATCTCTCTCTGAATCTCTCTTATAAGTTTTCGGCAACATCAAGTTGTTGGAAAAACCGTTTAAGTTCTAAGTTTAAACGCAGCGGAAAAATCAAGTTATAAAACTTAATTGGCATGCCCGGATCTACTACCCATCAACTCTATAGATGCGCACAAGAGGGGACAAGAATTATACCTTACTGTCTTGAACCCAATTCTGAAATCTCTGATTTTCAGCAGCCTCCACTAGATGGTCTTCACTCTTATGACTCCTATGGATGCTCGCAGGAAGGGCTAGGGTTGGTGGAAACCCTAATGGAGAGGATACAGAAGGTTTTGGGGCTCCAAAACAGTTTCTGCAGCTTCTGACGTTCAAAACGACGAACAACCTTTCCAGAACGCAGCTGCCCTATTTATAGATTCCCAGAACCGACCTAGCTCTCGAGCGATCAAAGTGGCTTCGATCGATCGAACATTTGATCGATCGAACCATCTTCAATCGATCGAACCTGTCTAGACTTTAATCGATCGAGACAACTTCGATCGATCGCACCTGTCTTGACATCATCCTCATTTGCCTTTCCAAGCATCCTAGCGGAGCTAAGAGTGGGACCTCCTAGGCTCTTTATTGTTGGCTCAGATCAGTTGATTAACTCCCACGACCAAACTCTTTGATCAGCAAATTAATCGACTGATCAGTTAACGTTTACTCCACTATAAAACGATAACTGAACTCCAACGCAAAAGAACATATCCGAAGCGATAACTAGACTTGTATGTTGTACTAATGTCCCTCTACCGTCAGCATTCGCAATCATATTCAGGTAGTCGGATAAACAGTTACTGTCAACCTGAATCATGATTACTTCTTATAATCCTTGAGTCCCATTCACCTCTCATGATTACCAAACATGTTGATAACTCTTATCAATAAGACTGCAGTACTCAGTAATCGACTTGGTGACATTCTCAAGGGAACGCTTACTCTGAAATAGAGGGTAGATTCTGTCTTGACAATTTATGTTCACAACCCTATGAATATGACATACCCAAGATACCCAGGTGTTGATCTTCTATAGACCTCACTGATTGGTAAATCAAAGCAGCCATATCCACAGTCTGTGTTCATAAACGTCTCAAGATTAAGAACACGTACCTTATACAAGTTATGAGTTCCTATCGACTGATTGACAGCCTTGAGTGTCAATAGGAAAGCTCAGGTCCGTCAATGCACTATAAGCACTAGCATGTTAACTAAGAGTTAAATTCTAGTGATTGAGATTAATCACTCCATCCAATGGTAGTTAATCATGCTACAGTGTAAACCTGATGAGATATCCAGTCTCATCATCCACTGTGACTAGTTCTAAGTATCAAAGAATAGTAATTCGTATCTCACTTGTATGTATCTCATACATACACGAATTACTTACTATGATACTTAAGGATAAACAAACATCTCATGAAAGAAACATACATAATGAAATGTAAAGCTGATATCCATATATTAAAAAGTCAATGTCTCATACATAAAGTAATGATTTGAGGGCACAAACCCAACAAACTCCCACTTGCACTCACAACCATACAGGATTACATCTGAGACCTAGACTATCTAGATGACGATCAAAGACCTTCTGTGGCAAGGCCTTTGTAAACGGATCAGCAAGATTGTCAGCAGTGGCAATCTTGGTGACAGTCACATCTCCACGTTGAACAATATCTCGGATAAGATGATATTTCCGCTCTACGTTCTTCCCTTTCCCGTGGTTCCTTGGCTCCTTGGACTGAGCCACTGCCCCACTATTATCACAATAAAGCGTAATAGGTGACAGCGACGCTGGTACCACCTCGAGTTCCATAAGGAACTTCTTGAGCCAAACAGCTTCCTTTGCGGCTTCACAAGCAGCCACATACTCAGCTTCTGTAGTTGAGTCTGCAATGCATTTCTGCTTAATGCTCCTCCAACTAACAGCACCACCTCCCAAGGTAAAGAGATGACCAGACGTCGACTTCCTCGAATCTTTATCTGACATAAAATCCGAGTCAGTGTATCCTACTGGAATTAACTCACTACCACCGTACATAAGCATGTAATCTTTAGTCCTTCTCAAGTACTTAAGAATGTGCTTAATGGTTGTCTAGTGCATAACATCGCATACATGAGACTTCCAACTGCCGAAGCATATGGAATTCCTGCCATGCGATTCCTCTCCTCCTGTGTCTTGGGACACGGGTCCTTGGAGAACGCTAAACCATGCCTGAAAGGTAACAAACCTTTCTTCGAATTATCCATTGAAAACCTAGTTAGCACCTTATCGATATAACCAGCTTGAGATAATCCCATTATCTTTCGCTTGCGATCCCGAAAGAGCTTTATCCCAAGAATATAGCTCGCCTCTCCTAGATCCTTCATATCGAAAGTACTAGCTAGCCAAACCTTGATTGTTGACAATGCCGCTACATCATTTCCAATGAGTAGAATGTCATCAACATAAAGCACAAGAAAAGCCATCACTTTCCCTTCACTCTTCTTGTATACACAAGGTTCATCCAGATTCTGTATGAAACCAAACGACTTGACCGCTTGGTCAAATAGGATGTTCCAACTCCTGGATGCTTGCTTAAGCCCATAAATGGACTTTTGCAACTTGCATACCAAGTTACCTTTCCGACCAGCTATGAACCCTTCTGGTTGTTGCATATAGATGTCCTCCTCAAGATTGCCATTTAAGAATGCAGTCTTGACGTCCATCTGCCAGATCTCATAATCTAGGCATGCAGCAATGGATAAGAGTATTCTGATGGACTTAAGCATGGCTACCGGAGAAAAAGTTTCCTCATAGTCAATGCCCTCCCTCTGAGTATAACCTTTCGCTACAAGCCTAGCCTTAAAGGTCTCAACCTTTCCATCAGATCCTCTTTTCCTCTTATAGACCCACTTACAGCCAATGGGTTTAATATTGGCTGGAAGCTCTACAAGATCCCAGACCTGATTAGAATCCATAGATTCCAATTCAGCCTTCATAGCTTTAATCCAATGAGCCGAGTCTACATCAGCCATTGCCTCTTCGTATGTGGCAGGATCAGATTCAGATTCTATGGAGACAGCTTCAAAAACTTCTCCTAAGAACATGTATCTGTCAGGCTGGCTGATAATCCTCCCACTATGACGAGGTACCGGTGCAGAAATGGGTGAAGAAGTGGTATTTTCTTGATTTACATCGTTATTAACTGCGGGTTGGACTGAGGGCTCTCCTTCTATCTCTCTAAGATCTATCCTTCCCTTAGGTTTATGGTTCATGATATAATCATCCTCTAAGAAAACAACATTTGTACTAACAAACACTTTCTGTTCCCTTGGATCATAAAAATACCATCCATAAGTACCCTTTGGATAACCCACAAAGTAACATACTTCCGATCTAGAATCCAATTTGCTTATCTTTCCTTTCAGCACATGTGCCGGACACCTCCATATCCGGAGATGTTGCAAAGAAGGCTTGCGCCCAATCCACATCTCTCGTGGTGTCCTTGGAACAGATTTGCTTGGTACTAGATTTAGTATGTAAGCAGCGGTTTCCAAAGCATAACCCCAAAGGAATAAAGGTAACTCCGAATAACTCATCATTGACCTAGTCATGTCTAAAAGAGTCCGATTCCTTCTCTCCGCTACACCGTTCTGCTGAGGCGTACCAGGTGTAGTCAACTGTGACAGAATCCCATTCTGTACGAGGTGATCAATAAACTCATTAGAGAGGTACTCGCCACCTCGATCAGATCGAATGGCCTTGATATGTGAGCCCAATTGCTTCTCCACTTCAGCCCTAAACTCTTTGAACTTTTCAAATGCTTCAGACTTGTGCTGCATTAGGTACACATATCCATACCTAGAGTGGTCATCAGTAAATGTTATGAAATACTCATAACCACCCCTTGCTCTAATATTTATTGGTCCACACACATCAGTATGAACTAATTCCAACAATGCATTGGTTCTATTGCCCTTTGCAGGAAAGGGCCTTTTTGTCATCTTACCCTCTAAACAAGACTCACAGACTTCCATTGGTTCAAGAACCAAATCGCCTAAGATCACTTCTTTGACTAGTCTGCCAATCCTATCTAGATTGATATGGCCAAGCCTCATGTGCCAAAGCCTTGTTGAATTAGTGGAAGGTTCTTTTCTTTTAGATGGTATAGTTACCATTGAGTTATTAAGTTCCAAGCAAGAATCTTTAGAAAAATTGGGAGTAATCACATACAAACCATTTGATTTAACACCAGAACATATAAAAGAACTATTTCTTTTAATCACAACTTCAGTTCCAAAATGAAAAGAATAACCATTATTCGATAAATTAGAAACTGAAATTAAATTACGTCTCATTGAAGGGACGTAAAGTACATCTGATAAAATCAAAACTTTATTGTCTAGAAATTCTAAAACTACGACTCCTATAGCAACCGCAAAAACGGTTGCGCTAGAACCTAGAGTAAGTACGATTTCCCCATCACTGCACCTCCTGGTTGATCTGAACCCCTGCAATGAATTACAGATATGGTTAGTCGCACCAGAATCAATGCACCAAGTGTTTGAAGTATCCGTTATAAAACTTACTTCAATCACATGTGATTCAATCATACCTTGAACTCTTGTAGCTAAGAATTCTGGACAGTTCCTCTTCCAATAGCCCTTCTCACCGCATTGGAAACACTTTCCTTTGCCTTTGCCACCTACCTTCCCTTTGCCCTTACCTTTTCCCTTAACCACCAGTACCAGCCTTCTTCTTCCCTTTCTTTCCTTTCGGTGTAGATCGGGAAGAGGAAGCACTTTTCTCAACGTTCAAAACATTGACCCCAGGTTTGATCACCCCTTCCGCTGCCAAAAGAGAACTCATCAATTCGCTCATTGAAAAATTCATTTGATTCATATTATAGTTAAGTTTAAATTGAGCAAATGAAGGCGACAGCGAATTGAGGATCATATCAACTTGGGTCTGTGCATCGATGTTGGCACCTAGGGTCTCTAGCTCATTTAAATAACCAATCATTTTTAAAACATGTTCCTTGACTGGAGTCCCTTCCGACATCTTTGAACTCATTATCTTTTGCATAGCTACCTGTCTGGCAGGCCTGCCATGCTCCCCAAACATCTTTTTCAGGGATATGATAATGTCACTGGCAGAATCATTCGATTGGAATTGGTGTTGCAACACACCAGCCATTGAGGCCAGAATATAGCAACGAGCCATTCCATTCGACTTCTTCCATTTGTCGAACTCGCGTCTGGCAGCTGCCGAAGCGTTTGCCGCGGGTTCTTCGGGGCATGGGGTGGTGAGGACATATATGTGATCCTCCGCAGTTAACACGATGTCAAGGTTACATTTCCATTCAGTGTAGTTGTTTCCAGTTAACTTGTTTTGAGTGAGTATGGTGGCAAGTGGACTAAATGTAGATCCAGACATTATGATTTACTGTAAAAATCAAAAGACAAAATAAATATGGATATCAGAATTTGATAGTTTGAAATAAAAGAATCCTTAAAAACTCTTATTTTAAAACAAAGTCGCCAGAATATCGAAACGAAAGAATAAAGCCTCCGTGTGGTGGTTAATTTTCGATCTTTCGATTAATCATGACTTGTCGGCTATGCAACTCTTGCAAAACAAGTTATGACTCCCAAACCTTTTTGATCTTTAAGTTTCTGAGTAATGCCCCGTGTGGGATCCCTTATCCATAGCTTAGCTAGTGTGTACCATTAACTAGGATCCAATCACAAACGTCTCAAGTAGCGCCTCCGTGTGGTGGTCACCCTCTAACACGTCCGATTGATCCTATCAAAGGAAGTTCACATCTAGTAACCAATGAGTAATGCACCCTCCGTATGGAATGATCACCCCTGGCGAGGTGACACAGAATGCACCACTCATCTTACAGTGAACCGTTAATGGAAGATCGTGGGTGTTAATTAATAAGACCCTCTCCCACTAGATTTAGAAATTAAGGATTTTGCTTTTTAGTAAAAATTGTTTTTACACATTACCCATAAACATCCAATGTTTACTAATGCGTTAAAACGGTTTTTGAATTTTATTTTAGAAAACTTGTTTTACGTGCATGCAAGTAGTAACAATATAATTAAATGCCAATCACAAACCAAGCACATAAAACAAAAAACTAAAATTGAAAATAAAGACATCCAAACGATGCCTCTATCTCCCATGGCTCTATCTCCATAGAACCTCCTTTTTGGTTTGATCGCCTCCAACTCCATCTTCATGGTCAATGGCTTCTTGCTCCATCTTCATGGATTTTCTAATTCTATTACATTTATCCTATGCTTCTTTCGAAGCTTACAATTTATCTAGAAGTAGAAATAGCAACAGCAAAATAAAAGGCTAGGGAAAACGGTGCGACTTTCCTTTTCGTAGGATTGAAGTCGCAGCGCCCTTTACATACGCCTTAGAACCAAACCAAACTTAAATTACAACATGCACCAATCTCAAACAATTTAAATACAAAATATAAAAGTCTTGGTGCCATGGGAGATAGCGACTAAGCTTGCTGCAAAAGGGTTAGTCGTACATACATCCACGCATATATAACAATTGGAACTGCTAATTGATTCACACAGTATATAAACTTTTTATATACCGAATTAGAACTTGAAACAACATCTTACTTCTCTGCCACAGTTTGATCGATCGAAGACCGTTCGATCGCTCGAACCTTCGATCGATTGAACACTGTTCAATCGCTTGAACATTCTGTTTCACATAGTAATTTGAAATTTTTTATAGAATATTTTAAAAAACTATTTAAAATTGTGAAACAAAAATCCTGACAAAGAGTCTGTCTCGATCGATCGAACTCTATTCGATCGATCGAACACCAGAAGGTTTCGATCGATCGAGACATGTTCGATCGCTTAAGTACAGAAAATGTTCGATCGATCGAACCTGCCTTGCATGCCATGTAATCAAAGATTTGTACTCTGCTGCGATAACACTGCAGAAACAGATCTGTGACGATGCAGTTTCAAAAACAGTTCTAAAAACAACATGCCAATCAAAATAGTGTTCCAAAAATGCATCTATCGATCCAAACGAGCGTGGCTCTGATACCAATTGTTGGAAAAACCGGTTTAAGTTCTAAGTTTAAACGCTCAGCGGAAAAATCAAGTTATAAAACTTAATTGGCATGCCCGGATCTACTACCCATCAACTGTATAGATGCGCACAAGAGGGGACAAGAATTATACCTTACTGTCTTGAACACAATTCTGAAATCTCTGATTTCCAGCAGCCTCCACTAGATGGTCTTCACTCTTATGACTCCTATGGATGCTCGCAGGAAGGGCTAGGGTTGGTGGAAACCCTAATGGAGAGGATACAGAAGGTTTTGGGGCTCCAAAACAGTTTCTGCAGCTTCTGACGTTCAAAACGACGAACAACCTTTCCAGAACGCAGCTGCCCTATTTATAGATTCCCAGAACCGACCTAGCTCTCGAGCGATCGAAGTGGCTTCGATCGATCGAACATTCGATCGATCGAACCATCTTTAATCGATCGAACCTGTCTAGACTTCAATCGATCGAGACAACTTCGATCGATCGCACCTGTCTTGACATCATCCTCATTTGCCTTTCCAAGCATCCTAGCGGAGCTAAGAGTGGGACCTCCTAGGCTCTTTATTGTTGGCTCAGATCAGTTGATTAACTCCCACGACCAAACTCTTTGATCAGCAAATTAATCGACTGATCAGTTAACGTTTACTCCACTATAAAACGATAACTGAACTCCAACGCAAAAGAACATATCCGAAGCGATAACTAGACTTGTATGTTGTACTAATGTCCCTCTACCGTCAGCATTCGTAATCATATTCAGGTAGTCGGGTAAACAGTTACTGTCAACCTGAATCATGATTACTTCTTATAATCCTTGAGTCCCATTCACCTCTCATGATTACCAAACATGTTGATAACTCTTATCAACAAGACTGCAGTACTCAGTAATCGACTTGGTGACATTCTCAAGGGAATGCTTACTCTGAAACAGAGGGTAGATTCTGTCTTGATAATTTATGTTCACAACCCTATGAACATGACATACCCAAGATACCCAGGTGTTGATCTTCTATAGACCTTACTGATTGGTAAATCAAAGCAGCCATATCCACAGTCTGTGTTCATAAACGTCTCAAGATTAAGAACACGTACCTTATACAAGTTATGAGTTCCTATCGACTGATTGACAGCCTTGAGTGTCAATAGGAAAGCTCAGGTCCGTCAATGCACTATAAGCACTAGCATGTTAACTAAGAGTTAAATTCTAGTGATTGAGATTAATCACTCCATCCAATGGTAGTTAATCATGCTACAGTGTAAACCTGATGAGATATCCAGTCTCATCATCCACTGTGACTAGTTCTAAGTATCAAAGAATAGTAATTCGTATCTCACTTGTATGTATCTCATACATACACGAATTACTTACTATGATACTTAAGGATAAACAAACATCTCATGAAAGAAACATACATAATGAAATGTAAAGCTGATATCCATATATTAAAAAGTCAATGTCTCATACATAAAGTAATGATTTGAGGGCACAAACCCAACACAAGTTTGATCAAAGAGAAGACATCCTCAATGGAATCTAATTGTTTATTATTCATAACTTGTAATAACTTCAATAGTTGATACCCTGTTAGCATCTAATTCACTTAGCTTTCATTAAGTTGACGGCGTTTATGTCGCTGGACATTTCTACATTCTAGCGCACCCTAGTTATAACTCTATAAGTGAAGGGCATGCCGACGAAGAATGCTATGCTAGTGACGACGCTCCTATGTTGGACTACCTAGAGCGCCATCAGGCGGAGGACTATACCTATGCCAACTGAAGACTAGACTAGATTGTAGTTTAAATATCTTTCCTATCCATTGACCTTTTTTTAATTAGGCATATGTTGCATGACACGAGTAAAAAGTTGTGCGCTCTTGTGCAACACCCAAGTGTAGGTGATCGTGCAAGTAATACTGATAAGTCCAAGTCAATCTCACAGGGAAGGAATATGAAGAATATATACTAAATTACAGCCTAAAGAAAGAAAAAATATGAATTGTAGGAGTGAGGGTGCTAACAAATCCTAATTAATTAAATTAAACTAAATAATAAACTAAAGCATATAGAAACATAAGTAATTAAACATATAAATTAAAGATGTTGGAAACACGTGAATCCACATTGATTCTAACCATCTACCATGAACATTCATTAACATTCTATGGAGTTTCAACGTTTTATCACATATTCCCAACTTCTAAACTACGGAAATGTAATAAAACTAATGCAGAGATAATAAACTAGAGCAATCAAAACATCTAAACTAATAAATAATCAAATAAAGATAAAGGAAAAGAAAAACCTAGAATAAATATGAAAATAACTTCTAATAAACTTGAATCTTGAGTTCAACAATGGAAAAGGAGGAAACGAACATCAAACTAAAGTAATCTACTCCTAAACTGTCACGCCCCAACGTAGCATAAATAAGGAAAGCGTTTAATTTCCTTATAGACCCGTAGGTCGTGACAGTTTGAAGGATCGATTCCGTCCCAAACGTCAACAACGAAAACATAATAATCAGAGCAGAGTAATCAAGGTTTACAATGTTTTTCTAACTTAATAGTTATTACAGCACGGGGTCTCTAAAGGCACAACCCGCCTTAAATCAAAACAATACCTTAACATCTATTATAGTCATCCTTATTACAAAACAGTTCATAAATTAAAGCATAGAATATTGATAATAGTTTTATCTTCCAAAAGCAGTCGTTCTCAGTTAGCGTAGTCATAATGTTCCACTTGATCAAAACTTGAAAAGCCTAGACACGAATGTCCAGGGCGCATCAACGTTGTCAGCTTCAAGAAGCTGGTGACTATTAAAAACATAACTTTGAATGTAACATATACTCATTTACCATTTTTCAATTCCCATTTAATTCAACAAGTTACATTAAAGTAAAGAGTTCATTTTAGAAAGCAACCACAATATCATTTGATAGCTATAATTCACATATATGTGATCGTGCATGAAAACAATGCACCATCTCATCTTACCGAATCTTTTCTCTCGACAAACACAACAACCCACTATCTCATCTTACCAACTCTTTTCTCTCGACAAACACAACAACCCACTATCTCACACCAGTATCTTTGAAATACTTCGACAGCCACACATTAGCACAGGGGTGCCAGGGAATGTCCAGTTTGCCTCACACTTTAGCACAAGGTGCCAGGGAATGTCCAATGCCTCACACTTTAGTACCTAATCCGCCTCGCAAATACATCACACAGTATCCATACTCGGGTACCAGGGTGTCACAGCCCGGTTCTACGATAGCGAAACCGAAGCCCGTGGCACGCCACCGAGGCTAAACCAATTTACTAACGTTCCCAAAAATTAGTTTGAAGAACACACGCAGCGGAATAAAACAAGTCATTTTGAAAACCATCCGCCCAGTCGACTGATCCTCGGATCCAGTCGACTGATCCTGGTCCAGCAGGAAGTTGGGTTTTAAAACACCATCTAGTCTACTACTTTCTACATCCAGTCGACTGGGGCTTCAAAGTTTCAGTCGACTGGTAAAGTTCGGTCGACTGAAGTCCAACCTGGCAAAAAATATCAGTTTTAAAAACCATGATCCAGTCGACTGTGTCGGGGACCCAGTCGACTGATCCTCCATGAAACGATGCAGAGAGTTGCTGAAAAGGAGGCTCCAGTCGACTGTTCAACAAACCAGTCGACTGATCCCCTGGAAGCAGCACATTCTGCAGCATTTTCAAGTTTAAAAGCTTTTGAATTCAAACGGGGATCAAACACACACTTCCAAAAGTACTCCAAAGCAATCCTATCTGTATTAACATAATATCGAAGCACAGTTATAACATGTTATTAACTATTACAACATTTTAGATTCGTTCTAATATACCAAGTTAAACATAACTAAAAACCATATGAATTCTTATTACAACATTCCTATTGTCCCAAAACTACAAGATTAATGTTCAAGTTGCCTTCTAAAAGAACTCCCAACCCACGTGCTCACTTCTGCGATTCCTCGCCAACATTTATACCTGCAATGGTTGTTTGAATAACCACACATATTTGATTTGTTTAAGCTAATGCTTAGTGAATAAATCAACATATGTACATGAATGATAAACATGTTCGCATTCACATCTCTACATTTCATACTAATCACCGGAGACTCACGTGCCCGTCCATACTCCCAATCCGCGACTACTCGCCAATAAGTCCACGCGAAAGGGTAAGACCCACAATTCTTCTCTTCAATCGTGCAACCTTAATGCCAATATCGGCTCCACAAAAATGGCGCGGTGATCATGTGCTCCTTCTGACCCAAATAAGCAACTTAACATGCTCAATACATATCACCATGCTCGCGGTAATCAAAGCATTTCATCGTGCTATTGGGCCTACTTATCAATATAAATGCCCAATATGAACTACATAAGATATCTCTAAGTATTAATACATGCTATTCAAACTTAACATAAATACATATCAAGAAATCATTCCAAAAACATAGTTGAATCACTCACCTCCGATTAACGCTCCTATAATTCAATCTGAAGAAAACCCGTGTACAAAGAACGTGTAGAAGTCCGTCTAGTACAATCCCTATGGATCAAAATTCCATTTATCAACTTTTATGAAAAATTCTAGAAAACAACTTTTTGAAAAACTTAGCCAAACATGCCCTAATAGATATCAAATGAAGCTCTCACCTCGAGGAGTTCAAATATGAAATTTGGTGAAAAACCAGCAGGCAAACGGGCGTCGTTTAGCGTCGAGAAGCTCTAAGCTCCTAATCTCCCTTATGGCCCCCTTTGAAACTTATGAAGAAAGCTTTGTAAAAAATTTCTCATCCATCTCTATCTATATATAGGCAAAACCTTTGAAAATTACGTTTACCTCCCCACGAGTTTTCAAAACTCCTAATCAGTCTCTGAAACTTTCTATACAGCTTATTCATAGCTTTACAAGTGAAACCTCAAAATTATAAAAGTTTTCGACTAAGTTTCATTTGGTCGCTAAAACGCGAATTTCTACATGACGTTTCCGAAGTTGCTAATTAGCCTACCAAATTAATAGCGTGTTAATTTGCTCTCACCAGGATACTAAAACTAACGACAGATATAAATTCTAAAACAGAAAATAATACAGATATTGAAATACACAGGTAAACATTTATTTTCAGATAAACATTTAAAGTATTCCACAGTGACCGTCTCACACTCAGAGAGACGTCGCAACAACTCCTCCTCAATCACTACAGTTTCAAAGGGTTCTCTAATACAGACACCCAAATCAACTTGTGAGTCAAAGCTCACCCAAACATGTGTCATAAGACACGCCACATCACATTATCATGCATGACAATGAAATGCAAAAGCAATAACACAAATACGGGTGTTATAATACTCTCCACCTTAAAATAAGTTTGTCCCCAAACTTATACCTCATGTCTCAAAAAGGTGCGGATACTGAGTACGCATCTCATCTTCTATTTCCCACGTCATCTCTTCCGTAGTTTGGCTACGCCATAACACTTTCACTTTCGATATTACTTTGTTCCGTAAGACTTGATCCTCCCGATCCAAGATCTCTACCGGATACGCAACATTTTTTAAATCACTCTGAATCTCATTCGATATCGGAGTCATAACTTGATCTCTATCCTCCACTAAGTGTTTACGTAACAATGACACGTGAAACACGTTATGCACTTGAGCATACTCACTCGATAATTTTAAACGATAAGCTACGGGTCCAACTCTCCCAATAATCTCAAAAGGTCCTACATACCTCAGGTTGAGTTTCCTGTATCTACCAAATCTGGTTATCCCCTTTGAAGGTGACACCTTCAAAAACACCAAGTTTTCTACATCGAATTCCAACGGCCGTCTGCGCTTGTCGGCATAACTCTTATACCTAGTCTGGGCTGCCAGTAATCGTTGTCTAATTACCTTTATCTTATCCGTCGTTTCTTGTACAATTTTCGGCCCTTCAATCATTCTTTCTCCCACCTCTGTCCAACTAATCGGTGAATAACATACTCGACCATATAAAGCTTCATAAGGAGCCATTCCAATACTCGACTGAAAACTGTTGTTATATGCAAACTCAATTAACGGCAGGTGGTCTTCCCAATCACCCTGGAAATCAAGTACACATAACCGAAGCATGTCTTCCAAAATTTGGATTACTCTCTCTGATTGACCATCGGTCTGAGGATGAAAAGCGGTACTAAAGTGAAATTTGGTACCCATTGCTTCTTGCAAAACTCTCCAAAACTTCGATGTAAAACTGCTATCCCTATCCGAAATGATAGAAACTGGGATACCATGTAGTCTCACAATTTCGCGAATATACAACTTAGATAACATCATTGGCTTAGTTGTTCGGATTGGTAGGAAGTGCGATGACTTCGTCAAACGATCAACGATCACCCAAATAATAGTGTTCGATCTATTCGACTTCGAAAATCCGCTAACAAAATTCATTATTATGTGCTCCCATTTCCACTCGGCTATCGGTAATGGTTGTAACAATCCCGAGGGTACTTGGCGTTCGACCTTTACTTGTTGACAACTAGTACAACGCGAAACATAACGTGCTATTTCTCTCTTCATTCCCGACCACCAATAAACATGTCTCAAATCTCTATACATCTTGGTACTTCCCGGATGAACGGTATACTTCGTATTGTGTGCTTCCTCTAGGATGTTCCGTTTTAACTCCTTCTCGTTAGGCACACAAATTCTACATCTCAATCTCAAAACATCATTCTCAAAAGTAAATCCCGGTTGTTTGACCATCGGAATCTCATCACAAATCTTCTTCAAAGCCACATCTTGAAGTTGTTTCTCTGTGATCTTGTGAATCAAGAGTGGTTGTGCCACCATCGTCGACATCAAGCCACTTTCAATCCTCGGTATCACTTCAAGCTCCAAATTCTCCATATCTCGTATCAGTTCTTTCTGAGAAGTCAAATCTGATGCGGTGTTGGTTGGTACTTTGCGACTAAGAGCATCGGCGACGACATTCGCCTTGCCCGGATGATACTGAATTGACAAGTCATAGTCCTTCATCAACTCTAACCATCTCCTTTGCCTCATGTTCAAATCTCGTTGTGTAAACAGGTACTTCAAACTCTTGTGATCCACATAGATCTCATATTTCTCCCCGTATAGGTAATGACGCCAAATCTTCAATGCAAAAATAACGACGGCCAATTCTCATGTGTTGGATAATTCTTCTTGTTCGGTTTAAGTTGTCTTGACGCATATGCAATAACCTTATCACTTTGCATAAGAACGCAGCCTAAACCTCTATATGAAGCATCACTGTATATAATAAACCCTTCAGTCCCTGACGGAACGACTAAAATTGGTGCTTTCACTAGTCGGCTCTTCAACTCTTGAAAACTTTCTTCACATTCTGGACTCTAAACAAAAACAATATCTTTCTTCACTAACTGTGTCATCGGCATTGCTATACGCAAAAAGTCTTTTACAAATCTCCGATAATACCCAGGTAATCCTAGGAAACTTCGGATGTCTGTCACATTCGTTGGTCTCACCCAGTTGGTAACTGCTTCTATCTTCTGAGGGTCTACAGAAATTCCTTTAGCTGATACAATACGTCCAAGAAAAGCAATCTCTGTCAACCAAAACTCACACTTCTTTAATTTGCCAAATAATCTCTTTTCACGCAATCATTGTAAAGCTAATCGCAAATGATGTTCGTGATCTTCAACGCTTTTGGAGTAGATTAGGATGTCATCTATGAACACGATAACAAACTCATCTAAATAATCCTTAAAAACACGGTTCATCAAGTCCATGAAAGCAGCTGGTGCATTAGTCAGTCCAAACGGCATAACCAGAAATTCAAAGTGACCATATCGAGTCCTGAAAGTTGTCTTCCCAACATCTTCCTCTTTGACTTTCAACTGATGGTAACCGGATCTCAAGTCGATCTTCAAAAATACATGAGCCCCTTGTAACTGATCAAACAAGTCATCTATTCACGGCAACGGATACTTGTTCTTGACGGTCAACTTATTCAACTCTCGGTAGTCGATGCACATGCGCATTGTTCCATCTTTCTTCTTCACAAACAAGACTGGAGCTCCCTACGGCGAAACACTCGGTCGGATAAAACCCTTCTCAAGTAGTTCTTGTAACTGAACCTTCAATTCTTTCAACTCTATCCGTGCCATTCGGTATGACGCTTTAGATATCAGTTGTAACTCTGGTACTATTTCTATTGTAAACTCAAGTTCTCTTTCAATCAATACGTCGGGTAACTCATCAGGAAAAACATCTGGAAATTCTCGAACTACTAAAATGTCTTCTATTAGTGGTCCAAGAACTCGCGTGTCGACAATTGAACATGAGAAACCCGAACAACCCTTCTTCAACATCTTACTTGCTTGAATCACTGATATCAAGTACGGCGATACGATCATTCCCTTACCCTGAAAAGTAAACTCTTCTCGCCCTGACGGATAAAAACTAACCCGTTTCTGTTCACAATCGATTCTGGCTTGATTAACCGACAACCAATCCATACCCAAGATAACATCAAAGTAGTTCACCGTCAACGGAATCAAATCAACACTCAAGACTTTATCACCTATCTTGATCTCACATGACTTGAATATCGAAGAAGTAACTAGCAGTTCACTACTAGGCAATGATACACACAAGTCATATCCTAACGGTTTTGACTTAATAGTTAAATGCTTAACAAAATCACGTGATACGAATGAATATGTTGAACCAGAATCCAAAAGTATACGTGCAGGATACGAACAAATAGGAAGAATACCTGATACGACGGTATCATCCGTATTCCTTGGCCTAAGCTAGAAGTATCATCCTTGTTGTTGCGCGACTCCCTTCCCTTTATCCACTCGAGGTTCTACCCTTGATCCTCTTGGCACACTCGATGCCCCGGTACTCATTCCCGGTTGTTTCTTACTCGGGCAGTTCTTCACTATGTGTCCCGGTTGTCTACATTCAAAACATTTTCCCCTCATCTCTGGGTTGTAACTCTTTATGTTCGAGGTAGTGTTTGGTATAGTCACATTCGCATTCAAAGGACAATTCCTAGATATGTGTCCCAATTTCTTGCGAAGGTAGCAAGTGGTCAATTGATAGCAGGTTCCTCTGTGTCGCAGGTTACATGTCGGGCAGAACGGTCTCGAATCTCCCGTGAATATACTTCCTCTTTGGTCACCCACATGCGATCCCGAACCTTGCGTAAACGGTTTCTTCGCATTCCCTTGACTCTTACCCCAACTGTCATTTGCTCTCTTCCCTTGTTGCCCCTGTCAATATCTATCGACACTTTTCTCAGCAATATGAGCAGCTTCCTTAACGAGAAAAACGGTCGGGTTGTAACATATCGACACGGCCACGGATATTCTCCCTAAGTCCTTCCTCAAACTTACAAGCTTTATCCCTATCAGTCAGAACAATAGTTTTCCCAAATCGTAACAAGGCATTGTAACGGGATACATACTCACTCACAGTCATGTCTCCCTGAACCAGACTTGCAAACTCTTGGCGTTTCTGAGTATAAGCAGATTGCGGAAAGAGACATTTGTTGAATTCTTCTTTAAATGCTTCCCACGTGGTCGGCTTCCCTTGTTCAAGTACGTTGTTCCACCAATCCAATGATTCGCCCATCAACGTATCGGATGCGCATAAAATTTTCTCCTCATCGGTACATATTACCTGACGGAAATGTCTTTCCATGTCCATCATCCAATGATCGGCCAAGTCTATGTCAACTTGTCCATAATACAAGGTCGGTTTCCGCTTATGAAACTGTTCCACGATTGTGTGTTGAGGTCTCAGTGCCGGTGGTGCATTGATATAACGAATTTCCATTGGTGGAGGCTAAACGTTCATCTGTTCTCTTTCACTTACCGCTTGTATGAAATTTCCCACCGTATTCATTATTTGGTCCATCTGCGAATGCAGCGACAATTCTCTCAGCGGATCCACCATAATGTTTCAAATATTCCCCTGTTGAGTTCAATGCATCATGACCATGCTTGCTATGCCACAATATAGATATATGTGCACAGTTCATCACGATCAACAAATGCTAACACATGAAGCATTTCTACAATGATAACAATTATCTTCACAATTACACACTCCACTCGACATCACTCAGCATATATATATATATAACGTCACTCGTTCCCAAGGCTCTAAACTTATGCTTATG
Organism: Hydrangea macrophylla; assembly: GCA_033977485.1. NCBI lineage: Eukaryota > Viridiplantae > Streptophyta > Magnoliopsida > Cornales > Hydrangeaceae > Hydrangea > Hydrangea macrophylla. The sequence continues at coordinate 8,913,588 of CM066990.1, read as the reverse complement.
CTCTGATACCACTAAATGTCACAGCCCGGTTCCACAATAGCGGAACCGAAGCCCGTGGCATGCCACCGAGGCTAAACCAATTCATTAACGTTCCCAAAAATTAGTTTGAAGAACACACGCAGCGGAATAAAACAAGTCATTTTGAAAACCATCCGCCCAGTCGACTGATCCTCGGATCCAGTCGACTGATCCTGGTCCAGCAGAAATTTGGGTTTCAAAATGCCATCCAGTCGACTGCTTTCTACATCCAGTCGACTGGGGCTTCAAAGTTTCAGTCGAGTGGTAAAGTCCGGTCGACTGAAGTCCAGCCTGGCCAAAAATATCAGTTTTGAAAACCATGATCCAGTCGACTGTGTCGGGGATCCAGTCGACTGTGTCGGGGACCCAGTCGACTGATACTCCATGAAACGATGTAGAGAGTTGCTGAAAAGGAGGCTCCAGTTGACTGTTCAACAAACCAGTCGACTGATCCCCTGGAAGTAGCACATTCTGTAGCATTTTCAAGTTTAAAAGCTTTTGAATTCAAACGGGGATCAAACACACACTTCCAAAAGTACTCCAAAGCAATCCTAACTATATTAACATATTACCGAAGCACAGTTATAACATGTTACTAACTATTACAACATTTTAGATTCGTTCTAACATACCAAGTTAAACATAACTAAAAACCATAAGAATTCTTATTACAACATTCCTATTGTCCCAAAACTACAAGATTAACTTTCAAGTTGCCTTCTAAAAGAACTCCCAACCCACGTGCTCACTTCTGCGATTCCTCGCTAGCATTTATACCTGCAATGGTTATTTGAATAACCACACATATTCAATTTGTTTAAGCTAATGCTTAGTGAATAAATCAACATATGTACATGAATGATAAATATGTTCGCATTCACATCTCTACATTTCATACTAGTCGTCGGAGACTCACGTGCCCGTCCATACTCCCAATCCGCGACTCCTCGCCAATGAGTCCATGCGAAAGGGTAAGACCCACGATTCTTCTCTTCAATCGTGCGACCTTAATGCCTATATTGGCTCCACAAAAATGGCACGGTGACCACGTGTTCCTTCGGACCCAAATAAGCAACTTAACATGCTCAATACATATCACCATGCTTGCGGTAATCAAAGCATTTCATCGTGCTATTGGGCCTACTTATCAATATAAATGCCCAATATGAACTACACAAGATATCACTAAGTATTAATACATGCTATTCAAACATAACATGAATACATATCAAGAAACCATTCCAAAAACATAGTTGAATCACTCACCTCCGATTAACGCTCCTATAATTCAATTTGAAGAAAACTCGTGTACAAAGAACGTGTAGAAGTCCGTCTAGTAAAATCCCTATGGATCAAATTTCCATTTATCAACTTTTATGAAAAATTCTAGAAAACAACTTTTCGAAAAACTTAGCCAAACAGGCCCTAATAGATATCAAACCTCGAGGAGCTCAAATATGAAATCTAGTGAAAAACCAGCGGGCGAACGGGCGTCGTTTGGCGTCGAGAAACTCTAAGCTCCTAATCTCCCTTATGGCCTCCTTTGAAACTTATGAAGAAAGCTTTGTAAAAAATATCTCATCCATCTCTATCTATATATAGGCAAAACCTTTGAAAATTACGTTTACCTCCCCACGAGTTTTCAAAACTCCTAATCAGTCTCTGAAACTTTCTATACAACTTATTCATAGCTTTACAAGTGAAACCTCAAAATTATAAAAGTTTTCGACTAAGTTTCATTTGGTCGCTAAAACGCGAATTTCTACATGATGTGGCACGTGGAATAGCCCGGTTCCACAAATGTCACAGCCCGGTTCCACAATAACGGAATCGAAGCCCGTGGCACATCACCGAGGCTAAACCAATTCATTAACGTTCCCAAAAATTAGTTTGAAGAACACACGCAGCGGAATAATACAAGTCATTTTGAAAACCATCCGCCCAGTCGACTGATCCTCGGATCCAGTCGACTGATCCTGGTCTAGCAGAAAGTTGGGTTTTAAAACACCATCCAGTCGACTACTTTCTACATCCAGTAGACTGGGGCTTCAAAGTTTCTGTCGACTGGTAAAGTCCGGTCGACTGAAGTCTAGCCTGGCCAAAAATATCAGTTTTGAAAACCATGATCCAGTCGACTGTGTCGGGGACCCAGTCGACTGATCCTCTATGAAACGATGCAGAGAGTTGCTGAAAAGGAGGTTCCAGTCGACTGTTCAACAAACTAGTCGACTGATCCCCTGGAAGCAGCACATTCTACAGCATTTTTAAGTTAAAAAACTTTTGAATTCAAACGGGGATCAAACACACACTTACAAAAGTACTCCAAAGCAATCCTAACTGTATTAACATATTACCAAAGCACAGTTACAACATGTTACTAACTATTATAACATTTTAGATTCGTTCTAACATACCAAGTTAAACATAACTAAAAACCATAAGAATTCTTATTACAACATTCCTATTGTCCCAAAACTACAAGATTATCGTTCAAGTTGCCTTCTAAAAGAACTCCCAACCCACGTGCTCACTTCTGCGATTCCTCGCCAGCATTTATACCTGCAATGGTTATTTGAATAACCACACATATTCAATTTGTTTAAGCTAATGCTTAGTGAATAAATCAACATATGTACATGAATTAATGTTATGTTCATGTACATGAATTAACTAAGTTTCATTTGGTCGTTAAACGCGAATTTCTACATGACGTTTCTGAAGTTGCTAATTAGCCTACCAAATTAATAGCGTGTCAATTCGTTCTCACCAGGATACTAAAACTAACGACCGATATAAATTCTAAAACAGAAAATAATACAGTTATTGAAATACACAGGTGAACATTTATTTTCAGATAAACATTTGAAGTATTCCATAGTGACCGTCTCACACTCGGAGAGACGTCGCAACAACTCCTCAATCACTACAGTTTCAAAGGGTTCTCTAATATAGACACCCAAATCAACTCGTGAGTCAAAGCTCACCCAAACATGTGTCATAAGACACGCCACATCACATTATCATGCATAACAATGAAATGCAAAAGCAATAACATAAATACGGGTGTTATACAGGGAGTGTCCTTAGGCCATACTTTAGCACTACCATGGGTGCCAGGGAATGTCCAAGTTCGGCGTCACACACTTTAACGCTTCCATGGGCATCAGGGAGTGTCCAGTTTTGCCACTGTTGCATTTCAAAGACACTCTAGCTGCAATCTCAATCACAACACACTTTGGTACTCACTTACCAGGGAGTGTCCACAACACAATCTCAACTACACACTCTATACCACATTGACCATTACTCTTTTCCACACTGACCAACACTCACGCTCACCATACATGTACAACTGACACCATATGAATGTCGTGCAACAGAACATATGAAATGTCGGGATCGATAACCATGTATATTTAAAAAGAATCGAAATCATAATCGTCCTTTAATAACCAAAATATAATCTGTTTTAACATAACTTCCAAACAGTCCCTTAGTAGAAACCAGACAACAACCAAAAACTGTAAGAAGTCGCTCGCGGGATATGCCCCTTTTTCATTTTCTTTTAAAACCTTTTCTGTCTGCTTGAAACCAGCCACCTCGCTCGCGCGGGCCGCTCGCGCGATATGCCTAATTTTTATTTTCTTTTAAAACCTTTTCTGTCTGCCTGAAACCAGCCACCTCGCTCGCGCGGGCCGCTCGCGCAACATACCTATTTTCATTTTCTTTTAAGACATTTTCTGTCTGCCTGAAACCAGCCACCTTGCTCGCGCTGGCCGCTCGTGCGAAGGGTCGTTTGCGTAGGCCGCTCGCGCAATCGCGCGCGCGAGTTTAGGCAGTGCATTTGTCTTCTTCGCAGAACTTTTCCTGTTTCAGTTTTAAGGGGTCTTTTTGACCCATTTTGCAATTCGATTACTACGATGCCTTATTATATATGGATCTCTTCAGTTTTCCGTAAGGAATATGAATCTACAATCAATTTAACGTGAATCGATCCGTAGCTCTCGGATTTTAAGAAAAACCGAGAGTTGACAGAAATTTGTTTTAATCATACTTCGTCATACAAACAAATTAAGCTCTAATTTTACAGTCGTATACTCTACATACTATAATCTTTCATATTTCATTCAGAAAACAAATTTTGGTTAAGTTTGGAAAATTCATGTTTTTCAAGCTTCAAGTTTTCATGAGATTTAACAATGGTGATAAACATATTCATACATACAAATAGTAATTGAGCACAAATTACATTTGGAGTGAGTTTAAAATACTCACTGATATAAAAAGATGAAGAGTATGTTGAGAAAGATTCAAGATTAAGCAATCCAATTTCAACTTGGCTATGGAGGAGAAGTTCTTCCTCTCTCTAGGAAATAATTCTGTAACTCTCTGTGAGTCTCTTTCTCTAACAGTTTACCAGAATGTGTAATGAAAGAGGTGTGTGTGCATATATATAGAACAAATTGATGGACTTGGAGGCCAAGAAAAGCCTTCTACACTCTACAAATTAGTTTGTTTTACAATTTAGCATATACTCATATGTACATGAACTGATGTATATATATATATGTATATACACTCCCAGCATATTGTGGATATCGCAGGTTTTTCAAATTTTACCCACTTTTAAAAACAAATATTTTCAAATTCAAAGAGTCGCCACTTAATTTTTAAAAGGAAAAATTAAGAAACCATTTTAAAAGCAAACTGATCTTTTGCGAAACCAAAGATAAACTGGGTTCGGGGATTATGGAATGAAAGGGGAAGGAGCCCGGCGGACTAAAACACCCCCTTTCATCCTATCTCACGATAGGCCTCTACTCAACATCCTTTTTAATCAAGTTATTAATCTAAGCATGCCCTCAATTAATACATATATATAAATATACATAACACAAGCATGTTGAAAGGGTGCAAAATTGCTAACGTTAAAATATCATTCATAAGTCACATAATTCAACTAGCAAACATCATGATATGCAATAGAGAACTAGAAAACATACCCGGGATCCGGCCGCGAATATCAAACGTGCAATGCATGCAAAAATAAACCTAAGAAAGGTCTCTAACACATATATACACATAAGGCAAAACCTAGGCTAAGGTGTCGCACATGGGGTCGAAAAATCAATTAAAATCAATAAAAATAGATTAAACTAGAGAAGGGTTGAGAAATTGTACCTCAAAGCGCTACAAAACAAAGGTTAGTACACATGCCTTAGACAAGATATAATATCAAAAGGTAATTAATCATGGGTCATGTTCAATTAAATTCAACTAAGTCCAATTTCATCCAAGAACTAGTTCTAACTATAAGCATCAATGTACATGAATGAATGAATGATTATGAACAAGGCTGAGACATGGATTTATTCACTAATTTGGATCCCTAAGCCTCTGGGTTTAATCTAAATTATCATTATTCAAAACATGGTTTAAGTCCCAAGACATTAAGAGACCATTTGAGTTGAAACAAATAAGATTAGACAAAAACAGTAGCAGTTTTTTGTGATTTACAGAGAGCAGACCTGACGTTCAAAAATGGATATAAAATACTTTCAACGGTTTGATCTTACTGTTTTTTGGATATGTTATGACTCTGTGAGTCTAGTTTCTAACCCAAAAAGAAAATCTAGGTTTCAACGGTTAGATCTCCGGGAATATGGAAAATACTAGACCTCACTCAGGATTCTGCAACTCTCTGTCCAGAGATCTTGTATGATTTTTTAAAAATAGTAAAAAAATGAGAAACACTTAGATCTTTTTAGGGTACCTTCCTAACACATTAAGGTACTTATAAAAAAATATTAAAGGTCATGAAAACTTGGTTAGGGTTCTGATTTATTAATTTCAAAACGGACTTATTATTCTGAAAATATTCTAGAACTCTGGACAGATTATGATTAGTTCACAAAAACCATGATCAAACCCTTCTAATCACAAGATCTTACTAAAACAAAAATCACAGTGGTAAAACAATGTGTTATGAACATTTTCCCGTTGGTTTCATTCGATTCCAACGGTCGGATTTCAAACTAAAAATCCTTGATCAAAAATAGTTTATGAACCCACTGTTCCATTTTGCTAGTTCAAGTTTATTGATTGGCCTCAACTATTAGAACATGAAGTTGGGGCTCAAACCAAACTACTTCTTCTACCATTTGATGGTCATTGAAGACTATGAGGCATATTACACTTATGGATCTTGATGAAGTATTGAAATGAACTTCACAAAATCCTCAAATAAAGAACCCAAACCTATGGATCCAAGTTTGAATTCAACTTATCACTCCTACCATTTGATGGTCATTGGAGTTAGAGACATACATGCTCATAGGTTCTAGATGAAGTATGAAATACTTCTTAAAACCTAAGAGAAGGATTAATCCAAGCCATGGGGGTAAACTTGAATTAACACATTTTCTCCTACCATTTGATGGTCATTGGAGACTAAATGAAGTTAAAATCTACTCAAAACCTCATTGGAATATAGTAAGGATTTCATAAGATTTCTTAATGAAAAGGTTCAAGTCATGGATTAAGACTTGAATCTCAACAATTATGTGTAGATTATGACTATGATTCATTTTAATCTCCATATGGATCATAAGATCAAAGGAAACTAAAGAATCAAAACTCAAAGAGGCTCACTAGGATATGTAAAATCTCATGAGCCTTACAAGAGATGGTAGAAATAAGAAATCAAAGTTTGTTTAGAGAAACTAAGAACACAAGCTCTTCAAAATTGAATTTATTTTAAACCCAAAGCATCAATTAGATCCAAATCAATGAAATATTATGAGATTCAATCACAAGTTCTAAGTGGTGTGTGATGAAATGAGGTAAGAAGAGAGGTTTTGAAAATGTGAAAAAGTTCCTAGAACTATGAACTTGTGATTGAATAATCCTAATTCTATCAAGGATTAAGAGGTTACCTCTAGGACCTCAAGTATTTCTTCAACTTCTTGTGAGGATCTTCCAAGATTTTTCCAAATTCTTCTTCAAGATTCTTCAAATTCTTCAAGCTTTTCAAGAAATTCTTCTTCTCTCTCTCTCTAAAATCTATATGATTCTTGTATGTATCTATCTCTTGATTTTCAAGTTCAAGTCCCCCAAAATGGAAGAGAAGGTGTGTTTATATAGGCCATTATTCCAGGGATAGATGGGTAAATTCGGGTGAAAACCCATGTGCAAGGTTTTCTTCTAGAACATGTGAGAAGATGCAGTCTGTTACAGCCAGCGGCACTCGCTGGGTGCCGGCGGCACTCACTGAGTGCCGGGCGGCACTCTCTGAGTGCCGGGCGGCAAACAGTGAGTGCCGGCGTGGCACTCAGTGAGTGCCGCCGCATTTTCCGCGTGCTGGGGCTAACTGAATTTTGTCCCTCTTTTTGATTTTTCAAAAAATATGTTGGTGTAAACAAAAATTTTTATTTTATGTATGTATATATTTGCATTAAGACCCCCCATGTGCATGGTATCAACCATGTGCATGGTATATTTTTGAATATACTATTTCTTTTTGTATTTTCTCTTTTTCAAAAATCCTTTTATTTATTTTGTTCTTCCTTTTTCAAGAAAAACTCCCTCTTTCTTTAAAATAAAATGGATTTCCAGACCGGGTTTCTCACACGTTCTTCATCGTTCGGGTTTCCCTCCCGAATGCCTGAATCCTCTCCCTTTATCATTTTTATTATTTTCTAATTTTTTTTCTTGAAGATTTTGAAATTCTTGGGAAAATCCTCGAATGTCACGGATATCATCATCGGTCTTTGAGAGGTAACCAATCCCGGATTTGACGTTTGGTCAAAATTGGGGTGTCTACAGTTTGCCCCTCTTTGACAGAGCTCGTGAAGCAACGCATATCACAAGCGAATGTCAAAGCCTGTGTGAAAGACAAGCCTTTGACCAAATAGTCGAATCCAGGTAAAAACAAAAGTGCGTTGCAAAATCGGGTGTGCAGATAGCCAAAAGCTGGTCGTGCTCAAAGGTGAGCTGCCTACGTATCCCTAATGGGAATCAGACCAGGACGTAGTTCGGGCAAAGGACAACAAAACACCAACGCAAGTAGTCACACAGATGAATGTACCTATCTCATCGTGATGCACATGTTCATGCAATCTTATACCTTGTGCTCCTAAGTGTGATGATCCCGAATCACGTTACCCTTCCTATTATTAGAAATGCACCAAATACATCGAATCATCCTATAATAACACCGTCTTACTCTAGGAACATTATGACTGATGTATGTACATTTCATATGCATATGAGAATCGTCTGATTGACTGAGATGCGCCCTGCGCCTTATACTCCATAGCCAAATCAGGTAGCACGCAGAGAGATTGAGCAGCTCTATGCCCAAAATCCCCAAGATCATCTGATCGGCTAAGCCGAATCAGGTAGCACGCAGAGAGATTGAGCAGCTCTATGCTCAAAATCCCCCAAAATCATCTGATCGGCTAAGCCGAATCAGGTAGCACGCAGAGAGATTGAGCAGCTCTATGCTCAAAATCCCCAAGATCATCTGATCGGCTAAGCCGAATCAGGTAGCACGCAGAGAGATTGAGCAGCTCTATGCTCAAAATCCTCCAAAATCATCTGATCGGCTAAGCCGAATCAGGTAGCACGCAGAGAGATTGAGCAGCTCTATGCTCAAAATCCCCCAAAATCATCTGATCGGCTAAGCCGAATCAGGTAGCACGCAAAGAGATTGAGCAGCTCTATGCTCAAAATCCCCCAAAATCATCTGATCGGCTAAGCCGAATCAGGTAGCACGCAGAGAGATTGAGCAGCTCTATGCTCAAAATCCCCAAGATCATCTGATCGGCTAAGCCGAATCAGGCAGCACGCTGAAAGATGAGATGCAAATTTACTGCCCCACCAAGTAAAATCAAAGTTGACTTGGTTCAACTCATAATTCCTAACTTTCAGGAGCTGATTAAATTTCAAATTAACTTTCCTAAACCTGGAAACACTTGGATTCATATTCGCTTTTAATTTCCGAAATCGAAGATCAATCACATTAAAGTCGACTGAAATTTTCTCCTAACCTGGAGTCGAACCAAATCAATTTTCAAAGTTCCAGAATCAAACAAGACTCTCATATCAAATCAAATTCCAAAGAGTTGAAACCAATTAGGCTCAATTCAAATCTCTTTTCAAAGAATCGGAGCCAATCAGGCTCAAGTCAAATCAATTTTCAAAGAATCAGAGCCAATCAGGCTCAATTTGAATCAATTTTTTTTAAAGAACCGGAGCCAATTAGGCTTAAATCGAATCAATTTTCAAAGAATTGGAGCCTATCAGGCTTAAGTCAAATCAGGTTTCAAAGTTCGGAGTCAATTAGACTCTTAATCAGATCAATTTTCAAAATTCCGGGGTCAATCAGACTCCAAATTATTTGATTGTCCAAAATTAGAGTCAATTAGACTCCTTATCAAATTCAATTTCATAGAAATCCGGAGTTGATTAGACTTTATTAACTCATTTATTGCAAACGGGTGTTCCTTGACAAAATTTTTAACAAGCGGGGGCTAATTCCCATTCACAAAAGGGCTTTAAAACTCATTTTTCAAACCTCGGGGGTTCTTTTGAAACGAGGGAAAATTTATAAGGACATGGGAGCAAAATTCGGGGGTTCTTTTTGTGAATGTTGAAAATCAGGGGTAAAAAGGCCACCTGTCACACGCGGCAGCATTCGGTGAGGGGAACCGGCACTCAGCCGGCCGACACTCTACTAAATGCCGGGCGGCACTTGGAGAGTGCCGGTGCCTTTTCACCGAGTGCTGGTTTGAGCAGCAGTTTGTTTAAAACTTGGTTTCTTTTTCTCTCTTTTTCATTCTCTCCTTCCTCCTCTCTCGGATTTCTTCTTCAAAATCTCACCTTTTCTTGATCCTTTCTTCAAGAACCACTCACAATCAAGGTATGTTCATAAAGATTACATCTTTGTTTTAATCATTGTTTGAAATCATGTTTCTTCATGTTATTTGATCTCTCTCCTTCAAGATTTCTCATATGAACATTGACTTCCCCCTTTGCTTGTAGATCTTTCCATGGCTAGTGGTTCAGGGTCTTATGGTCCCCCCAAGAAGAAGTACAAACCCAATCCGGTCCACAGTTCATCAGTTTTACTTGCCGATCCCGGGGCACATCTCTCGGCACGGGCCTTCAATCGAATGGTATACTCCCAAACTTTCCTCTTTATGCTTATGATGAGATGATGCAATTTAGTGCTATGAATGATGAACAATGCATGCATGAATGCCCTTCCCCCCTTTTCTATGCCAATGTAGTATATGATACTCAATGCATGCATGTTTGAAAATTCAACCTATTCACCAACCCCTCTTTCATGATTAGGATTCAATGCTTGGTATTGTGCCCCTCTCTTTTTATTATTGCCCTTAGTTGGACGCATTGATTTCATTATTCCATTTATTCATTGCTAATGGGCGGTTGTGCTAATCTGGATGAATTTTGCATGTGCTTACTATTTTGAATGAACCTAAAATCCAATCCGCGAACATTTTTGTGCTTAGACTTCACAAGAGATCCCCCTTTTTTTCAAATCAACGAGTCGCCTAGACTCCAAAGAATTTCTTTTTTTTTTCAAATCAACGAGTCGCTTAGACTCCAAAGAATTTCTTTTTTCAAATCAACGAGTCGCCTAGACTCCAAAGAATTTCTTATTTTTTCAAATCAACGAGTCGCCTAGACTCCAAAGAATTTCTTATTTCAAATCAACGAGTCGCCTAGACTCCAAAGAATTTCTTATTTTTCAAATCAACGAGTCGCTTAGACTCCAAAGAATTTCTTATTTTCAAATCAACGAGTCGCCTAGACTCCAAAGAATTTCTTATTTTTCAAATCAACGAGTCGCCTAGACTCGGGAATTTCTTTATTTTCCTTTACTCACTAAATTGCATTGCTTGGATCCCGCAAGAAAGTAATTATTATTCCCTCCTTTTCTTATTTTCTTTTCTCCCTCTTTTTTTTGTTTTTTTTTTTTTTGCAGACTCCAGAATTTGTCCTCAAGGGTCATGGGAGCATGGCCCATGGCCGAAGGTGGTATATGGAGCTCTCTGATGATGTGAGAACCTTGGTCAACAATGCTGGATTTGGGCTCTTTGCTTTGCTTCTGGAGAAAAGTACAAATGACCGGACCCATATTCAAGCCTTGGCGGAAAGGTGGTGGGACACGACGAACACCTTCCACATGCCTTTCGGGGAGATGACGATGACTCCCTTAGACTTCGCCATGATCACTGGCGTCCCATTTGGTGGCCTCCCTATTGCTCGTTATGACGATCTTCAGAACCGTCATGAAGAAATTATTGACTTGCTTGGGGCTCATCCAGGGGATTTCATAGTTCCCGCAAAATGGTTCCTGGATACCTTCAAGAATCAGGCCTTCACTGACGATCAAATGGCCAGGGCCTTCATCATGTATGTGCTGGGTTGCTCGCTGATGAGTACAAAGGGTGACACAATCAGTCTGGGGTATTTGGCTTCTCTCACAGACGTCGATCGCATCTCCCAATACAACTGGGGAGGGGCAGGTTTGGCCACTCTCTACAATCACATGAGTGAGGTTTCTAGGGGAAATTCCCCCTCCACGGGCGGGTACTGGAGAGCTTGGGAGGTAAAGCTTCAACTGTATTATTCATTCATTTATTTATTCATTTCATCTTTATCTATTTTTCATTGCATTCCTTTCCTCCAATTTTGAAAACTGAATTTTGCCTCTTTATTTTGCCTTGCAGATATGGTCGCATGAATATCTCCGGATGAGAGCTCCCAGTACTCGGGACAACGAGGCGGCTATCATGCCTCAGGGCTTGAAGTGGAGGAAAGAGGCAACGGGCCGAAAAGTCGGGGCTCATGATTTTGTTGGTTACCGGAACCTTCTCATTAATTTGCGTGAGATTCATGTGATATGGAACCCGTGGGCAGTGGCCCTCCCAGAGGCAGGTGAAGCAATTCAGGCGGCGGTGGCCTATTCTAGATTGAGGGTTCTGATGGTGGGTGAGGCGTGCCGGGAATGGTACCTTGGTGAGAGGGTGACTAGGCAGTCTCTTGCTGCCCCAAACTTTTATGTGCCGTGGGTCCCTCCAGCTACTATGAGGAGTACAGAAACCCTGGATCACGAGGACCTGGTGGCTGCTCTAGACGGGGAGAACATTGCAAATCTTCTGGATGGCCCTGATGGTTATGCAGCCTTTAGATTGAACTCTCTTATGCATAATTTTCCCCTTAAGGATGTCGTCCGGGTAACAAATATTATTCACATTCACATATGTATACTCTTTTTATTTCTGCTTTCCATTCCTTTTCAATCTTTTTTTTTTTTTTTTTTTTTTTTTTTTTTTTTAAAAGACTCTTATTTGCAGCCTATTCCTGGGGTTGCTGAACCCCCAGCCCTTCCGCAGTGGAATTGGAGCGTTCCCACGGTCGACATGGGTCAAGAGACCATGTATCAGCTGACCCCTTACACTCAGAATGTCCCGACTATCCCTCTACAATATGATACAGTCCCCCGGGATTATGCTGAAGAGGGTTTGTCATATGCACACACCGTCCAGCACTGGATTCATGGACGTGAATGGAGGGTAAATCCCTTTTTTTTTGTTTTGAACAAAATTCTCTTATTTTATTTTCAAAAAAATCAAACAGCCATAAAACTCAAAAGATTTTTTTTATTTATCTTCAAAAAGAATCCGAATGATCACCTTTATTCTAACAACTGTATTCTAATTCTCTCTTTTCTTTCCTTTTCTCTTTTTTCTTTTTTCTTTCTCAGGCTGATGGAGCAAGGACCAACGCCGATCTTCAGGCTAGAGCTACGGTATTACACTCCCTCTCTTCTTTTCCTTTCTCCTCTCTATTTTCTTTCTTCTTTTTTTTTTCTCTTTTTTATTTTTTTTTATTTTTTTGTATTACTTATTTTGCCTGTTCTTTCTTACAGGAAGCTGAGATGGCGGCTCTGAGGAGACAACTCCAGGAATTTCAAATGAGCCAGGGCGGTGGCTATCAGGGAGGTGCTGGCGGTAGTGGTCAAGGCGGCGGCTACCAAGGAGGTGATGGAGATGGGGGAGATGGTGGAGATGGAGGCGATGGCGGAGATGGAGGCGATGGTGGAGCTGGGAGAGGTCAGGCAGCTCAGCAAACGCCCAGAAGGAATCCTCGTCGTAGACGAGGATAGCTTATCTCCTTTATGTTATGTTATGTCCCTGCGAGGACAAAGAATATCGAATTCTCTTATTTAGGCGAATTTAGCAATACTCATGCATGGTGGCCTGCGTGCCCATTTTGAATTTGTTTATATTCATGCTTGATTGCTTCCCCGTATTAGATCTTGAATCTTATTCCCTTTGCTTATTTAGATCATGAATACCCTCTCTTGGCTTTATTTTAATGAGTGATGCAAGCAACGGTGCTTAAAATGATGATTGGCAGCATTTTTTATTCAAATTCTGTGCAGGTTTGGGCTGATTGAAGTTACAAAATGACCCATGTGCCTTTTAAACCTGGGCCGGCACTCGGTGAGGCTGGGCGGCACTCCGTGAGTGCCGTGCGGCATTCGGTGACTGCCGGCCGGCACTCAGTGAGTGCCGCCACTTTACATCGAGTGCCGGTCCGGCCCCTTTTTCTATATAAGCTTCCATTTACCCATTCCTAGGTTCATTCATGATTTCTAGAGCCATTTTGCCTTCTTTACATTCAAACTTTTTCCTTTTTATATCTCCCTCCTATCTTCATGGCCCCTATCAGTTCCGACATCTTGTACCCATGGATGGATTCCTTTTCTGGCATAGATCGACTCAACCTTGAATCCCACAGACTGACTAACCTCTTCGCTTTTCGCCATACAGCTCTGGATGAGGACTTGCTTCGAGCAGCTATCATGTGCTGGGACCCTTCTCTTCACATCTTTCGGTTTGGCCACGAGGAGGTCTGTCCCCTCTTTGAGGAGTTTAGCGCCATCCTCCACACCGATCCGTATGCTGATTTGATTGTTCCGCAGATCTAGGCAGGATATATTCAGGATTTATCGGCCCTTCTTGGCATTTCTCGGGGCGCTGCCAGCTCCCTTGTTCATGATCGTCATATTGATTTCGACCGCCTCTCCTCCACTTACGCACCCATTGGCGATCCTGATGATAGGAGATATCAGGTCATCAGGCGGAATGCCCTTTCTCTGGCGATGCTTTCACACTTTTTATTTCAGTCTTCCACTGATATCCTGATTCCGATCGTATGTGGCCTCCGAGAGATGCGGAGTGCTGTTATGCTCGTTCTGGGGGAGACTTTTCTAGGTCTGGATTATGCACATACCGCGGGATCGATGCTGCTTTCGGGGTCACCCCACGTTTTACAGATTTGGCTCTTCGAGCGCTTGGGCTTCTTTGCTCACCTTTCCCCTGGGAGACAGCTTTCTTATGATCGTATGGACGTCCATTACCCCTCCCGCACAGTTACCAGCTGGCTTGCTTGGTTTCGAGAGGACATTTGTTGGATATGCCCTCGCTGGACTTATTGCTCCATCGCAGTACGTCTTCCTGGGCGCCCCGGGATTTGGTTGACTGGTCTGCGAGTTACCACCTTTTACATTCCCAGTCGGGTAGCCCGCCAGTTCGGCTTGCTCCAAGATGTCCCCGATGTTATTACTGCTGATTTCTCGAGAAGTTCTGCCCTACGTCCTTCGACAGTGAGGATATTCACAGAGGCTTGGCATGATAGGGTATCAGCTCCCTTTCGGAGGGTTCCGGCTTCAGTCGCCCCGACCGCAGAGTATTTGCTTGAGGTTCAGTCCCTGGTCAGGGGGTAGCTTCTAAATAGACAAAGTAAAAAGAGAAAGAAGCAAGATTTTAAAAAGTTTTGACAAATTCTGCTTGACTTTGGCTAGGTTTATTTTCTGTGATGCATTTTTTTTTTTTTTTTTTATTCCGAAAATGCTCTGATCATGAAGAATCAAAGTTAGCACTTCTTTAATTTCTTTGGGTTATGAACAGTTTTCCTTCAATGCTTCCTTCGGCTTTTATTACTCCTTCATGAGTCTTGCTTAGTTTTAATCTCTCTATGTAATGAATTCTTGTTTGTTTCCACATGATGCTCATTTTGATAGCCAGTATATCCAGAAATGGGTTTGAACTTTGTCTGGGTTCATCGGCTCTATCAAACGAAGTTTGCCCCTGGTTTTGGGTTCTGGATGTGGTTCTAGGGCAAACGCAAGTTTGCCCCTAGTTTGTCACGGTGAAAACTTGGGGCTCTTAAATTTGTTTGGGTTTTGGACCGAGGGCCTTGTGAGCCCGCCTACTTATCCCCGAACGGGTATCAGGTCCGTAGTAGTTCAGCCAAGGCTAGAAAGAACACACATACATCTTTTATTTTGTGACCGAACCGAGCAGGTTGCCTACGTATCCCCTACCGGGAATTAGGTCAAGCGTAGTTCATCAATTCTGGAGGTTTTGAAAGACAAGGTTTCAAGCAAAGTATTTTTTGAGGCGATCGAGGTTGATTGGTTGTTTAAACTCAACTCCATCTAGGTCCATGAGATAGGCAGCTCCCCCGGAGAGGAGTGTCTTGATGATATATGGTCCGACCCAGTTGGGTTTGAATTTTCCTCGTGGGTCATAAACGGGCGCTTTAAGTTCTTTGAGGACCAGGTCGCCCTCAGCAAGCTTCCTTGGGCGAACCTTTTTGTTGAAAGCACGAGCTATCCTTTTCTGATATCCCCGAGTATGGTTCACAGCAGCCAACCTCCTCTCATCGAATAATATCAATTCCTCATATCTCCCTCGCAACCATTCCAGTTCAGTTACCTCACATTCTGCCAAAACTCTTAGAGATGGTATTTCAACTTCCACTGGTAAAACAGCCTCCATCCCGTAGACTAATGAGTACAGTGTAGCCCCACTTGAGGTTCTCACAGAAGTTCGATATCCCCATAAAGCGAAAGGTAATTTTTCATGCCAATCTCTATACGTATCGGTCATTTTCCCCAGGATGGCTTTCACATTCTTGTTTGCGGCCTCTACTGCTCCATTTGTTTGTGGTCTGTATGGTGAGGATTGGTGGTGGGTGATCCTATACTTCTCTATAAATGGGATAACCTCTCCCTGAAAATGACTCCCGTGGTCAGAAATAAGCTCATTTGGCACCCCGTATCTGCAGATTACATTCTTCTGGATAAAATTCACCACATCTTTTGCTTTCAAAGTTGCGTATGATGCTGCTTCCACCCATTTGGTAAAATAGTCTATTGCCACAATTATGTACCGGTGCCCGTTTGAAGCTTTCGAAATTACTTCTCCAATGATATCAATACCCCATACAGAAAATGGCCAAGGGGTGGTCATGCTATAGAGCTGGGAAGGTGGGGTATGCATTAAATTTGCATGAACCTGACATTTATGGCATCTCTTAACATACTCACATCAGTCTTTATCTAAAGTCGTCCAATAGTATCCTTGCCGAATTATCTTTTTGGCCAACATATGTCCGCTCATGTGGGGCCCATAGACTCCTTCATGTACTTCTTCCATCATTTTCCTTGCTTCCCTTCCATATAGACATTCTAAATTATAACCGGTGTAGGACTTCTTCCACAACTTTCCCGCATAGATTACAAATTGAGCTGACAATCTACGAATCGCTCTCTTATCCTTCTCTGAAGCTCCTCCGGGATACTCTCCTTTCTCAACAAAGTTCCAAACATCTATATACCATGGTATCTCAACTTCTCCCTCTTCTCCAATGGCGGCGATTATTTCATACGAAGGTCGGGTTCTCTCTTCTATAGACAAGGGAATCATGGAGACTCCTACAGGAATTTGGATCATTGAGGCTAAGGTTGCTAGGGAATCTGCCAATTGGTTTTCCTCACGGGGAAGGTAATAGAACGAAATTCTTTTGAATTGCACCTTCAGGCTCTCTAGGTATTCATGGTAAGGTCTCAACTTCTCATGCTTTATTCTTCAGTCACCCCTCACTTGTGATATTATTAGATTAGAGTCTCCGAAAACATCGATCTTCTCTACCCCCAAAGTCAAGGCTGCTTCCATCCCAATTATACAGGCTTCATACTCTGCCGTGTTATTAGTCGAATTATACTTGAGCTTAATGGCCAATGGAGTGGGGGCCCCACTAGGCGATATGAGGATAATCCCTACCCCGTATCCTATTTGATTAGCTGCTCCATCAAAGTACATTTTCCAAAGGTTCTCTTTTACTTCCATTACTTCTTCATCTGGAAACTTAAATTCTCCCCTTTCTTCGGATTCTATGGCGAGGTCAGCTAAATATTCGGCAACAGCTCTCCCCTTGACAGATTTGGAAGTGACATATCTAATATCAAATTCAGCTAGCATCATGGTCCAATGGGATATCCTACTGGTCAGGGCGGGTTTTTCAAAGAGGTATTTGAGTGGGTCCATTCGGGATATCAGGGTGATAGGAAAGGCTAGCATGTAATGCCTAAGGCGACGGGTACACCAAACTAAGGCCCAACAAGCTTTCTCCAACGGTGAATAGTTCAACTCATACCCAGTCATCCTCTTACTTAGGTAGTATATGGCTTTTTCCACACGCCCCTCTTCTTCTTCTTGGGCCAACATACACCCCATTGAGTTCTCGGTTACGGATAGGTATAGCAATAGAGGTTTCCCGGGCTTAGGAGGTGATAGGATAGGCGGGTTTTGAAGGTAGGTTTTGATCTTTTCAAAGGCTTTTTGGCACTGGTTATCCCATTCGAACTTTTTCCCCTTTCTCAATAATTTGAACAACGGGTCGCAGGTCATGGTGAGTTTGGATATGAAGCGACTAATGAACTGTATTCTTCCTAAGAATCCTCTCAACTCCTTCTCATTCTTTGGTGGCAGCATTTCGGCTATAGCTTGGATTTTGGTGGGATCTACCTCAATTCCTCTCTGGGTGATCAGAAACCCTAGTAGTTTCCCAGTAGTGACCCCAAAGGTGCACTTTTGCGGATTTAGCCTCATCCCAAACTTTCTCAGCCTTCCGAAAAACTTTCTTAATGCCTCTAGATGCCCTCCCCTTTCCTTGGATTTTACTATCATGTCATCCACATATACTTCTACTTCTTTATGAATCATGTCGTGTAATAATGTGGTGGCAGCTCTCTGGTAAGTTGCACCTGCATTCTTATGCCCGAACGGCATAACTCTATAACAGTAAGTCCCCCAAGGTGTGATAAAAGTTGTTTTCTCTCTATCCTCTGATGCCATTAAGATCTGGTTGTACCCTGAGAACCCATCCATGAAAGACAGAAGTTCATGTCCTGCGGTATTGTCTACTAGTACGTCGATGTGGGGTAAAGGGAAATCGTCTTTAGGGCTAGCTTTGTTCAAATCTCGAAAATCTACACAAACCCTAACACGACCATCCTTTTTAGGAACCGGTACAATATTGGCAACCCAATCAGGATACTCGGTGACAATCAAGAATCTAGCTCTCAATTGCTTTTCAACCTCCTCTTTCACTTTAAGCGCCCATTCAGGCCTCATTCGCCTTAATTTTTGTTTTACGGGTTTTGAATTTGGGAAAAGGGGAATATGGTGTTGGACAATTTCTGGATCAATTCCTGGCATATCATCATAGGACCATGCAAAGACATCCTTGAATTCTTTTAATAGATTGATTAATTCTTCGCTTTCCTCATTATTAAGTGTGGAGCCGATAGAAACATTTTGTGGATTACCTTCATTTCCCAAATTAACGGTTAGAGTGCTTTCCATGATTTTGCATGCAGGTTCATTTTCTTTTTCAATTAATTTTTGCAATTCATGAGGTATTTCATCATTTTCATCACATGCATCACAGTTATTATTATGCGCAGTCAAGTAAGCAGAATTAATCACATTCTCATTAACTTTCTTAGGAGCAATTACAACAGACATAGAAATGGAAAGACGCCTCATTTGGGCCAATACAGACTCCGGGGGAGGAGGGTACCTATCACTAGACTCAAAGACCCACTCTTTCTTGCTTTCCCCTCCCATATCAGCTATGAAATGATCTTCCCTTTCTTCTTCCTGAGTAATCTCTTCTATTTCCACTTCTTCCGGCTTCCCTTTGTACTCTGGTTTCTCCCCTTCTTTATTCTCGTTACTGTCTTCTTTATCCCGACCCTTCTTACCCTCATCTTTGATCTCTGCAGAGCTCCCTTTTTCGATCTTCTTGTATCCTTCTTCTAGCAGGTTCTTCATTGCCGAGCCATCCATAGTACAGACCCAGTCCTGAATAACGGCAGTTTTTTCAGGCTGCTGAAGATAAGGGTCCTCATACTCAGAAAAGTCATGCGCAAAGAAAATCTCGAATCCTGGCTTCATACGCTTCTCTGCTTCATCCATCCACGGCTCTGGAAATCCACAAAACGGAAAATCTTCTCCCTGCTTGATGAAGTACCCATTGAGAGTTTTCATGTATGGTTCCATTGGTGCATCCGTTGCTTTCTTCTTCTTCTTCAACTCTTCCTTGGTTGGCGAGTATCCTAGCCCATGGGTGTGGGTTTGCGTGATAATACTTGGGAATTCTGACAGTCCTTGGTGTTTCTTACCTAAACCCATCCCTGGGAAGAACCCCATTTTTCTCATGATCCCGGCCACCAATGGACTGGCGTATTGATCAAAATACAGTGGTAAAAATTCCTTCGGCTTCCCCTCTTCTATGACGTTAATGAATTCAAACCCACCCAAACTTGCTTCACCTTCTTGTATCTGTACTTCTAAAATCGAAGCACTTGATGAGGCCCCAGACACATTTATCCAGCTATCCCCCAGAAGATCATATACCTTGTTTTTCCAAATGTACTTAACTTTCTGATGGATGGTTGATGGAATGGCACCCAAACTATCAAGCCACGGCCTTCCCAAAAGCAGGTTAAATGATGCAGGAATGTCAATGATTTGGAATTCCGTTTGCCTTTCACCAGTCCCGACAGAGAGATTCAGAAAGATGATCCCCATCACTGCCCGTAGAGTATTATCATAAGCCCTCACCTTTTGTTTCGATGGTATAAATGTAGATTCATCGAGCCCCATCCTTTTAGCTGTTCGAAAAGGACATACATTTAATGCAGACCCGTTGTCGACGAGGCAAGCCGGTAGAGAATTTCCTAAGCACTCAACGGTGATGTGCAACGGCTTATTGAAAACAGGTCCCCCAGGAGGTAAGTCAGCTTCAAAGAATGATATAGCCAGGGTTGGGCTTCTGCCGATCATGCCGATGAGATCTTCCGGAGTAACATCGATGGAAACATCCGACTGATTGAGAGCGTCAAGGACTGCTTGCCTATGACGTTTGGAAGCGATTAGCAACCCCCAAATAGTGATATTTGCCTGTGTCTTCTTCATCTGTCTCAAGACTCTGTCCTCCTCTTCTTCCTCATTCAGTTTCCCTTTTCCTTTATTCATTTCTTGTTCAGGGTGATCCTCCTCAAGTTCGTGTGGTTTAAAATGCCTCCCGGACCGTGTGAGGTGACTAATACCTTCTTTAACCCAAAGTCTATCTTGTGCTTCAATAATTTTCAAACCTTCCTCCTCACTTTCATACCAAAGGTCCTCCTTAACTTTAACAGGATCCTGAATACCATCCCCTTTGTACCACAGTGAATTGTCACCTTCCGGTGCCCACCAATCTGCGTCAACAGTCCCTTCTATTTCTTTCCCTTTGCCTTCATCTACCAATCCTTTTAGAGTACAAATTTGCGGATCCTCCAACATCTGATAAGCTTTTCTCGGACTTCCCAACTTGGTGATCAAAGCTGATGGGTCAAAAGGGCTCTCCTCATCTCCCAAGTAGTAAATTCTGGGTGGTGGCACGGCATGATGTTCTGGTAGTGGATTTCTGGTAACATTTGGCGGGTTGGTGGGTGGTTCAGATATTATTTTCTTGTCAATCAAATCTTGAATCTCATGCTTTAGTCTTAAACACCGGTCAGTTGAGTGCCCCTGCTCCTGATGGAACTTGCAATATAAATTAGACTTAAAATTTGGAGGTGGTGGATTTGGTCTGGGTCGTGGCTCCAGTAGGCGAAGATGTCCTTTTGCTACCAGCCTATCGAGAGCCGTGGACAAAGATACTCCTAACTCTGAAAACCTCCTTAGAGGCTTATCCTCTCCCCTCTTTGGGTAATTTCTGGTTACATCAAACTTTTTCTTAGGTTCGCTCAGCGCGTTCACATCTGTAGGCCCTGAATGACCTCCCGAATGTCCTCCTCCTGTTCCATAGTTCGGTCGCCTGTACCTGTTCACTGGCTCCTCCTTTTTAATGACCCCTTCCTGTATCGCGTCTTCGATTCTGGTTCCTAGATCGAACACCTCGGTGAAGGTATTGAGGGATTGGAACCTCATTTTCTCCTGATAGACGGGTTGGAGGTTCTTCATCAGCATTCGGATTTGCTCTTTTTCAGTCGGCCTTTGTATCATCTTAGCAGCCTTTCCTCTCCATCGGCTTAGAAATTCAGCAAAAGATTCTTTGTTCCCCTGTCGGGTAGTCTCCAAATCCCTGATAGTAACATCCAGATCCTGGTTGTATTCGTATTGGGCCACAAACGCTTTTACCACTTCTTCCCAATTTCTGGTCTTCCCTGGTTCCAGAGTGAGATACCAAGACAAAGCAGCCCCAGTTAACGTCTGTTGAAACAAGACTGCCATCATGACCGTGCTTAGACCGCTAGGTTGAAATGCCCCTATACACATTCTAATGTGGCTGCGAGGGTTCCCTGTTCCATAAAATTTGTCGAATACAGGCATTTTAAATCCTGCGGGCAATACCTCACAAACCCCCTCATACAACCCTTCTAACTCCAACAAATAGGTATCAACTCCATGGGCCTTTCGGACCACCCTTTCCAACTTCTCCATTTTCTCAGTCATCAACTTGTCTTTCTCAGCCCTTTCTTTTTCTAGTTTCTCCCTTTCTATTCTCGGCGCTTCAACCCCTTCTGTTTCATCAAACCAATCTTCATCCCTGTGAGGAGGATCATTGCCTGGCTGCTGTCGTGCTAGTGCTTCTATCATAGTCATCATTCTAGTCATTTGACCCGCTTGCTATTCCACCATTGTCCTTAACTCTGTCATCTCCCTTGCATTAGCCTCTTGGGCCATCTCTTTTCTCACTAGTCTTGCAGTAGAATCTCTGTACCAGGCTATGCTCGCAGTTGATTCTATCTTTTACCTACAATCATATTTGTTTCAGTTATTTTAACAACTTTTTCTCCCTTTTCACTATTATTTGTTTACCTTTTTCTTTTATTATTGATTCATATGCTTTCATGAATGATTCATATGCCATACGGATGCAAATGCATGTGTGTGTGTGTGCGCCTATTCTATATGCTAAATAAAAGAAAATTCTAATCCTAACACATAAACACGTAAGCACATAAGATCCTCATCCATGTTGAGTGTGCTAATTTCTCCCTTCATTGTGATCCTTTTTACCCCTTCAAGGTTTTCAAATTTAGAATTTTTGAAATCCATTTAACAAGTATTTCCCCTAGATGATGGGATCTTTTCAAAATTCCTTAAAAAGCTTTCCTTTGAAAACAACAACATTTCTAAACAAAAGATGGTTGGGTTGAAACTTTGCTTTTCAAATTTATTTGACAATGATTTCTTTAATCGCAGAGATTTCTTGGATTATATTCCTTAACAAAAAGGTGATTAGGTCCAAATTTTGCTTTGAAAAAGCATTCCTTTAGTTGGTAAAACTTTTCAAAACTCTTTCAAGAATTTTGGGTTCCAAGAATTTTAGGTTCTTTCTTCAAATATGGTTGATTTGAAATTTTAATCCAAAAGTGAACTCCAAAAATTTTGAAAGAGTGATTGAATGCCTTGTAATAAAGATACAAAAATCTATTTGCTTCCAAAAACGCATTTAAAATTCTTTGGGTAGAAGGATCACATGATCGGATTATCACCGCACTTTTCATGAATTTGGATACATACAAGGTCAATGATGCTTAGCTAAACACGATACAAGAGATGTAATCTTATAATCAAGTTTTGGCTTATTCTTAAATGTCATAGGACATGAAAAGGAATTGCCCAAAAGTGATTAAGAGGTTACATATCTTTTATCAAATAAGCAACGTCATCATCTCAAGTAATCCCTTTCGGGCATACAAAACTCCCTAGCACATAAATCCTAATCAAGAATTGAATTCCTAATTTTGAAAGGTTCTATGGAAACTACCATGCAAAGGCCGGGTTTTGGTCAAATAAGGGACCCTTGACACACACCCGATAGGATGCTTCATATACCAAAACATGGTACGAGATCAAGGGTGATCACACGGTCCCATGATGACTTGACCGACCGGGTTGCCCCGAGCCTCCAAGGTCATAGTTCCGTGCAATCGACTGGCGAGACATGCAAGTGCAATGCAACGGGCACATAAAAATTAATTAATTTGATTAAAAGGATGCTTTCAAGTCTAATCCTCGAGTGAACCCAAAATCAGAATTCTGGTCTGCGAAACCAGAGATTCTGGGTTCGATCCCCAGCAGAGTCGCCAGATTGTGGATATCGCAGGTTTTTCAAATTTTACCCACTTTTAAAAACAAATATTTTCAAATTCAAAGAGTCGCCACTTAATTTTTAAAAGGAAAAATTAAGAAACCATTTTAAAAGCAAACTGATCTTTTGAGAAACCAAAGATAAACTGGGTTCGGGGATTATGGAATGAAAGGGGAAGGAGCCCGGCGGACTAAAACACCCCCTTTCATCCTATCTCACGATAGGCCTCTACTCAACATCCTTTTTAATCAAGTTATTAATCTAAGCATGCCCTCAATTAATACATATATATAAATATACATAACACAAGCATGTTGAAAGGGTGCAAAATTGCTAACGTTAAAATATCATTCATAAGTCACATAATTCAACTAGCAAACATCATGATATGCAATAGAGAACTAGAAAACATACCCGGGATCCGGCCGCGAATATCAAACGTGCAATGCATGCAAAAATAAACCTAAGAAAGGTCTCTAACACATATATACACATAAGGCAAAACCTAGGCTAAGGTGTCGCACATGGGGTCGAAAAATCAATTAAAATCAATAAAAATAGATTAAACTAGAGAAGGGTTGAGAAATTGTACCTCAAAGCGCTACAAAACAAAGGTTAGTACACATGCCTTAGACAAGATATAATATCAAAAGGTAATTAATCATGGGTCATGTTCAATTAAATTCAACTAAGTCCAATTTCATCCAAGAACTAGTTCTAACTATAAGCATCAATGTACATGAATGAATGAATGATTATGAACAAGGCTGAGACATGGATTTATTCACTAATTTGGATCCCTAAGCCTCTGGGTTTAATCTAAATTATCATTATTCAAAACATGGTTTGAGTCCCAAGACATTAAGAGACCATTTGAGTTGAAACAAATAAGATTAGACAAAAACAGTAGCAGTTTTTTGTGATTTACAGAGAGCAGACCTGACGTTCAAAAATGGATATAAAATACTTTCAACGGTTTGATCTTACTGATTTTTGGATATGTTATGCCTCTGTGAGTCTAGTTTCTAACCCAAAAAGAAAATCGAGGTTTCAACGGTTAGATCTCCGGGAATATGGAAAATACTAGACCTCACTCAGGATTCTGCAACTCTCTGTCCAGAGATCTTGTATGATTTTTTAAAAATAGTAAAAAAATGAGAAACACTTAGATATTTTTAGGGTACCTTCCTAACACATTAAGGTACTTATAAAAAAATATTAAAGGTCATGAAAACTTGGTTAGGGTTCTGATTTATTAATTTCAAAACGGACTTATTATTCTGAAAGTATTCTAGAACTCTGGACAGATTATGATTAGTTCACAAAAACCATGATCAAACTCTTCTAATCACAAGATCTTGATAAAACAAAAATCACAGTGGTAAAACAATGTGTTATGAACATTTTCCCGTTGGTTTCATTCGATTCCAACGGTCGGATTTCAAACTAAAAATCCTTGATCAAAAACAGTTTATGAACCCACTGTTCCATTTTGCTAGTTCAAGTTTATTGATTGGCCTCAACTATTAGAACATGAAGTTGGGGCTCAAACCAAACTACTTCTTCTACCATTTGATGGTCATTGAAGACTATGAGGCATATTACACTTATGGATCTTGATGAAGTATTGAAATGAACTTCACAAAATCCTCAAATAAAGAACCCAAACCTATGGATCCAAGTTTGAATTCAACTTATCACTCCTACTATTTGATGGTCATTGGAGTTAGAGACATACATGCTCATAGGTTCTAGATGAAGTATGAAATACTTCTTAAAACCTAAGAGAAGGATTAATCCAAGCCATGGGGGTAAACTTGAATTAACACATTTTCTCCTACCATTTGATGGTCATTGGAGACTAAATGAAGTTAAAATCTACTCAAAACCTCATTGGAATATAGTAAGGATTCCATAAGATTTCTTAATGAAAAGGTTCAAGTCATGGATTAAGACTTGAATCTCAACAATTATGTGTAGATTATGACTATGATTCATTTTAATCTCCATATGGATCATAAGATCAAAGGAAACTAAAGAATCAAAACTCAAAGAGGCTCACTAGGATATGTAAAATCTCATGAGCCTTACAAGAGATGGTAGAAATAAGAAATCAAAGTTTGTTTAGAGAAACTAAGAACACAAGCTCTTCAAAATTGAATTTATTTTAAACCCAAAGCATCAATTAGATCCAAATCAATGAAATATTATGAGATTCAATCACAAGTTCTAAGTGGTGTGTGATGAACTGAGGTAAGAAGAGAGGTTTTGAAAATGTGAAAAAGTTCCTAGAACTATGAACTTGTGATTGAATAATCCTAATTCTATCAAGGATTAAGAGGTTA
The DNA here is from genome assembly GCA_033977485.1 of Hydrangea macrophylla. Taxonomy (NCBI): domain Eukaryota; kingdom Viridiplantae; phylum Streptophyta; class Magnoliopsida; order Cornales; family Hydrangeaceae; genus Hydrangea; species Hydrangea macrophylla. The sequence goes on along the minus strand of CM066990.1, from coordinate 8,887,684 downwards.
CCTCTAGGACCTCAAGTATTTCTTCAACTTCTTGTGAGGATCTTCCAAGATTTTTCCAAATTCTTCTTCAAGATTCTTCAAATTCTTCAAGCTTTTCAAGAAATTCTTCTTCTCTCTCTCTCTAAAATCTATATGATTCTTGTATGTATCTATCTCTTGATTTTCAAGTTCAAGTCCCCCAAAATGGAAGAGAAGGTGTGTTTATATAGGCCATTATTCCAGGGATAGATGGGTAAATTCGGGTGAAAACTCATGTGCAAGGTTTTCTTCTAGAACATGTGAGAAGATGCAGTCTGTTACAGCCAGCGGCACTCGCTGGGTGCCGGCGGCACTCTCTGAGTGCCGGGCGGCAAACAGTGAGTGCCGGCGTGGCACTCAGTGAGTGCCGCCGCGTTTTCCGCGTGCCGGGGCTAACTGAATTTTGTCCCTCTTTTTTATTTTTCAAAAAATATGTTGGTGTAAACAAAAATTTTTATTTTATGTATGTATATATTTGCATTAAGACCCCCCATATGCATGGTATCAACCATGTGCATGGTATATTTTTGAATATACTATTTCTTTTTGTATTTTCTCTTTTTCAAAAATCCTTTTATTTATTTTGTTCTTCCTTTTTCAAGAAAAACTCCCTCTTTCTTTAAAATAAAATGGATTTCCAGACCGGGTTTCTCACACGTTCTTCATCGTTCGGGTTTCCCTCCCGAATGCCTGAATCCTCTCCCTTTATCATTTTTATTATTTTCTAATTTTTTTCTTGAAGATTTTGAATTTCTTGGGAAAATCCTCGAATGTCACGGATATCATCATCGGTCTTTGAGAGGTAACCAATCCCCGGATTTGACGTTTGGTCAAAATTGGGGTGTCTACACATATCTGAAGAGGCAAGCTTAGACTAGTAGGTGCCAGATTAGTGGTGTTTGGGAATTCTAGTGATTAAGCATAAATTGACATACACAAGATAAATATTTCCAAACAAGGCACAAACTAATGATCACTTGCCATAAATGGAAAGTAATGCATAAGTGTAATCTATCTTTACGTCACTTCAAAAATTTGTGAAAGTTTAACATAGAGCGGACAGTTTTAAACACAAATTGGTATTTTCGTTGCGCATTGATCACCACAAAAATACAGAAAATTTATTTTATCATAAGAAATGATCTTCCAATTTTATAAAAATACTGATTGAGTCAAAAGCAAACATTTCCACCATTTTTGAAATATAGATTTGAAATTCAATACACGTATTGCTAAATTTGTAAAATTACAGTTTGACCCCAACAAGAATTTCAATATGAGTTAATACTAGTAACAAGGTTCTAAACATGAGAACTGTAATTAAATAAATGCAGACAATACCAAATGAATTTAATTATGACAATACAAATACAAATACAAATAATTAAAATGATTTTTATATTTATTATGAGAACTGTAATTTTTTTTTCTCTGTAATTGATTTTTATATTTATTTTTTTAAATTTTCTTTTTTCTATAATTGATTTGCTTTCAACTGCGCATCTTACTCCAATTCTAATCGAGATTGTATGAAATGTACAATAAAGTGATCCAGATTGCTAAATATAAACATGTGCAGGTGATTATCTATCTACATCCCACCTCCAACTAAAAATTGCAATGTTCGCAGAAGTTGATTTTCAAATATAGATAGAGAGATATCACCTGATAAAGTATCGCAATAACCGCAAGCGTAACAATCTGTAACGAAGGCATACAACTACAAGCAGCAAAGATCAAATAAAAATTGAAAAGATAGAGCAGGACATGCATGCATAAAATAGAATGCATCACTGAAACGATAAAGCTATGAATACAACAGCACAGTGGTAACACAGTCCATAAAAACCAAAGTCCAAAATAACCAAACCAACCAAACAGTTCAAAATATCCAATAACAACCACAAGAACAACTACAAACGGGGAGAGAAAATAAAAATAACCAACCAAAAATCTAGAGACACTGAAATAGCATAAGCTAAGCATCATCGACGACATCGGATAAGATCTCGATCAGCACGTCTGGAGCATCCACATCTCCACCCTCAGCAATATTAGTAGCCGTCGTCGGGTCACTCCTAATCGTGGCAGCTAGTGTAGATAATAATGGGTCAGCCACGACTAGAGGTGGTGGAAGTGGTGTCTCAGAAGAAGGCAGTGCCGCCGATGTAGATGGAGCAGCAAGATCAACCTATGGAGGTGGAGCTGAGGATGAAGGACCAGTAGTGGGTGGTGGAGGTGTATGTAGAGACTGGTCGACCCCTATTTGAATCAATATAGCCTCAAGTAGAGTCGTCATGCGATCCATCTTACCCTCGAGTCTGATCCGGGCCTCTCTCTCCTCTAATAGTAACTCATGAACAATCGGGAGAGGCACAAAATAAGAAGACTCTCCTTGGGCGGGAGCTTGAGACCGCTGTCTCAGCTCGAACTGTGCAACCTCAATATGAGGATCAACCTCGTCATCAGAATCTAGCTCATCAACCTCTGTGGGTGTCCCAGAAGCTGCACCCTTTGTATCGGTGCCTCCTCCTCTCCTCCTCTTTGCCCTGACCTTCGCCTTACCCTTTTCTTTTCTCTTCTTTTGAGCATCAGAACGGCGGGCCACCGTCTCGCCAAATCGACTAGAGGCCTGCAGAATCGAATCTGTGGCCAATGGAACTAGCCCAGCCTGCTCAATGACCTGATGTATAGGCCAAGCACCCTTCAGATGGCGCTTGGCGGCAATGTACCGTGTGGGATAAACAAAGAAGTCAATATAAAGGCGAGACAGACAGACTCGCTGTCCTGTCCCAATAGCATACAGAGCTCGGGCATACCATGCGGCAAACTTCTCATGATAAGATGTCATAAAAATACAGTTCACCAGCGTCAGATGGAAGAGATGATAGTTCTCAGTGAGAAGCTTATCCTCGATGAGAGATACGCCGTTCCAAAACTGGACGGTGCCTCCTATAAGCTCTTACATAATGGTGGCTGCAGGCATCTCTGGGGCTCCTGGTAGGCGAGGATAGAAATAATCTGGCACCTTGGGTACCCCCAGAGCAGCAGAAACTGTGGCAGGGCTAAATAAGATCTCACGCCCGCGGAAGAAGGATCAGTATGTGAACGGGGCTGCGGGATCCTTGATCATAGAGGAGCAGGCTTCACGAACCCAGTGGTTATTGATCGTTTTGGTCTGGATCAACATATTGTACCATAGTGGCATGTCTCTGATCCCTCCTAGGAACCACGAAGCTGAAAGCCATACGGACTCCAGTGGCTACTCCAACATCACCTTACGCATTTGAAACCATCGAGTAAACCATACTCGTTCCTCTTATTTTCTGAGCCCATGAGCTGGTACAGGGTCGGGTATAGTGAGGTCAAGTGGCTTGGACTTGTGATACCCTATGATAGGGTTCATTGCAAAAGACTTCAAATGGAAGAAAAACAAGATAACAAATCAAAACAGGGAAGAAAGGAAAAGAAACTGCTACTGCTTATGTTCGATCGATCGAAGAATGGTCGATCGATTGAGAAGATACAAGGTTCGATCGCTCGAGCCTAGTTTGATCGATTGAAAAGGGACTGGGTTCGATCGCTCGAGCCCAGTTCGATCGCTCGAGCCTAGTTCGATCGATCGAACACAGCGAAACAGCAGTGACACAAAACGAGAATGGAAATGGAAAGAAAACAAAAACTAGATAACTAAAACTAATACTAATTGGTCTTAGGAACAATGGGAGGGCATCCCCACAAAAATTTGAAGAAAATGAAAAAGAGGGGGTCTCGGGTCGTACCTCGGGTATGCGTAAAGAGAGGGGATAAGGGTGATGGTGATGATGACTAGAGGGATCCGAAGTTCCTCAAATGATTTGATTGATGATGGGAGGGCAAAAAATTGCCCACGTTTATGCTCTATCTCCGAGCGCTTGAGGAGATGAGGGTGATGATGAAACTGAGAAGGTGTATAAAAGACGCCTCGTTTAAATATAAGTCTTGATCGATCGAGAAAGTTCGATCGATCAAACCTTCGATCGATTGAGACTTGTGGAAGCGCTTGAGGATGGGATGCCGTCGATCGATCGAAATGAGTTTGATCGATCGAACCTAGAAATTCTACAATATCACTGAATGGAGAAATTATACACCCCCATCTAACCAACATTGGCCTGGACATATAGGAAAATGATATAACAGTTCATTGACAGGACATGTAAGCCAGACATCATCATCAACAAGGTAAAATGTTGCAAATTTTATAAATAAAATTATTTAATAGCATCCATATTGCAAAATTGTTGCTCCCGCAATGGTACCCAAGACCTTATTAATAAAGAAAACTATGCAAATAAACTGAAACTAATAAAACTTTGTCTAGATTTACACTCCAATTGATAAAAGAAAACCCAAATGACAGAAAATAATTGAAGTGAGACACTACTCTTCAAGCATGAAAATTTCTTCTTCCACCATTTCTTCTTTCTTTGCCAAATCTTTGAATGTGGAGTCTAAACTTGATGATTCCCTTTCCCAGAATAGTCAAAAAGAAGCCAGGACATCATCGAGCAAGTTTGAACTCTCCAAGGGATTGATTGCACATGCAAGAGGTGAGCCGGATGGAGATAAAGATATCGAAGTGTAATTCTCAACTGACCTTCCTCTTGCGGCAGAGTACCCGGGGACCCTATGTACAGTCCAAAACCATGAAATAGTTGATGTGGAAGGAATAACGACGGTAACATTGGATTCATAGTGAAAATCCTGACAAAGGAAACAAAAAGAGAACAAACAAGAAAGAAAGAAATTAAAAGAAAACAAACGAAATAACTAATGGAAAGGAATAAACAAAGCACGATGAAAAAAAAAAGAAAGAAATGTGACCAAGAATTAACCTCACTATTGGCGTGAAACAACCATGTGCACTAGCAGGTAGAGGGCATTGAAGCCGGAACAACAAATAACTCATGTGCACATAAATGTAGGGAACCAATTCGATGACAAGGAAGTCATCAACATACGTATACAACATTATGGCGTTCGGGCACCACATCCTGTAAATCTTCTTCTTCCCTTGGTTCCCACATTGAATCATTCTCTTATTGTTCCAAAAGGGCATCATTGACTTCCCCAACAAAATACCCCTCTGGTTCACCTTCCTCTTCAGGAAAGTCCATATGCTCGAAGGGATTAGTTTGGAGAAGTGCCGGATCATAAGGGATGTACCCTTGGGTTAAGTCAACGACATCGTCTGCTCCGGGCCCTTGATAAGGAAAGATACAGAATGAAATCTCCTCAGTAGTCCATGGAGGATTAGGATATTCAGAGTCAGCCTATGATCCGATCAAATGGACATCATCAACCCTTATATTTTGACAGCCTGCAAGGGAGAGATAGATGATAGCAGATTAGAAGCAAAGTCACACTAAAAAAAACGGAAAGAAATGAAATAAAACACAGTACAGTAAAGGAAAGAATACAACAGCAAAATGTAACCACACTATGGTGTTTTAGGTGGAGGGATAGCTGGGCTCATCTAACTCGATGTGCTCAGCTTCTGGTAGGAAGTTCTCCAAGAACGGTTTTAACCTTTGGCCGTTAACCTTGAAACAATCATTATTCTTGGGATTTATCGGCCCCATGTGGAAAGACAGATTTGACAAAGAATGGACCTGTCCATCGGGATCGGAGCTTACTTGGAAAAGGTGGAGGCGAGAGTCGTACAGCAAGACTTTCCGGCCTAGCTCGAATGATTTATGAAAAATTGTTCTATCGTGACGAGCCTTCAACCTTTCCTTGTGTAGTTTAGCATTTTCGTATGCATCTCGACGTATTTCTTCCAGTTCAGCTAACTGGAGCTTCTGGAGATGACCTCCTTCTTTAATGTCGAAGTTCAATGAGCGTGTCGTCCAATATGCTTTGTGCTCGATTTTGACAAGAAGGTGACATGCCTTGCCGTACACTAACCTGTACGGAGACATCCCCAGATTTGTCTTATAAGCGATGCGGTACGCCCATAGAGCATCTGTCAATTTATATGCCCAGTCTTTTCTGTTGAAACTAACTGTCTTTTCTAGTATATGCTTGATTTCACGGTTAGCCAATTCTGCCTGCCCGTTAGTCTGTGGGTGGTATGCGAGAGCGATCTTGTGGTTTATTCCATATTGCTTGAGAAGTGACTCCAAAGGCCTGTTGCAAAAATGCTTGCCTTGGTCACTTATTAATGCTTTCGGGGTTCCTAAACGCGACAGAATATTTTCCTTAAGGAAGGACATTACTGTTTTGTGGACATTGCATCTCGTCGGTATCGCTTCCACCCATTTTGATACATACTCCACAGCTAGGAGTATGTATTCACAGTTATTTGATTTTGGAAACGGGCCCATAAAGTCTATGCCCCAATAATCGAATATTTCAATTGTGATGATGGGAGTTAAGGGCATAGAATTTCTTTTTAAAATTGTACCTAGCTTTTGACAGTGTTGGCATGATTTGTAAAAAGAGTAGGCATCCTTAAACACGGTGGGCCAATAGAATCCGCTGTGTAATACTTTTTGTGCAGTCTTTTGCGAAGCAAAATGGCCTCCGCAGGCTTCAGAATGACAAGAGGCTAAAATTATAGTTATGTCCTCATTCGGGACGCAACATCTGATGACCTGATCAGCACAATACTTGAATAAGTAAGGGTCATTGAAAAAGAAATGACGTGCGAGCAAAAGGAACCGTTTCTTGTCTTGATTCGACCAATGACTTGGGGTCTCTCACGTAACAAGATAATTTACTATATCCGTATACCAAGGCAAACTGGAAATAGTCATCAGTTGCTCATTTGGGAATTCATCTTTAATTGGTATGGGTCCAGTGTTGTCAGTAAATGTCAACCGAGACAAATGGTCGGCGACCTCATTCTCTACTCCTTTTTTATCCTTGATTGTGATATTGAATTCTTGGAGTAGGAGTATCCAATGGATAAGCCTTTGCTTTGCATCTTTCTTAGATAGCAGGTACTTAAGGGCTGAGTGGTCTGTAAAACAGACGATTGGGGACCCTATCAGATATGACCTGAATTTGTCTAGAGCAAAGACTATTGCCAGTAGCTCTTTTTCGGTAGTCGTATAGTTCATTTGAACTTCGTTAAGTGTTCGGCTGGCATAGTATATTACATAAGGCTTATTATCCTTCCTCTATCCTAGGACTGCCCCAATGGCATAGTCACTAGCATCGCACATCAGTTCAAATGGCAAACTCCAATCGGGTGCCTGTATTATTGGTGTGGAGGTAAGGTGTTCCTTTAGTGCGTCAGAAGATGTTTGACAGTTATCTGACCACTCGAAAGGTGTGTCTTTGACTAAGAGTTGACAAAGTGGTCGGGAAATTGCGCTAAAATTTTGGATAAAGCGACGATAAAATCCCGCGTGTCCCAGAAAGGAACGGATGTCTTTAACTGTACGGGAGATAGGTAGATTCGAGATTATATCAATTTTTGCTTTATCAACTTGGATACCTTTATTAGAAATAATGTGGCCGAGGAAAATTCCCTTGGTCACCATGAAGTGACACTTTTCCTAGTTTAATATTAGGTGTTTGTCCTCGCATCTCGCTAACACTTTCTCAAGGTTTTCCAGGCAGTTATCAAAACTATGGCCAAACACTAAGAAGTCGTCCATGAACACCTCGAGTATTTGTTCGACCATGTCACTGAATATACTCAACATGCATCGCTGAAAGGTAGCCGGAGCATTGCATAAGCCGAATGGCATACGACGATAGGCGAATGTACTGAACGGACAAGTGAAAGTTGTTTTCTCCTGATCCTCAGAAGCGATTTCGATTTGGTTGTAGCCACTATATCCGTCCAAGAAGTAATAATATTTATGACCCGCCACTCGCTCTAGCATTTGATCCATAAATGGTAATAGAAAGTGGTCTTTCCAGGTCACAGTATTCAATTTTCGGTAATCAATACACATTCTCCATCCGGTGGGGATGCATGTTGGTACCAATTCGCCGTCTTTATTTGGGATTACTGTTATACCTGCCTTTTTGGGGACCACTTGGGTTGGACTAACCCAAGTGCTATCAGAAATAGAACATATAATCCCAACATCAAGTAGTTTTAATACTTCCTTTTTAACTACCTCTTGCATGTTGGGATTCAAACGCCTTTGCATTTGTCGTGAAGGCTTAGCATTTTCCTCCAAGTATATTTTATGAGTGCACACGGATGGGCTTATGCCTTTGAGGTCGGCAATCATCCATCCTAATGCTCCCTTATGTTGTTTTAACAGTTGGATTAACTTACCCTCTTGTTCAGGATTTAATGTAGATGAAATTATGACAGGATAAGTCTTTTCAGTCCCTAGGAAGGCGTATTTGAGCTCTATTGGAAGCTCCTTTAACTCTAGATCAGGAAACTGAAAATTGGAAGGCATGACTAGTTTTGTTTTTGGAGGTAGTGGTTCATATGGTATTACCCACATGCATTCAGCTCTGTCCTCCTCTTTCGTCTCCATCATGAGGCAGGTGTGATTTAATGCATCATCCAATGGGGTAGAATCATTAGGTTGATAGATCGCATCAAATTGTGACAAAACTACCTCCAAGGGATCTTTGTAATCTACAAAATCAGTCTCGTCCTCGATGACCGTTTCAATATAATTGATTTCTTCCTCATCCTCGTATTCTTCAGGTCAGGGATTTGAAAAATCTTGACATTTAGAGTCATGTTCCCGAATACGATGGTCATAATACCACTTGTTATTTTGATTGTGGCATCTATGGTGTTGAGGAATGGACATCCAAATATCACCAGGATTTGTGAACATAGATTAGACACAAGTTTAGTGTCCAAGATCATAAAATCGACCGGGAAGACAAATGAATCTATCTGCACCAGAATGTCCTCCAGTATTCCTCTAGGGTATTTGACTGACCTGTCTGTCAGTTGTAACGCAACTCGGGTAGGTTTGAGTTCACCCAACCCTAATTGTTTATAAACTGAGTATGGCAGTAGGTTTACGCTTGCTCCTAAATCAAGGAGTATGTTGTCTATCCTTTGATTCCCAATTTGGCAAGCGACAGTTAGGGTACAAGGGTCTTTGAGTTTCGGAGGTAATTCATTTTGGATGATTGCGCTTGTTTGACAAGCGACATAGACGTGTTTCTTTACACTTTGCCTCCTTTTGACTGTGCATAAGTCTTTAAGGTACTTAGCATAGGCTGGCACTTGTTTGATTGCATCAAGGAGTGGGAGATTGATTTTGACTTGTTTAAACAACTCCAAAAACTCCTGATTCTTTGCCTCATTTTTAGGTTTCTTAAGCCTTTGAGGATACGGCGCAGGGAAAGGGCATTTAGGTAATTCATCAATGACAGGCTCCTTTCCAGGCCTTCTCTCAACTTCTTCTACTTCTTTATGAGCATCATCATTTGATTCTAATGGTTTGTCATCAGTGGAGGACTCCTCTTCTTGAGTGGATGGTTTGATTTTATTTACCACTTCATCCTCTTCATACTCTTCAGGGGTAGAAAAGGGTAAATTGCACCCTATAATCTTGCCGCTTCTCAGAGTAGTTATGGCTTTTGCTTGTTCGTGATTAGTGGGACCATTGTTGTATCCCTTAGGGTTTTGAAGTGGTTGAGCAGGAAACGTTCCACTTGGCCCCTCTTGTCGTGCATCCATTCTCTCTAATGTTGCGGACATTTTACTCATCATTTGAATGAATTGTTATGTTAAATTCGCATTAGAGATTGGATCTTCCTCTTGCACCTTTTTGTGTGGTGGCACGTAGACATTTGATCGCTGATTATTAGAGGGTTGAATATGGTTATAGTTATTTGATCTATTTTGATTGAATGACTGGGACTGCCTATTGTATTGCCCTTGATATTGATTATTGTTATTGTAGGGCTGCTGTTGTTGATATTGATTTTGGGTCCCAGCATCATTTTTCCAATCAAACCCGGAGTGATTCCATCGATTGTTATTCTGAATGTTGTTATTATTGTAGGAATTCCCCGCCCCCTATACCCTTGCATGGCATTCATTTCCATGGGGGGTTGTTCTTGAAAGTACGGCACATTGGGACAGTATTGATTGGTGTGTCCCAACATGTTGCATGTGCGCATGATTCTTCTGGTAAAACCTGCCTAGAACTCTCTCCTTTCATTGCCAACTCCTCTACCTTCTTAACTAGTTCTTCATATTTACTCATTAGATGATCCTCACTTTTTAATTGGTATAGACTCTTCTCCTCCACACAGGATATCTGTGAGCGTGGGACATCTTCCGAATTGGACCATTCGTGGGCATGTTCAGCTAGCCATTCGAAGTGAGCTTCTGCTTCTTCAGTGTTTTTGCGAAGAAATGGCCCTAAACTCATGGTTTCGACCAACTTTTTAGTTTTACCATTTAACCCTTTGTAAAAGTAGCTTATGGTTTTCCATTTCTCATACCCGTGATGTGGGCATGAGAGAAGCAAATCTTTGAAATGCTCCCAAGTTTGAGTGAAGGTTTCATTGTTCTTTTGTTTATAATAGTTAATTTGTCGTTTAAGCTCAGTGGTCATGCGCGGTGGAAAGAATTTCTTTAAGAACGCAGTGTTCATCGCATGTCAGGTGTAAATCGAATTCGGATTCAAAGTGAGTAGCCACGCTTTTGCTTTATCCTTTAAAGTGAAAGGAAATAGCATTAGACGTGTCACATCTACAAAGCAATTTTGTGAGAATGTTTTACAAACATCCTCGAAGTCCTTGACGTGTAGATATGCCTTCTCGCTATCCATTCCATAGAAGGTTGGAAGGAGTTGAATCATTCCGTTGTGAAATTGAAATTCGCCAACATGAGGTGGATTGAGAATACAAGAAGGTGTAGGTGCGTGTTCGGGTGTCATGAGATCGCACAAAGGACGAAGTGAATCATCAATTGGTACAACCACATTCTCACCGTTTGTACTTTGATTGTCAGCCATTGAATCGGTAGGTGTGGCTACAGGATTAATAAAATCAGAGGAATCGGCTAAATAGAATGGATTTTTGTAGATTCCTTCGATGGAATTATCGGACATAAAAGGAAAGATCCTAAGTAGTTTTAATCTAAAGAATAAAAGACAAAAAAAAAACAGAAAGAAATAAGAATAGATTGAGGTAATCGAAGCGTTAGCTTGTCGCTTTCCCCGGCAACGGCGCCAAAAAAACTTGACATGGCTAAGAATGTGTGTGCGCTTGTGTGCTATACCCAAGTGTAGGTAATCGTGCAAGTAGTAATCTAGTTAAAACCAGGTCGATCCCACAGGGAAGGTGATAACATAAATACTTAGATTAAACTCTAAAAGGAAAATAAAAATCAATATATGAAAGGTTGTAGAACACGAAGTTCCACGAAGTAACTACTAAAATTAAAGCAACTAAAGTAAATTAAACTAGTGATTAACTAATTAACTAAAGCGATGTTTTAAAATGTGTTTTTCTTAATAAAAAAGAAATGTTGGGATTACACGAATCCACCGCGACCTAGCCATCTACCATGCAATTACATTAAAGCTCAATGGAGCACATTTTCTACAGTATTCCGTATTTATCTTAGAATAAAGAATCCATAGTCCTTTCATGACCGGGACTATATCATCACAGTTAATTAGAAACACATGAAAGTAGTTTAAAACAATAGTTAAGACTCGCACCTACAATAGTGTTAGCATTAAAGGTGGTTTGCAAAAGATATTGAAGAAAATTGCCTTAAGGCCTTAAGTTTAGAGACTGTTTTGACAAACTAAGCATTTGGGGACAGTTTGATAACGAATGTCTAAAGCAGAAAGTCTAGGGATACTGCATAGAATGTTCTCAAGAATCAAAGAGTTCGATCAATCGAAGCGCTTTCGATCGATTGAACATCTTCATCTTTCGATCGATCAAAATGTCTTCGATTGATTGACAGTGTCTCTGGTCCGATCGATCGAATGAATTTTGATCGATCGAACACAGGAATTATTCTGCTACATGGCAGAGGCTTGATCATGATCTCCCAACCTGGGGACTACTCAGACATGGTCTGGAGTGTCTTAGATTTGTTTTTAACGTAAATATTCATTAAAGTTTTGTTTGTTTGCGATGTAAATATAAAATCTATGAAAACTAATGATTTAACCCTATATAACATGCAAAGCTACGATTCTAGCAGATTAACCTACAATAAACAGCAAGTAGAATATGAGCAAAATGATAAGAAGTAACCTAGAATGACGAACTTCTATTAAACTTACTAGAATCCAACCAAAAACAATAGAAATCCTTGATAAAACCTACAAAACAAGAACAAACTCTCTTCTCCTTATGTAAAACTGATAGAAAGTGAAGTGGCCGTCCTTTGGGACGTATACAAAATGCATATATATATACTACACTTAAGGCTAGGGTTAAAAATTCTCTTTCTGCTGCGTGCGCGTAATTTCTGATAAAAGCCATGTTCAATCGATTGAACATCCCTCGATCGATTGAACTTCTGGGATCTTCGAGCGCTTGAACATAATTCGATCGATCGAAACCTCGATCACTTGAAACTTCCATTTCATGTTTGAATTGTCTTCATTAAAACCAAGTTCTTCCTTTTATCTAACTCATTCAGTTCCTCACACCACAACAGTAATTTGCACAAATAACCACTAAAACAATACCACTTAACATAGAGTAATCATATTGTGTAAAAACTGGCATTGTAATTCAAATTGCAGATATACACAGAAATTGTAGACTAAATCAGTGTATTTTCTTTTAGCGCGGTTGTGTTTTACAAATACCCCCGCTTGTCAATACCCAATCTCCGAATAGTGTTAACAGATATGAATGAAAGAGCAGCACTCGTATCAAATAACACTTTAACATGGGAGTTAAACAGAGTTAATGTACCTTCCACTGCTTGTTGATCAGGTTGAGCTTCTTCATAACCTCCTTCTTCGTACATAGTCCCATCATATCCAACGGCATCAGGAATAACAACATTCACACGAGTCTGACCTTGCTGACCATAAGTCACTTGCTTAGGGACAGTACAGAACGTGCTGATGTGACCTGGTTCACCACAGTTGTAGCAGACTATGCCTTGCTGAGCAGCACACCTTGGTGCCTTGCAATCTCGAGCTAGATGGCCGGGGTTGCCACAATTGAAACATTTCCCAGCACTACTTCCTTCTCCCACTCGGGGTTGAGTCGGATAGGGGATAGCTTGGATTCTCTTGCTCCCATCGAAATTCCTCTTCTGCCCTTGGGTACGATACATTGGTGGCTTATTTCCAAAATTACCCCTTTGAGGCGGTCGGAATTCGAATTGCTTTCGATTCACTCGAGCGTCCTCTTCTATGTCAGTAGCTAAGCCAACTGGTCCCTCGAAAGACTTATCTAGGTGACCGAGGGTTATGCGGCGAATCTACAGTGTAAGCCCTTGGTTATACTTACGGATCCTCTTCTCCTCAGCATCAACCATATGAGGGGCGAATCGAGACAGTCTCTCGAATTGAGTGGTGTACTCTTGCACCAACTTGGTTCCTTGTGTTAGATCGATGAACTCCTTCTCTCTTCTGTGTCTCTCCATAGCCGGAAAATACTTCTCCAAAAATCTCCCTTTGAACGCAGTCCACGTCATTCCCATCACAGCTCCATTCCCGATAGTAGCTACGACCGAATCCCACCAATCTGCGGCGGCATCGGTTAATTGAAAGGTAGCTAACCTCCTCTTGTCCATCTCATTGCACTGGACAACCTCGAACATGCGGTTCATCTGTCTTAACCACTATTCCGCCTTCCATGGTTCCGCGGTACCCGCAAACTGCTCAGGCCTTAGCACACAGAATCTCTCTAGCAGCTTATCTCCAGTTTGGCGGTGTCGTTGATTTTCATTCTGATTACTAACCCTTTCGAGACGTCTGACGAAAGCTTCAAACAATCCTGTGGGATCGGCATCTAAAGGTGCATCTTCGATCAAATTCTGATTCCTCTTTAGTCCTCCAGCCATTCTATGCATGATAATGATAGTAGAATGAGGAAAATGCATGCAACAGAAGTATAAAGCAGTTTAAATGACAACAACATCAAAAGAGTATTTCTACATATAACTTCTTATCAAGTTGATACAAAAAGCGTGTATGATCAGATCAGTGCCTACCCTATCTATGTGGATTAGGACGTACATCGTCCATGCAAGAGTTAGAGTTACAAAAATGGGGTTATTGCCCTATACTCGAATGCATGTAAATACAATTTGCAAAAAGAGAATAGAGCTACTAGTAAAAAATAGTCAATATGTACAAGGCGATATCTAAACGGTCAGTCATCGCCGTAGGTAGCCATCAAAAGGTCAAGCGAGTCGGCCTGATGAAGTCGCTGAACATGAGAGGGGCCTGCCCCAAAATTACAGCTATGTGAGGTCAACAACAAAGCAGGTCCAGGGACATCTGCCTCTGGCAACGCTAGCTCAAGTGCTAGTGCCTCCTCAAGGTCAACTGCGAAGTCGTCCCACCCTATGCCATCCTCCTCATCAACACCCTCCCCACCTATAAGAGCTAAATGAACCACCTCAGCATCGTCCTCATCAGCAGGGACAACTGGTGGAGGCACCTCCAGCTGTGCAAGGTGAGCCTACACAACCTGAACCTCAAGAGGTAAATAGAAGGCATCATTGTTAACCAAGCGAACCATCTCTACGAGTACTAAGCGCTGAATCTCGATAAAGTAAAGAATCTCGAGGCGAGCACGGGATAAGTCAACCAGCCCTAACACGTGGATCTGGTGCCAGAAATCTAACTCGACTGTCGCAGCTGCCCACTGCTCGATAGCGGTGAAATAAAGTGTCGTCGAAGCTGGTACTATCGCTCCCATGGTAACCCAATGCCCTCCAAAAGCATTAGGTACAAAAGGGGCTGAGCTGGATCCATAACTGAAAAATGTACTAACTTATATCAGGATAGAGATAATCTTAGGTATTTGGGTAATTGAGTCTATCCTCCCTGTCGTATCAACGGGGTACAAAAGCTTAAGCTAACAGAACTGTGGAATCGGGTCTATACTGGTAAACCCTGACCTGGCTAAACTATTCTGAGATAAAACCTAGCTCTGATACCACTTAATCTTGTCATGCCCCGACATAGCATAAATAAGGAAAGCGTTTAATTTCCTTTATGGACCCGTAGGTCGTGACAGTTTGAAGGATCGATTCCGTCCCAAACGTCAACAACGAAAACATAATAATCAGAGCAGAGCAATCAAGGTTTACAATGTTTTTCTAACTTAATAGTTATTACAGCACGGGGTCTCTAAAGGCACAAACCGCCTTAAATCAAAACAATACCTTAACATCTATTACAGTCATCCTTATTACAAAATAGTTCATAAATTAAAGCATAGAATATTGATAGTAGTTTTATCTTCCAAAAGCAGCCGTTCTCAGTTAGCGTAGTCATAATGTTCCACTTGATCAAAACCTGAAAAGCCTAGACACGAATGTCCAGGACGCATCAACGTCGTCAGCTTCAAGAAGCTGGTGAGTGTTAAAAACATAACTTTGAATGTAACACATACTCATTTATCATTTTCCAATTCCCATTTAATTCAACAAGTTTACATTTTTAAAGAGTTCATTTTAGAAAGCAACCACAATATCATTTGATAGCTATAATTCACATATACGTGACCGTGTATGAAAACAATGCACCATCTCATCTTACCGACTCTTTTCTCTCGACAAACACAACAACCCACTATCTCATCTTACCGACTCTTTTCTCTCGACAAACACAACAACCCACTATCTCATCTTACCGACTCTTTTCTCTCGACAAACACAACAATCCACTATCTCACACCAGTATCTTTGAAATACTCCAATAGCCACACTTTAGCACAAGGGTGCTAGGGAATGTCCAGTTTGCCTCACACTTTAGCACGGGGTGCTAGGGAATGTCCAATGCCTCACACTTTAGTACCTAATCCGCCTCGCAAATACATCACACAGTATCCAGACTCGGGTACTAGGGAGTGTCCTTACGCTACACTTTAGCACTACCATGGGTGCCAGGGAATGTCCAAGTTCAGCGTCATACACTTTAATGCTTCTATGGGTGTCAGGGAGTGTCCAGTTTTGCCACCGTCGCATTTCAAAGACACTCTAGTCGCAATCTCAACCACAACCATAACACACTTTGGTACTCACTTACCAGGGACTGTCCACAACACAATCTCAACCACACACTCTATACCACACTGACCAACACTCACACTCACCATGCATGTACAACTGACACCATATGAATGTCGTGCAACAGAACATATGAAATGTCGGGATCGATAACCATGTATATTTGAAAAGAATCGAAATCATAGTCGTCCTTTAATAACATAAATGTAATTTGTTTTAACATAACTTCCAAACAGAGCCTTAAAAACTCATAAAATATCATCCAAACAGTCCCTTAGTAGAAAACAAACAACAACCAGAAACTGTAAGAAGTCGTTCGCGCGGGCCGCTCGCGCGATATGCCCTTTTTTCATTTTCTTTTAAAACCTTTTCTTTCTGCCTGAAACCAGCCACCTCGCTCGCGCGGGCCGCTATCGTGAAGGGTCGCTTGCGCGGGCCGCTCGCGCGATATGCCTATTCTTTATTTTCTTTTAAAACCTTTTCTGTCTGCCTGAAACCAGCCACCTCGCTCGCGCGGGCCGCTCACGCAATATACCTATTTTTCATTTTCTTTTAAGACATTTTCTGTCTGCTTGAAACCAGCTACCTCGCTCGCGCTGGCCGCTCGCGCGAAGGGTCGCTTGCGCAGGCCGCTCGCGCAATCGCGCACGCGAGTTTAGGCAGTGCATTTGTCTTCTTCGCAGAACTTTCCCTGTTTCAGTTTTAAGGGGTCTTCTTGACCCATTTTGCAATTCGATTACTACGATGCCTCATTATATATGGATCTCTTCGGTTTTCCGTAAGGAATATGAATCTACAATCAATTTAACGTGAATCGAACCGTAACTCTCGAATTTTACGAAAAATCGAGAGTTGACGGAAATTCGTTTTAATCATACTTCGTCATACAAACAAATTAAGCTCTAATTTTACAGTCGTATACTCTACATACTATAATCTTTCATATTTCATTCAGAAAACGAATTTTGATTAAGTTTGAAAAATCCATGTTTTCAAGCTTCAAGTTTTCATGAGAATTAACAATGGTGATCAACATATTCATACATACAAACAGTAATTGAGCACAAATTACATTTCGAGTGAGTTTAAAATACTCACTGATATAAAAAGATGAAGAGTATGTTGAGAAAGATTCAAGATTAAGCAATCTAATTTCAACTTGGCTATGGAGGAGAAGTTCTTCCTCTCTCTAGGAAATAATTCTGTAACGCTCTGTGAGTCTCTTTCTCTAATAGTTTACCAAAATGTGTAATGTGAGAGGTGTGTGTGCATATATATAGAACAAATTGATGGACTTGGAGGCCAAGAAAAGCCTTCTACACTCTATAAATTAGTTTGTTTTACAATTTAGCATATACTCATATGTACATGAACTGATGTATATATATACGTATATACACTCCCAGCAAATCTGAAGAGGCAAGCTTAGACTAGTAGGGGCCAGATTAATGGTGTTTGGGAATTCTAGTGATTAAGCATAAATTAACATACACAAGATAAATACATCCAAACAAGGCACAAGCTAATGATCACTTGCCATAAATAGAAAGTAATGCATAAGTGTAATCTATCTTTACGTCACTTCAAAAATCTGTGGAAGTTTAACATAGAGCAGACAGTTTTAAACACAAACTGGTATTTTCGTGGCGCGGTGATCACCACAAAATACAGAAAATTCATTTTATCATAAGAAATGATCTTCCGGTTTTATAAAAGTACCGATTGAGTCAAAAGCAAACATTTCCACCATTTTTGAAATACAGATTTGAAATTCAATACATGTATTGCTAAATTTATAAAATTACAGTTTGACCCCAATAAGAATTTCAATGTGAGTTAAAACAAGTAACAAGGTTCTAAACATGAGAACTGTAATTAAATAAATACAGACAATACCAAATGAATTTAATTATGACAATACAAATACAAATAATTAAAATGAAAATGCTAGTTGTTACATAAACTATGCCTAAAACTACCCTAAAACTGTTTTTTTTTTTTCGTGTTCTGGAGCGTCCTCCTCGCATCTGCTATCATAGCAGCTTATTATAGGATTTCTGCAGGCTGTGCATAGCGTTTTTGGAAAAATAAAGTTCAATTGATCGAACTTCCTTCAAGGGCTTCAAGGTTCAATTGATCGAAGGTTCTTTAAGGGCTTGAACTGCTTTGCTTTTGACAACTCTGCGCACCGATGGGAGAATGACCACATATCTTCACTCGGACCTCAGATTGACCTCTGATTTGCGGCCACACGAGTTTAACTCATATATCTACATTTTATATTTCTTGGTATATCTTCCGAATCTGAAGTCTTCAATGTCAAAAATGGCATTTTCTCAACTGCTTTTGTTATTCTCTTCACTAGAATCACTTTCCTTTAGCTCCACTTCATTCAATTACATTCTAATACCTGTAAAATAATGCATAAACATAAGTTTTAGCATTAATACAATAAAAAAAATATTTTTATTGGAATGCACCTCAGTCCAGGGACTTGGGGATAAAAGTATGCATAAAAGACTATGTAATATGATATTAATATGCATTTTTCACCTCTAATCATTGCCTTGACACTTATGTTTATTTGATTCGAGACTCTGATTGTAATAGACTAGTAACTTTCTTTTGACTATAAGTTATATTGTTATCCAGAACCTAGATTATATTTTGTTATCTCTTTATCTTTTCTGTTGTTTAGTATTGCGTGGTGTGGACAATCATGTGACTTCACCAGTCGTTGCCTTTGGACCCAAAAATGATTTTATTTTCTCTATTTTTGCTATTCCGGGGTGTGACACTGGCTATAACCAAATTTTATAGCCAAAGAAGATGTGGAAAAAATAGCCTTTCGATGTCCAGGGGCAATTGGAACCTTTGAATGGGTTGTAATGCCATTTGGGTTAAAGAACGCTAGAGCCACTTACCAACGAGCTATGATTGCTGTATTTCATGACATGATTGGAAAATGGATGGTAGTCTATATTGATGACGTAGTGGTAAAATCAACCTTTGATGACCATTTAGATTTTTTTAACAAAAAGCTTTGAAAGGATAATATGCCATTAGATTAAAATGAATTCATTAAAGTGTGCATTCGGTGTCTCAGCTGGAAATTTTCTTGTATTTCTAGTACATCAAAGGGGGATGAGGTTGATAAGAACAAGGCCAAAGTCATCATAGAAGCCAAACCACCAGCTGACAAAACACAATTACAGAGATTGCTTGACCAAATTAACCTTTTGCACCAATTTATCTCTAATTGTGCAGGCAAAACTAAAGCTTTCTGTCCATTAATGAAATTGAATAATGAAGAAGAGTTCGTGTGGAGATAGGATCACCAGCTGACTTTTGAGCAAATCAAGGGATATCTTGCCAAGCCGCCTGTCTTAGTCTTTCCTAAGCCAAACAAACCTTTAAGGTTATATGTATCAGCCTCCAATGACTCAATTTGAAGCCTACTAATTTAGAACAGTAATAAAAATGTAGAACTGGCAGTTTATTATTAGATTAATTGTACTTTACCTCCCTGTGGTTTAAAATTGGCCACTTAACCCCCCTATGCTTTTTGCTAAAGTGGCACTGTTACGAAATCTGTTTGAATTAACTGGGAGTGTGTAAGACGCGCTAGAAAGACCGTGAAAACCTGGGCGGGACAATTTTCCTCCTTTTGTACAACTTTATTGGACAATATTGCCCTCCTTCGTCTTATATACACATACACACTAAATCTAACATATTTCATAACCCAATTGAGTACCAAAACAGAGCATTAGCAGAGAGATATACATGAGTAGATGGCCTCTTCCTTTTCATCCAAATCTTCTCACCATGGAGCTAGAGGAGATCGAAAGTGTTTCTATGGTGCTAGATCTCTAATACGAACCGCAAAGACTCAAGGAAACTATGGCAGAAGGTTCTTTAGATGTGTAAATTTGGGGTGAGTGAGTTCCATAAATTTATTCCTTCCAGTACTAGTCTTCCATATCTTGTCTTTGTAGATCCAAGATATATGTAGATACTTTGAGTGGGTTGGTCATCCATTGTGCGATCGTGCTCGAGAAGT
Organism: Hydrangea macrophylla; assembly: GCA_033977485.1. Classification (NCBI taxonomy): domain Eukaryota; kingdom Viridiplantae; phylum Streptophyta; class Magnoliopsida; order Cornales; family Hydrangeaceae; genus Hydrangea; species Hydrangea macrophylla. The sequence continues at coordinate 8,867,438 of CM066990.1, read as the reverse complement.
TATTTTAAGACTTTTGCAAAGGGTAAATGCGCTTAACCGAGAATTGGACATTTTGCGGGCAAGGGAAAAGTTCTATCGTTTGTATGGGTTCATACTTCTAGAAATATGGGGGACATAATGCACTGCATTTAGCATAGATTTGTAGGAAAGAAAGTGTTGTAATGCACGAGTTATCAATGAAAAATCCTTGTCTTTTGAACATTTGAGGTAAATTTATGATTCAAACATAGGTACACAACCAATCAAAAAAATGCATCAAACACAAGCGTAAATAACATGCAAAAAAGATAATCAACAAACACTGGGCTGTAAATGATATGAAATAAAACATTGCATTCATTCAGCATAATATTCATAGAAACTATAACGAGGCATTGAACACAACTGACTAAGCAAGCACAAAATGCTATAATTCAACCAACCAAAAGAAGTTTCACAAATTATCCAACCAAAAGATAAAATAGTTGATGAGAAAACAAAACAAGGTCAAGAGTTTATCAATTGATGCTACAAAACAAAAACACTGTAAGTTTCTCAATTGATGTTGACCCAACTTCACCCAACTTAAAGGTTCTTACACCTTCATTGATGCTGACCCAACTTTACCCTTTTTAGTTGTAGATGCACTTCTAGTTCTAGGTGCAACCATCCTTCTTAGTCCCATAAACCCAACACTAGTAGCAGTTGTCCCCTTTCCTCCGAAACATTGTAGTTTTGATCTTCTTGGGAGAGCCTACAAGGACATCAATGATTCAATGGGGTGCAAAATTGATGTTTAAATTGAGCAATAAACATTAATTTAGGTAAGCATAAATTTACCTCAATTTCTCTTCTTGAGGTATTCGATGCTTGACTTGAAACCTGGTTCAAACGAGCATTGGGTTAACTTGAAATCTGATTCAATTCAATACTAGTTTGATTTGAAACTTGATTCAAAGCAGCACTAGTTTGACCTGGACCCGAATGCACTTTTTTTTTACCTTATAATTGTAAAAGAACATAATTATATCATAAAGACTAAGTGAGAAAATAACCACAATTGAAGTTGAGGAGCCCACCAACTCCAATTGAACCTTCATTTGTTGACCCATTAGTTCTTTGGGGTCCTTTACAAGTCCTTTAATTGTGCCCAGTTCTCCCACGTCTTGAACAAGTGACATTGAGTTTGTTCCTTGACACACTATATGTATCCTTGGTTCATCAGCTTCCCTTCGCCTTAAATTCTTTGGTCTACCTGGTTAGTATATGGTGCAATAATGGATCCAAATCCAATCATATTGGCCAGGAACTGGGTTTATCATGAATGAATAAGTTCTGAGGTATGTATCCCTATTGTAATATGGATGAACATACTCCTCTAGAGTCTTCCTTGATGCATAATAAATAGGAGAGATGGCATGCCTTTATGGAAACCCAGTTGGATCCCATAACCCACAGCCATAAGTCCTTGCATTAAGATCCACCCCATAAGTTGTATCATAGTAATCAACTTCAAACTTTGCATCCCCAGAAAAGGTTGGAAAATAGTTCCTTGACTTCACCTTAATTTTCTCTAGCTTGTCCTGTATGCTTGGACATGTTGGACCCTTGCACTTCTCCATACCTTGCCTCTTTACCATGAATCTATTCATCAATCTCCTTCTAATCCACTCCACCATGGTAATGATTTGTTTGTCCCTAGCCTCCAAAATATATCCATTGAAAGACTCGTTCAAATTATTGACTAAAATATCACACTTATTTATAGTGCTGAAGTGTAACTTTGTCCACAATGCTGGATCCAATTTGTTTAACCAATTGTATGCTTCTTGCTTTTCAGGATCCAAGGACTGAATTGTCATCATGTGAAATTCAAACTCTTTCACAATGCCTGTAGATGCTGCCTTCCACATAGAGTCTTTTAGTTCTTTGCCCTTAAATTTTAGCTTGAAATTTGAATACATATGCCGCAAGCAGTACCTATGGTTTGCTGAGGGTAAGAGCTCCTGAAAGGTCTCAACCAAACCTTTCTACCTATCTTAGATAAAGGTCCAACCTTTATCTTCTACCCTCCCAATATCATTAAATAATTTAGTTAGAAACCAAGTCCATGAATTTTTAGTTTCAGCTTCCACCATTGTAATGGAAATTGGATACATATTATCATTCTCGTCTCTTCCAATGGCAACAAGCAATTTTCCTTTATGTATTCCTTTCAAGTGACATCCATCTAGGCATATGATAGGTCTACACCTTGCAAAAAGCCATCATTTTGAGCACCAAACCTTACATACATTCTCTCAAACATGGATAGCATATCAAGAGTAGGCCTTTCTACCATAATCTTGATACAACTGTTAGGGTTGAACCTTCTAAGAGTCTCAACATAGTCCCACAACTTAGCATATTGTTTATTGTGATCACCCTCTATAATTTCTTAGCCTTGCTTTTAGCCCTATACACTTGTCTCCTACTCACATCAACCATTATATCCCTCTTCACGGATTTTTGCATAGCCTCCACTTTCTAGGTGGGATCATCCCTTGAAGGTACTTCTTTGATAAGTACTGAGAAGTAACAAGGTGATTATCATATGATCTTCCATAATGGTGAACAGTATTCAGTGACTTGATTCGGTAAGTCTTATTGTCTTGAATGGGAGAAGCATGGATCCTCTAACCACACTCATTCTTACACACAGCTATAATCCTTGCATTCTCATTCATTATGTACATTATATCATATCCACGCTGAACACACCATTCCTTCAATGCTTCCCTAAACACTTGGTCATTTGTGAATCTCATACTAACCTTCAGCTCTGGTTTTTCCATATCATGGTCTTCATGAACTTAGGATACGATATCCTACATTCTTCATCATCAGATGAACCCAATTTACTAAGAAGATCAGCTTCATTCTCAACATCTGATAACCAATCCTCCACATCTTCCATTATATGTTGTGATTCAACTCTATTCCCTTCTACAGTTTCTTCATCTAAGTGAAATATATCATCATCATCATTACCTTCTAGACCTTTATTTAACCATTCAGGATTAGAACTGTCATCATCATCTTCAGTAGCATTATCATCCTCAAAAGTTTCATTATCGCTATATTCCTCACTAACTTGCTGAGAACCATCCTCAACATAAATAACTATTAGTGGATGACCAATGTGAATTTTAAGCATGTCAACTACATCATCATCTTTCTCCATTGTCCAAACTAACTCCAGGCATCCCAAAGAATAGTTTACTTGTTGGTTGGTGACCAACTTTGATAAACATGTCTTGGAGTTCAAAATAGGACATCAAGTCAGGGTCATATTTCTCAAAGTACTGCACATTTCCTCCTTTATACATGATGTATGGTCTTCTAATAAATTTTCCACCATAGTGCATCACTAGTGTAAAAGTTTTTAACACGCTAAAAAAAAGAGAAATAGAGTAATTTAATACACACCTATATGACATTAAACAAACAATAACATGTATGTAGGTCCAATTTGTTTTGATACAAAAAAAAAATGATTTATATGACAAGTCCATTGATCACTACTACATCCATAGAAACATGGTATAAACATGGTATGGTCCATTTGTTTTGAATATATATATATATATGTATATGATATATAAAACTGAGATACTCTGTTCTTTACCAACAACACATAACATGGTCCCCACTGGCATGTGCATTTGCTTTGAAATTCCATAAATCTACATCTATAAATGCATTTCTAAGTCTCAGCAAAATCCTCCATCCAAAAAATTAGTACTTGAAAGCAAAAAGAAGTACCTTTAAAGGAGCTTTGACAGACCAATTGAGCGTGGACAGAGCTTCGACAGACCAACTGAAACCAGAGCATCAATAGACCAACTTAATCTTCACAGTGCCTATCATTCTTTATAGTAACCAAAAGCATAGCCTAACTGTTTGAATCCATCCCAATCATCACACCCAAACCCTAATCCCCATCGTTCTACTACTAAAGCTAAGTTTAGAAACGGTAAAGTGAGAGAGGGCATCTCTACAAGCAGATATATTCATATTAATTAAGGGGTATTTTTGTAACTTTATGTTATCCGTTACATTCCATAACAATGCCACTTTACCAAAAAGCACAGGGGCATTAAATGGTTAATTTTAAATCATGGAGGGGTAAAGTGGTATCGGGCCAAACCACAGGGGGTAAAGTGTAATCAACCCTTTATTATTTAAGCTGTATGCTGACTAATGTAGAACAAAGATACACATCAATTCAAAAGCTATGTTTGACTTTGTTCTTCTCTTGCATTAAATTAAGATACTACATGTTACTTGCAATAATGGAAGTTATGTGCAAAACTGATGTCATTAAATATATGTTGTCAAGGCCAATCACCGGTAAAGTGGTAAAATGGTCTATAACATTATTAGAATTAAACCTACAATCTGTCCCACAAAAGGTCACTAAAGGACAAATCCTGGCTGACCATCCATGTTTAGATGTAAGTCCTGAAATCTTAAAAGGGGTTGAAATTGGATACGTATTTATTACCCCTTGGGTACTGTGGTTTGATGGGTCCAGTACGTAAGAGTCAACAGGTGAAGGAATCATCCTCACATCCCTGTTTGGGAAAAAAAATACAATTTTCTTTCAAACTTGATTGTAGATGTTCTAATAATCAGGCTCATTATAAGGCTTTGATCATTGGCCTAAAGATTTTGTTAGATTTGAAGGCCATGACTATGAAGTTAATTGGGGATTCGCAACTGGTAATCAATAAATTAGGGGAAAAATATAAGGTGCATAATGACATTTTGGAAAAGTATCATACTGTTGATATGAGACTGATTGAGAACTTCTCCGAGTCTGCAGTAAAATATATGCTTAGGGAAGAAAATGAGGAGGCTAACGATTTGGCCCAAATTGCCGCTAGAAATAGAATTCCCACCGATGTTTTAGAGGATGATTATAGTTGAAAAGGTATCCAAGTCCTCAGTCTTAGAGGAGCATACTACTGTTTATGCAATGCCACTCTGGACTAACAAGGATGATTGGAGAGACCCAATCATTAAATTCTTGGAAAATCATAATGCAAACACAGACATCAATATCAGAAGGAAAGCGATGCACTACTTCTTAGCTGATGGCGAGCTGTTTAGAAAGGCAGTAAATGAATCTATGTTGTAATGTCCTTGTGAATTAAAAGCCAAAAAATTTATAAAGCAAGTGCATAGTAGGTTATGTTGTGATCATCAGGCTGGGGCAAAAATGAGATGGTTGATAAGGAGTTGTGGTTATTACTGGCCAGCCATCCTAAAAGATTGTATTAACTTTACTAAAGGATGTTAGGTTTGTTAGAGACATGGGCCAATTCAACACGTGCTTGCGATCAGTCTCCAATATGTTCTCAAGCCATGGCCATTTCGGGGATGGGCAATGGATATTATTGGCAAGATTAGCCCGCCCTTATCAAAAAATCATGCTTATATATTAGAGGCTACTGACTATTTTACTAAGTGGGTGGAAGCTATGCCACTTAAATCAGTAAGCTAGAATGAGGTAATCAAATGTGTTAAAGAAAATATTATTCATAGATTTGGATTACCACAAACCATTATGACTGACCAAGGCATACACTTCACAAGGGATGATATGCTGGAATTTGCCTTTGAGTATGGTTTCACTATCCTCAATTCAAAGCCATATTATGCTTAAGCCAATGAGCAAACAGAATCAACCAACAAAATTCTCAAATTAAACATTCAGAAGATGGTTGATAATAAACCTAGAGTATGGCACAAATTATTGTCTAAGGTATTATGGGCATATAGGACCTCAAAGAGGTCAAGCACAAGAACCACACCATTTGCGCTGACTTAAGGGCATGATATTGTCCTACCATTGGAATTAACAGTAAGGTCTTTAAGGGTTGCTAGGCAGAATGATATGGACATAGATGATTATAATCAGGCCATGCTTACAAAACTAGAAGACCTAGATAAAATCAGGTTATTGGCTTTAGATCACCTTAGATTGCAAAAGTGTAAGGCTGAAAAGGCTTACAATAAAAGGGTGAAAGCCAAATTCTTCTTTGTGGGAGAATGAGTCATAAAGGCCATTTTGCCACTTGGGCTCAAAGATCATAGACTGGACAAATGGTCTCCTAACTGGGAAGGACCCTTTGAAATTCATGAAGTACTAAAAGGGGGTGCCTACCATTTAAGGAATCTAGATGGTCAAATTCATAGCAGGCTTATAAATGGTAAGTATTTAAAAAAATATAAGCCTTGTATGTAGGAATTATTTGTGCGTCAGTTATAGCAAGATAGATAAAATATGCAAGGAGTACAAATTTCTCCTTATCAGTCTAAAGACTTGGGCCTTGATCATGTCCAAAATCAGACTAGTGAAGGGTAAATGCAGAAAACTGTAACAACATGATGTGCTAAGAAATAGAACCATGCATATATATATAAACTAGGCATATCATCCAAGAGCCAAAACATAGCTATATAAAATAAAAACCATGGTTCTGGCCCTACGACCAACTTGCACAATCAAACCAAAAATCTGAAGAAGTCTGCTAAATGCCTAAGAATAGAGAAAGGAATTAGGGGAAGAAAGGAGCGAGAAGGGTCAAAGCCTAGGACCCGGGCTAATGTGGTTTCTGTGGTCTTGTGAATTTCCAGCCACGACTCCTCTTGTATGTCCAGAGCAAAAATCTCATCAGTCAGCTAGTCTAGCTGCTCAGGAATCTTCTCCAAGTCCGCATGCTAGGAGGTGTAGTCAGCTTCTATCTTCTCCAGATCAGCTCGTAATTTCTTGATGTTCTCCAACAATAAGGCAGAGCTTTTCACTCCAGCCTCAATGGTGTCAGCCAAAAGGATGCATTGGTTGGAGACCTCTTTCCTTTTTTGAAAAAAATACTTCACATCAGCCATCTGCCGAGTAGCCTCTACCATAGCATTGGCAATTTTCTTAAACTATTGCAAAAAGAATACCAAGGATGAAGAAGATGAAAAGCCCATGAAATCTGTAGAAAGTAAGGAGACTACACTCTTTATGGCCTCATGCTGACCTATGGTATTTCGAAAGGTTAAATAATACAAAGAGGCTAAAAGATCCTTGGCCTGGAGTTGGGATTCTGTGTAAGTTGGAGTGGCCATGGTAGGATTTGGGTTCGATGGCAAATGGCCTGAGCCTGACCTCTGAGCAAGTATCAGTCTGAGGGTTTGTGCTCTGAGGTGAAGATCTTTGACATTGGAGGTCATCTGGGAGTCTAAAGAGGTTGGAGTCACAGAAATGGATGAGCCAAGTCCCATAGCAGAAGAAGGGGGTTGAGAAAAAAGAGTTTTTGAATGCTAAGGTACCTTGGGTGGTTCAATCAAATCAGTGGCGTCTTTTGAGGTTTAGGTGTCACTTTGGCCAATTTATGGAGAGGCCTTAGCCGGAGAAGGACTTTGTAGAGAGGAAGGAGAAAGCCTATAAGTTTTTGCAGCGCCAGGTTAATGGGTTGACCCAGAAGACTTCTGAGAGGCACTTAAGGCTGATTTGTCATGCAATTGTTTTTTAGCATGGGCCTTTCTCTTGGCCGCCTTGGGAATTTCCTACTGAGGGATATGCCCAGCTTCTTCTTTTTCCAATTGAATGGGATGCTCTATGGTAGTCTGTTCCAAAGTGGATTTCTTTTCCATCTCCTTGTAATCACGGCGTTTGGTATCCCTAGAACTATACCAGATTGCGGCTGAAGAAGGAGCTTTTGCAGGGGTAACTGGCTTTTCAACCCGTACAACAACAAAGCGCTTGGAAGGACCTGACCAAAAGAAAATAAAAGAAAAATGGTTAGATGAATTTGGTCATGGAAAACAAATAAAGCAATCAGTCCTAATACCAAGTTACCTAATGGACCTCGTGAAACTAAGTGTTGAGACTAATCAGCTGGTCTGGGGACTGCCCAACAGTCTGATGACTAGATAGGGGAACGTCTCCAAACATGGGGCTTAAGGGAATGCCAGACTGATAGGCAACTACGGTAAACCCCGTAGATGCGTCAGTCTGGATAACAAGTTCAACAATCCCAACTCAGCCAGGGGTAGAAAAGGTCCTGTCTTTCTGACCCAAATTTCAGTAGAAGCATAAAGTTACTTCCAATTTAGGGGTTTTCCATACTTTTTCCTATATTCCTGAGCCTTCTTTTCCACCCTTTCTCTTTGCAGCTTGATCCCGATTCAATGTGCCTCCGAGATTGACTCAGAGGGCCTCTGAGGATTTCATTTTAACTTATAAAATTCTTCAAACTTTATGATGGAGTCATAGTCAGCTTTGAGATCAAGATCCATACCTTGGCTCTTTTTCCTTTTGCCTATAGTCTAAAAAATAGAAGGATTAGTTCTTGGTAATGGTGGCAATGAAGATAATGCATTTAGCAAAGTGGCATAATCATTAAAGTAACGACCAAAGTGCTCGAGCCAGAATGTGTCAAAAGAGGGAGTAGAAGCAAGACTAAGGGAAAAAGGATGATATTCAAAGTGCCTAAGAAGAAGCTTGTTTAGTTTGTCACACTTGCTGGACTGAGTCATAAGTCTTAAAAACAGTGCGGGTCAAGAGATCTAGGTTGGATGATGAAAAATTAGGATAAGGAATTGCTTGGGTCTGGCCAAATTAGCGTGCACAATAATTTGGAAAATAGGATTCCACACCACATTGATTATTATCTGAACTCTCTTTTGTCACTCTATGGTGGAAGTCTCGGGAGGTAGGATAGTATGCCCATATTTTGGGATGACTATTTGGCTCAATGAAAGAGGCCTTAAGCCAGACTAGCCCATATAGAGGGGGATGATAGGTAGAAACTAGAAGGAGAAGGAGTCCTGAGAGAGAAGAAAAAGCTCAAACAATTGGAGAACTTAAAAGGGCTAGAAGATAATGTGGCCAAGTTTAGGCCATAAACAGATGGATCAGATACGACAATACAAGAGAGGCCGATCTTAGGGAAATAGGGATGAAGCCACAGTTACAGAATCCATAGGGAACCACCCCAACTGTCTAGGTTACTATTGATCAGCTTGAAAAATCCCCTGTATATCTGAGCTAAGAGAAAAGGCCCAAATCCAAAATTTGGCCAGAAGCTAAGGCTTGGGCCAGAGGGAGATCAGATTTGACCACTTTAAAAGAAAAGTGGTAGGTCAAGTATTTGCTAACCTAGCAAGTGAGAAAGGCAAGATATTCCACATCAATCAGGGGGTCATAATCATTCTTATGTTCTAGGATGAAAGACTGATAGCTTGTGTTCTTTTCAAAGCCTGAAGTGATGGGGGGAATGGAATAGGCTTGCTGGGACAATAGGGCACTAATGGGATCACCATTCGGCCTCACCACAATCAGAGCAGCCAAGTCTAGAAGAGTAGGGGACATCATCCCACAAGGAAAGTGAAAAGAATTGGTGGATATGGACTAGAAAGCCAGAGCAGAAGAGAGAGGTGGAGTATTCATGGGTAGGGGCATCATAGTTAATTAATCAAATCATGAATATTTTGCATTTTCTACTCATCCAACTTGTGGGGAGTGACCCTGGCCACCCATGCCAGCCTTTCCGTTAAGAGCTTTGAAGGCTAAAAATGAATATCGTTGCTATTACTCCATCTATGTAGTGGGGGATAGGGGTGCTCAGACAGAAATAGGCCATTACGAGGAAAGAGTTTGGAAACTCTAGGAAGGACAAACTCCTGGGCAATGCTCGGACCAAGGATAAGAGAATTAAAATTAGGGGAGGGTTCTAGTACCTATAGGCTTACACCTTCAAAGGCAATGCTATGAAATTGTCTTAGTGATTCCTAGGCTTGTGATTGAGGGTCAGGGGGATTTTCCTCTATGCTGGGAGATGAGGTGGATTCTGGTGGGTTTTTAGCCATGGGAGCTGAAGCTTGAAAATGCAGGGAGAAGTTTGAGGGGTTGTTGAAAGATGATGATGAGAGGCGTGGTGCAAAGAGGATTCGGTAAGGGTTTAAGTAGTAGAGGTATAAGGAGAAACGGAAGGGTTTTGAAGTTGGAATTTGTTTCAAATTGAAATTCCCTAAACTGGCGTTGGTTTCAAATTAGAATTCCATGAAAATTGGGATAGGGATGATATAATAAAGCAAATTAGAATTAAATGAGGGTTAAGTCAGCGTCTTCTCAAGAAAGGGCATCTTTACTCATAGGCTACCACCTCACCATTTTTGAAATTGGCAGTTATGGGTGTAGACTTTCACTTAGAATCCCTTAGATTCTATTTTTACAAGTTTTTATAACTTGTATGTGACTTTAAAACCTATTTACGAACTTACATGTGTAGCTTAAACTTAGAATCTATTTGCAGTCAAGGCCGAGCACTCGAGCCAGGCCATAGCACTCGTGCCCTGAGCGCTCGAGAACCCTGAGTGCTCGGGTTCAGTAGTTTTTACTATGTATTTGTTGTATGTGCTTTGATTTGATTTCTAATTGTTTTATGTACGAACCTGAGATGTTTAATCCATGAATTAGTACTCGCATGTTCAATTATCACACTAACACTTAGGACTTTGTGCTAATTGATGATCTATGCTTATATACGCATCTTATATGTCTAACTAGATGTTTAGAGATTAGTCCTTGAACTCATAAAATATGATGATGACTTCTGTTCTTACTATAACTCTGACAATGAGAATAAAATATGCGTAATAAGATCGGAACCTTCTAATAATCATGCACTCTATCAAATTGTGCTATGCGCATCATCACTTATACTTCGGTCTATCTTTTGTTGAGAAGGTGTCGTTACCACATCATGGATTGTTGTCGGTTTAGTCGTTGTTGTGGTCCCTTTTGTATAAGGCTATTGTGGGATTAAGGAAGCAGACTGTGACTAGATTTTAGTGATATAGTCGGTTGTTAAAGCATGATACTATCTTGATGCGCCGAGGGCGATCAAGCGACTGTTATAGCACGTATAGTATACTAATTACTCGCCTATTAAAGCATGTTAGAATAGGTCTTTGACCTTGAATGTCTTAGTCGAGTCGGTCGTTAAGGCATGATACTATCTTGATGCGCCAAGGGCGATCAAGAAACTATTGTAGCACATATAGTATACTCGTTAAGCGGCCGTTATGGCATGTATATTCTAAACCAACAGCTATGCTGGGAATGCAGAAAAGTAGTAAGAGTTGAGTTTGAAATTGTGGAATGAGTACGTTGCTATCCAGTCTTTTCTGTTGTGAGTCTCGATGAAGGTTTTTGAAATCGTTCCTTATCGTGTTTTCCTATGATCATAATCATGGATTTCTTATAACGACATAAATAAGCCGACTAACAAATAATGAACTTAATTGCTGATTTAGCTATTTCTAATGGAGCTTCGTGAGACTTTATACTGACTCAACTTGTATTCAAGCTAACGGTGTTTTATACCACTGGACCTTCCACATCCAGCTATGCCAGATCTAACAGGTGGTGTGCTGCCCGAGGGTAGCTATGGTGACAATGGATATGTCACTGAAGGTTATACCGATGAGGGCTATTATGATGAAGGATATGTTGGGGAAGACTTCTACGGAGACCATTATGGCTTCGCGAGCTGAAGACTGCACTACTAGTCTTCTTTTACTTTCTTGCTTATTGATATAATAATCAAATAATTTGGGATTTAGTCACAAGTGTTGTCATGAGACTTATGATGTTTAATTATGCTTCTTTTATTCGGGCCTATAATATATACTACTATCTTATGAATGTTTAATGTTTATATAGTACCGTTGCATTGAACTGTTACATACCATTATTATTGCATTTCTTATTATCTTATTGTTGAGGATAGTCGAGCGACATCCAACCAGTCATGTGTCTACAGACCCATAAAGGAAAATTTTTATTTTTCCTATTTTTGGCTCACTCTAGGGCGTGACATACCCTCTTCTATAAAATAAAGAGTAAGTATTCCCTCGAGAATGTCATTAGGAGTGATTACTAAGAGCTGGCCAGCCTTGTCAACAAAGTGTTTTGTTGACATGTTTGGTAATCCAAGCATGGTGAATGATACTCGAGAAATATAAGATGTATCTATCTCCTAGGTCGATAGTATCTTTAAACATACATCCCAATGATAAATACGAATACTGCCTGGTAGAAGGACATCCATATCATATTATACAAGTCTAGTAATCGCTTATGTTAGTGTGATTATGCTCTTATGCACTAGAGTGCAATTATCATTTTATAGTGGTGATGATGCCAAAAACTGGTAAGAGAGATTAAGAAGAGAGATACGGTGACACAATCAATTGTATGTGGTTCGGCCCCGTTAATAAGGTGACCTACGTCCATGGGTGCGTCAGTGCGCTTCACTAGCAGATCACCGGCGGGCCTGGTGAGCCAACAATTGGGGCGGCACTACCAGTAATACTGGCCGGGTGTATGCGTATGAGATGAATGTATATGCTATTCTATAAGTTAAGAATGCGATCCCCTCTAATGGGGTGAGTGGCCCCTTAGGCGTAAGAGACCACCCGCAATAGGCAACTGATTCGATAAGGAAGCCAAATCTAATTACAAGTTGATGAGCACAAATCATGGGAGGTTCCCTAAATGGCTTAGGAAACTAATTACACCTTCCATTAGTCTTCTGACTGATTTAGGAAACTGTTGAGCAGCTTGGCTGTCAAGCTGCACCTCATGGAGAGCTGTTGTGCCGCATTCCCGGGCTGTGCAAGCATACCGAGCAGTTACACTCAAAAGACCTCGGGATCGGTGGGCCACCAGCTCAATTTCCGGATAATCCGGGTCCTTTGCTATTGACGTGGAGGTTTGACTGTAGCAGAATATTTCTGGGCATATCAGCTGCACCCCATTTTCGAAGTTGATGTGATGCCCCATCAGATGAAGTTTGAAAATTAAAACTGCTTCCGAGGAACCGTCTGATAAGAGGTCGGGACTCTACCCGGGGTGAGACCGGTCGTGGTGATCAGCCGAGGTATGGACCGAGCGGTGGCCTTGTGGGCCCGAGTCCTACCTGCGCCACGTGTCACCTTGTGACTGGCCTAGTTAGGATCGAACGATACCAGCATGGATGTAACCGGACCGTTTACACGGTAACCAAACCGTCTCGTCGTGCATTTAATGCGCGAGCCTTTTGAGGTGATGCTTCGCATGCTCGAGGTGACAACTGTATGCCACTTTGGGCGGGAAAGCGTATGAGCCGTTGGATCTGTTTTGATCTGAACCGTCTGTGGTTCCTATATAAAGGAACACTTGTTCATTTCTTCAACTCTTTGCTGCAAAGACATACATTCCCGAGCGGTTCTGAGAACAAACATTTCCCGGTCAAGATTCCCGAGCCCTTTCTTGTGTTGATTTCTGTAAGTCCCTTTCCTTTCCGAGTTTTAATTTCTCACTCTTTTCCTTCTCTTTCCCCTTCTCTTTTCTTTTCATGGTGAGGCTGGAGGGAGCGAACCCGGTAGGCTTTGAGCGGGAGTGGGATTTCTTCCTCATTAGGTTCTGTTTTTTTTTTTTAAAGTCAGGTGGAACCTTAGGACAGTTAATCCGAGCGGGTGCCCCTGGAGTAGTCTTGAGAGAGTGCCATCTAGTGCTAAGTACCATCCACTCTTTGCCTTTTAGGTTAGTGATCTTACCCCCTCTGTATACCAGGAGACTCATACCTTTGTCGTCACCTTCTTTCCGGCCCTGTTACCGAAACCTCAAAAATGTGTCACTCTGGTTTTTTAACTCGTACTCCCGGTCGGAGGATGAGCGGTCAGGGTCAGAGGAGTCGGACACAAGTCTGAGTCTGCCGTCCGCGTCTCCCTTTGACCACCAAAGCGAAGGCAGAATCCCGATCCGTCTCTCCGATGATGAGTCAGACCAAGAAGCCCCCGTTGCTTCCGTTTCCAGGGATTCAGGCGACGAAACACCAGGGGAACCCAACCCCGAGGTGGCCTTCTCCAGCGAATTCATCCCGTCCACATTGCGTACTGAAGATCTCGGGCGCATTAGGGATAGATACGGCCTTCCTGACTACTACTCCTTGGCGGTGAGTGTCGCTCGGGACGTCTTGATCTACTTGGGGATTGCCCCGGGCTAGTTGGCCCCGAACGGTTAGAGGTTCTTGATGGGGTCCATCTCTCTGAGGCCCCAGGTCTTTGGATATGAACTCTCGGTCCAGGAATTTCTCTGGACGCACCGACCGTTCCCCGTACATGGAGGGACCGGGTTCTTTTCTCTCGGGGCTCGCCAAGGGAGGAAGATCTTGGTCAACTGCCCGAGCAACAACAAAGGGTGGAAGAACAGGTTCTTCCAAGTGTCCACCCTTGGGCTTTGCGAACCAACTCCCGGGATCCAGATGAGGACTTCCTGGGCGGGAGAGTTGAGGGGTAAGCCCGTTCGGTTTCATTCATTTTTTATTTTTTGCCTTCTTTTCTATTTTGCTCCGGTTTCTGAGACTAACCATTTTGTACTTAGCCTCGCAGCGGGATCAACCAGCCCACTGAGCATTCCCGACGAGTGCCAAGCCAGGATTAGGAGTTTGGCAGACCGGCCGATAAACATCTGGAACGTGTTGACTCGGACCGGCGACTTTCGAGCTACTGACGACTCGGCTCAGCGCACAGAAGCTCCAGTATTCCCCCCAATCCTTCCTGGTAAGTGCTCGGACTCTGCCGTCTCCCGTGATGCTCCTTCCCCGTCTTCTACATTAGTTATTTACTGTTCAATTTTTTCTTTTTTGCAGAGATGGCTCCGAAGAGAAATATGGAGCAACTGAGGGAGAGGCAGGCCACTGCCGCTGCTGCTGCTGCAGCCCGGATGGCGGTGGCCCAAGGAAAAAGGCCCGCTACCGAGGCCCCGGGTGGAGACCGTCCGCTGAGGTGGATCCGGCACGGTGTAGCAAACCGTCCGGACCAAGTGGGGACCTCAACGCCCCACGTGGTGATAGTTGAAGAGACCGCACCCCGGGCGAGGGTGCCGGCCGTGGCACCGATGTCTGCCTCGACCGAGATCAGGGAGCGGGTGAAGCCCGGTCTACTCCCCAGCCAAGTCGAGGCATGTGATAACATGTCTCCCGAGGTTTTCCAGAGCTGGCTGTACAGCCTCTCCTACATGGTGAGTTCTCCTGCCTTGGTTTCTTTTTCTTCAATTATTTTGTCAACTGTACTTGTTCTCTGACCGGTCTGTATTAACTTCTCGCAGGTCAGATGCATGGCCACCAGGGCTGAGTCCTTCCTATCTTCCTTGGCCAGGAGGGCCGCTGCTGCTGAAGCCGCTTTGTCTGAGGAGCGAGCGATCTCAGAGGCTAGGGGCACCGCTCTAGCCGTGGAGAAGGACAAGGTGAAGGGTTTGGCCTTGAGCCTTGGCGCTGTCCAGGCCGAGCTGGCTACCACCCAGGCTGACCTAGAGGCTGCTCGGGCCAGCGCAGCGGCGGCGGAGGCACGTGAGAAGGAGCTGGAGGAGGCGGCGGCGGTGGCCCAGGAGGAAGCTTTTGATGATGGCTTCTTCCAGGGCTACAAAGACTTGAAGCACAGGCTATCCCGGGATCACCCCGAGTGGGACATCTCGTCCTATGAGGGGATTGATTCTGACTTCTGGGATGTAGGTCCTGCTGCAGGCGAGGGCCCCGCTGCTGATGCCGGGCTTACTGAGGAGGCTGCTCCAAGCGAGGGCTCTGTCCTGAGAGTCGTAGCTGACCCGGCGGGAGAGGTTGGGGAGACCGAATACGTGGTCGAGGTGGACGACTGAGGTCCCCGACCTGTTTTCTTCTGTATTTTATTTTATTTTAAATTTTTTTTTGGGTAGGCTACTACAGCTGCCCCCAGGCCTTGCACAAATAGTTTTTAATTAATGAAAAGGTCCTTGAGACCGTCTTTTCCATTAACTATTTACCGTTTTTGTACTTGCATGCCTGTTTGTGATTGCTAGTGTCCGCCTAGTTTTAACCGACCTAAATCCCTGCCTTAGCAAATGGTTTAGGACCGTAACCGATAAAACAGCTGGTCTTACTGACTTGTTTCAAAGGTGACTACTCGGTGTATCATAGGGACTTGTCCTGTCTACCGTCCTGGATGGCCTGGTGCATTATAGGAAAATCTTGTTTTACCGTCCGGGATGTTTTATCTCTGATCACTATAAGTACTTAGGAATGTTAGGATTCCAAGTCCTTTTAATGACCGGTGTGATTTCCTATTTTTAGCCTAGTTCCTGCCCCCTCAAGCATTTTGCTAAGGCGGGTGTGTGGGAGTGAGTGGCCGTAGGAAACTGACCTGGAACATGGGTGGTTGTAGGGTCATTTGAGGTTTGCCATCATCAGCCACCTAGGGGGTTTGCCCCCGTCGCTGGTTGGGCCTAAACGAAGCCGTTGCCTCGGGGTTAGGCCCGAGGTGTTTGTGCCTTGGTTTTGAGCCAAGGTCTTTTGCCTCGGGGTAAGGCCCGAGGTGTTTGTGCCTTGGTTTTGAGCCAGGATCTTTTGCCTCGGGGTTAGGCCCGAGGTGTTTGTACCTTGGTTTTGAGCCAAGGTCTTTTGCCTCGGGGTTAGGCCCGAGGTCTTTCAATTTTGGACAGGACTCTGATAGGAGTAATTTTGAAAAGCAAAGTCTTTTATTTTATTCAAAAATTTATAATGAATGCTCAAATGGAGCTACAAAAATTTCCTAATCAGTGCTAAACTGTCCTCGTCTCTGGGTTACTGATAATACTTGCGGAGGTGTTGCACATTCCAAGGGTGAGACAGATCACGTCCATCCAGGCTCCGAAGCCAGTAAATTCCCGGTCGGTTGACTTGGGTAACTGTATATGGACTTTCCCAGTTTGGCCCCAACTTCCCATGGCTCGGGATTCGAGTAGACTGGTTCACTGCCTTAAGGACGAGGTCTCCTACTTGAAAACTGCGATGCTTCACCTTGTTGTAATATCATGAGACCCGCTGCTTATAGGCCGCCACCTTTAAATAGGCTCGGTCTCTTTTTTCCTCTACCAAGTCCAGCTCAGGTTTTGAGTGCGTCTTCGTTGTCTGACACGCTGTAATTCACCACCCGGTAAGTAGGCAACCCGAGCTCTGTAGGGACCACCGTCTCGAACCCGTAGGTTAAGGAGAACGGCGTCTCACCTATTGCCGCTCGGGGCATAGTTCGGTAGGCCCACAGGACGGTTGGCAGTTCTTCAGCCCACAGTCCTTTGGCACTCTCGAGTCTTGTTTTGATCGACTGCAAGATCGTCCGGTTTGTCACCTCGGCTTGACCATTGGATTGAGGGTGCTCGGGGGAGGAGTAGTGATTAAGTATCCCGTAGCCCGAGCAGAACTGCCTGAACAATGGGGTGTCGAATTGCCTGCCGTTGTCGCTGACCAGAACCCGGGGAATGTCGAATCTACTGAGTATATTCTTTTCCCCATTTTTCGCTCGGTTATTGTTGCCAAGGGCTCAGGCTCAGCCTCCGCCCACTTGGTAAAGTAGTCTACGACGATGACTGCGAACTTGACCTGTCCTTTTCCCGTCGGTAGGGGTCTGACAATGTCGATACCCCACTGGGCAAAGGGCCAGGGGCTTTGGATTGGTGTCTGAAGCTCTCCCGGTTTGTTGATCATGGGAGAGTGTCTCTGATATTTGTCGCACCTTCTGACATACTCTTGAGAATCCCGGGCCATTGTTGGCCAGTAATATCCTTGCAGTAAGGCCTTTCTAGAGAGTGTCCGGCCTCCGATGTGATTCACGCACACTCCTTTATGGTTTCGTACAACACTGATTAGACCTGTGCGAGATGGACGCAGCAGAGATACGGTACAGAGAATCCCCTTTTGTAGAGGACGTTGTCTATAAGATGATATCGGGCCGCCCAGTACCTGACCCGACGGGCCTCCTCTTTCTCGTTTGGTAACACGCCCGTTGTCAGGAATGCCACGAGCGGGTCCATCCAGCTGGGTCCCAAGGCGTCTGGTTCCACCTCCATGCATTCTGAATTGATCACACTTGGCTCGGGCAGGTATTCTACCCTTATCCTGGGCAAGTCTGACTCAGAAGACGAAGCGAGGCGGGGCTAACCGGTCGGCCCTGGTATTTTCCTCTCTGGGTATCTGTGTGATACATAAACCCTGGAGCTTCTTCGAAACTGCTCGGACAAGGGTTAGATAGGCTACCATGTTGTCTCCTCGGGCTTCGTACTTCTGGTTGACTTGGTTGACCACGAGTTGAGAGTCACTATAACTTTGGATCTGTTGCGCTTCATACTCAGCTTCGCTGTTGGAGGCACGAAACCCAAACCTTAGGGCATACTCGAGCTGGATGCCGTTGGGAGTAGTCAAGATGATTCCTGCCCCACTGCCTTGCTGGTTTAAGGAACCATCCACATATAACACCCAGGTGGGGATGTCAGCCTGTAACCCGGGCGGTAGAACCGGTGGGTCGAGCTCTTCAACCGGGTCTTTCGGATTTGTGAACTCAACCAGAAAGTTTGCTACTACTTGCCCTTTGATTGCCGTCCGGAGGCGGTAGGTTACTTCAAATTCCTCTAACTCCATGGCCCACTTGACGAGCCTTCCGGTCGTGTCAAACCTGCTTAGGATCCTGCGGAGAGGTTGGTCAGTAAAGACCACAATGACATGGGCTTGAAAGTACGGACGGAGTCTCCGGGCGGAGGTGATGAGAGCGAATGCAAGTTTTTCGATGCGGGAGTATCTGCTCTATGCACCTTGGAGCGCCCGGCTGGTATAGTACACTGAGAACTGTATCCCGTGCTCTTTCCTAACGAGCGCTGAGCTGACCGCTGAGGGTGATACTGCCAGGTATAGGAACAATTCTTCTCCCGGTACGGGCATTGAGAGTAGAGGGGGAGATGCCAGGTACTTCTTGAGTTCCTGGAACACCTCCTCACATTCCTCAGACCACTGAAATGCTTTACGGAGGATCTTGAAGAACGGCAGACACCGGTCGGTAGCTTTGGAGACAAATCTGTTCAGTGCGGCAACCCGTCCGGCCAGACTCTGTACTTCTTTGGTCAACTTGGGCGACCGCATGTTGATAACGACCTGAATTTTCTCGGGGTTTGCCTCAATTCCCCGCCTGCTGACCAAGTACCCTAAGAACTTTCCGGATGAGACGCCAAATGTGCACTTGGCCGGGTTCAACCTTATCCCGAACTTCCTCAAAATGCTGAAGGCCCTAGCCAAATGTTTCAGATGGTCAGACTCATCCCGGCTTTAAACCAGTAGATCGTCGACGTATACCTCCATGGATTTTCCGATTAAGTCCTTGAACATGTGATTGACCAGGCGTTGATAAGTTGCCCCGGCGTTTTTGAGGCCGAAGGGCATGACTTTGTAGCAGTAGGTCCCCTGATCCGTGATGAACGACGTCTTTTCTTCATCCCCGGGGTACATGCTAATCTGATTGTACCCGGAGTAGGCATCCATAAAGGAGAGGAGCGAATGGCCGGCCATGGAATCCACAAGGAGGTCTATCCTGGGTAGCAGATAGCAGTCCTTGGGGCAGGCTTTGTTCAGGTCGGTGAAGTCCACGGACATCCTCCACTTCCCGTTGCTTTTCTTGACAAATACTACATTGGCTAGCTAGTCGGGATAGTGAACCTCTCGTATGGAGTGGGCTTTGAGGAGCTTCTCGACCTCATCACCCACTGCTCTCTGTCTCTCGGGGGCCATGCCCTGTCTCTTCTGCTTCAAAGGCCGGGAGTCTGGGTCGACCTTGAGCCGATGAGACATAACCCAAGGATCAATCCTGGGTATATCTTCATGGCACTAGGCGAACACATCCTGACTTTGTTGCAGGAATTGAATCAGCTTCTCCCTAAGGCGGGGCTCCAACAGGGTGCCGATGCTTACCGTTCGGTCTGGGAGTTGTGGGTTCAACGCCACTTGTTCCAATTCTTCGATCGATCCCACTCTATCATTCTGGTCCCTCAGGTCCATCTCCTGGACGTTCAATGTCTCTGTGATGACCTCCCGGTGAAAAGAACTGACATAGCAACTCCGGGTGGTTGCCTGATCTCCACGCAGGTTCCCGGGTCCCTGAGGGGTCGGGAACTTGACCGTCAGGCTAAGAGTGGAGACGACGACCCTTGCTTTGTTGAGTGTGGGCCTCCCAAGAATGACGTTGTAGGCAAATGGAGCCTCCACTATTACAAAGTTTGACAGTAGGGAGACCTGCTGAGGGCTCCATGGTACCGAGCGGCTGGGTGCTGGATCCGTTAAAACCCACCAGGGGAGTACCAACCGGGAGAAGCCGATCCCTGGACATCCCGAGCTGATCGAATGCTGACACAAACATGATATCGGTCGAGCTGCCTGTGTCCACCAACACCCTCTTGACCATGTAATTGGCTATGGAGAGCGTCACAACCAACGGGTCATCATGGGGGCAGTGGACGCCTTGTAAATAATCGGAGGTGAACGTCAGTATGTCAGTTGGCGGGGAGCCGGTGGATTGGACCTGCCAGACATCCGCCTGGGATGCCCGAGCATGCCTCTTCCTTGCCGACTGTGAATCCCCGCCGCCCGACGTTCCTCCGGAGATCATGTTGATTTGACCAAGAGGCTGGATTTGACCGGGAGCTCGGGCTCCTTGTGCAGGTCGTCCATCCGTCGTGACGTACTCTGCCAGATGACCCTGATCGATTAGTTTTTCTATAGCTATCTTCAGCTTGAAACAATCCTCTGTGTCATGGCCGTGGTCTCTATGGAAGCGGCAGAACTTATCCCGATTCCTCTTCCCGGGCGGGGCTTTTAGTTTTGTCGGTTGTTGAAGTAACCTCTGCGCCTCGGCGGCGGCCATGACCTCCTGGATTGGTCGAGATAGAGGTGTGAAAGCGATCTGGGGCATATCCCGAGCTCCTCTCTGTTGGTCCTGCCTGGGCTTTTTTACCGGGCCCTTCTCAGAGCCCTCATGCCTCTGCTTGGCTTTCCGGGGCTCGTCTCCTGCGAAGCCGGTGCGTTTGGACTTCAGGAATTCTTCTGTGTCTACATCTTTTTTTACCCTCTCCGAGAGTTCCACCAGAGTTGCCGGTCGGTCTCGATGGAACGACGTAGCAACCTTGGTGTGTTGAACTCCTGACCAGAAGGCCATGATGGCTGCTGTTTCATTCAAATTGCGGATCTGGAGCCTCTGCTGATTGAAGCGATCCACATACTCCCTTATGGATTCACCCTTGCGCTGCTTGACGGTCAATAGTTGAGTGTCCGGCTGTGACCAGTCGAGCATCCCTATGAACTGGCTAATGAACAACTTGCTCAGCGTCTTGAAGTCATCAACCGTTCGGGGCTTGAGGGCGTGGAATCGCTCCACGGCTGGCCTCTTTAGAGTGCTGGGGAAGGCCAGGCATAGCAATTCGTCGACAGTGGTAACCAAAGCCATCTGGGCCCTGTAGGTGCGGATGTGATCCACTGGGCTCCCCGTCCCATCATAAGAACTGAGATGCGATTGCTCGAACTTCCGTGGGATGGGGAATCCGGTGACCCGAGCGGTATAGGGCGACTCGGTCTCCGTGTTGGTATGGTCAGGACGCTGCTTGCGGCTCAATTGCTCGATTTGTTTTTGCAAACCCTGGATTTGAGCATTCACGTCTTCCCGCTCGATCTTCCTGTCAATGTCCGAGCAGTAAGTCGGATCAGACGACGAGGCTTCCTCTTCGAAGTGTGTTGATCTCGTGGATAGAACCCGGCTCCGGCTCCGGGTTATCGTATGCCTAAGATCTCCCCGGCTCCGGGCCGGAGGGTCTTTGTCTGATTCCCGGGGCTTTGGACCTGATCCCTCCCCCCTGGTGGCACGACGCCTGTTGATGATGTCTCTGGCATCTTCCACCCGACAAGGATTGGTAAGAGCTCGCTGCCTGGGGTGCCTGGGCGCTTTGCTACGGTCAGCATCCCGGGAGTGCTCCCAATCTAACGGGGATACCGGCGCAGAGTGGGTATGGTTCCGGACCCTTGCGTGCTCTCGGTCGGGGGCACTCTTTCCGGTCTGGTTCTCTGATTGAGGGTGCTTCTCCTGCAAGGCCAACAACGCTTCGATTTGCTGCTCGGTCTGCCGTTGGCCTTCCAGGAGTTGCGTGAGCGCTACTGTCATCTGCTCGAAGGTCATGGAGGCGGCCTGCTGCTCGAGCTTCAAGTTCCCCTGACCGACCGGAGCAGTGTTTTTCTTACCCGTCTTTGACGGCATATTGATCAGTCAAGAATTTTGTTGATGAGAAGACTTGTCGTTTCCTACAGACGGCGCCAAACTGATGATGCCACAAACTGGTAAGAGAGATACGGTGACACAATCAATTGTATGTGGTTCGGCCCTGTTAATAAGGTGACCTACGTCCACGGGTGCGTCAGTGAGCTTCACTAGCAGATCACCGGCAGGCCTGGTGAGCCAACAATTGGGGCGACACTACCAGTAATACCGGTTGGGTGTATGCGTATGAGATGAATGTATATGCTATTCTTTAAGTTAAGAATGCGATCCCCTCTAATGGGGGTGAGTGGCCCCTTTTATAGGCGTAAGAGACCACCTGCAATATGCAACTAATTAGATAAGGAAGCCTAATCTAATTACAAGTTGATGAGCACAAATAGGTTCCCTAAATGGCTTAGGAAACTAATTACACCTTCCATTAGTCTTCTGACTGATTTAGGAAACTGCTGAACAGCTTGGCTGTCAAACTGCACCTCATGGAGAGCTGCTGCGCCGCATGCCCGGGCTGTGCGAGCATACCGAGCGGTTACACTAAAAGAACCTCGGGATCGGCGGGCCACCAGCTCAATTTCCGGATAATCCGGGTCCTTTGCTGTTGACGTGGAGGTTTGACTGTAGCATAATATTTCTGGGCATATCAAGTGGTATTAACAATAATTGATTAACTATTGATTCCTTAGTGAAAGAGTATTAACTAGATGGAATAATAATTAATCGGAGCCAATAATTAAGAACCTAAGAGGTTCCACTCTTAGCTCCGCAAGAATGCTTGGAAAGGCAAACGAGGATGATGAATTAATGAATTGAAAGGGTTTCAATCATGTTCAATCGATTGAATAGTTTTCAATCGATTGAAGGTTCGATCAAACGAACGTTTTTGATCGATTGAACTCTTGTTCTGTTCGATCGATCAAACATGTTTCAATCGATTGAAGGTTCGATTGATCGATCGAAACCTAAAGTCGGTTTGGGAAGGTGAACGTCTTTTTTGTTATTCCACTGCTGCAGAAACTGTTTTAGGATTTCCCAAATCCTTCTTATCCTCTCTATTAGGTTTCCCACCAACCCTAGTCTACCCGGGAGTATTCAAGGAGACATAAGGGTGAAGATCTCTTAGAGGTTGCTGATGCACACTAAAGGAGAAGGACAAAACAGAGTTGGGTTCAAGACTTAAAGGTAGAAATCTTCTCCCTCTTGTTCTACGCATCTATGGAATTGATAAGTAGTAGATCTGGGCATACCGATTAAAGTTTAAACTTTGTCTTTCCGTTGTGCATATAAATAAGTTTTTGAAACTGATTTTCCCTACAGTTGGTATCCGAGCCTCGCTTATTTGGATCTATAGATGCTTTTTGGAACCCTAGTTTTGATTTGCATGTCATTCTAGGACTATTTTTTGAGACTGCATCATCACAAATCTATTTTTGTAGCAGTTTCACAACAGAAAACAAAAATGTGATTGCATTGGATACATGACAGTTTCGATCGATCAAAAGTGTTTTGATCGATTGAAACTCTCTGTGTTCGATTTATTGAAAGTGTTTTGATCGATCGAAACAGTGCGACTTCAAGTGATCAAACTTGTTTTGATCAATAGTACACTGTTTTGTTCGATCGATTGATGTTAGTTCGATCGATCGAAAGTGATTCTCTGTCCAGAATTTTTTCACAATTTTAAAAGTTTTAAAAATTATTTAATTTAATGTTTTATACTATTTTGAAAAATTTTAAATCAGTTTGTGAAACTTTCTGTTTCAATCGATCGAAAAGTTTTGATCGATTGAACATTCGATCGATCGAACCTTCTTTTATCGATCGATGTGTGATACAGAACTTATGATGTTGTTTTAAGTACTATTCACTTCATAAAGTGTTTATTTGGTTTGTGAATCAGTTAGGGGTTCCAATATATATATATATTGTTATGTATATATGCGTGGATGTGTGTATGTCTAACCTTTTTGCAGCAAAGTTAGACCACTGTCTCCTATGGCACCGACGATTTAAATTTTGTATTTAAATTTGTGATTGGTGTGTATTTTATTTTAGTTTGGTTTTAAGGCATGTGTAAAGGGCGCTGCGACTTCAATCCTATGAAAAAGAAAGTTGCACCGGTTTCCCTAACTTTTTCTTTTAATATTTATTGTTGTTTTTTATTTCTAGACAAATTGTAAGCTGCGAAAGAAGCATATGAGCAATATAATAGAATTAGATAGTCCAAAAATATGGAGGAGCAAGTCATTGTCCATGAAGATGGAGCCAGATGTGATCAAACCAAGAGGGAGGTTCTATAGAGATAGAGCCATGGGAGAGAGAGGCATTGTCGAATGCTTTTATTTCAATTTTAGTCTTTTGTTTTTATGTGTGATCGGGAATGAATAGTTGCCATTTATAGTCCTTAAGATACGTTTCGTTAGCCCACTTCATTTAGTTATTAATTATTTTTAATAAGTATTCTATGTTTTGTAGGTTTTGGAGTTTTAATGTGAAAATACACTTAAATCCAATAATTAGTGGCTTTGGAAGACATTTTGTGCTCAAAAGGTGATTTCGGCGAAAGGTGGAGACAGTGGCAGCCTTGGTAAATTGTATTTTTGACAATGAAGACTTTGGATTTGACCGGAAATAGAAAATCTAGATCTTTGATTTACGGACGCGTGGTTGCAAACAGCGAGTTAATCCAAGGTACAAATCAAAAGTTATCGCAATTCTACGATCCGTTCGCAAAGCTGAAAAAATTGAAAATAAGTTAGAAATGGGCATTTCGCTAGAGCAGCCCACTCACGCGATTTCACAACATCGCACGTATTTGATGTACTGAAGAGTCTTGTGCGATCCGAATTGGCTGAATATGTCCAAAAACGTAAATACAGTAGTTTTAGTGCGAATAGGTTTAGGAAAGCCTCCAAAACTTGTTCAAAATCTATGTATACCCACTTTTAATTCATATTGGGGGATTACACAATAATATACACATTCTTCAACAATTGAAACTACAGCCATTGAAAAGAGGAAAGCAATGAGAAGAATCTCATAGCCTTCTCTATCAACCTCTTGCCAATCTTCGATTTTATGACCGCGCAGACTGATATATAGGATTTCAATGAAACCCTAGCCAAGTAATAGGGTGTTATTTATGTTTTTCTTTTAAATTTATTATGTATGGATGATGATTACATGTTTAGAGAATTTTAAATAATAAAATTGTATTTTATAGCTTAAATCATTGGACCTATTTTGAATGTGATGTGCTCAATAATCTATATTTGCTGTGCTTGTATGATTTTTTTACATGTAATGGTGCTTATTTAAATTGTGATATCAAGTAGTCGAATAGTTCATGCCTAGGGAAGACGGAGTGTGCTACAATCTAGTTTAATGTGAGACTCCGTGCCAACCAAAAATGAATTATGTTGATGATTAGTCGTAGTTATCTTCTTGACGGAGGAATTGGACTTGTAGCTACAATTGGAAGATTCCTTACGAGGACGTCTTGTGATTTGTTAATGTTCCAATGATATAGTTCATAGTAGGAACATTGTAATTGTTGTTACCGTTATCTCATTTGTAGATTTGAATTATAAGAAACTATATGTAAATTCCCTCGTAATCTTAATCTTAATCTTGATAATTAGATCCTCTAGGATCCTTGTTAAATTATGTTTTTAAAACTTGTTAGCATTTATTAGTCCATGGTTACCCTATTATGGGAAAATTACTACTTTCAATTTTCTAAGGACTGTTTGATCATAATCTTTCCAAAACCTCTTTTATGATAAACTTTCAAAGCAAACTTCATTACTTGTTACTTTTAAACCTTTGGAGTTTCTATGTACTTTCTTACAAACTCCTTTCAAAATCAAATTATGTTGGTTAACCCAATTTGACCTGTTTGGTCCTCGTGGGTCAACCCTTGACTTATTGACTTTTCTTTGTAATCCATATAAGATTTCCCTATGCTTCCACCTTGTGGATTGGTCCAAGTTGGACTAATCTGTGCTTTACGTTGTATTGTTTGACTCGTTGACCTCACCCACGTGGCTTGATTTTCGGGGCGTTACAGGTATGCCCCTTGTATCACTGTAGATGCCGTTTGGCTTTTTCTTTCTTTGATTAACCATTTTTCTAAAAAAAAAAAAATATCATACATTGGAAGATAAGAAGAAAAACAATTTTCCCAATCTTAAATATTTACAGCAGAAAAAAGAAACAACAAATCGCTAAAAGAAACGGAGCATAAATCAAACACAAGCTTACAGGTTTTTGTGTACCGTCTCTCCAAACTTCAATCCGTTTTACAACGAATAGATCTCTTGGACACTGGGATGCAACCTTCCACCAGCTACAAACTCATGAACTTCACCATTCACCTCAATTAAGCTAGATCCTGGTTGCTTCTCTATCTTCATCTCTTTCATCAACATCCTCTCTGTTATTGCTTCCTCAAAATAACCACACATTGCATAAGTGTTCGACATGAGTACATAGCCCGAGGTCTCATTTGGATTTAATGCAATCAGATTACTCGCTACCCATTGGCCCATCTCAATATTTCCACACTCCCTACAAGCTGAAAGTAAAGAACTCCATATAATTGCATCTGGTTTCATGGGCATACTTCTTATAAGCTTCTCTGCTTCTTCAATAAGTCCTGCTCGGCCTACCACATCAACCATACAACCATAGTGCTTAACTGAGGGTTCAATCTTATATTCATCTATCATTGACGAGAAATAGTATTTTGCTTTATCAACTAAACCCGAGTGATTACAAGCCGTTAAAACACCAATAAAACTAACATAATCTGGTTCAAGATCTGAAGACTCGAGCCTTGAGAACAATTGAATTGCTTCATCCTCGAAACCATTCATAGCTAAGCCCAAAATCATTGAGTTCCAGCATGATAATCCTTTCACTGGGGCAATCTCAAACACTTCTTGTGCCTTTTTGATGTTTCCACACTTGCAATACATATCTATGATTGCTGTTGTAACTATTGTATTCAATTTG
This sequence comes from Hydrangea macrophylla, assembly GCA_033977485.1. Classification (NCBI taxonomy): domain Eukaryota; kingdom Viridiplantae; phylum Streptophyta; class Magnoliopsida; order Cornales; family Hydrangeaceae; genus Hydrangea; species Hydrangea macrophylla. The sequence continues at coordinate 8,840,273 of CM066990.1, read as the reverse complement.
AAATTATTCTTCTTAATATACTCGTGAATCCATTCCCCTTGCTTTAGTGCTCCCAAGCGAGCTGAAGAGTTCAACAAGCTCACCATTGTAAATTCACTTGGTTTAATGTTCTCCTCTTGCATTTTCAAGAAAAGGTCCAATGCATCAACCCACATCCCATTTCTAACATATCCACTAATCATGCTATTCCAAGTTACCTCATTTCTATAAGGCATTTTATCGAACACTCTCTTCGATTCATCAATTTTTCCGCTTTTAGCAAGACCCATGATCATCGAGTTCCAAGCAACTGCATCAAAATCCGTATTAACATCAAACAGTTGGCGGGCATTCTCCAAGAACCCACAGTTCGCATACATAAATATAATTGTATTCCGTATAAATGGATCAAATTCAAGGCCCGATTTGATTACTCTGCCATGAAGTTGAGATCCATGATGGGCTAGACCAAGCTGAGCATAGGCCTTGAAAAGTGAAGGGTAAGTGAGTCTTTGAGGTTGGATTGGTGAAGTGAGCAACATGTCAATGAAGAGAGATAAAGATTTTTCTGGGTTTGAGCTATTAGAGAAGCCTCTAATAATTGTGTTCCAGGTGAAGAGATTTGGTTTGGGAATTTGGGTGAATACCAGATATGCATAGTTAATGTCGCCAGCCGGAGAGGTTGCGGAGAAGGCGAGGAGACGGCTGGCGGCGACGGTGTGCTTCGCCAGACCGGTTTTGATGATTTGGGCATGGATTTTGCGGAGGTCTTTCATGGTTGTGCATTGGGTTTCCATCATTGAGAGGTAAGGTTGGTCTGAGATGAATTTGGAGACGGAGGTTGAAGATGGAGTCACTGATGAGCACAAACACGGTGACATTTTTTTCTTTTCTTTTTTCTCTCTTTTCTTTTTTTCTTTTCCAGCTTTTTGACTCTGCTAAATAATGAGCAACAATGCTAGTAGGCCACCAACAAATTGCACTAGCACTCACTTTCACACTCAATTTCTCTCTTAGTGACATTGTCAATTGTTACCTAAGGTACTAACAAATTCCACCAACACTCACACTCACACTCTATCTCTCTTCTAGTGACATTTTTTGCTTTCACATTCTATCTTTACCTATCTCTTTCCTAGTGACACTTTTTGCTCTAGTGACACTTTTTGCTTTCACATTCTATCTATCTCTTTCTCAGTGACACTTTTTGCTTTCACATTCTATCTATCTTTATCTATCTCTTTCCTAGTGACACTTTTTGCTCTAGTGACACTTTTTACTTTCACATTCTGTCTATCTCTTTCTCAGTGACACTTTTTGCTCTCACATTAGACGACAGATAGAGTGTGAGAGTGAGAGTTAGTGGAATTTGTTAATGACCCAAATATTACTCAAATAATGAGTAGTAGGTATTTGGTTTGGATTATACTCCTCATTATTTGGACCAAGGTAGGAGGGTGAAAACTTGTACTCAATTACCCACCACACATATCAAAGTTAGTGGTCACAGTCCCTTTTGCCATCGTGGATAATGGTTGACACATTATTTCATTAGGCATGTGACTCCTCGTTCACATTTAGAAGTGTCAAATCGATCGAATTTGCCTCCGTTCTTGTCATACCATGGCGTAGTAAAATAGAAAACAAAATTTAAATTTTCTGTTTTGGACTCGTGGATACGTGACAAGTTGAATTACCGTCCTATACTTCTGATTTCACAGAGATACTCAAATTAAGGAAATTGCTAGACATAAAACAAAACTAACTATAACAGAATTTCAACATTAAGAATAAACCCAAATTGTACTTAGCTTAACATTAAACAATAACGGAAATATTACAACTGATTGTCCTACATGGTCTCAACTTGTCCAAGACAAACTACATAATGCTTACGAGGTTCTAAACATAAACAATACAACTGCTAGACAACTACTTCTTGTCTGACTTCATCTTTCCTGTACTCCTTAGCACTTTATCCTTGCGCTTATCAAATTATACCTGCAAAAGATCTGAACGTTGGATTGTCCAGGGCATAATACCAGGACATTAGCTTGAATACAGGCTGAGTGAGTACTCACAACATAACAACAATATAAATAAACAACCACTCTCTCGCATTAATGTTCAGTATCTGAAGATGCGCACATTCTCTTATCAAAAGACGTTCCTTCTACGGATATAATAGAGGTATGAACAACTCTATAAACAAATCATTTACATTAATCATCATTAACATAACTTGGAACATGATCTCATGTAATAACTCATATCCAACAACTCATAATTAGTTCTTCATATGTACAAAAATATCCAATAAGGGCAGAAGACCCGCTTCTGGTCTAACCCGAGCGGTTCGCCCGGTATTATCTATTCCCGACTGATCTTGTCAGAATCAAGATATAAAAGTATTCTTTACTTTTCAAAGGATTTGCAGTGTGGAAGTAAAGGTCGAACCCACAGAGATTGATTACTACAGCGATTTAATTTTAAAACCTAAGTCTAGTTAATTAGGGAAAACAGATTTGATTTTGAATTTAATTAAACTACTAACAATAAATAAATCTAAACTATGAAAGCAATTAGAATTGTTTTAATAAATGTTTAAGGGAACCTAGGATTGCAAATCCACCACTAGATTCATAATAGGAATATTCATGAATTACTTTAGCTTATTACGTTGGATGAATATGGGGAATTGTAGCTACAAGCCCAATTCCTCCGACAAGAAGATAATCATGGTTCAAGCACCAACATAATCCATCTTCGGATAGCACGAATTATCTCACACTAAACTAGGGTTGTGATCTAATCCGTCTAACCTAGGCATGGACTATTCGGATACTTGATAGCACGAATCAATAAAGCACCATCACATGTAAACAATCTAAACAAGCACAGCAAGAATAGATCGTTGAGCACATCACAGTCAAAATAGATCTAAGACAAGAATAAATTCTGAAAGCAATGATTTAATCAATGTAAGTACGATTTATTAATAAAAATCCTCTCAACATGTGACTGTCATCCATACATAATAGACTAAAACAAAAGCATAAATAAAACCCTATTACTCATCTAGGGCTTCATTGAAACCCTAGATCAATGATCTAGCCGTCCATAGAAGTAGTAGATAGCAAGAGGTTGATGGAGGAGGCCATGGAAACCCTTGGTCTTCTTCTTCTTCTCCTTGCTTCCCTCCCTTCAATGGCTGGACGTATGGTTGTAGAATGTGTGTATAATAATTGCCAACCCTCTAATTGAAGTAAAATAGAGTTTATATAGATTTACAACATGTTTTGGAAGCCTTTACAACTCGAAACGGACTGAAACGCATGTAATTTACAGTCTGGACGTCGTTTAGCAGTCTCGTTTGCACAGGAGTCTTCAATATACTGAAATACGCAACTTTGGTTTTTGGGCATATCGCGCGAGCGGGTCGCGCGAGCGCGACATTTGGCTTTCGCGCGCGCGGGTCGCGTGAGCGAGTTAGTGGGGGTCTCGCGCGAGCGGATCGCGCGCGCGGTTTCTGGATTCTCGCGCCCGCGGACCGCGCGCGCGACTTGCATTTTTCAGCTTCTTTCTTTCTGACTTTTCACCCTGTTTAACCTGGTTTAGTTGATTTCTTCCAAAACCTGTCAGAAACTAGAAAACGAAGTAAAAATATACAAAAACAGGATAAAAAGGCACTAACAAATGCACGTTAAGGCGTATAAATAGGATTAGTTCTCTCCCGATCACACCCCCAAACCTACATTTTGCTAGTCCTCGAGCAAAACTAAAATAAAAACTACTAATAAAAATCTATTCCATTTTCGTATGGATCACGATTGCATTTAGCGTATGCAACAAGCCTTTTAAACCCCTAGGTGTCCCTAGTCGGACGAGTGAAGTCTCGTGAGGGTTCTCGTCAACAAGTTACCCACAACCATTTTTATTAACTTAAAATTTTAAAAACTTTTATTAAAACGAAAAATAAAACAATCAATACTCCTTATTATACAACAAAGATTCGAAATAGAATAACGAACATAAAGAAACGGAATCAAACGTCTACATACATCATGAAAAACACTCTCAAGCACATGCATCGTGTAAATCAATAGAGTTTCTCATAAAATTGCACGTGTGTGATATGGTAGTCAAATGAACACGCGCATGTCATTAACTTGGAATATAACTCGGATGACCATCTAACTATGTCTTGACTACGAATCTCACAATGTCAATTACACTCTCAAATGAAACACTCAGAAACAGGTGTAATTTTTCTAATATATGGGAGCAAAGGAAATATATTTTCAAAACAAGAAATGCTCACATATGACTCGAAAAAGACGCATGACACGAAAGAACAGTAGTCTCATGGATAAGATGCCAACAATCAAAAAAAATTAATCATTACCATGTTTTAATCCCCTCCCATCATTTTCATATCCGAACCATGTTCTTCTAGGATCAAATAGGACTTTTTACAGGTTGTAATGTAGCTCAAGTAATGAAAAAGGATAAAATGGATATATGGGTAGATTTAGAATGGCATTGTAAGGCATGTTCGATTTCTTTCATTCTTCTTCTACAAACTTTCATCTTTTCTTTCTCTCCATTCCTTTTCATTCATTTTCTTTCATTTTTTTTTTCTTCCTCTTCTTTATTTTGTTTTCTTTTTCCTTTTTCTTTTCCTTTTCTTGCTCTTGAAACGAATATTCAATAAATAACAAGGCAACCACCCCGAACATCATCTTATTTTCTTCTTATTCTCAATCACACATCGCCTTAACACCACTAAAAGGTGATCAATCTTTCAGGGGTGAACTCCAAGTTGGCCAAATTGGAGCAAAAACAAGGATAATGGTAGTTTAAGACAGAAATGGCATTTCCATGGCTCAAAGGGCGAACTAAGGAAATTTTTATCTTTTATCGGTCGGCAGTAAACAAAGAAGGCCTAAAATCATGTCCTAGGTAATACGATTCTTCAATGTTTACAATGGAAGATTATTTAGCATGGCAACAAATATTTTAACTTGACTATCAACCAAAACAGGAATAATGAGACTAAACAACAATTAAATGCGCTATTTCAATGAAATTCGACAAACACAATATGTATTTATAACCCTCTAAATAGAAAAGATAGGCTCAAAAGCTCACCGGGTCTAGTCTCCACCATATGTTATCTAGAAATCCAAATCATATTATAGTTCACAACCAACATGTATTCAAGCGACTACGTGCAGTGCATAGTTCATGTGCAAATCTATGATATAAAACTACGATTCAAATGATACATAACCTAAAACGTTTCATCATAACTTTAGCAAACATTTAATCACATATTCTCTTGTTTATCATTCTATAACAAATCACATTACATACTAAGAAGTATCGACTAGCGATTGCAAAACCGTAGGTAACATCGTTTATTTAAACACACTTATTGTAAATTTTAAAATTTTAGTGCATAATGGCGTGCATGTGTGTGCATACCCCCAAACCTAAACCTTTCATTGTCCCCAATGAAACAATAAAACCAAAGAAAGGAGAGTACATAAGAAAAGAACGATAATACCTCGATCTGGACAAGCATAGAGCAGGTGAACACACAAGCATGTGACAATAAAGTTCAATGTTACCTGTTACTATTCGCTAAACGAAAAGAAACTAACAAAAATATTAAAAGTAAATGAAATCTAAATACAAAATATAAATCGATAAACTAATCAAAACTAAATTAAACTAGCAAAAGGAAAAGAAATAAAACGAAAAAGTATAAATGTAATAAAGAAAACAACGACCAAATTGAACTAAACTGAAACAAATAAACAAAACAGAAACAAAAACATAATCAGAACAAGTATGGGGGAAAGATACAGAAAATAAAAGAGAAAAAACAGAAATTGGGGAAATCGCGCGAGCGGCCGTCGCGCGCGCGAATATCCAATTTTTTTTTTTTTTTTTTTTTTTTTAAATTCTCGAAATCGCGCCAGCGAGGTACCTCGCGCCCGCGAAATGAGGCGCGAGGAAAACCTGAGGCTCATAATAAAGAAAAGCAAAGAAAACCACCTAAGGCACAAACTCGCGCCAGCCGCTCGCGCGAGTTTGGTGTTTTCCATTCTGTAACTAAAATTATGTGTATATTATTAAAATACATTAATTCTAACCCCCAAACCTATCCAGAATGTCTAAAACAGACACAAACAGACCCAAAAACGACCAAAAATAAAAGAAACGGACAACATAAAGCTTGGGTTGCCTCCCAAGAAGCGCTAACTTTTATGTCTTTAGCTAGACCTTTCTAGCATAAGACTCATGGAGGCCGTAAATCGGACTGTGAACCCTTAAGGATGTCAGGTAGAGCTCGGTGGTATGCAGAAATAACATCGCTTTGAATTAAATCGATTAACGGTTTGTCATTATGTTCGAATCGATTTCTTACCTTCCGAGTAGATTCCGCATTAGGGTCCACGGGATTAGGATTCATCCACTCATCATCGTCCGCTATATCGTTTTCCGCACTCACATTTATTTCTTTGGTAAGCTCAATATTCCGTGTTACCTCACCTTCCACCTCACATAGGGAATCGTCGTTTTTTGAGAGGTTGATCCATAGCGTTAAAAACGTTCAATTTTAAATTCATGTTCCCAAATGACACTTTCATTACCCCCGTCCGACAATTAACACGTGCGTTAGCAGTTGCTAAGAATGGACGGCCTAGAATGACAGGAGTGTGTTTCCTAACATCTAGCACGGGTTCAGTGTCAAGGACCATGAAGTCTACAGGATAATAGCATTTATCAACTTTAACCAAGACGTCCTCGACGATTCCTCTAGGAATTTTAATAGAACGATCCGCTAGTTGAATAGTAGCGGCCGTAGGTTTCAGTTCACCTAAACCTAGTTGTTTGTAGACATGATAAGGTATGAGATTAACACTAGCTCCTAAGTCAAGGAGAGCCCTATGAATGATAGTGTCACCTATGACACATGAAATCGTAGGCGTACCTGGATCTTTATATTTTGGAGGAGCGTGTTGGAATATAGAACTTACTTTTTCCGTGAGGAAGACCTTTTTAGGAGTATGACTCCGTATTTTGCGCTTTTGAGTACAAAGATCTTTTAAACATTTAGCATAAGCGGGAATTTGCTTAATTGCATCGAGGAAAGGAATATTTATTTTAACTTGTTTGAACACCTCGAGTATATCCTCAACCTTAGACCCTTTCTTAGGTAAATGTGACGGTCCCTCAACGTTTGGTGGATATGGCATTCTTGGAATATAGTTTGTTGGGACCGATTCTTTTTCTTTCTTATTTTGGTTCACGTCCTCACCCATCTTATTCGAATTTAAATTTTCATTTTTCTCACCCCCATCCGGAATTACAACAACTTCCTCATCTCTAGTAGTCGTCCTAGTCGAAACAGCGTTTACGCCCTCACTCGTACTACCCACTGCGTATTGCCCCTTAGGTTGCTGAGTAGGTTGACTCGTCGACTTACTCTCAGTTAAACGGTTTAATGTAGTAACTACTTGTCCCATTTGGGACTCTAGCTTTGCGATAGACTGAGTGTGAGAGTGCACTAACTGAATTACCGACCCAAAATTTTCAAGTGAGGCCAGCACCTTCTCCTCAAATGCATTATTGCGTGGAGGTGGAGGAGGTGGTTGTTGGTATTGATATTGTTGAGGCTGAGGTCGATAATTATTAGGAAAATTGTTCGACATAGAATTATAATTATTTCGCGGGAATTGTTGCATAGAATTAACGTGTTGCTCAACAAATTCCGGGAATTGAGATGCAGAAGGACATGCAAAGATATTATGGGACGGTTCAGAACATAATGCACATACTTCTAAAGAGGGTGGATTAGACGTTTTGTTCATTTGCATAAGTCGGTCAAGTTTTCTATTTAATTCTTGTATTTGAATTGATTGACTTGACTCAACTGTCACCTCTCGCTTAGGTTGAAGGTACCCCTCAGAACGTACCGACACAGCCTGATGCATCGAATTCTCGCTCAAAGTTTCAAAAATCTTCCAAGCCTCGTCGGCGCTTTTGTGTAGGAAAGTACCCGCACAAACGGCATCGACGGTATTCCTAACAGAGGGAATAAGCCCCTCATAGAAGACTTGAACCAATTGCCACTTGGGCATCTGATGATGTGGACACGAACGTAATAATTCTTTAAATTTTTCCCACGTGTCATAAAGTGATTCCCCATCTTGCATTACAAAATTAGTTATATCTTTTCTTATCTTATTTGTACGCATAATAGGGAAAAACTTTTGTAAAAAGGCGGTGTGTAAGGCTTCCCATGTTTTTATTGTGTTTGGCTCAAGTGATTGAAGCCAATACTTCGCTTTGTCTCTTAAGGAGAATGGGAAGAGCCGCAATTTTAATTCATCATTATTTAGGTGTTGTATTTTCAAAGTAGAGCATATACCCTGAAAATCCCCTAAGTGCTGGTAAGGGTCTTCATTTAGACGGCCATGGAAGGAAGGAAGCAGCGAGATGGTAGACGACTTTATCTCAAAGTGAGATGCCGTCGCCTCCGGTAAATCGATACAAGTTTGTGGTGTGTAAGTCGTAGGAATAAAATAATCTTTAAGTGGAGGAGGTGGTGGTATATTAGGATTATTCATATTAGCTCCGTTGTTTTGATTGTTATTGTTATTTCCACCGTCAGCCATTTTAATCGGTTTAATTTGAAAAGTTCGAGTTTTCCTTATCCGTTCACGGGTACTCTGAATTTCAGCCTCAAACAACGACGACGGAATCGGAGTTGATTCGTCGTCTTGCAACCTAGCTCTAGAAGCTTGGGTTGTGGACTTACCAGTTCTTAAGGTACGTTCAAGTTCAAGATCGAAAGATTTTAAATCTGGTTTATTTGAACGTGTACCCAACATAAACTAAAACAAAAGAAACGAAACTAAAAACAAAGACTGACTCAAATAAAAAAAAACAAATAGCAAGCAATCACGCAACTAAGATAACAAGCACTCAACTACTATGATGCATGCAAATTATCCTGTAATGCAATGACCGCGTCAAGCCCAGCGCCCCGGGTTTCCTAGCTAATGCAGTGCAATTAACCTTAAACTAATGCAAATAGTGCGTCACAGCGCCCTGACTTACAGCGGTTTAAAGCGAATTCCAAAGGAAGCAATTGAGTTAATTTTTTTTATTTTATTTTTGCGTAAGCTCCTTTGATGTAATTAGCTGCTCCACTCGGAAACGTTGACTACAAAATAATAAAAAAAACAAGTTAGTAACTAAAAACAAAAATAGAAAATAAGACAAATAAACACTAATCTAATATTTACGAATTAACTAAACTACAATTATAAAACTAAGAGTAGTAATGCAATCCCCGGCAACGGCGCCAAAAATTGATCTTGTCAGAATCAAAATATAAAAGTATTCTTTACTTTTCAAAGGATTTGCAGTGTGGAAGTAAAGGTCGAACCCACAGAGATTGATTACTACAGCGATTTAATTTTAAAACCTAAGTCTAGTTAATTAGGGAAAACAGATTTGATTTTGAATTTAATTAAACTACTAACAATAAATAAATCTAAACTATGAAAGCAATTAGAATTGTTTTAATAAATGTTTAAGGGAACCTAGGATTGCAAATCCACCACTAGATTCATAATAGGAATATTCATGAATTACTTTAGCTTATTACGTTGGATGAATATGGGGAATTGTAGCTACAAGCCCAATTCCTCCGACAAGAAGATAATCATGGTTCAAGCACCAACATAATCCATCTTCGGATAGCACGAATTATCTCACACTAAACTAGGGTTGTGATCTAATCCGTCTAACCTAGGCATGGACTATTCGGATACTTGATAGCACGAATCAATAAAGCACCATCACATGTAAACAATCTAAACAAGCACATCAAGAATAGATCGTTGAGCACATCACAGTCAAAATAGATCTAAGACAAGAATAAATTCTGAAAGCAATGATTTAATCAATGTAAGTACGATTTATTAATAAAAATCCTCTCAACATGTGACTGTCATCCATACATAATAGACTAAAACAAAAGCATAAATAAAACCCTATTACTCATCTAGGGCTTCATTGAAACCCTAGATCAATGATCTAGCCGTCCATAGAAGTAGTAGATAGCAAGAGGTTGATGGAGGAGGCCATGGAAACCCTTGGTCTTCTTCTTCTTCTCCTTGCTTCCCTCCCTTCAATGGCTGGACGTATGGTTGTAGAATGTGTGTATAATAATTGCCAACCCTCTAATTGAAGTAAAATAGAGTTTATATAGATTTACAACATGTTTTGGAAGCCTTTACAACTCGAAACGGACTGAAACGCATGTAATTTACAGTCTGGACGTCGTTTAGCAGTCTCGTTTGCACAGGAGTCTTCAGTATACTGAAATACGCAACTTTGGTTTTTGGGCATATCGCGCGAGCGGGTCGCGCGAGCGCGACATTTGGCTTTCGCGCGCGCGGGTCGCGTGAGCGAGTTAGTGGGGGTCTCGCGCGAGCGGATCGCGCGCGCGGTTTCTGGATTCTCGCGCCCGCGGACCGCGCGCGCGACTTGCATTTTTCAGCTTCTTTCTTTCTGACTTTTCACCCTGTTTAACCTGGTTTAGTTGATTTCTTCCAAAACCTGTCAGAAACTAGAAAACGAAGTAAAAATATACAAAAACAGGATAAAAAGGCACTAACAAATGCACGTTAAGGCGTATAAATAGGATTAGTTCTCTCCCGATCACTGACCAACAGGTCAAGGACACTGTACATCAACCAAATATTTAATCTAGAGCATGTATCCAGACTAATATTCAATTTCCAAAAAAACCGAGAGTGACACCCGGCCTCACACAGGCTAATAAATAATTATTGAAAATAGTATTTTATACTCTCGGTTCGTTGCAGGTGTAGCCCGGCCACATCCCATGACTTGTTCCAGCATAATCCAGACAGTTTCCTACACAAGCTAGAGGACTTATGAAAGGATAAGATTGTTTCCTAATCCGACTAGGAAACTCCCACAATTTGTGCTAACCAATCCTAATCAGATTGTATTGTCTAATCAGTTTACTTACCTTGTATGAGTAGGTCTCTTATATCTATAAAAGAGACCACTCGCCCCCTTGAAGGGGGACGACATTTTTTTTCCACAAAATTACATTCTTGCTTGATATACTCGCATATACATTTACCCGGCCAGTCTTTGGTAGCTCCACCCTCACTGTTGGTTCTCCCAAAGGTGTACACGTAAAATGGGACGGAGGGAGTAATTAGCAAATGAATATTCTTCTTAGCCAAAAAGAAGAATATTCCCTTCCTCTTTTCTTAAATTCCTATTAAATTTGAAATTTTTTTTTTTTGGATCTGCGGGAGGGGGAGGGGATGAGGTCCCGAATCTATGCATTGGAGGGGACTTATATATGTCAAGCTCTTTGCCACTTGAGCTATGCCAACCTATGCTTAAATTTGAAAATTTTAATTTCTACTATTTCTTAAGCATGGACTAAAACAACAAGGAAAACACCAAGGAATTAGTTAAATTTTCTTTTCATTTTCCTTTGCTTTTCATTTTCCTTTCTCTAAATCTGCAAACCAAACTGATCCTTAAGCCTAAAAAATGGAGAACTTACAACAACAAAATTCCAAGTATATATGTGATGAACATGTTTGAGGCTTTAGGAGAAACTTGTAAAGGATGCAGATAATGACCACTAACTAGAGTTAGAAGGTTGAAAAGGAAGCAAAGTCATGGCAAGTGCTGACGATGAGAGAACAACTGCACACAGTATTTCCAAACGCTGAATCAACCACTCGTTTGCCAAAAACTTATGGAAAAAAGGACTTCCATTTACGTCGATGAGATGCAAATTCTCTGAAAAGAATCAATCTTCCTCCGCAAAAACTCTGATAGTCGTTGCTCTGGCAATGGATTCAGCAAGATGACTTGCAACGAGAGACTTTGTTGTGCCATTGATTCGCATCAACTCTTTTGCGGAAGCAAAGAAGTATCTCTGTTTGGTTATAAGATCGAACTTGTAAACATGTATAGATAGGTGTTAAGCTAGATAAAGAAGTGTTACAAATCAAACTAGACATCTAAAGTGCATGAGCTGTGAGAGACAACGAAAAAGACACACACAAGATCGACAAATTTATGCGGTTGACTCAAAACTAGGCCCGTATCCACGGAGCTGCTGAGCTACCTATCAGGAACATGTTGGTGGTGTGGTGGCAAGGGCGGAGCTAGGAATTTTTTTTTTATTTTTATTTTTTGTTGGGGGGTGGGGATGAGGTGGTGAAGTTATGCGGGGGTTTGCAAAAAAAAATTTGGGGGTCTATTTATACATAAATAGACATGTGTGCTTGGATTTGGAACACTTAACTGGGTTGGGCTGAAATGAAAATAGACAGAATAAGATTTTGTGTCAAATATTAGGGTGGTCTTGGTCTAGAATATTGTAGCACCTTAAATTTCCTTGGAAATTCCACGTAGGAATGTTAGAAGTAGTGACATCACTGTGGTTTACCGAAGGTCCATTAGGATGACCGTAGTTAGGAGTCCTTATCAGGATCCTTAGCAATCGTATTGACGACCACCACGTTGATTCGAATCTAGTGCCTATTTGCATAAGTCATAATCTCAACGTTTTAGGTTCCATTAAGAATTCATAGACAGACTTGAACTTAGGTATGTACACAACCCTGTACATGCATCTTCTTCTACATGTGTTCACTTTCATAGTCATGTACATACTTTGGGACTCAGGTACACATCCCTATGCACAACCCAAGAGTGGGACCCACACCACTACCACCTTGTGCTCCCACAATCTACCCTTGGAGACACACACACACACACATACACATACATGTATACCTTGTAATGTTCCAACCACACACAACCAAATCCCCCTCACCCTTCCCTATATAAAGATACTCACTCCCCCTCATTTAACCCCCTGTTATTCAGCAACTCACACCCCAAAAGCTGTCCAAATGGATTGCTACATTGAGAAAACTCGAGAAAGAGCTTGAGAGGATTGATTTTTTCCCCCACACTTATACCCGTAAACACCATACACCCATACTTTTTGTATACACACAACACCCCCATCTCTGTCTCATAGTGTATCACACACACACCCACATTTCTATCACAGAACGAGAAGAGAGACACGGGAGGAGAGAGAGACTGATCAGAGATGAAGAGAGAGGACTGAGATTTCTAGAGGTAACCCAACCTTCTTTACTCTTTCTGACCCCTGAATGTCATCTATGCATCACCAAGACAACATGCATGTGTCCCAAACAGACCCTATGGCTCTGAATGAGATCCGGCAGCCATTGGAGCTCAAAGCTTGAGCCCGATCTTCCCAACATCAACCAAATAGCCTTTTTGTTACATCATTACGACCCCAACAGACCCCTTATGCTTCCTGTTGATAAGTTTTTGAAGTGGGGTTCGTTTGCTAGGCCATACAAACCGTTATTCCCATTTTTATTCAAAAGAATAATCCACGGGTAGGAGATCTGAACGAATGAAACCAGTGCTTACCTTCTAGTATGTGATAGAGGAGAGGATTTCGGTCATTTTGGCAGTGGTTTGGAGAATTTCGATGGAGAGATGAGAGAGGTATGGGCTTCGGAAGTTTTTCGGCGAATCGCGGGTCACCGGCGGCGTCCAACTCGCCGGAGAAGAAAGGAGACCCGTTTGGGTCTTTGGGTTATAAGACCAGGATTCGGGTCAGGTTTGGGTGGATTAAGATGTGTGAGTATATGGGCTAGGGTAGCGAGTCGGGGCGGGTTAAGAAAAACCCACGGGCCCCCTTTAGTGGGACGACGTTGTTTTGACGTCGGGTTGGGTGCGGGTTAATAGGGCGGGCCAGGTTGTGAGTAGGATTGGGTTAGGGTTTGGGTCAAGTTTAGGTTTGGGTCTGGGATAGCAAGCTGGGTAGATTTGTGAGTAGATCTGGGTTTGGGTTTCGGGTATGGTTTAACCCGAACGGGTTGTTGGTTTGGGTTTAGTTGTTAGTCTATATGGGTAATCCGAATGGGTTCAGACCGGGTCGGGATTTGACCCGATGGATCTTTAGGTTGGTTTCTTTTGTTAGTATATATGGGTGATCCGTTTAGGTTCGGGTCGGTCCGGGTTGACCCGACGGGCTTGAGATTTTATTAATATTATTAGTATTATTCTTAATTAGTTTTAATGATTTTATTATTATAAAATGGTTTATAAATGTATTATTATTGTTTTAAATTATGGAATAATCTTATATAGTATTCTTGACATACTAAGTATAGTTACAATATTATAATAATAATGTAATAATAATAATTATTATTATTGTGATTATTATTATTATTATTATTATTATTATTATTATTATTATTATTATTTGGTATTAATAAGTGTTAAGGATTTAATTATTATAAATGAGTTTTAAATATAATCCTTATACTTTCAGGTTAAGAAATATTATAATAAATTTTTTTTTATATTCTGAATATTATAGCATTATTATATATACTTACAAATACATTTATTATTTATATGTTTATTATAAATAATAAACATTAGATTTAAAATACCTATGGGTGTTATTTAATTCCAGAAAATTTGGGATATGTCCCCAATGCTATTTCATAATATCCATAAAGTTATAAAGCTATAATATTATAGTCTATTATTTTTAATAATTAATAAGGAGCTATTTTATGAGTATATTAAGTATTAAAAATACTAAACGAGCTCCGGAAATTATGAGATAAATACTGGTAGTGTATTTTAATATCTAGTATTTAATAAAAATACTTCTAAGTACTGATTTCTCAGTATAATTATAATTATATATTTAAATCACTTTTTGGGTATTTTCTGATATATATTATTTTCAACAATTCATAATAAATAATCTACGACTCCAAAAAATACGCGGTCAGTTCCCAGAGTTTTAGAATAATGTCTAGATCGTTTTCCTTAAGTTTTGTGACTTTTTGACTCATTCAAAAATACAGCATGTCTTTTAGGGCCCGCATTAGTGTAGTAAGCCCTACATATTACCTCGTAAAACGCGAGGGACTCCGATTTAAGTTTAGCCAATGTCATTAGACTTAGAATGACTTGTAGAACACTGCCTTGAGGTTTATAACCTCATTTGGTAAAATTACCATTTTGCCCCCGTGGTTGCACTCACTATTTATTGTTGTAGAACTTGACGTTTATATGCTTTCTGAGGATTGGCGACTCGAGGTGAGTTGCCTAACCTCACTCTAATCCTAATAAGATTAATATAAGATGTTTAAAAGTTATCTGTATGATGTTTTGTATAAGTAATATGCTGATTTATGATGCTACATGTATTCCAATAATTGTAAGACTATGCAAAGCATGTTATGGTAGTGCTATCGCATACGTGATCATGTTAAGGGTTTTATCTATATGATTATTGGTATCAAATCCATGTTCTATATGTTACGTTTTTGCTACTATCTGTCAAATGCACATCTTACGATGGCTGTTAACCAGACTAGATAACGCATGCTACGTTAATAGTAAAGAGAAATGAAAGTGGTCTAGCATATGGGTATCGGTAGTGGACTCACTTGCATTTCATGACATGTGTTAGCATGCATTGTATGAGAAAGAGAGGTATTTGATGAGAATGTGAATGAGATGAGATATGTGAATGTGAAAAAGATGTGATTGCTAGATCCGATGGATCAACTGAAGGAAAAAGTGGTTTAAAGTTAGAGTTTAAACGCGCAGCGGAAATAGGTTAAGTTATAAAACTTTTGGTATTCCAGGATCTACTACTCGTCAATTCCATAGATGCGTACAAGGGGGTGCAAGAATTATACCTTAGTGTCTTGAACCCAATTCTAAAACTTTAACTTCCAGCAACCTCCACTAGATGATCTTCACCCTTATGACTCCTGCGGATGCCTGCCGGAAAGACTAGGGTTGGTGGGAACCCTAATAGAGAGGATAGGAAGGTTTTGGGAAGACTATGATAGTTTCTGCAGCTTCTACGTATAAAAACAACGATCACTTACTACCAGAACGCAGCTGCCCTATTTATAGATTTCCAGAACCGACCTAGACTTCGATCGATCGAAGTGAGTTCGATCGATCGAACCTTCGATCGATCGAACCATTCTCGATCGATCGAACCTGATGACTTCAATCGATCGAACATACTTCGATCGATCGAACCTGTCTTAACAGCTTCCTCAAGTGTCTTTCCAAGCATCCTAGCGGAGCTAAGAGTGGGACCTCTTAGGCTCTTTATTGTTGGCTCAGACCAGTTTGTTAATTACCATGACCAAACTCTTTGATCAGTAAACTAACTAACTGGTCAGTTAACGTTTATTCCACTATAAAACGATAACTGAACTCCAACGCAAAAGAACATATCCGAAGCGATAACTAGACTTGTATGGTGTACTAATGTCCCTCTACCGTCAGCATTCGTAATCATATTCAGGTAGTCAGATAACTGTTACTGTCAACCTGAATCATGATTACTTCTTGTATTCCTTGAGTCCCATTCACTACTCATGATTACCAAACATGTTGATAACTCTTATCAACAAGACTGCAGTACTCAGTAATCAACTTGGTGACATTCTCAAGGGAATGCTTACTCTGAATCAGAGGGTAGATTCTATCTTGACAATATATGTTCACAACCCTATGGACATGACATACCCAAGATACCCAGGTGTTGATCTTCTATAGACCTCACTGATTGGTAAGTCAAAGCAGCCATATCCATAGTCTGTGTTCATAATCATCTCAAGATTGAGAACATGTACCTTATACAAGTTATGAGTTCCTATTGACTGTTGACAGCCTTAAGCGTCAATAGGAAAGCTCAGGTCCATCAATGCACTATAAGCACTAGCATATCAACTAAGAGCTACACTCTAGTGATTGAGATTAATCACTCCATCCAATGGTAGTTAATTATGCTACAGTGTAGACCTGATGAGGTATCCAGTCTCATCATCCACTGTGACATACTCTAAGTATCAAAGAATAGTAATTCGTATCTCACTTGTGTGTATCTCATACACACACGAATTGCTTACTATGATACTTAAGGACAAAACAATCATCTCATGAAAGAAACATACACAATGAAATGTAAAGCTGATATCCATATATTATAATGCTAATGTCTCATACATAAAGTAATGGTTTGAGGGCACAAACCCAACAAACTCCCACTTGCACTCACAACCATTCAGAACTACATCTAAGACCTAGACTATCTAGATGACGATCAAAGACCTTCTGTGGTAAGGCCTTTGTAAACGGATCAGCAAGATTGTCAGCGGTGGCAATCTTGGTGACAGTCACATCTCCACGTTGAACTATATCTCGGATTAGGTGATATTTCCGCTCTACGTGCTTTCCCTTCCCGTGGTTCCTTGGCTCCTTGGACTGAGCCACTGCCCCACTATTATCGCAGTATAGCGTAATAGGTGACAGCGACGCTGGTACCACCTCGAGTTCCATAAGGAACTTCTTGAGCCAAACAGCTTCCTTTGCGGCTTCACAAGCAGCCACATACTCAGCTTCTGTAGTTGAGTCTGCAATGCATTTCTGCTTAATGCTCCTCCAACTAACAGCACCACCTCCCAAGGTAAAGAGATGTCCGGATGTCGACTTTCTCGAATCTTTATCTGACATAAAGTCCGAGTCAGTGTATCCTACTGGAATTAACTCACTACCGCCGTACATAAGCATGTAATCTTTAGTTCTTCTCAAGTACTTAAGAATGTGCTTAACGGCTGTCCAGTGCTCTGGACCAGGATTCGATTGATACCTGCTAACTATGCCAACGGCAAAGCAGATATCTGGTCTAGTGCATAACATCGCATACATGAGACTTCCCACTGCCGAGGCATAGGGAATTCCTGCCATACGATTCCTCTCCTCTTGTGTCTTTGGACACTGGTCCTTGGAGAACGCTAAACCATGCCTGAAAGGTAACAAACCTTTCTTCGAATTATCCATTGAAAACCTAGTTAGCACTTTCTCGATATAACCAGCTTGAGATAATCCCATTATCTTTCGCTTGCGATCCCGAAAGAGCTTTATCCCAAGAATATAGCTCGTCTCTCCTAGATCCTTCATATCGAAAGTACTAGCTAGCCAAACCTTGACCATTGACAGCGCCGCTACATCATTCCCAATGAGTAGAATGTCATCAACGTAAAGCACAAGAAAAGTCACTACTTTCCCTTCACATTTCTTGTATACACAAGGCTCATCCAGATTCTGTATGAAACCAAACGACTTGACCGCTTGGTCAAATCGGATGTTCCAACTTCTGGATGCCTGCTTAAGCCCATAAATGGACTTTTGCAACTTGCATACCAAGTTACCTTTCCGACCAGCTATGAACCCTTCTGGTTGTTGCATATAGATGTCCTCCTCAAGATTGCCATTCAAGAATGCAGTCTTGACGTCCATCTGCCAGATTTCATAATCTAGGCATGCAGCAATGGATAAGAGTATTCTGATGGACTTGAGCATGGCTACCGGCGAGAAGGTTTCCTCATAGTCAATGCCCTCCCTCTGAGTATAGCCTTTCGCCACAAGCCTTGCCTTAAAGGTCTCAACCTTTCCATCAGATCCTCTTTTCCTCTTATAGACCCACTTGCAGCCAATGGGTTTAATATTGGCTGGAAGTTCTACAAGATCCCAGACCTGATTGGAATCCATAGATTCCAATTCAGCCTTCATAGCTTTAATCCAATGAGCTGAATCAACATCAGCCATTGCCTCTTCGTAAGTGGTAGGATCAGATTCAGATTCTATGGAGACAGCTTCAAAAACTTCTCCTAAGAACATGTATCTATCAGGCTGGCTGATAATCCTCCCACTACGACGAGGTACCGGTGCGGAAATGGGTGAAGAAGTGGTATTTTCTTGATTTTCATCGTTATCAACTGCGGGTTGGACTGAGGGCTCTCCTTCTATCTCTCTAAGATCTATCCTTCCCTTAGGTTTATGGTTCATGATATAATCATCCTCCAAGAAAACAGTATTTGTACTAACAAACACTTTCTGTTCTCTTGGATCATAAAAAGACCATCCATAAGTACCCTTTGGATACCCTACAAAGTAACATACTTCCGATCTAGAATCCAACTTGCTCATCTTTCCTTTGAGCACATGTGCCGGACACCCCCATATCCGGAGATGTTGCAAAGAAGGCTTGCGCCCAATCCACATCTCTCGTGGTGTCCTGGGAACAGATTTGCTTGGTACTAGATTTAGTATGTATGCAGCGGTTTCCAAAGCATAACCCCAAAGGAATAATGGCAACTCTGAATAACTCATCATCGACCTAGTCATGTCTAAAAGAGTCCGATTCCTTCTCTCCGCTACACCGTTCTGCTGAGGCGTACCAGGTACAGTCAACTGTGACAGAATCCCATTCTGTACGAGGTGATCAATAAACTCATTAGAGAGGTACTCGCCACCTCGATCAGATCGAATGGCCTTGATATGTGTGCCCGATTGATTTTCCACTTCAGCCCTAAACTCTTTGAACTTTTCAAAGGCTTCAGACTTGTGCTGCATTAGGTACACATATCCATACCTAGAGTGGTCATCGGTAAATGTTATGAAATACTCATAACCACCCCTTGCTCTAATATTTATTGGTCCACACACATCAGTATGAACTAATTCCAACAATGCATTGGTCCTGTTGCCCTTTGCAGGAAAGGGCCTTTTGGTCATCTTACCCTCCAAACAAGACTCGCAGACTTCCATTGGTTCGAGAACCAAATCGCCTAAGACCCCTTCTTTGACTAGTCTGCCAATCCTATTCAGATTGATATGGCCAAGCCTCATATGCCAAAGCCTTGTTGGATTAGTGGAAGGTTCCTTTCTTTTAGATGGTAAAGTTACCACTGAGTTATTAAGTTCCAAACAAGAATCTTTTGAAATATTGGGAGTAATCACATACAAACCATTTGATTTAACACCAGAACATATAAAAGAACTGCTTCTTTTAATGACAACTTCAGTTCCAAAATGAAAGGAATAACCATTATTCGTTAAATTAGAAACTGAAATTAAATTACGTCTCATTAAAGGGACGTAAAGTACATCTGATAAAATCAAAACTTTATTGTCTGAAAATTCTAAAACTACGACTCCTATAGCAACCGCAGATACGGTTGCGCTAGAACCTAGAGTAAGCATGATCTCCCCATCACTGCATTTCCTGGTTGATCTGAACCCCTGCAATGAATTACAGATATGGTTAGTCGCACCAGAATCAATGCACCAAGTGTTTGAAGTATCCGTAATAAAACTTACTTCAATCACATGTGATTCAATCATACCTTGAACTCTTGTAGCTAAGAATTCTGGACAGTTCCTCTTCCAGTGGCCCTTCTCACCGCATTGGAAACACTTTCCTTTGCCTTGGCCACCCACCTTCCCTTTGTCCTTACCTTTTCCCTTAGATTTTGCAATCTTAGGGACTGGTCCAACACTTGAACCACCAGTGCCAGCCTTCTTCTTTCCTTTCTTACCTTTCGGTGTAAATCGGGAAGAAGAAGCGCTTTTCTCAACGTTTAAAACGCTACCCCCAGGTTTGATCACCCCTTCTGCTGCCAGTAAAGAACTCATTAATTTGCTCATTGAAAAATCCATTTGATTCATATTATAGTTAAGTTTGAATTGAGCGAATGATGGCGACAGCGAGTTGAGGATCATATCAACTTGGGTCTGTGCATCGATGTTGGCTCCCAAGGTCTCCAGTTCGTTTAAATAACCAATCATTTTTAAAACATGTTCTTTGACTGGAGTACCTTCCGACATCTTTGCACTCATTATCTTCTGTATGGCTACCTGTCTGGCAGGCCTGCCATGCTCCCCAAACATCTTTTTCAGGGATGTGATAATGTCACTGGCAGAATCGTTCGATTGGAATTGGTGTTGTAACACACCAGCCATTGAGGCCAGAATGTAACAACGGGCCATTCCATTCGACTTCTTCCATTTGTCGAACTCGCGTCTGGCAGCTGCCGAAGCATTTGTCGCGGGTTCTTCAGGGCTTGGGGTGGTGAGGACATATATGTGATCCTCCGCAGTTAAAACGATGTCAAGGTTACGTTTCGATTCAGTGTAGTTATTTCCAGTTAACTTGTTTTGAGTGAGTATGGTAGCAAGTGGACTAAATGCAGATCCAGACATTATGATTACTGAAAATCAAACAAACAAAATAAATATGGATATCAGAATTGATAGTTTGAAATAAAAGAATCCTTAAAACTCTTATTTAAAACAAAGTCGCCGGAATATCGAAACGAAAGAATAAAGCCTCCGTGTGGTGGTCAATGTTCGATCTTTCGATTTATCATGACTTATCCTCTATGCAACTCTTGCAAAATAGCCATGACTCCCGAACCTATTTGATCTCTAAGTTTCTGAATAATGCCCCGTATGGGATCCCTTATCCATAGCTTAGCTAGTGTGTACCATTAACTAGGATCCAATCACAACCGTCTCAAGTAGCGCCTCCGTGTGGTGGTCACCCTCTAACACGTCTGATTGATCCTATCCATAGGAAGTTCACATCTAGTAACCAATGAGCAGTGTACCCTCCGTATGGAATGATCACCCCTGGCGAGGTGACACAGAATACACTACTCATCTTACAATGAACCGTTAATGGAAGATCGTGGGTGTTATTTGATAAGACCCTCTCCCACTAGATTTAGTAAATTAAGGATTTTGCTTTTGAAAAATGTTTTTACACACTACCCATAAACATCCAATGTTTACTAATGTGTTGAAAACGGTTTTTGAATTTTATTTTAGAAAACTTGTTTTAAGTGCATGCAACAATGTATTATACGCCAATCACAAAACAAGCACATAAAACAAAAAACTAAAATGAAATATAGGCATTCAAACAATGCCTCTATCTCTCATGGCTCTATTTCCTTAGATCTACCTTCTAGGTTTGGTCGCCTCCGGCTCCATCTTTATGGACAACGGCTCCTTGCTCCATCTTCATGGAATTTCTAATTCTATTACATTGGACCTATGCTTATTTTGAAGCTTACAATTTATCTAGAAAAAGGAAATAGCAAAAAAAGAAATAAAAGGCTAGGGAAACCGGTGCGACTTTCCTTTTCGTAGGATTGAAGCCGCAGCGCCCTTTACATACGCCTTAAAACCAAACCATTAATAAACTACAACATGCACCAATCTCAAACAATTTAAATATAAATATTTAAACGACTTGGTGCCATGGGAGATAGCGACTAATTTTGCTGCAAAAGGGTTAGTCGTACACGCATCCACACATACATAACAAATATATGTAACTATTGGAACACTTAATTGATTCACACAGTATATAAACACTTTACATACTGAATTAGAACTTAAAACAACATCTTACTTCTCTGTCACAGTTCGATCGATCGAAGACCGTTCGATTGCTCGAACCTTCGATCGATTGAACACTGTTCAATCGCTTGAACATTCTGTTTCACAGAATGATTTAAAAATTTTACAGAAATAATTTAAGATTAAAGTATAATTTAAAAAACCTTTACAACTGTGAACAGAACACCTGGACAGAGAATCTGTCTCGATCGATCTAACACTATTCGATCGATCGAACACCAGAAGGCTTCGATCGATCGAAACTAGTTCGATCGATTGAGAACAGAATGTTCGATCGATCGAAAAAAGTTCGATCGATTGAGAACAGAATGTTCGATCGATCGAAAAAAGTTCGATCGATCGAACCCACCTTGCATCCTATGCAATCACAGTTTTGTATTCTGCTACGATAACACTGCAGAAACAGATCTGTGACGATGCAGTTTCGAAAACAGTTCTAAAATCAACATGCAAATCAAAACTAGGGTTCCAAAAACGCATCTATAGATCCAAACGAGCCTGGCTCTGATACCAATTGAAGGAAAAAGTGGTTTAAAGTTAGAGTTTAAACGCGCAGCGGAAATAGGTTAAGTTATAAAACTTTTGGTATTCCAGGATCTACTACTCGTCAATTCCATAGATGCGTATAAGGGGGTGCAAGAATTATACCTTAGTGTCTTGAACCCAATTCTGAAACTTTAACTTCCAGCAACCTCCACTAGATGATCTTCACCCTTATGACTCCTGCGGATGCCTGCCGGAAAGACTAGGGTTGGTGGGAACCCTAATAGAGAGGATAGGAAGGTTTTGGGAAGACTATGATAGTTTCTGCAGCTTCTACGTATAAAAACGACGATCACTTACTACCAGAACGCAGCTGCCCTATTTATAGATTTCCAGAACCGACCTAGACTTCGATCGATCGAAGTGAGTTCGATCGATCGAACCTTCGATCGATCGAACCATTCTCGATCGATCGAACCTGATGACTTCAATCGATCGAACATACTTCGATCGATCGAACCTGTCTTAACAGCTTCCTCAAGTGTCTTTCCAAGCATCCTAGCGGAGCTAAGAGTGGGACCTCCTAGGCTCTTTATTGTTGGCTCAGACCAGTTTGTTAATTACCATGACCAAACTCTTTGATCAGTAAACTAACTAACTGGTCAGTTAACGTTTATTCCACTATAAAACGATAACTGAACTCCAACGCAAAAGAACATATCCGAAGCGATAACTAGACTTGTATGGTGTACTAATGTCCCTCTACCGTCAGCATTCGTAATCATATTCAGGTAGTCAGATAACTGTTACTGTCAACCTGAATCATGATTACTTCTTGTATTCCTTGAGTCCCATTCACTACTCATGATTACCAAACATGTTGATAACTCTTATCAACAAGACTGCAGTACTCAGTAATCAACTTGGTGACATTCTCAAGGGAATGCTTACTCTGAATCAGAGGGTAGATTCTATCTTGACAATATATGTTCACAACCCTATGGACATGACATACCCAAGATACCCAGGTGTTGATCTTCTATAGACCTCACTGATTGGTAAGTCAAAGCAGCCATATCCATAGTCTGTGTTCATAATCATCTCAAGATTGAGAACACGTACCTTATACAAGTTATGAGTTCCTATTGACTGTTGACAGCCTTAAGCGTCAATAGGAAAGCTCAGGTCCATCAATGCACTATAAGCACTAGCATATCAACTAAGAGCTACACTCTAGTGATTGAGATTAATCACTCCATCCAATGGTAGTTAATTATGCTACAGTGTAGACCTGATGAGGTATCCAGTCTCATCATCCACTGTGACATACTCTAAGTATCAAAGAATAGTAATTCGTATCTCACTTGTGTGTATCTCATACACACACGAATTGCTTACTATGATACTTAAGGACAAAACAATCATCTCATGAAAGAAACATACACAATGAAATGTAAAGCTGATATCCATATATTATAATGCTAATGTCTCATACATAAAGTAATGGTTTGAGGGCACAAACCCAACATCAACGGCTGACGAGCCGGGTGGACATGAACGGTTAGGGTTCCTAACGCACCTCTCGTCGTTGAAGACGTCCGGTGATGCGCATACGTGGTTGAAGACGTCCCATGTATCGTTGAAGACGTCCGGCTAGTGCTCTAATGTACTTCTCAGCCGTGTAGACGACCGGTCAGAGTATACACATGGTTGAAGACGTCTCATGTGCCAGTTCCATTGTTTACAGATAGTGTGCACCGTGAAGACGTCCGACGGCCTATCAAGGGAATAAGTATGAATCGACTGTTATAGTAGGTTATCATCCTTGATGTACCGCGTGTTGTCAAGTGGATGAGAAAGAGAAAGTGAATGATGAGATTGAATTGATGAGTAAAATAGTTTGGTTCGAAATGGTTTGGTTTTGGAAAGTTTTGGTTTTAAAATGAATAGTTTTGAAAATTATCTGTTTTGAAAAGCAAGTGTCTTTGAAAAGAGTTGGGAGTAAGTCGCACTGGTCATGCATTTGCACGCACGAGGATAAATTAAGGAGAATGTATTCTATGATGTTATGTTTATCTGTCTACTTGTCTTGTTGAGACCTCTGCTATGTCTGTGGTGAGAATACGTTTTTTGATAAGAGATTAACCATATCTTAAGATACTAAACTATGACGTGATTCGAGGGATGTTTTGTATTTATTGATTAGTATGCGGTTGAGACTCTCACTCAGCCTTGTTCCAAGGTTGATGGCATGTTATGCCCTGGGCATTCCTATGCCCAGAGTGTTGCAGGTTTGGAGATAGATAGAAGAGTTCAGGATGCCGTGTCGTGGAGCCAAGGAGGAGAAAGCCTTGCTGAGGATCTGATAGATAGTTTCTTATGTTTTCAAGTTTATGTAAATAGTTTAGTATGGTCTCTTGTATTAAGATTGATGTTATTGTAACTCCTGTGTAATTTCCGCCAACATATCTACACTCTGATAAGTTTAAGTAATGCTTATGCTTTTGCATTTCCTCTTATGATCATGTTGTGCGGAGTTGGAAGGACAGGACGGTTAACAAACTAGTCATATGTCCACGGACCCATAAATGAAATTTTAATTTTCCCTATTTTTGGCTTACTCTGGGGTGTGCCAAATATTACATGGGCTATTATGTATGGCGTCACGTATTAGGTGGGTTTGACTATAATTTGAATTTAGAACACTAAATTGGGTTTCGGTGAAATGAAAATGGACATAGTAAGTTTTGTTATCAAATATTAGGATATATTTTGGGCTAAAATATCATACAGATAATTATCATTAGGGTGGACTATATTATATTTGGGCTGAAAATATCGCAAGTACTAAAATAATTTTTCAAACTTTGGGGAGGCTGAACACGCCATAGGTCGGATAACTCTTGGGCCTTGCCCTAATCAACAATTCCTGAAAAAAGGGGTTTTATAGATTCATTAAGCAAGACGGCTCAGTAGAAAACATTGTAGAAATGTACTACTACTTCTAAAATCATGCTATGACATGCAGTGTAATGCTTTGCCACCGTGGCGATGCAACTAGCCGAATGGCCAAACCATGAGACGTTCCCAACTCAATATCCCAATCACACACTCTCACACCAGATAGCGAGCCACTCAAACATGAGTGTAGCATATAAGATCTCCGGTAGCTAGCCGAATATGATCTTGTGTTTTTGAATGTTTTAAGGATCACAAACAACCTTCCTCACTTCACACCCGCTTCCCGAATTTCATCAAATTACAACTCCAAACGGGGATTCCAAAGACATTCCCCAATCGTGGGAATTTTAACAATTTCATATGCCCCAAGCCAATGCCATGAATGCTTTGTCGACTTGGTGACTATGATATGCTACTAGATGCGGTTATGCTTTAATAATGTTATTTCTAAGAATACATGACAAGAAGTAAACATGGTAGTTCATATAAAATGTAATCATCACATTAGGCAAATAAGAGATTTTTTTAACATCAATTAGTATTTGAAACCATAGAAACTCAAATAGCATTTAGGTTTAGACATGGATTCAAGTAAGCATATAAGGACAAGTAATCATTTAATTAATCACATAGGAAGAATTCCAAAACAAGAATAATGTCTATTAACACTAACTTACACATGGAAAATCATGAAGTTAGAAATAATAGTGCACTTAAACAATGAAATCTACCTTTTGAGTATTTGAGCAAATACCCACATCACCCCAAAGAGATCTAAAGAAGAAATTTGTACATTAGCATATTCCCAAAGCTATCAATACCTACTTAAATAAAATCACCTTAGGAATATGAAACGAAGGTGTTTCAAGAAAATCAAAAGTACCTCTTGAGTATATGAACAAGAAGGACCAAACCGTAGACCTTACGGACGATCAGAGAACAACGATGGGTAGACCTTGTTTAGATGATCAAAATGGTCTCTAATAGACAAGCTCCAAATATGGCTTGATGGTCTTCAAAATTGAGCTTGAAGCTCTAAGCTTCCATGGAGATTTTGAAATCACAAAACAAGAGAGAGAAATGAGAGATATAGAGAGAGAGTTGTATATCCCAAAAATGAAAAAGAAAGAAGAGATAAGGAGGGAGAGAGAGAGAGAAGGAAGGTGCTAGGAAACTTCCCAAAAGTTGATGTGTTAGGTGAGGGGGTAGGTTAGGGTGGTTGGAAAGTTGTTGGGGTGGTTTGGGAGTTGTTTGGGAGGTGAGTTGTGGGTCCCACCCTTGTCTCCCTCACACACACACACACAAAAATATGTAGCTTATATATACACACATATGTCAAAACAAAACCCCTTATCCCAAATCAAGACCCTCATTGGTCCGAAATTACCAAAATGCCCTTTTAAAATTTTGGGTTTCTACAATCTACCCCCCTTAAAAGAATTCCATCCCGGAATTCGAACAAGAACGAAAGGTACTCAATCAAAGAATGGTCTCCGACCACACCAAAATGCCGTAGTGTTGTAAACAACGTGAACACTAGCACAACGTAAGAAAACGAAACATCTCACACATCGATTCCAGAAAGACTCAATAAAATAGTTAGCAAGCACACCAAGGGTGCTAAAGAACAAACGCAAGGGACATACGACGTTCAACATTTAAAGAACGGAGTCAACTCCGAAGATCGACAATAATAATGGACAAGAACCTCCAAACCATTGGATCAACCAAAATGCACTAGAATGAAAACAAAGTACAACCGGATATCTCAAATTCATTGAATCAAAACAAACGTGATCCCTTTAAAAGGAACACGTGATCACAAGAACACAACAGATTGTTGTATACCCAAAATTTGTCAAAAAAAATGAATAAGCAATAAGTATACAAAGGATATGTATACTAACAATATGATCCAATCATAAACCGGAGTCCCAATCCAAAGAATAGAGGGTAGCCGTAGAATGGAAAAAACATTCTACAACCATCACTCATGGTGAAAACATTCACAAGACCCAAGGAATAAATGGGATAAGCTTCAATCGATAATACATAAGCATGAATATCACACAAAGATCGAATTACAATTAAACACATGATTCTTAAAGTAGATCAATAGTATACCATCAAAGAATCGTCATATGAAGCAAAAATATGATGTTTCAAGTCACGAGTTCCAAAATGAACCAAATAACTGGATCAACTCCCAAGGAACGACCCAAACACTTAAGAATGAAACCAAAGAAGACTTTACAAAGCAAATGATATACTCGATACTAGAGATCGTAACGACTCAAAGCTACATCTTAACCACATAGGAGGTACGAGTCTCAAAGACTTACTCGTAATACATCGCTTCTCACAAGAAGACAATGATTAATATAGACACAAAAGTCTACAACGATGGAAACGGGAAGTCGATAGAAGAAATGATTATTATATCCCAAAACATAAACGTCAATATAGTCAATTATAACAATTTCATTAATAGATAGATCTATTGAGATCCCATCTCAAAACAATATGGCAAAAGAAATGCCACTGCCAAAAGTCAAAGGGCTCACAAGAAAATGTGTTTAAGAAGACCAATGATGCCGTCAACAAGACAACAATAAATCAAACAGGTGAACGAATGGATATAAACAAACAAGTTCACCAACCTTCGTTGTTACATGCGACAACCAAAAATAATATATCAAAGAATTACGTCTTGACCAAAACAAGAAAACATATGGTCATAACGATATGAAGCTCCTGAACCTTCAACTATTGAAAGCCCGATTCACATCACAATGAACTCAAAGTTCCTGAACTGAGTGATCTTAAAGTGTCACACAAAATATGGAAGAAAACTAGGCGACACGCCTAAAACAAGAGTTATAACAAACTCACGTCACAAACGGACCACAAATAATGAAAGTGTTTAAGGAAACACGGTCTAAGTTTCTTAATAGAATGAAGACAACTCTACAGAAGTTACCACATTAGTCGAACGTGATCTCAAAATAAACGATCACCAAGAATTCTCCGCTGCTAGAAGCAAGGATGAACTCGAAAGATCGCAATGATCTTGAATAAATCACAAAATCACAATAATCTTATGACAGGGTGAGGAAAAAGAAGAAAAAAAAAGAAAAGAAAAGGACTCATCGATCACAATAAACAAGTAATGCACGAAGTGCACGAATCAAACTCGTCAATAATGGCATCAATAGCAAACCCTCAAGAAGGCATGAAAGAAAAAATAGGGATCTGACCAGCTATCAAAAGCCCGTAATCCAAACAGATCGACCTAGAAGGTCCAACCACAACAAGCATAGAATCTCACACGATCCACCTCTAAACACAAAGTAATTCGAAATTACTAACAGAAGAATATGCCTTACGCATACTCTAAACACTAATACAGAAGTAAGGTGGATGATGTCAATCAGATACTTTCATTCGAATAACAGAAAGAAAGAAATTCAATGGCAACAAATGATGAAACTCAGTACAATCAAATGTATACTCTATAGAATCAACTAAATTCCCCTACGGAACAATCGTATGATCATAGAAATAACAATGGTTTACATCGATAGGCCACCTCAATTGGCCACAAAATTAGGAAATTGCCAATAAGTCCAAAATAATATAGAAATTCAAGTTATGAAATACCATCAACATTCCTCAACAAGGACAAGGTATGCTTGATTTCAACATACAACAGGATCAGAGAACTCATAAGTGACTCTAAAGTCTAAACGGGTCCATGGTCAAAACCACCGACATTCAAAAAAAGAAATAATCAATCGATAAGGAAAACAATCCTTACAACCACAGCAAAAGGATACATCTTATACAGATTAAAACGAAACTCTGACACACTACAACAATAAAATACTATACGAACGACCATAGTATTCAAAATATAGAAGATTACGTGATTACAAAACAACCACATGCCCTCAAGGCATACAATAAGATGCAATTGAATTTAAGCCTTAGCAAACAATAAATTAAGGCTGCCAACAACAAAGATCCACAACACGTAAGAGATCATACTCCCTAAAACCGGTATGATCTTGAATTCACAGAGATAACAAAATAGAGGATCTCAACAATAAATCATCTAACATCTATCCCTCAAGAAGTAGGAAAAGATTCGAGTGTTAAACAACTCAAGTTTGAATTTAACGAAATAAATTCTAAGAATTTAGTAAGGCAAAACCGTCGGAGGAAGACCGATTCAAGAATCAACGAGTCCAAAGAAAAAGGTCATCATAGCACTATAGTGCGACATACCAAGTTCAATACTTAAGGGTGAACTAGTTTGAAATCAACAACACTCAATCACGATAATCGAATCAACAAGGCGCAAACGTGCTTTCAAGAAAATACTTAGAACAATAGAACCACAATGCTCTAGCAAGAGCTCAAAGATCATCAAGAATAAACCTACTTTCAAGAAGTACAATAGAAACGAGAATCCATAATTACTCACAAAGGAAGAAACACCAGAGAGTACGTGTAATACCCCGTATTTTTAGGTATAGATCCCTAGTACCTTTCTTAGCCTTTGGTGAGGTTGTGTGTCCAATCGATTGGCATGAATCCCAATCGATTGATATGTCAATCGATTGGATGTTTTACCAATCGATTGGTATCCTGCCGACCTAACCCCAATCGATTGGCACCTGGTACCAATCGATTGAGA
Source organism: Hydrangea macrophylla (assembly GCA_033977485.1). NCBI lineage: Eukaryota > Viridiplantae > Streptophyta > Magnoliopsida > Cornales > Hydrangeaceae > Hydrangea > Hydrangea macrophylla. The sequence goes on along the minus strand of CM066990.1, from coordinate 8,809,690 downwards.
GTAGCTAGAGTTGGCCACCTCGTTGGTTTTGTGTGGTTGTGATTGTTTTCCCCTCCCTATATATACCCCTCCCCTTATACATATATATGTTTACTTGTGTGTGTTTGAGAGAGAGAGAGAGATATATACTCTCATATATATATATATTACACACACACACACTCTCGGGTTAGAGAAGAGAAGAGGAAGAAGAGAAGAAGAAGAAGAAGAGAAGAAGAAGAAGAAGAAGAAGGAAGAGGAGAGGAGACCAGAGAGAAAAGACAGACAGAGAGAGGGAAAGAGAACTCACCATAGCCGCCGCCGCGGAGCTCGGGACGCCGTCACCGGAACGCCGGAGAGAGGTGAGTTTCATTAACTCACTCAAGGAGGTGTTTTTGAGATGTTTGTATGTGTTTAATAATGTTTATAAAGAGAAGAGAAGCCCCCAACGTTTTTATAATAAAAACCAGCAGTTTTGAGGAAGAAGACAGAGTTCAATCGATTGCCATTGGATCCAATCGATTGGATGATTTCCCAATCGATTGCCATGGGTTCCAATCGATTGATATGTCAATCGATTGGTATTTTGTCCAATCGATTGATATTGTTTCCAATCGATTGACATGTTTATTCAATCGATTGGATATGAGCAGAATGTTATTTGTATGTTGTCTTATATTTGTGATATATCAGACTTGTTAATAGTTGTATCATATGGGTTATTGCGCTGTGTGGATAAGATTTATAAGTACTATGTCAGGACTAGACTTATATGCAATTGTCATTGATATTACGAGATGAATTATCCTATGTTAACTATCGATATGAGATGAATTATTTAACTGTCATATGTTATTGTCAAACTGAATAGTAGAACGGAACACAATTGTAAGTTAATAATCAATAATCAGTAGATATGATTAATACAGAGCATGTGGCATTTCCTGTACTTAGTATATGAGCATTTCACAACATGTGTCAGCATGCATGGGATAGTGATGTGAAGAGGCAAGAGAAGCTGATGAGAAATGGGACATGTGACTTATGTGGAATATGAGATATGTATACTTTGGATCCATGGGATCAACGGCTGACGAGTCACGTGGACGTGGGACGGTTAGAGTTCCTAGTACGCCTCTTGTTGTTGAAGACGTCCAGTAATGCGTATGCACTGTTGAAGACGTCCAGTGTACCGTTGACGATTACGTCCGGCTAGTGCCCTAATGTATTTTCACCGTGTAGTCGACCAGTGAGAATATACACAGCGTAGAAGACGTCCGTTGTGCCGCTTCCATCGTTTACAGATAGGTGGTACCGTGTAGACGACCGGTAACCCTATCAAGGGATTGTAGGACCTACTGCCTAGTCGGGTGATTCTGATTGGTATTATGGTATCTATGTATGGTTACAGATTTGGATTATGGTATCAACGTATGGATACGGAGATGGATAGAAATATGAATATGAGTATGGATATGATAAGATAAATGTTCAGTCGTGGATTCAGCGTCCCGACATACAGGTATATGCATGGGATGGATGCATGGGTTGCATGCATGGATTTGATGAATACGTGATGAGATATTTACACTATGATCTTTATCCTTGTCATTACTTAATATGTTTTCTGCTATCCCTGAATTCATGTGTAGTTTGATGAGACCTTTGCTATGTCCGTGAGTGACGCCATTGTTAAGAGATTAACCGCATTTTAAGATGCTGAACAATAACGGTGAGGAGTGTTGTTTAGTGTACTCACTCAGCTTTGTATCCAAAGCTGATGGCGTTTGTGCCCTGGACATTCCAATGTCTAGAGCTTCGCAGGACTTGAGGATGAGAGACTGATGTTCTGCCGGTCTTGGAGCTGAAGGCTTGGAGAAGAAGACGTGCTGCTTTGTAATAGTTAGTTTATATATGTTGTTGTTATTGTTATAGGCCTGAGACTATAAGCCAGCTGTTGTAATAGTTTTAGTAGACTTTTATAATTGGTACTTGGGCATCTGTTGCTTCCATACCTTTTATAGTTTCCGCTGTAGCCTCTGATTAATGTTAATAAGATATGTTCTATGAATAACATCCTCCCTATCGTGGTGTTTGTTGGTTTGAGTAGATGACAATGCGGTTATTCACCCGTCATTCCCTATGGACCCATAAAGGAAATTTATTTTTCTCTATTTATGCTGCTCCGGGGCGTGACAGTACGTGTTTCTAAGACCCACGTCACAACACTAACCATGCAATGTTAACATCGAATCCTCAATGAATCATAACAAAAATCGATAACGATCGATAAACAACTCATAGAAAAGATTTCACCAATCAACAGGATACACAATCTCAAAAGAGGAGACGATCCTTACAGTCGAGAAATTCACTCAACTGTAAAAAATCATCAAATTAAGAAACTAATAAACTTGGAACAACACAAATCTATTGCCCACAAAAGTTAGAATCCTCACAATGATTCATATGATAGGATTTGATCATATGTAAGGATCACATGCTGAAATGACAATCAGATTATAAAAATCTAAGCAAAGACAAGAAATCTGGATCAAATCGACCAACCATACATAGAAATCTCGTAATCTACTCAGAGGAGTAATTACAATGTCAAACTGACATCCAAATGACGAAAGTCCCACAAAACAAAGAGTACGACAATCCATAAGGGAGGAGAAACTACTCCAACGATAAATAACAAATATACGTAGCCATATGAAATATGCATTGACTACTAGCCACAATCGAGGGCTATTAAGATGGAATGCTCTCACAAATATCGACATAGCCTTTAGAGAGGCTTTACACCACGAGCGAAATAAAACTCATGCCACCCAAAGGTAAGCATCTCAAGAATGTACGTGAATACATAGGATTACCCGAGTCCAAAGACACAACCTATCAAAGCTCGCCCCGTTATTAGAACTAATAAGTTTTTCATCGGGTTAGAAGACATCTTTTAAGTTTTCAAAAGTACATATACATATAGGTTTTGAAATATGCGCAACATATTATCATGTTGGTTTTTACAAGTTCAAAACTTATCCTCCAGATTTTCTACCTAAGAAATCTTATTATGGAATGCCGATCAAAGTATCTATGAGTACGCATATGAGCTACTCTAAACACGTAAAACATGAAATATTATCTCAACATGCTATCATTATCATGCTTAACAATTCAATGATATTGAAATAAGTAATCACGAAAGCACATGTGCACATTAGCATGTTATCACATAATCCCGAAGGCAAGTAAGCATAATTTTCATCCTTTTCATTTATAACATGAAAATCTATCGTGTAATGTACGTGCTAAATAATATATTATATTACAATAGTGTAAACATATAAAATATATGCACGAAAGCATATAGGCACATAATCTCAAAGACATATAGCATCTGAGCATGCTCGCTTAACATTTTCCAATTTTAAAGAAAATCGATGACAATTTCATCATATTGACATGCAATACTTAAGCATGTTTCCTCAACAACTAAAATGTAAAACAATGAGTAATGTAAATTTAATAAGTTTAAAAGAGATCTTTAAGCATACAACTCGATGCAAAGCACTAATCAATACCTAACCACCAATCTTACAAGGTGTAGTACGTTGAGCGAATAATCCAAACAAGGAAACCCTCATGTATATACTTTTTAACCTTGCACGATCAATGGTTAAACATTAACAGATGGTTACACCAAGATGTAATACAAAAGTCAGTTCTAATGAGTATAGCGTTAAAGTGAAATGAAAAGTAAAACCACCTCATGCATGTTTACAAATCACATAGTCAAGATATATAGGTATGTGATCACATAAACACATAAGCAATTAAGCATGTCAACACATAGTCACATAGGCAAGTAAACATGCTATCAGAATTAACTCATTATTTAAATGAAATAGAACAAATCATTTAACTACAAATGATTGAAATCAAAAGAGGTGCAACGGTCACACATGGACCCAATTAACTCCCAGAGTACCAAGGTATTCGAACCCGATTAGCTCTGATACCATTCTGCAACGCCCCGAAAACCAAGCTACGTGGGCGAGGTCAACGAGTCAAACAATACAACATAAAGCACAGAATAGTCCAACTTGGACCAATCCACAAGGTAGAAGCATAGGGGAATCCTATGTGGATTCCAAAGAAAAGTCAATAAGTCAAGGGTTGACCCACGAGGACCAAATGGGTTAAATAGGGTTAACCAACATAATTTGGTTTTGAAAGGAGTTTGTAAGAAGTACAGAGAAACTCCAAAGGTTTAAAAGTAACAAGTAATGAAGTTTGCTTTGAAAGTTTATCATGAAAGAGGTTTTGGAAAGATTATGATCAAACAGTCCTTAGAAAATTGAAAGTAGTAATTTTCCCATAATAGGGTAACCATGGACTAAGAAATGCTAACAAGTATTAAAAACATAATTTAACAAGGATCCTAAAGGATCCAATTATCAAGATTAAGATCAAGATTATGATTATGAGGGAATTTACAAATAGTTTCATATAATTCAAATCTACAAATGAGATAACGGTAACAACAATTACAATTTTCCTACCATGAACTATATCATTGGAACATTAACAAATCACAAGACGTCCTCGTAAGGAATCTTCCAAAACGAGAAGCCATGCGTCGGTTAACCCTTGGGCCTTGCCCTAATCAACAATTCCTGAAAAAAGGGGTTTTATACATTCAATAAGCACGATGGCTCAGTCGAAAACATTGTAGAAATGTACTACTACATCTAAAATCATGCTATGACATGCGGTGCAATGCTTTGCCGTCGTGGCGATGCAACTAGCCGGATGGCCAAACCGTGAGACATTCCCAACTCATTATCCCAATCACACACTCTCACACCGGATAGCGAGCCACTCAAACGTGAGTGTAGCATACAAGATCTCCAGTAGCTAGCCGAATATGATCTTGCATTTTTAAATGTTTTAAGGATAAAAAATAACCTTCCTCACTTCACACCCGCTTCCAGAATTTCATCAAATTACAACCCCAAACGGGGATTCCAAAGACATTCCCCAATCGTGAGAATTTTAACAATTTCATATGCCCCAAGCCAATGCCATGAATGCTTTGTCGACTTGGTGACTATGATATGCTACTAGATGCGGTTATGCTTTAATAATGTCATTTCTAAGAATACATGATAAGAAGTAAACATGGTAGTTCATATAAAATGTAATAATCATATTAGGCAAATAAGAGATTTTTTTAACATCAATTAGTATTTGAAACCTGTAGACACCCCATTTTGTCGGCTATCAGATTTAGAAGACCCATAGCTTGGTGGTTCACAATGATCAAAAAAGACTCAAAAATCTATTTCTCAAAATGCTCAGAATGACCAAAACGCCCCTGAAAGCCCAAAAACTCCCAGATTTGGACCAAAAGTTCTGGAAACATGCTATGTCGTAAGCAAATTGATAAAATGAGTTTTTAAGTAAAATCGGATGAAATCGTCAGCTCCCAGAGACCCCCGAAAGTCCCGGAAGTTCCCCGACAGTCCCCGTTGACCGGTTTGACCAAGGTTTGACCAGGTTTGACCAGAGTTTGACCAAGTTTGACCAAAATCGTCCGAATTCACCGGAATCATCCGAAAAGTATTAAAATGAGTTTTAAAAGAGAATCGAGCGAAAACGTCGGCTCCTGGGAGCTCTCGGAGGTTCCCAGAACTTCCCGGAAATCCCAAGTTTGACCAGTTTGACCAAGATTTGACTTTGGAATCGGGGCACCAAAACAATTTTCAAATATTTTTCATGGATACTAGAGGTCAATAGCTTTCCAACGGTATATCGCACATAATTCCTGGATTTAAAACGAATTTATTTTGAATTTCCGAAGGCGAAAAAGGCGATCAAATCAGCTTTTATCGCGAATACCGCAAAACTTTTTAAAGTGACCTATCCCCGAACTATTTTTTATGTAAATTAGACTCCATCATCTTTCCAATGTTATATCACAACCTCAATTTGGAGTTCGTATGCATTTTCTGTGAATTTCGGACAAAATGGGGCCTTTTCGCGAATACCGAAACCACTGGGGGCCTAAACGTAAATTTTTGGGCGTCTGAGGAGCAGTGCCGCCGTGGCACTGGCCCACTGCCACCGCGGCACAGGCCCAGTGCCGCCGCGGTACTCAACCCTCGCAGAGTCCATTTTTGTAATTTTTTTTGGGGGGTCTAATTTGATTAATTGAAAACCAAAACGACGTAGTTTCATGTTCACAGATGTTTGGGACCAATGGGAACACTTCTAAAATCCCAAAACCACCCCAAATTGGCCTATATAAACCCCCCATTGCTCTTCATTTTGGGGGGGCCAAGTGCAAAAGCTTGAAAAGTTGTAGAGAAGAAGAGAGATAGAGATAGGTTTAGAAGAGAGAAAAGGAGCTTCCTCCTACTATTTTGCTATAGAAAGTGAGTTTTAATCTTGTGTTCTTCCATTACCTCTCTTATACTTCACATCCCAAACACCCCCAATCACCATTCTTGAGCATTCTTGAGTTAAGAAGCTACTTACATGTCCAAATGTCAAAATCTATGAGTGAAACACCAAGCTACAAGTCCAAAATCACATTGATTATCATCTATTGATTGTTATTTACTTACTTGTTCATATTATGTTCATCTCTTCTTGCCTCATTTCTTTTTTATTTTCTTTATTTACTTACTAGTTCATCATCATCTAGATGATGACATGAAGTTTGAGGTGAGTGAATCCTTATGGATAGTAGCTCTTAACCTCAAAAACATGTTTGATAGATGATGATCATAACTTCAATACCTCCAAGGTATCCTTGAAGTTATGTTCAAATGAAAATAAATCTCTCCAACAATCTTGGAGGTTCTTGATGATGAGTTTGATGTTGGCATTTTAAGTGGCTATGATCTTTATTGAGTATTGAAAATACATTTTCAAAACCTCTATTTCAAAACCCCCTCAATCCCTCTCATTTTGATTTCAAGGAAGAAAACCTTATTTTCCCCAAAATCTTCAAAACAGTGAGTGAGCTGAGTTCAAAGATTTCTCTAGAACTCAATACTCAACATATATATGCAAGGCCACTTGGAAAGTCTTCCTAACTCATTGGAGAACACCCATGATTTTGGGTTTGACTTGGAAGTACTTGAAAATGGTCCATTTGGACCCAAACATTCCTTCCGAACATTCTGCCTCTGCTGTCACAGCAGCTTGACTAACTTCCAACTTCTTTTTCAGAAGATTTTCCGAAGGGGGTGGTCCCAACTTATTTTTCCCTTAAACTTCAATGTCTTAGGAAACTCTCTGTATAAAATGGGTCTTTAGATCACTCGTTTTCATTTTCTAAGGTTTTTCAACATTTCTGTCGACAGTACGGACTCTGTTTCTGAGTGACCTCTGTTGTTCATATGATTTCTCTCAATATGTGATAGTTATTAAAAATTGGCTTTTTGGGTTATGTTCTAGACACAATAAGGAGGATCTCCATAAAAAATCATGTATTGAAAACATTCCTAACCCCTCTTTTCCATTTTTACAAGATCATGTTACTGTTCTGTCCACTTTTCACAGCAAGCACCTTTTAACTTTCATTCTTTGATTTGATGCTTATATGCCTTCCAAATTAGTTCATATGTTAGGAAGTAGTTCATACTACATTTGTACATATCCCATGATGATTTCATTCATTTATTCATACACATTATGGACTTCTAAGTCATTCTAGGAATCCATGAACACAAAGCACACTACAACCTTGGCACATTCTAGATACATACATTGCATCCATGCAAGATTTGGGGCCTTCATGGCTCCTAATCTAAGAAGATTATAAGGAATGAACTTGATCACACGTTCATGGTTTCCCCCGATCTAATCATCCTTTCCCATCTATCCCGGGGATTGAGAGGTCTTCTTTTCTCAAAGATTAACATGCATCATACTAGCTTGTTAAGCATATTTTGATTTCTTTGTTTATTTGTTTCAATAACAATTCATGTCCCCCCTTTAGATTAGGAAGTCTTGATTATTTGATACATGATTAGACGATTTTTCCTAGGTTTATTTGTGTGATCTTTCACTTTGCATTGTGTGATATTTGGCTTAGATCTTATGAATGATATCTTATCTTTAGATCTTCCATTTTAAAATTTTCTTATGTGATGTAATATACTATCATAGTATTATTTGTCGAACCAAACGTAGTATAAGATGATTATTTGGATGCTAATTGAGGCCCGTCGAAAGACGGGGCGAGTTGAGGGTGTTTTAGTCGCGACAAAGGCTCCTTCATCTCTCGTACCAAAACCCCGAGCCAAGTTCTTTGGTTATGAAGGGCCGGTGCCCTTTATCCGTTTGGGTGAGTCAAATTTGGGTTTCTTGGTTCTCTAAAGACCAAGTGGCGACTCTGTATCTGTTTTCAACAGACCTTTGCTCTTTCTTTGATTAAAATTGAACAAGTTTCAAAAGCAAACGAAGCGGTGGAATCCCGGTATCCACAATTTGGCGACTCTGCTGGGGATTTTTATTTTAAAACAAAATAATACAGAGGTTTGACTCATAAGAAGCATCCTTAAAATCATCTTTTTACTGTGTTTGGTTCACCGCATTGCACTCTTGTATTTTCCCCCTCCAACTGTGTCTGAAACGCGGCACTAACATTGTTCAGGTCTTGCTGTGTCAGGGCACAAGTCACCGTTGATACTGTACCTTCCAAGGTATATCAAAAAGAGTAAACACTTCCGTACTGTCTCTTTGACGGTATATTGGAACTCTCGTCAACGGACCCTCTTTGACTAAACCCAGCCTTTGCATATAGATTCCTGTAGAACCTTTCATAAGACTGTTCATTTATCTTTTCAGATAGGACAATGTGATATAACTGCTGTATGCCCTGATGGGATTACCTGAGCGGTGTAGACGCTTATGTGGCATAGAACATAACCTCTTTCTTATGATTCCCAAGGCAATCACTCACATGTGATTACATTGAGTTGACCTGCCTAGGCACCATGACAAGGATGTCTGCTCCATGTTCACAAAGATATACACCGCAAACCTTGTTTGTTGGTCCTAGGACATAGGAGTATGAAAACTAGCTAGACAGTATGATCACCATCATAACCTGTTCCTCCCAGAAACTCTGTCCAGATATCCCAGATATAACCATATTAACCAGTTTTTTTCAAAAACTCTGTCTAAATCTCCCTGATTTCCCAGATATACCAATTTCTCCCAGAAACTCTGTCCTATCTCCCAGAAACTCTATCCAAATTTCCTAGAAATATCCAAAGTACCTGTTTTCCCAGAAGCTTTGCCCAAATCTCCCAGATTCTCCAAAAATCCCAGCATCTCTGCCCAAATCACCCAGAAATGCCCAGATATACTTGTTTTCCCTGGAAACTCTATCCATATTTCTCAGAAATACCCAAAATACCAGTTTCTCCTAGAAGCTTAGTCCAAATCAACCAGAAATCCTTATTTCTTCTAGAAGCTCAAATGACTTCTAGAAATTTCTCCGAATCTTCCAAACCCATGTTTCTCCCAGAAACTCTATCCGAAATTCCCAAAGTATCCCGGAAATCCCTGTTATCCCTTGGTGATCATACTGGAAAGTAAGGTTAGCACACCCTGTATGGCTAGGACCTTATTTGTTTAACTGCTATCTGTTATAAGTAGGGGCATCATATTGATTAGGGCTTGCATCCACATGCTTGTCTCATGTGCATGCACCATTCTCATCAGTCTGCGCACACTATCTCAGTCAGTCTGTACATAAGTCAGTACATCTTCCTTAACCTCACTGTCATTGTCTCTCTAGTCATCACTATTAGAATCTGATACACTCCTCTCGAATCTATAGGTCATTATAGATTCCCAAAATTAGCCACTGAGATCCCCATCCTGGGTTAGAAGTTCGAATAGTCATTTGGTTAGAATCAGTCTGCCGAAAAAATTCAACATGAATCAGGAAACTTTGGAAGCCAAGGTCACTGAATTAATAAATCAACAGTCAGATCGGCTGACTGAAGTTCTGAAATTTATGGAAGAGTTCCGACAACAACAACCACAGTACCCACCTAGGTTCCCACCACTACAAGGGTTCATGCCACCACCACCGCCTGGATTTGGACCGCCTCCCGAGAACAATGGGGAAGAAGAATGGTTTCAAGGAGTCCCGCCACCTGTATATGAGAAAAAGCTCTAAGAGAAAATGGATAAGGTCGACAAGCTTGAGAACATACTAAGAAAGAGTAAGGGAGTCGACGATTACATGTTAGATCTGGAAGGATTGTTTGAGCCCAACAAGGTGAGGCTACCCGAGAACTTCAAGATGCCTGAAATCGAGCGTTTTGACGGAACTGGAAATCCGAAGAGCCACGTGAAGTTTTGTATGAGCATTTTCCAGTCAATGGGCTGCACCCATGAGCACATAGCTATGTTGTTCCCTCAAACCCTCCAGAAAGCCGCACTATCTTGGTTCCTAACCCTTGAAACTTCCAAGACCCGAGTTTGGGAAGATGTTTCTAGAACTTTCATTGATCACTACTCCTACAACCAAGAGCTTGATGTCACCATCCGAGATCTTGAAACTACCAGGCAGAATTTTAATGAGTCCTTCACTGCATTCTTGAGCAGATGGAGGAATAAAGTAGCCCAAATGATCCACAGGCCTGTTGAGAAAGAGCAAGTACGTATGTTGGTCAAGAACCTGCAACCAGTATACCATGAAAAACTATTCTACCAGTCCATCTCAACATTTGAAGAGTTGTTTGAGGTTGGAACTAGAATCGAGGATGCTATCTGTGAAGGCAAGATCAATGGAGCTGAGTCACTGAAAAAGGAGAAGAGACCCCACACCTTTGGTGAAGATCAAGAGAGCCTAGATGTCAATGCCTTAAGCCCATCATCAAGCCAAAATGACTGCAGTAAGCGGCACAAGAAAGGAAACCAAAGAGTCTTCACACCACTTGACATGAGCTTATCCTCCGCTCTCAATCACCTTGTTCAAAAGGGCCACCTTGTACCTTTGGAGCCCAGTAAGCCTCCTAATCACCCACCTCCTGGGTATAATGAATCCAAGTATTGTGATTACCACCAAGACCAAGGCCATGAGACCGACAACTGTAAGAGGCTCCGTCACTCAATTCAGGATCTCTTAGATGATGCGCCGCACCCCAATCCAATCCACCACCTCGGTCTCGACCAACCCTTGACCTATCCGTTTAAATGATCCCCTTCGCTGAGGACCATGAGTGTTGAACCTGTGCAAGTGAAGTGATGGTGTTTGGGACTCTTGATAGAAAACCAAATGAAGATGCTCTTTAGAAAAAAAAAAGAGAAATAAAAAGAATAAGTGAGTCACTGTGACATTCCATTTGAGACCAGGTCGAGTCTAGTCGAGTCTGTTGTATGTTTATTCTTGTGGTCGAGTCTGTTTGTCTTCGAGTTGTTAATGAGTCTGTAATCCTTCTCTACTGATGGAATGAAGTCTCATTTTGCCTAATCTGATGTGCCAAGTCATAGATGCATGAATCGCTGAACTGAAGTGTCACTTTTCAAATTACCATGGATATTACTGTGCTAAAAAAAAGGTAATTTTTTTTACTCAAACAAAAAAAATCCTGAAAGGTCAAAGTCAATTTTGCGCTGACACCGATGAAGAGCCGAGAATTGAATAGTCTTACTTTAAGAATTCAAAGATGTTTTTGCTCAAATCTCGAAAAGACATACTTGGAACTGATTTGGGGCTTGCCCAACACCCTTTTCCACCATTTTAAAGCCTTGAGCCCAGTCCAATCAAGAGCCATACAAACCTGTCCAATGCAGACTTAGTCATTGTTGGTAGCCAAACATTTCAATGAGTTTCTTCCCCCTTCAAAAAAAAAAAAGAAAAGAAAAGCTAGCTAGGTTGAAAACCTGAAACGGGCACCTAGGCAAAAGTGAGAGCTAAGAAGGTGTTGATTTCCAAAATCTGACCCTAGCCAGTCAAAAGGTTGAAGAAAATTTTGATGAAACAAATGAGAAAATTGTATGCTTCAAGGTACATCATTAGAACGCGCCTAGATCATGTTTCAAAGGGCTCAAAACGACCATAAACAAATTCTGAGGGCTGACACGCACATCATGAAATTCTGAGATTACGGTTGAAAGATCTCACAAGAATCGACTACATTAAAAAAGCAAAATTGACTGGCTAGGCGAAAGTGAAAAGGATCAATCCTCAAAACAAAACAAAAGGAAAAAGAAAAAGAAAAGAAAGGGAGATTGAAACTGAATCCTTTTATTCAAAGCTACCACAAGTGGCTCAAGTTTAAACTTCTTTGATGATTGGTTTGAAAAACCCTCATACCTCAAACCCCTTATTTCAAGCTTCGTCTTGAACTACGCTCGACCTGATTCTCACTCGGGGATACGTAGGCAACCGCATCGGTTCGGCCGACACCATCATAATCAACCCCCCCCATTCTTTCAAGACTTTGGCCCGAACTACGTTGGACCTGATCCCCACTTGGGGGTACGTAGGCAGACTTTCAAAAAAAGAAAAAAAGAAGGATGGCTCGCTAGGTCAAAAATCCGAAAGGACGCCTAGGAAAAAATTAGAGTTAAATCCAAGGTGAGCAATAACAAAAGAGAGAAAAGAGCTTGCTAGGTCACCTCACTGGTGCCTAGGCAAAAGTTATGAGCATTTGAGAGATTAAAGTCACGGTCCTTGCCTCAAGCCAGAAATCACCTTCCACACTAGGGGCAAACTTTGGCTACTCGCATCGTTTGCCTAAATTTTACTATCTACCCTTCATACAAGGGGCAAACTTCGGTCACCTACCTCGTTTGCCCAAAACCTCCAATGAGCCTTCCTCTAAACTAGGGGCAAACTTCGGTCATTTACCTCATTTGCCTACCAATCCCACTTCATGCCCTTCAAACTAGGGGCAAACTTTGTTTGCCACCAATCCCTATAAGCCTTCAAGTCATAAGCATTGTCTTGAACAGATGGAAATGGAGCATCTTTTATTCCATAAGCTAAGGCACTAATTCAAAGCACATCTTGGGAGAAGCAAAGAAATTGATTAGATCAGTAGGGAGGAATTTTCAAAATAAGATTCACCATCAAAGTGATGCCACGTTAAGGTGAGAAGTAAACACAAAAGAAAAATGGTACATCATTTATGATAAGAGCACATTAAGTTTTGGCAAGTCGAGCTTGTTTCATTTCAGTGTCGAATGTGTCGCCCTCGCGCGTCGGTGTCTGTCAGTTTCTGAGTCTGTCATAGTCTTTTTCAGAAAAAGAGTCTGTCGTAGTCCCAAATGTATAAGTCAATAGTGACAAATAATGAATTTTTCAAATCAAGTTATAAAGAGCATTCTAATGACAATGCAAGCAGGAGTACCAAACATTATTACTGCACTAGTCAAGGCGTCAGCATGAGAAGCGTCCAAACTTGGGGAAAATTTCATCCCTTTCCAAACCGCCAAAAGTTAACCATCATCTTCTAACAACATAAGTCCATGAGTGGCTGTTGATGATCTTTCTTTCTTCATGCAACATAAGTCCATGAGTGGCTGTTGATGATCTTTCTTCCTTCCTGCAACATAAGTCCATGAGTGGCTGTTGATGATCTTTCTTTCTTCATGCAACACAAGTCCATGAGTGGCTGTTGATGATCTTTCTTCCTTCCTGCAACATAAGTCCATGAGTGGCTGTTGATCTTTCATCTTTCTTCATGCAACATAAGTCCACGAGTGGCTGTTGATGATCTTTCTTCCTTCCTGCAACATAACTCCATGAGTGGCTGTTGATCTTTCATCTTTCTTCATGCAACATAAGTCCATGAGTGGCTGTTGATGATCTTCCTTTCTCCTAGCAACATAAGTCCATGAGTGGCTGTTGATCTTTCATCTTTCTTCATGCAACATAAGTCCATGAGTGGCTATTGATGATCTTTCTTTCTTCATGCAACATAAGTCCATGAGTGGCTGTTGATGATCTTCTTTCATCCTAGCAACATGATCTTCCTTTCTCCTAGCAACATAAGTCCATGAGTGGCTGTTGATCTTTCATATCTCTTCATGCAACATAAGTCCATGAGTGGCTGTTGATGATCTTCTTTCATCTGTCCAACATAAGTCCATGAGTGGCCGTTGATGACCTTTTTTCATCCTAAAGCAACATAAGTCCATCACCCTCCTCTTTCAATATCAAAACCTTAACTGCCACAGACCATCCCCGAGAACCCTGCATCATCCCCCGAGGACAAAAGAAGAAAGATACCAGCTCCCGGAGGCCCCGACCGGCCCTCTTGGATTGAGCACCGCAGGATTTGATCAACCGTGAGAGATTCAGAGATGGGTCCTGGTTCCCGATCAAGAAAAGAGATTCCCCGAGAACCTTGCATCATATCCCGAGGACAAAAGAAGAAAGATACCAGCTCCCGGAGGCCCCGACCGGCCCTCTTGGATTGAGCATCGCAAGATTTGATCAACCGTGAGAGATTCAGAGATGGGTCCTGGTTCCCGATCAAGAAAAGAGATTCCTCGAGAACCCCGCATCATCCCCCGAGGACAGAAGAAGAAAGATACCAGCTCCCGGAGGCCCCGATCGGCCCTCTTGGATTGAGCACCGCAAGATTTGATCAACCGTGAGAGATTCAGAGATGGGTCCTGGTTCCCGATCCAGAAAAGAGATTCCCCGAGAACCCCGCATCATCCCCCGAGGACAGAAGCAGAAAGATACCAGCTCTCGGAGGCCCCGACCGGCCCGCAAGATCCCGATCAAGAGAAGCAGTTGAAGAGAGATCCCAGAAAGAGTCGCTTCATCCCCAGGAAATTCAGTTTAATCCCCAGCGGACGTATCGATTCATACACCGTCAGTTCAATCACGACAGTCATAGTAGTTCACTGTTGACCCATCATCAACACTTCTTCCAGTCACGGTTAGCCCAACTATTTGATCCGATCCATGATAGTCACAATAGTCCATTATCGACTCATCATCTTTTTACCAATCGCGCTCATTCAAAATATAGCTTGTATCAATGGGGCTTCCATGATCATCGCTTGACATCTCAGGATTTCATGTCCATCACTTGACTTCTGTGTCCGTCTCTTAATTCCCAGGGCATTCGTATCCGTCGATTAAACGGCATCTCCGATTACAGTCCTCTGGGACCCCACGTTCGATTACATCCGCTTGCAAAGCACACTTCCCAAATTCCAGAAGTTTGCCCCTAGACCTAGAGTCTTGTAAACCTTGATGTCCTTATCCAAGTCATCCACCACATCACAGTCACAAACACTAGCACAACACCAGCCCACTCAGAGTGGCACACCCCACAACACCTGCTCATACTAGGATCATAACACTAGACATGATAGGACTCATGACACAATTCATATCACATCTATTCATTGCATATCATCCTCATAGCATAGCATCTGCCTGTCTCGTTGTGCATGTGTGATTTGTTCCTTTATGCCCCGAACTACGTCCTGGTCTGATTCCCCATGGGATACGTAGGCAGCTCACGCAGAGCATGACCAGCATTAGCCTCAGCATCATTGCATCGTTTGCAACGCTTTTTTTATCCTAAATCTATAGCCTCCAAAAGACCTGTCTCTTCAAAACTTTGGCACTCGCTTGCGACATGCGTTGCCTCGTAAGTTCATGCCAAAGAGGGGCAAACTGTAGACACCCCATTTTGTCGGCTATCAGATTTAGGAGACACATAGCTTGGTGGTTCACAATGATCGAAAAAGAGTCAAAAAGGACTCCTGGAAGTTAGCTCTATTTCTCAAAATGCTTCGAATGACCAAAACGCCCCTGAAAGCCCAAAAACTTCAAGATTTGGACCAAAATTTCTGGAAACATGCTACGTCGTAAGAAAATTGATAAAATGAGTTTTTAAGTAAAATCGGATGAAATCGTCAGCTCCCAGAGACCCCCGGAAGTTCCCCGAAAGTCCCCGTTGACCGGTTTGACCAAGGTTTGACCAGAGTTTGACCAAGTTTGACCGAAATCGTCCAAATTCACCAGAATCATTAGAAAAGTATTAAAATGAGTTTTAAAAGAGAATCGAGCAAAAACGTCGGCTCTTGGGAGCTCCCGGAGGTTCCCAAAACTTCTCGGGAATCCCAGGTTTGACCAAGATTTGACTTTGGAATCGGGGCACCGAAACAATTTTCAAATATTTTTCATGGATACTAGAGGTCAATAGCTTTCCAATGGTATATCGCACATAATTCCTGGATTTAAAACGAATTTATTTTGAATTTCCGAAGGCGAAAAAGGCGATCAAATCAGCTTTTATCGCGAATACCGCAAAACTTTTCAAAGTGACCTATCCCCGAACTATTTTTTTATGTAAAGTAGACTCCATTACCTTTCCAATGGTATATCACAACCTCAATTTGGAGTTCGTATGCATTTTCTGTGAATTTCGGACAAAATGGGGCCTTTTTGCGAATACCGGAACCTCTGGGGGCCTAAACGTAAATTTTTGGGCGTCTGAGGAGCAGTGCCGCCGCGGCACTAGCCCACTGCCGCCGTGGCACAGGCCCAGTGCTGCCGCGGCACTCAACCCTCGCAGAGTCCATTTTTGTAATTTTTTTTAGGGGGTCTAATTTGATTAATTGAAAACTAAAACGACGTAGTTTCATGTTCATAGATGTTTGGGACCAATGGGAACACTTCTAAAATCCCAAAACCACCCCAAATTGGCCTATATAAACCCCCCATTGCTCTTCATTTTGGGGGGGCCAAGTGCGAAAGCTTGAAAAGTTGTAGAGAAGAAGAGAGATAGAGATAGGTTTAGAAGAGAGAAAAGGAGCTTCCTCCTACTATTTTGCTATAGAAAGTGAGTTTTAATCTTGTGTTCTTCCATTACCTCTCTTATACTTCACATCCTAAACACCCCCAATCACCATTCTTGAGCATTCTTGAGTTAGGAAGCTACTTCCATGTCCAAATGTCAAAATCTATAAGTGAAACACCAAGCTACAAGTCCAAAATCACATTGATTATCATCTATTGATTGTTATTTACTTACATGTTCATATTATGTTCATCTCTTCTTGCCTCATTTCTTTTTTATTTTCTTTATTTACTTACTAGTTCATCATCATCTAGATGATGACATGAAGTTTGAGGTTAGTGAATCCATATGGATAGTAGCTCTTAACCTCAAAAACATGTTTGATAGATGATGATCATAACTTCAATACCTCCAAGGTATCCTTGAAGTTATGTTCAAATGAAAATAAATCTCTCCAACAATCTTGGAGGTTCTTGATGATGAGTTTGATGTTGGCATTTTAAGTGGCTATGATCTTTATTGAGTATTGAAAATACATTTTCAAAACCTCTATTTCAAAACCCCCCTCAATCCCTCTCATTTTGATTTCAAGGAAGAAAACCTTATTTTCCCCAAAATTTTCAAAACAGTGAGTCAAAACAGTGAGTGAGCTGAGTTCAAAGATTTCTCTAGAACTCAATACTCAACATATATATGCAAGGCCACTTGTAAAGTCTTCCTAACTCATTGGAGAACACCCATGATTTTTGGTTTGACTTGGAAGTACTTGAAAATGGTCCATTTGGACCCAAACATTCCTTCCAAACATTCTGCCTCTGCTGTCACAGCAGCTTGACTAACTTCCAACTTCTTTTTCAGAAAATTTTCCAAAGGGGGTGGTCCCAACTTATTTTTCCCTTAAACTTAAATGTCTTAGGGAACGTTCTGTATAAAAATGGGTCTTTAGATCACTCGTTTTCATTTTCTAAGATTTTTCAACATTTCAGTCGACAGTACGGACTCTGTTTCTGAGTGACCTTGTTGTTCATATGATTTCTCTCAATCTGTGATAGTTATTAAAGATTTGCTTTTTGGGTTGTGTTCTAGACACAATAAGGAGGATCTCCATAAAAAATCATGCATTGAAAACATTCCTAACCCCTCTTTTCCATTTTTATAAGATCATGTTACTGTTCTATCCACTATTCACAACAAGCACCTTTTAACTTTCATTCTTTGATTTGATGCTTATATGCCTTCCAAATTAGTTTATATTTTAGGAAGTAGTTCATACTACATTTGTACATATCCCATGATGATTTCATTCATTCATTCATACACATTATAGACTTCTAAGTCATTCTAGGAATCCATGAACACTAAGCACACTACAACCTTGGCACATTCTAGATACATACATTGCATCCATGCAAGATTTGGGGCCTTCATGGCTCCTAATCTAAGAAGATTATAAGGAATGAACTTGATCACACGTTCATGCTTTCCCTCGATCTAATCATCCTTTCCCATCTATCCTGGGGATTGAGAGGTCTTCTTTTCTCAAAGATTAACATGCATCATACTAGCTTGTTAAGCATATTTTGATTTCTTTGTTTATTTGTTTCAATAACAATTCATGTCCCCCCTTTAGATTAGGAAGTCTTGATTATTTGATACATGATTAGACGATTTTTCCTAGGTTTATTTGTGTGATCTTTCACTTTGCATTGTGTGATATTTGGCTTAGATCTTATGAATGATATCTTATCTTTAGATCTTCCATTTTCAAATTTTCTTATGTGATGTAATATACTATCATAGTATTATTTGTCGAACCAAACATAGTATAAGATGATTATTTGGATGCTAATTGAGGCCCTTCGAAAGACGGGGCGAGTTGAGGGTGTTTTAGTCGCGACAAAGGCTCCTTTCTCTCTCGTACCAAAACCCCGAGCCAAGTTCTTTGGTTATGAAGGGCCGGTGCCCTTTATCCGTTTGGGTGAGTCAAATTTGGGTTTCTTGGTTCCTTAAAGACCAAGTGGCGACTCTGTATCTATTTTCAACAGACCTTTGCTCTTTCTTTGATTAAAATCGAACAAGTTTTAAAAGCAAACGAAGCGGTGGAATCCCGGTATCCACAAAACCATAGAAACTCAAATAGCATTTAGGTTTAGACATGGATTCAAGTAAGCATATAAGGGCAAGTAATCATTCAATTAATCACATAGGAAGAATTCCAAAACAAGATTAATGTCTATTAACACTAACTTACACATGACAAACCATGAAGTTGGAAATAATAGTGCACTTAAACAATGAAATCTAGCTCTTGAATATTTGAGCAAATACCCACATCACCCCAAAGAGATCCAAAGAAGAAATTTATACATTAGCATATTCCCAAGGCTATCAATACCTAGTTAAATAAAATCGCATTAGGAATAGGAAACGAAGGTGTATCAAGAAAATTAAAAGTACCTCTTGAGTATATGAACAAGAAGGACCAAACCGTAGACCTTACGGACGATCCGAGAACAACAGTGGGTAGACCTTGTTGAGATGATCAAAATGGTCTCTAATAACCAAGCTCCAAATATGGCTTGATAGTCTTCAAAATTTATCTTGAAGCTCTAAGCTTCCATGGAGATTTTGAAATCTCCAAACAAGAGAGAGAAATGAGATATATATATATATATATATAGAGAGAGAGAGAGAGAGAGTTGTATATCCCAAAAATGAAAAAGAAAGAAGAGATAAGGAGGGAGAGAGAGAGAGAAGGAAGGTGCTAGGAAACTTCCCAAAAGTTTATGTATTAGGTGAGGGGGTAGGTTAGGGTGGTTGAAGAGTTGTTGGGGGTGGTTTGGGAGTTGTTTGGGAGGTGACTTGTGGGTCCCACCCTTGTCTCCCTCACACACACACACACACACAAAAATATGTAGCTTATATGTACACACATGTGTCAAAACAAAACCCCTTCTCCCAAATCAAGACCCTCATTGGTCTGAAATTACCAAAATGCCCTTTTAAAATTCTGGGTTTCTACAATACCCCAGGATATACAAAAAAACACAAAAACATCGGGAAAAAGCCAGAAACATGGGAGGGAAAGTTGTCTAGAATATAAAGAACAAAAAGAGCACCTTCCCAACAAAAATCCGAACCATGGCACGCACCCAAGGATCAGGGATTGCCTTTAATATGATTCTTCTTCTATTTGACCTTCTTCTTAGTATTACTTCTATGTTGAAAATCTGGGGGCTCATCAATGAGAGAAGTGTCAAAAGGATCATCTTCTTCAACGGAGCCCTCCCCCATTGAAGCATATGAGCAAATGTGATCCTCAGTCTTGTATACAAAAGGGATTAACTCATTAAAATGAGTAGCTAATTGTCACCTTGCTGAACTTTGCTTGTCATAAAGGAGTACTCAACATTCAGCCTATGATCCACTTTCCTAGGATACTCATTGTGCTTAGAAGGAGGGAAACCAGGGACCTTAGAGGGACGAGCACCACTCTGGACATCTGAAGTACCAATCGCCTTAGACTTACCATTAGCAAGTACCTTAAACTATTGCCCTTTACTACTAGGCTCGAGAACGGGAATCTTATTGGAATTTAGATCGACCTGAGTATTCTTAACCAGTGGGATTCCTCTTGACAGAACGAGATATGGTAGGATGAGCTTGAGTTTGCTTGCTGCAATCATGCCCAAAGCATTTGCATTGGGCGCACCTTGTGGGAGTCCACTGATACTCAACATGGAGAGTGATGGAATCATTAGCAGGGGAGTTCTTTGTTGCTAGCTCAAAGCTCTTAATCCAAACCTCTTTAGCATCAACTTCCACACAAATTCTAGCATAAGTAATCCATCTACGGCTCGCTGTCATTTTGTCCACATGAAGGGGTCTACCAACAATGTAACTAAGACCCTCCGGTGTCCAATATTCCAGCGGAATTTTATAGAAGTGCACCCATAAAGGGACCTTGGTAACTCTATCATTCCTAATAGAAAGTTGAGGTTCCCATTTCCGAAGGATGATAGATTTACCAACCATATTCTAAGGTACTCCCCCTAGGACCGCCTCCAACAAAGGCAAAGATTTGAACTTAAAATAGAATGTGCCTTGATCTGTAGCCAGTGTATCAATAAGGACAGTATTATCCCAAAACTTAGTAGTAGCTCTTTGAACAAGGGAAAAAGGCAACCTTTAGTCCAAGAAATCAATGTATGGTTGACATTTGAATAATTTTTTATAAGTAACAAAATGCACTTTTAGCACTTTGGTAAGGACCAATCTAGTTTATTAATATTAACTTGCATTAATCTTAGTGCGTAGGAACCTATAAAAGAAAATTCTTAGTTTTTTAATATTAACTTGTAATCTAGTTTTTTCTTTTATCTATGTACATATGTGAACCGATATGTGTATATGCATATACCCATAAGTATTAGCATTTTAAGCTACTGTTATTTTTCGTAAAATCTTTGTAAAACATTTTTCGGAAAATCAAACACCAAAAATTGCTGATCTTTTAAGAAAATGAACTATGTCAAAACAAAACTTAGCGTTATTTTATGAAGCAATTACCTTAAAATTCGACATATTAACAAAGCACAGTTGGTTTTGTTTGAATGATGACTTCTCTCTGAACATAGTGTCAATTGCATATCTTCATAGTTTGCTTATCACAATGTTTCTAGTAGAGAATCACAATTCCTACAAACAAAACAAAGAATTCAGCATTCTTCTAAAACCAATTGAACCCATATTGAAAAACCTATTCCTCAAAATGGACTGACTTTTAATATTCTTCATAGACCCAATGCATATGTGTTCGCTCCTGTGATGGCTTGTTTAAGTTTGGCTAGGAAATTCAAGTACCCTATAGTTTTAGTGGAGTTTTAATTTGGGCCCTGCATTGCCAAATGCATCACGTTGGTCGCTCAAGTTTCAAAATTGTGTCAAACAGTCAAAATAAGATTTTGAAACTTCAGGGGCCGAAGTGATACATTTGGAAATGTAGGGTCTAAAGAGAAACCTTGCCAAAACTTTACGGTTTTAAGTTTCTACTCTTTCTTTTCTATTTTATACAAGCCAAAATTTTCCTATACATTGTATTTCTCTCTTCATGTCAGTTTACATAGCTTGATTCTCATACTTGTTGTGGATGCAACATGCCATGCATCATGGCTGACCCAAATCTTTGACTATAGGAAGTTGCATATTTCCCAATTTTTCTAAAAAATATTACCATTTAATAACACCAAAGTTTCATTTGTTTCATTTTGGGCTTTGTATTATGAACTACAATACTTAAGAAAAGACGATCATTAACGACATCCAAAAAAATGAAGGAATAGACTACATGTTGTTACTACTTATATTTGGCATGATAGTAGGCATCCCCACGGCTCACTTATTGTCACTTATATAGTCAGAGAATTGTCCTTGATTCAATTTTGCTAATAATGCTCTTGTTGCTGATCAGTGGAGGTGGCCAACTACCATTACTCTTGAGCTCATGCAGATTGGGACCGTCAGCCCCTATAATTGTAGGCCTAAGGCTACTATACTTGGCAATGTGATATGGACTACCTGCAAGTCTAGAACATTCTCCATTCACTCCACTTGAGAAGTCTTTAGGAAAAAAAAAGTCTACTATGAAAGGTTGGGTTAATTTGGTTTGGTTTCCTTAAAATGTGCCTTGACATTCTTTTATTCTTTGGTTGCTTTTTAGGAGAAGCTAAACACTCAAGATAAGCTTGTTCAATGGGGTGTTAGAACCAATATGAATCGTGTGTTTTTGTAATGGCAAGCTTTTGAACCACAACCACTTATTCATTAATTATAATGTCTTTAAGAGGATATGGAGTGTGTTTAAAGGCAAATGCAACATCTCTTTGCCTTCTATGGATTAACTTCTGAGTGGAAAGGAGATAACTTTTACAATGGTATTTTATAGTACCGCTCTTGTGACAGCGGATTATGTTTAATTTTGAGAGAGAAATGATATGATTTTCAATAATGACCAATAGAGAGGTCAAGTCTATTATAGGTGTGATATGCCTTGATATGGTTGGCTCATGAATGGCCTAAGTAGATTTTCATGCATTAATGCTAGGTCAGGAATATATGTTGTTGCTTTATAGGTCTGTCTCTTCAACTTCATATGTTGTGGTAATTGGAATTTCTTTTGTTGTCTAGACAAATTTCTTTTGCTGGTGTTTGGTCTGGATATGCCTGGGTGCTGCTTACTATTAAATAGCATCTACTTGGTTTCAGTTCTATGTTGTTTATTTTTTGTTGTTGCCTTTTGTTGAAAACATTTCCACCAAAACTTAGAGAGAACGATCGTTACTCTCTATCTTGTATTAACTCATAATAATGAAGAGAAAAAAATTACAAGAAGGTCCTCATCATACCACTAAAATAAACTAAACCAACTAACATAAAATAAAATACTCAACACTCACCCTCAAGCTTGTTCGAAGATATCTCACATGCCCAGCTTGCTAAGGATAAAATGAAAAGATCTACTAGTAAGAGTCTTAGTAAGAACATCAGCTAACTATTCTCCGGATTTCACAAATGGAGTACAAATATTCCTACTATTCAACTTCTCCTTGATGAAGTGACGATCAATTTCCACGTGTTTAGTCCTGTCATGCTGAACAGGATTATGAGTGATGCTAATAGCAGCTTTGTTGTTGTAGTATAACTTCATTTAGTCTTCAGGTTTAAAACCCAGATTAGAAAGAATAATCTGGATCCATAACAACTCACATACCCCTTGTGCCATAGCTCTAAACTCTACTTCAGCACTAGATCGAGCCACTACGACATGTTTTTTTACTTCTCCATGTAACAAGATTCCCCCCAACAAAGGAACAATACCCTGTGGTTGACCTTCTATCGGTCACCGACCCTACCCATTCTGTGTCAATATAGGCTTCAACTTCAATGGAACCATGCTTACCAAAGAACAACCCTTTCCTGGGTGCTGACTTGAGGTACCTCATAATTCGAAAGGCAGCATCGAGATGAACCTGTCTTATAGAATGTATAAACTGACTGACCATACTCACTACGAAAGCAATATTTGGTCTAGTGTGAGATAGATAAATCAATTTACCTACTAGTCTCTGATATCTACTATTATCCACTAGCTCTCGACTTGAGTCATCCCAGAGTTTCATATTAGGATCCACAGGAGTATCAGACGCCTTGCACCTGAGCATTCCTATTTCCTTTAGTAACTCCAACACATTCTGTCTTTATGATATAAATATCCCATCATTGGATCTGGCTACCTCTATTCCCAAGAAGTACTTCAAGCTTCCCAAATCCTTAATCTCATATTCCTTAACCAGGTAATTTTTTAACTTCCCCATCTCATCCAGATCATCTCCAGTGAGAACAATATCGTCAACATATACAATCAATGCAGTGACTTTAACTCCTGAGGAGTGCTTAACAAAGAGAGTATGATCACCTTGACTTTGTCTGAATCTATACTTGAGCATAGCCTGTAAAAACTGATCAAACCATGCTCTAGGTGATTGCTTGAGCCCATACAAAGACTTTCAAAGACGACACATTTTTCCTCTTGTCTTGGTATCTTCAAAACCTGGAAGGACATCCATACATACCTCTTCCTCTAAGTCACCATGTAGGAATGCATTTTTTTGTTGGGTTTGTGCCCTCAAACCATTACTATATGTATTAGACATTAGCATTTTAATATATGGATATCAGCTTTACATTTTATGATGTATGTTTCTTTCATGAGATGATTGTTTAATCCATAAGTATCATAGTAAGTATTTCGTGTGTGTATGAGATACATACAATGAGATACGAATTACTAATCTTTGATACTTAAAGCTTGTCACAGTGGATGATGAGACTGGATATCTCATCAGGTATACACTGTAGCATCATTAACTACCATTGGATGGAGTGATAAATCTCAATCACTAGAGTGTGACTCTTGGTTAGTATTCTAGTGCTTATAGTGCATTGACGGACCTGAGTTTCCTATAGACGCTCAAGGCTGTCAATCAGTCGATAGGAACTCATAACTTGTGTAAGGTACGTGTTCTCAATCTTGAGATGATTATGAACACAGACTGTGGATATGACTGCTTTGACTTACCAATCAGTGAGGTCTATAGAAGATCAACACCTGGGTATCTTGGGTATGTCATACTCATAGGGTTGTGAACATATATTGTCAAGACAGAATCTACCCTCTGTTTCAGAGTAAGCATTCCCTTGAGAATGTCACCAAGTCGATTACTGAGTACTGCAGTCTTGTTGATAAGAGTTATCAACATGTTTGGTAATCATGAGAGGTGAATGGGACTCAAGGATTATAAGAAGTAATCATGATTCAGGTTGACAGTAACTGTTTATCCGACTACCTGAATATGATTGCGAATGCTGACGGTAGAGGGACATTAGTACAACATACAAGTCTAGTTATCGCTTCGGATATGTTCTTTTGCGTTGGAGTTCAGTTATCGTTTTATAGTGGAGTAAACGTTAACTGATCAGTCGATTAATTTGCTGATCAAAGAGTTTGGTCATGGGAGTTAATCAACTGATCTGAGCCAACAATAAAGAGCCTAGGAGGTCCCACTCTTAACTCCGCTAGGATGCTTGGAAAGGCAAATGAGGATGATGTCAAGACAGGTTCGATCGATCGAAGTTGTCTCGATCGATTGAAGTCTAGACAGGTTCGATCGATTGAAGATGATTCGATCGATCTAATGTTCGATCGATCTAAACCACTTCGATCGCTCGAGAGCTAGGTCGGTTCTGGGAATCTATAAATAGGGCAGCTGCGTTCTGGAAAGGTTGTTCGTCATTTTTGAACGTCAAAAGCTGCAGAAACTGTTTTGGAGCCCCAAAACCTTCTGTATCCTCTCCATTAGGGTTCCCACCAACCCTAGCCCTTCCTGTGAGCATCCATAGGAGTCATAAGAGTGAAGACCATCTAGTGGAGGCTGCTGGAAGTCAGAGATTTCAGAACTGGGTTCAAGACAGTAAGGTATAATTCTTGTCCCCTCTTGTGCGCATCTATAGAGTTGATGGGTAGTAGATCCGGGCATGCCAATTAAGTTTTATAACTTGATTTTTCCGCTGCGCGTTTAAACTTAGAACTTAAACCGGTTTTTCCAACATTTTTTACATCAAACTGATGTAATGGCCACTCTAAATTAGCTGCAAGAGACAACACAACTCTAATGGAATTTATCTTGGCCACTGGAGCAAATGTCTCCTGGTAGTCTACTCTGTAGGTCTGAGTAAACCCCTTAGCCACTAACCTGGGTTTGTACCTCTCAATCGTCCCATCAACTTTGTGTTTCACCATAAACACCTACTTGCACCCTACTGTCTTCTTTCCATCAGGTAACTCTGATAATTCCCAAGTGCCATTTTTGGAGAGTGCTTTCATCTCTTCAACCATGGCAGACTTCCATTCAGGATCAGATATAGCTTACTGGACATGGTTAGGGATAGAAATAGACGAAATTTTGGATACCATAGCTCTATAGAATGGGGACGACCGAGAGTATGAAACAAAATTAGCAAGAGGATGTTTAGTACATGCCCTAGTGCCCTTTCGATGAGCAATAGGAATGTCTAAATCAGAGACCTGAGTTAACGAACCTGAATACCTGGACCATCATCACTAGAAGTGATCAACTAAAATGGAGAGAAAGGAATAGCTTCAATTTTTGATGCACCAAACCTTTTTCTCTCCTTGTTCTTTGAGTATGTCAGTAATTATTTCTCTTTCCTCCTATTTTCAGTTTGAGTTCCTTCTACTACACTTTTCTCTTTCTCCCTCTCTTCCGTATCATTTTCCCTTTCCACTCTCATTTTCAACTCCCTCTCCTTCTTCTGCTCTCTCCTTTTCAACTTCCATATCATTGCACATAATAGCAACAAGCATGTCTTCCTCACTCTCTTTCTCCCCCTGAAGAGGTGACTGCAAAGACTATGAAGACTGAAAGTATGGGTGTGTCTCATGGAAAGTAACATCCATTGAGACATACCACTTATAAGAAGGATGATGATAACACTTGTATCCCTTTTGTGTGGGTGAGTAACCAAGGAAGACACATTTAAGGGCACGAGGGTCTAATTTTTTTTCAGGATGGAGAGTGGTTGTGAACAAAATAGACACATCCAAACACTTTGGGAGGAATCACAAATGTAGAAGATGGTTAAAGTAGAACTTCAATAGGGGATTTTTTTACCAAGGATGCGAGTGGGCAGTCTATTGATGAGATATGCAGTTGTTAAAACTACCTCTCCCAATAGGACTTTCGAGTTTGCATCGAAAACATCATAGATCTTGTAGTTTCCAACAGATGGCGATTCTTACGCTCAGTAACTCCATTTTGTTATGGAGTATTAGTGCATGAAGTTTGTTTGAAAAATCGAAAACACATCACTCTTATCTTTCATCAAATACACCCAAGTAGTATGAGAGAAGTCATCAATAAAAGTAACAAACCATTTGTAACCATTCACAGTAGGAATATGAGAAGGACCCCACACATCAGTGTGAGTAATCTGAAAAGGAATAGTACTTTTATTTAACCTTAAATTAAATATGGTATGACGGTGCTTGCCAAGTTCACATTCATCATAGAAAACATCAGAAATACTCTAATTGTTTATTAATGATGGAAACAAATGACAAAGAAGGAAAATAGACAGATGTCCTAGTCTTTGGAGCCACAGCCATGCCTCTTTCGGAAGAATCTCCCTCGACTTATAATGAGCACCTTGAGTCATTCCACTCTCAATTCTATCGGGCATCAAAAAATAGAGTCCATTCACTTCCCTACCATTGCCAATCATCTTCTTTGTGGAGAGGTCCTGAAAAACTTGAAAAATACAGTGAGATGGAAAGAAAGTTACACAACAATTAAGCTTATGAGTGATTTGACTAATAGAAGTAAGATTAGTCGAGAAACTAGGCACATGAAGGACTGATGATAAAGGTAGTGTATTAGAGGCATTTATGACACCTTTACCAGAAATTGAAGAAAAACTACTGTCGGCAGTTCTCACTTTATCTTTACCTAAGTAGGGTTCATAAGTAGAAAAAACAGTTGACTGTCCAGTCTTATGATCGGAAGCCCCAGAGTCATGGTTGTTGAGAATGAGCATGTAAAGCAGTAGTGAAATTAGCAACCTTACCTGCTTGGGCAAAATAAGTAGAAGAGTTCACGGGAGTATCCAATTGTGCCATAATATGCCTTAGCGTCTCCATATCTACACTACTTATACTTTTAGCAGGGGAAGGGGATTGCATCTCCTCTGAAGGGCAAGAATCAAGTCGAGTAGATAAGTGGGAAGCCCTCTGTCTAGTGCCCCTACCACCACCTCGACCACCTGCTCGTCCACTCCCCCTCCCTTTCGTCAAGGGAGGACGATCATGTAATTGCGTGCAAGTTTGTCGAGTGTGATCGAGTATATTACAGTAGTCACATAACTGCTTACTCTTGTCCTCGGTGACCTCATCTATCTGATTCTTGGGCGGATAAGAACCTTTGCCTCCTATCTGATTGGAAGAGACCAAAGCTAACCTATCAGTGGAGATAGGTGGAAGCATAGCTGACTGGCGACTCTCCTCATTCTGCACATAAGCAAACGCTTCCCAAAGAGGAGGTAATGGATCCATGCCAAGGACCCAACTCCTTACCTGATCCAACTCAGGGTTGAATCCAGCTAAGAATTTGAAAATTCTCTCACTCTCAATATATTTATTAAAGTTAGCTGCATCCGTAGGGTAAACTGGGCGATGATTTTTCAAATGATCTAAGCATTTCCACATCATGGATGAAGAGGTATAATATTGAAGAATAGGGCGATGCCTTGAAATTCAGCCTCAATACTTCTCCGAAGTTCATAAACCTGAGTCACGTTCCCTTTCCGAGCATAGGTCTGAGTAAGGGTATCCCAAATGTCTTGTGCAGTTTCCATCTCCAGAAAACATTTAGCAATCGAAGGCTCCATGGAATGAAAAAGCCAACTCATACAAGATAATTATCCATCTCCCACTTAGCATAAGTATGATCCTCACGACTAGGTGCCTTAAGCGTGCCATCAATGTAGCCAAACTTTGCTCTACTGTGAAGCCAAAAAGTGACAGATTGTGACCAAGAGAGATAATTTTCACCATTAAAGAGAGTTATGGTGATTTTTGAGCCTGGGTTCTCGGTAATGACGGAGTGTTTTTCAATACCTATAGGAGAACCATAGTGAGGGACTGATTTTTGTCTTTGTCGTCAGACATGTTGAAGAAATCTCTTGGTCAGAACGGTCACACACGGCAATGAA
This sequence comes from Hydrangea macrophylla, assembly GCA_033977485.1. Lineage (NCBI taxonomy): Eukaryota > Viridiplantae > Streptophyta > Magnoliopsida > Cornales > Hydrangeaceae > Hydrangea > Hydrangea macrophylla. Next base: position 8,780,546 of record CM066990.1, on the reverse strand, counting down.
GGTAAACCTAGCCGTCAAGGACACCAGTCGGGTGTAATTGTCCTTTCTATGGATAGAACATTGGTCTGATTATGGACCTAAAAAACAAAAATCACTAAGGATTGTGTTCAAATCAAGACTAGTTTAAGGGGTCAGATCAGACCAAAGGTTGAAATATGAAGAAAAACAAGGAAAAAAGAGGATTTCAGGCCAGAAGTAGGATTCGACCGGTGCAGAGGGGCCCCTAAGGTTCGGCCTAGGCAGAGGGGGGGGGGGGGGGGGTGGGAGGCTAGTGGCTGGCGCAAGGTTGGGTGAGGAGTTAGTGAGTTACGACTAGGTCTGATAGGGGCTGTGAGGTGCGGTTAGGTCTGGTAGGGGCTGTGAGGTGCGACTAAGCCAGGGTGCGGTTTGGTAGGGGCTGTTGGTGATGAGAGTAGGTGGTGGTGGTTGGTGGTGATGAGTAACCCTAATTAGGGAGGCTTTGATACCATGTTGACAATATTTCCACCAAAACTTAGAGAGAACTATCGTTACTCTCTATCATTTATTAACTCAGAATAATGAAGAGAAAAAAAAAAATACAAGAAGGTCCGCATAATACCACTAAAATAAACTAAACCAACATAAAATAAAATACTCAACACCTTTGTGTAAGGTTGCCCTTTGTTTTACTTGTTTTCTTGTTTGGGGGAATAGTGTCCAATATAGCTTTCCTAGAAGGGGTTCCATCCTCTTTTTCCTCCTCTGTGCCTAGGGTATGCCCCATGTACTTTATAAATGTCCATTTCTTTGAAAATTTCTTACTAGGTAAACATTAAAAAAAGAAAAAAGAAAGGGCAGCCCAGTGCACGAGGCTCCCGCCATTGCGGAGTCTGGGGAGGTGAGATGTATGTAATCTTACCTCTGCAAGCAGAGAGGCTGTTTCCAGATTCAAACCCGTGGCCTCCAAGTCACAATGGAGCAATGTCACACCCCGATTTTTGTGTAACCAAATATTCAATCCAGAGCATGTATCCGGACTAATATTCAATTACCAAAAATCACGAGAGCGACACCCTCCCATATGCTAACAGAAAATTTATTGAAAACAGTATTTAATACTCCTTAAATAAGGACATGTGATCTTGTGTTTAAAGAAAAACTCTTTATTATTAAACATGTATTCCCAAACATCCATTTCATAATAAAGTTCTATTATAAATATTATATCACTTTTCAATTTAAAAAAAAACATCATTTTCATAAATAAAATGTCCACATACAGAGTTCAGCGGAAATAAAAATAAATAAGAATAAAATCTATACATCCATTGGTCAGAGTAACTACAACGTTCCCAATACCCAATATACCATATTTATTACAATTATACATACTGGCCCACAATGCCAGAAAATAAAATACAATCAAGTACAACAAAAATAAGTACAACTCCAATAATAAACAACACAACGACCATCTCTTCACCCAAACAGAAGCTCCAACGAAAATCTCTAAAAACTAAACCTGCACAAATACATTCGACTACGTTTCATATAGAAACGCCCCCGAATGTATAACACACTCGGGTCAGTCACATGACTGGTATGAGTTAAACAAAACAACAAGTCTTAGGGATCCAACTTGAACCCGTAGACAACAAATTACACTACAATACTCTTGGGTCAAGACAAGTAGTTCCACACACATATCTGGACAATAGAGTAGTTTCCATTTATGTGGTGGCAAGTAGTTTCTTGCCCAAAATCCAAAGCTACTACGACTTTTATACTTACCTTGGATATATATGGTGAGCCAGCCCTGCATAAAAGTTAGTGGGCCCACCATCCTGTAAATCGAATGATCATAAACCAAGCAAACAATTCCGTATACAAACCGTCCACATTCTAACTCAAACGTCGCATTCATTTTTCCACGCTTATCAGTCTTATGAAATAATCCATGCTCATTACTTATTAACTTTAAATTTATCTTTGCATTCCCTAGCTTCACCACTTGGCCACCCTCCATGGTACACCCACACATATATCCCATGTGTGCCCGGACATACTACCAACATCCACTCTGGTGCTAGTTTGGTTGGGGTATCAACCAAACCAGGTATACACACAGAAGGCCAGTCAATATGCCTAGACGTCTAACAAATAAGCCGAGCATAAGGCTTAGGCCAGCTTGATCACGAAGCCACTGGCAAAAAGGTACACTCAGCAAGTCGAGCTACCAAAAACAAAACATATCACACAACGGGGAGCGGTGAACACTAAGGAATTATGTTGCAATTATTGTTTATCGTTCGTATTATCCCAATAATTGTGAATTTCACGTTTATCACATAGTTCCGTCTTATCATCCAATCACATCTCTAACTTTTAGATGTATTCCAATTTCTTACAATAAAGGGTTTTATCAATTAACCCATAACAATTTTCCCTCAAAATTTCCAATCAAATTACAACATCCCCAATATACTATTCAACGTATCTATTTTACTCCTTTTTATCAAAATAACCACAAAATAAGGTCAGTTATTTCAGATACAATAATCTCAACCCAACATTCAATATTAGTATACATAAAGCACATAATAAGAAATCATATTCTCCAATTTTGCACGTTTAACTACATTAAAAACTGCTACTGTAATCTTAAATTTTTGCCCAAACGGTGCAGAATCAGGAAAAACTTAAAACACGAAAAGTGTGCAGAATCACGTTTTACATAAGACACGCGGACAGAATGTTCAAATTCAAAGCCACGATTTTCTAATAATTTTCTAAAGTTTCTGCGACTGTGTGAATTACACATAAAACGAATTTCACATATATTTTCTAACAAACATGAATATCCTATAGTTTTGATAAATCTAACGATTCACCTAACCCTTTCGAATACCCTAATGTCATGATCGCAAAGTCACACCAAGGGAAAGAATGTATCTAAATTACTTCAACAATAGCAACGTGTATCGATCCATTACAAAGATTTAACCCTAACAATTAAATTTAACATGCACTAATTTACTCCCATACACATACATATATATATATACGTGTATATATATATACTCGGATACACAAAGTTTAACTCACCTAGTTCGATCCAAAATTGACAACCACGAATGCTCCGCGATTCCCCACGTGACCACGAATCCGGAATCCTTCTCCTTTCTCCTCCCTTTTCTTCTTCTTCTTCTTCTTCTTCTTCTTCTTCTCTCCCTCTCTCTCTCTCTCTCTCTCTCTCTCTCACACACACACACGCACACACACACGTCTGTTCTTTCTTTTGGGTGGCTAGGGTTTTTAATATAAGATATATGTACACTACACACACAACACATGTCAATAAAACACACAAAAATATATAAATCCCGTTTTTCTTCTTGTGGGCTCACAAAAGAGACCTATATGAGCCCAGAATGCAGTACAAAGTGTTAAAATGAGTAGCCCAATGGGTACCCATGACCCCGGTACTAAGTTTTAATGTTAATTACATTATTTAACACATTCGCGGGCTTGTAAACACTATATAACAAAAATACATATCAACCCTTCATTTTATTTTTTTAACAAATATAAATTAATAAAATATAACTTCCAAACTGAACGTGCTCACTCATGATTTAATTTATATGTCCACCAAACACTAAAAATTTTCCAAACACATGTCTTACATAGGCACACTCATATAACATTGCTAACGGGAAAAATAATTAAAATAATTATTTACATAGAAATTTTAGGGTTGTTACAAGCAACCTTACCGTTGCGCCAACGGTAAACATTTAAATAAAAAGAAATATAAAAAAAATTAACAAAAATTATCATATAGATTGGTTTACAAAAGATTGGGATAACTAGTCTGATCTCCCCCGAGTTTAGCTCTAATTACACGAACATCCCCTATGGTTTTCATAATTAGACTGACCTCCCTTGAGTTTAATATTCAGGTAACATTGTCCCCTCCGTTACAAAAATGTTAACCCCCTAATGAAAAGTGCTTAAATCATTAAATAATTGCAACATTCTTATGAAAATACCCTTTATAGTTTCTGTCGAATTTTTTATTAAACAGAAAGGAAAAATAGAATTGAAAAGGTGGTGGAGACTTTGTCTCCCACCATTTCATCATAGTACTTATGTATAATATTTACATATATATATATTAATGTAAAAAGTAATATATTAATGAATGTTAAGAAGAGAATGATACCTTTTTTAATCGAGGATCAGTTTCTTTCAACTCATAAATTGGTATTTAGAAAAAAAGGGTAAACTAGTCGATAACCTGTGCAATGCACAAGGGTTATCGACCAAAAAAAAAACCTAAAGTTGACACAATGTCTTGTTTCAAGGTGCATATACGTTGCAAACAAATACACATATAATAAACAACAAAGCCACATCATGAGAAATATAAACAATAGCATTACTCTAAATGTATATAAACATACTTCCACATGCAGTAGAACAGAATTTAGAATACAAATTTGGAATACTCTTCTTTTTTTTTTTTCTTCTCTTTCACAACCTCAATGTTTGGAGTCTGTAACTCAACAGATATACTAATGCACATGTAACCTTTATGCAAAATCTGAAAGTTTATATACACAGATAGCCTTTCATATAGAAATATTCATATATGTGTGCATATATATGAGATATTGGCCAGACCTTCACTTCCTCAAACCGAGTTATGCACGGGTTGTACGCTACAATAATATAACTCCTCTCGACTTGAGATAAATCTGGCAACTTATAACTTGATTAGAGAAGTTGTGACCTATTATAAACCATGACAAAATATTGCAACAACCAAGCTAGAGAAAAAATTGTAACCATCCCGACAGAAAACTATAACAACGCTATTTTTGTAACCTACTGACAAAAAGTTGTAAGCAATAGACCCACATGCCATAACATTCTGTTAAATATAGACTCCTAAACCCCTCTGTTTTATGTCGAAACATGCATACAATTATTACAATTCCAACTCTTACCTGTTGTTTCACCATTTTCAGAAGATGAGACATTGAACTTACTCTCCTTCTCTTCCTACTTCAATCATTGCTGTTTCAAAGTAATCCAATCACAAAATTAAAACAAAAAGCAGTGTTAAGAGGTAACACCTCCAAGGTTTAAGAGAGAAAAAATCATTAAAAATTAGAGAAATCCCAAAATCATGCTATACAAGAATCAGTATATGCAGATACCTTGATCTAGGACTCTCAACCCCTTTTTCTGTAGCTAGATGTCAGTGTATTAAAATTTCATTAGGCCCCCCTTTTTCATTTTCCTACTAAAACAAACTCATATTAATTATGAATACTCCCATGAAGAGAAATTAAACAACTTGATACATTGAAATCATCGTCACTGCACCAGCCATTATACAATGTTATGTCGCATGGAAAAGGACCATCATCATGTTATATTCCCTTTTGCATCACCACTTCAAATTGTTCCAAGAAAAAAATGTTCTTAACTATTTTATCTCCTTTTTTTTTCTTCATTGCTTTTGACCAAAAGATGATTTCAGTAGCAGTTTCTACAAAAGTTGGCTTCTAGAATTTGTTGATTGAGTATTCATCAAAATAAGAATAAAAAATTTGTTAATTGAGTAGCAGTTCTTGTAAGAGGTTCACAACTCAGTGGGTTTTGTTGATTAGAAAATGGTTGTACCAATACCTTTATAGAGAGTGAGAGGCAGAGGGGAAAAAGCTTACCCAAAAAATGCAACACAGACTCGTACCCACTCCGAGCAAAAAAAAAAACCTAATGCCAATTACCCACACTTTTCTCACCAAAGCCCAGCAACAATAATTACGTTAGTTGATGTGATTATGAACACTGTAAAATGGTTAGGCTTCAAAATAAAAAATAAAAATTAAATTAGAATGCATAGCATTACCCTAATTAAAATTCTAATGCAAATAAGTTCCCAAATTTTCAACATCACAATCCAACTAACCACACCAAACAAATCTGGCTGAGTAACATGTGCACATACCGTGATCACGGCTATGTTAAATATTTGTGGACACGCAGCCTCCGGGTCCGCCCAGTCATTTTGAAACTGATTTTGAAATCATGATATGGTCTGAGAAAATATATACAGAGTCTCCATTAGATCTTTGGAGAACCAAGAAGCTCAATTTGACTCACCCAAATGGATAAAGGGCACCGACCCTTCATAACCAAAGAACTCGGATCGGAGTTTTGGTACGAGAGAGGAAGGAGCCTTCACAAAGAATAAAACACCCTCAACTCGCTCCATCTCATGATGGGTCTCAATTAGCATCCAAATAATCATCTCATACTATGTTTGGTTCTATACTTAATACTATGATAGGTATATTACTATCATATGAATTTTGAAATGGAAGATCAAAAGAAAAGATATCATTCATAAGATCTAAGCCAAGTATCAGACAATGCAAAGTGAAAGATCACACATAACAAACCTAAGAAAAATCATCTAATCATATATCGAGTAATCAAGTTTTCCTAGTTTAGAGGGTACATGAATTTTTCTTGAAACAAATAATAACAGAAAGTAAGATATGCTTAGCAAAAAAAGGATGTATGCATGTTGATTCTTGAGAAAAGAAGACCTATCAATCCTCGGGACGGACAAGAAAGGAAGATTTGATCTAAGGGAAGCATGAACGTATGATCAACTTCATACCTTATAATCTTCTTGGATTGGGAGTCACAAATACTCCAAATCTTGTATTGATGTAATGTATGTTCCTAGAATGTGCAAAGTAGTGGCGTGCTTGTGTACATGAGGTGTTCTAAAGTGATATGAAAGTATAAAATGTAAATGAATGTATGAAGAATATTGTTGTAGGATATGTATAAAATTAGTACGAACAACTTCGTAAGATATCAACTAATTTAGAATGCATGTATACATCTAATCAACGCGTAAGAATCAAAACAAGCTTGCTGTGAATAGTGGATAGAATGTTTGGACCATCTTGTAAAAATGGAAAAGTGAGATTAGAAACACTCGAAATTCATCACATTTTTATGGAGATTATCCCTATTGAGTCTAGAAAAAAGCCAAACTAACTTTGAAGTGACAAATTAAGAAAAATCATATAAACAAAAGAAGTTACTCAGAAACAGAATCCGTACTGTCGACTGGAATGTATAAAAATTTTTAAAAATGAAAACAAAACATTTATTGGCTCATAATATACAGAAAGTTTCCTAACACACTGAAGTTTAAAGGAAAAAATGGGTTGGGACCACTATTATTGGAAAAGGTTTCTGGAAAATAAGTTGAAAGTCAACTAAAGCTATTATGACAGAAAAATAGAATGTTTTAGAAGAATGTTTAGGTTAAAAGGAACCCTTCCATGTGTTTTAAAATCCAACCAAAAATCATGGACATTCTGTAATGAGTTGAGAGGATTTTCCAAGTGGTATCACAATCATCCATTGAGTATTGAACTCAGAATGGCATTTTCAAATTGAATAACTCACTATTTTAGGGGGTTTTTAAGAAGACAAATGTTTGTTTCTTGAAATCAAAATGTGGGTGTTTTAGAGGGGTTTTAGAAAGTGGTTTTTTAGAGTATATTTTGAGCACTAAATGAAGATTACAATCACTTAGAAAATCACCTCCAAACTCACTTTAAGAACTTTCCAAGGTTATCTGCAAAACATTGTTTTATTTGGAACATAACTTCAAGAATATTTAGGAAAGTATTGAAGTTAGCCTCATCATCTATTTAACATGGTGTGGATATCGCAATTTTTGTTACCCACAGCTTTTTCTTTTAAAGTTCTTTTAAATTTCAAATTCAAAACAAATGAGTCGCCACTTAATTTTTAAAAGGAAAATTAAGAAACCATTTTAAAGCAACCGATCTTTTGCGAAACCAAATATTAACTAGGTCCGGGGATTATGGAATGAGAAGGGAAGGAGCCCATCGGACTAAAACACCCCTTTCTCATCCTATCTCGCGATAGGCCTCAACTCAACATCCTTTTAATTGAATTACTAATCTAAGCATGCCCTCAACTAATAAATAGATATACGTATACATTACACAAACATGTCAAAATGGTGTAAAATTACCAATTTACAAAATATCATTCAAAAGCCACGTAATTCAAGTAGCAAGCATTATGATATGCAATAAAGAACAAGAAAACGTACCCGGGATCCAGCTGCAAATATTAAACGTGCAATGCATGCGATTAAATAAAACCTAGGAAAAGAGTCTCTAATCCACATATATACATGTAAGGCAAAATCTTAATTCTAATGTGTCGCGCAAAAAGGTCGATAAAATCGATAAAATCAAGAAATTAAAATAAATTAAGAGGAGTTTAAGAAATCATACCTTAATAGTGCTACAAAACAAAGGGTTAGTCTACATGATATACAATATGTAAAATTGGGTCTTAAATAACAATCCTAGACTTCTAGCTTAAATCTATCAAATTAAATCTAAAGCAAACAAGTCCTAATTACAAGTGTCAAGCCATATGAATATGTACATGAAAAGAATAAATTATTGGAGTACTCAATGATTTAGATCACTTAAACTTTGAATTCAAGCTTAACAAATCTTTATTGAAACATGGTTTGAGCTCTAGGTCGTAGAAAAGTCATTTGGACCATTATTTACAAAGTTGGTCAAATCTGTCATAAAATTCTGAAAATTGCAGAGAGCAGACCAGATCTTTAAGAACATAAAAAGCATGCTTTCCGTGGTTTGATCTTGATGATATTTGGACACAAGATGCCTCTGTGTGTCTAGTTTCCAAATCAAAAAGAAAATCAAAGTTTCAACGGTTAGATCTCTGGGCAAAGGACAAATACCAGACATCACTCAGAGATGTACAACTCTCTGTCCAGAGATTTTGTTTGATTTTTTAAAAATAGCAAAAAGATCAGAAATGCTTTGTTCTTTTTAGGGTAGCTACCTAACACATTAATCTACTTAGAAAAAATTATTTTGGGCACAACTACTTGATTAAGGTTCTGATTTGCTTATTTCAAAAGGGTGTTGCTGTTCTGAAACTCTTCGACAGATTGTAGTGACTCTACAAAACTCATGACCAAACCATTTTAAACATGAAATCTCCTTAAAACAAAAATTACAGTCGTAGAACTTTGAGTTATAGACACTTTCCCGTTGGTTTCACTTAATTCCAACGGTTAGATTATCAACTAAAAATCTATGATCAAAAGCAGTTTGTGAACTCACTGCTCCACTGTTGGGCTTATCACCATTTTGCTACATCTACCAACTAAGCCATGGACATTGGCTTATCCTAAACCCAATTCTCCTTTCCATTGAGGGTCATTGGAGATCAAAACATGACTAATACTCATGAGTCTCAAAGGAATATAGAGAGGATTCCATGAAACATCAAGCTAGAGGACCCAAGTCATAAGTATGGATTTGGATCCATCTATTTGCTTATAAAATGAAGGGATGATTAAACTTTGACTCCCATGTGAAGCATAAGCTTACATGAGATTCAAAATATCAAACTCAAGAGCTTTCAAGAGAGATATTAAAGATCTCCAAGAATCTTTAATGAAAAGTATAAACAAAAGAAGAAATGAAATAAAGAAGACTGAGAGAGCAAATGCTCTAAGTCCATCAAAGAATCTTTTGGTAAAACTTGTTCACTTCAAATTCATAGATGCTTTCAAACCAAGCTAAGAAGAAACAAAAGAGAATGAAAACTTAAACAAGATTAGAGGATCCAAACCATGGTAGGGGTTTGGATTCATCCACTTGTTTCTAATAAAATGATGATCAACTTTAAATTTCATGTGAAGCATAAGCTTACATGAGACTAAAAGATCAAACTCATGAGATGCAAGTGAGATATGGAAGATCCTCAAGAATCTCAAAAGAAAAACATAAACAAGAAAAATAAGAGAAGAATCAAAGAAATAGGAAGCAAGGACTTCCAAGTTTACTAACAAAACTCTAAAACTTAATAATAAAAAAAACTAAATGACTTGAAGATTAAAGGCTCAAAAGAAAGAAAACACAACTAAGATTAGAGGGTCACCTCCAAGACTATCCTCAAACTTTTATAATTTGAAGATCTTCCAAACTCTTCTTCAAGCTCTCCAAAGCTCTCTATCTCTTTCAAATATGTGTTGTTGTAGTGGTAGTGATTTTTTTGTGTGTTGTTGTAAGGAAGATCCTCCTTCTTTTATAGATAAAATTACCAAGTATTTTCAGTGAATTCAGAGTAAAAGACAGGTATAAATGCCTCATTTGGTGGTACAATACGTACTTCCTGAAAATAGACAGACTGCTGCACAGGGCGGCATTCAAAAATATCTTGCGGCAGTCAGTGGATGCCGCCGCGGCACTCCGTGAAAGCCGCGGCGGCACTCCATGACTGCCGCGCGGCACTTACTGAGAGCCGCGCCAAATTATTGATTGTCGCGTTTATGTCAGCCTTACTTTATCAGTTTTTTGTTTTTATCCGAATACATATGCGTATTGTACCATAAAATACGGACTGTTAAAGCAATCGGCAGTCAGAAATTGTCGGCGGCACTCAGTAAATGCCGGGCCGGCATTCAGTGACTGCCGTTCGGCACTCACCGAATGCCGTTCGGCATTCACTGAGTGCCGCGAAATACTTTCGTGTGCTGTTTTTTGTTGAACTTCCCTTTTTAGGTCTTTTCTGTCCTCCTTTTTCTTAAAGATACTTATTTTCGAAGATCTTTTCCAAAAAATGATGTTTTATACCTGAATTCTCCTAAATACCTGGTATTTTCTTCTTTCTGTGAAATTTTATCGCGTTTGGAGAACTTTTTGAAGAGCTTGAAATGCTTCAAATCTTTCGGTTCTTATCATCATTGGATGTGGAGGTGACGCTCTCCTAAATTCGACGTTTGGTCAAAATTGGGGTGTCTACACATGGCCTTTGAGGTCAAGAGCTACTATCCATAAGGATTCACCCTCCTCAAACAACATGTCATCATCTAGATGATGATGAACAATTAGGTAATCAAAGAAAAATAAAACAAGAAGAGATGAAATCAAAGTAAACAACCAAGTAATAATAATCAAAGCACGAGAATCTTTGAGATATAGGAGTTGTAGCTTAGTGTTTCACTCATGTAGAATGACATTTGGACGTGGAAGTAGATTTCTAACTCATAAATGCTCAAGAAATGGTTGTTGGGAATATTGAATGTGAGGTATAGAGGAGACTAATGAAAGAAAACAAGTTTGGAACTCACTTTTTTATATAAAAATAGTAGCTAGGCTCTCTTTTCTTCTCTTCTAAACCATATCTCTATCTCTCTTCTCCCTATAACTTTTGTAACCTTTTACTTGCCACCCCCCAAATGAAGAGAAAAATGGGATTTAAATAGGCCTATTTGGGGGAGAGTTTGGGATTTCAAAAGTTCTCCCATTGGTCCTAAACTTCTGTAAACAAGCAACTACGTCGTTTTGGCTTTCAATTATTCCAAATTGACCCCTAAAACAAAATTTCAAAAATAGACAATCTGGCGGAGAGTTCTGCGGTGGCATGAGGCTTATGCCGCAGTGGCACATGGATAGTGCTACGGTGGCACTTCTCCTTAGACATTTTTTTATTTGGGTTTAGACCCCCAGAGGTTCCGGTGTTCGCGAAAAGGCCCTGTTTCGTCCAAAATTCACAGAAAATGCGTACAAACTTCAAACTGAGCTTGTGATATACTGTTGGAAAGGTAATAGAGTCTACTTTGCATAAAAAAATAGTTCAGACTCAGGTCACCTTGTAATGTTCTGCGATATTCGCGATAAAACCAATTTGATTGCCCTTTTTACCTTAAAAAATTCATAATAACTTCGATTTAAGTCCATAAATTATGTGTGACATACCGTTCAAAAGTTGTTGACCTCTAGTATCCATGAAAAGTGTTTGAAAAATGATACAGTGCTCCAGTCTTTGAGTCAACTTTCAGGTCAAACTGGTCAAATCTAGGACCTCCAAGAAGTTCTGGGAAACTCTGGGAGCTCGCATGAGCAGACGTTTTAGTCCGATATTCGTTTAAAACTTATTTTAGCACTTTTCACCTGATCTAGAATGATCTCAAAACTTTTGGGCAAATTCAAAAATTTTTGGTCAAACCCTGGTCAAATCTTGGTCAACACGGTTAAAGGGGACTTTTTGAAAACTTCTGAGACTTCTAGGTGTGTCTGGGATTGACGATATCATCCGATTTAGCTTTAAAACTCATTTTATTACTTTTTCCTATGATGTAGTGTATTTCCAGAACTTTTAATCCAAATTTGGGGTCGTTTGGGCTTTCATGGGCATTTTGTTCATTTGTACCACTTTTCGAGTATTCTAAGAAATAAACTGACTTTTGGGAGTCCTTTTTGATCTTTTTCAATCATTATGAACCACCAAGCTATGGGTCTCCTAAATTTGATAGCTGACAAAATGGGATTCTATAGTTTACCTCTTTTGGCATGAACTTACGAGGCAAGGCATGTCGCAAGGGAGTGCCAAAGCCTTGAAGAGACTGGTCTTTTAGAGGCTATAGATTTAAGATAAAGATATTACAAAGATGTAAAAAAGAATGTTGCTGAGGCTGGTCGTGCTTGTGCAAGCTGCTTATGTGTCCCAAGGGGAATCAAACTAGGACGTTGTTTGGGCATGAAGAAATAGATCACATATGCTAACACACAATAAAACATACAGATGTTATTATAGGAGGATGCTATGCAATGCATGGGTATTATGGATCATGTAATGAGTCCTGCTATGTCTAGTGCTATGATCGTAGCATGAGCTGACGCTATAGGTGTGCCACTCTGAGCGGGCTTGTGCTGTGCTGGGGTCTTGACTCTAATGTAGTGGTTGACTCAGATGGGGACACCAAGGTTTTGAAGACTCTAGGTCTTGGATCAAACTTTTGAATTTTTGGAACTTTGGATTATGAGCTTTATAAAAAGCGCTTGGATATGGGGCCCTTTGAGGACAGCGATCAAAGATAATCGGTAGACTTAGAGCCTTGGATACTATGCGACTAACAAGGAGTTCAAGATAACAAACAGACATAGAGCCCTGGATACCATGTGACTGGCAAGGAGTTCAAGAAAATCAATAGACTTAGAACCCTAGATACCATGCGACTGATAAAGAGTTCAATATAACCGACGGATTTAGAGTCTTGAATATCTTGTGACGGACAAGAAGCCCAGATAACCGATGGACTTAGAGCCCTAGATAACTGAATGTCCTGGATATTAAATGATGGGTAAGAAGCTTGAGATAATTGATAGACTTAGAAGTCCTGGATATCAAATGATGGGTAAGGAACCCGAGGTAACTGACGAACATGGAAGTCCTGGATATCAAATGACACGTAAGGAGCCCGAGGTAGCTAACAAACATGGAGGCCTGAGGAGCCTGAGATAGCAGACACGATGGAGGACCCTAATGCAGAGGTGATAGAGGATTGGGATATTGGAGTGGTAGATGGAGATCTTATTGCACCAATTCAGGACGATCCACTCGAGGAGATGGAGATTGACTTGGAGGACGAGGCGCCAACAGCAGGATCAGATGCTGACGACCTTTGAGTCAGGATCTACAGAGGGTTTATGGTTTGTAAGATTTTATTAAGACATGTTGTCTACTAGATTTTTGGGAGCTAGAGAGATAGCTATTTGACCATAGCTTTGTATAGATATTAGCAGTAGTAGTCATAGTATTGTAATAGCTGACCTTAGTGCTATTTTTGCTTTGTCCCCTGTGGTACACAGTTTGACTAATGTGTACTATGCATTACATCTTTTGTTATACGAGCAATACTTTTGTTATTGATCGTATGTTTGTTTTGGTGTGTTGTTTTGTAGAACTGTTATTCTTATGTTTTCTTGCCCTATCTTGTTTTCATTTTTGCAAGAAGACTTTCAGCTAATAGTTGTGTCTCTCATAGGCAACACTCGTTATCATTATGGTAGGACCCTTGAGAAATCACTAAGCACGTATTAGAGCACATATTCCAAAAGGAATGGACCCGTCCGGAGTTTTTGAAGCATTCATGCAGAGAATGGAACATGTAGGCGATACCTACAATAATGCTACCAATCAATGACCGGTCCAAACCCCAATTGCACCATTCTAGCAGAGGAAAATAGGAGACAAGTTACTAGCAAATTTTTGTAGGTTACGTCTCGAAAAGTTCAATGGACTAACAGAATCATGGAAAGCCGAGCAATGGATAAGAGAAATGGAGTTAATCTTTGAAGCATTGGAGTGCAGCGAGCAAGAGAAGCGTCGCCTTGCTATGTTCCAGCTCACTTATGCCACTGTAGATTGGTGGGAGGCTGAACGAGCCACTATAGGAATAAGCGCTGCAAGAGCAATGCCTTGAGAGATGTTCAAGGGAAAATTTTTGGAGAAGTATTTTTTGAAAGATGTAAAGGATCAATAGGAGAAGAATTTCCTGAACTTAGTTTAAGGAGATTGCGGTAAGAGAATATACCACACAGTTTGAGCGACTGTCTCGATTCGTCCAGCATATGATCAATACACCACAGAAGAAGGTGAAAAGATTTAACCAAGGACTAAATCCTCATTTTGCCATATGATGATTGGTCACCTAAACCAGAGTTTTTAAGGACTAGTCAGACTTGCTGTAAGTCTAGAGAAGGATGCATATCTAGTACAATGACCACAGATGAATTGACCACAGCCATCAAGGAACTTCCAATAGAGAAATTTCCAGACACAACCACCAAGGAATACCCAAGGTTGGAGACCGCAGGGGAATTTCCAAAGTAACAAGAGAACCTAGGAAGGAGCCAGGAAATCTCAGCAGGGTTATAATTGACCCCAGTAATATCAACAGCGGGGATCACAACCTCAAGCACTATTAACAGCCCCGCTCAGTAATAGTGGAGGATGTTTTAATTGTAGAAAGCCAGGACATATTTCAAGGAATTGCACTGTCCACAAATCTAATCGCATGCCAGATATTGTCTATTGCAACTGCAATAAACCAGGGCACTTGAGCAAGGATTGCCGTGCACCATGAGGAGGATACTACGGGGCACCAATTCAAGGGATTCAAGGACCTCCAGATCAGACGAGGATGAATGCTATAATCCTGGGAAAAGCCGAATTTAATGCCGATGAATAGTAGTATTTGGAAGGTACGCTTGCACTCTTTCATAGTTTAGTTAAAATTTTATTTGATATTAGAGCTGCACGTTATTTATTACTGTTAGGATTGTACGTCAGTTGGGTTTAGAACCCCAGATACTTAAGCCATCACTGAATGCTGTGTCACCTTTGGGAGTTACTGTTAAGCTGGGTAAAATGTGTAAGGATTGCCCATTGACTTTGGGAGATAGGAATCTTCCAGCTGACTTGGTAGTTCTATTAATGTCAGAATTTGACATTATCCTAGGGATGGATTGGTTGACTAAGTACAATGCCAACCTGGATTACCCTACTAGGACGATTATGTTTCCAGTACCAGGGTGTCCGACGATTAGATTTCAGTGTCACCCGACGAGTGATATGTTCTTAACAAGTGGGCTAGCTACAATCAGAAGTGTGAGTACGAAACTCAAGATGGATCAGATTCCTACTATACAAGACTTTCAAGATGTATTTCAGGATATTAAAGGACTTCTACCAAAAAGAGAAATAGACTTTTATGTGGAACTAATGCCTGGAACATTACCGATATCTAAGACTCCGTATAGGATGGCACCAACTGAGATGTTGAAACTGAAAAAGCAAGTCCAAGAACTTGAAGATTTAGGATTTGTTCATCCAAGTACATCACCTTGGGGAGCGCCAGTTATCTTTGTAAAGAAGAAGGAAGGGACACTTCGACTCTGTATGGACTACAGGGAGTTGAACAAGGTTACAATCAAGAATAGATATCCACTACCTTGGATAGACGACCTATTCGACCAGTTGTAGGGATCAAGGATTTTCTCTAAGATCGATCTACGATCCGAATATCATCAACTATTGGTTCGACCAGAGGATGTGTCAAAAATTGCGTTCAGAACGAGGTACGGGCATTATGAGTTTCTGGTTATGCCTTTCGGGTTAATGAATGCGCCAGTAGTATTCATGGACTTAATGAATAGAGTATTCAAACCATATCTGGAGAAATTCATTATAGTGTTCATCGATGATATACTGATCTACTTAAAGACGGAAGAAGATCACAAGGAGCACTTACAGATTGCATTGCAGACACTTCGAGATAATAAGTTGTATGCAAAGTTCATCAAGTGTGAATTTTGGCTATAGGAAGTCAAATTCTTGGGACATGTTATATCTCAAGATGGTACTTCAGTAGACTCATCTAAGATCGATGTAGTCTTAAGCTGGAACAGACCAACCAATACTACAGAAGTTAGAAGTTTCCTCGGTCCAACAGGATATTACAGAAGATTTGTGGAAGGATTCGCCAAGTTAGCAGGACCTTTAACAAATTTGATAAGGAAGGAAATAAAGTATGAATGGACAAATAAGCATGAGGGAGCATTCCAAGAGTTAAAAGAAAGATTGACTTCAGCACTGGTACTTGCGATACCTAAGAGTGGAGAAAGGTATGTAATCTATAGTGATGCATCGTACCAAGGACTTGGGTGTGTACTGATGCAAGATGGGAATGCTATTGCATATGGATCAAGACAGTTGAAAGTACATGAGAAGAATTACCCTACGCATGATCTGGAATTAGCAGCAATAGTATTTGCATTAAAGATCTGGAGACACTATCTCTATGGAGAGGAGTTTGATCTATTTTTCGATCATAAGAGTTTAAAGTATTTATTCTCTCAGAAGGAGCTGAACATGCGACAACGAAGATGGATGGAGTTACTCAAAGACTATGACTTTTTGTTGTAATACCACCCAAGTAAAGCGGATGCTGTAGCAGATGCTTTAAGTTGTAAACCTCGACTAGTGATCGATGTATTACTAATTCGAGAATGGAATGCATTAGAAGTGTTAGCTGAATTCGAGCTTCATCCAGTGAAACCAATGGAAAGACAATATTTGGATGCCTTATGGTACAACCAACTTTGATCTGTCGTATCATAGAAGCTCAACAGACAACTAAAGATTTAAAGTTATGATTCGCGAAGATGTCAGCTAAGGAGACAGAGATCTGGAGAATCAGTACAGACGGAGCCTTATGATGTAAAGGTAGACTCTGTGTACCTGACGAAGAAAATCTCTGAAAATAAATATTGGATGAAGCTCATAAGTCACGGATGATGACTCATCCGGGAGGTACAAAGATGTACAAGGATATGAAGGGGAATTTCTGGTAGGAAGGAATGAAGAGAGAAATAGTTGAGTATTTATCTCAATGTCTTACTTATAAACAAGTGAAAGCAGAACATCAGAAACCACCTGGACTTCTACAGCCATTGTCGATTCCTCAATGGAAATGGGAACACATCACCATGGATTTCGTGGTAGGATTGTTGAAGTCACAACAGAACCTTGATGCTATTTGGGTAATCGTGGATCGACTTATAAAGATGGCACATTTTATCGCCTACAGTATGACATATACAATGGAACGTTTGAGCCGGATGTATCTGTAATACGTAGTACGATTACACAGAGTACCTATTTCTATCGTGTCAGATCGAGATTCGCATTTTACCGCAGAGTTTTGGAAGAGTCTCCAAACAGCGATGGGAATGACGTAAAACTTGAGTTCAGCCTTTCATCCACAGACCGATGGGCAGACTGAATGAGTTAATCAAGTAATGGAGGATATGTTACATGCTTGTGTCGTTGATTTTGAGAATTCTTGGGAGACACATTTACCTTTGATCGAGTTTGCCTATAACAACAGTTATCATTCGAGCATAGGAATGGCGCCATTTGAAGCTTTGTAGGGAAGACCTTACCGATCACCGCTTTGTTGGACCGAAGTCTGAGATACTCAACTTCTTGGGCCAGAGATGGTATGAGAGACTAGTGAGAAGATCCAGATTGTGCATGAGAAGACGAAGACAGCTCAGACCCGACACAATAGTTATGCTGACAAGCGACGCAAAGACTTGGAGTTTGTCATTGGAGATCACATGCTACTCAAGGTTTCACCTATTTGAGGCATCGTCAGATTTGGTCAGAAGAGAGGCAAGTTATCGCCGCGATTCATCGGACCATTCGAGATTTTAGAGCGTGTTGGAAAAGTTGCTTATCGACTTGCATTGCCACCAAAGATGTCAGGAGTGCACAACATGTTCCACATCAGTATGCTGAGGAAGTGTGCCCACAACCCAGCGTATGAGATCAACTTTGAAGATATTGAAGTCAACAACAATGTTATGTTCAACGAAGGACCAGTTCATATTTGGATCAAGGGATCAAGAAGCTCTGAAATAAGGAGATTTCACTAGTCAAGGTTCAGTGGAAGCATCATGATGAAGGAGAAGTTTCGTGGGAGCTAGAGTCAGAGATGCGTGAGAAGTTTCCGTTTTTGTTTTATCCTAGTTTGCTTTTGATTTCGAGGACGAAATCTTTTGTTGAGTGGTGGATGATGTAATACTCTGAATTTCTGGAGAGTATATATAAATAAAACTTCATTCTATAAACTTTTCTTCCTTTTGGTGAAATTTGGTTACCAATCAATTGACATTTATCCCAATCAATTGACACTTTTTGGTTACCAATCGATTGACATATTCCCAATCGATTGCCATTTTACCGACTAAAATTGATTACGTGTCAACATACCAATCAATTGACATTTTTCCCAATCGATTGCCTTCTAATATCTGTTGCCAATCGATTGACTTGTGTCCCAATCGATTGACATAAGCTGAGACAAGTTTTATTCTTTTCTTTAGCGATTGAACGTATGGCACTCTTGTTTCTATATATATATATATGTCTTCATTTATGGCCTTGGGCAAGTTTTGTCAGCCTTGGAAGAGAAAGAGAAACACATATCTTGTGTGTATCTATATCTATATCTATATCTATATCTATCCACACACATACACTCACTGTCCTTGGCAGCTGGGAAGAAGAGAACAAGAAGAAGAGAAGAACAAAGAGAAAGAAGAAGGAGAGAGAGAGAGAGAGAGAGAGAGAGAGAGAGAGCTGGGCAGAGAGGAGAAGAGAGAGAGAGAGAGCTTTGGTTATTCAAGCTCACACACCCAAACACACCCTTCGTGAGTTCCTAACTCACTTGGTCCCTATATTTGAAGTTTTTACAAGTTATTATGAAGCTTAGAGGTGTAATATGCATGATTCTTTCATTTATATATGCTGTTTTATCAATCTGCTGGTGAAGACGAAGTGCCAATCGATTGGCATAATTACCAATTGATTGCCATCAGTCTGGACCCAATTGATTGGATAGAATTCTAATCGATTGACATTATTTTTATCCCAATCGATTGCCATGAGTAGCAATCGATTGACATTATTTTTATCCCAATCGATTGCCATGAGTAGCAATCGATTGACATTACTTTTATCCCAATCGATTGGACCTTATACCAATCGATTGGTATGGGCAGAACATGGATTCCCTTACTTGTTTATTATTTTAGGGTTCGGTTGTTCGATTTTTGATTTGGACTTCAATTATGCAATTTTGGGATAGACAGGGATAATATGACAACAAAGTTAAGTATAATTATACAGAATGGATGGAAGTAATAACGTGGGTAATTTGTTGATTCTTGTATGAGTTCGATATCCATTTTCTTTTAATCCGAGTAGTCAGGCCACATTGGGAAATTGTTATGTGTCTTTATTAGTACTAAGTATAAGCAGGTTTGGTAAGTTCTGGGAATGGTACGTGGACGGACGTTTGGTCATGATGTGCTCTTAAAAGCGGTGAGCTGGACCAAGTAATCCTAAGATAGACCGGATAATCTATGATATGCTCTTAAAAGCAGTGAGCTGTGTAATATGCTCTTAAAAGTAGTGAGATGGGATGTCTGGTAGATGACGTTGAGTCATGGCAATAGATGATATGCCTTGTTCGAAATGTTGTGTCCCTGAAATACGGTGAACATGATACATTGTTCTTAAAAGCTGGGGATGGACTGATGTGGATTCCATAACATGCAGTGAGCTGTGCATATGCTCTTAAAAGTGATGGACTGAATGAGGTTGTATCCCCAGAGTTAAACGATTGAGTTTGTTCGTTCAGTTAGGATATGTTAATATCGATGTTTGAGTAACAAGACAATAAGGGTTGGTTTACGAGGTTGAATAAAGGAACAAGATATTGTTATTATTATAATAAGATGTTAACTCATGTTTTCATAGGCTCGTGTTTACTTTAGATAACTGGTACCTTGTTAGTTTATACTCACTCAGCTCTCAGTAAGCTGATGGCCTTTTATTGCCTGGACTTTCTCTCGTCCAGACTATCCTGTACCTTATTCTGCAGGTGATGGATCCTATAATGATGGTTACCACCTAGGAGAGGAATACATAGAGGGTGGCCCCACTGATGATACCTATGCCGGAGAAGGCTACTATGCTAACGAATACCCTTACGCCAGCTGAAGATGTGAAGATGTGAAGATAGTTTATCTAGTTTATGTTTAAGCTTTATATTACTGTTGAACTTGTTTAGTTAGCGGGTACTTGGGCATATGTTGTCTTCAGACCTGTTGTGATCCTGTGGACCACACTTTGATAGTTTATTACTGTTATTATATTCCAGTTGATTACTATTCTTGGTTGGACTAGTACTGTGTGGTTTGGAAGGTAGTGACATTCACCAATCATTCCCTATGGACCCATAAAGGAAATTTATTTTTCTCTATTTATGCTATTCCAGGGCGTGACAAGTGCCTAGTCCTTGATTATCCATATGAGGCCAATCCTGATGCTATTGAGACGTTGATTGGGGTTGTTCCTCCTAATCTGGAGGTGTACCAATTTACTTGTGGATGACTTTACCAGACTTACAAAAAGATGCATAACCTGAATGATCATCAGCTCTTATGTGCCTTCCTTTTGTATGTCTTAGGTTGTTAGATCATTGGCACTCGGAATGACCATGTGAGCTTGAGGCTTCTGGCTTACTTGGAGGATGTTAATAAGATTCCTACTCATAACTGGGGTGGTGCCACCTTGGTTCATCTTTACAAACACATGGGTGAGGGTTTCTCGCAGTGATGTTACGTTGATCGGAGGGTTCTGGAGAGCATGGGAAGTATGCCCTGTGGTCTTTCTCTATTCATTTCCATTTTATTTATGCTTTCTACTGCTTTCTAACCCTGTTATATTGTTTTGTGTAGCTCTAGAGCTTCAAGTATCTGAAGATGTTGGCTCCTTCCCCTGCTGATGAGTCGATTGAGGATGAGGATGGCATGGCTCCTGTGTCCTTGTTTTCTTGAGTCTTGCGATGGTGGTGTGATGTTGTTGAGGTCAAGAAATTCCTTTCCAAGCTGATCGCTACCGATGTTGAGTGGGCGCCCTGGGAGGGCATTTCTTATGCTGCTCCTGTGGAGATTCAAGGGATCCTATCCCCACTTCCCGTTGTTTCTTGATGGAGAGTTCTATCGGCAGGTAGTGGTACTTTAGCAAGCAGATATCTCAACATATGATCAACAGACCAAGGTACTATATCCATCATGCCCCTCCTATGATGGATGCCGATGATCTTACTGGTACTATTCTACGGACGGCTTTGATCGGCATTGATGCTTTGGACCACTTTTATTCTGAGACTGGTTATGAGGCCAACCATCGCTGATTTCTGATGCCTAACTTTTCGCTCCTAGATATGAGTTTTTGTTTTACCTTTTTGTCTCTATTCGTCACCTATGTTTTTTACTCATCTTTTCCTAATTTATTTGGTGCCTGCATAGGAGGCAAGCCCCTTCAACCTCTAATCCCATCCTTCATTAGGATTGGACTGTCAACATATTGGGTGCTGATAGCTCTCCTCAGGTTATAGAGATGCCGCGGGTTACATATGGGTACCCTACCCAGCCAGCAGGCATTCTCAACTTCCCATATAGTTACGCCTAAGAGGATTATGCCTTGGCAACTAGCTTACGGTCCTTAGGCCTTACGTGAGACCACCGAGTATGTCTCTAAGTCAGTGCCTCATAAGGTTTATGAAGTTCTAATCCTAGCCTTTATCTTTGGCAGATAGATGGTATACTATAGTTTGCACCGATCAAATGCCGTCTTTGATATATTTTTGGCTTAACTCCATTTTAGACTTCCATTGGTTCACTGCTAATTGTTTTTGTTGTCTTTGTTTGGTGTGTGTAATATCACGGGGGTAGTGCTAGTTCATCGAGGTATTGGCCAAGGTGCAGGGGTAGTAGAAGGCAATCACTGACGTACACTCCAGGCGGTCCAGTCAAGGACGAGGAGGAGGAATGGGGCCTCTTGAGCGGGGACTTTTGTTTTGTCTTCATTTTATGTCTTCAATTTAGTTGTTCCTGGTGTATTGTGGGATTTGTGATCGATGGACGATGTGTAGAATGATTGCCACCTTTGACAGGATATTGTTTTGCCTTTTAGGCTGGATAGTTTCTGGTTTAGAGGTACAGTTGTGTGCTTGTTTCTGTTGGTGATCGTGTGACGATATATATATGTGCACTATGGTCTTGTGATTGTTGATGCTACTGCGATGAACAGTCTTGTGATAGTGAGTGCATTTATTTTACAAGTGGGATAGTCCGTGAAATGGGGAGGTGCTGCCAAAATTTTGGATTTTGCTAGAGCTGCGACAGGAAAAAATGGCACTATATGATCTCGCTCAACTCATTGCTTGGTTGAACATTACGAATGGGGTATCATCATCCTCTACCTCCACCTCTGGGTCACCCTCCGGGACTAACTCTGGCTCAACCTCATCCTTAAAGTCTCCCTCCATATCATCCTCTAGCTCCTCTTCTGGATCATCATCCTCCTCATCGTCCTCGGGAAGATCACCGAGCTCCACATCATCATCATTGCCATCTTCCTCGTCACCCTCCTCCATAGGTCCTCCTCAGGGTTAGCATTGTTAGGGATATATACTAAAAGCCATGCTTTAAGTAGTTGATTTATTATTCATTCAATAAAATCAGTTATTCCATTTTTATGAGAATCTGTGTGGGCAATGTTTTTATTATATTATTTATTCAATATTATGCATGTATGTCTCTCATTCTACATAGTAGGTGGTTTGGTGGGTAGAGTTCGGCTTATACACAGAAGATCAGACCATCAGATTTTGTAGAATGTAAGATTTTGGTTTATAGTCTTAAATGGGATTGGACACACCATCAGTAAGACTGCAGCATAGTGTTGTAGTAGGTTTGCCTTGACTACGGGAAACGATATAGTTTCAACTCACTATGCTGGTACACTTTGTGTATTAAACAAGACCGACTTGGGGTAATTATCTTTATACTGACTTATAAGACAATTAATACCTCATGGCTATTATGAGTGCTTATGCTCTAAATCCTAAGTTAATTTGAAGAAACGTGCATTTGATATTTACACTTTGATCCCTAAATGGGTGAGATCCTTATATGGGTCAATATCTCATTGGATTGGGTGACAATATTGATTGTGTGGTGGATATAAATTAATGATGGAATCCATGTCTCAATTTTTGGATTGATGATATTCCCTTGAGAAAGCTTATAAGTTTTGATTATGTCAAACCTGCAGGTGGATTTTGTATTTGACATATCAGATAAGTTAAATAGAGGATCTCAAGGAATTTTAAGAGATTAATTAAATATGATTGTCAATAATTATATTTAATTAATGGATGTCTGTAATCTTAACGTGGGGAGCTCGAAATATATTTTTGAGATAAGAGTAGGAGTACAATTATAATTCTTTAGTGGTATGAATTATAATTTATGGAAATAGGAATCTGATTTATTTGGAATTGGGGTTTCCTAATTCCATAAGGAAGCCTATTCCTTATTGCTTCTTATGGTCCCTATCGTAGCCTATATATATGCTACTTGGGCTCTCCTCTCAGTTTGCATTTTTTTCATCATGAGTATTATAACTCGGAATAGAAAAGAGAGCGTAAAAGAGGGAGAGCAGAAAACAAAAAAGGATTTCGATAGAGCCCACACTCAGTTCGATATTCTGGCAGCAGAGGAATACGGTAGAAGATCGTGAGCTGTTATCGAGCCAATGTTCTCAATTCGTCTACTATAGCAATCCATTTTTCAATTGAAGGTAATCCTAGTTGTTTTGCCCTTGTAGGGTTATTGTAGCTTTCACGTAAGTTTTTGTAGTACCAACTTATACGCGCTGTCAACGGATTCTGGGAACGTAGTTTTCTTAACAGTCATCATCATCCTCCTCCTCTTCTTTCTCTGGCTCTGGTATAGTTAGTACTGGATGTATTGGCGGTGGTGGCTCTGGTACATGATCTGGAGGCATGTGAAGTACTTGTGCTAAAAGCTCCTAATATCATGGAATGTCTCATTATATGGCCTCCATCTCTCTCTCTCTCTCTCTCTCTCTCTCTCGATTCAGATCACCGTGACTATCCAATGTAGTACTCCATACACACCCTCTCGAGGTCCTGAATGCCATTAATGTGGACAGCTCTCCAAATATCATCCTCTAACATGCGTTGGGCATGCTCCCGGTATCTCAGCACATGAAACTCCTAACTAGCGACCTATAGATGGTAGATAATAGGAAGTATCCTCCGTATGGATCCTCGACGTAGACCAGCTCCATGTTGACATAAAAATGAAACTATCTTATAGTCAGTACTAGCATGAGGCATCTTAATGTTCAAGATGTGTAGGATAATCATCGAGCTCGTCTAAACCTAGAGCTCTAGTACCAAAAATCCCTGTCATGCCCCAGAGAAGACCAAAATAGGAAAAGTTTAAAATTTCCTTTTTGGATCTACAGACACGTGGTTGGTTAGAAGTCTCCTGATTGTCTCCAACAGATATGATAACAAAGGGTATAATAGTAATTGACATGTGACTAATTCAAATGCAGTGGTACTATTTAAACATTACCAGTCTTAAGTCAGCAAAATATATTATAGACCCAAAAGAAAATAAGCATAATAAAACATCATAAGTCTCATGACAATGCGTTTGAATAATATCCAAAATCAACTAAGTTATTACATCAAAACAATAAAGATAAAGAAAGATTGGGAGACGGTCTTCAACTAGCGAAGCCGTAATGGTCCCCATAAAAGTCTTCTCCAGAATAGCCTTCCTTATAGTAACCTTCATCCACAAAGCCCTCAGAGGCATATCCATCATTATTGTAGTTGTTCCCAGACTGAACACCACCTGTTAAATCTGGCATAGCTAGACAAGGAAGGTCCAGTAGTAAAAACACTATCAGCTTGAATACAAGCTGAGTGAGTATAAAGTCTCATATAGCTCTATTAGAAATAGTTAAATAAATGATTAGATTCATTATTCATTAGTCAGCTTATTTACGTCCTCACTAAGTATCAAGGAATTCAGACTCATTAAAGTACAATAAGAAACCAAACTCACCCTATATCCCAAACTCATAATGGAAGGAATTGTACACCAAGAGACTTAGTTTCACTTTCTCATACTCAACTTCTTTTCTTACTCACATTTCTGGCATAAGCCGTTGGTTTAGAATATACATGCCTCAATAGCCGCTTGATCACCCTTGGCGCGTCAAGATAGTATCAGGTCTCAACAGCTGACTCAACCAAGATATTCAAGGTTGAAGATTTGCCTAACATGCTTTAATAGCTGAGTGATTAGTATACTATACGTGCCTTAACAGTCGCTTGATCACCCTCAGTGCATCAAGATAGTATCATGCCTTAACAGCTAACTAAATCACTAGTATCTAATCACAACTTGCTCATCAATCTCAATACAAATTTGTATAAAATGACATCAAACAAATGAGCCAACGATGATCAACAATGCAACAATGATGCTTACTTATCAGAAGATAGACCAAAGTACAAGTACGGATCTTTAAGGTACAGATAGATGATACACATGTTCATTAGAAAGTTTCGGTTGAATTATGCGTGCTTTGTTCTCAATATTATAGTAAATGTATCACGAAAATTGTTGTCGCGTATAAGAGTTAAAATATCAAACTTAAGCATTTAGATGAGCTTACAACTACACATTAAGCATGGATCATAAATTAACAAGTCAACCTAAGTGTCAGTGTGATAGATGGACATGCATGGACTAAAACGTAGATTAGCATCCCAGATTCGTACATAAAACTTCAACAATTTGATCAAGTATATAAAACAAAACATCATAGCGAAATTGCTAAACCCGAGCACTCAAGAGCTCGAGCTCTCTGGCCTAGCACGAGTGCTCGGCCTCTGCAGAAACCTGATTCCTAGTTTTAGCAAGCATGCAAGGTCATAAAATAGTCCTAAAGGCACATACAAGCGATAAAAACTTGTAAAAAATGAGTCTAAAGAATTCTTAGTGAGAATCCATACTCATAATCACTTAAGGTGTGTTTGGATTATGATCCAAACTATTAATTTATTAAGAAATAGCTTGATTCTTAGTTTTGCTTCACATGCAATGGCTAAAACTATATATACATGCATGGGTATAAAACCATGTAAAGACTGTTTCTACAAGTTTCAAAGTAAGAATTGATACTCACACAAGCTTGGATTGTCAATAGATGAAGAAAAGTATAAATGTATGTTGAGAAAGCTTAAGAACTTAAGCTAGAGGAATCCTTCTTGTACTTGATCAAGAGAATAATCAATTTCTATAGCTCTTCTTTACATTCTCAGCTCCAAGACTACAAGTGCAGGTGTATCCATGTGCATATGTGTTGATGAGAGTGTGGATGGTGAAGCATGTGGACATGCAAGGTGAAAAATACAAGTGTTTATGAAGATTTTTCACAATATCTCTCACCAACTAGCTTCTATTTTGCTCTGATTTTAAAACATAACAAATGCTGAGAATTGTTCGAGTATTAATTGCTTTTAAAGATCCAAGGGCTAAATAATCTTTTCACTATAATAATGGCTCGAGCGCTCGGGGTTGCTCTTCAAAGAAAGCTTCCCCAAGGTTAAACAAACAAATAAACATCCAAACATAAATAACTTAAAATGTAGTAACTAGAATAGGAAAATGATTACATTGTATCTAGAGAATTACAAAGGAGAAATACAGAAGTTTGAGAAATACATAAGAAAATACAGGTGCTACAAAGGGTATAGATACTGATGATGCCTATTTTTGGTGCAAGAAGATAGATGATGTTAGATGCAGTGATATAGTATGAGGAAAAAGGAGAGGAGGGATTTGTATGTGGTTTGGCCCTGTAAATCAAGAGACCTACGTTCGAGGGTGTGTCTGAGCACTTCCACTAAACTATAAAGCAGCTGATGGCCTTCAATGAACCAACAAGAGATTGGAATACTCCAGGTAGCAGGGAAAATTGATTAGGGCTTAGCTGGCCCCCACGTGGCATTTTAAAAGGATCTTATGAAATTTATTACTAAGTTATTTGATAATTTTATACAAGTGACTCACTACTCTTCAAAAAGAAATCATGAAACCAAAAAGCAACCTTGAGCTTTTAAAAGATCCATTCTAGAGCTTTTAAAAGTTCCTCCCAAAAAAGCCCTAAGTTCAATTTTTATAAAGCTCAGAAACTAGTTACCAAATGAATTAATATGAAATTGTGCTTTAAAAAAGGAGAAGCACCAAAATGGGGGCCAAACTAAGCCTAGGGATGCTATATGGGTGTCGTATATATTGAACCCTCTTATATAATGGGGTGAGGGCCTCTTTTATACATGCAAAAGACATCCTCATACATGGAAATTATATAGATAATGCAATTCAATCCGATTAGGTTTGATTGACACAAATCATGCGCGTTCCCTAATGGGATTGGGAAACTATCTATACATTCCATTAGTCTTCTAGCTAGCATATATAGAAAACTGTTTGGATAGTTTTGGATCATACCCTTGGGCTTGTGTGACCCTTGCCATAATGAGCTGTGCATGGGTGACATTCTCGACCCGCAGGTCGAGGTTTATGTGTCCTAACATACCGATCAGCTCAGTAGGCAATAGAAGAATGAGCTGGCTTTGTCATAGTGCTCGGCTTCCATTAGTGTACCATTTTAATGCATATCAGCTGCCCCCCCATTTCCAAGGTTAAATTGGTACTTCATCAAATGAGGTTTAGAAAATTGCACAGCTCGGCCCTACTGCTTGGTGTTGGACCGGTCACCTCAGTAAGTCAGGTTAATATCCCAGTTTGATAACTCAGGAGCTTGGGGTATGACTTGCTATGTGTCAGGATGGGGTTGGTCTGGTCAGGATCCAACAAGACCAGTACAATGGTGACCCAACTGTCATGATCGAACTGGTCCATTGTGTCGTATAATTAATGTGCACATTTTCAGAGTGACGCCTAGGCTGCCCGAGGATGCTAACTGTCGATCCTTTATGCGGAAGAATCCCTGAGCCATTGAATTATGAGATCATCTGGACCTTTCGTGCTACCAATATAGGGATCCTTAGGTGATTTCATTTTTCTGCTATCCTGAGAGAGAAAATATTGAGTAGTTTAAAGAAAGAGAGCCCGGGCTAACTTCTCGAGCTTTCTTCTGCCCACTTTTCTCTATAAGTCTTCATTTATTGGCCTTTTGGTCCATTTCATTCTTTTCCTTCTTCGTTCCTAAGCAACACTGGAGAACAGGAGCCCAATAGGCTTTATGAGGGAGTGGAACTTCTTTTCCTTAGGTTCTATTTTTTTATTAGGACATGAGGTTCTCTTCTTTTCATAGAGCAGTTTAACTGTTCATTGTGCCCCAAGCCTTCCCTTTGTGAGTGTTACTTGGCTACTCAGACCATTTATACCTTACCATTTAGGCTTCTGGATCTTCCACCTCTTTACCTTCGGTTAGGAGTTCCAGACCCCTACCTAGGTCGTCAGTTGATTCCCCATTTTGATCTAGGGGCTTTAGGGATGTGCCACTCTGACTTCAAGTCCTCTTCCCGATCGAAAGAAGAGTATTTTGGCTCCGAGTATTTTATAAAAGAAAGATTTCTAAGTCCCCAGATCACGCGCGCGCGAATTCCGGCGCGAGGTGATACTGAGGCTAAATATCACATAAGGTTTTTAAAAAAATTCACTAAGGGACAAGCTCGCGCAAATGGGCCGCCCGAGCAAGTTTCTATTTTTCCCTCTTTTTCTTTATTTTTTGTATATAAGCTGAAAATAAGTTTACTCCGACCCCCAAACTTGTTCAGAATGACCAAAACTGACTCAAAAACTGACCCAAAATGACCAAAAACACTCAAAATTCAAAGAAACAGACAAAATAAAGCTTGGGTTGCCTCCCAAGAAGCGCTATCTTTTTCGTCTTCAGCTAGACCATTCTAGCTCAGGACTTATGGAGGCTAAAAATCGGACTTTGCACCCCTTAGGATATCAGGAAGAGCCCGGTGATAAGCAAAAATAACGTTGCTTTGAATTAATTCGACCGACGGTTCTCTCGGATTATGTTCAAATCGATTTCTTACCTTTCGAGTAAATTCATCATTCGGCTCTTGGTTGTCGGGATTGATCCGCTCATTACGAATTATATTATTTTCCTCACCCATATTCAGTTCTTTGTTAGGCCCAATATTTCGTCTTACCTCACATTCCGCCTCACATAGGTAATCGTCGTCTTTAGGAGGTTGATCCATAGCGTTAAAAATGTTTAATTTTAAGTTCATGTTCTCAAATGACACCTTCATTACCCCCGTCCGACAGTTAACATGAGCGTTAGCGGGTGCTAAGAATGGATGGCCTAAGATGACAGGAGTGTGTTTCCTAGTATCTAGCACGGGTTCAGTGTCAAGGACCATGAAGTCGACAGGATAATAGCATTTATCAACTTTAACCAAGACGTCCTCGACGATTCCTCTAGGTATTTTAATTGAACGATCCGCTAATTGGATGGTAACGGCTGTGGGTTTAAGTTCACCTAGTCCTAGTTGTTTATAGAAGTGATAAGGTAAGAGATTAACACTGGCTCCTAAGTCAAGGAGAGCCCGATGAATGATAGTGTATTGGATATGTGCTTAGTCAACATGATACTACGTTAGCCTTATATGATGTTTATGTTAATGTTACAAGATGAATTGTTTATTATTAACTGTCGATATGAGATGCTCTAATGGTTAAGTAACTGCCATATGTTATTGTCAAACTGAATAGTAGAACGGAACACGACAGCATGTTAATAGCGAATTAATAAGTAGATATGTTGAATACAGAGCATGTGGTATTTCCTGTACTTAGTATATGAGCATTTCACAACATGTGTCAGCATGCATGGGATAGTGATGTGAAGAGGTAAGATAATCTGATGAGAAATGGGATATTGATATGAAGAGATGAGAAGATATGATGAGAAAGGGGAACTGTGATTCATATGAAATAATGAGATATGTGTATTTTGGGATCCGTGGGATCAACGGCTGACGAGTCGGGTGGACGTGGGATGGTTAGAGTTCCTAGTGCGCCTCTCGCTGTTGAAGACGTCCAGTGATGCGTATGCACTGTTGAAGACGTCCAGTGTACCGTTCAAGACGTCCGGCTAGTGCTCTAATGTATTCTCAGCTGTGTAGACGACCAGTGAGGGTATACGCATCGTTGAAGACGTCCGATGTGCCGTTCTATTGTTTACAGATAGGTGGTACCGTGTAGACGACCGGTAACCCTATCAAGGGATTGTAGGACCTACTGCCTAGTCGGGTGATTCCGATTGGCATTATTGTATCAACAAATGAATACTGATTGGCATTATTGTATCGACGTATGGATACGAATATGAGATTATGGTATCGACGAATGAACACGGATTTGTAATATGGTGTTGATGAATGGGTACAGAGATGGATAGAGGTATGAATGTGAGTACGTATATGATGAGATTAATGTTCAGTCGTGGATTCAGCGTCCCGACCTAAAGGTATATGCATGGGTGGTTGCATGGGTTACATGCATGGATTTGGTGAATACGTGATGAGATATATATGCCATGATGTTTATCCTTGTCATTACTTCATATGATTCCTGCTATCGTTGAATTCATGCGTAGTTTAATGAGACCTCTGCTATATCCGTGAGAGACGTCATTGTTAAGAGATTAACCGCATTTTAAGATGCTGAACAATAACGGTGAGGAGTGTTGTTTAATGTACTCACTCAGCTTTGTATCCAAAGCTGATGGCGTTTATGCCCTGGACATTCCAATGTCTAGAGCTTCGCAGGACTTGAGGACGAGAGACTGATGTTCTGCCGGTCTTGGAGCTGAAGGCTTGGAGAAGAAGACGTGCTGCTTGTAATAGTTAGTTTGTATATCTGTTATTATTATTGTTATAGGCCTGAGACTATAAGCCAGCTGTTGTAATAGTTTTAGCAGACTTTTATAATTGGTACTTGGGCATCTGTTGCTTCCATACCTTTTATAGCTTCCGCTGTAGCCTCTGATTATGTTAGTAAGATATGTTCTATGAATAGCATCCTCCCTATCGTGGTGTTTGTTGGTTTGAGTAGATGACAATGCGGTTATTCACCCGTCATTCCCTATGGACCCATAAAGGAAATTTATTTTTCCCTATTTATGCTGCTCCGGGGCGTGACAGGATTTTTGGTATCAGAGCCTAGGTTTTAGTTGTTAACCGCTGGTCTTTTGTGATTAGAACCCGAATTCTAAGTTAATATCGATAGCATGAGGATTAGTTGAGATGAGATAGAACTGGAATCTTGTCATGTAGACGAGAAGTTTGAAGAATCCATCTGAGAATGTTTCGTTAGCAGGTAGTAACTGCTAGAGCCGATAAGAATCGTTAGAACTGTTGATAGCTGAGTTCACGGAGAACAATGCGTTGAGAATTAGTTGTGGTTGTGGAGATCCTATATATATAGAGTTGTTGGATGTTAGACGCTGACAAATCCCGAAGCAATCTCGGAGCAGTCGGTATGACCTAGAAATAGAAAGAGGTTTAGGATAAGATTATCCTGTTACCTTGAGCCACATGTTAGTTGAGTGTTCTCATATTTTAGTTGAACAATACTCATAGTCTGGAACCTGAGAATGGAAATAGAATGTTTAGATTTGACGTTACGTGTAGAACCTATAGTTTCGTAATCCGTGTCTTGAGCATAGATATATTGGAGTACACTTGGTAGATAGACTGACCTTATGGTTATTATTATTTATGTGAGGTATCCGTATTGCTTAATGTGATCGTATTATATAGTGGTACTATATATTGGTTACCACATGTTTTGTTCTTGCTTG
Organism: Hydrangea macrophylla; assembly: GCA_033977485.1. Classification (NCBI taxonomy): domain Eukaryota; kingdom Viridiplantae; phylum Streptophyta; class Magnoliopsida; order Cornales; family Hydrangeaceae; genus Hydrangea; species Hydrangea macrophylla. Next base: position 8,748,290 of record CM066990.1, on the reverse strand, counting down.
AGCTGTAAGATAGAATGCGTCTGACCGAATAGTTTTCATTTGTAGGTAGCGACACTGAACCCTACCAGCACTCGTTATGGTTAGGATGACTCGAGGAAACCAGGGCCAGCTGAATGGAGTACCTGATATAGTACCTCCTGAGATAGATCCAACAGGAATGGTCAGAGTTTTCATCCGTCGCATGGAACAAGTTATCAATCGTGTGGATCACGTCATCGACAATGAAGCACCAGTACGTCAGACAAGAGTCAAGCTGCTAAAGGAATTTCGTGCTCTTCAACCAGAGACCTTTACCGTATTAACAGGAGCATGGCAAGCTGAACAATGGATTCGCCAGATAGAATTGATATTTCAGACACTTGAATGTACTGACATTGAGAAAAGACATTTGGCAGTATTTCAACTGACATTCTCAGCAGCAGATTGGTGGGATGCAGTGAAAGCTACGATAGGTGAAGAAGCTGTAGGAAGGATGACTTGGGAATCATTCAAGACTCGATTTCTAGAGAAGTACTTCCCTGAATCCGAGAAGAACAAAAGGGAGATGGAGTTCATACAATTAGTCCAAGGTAGTTTTACAGTGCCAGAATATACAACTAAATTCGAGAGGCTATCACGATTTGTGCCGCATATGATCGATACCCCAAGAAGGAAGATCAAAAGATATCATCAGGGACTAGTTCCACATATCCGTCATATGACTATAGGACATTTAGATCAATCTTTCGAAGCTTTGGTAGAAATGGCAATGAAACTGGAAGACGACACTCAGATTAGTGAAGGACAACACTTTGATCAAGCATTTCCAGAGAACGATCAGTTTCTCCTAATGGATCAGAGAGGAAGAGATAGTCAGATTGTGTTGGCTGCTAACCAAGTTCAACAAGGAAACATAGAGAGAAATTACTTAGGCAACCGCCAAAAGCGTAAGAGGATAGGGAACAACAAGAAAGGATCAAAACCAGTGACGACCCCAACACAGCATAGAGAACGGGATATCTGCTATAATTGTGGAGTACCAGGACACCATTCTCATGAATGCAGAGCGGTAAGGAAATCTAATGGACGAAGGATACGATGCTTTAACTGTGGTAAAGTTGGTCATGTCCGTAAGTTTTGTCCAGAACTGGAGATGCAACACAACGTTCCGTCGCGACAAGTATCACAGGGGCAGACCCACTAAACAAATGCTTGGTCTCAACTTAGACAAGGATGATGGACAGAAGGTACAATACTCAGCACCTACATTTTGTATTACATACGATCCCGATATTGCAAGAACTTTGGCATTCGTTTGATTTGATTGTGAGAGGATTAGCCTACACCGTAATTTATGGATACCTGAACAATTCGTTTGACACTGATCGACAGTAGTTATCCAAGTATAGATATAACATCTATTGCATCCCCATAAGACATCAATTACATCCCTATCTGACATCAATTGCCTCCCTATCGAAAGACTACGCCGACCGTTGGTAAGTTGGATAGAGACTAGAGATGAGGAATCTCAATTTTCTTGAGACGTAGACTTGACAAGAAATGAAAAACTAGGAGATTTCTGACGCAGAGACGATACCAGAATTACGAGTACCACGGAAGATTGCTTTTTGACACCGAGTTCCTGTTGCTTTTATCCTTTCGAAATGTCGTACAATAGATTGACTCACGATATCAGTACGTAGTCCTGCATAACATATTTGATTAGTACGTGGAAGCAGAATGAGTATTCAATGGATTGAACGACCTCAAAGAAATGATTATATCAATAGTACGTGGGAATTTGGAGAGCCATGAGGAAATTTGAGTTATCAAATGACGATGCTAGAGTCACAATGCTTTCAAGTCAACATACTAAAGAATGACGGTGACAACACTGGAGTTAACAAAGAAGTCACAGAACATTGTGTACAACAAGAGACCGACTAAGGACGCTGACAAACATAACCAGGAGCCCAGAGATGGGAGACAGCCAACTGTTGATACAGTAGAGACATCGTTAGCAAAGTTCGAAGTACCTTTGAAGACAGGAGTAGACGGCAACGCTTCACTACAACTTAGATGAGATTAGAACATTTGATCGATAGAATCCTCACACCGTAGAGTTTGACCTGAGGGAGGAACCTCATGTGTTTAGAGACTAGCCGTTTCAGATGTTGTGAGATGATTTGATTGTACTACCTAGAACCTTTTCCCGAAGTTCGACATACGAATTTCATACGTCTAAACCCAAGGATTGGTAGCTGTCACCCTAGTACCCGTAGATCATTGATATCTCTATATCATGTGATTAGAACTTTAATCCGTTGGCCGCTGAGGTAATCGTTTATGTAAAACGAGAACTTGAGCATTTTTAGATTCTATCTTCTGAGATGGATTTCTTTTTGGTTATAGGAACTGCTGCTTCAGATTTCGAGGACGAAATCTTTTGATGAGTGGTGGATGATGTAATACCCTGTATTTTTGATATATTAATAAGACCTGGTATTTCATTTCTATACTCGTATAAACTTCCTCTTCCTTTTGGTAAATTGTGATACCAATCGATTGATAAGTTTCTCAATCGATTGACACTTTTCAGATACCAATCGATTGACATGTTCCCAATCGATTGCCATTTTACCGACTAAAATTGATTACGTGTCAACATTCCAATCGATTGCTATTCATCCCAATCGATTGACATTGTCCCCAATCGATTGACTACAAATATCTGTTCCCAATCGATTGACTTGTGTCCCAATCGATTGACATAAGCTGAGACATATTTTCTTCTTTCCTTGAGCTTTAAACGTGTGGCACTCTTAACCCCTATATATATGACCATGTTTATGACCTTGGGTCATTTTGGCAGCCTTGAGAGAGAGAGATACATACTCTCGTATATATATATACACACATATATATATTGTATATATATATTACACACACACACACTCTCGAGTTGAGAAGAAGAAGAAGAAGAAGAAGAAGAGGAGGAGGAGATTAGAGAGAGAAAGAAGAGATAGACAGAGAGACCGAGAAGGAGAGGAGAGAGATCAACCACCATAGCCGCCGCCGCGGAGCTCGGGACGCTGTCAATGGACCGCCGGGAGAGGTGAGTTTATTAACTCATTCAAGAGGGTTATTTTTGTGATGTTTATGTGTGCATAACAACGTGCATGTGGAGGAAAGAGGACCCCAATGTTTTATAATAAAACCCAGCAGTTTTGAGGAAGAAGACAGAGTCCAATCGATTGACATATTTTCCAATCGATTGACATATTTTCCAATCGATTGACATTAGTCCAATCGATTGACATATTTTCCAATCGATTGACATTAAGTCCAATCGATTGGGTAAGAGCAGAATGTTGTTTATCTATTGTTATATGTTATGAGCTGATTGTTATGTACCCAAGCTGCTAATGGTTGTACCATACATGATATTGGATATGCGCTTAGTCAACATGATACTACGTTAGCCTTATATGATGTTTATGTTAATGTTACAAGATGAACTGTTTATTATTAACTGTCGATATGAGATGCTCTAATGGTTAAGTAACTGCCATATGTTATTGTCAAACTGAATAGTAGAACGGAACACGACAACATGTTAATAGCGAATTAATAAGTAGATATGTTGAATACAGAGCATGTGGTATTTCCTGTACTTAGTATATGAGCATTTCACAACATGTGTCAGCATGCATGGGATAGTGATGTGAAGAGGTAAGAGAATCTGATGAGAAATGGGATATTGATATGAAGAGATGAGAAGATATGATGAGAAAGGGGAACTATGATTCATATGAAATAATGAGATATGTGTATTTTGGGATCCGTGGGATCAACGGCTGACGAGTCGGGTGGACATGGGATGGTTAGAGTTCCTAGTGCGCCTCTCGCTGTTGAAGACGTCCAGTGATGCGTATGCACTGTTGAAGACGTCCAGTGTACCGTTGAAGACGTCCGGCTAGTGCTCTAATGTATTCTCAGCTGTGTAGACGACCAATGAGGGTATACGCATCGTTGAAGACGTCCGATGTGCCGTTCTATTGTTTACAGATAGATGGTACCGTGTAGACGACCGGTAACCCTATCAAGGGATTGTAGGACCTACTGCCTAGTCGGGTGATTCCGATTGGCATTATTGTATCAACAAATGAATACTGATTGGCATTATTGTATCGACGTATGGATACGAATATGAGATTATGGTATCGACGAATGAACACGGATTTGTAATATGGTGTTGATGAATGGGTACAGAGATGGATAGAGGTATGAATGTGAGTACGTATATGATGAGATTAATGTTCAGTCGTGGATTCAGCGTCCCGACCTAAAGGTATATGCATGGGTGGTTGCATGGGTTACATGCATGGATTTGGTGAATACGTGATGAGATATATATGCCATGATGTTTATCCTTGTCATTACTTCATATGATTCCTGCTATTGTTGAATTCATGCGTAGTTTAATGAGACCTCTGCTATGTCCGTGAGAGACGTCATTGTTAAGAGATTAACCGCATTTTAAGATGCTAAACAATAACGGTGAGGAGTGTTGTTTAATGTACTCACTCAGCTTTATATCCAAAGCTGATGGCGTTTATGCCCTGGACATTCCAATGTCTAGAGCTTCGCAGGACTTGAGGACGAGAGACTGATGTTCTGCCGGTCTTGGAGCTGAAGGCTTGGAGAAGAAGACGTGCTGCTTGTAATAGTTAGTTTGTATATCTGTTGTTATTACTGTTATAGGCCTGAGACTATAAGCCAGCTGTTGTAATAGTTTTAGCAGACTTTTATAATTGGTACTTGGGCATCTGTTGCTTCCCTACCTTTTATAGCTTCCGCTGTAGCCTCTGATTATGTTAGTAAGATATGTTCTATGAATAGCATCCTCCCTATCGTGGTGTTTGTTGGTTTGAGTAGATGACAATTTGGTTATTCACCCGTCATTCCCTATGGACCCATAAAGGAAATTTATTTTTCCCTATTTATGCTGCTCCGGGGCGTGACAATCTATGCTAACCGAAGATGAATTATATTGGTGCTTGAATCGTAGTTATCTTCTTGACGGAGGAATTGGGCTTGTAGTTACAATTCCCCATTATCATCCAATGTAATAAGCTAATTGAATGCATAAATATCCTTATTATGAAGCTAGTGGTGAATTTGCAATCCTAGGTTCACTTTAAATATCGTTTAAAACAACTTTTAATTGCTTTCATAATTTAGATTTAATTTCATCGTTCTTAGTTTAATTAAAATCAAACCAAAATCCGTTTTTCTTAATTAATTAGATTTAGGTTTTAAAATTAAAGTGATTTAGTAATTCAATCTCTGTGGGTTCGACCATTACTTCCACACTACAAATCTTTATAAAAGTGAAGTATACTTTTTACATCTTGATTTTGACCAGATCAATTTTTGGCGTCTTTGCCGGGGATTGCATTACTAGCCAATTAGTTTTAGAATCTTAGTTTAGTTAATTCATAAATATTAGATTAGGTTTTGTTTTTCTTATTTTTTCGTTTTATTTTGAGTCATTAACTTTTCTTTTTATTTTTATAATTTCTTAGGTACTCAAAATTCTAGCATTTCTAGTGGAGCAGCTGTGCACGTCAAAGGAGCTTACACGAAAATAAAAAATAATAAATAAACGAAATCGCTTCCTTTGAAATTTGCTTCCAACCACTGTAAGTTAGGGCGCTGAGACACACTATTTGCATTAGTTTAGGAGTGATTGTTCACGTGCATTAGCTAGGAAACCCGGGGCGCTGGGCTTGACGCGGTCATTGCATTACAGGATAATATTCATGCATTATAATAGTTGTGTGCCTGTTGCCTTATTTGCGTGATTCTTGTCTCATAATTGTTTGAGTCAGTTTCTATTTTAGTTATTTTTCTTTTAAGTTTATGTTTGGTACATGTTCTAGTAAACCATAATTATTTTCTATCGATCCTGAACTTGAACGTACCCTTAGAGTTAATCGGACTCCTCAACCGTCGTCGTTGTTTCAGGCCGAAATTCAAAGTACACTTAAAAGGATAAGAAAAACTCGATTTATTAACATAAAATCTATTCCAATGGTCGACGACGAAAACAATGGAAATAACGGAAATAATCCCAATCCTAACATACCTCAACCCCCTCCGCTTAAAGACTATTTCATCCCTACGGCCTATACACCACAGGCGAGTATCGAATTACCGGAGGTGACGGCATCTCACTTTGAGATAAAGGCATCTACCATCGCGCTACTACCTTCTTTCCATGACCGTATTAAAGAAGACCTTATCAGCACTTAGGTGATTTTCAAGATATTTGCTCTACTTTAAAAATCCAACACCTAACTGATTATGAGTTAAAATTACGCCTCTTCCCGTTTTCATTAAAAGACAAAGCTAAGTATTGGCTCCAATCTTTGGAGCCAAACATTATAAAAACATGGGAAGCATTACATACGACATTTTTATAAAAGTTTTTCCCAATCACAAGAACTAATCAGATAAGAAAATCAATACCAACCTTTGTGATGCAAGATGGAGAAACGCTTTACGACATTTGGGAACAATTTAAAGAATTGTTACGCCACATCATCAAGTTCCCAAGTGGCAATTAGTTCAGGTCTTCTACGAGGGACTAGTTCCCTCACTTTGTAATACCGTCGATGCTGTTTGTGTGGGTACCTTCCTACACAAAAGTGCCGACGAGGCCTAGAAAATTTTTGAAACTTTGAGCGAGAATTCGATGCACCAAGCAGTGTCTGTCCGTCCTGAGGGGTACCTTCAACCTAAGCGAGAGGTGAAAGTTGAGTCGAGTCAATCAATTGAAATACAAGAATTATCTAGAAAACTTGACCGACTTATGCAAATGAACAAAATGTCGAGTCCACCCTCTTCTGAAGTATGTGCATTATGTTCTGAACCGTCTCATAATATCTTTGCATGTCCTTCTGCATCTCAATATCTGGAATTTGTTGAGCAACACGTTAATTCTATGCAACAATTCCCACGAAATAACTACAATCCTATGTCGAACAATTTTCCTAATACTTATCGACCCCAATATCAACAAAGTCAATATCAACAACCCCCTCCTAATCCGAACCCTCCACGGGTTAAAAACGCTTTCGAGGAGAAGGTGTTGTCTTTCCTTAAAAACATAGAAACGCAAGTCCAAGCACAAGCACAAATAGTGCACTCTCAAACACAATCCATTGCGAAGCTTGAATCCCAAATGGGACAAATAGCTACTGTGGTGAGTCGTAGAAACGAGGGAAAGTTGCCTGCATAAACTATTCAAAATCCTAAGGGACAATATGAGAATGCGGGGTCGAGTGAGCAAGTAAATGCCGTTTCGACTAGGACTACTATTCGAGATGAAGAGATTGTTGTAATTCCGAATGAGGGTGAGAAAAAAAACACGTTAATTCGAATAAAGAAATGGGTGAGGACGTGAATCAAAGTAGAAAAGAAAAAGAACCGATCCCAACTAATTATATTCCGAAAATGCCTTTTCCACCAAACGTTGAGGAACAGTCAAATTTTTCTAAGAAAAAGTCAAAAGCTAAAGATATACTCGAGGTGTTTAAGCAAGTTAAAATCAATATTCTATTCCTCGATGCGATAAAACAAATTTCTGCTTACGCTAAATGTCTAAAAGAACTTTGCACTTAAAAGCGCAAGTTGCACAGTCATACTCCTAAAAAGGTCTTTCTCACAGAAAAAGTGAGCTCAATTTTTCAACACGTTACTCTGAAATATAAAGATCCAGGTACGCCTACTATTTCATGTGTCATAGGTGACACTATCATTCATCGGGCTCTCCTTGACTTAGGAGCTAGCGTTAATCTCTTACCTTATCACGTCTATAAACAACTAGGACTAGGTGAACTTAAGCCCACGGCCGCTACCATCCAATTAGCGGATCGTTCAATTAAAATACCTAGAGGAATCATCGAGGACGTCTTGGTTAAAGTTGATAAATGCTATTATCCTGTCGACTTCATGGTCCTTGACACTGAACCCGTGCTAGATGCTAGGAAACACACTCCTGTCATCTTAGGCCATCCATTCTTAGCAACCGCTAATGCTCGTGTTAACTGTCGGACGGGGGTAATGAAGGTGTCATTTGGGAACATGAACTTAAAATTAAACGTTTTTAATGCTATGGATCAGCCTCCTAAAGACGACGATTACCTATGTGAGGCGGAATGTGAGGTAAGACGGAATATTGAGCCTAACAAAGAACTGAATATGGGTGAGGAAAATAATATGATTCGTAATGAGAGGATGAATCCTGACAATCAAGACTCGAATGAAGAATTTACGCGAAAGGTAAGAAATTGATTTGAATATAATTCGAGAGAACTGTCGGTCGAATTAATTCAAAGTGATGTTATTTCTGCTTATCACCGGGCTCTTCCTGATATCCTAAGGGGTACAATGTCCGATTTTCAACTTCCATAAATCTTGAGCTAGAACGGTCTAGCAAAAGACGTAAAAGATAGCGCTTCTTGGGAGGCAACCCAAGCTTTATTTAGTTTGTTTTTCTTATTTTCAGTCCTTTTTGGGTCATTCTGAACAGGTTTGGGGGTCGGAGTAAACTTATTTTCAGTTTACATACAAAAAAATAAAGAAAAAGAGGAAAAATTGCAACTCGCGCGCGCAGTCCGCTCGCGCGAGCTTGCCTTTTAGTGAAATTTTTTTTAAAAACCTTATGTGTTATATAGCCTCACTATCACCTCGCGTCGGAATTCGCTCGTGCGAGGAGGTCGCTCGAGTGGCCCGCTCACGCGATCTGGGGACTTAGAGATCTTTCTTTTCTAAAACGTAAAATAAGCTTCTGCTTAAACTCGCGAAGGGATTCGCGCGAGCGAGGGTCGCTCGCGCGGTCCGCTCGCGCAAGGTGGGGATTTCTCAATTTTTCTCTTTGTTCTTTGACCTTCTGTTTCCCAAACCTATCTAGTTGTTTTTCATTTCTGTTTGTTCTTTTCAGTTCTTTTCGTTTAAGTTTATCTTTGTTTCCATAGTTCTAGTTTTGTTTTTCTTTATTTCCTTTACGTTCTTTTAATTCTAGTTTAGTTTCTGTTGTTTAAAAAAAATAAAAATAAATAAATAACAAAATAAAAAGAAAAAAACATGTGTATTATATATTAGCTTTTATTATTTATTTGTTTGTTTAATTTTCATTTTTTAAGTATTGCCAGGTGAATTAGTGTCTCCATTTGGAGCATTTGAACTGTATTGCTATATTTATGTATGTTCACCTGGTTTGTGGTTGTCGAAATCGAGGTACTACCGTTCCTTCTTTACCTACTTTCCTTTATTTCATTTTATTGTTTCATTGGGGACAATGAAATGTTTAGGTTTGGTGGTATGTATTTACATGGACATTATACTGCACATTATACTGCAATTTTTCACAATTTTTCGATACTTGTGCTTAAATAAACGATGTCACCTACGGTTTCACAATCTCTAGTCGATACATGTTGTTATGTAACTTGGATTGTTATAGAATGGTAAACAAGAAAAGATGTAATTAAATATTTGCTGAAGTCATGATATGACGTTTTAGGTCATGTATTGTTTGAATCGTAGTTTTATATCATAGATTTGCACACAAACCTATGCACTGCACGTAGTCACTTGAATACATGTTTGATGTTAACTATAATATGATTCGGATTTCTAGATAACACATGGTGGAGACTAAGCCCGGTGAGCTTTTGAGCCTATCTTTTCTTTTTAGAGGGTTATGAATACATTTTGTGTTTGTTGAATTTCATTGAAATAATACATCTACTCGTTGTTTAGTCTCATTATTCTTGTTTTGGTGGATAGTCAAGTTAAAATATTTACTACCATGCTAAATAATCTTCCATCGTAAATGTTGAAGAACCATATGACCATAGGAGATGATGGTAGACCCTCTTTATTTGCCACCGACCGATAAATGATAAATTTTCTTAGTTCGCCCCCTTGAGCCGTTAAAATGCCATTTCTTTCTTTAATCACCATTATCCTTTTTTTTTTTGCTCCAACTTGACAAACTTGGAGTTCACCACTAAGAGATTTGTCAATTGTTAGTGGTGATAAGGCGATGTATTGATTAAGAAGAAAAAGAAAATAAGATGATTTTTGGGGTGGTTGCCTTGTTATTTATTGAATATTCGTTTCAAAAGCAACGAGGAGGAAAAGAATAGAGAAAAAGAAAAGAAAACAAAAGAAAAAAAAAGAATAGGAAAGAAAAAAAAAGCAATGAAGAAACAATAATAAAAGTAAAAAGAAGAATAGAAAAGAAAGAAAGAAAAAAAAAGAAATTAAAGAAAAAATATATGGAAAAAAGTATGAAAAGATGAAGTGGGTAGAAGAGACGAATGAAAAAAATCGTACATGCCATACAATGCCATTCTGAGATAACTTTCCTAATGAATCCTTTCTATCCTTTTTCATTGCCCGAGCCACATTACAACCGTTGAAAAGTCCTATTTGATCCTAGGAAACATGGTTTGGATATGAAAACGATGGGAGGGGGATTAAAACATGGTAACGATTAATTTTTCTTGATTGTTGGCATCCTATCCATGAGACTACTGTTCTTTCGTGTTATGCCTCTTTTTCGAGTCATATGTGAGCATTTCTCGTTTGGAAAATATATTTCCTTTACTCCCATATATTAGAAAAATTACACCTGTTTCTAAGTGTTTCATTTGAGAGTGTAATTGACATTGTGAGATTCATTGTCGAGAAATAGTTAAATGGTTATCCGAAGTATATTTCATGTTCATGACATGCGCGTGTTAATTTGACTACCACATCACACACGTGCAATTTTATGAGAAACTCTATTGATTTATACGATATATGTGCTTGGGATTGTTTTTCATGACTTAGGTGGATGTTTCATTATGTTTATTTATGTTCGTTATTCTATTTCAAATCTCTGTCTTATGATAAGAAGTATTGAACGTTATATTTTTCGTTTTAATATTAAAAAAAAGTTTTTAAATTGATAAGTTAATAAAGATGGTTGTGGGTAACTTGTTGACGAGAACTCTCATGAGACTTCACTCGTTCTACTAGGGACACCTAGGGGTTTAAAAGGCTCGTTGCATGTGCTAAATACAATCGCGTTGCCTGCGACAGTGAGTTAGGATATTTGAATTGTACTTTAGTTTTATTTTTATGTTTTCCTTTGCTCGAGGACTAGTAAACTGTAGGTTTGGGGGTGTGATCGGCGACGAATAATTGCCGTTTATAGTCCTAAAAATACGCTTTGTTAGCCCATTTCATGTAGTTATTAGTTATTTTTTAATAAGTATTCTAAATTTTGTAGATTTTGGAGCTTTAACTTGAAAATTTACAAAAATCCAATGATTAGTGGCTTTGGAAGTCATTCTGGGCTCAAACGGTGATTCCGGTGAAAGTTGAATGCAGTAGCATCCTCGGAAAATCGCATTTTTGACAAGGATAACTTCAGATTTGAGAAGTTGCTCCAGAGATATAAAATTTAGATCTTCGAGTTACGGACACGTGGCCGCAAACGGCGCATCAATCCGAGTTTCGAACAAAACGTTATCGCAATTCTAAGATCGGTGCGCAGTGCAGCGAAAACTACCTCGCGCGAGCGGGCCGCGCGAGCGACCTGTGAAAAAACCAAAAACGCGTATTTTATTAAATTAAAATGCCCAGTGAAGGTGGTTTGTGCATATGACGTCCAGAAACGTAAAAACAGCTGTTTTAGTGCGATTTGGCTTAGGAAAGCTTCCTAAATCCTTCCAAACTCTATATAAATCCTATTCTAAATCGATTTTGTGGTTACACATCATTACACAACATTAGATGTCACACCCCGATTTTGGGACAACTAAATATTTAATCCTGAGCATGTTTCCAGACTAATATTCAATTTCCAAAACACCAAGATTGACACCCGGCGTCACACAGGCTAATAAATAATTACTGAAAAACAGTATTTTATACTCATTAAATAAGTACATGTGATTTTGTGTTTAAAGAAAAACTCTTTATTATTAAACTTGTATTCCCAAACATTCATTTTCATTATAGAAGAAATTAAACTCTATTACACATATTATATCCTTTCGATTTACAAATTAAATATTAGGTTCATTCAATAAAACCCTCTTTACAGAGTTCAGCGGAAAGAAAATAAATAAGCATAAAATCCATACATCCATGGGTCAGAGCAACTACAACGTTCCCAATACCCAATATATAATCCTTATTACAATTATACACTTGTGGCCCACACTGCCAGATATAAAACAAAGTACAAAAAAAAAAAAATAAGTACAATTCTAATACTAAACAACACCGCGACCATCTCTTCACCCAAACAGAAGCTCCAAATAAAATCTCCAAATACTAAACCTGCACATACATTCGAATACGTTTCATATAGAAACGCACCCGAATGCATAACACACTCGGGTCAGTCACATGAAAGGACTCCTGGAAGCCAATTCTATCTCTAAGAATGCTCAGAGTGGCCAAAATGCCCCTGAAAGCCCAAAAGCTCCCAGATTTGGACCAAAAGTTCTGAAAACATGCTACGTCGTAAGAAAAATGATAAAATGAGTTTTTAAGTAAAATCGAATGAAATCGTCAGCTCCCAGAGACCACCGGAAGTCCCGGAAGTTCCCGGAAAATCCCCATTGACCGGTTTGACCAAGGTTTGACCAAGTTTGACCGAAATCGTCCAAATTTGCTAGAATCATTCTAGATCATAAGAAAAGTATTAAAATGAGTTTTAAAAGAAAATCGAGCGAAAATGTCAACTCCTGGGAACTCCCGGAGATTTCCAGAACTTCCCGGGAATCCCAGGTTTGACCAGAATTTGACTTTAGAACCGGAGCACCGCAATAATTTTCAAATATTTTTCATGGATACTAGAGGTCAATAGCTTTTCGACGGTATATCGCACATAATTTTTGGATTTAAAACGAGTTTATTATGAATTTTCGAAGACAAAAAAGGCGATCAAATCAGCTTTTATCGCAAATACCGCAAAACTTTTCAAAGTAACCTATCCCTGAACTATTTGTTATGTAAAGTAGACTCCATTACCTTTCCAACGGTATATCACAACCTCAATTTGGAGCTCGTACGCATTTTCTGTGAATTTCGGACGAAATAGGGCCTTTTCGCGAATACCGGAACCTCTGGGGCCTAAACAACATTATCTGAACGAAGGAAGAGCAGTGCCGCCGCGGCACTGGCCCACTGCTGCCGCGGCACTCTCCTCTAGAATAGTGTATTTTTGTAATTTTTCTTGGGGGTCCATTTTGATTAATTGAAAACCTAAACGACGTAGTTCTATGATTTCAGATGTTTGGGACCAATGGGAACACTTCTAAAACCCCAAAACCACCCCAAATTGGCCTATTTAAACCCCCCATTGCTCTTCATTTTGGGTGTGTCAAATGAAAGCTTAGAAAAAGTTTGAAAGAGAAAGTTGTAGAGATAAGGTTAGAATAGAGAGAAAAGAAGCTTTCTTCTTTGATTTTTTTAACAAAAGTGAGTTCTAAACTTTGTTTTTACTTCATTACTCCCATTTACTTCAATATTCAATACACCCAACCACCATTTTAGTGAGCATTTAAGAGAGTGGAAGCTTCTTCCATGTCCAATGTCATTACATATGAGTGAAACACCAAACTACAAGTTTTATACATCATGAATATCATCTATTGATTGTTATCTGTTTACTTGTTTGCTTATATAATGTTCATCTCTTCTCATCCCACTTCTTTTTGATTTTCTTTATTTACTTACTAGTCCATCATCATCTAAATGATGACATGAAGTTTGGGGTGAGTGAATCCTTATGGATAGTAGCTCTTGACCTCAAAAACATGTTTGATAGATGATGATCATAACTTCAATACCTCCAAGGTATTCTTGAAGTTATGTTCAAAATAAAAATAAATCTCTCCAACAATCTTGGAGGTTCTTGATGATGAGTTTGAGGTTGGCATTTTAAGTGGCTATAACCTTCATTGAGTATTGAAAATATGCTTTCAAAATATCTACTCCAAAACCCCTCTTAAAACCCCCTCATTTTAATCCCAAGAAAGAAAACTCTAGTTTTTCCCAAAATTTTCAAAACAGTGAGTCAAAACAGTGAGTAATCTGAGTTCAAAGATTTTTCTAGAACTCAATACTCGACATATGGATGCAAGGCCACTTGGAAAGTCTTCCTAACTCATTGGATAACACCCATGATTTTTGGTTTGACTTGGAAGTACTTGGAAATGGTCCATTTGGACCTAAACATTCCTTCCAGACATTCTGTTTTTTGCTGTCACAGCAGCTAGGTCTACTTCCAACCTCTTTTTCAGAACACTTTTCCAAAAGGGGTGGTCCTAACTTATTTTTTTCTTAAACTTCAATGGCTTAGGGAACTTTCTGTATAAAATGGGCCTCTAGATCATTGGTTTTCATTTTCTAAGAATTTTCAACATTTCAGTTGATAGTACCGACTCTGTTTCTGAGTGACCCTTATTGTTTATATGATTTCTCTCAATCTGTGATAGTTATTAAAGATTGGCTTTTTGGGTTGTGTTCTAGACACAATAAGGAAGATCTCCATAAACAATCATGCATTGAAAACATTTCTAACCCCTCTTTTCAATTTCCAAAAGATCATGTTACTGTTCTGCCCACTATTCACAGCAAGCACATTTTAGCTTTCATTCTTTTATTTGATGCCTACATGCACTCCAAATTAGCTCATGTCTTAGGAAGTACTTCATACTACATTTGTATATATCCCATGATGATTTCCTTCATACATTCATACATATTCAAGACTTCTAAGTCATTCTAGGAATCCATGAACACAAAGCGCACTACAACCTTGGCACATTCTAGATACATACATTGCATCCATTCAAGATTTGGGGCTTTCATGGCTCCTAATCTAAGAAGATTATAAGGAATGAACTTGATCACACATTCATGCTTCCCCCGATCTAATCTTCCTTTCTCATCCATCCCGGGGATTGAGAGGTCTTCTTTTCTCAAAGATTAACATGCATCATACTAGCTTGCTAAGCATATTTTATTTTCTTTGATTTATTTGTTTCAAGAACATTTCATGTCCCCCTTTAGATTCGGAAGTCTTGATTATTTGATATATGATTAGACGATTTTTCCTAGGTTTGTTTGTGTGATCTTTCACTTTACATTGTGTGATATTTGGCTTAGATCTTATGAATGATAGCTTATCTTTTGATCTTCCAATTTCAAGATTCTTATGCAATATAATATACTTATCATAAATATTAATTATCGAACCAAACATAGCAAAAGATGATTATTTGGATGCTAATTGAGGCCCGTCGAAAGACGGGACGAGTTGAGGGTATTTTAGTCGCGACAAAGGCTCCTTCCTCTCTTGTACCAAAACCCCAAACCAAGTTCTTTGGTTATGAAGGGCCGGTGCCCTTTATCCATTTGGGTGAGTCAAATTAGGTTTCTTGGTTCCTTAAAAACCAAGTGGCGACTCTGTATCTGTATTCAACAGACCATTTTCTCTCTCTTTTCGAAATCAAATTTCAAAAACAAAACAAAGTGGTGGAATTCCGCGTGTCCACAATCTGTCGACTTTGCTGGGGATTTTTTATTTTAAAACAAAATAATACAAAGGTTTGACTTATAAGAAGCATCCTTAAAATCATCTTTTTACTGTGTCTGGTTCACCGCATTGTACTTTGCATTTCCCCCCTTCGACTGTGTCTGAAACGCGGCCCTGACATTGTTCAGGTCTTGCTGTGCCAGGGCACAAGTCACCGTTGATACTGTACCTTCCAAGGTATATCAAAAAGAGTAAAAACCTCCGTACTGTCTCCCTGACGGTATATTGGAACTCTCGTCAACGGACCCTCTTTGACTAAACCCAGCCTTTGCATATAGATTCCTGTAGAACCTTTCATAGGACTGTTCATTTATCTTTTCAGATAGGACAATATGATATAACTGCTGTATACCCTGGTAGGATTACCTGCGCGGTGAAGACGCTTATGTGGCATAGAACAAAACCTCTTTCTTATGATTCCCAAGGCAATCACTCACATGTGATTACATTGAGTTGACCTGCCTAGGCACCATGACAAGGATGTCTGCTCCGCGCTCACAAAGATATACACCGCAAACCTTGTTTGTCGGCCCTAAGGCATAGGAGTATGGAAACCTGCTAGACAGTATGATCACTATCACCATATTAACCAGTTTTTTCCAGAAACTCTGTCCAGATATCCCAGATATAACCATATTAACCAGTTTTTCCCAGAAACTCTGTCCAGATATCTCAGATATAACCCTATTAACCAGTTTTTCCCAGAAACTCTGTCCAGATATCCCAGATATAACCCTATTAACCAGTTTTTCCCAAAAACTCTGTCCAGATATCCCAGATATAACCATACTAACCAATTTCTCCCAGAAACTCTGTCCAAATTTCCCGAAGTATCCCAGAAATCCCTGTTATCCCTTGGTGGTCATACTGGAAAGTAAGGTTAGCACACTCTGTATGGCTAGGACCTTATTTGTTTAACTGCTATCTGTTAGAAATAGAAGTATCATATAGATTAGGGCTTACATCCGCGTGCTTGTCTCATTTGCATACACCATTTCCATCAATCTGCACGTACTGTCTCGAGTCAGTCCACGTTTGTTAACATCACTATCTTTGTCTGTCTAAAGTCATCACTGTCAAGGTCTGATCTAGTCCTCTCGAAATCTCTCAGGTCAGTATAGATTCCCAAGGTCAGCAGCCGGGATCCTCGTCGTGGGTCAGGAGTTCAGATAATCGTTTGATCAGAATCAGTCCGACAGCTTACTTCAGCATGAATCGAGAAGAGTTAGAAAACAAGGTTACCGAGTTGGGAGCAACCATAAGCCAACAGTCTGACAGCCTAGCCCAAGTCCTGAAGTTCATGGAAGAATTGAAGTAGCGGCGGTCG
This sequence comes from Hydrangea macrophylla, assembly GCA_033977485.1. Taxonomy (NCBI): domain Eukaryota; kingdom Viridiplantae; phylum Streptophyta; class Magnoliopsida; order Cornales; family Hydrangeaceae; genus Hydrangea; species Hydrangea macrophylla. The sequence continues at coordinate 8,731,302 of CM066990.1, read as the reverse complement.
CAACCTCTGCCCGGGTTTCCACCACCGGAGTTTGAACCACCCCCACCTGAGAATAATGGGGAAGAAGACTAGTTTCAAGGGGTCCCACCGTTTGCGTATGAGAAGAAGCTTCAAGAGAAAATGGATAAGGTTGACAAGCTGGAAAGCATACTGAGGAAAAGCAAGGGGGTCGATGATTACATGCTAGACCTGGAAGGCCTCTTTGAGCCTGTTAAGCTGAAACTGCCAGAGAATTTCAAGATGCCTGCCATCGACCGTTTTGACGGAACTGGGAATCCGAAAAGTCATGTGAAGCTATGTATGAGTATCTTCCAGTCCATGGGTTGTACCCACGAGCACATTGCGATGTTGTTCCCGCAAACTCTTGCAAATTCTGCACTATCATGGTTCCTAACCTTGGAAGCCTCCAAAACCCAGGCATGGGAAGACATTGTTCGAGTCTTCGTCGATCATTACTCCTACAATCAAGAGCTGGATGTCACTATCAGGGATTTGGAAACAACCCGGCAGAGCAACAATGAATCCTTCGCTGCATTTCTGAATAGATGGAGGAATAAGGTAGCCCAAATGACCCACCGGCCAATCGAAAAGGAACAGGTAAGGATCCTAATTCGGAATCTGCAGCCGCTCTACCATGAGAAATTGTTCTACCAGTCCATCTCCACCTTTGAGGAGTTGTTTGAAGTTGGAACTCGAATTGAAGACGCTATCAGAGAAAGAAAGATCAAAAAGGAAGAGCCTCCGAGCCAGTCAAGAAGGCCCAACTACTCCCGGAATCCTCCGGATGTCAATGCCCTTAGCAACCAACCTATGGCGTACCCTCCTAGGCCATACCAACCCTCCAACCAGGCAAATTCCTCCAATCGCCCTTTCCAGAAAAATCCCCCTCGCAACTTTGCCAAGTTAGAAATCTCTCTCTCCTCAGCCTTAGACCGCCTCCTCAAAAAGGGCCATCTCCAACTACTCCAGCCTAGGAATACCCCGCCCCCGCCTAACTGCGATATGTCCAAGCGATGTACCTACCACCAAGCCCCTGGCCACAACACCGATGATTGCATGCGCCTCTGCCATGATATCCAAGACCTCATTGACCAGAATATCATTGAGCCGCCTCCAAAGCAGCCCCATATCACTCACAATCCTCTACCAAACCACCAAAATGTCAACCTCATCGAGTCCAATCCTGTATCCTTCAACCCTGCTACCTATATCACCTCCCTAGGACAACCCTTACCCCTCATTGACATCCCGAACACTGCGGGAATTCATCTGATTGAAGGGGAGAATGACGAGTGGCAGCAATAGCTAGATGATGAGCAAGACTTGTTCTTTCTGGAAGAGCATGATCTAGGGGTGGTAGACCTCAAATGGTATGATCCCAACAATGAAAGTGATGCTTCTATCTGGGACGAACCCGAAAAACCATTTATGGGGACAGACTGCGACTGGTTAAAAAAGGATGGGACTGTAGAAGGGCCTACACCCGCTGAGATTGATTATTTGACCAGGTCAGGACGTCATTATCAGCCTCCACAGCTTACCACCGAAGCAACCGAGAAAGGTCCGGTCAAAGACAAGGGGAAGGGTAAGATGGATGAAATCATCGAAGAAGATAATGAGTTGATAAAACAGCTAAAGAAAACCCAAGCACATCTCTCAATGTGGGACATCATGGTAACATCCTACAAGCATAGACAAGCTGTGTTGAATGCCCTGGCTGGAATTGAAGTCCCCATTGACGCCGCACCGGAAGACATGGTGGCTTTCTTGGGCGCACTTACCTCTGACCCAATCATTACATTTTCTGATGAAGACCTGCCACCGGAAGTATCTGCGCATAACAGAGCACTGTACATCACTGTTGGATGTAAGGGACAACATGTGCCATTTTGTCTGGTCGATATAGGTTCTGCCTTAAATGTTTGTGCCCTAAGGACTGCCACCGCCTTGGGGGTCGATGTCCTTGACATCACGCCATCTGTGCAATCCGTGAGGGCCTACGATAACACCAAGAGGAATGTGATGGGAACTGTGTCTCTACAAATCCGGGTAGGATCTTTGGTAAGCACTGAAATCTTTCAAGTCATGGACATACCTGCCTCGTTCAACTTGCTGATCGGAAGGCCTTGGCTGCATGTCAACAAAGCCGTATCATCCACTGTGCATCAAATGATCAAGTACATTCATGAGAAAGAAGTGAAAATCATTCTCGGTAATAGCTGGGGTAGTGAAGCTTTCCCGAACTACGCTCCCATTTTTAAAATCCAAATACCTGAGCTAGAAGAAGGAGAGATCGGGGGATTCTTCATGGAAGAAGTCCACATGATCAATGACGAAGACAAGTTCCCCGAGGTCCACTCCGCAGTTGTCAACATTGTCCGTAAAATGAACAACTTCCTCGGAATGGGATTGGGCCGACGCCAGCAAGGGATTCGTGAGTTCCCTCAGATCAAAGGGCAACAAGGCACTTTTGGGTTGGGGTACAAGCCCACTAAAGAAGACGTCGAGCTACAGAGGCCATGGAAGAAAAGGTTAAAGGGTCTTCCACCATACCGCAAAACCTTGAATGGACAATTCATCAAAGAAGGGGATGATTTCCCCTACTTCGGATTCCCCGAACCCTGGATCCATCAAACCACTGGGAAAAGGCACCCCGGGCTTGAAATCTTTGCTGACTGCAAAAGGCCCCCCTATCAAGATCCGTTCTATCCCGAAGAAGTTGTGAAAACCCAGAGGAAGACTGGTTGAAATACCTGGACACTGAAGCCATCGAGAAAATGTGGGAGGAATTCGCTGAAAAGAAGGAAGAAAAAAGGGCCAAGAGCCAAGATGATCAGATCAAGCCAACTGAGGAGGGTCTGAGCAACCAGGCTATAGAGTCATCTACCAGCGTCTCCCTATCCCCTGTTCCCCTAGAGTTTGTACTGCCAATTATCGAGTCTGTACCAGAGTCGGCTGCTGTAAGCCCACCACTGTCCAATATAATCACTTCACCTGTCATGAATGAAATGAAAGACGATTTTGCTTACTCCTCTGTGCCTAATAATTGTGAATGCACAGATCCCTCCGAGGATCTCCCAATTGAACTTAAGAAACTAATTGAAAAACCACCTGCTTATGAAATAATCAAAGATACTTTATCAATTAACCTGGGTGTAACAGATAATCCACAAATCGTGCAAATTGGCTTAACTCTTAATTAAGGAGAAAAAGAAAAATTAACCCTCTTGCTAAGAGAATTCAAAGATGTTTTTACTTGGTCTTACGAAGACATGCCTGGGGTCGATCCCGACATTGTCCAACGTCGTATTCCCCTCCTCCCCAATTCTAAACCGGTCAAGCAGAGACTGAGGCGCAATAGGCCAGAATGGGTACTCAAGGTTAAAGAAGAAGTGGAGAAGCAATTCAAGGCAGGGTTCATCATCGTCACTGAGTATCCGGAATGGGTTGCCAATATCGTGCCAGTCCCCAAGAAAGATGGAAAAGTTCGTGTGTGCGTTGACTTCCGTGATCTAAACAAAGCCAGTCCTAAGGATGACTTCCCACTTCCCCACATTGATGTCCTGGTAGACAACACCGCTGGACATGAGCTACTTTCATTCATGGATGGCTTCTCAGGATACAATCAGATTCTAATGGCGCCAGAAGATCGGGAAAAGACGACATTCACCACCCCTTGGGGAACCTACTGTTATAGAGTAATGCCTTTCGGACTCAAGAATGCTGGGGCTACCTACCAAAGAGCCGCCACCACTCTGCTGCATGACATGATTCACAAGGAAGCATAAGTGTACGTAGATGACATGATCGTGAAATCCAAGGACAGAGAAGGACACCTGGTAGCACTGGAAAAGTTTTTCGAAAGGTTGCGCAAATACAAGATGAGGTTGAATCCAAAGAAATGCACTTTCGGTGTGACCTCTGGTAAACTCCTGGGTTTCCTCATCACATAAAGGGGGATAGAGGTGGATCCCTCTAAAATCAAGGCAATCCTAGAAATGGCCCCACCACGGAGTGAAAAGGAAGTGAGAGGGTTTCTCGGAAGAATTCAGTTTATCAGCCGCTTCATTTCTAAGCTCACAACTACATGCGATCCTTTGTTCTGATTGTTGAGAAAAGGAGAAAAGTTCCAATGGGATGACCAATGCCAAGCCGCTTTTGACAAAATAAAGGCCTACCTTCAAAATCCGCCTGTCCTTTCGCCACCCACTCCCCATAAGCCCTTATTCCTTTACCTATTTGTCTCTGAAAATGCCATGGGTTGCATGCTAGCCCAAGAAGGAGAAGAAAGTCACTCTGAAAAAGCCATATACTACCTCAGCAAGAGGATGACTGGGTATGAGCTCAACTACTCTACCCTCGAGAAAACATGTTGGGCCTTGGTTTGGTGCACCCGCCGACTGAGGCGCTACATGCTGGCCTTCCCAGTTGTGCTCATATCCCGCATGGATCCTCTAAAATACCTCCTCAAAAAACCCCCCCTGACCGGTCGTATATCCCATTGGTTACTTCTATTATCCGAATTCGATATCAAGTACGTAAAAAGCAAGTCGGTAAAAGGGAGAACCATAGCTGAGCATCTTGCGGAGCACGCTGTTAACTCCGAAGAAGGTGGGGACTTTCCATTTCTGGACGAGGATATCATGGAAATCAAGGAAGAATAGTGGAAGTTGTACTTTGATGGAGCATCCAACATGAAAGGATACGGAGTAGGAATGATCCTAGTATCACCAAGTGGGGACCATACTCCGTTGGCAGTCAAGCTCAATTATAACTCCACCAACAACACTGCTGAATACGAAGCATGCATTCTGGGAATGGAAAGCAGCCCTAGAATTGAAAGTTCGGAAGTTGGACATCTTCGGGGACTCAAATCTCATTATATCACAAGCTAGGGGGGAATGGAAAGTAAAAGAAGAAAGGTTGAAGCCCTATCATGATCATCTTGACCGACTCAAGAGGCAGTTCAGGAACGTCACGTTCCTCTACTTGCCTAGGGAAGAGAACCAGCTAGCAGATTCATTGGCTACCTTAGCCTTCATGATCAAAATTCCTGTGGGAGTCAGGATGATGCCTTTGGTAATTGAACAAAGGCACGAGCCTTCGTGAAACATAATCGCCGCAATCGAAGAAGAAGAGAATGAAACACCATGGTATCAGGATGTCTGGGATTTCATAGAAAAGGGGATGTACCCCCAAGAGTCTACCGAGAAAGACAAAAGGGCCATTCGAAGATTCGCAGCACAATTCATCATTTGCGGTGGGAAATTGTTGAAGAAAGGGTATAGCGGTCACAACCTGACTTGCTTGTTTGGGAAAAGCTCTAGAAGAATGATGGAAGAAATACACGAGGGGGTATGCGGTTCGCACATGAACGGTCACATGCTGGCCAAGAAAATTATAAGACAAGGGTACTACTGGACAACATTGGAGAAAGATTGTTGCGAATACGTAAGAAGGTGTCACAAGTGCCAGATCCATGCAAACATGATGCATACACCACCATCCCTTCTGTACAGCATGACCTCACCTTGGCCATTCTCAACCTGGGGAATCGATATCATCGGTGAAATCATTCCGAAAGCCTCGAACGAAAATCGGTACATTTTGGTAGCCATAGACTACTTCACAAAATGGGTAGAAGCTGCATCCTACACCAAGTTGGGGGCCAAGGAAGTGACCAAATTCATCAAGAGAAATCTCATCTGCCGTTATGGAGTCCCCCATGAGATTATTTCAGACAACGGAAGTCATTTCAAAGCGGAAGTCAGGGATCTGTTCGAGGAATACAAAATCACTTACCACAAGTCGTCACCGTACAGACCACAGACTAATGGGGCAGTCGAAGCTGCAAATAAGAATGTCAAGACCATACTACAGAAATCAGCCGATACCTATAAAGACTGGCATGAATAGCTACCATTCGCACTTTGGGGATACAGAACATCGATAGGACGTCCACAGGAGCAACTCCTTACTCACTAGTGTATGGGATGGAAGCAGTACTTCCGGTCGAGATAGAACTACCGTCCCTGCGCGTAATGACAGAATGTGAAATTTTGGAATCAGATTGGTTGAAGGAAAGATACGAAGAATTGGCTCTCATGGATGAAAAGCGCCTAGCGACAGTTGACCATGTCCGAATCTATCAAAAGAGGATAGCCCGTGCTTTCAACAAAAGGGTTCGTCCGAGGAAGATTGTCAAGGGCGACCTTGTCCTTAAGGAATTGCGAGCTCCGATCTTTGATCCCCGTGGAAAGTTTAAACCTGAATGGGTCGGCCCTTACATCGTCAAGACCATTCTTTCCGGGGGAGCAACTTATCTCATGGACCTCGACGGTGTCAAATTCAAAGAGCCAATCAACATGGATCGCCTCAAAAAGTACTATGCATGACCATTTCCCCATAACCATTTTCTTTTAAACCTCAGCCTGAACTACGCTCGACCTGATTCCCATTTGGGGATACGTAGGCAACCACATCGGTTCGGTCGCCCCACTCACAAAAAATAACCAATTTCTTTCAAGCTTTGGCCCGAACTACGTTGGACCTGATCCCCGTTCGGGGGTACGTAGGCAGACTTTCAAAAAAAGAGGGATGGCTCGCTAGGTTGAAAATTCGAAAGGACGCCTAGGCAAAAGTTAGAGCTAAATCCAAGGTGAGCAATAACAAAAGAGAGAAAAGAGCTCGCTAGGTCACCTCACTGGTGCCTAGGCAAAAGTTATGAGCATTTGAGAGAATAAAGTCGCGGTCCTTACCATAACCCAGAAATCACCCTCCACACTAGGGGAAAACTAGACCACTCACCTCGTTCGCCTGAACCTCTTCTAAACTAGGGGCAAACGTCGGTCATCTACCTCGTTTGCCTCACAACCATATATATCCCAAACTAGGGGCAAACTTCGGCCACCCGCCTCGTTTTCCTCTAATCGTCCTAGCATGCCCAAGCAAGTACCAAAAGCAACATCTAATTGAAATCTCGGTTACAAAATGTTTTTAGAAAGCTAAAATGCATAGAATGAGATTCCCAAAGTAACCAAGGTTCACCGATAAACAAACTCTGAATATTACATAAGCAGGAAAGATCAAAAAAATAAAAGTCTTTCAAAAAGCAATCACATATGTTCAAAGACACTTGGAGGAATGAGCAAAATCAGTCAGGTCTAGTTTTATCTTTGTGTCTTTTATTTCTTCAAAGGTCTTTAGAAATAGGCCATTGCTCAACTGGCCCAGCCCCTGATGAAAGCAGCGATGGTAGTGGCTCTAACTCTGGAAGCAAAGACCCTCTCAGTAAACCCCCGGGGGACCTCTTGAACTTGCCCATACTGTCTGGCCAATCAACGAGGATGATAGAAGGAGGTCTCTCTCAGTCCCATCAGCCACACTCTCTGAAAATCTCCAAGACTAGTGGTCACAGCATAAAGGCCCCAACGCCTTACGATCCAGCAAATGTCAGCCTCAGATAAGGCGCCCATCATACCCACCCAATCGGCAGAAGTAAAATGAGTATGAAGCACAGCTCTGCGAAAATAAACTGGCGGCACATTACCTGTCCATAACTGAAGACGCTCGTAGAGCCAAGCGTGTAACACCAAAGGCGCCCCATAAAGTAGAAGCGTTCCCTGACTTGAAGCGCGATCCAAACCATTTAGGGTTTCAGCCAGAACCATGGCCATGGGGTTCTTACCTGCCTTCAGTCCGAGACATACATACACTAAGTCGCTAGAAGTACTCGAGAACAAGAAGTGCGAAGTCATACACAGAATCAGAGCAGCCCCACGAGTAGCATCATACACGCTGGGATTCCCAGGACTGGCATATCGAGCAATTATGGAAGCAATGTCAAGAGCCTCACCTTGAATCAGCCAGCGGGAAATAGTGATGGAACAATTCAGATATTCAGCCAAGCCTCGCGTAGGACTGAGGGTATCAGCAGAAGGGAGAATCAGGTCAGAATCAGAATCATAGCCAAGAATAGCACAGAACTCCTCAAATAGGGGGCATATCTCCAGGCCATTGAAGTTGAAGACATGGTTCTCCGGGTCCCAGTGGCCAATAGCAGCACACAAGAACTCAGTATTCAGGGTCATCTGGCGAAGAGAGAATAGCTCGGTCAACCCGTAGCTAAATAGGTTGATCCGTTCCACACCATCCGTGATGTTTAGCCAAGCTGTGAGTTGAGCGGGATCATACAAAGCCATATTTTCGGTCGCGGCTCTAGAAAAATTCAAAATTTCGGCAGAACCTCCCCGTTCACGGACTATCCCACCTGCAAGGCAAAAACACTCACTATCACAAAACTGCCCATCGCAGTAACACCCAACAATCACAGTGTACATGTATCATCACACGATCATCAACTAAAACAAGCACACAACTGCGCCTCCAAACCGGAAGCTATCCGGCCTAAAAGGCAAAATATCATAATAATTTGTCAAAGGTCACAAACTGTTCCACACATCATCCTACACTGTCCAAATAGTCACATCACCAGTACAACCCAATCGAAAATATAAAAAGAAGATAAAACAAGATTCCCATTTAGGAGGCCTCAGTCCTCATCTTCTTCGTCCTCTGTCGGACCACCCGGAGTGTATGTCAGCAACGGCCTCCTCCTACCACCTCTGCACCTCGGACCAGTCCTCGATGAGCCAGCCCCGCCCACACGGTACTGCACGCACAAATAAAATAAAGGCAATCAGTAGGAAAACAACAAAAAATACAAAAACAGAGTCAAGTCAGAAACCTACCAAGGACGCCATCTGATTGGCAGCAAACTGCCGCATGCCATCCATCTGTCAAAGGGTAAAATCTAGGGTTAGAACCTCATAACCTTGAGGAGCGCAAAATTAGAAACATACCCGGTGGTCTCGTGTGAGGACCAAGGACCGTAAGCTGGCCGCCAAGGCGTGACCCTCCTCAGCGTAACTCCAAGGAACGTTGAGGACGCCCACTGGCTGAGTAGGGTACCCGCATGTGACTCGTGGCACCTCCATCACTTGGGGAGTGCCATTAGCGCCTAGAACATTGACGGTCCAATCCCAAGGAGGGATAGGATCGGAAGCCGGAGGAGCCTGTCTCCTGTACATCTCGCGAAGTTGTAGGCACAAAACAAGTTAGGAAAAGATGAGTCAAAAACATAGGCAACGGATAGAGACAAAAGCATAAAGGAAACTCACCTCCAGGAGTGGGAAGTTGGGCATCAGGAAGCGGCCACGGTAAGCCTCATAGCCGGTCTCAGAGAGAAAGTGATCCCAAACATCGGTGCCAGCTAAGGCCACCAGCAGTGCATCACCAGAAAGGTCACTAGCATCCATCGCAGGGGGATTATGAGGGACGCGATACCTGGAACCACCAACCACCTACCGGGACACTCGCTCGCCAAGGAACCACTGCCTGTACTCGGTACTCTCCATCAGGAGTCGGCAAGAGGAAAGAGGTTTGACCGCTTGAATCTCCTCTGGGGCAGCAGAGGCGACGCGCTCCCAAGGTGTCCAATCAACACTAGCAGCCGTCAACTCGGTTAAGAAGTTTCTGAGCAAAACAATCTGGTGGGCCCCACTCTTCACCCCGACAACATCCCTCCGCCATCTTAAGCCTCATGGAAACAGAGGCATAGGAGCCATGCCATCCTCGTCTTCACCTGATTCATCCGCAGGGGAAGGAGCTAGCATCTTCAGGTACTCAAAGCTCCAAATCTGCACAGACAAAGGAGAAAGTCAGAAAGGGTACTGAAATCGAAAAGCCAAAAGATAAAAAAGATGCAGTATATGCCTCCCAAGCTCGCCAAAATCCCCCTTTCGATTTAACATCGCCCCGGGAAACCTCACCCATGTGCTTGTAAAGATGGGCCAAGGCAGCACCGCCCCAGTCGTAGGGGGGGATCTCATCAATGGTCGCCAGGCAAGAAAGGAATCTCAAGCTTACCCGGTCGTTCTGTGTCGCAAAGATCGAACAACCAAGGACATACAGAAGATATACTCTTAAAAGCTGAGAATTGTTCAGGTTATGATTCCCTCTGCCATAGGCCCGGTAAAGCCAGCCACAAGGAAACCAGTGCCTCTCCAGATTAGGGGGAACATCTCCGATCAACATCTCGACAGCCTCAGGATCGATCTCATAGAAATAATCCAGAATCAGGCGTTTCCCGCCTACTCTCAAACCGGTAATCATAGAGAAGTCGAAGGGCGTCATGGTCATCTCGCCAAACGGCAGGTGGAAAGTATTGGTGGTATCCCACCACCTCTCAACCAGAGCATAAAAATGTGCCAAATCGTTGCTGCTCTTTGAAACCAGACGGACGAAGCCTCCAAACCCGGCATCGTCTACCATGCTCTTGACGGTGGGCGAGAGTTGAGTATACCATAGGAAAGCGTGAGCGAGGCTACCGTGGCCCTTTAATGTCACTTCTGGCACCTGCACATGCCAAAGACAACAAAACGATGCACAAAATCACTATTCGTAACCCGAGGTCTAAATTCACAAAATCAACATTCGAGCACAAATCGGACTTCTAACGATCTCTAGGTGCACACTACGGCTCACAAAACTAGCACAATACATGAAAATAGTCCTAAACCGTCAAAGGTTTCACATACCAAGCTCGCTAGAGCTGCGGTCGAAAGATGACGTTGGGAGTCCTAACACGACTAAATAGTTGTGCGCTCTTGTGCAACACCCAAGTGTAGGTGATCGTGCAAGTAATACTGGATAAGTCCAGGTCGATACCACAGGGAAGGAAAAGGAAGAATATATACTAAGTTATAACCTAAAGAAAAGAAAATAAAAATGAATAATTGGAGGTGTACTAACAAATCCTAATTAATTAAATTAAACTAAATAATAAACTAAAGCATAAAGAAACATAACTAATTAAACAGATAAACTAAAGGTGTTGGAAACACGTGAATCCACATTGATCCTAACCATCTACCATGTATACTCATTAACGTTCGATGGAGTTCACTCCTTTTCAGCATTCCGTATTTTTCTAAAGATATAGAATCAATAGCCCTTTCATGACCGGGACTACATCATCACAATTGAATTAAAATACTTGGAAGACGGTTTAAAACAATGGTTATTACTTGCACTCTAAAGGGTGTTAGCATTCAAAGTGGTTTTCAAAAGTCATTGAAGAAAAGGCCTTAAAACTTTAAGTTCTGAAAACTGTTGTGACAAACTGAGCTTATTGGGACAATTTGATGACAGATTTCTCAAACAGAAAGTCATGAAATACTTAAAAGAATCATCTCAGGAATTAACATGTTCGATCGATCGAAGTGCTCTCGATCGATCGGACAGCATCATCCTTCAATCGATCGAAATGCCTTTGATCGCTTGACTATGGCTCTGGTTCGATCGATCGAAATACCTTCGATTGATCGAGCCCAAGATTTCTAAAGATTGCATTGCAGAGGCTGGGAATCAATGTTTCATCACATATTCCCAAAGTCTAAACTACGGAAACATGATTAAACTAATTCAGAAATAACAAAATATAGCAATCATTAACATCTAAAGCAATAAACAATCAAATAAAGAAAAGGGAGATGAAAAACCTGAAGATAATATGAATATAACTTGTAATCAACATCAATCTTGAGTTTAACAATGGAAAAGGAGGAAGAAAACTTGAATCTAACCTAATCTACACCTAATCTAACTCTAAAACTACCCTAAAACTGTTATTTTCTGCGTTCTGGAGCATCCTACCTTCGTCTGGCGTCAAAACGACTTATATATAGGGTTCCCACAGAGTTTACGCAACTTTTGGGTGAATATAAAGTTCGATCGATCGAGCTTAGTTCGATCGATCGAAGGTTCGATCGGTTGAACTCTCCTCAATCGCTTGAACTTCTCTGATTTTGACAACACTGCGCACTAATGGGAGAATGGCCATAAAGTTTTACTTGGACCTCGGATTGACCTCCCGTTTGCGGCCACGTGACCATAACTCAAAGATCTACATTTCATATCTCTGGGAAATTCTTCCAAATCTGAAGTCTTCATTGTCAAAATTGGCGTTTTCTAAGCTGCTTCCGTTGTTCTATTCACCAGAATCACTTTTCTTTAGCTCCACTTCATTGATTTACATCCTAATACCTATAAAACAATGCAAAAACATATATTTTAGCATTAACACAATAAAAAGAACATTGTTATTAGAATGCACCTAAATGTAGGGACTTTGGGGATAAAAGTATGCATAAAGAACCATATAATACGCTATGAATATGCACTTTTCACCACGAATTACACCCCCCAACTAGCTCATTGCTAGGACTAGCAATGAAGCGAACTACAATAGTTCTTATTTAACTTTAAAAATTAAAAATAAAAGAAAGTAAAAATCCTAAATCACATTCGTAGGAATCGCAATTGCATTTAGCGTATGCAACAAACCTTTAAACCCCTAGGTTCCCCCTAGTGGACGAGTATTGTCTCGTGAGGGTTTGTAGTGAATCTACCCACAAAGTTCATGTTTAAGGTAATGGTTCTCATTTAAATTTTTTCAAGAAATTTTCCTCTCAATAACAATGTGGTTAAGCTCAACAATCTCATGAAACTCTCTAGTAAGCCATAGCAATGCAACACACACATTACAGTTAATCTACTATCAAAGTCATTAGAATGTTCCATACCTATCAATCTTCAAATGTGTGTGTGAATGGACAACCAAAATACAAAACTTTAATTTCAAAGCTCGTATAACCTAATATTCTATGAAGACGTTCATTTTGACTCAACTGTCATCGGGATTACACTCTCAAGATGAAATCACTCCGAATTAGGTGTAATAATTGTCACTCATGATATGGAAGCTATAAAGAGTAAATGTGAATGGAATCTAATACTTCTCATATCTAAATAGAAAAACGGACATTTTATAGTGCATAAAGTCTCATGAATGGATACTTTTCACCAGAAGAGCGAGATACCGTGGAGATCTCTCTCATTACCTTAACTTCAAACCCAATTTACTTATGTTTGCTGTAATTTGCGCGGGCGTGCCAAAACCAGCAGTGGTTCAATGTGTGTGTGTACGTGCAAACTAATTTCCTATATTGCTTGTGTGAGTGATACACAAGGCTTTAGATCTGACTTCTAACGGGTGATTGTGATTAATGAGTAGGAAAGTACCCTCACTGTAAATTCTCTAGCAGTACTGAAGCGCACAAGCTAAAAAGTGTCAAAGTTTAACAGGTAAACAAATCACAAACGGTTTAATAAAACAAAGATTTTATTAAATGTTTGGAAAAAATAAAACAAATCTCAAGAACAAACCAGAAAGAACACAAACAGAAAATAACAAAAAGGACAGACCTATTTGCTATGAAGGCTAAAAAAACATAAAGACTGGGAGTGCTTTGAATGCTTCGAATGTGCTGTATGAATGTTGTTTCGAGAATGACGCGGAGTCCTTTGCTTGGATGGCCTGCCTCTTATTTATAGCGGCCTTATACAACTTCTATTTGGACAATAATTCCTTGGCTTGCGCCCCAAGTTGCTTAATTGATTGGCTGATTGAAGACTTTCCTTATCTATGACTCAATTGAATCAATCCCTTCAATTTAGGGATCAGACGCCTCAATCCAGCTGGCAACGAATAGATCCTTTCTTAAACGGACTCTTGTTTCCAAAACTCCCAAAAATGACGACATCCTGCCAACTGTAGACAACATCGCCTTCACCTCAGTCAATCGGCCTCATTACTGATTCTCCTAGATGAATTGGGCTCTAAAAGTTTCCATGCCCGATTTCCTTTCTTTAACCGCCCATGGCCAATCGGACTGTTACTTTCATCTTTCATTACGTAGTGTCCGATTAGGCTTTCCGTCTTAGATCATCGGGCTGTCAACGCACTAGGTTATGCTTCCCCCAGAGCCCGATAATACTTACCCTTATTCTATCTTTCAGTCGGGCTCAACTTACCTTACCTAACATCTATCATCGGTCTCACGGCTATACCCGAGTCCGATGAGTCACTGATTGCTTAGCCCGGTCTCTCCTTCATTCTCTTCCACTTAAATCGAGCTCAAAAACCATTGACAGTTTTTGGGTGCAAACAATTGCCCCCCAAAAGGTCATATCAAACATCCCGCCTTGATTGATGTGATGTTTTGAATTTTAAACTGGCCACGCATCAAGCATGCAGCAATTGTCAGATTATGGAGAATCCCACCAGTCACGCCCCATTTAATGCGTCATGATTACAGCCTTGTGGTTTTTAAACAACCCTTCTTTCAAAGATCCTTCACGCATTTGCATTCTCACTCTCTCTCTACCATTCAAGCAAAACAGAGCTTCTCTCTCTAGACCTCCATTTTTTTCGGCGACTTATCTCCTCCCCACAGACATGGCTCCTAAAACCACTCCGGCAACCTCCAAAGGAAAGAAAACCTTCATAGATGCACCGCCGCCGCAAAACCGCTGCAGAGAGGTTAGGACCCTAGCAAAAGCTCATGCCGCTGACATCTCCACCGATTACCTCACTCCCTACAGCTCCTCTGATGGCTCTCTCGTCGCACCAGGCTTAGGAGTGGCGTTTCTTGGCCACCCTCTGGCTACTTTTCTCCCATTCTTTCCTTCGGTAGAAAATGAAACATTCCTTCAAGTCCCTGCTCACTGGGGCAAAGTCCAAAGTGCTAACCAGCCAATTCGGGGATGGCCGACCCTTGCCGCAGACTGGGACAAATGGGTGACCAGGGTTTCGGCCTCTAAGTTCGGTGTCTGGAAACAAACGGGCATTTATGATGCCATAATGCTCAGCCGGTCTCGAATAGAGATAGACCGACCTCTTTTTCTGTCTGCTTTATTATTCTGGTCTTCTTCTTGCAACGACTTCCTTTTCCGTTGCAGACCAATGGCTCCCACCGTGAAGGACATTAGCTATCTGCTTGGCCTTCACCCCCATAGACAAGAGATCATCCCCGGGCTTGACGTCGGGACGGTCAGCTTTGCCTACCCCCAACCAGAAATTATCAGGGATGGGGTCGTTTCACATAGGCCGATTACAGACTTTGGAGGCTTTCTGACTGCCTGTATTGGGGCAGACGAGACTGAGGTGTCCGATGCAGAACACACTGCCTTCCTCATCTATTGGCTCAACAAATTTCTCTTCTGCTCGGCCAGCCAAGCCATTACCAAAGAATACACAACCTTGGCCTTGGCTCTTGCATCGGGGAAGCCTTTGGCCATGGCTACACTTGTTTGGGCACACCTGGCCCGAGGCATCACGGATTTTGTCCATTCGGGATTCGGAGCTGGTGGGAGCCCGATATGGGTTCTTCAGTTGTGGCTGCATTCTTATTTTCCCGAGTTCCAACCCCCCATCCGCCAATTGGCCGACGTTCCCATTTCTGACGTTCAATTCATGGACGTAACTCCTTCTTCCCACTCCTTCGAGGAGTGTTTTACTTTCTTCTACGAAGGTTGCTCCCCTCGAGATGTAAACCTCTTTACCCCATTCTTTTCACTTCAATTCTCCTCTTTTCTTCAACTTTCCAATAATCCTTCCAACTGTGGTTTGGGCACCCAGTCCACTTATAATGAAATCTTTTCTAGCTACTTAGTAGCTAGAGACATTATTTTTAGTCCGAGCATTCCGTCGGCCAATAATAAATGTGGGGCTGAACACTACTTCGCTCCTTTATACGCCCGCCAATTCGGGCTTACACAACTCGTGCCCGTTCCCCCTGGCATTACTGTCAATGTTGACTGGGTGGAACGCGGCCTCATTGTTAATGACGGTCAGGTGAAGAAAATAAAAGAAAGATCAGACCGGCTGAAAGCAGCGTTCAACTTTACACCCTTCTCCGCCCGGCCCATAGTGTCAGAGGAATTCACCCAGTGGTGGGGTGAACGGGCACGCACCATATTTCCGGGCACTGCTGTCGAGGCCCTTGTGCCTTTTACTGCATCATCGGCCACTGAGGCCAATGCTCCTGTCCCGACGGTAGCTCTAGTCAGGCGCAAACAAGTAGCCAAGAGACCGGCCAGAAAGCCAGCTCCGGGCAAAGGTCCTCAGAAGAAACAAAAAACAACATCGGCCTCTACTCAGGTTAAACTTTAACCTTTTCTAACAGCTAAACCCGATTCTGCTTGTTGTTCTAATCCTCTGTTTTGCAGCTCGTTGATGAAGACTCAAGAGAGGACCCACTCCCAACTTGAACTCAGACTCTTCCTCCAACTCTCCCTGCATCACCGACGTCTACAGCGGCCTATCTGGAACGGGTAGCCGTGCGGGTAATGCCTCTCCACATCGTGCCTCCTCTAACGCCTTCCAGTGGAGATGAAGACATTGCACATATCAGCCAAGCTCCTGAGCAAGTTGTCTTATCTTCCAGCACTGAGGGCGCGACCGATGGTGGAACTACCACAGAAGCAGTTGGGAAGAAGTGGACCAAACCGTCCCTGCTGAAGTCGGAGCTTTCTCCGGGCAAGGGGAACCTCTTGCAATTACTGGGTCTTCCATTCCTTCAACAATGGAGTCGGTATTGGCCGAGGACAATCCTCCTAAAGTATCTGCCATTGAGGCCGGTGCTAACAATTCGGGCGCAGCCCCAGAGACCGAGGTCTTACCAGTGATGGTTGTCTCAATGAGTCCAGGAGAAGAGACCAGTCACGTTTCTTCCTCCTCAGGGTTGGCTCAATCTCCTTCTCAACCAACTTCTTTACAACCCAGCGAGGCCGATGTCCGCAAAGCGATTTCGGCCTCACTTAGTCCTCACACCCAGGTATTGCAGTGTTACTTCACTTTAATTTGTACAATTTTTTAAAGACCATGTCTGATTGCATTCTCTTGAACAGGCCGATCCTACAGGTCCAGTGCCAATAATTCCCTTTAATGACTTCTTCTCAGGCTTGGACCTGGGAGCTTTTGACCTTGGACCCTTGGAGCCCGAAGCGGTCTCACCTTCCCTCCTCCAATAAGCCAAGGACCTACTCTTTGGGCTTACTGACCAGGAACTATCCAACCTTTCTGCTGCTGCTGATCTTGACACAGCCTTGACCACTCTCATGGCTGATCCTTCTCTTTCAGACGGGGAGCTATCATTACTCCTTGAGATAAAAGAGAGACTCCCCAGTGCCCGTCTTGTAGACCGATCGGCCTTGAAAATTCAGGCTGATGCAGAACTTCATTTAAGCCCACGGCAGAAAGCGTTGAAGTTCTTGGAAGGGGCCAAAGCCAAGTTTGAAGCGGGGAAGGCTTCTCGGGCTCAGGTTCTACCAAGGGACTCTTGGATGCAGAACCGTATTGTGGCACTAAAGGCTCAGCTTGCCCAATGTGAGGCCGAGGTCGTCACTAACAAAACCGCCCTTGGAAAAATTGATGAAGCATTATCTTCACTTGGCGGCGATGCCCAAAAGTGCAGTGAACAGTTGTAAGCCAGTGTTCCGATATCCCGGGCTTGGGCACAAAAGCTAGAAAAAGCCAAACGGGATCGGTCTGGAGCCATCAAAACCTGGGAGGACCTGAAGGCTAAACTTAGGAATTTTGGGTCGGCCTAGAGGCCGACTCCTATTTTGTACTTTGTAAAGAATCTCTTCTTTTCCCATCATTTTTGTAAGTAAGCTGTGCTCAGCCTATCAATACAAAAACAATGTTTTATCTAAATCATTCGAGCTCAGGCTCATAATTTATCAACTGATCATATTCCAACCCAGGGTTAGGTATATAATCCAGATCAATGGTTTCCCATAACGTAGGGTAATAAGACTTTAAATACTGACCATTGATTAATCGGACATGAACAGTTCCATCTAAATCACGCAGCCTATAAGCACCACCCGTCTTGACTTGATGAACAATGAACGGGCCTTCCCAATTGACCGACCATTTACCATAACGATTATCCTTGTCCCCAATTGGTAACACGGCCTTCCATACCAAATCATCAGTGCAAAAAGACTTTTCATTCACCCTCTTATTATAAGCTCGGGCTGCCCGTTGCTTCTGCACTCCTAATGAATCCAAGGCCATTAGCCTCATTTCATTAAGTCCTTCTAATTCAACTATCATAGCCTCTGTGTACTCAGCGGGCTCAAGCTGATTCTGCAAAGCCCTTCTAGCCGATCGGACTGTTACTTCCATAGGTAACATCGCGTCATGCCCATAAGTCAACATGAACGGTGTAACCCCAGTACTTGACCTTTTAGATGTCCGATAGGCCCATAACGCTTCAGACAAGAGCTTGTCCCATTCTCTAGGATTCTCAACAATCATTTTTTCAATGACCCCCTTGAGGATTTTGTTAGTGGATTCCGCCTGACCATTAGCATGAGCATAATAGGGCATAGAATTGAGAATTTTGATTCCCCTACTTTCTGCAAAGGCCGATGTTTTCGTCCCAGTAAACACGGATCCTTGGTCGGCCGTGATCATTTTCGGAAGGCCGAACTTATGGATAATGTGTTCCTCTATGAATTTGATGACGGTGGCTTGTGTCACCATTCTACAAGGTATGGCCTCGGCCCACTTGGTGAAGTAGTCCGTAGCCACTATGATAAAACAATGCTGGCCCGATGATGGCGGTAGGACTTTGCCAATTAAATCCATCGCCCATCCTCTAAATGGCCATGGTTTGATTATGGTTTGCAATTCTTTGGCCGACACATGTTGAATCGGACCATGCTTTTGGCAAGCTTGACATCCCTTCACATAACTGATACAGTCTTTCAACATGCCGGGCCAATAATAATTGTATCTTCTCAGCAACCACTTCATCTTGGTACCGGCCTGATGTGCCCCATAAATACCTTCATGTACCTCGTCCATAACCTGCATGGCCTGCTTCTTTCCTAGACACCTCAAGATTACATCATCACCGATTGGTTTCTTGAATAACTCTCCATCGAACACAACGAATCGGACAGCAAACAATCTGACTCTTCGGTCTACCTTGACATTTGGGTGATTCAGGTATTCAATGATGGGAATTCTCCAATCGTCATCCTCCCGCAAGACCGAATTGGTAGTAGCGTACCAACCTCTCTTCGCAACAGACGGGAGTGATCGGACATGAACAGTGATGAGTTGGTCTTCTGCGCTCTTCTGAGAATGTGAGGCTGATCCTGTTTTTGCCAACTTATCGGCCTCAGTACTCGTGGTTCTTGGAATGTAGCTTACGCTAATGTCATCAAATGCCTCCATGAGTTGAGTGGCAACTGCGTGGAATGGGTATAGCTCCCAACTCCTTATCTGAAACTCCCCGGCTATCTGTCCGATCACCAGTCCTGAGTCTCCCTTTATATGCACGGACGATGCCCCCATTTCAAGCAGTATCTCCAATCCGATGATAAGTGCTTTGTACTCGGCCTGATTATTAGTACATTTCAAATTGAGCCGAAAAGATATTTTTGTCTTCTTGTACTTGGGTGATACAATCACCACTCCTGCCCCAGCACCCTCTGTGTTTTTGGAACCGTCAAAGATCAACGTCCATGGAACTAGGTGTTGGGTTTGTGCCCTCAAACCATTACTTTATGTATTAGACATTGACTTTTTAATATATAGATATCAGTTTTACATTTCATTATGTATGTTTCTTTCATGAGATGATTGTTTAATCCATAAGTATCATAGTAAGTATTTCGTGTGTGTATGAGATACATACAATGAGATACGAATTACTATTCTTTGATACTTAAAGCTTGTCACAGTGGATGATGAGACTGGATATCTCATCAGGTATACACTGTAGCATCATTAACTACCATTGGATGGAGTGATAAATCTCAATCACTAGAGTGTGACTCTTGGTTAATATGCTAGTGCTTATAGTGCATTGACGGACCTGAGTTTCCTATTGACGCTCAATGCTGTCAACAGTCAATAGGAACTCATAACTTGTATAAGGTATGTGTTCTCAATCTTGAGACGATTATGAACACAGACTGTGGATATGGCTGCTTTGACTTACCAATCAGTGAGGTCTATAAAAGATCAACACCTGGGTATCTTGGGTATGTCATATTTATAGGGTTGTGAACATATATTGTCAAGATAGAATCTACCCTCTGTTTCAGAGTAAGCATTCCCTTGAGAATGTCACCATGTCGATTACTGAGTACTGCAGTCTTGTTGATAAGAGTTATCAACATGTTTGGTAATCATGAGTAGTGAATGGGACTCAAGGAATACAAGAAGTAATCATGATTCAGGTTGACAGTAACAGTTATCCGACTACCTGAATATGATTACGAATGCTGACGGTAGAGGGACATTAGTACAACATACAAGTCTAGTTATCGCTTCGGATATGTTCTTTTGCATTGGAGTTCAGTTATCGTTTTATAGTGGAGTAAACGTTAACTGACCAGTTGGTTAGTTTGCTGATCAAAGAGTTTGGTCATGGTAATTAATAAACTGGTCTGAGCCAACAATAAAGAGCCTAGGAGGTCCCACTCTTAGCTCCGCCAGGATGCTTGGAAAGATGCTTGAGGATGATGTCCAGACAGGTTCGATCGATCGAAGATATCTCGATCGATTGAAGTCTGCAGGTTCGATCGATCGAAGATGGTTCGATCGATCGAATGTTCGATCGAATGTTCGATCGATCGAAGGCACTTCGATCGCTCGAAGTCTAGGTCGGTTCTGGGAATCTATAAATAGGGCAGCTGCGTTCTGGAAAAGGTTGTTCATCGTTTTGAACGTCAGAAGCTGCAGAAACTGTTTTGGAGTCCCAAAACCTTCTCTATCCTCTCCATTAGGGTTCCCACCAACCCTAGTCTTTCTGGCAGGCATCCGCAGGAGTCATAAGGGTGAAGATCATCTAGTGGAGGCTGCTGGAAGTTGAAGATCAGAATTGGGTTCAAGACACTAAGGTATAACTCGTGTCCCCTCTTGTGCGCATCTGTAGAATTGACGAGTAGTAGATCCGGGCATGCCAATAAAGTTTCATAACTTGATTTTTCCGCTGCGCGTTTAAACTTTCCATTTAAACCTGTTTTTCCAACAATTGGTATCAGAGCCACGCTCGTTTGGATCCATAGATGCGTTTTTTGGAACACTATTTTGATTTGCATGTTGATTTTAGAACTGCTTTCGAAACTGCATCGTCACAGATCTGTTTCTGCAGTATTATCGCAGTAGTATTCAAATCTGTGATTGCATTGGATGCAAGATGGGTTCGATCGATCGAAGTAGTCTCGATCGATCGAACGCTCTGTACTCGAGCGATCGAACAGGTTTCGATCGATCGAAACCTTCTGTTGTTCGAGCGATCGAACAGAGTTCGATCGATCGAGACAGACTCTTTGTCAGGATCTTTGTTTCACAGTCTTAAAGAGTTTTGAAATTAAAAACTTTAATTTTAAAATATTCTATAAAATTTTCAAATCATTATGTGAAACAGAATGTTCAAGCGATTGAACAATGTTCAATCGATCGAAGGTTCGAGCGATCGATCGGGCTTCGATCGATCGAACTGTGACAGAGAAGTTAGATGCTGTGTTTTGAGTTCTGATTCAGTATGTAAAGAGTTTATATACTGTGTGAATCAATTAAGGGTTCCAATAGTTATATTTTGTTATATATATGCGTGGATGTGTGTTCAACTAACCTTTTGCAGCAAAAGTTAGTCGCTATCTCCCATGGCGCCAAGAGCATTTAATTTTGTGTTTGAATGTTTTAGATTGGTGTGTTGTTTTAAGTTTGGTTTGGTTTTAAGGCATATGTAAAGGGCGCTGCGACTTCAATCCTACGAAAAGGAAAGTCGCACCGGTTTCCCTAGCCTTTTATTTTGTTGTTGCTATTTCTATTTCTAGATAAATTGTAAGCTTCAAAAGAGGCATAGGTTCAATGTAATAGAATTAGAATATCCATGAAGATGGAGCAAGGAGCCGTTGTCCATGAAGATGGAGCTGGAGGCGATCAAACCAAAAGCAGGTTCTATGGAGATAGAGCCATGGGAGATAGAGGCATCGTTTGGATGTCTTTTATTTCATTTTAGTTTTTTGTTTTATGTGCTTTGTTTGTGATTGGCGTATAATACATTGTTGCATGCACGCAAAACAAGTTTTCTAAAATAAAATTCAAAAACCGTTTTCAACACATTAGTAAACATTAGATGTTTATGGGAAGTGTGTAGAAACAGATTTTCTCAAAAAGCAAAATCCTTTTTTACTAAATCTAGTGGGAGAGGGTCTTATCAAATTACACCCACGATCTTCCATTAACGGTTCACTGTAAGATGAGTGGTGCATTCTGTGTCACCTCGCCAGGGGTGATCATTCCATACGGAGGGTGCATTACTCATTTGGTTACTAGATGTGAACTTCTTTTGATAGGATCAATCAGACGTATTAGAGGGTGACCACCACACGGAGGCGCTACTTGAGACGGTTGTGATTGGATCCTAGTTAATGGTACACACTAGCTAAGCTATGGATAAGGGATCCCACACGGGGCATTATTCAGAAACTTAGAGTTCAAATAGGTTCGGAAGTCATAACTTGTTTTGCAAGAGTTGCATAGCGGATAAGTTATGATAAATCGAAAGATCGAACATTGACCACCACACGGAGGCTTTATTCTTTCGTTTCGATATTCCGGCGACTTTGTTTTAAAATAAGAGTTTTAAAAGGATTCTTTTATTTCAAACTGTCAAATTCTGATATCCATATTTATTTTGTTTTTTGATTTTTCAGTAAATCATAATGTCTGGATCTGCATTTAGTCCACTTGCCCCCATACTCACTCAAAACAAGTTAACTGGAAACAACTACACTGAATGGAAACGTAACCTTGACATCGTGTTAACTGCGGAGGATCACATATATGTCCTCACCACCCCATGCCCCGAAGAACCCGCTGCAAATGCTTCGGCTGCTGCTAGACGCGAGTTCGATAAATGGAAAAAGTCGAATGGGATGGCTCGTTGTTACATATTGGCTTCTATGGCTAATGTGTTACAACACCAATACCAGTCGAACAATTCCGCCAGTGACATTATCGAATCCCTGAAAAAGATGTTTGGGGAGCATGGCAGGCCTGCCAGACAGGTAGCTATGCAGAAGATAATGAGTGCAAAGATGTCGGAAGGGACTCCAGTCAAGGAACATGTTTTAAAAATGATTGGTTATTTAAACGAGCTGGAGACCCTAGGTGCCAACATCGATGCACAGACCCAAGTTGATATGATCCTCAATTCGCTGTCGCCTTCATTCGCTCAATTTAAACTTAACTATAATATGAATCAAATGAATTTTTCAATGAGCGAATTGATGAGTTCTCTTTTGGCAGCGGAAGGGGTGATCAAACCTGGGGTCAACGTTTTGAACGTTGAGAAAAGCGCTTTCTCTTCCCGATCTGTGCCGAAAGGAAAGAAAGGGAAGAAGAAGGCTAGCACTGGAGGTTCAAGTGTTGGACCGGTCCCTAAGATTGCAAAATCTAAGGGAAAAGGTAAAGGCAAAGGGAAGGTGGGTGGCCAAGGCAAAGGAAAGTGTTTCCAATGCGGTGAGAAGGGCCACTGGAAGAGGAACTGTCCAGAATTCTTAGCTACAAGAGTTCAAGGTATGATTGAATCACATATGATTGAAGTAAGTTTTATAACGGATACTTCAAACACTTGGTGCATTGATTCTGGTGCGACTAACCATATCTGTAATTCATTGCAGGGGTTCAGATCAACCAGGAAGTGCAGTGATGGAGAAATCGTACTTACTCTAGGTTCTAGCGCAACCGTTTCTGCGGTTGCTATAGGAGTCGTAGTTTTAGAATTTCTAGACAATAAAGTTTTGATTTTATCAGATGTACTTTACGTCCCTTCAATGAGACGTAATTTAATATCAGTTTCTAATTTATCGAATAATGGTTATTCTTTTAATTTTGGAACTGAAGTTGTGATTAAAAGAAATAGTTCTTTTATATGTTCTGGTGTTAAATCAAATGGTTTGTATGTGATTACTCCCAATATTTCTAAAGATTCTTGTATGGAACTTAATAACTCAGTGGTAATTGTACCATCTAAAAGAAAGAGATCTTCCACTAATCCAACAAGGCTTTGGCATATGAGGCTTGGTCATATCAATCTAAATAGGATTGGCAGACTAGTCAAAGAAGGGGTCTTAGGCGATTTGGTTCTCGAACCAATAGAAGTCTGCGAGTCTTGTTTAGAGGGTAAGATGACCAAAAGGCCCTTTCCTGCAAAGGGCAATAGAACCAATGCATTGTTGGAATTAGTTCATACTGATGTGTGTGGACCAATAAATATTAGAGCAAGGGGTGGTTATGAGTATTTCATAACATTTACTAATGACCACTCTAGGTATGGATATGTGTACCTAATGCAGCACAAGTCTGAAGCCTTTGAAAAGTTCAAAGAGTTTAGGGCTGAAGTGGAGAAGCAATTGGGCACACATATCAAGGCCAT
The DNA here is from genome assembly GCA_033977485.1 of Hydrangea macrophylla. NCBI lineage: Eukaryota > Viridiplantae > Streptophyta > Magnoliopsida > Cornales > Hydrangeaceae > Hydrangea > Hydrangea macrophylla. The sequence continues at coordinate 8,706,925 of CM066990.1, read as the reverse complement.
TCGATCTGATCGAGGTGGCGAGTATCTCTCTAATGAATTTATTGATCACCTCGTACAGAATGGGATTCTGTCACAGTTGACTGCACCTGGTACGCCTCAGCAAAACGGTGTAGCGGAGAGAAGGAATCGGACTCTTTTAGACATGACTAGGTCAATGATGAGTTATTCTGAGTTACCTTTATTTCTTTGGGGTTATGCTTTGGAAACCGCTGCTTACATACTAAATCTAGTACCAAGCAAATCTGTTCCCAGGACACCACGAGAGATGTGGATTGGGCGCAAGCCTTCTTTGCAACATCTCCGGATATGGGGATGTCCGGCACATGTGCTAAAAGGAAAGATGAGCAAGTTGGATTCTAGATCGGAAGTATGTTACTTCGTGGGGTATCCAAAGGGTACTTATGGATGGTATTTTTATGATCCAAGAGAACAGAAGGTGTTCGTCAGTACGAATGCGATTTTCTTGGAGGATGATTATATCATGAACCATAAACCTAAGGGAAGGATAGATCTTAGAGAGATAGAAGGAGAGCCCTCAGTCCAACCCGTAGTTAATAACGATGTAAATCAGGAAAACACCACTTCTTCACCCATTTCCGCACCGGTACCTCGTCGTAGTGGGAGGATTATCAGCCAGCCTGATAGATACATGTTCTTAGGAGAAGTTTTTGAAGCTGTCTCCATAGAATCTGAATCTGATCCTACCACTTACGAAAAGGCAATGGCTGATGTTGATTCAGCTCATTGGATTAAAGCTATGAAGGCTGAATTGGAATCTATGGATTCCAATCAGGTCTGGGATCTTGTAGAACTTCCAGCCAATATTAAACCCATTGGCTGCAAGTGGGTCTATAAGAGGAAAAGAGGATCTGATGGAAAGGTTGAGACCTTTAAGGCAAGGCTTGTTGCGAAAGGTTATACTCAGAGGGAGGGCATTGACTATGAGGAAACCTTCTCGCCGGTAGCCATGCTCAAGTCCATCAGAATACTCTTATCTATTGCTGCATGCCTAGATTTTGAAATCTGGCAGATGGACGTCAAGACTGCATTCTTGAATGGCAATCTTGAGGAGGACATCTATATGCAACAACCAGAAGGGTTCATAGCTGGTCGGAAAGGTAACTTGGTATGCAAGTTGCAAAAGTCCATTTATGGACTTAAGCAGGCATCCAGAAGTTGGAACATCCAATTTGACCAAGCGGTCAAATCGTTTGGTTTCATACAGAATCTGGATGAACCTTGTGTATACAAGAAGAGTGAAGGAAAAGTGGTGGCTTTTCTTGTGCTTTATGTTGACGACATTCTACTTATTGGAAATGATGTAGCGGCATTGTCAACGGTCAAGGTTTGGCTAGCTAGTACTTTCGATATGAAGGATCTAGGAGAGGCGAGCTATATTCTTGGGATAAAGCTCTTTCGGGATCGCAAGCAAAAGATAATGGGATTATCTCAAGCTGGTTATATCGATAAGGTGCTAACTAGGTTTTCAATGGATAATTCGAAGAAAGGTTTGTTACCTTTCAGGCATGGTTTAGCGTTCTCCAAGGACCAGTGTCCAAAGACACAGGAGGAGAGGAATCGCATGACAGGAGTTCCCTATGCTTCTGCAGTGGGAAGTCTCATGTATGCGATGTTATGCACTAGACCAGATATCTGCTTTGCCGTTGGCATGGTTAGCAGATATCAGTCGAATCCGGGTCCAGAGCACTGGACAGCCGTTAAGCACATTCTTAAGTACTTGAGAAGAACTAAAGATTACATGCTTATGTACGGTAGTAGTGAGTTAATTCCAGTGGGATACACTGACTCGGACTTTATGTCAGATAAAGATTCGAGGAAGTCGACGTCCGGTCATCTCTTTACCTTGGGAGGTGGTGCTGTCAGTTGGAGGAGCATTAAGCAAAAATGCATTGCAGACTCAACTACAGAAGCTGAGTATGTGGTTTCTTGTGAAGCCGCAAAGGAAGCTGTTTGGCTCAAGAAGTTCCTTATGGAACTCGAGGTGGTACCAGCGTCGCTGTCGCCTATTACGCTTTATTGTGATAATAGTGGGGCAGTGGCTCAGTCCAAGGAGCCAAGGAACCACGGAAAGGGAAAGCACGTAGAGCGGAAATATCATCTTATCCGAGATATTGTTCAACGTGGAGATGTGACTGTCACCAAGATTGCCACCGCTGACAATCTTGCTGATCCGTTTGCAAAGGCCTTACCACAGAAGGTCTTTGATCGTCATCTAGATAGTCTAGGTCTTAGATGTAGTTCTGAATGGTTATGAGTGCAAGTGGGAGTTTGTTGGGTTTGTGCCCTCAAACCATTACTTTATGTATTAGACATTGACTTTTTAATATATAGATATCAGTTTTACATTTCATTATGTATGTTTCTTTCATGAGATGATTGTTTAATCCATAAGTATCATAGTAAGTATTTCGTGTGTGTATGAGATACATACAATGAGATACGAATTACTATTCTTTGATACTTAAAGCTTGTCACAGTGGATGATGAGACTGGATATCTCATCAGGTATACACTGTAGCATCATTAACTACCATTGGATGGAGTGATAAATCTCAATCACTAGAGTGTGACTCTTGGTTAATATGCTAGTGCTTATAATGCATTGACGGACCTGAGTTTCCTATTGACGCTCAATGCTGTCAAGAGTCAATAGGAACTCATAACTTATATAAGGTATGTGTTCTCAATCTTGAGACGATTATGAACACAGACTGTGGATATGGCTGCTTTGACTTACCAATCAGTGAGGTCTATAAAAGATCAACACCTGGGTATCTTGGGTATGTCATATTCATAGGGTTGTGAACATATATTGTCAAGATAGAATCTACCCTCTGTTTCAGAGTAAGCATTCCCTTGAGAATGTCACCATGTCGATTACTGAGTACTGCAGTCTTGTTGATAAGAGTTATCAACATGTTTGGTAATCATGAGTAGTGAATGGGACTCAAGGAATACAAGAAGTAATCATGATTCAGGTTGACAGTAACAGTTATCCGACTACCTGAATATGATTACGAATGCTGACGGTAGAGGGACATTAGTACAACATACAAGTCTAGTTATCGCTTCGGATATGTTCTTTTGCGTTGGAGTTCAGTTATCGTTTTATAGTGGAGTAAACGTTAACTGACCAGTTGGTTAGTTTGCTGATCAAAGAGTTTGGTCATGGTAATTAATAAACTGGTCTGAGCCAACAATAAAGAGCCTAGGAGGTCCCACTCTTAGCTCCTCCAGGATGCTTGGAAAGATGCTTGAGGATGATGTCTAGACAGGTTCGATCGATCGAAGATATCTCGATCGATTGAAGTCTGCAGGTTCGATCGATCGAAGATGGTTCGATCGATCGAATGTTCGATCGAATGTTCGATCGATCGAAGGCACTTCGATCGCTCGAAGTCTAGGTCGGTTTTGGGAATCTATAAATAGGGCAGCTGCGTTCTGGAAAAGGTTGTTCGTCGTTTTGAACGTCAGAAGCTGCAGAAACTGTTTTGGAGTCCCAAAACCTTCTCTATCCTCTCCATTAGGGTTCCCACCAACCCTAGTCTTTCTGGCAGGCATCCGCAGGAGTCATAAGGGTGAAGATCATCTAGTGGAGGCTGCTGGAAGTTGAAGATCAGAATTGGGTTCAAGACACTAAGGTATAACTCGTGTCCCCTCTTGTGCGCATCTGTAGAATTGACGAGTAGTAGATCCGGGCATGCCAATAAAGTTTCATAACTTGATTTTTCCGCTGCGCATTTAAACTTTCCATTTAAACCTGTTTTTCCAACACTAGGGACGTGCTCAGGACTTTGGGTTTTGAAGGCAGTTCCCCTAAATCAGTAGGATCTGGGTGATCAGCCAAGAAATTGGCTATGGCCTGGCCTTTCACCGATTGCTGCGATCGGTATTGTATAGAAATTTCCATTAAGGCCAAGGTCCACTTCCCAATTCGACCTCTCATAATCGGTCTTGACAACATATATTTTATCACATCAGTTTGACATATTATGTAAGTTGAAACAGGAAGCATATATGTTCTTAACTTTTGTGAAGAAAAATACAATGCCAAGCATAACTTCTCAATCGGCGCATAGCGCTGCTCGATTGGAGTCAAAATTCTACTTAAATAATAAACGGCCTGCTCGTTGCCTTGCTCATTATCTTGAGCTAGCATACTTCCTATAGAGCAGTCAGAGGCCGATATATACAATTTTAGGTACCTACCCTTTTTGGGTGGCATTAATACTGGAGGACTAGACAAATACTGTTTGATTCCTTCAAAGGCTTGTTGATGGCTGTCTTCCCACTTGAAGTCTTCATCGGTCTTGATCTTCAATAGTGGGGTCCATACCTGGGTCTTTCCTGCACAATTTGATATAAACCTTCTTAAGAAATTAATCTGCCCAAGCAATCTCTGAAGCTCTCTCTTATTAGCAGGTGGCTTTGCTGCCTGGATAGCCCGAGCCTTATTCTTGTCAATCTCTATCCCCCTTTGATGTACTAAGAAACCTAAGAAGTTCCCTGCTGTAACGCCGAATGCACATTTGAGTGGGTTCATCTTTAGTCTGTGAGCCCGCATCCTTTAAAATGCTTTTTCCAAGTCCCTCAGATGATCGGCATTATCCCCCGACTTCACCACCACATCATCTATGTAAACCTCCATGAACTGTCCGATCATGTCATGGAAGATTGAATTCATTGCCCGTTGATAAGTGGCTCCAGCGTTCTTCAGCCCGAAAGGCATAACAACCCACTCAAAGGTTCCAATTGCCCCCGGGCACCGAAAAGCAGTCTTCGGGACATCCTCTTCGGTGATGTAAATCTGGTTATACCCCGAGTGCCCGTCCATGAATGACAAAATTTTATGTTTAGCAGCCGAATCGATTAACTGATCGGCCATGGGCATGGGATACTCATATTTTGGGGTAGCTAAGTTTAAGTTCCTGAAGTCAATACAAATCCTCAGCTTCCCATTCTTCTTCACTACTGGCACCACATTTGAGACCCATTTGACATATCGGGCTGTCCGTATGAAGCCGGCATTCAGTAGCCTCTCGATCTCTTCTTTCACCTTCAGTGTCACCTCTGGTGACATGCGCCGAGGCTACTGCTTGAATGGCCTATACCCCGATTTTATTGGCAACCGGTGTTCCACCAGCTCCCTTGATAAACCAGGCATCTCGTCATATTCCCAGGCAAAACAATCTTTGTACTTACGTAGGAGCGCAATTAGCTCGGCCTGACACTGAGGATCCAGCATCTGACTTACATAGGTAGGTTTGTGCTATCCTTCTTTGCCTAGGTTGACTTCCAAGAGAGGGTCTTGGACATCGTCCTTTAAATCATCAAGTTTTGCCATAGCCGTTTCCAACTCGTCCATCTGAATCTCTTCTTCCCTTGGCGCTTCTTCTTCGTAGATACAATCGGCCAGATTGATCATTCCGTCACAAGGACCGATTTCCAATCTTCTGTCGGCCAGGAATGCACACCATCTGGCCATGCTGGCCCTCAAGGCCTGCAGCTTCCGTTCTTCAATTATCGGAGTCCCCATGGACATCTTCTTGTTCAACGATCTCAATCGGCCTTGATTCTTCTGTCCGACTGAGATTATGGAAATATGCTTTAATGTCCGACGAACTTCCTTTAAGGAAGGTCGCTAAATTTGGTCTTCCCATTTTGTTGCGCCCCAGTAACTTAACTGGCCCGATGTCATCTTCGTACAAGACTGCATCGGCCGTCTGCACCCGGGCTACAAAGGGCTTGGTGTCTGCCCCAACCACTTCCACCTCATCACCTCTCCAGAAAATCAACAACTGATGAAGTGTGGAGGGAATGCAATAATTGGGGTATATCCAGTCTCGGCCTAATAAAGCATTATAGGCCGCTGAGGTTTCCACTATGAAAAAAGCAGTCATGACCGTTTTACTGCCAACGGTCAACTCCAGGGGTAGGATACCCTTTGTCCTTGAATGTGCCCCCGTGAAGCTTTGGACATTCATCTCGGTCGGAATTAGCTCCGACTCGGACTTCTGCAGGATCCTCAACATAATTTGAGGCATGATGTTAATGGTAGACCCCCCATCAACAAGGATCCTATTTATTGGGACGCCTTTGATATGTCCTTTCACATATAAAGGCTTCAGATGTTGGGACATCTGGTGTGTTGGCTTCTCAAACACCACTTTAACTGGTCCAGTCTTCACTCCATCCCCAGTCTGCTGCCCTTTCGGCCTTAAGATGGTGATTTTAGGCCGATCGGTCTGCGAATCGGTGGTGTCTACATTTTTGCTCGTAGCTTCCACCACTTTAGGCTTAACGGTCTCTCCCTCGTTCCAAAAGATTTCTTCCATAACGGCCGAGTCCTTAGCTAGACCTTCTACTACATCCCCCTCCATGGCCGATGGCTGGTCCGGCTTGGCCATGAAGGACATGGGTAGCGTAAACACCATGTTGGATGACAAACCTAGTGGAATCGTCCCGAATTGTATTGGCAAAAAATTTGAGTCCGACAGATCTCCATCGGACTCAATCATCTGGTCTGAGGTAACTCTACCTTCTTCCTGCGATCTTTCCTGTCGGACTCTTTCCCTTTGGTGCTTAGTGACAACGCGCATCGCCCTCGTGGAGAGTCCTTGGTTATCGGACACCTTGAGCTCTGTGGGAGCAGGAGGGTTTCCTGCCTGATTCCTCAAGAACTGACGCTCTCGCTCGGCCTGTCTCATTCTCTGATACCTCCTTTTCTGGGACTTGCTATATTGTGGTCGTGCTGCAAATTTCGAGTGTTCAGCTCTGTGCCACTTTTGATCTTGTACCCGAGGTGGTAGCACCATCCTCGGGCTCCTGCCAGAGGTTGTTGCTTGCATCTGAGATCTTGGGACTGTTTGGGAACTTCCTGCCCCCAGTCGGCCGGATTCGCCTTGGCCGACTCGCTGTACCAACCGGTGTTTTGCCCGCCACTCGGGCTTAGCCTGACCTTGCCATGGTATTGACAATCTCTCATGTACGGACCTTCTCGAGCTTGATTCCCGATGTTCGTAGCTTCTTGGCCTCTTACTCGGGCTCGAGGCTTCCTTCTTGACGTCAGCCTTACACCTCGGGTATAGGCCTTGTTCGATGATCTCTAGCTATCGGCGTAGATCAGCTATCAAATTGTCTGTACTAGATTTGGCCGTTTCTTCCTCAGCCTTTTGGGCTTCTTCCTTGCGCTCTTGATAGCTCTTTTGGAGGTCATGTATTGTCACCTTCGGCCCATCAGTAGCCGAAATAGCAATTTGCTTACCCTCCCTTTGTTTCGGCACAACCTCTCCGTCAGACAAGTCTATCTTCGGTCTCGGCCTTGAAAGCTTGGTTAAATCGGGCATCACCATGTTAGTGCCCGTAATCTGAGGAAAAGGATTTGAATCGATCCCCATAGCTTTGTCCGAGAATTTGAAGACTCCCTTCTCCACGTTTTCCTGTATGAAATTGCGAAAAACAACACAATTGTTAGTAGAATGCTTCCAAGAATTGTGCCATTTACAGTATTCTTTATTTTTCATGTCATCGGTCTTAGGGATCCGATGACCTTCATTCAGCTTGATCACTTTATCAGCCAACAAGGCATCAAATATTTGATCAGCCATAGTTATATCAAAAGTGTAGTTTTTCCCTGCCTCGAACGCCATTTTCTTTGTAGCGGCGTTATTATTTACAGGCTTCTTCAAGGCGTTACATACGACTGGCCGTTTGCAGATCAGCTCGGCCATATCGCTTTCTACTTTAAGGTCATATTCTGCCAAGTGGACCTCGTAATTAGGATCCTTGTAGTATGTTCCCTTGGAGGAGTTCTTCTTCTCCTGCTCATCCAAGAGAATACGCTCATAACGACCGGCACGTGTAGCCAGTTCAAATAAGTCACGGAAGTCAGTTCCCTCAAACCTCTTGCGAAGTTCAAAGGACATGCCCCCCACGGCCATCTTTGCATACTCCTCCTCGGGCAAAACTGTCTTACATCGATATTTTGCCTTTCGGAAATGGGCTATGTAGGTTTCCACGGTCTCCCCTACCAGTTGCATCATCCTGGACAAATCTGCCAGCGATGTCTCGGGCTCAGTCCTATAGAACTGGCCGTGAAATAGTTCTTCCATCCCTTGCCAAGTTAACACCGAATTGGCTGGGATATTAACGTACCACAAAAATGCCATGCCCGTTAGCGAGTTTGGGAATAGTCTTAACTTTAATGGGTCACTGTGACCCACATGGCCGCATTGAACAATAAAACGGCCAATATGCTCAACAGAGGACTGTTCACTCTCTCCAGAGAATAGAGTGAAATTCGGTACCTTGTACGCCGGAGGAAATATGACTTGGTCAATTTCAGGAGGGTACGGCCGTCTGTACGTCGGCCTCTCTAGTCTTCTCATAAACGGGCCATACTCCTCGTGTATGGCCGCTACCAGTTCCTCCCTATTGATGGGTTGGGCTACGGGCTGAACATTCCTTATCGGGGTTACCAACGGTGGTGGTTCGTGCTGTTGGTTGTGGGCCTGATGAGTCCAAAACCCACCGTTGTTCCTTTGCCCCCCATGGCCGTGGCCTAGGGGTTGTGAGTGGCCGACTAAACTGTCAGTGTGGCCTGTAGATCTACCAAAACCTGGAGTCGCCGATCCGTTGGGATCGGTAACTGTTGAACCGCTTGCCATACCGGCCTGTGACTCAGACTGCCTGCCTGAGCCATTACCATCCCTTAGGTTTGGACATACATAAGGCGTGTCTTTCGGCTTATCGGACTCAAGCAAAGTGCCTGAGCTCGATCCGTTGACCTGTTCTTTGTTGCTTCTGGCCTTATAGGTTTCAACCAGCCTTCCGATTGCTTCCGTCAGGCGGTCCAACTTTATATGGGTGGTCCTGGTTTCTAGGACCAATTCAACCTGACTCTTATGAACATCGGCCGTTTGGTTCATGACCGATTTAAGATTGCCCATTGAGCCTATGAGCGCGTTGTACTCCTGCCACATGGGCTCTACGTTGGCTCTCATGGCTTCTGAAATCACCTCAAGAGTGACGCTGCCATCTTAGGGAGAATGGCCGGTGCTCTCCTCCACAAGTGGGTCCGTGGGCTGATCGTCCTGGCCGTTCTTTGTCGTCTTATCTTTCTTCGGAGGCATAATTTGACACTGTTGGTCCCACCGGGCGTGCCAAAAATGTTTCCTGTAATTTGCGCGGGCGTGCCAGAACCAGCAGTGGTTCAATGTGTGTGTGTACGTGCAAACTAATTTCCTATATTGCTTGTGTGAGTGATACACAAGGCTTTAGATCTGACTTCTAACGGGTGATTGTGATTAATGAGTAGGAAAGTACCCTCACTGTAAATTCTCTAGCAGTACTGAAGCTCACAAGCTAAAAAGTGTCAAAGTTTAACAGGTAAACAAATCACAAACGGTTTAATAAAACGAAGATTTTATTAATGTTTGGAAAAAATAAAACAAATCTCAAGAACAAACCAGAAAGAACACAAACAGAAAATAACAAAAAGAACAGACCTATTTGCTATGAAGGCTAAAAAAACATAAAGACTGGGAGTGCTTTGAATGCTTTGAATGCTTCGAATGTGCTGTATGAATGCCGTTTCGAGAATGACGCGGAGTCCTTTGCTTGGATGGCCTGCCTCTTATTTATAGCGGCCTTATACAACTTCTATTTGGACAATAATTCCTTGGCTTGCGCCCCAAGTTGCTTAACTGATTGGCTGATTGAAGACCTTCCTTATCTATGACTCAATTGAATCAATCCCTTCAATTTAGGGATCAGACGCCTCAATCCAGCTGGCAACGAACAGATCCTTTCCTAAACGGACTCTTGTTTCCAAAACTCCCAAAAATGACGACATCCTGCCAGCTATAGACAACACCGCCTTCACCTCAGTCAATCGGCCTCATTACTGATTCTCCTGGATGAATCGGGCTCTAAAAGTTTCCATGCCCGATTTCCTTTCTTTAACCGCCCATGGCCAATCGGACTGTTACTTTCATCTTTCATTACGTAGTGTCCGATTAGGCTTTCCGTCTTACATCATCGGGCTGTCAACACACTAGGTTATGCTTCCCCCAGAGCCCGATAATACTTACCCTTATTCTATCTTTCAGCCGGGCTCTACTTACATTACCTAACATCTATCATCGGTCTCACGGCTATACCCGAGTCCGATGAGTCACTGATTGCTTAGCCCGGTCTCTCCTTCATTCTCTTCCACTTAAATCGGGCTCAAAAACCATTGACGGTTTTTGGGTGCAAACAACTTAAAATCATTAGGACTTTGAAAAAGAGGTGTTAGGTGAAAGAAGAAAGAGGCTCATGATATTCAATCTCTCTCTTTTCTTTTCTTTTAATATATATTTTTTTTCACTCTTCTTTCTATTATTATTTTATTTCTTTTGTAACAACCATTGGCACTTTTTTTTTTCTTTTCATGCTCTTTTTTTTTTCTTTTTTCTCTTTTTTTTCATCATTTTTTTTTCTTTGCCAACTTTCCCTTATTCACACTACCAAACTTCTTGTCAAGATAACACATCCCAATCATTCATAAGTAGAGAACTGAGGCTTGAACTCCTAATTTGGAGTTAAGTATAGACTTTAGGATTGTGAAGACAAGGCGATTATGATAAACTAAAGAGGTGAAATAAAGGAATATCATAAAGGTAGGCCAAAGCTATATTATGCGTGTATGGTCAAAAGATGGCCTAAATCATCTTCTAAGTTAATATGATTATTCATTTCAGTAAATTCAAGAGCTCTAGATTTGGTAAATCCTGAACGTTCTCTTCTAGCGATCAGTCAAAATGAAGATGAAAAATGAGACATTCAACGAATTAATACGCTTTTCAAAAAGTAAGAATAATTTTTAAAACCCTCAAGATAAAAGAATGGCACAAAAGCTCAGTTGGGTTATTAGTCTCCACTACAGTCTCTCAAGACACCTAAGCTATGCTTACTAATCTATTTTAGCTATGTACAAGGTTGTCACAATGTGCTCAAAGTTGTTTGAAGATTCAAAAGCATAAAACATACTATAACTAAGATAGTAAACAAACTACCATTGTGTATCACATACTAATAACATACAGAAAATAACACTAATGCATCATAACTAACTACATTAACTAAGAGAGAAATACAAGAACCATTTTATTATATTAAAAAAAATTAAAAATTTTAAAATTTTTGCAATTTTGATTTACTGAGTCATGTTGCTAAGCAGATGTATTGACATTAAAGCATAAAAAGAAAGAAATGAGGCATGCAATGACTCACTCCCCCCAACTAAAACTAAACATTGTCCCCAATGTTCTAAACTAAGCACATGGACATATGTAAAGTAAAGCGAGAGAAGGAAAAATGTTACCTCGAGGCGTTAATATCCATTTTTTTTTTAAGTTTCCTGCAAAATCATTAGTAGCCACAAGGAAAAATATAGAATATAATACAACTACTCAGTAAATAACCTCGGTTAATCAAGATTTTTATCATAAAGTAATAATCGAAATTTTTGATGATCTTCCCAATAAAATAATTTAATAGTGAGAAGAACGTTGGGATCCTCATAAAATTACAACTCCCCTCAACTAATGTCAGGCTCAAGGTCAGAGGAGATGATGCAAAACCTATGGCTGCCAAATTTGTTGGGGACAGTTATAAGAGGTATACCACACTTTTTATGAATTATACTCAAAAAATGAATATTGGTGTTGGTATTTTCTATAATGTCCTCTATTTTAATACAAGGAGGTGGCCACGGTTCAATAAAAGGAGTAGGGTCTAAATGATGTTCTAATTTAGCTTTACTACCCTCCTCTTGTTCTAGAACAGAATCTATAGATATATGATCATAGGAATTTAATTTCTGTTCTATGCACATGGTTTTTGACTGGACTTGGATAAAGGTATCTATTTGGGCCTCTATGTCATTATCAGTCAAGAAGGCTAAGCAGTCTAGAAGATTACTAGCTTCTTGTTGAAGTTTAAGATCATCTGATGTGGGCCAAATAGTTTCTATGTCCTCTCTCAAAGAATTTTGAAAGTTAAAATTTTGTGAAAAATATGTGCTAGAATCCTTACCATCCTCTTCCACAACACATTCAATATTAGGGTACACATGATTTTCAAGCTCGGGATGAGAGCATTGATTGATAGAGAGGATGGGTGATGGGAAACTTGGTGACACTACCTCTTCGGCCGAAAGAGGTAAGGGTTCGTGAATATTGCATGAATCTAAATCAAAATTAGAATTTTTAATAACGTCCTCCCTAGGGTCACTATCAAAGGTAGGGGTAGAGTCAACATGGGACTCATCCTTTCCTAATTGCATGCAGTCACCTAAACTCTCATTATCAGTAAAAACCTCATTCTCATCTGTGTAACTCTCCTCACTATATATGTCATCTATTGAAGTACTTTGGATAAAGAGATTGTGCAATTTTATCAAGGTAGTGAAGGAGTTGATGTCTGGGGGTGTATATTGAAGAGAAGATGGTTCTAAAACTTCATGCTCAACGGTTTGGTTTTGGATTTCTTGTTGGGTTGTCACTTTCTCGAATGAGTTGTTAACTTCATTCGGTATAAACCCGTCATAGTCCTCTATTTCCATTCCATTGTTAGTGTCTTGAAATTTAGGTTGTAGTGTTGAAGGACTGGTATAGTCTTCTAAAGGTTGGCTAGCATATGCTTGTTGATATCTAGTTTCTAATTTATCTAGTGCACTATCTAGCCTTTTCATTTCTCTAAATAGTAATTGTAACATACCATTATCCTCAACTTGGTTATTATCCTCATTATAACTATATGAAGTTTCGCCCCATTGTTGTTGGTAGTAATTCCCATCCCAATGTGTTTGTGGACAAGACTCGCCAAAGGGAAAGTCTTGGTGCGTTTGGTAATCGTGGGAACTACTACTATATCCTACATTATTATTTTGGTTATCGCCCCATTGCGGTTGATAGAACTCTTCATGTGGAGATTCTTGATATGTTTGATAATATGGGGGACTACTACTATCATTTCCCCATTGTGGTGGTTGGTAGCACTTAGGTTGATAATGCGCGTCATATGTGAGTGCTTGCCAACTTGGGGGATAGTTTTCATTACCTAAAGTGTACCTATTCATGATGTTTGTGTTGTATGGAGGGTAATATGGATAAGACATGTTTATCCAAAAAATTTTAAACAATTGAATTTTTATTTTTTATTTTTATCATGTGAGAGAAAAGTCCAAAAGTTTTTATTTTTATTTATTTATATATTTAAGAAAAAGAAGAAAAATGGAAATAACTTAGTAAAATCCTAACCTAGTTGCCTTCCCCGGCAACGGCGCCAAAAACATGACACGACTAAATAGTTGTGCGCTCTTGTGCAACACCCAAGTGTAGGTGATCGTGCAAGTAATACTGGATAAGTCCAGGTCGATCCCACAGGGAAGGAAAATGAAGAATATATACTAAGTTATAACCTAAGGAAAAGAAAATAAAAATGAATAATTGGAGGTGTACTAACAAATCCTAATTAATTAAATTAAACTAAATAATAAACTAAAGCATAAAGAAACATAACTATTTAAACAGATAAACTAAAGGTGTTCGAAACACGTGAATCCACATTGATCCTAACCATCTACCATGTATACTCATTAACGTTCGATGGAGTTCACTCCTTTTCAGCATTACGTATTTTTCTAAAGATATAGAATCAATAGCCCTTTCATGACCGGGACTACATCATCACAGTTGATTTAAAATACTTAGAAGATGGTTTAAAACAATAGTTATTACTTGCACTCTAAATGGTGTTAGCATTCAAAGTGGTTTTCAAAAGTCATTGAAGAAAATGCCTTAAGGCTTTAAGTTCTAAAAACTGTTGTGACAAACTGAGCTTATTGGGACAATTTGATGACAGATTTCTTAAACAGAAAGTCATGAAATACTTAAAAGAATCATCTCAGGAATTAGCATGTTCGATCGATCGAAGCGCTCTCGATCGATCGGACAGCATCATCCTTCAATCGATCGAAATGCCTTTGATCGCTTGACTATGACTCTGGTTCGATCGATCGAAATACCTTCGATCGATCGAGCCCAAGATTTCTAAAGATTGCATTGCAGTGGCTGGGAATCAATGTTTCATCACATATTCCCAAAGTCTAAACTACGGAAACATGATTAAACTAATTCAGAAATAACCAAATATAGCAATCATTAACATCTAAAGCAATAAACAATCAAATAAAGAAAAGGGAGAAGAAAAACCTGTAGATAATATGAATATAACTTGTAATCAACATCAATCTTGAGTTTAACAATGGAAAAGGAGGAAGAAAACTTGAATCTAACCTAATCTACACCTAATCTAACTCTAAAACTACCCTAAAACTGCTATTTTCTGCGTTCTGGAACGTCCTCCCTTTGTCTGGCGTCAAAATGACTTATATATAGGGTTCCCACAGAGTTTACGCAACTTTTGGGTGAATATAAAGTTCGATCGATCGAGCTTAGTTTGATCGATCGAAGGTTCGATCGATTGAACTCTCCTCAATCGCTTGAACTTCTCTAATTTTTATAGCACTGCGCACTGATGGGAGAATGGCCATAACGTTTTACTCGGAACTCGAATTGACCTCTCGTTTGCGGCCACGTGACCGTAACTCAAAGATCTACATTTCATAACTCTGGGAAAATCTTCCAAATCTGAAGTCTTCAGTGTCAAAATTGGCATTTTCTCAGCTGCTTCCGTTGTTCTATTCACCAGAATCACTTTTCTTTAGCTCCACTTCATTGATTTACATCCTAATACCTATAAAACAATGCAAAAACATATATTTTAGCATTAACACAATAAAAAGAACATTGTTATTAGAATGCACCTAAATGTACAGACTTTGGGGGATAAAAGTATGCATAAAGAACCATATAATACGCTATGAATATGCACTTTTCACCACGAATCAGGTCCCGTAAAATCAAGTCTGGGGTTTGCATCTCGGCCTTCATCCGTTCATTGGCCTTCTTAGACAGTCTCCTCGAGCTCGAAGTCATGGATCTACAAAGAAAATGGAAGTCAAAGTTTAACTTTCTTTTTGAAAATTTGAGAAAACCAAAACACCAATCAAAATTCCAACTACAGGGAAAGATTACTCATCTGAGCGTGCACAAGCTACGTTTTGACGAATTTTGGCTCCAAAAACACCCCAAAATGGCCAAGAATGAGCTTGAAAAGCTCAAAAACCCGAGATATACAAAAATGGAGTCCGGCCACCCAGTGCCGCCGTGTCACTGGCCAACTGTCGCCGCGGCACTGCTCCCTGCGGGCCCCGCTTCGCTCCGTTTTGCTCCGTTTTGACCCGTTTTGGCCCTTTTCACCCCATTTTTTTGCCCCGATTAGCCTCGGTGGCCCATTTCGGTCAAGATTTATGTGGTTTTACTCCGAACAGTCCAAAAGTTGTCAGGGCTACCTCCAATAGGCAGGAACTGAGAAAAATCGACTCCCGAAAACCCGAATCGGCTGTTTCAGGACAACTGTTGCAAATTTTGATCAAACACGAGAGTTCTGATAACGAATCCTGGATTTTGGCTGATGCACCGAAACAAAAGAGATTCTCCGAGAACCCTACATCATCCCCCGAGGATAGAAACAGACAGATACCAGCTCCCGGAGGCCCCGACCGGCCCTCTTGGATTGAGCGCCGAAAGATTTGATCAACTATGAGAGATTCAGAAATGGGTCCTGGTTCCCGATCAAAAAGAGATTCTCCGAGAACCCTACATCATCCCCTGAGGATAGAAACCGAAAAATTTGATCAACCGTGAGAGATTCAGAGATGGGTCCTGGTTCCCGATCAAAAAGAGATTCTCCGAGAACCCTACATCATCCCCCGAGGACAGAAACAGATAGATACCAGCTCCCGGAGGCCCCGAACGGCCTTCTTGGATTGAGCGCCGAAAGATTTGATCAACCGTGAGAGATTCAGAAATGGGTCCTGGTTCCCGATCAAAAAGAGATTCTCCGAGAACCCTACATCATCTCCCGAGGAGAGAAATCGAAAGATTTGATCAACCGTGAGAGATTCAGAGATGGGTCCTGGTTCCCGATCAAAAAGAGATTCTCCGAGAACCCTACATCATCCCCCGAGGACAGAAACCAAAAGGAACCAGCTCCCGGAGGCCCCGACCGGCCCTCTTGGATTGAGCGCTGAAAGATTTGATCAACCGTGAGAGATTTAGAGATGGGTCCTGGTTCCTGATTAAGGAAAAAGAGATTCTCCGAGAACCCTACATCATCCCCCGAGGACAAGTACAGAAAGATACTAATTCCCACTACCCTCAGCAGAAAGTAACAAAAGAGGAATCGACTCCTGAAAATCGGCCGTCAGGAACGATCAGAACATCGCCCGCATCCAGATCTTTTGATTATCAAGGATTTTTCTCATCTTCAGCTTTATCACAAGATTCCTCAATCGCTTTTGGCTGTCGTCTTCTAAACAAAGCACATCTGATCTATCTCACTCGTTTGTAAATCACACTTCCCGTAATTTGAGAAGTTTGCCTCGAAACCCAGAGTCTTTTCAGACCGTGGTCGGCCACTGCATCATAGTCAGAAGCGCTAGCACAACACAAGTCCACTCGAAATGGCACACACCCCACAACACCAGCTAATACTAGGATCAGAACACTAGGCATGATAGGATTCATGACACAATTCATATCACATCCATGCATTGCATACCATCCTCATAGCATAGCATCCGCCTGATTGTTGTATATGTGCATGTGTGAGTCATTCCTTTGTGCCCCGAACTACGCCCTGGTCTGATTCCTCCTGGATATGTAGGCAGCTCACACAGAGCAAGACCAGCACTAGACCTCAGCATCATTGCATCTTTTGCAACGCTTTTATCCTAAATCTATAGCGTCTAAAAAGTCCTGTCTCTTCAAAGCTTTGGCACTCGCTTGCGACATGCGTTGCCTTGCAAGTTCATGCCAAAGAGGGGCAAACTGTAGACACCCCATTTTGTTGGCTATCAGATTTAGGAGACCCATAGCTTGGTGGTTCACAATGATCGTAAAAGACTTGAAAGAACTCCTGGAAGCCAATTCTATCTCTCAGAATACTCAGAGTGACCAAAATGCCCCTGAAAGCCCAAAATCTCCCAGATTTGGACCAAAAGTTCTGGAAACATGCTACGTCGCAAGAAAAATGATAAAATGAGTTTTTAAGTAAAATCGAATGAAATCGTCAGCTCCCAGAGACCCCCGGAAGTCCCGGAAGTTCCTGGAAAATCCCCGTTGACCGGTTTGACCATCGTTTGACCAAGGTTTGACCAAGTTTGACCAAGTTTGACCAAAATCGTCCAAATTCGCCAGAATCATTCTAGATCATGAGAAAAGTATTAAAATGAGTTTTAAAAGAAAATCGAGAGAAAACGTCAGCTCTTGGGAACTCCCGGAGATTTCCAGAACTTCCCGGGAATCCCAGGTTTGACCAGTTTGACCAGAAATTGACTTTAGAACCGGGGCACTGTAACAATTTTAAAATACTTTTCATGGATACTAGAGGTCAATAGCTTTCCGACGGTATATCGCACATAATTTTCGAATTTAAAACGAGTTTATTATGAATTTCCGAAGACGAAAAAGGTGATCAAATCGGCTTTTATCGCAAATACCGCAAAAATTTTCAAAGTAACCTATCCCCAAACTATTCTTTATGGAAAGTAGACTCCATTACCTTTCCAACGGTATATCACAACTTCAATTTGGAGTTCGTACGCATTTTTTGTGAATTTCGGACGAAATAGGGCCTTTTCGCGAATACCGGAACCTCTGGGGGCCTAAACAGCATTATCTGAACGAAGGAAGAGCAGTGCCACCGCGGCACTGGCCCACTGCCGCTACGACACTCTCCTCCAGAATAGTGTATTTTTGTAATTTTTCTTGGGGGTTCATTTTGATTAATTGAAAACCAAAACGACGTAGTTCTATGATTTCAGATGTTTGGGACCAATGGGAACACTTCTAAAACCCCAAAACCACCCCAAATTGGCCTATTTAAACCCCCCATTGCTCTTCATTTTGGGGGTGTCAAATGAAAGCTTAGAAAAAGTTTGGGAGAGAAAGTTGTAGAGATCAGGTTAGAATAGAGAGAAAAGAAGCTTCCTTCTTTGATTTTCAAAACAAAAGTGAGTTCTAAACTTTGTTTTTACTTCATTACTCCCATTTACTTCAATATTCAATACACCCAACCACCATTTTAATGAGAATTTAAGAGAGTGGAAGCTTCTTCCATGCCCAATGTCATTACATATGAGTGAAACACCAAACTACAAGTTCTATACATCATGAATATCATCTATTGATTGTTATCTATTTACTTGTTTGCTTATATAATGTTCATCTCTTCTCATCCCACTTCTTTTTGATTTTCTTTATTTACTTACTAGTCCATCATCATCTAAATGATGACATGAAGTTTGGGGTGAGTGAATCCTTATGGATAGTAGCTCTTGACCTCAAAAACATGTTTGATAGATGATGATCATAACTTCAATACCTCTAAGGTATTCTTGAAGTTATGTTCAAAATAAAAATAAATCTCTCCAACAATCTTGGAGGTTCTTGATGATGAGTTTGAGGTTGGCATTTTAAGTGGCTATAACCTTCATTGAGTATTGAAAATATGCTTTTAAAATATCTACTCCAAAACCCCTCTTAAAACCCCCTCATTTTAATCCCAAGAAAGAAAACTCTAGTTTTTCCCAAAATTTTCAAAATAGTGAGTCAAAACAGTGAGTAATCTGAGTTCAAAGATTTTTCTAGAACTTAATACTCAACATATGGATGCAAGGCCACTTGGAAAGTCTTCCTAACTCATTGGAGAACACACATGACTTTTGGTTTGACTTGGAAGTACTTGGAAATGGTCCATTTGTACCCAAACATTCCTTCCAGACATTCTGTTTTTTGCTGTCACAGCAGCTAGGTCCACTTCCAACCTCTTTTTCAGAACACGTTTCCAAAAGGGGTGGTCCTAACTCATTTTTTTCCTTAACCTTCAATGTCTTAGGGAACTTTCTGTATAAAATGGGCCTCTAGATCATTTGGTTTCATTTGCTAAGATTTTTCAACATTTTAGTCGATAGTACCGACTCTGTTTCTGAGTGACCCCTATTGTTTATATGATTTCTCTCAATCTGTGATAGTTATTAAAGATTGGCTTTTTGGGTTGTGTTCTAGACACAATAAGGAAGATCTCCATAAAAATTGAAAACATTTCTAACCCCTCTTTTCAATTTCCAAAAGATCATGTTACTGTTCTGCCCACTATTCACAACAAGCACATTTTAACTTTCATTCTTTGATTTGATGCCTACATGCACTCCAAATTAGCTCATGTCTTAGGAAGTACTTCATACTACATTTGTATATATCCCATGATGATTTTCTTCATACATTCATACATATTCTAGACTTCTAAGTCATTCTAGGAATCCATGAACACAAAGCACACTACAACCTTGGCACATTCTAGATACATACATTGCATCCATGCAAGATTTGGGGCTTTCATGGCTCCTAATCTAAGAAGATTATAAGGAATGAATTTGATCACACGTTCATGCTTCCCCTGATCTAATCTTCATTTCTCATCCATCCTAGGGATTGAGAGGTCTTCTTTTCTAAAAAATTAACATGCATCATACTAGCTTGCTAAGCATATTTTATTGGGAAATGCTATTATGAGCAGCTTCTCATGTGAGAAGGCGGGTTTTAACCGTTAGATGAGCATCTAGTCTTAAGATTCTCTCCAGATTCCTGGGAATCTTAAGGCTAGATGCTCATCCTACGGTTAAAACCCGCCTTCTCATGTGAGAAGCTTCTCACAATAGCATTGCCCTATTTTATTTTCTTTGATTTATTTGTTTCAAGAACAATTCATGTCCCCCTTTAGATTAGGAAGTCTTGATTATTTGATATATGATTAGACGATTTTTCCTAGGTTTGTTTATGTGATCTTTCAATTTACATTGTGTGATATTTGGCTTAGATTTTATGAATGATATCTTATCTTTTGATCTTCCAATTTCAAGATTCTTATGCAATGTAACATACTTATCATAAATATTAGTTGTCGAACCAAACATAGTAAAAGATGATTATTTGGATGCTAATTGAGGCCCGTCGAAAGACGGGGCGAGTTGAGGGTGTTTTAGTCGCGACAAAGGCTCCTTCCTCTCTCGTACCAAAACCCCGAACCAAGTTCTTTGGTTATGAAGGGCCGATGCCCTTTATCCATTTGGGTGAGTCAAATTAGGTTTCTTGGTTCCTTAAAAACCAAGTGGCGACTCAGTATCTGTTTTCAACAGACAATTTTCTCTCTCTTTTCGAAATCAAATTTCAAAAACAAAATAAAGTGGTGGAATTCCGCGTGTCCACACACATCTCTAACTTTTAGATGCATTCCAATTTCTTACAATAAAGGGTTTTATCAATTAACCCATAACAATCTTCCCTAAAAAATTTCCAATCAATTATAAGATCCCCAATATACTATTGAACGTATCTAATTTACTCTTTTTTATCAAAATGACCACAAAATAAGGTTAGTATTTCAGGTAGAATAACCTCAACCCAACATTCAATATTAGCCTACATGAACCCATAATAAAAATTCAAATTCTCATAACGTAAAGTATTATAACAATCGTTCCACAATATTTTCATCGGACTCAACGTTAATGACTATCACCATTTTTTTTTTATAGCTCAACATTATATGAGAATTCATATATCTCTAAGTAATTTTCGTTAGGTCATACGAATGAATAAAAAAAAAACACAACGAATCATATTTCTCCAATTTCGTACATTTTAATATACTAAAAACTGATACTAAAATCTTCAATTTCTGCCCAAACGGTGCAGAATCAGGAAAAACTTCATTAGATGAAAAGTGTGCAGAATTGCGTTTTACAAAAGTCTAGCGGACAAAATGTTCAAATTCAAAGCCACGATTTTATAATAATTTTCTAAAGTTTCTATAACTGTGTGAATTACAAAAAAAAAATGAATTTTACATATACTTCTTAATTATTATGAATATTTCACATATGGTTTTATCAAACTAACTATTCACCTAACCCTTTCGAATGCCCTAATGTCATAATCACAAAGTGACACGAAGGGGAAAGAAAATATCTAGATTACTTCAACAATAACAACGTATCCATTAGTAAGATTTAACCCTAACAATTAAATTAAACATGTACTAATTTAATTTACTCCCGTATACATGCATATATACATACGTGTATATATATACTCGGATACACAAAATTTAACTCACCTCGTTGATCAAAAATCGACCACCACGAATGCTCCGCGATTCCCCACATGCCCACGAACCCTAGACCCTTCTCTTTTTTCTTCCCTTTTCTTCTTCTTCTTCTTCTTCTTCTTCTCTTCTCTCTCTCTCTCTCTCTCTCTCTCTATTGCGGCTGTGAATAGAGATGTGGGTTTCTCTTTTTCTTTTGTGTAATATTACCTAACCTAATATAATATTATGTTATGTATATAGCTATGTTTCACACACACAACACTTATCAATAAAACACACACAAACATATAAATCCCGTTTTTTGTCTAAGGGTCTCACAAAAAAGCTTTATATGGGCCCGAAAATGCATTCTAAAGTGACAAATGATTAGCCCAATGGATACCCATGACCCCGGGCACTAAATTTCTATGTTAAGCACACTACTTAACATACTAACGACCCGTACACGCTACTTCAACATTTTTTTAGGCGTCACTAAGATACATACACATAGTTAATGTCTAATACTTCAAAATAATAATATAAAAATTACTAAAAGCACGTAGAAAATTTGGGTTGTTATATTAGCTACATCCATATATAACTAAAATTCCAGTCATTGAAGAGAGGAAAGTAAGGAGAAGAAGAAGAAGACCAAGGATTCCTATGGCCTTCTCCATCAACCTCTTGCCAATCTTCAATTCTATAACCAACTAAACCTAGATCTAGGGTTTCAATGAAGCCCTAGCCAAGTAATAGGGTGTATTTTATATTTTTTATTTTAGTTTTATTATGTATGGATGACATTTACATGTTCCGAGGTTTTTTATAAATAAATCGTGCTTCTATTGATTAAATCATTACTTTTAAAGTTTATTCTTGTCATAGATCTATTTTGACTGTGATGTGCTCAATAATCTATATTTGCTGTGCTTGTATGGATTATTTACATGTAATGGTGCCTAATTGAACTGTGATATCAAGTAGCCGAATAGTTCATGCATAGGAAAGACGGATTGTACCGCAACCCTAGTTTAGTGTGAGACAATCCGTGCTAATCGAAGATGAATTATATTGATGCTTGAATTGTAGTTATCTTCTTGACGGTGGAATTGGGCTTGTAGCTATAATTCCCCATTATCATCCAATGTAATAAGCTAATTGAATGCATAAATATCCTTATTATGAAGCTAGTGGTGAATTTGCAATCCTAGGTTCACTTTAAACAACTTTTAATTGCTTTCATAATTTAGATTTACTTTCATCGTTCTTAGTTTAATTAAAATCAAACCAAAATCCGTTTTTCTTAATTAATTAGATTTAGGTTTTAAAATTAAAGTGCTTTAGTAATTCAACCTCTGTGGGTTCGACCTTTACTTTCACACTACAAATCTTTAGAAAGGTAAAGTATACTTTTTACATCTTGATTTTGACGAGACCAACAACCCTAATTTCGAAGTGTTTTTAGTAATTTTTAAATTATTATTTTCAAGTACTAGACATTAACTATGTGTATGTATCTTAGTGACACCTAATAAAAATGTTGAAGTAGTGTGTATGGGTCGGTATTATGTTAAGTAGTGTGCTTAATATAGAAATTTAGTGCCCGGAGTCATGGGTACCTATTGGGCTAAACATTTGTCACTTTTGAATGCATTTTTGGGCACATATAAAGCCTTGTTGTGAGTCCCTTAGACAAAAATGGGATTTATATATTTGTGTGTATTTTATTGACATGTATTGTGTGTGTAGTATACTGATACATATATTGAAACCCTAGCCCCCATATTAACAAAAAAAAAGGAAGAGGGGAAAAGAGAGAAGAAGAGAGAACAGACGTTTGTGTGTGTGTGTGTGTGTGTGTGTGTGCAAGAGATAGAGAGAGAGAGAAGAGAAGAAAAGAGGAACCCCAAATATTGTTTGCCAAATCTGCAGAACGAAAGGTGCCCCGACAGATAATATGGCCCCGGTAGCATGAGCATGGTCCAGTCCTATCAGAGTCTCGCTGAAAACCAGTATCACTGCACTCATCATCTCTCTCAAACCGCAGGCAATAGGTATGAGAATGTCGGAGGACGACTGAAAGAGAAAGTAAGAAACCATAGCAATCGATAGAGCGCTACGCCGTATAACTTGATACCTGCTATCGTAAGGATCCCCAATAAGAGCATAAACCGAGGAGAGGCGCTCGAAGTCAACCTGTCTGTCATGAATGAAAGAGCCTGCGGCACCGCGAGAAATATGGAGAAGAGCCGCCAAGTCTTGAACATACCTGTAACAACCCTAAAATTTCTAAGTGTATAAATAATTATTTTAATTATTATTTTCAGTTAGCAATATTATATGAGTGTGCCTATGTAAGAAACGTGTTTGAAAATTTTAAGTGTTTGGTGGACATATAAATTAAATCATTAGTGAGCCCTTTAGTTTGAATGCTACATTTTATTAATTTAAATTTATAAAAAAAAAATGAAGGGTTGATATGTATTTTTTTATATAGTATTTACAGGCCCGCGAATGTGTCAAATAGTGTATCTGGTATTGAAATTAAGTACCCGGGGTATGAGTACCCTTTGGGCTAGCCATTTTAGTGGTTTGTGTTACATTTTGGGCTCATATGAGTCTCTTTTGTTAGCCCATAAAAAGAAAAACGGGATTATTAATATTTGTGCGAGTAATATATGTATTGTGTGTGTATTATATGTATATAGGTAGATAATATATCCTAGGGTTAAAAAAAAAAAGAGAGCAGCCTCAAGAGAGAGAGAGAGAGAGAGAGAGAGAGAGAGAGAGAGAGAAGAAGAAGAAGAAGAAGAAGAAGAAGAAAGAAAGAAAGAATGAGAAGAAGAAGAGAACAAGAGAGGACAATAGGGACTCCAAACCTTTGGCTTGCTTAATCATCATCAACCTTGAATCCATAAATTGGTGAATTAACTTGTTATTTACTTTCAATCTCGTTTGATTGAAAATTTAAATGTATAGAATATTAAATTAGTATGGTTATTGATTATGAGATTTAGGTTTTTATTTACAATGATTGAAGTTGTGATTTGAGATTTATAGATGAGCATTGAACATACATTTGAGCAATTATTCAATTTTCGGATTTGGGATTTTCACGGATCAGAGTTTAGTATAAAATTCATAATAAATCATACGTTAGAGTTTTCGTGATTCTGTTCACGTAGGCCTGTAGGAAACGCAATTCTGCACAACTTTCGTCTAATAACATGTTTCCCAATTCTGCACCGTTTGGGCACAAATATTATATTACAGTAGCAGTGAATGGTAACTCCGAATTTCGAATTTATGTTTATGAAAATTGTTAGAGATGTTTCTTTGTGCGGAATTATTATGAGGAATAATTTTAGTCAATGTTGGTTTTGGGACCCTTTAATGTAAGGGTGTGTTTGGGACTGTTTTAAATAGTATTGTTGAATGTCGATTTTATATGCTATGTGTTAAGAAACCCCAACTTATTCTGTGTGGTATTAGATAATTATTATGAAAATACTACGCTAGAGACTTGAATAGAATTTTGGCAAAAAAAAAAAGGGCCTTATCGTGAATAATTGGATAATGATATTCCATGGAATAAATGATAAATTCCCGAAGTGGTTAATGACGTGATTAAACCCTCATGAATGGGTACTTATGAGAATTAACGTAGATGGTAAGAAACTGGGAAAAGACCTTAGTGTTCACTACTCCCCGTTGTTGTGTTATTGTTTTTGGTAGCTCACACTCTTTTGTCAGTGGCTTCGTGATCAAGCTGCCTTAAGACTTGTTGAGTGTACTTTTGCCAGTGGCTTCGTGATCAAGCTGGCCTAAGCCTTATGCTCGGCTTATATTGTATAGACGTCTTGGCATATTGACCAGCCGTCCGTTGTGTATACCTGGTTTGGTTGATACCCCAACCAAATTGGCACAGGAGTGGGTGTTGGTAGTATGTCCGGGCACACATGGGATATATGTGTGGGCTGTACCATGGAGGGTGGCCAAGTGGTGAACCTAAGGAACACAAAGATAATTAAAGGCTAATAAATAATGACAATGGAGTATTTCATAAGACTGATAAGTTTGGAATAATTAATGCGACGTTTAAGTTAGAATGTAGAAATGTTGTTTACTGACTTATTTGCTTGGTTTGTGATAACTATATATTACAGGATGGTGGGTCCACTAACTTTTATGCAGGGCTGACTCACCATAGATAACTGACCGGTAAGTATTCAGTTGTGTTTATTCGGGGCTGGAGCCACTGCCACCACATTGAAGGAAACTACCGCTTGTCCTGAAGTGTGAGTGGAACTACTCTCTTGCCCGATAAATTTCTTATTTTGCGGTGTGGTATTCTAAGGGACTGTGTGTTATCCCTAAGACTTCGTTATTATGTTATTTATTTAACCCACACCAGTACCGTGTGTACTGACCCGTGTGATTTTATCACCGGGTGCATTCTTCGTGGATCGTAGCCGGGTTCTTATTTTCAGGAATAGTTCGTGTTAGCGGTTGGAGTAAATTTTGTGATTCAGAGATCTACGAGTGGATTTTAATTGTTATTTATTTTGCTTCGTGATCTTGATTTATTTATTTCTTGGCATTGTGGGCCATGTTGTATTTTATTATTTTGGGGTTATGGGACGATTGTAGTAGCTCTGATTCAAGTTTTGTAAAAATGTGGATTTCTTATTTTGTTATGGCAACAGAATTCTCTTTATTATTGTAAATTGTAGTTTAGAATTTTATCATGGAGATCTCAATGAAAATGATATTTTTTTTTGTTACTTAAAGTTTGTGAATTATTTTAAAGAGGAACATTTTTCAGCAAAGTTTACTATTTCAAATGTGTGACAAGTTGATTGTTTGTCACTCTCAGATTTTTGGGCAATTAAATACTGGTTGGGATATTATTGAATGGGTATTTGGTTGTCTAAAAAATCGGGGTGTGACAATACCCGGCTTGTACCAGAGGAACAGTTAGATCCGCGGAAGGGTCAGTATGAAGGATAGCACTGAACTCTTCAAACAAAGGACAAATCTCTTGATGACTGAAACAGAAGACGAGGAGCGAAGGATCCCAACATCGGACAGCGGCTTGAAGCAAAATTTCGTTCAGAATCATTCACCGGAAGGAGAAAAGGTCATTTCGCCTGAAACACTCGAAGTTGAGCTTATCGATACCAGAGAGGGTATCCATCCACGGGAAAAGGATTTGAGAGCTAACGGGAGCCATTTGAGAGAGGGGAGAATGAAAGAAGATAGTGCTTTGCGGAGTTTTGAAGAAAAGAGGGTATAGATGGAGGTAGATCTGCCTGGAGTCAGGGCGGTATTCGGTAAAGTAGAACGGCACTCGACGAAGTGCCTCGCAGCAGTCCGTGAGTGCCGTTGCGGCATTCGCTTACTGCAGCTGCGGCACTCACCAAGTGCCGTTGAGACCTAACCGAGTGCCGTTCTGAGTTTTTTTGTTGGCTAGGGACCATTTGTAACAGTTTCAGCCCACCTGCAAACAGAAAACTAAATAAAGAACGATAAAACGTGCGCATCATGCAACACGTACAACAAAACCAAGCCGTGGCCGCATACATTCACCCATTCATTCATTCATTTGTTCATTTCAAAATAAATAAAAGAGATAGAAGCATTCAAAACTCAAATAAAAGGGGGACCAAGCTATGGTCCCACATACGACAGGTAAGAGAAAATGAAAAAGAGGTTTCAGCATAATAAAAGGACCAAGCTATGGTCACGCATACGGTGAATGAGCATAATGAAAAGCAGAAAATGTAAAAGACATCCAAGTGCCTATCCTACCAGCTATCCTATAGCCGCCATCAAAATAAAGTGTATGTGTATATACAATCATTTGAGTAAAATATATATGTCCTCCCGGAACACTCAAAAGTAAAAAAGTAAAGAAGAAGACGAGATCAGCCTCGACCTCGGCCCCGAGCTTGACGGGTCACACACCTGAGGGGCTCCTCCTCTGACTCTGTCCCGCTCCCGCCGCCCCTACCTCTACCTCCGTCGCTGCCTCCGCCGCTGCTTCCACCGCTACCACCGCCTCGCCCCATGCCTCGTCCGGCACCGCCGTCTCCAGGAGTGTCACTGAGAGGAATGCCGAACTGCTAGAGCCGCTGCTGAAGCTGCCCCACCTGCTGGGACAGGACTCTGATCTCCTCCGCCTGAAATGAGAGAGGATAAATCTAGAAAGTGTTGAGAGGACAAATGAAACATTGAAAATAAAAGGTGAAGATAATACCTGAGTCCTCAGCTGAGCCGCGGTAGTCGCTCGAGCTCCCTCAGCCTAAAACCAACAACCAGGAAACAAGAATAAGAGTTGATAAAAATAACCCAAGTTGAAGTTAAAAGCTAAAATAAGTTTCTTACCATCCACTCTCGTCCAAGGACCCACTGCCGCACGCTGTGGGCATACGTCAAGCCCTCCTCCTCATAAGCACGTGGGATGACATCATAATGAAGAGGAATAGTAGGGGCGCCCTGTGAGAACCGGGGGATCGTCGTCAAGAAAGGCTCGCCGAACGAGATAGTCGACATAGTCCAATCCCACTCGGGTAAGGCGGGAGGACGAGTAGCCACAGGGACGGGCTGCAAACAAGATATAAGCATAAATAAAGATTAAAAAGAAAATTCATGAAAGATTGAAGGAAGGAATCTTGTGCTCACCCGAGTCACTTCCATCAGAGGAAGTTCGGCATCAGCTTAGCAGCACGGAAAGCTGCGTATCCTGTGGGAGGCTCCAAGAAGCCATGAATACCCGAGCCAGCTAGAGCAGTCATGAGCTCGCTACCCTGAAGCATATCTATGGCTCTCATAGAAGTTGGAGGAGGGTGTGGCACGAAAAATCCCAGAGCCGCCAGTGACTGCCTAGTCACCCTCTCTCCCAAATACTACGCCTGGGCCTCCGGCCCATCCATAAGTCGCCTCATCGGATCCCATCCGCCCGATGCCTGAATCCTCGCAGAAGTCTCGGGAAGCACTCTGAGCCACGGCTGCCAGCGAACGTGCTGCTCCCTCAGGTTCGTCAGGAAATTCCTGAACAAAATAAAGTCATGTGCCCCAGTCTTCCGCCCGACCCTGTCCTTCGCCCATTTCAGCCCCTGGGCATGATGAGGGCATCGGCATCGCGTGTCTCGGGGGACATCATGCGGAAATACTCGTGGGATCAAATCTGCAATAAATAAAAAGAGAAGGAGGTCATGAGTCTCACAGTTTAAATAAACATCCAAAAGCATAATAAATATTGAAATGGAAATAAAAAGGAAAGGACGTACCTCCCACGCCCTCCAAAAACTGCCAGTAGAAGCCGGCCTATCCCGGGAGATCTCTCCCATGTGCTTGTACAGGATGGCTAATCCTGCACCAGCCCAGTCGTACTCATGAATCTGGTCCATGCACTCCAAAGAGGATACCACGGTGACAGAGAACCGATCGCCCTTGGTGCTCAACAGGGAGCACCCCAGCACATACATCATAAAGCCCCGAGCCATCTGCTCATCGGTAAAGCCCGGTCTGCCCCGGAATGTATCCATAAACCACTTGGCCGTGACCAAGGGCTCCTCCGGAACCGCTCCAAGCAACGCCTCCACCTGGTCCCAGTCTCTGGTCGCATCCAAATACTGTAAGGGCTCTCCCCCAAATGGAATCCCTGTAATCATACTGAAATCAAGGGGAGTCATCGTCATTTCCCCAAAATCGAAGTGGAAGGTATTGGTGGTATCCCACCACCACTCCGCCAACGCACGGATCTGTCGTAGATCGTTGGAGCTCTTCGTCAAAAGTTTGACGAAATCCCCAAAACCGGCAGCCCCAATAAATCCCTGCACGGTCTCACTAAGCTCCCCATACCACTCATAGCCATGAGCGAGACTGCCATGCCCCTTTAGCACCTTGGGCTGCAGCTGCAAGAAAGAACCACAAGTTTTAGTGTTAGTAATTGGATAAAGGAGAACAATCAAAAATATATATATGTATATATAAATTATAAGCAGGTGATAATAAGGAGACAGAGGAAAAGCGACATGAGAATGAATAAAAAGAGAGGGAGAGAGAAAGAAAAGGAAAATCCAGAAATATTCATAGAAAGTTTCACAAGCATGGCACTCGTTCCTATAAAAGCCTAGCGATCGTTCACAGAATAATAAAAGAAGTGAGAATGTTCAAAAGGTGCTGGAGAGATTTCAAGAAAGAGAAAAAGAGGGAGAGGAGTTTGTTTATATTTTCGAAATATATGTGTATATAAACTTATGAAAGTTCGAAAGAAATTTAGTTTCAAAAGAAGTATAGTTTCAAAGAGAAGTATATGATCACAAGCGTTCAGAATCAATTTGGAATAATAAAAGGGCGTTCGAAACGCTTGAGAAAATTCACAAGTATAATAAACACGGGGGAATGTTCAGGATATCAAATAAAACGCATCGCATTCGTAAATCTTGAAAATGGGAAGGAAAATTCGCAAGCATTAGGTTCTTTATTCACAAGAGGTGTTTTGAAACTTTGGATAAACACAAACGGCATTCAAAAGTTCTTGAGAAAAGTCGAAAGAAAAATAAGGGAATTGATACAGGCGGAACGCCGAAAGTTCAACAAACGTGAGGAAGAATAATAAATTATGATTCGTCGGGCATAATATTCATAAAGTTCATGGGAAGTGAAATAGAAATCTTGAATAAAGTATGCATGAAAACGCTACAAGCATGGCATTGGCATTTAAAATGAGACATTCAAAGTTATGATTCATTATACATTCCATAAAGTTCTAAAAGAAGAAAATTAAAAAGAGGGAGCGTTTACCTCGCGCTTGAACGCGCGGGCAGATAAGTGATCATCAGGGTCCCGGAGCAAGAGTGTGGCGTCGGGATGATGAGTGGCCGTATACTTGGCCTTCTTCTTCCTCCCCGAACCGCTCGCCATAGTCTGTCAAAGAGAAAGAGAGATCCGCGAGTTAAATTCATGAAAAATTCAGAAAAACAACGAAATGAAAGCGATTAACTGAGTTTTGATCGAGTAGAACTAACCTGAAAGCCCCGGTAGATCAATCCAAGCAAGAAAAGAGAAGGGGAAAATTTTTTCCAGAGAGATTTCAGGTTAGAGGGAGTTGAGAGAATGAAATGAAATGCAATGAACTCGGCGGTTTAAGCCACTGCCGCTCAATCGCGGCACTTGATTTTTGTGCCCGGCAGTCGGTGAATTGCCGAGCGGCACTCGCTGAATGCCGGAACGGCAGTCCATGAGTGCCGTACTGCAGTCACGGACTGCCGCGAAAAGCCGCTTGTGCCGCGGTTAAGTCGGTTCAAAGACCCTTAATTTTCCCCCCAAAAATTCAAACCAGGTCCTAAAAATTGAACTCGAGCCCCCCAAAATTTGCCCTCATTGCACTTTTGTCCCCTGGGGTCGTTTTTAGGTTTAAATCGACTACAAATTTCAAAAAATTAGAATAAATTTGAGCCCGTAGGCTCCAAATTTTGAAAATTAAGATAAATTTGAACCTGTGGATTCTAGATTTTGAAAATAAAAGATAAAATTAAGCCTGCGGGCTCTAAATTTGAAAAAAAAAAAAAAAACTAGAATAGATTTGAGCCGGTGGGCTCCGACGTTTTGATCACCTCGTTCTGGGAATATAACAAATTTATATCCTCGACCCTCGTAACAAATTTACGTCGATCCTTCGTCTTGAGAATGTAACTAATTTATATTCTCGGTTCTCGCAACGAACTTGCGTTAACCCCCATTATGAGAATATAACAAATTTATATTCTCGATCCTCGTAATAAATTTACGACGATCCTTTGTCTTGAGAATGTAACGAATTACATTCTCGGTTCTCGCAACGAATTTGTGTTAACCCCCGTTCTGAGAATATAACAAATTTCTATCCTCAATCCTTGTAATAAATTTACGGCAATCCTTTGTCTTGAGAATGTAGCGAATTTACATTCTCGGTTCTCGCAACGAATTTACGTTAACCCCCATTATGAGAATATAACAAATTTAAATCCTCGATCCTCGTAATAAATTTACGACGATCCTTAGTCTTGAGAATGTAAAGAATTTACATTCTCGGTTCTCACAACGAATTTGTGTTAACCCCCGTTCTGAGAATATAACAAATTTCTATCCTCAATCCTTGTAATAAATTTACGGCGATCCTTTGTCTTGAGAATGTAACAAATTTACATTCTCGGTTCTCGCAACGAATTTGCGTTAACCCCCGTTCTGAGAATATAACAAATTTATATCCTCGATCCTCGTAATAAATTTACGACGATCCTTTGTCTTGAGAATGTAACGAATTTACATTCTCGGTTCTCGCAACAAACTTGCGTTAACCCCCGTTCTGAGAATATAACAAATTTATATCCTCGATCCTTGTAATAAATGTACGACGATCCTTTGTCTTGAGAATGTAACGAATTTACATTCTCGGTTCTCACAACGAACTTGCGTTAACCCCCGTTCTGAGAATATAACAAATTTATATCCTCGATCCTCGTGATAAATTTACGACGATCCTTTGTCTTGAGAATGTAACGAATTTACATTCTTGGTTCTCGCAACAAACTTACCCGTTCTGAGAATATAACAAATTTATACCCTCGATCCTTGTAACAAATTTATGTCCATCTTTTATCTTGAGAGTGTAACGAATTTACATTCTTGATTCTCGCAACAAATTTGCATTAACCCCAAAATTGAATCAAAAGCATCTTCATGACCCCTATAACAGATTTTGCATCAGTCAAGAATCAAGCAATCTTCTCTGACTAACACGTCACGTAATGTGCGACATACGTAGAGAAGACATGAAAAGCATGACGCTTACATAACCAGGTCTATTCAGGAATCACCATTACATGCCATGCGCATCACGATAGGATATGTGCATCCATCCGTGTGACTACCTGCGTTTGTATGTGTTTGACCACGTGCCCGAACTACGCTTTGGTCTGATTCCTGATGGGATACGTAGGCAGCTCATCATGGAGCATGACCAATTAGAATTCCTCTGCGCGCTCGCTTCCTTTTGCAATGCGTTTTGTTTTTCCCTTTAATCCGACCGTTTGGTCAAAGGCCTGTCTTCACACAGGCTTCGACATTTGCTTGCAGTTCGCGTTGCCCCACAAGCTCCGTCGAAGAGAGGCAAACTGTAGACACCCTGATTTTGACCAAACGTCGAATTAAGGAGAGTATCACCTCCATATCCGATGATGACAAGGACCGAAAGATTCGCAGTATTCCAAGCTCTTCAGAAAGTCCTCGAAACGCAGTAAAATTTTCACAGAATGAAATACCAGGTGTTTAGGAGAATTCAGGTATAAAACATCACTTTTGGAAAAGATCTTCGAAAATAAGTTTTTTTAAGAAAACGAAAAAAAGAAAAGACCTAAAAAGGGGAAGTTCAACAGAAACTGGCACACGACAGTTGTTTGCGGCACTCAGTGAGTGCCGAATGGCACTCAGTGAGTGCCGAACGGCAGTCACAGAATGCCGGACCGGCATTTACTGAGTGCCGCCGACAATTTTTGACTACCGTTTGCTTTAACAGTCCGTATTTTGTGGTACAATACGTATATGTATGCGGATAAAAACAAAAACCTGATAAAGTAAGGTTGACGAAAACACGGCAATCAATAATTTGGTACGGCACTTACTGAGAGCCGCGCGGCAGTCACGGAATGCCGCCGCGGCTTTCACGGAGTGCCGCAGCGGCATCCACTGACTGCCACAAAGTATTTTTGACTGCCGCCTTCTGTAGCAGTCTGTCTATTTTCAGGAAGTACGTATTGTACCACCAAATGAGACATTTACACCTGTCTTTTACTCCGAATTCACTGAGAATACTTGGTATTTTTTGTCTATAAAAGAAGGAGGATCTTCCTTGGGAGGATATACAAAAAATATACAAGAAGTGGATACCATTACACTAACATATATTTGAGAGAGAGTTTTAAAAAAAAACTACAGAGAAGGGCTTGGAAGATCTTCAAAAGAGAGAAGCGTTGAGGATAGTTTGGAGGTGATCCTCTAACCATAAGTTTTTTTTTTCATTCTTTTGAACTTCTTAACACTACTTGGTCTTTTGATTAACCCCTTTTTAGAAATATTATTAGGGAACTTGTAAACTTTAATTGCCTTTTTTTTTTCCTTTTAGTTCCTCCTTTTCTTCCTCTTTGTTTATACTTCCATCTTGAGATTCTTGGAAGTCTTCCATACTTCACTTGAGTCTCATGAGTTGGATCCCTTGATTCCACGTGAGCTTGTGCTCCCCCATGAGAGTCAAGATTGATCATCCTTCATATAAGAACAAGTAAATGAATTTAAACCCCTACCATGGTTTATGATTCTTTAACTTAAGGTTTCATGGAGTCCCTTTCCATATTCCTTGAAAACCTATGAGTATTAGCTATGTTAGTTTGTACTTCTCTCTTGAAATTCTTGAAGACTCATGAGTATTAGTCATGTCTTCATCTCCAATGACCATCAAGTGGTAGGAGGAAGTAGTTTAAGTCTAAGCCCATCTCCATGGTTTAGATTCATTATCTTGAGATTTCATGAAGCCTATTCATACTTCATTTGAAATCTACAAATATAAAGGTCTTTAGCCTCCAATGACCATCAAATGGTAGGAGAAAATGGTTTGGTTTAAGTCCAACTTCATGGTCTAATAGTTGGGGTTAGCAAATAAAAGTTGAACTTGACAATGAAACAGTGGATTCATAAACCGGTTTTGATCAAAGATTTTAAGTTCGAAATCTAACCGTTGGAATCAAGTGAAACCAACGAGAAAATGTCACTAACTCAAAGTTATACCACTGTAATTTTTGTTTTAAGGAGATTTCGTGTTTAAAGTGGTTTGGTCATGAGTTTTGTAACGTCACTACAATCTGTCCAGAGTTTCAGAACAGTAACACTCTTTTGAAATAAGTAAATCAGAACCTTAATAAAGTATTTGTGACCCAAAATAAATTTTTCTAAGTAGATTAATGTGTTAGGAAGTCACCCTAAAAACAACAAAGCATTTTTAATCTTTTTACTGGTTTTAGAAAATCGTGTAAGAACTCTGGACAGAAGGTTGTAGAATGCTGAGTGATGTCTGGTTTTTGTCCAATTCCCGGAGATCCAACCGTTGAGCCTTTGATTTCGTTTTTGGGTTAAAAACTAGACACACAGAGGCATCTTGTGTCCAAAATTCATCAAGATCAAGCCACGGGAACCATGCTTTTTATTTCTTTAAAGTTATGATCTGCTCTCAGCAATTTCCAGAATTCTGCAAGTTTTAACCAATCTTATGAGTAGTGGCTTAGATGATATTTTCATGAGTTAAGGTCCAAACCATGTTTCAATAATGATTAGTTAAGCTTGAATTCAAAGTTTAAGTGATCTAAATCATTGAGTACTCCAATAATTTATTGTTTTCATGTACATATTCAACCATATGGCTGGACACATATAATTAGGACTTGGTTGCTTTAGATTTAATTACATTTGATAGATTTAAGCTAGAAATTCAGGGTTGTTATTTCTAACTTCGTATCTTGTATAGCATGTGGACTAACCCTTTGTTTTGCAGCGCTGTTAAGGTATGATTTCTTGAACTCCTCTTAATTTATTTAAATTTCTTGATTTTATCGATTTTCTTGACCTTTATGCGCGACACATTAGAATTAAGATTTTGCCTTAAATGTATATATGTGGATTAGAGACTCTTTTCCTAGGTTTTTATTTAATCGCATGCATTGCACATTTCATATTCGCGGCTGGATCCCGGGTAAGTTCTCTCATTCTTTATTGCATATCATATTGCTTGCTACTTGAATTTTGTGGCTTTTTGAATGATATTTTGTAAATTGGTAATTTTACACCATTTTGACATGTTTGTGTAATGTATGCGTATACCTATGTATTAGTTGAGGGCACGCTTAGATTAGTAATTCAATTAAAAGGATGTTAAGTAGAGGCCTATCGCGAGATAGGATGAGAAGGGGTATTTTAGTCCGATGGGCTCCTTCCCTTCTCATTCCATAATCCCCGGACCTAGTTAATCTTTGGTTTCGCAAAAGATCAGTTGCTTTAAAAATGGTTTCTTAATTTTCCTTTTAAAAATTAAGTGGCGACTCATTTGTTTTGAATTTGAAATTTAAAAGAACTTTAAAAGAAAAAGCTGTGGGTAGGAAAAATTGCGATATCCACAGATATCCAGTCTCATCTTTTATGTATATGTTTTTTATGTACTGACCAACTCCGTTTACTTTATAGCTGGATTTATTGATCTTCTGAGCATCCTAAACGAGTGCCAGGACCAAATAAGGGCTTTGGCCCAGTAGCCTATTAATATCGTCAACCATCTGACCAGGATGGGCGATCAGAATATTACCTTCGAGCCTCCGATAATATTTTGTGCTCTAGTCCTTCCACCCATTCTTCCTGGTAAAATCTCTAGTCCTTAAGTTTTATAATCTCTTTTTCTCCCTTTTTTCTAGACTCATTTATTTTTCTAGTCCTACAGAGATGGCTCCTAGGAAAGACCTCACTACCTTGAGGGAGTGAGAGGCTGCTATAGCTGTCGTCACTCTGGTGGGTAGAAAGAGGAGAAGACTGGACACTACTGCTTGTCAAGAACTGAGGCGCCTAAGGAGGGGCCCCGAGAAGAATTAACCAGGATATCCGCCACCCGGGTCGAATTGGTGACTGCTGAGGAAGCCCCATCGGGGAATGTCCTAATTGGGGTGCCCTTAGTCGAGTCTATGGCGATAATCTAGGAGCGGATCTGGCCAACCCTCCTTCTAGGCGATGTCCAGAGGTATAAGGGTTGTACCCCTTAAGCATTGACCGGGTGGCTATACAACCTCTCAAATTTTGTAAGTAATTTACCATTTTCTCTACCATTCTTCTCCACCTTTCCCTTTATTTCTGTTGGCTAATTTGCTTCTTTGTCCTTTTTCCAAGCCGATTAGTTGGCATATGGGGCTAAACTTTACTTGCCCATGTTAGCTAAGACGACAGCCACTATTGAGGGTAACGTTGGTGGCCGAGAGATTTGCCCTGGTAGCAGAGAGAAAAATGGCAAAAGAGGCAGATCAGAGTTTGGCAACAGCTCAGCCTGAACTGCACACTACTCGGGGAAACTTGGCGACAACTAAGGTGGAGAAGAAAGCTCTGGCCAACACTGTAGCTACCCAGGCGGAGGCAGAGAAGACCACAAAGGAGGAGTTTGAGGTTGGCTCTTCCAGGTGTACACGGACCTTAAGAGGAGGGCAACCCTGGTCTATCTCGAATGAGACTCAGTCTTTCCCAGGAGCGGAGTTTGACTTCTAGGATGTGGGGTCCCCTACTACTGAGAAGGCCCCTACTGGAGAGGTCGAGGAGACCGGGGATGAGTTGATGATTGTGGATAACCTTCTGGACTGAGGCATCGACTGGCTTACTCCCGACCTATTCAAGCTTATATATATATATATATGTTTGCGGTGGCTACTATAATTGCCCCCAAGCTTTGTACTTTTTTCTTTGTTTTGAACCAGTAATGAAAATGCCCTTTAAGGTCACTTTTTCAAACAACTATTCAAACTTGCACTTTTATTGCCTGTGTTTGTCTGCAATTATTCGTGTTTGATCAGTTGTTTAGCCTTATGACACTCTTTCTCTAGTAGAAGGCTTGAGACAATAACCCGTAGGGAACACTCGGTCTTGTTGGGGACTTATAGGAGCTCGGGATTGCCTCTCCTTTGCAATTGGGTAATTCCTAAGTCCTATAAGGATCTGCTCAGGATAGTTAGTGCTCAAGATTTAAAAGGTTTATACTTGGTCAATCCTGGGCCTTGTTATTACCCGATATGAACTCTGGGCATTATGGGCCTCAGGATTGTCTAAGGGCTTATACTTAGTCAACCTCGAGGCATATGAATGCTCGGTATGACTCCCTGTAGTTCATTATTCCCTTCTTGCCCCCAAAGCTTTTTGTAAGGTTGGTATCATGGGATAATTACTATAGGTAGCTGACCTAGAACATTGGAGTTCTAAGGTCTTTTGACTCTTCTATTATAGGCTACCTAGGGGGTTTATTCTCATTATAGGTTGTGGACCTAAGGGGAGTTAGTGTCCCAAATCTTGTTGAGGTCTTTTCCTACCAATGTAATAGTGTTCTTTTCTAGTGCCTCGAGGTTGAGTCCGAGGACTTTCTTATGTGCCTTGGGTTGAGTCCAAGGTCTTTTCTCATTGCCTCAAGGTTGAGCCCGAAGTCTTTTGTTTGCTACCAATAGGTCGCTTCATGGAATGTTATTTGTAAGAATAACAATTTATTAATCATTGAAACTGCTATGAGGGCTCGAAAATAGCTGTTCAAAAAATTATATCTTGGAATTTGCATAAGAATGCATTTAATTTTTCACTGTTCCTAACTTGATCTATTGATAGTACTTCCGTAGACGTTACACATTCCAGGGGTGTGGCAGGTCCTGACCTTCCAATGTTTGCAAACAGTAGGTACATAGTCGGTTAATCTAGATAACCTTGTACGGTCCCTCCCAGTTTGGCCCTAGCTTTCCGTAGCTTATGTTTTTGGTGGATTGGTTCACTACTTTGAGGACCTGGTCTCCCAATTGGAAACTGTGATGCTTCACTCTCTTATTGTAGTACTGCGAGACTCTCTGCTTGTAGGCTGCCATTCTGAGATATACCCTATCCCTTTTCTCTTCTATTAGGTCGAGCTCTATTCTGAGGGCTTCTTCATTGCCTTGCTTGTTGTAGTGTGCTACTTGGTAGGTCCGTAGTTCAAGGTCAGTTAGGACTACCACTTTACAGCCATAGGTGAGTGAGAATGGAATCCCACCTGTAGTGGTTTGGGGCGTCATCTAATAGGTCCATTGAAGGCTTAGCAACTCCTCTGCCTAGAGTCCTTTTGCTTTTTCAAGTCTAGTCTTGATGGACTATAAGATGGTATGGATAGTTACCTCGGTTTGCCCATTGACCTGGGGTTACTCATGGGAAAATAGTGGTTTGAATTTCCATAGCTGGAACAGAATTGCCTAAATACCGGTATGTCAAACTGTCATCCATTATCACTGACTAGTACACGGGGAATGCCAAACCTACTAAGGTTGTTCATTTTCATGAACCCTTCCTTTCTCTTTTCGGTTATGGTTGCCAATGGCTTGGCTTCTGGCCACTAAGTGAAGTAGTCAATTGCAACAACGGCAAACTTGACTTAACCCTTTGCCATAGGGAGCGGTCCGATTATGTCGATGCCCCACTAAGCAAATGGCCAATGGCTTAGTATCGGGGTTTGTTCTTGCATCAGTTGGTAGGCCAGTAATAACCTTATAATAGGGCTCTTCGGAATAGGGTCCATCCTCTAACACGACTTTCGCACACTCCTCTAGGAATCTAGTGTATGATCCCCCCAACTTGAGTAGGATGGATACATCAAAGGTAGGGAATGAGAAATCCTCTCTTGTAGAGTACACCATCAATAAGGTGGTACCTTGTCACCCAGTATTTAACTCGCCAGGCTTCTGCCTTCTCGGTCAGGAGGTCCCCGCTCATGAGGAACTTTACAATGGGGTCCATCCAACTGGGATCCATGCTGACCAGATCGACCTCGAATGAGGCATATAAGTCTAGACTGACCGTCAACCCAGGAGGTACGAAGATGTACAAAGATCTGAAGTGGAACTTTTGGTAGGAAGGTATGAATAGGGAAGTTACTAAGCATGTATCCAAGTGTTTCACGCATCAGTAAGTCAAGACAGAGCACCAGAAACCAGACTCCTATAATCGTTACAGATTCTGGAATACAAGTGGGAGTATATTACCATGGACTTTATGGTTAGATTGCTAAGGTTGTAGCAGGGTCACGATGCCATTTGGGTGATAGTAAATCGGTTGACAAAGTTTGCTCATTTCATTGCCTACAACACGACTTATCCAGTAGAGAAGCTAAGTCAGATATACGTTCAACAAGTTGTTCGACTTC
Source organism: Hydrangea macrophylla (assembly GCA_033977485.1). Classification (NCBI taxonomy): domain Eukaryota; kingdom Viridiplantae; phylum Streptophyta; class Magnoliopsida; order Cornales; family Hydrangeaceae; genus Hydrangea; species Hydrangea macrophylla. The sequence goes on along the minus strand of CM066990.1, from coordinate 8,667,594 downwards.
ATGGTCTTCCAGTCTCGATAGTGTCAGATTGTGACTCGAGATTCACCTCAAGATTTTGGGAGAGTCTACAAGCTGCTATGGGAACTTCTTTGAGATTAAGTTCCACTTTTCATCCGCAGACTGATGGATAGACCGATCGAATGAATCAAGTTATGAAAGATATGCTCAGAACTTGCATTATTGACTTTGAGAGTTCGTGGGAGACCCACTTCCCTTAATCTACTTCGCGTATAACAACAATTATCATTTGAGCATAGGGATGGCACCGTTCAAAGTGTTATATGGGAGACCATGCCATTCACCACTATGTTGGGCAGAAGTCAGAGATGGAAAACTTCTTGGACTAGATATAGTTTGAGAAATAAGTGAGAAGATCAACATAGTCTGAGAGAAGACAAAAGCGACCTAGAGTAGACAAAAGAGCTATGCAGATAAGCAACAGAAGGATTTGGAGTTCATTGTGGGAGATCATGTGTTCTTAAGGTATCTCCAATACAAGGTGTGGTTAGATTTAGAAAGATGAAAGGGAAGCTATCGCCTTGATAAATTGGACCTTTAGAGATTCTTGATCGTGTGTGCAAAGTTGCCTATCAACTTGCACTACTACCGAGAATGTCTGGAGTACACAATGTCTTTCACATAAGTATGTTAAGGAAGTGTGTTCACACTTCATCACCAGTGATCGATTTTAAGGATATCAAGGCAAATGACAATGTGTCTTATTAAGAGAGAACGGTGAGTATCTTGGGAAGAGAAACCAAGAGGTTGAGGAACAAGGAGTGAAGGTGCAATGGAGCCATCATGACAAGAGAGAAGCATCCTGGGAGATGGAATTAGAAATACGAGAAAAGTACTAGAGTTATTCCAGGATTAGCTTACTCAGATTTTGGGACGAAATCTTTTGATAGGTGGTGGAGAGATGTAGGACCTGTATTTTTCCTAGCTATTATTTTGAAATTTGTTTTACATCTTTGAATACTCTTTATTATGTATAATAAGAGCATCCATTATGTTCCCTTTTTACGATTTTAACTATTTCTGTGATTCATTCATATTCTATTCATATGCATGTTTATATGTTACCTTGGGGAAACTTTGCTTAGAAAGCAGACCCAAGATCTCAAGGAATCCAGATCGCTCGAACCTTGAGTGCTCGAGCCACGCGAGCACTCGAGCCCTTTTTAGGATAAAATGACTATACCAAATCTTAGCATTTGTATGTCTGTTTATAGCAAAAATCAATGAGCTTGCATAGAGAGAGAGAGACTTTGATAAAATCCTCATGTTCATTCATGCAAACATTTGCATGTCCTCTAAATCTCATCATCTAACCACTCTTATGCATACAAACACATACATTGCATCCACTATGAGGTTCTGGGCTTGAGCATTGAAGGATCAAGAGAAGGAGAAGAGGATTCTAGCTCAAACTTACTTGGAATTTCATTGAAGCTCAAGATCAAGCTTTCATCACCTACACACATTCTTATTTCATCATCCAACCACTCCTTAAGCTTTTGTGAGTATAATTTCTCACTTAGAAACCTATAGGATCAATTTGTACACGAATTTATACACATGCATGTGGTATACATATGGTTATAGTTCTTGAATGAAAAGGAAACTAAGAATCAAGTTCTCTTTTTCATAAATTTGCATTTGATCATCATCCAAACACAACCTTTGTGCTTGTAAGTATAGATTTTAACATAGAAACTTTTAGAATATGTTTTTACATGGTTTTTGGTAACATGCAAGAGGATCCAATTCATTTTTGTACATGCATGTGAGTTTCAACTTAGAATCTGTTTACTACTTAAACCCAAGCACTCGTGCTTAGTGGGAGCGCTAGAGCTCCCTGAGCGCTCAAGCCTGACAGTTCTATTATGTTTCTTATTTTTATGTGCTGAGATCAGAAGATTATTGCTATGCCTATGTGACAAATTCATGTTTAGACCATGTACACTCATTTGAACACACATGCACTTAAGTTACTTGTTGAGCTATTCCTTCTTGTTTAAGATTTGCATAATCTATGCCATCTATACGTTTTGAGTAGCTGAACTAGAATTTGGATTATGATGACGACGACAACTTTCGTAATGCGACGACTCTAATAATGGGAATAATCTTCGTATAATAAGATCGAAACATATCAATAACGTTACGTCTCATTCATTGTGCTATGCATGTTATTTGTTGGTCAACTTCCCTAACTTTGAACTAATCATTTGTTGTGAGTCTTCGGAATATCCTTCGTATCATGGGAATCCTGTTGGACGTTGGTGTTGGTATCAAATGTCAGTTTGGGGTTGCTGGATGAATATGGTCATGGTATCCATTTATGATAAGAAGAATGGATGATTATTGTGAGATTGGGATTCAAAAATGAATGTATCTTGATTGAGTCGACTGTTAAAGCACTTTACCATGATCTTGAAGCCGTTAAGGCACTTTTACATTCATGTTGTGAGTAGGTCATGGACCTTAGATATCTTGGTTGAGTCAGCTATTAAAGCACTTTAGCATAATCTTACGGCCTTTAAGGCACGGTGGTTACTCACCAAGAAGCTGTTAAAGCACTATTATCCTAAACCAACAGTTTATGCCAAAATTGAGGAAAAAAGTTATGGATTGATGGATTTGAGTTTGGTGGCAATTACTATTCAGTCTTTTCATTTTTTAAGTCATGAAACGATTTGGGTTTGGGTTTTCATAATTTGTTTTGGTTTATCCTAACTTCTTGATAACTTTTCAGAATAATCTTAAGCCGACTGAGAATAATTGTGGATATCGCATTTTTTCCTACCCACAGCTTTTCTTTAAAAAATCTTTTTCAATTTAAAACACAAAACAATGAGTCGCCACTTAATTTTTTAAAAGGAAAATTAAGAAACCATTTTTAAAGCAAACTGATCTTTTTAGAAACCAGAGATTAACTAGGTCCGGGGATTATGGAATGAGAGAGGAAGGAGCCCGTCGGACTAAAACACCCTCTCTCATCCTATCCTGCGATAGGCCTCTACTCAACATCCTTTTAATCGAATTATTAATTTAAATGTGCCCTCAACTAATACATATATATAAATATACATTACAAAAGCATGTCTAAAGGGTGTAAGATTGCAAGTGATAAAATATCATTCAAAAATCACGTAATTCAAGTAGCAAGCAATATGATATGCAAAATAGGGAACAAGAGAACTTACCCGGGATCCAACAGCGATATTAAACATGCAATGCATACAAGTGAAAGAAAATCCTTGAAAAGAGTCTCTATTCGCAAGTATTCACATAAGGCAAGTCCTAACTCTAAAGTGTCGCGTATGAGATCGAAAAAAATCGAAAAAATCAAGAAATTAAAATAAATTAAAGAGAAATTTAAGAAGTCATACCTTAATAGCGCTACAAAACAAAGGGTTAGTCCACATGGTATACAAGATATGATGTTAGAAATAACAACCCTAAATTTCTAGCTTAAATTTATCAAATGTAATTAAATCTAAAGCAGATAAGTCCTAATTACAAGTATCAAGCCATATGGATGAATATGTACATGAACAAGAATAAACCATGAAATTCTTAATGATTTAGATCACTTAAACTTTGAGTTCAAGCTTAACTAATCATTATTAACCTTAACTCATAAAAATATCATCTAAGCCATTATTCATTAAATTGATTAAAACTATTGCAGAATTCTGGAAATTGCTGAGAACAGATCATGACTTCAAAAAAATAAAAAGCATGGTTCCCATGGTTTGATCTTGATGAATTTTGGACACAAGATGCCTTTATGTGTCTAGTTTTTAACCCAAAAAAGATATCAAAGCTTCAACGGTTAGATCTCCAGGAATTGAACAAAACCAGACATCACTCAGCATTCTACAACCCTCTGTCCAGAGTTCTTGTACGATTTTCTAAAATTAGTAAAAAAATCAGAAATGCATTGTTCTTTTTAGGGTGACTTCCTAACACACTAATATACTTAGAAAAAATTATTTTGGGTCACAAACACTTTATTAAGGTTCTAATTTACTTATTTCAAAAGAGTGTTACTGTTCTGAAACTCTAGACAGATTGTAATGACTTCACAAAACTCATGACCAAACCACTTTAAACATGAAATCTCCTTAAAACAAAAATTACAGTGGTAGAACTTTGAGTTATAGACACTTTCTTGTTGATTTCACTTAATTCCAACGGTTAGATCATCAACTAAAAATGTATGATCAAAACTGGTTTATGAACTCACTACTCCAATATTGGATTTATCATCCTTTTTGCTACATCTACCAACTAAGCCATGGACATTGGCTTATCCTAAACCTAACTCTCCTTTCCCTTTGGGGTCATTGGAGATCAAAACATGACTAATACTCATGAGTCTTAAAGGAATATAGAAAGAATTCCATGAAACATCAAGCTAGAGGACCTAAGTCATAAGTATGGACTTGGATCCATCCATTTGCTTATAAAATGAAGTGATGATGAAACTTTGACTCTTATGTGAAGCATAAGCTTACATGAGATTCAAAATATCAAACTTAAGAGCTTTCAAGAGAGATATTAAAGATCTCCAAGAATCTCAAAAGAAAAGTATAGACAAAAAGAAGAAATGAAATAAAGAAGACAAAGAGAGCTAATGCTCTAAACCCATCAAAGAGCCTTTTGGTAAAACTTGTTTACTTCAAATTCATAGATGCTTTCTAACCAAGCTAAGAAGAAATAAAAGAGAATGAAAACTTAAATAAGATTAGAGGCTTAAAAGAAAGAATGAAAAGGAGACAACTTATGGTTAGAGGATCACCTCCAAACTATCCTCAAAGCTTCTCTACTTTGAAGATCTTCCAAGCTTTTCTTCAAGCTCTCAAAACTCTCCATCTCTCCCAAACATGTGTTGTTATCGTGGTATATTATGGTATGTCACTCTCTTCTCATCCCAAGAAAGATCCCTTCTCTTTTATAGACAAAATAACCCAGGTATTTTCAGTGAATTCAGAGTAAAAGACAGGTGTGAATATCTCATTTGGTGGTACAATGCGTACTTTCTGAAAAAAGAGGACTGCTGGAGTTAACGGCAGTCAGGAAGTCTTCTGCGGCACTCTGGGAATGCCGGAACGGCACTCCGTGAATGCTGCGGCGGCACTCCATGACTGGCGCGCGGCACTTACTGAGAGCCGCGCCAAATTATTGATTGCCGCGTTTATGTCAGCCTTACTTTATCAGTTTTTTTGTTTTTATCCGCATACATATACGTATTGTACCACAAAATACAGACTGTTAAAGTGAACGGCAGTCAGAAAATGTCGGCGACATTTCTGTGAGAGTCAGTCTGGCATTTTGTGAGTGCCGTACGGCACTCACTGAGTGCCGCAAACAACTGCCATGTGCTGGTTTTCATTTAACTTCTCCTTTTAGGTCTTTTCTTTTCTCCTTTTTCTTCAAAAACTTATTTTCGGGGATCTTTACCGAATGTGTTGTTTTCACTCTTGAATTCTCCTGAATACCCGGTATTTCTTTTTCTGTGAAAATTTTACCACGTTTGGAGAACTTCCTGAAGAGCTTGGAACACTTCAAATCTTTTGGTCATTATCATCATTGGACTTGGAGGTGACACTCTCCCAAATTCGAAGTTTGGTCAAAATTGGGGTGTTTACAGTTTGCCCATTTTCGACAGAGCTTGTGGAGCAACGCGTTTCACAAGTGAATGTCGAAGCTTGTGTAAAGACAAGCCTTTGGCCAAACTGTCAGATTTAGGTAAAAAAACAAAATACGTTGCAAAAAGAGAACATGCGCTCGGTAAGGGTCCATGCTGGTCGTGCTCAACGGTGAGCTGCCTACGTATCCCATCAGGAATCAGACTAGGGCGTAGTTCGGGCGAGGATCAAACACACACAAGCATAAGTAATCACACAGATGGATGCACCTATCCTGTCATGATGCATATGCTATGCAATGATATTCTTTGAATAGACCTGATTTATGCAGACACCATGCTTACTCTATATCATGTCTCCTCCACATATGGCATACATTACATGATGCGTTGGTCAGAGATGATTACCGAACTTGTGACATGATGCAAAAAATCCATTGCAGAGGCTTAAGAAGATGCTCTTGACTGAAGAACAAGGGTTGACAGAAATCTATTGCGAAAACCGAGAATGCAAATCCGTTACACTGCCAAAATAAGGATCAACATAAATTTGTTACAAAGGCCGAGAATATAAATCCGTTATATTCTCAAAATGAGGGTTGACGCAAATCTGTTGCAAAAACCGAAAATGCAAATCCGTTACACTCCTAAAACAAGGATCAAGGTAAATTTGTTACGCGGATCGAGAATATAAATTCGTTATATTCTCAAAATGAGGGTTGACGCAAATCTGTTGCGAAAACCGAGAATGCAAATCCATTACACTCCTAAAACAAGGGAATGACGTAAATTTGTTACGCAGATCAAGAATATAAATCCGTTATATTCTCAAAATGAGGGTTGACGCAAATCTGTTGCGAAAACCAAGAATGCAAGTCCATTACACTCCCAAAACAAGGGATCGACGTAATTTGTTACGTGGATCGAGAATATAAATCCGTTATATTCTCAAAACGAGGGTAATCGTATTAAGATGAATTTGGAGTCCACAGACCCAAATTCATTTCAAATTTTCACCACTGGGAGCCCATGGGCTCTAATCTATTTTAAATTTCAAGAATTGGGAACCCGCAGGTTAAATTTTTTTTCTTTCTTCAAAATTTGGGAGCCCACGGTCTCAAATTTTTTAAAATTTTCAAATTTGAGGATCAATTTGATCCTGCAAACCAACCTCGGGGGTTAAAGGCACAATAAGGGTAAAATTTGGGGGTTAAATCCAAATATTGGGGCCCAATTTTGAATTTTAGGGGGAGAAACAAAATATCTCTAAACCAACTTAAATGCGGCACACGCTTCAAAATTGCGGCAGTCACTGACTGCCGTACGGCACTCACGGAGTGCCATTGTGCATTCAGCGAGTGCCGCACGGCAGTCCATCAACTGCCGCGCACGGAAAATCGAGTGCCGCGTTTGAGCGGCAGTGGCTAAAATTGGCGGTTTCATTTCGATTTTCTCATTCTCTCAACCTTCTCTCACTCAGTTATTCTCTGGAGAAAATTTTTCCTTCTCCTCTTCTTACTTGGATTGATCTACCAGGGCTATCAGGTTAGTTTCTCATGATCAAAACTCAGTTAATCTCTCTTTGTTTTGTTGTTTTTTTGAATTTTTTTTTTATGAATCTAACACGCGAATCTTCCTCTTTTTTGACAGATTATGGCGAGCGGTTCCGGCAGCCAAAAGAAGACTAAATATCGGGCCACTCCTCATCCCGACCCCACACTCTTGCTCTTAGACCCAGAGGAGCATTTATCTGCCCGCGCGTTTAAGCGTGAGGTAAACGTGCTTCTTTCTTTTTTTGTTTTCTTGATTTTTATGCCGTATACAATGTTCAATCGAAGCGATCTCAAATGCCTTATTTCACACGCAAATGCTAGGCTAGTAGCACTCTTGATCGTCTTAAAATGCTTTAACCGATGCTTATTCCATTTTTATTATCCCATTTCTCACCAATCTTTACAAATTTGAGGACAAAACTTTGTGTGAAAATGAATGTCGTGCTCATGGATTCTCGGGCACCTTTGCTTGTACATTCGACTTTGTTACCTTTTCCACAGACTCTTGACTGCAATAAACACTTTGCACACCCTTTTATGAACGATAAACCAATATTCTTTCTTTATTACTGCTTCTCCCCTTTTATTTTGTTGCTTTTGTCATTCTGCAAAACTTTTTGTACATACGAAATCCATACTTGTAAAGTCCTCTTAAGAACTTATCTTTATTTGTCAGCCATTCATGGTCACGCCATTTCTCAAAACCTATATCTCAAAACCTTTATTTTATCGCACATATTTTATTATTATTTGTTGTCGCTTTTCCTCCATTCCCTTTTTATCGCACATTTTTTATTGCTTTCTTCTTTACCCAATTACTAACATCAAATCTTGTGATTCTTTCTTGCATCTGCAGCCCAAGGTGCTGAAAGGGCACGGCAGTCTCGCCCATGGCTATGAGTGGTATACAGAGCTGAGCGAGCCAGTGAGGGGCTTCATTACTGCGGCTGGTTTTGGAGACTTTGTCAAACTTTTGACGAAGTGCGGCTGGTTTTGGAGACTTCGTCAAACTTTTGAGAAGAGCTCCAATGATTTGAGACAGATCCATGCCCTTGCCGAGTGGTGGTGGGACACTACCAGCATATTTCATTTCCCATTTGGCAAGATGACGATGACACCATTAGACTTTTCTATGATCACTGGGATCCCTTTTGGTGGGGAGTGCCTTTGTTATCTGGACACAGAGAGAGAGTGGGATCGGATTGAGCCGCTGCTGGGGGCTGTCCCGGAGGAGCCCTTAGTCACGGCCAGGTGGTTCATGGATACCTTTCAAGGTCGGCAGGGCTTTACTGATGAGCAGATGGCTCGGGGGTTTCTAATGTATATGCTGGGGTGCTCTCTGCTGAGCACCAAGGGAGACCGAATCTCCGTGACGCTACTGGGGTCTTTGGAGCATATAGGGAAGATATACGAGTATGACTGGGCCGGGGCAGGGCTAGCCATTCTCTATTAGCATATAGGAGAGATATCCCAGGATCGCCCAGCCTCTACTGGCGGCTTTTGGAGGGCGTGGGAGGTATACTTCCCTTTTTTATTAATTGCCTAATCCTAATTTAAACTTTGTATTCTTATTCCAGATTTCTGTATTTAAACTTATGTTCCTCTCTCTTTCTTGCAGATTTGGTCCCATGAGTACTTGCACATGATGTCGCCTGACACGCGACCAGCAGACGCCCTCATCATGCCTCAGGGGCTGAAGTGGGCGAAGGATCGGGTCGGGCGGAAGACCGGAGCTCATGATTTTATTTCGTTTAGGAACTTCCTGATGAACCTACGAGAGCAGCACGTCCGGTGGAAGCCTTGGCTTGACGTACTACCAGAGACCTCCCAGGGGATGCGGGAGTCGGCTGGGTATGACCCATAGAGGGTCCTGCTGGACGGACCGGAGGCTCGGGCTTGGTACCTAGGAGAGAGGGTGACTAGATAGTCCTTGGCGGCCGAGTCCTTCTTCGTGCCACACCCCCCGCCAGAGTCTTTGAGAGCTATCGATACCCTCCAGGGTTCCGCGCTTACGGTTGCCTTAGCTGGTTTGTCTCTTCAGGGCTTTGTGAATCCTCCATCGGGGTACGCAGCTTTCCGTGCTGTAAAGCTGATGAGGAACTTCCCTTTGATGGAGGCGACCTGGGTGAGTTTCTTCCAGCCTTTACTTTTATTCCTTTTGAACATGCGTGTTTTATCTTCTTATTGGATTCGTTCTTCCTTGCAGCCCGTCCCTGCTCTGCTCGGGCTCCTGCTCTACTGCCCTAGGATTGGAGTCATAGGACAGTCTCCTACGGCGAGTAGACTACTACCATGGTCCCCAGATATCAGGTGGGTGCTCCCACCATTCCGCTCCAATACGACCATGTCCCGCGGGACTATGCGGAGGAGGACTTGCTCTATGCCCACGGCGTGAGAGAGTGGATTTACGGTCAAGAGTGGAGGGTAATTTCTTAACCTTACTTTATTTAAAACTGTAGTTTTATTCAGATATTCTAATATTTCTTCCTTTTGCTTAGGCCGAGGGGGCGCGAGCGGCTGCTGAGACTCATACGAGGGCTCTGGTAAGAATGAAAAATGCTCTTTTTTATTTATTTATCCTGCTTTCCAAGGTATTTTATTGGTAATTTGACTTGTTCCCTCCATTCAGGAGGAACAAGTGGGGACTCTTTCCCGGCAGGTGGGAGAGCTCCAGCAGCGGCTTCAGCAGTTTTGCATCCCTCTCAGCGATGCCCCTAGAGGCAGCGGTGCTGGACATGGTGGAGGTGGCTGTGAGGGCACCAGTAGCGGCAGAGGTAGGGGCAGAGGATGAGGTGGATGCGGCGGGAGTGGCACAGAGTTAGAGGATGAGCCCCTCAGACGTGTTACTCGCCAGACCAGGGGCCGAGGCCGGGGCTGATTTTTCTTTCTCTCTTTTTTTATTTTTGAGTGTTCTTGGAGAGGATTATACTGTATTTTTTGATGATGGTTGATCGGGAGAGAACTAATCCTAATTATGTGCCTTTAACGAGCATTTGTTAGTACATTTTATCCTGTTTTTGTATATTTTTACTTCGTTTTCTAGTTTCTGACAGGTTTTGGAAGAAATCAACTAAACCAGGATAAACAGGGTGAAAAAGCATAAAGAAAGAAGCTGAAAAAGCCAAGTCGCGCGCGCGACCCGCGCCCGCGAAATCCGAGAATCGCTCGCGCGATCCGCTCGCGCGAGATCCCCAGAATCGCTCGCGCGATCCGCGCGCGCAAAGGTCCAATTGTCGCGCTCGCGCGACCCGCTCGCGCGATATGTGGGAAAATCAATGTTGCGTATTTCAGTGTACTGAAGACTCCTGTGCAAACGAAACTGCAGAATGACGTCCAGATTGTAAATTATATCAGTTTCAGTCCGTTTCGAGTTGTAAAGGCTTCCAAAACTTGTTGTAAATCTATATATACCCTATTTTATTATAATTAAGGGTTGGTAATTATTATACACACATTCTACAACCATACTTCCAGCCATTGAAGAGAGGGAAGCAAGGAGAAGAAGAAGAAAACCAAGGGTTTCCATGGCCTCCTCCATCAACTACTTGCCATCTATCACTTCCATGGACGGCTAGATCATAGATCTAGGGTTTCAATGAAGCCCTAGATGAGTAATAGGGTTTTATTTATGCTTTTATTTTAGTTTTATTATGTATGGATGACAGTCACATGTTTAGAGGATTTTTATAAATAAATCGTACTACTATTGATTAAATCATTGCTTTCAGAATTTATTCTTGTCTTAGATCTATTTTGACTGTGATGTGCTCAACGATCTGTTCTTGCTGTGCTTGTTTAGGTTGTTTACATGTGATGGTGCTCTATTGATTCGTGCTATCAAGTATCCGAATAGTCCATGCCTAGGTTAGACGGATTAGATCACAACCCTAGTTTAGTGTGAGATAATTCGTGCTACCCGAAGATGGATTATGTTGGTGCTTGAACCATGATTATCTTCTTGTCGGAGGAATTGGGCTTGTAGCTACAATTCCCCATATTCATCCAATGTAATAAGCTAAAGTAATTCATAAATATTCCTATTATGAAGCTAGTGGTGGATTTGCAATCCTAGGTTCCATTAAATATTATTTAAAACAACTTTAATTGCTTTCATAGTTTAGATTTTCTTTTATTGTTATTAGTTTAATTAAAATCAAATAAAAATCCGTTTTCTTAATTAATTAGACTTAGGTTTTAAAATTAAGAGCTGTAGTAATCAATCTCTGTGGGTTCGACCTTTACTTTCACACTACAAATCTTTAGAAAAGTAAAGTATACTTTTTATATCTTGATATTGACAACATCAATTTTTGGCGCCGTTGCCGGGGATTGCATTACTACCTTTAGTTTTAGAATCTTAATTTAGTTAATTCGTAAATATTAGATTAGGTTTTCTTTTCTTATTTTTCATTTTATTTTGAGTTACTAACTTTTCTGTTTATTTTGTAGTTTCTCGAGTCGTCAAAATTCTAACATTTTCGGGAGGAATAGCTAATTACATCACAGGAGCTTACGCAAATCAAAATATAAATAAAGTAAAATAAATTGCTTCTTGTGAAACTCGCTTTAAACCACTGTAAGTCAGGGCGCTGTGACGGACTATTTGCATTAGTTTAGGGTTAATTGCACTGCATTAGCTAGGAAACCCGGGGCGCTGGGCTTGACGCGGTCATTGCATTACAGGATAATATTCATGCATCACAGTAGTTGAGTGCTTGTTATCTTAGTTGCGTGATTGCTATTTGTTTTTTTTAGTTGAGTCAATTTTTGTTTTTAGTTTACTTTTTTTTAGTTTATGTTAGGTACACGTTCAAATAAACCGGAATTAAAACCTTTTGACTCTGAACTTGAACGTACATTAAGACTTAACAAGTCTTCAAACTTAACTTCTAGAACAAGGTTTTTAATAGACGACGATTTGACACCAAAACCAACGTCTTTATTTGAATCTGAAATACGTAGTACTCTTACAAGACTAAAGAAACCATGCTTTCATAACATAGAACCGATTAAAATGGCAGACATTGGAAATAATAACGATAACAATCAAAATAACAATGGAAATAATTTGAATAATCCTAATATACCACCACCTCCTCCACTTAAAGATTATTTTATTCCGACGACGTACACGCCACAAACTTGTATCGACTTACCCGAGGCGACGGCATCTCACTTTGAGATAAAGTCGTCTACCATCTCGCTACTTCCATCTTTCCATGGCCGTTTAAATGAAGATCCATATAAACACTTAGGAGATTTTCAAGATATATGTTCTACTTTGAAAATCCAAAATTTAACTGATGATGAATTAAAATTGCGGCTCTTTCCATTCTCTTTAAAAGATAAAGCTAAATATTGGCTTCAATCTTTGGAGCCAAATACAATTAGAACATGGGAAGACTTACACACCGCATTTTTACAAAAGTTTTTCCCGATTATGCGTACAAATCAGATAAGAAAATCTATAACAAACTTTGTGATGCAAGATGGGGAATCACTTTACGACACGTGGGAAAAATTTAAAGAATTATTACGTTCGTGTCCACATCATCAGGTTCCTAAGTGGCAGTTGGTCCAGGTCTTTTACGAGGGACTTATTCCTTCGGTCCGTAACACCGTCGATGCTGTTTGTGCGGGTACCTTCCTACACAAAAGTGCCGATGAGGCCTGGAAATTTTTTGAAACGTTAAGCGAGAATTCGATGCACCAAGCGGTGTCTGTCCGTTCTGAGGGATACCCACAACCTAAGAGGGAGGTAAAGTTCGAGTCAAGTCATTCTATTGAATTTCAAGAATTATTTAAAAAACTTGACCGACTTATGACAATGAATCAAGTGACAGCCCCACCCACTCATGAAATTTGTGCATTATGTTCTGATCCTTCACATTCGATACTTGCATGTCCATCGGCGAGTCAATTTCCGGAATTCGTGGAGCAACACGTAAATGCTATGCAACAATACCCACGAAATAATTATAATTCGACTACTAATAATCCGGATGCGCCATGGAGAAACCATCCTAACTTCTCGTGGAAAAATAATAATAATAATCCTAATGAGGCGACTAATTTTCCTAATGCGTATCGACCTCAGTTTCAACCTAATCAATACCAACACCCGCCTCCTAATTCGAATCCTTCAAGGGGTAACATTTTTGAGGAAAAGGTGTTGGCATCCCTTAATAAAATTGAAACGCAAGTACAGGCACAAGCACAAATTGTGCACTCTCATACACAATCCATTGCGAAGCTTGAATCCCAAATGGGACAACTAGCTACTGTAGTGAGTCGTAGAAACGAGGGGACGTTGCCTAGTCAAACAATTCAAAACCCTAAGGGACAATATGAGGTTAAGGGGTCGAATGAACAAGTAAACGCCGTCTCAACTAGGATGACTACACGAGAGGAGGTGATAGAAACCCCTAATAAGAATGAGAATGTGATAGATGTGAACATCAACTCTAATAAAGAGAGGGGTGAGGACGTGAATCAAAGTAGAAAAAAAAATGAACCGGTCTCAACAAATTATATTCCGAGAATGCCATACCCACCTAATGTTGAGGAGCCGTCTAATCTTACAAATAAAAAGTCTAAGGTTGAGGATATACTTGAGGTATTTAAACAAGTTAAAATCAATATTCCATTCCTCGATGCTATTAAACAAATTCCCGCTTACGCTAAATGTATAAAAGACCTTTGTACTCAAAAGCGCAAATTGCGGAGTCATACTCCGAAAAAGGTCTTCCTCACAGAAAAAGTAAGTTCTATATTTCAACACTCACCTCCAAAATATAAGGATCCTGGTACGCCAACGATATCATGTGTAATAGGTGACACTATCATTCATAGGGCTCTCCTTGACTTAGGAGCGAGTGTTAACCTTTTACCCTATCACGTCTATAAACAATTAGGATTAGGTGAACTCAAGCCTACGGCCGCTACTATTCAGTTAGCGGATCGTTCTGTCAAAATACCTAGAGGAATCGTCGAAGACGTGCTAGTAAAAGTTGATCAATGTTTCTATTCTGTAGATTTTATGATCCTTGACACCGAACCGGTGCTAGATTCTAGGAAACATACTCCTGTCATCTTAGGCTGTCCATTCTTAGCAACCGCCAACGCACGTGTTAACTGTCGGACGGGGGTAATGAAAGTGTCATTTGGGAACATGAACTTAAAATTAAACGTTTTTAATGCTATGGATCGACCTCCTAAAAACGACGATTCCCTATGTGAGGTGGAAGGTGAGGTAACACGGAATATTGAGCCTACTAAAGAAATAAAGGTGAGTGGGAAAAATAATATAGCGGACGATGATGAGTGGATGAATCCTAATCTCGTGGACCCTAATGCGGAATCTACTCGGAAGGTAAGAAATCGATTCGAACATAATGACACACCGTTAATCGATTTAATTCAAAGCGATGTTATTTCTGCTTACAATCGAGCTCTACCTGACATCCTTAGGGGTACACAGTCCGATTTACGGCCTCCATAAAATCTTGAGCTAGAATGGTCTAGCTGAAGACATAAAAGTTAGCGCTTCTTGGGAGGCAACCCAAGCTTAATGTTGTCTGTTTTCTTTGTTTTTGGTCGTTTTTGAGTCTGTTTGAGTATGTTTTGGACATTCTGGATAGGTTTGGGGGTTGGAATTAATTTATTTTAATAATATACACATAATTTTAGCCAAAAAGTGGAAAACTCCATTCTCGCGCGCGCGGCCCGCTCGCGCGAGACATCGCTCGCGCGGCCCGCTGGCGCGAGAATGTGACTTAGTGGAATTTTCGTTCTTTTCCTTTTAGTATGCCTCAGGTTCTCCTCGCGCCTGATCTCGCAGGCGCGAGGTACCTCGCTGGCGCGATTTTAAAAAAAAAAAAAAAAAAAAAAAAAAACATTTCGCTGGGGATTCGCGCGCGCGACGGCCGCTCGCGCGATTTCCCCATTCTCTGTTTTTTTCTTTTTTTTTTCTATATCAGCCCCCATACTTGTTCTGATATATTTTACTTTTCTGTTTTTCTTTCGTCAGTATTTTTAGATCTAGTCCTTTGTTCGTTTTGTAGTTCTGGTTCTGTTTTATAGTTTATTATCTTTTTATTTTCGGACTTATAGTTTATTTATTTTAGTTTAATTTATTTACATTTCTTTTAGCTGTGTTTAATATTCTTTTGTAGTTTTCTTTTCGTTTATCGCGTATTAACAGGTAACATTGAATTTTATTGCCATATTCCTTTGTGTTCACCTGTTCTAGGCTTGTCAAAGATCGAGGTATTATCGTTCCTTTCTTACGTACTCTCCTTTCTTTCATTTTATTGTTTCATTGGGGACAATGAAAGGTTTCGGTTTGGGGGTATGCGATCACACATGCACATTAGTTTATATTTTAAAATTTTTCAAAAAGTGTGTCTAAATAAACGATAGTACTAACGTTTTTGCAATATCAATTTGATACTTCTTGTTCAATAACTTTGAATTGTTATAGAATGATAAACATGAGAATATGTGGTTAAATATTTACTAAAGTCATGTTGAAATGTTTTAAGTTATGTATTGTTTGAATCGTAGTGTTATATCATAAATTTGCACACAAACATATGCACTGCACGTAGTCAGTTGAATACATGTTTGATGTGAACTATAATATGATTCGGATTTCTAGACAACACATGGTGGAGACTAGACCCGGTGAGCTATTGAGCCTATCTTTTCTTTTTTGAGGGTTATAAATACATTGTGTTTGTCAAATTTCATTGAAATAGCGCATCTACTTGTTGTTTAGTCTCATTATTCTTGTTTTGGTTGATAGTCAAGTTAAAATATTTGTTACCATGCTAAATAATCTTCAGTTGTAAACATTGAAGAACCGTATGACCATAGGACATGATTTTAGGCCTTCTTTGTTTGCTACTCACCGATAAATTATAAAATTTCCTTAGTTCGCCCCTTTGAGCCATTAAAATGCCTTTTTCTTTAACTACCATTATCCTGTTTTTGCTCCAACTTGATCAACTTGGAGTATACCACTGGAAGAGTGATCAACTTTTAGTAGTATTAAGGCGATGTGTTGATTGAGAAGAAGAAAATAAGATGCTATTGGGGTAGTTGCTTGGTATTCAATGCATAGTCATTTGAGAAGCGAGAAAAGAAAAAGGAAAAGAAAAAAATAAAGAAGAGGAAGGTTGAAAAAAAAAAAATGAAAGAAAAGAAGAAAAATGAATGGAAAGGAATGAAGAGAAAGAAAAGATGAAAAGTTTATAAAAGAAGAATGAAAGAGATCGAACATGCCGTACAATGCCATTCTAAACCTACCAAATTAATCCGTTCTATCCTTTTTCATTGCCTAAGCCACATTACAACCTTTGAAAAGTCCTATTTGATCCTAGGAAACATGGTTCAGATATGAAAACGATGGGAGGGGGATTAAAACATGGTAATGATTATTTTTTTCTTGATTGTTGGCATCTTATCCATGAGACTATTGTTCTTTCGTGTTATACGTCTTTTTCGTGTCGTATGTGAGCGTTATTCGTCTTGAAAACATAACTCCTTCGCTCACGTATACTAGAGAAATTACACATGTTTCTGAGTGTTTCATTTTAGAGTGTAATTGACATTGTGAGATTCGTAGTCAAGACATAGTTAGATGGTCATCCGAGTTATATTCCAAGTTTATGACAAGCGCGTGTTCACTTGACTACCTCATCACACACATGCGATTTTATGAGAAACTCTATTGATTTATACGATGCATGTGCTTGAGATTGTTTTTCATGATGTAGGTAAACGTTTGATTCTATTTCTTTATGTTCGTTATTCTATTTCAAATCTTTGTTGTATAATAAGGGGTATTGAATGTTATGTTTTTCGTTTTTAATAAAACTTTTTGAATTTATAAGTTAATAAAGATGGTTGTGGGTAACTTGTTGACGAGAACCCTCACGAGACTTCACTCGTCCGACTAGGGACACCTAGGGGTTTAAAAGGCTTGTTGCATATGCTAAATGCAATCGTGATCCATGCGAAAATGGAGTAGTATTTTATTAGTAGTTTTTATTTTAGTTTTGCTCGAGGACTAGCAAAATGTAGGTTTGGGGGTGTGATCGGGAGAGAACTAATCCTAATTATGTGCCTTTAACGAGCATTTGTTAGTACATTTTATCCTGTTTTTGTATATTTTTACTTCGTTTTCTAGTTTCTGACAGGTTTTGGAAGAAATAAACTAAACCAGGATAAACAGGGTGAAAAAGCATCAAGAAAGAAGCTGAAAAAGCCAAGTTGCGCGCGCGACCCGCGCCCGCGAAATCCGAGAATCGCTCGCGCGATCCGCTCGCGCGAGATCCCCAGAATCGCTCGCGCGATCCGCGCGCGCGAAGGTCCAATGGTCGCGCTCGCGCGACCCGCTCGTGCGATATGTGGAAAAATCAATGTTGCGTATTTCAGTGTACTGAAGACTCCTGTGCAAACGAAACTGCAGAATGACGTCCAGATTGTAAATTATATCAGTTTCAGTCCGTTTCGAGTTGTAAAGGCTTCCAAAACTTGTTGTAAATCTATATATACCCTATTTTATTATAATTAAGGGTTGGCAATTATTATACACACATTCTACAACCATACTTCCAGCCATTGAAGAGAGGGAAGCAAGGAGAAGAAGAAGAAGACCAAGGGTTTCCATGGCCTCCTCCATCAACTACTTGCCATCTATCACTTCTATGGACGGCTAGATCATAGATCTAGGGTTTCAATGAAGCCCTAGATGAGTAATAGGGTTTTATTTATGCTTTTATTTTAGTTTTATTATGTATGGATGACAGTCACATGTTTAGAGGATTTTTATAAATAAATCGTACTACTATTGATTAAATCATTGCTTTCAGAATTTATTCTTGTCTTAGATCTATTTTGACTGTGATGTGCTCAACGATCTGTTCTTGCTGTGCTTGTTTAGGTTGTTTACATGTGATGGTGCTCTATTGATTCGTGCTATCAAGTATCCGAATAGTCCATGCCTAGGTTAGACGGATTAGATCACAACCCTAGTTTAGTGTGAGATAATTCGTGCTACCCGAAGATGGATTATATTGGTGCTTGAACCATGATTATCTTCTTGTCGGAGGAATTGGGCTTGTAGCTACAATTCCCCATATTCATCCAATGTAATAAGCTAAAGTAATTCATAAATATTCCTATTATGAAGCTAGTGGTGGATTTACAATCCTAGGTTCCATTAAATATTATTTAAAACAACTTTAATTGCTTTCATAGTTTAGATTTTCTTTTATTGTTATTAGTTTAATTAAAATCAAATAAAAATCCGTTTTCTTAATTAATTAGACTTAGGTTTTAAAATTAAGAGCTGTAGTAATCAATCTCTGTGGGTTCGACCTTTACTTTCACACTACAAATCTTTAGAAAAGTAAAGTATACTTTTTATATCTTGATATTGACAACATCAATGGTATATACTTATGCACACTACATGATAGCCGGTAGGATAGGCACTTGCATTACCTTTATCTTTTATGCTTTTTTTTTCATTGATATTCACCGTATGTGTGACCATAGCTTGGTCCTTCTCTTGCCGTATGTGGGACCATAGCTTGGTCCCCCTTTGATTTGAGCTTTGAATGCTTCTATCTCTTCTATTTATTTTAAAATGATCAAATGAATGAATGAATGGGTGAATGTATGCGGCCATAGCCTGGTTTTGTTGCACGTGCTTCATGATGCGCACGTTTTATTGTTCTTTATTCAAAAAAAAATTTTTGTTTGCAGGTGGGCTAAAACTGTTGCAAACAGACCCTGGGCAGAATGAGGCTCAGGACGACACTCGGTTAGGTCTCAGCGGCACTCAGTGAATGTAGCAGCGGCACTCCGTGAATGCCACAATTGCGCTTACGGACTGCCGCGCGGCACTTCGTTGAGTGCCGTCCTGCTTTATCAAGTGCCGCAGGTAGGTGGACAGTTCTATTCTCCTATTTATACTACTTCCTTTCCCCAACACTCCGCAAAACACCATTTTCTCTTCTTCACTTCTTTCTCAAATGGCCCCGATTAGCTCCCAAATCCTCTTTCCATGGATGGATACCCTCTCTGGCATTGATAGGCTCAACTTTGAGTGTTTTAGGCTAAATGATCTCTTCTCTTTCCGACGGATGAATTTAAATGAGGGCCTACTTCGAGCTACCATCCAATGTTGGGATCCCTCTCTCAACGTCTTTTGTTTTGGTTCTCAGGAGACTTGCCCCTTGTTTGAGGAACTCAGCGCTATTCTGCACACTCATCCTTTGGCCGAGTTGACAGTTCCTTTGGTTCAGGCCAGGTACGTCTGGGATTTAGCCACTCTTCTCCATACATCTCGGAATGTGGCAGGCTCTTTTATTTCCGACAGGCAGGTTGACTTCGAGCGCCTCTCTTCCATTTATGCTCCCATAGGAGACCCTTATGACGGAGAGTATCAGATCATTCGTCGCATCGCCCTGTCGATTGCTATGCTTTCTTACTTCCTTTTTCAGTCGTCTTCCGACATTCTTATACCCATCGCTTGTGGTTTGCGGGAGATGAAGAGTGCTGTTATGCTGATTCTTGGCGAAACTTTGATTGGTTTGGGCAATGCTCATAATGTTGAGGCTATGTTATCCGCGGGAGCACCTTTTGTTTTACAGGTTTGGCTCATGGAACGTCTTGATCTCTTTATACACTCCCCACATCGTCGTGGGCCACTTCCCTATAACCGTATGGAGGTTCACTGCCTATTTCATTCTGCCGATGCTTGGCTTGGCTGGTTTAGAGGTCTTTCTCCTGGTGACATTTGCTGGACCTACCCGCAGTGGGTTTACCGCTCTGTCGCCGTACGCCTTCCTGGGCGATCCGGCATCTAGTTGCTGGCTTGTATGTCACTACTTTCTACATTCCTGGCCGGGTGGTCCGCCAGTTCAGACTTTTGCAGGATATGAATGAGACTGTTACCGTTGATTTCACTAGGGGGTCCACTTTGTACCCTTCTATTGTGAAAGCTTTCATCGAGGCTTGGCATGTCAGGGTTTCAGCTCCTTTCCGGGGAATCCCAACTTCGATTGTGCCCACCGCTGAGTACCTTTTTCAGATTCAAGCACTGATCTAGAGACAGGCTTGCATTGATGAAAATAAGATAAACAGTACAAAGCTCTTAAAATTTCCGACAAGTCCTACCTATCCTTTTACGCTTTTGAATGTGATTTTCCTTATTTTTTCTCTTCAAGAAGTGTTGTCATCTTTAGGAAAGTTCTAACATGTTTAATCAAAGTGCTCACTCTTTCGATTAATCTTTTATGAAAAATTCTCCCTTCGATGTCTTTTCTTGGCTCTTTACTTTGTTTTGTGTTTTGCTTAGAGCTTTACTCTTTCTATACCATGAATTCTCATTTATTTCTTTATAGTACTTATTTTCATAGCTAGGAGATCCAGAGATGGGTTTTAGGTAAATATTTGGGTTTTTCGGATAACAAACAAAGTTTGCCCCTGGTTTTGGGGCTTCAAAGTGGTTCTGGGCAAACGTCAGTTTGCCCCTAGTTTAACATAGGGCTTTTCTTTTTAGGTTTTCATGGGCTGAAGGCTTTTGAGAGCCGGCCTACTTATCCCTGAATGGGCATCAGGCCTGCAGTAGTTCGGTTTAAGGCTTGAAGGAAGATGCCGCTCGAGCGGTTTTATTTTTAATGACCGAACCAAGTAGGTTGCCTACATATCCCCAAGCAGGAATCAGGTCAAGCATAGTTCATCGAGGTAGGAGGTTTTGAAAGGAACGGTTTCAAGCAAAGTATTTCTTGAGGCGATCGAGGTTAATTGGTTGCTTAAATTCAATCCCGTCCAGGTCCATGAGATAAGCCGCCCCTCCAAAGAGGAGAGTTTTTATGATGTACGGACCGACCCAGTTGGGTTTGAACTTTCCTCTGGGGTCATAAACGGGCACTTTTAGTTCTTTGAGGACCAGGTCACCCTCAGCAAGCTTCCTTGGGCGGACCTTTTTGTTGAAAGCACGGGCTATCTGGCACGACGATTTTTCTGTGTGCGCTTGTGTGCTATACCCAAGTGTAGGTAATCGTGCAAGTAGTAAACTGGATTAAGTCCAGGTCAATCCCACAGGGAAGGTGTTAAACTAATTACTTAGATTAATCTCAAAAAGGGAAAATAAAATTCAATATTTTTATTTAACAGATGTAGAACACAAAGTTCCACAATTTAATAACTACTAAAATTGAAGTAATTAAACTAGATTAAGTAATTACTAACTAATTAACCAAAGCAGTGATTTAAAATGTTTTTCTTAATTAAAAAGGAATGTTGGGATTACACGAATTCACCGCGACCTAGCCATCTACCATGCAATTACATTGAAGCTCAGTGGAGCACACTCTCTACAGTATTCCGTATTTCTCTTAAAATAAAGAATCCATAGCCCTTTCATATCCGGGACTATATCATCACAATGGAGTTCAAAATACACAAAAGCGGTTTAAAACAATAGTTAAGACTCTCACCTATAATGGTATTAGCATTGAGGGTGGTTTGCAAAATATATTGAAGAAAAAAGCCTCAAAACTTTAGGTTTAAAGACTGTTTTGACAAACTGAGCATTTGGGGACAGTTTGATAATGAATCAGTAAAGCAGAAAGTCTAGGAATACTGTATAGAAGGTCCTCAAGAATCAGAGATCTCGATCGATTGACACACTTTCGATCGATCGAACATCTTCTTCTCTCAATCTTTCGATCGATCGAACATCTTCTTCTCTCAATCGATCGAACTGACTTCGATCGCTTGACTGTGTCTCTGGTCCGATCGATCGAACGACTTCGATCGATCGAACACAGGGATTATTCTGCTGCATGGCAGAGGCCTGAGATCATGGTTTCATCGTGATCTCCCAACCTGGGGACTACTCAGACATCGTCTGGAGTGTCACAGATTTATTCTTAACGAAAAATTCATTAAGGTTGCGTTTGGATGAGATTTAAACATGCAATCAATGAAAAGCTATGATTTAAACACTACCAACAAATAAAACTGAAATCTATTCAGATATAAACTATGTAAACTACTGAATGAGTGCAAGCAAAACTGATATAATCAAAACCTGGAACGAACAAGCTATGGATAACCTTTAAACTTCACTTGAATTCAATGTTCAATCACCAAAACCTACAAGGATCAAAGTAAAACACTCTCTTTCTGTGTAAAAACTGATAAAATGTCAAGTGGGCGTCCTTATGGACGTCTACAGTATGAGTATATATAGCAGAAACCTAATGCTAGGGTTTTTCATGCATCCTGCCGCATGCGCGTAAAAATTTGATAAAAGGCATGTTCGATCGATCAAACAATTCTCGATCGATTGAACGCTTGGGAACTTGGATCGCTTGAACTTATCTCGATCGATCGAAAGGTCTTCAATCGGTCGAACTCTATATTTCAGCTTTGACATGTCTTCTTTAGAATTCAGCATTTCCCTTCATCATTATCTTTCAATTCTTCACACAGCAACTGCAGTCTGCACAAATTACAGCTAAAACACACAACTTATCATAGTTTAATCAATATGTGCATAAACTAGTATTGTAATTCAAATTGCAGATAAATGGAGGAATTGTAAACTAAATCCATACTTTTTCTTCTTTTAGCGCGGTTGTATTTTACAAATACTCCCGCTTGTCACAACCCCCAACTAGCGAGTTGCTAGTCCCTAGCAATAGAGCGAAAATAAACAAACAAGCTACCCTATAACTGTAATGACTAATAAAAGAAATTAAACTACGGTAAACTAGACTAAAACAAGAAAGAAACTACCTAACTCACTTTCGCAGGACTCGCGGTTGCATTTAGCTAATGCAACAAGCCGTTAAACCCCTAGGTTTCCCCTAGTAAACGAGTGTTGTCTCGTGAGGGTTTGCAGTGAATATACCCACAAAAACTCCCTGATTTAGCTCAAAAAAAATATAGAATAACTTTTAAACATTCCCTTTTTATTCAATTATTAATTTAGCTCTACAATCATCTCATCCTCATTCCAACCATGAAAGAAATGCACATGTCCCTCATGTCACCAAGATAAAAATAACAAATGCGTCACACCCATGCATCCGTGTACGTGTGAAATTAACAGCTATACATCAACTTTATTTAGAGTTGTTTAAACTATCATACTCTCAGAACTCGTAGTTTCAACTCAATCCTCACATAGTTATTACACTCATAAATGAACATCTCACAGAAACTTGGTGAATAATAATCGCACATGGTATGAAAGCTTTGATAGGAGTGACTTTTTTTCGGATACTAATGCTTTCATACTCGACTCCATAAAAGACGAACATTTTAGAGTGTATAGTCTCCTGAAAGGAATACTACTTACTAGAGGAGCGAAATACCGTGGATAACTCAAATTACACTTTCATGTTTAAACTAAGTTGTAGAGAATCATTAAGGCTTTGACTTTTCGGTTTTTATTTAGTAGGGTAGAGATTAGAGAGGTAAGAAATCGCACATTTTCAGCATGTGGCTATATTCAGTAACTTCTTCACATTATTCCAACCATCCTCTCCATTCATATCATCATTCATTTAATTTTATCATCATTTTTTTTTTGAGTGCTACTCCTTCTTCTTCCTTTTCTCTTTTATGTAGCCCCTCCCACAACTACTCCCTCCTCATAATATACTTCAACAATTTAATCACCTTTGATGTGCAATGGGGTTCATTGAGGCCAAAGTATAAAATTAGGGATTTAGAATCTTGGAAGTATCTACTAGGGGTAAGGTTAAGAACAACACATATTTAAAGTGTTGATAACGGTATATGGAAAAGTAAGGAGTAAATAACGATGGCTTAAATCATTTTCCCAACTTCTTAAATTTTTAACACTTAAATGTCCATTGAGTCTAATTGGTAAATCCTGAACATTCTCCTCTAATAAGCAGCCAAAATGAAGAAATAGAGACTAGTCAACAAATTTTAACCGGCATTTTCAATGAAAACAATTCGAAATTAATGTGATAATTTCCTCAGAAATAAAGATCGGATTCAAAAGCTCACTAAGGGTGACTAGTTTTCACTACTTCATTCTTTAAAGTACAAAAGTCGTATTAACTCTTATTTTAAGTTTTCTGCATAGCTATTAACACGTGCAAACGATTTGGATACATGAATGGTCAACATATGCATTCATCCTAGAGAACTAGAAAAACGTGTGAACTCAATTCATAAAAGGATGAGAATCAAATGATCGTGTCATTGCTTGACAACAGCTAAATAGAAGTGAAAATTCAAAATTATTCTACCCATTTAATTCAAAGACTTGGTTACTAGTTTGAAAATTTTGAAATTTCGTATTTTAACTTTGTTTTGAAATCGAAATTTTAATAATAATGGAGATTGTATGATTTTTGCCAATAGATAAAGTGGTCCAGATTGCTACGTAGAAAATATGCATAGGTGATTATCTATCTACATCCCACCCCCAACTGAAAATTGCAATGCCCTCAGTAGGCGATTTTCAAAAACAGATAGAGAGATATCACCTGATAAGTCAATGTAAGAAACGCAAATATAACAACCTGTACAGAGAACATACAAACTCCAAGCAGCAAAGCTGAAGAAGATAGAAAATATAAAGCATCAGATCCAAAACATACAATAGAACTAATCACTGGAAATATAATAAGTGAATAAACAGAACAGTGATAGAATACATCATACACACTAAAATCCCAACTACCCAGCCAACCACCAATATTATCCAAAACAACCACACTAGTCCAAAATATCAAATCAACCAAACAACCAAAAATACGGGTCCAGGAGAAACTAAACATCATCGGCTACATCCGATAATATCTCTACAAAAATATCAGGAGCATCCCCACCACTACCCTCAGCAACAGGCGGTTCTGCCGGGTCACTCGTAGTCGTGGCAGCTGGAGGTCGGGAATGAGAGCCTCGCCATCCCATGTCGAAAGAGCTCCCCCGGTGATCTCGCGGATAATGATGGTCGGTGATAGCTGAGGTGTGTCAGGACGATGGGGACATACACAATCAGGTACCTCTGGTACCCCAAGAGCAGCAGCGATGGTGGTCGGGCTGAAAATGATCTCTCGTCCACGGAAAAATGAGCGAAGGGTGAATGGAGCAACCGGATCCCGGATCATTGTCGTACTCGCCTCTCGTATCCAAGATAGATTTACATGCTTAGGCTGGGATAATAGTGTGTACCACTGGGGCATGGCACATATCCGTGCAAGGTGCCACGGAATAGCCAGCCAAGCAGTCTCAAGGGGACGCTCGATCATGACCTTCCGTGACTGGAAGTAACGGGTGAACCAAATGCGGTCTTCCTCGTTTCTAAACCCGTGATCTGGAACTGGCTCGGGTATAGCGAGGTCGAATGGCTTAGATTTGTGGTAGCCAGTGATCGGATTCATGATAAAGCCCTGAAATGGAAGAAGCAAGGAGAGAAAACATTAATACTGGGCAAATAATAAAGAGAAGGAAATTGCCGCACATCGAGCAATCGAATCCCGTTCGATCGATCGAGACAATCTTTGGTTCGATCGCTCGAGAATGTTCGATCGATCGAACGAATAAGTCCTACAATATCCCTGAATTGAGAAATTACACACCCCCAACCAACCAACAGTGATCTGGACATACAAAATAGGGATAAAACAGTGCATTGCCAGAACATGTAAGCCAAAAATGTCAACGTCATAGTAGATAATTGCAAATTCATATAAATAAATCCTCAAATAGCATCCATGTGCAATATTATTGCCCATAGAAATGATAATTAACACCTTATTGAAAAAGAAATAAAAAAGAAAACCGAAATTAATAACACTTCGTCCAAGAATACACTCCAATTTATGAACCAAAATATGAAATGACATAAAATAATTGGAGTGAAACACTATTCTTCCAGCAGAAAGATATCTACCTCCATAGCCTCTTTCGCCGCCAGAACTTCAAATGTAGAGTCTAAACATGATGATTCCCTTTCCCAGAATAGTCGGAAAGCAGCAAGGACATCATCGAGCAAGGTTGAACTCTTTAAGGAGTTGATATCACAGGCAGGAGGTGATCCGCATGGAGATAAGGATAAAGGAGTATGATTGCGCAATGGATTTTCCTCTTGCGGCGGAGTATTCGGGGATCGTATGTATTGCCCAAACCCATGAAAGAGTTGATGTGGAAGGTATAGCGGTGGGAATGGTAGATTCATAGTGATATTCCTGACAAAGGGAAACAAAAATGAAATGGAGAAAATAAGTTAACAAGAGCAACAGAAAAAAAAAAACAAAAAAACAAAAAAAAGGAAGAGATAAATAAAGCAAAACGAAAAGAAAAAGAAAGGAATGTGACCCAGAGTTAACCTCACTATTGTCTGGATATCCCCAGGTGCACTAGCAGGTAGAGGGCATTGAAGCCTGAACAATAAATAGCTCAAATGGACATAAATATAGGGAACCACTTGGACGACCAGGAAGTCGTCAACATATGTGAAAACAGCATTGTGGCGTTCGGGCACCACATCTTGTAAGTCCTCTTCTTCCCATGGCTCCCACATTGAGTCATTTTCCCATCATTCCAACAGTGCGTCATCCACTTCTCCCACAACATACCCTTCAGGTTCTCCTTCCTCTCCGGAAAGGTCCATATGCTCGAATGGGTTGATTTGGAGGAAAATAGGATCATAAGGGATGTACCCATAGGTCAGGTCCACTACATCATCTGCCCCTGGTCCTTGATAAGGAGATAAGAAGAATGCTATCTCGTCAGCAGTCCAAGGTGGATTCTGATATTCAGAATCAGCCCATGACCCTATAGAATGAATGTCGTCATCCCGCATCTTGATATCCTGCAAGGGAAAGACAGCACGAAATAGCAGATTAAGAATTGAATCACATTCACAAAGATAGAAAAAAAAATTAAAACAAAACGAAATGCAGAAAAAGAAAGAGTACAACAACATTGGGAGAACGCACTCGGGCGTTTTAGTTTAATGTATAATCGGGCTCATCCAGTTGGATGTGCTCGATCTCAGGTTGGAAATCCTCTAAGAATGGTTTCAACCTTTGGCCATTGACCTTGAAATTTCCGTCGTTCTTAGGGTTAAAAAGCTCAACTGCCCCGTGTGGAAAGACAGATTTGACTGTGAAAGGTCCTGTCCACCGAGATCGGAGTTTGCCTGGGAAGAGATGAAGGCGTGAATCATATAATAAAACTTTCTGCCCCAGCTCGAAAGATTTACGAATGATCGTTTGATCGTGGCGCTCCTTCAACCTCTCATTGTGGAGTTTAGCATTGTCGTATGCATCTCGACGGATTTCTTCCAGTTCAGCCAACTGGAGTTTCCGGAGATGTCCTCCCTCCTTAATGTCGAAATCTAATGAGCGTGTTGCCCAATAAGCTTTGTGTTCTATTTCAACAGGAAGGTGACACGCCTTACCGTACACTAGCCTATATGGAGACATTCCCAAATTTGTCTTATAAGCAGTATGGTACGCCCACAGAGCGTCAGTCAATTTATAGGCCCAGTCTTTTCTATTGAAACTAACCGTTTTTTCAAGTATATGTTTGATTTCACGGTTAGCCAACTCCGCCTGCCCGTTTGTTTGTGGGTGGTATGCTAGAGCGATTTTATGGTGTACCCCATATTTCTTGAGTAGTGTTTCCAAAGGCCTGTTATAGAAATGCTTGCCTTGGTCACTTAATAATGCTTTTGTGGTACCGAAACGCGATAAAATATTCTCCTTAAGAAAAGACATGACTGTTTTGTGGTCAGTGCGTCTCGTCGGTATTGCTTCCACCCATTTTGATACGTACTCCACAGCTAGGAGTATGTATTCGTAGTTGTTTGATTTAGGGAACGGGCCCATAAAGTCTATGCCCCAACAATCGAATATTTCAATTGTGATAATAGGGGTTAAGGGCATAGAATTCCTTTTTGAAATAGTACCTAGCTTTTGACAGCGTTGGCACGATTTGCATAAAGAATAACCGTCCTTAAATATGGTGGGCCAATAAAATCCACTGTGTAGGACTTTTTGTGCGGTCTTTTGGGAAGAAAAATGGCCACCACACGCTTCAGAGTGGCATGAGGCTAGAATTACGATTATATCCTCATTAGGGACGCAACGCCTGATGACCTGATCAGCACAATACTTGAATAAATAAGGGTCATCGAAAAAGAAATGGCATGCAAACGAGAGGAACCGCTTCCTGTCTTGATTCGACCAGTGTCTAGGAGTTTCTCTTTCGGCCAAATAATTTACTATGTCTGCATACCAGGGTAAACCCGAGACTGCCATAATTTTCTCGTCTGGGAATTCATCTTTGATTGGTATAGGTTCAGTATTGTCCGTGAATGTTAACCGAGATAGGTGATCAGCAACCACATTCTCTACTCCTTTTTTATCCTTGATAGTGATATCGAATTCCTGGAGTAGGAGTATCCAACGGATAAGCCTCTGTTTCGCGTCTTTCTTAGATAACAGGTACTTAAGGGCCGAGTGGTCTGTGAAACAGATGATTGGGGACCGTATCAGGTAAGACCTGAATTTGTCCAACGCGAAGACTATTGCCAGTAGCTCTTTTTTAGTAGTTGTATAGTTCATTTGAGCTTCGTTGAGTGTTCGGCTGGCATAGTATATAACATAAGGCTTGTCATCCTTCCTCTGTCCTAGGACTGCGCCAATAACGTAGTCACTAGCAACGCACATTAATTCAAATGGAAAACCCCAGTCGGGTGCCTATATTATTGGTGCGGAGGTAAGGTGATTTTTTAGTGCATCAAAAGATATTTGACAATTTTCCGACCAAACAAAAGGTGCATCTTTGACTAGGAGTTGGCACAGTGGTCGTGAGATGGCACTAAAATTTTGGATAAAGCGTCGATAAAACCCAGCATGTCCCAGAAAAGAACGGATGTCTCGGACTGTTCGAGGGACAGGCAAATTCAAAATTATATCAATTTTCACTTTATCGACTTGAATACCTTTATCAGAGATAATGTGGCCGAGGACAATTCCTTTGGTCACCATGAAGTGACACTTTTCCCAGTTTAGTACTAGGTGTTTGTCCTCGCATCTTGCCAACACATTTTCAAGGTTTTCTAGGCAGTTATTGAAACTATGGCCAAACACTGAGAAGTTGTCCATGAAAACCTCGAGTGTCTGTTCAACCATATCGCTGAAAATGCTTAACATACACCGCTGGAAAGTGGCAGGTGCATTGCATAATCCAAAAGGCATGCGGCGGTAAGCGAACGTACCGAACGGATAAGTGAATGTTGTTTTCTCCTGATCTTTAGGAGCAATTTCAATTTATTTGTATCCACTGTATCCGTCCAAGAAACAATAGTACTTGTGACCCGCCACTCGTTCTAACATCTGATCCATGAATGGCAGTGGGAAGTGATCCTTCTGGGTCATAGTATTCAACTTTCGATAGTCAATACACATCCGCCATCCAGTGGGGATGCGTGTTGGTACTAACTCGCCGTCTTTATTTGGGATTACTGTTATACCAGCTTTTTTGGGCACCACTTGGGTTGGACTAACCCAAGGGCTGTCAGAGATAGGGTTTATTATCCCAATGTTTAGAAGTTTTAAGACTTCTTTCTTCACTACTTCTTGCATATTTGGATTCAGACGCCTCTGCATTTGTCGCGAGGGTTTAGCGTCTTCTTCCAGATAAATCTTATGGGTGCAAATAGATGGGCTTATGCCTTTGAGATCAGCAATAGTCCATCCCAATGCTCCCTTATGCAGTTTGAGCATTTGAATCAACTTATCCTCTTGTTCTGGATTTAACGTAGATGAGATTATAACAGGATAAGTCTTTTCAGTTCCTAGAAAAGCATATTTGAGCTCCTTTGGAAGCTCCTTTAATTCCAAATCAGGAAACTGAAAATTCGAAGGCATAGTTAACTTGGTTTTTTGAGGTAAGGGTTCATATGGTGTGACCCACATGCATTCATCTCTATCTTCCTCCTTGGTTTCCATCATGAGGCAGGCGTGATTTAGGGCAGCATCCAATGCGCTAGAATCATTAGGTAGATAGGTAGTGTCGAATTGTGACAAAACTACCTCGAAGGGATCTTTGTACTCTATAAGATCAGCCTCATCTTCGATGACCGTTTCGATGCAGTTAAGCTCTTCGTCATCCTCGTATTCTTCAGGTCGGGGATTTGAAAAAATCTTAACATTTAATGTCATATACCCGAATACGATGGTCATGATACCACTTCTTATTTTGATTGTGGCATCTATGGTGTTGAGGAATGGACGTCCAAAAATTACCGGGATTTGTGAACATGGGTTAGACACAGGTTCTGTGTCTAGAATCACAAAATCTACCGGGAAGACAAAAGTGTCTATTTGCACCAGAACGTCCTCCAATATTCCTCTAGGATATTTGAATGACCTGTCTGCCAATTGTAATGCAACTCGGGTGGGTTTGAGTTCACCCAGCCCTAATTGTTTATATACTGAGTATGGCAGCAGGTTTACGCTAGCTCCTAAATCAAGGAGTGCGTTGTCTATCCTTTGATTCCCAATTCTGCATGAGACAGTTGGGGTGCCAGGGTCCTTGAGCTTCGGAGGCAACTCATTTTGAATGATTGCACTTGCTTGGCAAGCGACATAAGCATGTTTTTTCACACTTTGCCTCCTTTTGACCGTGCATAAGTCTTTTAGATACTTTGCATAGGCTGGCACTTGTTTGATGGCATCAAGGAGTGGGAGATTAATTTTGACCTGTTTGAATAACTCCAAGAACTCCTGATTCTTTGCCTCGTTTTGGGGTTTCTTGAGCCTTTGTGGGTAAGGCGCAAGGAAAGGACATTTGGGTAATTCATCAATGACAGGCTCCTTTCCCGGCCTTCTCTTAACTTCTTCTACTTCTTTAGAAGCGTCCTTGTTTGGTTCTAATGGTTTGTCATTAGTGGACGATTCTTTTTCTTGAGTAGATGGTTTGCTCCTAATTACTATATCCTCTTCTTCATACTCCTCAAGAGTAGAATGAGGCATGTTTTGCCCTATGACTTTGCCGCTTCTTAATGTAGTCACGGCTTTTGCCTGTTCATGAGTAGGAGGGCCATTGTTATTTCCCTTGGGGTTTGGAAGTGGTTGGGCGGGAAATGTGCCACTCGAACCCTCTTGACGTGCATCCATCCTCTCAAATGTCGCGGACATTCTGCTCATCATCTGAATTAACTGCTACATTAAATTGGCGTTAGAGAGTGGATCTTCCTCTTGCACCTTCCTGTGAGGTGGCACATAGACATTTGCTGGTTGATTATGTGAGGGTTGAGTATTGTTATAGTTGTTTGTTCTATTCTGATTGAATGGCTGGGACTACTTATTGTATTGCCCTTGATATTGATTATTGGTATTGTAGGGCTGTTGTTGTTGAAATTGGTTTTGGGTCCCAGTGTTGTTTTTCCAGTCGAACCCGGGGTGATTCCATCTATTGTTATTATTTTGTGAATTATAGTTGTTGTAGGAATTCCCCGCCCCCCTATACCCTTGCATGGCATTTATTTCCATGGGGGGTCGTTCTTGAAAATATGGCACATTGGGACAGTATTGAGTAGTGTGTCCCAGCATATTACATGTGCCACATGGTTCTTCAGGCAAAAAGTGCCTAGAACTCTCTCCTTTCATCCCCAATTCCTCCACTTTCTTTGCTAGTTCTTCATACTTGTTCATAAGATGATCCTCACTTTTTAGTTGATATAAACTTTTTTCTTCTACACAGGATATGTGTGAGCGTGGGACATCATCTGTATTTGACCATTCATGGGCGTGTTCGGCTAGCCACTCAAAATGAGCTTCAGCCTCCTCCGTGTTTTTGCGAAGAAATGGCCCTGAACTCATGGTCTCGACCAACTTTTTAGTTTTCCCATTCAACCCTTCATAGAAATAGCTTATGGTTCGCCATTTCTCATACCCATGATGTGGGCATGAGAGTAGCAGATCCTTGAAATGCTCCCAAGTTTGAGTGAAGGTTTCATTGTTCTTTTGTTTGTAAGAGTTTATTTGTCTTTTAAGCTCGGTGTTCATGCGAGGTGGAAAGAATTTCTTTAGGAAAGCAGTGTTCATCGCATGCCAGGTATAGATAGAGTTTGGCTTCAAGGTGAGTAACCACGCTTTTGCTTTATCCTTCAGAGTGAAAGGAAATAGCATCAGACGTGTTACATCTACAGGACAATTCTGTGAGAAAGTTTTACAAACGTCCTCAAAGTCCTTCACATGTAGATACGCCTTCTCGCTCTCCATTCCATGAAAGGTAGGAAGGAGTTGAATCATTCCATTGCAAAATTGAAATTTGCCTGCATGGGGTGGAATGAGAATGCAAGAAGGTGTGGGTGCATGTTCAGGTGTCATGAGATCGCACAAAGGACGAAGTGAATCGTCGATTGGTACAACCACATTATCACCATTTTTGCTTTGATTGTCGGCCATTGAGTTGATCGGTGTAACTATGGGGTTGATAGAACTAGATGAGTTGGATGAATAGAGTGGATTTCCGAAAATTCCTTCGATGGAATTATCAGACATATAGGGAAAGACCCTAAGAAATTTTAATCTAAAGAACAAAAGAAAAAGAAAAACAGAAAAAGATAAGGAAAGATTGAGGTAATCGAAGTGTTAGCTTGTCGCCCTCCATGGCAACGGCGCCAAAAACTTGGCACGATGATTTTTCTGTGTGCGCTTGTGTGCTATACCCAAGTATAGGTAATCGTGCAAGTAGTAAACTGGATTAAGTCTAGGTCGATCCCACAAGGAAGGTGTTAAACTAATTACATAGATTAATCTCAAAAAGGGAAAATAAAATTCAATATTTTTATTTAACAGATGTAGAACACAAAGTTCCACAGTTTAATAACTACTAAAATTGAAGTAATTAAACTAGATTAAGTAATTACTAACTAATTAACCAAAGCAGTGATTTAAAATGTTTTTCTTAATTAAAAAGGAATGTTGGGATTACATGAATTCACCGCGACCTAGCCATCTACCATGCAATTACATTGAAGCTCAGTGGAGCACACTCTCTACAGTATTCCGTATTTCTCTTAAAATAAAGAATCCATAGCCCTTTCATATCTGGGACTATATCATCACAATGGAGTTCGAAATACACAAAAGCGGTTTAAAACAATAGTTAAGACTCTCACCTACAATGGTATTAGCATTGAGGGTGGTTTGCAAAATATACTGAAGCAAAAAGCCTCAAAACTTTAGGTTTAAAGACTGTTTTGACAAACTGAGCATTTGGGGACAGTTTGATAATGAATCAGTAAAGCAGAAAGTCTAGGAATACTGTATAGAAGGTCCTCAAGAATCAGAGATCTCGATCGATCGACGCGCTTTCGATCGATCGAACATCTTCTTCTCTCAATCGATCGAACTGACTTCGATCGCTTGACTGTGTCTCTGGTCCGATCGATCGAATGACTTCGATCGATCGAACACAGGGATTATTCTGCTGCATGGCAGAGGCCTGAGATCACGGTTTCATTGTGATCTCCCAACCCGGGGACTACTCAGACATCGTCTGGAGTGTCACAGATTTATTCTGAACGTCAAAATTCATTAAGGTTGCGTTTGGATGAGATTTAAACATGCAATCAATGAAAAGCTATGATTTAAACACTACCAACAAATAAAACTGAAATCTATTCAGATATAAACTATGTAAACTACTGAATGGGTGCAAGCAAAACTGATATAATCAAAACCTGGAACGAACAAGCTATGGATAACCTTTAAACTTCACTTGAATTCAATGTTCAATCACCAAAACCTACAAGGATCAAAGTAAAACACTATCTTTCTGTGTAAAAACTGATAAAATGTCAAGTGGGCGTCCTTATGGACGTCTACAGTATGAGTATATATAGCAGAAACCTAATGCTAGGGTTTTTCATGCATCCTGCTGCGTGTGCGTAAAAATCTGATAAAAGGCATGTTTAATCGATCGAACAATTCTTGATCGATTGAACGCTTGGGGACTTCGATCGCTTGAACTTATCTCGATCGATCGAAACTTCGATCGATCAAAAGGTCTTCAATCGCTCGAACTCTATATTTCAGCTTTGACATGTCTTTTTTAGAATTCAGCATTTCCCTTCATCATTATCTTTCAATTCTTCACACAGCAACTGCAGTCTGCACAAATTACAGCTAAAACACATAACTTATCATAGTTTAATCAATATATGCATAAACTAGTATTGTAATTCAAATTGGAGATAAATGGAGGAATTGTAAACTAAATCCATGCTTTTTCTTCTTTTAGCGCGGTTGTATTTTACAAATACTCCCGCTTGTCACTATCCTTTTCTGATATCCCCGTATATGGTTTATCATAGCCAACCTTTTCTCATCGAGCAACATCAACTCTTCATACCTCCCCCTCATCCATTCTAGCTCGGTTACTTCGCATTCTGCCAAGACCCTGAGAGAGGGTATTTCTACCTCAATCGGAAGGACCGCCTCCATCCCGTACACTAACGAATATGGTGTAGCACCCGTTGAAGTTCTCACCGAGGTTTTGTATCCCCACAAAGCAAATGGCAGCTTCTCATGCCAATCCTTGTACGTATCCGTCGTTTTTCCCAAGATTGCTTTAACATTCTTATTTGCTGCTTCTACTGCTCCATTCGTCTGAGGCTTATACGGGGATGACTGATGGCGAGTGATCTTATACTTTTCTCAGAGCGGGATAACCTCTCCTTGGAAATGACTGCCATGATCGGAGATAAATTCATTCAGGACCCCATACCTGCAGATTATGTTCTTCTTGATGAAACTCACCACGTCTTTGGCTTTCAAAGTCGCATATGAGGCTGCCTCTACCCATTTGGTAAAATAATCGATTGCTACGATTATATATTGATGCCCATTGGAAGCCTTTGGAACTATTTCACCAATGATATCAATGCTCCAAACTAAGAAAGGCCAAGGCGTTGTCATGCTGTAGAGTTGGGAAGGCAGGGTATGCATAAGATTGGCGCGGATTTGGCATTTATGGCATCTCTTGACATACTTGCAACAATCTTTGTCCAAAGTCGTCCAATAATATCCTTGCCAGATGATCTTCTTTGCCAACATATGCCCATTCATATGGGGCCCGCAGACTCCTTCGTGTATTTCCTCCATCATTCTTTTGGCGCCTTTTCCATATAGACATTCCTCCATTCATGAAATTCTTAATAATTTAGATCACTTAAACTTTGAGTTCAAGCTTAACTAATCATTATTAACCTTAACACATACAGATATCATCTAAGCCATTATTCATAAGAATGATTAAAACTATTACAGAATTCTGGAAATTGCTGAGAACAGATCATGACTTCAAAGAAATAAAAACATGGTTCCCATGGTTTGATCTTGATGAATTTTGGACACAAGATGCCTCTGTGTGTCTAGGTTTTAACTCAAAAAAGAAATCAAAGCTTCAACAGTTAGATCTCCGGGAATTGAACAAAAACCAGACTTCACTCAGCATTCTACAACCCTCTGTCCGGAGTTCTTGCACGATTTTCTAAAAATAGTAAAAAAATAAAAAATGCTTTGTTCTTTTTAGGGTGACTTCCTAACACACTAATCTACTTAGAAAAAATTAGTTTGGGTCACAAGCACCTTATTAAGGTTCTAATTGACTTATTTCAAAAGAGTGTTACTGTTCTGAAACTCTGGACAGATTGTAATGACTTCACAAAACTCATGACCAAACCACTTTAAACATGAAATCTCCTTAAAACAAAACTTACAGTGGTAGAACTTTGAGTTATAGACACTTTCTTGTTGATTTCACTTAATTCCAACGGTTAGATCATCAACTAAAAATCTATGATAAAAACATGTTTATGAACTCACTGCTCCAACATTGGATTTATCATCCTTTTTGCTACATCTACCAACTAAGCCATGGACATTGGCTTATCCTACACCTAACTCTCCTTTCCCTTTGGGGTCATTGGAGATCAAAACATGACTAATACTCATGAGTCTCAAAGGAATATAGAAAAGATTCCATGAAACATCAAGCTAGAGGACCCAAGTCATAAGTATGGACTTGGATCCATCCATTTGCTTATAAAATGAAGTGATGATCAAACTTTGACTCTTATGTGAAGCATAAGCTTACATGAGATTCAAAATATCAAACTTAAGAGCTTTCAAGAGAGATATTAAAGATCTCCAAGAATCTCAAAAGAAAAGTATAGACAAAAAGAAGAAATGAAATAAAGAAGACAAAGAGAGCTAATGCTCTAAACCCATCAAAGAGCCTTTTGGTAAAACTTGTTTACTTCAAATTCATAGATGCTTTCTAACCAAGCTAAGAAGAAATAAAAGAGAATGAAAACTTAAATAAGATTAGAGGCTTAAAAGAAAGAATGAAAAGGAGACAACTTATGGTTAGAGGATCACCTCCAAACTATCCTCAAAGCTTCTCTACTTTGAAGATCTTCCAAGCTCTTCTTCAAGCTCTCAAAACTCTCTATCTCTCCCAAACATGTGTTGTTATAGTGGTGTATTATGGTATGTGTCTTTCTTCTCATCCCAAGGAAGATCCCTCTTCTTTTATAGATAAAATAACCCAGGTATTTTCAGTGAATTCAGAGTAAAAGACAGGTGTAAATATCTCATTTGGTGGTACAATGCATACTTTTTGAAAAAAGCAGACTACTGGAGTTAACGGCAGTCAGGAAGTCTTCCGGGGCACTCTGGGAATGCCGGAACGGCACTCCGTGAATGCCGCAGCAGCACTCCATGACTAGCGCGCGGTACTTACTGAGAGCCGCGCCAAATTATTCATTGCCGCGTTTATGTCAGCCTTACTTTATCAGTTTTTTAGTTTTTATCCGCATACATATATGTATTGTACCATAAAATACAGACTGTTAAAGCGAACGGCAGTCAGAAAATGTCGACAGCATTCAGTGAGTGCTAGTCCGGCATTCTGTGAGTACCGTACGGCACTCACTGAGTGCCGCAAACAACTGCCGTGTGCCGGTTTTCATTGAACTTCTCCGTTTAGGTCTTTTCTTTTCTCCTTTTTCTTCAAAAAACTTATTTTCGGAGATCTTTGCCGAATGTGATGTTTTCACTCCTGAATTCTCCTGAATACCCGATATTTCTTTTTCTGTGCAAAAATTTTACTGCGTTTGGAGAACTTCCTGAAGAGCTTGGAACACTTCAAATCTTTCGGTCATTATCATCATTGGACTTGGAGGTGACACTCTTCCAAATTCGACGTTTGGTCAAAATTGGGGTGTCTACAATAATAAATGTAGTTTTTATCTTAATTGTTTCTAATGGTCCTTTGTGAGGAACTATGCTCACTCAACTTGTATGTAAGCTGACGGCATTTTATGCCATTGGACCATCCACGTCCAGCGATGCCAGGATTAACAGGTGAGGCCCAGCCTGGAGGCACCAACAAAAATGGCGGGAATATGGGTAAGGGTCACTGAGATGATGGGTATTTGGGAGAGGACTACTTCGGGTATCTCTGTGGATTCACTAGTTTAAGATGGAATTTTCTTAGTCTTCTATTATCTTTTATATTATAATGTAATAAACTAGTTTGCTGTTGGATTTCATGACATTACGTGTCACAAGACTATTTCTCTTTTATTCTGTTCCTTTTGGTTTTAATCAGGGTCTGTAATATAATGTTTAATGTATGACACAGTAATGTTGAATACTAGTATGCTGTGTTTGAATTAGATACATTCCCAACATTATTATGCTTCTTGTTAATACCTTCTGTCAAGGATAATTAGGAGCATCTCCAACCAGTCGCGTGTCCACGGGTCCAAAGGTAGGAAATTTATTTTTCCCTACTTTGCCACTCCAGGGCGTGACAATTGAAGAAGACAAAGTTCCAATCGATTTGCTTGTATTCCATTCAATTGTCATCAATCTGGACCTAATCGATTGGATAGTTTTCCAATCGATTGCCATTGGTAGTTTCCCAATCGATTGCTAAAGTTTGCGATCGATTGGCATTATTTTGGATTCAATCGATTGCCAAGTTTCCCTATCGATTGTTACTTGGTTTACCCCAATCGATTGTACCCTGTCTCAATTAGTTAGCAATTGTAGCACATAGATTGTTTCTTTAGGTTATTATATAAAGGGCTTGATCGTTCGATTATCGATCCGGACTTCCGTGATGTGACTATAGGGTAGTAAGGGATAACGTGATACTATATTGGAATGATACACACCTTGAATAAGGGACTAATGCATTAAACAGTGGAACCATCTGTATGATAAGATTCAAATGTTGTTAACTAGATTAAGAAGTTGACGTCCATGGTGGTGGGTCTATCAACCGCAGAGGTCGATGCTATTTATATTTGTATGCGGGAATGTGATCATGTAGATCATATGATGTCATGTGTGGGATCTGGATAAGCTAGGACTACTTGTTAGGCATGGGTGATGTCAGTTGGGACTACGTGTCAAGCATATATGATGTGAGCTGGGACTACGTGTCAAGCTAAAACACCGAAATGTATCAAATGGGTATAGTGGACGTAATGTACCAAAGGGCATGTTGGTCGTAATGTATCAAAGGGCGTGTTGGCATAATGTATCAAAGGGCGTGTTGGCTGTAATATATCAAAGGGCGTGTTGGCCATAATGTATCAAAGGGCGTGTTGGACGTAATGTATCAAGGCAATTTAGCTATAAATATAGGACTGCGTGTCTATTTATGTATAAAAGAATTTAGACTTCGTGTCAGGTGTGTTATGTTTTGAGGTATTTGTTAGGAAACTGCATTCCCAGAATTCGTTGACAGCGCGTATATGTTGGTACTGCAAAAATTACGTGAAAACTACAATAACCCTATAAGGGCGAAACTAGGGTTACCTTAAACTGCTAATACGGATTGCTATAGTAGATGAATCGAGAACACGGGCTCGATAACAGCTCACAATCTTCTACCGTATTCCTTTGCTGCCAGAATATCGAACTGAGTGTGGGCTCCTTCGAAATCCTTTATGTTTCTGCTCTCTCTCTTTACGCTCTCTTTTCTATTCCGAGTTATAATGCTCTTGATGGAAAAACGCAAACTGAGGAGAGAACCAAAGCAGCATGTATATAGGCTACGATAGGGATCATAAGAAGTCAATAAGGAATAGGCTTCCTTATGGAATTAGGAAACCCTAATTCAAACTGAATCAGATTCCTATTTCCATAAATTATAATTCAGACCACTAAAGAATTATAATTGCACTCCTACCCTTATCTCAAAAATATCTTTCGAACTCCATGTTATTAAATGCTTATTATCTCCCCATGTTAAGATTACAGATATCCATTAATTAAATATAATTACTGACAATCATATTTAATTAATCTCTTAAAATTCCTTGAGATCCTATGCTTAACTTATCTGATATGTCGGATACAAAATCCACCTGCAGGGTTTGACATAATCAAAACTTATAAGCTTTCTCAAGGGGATATCATCAATCCCAAAATTGAGACATGGATTCCATCATTAATTAATATCCACCACACAATTAATATTGTCACCCAATCCAATGAGATATTGACCCATTTAATGATCTCACCCTTTTAGGGATCAAAGTGTAAATATCAAATGTACGTGTCTATAACTTAACTTAGGATTTAGAGCATAAGCACTCATAATAGTCATGAGGTATTAATTATCTTATAAGTCAGTATAGAGATAATTACCCCAAGTCGGTCCCATTTAATACGCAAAGTGTACCAGCATGATGAGTTGAAACTATACCATCTCCCGTAGTCAAGACAAACCTACTACAACACCATGCTGCAGTCCTACCGATGGTGTGTCCAATCCATCTAAGACTGTAAACCAAAATCTTACATTCTACAAGATCCGATGGTCCGATCTTCCGTGTGTAAGCCAAACTCTACACACCAAATCACCTACTATGTAGAATGAAAGACACATATGCATAATATTAAATAAACAATATAATACAAATATTGCCCACACAGATTCTCATAAAAATGGATCAACTGATTTTATTAAATGAATAATAATAAATCAACTACATAAAGCATGGCTTTTAGTATATATCCCTAACAATATTAGGCTACATGCCAGGATAGCAATGGATTGTTTGATAAACGAGTTGAGTAAGGTGAGGTGAAAGGCTACGTGAAAAATTTGGACAAAAAAGACCATGTTATGTTTGGAATTGGTTGGGACAACGTCTGTTGATATGTATATTGAGTTGGTGCATACATGATTGCATACAATGATATGATTGTTAATGATGTTTTGTATACTGCATATCCATAGATGCTCTGTTAGTCTTTGCATTCACTCGCCTTTCGTAGCTGACGACATTTTATGCCGCTGGATATTCAACATCCACTGGCCAGGGTTATGAGTATGTAAGAGATGAGCACATTGCCAGGGGCTATGAGGGAGAAGCCTACTATGATGAAAGCTATGCTGGAGACAACTACTACGCAAGCTGAAGATCGAGAGCTTCACTGTAGTTTATGTTTATGTTTATATTTTAGAGACTCTGTAATAATTAAGTTTATAATCAGCGTATGTTGATGTAATACTTTATTTATGCATTCGCAATACTTATAGTTTGTAATAACTAGTTAACTCTGGTTTTATATATCAAACTTAGAATTTCCAAGGTGTGGTTTGATTCATTACTCTGATGATTAGACTTTGGTTATGAGCAATGTGGTGACTTTAACTATCATGGCCTACGGGTCAAAAAAGGAATGTATTTTCTCTATTTGTGCTATTGCGGGGCATAACATAATAGTTCGATTGGAATTGGTGTTGCAACACACCAGCCATTAAGACCAAAATGTAGGAACCAGCCATTCTATTCGACTTCTTCCATTTGTCGAACTCGCGTCTGGCATTTTGCCGTAATATTTGTCGCGGGTTCCGCAGGGCATGGGGTAGTGAGGACATATATGTGATCCCCCACAGTTAAAACGATGTCCAGATTATGTTTCCATTTGATGCAATTGTTTTCAATTAACTTGTTTTGTGTGATTATAGTGTCAAGTGAACTAAATGCAAATCCAGACATGATTAATTCTGAAAAGAATAACAGACAAAATAAATATGGACATCAAAACATGAAATAAAAGAATCCTTAAAACTCTTATTAAATGATAAAGTCGCCGAAATATCGAAACGAAAGAACAAAGGCTCCGTGTGTCGGTCATTGTTCGATCTTTCGATCAATCATGACTTGTCCGCTATGCAACTCTTGCAAAATAGGTCATGACTCCCAAACCTATTTGATCTCTATGTTTCTGAACAATAACCCGTGTGGGATCCCTTATTCATAGCTTAGCTAGTGTGTACTATTAACTGGGATCCAATCATAACCACCTCAAGTAGGGCCTCCGTGGGGGTGGTCACCCTCTAACACATCTAATTGATCCTTTCCGTAGGAAGTTCACATTTAGTAACCAACGAGTAGTGTACCCTCCATATGGAATGGTCGCCCTTGGCAAGGTGACACGGAATGTACTACTCATCTTACAGTGAACCGTTAATGGAAGATCGTGGGAGTTATAATAATAAGTCCCTCTCCCACTAGATTTATTAATTAAGGACTTTGCCTTTTAGAGAAAATTTGTTTCTACTCATTTCCCATAGACATCCAATGTCTACTAATGAATTAAAAATGATTTTTTTAATGTTTTTTTTTATTTTAGAAAACTCGTTTTTGCATCATTGTAGTAACAATATTTAAAAATGCCAATCACAAACAAGCATATAAAAACGAAAAACTAAAAGGAAATAGAAGACCTTCACAAATGCCTCTATCTCCTATGGCTCTATCCTCATAGATCCATGTCTTGGTTTTGTCTCCTTCGGCTCTATCTTCATGGACAATGGCTTCTCGCCCCATCTTCATGGATTTCTTATTCTATTACAAAAGCCTATGCTTCTTTTGAAGCTTACAATTTTTGTAGAAAAAGGGAATAGCAATTTAAAATAAATTGCCTAGGTAAACCAGTGCGACTCTCCTATTCGCAGGAATAGAGTCGCAACACCCTTTACATATGCCTTAAAACCAAACAAATATTATATACAACACCAACCTCAAAATTAAAACTAAATTAAAATTTTCTTGGTGCCATGGAGACAGCGAACTAAACTTGCTGCAAAAGGGTTAGACAAACACACATCCACGCATATATAACAAATATATGTCTATTGGAACCCCTAATTGATTCACATAGTACATAAATTCTTTATACAGTGATTAGTACAGAAAAATAGCATCTCTGGTTCTCTATCTCACTCGATCGATTAAAGAAACGTTCGATCGATTGAACCAAGTTCGATCGATTGAACTTAAGATTTCACAGATTGATTTGAAACTTTGTTTTGTTCAATCGATTAAAGAAACATTTGTACTGTGAAAAATACCTGGTCAGAGAAATCGATTGAACTAAACAAAGTTTGATCGATCGAAACTAGTTCGATCGCTTGAAAATAGCACAGATTTGATCGATCAAAACGCTTTCAATCAATCGAACACAGACAGTTTCAATCGACCGAAACTCTTTTGATCGATCAATCGAAACTACCATGCATCCTATGCAATCATAGATTTGTTTTCTATTACAAAACTACTACAAAAACAGATCTGTGATGATGAAGTTTCAAAAACAGTGATAAAACTAACATGCAAATAAAACTAGTGTTCCAAAGCGCATCTATAGATCCAAATAAGCGAGGCTCGGATACTAATTGATGGATTTAGGTTTCAAAACTTTAAATCATATGCGCAATGGAAAATAAGTTTAAAACATTATTGGTATGCATGGATCTACTACTTAACAATTCCATAGATGCGTACAAGAGAGGGATAAGAATTATACCCTGTGGTCTTGAACCTAATTTTGACTTTATCTTCTTCCTTTAGTGTGCAGCAACTCCCATTAGGTTTGTCTTCACCCTTATGTCTCCTATGAATGCTCCCGGAGTGACAAGGGTTGGTGGGAACCCAAAGGTAAGGATAAGAAGGCTAAGCAAACCCTAAAACAGTTTCTGCTACTTTGTGTTAATAAAAATGACGGTCAAACTATTTTGTACGCAACTGCCCTATTTGTAGATTTCTAAACCAACTTTAGAATTTAATCGGTCGAAACTCTTTTGATCAATCGAACATTCGATCGATCAAACAGAACCATAGTTCAATCGATCAAACCAAGTTCGATCGATCGAACCTTCAATTGATTGGTTCATCATCTTCATATGTCTTTCCAAACATTCTAGTAGAGCTAATAGTGGGACCTCCTAGGTTCTTTAATATTGGCTCATATCAGTTGTTAATTCCCATAATAAAATTCTTTGATGAGCGAATTGACCAACTAATTAGTTAACATTAATTCCACTATAAAACGATAATTGCACTGCAATGCAAAAGAACAAATCCGAAGTGATAACTAGATTTGTATGGTGTACTAATGTCTCTCTACCGTCAGCATTCATAATCATATTCAGGTAGTCGAATAACTGTTAGTGTCAACCTGAATCATGATTACATCTTTCATTCCTTGAGTTTCATTCACCTCTCATGATTACCAAACATGTTGATAACTTCTTATCAACAAGACCGTAATTCTTAATAATCAACTGGGTGACATTCTTAAGGGAATGCTTACTCTTTATTAGAGGATAGATTCTATCTTGATAATATATGTTCATAACCCCATGAATATGACATACCCAAGATACCAAGATGTTGATCTTGCAAGACCTCACTGATTGGTAAGTCAAAGTAGTCATATCCATAGTTTGTGTCCATAATCGTCTGAAGATTAAGAACACGTATCTTAGACAAGTTATGAGTTCCTATCAACTATTGACAGTTTTATATGTCAATAGGAATCTCATGGTCCATCAATGCACTATAATATATCACTAGCATATTAACTAAGAGTCACACTGTAGTCATTGAGATTCATCAGTCCATCCAATGGTAGTTAATAATGCTAGAGTGTATACCTGATGAGATATCCAGTCTCATCATCCACTGTGACAAGTTCTAAGTATCAAAGAATAATAATTCATATCTCTCTTGTATGTATCTCATACATACATGAATTACCTACAAGGTTACTTATGGAT
Organism: Hydrangea macrophylla; assembly: GCA_033977485.1. Classification (NCBI taxonomy): domain Eukaryota; kingdom Viridiplantae; phylum Streptophyta; class Magnoliopsida; order Cornales; family Hydrangeaceae; genus Hydrangea; species Hydrangea macrophylla. Next base: position 8,623,191 of record CM066990.1, on the reverse strand, counting down.
TACAAACATTCAACTCATAAAACATACACAATTAATTGTATAAATGATATCCATATATAAAATGCTAAATGTCACATACATGAAGACCAAGTTTGAGGGCATAATCCCAACATAATACAATGACATTCATGATGAAGTTTGTTTTTTTAAGATAGTGACATTCATGAAGAAATTAAATGAACCCAATTTTGATATGAAAATTACTTAAACACAGTGTCATGCATTCAAAATGTTGCAACAAATTCAGTATCATTTTATTAGAACTTAAAAGAACTCATATATGTTTTATATAGTTGTTACCTGCCTTTTATTCAGTTCATTAAGCTTTCTCTTCGCTAATAATGCTATCAAATTCTGAAGGTTCCATTTTATAAATGTTGGGAATTTTGATTTCCTTTTGATTGGTGATTGGATGCTGGTATATTCGCACAACCAAAAATGTATGTAATTTAAATAGATATTCATCAATTTGGATGATTATGATAGTTCGAAACAATAATAAGATCCCTTTGTCACATTGTAATTTACCATTAGTGCTATAACAGTAATAACAGTAAGATAAATAAGGTATGTGTATCTTACCATTAGTGCCATAACACACCTCATCACGCTGGTTGGGGTTGAATAGCTAGTATGCACAGATTGAAGTAATGATTTTCATATTTGATCAGGCCATGCGTACGTTGACATCATAGCTAGGTATTGGACATGGTGTACATGTAGCAATCCTATGTATGCACCAGCATTTGGCAGAAAAAGTGTTTCAATCACATACAAGAACAACAGTCATGCCACATCTTTATTATCATTTCTTTTCTTCCCCTTTAATACTTGCAAAAGTGCATTTTTGACAAGTGTTGTTGTCAACCTATAATCATCTTCAAACCATCTTCTAACAAATGCAATTCTTGGTTTTGGTGAACCTTCATTGGTAGTTGCTATTTTCATCCTTTAGTTCCAAAAATAAGAGATATGTCTGTTGGTTTCACTGTTTTATATTAACCTCCTACCAGGAAAGATTTCTTTTTTCGAATGTACTTCATCAAAATCATGGTCACATCATCACCACTTTTTCTACATGTGTGTGAATGCACTTTCTTTTTATGAAAACCTTGAAAAAAAATACAAAATGGTGTTTCCCGTAGTACATAAATGTGCACTTTCCTTACTTTTTTTTTCACAAAATATTTTCTGAACAGCTTGAAAATTTGATCTGAATTGAGAAAGTATTTTTTCTTCCCCACTCCTCTTTTGTGATTATTTGGGTTGTGTTCTTTGGATAGTTTCCTTGGTTGATTTCCCTTTCTTCTTAACTGATGTTGTTGTAGATGGTTGAGCAGAAAATTAATAAAATCATTATGTGAAAATAACACTGACAAGCATCAGCATACATTGATCAAAATATTCAATTGTAGTAATTAGTCAGTGACATTAATCATGAATTTGCATTTTAAGATAGTGGCATGAATTCAAAATGAGAATTATATCCGTGCAATTGATTTAAAATGTGAATTCTACTAACAAGACAATGACATCGATGATGAATTCCCTTTTACGACAGTGACATGAATCCAAAATGAGAATTATATCAGTGACATTGATTGAAAATGTCAATTCTACTAACATGACAGTGAAATCGATGATGAATTTCAATTTAAGACAGTGACATTCAAGAAAAATGTGTATTATGTCAGTGACATTGATGATTAACCTAGTTGAAGAGATCATAAAACAATATGACTTTCAATATTTTGAAATGAACTTTTTAATCACAGTGACATTGATGCAAAATTGTGTATACCTAGGGATGTCTTACGAAAAATCTCAATATATTCATTTTTCATATAATTTTAACACAGTAACATTCATTAAATTTGTGTAATATAATCACGTTTATCAAATCGTAGAAGCAGTAACAAACATTAGGGTTATAGAGTAATATGGTGCATGTGATTTTGCGTTAATTGTAACGATTAGTGGTTATTTACGTAGTTATGAAATATTATTAAGATAATTGAACTAGATTATAATGGAGTGAAATACCTTTTGCTACCATTGCTAACTATTGAAATTTTTTGAAGTTGACGGTAGGGTTTAACCTTCCTTTTACTTTGATATCTCTCTGTTGACTTCAATGGTGAATCAAGTGTTTAGTTCTTCGACAAATTGACAATGATTACTTGTCAATTACAAAGTAATTTAAAGTTTTTTGGATGATTTTGGTGTAGAAATTGGTTTTTGGCTCATGCAGATTTGTCGAAGTTTTGAAATTCAAGGGACGTAATGATTTGTGTGTTTATGAAGGTGATGAGTAATATATATTAGGCATTTTTATCCAGTCAAATTTACAAGGACTTTGGCTGTGGTAAAAAAGTACATGGACTAATCTTCTAATATCGGCTGTTATAGGGATTTATGCCCAAAAACCTCTTCCATTAATTTATATCTGTTAAAGAAAGTGAAGGGTTGATATCTGTTTTTTTCAATAGTGTTTGTAGGCCCGCGAATGTGTCATATAGTGTATCTGGTATGAAAATTAAGTACCCGATGCATGAGTGCCCTTTGGGCTAGCCATTTTAGTGGTTTTGGTTGCATTCTGGCTCATATGGGCCTCTTTTGTAAGCCCATAAGTAGAAAAACGGGAGTTATATGTATGTAGGTGTTATTTATATATGTTGTGTGTGTATATATATTATATTATGTGTAGTATATATATCAAACCTTATATATATAAGAATCTAGCAGCTGAAACCTGACTTAGTCAATTACCATTTTGCTCTTTTGCATCTTCTCAAGAATATAATATCCCTTTACTATACCTTAATTAAGTGTATATCGTGGTACTCATCATAATGATACATTGATTTGTGTGAGGGTAATTATGTCATTTCAGATTATTATTACATTCAGCTCAGCTTTTGAATTATTTAGTATAATAATGAGGTTTCAATCAACATTCTTGTGTCTAATTACATTTGGGTCAGCAATTTTTGGGATGTTTATTATTCACATAAAAAAGTCAAAAAAATGCGGCTATTTTGGCGACTCTTTAGGAATTGGTCACTAATATTTACAATTTGGTCAATTTCTTCTCTAAAATTTAGGATTCATATATTGTAATATGTGTAATTGCATTTAGGTGAGCAAGTTTTGGGATATTTATTATTCACTTAAAAAAAAGTCAACAAAAGTGGCTATTTTAATGGCTATTTACGAATTGCTCACTAATATTTATATTTTGGTCAACTTCTCTAAAATTTATATATTTAGGAATTGGTCATTAATATACCAAAATTCGCTTGTACTCAAATCTCATACAAAATTCATATCTTATACTCAAATGAATAGAAATAAAATAAAGAGTAAATTACACAAACCTCCCCTGAGGTTTGCCTTAATTACACGGACCTCCCCTGAGGTTTCAAAAATTACACGGACCTCCCTCGAGGTTTGTAATTTGGTAACAAAACGCCCCCTCCCCTAACGGTCCGTTAGTTTTTACTACATTAGCCCCCTTGAAAATTACAATTAGCCACCCCTAACATTATAAAATTGTCATACTAAGCCCCATTTCTCTTATTTTTTTGTGCTAATTATAAAATCCCTCATCCCTCCTATGCTTTTGGGTTAATTTTTTTAGCATTAATTTATATCTACACAAAATACATATAAATAGGTCCATTTTTTTTTTCCCGAACAAACCTCTGTCAAGCCCCCCCTGTATTAAGTTTCTAGATCCGCCCCTGCCCCTATCCTTCAAAATGATATCCTTTAACCCACCTATGTGAGGCTAATTTTGGGGTTAAAGGATATCATTGCTCCCTTAAAGAGAGTTAACCCCAAAATTAACATCACAAAAGGGGTTAAGTGTTTATATTTTTAACCAATTTTAGAATTTTCGTCAGTTTTGAGTGAAAGCATAACAGTTCCATTTTAGTCCATAATCATAGGGGGTTAAGTGTCCACTTTTGAAGCATAGGGGCAGGGGCGGATCTAGAAAATTAATACAGGGGGGGGGGGGGGGGGGCTTGATAGAGGTTTGTTCGGGGAAAAAAAAATTTGGACCTATATATATGTATTTTGTGTAAGTATAAATTAATGATAAAAAAATTAACCCAAAAACATAGGAGGGAGGAGGGATTTTATAATTAGCACAAAAATATAAGAGAAAGGGGGCTTAGTATGACAATTTTATAATATTGGGGGGGGGGAGGGGGGGGGGGGGGGGGGGGGGGGCTAAGTGTAATTTTCAGGGGGGTTAATGCAATAAAAACTAACGGACCATTAGGGGAGGGGGCATTTTGTTACCTAATTACAAACCTCGAGGGAGGTCCGTTAATTTTTGAAACCTCAGGGGAGGTCCATGTAATTAAGGTAAACCTCAGGGGAGGTTTGTGTAATTTACCCTAAAATAAACTTATATCCATATCTTATTCTCAAATGCATACAAATAATAAACTCATATCCTTTAAAATACCAAATGATGAAAACAAAAAAAGACAAAACAGCTAATAAGAGGGGATTGGCACGTGCATCCCACGTGCCGGGACCCTAGTACTTATATAAAACCCTAGCCTCCATATAACAAATAAAAGAAAGGGAAAAAGAAAAGAGAGAACAGACGTGAGATAGATATAGAAGAAGAGAAGTAAAGAAAGAAATGAGTTGAAGAAGAAAGAAACCCAGCCTTGCTTTGCGTATTCATTAACCCTAAAGCCCTAATTAGGTGAGTTAATCACATACATGTGGTTTATATACATACATGTTGTGGACATGCAGAATCGTTTTTCCTTTTGTTTTGAAATTGATTTGGAAAGGGTCTATTGAAAACAGATACAGAGTCGCCACTTGGTCTTTATGGAACCAAGAAACCTAATTTGACTCACCCAAATGGATAAAAGGCACCGGCCCTTTATAACCAAAGAACTTGGTTTTGGTACGAGAGAGGAAGGAGCCTTTGTCGCGAATAAACACCCTCATCACGCGCCATCTCTCGACGGGCCTCAATTAGTATCTAAATAATCATCTTATACTATGTTTGGTTCGACAATTAATACTTTGATAGTATATTACATCACACAAGAATATTGAAATAGTAGATCAAAAAATATGATATCATTCATAAGATCTAAGCCAAATACCACACATTGCAAAGGTAAAAGATCACACAAACTAACCTAGGAAAAATCGTCTAATCACGTAGCAAGTAATCAAGATTTCCTAATATAAGAGGGGATATGGATTATTCTTGAAACAAATAATCAAAGAAATCAAAAATATGCTTAGCAAGCTAGAATAATGAATGTTGATTATTGAGAAAAGAAGATCTCTCAATCCTCGAGACGGATAAAAAAGGATGATTAGATCGAAAGGGGAAGCATGAACGCGTGATCAAGTTCATTCCTTATAATCTCCTTAGATTAGGAGTCACAAAAACTCCAAATCTTGCATGGATGCAATGTATGATCCTAAAATGTGCAAAGGTTGTAGTGTGTTTGTGTACATGGACTTTCTAAAGTGACTAAGAAGTCTAGAGTATGCATGAATGTATGAAGAAAATTATTATAGGATGTATACAAATGCAGTATGAACTACTTCCTAAGATATGAGCTAATTCGGATTGAATGTGAACATCAAATCAAAGAATGAAAGTAAAAACATGCTTGCTATTAATAGTGGACAGAATAGTGAGTTGATTTAGTAAAAATGGAAAAGTGAGGTTAGAAATGTTTTTAATTCGTGGTTTTTTGTGGAGGTCATCCTTATTGTGTCTAGAACACAAATCAAAAAGCCAAACTACAATAACTATTACAGATTGCCAAAAATCATATGAACAAGAGAGGTTGCTCAGAAACAGAATCCGTACTATCGACTGAAATGTTGAAAAATATTAGAAAATGAAAACAAAACATTTAGAGGCCCATTTTATATAGGAAGTTCCTTACGACACGGAAGTTCAAGGGAAAAATGTGTTGGGATCACTCCTTTTGGAAAAGGTTTCCGAAAAAACAAGTTGAAAGTCAACCTAACTACTGTGACAGCAAAAATACAACGTCTGGAAGGAATGTTTGGACCAAAATGGAACCCTTCCAAGTGTTTTTAGATCAGACCAAAAATCATGGGTGTTCTCTAATGAGTTAGGAAGACTTTTCAAGTGGTTTTGTAATCACCCATTGAGTACAATTTCTTATTCTAGGTGAAATGCCTAAAAAAAAATCATGGTCAGGAAGGTTATAGCAGCCAAAGCCATTGGAATTTTTATTTTATACATTGGAAAATTCCGTTTTGTTATTAATAGACTAGAAAGGGGAAAAGAATATCTGAAAGAAAGGAAATCAATTAGTTATTCGTCAAAGTTTCATTTATTCAATTGTAAATAGCTTTGAACTCAGAATATTGTTTTGAAGTTGAATAACTCACTGTTTTGAGGATTTTTGAGAAAACAAGGTTTATTTCTTGGGATCCAAATATTGGAGTTCTAAAGGGGTTTTGAAATAGGAGTTTTGAAAGCATTTTTTCAACATAAAATGTAGATAATAACCTGTTGGAATATCAACATCAAAGTCAAGTCAAGAACTTGCAAGATTGTTGGAGAGATTTATTTTCATTTGAACATAACTTCAAGAATACTTTGGAAGTATTAAAGTTAGAATCATCATCTATCAAACATGTTTTTGATGTCAAGAGCTACTATCCATAAGGATTCACTCACCTCAAATACCATGTCATCATTTAGATGATGATGAACTAGTAAATAAAGCAAAGAAAAATAAAAAAAAGAAATGAGATTAAGAAGAGATGAGCATAGTATGTAAACAAGCAATCAAATAGCAATCAAAAGATGATGATCATTGAGATATTGGACTTGTAGCTTTATGCTTCACTCATATGTGGTGACATTTGGACATAGAAGTAGCTTCCTATCTCATGAATGCTCAAGAATGGTGGTTGGGGGAGGGTTTGAATGTGAAGTGTAAGAGAGGTAATGGAAGAAAACAAGATTAAAACTCACTTTCTTATAGAAAATCAGTGGGAGAAGCTCCCTTTCTCTCTTCTAAACCTATCTCTATCTCTCATTCTCTCTACAACTTTCTCAAGCTTTTGCACTTGGCCCCCCCAAAATGAGAAGTCAAGGGGAGATTACACAGGCCAATTTGGGGGTGATTTTGGGATTTAAAGAATGCTCCCATTAGTCCCAAACATTTATGAACAAGAAACTTCGTCGTTTTGGTTTTCAATTAATCAAATTGGACCCCCAAAATAAAGAATGCTCTCAGAGGTTCCTAGAACTTCTTGAGTATCCCTAGTTTGACTGGTTTGACCTAAAAGTGGACTCGGAGACTGAAGTATTGTATCATTTTTCAAACATTTTTCATGGACACTAGAGGTCAATAGCTTTCCAATGGTATATTGCACATAATTTCTAGATTTAAAATGGATTTATTATGAATTTTTGAAGGTGAAAAATCTGATATTGCGAATACCGCAAAACTTTTCAAAGTGACTGTTAGCCTTAAGGTATATTAAGGCATATTTAATTATGTTTTGATGATGTCAAATATGCTATGATAATTACATGTTTCATATTGTTTCATTCCTTGTTATTATCACAGTCATTTTCATGCTCATATATAATCTCATGTATTAATATTGTATCAATGTTTTAACATCTTTGTGTGCATGAGATTTAATTGATGTAGATCAAGATTACAAGGAGCTCAACAAGGATCAAGCTTGAAGACTTAAAGATATTTCATCCTTGGTTGAAGTCTAGGACCACCATTGTAAGGCATCTTGATCTCACACTCATAGGGGCTCAAACAAATGCTAAAAGTTAAAGTTTTGGAAACAAATTTTAAATGAGTCATCTTTAAAGCAATGCCCCAACCAAATGGAAAATAATTAGATATTGAATTTTATATGGTTGGAAAGGTATTTGAATCTAGTTTCCAAAACATCAAACGGATCGAAAATCCGAGTTTTGTAGAGGGAGTTATGGCCGTTTTAGTGGAGATGTGTCAGGCTGTCAAACAGAGGGGCAGTCGACGGGGCAGTCGACTGGGCAGTCGACCGAACTGAGTAGAATGCAAACAGAACCCTCTATAAACACATTCCAGTCGACTGCTTTAAGGGGCAGTCGACTGCTTCAAGGTTCAGTCGACTGAATCGACCTGGAAAGGCATAACGGCTAGTTTTTAAAGTGGCTTTTATTTACCAAACTTGCCACCAACGGCTATAATCTTTCTTGGCCTATAAATACATGTTTTCCCACACCATTTTATGTTGATCAATCAATTGGAAAACATCTATTTAATCACACAACTCTTTGATTTCTAATCATTCACATTTGAGCCCCAAATTGTGTGAGTTATCAATTTGCTCTAGCTTTCAATTGTAATTCTTGAGAGAGCAAATTGTAGTGAGCTTTTATTTGTATTTTCTACTCACTAAGGAGTTATTGTGTGAGCTTGAAATTGTATTATCCACTCTAGAGAGAGAGAGTTCAATTTGTATTCAATTCAATTTGTAAAGGGTGAGGGTTAGTAACCCTTGATTGCAAAGAAGAGGTTTCTTCTTTGGGAGAGATCATAGGCTCTTGTAACGGTTTGGTGCACACCCGTAAATGCTCCGGGAAACGGTTTGGTCTACACCCGTAAGTAGATCGGATTAAGGAATCCTCAAGAGGTGTTCTTGAGGGGTGGACGTAGGCCGCGGGGTGCGATTGCCGAACCACTTGAAAAATCGGTTTGCAAGTTTCTCTTCCCTTCTCTCTTTACTTAATTGCTTGTGATTGTGTTTTAATTTGCAATTTGTTTTAAAAGGTTCATTTCCGCTAAAACCTTATTCACCCCCCCTCTAAGGTTTCCACTTTTGGGCCAACAATTGGTATCAGAGCTTCGGCTCTTCTATTTTCAAAATATTTTGAAAAATTTGAGTTAAGATCCAATGGAAACCGACTCCTCTTACCTTTATTATTGTGAGGGTCAATCGACATTAAGACCACCATGTTTTAATGGCTCAAACTATGCCTATTGGAAAAATAGAATGAGAATCTATATGATTTCTCAAGATTTTGATTTATGGCAAATCGTGGTCAAAGGGCCTCATCTACCTACAAAAATTGAAAACGGTTTTTCTATTCCAAAGACGGTAGATGAATACAATGATGTCGATAAGAAACTCATAAAAATAAATGCTATGGCAATGAATTTATTATATTGTGGATTAGACCCTAATGAGTACAATAGAATTTCCTCTTGCGAGTCCGCAAAGGAAATTTGGGATAAACTTGAGGTTGCTCATGAAGGTACTAATCAAGTTAAGAAATCAAAAATAAATCTTCTTGTTCAAACTTATGAATTGTTTAAAATGTTGCCATATGAATCTATAGGAGATATGTTTTCTCGTTTTACCATTCTTATTAATGACTTGAAAAACCTTGGTAAAGTTTATACTAATGAAGAAATGATTGAGAAAGTGCTTAGGTCTTTACCAAAGGATTGGCAACCAAAGGTCACGGCGGTTCGTGAAGCAAAGGAGCTTTCAACACTCTCCTTGGAACAACTCATGGGTTCTCTCATAACTCATGAAATGGAGTTGGCCGTCTTCGAAAGTGAAGACAAGAAATTGGAAGTGAAAGAGGCCAAAAGGGGAGACATAGCTTTAAAATCATCAAGCTTAAAGAAAAAGAGTAAAGATGTTGAGAGTGATGAGGATGAGGAAATGACAAAGATCACCCGAAAATTTGCAAAGTTTCTAAAGAAAGAAAAATCGGAAAAAAAGTCATCTAAGGAGCAAAAGCACAAAAAGAAGACAATCAAACCTACTAATAGTAGTTCCGAGAGCGAATCATCGGACGATGACTCAAATGGTGAAGAGATTGTCAATCTTTGCCTCATGACATTGGAAAGAGCCTCTCCTACCACCTCGGCAAATGGAGCATCCAAGAGGCACTTGGACAATGGTTAAATCTCTTACCTTAAGCCTAGTAGGAGTAGGATAGATTAATTTGTTTAGAATTGCATACTTATTGCTTATTTGAAAAATGATGATATGCTTTTGCTGCTAAAACTGTTATTTTTATGAACTGCTGAACAAAGCAGTCGACTGGTACCCCGACACAGTCGACTGATATAGGTGTGAGGCTTTGAACTTTTTGTTTCTGCGTTGTTCAGTCGACTGAGGCGTCGACTGGTTTTGCATCCTTAATCCCTGCCCACTTCCGTCGACTGAGGCGTCGACTGATCCTCTGTTAGCCCCAAATTTCTGAACCCTAATTTGTTCTTCAGTCGACTGCTCCTGCGATACAGTCGACTGTTTTGATAATTTTTTGTTTATCTTTGATTTTGAGTTCTCCCACTTTATAATTGGTATCTTTTAGGATAATGTGCTCTCTTTTCATATCTTTTGGTATCTTTTATCATTGCACATGCTTAGGGGGAGCACTTTCATGTATCATTTGCTCACATGTGGTTATATTTGTTTATTTTTGGTATCATTGTAATGGTTTTGATTTGTATGCCTATTGTGAGGGGGAGTTTTGCATTTTATCCCCAAATCTTTTTGATAATGTCAAAGGGGGAGAAATATGAGAAGTATTGGGGAGATGTAATTGAGTTATCATTCATGTCCTTTAAAATATGATATCCATTATGAATGATAATATGAAAATGACCAAATTGTGCTTATATTGGCATATCTTTCATTGGTTGTTTGCCATCATCAAAAAGGGGGAGATTGTTAGCCTTAAGGTATATTAAGGCATATTTAATTATGTTTTGATGATGTCAAATATGCTATGATAATTACATGTTTCATATTGTTTCATTCCTTGTTATTATCATAGTCATTTTCATGCTCATATATAATCTCATGTATTAATATTGTATCAATGTTTTAACATCTTTGTGTGCATGAGATTTAATTGATGTAGATCAAGATTACAAGGAGCTCAACAAGGATCAAGCTTGAAGACTTAAAGATATTTCATCCTTGGTTGAAGTCTAGGACCACCATTGTAAGGCATCTTGATCTCACACTCATAGGGGCTCAAACAAATGCTAAAAGTTAAAGTTTTGGAAACAAATTTTAAATGAGTCATCTTTAAAGCAATGCCCCAACCAAATGGAAAATAATTAGATGTTGAATTTTATATGGTTGGAAAGGTATTTGAATCTAGTTTCCAAAACATCAAACGGATCGAAAATCCGAGTTTTGTAGAGGGAGTTATGGCCGTTTTAGTGGAGATGTGTCAGGCTGTCAAACAGAGGGGCAGTCGACGGGGCAGTCGACTGGGCAGTCGACCGAACTGAGCAGAATGCAAACAGAACCCTCTGTAAACACATTCCAGTCGACTGCTTTAAGGGGCAGTCGACTGCTTCAAGGTTCAGTCGACTGAATCGACCTGGAAAGGCATAACGGCTAGTTTTTAAAGTGGCTTTTATTTACCAAACTTGCCACCAACGGCTATAATCTTTCTTGGCCTATAAATACATGTTTTCCCACACCATTTTATGTTGATCAATCAATTGGAAAATATCTATTTAATCACACAACTCTTTGATTTCTAATCATTCACATTTGAGCCCCAAATTGTGTGAGTTATCAATTTGCTCTAGCTTTCAATTGTAATTCTTGAGAGAGCAAATTGTAGTGAGCTTTTATTTGTATTTTCTACTCACTAAGGAGTTATTGTGTGAGCTTCAAATTGTATTATCCACTCTAGAGAGAGAGAGTTCAATTTGTATTCAATTCAATTTGTAAAGGGTGAGGGTTAGTAACCCTTGATTGCAAAGAAGAGGTTTCTTCTTTGGGAGAGATCATAGGCTCTTGTAACGGTTTGGTGCACACCCGTAAGTGCTCCGGGAAACGGTTTGGTCTACACCCGTAAGTAGATCGGATTAAGGAATCCTCAAGAGGTGTTCTTGAGGGGTGGACGTAGGCCGCGGGGTGCGATTGCCGAACCACTTGAAAAATCGGTTTGCAAGTTTCTCTTCCCTTCTCTCTTTACTTAATTGCTTGTGATTGTGTTTTAATTTGCAATTTGTTTTAAAAGGTTCATTTCCGCTAAAACCTTATTCACCCCCCCTCTAAGGTTTCCACTTTTGGGCCAACAGTGACCTATCTCCGAACTAATTTTTTTTATGTAAATTAGACTCTATTGCCTTTTCAACGGTATATCACAAGCTCAATTCGGAATTCGTACGCATTTTCTGTGAATTTCGAACAAAATAGGGCCTTTTCTTATATACCGGAACCTCTCAGGGCCTAAATGTAATAATTTGGACGATTGTGGAGCAGTGTCGCCATGACACTCTTTCCAAGAACAATCCATTTTTTAAATTTAATTTGAGAGTCTAAATTGAATAATTGAAAGCCAAAACAACGTAGTTGCATGTTCACAGATGCTTGGGACCAATGGGAGCACTTTTTAAATCACAAAATTCCCCCCAAATTGGCCTATATAAACCTCTCTTGACTTCTTATTTAGGGGGTGGCAAATGCAAAGGTATATAAAAGTTGTAGAGAGAAAGAAATAGAGATAAGGTTAGAAGAGAGAAATGAGATTCTTCCCACTGATTTTCTATAGAAAAGTGAGTTCCTAACTTGTTTTCTTTCATTACTCCTCTCTATACTTCACATTCAATGCTCCCAACTATTATTTTTGAGTATTTATGAGCTAGGGAACTACTACCATGTCCAAATGTCACCATATATGAGTGAAATACCAAGCTACAAGTCCAATATCTCAATGATTATTATACTTTGATTATGCTTACTTGGTTGTTTACATATATGCTCATCACTTCTTATCTCAATTTCTTTAATTTTTTTTACTTACTAGTCCATCATCATCTAAGTGATGACATGGTGTTTGAGGAGGGTGAATCCTAATGGATTGTAACCCTTGACCTTAAAAACTTGTTCAATAGATGATGATCCTAACTTTAATACATCCCAAGTATTCTTCAAGTTATGTTCAAAATAAAACAATTTCTTGCAAATAATTTTGAAAGTCCTTGAGGTGAGTTTGAAGTGGATTTTCCAAGTGGTTATAATGTCCATGTAGTGCTAGAGATGCACTCTCAAAAACGCCCCATTTCAAAACCCCTCTTAAACCCCCATTTTGATTTCAAGAAATAAAACATTTGTTTTCTAAAAAAACCCTCAAAACAGTGAGTTGTTCAACTTAAAAATTCCGTTCTGAGTTCAATACTCAATGAATGATTGTAATACCATTTGGAAAGTCTTCCTAACTCATTAAGAAATGTCCATGATTTTTGGATGAATTTTAAAACACTTGGAAGGGTTCCATTTTGACCCAAACATTATTCTAAAACATTCCATTTTTCTGTCACAGCAGCTTTAGTTAACTTTCAATTTATTTTCCAGAAAACTTTTCCACAACGAGTGGTACCAATTCATTTTTCCATTGAACTTCAGTGTCGTTTGGAACATTTTGTATAATATAGGCATCCAAAAGTTTTTTTTTTCATTTTCAAAGATTTTTCTACATTTCAGTCGACATTATGGATTCTGTTTCTGAGTAACTTCTATTATTTATATGATTTCTCTCAATTTACAACTTCAATCTTGATTTGGTTTTTTGCTATATGATATCCAAAAAATGTCATATAACCTCACTTTTCAATTTTTACAACATTAATTCATAGTTTTGTCCACTATTCACAACAAGCATGTTTTACTTCTATTCTTTGATTGGCCTATCTCTTAGGAAGTAGTTCATACCACATTTGTACATATCCTATAATAAAACTCTTCATGCATTCATGTATATTCTATGGTCTTAACCCATGAATATAAACACACTACTACTTTGCACATTATAGGATTATACATTGCATCCATGCAAGATTTGGAGTTTTTGTGACTCCAAATCTAAGAAGATTATGAGGAATGAAGTTGATCACAAGTTCAGGCTTCCCCTCGATCAAATCTTCCTTTCTCATCTGTCCCGGGGGTTGAGAGGTCTTCTTTTATGGAGAATCAACATGCATACATACTAGTTTTCTAATCATATTTTCTTTGATTATTTGTTTCAAGAACAATTCATGTCCCCCTTCTAAACTAGGAAAACTTGATTACTTGATATGTGATTAGATGATTTTTCCTAAGTTTGTTTTGTGTGATCTTTCACTTTACATTGTGTGATAGTCGACTTAAATCTTTTGAATGATACCTTATCTTTTGATATTCCATTTGAAGATTCTTATGTGATGTAATATACTTATCATAGTGTTAATTATCGAACCAAACATATTCTAAGATGATTATATGGATGCTAATTCAAGCTAGTCGAGAGATAGGGCGAGTTGAGAGTGTTTTAATCTTTGCGAAGGCTCCTTCCTCTCTTGTACCCTTTATCCGTTTGGGTGAGTCAAATTGGGTTTCTGGACCCCAAAGACCAAGTGATAACTCAGTATCTGTTTTCACTGACCTATGTTTCAAAAGAAAATTTTAAACCAAAAATCCTCTTTAAAATGAAAGGAGTGGACCCCTCGAGGCCGCGTGTCCACAATCTGGCGCCTGTACTAGAAATTTATCATTTTTTAAAAAAATAATGTCGAGGCTTGACTCATAAGAATCATCCTTAAAATTATCTTTTTACTGTGTCTGGTTCACCGCATTGCACTCCTGCATTTTCCCTATCCAACTTTGTCTGAAATGTGTCGTTGACATTGTTCAGGTCTTGCTGTGCTAGGGCATAAGTCACCGTTGATACTGTACTTTCCAAGATATATAAAAAAGAGTAAAAACCTCCGTACTAACTCTCTGACAGTATATTGGAACTCTCATCAACAGAACCTTTTTCACTAAACCCAGCCTTTGCATATAAATTCTTGTAGAACCTTTCATAGGATTGCTAATTTATCTTTTCAGATAGGATAGTGTGATACAACTGCTGTATGCCCTATCGAGATTACTTGTGCAATGTAGACGCTTATGTGGCATAGAACAAAAACTCTTTCTTATGATTCTTAGGGCAACCACTCACATGTGATTACATTGAGTTGCTCTGCCTAGGCACCATGATAAGGATGTTTGCTCCATGTTCCCAAAAATGTACAACACAAACCTT
The DNA here is from genome assembly GCA_033977485.1 of Hydrangea macrophylla. NCBI lineage: Eukaryota > Viridiplantae > Streptophyta > Magnoliopsida > Cornales > Hydrangeaceae > Hydrangea > Hydrangea macrophylla. The sequence goes on along the minus strand of CM066990.1, from coordinate 8,608,091 downwards.
GTTTGTCGGTCCAAAGACATAGAAGTATAAAAACCTACTAGACAGTATGATCACTATCATCACCAATTTCTCCCAGGAGCTCTATCCAAATTCCCAAAAATGCCTAGTTTCTCCCAGAAACTCTACCTAAAATTCCCAGAAATACCTAGAAAAATTGGTTTCTCCCAGGAACTCTGTCTAAAATTCCCAGAAATACCCAGAAAAACTAGTTTCTCCCAATAACTCTGTCCAAATTTCCTAGAAAAGCCTAGTTTTTCCCATAAATGCTATCTAAATTTTGAACAAATGCCTAAGAATCCTTGATTCATCAAGAACTTCCCTGAACCCTCCGAATGTCTCGAAAAATTTACCCAATTTACCCTAATTTTGCAAAAATCTCTATTTCTCTCAGAAATTTGTCTAACTCATCCGAAAATCCCTGTTTCTCCTGATATCCCATGGTGATCAAGTTAGGAAACTGCGTTCCCAGAATCCATTAACAGCGCGTATAAGTTGGTACTACAAAAACAATTACGTGAAAACTACAATAACCCTACAAGGGCGGAACTAGGGTTACCTTGAACTGCAAAAACGGATTGTTGTAGTAGACGAATCGAGAACACGGGGTCGATAACAGCTCACGATCTTCTACCGTATTCCTCCGCTGCCAGAATATCGAACTGAGTGTAGGCTCTTTCGAAATCCTTTCTGTTTTTTGCTCTCCCTCTTTTACGCTCTCTTTTCTATTCCGAGTTATAATTCTCTATATAGAAAAACGGAAACTGAGAAGAGAGCCAAAACAGCATATATATAGGCTACGATAGGGACCATAAGAAGTTAATAAGGAATAGGCTTCCTTATGGAATTAGGAAACCCTAATTCGAACTGAATCAGATTCCTATTTCCATAAATTATAATTCATACCACTAAAGAATATAAATTGCACTCCTACCCTTATCTCAAAAATATATTTCAAGCTCCATGTTATTAAATGCTTATTATCTCCCCACGTTAAGATTACAGATATCCATTAATTAAATATAATTACTGACAATCATATTTAATTAATTTCTTAAAATTCCTTGAGATCCTATGCTTAACTTATCTGATATGTTGGATACAAAATCCACCTGCAGGGATTGACCTAATCAAAACTTATAAGCTTTCTCAAGGAGATATCATCAATCCCAAAATTGAGACATGGATTCCATCATTAATTAATATCCACCACACAATTAATATTGCCACCCAATCCAATGAGATATTGACCCATTTAAGGATCTCACCCTTTTAGGGATCAAAGTGTAAATATCAAATGTATGTGTCTATAAATTAACTTAGGATTTAGAGCATAAGTACTCATAATAGCCATGAGGTATTAATTATCTTATAAGTCAGTATAAAGATAATTACCCCAAGTCAGTCCCGTTTAATACACAAAGTGTACTAGCATAGTGAGTTGAAACTATACCGTTTTCCATAGGCAAGACAAACCTACTACAACACCATGCTGCAGTCCTACCGATGGTGTGTCCAATCCCATCTAAGACTGTAAACCAAAATCTTACATTCTATAATATCTGATGGCCTGATCTTCCGTGTGTAAGCCGAACTCTACACACCAAACCACCTACTATATAGAATGAGAGACACACATGCATAATATTAAATAAATAATACAATACAAACATTGCCCACACAGATTCTCATAAAAAATGGATTAACTGATTTTATTAAATGAATATTAAATCAACTACATAAAGCATGGCTTTTAGTATATATCCCTAACAGATCACACTGGCAAGAAAAATTAGCACACTTTATATAGCTAGGACCTTACTTGCTTAAATGTTATATGTTAGAAGTAGGAGCATCATATAGATTAGGGCTCGCATCCGCATGCTTGTCTCATTAGTCTGCATACACTGTTTCAATCAATCTGTACACAAGTCAGTCCACGCTTGTTAACTTCGCTATCTATAGCACCGCTATTTTCCCTGTGTTTTTGTACGATCAATTACATAAATAAATATCATAATCTCTCTATATTGTGTATCTTACTGATACCATTTATCGGGCGTATTGTGTGAATCTTTATATATAAATAAATACAGTCTCAGTATATTTATTTTAATTACCGCCTGTCCTGATGAGTTCGTGCCAACCGCACTGCAATAGAAATGAAGAGTAATCTGACCACGAGTCTAGAGCTGTACAAGTTTTACACATAGTCTGTGGAGCAAACATGCGTTACAAGATGTTTACAAGAAGACCACGGTGGACCCAACTTACTAGATACATGGCAACATCTTACGCCTCATTTAATCACATTTTGACACTTGTCCCACTACACACCATCAACCCCCCAACATTGGACACTTGTCCTACTTATTCCCCACTATATATAAAATGTTTATATCTCTTTTTTTGAGAGTTCAACCTGAAAATACAAATTTCTCCACTAACTTAGAGAGAGTTTAGGGAGAGAGAGGAGAAGAAGATGTAGATGATGAAGGTCTAGCCAAAATCCATCAATGCATGTGTCATTTTTATGATCTACATCATCAAATACCCCCATATACACCCTCACTTCACCAAGGGAAGATAAGTTACTATCAAAGGAAGCTAAAGAGTCCATAATGAAGCCCCAAATTGCAAGGAATTGGAAGAGGAGAGGAGAAGATCACCATTGGAGGTATTTTAAGCTTTTCATTCCATTTTCCACCATTTTCTGAACACCTAAACAAGCCTTAATCCCTAGGTGAGTTTAGAACTTAATATATATGTATATATATATATATGTTTAGAGCATGTTTTGGGAATTGGAATGAAGATCAAAGATGAAGAAAAAGGAAAATGTTAAAAACACACAATCTGCCAGGAATAATTTCACTATGTTGACTGAATTGGTATGATTTATGACACGACTAAATAGTTGTGCGCTCTTGTGCAACACCCAAGTGTAGGTGATCGTGCAAGTAATACTGGATAAGTCCAGGTCGATCCCATAGGGAAGGAATTGGAAGAATGTCTACTAAGTTATAACCTAAAGAAAAAGAAAATAAGAATGAATGATTGGAGGTGTACTAACAAATCCTACTTAATTGAATTAAACTGAATAATAAACTATAGCATAAAGAAACATAACTAATTAAACAGATAAACTAAAGGTGTTGGAAATACGTGAATCCACATTGATCCTAACCATCTACCCTGCATACTCATTAACGTTCTATGAAGTTCATTCCTTTTCAGCATTCCGTATTTTTCTAAAGATATAGAATCAATAGCCCTTTCATGACCGGGACTACATCATCACAAGTGATTTAAAATACTTGGAAGACGGTTTAAAACAATGGTTATTACTTACACTCTAAATGGTGTTAGCATTCAAAGTGGTTTTCAAAAGTCATTGAAGAAAAGGCCTTAAGGCTTCAAGTTCTAAAAACTGTTGTGACAAACTGAGCTTATAGGGACAATTTGATGACATATTTCTAAAACAAAAAGTCATGGAATACTTAAAAGAATCATCTCAGGAATTAGCAAGTTCGATCGATCGAAGCGCTCTCGGTCGATCGGACTACATCATCCTTCAATCGATCGAAATGCCTTCGATCGCTTGACTATGGCCCTGGTTCGATCGATCGAAATACCTTCGATCGATCGAGCCCAAGGTTTCTAAAGGTTGTATGGTAGAGGCTGGAAATCAATGTTTCATCACATATTCCCAACGTCTAAACTACGAAAACATAATAAATCTAATGCAGAGATAGTAAAACAAGGCAATCATAACATATAAACTAATAAACAATGAAATATAGATAAAGGAAAGGAAAAACCTGAATATAATCTGATTATAACTTGTAAATAACATGAAACCAACTTGAATCTTTAATATAACAATGGAAAAGATGAATAAGAACATGAATCTAACCTAATCTACTCCGAATCTAACCCTAAAACTACACAAAACTGCTGTTTTCTGCATTCTGGAACGTCCTCTCTTCGTCTGGCTTCAAAACGACTTATATATAGGGTTCCTGCAGAGTTTACGCAACTTTTGGATGAAAATAAAGTTTGATCGATCGAGCTTAGTTCGATCGATCGAGCTTAGTTCGATCGATCGAAGGTTCGATCGATTGAACTCTCCTCAATCGCTTGAACTTCTCTGATTTTGACAGCTCTACGCACCGATGGGAGAATGGCCATAACGTTTCACTCGGACCTCGGATTGACCTCTCATTTGCGGCCACGCGATCGTAACTCAAAGATCTACATTTCATATCTCTGGGAAAATCTTCCAAATCTGAAGTCTTCATTGTCAAAATTGGCGTTTTCTCAGCTGCTTCTGTTGTTCTCTTCACCAGAATCACTTTCTTTAGCTCCACTTCATTGATTTATATCCTAATACCTATAAAACAATGCAAAAACATATATTTTAGCATTAACACCATAAAAGAACATTGTTATTAGAATGCACCTAAATATAGGGACTTCGGGGATAAAAGTATGCATAAAATACCACGTAATACGCTATATAAATATGCAATTTTCACCTCGAATCAATTTATTTGAGCATGATAAATTGCATTATGGATCAAATTCAAAACTAGAACATTATAGACATTTGGATTATCTTTACGTACAAAAAATCTAGCTTTATTTGGATTTTTTAGCTGCTCAAATCATTCATTTTACTTAGACATTTCTTATATTTTCAGACTGTTCTGTCCCAGATTTATAGCATTGTGTTTTATGTGCATTTCACCTAGGAAGGATTGATTTTTAGACCAATCTATAGAAGAGTTGTTTGTAGATAAATGAGTTGGATGTCTTCACAAAAAAATTGAGAAGCTTGTGAGATCTCGAAGCGATCAGAAAAGCTATTTTTACTAAACTACATTCTGATGAAAATTTATGTTTCCCAGATTTTAAGATTTATCTTGCATGTTGCATTTGGAATTGGTAAATTGATTTTTGGGCCTAAAGTAAACTAAGAATTTATATATATATATATATGTGAGTTATCCTTCTACGCTAAAAGACCCAATAGGGTACGAAGTCTTGAGCTACGAGAAACTTTCTTTTAACTAGTGGCAATCGAGAGGAATGTTTTTTAAATAAATGCTTCCACTAGTTATTATCATCTTGTTTATGTCATATGTGTTTGATGAGATGCAATGGTTATCGTTTCTACTATGATTAGTATGAATGATGTAGGATGAGTTAGACACAAGTCATGAAGAATTAATACGTATTTGTGAAATTGTTAGTTAGTTAAGATGATAGCTAAGATGATGTAATTACTGTAACTTAATGTTGACCTTAATCCAGTTTGATAATAAGATGATTTACGCAAATGATTCTTAAGACGTAAAGAACGAGCGGTGGGTATACTTGTTTGATAATGGAAAACCCTTCAATAATAAATTTTATACGAATAAGGGACGTTGATTTCATTCCAGTCGTGTGACTTCCAGTTAAAGTTGATTCGTGAACCTTTGTGTCGTGTTCAGGTATTTCTTGAGGAGTCAACCTTTTGATGATGTTTGTGGGGTCGATTGGTTAGGTATGATTCTTATCCTTGATCTGAGGATCGTTAGTAACATGTTCGATCAAGTGATTGTTTATGTACATTTCCTATCCTTAATCTGTGGATCATCCATGACGTGTTCAGTCGAATAGTTGGCTTGAGGATCGTTAGGGACGTGTGCGATTAAGTGATAGCCGTAGTGTGTTCCTCTTCTTGATCTATGGATCATCCATGATGTGTTCTGTTGGGTGGTTGACCTGAGGATCATTAGTGACGTGTGCGATCAAGTGATTCATTGCTGAGTATTGTTCATTCTTGACCTGTTGATCGTCGTTGATGTTTATGGTCGAGCTATCATTGATGTATGTTGAGATTATGTTGAGTGCATTGAGAGTTGGAGAGCTGTTTTTCTTTTCCCTGGATGCGTTATACCTAGAATATTGGATACCTTTGGAGTTACATTTTCTTTTAGTCAATATTGTTGGTCAGCTTAGTTCTGAGTTAAGTTTCATAGGGTATGGTTGGGTTTGGATGAGACATGGTTTTGAGAATAAGAGATGATGAATAACTTACCTTAATGGTGGTAACCTTAAGGGTATCCTCACTTAGCTTAACCGTTGACGGTAATTCATGCCGCTGGGCCATCCCTGTTCAGCCTTTGCAGGTCCCGACGGAGCGGGGTACTACTAAGATGCTGATTTTACTACTAAAGACTATACTGGTGCAGATTACTGTGAGGAGGGCTACGGTTTTTCCAGCTGAAGACCTTGGAGCTTTTCTCTTGACGTAGTTCTGTTGTTAATATGCTTGATTATGTAATAGTCTAGTTGGACATGGACTATGTATCTTTTGGATATCCTTTGGATCTGTAATGTATTAATCATGTAAGACTTGAATATTTTAGATTCATGCTTCAGCTGAACTTAGTCATTTTCCAGTATTACATTATTGTTGTAATCATGTTTGGAACAATGAGATGACATTTAACCAGTCACGTGTCCACGAACCCATAAAGGAAATTTAATTTTCCCTATTTTTGGTACTTTGGGGCATGATAGGGATTTTTGGTATTAGAGCTTTAGACGCGTTCACTGATTGTCCTACACATTAAGTTATGAGCATAAGATTTACCTCGCACTAGTGCTGCACTAAGTTAGCTTCTCTTGTAGGACCATGGATCCGATTTTCGTTTATGATGATTTCAGAGGTCATTATATTCTCGATGGTTGTATTCAGCCTGCCGACCCTATACTATATTGACAGCGGATCCACCAGAGGGCTAGACACATTTTGGAGGAGGACTTGTGGAGAGCTGTACATACTGATGCATTGCAGTATCCGGACCGGGTTCAGCTCGATTCGATCTATGCTTCAGAGACTACTATACTCATTCATCAGGAGCTTATCAGTACAGTCCAGGATGAGGCATTATATGATGATATACTTTTTTCGATTATCATGGCAACACCAGCACCGCCAATCTCCCCCGAGCCTGTACCAATACCAGACCCTTTTGCGAGAGCCTTCCTAGAGCCAGGTACAGATTTTGATCACTTGGATATGGATAGCTATGGCGACATATTGAGTGTAGATGATTCTACAGGTAGTGATCACATAGTTAGTGACCCATCCGTTGGTGATGACACAGACAATGATGATGGTATAGCACCTACCGATGATGATATGATGATTGATGACGATCTGGCAAGTAGCGATGATGACCCGATCGAGGAGGTTGACCCAATGGACAATATTCAGGGATCAGGGGATGAGGTACACGACCATCCAGTACTACCAGTTGACGGGGATGAGATGGTACCGATGCCTGAGCAGGACCACGTAGCAGATCCAGCTAACATCAATGAAGGGGAGTTAGCTGATATTGAGGAGGAGGACCCTGAGGAGGAGTTCTTAGATGACCCAATAGATGACCCAGTTATAGAGCAGATCGAGGATGATCTCTGTGCACAGCTTGACCTTCATGACGATGTGGATCCAGATGATGTTGATGAGCCCGACGAGTTAGTTATCGTATGGGGCAGTGCGCCTCCTGATATCGTAGAGCTGGACGATAATGATGATGTCGACTTGGACAGAGTTATTGGAGATGACGTAGCATCGGGATGGATTTTACCAGATAGGGGGTTTGATGACTTTGACCCGTGGCTGGACTTTATGCCAACGGATGTGGTTGCCATCCCAGGAGATGAGATACCAGCTACAGTTACTAATGATGAGGCAGACTTCTATGCCCCGACATGTTGATACGATCTTAGAGACATTGGTAGTTCTATTTAAATGATGTAAATATTAGTTTTGACTGGCGTAACTCGTATTGTGGATCTTTTTTTTATGTAAGTTACGTTGTATATGTATTTTGTAAGCACTCATAGTAGTTGTTTAAACCTTTATGTATATAGTATGTACTAACCATGGATGTAGTACACTGGATGTAAATCTTTTTGGTTTAATGAAATGGTTTCAGTTATTTATGTAAAGTATATGCATCACTTTATTTCATTGATAACTGGTATTATATGCATGTTTGTTATATTTTAATTTCAGTGCACATCGAGACCCACCTATAGAGACTTGGTATGTAATCGAAGGATATTCGTGTTAAAAAAAACACTTGTGCATCTACCGATTTCAGATAGCAAGAGGACGTAGAGGGAATCGCAACGGTCGTAACAAAGAAGAACCAAAAATAACCAATGAGATAGACCCTATAGGACTGCTCACGGCTTTGGTCAGGAGGATTGAGAGAGCTTCGAACAATGAGGGAACAACAATAACAATCGCCCAGCACCACCCCCAAGGCAAACAGGGGATAAGATACTTGAACATTTCTACGCACTAAGACCGAAAAAGTTTAATGGGATGATGGAAACATGGTGATCTGAGCAATGGCTACGTGAGATGGATCTCATTTTTAGAACCAAGTCGAGAAGCGCCGTTTGGCCGCATTCCAGTTGACGTATGCCACCGCAGATTGGTGGGAAGCAAAAGAGGCTACTTTGGGAGAAGGAGCCATAAGGGAAATGACATGGACCATGTTTAAGGAATGGTTTCTAGCAAAGTATTTCCCGCTAGTGGAATAAAATCTGAAGAAGAAAGAATTCATGGAGTTGGCTCAAGGGAACAAATCTGTTCAGGAGTACACAATGCAATTCGGGCGCCTGTCCCATTTTGCATACCACATGGTGGACACACCCACCAAGAAAATGAACAATATCACCAAGGGTTATCTCTATCACTCCAAGAGATGACTGCAGTGTATGTGAATCAATCCCTTGAATCCTTAGTAGGGTTAGCTACATAGATGGAGAACATATATACAGAAATAAAAACAGAAACAGAAACATAAATAGAAGAGGTTTACTAGTAGATTCCCATCACAAAATGTTCAAGGATCGAGGCCACCCGTGCATTATCAGAATAACAAGCGCACTTGGAATGGAGAAAGGAAGCCCCAGCAGACACAAAGACAACCACAGCAAGCTAGAACTGCAGCACCACAAACACCAATCCCTATTGGAAATCAAGGAGGTTATGCTGCTCAAGGAAAAGTCCCAGGGAATTATTTCAATTATAGCATACCGGCTCACCATGCCAAGGATTGCCAAGCCCCCAAGACCTACAATCGTTGTGAAGTCATATGCTTTAATTGTAGAGATAAAGGTCACTTAAGCCGAGACTGCAAGGCACCGCGCCAAGGATACAATTGGCCCAACGCTTAACGACAAGCTGCCAAGACTTATCTAGATGCCATTATCCCAGAAGTAGCAGGCTTTGATGCCAAAGTGCAATAAAATTTGGAAGGTACACTCACTTTTTTCAGTAACAAGGTTAAAACGTTATTTTTTATAGAGTCGTATAAGATTTGGGTTTAGTACCTTAGAACCTTACTGTAGCATCGAATGTCATGTCTCTGATGGGTACATCTGTTAAGTTAAGTAGAGTATGCAGAAATTGTCCCATCAACATAGAAGATAGAGATCTATTCACAAATTTGGTGATTTTGTCGATGAGAGAGTTCGACTTCATCTTAGGAATTGATTGGCTTACCAAGTACCATGCCATTTTGGATTATACTAGTAAATTGATTACCTTTACGATACTTGGAAGTCAATCCTTTTGCTTTTAGTGTAACCCATTGAGTGAATTTTTTCTTACTAGTCACTTGGCTGCCATCGAGGGCACAAGCTCAGAGATTGCAATCGCAGAGATTTTGATAGTGCGAGAATTTGAGGATATCTCAGGTTTGCCGCCAAAGGGAGAGATAGACTTTTGCATAGAATTGCCACCTGGAACCATGCCCATCTCTAAGACTCCATACAGAATGGCACCGACATAAATGTAAGAGTTGAAGAAGCAAGTACAAGAGTTAGAAGATTTAGGATTCGTGCGGCCAAGCACATCACCGTGGGGAGCACCGATACTGTTCGTGAAGAAGAAAGATGGGTCCCTTTAACTCTACATAGACTATAGAGAGCTGAATAAGGTAAGCATCAAGAATAAGTACCTGCTACCGTGTATTGATGACTTATTTGATCAGCTACAAGGAGCTACGACATTTTTGAAGATCGATTTGAGATCACGATACCATCAGCTGTTAGTTTAACCAGAAGATGTATCGAAGACGTCAATCTATACCAGATATGGGCATTATGTGTTTCTTATGATGCCATTCGGTCTAACCAATACCCCAGCAGTGTTCATAGACTTGATGAATAGGGTATTCAGGCCCTACCTAGAGTAGTTTATTATCATCTTTATAGATGATATATTGATTTACTCCAAGACCAAGGAAGAACATGAAAACACATGTAGATTACTTTATAGACACTCAGGGATAACCATTTGTATGCAAAGTTTAGCGAACACGAGTTTTGGCTCAAGGAAGTCAAGTTCCTGGGACATGTCTTCCAGAATGGGATATCAGTGGATTTTTTAAAGATAGATGTGGTGCTAGAATGGAAAAGACTGAGCAATGCTTCAGAGGTTTCTTGGTTTGGCTGGCTACGATCGAAGATTTCTAGAAGTATTCTCTGGAATCACAGCTCCTTTAATTGGTCTTACGAAGAAGGAGTCAAAGTTTGAATGGAAGGATCGACATGAGTGTGCATTTCAAGAGCTGAAGGAGAGACTGACTTCGACACCTGTGTTAGCGATACCCAAAAGTGGTGAAAGGTACACTATATATAGTGATGCCTCACACCAAGGATTAGGGTGTATGCTTATGCAAGGTAGGAGGGTGATAGCGTATGGATCAAGACAATTGAAGCCGCACGAGATGAATTATCCAACGATTGATCTAGAGTTAGCCGCAATTGTGTTCGCACTAAAACCCTGGAGACATTATCTCTATGGGGAGTAGTTTGATTTATTTTTAGACCACAAGAGCTTGAATTACTTGTTCTAGCAAAAGGAGCTGAATATGAGGCAGAGACGATGGATGGAGTTACTCAAGGATTATGATTTCACTTTGAAATTTCACCCTGGTAAAGTACAGGTTATTGCAGATGCTTTGAGTCATAAACCTCGTGGGGCAGTTGCTATTCTCATGATTCAAGAATGGAAAGCATTGGTTCATAGCAGAATTTGATCTCCAACCCACAGAGACAAAAGAAGGACATCATTTTGGATGTTTGGTAGCATAACTGATGCTTTCAGTCGTATTTTGGAAGCTCAACAAAAAGACGAAGACTGAAAGAAGTGGTTCACTAGAGCTTTGGCTAAGGAACCCGAGGAATGGAGCGTAGGATCAGTTGGAGGATTCCGATGTAGGAATCGACTGTGTGTGCCCGATGTGGGGAATCTGAGGAAGGACATTTTAGATGAAGCACACAAGTCCTGTATGACTGTTCATCCAGGAGGCACAAAGATGTATAGAGACTTGAAGTAGAATTTTTGGTGGAAAGGCATGAAGCGAGAAGTGGAGTATGCTTTTAAGTGTCTTATTTGTCAGCAAGTTAAAGCAGAACATCAGAGGCCATTAGGATTGTTACAGCCATTGCCATTTTTGCAGTGGAAGTGGTAACATATTACCATGGATTTTGTTGTAGGTCTACCTGTTCTTAGCAGAGCCATGACTCTATTTGGGTGATTGTGGACTGACTCACCAAGTAAGCTCACTTCATAGCATACAGTATGACATACCCTATGGAGAAGTTGAGTCAGTTGTACATACAACAGGTCGTACGATTGCATGGAGTACCCATCAGCATAGTGTCAGATCATGATTCTCATTTTACTACATAATTTTGGGAAAGTTTCCAAACAGCTTTGGGGACTTCACTGAAACTGAGTTATGCATTTCATCCTCAGACCGACGGACAAACCGAGAGGACCAATCAAGTAATGGAAGATATGCTTAGAGCTTGCGTGATTGACTTTGAGAGTTTGTGGGAGACTTATCTGCCATTGATTGAGTTTGCCTACAATAATAGTTATCACTCAAGCATAGGAATGGCACCATTTGAGGCATTGTATGGAGGGCCGTGTCGTTCACCATTATGTTGGACAGAAGTTGGAGATGGAAAGTTTCTTGGAAAGGAGATGGATCGTGAGACTAATGAGAAGATAGTCATTGTCAAAAAGAAGATGAAGGCAGCACAAGATCGATACAAGAGCTATGCAGACAAGCACCGCAAGGATAAAGAGTTCAAGGTAGGAGAACATATCTTACTCAAGGTATCACCAGTCTGAGGATTAGCAAGGTTTGGAAAGAAAATAGGAAAGTTGTCACTGCGCTATATCAGACCATTCAAGATCTTAGAATGCGTAGGAAAAGTTTCTTATAGACTCGCATTGCCACCAAGGTTGTCGGCCATTAACAATCTTTTTCACATCAATATGTTGAAGGAGTATCATCAGGGAGTGACGTCGCATGTAATCGACTTCAAGGATATCAAGGTGAATGACAACGTGGCTTACATAGAGAGACCCATCAAGATTTTAGGTCGAGAGACCAAGAAGCTGAGGAATAAAGAGATTCCATTGGTGAAGGTTCAGTGGAATCGTCATACTGAAAGAAAAGCTTCCTGGGAGATGGAGTCCGAGATGAGAGAGAAATATCCAGAGTTATTCAGTATGGCTTGAGCTTTGATTTCAGAGATGAAATCTCCTTTTAGATGGTAGAGAGATGTAGCACTGCTATTTTTCCTGTGTTTTGGTACGTTCAAATACATAATAAATATCTGGATCTCCCTGTATTGCATATTTTGCTGATACCATTTATCTGGCATATAGTGTGAATCTTTATTTGTATATAAATACGGTCTCAGTATATTTATTTTAATTATCGATTTTCTCGACGAGTTCGTGCCGACCGCACCGCAATAGAAGTGAATAGTAACCTAACCGCGAGTTTAGAGCCATACCAGTTTTACACACAGTCCGTGGAGCAGACGCGCATTACGAGATGTATACAAGACGATCAAGGTGGACCCCACTTACTAGACACATGGCAACATCTTGAACCTCATTTAATCACATTTTGTCACTTGTCCCACTGCACAACATCAACTCCCCAATATTGGACACTTGTCCTACTTCTTCCCCACTATATATACATTGTTTATCTCTTTTTTTTAGAGTTAAACCTGAAAATAAAGATTTCTCCACTAACATAGAGAGAGTTTAGGGAGAGAGAGAAGAAGAAGATGTAGATGATGAAGGTCTAGCCATAATCCTTCAATGTATGTGTCATTTTTGTGATTTACATCATCAAATACCCCTATATACACCCTCACTTCACCAAGGGAAGATAAGTTACTATCAAAGGAAGCTAAAGAGCCCATAATCAAGCCCCAAATTGCAAGGAATTGGAAGAGGAGGAGGCATTTCAAGCTTTTCTTTCCATTTTCCTCCATTTTCTCAACACCCAAACAAGCCTTAACCCCTAGGTTAGTTTAGCACTTAATATATATGTATATACATGTTTAGAGCATGTTTTTGGAATTGGAATGAAGATGAAAGATGAAATAAAAAGGAAAATGTTAAAAACACACAATCTACCAGGATTAATTTCACTATGTTGACTGAATTGATATGATTTATTTGAGCATGATAAATTGCTTTATGGATCACTAGATAATTATAGGTATTTGGATTATCTTTATGTATAAAAAAAATCTAGCTTCATTTGGATTTTTGAGCTGCTCAAATCGTTCATTTTACTTAGACATTTCTTATATTTTCGGACTGCTCTGTCCCATATTTATAGCACTGTGTTGTACGTTCATTTCACGTAGGAAGGATTGATTTTTAGACCAGTCTATAGAAGAGTTATTTGTAGATAAATGAGTTGGATTTCTTCACAAAAAAATTGAGAATCTTGTGAAATCTCGAGCTTTCAGAAAAGCCATTTTTACTAAACTACGTTCTGATAAAAATTTCTGTTTCCCAAATTTTAAGATTTGTCTTGCATGTTGTATTTGGAGTTGGTAAATTGATTTTTGGGCCTAGCGTAAAACTAAGAAGTTATACATATATATATATATGTGTGTGTGAGTTATCCTTCTATGCTAAAAGACCCAATAGGTTATGAAGTCTTAAGCTACGAGAAACTTTCTTTTAACTAGTGGTTGCCTAGATGAATGATTTTAAATAAATGCTTCCACTAGTTATTATTATCTTGTTTATGTCATATGCATTTGATGAGATGCGTTGGTTATCGTTTCTACTATAATTACTATGAATTATGTAGGATGAGTTAGAAACATGCCATGAAGACTTAATATGTATTCGTGAAAATGTTAGTGAGTTAAGACGATAGATAACATGACTTAATTACCGTAACTTAATGTTGACCTTAATGTTGATCTTAAGATGTAAAGAACGAGCATTGGGTAGACGTGTTAGATAATGGTAAACCCTTCAATAATAGATTTTATGCGAATAAGGCACGTTGATATTTGTTCCGGTCGTTTGACTTTCGATTAAAGTTGATTCGTGGACCTTTATGTCGTGTTCGGGTATTTCTTGAGGAGTCAGCCTTTTGGTGATCTTTGTGGGGTCGATTGGTTAGGTATGATTTGTATCCTTGATCTGAGGTTCATCAGTAACGTGTTCGATCAAGTGATTATTTATGTATGCTTCGCATCCTCAATCTATGGATCGTCCATGACGTGTTCGGTTATTTGGCCTGAGGATCTTTAGCGATGTGTGCAATTAAGCGATAGCTGTAGTGTGTTCCTCTTCTTGATCTGTAGATTATCCATGACATGTTCGGTCGGGTGGTTGACCTGAGGATCGTTAGTGACGTGTACGATCAAGCGATTCATTGTTGAGTGTTGTTCTTTCTTGACCTGTTGGTCGTCGTTGATGTTTGTGGTCGAGCTGTCATCGATGTATATTGAGATTATATTGAGTGTATTGAGAGTTTGAGAGCTATTTCGTTTTTCCCTGGATGCGTCATACCCAGAATATTGGATACCTTTGGAGTTACATTTTGTTTTAGTCGATATTGTTGGTCAACTTAGTTCTGGGTTAAGTTTCATAGTGTATGGTTAGGTTTGGACGAGACATGGTTTTGATAATAAGGGATGATGAATAACTTACCTTAATGGTGGTAACCTTAAGGGTACCCTCGCTTAACTGCTGACGGCGTTTCATGCCACTGGGCCATCCCTATCCATCCTTTGTAGGTTCCGATGGAGCGGGCTACTATCAAGATGCTGATTTTACTACTAAAGACTATGCTGGTACGGATTATTGTGAGGAGGGCTTTGGTTTCGCCAGTTGAAGACCTTGGAGCTTTTCTCTTGACGTAGTTCTGTTGTTAATATGTTTGATGATGTAATAGTCTAGTTGGACATGTACTATGTATCTTTTGGATATCCTTTGGGACTGTAATATATTAATCATGTCAGACTTGAATGTTTTAGATTCATGCTTCCGCTGAATTTAGTCATTTTCCAGTATTACATTATTGTTGTAAGATGTTTGGAACAATCAGATGATATTCAACCAGTCATGTGTCTACGAACTCATAAAGGAAATGTATTTTTCCCTATTTTTGGTGCTTTGGGGCGTGACACTATCAATGTTGTCACTATCAGCAGCTGATACACTTCCTATTTCAAATCTATAGGTGAGTGTAGATTCTCAAAATCAGCAACTGGGATCCTTGTATTGGGTCAGAAGTTCGAATAGTCATTTGGTCAGAATCAGTCCGCCAAGAAAATTCAACATGAATCAGGAATTGGAGAACAAGTTCACTGAATTGGGAGCAACCTTAAGCCAGCAGTTCGATTACCTGGCCCAATTTTTGAGTTATATGGAAGAACTGTAGTAGCAGCATCCACAGTACCCACCAGAGTTCCTACCACCACCACCAGGGTTCATGCCACCACCACTGCTTGGATTTATACCACCTTCCATCGTTATACATGAGAATAATGGGGAAGAAGAATGGCTTCCCAGGGTCCCGCCACCCACATATGAGAAGAAGTTCCTAGAGAAGATGGATAAGGTAGATAAGATGGAAAGTATGTTGAGGAAGAACAAAGGGTTCATGATTACATGGTTGACTTGGAAGGCCTCTTCATGCCTGTCAAGCTAAAACTACCAGAGAATATCAAAATGCCTTCCATTAACCATTTTGACAGAACCGAAAATCCCAAGAGCCATGTGAAGTTGTGTATGAGCATTCTCCAATCAATGGGCTGCACCCATAAGCACATTGCAATTCCATTCCCACAAAGGCTCACAAAATCTACATTGTCATGGTTCCTAACCTTGGAAGCCTCCCAGACTCGGGCATGGGAGGATATCGTTCGGATGTTTGCTGATCACTATTCCTACAATCAAGAGTTGGATGTCACAAACAAGGACTTGGAAACTACTCTCCAAAATAATAATGAATCCCTCACTGCATTTTTGAGTAGGTAAAGGAGCAAGGAGGTCCAAATGACCCACTGGTCGGTCGAGAAGGAACAAATAAGAATGCTAATCTGGAATTTATAACCGCTCTACGATAAAAAAATTTCTATCAGTCCATCTCTACCTTTGAAGAGCTGTTCAAAATTGGAACCTGAATTGAAGATGCTATTAGAGAGGGGAAGATCAAGAAAGAAGAGCCGCAAAGCCAGCCAAAGAGGCCTAATTACTCCTAGAGCTCCCCGAATGTCAATGCCCTTAGCAGCCAACCCATGGCATACCCTGCCCAGCCGTACCAATCCTCCAACAAAGCCAATACCTCCAACCATCCCTTCTAGAGAAAGCCTCCCCGCGACTTTGCCAAGCTACAAATCTCCCCTCCTTAGCCCTAGATTGCCTACTTAATAAAGGCCATCTCCAATTGCTCCTGCCTCGAGATGCCCTACCCTCACAAAACTATAATCTCTCTAAGCACTGTACCTACCACCAAACCCCTGGCCACAATACCAATGATTGCATGTGCCTCTACCATAAAATCCAGGAATTCATCTATAAAAAGAACATTGAGCCACCTCCAAAGCAACTGTATGTCACCTAAAATACCCTGCTAAACCACCAAAATATTAGCTTCCTTTAATCCAACCCCATACCATTCGACCATTCTACCTACATAACTCCCTTAGGGCAGCCTTTACCTCTCATTAACATCCCAGACTCCACAAGGGTTTATCTAATTGAAGGGAGAGATAATGAATGGTAATGACTCAAACAAAGAGAGTGACACCCTCATTTGGGATGAGCTATAAAAGCCAGTTGTGAGTACTGATTGTGATTGGCTCAAAGAAGATGGAATTATTGAAGAGCCTACTTGTGGACACGCAGAATTCCACTTTCCTTTTGTTGGTTGAAATTGTTTTGAATGAAAAGAGAGGTCTATTAAAAATAGATACAGAGTCGCCACTTGGTCTTTAGGGAACCAAGAAACCCAATTTGACTCACCCAAATGGATAAAGGGCACCGGCCCTTCATAACCGAAGAACTTGGTTCGGGGGTTTTGGTACGAGAGAGGAAGAAGCCTTTGCCAGGACTAAAACACCCTCAATTTGTCCCGTCTCTCGACGGGCCTCAATTAGCATCCAAATAATCATCTTATACTATGCTTGGTTCGATAATTAATACTATGATAGTATATTACATCACATAAGAAACTTGAAATGGAAGATCTAAAGATAAGATATCATTCATAAGACCTAAGCCAAGTATCACACAATGCAAAGTGAAAGATCACACAAGCAAATCTAGGAAAAAACAGCTAATGACATATCAAGTAATAAAGTTTTCCTAATCTAAAGGGGACATGAATTGTTCTTGAAACAAATTAATCAAAGAAATAAAAAATATGCTTAGCAAGCAAATATGATGCATGTTAATCTCTGAGAGAAGAAGATCTCTCAATCCCCGAGATGGATGAGAAAGGAAGTTTTGATCGAGAGAAAGCATGAACGTGTGACCAAGTTTATTCCTTATAATCTTCTTAGATTAGGATTCATAAAACCCCAAACCTTGCATGGATGCAATGCATGGTCTTATAATGTGCAAAGGTTGTAGAGTGTTTGTGTACATGAATTTTTTAAAGTGACTTAGAAGTCTAAAATATGAATGAATGCATGGAGGGAATCATCATGGGATATGTACAAATATAGTATGGACCACTTCCTAAGATATGAACTAATTTGAAGTACATATAAGCATCAAATCAAAGAATGAAAGTAAAAGTATACTTGCTGTGAATATTGGATAGAATAGTGAGTTGACCTTGTAGAAATTGAAATGTGCGGTAAGAAATGTTTCTAGTTTATGCTTTTTTATGGAGATCATCCTTATTGTGTCTAGAACACATATCAAAAAGCTAAACTACAATAACTTTCACAGATTAAGAGAAATCATATGAACAATACAGGTTGCTCAGAAATAGAGTCCATACTATCGACCGAAATGTCAAAAAATTTTAGAAAATGAAAATAACACATTTAGAAGCTCATATTACACAGAAAGTTCCCTAAGACACTGAATTTGAAGGAAAAAATGAGTTGGAACCACTCCTTTTGGAAAAGTGTTCTGAAAGACAAGTTAAAAATCAACCTAGCTGCTGTGACAGCAAAAATAGAATGTTTGGATGGAATGTTTGGGTCAAAATGGAACCCTTCCAAGTCTTTTGAAGTCAAGCCAAAAATCGTGGGTGTTTTATAATAAGTTAGGAAGACTTTCCAAGTGGTCTTGTAATCACCCTTTGAGTATTGAGTTCTAGAGAAATCTTTGAACCCAGATCATTCACTGTTTTGAAGATTTTTGGTGAAACAAGGCTTGTTTCTTGGAATCCAAATGTTGGAATTTTGAAATAGGGGTTTTAAAAAAACACATTTTCAGCACAAAAAGGGAATTAAGACCACTTAAGAAATCAACATCAAACTCATCATCAAGAACTCCCAATATTGTTTGCACAAACATAGTTTTGTTTGAGAATATGACTTCAATAATACATATGAATTTATTGAAGTTAGAATCATTATCCATCAAACATGTCTTTGAGGTCAAGAGCTACTATCCATATGGATTCACTCTCCTCAAACAATATGTTATCTAGATGATGATAAACATGTAAGTAATCAAAGAAAAGAAAAAGAGGTAAAATGAGATGAACATAATATGTAAACAATCAAATAAGCAATCAATAGATGATGATCATTGAGATATTGGACTTGTAACTTGGTGTTTCACTCATATATATTGACATTTGGACATGAAAATAGCTTCCTAACTCAAGATTGCTCAAGAATAGTGGTTGGGGAGGGTTTGGATGTGAAGTAGATAGAAGGATAATGGAAGAACTTGAGTTTAGAACTCACTTTTTATAGAAAAATCAGTGGAGGAAGCTCCATTTCTCACTTCTAACTCTAAGCATATCTCTCATTCTCTCTACAACTATTCCAAGCATTGCACTTGGCCCCCCTTCAAAATTAAGAGCATAGATATATAGGCCAATTTGGGGATGGTTTTGGGATTTAGAAAGTGCTCCCATTGATCCTAAACATCTGTGAACATAAAACTACATCGTTTTGGTATTTAATTATTCAATTTGGACCCCCAAAATAAATTACAAAAATGGGTTCTGCGGGGGTTGAGTGCCACCACAGAAATTATGTGCGATATACCATTCGAAATCTATTGACCTCTTCTATCCATGAAAAATGTTTGAAAAATGACACAACACTCCGATTGCAAAGTCAACTTTTAGGTCAAATCGGTTAAACCTAGGATCTCCAGGAAGTTTTGGGAACCTCTAGGAGCTCCCAAAGGCTGACGCTTTCATCCGATTTTCTTTTAAAACTCCTTTTAGTACTTTTCGCATGGTCTAGAATTATCTCAGAACGTTTTGGCAAATCTGGACGATTCTGGTCAAACTTAGGTCAAACCGGTCAACGGGGACTTTCTGGGAACTTTCGAGACTTTCGGGGGTCTCTGGGAGCTAACGATTTCATCTGATTTTGCTTCAATCATTTTTATCAATTTTCTTACGATGTAGCATGTTTCCAAAACTTTCGGTCCAGACTAGGTTATTTTTGGGCTTTCAAGTGCATTTTGGTCATTCTGAGCATTTTGAAAGATAAAACTAACTTCCAAGAGTCCTTTTTTAGTCTTTTTCGATCATTGTGAACCATCAAGCTATTGGTCTCCTAAATCTGATAGCCGACAAAATAGGGTGTCTACAGTTTGCCCCTTTTTGGCATGAACGTGCGAGGCAACGCATGTCGCAAGCGAGTGCTAAAGCTTTGATGAACTATGTACTGAGTCCTGTTCTGATTCTATTAATACTATGGTGTATTTGTCAGCTTTAACGGGTTTTATGCATGCTCTTTATGGTACCGATGATCTTAGCATGAACTAGTGCTGTGGGGTATGCCGCTCTAAGTGGGCTTGTGTTGTGCTAGTGCTTCTAACTTCGATACATTGGCCGACCATAGTCTGAAAAGACTCTGGGTTTTGGGGCAAACTTCTCAAATTATGGGAAGTGTGCTTCGCGAGCAAATAGAATCGGATGTGGGGTCCTTGAGGACGACAATTAAAGATAACTGACAGACACGGAAGCCCTGGATACCAAGCGATGGATGAGAAAGTCAAGATAGCCAACAGGAGAGGGATTTCGTGATAAGCGAGAAAGCTCACGATAGCTGAGGAAGCTCATGGTTTTTTTTTCGAGGAAGCTCACGATAATCGATAGATAGGTAAGGGGGCTCACAATTTGGACAAAAGGAGTGAGGAAGCTCACGATAAGTAAGAAAGCTCACGATTTTGGATGAAGGATAGAGGAAGCTCATGATAAATTAGAAAGCTCATAATTTTGGACGAAGGAGTGAGGAAGCTCACGATAAGTGAAGAAGCTCACGATATGTGAGAAAGCTCACAATAACCAATGGATAGGTGAGAGGGCTCACAAATTTGGATAAAGGAGTGAGGAAGCTCACAATTTTGGACAAAGGAGTGAGAAAGCTCACAATTTTGGACAAAGTAGTGAGGAAGCTCACGATAAGTGAAGAAGCTCACGATTTCGGAAAAAGAAGTGAGAAAGCTCACGATAAGTGAGAAATTTCACGATTTTGGACAAAGGAGTGAGGAAGCTCAAGATAAGTGAAGAAGCTCACAATTTGGATAAAGGAGTGAGAAAGCTCACAAGAAGTGAGAAAGCTCACGATTTTGGACAAAAGAGTGAAGAAGCTCACGATAAGTGAGAAAGCTCATGAGTTTGCATAAAGGAATGAGGAAGCTCACAATAAGTGAGAAAGCTCACGATTTTAGACAAAGGAGTAAGGAAGATGACGATAAGTGAGAAAGCTCACGATGACCGATGGGTAGGTGAGAGGGCTCACAATTTTGGATAAAGGAGACGATTTTGGATAAAGGAGTGCAGAAGCTCACGATAAGTGAGAAACTCACAATTTTGGACAAAGGAGTGAGGAAGCTCACGATAAGTGAAGAAGCTCACTATTTCGGACAAAGGTGTGAGGAAGCTCATGATAAGTGAGAAAGCTCACGATTTGGACAATGGAGTGAGCAAGCTCACGATAAGTGAGTAAGCTCATGATAAACGATGGGTAGGTGAGAGGGCTCACAATTTTGGATAAAGGAGTGAGGAAGCTCACAATAAGTGAGAAAGCTAATGATTTTGGACAAAGGAGTGAGGAAGCTCACGATAAGTAAGAAAGCTCACGATTTCGGACAAAGAAGTGAGGAAGCTCACGATAAGTGAGAAAGCTCATGATTTTGGATAAAGGAGTAAGAAAGCCGATGATAAGTGAAGAAGCTCACGATTTTGGACAAAGGAGTGAGGAAGCTCACAATAAGTGAAGAAGCTCATGATTTCAGACAAAGGATTAAGGAAGCTCACGATAAGTGAGAAAGCTCATGATTTTGGATAAAGGTGTGAGGAAGCTCACGATTTTGGACAAAGGAATGAGGAAGCTCACGATAAGTGAGAAAGCTCACAATTTGGACAAAAGAGTGAGGAAGCTCACGATAAGTGAGGAAGCTCGCGATAAGTGAAGAAGCTCAAGATTTCGGAAAAAGGTCCGAGGAAGCTCACGATAGCTAAGGAAGCTCATGTTTTTTTTAGGAAGCTCACGATAATCGATAGGTATGTGAGGGGGCTCACGATTTGGACAATGTAGTAAGGAAGCTCATGATAAGTGAGAAAGATCACGATTTTGGACAAAAGAGCGAGAAAGCTCACGATAAGTGAAGAAGCTTAAAATTTGGACAAAGGAGTGAGGAAGCTCACAATAAGTGAGAAAGCTCACAATTTTGGACAAAATAGAGAAGAATTTCACTATAAGTGACAAAGCTCACAATTTTGGATAAAGGAATGAGGAAGCTCACGATTTTGGAAAAAGGAGTGAGAAAACTCAAGATAAGTGAGAAAGCTCACGATAAACGATGGGTAGGTGAGAGGGCTCACAATTTTGGATAAAGGAGTGAGGAAGCTCATGATAAGGGAGGAAGCTCACGATAATCGATGGGTAGGTGAGGGGGCTCACAATTTTGGACAAAGAAGTGAGGAAGCTCACGATAAGCGACAATTGAGAAAATTCACAATAAGCGAGGAGGCTCACGATAACCAACGGGCACGGAGCCTTGGATTGTGAATAGACAATGCTTGCCCTAGGAGTCAGGGTCTTTTGACTATGGGCGGTGTTTTTAGATCGTTGGGCGGTTCTTGCGGTGATCAATCCGAAAAGCCAGTTCGGGTTTCCCGAAGTTGATTTTCTCTATTTTCTTCTACTAGGGATGGTACTGGATTCTCTGAGAATCTCTCTTAATTGTTTTAAATTCTTGACCCAGAACCAAGACTCAAAGCCGAATCTCTCACGGTTGATCAAATCTTGTAATAGTCGATCTAAAAAGCCTATTCATGCTTCCAAGATGATTGACGGACGTGGAAGCACTAATGATGGAATCTCTAAAATGAATGATGAGCGTGGAAGTCCCAGATATCAAAGAGTAGATGGGGTAGCCCAAGATAACTGTTAGATGCGAAAGTCCTACCTTAATCCAGAGGGTCCACAATGAAAGATTTGCCTCAATTTAAAAGGCTGACAATGAAAGATTTGCCTCAATCAAGAGGACTGACTACAATAGATTTGCCTCAAACTAGAGGGCTGACAATGAAAGATTTGCCTTAATCTAGAGGACTGACAATGAAAGATTTGACTCAATCTAGTGGGTTGACAATAATAGAGTTGCCTCAATCTAGAGGGCTAACGAAAAAAGATTTTCCTCAATCTAGAGGGGACGATGAACACGACGAATTCTGAATAAGAGGTATGGTAAACTAATGATGATTAATGAATTGGCAATGCATGAATCAAGATGACGAGTAGATAGTGAACTATTGTGACTGTCATGGGTTGGATCAACGGTTGGACTAATCGTGATTAGAAGGAATGACAATGTACAAATCGAGTTGACGAGTAGATAGTGAACTATTGTGACTGTCATGGGTTGGATCAACGGTTAGACTAAACATGATCAGAAGGAATGACGATGTACGAATTGAGTTGATGAGTCGACAGTGAACTACTGTGACTGTCATGGATTGGACTGATGATGTACAAATCAAGATGACGAGCCAACAGTGAACTACTGTGACTGTCACGGATTGGATTGACGATGTATGAATCGAGATGACAAGTCGACAGTGAACTACTGTGACTGTCATGGATTGGACTGACGATATATGAATCGAGATGACGAGTCGACAGTGAACTACTATGACTTTCATGGATTAGACTGACGTTGAACAAATCGAGATGACGAGTCGACAATGAACTACTGTGACTGTCATGGATTGAGCCGACGATGTACTAATCGATAAACCTGCTGGGGATAAACTGAATATACTAGGGATGAAGCGACTCTACTGGGGAGGAATGGATATTATATACTCTGCTAAGGATGAAGGTAATACGCCAACTGATGTGAGTAAAGGTTTGATTCTATTGGCGGCTATAGATTTGACATTGATGGAGGATGATGATCAACTGCCACGCATAGATGATCAACAACCACTAATGGACTTATGTTGCATGGATGAAGGAAGATCAACAGCCACTCATGGACTTATGTTGCATGAATGAAGAAAGATGATCAACAGCCACTCATGGACTTATGTTGCTAGGAGATGATGGTTAACTTTCGTCGGCTTGGAAAGGGATGAGATTTATCCCAAGTTTGGACACTTCTCATGCTGACGCCTTGACTGGTGCAGTGATAGTATTTGGTTCTCCTGCTTGTATTGTCCTTGGAATGCTCTTAAAAATTTTATAATTTGATTTGAAAAATTCATTATTAGTCACTGTTGACTTACACATTTGAGACTACGACAGACTCAAAGACTGACAGACATCGACACACGAGGACGACACTTTTGACGCTGAAATGAAACAAGCTCGACTTGATGTGCATTTATCATAGATGATACTGTGGATATCGCAGTTTTCTTTCTTTTACCCACAGCTTTTCAAAATCAATTTAAAAAATAAATGTGTCGCCACTTAATTTTTTAAAAGGAAAAAATTAAGAAACCATTTTAAAATCAAACTAATCTTTTAGAAACCAGAGATTAACTAGGTCCGGGGATTATGGAATGAGAGAAGAAGGAGCCCGTCGGACTAAAACACCCTCTCTCATCCTATCTTGCGATAGGTCTCTACTCAATATCCTTCTAATCGAATTATTAATTTAAATGTGCCCTCAACTAATATATATGTATAGATATACATTACATTACACAAACATGTCAAAATGGTGTAAAATTACCAATTTACAAAATATCATTCAAAAGCCACGTAATTCAAGTAGCAAGCAATATGATATGCAATAAAGAACAAGAGAACGTACCCGGGATCCAGCCGCGAATATTAAATGTGCAATGCATGCGATTAAATAAAACTTAGGAAAAGAGTCTTTAATCCACATATATACATGTAAGGCAAAATCTTAATTCTAATGTGTCGCGCATAAAGGTCAAGAAAATCGATAAAATCAAGAAATTAAAATAAATTAAGAGGAGTTTAAGAAATCATACCTTAATAGCGCTACAAAACAAAGGGTTAGTCCACATGGTATACAATATGTAAAATTGGGTCTTAAATAACAATCCTAGACTTTCTAGCTTAAATCTATCAAATTAAATCTAAAGCAAACAAGTCCTAATTACAAGTGTCAAGCCATATGAATATGTACATGAAAAGAATAAATTATTGGAGTACTCAATGATTTAGATCACTTAAACTTTGAATTCAAGCTTAACTAATCATTTTTGAAACATGGTTTGAGCTCTAGGTCATAGAAAAGTCATTTGGACCATTATTTACAAAGTTGGTCAAATCTGTCATAAAATTCTGAAAATTGCAGAGAGAAGATCAGATCTTTAAGAAAATAAAAAGCATGCTTCCCATTGTTTGAGCTTGATGATATTTGGACACAAGATGCCTCTGTGTGTCTATTTTCCAAATCAAAAAGAAAACCAAAGTTTCAACGGTTAGATCTCTGGGAAAAGGACAAACACCAGACATCACTCAGAGATGTACAACTCTCTGTCTAGAGATTTTGTTTGATTTTTTAAAAATAGCAAAAAGATCAGAAATGCTTTGTTCTTTTTAGGGTAGCTTCCTAACACATTAATCTACTTAGAAGAAATTATTTTGGGTCACAAACACTTTATTAAAGCATTGGTTTACTTATTTCAAAAGAGTGTTACTATGCTGAAACTTTGGACAGATTGTAGTGTCCTTACAAAACTCATAACCAAACCACTTTAGACATGAAACCACCTTAAAACAAAAATTACAGTGGTAGAATATTGTGTTGTTGACACTTTCCCGTTGGTTTCACTTGATTTCGACGGTTAGATTTTGAACTAAAAATCTTTGATCAAAAACAGTTTATGAACTCACTGTTTTCATTTGTCAAGTTCAACTTTTATTCGTTAACTCCAACTATTGAACCATGAAGTTGGACTTAAACTAAACCATCTTCTCCTACCATTTGATGGTCATTGGAGACTAAAGACCTTTATATTTATAGATTTCAAGTGAAGTATGAATGGACTTCATGAAATCTCAAGATAAGGAATCTAAACCATGGGGATGGGCTTAGACTCAAGACCACTTTCTCCTACCATTTGATGGTCATTGGAGATGAAGACATGACTATACTCATGAGTCTCAAAGGAATATAGAAAGGATTCCATGAAACATCAAGTTTAGAGGATCCAAGTCATGAGTGTGGACTTAGATCCATCTATTTGCCTATGAAATGGAGTGATGATCAAACTTTGATTCCGATGTGAAGCACAAGCTTACATGGGATTCAAAAGATCATGTTCAAGAGATTTCAAGAGAGATATTGAGAATCTCTAAGAGTCTCAAGAAGGAAGTATGATCAACAAAAGAAATGGAGCAAAGAAAATAAAAAGGTTTGAGGATTAGAGATTCAAGAAAAGGAAGAATGTAAATAGACAACTTATGGTTAGAGGATCACCTCCAAACTATCCTCAAAGTTTCTCTTCTTTGAAGATCTTCCAAACTCTTCTCCAAGCTCCCCAAAAACTCTCTCTTTTGTTTCTAAAAAAAATGTTAGTATAGTGGTGGTTATCTCTCATGTATTGTGTTGTATGTCTCTCCCCCTCCTCAAGGAAGATCCTCCCTCTTTTATAGACAAAATTACCAAGTATTTTCAGTGAATTCGGAGTAAAAGACAGGTGTAAATATCTCATTTGGTGGTACAATATGTACTTCTTGAAATTAGACAGACTGCTGCCCAGGGCGGCAGTCAAAAGTAATCTACGGCAGTCCGTGGATGCCGCAGCGGCACTTCATGACTGCCGCGACGACATTCCGTGACTGCCGTGCGGCTCTCAGTGAGTGCTGCGCCAAACTATTGATTGCCGTATTTTCGTCAACCTTACTTTATCAGTTTTTTGTTTTTATCCGCATACATATACGTATTGTACCACAAAATACGGACTTTAAAAGCAAACGGCAGTCAGAAAATGTCGGCGGCACTAAGCAAATGTCGAGCCGGCACTCACTGGATGTCGTTCGGCACTCACTGAGTGCCGCTCGGTACTCACTGAGTGCCGCGGAATACTGCCGTGTGCCGTTTTCTGTTGAACTTCCCTTTTTAGGTCTTTTCTTTCTTTCCTTTTTCTTAAAGAAACTTAATTTTGAAGATCTTTTCCAAAACTGGTGTTTTATACCTGAATTCTCCCAAAAACCTGGTATTTTCTTCTTTCTGTGAAATTTTATCGCGTTTGGAGAACTTTCTGAAGAGCTTGGAATACTTCGAATCTTTTCGGTCCTTATCATCATTGGACGTGGAGGTGACGCTCTCCTAAATTCGACGGTCGGTCAAAATTGGGGTGTCTACAGATACTCATCTTAACATGGTAGCACTTTGCTAATAAATCTAATTTTTGAAAATTCCTTCCTATTGATCTAGTTGATTCTTTGCTTTTCCTAGGATGTGCTGTGAATTAGTGCCTTAGCTTATAGAATAAAAGATACTCCATTTCAAAAAATTTCAAAATAACTTGGTGACTTGAAAACTCGCCCTTGGTGTGAAGGGATCGTGTTAGGTAAACGGAATTTGCCTCTAGTTTAAGGTGTAGGAAGTAGAATTCATAGGCAAACAAGGTAGGTCACCGAAGTTTGCCCCTAGTTTGGACAATGGTTCTTTGAAGGGTTTGGGCAAATGAGGTAGGTGATCAAAGTTTGCCCCTTGTATGAAGGGTAGATAGTAAAATTTAGGCAAACGAGGCGTGTAGCCGAAGTTTTCCCCTAGTGTAGAAGGTGATTTCTTGCTTGAGGCAAGGACTGTGACTTTTAATCTATCAAATGCTCATAACTTTTGCCTAGGCACCAGTGAGGTGACCTAGCGAGCTCTTTTCTCTCTTTTGTTATTGCTCACCTTGGATTTAGCTCTAATTTTTTCCTTGGCATTCTTTCAGATTTTTGATGTAGCGAGCCATCCTTCTTTCTTTTTTGAAAGTCTGCCTACGTACCCCCGAGCGGGGATCATGTCCAACATTGTTCGGGCCAAGACCTTGAAAGATGAGGGGTTAATATTGGTGTCGACCGAACCGATGCAGTGTAGACACCCCATTTTGTCGGCGATCAAATTTAGGAGACTCATAGCTTGGTGGTTCACAATAATCGAAAAAGACTCAAAAGGACTCCTGGAAGTTAGTTCTATTTCTCAAAATGCTCAGAATGACCAAAATGCCCCTGAAAGCCCGAAAACTCCCAGATTTGGACCAAAAGTTCTAGAAACATGCTATGTCATAAGAAAAGTAAGAAACTGAGTTTTGAAGTAAAATCTGATTAAATTGTTAGCTCCCACAGACCCCCGGAAGTCCCAGAAGTTCTCGGAAAGTCCCCATTGACCGGTTTGACCGAAATCATCCGAATTCGCCAAAAACTTGCAAGATCATTCTGGATCATGCGAAAAGTACTAAAATGAGTTTTAAAAGAAAATCGGACAAAAAGGTCAGCTCTTGGGAGCTTCCAGAGGTTCTCAGATATTTGGGACCAATGGGAGTACTTCCTGGAGGTCCCTTGTTTGACCAGTTTGACCAAAAGTTGACTTTAAAACTATCGTTTTTCAAACATTTTTCATAGATACTAGAGCTCAATAGCTTTCCAATGGTATATCGCACATAATTCCTGGATTTAAAACGAATTTATTATGAATTTCTGAAGGTGAAAAAGGCGATCAAATCAGCTTTTATCGCGAATACCGTAAACCTTTTCAAAATGACCTGACTTTGAAACATTTTATATAAAATCTAGACTCTAATACCTTTCCAACGGTATATCACAAGATTAGTTTGGAGTTCTTACGCATTTTATGTGAATTTCGGACGAAATAGGACCTTTTCGCGAATACCGGAACCTCTGGGGGCCTAAATACAATTTTTTGGGCATCTGAGGAGCAGTGCCGCGGCGGTATTGGGCCACTGCCATGGCAGCACATGTCCAGTGCCGCGGCGGCACTCCACCCTCGCAGAGTCCATTTTTGTAATTTATTTGGGGGTCCAATTTGATTAATTAAAAACCAAAACGATGTAGTTTTACGTTCACAGATGTTTGGGACCAATGGGAGTACTTCTAAAACCCCAAAACCACCCCAAATTATCCTATATAAACCCCCCATTGCTCTTCATTTTCGGGTGGCCAAGTACAAAACTTGAGAAAGTTTTAGAGAGAAAGACAGATAGAGATAGGTTTAGAAGAGAAAAAAGGGAACTTCTCCCACTGATTTTCTATAGAAAGTGACTTCTAAACTCATGTTCTTCCATCATCCTTCTATATACTTCATCATCAATACACCCAACCACCATTTCTCTAAGCATTCATCAGTTAGGGAGCTACTTTCGTGTCCAAATGTCAATATCTATGAGTGAAACACCAAGCTACAAGTCCAAAATCACATTGATTATCATCTATTGATTGTTATTTACTTGCTTGTTCATATTATGTTCATCTCTTCTTAATCTCATTTCTTTTTATTTTTATTTTTTTTTCTTTATTTACTTACATGCTCTTTATCATCTAAATGATGACATGAAGTTTGAGGTGAGTGAATCCTTATGGATAGTAGCTCTTGACCTCAAAAACATGTTTAATAGATGGTGATTATAACTTCAATACCGCTAAGGTATCCTTGAAGTTATGTTCAAAATAAAAATGAATTTCTCCAATAATATTGGGGATCCTTGATGATGAGTTTGATGTTGATATTCCAAGAGGTCATAATCTCTATTTGATGTTGAAAATATACTTTCAAAACCCTCTCATTTTGATCTTAAGAAAGAAAACTCAAGTTTTTCCCAAAATCTTTAAAACAGTGAGTCAAAACAGTGAATGATCTGAGCTCAAAGATTTCTCTAGAACTGAATACTCAATGTATGGATGCAAGATCACTTGGAAAGTCTTCCTAACTCATTAGATAACACCCATGATTTTTGGCTTGGCTTGAAAATACTTGGAAGGATTCCATTTTGGTCCAAACATTCTCTCCAGATATTCTGCCTTTACTGTCACAGCAGCTTGGCTGACTTTTAACTTGTTTTACAGAAAACTTTTTCAAAAGGAATGGTCCCAACTCATTGTTTCCTTAAACTTCAGCGTCCTAGGGAACTTTCTGTATAATATGGGCCCCTAGATCATTTGCTTTCATTTTCTAGGATATTTTGACATTTCAGTCGACAATACAAACTTTGTTTCTGAGTAACCTCTATTGTTCATATGATTTCTCTCAATTTGTAATAGTTATTGAGGATTGGCTTTTTGGGTTGTGTTATAGACACAATAAGAAATATCTCCATTAAAAATCATGCATTGAAAACATTCCTAACCCCTCTAATCAATTTCCAAAATATCATGTCACTGTTCTGTCCACTAATCACAGCAAGCACACTTTTACTTCCATCATTTGATTTGATGCTTACATGTACTCCAAATTAGCTAATGTCTTAGGAAGTAGTTCATACTACATTTTTACATATCACATGATGATTTCCTTCATTCATTCATACACATTCTAGACTTCTATGTCATTCTAGGAATCCATGAACACAAAACACACTACAACCTTGGCACATTCTAGATACATACATTGCATCCATGCAAAGATTTGGGGCTTTTGTGACTCCTAATCTAAGTAGATTATAAGGAATGAACTTGATCACACGTTCATGTTTCCCCCTCGATCTAATCTTCCTTTCTCATTCGTCCCGGGGATTGAGAGGTCTTTTTTTCTCAAAGATTAACATGCATCATACTAGCTTGCTAAGCATATTTTGATTTCTTTGTTTATTTGTTTCAAGAACAATCCATGTCCCCTTTTAGATTAGGGAAACTTAATTACTTGATATGTGATTAGACGATTTTTCCTAGGTTTATTTGTGTGATCTTTCTTGTATCGTGTGATATTTGGCTTAGATCTTATGAATGATATCTTATCTTTTGATCTTCCATTTCAAAATTCTTGTGTGACGTAATATACTATCATAGTATTAATTGTCGAACCAAACACAGTAAAAGATGATTATTTGGATGCTAATTGAGGCCCGTCGAGAGACGGGGTGAGTTGAGGGTGTTTTAGTCATGACAAAGGCTCCCTCCTCTCTCGTACCAAAACCCCAAACCAAGTTCTTTGGCTATGAAGGGCTGGTTCCCTTTATCCGTTTGGGAGAGTCAAATTAGGTTTCTTGGTTCCTTAAAGACCAAGTGGCGACTCTGTATCTGTTTTCAATAGACCATTTTCTTTTTCCTTTTTTAAAATGAATCTCAAATCAAAACAAAAAGAGGTGGGATGCCGCGTGTCCACATGCGGTTCCCTATGTATTCCCGAGTGGGAATCAGGCCGAGCGTAGTTCAAGGCAAGGCTTGAAGTAAAAGGGGTTAATGATGGTGTCTACTGAACCGATGCGGTTGCCTACGTACCCCCGAGTGGGAAATGAGGTCGAGCATAGTTCAAGGCGAAGTCTTCAAAGAAATTGGTTGAGGGTTTTTCAAACTAATCGTCAAAGAATTTCAAACTTAGGTCACTTGTGGTAGCCTTGAATAGGAAGATTCAGTTTCGGTCTTGTAGACACCCCAATTTTGACCGGCCGTCGAATTTAGGAGAGCGTCACCTCCACGTCCAATGATGACAATGACCGAGAAATTTGAAGTATTCCAAGCTCTTCAGAAAATTCTCCAAAACGCGATAAAATTTCACAGAAAGAGGGAAATACCAGGTATCTAGGAGAATTCAGATATAAAACACAACTTTTGGAAAAGATATTCAAAAATAATTTGTTTCAAAAAGAGAAAAGACCTAAAAGGGGAATTTTAGTAAAAAAACGGCACACGGCGGGATTCCGCGGCACTCGGTGACTGCCGCACGGCAGTCACAGAGTGCCGTGCCGGCACTCGTCAAGTGCCGCCACAGGTTTCTGACTGCCGTTCGCTTCTAAAGTCTGATTTTTGCAGAGCAATACGTATGCGCATGCAAATAAGAACAAAAAACTGATAAAGTAAGACTGACGAAATTGCGGCAATCCATTAATTGCCGCGGCATTTGGTGAATTTCGCGCGGCAGTCATGAAGTGCCGCAACGGCATTTGATGAATGCCGCAGCGGCAGTCACGGACTGCCGCGTCAGTATCTGGACTGCCGCGCTGGACAGCAGTCTGCATAATTTCAGAAAGTACACATTGTACCAACTAATGAGGGAATTACACCTGTTTTTTGCTCCGAAATTCACCAAAAATACCTGGTAATTTTGCTTATAAAAAAGAAGGGATCTTCCTAAAAAGGGAGAGACCAAGAAGAAGAACACCAAGAGATATTGGGAGAGAGAACATATACTTCCATTTCACCAACATTCTTTTAGAGAGAAAAGAGAGTGTTTAGAGAATTAGAGAAGAGCTTGGAAGATCTTCAAAGAAAAGAAAACTTTGAGGATAATTTGGAGGTGATCCTCTAACCATAGATTATTAGCTTATCCTTTCTTCTCATCTCTAGTCTTAAAATCTTTCATTATTTTCTTTGTTTATCAAGTATCTTTCATTATTTTCTTTGTTTATCAAGTAAACTTAGGAGTTTCTTTTGTTTCCATGCTACTTTCTTCTATTCTCTTGTTTATTTTCTTCTCTTGAAGATCTTGGAGATCTTCAATATCTCTTTTGACCTCTAGAGCATGATCTTTTGAATCCTATGTAGGCTTATGCTTCACATAGGAGTCAAAGTTTAATCAACACTTCATAAGAGGCTCTAAGTCCACACCCATGATTTGGATCTTCTAAACTTGATGTCTTGAGGAATCCCTTCAATATTCCTTTAGGACTCATGAGTCATAGTCATGTCTCTCCTCCAATGACCATCAAATGGTAGGAGAATGTAGTTTTGAGTCTAAACTCATCTCCATGGTCTAGACTCCTTGTCTTATAGATTTCATGAAGTCTACCCATATTTCACTTGAAATCTATGAAGAGTAAAGGTTTATAGTCTCTAATGGTCATCAAATAGTAAGAGAAGTGGTTTGGTTCAACTCAACTTCATGGTATAATAGTTGGAGTTACCAAATAAAATTGAACTAGCAAAGTAAAAACAGTGAGTCCACAAACTGTTTTTGATCAAAGATTTTTAGTTCGAAATCTAACCGTTGAAATCAAATGAAACCAACGGGAAAGTGTCAATAACACAATATTCTACAGCTGTAATTTTTGTTTTAAGGTGGTTTCATGTTTAGAATGGTTTGATCATGGGTTTTGTGAAGCAACAATAATCTATCCAGAATTTCAGAATAGTTTCAGAACAGCAACACTCTTTTGGAATAATTAAATCAGAGTTCTAACAAAGTTTCTATGACCCAAAATAATTTTTTCCAAGTAGACTAATGTGTTAGGAAGTCACCCTAAAAAGAACAAAGCAATTCGGATTTTTTTGCTATTTTTAATAAATCGTGCAAGAATTCTGGACAGAAGGTTGCAAAGTGCTGAGTGATGTCTAGTATTTTCCATATTCCCGGAGATCCGACCGTTGGAATTTTGATTTTCTTTTTGATTTGAAAACTAGACTCACAGAGGCATATTGAATCCAAAAATCATCAAGATCAAACCATGAGAGATATGCTCTTTATTTCTTTTAAGTTCTGGTCTACTCTCTGCAATTTTCAG
Source organism: Hydrangea macrophylla (assembly GCA_033977485.1). Taxonomy (NCBI): domain Eukaryota; kingdom Viridiplantae; phylum Streptophyta; class Magnoliopsida; order Cornales; family Hydrangeaceae; genus Hydrangea; species Hydrangea macrophylla. Next base: position 8,574,411 of record CM066990.1, on the reverse strand, counting down.
AGTTTTATGACACATTTGACTTACCTTGTAAATAAGGGCCTAAATGACTTTCTTATGATCTAAAGTCTAAACCATGCTTTAATAATGATTAGTTGAGCTTGAATTCAAGGTTTAAGAGTACTTCATAGTTTATCCTTGTCCATGTACACATTCAATCATATGGTTTGGCACTTGTAATTAGGATTTATTTGCTTTGGATTTAATTACATTAGATAGATTTAAGCTAGAAATTTAGGATTGTTATTTCTAACATCATATTTTACATGAACTAACCCTTTGTTTTGTAGCGCTATTAAGGTACGATTTCTCAATCCCTCTTTAGTTTATTAAATTCCTTGGTTTTTATTTGATTTTTTGACTTAATGCGCGACACCTTAGAATTAGATTTTGCCTTATGTGTATATATGGTTAGAGACTCTTTTAGGATTTTCTTTTATTCGCATGCATTGCACGTTTACTATCGCTGCTGGATCCCGGGTAAGTTCACTTGTTCCCTATTGCATATCATATCGCTTGCTACCTGAATTATGTGGCTTTTGAATGGTATTTTTGTCAATTGCAATTTTACACCCTTTGGACATGCTTTTGTGATGTATATGTATATATGTATTAGTTGAGGGCATGCTTAGATTAATAAATTTGATTAAAAGGATGTTGAGTAGAGGCCTATCGCAAGATAGGATGAGAGAGGGTGTTTTAGTCCGATGGGCTCCTTCCTCTCTCATTCCATAATCCCCGGACCTAGTTAATCTTTGGTTTCGCAAAAGATCAGTTTGCTTTTAAAATGGTTTCTTAATTTTTCCTTTTAAAAATTAAGTGGCGACTCTTTTGTTTTAGAAATTAATTTTGAAAAGCTGTGGGTAAACCAACCTGCGATATCCACAGGTCTCCCTTTCGTTTCTTTTCTTTTATTTTTTTTTCTTTTTGTTTTGAGGATTGATCCTTTTCACTTTTGCCTAGGCAGTCAATTTTGCTTTTCATGTAGTTGATTCATGTGAGATCTTTCGATCGCAATCTTAAAATTACATAATGTGCATGGCAGCTCTCAGAATTTGTTTGTGGTCGTTCGAAGCATTTTGAAATATGATCTAGACACATTCTCATGATGTACCTTGAAGTGTACAATTCTCTGCATCACCAAAATTTTCTTTCTTTCATTTTCTCCATCATTTTGACTTCTAAGGTCAGATATTGGAAATCAATCCCTTTTTAGCTCTAACTTTTGCCTAGGTGCCCTTTTGGGTTTTCAACCTAGCAAGCCTTTCCTTTTCTTTGATTTTCCTTTTTTTTTCTTTTTTTTTTTGAAAGGGGAGAAGAAACTCATTGGAAGTGTTTGGCTACAATCAAGGACTAAGTCTGCACTGCTTTCAATTGGACAGATTGTATGGCTCCCCATTGGATTGGGCTCAAGGCTTTGAAATGATGGAAAAAGGGTGTTGGGCAAGCTGCAAGTCAGTTTCAAGTATGTCTTTTCGAGATTTGAACAAAAGTATCTTTTAAATTCTTAAAGTAAGACTATTCAATTCTTGTCTCTTCATCGGTGTCAGCGTGAAATCGACTTTGACATTTTCAGGATTCCTTTTTTTTTTATGCAAAAAAAGATGCTTTTGTTTAAATCAACTTTGACCTTTTTAGGATTCTTAATTTGAAAAGTGATATTTCAGTTCGATGATTCATGTATTGATGACTAGACACATCAGATTAGGCACAATGAAATTTCATTCCATTAGCAAGAGAGAGGGATTACATTACTCGACACAGACCCATAACAACTCGATGACAGACAGACTCAACCATAAGACTAAACTTGAAATAGATTCAAAACATAGGACATACTCATCTGAAATGGAGTGTCACGATGACTCACGTATTCTTTTTTTTTTGAAAGAGCATCCTCATTTGTTTTGCTAGCGAAAGTCCCAAACACCATCGCTTCACTGGCACAGGTTCAACATTCATGGGTATCAGCAAAAGGGATCATTTGAACAGGTAAGCCAAGGGCTTTAGGTTTGATGAAGCTAACATTTTGGTTAACATAGGGTTGGATGGGCGATGGCTCGATGATTTTTTGATCGATCAGGTCCTGGATATCATAGAGAAGGTGCATGCAGCTGTCGGTGTCATAGCTTGGGCCTTGGTAGTAGGCACAACTTTTGGACAGGTCACAACTAGGCGGAGGGATGTCAGTACGAGGCTAAAGGAGTCGGAGATGCCCCTTTTTGATGAGGTTATCAAGGATAACGGACAACGGCATACCGAGGTTGGTAAAGGTTCTTGGGTTGCGGGCTTTGATAAACTTTGAGTTTAAGTGGGTCTTCGAAGTGACACTTGTGTTTGGATATGGACTAGGATTACCCAGGCAAGGGTGTGGGCTTGGATACAAGTAGAGATTTGGATGTGGAAACGGGCGCGGATAAATGGCGTTGGGCGACCCATACTTCCCTTTATGAATACTCTGCACCATCTTCTCAAATCGGCTCACCTTTAAATTTAGCCAATCAATTGTTATTTGTAGCTTGTTCACTTTCTCTTCTAAATCTTGGTAGGCCATTGGTAGCTTTATGATAGCCTGGGCTAGCCTGCGATCATGATAATGAATTCGAGGAGGTATAGAAGTGTCCCTACCCGGGGCTACATTTTCTGTAAATAGAAGTAAAAACCCAAATTAGTAGAGGTACGAAGTACTTCTTATGGGCTCCTAGTGGGGAGAGATGATCGAAATTTTGAAGGATTTATTGATGTGAACCGATGACGATTGTAGTGTGTGTACGACTTCTATACAATGATTGAGATGAGTAAGGATGATGATACATATGCATTTGATGTGTGGAGACTGACACATGTGAGACTGACGAGTGTGCGTACATGTAGACTGATAGGAATGGTATATACATATGAGACAAGCATGTGGATGCAAGCCCTAATCTATATGATGCCCTTACTTCTATCATATAGTAGTTAAGCAAGTAAGGTCCTTATCATACAGAGTGTGCTAACCTTTCTTTCTCGTATGATCATCAGTGGGAGGGAATTGGAATTTTCTGGAAGAAAAATGGAACTTCTGGGATGAGAGATTCGGAAGGAGTTTATGGGAGAAGCAAGGATTTTTGAGAAATCTAGGTGATTTGGACAGAGTTTCTTGATGAAACAAGTATTGTCGGGAGAAACTGGGAAATCAGAGTTTCTGGGTAAAACAAGGTAAAATGTTTTTGGGAAAAGAAGGGAATTCAAGGTTTTTGGGAGAAACATGGATTTTTGGGAAATCTAGACGCATTGGATAGATTTTTGGGAGAAACTGGTGCATATGAGATTTCTGGGAGAAACAGGACTTTTAGAGTTTCTGGGTGAAACAGGGTTTTCTAGGTGACTTGGACAAAGTTACTAAGAGAGGCAGGGATATTAAGACAAAGTTTCTAGGAGAAACATGTAAAGTTGGATAGAGTTTTTGGGAGAAATTGGGAAATCTGAGTTTCTGGAAGAAACAAGGTGAACTTGGGCATTTCTAGGAGATTCCGACAAAGTGTCTGGGAGGAACTGGTATATCTGGGAATTTCTGAGAAATGTAGACAAAGTTTCTGGCAGAAACTGGTATATTTGGGCAAAGTTTTTGGTGAAAAACTTGGATATCTGGGCATTCTGGGAAGTTTAGGTAGAGTTTCTAGGAGAAACTGGGACATCTGGGTACTTCTGGGAGATTTTGACAAAGTGTGTCGGAAGAACTGGTATATCTTGGAATTTCTGAGAAATGTAGACAAAGTTTCTGGAAGAAACTGGTATATCTGGGAATTTCTGAGTGTTTTGGAAATCTGGGCAGAGTTTCTGGGAGAAATTGGAAAATCTGAGTTTCTGGGAGAAACTGGTATATCTGACAGGAGCATGTGATGATGGTGATCATACTGTCTAGAAAGTTTTCATACTCCTATGTCTTAGGACCAACAAACAGGTTTGCGGTGCATATCTTTGTGAGCATGGAGCAGACATCCTTGTCATGGTACCTAGGCAGGTCAACTCAATGTGATCACATGTGAGTGATTGCCTTGGAAATCATAAGAAAAAGGTTATGTTCTATGCCACATAAGCATGTACACCGCGCAGGTAATCCCGCCAGGGCATACAACAGTTATATCACATTGTCATATCTGAAAAGATAAATGAACAGTCCAATGAAAGGTTCTACAGGAATCTATATGCAAAGACTGAGTTTAGGCAAAGAGGGACCGTTGACGAGAGTTCCAATATACCGTCAGAGAGAGTACAGAAGTGTTTACTCTTTTTGATATACCTTGGAAGGTACAATATCAACGCTGACTTGTGCCCTGGCACAGCAAGACCTGAACAATGTCAGCGTCGCATTTCAGACACAATCGGAGGGGGTAATGCAGGAGTGCAATGCGGTGAACCAGACATAGTAAAAATATGATTTTAAGGATGCTTCTTATAAGTCAAACCTCTGTATTGTTTTGTTTTGAAAATAAAATCTCCAACAGAGTTGCCAGATTGTGGACACGTGGAATTTCACTTTTCCTTTCTCGGTTGAAATTGTTTTGAATGAAAAGAGAGGTCTGTTGAAAACAGATACAGAGTCGCCACTTGGACTTTAGGGAACCAAGAAACCTAATTTGACTCACCCAAATGGATAAAGGGCACCGGCCCTTCATAACCAAAGAACATGGTTCGGGGTTTTTGTACGAGAGAGGAAAGAGCCTTCGCCACGACTAAAACACCCTCAATTTGTCCTGTCTCTCGACGGACCTCGATTAGCATCCAAATAATCATCTTATACTATGTTTGGTTCAAGAATTAATAATATGATAGTATATTACATCACATAAGAAACTTGAAATGGAAGATCTAAAGACAAGATATCATTCATAAGATCTAAGCCAAGTATCATACAATGCAAAGTGAAAGATCACACAAACAAACCTAGGAAAAAACGTCTAATCACATATCAAGTAATAAAATTTCCTAATCTAAAGGGGACATGAATTGTTCTTAAAACAAATTAATCAAAGAAATCAAAAATATGCTTAGCAAGCTAATATAATGCATGTTAATCTTTGAGAAAAGAAGATCTCTCAATCCCCAGGATGGATGAGAAAGGAAGTTTTGATCGAGAGGGAGCATGAAGGTGTGGTCAAGTTTATTCCTTATAATCTTCTTAGATTAGGAGTCACAAAAACACATACCTTGCATGGACGCAATGCATGGTCTTATAATGTGCAAAGGTTGTAGAGTGTTTGTGTACATGAATTTTCTAAAGTGACTTAGAAGTCTAGAATATGAATGAATGCATGGAAGAAATCATCATGGGATATGTACAAATATATTATGGACCACTTCCTAAGATATGAACTAATTTGAAGTACATATAAGCATCAAATCAAAGAATGAAAGTAAAAATATACTTGTTGTAAATAATGGATAGAACAGTGAGCTGACCTTGTAGAATTGAAAAGTGGGGTAAGAAATGTTTTTAGTTTATGATTTTTTATGGAGCTCATCCTTATTGTGTCTAGAACACATATCAAAAAGCCAAACTACAATAACTATCACAGACTAAGAGAAATCTGAGTTTCTGGGAGAAACAAGGTGAACTTGGGCATTTCTAGGAGATTCCGACAAAGTGTCTGGGAGGAACTTGTATATCTGGGAATTTATGAGAAATGTAGACAAAGTTTCTGGGAGAAACTGGTATATCTGGGCAAAGTTTTTGGTGAAAAACTTGGATATCTGGGCATTCTGGGAAGTTTAGGTAGAGTTTCTAGGAGAAACTGGGACATCTGGGTACTTCTGGGAGATTTTGACAAAGTGTATCAGAGGAACTGGTATATCTTGGAATTTCTGAGAAAAGTTGACAAAGTTTTTGGGAGAAACTGGTATATCTGGCAATTTCTGAGTTTTTTGGAAATCTGGGCAGAGTTTCTGGGAGAAATTGGAAAATCTGAGTTTCTGGGAGAATTTGGTATATCTGACAGGAGCATGTGATGATGGTGATCATACTGTCTAGAAAGTTTTCATACTCCTTTGTCTTAGGACCAACAAACAAGGTTAACGGTGCATATCTTTGTGAGCATGGAGCAGACATCCTTGTCATGGTACCTAGGCAGGTCAACTCAATGTGATCACATGTGAGTGATTGCCTTGGAAATCATAAGAAAAAGGTTTTGTTCTATGCCACATAAGCATGTACACCGCGCAGGTAATCCCGCCAGGGCATACAACAGTTATATCACATTGTCCTATCTGAATAGATAAATGAGCAGTCCAATGAAAGGTTCTACAGGAATCTATATGCAAAGACTGAGTTTAGTCAAAGAGGGTCCGCTGACGAGAGTTCCAATATACCGTCAGAGAGAGTACCGAAGTGTTTACTCTTTTTGATATACCTTGGAAGGTACAATATCAACGCTGACTTGTGCCCTGGCACAGCAAGACCTGAACAATGTCAACGTCGCATTTCAGACACAGTCGGAGGGGGTAATGTAGGAGTGCAATGCGGTGAACCAGACACAGTAAAAATATGATTTTAAGGATGCTTCTTATAAGTCAAACCTCTGTATTATTTTGTTTTGAAAATAAAATCTCCAAAAGAGTCGCCAGATTGTGGACACGTGGAATTTCACTTTTCCTTTCTCGGTTGAAATTGTTTTGAATGAAAAGAGAGGTCTGTTGAAAACAGATACAGAGTCGCCACTTGGACTTTAGGGAACCAAGAAACCTAATTTGACTCACCCAAATGGATAAAGGGCACCGGCCCTTCATAACCAAAGAACTTGGTTCAGGGTTTTTGTACGAGAGAGGAAAGAGCCTTCGCCACGACTAAAACACCCTTAATTTGTCCTGTCTCTCGACGGACCTCGATTAGCATCCAAATAATCATCTTATACTATGTTTGGTTCAAGAATTAATAATATGATAGTATATTACATCACATAAGAAACTTGAAATGGAAGATCTAAAGACAAGATATCATTCATAAGATCTAAGCCAAGTATCATACAATGTAAAGTGAAAGATCACACAAACAAACCTAGGAAAAAACGTCTAATCACATATCAAGTGATAAAATTTTCCTAATCTAAAGGGGACATGAATTGTTCTTAAAACAAATTAATCAAAGAAATCAAAAATATGCTTAGCAAGCTAATATGATGCATGTTAATCTTTGAGAAAAGAAGATCTCTCAATCCCCAAGATGGATGAGAAAGGAAGTTTTGATCGAGAGGGAGCATGAAGGTGTGGCCAAGTTTATTCCTTATAATCTTCTTAGATTAGGAGTCACAAAAACTCAAACCTTGCATGGATGCAATGCATGGTCTTATAATGTGCAAAGGTTGTAGAGTGTTTGTGTACATGAATTTTCTAAAGTGACTTAGAAGTCTAGAATATGAATGAATGTATGGAGGAAATCATCATGGGATATGTACAAATATATTATGGACCACGTCCAAAGATATGAACTAATTTGAAGTAGATATAAGCATCAAATCAAAGAATGAAAGTAAAAATATACTTGCTGTAAAGAGTGGATAGAAAAGTGAGCTGACCTTGTAGAATTGAAAAGTGGGGTAAGAAATGTTTTTAGTTTATGATTTTTTATGGAGCTCATCCTTATTGTGTCTAGAACACATATCAAAAAGCCAAACTACAATAACTATCACAGACTAACAGAAATCTGAGTTTCTGGGAGAAACAAGGTGAACTTAGGCATTTCTAGGAGATTCCGACAAAGTGTCTGGGAGGAACTGGTATATCTGGGAATTTCTGAGAAATGTATACAAAGTTTTTGGGAGAAACTGGTATATCTGGGCAAAGTTTTTGGTGAAAAACTTGGATATCTGGGCATTCTGGGAAGTTTAGGTAGAGTTTCTAGGAGAAACTGGGACATCTGGGTACTTCTGGGAGATTTTGACAAAGTGTTTCGGAGGAACTAGTATATCTTGGAATTTTTTAGAAAAGTAGACAATGTTTTTGGGAGAAACTGGCATATCTGGGAATTTCTGATTGTTTTGGAAATCTGGGCAGAGTTTCTGGGAGAAATTGGAAAATCTGAGTTTCTGGGAGAAACTGGTATATCTGACAGGAGCATGTGATGATGGTGATCATACTGTCTAGAAAGTTTTCATACTCCTATGTCTTAGCACCAACAAAAAAGGTTTGCGGTGCATATCTTTGTGAGCATGGAGCAGACATCCTTGTCATGGTACCTAGGCAGGTCAACTCAATGTGATCACATGTGAGTGATTGCCTTGGAAATCATAAGAAAAAGGTTCTGTTCTATGCCACATAAGCATGTACACCGCGCAGGTAATCCCGCCAGGGCATACAACAGTTATATCACATTGTCCTATCTGAAAAGATAAATGAACAGTCCAATGAAAGGTTCTACAGGAATCTATATACAAAGACTGAGTTTAGTCAAAGAGGGGTCCGTTGCCGAGAGTTCCAATATACCGTCAGAGAGAGTATGGAAGTGTTTACTCTTTTTGATATACCTTGGAAGGTACAATATCAACGCTGACTTGTGCCCTGGCACAGCAAGACCTGAACAATGTCAGCGTCGTATTTCAGACACAGTCAGAGGGAGTAATGCAGGAGTGCAATACGGTGAACCAGACACAGTAAAAATATGATTTTAAGGATGCTTCTTATAAGTCAAACCTCTGTATTATTTTGTTTTGAAAATAAAATCTCCAACAGAGTCGCCAGATTGTGGACACGTGGAATTTCACTTTTCCTTTCTCGGTTGAAATTGTTTTGAATGAAAAGAGAGGTCTGTTGAAAACAGATACAGAGTCGCCACTTGGACTTTACGGAACCAAGAAACCTAATTTGACTCACCCAAATGGATAAAGGGCACCGGCCCTTCATAACTAAAGAACTTGGTTCGGGGTTTTTGTACGAGAGAGGAAAGAGCCTTCGCCACGACTAAAACACCCTCAATTTGTCCTGTCTCTCGACGGACCTCGATTAGCATCCAAATAATCATCTTATACTATGTTTGGTTCAAGAATTAATAATATGATAGTATATTACATCACATAAGAAACTTGAAATGGAAGATCTAAAGACAAGATATCATTCATAAGATCTAAGCCAAGTATCATATAATGCAAAGTGAAAGATCACACAAACAAACTTAGGAAAAAACGTCTAATCACATATCAAGTAATAAAATTTTCCTAATCTAAAGGGGACATGAATTGTTCTTAAAACAAATTAATCAAAGAAATCAAAAATATGCTTAGCAAGCTAATATGATGCATGTTAATCTTTGAGAAAAGAAGATCTCTCAATCCCCAGGATGGATGAGAAAGGAAGTTTTGATCGAGAGGGAGCATGAAGGTGTGGCCAAGTTTATTCCTTATAATCTTCTTAGATTAGGAGTCACAAAAACCCATACCTTTCATGGATGCAATGCATGGTCTTATAATGTGCAAAGGTTGTAGAGTGTTTGTGTACATGAATTTTCTAAAGTGACTTAGAAGTCTAGAATATGAATGAATGCTTGGAGGATATCATCATGGGATATGTACAAATATATTATGGACCACTTCCTAAGATATGAACTAATTTGAAGTACATATAAGCATCGTATCAAAGAATGAAAGTAGAAATATACTTGCTGTAAATAGTGGATAGAACAGTGAGCTGACCTTGTAGAATTGAAAAGAGGGGTAAGAAATGTTTTTAGTTTGTGATTTTTTATGGAGCTCATCCTTATTGTGTCTAGAACACATATCAAAAAGTCAAACTAAAATAACTATCACAGACTAAGAGAAATCTGAGTTTCTGGGAGAAACAAGGTGAACTTGGGCATTTCTAGGAGATTCCGACAAAGTGTCTGGGAGGACCTGGTATATCTGGGAATTTCTGAGAAATGTAGACTAAGTTTTTGGGAGAAACTGGTATATCTGGGCAAAGTTTTTGGTGAAAAACTTGGATATCTGGGCATTTTGGGAAGTTTAGGTAGAGTTTCTAGGAGAAACTGGGACATCTAGGTACTTCTGGGAGATTTTGACAAAGTGTGTCGGAGGAACTGGTATATCTTGGAATTTCTGAGAAAATTAGACAATATTTTTAGGAGAAACTGGTATATCTGGGAATTTCTGAGTGTTTTGGAAATCTGGGCAGAGTTTCTGGGAGAAATTGGAAAATCTGAGTTTCTGGGAGAAATTGGTATATCTGATAGGAGCATGTTATGATGGTGATCATACTGTCTAGAAAGTTTTCATACTCCTATGTCTTAGGACCAACAAACAAGGTTTGCGGTGCATATCTTTGTGAGCATGGAGCAGACATCCTTGTCATGGTACCTAGGCAGGTCAACTCAATGTGATAACATGTGAGTGATTGCCTTGGAAATCATAAGAAAAAGGTTCTGTTCTATGCCACATAAGCATGTACACCGCGCAGGTAATCCCGCCAGGGCATACAACAGTTATATCACATTGTCCTATCTGAAAAGATAAATGTACAGTCCAATGAAAGGTTCTACAGGAATCGATATGCAAAGACTGAGTTTAGTCAAAGAGGGTCCGTTGACGAGAGTTCCAATATACAGTCAGAGAGAGTACAGAAGTGTTTACTCTTTTTGATACACCTTGGAAGGTACAATATCAACGCTGACTTGTGCCCTGGCACAGCAAGACCTGAACAATGTTAGCGTCGCATTTCAGACACAGTCGGAGGGGGTAATGCAGGAGTGCAATGCGGTGAACCAGACACAGTAAAAATATGATTTTAAGGATGCTTCTTATAAGTCAAACCTCTGTATTATTTTGTTTTGAAAATAAAATCTCCAACAGAGTCGCTAGATTGTGGACACGTGGAATTTCACTTTTCCTTTCTCGGTTGAAATTATTTTGAATGAAAAGAGAGGTCTGTTGAAAACAGATACAGAGTCGCCATTTGGACTTTAGGGAACCAAGAAACCTAATTTGACTCACCCAAATGGATAAAGGGCACCGGCTCTTCATAACCAAAGAACATGGTTCGGGGTTTTTGTACGAGAGAGGAAAGAGCCTTCGCCACGACTAAAACACACTCAATTTGTCCTGTCTCTCGACGGACCTCGATTAGCATCCAAATAATCATATTATACTATGTTTGGTTCAAGAATTAATAATATGATAGTATATTACATCACATAAGAAACTTGAAATGGAAGATCTAAAGACAAGATATCATTCATAAGATCTAAGCCAAGTATCATACAATGCAAAGTGAAAGATCACACAAACAAACCTAGGAAAAAACGTCTAATCACATATCAAGTAATAAAATTTTCCTAATCTAAAGGGGACATGAATTGTTCTTAAAACAAATTAATCAAAGAAATAAAAAATATGCTTAGCAAGCTTATATGATGCATGTTAATCTTTGAGAAAAGAAGATCTCTCAATCCCCAGGATGGATGAGAAAGGAAGTTTTGATCGAGAGGGAGCATGAAGGTGTGGCCAAGTTTATTCCTTATAATCTTCTTAGATTAGGAGTCAAAAAAACCCATACCTTGCATGGATGCAATGCATGGTCTTATAATGTGCAAAGGTTGTAGAGTGTTTGTGTACATGAATTTTCTAAAGTGACTTAGAAGTCTAGAATATGAATGAATGCATGGAGGAAATCATCATAGGATAAGTACAAATATATTATGGACCACGTCCTAAGATATGAACTAATTTGAAGTACATATAAGCATCAAATCAAAGAATGAAAGTAAAAATGTACTTGATGTAAATAGTGGATAGAAAAGTTAGCTGACCTTGTAGAATTGAAAAGTGGGGTGAGAAATGTTTTTAGTTTATGACTTTTTATGGAGCTCATCCTTATTGTGTCTAGAACACATATCAAAAAGCCAAACTACAATAACTATCACAGACTAAGAGAAATCTGAGTTTCTGGGAGAAACAAGGTGAACTTGGGCATTTCTAGGAGATTCCGACAAAGTGTCTGGGAGGAACTGGTATATTTGGGAATTTCTGGGAAATGTATACAAAGTTTTTGGGAGAAACTGGTATATCTGGGCAAAGTTTTTGGTGAAAAACTTGGATATCTGGGCATTCTGGGAAGTTTAGGTAGAGTTTCTAGGAGAAACTGGGACATCTGGGTACTTCTGGGAGATTTTGACAAAGTGTTTCGGAGGAACTGGTATATCTTGGAATTTTTTAGAAAAGTAGACAATGTTTTTGGGAGAAACTGGCATATCTGGGAATTTCTGATTGTTTTGGAAATCTGCGCAGAGTTTCTGGGAGAAACTGGTATATCTGACAGGAGCATGTGATGATGGTGATCATACTGTCTAGAAAGTTTTCATACTCCTATGTCTTAGGACCAACAAACAAGGTTTGCGGTGCATATCTTTGTGAGCGTGGAGCAGACATCCTTGTCATGGTACCTAGGCAGGTCAACTCAATGTGATCACATGTGAGTGATTGCCTTGGAAATCATAAGAAAAAGGTTCTGTTCTATGCCACATAAGCATGTACACCGCGCAGGTAATCCCGCCAGGGCATACAACAGTTATATCACATTGTCCTATCTGAAAAGATAAATGAACAGTCCAATGAAAGGTTCTACAAGAATCTATATGCAAAGACTGAGTTTAGTCAAAGAGGGTCCGTTGCCGAGAGTTCCAATATACCGTCAGAGAGAGTACGGAAGTGTTTACTCTTTTTGATATACCTTGGAAGGTACAATATCAACGCTGACTTGTGCCCTGGCACAGCAAGACCTGAACAATGTCAGCGTCGTATTTCAGAGACAGTCAGAGGGAGTAATGCAGGAGTGCAATACGGTGAACCAGACACAGTAAAAATATGATTTTAAGGATGCTTCTTATAAGTCAAACCTCTGTATTATTTTGTTTTAAAAATAAGATCTCCAACAGAGTAGCCAGATTGTGGACACGTGGAATTACACTTTTCCTTTCTCGGTTGAAATTGTTTTGAATGAAAAGAGAGGTCTGTTGAAAACAGATACAGAGTCGCCACTTGGACTTTAGGAAACCAAGAAACCTAATTTGACTCACCCAAATGGATAAAGGGCACCGGCCCTTCATAACCAAAGAACTTGGTTCGGGGTTTTTGTACGAGAGAGGAAAGAGCCTTCGCCACGACTAAAACACCCTCAATTTGTCCTGTCTCTCGACGGACCTCGATTAGCATCCAAATAATCATCTTATACTATGTTTGGTTCAAGAATTAATAATATGATAGTATATTACATCACATAAGAAACTTAAAATGGAAGAACTAAAGACAAGATATCATTCATAAGATCTAAGCCAAGTATCATACAATGCAAAGTGAAAGATCACACAAACAAACCTAGGAAAAAACGTCTAATCACATATCAAGTAATAAAATTTTCCTAATCTAAAGGGGACATGAATTGTTCTTAAAACAAATTAATCAAAGAAATCAAAAATATGCTTAGCAAGCTAATATGATGCATGTTAATCTTTGAGAAAAGAAGATCTCTCAATCCCCAGGATGGTTGAGAAAGGAAGTTTTGATCGAGAGGGAGCATGAAGGTGTGGCCAAGTTTATTCCTTATAATCTTCTTAGATTAGGAGTCACAAAAACCCATACCTTGCATGGATGCAATGCATGGTCTTACAATGTGCAAAGGTTGTAGAGTGTTTGTGTACATGAATTTTCTAAAGTGACTTAGAAGTCTAGAATATGAATGAATGCATGGAGGAAATCATCATGGGATATGTACAAATATATTATGGACCACGTCCTAAGATATGAACTAATTTGAAGTACATATATTCATCAAATCAAAGAATGAAAGTAAAAATATACTTGCTGTAAATAGTGGATAGAAAAGTGAGCTGACCTTGTAGAATTGAAAAGTGGGGTAAGAAATGTTTTTAGTTTATGATTTTTTATGGAGCTCATCCTTATTGTGTCTAGAACGCATATCAAAAAGCCAAACTACAATTACTATCACAGACTAAGAGAAATCTGAGTTTCTGGGAGAAACAAGGTGAACTTGGGCATTTCTAGGAGATTCCGACAAAGTGTCTGGGAGGAACTGGTATATCTGGGAATTTCTGAGAAATGTATACAAAGTTTTTGGGAGAAACTGGTATATCTGGGCAAAGTTTTTGGTGAAAAACTTGGATATCTGGGCATTCTGGGAAGTTTAGGTAGAGTTTCTAGGAGAAACTGGGACATCTGGGTACTTCTGGGAGATTTTGACAAAGTGTTTCGGAGGAACTGGTATATCTTGGAATTTTTTAGAAAAGTAGACAATGTTTTTGGGAGAAACTGGCATATCTGGGAATTTCTGATTGTTTTGGAAATCTGGGCAGAGTTTCTGGGAGAAATTGGAAAATCTGAGTTTCTGGGAGAAACTGGTATATCTGACAGGAGCATGTGATGATGGTGATCATACTGTCTAGAAAGTTTTCATACTCCTATGTCTTAGGACCAACAAACAAGGTTTGCGGTGCATATCTTTGTGAGCATGGAGCAGACATCCTTGTCATGGTACCTAGGCAGGTCAACTCAATGTGATCACATGTGAGTGATTGCCTTGGAAATCATAAGAAAAAGGTTCTGTTCTATGCCACATAAGCATGTACACCGCGCAGGTAATCCCGCCAGGGCATACAACAGTTATATCACATTGTCCTATCTGAAAAGATAAATGAACAGTCCAATGAAAGGTTCTACAGGAATCTATATACAAAGACTGAGTTTAGTCAAAGAGGGTCCGTTGCCGAGAGTTCCAATATACCGTCAGAGAGAGTACGGAAGTGTTTACTCTTTTTTCATATACCTTGGAAGGTACAATATCAACGCTGACTTGTGCCCTGGCACAGCAAGACCTGAACAATGTCAGCGTCGTATTTCAGACACAGTCAGAGGGAGTAATGCAGGAGTGCAATACGGTGAACCAGACACAGTAAAAATATGATTTTAAGGATGCTTCTTATAAGTCAAACCTCTGTATTATTTTGTTTTGAAAATAAAATCTCCAACAGAGTCGCCAGATTGTGGACACGTGGAATTTCACTTTTCCTTTCTCGGTTGAAATTGTTTTGAATGAAAAGAGAGGTCTGTTGAAAACAGATACAGAGTTGCTACTTGGACTTTAGGGAACCAAGAAACTTAATTTGACTCACCAAATGGATAAAGGGCACCGGCCCTTCATAACCAAAGAACTTGGTTCGGGGTTTTTGTACGAGAGAGGAAAGAGCCTTCGCCACGACTAAAACACCCTCAATTTGTCCTGTCTCTCGACGGACCTCGATTAGCATCCAAATAATCATCTTATACTATGTTTGGTTCAAGAATTAATAATATGATAGTATATTACATCACATAAGAAACTTGAAATGAAAGATCTAAAGACAAGATATCATTCATAAGATCTAAGCCAAGTATCATATAATGCAAAGTGAAAGATCACACAAACAAACCTAGGAAAAAATGTCTAATCACATATCAAGTAATAAAATTTTCCTAATCTAAAGGGGACATGAATTGTTCTTAAAACAAATTAATCAAAGAAATCAAAAATATGCTTAGCAAGCTAATATGATGCATGTTAATCTTTGAGAAAAGAAGATCTCTCAATCCCTAGGATGGATGAGAAAGGAAGTTTTGATCGAGAGGGAGCATGAAGGTGTGGCCAAGTTTATTCCTTATAATCTTCTTAGATTAGGAGTCACAAAAACCCATACCTTTCATGGATGCAATGCATGGTCTTATAATGTGCAAAGGTTGTAGAGTGTTTGTGTACATGAATTTTCTAAAGTGACTTAGAAGTCTAGAATATGAATGAATGCATGGAGGATATCATCATGGGATATGTACAAATATATTATGGACCACTTCCTAAGATATGAACTAATTTGAAGTACATATAAGCATCGAATCAAAGAATGAAAGTAGAAATATACTTGCTGTAAATAGTGGATAGAACAGTGAGCTGACCTTGTAGAATTGAAAAGTGGGATAAGAAATGTTTTTAGTTTATGATTTTTTATGGAGCTCATCCTTATTGTGTCTAGAACACATATCAAAAAGCCAAACTACAATAACTATCACAGACTAAGAGAAATCTGAGTTTCTGGGAGAAACAAGGTGAACTTGGGCATTTCTAGGAGATTCCGACAAAGTGTCTGGGAGGAACTGGTATATCTGGGAATTTCTGAGAAATGTAGACAAAGTTTTTGGGAGAAACTGGTATATCTGGGCAAAGTTTTTGGTGAAAAACTTGGATATCTGGGCATTCTGGGAAGTTTAGGTAGAGTTTCTAGGAGAAACTGGGACATCTGGGTACTTCTGGGAGATTTTGACAAAGTGTGTCGGAGGAACTGGTATATCTTGGAATTTCTGAGAAAATTAGACAATGTTTTTGGGAGAAACTGGTATATCTGGGAATTTCTGAGTGTTTTGGAAATCTGGGCAGAGTTTCTGGGAGAAATTGGAAAATCTGAGTTTCTGGGAGAAATTGGTATATCTGACAAGAGCATGTGATGATGGTGATCATACTGTCTAGAAAGTTTTCATACTCCTATGTCTTAGGACCAACAAACAAGGTTTGCGGTGCATATCTTTGTGAGCATGGAGTAGACATCCTTGTCATGGTACCTAGGCAGGTCAACTCAATGTGATAACATGTGAGTGATTGCCTTGGAAATCATAAGAAAAAGGTTCTTTTCTATGCCACATAAGTATGTACACCGCGCAGGTAATCCCGCCAGGGCATACAACAGTTATATCACATTGTCCTATCTGAAAAGATAAATGAACAGTCCAATGAAAGGTTCTACAGGAATCGATATGCAAAGACTGAGTTTTGTCAAAGAGGGGTCCGTTGAAGAGAGTTCCAATATACCGTCAGAGAGAGTACGGAAGTGTTTACTCTTTTTGATATACCTTGGAAGGTACAATATCAACGCTGACTTGTGCCCTGGCACAGCAAGACCTGAATAATGTCAGCGTCGCATTTCAGACACAGTCGGAGGGGGTAATGCAGGAGTGCAATGCGGTGAACCAGACACAGTAAAAATATGATTTTAAGGATGCTTCTTATAAGTCAAACCTCTGTATTATTTTGTTTTGAAAATAAAATCTCCAACAGAGTCGCCAGATTGTGGACACATGGAATTTCACTTTTCCTTTCTCGGTTAAAATTGTTTTGAATGAAAAGAGAGGTCTGTTGAAAACAGATACAGAGTCGCCACTTGGACTTTAGGGAACCAAGAAACCTAATTTGACTCACCCAAATGGATAAAGGGCACCGGCCCTTCATAACGAAAGAACTTGGTTCAGGGTTTTTGTACGAGAGAGGAAAGAGCCTTCGCCACGACTAAAACACCCTCAATTTGTCCTGTCTCTCGACGGACCTCGATTAGCATCCAAATAATCATCTTATACTATGTTTGTTTCAAGAATTAATAATATGATAGTATATTACATCACATAAGAAACTTGAAATGGAAGATCTAAAGACAAGATATCATTCATAAGATCTAAGCCAAGTATCATACAATGCAAAGTGAAAGATCACACAAACAAACCTAGGAAAAAACGTCTAATCACATATCTAGTAATAAAATTTTCCTAATCTAAAGGGGACATGAATTGTTCTTAAAACAAATTAGCCAAAGAAATCAAAAATATGCTTAGCAAGCTAATATGATGCATGTTAATCTTTGATAAAAGAAGATCTCTCAATCCCCAGGATGGATGAGAAAGGAAGTTTTGATCGAGAGGGAGCGTGAAGGTGTGGCCAAGTTTATTTCTTATAATCTTCAGAGATTAGGAGTCACAAAAACCCATACCTTGCATGGATGCAATGCATGGTCTTATAATGTGCAAAGGTTGTAGAGTGTTTGTGTACATGAATTTTCTAAAGTGACTTAGAAGTCTAGAATATGATTGAATGCATGGAGGAAATCATCATGGGATATGTAAAAATATATTATGGACCACTTCCTAAGATATGAACTAATTTGAAGTACATATAAGCATCAAATCAAAGAATGAAAGTAAAAATATACTTGCTGTAAATAGTGGATAGAACAGTGAGCTGACCTTGTAGAATTGAAAAGTGGGGTAAGAAATGTTTTTAGTTTATCATTTTTTATGGAGCTCATCCTTATTGTGTCTAGAACACATATCAAAAGGCCAAACGACAATAACTATCACAGACTAAGAGAAATCTGAGTTTATGGGAGAAACAAGGTGAACTTGGGCATTTCTAGGAGATTCCGACAAAGTGTCTGGGAGGAACTGGTATATCTGGGAATTTTTGAGAAATGTAGACAAAGTGTCTGGGAGAAACTGGTATATCTGGGCAAAGTTTTTGGTGAAAAACTTGGATATCTGGGCATTCTGGGAAGTTTAGGTAGAGTTTGTAGGAGAAACTGGGACATCTGGGTACTTCTGGGAGATTTTGAGAAAGTGTGTCGGAGGAACTGGTATATTTTGGAATTTCTGAGAAAAGTAGACAAAGTTTCTGGGAGAAACTGGTATATCTGGGAATTTCTGAGTGTTTTGGAAATCTGGGCAGAGTTTCTGGGAGAAATTGGAAAATCTGAGTGTCTGGGAGAAATTGGTATATCTGACAGGAGCATGTGATGATGGTGATCATACTGTCTAGAAAGTTTTCATACTCCTATGTCTTAGGACCAACAAACAAGGTTTGCGATGCATATCTTTGTGAGCATGAAGCAGACATCCTTGTCATGGTATCTAGGCAGGTCAACTCAATGTGATCACATGTGAGTGATTGCCTTGGAAATCATAAGAAAAAGGTTCTGTTCTATGCCACATAAGCATGTACACCGCGCAGGTAGTCCCGCCAAGGCCTACAACAGTTACATCACATTGTCCTATCTGAAAAGATAAATGAACAGTCCAATGAAAGGTTCTACAGGAATCTATATGCAAAGACTGAGTTTAGTCAAAGAGGGTCCGTTGACGAGTGTTCCAATATACCGTCAGAGAGAGTACGAAAGTGTTTACTCTTTTTGATATACCTTGGAAGGTACAATATCAACGCTGACTTGTGCCCTGGCACACAAGACCTGAACAATGTCAGCGTCGCATTTCAGACACAGTCGGAGGGGGTAATGCAGGAGTGCAATGCGGTGAACCAGACACAGTAAAAATATGATTTTGAAGGATGCTTCTTATAAGTCAAACCTCTGTATTATTTTGTTTTGAAAATAAAATCTCCAACAGAGTCGCCAGATTGTGGACACGTGGAATTTCACTTTTCCTTTCAAGGTTAAAATTGCTTTGAATGAAAAGAGAGGTCTGTTGAAAACAGATACAGAGTCGCCACTTGGACTTTAGGGAACCAAGAAACCTAATTTGACTCACCCAAATGGATAAAGGGCACCGGCCCTTCATAGCCAAAGAACTTGGTTCGGGGTTTTTGTACGTGAGAGGAAAGAGCCTTCGCCTAGACTAAAACACCCCCAATTTGTCCTGTCTCTCGACGGACCTCGATTAGCATCCAAATAATCATCTTATACTATGTTTGGTTCAAGAATTAATAATATGATAACATATTACATCACATAAGAAACTTGAAATGGAAGATCTAAAGACAAGATATCATTCATAAGATCTAAGCCAAGTATCATACAATGCAAAGTGAAAGATCACACAAACAAACCTAGGAAAAAACGTCTAATCACATATTAAGTAATAAAATTTTCCTAATCTAAAGGGGACATGAATTGTTCTTAAAACAAATTAATCAAAGAAATCAAAAATATGCTTAGCAAGCTAATATGATGCATGTTAATCTTTGAGAAAGAAGATCTCTCAATCCCCAGGATGGATGAGAAAGGAAGTTTTGATCGAGAGGGAGCATGAATGTGTGGCCAAGTTTATTCCTTATAATCTTCTTAGATTAGGAGTCACAAAAACCCATACCTTGCATGGATGCAATGCATGGTCTTATAATGTGCAAAGGTTGTAGAGTGTTTGTGTACATGAATTTTTTAAAGTGACTTCGAAGTCTAGAATATGAATGAATGCATGGAGGAAATCCTCATGGGATATGTACAAATATATTATGGACTACTTCCTAAGATATGAACTAATTTGAAGTACATATAAGCATCAAATCAAAGAATGAAAGTAAAAATATACTTGCTGTAAATAGTGGATAGAACAGTGAGTTGACCTTGTAGAATTGAAAAGTTGGGTAAGAAATGTTTTTAGTTTATGATTTTTTATGGAGCTTTCATGGATGCAATGCATGGTCTTATAATGTGCAAAGGTTGTAGAGTGTTTGTGTACATGAATTTTCTAAAGTGACTTAGAAGTCTAGAATATGAATGAATGCATGGAGGATATCATCATGGGATATGTACAAATATATTATGGACCACTTCCTAAGATATGAACTAATTTGAAGTACATATAAGCATCGAATCAAAGAATGAAAGTAGAAATATACTTGCTGTAAATAGTGGATAGAACAGTGAGCTGACCTTGTAGAATTGAAAAGTGGGGTAAGAAATGTTTTTAGTTTATGATTTTTTATGGATCTCATCCTTATTGTGTCTAGAATACATATCATAAAGCCAAACTACAATAACTATCACAGACTAAGAGAAATCTGAGTTTCTGGGAGAAATAAGGTGAACTTGGGCATTTCTAGGAGATTCCGATAAAGTGTCTGGGAGGAACTGGTACATCTGGGAATTTCTGAGAAATGTAGACAAAGTTTCTGGGAGAAACTGGTATATCTGGGCAAAGTTTTTGGTGAAAAACTTGGATATCTGGGCATTCTGGGAAGTTTAGGTAGAGTTTCTTGGAGAAACTGGGACATCTGGGTACTTCTGGGAGATTTTGACAAAGTGTGTCGGAGGAACTGGTATATCTTGGAATTTCTGAGAAAAGTAGACAATGTTTCTGGGAGAAACTGTTATATCTGAGAATTTCTGAGTGTTTTGGAAATCTGGGCAGAGTTTCTGGGAGAAATTGGAAAATCTGAGTTTCTCGGAGAAACTGGTATATCTGACAGGAGCATGTGATGATGGTGATCATACTGTCTAGAAAGTTTTCCTACACCTATGTCTTAGGACCAATAAACAAGGTTTGCATTGCATATCTTTGTGAACATGGAGCAGACATCCTTGTCATGGTACCTAGGCAGGTCAACTCAATGTGATCACATGTGAGTGATTGCCTTGGAAATCATAAGAAAAAGGTTCTGTTCTATGCCACATAAGCATGTACACCGCGCAGGTAATCCCGCCAGGGCATACAACAGTTCTGTCACATTGTCCTATCTGAAAAGATAAATGAACAGTCCAATGAAAGGTTCTACAGGAATCTATATGCAAACACTGAGTTTAGTCAAAGAGGGTCCGTTGACGAGAGTTCCAATATACCGTCAGAGAGAGTACGGAAGTGTTTACTCTTTTTGATATACCTTGGAAGGTACAATATCAACGCTGACTTGTGCCCTGGCACAGCAAGACCTGAACAATGTCAGCGTCGCATTTCAGACACAGTCGGAGGGGGTAATGCAGGAGTGCAATGCGATGAACCAGACACAGTAAAACTATGATTTTAAGGATGCTTCTTATAAGTCAAACCTCTGTATTATTTTGTTTTGAAAATAAAATCTCCAACAAAGTCGCCAGATTGTGGACACGTGGAATTTCACTTTTCCTTTCTCGGTTGAATTTATTTTGAATGAAAAGCGAGGTCTGTTGAAAACAGATACAGAGTCGCCACTTGGACTTTAGGGAACCAAGAAACCTAATTTGACTCACCCAAATGGATAAAGGGCACCGGCCCTTCATAACCAAAGAACTTTTTTCGGGGTTTTTGTACGAGAGAGGAAAGAGCCTTCGCCACGACTAAAACACCCTCAATTTGTCCTGTCTCTCGACGGACCTCGATTAGCATCCAAATAATCATCTTATACTATGTTTGGTTCAAGAATTAATAATATGATAGTATATTACATCACATAAGAAACTTGAAATGGAAGAACTAAAGACAAGATATCATTCATAAGATCTAAGCCAAGTATCATATAATGCTATGTGAAAGATCACACAAACAAACCTAGGAAAAAACGTCTAATCACATATCAAGTAATAAAATTTTCCTAATCTAAAGGGGACATGAATTGTTTTTAAAACAAATTAATCAAAGAAATCAAAAATATGCTTAGCAAGCTAATATGATGCATGTTAATCTTTGAGAAAGAAGATCTCTCAATCCCCAGGATGGATGAGAAAGGAAGTTTTGATCGAGAGGGAGCATGATTGTGTGGCCAAGTTTATTCCTTATAATCTTCTTAGATTAGGAGTCACAAAAACCCATACCTTGCATGGATGCAATGCATGGTCTTATAATGTGCAAAGGTTGTAGAGTGTTTGTGTACATGAATTTTTTAAAGTGACTTCGAAGTCTAGAATATGAATGAATGCATGGAGGAAATCCTCATGGGATATGTACAAATATATTATGGACTACTTCCTAAGATATGAACTAATTTGAAGTACATATAAGCATCAAATCAAAGAATGAAAGTAAAAATATACTTGCTGTAAATAGTGGATAGAACAGTGAGTTGACCTTGTAGAATTGAAAAGTTGGGTAAGAAATGTTTTTAGTTTATGATTTTTTATGGAGCTCATCCTTATTGTGTCTAGAGCACATAACAAAAATCCAAACTACAATAACTATCACAGACTAAGTGAAATCATATGAACAAGAGAGGTAGCTTAGAAACAGAGTCTGTACTGTCGACTGAAATGTCGATAAATTTTAGAAAATGAGAACGACACATCTAGAGGCACATATTATACCAAAAATTTGCTAAGACACTAAAGTTCAAGGGAAAAATGAGTTGGGACCACTCCGTTTGGAAAAGTTTTCTGAAAGACAAGTTGAAAGTCAACCTAGCTGCTGTGACAGCAAAAACAGAATGTTTGGATGGAATGTTTTGGTCAAAATGGAACCCTTCCAAGTGTTTTCAAGCCAAGCCATAAATGATGGGTGTTCTATAATGAGTTAGGAAGACTTTCCAAGTGGTCTTATAATCACCCTTTGAGTATTGAGTTTTAGAGAAATCTTTGAACCCATATCATTCACTGTTTTGAAGATTTTTGGTGAAACAAGGCTTGTTTCTTGGAATCCAAATGTTGGGGTTTTAGAGGGATTTTGAAATAGGGGTTTTAAAAGCACATTTTCAGCACAAAAAGGGGATTAAGAACACTTAATAAATCAACATCAAACTCATCATCAAGAACTCCCAATATTGTTTGCACAAACATAGTTTTGTTCGAGAATATGACTTCAATAATACATATGAATGTATTGAAGTTAGAATCATCATCCATCAAATATGTCTTTGAGGTCAAGAGCTACTATCCATAAGGATTCACTCTCCTCAAACAACATGTTATTTAGATGATGATAAACACGTATGTAATCAAAGAAAAATAAAAAAGAAATGAGGTGAGAAGAGATGAACATAATATGTAAACAATCAAATAAGCAATCAATAGATGATGATCATTGAGATATTGGACTTGCAACTTGGTGTTTCACTCATATATATTGACATTTGGACAAGGAAATAGCTTCCTAACTCAAGATTGCTCAAGAATGGTGGTTGGGGAGGATTTGGTTGTGAAGTAGATAGAAGGATAATGGAAGAACTTGAGTTTAGAACTCACTTTCTATAGAAAATCAGTGAAGGAAGCTCCATTTCTCACTTCTAACTCTAAGCATATCTCTCATTCTCTCTACAACTTCTCCAAGCTTTGCACTTGACCCTCCTTCAAAATTAAGAGCAAAGGAGGGTTTATATAGGCTAATTTGGGGGTGATTTTGGGATTTAGAAAGTGCTCCCGTTGGTCCCAGACATCTGTGAACATAAAACTACATCGTTTTGACATTTAATTATTCAATTTGGACCCCCAAAATAAATTACAAAAATGGGTTCTGTGGGGTTTGAGTGCCATCGCAGCACTGGCCATGCGCTGCCACGGCAGTGGCCCAGTGCCGCCGCGGCCTTGCTCCTCAGATGTCCAGAAAATTCTATTTAGGCCCCTAGAGGTTCCGGTATTCGCGAAAAGTCCCTATTTTGTCCAAAATTCACAGAAAAAGCGTACGAACTCCAAACTGAGCTTGTGATATACCGTTGGAAAGGTATTGGAGTCTAATTTCTATGTAAAATATTTTGGAGTCAGGTCACTTTGAAAAGTTTTGCGGTATTTGCGATAAAAGCTGATTTGACCGTCTTTTTCACCTTCAAAAATCCATAATAAATTCGTTTTGAATTCAGAAATTATGTGCGATAAACCATTGGAAAGCTATTGACCTCTAGTATCCATGAAAAATGTTTGAAAAATGTCACGGCACTCTAGTTGCAATGTCAATTTTTAGGTCAAATCGGTTAAACTTAGGATCTCCAGGAAGTTCTGGGAGCCCTTGGGAGCTCCTAGGGGCTGACGTTTTCGTCCGATTTTCTTTTAAAACTCCTTTTAGTACTTTTCACATGGTCTAGAATGATCTCGGAACTTTTTGGAAAATTTGGACAATTTCGATCAAACCCTAGTCAAACATGGTTAAACTTGGGTCAAACCGGTCAACGGGGACTTTCCGGAAACTTCCGGGACTTCCGGGGGTCTCTGGGAGTTGACGATTTCATCTGATTTTGCTTCAAAACTCATTTTTATCATTTTTCTTACGACTTAGCATGTTTCCTGAACTTTTGGTCCAAACCAGGGAGTTTTTGGGCTTTCAAGGGAACATTTTAAGAGATAGAACTAACTTCCACGAGTCCTTTTTGAGTCTTTTTCGATCTTTGTGAACCACCAAGCTATTTGTCTCCTAAATCTGATAGCCGACAAAATGGGGTGTCTACACCACCTCTGCTAAAATCGATCATCTGACTAGGTTAGGCTACCATTACTATCCATTACAACCTGCCACCGAAGCCATAAAGAAAGGGCCAATCAAGAACAAGGGAAAAGAGAAGATGGATGAGATTACCAAAGAGGACAATGATCTGATAAAGCAATTGAAGAAAACCCAAGCACATCTCTCACTATAAGACCTCATGGTAACTTCCTACAAGCATAGCCAAGCTGTTTTGAATGCCTTGGCTAGGATTGAAGTCCCCATTGACACTGCACCGGAAGATATGGTGGCTTTCTTCAACACACTCACATATGATCCGACCATTACTTTCTCCGACGAAGATCTGCCACCAGAGGGGTCCATTCATAATAAATCTTTGTACATCACTATCGGGTACAAGGGTCAATAAGTACCATTCTTCCTGGTTAATGCAGGATCTGCCTTAGATGTTTGTGCTCTAAGAACTACCATTGCTTCAGGCATCGACATCTTCCACATCACCCCGTCTATATAATCTATGAGAGCCTATGATAACACAAAGAGGACCGTGATGGGGACCATCTCTCTATAAATCCAAGTGGGATCTTTGGTTTGTACTGAGCTATTCCAAGTCATGGACATACTTGCCTCATTTGACTTGTTGATTGGGAAGCCTTGGCTACATGTTGACAAGGCTATGTCATCCACTATGTACCAAATGATCAAGTATGTTTACGAGAAAGAAGTAAAAATCATCTTTGGAAATAGTTGGGGAAATGAAACCTCATCGAGCTACACTCCCATCTTTGAAATCCAAATGCCTAAGTTAGAAGAAGGAGAAATTGGGGGTTCTTTATGAAAAGAGTTCACATAATTACTGATGAAGCATGAAATCCAATCTGCGGTGATCAATATTGAAAATGAACTTTTCCTTGGGTTAGGACTGGGCTGATACTAACAAGGGAATCGTAAGTTCCCTCGAATCGAAGGGTAAAAAGGCACATTTGGGTTGTGGTACAAACCCACTGAAGAAGACATTGAGTTATAGAAGCCATGGAAGAAGAGAGTGAGAAGTCTCTTGCCATACCGAAAGACCTTGAACTGATAGTTCATCAATGAAGGGGATGATTTCTCCTACTACAAGTTTATAGAACCTTGGATCCATCAGGCTACAGGGAAGAGATACCCTAGCCTTGAAATCTTTGCTAATTATGAAATGTCCCCTTATCAAGATTTGTTCTACCCAGAAGAAGTCGTCAAGTCCCCGGAGGAAGATTGGTTGAAGTACCTAGACATTGAAGCCATCGAGAAGATGTGGGAAGAACTTGTCCAAGAAAGGAAAGAAAAAAGGGCCAAGAGCCAAGATGATCAGATCATATCAACCAAGAAGGGTTTGAGCAATCAGGCTGTAGAGTTATCTGTCTATGTCTCCCTATCCCTTATTCCCCTGGAGTCTGTACTTCCCATTATCGAGTCTATATTAGAGTTGGCCACTATTAGCCCACCAATGTTTGATGTAATTGTTCCACCAGCCATGAATGAAGTGAGAGATGATTCTTCTTACTCCCTAGTGTCTAATAATTGCGAATGCACATATCTCTTTGAGGATCTTCCAATTGAACTCAAACACTTAATTGAAAAACCACATGCTTGTGAAATAATCGAAGATAACTTATCGATTAATCTATACAATGAAGACAATCCAAAAATTGTGCAAATTAGCTTAACGCTTAATGAAGAAGAAAAGAAAAACTAGCTCTTTTGGTAAAAGAACTCAATGATATTTTTGTTTCGTCTTACAAAGACATGCCTGGGGTCGACCCTAACATTGTCCAACATCATATTCCCCTTCTCCTCGATTCTAAACCTGTCAAGCAAAAACAAAGGCACATGAGACCAGAATGGACACTTAAGGTCAAAGAAGAAGTAGAAAAGCAGTTTAAAGTAGGATTCATCACTGTCATAGAGTATCTAGAATGGGTTGCCAACATGGTGTGAGTCCCCAAGAAGGATTGAAAAATTTGCATATGCATTGACTTCCGCAATCTAAACAAGGCCAGTCCGAAGGATGACTTTCTACTTCCCCACATCAATGTTTTGGTAGACAATATCATAGGCCACAAGCTATTATCATACATGGATGGGTTCTTAGGGTATAATCAGATTCTAATGGCACTGAAGACTGAGAAAATACAACCTTCACCACAGCGTGGGGGACTTACTGCTACAGGGTGATGCCTTTCAGGCACAAGAATGTCAGAGCAACCTACCAAAGGGCTGCCACCACTCTGTTGCATGATATGATTAACAAAGAAGTAAAAGTATACCTAGATGACATGATTGTGAAATCCAAGGATCGAGAGGGACAATTGGTAGCACTGGTGAAATTCTTCGAAAGGTTGTGCAAATACAAGATGAGACTGAACCCGAAGAAATGCACTTTTAGGGCAAATACAAGATCACATAATGGGGGATATAAGTGGACCCTTAAAAAATTAAGGCAATTTTAGAGATGACACCATGATAGAATGAGAAAGAAATAAGTGGGTTCCTCAGGAGGATTCAATTCATCTGGCACTTCATCTCCTAACTCACAACTACATATGATCCCTTATTTCGACTACTGAAGAAATGATGGGATGACCAATGCCAAACTGCCTTTGATAAAATAAAAAGCTACATTCAAAATCCACTAGTACTCTTACCACCTACCCCCACAAGCATTGGCTTCTTTACCTATCTATCTCTGATAATGCCATGGGTTGTATGCTAGCCCAAGAAGGAGAAGAGAGCCACTCCGAAAAAGCTATATATTACCTTAGCAAGAGGATGATTGGGTATGAACTCAACTACTCTACACTTGAAAAAAAAATATTAGGCTTTAGTCTAGTGCACTCACTGACTAAGACAATACATTGTAGCCTTTCCAGTTGTGCTCATATCCTGCATGGTTCCTCTAAAATACCTCCGTGAAAAGCCCACCTTGATTGGTCGTATATCCTGTTGGTTACTTCTACTATCTAAATTTGATATCAAATATGTAACAAGCATCTCGATAAAAGGGGGAATTGTAGTCGAGCATCTCGCTAAGCACACCATTGATTCTTAAGAAAAGGGATACTTCCCATTCCTAGACGAGAATATCATGGAAGTCAAAGAGATGTAGTGGAAGTTATACTTTAATGGGGTAGCCAACATAAAAGGATATAGATTGGGGATGATTCTAGTATTACCAAATAGGGACCACACTCCACTAGCAGTCAAGCTCAACTATAACTCCACCAACAATGCTTTGGATTACGAGGCATACATTTTGGGGATGGAAGTATCCATAGAGTTAAATGTTTACAAATTATATATCTTCGAAGACTGAAACCTCATTGTATCACAAGCCAAAGGAGAATGGAAGGTGAAGGAAGAAAGGTTAAAGCCCTATCATGATCATCTCGATGGACTCAAGAAATAGGTCAAGAGCATAGCATTCTTCTACCTGCCTAGGGAAGAAAACCAGTTAGTAGATTCTTTGAATACCCTAGCATCCATGATAAAAATCCTTGTAGGATTAAAGATTAAGCCCTTAGTAATTGAGTAGAGGTATGAGCCGTCATTTTGCAAGAACGCCATAATTGAAGAAGAAGAAAAAGAAACACCATGGTACCAAGATATATGGGACTTCATAGAAAAGGGAACTTATGCCAAAAGGTCTACTGAAAAAGACAAAAGAACAATTCGAAGGTTCGTGACATAGTTTGTCATCTGCGGGGGAAGTCTACTAAAGAAAGGATACAATTGTAACAACCTGACTTGCCTATTCAGAAGGAACACCTGAAGGATGATGGAAGAAATACATGAAGGGGTTTACGGTCTCTACATGAATGGCCACATAGTGGCTAAGAAGTGTTGGGATTGTGCCACCAAACCCGATCTTTATGCATTTGACATTTAGCACTTTATATATGGATATTATATTTACATTTATTTATGTATGTGTCCTGAGATGATTAATGAAGTCCATAAATATCATGGTAGGTAATTCATGTATGTATGAGATACATACAAGAGAGATATGAATTACTATTCTTTGATACTCAGAACTTGTCATAGTGGATGATGAGACTGGATATCTCACCAGGTATACATTGTAGCATTAGTAACTACCATTGGATAGAGTGATGAATCTCAATCACTATAGTGTGAATCTAGTTAATATGCTAGTGCTTATAGTGCATTGACAGACCATAAGATTCCTATTGACATATAAAACTATCAACAGTCGATAGGAACTCATAACTTGTATAAGGTATATGTTCTCAATCTTGAGACAATTATGGGCACAAACTATGGATGTGACTAATTTGACTTACCAATCAGTGAGGTCTCACATGATCAATACCTGGGTATCTTAGGATTGTCATATTCATAGGGTTATGAATATATATTGTCAAGATAGTGTCTATCCTCTGATGAATAGTAAGCATTCCCTTGAGAATGTCACCAAGATGATTACTGATAATTGCAGTCTTGTTGATAAGTAGTTATCAACATGTTTGGTAATAATGAGAGGTGAATGGGACTCAAGGAATGGAAGATGTAGTCATCATTCAGGTTGACAGACACAGTTATCTGACTACTTAAATAAGATTATGAATGCTGATGGTAAAGGGACATTAGTACACTATAAAAGTCTAGTTATCCCTTCAGATATGTACTTTTATTATGGAGTTCAGTTATCGTTATGTAGTGGAGTTAACGTTAACTGATCAGTTGGTTGATTAGCTAATCTAAGAGTTTGATCATAGTAATTAACAAATGATCTGGACCAATAATAAAGAACCTAGGAGGTTCTACTCTTAGCTTCACAATAATGCCTGGAAAGGTAGGAAGAGGAGTTCGGTCGATTGAACTAGTTTTGATCGATTGAACATGGGTGATTTTGATCGATCGAACCTTCGATCGATTGAAATTGTGTCGATCGATCAAAACCCAAAGGTCAGTTTGAAAACCTATATATAGGGGAGCTGTGTCTAGAATAAGTTTGAATGTCGTTTTACTACTCCAGCTCTCCAGAAAATAGATTAGGGTTTTCTTAGCCTCCTCCCTCTCTATATTAGAGTTCCCACCTAATCTAGCCTCTCTGAGAAGTATTCAAGGAGTCACAAGTGTGAAGATCACCTAGAGGAATCTGCTGCCCGCAAAAGGAGAAGACAATCAGAATTGGGTTTAAGAGCTTAAGGTAATGCTCTTATCCCTTTCCTCCCTTGCATCTATAGAGTTAATGAGTACTAGATCCGGGCATGCCAATGATGTTTTTGAAACATGATTTTCGCTGCACATGAGATTTAAATTTTTGAAACGTACCGAAATCCATCAATTGGTGACAGATCTCACTTATTTGGATCTATAGATGCGTTTTGGAACTTGTTTGATTTGTATGTTAATTTTTTAGTACTATTTTTTAAAATGCATCATCACAGTTCCATTTCTATAGCAGATAACAAATCTGTGATTGTATAGGATGCATGGCAATTTTGATTCATCAAAAGTGTTTCGATTGATTGAAACTGACTGTTTTTGATGGATTGAAAGCAATTTGATCGATTGAAGCTATGCTGATTTCAAGCGACCAAACTAGTTTTGATCGTTTGAACTTTATTTTGTTCAGTCGATCAAAACCATTTCTCTGACCAGGTATTTTTCACAGATTAAAAGTTTTGAAAAGTTATTTATTTTAATTTTTATCACATTCTAAAAAGTTTTAAATCAATATGTGAATATTATGTTCAATCGATTGAACTTGGTTCAATCAATCGAACGTTCGATTGATTGAAGTTGCTTTAATCGATCAAGTGAGACAGAGAACCAGAGATGCTGTTTTCTAGTACTAATCACTGCATAAAGAGATTATGTACACTATATGAATCAATTAGGGGTTCCAATAGACATATACTTTTTATATATGCATGGATGTGTGTATGTCTAACCCTTTTGGAGCTAGTTAGACCACTGTCTCCCATGGCACCAAGAAAATTTTAATTTTGTCTTAATTTTGAGATTGGTGTTGTTTGCAATATTGGTTTGGTTTTAAGGCATATGTAAAGGGCTGCAACTCCATTCCTGCGAATAGGAGAGTCGCACCGATTTCTCTAGCCTATTTATTTTAGATTGCTATTTTCGTTTTATAGAAAAATTGTAAGCTTCAAAAGAAGCATGGGTTTTCTGTAATAGAATAGGAAATCCATGAAGATGGAGCGAGAAGCCGTTATCCATGAAGAAGGAGTCAGAGGCAACCAAACCAAGAGATGGATCTATGAAGATAGAGACATGGGAGATATAGACATTTGTGAATGTCTTTATTTCATTTTAGTTTTTCGTTTTTCATTTTTATGTGCTTGTTTGTAATTGGCATTTTTAAATATTGTTACTACATGCATGCAAAAGTGAGTTTTCTAAAATAAAAATCAAAAATCAATTTTAATTCATTAGTAGACATTGGATGTCTGTGGGAAATGAGTAGAAACAAATTTTCTCTAAAAAGCTAAATCCTTAATTAATAAATCTAGTGGGAGAGGGACTTATTATTATAATTCCCACGATCTTCCATTAACGATTCACTATAAGATGAGAAGTGCATTCTGTGTCCCCTCGCTAGAGGTGATCATTCCATATAGAGGGTACACTAATCATTGTTTACTAGATGTGAACTTCCTACAGATAGGATCAATCAGACATGTTAGAGGGTGACCACCACACAGAGGCACTCCTTGAGGCGGTTGTGATTGGATCCTATTTAATGGTGCACACTAGCTAAGCTATGAATAAAGGGTCCCATATGGGGCATTGTTCAAAAGCATAGAGATCAAATAGGTTCAGGAGTCATGACCTATTTTGCAACAGTTGCATAGCGGAAAGTTATGATTGATCGAAGGATCGAACAATGACCGCCTCACACAAGCTTTGTTCTTTCGTTTTGATATTCCGACGACTTTGTCATTTAATAAGAGTTTTAAGGATTCTTTTATTTCCAGTTGTCTAATTTTGATATCCATAATTATTTTGTCTGTTATTCTTTTCAGAATTAATCATGTATGAATATGCATTTAGTCCACTAGCCACTATACTCACACAAAACAAGCTAACTGGACACAATTACATCAAATGGAAATGTAATTTGGATATCGTTTGAATTGCAGACGATAACATATATGTCCTCACTACCCTATACCCTAATGAACCCGTGGCAAATGCTTCGGCAGATGCCAGATGTGAGTTTCACAAATGGAAGAAGTCGAATGGGATGGCTCATTGCTACATATTGGTCGCTATGGCTGGTGTGTTGCAACATCAGTTCCAATTGAACAATTCTGCTAGTGCTATTGTCACTTCCCTAAAAGAAATGTTTGGGAAACATGGTAGACTTGCTAGGCAGATTACCATGCAAAAGGTAATGAGTGCTAAGATGTTGGAAGGAACTCCAGTCAGAGAACATGTCACGCCCCCGCATAGCCAAAATAGGGAAAAATTTAATTTCTATTTTGGACCCTTAGGCTCATGACTGGTTGAATCACCGCATTGTCTAACACCATACAAAACAATAAAATATAACTAAGATGAATAAAACTAACATCTGAATACATGGTTATATAGCAAGGAAAAAGCCACAGTATAGCTAACTATTACATCATTATAAATACATCAGGGTCTCCAGGCTCTTGGGCCTTACAAAAAAACTATTGTAAAAGATAAGATATGTCTTCTGGTTATAAGCAAACACATTTACTAAAGATAACTACTAGTCTTCTCTCTAACTATCATAACAATAGTCATCTTCGGTGTACTCTTTCTCCACGCTCCCCTCATGCGTAGCTTCATAACTTGTGTATTCGTCACTTGGATAAGCTGGACATGGGAATGTTCAGCGACATGAATGCCGTCAGCTTATGAAAGTCAAGTGAGAAAACTAAATCAAATGGAACATATATAGTCACACACAAGAATACAGTTTTTGCTTTTAATATGTCTTTTAGGGTCTTCGCGTTCTCGCCGTCACACTACAACTACTAACGTGCCCGACTACATATTCAAAAGGAATACGAACAACCAAGTTGACTCGTCTCGACATTCTTAATGCCACTACCATCCATTACTAACATCCGTAATCATTTACTAACTAAAATATCTCTCACAACCGAAGAACCGAAGTGTTAAGGAGTTCAAGAACATCCATTTCGTCATGAAGAATCGAAAGGAGTCTTAACTCTACTAACCATCACTTCATCACAAAATAACCGAAGTGTGTACCATATCTATTTCGTCACAAAGAATCGAAAGGAGTCTTAACTCTACAAACCATGACTTCATCATGAAGAACCGAAGTGTGCACCATATCCGTTTCGTCATGAAGAACCGAAAGGATACTCAATTTTATAACCATCACAACGTCACAAAGAATCGAAGTATGTACCATATCTATTTCATCACGAAGAATTGAAAGGATACTCAATTTCATAACCATCACTTCGTCACGCAGAACCAAAGTATGCACAATATATGTTTTGTCACAAAGAACCGAAAGGATACTCAGCTTCGCAATCCAACAACTATACCCCTTTTTCTCACCATCTCGAATTTTGCAACTGGTTTACCTATTTGACACTTTCCCTCAGCATAAGCTACCTCTGACAAAGCATAACTGATCCTTACATATCCCCAACCGTATACGCGTCACTCATTTTTGAAATTAGTTCGTTAATGTATTCTGATTATACTTTTGAAGTTACGTTTATACGCCCGACGCTCTATTTTATGTCATATTATATTTACAAAAGCATAATAAACGTTAACATTCAGTTCATGGCCTTTATTATTCATTAAGGAAACTTTTTTGAAAAAACTTCCCAAAAACCGATTACTCCCACTAATCGGTTTCTGGGTTAGGCTCCAGAAATTAGTTTCTCCCTACTAATCGATTTCTGATCCCAGTTTTTAAAATCCTTTATTTCATGCAATGTACAAACATATAAGCTCAGGGTACTTAACATATATGCTCCTACGAGCTGTCTAACATGTTCATAAAATCTTAAATATTCCATATATATATCCATTCATGAGTCTACGTACAACTAACAAAGCTCGTATCACGAGTTCGAAGCATCATTTATATGTTTGATACATAAAATACATGCATGAGTTCAATAATACGTTATGACTCTATCAAGCAGTCTCTGAGATTCATATAACGAGGTCTCAAGTAGTTACATGTATAGTACAAGTCATCTAGATTCATACTAGAGTCAAGGTACAACTATCAAAGCTCCTTTCATGAGTTTCAAGCATCATTTCATAAGTTTAATATATATAAACACGTGTATAAGTTTTTAATATTATCTAGTTACCCCTATGTAGTTTCTAATAAACATATAGCAAAGTTTCATGTTGACAAGAACAAGGTACAACCAAGCAAAGCATAGAAAATAACAAAATATAAACTACTACCTACGGATCCTTGAACCATTCCCAGAAACTGATTTTTCCCTCTAACCGGTTTCTCATGCCTTTTAGCAGTGTTTTGACAGCACTGCTATACTACGGATTTAACTTCCAAAATCTATTTGCGTGGCATGGAAACATCAAAATAACCTCCTCAAACACATGCTAAACATAATTACATTCTATATAAGTTCTAAAGTGAGTTAGTAGACTCACAAATACTTGGAATTGAGCTTGATGAAGCTTGAATTAAGGCTTCAATGGTAAAACTTTCTTCTTCTCCTTCTTCTTGACTTCTAGGATTCTTTGAAGATCTTTTAAAACTACTAATCATAGCTCCTAGCCTCCCATGGTGGTATAAGTGTATGTATAGAAGTGTGTACAAGAATGGATAAATGAATGCTAGATTCTCTTCTTAGTTCTTCTTCTAATTCTTCATGGGTTCCTAAATCTCCTAACTTCCTCTCTATAAGCAGCTTTAATGTAACTAAGAAAGTGTAGTATGTATGTATGGGAGTTTATATAGGAGATTTGTGGTTGCTAGGTGTCCATTGCATGCTTGCATGGTAGGACATGTGTCCAATAAGTGGACAAGTGTCTGTAGACACCCAATTTTGACAACACTGATAGGATTTAGGGTAGACAACATCTTGAAGGATTTGATGGTGAAAAGTACCCCATGGAAGGTACTAGATTCCACACAATTGAAAGATCAAACTTCAGAAAGTGACTTCAAACTCAGAAAAGCCCTTTTCCATGCATAAATCTTGGTTTTATAAAAAATGTCTCTCAGAATTCATATTCACTCAGGGTTATATGAACATGAAGTGTTCTAAACGCAGTATTCTAGGTATCCAGAAATTCAATTTTAAAGAAAAGTTTGAAATTGATGCACATTGAAAAACAATTTTAAAAAAGAAGTCGTTTGATTTCAAAAAGACGAGAAAAGTTTCGGAGGACTTCCAGACTTCAATTGAACTTCAATTTTCATTTCCAAACCACCTGGAATATTTTTATACTGAAATTCAACATGATAACTTTCCAACGGTACGTAAAAGGATGATTCCGGACACCAAAAAGTATTTTTATAAAAATCTGGAAAAAACAGTGTACGTAATATTTGAAACAGGGCATGAGGGCAACCAGAGGAGTAGGAATAATAAATGGAAGGTCCCACCTAAGATGCCACCTCACATGTGCCCCCTCTATCAATATTTTTGAGTTCCAGAGCCTTCTAGAGGCTTCTCACTGTGAGGAAATTGCCTGGAAAACGTTTAGGCACCGAAATGGCCATTTTAACCCTTTTCTAACCTCTAAAATCTCTGTTTTAACCTTGAAACTTAAGAATTAAGTTTTCAAAACTCAAAATATAGATCCATATGAGTTCATATTTGAGATACAAGGAAGCACACAGAAGAGAGAGGTATATACAAGTGAATATACTAGTAGGATATTAGAATATACTTAGAATTCAAGAGAGATTTGTAGAGAGATGAAGTGAATTATGATGAAAAATTTCCTAAACTAATCTCAAGATAATGAGATTAGATGAATTGGACTACAATTGCCTCCCTTAACTTCAATGGATGAGTGCTTGAAGAACTTGAAGAACACATGAAGAAGAAGATCCTTCAAATTAACTTTGATTGCATAATTGAGAATCCTCCAAGAGGTAGACATCATAATTCATCTCTAATTCCTACTTTTATATATAGTTCTATAAGAATTGGATCTAGTTTAGTTTTGTTTATTTGTTAGAACACTCATCATCTTCCTCTCTTGTTCTTTACACACTCATATAGCTAGATCCAAGTCTATTTTGATTTTGTTGATAATTCTTAATTAGAGATTGATTTTCACTTTTGATTTTCAATTTTGATTTCATTCTTCTATTTTAGTTTAATCCATACATACATTATTATATATATGTATCTATTTTGAATTCTATGATGGTTTGGAAGTATGATCTATGAGAAGGATGATTCTTATGTTCATACCTATCTCTTGATTATTCCTATTACCTAGAATTCCTATTGAATTTCATCTCCAAAAGGATATTTGTAAGTCCCTTTAATCCATGATCCAAAGTTCTTCAAAGAACT
Organism: Hydrangea macrophylla; assembly: GCA_033977485.1. NCBI lineage: Eukaryota > Viridiplantae > Streptophyta > Magnoliopsida > Cornales > Hydrangeaceae > Hydrangea > Hydrangea macrophylla. The sequence goes on along the minus strand of CM066990.1, from coordinate 8,537,960 downwards.
TGAGATCTAAATTGATTGGGAATCATGATAATTAAGTTGATATATGAGTTTGATCTCTCTAATAAGCTTCAACCATCACCAAAGATGTTTTTCTCACGCTTTAAAATGAACTAGTCAAAATTCAACAAAACAAATTGGTTTTTTCCATAAGATTTGATCCATCAAAACCCATAGTTTGATGGATTTCAAATTTTATGGGTAAACTTTGATGAACTAGTTTTCATTTGATCTATTTTGAGAACCCTTAGGATCCATATGATATTTTTAGAAATTGTTGAGAAATCGGTTGATAGATTTGAACATAGTGTCTTTGTATTTGAATTTCATAAAATCTATAATCGTTATCGATGATCCTCTTTTTGGGGATGATTCCTAACTTATGTATCTATATTCTGATGTAAAATTGTTAGCATACGATCGAGTTAAGATCATTTTCTAAGCGTTTGAAATTGATACAACTATTCTGGAATTATCTAAGTTTAACTACAATCATGATTATATATACAAAATGGTCATACCTTGATTACTCAACAATAATTAATGAATAAAACTTGGTTTAGAGTTCATCTAGGATAAATTGATGAGAGATTAAAAGCTTAGATTAACTTGATTAACATGATTTATGAATTTCTAGTATGTTTTATATTCCTTTGTCAAATGATACCAAATTTCCAGAATAAAAGAGTCTGTTTAAAACAACTTTTTAGAAACCTTAAGGTCATGACATGTCCATGGGATTAGTTTTGTCATAAACTATTATGAAATAGCTTTAGTTTGACACCAAATAGAGATACACATGAATTTTGTAGAATTAGTTTTGTAGAATGAATTTTGGACATCTCTTTACCCTCGGAGGTGGTGCTGTTAGTTGGAGGAGCATTAAGTTGAAAGGCATTGCAGACTCAACTATAGAAGCTAAGTATGTAGCTGCTTGTGAAGCCGCAAAAGAAGTTGTTTGGCTAAAGAAATTCCTTATGGAACTCAGGGTGTTACCGGTGTCATTGTCACCTGTTACGCTATATTACGATAATAGTAGGGCAGTGGCTTAGTCCAAGGAGCCAAGGAACTATGGAAAGGGAAATCACGTAAAAAGGAAGTATCATCTCATTCGAGATATAGTCCTGCATAGAGATTTGACTGTCACCAAGATTGCCACCACTGATAATTATTCAGATCCATTTACAAAGTCTTTTTCGCAGAAATTCTTTGATCATTATCTAGATAGTCTAGGTTTTAGATGTAATGGGTTATGAGTGCAAGTGGGGGTTTATTGGGATTGTGCCCCTCAATCCCGGTCTTTATGTGTTTGACAAATGGCATTTTATATATGGATATCATATTTACGTTTCATTATGTATGTGTCATGAGATGATTAATGAAGTCCATAAGTATCATAGTAGGTAATTCATGTATGTATAAGATACATACAAGAGAGATATGAATTACTATTCTTTGATGCTTAGAACTTGTCATAGTGGATGATGAGACTGGATATCTCATTAGGTATACACTGTAGCATTATTAACTATCATTGGATGGAGTGATAAATCTCAATCACTAGATTGTGACTCTTATTTAATATGCTAGTACTCATAGTGCATTGACGGACCATGAGATTCCTATTGACACATAAAACTTTCAATAGTTGATAGGAACTGATAACTTGTATAAGGTACGTGTTCTCAATTTTGAGACGATTATGGACACAGACTATGGATGTGACTGCTTTGACATACCAATCAGTGAGGCCTTGCAAGATAAACACTTGGGTATCTTGGGTATGTGTATGATAGAAAATGTTCTTATGCGCGAGCGTGCCAAGAAAATGTATTGTTTGCCAACAAACGTCCTCTAAGTATGAATAAATTGATCAGGCAATTTAGAAAGTAGAGGAACAAGACTTTCCTTTCGATTCTTAGTGCTTTGACAGAATCAAAGACTTAAACATGTAACAAAAATCTCACTAAAGAAGTAAATGCCCAAAAGACAATATTTTTCATTAAGCACAAGAATGGTTACAAGAGATTGGAGTGGTAATCGTGCCTCCAATTATAGAAACAAGAATGGGAACACATGCCTTCTTAGAGTTTGGAGTGGCAAAGCTCGCCTCCAAATTACAACACAAAGAAGAAGGGGATAACGCGCCTTCTCTTACGGATGTGGAAGAACTACATTAAAATCTACTCCTAAGACAGGAAAAGGAAATAAAAGATAAAATGCTTAGAGCATGTAGTTTGTTTGATCGTTGATGATGGCTTCTTCTTCATTCTCTCTTGTTTTTATAGGCAACATGGTGAATTTAATTAACTACGTAACCGCCACTGCATTCCAGACTGATTATTGCATTCCAGGCTGATCATTGCATAACTGCCACTGCATTTCAGACTGATCACTGCATAACTGCCACTGCATTTCAGACTGATCACGTTACTTCAGGCTGATGATGTGGCTGCTGTACATGATGTGGTTACTTAGATATAATAACCTCTTATATAACTGCCCATGATGTGGTAGTTCATGGGTGGTTATTTCCCACCGAGCCATTTAAATAAAAGTCATGTGTTAATATAACTACACTACTGTGTAACCTCCATTCTCCACTACTTTGTAACCGCCATATTCCACTAAATAGTAGTTTTTCTACTTATTTATTACTGTTTTAACACATGTGGTAGATTTTGTATGCACGTGTGGCAAACATGGGCCCTTGGCGGTTATTTACCATCATCCTGACTTAGTCTAGTGAATAACTGCCATCATCCTGAGTTTAAACCCTTCATCCTAGCCAACTACAAAAATAAACACATGCCACGTTCTCCTCTTGTGACAATATTTTCTGTGGGCCCATACCATGGAATTTATTTTGTGGTGCAAACAATGCCCCCCAACATCCCTTAAGTTCAGAATCCATTGATTGAAGTTAAGGGATGTTGCTAATCAAATTCACAAATAGCTTGATTTGAAGCAAATATCCCAAGATAAACATTAAAACTGCCACTTTCAAAAGACACTTTAACTCTCCATGTGGCAGTGCACAATGCCAAACACATAAATGGCTTCTAGTTGACAATCCAACATCAATGTCAACCTAAATTCCTTCATTCTCATCATGATCACTTTGAACTTCTTCCTCTATGTCAGATTTATGATCATCCTGATTTTGACCCATATAATACGTCCCTCCTGTAGAATGTGTCTTTCATTTTCTTCATTAAACATTTTTTCATATCTAGACACAACTTCTACAAGATGACATAAATCAGCAAACTGTTGACCTAAAAAATGCATTCTTAACATAGGTCTGAGGTTCTCAATAGCCAAATTAACATATTCGGCCTCTGGAAGTCTTGTCATACACATGTTCCTTACGGACTTAAACTTGGCAATAAATGTTTCAACACTTTCACCAAAATTTTGCTTCACTTTAGCAAGATCAACAATTGTAATTTTTGGTTCAGCTTGATAATATTGAGCATGAAATATCCTTTCCATATCTTGCCAAGTTTGGACAGAACCAACTGGAAGTTTACATACCAAGTAAAGGCCGGTCCAGTTAGAGAACTAGAGAACATCCTTAATTTAACATGTCATTATTTGACACGTCACCACATTGAGCAGTATACCTGGCTATATGTTCAAGTGTTGTTTGTTTATCAACTCCAGAAAACAAAGTGAAATCCATAATTTTAAAACATTAAGGAAACTCAAATATTCGATCAATAAAATTAGGATAAGGTTTTTGATAATGTGGTCTTGGTGAAGCTTTAAAAGCTACCCCAAATTGTTCTCTTAATTGATATTATAGTTCTCTTACTACTTCAACTACGTCATCCTTATTTAGACCTAACTGTGGACTCGACTGGACATTAGGATGAAATAAGTAATGTACCTCATTACCAGCAGGTTCATAACCTTGTCCCCCACTAAAGAATCCAGATTGATTTCTTTGACCTCTAGTGATGAATCCAGGATGATTGCCTTGACTTCCAATGATGAATCCAGGTTGATAGCACTGCCTCCCAGGCTGAGAACCAAGTTGATAAGATTGCCCCCAAGCTAAGAACCAGGCTGATGACATTGCCCCCCAGGCTGAGAACCAGGTTGATAGTGTTGCCCCCTAGCCTGAGAACTAGGTTGGTAGTCAACAAAACCAGACTGACCACCAGTGAAACCAGGGCTGATCTCTAGCAAAACTAGACTGACCACTAGCGTAAGTAGGCTGATCCTCAGCAAAACCAGGTTGATGACTTGAATTGGTAATAAGATTGTAAGTGCCAAAAATTGGTGTGTTGGGCACATTCATGAAAATTGGTCTCTTCTCTTGAACTTGTGGCCTTTTAGGAATTTTTACTTGGCCATAATTCATTTGTCGACTTTCTTTTAGTTGGACCATTTCTTCTTGTGCGTTGGAGTTCAGCGAGGATGATGGACACAGTTTCTCCTCCATAAGATCCATTTGGCGATCAACACTCCTCGTGATTTGATCACTAATCTTTTGCATCAAATCTGTAACAGGCCTCATGATGGTAGTTATTTGTTGAGAATTGGCTTGCAAGAAATTATGCAAAGCATAATCAACATTATAACTAATCACAGACATATGATCCTTAAGAACTTGCAGATCTAGATTATTGTCACTTCCAACCATCCTTATTGGTTGAAAATCTTCCAAATTGTGGCTTTCTTCAATGTTCTTGAAATTCTTACCACTTTGAACATATTCATTTGAACCCTCGATCTCCTTTAAATTTTCATCGGCCTTGAGGCCAATTACTTATTTTTCCTTCAATTGTCTTCGAGTTTTCATCATATCTTTTGAATATGAGTAAGATTTCTGACTTCCAGTTCCACCGGGCGTGCCAAAAATTGTATGGCAGAAAATGTTCTTATGCGCGAGCGTGCCAAGAAAACGTATTGTTTGCCAACAAACGTCCTCTAAGTATGAATAAATTGATCAGGCGATTTGGAAAGTAGAGGAACAAGACTTTCCTTTGGATTCTCGGTGCTTTGACAGAATCAAAGACTTAAACATGTAACAGAAATCTCACTAAAGAAGTAAATGCCCAAAAGATAATATTTTTTATCAAGCACAAGAACGGTTACAAGAGATTGGAGTGGTAATTGCGCCTCCAATTATAGAAACAAGAAGCGGAACACACGTCTTCTTAGAGTTTAGAGTGGCAAAGCTCGCCTCCAAATTACAACACAAAGAAGAAGGGGATAACGCGCCTTCTCTTACGGATGTAGAAGAACTACATTAAAATCTACTCCTAAGACAGGAAAAGGAAATAAAAGATAAAATGCTTAGAGCATATAGTTTGTTTGATCGTTGATGATGGCTTCTTCTTCATTCTCTCTTGTATTTATAGGCAACATGGTGAATTTAATTAACTACATAACTACCACTGCATTTTAGACTGATTACTGCATTCCAGGCTAATCACTGCATAACTGCCACTGCATTTTAGACTGATTACTGCATAACTGCCACTACATTTCAGACTGATCACATCACTTCAGGCTGATGATGTAGCTGCTGAACATGATGTGGTTATTTAGATATAATAACATCTTATATAATTTCCCATGATGTGGTAGTTCATGGGTGGTTATTTACCACTAAGCCATTTAAATAATGGCCATGTGTTAATATAACTCCATTACCATGTAACCTCCATTCTCCACTACTTTGTAACCGCCATACTCCACTAAATAGCAGTTTTTCTACTTATTTATTACTGTTTTAACACATGTGGTAGATTTTGTATGCGCGTGTGGCAAACATGGGCCCTTGGCGGTTATTTACCATCATCCTGACTTATTCCAGTGAATAACCACCATCATCTTGAGTTTAAACCCATCATCCTAGCCAATTACAAAAATAAACACATGGCACGTTCTCCTCTTGTGACCATATTCTCTGTGGGCCCATACCATGGAATTTATTTTGTGGTGCAAATAGTATGTCATATTCATAGGGTTGTGAACATATATTGTCAAGAAAGGGAAAAGAAAAGATGGATTTGATAAAGCAATTGAAGAAAACCCAAGCACATCTCTCAATGTGAGACCTCATGGTGACTTCCTACAAGCATAGGCAAGTTGTTTTGAATTCCTTGGCTAGGATTGAAGTCCCCATTGACACTGCACTAGAAGATATGGTGGCTTTCTTCAGCACACTCACACATGATCTGATCATTACTTTCTTCAATGAAGATCTGCTACCAGAGGGGTCTGTGCACAATAAAGCTTTGTACATCACTGTCGGGTACAAGGGTCTGTAGACACCCAATTTTGACCACACTGATAGGATTTAGGATGGACAATGTCTTGGAGCATTCGATAATGAAAAGTACCCCGTGGAAGGTACTGGATTCCACACAATCGAAAGATCGAACTTCGAAAAGTGACTTCAAGCTCAGAAAAGCCCTTTTCCATGGATAAATCCCAGTTTTCTCAAAATCTTCTCTCAGAATTCATATTCACTCAAGGTTATATGAACATTAAGTGTTTTAAATGCAATATTCTAGGTATCCAGAGATTCAATTTTAAAGAAAAGTTCGAAATCGACACACATTTGAAATCAATTTTGAAAAAAATGTTGCTTGATTTCAAAAAGACAACGAAAGTTCCGGGGGACTTCTGGGCATCAATTGGACTTCAATTCTCATTTCAAAATCTCCTGGAATATTTTTATACTAAAATTCAACCCGATAGCATTCCAATGGTACATAAATGGATGATTTCAAACACTAACAAGTATTTTTACAAAAATCTTGAAAAGCAGTGCAATTAAAATTTGAAACAGGGCTTGTGGGCAACTATAGGAACCCAAAATGGAGATGGCGGGTCCCATAAGTGGGGTGGCACTTCCCCCCTTTGCTGCCACCTATGAGGAGTGTTCTTCGTCGGGTTTTTCTAGTTACAGACTCTTCTAAAAGGCTCCCACTACGAGGAAATTGCCTGAAAATTGCGTTTAGGCAACGAAATGGCCATTTTAACCCTTTTCTACTCTCTGAAAATCCTGTTTTAACCATGTTACTTAAGAGTTAAATCTTCAAAAGTCTATATAAGATCTCATGCAACTCATATAAGATCATCTAAGGAGTATCTTGAAAAGATCTTGAATCATACTTATAGTATCTTAATAGAAGCTTTGGATATACAAGAGAGATACAAGTACACTTAGAATATACTTTCAATTAAGAGAGAATTCTAGAGAGAGAATTATGAATTGAAGTTTAGAAAACTAATCTTAGGGTAATTAGATCATGATTTGAACGTCAATTGCCTCCCTCAACTTCCATGGATGAATGCTTGAAAAGCTTGAAGAACACTTGAAGAAGAAGATCTTCAATTCAACTTTGGTTATATAGTTGAGAATCCTCCAAGAGGTAAACACTATAATTCATCTCTAATTCCTATTTTGTATATATAGATCTTCTTCATCTCCTGTTCTTCACACACTCACATAGCTAGATCTAAATCTCTTTTGATTTCATTAGTAATTCATAATTAGAGATTGCTTTTCACTTTGATTTTCAATTTTGATTTCATTCTTCAATTTTAGTTTAGATTCATGCATACATGATTATATATGTATCTATTTTGAATTCCATGATGGTTCAAAAGTATGATCTATGAGAAGGATGATTCCTATGTTCATACCCATCTCTTGATCATTTCTATTACCTTGAATTCCTATTTGAAATTCATCTCCAATAGGATATTTGTAAGTCCCTTTGATTCATAATCTAAAGTTCTTCATAGAACTCGAGGGATAAATTGATTGGGAATTATGTGAATCAAATAGATCTATGAGTTTGATGTCTCAAAATAAGCTTCAACCATCATATAAGATGTTTTCCTCACACTTTAAAATGAACTAGATAAAAATTCAGCAAAACAGATTGGTTTTGCCTATACGATTTGGTCCATCAAAACCCATAGTTTGATGGATTTCAAATTTTCTGTGTAAACTTTGGTGAATTAGCTTTCATCCGGTCCGTTTTGAGAGCTTCTAGGATCCATATGCTATTTTTAGAAATTGTTGAGAAATCGGTTGACAGATTTGAACATAGTCTCTTTGTGCTTGAATTTCAAAAAATCTATAATAGTTACCGATGTTCCGCTTTTTGGGGATGATTCCTAACTCATGTATCTATATGCCGATGTAAAATCGTGAGCATACGATCGAGTTAAGATCGTTTTCTAAGCGTTTGAAGTTGATACAATTATTCTGGAATTTTTGAAGTTTAACTACAATTATGATTATATATACAAAATGGTCATACCTTGATCACTCAACAACAATTGATGAATAAAACTTGGTTTAGAAATCATCTAGCATAATTGGATGAGAGATCAAAAGCTTAGATCTACTTGATTAACATGATTCATGAATTTCTATTATGCTTCTATTATGTTTTGCATTCTTTTGTCAAATGATACCAAATTTCTAGAATAACAGAGTCAGTTTAAAATACTTTTTCAAAAACCTTATGATCATGACATGTTCATGGGATTATTTTTGTCATAAACTAAAATGAAATACATTTCTTTTGACACCAAATAGAGCTACAAATGATTTTTGTAGAATTAATTATGATTTTTACAAGAACAGTTGACAGTCCTGATCCATTATTCCCAAAACTCTTATTTATCTCACTTCAAAAATGTTAAGAGGTTCTACTTTTTGGAGAAGTTTCCTAAGACATGTATCTAACTTTCTGTAAAAGGGTTTTAACCCAGCTCATATTTAAGACCACTTTTGATAGGATTCATTAGAGGTTGCTGAATTTGGAAATTTGATTGATGACATTTTCTACTTATTTTTCATGCATATCATTTGTTTGCTTGTGTTTTTGCAATGCTTGGGTATTCTTTGGTGTCTTAGTGCAGAGAATTGAATGCTGTGGATCTAGACTTCGACTTGTGATCTTGCCTCGCCTACATGTGGCTTAGTGCTCATGTATCGTGTAACTTCTCTGTCCTTTCTCTTATAATTTTTTTTAGGTTTACAACTTTGTTTTCAATGACACATTTCCTTTAGGATATTCTCCATTTATATGATTATTTGTTAGAAACATCTTATCTAGGATTGTTGCTTGATTGCATTACACGTTTTCATATCTTTTTGCTTTCGCGACTCCGCTTGACTCAATGTAAGTCTTCTTGTTCTTTTTTGCATATCATAACATGTTTCCTTTTTTGCATCGGTCCCGGGCGGGACTAACCACTATAAGTATACCTCTCCCTTGTATTGCATGTGCATCCGACTTCTACTTGATTTAATCTCTAGACATGATTTTGCTTAGATGTTCCCTTTTAACATGTATATATATCTAGTATGTTTGAGGAAACAACACCAATTATGAATTAAGAATAAGGATATTTGAATAAAGGCCTACCGTTTGGTAGGGCGAGGAGGGGGTGCTTCATTCCTAGTTGGGCTCATTCCCCACTCGTACCAAGACTCCCGAACCTAATTTCTGGTAATGAAGGGCGAGTGACCTTAATCAATTTTGGGTGAGTCAAACTTGGGTTTCCTAATTCCTGATAAAAATTAGGTGGAGACTCTTTGTCTCTAGGATCGCTTGAGGAAGTTCTAGTTTTCCCTGAAGTGTGCTCCTTGGGATCCGTCCTGGGACATTATCGAGGGAAGACGCCAGGATCTCGGACCATGTGTCCACAATCTAGAGACTCCACTGGGGACTTGAGCATGAAACTGATGGTTTCTTGTTCTTAGAGGGTTTGACTTGAGCCAAAGAATATCCTTGTTATTAATTCGATAATCGTGTTGTTTGTACCTGTATTTGCACTTGCATTGTTCTTTCACCGCGACTGCTTGAGACCATTTCCTTGAGGGTAGATGGCCCTCTTTCCTCTATTTGTCAAGAGTTTTGGTAGCATGTAATCACTGTTAACCAGATACTGCTTGCGGTATACAGAGCCCTTGGCTTGCTAATAGACCCTTTATGAGACTAAAACCCAGTCTTTGCATATAGTTTCTATAAAACCCTTCAATTAGGATTTTGTTTATCTTCGTTGATTAGGACAATGTGATGAATTACTTGCGGGTGCCCGTAAGGGATTATGTGGATGATGAGGACGTGTATGCAAAGGCATCATCAAACCTCGTATGGTAGATTCCTCTAGAGTAGTAAGGTCTTTATTCGAACATCCAATCATTATCTAAGGACAATTTTTGAAAATTTTGAAAATGCTAGCACTTCTTTGAAAAACCCAAATCTTTTGAAAATTCCGTGAATATCCCTTTTGAAAATTTGCTTTGAAATTCACTTTCACAAAATCCTTCCAAATTCTCCCTAGATTTTAGAGAATGTCAAAATTTCTACTTTGATGATTCAATTTCAAAACCACCTCTCAGATTTTAGAAAATTTCAAAATTCCTACCTTGATTTTAAAAAAAAATCATGATTCCAACTTTGGTGATTCAATTCCAGATTTTAGAATTTCAGAATTTCCTACCTCAATTTTCAAGAATCATGATTTCACACCACAAGCATTGATGGTTCAAAATTATTTTTTTGAAAATTGCAAAATCTCCCCCTCTCTTTTAAGATTTTTATGAAAAATTTTAATTTTGTAAACATGAGCCATCAAGAATTTCAAAGCTAAAAATCCTTGGATGATGATTGGATTAGTAAGGTGATTAGCATACTCAAGGAATCCTATGTGTTTATGTGCTGATATGCTAGGCCTAAGATAGATTAAGGTGCATTACATTTAGATTAGATTGCATTTCATTTGCATTGCATGCAATACATGGGCATTGCATATACGACTCACGAGTGCGATGCCTCTAACATACTTTCAAAAAAGAAAAGATTTGGTTTCCTCAGAATTTTGTAAAAGATTTCTTCGATTTTAAGAAAATGATTTTGAAAAAGAAAAAGATTTTCCATCTTTGCTTTTCCAGCGTTGTAAATCCACTTTTGTGAATATCATTCTTTGAAAATTCTTTTGCAATAAAATACCTAATTAATTGAAAATCCCTAATACACAAAGATTTGTACTTCCTCCTGGGTCAGAGAGCTCCAAACAGTTGTTTAATCAGATCATAATTTGGGGTAAGATGAGCCGAATCAGTCAGGGTTGAAAATATGACACATGAAGCCGATATGGATGCAAGGATGACTGCTTTGGAATTTATCGTCTACCAAATCAGTAAACTGCTTGTGAAAATGATGGGTATGATAAAGCAATTGGCTGACACAATGCCTTCGACTCCACCTCTTGCACGTTGTGATGATAATGAGTGGTTTGAAAGATTGGCCAATCAAGGAATACAAACTCTAGATCAGGAAATCCTTGACAAGCTCACCAAGAGTGGTATACTAGAGAATGCGACCCTCAAGAGCTGAAGAATTGATGACCACAAGTTTGATAAGGAGGGATTATCTGATAAGCCCAATGCAAGGCCTTCGAAAAAGTTCAAAGGGCCTCTTTATTTAAAAAAGGGTTAATTGCACTTACACCCCCTGTGGTTTGCCTGATTTGCACTTACCCCCCTATGGTTTAAATTTTTGCACTAATACCCCCTGTGGTTCAAACCTAAGTGCAAAAGTTAAATTTTCCATCAAAATTAACGGAATGGACTCTCATTTTTGCATTTACACCCCCAAAATTTCTTAAGTTCCTATTATGAAATCCCCCAAACATTCCATTAACTACCCAATTATCTAATAAGTGTTTGTCTAAGTCTTGTATGGGTCCCAACGTGGTCCCAAATATTTTGTGAAGTTGCTATCGCACTTACTAATTATAAATCTTTTCAGTGATACCCGTATTTGGGTGTTCAAACTAATACCACTTGCTAACACATATATCATCAAATAATATGAAAGCATCTAAACAAATAATCATTTAAGCATATAAATGCATTAATGTAGATATTATTATTCGACCCTTCACTGGATCCCACTCCAGTATTTGTCCCACCTCATTGGGGGCTTTTTCCAGCTAGTGTCCTTTTCTGAACACTTTTCACAGACAATTCGAGGGGTAGTATATATGGACAAATGGAGGGGTAGTATGGCAACAGCCATAAGATTGGGCTCATTTCTTCCAAATTCCAACAAAATGTGTAACACCCGTACTTTATACATATAAAAATGATAATTAATTAATAAAAATGATAATTAAATATAAAAATGATAATTAATATACATATAAAAATGATAATTAACCCTTTTCCCGGGTACGGGTGTTACACATTCTGTTGGAATTTGGAAGAAATGAGCCCAATCTTATGGCTGTTGCCATACTACCCCTCCAATTGTCCATACTTCCCCTCGAATTGTCCGTGAAAAGTGTTCAGAAAAGGACACTAGCTGGAAAAAGCCCCCCCAGTGAGGTGGGACAGATACTGGAGTGGGATCCAGTGAAGGGCCGAATAATAATATCTACATTAATGCATTTATATGCTTAAATGATTATTTGTTTAAATGCTTTCATATTATATGATGATATATGTGTTAGCAAGTGGTATTAGTTTGGACACCGAAATACGGGTATAACTGAAAAGATTTATAATTAGTAGGTGAGATAGCAACTTCACAAAATATTTGGGACCCATACGAGACTTAGACAAACACTCATTAGATAATTGGGTAGTTAATGGATTTCATAATAGGAACTTAAGAAATTTTGGGGGTGTAAATGCAAAAATGAGAGTCCATTCCGTTAGTTTGGATGGAAAATTTAACTTTTGAACTTAGGTTTAAACCACATGGGGTATTAGTGTAAAAAATTTAAACCATAGGGGGGTAAGTGTAAATCGAGCAAACCACAGGGGGTGTAAGTGTAATTAACCCTTTAAAAAATCATCCATTACCTAACAGCGATGCATTGGCACCGCAATTGCCAATTGAGAATACTAGAGTTGCAAGGGAAAACCTGAATCAGGGACAGTTAAGAGAAAAGATGGAGTTTTCTGAATTGAGAATGTCCTTGAGCGTTGCACTTGAGAGGATGCTAGAAAAAGGGTACTTGGAGAAATTAGAACCCAGGCCAGAGCCAGATCCACTTCTGCAAAAATTCAGAACCCACTTGTACTGTGATTTTCACCAAGAACGTGGGCATAGCACAGATAGATGTTGGAGGCTCATGCATGAAATTCAGAACCTGATTGAAAAAGGAGTCATCACTCCCCCACCATCACAAAATATCAATTCTCTTGAGATAGGGTCTGCACACTATGACCCAGCAATTTATATCTTACCATTAGGGCTGGCAGTGTCCTATATAATTTTGCCTGGTCTTGGGGAGATGATGCAATCTACCAAGAAAGAGGTTTGGTGCCTTGAAGACAATGAGTATGGGCCTGATCAGAATTAGCCAAAGAATTTGAGCCTTTATTGAGGAATGAAGAACTTCAGAAAGCCTAAAAGGAGGTGGTGATATGATGGTGTTTGGAACTGTTGCTATTGAAGCCGAATGGATGTTAAAAAAATATATAATAAGTAAATCACAGTGAAGCTCCACTTGAAATCGAGTCGAGTCAATTTTGAGTTTTGTTGTCGAATCTGTCTATCGTCAAGTTGTGTTTGAGTCTATATTGTGTATTGTAATCTTTCTCTTTCGAAGCAATGAAATAAAGTCTTCATTTTCTTAATCTAATGCGCCTTGTCATGAATGAATGAATCTCTAAGCTAAAAGTGTCATTTCTCTGATTATTATAAAAAATACACTATTGAAAATTTTATGCATTGAAAAGAATCCTGAGAGGATCAAAGTTGATTTTGCGCTAACACTGAAGAAAGCTAAGAATTGTTTAGTTTTACTTTAAGAATCTTGAAATGCTTTTGCTTAAATCTTGAAAAGATATGCTTGATAGTAACTCGAGACTAGCTTAAATCCCTGATCTTCCCATTTCAAAATCTTGAGCCAAGAAAAATGAGCCATTCAAACATGTCTAACCTGCAAGACATATACACTTTGTCCTAAATGGTAGCCGAACATTTGAAATGAACTACTTCTCTCAAAAAGAAAAAAGAAAAAGAAAAAGAAGAAGCTCGCTAGGATGAAAACCCAAAAGGGCACCTTAGCAAAAGTTAGTGCACAAAAGAAAAAGAAGAAAGAAGAAAAAGAAAAAGAAGAAGCTCACTAGGATGAAACCCCAAAGGGGCGCCTAGGCAAAAGTTAGAGCATGAAGAAAATAAAATTTTGCGTGTTGTTTTCAAGAACCTAATCCCAGCCAGTCAAAACTTTAGAGAGAAAAGAAAAGAAAGAAGAGAAGAACAAAAGGAGAATGAAGAAGATAGAGAAATCCGGAACAAAAAATGTCCCAAAAGCTTTGAATTGTAATCTCTTTGAGTAAGCCCAAAGATATGAAGGGCTAATCTTGCTCTGAAAACATGTATGATGTATGATGAGAAATGTAAAATTGACTGACTAGTGAAAAGGTGAAAAGAACCAACCGTCAAAAACAAAAACAAAGAAAAACAAAGAAGAAAAGAAAAGAATAATGAGAGGTAATTTAGTTTCTTTCAATGCTACCACAAGTGACTTGCTTTAGAAAATCTATCTAATGACATAGCTTGAAAAGCCCCCAATTCTTGAATCCTTGCACTTTTAAAATCTCCAGCCTTCGAGGAACTACGCTTGACCTGATTCCCGCTTGGGGATACGTAGGCAACCTACTCGGTTCGGTCACTACTCCTAAAAAACTCAGCCACACTTCAAATACCTTCCTTCAAACCACGGCCGAACTACTTTGGGCCTGATTCCCACTTGAGGATAAGTAGGCGAGCTTTCGTGGCTCTCGATCCCTGAACCTTGCAAACTAGGGGGAAAGCTTTCAAGTTTGCCCAGAGCCTCAAGATATCACTGCCACACTAAGGGCAAATGCAGTTTGCCCCAAACTTCCATTTATCCCATCAACTAGAGGCAAACATCATTTGCCTATACCCCCTTTCATATTATAAGCGAATCCTGAATCGTCAAGTCTATCTTCGAAAACATTTGAAATGAATTGTCTCTTATTCTATAAGCTAATGCACTAATTCGAAGCACATTTCAAAAAAAGCAAAGGATTGATTAAAATCCATATGGAGTATTTTCAATGCATTACTTTATCAACTAAGTATTATCACAATAAGATGAGAAGTGCACATGAAAGCAAGGAAATACATCAGACATGACAAACGCGCATTAAGATTAAGGAAAATTGAGTTATCTCCTCCAAACTTCTATTTCAGTGTCAAGAGTGTTGTCTTCCTGTGTCAATGTTTGTTGATACACCCAAAATTGGCTCTATCCTATGACCGAGCGGTTCAAATCAGTAGCCAGTCCATATCCCGGTTAAAGCATGCACAACTCCTCGGACAAGCATCAGCCCGAGCGGTCTAGTCTACTCATCATCCCGAGAGGTTCATCCACAACTCGGCCAACAGGTCGGGAAAACCACAAAGGCACATCCCATTGCGGGAACAGCTCATCCGGGCCAACAAGCATGATCCCGAGCATTACGGGCAATTTCTTACTCAAGCTAGAAGACTAATGTAAAGTGCAAATTATTTCCTAATCCAATTAGGAAACCCCCATAATTAATGCCAATCTATATCAATTGGATTATATTTCATTATCCATGTACGAGCTAGTAGGTCTCTTGCATCTATAAAAGAGACCTCTCACCCCCCATTTAAAGGGCCAACTCTTTAGTCTACACAGTACCTCTATAAAATTCACCATTGTACGCATACACCCGGCCGGTATTACTGGCAGTGCCGCCCCTCTTTGTTGGCTCACCAGGCCCGCCGATGATCTGCTAGTGAACGTGCTCAGACACACCCGTGGACATAGGTACCTTCATTAACAGGGCCGAACCACAAATAAAAAAATAGTCTCTCTCACTCTCTCTCTCCTTAAACTGCTCTACTTTATTCTTACCAATTTTTGGCATCATCAGTATGGCACCGTCTGTGGGAAACGACAAGTCTTCTCATCAACAAATCTCTTGACTGATCGTCATGCCACCGAAGAAGGGTAAGAAGGTTGATCAGCAGTCCGACTGGGATGTTCCTCCGGCAGCAGTAGCCATGACATCTAAGCAGATCACTGCTACCCTCACACAACTCCTAGAGGACCAGCGTCAAATCCAACAATAGATCGAAGCCCTGCTAGCCCAATAAAGCCGTCCTCCAAGGGCCGGGAAATGACCCGGGAGCGTTGCGTACGGTCGAGAACCGATCTTGACCAGACAACATGCCCGAGCCAACCCGTCCCGTGTTGAGGATGCCAGAGACATCAACAGTGGGCATGCTGCCCAAGAGGAAATACAGTAGCATATGGCCCGGGAATCAGTCCACGGTCACTCGGTCAAGAGCCGAGTTGTCCCTGGGCACATGGTTACTCAGAGTCATAGCCAAGCCCGATCCCAAAGGACAACACCCCGCCATGAAGAAAAAGCCTCTTCCACTGACCCAATCAATCCCTCGGATACTGATCGGGTTAGAGTGGAAGCCCAAATCAAGGACTTGCAGAGGCAGATTGACGGAATGGCCAAAAAGCTTGGTCAAAACCGCGCTTAGAATCAGGCCAATACCGAGACAGAGTCACTGTTCTCCAGCCAGATCACGAGGTTTGCCACCCCGCACAAATTTAAGCAGCCTCACTTAGGTCCCTATAACGGCTCGGGGAGCCCGGTCAACCACGTCCGGACCTACAAGGCTTAGATGGCCCTAGCCACCAACTCCGATGAACTACACTGCCTAGCCTTCCCCAGCACTTTGAAAGGCCTGACCGTGCAGTGGTTCTATTCCTTGGAGCCCCGAACGGTCTGAAGTTTCAAATAACTCAGCAAGCAGTTCATCAACCAGTACGCCGGCATGCATGAACGGCCAAAGCCTGACATACATCTACTGACAGTCAGACAAAGGGATAATGAGACCCTCAAGGAATTCACCGACCGATTTAATCAAGAGCTCAGTATCTATGATCTTGATGAAACCGCCGCTATTATAGCCTTCTACTCGGGAGTTCAACGCACCAAGTGCGCCACATCGTTTCACAGAAACCGACCGGTAACCTTGGTTGAACTCGCAGAGAGGGTTGGGAAATACATTGACACTGAAGAATTTCTAAAGATCAAAGACCCCGGGCAAGAAAGCAACGAGTCATCCAGAAGCAAGCGAAAGCGAGATCAGCCCGGGAGTTCTGACAATTCTTCCAATTCATAGCAGTCCGAGTCAGGCAGCCCCAACCCAACCTCCAGTTCACACCAGTCTAGGTCTGGCAGCCCTGACCCGACCTCCAGTTCATAGTGGTCTAAGTCTGGCAGCCCTGACCCGACCTCCAGTTCACATCGGTCAGGATCAAGCAGTTCTGACTTTGCCTCCAGCACAGAGAAATCAGGATGAGCCCGACAACAGTGGTACCCGCCTGATCACCACATGAGGCTACACCGATTGTCAGAGAGCTCTTGCAAAGACCTTGGGCTTAACCTCGAGGCATAAAAAGACCTCAAGCTCTGAACTCAGGCACTGAAAAGACCTCGGGCTCCGAACCCAGGCACAAAAGACCTCGG
The DNA here is from genome assembly GCA_033977485.1 of Hydrangea macrophylla. Lineage (NCBI taxonomy): Eukaryota > Viridiplantae > Streptophyta > Magnoliopsida > Cornales > Hydrangeaceae > Hydrangea > Hydrangea macrophylla. Next base: position 8,520,409 of record CM066990.1, on the reverse strand, counting down.
GCTCCTAATCCAGGCACCAAAGACCTCAGGGTCACGCCCGAGGCACCGGCGTCGCTTAGGTCTAACCGACGATGGGGGCAAACCCCCTAGGTGGCTGATGATGGCAAGCTTCAAAAGCCCCTGCAACCACCATGTTCCAGGTCGGTTACCTACAGTTCATAGCCTCTGTAAGACCCTCATCTTAGCGAAAGCTTGGGGGGCAAGACGGCTGATTCGAGGTGAAAAGTGTATGTTTATAGCGTATTACACGGTCTTTTATGCATACTTTTATCCTCAAGTCCCTAGATTTAGATGCATATCAATGATTAAGTGTTTTCTATGATGTTGAGACTCAAACATGTGTTTTTACACTATTTTACAGGTCATGGAAAGCAAACATTGCATAAAAAGTGATTCTGGTGAAGAGAATAGCGGAAGCAGCTGAGAAAACGCCAATTTTGACAATGAAGACTTCATATTTGGAAGATTTTCTTAGAGACATGAAATGTAGATCTTTGAGTTACGGTCGCGTGGCCGTAAACGGGAGGTCAATCCTAGGTCCGAGTGAAAAGTTATGGCCATTCTCCCATCAGTGCGCAGAGTTGTCAAAATCAGAGAGTTCAAGCGATTGAAGAAGAGTTCAATCGATCGAACCTTCGATCGATCGAACTAAGCTCGATTGATCGAACTTTTTAATCATCCAAAAGTTGCGTAAACTCTGCGGGAACCCTATATATACGTCGTTTTGACGCCAGACGAAGGGGGGACGCTCCAGAACGCAGAAAACAGCAGTTTTAGGGTAGTTTTAGGGTTAGATTAGGTGTAGATTAGGTTAGATTCTTGTTTTTCTTCCTCTTTTCCATTGATTTACTGAAGATTATTGAAGATTCAAGTTTCTTTCATGTTTATTTCAAGTTTATTTCAGATTATATCCAGGTTTTTCTTTCCAATCCTTGTTATTTGATTGCTATTAGCTTATATGCTATGATTACTCTAGTTTGTTATTCCTGTATTAGTTTAATCATGTTTCTGTAGTTTAGACGTTGGGAATATGTGATGAAACATTGAATCCCAGCCTCTGCCATGCAATCTTTAGAAACCTTGGGCTCGATCGATCGAAGGTATTTCGATCGATCGAACCAGGGATAGTCAAGCGATCGAAGACATTTCGATCGATTGAAGGATGATGATGTTCGATCGATCGAGAGAGCTTCGATCGATCGAACTTGTTAATTCCTGAGATGATTCTTTTAAGTATTCCATGACTTTCTGTTTTAGAAATCTGTCATCAAATTGTCCCAATAAGCTCAGTTTGTCACAACAGTTTTTAGAACTTAAAGCCTTAAGGCCTTTTTCTTCAATGACTTTTGAAAATAACTTTGAATGCTAACACCATTTAGAGTGCAAGTAATAACCATTGTTTTAAACCGTCTTCCATGTATTTTACTCAAATGTGATGATGTAATCCCGGTCATGAAAGGGCTACAGAGTCTTTATCTTTAGAAAAATACAGAATGCTAAAGAGGAATGAACTCCATAGAACGTTAATGAATGTGCATGGTAGATGGTTAGGATTAATGTGGATTCACGTGTTTCCAACACCTTTAGTTTATCTGTTTAATTAGTTATGTTCCTTTATATTCTTAGTTTATTATTTAGTTTAATTTCATTAATTAGGATTCGTAGAACCTCCACTTTTATATTCTGATTTTCTTTTCTTTTGCTTTAGGTTGTAACTTAGTAGATATTCTTCCTATTCCTTCCCTGTAGGATCGACCTGGACTTATCCAGTATTACTTGCACGATCACCTACACTTGGGTGTTGCACAAGAGCGCACAACTTTTTAGTCGTGTCAAGTTTTTGGCGCCGTTGCCGGGGAAGGCAACTAGGTTAGGATTTTACTAAGTTTTTCCATTTTTCTTCTTTTACTTATAAAAAAAAAAATTTAAAAAATCATTGGACTTTTTCTCTCACAAAAAAAAAATATATATATTTTCTTTCGTTTAAATGTTTTGGGTAAACATGTCTTATCCATATTACCCTCCATACAACACAAATACCACGAATGGGTACACATTAGGTAAGGAGAACTATACCCCGAGTTGGCAAGCACCCACATATGATGCACATTATCAACCTGAGTGCTACCAATCACCACAATGGGAAAACCATCGTGTTAGTCCCCCATGTTATCAAACGTATCAAGAACCTCCACCTGGAGAGTTCTATCAATCGCAATGGGGATATAACCAAAATGATAGTGTAGGATATAGTAGTAGTTCCCACGATTACCAAATGCACCAAGACTTTCCTTCTGGGGAGTCTTGCACACAAACACAATGGGAAGGGGACTATTACTAACAACAATGGGGTGAAACTTCATATAGTTATAATGAGGAGAATAACCAAGTTGAGGATAATGGTATGTTAGAATTGCTGCTTAGTGAAATGAAAAGGCTAGAGAGTGCAATTGATAAATTAGGAGCTAGATATCAACAAGCATTTAATAGCCAACCTTTAGAAGACTATACCAGTCCTTCAACGCTACAACCTGAATTTCAAGACACTAACAATGGAATGGAATTAGAGGACAATGATGGGTTCATACCGAGTGAGGTTAACAACTCATTTGAGAAAGTGATAACCCAACAAGAACTCCAAAACCAAACCATTGAGCATGAAGTTGTAGAACCATCTTCTCCTCAACATACAACCCCAGACATCAACTCCTTCACTGCCTGGATAAAACTGCACAATCTCTTTGTCCAGAGCACCTCAATAGATGACATATATATTGAGGAGAGTTACAAGGATGAGAATGAGGTTTTAAAAGATGACGAGAGTTTAGGTGATTGCACGCAATTAGGAAAGGAAGAGTCCCCTGTTGACTCTACACCTACCTTTGAAAGTGACCCTAGAGAGGACATAATTGAAAAATCTAAATCTGATTTAGATTCTTGTGATATTCATGAACCCTCACCTCTTTCGACCGAAGAGGTGGTGTCACGAAGTTGCCCATCACCTATCCTTGCTATCAATCAAAGCTCTCGTCCTGAGCTTGAATGTTATGTGTACCCCATTCGTGAACAAACAGAATGTGTTGTGGAAGAGGATGGTAAGGATACTAGCACATGTTCTTTACAAAATTTTAACTTTCAAAATTCTTTGAGAGAAGACTTGGAAAATATTGTGCCCACTTTAGATGATCTTAAAATTCAACAAGAAGCTAGCAATCTTCTAGACTGCTTGACCTTCTTGAGTGATTATGACATTGAGGCCCAAATAGATAGCTTTATCCAAGTCTAGTCCAAAACCATGTGCATAAAACAGAAATTCAATTCCTATGATTATATCTCCATAGATTCTGTTCTAGGACAAGCGGAGGGTGGTGAAGCTTCATTAGAACATCACTTCGACCCTGCCCCTTTTATTGAACCATGGCCTCCCCCTGTTTTTAGTATTAAAATAGAGGCTGTTATAGGAAATACCAACACCAAAGATCGTTTCTTGCATATAATTCCTAAAGAGTGTGGTATTCCTCTTATAACTATGCCCAACAAATTTGGAAGCCATTGGTTTTGCATCATCTCCTCTGACCTTGAGCCTGACATTAGTTGGGGGGAGTTGCATTTTTATGAGGATCTCAAAAGTCTTGTCATTGTTAAATTATTTCACTAGGAAGATCCTCAAAAATTTCGGTTGTTACTTTATGATAAGTATCTTGATTAACTGAATTTATTAACTGAGTTGTTATATTATGTTCTCTATTTTTCCTTGTTGCTACTAATGATTTTGCAGGTAACTTGAAAAAAAATTGGATATTAATGCCTCGAGGTAAAATCTTTCCTTCCCTCGCTTTACTTTACATGTCCATGTGCTTAGTTTAGAACATTGGGGACAATGTTTAGTTTTAGTTGGGGGGAGTGAGTCATTGCATTCCTTGTTTATTTCTTTTTATGGTTTCGTGTCAATATACCTGCTTAGCAACATGACTCAGTAAATTAAAAACTGTCAAAAATTTTAAAATTTTTAATTTTATTTTTTAAGATAATAAAATGGTTCTTGTATTTCTCTCTTAGTTAATGTAGTTAGTTATGATGCATTAGTGTTATTTTCTGTATGTTATTAGTATGTGAAATACTATGGTAGTTTCTTTACTATCTTAGTTATATTATGTTCTATGTTTTTTAATCTTCAAATACTTTGAGCACGTTGTAACAACCTTGTACTTAGCTAAAATGGATTAGTAAGCATAGTTTAAGTGTCTTGAAAGACTGTAGTGGAGACTAATAACCCAAGTGAGCTTTTGTGCCATTCTTTGTTTTTGAGGGTTTTATAAAATTACTCTTACTTTTTGAAAAGCGTATTAATTCGTTGAAAGTCTCATTTTCTTCTTCATTTTGACTGATCACTAGAAGAGAACGTTCAGGATTTACCAAACTTTAGAGCTCTTGAATTTACTGAAATGAATTATCCTATTAACTTAGAAGATGATTTAGGCCATCTTTTGACCATACATGGATAATACAGCCTTGGCCTACCTCTATGCTCTTCCTTTACTTCACCTCTTGAGCTTATCATAATCGCCTTGTCTTCATAATCCTAAAGTCTATACCTAACTCCAAATTAGGAGTTCAAGCATCAGTTCTTTATTTAGGTGTGATTGGGATGTGTTGCGTTAACAAGAAGTATGTTAGTGTGAATAAGGGAAAGTTGGCAAAGAAAAAATGAAAGAAAAAAAGAAAAGCATGAGAAGAAAAAGAAAAAAAAAAAGGAATGAAAAGAAGAGTGTGAAAAAAAATAAATAAACGAGAAGAAGAGAGAGATTGGAGTTGTGGGGGAAGTTTGAAAAATTGTAGTAGACATTCCAATCATATCTTTTGTCCCAATTGAATATCACGAACATCTTTCTTCTTTCACTTAACACCTCTTTTTCAAAGTCCTAATGACTCTAGGTAAATTGGATTTGAAATTAAGGTAACGAGAGAGTTCTCCACGGTATCTCGCTCTTCTAATGAAAAGTATCCATTCATGAGACTTTATGCACTAAAATGTCCATTTTTCTATTTAGATATGAGAAGTATTAGATTCCATTTACAATTACTCTTTACAGCTTTCATATCATGAGTGATAATTATTACACCTAATTCGGAGTGATTTCATCTTGAGAGTGTAATCCCGGTGAGAGTTGAGTCAAAATGAACGTCTTGATAGCATTTTAGGTTATGCAAGCTTTGAAATTAAAGTTGTGTATTTTGGTTGTCCATTCACACACACACTTGAAGATTAATAGGTATGGAACATTCTAATGACTTTGATAGTAGATTAACTATAATGTGTGTTGCATGGCTATGACATACTAGAGAGTTTCATGAGATTGTTGAGCTTAACTATATTGCTAAATGAGAGGAAAATTTCTTGAAAACATTTAAATGAGAACCATTACCAATAACATGAATTTTGTGGGTAGATTCACTGCAAACCCTCACGAGACAACACTCGTCCACTAGGGGGAACCTAGAGGTTTAAAGGCTTGTTGCATATGCTAAATGCAATCGCGATTCCTGCGAAAGTGAGTTAGGATTTTTATTTTCAATTTTTAGAGTTAAATAAACACTATTGTAGTTCGCTTCATTGCTAGGGACTAGCAACGAGCTAGTTGGGGGGTGTGATTCGAGGTGAAAAGTGTATGTTTATAGCGTATTACACGGTCTTTTATGCATACTTTTATCCTCAAGTCCCTAGATTTAGATGCATATCAATGATTAAGTGTTTTCTATGATGTTGAGACTCAAACATGTGTTTTTACACTATTTTACAGGTCATGGAAAGCAAACATTGCATAAAAAGTGATTCTGGTGAAGAGAATAGCGGAAGCAGCTGAGAAAACGCCAATTTTGACAATGAAGACTTCAGATTTGGAAGATTTTCCTAGATACATGAAATGTAGATCTTTGAGTTACGGTCGCGTGGCCGTAAACGGGAGGTCAATCCAAGGTCCGAGTGAAAAGTTATGGCCATTCTCCCATCAGTGCGCAGAGCTGTCAAAATCAGAGAGTTCAAGCGATTGAAGAAGAGTTCAATCGATCGAACCTTCGATCGATCGAACTAAGCTCGATCGATCGAACTTTTTAATCATCCAAAAGTTGCGTAAACTCTGCGGGAACCCTATATATACGTCGTTTTGACGCCAGACGAAGGGGGGACGCTCCAGAACGCAGAAAACAGCAGTTTTAGGGTAGTTTTAGGGTTAGATTAGGTGTAGATTAGGTTAGATTCTTGTTTTTCTTCCTCTTTTCCATTGATTTACTGAAGATTATTGAAGATTCAAGTTTCTTTCATGTTTATTTCAGATTATATCCAGGTTTTTCTTTCCAATCCTTGTTATTTGATTGCTATTAGCTTCTATGCTATGATTACTCTAGTTTGTTATTCCTGTATTAGTTTAATCATGTTTCTGTAGTTTAGACGTTGGGAATATGTGATGAAACATTGAATCCCAGCCTCTGCCATGCAATCTTTAGAAACCTTGGGCTCGATCGATCGAAGGTATTTCGATCGATCGAACCAGGGATAGTCAAGCGATCGAAGACATTTCGATCGATTGAAGGATGATGATGTTCGATCGATCGAGAGAGCTTCGATCGATCGAACTTGTTAATTCCTGAGATGATTCTTTTAAGTATTCCATGACTTTCTGTTTTAGAAATCTGTCATCAAATTGTCCCAATAAGCTCAGTTTGTCACAAGAGTTTTTAGAACTTAAAGCCTTAAGGCCTTTTTCTTCAATGACTTTTGAAAACCACTTTGAATGCTAACACCATTTAGAGTGCAAGTAATAACCATTGTTTTAAACCGTCTTCCATGTATTTTACTCAAATGTGATGATGTAGTCCCGGTCATGAAAGGGCTACTGAGTCTTTATCTTTAGAAAAATACGGAATGCTGAAGAGGAATGAACTCCATAGAACGTTAATGAATGTGCATGGTAGATGGTTAGGATTAATGTGGATTCACGTGTTTCCAACACCTTTAGTTTATCTGTTTAATTAGTTATGTTCCTTTATATTCTTAGTTTATTATTTAGTTTAATTTCATTAATTAGGATTCGTAGAACCTCCACTTTTATATTCTGATTTTCTTTTCTTTTGCTTTAGGTTGTAACTTAGTAGATATTCTTCCTATTCCTTCCCTGTGGGATCGACCTGGACTTATCCAGTATTACTTGCACGATCACCTACACTTGGGTGTTGCACAAGAGCGCACAACTTTTTAGTCGTGTCAACGGCGTAGTGAACTAAATAGGCAATCACACCGGGTATCTACACGCCTCGCGGATAACCAAGTCAAAATCTTGGACAACCCGAGCACCTACAGTACTCAGAGGCATTAACTCCACTTAGGTCCAAACCGACGATAGAGGTGACTAAAATCTCTTAGGTTGGCCAATGATAGAGGAGCAAAAAGACCCTAAAGCAACGTAATTTAGGTCGGCTCCACCAACATGGTCAAGCTCTTCTCCCAACAGTCTTGACGAAGGCTGGCTAGGCAGAAGACAACCATCCTGGGGAGTTAACATAAAAGGACCCTAAAGCAATACTTTTTGGGTCGGCTTTTCCAACATGGTCAAACACTTTTACCCACAACCTTGACGAAGGTTCACGGGCAGAAGATTACCATCCTAGAGGCTAACTCAAGCAAAAGACTCCGAAGTAGGCCGAGTCTCAACTCTCGGTCACTTCTCGAGCATTCAAAGACTCTGAATTAGGCCGGGTCTCAACTCCCGGTCAGTTCCTAAGCACCTAAAAGTCCCGAGCTAGGCTGGGTCTCAACTCTCAGCCAGTTCTTGAGGACTCACCAGGCTCAGAAGCCCTGAGGCAGCTTCTCCAAGAACTCAGACAGTGACAAGTAACATCAAACTAATTTCTAAACTTGCCCCGATATAGCATCTGGCCAACCTTTGAAATAGGGGACAGCTGATACACCCAAAATTGGCTCTATCCTATGACCGAGCGGTTCAAATCAGCAGCCAGTCCATATCCCGGTGAAAGTATGCATAACTCCTCGGACAAGCATCAGTCCGAGCGGTCTAGTCTACTCATCATCCCGAGCGGTTCATCCACGACCCGGCCAACAGGTCAGGAAAACTGCACAGGCACATCACACCGTGGGAACAGCTCATTCGGGCCCACAGGCATGATCCCGAGCATTACGGGTAGTTTTCTTCTCAAGCTAGAAGACTAATGGAAAGTGCAAACTATTTCCTAATCCAATTAGGAAACCCCCACAATTAATGCCAATCTATATCAATTGGATTATATTTCCTTATCCATGTACGAGTAGGTCTCTTACATCTATAAAAGAGACCTCTCACCCCCCATTGAAAGGGCCAACTCTTTAGTCTACACAGCATCTCTATAAAATTCACCATTGTACGCATACACCCGCCCAATATTACTGGTAGTGCCGCCCCTCTTTGTTGGCTCACCAGGCCCCCCGGTGATCTGCTAGTAAACGTGCTCAGACACACCCGTGGACGTAGGTACCTTCATTAATAAAGTCAAAACACATACAAAAAAATAGTCTCTCTCACTCTCTCTCTCCTTAAACTGCTCTACTTTACTCTTACCAATTTTTGGCATCATCATCTGTCAACCTCCGTCGTGGTTAAGTCTGTCAACGTCTAGTCTATCAGATCTTGAGTGTGTAGGTCTGAAGCGATCTAAAATTATGAAACTTTAAAAGCATCTAAAGGTGGATACAAGTAAAAGTTCTGAACATTATTACATCAATTTATCTTAGTTAAGATGAAGTGTCAAGTGGATCAGAAGACCGGCCTTAGATATTAAGTTTTGCCGTTGATTGAAATAGATTAGAGTGCCTTGAATATCTGCTAGAGTTGGTTGAAGATTTGTAAAGCTCGTCAAAGTCATGCCAAAACCATCAAGCCTTTTGAGTACCTATTAACTATGGATCAGAATTGTGATATTAGGAACTTAGTTTTGACCCTGGATTATTCTGATCTTGATATATAAGCCTTAAAAAGTGCTTAAAACTTGTTAGAATTGGTCTAAAGGACCCGTGGGAATTGGAATCTTGGTAGAAGCCATTCAGAGTTCAAGAAAAGTCCCCAGACATTAAGAATCGAGGGCACCGCGGCTTTAAAAATAGCAAAAAATGAATGATTTACAGCTAACTCCCATTGTTTTGGGATTGATTGTGTATTATCTTGGATAAGGGACATTTGGGTCTACTGTCACTCAAGAAATTACATCCAGAATGGATTTGCAGAAGATGAATCAGAATGCAAGATTTTCAAATCATAAGCAACATATTCTAGAAAGGGTCAAAATAAGCCCGACGTGTTGCAAGAATGTGTGAGCTGGTCGAAACGCCGATATAAGTCTCAAATTGAATCAGCAGGATCTCTAGAATGTGAGCCTTCCACTTCAGATACCTCCCCAAGTAGAGAACTTTCAGATATCATCAGAATCACCACCAGAAGAAAGGTGTACTATAGCAGATTCGTGAAATCAGAACCCATACATCTCTCAGAATCATAGAATCTCTCCAGTAGAAAACTTTCAAAATTCATGTTGCCCCCAGCAGATATAGGGTTTTTCTCAAGATCGTGTGTATTTCAAAATTTATATCCATAGGTTGCCTCCAGATGAAGGGCATCTCTCAGAATTCGTATCCATGCATTGCCTCCATATATAGGGTTTCTCTCAGAATGCGTGTATCAGACTTGCCCCCAGATATAGGGTTCTTCTCAGCATCGAGTATCAGAACTACCTCCAGATATAGGGTTTCTTTCGGCATCGTGTATCAGAATGCCTCCAGATATAGGGTATCCTTCAAAATCGTGTATCTCAGAATCGAGTAACGGTGTTGCATCTAGATATAGGGTTTCTTTCAGCATCATGTTACCTCCAGATATAAGGTATCCATCAGAATCGTGTATCTCAGAATTGATGACGGGGTTGCCTCCAGATATAGGGTTTCTCTCAGCATCGTGTTGCCTCCAGATAAAGGATATCTCTCAGCATCGTGTTGCCTCAAGATGTAGGGTATCTATCAGCATCGTGTTGCCTCGAGATGTAGGGTATCTATCAGCATCGCGTTGCCTCCAGATATAAGGTTTGTCTTAGCATCGTGTTGCCTCCAGATATAGGGTATCTCTCAAAATTATGTACATCTCAGAATCGTGTATCCGTGGTTTACCTCCAGAATGTAGGGATTTTTCTCAGAATCCGTGCATCTCTCAGAATTCATGCATCTGAACAGAAGATTTGTCTAGAAGAAGGACCTCTTTTAGAAGAACAGAAGATTTGTCTCCAGCAGAGAGACCTATTTTAGACGATTTACCTTCAGATCTATTTCAAAAGATTTGTCCCTCGAAGAAGGACCTATTTTATAAGAACAGAAGATTTGTCTAGAAGAAGGACCTATTTTAGAAGAACAGAAGATTTGTCTCCGGCAGAGAGGCCTATTTCAGAAGAAGGACTCTACATCAACAATCTTTCCCAGCAGAAGGAGCTATTTCAGCAATCGTCCCCAACAGAAGGACTCTGTTTTAGCAATCGTCCCCAACAGAAGGACTCTACCTCAACAATTGTTCCAATAGAAGGACTCTACATCAGTAATCGTCCCCAGCAGAAGGACTCTACATCAACAATCATCCCCAGCAGAAGCACTCTACATCAGCAATCGTCCCCAGCAGAAGGACTCTAATCCACGTCAACAATTGTCCAGGGATTAGGACATTTTTTTATCAGAAGTTGTTTTGAACATGATAGTTAGCAGTCGCCCGAGATACAGATGACACCTATAAGCCTCAAACTCAGAAGAAAGACACCGACAAGACTCCGAGAATCATCCGAGATACAAATAGGATACTCACCTTTAGAAAATTTTGTCTGTGAGAGTAAGACGTTGCATCCTTTGCTTTAGATTTTGCATCTAGGGAACCCTTGAGGATGATTCCTCCAGCACTTGCACATTCACATCTTCATACTGCATCAGTATCCTAGAATAGGAGCATTTCATCTGTATTGTTGTTTGTATGTTGTTTTCTGTCCTCCGTGTGCTTGAACTAGCCCTGGTCTGATTCCTGGAAAGGATACGTTGGCAGCTCCAGTGGAGCACGACCAGCAGCAACTTAGATTTAGTCGCCTCTACCCAGCATTGCATTGCAATATTGCATTTTGTAATTTCTTGAATTTCTCTGATTTTGAATTTCTTGATTTTTGTGGATTTTGTTTTTCCTAAAATCTCTTAGTATGGTTATTGGCTGCCTTCAAAGATTTGGCACTCACTTACAGTTCACGTTGTTCACAACAAGCTCTGCCAAAGAGGGAAAAACTATAGACACCCAATTTTGACCACACTGATAGGATTAGGGAGGACAATGACTTGGAGGATTTGATGATGAAAAGTACCCCGTGGAAGGTACTAGATTCCACATAATCGAAAGATCGAACTTCAAAAAGTGACTTTAAACTTAGAAAAGCCCTTTTCCATGGATTAATCCCGTTTTTCTCAAAATTGTCTCTCAGAATTCGTATTCACCCAGGGCTATATGAACATTAAGTGTTCTAAACACAGTATTCTAGGTATCTAGAGATTCAATTTTAAATAAAAGTTTAAAATCAACGCACATTTGAAAGCAATTTCGAAAAGACGTCATTTGATTTAAAAAAGATGACGAAAGTTCTGGAGGAGTTTCGGGCTTCAATTCTCATTTCAAAACCTCGTGGAATATTTTTATACTAAAATTCAACCTGACAGCTTTCCAACGGTACATAAATGGACGATTTCGGACACTAAAAAGCATTTTTACAAAAATATGGAAAAGCAGTGCAGTTGAAATTTGAAACAGGGCTTGCGGGCAACCATGGAGCCCAAAATGGAGATGGTGGGTCCCACAAGTGGGGTGGCAGGTCTCCCCTTAAGTGCCACCTATGATGAGTGTTCTCCATTGGGTTTTTCTGGTTCTAGACTCTTCTAGAAGACTCCCACTGTGAGGAAATTGCCTGGAAATTGTGTTTAGGCACCGAAATGGCCATTTTAACCCTTTTCTACTCTCTAAAAATCCTGTTTTAACCCTGTAACTTCAGAGTTAAGTCTTCAAAACTCTATATAAGATTTCATGCATCTCATATGAGATCATCTAAGGAGTATCTTGAAACTATCCTGAATCATACTTGTAGTATCTTAAGAGATGCTTTGGATATACAAGAGAGATACAAGTACACTTTGAATATACTTTCAATTAAGAGAGAATTCTAGAGAGAGAGAATTATGAATTGAAGTTTAGAAAACAAATCTTAGGGTAATTAGATCATGATTTGAACATCAATTGCCTCCCTCAACTTCCATGGATGAATGCTTGAAAATCTTGAAGAACACTTGAAGAAAAAGATCTCCAATTCAACTTTAGTTATATAATTGAGAATCCTCCAAGAGGTAAACACTATAATTCATCTCTAATTCCTATTTTGTATATATAGATCTATATGATTTGGATCTAGCTTAGTTTCATTTTATTTATAGAACACTCATCTTCTTCATCTCTTGTTCTTCACAAACTCACATAGCTAGATCCAAATCTCTTTTGATTTTCATTAATAATTCATAATTAGAGATTGTTTTTCACTTTGATTTCATTCTTCAATTTTAGTTTAGATTCATGCATACATGATTATATATAAATGTATCTATTTTGAATTCTATCATGGTTTAGAAGTATGATCTATGGGAGGGATGATTCCTATGAACATACCCATCTCTTGATCATTTCTATTACCTAGAATTCCTATTTGAAATTTATCTCCAATAGGATATTTGTAAGTCCCTTTGATCCATGAGCTAAAGTTCTTCGTAGAACTTGAGTACTAAATTGATTGGGAATTATGTTAATCAAATAGATCTATGAGTTTGATCTCTCAAAATAAGCTTCAACCATCACATAAGATGTTTTCCTCACACTTTAAAATGAACTAGATAAAAATTTAGCAAAACAGATTGGTTTTCTATAAGATTTGGTCCATCAAAACCCATAGTTTGATGGATTTCAAATTTTATTGGTAAACTATGATGAATTAGCTTTCATCCGGTCCATTTTGAGAGCTTCTAGGATCCATATGCTATTTTTAGAAATTATTGAGAATTCGGTTGACAGATTTGAACATAGTCTCTTTGTGCTTGAATTAAAGAAAATCTATAATAGTTATCGATGTTTTGCATTTTGGGGATGATTCCTAACTATGTATCTATATGCCGATGCAAAATCATGAGCATACGATCGAGTTAAGATCGTTTTCTAAGCGTTTGAAGTTGATACTACTATTCTGGAATTTTCTTAGTTTAACTACAATTATGATTATGTATACAAAATGGTCATACATTGATCACTCAACAACAATTGATGAATACAACTTGGTTTAGAAATCATCTAGGATAATTGGATGAGAGATCAAAAGCTTAAATCTACTTGATTAACAGGATTCATGAATTTCTATTATGCTTCTACTATGTTTTGCATTCTTTTGTCAAATGATACCAAAATTCCAGAATAATAGAGTCTATTTAAAATACTTTTTTAGAAACCTTATGATCATGACATGTTCATGAGATCATTTTTGTCATAAACTATAATGAAATAGCTTTCTTGTGACACCAAATAGAGCTTCACATGATATTTTTAGAATTAATTATGATTTTTACAAGAATAGTGGACAGTCCTGATCCACTATTCCCAAAACTCTTATTTCTCTCACTTCAAAAATGGTAAAGAGCTTCTACTTTTTGGAGAAGTTCCGTAAGACATGTCTCTAACTTTTTGTAAAGGGTTTTAACCTAGAACATGTTTAAGACCACTTTTGACTGGATTCATTAGAGGTTGCTAAATCTGGAAATTTGATTGATGACATTTTCTACTTGTTTTTTATGCATATCATTTGTTTTATTGTGTTTTTGCAATGCTTGTGTATTCTTTGGTGTCATAGTGCAGAGAATTGAATGCCATGGATCTGGACTTGGACTTGTGATCTTGCCTCATCTACATGTGGCTTAGTGCCCATGTATCGTGTAACTTCTCTATCCTTTCTCTTAGAATTTTTTTTAGGTTTACAACTTTGTTTTCAACGACACATTTCCTTTAGGATAGTCTCCGTTTATATGATTATTTGTTAGAGACATCTTATCTAGGATTGTTGCATGATTGCATTACACGTTTCCATATCTTTTTGCTTTCGCGACTCCGCTTAAGTCAACTCAATGTAAGTCTTCTTGTTCCTTTTTGCATATCATGACATGTTTCCTTTATTTGCATCGGTCCTTGGCGGGACTAACCACTGTAAGTATATCTCTCCTTTATATTGCATGTGCATCCGACTGCTACTTGATTTAATCTCTTGACATGATTTTCCTTAGATGTTCCCTTTTGACATATATATGTATCTAGTATGTTTGAGGAAACAACACTAATTATGAATTAAGAACAAGGAAATTTGAATCAAGGCCTACCGTTCGGTAGGGCGAGGAGGGGGTGCTTTATTCCTGCTTGGGCTCCTTCCCCTCTCGTACCAAGACCCCCGAACCTAATTTCTAGTAATGAAGGATGAGTAACCTTATTCAATTTTGGGCGAGTCAAACTTGGGTTTCCTAATTCCTTATAAAAATTTGGTGGTGACTCTTTGTCTCTAGGATCGTGTGAGGAGGTTCTAGTTTTCCCTAAAGTGTTCTCCTTGGAATCCATCCTGGGACACTATCGTGGGAAGATGCCAGGACCTCGGACCGTTTGTCCATAATTTGGTGACTCCACTGGGGACTTGAGCATGAAACTGATGGTTTCTTGTTCTTAGAGGGTTTGACTTGAGCCAAAGAATATCCTTGTTATTAATTCGATAATCGTGTTGTTTCTACATGTATTTGCACTTGCATTGTTCTTTCACCGCGACTGCTTGAGACCATTGCCTTGAGGGTAGAGGGCCCTCTTTCCTCTATTTGTCAAGAGTTTTGGTAGCATGTAGTCTCCGTTAGCCTGGTACCGGTTGCGGTATATAGAGCCCTTGGCTTGCTAATGGACCCTTTATGAGAATAAAGCCCAGCCTTTGCATATAGTTTCTATAGAACCCTTCAATTAGGACTTTGTTTATCTTCCTTGATTAGGACAATGTGATGAATTATTTGCGGGTGCCCGTAAGGGGTTATGTGGATGATGAGGACGTGTATGCGAAGCCATCATCAAACCTTATATGGTAGATACCTCTAGAGTAGTATGGTCTTTATCCGAACATCCAATCATTATCTAAGGACAATTTTTTAAAATTTTGAAAATGCTAGCATTTCTTTGAAAAACCCGAATCTTTTGAAAATTCTGGGAATATCCCTTTTGAAAATTTACTTTGAAATTCAGTTTCACAAAATCCTTCCAAAATTCTCCCTAGATTTTAGAGAATTTCAAAATTTCTACTTTGATGATTCAATTTTAAAAACTCCTCTCAGATTTTGGAAAATTTCAAAATTCCTACCTTGATTTTCAAAAAAGAAATCTAATTCTAACTTTGATGATTCAATTCCAGATTTTAGAATTTCAGAATTTTCTACCTCAATTTTCAAGAATCGTGATTTCACACCACAAGCATTGATGGTTCAAAATTATTTTTTTTGAAAATTGCAAAATCTCCCCTTCTCTTTTAAGATTTTTATGAAAAATTTCAATTTTGTAAACATGAGCCATCAAGAATTTCAAAGCTAAAAGTCCTTTGATGATGATTGGATTAGTAAGGTGATTAGCATACTCAAGGAATCTTATGTGTTTATGTGCTGATATGCTAGGTCTAAGCTAGATTAAGGTGCATTACATTTAGATTAGATTGCATTTCATCTGCATTGAATGCACTACGCGAACGTTGCATATATGACTCACTAGTGCGACACCTCTAACATACTTTCAGAAAAGAAAAGATTTGTCTTCCTCAGAATTTTGTAAACGATTTCTTCGATTTTAAGAAAATGCTTTTGAAAAAGAAAAAGATTTTCCATCTTTGATTTTCCATCGTTGTAAATCCACTTTTATGAATATCGTTGTTTGAAAATTCTTTTGCAATAAAATACCTGATTATTTGAAAATCCCTAATAAACAAAGATTTGTACTTCCTCCCGGGTCAGAGAGCTCCGAACAGTTGTTTGATCAGATCAGAATTTGGGGTAAGATCAGCCGAATTTGTCAGGGTTGAAAAGATGACACATGAAGCCGATATGGATGCTAGGATTACTGCTATGGAATTTACACCGTCAACCAAATCAGTGAACTACTTGTGAAAATGATGGGTGTGATAAAGCAATTGGCTGACACAACGCCTCCGACTCCACTTCTTGCACCTTGTGATGATAATGAATGGTTTGAAAGATTGGCCAATCTAGAAATGCAAACTCTGGATTGGGAAATTCTTGACAAGCTCACCAAGAGTGGTATATTAGAGAATGCGACCCGCAAGAGCAAAAGAATTGATGACTACAAGTTTGATAAGGAGGGATTATCTGATAAGCCCAATGCAAGGCCTTCCAAAAAGTTCAAAGGGCCTCTTTATTTAAAAAAAATCATCCATTACCAAATAGCGATGCATTGGCACCACAATTGTCAAATGAGAATACTAGAGTTGTAAGGGAAAACCAGAATCAGGGACAGTCAAGAGAAAAGAGGGAGTTTTCTGAATTGGGAATGTCCTTAAGCACTGCACTTAAGAGGATGCTAGAAAAAGGGTACTTGGAGAAATTAGAACCCAGGCCAGAGCCAGATCCACTTCCGCCAAAATTCAGAGCCCATTTGTACTGTGATTTTCACCAAGAGAGTGGGCATAGCACAGATAGATGTTGGAGGCTCAGGCATGAAATTCAGAACCTAATTGAAAAAGGAGTCATCGCTCCCCCACCACCACAGAATATCAATTCTCTTGAGTTAGGGTCTGCACACTATGACCCAACAATTTACATATCAACATTAGGGCTGCCAGTGTCCAATATAATTTTGCTTGGTCTTGGGGTGATGATGCAATCTACCAAGAAAGATGATGGGTGCCTTGAAGACAATGAGTATGAACCTGAAGAATTAGCTAAAGAATTTGAGCCTTTATTGAGGTATGAAGAACTTCAAAAAGCCTAAAAGGAGGTGGTGATATGATGGTGTTTGGAACTGTTGCTATTGAAGCCGAATGGATGTTAAAAAATATATAATAAGTGAATCACAGTGACGCTCCACTTGAAATCGAGTCGAGTCAATTTTGAGTTTTGTTGTCGAGTCTGTCTATCGTCAAGTTGTGTTTGAGTCTATATCGAGTATTGTAATCCTTCTCCTTCGAAGCAATAAAATAAAGCCTTCATTTTCTTGATCTAATGCGCCTTGTCATGAATGAATGAATCTCTAAGCTAAAAGTGTCATTTCTCTGATTATTATGAAAAATACACAAATGATAATTTTATGCATTGAAAAGAATCCTGAAAGGATCAAAGTTGATTTTGCGCTAACACTGAAGAAAGCTAAGAATTGATTAGTTTTACTTTAAGAATCTTGAGATGCTTTTGCTTAAATCTTGAAAAGATATGCTTGATAGTAACTCGAGGCTAGCTTAAATCCTGATCTTCCCATTTCAAAATCTTGAGCCAAGAAAAATGAGCCATTCAAACCTGTCTAACCTGCAAGCCATATACACTTTGTCCTTGATGGTAGCCGTACATTTGAAATGAACTACTTCTCTCAAAAAGAAAAAAACGAAAAGAAAATGAAGAAGCTCGCAAGGATGAAAACCCAGTAGGGCGCCTAGGCAAAAGTTAGAGCACAAAAGAAAATGAAGAAAGAAGAAAAAGAAAAAGAAGAAGCTCGCTAGGATGAAAACCCAAAAGGGTGCCTAGGCAAAAGTTAGAGCATGAAGAAAAGAAAATTTTGCGTGTTGTTTTCAAGAACCTAATCCTAGCCAGTCAAAACTTTAGAGAGAAAAGAAAAGAAAGAAGAGAAGAATGATCTATTAGAGGGATGATTCCTATGTTCATACCCATCTCTTGATCATTTATATTACCTAGAATTCCTATTTGAAATTCATCTCCAATAGGATATTTATAAGTCACTTTGTTTCATGATCTAAAGTTCTTCATAGAACTTGAGAGCTAAATTGATTGGGAATTATGTTAATCAAATAGATCTATGAGTTTGATCTCTCAAAATAAGCGCCAACCATCACATAAGATGTTGTCCTCACACTTTAAAATGAACTAGATAAAAATTCAGCAAAACAGATTGGTTTTGCCTATAAGATTTGGTCCATCAAAACCCATAGTTTGATGGATTTCAAATTTTCTGGGTAAACTTTGTTGAATTAGCTTTCATCTAGTCCGTGTTGAAAGCCTCTAGGATCCATATGCTATTTTTAGAAATTGTTGAGAAATCGGTAGACATATTTGAACCTAGTCTCTTTGTGCTTGAATTACAGAAAATCTATAATAGTTATCGATGTTCCACATTTTGGGGATGACTCCTAACTATGTATCTATATGCCGATGCAAAATCGTGACATACAATCGAGTTAAGATCGTTTTCTAAGTATTTGAAGTTGATACTACTATTCTGGAATTTTCTAAGTTTAACTACAATTATGACTATGTATACAAAATGGTCATACCTTGATCACTCAACAACAATTGATGAATAAAACATGGTTTAGAAATCACCTAGGATAATTGGATGAGAGATCAAAAGCTTAGATCTACTTGATTAACATGATTCATGAATTTCTATTACGCTTCTATTATGTTTTGTATTTTTTTGTCAAATGATACTAAATTTCCAAAATAACAGAGTCTGTTTAAAATACTTTTTCAGAAACCTTATGTTCGTAACATGTTTATGGGATAATTTTTGTCATAAACTAAAATGAAATAGCTTTCATTTGACACCAAATAGAGCTTTACATGATTTTTTTAGAATTAATTATGATTTTTACAAGAACAGTGGACAGTCCTGATCCATTGTTCCCAAAACACTTATTTCTCTCACTTCAAAAATGGTAAAGAGGTTCTACTTTTTGGAGAAGTTCCCTAAGACATGTCTCTAACTTTCCGTAAAGGGCTTTAAGCCAGATCATGTTTAAGACCACTTTTGACTGGATTCATTAGAGGTTGCTGAATCTGGAAATTGGATTGATGACATTTTCTACTTGTTTTTCATGCATATCATTTGTTTGCTTCTGTTTTTGCAATGCTTGGGTAAACCCATCTTCTTCATGATCCCTGCGACCACTGGACTGGCATGCTGATCGAAATGGAGCGGTAGAAACTCTCTCGGCTTTTCTTCTTCCAACATGCTGATAAACTCGAACCCTCCTATTTTTGTTTCTTCTTCTTGTATTTGTAATTCTAGAACCAGTGCGCTTGATGATGCTTCAGACAAAGGAACCCAGCTGTCCCCGAGAATGTCGCAGACTTGGCCCTTCCAAACGCATTTGACCTTTTGATGTATGGTGGATGGTATGGCACCCAAACTGTCTAACCATGGCCTCCCAATCAGCAGGTTGAAAGAAGCAGGAATATTGAGGACCTGAAATTCGGCTTCCTTTTCAAGTGGACCGGCAGCGAGGTGAAGGAGAATTATACCCATGACAGTTCTCTGAGTGTTGTCGTATGCTCTCACCCTTTGCTCAGATGGTATGAATGTCGATTCGTCCAAACCCATGCGCTTGGCTGTTCGAAATGGGCACACGTTTAAGGCTGATCCATTGTCCACCAGACAGTCAGGCACGGTGTTTCCTAAGCATTCGACCGTGACATACAAGGGTTTGTTATGAACGGGCCCTCCGGGAGGTAGATCATTGGACGAGAAAGAAATAGCAAGAGTTGGGATCCTACTGATCATCCCCACAAGGTCTCCTGGTGTTGTATTGATGGAAACATCAGATTGGTTCAAAGCATCCAAGACTGCTTGTCTGTGATTTTTGGAGGCGATCAGTAATCCCCAGATGGTGATATTAGCTTGTGTTTTCCTCATCTGCTTTAAGAACCTATCCTCTTCTTCTTCTTCACTCATTTTCCCTTTCCCTTTCTCCAACTCCCTCCCCGGGTGATCTTCCTCTAGTTCATGTGGTTTGAAGTGTCTACCAGACCGAGTTAGGTGATTGATCTCCTCTTTTTCCCAAATGTTGTCAGTTTCTGAAACGGTCTCCGAGCTTTCTTCTTCCACCTTTGCTTCTTCGTCGCTTTGATACCACATATCATCATCCCCTACCTGGTCTATGTTCTGATCATTGCCTTCTTGAATCCACCAATCTGACTGACCCATCACTTCATTTTCCCACGTCTCTGGCTGGCTTCCAAGCATACAGATCCCCAGATTTTCTGGTAACTGATAAAACTTCCTTGGTTTCCCGACTTTTATGATTAGCTTGGATGGGTCAAATGTCATTCCTCCTACCCCTAAGAAATAAAGACCCTACGGCGGCGGCACAGCACGATGGTTTGGCAGAGGATTCTTGGTGACATTGGGGGCTTTGACAGGCGGTTCGGATATCACTTTATTGTCGATGAGGTCTTGGATTTCATGCCTTAACCTCATGCACCGATCCGTCGAGTGGCCTTTCTGCTGATGAAATTTACAGAAGAGATCCCCTTGGAAATTCGGCGGAAGTGAACTTGGCAGAGGCCGAGATTCCAACTGGCAGAGATGCCCTTTCGCTAACAGCCTGTCAAGAGCGGTTGATAATGATACTCCCAGATCTGAGAATTTTCTTGGTGGCTTATCCCCTCCTCCTCTTGGATGGTTTCTGGCGATATTGAATTTTCTCTCCGGCTCGCTAAGTGCATTGACATCGGTGGGGCCAGAGTGACCCCCCGAATGCCCCCCATTTGATCCATAACTGGGCCTCCGATATCGGTTCGGTGGTTCCTCCTTCTTGATCATTCCTTCTTGAATTGCATCTTCGATCCTTGTCCCCACATCGAACACCTCAGCAAAAGTGTTGATTGACTGAAACCTCATCTTCTCCTGATAAACTAGCTGCAAGTTTTTCATCAACATTCGGATTTGGTCTTTTTGTGATGGCCACTGTACCATTTTTGCGCCTTCCCCTCTCCATCGACTCAGATACTCAGCAAATGATTCTTTGTTCCCTTGCCTGGTTGTTTCTAGATCTCGGACAGTGACGTCCAGGTCTTGATTGTACTCATACTGGGCCACAAATGACTTCACGACTTCCTCCCAAATTTTGGTTTTGCCCGGCTCGAGAGTAAGATACCAAGATAGAGCAGCCCTTGTTAAGGTTTGCTGAAACAGGACAGCCATCATGGTAGTGCTCAGTCCGCTAGGTTGAAAGGCTCCTTTGCACATTCAGACATGACTGCGGGGATTCCCAGTCTTGTCAAACTTGTCGAAGATTGGCATCTTGAACCCGGCGGGCAGGGTTTCGTGGACCCCGTCGTACAGACCTTCCAACTCCATCAAATAAGTGTCTACCCCTTGAGCCTTGCGCACTACCCTTTCTAGCTTCTCTATCTTCTCGGTTAGTAACTTCTCTTTCTCAGCTTTCTCTTTTTCTCTATTGGCCCGCAGCGCATCAGTCCATTGCGCCTCCTGATCATCAAACCGATCGCCCTCTCCTCCTCCCAAAGGTGGGTCCATGACAGGTGGGACTTCGGGTGGTGGTCGGCGGTTCATCTCTTCTATCATTCCCATCATGCGGTTCATGTTTTCGGCCTGTCGCCTCATTTGCTCCGCTTGTTGTTCTACCAGTATCCTTAATCCGGCTACTTCTCCGTTGTTTCTTTCTTCCGTCATTTCAATGTCTTCTCTTCTTATCAGCCTTGCCGCGGGTCCCCTAAACCAGGTTGATGCTATCTTTGCTCCTACAAAATTTTTTTTTTATTTTTTTTAAAACCTATGTATTTTTGTTTTAAAAGATATTTGGTAAAGTAAAAGCCCTCCTTTTTTCCTTATTTCGACGCACGTCATGCGGATGCAATGCATGTGTGCGTGTGTGCTTACTCTATATGCCAAAAGAAAAGAAAAGTCCTAATCCTAACACATAAACACATAAGCACATAAAATCTTCACCCATGTCAAGTGTGCTGATTTCTCCTTTCATTGTGATTCCCACTACCTTCTCAGAGATTGGTCATTTCGAAATTTTCAAAATCTATTTGAAAATCATTTTTTGTTTTGGTAGTTAGAAAAAAAAAGCCTTTGAAAACAATCCTTGAGAGTGCTTTTTGAGAACATTCTTCTACCAAAATAATTTTCAAGGATTTTCGAATTTTTCTTTTGAAGATGATCAAGTGAAACATGCCTTAACAAGGGTAATTTGGGAATTTTTAATTGAAAAGAGGAAAAGATTTTTTGAAAAGGTAATCGAAAACCTTGAGAAAAACCTTTGGGTAGGGGGATCACATGACCGGATTATCACCGTACTTTCCATGAATTTGGATACATACAAGGTCAATGATGCTCAACTAGACATGATATAAGAAATATAATCTTATAATCAAGGTTCGGCTTGTTCTCCAAATGTCGCAGAACATGAGGAGAATTTTGCTAAAAGGTGATTAAAATATTATACATCTTTCATCAAGCAAGTATTGTCATCATCTCAAGTAATCCCTTCCGGGCATACAAAACTCCCTAGCACATAATCCTAATCAAGAGTTGATTTCATAAGATTGAAAGGTTCTACAGAAACTATCATGCACAGGCTGGGTTTTGGTCAAATAAGGGACCCTTGACACACATCCGATAGGATGCTTCATATACCAAATCATGGTACGAGATCAAGGGTGATCACACAGTCCCATGATTACTTGACCGACCGGATTTCCCCGAGCCTCCAAGGTCATAGTTCCGTGCAATCGACTGGCTGGACATGCAAGTGAAATGCAACAGACACACAAAGATTAATTAACTCGATTAAAGGGAAATTTCTCAAGTCTAATCCTCAAGTGAACCCAAAATCAGAAAATGCCTGGTCTGCGAAACCAGAGATTCTGGGTTCGATCCCCAGCAGAGTCGCCAGATTGTGAATATCGAAGTTTTTTTTACCCACAGCTTTTCTTTTGAAATACTTTCTCAAAATCAATTTCGAAAACAAATGAGTCGCCACTTAATTTTTAAAAGGAAAATTAAGAAACCATTTTGAAAGGAAACTGATCGTTTGCAAAACCAAAGATTAACTAGGTCCGGGGATTATGGAATGAGAGAGGAAGGAGCCCGTCGGACTAAAACACCTTCTCTCATCCTATCTTGCGATAGGCCTCTACTCAACATCCTTTTAATCAAATTTATTAATCCAAGCATGCCCTCAACTAATACATATATACATATACATCACGAAAAGCATGTCCAACAGGGTGTAAAATTGCTAATGACAAAATATCATTCATAAGCCACATATTCCAAGTAGCAAGCAATATGATATGCAATAGGGAAACAAGAGAACTTACCCGGGATCCAGCAGCGATATTAAACGTGCAATGCATACAAACAACAGAAAATCTTAAAAAAAAGTCTCTAATCACATATACATATAAGGCAAGCTCCTAATTCTAAGGTGTCGCGCATGAGGTTGAAAATCAATCAAATCTAGGAATGAAATAAACTAGAAGGGGGATGAGAAATTGTACCTCACATGCGCTACAAAACAAAGATTAGTCCACATGCTTCACATAATAATATGATATCAAAAAAATCAATCCCAATTCTCTAGCTTAGATCTTTTAAGCATGAAATCCAACTTTATTCAATGGCTAGTTCTAATCATAAGCATTGATGTACATGAATGAATGAATCTGAATAAGAATAAAATGTGGATTTATTCACTAATTTGGATCACTTAGCCTCTGGATTTAAGCTAAATTTCCCTTATTCAAAGTATAATTTGGATCCTAAGACATTAGGAGATCATTTGAGTTGAAAAGAATAAGATTAGACAAAAACAGTAACAGTTTTTTATGAATTACAGAGAGCAGACCAGATCTTAAAAAATAGAAATAAAATACTTCCAACGGTTGGATCTTGATGATTGTTGGATATGTTATGCCTCTGTGAGTCTAGTTTCTAACCCAAAAAGAAAATCAAGGTTTGAACGGTTAGATCTCCGGAAATGTGGAAAACACTAGGCATCCCTCAGGAATCTGCAACTCTCTGTCAAGAGATCTTGTACGATTTTTTAAAAATAGCAAAAAGATGAGAAACACTTAGATCTTTTTAGGTAATCTTCCTAACACATTAAGGTACCCAGAAATATTTATTAGCGGTCTCGGAAACTCCGTTAAAATTCTGATTTATTAGTTTCAAAATGGATTTACTGTTCTGAAATATTGGACAGAGAGTTGCATGTACTGAAATCGCAAGACCAAACCATTTTAGACATGAAATCACCTTAATGCAAGAATGTGGATCCTGTGGCACCAAGAGATGATCCTCCAACTCAGTCTGAGGAGCCACTCTCTCTCCAAGATACCACTTAAGAATAGAGGGACCCTCAAGAAGAATTCTCTCTCCTGTCATCTGTCTGGCCAAGCCAATCTCAGTCACATCATCATTTGTCACCCAAGGATGCCAGTTAACTTGGTTAAATCTGAGACGGATTAGAAAATCCCAACAAGAAATGAAATTATAAGCACCGTTCTTGACACCTACGGCTTAGCGACTCCACTTTAGAGCCCGTGGAAAAATATGCATCTCTTCCACCCGGAATGATGGAGCTATCATAGAAAAGTAATCAAAGGCCCACACCTACAAAAGAAGATATAGTAGTGGTCAGAATATAGAAAATTAATGATGAAACTTGAAATGAAAATATTTTGGTACCTCCCAAGCTCTCCAGAAGCTGCCCAATCCAGGGGATTTGCCTCATGAATGCTCTCCCATATAACTATAAAGAATGGCTAAGTCAGCAAAGTCCCAGTTAAAATCAATAATTTCCTCAAGATTTCGAAGGCTATCAAGCATGTTCAGTGTAACCCACTCAGCTCGAGTAAATAGAAAACAGCAACCAAGCAAATATAAGATGAAAGCATGAGTAAGCTGTATATCAGTAAATTGAGCCACCTTTTTTAGAAGGTTGTTTGTTGAAAGTTGTTGACAAACCATGTAACACTCACACTCTATCTGTGAAGATCTCTCTGGGTCGGAATAATGCCTAGAATCCGCTCGATAATAGTAGGGTGTTGTAGACACCCCATTTTGTCGGCTATCAGATTTAGGAAACCCATAGCTTGGTGATTCACAATGATCGAAAAAGACTTAAAAGGACTTATGGAAGTTGGTTCTGTCTCTCAAAATGACCAAAATGCCCCTGAAAGCTCGAAAAGTCCCAGATTCGGTCCCAAAGTTCTGGAAACATGCTATGTCGTAAGAAAAGTAAAAAAACTGAGTTTTTAAGAAAAAATCGGATGAAATCGTCAGCTCCCAGAGACCCCCGGAAGTCCCGAAAGTTACCGGAAAGTCCCCGTTGACCGGTTTGACCAGGTTTGACCAAGTTTGACTGAAATCGTCCAAATTCACCCGAATCATTCTAAATCATGAAAAAAGTATTAAAACGAGTTCCAAAAGAAAATTGAGCGAAAACGTCAGCTCACGGGAACTCCCGGAGGTTTCCAGAACTTCCCGAGAAACCCAGGTTTGACCAGTTTGACCAAAATTTGACTTAGGAACCAGGGCATTAAAATAATTTTCAAACATTTTTCATGGATACTAGATGTCAATAGCTTTCCAACGGTATATCGCACATAATTTCTGGATTTAAAACGAATTTATTATGAATTTCCAAAGGTGAAAAAGGCGACCAAATCGGCTTTTATCGCGAATACCGCAAAACTTTTCAAAGTGACCTATCCCCGAACTATTTTTTATGTAAATTAGACTCCATTACCTTTCCAACGGTATATCACAACCTCAGTTTGGAGTTCATATGCATTTTCTGTGAATTTCGGACGAAATAGGGCCTTTTCGCGAATACCGGAACCTCAGGGGGCCTAAACAGCATTATCTGGATGAAGGGAGGAGCAGTGCCGCCGCGGCACTGGCCCACTGCCGCCACGGCACTCCCCTCCAGAACAGTGAGATTTTGTAATTTATTTTGGGGGTCCAATTTGATATATTAGAAATCAAAACGACGTAGTTTTGGTTCCCAGCTTATTTTGGACCAATGGGAGACCATTTTAAACTTTTTAAAACTCCATTTACCACCCCTCCTTTGCCTATAAAAGAAGCCATTTACTTCCAGTTAGGGGGGAGACATGGAAGCTTAGAGAGAGCTTAGGAAGAATCTCTAGAGAAATAAAGAGAGAGAAAGAGAAGAAGTAGTCTTCTTCTTCCATTTTTTTCAATCAAAGTTAGTTCTAATCTTGTTTTCCTCCACCATTCTTCTATATACTTCATCATCAACATACCCAATCACCATTTCTCTAAGCATTTTTGAGTTAGGAAGCTACTTCCATGTCCAAATGTCTATATCTATGAGTGAAACACCAAGCTACAAGTTCAATACATCATGAATATCATCTATTGATCATTATTTACTTGCTTGTTTATACAATGTTCATTTCTTTTTCATCTCTTCTTTTTTGGCTCAAATAACCCAAAAAGCCAAACATCAATAGATGAATATCATCTATTGATGTTTGGCTTTTTGGGTTATTTTTTAGACACAATAAGGATGATCTCTGATTTTTTTCACATTTTCCTAGGCACGTTTGACCTCCCATTATAATGTTACAAAGTAATGCATACAGTCTGTCCACTATTCACAGCATTTCACTTTTTGGCTTTCTCATTTTGATGCTACACTCTCTTGTATCTAGATGAACCCATATCCCATGCACATGTTCTTTACCACTTTTAGCATGCTATATCATATCATGTATCATCTATCCTCTCATGTATCATACTCCCATAGACTCTTGAGTTTGGTTTCCAAATAAAACCATGTTTTGCAAATACTTGGGAAGTTCTTGAAATAAGTTAGGAATTGATATTCCAAGTGGTTAGAATATTCATCCAAGTTCTGGAAGTATACTTTCAAAACCCCCATTTCAAAACCCCCTCTTAAACCCCCTCATTTTGATTCCAAGAAATAAACCTTGTTTTTCTCAAAACCCTCAAAACAGTGAGTCATTTAACTTCAAGGAATTATTTTGAGTTCAATAATCAATGTATGAATGTAAGACCACTTGGAAAGTCTTCCTAACTCATTAGAGAATACCCGTGATTTTTGGTTTGACTTGGAAATACTTGAAAATGGTCCATTTGGATCCAAACATTTTCTCTAGACATTCTGTTTTTGATGTCACAGCAGCTAGGTCCACCTTCAACTTGTTTTCCAAAAACACTTTTCCAAAAGGGGTGGTCCTAACTTATTTTTCCCTTAAACTTCAATGTCTTAGGGAACATTCTGTATAAAATGGGCCTCTAGATCATTCGTTTTCATTTTCTAAGATTTTTCAACATTTCAGTCGACAATACGGACTCTGTTTCTGAGTGACCTTCATTGTTTATATGATTTCTCTCAATCTGTGATAGCCATTCAAGATTGGCCTTTTGGGTTGTGTTCTAGACACAGTAAGGAAGCTCTCCATAAAAAATCATGCATTGAAAACATACCTAACCCCTCTTTTCAATTTCCAAAAGATCATGCTACTGTTCTGTCCACTATTCACAGCAAGCACATTTCAACTTTCATTCTTTAATTTGATGCCCATATGCATTCCAAATTAGCTCATGTCCTAGGAAGTAGTTCATACTACATTTGTACATATCCCATGTTGATTTCATTCATTCATTCATACACATTTTAGACTTCTTAGTCATTCTAGAAATCCATGTACCCAAAACGCACTACAACCTTTGCACATTTTAGATACATACATTGCATCCACGCAAGATTTGGGGCCTTCATGGCTCCTAATCTAAGAAGATTATTAGGAATGAACTTGATCACACGTTCATGCTTCCCCCGATCTAATCATCCTTTCTCATCCATCCCGGGGATTGAGAGGTCTTCTTTTCTCAAAGATTAACATGCATCATACTAGTTTGCTAAGCATATTTTGATTTCTTTGTTTATTTGTTTCAATAACAATTCATGTCCCCCTTTAGATTAGGAAGTCTTGATTATTTGATACATGATTAGACGATTTTTCCTAGGTTTATTTGTGTGATCTTTCACTTTGCATTGTGTGATATTTGGCTTAGATCTTATGAATGATATCTTATCTTTAGATCTTCCATTTTCAAATTTTCTTATGTGATGTAATATACTATCATAGTATTATTTGTCGAACCAAACATAGTATAAGATGATTATTTGGATGCTAATTGAGGCCCGTCGAAAGATGGGACGAGTTGAGGGTGTTTTAGTCGCGACAAAGGCTCCTTCCTCTCTCGTACCAAAACCCCGAACCAAGTTCTTTGGTTATGAAGGGCCGGTGCCCTTTATCCATTAGGGTGAGTCAAATTAGGTTTCTTGGTTCCTTAAAGACCAAGTGGCGACTCTGTATCTGTTTTCAACAGACCAATTTTCTTGTTTTGATCCAAATCAAATTTCAAACAAGTTTCAAAAAAATAACGAAGCGGCGGAAGCCCGGTATCCACAATCTGGCGACTCTGCTGGGGATTTTATTTTAAAACAAAATAATACAGAGGTTTGACTCATATGAAGCATCCTTAAAATCATCTTTTTACTGTGTTTAGTTCACCGTATTGCACTCTTGCATTTCCCCCCTCCGACTGTGTCTGAAACGCGGCGCTGACATTGTTCAGGTCTTGCTGTGCCAGGGCACAAGTCACCGTTGATACTGTACCTTCCAAGGTATATCAAAAAGAGTAAAATCCTCCGTACTGTCTCTCCGACGGTATATTGGAACTCTCGTCAACAGACCCTCTTTGACTAAACCCAGCCTTTGCATATAGATTCCTGTAGAACCTTTCATAGGACTATTCATTTATCTTTTCAGATAGGACAATGTGATATAACTGCTATATGCCCTAGCGGGATTACCTGCGCGGTGTAGACGCTTATGTGGCATAGTACAGAACCTCTTTCTTATGATTCCCAAGGCAATCACTCACATGTAATCACATTGAGTTGACCTGCCTAGGCACCATGTCTAAGATGTCTGCTACATGCTCACAAAGATATACACCGCAAACCTTGTTTGTTGGTCCTAAGACATAGGAGTATGAAAACCTGCTAGACAGTATGATCACTATCACCATATTAACCAGTTTCTTCCAGAAACTCTGTCCAGATCTCCCAGATATGACCATATTAACCAGTTTCTTCCAGAAACTCTGTCCAGATATCCCAGATATAACCATATTAACCAGTTTCTCCCAGAAACTCTGTCTAAATCTCCCAGATATGCCAATTCCTCCCAGAAACTCTATCCAGATATCCCAGATATAACCATATTAACCAGTTTCTCCCAGAAACTCTATCTAAATCTCCCAGATATGCCAATTCCTCCAAGAAACTTTGTCCTATCTTCCCAGATATACTAGTTTCTCCCAGAAACTCTATCCAAATTTCTTAAAAATACCCAAAGTACCTGTTTTCCCAGAAGCTCTGCCCAAATCTCTCGGATTCTCCAAAAATCCCAGCATCTCTACCCAAATCACCTAGAAATGCTCAGATATACTTGTTTCTCCTAGAAACTCTATCCACATTTCTCAGAAATGTCCAAAAACCAGTTTCTCCTAGAAGCTCAGTCCAAATCAACCAGAAATTCCTATTTCTCCTAGAAACTCAAATGACTTCTAGAAATTTCTCCGAATCTTCTGAATCACTATTTCTCCCAGAAACTCTGTCCAATTTTCCCAAAGTATCCCGGAAATCCCTGTTATCCCTTGGTGATCATATTGGAAAGTAAGGTTAGCACACTCTGTATGGCTAGGACCTTATTTGTTTAACTGCTATCTGTTGGAAATAGGAGCATCATATAGATTAGGGCTTGCATCCGCATGCTTGTCTCATGTGCATGCACCATTCTCATCAGTCTGCGCACACTATCTCAGTCAGTCTGTACATAAGCCGGTCCATCTTCCTTAACATCACTGTCA
Source organism: Hydrangea macrophylla (assembly GCA_033977485.1). Classification (NCBI taxonomy): domain Eukaryota; kingdom Viridiplantae; phylum Streptophyta; class Magnoliopsida; order Cornales; family Hydrangeaceae; genus Hydrangea; species Hydrangea macrophylla. The sequence goes on along the minus strand of CM066990.1, from coordinate 8,490,332 downwards.
TTGTCTATCTAAAGTCATCACTATCAAAATCTGATACACCTCTCCTCTCGAATCTATAGGTCATTATAGATTCCCAAAGTCAGCCTCTGAGATCCCCATCCTGGGTCAGAAGTTCGAGCAGTCATTTGGTTAGAATCAGTCCGCCGAGAAAATTCAACATGAAGCAAGAAACTTTGGAAGCCAAGGTCACTGAACAGTCAGATCGGCTGACTCAAGTTCTGAAATTTATGGAAGAGTTTCGGCAACAGCAGCCACAGTACCCACCTGGGTTCATGCCACCACCACCACTTGGATTTGGACCGCCTCCCAAAAATAATGGAGAAGAAGAATGGTTTCAAGGGGTCCCGCCGCCTGCATATGAGAAAAAGCTCCAAGAGAAAATGGACAAGGTTGACAAGCTTGAGAACATACTAAGGAAAAGTAAGGGGGTCGACGATTACATGTTAGATCTGGAAGGATTGTTTGAGCCCAATAAGGTAAGGCTACCCGAGAACTTCAAGATGCCTGAAATTGACCGTTTTGACAAAACTGGAAATCCAAAGAGCCACATGAAGTTTTGTATGAGCATTTTCCAGTCAATGGGCTGCACCCATGAGCACATAGCTATGCTGTTCTCTCAAACCCTCCAGAAAGCCGCACTATCCTGGTTCCTAACCCTTGAAACTTCCAAGACCCGAGTTTGGAAAGATGTTGCTAGAACTTTCATTGATCACTACTCCTACAACCAAGAGCTTGATGTCACCATCCGAGATCTGGAAACTACCAGGCAGAATTTCAATGAGTCCTTCGCTGCATTCTTGAGCAGATGGAGGAATAAAGTAGCCCAAATGATCCACAGGCCTATTGAGAAAGAGCAAGTACGTATGCTGGTCAAGAACCTGCAACCAGTATACCATGAAAAACTATTCTACCAGTCCATCTCAACATTTGAAGAGTTGTTTGAGGTTGGGACTAGAATCGAGGATGCTATCTGTGAAGGCAAGATCAATGGAGCTGGGTCACTGCAAAAGGAGAAGAGACCCCATACCTTTGGTGAAGATCAAGAGAGCCTAGATGTCAATGCCTTAAGCCCATCATCAAGCCAAAATTATTGCAGTAAGAGGCACAAGAAAGGAAACCAAAGAGTCTTCACACCACTTGACATGAGCTTATCCTCCGCTCTCAATCACCTTGTTCAAAAGGGCCACCTTGTACCTTTGGAGCCTAGTAAGCCTCCTAATCACCCACCTCCTGGGTACAATGAATCCAAGTATTGTGATTACCACCAAGACCAAGGCCATGAGACCGACAACTGTAAGAGGCTCCGTCACTCAATTCAGGATCTCTTAGATGATGCGCCGCACCCCAATCCAATTCACTACCTCGGTCTGGACCAACCCATGACCTATCCATTTCAATGATCCCCTTCGCTGAGGACCATGAATGTTGAACCTGTGCCGGTGAAGCGATGGTGTTTGGGACTTTTGCTATCAAAACAAATGAGGATGCTCTTTTAAAAAAAAAAAAGAATAAGCGAGTCACTGTGACATTCCATTTGAGATCTGGTCAAGTCCAGTCGAGTCTGTTGTGTGTTTTGTCTATTTCAAGTTTAGTCTTGTGGTCGAGTCCGTCTGTCATCAAGTTGTTATGAGTCTGTAACCTTCTCTAGTGATGGAATGAAGTCTCATTTTGCCTAATCTAATGTGCCTAGTCATAGATGCATGAATCGCTGAACTGAAATGTCACTTTTCAAATTACCATGGATATTACTGTGCTAAAAAAAAATATTTTTTTTTACTCAAACAAAAAAATCCTGAAAGGTCAAAGTCAATTTTGCGCTGACACCGATGAAGAGCCGAGAATTGAATAGCCTTACTTTAAGAATTTAAAGATTCTCTTGCCTCAATCTTGAAAAGACATGCTTGGAACTGACTTGGGGCTTTCCCAACACCCTTTCCACCATTTCTACCATTTCAAAGCCTTGGGCCCAACCCAATTGATAGCATGCGAACCTGCGCAGACTTGGTCCTTGATGGTAGCCAAACATTTCAATGAGTTTGATCTCCACTTTCAAAAAAAAAAAAAAAAAGAAAAGCTCGCTAGGTTGAAAACCCGAAAGGGCACCTAGGCAAAAGTTAGAGCTGAAAAGGTATTGATTTCCAAGATCTGACCTTAGCCAGTCAAAATGATGGAGAAAATGAAAGAAATTTTTGATAAAACAAATGAGAGAATCGTATGTGCCTAGATCACACTTCCAAAGGCACGGAACAGCCACAAATAAATTCCGAGAGCTGACATGCACATTTCGGAATTCTAAGATGGCGATTGGAAGATCTCACAAGAATCGACTACATTAAAAAGCAAAATTGACTGGCTAGGCGAAAGTGAAAAGGATCAATCCTCAAAACAAAACAAAAAGAAAAAGAAAACGAAAGGAAAGGGAGATTGAAACTGAATCCTTTTATTCAAAGCTACCATAAGTGGCTCAAGTTTGAACTTCTTTGATGATTGGTTTGAAAAACCCTCATACCTCAAACCCCTTATTTTAGACCGTGCCTTGAACTACGCTTGACCTGATTCCCACTCGGGGATACATAGGCAACCACATCGGTTCGGTCAACACCATCACAATCAAACCAATTTCTTTCAAGCCTTGCCTTGAACTACGCTCGACCTGATTCCCACTCGAGGATACGTAGGCAACCGCATCGGTTCGGTCGACACCATCATAATCAACCCCCCTTCTTTCAAGACTTTGGCCCGAACTACGTTGGACCTGATCCCCACTCGGGGGTACGTAGGCAGACTTTCAAAAAGAAAAGAAGGATGGCTCGCTAGGTCAAAAATCCGAAAGGACGCCTAGGCAAAAATTAGAGCTAAATCCAAGGTGAGCAATAACAAAAGAGAGAAAAGAGCTTGCTAGGTCACCTCACTGGTGCCTAGGCAAAAGTTATGAGCATTTGAGAGATTAAAGTCACGGTCCTTGCCTCAAGCCAGATAATCACCTTCCATACTAGGGGCAAACTTCGGCTACTCGCCTCGTTTGCCTGAATTTTACTATCTACCATTCATACAAGGGGCAAACTTCGGTCTCCTACCTCGTTTGCCCAAAACCTCCAATAAACCATCATCCAAACTAGGGGCGAACTTCGGTCACTCACCTCGCTTGCTTATGAATCCCACCTTGTACACCTCAAACTAGGGGCAAACTCCGTTTGCCTAACACAATCCCTTCGCACCAAGGGCGAGTTTTCAAGTTACCAAGTTGTTTTGAAAATTTTGAAATAGAGCATCTTTTACTCTAAAAGCTAAGGCACTAATTCAAAGCACTTCCTGGGAGAAGTAGAATATTGACTAGATCACTAGGGAGGAATTTTCAAAAAAATCAGATTTATCAGCGAAGTGCTACCATGTTAAGATGAGGGGTGAACACCAGAAGAGAAATGGTACATCGTTTATGACAAAAGCACATCAAGTTTTGACAAGACGAGCTTGTTTCATTTTGGTGTCAAATGTGTCATCCTCGTGCTTCAGTGTCTGTCAAGTTTTTGAGTCTGTTGTAGTCTCAAATGTGTAAGTCAATAGTGACTAATCAAATTTTCAAATCAAGTTATAAAGAGCATGCCAATACAAGCAGAAGTACCAAACACCATTACTGTACCGGTTAAGGCATCAACATGAGAAGCGTCCAAACTTAGGGCAAATGCGAATTTCATCCCTTTCCAAACCATCGAAAGTTGACCATCATCTCCTTGCAACATAAGTCCATGAGTGGTTGTTGATCTTTCATTTTTCTTCATGCAACATAAGTCCATGAGTGGCTGTTGATGATCCTCCTCTGTCCATGCAACATAAGTCCATGAGTGGCTGTTGATGATCTTCCTTTTTTCTAGCAACATAAGTCCATGAGTGGCTGTTGATCTTTCATCTTTCTTCATGCAACATAAGTCCATGAGTGGCTGTTGATTACCTTCCTTTGTTCATGCAACATAAGTCCATGAGTGGCTATTGATTATCTTCCTTCATCCATGCAACTTAAGTCCATGAGTGGCTGTTAAAGATCTTCCTTTTCTCCTAGCAACATAAGTCTATGAGTGGCTGTTGATCTTTCATCTTGTTTTCATGCAACATAAGTCCATGAGTGGCTGTTGATGATCTTCTTTCATTCTAGAAACATAAGTCCATGAGTGGCTGTTGATCTTTCATCTTGTTTTCATGCAACATAAGTCCATGAGTGGATGTTGATGATCTTCCTTTCTCCTAGCAACATAAGTCCATGAGTGGCTGTTGATCTTTCTTTTTTCTTCATGCAACATAAGTCCATGAGTGGCTGTTGATGATCCTCCTCCGTCCATGCAACATAAGTCCATGAGTGGCTGTTGATGATCTTCCTTTCTCCTAGCAACATAAGTCCATGAGTGGCTGTTGATCTTTCATTTTTCTTCATGCAACATAAGTCCATGAGTGACTGTTGATGATCCTCCTCCGTCCATGCAACATAAGTCCATGAGTGGCTATTGATGATCTTCTTTCATCTTTCTCCCAGCAACATAAGTCCATGAGTGGCTGTTGATCTTTCATCTTTTTCAGGCAACATGAGTGGCTGTTGATGATCATCTAGCAACATAAGTCCATGAGTGGCCGTTGATGACCTTCTTTCATCCTAAAGAAACATAAGTCCATCACTCTCCTCTTTCAAAATCAAAACCTTAACTGCCGCAGGCCATCTCCGTATCCCTCATCACAAATAGAATGATACCTCCAGCTCCCGAAGGCCCTAACCAGCTCTTTTGGATTGAGCATTACGAGATCTGACCAACCACGAGAGATTCAGAGATGGATCCTAGTTCTAGGTCAAGAATTGAAGAGAGATTCTCAGAGAGTCCATCAGCTCCCGAAGGCCCTAACCAGCTCTTTTGGATTGAGCATTACGAGATCTGACAAACCACGAGAGATTCAGAGATGGATCCTGGTTCTAGGTCAAGAATTGAAGAGAGATTCTCAGAGAGTCCATCAGCTCCCGAAGGCCCTAACCAGCTCTTTTGGATTGAGCATTACGAGATCTGACAAACCACGAGAGATTCAGAGATGGATCCTGGTACTAGGTCAAGAATTGAAGAGAGATTCTCAGAGAGTCCCCTACCATCCGCAGCAGAAGATAACAGAAGTCCGGACCGATTCTCCGGCTTGTCATCATAAGGATCGACCAACGATTGAAAACATCACCCGCAGTCGAATCACCCCAATTCCCAGGGCAAGCACTGTCTATTCGCAATTCAAGGATCCATGTCCACTGATTATCATGAGCTTTCTCACCTGTCAGTCATCATGAGTTTCCTCACTTATCGTGAGCTTCTTCACTCCGGTTATCTCACCTGTCAATTATCATGAGCTACCCCACTTATTATGAGCCTCCTCACTTTGGTTATTATAAAACTGTCGGTTATCATCAACTCCCTCACCTATGGGTTATCTTTAGTTGTCATCCTCAAAGACCCCACATCCGATCCCATTCGCTTGTAAAGCACACTTCCCGTAATTCCAGAAGTTTGCCCCTAGACCCAGAGTCTTCTAAACCTTGATGTCCTTATCCGAGTCATCCACCACATCACAGTCGCAAACACTATCACAACACCAGTCCACTCGGAGTGGCACACCCCACAACACCTGCTCATACTAGGATCATAACACTAGACAAGATAGGACTCATGACACAATTCATATCACATCCATGCATTGCATATCATCCTCATAGCATAGCATCCGCATCTCTTGTTGTGCATGTGTGATTTGTTCCTTTATGCCCTGAACTACGCCCTGGTCTGATTCCCCTTGGGATACGTAGGCAGCTCACGCAGAGAACGACCAGCACTGACCTCAGCATCTTTTTTCATCATTGCATATTTTGCAACGCTTTTATCCTAAATCTATAGCCTCCAAAAAGACCTGTCTCTTTAAAGCTTTGGCACTCGCTTGCGACATGCGTTGCCTCGCAAGTTCATGCTAAAGAGGGGCAAACTGTAGACACCCCATTTTGTCGGCTATCAGATTTAGGAAATCCATAGTTTGGTGATTCACAATGATCGAAAAAGACTTAAAAGGACTTATGGAAGTTGGTTCTGTCTCTCAAAATGCTCAGAATGACCAAAATGCCCCTGAAAGCCCGAAAACTCCCAGATTCGGTCCCAAAGTTCTGGAAACATGCTATGTCGTAAGAAAAGTAAAAAAAATGAGTTTTTAAGAAAAAATCGGATGAAATCGTCAGCTCCCAGAGACCCCCGGAAGTTCCCGGAAAGTCCCCGTTGACCGGTTTGACCAAGGTTTGACCAGGTTTGACCAAGTTTGACCAAGTTTGACTGAAATTGTCCAAATTCACACGAATCATTCTAAATCATGAAAAAAGTATTAAAACGAGTTCCAAAAGAAAATTGAGCGAAAATGTCAGCTCACGGGAACTCCCGGAGGTTTCCAGAACTTCCCGGGAATCCCAGGTTTGACCAGTTTGACCAAAATTTGACTTAGGAACTAGGGCACTAAAATAATTTTCAAACATTTTTCATGGATACTAGAGGTCAATAGCTTTCCAACAGTATATCGCACATAATTTCTGGATTTAAAACGAATTTATTATGAATTTTCAAAGGTGAAAAAGGCGACCAAATCAGCTTTTATCGCGAATACCGCAAAACTTTTCAAAGTGACCTATCCCCGAACTATTTTTAATGTAAAGTAGACTCCATTACCTTTCCAACGGTAAATCACAACCTCAGTTTGGAGTTCATATGCATTTTCTGCGAATTTCGGACGAAATAGGGCCTTTTCGCGAATACCGGAACCTCAGGGGGCCTAAACAGCATTATCTGGACGAAGGGAGGAGCAGTGCCGCCGCGGCACTGGCCCAGTGCCGCCGCGGCACTCCCCTCCAGAACAGTGAGTTTTTGTAATTTATTTTGGGGGTCCAATTTGATATATTAGAAATCAAAACGACGTAGTTTTGGTTCCCAGCTTATTTTGGACCAATTGAGACCATTTTAAACTTTTTAAAACTCCATTTACCACCCCTCCTTTGCCTATAATAGAAGCCATTTACTTCCATTTAGGGGGGAGACATGGAAGCTTAGAGAGAGCTTAGGAAGAAACTCTAGAGAAATATAGAGAGAGAAAGAGAAGAAGTAGTCTTCTTCTTCCATTTTTTTCAATCAAAGTTAGTTCTAATCTTGTTTTCCTCCACCATTCTTCTATATACTTCATCATCAACATACCCAATCACCATTTCTCTAAGAATTTTTGAGTTAGGAAGCTACTTCCATGTCCAAATGTCTATATCTATGAGTGAAACACCAAGCTACAAGTTCAATACATCATGAATATCATCTATTGATCATTATTTACTTGCTTGTTTATACAATGTTCATCTCTTCTTACCTCATTTCTTTTTTACTTTTCTTTATTTACTTACTAGTTCATCATCATCTAAATGATGACATGAAGTTTGAGGTGAGTGAATCCTTATGGATAGTAGCTCTTGACCTCAAAAACATGTTTGATAGATGATGATCATAACTTCAATGCCTTCAAGGTATTCTTGAAGTTATGTTCAAAATAAAAATGAATCTCTCCAATAATATTGGGAGTTCTTTGATGATTCAAGGTTGGATGAGGTTCTAAGTGGTCACATGGTCATCTCAAGAGTTTAAGTTCATGCTTTGAACATCTATTTCAAAACCCCAATCAAGAACTCAAACTCTATTTCAAAACCCAAATCCATTTTCTTCAAGAATGATCCAAAACAGTGAGCTGTTCAGATTCAAAGATTTGTTTTGAATTAAATACTTGAGTTATGATGATGAAACCACTTGGAAAGTCTTCCTAAAACATCATAGTTTGTCCCCAATGTTTCCCATCAATTATAGAGATGTGAAAGTATTTGTTTTGGATGTGAGAAGTTCATATTCATAATCTGCCTCTGTTCTCACAGAATGTTCACCCAACTTCTTGCACTTATTCTGGATATTTTCGTCACTGTACATATGTCTTTTCTATTTTTTTTGTAAAACTTGGGTGTCTTAGGAAACGTTTGGTATATAATGGGTCAACATAAACCTTTTCTGTGATTTATGAAAAATCATACAAAATCAGTCAACAGTGCAGCTTTTGTTTCTGAGTCATGTGTACATTCTGATTTATTTCTTTTAATCTGTGATAGCTATTGATGTTTGGCTTTTTGGGTTATTTTCTATACATAATAAGGATGATCTCTGATATTTCTCACATTTTCCTAGGCACGTTTGACCTCCCATTATAATGTTACAAAGTAATGCATACAGTCTGTCAACTATTCACAACATTTCACTTTTTGGCTTTCACACTTTGATGCAACACTCTCTTGTATCTAGATGAACCCATATCCCATGAACATGTTATTTACCACTTTTAGCATGCTATATCATATCATGTATCATCTATCCTCTCATGTATCATACTCCCATAGACTCTTGAGTTTGGTTTCCAAATAAAACCATGTTTTGCAAATACTTGGGAAGTTCTTGAAATAAGTTAGGAATTGATATTCCAAGTGGTTAGAATATTCATCCAAATTCTGGAAGTATACTTTCAAAACCCCCATTTCAAAACCCCCCTCTTAAACCCCCTCATTTTGATTCCAAGAAATAAACCTTGTTTTTCTCAAAACCCTCAAAACAGTGAGTCATATAACTTCAAGGAATTATTTTGAGTTCAATAATCAATGTATGAATGTAAGACCACTTAGAAAGTCTTCCTAACTCATTAGAGAACACCCATGATTTTTGGTTTGACTTGGAAATACTTGAAAATGATCCATTTGGATCCAAACATTTTCTCTAGACATTCTGTTTTTGATGTCACAGCAGCTTGGTCCACCTTCAACTTGTTTTCCAAAACCACTTTTCCAAAAGGGATGGTCCTAACTTATTTTTCCCTTAAACTTCAATGTCTTAGGGAACTTTCTGTATAAAATGGGCCTCTAGATCATTCGTTTTCATTTTCTAAGATTTTTCAACATTTCAGTCGACAGTACGGACTCTGTTTCTGAGTGACCTTCATTGTTTATATGATTTCTCTCAATCTGTGATAGCTATTCAAGATTGGCCTTTTGGGTTGTGTTCTAGACACAGTAAGGAAGCACTCCATAAAACATCATGCATTGAAAACATTCCTAACCCCTCTTTTCAATTTCCAAAAGATCATGCTACTGTTCTGTCCACTATTCACAGCAAGCACATTTCAACTTTCATTCTTTAATTTGATGCCCATATGCATTCCAAATTAGCTCATGTCCTAGGAAGTAGTTCATACTACATTTGTACATATCCCATGTTGATTTCATTCATTCATTCATACACATTTTAGACTTCTAAGTCATTCTAGAAATCCATGTACCCAAAACACACTACAACCTTTGCACATTTTAGATACATACATTGCATCCACGCAAGATTTGGGGCCTTCATGGCTCCTAATATAAGAAGATTATAAGGAATGAACTTGATCACACGTTCATGCTTCCCCCGATCTAATCATCCTTTCTCATCCATCCCAGGGATTGAGAGGTCTTCTTTTCTCAAAGATTAACATGCATCATACTAGTTTGCTAAGCATATTTTGATTTCTTTGTTTATTTGTTTCAATAACAATTCATGTCCCCCTTCAGATTAGGAAGTCTTGATTATTTGATACATGATTAGACGATTTTTCCTAGGTTTATTTGTGTGATCTTTCACTTTGCATTGTGTGATATTTGGCTTAGATCTTATGAATGATATCTTATCTTTAGATCTTCCATTTTCAAATTTTCTTATGTGATGTAATATACTATCATAGTATTATTTGTCGAACCAAACATAGTATAAGATGATTATTTGGATGGTAATTGAGGCCCGTCGAAAGATGGGGCGAGTTGAGGGTGTTTTAGTCGCGACAAAGGCTCCTTCCTCTCTCGTACCAAAACCCCGAACCAAGTTCTTTGGTTATGAAGGGCCGGTGCCCTTTATCCATTTGGGTGAGTCAAATTAGGTTTCTTGGTTCCTTAAAGACCAAGTGGCGACTCTGTATGTGTTTTCAACAGACCAATTTTCTTGCTTTGATCCAAATCAAATTTCAAAGAAGTTTCAAAAACATAACGAAGCGGCGGAAGCCCGGTATCCACAGGTGTCTGTGGATGTTCTTCGCAAAGGCAAGACGGTGACCACCGAGTGAAATGCCAGTAATCATCGCAAAGTCAAGTGGGGTCATGATTATCTCCCCAAAAGGCGTATGGAAAGTATTTGTGGAATCCTACCACCTCTCACCAAGAGCTTGAATCATAGCCAGATCATTAGGAGGTCTCTCCAGCAAGGTTACAAAAGACCCAAAGCCCGCTTGTTTTACATTGGCTACTACTTGGGGACGTGATTTTGAAAATTCATTATACCATTCAAGGTATTTTCCATGGCTACCATGACCTTTGGTGTACCCTAGCACATTCTAGAAGAAAGTTGAAGGATGATCCCTAAGAATTTGTAAGAATTTGAAAGCACACATACATTAAGAAGAAATAATGGAAGATTAAAGAATGTGTTACCTCTTGACGAACAACCCTCCTAGAGATATGATTTAGTGGCTCCTTCATAGTTGGATACTCCATGGATTGAGTTGATGAAGCTAGGCTAGCTTTAAATTGATTTCTACGTGTTCTAGAACTCTCCCCTTGCCCATGGGAACTCATGATTCTTGATGCTTGAAGCTTGAAGATAAGAGGTTGAGGATGATGATTAGTAAAACCCTTGGCACTTGAATCTCCTAGAATAGAGAGAAGTTGATGAAATCAACAAGGTTTTTGGAGGTTTTGATGCATGAAATCACTCAAAACATCAAGATATTACAAGATTTGAGCACCTTAGAAGAAAGAGGTGATACATTAGAGATGAGATAAATGAAGAACAACCAAAAAAATGGGTTTAAAACCCAAAACTTGTGATTGGAGGCTCCCAAGGGTATGTGGGGAACTGCCATTTAGTATTCATTTCATGCCAAAACCTTATTTTGCTCTATATTCGCGTTTTGACCCTAGATTGGTCCAATCTTGATATATAAGCTTTAAAGAGTGCTTGAAACTTGTTGGAATTGGTCTGAAGGACCCTTGGGAACTTGAATCTTTGTTGAAAACTATTCACAGTTAAAGAAGAGTCCCCAGACACAAAGAATCAAGGGTATCACAACTTGAAAATAGCCAAGAAATGATGACTTACAGCAAACTCCCATTATTTTGGGATTGATTATGTGTTGTCTTAAAAAAAAGGATATTTGAGTCTACTATCACTCGAGAATTACATCTAGAATGAATTTGCAAAAGAAGAATCAAAATACAAGATCTTCAAACCATGAGCAAAATATTAGAGAAAGGGTCAAAATAAGCCCGACATGTTCGAAGAATATTTGAACTGGTCGAAGCACCAATATGAGTTTTAGATTGAATCAGTAGGGCCCCCAGAATATGAGCCTTTTACTTAAATCTCAAAAATCTTAGATATTTCCCCAAGCAGAGAACTTTCAGATATTGTCAGACCTCTAGAAGAAAGGTATACTTCATTAAATTCATGAAATCAGAACCCATCCATCTCCAAGAATCATAGAATCTCCCTAACAGAGAATTTTTTAGAATTTATGTATCAGAATTGCCCCCAAAAGAAAGGGTATTTCTCAGAATTGTGCATCTTTAAACATTATGTATCAGAACTGCCTCCAGATGAAGGGTATATCTCAGCACCAAGTATCAGGGTTGCCTCCAGATGTAGGGTTTCTCTCAAGACTATGTATGTCTCAGCATCAGGGTTACCTCCAGATATACAAAGGGTATCTCTCAAAATTTGTGTATCAATATTACCTCCAGATATAGGGTATCTCTTAGAATTGCCACTAGATATAGGGTATCTCTCAGCATCGTGTATCAGGATTGCCTCTAGATCAAGGGTATCTCTCGGAATGTATGTATCAGAATCACCTCCAGATATAGGGTATCTCTCAGAATCGTGTACATCTCAGAATCGTGTATTAGGGTTGCCTCCAGATATAGGGTATCTCTCAGAATTGTGTATATCTCAGAATCATGTATTGGGGTCACCTCCAGTTATAGGGATCTCCCATAATCCGTGTATCTCTCAGAATTTGTGCATCAAAATAGAAGATTTGTCCGCAGCAGGAGGACCTATTTTAGAAGAATGGAAGAAATTGTCTCAAAAATAGGGACCTATTTTAGGAGTTCACAGCATATCATCCCCAGCATAAGGACTCTACATCAACAACCGTCCAGGGGTTAGGACTCTACATCAGTAACCATCTAGGGGTTAGGACACTACATCAGCAACTGCCCACGGGTTAGGATTCTACATCAGTGACTGTCCAGGGGTTAGGACACTTTATCAGTCATCCAAGTTTAAGGAGGCATTATTCAGAGATCGTCCAAGCTTAAGGACACTTTTTATCAGAAGATGTTTAGACATGATTCAGAATTCATCTAAGATATTCTAATACTCAGCAGTTGTCCGAGATACAGATGACACCTAGAAGCCTCAAACTTAGAAGAAAGACTCCGACAAGACTTCAAGAATCATCCAAGATACAAATAGCATACTTATCTTTAGAGATGTTCGACTGTGAGAATGAGACGTTCCATCCCTTAAATTAGATTGTGCATCTAGGGAACCCTTGAGGACGATTCCTCCAGCAGTGCGCATTTAAGTTTTTATACTACATCACCATCCTAGGATAGGAGCATTTTATCCTTGTTATTGTTTGTATGTTGTTCTCTGTCTTCTCGCGCGCGTTAACTAAGCCCTGGTCTAATTCCTGGAAAGGTTATGTAGGCAGTTCTAGTGGAGCACGACCAGTAGTAACTTCGATTTAGCAGCCTCTACCCAGCATTGCATCGTATTCTTGTTTTTGTGATTTCTTGATTTTCTTAGATTTTGAATTTCTTGATTTTTGTGAACTTTTGTTTTTCCTAAAACCTCTCAGTATGGTTATTGGGTGCCTTCTAGCTTTTGCACTCAATTGTAGTTCACGTTGTTCACAACAAGTTCTGCTAAAGAGGGGTAAACTGTAGACACCCAATTTTGATCACACTGATAGGATTTAGGGTGGACAATGTCTTAGAGATTTTGATGATGAAAAGTACCTTGCGGAAGGTACTGGATTCCACACAATCAAAACATTAAACGTTTGGAAAGTCACTTTCAGCTCAGAAAAGGCCTTTTCCAAGCATAAATACCGATTTTATAAAAAAAACATCTCTCAGGATTCAGATTCACTCAGGGTTATATGAACATGAAGTGTTCTAAACGCAGTATTCTAGATATCCAGAAATTCAATTTTAAAGAAAAGTTTGAAATTGATGCACATTGAAAAGCAATTTTGAAAAAGAAGTCGTTTGATTTCCAAAAGACGACATAAGTTCCGGAGGACTTTCGAACTTCAATTAAACTTCAATTTTCATTTCAAAACCTCCTGAAATATTTTTATACTAAAATTCAGCTTGACATCTTTCCAACGGTATGTGAATGGACAATTTTGGACACCAAAAAGCATTTTTACGAAAATTTGGAAAAGCAGTGAACGTAATATTTGAAACATGGCATGAGGGCAACTAGGGGAGTAGGAACAGTAAGTGGCGGGTGCCACAAAGGGGATGGTGGGTCCCACCTAAGTTGCCACTTCACATGTGCTCTCTCTATTGAGCTTTTTGAGTTCCAGACCCTTCCCGAGGCTTTCCACTACGAGGAAATTGCCTGGAAACTACGTTTAGGCACCGAAATGGGCATTTTAACCTTTTTATAACCTTTAAAATCTCTGTTTCAACCATAAAAATTAAGAGTTATATTTTCAAAACTCTATATACAGATCCATATGAGATAATCTTTGGGATACAAGGAAGTACACACAAGAGAGAGGTACATGCAAGTGAATATACTTGCAATATATAAGAATATACTTAGAATTGAAGAGAGATTTCTAGAGAGATGAAGTGAATTATGATGAAAATTTTCTAAACTAATCTCAAGATAATTAGATTAGATGAATTGGACTTCAATTGCCTCCCTTAACTTCCATGGATGAGTACTTGAAGAACTTAAAAAACACTTGAAGAAAAAGATCCTTCAAATTAACTTTGATTGCATAATTGAGAATCCTCCAAGAGGTAGACATCACAATTCATCTCTAATTCCTATTTTTATATATAGATCTATAAGACTTGGATCTAGTTTAGTTTTGTTTAATTTGTTAGAACACTCATCTTCTTCCTCTCTTGTTCGTCACACACTCACATAGCTAGATCCAAGCCTCTTTTGATTTTGTTGATAATTCTTAATTAGAGATTGATTTTCACTTTTTATTTTCATTTTTGTTTTCATTTTTTTATTTTAGTTTAGATCCATGCATACATGATTATATATATATATGTATCTATTTTGAATTTTATTATGGTTTAGGAGTATGATCTATGAGAAGGATGATTCTTATGTTCATGCCTATCTCTTGATTATTCCTATTACCTAGAATTCCTATTGAATTTTATCTCCAATAGGATATTTGTAAGTCCCTTTGATCCTTGATCCAAAGTTCTTCATAGAACTTGAGGGCTAAACTGATTCAGAATCATAATGATTAAGTTGATCCATGAGTTTGATCTTCTAATACGCTTCAATCACCACTTAAGATGTTTTTTCTCACACTTTAAAAATGAATTAGTCAAAATTCAGCAAAATAGACTACTTTTGTCCATATGATTTGGTCCATCAAAACCCATAGTTTGATGGATTTCAAATTTTCAGGGTAAACTTTGATGACTTAGTTTTCATTCGATCCGTTTTGAGAACTCTTAGGATCCATATGCTATTTTTAGAAATTGTTGATAAATCGGTTGACAGATTTGAACATAGTCTCTATGTATTTAAATTTCAAAAAATCAATAATAGTTATCGATGATCCACTTTTTGGGGATGATTCCCAAATCATGTATCTATATGCCTATGTAAAATTGTGAGCATTCGAACGAGTTAAGATCATTTTCTAAGTTTTCTAAGCGTTTGAAGTTGATACAACTATTCTGGAATTTTCTACGTTTAACTACAATCATGATTATGCATACGAAATTGTCATACCTTGTTCACTCAACAATAATTAATGAATAAAACTTGATTTAGACGTCATCTAGGATAAATGAACTTCTATTATGTTTTGCATTCCTCTGTCAAATGATACCAAACTTCTAGAATAATAGAGTCTGTTTAAAACAACTTTTCAGAAACCTTAAGATCATGACATATCCATGGGATTATTTTTTCATAAACTATAATGAAATAGCTTTCTTTTGACACCAAATAGAGCTTCACTTGATATTTGTAGAATTAATTATGATTTTTACAAGATCAGTGGATAGTCCTGATCCACTATTCCCAAAACTCTGATTTCTCTAACTTCAAAAATGGTAATGAGGTCTTACTTTTTGGAGATGTTCCCTAAGACATGTATCTACCTTTCTGTAAAAGGGTTTTAACCCAGCTAATTTTTAAGACCACTTTTAATAAGATTCATTAGAGATTGCTGAATCTGCAAATTTGATTGATTACATCTTCTTCTTACGTTTCATGCATATCATTTGTTTGCTTGCATTTTTACAATGCTTGGGTATTTCTTGAGGTCTTAGTGCAGAGAATTGAATGTCGTGGATTCGAACTTTAATTTGTGAGCTTGCCTCATCTACATGTGGCTTAGTGCCCATATATCATGTACTATCTCTATCCTTTCTCTTAGAATTTTTCTAGGTTTACAACTTTATTTTTAATGACACAATTCCTTTAGGATAGTCTCCGTTTATGTCCTTATATGGTAGAGAAATCTTATCTAGGATTGTTGCATGATTGCATTGCACATTTCCTTTCTTTTGCTTTTTGTGACTCCGCTTGAGTCAACCCAATGTAAGTTTTCTCGTTCCCTTTTCCATATCATGACATGTTTCCTTTACTTGCATTAGTCCGGGCGGGACTAACCACTGTAAGTATACCACTCCCTTATATTACATGTGCATCCGACTTCTATTTGATTTAATCTCTTGACATGATTTCCCTCAGATGTTCCCTTTTGACATGTATATATTATCTAGTATGTTTGAGGAAACAACACCAATTATGAATTAAGAACAAGGATATTTGAATCAAGGCTTATAATTTGGTAGGGCGAGGATGGGGTGCTTTAGTCCTGCTTGGGCTCCTTCCCCTCTTGTACCAAGACCCCCGAACCTAGTCACTGGTAATGAAGGACGAGTAACCTATTCAATTTTGGGTGAGTCAAACTTGGGTTTCCTAATTCCTGATAAAATTATGTGGTGACTCTTTGTCTCTAGGATCGCGTGAGAAAGTTCTAGCTTTCCTGAAGTGTGCTCCTTGGATCCATACCGGGACATTATCGAGGGAAACGCCAGGACCCCCTTCTCAACGTCCATCGGTCCCACAGGATGATGGAAAAAATTCACTTAAGATATGTGGCCCCCTTATGAATGGGCACATGTTTGTAAAGAAAATAGTGAGGCAGGGGTACTACTAGTCTACCATGGAACATGACTGCTGTAAGTACGTAAGGAAATGTCACCGTTGTCAGATCCATTCGAATCTTATGCATACCGTACCATCGAAACTTTATAGCCTTACCACGCCTTGGCTATTCTCAGTATGGGGGATAGATATAATTGGAGAAGTGATACTAAATTTTTTGAATGGAAACAGGTATATCATAGTATGTCATGCCCCGAAGTAAGCCAAAATTAGGGAAAATTAAAATTTTCCTTTATGGGTCCATAGACATGTGACTAGTTTGTTAACCGTCCTGTCCTTCTAACTCCGCACCATGCAATCAAAAGGGAAATGCTAGAGCATAAGAATGATCTAAACTTATTAGAGTATAAATACAACAACGGAAATTAAACAAGGGTTACAATAATTTCAATCCTAATACAAGAGGCCATACTAAACAATTTACATAAGCTTAAAACTTGAGAAACTGTCAATCAGATCTTGGGCAAGGCTTTATTCTCCTTGGCTCCACGACACAGCATCCTAAACTCTTCTATCTCTCTCCAAACCTGCAACACTCTGGGCATACGAATGACCAGGGTATAACATGCCGAAAGCCTTGGAACCAGGCTGAGTGAGAGTCTCAACCGCACAATAATCAATAAATACAAAACATCTCTCAACTCACGTTATAGTTTGGTACTTTAAGATATGGTTAATCTTTTATCAAAAGACGCATTCTTACCACGGGCATAGCAGAGGTCTCAACAAGACAGGTAAACAGATAAACAGAACATCAAAGAATACATTCTCCTTATTTTATCCTTGTGTGTGCAAATGCATGACCAATGCGACTTACTCCCAACTCTTACTTTTCAAAACAGACACTTTTCAAAACCTTTTCATTTTAAAACTTTCCAAAACCAAATCATTTAGGACAAAACCGTTTTACTCATCAATTCAATCTCATCATTCATTTTTTATTTCTCATCCACTTGACAACACTCGATACATCAAGGATGATAACCTGCTATAATAGTCAATTCATACTCATCCCTCGATAGGCCACCGAACGTCTTCACGGCGCACACTATCTGTAACAATGGAACTGGCACATGGGGCGTCTTCAACCATGTGTATACTTTCACCGGTCGTCTACACGGCTGAGATGTATATTAGAGCACTAGCCGGACGTCTTCAACGATACATGTGACGTCTTTAACCATGTATGCCCGTCACCGGACGTCTTCAATGGCGAGAGGCACGCTAGGAACCTTAACCGTTCATGTCCACCCGGCTCGTCAGCCGTTGATCCATCGGATCTAGAAATCACATCTCTTTCACATCCACATATCTCATCATACACCTCTCTTTCTTATACGATGCATGCTAACACATGTCATGAAATGCAAGTGAGTCCACCACCGATACCTATATGCAAAACCACTTTCATTCTTTTTTATTATTGACATAGCATGCGTTATTTAATATAGTTAACAATCATCGTAAAATGTGCCTTTAACAATTAGCAGCAGAAATATAACATATAGAATATGGATCACATAACATGGATTGATACCAATAATCATATAGATAAAACCCTTGACATGCTCACGTATGCGATAGCACTACCATAACATGCTTTGCATAGTCTTACAAATTATTGGAATACATGTGGCATCATAAATCAGCATATCACTTATACAAAATATCATACAGGTAGCTTTTAAACATCTTATATTCATCTTATTAGGATTAGAGTGAGGTTAGGAAACTCGCCTCGAGTCACCGATCCTCGAAAAGCAGATAATCGTCATGTTCTACAATAGTAAACGGAATAAACAATAATAATGTGTGAGTACAACTATAGGGACAAAATGGTAATTTTACCAAATGAGGTTATAAACCTCAAGGTAGTGATCTACGTGTCATTCTAAGTCCAACGCCATTGAATAGACTCAAATCGGAGTCCGTCGCATTTTACGAGATAATATGCAGGGCTTACTACACTAATGCGGGCCCTAAAAGACAGGCTGTATTTTTGACTGAGTTGAAAAGTCACGAAACTTTAAGGAAATGTTCTAGACATTATTCTAAAAAGTCACGAAACTTTAAGGAAATGTTCAAGACATTATTCTAAGTTTCTGGAAACTGACCGCGTAATTTTCCAAGTCCTAGATTATTTATTATGAATTATTGAAGATAATATATATACCAGAAAATACCCAAAATGGGATTTAAACACATAACTATAATTATACAAAGAAATCAGTATTTGGAAGTATTTTTATTAAATACTAGATATTAAAATACACTACCAGTATTTATCTCATAATTTTCGGAGCTCGTTGAGTATTTTTAATAATTAATATATTCATAAAATATCTCCTTATTAATTATTAAAAATATTAGACTATAATATTATAGCTTTATAACTTACATTATGTAATAAAATAGTCCCAGGGTCATTACCCTAATTTTCTAGAATATATAAATACATATAGGTATTTATTAACTATTTAAAACTATTTAAAATTGTTATTTATTACTTATATTAACCATATAAATAATAAATATATAATATATATAATATGATAATGACATATAGAATATTAAAAATAATATTCTATAATATAAAATATTAAGGGTATAATTATAAACCATTTATAATTATTAAAACAATATAAAACATTTTAAACTAATTAAAACTAATAATACTAATAATAATCATAATAATAATAATAATATTAATCTCAGACCCGACGGGTCAAACCCGAACTGACCCATATAAAAATGGTAACACATATGCACTCACAGAAGGATCCAATCGCGTGACACAACGGGTCAGATCCGACTCGAACCGAACCTAACAAATTGGATTACCCAAGAACACATACAAGGAAACCCAACCAAAGCCTATTCGGGTTGATCCTAACCCAAACCCAAACCCATGACCCTATTATACACACAAACTGACCTGACCCGTTAACCCTACCCATACCGAACCCAAACCCAAACCCAGACCCATAACCAACCACATACACAAACTAACCCAACCCGCTAACTCTGACTCGAGCCGAAGCCAACCCAAACCCAAAACCATTCCTAGACACAGCATAACCCGAACCCGCCCCAAGCTAGACCCGGCGTCAAAACGGCGCCGTTAGACTTAAAGGACCCATGGGTCCCAATTGACCCAACCCGAGCCCACGACCCTAACCACTCACACTCATATCCTGACCCGCTCTAATAACCTAGACCCGACCTAATCATAATCCGGCGTCAAAACGACGCCGTTAGACTTAAAATGGCCCACGGGTTATTTAAACCCAACCCGGCCCGCTACCCTAACCCACTAACACACTCATCCTAACCCTACCCAGACCCGACCCGACCCGACCCGAGCCCGGTTCTTATAACCCGAAACCCAAACGGGTTTCTTCATCTTCTCCGACGAACCCAGATGTCGCAGGCGAGCGCGAACCGCTGGAAAACCTTGCGAAGGCCTTATCTCCCTCGTTACTCCATAAAAATGGATAAGACCAACGCCATTCGAATCGGTTTCTCCTCCTCTACACCATACTAGGAACCCATGATCTGGCTTATTTGTTAAGACCTCCTACCAGAAGATTATTCTTTCAGCCATTTCAAAGAATAATGGCCTGCATGGCCAATCAAATGGACACCGAATCAAAAGCCGCTCACAGTGAGTCTATCTGGGTCCGAGGGGGTTTGTTTGGTGTAATAAGAAAAGGTTTTGGTAATAATTTCAAAATCAAGCTCCATTATGGAGCTTCAATGGCCGCTGAGGCTCACAGTGAGCCTTAAGCTCTGCTTGGGGCCTTGCATGTAGGTCTGGGGGTGTCTAGGGGACATGCAAAGGGTACAGAATTGAAATGGGGGTGGGATTTACCTCAAGGTATCTCTGATCACTCTTCTTCTTCTCCGATCAGACTCTCTCTCTCTCTCTCTCTCTCTGCGTTCTTCTTTCTTCTCCTCCGAATCTTCTTCTTCTTCTGTACTAGACAGAATGTGTGTGGTTGTTATTCAAAGAGGGGCCGAGTGGGAGTATGTGGTGTGGTGTATAAACGGGAGGGTGTGGGTGTTTGGTTTCTCTCACCAAAGCTCTCGGGTTTTCTCTCTATACATAATCTGTGTAAACAGATTTTGTGGGGCTGGGAGAGTTGTAAATGAGAGGGTAAGGGTCATATATAGAGAGGGGTAGATGGGGGGTTGAATCAAATACAATGGGTGCACAATTCAGTGTACAAGTTGTGATTATGTGTATGTCCAAGGGTAGATTATAGAGGGCACAAGGTAGTGGTGTGCATGTGCATGGCTGCTACGTGGCAGTGGGTGGGGCCCACTCTAGGGTTGGGTATGTCACGCCCCGGAGTAAGCCAAAAATAGGGAAAATAAAAAAAAAATTTCCTTTATGGGTCCGTAGACACGTGACTAGTTTGTTAACCGTCCTGTCCTTCTAACTCCGCACCGTGCAATCATAAGGAAAATGCTGGAGCATAAGCATGATCTAAACTTATCAGAGTATAAATACAGCAGCGAAAATTAAACAAGGTTTACAATAACTTCAATCTTAATACAAGAGGCCATAAAAAATAATTTACATAATCTTAAAACTTGAGAAACTGTCTATCAGGTCTTGGGTAAGGCTTGATTCTCCTTGGCTCCACAGTACTGCATCCTGAACTCTTCTATCTATCTCCAAACCTGCAACACTCTGAGCATAGGAATGCCCAGGGCGTAACATGCCGTCAGCCTTGGAACAAGGCTGAGTGAGAGTCTCAACCGCACCGTAATCGATAAATACAAAACATCTCTCGACTCACATCATAGTTTAGTACTTTAAGGTATGGTTAATCTCTTATCAAAAGACGCATTCTCACCACGGGCATAGCAGAGGTCTCAACAAAACAGATAAACAGATAATCATAACATCATAGAATACATTCTCCTTATTATAAACTCGTGCGTGCAAATGCATGGCCAATGTGACTTACTCCCAATTCTTTTCAAAACAGATACTTTTCAAAACCATTTCATTTTAAAACCAAAACTTTCCAAAAACAAATAATTTCGAACTAAATCATTTTTACTCATCAATTCAATCTCATCATTCACTTTCTCTTTCTCATCCACTTGACAACACACGGTATATCAAAGATGACAACATGCTATCACAACCAATTCATACTCATTCCCTTGATAGGCCACCAGACGTTTTCACGGCGCACACTATCTGTAAACAATGAAACTGGCACATGGGACGTCTTCAACCATATGTATACTCTCACCGGTGGTCTACACGGCTGAGAAGTATATTAGAGCACTAGCCGGATGTCTTCAACGATACATGGGACGTCTTCAACCACGTACGCGCATCACCGGACGTCTGCAACGGCAAGAGGCGCGCTAGGAACCCTAACCGTTCATGTCCACCCGGCTCGTCAGCCGTTGATCCATCGGATCTAGAAATCACATCTCTTTCACATTCACGTATCTCATCTCATTCATATTCTCATCAAACACCTCTCTTTTTCAGACAATGCATGCTAACACATGTCATGAAATGCAAGTGAGTCCACTACCGATACCCATATGCAAAACCACTTTCATTCTTTCCATTCCAAAAAGGAAGGGCCCTAAAAGACGAGCTGTATTTTCGACCGAGTCGAAAAGTCACCAAACTTTAAGGGAAAGTTCTAGACATTATTCTAAGACTCTTGGAGCTGACCGCGTAATTTTCGGAGTCCTAGATTATTTATTATGAATTATTGAAGATAATATGTACCAGAAAATACCCGAAACGGAATTTAAATACATAACTATAATTATACAAAGAAATCAGTACTTAGAAGTATTTTTATTAAATACTAGATATTAAAATACACTACCAGTAATTATCTCATAATTTTCGGAGCTCGTTTGGTATTTTTAATAATTAATATACTCATAAAATAGCTCCTTATTAATTATGAAAAATATTGTACTATAATATTATAGCTTTATAACTTACGTTATGTAATAAAATAGTCCCAGGGTCATTATCCTAATTTTCTAGAATTTATAGATACATATAGGTATTTATTAACTATTTAAAACTATTTAAAACTGATATTTTATTATTTATATTAACCATATAAATAATAAATATACAATATATATAATATAATAATGATATGTAGAATATTAAAATAATATTCTGTAATATAAAACCTTATTGGTATAATTATAAACCATTTATAATTATTAAAGCAAATTAAAAACTCTTTTAACTAATTAAAACAAATAATACTTATAATAATAATAATAATAATCTGAGATCCGACGGGTCAAACTCGACCCGACCCGACCTAAACGGATTACCCGATTATAGTCACAACCTAACCCAACCAAGAACCCATTGGGTTAAGCCCAAACCCGAATCCAACTTATATGGGTTACCTATATATACAAACAGAAGGAGGATTTACCCAAACCCAAAACCGTACCTGAACCTAACCCTCTTACCCTCTCAATGCAACCCGCCCCAGACCCGATCTCCTACCCGAGGCCAAAACGACGCCGTTCCACTAAAAAGACCCACGGGTTTTATTAAAACAAACCCGAACCGCGACCCGTAGCACTTCTACACACAACCTAACCCAACCCAGACCCGACCCGGACCCGCGTGTTATAACCCGAAGACCTAAGCGGGTCTTCTTCTTCTCCGGCGAACCCCGACGTCGCCGGTGAGCGCGAATCGCCGGAAAACCTCTCTCTACATATCTCCCTCGTTTCTCCATCAAAATCGATGAATCCATCGGGGAAATGACCGGAATTTCTTCCTCTATTACATACTAGAGGCTCATGGTATGGTTTATTCATTTGGTGGTTCTATGAGCCGATTATTCTTTCGGTCTTTAGAGATAATAAAGGCCTGTAAGGCCATTAGAACTTGATCCAAATGAAAAACTGCTTCTAGGGGAGTCTAAGGGGTCACCTAGGGTCACTTTGGTGTGGTCTTTAGGGGTTTTGGTCACACTCCTAAATTCAAGCTTTAAAGTATGCTTCAAAGGCTGCCGGAGCACACCGAGAGCCTTAGGCTCTGACCAGGATGGGTGTATGTGTCATGCAGAGGGTCAGAGAGCAATGGGGAGACTGGGTTTACCTCTAGAAGGGTCTAATCTCCTTCTTTTCTCTCTATCTACTTTGGTCTTCTTCCTCTTCCTTCTCTGCGTGCGTGTGTATTAGTGAGGTTAGGGCACACATGGTACAGAGAGGGGGGTGTGTGGTTGTGTACCGAGAGTGAGGCAGAGTGGGTATGGACAGAGGGGAGAATGTGTGCATGTACGGGTTTGTGTGTTATGTTTGAGAGTGTACCACTAGCTCTCTCTCATCTCTCGGTTCTCTCTCATTCTTACCACAAACTCTGTGTGCGTGTAACCATTGTAATGTATTGGTATGCTGAATATATATATATATGAATAAGGGATTGGTTTGACAAGTGGTGCACATGAGAATGCATGGTTTGACAAGTGGTGTGTAATATGCCAAGTGTGGTGTATATTGTATGCATGAGTGACACATGGTGAGGGGCTACACATGGCTGCCACGTGGTAGTCGGTGTGGCCCACTCTCGGGTTGAGAACCCAAGTGTGCACAAGTGCCTAGGTTCGCGTGTTCAACTGTGCATATGATTGTGACTCCTAAAACATGCACATACGGGGCTGAGTACGAGCTTATGTTCAAGTCTGCGTATTAATTCTTAATAGAACCTAAAACGTCGTGATTACGACTTATTCTAATATGCACTAGATTCGAATCAACGTAGTCATCAAGACGATTACTAAGGATCCTAATAGGGACTCCTAACTATGGTCATCCTAATGGGCCTTCTGTAGCCGTCATCATGTTGACATCATCACTTCTAATCCTACATGGAATTTCTAGGGAAATTTAGGGTGCTACATCTCTACCCGCCTTATTTGAGGATTTCGTCCTCGAAATCTAGAGTTTGCTAGGTCTTAAAATGTACAAATCCCTATCCATTAGGTTAGTTGTTCTATACCAAATCTGGCGCTCTTATCAATCTAAATGGTCTATCGGACCATAAGTTGTTGTCCACTGTTCCGGGGTCTGATTTCCTGGAAATTCATCAGCTCCTTCTCATATTTTCCTCGAGTGTCCCAAACTTCTTGTAATACTATCCCCATATAAGGTTCAAATTTTCTGGCAGTGGGCATGGTACCTTTGGTCTTCCATTCTGTTCAGTGCTGGGATTGATTTACTGATCTGCGAGCTCTCTTTCTGGATCTTTGTGGTAGTGGAGTATCATTCTGAACTTCTTGTTCGGGACAATCTTTGCGTACATGACCAGTCTTTCCACAGTTGAAACACCGTACCTGTGGTCCTGTTAGTCGTTTCGGTGTTGTGCATTCTTTGGAGTGGTGTCCAGGTGTTCCGCAGTTGTAACAGATATCACGTTGCTTTGCGTGTGTCTGAACGGCTGTTTGGCTAACTCTTCTGTCACTGATTCGCTGTCCCTGGTTATGATTCTGGGTGTGTTCAGAGTTTCCTCTGGTGATTACAGACTGCATTCGAGCGGTTGCCCGTGACACTTGATTGCCTCTTCGACTTCTTTTTGGGTTAGTTGTCTGGAACCAGTTATCCTTTCCTCTTTGTTGGTGGCTTTCTAGTTTCTTGCTGTTCTGAGCTATGTTCTCCAGTTGTGTGGCTAATTCGACCATTTCTTCGAATGGTTGGTCAAGGTATATTGCTGCTGTCTTTTAAATGTCTGGATTTAGTCCTTCGTAATATTACAGTGTCTTATTTCGCTGAGTATCTACCATGCAGGGAGCAAATCGCGATAGTCTCTCAAATTTTTCCGTTTATTCTTGTACTGTCATGTTGCCTTGAACTAGCTCTATAAATTCCTTTTTCTTCTCGTTTCTTTCTGTTCTTGGGAAGTACTTTGCTAGGAATTTCGTTTTGAATGCTTCCCATGTCATTCTCCTTGTAACATCATCGCCCACTGTAGCTTCGACAGATTCCCACCAGTCTGCTGCTGAATACGTTAATTGGAAAACAGCCAAGCGTCTTTTCTCAGTCTCATTGCATTCGAGGGCTTGAAACATTCGTTCCATATCACGAAGCCATTGTTCAGCTTCCCACGCCTCTGTCATTCCAGTGAAGGTCCCTGGTTTAAGTGCACGAAATCTCTCAAGCAGTTTATCTCCTGTCTGACGAGCATTTCCGTTGTTGATGACGCGGTCTAGGTGGTCACTTGCTTGTTCCACGTGTCGGACAAGGGCTCCTATCAATCCTGTTGGATCCACTGCTGGAGGTGTCACATTTGTTGTTCCATTGGGTGAATTATGAGTATTCCGTTTTCTCTTAACCATGGTGTACGCTAGCAAGGGTTATACCTACGAGTTAACACCTATTTGGTCAATACCTTATCTTATCTCGTCTGACCATATGACAAGTAACAGTAATAGTTCATTGAGTCAACAGAGATTGCTAACATATAACGGTTGTCACAACTACTACTAGGATCAAGGGTACGGCATTCCTATCCTTGGTCTTTCTAGACTCTAGGCTGAGCTGACTGTTCCGAGATACATCTCAGGAAGTTCGTCAGTGCCTAAACATCTATCGACTAATGGTCAAGCCTATATTCTTATTAGTAATAAACGTATAAGAGGTAAGATTAGCAATTAATAAGAATTCGTCTCATCCATACAATTATATTTAAATTAAGTCGCAAGCAAACTATTACTGGCCAGAAAATAAAAGGTACAACAAAAGTACGAATACTAGTTTTACCCATTTGGAATACATCAAAAGAAGTGGAATAAGAACATAAGATGAACTAGCTAAGGATCCATCCTCCATCTCTCTCAACATCAGAGTCCGAGGTCACCTCTCCTAAGTCACTGGATGGTGGAAAGTCAATCGGAGGGATACCTATAAATGCATCCCAGGCTGGCTCTAGGAGCCAATCGGGGTCCTCAATCATCTCAGGCTCCGCTAATGGGTCTTCATCTGGATCATCATCTGAGTCATCGTCAGAACCTGCAGGGGTAACAAAGTGTACTACGTCTTCTTGTGGCTCGTCCTGGTCATGGATTGCCAGGTTTCCAAGGGCATGAGGAATCTCCTCCATCTCAACAGACAGCAAACATGGTGCTACCACTCTATGATATGCTAACTCTGGAACAGGTCTCCCACGGAAGAAACAACGTGTCCACTTCCTTATACTCTGGCGAACTCTATGCCTGATGGTGTTGCTAACATGACCAAATCCTCGAGGGGCAAACTGTCTCTCCAAGGTGACTCTGTACTGTCCATCCGCAGCATCGTACTCTATCTGGTGCTCCATGCTATCCTGCCCAACACAGAAAACTAACTTAGTACTTATGCTAATTAATGAAATATCTTAAAGTTTCATAGTGACAAGGGGGTATCTTTCTTAATTATTTCTAAACCTTGAGTTACTGCCAATTATTCCAAGTCTGATTCCCTGAACCTATAATAGTTCCTACTTCTATATTTATTTCACTTGTGACCTCTATGGCTCAACTCATTGCGGGGATTTATTAGTCATTCTTATAGATTAAGAGTATACAAGTTACTAATTATAAGCAAGCAGTACATCCATGTGATAATACATAAGTCGGGTTAAAGACGATTTCCATAGATAGATTTAAACATAGTGCAACATAGTTACAAAAACATTTACATCAGAGAGTGCGTACGCTAAGTAAGTACATAGTAGGGAATAGTGCCAACAACAAATACATGAAAGGCGTACACGTTACTACTACTACGTGTTACATGCCTGAGTACAGCTATATACACAAAAGATGGACTACTAGTCCTATTACAGAATCCCTCAATCATCCTGATCCTCGACCTTCGACTTTCCCTTCTCAGTTATGTCTTTCTTGGGTGGTTTCTTGCCCACATTCTCAGTAGGGTCGACATTGACTGCGGAATCACCATCCTCCATAGAATTGATCTCCTTTTCCGAAACTTCTCCATCATCATCCTCCTCCCTATCAGTCCCCATGACTGGCTCAACGGTCAAGGGTGTATCAGCTATGGACTCCTCTGGTACCGGGGGTGGCATAGCAAGAGATGGTCCTACGGGTCCTGGTGGGGGCATCAGCTTAACTCGAAAAGTCATGACTCGAAGGGTATAGCTGTCATGAGTTATCCTGGCTGCTTCCTGATGAACAAGTCTAAGGGTGTTTTCTCGGTAATGTGCCTCTCTTTGCAGGATCTCTGGGTCCTCAATTCCCAAAACGTGTACATCATGCCACATATTATCCTCCAAATGTCATTGAGCACTCTGTCGAATCCTTTGCCTGTACAACACTGGGTCCACAGGCTCTATACGATCTGGGTAAACCCAATGTCCTCCAAACCCGTCTTGGACATAGAAGGGTTCCATGCTAACCTGTCCAATATAAACTATCATAGGGTTAGTATCTTCATAAGTGGGGAAAAGATCTAATGGTTTATAACTTAAAGTGTATATGACAAACGGTAAATGCCTAAACCTAGGCTCTGATACCACTAAAACCCTGTCACGCCCCGGAGTAAGCCAAAAATAGGGAAAATAAAAAAATAATTTCCTTTATGGGTCCGTAGACACGTGACTAGTTTGTTAACCGTCCTGTCCTTCTAACTCCGCATCGTGCAATCATAAGGGAAATGCTGGAGCATAAGCATGATCTAAACTTATCAGAGTATAAATACAGCAGCGGAAATTAAACAAGGTTTACAATAACTTCAATCTTAATACGAGAGGCCATACTAAATAATTTACATAATCTTAAAACTTGAGAAACTGTCTATCAGGTCTTAGGCAAGGCTTGATTCTCCTTGGCTCCACAGTACTGCATCCTAAACTCTTCTATCTATCTCCAAACCTACAACACTCTGAGCATAGGAATGCCCAGGGCGTAACATGTCGTCAGCCTTGGAACAAGGCTGAGTGAGAGTCTCAACCGCACCGTAATCGATAAATACAAAACATCTCTCGACTCACGTCATAGTTTAGTACTTTTAGGTATGGTTAATCTCTTATCAAAAGACGCATTCTCACCACGGACATAGCAGAGGTCTCAACAAAACAGATAAACAGATAATCATAACATCATAGAATACATTCTCCTTATTATAAACTCGTGCGTGCAAATCCATGGCCAATGTGATTTACTCCCAATTCTTTTCAAAGACATTTGCTTTTCAAAATAGATACTTTTCAAAACCATTTCATTTTAAAACCAAAGCTTTCCAAAAACAAATCATTTCGAACTAAATCATTTTTACTCATCAATTCAATCTCATCATTCACTTTCTCTTTCTTATCCACTTGACAACACACGGTATATCAAGGATGACAACATGCTATCACAACCAATTCATACTCATTCCCTTGATAGGCCACCGGACGTCTTCACGGCGCACACTATCTGTAAACAATGAAACTGGCACATCGGACGTCTTCAACCATATGTATACTCTCACCGGTCGTCTACACGGCTGAGAAGTATATTAGAGCACTAGCCGGATGTCTTCAACGATACATGGGACATCTTCAACCACGTATGCGCATCACCGGACGTCTTCAACGGCGAGAGGCGAGCTAGGAACCCTAACCGTTCATGTCCACCCGGCTCGTCAGCCGTTGATCCATCGGATCCAGAAATCACATCTCTTTCACATTCACGTTTCTCATCTCATTCATATTCTCATCAAACACCTCTCTTTTTCAGACAATGCATGCTAACACATGTCATGAAATGCAAGTGAGTCCACTACCAATACCCATATGCAAAACCACTTTCATTCTCTTTATTATTATCATAGTATGCGTTATTTGTTCCAGCCAACAACATCGTAAAATGTGCATTTAACAGTTATCAGCAGAAATGTAACATATAGAACATGGATCACATAACATGGATTTGATACCGCTAATCATATAGATAAAACCCTTGACATGCTCACGTATGCGATAGCACTACCATAACATGCTTTGTATAGTCTTACAATTATTGGAAATACACGTGACATCATAAATCAGCATATCACTTACACAAAATATCATACAAGTAGCTTTTAAACATCTTATATTAATCTTATTAGGATTAGAGTGAGGTTAGGAAACTCACCTCGAGTCACCGATCCTCGAAAAGCGGATAATCGTCAAGTTCTACAACAATAAACAGAATAAACAGTAATAATGTATGAGTACAACTATAGGGGCAAAATGGTAATTTTACCAAATGAAGTCATAAACCTCAAGGTAGTGATCTACGTGTCATTCTAAGTCCAACGCCATTGACTAGACTCAAATCGGAGTCCGTCGCGTTTTACAAGGTAAAAGGTAGGGCTTATTATACTAATGCGGGCCCTAAAAGACGAGCTGTATTTTCGACCGAGTCGAAAAGTCACCAAACTTTAAGGGAAAGTTCTACACATTATTCTAAGACTCTGGGAGCTGACCGCGTAATTTTCGGAGTCCTAGATTATTTATTATGAATTATTGAAGATAATATATACCAGAAAATACCCGAAACGGAATTTAAATACATAACTATAATTATACAAAGAAATCAGTACTTAGAAGTATTTTTATTAAATACTAGATATTAAAATACACTACCAGTAATTATCTCATAATTTTCGGAGCTCGTTTGGTATTTTTAATAATTAATATACTCATAAAATAGCTCCTTATTAATTATTAAAAATATTGGACTATAATATTATAGCTTTATAACTTACGTTATGTAATAAAATAGTCCCAGGGTCATTATCCTAATTTTCTAGAATTTATAAATACATATAGGTATTTATTAACTATTTAAAACTATTTAAAACTGATATTTTATTATTTATATTAACCATATAAATAATAAATATACAATATATATATAATATAATAATGATATATAGAATATTAAAATAATATTCTGTAATATAAAACCTTATTGGTATAATTATAAACCATTTATAATTATTAAAACAAATTAAAAACCCTTTTAACTAATTAAAACAAATAATACTTATAATAATAATAATAATAATCTGAGACCCGACGGGTCAAACCCGACCCGACCCGACCTAAACGGATTACCCGATTATAGTCACAACCTAACCCAACCAAGAACACATTGGGTTAAGCCCAAACCCGAATCCAACTTATATGGGTTACCTATATATACAAACAGAAGGAGGGTTTACCCAAACCCAAAACCGTACCCGAACCTAACCCTCTTACCCTCTCAATGCAACCCGCCCCAAACCCGATCTCCTACCCGAGGCCAAAATGACGCCGTTCCACTAAAAAGACCCACGGGTTTTTATTAAAACAAACCCGAACCGCGACCCGTAGCACTTCTACACACAACCTAACCCAACCCAGACCCGACCCGGACCCGGACCCGCGTGTTATAACCCAAAGACCTAAGCGGGTCTGCTTCTTCTCCGGCGAACCCCGACGTTGCCGGTGAGCGCGAATCGTCGAAAAACCTTTCTCTCTACATATCTCCCTCGTTTCTCCATCAAAATCGATGAATCCAACGGGGAAATGATCGGAATTTCTTCCTCTATTACATACTAGAGGCTTATGGTATGGTTTATTCGTTTGGTGGTCCTATGAGCCGATTATTCTTTCAGTCTTTAGAGAGAATAATAGCCTGCAAGGCCATTAGAACTTGATCCAAATGAAAAACTGCTTCTAGGGGAGTCTAAGGGGTCACCTAGGGTCACTTTGGTGTGGTCTTTATGGGTTTTGGTCACACTCCTAAATTCAAGCTTTAAAGTGTGCTTCAAAGGCTGCCGGAGCACACCGAGAGCCTTAGGCTTTGACCGGGATGGGTGTATGTGTCATGCAGAGGGTCAGAGAGTAATGGGGAGACTGGGTATACCTCTAGAAGGGTCTGATCTCCTTCTTTTCTCTCTATCTACTTCGGTCTTCTTCCTCTTCCTTCTCTGCGTGCGTGTGTGTTATTGAGGTTAGGGCACAGATGGTACAGAGAGGGGGGTGTGTGGTTGTGTACCGAGAGTGAGGCAGAGAGGGTATGGACAGAGGGGAGAATGTGTGCATGTACGGGTTTTTGTGTTATGTTTGAGAGTGTACCACTAGCTCTCTCTCATCTCTCGGTTCTCTCTCATTCTTACCACAAACTCTGTGTGCGTGTAACCATTGTAATGTATGGGTATGCTGAATATATATATATGAATAAGGGATTGGTTTGACAAGTGGTGCACATGAGAATGCATGGTTTGACAAGTGGTGTGTAATATGCCAAGTGTGGTGTATATTGTATGCATGAGTGACACATGGTGAGGGGCTACACATGGCTGCCACGTGGTAGTCGGTGGGGCCCACTCTCGGGTTGGGAACCCAAGTGTGCACAAGTGCCTAGGTTCGCTTGTTCAACTGTGCATATGATTGTGACTCCTAAAACATGCACGTACGGGGCTGAGTACGAGCTTATGTTCAAGTCTGCGTATGAATTCTTAATAGAACCTAAAACGTCGTGATTACGACTTATTCTAATAGGCACTAGATTCGAATCAACGTAGTCGTCAAGACGATTACTAAGGATCCTAATAGGGACTCCTAACTATGGTCATCCTAATGGGCCTTCTGTAGCCGTCATCATGCTGACGTCATCACTTCTAATCCTATGTGGAATTTCTAGGGAAATTTAGGGTGCCACAGAGTACCCAAGTGTGCACAAGTGCCTAGGTTTGCGTGTTCAACTGTAAATATGACTGTGAATCCTAAAACATGTACGTACGGGGACTGAGTACGAGCTTAAGTTCAAGTCTGTGTATGAATTCTTAATAGTACCTAAAACGTCGTGATTACGGCTTATTCTAATAGGTACTAGATTTGAATCAACGTGGTCGTCGTCAAGACGATTACTAAGGATCCCAATAAGGACTCCTAACTATGGTCATCCTAATGGACCTTCTGTAGCCGTACCATGGTGACGTCATCTGTCACTAATCTTATATTCCTACGTGGAATTTCTAGAAAATTCTGGGTGCTACATAGTAGCTATCGATTACTTCACAATGTGGGTGGAAGCGGCATCCTATATGAATTTAGAAGCTAAAGACGTGTGTGGATATCGCAGGTTTTCTTTCTTTTACCCACAGCTTTTCAAAATCAATTTCAAAATAAATGAGTCGCCACTTAATTTTTTAAAAGGAAATTTAAGAAACCATTTTTAAAGCAAACTGATCTTTCAGAAACCAGAGATTAACTAGGTCCGGGGATTATGGAATGATAGAGGAAGGAGCCCGTCTGACTAAAACACCCTCTTTCATCCTATCTTGCGATAGGCCTCTACTCAACATCCTTTTAATCAAATTTATTAATCTAAGCATGCCCTCAACTAATACATATATACATATACATCACAAAAAGCATGTCCAAAAGGGTGTAAAATTGCTAATGACAAAATATCATTCATAAGCCACATATTCCAAGTAGCAAGCAATATGATATGCAATAGGGAACAAGAGGGCTTACCCAGGATCAAGCAGCGATATTAAACGTGCAATGCATACAAACAAAAGAAAATCCTAAAAAAGAGTCTCTAATCACATATACATATAAGGCAAGATCCTAATTCTAATGTGTCGCGCATGAGGTTGAAAAATCAATAAAATCAAGAAATTAAAATAAATTAAAGAGGGTCCTAGAGATCATACCTTAATAGCGCTACAAAACAAAATGTTAGTCCACATGATATACAAGATGTGAAGTTAGAAATAACAATCCTAAATTTCTAGCTAAAACCTATCAAGCATGAAATCCAACTTTATTCAATAGCTAGTTCTAATCATGAGCATTAAATGTACATGAATGAATGAATGTGAACAAGAATAAGACATGGATTTATTCACTAATTTGGGTCACTTAGCCTCTGGATTTAAGCTAAATTATCATTATTCAAAGTATGATTTGGGTCTCAAGACATTAGGGGGGCCATTTGAGTTGAAATAAACAAGATTAGACAAAAACAGTAGCAGTTTTTTATGAATTACAGAGAGCAGATCATAACTTTAAAAAATGGAAACGCATGGTTCCCGTGGTTTGATCTTGATGGATTTTGGACACGAGATGCTTCTGTGTGTCTAGTTTTTAACCCAAAAAAGAAATCAAGGTTTCAACGGTTGGATCTCCGGGAATCGGACAAACACCAGACATCACTCAGCATTTTACAACCTTCTGTCCAGAGTTCTTGTACGATTTTCTAAAAATAGCAAAACAATTAGAAATGCTTTGTTCTTTTTAGGGTGACTTCCTAACACATTAATCTACTTAGAAAAAATTAGTTTGGGTCACAAACATTTTATTAAAGCATTGGTTTACTTATTTCAAAAGAGTGTGACTATGCTGAAACTCTTGACAGATTGTAGTGTCCTTACAAAACTCACAACCAAACCACTTTAGACATGAAACCACCTTAAAACAAAAAATACAGTGGTAGAATATTGTGTTGTTGACACTTTCTCGTTGGTTTCATTTGATTTCGACGGTTAGATCTCGAACTAAAAATCTTTGAAAAAAAATAGCTTGTGAACTCACTGTTTTCATTTGTCAAGTTCAACTCTTATTTGCTAATTCCAACTATTGAATCATGAAGTTGGACTTAAACTAAGCCATCTTCTCCTACCATTTGATGGTCATTGGAGACTAAAAGACCTTTATATTTATAGATTCCAAGTGAAGTATGAATGGACTTCATGAAATCTCAAGATAAAGAATCTAAACCATGGGGATGGGCTTAGATTCAAAACCACTTTCTCCTACCATTTGATGGTCATTGGAGATGAAGTCATGACTATACTCATGAGTCTCAAAGGAATATAGAAAGGATTCCATGAAACATCAAGTTTAGAGGACTCAAGTCATGAGTATGAACTTGGATCCATCTATTTGCTTATAAAATGAATTGATGATCAAGTTTTGACTCCCATGTAAAGCATAAGCTTTCATGGGATTCAAAGGATCATACTCAAGAGATGTCAAGAGAGATATTGAAGATCTCAAAGAATCCCAAAAAAATAAACAAAGAGAAATAGAAGAAAGGACAACGAATTAGAAACAAGGACTTTCAAGTTTACTTAACAAACTCTAAAACTTAATCAAGAAAACTAAAAATGACTTGAAGATTAGAAGCTCAAAAGAAAGAAAACACAACTAAGATTAGAGGGTCACCACCAAGCTATCCTCAAAGTTCTTTTCCTTTGAAGATATTCCAAGCTCTTCTCCCTAGTTCTCTAAACTATCTCTTTTTGAATTGTGTTGTATGTTGTATGTTGTATCACTCTCTTCTATCTTGTCCTTGTTCAAGGAAGATCCTCCCTCTTTTATAGACAAAATTACCAAGCTTTTTTTTTCAGTGAATTCGGAGTGAAATACAGGTGTAAACATCTCATTTGGTGGTATAATACGCACTTCCTGAAATTAGACAGACTGCTACCCAGGGCAGCAGTCAAAAATCATCTGCGGCAGTCCGTGAATGCTGCCGCGGCACTGCGCGACTGCCGTCACGGCATTCCGTGACTGCCGCGCGGCTCTCAGTGAGTGCCGCGCCAAATTATTGATTGCCGTATTTTTGTCAACCTTACTTTATCAGTTTTTTGTTTTTATCCGCATACATATAAGTATTGTACCACAAAATATGGACTTTAAAAGCAAACGGCAGTCAGAAAATGTCGGCGGCACTTAGTAAATGCCGAGGCGGCACTCACTGAATGCCGTTCGGCACTCAGTGAGTGCCGCTCGGCATTCACGGAAAGCCGCGAAATTCTGCCGTGTGCCGTTTTCTGCAGAACATCCCTTTTTAGGTCTTTTCTTTCTTCCTTTTTTCTTAAAGAAACTTATTTTTGAAGATCTTTTCCGAAAATGGTGTTTTACACCTGAATTCTCCCAAATACCTGGTATTTTCTTCTTTCTGTGAAATTTTATCGCGTTTGGAGAACTTTCTGAAGAGCTTGGAATACTTCGAATCTTTTCGGTCCTTATCATCATTGGACGTGAAGGTGACACTCTCATAAATTCGGCGGTCGGTCAAAATTGGGGTGTCTACAGTTTGCCCCTCTTTGACAGTGCTTGTGGGGCAACGCGTCCCATAAGTGAATGTCAAAGCCTGTGTGAAGACAAGCCTTTGACCAGACTGTCGAATTTAGGTAAAACAAAACGCGTTGCAAAAACATCTTCACAAACGGTTCACTTTGGTCGTGCTCAACGGTGAGCTGCCTACGTATCCCATCAGGAATCAGACCAAGACGTAATTCAGGTAGGAGCTAAACATACACAAGCACAAGTAATCATACGGATGAATGCACCTATCTTATCGTGATGCACGTGCCATGCAATGGTATTTTCCGAATTGACCTGGTCATACAAGCTCCATGCTTATCATGTCTTCCCCACGTACGACGTATTTTACGTGACGTGTTAGCCGGGGAAGATCACCTAATTCCGAAACTGATGCGAAGATCTGTTACAGGGGTTATGATGCTTTTGATTTGATTATGAGGGTAAACGCAAATCTGTTGCGAGAACCAGGAATATGAATCTGTTATATTCCAAAAATGAGGGTAAACGCAAATCTGTTGCGAGAACCGGGAATATAAATCTGTTATATTCCAAAATTGAGGGTAAACGCAAATCTGTTGCGAGAACCGGGAATATAAATCTGTTATATTCCAAAAATGAGGGTAAACGCAAATCTGTTGCGAGAACCGGGAATATGAATCTGTTATATTCCAAAAATGAGGGTAAACGCAAATCTGTTGCGAGAATCGAGAATATAAATCTGTTATATTCCAAACCGAGGGTAAACGCAAATCTGTTGCGAAAACCGGGAATATAAATCTGTTATATTCCAAAAACGATGGTAAACGCAAATCTGTTGCGAGAACCGAGAATATAAATCCGTTATATTCCTAAAATTTTTCAAAAATTGGGTGCCCACGGGCTCAAATACTTTTACTTTTCAGGAATTGGGAGCCCACGGGCTCAAATCTTTTTCAATTTTCAAAAATCGGGGCCTACAGGCTCGTATATACTCCTAAATTTTAAAATTTGTAGCCAATTTAAACCTAAAAATGACCCCGAGGGCCAAAAGTGTAATGAGGGCAAATTTTGGGGGCCTCAAATTCAATTTTTGGGACTTGACTTGAATTTTGGGAGGGAAATGAAGGATCTTTGAACCGACTTAACCGCGGCACACGCGGATTTTTGCGGCAGTCCGTGACTGCCGTGCGGCACTCACGGAATGCTGTTGCGGCAGTCAGTGAGTGCCGCGCGGCAGTCCATCAACTGCCGCGCACGGAAACTGAGTGCCGCGTTTGAGCGGCAGTGGCTAAAACTGCCGGGTTCAATTCATTCTTCTCATTCTCTCGATCTCTCTTGAACTCGAAATCCCTCTGGAGAAAATTTTCCTCTTCCTTTCCTTGCTTGGATTGATCTACTAGGGACTTATCAGGTTCGTTCTACTTGACCGAAACTTGATTAATCTCGTTTATTTCCTTGTTTTTCTGAAATTTTCACGAATCTAATGCTCGAATTCTCTCTTTTCTGTGACAGATCATGGCGAGTGGTTCGGGGAGGAAGAAGAAGGCCAAGTACATGGCCACTCATCATCCTGATGCTACACTCCTTCTCCGGGATCCCGACGAGCATTTGTCTGCCCGCGCGTTCAAGCGCGAGGTAAACGCTCCTTTTTCTTTTTTTTATTCATTTCTTCCCTGTATTTCTTTCTCTACATGAATGCAACATACGATCGACACAATTTTGTAGATGTCCCGTTTCAAGCGTGAATGTTGTGCTTGTGGCGCCCTCGAGCGTCTCGAATGCTTTATTCCATGCCTCTTTTTTAAAGAAATTCATTATTCATTTTATTGTTATTATTTTTTTACTTCTTATGAACGTCAAAACTTCTCATAAAAACGAATGCCATGTTTGAATTTTCCTATATTTTTTCTTTCTTTCGACTTTTCTCAAGGACTTCTGAAAGCCGTTTATGTTTAATCGAGATTTCAAAACACTTCTCGTGAATAAAGAATCTTATGCTTATTTTAAACATTCCCCTGTATTCATTGTACTTATGAGTTTTCTTGAGCGTTCCAAACTCAATTTTATTAAAATTGATTCTTGACCGCTTGTGGTCACACACTTCTCTTTAAAACTACACTCAAATTTCTTTTGCACCTTTACATGTTTATATATGCATGCATTCCCGAAAAGGCGAACAAGTTATTCTTTTCTTTTCTTTTCTTCGAAACCTTGCTAGGACATTGGGTGCTTTCACTTATTTCTTTTTGTGAACCGAACGCACATGAGTGCCCTATTTGTGAAGTTTCTGCGAGTATTTCCAGATTTTTTATTTTTTCCTTTTTATGTTTACCTTTTCTTTTATCCAATTGCTAATATCAAAATTTGTGATTCTTTCTTGCAGCTGCAGCCTAAGGTGCTGAAGGGGCATGGTAGCCTCGCGCATGGGTATGAGTGGTATACACAGTTGAGTGAGACAGTGAGGGCCTTGGTGGATGCGGCCGGGTTTGGAGACTTCGTCAAACTCTTGACGAAGAGCTCCAACGACTTGCGACAGATACATGCACTGGCCGAGCAGTGGTGGGATACCACCAGTACCTTCTATTTTGACTTCGGGGAGATGACGATGACTCTCCTGGACTTCTCGATGATCACGGGGGTTGCCTTCGGTGGAGAGCGCTTACGGTATCTGATGGACCAGGAGTAGGACCAGGTGGAGCCATTATTGGGAGTGGTCCCGGAGGAGTCTCTGGTCACAGCCCGATGGTTTATGGACACTTTTAGGGGCCAACCTGGTTTTATGGATGAGCAGATGGCCCGAGGCTTTCTCATGTACTTACTGGGGTGCTCTCTGCTGAGCACCAAGGGTGATCGGGTCGACGTTTCCCTGGTAGCGACCCTGGAGCACCTGGACCGGGTGGACGAGTATGACTGGGCTGGTGCAGGATTAGCCATCCTGTACAGGCATATGGGTGACATCTCCCGGGATAGACCGACTTCCATCAGTGGCTATTGGAGAGCGTGGGAGGTATACCTTTTCTATATTTCATTGCTTATTGCATTTTCAAAAATTTATTTAAATTGTGAGACTAACCTCCCTTTTTATTATTGCAGATTTGGTCCCACGAGTATCTCCGTATGATGTCTCCTGAGACACGCAGCGCTGACGCCCTCATCATGCCCCAGGGGCTGAAGTGGGCGAAGGATAGAGTCGGGCGGAAGACCGAGGCCCACGACTTCGTTTCGTTCAGGAACTTCCTGACGAACCTTAGGGAGCAGCACGTTCATTGGCAGCCCTGGCTTAGGGTGCTTCCTGAGGCTCGTGCAGTGATCCGAGAGTCGGCTGGATATGACCCGACGTGGCGACTCCTTAATGGGCCAGAGGGCCAGGCATGGTACTTAGGAGAGAGGGTGACTAGGCAGTCACTGGCGGCCCCGAGATTCTTTGTGCCGTTCCCTCCTCCCGACTCTATGAGAGCCACAGACACCCTTCAGGGTAGCGAGCTGACGGTTGATCTGATGGGCTTGGGTATTCATGACTTTGTGGATCCCCCCACAGGATATGCGGCGTTCCGCGCTGCTAAGCTGATGTCGAACTTCCCTTTGATGGAAGTGACTCGGGTGAGTATATGATTCCTCTATTACTACTCTTATGAATTTCCTTTTATTCTTTATTCATGCTTTATTATTTTTCGTTTGCAGCCTTTTCCTCCTGCGGCTCGTCCTCCTGCCTTGCCTGAGTGGGATTGGACTATGTCGGCCGTCTCGTTTGGCGAGCCCTACTCGACGACGATCCCCCGACTCACACAGGGCGCCCCCACTATTCCTCTCCATTATGACATCGTCCCGCGTGCTTACGCAGAGGAGGGCTTGGCGTACGCCCATAGCGTGCGGCAGTGGGTTCTCGGGCGAGAGTGGATGGTGAGAAACTTATCCCCGCCTTTCACTTTGACTTTGATTGCCTCTTCTTTTATGATCCTATATTCTTGGTTCTTGTTTTTTAGGCTGAGGGAGCTCGGGCGACTGCTGCGACTCAGTTGAGGGCCCAGGTATGATCTTTATCCTCTTATTCTCAGTATTTTGTTTGTCTTTTCAACACTATCTGAATTTATCCTTTCTTATTTCAGGCAGAGGAGATCAGAACCCTATCCCAGCAGGTGGGGCAGCTTCAGCAGCGGCTCCAGCAGTTCGGCATTCCCATCAGCGACACTCCTGGGGCTGGCGGCGTTGGACGAGGTGTGGAGC
Organism: Hydrangea macrophylla; assembly: GCA_033977485.1. Taxonomy (NCBI): domain Eukaryota; kingdom Viridiplantae; phylum Streptophyta; class Magnoliopsida; order Cornales; family Hydrangeaceae; genus Hydrangea; species Hydrangea macrophylla. The sequence continues at coordinate 8,450,420 of CM066990.1, read as the reverse complement.
GGGGCGGTGGTAGCGGTGGAGGCAGCAGCGGGAGTCGAGGCAGAGGCGGCGGTCGTGGAGGGAGCGGTGGAGGCAGCGGGACAGAGTCGGAGGAGGAGCCCCTCAGGCGTCGTCAGACATGCAGCCGGGGCCGAGGCTGATCCTACTTTTTCTTCTTTTTTATTTTTATTTTTTTTATTTTTTTTTTATTTTTTATTTCTTTTGAGTGTTTTTGGGAGGATTTACACTTTTATTCGGATGATTGTATATATGACAAGTGGGGGTATTTGTAAAATACAACCGTGCTAAAAGAGGAAAATACATTAGGAAAGTCTACAATTCCCCTGTTTATCTGCAGTTTGAATTACAATACCAGCTTTTACACAAATTGATTAAACTATGATAAGTGGTATTGTTTTAGTGATTATTTGTGCAGGTTTCTGCTGTTGTGTGCAAGATTGAGGAATGTTGATAAAAGGAAGTGCTTAGTACAGATGAAGACAACTCAAAGCTGAAATACAAGGTTCGAGCGATCGAGAAGGGTTTGAGCGATCGACTGTTCGATCGATCGAGTGGAGTTCAAGCGATCGAAGTTTCTGGAAGTTCAATCGATCGAGAGTTGTTCGATCGATCGAAGATGCCTTTTATCAGATTATTCGCGCATGCAGAAAAAACGGGTTTTTGAACCCTAACATTAGGTTTAGCTATATAAACTCATTTTATAGACGTCCAGAAGGACACCCAACTTTTTGTTCATCAGTTTTCATAAGAGAGAGGAGAGAGTTTTATGTTTTTGTAGGTTTTATCAAGATTTACCATTGTAGCTTGGATTTTTGAAGCTTAATAGTAGTTTCATCGTTCCAAGTTATTTCGTTTTAGTTTATTTACATTCTGCACTTATTCATTCGTAGTTTAACCTTTGATATTGTAGTATTACATGTTAGATAATTAAAATCCTTGGTTTTCTTAGTTTTCATGGAAAGTTTGCAAACAAACATGCCTTTAATGAACTCTCAAGTTAAAAATAAATCTGAGACTTCCCATATCATGTCTGAGTAGTCCGGGGTTGGGAAATCGCGATGAACCCGTGATTTCAGACCTCTGCCATGCAATATTTTTATTCCTGTGTTCGATCGATAGAATGTAGTTCGATCGATCGGACCAGACACATAGTCGAGCGATCGAAGATAGTTCGATCGATCGAGAGATGACGAAGTTGGATCGATCGAAAGCGCGTCGATCGATCGAGACCTCAGATTCTGGAGAACATCTAATACAGTATTTCAAGACTTTCTGCTTTACTGATTCGTTATCAAACTGTCCCCATATGCTCAGTTTGTCAAAACAGTCTTTAAACTTTAAGCCTTAAGGCATTTTCTTTCAATATATTTTGCAAACCACCCTCAGTGCTAATACCATTGTAGGTGAGAGTCTTAACTATTGAATTAAACCACCTTTGTGTATTTCAAACTTAATTGTGATGATATAGTCCCGGTCATGAAAGGACTATTGATTCTATATCCTTAGAGAAGTACGGGATACTGTAGAAGTTGCCCTCCGTTGAGCTTAATTGCAGTTGCATGGTAGATGGCTGAGTCATGGCGGATTCGCGTGATCCCAACACTTTCTTTTATAAAGAAAAACCATTTCCAAATCTTGTTTTAGTTAAATAGTTAATCATTAGTTTATTTAATTTAGTTGCTTTTAAGTTTAGTAGTTGTTAATTGTAGAGCTTTGTGTTCTACACTTCTCTTAAAATATTGAATTTTTATTTTTCTTTTAGAGTTTAATCTAAGTAATTCATCTCTCATCCTTCCCTGTGGGATCGACCTGGTCTTACCAGTTACTACTTGCACGTCCACCTACACTTGGGTGTTGCACAAGAGCGCACAAGATTATTCTCGTGTCAAGTTTTTGGCGCCGTTGCCGGGGAAGGCGACGATCAATTCCTTAGATTACCTCAGTCTCTCTTCATCTCTTTCTGTTTTTATTTTTCTCTTCTTTTCAGTTCTTTTGGTAAACACGCACCTTGGAGACTCTCCTAGTTCATGTCCAATAATTCTATTGAAGGAATTTTTGGAAATCCTTTCTACCGTTCTGACTCTGATAGTTCCATTAACCCGATAGCCACTCCAACTGAATCAATGGATGATCATCAGAGTGAAAATGGTGACAATGTTGTGGTACCAATTGATGAGGCGCTACGTCCTCTTTGTGATCTCATGCAACCAGAACATGCACCTACGCCCTCCTGCATTCAAATCCCACCGCATAATGGCAAATTTCAGTTTCGCAATAAGATGATTCAACTGCTTCCCACCTTTCATGGGATGGAAAGTGAGAAGGCGTACTTACATGTCACTGATTTCGAGGATGTTTGTAAAACATTCTCGTAAAATTGTCCTAGGGAGGTGATGCATCTAATGTTATTCCCCTTCACTTTGAAAGATAAAGCGAAGGCGTGGCTCCACTCCCTCAAACCTAATTCAATTTTCACCTGGCATGCGATGAGCACCGCATTTTTAAAGAAATTCTATCCTACTCGCATGACCACAGACCTTCAACGTCAAATCAATTCCTATAAACAAAAGAGCAATGAAACCTTCACACAAGCGTGGGAGCGTTTCAAAGATTTGCTTCTCTCGTGCCCACACCATGGGTTTGAGAAATGGCGAACTATCAGTTTCTTTTATCAAGGATTGAATGGTGAAACGAAGAAGTTGGTAGAAACTATGAGTTCTGGACCATTTCTGCGTAAAAACACCGAAGAGGCTGAAGCCCATTTTGAATGGTTAGCCGAATACGCTCATGAATGGTCAAATTCTGACAATGTCTCACGCTCACAGATATCATGTGTAGAGGAGAAAAGTCTATACCAACTAACCAGTGAGGATCACCTCATGACTAAATATGCAGAATTGGCTAAGAAGGTAGAGGAGTTAAGCATGAAAGGAGAGAGCTCTAGGCAAGTTATGCCTAAGGAACCATGCGGCACATGCAACATGTTGGGACATACAACTCAATATTGTCCAAATGTGCCGTATTTTCAAGAGCAGGCCCCTATGGAGATGAATGCCATGCAAGGTTTTCGAGGGGCGGGGAATTCCAACAATAACTTTCAAAGTAACAAAAGATGGAATCACCCCGGTTTTGATTGGAGAAATAATGCTAGGACCCAAAATCAATATCAACAGCAGCCCTACAACAACAATCAATATCAAGGGCAAAACAATAGGCCGTCCCATCAATACAATCAAAACAGAACCAATAACTACAACCAAGCTCAACCCTCCAATGCACCACAGACCAATACCTATGTGCCTCCGCACAAGAAGGTACAAGAAGAAGAGCCACTTGCTAATGCCAATCTAACGCAGCAACTCATATAGATGATGAGTAGAATGTCTGCCACATTAGAAAGTATAGATGCACGGCAAGAGGGTTCAGGAGGAACATTCCCTGCCCAACCACTTCCGAACCCCAAGGGACATAATAATGGTCCCAACAATCAGGAACATGCTAAAGCCGTGACTACACTGAGAAGTGGAAAAATCATTGAGAAAAGCATGCCTCTGTCTACACCCGAAGTGTACAAAGAGGAGGAAGTGGTGGAAAATGAGTTTGAGCAACCATCTACTCGAGAGGAGGAGCCGTCTACTAATGACGAGGCAATAAAGGCAAACATTGAAGCTCCTAGAGTAGAGGAAGAAGTTGAGCGAAGGCCTGGAAAGGAGTCTGTGCAGGATGAACCACCAAAATGCCCTTTTCCTGCACCTTATCCTCAACGGTTGAAGAAACCCAAGAATGAGACAAAGAATCAGGAGTTTCTGGAATTGTTTAAACAAGTCAAAATTAACCTTCCACTCCTTGATGCTATCAAGCAAGTGCCGGCCTATGCGAAGTATCTCAAAGATCTATGCACGGTCAAGAGGAGGCAAAGCGTGAAGAAACATGCTTATGTCACGTGCCAAGCAAGTGCGATCATTCAAAATGAATTGCCTCCAAAACTCAAAGATCGCGGTACACCTACTGTCTCATGTAGAATTGGGAATCAAAGGATAGATAACGCACTCGTCGATCTAGGAGCAAGCGTGAACCTGCTGCCATATTCAGTCTATAAACAGCTAGGGTTGGGTAAACTCAAACCCACCCGAGTCGCTTTACAATTGGAAAACAGATCTGTGAAGTACCCTAGAGGGGTGTTAGAGGACGTCCTTGTCCAAATAGACTCTTTTGTCTTTCCGGTTGATTTTGTGATATTGGACACAGAACCTGTGTCTAATCCTGGAGCACACATCCTGGTTATCTTTGGACGTCCATTCCTCAACACTATTGATGCCACGATCAAGATTAGAAGTGGTATCATGACTATCGTATTCGGGAACATGACATTGAATGTCAAAATTTTCTCTAATCCCCAACCTGAAGAATACGATGATGAGGAAGAGATTCATTACATAGACACGGTCATTGAAGATGAAGTTGATTTGGTCGACTACAAAGATCCTTTGGAAATTGTGATGACTCAATTTGGCAATATCTATCAGCCTGCAGAGTCAACTCCATTGGATGCTGACCTGAACCAGACGTGTCTTATGATGGATACGATAGAGGAGGATAGAGCAGAATGCATGTGGGTAATGCCATATGAACAATTGCCTCCTAAAACTAAGTTGGCAATGCCTTCTAATTTTCAGTTTCCAGAGTTAGAGTTAAAGGAGCTACCCAAAGAGCTAAAATATGCATTCCTAGGGACTGGAAAAACCTACCCTGTGATCATTTCATCTGCTTTAACTCATGAACAGGAAGGTAAGTTAGTGCAAATGCTGACCAAGCATAAGGATGCCATGGGATGGACAATTGCTGACCTCAAAGGCATAAGCCCATCCATATGCACTCATAAGATATATCTGGAGGAAGACGCTAAACCCTCAAGGCAAATGCAAAGGCATCTGAATCCCAACATGCAAGAAGTAGTTAAAAAGGAAGTGCTCAAACTACTTGATGTTGGGATGATTTATCCGATATCTGATAGTCCTTGGGTTAGTCCAACCCAAGTGGTTCCAAAGAAAGCAGGCATAACGGTCATCCCAAACAAAGATGGTGAATTGGTACCAACACCTGTCCCCACTGGATGGAGGATGTGTATTGACTGCAGGAAGTTGAATACTGTGACCCGAAAGGACCATTTTCCTTTGCCATTCATGGATCAAATGCTAGAACGTGGGGCAGGTCACAAGTATTACTGTTTTTTGGATGGGTATAGTGGATACAATCAAATTGAAATTGCTCCTGAAGATCAGGAGAAAACCACATTCACCTGTCCATTTGGTACATTTGCCTACCGTCGAATGCCGTTTGGCATATGTAATGCACCGGCTACCGTTCAGCGGTGCATGCTAAGCATATTTAGTGACATGGTCGAAAACATCCTTGAAGTCTTCATGGATGATTTTTCAGTGTTTGGCCATAGCTTTGAAGATTGCCTCAGCAATCTCGAGCAGTTCTTAATGCGATGTGAGGACAAATACCTAGTTTTGAATTGGGAAAAGTGTCACTTTATGGTGACCAAGGGAATAGTCCTCGGCCATATAATCTCTGATGAAGGAATCCAAGTGGATAAGGCCAAAATCGACATAATCTCAAATCTACCTGTCGCCCGTACAGTGAGAGACATCCGTTCGTTCTTGGGGCATGCGGGATTTTATCGTCGGTTTATCCAAAACTTCAGTGCAATCTCTCGACCTCTTTGTCAACTTCTTGTCAAAGATGCACCATTCGAGTGGTCAGAGAGTTACCAAAAGTCCTTTGAGGACCTAAAAGAGCTTCTCACCTCCGCACCTATAATACAGGCACCCGATTGGAGTCTGCCTTTCGAATTAATGTGCGATGCTAGTGATTACGCCATTGGCGCAGTCCTAGGCCAGAGAAAGGACAATAAGCCATATGTGATATACTATGTCGGCCGAACTTTAAATGAAGCTCAAATGAATTATACAACTACTAAAAAGGAGCTGCTGGCTGTAGAATATGCCCTAGATAAGTTTAGGTCTTATTTGATAGGGTCACCAATCGTCTGTTTTACAGATCATTCGGCCCTCAAGTTTCTGCTGTCAAAGAAAGACGCTAAACAACGGCTTATTCGCTAGATACTCTTACTCCAAGAGTTTGATCTAACAATCAAAGATAAGAAAGGAGTAGAGAATGTGGTTGCAGACCATTTGTCACGGTTGACTTTTGTCGACAATACTGACTCCCAATCCATTAAGGATTAGTTCCCGGACGAACAGCTACTGGCAGTAAGTAGTCTGCCTTGGTATGCTGATATTGTGAACTACCTTGTCACGGGTGAAACACCGAATCATTGGTCAAACCAAGACAAAAAAACGGTTCCTCTCGTTCGCGCGCCATTTCTTCTTTGATGACCCATATCTTTTCAAGTACTGTGCTGATCAGGTTATCAGGCGCTGCGTCCCCAATGAGGATATAACCGTAATTTTAGCATCATGCCATTCTGAGGCATGCGGTGGCCACTTCGTGTCACAGAAGACCGCACAAAAAGTTCTACAGAGCGGTTTTTACTGGCCCACAGTTTTCAAAGATGCATATTCCTTTTGCAAGACATGCCAACGCTGTCAAAAGCTTGGAACTATTTTTAAAAGGAATTCTAAGCCTTTAACCCCTATCATCACAATTGAGATATTTGATTGTTGGGGCATAGATTTTATGGGCCCATTTCCCAAGTCTAATAACTGTGAATACATACTCCTAGCTGTGGAGTATGTGTCAAAATGGGTTGAAGCGATACCAACGAGATGAAATGACCACAGAACGGTCATGTCCTTTCTAAGAGAGCATATCTTGTCTCGTTTTGGAACTCCGAAAGCTTTACTAAGTTACCAAGGCAAGCATTTCTGTAACAAGCCTTTGGAGTCACTTCTCAAGAAATACGGAGTTCACCATAAAATCGCTCTTGCCTACCATCCACAGTCGAATGGGCAAGCAGAATTGGCTAACCAAGAAATCAAGCATATTCTCGAAAAGACGGTTAGTTTCAACCGAAAAGACTGGGCATACAAGCTGACCGACGCTTTGTGGGCATACCGTACTGCTTACAAGACGAATCTAGGTATGTCCCCGTATAGACTGGTCTACGGTAAAGCTTGTCACCTCCCTGTTGAAATTGAACATAAAGCTTACTGGGCGACACGCTCATTGAACTTTGATATCCAAGAAGGAGGTCAATTACGCAAGCTCCAACTTGCAGAGCTAGAGGAAATATGACGAGATGCGTATGACTCTGCAAGGTTGCATAAGGAGAGGTTGAAGGCTCGTCACGATCGTACGATCTTTCGTAAATCATTTGAGCCGGGCATAAAGTTTTGCTGTATGACTCTCGCCTCCACCTTTTCCCAGGAAAGCTTCGTTCCCGGTGGACAGGCCCGTTCATTGTAAAAACTGTCTTTCCACACGAGGCGGTTGAGCTCGTCAATCCAAAGAACAATGATTGTTTCAAGGTCAATGGCCAAAGATTGAAATCGTTCTTGGAGAACTTCCAAACTGAAGTTGAGCACATCCAGCTGGATGAGCCGAATTATGCTCCTACTCAAATTCCAAAGTGGAGTTCCATTTTGTTGTTGTATTCCTTTTCTTTCCCTGCTTTTTAGTTTCTCTCTTTTGTTCTTTTAAGTCTTTGTTCATTTTTTGCGTGTGTGATCTAGTTCTAATCCGTTATACCTTAAACCACTTTGTTGCAGGTGCATAGATGCGAGGTGATGATGTTCATTCCATCGGTTCATGGGCTGATTCAGAATATCGTTGTGGCACCTGGACTGAGGGTGAACTCACACCCTGCCCCTTGCTTCATCAAGATCCTGAAGCTCACTCTCTCATTGATACTGCTCAAGGGTACATTCCATACCCACCGGCCCTCCTTGACATTAATCCATATGAAAATATAGGATTTCAGGATGACGATCATGTGGAGGAGGAAGAAGACCTGTACATGGGAAGAATGGTGGATGATGCACTCATGGCCCAATGGGAAAATGATGATATGTGGGAGCCATGGGAAGATCATGACCTCCAGGATGTTGTCCCAGAACGCCATAATGTCGTTTTTGTTTTTGTCGATGACTTCCTTGTTCCCGAGTTGGTCCCATACCACTATGTGCACCTGAGTTTTCTGCTATTCAGGCTCCAATGCCTGAGGAGCATAATTCAGATGAGGAGGACGATCCTGTTCAGGAGGTGGCACGTTTCGAGCTGAGACAGAGATCTCAGGCTCCAGCCCAGGGAGAGTCTTCATCCGCACCTCCTCCGACTATTCACGATTTACTTCTGGAGGAGAGGGTAGCCCGGATGAGACTCGAGGGCAAGGTTGATCATATTTCCTCGATGCTCACTGCTTTGATGGTGCAGCTAGGATTTGACCCTATCATACCTCCATCTTCCACACCATCTGCACCTCCACCACCTACTGCTGGCCCAACTCCATCTGCACCTATTGATCCCTCTACTACCACTCTACCGGTCGATCCTTTGGCACCATCGACATCAGCCGCACCCACTGCTTCGGAGACATCACTTCCACCTGCTCCTGTCATGGCCGACACATCTGTCACTACTACAGTTGCCACGACGAGCGATCCGGCTACCGCTACTACAAGTGTCGAGGGTGGAGTTATGGAGGCTCCAGATTTATTGATTGAGATTCTGTCTGATGTCCCCGATGATGGGTAGTTATTTGGTGTATTTTTTGTAGATTTTTGGACGTGATGGGTTGGTTTGGGATATGATTGTTGGTTTTGTTTTTGCTGGATATTTTTGGACACGGCTAGGTTACTGTGGTTTGGTTTGGCTGTACTTTCCTATCACTGCTGTTTTAGTTTATTTATTTTTATCTTTACAGTGATTGGTTATGTTACTATATATGGATCTTGTGTGTTATATTTCTGTTTATTTTACTTTTGATCCTGTCCGCTAGGAGATTGTCTGTTTCTTTACAGATTGTTATGTGCGCAGTTTTTACGTTGCTTTATCAGGTGATATCACTCTATCTAATTATTTGAAAATCAACTTCTGAGGTCATCGCAATTTTCAGTTGGGGGTAGGATGTAGATAGACTATCACCTGTGCATATCTATACTTAGCAATTTGTATCACTCCATCTATTGCAAATCTCCATTATAATTCAAAAAAAAAAAATCAAAATTGCAAATTTTGAAATAATTAACCAAGTTTTGGAACTAATTTGGTAGAAAAATTTTGGATTTTCTCTCCTGTTTAGCTGTTATCAATCAATGACACATTCATGTTAATCTCATCCTTTTATGAATTACATTCACGCGTTTTTCTAGTTTCACTAAGAGGAATGCATATGTTGACTATTCTAGTATCCAAATCATGTGCACATGTTAAGAGTTATGCAGAAAACTGAAAATAGAGTTAATATGACTTTTATCCTTCAAGGAATAACTAGTGGAAACTAACAACCCTTAGTGAGCTTTTGAACCTAGTCTTCAATTCTGAGGGAATTGTCACATTAATTCGAATTGTTTTTCTTGAATATTCTTGAAATTTGTTGAATAGTCTCAAAAATTCTTCATTTAGGCTGTTTATTAGAGGAGAACGTTCAGGATTTACCAATTAAACACTCAATGAACACTGAAGTGCTAAAACTAAGAAGTTAAGAAAATGATTTAAGCCTTCGTTATTCATTCTTTACCTTTTTCATATACCTGTATCAACATCCAAGAACCTTTTAATCCCACAATGATTGAATATTGCCAATATGGGAGCCTAAAACCCCTCATCTTATACTTTAATCGTTATAAACCCGATTGCACACCTAATGGGATTAAAAATTGTTGAGGTATGTGATGAGAAGGGAGCAGTTGTGGAAGTGATTGTATGAAAAGAAAATATGCAAGGAGATGTTGCAGGTTAAAAAAAAAAAAAAAAAAGAAAAAAAAAGAGAGAAAAAGGAGTAAAGAGAAATAAATATATATGAAAATAGAGGATGGTTGGAATGAAGAAGAAATAAACTAGTCTCCATCACATGTCAAGGATGTGCAATTTCTTACCCCTCTTATCTTTATCTCACCAAATGAAAGCCGAATTGTCTAAGCCTTAATGATTCTTGATGACGTAGTTTGAATATGAAAGTGCAAGTTGAGTTATCCACGGTATTTCGCTCCTCTAGTAAGTAGTATTCCTTTCATGAGACTATAATACTCTAAATGTTCGTCCTTTATCGAGTGAGGTGTGAAACACTAGTAGCCAGAAAATCACTCTTATTAGAGTTTCACACCATGAGTGATCATTATTAAACCAGTTTCTGTGAGATATTCATTTTGGAGTGTAACCCCATGTGAGAATTGAGTTGAAACTACAAATTCCAAGGGTATGATAGTCTAAACAACTCTAAACTAAGTTGGATTCATAGTTGTTGACTTCACACACACACGGATACATGAATGTAATGCATATGTATATTTATCTTGGTGACATGAGGAACATGTGGATTTCTTCATGGTTTGTATGAGATTGATATGTTATGTGGAGCTAAATTGATAATCGAATGGGAAAGAATGTTTACAAGTTTTTCTATATCTTTTTGAGCTTAAAAAATCTAGAATTTTGTGGGTAGATTCACTGCAAACCCTCACGAGACAACACTCGTCCACTAGGGGAACCTAGGGGTTTAACGGCTTGTTGCATTTGCTAAATGCAACCGCGATTCCTGCGATAGTGAGTTAGGAAGTTTCTTTCATTTTACTAGATTAGTTGCTTCGGTCTTATTTTTTGTTGTTGCTCTAATCGTTGTAGTAGTAGTTAGCTTGTTTTATTTTCGCTGTATTGCTAGGGACTAGCAAATCGCTAGTTGGGGGTTGTGACAAGTGGGGGTATTTGTAAAATACAACCGCGCTAAAAGAGGAAAATACATTAGGAAAGTCTACAATTCCCCTGTTTATCTGCAGTTTGAATTACAATACCAGCTTTTACACAAATTGATTAAACTATGATAAGTGGTATTGTTTTAGTGATTATTTGTGCAGGTTTCTGCTGTTGTGTGCAAGATTGAGGAATGTTGATAAAAGGAAGTGCTTAGTACAGACGAAGACAACTCAAAGCTGAAATACAAGGTTCGAGCGATCGAGAAGGGTTCGAGCGATCGACTGTTCGATCGATCGAGTGGAGTTCAAGCGATCGAAGTTTCTGGAAGTTCAATCGATCGAGAGTTGTTCGATCGATCGAAGATGCCTTTTATCAGATTATTCGCGCATGCAGAAAAAATGGGTTTTTGAACCCTAGCATTAGGTTTAGCTATATAAACTCATTTTATAGACGTCCAGAAGGACGCCCAACTTTTTCTTCATCAGTTTTCAAAGAGAGAGGAGAGAGTTTTATGTTTTTGTAGGTTTTATCAAGATTTACCATTGTAGCTTGGATTTTTGAAGCTTAATAGTAGTTTCATCGTTCCAGGTTATTTCGTTTTAGTTTATTTACATTCTGCACTTATTCATTCGTAGTTTAACCTTTGATATTGTAGTATTACATGTTAGATAATTAAAATCCTTGGTTTTCTTAGTTTTCATGGAAAGTTTGCAAACAAACATGCCTTTAATGAACTCTCATGTTAAAAATAAATCTGAGACTTCCCAGATCATGTCTGAGTAGTCCGGGGTTGGGAAATCGCGATGAACCCGTGATTTCAGACCTCTGCCATGCAATATTTTTATTCCTGTGTTCGATCGATCGAATGTAGTTCGATCGATCGGACTAGACACATAGTCGAGCGATCGAAGATAGTTCGATCGATCGAGAGATGACGAAGTTCGATCGATCGAAAGCGCGTCGATCGATCGAGACCTCAGATTCTTGAGAACATCTAATACAGTATTTCAAGACTTTCTGCTTTACTGATTCGTTATCAAACTGTCCCCATATGCTCAGTTTGTCAAAACAGTCTTTAAACTTTAAGCCTTAATGCATTTTCTTTCAAAATATTTTGCAAACCACCCTCAATGCTAATACCATTGTAGGTGAGAGTCTTAACTATTGAATTAAACCACCTTTGTGTATTTCAAACTTAATTGTGATGATATAGTCCCGGTCATGAAAGGACTATTGATTCTATATCCTTAGAGAAGTACGGGATACTGTAGAAGTTGCCCTCCGTTGAGCTTAATTGCAGTTGCATGGTAGATGGCTGAGTCATGGCGGATTCGCGTGATCCCAACACTTTCTTTTATTAAGAAAAACCATTTCCAAATCTTGTTTTAGTTAAATAGTTAATCATTAGTTTATTTAACTTAGTTGCTTTTAAGTTTAGTAGTTGTTAATTGTAGAGCTTTGTGTTCTACACTTCTCTTAAAATATTGAATTTTTATTTTTCTTTTAGAGTTTAATCTAAGTAATTCATCTCTCATCCTTCCCTGTGGGATCGACCTGGTCTTACCAGTTACTACTTGCACGTCCACCTACACTTGGGTGTTGCACAAGAGCGCACAAGATTATTCTCGTGTCAATATACATACACTTTTTTTTTATGGCTGCTTAGGATAACCGGTAGGGTAGGTACTTGGGTATCTTTTTCGTTCTGTTAATTCACCGTATGTGTGACCATAGCTTGGTCCTTCTTTTGCCGTATGTGGGACCATGGCTTGGTCCCATCCTTATTTTAATTTTGAATGCTTTTATTTCTCTTTTTCTTATTGCGAAATGAAAGTAAATGAATGAATGAATGAATGAATGTATTGATCTTTGTTGCACGTGCTGCATGAAGCGCACGTTTTACTGTCCTTTATGTAATTTTCTGTTTGCAGGTGGGCTAAAGGTGTTACAAACAGATCCTGGCCAATGAAAAACTTGGAACGGCACTCGGTGAGGTCTCCGCGGCACTCAGTGAGTGCCGCGACGGCAGTCAGTGAATGCCGCAACGGCATTCACGGACTGCTGTACGACATTTCTTTGAGTGCCGCAGCACTTTATCGAGTGCCACGGGTAGGTAGGCAGCTTTATTCCCCCATTTATACCCCTTCTTTCTCAAGGCTCCGCAAAACACTTCTCTTTTCTTCTTTACTTTCTTCCCAAATGGCCTCCATCAGCTCCCAAATCCTTTTCCCATGGATGGATACCCTTTCCGGCGTTGATAGGCTCAACTTTGAGTGCTTCAGGCTAAATGATCTTTTCTCTTTCTGACGGATGAATTTGAATGAGGGCCTACTTCGAGCTGCCATCCAATGTTTGGATCCTTCTTTCAACGTCTTTCATTTTGGCTCTCAGGAGGTTTGCCCCTTGTTTGAGGAATTCAGCGCCATTCTTCACACCGATCCTTCTGCTGAATTGACGGTTCCTCTAGTTTAGGCCAGGTATGTCCGAGATTTAGCTACTCTTCTCCACACATCTCGGAATGCGGCGGGCTCCTTTATTTGTGACAGGCAGATTAATTTTGAGCGCCTTTCTTCCGTTTATGCTCCCATAGGGGACCCTTATGATGGTGAGTATCAGATTATCCGACGTAGTGCCCTGTCAATTGCTATGCTCTCTTACTTCCTCTTTCAGTCATCTTCCGACATTCTCATACCCATTGCCTGTGGTTTAAGGGAGATGAAGAGCGCAGTTATGCTTGTCCTAGGTGAAACTCTGATTGGATTGGGCCATGCTCATGCTACCGGGGCCACGTTACCTGCCGGGGCACCTTTTGTTTTGCAGATTTGGCTCATGGAGCGTTTGGATCTCTTTATACACCCTTCCCATCTTCGCGGGTCACTTCCTTACGATCGTATGGAGATTCACAGCTTATTTCAATCCGCCGATGCATGGCTTGGTTGGCTCCAGGGCCTCTCTTCTAGTGATATCTGCTGGGTTTGTCCACAGTGGACCCATCGCTCTATTGTTGTACGCCTTCCTGGGCGACCTGGCATCTGGCTGTCGGGTTTGCGTACTACTACTTTCTACATTCCCGATCGGGTTATCCGTCAGTTCGGAATTTTGCAAGATACTACTGAATCTGTGACTGCTGATTTCACCAGGGGGTCCACTTTGCGCCCTTCTATCGCGAAGGCTTTCATCGAGGCTTGGCACAGCAGGATAGCTGCTCCATGCCCGGGGATTCCTGCTCCGATTGTTCCTATTGCTAGATATCTTCTAGAGATTCAGACCTTGGTTACGAGACGAGCTTGACAGACACATGCATAATAAAGTAGACGAGAACAGGGAAAAGCTTGCCATTTTACAAAACTTTCTGACAGACCCTGCCTACTCCTTTTTTTTACGCTTTTGAATGTGATTTATCCCCCCCCCCCCCCCCTTTTTTTTTTTTAAGAAGTGTTGTTATCTTTAGGAAAGTTCTAACATGCTTAATCAAAGTGCTCACTCCTTCGATTAATCTTTTATGAAGAATTCTCCTTTCAATGTCTTTACTTGGCTTTTCACTTTGCTTTTTGCTTAAAGCTTTACTCTTTCTATGCCATGAATTCTCATTTGTTTCTTTATAGTACTTATTTGATAGCCAGGTGATCCAAAAAGGGGTCTTGTATCTGGGTTCTTCGGCTAGCAAACGAGGTTTGCCCCTGGTTTTAGGGCTTCGAAGTGGTTCTGGGCAAATGCCAATTTGCCCCTAGTTTAGCACAGGTTTTTTGTATGGACCGAGGGCTTTGGAGAGCCCGCCTACTTATCCCCAAGCGGGCGTCAGGTCCCACGTAGTTCGGCTTTAAGGCTGCAAAGAAGAGTACCAATCAGGCAATTATTTACTGACCGAACCGAGTAGGTTGCCTACGTATCCCCTAACGGGAATCAGGTCAAGCGTAGTTCATCGAGGTAGGAGGTTTTGAAAGAAACGGTTTCAAGCAAAGTATTTCTTGAGGCGATCAAGGATAATTGGTTGCTTAAATTCGACCCCATCCAGGTCCATGAGATAGGCCGCTCCTCCGGAAAGGAGAGTCTTAATGATGTATGGCCCGACCCAGTTGGGTTTGAATTTTCCTCTAGGGTCATAAACAGGCACTTTCAGTTCTTTGAGGACCAGGTCACCCTCAGCAAGCTTCCTTGGGCGGACCTTTTTGTTGAAAGCACGAGCTATCCTCTTCTGGTACCCCCGAGTGTGGTTTACTGCGGCCAGCCTCTTCTCATCGAGTAACATCAACTCCTCATACCTTCCTTGTACCCATTCTGATTCGGTGACCTCACACTCTGCCAAAACCCTAAGAGAGGGTATTTCTACCTCGACTGGGAGAATAGCTTCCATTCCGTAGACCAACGAATATGGTGTAGCGCCCGTTGAAGTTCTTACTGAGGTTCGGTATCCCCACAAAGCAAATAGCAGCTTCTCATGCCAATCCTTATATGTATCCGTCGTTTTTCCCAAGATTGCTTTAACATTCTTATTCGCTGCTTCTACTGCTCCATTCGTCCGAGGCCTATACGGGGACGATTGATGGCGTGTGATCTTACACTTTTCCAAGATCGGGATAACCTCTCCCTGGAAATGACTGCCATGATTGGAGATGAACTCATTCGGGACCCCATACCTGCAGATTATGTTTTTCTTGATGAAACTCACCACGTCTTTGGCTTTCAAAGTTGCATACGAGGCTGCCTCTACCCACTTTATAAAATAATCAATTGCCACGATTATGTACCGGTGCCCATTAGAAGCCTTCGGAACTACTCACCAATGATATCGATCCCCTACACGGAAAATGGCCAAGGGGTGGTCATGCTATAGAGCTGTGACGGCGGGGTATGCATCAAATTTGCATGAATTTGACACTTGTGACACCTTCTAACGTATTCGCAACAGTCTTTGTCCAAGGTCGTCCAATAGTACCCTTGTCGAATGATCTTCTTTGCCAGCATGTACCCATTTATGTGGGGCCCACACACTCCCTCATGTATTTCCTCCATCATTTTCTTAGCTTCTTTTCCATATAGGCACTCCAGATTATACCCAGTGTAGGATTTCTTCCATAGCTTATCTGCGTAAATCACAAATTGATCGGCGAATCGTCGAATCACTTTTCTGTCCTTTTCCGAGGCTCCTTCGGGGTATTCTTCTTCTTTAGTGAACTTCCACACATCCACATACCATGGTATTTCTTCTTCGTCTTCCATGGCCGCGATCATTTCAAATGACGGTTGGTTCCTCACTTCTATGGATAGCGGGATCATGGCAGTTTCGGAGGGGATTTGGATCATCGAGGCTAAGGTAGCCAAAGAGTCGGCTAGTTGGTTTTCTTCACGAGGGAGGTAGTAAAAAGAAATCTTTTGGAACTGTGCTTTCAGACTTTCCAGATAGTCATGGTAAGGTCTCAGTTTCTCATGCTTTACCTTCCAATCTCCTCAGACTTGGGATATGATCAAATTGGAATCTCCGAAGACATCAATCCGTCCGACTTTCAAAGCCAAGGCTGCTTCCATCCCAATTATGCATGCTTCATACTCCACGGTGTTGTTGGTTGAGTTATACTTGAGCTTGACGGCTAATGGGGTAGGGCCCCCATCGGGTGCTATGAGAATGATTCCAACTCCGTAACCTAATTGGTTGGCTGCTCCATCGAAGCACATTTTCCATAAATCCTCCTTTACCTCCATTATTCCTTCATCCGGGAACTTGAATTCTTCCTCGTCCTCGGATTCTATGGCGAGGTCGGCTAAAAACTCAGCGACAGCCCTTCCTTTCACAGACTTGGCAGTGACATACTTGATGTCGAATTCAGCTAGCATCATAGTCCAACGGGAAATCCTACTGGTCAAGACAGGTTTTTCGAATAGGTATTTTAATGGGTCCATTCGGGATACCAGGATTACAGGGAAGGCTAGCATGTAATGGCGAAGGCGACGGGTACACCAAACCAAGGCCCAACAGGCTTTTTCCAAGGGTGAGTACTTTAACTCATATCCGACCAGTCTTTTGCTCAAGTAATAAATGGCCTTCTCTACGTGCCCCTCTTCTCCTTCTTGGGCCAACATACACCCCATCGGATCTTCGGATACGGAGAGATAAAGTAGCAGCAGTCTCCTAGGTAAGGGTGGTAATAGGACAGGTGGGTTTTGGAGGTAGGTTTTGATTTTGTCGAAGGCTTGTTGGCAAAGGGTGTCCCATTTGAATTTCTCTCCTTTTCTAAGCAGTTTGAACAGTGGGTCGCAGGTTAGGGTGAGTTTGGAAATGAAGCGGCTGATGAACTGTATTCTCCCCAGGAAACCTCTCAGTTCTTTCTCATTTTTTGGTGGGTTCATTTCGGTTATGGCTTTTATTTTGGTCGGGTCTACTTCGATCCCCCTTTGGGTAATAAGGAACCCTAACAACTTTCCTGTGGTAACTCCGAAGGTACATTTCTGTGGGTTTAGCCTCATTTTGAACTCCCTCAATCTCTCAAAGAACTTTCTCAAAGCCTCTAGGTGCCCTCCCCTCTCTTTGGATTTCACAATCATATCATCCACATACACCTCCACCTCTTTGTGGATCATGTCGTACAGTAAAGTGGTGGCAGCCCTTTGATAGGTCACACCTGCGTTCTTGAGTCCGAATGGCATGACCCTATAGCAATATGTCCCCCATGGAGTGATGAACGTAGTTTTCTCTCTATCCTCGGGTGCCATGAGGATTTGATTATACCCAGAGAATCCATCCATGAAAGATAGAAGCTCATGTCCCGCAGTGTTATCGACCAACACATCGATGTGGGGTAACAGGAAATCGTCTTTAGGGCTTGCCCTGTTTAAATCTCGAAAATCAACGTAAACCCTAACACGACCGTCCTTCTTTGGGACAGGTACAATGTTGGCAATCCACTCAGGATACTCGGTGACCATCAAGAATCCAGCCTTTAATTGCTTTTCAACCTCCTCTTTTACTTTAAGTGCCCATTCCGGCCTCATTCGCCTCAATTTTTATTTTATGGGTTTTGAATTGGGAAAGAGAGGGATGTGGTGCTGGAATATCTTTGGATCAATACCTGGCATATCATTATAAGACCATGCAAAAACATTTTTGAATTCATTTAATAGATTGATTGGTTCTTTGCTTTCTTTATTACTAAGTGTAGAGCCGATAAAGACATTTTGAGGATTATTTTCATTTCCTAGATTAATCGTTAGAGTGTCCTCAATGATTTTACATGCAGATTCTTTTTCTTTTTCAATTAACCTTTTCAATTCATTAGGTATTTCATGATCATCACATTCATCACATTCATTAAGCGCGTTCGAGTAGGCAGAATCAGTCATGTTTTCATTGATTTTCTTTGGAGTGATTACAACAGACATAGAAAATGACAGGCACCTCATTTGGGTCATTATAGACTCTGGGTGTGGGGGAATCCTATCGCTAGACTCAAAAACCCACTCTCTCTTGCTTTCTCCCCCCAGATTAGTGATGAAGCATTCTTCCAGATCCCCCGCCTTGGTAATCTCTTCCATCTTTTCTTTCTCGGCCTTCCCTTTGTCGGTCTTTCCCTGATCTTCCTCATCTTCTCCACTCTCGGCTGCTTCCTCCACCAGACCTTCGGCGTATTCACCTTTGGCTTTTCCAGGATCCGCTTTCATAACCCCCGTGCTTCCCTCATCCAGCAGATTTTTCATGACAGAGCCATCTAGCGCACCGATCCAATCCTTGGCAGCAACGGACTTTTCAGGCATTTGTAAGAACGGGTCTTTGTACTCAGAAAATTCATGGGAGAAAAAGATCTCAAACACTGGCTTTAGACTTTTTTCTTTCTGGTCCATCCATGGTTCTGGGAAGCCACAGAAGGGGAAATCTTCTCCTTCCTTCATAAAATATCCATTGAGCGTCTTTTGGTAATGGTCTAGCGGCGCATCGATGGCCTTCCTCTTCGCCCTCAATTCCTTCTTTGTCGGCTGGTACCCCAGGCCGTGAGTGTGAGTCTGAGTAGGGATTCTTGGAAACTCAGGCAGGCCCTGAAGGTTCTTCCCCAGTCCTAATCCTGGAAAGAAAACCATCTTCTTCATGATCTCTGCGACCACTGGGCTGGCATACTGATCGAAATGGAGCGGTAGAAACTCTCTCGACTTTTCCTCTTCCAACATGCTGATGAACTCGAACCCTCCCATTTTTGTTTCTTCTTCTTGCAGCTGTAATTCTAGAGCTGGTGCGCTTGATGATGCTTCGGGCGAACGAACCCAGCTGTCCCCGAGGATATCACAGACTTTATTCTCCCAGACATACTTAACCTTCTGATGGATTGTTGACGGCATAGCACCCAAACTGTCCAACCAAGGCCTACCTAGCAGCAGGTTGAAAGAAGCGGGGATGTCGATGACCTGGAATTCAGCTTCTTTTCCAAAAGGACCGATAACAAGACGAAGAAGGACTATCCCCATGACTGTTCTCTGGGTGTTGTCGTAGGCTCTTACCCTTTGCTTTGATGGTATAAATGTCGACTCATCTAGGCCCATTCGCTTAGCCGTTCGGAAAGGACATACATTGAGGGCCGACCCATTATCAACCAGGCAAGTAGGCACGACGTTCCCCAAGCATTCGACAGTGACATATAATGGTTTGTTGAGAACGGGCCCTCCCAGAGGCAAGTCATTTGATGAGAAGGTAATAGCCGAAGTCTGAATTTTGCCAATCAGCCCTATGAGGTCCTCCGGGGTGGTGTCGATAGACACGTCAGATTGGTTCAGAGCATCTAGGACCGCCTGCCTATGGCGTTTGGAGGCAATCAGCAACCCCCAAATGGTGATATTGGCCTGAGTCTTCTTCATCTGCCTTAGAACTCTGTCTTCTTCCTCTTCTTCATTCATCTTCCCTTTTCCCTTCTCTAGATCTCTCCCCAGATGATCTTCCTCTAGCTCATGCGGTTTAAAGTGTCTGCCAGACCGAGTTAAATGACTGATTTCTTCCCTTGCCCATAGATTGTCAATTTCTGAATCAACTATCAAAGTACCCTTCACCACCTCTGTTTCTTTGTCGCTCTCGTACCAAAGATCATCTTCTACCTGGTTCTCGTCTCGGTCGTCACTCCCTTTAACCCACTAGTCTGACTGCCCTATTTCGTTCTCCTTTGGCTGATCCTCCAAATCACAGATTGTCAAATCCTCAGGTAGCTGGTATGGCTTTCTTGGTGTCCCGGCCTTAGTGATCAGCTTAGACGGATTGAAGGTTGCTTCTTCTATCCCCAAGAGATAAAGGCCTTGCGG
Organism: Hydrangea macrophylla; assembly: GCA_033977485.1. Lineage (NCBI taxonomy): Eukaryota > Viridiplantae > Streptophyta > Magnoliopsida > Cornales > Hydrangeaceae > Hydrangea > Hydrangea macrophylla. Next base: position 8,430,272 of record CM066990.1, on the reverse strand, counting down.
TGGTGGCACGGCTCGATGATTCGAAAGCGGATTTCTAGTAACATTCGGAGCTTTGGTGGGGGGTTCCAAAATCACCTTATTATCAATGAGGTCCTGAATCTCGTGCCTTAGTCTCATACACCTATCCATTGAGTGACCCTTCTGCTGATGAAATTTACAAAAGAGGTCCCCTTGAAAATTTGGCGGAAGCGGACTTGGTGGAGGTCGGGGTTCCAACTGACGGAGATGCCCCTTGGCTAACAGCCTATCGAGGGCGGTTGACAGTGACACTCCCAAATCTGAGAATTTCCTTGGTGCTTTATCCCCTCCTCTCCTCGGTGCTATGTCGAATTTCCTTTCTGGTCCATTCAGTGCATTGACATCGGTGGGGCCAGAGTGACCCCCCGTTTGTCCTCCATTGGACCCATAGTTTGGCCTCCTGTACCGATTTGGTTGCTCCTCCTTCTTGATTACCCCTTCTTGGATTGCATCCTCTATTCTTGTCCCGACATCGAAAACCTCAGCAAAGGTGTTGATCGACTGGAATCTTATCTTTTCTTAATACACTGGTTGTAGATTCTTCATCAGCATTCGGATCTGGTCCTTCTCAGACGACCTTTGTACCATTTTAGCTGCCTTTCCCCTCCATCTACTCAGGTATTCCGCGAACGATTCTTTGTTCCCTTGCTTAGTGGTCTCCAAATCTCGGACAGTGACATCCAAATCTTGATTGTATTCGTACTGTGCCACAAATGCCTTAATCACTTCTTCCCACACCCTGGTTTTGCTTGGTTCGAGAGTAAGATACCAGGTCAGAGCAGCTCCAGTCAAAGTTTGTTGGAATAGGACTGCCATCATAGTTGTGCTCAAGCCGCTCGGTTGGAAAGCCCTAATACACATTCTTATATGACTGCGAGGATTTCCGGTGCCATCAAACTTATCAAAGACCGGCATTTTGAACCCGGCAGGCAGCGTCTCGTGGACTCCGTCATACAGGCCTTCTAACTCCATTAGATAGGTATCAACTCCCTGAGCCTTGCGCATCACCCTTTCCAACTTCTCTATTTTCTCGGTAAGTTGCTTCTCTTTCTCAGCTTTCTCTCTGTCTCAGTTGTCCCGTAGTGCATCAGTCCATTGTGCTTCCTGGTCGTCGAACCAATCTCCTTCTCCTCCTCCCAAAGGTGGGTCTATAACGGGCGGAATTACATGTGGTGGTCGGCGATTCAGCTCTTCTATCATCCCCATCATACGGTTCATGTTTTCCACATGTCGCCTCATTTGCTCTGCTTGTTGTTCTACCAGCATTCTTAACCCGGCTATTTCTTCGTTGTTTCTTTCTTCAGCCATGTCAACGTACTCTTTCCTTACTAGTCTCGCCGTGGGATCCCTAAACCACGCTTGATTTGCTATTTTTGCTCCTACAAATAAATTTGAAAAGTCCTCTTTTAAAACCCTTTTTATCTTTATTTTATCACACAAAGTCATTTAAACAAAAACTTTCCTTTTGTATGTCACGCGGATGCAATGCATGTGTGCCTACTCTATATGCCAAAAAAAGAGAAAATCCTAATCCTAACACAAAAGCACATAAGCACATAAAATCCTCGCCCATGTCAAGTGCGCTGATTTCTCCTCTCATTGTGATCCTCACTACCTTCTCAGAGGTTGGTCATTTCGAAATTTTCAAAGTTTATTTGAAAAGCAATTTTTTTTTGGGTAGTAAAAAGGCTTTTGAAAACAATCCTTGAGGGTGCTTTTTTAGAACATTCTTCTACCAAAATAATTTTCAAGGATTTTTGAATTTTTCTTTTGAAGATGATCAAGTGAAATATGCCTTAACAAAGGTTAATTTGGAATTTATTATTTTTTTTTTTAAAAGAGAAAATTTTTGAAAAGGTAGTTGAAAACCTTGAGAAAAAAAACCTTTGGGTAGGGGGATCACATGACCGGATTATCACCGTACTTTCCATGAATTCGGACACATACAAGGTCAAAGATGCTTAGCTAAACATGATATAAGAAGTATAATCTTAGAATCAAGGTTCGGCATGTTCTCCAAATGTCGTGGAATATGAGGAGAAATTGCTAAAAGGTGATTAAAAGATTATACATCTTTCATCAAGCAAGTATCGTCATCATCTCAAGTAATCCCTTCCGGGCATACAAAACTTCCTAGCACATAATCCTAATCAAGAATTGATTTCCTAAGATTGAAAGGTTCTATAGAAACTACTATGCAAAAGCTGGGTTTTGGTCGAATAAGGGACCCTTGACACACATCCGATAGGATGCTTCATATACCAAATCATGGTACGAAATCAAGGGTGATCACACAGTCCCATGATGACTTGACCGACCGGGTTGCCCCGAGCCTCCAAGGTCATAGTTCCGTGCAATTGACTGGCTGGACATGCAAGTGAAATGCAACAGGCACACAAAGATTAATTAATTCGATTAAAATGACATTTTTCAAGTCTAATCCTCAAGTGAACCCAAAATCAGAAATTATGGTCTGCGAAACCAGAGATTCTGGGTTTGATCCCCAGTAGAGTCGCCAGATTGTGGATATCGCATGTTTTCTTTCTTTTACCCATAGCATTTCAAAATCAATTTCAAAATAAATGAGTCGCCACTTAATTTTTTAAAAGGAAAATTAAGAAACCATTTTTAAAGCAAACTGATCTTTCAGAAACCAGAGATTAACTAGGTCCGGGGATTATGGAATGATAGAGGAAGGAGCCCGTCGGACTAAAACACCCTCTCTCATCCTATCTTGCGATAGGCCTCTACTCAACATCCTTTTAATCAAATTTATTAATCTAAGCATGCCCTCAACTAATACATATATACATATACATCACAAAAAGTATGTCCAAAAGGGTGTAAAATTGCTAATGACAAAATATCATTCATAAGCCACATATTCCAAGTAGCAAGCAATATGATATGCAATAGAGAACAAGAGGGCTTACCCGGGATCCAACAGCGATATTAAACGTGCAATGCATACAAACAAAAGAAAATCCTAAAAAAGAGTCTCTAATCACATATACATATAAGGCAAGATCCTAATTCTAATGTGTCGCGCATGAGGTTGAAAAATCAATAAAATCAAGAAATTAAAATAAATTAAAGAGGGTCCTAGAGATCATACCTTAATAGCGCTACAAAACAAAATGTTAGTCCACATGATATACAAGATGTGAAGTTAGAAATAACAATCCTAAATATCTAGCTTAAACCTATCAAGCCTGAAATCCAACTTAATTCAATAGCTAGTTCTAATCATGAGCATTAAATGTACATGAATGAATGAATGTGAACAAGAATAAGACATGGATTTATTCACTAATTTGGGTCACTTAGCCTCTGGATTTAAGCTAAATTATTATTATTCAAAGTATGATTTGGGTCTCAAGACATTAGGGGGGCCATTTGAGCTGAAATAAACAAGATTAGACAAAAACAGTAGCAGTTTTTTATGAATTACAGAGGGCAGATCATAACTTTAAAAAATGGAAACGCATGGTTCCCGTGGTTTGATTTTGATGGATTTTGGACACGAGATGCTTCTGTGTGTCTAGTTTTTAACCCAAAAAAGAAATCAAGGTTTCAACGGTTGGATCTCCGGGAATCGGACAAACACCAGACATCACTCAGCATTTTACAACCTTCTGTCCAGAGTTCTTGCACGATTTTCTAAAAATAGCAAAACAATCAGAAATGATTTGTTCTTTTTAGGGTGACTTCCTAACACATTAATCTACTTAGAAAAAATTAGTTTGGGTCACAAACATTTTATTAAAGCATTGGTTTACTTATTTCAAAAGAGTGTGACTATGCTGAAACTCTGGACAGATTGTAGTGTCCTTACAAAAGTCACAACCAAACCACTTTAGACATAAAACCACCTCAAAACAAAAAATACAGTAGTAGAATATTGTGTTGTTGGCTCTTTCTCTTTGGTTTCATTTGATTTCGACGGTTAGATCTCAAACTAAAATTCTTTGATCAAAAATAGCTTGTGAACTCACTGTTTTCATTTGTCAAGTTCAACTCTTATTTGCTAATTCCAACTATTGAATCATGAAGTTGGACTTAAACTAAGCCATTTTCTCCTACCATTTTATGGTCAATGGAGACTAAGAGACCTTTATATTTATAGATTTCAAGTGAAGTATGAATGGACTTCATGAAATCTCAAGATAAAGAATCTAAACCATGGGGATGGGCTTAGACTCAAAACCACTTTCTCCTACCATTTGATGGTCATTGGAGATGAAGACATGACTATACTCATGAGTCTCAAAAGAATATAGAAAGGATTCCATGAAACATCAAGTTTAGAGGACTCAAGTCATGAGTATGAACTTGGATCCATCTATTTGCTTATAAAATGAAATGATGATCAAGTTTTGACTCCCATGTAAAGCATAAGCTTACATGGGATTCAAAGGATCATACTCAAGAGATGTCAAGAGAGATATTGAAGATCTCCAAGAATCCCAAAAAAAATAAACAAAGAGAACTAGAAGAAAGGTCAAGGAATTAGAAACAAGGACTTCCAAGTTTACTTAACAAACTCTAAAACTTAATCAAGAAAAACTAAAAATGACTTGAAGATTTGAAGCTCAAAAGAAAGAAAACACAACTAAGATTAGAGGGTCACCTCCAAGCTATCCTCAAAGTTCTTTTCCATTGAAGATATTCCAAGCTCTTCTCCCTAGTTCTCTAAACTCTCTCTTTTTGAATTGTGTTGTATGTTGTATGTTGTATCACTCTCTTCTATCTTGTCCTTGTTCAAGGAAGATCCTCCCTCTTTTATAGAAAAAATTACCAAGCTTTTTTTCAGTGAATTCAGAGTGAAATACAGGTGTAGACATCTCATTTGGTGGTACAATACGTACTTCCTGAAATTAGACAGACTGCTACCCAGGGCGGCAGTCAAAAATCATCTGTGGCAGTCCGTGAATGCCGCCGCGGCACTCCGTGACTGCCGTCGCGGCATTCCGTGACTGCCGCGCGGCTTTCAGTGAGTGCCGCGCCAAATTATTGATTGTCGTATTTTCGTCAACCTTACTTTATCAATTTTTTTTGTTTTTATCCGCATACATATACGTATTGTACCACAAAATACGGACTTTAAAAGCAAACGGCAGTCAGAAAATGTCGGCGGCACTTAGTAAATGCCGGGCCGGCACTCACTGAATGCCGTTCGGCACTCAGTGAGTGCCGCTCGGCATTCATGGAATGCCGCGAAATTATGCCGTGTGCCGTTTTTTGTAGAACTTCCCTTTTTAGGTCTTTTCTTTCTTCCTTTTTTCTTAAAGAAACTTATTTTTGAAGATCTTTTTCGAAAATGGTGTTTTACACCTGAATTCTCCCAAATACCTGGTATTTTCTTCTTTCTGTGAAATTTTATCGCGTTTGGAGAACTTTCTGAAGAGCTTGGAATACTTCGAATCTTTTCGGTCCTTACCATCATTGGACGTGAAGGTGACACTCTCCTAAATTCGGCGGTCGGTCAAAATTGGGGTGTCTACAACGTGGCAAAATTCATCAAGCATAATATCATCTTTTGGTATGGGGTCCCTCATAAGATCATATCCGATAACGGGTCACATTTTAAAGCTGCTTTTACTACCACTAGGAAGAGTATAAGATCACCCACCATAAGTCCTTACCCTATAGGCCACATACCAATGGGGCAGCAAAAGCTGTAAAGAAGAATGTGAAGGCAGTATTACGAAAGATGGCAGACATGTATAAGGACTGGCATAAAAAGCTACCTTTCATCTTGTTAGGATATTGGACATCTGTTAGGATGTCCACTGGATCTACGCCATACTCGTTGGTATAAGGGATGGAGTTTGTGTTGCCAATAGTACTAGAAATACCATCCTTAAGTGTGATGGCCGAGTGTGAGGTGAAGTAATCCTAATGGTTAAGAGAGAGGTATGAAGAGCTAGCATTGATAGATGAGAAATGATTGGAAGCACTAAACCAATACAGGTTAGCTAGAGCTTATAATTAAAAAGGTCACTTGTGGAAGGTCGCTAAGGGTGCCCTAGTCTTGAAAGAATTGAGAGCGCCAGCATTTGATCCAAGAGGGAAGTTTAAACCCAATTGGGTCAGTCCCTACCTTGTTAAGACCATTCTCAAAGGGGTTAAAGAAGTTATTGACGAAGACCCCCCAGTTGGCCCTGAACCAGCCAACCCAATTCCACAACAGTCACCAGACTCTCCATTTTCTAATTCCCCAAATCAAGGCTTCTCATTTGATAATATTCCTCCTTGGGAGTATCCTACCTAACAGACCTAGACGGCCTTGAATTCAAAGAAACCATTAATCTTGATTGCCTCAAGAAGTATTATGCTTAGTCCACCCATGCAGATCTCACCCTAACTACCTAAATGATTCCTGCTAGGGGATACGTAGGCAGCCTGGAAACAGGTTCGCTCCAAGTCCTTAAGCCATTCACATTCGATTGTTACACTAGGGGGGAGCCCTTCCCAATCTTAACCTTCTTTGACTGTCCCTATTCTAGGGGCAACCCTCGTCTTGAAACCTAACCCTTCTTTTAAAAGGACCAACCCCATTCTTAAACCAAACATCAATGTAAATTTCAAGGAAAAGATTCAGCATGCACTCAAAAGATTAAAATAAAACGGTTTTGAATGAATAAGTTCAGCATGAAAAGATTGGCATAACAAAGAACAAGTAGACAAAATAAGGAGAATCCTTAAAACCAAGTTCATTGATTGAAGTTTTATTCCACTAAAAGCTAAATAAAAAGAAGAGGAACTACGCTATTCAAAGGACTAGTCCTCAAAGTGGAGTCGGAGGTTTCTTCATTCTCTCTATCATTTCTTGTGCTATTTTTCCACTTTCTGATTGCACATTTTGAAGCAGTGAGAAGTGAGGTTTCCTTTTATAAATTGCCATGATTAAAGTTCTGTTATGTGTGAGAGAAGTCCCACTGGGTGTTTTAAATTATTCATTCTTAGTCATGAAAGAGTAATAAGAGTCTTAGAAGGTCCCCCAAGAGAGCATACTACTCATACAATTAAAGCAAGAGTTCAAAGGAAATGCAAGAAAGAAATCCATGAGTACAATCCATAAGTCAAGTACAATCATCCATAATAGTGCAAGGAAAGTAAGATAAAGTATGTAGCTAGTCTTCAGGGCGTCTCTTGCCCGCATTTGTCCTCCTCAGTCACACTCGTGGAGGTTCCTCCTAATTCTCTTCGTCTTGTTCAATGATAACACAACGGTGATAAGTAGAATGCCTAACCTGCTCCGGTATGGGTCTACCAGGAGGTTGGTATGATGAGGATTCCCTTAATCGCATCTCTAGCTCTACTATATGCCTCTGCCTGATATATATTTCATGGTGCTGAAAGGAGACAAAACCGTTAATCAAATCAAGGAAAAGGAAAAAGTGAGAATGAGAAAACATGCATGCATTCATTGATTTCAAAAGCTTACAAGAATAACTTGCACTGGTTTATAGAAATGCTCAACTCACCATGTTTGTCCTTTTAACATCAAATTGGGTAGAACAAGACTATAGAGAACGCTTAGTCGATTTAAGTTGTTAAGAAGAGGGAGAAGAAAGGAATGTTAGGAAGAAATCGTGAAACTAGGGGCTAGGCTCGAGAGTTTTTACCTTGTATTCTAGCTGGCGAATCCATGATCTTAAGCTAGCAAACAAGCTTCTGTGTTCTTCCACATTAGATGTTAGAATGAAGGCTACATTTGAAGAGATGCAATGGAAATCTTGAGGAATCACCTCTGGGACACGATAGGGAATCTGGCAATCATCATCATCTAAGGTAGCAACCGTCTAGTCAATGATAGGGAGGTCAAAAGTATAATACAATGAGGGTGCTCCCTTATAGGATGATCCTGTCCCTTGAACTCTAGTGCTTGAACTCCTAGCACCTCCGATAGAAAGTCCTCCCAATAACCAAAGAGTGTTTAGCAAGTTAAGTAAGAAAAATATGAAGAAAAGCTAAGAAGGATTCATACCTCAGCATGACCAGTCCTAGGGAAATTAGACATAAGATGGAAGACCCAAAAACCCTTATAACTCCTCCTATCCACCACTAGTTGCGTCCCATCCACTCCCGTAAGAGCCTCCTCGAGGTCTTAGCCCCGGATCTTGTGAATGTCTAGCATGCTAGGAGGAGGGACATCAGGTACAACGAAGTGACCTAGGATGCTAGGAGGAGTGTCTAGCATGCTAAAAAGGATTCATACCTCAGCATGACCAGTCCTAGGAAATAAGACATAAGATGGGATACCTAAAATCCCTTATAACTCCTCCTATCCACCACTAGTTGTGTCCCATCCAATCCTATAAGAGCCTTCTCAAGGTCTTAGCCCCGGAGCTTGTGAGTGTCTAGCATGCTAGGAGGAGGGATGTCTGGTACAACGAAGTGATCTAGGAGGCATGCCTATCTTAGGACCCTCTGTCCCAAGTACCCAGCGGTGGCATAAGGGCCCGTGATTAGGATACACTACTTTGACAAGTGAATCACTGATGCGTAGGGAGCCTTCATAGTACGAGGAATTCTATCCCAAGGATCCTACATCACCGAGTCCCCAGTAAAACAATTTAAGAATTTCTTGCATTTCTTAAGATCGTGAGCTCTGACCTTCATGCCAACCTTCTCCTTCATCCATTTAAGGCCCGTTGGGAATAAGCTAGTGCTCAAGTCCATGGGTTTAGGAGCTAGCATTCCAAAGTACTCGAAACTCCATAACTGTTAAGAAGTGAAGAGAGAAGATTGTTAGAATCCCAAAAAAAAGATAAAAAAGAAAGAAAAGAGAGTAAATTGATTAATAGCTCCCAAACCCTCCAGAAACCTCTATCCGAGGGTGAGGACATCTGAAAGATTTCTCCCATTAACTTATAGAGAATAGCTAAGCTAGCACTGCCCCAATCATACGTATGAATTCGATCAACATTACCAGGCTTTGTAGAATAGATAAATGAATCCTATCTTCTTTGGTCCTAAAAAGGGAATAACCTAGAACATACACAATGAAGGCTCGGGTAATTTGGTCGGTAGTCAATTGGTTGTACCTTTGAAAGGTCTCGAGGAACCATGCATGAGGAACTGCTCTGCTCACCACTTTAGGTGGGTATATTCCTAGGAGAGTGATCATCTTTTTCCAAGAAAGTTCCAATGTAGGGTTCGTAATGATAGGTTCTCCTCCTACTCTTAGCCTGGTAATCATATAGAAGTCATTTGGGGTCATGGTCATCTCCTCAAAGGGAAGATGAAAGGTGTTACTAGAGTCCCACCACCTTTTCGCTAGACTAGATAGGTGCACCAAGTCGTTGGAGCTACTCACCAAGAGCTTCACAAACTCCCTGAAGCTAGCTACTTTTACATTGTTTTTCACGGCTTCTAGAAGTTTCCCATACCATTCATAGCCATGAGTTAGTCATCCGTGCCCCTTTAGAGTCACCTTCTTTACCTAGAATGATAAGAAAGAACAAATGGTGCCCCTTTTTCACGGCTTTTGGAAGTTTTCCATACCATTCATAGCATGAGTTAGTCACCCGTGCCCCTTTAGAGTCACTCGTTGAGCATTTCTATGAACACCTTGTGTGCATAATTTTAAAATCCTTGTTTTGAAAATGGTCTCTCTAGATTCTTACCCATGGGATGGAATCAACCACAAAGAAACATATTTGAGCATGCATACATTCATTATTGAGCCTTAATTTGGTAGTACATTACATTTGGGAAAGAAGAAAATAAGTTTTTAAAGAAAAGTTTTGAGAATAACCCTCCTTCCCTAGCTTTGAAAATGTTTATGTGGATCTCTTATGAGTTGCTCATGAGGGAAATTGTTGGAGGAAGGTTTGTAAGAACGTCTTCCCTCCCGGAGATTGAGAGGAAGAGGACCCCTACTCTCGATATTGAACGATGAACCCGAGAGGATGAGGGAGACATTGTTGAATTTGAATGAAGATATTGTGATAGGATGATTTGGAAATTATTTTTGAATGAGTAAATGTTTGTTTTTCAAAATTTTAAATGAGGTGGTGATTTTGAAAAACCAAAGTGAGGATGAGAATGAAGATAAAATGGAGAAAAATGAACAAGTTTCGAGAGTATCCAACCAAATTTTGAAGTGGGTAGCAAATTAACAAAATGCCTAAAATAGGGATTGATAGCCATGGTGGCACTCTCAGAGTGCTGCGCGACACTCTCCCAGTGCCACCATGTCACTCGGCCCAATTTTCCATGTTTTATGCATTTATGCCCGTGGAATGCCCCGTTTAGTCTCCGCATCAATTTTTGGCTCCAATTTGATTCTTTTGATGCATTTGTTTTATCAGTTTTTCATGATTTTTAGTGCTTGGAAACATTCATAAGGTATCATTTTCATGTATATGAATCCCCAGCAGAGCATTTAGTCTCATTTAGCATTATATGGCGTTAATTGCTAAAAGTTTCACGTTATTGCATTCGTCTGTTCAAGCAAGTTTTGAGTCGAATGCGGTACTCCTGGTTAGCCTTTATGTCTCCAGAAGTATCCACTTCCCAGCAGAGTAGGATCACATTTGTTCCCAAGTAAAACATTAAATCCCATTTGTATTACATTGCATCGCATCGTATCGCAAGAATTTCCTACATTCTCGCACTAATCGAATTGAATGAAGTCTTGAATTATGTGAAGTGCTCCTGGTTTGCCTTAATGGCTCCATTAGTACCTTTTCCGCGACAAAGTTACATTAAATTGTGTCATATCCCATTATTTTCCTTAAATGGCTTTATGAATTTGAGTACCCCAGTAGATTTATCCTTCTTGCTTGGCTCGAAGAGCAATGACCGAAGATGTCGATAATTGCATTAATAATCATAGTTGTGAGCCCTCATGATGTTCACCTGCAATTATGGCTCATCAATACGTATCTTAAGTCCAGTTCACCTTAAGTAGCTTCAGAGACCTGTTTATCTCTACCTAGCTAGAAGAGCTACACACAGAGATGTCGTAAAGCCCTTAAGATGAGGCAAACCATTGTCGTGAAGCCCTTAAGATGAGGTAAGCGCTCTTAATGTTCTCCTACAATTATGGCTCATCACTGCGTATCTTAGGTCCAGTTCGCCTTAAGTGGCTCTAAAGACCTGTTTCTCTCCACCTAGCTCGAAGAGCTACGTACGAAGATGTCATAAATCCCTCAAGATGAGGTAAATCATTATCATGAAGCACTCATAATGAGGCAAGCGCTCATGGTGTTCGCCTGCAATTATGGCTCATCACTGAGTATCTTAGGTCCAGTTCGCCTTAAGTGCCTTTGGAGACCTATTTGTCTCTGGCTACCTAGCTCAAAGAGCTACGTACGGAGATGTCATAGAGCCCTCAATATGAGGAAAAGTCGTGATAGTCCTCTAGATTGAGGCAATATCTCGTTGAATCATCCGGGATAGCATACCCCATTGAACCATTCGTGATAGGACACCCCCATTGAATCATCCGCAATAGGACACCCTAGTGTGATCATCCGTTGGTCCAAAAGAAACAATCCCCGAGTATATCCCATGTTAGCATTAGCTTGAGTCTCAAATCATTCTTTTGATTTTACTTGAATTATTGCTTGCATGTGGTGTGCTCATTGAACTACGATTGGTCTAATTTCCTATAAAGGAAACGTAGGTTTCTCATTCGAGCACGACCACTTGATTTTTGAGGTTTTCTTTATGTGTGCTAACATGTATTGATTTTCTCAATTTTCTTCATGAAGTCTTCCGGACTCACTAAAAGGCTATCATGCATGCTTTGACATTCCCTTATGACAAGCGTTGCTTGCAAAGCACTGTCCAAGAGGGGCAAATTATAGACATCCTATTTTAGTTTGTCCGTTCAACAGAAGTAACCCTGCCTCAAGAACAATCCGATGATTGGAATCAGGATTTGTGGAATGTGAGTTTTGTAAAGAGGAACACTTTGAAGCACTGTTGTCTCTGAGATACGTTAGAATAACCTTTATGAAAACTTGAGTATGTTAGAAACTCAAATTAGAGACAAAAACCCAATTTAGGGGAGCTTTTTCACATGAAATGACAAAAATTTACCTTTTACCGAGAAAAATCGAGACCTAGGGGTAGGATCCTAAGAACTCCCTTTACAAAATAGTCCTAAAATAGGCTAAATTAGTGACCCAAGCCTTCACATTGGCCATAAACCACTTAGGCTTGCTTCTTCTTAGAGTCAGCCTCACTTTTTTTTTATCATAACTCAAAATCTAGAAATGGTCTTTGAATGAGACAAAAAACATCTTAAACTAGACTCCCATACCTTTCCAACAGTATATCACAAGCCCAAAAAGGATAACCGAGGTGAGAGAACGAAGTCCAGGAATTCTGGAAGAAAAATACAACTTTTGGACTAAGAGCCATGTTGGTTCTCAGGCTGAGTGCTGTGCAGCACTCTCAAACTATTGTATGGCAGCCTTAAGTGCCACTATGGCTCTCATATACCCCAGATGTATTCTAGACGCTTGATTTGACTTCAATCCGCGTGAAAAGGCCCAAAAATGTGAAAATTTGTGTTGCTTTTATCCTACCTTGCTTAATTGTAAGTGTTTTTACCCAAATCTTCAACTATAAAAGGGAGTCCTCCCCTACCCATACAACACACCCCAAAATCCTGAGAACTAGAGAGCATAAGAAAACCCCCTTGGAGGATTCTGAAGCACTCAAATTTCTTTAGAAAGTTTAATGTTTTAGTTTTTAGGGTTCTTGGAGTCCACAGTGCTGGCAAAGCCCTATATAAGTATTTCGAGGGAAGTTCTTGAGGTAGGCACCTTGTTTTTCTTTGTTTTTCTGCTTTACTTTCTTGTTTTGATCTTTATTTTCTTAGATCTAGGTTAAATTTCTACTTTCTTCTTTGCATTCTTCATTTTCATTGATTTTGATCTATAAAGCTCTAGGACAGTTTTAATTTAGTGTTTGTAGTGTCCATTAAAGTAGAGTTATCCCAAGCAGAGCTACCCCCAAATGTTGTGGTAGCCAAAGCTGTGGGGTTGGTAATCAATCCATGGATATCCGACCCCGGAGATAACAAAGTCTTAATTGGATCTACGAGTCTAGAACTAAGGCATTCATATATGAATAATGTAGTAATTCATATTAGTTGGTATTGCAGGCTATCCATGCTATCCATGATTAGATTATCCATGCATAGTAATTCATAATTAGTTTAATTTATGAATTAATTCATATCCATATGTCCATGCCCATGCATACACTTGCACACTATCCTGACTTAGAATAGTTCACTTAGAATAGTAAGTTATCCATACTTGGGATAACATCTTAATTAAGCTTATAAATGTACACTATTGCACATTGTAGTCATGTTTTGACATACATACATACTATCAATGCCTAGATAGTAGGATATTCTCAGGTTATCCTATATGTCATGTTGTTATTGTCCTAACCATGGTCAATTAGGGATAATTGGGAATGCTATTCTATCCTGGGTAAGTTCTCTACCATCCCTTTTATTTACTGGTTTCTTAGGATCACCTAGCAGCATGATTAGGTGGATAAAATACAGATTTGAATTCCCTACATGATTACTTGTGCATAGAATTCATGTTTTTCTAGGGTTTTGTGTATGATTTTCACGTTTAATTTTATTTCACTTTCTTTCGCATGCATAGGGGAGCGTAGTAATACGTTTAGTCCCCGAATTACCGCTTTAGCATGTTCATTACATGTAATTGCTTAGTTTCTTACACAATTTTCTTTTATTAGTTGTTTATAACTTGAATTAGGATTGCATGAGAAATAATTAAAATGGTCCACAAAATGTCTAGTTAAACACCTTGAAAGCTAAGTAGAGGCCTATCTCACGATGGGGCGAGAGGGGGTGTTTTAGCACAATCTAGCTCCTTCCTCTCTCGTACCTTAACCCCCGAACTGAGTTCTTTGGTGACGATGGGGCGGTGCTCTCTATTTATTGGACTTGATAAATTAGTTTTCTTGGTTTCCTTTATCAAACCAAGTGATGACTCTATTGGTGAGGATCTCTCTGGATTTAGCCTTGTGGGATATATATACATAGATTACTTACTCGTGTAGGCTCGGATATGGATCATGGGCATCGATTGTTGCCTAGGGTTGGATAAAAAGCCCTATCGAATCCAAAATATGAGTAATCCAAATCGGTCGGATCGGAAAAAGGCTAATGAAGGGTGGTGAAGGTTACTTATGGCTATTGGCATGAGATTTAAAATGGGACAATCAAGCGGGGTTAATCCTTCTAGGCCCCAAGCTTGGTTTAGGTACCCACACCAACCGGCCTAGATAATAAAAGGAGGTCTCTCTCAGACCCATTAGCTACACTCTCTGATGATTCCCAAGGCTCATAGTCACAGTATGAAGGCCTCAATGCCTCACAATCCAGCAAACATCTGACTCACAAAGAGTACTCATCATGTGAATCCAGTCAAAAAATGTATAGTGAGAATGAAGCATAACCACATAAAAGTATACTAATGGCACGCAGCCCATCCACAACTGAAGACACTCAGACAACCAAGCCTATAATAGCAAAGGCGCCCTGGAAAGAAGGAGAGTCCCTTAATTAAAGGCATTATCTAAAGCATTAAAGGTTTCGGCTAGAACCATAGCTATGGGGTTTACCTAATTTCAGTCCAAGGCAAACATGAACCAAAGCACTAGAAGTGCTCGACAACAGGAAATATGAAGCCATACACAATATCAGAGTACCTCCGTGGGAAGAATCATATATGCTGGCATCTCTAGGGTTAGTGTAATGGGCAATGATGGAGGCGATGTTTTTTGGTTTGTGCCCTCAAACCATTACTATATGTATGAGACATTGACATTTTAATATATAGATATCAGCTTTACATTTCATTGTGTATGTTTCCTTCATGAGATGATTGTTAATCCTTAAATATCATAGTAAGCAATTTATGTGTGTATGAGATACATATAAGTGAGATACGAATTACTATTCTTTGATACTTAGAATTTGTCATAGTGGATGATGAGACTGGATATCCCATTAGGTTTACACTGTAGCATGATTAACTACCATTGGATGGAGTGATGAATCTCAATCACTAGAGTATAACTCTTAGTTGATATGCTGGTGCTTATAGTGAATTGACGGACCAGAGCTTTCCTATTGACACTTAAGATTGTCAACAATCGATAGGCACTCATAACTTGTATAAGGTACGTGTTGTCAATCTTGAGACGATTATGAACACAGACTATAGATGTGGCTGCTTTGACTTACCAATCAGTGAGGTCTTAAAGATCAACACCTATGTATCTTTGGTATGTCATGTTCACAGGATTGCGAACATATATTGTCAAGATGGAATCTACCCTCTATTAAAGAGTAAGCATTCCCTTGAGAATGTCACCAAGTTGATTACTGAGAACTGCAATCTTGTTGATAAGTGGTTATCAACATGTTTGGTAATCATGAGAGGTGAATGGGACTCAAGGAAGGTTGATGGCAGAGGGACATTAGTACACCATACAAGTCTAGTTATCGCTTCAGATATGTTCTTTTGCATTAGAGTTTAGTTATCGTTCTATAGTGGAGTAAACATTAATTAACTAGTTGGTTAGTTTGCAGATCAAAGAGTTTGGTCATGGGAATTAATAACTGGTCTGAGCCAACAATAAAGAGCCTAGGAGGTCCCACTCTTAGCTCTGCTAGGATGCTTGAAAAGGCACTTGAGGATGCTGTCAAGACTGGTTCGATCGATCAGAGTTTCGATCGATTGAAGTCTAGATAGGTTCGATCGATAGAAGGTTGTTCAAATTTGATCAATCAAAGCCACTTCTATTGATTGAAAGTTAGGTCAGTTCTGGGAATATATAAATAGGGCAGCTGCGTCCAGAAAATTGAGTTCATCATTTTATATACCATAAGCTACAGAAACTATTTTAGGATTCCTAAGCCTTCTCTATCCTCTCTATTAGGGTTGCCACCAACATTAGTCTTTTTGGCAAACATCCGTAGGAGTCATAAGAGAAGACAACCTAGTGGAGGCTGTTGCACCATCAAGAAGGTTGGATGTTTTAGAATTGGTTTCATGACACAAAGGCAAAACACTTGTCCCCTCACTTTTACGCATCTATAGAGTTAACGAGTAGTAGATCCGGGCTACCAATTAGTTTTTGTAACAAAATCTTTCTACCCTGCGTTTAAATAAATTTTTAAACCTAACTTTCCTCTAATTGGTATCTGACCCACACTTATTTGGATCTATAGATGCATTTTGGAATACTAGTATGAGTTGCATATTTGTGTTTAGTACTATTTTTGAAACTGCATCCTCACAGATCTGTTTCTGTAGTAGTTTTGCAGTAGAAAACCAATTTTTGATAGCATTGGAAGCAAGGTAGTTTCGATCGATTGAACTTGTTTCGATCGATTGAAACTCTCTGTGTTCAATCGATTGATAGAGCTTCAATCGATCGAACCAATGCATATTTCGAGCGATCGAATAAGCTTCGATCGATTGAAACTAGTTATCTGTATAGGTATCTTTTTCACAATTTTAAGGGTTTTAAAATTATTTACTTACTATCTTGAAAATTTTAAATCAGTCTGTGACAAAAAACCAGAGATGTTGTTTTAGAATACTAATTACTTCCATAAAGAGTTTATGGTGTATGCAATGAAATTAGTAGTTCCAATGATCATATATTTTGTTTTATATGTACGTGGTTGTGTGCATAACTAACCCTCTTGCAGCAAGATAAGTCTATCTCCCATGGCACCAAGTTCCGAGGTATAAAATATTTGTATTTAAATGTTTGTGATTGGTGTGTTTTAATTATTGGTTGGTTTAAGGTATGTGTAAAGTGCACTATGACTTCAATCCTGTAAAAGGGAAAGTCGCGCGGGTTTCCCTAGCATTTCATTTTATTGTTATTGTCTTTTTCTAGATAAATTCTAAGCTTCGAAAGAAGCATAGGTCCAATGTAGTCGAATTAGAAAATCCATGAAGATAGAGGAGCAAGCCGTTGTCCGTAAAGATGGAAATGGAGGCTATCAAACCAAGAAGGAGGTTCTATGGAGATAGAGCCATGGGAGATAGAGGCATAGTTTGGAAGTTTTTATTTCATTTTAGTTTTTTGTTTTATGTGCTTAGTTAGTGATTGGCATTTAATTATATTGTTACTACTTGCATGCACGTAAAACAAGTTTTCAAAAATAAAATTCAAAAATCATTTCAACGAATTAGTAAATATTATATGTTTATAGGTAATGTGTGGAAACAATTTTTCCAAAAGCAAAATCTTTAATTATTAAAACTAGTGGGAGGGGGTCTTATTAATAACACCCATGATCTTGCATTAATGGTTCACTATAAGATGAGTTGTGCATTCTGCGTCACCTCGCCGGGGTGATCATTCCATATAGAGGGTGCACTACTCATTGGTTACTAGATGTGAACTTCCTATAGATAGGATCAATCAAACGTGTTAGAGGGTGACCACCACATGGAGGCACTATTTGAGACGGTTGTGATTGGATCCTAGTTAATGGTATACCCTGGCTAAGCTATGGATAAGGGATCCCACATGGGACATTATCCATAAACTTAAAGATCAAATAGATTCGGGAGTCATAAATTATTTTGCAAGAGTTGCACAGCGGACAAGTCATGATTAATCCAAAGATTGAGTACTGACCACCACACGGAGGCTTTATTCTTTCGTTTTGATATTCCAGTGACTTTGTTTTAAAATTAGAGTTTTAAAGATTCTTTTATTTCAAATTGTCAAATTCTGATATCCATATTTATTTTGTCTTTTGATTTTTTCAGTAAATCATAATGTCTGGATCTGCACTTAGTCCACTTGCCACTATACTGACTCAGAACAAGCTAACTGGAAATAACTACAAAGAATGGAAACAAAACCTTGACATTATTTTAGTTATGGAGGATCACATATATATCGTCACCACCCCATGCTCCAAAGAACCTGCAGCCTATGCTTTGGCAGCTGCCAGACACGAGTTTGACAAGTGGAAGAAGTCGAATAGGATGGCTCGATGTTACATATTGACCTCTATAGTAAATGTTTTGCAACACCAATACCAATCGAATGATTCTGACAGTGCCATTATCAAATCCCTAAAATAGATGTTTGGGGATCATGGCAGACCTGCCATACAGGTTACTATGCAGAAGATAATGAGTGCGAAGATGTCGAAAGGGACTCCGGTCAAAGAATGTCTTAAAAATGATTGGTTATTTGAACGAGTTAGAGAACCTAGGTGCCAACATCGATGCACAAACCCAAGTTAATATGATCCTCAATTCGTTGTCACCTTCCTGCACTCAATTTAAACTAAACTACAATATGAATTAAATGAATTTCTTAATGAGTGAATTGATGAGTTCTTTACTGGCAACGATAGGGGTGATCAAACCTGGGAGCAACATTTTGAACGCTAAGAAAAGCTACTCTTTCTCCCAATCTACATCGAAAGGGAAGAAGAAGGCTGGCACTAGTGGTCTAAGTGTTGCATCAGTCCCGAAGATTGCAAAATCTAAGGGAAAAGGAAAGGGCAAAGGGAACATGGGTGGCCAAGGGAAAGGAAAATGTTTCCAATGCGGTGAGAAAGGCCACTGGAAGAGGAACTATCCAGAATTCTTAGCTACAAGAGTTCAAGGTATGATTGAATCATATGTCATTGAAGTAAGTTATATAACGGATACTTCAAACACATGGCGCATTGATTCTGGTGCGACTAACCATATTTGTAATTCATTGTAGGGGTTCAGATCAACCAGGAGGTGCAGTGATGGGGAGATCGTAATTACTCTAGGATCAAGCGCAACCATTTCCGCGGTTGCTATAGGAGTAGTAGCTTTAGAATTTCTAGACAATAATGGTTTGATTTTATCAGATGTACTTTGCGTCCCTTCAATGAGACATAATTTAATTTAATTTTTCAAATTTATCAAATAAAGGTTATTCTTTTCATTTCAGAACTGAAGTTGTGATCAAAAGAAATGGTTCTTCTGTGTGTTCTGGTGCAAAATCAAATGGTTTGTATGTGATTACTCCTAATATTTCTAAAGTATCTTGCATGGAATTTAATAACTCAATAGTAACCGTACCATCTAAAAGATAGGAACCTTCTACTAATCCAACAAGGTTTTGGCATTTTGAGCCTTGGCCATATCAATCTAAAAAGGATTGGCAGACTAGTCAATGAAGGGGTCTTAGGCGATTTGGTTCTTGAACCAATGGAAGTCTGCGAGTCCTATTTTGAGGGTAAAATGACCAAAAGGCCCTTTCCCGCAAAGAGCAACAAGACTAATGCATTGCTGGAATTAGTTCATACTAATGTGTATGGACCAATAAATATTAAACCAAGGGGTGGTTATGAGTATTTCTTAACATTTACTAATGACCACTCTAGGTATGGATATGTGTACCTAATGTAGCACAAGTCTGAAGCCTTTGCAAAGTTCAAAGAGTTTAGGGCTGAACTGGAAAAGCAATTAGGCACACATATCAGGGCCATTCGATCTGATCGAGGTGGTGAGTACCTCTGTGATGAGTTTATTGATTACCTAATATAGAATCGGATTCTGTCACAATTGACTGCACCTGGTACGCCTCAGCAGAATGTTGTAGCGAAGAGAAAGAATTAGACTCTTTTAGACATGACTAGGTCTATGATGAGTTATTTGAAGTTGCCATTATTCCTATGGGTTAATGCTTTGGAAACCGCTACATACATACTAAATCTAGTACCGAGCAAGTCTGTTCCCAGGAGACCACAAAAGATGTGGATTAGGTGCAAGCCTTCTTTGCAACATCTTTGGATATGGGGGTGTTTGGCACATATGCTGAAAGGAAAGATGAGCAAGTTGGATTCTAGATCGGAAGTATGCTACTTTGTAGGGTATCCAAAGGGTACTTATGGATGGTATTTTTATGATCCAAGAGAACAGAAAGTGTTTGTTAGTATAAATGCTATTTTCTTGGAGGATGATTATGTCATGAACCATAAACCTAAAGGAAAGATCGATCTTAGAGAGATAGAAAGAGAGTCCTCAGTCCTACCCATAGCTGATACCAATGTAAGATAAGAAAATACCACTTCTTCACCCATTTTCGCACCGATACGTCGTCATAGTGGGAGGTTTATCAGGCAGCCTGATAGATACATATTCTTAGGAGATGTTTTTTAAGCTATCTCTATAGAATCTGAATCTATTCCTACCACGTATGAAGAGGCAATGGCTAATGTAGACTCAGCTTATTGGGTTAAAGCTATGAAGGCTGAATTAGAATCTATAGATTCCAATCAGGTCTGGGATCTTGTGGAACTTCTAGCAAATATTAAACCCATTGGCTACAAGTGGGTCTACAAGAGGAAAAGTGGATCTGATGGAAAGGTTGAGACCTTTAAGGCAAGGCCTGTAGCAAAAGGTTATACTCAAAGGGAGGGTATTGACTATGAGGAAACCTCCTGGTAGCCATGCTCAAGTCCATCAGAATACTCTTATCCATTGCTAAATGCCTAGACTATGAGATCTGACTGTTGTATTCTTAAATGGCAATCTTGAGGAGGACATCTATATGCAACAACCAGAAGGGTTCATAGGTGGTGAGAAAGGAAACTTGGTATGCAAGTTGCAAAAGTCCATTTATGGGCTTAAACAGGCATCCAGGAGTTGGAACATCCGAGTTGAGCAAGCGGTCAAGTCGTTTAGTTTCATACAGAATCTGGATGAGCCTTATGTATACAAGAAGTGCGAAGGGAAATTAGTGGCCTTTCTTGTTCTCTATATTGACAACATTCTACTCATTGGGGATGATTTAGCGGCATTGTCAACGATTAAGGTTTGGCTAGCTAGTACTTTCAATATGAAGGATCTAGGAGGGGTGAGCAATATTCTTGGGATAAAACTCTTTCGGGATCATAAGCAAAAGATAATGAGATTATCTCAAGCTGGTTATATCGATAAGGTGCTAACTAGGTTTTCAATGGATAATTCAAAGAAAGGTTTGCTACCTTTCGGGCATGGTTTAGAGTTCTCTAAGGATCAATGTCCAAAGACACAGGAAGAGAGGAATCCATGGCAAGACTTCCCTATGTTTCGGCAGTTGGAAGTCTCATGTATGTGATGTTATGCACTAGACCAGATATCTGCTTTACTGCTGGCATGGTCAGTAGGTATTAATTGAATCCTAGTCCAGAGCACTGGATAACCGTTAAGCACATGCTTATGTACGCTGGAGATGAGTTGATTCTAGTAGGATACACTGACTCAGACTTTATGTCTAATAAGGAATCCAGGAAGTCGACATCCGGACATCTCTTTACCTTAGGGTTGGTGCTTTAAGTTGGAGAAGAATTAAGCAAAAATGCATTGCAGACTCAATTATAGAAGCTAAGTATGTGGTTGTTTGTGAAACCACAAAGGAAGCTATTTTGCTCAAGAAGTTCTTTGTGGAGCTCGGGATGGTACTGACGTCGTGTCACCTATTCTGCAATACTGCGATAATAGTGAGGCAGTGGCTCATTCCAAGGAGCCAAGGAACTATGAAAAGGGAAAGCACGTAGGGCGAAAATATCATCTAATTCGACATATTGTTCAAGGTGGAGATGTGACTGTCACCAAGGTTGCCATCGTTGACAATCTTGCAGATCCGTTTACAAAGGCCTTGCCCCAAAAGGTCTTTGATTGTCATCTAGATAATTTAGGTCTCAAATGCAGTCCTGAATGGTCATGAGTGGAAGTAGATGTTTGTTGGGTTTGTGCCCTCAAACCATTAATATATGTACGAGATATTGACATTTTAATATATGAATTTCAGTTTTACATTTTATTGTGTATGTTTCCTTCATGAGATGATTGTTAATCCTTAAATATCATAGTAAGCAATTCGTGTGTATATAAGAAACAAACAAGTGTGGTACAAATTACTATTCTTTGATACTTAGAATTTGTCGTAGTGGATGATGAGATTGGATATCTCATTAGGTTTACACTGTAGCATGATTGACTACCATTGGATGGTGTGATGAATCTTAATCACTAGGGTATAGCTCTTAGTTGATATGCTGGTGCGTATAGTGCATTGACGGGCCTGAGCTTTCCTATTCACACTTAAGACTGTCAACAGTCGATAGGAACTCATAACTTGTATATGTTATGTGTTCCCAATCTTGAGACGATTATGAACACAGACTGTGGATGTGGCTGCTTTGACTTACCAATTAGTGAGGTCTTAAAGATCAACACCTGGGTATCTTGGGTATGTCATGTTCACGGGGTTGTGAACATATATTGTCAAGATAGAATCTACCCTCTGTTAAAGAGTAAGCATTCCCTTGAGAATGTCATCAAATTGAATACTGAGAACTGCACTCTTGTTGATAAGTAGTTATCAACATGTTTGGTAATCATGAGAGGTGAATGGGACTCAAGGAATAGAAGATTTAATCATCATTTAGGTTGACAGTAATAGTTATCCAACTACTTGAATATGAGTATGAATGCTGACGGTAGAGGGACATTAGTACACCATACAAGTTTAGTTATCGCTTCGGATATGTTCGCTGGCGTTGGAGTTCAGTTATCATTTATAGTGAAGTAAACGTTAACTGTCTAGCTGGTTAGTTTGCTTATCAAAGAGTTTTGTAATGGGAATGAACAATTGGTCTGAGTCAACAATAAAGATCCTAGGAGGTCCAACTCGTAGCTCCACTAGGATGCTTGGAAAGGCTCTTGAGAATGCTGTTAAGACTGGTCCGATCGATCGGAGTTGCTTTGATCGATTGAAGTCTAGACAGGTTTGATCGATCGAAGGTGGTTCAATCGATCGAAGCTTCGATCGAGTGAAAGTTAGGTCGGTTCTGGGAATCTATAAATAAGGCAGCTGCATCCAGAAAATTGAGTTCATCATTTTTTTATACCAGAAGTTGCAGAAATTGTTTTAGGATTCCCAAATCTTTTCTATCCTCTCTATTATGGTTCCCACCAACCCTAGTAGTAGTCATAACAGTGAAGACAACCTAGTGGATGCTGCTGCACCATCAAAAGATTGAAGGTTTCAGAATTAGGTTCAAGACACAAAGGTATAATTCTTGTCCCCTCTCTTGTACGCATCTATAGAGTTAACGAGTAGTAGTTCCGGGCTACAAATTTGTTTTTGTAACTTAATCTTTTCACTGCGCGTTTAAATAAATTTTTAAATCTAGCTTTCCTTCAATGTTAAGAACCTCGCCTTGAACTAAGCGATGAGAGATGATGGCTAAACAGTCAAGATATTGAGCCAAGCGGCAAGTAGGGCTAGGGGTATCAGCAAGAAAAGAATCAAGTCTGAGTCAGGACCAAAGCCGAGGATGGCACAAAATTCCTCAAACATGGGACACATCTCCAAGCCATTGAAGTTGAAAACATGATATATCGGATCCCAGTGGGCAATAGCAGCACACGTGAATTCAGTATTCAGAGCTTGACAGAGGGAGAATAGTTAAGTCAGGCCATAACTTAAGAGGTAGATCTGTTCCATTCCATCTGTGATGTTCAACCAAACAATGAGTAGAGCAGGATCATACAATGCCATATAATCTATCACAGCTCTAGCAAAATTCAAAATTTCGGCAGCACCTTCTCGTTTCATGGACTATCCCACTGTAGACACCCTACTTTGTCGGCTATCAGATTCAGTAGACCCATAGCTTGGTTGTTCACAATGACCGAAAAAGACTCAAAAAGGACTCTTGGAAGTTAGTTTTGTCTCTTAAAATGCTCAGAATGACCAAAATGCCCCCAAAAGCCCAAAAACTCCCAAATTTGGACCGAAAGCTTTACAAATGCACTACGTCATAAGAAAAGTTGTAAAATGAGTTTTACAGCAAAATTAGATGAAATCGTCAGCTCCCAGAGACCCCCGGAAGTCCTGGAAGTTTCTGAAAAGTCCCCGTTGACTGGTTTGACCAAGTTTGACCAAGGTTTGACGAAGGTTTGACCAAAATCATCCAAATTTGTCAAAAAGTTCTGAGATCATTCTGAAAGTACTAAAACGAGTTTTAAAAGAAAATCGGACGATAACATCAGCTCCAGGGAGCTCCCCAGAGATTCCCAGAACTTCCCGGGAATCCCAAGTTTGACCGATTGGACCAAAAGTTTACTTTAAAATCGGAGCACCGTATCATTTTTTCAAACATTTTTCATGGATACTAGAGGTCAATAGCTTTCTAACTGTATATCGCACATAATACCTGGATTTAAAATGAATTTATTATAAATTTCTGAAGGTGAAAAAGGCGATCAAATCGGCTTTTATCGCGAATACCGCAAAACATTTCAAAGTGGCCTATCTATAACCTATTTTTATGTAAAGTAGACTCCATTACCTTTCCAACGGTATATAACAACCTCAATTTGGACTTCATATGTATTTTCTGTGAATTTCGAACGAAATAAGGCCTTTTCGTGAATACCGGAACCTCTGGGGCCTAAATGGCATTATCTGGACATCAGAGGAACAATGCCGCCACGGTACTAGCCCACTACTACTGCAGCACAGGCCCAGTGTCGCCGTAGCGCTCTCCTCCAGAATAGTCCATTTTTGCAATTTCTTTTGGGGGTCCATTTTGATTAATTAGAAACCAAAACGACATAGTTCTATGTTAACAGACGTTTGGGATCAATGGGAGCACTTTTAAAATCCCAAATTAGCCTATATAAACTCCCATTGACTTCTCATTTGGGGGGTGTAAATACAAAGCTAGAAAAGTTGTAGAAGATAAGGTTAGGAGAGTGAAAGTGAGCTTCTTCCTTTGATTATCAACTAAAAAGTGAGTTCTAAACTTTGTTTTCTACTTCATTACTCCCATTTACTTCACATTCAATACACCCAACCACCATTTTAGTGAGCATTTGTGAGATAGGAAGCTTCTTCCATGTCCAGAGTCACCATATATGAGTGAAACACCAAGCTACAAGTCCAAATTATCATGAATATCATCTATTGATTACTTATTCGCTTGTTTACATATTATGCTCATCTCTCCTTAATCTCATTTCTTTTTTATTTTCTTTATTTACTTACTAGTCTATCATCATCTAGATGATGACATGAAGTTTGAGGTGAGTGAATCCTTATGGATAGTAGCTCTTGACCTCAAAAATATGTTTGATAGATGATGATTTCAACTTCAATACATTCCTATGTATTCTTGAAGTTGTCTTCAAAAATGAAAACAATGTCTCCAACAATCTTGGAGGTTCTTGTTAAATATTGATATTTCAAGTGGTTATAATCTCCATTTAAGTACTAAAAATATACTCTCAAAACCTTTATTTCAAAACCCCTCTTAAACCCCTCATTTGGATTTCAAAGAATATAACCCTAGTTCTTTCCAAAATCTGTAAAACAGTGAACAATCTGAGTTCAATGATTTCTCTAGGACTCAATATTCAAAATATTAACATGAGAACACTTGGAAAGCCTTCTTAACTCATTAGAGAACATCCGTGATTTTGGGTTTGACTTGGAAACACTTGGAAGGGGTCCATTTGGACCCAAACATTCCTTCCAGACATTCTGTTTTTGCTGTCACAGTAGCTTGGTTGACTTTCACTTTGTTTTACAAAAAAAACATTTCCCAAAGGAGTGGCCCAAAGTCATTTTTCCTTTGAACCTCAGTGTCTTAGGGAACTTTCTGTATAAAATGGGCCCCCAGATGTTTTGTTTTAATTTTCGAAGATGTTTAGAAATTTCAGTCAACAGTACGGATTTTGTTTCTGAGTAACCTCTATTTTTTGTTCTGTAATAGTTATTCAGGATTGGCCTTTTGACATGTGTTCTACACACAATAAAGATGATCTCCATGAAAAATCATGCATTAAAAACATTTCTAATCTCACTTTACAATTTCCACAAGATCAAGTCACTGTTATGTCCACTATTCACAGCAAGTGTACTTTTAGTTTCATTCTTTGGTTTGATGCTTGCATATAATCTAAATTAGTTCATCTCTTAGAAAGTAATTCATACTACATTTGTACATATCCCATGATGATTCCCTTCATGCATTCATTCATATTGTAGATTTCTAATTCACTTTAGAAAGTCCATGTACACAAACACAAAACATTTGCATTTTATATGTTAAATGAATTTATACGATTACATGGATATTCGTTTGAAGATGCCTTTAAATTATACTACTATATGTGTTAGCATTTGGTATTAGTTTGGATACCCAATTAAGGGCATAACTGAAAAGAATTATAATTAGTAGGTGTGATAGTAACTTCACAAAATATTTGGGACCCATGTTGGGACCCATTCAAAACTTATACAAATACTCATTAGATGATTGAATTGTTAATGGAATATTTAGGGATTTCAAATAAGAAATGTTGAGGGTGCAAATGAAAAGAGAAGAAATGAGGGTTTAACACCTCATGTAAGTTGCAAGGGTGTGTGTATGTCAAGGGGGAGTGCGATAACTCTCAAATTTATAGAAAATTAAACAAAAAGGAGAGAGCACACCAAGATAGAAAGACGAACTCGTCTCTGACGTCGTAGAATTGTCGTACCGTCGTCATTCTTCATCCAATTCGTGAACCGAAGTCGTATTCAGACTCATGGAGGTGTGATGATCGTTTCTATACCTTTTAATTTACATTTTAATCATCATAATTTTGGTAGCTTACGTTATTCGGTGATAGCGGTTGCAAAATTCTTGTAGGATTTACTCTGGAGAGAGAATTGAGCAAGAATTATTAAAGAAATTATGCATTTCCAGCTTATTTGGGGTAAAATCTGTGAGAGGTGAGTTTTTTAACTTAAGTTTTGATGTGGTACATGTCTTGTGCTTTAATTGATAGTTAGGAAATGGCAATTCTCAAAGGTACGGTAGAATTTATGCTAAATACTAGAACTTTATGTTAATTTGGTATGAAATTATCATGTTTATGCCTCTATATTCTTATATGTTTTGTGGTTAATGAATAGTTGGGAGTAATGGTTCATTTATGGGAGTCATAAAGAAGGATAAGAGGAAGAATTCGATAAATACGAAAGTCCCCAAGGAATGAAAGTGACCGCACAGCCAAGGAAGTGGTCTTCCGGTCTGAATGAACCATTAAACCATGAACTCTGCGATAATGTATGCTTACATGCTTGCATTATTGCATTATACATGTTCACGACATCCAATGCTCGTTAGTTTATTCACTAAGCATAATGCTTAAGAAAACCATTTTCCTTTTCTGTTATGGTAAATAATAACCACGACAGGCTCGGAGCAATACCAGAAGAGGAAATGACGCTCGGTTGGGAATGGGAGAGATTTAGAACTTGTGAATATGTTCTATTATAATTTGTAATATGTTACAAATTATAGTCTCTCTAATGGTAGAGTTATCACTTTTGTTGAAACCATGGGACTTAAACTTCTACAACTTGTAATTTGGTAGCTTTGAGGTTAACTTGAAGAATTTGTATGAATTTCCATGTTAAGTTGGTTTTGTGTAGTTATTTATTTGAGTCAATTCAGCAACTACAGATTGTGTCGCTAAGTGTTTTAGATGAGTTCCTTGTATAATCTTGGTGTTGGTGAAAGTGTTGAATTCATTTCCAACAAGTTTTTCTTTGATGTTAGTTTGATGGGATGTGTTTGATTCAAAAAAGATGTATTCATGGGTTATTTTGATCTAATTATGGTTGTATATATATTCTACATACTTGGTTTATGTTTAAAAATGTTTGGGAGTGTGTTTGGAATGGTTTCCCAAAGTTTTATGAAGTTTGGTTTAGTTTTGGATGTGTTTAAAACGTGGTAAGTAGAGCTTTTAGTAGCAGGATCTATTCTGTAAGAACCTGGATGGATCCGAGTGCAAAGGGTGGATCGATCTAGGCTTCTTCGGGGAGATTCTACTAGGAATTTAAATTTTGGATCAATCTAGCTATATAGGGTAGATCGATCCGCGTGCAAATATTGCTGCACATCGACTTTTACGGAAACGTACTTAACTCTTTCTAGAAAATTTGGATTGGCACGCCATTTTATTTGTTGGAACCAGAACTCAAAGACCTACCTTTTGGTGTAAAATTTGGCAATACATTATTAATGACCATTTTTCCCTTTTGGCTATTTTGTCACAATAAAGTGCTTTAAAGTTGTTCAATTCATGTTTCCTTCCTATTAGTGTAGTTTGATATGCATATAGTCATGTTACACGTGTCTTAATCCACCAGGACGAGTTGAGGTGTGACAATTTTTGGTATCCAAGCAATAGGCTAGAGCCTTCGGGACGAGAGACGTATATGACACTTAGTGTGCATACAACGACTCGTAGCTACATGATCATGCATACATGTTTAATTAGCATGGTTTCAATGTTGATTAGAATGCCATGTGCTTCTTGAAGGTAACGTGTGTGTGTGAATGATAATGCAGGTGCCCGGAAAAAATGTCTAGAAGTGAGACCTCAAATCATATAAAGTGAGTTGAAAGAGCTATTGAAGGGTTAGTCCGAGTGGCCAAGACATGGGTGGTTGAGGAAAGAGTGGTACAACCAAATCCAAATCTGAGGGAGGAAGTTGTCACTATTTCTAAATTTCACAAGCAAAAGCCGACTATATTTCGTGGGGAAGCCGATCCGATGAGAGCAAACTTTTAGATTTTCAATATAGAAAAAATCTTCAGGGTATTACCATATACAGAGGAACAAAAAGTTCTATTTGTTGTTGGCACATTGAATGATTAGGCACAATATTGGCGGCGTCATATTATAACGAGTACTTGGATTTACTTGAGATATTTAATGAGCAATAGTTTTCGGAGTCATTCGGTGACCAAAAAGCTCAAGAGTTTATGGAGTTGGTACAAGGGGGAAAGACAGTCCAAGAGTATTCGATGTAATTTACAAGTTTGGCAAGGTTTGCTAGGGATATTATAACGACTGAGAAAGTAAAAGCCAAAAAATTTGTGGTTGGGCTACGAAGTGATATCCAAGGACGAGTGACAGTATTTCGACAACAGACTTACGTCGGGGCACTCGACATCACCTCCATTTTTGAGAGGTATCTTGGATTTACTTCAAGCATGCCACCACCACCGAGCCAACAAAGTAATAGAGTGGGATCAAGTCAATTCAGTGGCTAAGTTAGTGCAAAGAGACAGAGTCCGGGAGGTTCATCGGCCAGTAGTGGTAGTGGTTCTAGTGGGAACAAATCGAGGTATCCAACTTGTCAAAAATTCCATTAGGAACAGTGTAATCAACTTCCACATTCGATTACGTGTAATATTTGCCGATAATCAGGACACATGGCAAGAAACTGTCCAAATCAGAATGAGGATATGAGGGGCCAATGTTTTACTTGTAAGTAGTTGGGGCACCAAGCTAAAGACTGTCCTACCAAACGTCAAGGAGCTTCAGGTTCTGGTTCATATGCGGCAAGTGCCATTACACCTCAACCTACTCAACAACCTCTAAGGAGAGAGTAGTGGGATGCGAGATCATATCAGCTTAGGCTGGGAGAGACTGCTTATGCTGAAACTGTCATTTTAGGTATGGTTCCCATTTGCTCACACCTAGGAAAAGTACTTATCGATTCAGGATCCACACACTCATTCATATCACATCATTTTGCTAAGCAACTAGATAAACTATTAGAGTTTCTGGACTATGACCTATCTATTGCAATATCATTGGGGGCTCCGCTGATCAGTTCAGGTATGTTTAGAAAATATGCAATTAACATGAATGGTAAAGAGTTAACTGTTGATTTGGTACCATTGGCGATCCAACATTTCGATGTTGTATTGGGTATGGATTGGTTAGCAGCTAATCACACAAACATTGATTGTAACCATAAAGGGGTAATATTTCGTATTTTGAATCAAGATGTGTTTTATTTCCAAGGCAAGGGTGTGGTATCACCGCCATACCTTGTGTCTGCCGTTGAGGCTTGTTGTTTGTTGAAGAAAGGTTGTCATGGGTTTTTATGTAGTATACTTGACACTAAGGGTGCTGATTTTAAACTTGAAGATATTCCTATAGTTAGAAAATTTCCAGATGTGTTTCGAGAGGAACTACCTAGCATGTTGATTGATCGAGAGATAGAGTTTGGTATCAATGTTATGCCTAGAACGCAACCTATTTCACGAGCACCATATCGAATGACACCAATTGAGTTGCAAGGGTTAAAGATTCAGTTGCAAGAGTTACTAGACAAGGGTTTCATTTGGCCTAGTATGTCTCTGTGGGGTGCACCGGTGTTATTTGTGAAGAAGAAGGATGGTATAATGCGGATGTGTATTAACTACCAAGAAATCAACAAAGTAACAATCAAGAACAAGTACCCATTGTTATGTATCGACGATCTATTTGATCAGCTTTAAGGGGCTTAGGTATTTTCAAGATTGACTTGAGGTCAGGGTAACGTCAATTGAAAGTTAAAGCAGAGGATGTGGAGAAGACATCCTTTAGGATTCGCTAAGGGCACTATTAATTTCTAGTGATACCGTTTGGGGTTACTAATGCACCTGCCACTTTCATAGATTTAATGATTTTGGTTGTTCAAATCGTATTTGGATGAGTTTGTGATAGTCTTTATTGACTATTTATTCCAAGAGTCCAGAGGAGCATGAGCAAAACTTGAGGTTAGTTTTATAACAACTTTGAGAGAAATTGTTGTTTGGAAAATTAAAGAAAAGTGAGTTTTGGTTGACAAGTGTCACATTCTTAGGCCATGTGATCTCTAAGGAGGGTATCTCTGTAGACCCACAGAAGATTGAATATGTTATGAACTGGTCGAGACCGACTAATGTGTCAAAAATTCAAAGTTTCTTGGGCTTAGCTGAATATTATAGAGGGTTTGTTATAGACTTTTCTAGAGTTTTGACTCCAATGACCAAGTAGATGAGAAAAGATGTACCATTCGAATGGAACAAGGAATGTGACAAATGGTTCTTGGAATTGAAGAAGAAGTTGACAACGCTACCGTGAAAAGAACTATCCAACTCCCGATATGGAGTTAGCACTGGTAATCTTCGCTTTGAAGATTTGGAGACATTATTTGTACGGAGAGACGTGTGAAATTTTTACCGTCCATAAAAGTTTGAAGTACTTGTTCACTTAGAGAGATCTTAACATGCGACAAAGGAGGTGGCTGGAACTCATGAAAGATTATGAGTTGAAAATCCAGTATCATCTGGAAAGGCAAATGTGGTCGCCGATGCTTTAAGCCAAAAGTCGATGGAGAGTTTGGATTATGTTTTGACGGGGCAAGATAAGTTAATACAAGAATTTGAATGAACGAGACTCGAAGTAATTCCTAAAATTGAAGGTGGTTTAATGGCTGCGATTGTGGCACAGACGAGTTTAATTGATGAAATCAAGACAAATCATCTTCTAGATCCAGACTTTAAAAACATTGTAGATGAATTACTGAAAGGTAAAAGGCCAGAAATCAGTTTCGAAGATGGTGTACTATGGTATATCAATCGTTTATATGTGCCTAAGGTTGGAGACTTAAGAGATAAAGTTATGGAAGAAGCTCACAACACCAGATATTCAGTACATCCGGGTAGCACCAAAATGTACATAGACCTACGGGAGATTTATTGGTAGAGTGGTATGAAACGAGAGGTAGCAGAATTTGTGTCAAAATGTATGACTTGCCAAAGGTAAAAATGCAACATCAATGACCTGGAGGAGAATTACACCCTCTAGAGATACCAGAGTGGAAGTAGGAGCATATCATGATGGATTTTGTTTAAGGATTTCCAAAGTGTCAAAAGTCAAATGATAGCATCTGGATTATTGTCGACTGGTTGACTAAGTCAGCCAATTTCCTACCTATCAAGACCAAAGATCCATCAAAACATGCAGAGATTTATATCAGAGAAATTACACGGCTTCATGGAACACCGTTTGATAGTGTCAGACCGTGACACTCGATTTTTGTCAAGATTTTTGGAGAGTTTACCGAAGGCTATGGTGACAGTTTTACATTTTAATACTGCTTTTCATCCCTAGACCAATGGTCAGTCTGAAAGGGTAATTCAAATTTTGGAGGATATGTTCAGAGTATGTGTTGGGGACTTCAAGGCCGATTGGGAGACTCATTTGCTATTAATAGAGTTTTCCTATGACAATAGTTTCCAAACTAGTATTGGAATGGCACCTTATGAGGCATTGTACGAAAGAAAGTGTAGATCGCCAGTTCATTAGACAGAGGTTGGTAAAAATACCTTTTGGGACCGGAGATAGTGCAAATTACTACTGACAAGATTAGATTGATTAAACAGCAGTTCCAAATAGTTCAAAGACGTTATAAAAGTTATGCGGATACGCGTAGAAGACCATTGGAGTTCGAGGTAGGTGAGTACGTCTTTTTGAAGGTGTCACCTTCGAAAGGTATGCAACATTTTGGTAAGCAAGGTAAGCTCAGTCTGAGATATGATGGACCGTATTTGATCCTTAATCGAGTAGGACCATTAGCTTATCGCTTGTAATTGCCACAAGAGTTAGCAAATGTTCATAATGTGTTTCACTGAGTGCCGCATTTTTGTGGCAGTCTTCTTTGAAATAATATGTTTTGTACCATCAAAAGGACACTTGAGATTAGGGTTTTACCCCTGAAATTACCAAAATAACCCTCTAAAATTTGCCTATACATATGGTATGAATATTCCACTACAAAGGGTCTTGAATCTCCATCTCTCTCTCTCTTTCAATCTTGATCTCAACTTTAGGCTTTAAATCATATCTTAAATCTCTCTTTGGTTTTTGAATATAATCCCTTAAAATCCTTTGACACTATTAGGCGAGAATCTCAAGAAAAATAAGAAGTTACATGAGTTAGAAGAAGAAAAGAGCTTGAACCACTTTTGGAAGACTTCCAAAAACATGAAAGTTGAGGACAATTGGAGGTAACCTCTAAATTAATTAGTCTTTAATTCAAGTTCAATCACAATATATAGAATTCTTTTGGATCTTTTACACATTTTCAAAAACTCCCTTCACAACTCATTTCATCACACCCCACTAATATTGTGATTGAACTTTCATTTTTTTGGTTTGGATCAATGTAACCTAAGGTTTAAGATTAAATAAATCATGAAGTAAAAGTTAACTTGGATATAATTTGAACCTTGACTTCCTTTTCTTTTGATTATGTTCATCTCTTGGGATTCATGAGACCTTCAATGTCTTACTTGAGTCCCTTGACTTGGATCCTTTATTCTTCTTGTAAACTCATGATTTACAAAATGATTAAGGTTTATATTAGTATGTTTGATCAATGAGTCTAAACATATCTCCATGGTTTGGGTTCATTAATTTGAGATTTCGTGAAGCTTCTTCATACTCCATTGAAATCTATAAGTGTCCTTAGTCTTCAATAACCATCAAGTGGAAGGAGAAGTAATTTGGGTAAAGTCAATCTCCATGGCTTGGTAAGTAGAGTTAACAAATAAAAGATGAACTCGACAATGGTTCAGTGAGTCCATAAACCACCTTTGATCAAAGATTTTTAGTTAAATAATGGACTGTTGAAATTTAATGAGACTAATTGGAGAGTGTCAATAACACAAAGTTTTACCACACTGATTTTTGTTTTGATGAGATTTCATGTTTAAGATGGCTTGGTCATGAGTTTTGTGAAGCAACCATAATCTGTCTAGAATTTCAGAATAGTAGCACTTTCTTGAAATGAGCAAATTAGAGCCTTAATCAAGCATTCTTGACTTAAAATTTTTTCTATGAATTTAAATGTATTAATGAGATCTTCTAAAAAGACTAGAGTCATTCAAATTTATTTACTATTTTTAGAAAATCAAACAAAATTTTTGGACAGAGAGTTGTAAATTTCTAAGTGAAGTCTGGTTTTTGTCTGATTCCCAGAGATTGAATCGTTGATCTTTGATTTTTCCTTTTAGATTAGAAACTATATTGGAAGAGGCAACTGGTGTCCAAAAATTACTAAGATCAAACCATGGGATCTATTCTTTTCCTATTTTTTAATTTCAGGCTTATTCTCTGTAATTTCTGAAATTCTGTTATAGATTTGAAAAACATTGCAAATAATGGCCTAAATGACTTTTCCATGACCTAAGGCTTAAACCATGTTCTAATAATGATTAATTAAGCTTAAATCCAGAGACTAAATGATCCAAATCATTGAATAGTGTTGGGTTTGTGCCCTCAAACCATTACTTTATGTATGAGACATTGACATTTTACTATATAGATATCAGCTTTGCATTTCACTATGTATGTTTCTTTCATGAGATGATTGTTAATCCTTAACTATCATAGTAAGTAATTCGTGTGTGTATGAGATACATACAAGTAAGATACGGATTACTATTCTTTGACACTTAGAATTTGTCACAGTGGATGATGAGACTGGATATCTCATCAGGTTTACACTGTAGCATGATTAACTGCCATTGGATGGAGTGATGAATCTCAATCACTAAAGTGTAACTCTTAGTTAAGATGCTAGTGCTTGTAGTGCATTAACGGACCTGAGCTTTCCTATTGACATTTAAGACTGTCAACAGTCGATAGGAACTCATAACTTGTATAAGGTACGTGTTCTCAAACTTCAGATGATTATGAACACAGACTATGGATATGGCTGCTTTGACTTACCAATCAGTGAGGTCTATAAAATATCAACACTTGGGTATCTTGGGTATGTCATGTTCACAGGGTTGTGAACATATATTGTCAAGATAGAATCTACCCACTGATTCAGAGTAAGCATTCTCTTGAGAATGTTACCAAGTTGATTATTGAGAACTACAGTCTTGTTGATAAGTAGTTATCAACATATTTAGTAATCATGAGAGGTGAATGGGACTTAAGGAATAAAAGAAATATTGATGATTCAGGTTAACAGTAACAGTTATCCGACTACCTGAATATGATTACAAATGCTGACGGTAGGGGGATATTTTTACACAATGCAAGTCTAGTTATTGCTTTGGATATGCTCTTTTGTGTTGGAGTTTAGCTTTCATTTTATAGTGGATTAAACGGTAACTGATCAGTTTTTTAGTTTGCTGATCATAGAGTTTGGTCATGGGAATTAACAACTGATTTGAACCAACAATAAAGAGCCTAGGAGCTCCCACTCTTAGCTCCGCTAGGATTCTTGGAAAGGCACAAGAGGACCTTGTCATGAAAGGTTCGATCAATCGAATAGGTTTCGATCGATTGAAGTCTGGGCAAGTTCGAGCGATCGAAAGGTGCTCGATCGATCGAAGGTTCGATCGATCGAAGCCACTTCAATCGGTCGAAGGTTAAAGTCAGTTTTGGAAATCTATAAATAGGGCAGCTGCGTATAGGGTTTAAGAATCGTCGTTTTTCCTATACAAAAGCTGCAGAGACTGTTTAGGGTTTTCCCAAGTCTCCTTATCCCCCCTGTTGGAGTTCCCACCAACTCTAGCCTCTCAGGCAGCATCTGCAGGAGTTATTAGGGTGAAGACAACCTAGTGGAAGCTGCTGCACCATCAAGAACTTTGAAGATTTCACAATTGGGTCCATGACACAAAGGTATAACTCTTGTCCCCTCTTGTACGCATCTATAAAATTAACGGGTAGTAGATCCAGGTATACCAATAAGTTTTTGAAACTTAATCTTTCCGCTGCACATTTAAAATCATTTTAAACCTAATTTTTCTAACAATTTGTATCGGAGCCATGCTGGTTTGTATCTATAGATATGTTTTGGAATACTAGTTTTGATTTGCATGTTGACTTTAGGACTGTTTTCGAAACTGCATCATCACAGATGTGTTTCTGCTGTGTTTTCGCAATAGAATACAAATCTGTGAATGCATGCGATGCATGATGGGTTCGATCTATCGAAGTAGGTTCGATCGATCAAGACCCTACTGTTCTCAAGGGATCGAAGGACCTTCGATCGATTGAACTAAGTTTGATCAATCGAGAATGATTTTCTATCCAGGTGTACTTTTCACTGATTCAAAAGTTTTTAAAATTATACGTTTTAAATTTTAAATTATTCTGAAATTTTCTCAAATTATTCTGTGAAATTGAATGTTCAAGCGATTGAACAATATTCAATCGATCGAACTGTCTTCGATTGATCAAAGTGTGAAAGAGAAGTTAGATGCTATTTTAATGTTCTAAATCAATGCGTAAAGAGTTTATGTATTGTGTAAATCAATTAATGGTTCCAATGGATTATATGTATTTGTTATATATATGGATGTGTGTACGACTAACCTTCTTGCAGCAAGATTAGTCTCTATCTCCCATGGCACCAAGAACGTTTTAAATTTTGTGTTTGAATGTTTGAGATTGATGATTGTTGTATTTAATTATTGGTTTGGTTTTAAGGCACATGTAAATGGCGCTGCGACTTCAATCCTATGAAAAGGAAATTTGAACGATTTCCTAGACTTCTTTACTTTTCTTGTTGTTGATTTCTTTTTCTAGATAAATTGTAAGCTTTGAAAGAAGCATAGGTCCAATGTAATAGAATTAGGAAATCCATAAAGATGGAGAAGCAAGCCGTAGTCCATGAAAATAGAGCTGGAGGCGATCAAACCAAGAAAGAGGTTCTATGGAGATAGAGCCATGGGAAATAGAGGCATATGAATGCTTTTGTTTCAATTTTAGTTTTTTGTTTTATGTGCTTGGTTGTGATTAGCATTTAATTATATTGTTACTACTTGCATGCACGTAAAACAAGTTTTCTAAAATAAAATTCAAAAAACTGTTTCAACACATTAGTAAACATTAGATGTTTATGGATAATGTGTGGAAACAAATTTTTCAAAAGCAAAATCCTTTACTACTAAATCTAGTGGGACAGGGTTTTATTTATAACACCCACGATCTTCCATTAATGGTTCACTGTAAGATGAGTG
Organism: Hydrangea macrophylla; assembly: GCA_033977485.1. Classification (NCBI taxonomy): domain Eukaryota; kingdom Viridiplantae; phylum Streptophyta; class Magnoliopsida; order Cornales; family Hydrangeaceae; genus Hydrangea; species Hydrangea macrophylla. The sequence goes on along the minus strand of CM066990.1, from coordinate 8,393,350 downwards.
GTGCATTCTGTGTTACCTCGCCAGGGGTGATCATTCCATACAGAGGGTACACTACTCATTGACTACTAGATGTGAACTTCCAATGGATAGGATCAATCAGACGTATTAGAGGGTGACCACCATACATAGGCGCTACTTGAGGCGATTATGATTGGATCCTAGTTAATGGTATACACTGGCTAAGCTATGGATAAGGGATCCCACACGGGGCATTATTCAAAAACTTAGAGATCAAATAGGTTCGGAAGACGTAACTTGTTTTGCAAGAGTTGCATAGCGGACAAGTCATGATAAATCGAAATATCGAACATTGACCACCACACAGAGGCTTTGTTCTTTCGTTTTGATATTGTGGCTACTTTGTTTTAAAATAAGAGTTTTAAAGATTCTTTTATTTCAAACTGTCAAAATCTGATATCCATATTTATTTAGTCTTTTGATTTTTACAGTAAATCATAATGTCTGGATCTACATTTAGTCCACTTGCCACCATTCTCACTCAAAACAAGTTAACTGGAAATAACTACATAGAATGGAAATGAAACCTTCACATCATTTTAACTACGGAGGATCACATATATGTCCTCACCAGCCCATGCCCCGAAGAACCCGCGACAAATGCTTCGGCGGCTGCAAGATGCGAGTTTGATAAATGGAAGAGTCGAATGGAATGGCCTGTTGCTACATTCTGCCCTCAATAGCTGGTGTAGTGCAACACTAATTCCAGTCGAACAATTTTGCCAGTGACATTATCGAATCCCTAAAAAAGATGTTTGGGGAGCATGGCAGGCCTGCCAAACAGGTAGCCATGTAGATGATAATGAGTGCTAAGATGTCGGAAGGGACTCCAGTCAAAGAAAATGTTTTAAAAATGATTGGTTATTTGAACGAGCTGGAGACCCTAGGTGCCAACATTGACGCACAAACCCAAGTTGATATGATCCTCAATACGCTATCGCCATTGTTTGCTCAATTTAAACTAAACTATAATATGAATAAAACAGATTTTTCAATGAGCGAATTAATGAGTTCTTTACTGGCAGCGGAAGGGGTGATCAAACCTGGGGGCAACATTTTGAACGTTGAGAAAAGCTCTTCTTCCTACCGATCTACATCGAAAGGGAATAAAGAAAGAAGAAGGCTGGCACAGGTGGTCTAAGTGTTGGACCGGTCCCTAAGATTGCAAAATCTAAAGGAAAAGGTAAGGGCAAAGGGAAGGTGGGTGGGCAAGGCAATGGAAAATGTTTCCAATGAGATAAGAAGGGCCACTGGAAGAGGAACTATCCAGAATTCTTAGCTACAAGAGTTCAAGGTATGATTGAATCACATGTGATTGAAGTAAGTTTTATAACAGATACTTCAAAGACTTGGTGCATTGATTCTGGTGCGACTAACCATATCTATAATTCGTTGCAATGGTTCAGATCAACCAGGAAATGCAGTGATGGGGAGGTTGTCCTGACTCTAGGTTCTAGTGCAACTGTTTCCGCGGTTGCTATAGGAGTAGTAGTTTTAGAGTTTTTGGACAATAAGACAATAGTTTTATCAAATGTACTTTACGTTCTTTAATGAGACGTAATTTAATTTCAGTTTCAAATTTATGGAATAATGGTTATTCTTTTCATTTTGGAACAAAAGTTGTCATTAAAAGAAATAGTTCTTTTATATGTTCTAGTGTTAAAACTAAAGGCTTGTATGTGATTACTCCTAATATTTCTAAAGAGTCTTGTATGAAACTTAATTACTCAGTGGTAACTGTACCATCTAAAAGAAAAAGAACATTCCACTAATCTAACAACGTTTTGGCATATGAGGCTTGGCCATATCAATCTAAATTGGATTGGCAGACTAGTCAAAGAAGGGGTCTTAGGCGATTTAGCTCTAGAGCCAATGGAAGTCTACGAGTCTTGTTTGGAGGGTAAGATGACCAAAAGGCCCTTTCTTTTAAAGGCCAACAGGATCAATGCATTGTTGGAATTAGTTCATACTAATGTGTGTGGACTAATAAATATTAGAGCACGGGGTGGTTATGAGTATTTCATAACATTTACTGATGACCACTCTAGGTATGGATATGTGTACCCAATGCAGCACAAGTCTAAAGCCTTTGAAAAGTTCAAAGAGTTTAGGGCTGAAGTGGAGAAGTAATTGGGCACACATATCAAAGCCATTCGATCTGATCGAGATGGCGAGTACCTCTCTAATGAGTTTATTGATCAACTCATACAGACTGTGATTCTGTCACAATTGACTACACCTGGTACGCCTCAGCAGAACGGTGTGATGGAGAGAAGGAATCAGACTCTTTTAGACATGACTGGGTCGATGATGAGTTATTCTGAGTTACTATTATTCCTTTGGGGTTATGCTTTGGAAGTAACTGCATACATACTAAATCTAGTACCAAGCAAGTCTATTCCCAGGACACCACAAGAGATGTGGATTGGGCGCAAGCCTTCTTTGTAACATCTCTGGATATGAGGCTATCCGGCACATGTGCTGAAAGGAAAGATGAGCAAGTTGGATTCTAGATTAGAAGCACGTTATTTCGTAGGGTATCCAAAGGGTACTTAAGGATGGTAATTTTATGATCCAAGAGAATAGAAATTGTTTGCTAGTACGAATGCTATTTTCTTGGAGGATGATTAAATCATGAACCATAAGCCTAAGGGAAGGATAGATTTGAGAGAGATAGAAGGAGAGCCCTCAATCCAACCCGTAGTTGATAACGATGTGAATCAAGAAAATGCCACTTTTTCACTCATTTTTGCACTGGTACCTCATTGTAGTGGGAGGATTATCAGCCAGCCTGATAGATACATGTTCTTAGGAGAAGTTTTTGAAGCTGTCTCCATGAAAAAGTTGAGACCTTTAAAGCAAGGCTTGTAGCGAAAGGTTACACTCAGAAGGAGAGCATTGATTATGAAGAATCCTTCTCCTCGGTAGCCATGCTCAAGTCCATCAGAATACTCTTATCCATTGCTGCATGCCTAGATTATAAGATCTGGCAGATGGATGTCAAGACTGCATTCTTGAATGGCAATCTTGAGGAGGACATCTATATGTGTCACGCCCCGAAGTACCAAAAATAGGGAAAAATAAATTTCCTTTATGGGTTCGTAGACACGTGACTGGTTGTGAATGTCACCTGATTGTCCAAAAATGCTTAAAATAATAATATAATATGGGAAAGTGACTAAGTTCAGCGGAAGCAAGAATCTAAACATTCAAGTCTTACATGATTAGTATGTTACAGAACTATTCAAGTCTTACATGATTAGTATCTAAACATTCAAGTCTTTCAAGTTCAACTAAGCTATTACATCATTAAATATATTAATAACAGAACTATGATAAAAGAATAACTCCAAGATCTTCAACTGGCAAAACCTGCCAGATCTTCACTGGCATAGTCTTTAGTAGTAAAGTTTGTATCTTGACCATAGCCAGCTCTGTTAGGACCTACAAAGGCTGGACGTGGAAGGTCTAGCGGCATGAAAAGTCATTAGCGGTTAAGCTAAGTGAGGGTCCCCTTAAGGTTACCACCACCAAGGTAAGTTATTCATCATCTCTTCTTATTTCTCGAAACCATATCTCGTTCATCATTTCTTATTCTCGATACTATGTCTCGTTCGTCTTTTCTTATTCTCAAAACTATGTCTGATTTAAATCCAATCATTCCCTTTGAAACTTAACCGAGAACTGAACTGACCAATGACATTGACTGAAAGAAGACTTAACTCGAAACGCATTTACTAGACAAGAAAGAACAACACTCAACAATGAATAGTTAACTGTCGCCCAACTGGCACTCAAACTGTCGCCCAAATGGCATTCAAACTATCGCCCAACTGGCATTCAAACTATTGCCCAAATGGCATAAGTGTGCGGGACATTAACAATCTCTTGGTCGAACATGTCATGTCGATCCTCAGGTCGCCCGCACACCGAACACGTCATGTCGATCCTCAAACCAAGGGTACGGGAAATTAATAATCACTTGGACGAACACGTCATGCCAATCCTCAGGTCACTCGTACATAACCGAACACTTCATACCGATCCTCAGTCCAAGGGTGCGGAAAAATAATCAACCACTTGATCGAACACGTCATGACGATCCTCAGGTCATCCGCACTTGACCGAACACGTCATGCCGATCCTCAGATCAAGAACACAAAACATAACTCTCCGATCGACCCTATGGAATTATCGAAAGACCAACTTTGCAAGAAATATCCAAACACGACAGGAAAGTTTACTAATCAACTTTGACCGGTAGTCACATGACAGAAAACGACGCCCAACATCCCTTTTTCGCACAAAATCTGTTATTGAAGGTTTTATCGTTATCTTACGCGTTCGTACGTTTCGTAGTTTAGTTCATTAATAGCTTCCAATTACAACCGTCAAGAATTCTCTATACATTTGACATTCTGTTTTACCCCTCAATATACTTACGATGAGAACTTACCCAATCATTATTAACGCAATAATCGTGTTGTACAACATACTTAAAGCTTGGGTATGTACTTTCAATGGTCATTAAACTATATTCATAACAAAGGAAAACATAGCAATTAGCTCATGGATTTTTAACATGGATTTAATGCCAATAAACATATAGATGAAACCCTTAACATACTCATCTACGCGATAGCACTAACATAGCACGAGATTTTCATAACACAGGTACTGGAAAACTAGCATCAACAATCAACACCATGCATAAACAAAACATTATACAAAAAGCTGTACAATCTGCCAGGATATATTTTCACTGTGTTAACTGAATTAACATGATTTATTTGGGCATGATAAATTGCTTTGTGGTTCAAACTTAAAACTAAAACATTGTAGATAATAGGATTATCTTCATGTACAAAAAAATCTAGATACAATTACATTTTTGAGCTGCTCAAAATATTTATTTTACTCAGACATTTCTATATTTCCGGACTGCTCTGTCCCAGATTTATAGCACTGCATTGTACGTGACTTTCACCTATGAAGGAATCATTTTTAGACTAGGATATAGAAGCGTTATTTGTAGATACATGAGTTAACTTTCTCCACAAAAAAACCTAGCCTAATTTAGAGTTTTGAGCTACTCCAAACATTAATTTTAGTAAACTAAGTTCTGCTAAAAGTTTCAGTTTCTCAGATTTCTAACCTATGAAGGATTGATTTCTAAACTGAGCTATAGAAGAGTTATTTGTAGATAAATGAGTTAGCTTTTACCACAAAAAAAAACCTAGCTTAATTTCGATTTTTGAGCTCCTCAAAACATTCATTTTACTAAACTACATTCTGCTGGAAGTTTCTGTTTTCCAAGGTTTATAACACTGCGTTTACATGCATTTCACCAATGAAGGAGTGATTTCTAGACTGAGCTATAGAAGAATTATTTGTAGATAAATGAGTTAGTTTTTACCACAAAAAAAAACCTCGCTTAATTCGGATTTTTGAGCTACACAAAACATTCATTTAACTAAACCACATTCTGCTGGAAGTTCAGTTTCTGATCAGATTTAAAGCACTTGTCTTGCATGTCATGAAAACTACAACACAACAACATCAAACTCCTACTAAACATTAATACATACTATATATGTTCTAAATTGAGTTAGATTACTCACAATTACTCACTAAAGCTTAGAATTAAGCTTGGATGTTGATTTGAAACTAGATGAAGCTTTGAACTCTAACTCCAAGGATGAACTTCTTCTTCTTCTAACTTCTTGGTTCTTCTTATTGTTGGGAATTTTCTTGAGCTTCTAGGACTTATAAACATAGCTCTTAGGTTCCCATGGTAGTGTATGTAGGTGTATGGGTGTGTATATGTGTTTGCATGTGAGGTGTATATAATGGAAGAGGGGTGAATGATTGGATTTTTCTTTTAATTCAATTCTATCTCTCCATGGAACTCCCAACTCCTAGCTCTCTCTCTAAACATATGTGCAGATTTTTATGGATAAGAAGAGTGAAATGCATGGGTGTATGTATGTTTATATATAAAGAGGTGGATGCTAGGTGTCAAATGGATTCTTGCATGCATGGATAAGTGTCCATTGGATGGACAAGTGGCAAGTATATAGATGACATATGGAGGTGATGTTGCATGTGCCACCAAGTGGCCGGCCATGTGGGGCCTACCTTGGGTTTTGTGCTATTTTCTTGATTTGCGTACATAAGTTCCTCAATATATGTATCGGTCTCTATTTACGTGCAAACGGGTATTATTTCTAATATCCGGGTCCGGGTACGGGACTGCGTTAATTTTTATTACGGCCGAGTCGGTACGGTTATTACCATCCATACCGTCACATAATTAAAATAATAATATAATAATATAGTTAGTCCAATACAGAAATTCGAAAAACTGATATTATTAATGAAAAGAAAATTATAGGTGTTACATCTTTCACCACCTATTAAAGGATTTCGTCCTCAAAATTCGAGCTTATCTAGGTACAAAACAGAAATGGATATTTCTCTCACATCTCTTACTCCATTTCCCACAAACCTTCTCTTTCATCATGATGATTCCATTGAGCTTTCACCAATGGGATCTCCTTGTTCCTCAGCATCTTAGTTTCTCAACCCAAAATCTTGATGGGTCTCTCTGTGTATGACACGTTATTATTTGCCTCAATGTCCTTGAAGTCGATTACATATGGCGTCGCGCCCTGATGATACTCCTACAACATACTGATGTGAAAAACATTGTGAATACCTGACAACCTTGGTGGCAACATCACTAATCTCTAATATCCTACGTAGAATTTCTGGAGAAATTCAGGTGCTACATCTCTACCCACCTTATTAGAGGATTTTGTCCTCGAAATCTAGAGTTTGCTAGGTCTTAGAAAGTGCAAGGTACTAATCGTATCTCATATTTTAAGGTTATGAGGTTCTCACTAGCTAACTAATCAGACTTCTCACAAATTCTTTCGAACATCCAAACTTCTTTGCTAAAACAATGCTAAGTGAAATTCAAAGTTCTGACATTGAATATGGCACCTTCGGTCTTTTGTCTTGTTCAATGTTGGGATTAATTTGGTGATCTGCAAGTTCTCTTTTGGGATCTTCTTTGTGGTGGAACCTTGTTCTAAGTTCCTCGTTCCGGACAATCTTTGTGCACATGTCCAGTCTTTCCATAATTGAAGCACTGTGCCTATCAACTTGTAAGTTGTTTTAGTGCTTTGCATTCTTTGAAGTGATGTCCAGATATTCCGCAGCTGTCGCAGATATCACGTTGCTTTGGATGTGTCTGAACGACAGTTTGATTAACTTTCCTTTCATTGTTTCTTTGCCTCTTGTGATGATTCTTGATGTATCTAGAGTTTTCCTCAATGATTATGGACTGCATTCGAGTAGTTGTTCGTGATACTGGTTTGTTTCTTCTGCGTCTTTAATCGGGCAAGATTCTTACCTCTCAGCTTCTTGATGCGATGGTTGAGAAGTCTAGTTAGTCTCACGATTGTCTTTTATAACTTGTAGGGGTCATGGCATCCTTTTAAGCGTGTTATTGTGATTGAGTTCCTTTGTGTGTCGACATGAAATCGTCGTGGAGTTTTGGCATTGTAGGTGATGACACAAGTCGTTAAGCCATTTCTCCATGCATTAATTAATACCAAGCATATAATTTGTTACTTGTAATTGGAGTAGGATTGAATTTACTTATAAGGAGTTGAATTCATAACAAAATGAATACTCATTATGTACTGAGTTAGAAACGAAGAAGTACGTGATCAATCACTTGTAGGATCACAATGTATAGAATGAGTATCTGAGAATAACCATTAGATGATTACTATAGAATAATCCTAGTAATGCAATGACTATAGGCGCAAGCCCTCCCAGGTAGGACATAAGAATTCCTTGTCTCATGAACCAATAATTTAGGTGAAGCCTTAATGATAAAAGTCAAGGTTACCAATAAGAAGAATTTGTGAAATGGAAGGAAATGAAGACTAATTTACAAAGGAGTACAATATGCTTGAGTTCCTTAGGTGAATAAATACAAAGAGATCCTTTGCAATAATGTCAAGGGATACGCACTGGTGAAAGTTGGTCAAATGGTTGAAAGTCCAAACGATTTACAAAGATTAATTAAACAGATCATAAGTCCAAATGACTTACAATGATTGGTTTATGAATGAATTATTGGAATCGATTTTCATGGTGATAAGTCCAAAGAGGTGACTTATAGCATTAGAAAACAAATGAATTCACAATTGGATTTATCACTGATCAGAATGATCCAAAATCTTGTTAAGTAAAATCAGAGAGGACAACGAATAACTGTCAATTAGTGAAACAATAAAGAACATCCCAAGGTTCATCATAAGGATAATTGATCTAACGCAACCAATGGTAGAAAATAGTGGGTTTACTCAAAAAGAGTTAAATCAGAAAGATGAATATAATTACTCAACCTTACATGGTTTTAATTTATAACGTGCGCAGGGTCAGAGATGCATTTCTTCAGCGTGTTGATGGAACATTGATGTTGTAAACCCGAAACGTGTCTTCTCTTGGTAGGCCCTATGCGATCTGATCATTGGCTTGGAGGTGGGATGCAGTACTCATCTTCACTAATGTTCACGGTGCGAGTCATTCGTTGTGATTAAATGTGGTCGATGTTAGCAGTCTATGAGGTCATTCGATCTGTTGAAGGTATGTTCTAATCTTGCGTCTTCCATCGCCTTGGGTTAAGTCAATATCTCATGTGCTCCTTGTAGTAGGGTTGACCTTGGTAGTGTAGCAGGTTGTGGCTTGAGTGGTCTCAAAAGCGATTCTGAATGGCCGATATGGAGGTGTCTAAACAACTCGTTTCCATAGTCACTTGCGCTAGTGCCGTCAGCGATCTTCCATAAGCCTTGTATTAGTCTTCCAAATACACCAGTGGGATCGATCTCCTTAGGTATTATGTTGCTTAGCCTTCTGGATTGGTCCTCAGTTGTTTGAGATGATTCATCCATTGCAGAGATCGAGATGATTCTTCTGTTCTTACATATGAGTTTGTGTCTATAAGGTTTCTATCATACCTTATGCGAAGCAATCATAGCCTATTACATCTCACACTATAGTTATCATCATAGTCCCAGTAACTAGAATACGATGATTAAAACAATTGAATAGATTGATCCAAAATGAAGCCGAATCTGAAAAGGCATATGAATTATCACAGATAGAAGTACAATAGTAGAATGATGTGATCCATTCAATAATAAGATGTAAATCTAACAATGATTGAATGACTGTTTACTATGGAAGTAATCGTAGTATCTCAAGATTTGTAGGAAATGAAAGTAATTGATGGCATAAGGCTTTCAACGAATGAAATAAGAATTAGGTATTTCATAAGTGAAATAGTCCAAATGAAACTCCACTGATAAAGAATAAGGTAGCAACTGAGAGAGACAATAAGAGGTCAAGATATACAGAGAGTACAACATTTTTGAGTTCATGGCAAGAACAAGGACAGAGAACTCATTTAGAATTATTTCAAATGATATGAACTTGTAAGAATTTGTTCAAGGGCTAATAAGTCAAAAAGAATGACTTTGCAATAATAGTGATCGAACTTGTTCTCAAGAGAATTTGTCAAGAATCAGATGATCAAGGTACATACTCAAGAATTGTTGACTGGAGAATTTCTAAAAATTCAAGGAAATGAATTACTTATCAAGGAGTGTATCACAATAATTATTGATGGTAATCGAAGCCACTTTTCAAAATATATAGATCCCTTTTCTAGAAGAAATGACCATTAGAATAGAAGGTATCAATTTACTCAAAGGGAGTGGAATGAGTAGAAAGGATACGACTGCTTACTATTGTACTCGCCTACCATATCTAAGGTAAAGTTTGCCTCTCTTATTGTCTATAAGGGGTCCTCTAAGAACTCCTCCTCAGGGTCCTCCTCCTTCTCCTTGATGTCAGCTGGATCTGCTTCGTGGTCCTGCTCAGGCATCTGTATCATCTCGTCCCCATCAACTGGTGGTGCTGGAAGGTCATGTACATCATCCCCTGGTCTCTGAAGATCGTCCGCTGGGTCAACCCCCTCGATCAGCTCGTCATCGCTACTCGCCGGATCGTCATCAATCATCAGGTCGTCATCGTCATCAGTGTCATCACCAATGGATGGGTCGTCAGTTGTGTGGTCACTGCCTGCAGAATCATCTCCACTCGATATGTCAACGTCGCTATCTGTATACATGCGATCTGAATCCACATCTGGCTCTGGTATGAGCTCAGGAGAGAATAGTGGTGCTGGTGCTGCCATGATAATTGTGAAAAGTATATCATTGTATAATGCCTTGTCCTGGGCCATGCTGATAAGCTCCTGATGAATAAGTATAGTAGTCTCTGAAACATGGATCGACTCGAGTTGAACCCAATCCGGATACTACAATGTATTGGTAAGCACACCTCTCTGCATGTCCTCCTCCAAGATGTGCCTCGCCCTCTGGCGGATTCGCTGTCGATATAGTACTGGGTCGGCAAGCTGGATACGACCATTGAGAATGTAGTGCTCTTTGAAATCGTCATGAACAAAGATCAGCTCTATAGTCATGCAAGAGGAACTAACTTAGCGTCAGTACTGATCGGGAGAGAACTAATCCTAATTATACGCCTTAATTCACATTTGTTAGTACCTTTTTATCCTGTTTTTGTATATTTTTACTTCATTTTCTATTTTTTGACAGGATTTGGAAGAAATCAAGTGTACCAGGCTAAACAGGGTGAAAAAGCAAGCAAGAAGAAGCTGAAAAATCAACATCGCGCGCGCGACTCGCTCGCGCGAAAACCCAGATATCGTTCGCGCGACCCGCTCGCGCGAAAGTCCAGAAATCGCTCGCGCGAGATCCCAACATCGCGCTCGCGCGGCCCGCTCGCACGATATGTGTAAAAACCAATAATACGTATTTCAGTATACTAAAGACTCCTGTGCAAACGAAACTGCTGAATGACATCCAGATTGTAAAATATATCAGTTTCAGTTCGTTTCGGGTTAGGAAAGCTTCCAAAGCTTGTTGTAAACTCTATATGTACTCTATTTTACTTCAAATTAGGGGTTAGACAATTGTTACACACCCATACATACATACACATTCAGCCATATAGACTGAAATTCCAGCCCTTGAAGAGGGAAAAGCAAGGAGAAGAAGAAGAAGACCAAGGATTCCCATGGCCTCCTCCATTAACTACTTGCTGATCTCCACTTCCATGGCAGCCTAGACAAAGATCTAGGGTTTCAATGAAGCCCTAGTCGAGTAATAGGGAGTATTTTATGTTTTTATTTTAGTTTTATTATGTATGGATGACAGTCACATGTTTCGAGGATTTTTATAAATAAATCGAACTTCTATTGATTAAATCATTGCTTTCAAAGTTTATTCTTTTCTTAGATCTATTTTGACTATGATGTGCTCAATGATCTATTCTCGCTGTGGTTGTTTAAATTATTTACATGTGATGGTGCTTTATTGATTTGTGCTATCAAGTATCCGAATAATCCATGCCTAGATTAGACGAATTATGTCACAACCCTAGTTTAGTGTGGGATAATTCGTGCTAACCGAAGATGGAATATGTTGGTGCTTGAACCATGATTATTTTCTTGACGGAGGAATTGGGCTTGTAGCTACAATTCCCCATATTCATCCAACTTAATAGGCTAAAGTAATTCATAAATATTCCTATTATGAAGCTAGTGGTGGAGTTGCAATCTTAGGTTTCCTTTACATATTTACAAAAACACTTTTAATTGCTTTCATAGTTTAAATTTATTTTTATTGTTATTAGTTTAATTAAACTCAAATCAAAATCTGTTTTCATAATTAACTAAAGTAAGGTTTTAAAATTAAGTCGCTGTAGTTAACCAATCCCTGTGGGTTCGACTTTGCTTTCACACTACAAATCTTTTGAAAAGTAAAGAACACTTTTTATATCTTGATTCTGACAACATCAAGTACTAATACGAGGTAAATCTTAGGCTCATGACTTAAGGTGTAGGACAATCAGTGAGCGCGTCTAAACCTAAGGATCTGATACCAAAAATTCCTGTCATGCCCCGAAGTGCCAAAAATAGGGAAAAATAAATTTCCTTTATGGGTTCGTAGACACGTGACTGGTTGTGAATGTCACCAGATTGTCCAAAAATGCTTAAAACAACAATATAATACGGGAAAGTGACTAAGTTCAGCGGAAGCAAGAATCTAAACATTCAAGTCTTACATGATTAGTATATTACAGACTAAAAGATAGCCAAAAGATAGATATTACAAGTTCAACTAAGCTATTACATCATTAAACATATTAATAACAGAACTATGATAAAAGAAAAACTCCAAGATCTTCAGTTGGCGAAACCATAGCCTTCCTAGTAGTAAAGTCTGTATTTTGATCATATCCAGCTCTGTCTGGACCTACAAACACTGGACGTGGAAGGTCCAGTGGCATGAAAAGCTGTTAGCGGTTAAGCTAAGTAAGGGTCCCCTTAAGGTTACCACCACCAAGGTAAGTTATTCATCATCTCTTCTTATTTCTCGAAACCATATCTCGTTCATCATTTCTTATTCTCGATACTATGTCTCGTTCGTCTTTTCTTATTCTTAAAACCATGTCTTATTTAAACCCAATCATTCCCTTTGAAACTTAACCCAGAACTTAACTGACCAATGACATTAACTGAAAGAAGACTTGACTCCAAATGCATGTACTGGTCAAGAAAGAACAATACTCAACAATGAATAGTTAACTCTCACCCAACTGGCAGTCAAACTATCACCTAAATGGCATTCAACTATCGCCCAACTGGCATTGAAATTGTCACCCAAATGGCATTAGTGTGCGGGACATTAACAATCTCTTGGTCGAACACGTCATGCCGATCCTCAGGCCACCCGCACGTTACTGAACACGTCATGCCGATACTTAGACCAAGGGTACGGGAAATTAATAATCACTTGGACGAACACGTCATGTCGATCCTCAGGTCACCCGTACATAACCGAACACTTCATGCTGATCCTCAGTCTAAGGTTGCGGAAAATTAATCAACCACTTGATCGAACACATCATGACGATCCTCAGGTCATTCGCACTTGACCGAACACGTCATGCCGATCCTCAGATCAACCCTTTGTTTTGTGGTGTTATTGAGGTACGACTTCTCAACCCCTTTCTAGTTTATTTATTTCCCAATTTTATTGATTTTTTGACTCCATGTGCGATACCTTAGAATTAGGTCTTACCTTATGTGTATATAAGGTTTAGAGACTCCTTTAGGTTTTTATTTATTTGCATGCATTTTACGTTTCCATATTCGCGGCTGGATCCCGGGTAAGTGCTCTTATTCCCTATTGCACATCATATTGCTTGCTAATTCAATTATGTGGTTTTGAATGCTATTTTTACCATTAGCAATCTTACACCCTTTCGACATGCTTTTTGCAATGTATATCTATATGTACGTATTAGTTGAGGGCACACTTAGATTTATAATTCGATTAAAAAGATGTTGAGTAGAGGCTTATTGCGAGATAGGATGAGAGGGCGTGTTTTAGTCCGTTGGGCTCCTTCCCCTCTCATTCCATAATCCCCAGATCTAGAAATCTCTAGTTTCCTAAAAGATCAGTTTGCTTTAATTCATACAAAAAGAAAGAAAGAAGAAAAAGAGATGGAAAAGGGAAGGATCGAAGAAATTGGTACAAAGCCTAGTTTGCGGCAGTCAAGCGGTGTCGTTGTGGCACTCCCTGACTGCTGGACCGGTATTCAGTACGTACTGCATCGGCAATCACTGATCGCTGCAAAAATACACCAAATGCCGCAAATATAAAAAATCCAGAAAAGACGGCAGTCTACGGAGTTGTCTGCGAAATTCATTGAGTGCCACATCAGCATTCAATGAATGCCAGGGTGGCGACCAGTGAGTGCCATTACAGCACTTACTGAGTGTCGCTTCCAATTCCACTGAGTGCCGCATTTTTGTGGCAATCTTCTTTGAAATAGTACATTTTGTACCATCAAAAGGGTACCCAAGATTAGGGTTTTACCCCTGAAATTACCAAAATAACCCTCTAAAATTTCCTATATATAGGGGATGAATATCCCACTACAAAGGGTCTTGAATCACCATCTCTTTCTCTCTTAATCTTGATCTTGATCTCAACTTTAGGCTTTAAATCTTGTCTTAAATCTCTCTTTGTTTTTTAATATTAAATCCCTTAAAATCCTTATTAGGAGAGAATCTCAAGAAAAATAAGAAGTTACATGAGTTAGAAGAAGAAGAAGAGCTTGAACCACTATTGGAAGACTTTCAGAAACATAAAAGTTGAGGACAATTGGAGGTAACCTCTAAATTAATTAGTCTTTAATTCAAGTTCAATCATAATATATCGGATTCTTTAGGATCTTTTACACATTTTCAAAAACTCCCTTCCCACCTCATTTCATCACACCCCAATATTATTATGATTGAACTTTCATTTTATTGGTTTGGATAAAAATAACCTAAGATTTAAGATTAAATAAATCATGAAGTAAAGGTTACCTTGGATATTATTTGAACCTTGACTTCCTTTTCTTTTGATTATGTTCGTCTCTTAGGATTCATGAGACCTTCAATGCCTTGCTTGAGTCCCTTGACTTGGATACTTTAATGTTCTTGTAAACTCATGATTTACAAAAGGATTAAGGTTGATATTAGCATGTTTGGTCAATGAGTCTAAACCTATCTCCATGGTCTAGGTTCATTAATTTGAGATCTTGTGAAGCTTCATGTAGCACCCTGAATTTTTCCCAGAAATTTCACGTAGGAATTTAGAAATGATGACATAACCTAGAGTACGGTTATAGAAGGTCCATTAGGATTATCCTAATTAGGAATCGTCCATAAGATCCTTAGTAGCTATCTTGACGACGACGTCGATATACATATGTATTTTAATAAAATTAATATATAGTATTCGCGATTCTGACTTTTATTTCTAGTTAGAATTATAGTCGGACTCTAACTTAGATTTGTACACAGCTCCGACCCTAATATTCTGATATTGTGTTCACTGTCACAGCATTGTACTTACAATAGAACTTTGGCACACATCCGAGTGCACTTACTTGAGAATGGGACCCACACTATTACTCAAGAACCAAGTAGACCCCACTAATATCTACCCTTGAACACAGACTTGAACTTAAGCTCGTACTCAGCCCCGTACGTACATGCTTTAGGATTCACAAACATATTCACAGCTGAACACGTGAACCTAGGCACTTTTGCACACTTGGGTACTTAACTCGAGATGTGGGACCCATACCACCACCCTATGTGGACGTCACTCATATCTACCCTTGGACACACACCCACTTACGCATGTGGGTACACATTGTGCACCCACAATGCACAACCAAACCCCCTCACATTTTCTCTATATTTACACACCCGCTCACCCTCTCAATTATCAGCCTCACCACCCCACAATCTGTTCTATACAAATTCTAGAGAGAGAGACCCGAGAGAGAGCTTGAGAGAACATAATCTCCCTCACCCTCGGTTTATACAGACACCCCACATGCTCCGGTTGGCCATTAAAGCTTAAGAAATAAGCTTGATTTTGAAATAGCATCAAAACCCCTTTTTCCTACACCAAACATACCCTAGTGAACCCAGAAGAACCCCCATTGAGTAGTTTTTGAAATGGGGATCATTTGATAGGCCATGCAGGCCATTATTCTATGAAACGGCTGAAAGAATAATCTTCTGGTAGGAGGTCTTAACGAATAAGCCAGATCATGGGTTCCTAGTATGGTTTAGAGGAGGAAAAACCGGTTCGAATGGCGTTGGTCTCGTCCATTTTTATGTAGTAATGAGGGAAAAACAAGCCTGGGAAGTTTTCCAACAAAATCGCGGGTCACCGGCAGCGAGTTGCTCGCCAGAGAAGAAGAAGACCCGTTTGGGTCTTCGGGTTATAACAAGCGGATCCGGGTCGGGTCTGGTTGGGTTAGTATGTGTGTAGAAGTGGGTAGAGTCGCGGTTCGGGTTGGGTTTTAAATAACCCGTGGGTCTTTTTAAGTAGCACAACGTCGTTTTGACGTCGGACTGGCTTCGGGTCAGCTTTCGGGTTTGGGGATGGGTCGTGTTGTGTCTGTGAATGGGTTAGGGTATGATCCGGTTTGCGTCAGAGTTTGGGTTATCGGGTTGGGTTATTTTGTTAGTGTAAATGGGTTCAGTTCGGGTTCGGTTTGGGTAAACAAGTTGGGTCTAGATGTGAGTATTAGTGGGTAGTCCGTTTAGGATTCGGTCGGGTCGGGTTGGGTATTTGGTTAAGTTTGTTCGTGAGGGTAGTTGGTTACAGGTACGGTCCGGGTCCGGGTTCGGGTTAGTGGGTAGGATTAGATTGTGAGTGAGTTTGGGTCTCGGGTTCGGGTTGGTCCAACCCGAATGAGTTTTTGGCATGGGTTTGCGTGAGTGTGTTAGTGGATAGTCCATCTAAGATTCGGTTGGGTCGGGTCTGACCCATCAGGTCACGCGTTTGGGTCCCCTTGGGAGTGGGTCCCCTTGGGAGTGTATTCGGGTAACCCGTAGGGATTTGGGTCGATTCGGGTTGACCCGTCGGGTCTGAGATTAATATTATTATTATTATTATTAGTATTATTAGTTTTAATTAGTTTAAAATGATTTAAATTATTTTAATAATTGTAAATGGTTTATAATTATACCATTAATGTTTTGTATTATAGAATATTATTTTTAATATTCTATATATCATTATTATATTATATATACTTATTATTTATTATTTATATGGTTAATATAAATAATAAATATCAGTTTTTAATAGTTTTAAATAGTTAATAAATACCTATATGTATTTATAAATTCTAGAAAATTAGGGTAATGACCCTGGGACTATTTTATTACATAATGAAAGTTATGAAGCTATAATATTATAGTCTAATATTTTTAATAATTAATAAGGAGCTATTTTATGAGTATATTAATTATTAAAAATAGCAAACGAGCTCCGAAAATTATGAGATAAATACTGGTAGTGTATTTTAATATCTAGTATTTAATAAAAATACTTCTAAGTATTGATTTTTATGTATAATTATAGTTATGTATTTAAATCCCGTTTCGGGTATTTATGGTATATATTATCTTCAATAATTCATGATAATTAATCCAGGAATCCGAAAATTACGCGGTCTGTTCCCAGAATCTTAGAATAGTGTCTAGAACATTCCCTTAAAGTTTGGTGACTTTTCGACTCGGTCGAAAATACAGCCTGTCTTTTAGGGCCCGCATTAGTGTAGTAAGCCCAACATATTACCTCGTAAAACACGACGGACTTCGATTTGAGTCTAGTCAATGGCATTGGACTCATAATGACACGTAGATCACTACCTTGAGGTATATAACCTCATTTGGTAAAATTACCATTTTGCCCCTATAGTTGTACTCATACATTATTACTGTTTATTCCGTTTATTGTTGTAGAACTTGACGATTATCTGCTTTTCGAGGATTGGTGACACGAGGTGAGTTTCCTAACCTCACTCTAATCCTAATAAGAGTAATATAAGATGTTTTAAAGTTACCTATATGATGTTTTGTATAAGTAATATGCTGATTTATGATGCCATATGCATTCCAATAATTGTAAGACTATGCGAAGCATGTTATGGTAGTGCTATCGCATACGTGAGCATGTCAAGGGTTTTATCTATATGACTATTGGTATCAATCCATGTTCTATGATCTATATTTTATATGTTATATTTCTGCCGCTAACTGTTAAAGGCACATTTCACGATGATTGTTAACTGGATTAAATAACGCATGCTATATTAATAATAAAGAGAATGAAAGTGGTTTTACAAATGGATATCGGTAGTGGACTCACTTGCATTTCATGACATGTGTTTGCATGCATTGTATAATAAAGAGTGGGGTATGATGAGATATGTGAATGTGAAAGAGATGTGATTTCTAGATCCGATGGATCAACGGCTGACGAGCCGGGTGGACATGAACAGTTAGGGTTCCTAGCGTGCCTCTCGCTGTTGAAGACGTCCGGTGATGCGCATACGTGGTTGAAGACGTCCCATGTATCGTTGAAGACATCTGGCTAGTGCTCTAATATACTTCTCAGCCGTGTAGACGACCGGTGAAAGTATACACATGGTTGAAGACGTCCCATATGCCAGTTCCATTAATTACAGATAGTGTGCGCCGTGATGACGTTCGGTGGCCTATCAAGGGATGAGTATGAATTGGCTGTTATAGCAGGTTATCATCCTTGATGTATCGAGTGTTGTCAAGTGGATGAGAAAGAGAGAATGAATGATGAGAATGAATTGATGAGTTAAATGGTTTTGTTCGACATGATTTGGCTTGGAAAGTTTTGGTTTTAAAATGAAATGGTTTTGAAAAGTATCGGTTTTAAAAAGCAAATGTTTTTGATAAGAGTTGGGAGTAAGCCACATTGGTCATGCATTTGCACGCACGAGGATAACATAAGTAGAATGTATTCTATGATATTATGTTTATCTGTCTACTTGTCTTGTTGAGACCTCTGCTATGTCCGTGGTGAGAATGCGTCTTTTGATAAGAGATTAACCATATCTTAAGGTACTAAACTATGACGTGAGTTGAGAGATGTTCTGTATTTATTGATTATTGTGCGGTTGAGACTCTCACTCAGCCTTGTTCCAAGGCTGACGGCATGTTACGCCCTGGGCATTCGTATGCCCACAGTGTTGTAGGTTTGGAGATAGACAGAAGAGTTCAGGATGCAGTGCCGTGGAGCCAAGGAGAATAAAGCCTTGCCCAAGATCTAATAGACAGATTCTCTAGTTTTTAAGCCTATGTAAATTGTATAGTATAGTCTCTTGCATTAAGATTGAAGTTATTGTAACCCTTGTTTAATTTCCGTTGCTGTATTATACTCTGATAAGTTTAGGTCATGCTTATGCTCTAGCATTTTCCCTTATGATTACATGGTACGGAGTTAGAAGGATAGGACGGTTAGCAAACTAGTCACGTGTCTATGGACCCATAAAGGAAAATTTTTATTTTCCCTATTTTTGGCTTACTCCAGGGCATGACAGGGTTTTAGTGGTATCAGAGCCTAGGTTTAGGCATTTACCATTTGTCCTATGCACTTTAAGTTATAAACCATTAGAACTTTTCCCCACTTATGAAGATACTAACCTTATGATAGTTTATATTGGACAGGTTAGCATGGAACCCTTTTATGTCCAAGATGGGTTTGGAGGGCACTGGGTATACCCAGATCGTATAGAGCCTATAGACCCAGTGTTGTACTGACAAAGGATTCGACAGAGTGCCCAACGGCATTTGGAGGATAATATGTGGCATGAGGTACATGTGTTGGGAATTGAGGACCCAGAGATCTTGCAAACAGAGGCACGTTACCGAGAAAACACCCTTAGACTTGTTCATCAGGAAGCAGCCGAGATGACTCATGACTTTTTGAGTTAGGCTAACGCCCCCACCAGGACCCGTAGGACCACCTCTCGCTATGCCACCCCCAGTACCAGAGGAGTCCATAACTGATACACCCTTGACTGTTAAGTCAGTCATGGGGACTGATAGGGAGGAGGATGATGATGGAGAAGTTCCAGCAAAGGAGACCAATTCTATGGAGGATGCTGATTCCGCAGTCAATGTTGACCCAACTAAGAATGTGGGCGAGAAACCACCCAAGAAAGACATAGCTGAGAAGGGAAAGTCAAAGGTCGAGGATCAAGATGATTGAAGGACTTTGTAATAGGACTGTTAGTCCATCTTTTGTGTATATAGCTATACTCAGGCATTTAACACATAGTAGTAGTAACGTGTACGCCTTTCATGTATCTGCTATTGCCACTATTCCCTACTATGTACTTATTTAGTGTACGCACTCCCTGATGTAAATGTTTTTCTAACTATTGTTAGCCTTAAGGTATATTAAGGCATATTTAATTATGTTTTCATGATGTCAAATATGCTATGATAATTACATGATTCATATTGATTCATTCCTTGTTATTATCATAGTCATTTTCATGCTCATATTTAATCTCATGTATTAATTTTTGTATCAATGTTTTAACATCTTTGTGTGCTTGAGATTCAATTGGTGTAGATCAAGATTACAAGGAGCTCAACAAGGATCAAGCTTGAAGACTTGAAGATTTTTCATCCTTGGTTGAAGTCTAGGACCATCATTGTAAGGCATCTTGATCTCACACTCTTAGGGGCTCAAACAAATGCTACAAGTTAAAGTTTTGGAAACAAATTTTAAATGGGTCATCTTTAAAGCAATACCTCAACCAATTGGAAAATAATTAGATGTTGAGTTTTATATGGTTGGAAAGGTATTTGAATCTAGTTTCCAAAACATCAAACGGATCAAAAATCCGAGTTTTGTACAGGGAGTTATGGCCTTTTTAGTGGAGATGTGTCAGGCTGTCAAACTGGGAAGGGCAGTCGACTGACGGCCCGATGCAGTCGACCGAACTGAGCAGAATGCAAACAAAACCCTCTATAAACACGTTCCAGTCGACTGCTTCAAGGACCAGTCTACTGCTTCATGCTCCAGTCGACTGAATCGACCTGAAAAGGCATAACGGCTAGTTTTTTTAAGGGGCTTTTAATTACCAAATGTGCCACCAACGGCTATAATCTTTCTTGGCCTATAAATACATGTTTTCCCACACCATTTTATGTTGATCAATCTATTGGAAAACATCTATTTCAATCACACAACTTGTTGATTCTTAATCATTCAAAATTGAGCCCTAGTTGTGTGAGTTTATCAATTTGCTCTAGCCTTCAATTGTAATCTTTGAGAGAGTGAATTGTAGTGAGCTTTCAATTGTATTATCCACTCTATAAAGAGAGTTCAATTTGTATCAAATCAATTATAAAGGTTGAGGGTTAGTAACCCTTGTGTGCAAAGAAGAGGCGTTCTTCTTTGGGAGAGATCATAGGCTCTTGTAACGGTTTGGTGCACACCCGTAAGTGTTCCGGGAAACGGTTTGGTCTACACCCGTAAGTAGATCGGATTAAGGAATCCTCAAGAGGTGTTGTTGAGGGGTGGACGTAGGCCGCGGGGTGCGATTGCCGAACCACTTGAAAATTCGGTTTGCAAGTTTCTCTTCCCTTATCTCTTTACATCATTGTTTGTGTTTTGTGTTTAATTTGCAATTTTGTTTGAAAATGTTAATTTCCGCTAAAACCTTATTCACCCCCCCTCTAAGGTTTCCACTTTTGGGCCAACAATTGGTATCAGAGCTTCGGCTCTTCTATTTTCAAAAGATTTTGAAAAATTTGAGTTAAGATCCAATGGAAACTGACTCTTCTTGCATTTATTATTGTGAGGGTCAATCGACATTAAGACCACCATGTTTTAATGGCTCAAACTATGCCTATTGGAAAAATATAATGAGAATCTATATGATTTCTCAAGATTTTGATTTATGGCAAATTGTGGTCAAAGGGCCTCATCTACCTAAAAAAATTGAAAATGGTTTTTCTATTCCAAAGACGGTAGATGAATATAATGATGCCGATAAGAAACTCATAAAAATAAATGCTATGGCAATGAATTTATTATATTGTGGTTTAGATCCTAATGAGTACAATAGAATTTCCTCTTGCGAGTCCGCAAAGGAAATTTGGGATAAACTTGAGGTTGCTCATGAAGGTACTAATCAAGTCAAGAAGTCAAAAATAAATCTTCTTGTTCAAACTTATGAATTGTTTAAAATGTTGCCATATGAATCTATTGGAGATATGTTTTCTCGTTTTACCATTCTTATTAATAACTTGAAAAACCTTGGTAAAGTTTATACTAATGAAGAAATGATTGAGAAAGTGCTTAGGTCTTTACCAAAGGATTGGCAACCAAAGGTCACGGCGGTTCGTGAAGCAAAGGAGCTTTCAACACTCTCCTTGGAACAACTCATGGGTTCTCTCATAACTCATGAAATGGAATTGGCCGTCTTCGAAAGTGAAGAAAATAAATTGGAAGTGAAAGAGGCCAAAAGGGGAGACATTGCTTTAAAATCCTCAAGCTCAAAGAAAAAGAGGAAAGATGTTGAGAGTGATGAGGATGAGAAAATGACAAAGCTCACCCGAAAATTTGCAAAGTTTCTAAAGAAAAAAAAATCGGGAAATAAGTCACCCAAGGAGGAAAAACACAAAAAGAAGACAATCAAGGCCACTAATAGTAGTTCCGAGAGCGAATCATCGGACGACGACTCAAATGGTGAAGAGATTGTCAATCTTTGCCTCATGACATTGGAAAGGGCCTCTCCTACCACCTCGGCAAATGGAGCATCCAAGAAATGCTTGGACAATGGTTAAATCTCTTACCCTAAGCCTATTAGGAGTAGGATAGATTAATTTGCTTAGATATACATACTTGATTTTTTATGCATAAATCTTGTTTCATCCACTTGTGATTTGGATATGTCTTTACATTGATTATCATGCTCTTGATATTGCTTATTTGAAAAATGATGATATGCTTTTGTTTGATTGACAAAGTTTTAAGAATGGTTAGACCAAATGATGTTTTGTAAATCATTTAAATTTTTGCTGCTAAACTATCATTTTTATGAACTGCTGAACAAAGCAGTCGACTGGTACCCCGACACAGTCGACTGATATAGGTGTGAGGCTTTGAACTTTTTGTTTCTGCATTGTTCAGTCGACTGAGGTGTCGACTGGTTTTGCATCCTTAATCCGTGCCTTCTTCCGTCGACTGAGGCGTCGACTGAACCTCTGTTAGCCCCAAATTTCTGAGCCCTAATTTTGTTCTTCAGTCGACTGCTCCTGCGATACAGTCGACTGTTTTGATAATTTTTGTTTATCTTTGATTTTGAGTTCTCCGACTTTTTATTGGTATCTTTTGGGAGAATTTGCTCTCTATTCATATCTTTTGGTATCTTTTATCATTGCACATGCTTAGGGGGAGCACCTTCATGTATCTTTTGCTCCAATGTGGTTATATTTGTTTATTTTTGGTATCTTTTTGGCCTGTTTGATTTGTATGCCTATTGTGAGGGGGAGCTTCGTATTTTATCCTCAAATCTTTTTTATAATGTCTGATCTTGTCAAAATCAAGATATAAAAGTATGCTTATTTATGCTTTAGTTTCAAAAGATTTGTAGTGTGGAAAGTAGAGGTCGAACCCACAGAGATTGTTAACTTTTAATCCTTTAATTACTAAAATCTAATCTATCTAGTTATAAGAAAATCGGAAGTTGAATTGTTATTATCACTACTACTTTAAACTATGAAATTTTAGAATTAAGATCTAGAATTAAATCTAAGTAAACTTAAATGCAAAATTGGAAATTGGTTTAAATATATGGAGATGAGATCTAGGATTACAAATCCACCACTAACTATGCATTGAGGGTCTATACTTCTTATTCTAAGATCTATGTTTTGATGAACTTTCTTATCCACACACTCTCCTTTGCTGCTTCTGAAGCAGCAATGTATTCTGCTTCGGTCGTGGAATCTGCCGTTGTATCTTGCTTACAACTCTTCCAGCTAACAGCGCCCCCATTAAGGGTAAACACATACCCAGATGTGGATTTTCTATCATCCACATCAGACTCGAAGTCCGAATCCGTATAACCATCAACTCTCAATTCTCCTCCTCCATAAATAAGGAACATATCCTTAGTTCTTCTCAAGTACTTAAGGATGTTCTTCACTGCAATCCAGTGATCCATACCTAGATTAGACTAATATCTACTTGTAACACTTATAGCATGACTGATATCAAGTCTAGTACATAGCATAGCATACATGAGACTTCCCACTGCTGAAGCATATGGTACTTTGCTCATGCTCTCTCTATCCTCTGGTGTCTTAGGACTCATGTCCTTCGAGAGATGAATTCCATGTCTGAAGGGCAGCATCCCTCACTTGGAATCTGCCATGTTGAATCTATTCAACACTTTATCTATGTATAAGGACTGGGATAAACCAAGCATTCTTTTAGATCTATCTCTATAAACCTTTATACCCAGTATATAAGATGCTTCTCCCAAATCCTTCATGGAGAAGTTTTATGAAAGCCATAGTTTGACTGATGATAACATTCCTACATCATTCCCAATGAGGAGGATGTCATCAACGTACAAAATTAGGAACGTAATCGCTTTCCCACTGAGCTTCTTATACACACATGGTTCATCCATATTTTGATGAAAATCAAATGCCTT
This sequence comes from Hydrangea macrophylla, assembly GCA_033977485.1. Lineage (NCBI taxonomy): Eukaryota > Viridiplantae > Streptophyta > Magnoliopsida > Cornales > Hydrangeaceae > Hydrangea > Hydrangea macrophylla. The sequence continues at coordinate 8,369,080 of CM066990.1, read as the reverse complement.
AATTGCTTCATCAAAACGGATGTTCCAACTTCGAGATGCTTGCTTGAGTCCATAAATGGATCTTTGCAGCTTACACACTTTGTGGTTTTCACCACGGGATATAAAGCCTTCCGGTTGCTCCATGTAAATCTCTTCCTCAATCTGACCATTGAGAAAAGTGGTCTTTACATCCATCTACCATATCTCATAGTCATAGTGTGCAGCTATAGCAAGTATAATCCTGATGGATTTTAGCATGGCTACTGATGAGAAGGTTTCCTCATAGTCAACTCCTTGTCTTTGTTTGTAACCTTTTGCCACTAGCATAGCTTTGTAGGTCTCTACCTTTCCATCCGAGCCTATCTTCCTTTTGTAAACCCATTTGCAGCCAATAGGTACAATACCTTGAGGCGGGTTTACCAAAGTCCAGACTTGGTTGGAGTACATAGAATCCATTTCTGATTTCATGGCAACTTGCCATTTACTCGAATCGATGTTTGACATCGCCTCTTTGTAATTAGTAGGATCACTCTTGTCGCCATTGTCTCCACAATGAAAGAGTTCCTCATCACCTTGATGGAGATCCAAGTATCTCTTATTAGGTATGGGAGTCCTACTAGTCTTACGTGGAGGTTGTGTGATAGAAGGTGCTACTGTAATAGGGTTTGAGGACTCTTCCTCATGTTGGTCAATGTTGGTTTGTGATTCAGAGGACATTTCCTCTAATTCTATCACTTTCCCATTGCCTCCATCTTGAATAAACTCTTTTTCAAGAAATACGGAAAACTTGCTAACAAACACCTTTTGTTCACCTGGGTGATAGAAATAGTATCCCAAAGACTCTTTTGGATAACCCACAAATCTACATTTTACTGACCTAGATTCCAATTTGTCCACTTCTAGTTTCTTGACATAGGCTGGACAACCCCATATCTTAATATAATTAAGACTAGGCCTCTTCCCATGCCACATCTCATGCGGTGTCTTAGGAACAGATTTGGTCGGCACCCTATTCAGTATATGTGCTGCTGTTTGAAGCGCATATCCCCAAAATGATATAGGTAAATCTGTGTAGCTCATCATGGATCGTACCATATCCAATAAGGTACGATTTCTCCTTTCGGACACACCATTTAATTGTGGTGTTCCAGGTGGAGTCCATTGTGATAAAATACCATTTTCCTTGAGATGGTCCAAGAATTCATTGCTTAAGTATTCACCTCCTTGATTTGATCGAAGAACTTTAATATTTTTCCCAGTTTGTTTTTTTACTTCATTTCTGAATTCTTTGAACTTTTCAAAAGATTCAGATTTGTATTTCATTAAATACACATACCCTAACCGTGAGTGATCATCGGTGAAGGTTATGAAGTATGAAAAACCTCCTCTTGCAATTGAATTCATAGGACCACACACATCAGTGTGAATTAATCCAAGTATATCGGCAGCTCTTTCCCCATGTCCCACAAAGGGTGATTTGGTCATTTTGCCTATGAGACAAGATTCACAAGTTGGATAAGCTTCATAAGCTAATGATCCAAAATGTCCATCCTTAACCAACTTGTTGATACTATCATCACTAATATGACCTAATCTAAGATGCCACATATAAGTAGGATTAACTTCATCTTTAGGTCTTTTTGGTGTTTTATCATTTGCTTGCTCAATGTAGTTAATACCATTATCTAAGTTTAAGAAATAAAGACCATTCAAATACATGCCAGAACCAACTAAATCATCATTTAAATAAAATGTGCATTTATTTTTCTCAAAAACAAATTTATAACCATCTCTAGATAAAGCAGAAATAGAAATAATATTCCTAATAATATCTGGCATAAATAAACAATCTTTTAATTCTAAAACTACGCTAGATGGTAATGCTAAATAGTAGCTCCCTATAGCTAATGCAGCAACACTTGCTCCATTTCCCACTCGAAGAGCAGCTTGTCCTCTACTCAGCCTTCTGCTTCCCCTTAAACCCTGCAACGAATTGCAAATATGAGAACTAGTTCTGGTATCTAATACCCAAGAAGAAACAGAATTAACCGAAAGGTTAGTTTCTATAAAAAGCAATTTAGACATACCTTCAGAAGGTTTGTCTTTTATGGAAGCAAGGTACTCTCTGCAGTTCCTCTTCCAATGTCCTTCTTTGCCACAGAAGAAACACTTTCCTTTACCCTTATCATTTGCGGGCTTGCCTTTCTTGATCCCTCCCTTTGCCTTCACCTTGGACTTCTGCCCCTTCCATTTTCCTTTACCCTTGGGCTTGGACTTAGAACTAGAAGCCTTATGAATGACAAGAGCAGATCCCTTTGTCTTTTTGATAGAGCCTTCCGCAGTATTCAACATATTTAGCAACTCATGCAGTGGAACTGTCATCCTGCTCATGTTGAAGTTCATAACGAACTGAGAAAATGAATCTGGCAAGGATTGTAAGATCAAATCTATTTGCAAATTTGCATCCATGCCTACATCAAGCTTTTCGAGTTGCTCAATGTAACCGATCATCTTAAGCACATGCTCATTTACAGATGACCCCTCTGCCATTTTGGCTTGGAAGAGTTCTTTTGAAACATTAAATCTTGTGGTTCTGCTTTGTCCCCCATACAACTCTTGTAGGTGAAGAAGAATAGAGGTTGAGCTTTTATATGAATCATGTTGCTTCTGAAGCTCATTGCTTATGGATGCTAACATGTAGCATCTCACCTTTATTTCATCTTCCTGCCACTTTCTCAAAGTGTCATGCTCTTCCTCAGTGGATCCTTCCGGAAGAGATTCCGGCATTGGCCCATCCAAGACATAGGCAATTTTGTCAGAAGTAAGAATGATTTTTAAGTTCCTAAACCAATCATCAAAGTGTGGTCCAGTCAAACGGTTGGTATCCAGAATTTTAACAAGGGGGTTGAAGTTTGACATTTTTCGCGGTGATCTACAGAAGATAAATAGCAATTTATGAGCATAAAATAAAATTCAATTTTATTATCCATTAGATTTTGGGTCTTTAAATCATAATGGTACCTCCCACTATTCTTTTCAAATTCCTCATCCCTTTAAAGAAATTTGGGAATCTTTATTTATAAAAATTTCTAGTGGGGATTAGGGTCCCACCAAAACTAGTACAACCTCACATAATAGTTTCTTGGTTGTACTAACTTTGATAAGAAGGTAACTTCTTACCTATTGCTTCTTAAGCAAGTTCCAATCATCATTTAGCCTCTAAAATTATGAACCTCACATAATAGTTTCTTGATCCATATATTTTAGTTAAGTTAGACCCACCATTTATACAAGTATGAGTCACTAATGAGACCCTCACATAATAATTTCTTGGATCCCACTAACCCCTCACCTCATAATATCATATATTTAAATAGTATGAGTGGTTTTTCTTAAAATGAGTAGTCCCCACATATCTGTAGCCGACAAACCTAATAAGAAAATACAGTCACCTATAATGGTGGAAGGCTACGATAAGATATTCATAATGTCTCTTCGCTTACAACTTAGTATTATAACAAGAAGGGAATTTTATGGTCTTATCAATTATACATGCATCAAATACATAAAATAAATATTTCATCATTTATATTTTAATATGTCCATACAATGCTCCCACTAATTAAATTTAGAAAACAATTTTAAAATTTTAATTTAAAGGAGTATCCTCGTGACAAAACGAATGGATTAAATTTTAAAACAATTTTAAAATATGGACATATAAAATATATGGTGAAACCACCCAAATAATTATCACATAAAATTGGGTCATGGATGATTATGGACTTTTAAGGTGATTCAACTTGAGCCTTTAAGTTGAATCTAGGTCTATGGGGTTGTATTCATTATTAAACATCACATGCTTTCAAGCTCTAAACTTAAAACAATAATAATAAATAGTCTTCATTCTTTTCTTGGACACCTTGTTTATTCCAAGTAGGCTCCACCATGCCTTTCTTGTAATCTTCTGATCTTCATCTCTAAGCCTAATTTACATGACTTTAAAAAGAAAACCCTTGATCCATGATCAAGGGGGAGGTACATAGGAGGGAGATAGAAATTACATCGAGAAAGAGGAGGAAGGCATGAAAGCCCCATTTAAAAATTACAAACCCAAAATAATAAATCATTCAATCAAATTGAATAATAAACCAATCACATAGCTCAATTATTTTGGTCTAGTCCATAATCATCCTTTACATTAACCATTCACATCTAATGCAAATAAAATAATAAACTATTATTATAGTATTTTATTTTGGGACTTATACTAATCACATTAGTATTTAAATTTAATTAAATTAAAATTAAATTCTATTTTAATCAAAAGTTAGCACTCAGTATGACCACAAAAGTGATCCACCGCACATAGACCGTACGATCCGTACGGTTCGATTGACACCTGCCCATTATTTGATTTGACTTTTATAAAGTGTAAAAGTTTTTCAAATACTTAACTTAATGATACATATGTATATCACATATACATATATGTATCAATCCTTAAGAATTTAAAATTTTGAATCTTATATCAAATCTAGAGTCCCAAAATTCAGATTTATTTAAAATAAATTCATACTATAAAATAATTAGGTATTTTGTATTAATCATAAACTAAGGCTCTGATACCACTGAAAGAAAACCATATGGAACCAATAAAGGTTCGCGCAGCGGAAAACAAAAATTTAATGGTTTCCTAAACCCATGATCAAGTCTATGATATATACAAAATACATACAACATCCATAGGGGGTTAATTGAATAATTACCCTTGAAGCGTGCTTTACAAAATATTGAATCTAGTTCGTCCCACGAACAGTTCACCAAATCGTCCAAGCATCCGATCTCTAAAAGTATCCACACGAGCAAATCACGAATTGGAAGAATGTCTGATTTCTCCAAATATTTAATTGAAGAAAAGTAAAATCCCTTGGGCCAAAGTAGACGTACGGTTTGTGTAGGTAGATGTGGTTTATTTGAGGAAAAGTATTAGATGTGCTAGCTCATATATTATTTCCCATACCTCATATATATAACAATGCTATAAGTCCCTTTCCTAATCTAATTAGGAAACTATATTTGATTAGAAGACTTTCCTAAATCAAATATAAACTAATAGTATTATTATACTACTTCCATATTAACAACTTAATATCAAGTAGACCCTCACAACTTCTTCCAATTACACATTGCCCTTTTGTGTGTGACCCCTTAGGTTCATACTAATATGGTAGTAGGTATTAACACTTTTAAAGTATTACAATTAGAACCCTTTCTAATTAATTTAAATTAGAACATCTTCTAATTCTCCCTTGTAGAAATAATTAATATTAATATTTATTACTTCTGAGCTTCTACTAGTCATGAGTGACACCTAGCAGTATAACATGACACACCCCAGACAGTCTGAAAAATAGTGAACCTTTCCGTTAACAATTACCATACAATTCAATCCTTCTATCAAACAATGTCCCAATTAAATCTCTTGGGTAATGGACATATTATCAAATCCAGATTTAATTATATGTTCTCGAACTAATTGATATTTCTCTATTTGGTGAAATTAAAAAACTCTTTCTAATTCTCACCCTGCCCTGGCCAGGGAGCTTTACTTGAGATATATCATAGAAGATCACATAGGACATTCACTCCCTCACTTGAGAGTGATGGATTCCTTGTTGTACATTCACATGCCTCCATGTATGACTTATTATACCCAACAATACATGAATATTCCTTTGATTAAAACATAAACACCGTGCACGTTAGAGCATAATAACTTATACACAAGACAACAGTAATGGTCTCAGGTCTAAGGATTACTTGTACCACTGTAACTAAGAACAATCCATTGATAGATAAGTAAAACTCCATTTGGATTTTCCTAATAGTTGATCACGTTCAGTGAACTTGTTCTATAACAAGCACCCATATGTCTGTTCCAGCGTCCCCACACTGATGACTTAAGACTAGTCATATTTTATCAAATAAAATGAACATGACACATATTAGTCTAGCCGGATTATTAAATACCCAATTTAATAATCCTACGACTAAGAACAATTTTAGAATAAAGAAACTAAGAAGTATATGATCTTGTTCCTTAACTCTTTAAGTACATACCTTCTCAACTTTAATTATATGGACATATCATATAAATGTTAAACAACAATAATGATAAATAATAAACTTGCCCTTTATTAATATGAAACTGTTATTACAAGGTAATATTCCTAAAACACTACTCCAATCTAATTGACTTTTAGGGCATACTACTAACATGATATACATAATCTGCATTTGGATTCAATCTCATCATGGTGTGGCTCCATTGGCCGAAAAAGAATGCTCACTGTCAGCGGATACGATTCAATTTATCTTAACAAATATGCATGCATATTACATATATATATACACATACAGACCCATGAATGTTTGCGAATTGCAATTATGTAGGCAAAGAAAACAGAATACAAAGCATATGAAAACAAATTATTTATATATTACACATACATTCAAGAGGTATTCTAATTAGCCTTCATGAGGCTAAACTCAATCCTATTACAATATTTATATTTGCATAAAATATTTTCTACCCAAATCTCTATGGATCTATTGAGACCAACATAAAAAATTTGGGTTCAACAGATTTTCCAAAAAATACATAAGAAAAAAAACCAATTTCTTTGTAGTTTAGAAAAATAACATTTTCTGCCTTTAATTCTTGAAGTGAAGATACTAAAATTTAAAATAGGATAGTTGAAATCCAGAGATTAAGAGGATGATCCAGTTTTATGGCAGAAGAACACGTCTTAAAAATGTTGGAACACGTAAATAAACTTGGAACAAAATTACCTGATCAATAGCATCTTTAACAAATCATGGGCCGAGTCACGGATCTCGCTCTCTTTAAGACGTTTCGCAGCTCTATCCAAAGTGTGCGAGCAGTTCGTACTTGCCACGCCGTCCCCAGGATAAAACAGCCCAGAATCACTTTTGTCTCAGTTTTTCTTTGCACCAAGAAAAACTGGTATACTAAACACCCTTTCTGATATATTGCTCGAAAACAGAAAATGAAAATCTTTCTTTTCAATTTTGAAAACAATAATCACAAAAGTGATTTTGATCTCTCTGTCAAACTTGAAGAGAAGAGCTCACAGAATTTTTTAAAGTTGGAAAACCCCCCCTTCTCGGCTCAATTTCTATGTGTACATATATATATATATATAACTTTCCAGTGAAGCTAAACCAAACAGAGATCATCCTTCTCTTCTTACTACCAAAAGACAATACATGATGTTATATCAATGAACGTTCACATGAACGTTTTAATCATAAAAGGATACCATTTACTAGTATTATATTATAATAATAAAGTAGATTAATTTCTTGTGGCTGTTATATACATTGTAACTACATAAAATCATTAAATTGGATTAATGTTGAAGCACAAAATGTTAAAAATTGATAAAGTTTTTTTAAAAAATATTTTATGCAAATACTCCAACACTTGCACCTGAATCGAGATACTGCACGTCGCCTTTTGGATTCTCCCCCTCCTTATATGCCCAATAACAAAGCGGGTTGTTCTTCCTTCTTCTCCATCAATAGTTATAGAGTCCAAGGCTTTTGACTCCTCATACATTGTAATCAGACTTTGATACCAACGATTGGAGGATTTCTTCAATCACTTGACTATCTTCCATATTTTCTCCATATCTCTTCAATTAATTGGTAATAGCCAATAATCTTGAGAAATATTCCAAGACATACTCGTTCTCCTTCATATGCAAAACTTCAAATTCTTCTCTTAGTGTTTGTAGGTGAACTTTCTTAACCTCGTCCACGCCTTTATGGGAGTTCTAAAGAACCTCCCACACTTGCTTCAAAGTGGTTGCATTAGCAACTTTTTCGAACATCCAAACATTGGTGGATTAGAGTCATAGCTTGTTAATTGATCCTTCTTCATTGTCTTTTGCAAGAATTTATTTTCACTTTGGGACAAAGAGCCCTCATTAATTCCTCGGTTCTTCATAACCATTCTCTACAAGATCCCATGCATCTTGGGACCCAAGCAAGGCCTTCATCCTGATAATCCAATTATCATAGTTCTCTTTTGTTTGCATGGGTTATTGAAAATGAATACATCCCATTTCCATCTTTTGCAACCTCGAACTGTGGGCTCTGATACCACTTTGATGGAGACTAGAGCTCACATACACACGCAGGAAGAAAATGGAAGATTGCTAACTCTAAGTAAATGAAACTTTTATTTCTTAAGGCCAAGATAACTTTAATTTAATGGTTTGATTACACAAAATATTTATAAATTCACAAGCACTCTGATCTCCCCTAATTATAACTAGTTACATTTAACCACTTTCATTGACTCTTCTCTTTATTTTATATTATCTAACAAATTCCTGTGACGTATCTTTTCCCAATCCAGCGGGCCTAAATTAAGTTACTTTCCAACGCCATTAATTGGCATTCAAGAAATTAATTTGCATCTAAATGATAGTCTGATTGCATTTAAGGCATTTTAACATATTATTGTGAACCTCTTTTATGGGGAATTGAGGAAAATTCAGCATATGGGTCATGTGACTGTGAGGATTAGGGTGAATTGATGTCCCCAAAACTACGGGTTGGCATGCTACTAATCCCATTGTACGGGTAGCCCATTGTTTGGTGATGAGAGTAAGTGTACACTTATGCATTAGATTGGGATCCATCACTGGTCATGTGGCTTTGGATCATATATATGACTCGGTGCCACTAATATCCTCTTAGTTCTAAATTACTTCTTGAACGTCAATGTATATAACTTGTTATTTTGTGCATTTTCCTGAAATTGTAGTTGCGTTCTTATCATTGTTCCTGGCTTCCAATATTTCTTTACCAGCAACACCGGCTATCTCGGACAAAATGGATAGGGTAAAAGATGATGCCTTGTAAATTTAGTCTTCATTTTTCACATTTTGCTTGCACTCTTTGTGATGTTTGTAAATATGTCAGTGTATAATTAAACGACGCATTGGTGGAGGAATATATGGAGTCATATATCAGGCTCAATGGCTAGGGTAAAAGATGATGCTTGTAAATTTAGTCTTTATTTTTCACATTTTGCTTGCACTCTTTGTGATGTTTGTAAATATGTCGGTATATAATTAAACGACGCATTGGTGGAGGAATATTTGGAGTTGTATATCAGGCTCAGGACAAGTGGAATGACTACAAAGATGTTGCTTTGAAGAAGTCTAAGGTTGATGGAGAATTGGAGATGGGATACAACCGACCACCCTTAGAGAAATTGAAGCTTTGCAAGCTCTTGACCATGAAAATATTGTCAGGTATGTCATAACCCTACAACTTTCATTAGTTCAGGTGTGCAATGATCAAGATGATGATGACAGTTTCAAATATTAACTTGACTTTTTCCTTTTATTTTTCCCCTATATATGTTGGAGACAACGTACGTTATGGTTTTTCGTTTCCCTCACCCTTTTTTTTATTTTTTTTTCGAACAGTATAGAGATTTCAACAAAAAGGGAATTGGGAAATCCATATCTAAGTTTCAAGATCCTAACAACTACAAGAAGGATTCCTCCAAAAGGCCCCAAACAATCAACATAGACAGATTGTCTTGTCTGGGTTGCGAATTTTTAGTAAATGGATACTTTTCATTTTTTTCTGGTGCTTATTTGCCATTTATAATTGGTTACAGTTTGATGAGGGGGCCTTTCCTTTGATAGATAGTTTGCTGATTTGCTCGGTTTGAACATTATTTCTTGTCTTCCAATGGTATGCATAGGCAGGGGCGGATCCAGGAATTTGACATGGGGGCTATCTTTTACGTGTTACAAGACTTAAGTAGGCTTCTCATTTGACAATAAAAGAGAGATGAAGTAGTAGAAAAAGCACATAAGTATGCACTTTTTACTACTCGATCAATAATCTGCATAATTTTGAGAAGTGTAGTTTTTTTCTCGAGAAACTTTATAGTTCTTGAATAATTTTGATGAAGGTAACCCTATTTATAAATAATAGTAAGTACGATTAATGGCCATGATTTATATAAGGGGCGATCATTCAATGAAATAGAAACTTATGATAATATTTTAGAAGTTTTGGACATCCTAATAAAGTAATCATTCTAGAAGGTCATCCTATTTATAATATTATGTACAAGTCTCTAAAAGATTCTAGAGAATTCAATGATTCTCTTTAAGTCTAGGGAGTTCCAAGTATTCTGTACAAGTCCATACACAACCCCTAAACCTTTTAAGTGGTCAGGATAAAAAAGGCATATAACTTTTATCCTATCCGGCATTTGGTAATGTTATTGGACAGGATAAAATAGTCCTGAACTAGATTTCAACCCATGGAGAGTGCAATAACTCTAACCCATGGGAGGGGGGATATTAGGTGGGATTAAAAGTTTGAGATTACTTCTTGGGACAAAAAAAAACATTTTTTTTTTCAGATCTCTTATTTTCTTTTCTTTTTTCATATCCTATTTTTTATTTATTTTTTACTTTTTCATTCTCAGACTATTTTGTTTTTTCCAAATCCCTTTTTTTCTATTTTCTTTTTTCTTTTTTCTCTTTTTCATTTTCAGATCTACAATTTTTGTTTTTTTTAGATCCCTTTTTTTTTCCTTTAGATCTACCTTTTATCTAGTCTGTTTTTTTTTTTTTTTTTCATTTTCAGATATCTTTTTTTTTTTCGGATTTGCAATTTTTTTTGTGTTAAAAAGCAATAAATTTGTGATTATGCGGAACTAATATCCAGGCACGTTCCAAACACAGGACAACATAATAGCTTATCAGACAGAATTACTATCCTATACGATCCCGCCTTATTTGCCAGTTTTATCCAGGCTGTCAAAAAAGGCTTAATAGAATAGGAGGCTTAATTAAATTTTTAGGGGGGCTTAACTTAAATATAACTTTCTTTTATAGAATATAAAAAGAAATTTTCAAAACTTAGAAGGACTTGAGTCCCCCCCTCCCCCTTTACCCTTATATAGATCTGCCCTTGTGCATAGGTAGTGTTACACACTTGGAGGTGGGTATATTGAGCAGTCTGTGGTTCTTTCGTAACAGGGTTTGTTTTTCCTTTTTCAATGGGTTTTATTTGGGGTGTCAATTTTTTACATCACGCGACAGCACATAAACCAGCACGAAATAAATAGATTTGTATTTTTGAAATATGCAATGTCAACCATTGTCAAAACCTAATAATATTGGAAAATTCTATCTACACCTAGCTACTTTACTCTGTACACCCACCCTGTTGCATTGCATAGTTGCACAAGAGAAGTAAGAACAATTAAGTGGGTGCATTATAGAATTTTCCAATAACATTTATAGTTCCACCTTAAAAGTAACAAAACCACCCAATTCTTTCTGATTGTCTCTCTACTTAAGTCTCAACAATGTCATTTAGAGATGGATATACAAGTTAGAAGATTGAAATCTACTTCTATAACTATGTGCTGCTACAATCATTGTTATTATTTGGTTACTTTGATGGTCAATTTTTTAATTATCATGCAATGCATATTGCATTTTCACGTTTCCATCATATATTGCATTTTCACGTTTTGATGGTCAATTTGGTATTGGGGAAGTTTTACTTTCACTTTTTATCACTTCATTAATTAACTTAAGAACTTTAGATCTATGCAACACATTTTTAAAATCATCAAGATTTGTATGGATAACTTCAGATACTTCATTTGAATTAATTGAATATTTTCAGACTAAATCGCCTTAAATGAGTAAACAATAGATGTTCTGCTATTCGTGTGGATTAAATGGATTAGATTCGTTAATTGGGTATGTAACATGTGTATTATACTAATAGAGTTTGGGTTTAGGTCTTTGATATGTTTAAAAAAATAACACAATTACAATACGATATGATTATGACATGACTCGATAATGACACAACACAATTCCCACCCCTAATTTTATTTCTTCCTTGTAAGCATTGATTATCTAATAATTTTTTTTTTGGAACAACAAGAGAAATCATGTATTGAAATTTGAGTTGCTTTCAAGCCAATCCCCTTTACTGTTAAAATTGATTTACTGTCAAAAATAAAAATAAAAAAATCAACATAGACAGATAAAGCCTAAATGGCAAAAGACCCAACACAAAACCCCCAACAACTTTTTAAAAAATAAAAATAAAATAAAAAATAAAAATAAAATAAAAAATAAAAAAAAGCATTGTCTAGAACCTACATCCCTTTAAGAACACACACATGTGTCCATTGAAATTGTTAGTAGTACGCCCAAAGCAGTGGCAGACCCAGGGTTTTATGTTAGGGGGGGGCAAGTTAAATGGACTTGGGTCGCTAGTTGTTTGCACCCAACAACCGTCAAAGATTTTTGAAAAAAGCACAGAAATAGGATGGGCCTTAGCCTGTTCGGCCCAATAAGAATCTGCTCTCACTTCATAGGAGTGTATAGGCCCAGCAGCGATGGCATGGTTTGCGCTATCTGGGGAACTAGTATGTCGCTAGACAGTGGCTAAGACATGAAACCAAGCTTTGAACAATGCAGCATGTCCGGTCCAACGTATGGTGATCTTGCTAAGGACATCGGATCGAGCATTATAATGACTGGCTATGAGTGATAAATGCTAATCTGTGAATAGCTTGCAATAGAGTTTGGGCTTATCAAGGTAGTAAGAGGTGTTCCTTGAAACAGATGTAGCCCGATAGTTCAGAAACTGATTCAGGAGATTCATCAGGCATGATGAGCATTACGGCAATTGAACGGGCTAGGAAAGAGTGAAGAAACTTTTTTTAGTCGGTCTGGTCCAAAAAAATAGAAGAATCCAAAAGTTCGTCTAGCCTGATGGAGACCAGATTAAAAGGAGGCAGAGGAGGATAAGAATAGAATCCCATCCTTATCGATTTTTGAAGTAAATCGTGCAATATTCAGGCAAGCTGTTAAGGAAAGAAATTAGCCATATCTAGGTGGTAATTAAGGTCAGATCCCAATAAACTTAGGATTAGCTCGATATGGATGAAGATGGAAGGAGTTGGGATTGGAAAGGAAGTTGGTCGTCCTTATCCCAGTGATTACATGATTGGAAGAGTCCTTACCATATCCCAACACCTCGAGGCTGCTATAAATACAACAGACTAACCAACATTCAAGGGATTTCGCGTCATTCTCGAAACCCAGCATTCAAAGCACATCCTAGAGCATTTTTAAACAAAATCTGTCATGCCCCAAAGTGTTAGGAAACTACGTTCCCAAAATCCGTTGACAGCGCGTATACGTTGGTACTGCGAAAAATTTCGTGAATGCTATAATAACCCTACAAGGGCGGAACTAGGGTTACCTTGAACTGCAAAACGGATTGCTGTAGTAGCTGAATCGAGATCACGGGCTCAATAATAGCTCACGATCTTCTACCGTATTGCTCTGCTGCCAGAATATCGAACTGAGTGTGGGCTCTTTCGAATACCTTTCTATTTTCTGCTCTCCCTTTTTATGCTCTCTTTTCTATTCTGAGTTATAATACTCTTGATGGAAAAACGCAAACTGAGAAAAGAGCCAAAACAACATATATATATAGGTTACGATAGGGACCACAAGAAGTCAATAAGGAATAGGCTTCCTTATGAAATTAGGAAACCCTAATTCGAACTGAATTAGATTCCTATTTCCATAAATTATAATTCATACCACTAAAGAATTATAATTGCACTCCTACCCTTATCACAAAAATATATTTCGAGCTCCATGTTATTAAATGCTTATTATCTCCCGACGTTAAGATTACATATATCCATTAATTAAATATAATTACTGACAATAATATTTAATTAATCTCTTAAAACTCCTTGAGATCCTCAGCTTAACTTATCTGATATGTCGGATACAAAATCCACCTGTAGGGTTTGACATAATCAAAACTTATCAGCTTTTTCAAGGGGATATCATCAATTCCAAAATTGAGACATGGATTCCATCATTAATTAATATCCACCACACAATTAATATTGTCACCCAATCCAATGAGATATTGACCCATTTAAGGATCTCATCCTTTTAGGGATCAAAGCGTAAATACTAAATGTACGTGTCTATAAATTAACTTAGGATTTAGAGAATAAGCACTCATAATAGCCATGAGGTATTAATTATCTTACAAGTCAGTACAAAGATAATTACCCCAAGTCGGTCCCGTTTAATACACAAAGTATACCAGCATAGGGAGTTGAACCTATACAGTTTCCCGCAGTTAAGACAAACCTACTACATCACCATGCTACAGTCCTACTGATGGTGTTTCCAATCCCATCTAAGACTGTAAACTAATATCTTACATTTTACAAGATCTGATGGTTTGATCTTCCGTGTGTAAGTCGGACTCTAGACACCAGACCACCTACTATGTAGAATAAGAGACACACATGCACAATAAACAACACAATGCAAACATTGCCCGCACAGCTTCTCATAAAAATGGAATAACTGATTTTATTAAATAAATAATAAATCAACTGCATAAAGCATGGCTTTTAGTATGTATCCCTAAGACAAAGTAGCAGAAATTAGAGGGAAATAAAATTTTCCTTTCCGGATCCGTAAGCCATGACTAGTTACATTAACTGATTGTTCTTTAAGCATTCTACACATGGTTAAAGAGTAAGCAGAAGTATAAAAACATCTATTGGTATTTTTCAATAGAACTCAAATGTCTGGGGTCCAGCTATTACATCATGAGTTCCAAATAAGGAAACTATAAAGACAGTCTAGAGAGATCTATGCTGATCACAATACATATCTAAAACATTACCTCAGATAAAAGACAATAAAGTGTATTAAAAAATTCTAATACAACTACGTCGGAGTCCTTCGCTTCAACTTGTACATCTACTGTGTCCCTTCGGGTAGACTTCATCTTAGTAGTCGTCTCCTATGAAATCTAGACGTAATATGTCCAGGGTAGACAGACCCATTAGCTTTTGAGACTAAGTGAGTTGTCCTAACCAATCACTCCTAATACAAACAATAATATACAAATACAACAATATCTTGAACTAAACATATGATATACATGGTCTTTAACAAGTATGATATGAGAGTATGAGTGAGATAGTACAGCACAATGCATCATCGATACATTCGACTTTACTCGATCACTTTAGAATTTCAGACACCACAACTGACTTGTATGACTTGTTACATTACTAGTGTAACACCGTTAGCTTAGAGTGAAATGATCACGTTGCTATCATCGCCTTCTCCCAAGGTCACAATAGCAGTTTTAGTTTAAAAGATTGTGATCATTTTACTCTTAGGTCCTCGTGACCTTGCCTAGAGAATAGAATAGTTAAAGTACTATTGTCGCCTTAGCCCGGGGCCGCCATAGCTTGTAAAACACCAACTCTTGTGACTTGACCATATTCATTCGAATGGGTACTTGAGCTATCGTCGCCTTAGCCCAGGGCCACAATAGTATTATAAGTGGTAACCATTGATTTGACAGTACTACTTGGACTACTGCGGTCCACTCAAATATGTGTGACAATGTAACTAGGTTGGTCTCCTCGACTAACCATACATACGTCAACTTTGACATCACGACTTGACAACATTCATATGAGTGTTTATGCGAGTGTATGACGTATAACATAACAAGCATGAATCATAACAACAATTATCAAATAGGCATGGAGTATAGTTATTTAGACATGCGTTTTCATATAAACAGTTTATTTTTAACTTATGCATGCATAATACGCATAAATTATGTCCACACTAGATACATGAAATATTCATATAATATACATGGAGTATTTCTATAATATACAAAGTGAGTTAGGACAACTCACCTCGATATGGATTCGCGAATAAATATAGCTTCGATCCCTACAATTCATATAATTCACAAAACGGCAATTAAAATTCATTCTAGTCACAAAGGTATAATGGTAATTGTGCCGAATGGCTTCCTAAACCTCCTAATATCATTCTGAGTCTAATACCATTGACCTCCTGACATCATTCTGAGTCTAAAACCATTGACTAGACTCAAATCAAAGTCCGTCATATAAATGGTTGGGTTTCTTTCGTATACCAGTATTGGCCCTAGCAGTAAGTTGTATTTAGGATTGAGTCAAAAAGTCATTAAACTTAAGGGAACTGCTCTAGACATCATTCTAGAAATTTAGAAATTGACCACGTATTTTTTTTGATCTACGGTTTATTTATTATGAATTATCGAAGATAATTCAATATAGAAATTACAGTCGTAAAGACTCTTAATTACATAAATATGTCTAAGGAAGACAAATAGTCCATAAAAATATTCTTACTAGTTACTAGACATTAAAATAAGCTAGTAATATTTTTCTCATAATTTCCAAAACTCGTTTAGTATTTAAAATAATTAAAGGGTAAGCAAACGGGTCCTTACAAATTTTTTTTTTTGAGGAACTTATAAATGATTTAAAATACCTAAGTTTGGCTTTTATAAATAAATAATTTATAAAACAAAGGCATTAGGCCATAGGATCAACAACATAATTTTTTAGATTTTTAAAATAGTCATTAGGTATTTAGTACCTAATTATTACAATTTCAAATTCTAACCTTTATTATTTATTTGAACCCAAATAAATAATAAGTATAATATCTCAATACTAATAATGGAAATTTCATAATATAGGAAGAATTACAAAATGATATTTTTAGAATTAAAAATCCCTATAAGAATACTTTAAACTATTTAAAACCATTTATAACATTTAAATTATATATAATAACCATTTATTAAACATTGACATTTGTTAAATAAATACTGAGTACCATTAATTATTTGTTGAAAAAATTACTAATCTAATTAGAGAAAATTAAAAATCAGTCAATAATTTCTTGACAATTTAAAAGTCAATCATGTGCTTTTTGAAAAATAAAAGGAAATCTAGTTAAAGTATATAAATTAGAAATCAATCAACTATTTTCCTAAAATGTCTAAAGTACCCCCCTCTCTCTCTCTCTCCCTTTGGTCTCTTCTCTCTCCTCACATGGCCACCAACACCACCGCCACCTATCGTCGCCGCCTGCTGCCGCCACCACCACTGCCACCACCACCACCTGTCACTGCCACCACCACTACCACTACCCTTAAAGGGCCACCACTACCACCAAACCCATCCCAACCCAAACGCCACAACCACCACCACCACCACCACCAAACCCCAACACCTCTCTCTCTCTCTCTCTCTCTCTCCTCACATGGCCACCAACTCCACCAGCACCTACCGCCACCACTTGCCGCCGGTGCCACCACCACCTGTTGCTACCACCACCACCACTACCACTACCACCAAACCCAACCCAAACCTCACCACCACCACTACCACCACCACCACCACCAAACTCCAACCTCTCTCTCCCTGTCTAGCTCTCTTCACTCTCTTTGATCTCCTCTCTTTCTCTCTCTCTTTTTCCCTCTCTCTCTCTCTCTCTAGGAGGAAGAAACAGCCATAGATGGCCACCACCACCATTGACCGCTACTATTGTAGGGAAAAAATGTTGCAGGTTTTAGAGCAACTGGCCAAACAAAAGGAGCAACTCTCCAAACGTTGTTGGGAGCAACTATCCAAATGTAAGGAGCAACTCACCAAACGGTATTGGGGGCAACTTTCCAAACGTAAGGAGCAACTCTCTAAACATAAGGAGTAATTGTCCAAATGGTTTGGGGAGTTGCTCCCAATGCAGTTTGGTTAGTTGTTCCTATTGCCGTTTGGTGAGTTGCTCCCAATAACGTTTGGTGATTTGATCCTTACGTTTGGTGAGTTGCTCCTTACGTTTGGAAACTTGCTCCCGATAATGTTTGGTGATTTGATCCTTACGTTTGGTGAGTTGCTCCTTATGTTTGGAAACTTGCTCCCAATACTGTTTGGTGAGTTACTCCTTATGTTTGGATAGTTGGTCCTAATAATGTTTGGTGAGTTGCTCCTTATGTTTGGCCAGTTGCTCCAGAACCGGCAACTTTTTTCGTCCCCTACAATGGTGGCGGTCAATGGTGGTGGTGGCCGTCTATGGCTTTTTCTTCCTCCTAGAGAGAGAGAGAGAGAGAGAAGAGATCAAAGAGAAGGAAGAGAGAGAGAGAGAGAGAGAGAGAGAGAGGTTGGTGTTTGGCGGTGGTGGTGGTGGTGGTGGCCCTTTGAGGGTGGTGGTGGGGTTTGGGTTGGGTTTGGTGGTGGTGGTGGCACTTTAAGGGTAGTGGTGGTGGTGGTGGTGGTGGTGGTGGCAGTGACAAGTGGTGGTGACTGCAAGCGACGACTGCAGATGGTGGTGTAGTTGGTGGCCATGTGAAGAAAAATAACAGATCAAAGAGAGAGGGAGAAAAAGAGAGAGGTTGGGGTTTGGTGGTGGTGGTGGTGGTGGCGGCAGGTGGTGGTGGTGGTAGTGCTTGCCCTTTGAGGGTGGTGGTGGCGGCAGGTGGCGATGGTGGCTAGTGAGAAGAGAGAGAAGAGATCAAAGAGGGAGGGTAGTTTTGACATTTTACACAAAACTTGATATGTATTTAATTCTTAAAAAGCACATGACTGACTTTTAAATTGTCAACAAATTGTTGACTGTTTTTAATTCTCCCATCTAATTAAACAGTATTAACCAATATATTATAATATAAAAAACACTAATTACATATTTAATGCTAATTGAACATGATTAAACATTAAACTAGTAATAAAACTAATTATTACTACTTGTACCATACAAATATACTAATGTATTATACCTTAAAAAATATCATAAGAGATTTCTTCTTCTTCCCAGTCTGACTGATACACACAAATATACATATGTATTATATGTATATGCATAAATTATTGGCTAAACATTCAACCGGCCATATCTCTCTCATTTCTCAACAAAAATAGCGAATCTTAATTCAAAATTGAGTGCCTCAACGAGCCCGATCCAATGGTATAAGTCTTAGGTCCTAACTCTTAGCGCTTCGTACAATATAGGGTAAAAACCAGTTTGACCAAAAATGACAATTGCTTCATTGGTCAACCAAACGAGGCCTGTGCTTCGAACTACTCTTCGGTGAGCTTAAGGGGGTCGCTAGGGTCAGTTTGGTATAAGTTTTGGGTGATATAGTGACAGCCCAAAACCGAGCTCGACAGAGCTTCAATGGCCGGAGCTTTTAAGGTCTGTTTGGGGGGTGGTCATGGGTCTGCGTATGTGCTTAACATGCAGCGGGAAAATAATATAGAGGGGGAAAGCTGGGTTACCTTCTCGAGTCATGGTTCAGTCTCAGCGTCTCCTGCTCTCTCTTTGGTTTGCTCCTCCTTTTTCATCCTTCTTCTTCTTCTTCTTCTTCTGTGTGGGCTGTGCGTGGGGTTGGACAGAGAGAGGCAGAGAGGTATGAGGGTGGTGTTTGGTCTTGTTTTTCTTTTCTTTATTTCTCTCTCTCTCTAGCCGGGTCTCTCTCTCTAAATCTCACTCTCTCGGGTCTTCTTTCTCTCCCAATATATATACTAAATGAACACACACACATATATATAATACACAACAAATATATATATATGACATACATAGTACATATAATATACCAAATATACATACTGTGTGTGTATGTGGTGTGTTTGGTGGTCTAAGAGGGTTTTGGGGGTGGTGTGATGATGAGGTGATGCGGTAGGGTGGTGATGTGTGTAAGTGGGTAAGCGGAGGGGTTTAAGGGGAGAAATCCGACGGTTTGTGGGGATTTCAAGGGAGGGAATATGGGGATTATACAAGGGGTACAAGTAGGTCACTATTGGGTAGATTATGTTGTACATAAAAATATACTAGGGTGTGCTGTAAGCTAGACTAGGTTGTACTCATACCCCGATTCGTGGGAATTTGTCATGTGATGTGACATATTTTGAGTCGTGTGTCATGTAGTCCAGTTAAATACCAGTTTGTATGAAATCGCAATCCGAGTCTATGTCCAATCTAAGTCCAAATCTTAGTTCGAGGGTTAAAATAAAAACGTTGATATAATATAATATAACATAATTACAACTTACAAATTAACGTGACATCGGGTCTGAATATTATAGAACCTATAGTTATAAGATCTAACGACAACGAATATGTAATAAAATCTATAGTTATAAAATTAGATGACCACGATATGTAATATAACCTATAGCTATAATATCAACCGGAATTGGTTTTATAATATAACTTATGGTTGTAAATTAAGGGACAATGAAAAATGTAATATAACTTATTATTATAATATTACGCAGCAGCAAATATATACTATATCCTATAGTTATAAAACTTAGCGACAACGAAAATTAAGATAATGTATAGTTATAAATTTAACAATAACAACATTAAGATACAATATTAATATACTGGTTCAGGCTTAGCAATTAGAAATCATATTAACAAAAGCAATACAGATTCTATAAGTGCTATAATCTTGAACGCCGTCAAATATATATATATACGTATATTAGTATAGACTACGGGAATAATTACAAAAATCAACTCATAAGTACATATATAAATTTGGGGGTCCACTTTATATATATATAGAAAATTTGTGGGTATTACAACATCCTTTGCATTAACTGCGTCCAACGCATCATTCATAGCTATAGGCCTTTGCCCTTATTGCTATTTTTTCTTTTTATTTTGTTAGGCCTTTAGCGTGCAAGCAAGCAGAGCCTGTTCTGTTTGTGTTCTCTTGGTTTATTATTGTCCAAGCATAGTTCCATAAAGTGTCTTCTACCAAAGGTATTTTATAATTGTGTTTGTGATCTTATTTTCCCTAGTAAATTCTGCACGAAATGACTTGTGTGCATCAACACTGTTGTAAGACTTTTGGATAGGGGTACTTTCCTACTTGTCCAACACAATCGCCCAGTAGAAGTTAGATTTTAAGCCTCTTGCACCACTTGTTTGAGCAATTTAGGAAATTAGTTTGCACAGTGGGCCCGATTGACTCTGGCACACCCAAACCAAAACTATAGCAAACACTAGTAAATTACAAGTTCTATGTGGCACAGAGAGTCAAAAGAGTAGTTTGGCCGATTGGATTTAGGTCATTTTTATCCCACGAGCTGGGCAATTGGGTATTCAATAATACTACACCCACTCCTTCAACGACACCCCAAACCACATCCTTGCTTTAAATACAAGTACTCTATGTTGTATAAGTGGTGCACAGAAAAATGTGAAAAATTCAAGTTGCACAGGGTACATGCATTTAAAGTACATGATGTGGTTTGGGGTGTGGTTGGAGGAGTGGGTGTAGCATTATTCTTGGGTCTTACTCTTCACCTTCACTATTATGGGGGACATTTAATGCCACGATGTAACACCTGTAATTTTCTTTTCATTAATAATATCAGTTTTTTGAATTTCTATATTGGACCGACTATATTATTATATTATTATTTGAATTATGTGACGGTATGGACGTATTGTAGTATTATCATATTAGACTGTAGTAACTGTACCGACTCGACTGTAATAAGAATTAACGTAGTCCCGTACCCGGACCCAGACAATAGAAACAATACCCGTTTGCACGTAAACCGAGACCGACACGTATATCGAGAAACTTATGCACGTAAACTGAGAAAGTGGCACATAATCCAAGATAGGCCCACATGGCCGGCCATGTGGCAGCTATATGCAACCCTCTTGGACAAATGTCCACTAGTAGGACACATGTCATGGCATATGGCATATGGCATATACACATGCCACATGACACCTAGCTCCTAGGATTTCTATATAAGCATGCATATAGCATGCATTATACACACTTTGTCTCTATGACCAACACTTAAAATCTATGAGAGAGAGCTGGAGTTTTAATTCTTGAGAGAAAGAAGAGAAGAAGTCACCATTGAAGTTGAAGTTCAAGCTCCATCAAGATCAAGAACAACATCAAGCTTTGGTGAGTAAATTGTGAGTAAATTGTGAGTAATTGTGAGTAATCTAACTCAATTTATAACACATATAATATGTACTAATGTTTAGTAGAAGTTTGATGTTGTTGTGTTGAAGTTTTCAAGACATGCAAGACAAATCCATAAATCTGAGAAACTGAAACTCTCAGCAGAACATAGTTTAGTAAAGTGAATATTTTGTGCAGCTCCAAAATTTGAATTAAGCTAGGTTTGTTTGTGATAAAAGCTAACTCATATGTCTACAAATAACTCTTCTATAGCTCAGTCTAGAAATCACTCTTTCATGGGTGAAATGCATGTACAACGCAGTGTTATAAATCTGAGAAACTGAAACTCTCAGCAGAACATAGGTTAGTAAAATGGATGTTTTGAGGAGCTCAAAAATCCGAATTAAGCTAGTTTTTTTTGTGGGAAAAGCTTACTCATATATCTACAAATACATCTTATATAGCTTAGTCTAGAAATCACTCCTTCATGGGTGAAATGCATGTACAAAGCAGAGTTATAAACCTGAGAAACTGAAACTCTCAGCAGAATATAGTTTAGTAAAATGAATGTTTTGTGCAGCTCAAAAATGAGAATTAAGCTAGTTTTTTTTTTTGTGGAGAAAGCTATCTCATTTATCTACAAATAACCATTCTATAGCTCAGTCTAAAAACCCCTCCTTTATAGGTGAAATTCACGTACAATGCAGTACTATAAATCTGGGACAGAACAGTCCGAGATATAAGAAATGTCTTGTAAAATAAATAGTTTGAGTAGCTCAAAAATGTAATTGAAGCTAGATTTTTTTTTACATGAATATATTCCTATTATCTATAATGTTGTAGTTTTGAGTTTGATCTACAAAGCAATTTATCATGCCCAAATAAATCATGTTAATTCAGCCAACACACTGAAAATGTATCTTGGCAGATTGTACAGCTTTTTGTATAATGTTTTGTTTATGCATGGTGTTGATTGTTGATGCTAGTTTTCCAGTACATGTGTTGTTATGAAAATCTCGTGCTATGGTAGTGTTATCGCGTAGATGAGTATGTTAAGGGTTTCATCTATATGTTTTATTGATATTAAATCCATGATTATAAATCCATAAGCTACGTGAATATAGTTTAATGATCGTTGGAAAGTTCATACCCAAACTATAAGTATATTGTATGGCACGATTATTGCGATGATAAATGATCGGGAAAGTTTCCATCGTAAGTATATTGAGAGGAAAACGGAATGTCGGACGTATAGCGAAATATTAACGGTTATAAATGGATGATATTAATGAACTAAACTACGAAACGTGCGAACGCGTAAAATAATGATAAAACCTTCGATAACCGATTTAATGTGAATAAGGGACATTGGGCCTCGTTTCTAGTCGTGTGACAACCGGTCAAAGTTGATTCGTGAACCTTCGTGTCGTGTTTGGATATTTCTTGCAAAATTGGTCTTTCGGTAATTTTGATGGTGTCGATTGGTGAGTTATGTTTTGTTCCTTGATCTGAGGATTGGTATGACGTGTTCGGTCAAGTGCGGATGACCTAAGGATCGTCGTGACGTGTTCGATCAAGTGGTTGATTATTTTTCGGCACCCTTGGACTGAGGATCGGCATGACGTGTTCGGTTATGTGCGGGTGACCTAAGGATCGGCATCACGTGTTCGTCCAAGTGATTATTAATTTCCCGTACCCTTGGTCTGGGAATCGGCATGACGTGCTCGGTAACGTGCGGGCGACCTGAGGATCGGCATGACGTGTTTGACCAAGAGATTGTTAATGTCCCGCACACTTATGCCATTTGGGCGATAGTTTGAATGCCATTTGGGCGACAGTTTGAGTGCCAGTTGGGCGACAGTTAACTATTCATTGTTGAGTGTTGTACTTTCTTGACCAGTAAATGCGTTTGGAGTTACGTTTTCTTTCAGTCAATGTCATTGGTCAGCTCAGTTTTGGGTTAAGTTTCAAAAGGAATGATTGGGTTTAAATATGACATGATTTTGAGAATAAGAAAAGACGAACGAGACATAGTATCGAGAATAAGAAATGATGAACAAGATATGGTTTCGAGAAATAAGAAGAGATGAAGAATAACTTACCTTAAGTTGTGGTAACCTTAAGGGGACCCTCACTTAGCTTAACCGCTAACGGCTTTTCATGCCGTTGGACCTTCCACATCCAGCCTTTGCAGGTCCAGACGGAGTCGACTGCTATCAAGATGCTGACTTTACCACTGAAGACTATGCTAGTGAAGATTACTACGAGGAAGGCTACGGTTTCGCCAGCTGAAGACTTTGGAGCTTTTCTTTTGTTATAGTTCTGTTATTATTATTATGTTAGTGATGTAATAGTTTAGCTGGTCTTGTAATATGTATCTTTTGGATATCTTTTTGGCCTATAATATACTACTGATGTAAGACTTGGATGTTTTAAATTTCTGCTTCCGCTGAACTTAGTCACTTTCCCATATCACATTATTGTTATAAGCATGTTTGGACAATCAGGTGACACTCACAACTAGTCACGTGTCTACGAACCCACAAAGGAAATTTATTTTTCCCTATTTTTGGTACTTTGGGGCGTGACACTCTTGGAGTAAATAGTCCTTCATTTGGAAACTATTAAGTTGATGTTCATAATTAAGCTTGCATTATTTGGTCTACCAAATAAGGAACTATTAAATTAAAAATGATTGTTAGTCTCGTTTCTTGTGTCCTTAGATTAGTCCTGCATAACAAAGTATGGCCTTGGGCTATTGATTTTGAATTGAATTTTATGGATAGTTTATTTTGTAAGTGATAGGTACAAAAATATCAGGTCAAAGTCATATTGCCACATCATCTAAAAGGGATGCTTCCTGCTCGGCCTACCCGGCTGTCACTAAGATCGTTCGGTCCGGCCACGGCTTGGGTGTTTGTTCAGGACTGGCCCCACACCGGATGCATTCTAGGCAAATACAGTTACTTGTTCCTCAAGGGCTACACCGACCAGTTTCCTATCTCAGATAAAAGACTAAAGGAAGGAGGAAGCTGTTTCCTGAACCATTTAGAAAACTCCCTTAATTCATGGAAATCAGTTGTAATTATGCTAGATTCCTAGCTTAGCTAATTGCCTTGTGCGAGTGGCCTCTTGTATTTATAAAAGAGGCCCCTCATCCTCATTGAAAGGGATCCCCCATTCTTATCTAGAAGAATAGCAGTAATACAATATCACACATACACCCGGCCAATTTTCTGGTAGTGCCGCCCTCCTTGTTTGCTCACCGAATACCGTCGATGATCTGTTAGTAAAAGTGCTCCGACACACCCGTGGACGTAGGTCACCTCATTAACAGGGCCAAACCATATACAAACCTCACTTGTTTTTCTCCTTAAACTGCTCTGAATCATCTAACCAAATTTTGGCATCATCAGCTTGGCGCCGTCTGTGAGAAGCGACTGATTTCCTTAAAAAATAAATCTCTTAGCTGATAATCATGCCTCCGAAGAAGAGTAAGAAAACTGCCCCACTGGCGAATCAGGAGGATCCACAGGCCGACCAGTTAGTTGTTTCTATGACTCCTGAGCTGGTCACCGAGGTACTAGATCAACTCCTAGGAGAACCAGTGCCAGACATAGTGGCAGATCGAGGTCCTGCTGGCCCGACAAGACAAGCCTCAGCAGACTGAAATTCAGGACGGGAACGACAACCCCATTTGCGTGCTTGAGGCGCCCCGGCGGAGGGCTCATAGGGCACGGGCCTCTCATGCGATTGGATGAACCGGGGATGATGAGCGTGGCCGGGATCCCATGAAGACCCGGTAGCATGCTCAGGCTAGTCTGAAATGCAAGGGAGAAACCAGGGAAATCATCAACAGAAGACACGCAGCTAGAGGGGACAGGCAGGAACAACGGACTGGGGAATCAGCCCACGACCGTTCGGACAAGAGCCGAAGCGATCTGAGGCACACGATTAACCGTAGCCAAAGCAAAGCCCTATCCCTGAAAATAGCGCGCTTCGAGGAGGAGGCCTCTTCGTTGGATCCAACTTACCACGAAGATTTAGAGCAAAAGGTCGACCGGGGAGACGTAGAGGCCCGGATTAAAGACCTGGAAAAATAGATCAAGAAGTTAAAGAAGCCAGGTCAACACCACACCAACACGAAGACAGAGTCACCCTTACCGAGCGGGTGATGAAGTACACCATCCAGCGCAAATTCAAACAGTTCAGACATACAAGGCTCAGATGGCGCTGGCCACCAACGCTAATGAGCTACTCTACCTTGCCTTTCCAAGCACTCTGAGGGGCTCGACAGCCCAGTGGTTCCACTCTTTAAAGCCCCGATCGGTCAGCGATTTTAAAGAACTCAGCACGCTCTTCGTCAACCAATTTTTGGGCATGCTCAGGAGACCACAGCAAGACCTCCAGTTACTTACCATCAAGCAGCGGAAAGGATAGTCTGTGAAGGACTATGTTGATCAGTTCAACCAGCAGAAGCTCCAGATCCGTGACCTGAATGAAGCAGTAGCAATCACCGCCTTCTGCTCGGGGGTGCAGAACATTAAGGTAGCCACGTCATTCCACCATAACTGACCGGATACTTTGGTAGAACTCTCGACAAGGGTGGGAAAGTATATTGATATCGAGGAATTCTTGAAGTCCAAATGTGAGAGTCAGGTAGAAGACAGTTCACTGAGGCTGAAACAGAAATGCAGAGACCGGGATCATTGCCACGACACCGAGGATTGTTTTAAACTCAAGATAGCCATTGAAAAGCTCATCCAACAGGGTCATCTCGCGGAGTTAGCCATTTCAGATAGGTGATCCTGGCCTGACGACCGAGCCCTCCAATAGCCGTAGCGTCTTGGTCAAATAACGCGATCTCTGGAGGAACATCGGGTGGAAGGGACTCGCAGTCAGCCAAAAAGTGGCACGCCCGGGCATCCCGAGTGGATGTCCTGCATGTCCAATCCATCGGAGCCCCACCAACTGATGCCCTAACATTCTCATCTGACGACGTTAGGAACCTACACTACCCCCATCATGATCCGTTGGTGGTGACACTCTCGATAGCCAATTACACGGTGAAAAGGGTGTTGGTAGACACCGGCAGTTCTTTTGATATCTTGTTTACCTTGCCGTTCGATCAGCTCGAGATATCAAGGGACCGGCTCCGATTAGTAGCCACTCCCTTAGTAGGGTTCAACAGATCCAGCACGCAACTGCTCGGAATGATCGAATTACCCATTCTCATGGGAACCTACCCCCAGCAAGTCTTCATGCTCGCTAAATTCATTATAGTGGAGGCCCCGTCTGCCTATAATGTCATCCTGGGAAGGCCAACGCAACAAAGCCATGGTGGTTGTGTCAACTTATAGCCTAACGGTTAAGTCCCAACCCCTAGGGTCCAGGGAGCTTGCATGGGAATCAAGCAACTGCCTGGAGCTATTACGTCAGTTCCCTACATAAGAATGCAGTCACAGAAGCTTTGAACATACAGGAGATGGACTCAAGGGACATGAAGGATGGAGTAGGCCCGGTGGAGGAGCTGGAGCACGAGATACTTGACCCCAGGTCCCCGATCGGTCTGTCAGGCTTGGTACCTTTCTAGAGCTGGATCTCAGAGAGAAACTGATTCAATTCCTAAGGGAGAACCAGGATGTCTTTGCCTGGTGCCACGAAGACATGCCCGGAATTGATTCCCGGGTCATGTCTCACTGCCTCAACGTCGATCCGAGTTCCCGACCGGTGAAGCTGGAAAGTAGGGGCATGGCCCCCGAGAGGCAAGAGGCTGTGTGCAAGGAAGTTGGAAAACTTCTCAAGGAAAAATCAATCAGGGAAGTCCACTATCCAGACTGGCTAGCCAACGTGGTATTGGTCAAGAAGAGCAACGGCAAATGGGGAATGTGTGGATTTCACCATTCTAAACAAAGCCTGTCCCAAGGATTGCTACCAGCTACCAAGGATAGACCTCCTGGTGGATTCCACGGCCGACCACTCGCTGCTCTCATTCATAGATGTACCCCAATGACGAAGAGAAGACTTCTTTCATCACTGACCAGGGAATGTACTGCTACAAGGTAATGCCTTTTTGCCTCAAAAATGTCGGTGCAACCTATCAACGCCTAGTCAATTTCATGTTCAAAGACTTAATCTGGAAGTCTATGGAGGTTTACGTCGATGATCTTTTGGTCAAAATTCGAGTGGAAACCGATCACCTCGAGCACTTAGCCGGGGCCTTCAGCATCTTACGAAAGTATCGGATGAGGTTGAACCCGACTAAGTGCACGTTCGGAGTCTCGTCCAAAAAATTCTTGGGGCACTTAGTTAGCAGGCCAGGAATCGAGGCTAACCACGAGAAGATCTAGGCTATCATCAACATGCGGTTACCCCGGTCAACTAAAGAAGTACAGAGTTTAGCCGGGTGGGTCGCCGCACTGAACAGATTTATCTCCCGAGCTACCGACTGATGCCTTCTATTTTTCAAGATCCTTCGAAAGGCTTTCCAATGGTCAAAGGAGTGTGAGGCGGCATTTCAGGAACTCAAGAGATACCTGACATCACCCCCTCTACTCTCCACACCCGTACCAAAGGAAGAGCTGTTCTTGTATCTGGCAATATCACTGTCGGCATTGAGCTCGGCACTTGTCCAAGAAGAGCATGGAAAACAATTCCCCGTCTATTATACGAGCTGGGCGCTACAAGGTGCAGAAGGCCAGTGATCCCGTATTGAGAAGCTGGCATTTTCCCTAATCACCTCTGCCCAGAGACTCCGCCCATACTTCCAGGCTCACGTCATTGTGGTCCTCACAGATCAGCCTCTCCGCAGAATCTTGAGCAGGCCCGAAACATCAGGAAGGCTCATCAAGTGGGCAATGGAGCTAGAAGAATTCGAAGTGGTTTGCAGGCCCCGGACTGCGATCAAAGGATAGGCTGTGGCTGATTTTCTTGTGGAATTCACATACCCGAAGGATCCGGTTGAGGAGCTCAACCTGCCCGAAATACCGCCCGGTCTGGTACCTGACATCTGACCTGGGTACTATATGCGGATGGGTACTCCAACATAGAAGGTAGCGGGGCAGGAATCATCCTGACTACACCCGACGGGATCCAGCTAGAATACGCATTAAGGTTCGGCTTCCAAGCCTCCAATAACGAGGCAGAGTACGAAGCCCTATTGGTCGGGCTACATATAACACCTGTAATTTTCTTTTCATTAATAATATCAGTTTTTTGAATTTCTATATTGGACCGACTATATTATTATATTATTATTTGAATTATGTGACGGTATGGACGTATTGTAGTATTATCATACTAGACTGTAGTAACTGTACCGACTCGACCATAATAAGAATTAATGTAGTCCCGTACCCGGACCCAGACAATAGAAACAATACCCGTTTGCATGTAAACCGAGACCGACACGTATATCGAGACACTTTTGCACATAAACTGAGAAAGTGGCACACAATCCAAGGTGGGCCCACATGGCCGGCCATGTGGCAGCTACATGCAACCTCTTGGACAAATGTCCACTAGTAGGACACATGTCATGGCATATGGCATATGGCATATGGCATATACACATGCTACATGACACCTAGCTCCTAGGATTTCTATATAAGCATGCATATAGCATGCATTTTACACACTTTGTCTCTATGACCAGCACTTAAAATCTATGAGAGAGAGCTGGAGTTTTAATTCTTGAGAGAAAGAAGAGAAGAAGTCACCATTGAAGTTGAAGTTCAAGCTCCATCAAGATCAAGAACAACATCAAGCTTTGGTGAGTAAATTGTGAGTAAATTGTGAGTAATTGTGAGTAATCTAACTCAATTTAGAACACATATAATACGTACTAATGTTTAGTAGAAGTTTGATGTTGTTGTGTTGAAGTTTTCATGACATGCAAGACAAATCCATAAAACTGAGAAACTGAAACTCTCAGCAGAACATAGTTTAGTAAAGTGAATATTTTGTGCAGCTCCAAAATCCGAATTTAGCTAGGTTTGTTTGTGGTAAAAGATAACCTATATATCTACAAATAACTCTTCTATAGCTCAGTCTAGAAATCACTCTTTCATGGGTGAAATGCATGTACAATGCAGTGTTATAAATCTGAGAAACTGAAACTCTCAGCAGAACATAGTTTAGTAAAATGGATGTTTTGAGGAGCTCAAAAATCCGAATTAAGCTCATTTTTTTGTGGTAACCGCTAACTCATATATCTACAAATAACTCATCTATAGCGTAGTTTATAAATCACTTCTTCATGGGTGAAATGCATGTACAACGCAGAGTTATAAATCTAAGAATCTGAAACTCTCAGCAGAACATAGTTTAGTAAAATGAATATTTTGTGCAGCTCAAAAATGAGAATTAAGCTAGGTTTTTTGTGGAGAAAGCTATCTCATTTATCTACAAATAACCATTCTATAGCTCAGTCTAAAAACCCCTCCTTTATAGGTGAAATTCACGTACAATGCAGTACTATAAATCTGGGACAGAACAGTCCGAGATATAAGAAATGTCTTGTAAAATAAATAGTTTGAGTAGCTCAAAAATGTAATTGAAGCTAGATTTGTTTTGTACATGAATATATTCCTATTATCTATAATGTTGTAGTTTTGAGTTTGATCTACAAAGCAATTTATCATGCCCAAATAAATCATGTTAATTCAGCCAACACAATGAAAATGTATCTTGGCAGATTGTACAACTTTTTGTATAATGTTTTGTTTATGCATGGTGTTGATTGTTGATGCTAGTATTCCAGTACGTGTGTTGTTATGAAAATCTCGTGCTATGGTAGTGTTATCACGTAGATGAGTATGTTAAGGGTTTCATCTATATGTTTTATTGATATTAAATCCATGATTATAAATCCATAAGCTACGTGAATATAATTTAATGATCGTTGGAAAGTTCATACCCAAACTATAAGTATATTGTATGGCACGATTATTGCGATGATAAATGATCGGGAAAGTTTCCATCGTAAGTATATTAAGAGGAAAACGGAATGTCGGACGTATAGCGAAATATTAACGGTTCTAAATGGATGATATTAATGAACTAAACTACGAAACGTGTGAACGCGTAAAATAATGATAAAACCTTCGATAACAGATTTAATGCGAATAAGGGACATTGGGCCTCGTTTCTAGTCGTGTGACTACCGGTCAAAATTGATTCGTGAACTTTCGTTTCGTGTTTGGATATTTCTTGAAAAATTGGTCTTTCGGTAATTCCATGGTGTCGATTGGTGAGTTATGTTTTGTTCCTTGATCTAAGGATCGGCATGACGTGTTCGGTCAAGTGCGGATGACCTGAGGATCGTCGTGACGTGTTCGATCAAGTGGTTGATTATTTTTTCGCACCCTTGGACTGAGGATCGGCATGACGTGTTCGGTTATGTACGGGTGACTTGAGGATCGGCATGACGTGTTCGTCCAAGTGATTATTAATTTCCTGTACCCTTGGTCGGAGGATCGGCATGACGTGCTCGGTAACGTGCGGGCGACCTGAGGATCGGCATGACGTGTTCAACCAAGAGATTGTTAATGTCCCACACACTTATGCCATTTGGGCGATAGTTTGAATGCCATTTGGGCGACAGTTTGAGTGCCAGTTGGGCGACAGTTAACTATTCATTGTTGAGTGTTGTACTTTCTTGACCAGTAAATGCTTTTAGAGTTAAGTCTTCTTTCAGTCAATGTCATTGGTCAGCTCAGTTCTGGGTTAAGTTTCAAAAGGAATGATTGGGTTTAAATATGACATGATTTTGAGAATAAGAAAAGACGAACAAGACATAGTATCAAGAATAAGAAATGATGAACGAGATATGGTTTCGAGAAATAAGAAGAGATAAAGAATAACTTACCTTAAGTTGTGGTAACCTTAAGGGGACCCTCACTTAGCTTAACCGCTAACGGCTTTTCATGCCGCTGGACCTTCCACGTCCAGCCTTTGCAGGTCCAAACGGAGCCGACTGCTATCAAGATGCTGACTTTACTACTGAAGACTATGCTAGTGAAGATTACTACGATGAAGGCTACGGTTTCGCGAGCTGAAGACTTTGGAGCTTTTCTTTTGTTATAGTTCTGTTATTATTATTATGTTAGTGATGTAATAGTTTAGCTGGTCATGTAATATGTATCTTTTGGATATCTTTTTGGCCTGTAATCTACTACTGATGTAAGACTTGGATGTTTTAAATTTCTGCTTCCGCTGAACTTAGTCACTTTCCCATATCACATTATTGTTATAAGCATGTTTGGGCAATCAGGTGACACTCACAACTAGTCACGTGTCTACGAACCCATAAAGGAAATTTATTTTTCCCTATTTTTGGTACTTCGGGGCGTGACAAGGATTTTTGGTATCAGAGCCTTAGGTTTCGACGCGCTCACTGATTGTCCTACACCTTAAGTTATGATCCTAAGATTTCCCTCGTATTAGTACTGACACTAAGTTAGCTCCTCTTGCATGACTTTGGAGTCGAGCTTCGTTCATGATGATTTTGGAGGTCACTATAATCGCGACGGTCGTATCCAGCCTGCCGACCCTCTACTATATCGATAGCGGATCTGCTAGAGGGCAAGGCATATCTTTGTGGAGGACGTACGGAGAGTTGTGCTTACCGATACATTGCAGTATTTGGATCGAGTTCAGTCCAAGTCAATCCATGCTTCAGAGACTACCATACTTAATCACCAGGAGCTTATCAGCATGACTCAGGACAAGGCACTATATGACGATATAACCAGCACCACCATTCTCACCCGAGCCCATACCAGAGCCAGATGCCGATTTAGATCCCATTGATACAGATAGCGACAACGACATAGCGAGTGGAGAGGATTCTGTAGGCAGTGACCACTCAGCAGATGACCCATCTGATTGTGACGACACATATGATGACAATGACCTGATAATTGTGATGATCCGGCAAGTAGCGATGACGAGCTGATCGAGGAGGTTGACCCTACGGACGATCTTCAAAGACCAGGGGATGATGCACACGACCATCCAGCACCACCAGTTAACGGGGACGAGATGATACTGATGCCTGAGCAGGACCACGAAGTAGATCCAGCTGACATCAAGGAGAAGGAGGAGGACCCTGAGGAGGAATTCTTAGAGGACCCGTTATAGATAATAAGAGAGGCAAACTTTACCTTAGATATGATAGGCGAGTACCGTAGTAAGCAGTCATATCCTTTCTACTCATTCCACTTGAGTAAATCGATGCCTTCTATTCTAATGGTCATTTCTTCTGGAAAAGGGATCTATATATTTTAAAAAGTGGCTCTGATTACCATCAATAATTAATGTGATACAGTCCTTGATAAGTAATTCATTTCCTTGAATTTTTAGAAATTCCCCAGTCAACAATTCTTGAGTATGTACCTTGATCATCCGATTCTTGACAAATTCCTTTGAGAACAAGTTCGATCACTAGTACTGCAAAGTCATTCTTTTTGACTTATTATTTCTTGAACAAATTCTTACAAGTTCATTTCATTTGAAATAATCCTAAATGAGTTCTCTGTCCTTGTTCTTGCCATGAACTCAAAAAAAAAAAATGTTGTACTCTCTGAACATCTTGACCTCTTATTGTCTCTCTCAGTTGCTACCTTATTCTTTATCAGTGGGGTTTTGTTTGGACTATTTCACTTATGAAATACCTAATTCTTATTTCATTCGTTGAAGGCCTTATGCCATCAGTTACTTTCATTTCCTATAAATCTTGAGATACTACAATTTCTTCCATAGTAAACAGTCATTCAATCATTGTTAGATTTACATCTTATTCTTGAATGGATCACATCATTCTACTATTGTACTTCTATCTGTGAG
Source organism: Hydrangea macrophylla (assembly GCA_033977485.1). NCBI lineage: Eukaryota > Viridiplantae > Streptophyta > Magnoliopsida > Cornales > Hydrangeaceae > Hydrangea > Hydrangea macrophylla. Next base: position 8,335,300 of record CM066990.1, on the reverse strand, counting down.
AATTCATATGCCTTTTCGGATTCGGCTTCATTTTGGATCAATCTATTCAATCATTTCAATCATCGTATTCTAGTTACTGGGATTATGATGATAAATATAATGTGAGATGTAATAGGTATGATTGCCTCGCATAAGGTATGATAGAAACCTTATAGACACGAACTCATACGTAGGAACAGAAGGATCCTCTCGATCTCTGCAATGGATGAATCATCTCAAACAACTGAGGACCAGTCCAGAAGGCTAAGCAATATAATACCTAAGGAGATCGATCCCACTGGTGTATTTGGAAGACTGATACAAAGCTTATGGAAGACCGCTGACGGCACTAGCTCAAGTGGCTATGGAAACGAGTTGTTTAGACACCTCCATGTCGCCCATTCAGAATCGTTTTTGAGACCACTCAAGCCACAACCTGCTACACTACCAAGGTCAACCCTACTACAAGGAGCACATGAGATATTGACTTAACCCGAGGCGATGGAATATGCAAGAGTAGAACATACCTTCAACAGATCGAACGACCTCATAAACTCCTGACATCGACCATGTTTAGTCACAACGAACGACTCGCACCGCGAGCATTAGTGAAGATGAGTACTACATTCCACTTTCAAGCCAATGATCAAATCGCATAGGACCTACCAACAGAAGACACGTTTCAGGTTTACAACACCAATGTTCCATCAACACACTGAAGAAATGCATCTCTAACCCTGCGCACGTTATAAATTAAAACCATATAAGGCTGAGTAATTATATTCATCTTTCTAATTTAACTCCTTTTGAGTAAACCTACTATTTTCTACCATTGGTTACGTTAGATCAATTATCCTTATGATGAACCATGGGATGTCCTTTATTGTTTCACTAATTGACAGTTATTCGTTGTCCTCTCTGATTTCACTTAACAAGATTTTGGATCATTCTGATCAGTGATAAATCCAATTGTGAATTCATTTGCATTCTAATGATATAAGTCACCTCTTTGGACTTATCACCATGAAAATCGATTCCAATAATTCATTTATAAACCAATCATTCTAAGTCATTTGGACTTATGATCTGTTAAATTAATCTTTGTAAATCGTTTGGACTGTCAACCGTTTGACCAACTTTTGCAAGTGCGTATCCCTTGACATTATTGCAAAGGATCTCTTTGTATTTGTTCACCTAAGGAACTCAAGTTTATTGCACCCCTTTGTAAATTAGTCTTCATTTCCTGTCATTTCACAAATTCTTCTTATTGGTAACCATGACTTTTATCATTAAGGCTTCACCTAAATTATTGGCTCATGAGACAAGGAATTCTTATGTCCTACTTGGGAGGCCTTGCACCTATATTCATTGCATTACTATGATTGTCCTATAGTAATCATCTAATGGTTATTCTCAGATACTCATTCTATATATTGTGATCCTACGTACAAGTGATTGATCACGTACCTCTTCGTTTTTAACTCAGTACATAATGAGTATTCATTTTGTTATGAATTCAGCTCCTTACAAGTGAATTCAATCCTACTCTAATTATCCGTAACAACTTATATGCTTGGTATTAATTAATGCATGGAAAAATTGCTTAATGACTTGTGCCATCACCTACGATGCCAAAACTCCACAACGATTTCATGACGACACTCAAAGGAACTCAATCACAATAACACGCTTAAAAGGACGCCACGACCCCTACAAGTTATAGAAGACAATCGTGAGACCAACTAGACTTCTCAACCATCGCATCAAAAAGCTGAGAGGCAAGAATCTTGCCTGATTAACGACACAGAAGAAACAAACCAGTATCCCGAACAACTACTCGAATGCAGCCCACAATCATTGAGGAAAACTCTAGATACATCAAGAATCATCACAAGAGGCAAAGAAACAATGAAAGGAAAGTTCATCAGACTGCCGTTCAGACACATCCAAAGCAACGTGATATCTGCGACAGTTGCGAAATATCTAGACATCACTTCAAAGAATGCAAAGCACCGAAACATCTCACAAGTTGATAGGCACAGTGCTTTAATTGTGGAAAGACTGGACGTGTGCGCAAAGATTGTCCAGAATGAGGAACTCAGAACAAGGTTCCACCACCAAGAAGATCCCGAAAGAGAACTTGCAGATCACCAAATTAATCTCAGCATTGAACAAGACGAAAGACCGAAGGTGCCATATTCAATGTCAGAACTATGAATTTCACTTGGCATTGTTTTAGCAAAGAAGTTTGGATGTTTGAAAGAATTTAGGAGAAGGTCTGATTAGTTAGCTAGTGGGAACCTCACAACCTTAAAATCTGAGATATGAATAGTACCTTGTACTTTCTAAGACCTAGCAAACCCTAGATTTCGAGGATGAAATCCTCTGATAAGGTGGGTAGAGATGTAGCACCTGAATTTCTCCGGAAATTCCACATAGGATATTAGAAATTAGTGATGTTGCCACCAAGGTTGTTAGGTATTCACAATGTTTTACACATTAGTATGTTGAAGGAGTATCACTAGGGCACAACGCAACATGTAATCGACTTCAAGGACATTGAGGCGAATAACAACATGTTTTACACAGAGAGACCCATCAAGATTTTGGGTCGAGAAACCAAGAAGCTGAGGAACAAGGAGATCCCATTGGTGAAAGTTCAATGGAATCATTATGATGAAAGAGACGCTTCGTGGGAAATGGAGTCAGAGATGCAAGAGAAATATCCTTTTCTATTTTGTACCTGAATAAGCTCTGATTTCGAGGATGAAATCCTTTAATAGGTGGTGGAAGATGTAACACCTGTAATTTTCTTTTCATTAATAATATCAGTTTTTTGAATTTCTATATTGGAATGACTATATTATTATATTATTATTTGAATTATGTGACGGTATGGACGTATTTTAGTATTATCATATTTGTCCAAGAGGGTTGCATGTGGCTGCCACATGGCCGGCCATGTGGGCCCACCTTGGATTATGTGCCACTTTCTTAGTTTACATGCATAAGTTTCAGCCACACCTAGCTCCAAGGATTTCTATATAAGCATGCATTATACACACGTTGTCTCTATGACCAGCGCTTAAAATCTATGAGAGATAACGGGAGTTTTAATTCTTGAGAGAAAGAAGAGAAGAAGTCACCACTGAAGTTGACGTTCAAGCTCCATCAAGCTCAAGAACAACATCAAGCTTTGGTGAGTAAATTGTGAGTAATTGTGAGTAATCTAACTCAATTTAGAACACATATAATATGTACTAATATTTAGTAGAAGTTTGATGTTGTTGTGTTGAAGTTTTCATGACATGCAAGACAAATCCATAAATCTGAGAAACTGAAACTCTCAGCAGAACATAGTTTAGTAAAGTGAATGTTTTGTGCAGCTCAAAAATCCGAATTAAGCTAGGTTTGTTTGTGGTAAAAGCTAACTCATATTCTACAAATAACTCTTCTATAGCTCAGTCTAGAAATCACTCTTTCATGGGTGAAATGCATGTACAACGCAATGTTATAAATCTGAGAAACTGAAACACTCAGCAGAACATAGTTTAGTAAAATGGATGTTTTGAGGAGCTCAAAAGTCCCAATTAAGCTAGTTTTTTTTTGTGGTAAAAGCTAACTCATATATCTACAAATAACTCTTCTATAGCTTAGTCTAGAAATCAATCCTTCATGGGTGAAATGCATGTACAACGCAGAGTTATAAATCTGAGAAACTGAAACTCTCAGCAGAACATAGTTTAGTAAAATGAATGTTTTGTGCAGCTCAAAAATGCGAATTAAGCTAGGGTTTTTTGTGGAGAAGTATCTCATTTATCTACAAATAACCATTCTATAGCTCAGTCTAAAAACCCCTCCTTTATAGGTGAAATTCACGTACAATGCAGTACTATAAATCTGGGACAGAACAGTCCGAGATATAAGAAATGTCTTATAAAATAAATAGTTTGAGTGGATCAAAAATGTAATTGAAGCTAGATTTTTTTTGTACATGAATATATTCCTATTATCTATAATGTTGTAGTTTTGAGTTTGATCTACAAAGCAATTTATCATGCCCAAATAAATCATGTTAATTCAGCCAACACAGTGAAAATGTATCTTGGCAGATTGTACAGCTTTTTGTATAATGTTTTGTTTATGCATGGTGTTGATTGTTAATGCTAGTTTTCCAGTACATGTGTTGTTATAAAAATCTCGTGCTATGGTAGTGCTATCGCGTAGATGAGTATGTTAAGGGTTTCATCTATATGTTTTATTGATATTAAATCCATGATTATAAATCCATAAGCTACGTGAATATAGTTTAATGACCGTCGGAAAGTTCATACCCAAACTATAAGTATATTGTATGGCACGATTATTGCAATGATAAATGATCGGGAAAGTTTCCATCGTAAGTATATTGAGAGGAAAATGGAATGTCGGACGTATAGCGAAATATTAACGGTTATAAATGGATGACATTAATGAACTAAACTACGAAACGTGCGAACGCGTAAAATAATGATAAAACCTTCGATAACCGATTTAATGTGAATAAGGGACATTGGGCCTCGTTTCTAGTCGTGTGACTATCGGTCAAAGTTGATTCGTGAACTTTCGTGTCGTGTTTGGATATTTCTTGCAAAATTGGTCTTTCGGTAATTCCATGGTGTCGATTGGTGAGTTATGTTTTGTTCCTTGATCTGAGGATCGGCATGACGTGTTCGGTCAAGTGCGGATGACCTGAGGATCGTCATGACGTGTTCGATCAAGTGGTTGATTATTTTTCTGCACCCTTGGACTGAGGATCGACATGACGTGTTCGGTTATGTACGGGTGACTTGATGATCGGCATGACGTGTTCGTCCAAGTGATTATTAATTTCCCGTACCCTTGGTCTGAGGATCGGCATGAGGTGTTCGGTAACGTGCCGGCGACCTGAGGATCGGCATGATGTGTTCGACCAAGAGATTGTTAATGTCCCGCACACTTATGCCATTTGGGCGATAGTTTGAATGCCATTTGGGTGATAGTTTGAGTGCCAGTTGGGTGACAGTTAACTATTCATTGTTGAGTGTTGTACTTTCTTGACCAGTAAATGCGTTTGGAGTTAAGTCTTCTTTCAGTCAATGTCATTGGTAAGCTTAGTTCTGGGTTAAGTTTCAAAAGGAATGGTTGGGTTTAAATATGACATGATTTTGAGAATAAGAAAAGACGAACAAGACATAGTATCGAGAATAAGAAATGATGAACGAGATATGGTTTCGAGAAATAAGAAGAGATGAAGAATAACTTACCTTAAGTTGTGGTAACCTTAAGGGGACCCTCACTTAGCTTAACCGCTAACGGCTTTTCATGCCGTTGGACCTTCCACGTCCAGCCTTTGCAGGTCTAGACGGAGCCGACTGCTATCAAGATGCTGACTTTACTACTGAAGACTATGCTAGTGAAGATTACTACGAGGAAGGCTACGGTTTCGCCAGCTGAAGACTTTGGAGCTTTTCTTTTGTTATAGTTCTGTTATTATTATTATGTTAGTGATGTAATAGTTTAGCTGGTCTTGTAATATGTATCTTTTGGATATCTTTTTGGCCTATAATATACTACTGATGTAAGACTTGGATGTTTTAAATTTCTGCTTCCGCTGAACTTAGTCACTTTCCCATATCACATTATTGTTATAAGCATGTTTGGACAATCAGGTGACACTCACAACTAGTCGCGTGTCTACGAACCCATAAAGGAAATTTAGTTTTCCCTATTTTTGGTACTTCGGGGCGTGACACTACAATTTTCTACATCAATGGGGGCGCAACAAGTTCAAGCATACAGCGACTCCCAGCTTGTGGTCAATCAGGTCAATCAAGAATATGAAGCTCGGGAGGATAACATGGTGGCCTACTTAGCCATCGTTTGAGCAGTCTCAAAGAAGCTTGAGGCTTCTCCGTCACGCAAATCCCGAGGGAGAAAATGTGAGGGCCGAGCGATTTGCCCGCCTTGCCTCGTCCTCCGAGTTGGCCTTCCCGGGATAAGAATTGAACACTTACCCGAGCCCAGCATAACTGTCTCGGGGGGCATGGAGGTAGACCCGATCGCCGCTGAGCCTAGCTGGATGGATCCAATAGCAATGTTCCTTACGACGGGTACCTTGCCTGAAGGAAAAGAAGAAGCCCGGCAGCTGAAATACCGGGCGGCCAGATATCATATCATTAATGGCATCCTCTATAAAAGAGGGTTCTCCATCCCATACCTACGGTGCATACACCCTACACAGGTGCGAGAGATATTGGGTGAAATCCACGAAGGAGTGTGTGGAAACCATGTGGGAGGACGAGCGCTCTCCCAAAAAGCCCTACTGCAAGGCTATTATTGGCCAACGATGGCCTGAGTTCGCAAGAGTATGTCAAACGGTGTGACAAGTGCCAGAGATACTCGCCTATGATCAACTGCCCGGGAGAGCTCCAGACGCCAATCCTCAGCCCTTGGCCATTCGCTCAGTGGGGTATCGATATAGTTGGTCCTCTCCCGATCGAAAAAGGACAAGTTAAGTTCGCGGTCATCGCCGTGGATTATTTCACTAAATGGGTAGAAGACGAGCCCTTGGCAACCATCACTGAGAAGAAGATGGAAGGTTTCATGGAGAAAAACATTCTCAGCAGGTTTGGCATCCCCAGGGTCCTGGTCAGTGACAACGGCAGATAGTTTGACACCCCGGTGTTCAGGCAGTTCTGCTAGGGTTATAGCATATTGTAGACACCCCAATTTTGACCGACCGTCGAATTTAGGAGAGTGTCACCTCCACGTCCAATGATGATAAGGACCGAAAAGATTCGAAGTATTCCAAGCTCTTCAGAAAGTTCTCCAAACGCGATAAAATTTCACAGAAAGAAGAAAATACTAGGTATTTGGGAAAATTCAGGTATAAAACACCATTTTTGGAAAAGATCTTCAAAAAAAAGTTTTTTTAAGAAAAAGGGAAGAAAGAAAAGACCTAAAAAGGGAAGTTCAACAGAAAACGGCCCCGGCAGTATACCGCGGCACTCACTGCACTCAGTGAGTGCCGAACGGCATCCAGTGAGTGCCGGCCCGGCATTTACTGAGTGCCGCCGACATTTTCTGACTGCCGTTTGCTTTTAAAGTCCGTATTTTGTGGTACAATACATATGTGTATGCGGATAAAAACAAAAATCTGATAAAGTAAGGTTGACGAAAATACGGCAATCAATAATTTGGCGCTGCACTCACTGAGAGCCACGCGGCAGTCACGGAGTGCCGCAGCGGCAGCCACGGACTGCCGCGAATAACTTTTGAATACCGCCCTGGGCAGCAGCCTGTCTAATTTCAGGGAGTACGTATTGTACCACTAAATGGGATGATTACACCTGTCTTTTATTCCGAATTCACTGAATATACTTAGTAATTTTTTTCTATAAAAGAGGGAGGATCTTCCTTGAGGAGGGACAACATACAAGAGAGGAGAACATACAAGAGAGTGATACAACACAATTCAAGAGACATACAACACAATACATAAGAGATAACCATCACTACACCAACTTTCTTTGGGAGAGAAAAGAGAGAGTTTAGAGAACTAAGGAGAAGAGCTTGGAATATCTTTAAAGGAAAAGAACTTTGAGGATAGTTTGGAGGTGACCCTCTAATCTTAGTTGTGTTTCCTTTCTTTTGAGCTTCTAGTCTTCAAGTCATTTTTAGTTTTTCTTGATTAAGTTTTAGAGTTTATTAAGTAAACTTGGAAGTCCTTGTTTCTAATTCCTTGATCTTTCTTCTATTTCTTTTGTTTCTTTTTTTGGGATTCTTGGAGATCTTCAATATCTCTCTTGACATCTCTTGAGTATGATCTTTTGAATCCCATGTAAGCTTATGCTTTACATGAGAGTCAAAATTTGATCATCACCTCATTTTATAAGCAAGTAGATGGATCCAAGTCCATACTCATGACTTGGGTCCTCTAAACTTGATGTTTCATGGAATCCTTTCTATGTTCATTTGAGACTCATGAATATTAGTCATGTCTTCATCTCCAATGACCATCAAATGGTAGGAGAAAATGGTTTTGAGTCTAAGCCCATCTCCATAGTTTAGATTCCTTATCTTGAGATTTCATGAAGTCTATTCATACTTCATTTGAAATCTACAAATATGAAGGTCTTTAGCCTCCAATGACCACTAAATGGTAGGAGAAAATGGTTTAGCTTAAGTCCAACTTCATGGTTTAATAGTTGGGGTTAACAAATAAAAGTGAGTTTGACAATTGAAAACAGTGAGTTCACAAACTGTTTTTGATCAAAGATTTTTAGTTCAAAATCTAACCGTTGGAATCAAGTGAAACCAATGGGAGGGTGTCAATAACTCAAAGTTCCACCACTGTAATTTTTGTTTTAAAGAAATTTCATGTTTAAAGTGGTTTGGTCATGATTTTTGGGAAGTAACAATAATCTGCCCAGAGTTTCAGCACAGCAACACTCTTTTGAAATAAGTAAATCGGGGTTTTAATAAAGTGTTTGTGGCCCAAACTAATTTTTTTAAAGTCGATTAATGTGTTAGGAAGTCACCCTAAAAAGAACAAAGCATTTCGGATTTGTTTGCTATTTTTAGAAAATCGTACATGAACTCTGGACAAAAGGTTGTATGATGCTGAGTGATGTCTGGTTTTCGTCTAATTCCCGGAGATCCAACCGTTGAAACTTTGATTTCTTTTTTTGGTTAAAAACTAGACACACAGAGGCATCTTGTGTCCAAAATCCATCAAGATCAAACCACGGGAACCACGCTTTTTCATTTTTTTAAGGTCTGGTCTGCTCTCTGTAATTCATGAAAAACTGCTACTGTTTTTGTCTAATCTTGTTCATCTCAACTCAAATGGTCTCCTAATGCCTTAGGACCCAAATCATACTTTGAATAATGATAACTTAGCTTAAATCCAGAAGTTATGTGACCCAAATTAGTGAATAAATCCAAGTTTTATTCTTGTTTACATTCACTCATTCATGTACATTTAATGCTCATGATTAGAACTAGCTATTGAGTAAAGTTGGATTTCATGCTTGGTAGATCTAAGCTAGAAAATTAGAATTGATTATTTGATATCATATTATTATGTGAAGCATGTGGACTAACCTTTTGTTTTGTAACGCTATTAAGGTATGATCTCTAAGACCCCCTTTAATTTATTTTTATTTCTTGATTTTATTGATTTTTCAACCTCGTGCGCGACACATTAGAATTAGTAGTTTGCCTTATATGTATATGTGATTAGAGACGCTTTTAGGATTTTCTTTTGTTTGTATGCATTGCACGTTTAATATCGCCGCCGGATCCCGGGTAAGTTCTCTTGTTCCCTAGAGCATATCATGTTGCTTGCTACTTGAAATATGTGATTTTTGAATGATATTTTATCAATTGCAACTTTACACCCCTTTGGACATGCTTTTTGTAACGTATATCTATACATATATATTAGTTGAGGGAATATTTAAATTAATAATTCGATTAGAAGGATATTGAGTAGAGGCCTATCGCAAGATAGGATGAGAGAGGGTGTTTTAGTCCGACGGGCTCCTTCCTCTTTCATTCCATAATCCCCGGACCTAGTTAATCTCTAGTTTCTAAAAGATCAGTTTGCTTTTAAAATGGTTTCTTAATTTTTCCTTTTAAAAATTAAGTGGCGACTCATTTGTTTTTGAAATTGATTTTGAGAAAGTATTTTAAAGAAAAGCTGTGGGTAGAAAGAAAACCTGCGATATCCACACATATTCAACAACTACTCTTCTCCCCAGCATCCTCAAGCCAACGGCCAATCCGAGGTGACAAACCGGACAATTCTGCAGTCAATCAAAACCAGGCTTGAACAGGCAAAGGGACTTTGGGCGGAGGAATTGCCAACCCTTCTATGGGCCTATCGCTCCACCCCCCGAGCGGCAACAAGAGAGATCCCGTTCTCGCTCACCTACGGATTTAAGGTGGTGGTACCCACTGAGCTCGGATTACCAACATACCGGGTGGAAAACTTCGATGAACAAGGCAACTAGGAAGACCTTAAAGCCGAGCTCGACCTAGCGGACGAGAGAATGGACCGGGCATATTTCAAAGTAGCAGCCTACAAGCAGCAGGTCTCTCGGTACGATAATTGTAGAGTCAAGCTGCGTAGCATCCAGGTGGGAGACCTGGTCCTGAAGGAGGTAAACCAATCCACTAAAGTCCAAAGCCACGGGAAGTTGGGGGCAAACTTAGAAGGACCCTACAAGGTCACCCAGGATAACTGCCCAGGAAATTATTGGTTGCAGACCTTAGGCGGGCAAGACCTCTCTCCCATGGAACATACACCACCTCCGCAAGTATTTCCAGTAATACGTGGATTGGGTTGGATTGATATTGGATAGAGAGAACTGTAGCTCTTCCCGAGCGATTATTATCAATAAGCAATAAAGATTGTTCTATTTCTATAATTTGCCTCCTAGTAGTGTTCCACTCTAAAGTCCTCGGGATCACACCTGGGGCACGAAAAGACCTCGGGTACACACCCGGGGCACAAAAGACCTCAGAATCACATACGAAGCGTCGGTTTCGCTTAGGTCCGAAACCTACGATGGGAGACCAACTCCCTAGGTGGCCAAGGATAGCAAACTACAAAAGAACCTACGACAACCAATGTTCTAGGTCGTTTCCCTACAGTCACTCCCATTAACGCCCGCCTTAGCAAAAGCTTGGGGAGCAGGGGGACATTAGACTAAAATAGGCAACTTCACTGAGCACTAACAGGACCCGGGACTAGGCATAAAACCTCCTCTAAACAGTCTCAGGTACCTATAGTGCCCAGAGTCTGATGACCGGGTAATATTTCATTACCCCAACCGGCAGCAATCCTAAGCTTCCGCTAAGGCAAGGTTTTGATAAGGTTTAAAATTGGTCGGATACGATCAAATGTGTTAACAGTCATACAAGTACAAAAAGCTACAGAGTTTATGCAAAAGGATGGCCTCAGAGGGCCTTTTCATTAATAAGAAGAGTATATACATAGCCCGGGGGTCAGTTGTAGTAGCCTCCCCAAAAAAAAAAACAAGAAGAAGCATGAAGCAGAAGAAAACTAAGGGTCGCTAGCCACCACGACCTCTTTGACGGTGGCGGTATCCCCGGCCAGCGCGTCTTTAGCTGTGGCCCCATCACCTACACTAGCTGAATCCTTCCAGAAATTGGACTCAGCCCAGGAGTAACCCGAAAGGTCCTAGTCAGGGTGGTCGACTGCAGCCTGCTCGGTCAGGTCAGAGTAGCCTTTGAGAAGCCAGCCTCAAACTCTTCTTCTGCGTCCTTCGCCTTAGCTTCTCGAGCGGCGGCGAGCTCAGAAATGGACTCTGCAAGAGCCGCCGTGTCCTTCTCGGCGGCCACCGGCCCGGCCTCCGCGGCTACCACCTTGGCTTCAGTGACCTTCCGGGCAGCCCGCTCGGTGGAGACGGTTTCACGGGCCTTCCCCAGCTCCATGGCCAGAGCCCTGGCTTTTTCCTCCTCCACAGTGAGGGCATGCTCTGTGGACTCTCGTGCTGCCTTCTCCGCCGACAGGGCAGCCTCAGTAGCAGCTAGCCTCTCAGATACCCCGGGTAATGAGGCCTCAGTCCCTGCTGCTAGACATCCAACCTACAAGGAGGAAACAGAGGTTGTTAGCATCCCGGCACGGAGATGAGAATGCGATACAAGATGCATGCGAGGAAGCTTACCATGCGGCTGACACTGTATAACCAGCCAATCAAGGCCTCGGGGCTCAGCTGAGAGCATTTGTCCACCTGACTCTGCAATAGCCTAAGCCGAACCCTATCCTGGACCTCATCTGCTGTTTCCACTGACGGCATCCCGGGTAGTCTCCTGCATGGACCTGGGGGCGTTGGCTCGTCCATGCAAGGAAAAGACATCCCGGCCGGTGAAGCAGCGGGTGGGAGCTTGGGCGGGACTGCAATGGTGACCCTGGGAGTCGAGGTCCTGACCACTTCCTTACCCGCTCGGGGGAGACCCCGGGAGATCCTCTTCAACTGTTGGCCCTCAATGGGCTCTTGCTTCTTTCTCTTCTAGCCTGCCCGGGCCAACAACGCCGCCTCTTTCTCCTTCAGGGCCGCCGCATCCTTAGGGGCCATCTCTACAAATCCAGGCAGAAGTGCACGTCTGTTACACAAAAAGTTAAGCGAATAGTGGAAATCCAGGAGGTAAGCAGTAGGACCTACTGGGAATAATCGAAGAGAATGTGGGAGCCTCAAAGCAATGTTTGAGCTCGTAGGAAGTTTTCTGACTCCCCATTCGGTGAATAGGTCAGCGATTTTTTGATATCTATGGGGTCCTCGACCAAGGACAGTATCCTTGTCTGGCACTCGTCGGGAATCTCTGGCGAATTGACTGATCCCTCTGCATGAAAAAATTAGGTAGTTCAACAATAGCAGCAAAATATAAGTAAAGTATAAAATGGAACGGGGGCTTACTCCTCAACTTCCCAGTCCAGGAAGTCCTTAACTGTATCCTCGGTGCCTCCTTACAAAGCCCGAGGATGGATACTTAGAAGAATTTCTTCTTCCACCCTCTATTGTTGCTCGGGCAGTTGGTTATAATTTTTCTCCCCTGCCTGGCCCCCAGCGAGAAGAAGCCCGCTTCCCCGTGTACTCAGAATGGTCGGTGTGCCCAGAGGAACTCCTGAATGGTGAGCTCATATCCGAGAACCTGGGGCAACATGGAGATGGCCCCCATGAAGAACCTCCACCTGTTCGGTGCTAGTTGCTCGGGGGAGATCCCGAGGTAAATCAGCACGTCCCTAGCTAGTGGGCAGAGGGGTAGACAAAGGCCGGCCAGCACGGCGTCCTCATAAAGGGTAACAAATCCCGACTGGTGAAAGTGAGCCCCGCCGTCATGAACGCTCAAGGAGTAGGGGTCGGGTATGTTGTACTTCTCCCGGATCCGGCCTATATCAGGGATACGCAAGATGCTAGCGATTTTCTCGCAAGCGAAGACTACGTGAGGACTGTTTAGAACCGACCCCTCGTCACCTGATTCCCTAGACACCGAGGCAGCAGGGATGTCTTGGGCCATTTCGACATCGGACAATTGGATGGGAATCCTGCCCTCACTATGCTGGTCTGGCGGGGACGCTGAGGGTGGGTCTAAGCTGGTATTAGGGGTCCCGGAGCGGGACTACTCATTGTCCAACCGAGAAGATGAGTCGAACCCCGAGTGACACATCCCTAAGGCACCTGAGATTGGGAGAGGGAGTAACTGGCGACCTAGATAGGGGTCAGAGACTCCAAGCCTGGTATACAGAGGAAGCAAAGCTACAAGCCTATAAGGTAGGGTGTACAAGTTCCTCGGGGTAAGGTAATACTCGGTCAATACTACCCCCGGACAACCCAACCGGTTTAGTTGGCTAGTAAAACTACCCGACCTAAAGACGGAGATAAATCTAAGAAAGAGAAAGTCTCACTCCCGTGCGAGTCTTAGTGGGTTCGTTCCCTCTAGTTTCACTCCAAAAAAAAAAGAGAGAGGAGAAGGAAGAAAATAGTGAATGGAAACTGGAAAATGAGGACTTACAAGAGTAAAGGCAGAAAGGCGCTTGGGAAGCTTGACCGGGAATTTTTCGCTCCCAAGGCCGCTCGGTAAACTCTAGCTCTAGACAACAGGAATGAAAGAAATGAAGAAGTTTCCTTTATATATGAAGCGCCAATGGTCCAGATCGAATCAGATCCGACGGCCAGGAAGTTTTCCCGCCAAAAATTCCCGACAGATGTCAACTCGGGCACGCGAAGCGGGGTCTCAAGAGCCGTGCTCATTAATTGCACGACATGATGGGTCGGTTACGCTCGTACCGGTCTCGTTAGATCCTACCAGGTCAACCGTTAGTTGACACGTGGCAGCTGCCTGACCCGAGCCCACGACTCAGCCGGTCGGTCGGGCCCTGAGCTTGAGTGAGCGATCGGTCTTACCCTGGACGAAGTCCCGACCTCCTTCCCGGACAGTTTTCAAAACAGTACTAATTTTCAATTCTCATCCGACGAAGCATTGCATCAGCTTTGAAAATGGGGGGCAGCTGATAGGTACAAAAATGTCAGGTCAAAGTCAAATCACCACATCATCTAAAAGGGATGCTTCCTGCTCGGCCTACCCGGGCTGTTTGCTAATACCGCCTGATCTGGCCATGACTCGGGTGTTCGTTCAGGACTGGCACCACACCGGATGCATTCTAGGCAAATACAGTTTCTTGCTCCTCAAGGGCTACGCCGACCAGTTTTCTATCTCAGATAGAAGACTAAAGGAAGGAGGAAGATGTTTCCTAAACATTTAGAAAACTCCCTTAATTCATGGAACTCAATTGTAATTAAGCTAGGTTTCCTAGCTTAGCTAATTGCCTTGTGCGAGTGGCATCTTGTATCTATAAAAGAGGCCCCTCGTCCTCATTGAAAGGGATCCCCCGTTCTTATCCACAAGAATAGCAGCAATACAGCATCACATATACTCCCGGCCAATTTTTTGGTAGTGTCGTCCTCCTTGTTGGCTCACCGAATACCGCCGGTGATCTGTTAGTAAAAGCTATCCGACGCGCCCGTGGACGTAGGTCACCTCATTAACGGGGCTGAACCACATGCAAACCTCACTTGTTTTTCTCCTTAAAATGCTCTAAATCATCTAACCAAATTTTGGCATCATCAGTAAGTGTTAAAAATTTGGGAGAAAAATTTTTAAATTAATTTTTAAATGTTAAAATATATATTCCACAAAATTTTCAAAAATTTTGGGAGAGCCATGACCCCCTTGTCCTCCAAATGGGTCTGCAATTGGCCCAACGGATAAGGAGAAACAAACGGGCCGCACGATGAGCATCCTGTGAAAAATCCAAAAGGAAAGAAAACCTCGAAAATATATATGGTGGAATAATTGGCAGAATCTCAGCAAAAACCCAAGACAAGAAACAGTACCATCATAATTACTCATACATCTATCTACACGTCGTAAGGATGTATTGATTTGTGTGAGGGTAAATTGGTCATTTTATACAAATAATTACATTCAAGTCAGCTTTTGAAATTTTATTTAATATAATAATGAGGTTTCAATCAACAATCTTGTGTCTAATTATATTTGGGTCAATAATTTTTGGGATATTTATTAATCACTTCAAAAAAAAGTCCAAAAAAATGGCTATTTTAGCGGCTATTTAGGAATTGGTCACTAATATTTACAATTTGATCAACTTCTTCTCTCAAATTAGATTTCAATCAACAATCTTATGTCTAATTACATCTGGGTCAACGATATTTTGGATATTTATTCACTTCAAAAAAAGGTATAAAAAAAAGTAACTATTTTAGTGGCTATTTAGGTATTGCTCACTAATATTTACAATTTCGTCAGCTTCTTCTCTCAAATGTAGGATTCATATATAATGTGTGATTGCATTTGGATCAATAAGTTTTGGGATATTTATTATTCACTTAAAAAAAGTCAAAAAAAAAAGTGGTTATTTAGGAATTCGTCACTAATATTTACATTTGGATCAATTTCTTCTCTAAAATTTAGGATTCATGTATTGTGATATGTGTGATTACATTTGGGTCAGCAAGTTCTTGGATATTTATACTTCACTTCAAAAAAATGTCAAATAAACTGGCCATTTTAGTGGCTATTTATGAATTGGCCACTAATATTTACATTTTGGTCAACTTCTTCCCTCAAATTTAGGATTTATAGATTGTAATATGTATAAATACATTTGGATCAGCATTCTATTGCATCTTTATGATTCACATCTTTGCTTCGAATATCAATTATGTAAACCTTCATGTCCTTTTTAGGGGAAATACCCTACTTGTGTCATATATTTATAGTGGTGATTTATTAGGTATCTTTACTACTCATTTACAAGATAGTCAAAATTATCAACTTCTTCCGTAAGAAGAGTTTTAGATAAAATAGCTACATTTATAATTTTCTATTTAACCGTTTTAACATCTTGTTATACACTTTTAACAACCACTTAACCACACGAAACAACACAATTAAATTTCCCGAGCAACGCGCAGGACTCCAACTAGTATATATATATATATAAAATCTCTCTTTTAACCTTTTCTCTTCCTCTTTCTCTTTCCTTCTCTCTCTCTCTCTCTCTCTCTCTCTCTCTCTCACACACACACACACACACACACACACATATACACACACACATTTATAGCCCTTATAGTATATAGGGTTAAATACACTTAAGCCCCCTGTGGTTTGGCCAATTTGCAAATACTCCCCTATGCTTTAAATTTTGGCACTACTACCCCTTGTATTTTGGACTAAAGTGCAATCATGACTTTTTCCATCCAAATTAAACGGTTTTAAACTTGGGACTCCTAATTTAAAGGGTAAAATGACTCTTTTACCCCCAGAAATCATATTAAAAGGAAAACAAGTTATAAATCAAATTTTTTTTTGGGTCAAGCACATGACTATACCAAAATTTTTTTAAAAAATGTCAAAGATTTTTCTCACCAAATTCAAAACCATATGTTTCTCCCCAAACAAATTGAAGTAAATAAATTTGTTCTTAACGTTGTTATGAAAACTTTGGGGTAATTTGGTCATTTTAGCTTGCTCTAGTAGTAAATTTTAATAGTTGTACTTTAATTCAAACCACATGGGGCATTTGTGCCAAAATTTAAACCACAGGGGAGGAGGGGGTAAGTGCAAATCGGCCAAACCACAGGGGGTGAAATTGTATTTAACCCTAGTATATATATATTCTAAACTTGTAACAGACAAAGATTATCTATAATATACTTTTTAACCATATCTAATCTATTTTAATATATATATATACACATATCTCCAAATATACACACATACATGATACAAATTAAACTCATTAATTAAAATAATATAACTACATTATATATAAATAACAATACCACTAACTAACTTAAGTACATAAAATTTGCGTAGCAAAAAAATACGTACATAAAAATAAGAAATTTTTTCCCATGCATCGCACAGATATTGATTCTAGTTTTATTTAAAGGGAAAATTAGATGGGGATCCATAGTTGTAACACCCGCTCCCGCGGGCAGTATCTAATTACATTTAGCATGCATCATAAGCATTTAAATCAATGATGTGCTTATATGTGGTAAGTGAGTTTTAACTCACTAAGGTGATTAGGGGTGTCCAGTTTGGAACCTAGAGTTAGGCCAAGTGGTAGTCCCAGTTTGGGACAGTGAGGATAGGTCCCCATTTGATGGGACAGATATGGAAAAAAAATAATTCTTATGTGCGTAACTGTTTATTAAGGTATATGTGAATATTTTACTATGTTGCTTTTATAGCATGTTAATTGTTAGAGACCATTTTTATAGTCCATTAGGGATACCTTGTGAGGACGAATTAGACACGCTGCATAATTAGTAGGTTAATTAGCAACTTCATAAGTTATGTGGGACCACTTATAGGACCCACGCATTACATAGACAAACACCCATTTAGGTTTGAGATAATTTTAATAGGTTTCATTAATTAGCAGGGTATAATCGTAAAACTTATAAAACATAGGGGAGGTAGGTATAAAATCTGAAAATGCGGCTCGCATGCCACGCGACACATGGCATGATGAATCATCAAGCCTAGACATCATCCCCAACAAAACAAAGAATTAGTTTGCAAAAGAGATTCACGCGAGAATCTTGACGACGGTTTCGACGGTGACGCTTTTGACGGCGATTGACACGCGGTTTGACGATTAATTTCAAAACATGCTACATATTTGGACTCCTAGAGGTGAGTCTAACGTAGTGGCATATGTGAATATTATTGCGTTTGGAGACAATTTTTCTGTGCCCCAATTTGAGAATTTAGCTCATAATTTGCTAATTTGATATAGGAATTCCACCTGGTATTCGTTAGGATCTTAATTCTGCAATTAGGAGCGAAACCCTTGAGGTGAGTGGCAATAATTATGGAAATTGGATAATTCCTTGATTAAGATTATCTCTGTGATGCTTAGTATGTCTTTTTATATAAATTAGCATGTTTAGTTATTAGTGGGCAAACCCATAGGGTTAATAAGACCCATATGTTTTGCAATTGCACGGTGTAATGATTATATGAGCATGTTGAGTTGTTAATGCGGGTCGAAGGGGAACTTGTACTTGCCATCAGAAATGTTACTAGGTGCCTAATTGGCCATGAGGTCGCACGTCTGACAGAAAGAGGCATGGGTCTCAGTTAATCGCGCGGACTAATGGAGTAGTAGCGGGCTAACGTAAAAGGGTGGCCGGTACTTGCTTTCCCGGAGACCATAGTGATGTGTAGAAAATATGTAATTGAGCATGTCTATTATTCATGTTTATAATTGTTGGCATTCACCTGCATATAACTGATATAGTGTAGTGGTTATTGAATAACCATTGTAGGTGACAAGGGCAAGTCGGCCAAAGAATGAACAAATGGAATTGGGCGAGGAATGTGGGATTTTGGGAATGGTTGTGAATACATGGTTTATTTTATGATTTAAGCTAAGGACTTGTAATATGTTAATACGGTTGGTTTTGGAGGGTGGTTGTAGACATTAACTTTGAATCCATGTTTTGACAAGCTAAGTGGTGGTTTGGTTCTAAACTTTGTAAGTTTTAGTACTGTAAATGGAACTTGTTCTATGTTTCAGCGATTTCTTATCCGGGTTTAAATCTTGTAATAATCTTGATTGAGTAACTTGTAGGGGTTGTAAAATGGTTGTTCTTTATTTCTACAAGTTGTGGGTGTTAAATTTGAGTTGTTTTATCAAGTGTGGAATATATATCAATGGTTTGGTTTTTCAAGAGTAAACAGGGGATTGCTGCAGATTTTGTATTCTACCGCACAGCCAGTCGACCGGACATGCGACCCAGTAGACTGGATCGTGTAACAGAATGGAAAATTTCTGGAGTTGGGGTGTTCAGTCGACTGGACTCGATGTTCAGTTGATCGGACCACAAATTTCTCAGTCGACCGGACTATTCAATCGACTGGACCAATTGGATCTTAGAATTAAGCTCTCGGCAATTTGCATGTCTAGTCGACCGAGTCCCCGATCACTCAACTGGATACCCTGTTTCAAATTGATTTGTTTTCAAAAGTGTTTAAGAGTGGATGATGTTTATAACTCTGATTTTAAACTTAATAATGGGTCTTTAGAAGTGTAATGGAAGCCTTAGTGGTATGCCACGTGTCCTAGAATCGTATGTGCGGTTCCGGAGCGTGACAATAGTTAGGGAAATATAGTGGTTTAAGTATCCTCGACAAATTGACAAAATAAAACAAACACGTACCCAACATCACCCTTGTCACATGTGCCACACACACCCCAAAAGGTCCCAAAAGGAATCACACCATGTAAGTGCACGCCCCCCAATTTGATTTCAGTATGTAACTTTTTTAGAATTATACTTAGACCCCCAATTATATATGAATAACATAATATAAATGTATAAGTATTGTACTTATATGTAAATATTAGGTTTTTTTTTTTCAGAATATTTCAGAATTATTTCGAAAAAGTAGAATTGGAATTTTCGGATTGGAATTTTCAGAAATTCCAACAGTCATCCGATTCTGTTCCGATTTTTTTCGGAATTTTTGGAATTCGGAATTCCTTTTTATTGCCAAAATTGGAATTTTTTGGATCGGAATCAAAATTTCCTTGCAAATTGCACCCATAGGAATCACACACACCATGTGAATGAACACACAATAGTAGCCCCTATTTCGAAAATATTTTTCAAAATTTAAACCTCTAAATTTTTTTATCTATAACTCCGATTTTTACAAATTTTTTACCATTGGAATCGTGTCAACCAGATCTACAAAAATAGTACCATTGTTGTTATGTTATGAGCAAAAAAAAAAACTCAAATTTTTACATGCCTTGACAGCCTTATTCCTCAAAACAGTGGTGAAATTCATCACTTTGAATGTGGAGAAATTTCATAAATTTCACAAGTTTTGACACCCAGAATTAAAAGTGGTGATATTTCACCACTATTTTAAAATGAGCTCAAAACAATAGTAAAACAGTGATAAAATTTCACCACTTTTGAACAGTGGTGAAACAATGATGAAATAAAGGTAGTGAAATTACATCACTGTTTTAAAATATGCTCAAAACAGTGATGAAATTTCACCACTTTTGAAATATGGTGAAATAGTGGTGAAATTTTACCACTTTTCAAGAATGGGGCCATCAAGGCATGTAAAAATATTTTATTTTTCTCAAAACATATCAACATTAATACTAGTTTTTTTTAGCTCTCGTTGACACGATTCCAGTGGTATAAATTTTTGCAAAAAATAGAACTGTATATCAAAAGTTATGGAGGTTTAAAGTTTAAAAATAATTTTTAAATGAGGTTTTATCTGGTACTACTACTCACACAGTACGAGTGCATAGGAAAGGTGGCGTGCGTGGCCCGCATTTGTGGTTGTTTTGTTTCTTACCATTAGGATTTAAAAACGCTAGGGTGTGGGCGTGTGGCGCGCTTGGGCAGCTAGGGAATATTTTTTCTGTCCAGAAAAAATTTGAGGGACCTAAATCAACATATTTTTTTAAGTTGTCCTTAAACTAACATATTTAAATTGGTTTTTCCGCACTATAGAAATAAAGATATATACATCAAAATAACTCATATGTTACAATTTTTTTGTCATCAAAGTGACTCAAACGTCTCTCACTCTCTCACTCACACACACATGCACACACATGCTTGCACGGTGCGCACAAACTACCTGTAGGCACGATAGAATTTTCCTGAGATCTGATATAACCTGACCCTTCCAATAATTTCACTGGACATGCGGCAAGCAAAAGAGCATGTTGATTTTTATTTGTACGTGACATAGAAAATTACTAAGAGAATAAAGGGAGAAAATAATGTAAGAGGGGGAGAACATGCTCCGATCTAGGAATTAGAGAGAGGAGAGAAGAGAGGGAGAGACATTCCAATTGTGAACGAGAGAGAGATGGAGAAGAAAGGGGAGCAGGGGAGAGGGAGCTCCAAGCTCTTCCAAAAATTCTCAGATTTTCATCTTCATCCTCCTGACTCTTTATTAACAAATAATAAAGGTGGGGCTAAATACACCCATGTTTTTATTATTTACACCCACTTTTTGGGATATACCCAAACTACCCTTCCTTTCTCTTCCCAACCCCTCCTCTCTCTTCTATCTATTGTCTCTCTTCTTTCAACCACTGCCACCACTCTTCTCTCTCCTCTTAAGAGGTCAAATATGATGAAGACCACATAGCAAAATTTGACAAAAAAATTTGACAACCTAGAGACCACCCAAATATCAATTCGACCAAAACAATCATTAAATTTGAACCATCCATGGCCACCATCACCGCCATGACTGCAAGAACCATCCATGGCCATCATTCCCATAACCAATCTGGAAAGCCACGAAATCAAAGCCCCAGATTTTAAAACTTTCAAATGCAACGCTGAAAGCAAAAAATTTGGACCTCAAACCATGAAATCGAAAACCCCAAATTTCTGAAACCCTAAATTTGATAATCTGAAAGTCTCAAACCCTCAATATTGAACCTCACAAACCCTCAATTTCTTGAGTTTGTAGCTTGTGATGTAGAGATTGAGAGAGAGAGATAGAGAGAGAGAGAGAGAGAGTGAGTCGAGTTAGAGAGAGAGGCGGTGGTGGTGGTGGCCCGGTGATGTCGGCCCTATGGTGGTGGCTGTGGCATCCATGTAGTAGTGGTGGTCTGCTGTTTGAGCTCTTGAGAGAAGAGAGAAAGGGGGCGGTGGTGACCCGGTGACGGTGGCCCTGTGCTGGTGGCTGTGGCGGTGGCCCTGTAAGTGGTATTGTTGCGGTGGTTGTGAGCTCTTGAGAGAATTGAGAGAGGGAGATAGAGACTGGAGAGGGTGGTAGTGGTCTGGTTGGTTATGAGTTGGGAGAAGAGATAGAGAGAGAATAGATGAGAAGTTATTCAGTGAGCCCATCACGCCACATAACCATAATGACGTGGTGTGACCTCCCCAATAAAAAGTAGCCATGTGCCCACTAACACTAGGAGGTTATAACATGTGATGGTAAATTTTTTTTTTTTTAAATTTTGATAACCACATGGCATGATCCCCTAGAAGTAAGGGATATATATGTGGTTGAGATTGAGAGGTCATACCATGTCATCATGCTGACATGGCATGATGGGTTCGCTAAATAATTTCTCAGAATGGACAAGAGGGAGAAGAGGGGTTGGGGGTTGGGAAGAAAAGGGTGATTTGGGTATATTTCTCAAAAAAACCTAATTATAGCCTAAGAATATAATAAAGCGATAACTATGATACATAGTCAATCTTATCCGAATAATAAAACAACCAAAATACAATTCAAATTCTAAAACTAAAACTATCCAAATCTTGAAAACTGTGTCATTATTCAAACATTTTAGTTTTAAAACTAATAGTTAACTACATGAAATATGGTCCAAGTTTATTAACAAGTAACAAAGCCTAATTATAGCCTAAGAAAATAATAAAGTGATAACTATGATACAAAGCCAATCTTATTCGACTGATAAAACAATCTAATGCAATTCAAATTCTAAAACTAAAACTATCCAAATCTTGAAAACTGTGTCATTATTCAAACATTTTAGTTTTAAAACTAATAGTTAACTACATGAAATATGGTCCAAGTTTATTAACTAGTAACAAAGCCTAATTATAGCCTAAGAAAATGATAAAGTGATAACTATGATACAAAACCAATCTTATTCGACTGATAAAACAATCTAATGCAATTCAAATTCTAAAACTAAATCTATCCTAGTCTTGAAAACTGTGTCATTATTTAAAACTAATAGTTAACTACATGAAATATGGTCCAAGCTATTCCAAAATATTTCTCAGATTTCCATCTTCATTTTCTTGCATTTTATTAACAATTAACAAAGCCTAATTATAACTGTTGGAATCTATGGATATGAAATAGTTAAAGCAGTGACTAGATCGAGCACGTAAGGCATTGTCCAAAAAATGAATTTACGTCTCACTCTTGGTTGTTCGTGGACTAAGACGAATCTTTCTTGAGGATACTACGATCTAATATAATAGAGGCAATAAACTATATTATACTCTGCAGAATATATGTATATGAACTGCTCTCAATTGACTCTAGAAATGATGGAGAAGAAGAAGATAAAATCTGGAAAAATTATATGTCACAAATAACTAACTATATTGTATATATATAGAGGTGTCAAATGGGTAAGAGATGTCTCCCTACACAAAGGGTTGTGTCTCAACACCTATACACTAAGTATATATTTGTATATACCCGATTAGAAGCCATTAAAAACTGATGAAGTTCAAACAAATTCGAAGTTACAATATGAAAAGTTGTGACTCTACACAAACTGGGTTCAATCAACTGGTCAAACGGGTCCGGTCGACCAGTTGAATGCCCCTCTGCCAGAAAATGATTAAAACTTCAAATAGCCGTTGGCCCGGTCGACCGGTCGAAGGGACCCGGCCGACCGGTCGAAAACCCCTCTACTAGAAACTTGTAACTTAATGTTCCAAGCCTTTCTCTGAGCATTGAGCTAGTCCAGAGCGATCCTAAAGATCCCCTTGAGCTTACATAAGCTCTCATTCACAACTTACATAAGCTCTCATTCACACCCCAAATCTAACAGTACCCAAAATCAAAAACTGACCTTAATTATTTCAGAAATGAAATAACCAAATCAAATTCTGAAACCAAATCCATCCAAATCATAAACTATACTTCATTATTCATACATGTTAATTTTAAACCTAATATTTCAACTAATAGATAACTACATGATATTCTTGAGGGCCACACATCAATCCCATTTTGTTAGTGAAAGCTCGACCTCAAGTTTTATATTTTATTTTTATTTCCATGGTTGATGCACAGTATCAATGATTTATTTCATGGATCTTTGCTCTGATAGTAAACTGATACACATTATCAATGATTTATTTCATGGATCTTTGCTCTGATATGAATCTGTTAAAAGATACATGACATGATGAAAAATGTTTGTCATTTTAAATAATTTTTTTTAGATAAATTAAAAAAGTTAAATTTAGATTTTGATATAAAATAATGAATGGACGTTATAGCCTTTGCTATAAACACAAATGCATTTTTTTTTTCAGAATGGAAAACAATCAATCAATTACATAATGAACTAGTTAATGATTTTTAATAAACTAATTACTAAAATAGCAAGTTCTTATTATTGGGTTTGTGCCCTCAAACCATTACTTTATGTATGAGACATTAGCATTATAATATATGGATATCAGCTTTACATTTCATTGTGTATGTTTCTTTCATGAGATGATTGTTTTGTCCTTAAGTATCATAGTAAGCAATTCGTGTGTGTATGAGATACACACAAGTGAGATACGAATTACTATTCTTTGATACTTAGAATATGTCACAGTGGATGATGAGACTGGATACCTCATCAGGTCTACACTGTAGCATAATTAACTACCATTGGATGGAGTGATTAATCTCAATCACTAGAGTGTAGCTCTTAGTTGATATGCTAGTGCTTATAGTGTATTGACGGACCTGAGCTTTCCTATTGACGCTTAAGGCTGTCAACAGTCAATAGGAACTCATAACTTATATAAGGTACGTGTTCTCAATCTTGAGATGATTATGAACACAGACTATGGATATGGCTGCTTTGACTTACCAATCAGTGAGGTCTATAGAAGATCAACACCTGGGTATCTTGGGTATGTCATGTCCATAGGGTTGTGAACATATATTGTCAAGATAGAATCTACCCTCTGATTCAGAGTAAGCATTCCCTTGAGAATGTCACCAAGTTGATTACTGAGTACTGCAGTCTTGTTGATAAGAGTTATCAACATGTTTGGTAATCATGAGTAGTGAATGAGACTCAAGGAATACAAGAAGTAATCATGATTCAGGTTGACAGTAACAGTTATCCGACTACCTGAATATGATTACGAATGCTGACGGTAGAGGGACATTAGTACACCATACAAGTCTAGTTATCGCTTCGGATATGTTCTTTTGCGTTGGAGTTCAGTTATCGTTTTATAGTGGAATAAACGTTAACTGACCAGTTAGTTAGTTTGCTGATCAAAGAGTTTGGTCATGGTAATTAACAAACTGGTCTGAGCCAACAATAAAGAGCCTAGGAGGTCCCACTCTTAGCTCCGCTAGGATGCTTGGAAAGACACTTGAGGAAGCTGTTAAGACAAGTTCGATCGATTGAAGTATGTTCGATCGATTGAAGTCAGCAGGTTCGATCGATCGAAGGTTCGATCGATCGAAGTCACTTCGATCGATCGAAGTCTAGGTCGGTTCTGGAAATCTATAAATAGGGCAGCTGCGTTCTGGAAGTAAGTGATCGTCGTTTTTATACGCAGAAGCTGCAGAAACTATCATAGTCTTCCCAAAACCTTCCTATCCTCTCTATTAGGGTTCCAACCAACCCTAGTCTTTCCTGCAGGCATCCGCAGGAGTCATAAAGGTGAAGATCATCTAGTGGAGGCTGCTGGAAGTTAAAGTTTCAGAATTGGGTTCAAGACACTAAGGTATAATTCTTGCACCTCCTTGTACGCATCTATGGAATTGATGAGTAGTAGATCCTGGAATACCAAAAGTTATATAACTTAACCTATTTCCGCTGCGCGTTTAAACTCTAACTTTAAACCACTTTTCCTTCAATTGGTATCAGAGCCACGCTTGTTTGGATCTATAGATGCGTTCTTGGAACCCTAGTTTTGATTTGCATGTTGATTTTAGAACTGTTTTCGAAACTGCATCGTCACAGATCTGTTTCTGCAGTGTTATCGCAGCAGAATACAAAACTGTGATTGCATAGGATGCAAGGTGGGTTCGATCGATCGAACTTGTTTCGATCGATCGAACATTCTGTTCTCAATCGATCGAACAGTCTTCGATCGATCGAACCTTCTAGTATTCAATCGATCGAATGAAGTTCGATCGATCGAGATAGATACTTTGTCAGGTTCTCTGTTTCACAGTTTTAAAGTGTTTTGAAATTAAAAACTTTAATTTTAAAATATTCTGTAAAATTTTTAAATCATTCTGTGAAATAGAATGTTCAAGCGATTGAACAGTGTTCAATCGATCGAAGGTTCGAGCGATCGAACGGTCTTCGATCGATCGAACTGTGACAGAGAAGTAAGATGCTGTTTTTAAGTTCTAATTCAGTATGTAAAGTGTTTATATATTGTGTGAATCAATTAAGTGTTCCAATAGTTACATATATTTGTTATGTATGTGTGGATGCGTGTATGACTAACCCTTTTGTAGCAAAATAAGTCGCTATCTCCCATGGCACCAAGTCGTTTAAATATTTATATTTAAATTGTTTGAGATTGGTACATGTTGTAATTTAATAATGGTTTGGTTTTAAGGCGTATGTAAAGGGCGCTGCGGCTTCAATCCTACGAAAAGGAAAGTCGCACCGGTTTCCCTAGCCTTTTATTTCTTTTTTGCTATTTCCTTTTTCTAGATAAATTGTAAGCTTCAAAAGAAGCATAGGTCCAATGTAATAGAATTAGAAATTCCATGAAGATGGAGCAAGGAGCCGTTGTCCATAAAGATGGAGCCAGAGGCGACCAAACCAAGAAGGTGGTTCTATGGAAATAGAGCCATGGGAGATAGAGGCATTGTTTGAATGCCTATATTTCATTTTAGTTTTTTTGTTTTATGTGCTTGTTTTGTGATTGGCGTATAATACATTGTTGCATGCACTTAAAACAAATGGTTTGTATGTGATTACTCCCAATATTTCAAAAGATTCTTGTTTGGAACTTAATAACTCAGTGGTAACTTTACCATCTAAAAGAAAGGAACCTTCCACTAATCCAACAAGGCTTTGGCATATGAGGCTTGGCCATATCAATCTGAATAGGATTGGCAGACTAGTCAAAGAAGGGGTCTTAGGCGATTTGGTTCTCGAACCAATGGAAGTCTGCGAGTCTTGTTTGGAGGGTAAGATGACCAAAAGGCCCTTTCCTGCAAAGGGCAATAGGACCAATGCATTGTTGGAATTAGTTCATACTGATGTGTGTGGACCAATAAATATTAGAGCAAGGGGTGGTTATGAGTATTTCATAACATTTACCGATGACCACTCTAGGTATGGATATGTATACCTAATGCAGCACAAGTCTGAAGCCTTTGAAAAGTTCAAAGAGTTTAGGGCTGAAGTGGAGAAGCAATCGGGCACACATATCAAGGCCATTCGATCTGATCGAGGTGGCGAGTACCTCTCTAATGAGTTTATTGATCACCTCGTACAGAATGGGATTCTGTCACAGTTGACTGCACCTGGTACGCCTCAGCAGAACGGTGTAGCGGAGAGAAGGAATCGGACTCTTTTAGACATGACTAGGTCGATGATGAGTTATTCAGAGTTGCCATTATTCCTTTGGGGTTATGCTTTGGAAACCGCTGCATACATACTAAATCTAGTACCAAGTAAATCTGTTCCCAGGACACCACGAGAGATGTGGATTGGGCGCAAGCCTTCTTTGCAACATCTCGGGATATGGGGGTGTCCGGCACATGTGCTCAAAGGAAAGATGAGCAAGTTGGATTCTAGATCGGAAGTATGTTACTTTGTAGGGTATCCAAAGGGTACTTATGGATGGTATTTTTATGATCCAAGAGAACAGAAAGTGTTTGTTAGTACAAATGCTGTTTTCTTGGAGGATGATTATATCATGAACCATAAACCTAAGGGAAGGATAGATCTTAGAGAGATAGAAGGAGAGCCCTCAGTCCAACCCGCAGTTGATAACGATGAAAATCAAGAAAATACCACTTCTTCACTCATTTCTGCACCGGTACCTCGTCGTAGTGGGAGGATTATCAGCCAGCCTGATAGATACATGTTCTTAGGAGAAGTTTTTGAAGCTGTCTCCATAGAATCTGAATCTGATCCTACCACTTACGAAGAGGCAGTGGCTGATGTTGATTCAGCTCATTGGATTAAAGCTATGAAGGCTGAATTGGAATCTATGGATTCCAATCAGGTCTGGGATCTTGTAGAACTTCCAGCCAATATTAAACCCATTGGCTGCAAGTGGGTCTATAAGAGGAAAAGAGGATCTGATGGAAAGGTTGAGACCTTTAAGGCAAGGCTTGTGGCGAAAGGCTATACTCAGAGGGAGGGCATTGACTATGAGGAAACCTTCTCGCCGGTAGCCATGCTCAAGTCCATCAGAATACTCTTATCCATTGCTGCATGCCTAGATTATGAAATCTGGCAGATGGACGTCAAGACTGCATTCTTGAATGGCAATCTTGAGGAGAACATCTATATGCAACAACCAGAAGGGTTCATAGCTGGTCGGAAAGGTAACTTGGCATGCAAGTTGCAAAAGTCCATTTATGGGCTTAAGCAGGCATCCAGAAGTTGGAACATCCGATTTGACCAAGCGGTCAAGTCGTTTGGTTTCATACAGAATCTGGATGAGCCTTGTGTATACAAGAAATGTGAAGGGAAAGTAGTGGCTTTTCTTGTGCTTTACGTTGACGACATTCTACTTATTGGGAATGATGTAGCGGCGCTATCAACGGTCAAGGTTTGGCTAGCTAGTACTTTCGATATGAAGGATCTAGGAGAGGCGAGCTATATTCTTGGGATAAAGCTCTTTTGGGATCGCAAGCGAAAGATAATGGGATTATCTCAAGCTGGTTATATCGAGAAAGTGCTAACTAGGTTTTCAATGGATAATTCGAAGAAAGGTTTGTTACCTTTCAGGCATGGTTTAGCGTTCTCCAAGGACCAGTGTCCAAAGACACAAGAGGAGAGGAATCGCATGGCAGGAATTCCCTATGCCTCGGCAGTGGGAAGTCTCATGTATGCGATGTTATGCACTAGACCAGATATCTGCTTTGCCGTTGGCATGGTTAGCAGGTATCAATCGAATCCTGGTCCAGAGCACTGGACAGCCGTTAAGCACATTCTTAAGTACTTGAGAAGAACTAAAGATTACATGCTTATGTACGGCGGTAGTGAGTTAATTCCAGTCGGATACACTGACTCGGACTTTATGTCAGATAAAGATTCGAGAAAGTCGACATCCGGACATCTCTTTACCTTGGGAGGTGGTGCTGTTAGTTGGAGGAGCATTAAGCAGAAATGCATTGCAGACTCAACTACAGAAGCTGAGTATGTGGCTGCTTGTGAAGCCGCAAAGGAAGCTGTTTGGCTCAAGAAGTTCCTTATGGAACTCGAGGTGGTACCAGCGTCGTTGTCACCTATTACGCTATACTGCAATAATAGTGGGGCAGTGGCTCAGTCCAAGGAGCCAAGGAACCACGGGAAGGGAAAGCACGTAGAGCGGAAATATCACCTAATCCGAGATATAGTTCAACGTGGAGATGTGACTGTCACCAAGATTGCCACCGCTGACAATCTTGCTGATCCGTTTACAAAGGCCTTACCACAGAAGGTCTATGATCGTCATCTAGATAGTCTAGGTCTTAGATGTAGTTCTGAATGGTTGTGAGTGCAAGTGGGAGTTTGTTGGATTTGTGCCCTCAAACCATTACTTTATGTATGAGACATTAGCATTATAATATATGGATATCAGCTTTACATTTCATTGTGTATGTTTCTTTCATGAGATGATTGTTTTGTCCTTAAGTATCATAGTAAGCAATTCGTGTGTGTATGAGATACACACAAGTGAGATACGAATTACTATTCTTTGATACTTAGAATATGTCACAGTGGATGATGAGACTGGATACCTCATCAGGTCTACACTGTAGCATAATTAACTACCATTGGATGGAGTGATTAATCTCAATCACTAGAGTGTAGCTCTTAGTTGATATGCTAGTGCTTATAGTGCATTGACGGACCTGAGCTTTCCTATTGACGCTTAAGGCTGTCAACAGTCAATAGGAACTCATAACTTGTATAAGGTACGTGTTCTCAATCTTGAGATGATTATGAACACAGACTATGGATATGGCTGCTTTGACTTACCAATCAGTGAGGTCTATAGAAGATCAACACCTGGGTATCTTGGGTATGTCATGTCCATAGGGTTGTGAACATATATTGTCAAGATAGAATCTACCCTCTGATTCAGAGTAAGCATTCCCTTGAGAATGTCACCAAGTTGATTACTGAGTACTGCAGTCTTGTTGATAAGAGTTATCAACATGTTTGGTAATCATGAGTAGTGAATGAGACTCAAGGAATACAAGAAGTAATCATGATTCAGGTTGACAGTAACAGTTATCTGACTACCTGAATATGATTACGAATGCTGACGGTAGAGGGACATTAGTACACCATACAAGTCTAGTTATCGCTTCGGATATGTTCTTTTGCGTTGGAGTTCAGTTATCGTTTTATAGTGGAATAAACGTTAACTGACCAGTTAGTTAGTTTGCTGATCAAAGAGTTTGGTCATGGTAATTAACAAACTGGTCTGAGCCAACAATAAAGAGCCTAGGAGGTCCCACTCTTAGCTCCGCTAGGATGCTTGGAAAGACACTTGAGGAAGCTGTTAAGACAAGTTCGATCGATTGAAGTCAGCAGGTTCGATCGATCGAGAATGGTTCGATCGATTGAAGGTTCGATCGATCGAAGTCACTTTGATCGATCGAAGTCTAGGTCGGTTTTGGAAATCTATAAATAGGGCAGCTGCGTTCTGGAAGTAAGTGATCGTCGTTTTTATACGCAGAAGCTGCAGAAACTATCATAGTCTTCCCAAAACCTTCCTATCCTCTCTATTAGGGTTCCCACCAACCCTAGTCTTTCCGGCAGGCATCCGCAGGAGTCATAAGGGTGAAGATCATCTAGTGGAGGCTGCTGGAAGTTAAAGTTTCAGAAGTGGGTTCAAGACACTAAGGTATAATTCTTGCACCTCCTTGTACGCATCTATGGAATTGACGAGTAGTAGATCCTGGAATACCAAAAGTTATATAACTTAACCTATTTCCGCTGCGCGTTTAAACTCTAACTTTAAACCACTTTTCCTTCACTTATTTCATTAGACCAAGTTACAACCCTTAGTTTATCCTATGATTCATATCAGAATCAGGTACCCTTTGTTAGTGCAATTTTTTATGCTTTTGATGTAAGTTGACTCTTCCAATAATTTTGCCTGACCCGTGACAGGTGAAATAGCCTGCTTATTTAATTTACATGTGAATACAGAAAACTACAGAAAGAAGAAAGGGAAAAAAAATAAACGAGTTAAGAGGAGGAGAACATGTTCCAATTTAGGAATTTGAGAGAGAATAGAAGTGGGGGTAAAGAAGATCAAATACTTGGTGTAAGACAAGAGAGACAGATTATGAAAACCCAGTACAAAAAACTTGATCATCCCTTGTACATTCGTTGGATTAATATAGACGATTACAACATACATATTTTATACACATCTTTACTATGAGTCTATGATACATCCAAACTGTCATGCTTAATGAAGATAAGTATTGTATCAAATAATAATGCTGAATAGTACACCAAGAGATATATTCTCCAATATTTATGCTAAGCTCATGATTCATGCATTGATGTAATGGTTGGGTATGAACGAGACTTAATGCTTGGATGTGAATGGGATTGTCCTTATCACTTCCCCTTAAGCTGAAGGGGGGTGGTTGTAGAAGTCCAAGCTTGGTCCTTAAAGCATGAAATGCATCCTTCTACAAAGCCTTGGTGAAAAAGTCGGCAATTTAAGAAGTGGAATGAACAAAGTGAGTATCAAGGGTACCATTTGCCACTTTTTCTCTAACAAAATGGTAGTTAAGCTCAATTTGCTTTGTTTGAGCATGAAAAACTAGATTCACTATCATGTGAAGAGCACTGTTGTTGTCACAAAAGAGTACTAGAGATTTGGAGAGACGGAAACCAATATCTTGAAGAAGATAAGAAACGCATTTAAGTTCAGCTACAGTAATAGCCATAGCACGATATTCTGCTTCAATACTAGAACGAGAGATGGTGGGTTTGATGCCAGAGATATAAAATTGGCACCCAAATAGAGACAATAACCCGTCGTAGAATGGCGGTTATTTGGAAAATTAACCTACCTAATCTGCATCAGAAAAACCATAAAGACATGTGGATAATTAATATAAAATTCGAATGCCATGATCAAGATGTTGGAAAAACAGGTTTAAAATTAAATCTAAACGCGCAGCGGAAAACAAAGTTCAAAACTTTTATTGGTAGCCTTGGATCTACTACTTATTAACTCTATAGATGCGCATAACAAGATGGAGAAGATTCTATACCTTAGGTCTTGAACCCAATTCTGATTTTTGTCCTTCTCCTTGTGTGTGCAGCAGCAACCTCTAGGAAATCTTCACCCTTATGTCTCCTCGAATGCTCCCAGAGTGGCTAGGGTTGGTGGGAACCCTAATAGTGAGAATAGGGAAGGTTTGGGAACTCTAAACAGGTTCTGCAGCAACTGGTACGTTAAAAACGACGAACATTTATTTCTGGACGTAGCTGCCCTATTTATAGATTCCCAGAACCGACCTAACTTTCAATCGATCGAAGTGACTTCGATCGATCGAATTGTCGATCGATCGAACCTCGTTCGATCGATCGAACCTGTCTAGACTTCAATCGATCGAAACAACTTCGATCGATCGAACCAGTCTTGACAGCATTCTCATTTGCCTTTCCAAGCATTCTGGCGGAGCTAAGAGTGGGACCTCCTAGGTTCTTAATTACTGGCTCCGATTAATTATTATTCCATCTAGTCAGTACTCTTGACTAAGGAATCAATAATTAATCAATTATCATTAATGCCACTATAAAATGATAATTGCACTCCAGTGCATAAGAACATAATCACACATACATAAGTGATTGCTAGACTTGTATAATATGATACGGATGTCCCTCTACCAGGCAGTATTCATATCTATCATTGGGATGTATGTCTTAAGATACTGTCGACCCAATAGATAGTACATCTTATATTCCTCAAGTATCATTCACTACGCTTGGATTACTAAACATGTCAACAACAACACTTTGTTGACAAGGCTGCCAGCTCTCAGTATCACTCCTAGTGACATTCTCAAGAGAATACTTACTCTTCGTTTTATTGAAGAGGGTAGAATTCCATCTTGACAATATATGTTCCCAACGTTGCATACTTGATTTACCCAAGATACCCAGGTGTTGATCTTGCAAGACCTCACTGATTGGTAAGTCAAAGCAACCAAGCATACAACTTGCGTCCATAACTGTCTCAGGATTAAGGACATGTATCCCTATACAAGTTTTGAGTTCCTATTGACGGTGACAGCGTTTAGGTGTCAATAGGTTTAACTCAGGTCCGTCAATGCACCGAGTGCACTAGCATATTAACCAAGAGTCAAAGACTCTTATGAATGAGATTCATCATTCTACCCCGTAGACGTTAATCATGCTACAGTGTATACCTGATAAGTTATCCAGACTTATCATCCACTGTGACTTATTTGAAACAACAAGGATTTGTGATTCATATCTCACATGTGTAATCACATACACAAATGAACCACATACAATGTTGTTTAAGGATTCCAGTCTAATATTCATCTCATGAACTAACATGCATAAATGCATTATGATATTCCATTGTCCAACTAACTGGTTTGAGGGCATATTCCCAACACAAGAGTCCCATGTAAATAGCATAGAATATGCTTAACTGCTTGAAAATGAAGGTCCCCTAGCTTATGCATAAAATGGCAAATCATAGAAATGACATGAGTGAGATCAGGTTGAGTAAAAGTAAGATACTGCACAGCATCAACAATATTACGATAATTGGTAACATCTATCATGGGCCACCTACGTTGTGAAGGTTATGCTTCTGAGCAAGGTGAGTGCCAACCAGTTTATAACCAATCATAGAGGTTTTTACAAGAATGTCACGGGCATATTTTTGTTGACGGAGGAAAAAACGACCATTAAAGGGAACAACTTCAACACCTAGGAAACAATGTGGAGGACCAAGATCTTTCATGGGAAATTCAAAACTAAGATGACAGATGAGAGTAGTTAGTGCGGAAGATAGATTACTTGTAACAATAATGGCATCAGCATACACAAGTAAGAGAATAAGTTAACTGTTGGAACAAAAAAATAAATAGTGAAGAATCAAGCGAGCTACAAATGAAACCAATACAGATGAAAATCAATCTAAAAATGATCAAACCAAGCGCAGGGGGCTTGTTTGAGCCCATAGATGGCCTTACGAAATACGACACACATGATTGGGAAAACGAGAATCCAAAAAACTAGGTGGTTGTTCCATATATACAACTTCCTTAAGATGACCATGTACAAAGGCATTTTTTACATTAAGTTGGCGAATAAATCAGCCATGAACAGTAGCAAGGAAAATAACAACACGAATTGTTGTAGGATTGATAACTTGACTAAAGGTTTCAATGAAGTCAAAACCTGCTAACTGATTTGATTACTTTGCAGCTAACCGTGCTTTGAGTCACCCAATGGAGCAATCATATTTGAGATATGATTCATGGAGTCATTGCGAGGACTAAATCCCAAGTATGACTGTGATGAAAAGTGGCAAGCTTATCTCACATAGCCTAAAGCAAGTGAGAACTTTGAAATACAGGTTTGATGCATTTTGGTTCGGTGGGATCTAAAGGGTAAAGAGCAATAAGGCCATGTTGTGAACGAGCCTTTTTGCGATTGAGCACTGGATGGACATTGAGAGTTGAAGAGGAAGAGCTCGACTATAGTACTGTAGTAGAAAATGGTAGATTAATAAAGAGAGTCCCTAGAAGTGGAGCGACAATAGAACTGCTGAAAATGGATGTGAGGGAATCTATGGAGGGTATACTAAAGGAACTTGCAGGCAAAGCTGGTGGTTTTGGTGATGTTTCCACTTGTTGAGTAATAATAGAGGTAGTGCAAACAAAAGGCTCTGTAGGTTATAGAGCAATACGCGATGCTAGTGATAAGACTATATCCTTAAAAGAATTGGAGTTGGAAAAAATAAGTGGCATCGATAGTGTAGCTAGTGGTGCGGCGAGGGCTGAAGGTGTATTAGGGGCACGAATTAAGCCATTTGCAAACTCTAAATTGGTTGAAAGTTGTCTTGTTTGTTGAGAGGGAGCAAATAATGACTTAGGGTTAATATATGGAAAGACTGATCCATCAAACCCGACATGCCGAGATAAATACACCAGTTTGGTTTGAAGATGAAGATAGCGATACCCCTAGAGGTGTAAAGTGGGCCGGGCTGGGCCAACCCAACCAATAAAAATTGGACCCACGCGGGTTATGGGTTGGGTTAGGCTGGGCCAGCGTGGCGGCTGGGCTGGGTATGAAAGTTATTTGGGTGGACCCAGCCCGACCCACTTGGCACGACCCAAGTGGGCTGGGTTAGGTTGGGCTGGGTTGGCGGGTTGGGTTGGTGGGTTGGGCTGTGGACAAGGTTGGCGGGTTGGGCTAGGTTGTGTGCGGGTTGGTGGGCTGGGTTGGTGGGTTAAGTTGAGTTTGGGTATAAGTTATGTAATTTAAACTCATAACTTATAGTTTATAACTTAATTTAATGAATAGTTTATTAAGCATTAGTGCTTATACTTATATAAAGTACATAATTTATAACTTATATCATATAATTTAAAAAAAAATTTCTAAAAATTAGGGTGCTGGGTTGGGCTGGGCTGGGTAGTGGATTGGACGGGTCATGGGTTAGGCTGGGTTGGTGGGTTGGGTCGGGCTGGGTCGCAAGTTGGGCTGTGTCGCGGGTTTTGGTGGGTTTTAGGCGGGTTGGGTTGGTGGGCTAGAAAGGGTGAACAGGCTCAGCCCACCCTGGAGGGCTGGGTTAGGTGGGCTAGCCTGGGCTGGGTTTAGCCATTTTTTCGGGCTGGGCCGTGCCGAGCCGAGCCAACCCAGCCCATTTTACACCTCTAGATACCCCTTATGATCGGAACAATATCCAAGAAATACACAAAGATCTGACTTTAGACCAAACTTATTTTTGGAATAGTCCCATAGATATGGAAAGCAGCGACACCCAAACAACTTTAGTGAACTATGACGGGGATGAACACCATGAAGTTTAAAGATGGGGTTTCCATATGAAGAGTAGATGAGGGCAATCTGTTAATAAGAAACCTTGCTGTCAAAAAATGCATCAACCCACAAATCTAGTGGTAATCTTGCATAAAACAATAAGGTGAGTCCTATCTCAACAACATATCTATGTTTGTGTTCCGTAATCCCATTTTGCTCTGTTGTACCTAGGCATGAAATATGGCATACAATACCACAATGATCTAAGTGAACCAAAAATTCATTTAACTCAAATTCACCACCACCATCACACTGACTTTTTTTTAATTTGATGTACAAATTGATTTGCCACTATACATTGGAATGTATGAAAAGTTCAAAAGAAATCAGATATGCGTTTCAATGGATATATCCAAGTAAATCTGGTATGATCATCAACAAAAATATCATAATACTTCAAGTGCTGAACTGATTCCATTAGAGCTAATCCCCATAAATCACAATGAATTTTGTGTAAAGGAGTAGTTGCAATGTTACTATTTAAAGAGAAGGGAAGGTGGAAACTCTTGCCCATTTGATAAGTACTTCAATTTGCTTCACTTTTGTACCCAATTAGAAACATCAATAAATTTCTAGGAATCTAAACAAAAAAGAGGCTTTGAGTGTGAATGTCAAGGCCATTGATGCCAAAGATCCACATGTGCTTTCCCTTTTTTAATCTCTATTAATGCAGTAAACACACCCACCTGACCAGCATAAAGACCTCCTTGTTTATGCCTCGATGGTAGTGTTCTCTCAGTTGTTTGATCCATTATCTTGTAATACCCGTATTTTCGTAGTAATTATAATGTACATATATGCAATGAGGTTCTATGTTTTTTCCTTGTCTTAACTTTGTCTTTGTTGAAATTTGTAGTCTAATCAATTTCCTTGATTTCCCAATCGATTACCAAGTTTGGCAGCACAATTGATTGCCACTTTTCCAATCGATTGCCACTTGCTGCCTTAATCCAATCAATTTCCACCTGAGGCTAATTGACTTCCACTTTCTGAACTTGGTCTCCAAGTATTTCTACGACCATAGTACCTCCTGCTTGTTCGCATGCGACTGTTGCCTACAAATATGGCCTAGAATTCATCCCCAGAACTGTTTGGTCAAGTTCTTGAGGTCTCCATATATAAATACATATATTTCCATATGCACACACATATATACCTACACATACACACACACTCACCCAGAGAAAGAGAAAGACGGAAGGAAGAGAAGAAGAAAAGAGAAAAAAAGAGACAGAAAGAGAAAAGAGAGAGGAATCATCGTTAAAGCTCAAGCTTTCTAGCTTCTCAAGCACACCACCTCACTTCCCCACATTTATGAGTCCTCAAACTCACTTAGTAGCTTAGTTGGATGTTTTTATGAGTGTTTGTGTGAAGAAATAGGACTTCTTACGTGTATTTTTCAGTTCTGAACATTTCCAACACGTTCTTGTGGAGAAGATGAAGTATCAATCGATTGAACTTTGTCCCAATCGATTGGTGATTTTCTTAATCGATTGCCACTTTTTGAATACCAATTGATTACCCTTTTTCCCAATCGATTATTGATGTGTTCCAATTCGTTATATTTTAGCAAAATGTAGATAATCCATGTTTAGTTATAATACGTTATCACATGTCTATCCGAGCTTTCTGTTATTGTTCTATTATGTTACAATGAAACTTCAGTATGTTACAAAGATACACATTTGGATAATGAAACTAATGTTGTCTAACAAGCAAATCTTTGATATAAGGACCTGCATACTGAGAAGCTGACATGAATAGTATAGTATGTTGTATGTCACGGAGACTATCAGTTGGTTTATATGGTTTATGTTTTAAGCATTCATAGAGATTGTGAGTTATGTTGGGTTGAGTCTTCTTGTGTGGATCATGATCTGTTGTGGCAAGAGATAGTCATGACTATTGAAAAAGAATTAATTGATGAATGAGATGTGGAATGCCAAGTATGATGATACCAATGCACTTTGTTAATGTGGAATGTCAATATGATGATACCGAGGCAGATTGTTAATGTAAAATGGCCGATGTGATGATACCAAGGCACGTTGTTAACATGTAACGGCCGGTACTCCATACTAGGATTCATTGTAGAGAATAGGATACCTGGGATTTCATACCAGACTGATCATTATGTAACGAGAATGGGATAGTTGGGGTTTTGTACCAGGCTGACCATTACTATAACATATGAAAGTGAATCAAAATCTTTGGGAAGTGAGTTCCGTCCAAGTAACGTATGATTGGACATGCATGGGAGAATGAGTCAATAACGTGGACACATAGTCCATGACATTTTAAGTGGTGTCGATGAGTTACATATAGTGAATCAAAATGCGTAAGGACGAGAACGTTGAGAGAACTAACTCTTAATTGCAAATGCTGTTAAAAACTTCTTATTATGATACTTTGTTAGTTTATTTCCCACTCGGCTTTCACAAGATGAAGGTGCTTATGCTGCTGGATATACCCCTGTCCAGCTTTCCAGACATATGGCTATATAGGTGAGGCACCTGTTGATGAGGGCTACTATTTAGAGGAAGGTTGTGCCTAGGATGGTCAGACCGAGGATGGGACCGGAAGAGAGCATCACCAAGATGACGATGATGTCTATACCACTTGAAGTTTAGATGTTCTTTTTTACTTAGTGAGTGTGACTAAAGACTTGGATTTTTGTTTTAGTAGCAGTTGGTTTTGTAATAAGACAATGTTGCTTAAGTTTATCTACTTCAGTCAATGTTTTAGTTACTGCATTTATAGCTCTATTGTTTAAGATCTCTGTGTTGTGGACAATCAAGTGATATTCACCAATCATGGCCTACGAGTCCAAAAATAGAATTTTCCTATTTTTGCTACGTCGGGGCGTGACATATCTTGAAGCTAAAAGAAGAAAAGTCAAAGACATAAGGGTTGTCCTTAGTTACCTTACTAACTAAAATCAAATTTTCTGAGTTTCTGGTACAACTAGAACATCATGAAGAGGTAGTTGTCCATAAGAAGGTGACAAAGATACATGCCCAATATATATGAGCTATTTTCAAACAAGAACCACTCCAATGACTACATGATCATTTCCATTAGAACATATGGAAGATTGAAGGTTACCTATGGATGAAGTCATATGGGAGGTAACTCCGGTGTCAGTGTACCCATTAGGATAGTGATCTTGAACATCGGACAGAGAAATAGATGCAAAGTGCTTGAGAAATATTGTCATTAGGCTTATAGGAGTTGTCAGACCTATACCAACAACGTGCAACAATATGGCCAAATCGCTCACAGATCTAATAATGTGGTGTCGAGTTTGACGTATGAGTGAAGTAGGACTCCTCTCGTTGTACTTGTCCATGCAGATGTTGTGGAGTATCTCGACTATCTAACTGGCCATTGTGTGTTTTGGAGCTGTGAAAGGAAGGACCATGGTTAGAAGGTTAGTAATAGTTGGTTTGCTAGAAACTGCGACCCATCGAGGTAAACTGATGTTGTACATAACCACGACCATGACCACAACTAGAATATCTCCCCCATTCACTGCTGCATTGACCAATGAAGGAAAGATTTTGATCAATGGCAGAAATTCCTTTGTGTTCAGTTTCAGTCCCTTCATGTCTCAGATCACAATTTTGTAATGCAGAAACAAATTGATTGAATGTGGGTAAAGATAGTTTTGATAACATTATAGTAACAAAAATGGCTTACTTCTTGCCAAGTCCATGTGTCAGTTGAACTGTAATATCCTCATTAGAAACTGGTTTCTGAATAGCAGCAAGGCTGTCTCAAACAATTTTGAAGCACACTAGATATTTAGTAAGGGAAGTAGTTTCCATCCTAGGAACTCGAAGTTGCCATTTGAGGTGTAGTTCTCATTCCTTAGTGGCTTGTAAACAAGTTTCTTCAAGGTATATCGACAATTCCCTTGCTATAGGACATGTCCAAGGGCTTCTCGGATAGTGTATTATATTTTGAAAACCTAGAGTCCACCCATTGCCCTTAATTGAATCCATCCCTGCCAACATCCACTCTGGTGCCAGTTTGGGTGGGGTATTAACCAAATCAGGAATACATAATGGAAGGCTGGTCAATGTGTCTAGACATCTATATAATATAAGTTAGGCATAAGGCTTAGGCTAGCTTGATCACACAACCACTGGCAAAAAGGGTACACTCAGCAAGTTGAGTTAGCAAAAATAACACAACAACGGGGTGCGATGAACACTAAGAAATTTGAAACTATTTTGCATTCTCGGAATTATAAAATTTTGTCGGACTCGAGGTCCATGACTATCACCACTTTTTGTAGCTCAACATTATATGAGAATTCATGTATCTCTAAGTAAATTTACGTTAAGTCATATTAACGAATAAGAGCCCACACATAATCGAAATCTAACACTTACGCACGTTTTAAGCCACATAAAACTGCTACTGAAATTTCAATTTTCTGCCCAAAAGGTGCAGAATCTGGCAAAAAACTCAAAACAAGAAGAGTGTGCAGAATCACGTTTTACATAGAACACGCGGACATAATGTTAAAATTCTAAGCCATGATTTTATAATATTTTTATGACGTTTCAGCAGCTTGTTAGAATTAAAAAAAATGAATTTCACATAAATTTTGGCATTATCAAAAGTATTCCATATATGTGTTCATCAAACTAACTATCCGCTTAACCTTTACGAATACACAAAGGTCATGATCACAAAGTCACACGAAGGAAAAAAAAAGTATCTATATTAATTCGAAAATAACAATGTGCACCTAATGTAAAAATTTAACCCCAACAATTAAATTAAACATGTAAAAATTTGATTTGCTCGTGTATACATATATACATACGTGTATATATATACACCCAGAAACACATATTTAACTCACCGTAATCACGATTATTCACTCCCAAATAGTCACCAAACAGACTAAACAATTGTGAGACAGCGGTATCGAACAATCCCGATCACACCCACGGTTTCTCTTCCTTCATCTTCTTGACCATAAAAATATAAATGCACACAACCAGTTAATAACACATAAAAATTCAAGTTGACTTATTTTTTTTTTTTAAAATGAATATTTATATCGGAAAATACAGGGTGTTACATTCTACCCTCCTTAAAGAAATTTCGTCCCAAAATTTAAGGCAAACACCGGTAACACATGCAGCAAACAAGGCTAAAGTTAAACACACAAATTCATGCATATCACTGATCAACATTTAACTCTCAACCCTAAGAGATGTGGTACTTCGAGCGAATAATCCAAACAAAGAAACCCTCGTATATATACATTTATCCTCATAGAGTCAATTGCTAAATGCTAACATATAACCCACGACATTCAATAATTCAATTTACAATGATAGAATGATATGCATGCACATGTCTACCTCTTACTGTGTCCTGCACTACAACTCCAATTACTTACTGCTTCACCCAAGTTCGACAAAACACTAGCACTGAAGATAAAGAAGTTTCGTCCGATGGCAAGCCTTGTAGATAATCAATACTCGTCTAAGATTCATAGTATCATCTTGGTAGATATAAGAACGTCACCGATTTGATAAATACTCTAGATAAAATTCTATAACGTTGATAACAATAATGTTTTCATAGAAATAAAAAGAGCTGGTTATAGCAGCAGAATACCCTCGAAAAATTTTCAGCTTCATAAGAGCTCCAGAATATCCATAATGATAATATCGCGTCAGATGTCCAATTGATAGTAGAAATAAAAAAATCCATCATCAAAATAAAGAAATCTCAATGACAACTGATCTTCTCCATATAATTCAGAAGTCTGGTAGAATATAAATAAATATACCAAAAACGGTCACCAAGAAAGAGAATTTTTCGACAAAAAAATTCTGATGATTGAAAATACTATGTTTGAATAATGATGCAATTCCTAAGATTTGGTTTAGAATTTGTAATGTATTAGGGTGTTTTATTCTAATATGATTGGTTTTGGATTGGGTTATCACTTTACTATTTCTAGCTCCTTCATGGGTATTAATATAGTTTTAGAGCAGCCCCTGAGTTTGGTTTTCGATTATTGTGCTAACTTCTATTTTTGCAGGATGGTAGGTCCACTAAGAGGGGTATATGTTATTTATTTAAGTTCGGGTAGGGACTACATGGCTGCCACATAAAAGGGAAACTATCCTCTTGTCCCGTTGTGTGTGTGGAACTACTTTCCTGCTTAATCTCTCGTATGTTGTTGTGTTGGTTTAAGGGATCGTGTGTAATCCCTAAGATTGTGTGTGACTTTTGTTATTTTATCTCATACCAGTCAGGTGACTG
Organism: Hydrangea macrophylla; assembly: GCA_033977485.1. Taxonomy (NCBI): domain Eukaryota; kingdom Viridiplantae; phylum Streptophyta; class Magnoliopsida; order Cornales; family Hydrangeaceae; genus Hydrangea; species Hydrangea macrophylla. The sequence goes on along the minus strand of CM066990.1, from coordinate 8,292,888 downwards.
ACCCGAGTGTGTAATGCATTCGGCGTATTTCTATTTGGAACGTAGTCGGATGACATGTGCAGGATAGTATAGTTGGAGTTTGTCGTGGAGCAGCCAATCTATTTTTGAAATTAAAGATATCTACTTTTCATTCTTTATGTATTATATGATACTCTTTTATTTAGTTCGCATTGTACGCCAAGGTTGTGAACATGTATTAGGTGTAGTTATATTTTAGTTGTATTATTGGACTTTGGGAACGTTTGTAGCAGCTCTGACCTGAGATATTGTAGTGTTAGAAATTGTTCCATTTATTATTGTTAAATGCATACACACATGCATATATGACGAGTATAGGTGCATTACCTAGCGGAATAGCTCGTCGGATCGTCGAAATAGAGTTGTTACTAGTCCACTGTTTGAACCACGAATCCACAACCTCCGTGTACCCTCTCGTATCTCGTATCACTCGCAAAGAACGCTTCTTGAGCTATCTCTGATGATGCCACGATCTAAACCCCAAGCCCTTATGGTGATATGCTAGAGAGAGAGAGAGAGAGAATGCGTGAGGAATAAGGAGAGAGGCTGCTGAGATTTTTGTACCTCATCTAGGTCTTTAATGTGTGATACATATGTATATATATAGGCACAATAATAACCTACTAGGCTTAGGACTCCAAAAGCCCGTTACTTGGTGTCCAAGCCTGTCCTCTTTGGACCCAGTCCAATATCATGTGGGTGCCCGCATGGCTCGACACAATATTTGTTACATCCCTCACTCACCCACATAGGGTTGGTACTATAACCAATCTCTCAACACAACAGAACTTCTCAACTCTTCATACAGGGAAATAGAACGTGCGACCTTACGAAAAGAAAGTACATCGACAGGAGTGTAATGCCAAATCATCACCATAACCAGCATGACACATCACTTGGAAGCTTTTCGTGTATGCCTTAGACGATTCAACCACACCGGACACAGCATTCTCAATCCCTCGGTGAAAAGAATTGTTGTACCACCTCAACGTAATGTACTCATGACATATCAGTAACAAAATACAATTGTCGCAGGCCTGCTAATGAGTCACAAAATATGGTGTGTTATTGAATAGTCTTCCCTGAGCCCACATGTCAATCTGACTAACTTGACCGCTTGCCCAGACACGTACGCCCCATAGAACGGAATCATCTCTTCGTTCTAGGATAGCATGCTAAAGCAGCTGTCATCAAGCGTCCTCTTCATGACATAGTCTCAAGTCATGATGGCAACCAGTTTGTAGGATAACCAATGTCTTGGATATGCTACATGGCTCACACAGCAATGAAGAGGAATCCATTCTGTCACACCCCAAAAATCGGAGCGCGAGGAAAGAGAAATGATAAAGAGAAAAGAATTAAAACCCAATCACAAATGCAAAAGCGACTTTGGAATTTCACGGGAATTCCTACAAAGATGACTTACTAACACATAAATCCAAAATTTACTTACATGTCAACGAGTCAAACGAAGGCAAAAGCTTTTGAAAATTTAATTAAACGACTATCCGAACAAGCACGAGTTCAAGGGATGTAACGAGGAGTTTTGTGAGGCAAGTACATTGAAACGAGGTATTATAATATAAGAAGGAATGCTCATTTAAACATTGATATTGCATAGGAGACATATGCTCTTAATCTATGTATTCTGCTGAGAGTTGGATCAAGCAGAGAAAGTTTGATTGAGCGAACTCTGGGCAGAGAGTTCACTCTACAGAAGTTGGATTAAGCAGAGAAAGTTTGATTGAGCGAACTCTGGGCAGAGAGTTCACTCCACAAAAGTTGGATTAAGCACAAAAAATTCGATTGAGTGAACTCTGGGCAGAGAGTTCACTACACAAAAGTTGGATTAAGCACAAAAAGTTCGATTGAGCAAACTCTGGACAAAGAGTTCACTCCACAAAAGTTGATTAAGCACAAAATGTTCGATTGAGAAAAATTTCACATGACCTCTATACAATATTCGAAAGGAGTTTCTAACAAGAACAATATCGACGGCAAGTCGACGGAAAGAAGTTTAATAAGTAGAATTTAACAAATCTGACTAGGATTAGAGGCACAACAAATTTCACGATAAGTTTAACACAATTGGACCTTAAGCAACAAGGGCAACAAGAAGTAAAAGTATCCCCACACGAACACTAATCGCCATGGCGATTCCCAAACTCAAGGAAATAAGTAAACGAGTGACGCAAGGTATACCCAAGCTCACTCACGACGAGCTAAACATGAACAATCCCAAACGGAAGGCATAAGGCATTAAACATAAAGCCTAAGACTTGTAACATACAGCATAAACACAAGCGAGACTCATCGATCTCGACAACGATTACAAACTAGGCTAGATATGTAAATCAAGGATCATACACGCACTCGATTACAACATTAATATGAATTGTATCTTTAATCCTACAAAGAGCTAAACATTGGCTCTAACAACGTTATGAATGAAACATGTTGTGACACATGAATGATATACAATTGAAAATGGAATTAAAGTGCCCTTTTCAAATACAAATCTTTACAGGATCTTTGAAAGAGTGTTGTCGCGCCTTCTTTGGAAAACCTGTCAAATGTTTTGTCGTTTATGTGAGCACGACGGCTCGTAGACATATAATACAAATACACTATAACTTTCATATCAAAGAAATAACTTTGAAAAAACATTTTTTTACTTCAGTTGTCCCTCGGACAAATAAATGTACCAAGCCTTCTCGGTAAAACACTATTTAAAGCTCTATGTACAAGGGCTGCCATTGGTAATATGATATGCAATGAACCTCTTCGGCAATGAATGCTATGAGGTTACACGAGTATGTAATGTCACTCCCCTCGTTACCGGACTGCGAGCCACCCCTAACTAGGAATGTAGCATACCATCTCTCCAGGAGCTACCCGAATATGAAATGGAGTTTGGATAATTCTCTTAGGGCTATCCACCATGTCTTACCTCACAATCCGCATCCGGATTTTTCACAATGTCCCTATTTATGGGATCTTCCAATGCAATTTGTGTTTATGCATGGGATTTGGCCCAACTTGGCCCCAATACTAGTATATATGTTTCACACATGAATGTTCATGTTCGTGGATATAAATGATAAACTTAATTACGTATTCAAAGAACTTAACATATGGATTTTATAATACATGAAGAAAATCCATAAACACATACACATGCATTTGATCTCAAGTTTAAGAAAATAAGCATCCATACATTCGCTAACATACTCCGAACATTCGTTTCAACCAATGCTTAAACAATTAGGCATGTTAACACTTATTTCACATAATATTTAGACATATAAGCATTTAAAGAAATTATCACAATTAGGCATTTTAAGCAATTAAACAACCTAACCACTTAATCTCTTTTAGGCATTTTATCAAACACCTAAATTACGCATATACTTGAACTTAAAAGTTGTACCAATTTGGGGTTCTAGCTACAAATTCATTTACCAAGACCACATGTATATATATACAAATATACATCTATATATATACATATATATATCAAATAGATAGAGTAGTAGATTATATATCTACCTATATGAAGAAAACACTTAGGATGACAAGATCTTCAAGAGAGAAGCCTCCTAGAAGTCCAAGCACTTCATTTGGTGAAGAAAGAAGCCAGTTCCAAGCTAGGTCTTCCAACATCTCACGGATGAAAATTCTTGAAAACGGACTTTGATAGCGGCATCTTGTAGCTCTCGTCGAGTAGAACAATATTGCCCAAAGGGGTAGGGCTAGATATCTCTCTAAGGTACCTAACAACAAGAGAGAAGGAGAGAAGCCATGGGAGTTTTCTTCCAAAGCTTAAGGTAGAGTGGAGAGAGAAGAAGAAGAAGAAGAAAAGAAAAAAAAAAGAAAAAGTGAGGGAGAGGGAGAGAGAGAGAGAGAGAGGACCGGCCATAAGGGGGGAGGAGAGAGAGTGTGTATGGGTGTGAGTGATGTGAGTGATGGTGGAGCCCTTGTCCCTCCAATGGTTAAAATGTGCACCCACATGTGTACCCACTATTAATAAAACACACTCACACCTACTAACATTTTAAATTTAAATGTAATACCATATCTAATGATATATGTTAGGAAAATAATTTTCAAAGTTTAAATTAGGCCCACACTTGGGCACCCAAAAGTCAAAATTACCCTCTTTTAAAATGTTGGGTTATTACAATCTACCCCCCTTAAAAGAATTCCGTCCCGAAATTCGAAAACAAGGAGCGGGAACAAAACGATTAGCATCACTCGATAGCTAACCCATCTAATTATAAATGAATACATCTTACCTCGAGAAGAGGGTGAATCAATTATCCCATTCTGAAAATATCACGATGGTGACGAACACGAAACACTGAACCAAACTGGTGAAATAAAGAAGGCTCTCGAACTAACGCGAGCTCAAAAGCAACTATGCTTCAATCACCATTCACTATGCTCAAGAACGAGCAAAGTGACATGAACACACAAGACATCAGTTACAGCTGAAATGAACTTAGGCAACCACAAACTTGGTGGCAAATCGCCACTACATATCTAATCCAACACAAAGGTAGTGGACAAGGTACCACGCCAAGCTATCAAAACACTTGACGAGTGGAAGAGGTAAAGACCTCACCAACGCCGATATGCGATCATCACAAGGATATCACACAACAAAAGGTGATACAACATCGATATCAATAAAAGACCAAATCAATCAACATCCAAAGGAGTGCGATCCACTAAGTGGGATGAATAATCAACGATTGCCAACAATAGCCAAACAACGCCAACATTTCCAAGAAATGACGTGGGACAACATGAAATCAAATACACCATGTTCACGAATCAACACTAGGACTTTTCCAAGACGGATGGGAGAAAAAAAATATACTAACGAATTCAATAACTAAAAGTGAATCACATTCACATGCTGAAAGGGCAGTACCGGTGAATATGGCAAATAACAAGATGGCTATCACAACGAAGACTAACTAGTTCAAGAGACAGACTAATTAGTTCCAAAGGAAAATGAACACCATACTTGGTCCCAAGGACACAAGTTAAACTCAAATAAGAAATATGTGGTTAGTGGAAAAGAAATGAATCCTCAAGCCCACAGCCACTACGATGAGTCCATCAAACGAATCCAAAAATCATCAATCAACAAAGTATGATTCGAACACTAAGAGTCAAAATAAATTGGTGGCCCAATAGAGAGAGGCAAAATTCTTGATGTCGAGGTCAGGGACAACTTCACAAGGGAGGCCGAAAGCATTCAGTACTAGGAGAATCAAATGGTCTAATTGACCGCACAACGATATGAGTTTCAACAGAAATGTCACTCATAAAATGCACAACTTCCCAAATGGAATTCTACGAAAGAGGTGAAGAACGTCTACAATAATTCACATACGAGGAACGTGTCTTGAAATGAAGACATACACGTCCACTCCATAAGAGCCATACAAGGTAGACAAACAAATCTCTAACACAAGATATACAAGGAGTAAGAATCTCAATAAGGTGTACTCATCCTAGCACAATTTGTTAATGGGATTTTAAAGAAAGTGACCACGATTGTCTATGACACAACACACGGGGTTTTTAATTCAAAAGAAAAGAATACTCCTACAACTACAATTCCTCAAAAGTAAACTCAACAAGATAGACTAGAAGTCCTATCACTAGACATTGGTGCACTCTCACCGGCAACAAGCTACTACCACTTAGACCTTAAAGAAGTCACCCAAGGTCAAGCTACACAACCATGGCAATGAGGGAATTATTCCTACATGCCAATACTTTATAAAACACGAAGGGAATTGAAACAAATAACTCGCCTTCAACAAGAACTTCTCAAGGAATTTGATTCTACGAATCAACAACTATGAAAGGATGCTCTAGGGGAAAACATTCCCGAGCACTCACAACCAAGGAAGGGGACTACTTCAAGTTAACCCATACTTACAAACCACAAAAAGGTTTTAAAACAAAACGGCCCTTTTTTTTATAAATAAAACGGTTTTTAATAATGACTCTTCCTCTAGCAATACTTAGGCAAGGTGAAGTTCAAATGTTTAAGCAAGCTTCCACAAAGCTCTATGTATATATATATATATAAAAACTATATACTGCAATCCCCCAAACGGTTAAGGAAAGCCATATGCTCCCCAAATCACGATACGATGCAGAACGGTAAAAGCGGAAAGTAAAAGAGTATGATAACACGATACGATAATAGTAAATTCAAAATCCTCGCAAATGCAATGCGTACGGTATTACTAAACAACTTACAATAAAATAAATAATTACGGGCGAGGGGCCCAAATGATCAATCTCCAAGTGCAAGTGACACCAAACCTTGAGAATAAATACGTACTAGTGTAAAGTAGAGACACATTTCTCACATCAACATGGATCAAAATAATAGGATCCGAACGATACTCTATCCCCAAGAAATAGACGAAAAGAGAAATACCAAGGCCAACATAAGATCAACTAAGATGGTTGATCAACTAACACTTAGAACGAACATCACCGAAGAAAGTAGGCATTGCCCACAGATCTACACACAGAAATAATTATAATGTATTCATGAAACAAGGTGGACAACTCACGGCCACAAATCAAACATGACTAGGATCAACCTTAGGCCCCAAAGAAATGACATCAATTATATGCAACAAGCAATAAGTGTCCAACACTTAGGTCGAAAAGGAGGAATGGAAAATTCCACAACCTCTACTAACCAAGACTATACAAGCCAAAGAATATGGATAACATCCCAAGAAGTCCCTTTAAAAGATTAGGGAGTAATACTACCTTACAAGGAGGTAAGAAAAAAGAAAAAAAAAGTGTCTAATGCCCTTAAAACAAGGTTGAAGAGAATTTAGCAAAGTAATCCAAAGCGATCTAAGAATGATTCAGCAAAAATGAATCCGGTCGACAGGGAATTCAACACAAGAAATCAATCAGTACACCGTCAACAATCCACAAAGGTCACCAAAATGAATAAGTCCTAAACAATAAAAAACTACACCAATTCACAAAAAGTAGGACATATCTGAGTACATCAAGATACAAAATAAGTCTCAGAGAACTCAACTAAACCAATAAGCATGGTAAAGGTCAACTTCTAACACAACAATTTCACGAAGGATGAAACAACCACAAGGATGGCAAATGGAATGGCCAAACAACTTAATTTTAAAAGGTGAGCTAAAACGGTGTCTAAAAGACTTTAGCTCTAAACTACATAAAACCAACAACAACAACAACAAACTACAGTATCCACCCAATAGAGTTGGATACACTAGAACCACACACCCAATCCAAGGGCAGAGATCACAAAAACCAACAAGCAAAAACAACTCTGAAGAGGAGGTAAACCACGAGGAATCACACTCACCAACCAAAGAGGAAACATCACAACCTATGTGTGTCAACAACAAAAAAAATGCAAGGTTGTACACCAACCATACAACACTAACCGATGACGAAACTTGACGCTGAATCAAATAATAGTCTATAGGAGTAGTTTATCATCAACAACAAACACCACTCGCCCTACTTGGGTAAGCAACACACGATGTGAGGATAATTCATGAACTAAGTGGAGAAAAATATCTGCAACACAAGAGCGCATATCCTCATGAGGAGAGGTTACTGCTAGAATCACAAACTTGTTAAATGCGAGAATCCGTCGAGTTAAACCAACTAGATTCTATGAGAATCTACACCAAGACCAAAAAGAATTTGAAATCCTAAACCAATACTCAAAACAGAGGGGTAACACCACTCAAATGAGTTTGGATAAAACTCAACAAATATCCAATGAAGAAAGCTTTTCAAGGATGGATCAACCATAGAACTCCACAAAGGAATGACACCAAGTACGCTGCGTGAGAAGGACTTGTCTCAAAATAGCATACACATATATCGCAAAAAATATATATATATATACAAGGCCTTATACGCATATAAGCCAAAAATTATTTTGACCAGTTTTAAAATGCTTATAAATATAAGGTATTGGGAAAAAGAAAATTTAAGCGTTTGCCCCGAGGGCATCTAACAACTAAATGTATTGTAAACCAAATGAACGCGGGCTTACCAAACCCAAGGAGTCTACCAATCTGAACCTCGTCGAAGTCTTACCCATGTCGAGTCTGACTTGTCTGTGATGGCTGAATGCCTCTGTCGGCGGCGATTGAGTATGTTTGATGGGTAACGGTTGAGCATGGTTGATCAATGGTAGTTGAATGTCTCTGATCGTTGGTCAGGTATTAACTACTAGTCACTACAAGAAGTGATGCCACAACATAATGCATAATAACTAAAGGGATGAGGCGATAAAATAAATGACTCAAGAATTTAGATAGAGGTGACCCGGCAGCCAACACTCAAGACATAACATTAAACTAACCCATTTAATCATAAGCAAGAACTATACATAAAACATAAACACGTAGGAATATAGATCATGCAAATCATTTAAGCATGGGAGCACGTTAACATATATCCTTGAAGGCAAATGAACATGCTCAACTAATCATATCTCAATAAGAACAACAATTTAAATAACAATTTGAAACATGGCATAAGCCCAAAATAACTCCCATAGCCCCTAGGTATTCCAACCCGGTTAGCTCTGATACCAATCTGTCACGGCCCAAAAACCGGAGCGCGAGCAAAGAGAAATGATAAAGAGAAAAGAATTAAAATCCAATCACAAATGCGAAAGCGACTTTGGAATTCTACGGGAATTCCTACAAAGATGACTTACTAACACATAAATCCAAAATTTACTTACATGTCAACGAGTCAAACGAAGGCAAAAGCTTTTGAAAATTTAATTAAACGACTATCCGAACAAGCACGAGTCCAAGGGATGTAACGAGGAGTTTTATGAGGCAAGTACATTGAAATGAGGTATTATAATATAAGAAGGAATGCTCATTTAAACATTGATATCGCTTAGGAGACATAAGCTCTTAATCTATGTATTCTGCTGAGAGTTGGATCAAGCAGAGAAAGTTTGATTGGGTGAACTCTGGGCAGAGAGTTCACTCTACAGAAGTTGGATTAAGCAAAGAAAGTTTGATTGAGCGAACTCTGGGCAGAGAGTTCACTCCACAAAAGTTGGATTAAGCACAAAAAGTTCGATTGAGCGAACTTTGGGCAGAGAGTTCACTCCACAAAAGTTGGATTAAGCACAAAAAGTTTGATTGAATGAACTCTGGACAGAGAGTTCACTCCACAAAAGTTGATTAAGCACAAAAAGTTCGATTGAGCAAAATTTCACGTGAACTCTATACAATATTCAAAAGGAGTTTCTAACAAGAACAATATCGACGGGAAGTCGACGGAAAGAAGTTTAATAAGTAGAATTTAACAAATCCGACTAGGATTAGAGGCACAACAAATTTCACGATAAGTTTAACACAATTGGACCTTAAGCAACAAGGGCACCAAGAAGTAAAAGTATCCCCACATGAACACTAATCGACATGGTGATTCCCAAACTCAAGGAAATAAGTAAATGAGTTACGCAAGGTATACCCAAGCGCACTCACGATGAGCTAAACATGAACAATCCCAAACGGGAGGCATAAGGCATTAAACATAAAGCCTAAGACTTGTAACATAAAGCATAAACACAAGCGAGACTCATCGATCTCGACAACAATTACAAACTAGGCTAGATATGTAAATCAAGGATCATACACGCACTCGATTACAACATTTATATGAATTGTATCTTTAATCCTACAAAGAGCTAAAGATTGGCTCTAACAATGTTATGAATGAAACGTGTTATGACATATGAACGATATACAATTGAAAAAGGAATTAAAGTGCCCTTTTCAAATACAAATCTTTACAGGATCTTTGAAAGAGTGTTGTCGCGTCTTCTTTGGAAAACCTGTCAAATGGTTTGTCGTTTATGTTAGAACGACGGCTCCTAGACATATAATACAAATACACTATAACTTTCATATCAAAGAAATAACTTTGAAAGAATGCTATGAGGGATGCCATTGGTAATATGATATGCAATGAGCCTCTTCGGCAATGAATGCTATGAGGTCTCACGAGTATGTAATGTTACTCCACTCTTTACCGGACTGCGAGCCACCCCCAACTGGGAATGTAGCATTCCATCTCTCCGGGAGCTACCCGAATATGAAACGGAGTTTGGATAATTCTCTTAGGGCTATCCACCCTGTCTCACCTCACAACCCGCTTCCGGATTTTTCACAATGTCCCCATTTATGGGATCTTCTAATGCATTTCGTGTTTATGCATGGGATTTGGCCCAACTTGGCCCCAATACTAGTATATATGTTTCACACGTGAATGTTCATGTGTGGATGCAAATGATAAACTTAATTACGTATTCAAATAACTTAACATATGGATTTCTATAATACATGAAGAAAATCCATAAACACATACACATGCATTTGATCTCAAGTTTAAGAAAATAAACATCCATACATTCGCTAACATACTCCGAACATTCCTTTTAACCAATGCTTAAACAATTAGGCATGTTAACACTTAATTCACATAATATTTAGACACATAAGCATTTAAAGAAATTATCACAATTAGGCATTTTAAGCAATTAAACAACCTAACCACTTTATCTCTTTTAGGCATTTTATCAAACACCTAAACTACACATATACTTGAACTTAAAAATTGTACCAATTTGGGGTTCTAGCTACAAATTCATTCACCAAGACCACGTGTATATATATACTTTTATACATCTATATATACATATATATATATATCAAAGAGATAGAGTAGTAGATTATATATCTACCTATATGAAGAAAACACTTAGGATGACAAGATCTTCAAGAGAGAAGCCTCCTAGAAGTCCAAGCACTTCATTTGGTGAAAAAAGAAGTCAATTCCAAGCTAGGTCTTCCAACATCTCACGGATGAAACTTCTTGAAAACGGACTTTGATAGCAGTATTTTGTAGCTCTCGTCGAGTAGAACAATATTGCCCAAAGGGGTAGGGCTAGATATCTCTCTAAGGTACCTAACAAGAAGAGAGAATGAGAGAAGCCATGGGAATATTCTCCCAAAGCTTAAGGTAGAGAGGAGAGAGAAGAAGAAGAAGAAGAAAAGAAAAAAAAAGAAAAATTGAGGGAGAGGGAGAGGGAGAGAGAGAGGGCTGGCCATAATGGGGGAGGAGAGAGAGTGTGTGTATGTGTGTGAGTGATGTGAGTGATGGTGGGGCCCTTGTTAAAATGTGCACCCACATGTGTACCCACTATTAATAAAACACACTCACACCTACTAACATTTTAAATTTAAATGTAATACCATATCTAATGATATATGTTAGGAAAATAATTTTCAAAGTTTAAATTGGGTCCACACTTGGGCACCCAAAAGTCAAAATTGCCCTCTTTTAAAATGTTGGGTTATTACACATTCACTGCTCCACAGTCGATCGCAAAAGCACATACAGTATGATATGTATGCTATGGCATTCTTCCATAAAAATGGGCATGTCACTCTATGTTTGAAAAAACAAGTAACGCCATATGAATCTTAGTCTAGACGTTACACAAAACATCTAACCTGAGTCTCCAGCACAGTCGCTCCTCATAGCGCCCAACTGAAAACTCACATTCAGCTATAAACAGGCTACATAGAGTCGTGGGATATATCTATGTTCGACCAAATATAAAGGTCTCATCTTAGATCCATCTAAGGCAACATAAAAAATAATAGGGTTTATATCTAGCTCGCTCTTCTTATACTGCGTAGATATAAGTGTTCAAGCTCGCTTTCTAAGCGCTATGGACACAAATGTCTCAACTTGCTCGCCATCTAAGCGCCATGGACACGCATGTCCTAGTTTCCATTCATACAACAATTATATATATGGAAATCAACAAATTTATTATTAACTGGATAATAATAAGAATAATAATGCCAAATCCAAATACAAGTGTCTAAGCATATCAAATCCTACGAAGTCCCATGCTACTAATGTGGGACAGATAAACATCTCTGGCAATAGGCTTAGTCAATGGATCAGCCACTATGCTGCCAGTGGAGATATGCCTCAAGACAACTTCCCCTTGCGCAACCATATCTCGAATGTAGTGATGGCGGATATCTATGTGCTTTGACATCCCATGGTACTTGGGGTCTTTTGCATAGGACAAGGCTGATGTGCTATCGTCATAAATGAGCACTGATTCATCCCCATGAGGCGAAAAGCCTAGGTGTCGTAAAAACCTTCTCAACCAGCCAGCATACTGAACAGCTATCGAACAAGCCACATACTCTGCCTCCATCGTGGATAGTGCGATGCATGACTGCTTCTTGCTACAGCAAGAGATTGCTCCACCTCCAAGTGTGAATGCGTAGCCAGAAGTGGACTTGCGTTCATCTTTATCGCTGGTCCAATCAGTATCACTATATCCTCTCAGCTTCAAATTTCCTCCATGATAACAAAGGGCAAGATCCATAGTCGCATGAATGTATCGCAGGATCCTCTTCACTGCTCTCCAGTGATATGGACCAGGGTTACTCTGGTAACGACTAACTAGACCCACCGCATAGCAGAAGTCTGGACGAGTACACAAAATAGCATACATTAGACTCCCTATCGCAGATGCATATGGCACGTTGGACATCTGTTCCTTTTCCTCTCCATTCTTAGGACAATGTTCTAAAGTCAAGTAGAATGCCTTATCAACTGGAGTGTCAATGGGTTTTGAGTTATTCATGTGAAAATGCTCAAGAACCTTCTTTAAGTAAGTCTCTTGAGATAAACACAAAAGTTTCTTTGATCGATCTCTCACAATCTTAACTCCCAACACATAGTCGGCCTCACCCATGTTCTTTATCTCAAACTGATGGGAAAGCCACTCTTTAGTGGCGACAATGGCACTCCTATCATTTCCAACTAAAAGGTGAAGGAAAAATAGGTTTAAAGTTAAAGTTTAAACGCGCAGCGAAAATAGTCAAGTTCAAAAACTTTTTGGTGGCCCAGGATCTACTACTCGTCAATTCCATAGATGCGTACAAACTAGAGAGGGACAAGTCATTATACCTTTGTATCTTGAACCCAATTCTGATATCTCTGATTTCCAGAAGCTTCCACTAGATGGTCTTCACTCATATGACTCCTGTGGATGCTCCTGGATAGGCTAGGGTTGGTAGGAACCCCAATAGAGAGTATAAAGAAGGTTTAGGGAAACCATAAATAGTTTCTGCAGCTTCTACGTATAAAAACAATGATTAAAAATATTCAGTACGCAGCTGCCCTATTTATAGATTCCCATAACCGACCTAGACTTCGAACGATCGAAGTGATTTCGATCGACCGAATCTTCGATCGATCGATCCACCTTCGAGCAATCGAACGTGCCTAGATTTCGATCGATCGATACTACTTCGATCGATCGAACCTGCCTTGACAAGATCCTCTTGTGCCTTTCCAAACATCCTAGCAGAGCTAAGAGTGGGACCTCCTAGGCTCTTTATTGTTGGCTCAGATCAGTTTGTTAATTCCCATGACCAAACTCTTTGATCAACAAATTAACCGACTGATCAGTTAACGTTAACTCCACTAGAAAATGATAACTGAACTCCAATGCAAAAGAACGTATCCGAAGCGATAACTAGACTTGTATGGTGTACTAATGTCCCTCTACCTTCAGCATTCGCAATCATATTCAAGTAGTCAGATAACTGTTACTGTCAACCTGAATCATGATTGCTTCTTGTATTCCTTGAGTCCCAATCACCTCTCATGATTTCCAAACATGTCGATAACTATTATCAACAAGACTGCAGTTCTCAGTAATCAACTTGGTGACACACTCAAGGGAATGCTTACTCTGAATCAGAGGATAGATTCTATCTTGACAATGTATGTTCACAACCCTATGAACATGACATACCCAAGATACCCAGGTGTTGATCTTTTATAGACCTCAATGATTGGTAAGTCAAAGTAGCCATATCCACAGTCTGTGTTCATAATCGTCTTAAGATTGAGAACACGTACCTTATACAAGTTATGAGTTCCTATTGACTGTTTAACAGTCTTGAGTGTCAATAGGAAAGCTCAGGTCCGTCAATGCACTATAAGCACTAGCATATTAACTAAGAGTTACACTCTGGTGATTGAGATTAATCACTCCATCCAATGGTAGTTAATCATGCTACAGTGTAAACCTGATGAGATATCCAGTCTCATCATCCACTGTGACAAGTTCTAAGTATCAAAGAATAGTAATTCATATCTCACTTGTATGTATCCCATACATACACGAATTACTTACTACGATACTTAAGGATAACAATCATCTCATGAAAGAAACATACATAACCAAATGTAAAGCTGATATCCATATATTAAAAAGTCAATGTCTCATATATAAAGTAATGGTTTGAGGGCACAAACCCAACAAACTCCCACTTGCACTCATAACCATTCAGAACTACATCTAAGACCTAGATTATCTAGATGACAATCAAAGACCTTCTGTGACAAGGCCTTTGTAAATGGATCTGCAAGATTGTCAGCGGTGGCAACCTTGGTGACAGTCACATCTCCACGTTGAACAATATCTCGGATTAGATGATATTTCCGCTCTACATGCTTTCCCTTTTATGGTTCCTTAGCTCCTTGGATTGAGCCACTACCCCACTATTATCACAATAAAGCGTAATAGGAGACAGCGACACTGGTACCACCTCAAGATCTATAAGGAACTTCTTGAGCCAAACAGCTTCCTTTGCGGCTTCGCAAGCAGCCACATACTCAGCTTCTATAGTTGAGTCTGCAATGCATTTCTGCCTAATGCTCGTCCAACTAACAGCACCACCCCCAAAGGTAAAGAGATGACGGGACGTCGACTTCCTCGAATCTTTATCTGACATAAAGTCCGAGTCAGTGTATCCTACTGGAATTAACTCACTACCACCGTATATGAGCATGTAATCATTAGTCCTTCTCAAGTACTTAAGAATGTGCTTAACGGTTGTCCAGTGCTCTGGACCTGGATTCGATTGATACCTGCTAACCATGCCAATGGTAAAGCAGATATCTGGTCTAGTGCATAACATCGCATACATGAAACTTCCCACTACCGAGGCATAGGGAACTCCTACCATGGGATTCCTCTCCTCTTGTGTCTTAGGACACTGGTCCTTGGAGAACGCTAAACCATGTCTAAAAGGTAATAAACCTTTCTTCGAATTATCCATTAGAAAGCTAGTTAGCACCTTATCGATATAACCAGCTTGAGATAATCCCATTATCTTTCGCTTACGATCCCGAAAGAGCTTTATCCCAAGAATATAACTTGCCTCTCCTAGATCCTTCATATCGAAAGTACTAGCTAACCAAACCTTAACTGTTGACAATGCCGTTACATCATTTCCAATGAGTAGAATGTCGTCAACGTAAAGCACAAGAAAAGCCACCACTTTTCCTTCACACTTCTTGTATACACAAGGCTCATCCAAATTTTGTATGAAACCAAACGACTTGACCGATTGTTCAAAATGAATGTTCCAACTTCTGGATGCATGCTTAAGCCATAAATGGACTTTTGCAACTTGCATACCAAGTTATCTTTTCAACCAGCTATGAATCCTTCTGGTTGCTGCATATAGATGTCCTCCTCAAGATTGCCATTCAAGAATGCAGTATTGATGTCCATCTGCCAGATCTCATAATCTAGGCATGTGGCAATGGATAAGAGTATCCTGATGGACTTGAGCATGGCCACCGGCGAGAAGGTTTCCTCATAATCAATGCCCTCTCTCTGAGTATAACCTTTCGCTACAAGCCTTGTCTTAAAGGTTTCAACCTTTCCATTAGATCCTCTTTTCCTCTTGTAGAACCACTTACAACAAATGGGTTTGATATTGGCTAGAAGTTCTACAAGATCCCAGACCTGATTGGAATCCATAGATTCCAATTCAGCCTTCATAGCTTTAACCCAATGAGCTGAATCAACATCAGCCATTGCCTCTTCGTATGTGGCAGGATCAGATTCAGATTCTATGGAGACAGCTTCAAAAACTTCTCCTAAGAACATGTATCTATCAGGCTAGTTGATAATCCTCCCACTACGATGAGGTACCGGTGCGGAAATGGGTGAAGAAGTGGTATTTTCTTGATTTACATCGTTATTAACTGCGGGTTGGACTGAGGACTCTCCTTCTATCTCTCTCAGATCTATCCTTCCCTTAGGTTTATGGTTCATGATATAATCATCCTCCAAGAAAATAGCATTTATACTAACAAACACTTTCTGCTCTCTTGGATCATAAAAAATACCATCCATAAGTACCCTTTGTATACCCTACAGAGTAACATACTTCCGATTTAGAATCCAACTTGCTCATCTTTCCTTTCAGCACATATGCTGGACACCCCCATATCCGGAGATGTTACAAAGAAGGCTTGCGCCTAATCCACATCTCTCGTGGTGTCCTGGGAACAGATTTGCTTGATACTAGATTTAGTATGTACGCAGTGGTTTCCAAGGCATAACCCCAAAGGAATAAAGGCAACTCCGAATAACTCATCATCGACCTAGTCATGTCTAAAAGACTCCGATTCCTTCTCTCCGCTGCACCATTCTACTGAGGTATACCAGGTGCACTCAACTATGACAGAATCCCATTCTATACGAGGTGATCAATAAACTCATTAGAGAGGCACTCGCCACCTCGATCAGATTGAATAGCCTTGATATGTGTTCCTAATTGCTTCTCCACTTCAGCCCTAAACTCTTTGAACTTTTCAAAGGCTTCAGACTTATGCTGCATTAGGT
Source organism: Hydrangea macrophylla (assembly GCA_033977485.1). Lineage (NCBI taxonomy): Eukaryota > Viridiplantae > Streptophyta > Magnoliopsida > Cornales > Hydrangeaceae > Hydrangea > Hydrangea macrophylla. Next base: position 8,276,042 of record CM066990.1, on the reverse strand, counting down.
ACACATTTTCATACCTTGAGTGGTCATCAGTAAATGTTATGAAATACTCATAACCACCCCTTGCTCTAATATTTATTGGTCTACACACATCAGTATGAACTAATTCCAACAATACATTGGTCCTATTTCCCTTTGCAGGAAAGGGCCTTTTGGTCCTATTGTCCTTTGCAGGAAAGGGCCTTTTGGTCATCTTACCCTTTAAACAAGACTCGTAGACTTCCAATGGTTCGAGAACCAAATCGCCTAAGACCCCCTCTTTGACTAATCTGCCAATCCTATTTAGATTGATATGCCCAAGCCTCATATGCCAAAGCCTTGTTGGATTAGTGGAAGGTTCTTTTCTTTTAGATGGTACTGTTACCATTGAGTTATTAAGTTCCATACAAGAGTCTTTAGAGATGTTGGGAGTAATCACATATAAGCCATTAGTTTTAACACCAGAACATATAAAAGAACTATTTCTTTTAATAACAACTTCTGTTGCAAAATGAAAAGAATAACCATTATTCGATAAATTTGAATTTGAAATTAAATTACATCTCATCAAAGGGACGTAAAGTACATCTGATAAAACTATTGTCTTATTGTCCAAAAACTCTAAAACTACTACTCCTATAGCAACCGCAGAAACGGTTGCGCTAAAACCCAGAGTCAGCATGATTTCCTCATCACTACATTTCCTGGTTGATCTGAACCCCTGCAATGAATTACAGATATGGTTAGTCGCACCAGAATCAATGCACCAAGTGTTTAAAGTATCCGTAATAAAACTTACTTCAATCACATGTGACTCAATTATACCTTGAACTCTTGTAGCTAAGAATTCTGGACAGTTCCTCTTCCAGTGGCCCTTCTCACCGCATTGGAAACACTTTCCTTTGCCTTGGTCACCCACCTTCCCTTTGCCCTTACTTTTTCCTTTAGATTTTGCAATCTTAGGGACTATTCCAACACTTGAACCACCAGTGCTAGCTTTCTTCTTCCCTTTCTTTCCTTTCGGCATAGATCGGGAAGAGGAAGCAATTTTCTCAACGTTCAGAACGTTGACCCCAGGTTTGATCACCCCTTCCGCTGCCAGTAAAGAACTCATTAATTCGCTTATTGAAAAATCCATTTTGTTCATATTATAGTTTAGTTTAAATTAAGCGAATGACGGTGACAGCGTGTTGAGGATCATATCAACTTGGGTCTATGCGTCAATGTTGGCACCTAGGGTCTCCAGCTCGTTTAAATAACCAATAATTTTTAAAACATGTTCTTTGACTGGAGTCCCTTCCGACATCTTAGCACTCATTATCTTTTGCATGGTTACCTGTCTGGCAGGCCTGCCATGTTCTCCAAACATCTTTTTCAGGGATGTGATAATGTCACTGGCGAAATTGTTCGACTGGAATTGGTGTTGCAACACACCAGCCATTGAGGCCAGAATGTAGCAACGAGCCATTCCATTCAACTTCTTCCATTTATCGAACTTGCGTCTGGCAGCTGCCGATGTATTTACCGCGGGTTCTTCTGTGCATGAGGTGGTAAGGACATATATGTGATCCTCCGTAGTTAATACGATGTCAAGGTTTTGTTTCCATTCAGTGTAGTTATTTCCAGTTAACTTGTTTTGAGTGAGTATGGTGGCAAGTCGACTAAATGTAGATCCAGACATTATGATTTACTGTAAAAACCAAAAGACAAAATAAAAATGGATATTAGGATTTGACAGTTTGAAAAAAAAGAATCCTTAAAACTCTTATTTTAAAAACAAAGTCGACGGAATATCAAAACGAAAGAATAAAGCCTCTGTGTGGTGGTCAATGTTCAATCTTTCGATTAATCATGACTTGTCCGCTATGCAACTCTTGCAAAACAAATTATGACTCCCGAACCTATTTAGTCTCTAAGTTCCTGAATAATGCCCCTTGTGGGATACCTTATCCATAGCTTAGCTAGTGTATACCATGAATTAGGATTCAATCACAACCGTCTCAAGTAGTGCCTCCGTATGGTGGTCACCCTCTACACGTCTGATTGATCCTATCCATAGGAAGTTCACATCTAGTAAACAATGAGTAGTGTACCCTCCGTATGGAATGATCAACCCTGGCGAGGTGACACAGAATGCACTACTCTTCTTACAGTGAACCATTAATGGAAGATCGTGGGTGTTTTATTAAGACCCTCTCCCACTAGATTTGGTAAATAAGGATTTGCTTTTTAGAAAATTGCTTCTACACATTACCCATAAACATCCAATGTTTACTAATGTGTTGAAATGGTTTTTAAAGTTTATTTTAGAAAACTTGTTTTACGTGCATGAAAGTAGTAACAACATAATTAAATTCCAATCAAAAACCAAGCACATAAAACAAAAAACTAAAACGAAAATAAAAGCATCCAAACGATACCTCTATCTCCCATGGCTCTATCTCCATAGAGCCTCCTTCTTGGTTTGATCGCCTCCACATCCATCTTCATGGATAACAGCTCCTTGCCCCATCTTCATGGATAATCTAATTCTATTACATTGGTCTTATGCTTCTTTCGAAGCTTACAATTTATCTAGTAATAGAAATCAACAACAAGAAAATAAAGAAGGCTAGGGAAACTGGTGCTACTTTCCTTTTCATAGGATTGAAGTCGCAGCGCCCTTTATATATGCCTTAAAACCAAACCAAAATTAAAACATAATATACACCAATCTCAAACATTAAATACAAAATTTAAAAGTCTTGGTGCCATGGGAGATAGCGGACTAAAACTTGCTGCAAAAGGGTTAGTCGTATGCACATCCACGCATATATATAACAAATATATATAACTATTGGAACCTCTAATTGATTCACATAGTACATAAACTCTTTACATACTGTATTTAGAACTTAAAAAGGCATCTCTCTTTTCTGCCACAGTTTGATTGATCGAAGACCATTTGATCGCTCGAACCTTCGATCGATTGAGCACTGTTCAATCGCTTGAACTTTCTATTTTACAGAATGATTGAAAAAATTTACAGAATGAATAAAAATTTAAAGCAAATATTTTTAAACCTTTAAATCTATAAACTGAACACCTAGAAAGAAAAGCAGTCTCGATCGATCGAAACGAGTTCGATCACTTGAGAACAAAGAGGCTTCAATCGATCGAACATCTTTCGATCGATCGAACCTAACTTGCATCTAATGCAATCATAGATTTGTATTCTGCTGCGAAAACACTGCAGAAATAGATCTGTGACAATGCCGTTTCAAAAACAGTTCTAAAATAACATGCAAATCAAAACTAGTGTTCCAAAACGCATCTATAGATCCAAACAAGCCTGGCTCTGATACCAATTGAAGGAAAAATAGGTTTAAAGTTAAAGTTTAAACGCACAGCGGAAATAGTCAAGTTCAAAAACTTTTTGGTAGCCCAGGATCTACTACTCGTCAATTCCATAGATGCGTACAAACTAGAGAGGGACAAGTCATTATACCTTTGTGTCTTGAACCCAATTCTGATATCTCTGATTTCTAGCAGCTTCTACTAGATGGTCTTCACTCTTATGACTCCTGCGGATGCTCCCGGATAGGCTAGGGTTTGTGGGAACCCCAATAGAGAGTATAAAGAAGGTTTAGGGAAACCTTAAATAGTTTCTGCAGCTTCTACGTATAAAAATGACGATTAAAAATATTCAGTACGCAGCTGCCCTATTTATAGATTCCCATAACCGACCTAGACTTCGAGCGATCGAAGTGGTTTCGATCGATCGAATCTTCGATCGATCGATCCACCTTCGAGCGATCGAATATGTCTAGACTTCGATCGATCGATACTACTTTAATCGATCGAACCTGCCTTGACAAGATCCTCTTGTGCCTTTCCAAACATCATAGTGGAGCTAAGATTGGGATCTCCTAGGCTCTTTATTGTTGGCTTAGATCAGTTTGTTAATTCCTATGACCAAACTCTTTGATCAGCAAATTAACCGACTGATCAGTTAACGTTAACTCCACTATAAAACGATAACTGAACTCCAACGCAAAAGAAAGTATCCGAAGCGATAATGTATGGTGTACTAATGTCCCTCTACCTTCAGCATTCACAATCATATTCAGGTAGTCGGATAACTATTACTATCAACCTGAATCATGATTGCTTCTTGTATTCCTTGAGTCCCAATCACCTCTCATGATTTCCAAGCATGTCGATAACTATTATCAACAAGACTGCAGTTCTCAGTAATCAACTTGGTGACACTCTCAAGGGAATGCTTACTCTGAATCAGAGGGTAGATTCTATCTTGACAATGTATGTTCACAACCCTATGAACATGACATACCCAAGATGCCCAGGTGTTGATCTTTTATAGACCTCAATGATTGGTAAGTCAAAGTAGTCATATCCACAGTCTGTGTTCATAATCGTCTCAAGATTGAGAAAGCGTACCTTATACAAGTTATGAGTTCCTATTGACTATTTGACAGTCTTGAGCGTCAATAGGAAAGCTCAGGTCCGTCAATGCACTATACATACTAGCATATTAACTAAGAGTTACACTCTAGTGATTGAGATTAATCACTCCATCCAATGGTAGTTAATCATGCTACAGTGTAAACCTGATGAGATATCCAGTCTCATCATCCACTGTGACAAGTTCTAAGTATCAAAGAATAGTAATTTGTATCTCACTTGTATGTATCTTATACATACACGAATTACTTACTACGATACTTAAGGATAACAATCATCTCATGAAAGAAACATACATAACCAAATGTAAAGCTGATATCCATATATTTAAAAGTCAATGTCTCATATATAAAGTAATGGTTTGAAGGCACAAACCCAACAAAAGGATGTCGTCGACGTACAAAGATAGAATCAGAATACTATTCTTGGACTGTCTGATGTACACGTAGTGATCCTCCTCAATCATCTCAAAATCGAAGGAGGTGATTGAATCATGGAACCTCAAGTAGATCGCTTGAGATGGCACACTTTTTGCTCATTCCCGTTGGTTTTATGATCCATAAAGATCTCTTCGTCTAGTTCTCCATTGAGAAATGCAGTTTTGACATCCATCTGGAAGAGTTCTAAGTCTAAATGTGCGACGATTGCCAGAATAAGGCGTATGGAGGCAAATCTCACCATAGGGGAGAACGTGTCTCCATGGTCTATACCCTCTCGTTGAGTATAACCTTTCACCACTAGGCGCACCTTATACTTGTCAATTGATCCATTTGCCTTACGCTTGACTTTGAAAACCCACTTGTTTCTAATGGTCTTACGGTCAGGCGAAATATCAACTAACTCACAGACTTTATTCTTATCCATAGAGCTCATCTCCTCTTGCATACCAACCATCCACTGAGATTTGGCAGCAGAAGAAAGCGCTTCCTTATAGGAAGTAGGCTCATCATCATCTACTGTACACATAAGAGCTTCTTCATCAATATCAAAATGCCGACGTGGAACTTTTCCTCGTCTGCTTCTGCGGTGTGCTACCTGGGGATCTTGAATGTCCAGTGGTGTACTCCCACTATCTGGTACACTTCTACTAATGTCTAGCGGTGTACTCCCACTCGGCTGAAGACTAGTACCATTTTTAGTGATTATTGGATGTGGAATGTCAATTTTCCCACCCTCGCCTAAAGATGGTACGACATCTTCAACATCCTCCATCTCATAGAGTTCAAGATCTCTCTTAGCATCACCGATATTGGGGAAGTCATTCTTAATGAAATCAACATCACGTGACTCAATCTCTGTCATTCCTCCATCTGGATGTTCACCATACATAACATAGCCTTTTGAGCTGTCAGAATATCTTATGAAGATATGCTTTCTAGCACTCGGGCCTAGTTTCCCATGCTTATGGGAAGTACTGTGAACATATCCTGATGAGTCTCGCGGGCGTAAATGCTCCAAATTAGGCTTTTTACCTTTCCATAGCTCATAGGGGGTGGAAGGAACTGACTGTAAAGGCACTCTATTAAGTATGTAGGCAGCAGTTAAGAGTGCATCCCCCCAGAATGATATTGGGAGGTTAGCTTGCGCCATCATAGATCTAGTCATATCTAGAATTGTTCTATTCCTTCTTTCTGCAACACCATTTTGTTGCAGAGTTCCAGGAATAGTGAGCTGTCTGCATATCCCCTTTTCCTCACACAGTTCCTTGAACTGATCAGATAAGTTCCCTCATCCTCTGCCTGTTCGAAAAGTCTTTAGGGACTTTTCTTGCTGATTCTCAACCTCTGCTACGAAGCATTTGAAACAATCTAGAGCTTCATAGCGGTGAGAAATTAGATAGACATATCCATATCGCGTGTAGTCATCGATAAAAGTAAGGAAATAGGAGGCGCCATGACATGCCTTCACATTCATTGGTCCACATATGTCTGAGTGTATTAGTTCTAATGCATGGGTAGCTCTTTTAGCCTTACCAAAAGGCTTACGGCGTGCTTTACCTGCTAGACAAGATTCACATGTATGTAGGTTAACCTTAGCGAATGGGCCTAGAAGGCCTTCTCGAGCTAATCTAGTCATCCTATCACATCCTATGTGTCCAAGTCTAGCATACCATGTTACGGAGTCAATATTTCTATTTGAATCAGCAACTAAAGAAATAGAGGAAATGGAATCAAACATATTAATTTTAAATAGATTATTCCATAAAAAACCATGTCCAAAAGTAACGCCATCCAAAACAATATCCAACTTATCAAGTCCAAACTGAAAAATAAAACCTAAATCGAGAAGTGCTAAGACCGAGAGTAGATTATATTGGATTCCGAGTACGTAGAGCACATCATGAAGAAGTAATGTGCGCCCTGTGCTCAAATGAAGTTGGTATGAACCTACTCCTGCTGCTTCTTCACAAGTGTCATTCCCCATGTATACCCTACTGGTGCCACTTGGAATCTTATGATAATCTACGAACCCCCCTCGATCTCTGGTCACATGCCTTGTTGCTCTTGTATTTGCAATCCAATCATGGAGCGAATGAGCGATTAGGACATTAGAACTCACAAAAGCATAGAGAGAGTTGGGTGGGAAAGTTACCTTCTTTGGCTCAGTGCATTCACGAGCGAAGTGTCCCAATCCTCCATAGTTGAAGCTTTTGATTTGGAAGTATTTTTCTTGCCAGCGCGCTTACCCCTGCGCTTCTTTGGTTTATCAGCCTTTGGAGCTAACTTATTAGCCCCAACCTTTCTCTGAGCCCTTTTACCCTTGGCATTGCGCTTGGACCCACTAGCCCCGCGCTCACCTCACCTATGGAAGTTCTCGCCATGAGTGTAGTAATGCGGTTCACCTCTTGGCGCTCCGCCTCAAGCTCCACATGTTTAGATATATTTGCAAAGTTCTTGATATTTTCATTATGTGTCAAAATTTGCTTCATATAGACCCAAGTTTCAGGCAGTGATCGAATCACCGCGTGAATCTGTTGTTCATCAGTGAGGATGTTCCCAACAGCACCAAGATCTCGAATCATACCAGACATCGTCCTAAGATGTTCAATCATTGATTGCTTGGGATCTTTTCGATACACCTCGAACTTCAACACCAGACTCCTAAGCCTAGTGGTTGATGTCCCACCGAAAGCAAATTTTAGCTGGTCCCATAATTCCTTGGCACTGGAGTATTGGAAATACTCAGCAAGAAGGTCATCATTCATGCTGCTTAATATTATATTGCGCGTGTGATGATCCTTCTTAACCCATTCATTATAGGTTTCAAGGTCTCGATGATATTGGGCCATGGGCCCATTTTCTGGCAATTCGGGTTGGACCATTGACTGGGTTAGATGGGGAAGCAGTTCTTCCTCAGTCAACAGGAGGGTTACTGTATGTTGTCATGCGTCATAGCTTTTCCCATTAAACTTGTTATCTTTGTTCAAATCAGCGACAATTTGCTTTGAAGCCATTTCTACATTCAAAAAAAAAATATGCGCAAAGGTTTTGACGTTATTATTTGCTCATTTCATAAAAGTTTGTTTAAAAATCCAATTATAAACGACATTTCCCCTTTTTTACAATTTTAAGACCAAAAAACATGCTATTGCTTATTAATCAAATCCTAAATTTTGCAAATCAAGGAAAAAACTTTTATAACTGATTTTACAAACAAATATCAATTAGATGGTTCTTTAACCTTTCTAAGATCATCCACAATATATATAAGTGCGCCATATAACAAAAATTGCGCAGGGACCCCTCGTGGGTTCAAATTGACAATGTAGAGCTCATGCTAAGGTAATTCTAGTTTATGATATATAAACAAAGAAAACCATCCCTTTACAAAATAGGCTTTTCCAATATAAAACTCTCGTCCTCACATTACACTTATAGCCCAAAAAAAATTAGGGATGCTTTGTTTATAAACATATACAAGAACAACCTTAGACATACATCGTGAGGACACAAACTCTATAAATTGTCAATTATTGCCCATTCATTTAAGCTAGATTAGAATGTATTAATCACATACTACAAGCACTCATGTGGTCTTATTTAAAATGAATGGACTCGTCCGTCACTCCACTTAAGGAGGAGTAATTAGAGGTCATAGGGTCAATCAATCACAAACAGCAGTAATTAAACGTGACCAAAAATGCAATGAGCCTCCAAAAATCGCAATAAGAATAAATTTGCAGCCCCGGATAGCTCCCATAAGCCAAGGAATACCTATGAAAAATCTTAGATTTTTCATCAATTATATAAACAATTTTGGGTTTTAAACTAATTTAAAACCAATTCTTTAAGGACCTTTAAATTACCAAAAATAATGTAAAGTCCACATGGAAATGTTAAACACCTGAAAAGCTTATTTTTTTCATTATTAACAAAAATTTCCATAATAATTTATGGGAGCAAAAAATCCATTTGTAAGCAATTTACAAAAGAAATTGATTTGGTTAAAACTATTTAATAATAATGTGTTAAATTCCTCAAAAATGATATTTGAACGAATGAGTCTATCTCAGCAGTCTCACATGGCCCAAAACAGTGTCCCAACCATATAGTATTAATTTCAATAATTAATAAACATATTTGGATATTTTAAGCAATTAAAATAATGGCCAAAAACATGATTTAGTGCTTCAAAAATATCATAAATGTTGGAGATAGGCATGCAACAGTCTCATAACTCCCCCAGTAGTGTTAAAAACACCACATATCAATTCCAAGAATTAATAATATGCTTCAGATATTTTAAGCAATTTTAAAGCACGTACAATAACATATTTTATGCTCTAAAATACCAAAAACAATAGAATAATTTCCCAAGAGATTATTCTGGGTCCCACTCTGTACTCATAAGTTAATAAAAATAAAAAATTTATATTTTTCTACAATTTTCCAGAATTTTATAGCAATTAAAAACACTTTAAAACATTTAAAAACATGTTTTTAATAGACAAAATCTATTTTAAATACAAAATAAATAAAAAAAATTTCTGGAATATCTTTTTAAAAAAATAAATTAAAATAGAGTGGCCAGAGAGGGACCCACACGCGCCAGGGTCAACGCCGAAAAGTTGCCACCGGCAGCGCACGCGCCTGACGTGCTGGCGTGCTCTTGGGTGGGGGGTGTGGGGGACGGGGTGGTGGCAGCGTGTAATACCCTGTATTTTTGGTGTATTAATAAGACCTGGTATTTCATTTCTATACTCGTATAAACTTTCTCTTCCTTTTGGTGACTTTTGATACCAATCGATTGATTAGTTTTCCCAATCGATTGACACTTTTCAGATACCAATCGATTGATTAGTTTTCCCAATCGATTGACACTTTTCAGATACCAATCGATTGATTAGTTTTCCCAATCGATTGACACTTTTCAGATACCAATCGATTGACATGTTCCCAATCGATTGACATTCTACCGACTAAAATTGATGACGTGTCAATATTCCAATCGATTGACATCATTCCAATCGATTGACATCAAATATCTGTCTCCAATCGATTGACATAGAGTTCAATCGATTGACATAACCTGAGAAACATTTTCTTCTTTCCTTTAGCTTTGAACGTGTGGCACTCTTAAACCTTATATATACTCGTTCATTTGTGACCTTGGGCCAAGTTTTGGCAGCCTTGAGAGAGAGAGATACATACTCTCATATATATATATACACACATATATATTGTATATATATATCACACACACACACTTTCGGGTTGAAGAAGAAGAAGAGAAGAATTAGAAGAAGAAGAGGAGACCAGAGAGAGAAAGAAGAGACAGACAGAGAGACCGAGAAGGAGAGGAGAGAGATTAACCACCATAACCGCCGCCGCGGAGCTCGGGACGCCGTCACCGGAACGCCGGGAGAGGTGAGTTTATTAACTCACTCAAAGAGATTTGTTTTGTGATGTTTATGTGTGTATAATAACGTGCATGAGGAGGAAAGAGAACCCCAACGTTTTTATAATAAAACCAGCAGTTTTGAGGAAGAAGACAGAGTTCAATCGATTGACATAAAGTCCAATCGATTGATATATCCAATCGATTGATATTATTTCCAATCGATTGACACTATATCCAATCGATTGCCATCTTCTTCAATCGATTGACATTATATCCAATCGATTGACATAAAGTCCAATCGATTGGGAAGAGCAGAATGTTGTTTATCTATTGTTATATGTTATGAGCCGATTGTAATGTACCCAAGCTGCTAATGGTTGTACCATACGTTATGTGCTTAGTCAACATGATACTACGTTAGCCTTATATGATGTTTATGTTAATGTTACAAGATGAACTGTTTATCATTAACTGTCAATATGAGATGCTCTAATGGTTAAGTAACTGTCATATGTTACTGAATAGTAGAACGGAATACAACTGCATGTTAATAATCAGTAATCAGTAGATATGTTGAATACGGAGCATGTGGTATTTCCTGTACTTAGTATATGAGAATTTCACAACATGTGTCAGCATGCATGGGATAGTGATGTGAAGAGGTAAGAGAATCTGATGAGAAATGGGATATTGAGATGAAGAGATGAGAAGATATGATGAGAAAGGGGAACTGTGATTTATATGGAATAATGAGATATGTGTACTTTGGGATCCGTGGGATCAACGGCTGACGAGTCGGGTGGACGTGGGATGGTTAGAGTTCCTAGTGCGCCTCTCACTGTTGAAGACGTCCAGTGATGCGTATGCACTGTTGAAGACGTCCAGTGTACCGTTGAAGACGTCCGGCTAGTGCTCTAATGTATTCTCAGCTGTGTAGATGACCAGTGAGGATATACACAGCGTAGAAGACGTCCGTTGTGCCGTTCTATCGTTTACAGATAGGTAGTACCGTGTAGACGACCGGTAACCCTATCAAGGGATTGTGGGACCTGCTGCCTAGTCGGGTGATTCCGATTGGCAGTATTGTATCGACGAATGGATATCAGATTGGAATGATGGGATTGACGTATGGATACAGAGATGGATAGAGATATGAATATGAGTACGGATATGATGAGATAAAGGTTCAGTCGTGGATTCAGCGTCCCGACGTAAAGGTAGATGCATGGGTGGTTGCACGGTTACATGCATGGATTTGGTGAATACATGATGAGATATTTATACCATGATCTTTATTATTGAGTTCATTTAATCTGTTTCCTGTTATCGATGAATTCATGCATAGTTTAATGAGACCTCTGCTATGTCCGTGAGTGACGTCATTGTTAAGAGATTAACCGCATTTTAAGATGCTAAACAATAGCGGTGAGGAGTGTTGTTTAATGTACTCACTCAGCTTTGTATTCAAAGTTGATGGCGTTAATGCCCTGGACATTCCAATGTCTAGGGATTTGTAGGTCTTGAGGACTGAAGACTGATAGTTATGCCAGACTTGGAGTTGAAGGCTTGGAGAAGAAGACGTGCTGCTTGTAATAGTTAGTTTATATCTGTTGTTGTTATTGTTATAGGCCTGAGACTCTAAGCCAGTTGCTGTAATAGATTTAGTAGACTTTTATAATTGGTACTTGGGCATCTGTTGCTTTCAAACCTTTTATAGTTTCCGCTGTAGCCTCTGATTATGTTAATAAGTTATGTTCTATGAATAGCATCCTCCCTATCGTGGTGTTTGTTGGTTGATTAGATGACAATACGGTTATTCACCCGTCATTCCCTATGGACCCATAAAGGAAATTTATTTTTCTCTATTTATGCTGCTCCGGGGCGTGACACAGCGGGGTCTTCTTCCTCTGGAAAACCCTAAAAATGCAGCACAATTGTTGTGCGACCCCCTGACTTCACACGCTTATATCTCACTCATTTGTGATCCGTTTTTAGAAAACTTTATATGGTTGGAAAGATCTCATGGAGTACTTGAAGTTTGCACCAAAAAATAGACTGATTGCACGTCTCAATCGTCCAGAAAACTGGTTCAAAATTCAGAAAAAAAAAATTTCGGTTTATTACAGTCCAGAAATTAGGGTTTGTACTTTCTCCTTCTACAGAGATATTTGGGGCCATGAAACATTATGGGTAGACTCCATAGACATGTTAGAACATATCCCAATCAAAAATTTTGAAAACTCTTAGGGTTTACACGTAAACCCATTTTGAAATTCATTTTGGAAAATTTTTGAACATAAAACAAGGTCCAACAATGGTGGATCTGTTTTGGGCTCAAGTTTAGGTGAACAATCGTCCTAAAGGCTCTGATACCAATGTTAAATGCATACACACATGCATATATGACGAGTATAGGTGCGTTACCTAGCGGAATAGCTCGTCGGATCGTCGAAAAGGAGTTGTTACTAGCCCACTATTTGAACCACGAATCCACTGCCTCCGTGTACCCTCTTGTATCTCGTATCAGTCGTAGAGAACGCTTCTTGAGCTATTTCGATGATGCCGCAATCTAAACCCCAAGCCCTTGTGGTGATATGCTAGAGAGAGAATTCGTGAATGAGAGAGAGAGAGAGAGAATGTGTGTGGAATAAGGAGAGAGGCTGCTGAGATTTTTGTATTTCATCTAGGTCTTTAATGTGTGATACGTATGTATATATATAGGAACAATAATAACCTACTAGGCTTAAGACTCCAAATGCCCGTGACTTGGTGTCTAAGCCTGCCCTCTTTGGACCCAGTCCAATATCATGTGGGTGCCCGCATGGCTCGACCACAATATTTGTTACAATTATGATAACCAGAAAATTTTATTGTGATTCAATAGAGGAAAATTTTATTATTTCTATATAAAGGGAAACATTTTGTTTTCATTTTGTAATAAATAGGAATGGAGAAAGTTTGAGACGTGGATTTTTCTTGTAATATTTTTGGGAATGAGTTAGATGATAAATGAGTTTTGTTTAAAAAGAGATCATGTGGTTTATGAAAGTAATTTACATTGATTTTTTCTTAAAATGGTCTTTTAAAATTGAGTGTGGGTTAGCAATCTTGGATTTTTGGACAGTTAAATATTGGTGAGAGTATGCAATTGATTAAATATTTAGCTTTCCACAAATTTGGGGTGTGACAGCTTGTCTTTTCTAGGTTGTGGATTTTCAGTGAATGGATCGATATTGCTCTTTTCTGGTGTGCGTGTGTATTTCAGATCGTCTTCTACCGTCTGAACAATTTTACGGGTCTCTTAGGAGTTTTCATTAAAGTTGCTTCTCATTTTGAGTGCTCCATTTTGGTGTATGCTGCAACTATATCTGTCTTGCTTTTATCACTATTTGGACAACCTCTTTTGTCTTTCATCTTGTGGCTTGAGTAGTTTGATATCGGGCCTTCGAAAGGATTTGATTTGGGTTTTTAGCAAATGCTGTGGGGATGCATCGCGGATCACGAGAGTCTTCAAATGGAGGCTATGGGGATTTTACTTTTTGTTTTTTCTTGTGCTTACTTGCCATATATAGTTTATTACAGTTTGACGAGGGGGCCTTTCCTTTGATGGTTTACTAATTTGCTTTGGTTTGGATGGGTTGGGACATTATTTCTTGTCTCCCAATGGTATGCATAGGTAATTTTTGACACTTTGTCTTAGAGGTAGGTTTGTTGAGCAGCTTATGGGGCTTTTGTAATAGGGCTTGTTTTTCCTTTTGCAGTGGGTTTTATTTATTCCTTGTACGCACTGATTATCTAAAAAATAAATTCAACACAGACAGCTAAAGGCTAAATGGCAAAAGATCCAACACAAAACCCCCAACAAATTGGAAACATAAAAGACCAACAAATGTCTAGAACCTACATCCCTTCAAGAACACACATAGATATTGTCCATTCATATTAGCAAAAACATGCCCAAAGAATTAGGAGAAATAAATGGCCGCTTAATGAAAGCATCCTGTGAAAAAACCAAAAGGAAAGAAAACCCAGCATAAATATCGAGCAAAGAAAATCACAACAGAAAGTAACACAGACAATTGCCAGTGTAGTGGAAAAATCGTCAGAAACTCAGCAAAAAACCAACTCAAGAACCAGTAGCATCACTTTATAGCCCAAACATTTGCTTTTTGGGCACCCGATTCATGTAAATAATTAAATTTGCATGGAAGAACTTAAATAACCCTTATTTTGAGTGATGGAAAGTAAAGTCATGCATTTGAAACTGATCTCAAATTAAGGTTGTCATCTCGACGTGTTTCATTTTCAAATATATATATATATATATATATTTTAATTCTAAAATAGAGACGGGCATAACGATTCTTTTTCGGCCTCTTTGGAGCTAATCTATTTTTATCATCCCGATTTGTTTCTAATTTTATTTGAATTGACATATCATGCATATATTTATACACATATATATACGTATTTCTATAATAGCATCCACACTGGATGGAAATGATAAAAAAAAAATGTATTCAAAATCATCTCTAAAAATTTATAGCTTTGAGTCTCCTTCAAACCACTAATGCGTTTACAAGCATTCATTTTTTGTGTCTTATTTCTAGAACTCTGTGATTCGCCTCTATTAGCTCAGGTACACATTGCTGCTTAAAATGTTAAATTACGGGAAAATTATACTCAAAATAAAGACATTGATTTTTTTTGGGATAAATACATCTACACCCCCTGAACTATGACTTAATTTTAACTCACACCCTTGAACTATTTTACCCAACAGGTCCACCCCTCAAAGTTTTGACCCGCAACACACAACACCCACCACCCCTTAACCTTTTGTCAATTAATTGACAGAAAAAAGGCATGTGATCATCACGTGTTAAGCTTAAATAATCTTTTAAGACAAAACTACCCTTTTTCTTAATCTACCGAACATCTACATTCCTCATCATCGAAGCATGTCTTTGGGGAAAAAAATATCTTAAGCTTACTGAAGCTTTCTCATAACTCAGCCTTCCAAGTAACACTGGTAGATCAATTGATTATTTTAGATACTTTTTCCAGAAAAATAAAAATCATTTTAGCTACTAAATGTTCCACAGCAGCACCACATAACCATATTCTCCTTCAACCTCAAAGTACTCCCACAAAAACTAGCCTCTTGCATCATCGTCCACAAACATAGACTTACCAAATCACAAATCAAAACTTTAATTCCACCATATATTGCCACTTGCCGCCAGCTTTCATCATTACCACTACCACCAACATACTCATATCCAACTTGGGGATACCCAATAGTGGCCTATGGTGGAGGGTTTATGTGAAATGGTGACTTTGGGCTTTTTTTCTAGTAGCCATATCTAATTGACAATATTGTCCTATAGATCGTTGACGGTGTTGGGTCTTCGAATTTGAACTAGTTCTCTCTCTAAACTTCACTCTAGCTAGTCTTAATAATGGTGTTGCATAGACTGTGATTAGGTTCTGTGGAGTGATAAGGTTTGGTGGTGGTTACGTAGCGATGATATATATATGGGCGACAGTGACGGCAACGATTGTACCATACTTAATTAGCAACAGAATGTTGAGAGGCTAGAATGGAGGTGCATTGGTGGTAAATAAATGAAGATTAGATGTTAGATGAGGGTAAAATAGTAATTCCACACATTTCCTTAGCATTGTGACACCGAGTTAACACACAAGGGCAACTCGTTGCCTTTTAAACTTTAAGGGATTAACAAATATTTGGTCATAGTTCAGGGGTGGATGTGTATTTATCCCTTTTTGTTTTGGATGAGTATTTAAATGCTTTTTCTTGATCATTTGGTATAGTACTCTCGTGCGAGACATAAGTGCCAGGGTCTGGGAGAGTGGGGCAAGGTTCAAACCTTGTTATGAGCATGACATTAAGAGCCTTTTGAACTTGAGGCAATAAGAGATTGGACTTGATTATGTTAAACCACCCTAACACATGTTAAACACATGCTTATTACGTATGAAACACGTGTATTTTTTTGTATATTTTATAATAGGTGTATTTTTCATGATAGGCTAAAAAAATGCATAATTTCTTAGAATAAGATCAAGCTTATACATTAGGCTATAGTTATGGCCCTATAGTAGCCATTTCCTTATCCAACATTTGTACTCCTCTTTAATCCCTCCATTAGGATGATAGAATTTGGGATACTCCAAAATATTTCTTATAATATATTCCAAAAAATACTTCTTACAACATATTTCATACGACCTTAGCCATTTTCTTAACTTACATTATACTATCCATATCATCCTTCTAGGGGTGCATACGGGCTGAGCCGCTCAACAAGGGCTTGAAGTTCGGCTAGATAAAGGCTAGGCTCGGCTCGCTCATTTGAGCTCGTGAACACGATCGATTAAGGCTCGTGAGCAGGTTCTTGAAAACGCTCGTTAATAGGTTTGATAAAGAGCTTGTGTAGTGACTTTTATATATATATTTATTATAAAATTATATAATTTTAGAGAAAATATGACATATCTTGTAAATAAGCTTGATAAATGATTGCTTTATTATTAAACTATATAGTTTAAAAGGGCGCACGAAAAAGCTAGTCAAAAAGCTCACGAGAAAGCTTGTGAACACTTGAAAGCTCGGCTCATTGAGCTCGTGAGAAAGCTCGCGAGCAGGCTCGGCTCGACTCATATGCACCCCTTCCTTCTGTACTTGACAATTAACATCCTAGAGATACAATTAATTCACCTAGGAATACAAGACAACCATAAAACTACTAACCACGACCTACTAACTATTACTTCACCAAGATTATTCTAGAATATTTAGAAATTTCAAATTACATTTCCAACACCCCCTCTTAATTTGGAATTTTCTAATTCCCAAGTTTATGTTGCTCTTCTATCTTGAACATGAAAACTTTTGCATTGAACCTTTTGAAAATTGCAACCATCTTTGCTATCTCCAAGGATGTGTAGGGCTGCATTTTCACCTTCTTCCTAATGCTCCAAAGTTTCTTTTTCACACGAGCTTGTTGTTGATCTTCATGCTCCTTCAACTTTACTTTAATTATCCTCCACTTTTTAAACTTTGTGTGGTACTTTTCTGCTAGCTCTCTCGGGTCATAGAATTCTTCCATGTTCACCCATCTTGTATCACTCACAAACTGTTTGCTGAAAATGTTCTCGTGATATGGTTGAAAATCTTTTTGCACAAACAACAATTGATGCCCTTCTCAGCTGCTTTAATTTTTCTTCTTTTTACTCTTTTCAACTACATCAATTTCAGTTTCCATAATTTTCTTTTCATTTCCATCACATGTCTCTTGTATTTCTACTCCTATTCTCTCACCTTTTTCATCACATATTTTTCCTCAACTTCTATTGCTACAAAAATTCCATCAATCTCATCGTTGAATTACCATCAAATATTCTTTTTCATCTCTAATCAAACTTTTATCATAATTTTCTTCAAAAATTCATCTTTGCCAAAATTTTGAATCCAATATTCCAAAGGTAAACATTCCTTTTGGTTACTTGAACAAATAAATTCAAGTTTTCTCCATACCTCACAACGAGACACTAAATCTTCAACTTGCTACCAAATTTCTTGATGTACTGTTTTTTCCAAAACTCTCAATGCTTGTTTCTCTTTTTTTTTCTTGAATAATTGTTGACTCGTAAAATTTAGGCTTTGTGAAGACATCCCACCATAAATAGCATGCTTGAAGATATGTGCATGCTTTTGCACTCCAAAAAAAATAGTTGGAGAATACCAATTTTTCTGAAAATACACTCAATTGGAAGAAATCCATTATTTTCTTCTCTTCCTTGGTCTCTTTCCAACCGTTGCTACCTTCTTTACGACACTCAATTTTCAAAAATCTACACCCAGTTTTGGTTGATCTAACCTTGCTTTTATACCATGATAGAATTTGAGATACTCCAAAATATTTCTTATATTATATTCCAAAAGAGACTTCTTACAATATATTTCATATGGCCTTAGCCACTTTCTTAACTTATATTACACTACCCATATCATCCTTTTAAACTTGCCAATGAACATTCTAGAGATGTAATTAATTCACCAAGGAATACAAGACAACCATAAAACTAAAAACCACCACCTACTAACTATTACTTCACCAAGATTATTCTAGAATGTTTAGAAATTTCAAATTATATTTCCAACAAGAAGAATAGTATGCATAAATTCTACTTCCATCATGGTATTAGAGTAGGACTGATCCTCACCTCTTCTTTCTTTGTCGATTCGTACTGTCTTTTCTCTTAGAATTTTTCTTTCCTTCATCATCTTCACATGCTGGTTCTTCGATTCTTCTCATACTAAGAACTAGTTATCTTCAACTATTCTTCTAATATCATGATCCTTTTGCTTTATGCTGATGACATCATGTTGACTAAGAATATACCTTCTATGTTATCATCTTTTTTTACTACTCTAGGTGTTGAGTTTGAAATTTATAACCTTGGCTCGCTCTCCTACTTTTTGGGGTTGAGGCTCTACTGGCGGCTTGTGTCTCTCCCATAGCATTTGTGTTAGCCACAATTAATTTCCTACAATCCTTTTTTTTAATCCTAAATCTAAATGAAATTCCTTATTGATTTATTCATTTCATCAATTGGCGTAGTAAGAAATATAGGTCAAAGAGAAACATGGGTTAATGCCTCGACATTAACTAAGTGGCTCCATTAACTTTAGACCCATAGTATCCCTAATTTGTAATCAATTTAACTAGGGCGTGACAATTGGTATGAAAAATGACTATGAGGTGTCCAACATGGCATCCCCAAAACAAATTTATGTGCATTGTGAGTGCCTGTGATTGATTGCGCCTGACATGCATAATTCAGTTGTCCCTACAAAAAAAAGAATGCTAAATAGTATGTGTCCTTACTCCTTGTTGCATTGATTTTAACCAGTAGAATTCACCTTTTCATGCGTTATGTAGCAGCTATGATGTACTTTTATATCTTCTATTAAATTCACTCACTTTTTTGATTAATATGTTATTTGTAATGAAATGTTTATTTGTTATATGGATGACAGATTTGTCGATGTAGCACATACTGAGACGCATACGTTTGTGGTACTCGAGTACATGGACACAGACTTGTAAATTTACTTGAATTCTAATCCAGGCTTAAACCAACTTCAGATTAAAGTAAGATCTTATTACCTTTGTTATGTTCTTGCATGCATATTACAATCAAAGATTAGTGTTTCTAATTTAAGATGATGGCTAGATTGGAAGTCAACTCCTCCATTTTAAGGACAATTGGTACATATTTTTGTCACACTCAAAACTGTAGGTCATCAAGTAATAGTTTATATATTATTCAGACTAAATATATTTATTATATCATAGCATCATGGTAGCTTGATTAGTTTTATTATAGGCGGGACCATAATTCTACCCCTAGGCATGCCTATCTATGTTGTCCTCTCTCTTTTTTTTCCTTTCTCTTTTTTCTCTCTTTATTATTTTTTTTTCACTTTCATATAACTAAGACAGGGAAAAAATTCCTTATAGGTACTATTATTATAATTATTATGATTCTTTACTATATATGCAAGGTTAGCATACTTGATTGAATGTACTTGTTTTTTATGATTCTTTTACATGCTTGACTTCTTGTTATAAAGTACTACTCACTATGCACTAATGTGTTTCACTTATTTATTTCTTCTCTTTGGCTAAGGTTTCTATATCAAATTCTCAAAGGTCTTGACCATTGTCATTCTCGAGGTATTCATCATCAAGATCTAAAACCAGCAACTTGCAAACTTTGGATTTGCTAGACAAACTAGAACTCAAGATACGGCACATACGCCTAAGGTACCAACACTTACTAGTTTTAATTGTTTTAGAGATTTTTAATCTCTGTTGTGCAAAATTTTAACATTTTGCGTAACACAATTTCACACATATAATTAAAACTCTATGTGCTTTTATTGAAGTAGGTTGGACCCATTCAGGATATCACATCCCTTAATTACAATCCATATTTTAAGGAAACACCTTTTGATTCTAATTTAAAAGAATAATTTTAAATTAAATGAAATAAAATTTATTTATTTTTTGTTTGGGCTGGACCTAGGTGAATGACCCAGGTTGCCTACGTACTCACAAATGTTCCTTTGCAATTTATTTATTTATTTTTCTCTACTAATTTCCTTTGCAATTCGTGTAAGTGTTCTTTGACAGTTGTTGCACCAGTCACAAAGACTGGCATCTCCTTTGAATTTGATTCTTGACTAATTGTCAGTTTTAACTGGAACTGAGATGCCAACTCATTAGGAAAATCTTCTTCTTGGAAGATAGTCTCAGGACTTCCATACAACGGATTATTTGTCATCAGGCTGGTGGCTTGATCTGAGTTTTGAGATTCTATCAACTCTTCTGCCATTGATTGGGATGATGAGTTATCCTTACCACTCAATGATGATCTTTTTGAGGTTGTGGATTTCTCAGAAGGTGGTTGAGACGTCATTTGAGCTTTTGAACGTGTAACTGGGCCGTATAAGGCTGGAGCTCCTCTTGTACAGAAGGAAACGTTCCCATATAGTCGGGGTAAGAACGCCGACTCTTGGGGTTTCCTTATTGATTTGGTACTCTTAGATCGCTCCACATTAGAAGTGGCGATCGGATGAAGCGTGTCCTCAGAACCATACTGTGCCTCGAATGCATTTGGTTGCCTCCTCGAGCCCCTTCTCTTTCGTGTTTCCTTTTTGGAATGAGCATCGTAAGGCATAGTTAGACTTACATTTGAACCTTGTTGTTTTAGATAGAGAGCTTTAGGGCTTTTCCCTTCAACAAAAGTTCTTGTGGAGGAAGAACTTTCTTCGACTACCAATGTCGGATTGACTGGCTCTTCTGATATAATGCAATTAGTCTTCACCAACTTATGTATTGGAGTAGTTGGCGGACTAATCTCGTTGCCTTTCTCGGAAGTAGCCATGATTGACATAGTAGTGGGCAACTCGATCGGAATAGATCCAATCAGAATTGATTTGAATAATTATCGGTAGCCACTATTTGAGTAGGTTTTTGGATCCTCATAATAGCCTTAGACTTAGTAGATTTCTCCTTAATGTCCTTGGCAATCATTTTTGGAGCATACCCATTGTCAATTGGTTGGTGATCAACGGTATAGAAAGCACGATAGGCCTCCTTCTTTCTTCTTCCCTGAACAGCGCGATAGGGAGCTTGTGGTAGTATACGGTAACTTGTGGTGCCATCTTAAACCTGCTTAAGAAATGAGATTAAACCACTAAGTATTTCTTATTTAATTTCTTTTTTCGTTGAAAATAATTTTAAAATTTTGGCGATGAAAAGGAGAATGTGTCCCACTAGGCGTGCCAAAAACTATGTTGTGCAAAATTTTAACATTTTGCGTAACACAATTTCACACATATAATTAAAACTATATGTGCTTTTATTGAAGTAGGTTGGACCCATTCAGGATATCACATCCCTTAATTACAATCCCTATTTTAAGGAAACACCTTTTGATTCCAATTTAAAAGACTAATTTTAAATTAAATGAAATAAAATTTATTTATTTTTTGTTTGGGCTGGACCTAGGTGAATGACCCAGGTTGCCTACGTACCCACAAATGGGCTCAACCCATATCGTAGTTCTTTTAGGAAACCGGTTTTGATTTCGTTGTGATTTAGGGTGAATGACCCTTAAAGTTAAATAAGTTGTATGACCCTTATTTTATAATGGGGTGTGGCCATTATTGTAAATATGGGTAAAAGCCCATTTAATATGGGTAAGTGCCCATATAATGAAATTGAATTTTAATGAGTATACGAACTCATGAATTTGATAATGGATATGTGCTCCATGTCTAGTTAATGAACTTAGATTTGAATTTAGTGAGTGTACGGACTCATTTAATTTGACAGTGGATAAGTGATCCATGTCTAGTTTAGGAATTTGGAGAATTTGTGACTGCACCTAAATTAATTTTTAGATTGCCTACGTATCCATTGTAAAATGAAATCAAGCTATAGATAGTTCAAGGTTTTGAATTTAATGAGTATATGAACTCATTGTATTTTGACTTAGAAAATTGTATTTTTGGAGTATAAGACTCATACTTAAATGACATATCAAAAACTGAACTTGGAGTTGATATGAATAGATCATTCATGTAATTTGGGAAGGCCTTATGACCCAACAAGTATGACCATTTACATTCGTGAATTAAAAGAATTTTAAAATTATGGTCTTGTTTCAAAATCCCACCAAAATCTCAAGGCTTTTAGCACATGCTGAACATGGCCAGTGTATTTTCTTGAGAGTGAGACCCATGAAAAGTCTATATAATTATTTTTATAAGATCTTAGAAAGTGGGACCCACGATTTGGATGGAGCCAAAAGAAGTCAAGCTCTTATCCAAAGGTTTTTGCAGTCAATGATAAACAAATTTTCTCGGTTTGCTATACACAAATGGTGTATATAAATCTGGTGAGTAATATTTGGGACACAACCATCATACAATTTTCATACAACTTCCTCAAAAGATGTGTCTATCTCTCTCCTGTGATGTCATTGGATCCCACAGTGACACAGGAAAGAGATAGACACATCTTTCAGAGAGGTTGTATGAAAGTTGTATGAAGATTGTGTCCCAAGTATTTTCCAAATTTGATGGATAAACTCCCTATTTTGAAAAGTATCCTTATCCAATCAGGATTTAAAATTTGAGTTTCATTCCAACTAGGAATGTGAAAGTTCTATAAAAAGGAACGTACAATCATCATTCCAGAGACTGAATATTTGACATTTTAAACCTCCCTTTGCCCTTTCTGTATTTTTTTCTTTAAAAAAAAAAAAAGGAGTTGGCTTCTGGAGATCAACATAACCGGTGAGACATATACATGTGTGCATCTAATGATTTGGGCATTTTTTTGATACCACAGCATTTTGATGCCTTGGGCATCTATTAATTTTTATGATGTGTAAAACATCAAGTTTTATAGGATAAAATCAAAATCTCACTTGATTGTACAAAACATTTTTTTTTTATTTTTTTATTTTTATTTATGATGGATTTAACCATCTAAATTTGTTGATGCACAAAGCATCATAAAAACTGATGGTTTACTCATCTAAATTCGTTGATGCGTAAAGCATCTGAATTTGTTGATGCACAAAGCATCAGAAGAACTGATGGTTTACTCATCTAAATTCGTTGATGCGTAAAGCATCTGAATTTGTTGATGCACAAAGCATCAGAAGAACTGATGGATTACCCATCTAAATTTGTTGATGCGAAAAGCATCAGAATTTACATGATGTCATATTTATCCCATATGTATAAGATGCACAGGCCATCTTATTTAAAACTCTTGAAACCTTTTTTTTTAACATGTGGAAACTTATCTTTGTTCCTTATACAAAGACATATATACACATATATATATGCATAAATACATGTCGTATGTATAAATTTAGACCCATTTGGTATCTTTGAATCAAAAGTTTAATCACTCTAGTAACTAAAGAGTACTTCCATTTTTTTAAAGTATTTGTGGCTGGGAAGAAGAACAATAAAATTTTCTATAATATATTCATGGTTTGTACATACATATGTATATATTATAATGAGCCAAAAGTGTTCAGCCTTTAAAAGGGACCTAACATTTAAAAAAAAATTTAAGAAAGAGATATACCTTGAGTGATAAAAAAAAAATTTAAGAAAGAGATATACCTTGAGTGATAAAAGACTTTCTAAAGGATTTTCCAAACTCTGCTTTTATCAAGAAAATGAAGTAAACACTCCAACTTTTAGTAATCTTCTCTCTCTCTAGTACTTTTCTTTCTGGTAACCTTTTTTCTCACTTTTGCTCTGGATCTCTTATGTGTCCTCTATGCGTAGTCTTTATGCCTTTATTTATAGGCATATAGCCATAGCAGTTGCCTGTTACAGTATAATGGGGCGGTTGAGACAGTCATGGTTCTTCCCACGTTCACATGATACCATAATTTATGGCTTTGTGAAGATTAAATACACCTGTTTTTTTTTTATCCTCACACCAGCCTATATCGAAATGGATACAACCTATTCAAACATTACGTGACTTCTTTTGATCCCACTAAACCATGTTCTCATGAGCCCATTTTTGACATGTGCTTTTGGAAGACACCACAATCTGACAAACATATTTGCATGGTATTTCTATTTCTTCCATTTTAACATTAAAAATTTACCCTCGAACAATCTCAAATTCGTTTCTTAGAGCTACAGGGGCTCATAACAAAAAGTAAACTAACCTAACTTTCTTAATTTGGCATTGTTATAGTGTCAAATGATATATTTTGACATTTCTGCTCCAATGCTACATTTCATATCAAATGGTATTTTGTTTGACACAACTACCATGCATCCCATTTCTGCTCCAATGCTACATTTCATATCAAATGGTATTTTGTTTGATACAACTACCATGCATCCCCAACTACTTGTTTAAAAAAAGTAGATTTTATGTTGACTAGTTTATCTCAAAAGGTGAGTAGAATACTAAGTTGGCAAGAATGGTTCATACCATTTCATGTGGTATACTTGGCCCAAAAATGGCACATCAATTGGCAATACATTGGAGAGGTTGTATGATTTATAGCATTGGTAGACCATTTGGCATGTGCATTAGAGAACCTATTTGTTGTTGTACCTATTTATAGGCTACAAGTCTTACAATTAATGGCTAGGATCTATACAATTGCCACATATTCCATGGATTCTAAAAATTTCTAGAACTCTCATAAAAAATATCTAGGATATCTACATGCCTTTTCTACAACACTCCAAGGGATTCTAGAGAATTTCATTGGAGTGAAAGAACTACAAGCCTCTAAAGGGGTCTAGAATCTTTTATAAGCTTCTAGAATCTTCTATAAGCTTATAGAACCTTTTACACTTTTCTAGAACCTTCTAGAATTATCTAAAACATGCTAAAATTCTTTACAACATTCTTGAACCTTCAACTCTTGGGTCAAAAATTGAAACAGAGTGGCTGGATTTGTCGTTGTTGTTGCCACAGTCGACTTCAATTACCTGACTGGAAGTTGAACATAGGGGGAGATAAAAGAAAGAGATGAAGGATTGGATGATGAAGTTAAATGGTTGTGAGATCATAAACGGCATGGCCTAGCGCACCTACAAATTGAGAGAAGGAGAGTTATGTGGAAGACGCATAGACTGACAGGGTGAGTGAGTGATACATAGAGGACGAATGAAGACGATAGATGGACGATGATAAGAGAAAACACAAATGACGTGAACGTAACAAATCAATGACAAAGGGGTAATATGGACAATACAAGTTATCAAAGTTGGGGCAGAAGAAGAAATATATAAAATTCGATACTTGACAAGTTGTTCAGCTCTTATACTAAATATATATATATGATGCCAATTTTTGGTGTAACGTAAGAAAAGAAAACAAGAAGGGATTTGTATGTGGTTCAACCTTGTCAACGAAGTGACCTACATCCATGGGTATGTCTAGTACTTTCACTATGTTAACGAATAGCCGGTGACCCTTGGTGAACAAAGAGTTGACTGAAACTACCAGAGGTCAGTCGGGCAGATTACACGAAGTTGTAGTGAGTATTGTGTAGAAGGTGATTGATCGTCCACCCTATAGGGGGTGAAGGGTCTCTTTTATACATGCTAAAGAACTCCTCATACATGGAAACTGTATGATAAGGCAATACAATCTGATTTGGGTGTGATTATCATAAATTGGGCGAGTTTCCTAATTGGATTAGGAAATAATATAAACATTCCATTAGTCTTCTAGCTGGTATACGAAACTTCTTGATGAATCCAAATTGCGTCTCCGAGCTATCATGAGCTATCCTTCGAGAAGTTGGGCCCCAGGCGGTGGTCCCGACCCATAGGTCGGGTCATTGGTTTGGTCGGTATGACTATGCCACCTGGCCGAGTACTACTCGATGTGGTCACCAAGTCTTACTCTTATTGGCTGAGTTTTTTTGTACGTATCAGTTGCCCTCAATTTCCAAGGCTAAATGGATGCTCAATCGGATGAGGCTTGGAAATTTGTATGGCTCGGGAGCACTGGTCAGGATCTGACCGATCACTTTGGTGATTCGGATCGACATCCCACTCTAGTCAACCTGGGAGCTCGGGACTCGACTTGCCACATGTCACATTGGGAGGATCCGACCAGGTCAGTAGTAGGACAACAAGACCGTCACTGCTAAACCGAACCATCACGTCGCGCAATTAATGCGTATATCTTTTGAGGTGATGCTTGGGCTGTCCGAGGCGACAACTGTCAAGTGTTTGAGCAGGAAAAATTCTGAGCCATTGGATCTGAGTTGATCTGGGCTACTTACGCTGCCTACATAAGGGACCCTTAGGCGTTTTTCATTTCTCCTGCTGTCCCTTGTGAGAATTTACTGAGTGGTTCTGAAGAAAGAAAAAGCACCCAACCAAGGTCCTGGCGTTCCTCCCAACTTACTCCTCTCTGTAAGTCTTCATACCAAAACTGGAGAGTTGGAATCTTGTAGATTTTGTGAGGGAATAGGATTTCCTTTTCTTGAGGTTTTGCTTTTTCTTTAAGGCAGGAGGTTCTCTTCAATCTGCTCGGTCAGTGTGTCCTTGTCCCATCTTTTCTGAGTGTTACCTGACCTCTAAGACCATTTTTTCTTTACTATTAAAGCTTTTAAATCTTCTTCTTCTGTACCTTACGCTTGAAGTTCTCGACCCATACTTAGGCCATCAGCTGCTTCCCCTACCTATAGTTGGGGCTATAGACATGTGACATTCTCTCTTTAGCTCCTCTTCCCGATCAGAAGAAGAGTATTCATGCTAAGGTGGCCCGAGTACTAATGTAAACCTCCCCTCCTTGACTCCTTCGAACCGTTAAAGCTAGGGTAGAATTCTCGTTCATCTGTCGGGCAAGGAAGAGAGCCAACAGCCCATTGACATTCTCGAGTCACGAGGTTTGGGCAGCAAAGCGTCGACCCCAACTAGGGCTGACGTATACTTCTCTTGTATAGGGACCCTCAGTAGTATGCTTATGCAGACTTGGATAGAGTCAGGCAGAAGTTCAACTGCTTTGATGGTTTTTCCCTTAAGATTCCACCCAGCAAGGCCAACGTTCACCGATCGAGGTACGTTATATTTTACGAAGACGCACTCCTCGCAGGCCTTCGTCTTCCTCTTCACTCTCTAGCCCGGGACTTACTGACCTACTTGGTATCACTTCCAAGTAACTCGCTTCCAATGGCTGGAGATTCCTCATGGGTGCTATCCACCTCTGGCCCAAGTTTTTGGGTACGAACTGACCCTTCAGGAGTTTTTGTGGACTTACTAGCAATTCTCGCTGTTTGTGGAGGTCGGCTTCTTTTCCCTGAGTGCCTAGTATGGAAAGAAGATCATAGATAAATGTCTGAGAAATAACAAGGGGTGGAAGAGGAAGTTCTTCCAAGTATCCACCCTCAGACTCTGCAAGGCGGCTCCAGGAATCCCCCTGCCGACCGTCTAGTCGAACAAGTTGAGGGTTAAGGTTTTAAGTCTTAAGTCTACTTAAAATTCGTACTTGTTTCTCGAATGCTAACTGACTCCGGTTCGTTCTTGCAGCTGGTTCTTCTGATCCACCAACCATTTCGACCGAGTGTCAGGACCGGATAAGAGCTTTAACACAACAGCCTGTCAAAATTGTCAACGTGTTGACCCGATTGAGAGTTCAAAGAGATTCATTCAAGCCCCAAGCACATTTTGAAGCACCGATTTTTCCTCGAATCATCTCTGGTAAGCTTCCGGCTCTAGAATCTTCTTTGCCATTTATTAAATTATTTTTTTATTAACTTTGTTTCTTTTCCTGGCTCGGTAGAGATGGCCCCCAAAAAAGAACTTCGATGCCTTGAAGGAGATGGATGCCTCACTGCCACTCGGCCAGGCCAGAAGAGAAAGAGGGCTGACGCGGCCACCGCTCCACAACTCCGGTGGCTAAGACACAGACCAAGAGAGGATTCGATTAGGACATCGGCCCCTTGGGTTGAAGTGGTTTCGACCATTGAGAGCCTTCCACGGAATATACCGATCGGCATTCCACATGTGGAGTCCAAGGAGGAGACCTAGAAAAGGATACGGATTACCCTCCTCCCTAGCCAGATTGAGAGATATGAGGGGATGGCTCCTCAAGCGCTTGTCGGGTGGCTTTACAGCCTCTCCAATTTGGTAAGTGGTTTACCTCTCCTTTCCCATTCTTCCTTAATCCTTCTCGGTGACTGACTGGCTTCTATTCCTTTTTATAGGCCTGTTGTTTGGCGGTCGGGGTTGGATCCTCCCTACCTGGTCTGGCCAAGAGGGCGGCTGCTGCTGAGGCCTCTCTTTTAAATGAGAGAGCGACAGTGGAAGCCAAGGAATCTGCCCTGGTCGTGGAGAAGGAAAAGGTGAAGGGGCTAGGCCTGAGCCTAGGAGCAGCTCAAGTGATGTTGGAGACCACTCTGGCAAGTCTTGTAGTTGCAGAGGCTGAGAAGAAGACCTTGGCAGATTCAGTGGTCGCTCAAGATGAGGCTATAGAGGCTGAGAACACAACGAGGGAATAATTTGATGTCGGCTTCTTTCAGGGCTACGCAGACCTAAAAAGGAGGGTGGCCACGGCCATCCCTAGAAGGATCTCTCAGCTTACTGGGGGGTCGATTCCGACCTCTGGGATACGGGGTCCCCCGCTGCTGAGGAGGTCGTCGCTGAGGAGGAGGCTCCTGCTGGAGAGATGGCTCCTAATGCAGAGGTCAGGGAATCCGAGGATGAGGTAGTCATCATGGACGATCCTCAGCAATGAGCATGCCTGAAGAACAAGGAGGCATATTGCCAGGCACTAGAAGGTAGTGAAGATTTTTCCCAGGGCCTGCTTTTGGACCACTCCGACCTGTTGCTCCCGACCTAGTTTGTCTTTGCACATATATATGTATATATATTTATCCTTTGTATTGGGTGGCTACTATAATTTCCCCCTAGGCGTTGTACTTTTTATAAACTAGTAAGGACAAAGGCCCTTTAAGTTCACTTCTTGCGTCAACTGTTGTTCGTGTTTGTATTTTTATTGCCTGTGTTTGTTTGTGATTGTCCGTGACCGACCAGTTGTTAGTCTTATTATGACCCTGCCGTAGCAAAAGGTTTGAAACTGTGACTGGTGTGGAGCACTCGGTCTTTTAAGGACTTATAAAGCCTTGAAATTTCCCGAGCTGTTCTCCCTAGGAAAATTCTAGGTTTGTAGGTCCAGATCGGGCCATTTTTAAGTGCTCGGGATTAATTCAAAAGTTTATACTTGGTCAATCCTAGGCCTTGTAACAACCTGATGTGAACTCTGAACATTGTGGGCACTCGGGTGTCTAAGGGTTTATAATTAGTTAATTCTAAGGTTTGTGAATGCTCGGCATGGTTTCCTGTAGTTCACTATTCCCCTCTTGCACCCCAAGCTTTTGGTAAGGCATGCGATGTGGGAGTAGTAGTTAGTCAACCTAGAACAATGTGAGTTTTAGGGTCTTTTGACTCCTCGATTCTGGGCCACCTAGGGGGTTTGTCCCCATTATAGGCCATGGACCTAAGTGGAGTTGATGCCTCGGGTGGTGCCGAGGTCTTTTTCCATCCGTGGTGCGGTGGTCTTAAAGTGCTTCCCAGTTTGGCCCCAACTTTCCATGGCTAGGGTTCTTGGTGGACTGGTTGACTGCTTTGAGGACGAGGTCTCCCACCTGAAAACTACGGTGCTTTACCCATTTACTGAAGTATTGTGAGACTCTCTATTTATAGGCTGCCATTCTAAGATACGCATGGTCCCTCTTTTCTTTAACTAAGTCAAGCTC
Organism: Hydrangea macrophylla; assembly: GCA_033977485.1. Classification (NCBI taxonomy): domain Eukaryota; kingdom Viridiplantae; phylum Streptophyta; class Magnoliopsida; order Cornales; family Hydrangeaceae; genus Hydrangea; species Hydrangea macrophylla. The sequence continues at coordinate 8,245,886 of CM066990.1, read as the reverse complement.
TCTTCTAAGGGCTTCTTCGTTTCCTGAGTCGCTGTAGTTTGTCACTTGATGGGTCGAGAATCCAGTTCGGTAAGGACTACTACCTCGAAGCCATATGTGAGTGAGAATGGAGTCTCTCCTATAGCGGCCCAGGGGGTAGTGTGGTAGGCCCATAGGAGGCTCGATAGTTCTTCTGCCCAGAGTCCCTTGGCTTTTTCAAGCCTTGCTTTTATAGATTGTAAAATTGTTCAGTTGGTTACCTCTATTTGTCCATTAGCTTGGAGATGCTCAGGAGAAGAATAATAATTTAAGATCCCATAGTTCGAGCAAAATTGCCTGAATTCCGACACATCGAACGGTCTACCATTGACACTGACTCAAAATCGAGGAACGCTGAACTTGCTGAGTATGTTCCTTTCCACGAAACTTTCTATTTTCTTCTCGGTGATGGTGGCTAATGGCTTGGCATCTGCTCACTTGGTGAAGTAGTCGATTGCTATAATGCCAAACTTGACCTGGCCCTTGGCCATGGGGAGTGGTCCGACTATGTCGATACCCCATTGAGCGAACGGCCACAGGTTGAGGACTGGGGTGTGTTCTTTCGTCATATAGTAGATCGTGCTTGCAAATCTCTGGCATTTATCACACCGTCTCACATAGTCTTTTGAATCCTGGGCCATAGTAGGCCAGTAGTACCCTTGCAGTAGGGCCCTTCTGGACAAGGCCCGACCTCTGACGTGGCTTCCACACACTCCCTCGTGGATTTCTTGTAGAATGCTCTCAACCTGAGTCGGGTGAACGCATCGGAGGTAGGGGACAATGAATCTCCTCTTGTAGATTACTTTATTATCTAGGTGGTACCTTTCTGCTTGGTATCTGACTCGTCGGGCTTCAGACTTCTCAGGCGAGAGGTTCCTCCTCGTGAGAAACATTACTATAGGGTCTATCCAACTAGGACTTGCATCGACCGAGTCCACCTCCATACCCTCTAGAATGGACACTGGGCTCGGACAGGTATTCTACCCTAATTCCTTGAAGGTCTAATTCTGACAATGAGCTAGGCAAGCCAACAGGTCGGCCCGTGTGTTCTCTTCCCTCGGGATTGGAGTGATACACAACCCTTTAATCCCGTTGGTGATTTTTTCGACACATATTATCCACCCTAGCCTCGTACTACTGTAAGACTTGTTTGACAATCAGCTGAGAGTCACTGTGCACTTTAAATTTTTGGGCTCTGTGGATACCGGCATTTGGGCCTACTTTTAATTCTAAAGCAATTTCTTTCAATTTTCAAATACAAAGAGTCGCCACTTAATTTTTAAAAAGGAAAATTAAGAAACCGTTTAAAAGCAAACTGATTTTTTTGCGAAACCAAAGATAAACTGGGTCCGGGGATTATGGAATGAGAGGAGAAGGAGCCCGGCAGACTAAAACACCCCCTCTCATCCTATCTCGCAATAGGCCTCTACTTGACATCCTTTTAATCGTATTAATAATCTAAGCATGCCCTCAACTAATACATATGTATAAATATACATTACAAAAGCATGTCAAAAGGGTGTAAGATTGCTAACGGTAAAATAGCATTCATAAGCCATGTAACTCAAGTAGCAAGCAAGATGATATGCAAAATAGGGAACTAGGAAACTTACTCGGGATCCAGCCACGGAATAGAAACGTGTAATGCATACAAGAATAGAAATCCCAAGGAAAACTGTCTCTAATCCACATATACACATAAGGCAAGAACCTAAGCTAATGTGTCGCACATGAAGTTGAAAGTCAATAAAATTGAGAAATAAACTAAACTAGAGAAGGGTTGAGAAATTGTACCTCAAAAGCGCTACAAAACAAAGATTAGTACACATGCCTTGATCAAAGATATGATATCAAATAATCAACCCTAAGCTTCTAGCTTAAATCTATCAAGTAGAGAAGGATTTGACATAACTATCAATTCCTCTTAACTAGTTCAAACCATTGCACCTCTATAGATATACAAGTCTCAACTAGGAGCCAATGTGATGTCCGTATAGAGATGCCATAGCCCCAACATGATCGTGAGGAACCCCTAGTCATGTTCAATTAGGTTTAATTTGAATGCAACCTTAAGCTAAAGATTAATCTTAATCATAAACATCAACATATATGAATGGTTGCATAGATATAAACATGAATGATCTATGAATTTTTCATTAACATGGATCATCTAGCCTCTGGATTTAAGCTTAATTTATCATTATTAACACATGGTTTAAGTCTTAGTTCATTGAAAAGACTTTTGTATCATTATTTACAAAGTCTATTAAAACTGTGACAGAGTTGTAAGAATTACAGAGAGCAGACTAGACTTTCAATAATAGAAAAAAAATACTTCCAACGGTTGGATCTTAATGATTTTTGAGTATATTAAGCCTCTTTGAGTCTAGTTTCTAACGCAAAAAGAAAATCAAAGATCCAATGGTTAGATCTCTAGAAATATGGGAAACAATAGACATTACTCAGGAATCTACAACTCTCTGTCTAGAGTTTTTGTATGATTTTCTAAAAATAGTGAAAAATGAGAAACACTTTGATCTTTCTAGGGTATCTTCCTAACACATTGAGCAACTTAGAAAAAATTATTTGAGGTCAAGAAAACTTTATTAAAGCTCTGATTTACTTGGATTAAAACGAACTTATTGTTCTAAAACTTTGGGACAGAGAGTAAACTGCTCACAAATCATAAGACCAAACCATGTTGTCTATGGAATTTCATTAAAACAATACTTGTAGTGGTAGATATATGAGTTATGAACACTCTCCAATTGGTCTCACTCAATTCCCATGGACCATGATTTAATTAAAAGTTTTTGATCTCAGTGAGTTTATGAGTTCACTGCACTAATATTGACTTGGTGTTCATAGTTTGAATCAAACTTGATCCATGATTCTAGAGAGAATTAAGATCAAGTATGATTATGATTATTGAAATAAGTAATGAAATACAAAGAGATTCATGGATTTAGCCTTAATGGATCTCCATCATAGATCTCATATTTAAAGATCTAGCAAGATAATCCTAAGGTCTTACTCAACCCTATGAACTTTTGAACATTTGGGTTCTCTTGAATCTAACAATTAAACTATGAAAACCTACTTCTAACTCCTCTCTCAAACATATGATCCTTGAGGACTATGTATTCATTTAACTAAGTTCTCCTCCCAAATTAATGGCCCTTGGAGACTTAAGCAAAACCAAACCCACATGAACCTTCAAAGAACATAGAGAGAGTTCTATGGGATTCTCAAATTGAAGGCTCCAAGTCATGAATTAAGACTTTGAATCCATCAAACATGTATGGGTACAACTATGATCAACCTAATCCCCATATAAATCATATGATTATAGGAGACTAAGAGATCAATCTTAAAGAAATCTCATGAGATATTGAAGACCTCATAGATTTCTAAAAGAAATATTGACAAAGATGAAGTAAAATCAAGATTGATCTGACAAAATACTCTTTTACAAACTAGTTTTATTTTAAACCCAAGACTTGTTTTGATCCAAACTAATGAAATATCATATGCAAATTCAATCACAAATTCTATGTGGTGTGTGATGAAATGAGGTAAGAAGAGAGGTTTTGAAAATGTGTAAAATACCTAGATCTATGAATTTGTGATTGAATTATGAGAATAAGTATAGGAATAAGGTAACCTCTTAATCTTCTCAAGATTTGATTGATTTGGAGAGATCCAAGCCTTACAAGCAATGCTCTTCATCTTCTTCTTTGAAGCTTCAAGGTTTTTCAATGGAGATTTGAGGAATTTGGGTGAATTGGGTAAGATTTCTATGGGTTTTTGGGTTTCTCTCTCTATATTTCTCTAAGAACAAACTTCATCTTCAAAATTCAGCTTCTCCCTTTAAGATTCAAGTATCATTCCTCTAGATTCAAGTCTTTCTCTCTAGATTCAAGTCTCCATCCCCCTCAAAATGAGAGAAAATTGAGTTTTTATAGACTTTCATTATCTTAGGGGCTAAGATAAGGGTAGATAGGTCAATTAGGGATGGTGGGAGCATGGTTTGCATGACCTAGGAGTAGTAAACACGTACACAAAAAAGGGCATCGTTTGGTGCATTCATTTGATCAAAGATTGAAAAAGAACTTTGACTTAAAAATGCAAATTAACCCAGGCCGGCACTCAATGAAGATAAAACGGCACTCGCTGAGTGTCGAACAGCACTCAGTGAGTGCCTCAGCGGCATTCACTGACTGCCGTTCGGGCACTCTGAGTGCCGCTGCACAGCAGTTCAACACTATTCACAGCAATTCAGCACCTTAATTTCATTTCATGTCATTTAAGTAAATGTCGTTTAATTTATGTATTTACTTAATTGACATTAAATGTAATTAAGGAAATACCTCCCCCCCCCCCATTTGGATTCAATGAAAATATCTAAAAAATCAAAATCCTTAAGGAAATAAAGTCAACTCTCCCTCCGAAGGCAAAATTTCCAATTTTCCGCACAATTCTTCTTAAAGGTTTTCGATTTCTCAATGTTTCCTTTCATTTAAAAATTCTTAAAATCATTTCTAGCATAAAGGAGACCCAATGAACAATTACCGTGACTTTTCATCTTGAAATTCAAAAATTTTACGATTGACTCCCTTTTGACCTGTTGACTTTTCACTGGGTCAACTGTTAACTTTTTTTAGGGTTCCTGTTCAATTTCTCTCCTTTTGAAAATGGTTTTAAGATGCTCTGAGGACAATACCGTGTTTCTATACGTGTTCAAAATTCATAGTCCACAAGGTGATAGGTAAATGAGAATTTTGATCTTTTTGGCTGAAAAGGGCGATTTTGGACCGAGATTCTTCTTAGAAGAGAATCAGATTGCTTGTAAGAGTCTTGATTCCAAAGAGACATATTCATCATTGATCTTCAGAGGTAAATACCCCTAAGTTTAATAGTTCGGTCAAAATTGGGGTGTCTACAGTTTGCCCCTCTTCAGTAGAGCTTGTGAAGCAATGCGTATCACAAGTGAATGTAGAAGCCTGTGTGAATACAAGCCTTTGACTGGGCTATTGAACTTAGGTAAAAACAAGAATGCGTTGCAAAAACATTTACGGTGAAGGTCAGTGCTGGTCGTGCTCAACGGTGAGCTGCCTACGTATCCTTGGAGGAATCAAACCAAGACGTAATTCGGGCAAGGGATCAAATGCACGTAATCACAAATAAGCATTACAGATGAATGCACTTATCCTATCGTGATGCACAAACTCAAGAAAATTCATGCTCCATGCTCTCAGGTTCAATGACTTAGGACAATGCTACTCCTTATTGTAGCAAAACATACCTTTTGTCTTGAAACTCTTTTATGCAGATGACGTCCTATCCTGGGAAAATTGTGACTATCATTTTTTATGAGAATAATGATCGACTGAGATGCGCTTTACGTCTTAGACTCCGGTGTCAAATCAAGAAGCACGCTAAAAGACTGAGATGCGCCTTGCGTCTTATACTCTGGTGTCTTTTGAGAATCATCTGATCGGCTGAGATGCGCTTTGCGTCTTATACTCTGGTGCCGAATCAGGAAATGTGCTGAAAGACTGACATGTGCTTTGCATCTTATACTCCGATGTCTTTTGAGAATCATCTGATCGATTGAGATGCGCTTTGCGTCTTAGACTCTGGTGCCAAATTAGGAAGCACGCTAAAAGACTGAGATGCGCCTTGCGTCTTATACTCTAATGACTTTTGAGAATCATCTGATCGACTGAGATGCGCCTTGCGTCTTAGACCCCGGTGCCAAATCATGAAGTATGCTGAAAGAGTGAGATGTGCTTTGCGTCTTATACTCCAGTGTCTTTTGAGAATCATCTGATCGACTGAGATGCGCTTTGCATCTTAGACTCCGGTGCCAAATCAGGAAGCACGCTAAAAGACTAAGATGCGCCTTGCATCTTATACTCTGGTGTCTTTTGAGAATCATCTGATCGACTGATATGCGCTTTGCGTCTTAGACTCCGGTGCCAAATCAGGAAGTATGTTGAAAGACTGAGATTTGCTTTGCGTCTTATACTCTAGCATCTTTTGAGAATCATCTGATCGACTGAGAAGCGCTATACGTCTTAGACTCCGGTGCCAAATTAGGAAGCATGCTAAAGACTAAGATGCGCTTTGCATCTTATACTCTAGTGTCTTTTGAGAATCATCTGATCGACTGAGATGCACTTTGCATCTTATACTCCGGTGCCGAATCATGAAGTACGCTGAAAGACTACGCTTTGCATCTTATACTCTGATATCTTATCAAGAGATGAGAGTTCGCATAAAAGTCAGAATCACTCCAGATTCAATGACCTTAATGGTTACAGAAAAGTCAAAATCGCTCCAGATTCAATGACCCCAGATTCGCTCGGTATTGCAAGGGTAAATCTTTTTTTGTTTTCAGAGTAGTCATGCAATCTTAACGATTCATTTTCTATTTTCAAAACCGAGAGTCGCGCAGACTCAAAATTCATTTTTTATTTCAAAGATCGGGAGTCGCGCAGATTCAAAAACTCATTTCATTTGAAAGGTCGAGAATCGTGCAGATTCAGAAATTCTTTTTCTATTTGCATACTCGAAAATTCATTTTCTATTTTCAAAGACCGGGAGTCGCGCGGATTCGGAAATTCTTTTTTTATTTGTAGAGATTGGGAGTAGCACGGATTTGGAAATTTTTTTTCTATTTGCAGAGATTGAGAGTCGCACTAACTTTATAGAATTCACATTTCCCAAACACGGAGTCATGCACATAGACTCAAAAAAATTCATTTTTTACAAACATGGAGTCATGCAAACTCAAATTTTTATTTCTTTATTCAAACAATGTCACACAGGTTCAACAAATTCATATTTTAGATAAACGGAGTCGCATGGACTCAACAAATTCACTTTCTATACAAATAGAGTCACACGGGCTCAACAAATTCACGCTTTATACAAATGGAGTCACACGAACTCAACACACTTCACTTTTTATACAAATGGAGTCATACGAACTCAACACATTCTTATTTTACAAACACGGAGTCACTCGGACTCATGAACTCAAAGGAGCCAAATAAGACTCATGTACTTGATGATGATGATGATGATGACGTTGATGATGATGATGATGATTTATGCTAGGAGCCTTGACACCGAAATGAGCTCGTTTGGATTAGCTTTTCACAAGTGTGGATTTGCCACGGAAGTGGGCATATGAGGTGTGTTTTCCACGAAGTGGGCTTATGTGATTGAACTTGCCATGACCGTTGGTTTGGCTAAAAGAGTGCCACCAGGGCCATATAAATGGGCTTATGATGGTAATCACCACAAAATGGGTTTTTGATGAGAGGGTTCCATAGGAATGGGCTTATGATGGGGTTGCCATGAAAGTGGGCTTATGATGGTGGTTACCACAAAAGTGGGCTTTTGATGAGAGGGTGCCATATGAATGGGCTTATGATGGGGTTACCGCGAAAGTGAGCTTATGATGGTGGTTACAACAAAAGTGGGCTTTGTAGAAAATGATTTCCTGCATCTGCGGACCCTTGAAAATTTTTTTGTTTATTATTATTATTATTATTATTAAGAGAGAAGCCACCTATGCCCCTAGCCTTGGACCCTTCATATTTCCACTTTAGCATTATGTTGTGATAATGTTTAAAACTCTTGCTGTATTGCCCTTGGGATGCTCATGGAGACCTTTCAAATCTTTATTCATCATCTTAAACCCACACATTTAAGACCATTTATTGACTCATCAAAGGAGGACAAACCTGACAAAGCATTTACACAAGACGACTTACTCAAACTCTGTATTATTGTGAATCAATGTGCTTTCTTTGTGAATAATGTATCATCTCATCTTTCATTTATTCATTATCTTACAATGGAAGTACTTCACCGACAAATCTAAACTTTGTAGATTCTCCCTTTTCGGTTTTGCTGATTCTTTGCCTATCCAGAGTGTACTTCAAATTAGTGCTTTAGCTTAGAGAATAAAAGGCATTCTATTTCAATCCATTCAAAATAAACCTGACTACTTGAGAATTTGTCTCTGACATAGAAGGGTTTTGGAAAATGAAGTTTGCCTTTAGTTTGAATAGGACTTGGAGGCATTGCTCCTGGGATTAAATGTGGTGTTCAGCAAATGAAGTTTGCCCCTGATTTGGCAATAATATGTGACTTTAGGCAAACTTACGCAAGTTTGCCCCTAGTTTGAAGGAAGGAAACCAAAGGCACAAAGGGTGATGCTTACGGTTTAGGGATGGTTATGGAGAGAGAACCTTGGGAGGTTCACCTACTTACCCTGAATGGGAATCAGGCCCAAAGTAGTTCAGCCAAGGCTTGAAAAGAAAGTGCCAGATCATAGCAAGGGTGGCGACTGAACTGGGTAGGCTGCCTACGTATCCCCGAGTGGGAATCAAGTCGAAACATAGTTCAATGGACTCTGGAGGTCTTTAAAGAATAAGGCTTCAAGAATTTGCAGGCTTTTCGAGCCATGTTTCCATATGGGTCCAATGAGTGCTCTTTCTTGGGAAGATTTTCCAAAACGGACCCCTTGTGGTAGCTTTTGAACAAGATGATGGGAATATGAACTACTTCTCCATTTTATTTTCTTCTTTTTTTTTTGGCGGTTGATTCTTTTCGCCTTTTCACTGGCCAGTCAATCTCTTTAACTCTCATAACACATCATGTTGTATTCATACTCTATCATACTCACCAAGCAATATCAGCCCTTCAAATCTCTATTTGTTTTTCTCAAAGATATATCTGCATTGTTTTAGGCCCACTTAGCAATTGAGCCTCTCACAAATTTTTGATTACTAATTGATACTTTCAAATCTCTCTTTTCATTTCTGATTTCTTTTCTTTGTTGAGAACAAAACAAAGCCTTGGGATAATTCATGTACTTTGAAGTGCTCAAGAATTCTCAATCTTATTTATTCTCTACCTTTTCTTTTCTCTTTCCTTTCTTTTCTCTACCTCACTATCTCTTACTTTCTCCATGAATTTGACTGGCTAGGATTCATGTTTTGAAGTCAACACGCATCTTATTTTTGCTTTAACTTTTGCTTAGGTGCCCTTTTGGGTTTTCATCCTAGCGAGCTCTTTTTGTTTCTTTTTCTTTTCTTTTGAAGAAGAAGTTCATTTAAAATATCTAGCTACCATCAAGGACCAAGTTATGGCTTTGGATTGTGGGCTCATCTTTTAGGCTTGGTATTTAGGAGAAGGGGATGGTGAGCAGCCTCAAGTCCCAAGTTTATCTTTTCAAGATTGAGCAAGAGCATCTTTAAATTTTTAAAGCAAAGCTAATCAATTCTCTACTCCTCCGTGATTTTGGCACAGAATTTGCTTTAATCACTTGGGGATCCTTTTCAATGCAAAGATTTATTAACAAAGTATCTTCCATGATCATTTGAAAAAGTATTTTTTTTTTACTTCATGATCCGTTCATTCACGACTTAACACACTGAATCAAGCGAAATAAGATTTTATTCAACTAGTAGAAAAAGAGGATTACATCACTCGACTTGATAAAAAGAGACTTGAAAAATAAACTCGATAACCGACTGACACAAAGACTTGACTGGACTTGACACTTGACTCCTACTTGACATGACTCGATTACCAGACTAGACTTGACTTGGTGTCAATTGGAGTGTCACAGATGATTTTCAATTTACTTGATTTCCAAGAGCATCCACATTTGCCTTAGCAGCAGTATTTCCAAACACTATCACTTCACTAGTATCATTTGAACCTTGGGTTCACCACTCCCCAATAGGATGTGTGCAAAAACATAATCTCTTCTTAATCAAGAAAGATGAACCCAAGAAGATTAGAAGTGTCCTCACTAGGGGATCTAGTTGTTCCACTCTTTCTACAAATTCAACAACATAGATAGGTAAAAGGTCCGTATGTAGAATTTATTTTCAGGAGGCAAGGAATTTTGAGGAACTATTGGATTACTTTATGAATTCGTATTTTACATGCATGTAATGACGTTGACTGACATGATGAGAGTGCCAAAATGTACATGCTTTGATGATTTGATGTGGCTAAATGCATGCACCGCACACATGACACGCAGATGAAATGCAAGTGTGTGTGTGCCTATTCTATATGTAAAAGAAAGGAAAATTCTAGTCCTAGCACATACAACATATAAGCACATAAAATCCTCCTCCATGTCAAGTGCGCCAATTTCTCTTATCATTGTGATCCTCATTAGCCTTTCAAAGGTTGGACATTCCTTCGGGAAGTATATTGGATGATAAAATCTTTTGAAAACAATTCTCGAGAATTCTTTTGAAAACGAGGATGTTAAACATTCCTCAACAAATATCATTGGATTGAATTTTGCTTTGAAATTCATTTGAAAAGCATTTGTCTCGAAAATAATTCCCACGATTTTTGGATTTTTCCTTTGAAAATTTATTTTAACAAATATTAGTTTGAAACTTTAATCAAAAAAGTGAACTCCAAAGATTTTTGAAAGAGCAATTGAAAACTTTTGGAATAAAGATAGCAAAAATCTGTTTGCTTTTAAAGATGTATTTAAAATTCTTTGGGTAGAAGAATAACATGATCAGAGTATCATCGTACTTTTTCATGAATTCGGATGCATACAAGGTCAATGATGCAAAGCTAACAAGATATAAGAGATGTAATCTTATAATCAAGATTCCGCATGTTCTCAAATGTCATAGGACATGAAGAGGAATTGCTCAAAAGTGATTAAGAGGTTACACATCTTTCATCAAGCAAGTATCGTTATCGTCCCAAGTAATCCCTTCCGAGTATACAAAACTCCCTAGCATATAATCCTAATCAAGAATTGATTCCCTAATTTTGAAAGGTTCTATAGAAACTACCATGCAAAGGCCGGGTTTTGGTCAAATAAGGGACCTTTGAAACACACCCAATAGGATACTTTATATACCAACACGTGGTACGAGATCAACGGTGATCACACAGTCCCATGATAACTTGACCGATCGGGTTGCCTCGAGCCTCCAAGATCATAGTTCCGTGCAATCGATTGGCTAAACATGCAAATACAATGCAACAGGCACACAAAAATTAATTAATTCGATTAAAAGGATGGTTTCAAGTCTAATCCTTGAGTGAACCCAAAATCAAAAAATTCTGGTCTGCGAAACCAGTGGGTTCGATCCCCAACAGAGTCGCCAGATTGTGGATACCGGCATTTGGGCCCACTTTTAATTTTAAAATAATTTCTTTCAATTTTCAAATACAAAGAGTCACCACTTAATTTTTAAAAGGGAAAATTAAGAAACTGTTTAAAAGCAAACTAATCTTTTTTCGAAACCAAGGATAAACTGGGTTCAGGGATTATAGAATGAGAGGGGAAGGAGCCTGGCGGACTAAAACATCCCTTCTCATCCTATCTCACGATAGGCCTCTACTTGACATCCTTTTAATCGTATTAATAATCTAAGCATGCCCTCAACTAATACATATGTATAAATATACATTACAAAAGCATGTCCAAAGGGTGTAAGATTGCTAACGATAAAATCATATTCATAAGCCATGTAACTCAAGTAGCAAGCAAAATGATATGCAAAATAGGGAACTAGAAAACTTACCCGGGATCCAGCCGGGGAATAGAAATGTGTAATGCGTACAAGAATAGAAATCCCTAAGAAAACTCTCTCTAATCCACATATACACATTAGGCAAGAACCTAAGCTAATGTGTCACACATGAAGTTGAAAATCAATAAAATTGAGAAATGAACTAAACTAGAGAAAGGTTGAGAAATTGTACCTCAAAAGCGCTACAAAACAAAGATTAGTACACATGCCTTGATCAAAGATATGATATCAAATAAAAAACCCTAAGCTTCTAGCTTAAATCTATCAAGTAAAGAAGGAATTGACATAACTATGAATTCCTCTTAGCTTGTTGAAACCATTGCACCTCCATAGATATACACGTCTCAACTAGGAGCCAATGTAATGTCCGTATAGAGATGCCATAGCCCCAACATGATCGTGAGGAACCCCTAGTCATGTTCAATTAGGTTTAATTTGAATGCAACCTTAAGCTAAAGATTAATCCTAATCATAAACATCAACATATATGAATGGTTGCATAGATATAAACATGAATGATCTATGAATTGTTCATTAACATGGATCATCTAGCCTCTGGATTTAAGCTTAATTTATCATTATTAACACATGGTTTAAGTCTTAGGTCATTGAAAAAACTTTTGAATCATTATTTACAAAGTTTATTAAAACTGTGACAGAGTTGTAAGAATTATAGAGAGCAGACCAGACTTTTAAAAATAGAAATAAATTAATTCCAACTGTTGGATCTTAATGATTTTTGAGTATATTAAGCCTCTATGAGTCTAGTTTCTAATCCAAAAAGAAAATCAAAGATCCACCGGTTAGATCTCTAGAAATAAGGGGAAAAATAGACATTACACAGGAATCTGCAACTCTCTGTCTAGAGTTTTTGTATGATTTTCTAAAAATAGTGAAAAATGAGAAACACTTTGATCTTTCTAGGGTATCTTCCTAACAAATTGAGCAACTTAGAAAAAATTATTTGAGGTCAAGAAAACTTTATTAAAGCTCTGATTTACTTTGATTAAAACGAACTTATTGTTCTAAAACTTTGGGACAGAGAGTAAACTACCCACAAATCATAAGACCAAACCATGTTATTTATGGAATTTCATTAAAACAAAACTTGTGGTGGTAGATATATGAGTTATGAACACTCTCCAATTGGTCTCACTCAATTCCCATGGACCATGATTTAATTAAAAGTCTTTGATCTGAGTGGGTTTATGAGTTCACTGCACAAATATTGACTTGGTGTTCATAGTTGAAATCAAACTTGATCCATGATTCTAGAGAGAATTAAGATCAATTATGATTATGATTATTGAAATAAGTAATGAAATACAAAGAGATTCATGGATTTAGCCTTAATGGATCTCCATAATAGATCTCATATTTGAAGATCTAGCAAGAGAATCCTAAGGTCTTACTTAACCCTATGAACTTTAGAACATTTGGGTTCTCTTGAATCTAACAATTAAACTATGAAAACCTACATCTAACTCCTCTCTCAAACATATGATCCTTGAGGAATATGCATTCATTTAACTAAGTTCTCCTCCCAAATTAATGGTCCTTGGAGACTTAGGCAAAACCAAACCCACATTAACCTTCAAAGAACATAGAAAGAGTTCTTTGGGATTCTCAAATTGAAGGCTCCAAGTCATGAATTAAGACTTTGAATCCATCAAACACGTATGGGTACAACTATGATCAACCTAATCCCATATAAATCATATGATTATAGGAGACTAAGAGATCAATCTTAAAGAAATCTCATGAGGTATTGGAGACCTCATAGATTTCTAAAAGAAACATTAACAAAGATGAAGTAAAATCAAGATTGATTTGACAAAAATCTCTTTTACAAACTAGTTTTATTTTAAACCCAAGACTTGTTTTGATCAAAACTAATTAATCAAATACCATATGAAAATTCAATCATAAATTCTATGTGGTGTGTGATGAAATGAGGTAAGAAGAGAGGTTTTGAAAACGTGTAAAAGCCCTAGATCTATGAATTTGTGATTGAATTATGTAAATAATTATAGGAATAAGGATTTAAACTCTAGATCTTCTCAAGATTTGATTGATTTGGAGAGATCCAAGCCTTACAAGCATTTCTCTTCATCTTCTTCCTTGAAGCTTCAAGGTTCTTTAATGGAGATTTGAGGAATTTGGGTGAATTGGGTAAGATTTCTATGGGGTTTTTGGGTTTCTCTCTCTATATTTCTCTAAGAACAAACTCCATCTTCAAAATTCAGCTTCTCCTTTTAAGATTCAAGTCTCATTCGTCTAGATTCAAGTCTTTCTCTCTAGATTCAAGTCTCCACCCCCTCAAAATGAGAGAAAATGGGGTTTTTATAGACTTTCAGTATCTTAGGGGCTAAGATAAGGGTAGATAGGTCAATTAAGGATGGTGGGAGCATGGTTTGCATGACCTAGGAGTAGTAAACACGTACACAAAAAAGAGCATCGTTTGGTGCATTCCTTTGATCAAAGATTGAAAAAGAATTTTGACTTAAAAATGCAAATTAGCCCAGGCCGGCACTCAATGAAGATAAAACGGCACTCGCTGAGTGCCGCGCCGCACTCGCTGAGTGACAAACGGCACTAAGTGAGTACTACAGCGGCATTCACTAACTGCCGTTCGAGCACTCTGACTGTCGCTGCACAACAGTTCAGCACTATTCACAACAATTCAGCACCTTAATTTCATTTCATGTCATTTAAGTAAATGTCGTGTATTTACTTAAGACATTAAATGTAATTAATTAAATACCTCCCATTTGGATTCAATAAAAAAATCTAAAAAATCAAAATCCTTAAGGAAAAAAAGTTCAACTCTCCCTCCAAAGGCAAAATTTCTAATTTCCTGCACAATTCTAGGCTTTTGATTTCTTTATGTTTCCTTTCATTTAAAAATTCTTAAAATTCATTTCTAGCATAAGGGAGACCCAATGAACAATTACCGGGACTTTTCATCTTGAAATTTGAAAATTTTACGATTAACTCCCTTTTGACCCGTTGACTTTTAACTGGGTCAACTGTTGACTTTTTTCGGGGTTCCGGCTGAATTTCTCTCCTTTTGAAAATGGTTTTAAGATGCTCCGAGGACAATGCTATGTTTTTATATGTGTTCAAAATTCATAGTCCACAAGGTGATAGGTAAATGAGAATTTTGATCTTTTTGGCTGAAAAGGGCGATTTTGGACCGAGATTCTTCTTAGAAGAGAATCAGATTGCTTGTAAGAGTCTTGATTCCAAAGAGACATATTCATCATTGATCTCCAGAGGTAAATCCCCCAAAGTTTAATGGTTCAGTCAAAATTGGGGTGTCTACAGGCTCCCATTGAAGTGGCTAACTGTAGTCCAACCAACAGGGCTTCATACTCCGCTTCGTTGTTGGATGCTTAAAACCCAAACTTGAGAGCATACTTGAGTTGAATCCCCTCAGGTGTGATCAGGATGACACCAGTCCCACTACCCTGTTTATTAGAGGACCCATCCACGTAGAGTACCCAGGTTGGGATCCCTGGCTGTAAGTCGGGCGGTAGATCGGAAGAGGCATACTCCTCAATTGGATCTTTTGGATAGGTGAACTCGATAAGAAAATCTATTATGGCCTGTCCTTTAATCCCTATTCGAGGTCGGTAGAGAACTTCAAACTCTTCCAATTCCAGTGCCCACTTCATGAGTCTCTCGGACGTCTCAGGCCGGCATAAGATCCTGCGTAGGGGCTGATCCGTGAGGATGACTATGCTATAAGCCTGGAAATATGGGCAAAGTTGTCGGGCTAAAGTGAAAGGGCGAAGGCTAGCTTTTCTATGCACGAATATCTAATTTCTGCGCCTTGGAGTGCCTGGCTAGTATAGTACACTGGGTATTGAATCCCATGTTCTTCTCTAAGTAGTGTCGAGCTAACCGCCCGAGGCTTACCAGGTAAAAAAGTAATTCTTACTTTAGAACTGGCCTTGAGAGTAGAAGGGGTGAGGCCAGGTACTTCTTGAGTTCTTGAAACGCCTCCTCGCATTCTTTCGACCACTCAAAGGCCTTGCGTGGGATTTTAAAAAATGACAAACATCGGTTGGTTGCTCAAGACACAAACCTATTCAATGTTGCCACTCATCCTGCCATGTTTTGAACTTCCTTGGTTGATCTGGGTGACCGAATGTTGATAATGGCCTGATTTTTCTCTGGATTAGCTTCGATTCCCCGTTTGCTGACTAAGTGCCCCAAGAACTTCCCGGACAAGACTCCGAACGCGCACTTCGCAGGATTTAACTTTATCCGGAATCTTCTAAGGATGTTGAATGGCCTGGCCAAGTGCTCAAGATGGTCGGGCTCATCCCGGTTCTTGACCAGGAGGTCATCTACGTATACTTCCATAGTCTTTCCGATCAAGTCCCTAAACATATGATTGACCAAGCGTTGGTAGGTCGCTCCCGCGTTCTTGAGTCTGAAGGGCATCACTTTGTAGCAGTATGTTCCCTGGTCGGTAAAGAAGGAGGTCTTCTCTTTATTGTCGGGGTACATGCAGATCTGGTTGTACCCTGAGTAGGCATCCATGAAGGAAAAGAGTGAGTGGCCTGCCGTTGCGTCTACCAGGAGATCTATCCTGGGTAGTGGGTCGCAATCCTTGGGACAGGCTTTGTTTAGTTCAGTAAAATCTACGCACAGCCTCCACTTTTCGTTATTCTTCTTGACTAAGAAAACATTAGCCTGCCAGTCGGGATACTGCACTTCACAGATTGACTTTGCTTTAAGGAGTTTCCCAACCTCCTCACGTACCGCTTCCTGTCTTTTAGGTGCCATTCCCCTCCTCTTTTGCTTAACCGGACGAAAGCTCGAATCAACATTAAGTCGGTGGGACATGACCCATGGATCAATTCCAGGCATGTCTTCATGGCTCCACGCAAAGACGTCTTGATTCTGTCTCAAAACTAGACTAGCTTTTCTCGAAGGTTTGGTTCTAGGAGATAATACTGATGGACTGGTCGAGAAACTGGGGATCTAGGATCACTTAGCCGAGTTCTTCAACTGGGCTGACTCCGTCCCTGTTGTCCCTTAGTCCATCTCTTCAACATTCAGATCTTCAAAAATTGCATCCATGTGCAAAGAACTGATAACAGCTCTGGATGGTGGATTGATCTCCTCTCAAACTCCCTGGTGCCTACAGAGTCGGGAACTTAACTACTAGGCTGTAAGTCTACACGGCCACTCTGGCCTTGTTAAGTGTTGGCCTCCCAAGAATGACATTGTAAGCGGAGGGGGCTTCCACCATAATAAAGTTTACGAGCATGGAGACCTACTACGGGTAAGTCCCCATTAGAACCGGTAGCTCGATCTTCCCGAGAGCTTATGTGTCAGACCTGTTGAATCCCACCAGCGAGGCAGCCACTGGTAAGAGCTGGTCTCTTAAGATTCTGAACTGATCAAACGCCGAGGCAAAGAGTATGTCAAAGGAGCTTCCTGTGTCTACGAGTACCCTTTTGACCATGTAATTGGCTATGGAGAGCATTACCACTAGTGGGTCATCGTGGAGGTAGTGCAGATCTCGAATATCACCAGATAAGAAGGTGAGGGTGTCGGTTAGAGGGCAGCTGACTGGTTGGACATGTGCGACATCCGCTCAGGATGCCCGAGCGTGCCTCTTCCTTACTGACTATGAGTCTCCTCCGCCCGATGTGCCTCTGGAGACCACTACTACAAGGAAAAAGGCTTTTTATGTCACTTTAAATATTGTATTTATGTCACTTTTATTTTGAGTGACACAATTATTTCTTGCAGGGTCCTTTTATGTCACTTTTTAAGTATTTATGTCGGTTTTTAAAAAAGTGACATAAATACTTGATTATTTATGTCATTTGTTTAAAAAAGTGACATAAATAATAACGTATTTATGTCACTTTTTTAAAAAGTGACATAAATAATAATACTTTTATGTCACTTTTTAAAAAGTGACATAAATAAAAACGCGGTGACAATTTTGTAAATAAAACATTTTATTTTTATGTCAGTTTTTGCAAAAAGTGACATAAATAATACACATTACTTCTAAAGATCCTAATTTTTTATGTCACTTTTTAGGAAAATTGACAAACATTTTTACAAAAAAAGTGACATAAAAGAAAATATGCGTGCGCGGGAAAGGGGCCGGGAATAAAAGTGGACAAAATTTTGTAGTCCCTCTCTAATCATCTCCCTCTCATCCATCCCTCTCTCATCTCCCTCTCATCCATCTCCTCTCTTCCTCCCACCTCCTCTCTGTCTCCTGCCGGTTATCACCACCAGCATCACCGCCGCTGTCGCCATCACATCCTCCGCGCGCCACGCACATGCCGTCGTCTCTCTCTCCCTCTCTCCAGGTTTCTCTCTCTCTCTCTCTCTCTCTCTCTCGCCGACATCATCACCATCTTCTCCGGCATTGATGAGGACCGAACCCTAAATCTTAAGGTTGCATATTGTTAATGGAAAAATGTTTTGAACCCTAGCGTATGAAAATGATAAAGCCCACTACTAATTAAAGGTTCATGTCTTGCCTTTGATCCTTTAGATCTATGGATTGCAACCCCCGAACTCAAGATATTCTCATGCTGAATGTCTTGGCTTTGACCCTTTAGATCTAAGAATTGCAACCCCAAACTCAAGATATTCTCATACTGAGTTATTCAAGTTCTTCAAATCAAACTTATATTATATATATAATTGGGTTGATTGGAAGAGCAATATAATACAATCTTATAGCTGAATATAATCTTATAACTGAATATAATACAATCTTATAGTTTGGAAGCACATGTACCACTAGTGAGTAGCTGAATTGAGGTAGAATCTCGAGCAATTTTTTTACATTTAATTAGCATGATGGGATTTGCTTAAGGTTTTAGTATTGTATTGAAATGGTCGCAAATCAAGCACAAGTGATTGCTAGATGTTGTGATCCATATAAACAATCTACCTTAGTGTAGTCATTTGCTTATATTGTCAAGTCTTTGACTGCTGGGCATGACTCTAAATGAGCTGATGTTATTGAGAATATGGGTGTAGTGGGGGGTTTAATATATTTAAGTAGCTCTAATTGTTAGGATTGTTTTCTTCTTACCCTTAAATGAGTAATGATATTTAGTACTATTAATTGCACAAATTGTCCATCTAACCTATTGTGAAAGGGCAATGAACTTAGTGTATCTTTCATATATTGACCTCTTGAACTCCAATAACCCTTTCTTTTTGCCTCTTTGAGACACTAAACAGTGGCCTCTTCTAATATTCTCTCTTGTTATGGAGCTAGTATATAAAACACACCCAACAGTCTTTCCCGGATACACAAGTTTCTTGGACTTTCTCTTGATTTTTTTTTCTCTGGGGGAATAGCCTTCTTATATATGCATCTATTTATGGGTGTGGACCGTCCTATACAGTTTAGATCTTTTAGGTGTTTAGTAGTTTTTTTTTTGGCTTGAGTGTTTGAGAAAGCGAGAATGAGGCTTGAACGCACGTCTATTTTAGGGGAGGATTTAGCCAAACCACTAGGCCATGTCTCAGGCCTTTAGTAGGTGAAAATAGTATTTTGTACTTACCAGCAAAACTTGAACTTAGATACCTACTGCACATTAGCCCATTCTGATGTATGGATTACGTGTTCACTATCGTTTATACATTACAGGTTTCTTCAAGTTGTGTTCTTCTGACAATGACAAAATTTTTCCAAGCCTTCATTTGGTTGATTGTCTCAATGAGGAAAAAAATGTAAAGCAATTTTCTATACATATACTTCCTCTCTTGAATGAATTACAAAACTTATGAATAGTCAAGAATTAAAAGCGATAAGAGAAAATGACGTGTAAAGTTTAAAAAATACTTCCACTCTTTCCCTAAAGTTTTAAGAAACTAAAATTTCTCTCTGTAGATAATGAAACAAATTTGACCCTTCACAATCTACCGTTTTGTCGTGCGCCTCTTCTTCTTTCTCTCTATCTCTCTCTCAATTCTCCCCCAATTTTAGATTATGTGTTCTTCTTCACCATCACCCAGTATCACCACCGTGGCATGAACAATGCTCAGTATGACATTGCCCCCTGTATGATTTTGCTTTAGAAGTTAAGGTTAGTTTTCTTGATTTGTATAATTTGTTTTGAAGAGTCTGGATTGGTGGATTTTTTTCCCACTTCCTTTCCCTCCTCTCTTCCATCCTACCTAGCAAGTGATTCTTCCCTTCTCTCTCCTCTCTTCCCTCTACCCTCTCCTTCCTCCCCCTCTTTTCTGATACCCATCATACTGCTAGTTCTTCTCACTAGTAAAGGCATCAATGATTGCACACTGGAGTGTGAGCAACACGATTCTACAGTATTAATATCATATCTCTTTGTTACATGTGTTCTATTAGAGATTGTTGATTCAATCCTATCATATATACTTCGTACCTAGTGTAAAAATAATAATTATTTCGTGGATGATGATTTATTCATGATTTGAAGAAGCATAATAGAAGATCAAAGCTACTTTCATAAAGTTTTGTTTCTATCCTAAGTTAGTCTATGGAACTTTTCTGGTTTTCTCATTGTTGAGATTATGATAAATGCGCTCTTAAAAGTTAGGAGTTGAGCTGAGGTTATCACATTGTTTAGACAAGGAACTCTTCTGTTCAGGGCTAAGGTTATTACTGTTTGTTGAATTTTTTTCACCATTAGACTAACAAGTTGCGTATCATTTTAATTCATACAAGTCAATTCAAGTTTCGTACCACACGATTCATGATCCATGATTCATAATTTTGAAATTCAAAGTTTTAAGCTTTACACGATTTTGAACCTTGTTATTGCATGATACTTTTGTCAGAATGCTATTTCTTTCATTCTAAGCAATCACATATGTTCCTTATACTATTTATCTTCTGAAAAGGTGAATCTTACTATTCATGACTCATAATTGGCAAACCGATTCACTACAGCATTGTTAACGATGACAATGTATATTGTGGTAGAAATTCTTGGTGTACTTTCTAACAAATTAGGATGTTTTCTGTGTTCTCTTTCTGTAACTAATTTCCTGAAGAGAGAGGAACTACGGGCTCGTTTCCTTGGTGTGCTGGGTGATCTTGTCAACTTTCTCCTGTACGTTGCTGAGGAACTAATCCATACTCCACGACTTGTAGTTGCCAGCATGATCTTTTCTTTTTCTTTTAGGTCAACTATTGATAGATCAAATTCTTATGTTCTATTTTGATTTGTGTCTTGCATAAGCTCTAATATGGCGTATATCGAACTAGAATCAAGTCTTTAATTGCAATTTTTAGTTTAGTACAATTGTGTTGGAATCAGATTTATATTTTTGAATGCCATAAGAAGTTTAAATAGATTATGAAACATTGTGAAATTTTCTATTTGCAAGGTCCTTTCATAAAGGGAAATGACGAAATCATGCACATGCGTGAACACACATATCCACACATATATCTATGTAGTAAAGGAGTAAAGAAGTTTACTAAAGTTGGTGTCACACAGTGGTAAAAATGATGAATGTTGTTTAAATGGGGAGGAGTAGGTTGGTGATTCCTTTCTTATTCGAATTGGTTGAAAAAAGGAAAAAGAAAGAACATATTGTATTAGGAAACTTTCGAATAAGCATTTGAATGTATGTAATATGTAATATTATGCATACTAAGTACAATGTTACCCAAAAAACATTTAGATGTAAACTGACTACTTGAGAGTGCAAACGCACAGGTTCCCCAACCACATATACACTAGGATGCCCGATGCCTGGAGGGGTGGGTTAGCTGTAGACCTGAATTGGTTTCTTTGACCAAAAAATGAAGCCATTGGGGGAAATATTTAGAACTTTGGTCAATACAATTGTGCATATTTTGAGTTACTATATCTATATGGGGGAACATTTGGAAGAAAAGAAGGTGAGGATTAATGGCCTTGCTGCAACTAGCAAAGCTGATGAGAGAAGAGAAAAAGAAATGCTATATCAAGATCATGAAGATTAAAAAACAAGGATTCAAGTGGAATTATAAGAAAAGTAAGTAAAACTTGTAATTTCTTTTTTATACAAATCATTAAGTGGATTGATGATTGTTCAAGTTGTAGAAAAATGATAATGTGTGTATTTTGATAAAACTGCCATGTCTCAGGTACATGGGCTGCACTAGTAAGAACATTTAGTTTTGATTCATCTACGTGAAAGCCTTTAAAGCAAGATATTCATTTGCTTCTTTCAAATGGTTAACCAATAACTCATGGATAAGTAAAAAAACATTGTTGTCCTTGTTCTTTTCATTTAGGTAGATCCTGCAAATTCATACTTCTCTATTCGATCACTGTACTGCATATCTGAATAGTCAACTCTGTGTTGCACCATTTGTCAAACTATTTGTTTACAAGAGGCCATATATTGCATATGGTTTGATAATCTGATGAGATGACTCCTAGCATAGATTCTTGGGATAAATAATCTGATGAGATAACTTTTCTAAAAATTATTCTTTGTTTTTCACAACCAAATAGATTTTCAAAGGAGTTTTCATTTTCAGTGAAAAAGAAACAGAAAACTGATAGAATTTTCACGAACCAAGTAGGCCCTAAGAGTCTCTCTGAAGATAATTGTTGACATGTTGTATGTACTTTGTGCAGACAAACAAGAAGAAACAACAAATACTCACAATTTCTCTTGCGTGCGTTTGCTTCTCGGTTGCTTTTGTCGAGGTATTTGTTTCCAATTATCTTTTGTTACTCTATTCTTCCTAATTCATGGGCTGTTGAATAATTCATGGGTGTGGTTTAATTTGGGAAAGATAGCCTTCATGAAATCAGAACAATGTGTGGGTTTTCTATTATTCTTCTTTTTCAAGGTTTAAGATTTCAGATTCATCAATTATACCTTCAGTGCCAATCTATAGATTCTTAACACAAGGAACTTATCCTGTTCTGGGGGTCTCTCAAGGGGTGTGGAAACACGGAATTTTCTATGGTTCTCTGCCTTTAATTTCACTTTGTTTTTTGTTTTCTACTACTAATTAAATAAAGTAGTTTCAATGTACGGTGGGTTGATAGGCTCTAATTTAAGCAATGAACTGGAGGAAATATAGCTTCCAGTTCTATGTTTTATGTATGTTGCTAGTATTAGCTCTCTCACCATGTCGTTATAGTGTTGTACTAGATTTTGTCAAACTACTGCAGCTTCCCTTTGTATGAGAAATGAAATTGATCGTCAGTGCCAAAACCCCAAATACATTGCTAGTATTAACTCTCTCTTTCTCTGAAAATTTTCTTTATCTGAATAAGAACGAAACCTGTGAGGTTCCATGTACTGTTCCCACTATGAGTTCAATAAGAATGTACCTTTAAGTAAAGTATTTTTGCTTGTTTTTGTGTCTATTTGATATTCTCTAAATGTTTCTGAAACTGAATGTGCTATTGCAGAAAACTGAGCAAGAGAAGTTGGAGAAGCTAGCACGTAAGGTATGATCCCACTACATAATTTCTTAGTTTCCTAATTGTGCTTTTGTTCTTGACTTGTGTTCGGCGTTGTTCCTTCTTTTTTACCTTTATATATTTCTGCATTTGTGTGCCGCACCCCGTGTTTTTTTTTCAACATATGTGTTTTCACTATTAACCAATACTAACCTTTACATAGTGTTTTTGGAATGGAGGAAAGTGCCTGAAGAAAGAGGAGAAGAGAAATGAAGTAAAATTATGTACTTTCTTTTCTTAGAAGAGGAAGTGGAAAGATAAGAAGAGAATAGAAAAAGCAAGGAAAATAGGAGTGGAGAAAAGAAAGGAAAAAGATGGGAAGAGAAAGTGGGCTTCTAAAAGTTTTCTCTTCTCATGCTTGACTCAATTAGTATCGTATATTGTTAAACACCCGAACTCTGAAGTAGAGAACAAGTGAGTGATGAATATTACTCTTCAAACCCCTCCCTCTTGTGCTGTCCTGTCTCGCACGTGGAGAGGCAATAGATGGAAGCAACAAACATCTATCATAATGGAGATTCATAAGAAAGTGAAACATGCTCACCAAAACCAGGGACATAAACTTGAACACAATACCTCTAGAGTTGTTTCCAACAAAATAGTATTTTTTTTAATCTTATTTATTAAATCAGAGCAATTTTTAATTTAATGACATAATCAGATTAAGTCGTTTTTACTACAACTGACTTTAACTAAAAATTTTAAAGTCGGGTTTTGGAACCACTACTTTAGTAGTCAAATTTTCAAAAAAATAATATTACAAGCTAAAGTCCAGTTTTTGAAACCACAACATTTACACCAACCAAAAACCTCCCCCAAATCCGTGTCATGGTAGCAATCATCCAGCATGCATCCATTCAAACTGAAATTAGGAGACAAGAAAATTTTTACTACTATTCCACAGGGAAACATAAGATACCTTCTTATGTATGATACAACTATTTGGTAGGTGTTAGTTATGGTAACAAAATGCTATTTTGTTGTAAGTTGATGCCATTTAGTAGCACCTTTTCAAGGTGTCGTGTTAGTAACAAAGTGTCACATGGTAGTGACATTTTTAAGGTGCCGTTTGTTAGTAACAGTGGTTACATTGGAAAGTAACCAAGTCCCATTATGGACTAACTTTTAGTGTATGTATACTACAAACCAACCACTTGGTTGTATCATGGAAACTCTTCTTCCATACAACCAACGAATTTGGTTGTATCATAAATACACCAAAGTGTTGTAAAATGAGATGTGTTAGTAACATCTCATGAGATGTTTTATTTCTTCTTGTTTCGTCACCATTTCTTTACTAACCTAACAAAGAACGGTATTTCCCTTTTTTTCCTCATTTCTTTTCCCTCACGAAATCTATGAACCAAATAGAGCCTTAGGGTACCAAATCGCAACCTTTACTTTTTACCCTTATTGGTTTTTTTCGGACAAGTATGGTGGGCTTGGATGTATATACCTACTTACAAAGCTCGATAGTTGATTGGTTTTTTCAGGGCCCTAAACCAGAAGAAAAGCCAGCCACAAGCTCGGAGGGTCCTGCATCTGATGTCAAACCATGCGAGCCCGCCTCATCCACCTCTAGAGTTTCAACTGATAAGCACAGAAACTATGTTGTTGTGGCTGATCAAGGTAGTAGCAGCCCTTTCGTATGTTACTTGGGCATTCTTAAGTCTGAATGGTATCACTCTATAGTAATAAGTCCCCTAATGCATGGTGAACATGGTCTTCTCTCTATCTTCGACATCAGTATCTAATTATACACTGAGAAACCATCCATGAATGATAACAGCTTATACCCCTCGGTGTTGTCTACCAGAACATCTATGTGACGAAGTGGGAAATCATCCTTTGGGCTAGCCTTGTTCAGATCTCGAAAATCAACACATACTCGGATTCTTCCATCCTTCTTGGGTACTGGCACTATGTTGGCTACCTACTTGGTATTGGGTCACCATCAGAAACCCTGCTTTCAACTACTTTTCTACGTCTTCCTTGATTTCCAGAATGCATTCAGGCCTCATGCATCTCAACTTTTGCTTAACAGGTTTGAAATTTGGGTAGAGAGGTATATGGTGCTGGACAATTTTTGGATTAATGCCTGGCATATCATCGTAAGACCATGTGAATACATCTTTAAATTCTTTTAGCAAATTGATTAGTTCAGTGCTTTCTGGCAAAGTGAGTGTAGTGCCAATATGAACATTTTGTCGATTATCTTCATTACCCAAATTTCATAATAAAGTGTCTTCACTGAGTTTGCATGCAGGTTCATTTTCATGATCAATTAGTTTTTACAAATCTTCTAAAATTTCAAAATTGCAATCATTAGACACAAAAGAGTAAGCGAAATCACAGTTTATTTCATTAGCATTTTATGGGAAAGCAGAAACAAATTCATAGGGAAAAGCACAGCTCGCATTGGCCCTTATAGACTAATAGGGAAAAGGGGACGGGGGAACATTAGCATTTGGCCCAATAACCCAATTATTCTAGACTCCCTCCTGAGGCACGATTATCTTTAAGCAGTCAGTAACCTCCTTATTCTTTATTGCATCTCCAACTAGCGCTTACAAGCTTCCTTCACCTAACAGATCAACCCAAGCTTTCTCAGTAGGTGGTGCATGCTGGAATGGATCTTCATACTTAGTGATGCGGGTGAAAGATTTTGATCCACGGCTCATGAACTTAGCAGCTTTATCATAACACAGCTTTGAAAACCCACTAAAAAAACTCTTGAGCCTTTTTTTGGGTGTCACTGAGCCAATTCCACATGGATATGTTCCATCTTGCCTTCCTTTGAGCACAGGGACCACCATCTGTTTCCAACATTCCAACAAAATTAAAGCCTCCCAACTCTTGTTTCTCATTATGTGTTTGGATTTGTAACACAGGTACACCAAATGAGCTTTCAAACTTCATCCAACTATCTTCAAAAATTGTCACCACATCTTTATTCTCTTCTTTTCCTAATAGGATTTTACTTTTTGGTGCAAAATAGAGGCAATGGCATCAATCGGGTGTAGTCAAGGATGACCCAAGAGCAGATTGAAAGTTACAGGGATGTCGATCACTTGAAATTCCACCTCTCCTTCCGGTGGACCCACTTTAATCTTGAGCATTACTATTCCAACCATGGTTCTCTTAGTATTATCAAAAGCTCTCAAAGTCTGGACTGACGGAAGGAAATCTGAAGGTGATAATCCCATCCTAGTCGCAGTTAGTAATGCACATATGTTTAGAGCTGAGCCATTATCGACCAAGCAGAAAAGTACTCGATTTCCCAAGTAATGTACTATGATGTACAAAGCTTGATTATGATGTGCTCCTCCTAGAAGTAGATTTTCATCACTGAAGGAGATAGTTGGCTTTTGGGTTTTTGTAGATATCATGCCTACTAGCACTTTAGGAGATGTCTCTATGGAGATGTCAAATCCATTTAATGTGTTGAGCATGGCTTGCCCGTGGCTATGAGATGCCATTAGCAATCCGCAGATAAAGATTTGGCCTTGTGACTTCTTGAGTTATTTTAGGGCCACATCTTCTTCTTTAACTGCATTGCTCTTTCCTATTTTAGTATTCTTCACTTTTTCTGTTTCCATCTCCTTGGCAGGATTCTTCAACTCGTGTGGCTTGTAGTGGTGGCCTGAGCGAGTAAAATGATTAGCCTCATTGTCCATCCAAATGAACTCTAACTCCCTGGCTAACTCTTCATTTTCAGGAGTGATCATTTCAGATGTCTCCCTTTTTCATTCCAGATAGAGTCATCAACATATGGTTTATCCCATGTATAAAGTTTATGGATGAAGTCATCAATCAGTTCATCATATCACCATTCTTCATCGGTTGCCATCATCCCCACGAAATTATGTTCTTCTAAAGGCTTGACTTTTGTTTCAATCTTCTCCACCATAGGTGTTTCAAATGGGTTTTCCTCTTCACAACCGATGGCATCATCAATGATCTTATTGGGGTCCCACCATTCAAGGGTAAGATGTCAACTTGCAATGTCCATTTTAAATCCCTTATCTTCTTCTTCATCTTATAGTGGTTCTTTTATATCCTCAATCATCAAGATGCATATCAAAGTGTCTTCAGGGGATTGGACAACCATGGGTGGTTGGTCCAATGGAGTGATATATGCCATAGGGTCATATTTTCCTACCTTGAAATCAATGAAGTTAAGATTTTGATGAGGTGGTGCTTTTTGATGGTTCGGCGGGGGATTCTCATTGACATATGCCTGGGCAGGCTGAGGAGCAATGAACCCCTTCTTAATGAGATCTTGAATTTCATGCTTTAATCTCTAGCACCTATTTGTACTATGACCCCTTTCTTGATGAAGTTAAAGTATAAATCGGTCTGGAAGTTTTGAGAGAGTGGATATGCCTCTGGCCTTGAATCTATCTTCTTCCAATGCCCCTTTCTATCATTCTGGTTAGGGCAGTGGCAAGTGGCATCCCAAGCTTAGTGAATTCTCTTGGCCCATTTCTCTTTGTATGATTCTGATTACCTCTTATGGTGGTTGTATTCTGATATGTATTCTTTGAATGGTTAAATAGTTATGGTGGTGACAAATCATTGACATCAACTGCTTGATGATAAATGGGCATTCTGGCTTCTTGTACCAGTTGTGTTGAGCATCCTTTCGGATTTTTCCATCACGAATTGCGTTTTAAATTAGCGTCCCTACATCAAACAGCTATTCGAAAGTGGTGTGGCACTAAAATTCCAAACTTTTCAAGTATTCTGGCTGTAGGTTCTTGATGATCATGCAAACTTGTTCTGTTCCAGTGGGCCTATTAGTCATCCTAGAGGCCTTTCCCCTCCAGCATGTAAGAAATCGTACAAAGGACTCCTTACCTTATCTTGTGGTTTCCAAATCTCTAGTAGTCACATCAAATGACTGATTGTAGGCATATTGAGCCATTAAAGCTCTCGCCAATGACTCCCAATCTCTAGCTACAATGGATTCTAGTGTTAAATACCATGAGAGCGTAGCCCCAGACTTAATTATTTGGAATAGCAGAGGAAACACTACAAGCCCTATGCCCATTGGGTGTAGTGTACCAGCAAACAACTTCAAGTGGCTCTTTGGATTTTTGATCCCATCAAAGTACTCAATGTGTGGCATTTTGAATTTTTCTGGTAATTTCATCTTCAGTGCATTGTAGAGCCCTTCAATTTTGAATATGCACTCATATACCCCTTTGTTTTTTCTCAAAATAGTCTCCAGCTTGTCAATCTTGGCTACCTTATCTTTGGTCTCTTGGTCCAACACGGGTGCCCCTTGCGGAACAGGCTCCCCAAACCATTCTTCTTCTTGGTGAGCAGGACGAGGTGGCAGATTGTTCAACCTTTCCATCATACCCATTATGCAGCAAACTAATCCCTGTTTTGATCTCTGTTTTGATCCAACGCAGCTTGCATGTCAGTCATTTTGGCTTCCATTTCTTCTTATGTCATCTTCTCAATCCTGACCGATTTAACTGATTTTTTCCCAAACTCTATTCTCACCAACCTATTGTTTGGAGCACTGCCCCAGGTGAAGGGAGTATGTTTCTTATGTCTAATTGTTTATTATGCTTTCATTTGGAGAATCAAGAATCAGTGTTCTAAAGAATTTTCTTTACAAAAGAATCAAGAATCATTTTTAAAGAGAAAAAATTTTCAAATATTTTCTTTCAAAAATCAATTTTGAATTTTCAAAGATTTCTACTTTTAATTTTCAAATGCTTTTTCTAAAGTAAAGAGTGAAACATTCTTTTTAAGCATTTTCAATTCAATTTCCTTTTCGGAGTTATTTGGATGGAATAACGACATCGCACTCATGAGTCGTATGCAATGCCCATGTATATGTGAATGCATCCTAATCTAGAATGAAATGCAATCCTATTCTAGCTTTGCATATTAGCACATAAGCAAGTAAGATCTCTTGAGTATGCTTACTCATCCTACTTATTTAATCATTTATCCAAGGACCTTTGAAATCATGTGATGGCTCAGAATTTTCAAGTAAGAGTATTTTTTGAAAAAATCTCAAATATAGAGGGTGACTTGGAAAATTTTCAAAAAGATTTTTTGAGCTATCAATAGTTCAGAATGCAAACTTACATTTTTCAAAGATGAGGTGAGTAGATTTGGATCTCTTCCAAATTTCAAGGAAAATTTTCAAAATTAATGAATACCATGCTCATTTTAGCAAAATGGGTTTTTCAAAAGCGATGATTTCAGAGTTCCAAAAGCTTGGATTTTTCAAAATAGAAGATTTATCAAAATCCTCAAAATTTCCCAAGGAGTGCTTCCAAAGAAGGTCTTCAAGAGTTTTCAACTTTTCAAAAAGGGTTTTCAAAATTTTCAAAAATGATCCTTGGACAATGATCAAGGGTTCAAATGAGCATCATACTACTCTAGAGGAATCTATCCATACAAGGTTTGATGATGAATTTGCCTAAGCGTCCTCATCATCCACATAATCACATACGGGCAATCGTAAGTAATTCATTACATTCCTAATCCAAGATAAAAATCAAAGATCCTATTTGAAGGGCTCTATAGAAGCAATATGTAAAGGTTGGGTTTTAGTCTCAAAAAGGGTCCATTAGCAAGCTCAGAGAGCTCTATATACTGCGTACAGTACGAGGCTAACGGTGACCACATGCTATTAGAGTCACTCAACAGGTGGGGAATTTCCTACCCCAAAACCTCCAAGGAAATAATCTCAACCATTCACAATTGTAACCATGCAAGTGACAATGTAGTCGAAAAGAACTCGTTTATCGAATTAATAGCAAAGCTACAGGGCAAATCAAACCCACACAGAGCAAGAAACCGTAAATTTGAGTTCCAAATCCATAGTGGAGTCGCAGACTATGGACATCGATCAGGGGGTAAAAGGTCCTCTCGGTCTCAATTATGTCCCCGTATAGATCTAGGGTTGCATACAGAGACCTAGGCCTTTACTGCTTTAATGCACTTGACTAGAGTTGCCACCTATTTTTTTATGGTATCAGGAACTGTGAATTGACTTGCTCAAAGTGGAAGGGTACTCACCCTTCATTTCCAGAAAATGGGCTCAGGGGTCTTGAAACAAAAGGTGAAATGCATAGAAAATGAGTAAAAGATAGCCATCAATCAAAATTCCAAAATTGGATACCTTACTAAAACCACTTCAAAAGTAGGTCTAAACAATGAATTAATTCAATTCCTTTTCCAAATCATAAGTTCAATGAGTTAGGAAGATTTTCCAAAAAGTAGGACCTCATTTTCATAACTGGTTTGTGAGTTTTATTCATTTTAAAAGTCTCTGCTAGACTCGTCAACCAATCTTACAAAAAAATACAACTAAATTAAAAAAAACACATATGAAGGCCTATCTTATCTAAAAAGAAAGGTATTTTGTTGAAGTTTATATGAAAAATACTTTCATAAATCCAGATTGACCTTACGTTTTTTTGAAAATTGATTTGAAACAGACTTCACTATTCTGGAAGTTCAATATAAATGATTACTGCCCAGACTTGTCGGCTGATCTTGTAAAAATTATAACTTAATTCACAAAACATCTTTGAAGGTCTATTTAATGTCAAAAGAAAGCTATTTCATTGAAGTTTATGGGAACAATACTTCTATAAGCCCAGATTAACCTTTATGTCTCTAAAAATTAAGTTGAATCAGACTCTATTATTCTGAAATTTTGATATTATGTGACAAATGATATATATGCAAAATGGACATACAAAATAACTTAAAGATGCTCTTTCAAGCTATTGATCTTTCTTCTAATTATTTTAAAATGATTTCTAAACCATGTTTTAGATTTATTATCGAGAAAACAAAGTATGGTCGTCTTGGATGCATGGTTAATTTACAATAGAGATTTAGAAGATTCTAGCGTAGTCTTAGTTTTTTCATTCTTTTGAAAGATAACCTTAGCTTGATCATCTTGACTTTGTGCCAGTGTAATCTTATCAAGCTAAGAATTACTTTAAAAAAGAATTCAGTCCTATCATTTAGCCATCTTCCAAACTTCAATTGTAAATAAGCTTGTCCAAGTAAATCAGCAGTCTTTCTGATAATCTTTTGGAAATAAGTGAGATTCATCAAAGCAAACCGGATGAAGGTGATTTCATCTTTATTCATCCATGAATTTTGAACTCAAGCCTCAAGGGTGATAATGAGTTTTAAACCCATGAATAAAGTCAAATTTTATTTTATGAATAATTCTTGGTTCATTTATGTTAACTTGTAGCAAAAATACTGTTAGTGAGGTAAGAAGTCCTATAGAAAGATCAAAATCATGAATGAAAAAGTTCAAGATGACTTCCAATAAAATATACATTTCTTGGTAAAGAACACCAAAGTAGTTGGTTAGAAGACTTACAATTATCATCTTGGTAAGCCCAAAAGAGGAAATAAAAGTACATATACTTACATAGAGTCATAGAATGAAATATACATCTTCATCATGGACTCAAAGAAAAAGGCAAAAAATGATGCTTGTTCAAGAGTGTGCACATGTGTTCTTTACTAAAAGAAGAAAGAAAGCTCAAGAACACCAATCATCTTCAAAGTGAAGGAAAAAATAAAAAGAGCACCTCTGATCCATCTTTTATCAACAAAATCAACTAGAACTTGGATATTTGTGTAAATTGTGTGAAAAATCAAAGCAAAGGTGTAAAGAAAATATAAAGAAGAAAGAAATTATCCAAGTTCTAAAAATACATATATAGAAAACTAGTAGATTAAAGAGGTAGTTTTGGAGTTTACTTCTTGAAGATCTCTCAAAATGCAAAGATGTGGAAGAAAGTTCTTCCTCCTTCAAGTGTTCTTCAAGCTCTAAGTCAATGATGCAAAGATGTTAACTTATATTCTAGCTTAGTTCTTCTAAAGCACTACTTATATTTAGCTTTACAAGAAAAAAAAAAAGATTTTTTTTCTTACTTTTTCATTTTTTACTCAAGAAAAGACAAGCACAACTCACTTCAAGTATGAATTCTATGTGGATTCTCCTATATTCTTGGGAGTATTCTACCACTTTTCTCTGTATCCTAGCCTTTTCTCTCATATATCTCATGGTTTAAAGGGGGACCAAGGGGTCCAATTTATAGGCAAAAGTTGTAGGATTTGGGTGTCTTTTAATGCATAGAAAGAGAGTAAATTGGTCAATTCAAGGACCAATCAAAGTTTTTGGCTGTTGCTGTTTACAACACATGTATGTATAGTAGGAGATATAAAAATCAAGTGGTGGACAAAAAGTGGAGGTGGCGGCTCATGTGGGAGGTGGTAGCTCATGTGGGACTCGTCAGTGCCATATGGAAGCTGCCCCTATGTATCACCTGCTTCCCTGTCAAATTTCATGCCTATAGCTCTTCTAGATTTCGTAAAAATTGTTTTTGGCCTCCAAAATCACCTCTTTTTTTTGCATTGTTGAAAGCTGTAAGATTGAATTTCATTCTGAAAATATCTTTGGAGTAATTTTCATAAGATTTTAATATCAATTTTGGTTTGGAAGTCTCACAGAATTCTTGTGCTCTTTTTCACAATTTGCTTTCTACGTGCTCCGATTTTGAAAGATTTGGCCCCCAAAGTCGTCTGTTTTCGCATGGACTCACATTTAACTCTCAAGCATACGAGGCCTAGTACGTCGAGCGAATGATCCAAACAAGGAAAAATATACCTTAAGCCTCATATAGTCAATTATTAAACGATAGTAGATAATTAAGACAGATAATAATGCAAATTATGAGAATGAGAACTATGCATGAAATCCGTTTATCCCCACACTAATCCTCTTTGGGATACTCAATACTCACTGATCAACTGATATCTCCAAGATTGCTCATCCTTCCAAAACTTTGCACTGATAATAAGACTGAGAAGATAATATTGTCATAATGACAATAATTCCATATCCATCTATATCATAATATATTGTGGAGATGATAATATCTTTGACAATTACTCCACAAAATAATGCAAAGTGTAATTCTCATATATAAGAATAGAAGTAGTATAATCGTAACAAATCTATGTAATAACCTACAAAAATTGTTAGGACAAAATAAATTGATCCAAGAGTCCTAACTAAAGCTCCATTTGACATTTAGATCACAACCGTCCACTAAATATGGACACATTCAGCCGTTGATTTCTTAACCCAATGGTCGTGATTCATTCACATCACTCACCACTCTCTCATGAATTCTCGCACTCTGCTCTCCCACTCTTTATTTCTTTCTGTCACATCAGCCTCTCTTTTTACCAGTCTTCTCAAATCAGGCTCTCCCATGTGTCCCCAACCTTTCCCAAAAATTTCAAAGATATACTGTACCACTTCAGTCCTCACTATCCCAATGCAATTTTGAATTTCAAACAAAACCACATTCAAAACACTCTCCAATCAAAGCTCTCTTTCCCTCGCACCCTCTTCACAGCTCAGCTCTTTCTCTTTTCAGCCTTCATCTTAACCTCGGCTGACACCGACCACAACCACCACCACCACCACCAGTCCAATTCACACCACTACAGCCTCATCTCTCTCACCATTTCCACTCCCTTACTCTCTGCTCACACACATGCAAATACATACACATCACATGATCCCGGGTGATTCAGACCAACTAATAGGTTTTGAGGATTGTTGGTAGGGGTGGCAATTCGGTAGGCGTGGTAATTCGGGTTCTCGTGTCATAATCGTGCCATTAATCGGGTTGTGTACTTTGGGTTTGATTTTTAGTTTCGATTACTATTCATCTAAAATGTAAACTATTTTAAATTAATCGTGTCGTGTTCGAGTTGCCTCTATAAAACGGGTTGTCGTGTCAAAAATTGCCACCTCTAATTGTTGGAGGTTAGGGTTTCGAAAACAAACGTATTTCCTTTTACTTTTAGAATCCTTTTTACTTTCTTTCTTATCCCTTTTTCTTTATGCGTAGATCAATTCACCTCTCTCTCTCTCTCTCTCTCTATCTCTCTCTCTCTCCCTTTGAGATTTTTCTCTAACTTCAATTTTTTTATTCATGTGTTATGCTGATATCTTTTTAGCAGGTTGCAAAAAGCAAGGAAGCAGAGCTTTGCCTACTCTGTGAATGGCCAAGAGTGATTTTTTTTGTTAGGTTTGTGAATCTGTGTTTTTGTGTGCATTTGTGATTTTTATTAGATGAATATGTTTTTTGTGAGTACATAATCTATGTTAGCATTAGTTTTGAGAATTTTTATTATTTGGTTAGGGTACATGAATTTGCATTTTTTTTTTCTCATGAATATGTTAGGTTTATGAATTAGATTTACCAAGTTGCTTATAAAAATGACCCATCTCCACCACCACCTAGATCAACTCCTAAAGCTGTTGATGAAGTTTTGTTCGTAGTTTATGAGTTTTGAAATTCCACAAATAGAGATTGTTTATCCTCGATTGTTTCATTCAGTTTATTACTATTAATTCGTAAGATTTCAGTTTCATTGGTGTTATGTAATTTTGCGCTATTGAGCTTGGTGAAGTCACCATCGCCCCGTGAACTTTGCTTTGAAATTATTTTGGCAGCAACTGTTTAAATATCAGTCACTATTATTGTGAGGGCCTATTTGTATCCTCCATCCCCCCCCTCCCCCCCCCCCCCCCCTTTTTTTTTTACTCTTTTTGCGAATCATGAGAATGGCAATTTTTCTGTTTGATCTTTGGTTTTTTTATTTTGTGAATATGCAATTTGCTAATCATGCTAATGTCGTGTGTGATTTTTCAATTCATTTTGGTTTTGTATTGATACACACTTATATATGCATATACCCACTTGATGCTCCTTTTGTATGCTTGGTTTAAAGGTAGCAAAATTTTTTTTGTTAAATTAATACAGATTGTTAGGGTTCTTAGGGATTGTTTATTTTTTTTTTTGGTTGTTGTTGCATTGCACCTCCCCATCCTTCAATCTATGCATTGATTCTGTCTCTCTCCTAACAACCACCCAACCACACATTCTAATTTATTCTCCCTCTTCTTCTTCTTTTTTTACTAGTCATGGCATCTCAATCTTGGAATGCTTTTGATTTGCATTTGGCTACTTTATTACATCACAAATCTTGCAAAGGTAATTTTTTGAACCCTTGTTGTGGTTGCATAGTCTATTACATCACAGATCTTGCAAAGGTAACTTTTTATTCCTTGGGTAATTTTGTTAACCTAATTTCTTAAGGTTGTAGTGTGTTTGTAGATTCATGAATGAAACATGAAATAACTCTGCCAGTTTCAAAAACCCATCACAAAACTTTGACTACTTATTATGGTTAGAAAAATAATAAATAGCTTAATCATCACTACTGAAAAAATTAGACAATGCCTACAAACAAAGGCAAAGTCAGTGGCTTTGAAATTGACAATTTTTGCATTTACTAATTTCAAAATCATTTGCTATTTTTTTTCTATTTTTTTTTCTAGACAGTTTGCAATTGATTTTGTCAATCCAAGCATGTGAAGCAAAAAGGAGAGGTATGTGCCCAATTTTTCTACGTGTGCATATGAATACATGAATATTCTTTTAGCCGAAAACATATCAAATTTAATGTATTTGCTGGATAATTTTAGAGGGAAAAACTTCCTTTAAAGGCCAATGTAGTTTTCTCCATGTTAAGTTACAAAACTCTCTCTTTAATAAATTTAGAAAAAAAAAGTGTGGTACTATGATTCCCAAATTTTGTTCCCACAATTCACTAGAGTGGGAAATGTCTATGTCTACTAACTAAAGCCATTTAAATCTTTTTTTAAAAGCCAATGTCTACTAACTAAAGCCATTTACGATTGTTGCTTACTAAAGTAAAATGCTAAAAAATTTCCAAAATTTGTTACATACATATAAGTTGCAATACATTTAATTGCCTCTCTCATAGGTACTATTCTTAAACCCTTCGGTTTTTATGATATTTTAGCAATCAAAAAGAAAAGAAAAGAAAAGAAAAGAAGAGAAGAGAAAAGAAAAAGAAGTGGGTAACAGCCTAACATGGTCAAATGTTTTTCTGTTATCTTTTTTTGTGCACTCTATAAACGTAGAGTTGGGTTTACTTCGGTGCTCTAGGATGACAACAGACAACTTTCTTTCTTTTTTTTGGATTTTTTGTTGATAATCACGGAGTTTTTGGTTATTTATTTTGTCATTTGAATGTGGATACATAGGTCTTTTGTTGAAAATTCTTATTTTTAATGAGAGCAATTGTGTTTGGATTTCACAACCAAACTAATATAGATATCCATAAACAGAACCAATCTGCAACTACATATATAGCCATTTGTTGCAACTGTAATCTTGATTGGAATAGTCATCGCGAATGGTATCAACATTTCTTATTTATATATTCTTAATAGAAATTTTATGCTTTCTCATAGTCAGATCATTTGATTTCTTCAATTCTCATGGCTCGTAGTTTAGAGATTGTGGACAGAGGAATATCTTTGAATTCATAAAACCCATATACTAAGAAGCACCGGTACGGGGGATTCACCAATTTTTCAAAAAGCAAGGGTGCGGGTGTGGGTACGGCGTGAGTAATTCTATGAGTGGAATTTGAAATAGGGAGGGTATTATTTGATAATGAAATGAGTAATTCCATGCTTCCCAATTTTAATCAAATTCTTTAACAGTTGTACCACATGTGGCAGTAGTTGGTGGTACCACTTACTATTGCACATGGTATAATTGGTAAAGCATTAAGGAAACAAATTTTTAAAATAAATTTGGGTATCATAGCGTTAGTCTTATGAAATTAAGGGGTATCATTTGATTTTGGAAGTTGGGGTTTTGTGTACTAATAAGGAGTGTATCTTATTGTGCAGGTGATACTTTAAGTGTGTTTGATAACTCTATTAAGTGGTGAAAATGAAAAATTTTAGCACTTAATTTTTTCAGTGCGTGTGATAATGTACCACTTGATTGAAGAAATAGCCAAAACTCCACTGAAAATGTTAAGTGAAAATTTTCTATTGAAAATAATCATTGAATGTAGTCTATTTTAGTTTTTAAAACACTATTTTCAGTATTGCAAATACAAATCACTTAAATTTTTCAGTACTTAATTTCAGCACTTAATTTTCAGTGGACCCACTATAAGAGATAGACACATTGTAGTGTTTGTGGATTGTGTTTGTGAGATTTATTTGTGCTCAAAGACTTACTCATTTTCTTTTTTGTTGTGCCTGTCGGGCACGCCCAATTGCATAGGGAGCCGGTGAATGATATGATATAACTCTAGAAATGGTTCTTTTGTAAATTAACTTTATAGTTTTCAAAGCAAACATATAAGGAACAATAGTAAGATTCAACCTAATTATATTTGCATTTCCAAATAGGTCTATGGAATGTTGTTTTCTTGACCAAGTTCATAGTCAATTGCAAGTTTGCTGGCTACTTTTAGTTGTCTAGGTTCAGTGTGCGAGGAAAATTTGTTTTGTTTGGATATGTATCACATGGCATGTTTTTTCGATATGCCAAAAAATTTGAATTCTATGCAACTTGGTAAAAGAAAGCTACCGTTTAGATGACTTTTTTAGAGCTAGCAATCACTTGATGGCTTTTTTAGAGCTAACAATCACTTCTGCAGGCATCACTTTTTAAATTTGCGTCATGCCCACTGGCACAGCTAATTACTAGTTTAGAATACCCATTAATAATATCTGCATTAGAAAACCAGTTGATAATAGAAGACCCATTGAAAATAAAGAAATCCAGATACTCCAAACTCTGTCAACAGATAATAAATATGCTTCACTAATAAAATAAGAAGTCTGATAATAAACTGATAGATGCATAGAAGGAAATCACCAAGATAAAAATTTCTGATATAACGTCATAGACTTTCGGTTCAGATGATAGAGAAGATAATAATCCAGCTACTATTCCCGAAAAAGAAATCACATACTTGGTGTAGCTTCCAACTCTCCTCTACAAAGATGTGAAATAAATTAATCTTACCTATACCAAAACTATTTCTAATGCCACTAGGGGTGCTCACAAGTCGGGTGAGTCGGGTTTGGCCCTCATTCGCTCATCCATCCGAGCATAGTCGGGTTTGCCTCCTTCCACCCGTCATCCACTGCTTTGTCGCGTGCACCCTACTCATCGGGTGGTCGGGTGAGTCGAGTCGAGTCGGGTGAAACCCGATTGTCTCATTTGTCTCAATCAAGCATTTGCTTTACACATGACTTTGTCTTCATTTTCTTTTTTTTCTTTTTTTTGCTTTGAATGTTTTTGTCTACATAGTCATGGGCTAACCAAAACTCTGAACAAACAAAAAATAAAAACATAAGCATGTGCTAGTTTGATGGTTTTAGTGTTTTTATATCTCTGCTACTGACATATATTTTATTGATACAAGAATATAACACATATATATTTTTAAAGAATATATAATACATAATACATATACACTCATATACTGATATAAGCATATTACATATATATATATATTAAAGACTATATAATACAAAATGGATATATTGATATAAGCATATTACATATACATTTTTTTAAAAATTAAGTGTGTTTCGAGTCGAGTCGGGTCGGGTGAATCGGGTTTTCACCCCCTTAGACCCGTGACTCCACCCGAAATTATCGAGTTTCCACCCCCAAGACTTGTGACTGCACCCACATTGTTTAAAAACCAATAAAAAGGCTACGGGTGAGTCGGGTGGTCGGGTGAGTCGGGTGGTGGGCGGGTGGTTTTGAGCAGCCCTAGATGCCACACCAAAACTCCCAACACATACATCCCCAACAAGCCAAGAATATGAATGCAATATTATGCATGATCAAACAATCACATGCAGTTCTACTCATTCATCACGTAATGACATCCACTTAGAGCTATACATATTAACTACTAAATTAAAAGCACATACATGTCATATAAGCAACACATAGATATCACATAGAATCAACACATAAGTGACACAAAGAAAACACATAAGTACCAGATAGCTCCAAAACCCAAAAATTCACAAACCTAAAACTCTGACCAAGCCCTAACCACGATTTGGGAATCATCTAGTCACACACAGTCTAGGTTAACCTAAAGCTCTGATACCAAACTGTCACACCCCATTTTTGAATAACCAAATATTCAATCAAGGGCATATATCTGGACTAATCGTCAATTGTCAAAACCCCAAGGGTGACACCCTCACACACGTTATCAAATAATTACACTGAACACAAAATTTAATACCCATTAAATAAAAGCGCATGATTTTGTTTTAAATAAACTCTTGATTATTAAACTTGTATTCCCAAACATTCATTTTCATTACAAAAGAAATAGCGTTCAATTGAAAATGCTATACTCTTTTCAATTTAAAAAAAAACACCATTTTTTATCAAAAAAATTCTCCGTATAGAGTTCAACGAAAATAAAATAAATTCTAGACATCCTTTGGTCAAGAGCCACTACACCGTTCCCAATCTCAATAATAAAATCCATACTACTATATCATAAATATGGCTCACATTGTAAAGCCAAGTATCCAATCAAGTGCACACCCTCACCAATATTTAACCGTCCAAAAATCCAATGTTGCTAACCCACATCCAATTTTAAAAGACCATTTTAAGAAAAAATAAATTTAAATTACTTTCATAACACACATGATCTCTTTTTAAACAAAACTTATTTCTCATCAAACTCATTCCCAGAAATATTACAAGAAAAATCCACCTCTCAATCTTTTCTCCATTCTCATTTAATACAAAATGAAATCCAACGTTTCCCTTTACATAGAAATAATAAATTTCCTCCCTTGAATCACAATAAAATTATCTGGTTACAGTAATAAACGGAACAATTTCCAACACTGCACTATCTCAAGTCAGAGCTGCTACAAACGTCCCCAAAGTCCAATAATACAACTGAAATATAACTATACCTAATAATGTTCTCAACCTTGGCTCACAATGCCAACTAAATAAAAGAGTATCATATAATACATAAAGAATGACAAGTAGATATCTTCAACTTCACAAACAGATAGGCTGCTCCACAACAAACTCCAACTATGATATCCTGCATATGTCATCCGACTACGTTTCAAATAGAAATGCACCCTAAATGCATAACACACTCGGGTCAGTTACATGACTGGTATGAGTTAAACAAAATATTAACTCACACACAATCGTGAGGATCAGTCATAGTCCTGTATGTCAACACAACAACAACATAATACAAAAGATCGGGCAGCAAAATAGTTCCACACACCTAACAGAACAAAGGGGTAGTTTCCCTTTTAGGTAGTAGCCATATCGTTCCTACCCGAATTAAAATTAGGCAAACACTTACCTTTCTCAACTATGGTAGGCCAAAACCTGCCAACACATTAGTGGACCTACCATCCTGTAAAAATAGAAGTTAGCACATTTATCAAAAATTGAAAATTAGGGGCTGCTTGTTTAAACTAAATTATGTCCATGACGGAGCTGAAATTAGACAAAACATAAAACACGGAAGTAGTCTGGATTGTCGTTTTACTATAGTTTACGCGAAACAACCATCAATTATGAAGTTACGTGTCCAAATTATTCAATTTACTAATATGGTCCTACTTATTTTCGAATCACGAATCCCCATAAACATTAAGTCACACATAGAAAACCCCATTAAACCAACGAATACAACAGGAAAATTGGTAGAAAATTTGATTAATAAGCATCCACGAATTTCTACGATTTTACGACAACAAGAGGTAATTAATTATAATTCAAACTTCTAACTGCAAGAATAAAATACCGCAAATTATTTTATGTAATTACACCTTATGTTCACCACCTCGGCCACCCAACATGGTTCAGCCTACACATATATCCCATGTGTCTCCTAACATAATACTAACTCTCACTCCGGTCCCAACTCCAATGGGTATCACTGGGGTTTGAGTATACACCGAAAGTCTAGTCCTTACTTTCTTGATGTTAATAAAATAATGTCTAGATACACATGAAATAGACCAACAAGTCAGGCATAAGGCTTAAAATAATGAAGAGATGGGTCATTCACGTAGTCGCCGTCTAATCACACAAGGACGAGTCATCCATGAAGTCCCCGCCTAAACTCATATGGAGTAGTGGTGAACTATAGATATTCCTAATATTAACTTCTATTAGAAAAACTACACGCAAATAGTCGCACACTCACAAATTCATGAAATTCGACATTACATGAGAATTCTTATATCTCAACGTAATTTCACGTTACAGCATAACAACGAATACGAGTTCACCCAGACATAAACCAACTTATATGCTCACATGGTCACAAATCCACAAAGGCCAATATTATACGAGAATTCATATATCTCTAAGTATATTTACGTTAAGTCATATAAACGAATAAGTACCCACATAGAATCGTAATACAACATGTATGCACATTAAAGACACATAAAACTGGTATTGAAATTCCAATTTTCTACCCAAACAGTGCAGAATCAAGAAAAACTCAAAACATGAAAAGTGTGTTGAATCACGTTTTACACAAGACGCGAACAAAATGTGAAAATTCTAAACCACGATTTAATATTTTTTTTTGAAGTTTCAACAACTGTTAAAATAAAAAAAAAATGAATTTCACATAAATTCTGGATTAATTTGTTTTTCAATCCCTAAGCTATTTCAATGAATTCACATACGAGTTTATCAAAGTACGAATGTAACAAAT
Source organism: Hydrangea macrophylla (assembly GCA_033977485.1). Classification (NCBI taxonomy): domain Eukaryota; kingdom Viridiplantae; phylum Streptophyta; class Magnoliopsida; order Cornales; family Hydrangeaceae; genus Hydrangea; species Hydrangea macrophylla. The sequence continues at coordinate 8,204,116 of CM066990.1, read as the reverse complement.
TTGAATGCTCCAAGATCATGATCACTAAGTCACATAGAAAACAATATTTATATTTGATTTATAATGATATATAACACAAAGATTAAACACCAACAAACAACATGCAAGAATTCAATTCATTCGGATATATATATAAACACGTGTATATATACACATCCGGATACACATATATTTTAACTCACCGAGTTTTTGCACTAAATTCCATAAAGATTTGGTGACTGACTAAATCATGATTAACGAAACGAGATTGTGATCCCTTATCTTTCTACTTCTTTTTCTTCTTCTTCTTCTTCTTCTTCTTCTTCTTCTCTTTCTTTTTCTCTTTCTTGTCTCACGTCCCCTGTTCTCTCTTTTCTTTTTTTACTTTTTTTTCTTCATTTTTTTCTTTTTTTTTTCATATGGGGGCTTGGTTTTATATATGTATATATATGCTACACACATAATATGCTATATACACACAACATATATCATAGCATACATGTACATATGAATCCCCTTTCTTGTCTTATGGGCTCACAAAAAGACATCAAATGAGCCCAAAATGCAATACAGAGTACTAAAATGAGTAACCCAATGGGTCCCATGACCCTGGTACTTAATTTTAATATTAATTACATTATTTAACACATTTATGGGCCTATGAACACTACTAAAACTAAGCACATCAACACTCCAATAACTTGTCCAACTTAAACTTTTACAACTCAACCCCACCACTAAGCTTTAAAAAATTTCACTTAGTAATTAATAATAAGTAAAAATAAATACACACAAATAACTAAATAACCATAAAAATTTAAATGCACATAGTATGTTAATAGCACATAAAAAAATTCAGGTTGCATCATTAACATATTTAAAAAAATAAACATTTATATTAGAAGAGTACAGGTGTTGTAGTTATATCGATAAAGTACTAACTAGGTTTTCTATGGATAATTCGAAGAAAGGTTTGTTATCTTTCAGGCTTGGTTTAACGTTCTCTAAGGATCAGTGTCCTAAGACACAAGAGGAGCGGAATAGCATAACAGGAGTTCCCTATGCTTCGAAAGTGGAAAGACTTATGTATGCGATGTTATGCACTAGACCGGATATCTTATTTGATGTAGGCATGGTTAGCAGGTATCAATCAAATCCTGGTCTAAAGTACTAGACTGTCACGCCCCGACGTAGCATAATTCAGGAAAGCATTTAATTTCCTTTATGAACTCGTAGGTCGTGACAAGTGAGTATGACCAATTGTCCCTGCAACAAATAACTTAACAAACATTTCTAGAGCAAAGGATACTAATAAACATAAGCTCTGAAATTTAAAACTTACTAAACTATTACATAAGTCAATGTCTTAGGCACAAAACGCCCTTATTCAAAAGCTATTCTCCAGTCTATTACAACTTCAGAAAATGAAAGACATAGGAAAAATAATAAGCAGCCTCCTGGAAAGTTCCCTGCCTCTAACTAGCATAGTCGAAGTACCCTGGCTGCTCCTGCCCCTGAAAATCTGGACATACAGTCCAGGACGCATCAACGCCGTCAGCTTATGAAAGCTGGTGAGTAAAATAAGCAAGTGCTCGCAATGTATATATAAGCAAATAAACAACGGTACCATTTAACTTTAACAGTAATATATTCAAGGTTCCAATTCCAACATAATCACGGGGGAATATAGTAATAAATAAATACGAAATTGTACATGAATTGTGAAACATCTTATTTTGCCAATTCTTTCCTTTAGAATAAACCAATTAAATCAATACATTATTTCAGCTACCAGAAGTAATGAGTATTCAGTCATTCAATTCATACGCTACACTATCGCCTCCAATACCAGGAATACTATCCGATCGGTATTGAAGTCACACGCCACACTACTGCCTCAGATACCAGGAATACTATCCGATCGATATCTAGACCAAACACAACCAACCATCGCTCCGGATATCAGGAATACTATCCGATCAATATCCGAAACGCGCGCCTTAGATACCAGGAATACTATCCGATCGATATCTAAGTCGTACACAACACTATCACCATCGCTTCGGATATCAGGAATACTATCCGATCAATATCCGAAACACGCGCCTTAGATACCAGGAATACTATCCGATCGATATCTAAATCGTACACAACACTATCACCTCCAATACCAGGAATACTATCCGATCGATATTGAGGTCACACACCAAACTGCCACCCTTTACTCTTTTCACGCTTTATTCCACGCTTGCATGTTGACACAACCTCAACCCTAATATGTATGTCAATGTTCCATAAATAACACCATTACTTACTCACAAAACCGGATAATCGTACGAGCATAAACTTCGATCTTAAACATTCTTACAAGTCCAATTTCTAACAGTGAGCCTTTAAAACAGTGTATTTTGTCAAACAGTTCTTTGAAATCACCCAAAACATTTTCCAAACAGTCCCTTACCAAAAATCACACAAACTGCCAAAACTGCCACCTCGCGCGAGCGGATCGCGCGAGCGAGGGGGAGGGCAGATCGCGCGAGCGGATCGCGCGCGCGAAGGGGCTGGACAGGTCGCGCGAGCGGATCGCGCGCGCGGAGGGGCTGGACAGGTCGCGCGAGCGGATCGCGCGCGCGAGGGGGGAAAAAGTCCGCGCGAGCGGGCCGCGCGAGCGAACCTCGCGCGAGCGGGTCGCTCGCGCGAGTTCTTGCAGAATGCCATCTTCTTCGTCTTCTCCCCTGTTTTCAGTTTCTGGACTGAAATTACCCAGTTTCAGAATCTGTTCGTACCAAGACAAGTGATATATGGTTTTCCTCGGTTTTCCGCGTAGATTAAGAATACGCGATCAATTTTAACTAATACGGATTATATCACTAGTTATTCGCGATTAAAGTTAAAGTGACAAAACTTAAAATCAACGGTTCGTCGCGATACGGGTAAATTACTGTGTAGGATTCGAACCACAGCTTATCGGGATCAATATCTTCCATTCCCAATTTACAGAATCAATTTTGGTTACGATTTCTAAAACTTCAATTTTCAAGCTTCAATGGTGAATTGATATATATATACATATACACACATATATACGCTGAAATTTACATATATAAACATGGCGAGTGAGTTTAATTTACTCACTGAGGTGTTTACTATAGAGAATTTGAGATAGATAATTTCCCCCGAGAATTCCGTTGTTGAGAAAGCTCCTCCGTTTGTGATCTTGAGATATGTATATATGTATAACTATGAATGTGTGTATGAGTATGTATATACAGTATGTGTGTGTGTTTGTATCTTGAGAGATTGAGAGAGGTTGAGAGAATTTGAGAGAGTTTGAGAGTGAGAGATGAGGGACTGTGAGTGAGAGATTGAGAGAGAGAGACACCAACATATATACATATATATAAACTGATGATATGAGTAGGCTCCAAGTTAGGCAAAGAAATCCTTCGGTGAGGTTGAGCTCACGTGCTCCCTCACCCAAACTGCGATAAGGATGCAGATTAAATCATAAACTGGTATTTTTCGGTTGAAAATAAAGATACAGAAAATTATATTAATGTAGGAATTAAATTCCCGGTTTAAACAAAAATATAGATATTGATTTTGAAACCTTAGAAAATATTTTGGAAATTACAGTTTGACCCCAGATAATTATTACAACGAGAAATTAAATCAAATACCCATGGAAATGAAATGCAATATGTATTTATTAATGATAATAAAATACAGGGCGTTACACCCTACCCACCTTAACAGAGATTTCGCCCCGAAATCTGAGCTAACTAATCCTGAAACAACTCGGGGTATCTAGTCCTCATGTCTGACTCTAACTCCCACGACGCCTCTCCTTCGTCATGATGCCTCCACTGAACCTTAACCAAAGGAACGTCTCTTCTTCTCAGCCTCTTGATACTCTGGTCGAGAATTCTCACAGGTCTATCCTTGTAAACAACATTCTGACTTGTCTCAATATCATCAAAATTAACCACATGTGAAGGATCCCGTATGTATTTCCTTAACATACTGACATGGAATACATTATGAACACCAGACATCTTTGGTGGCAACGCGAGCCGATAAGCCACTTTCCCAACACGTTCCAAAACCTCGAACGGTCCGATGAAACGAGGTGCCAGCTTCCCTCTCTTCTGACCAAAACGTACTATTCCACGAACAGGTGAAACCTTAAGGAGTACGTGATCACCGATACTGAACTCCAAGTCCTTTCGTCGTCGATCCGCATAACTCTTGTGTCTACTCTGTGCAGTTGTCATCCTTTCCTTGACCAGTGAAATCTTCTCATTGGTCTCTCTCACCAAATCTGGTCCCAAAAGTTCCGTGTCTCCCACTTCAGCCCAACACAACGGAGATCGACAAGGTCGTCCGTACAAAGCTTCGAACGGCGCCATTCCAATACTTGAGTGATAACTGTTGTTATAAGCAAATTCGACCAATGGCAAGTGCGTCTCCCAAGACTCTTCAAAGTCAATTGCACAAGCTCTGAGCATATCTTCCATAATCTGGTTAACACGCTCGGTCTGTCCATCGGTCTAAGGATGGAAAGCAGTACTCATCTTGAGCGAAGTTCCCATAGCCTTCTGCAGACTTTCCCAAAATCCCGAGGTAAAACGTGCATCGCGGTCTGATACAATCGTCACAGGCGCACCGTGCAGTCGCACCACTTGCTGTAGGTACATTCGACTCATCCTTTCTACTGGGTAAGTCATATTGTACGCGATAAAGTGTGCAGACTTCGTCAAACGATCCACAATTACCCAAATCGCGTCATGATTCTGTTGTGACCGGGGTAATCCAACCACGAAATCCATAGTTATGTGCTCCCACTTCCATCCTGGAATAGGTAAGGGTTGCAACAATCCCGAGGGTCTCTGATGTTCGGCCTTCACTTGTTGACAAGTCAAACATTTAGACACAAACTCGGCTACTTCCCGCTTCATCCCTTCCCACCAGAAGTTTCTCTTCAAATCCTTATACATCTTTGTTCCTCCTGGGTGTACTGTCAGTCTCGATTTATGTGCTTCTTCGAGAATATCTTTTCTCAAACCTCCTGAATCTGGCACACACAATCTGTCTCGACATCTGTACCCTCCATCGGCCCCAACCTTCCATTCTGTCGGGTCCTTCTCTAACATCTTGGCGAACCATGCTTGAAACTTCTCATCTTCCTTCTGGGCTTCGATGATTCGACTCACAAGTGTTGGTTGTACCATGAGGCATCCAAAGTGTTGCCCGACACTTTCCTCAAAAATCTGCATATCAAATTCTGCGATTGTCTCTAAAGCTTTCCATTCCCTCAACATCAATGAAGCAATCATTCCTCGAGGCTTCCGGCTTAGGGCGTCAGCGACTACATTAGCCTTACCGGGGTGGTACTCTAATGTGAAGTCGTAGTCCTTAATCAGCTCCATCCACCTACGTTGCCTCATGTTCAGCTCCTTCTGAGTAAACAAATACTTAAGGCTCTTGTGGTCCGAGAATAAATCAAACTTCTCCCCAAAGAGGTAGTGTCTCCAGATCTTGAGCGCAAACACAACGGTTGCCAGCTCTAAATCATGAGTTGGGTAGTTCAATTCATTTGGCTTCAACTGTCGTGAACCATAAGCTATGACCTTTCCGTCTTGCATAAGGACACATCCCAATCCTTGATACGAGGCGTCACTAAAAATAGTGAACTTCTCACCATCCCTTGGTATCGCAAGCACTGGCGCTGTTGTCAATCTCTCTTTCAGTTTCAGAAAAGCGCGTTCATGCTTATCAGTCCATTCAAACTTCAAATCTTTCTTAGTCAACCCAGTTAACGGGGCTGCTATCTTTGAGAAACCTTCTACAAATCTCCGATAGTAACCAGCTAGTCCCAGAAAACTTCGGACTTCTGTAGCATTGGTCGGCCGAGTCCAATTTGCCACTGCATCGGTCTTTGATGAGTCAACCGCGATTCCTTGTTGAGAGATCACATGCCCGAGAAACTTAACTTCCTGAAGCCAGAATTCACACTTGCTGAATTTAGCATACAGGCGGTGATCCTTGAGAGTCTGCAACGCGATCCTCAGGTGTTGTTCATGCTCTTCCTCTGACTTGGAATAGATCAAAATATCATCAATAAAGACAATAACGAATTGATCTAAGTATGGCTTGAATACTCTGTTCATCAAGTCCATAAACACAGCTGGAGCATTCGTCATCCCAAACGGCATCACTAAGAACTCGTAGTGTCCGTATCTCGTCCTGAAAGCAGTCTTAGGTATGTCTTCCTTCCGCACCCTCAACTGGTGATACCCTGACCGTAGATCAATCTTAGAAAAGGTCGTGGCTCCTTGCAACTGATCAAACAGATCGTCTATCCGAGGTAAAGGATACTTATTCTTGATAGTAACCTTATTCAGTTCTCGGTAGTCAATACACAACCGCATCGACCCATCCTTCTTCTTCACAAACAACACTGGTGCTCCCCAGGGTGAAGTACTTGGACGAACAAAACCCAACTTCTCAAGTTCTTGAACTTGTTCCTTCAGCTCCAACAACTCTGTAGGGGCCATCCTGTAGGGAACCTTGGTTATAGGTCGAGTACCTGGCACCAATTCCACACAGAATTCTATGTCCCTTTCCGGCGGTAATCCTGAAATATCTCGGAATACTTCCTCGAACTCTTTGATTACCGGTATAGATGATACTGTCACCTCTGCACTGACAACCTCAATGTTTGCTAGGCATCTAGTGAGGAACATATCACCCGAAGGGTTACATTGGAAATCGAAGAGTCGATTCCCCTTGTCTGCAAATGTGATCCTCTTCCTTGCACAATCCAACTTCGCATCATTCTTCTCGAGCCAATCCATTCCCAGGATTATATCGAACTCCTTCATCGATAGAACCACCAAACTTGCCAAAAGTTCACGGTCTCCTAACCGTAGAGGACAATCCTTACACACATGTAATAACTTGACTATGGTCCCTAAGGGTGAGACAGCACTCAAAGCTTCCTCTAAACGATGCGGTACGATACCCAACTTCTGAACGATCTTAACAGATATAAAGGAATGTGTAGCACCCGTGTCAAATAAAACTTTAACATGAGAGTTAAACAAGGTTAGAGTACCTTCCACTACTCGTTGCTCGGGCGGTCCCTCCTCATTGGTACCTTCTTCATACCCTGTCTTCTCATAGCCAGCAGCCTCGGGAATGACAGCATTCAGACGGGCTTGTCCTTGCTGACCATAGTTACCTTTCCTAGGAGCCTTGCATTCTGGACTTATGTGGCCTGGCATGCCACAATTATAGCACACAACTCCTGGACGATCCGTACGCCTAGGTGCTCTGCAATCTTTAGCTCGATGACCGGGAACTCCACAATTGAAGCAGTTGTTGTTTTTGGCCCCTTCTATTGCTAGAGGCTGATACTGCTGAACTGCTTGTGTCTGCTGAGGTTTCTTTCCTCCATCCCAGGTCCTTTTCTGTCCTTGAGGGTACCCAGGTTTCTGTCCTGAATATCCCTTCTGCGGAGGTCGATTTCCAAACGGCTTCGAGTTCTGACAACCATCATTCTCTAACCCCGTAGCCAATCTCACTAGGACTTCAAATGACTGGCCCAGATGCCCCATAGTCAGATGTCGAAGAGACAGGTTGAGACCTCGGTGATACTTCTTGATTTTCTTCTGGGGTGTGTCCACCATATGTGGAGCAAAGCGAGACAGACGCTCAAATCGAGTAGTGTACTCTCGGACAGTCAGATTCCCTTGAGTCAACTCCATAAACTCTTTCTCTCTCTTGTCCTTCTCTTCTTCGGGGAAATACTTCTCAAGAAATCTTTCCTTAAACACCACCCACGGCATTCTCCTTGCAGCTTCTTCCCCAATTGTCGCCTTTTCAGCATCCCACCAATCAGCCGCTGCATAAGACAGCTGAAAGATAGCCAGACGCTTCTTCTCCAGATCAGTGCACTCTATGGTCTCAAAGATACGCTCCATCTGACGTAGCCACTGTTCCGCTTGCCAGGGTTCATCAGTTCCCGCAAAATACTCAGGTCGCAAAGCGCGAAACTCTTTGAGAAGCTTGTCTCCCGTCTGGTGGGCTTGCCTTCCATTCCCGTTGTAATTCCCATTCTGATTATTGTTCCTTGCGTTCTGATCACTAACCCTCTCCAACCTCCTTACAAAAGCTTCGAACATTCCGGTTGGATCTATTACCGGGGGTGCATCTTCAATAGCGGGACGATTCCTGAGATTTCTTCTAGCCATCTGATCGAGAGAACGGTACCTATCCATCAATCAACAGAATTCGGTCAACCTCTCGAGAAGAAAGAAAATTCTAAACGATAGAAAGCGACTAAACACGGAACGAAGTCGAACGATCTTATCTTAATTCTATCTTAACGGGAGATCCTATGTGTCTGGACAATCGGTCGAGCCATAACCTGGCTCTGATACCAAAAAGCCTGTCACGCCCCGACGTAGCATAATTCAGGAAAGCATTTAATTTCCTTTATGAACTCGTAGGTCGTGACAAGTGAGTATGACCAATTGTCCCTGCAACAAATAACTTAACAAACATTTCTAGAGCAAAGGATACTAATAAACATAAGCTCTGAAATTTAAAACTTACTAAACTATTACATAAGTCAATGTCTTAGGCACAAAACGCCCTTATTCAAAAGCTATTCTCCAGTCTATTACAACTTCAGAAAATGAAAGACATAGGAAAAATAATAAGCAGCCTCCTGGAAAGTTCCCTGCCTCTAACTAGCATAGTCGAAGTACCCTGGCTGCTCCTGCCCCTGAAAATCTGGACATACAGTCCAGGACGCATCAACGCCGTCAGCTTATGAAAGCTGGTGAGTAAAATAAGCAAGTGCTCGCAATGTATATATAAGCAAATAAACAACGGTACCATTTAACTTTAACAGTAATATATTCAAGGTTCCAATTCCAACATAATCACGGGGGAATATAGTAATAAATAAATACGAAATTGTACATGAATTGTGAAACATCTTATTTTGCCAATTCTTTCCTTTAGAATAAACCAATTAAATCAATACATTATTTCAGCTACCAGAAGTAATGAGTATTCAGTCATTCAATTCATACGCTACACTATCGCCTCCAATACCAGGAATACTATCCGATCGGTATTGAAGTCACACGCCACACTACTGCCTCAGATACCAGGAATACTATCCGATCAATATCTAGACCAAACACAACCAACCATCGCTCCGGATATCAGGAATACTATCCGATCAATATCCGAAACGCGCGCCTTAGATACCAGGAATACTATCCGATCGATATCTAAGTCGTACACAACACTATCACCATCGCTTCGGATATCAGGAATACTATCCGATCACTATCCGAAACACGCGCCTTAGATACCAGGAATACTATCCGATCGATATCTAAATCGTACACAACACTATCACCTCCAATACCAGGAATACTATCCGATCGATATTGAGGTCACACACCAAACTGCCACCCTTTACTCTTTTCACGCTTTATTCCACGCTTGCATGTTGACACAACCTCAACCCTAATATGTATGTCAATGTTCCATAAATAACACCATTACTTACTCACAAAACCGGATAATCGTACGAGCATAAACTTCGATCTTAAACATTCTTACAAGTCCAATTTCTAACAGTGAGCCTTTAAAACAGTGTATTTTGTCAAACAGTTCTTTGAAATCACCCAAAACATTTTCCAAACAGTCCCTTACCAAAAATCACACAAACTGCCAAAACTGCCACCTCGCGCGAGCGGATCGCGCGAGCGAGGGGGAGGGCAGATCGCGCGAGCGGATCGCGCGCGCGAAGGGGCTGGACAGGTCGCGCGAGCGGATCGCGCGCGCGGAGGGGCTGGACAGGTCGCGCGAGCGGATCGCGCGCGCGAGGGGGGAAAAAGTCCGCGCGAGCGGGCCGCGCGAGCGAACCTCGCGCGAGCGGGTCGCTCGCGCGAGTTCTTGCAGAATGCCATCTTCTTCGTCTTCTCCCCTGTTTTCAGTTTCTGGACTGAAATTACCCAGTTTCAGAATCTGTTCGTACCAAGACAAGTGATATATGGTTCTCCTCGGTTTTCCGCGTAGATTAAGAATACGCGATCAATTTTAACTAATACGGATTATATCACTAGTTATTCGCGATTAAAGTTAAAGTGACAAAACTTAAAATCAACGGTTCGTCGCGATACGGGTAAATTACTGTGTAGGATTCGAACCACAGCTTATCGGGATCAATATCTTCCATTCCCAATTTACAGAATCAATTTTGGTTACGATTTCTAAAACTTCAATTTTCAAGCTTCAATGGTGAATTGATATATATATACATATACACACATATATACGCTGAAATTTACATATATAAACATGGCGAGTGAGTTTAATTTACTCACTGAGGTGTTTACTATAGAGAATTTGAGATAGATAATTTCCCCCGAGAATTCCGTTGTTGAGAAAGCTCCTCCGTTTGTGATCTTGAGATATGTATATATGTATAACTATGAATGTGTGTATGAGTATGTATATACAGTATGTGTGTGTGTTTGTATCTTGAGAGATTGAGAGAGGTTGAGAGAATTTGAGAGAGTTTGAGAGTGAGAGATGAGGGACTGTGAGTGAGAGATTGAGAGAGAGAGACACCAACGTATATACATATATATAAACTGATGATATGAGTAGGCTCCAAGTTAGGCAAAGAAATCCTTCGGTGAGGTTGAGCTCACGTGCTCCCTCACCCAAACTACGATAAGGATGCAGATTAAATCATAAACTGGTATTTTTCGGTTGAAAATAAAGATACAGAAAATTATATTAATGTAGGAATTAAATTCCCGGTTTAAACAAAAATATAGATATTGATTTTGAAACCTTAGAAAATATTTTAGAAATTACAGTTTGACCCCAGATAATTATTACAACGAGAAATTAAATCAAATACCCATGGAAATGAAATGCAATATGTATTTATTAATGATAATAAAATACAGGGCGTTACATAGACAATCGTTAAACATATTCTTAAGTACTTGAGAAGAACTAAAGATTACATGCTTATGTAAGGCATAGATGAATTGATTCTAGTAGGATATACTGACTTGGAATTTATGTCAGATAAAGATTCGAAAAAGTCTACATTAGGATATTTCCTTACTCTAAGAGGTGGTGCTATTAGTTGGAGAAGCATTAAGCAAAAATTCATTGCAGACTCAAATACTGAAGTTGAGTATGTGGATCTTGTGAAGTTGCCAAAGAAGCTATTTGGCTCAAGAAGTTCCTCATGGAACTCAAGGTAGTACCACTGTCATTATGATCTATTATATTATACTGTGATAATAGTGGGGCAGTGGCTCAATCCAAGGAGCCACAGAAAGGGAAAGCATGTAGAAAGGAAGTATCATCTTATTTGAGATATAGTTCAGCGTGGAGATGTGACTGATGAAGGCTGGTTTTTGTAGAATACTAGCCCGACAAAGAGTAGAATTTGTCAATCTTAGCCCCAGATCTCTTATTTTACCTGCACTTGTACTTTAATCTATCTCTTTACACAATGACGTATTTCCTTGGTATGTTGTTATGATTAGTATTGTTTTATGCAGATTTTATAAGCTGAAATGATAACAGGTTGAAAAGGGGATAGTGAAGAAATAAAGAGGATATTTTAAAATTAAATTTCAAGTCCCAATCGATTGCCATTATTTGACAATCGATTGACATGCTTTCCACACCAATCGATTGCCATTTTTGAGCAATCAATTTGCATACATACCAATCGATTACTTTCAAACCCAATTAATTGGTAAGGACTGGCAGTCAAGCCTCTTTATTGGAGTAGAATCTTAGCATATCCTTGATTTGTGTGACAACCATCCATTATGGAATGAACCTAGATGCCTCTAGCTGATGAGTATTGTATTATAAATAGGTATGAGTGAGAAGAGAGGGGGGTTGGCTCATTTTTTGGTTATTTTGCAGCAATTCTAGAGTTTAGGAAAAGAAAATGGTCTGTTGAAAACAGATATAGAGTCGCCACTTGGTCTTTAAGGAACCAAGAAACCTAATTTTGACTCACCCAAATAGATAAAGGGCACCGGCCCTTCATAACCAAAGAACTTGGCTCGGGGTTTTGGTACGAGAGAGGAAGGAGCCTTTGTCACGACTAAAACACCCTCAACTCGCCCCGTCTTTCGATGGGCCTCAATTAGCATCCAAATAATCATCTTATACTATGTGTGGTTCGACAATTAATACTATGATAGTATATTATATCACATAAGAAACTTGAAATGGAAGATCTAAAGATAAAATATCATTCATAAGATCTAAGCCAAGTATCACACAATGCAAAGTGAAAGATCACACGAATAAACCTAGGAAAAACCGTCTAATCACATATCAAGTAATAAAGTTTTCCTAATCTAAGGGGACATGAATTGTTCTTGAAACAAATAATCAAAGAAATCAAAATATGCTTAGCAAGCTAGTATGATGCATGTTATTCTTTGAGAAAAGAAGATCTCTCAATCTCCGGGAGAAAAGGCTGTTACTAAAAGGCTGTTACTGTTTCTGGAGGCTTTGAGACGACTGAATCTTGGTGTGTAGCCTGGTATCCTGCACTAATATACAAGATCTGGAGTTTGAAAAATACTGAAATATCATTAAAATATTCAGAATGGTTCATTAACATTGTTTGGATCATACGTTGAGTATTGTCTAATTGTTCACACAAGTGTTATCGAACAAGTCTAGTGTAGTCGTTCGTACAATCAAAGTCCCATAAAATATTTCAATTATGTCACATTCTTGTATGGACCCAGTGATAATAAGATGGCTCGGCTGAATTGATCGTTGACTCTGACATACCTTTTGCCTTACCTTTTGCCTTATCTTTTGCTGAGTACTTAAGCCGTTGGAGAGGGAAGGCAGCTAAAATGGTTCAGAGACCAACCGAAAAAGAACAAATCTGGATGTTGATGAAAAACCTCCAGCCTGTCTACCAAGAAAAGATGTGGTTTCAATCAATCAACACCTTCGCTGAGGTATTTAACGTGGGAGCTAGGATTGAAGATGCAATACAAGAAGGAGTGATCAAGTGGGAGGTACCAGTGAATAGATATAGGCATCCGAACTACGGGGGGCACTCAGGAAATCATTCAGGGCCTATGAATGTAGACGCTCTAATTGAACTCGAAAAGAAGTTCGATGTAACAAAAAGCTACCTGAGAAGAGGGGGGATAAGCCATTAAGAAAGTCTTCAGAGCTAGGGGTATCACTGTTTATAGCTCTCGACAGGCTACTAGAAAAGGAGCATCTTTAATTGTTGGAACCACGGCCAAGGCCAAACCCACTTCCTCCGAACATCAAATCTAATATGTACTGTAAGTTCCATCAAGATCAAGGACATTCCACTGATCGATGCCTGAGGCTAAGGCATGAAATTCAAAATCTGATAAATTAGAAAATAATATCTGAGCCTCCAACCAACCCGCCAAATGTCACCAAGAACCCACTACCGAATCACCACACAGTACCACCACTATCGGGCATTTATTCCTTGGGGATAGAGGAAACTTTGTCTGACCCGTCCATTTTCATTACCAAAATTAGGGAACAAATGGAATCATATCAACTGCTAGAAGATGTGTTAGTTTGCATGATCGAGAAACAGTTGGGAAAAGATTCTGCTTTGGAATGGTGGGCCTCAGAGACGGATAACTCGATCTGGTATGAAGACGATCCAAGCATCGATCAGACAAAAAACTTATGGTACGATAGTGATAAAGGTAATAAAAGGGCTCGAAAGAAACTGGGGAACAAGATAACTTGTGGGTAAAAGAAGGGATCAGTCATTTGACTCGGTCAAGAAGACACTTTAAGCTGCATAAGTTGGAAGAAGACCATCCGGGTCAGGATTTGGGAAGAGGAAAAGGCGAGTTGGAAGAAGAAAAGGAGGAAGATAGGGACTTAAAATAGATGAAAAAGACATAGGGAAATATCACCATTCGGGGGTTACTGATTGCTTCCAAGCATCACAGACAGGCGGTCCTTGACGCCCTCAATTAGTCACATGTCTCCATTAAAATCACTCCTGAGGATCTCGTTGGTATGATCAACAAAAGCCCAATTCCCGCCATCTCATTTACCATAGCTGATCTACCTCCCGAGGGGCCTGCCTACAATAAACCATTACATATCATGGTTGAATGTTTGGGGAACTCTTCGCCTGCTTGCCTTGTCGACAACGGGTCCGTACTAAATGTATGCCCATTTCAAACAGCCAGAAAAATAGGACTTGATGAGTCAACCTTTATTCTATCAAAGCAAAAAGTAAGGGCCTATGACAACACTCAACGAGCAGTTATGGGGATCATCTTTCTAATTCTCTCCATCAAGGCAGTAGAAAAGGGAGCAGAATTTCAGATCATTGATATTCTCGCATCCTTTAACTTGCTTTTGGGAATACCATGGCTAGACAGCTTGGGTGCCATCCCATCAACCGTCCATCAAAAGGTTAAATACATTTGGAAAAATTAAATTTACGAGATTCTGGGGGATAGTTGGATTTATATGTCTGAATCGTCATCTAGTGCTCCTATTTTGGAAGTGCAGATAAAAGAGGAGCAAGCAAGCTGGGTGGTTTCAAATTCATTAATATGGTAGAAGGTAGTAAACCGAGGGAGTTCCTGCCGCTTTATTTCAACCAATATGCGAGTCCATTGGTAGTTGGAATTATGAGAAAAATAGAGTTCTTCCCGGGGTTGGGTTTTGGTAAAAAGCACCAAGGATTGCCAGAATTTCCAAACATCATCTCATAGACCCACACTCACAGGTTAGGATATTAGCCGACAAAGGAGGAAATGAGGAAAAAGAAGAAAGCGGCCAATCCACTGATAGAGCCGTATTTGAAGACTCTCAATGGGTATTTTGTCAAGGAAAGAGAGGATTTTATGTTCTGTGGCTTCCCAGAACCGAGGGTGGATAGTAAGAATGAGCATGTGAAGTTGGGATTTGAGATTTTCTTTACACATGACTTCTCCGATTATGAAGATCCTTACCTTCAGGTACCCGCAAAATCCACTATTGCCCAAGATTGGGTTTGTACTTTGGATGGCTTGGCAATGAAATAACTACTAGAAGAAGAACATAGAGGAACTAGAATGGGTATCCCTGGGGAGATTGAGGATGAAGACGGGAAAGGCCTAAATAAAGAAAAGAGCAAGGAGAATAAAACAGAGGGGGAGAAGCCAGAATATGAAGAAGAACTAGGGGAAGAAGAAATGGAAGAGATCACCAAGACAGAGGATTGCTTCATCGCTAAACTGGGAGGAAAAAGCAAGAAAGAGTGTGTGTTTGAGTCTAGTGATAGGTATCCCCCTCACCCAGAGTCTGTGATGGCCCAAATGAGGCATCTTTTAATTTCCATGTCTATTGTAATAACCCCCAAGAAAATCAATGAAAATGAGTCTAGTTCTACTTACTCGACCGCGCATAAAAATTATTGTGATGTATGCCATGAATGTGATGAAATACCTGATGAACTGCAAAAATTAATTAAAAAAGAAAATGAATCTGCATTTAAAATCATTGAAAGCACTTTAACGATTAATTTAGGGAATGAAGATAATCCACAAAATGTTTCTATTGGCTCCACACTTAGTGATGAGGAAAGCAAAGAGTTAATCAATTTATAAATGAATTCAAAGATGTCTTTGCATGGTCCTATGATGATATGCCAGGAATTGATCCGGAGATAGTCCAACATCATATTCCACTCTTCCCAAACTCAAAACCTGTAAAACAAAAATTAAGGCGAATGAGGCCCGAATGGGTGCTTAATGTAAAGGAGGAAGTTGAAAAGCAGTTAGGAGTTAGATTCTTGATTGTCACCGAGTATCCAGAATGGGTCGCTAACATTATACCAGTACCAAAAAAAGGATGGTCGTGTTAGGGTTTGTGTTGATTTCCAGGATTTAAACAAAGCCAGCCCTAAGGATAATTTCCCTTTACCTCACATTGATGTGTTAGTGGATAATACTGCGGGACACGAACTCTTATCCTTCATGGATGGGTTCTCAGGGTATAATCAGATTTTAATGCAGCTGAGGATACGGAGAAGACTACTTTTATCACACCCTGGGGAACTTATTGCTATAGGGTTATGCCTTTTCGGCTTAAGAACGTGGGTGCAACTTATCAAAGGGCTGCCACCACGTTATTGCATGACATAATCCACAAAGAAGTAGAGGTATATATGGATGACATGATAGTAAAGTCCAAGAAGAGGGGAGGGCATTTAAAAGCATTAAAGAAATTCTTTAAGAGGCTGAGGAGGTTTAGAATGAGGTTAAACTTGCAAAAATGCACTTTCGAAGTTACCACAGAGAAGCTATTAGCATTTCTCTTTACACAGAGAGGGATTGAGGTAGACCCAACCAAAATTAAGGCCATAACCAAAATACCATCACCAAAAAATGAAAAGGAGTTAAGGGGATTTCTTGGTAGAGTACAGTTCATCAGTCCCTTCATATCCAAACTTAGCATGACCTGTGACCCACTATTTAAACTGCTTAGAAAGGGGGAGAAGTTTGAATGGGATGGCCAGTGCCAAAATGCCTTCGAAAAGATCAAAACCTACCTTCAGAATCCACCTGTCCTATCACCTCCCAAACTCGGAAAACCCTTATTGCTATACCTATCCATGACCAAAAACTCGATGGGGTATATGTTGGCCCAAGAAGAAGAAGAAGGGCGTGTGGAGAGAGCAATATACTATTTAAGCAAGAGAATGACGGGGTATAAGCAGAACTACTCACCACTAGAGAAAGCCTGTTGGGCCTTAGTATGGTGTACCCGATGCCTCAAGCATTATATGCTAGCCTTTCCTATGACCGTAATAGCCCGAATGGACCCACTTAAATACCTATTCGAAAAACCAGCCCTAACCAGTAGAATCTCCCGATGGACCATGATGCTAGCCAAATTCGATATAAGATATGTCACTTCCAAATCTGTCAAGAGGAGAGCAGTGGCCGAATATCTAGCTGACCTTGCCATAGAATCCAAGGACAATAGAGAGTTTAAGTTCCCTGATGAAGAGGTAATGGAGGTGAAGGAAGATTTATGGAGAATTTACTTTGATGGAGCTGCCAATCAGATAGGGTATGGTGTCGGAATCATCCTTATATCACTAAGTGGAGTCCCTACCCCGTTAGCTATCAAGCTCAAGTACAATTCAACCAATAATACGGCAGAATACGAAGCATGCATAATTAGGATGGAATCAGCCCTAACCTTGAAAATTGAGAAAATTAATGTCTTTGGGCTTCTAATTTGATAATATTGCAAGTGAGAGATGACTGGAGATTAAAACATGAAAAACTAAAACCTTACCATGAATACTTAGAGAGCCTGAAAGTGCAGTATAGAAAAATCTCGTTCTATTACCTTCCCCGTGAGGAGAACCAACTAGCCGATTCCTTAGCAACCTTAGCCTCAATGATCCAAATCCCTATAAGAGTTACCATGATTCCCCTATCCATAGAAGAGAGGACTCAACCCTCATTTTAGATGATCATAGCCATTGAAGAAGGAGAGGAGACAGAAGTGCCATGGTATATGGATGTTTGGAGTTTTATTAAAAAGGGAGAATACCCTGAAGGGGCTTCAGAGAAGGATAAGAAGGCAATTCGGAGGTTTTTAACTCAATTTGTGATTTATGCGGGAAAGTTGTAAAAGAAACCTTATACCGGTTATAACCTAGAATGCCTGCATGGGAGAGAAGCAAGAAGGATGATGAAAGAAATACATAAGGGAGTTTGTGGACCACACATGAGCGGACATATGTTAGCCAAAAATATAATCCACCAAGGCTACTTTTGGACAACTTTGGATAAGGATTGTTGTGAGTATGTTAAGAAATGCCATAAATGTCAGATCCATGCAAATCTCATGCATACCCCACCTTCCCAACTTCATAGCATGACCACCCCTTGGCCATTCTCCGTATGGGGTATTGATATCATTGGTGAAGTGGTTTCGAAAGCCTTCAATGGACACTGGTACATAGTTGTGGCGATAGATTATTTTATCAAGTGGGTGGAAACAGCGTTATAAGCAACATTGAAGGCCAAGGATGTAGTGAATTTTATCGAGAAGAATATAATCTGTAGATATGGGGTTCTGAACAAATTCATTTCCGATCATGGTAGCCATTTCTAAGGATAAGTCATTTCCAAGGATAAGTCATTTCACTCTTAGAGAAGTATAGGATCACCTGCCATCAATCTTCCCCGTACTAACCCCAAACAAATGGAGTAGTAGAAGCAGCTAATAAGAATGTTAAAGCAATTTTGGGAAAGATGACAGATACATACAGAGATTGGCACGAGAAATTACCATTTTCATTACGGGGATATCGAACATCTGTGAGAACGTCGACGGGAGCTACGCCGTACTCGTTAGTCTATGGGATGGTGGATGTCCTCCCAGTTGAAGTAGAAATACCCTCTTTAAGAGTTTTGGCGGAATGCAAAGTAACTGAACTTGAATGGTTGCGAGGGAGATATGAAGAGTTGATGTTACTAGATGAAAAGAGGTTTGTGACAATAAACCACGCTCGGGGATATCAGAGTGGATACACAATAATCATTACTTCGTCACGAAGAACCGAAGTATTCACCGTATCCCTTTCATAACGAAGAACCGAAAGGATACTCAATAATCATTACTTTGTCACAAAGAACCGAAGTATTTACAAATCTTTAGACAAGATAATCATTGAGTCCCAGCTTTCTCAACCAACTTGACATGAAGTCTTATCATACCCAACTAAGTTTGACACAAAGTCCCAACATAACCATTATGATTTTGACACAAAGTCCCGACTTGCCATGATATTATCACACTAGGCCCTCGTGTCCACCGACCTGACAACTATACCTTTTCCACACCATTCTAGCCTCCACGGCCTTGTTTACTCAATCCAACATTCCATACCAACTTGACTCATTCCTGACACCACATGGCTGATTCTCGACATAAACCAACAACACTCACGTCCCCGACATAAATTAATAATACTGACGTCACATATTTCAAGATTAGGCTCTTTACACGACTTCTAAATATAAAGCATCATCGTACTCTTATAATTATTCCAGTCCCATAGTGTATCTCCATAAACTACTCACCTACAAGAACTTTTTTACTTGCTCATATCCTCAGTAGTACAACCAGGACACAACTAACCAACAATACTTATGATGGAAACATAACCAATCACTATCAATGTTATAATCATGTCGTATAACATACTTATAGCTTGGGCATGAACTAACAATGGTCATAGTAGGATTAGGCTTACAGTACTGTATTCATCAACATGCTATATTCATAACAGAAGCATAGTATATAGATCATGGATCTCTAACACGTATTTGCTACTAACAAACATATTGATAAAACCCTTAACATGTTCATCTATCCAATAGCACTACCATAGCATGAATATTCATAGCGATACAGATATTGAGGTACGTAGCAACATTAATCAACACAATATACATACAATACATCATACCAGTAGCTTGTAAATAACTTGAATAGATCTTAATACTGATTAGAGTGAGGTTAGGAAACTCACATCGATAATATAGCAAGCTCCGAACCTCGGTACAAGACAAACATTGGATCCTACAACATATAATAGAAACGATGATAAAGTATGAGCGCCAACTACAGGGGCAAAATGATAATTTTTACCAAATGAGGATATAAACTTCAAGGTAATAATCTATGTGTCATTTTCTAAGTCCAACGCCATTGACTAGGCTCAAATCGAAGTCCGTCACATTATACGTGGTAATATGTAGGGCTTACTACACCAATGCTGGCCCTAAAAGACAGGCTATATTTTTGACCGAGTTGAAAGGTCACAAAACTTAAGGAGAACGATCTAGACATTATTCTAAGACTCTGAGAACTGACCGCGTATTTTTCGAAGTACTAGATTATTTATTATATATTTTTAAAAATTATAAGTACTAGAAAATACCAAAAAAGGAATTTAAATACATTAATATGACTATATTGAGAAATCAGTACCTGGAAGTATTTTTTATTAAATACTATATATTAAAATACACTACCAGTATTTATCTCATAATTTTTGAAGCCCGTTTGGTATTTTTAATAATTATAATACTACAAAAATAGCTCCTTATTAATTACTAAAAAATACTAAACCATAGTATTATAGCTTCATAAATTCTAATACAGTATTAAATACAATTACGGACACATCCCTAATTTTCCATAATTTACTAATATATAGGTATTTAACTACTATTTAAATACCCTTGAAAACCATATATTATACTCACAAATTACTAAATAATTAATAATTATATTATTATAATAATATAATTATACTCAGTATATTGAGAATATTATATAATAATATTCTATAGCTTTGAAGGTTTTATAAATACATTTAGATTATTTATAAATAAACCAAACCATTTAAAACTATTAATAAAGAATTAATAATAATAATATTATTATTATTATTATTAATACACTAGACCCACGGGTCAAACCCGAGCCAAGCCCTAACTAAATGGACTATCCATTTATATTCACAAAAGAACCCAAGTGAGTGGCCCAAAGGACTAGACCTGATCCGAACCCCACGTAAATGAACTACCCATTTACACTCTTGAATAAACATATCCGACCCAAAATTGTTCGAGTAATCCAAAGGACTAGACCCGATCCGAACCCCACGTAAATGAACTACCCATTTACACTCTTGAATAAACACAACCCATATCCGACCCATTGTTCGGGTAATCCATAACTTCTAACCTGATGACCCAAACCTGGACTAAACCCGAACCGAACCTAACCCACACACACTTTCACTATGAGCTGAACCAAAATCGGACCCGAACCTCTTCTTATAACCCGTAAACCCCCTCCACCTTCCCTCCATCTCCGGCCACATCAGACGCCGTCGGAGGCACGTGTACTCACCAAAAAAACTTGCGAGGATCATATCTAACGCGTTTCTCCATGGAAATACGCAAGACCAACGCCAAAATGACCAGATTGGGGTCCTCTACAACATACTAGAAGCTGAACACTGGGTTCATTCATTATAGGGTCCTACCAGTCCATTATTCTTATTCGTTTTCTTGAGGATAATGGCTTGCATGCCTCCTCAAACGTGATCCATTTCAAGAACTGCTTCTAGGGGAGTCTAAAGGGATCAAGGATGTCTATTTGGTACCAATTTGGTGAGGTTTGGTGATGTTTCTTAAAACACAAGCTCAAGCTTGAGCTTTAATGGCACCAGGAATGGCCAGAGCTTAAGGCTCTATTTTGGAGCTCTGCATTTTATATTTATAGCGCCTAGGTTATATGAGAGGTATTTAGAGAGAAGGACAAAGGTTAGGTTTACCTCAACGGGTCTCTGAGCTCTCTATTTCTTCTTTGATCTTCCGCTTCTCTGCGTCTTCCTCTTCCTTCTTTTGGTTCGGTGTGGGTGTGTGTGTACACAATGTGTGTGTGTGCCGAGAGAGAGGGTGGACTGTGTGTGTACAATTTAGAGGTATGAGTGTGGTGTTTATGGTTAAGAGTATACCACTAGCTCTCTCTATATCTCTCGGTTATCTCTCACTCTCACCATAATCTGTGTGGGTGTGTATACTGAATATATATATATGAAGGATGAATATGGTTGACAAGTGTCTTTGCATGTAGGAGCATGCTTGCCAAGTGTAGTGTGTGATACCAAGTGTGAGGGGGGGAACTATACGCATGTGTTACACATGGTGGGTGGTAGCCGCATGGCTGCCACGTGGCAGTGATGGGGCCCATATCCTATTTTATGTACAATTATATAGAATTGTGTGCATAACTCAATGTGCGTGCACAAATACAATTGTGCTTATATACGGGGCTGTGTACGAGCCTATGTTCAAGTCCGTCTATGGTCTCTAACTTAGAGGCTACACACGTTGAGGTTACGACTATTCTAATAGCCTCTAGGTTAGAGGTATCGTCGTTGTCATTAAGACGTTGACTATAGGATCTTGTATAGATTCTTAGTTTAGGTCATCCTAATGGACCTTCTGTAACCGTATCATGGTGACAACATCACTAATTCCTAATATCCTACATGGAAACTCTAAAGAAACTCATGGTGCTAAATTTTAAGCTTCGAAAGAAGCATAGGATTTTTTTTGTAATAGAATCGGAAATCCATGAAGATGGAGAAGCAAGCCATTGTCCCTAGAGATAGAGCCGGAGGTCATCAAACCACGATGCAGGTTCTATGGAGATAGAACTATGGGAGATAGAGGCATTGTTGAATGTCTTTATCATTTTAGTTTTTGTTTTATGTGCTTGGTTTGTGATTGGCGTTTAATTATATTGTTACAACATGCACATAAAAACTATTTTTCTAAAATAAAATTCAAAAATCATTTTCATCACATTAGTAAACATTGGATGTTTATGTGTAATGTGAAGAAACAATTTTTTCCAAAATCAAAATCCTTAATTAATAAATCCAGTGGGAGAGGGACATATTATTATAACTCCCATGATCTTCTATTAACGGTTCACTGTAAGATGAGTAGTGCATTCTGTGTCACCTCGCTAGGGGTGATCATCTCATACGGAGGGTACACTACTCATTGATAGCTAGATGTGAACTTCCTATGTATGGGATCAGTCAGACGTCACATGGAGGCACTACTTGAGGCAGTTGTGATTGGATCCTAGTTAATGGTGCGCACTAGCTAAGCTATGAATAAGGGATCCTACACGGGGAATTGTTTAGACTCTTAGATATCAAATTGGTTCGGGAGTCATGACCTAATTTGCAAGAGTTGCATAGCGGACAAGTCATGATTAATCGAAAGATCAAATAATAACCGTCATACGGAGGCTTTGTTCTTTCCTTTCGATATTCTAGCGACTTTGTGATAAAATAAGAGTTTTAAAGGATTCTTTTATTTTTACTGTCTAATTTTGATATCCATATTAAAATGTCTGTTATTTTGTTTTTGTAGAATTTAAAATGTCTGGATTTGCATTTAGTCCGCTTGCCACCATACTCTTACAGAATAAACTAACTGGAAACAACTATATCGAATGGAAACGTAATCTGGATATTGTTTTAACTACAGAGGATCATATATGTCCTCACTACCCCATGCCCTGAACCCATGACAAATGCTTCGGTAGTTACCAGATGCGAGTTCGACAAGTGGAAGAAATGGAATGCTACAGCTCATTGCTATATACTAGCCTCTATGGCCGGTGTCCTGCAACACCAGTATCAATCGAATGATTCCTCTAGTGCCATCATGACCTCCCTAAAAGAAATGTTTGGGAAGCATGGCAGACCTACTAGGCAAATCGCCACGCAAAAGATCATGAGTGCAAAAATGTTGGAAGGAACTCGAGTTAGAGAGCATGTTTTAAAGATGATTGGTTATTTAAATGAACTAGAGACTCTGGGTGCCAACATTGATGCACAGAAGTTGATATGATCCTCAACTCGCTGCCTCAATCATTCGCTCAATTCAAACTTAATTACAATATGAATTAATTTTTCCATGAGCAAATTGATGAGCTCTCTTCAGTCAGCAGAAAGGGTGATCAAACCTAGAGGCAATGTTTTAAATTTTGAGAAAAGCTCTACATCTTCCCGATCTGCGCCAAAAGTTAAGATGGTGGTCCAAGTATTGGACCAATCTTGAAGATTACAAATCTAAGGGAAAGGGAAATGGGAATGGGAAAGGGGTGGTCAAGGCAAAGAAAAGTGTTTCCAATGCGGTGACAAAGGCCACTATAAGAGGAACTGTCCGGAATTCTTAGCTACAAGAGTTGAAGGTATGATCAAATCACATGTGATTGAAGTAAGTTTTATAATGAATACTTCGAACACTTGGTGTATTGATTCTGGTGCGACTAACCATATCAGTAATTCGTTGCAGCGGTTCAGATCAACCAGGAGGTGCAGTGATAGGGAGATCATGCTAACTCTAGGTTTTAGCGCAACCGTTTCTGTGATTGCTATAGGAGTAGTAGTTTTAAAATTCTCAGACAACAAAGTTTTGACTTTATCAGATGTACTTTTACGTCCCTTTAATGAGACTTAATTTAACTTTAGTTTTAGATTTATCGAATAAAGGTTATTCTTTCTCTTTTAGAACTAAGGTTGTGATCCAAAGAAATGACTCTTTTGTGTGTTCTGGTATTAAGTCAAATGATTTGTACGTGATTACTCTAATTATTTCTAAAGACTCTAACATAGAACTTAATAACTCAGTGGTAAGTGTACCATCTAAAAGAAAGGAACCTTCCACTAATCCAACAACGCTTTGGCACATAAGGCTAGATCATATAAATCTAAACAGGATTGGCAGACTAGTCAAAGAAGGAGTCTTAGTTAATTTGGTTCTCGAACCAATGGAAGTCTGTTAATCATGTTTAGAGGGTAAAATGACCAAATGCAAAGGGTAACAAGACCAATGCATTATTAAAATTAGTTCATACTGATGTGTGTTAACCAATAAATATTAGAGCTAGGGGTGGTTATGAGTATTTCATTACATTTACTAATGACCACTCTAGGTATGGATCTGTGTACCTAATGTAGCACAAGTCTGAAGCCTTTGAAAAGTTCAAAGAGTTTAGGGCTGAAGTGGAGAAGTAATTGGGCATGCATATCAAGGCCATTCGATCTGATCGAGGTGGCAAATACCTCTTTAATGAGTTTATTGATCACCTCGTACAGAATGGGATTCTATTATAGTTAACTATACCCGGTACGCCTCAGTAGAACGGTGTAGCAGAGAGAAGGAATCGGACTCTTTTAGACATGACTAGGTTGATGATGAGTTATTTAGAGTTGCCATTATTTCTTTGGGGTTATGCTTTAGAAAATGCTATGTACATACTAAATCTAGTTCTAAGCAAATCTATTCCTAAGACACCATAGGAGATGTGGAATAGATGCAAGCCCTCTTTGCATCATCTCCGGATATGGGGTGTCCAGCACATATGCTAAAAGGAAAGATGAGCAAATTAGAATCAAAAATCGAAAGTATGTTACTTTATATGGTATCCAAAGGGTACCTATGGATAGTATATTTATCATCCGAGAGAACAGAAAGTGTTTGTTAGTACAAATGCTATTTTCTTAGAGGATGATAATATCATGAATCATAAACCTAAAGGAGGGATTGATCTGAGAGAAATAGATGGAGAGCCCTCTATTCCTCCAATAGTTGAAAATGATGTAAGATAGGAAAATACCACATCTTCACCATTTTCAGACCGATACCTCATCGTAGTGGGAGGAGTATTGGCCACCCTGATAGATATATGTTCTTAGGACAAGTTTTTGAAGCTGTCTCCATAGAATCTAAATCTGATCCTGCTACGTACAAAGAGGCAATGGATGATGTTGAATCGGGTCAATGGGTTAAAGAAATGAAGGCTGAATTGGAGTCTATAGATTCTAATCAGGTCTGGATCTTGTAGAACTTCTAGCAAATATTAAACCCATTGGTTGTAAGTGGGTCTACAAGAGGAAAAGAGGATCTAATGGAAAAGTTGAGACCTTTAAGGCTAGGCTTGTAGCGAAAGGTTATATTCAAAGAGAGGGTATTGACTATGAGGAAACCTTCTCACCGATAGCCATACTTAAATCCATTAGGATGCTCATATCCATTACAGCATCCCTAGATTATGAGATCTGGCAGATGGTCATCAACACTGCATTCTTGAATGACAATTTTGAGGAGGACATTTATATGTAGGAACCAGAAGGGTTCATAGCTAGAAAAAAAGGTAACTTGGTATGCAAGCTACAAAAGTCCATTTATGGCCTTAAGCAGACATCCAGGAGTCAGAACATTCAATTTGGCAAAGCGGTCAAGTCATTTGGTTTCATACAGAATCTGGATGAACCTTGCATATACAAGAAATGTGTAGGTAAGGTGGTGGATTTTCTTATGCTTTATGGTGATGACATTCTACTAATTGGGAATGATGTAGGGGCATTGTCATCAATCAAGGTTTGGCTAGCTAGTACTTTTGATATGAAGGATCTAGGAGAGGTGAGCTATATCCTTGGGATAAAGCTCTTTCGAGATCATAAGTGACAGATAATGGGATTATCTCAAGCTGGTTATATCGATAAGGTACTCACTAGGTTTTCCATAGATAATTCGAAGAAAGGTTTACCTAACAGGCATGGTTTAGCGTTCTCCAAGGACCAGTGTCCTAAGATACAGGAGGAGAGGAATTGCATGGTAGGAATTCCCAATGCCTCGGCAGTGGAAAGTCTCATATATGTGATGTTATGCACTAAACCGGGTGTTTGCTTTACCATTGGCATGGTCAGCGGGTATCAGTCGAATCTAGGTTCAGAGTACTAGACAGCCATTAAGCACATTCTTAAGTACTTGAGAAGGACTAAAGATTACATGCTTATGTATGGCGGTGATGAGTTTATTCTAATAGGATACAATGACTTGGACTTCATGTCAAATAAAGACACTAGAAAGTCGACGTTCAGACATTTCTTTACCCTCAAAGGTGGTGCAGTTATTTTAAGTAGCATTAAGCAGAAATGCATTGCAGACTCAACTACAAAAGTTGAGTATGTGGCTGCTTGTGAAGCCGCAAAGAAAGCTGTTTGGCTCAAGAAGTTTCTCATGGAAATCGGGGTGGTACTAGCATTATTGTCACCTATTATGCTATACTACAATAATAGTGGGGCAGTGTCTCAGTCCAAGGAGCTAAAGAACCACATAAGTATCATCCCATTCGAGATATAGTCTAGTGTGGAGATGTGATTGTTACCAAGATTGCCACAGCTGACAATCTTGCAAATCCGTTTACAAAGGCTTTGCCACAGAAAGTCTTTGATTGTTATCTATATAGTCTAGGTCTTAGATGTAATGGGTTATGAGTGTAAGTGGGAGTTTGTTGGGATTGTGCCCTCAAACCCGGTTTTTATGTATTAGACATTTGGCATTTTATATATGGATATCAGTTTACATTTCATTATGTATGTGTCATGAGATGATTGGTGTAATCCATAAGTATCATAGTAGGTAACTCATGTATGTATGAGATGCATACAAGAGAGATATGAATTACTATTCTTGATACTTAGAACTTATCATAGTGGATGATGAGAGTAGATATCTCATCAGGTATACACTGTAGAATTATTAACTACCATTGGATGGAGTGATGAATCTCAATCAGTAGAGTGTGACTCTTAGTTAATGTGCTAGTGCTTATAATAGTACATTGGCGGACCATGAGATTCATATTGACATATAAAACTATCAACAGTCGATAGGAACTCATAACTTGTATAAGGTACGTGTTCTCAATCTTGAGAGGATTATGGAAATAGACTATAGATGTGACTGCTTTGACTTACCAATTAGTGAGGTCTTGGAAGATCAAACTTGGGTATCTTGAGTATGTCATATTCATAAGGTTGTGAACACATATTATCAAGATAGAATACACCCTTTAATAAAGAGTAAGCATTCCCTTGAGAATGTCACCAAGTTGATTACTGAGAATTGTAATCTTGTTGATAGGTAGTTATCCACATATTTGGTAATCATGAGAGGTGAATGGGACTCAAGGAATGGAAGATGTATTCATCATTCAAGTCAACAGTAACAGTTATCCGACTACCTGAATATGATTATGAATGCTGACGGTAGAAGAACGTTAGTATACAGACAAGTCTAGTTATCACTTCGAATTGTTCTTTTACATTGGAGTGCAGTTATCGTTTTATAGTGGAGTTAACATTAATTGATTAGTTGGTTAATTCGGTAATCAAAGAGTTTGATCATGGCAATTAACAACTGGTCTGAACTAACAATAAAGAACCTAGGAGGTCCCACTCTTAGCTCCGCCAGAATGCTTGGAAAGACATATGAGCACGATGAACCAATCAATTAAAATAGTTTTAATAGATTGAAGGTTCGATCGATCAAACTTGTTTTGATCGATTGAACTCTGGTTCAGATTGATCGATCAAACTTGCTTTGATCGATTGAACTCTAATGTCAGTTTGGAAATCTATAAATAAGCCAACTGCGTATAGAAAAAGTTTGGTCGTTTTGACATCAAAAAGCTGCAGAAACTATTTTGGATTTCCTAAACCTTCTATATCATCTCTATTAGGGCTCCCACCAACACTAGTCTTTCCGGAAGCATTCATTGGACACATAAGGGTGAAGACCATCTATAGGAGGTTGTTGGAAGATAAAGAAATTAGAATTGGGTTCACAACATAAAAGTAACATTCTTGTCCCTCTTGTGTACGCATCTATAGAATTGATAAGTAGTAGATCCGGGCATAACAATAAAGTTTTATAAACTTTTTTTTCTGCTATGCATAAGATTTAATGTTTTTCGAAACCTAAATCCATCACCCACCAATAGCCCTATTCAACCATAGACAGAATCAAATCAAACCGAGGCACCTTCCGAGCCCAAAGTTATTTCTTCAGCAATAGTGGCCTCGGAACTGGTACCTGTCATTTCTTCGATCATATTTGATGCCTATATTTCTTCCATTTTTTACTGACCAAATTTTTGTTCTGCATACCCCACCAGACCTCCCCGATTTACTTGATTTTTGGTCAATGTCGGTGGACAACTTCTTTTCAAACTTAGACTTAGATGCCTTCTTGGATGTAGAGCCAAGGCTTAAGGTTCCGTTGGCTGATCAGCCAGACAATGCTCAACTAGTCAAGGAAAAAGGGGTAATGGCTACACTGAAGGATCAATCTCTATCTGCCCTCTCAACTCTGTCTCAAGTTGAGGAGGCCCTAAACCTAGTCCTTCAGTCTCCCGACGTTCTTGAAGAACAGAAGCTTTTCTTGGATGATTTGAAAGAACAACTTCCTCTCTTCCTTTTGAAATCCCAATTAGCCACAAAAGTCACCGAAGAAAAAGCCAAGAAACTGGAAGAGAGAAAGTTGATCACTGCCCAAGTTGGTCACTTTAAAGCAAAATAGTCCAAAGTCGCTGCCAACAATATCAGGCTGGAAAAGGTCAAGGTTGACATTAAATAAGAATAGGCAAAACTCTGAGCACAGTTTGACCAGGTTAACACCAAGCTATAGAGTACCACCCAATATTTGGAGAAAGCTGATATGGCCATTACCAAAGTCAATCTTCAAGCCAAACAACATGCCAACCAACTAGCCACTTCGAAGCCTGACGTCATGAAGTAGACCTCTGAATTGAAACAGGCTCAGTACGATCATAAGGTGGCTGAAACAAAGTGGGTTGTATTAAAGGAAAAATGGGCTTTCTCGATTTATCTCCACGTAGACTGATTCTTTGTATTTTCATTTTTCATATACTTAGTTTGTAATCTATCTTTAACAATGAAAATACAAATTTTGGTGTTGGACTTTACTCTAGTTGTACTATTTCCCATAATGTTGGATGGTACTACTTAAAATACTGACCATTAATTGATCTAACATGACTCTGATCATCAATATCCATTAAATGATAAGCACCATCCTGAATAACTTTCTTGATTAAAAATGGACCTTCCCAATTCACGGACCACTTACCATATCGGGGATTTTCGTCCCTGATTGGTAAAACAACCTTCCAAACCAGATCACCAACACAAAATAACTTGGCTTTAACTCTCTTGTTGTACGCCATAGCAGCCCAATTCTTTTGGACTACTAAACAATCCAATGTATTTAATCGGACTTCATCTAGCTCTTCTAATTCTGCAATCATAGCTTCATTATATCTAGCAGGTTTTAGATTATTTTTTAATGCTCTCCTTGCAGATCAGACTGTTACTTCCACGAGTAACACTACATCATGACCATAGGTTGATATGAATGGTGTGACTCCTGTACTGGACCTCTGCGACGTCCGATATACCCAAAGCGCCTCGAAAAACAGAGTGTCCCAATTTTTAGGATTCTCTTTGACCATATTTTTGATAATATTGATAACGGTCTTGTTTGTGGCCTCAGCTTGTCCGTTTGCCTGGACATAGTAAGGGGTAGAATTTAAAATTTTAATTCCTCTACTCTTAGTGAAAGATGATGTTTCTCCCCCGTGAAAATCGTCCCTTGGTCGGTTGTGATTGATTCGAGGAGACCAAATCGGTGTATTATATGTTCATCAATAAACTTTATTATTATTGCTTGTGAGACCGATCTCACTGGTATTGCCTTAAACCATTCGATAAAATAATCGGTAGCAACAATAATAAAGCAGTGTTGACCAGAAGAGGGTGGATATAACTTACCAATTAAGTCCATCGCCCATCCCCTGAATGGCTCTTTGACAGGGACCCTTTGAATCGGTCTATGTTTTTGGCAATCCTGGCACCCTTTGACCAATAATAGTTATATCTCCTGCGTAGCCATTTCATCTTGATTCCTGCTTGGTGGGCTCCACATATACCTTTATGAACTTCGGCCAAAACCTTCATAGCTTGTGTTTTGCCTAAACATTACAGATTATGTCATCCCCGATCCCTTTTTTAAACAATTTCCCATCCAATAACATAAATTGGATGATGAACATACTTGTCCTTCTGCTAGCCCCTCCTGATGGATGGGTTAAGAAATTTATAATCTGGGTCCTCTAGTCTCCATCCTCCTCGAAGATAGAAAAAGTTTCCAAGAACACTCTTCTCTTTCGTACCAATGCCCTGAGTTGGACAATGATAAGCCTTCCTTCTAAATCATAGGCTGGCTTGGCTCCATATCCCACTTTGGCCATATGGTTAGCCCTAAAGTTACACTCCCTTGGTATGTGGCTGACATATACATCATCGAACTCGGCCATTAACTAGATTGCAATTGAATAAAAAGAACATAATTCCCAAATTTTAATCTTAAAATATCCAATAATTTGACCGATTACCAGGTTAGAATCCCCTTTTATATGGATAGAAGATGCTTTCATTTCCATAAAATTTCCAGACCGATTATGAGAGCTTCATATTCAGCTTCATTGTTAGAACAATCAAAATCTAGTTTGAAAGACATTTTGGTTCTTCGATTACAAGGAGATTCGTTTATAATTCCAACTCCAACTCCAGCCCCATCTACATTCTTGGCTACATCAAACATCAAGGTCCAAGGCATTAGTGCTATGCAGGGGACTGACAGAGCGGTAACCGATTCATTGATATATGGTTCAATCAGTTTGCTTGGGTAGTCTGCCAAGAAGTTTGCAACTGCCTGGCCCTTGACCGATTTCTGCGGTCTAAATTGGAATGAAAATTCCATAAAGGCCAAGGACCACTTACTTATTCTACCAATCATGATCGGTCTCGATAACATGTACTTGATAACATCAGTTTGACACTTAATATAAGTCAACACAGGAATCACATATGTTCTTAACTTTTGAGAGGAAAAATACAAGGCTAAATAAAGTATCTCGATTGGAGAATATCTCTGCTCGACCGGGGTTAACACTCCACCTAAATAATAAACAGCTTGCTCTTTTCCTACTTAGTTATCCTGTACTAACATTCTCCTAATAGTCTCCTCAGCTGTTGAGATATAGAGCTTCAAGTTTTGCCCCTTTCTTGGTGGCATGAGTACTGGAGGTATTGACAAATATTTCTTGATTTCTTCAAAAGTTTTCTAATGTTACTCTTCCCATCAGAATGGCTCATCGGTCTTGATCTTTAGCAGTGGTGAAAAGACATGTGTCCTCCCTGTATAGTTGGAAATGAACCTTCTATGGAAATCAATATGACCGAGTAACCTCTTTAGTTCCTTCTTCGTAGTCGGGGTTTGTGTAGCCTATGTTGCTTTGGCTTTATTCTTGTTGATCTCAATCCCCCTCTGATGAACCAAGAACCCTAAGAAATTCCCAGCTGACACCTCGAATGCACACTTGAGAGGGTTCATTTTTAACTTGTGAACTCTCATCCTCTGAAATGCCTTCTCATGGTCAGCCAAATGTTTAGACTTGGCTGGGGATTTTATGATGACATCATCAATGTAAACTTCCATGAAGTGACCGATCATATTATAGAAGATGGAATTCATGGCTCTTTGATAAGTTGCCCTCGCGTTCTTTAGTTCGAATGGCATAACAACCCACTCAAAGGTGACAATTACCCCTGGACATCGGAAAGCCATTTTTGGAATATCCTCTTTGGCTATATAAATTTGATTATACCCCAAATATCCATCCATAAAGGAAAGGATTTGGTGATTGGCTGCAGCATCAATTAACTGATTGGTCATGGGCATTGGATATTTATCCTTCGAGGTGGCTAAATTGAGGTTTTTGAAGTCAATGTAAACCTTAATTTTCCATTTTTCTTTACTACTGGAACCACATTTGACAGTCATCCACATACCTTGCAATCCGAATAAAACCTGCCATCAGGAGCCTCTCAATTTCTTCTTTAACCTTCAACATGTCTTTTAGAGACATTCTTCTTGGCAATTTCTTAAATAGTCTACACTCTTCTCTGATTGGTAATCAGTGCTCTACCAATTCCCTTGACAATCCAGGCATTTCATCATAGTCCCAAGCAAAATAGTCCCTGTACAGCCCAAGGACTTTAATCAGGTTTGCTTGGAAGTCGGGCTCCAACAACTGGCTGACAAATGTAGGCTTGTGTTCTCCCTCATCTCCCAAATTTACTTCTATGAAAGGGTTTTACACCTCAGCCTTCAAGTCATCCAATTTGGCAGAGGCTGATTGTAATTCATCGAATTAGATGCCATCCTCATGGGCAAATTCTTCCTCGTAAACACAATCAGCCAGGTTAATCGATGTTGTTTCGGGGTCAAACTGTGCTCTTCTATTAACAAAATAAGCATACATTTTGGTTAAACTAGCTTTGATTGCCAGCCCTTTCTCAAAATTTTGAAGTTGTGGCTCCATTAAAGGAAACTCTCATCATCAGCAATGGTCGGTGTCAACTTGGATATCCGACCTATTTCCTTATATAGCTTCTTTACGCCTAATAATGGATCTTTTTCAAAATTATAATCACTCGATCTTCTATACTTACTAAGTCTGAACATTTTTATTGGACCGATGTGATCTTCATACAACAATGCATCTGTGTTGTGCACCTTGGCAACGAAAGGCTTGTTGTCTCCCAAAACCACTTTTGTGTCTTTCCCGTTCTAGAAAACCAAAATTTTATGAAGTGTAGAAGGCAAGCAGAAATTGGGATGGATCCAATCATGTTCGAACAGGGAATTATATGCAGCTAATGACTCAACCATGAAGAAAGCCATCAGGGAAGTTTTAGATCCTACCCTAAGCTCAACAGGGAATATCCCTTTTGTCCTTGATGGTACTCTAGTGAATCCGTGAACATTTTATCTATGGGAATTAAATCTTGTTCACTTTTTTATAGGATCCTTAACATAGTTTGGGGCATTATATTGATGGCTGACCCCCATCTATCAACACCCTGTCGATTGGAAGTCCATCCACATATTCCTTGATATATAACAACTTTAAATGCTGAGACATCTGGATTGTTGGTCTTTCAGACACATTCTTTATAGGCTTGTCCGACTAACCCTCCTCGTTTTGAAATTTCTTTGGCCTTAAAATGGTGATTTTTGGACGATTGATTTATAGGTCTACCTCATTAAGAGTTGCAGTGGGCTGATCTTGCTCTTCAACGTCACCGCTTATGACTGGTGATTAGCCTGGCTTGGCCATCAAAGTTATGGGCAAGGTGTACACCATGTTAATTGAACTCATTAACTTGATCGGTCTCACTTGAGTCCGATTCCAGATACTCTGACTCAGTCCCCCCATAAGTTCATGGGTTGAGGGCCCTTTTACTTTCATGAACTCTCATTGAGAGTTACCATTCCGAGCAACTTATTTCCCCTTAGCTTTGTCACGAGAGATCTCCACCCTTGAAGACAGTAACATTCAAGCCAAGGAAAAAGTCTCTGATGTATCAGTCACGTTTAGGCTCAGGGCTTGTAGGATCTTGATGGACTTTGCCTCATTTTCATAGTACTTAAATTCCCAGTCCTTGGCAAATATCTTCATCCTTTGATAACGCCTGATCTAAGTCTTCATAGGACGATAAACCTTAGGCTGAACAAATTGGGTGTGTTCCAACTTATGCTAAGGGGCCTGGTTCCACTACCGGCAATACTACCATCCTGGGTTCTCAGTCTCTCCTGGCCGATTTATCACTACTTTTATCCCCCGAAGGTTGATGATAGTTGTCAGGTAACCTTTTCTCTCAATACTCTTTCTTGACATACTCTTGTTTTGGGAGTGCTAAACGACTTTGAATCGGCCTCCTTGGAGGACATGGTGGTCGGTTAGAAACATCCCTGGGCCTCTTACTCAGCCTGTCATTCTCAGGTTTAACGATTGCCTTATGGACAGCTCTTTGTCTATCAATTCTAGCTGTTGCTTTATTTCTACCAATAACTGCTCAATAGACTCGTAGCATGGATCGATCATGACGACCGATTTCTTCTGCTTCCATTCTTCGTAGGATCTTTTCAAGTCATGGATGTCTATGGCAATCTTGTTCTCCGTTATGCTAGAAGACGCTTTTCCTGATGCTCCCATGTCAACTTTGATTCTTTGCTTTA
Source organism: Hydrangea macrophylla (assembly GCA_033977485.1). Taxonomy (NCBI): domain Eukaryota; kingdom Viridiplantae; phylum Streptophyta; class Magnoliopsida; order Cornales; family Hydrangeaceae; genus Hydrangea; species Hydrangea macrophylla. The sequence goes on along the minus strand of CM066990.1, from coordinate 8,169,455 downwards.
AAATCTTTGAGAGATTGGAGGTAACCATGTTCGATCCCACCACAACAGGGAAAGGATCAGCATCCACTCCCATTTACTTGTTCGAGAACTTGAGAATGCCCTTCTCCACGTTACTCTGTATGACATTATAAAAGACAATAGAATTATGAGTTGTATGGCGCCATGAATTATGCTATTTGCAAAACTCTTTGCCTTTAGATCTTCGGCACTAGGATTTTTATGGCATCACGAAGTCGAATCAGTTTTTCAACCAATAGGGCATCAAAGATCTGATCTGCCTTAGTTATATCACATGAATAATTTTTTCCAACTTCAGAGGTCTGTTTCTTTGCCCCCGAATTAGTATTGCCATCGGTTGGTTTTGTAGGATTTTGCACACAATGGGCAATTTATATATGAGTTCGACTATATCCACATCCCCGACTTCCAAGTCACAATCAGTCACATGGACTTCAAAGTTAGGATCTTTATAATAAGTTCCTTTTTGAGGAATTTTTCATCTCTTATTCATCTAAGAGGATCCTTTCATATCTAGTAGCCCTGGTACTTAGCTCAAACAGGTCTCTAAATTGCATGCCCTCAAACTTCTTACAGAGTTTAAAGTTTAGGCCGATGGTGGCCATTTTGACAAATTCTTCTTCAGGAATAGCCACATTGCATCGGAACTTCAATTTCTTGAAATGCCTGATGAAGTCCTTAGCTAATTCCCCGCTTTGCTAGTGTAATCGAGAGAGATTAACCATAGATACCTTAGGCTCGGTTCTGTAGAGTTGGCAGTGAAACATTTCTTCCATCTACTGCCAGTTTTGGACCGAGTCTTATAGTAAATTGACATACCAGATGAATGTCACCCCAGTCAGAGAGTTTGGAAAAAGCCTCGTCTTAAGGTCATCATTACCCCCAAGATGACCACATTGAACAATAAAATGACCGATATGCTTAATCGTTGATTGCTCGCCATCTCTAGTAAATAGAGTAAAATTTAGGACTTTATAACCTTGCAGGATGTCCACTCAGTCAATCTGGTAGGGGTATGGCCATCTGGAAGTCAGCCTTCCCACTCTTCTCAAAATCTGGCCATATTCCTCATGGATAGCTTCCACTAGTTCTTCCCTATGTATCGGTGCATATTGAATCAGTGGCACCACCAGTAGTGGTGGCTGCTATCCAATAACATTTTTATGTGGCCAAAAGGATTGTTCTTGGGCCTTTTGAGCAGATTGGGGGGAAAACACAGGGTTATAGTGCTAACTATAGTTTAGCTGTGGGTTAATCAATCGGTCATCGTGGCCGAATCCAGTAGCCTATGGCCTCGGTCCAGATGGACCACTTTGACTACCGTTGCTCTGGTTGACATTCGGTCTTACCCCCAAGACTAGGGAGAGGACTGATTTCATTATTTCTCCTTGGAGGGATAATGAACCTTTTGGGCTTTGACATGTCCGAATTACCTTGTACAGGAGCCTCTTCCCAAACTGAGGGTAAGGGAATAGCCCCTGTATTCATAGCGTTTATCTTTTCAGACGGATTCATGATAGCTTTGGCCAAATGATCTTGGCTCTGTTGGCCTATTCTCAAGAACTCATGGGTCTGTTTTCCATGCTCTATTAGAGGGGCTAAGTGATGAGACAATTCGTCTGAAGAAAACTTCAGGTTGTCTTGACTTCCTGGTTAACTAATTCATATTCAGACCCTTCATGTGGGGGGTCTTCTTGGTTAATAAACTCAGAAGTCTATTTTTTCTTGTGTACCATGACTTAGCACTTTGGTCCCATCGGGCATGCTAAAAATGTTCACAGCAAAAGGTGTTTTATGCTTGGGCTTTCCAGAATCCATGTGTGTGTGTGTGTGTGTGTGTGTGTGTGTGTTTGTGTGTGTGTGTTTGTGTGTATGTGTATGTGAACTTGTAATTCTTGAAGTGATGGATAAGACTAACTTTGAACCAGATGATTATGTAAAGTAAGCAAGAATTACATTGACTAAAGTTCCTCAAACAGTATTTAAGCATACAAGTTTGATAAATGCTAAAAGCCATGCAAAATGTACGTCAAGTGGTGCATTGAACTTTATTTCCATTGACTATAAAGGAGTACAAATATTTAGAAAATCAAAAGGCTACCAGATCTTAGAACTAAGAAATGAAAAAAAAAAAAAGGAAATCTAAACTATTGGGTGCTTTTGGAATGCTTTGGTATGCTAAATTCAAGTTGAGTTTTGCGAGAGAGCCCGCTCTGATGCTATACTTTCTGTATTTATAGTGGAAAGTCAATCTTTTAACGGCCCTAAACGTGCTTCCATGAATGTTGGCCTCAATGCCACATCTGGGTTCTCGTGTTCGATGTAAAAGTTGACTATCGGTCACATTGGTCTGATTTACTTTCCCTTGGATTGGACAATTGAGTGGTTTTCCAACTTTATCTTGGATCCTCCATTTCCCTGACCACGCGAAAGGGCACCTCTTCCCCAATTAGTCTTGGGTTGACATTAGGCATTTTTTACCTCTGCTAGTTCTTCCATGGACTAATCACATTCCTTACACATTGTTGACATCGGTCCAGAGCAAGACCTTGGACTAATCCTCGATCCTATTAACCTTGGCCCAAACCAATTCAAATTACGATGTCCATCCATCCTTGGCTTAACATCGATGGCCCAATGGACCGAGCAGATTTTGGGTGTTAACAGTAGTACATTCACTGCATAAGTGGGTTTTCCTGATTTTCGTATCTTTATTTTAATTCGTGGTCCCATCATATGAAAGCTAAGTTTATTTCTTAGTTATTTATTATGTGTTGGTATATGTATTCTACTAAAATTCTCTCCATCCCAAATATTTCAATTTTCGAATCTAAAGAGTTAAATCTCAAATGACAATTTATGTCATTTATCTCCATAGGATCTCTTCATCTTTGTCTGAATGGAGTAATGCTATTATTCCCAAATTTGTATTATAAATTTAGTTCTCAAAACATGTACATGTAGAGTTTGCACACTTGATTTCGTTATGGGATACAAAATTTAGAAATGATAGTATTATTACTAATCTCAATGTATGTGTGGCTTTTATTTTTTTAGTAATCTTCATAATGGGAAGGCTAACTCCTTTTTATTTTTTATTTTTTATTTTTTATTATTTTATACGCCTTGCCCATGGGCGCGCCAAACGGGTAAATACTAGAGAGAGAGAGAGAGAGACAGAGCAAATGCATCATTCATGCAGCAACACCCTTTACAGAAAACAACTCCCAAAGAAACTCACCTTTCCTAATTTTCCCACCCCTCTGTCTCCATCCACTCAGCCTCAGTTCTTGTGTAACACCGGGGAAGTATTATGCAAAATGAAATAGAAGGGAAATTACACTTAAACCCTATGTACTGAAGGCTATTTTCAACGTGATCCTATGAAACTTAAAATGTGTCACTCATCTCCTTTCCTCTGCCTTGTGGATTAAACTATTGTGCAACCATTAATGAACCTGTTAAATTTAAACAAATCGAGCATATATAAGAGGTGAATCTGAAAAACCGTGCTAATTATAAGGGTATGTCTAGGGTTGTTTTTCCTCTGAAAATGTTATTTAAATATTAATATGGATTAAAACGGGTAGTTCTATCAACTGAATAATACTAATTATAAGACATGTCTTAATAAGTAGTTAAGCATAAATTCTATCAAGTGAGTAATTCTAAAGGTAAAAAGTACTTTGCCCCTTCAAACTATGCACGCTTTTGCAATTCTGATCTGGAATTTTAAAAAGTTTCAATGTCTTCCTTGAACTATCTTTAGGGTTGTAAGGTCCCCTCTAAACTTCAAAAAGTTGAAATGTCCCTCCTGAACTATCGTCTGTGTTGCAATGTCCCTCCTGAACTATCTTTCGTGTTCCAATGTCAACCCTGCCATCACATTCCATCAAGAAATGTGATGGGATTTGCTCATGTGGGACGGACATGCTAAATTTCAAAGGCATTTTAAATTGACAATCATAAAAATCATAAAAACTCCAACTTTTTATTTCTTGTTACACAACAAATCAGTAGATTAAAAATGTCACGCCCCGGAGTAGCAAAATAGGGAAAAATAAATTTCCACTTTTGGATCCGTGAACACGTGACTGGTTGATTAATCGTTCTATCCTTTCTAACTCCGCACATTCAATCATAAGGCGGTGCTAAAGCGTATACATATCTTAATCTTAACTGAATACATAATACAGCAACAGAAATGTAACGATTTACAATAATTTTTGAACTTATTACATAAGGCCATACTAAACTTATGCATAAGCTTAAACTCTGAATTAACTATCTTTCGATCTCCGGCTCGGCTCTATCCTTCCTTAGCTCCTCAGTACTGCATCCGGAACTCCTCTTTCTGCCCTAGGCAAAACCTGCAATACTCTGGACATGGGAATGTCCAGGATGTAAAATGTCGTCAGCTTTCGAACAAAGCTGAGTGAGTAACATATCCACACAATAATCTATAATACAAAACATCGCTCAGCTCACGTTATAGATCAGTATCTTATGATACGATAAAACTCTTATCAAAAGACGCATTCTTTCGCAAGCATAACAAAGGTCTCAGCTAACACATGTAAGCAGTACACATATCTTAACATTTCTTTCATAGAATACATTCTCCTTATATTTGAGGCATCCATATACTACAACATTAACTAAAACCACGTATGCAAATCACAACTACTAACTTGCCTGACCAAGTATTCGAAGATGAATACGAATAATCGATACAACTCGCTTCAACATCCCAGAATGTTATCACAGTCCATTACCAGCCTAGCACGGAGTCCCAACTCTGAACAATGCCACTCGAAGGCTAGCACCATACTAACCAAAACCATCGTTCATCAGTCGATCCACATCGCACTAACCAAACCATATTTCATTAACCAAACCACTTCTAACCTTCACTTTGTCACGAAGGACCAAATTTGTCATGCCCCGAAGTACCAAAAATAGGGAAAAATAAATTTCCTATATGGGTTCGTAGACACGTGACTGGTTGTGAATGTCACCTGATTGTCCAAACATTCTTATAACCATAACAAAAAATTGTAAGATGACTATGTTCAGCGGAAGAAGGAAACTAAAACATTCAAGTCATATATCAGTAGTATATTACAGACCAAAAAGATATCCAAAAGTAACATATTACAAGACCAGCTAAACTATTACATCACTAACATAATAATAACAGAACTATTACAAAAGAAAATCTCCAAAGTCTTCAGCTGGCGAAACCGTAGCCTTCCTCGTAGTAATCTTCACCAGCATAGTCTTCAGTAGTAAAATCAGCATCTTGATAGCAGTCAGCTCCGTCTGGACCTGCTATGTCTCAGATTTATAGCACTGCGTTGTACGTGACTTTCACCTATGAAGAAATCATTTTTAGACTAGAAGAGTTATTTGTAGATAAATGAATTAACTTTCTCCACAAAAAAACCAAGCCTAATTCAGATTTTTGAGCTACTCCAAATGTTCATTTTACTAAACTATGTTCTGCTGAAAGTTTTTGTTTCCCAGATTTATAACACTTCATTGTACACGCATTTCACCCATGAAGGATTGATTTTTAGACTGAGCTATAGAAGAGTTATTTGTAGATATATGAGTTATATTTCTTCACAAAAAAATCTAGCTTAATTCCAATTTTTGAGCTCCTCAAAACATTCATTTTACTAAACTACATTCTGCTGGAAGTTTCTGTTTCTCAGATTTAAGGATTTGTCTTGCATGTCATGAAAACTTCAACACAACAACATCAAACTCCTACTAAACATTAATACATGCTATATATGTTCTAAATTGAGTTAGATTACTCACAATTTACTCACAATTTACTCACCAAAGCTTGAAATTAAGCTTGATGTTGTTCTTGAGCTTGATGGAGCTTGAACTTCATCTTCAATGGTTTCACCTTCTTCTTCTCCTTGTTTTTCTTCCATATTTCCATGGGATTTATAACTCCCAGCTCTCTTTCTTTACTTAGGTACAGATTATGAAGACAAAGAGTGTCAAATGTGTGTTTGTGTGTATGCATGTAGGTGTGCTTATATAGGAGAGATGCATGTGCTAGGTGTCATGGAGCATGTGTACATGCTATGCCATATGTCCAACAAGTGGACATGTGTCCAAGAGGGTGGCATGTGGTTGCCACATGGCCTGCCATGTGGGCCCACCTTGAGTTGTGTGCCACTTCCTTAATTTATATGCATAAGTTCCTCGGTATGCGTGTGCTTGCACGCAAAAACCGTCAAAGGTTTTTAAGCCCGAGCTACGTGAAACTGAATAGAGGAGAGGCCGGGCTAGTATGACTCATCGGACTTAAGCGTAGACGTGAGATAGGTGATAGGTACAAGGTTGTTGGGTGTTGTGAGGATAGCCCGATGGGAAAGACGAACATGTGTGAGGATTATCGGCCTTTGGAATAACATAATCCAATGCGCTGTAAGACAGATGGTGGATTGAAGCAACACGATGGCCAATCGGACACTGTGGAATGAAGGATGGTTGTAGCAGTCCGATTGGTCATGGGCATTTGGAGAAAGGTAATCGGGCATGAGGAAAAGCATGGAAATGGGTCGAGCCCGATTCATCCAGGAGAGTAATTGACGAGGCCGATGGACTGAAAGGAGAAGGCGGTGCTATCCACAGCTGTCAGGATGACGTCATCTCAGAGTTTTGGAAACAAGAGTCCGTTCAGGAAATAAATCTGATCGTGTCCAGCTGGATTTAGACATTTGATCCCTAAATTAAAGGGATTGATTCAATCAGAATCTGGATAAGGTAGGAGTCAGAGATATGGAAGGTCTCTTCCACCATCAGCCAATCAGTCACGCAGCTTGGGGCGCAAGCTAAGGAGTCCTTTTCTAATCAGGAATCATTAAGGCTGCTATAAATATTCAGGCAGGCTAACCAAGCAAGACACTCCGCGTCATCTCGAAAACAGCACCAACACTGTATTCGAAGCATTCAAAGCACTCTTAAGTCTTTATATTTTTTAGCATATAACAAATAGGTCTGTCCTGTTTTGTTATTTCTTTTTTATTCTTCTGAATAATCAGTTTGCCCTGGTTTGTTCTTTAGATTTGTTTATTCTTTCCAAACACTTAATAAAATCTTCGTTTTATTAATCCGTTTGTGATTGTTTACCTATTAAACTCGACACTATTTAGCTTGTGCGCTTCAGTACTGCTAAAGAATTTACGGTGAGGGTACTTTCCTACTCACTACACACAATCACTATGTTTAGAAGTCAGGTTCATAAAGCCTTGTGTATCACTCACATAAGTGGTTAGGAAATTAGTTTGCACACACACGCACAAGCACACACACACACACCGAACCACTATTGGTTCTGGCACGCCCGCGCAAATTACATGCAAACATTTTTGGCACGCCCGATGGGACCCACAGTGTCAAGCCATGCCTCTGAAGAAAGACAAACAGACAACGAAGAACGGCCAAGACGATCCTCCCATGGACCCACCTACGGAGGAAAGTACCGGCCATTCTCCACAAGACGGCAGTATCACTCTTGAGGCAATTTCAGAAGCCGTGAGAACGAACGTTGAGCCCATGTGGCAGGAATACAACTCGCTCATAGGGTCAATGGGCAATCTCAAATCGGTCATCAACCAAATGGCTGATGTGCATAAGAGTCAAGTTGATCTGGTCATAGAGACAAGGACCACCCACGTAAAGTTGAACTGCCTGTTGGACATGATCGGTAGGTTGATAGAGACCTATAAGGCCGGAGGAAGCAAAGAGCAAGTCAATAGATGGGGCTCTGGCGCATCGCTTGAGACCGATAAGCCGAAAGACCCACCCTACATCTGTCCGAATCTTAAGGAGGGTAATGGCTTAGGCAAGCAATCTGAGTCCCAGACCGGAATGGCTCAGGCAAGCAACACCAGGTTTTGGTCGGTCTACAGGCCATACTGAAAGTTCAGTCGGCCACACACAACCTCCAGGTCACGCAAATGGGGGGCAAAGGAACAACGGTGGATTTTGGCCCCATCAGGCCAATAACAATCAACAGCAGGTACCACCGTCGTTGGTACCCTGATTGAGGAATGTTCAGCCCGTAGCTCTATAACCCATTAATAGGGAGGAGTTGGTAGCGGCCGTATATGAATAGTATGGCCCGTTTATGAGGAGACTGGAAAGGCCGACGTACAGACGGCCATATCCCCCTGAAATTGACCAAGTCATATTTCCTCAGGGGTACAAAGTACCAAATTTTACTCTATTTTCTAGAGAGATTGAACAGTCTTCAGTTGAGCATATTGGACGTTTTATTGTTCAATGCGGCCATGTGGGTAGCAGCGACCCATTAAAGTTAAGACTATTCCTAAACTCGCTAACGGGCATGGCATTTTTGTGGTATGTTAATCTCCCCACCAATTCGGTGCTAACTTGGCAAGGGATGGAAGAGCTATTTCACGGCCAGTTCTATAGGACTGAGCCCGAAACATCGCTGGCAGACCTGTCCAAGATGATGCAATTAGTAGGAGAGATCGTAGAAACCTACATAGCCCGTTTCCATAAGGCAAAGTATCGGTGCAAGACAGTTTTGCCCGAGGAAGAATATGCTAAAATGGCCATGGGGGGCATGTCCTTTGAACTTCGCAAGAGGTTTGAAGGAACTGACTTCCGTGACTTATTTGAGCTTGCCACACGGGCCGGTCGTTACCAGCGTATCCTTTTGGATGAGCAGGAGAAGATGAACTCCTCCAAAGGGACATATTATAAGGACCCTAATTACGAGGGCCACTTAGCAAAGTGTGACCTCGAAATAGAGAGCAATATGGCCGAGTTGATCTGTAAATGGTCAATTGTATGCAACGCCTTGATTAAGCCTGCTAACAATAATGCCACTACAAAGCAAATGGCGTTCGAGGCAGGAAGAAATTATACTTTTGATATAACCATGGCTGATCAAATATTTGATGCCTTATTGGCCGAGAAAGTGATCAAGCTGAGTGAAGGTCATCGGATCCCCAAGGTCGATGACCTAAAAAGTAAAGAATACTATAAATGGCACAATTCCTGGAAGCACTCCATTAATAATTACGTTGTTTTTCGTAATTTTATACAGGAAAACGTGGAGAAAGGAGTTTTCAAGTTATCGGACAAGGCTATGGGATTGATGCAAATCCGTTCCCTCAAATTTCCAGCACCAATATGGTTATGCCCGATTTAACCAAGCTTTCAAGGCCGAGGCCAAAGATAGACTTGACCGACAGAGAACTGGTGCCAAAACAGAGGGAAGGGAAACAAATCGCCATTTCGGCCATAGATAGGCCAAAAGTGGCGATACATGACCTCCAGAGGAGCTATCAAGAGCGTAAAGAGAAAACCCACAAGGCCGAGGAAGAAACAGCTAGGTCCAGTACTGACAACTTGATAGCTGATCTGCGATGATAACTAGAGTTCATCGAACAAGGCCTTTGCCCATGATGCAAGGCTAATGTCAAGAAAGAAGTCTCGAGCCCGAGTAAGAGGCCGAGAAGCCATGAACACAAGAAACCAAGCCCGAGAAGGTCTGTATACGAGAGGTTGTTGCTACCATGGCAAAGTCAGGTGAAGCCTGAGTGGCGGGCAAAACCTTCGTTGGTTCAGCAAGTCGGCCAAGGTGAATCTGGCCGATTGGGGGCAAGAAGTTCCCAAACAATTCCAAGGCCTCAGATGCAAGCATCAACCTCTAACAGGAACCCACGGATGGTGTTACCACCCCGGGTAAAAGATCAGAAGTGGCATAGAGCTGAACATTCCAAATTTCCAGCACGGCCACAGTACAGCAAGTCTCAAAAAAGGAGATATCAACGAATGAGACAGGCCGAACGAGAACACCAGTATTGGAAGAATCGGGCTGGAAACCCTCCTAAACCCACAGCGCATACAGTGCCCGATGACCAAGGAGAGGCTGGGGCGATGCATATTTCCACTGGGCACCCAAAGGAAAGATTCAGACGAGAAAAATCATAAGAGGGATGTAGGACAACATCGGACAAGATGAGTATGGAGTCCGATGGAGATTTGTCAGACTCAAGCACCTCGCCAATTCAATTTAGGACTATTCCGGTAGGCCTGTCATCTAACATGGTGTTTACATTACCTATGTCTTTCATGGCCAAGCCAGATCAGCCAATAGCCATGGAAGGGGATGTAGTGGAGGTCCTGACCAAGGATTCAGCCATAATAGAAGTTGTTTTTTGGAGCGGGGGAGAGACGGTCAAACCTAAAGTGGTGGAAGCCATAAGTAAAAATGTGGATGCTACCGACGGGCAGACCAATCGGCCTAAGATCACTATCTTGAGGCCGAAAGGACATCAGACTGAGGAAGGATTAAAGACCGGAGCAGTCAAAGTTGTGTTCAAAAAACCAACATATCAGATGTCCTAGCATCTGAAGCCATTGTACGTGAAAGGACATATTGAGGGGGTACCGATAAACAGAATCCTGGTTGATGGTGGGTCTACCATCAACATTATGCCTCAAATAATGTTGAGAATCCTTCAGAAGTCTGAGTCAGATTTAATTCCGACCGAAATGAACGTTCAAAGCTTCACGGGGGCACCTGCAAGAACCAAGGGTATCCTACCACTTGAATTGACCATTGGCAGTAAAACAGTCATAACTGCTTTTTTCATTGTGGAAACCTCAGCGGCCTATAATGCATTACTCGGCCGAGATTGGATACACCCAAATTACTGCATTCCCTCCACACTCCATCAGTTCCTGATTTTCTGGAGAGGTGATGAGGTAGAAGTGGTTGGAGCAGACACGAAGCCATTTGTAGCTAGTGTACAAATGGCCAATGCAGTCTTGTATAAAGATGACATTGGGCCAGTCAAGTTGCTGGGGTGCAATAAAATGGGAAGACTGAATACAGTGACCTTCCTTAAATGAAATTCGTCGGACATTAAAGCGTATTACCATAATCTCAGTCAGACAGAAGAATCAAGGCCGATTGAGATCATCGAACAGGAAGATGTCCATGGAGACTCCGATAATTGAAGAACAAAAGTTGCTGGCCCTCAAGGCCAGCATGGCCAGATGGTGTGCATACTTGGCTGATAGAAGACTTGAAATCAGCCCTATTGACAGAATGATTAATCTAGCCGATTGTATCTACGAAGAGGAAATGCCAAGGGAGGAAGAAATTCAAATAGACGAATTGGAGACGGCCACGGCGAAGCTTGATGATTTAAAGGCCGATGTCTAAGATCCCCTCTTGGAAATCAACCTAGGCAAAGAAGGAGAGCACAAACCTACTTATGTAAGTCAGATGCTGGATCCGCAGTGTCAGGCCGAGTTGATTATACTCCTGCAAAAGTACAAAGATTATTTTGCTTGGGAATACGACGAAATGCCAGGTTTGTCTAGGGAACTGGTGGAACACCGATTGCCAATTAAATCGGGGTTCAGGCTGTTCAAGCAGCTACCTCGACGCATGTCACCTGAGGTAACACTAAAGGTGAAAGAAGAAATTGAGAGACTACTGGACGTTGGCTTCATTCAGATAGCCCGATATGTTGAATGGGTCTCGAATGTGGTCCCAGTGGTAAAGAAGAATAGGAAGCTGAGGGTCTACATTGACTTCAGAAACTTAAACTTAGCTACCCCAAAAGATGAGTATCCCATGCCCATGGCCGATCAGTTAATCGATTCGGCCGCCAAACATAAAATTTTGTCCTTCATGGACGGGCACTCGGGATATAACCAGATCTACATCGCCAAAGAGGATGTCCCGAAGACTGCTTTTCTGTGCCCAGGGGCGATTGGAACCTTTGAGTGGATTATCATGCCTTTCGGTCTGAAGAACGCTGGAGCTACCTATCAACGGGAAATGAATTCGATATTCCATGATATGATTGGACAATACATGGAGGTTTACATAGATGATGTGGTGGTGAAGTCAGGAGGTAACGCCGATCATTTGAGGGATTTAGAAAAAGCATTTGAAAGAATGCGGGCTCACAGACTAAAAATGAATCCTCTCAAATGTGCATTCGGCGTCATAGAAAGGAATTTCCTAGGTTTCCTAGTACATCAAAGAGGGATAGAGATTGACAAAAATAAGGCTCGGGCTATCCAGGCAGCAAAGCCACCAGCTAATAAGAAAGAGCTTCAGAGATTGCTTGGACAGATCAATTTCCTAAGAAGATTTATATCAAATTGTGCAGGGAAGACCCAAGTATGGACCCCACTATTGAAGATCAAGACCAATGAAGACTTCAAATAGGAAGACAGCCATCAACAAGCCTTCGAGGGAATTAAACAATATTTGTCAACCTCCCCAGTATTAATGCCACCCAAGAAGGGTAGGTACCTCAAATTGTATATATTGGCCTCTGACTGCTCTATAGGAAGTATGTTAGCTCAAGATAATGAGCAAGGCAATGAACAGGCCATTTATTATTTAAGTAGAATTTTGACTCCAATCTAGCAGCGCTATGCACCGATTGAGAAGTTATGCTTGGCATTGTATTTTTCCTCACAAAAGTTAAGAACATATATGCTGCCCATTTCTACTTACATAATATGTCAAGCTGATGTGATAAAATATATGTTGTCAAGACCAATCATGAGAGGCCGAATTGGAAAATGGACACTAGCCTTGATGGAATTTGCCATCCAATACCGATCGCAGCAATCGGTCAACGGCCAGGCCATAGCCAATTTCTTGGCTGATCACCCAGATCCTACTGATTTGGGAGAACTGCCCCCAACACCCAAAGTCCTGAGCATGTCCTTAGTCCCATGGACGTTAATCTTTGACGGTTCCAAAAATGCAGAAGGTGTTGGGGCAGGGTTGGTGATTGTATCACCCAAGTACAAGAAGACAAAGATGTCATTTCGGCTCAATTTTAAATGCACTAATAATCAAGATGAATACGAAGAACTTATCATCAGACTAGAGATACTCCTTGATATGGGGGCATCGTCCGTACACATAAAGGGAGACTCAGGGCTAGTGATCGGACAGATAGGGTTGGTGATTGTATCACCCAAGTACAAGAAGACAAAGATGTCATTTCGGCTCAATTTTAAATGCACTAATAATCAAGATGAATACGAAGAACTTATCATCGGACTAGAGATACTCCTTGAAATGGGGGCATCGTCCGTACACATAAAGGGAGACTCAGGGCTAGTGATCGGACAGATAGCTGGAGAATTTCAGATAAGAAGTTGGGAGCTATGCCCATTCCACACTGTGGCCACCCAACTCATGGAGGCGTTTGATAACACTAGCATGAGTTATATTCCAAGAACCACAAATACTGAGGCCGATAAGCTGGCAAAAATAGGATTAGCCTCACCTTCTCCGAAGAACTTAGAAGACCAACTCATCATTGTTCATGTCCGATCATTACCATCTGTTGCAAAGAGAGGTTGCTATGCTACCACCAATTCGGTCTTAATGGAGGATGATGATTAGAGAATCCCCATTATTGAATACCTGAATCACCCAATTGTCAGGATAGACCGAAGAGTTAGATTATTTGTTGTCCGATTCGTGGTGCTCGATGGAGAATTATTCAAGAAACCAATCGATGACGACGTGATCTTGAGGTGTCTAGGTAAGAAACAGGCCATGTAGGTTATGGCCGAGGTACATGAAGGGATCTGTGGGGCACATCAGGCCGGCACAAAGATGAAGTGGTTGCTAAGAAGATACAATTATTACTGGCCCGGTATGTTAAAAGATTGTATCAGTTATGCTAAGGGATGTCAAGCTTGCCAGAAGCATGGTCCGATCCAGCATGTGCCAGCTAAAGAGCTGCAACCCATAATCAAACCATGGCCATTTAGAGGATGGGCGATGGATTTAATTGGCAATGTCCTACCGCCATCATCGGGCCAGCACTGTTTCATCATAGTGGCTATGGACTACTTTACTAAGTGAGCTGAGGCCACCGTAATAAAATTCATTGAAGAACACATTATCCATAGGTTCGGCCTTCCAGAAACAATTACAGCCGACCAAGGATCTGTGTTCACAGAGACGGAAACATCGGCTTTTGCAGACAGTAGGGGGATCAAAATTCTCAATTCTACGCCCTATTATGCACAGGCTAACGGACAGGCCGAGTCCACAAACAAGATCCTCAAAGGGATTATTGAGAAGATGATTGTTGAAAATCCTAGGGAATGGGACAAGCTCTTGTCCGAAGCTTTATGGGCCTATCAGACATCTAAAAGATCAAGTACTGAGGTTACACTGTTCATGCTGACCTATGGGCATGACGCTATGTTACCTATGGAAGTTACAGTCCGATCGGCCAGAAGAGCTTTACAGAATCAGCTAGAGCCTGCTGAGTACACAGAGGCTATGATAGCTGAGTTAGAGGGGCTCGATGAAATGAGGCTCACGGCCTTAGATTCATTAAAAGTGAAAAAGCAATGGGCAGCCCGAGCTTATAACAAAAGGGTGAAAAATAAGTCTTTTTGCACAGAGGATTTGGTATGGAAGGTCGTGCTACCTATTGGAGATAAGGATAACCGTTACGGTAAATGGTCGGTCAACTGGGAAGGCCCGTTTGTCGTCCATCAAGTCAAGAGAGGTGGTGCATATATACTATGTGATCTGGATGGAACAGTTCATGTCCGATTAATCAATGATCAGTATTTAAAGTCCTATTATCCTACATTGTGGGAGACCATTGACCTTGACTATAAACCAAATCCTGGGTTGGAATATGATCAATTGATCAATTATGAACCTGAGTCCGAATGATTTAAAGAAAACATCATTTTGTACTAATAAAAGCTGAGCACAGCTTACTTACAGATGATGAAAAAAGAAAAAAAAATTATACAAAGTACAAAATGGGAGTCGGCCTCTAGGCCGACCCAAAATTCCTAAGTTTGGCCCTCAAGTCCTCCCAAGTCTTGATAGCTCTAGACCGATCCCGTTTTGTTTTTTTAAGTTTTTGGGCCCATGCTCGGGATATCGGGACACTGGCTTGTAGTTGATCACTGCACTTTTGGGCGTCGTCACCAAGTAAGGATAGTGCTTCATCAATTTTCCCCAGGGCGGCGTTGTTGGTGATGACCTCGGCCTCACACTGGGCGAGCTGAGCTTTAAGTGCAGCAATACAGTTTTGCAGCCAGGAGTCCCTTGCTAGCACCTGAGCCCGAGAGGCCTTCCCCGCTTTAAGCTTAGCCTTGGCCCCCTCTAGAAACTTCAATGCCTTTTGCCGTGAGTCCAAGTGAAGCTCTGCATCAGCCTGAATCTTCAAGGCCGATCGTTCTAGGAGACGGCAGCAGGGGAGTCTTTCTTATATCTCATGGAGTAAGGATAGCTGCCTGTCAGAAAGAGAAGGATCGGCCATGATTGTGTTCAAGGCTGCTTCAACGTCAGCAGTAGCGGGAAGGCTAGAGAGGTCTTGATCAGCAAGCCCGAAGATTAGTTCTTTTGCTTGTTGTAGGCGCGAAGGTGAGACCGCCTCGGGCTCCAGTGGGCCAAGGTCAAAAATTCCTAAGTCCAGGCCCGAGAAGAAATTGTTGAAGGGAATGTATGGCTCTAGACCCATGGGATCGGCTGGTTCAAAAGAATAGCAGTCAAAAGTTATCTCTAAGAGTTTATGAATGAAGTAAAATAAACAGACTATACATGGGCATGAGAACCAAGCGAGGCCGAGATCTCTTCACGAACATCGGCCTCACTTGGTTGGGAAGTTGTGGGTTGAGAGGAAGACTGAACCGGCCCAGAAGAAGAAGGAGCGTTGCTGGTTTCTACAACTGGACTGGTAGAGGCCGTTGTAGCCTGTAAAACTTTAGTCCCCACGACCGAGCCCGAATCATCAACACCGGCCTCAACCCGTAGAGTTGCAGAATCCTCAGGAGGGGGGTTAGCCTCGGCCGTAACCGGTTCCCTTGTTACTGGAATGCAAGTATCGTTCGTCCAGCCCGGAGGGAGCTCCCAATATAGTGGGGATGGCCTGGTCAACTTCTTCCCAGCTGCCTCCATAGCAGCTCCAGTATCGGCCACGCCCTCACTACTGGAAGAGAGGACGACTTGCTCAGGAACGTGGTCGGTAGGAGCAATGTCTTCGTCGCCACTTGAAGGAGTTAGAGGGGGCACGATGTGAAGCGGCATCACTCTCACAACGACCCATTCTAGGTAGGCCGCTGCGGATGCCGGAGATGCAGGAAGAGTTGGAGGAAGATTCTGAGGCTGAATGGGTTGTGATGGGTCCTCTCCAGAGTCCTCATCAACAAGCTAAAAAACAGAGAAAAAGGATTAGTACTAAAAGAACAAAATTGGGCTTCACGGCTAAAAAAATAAAATAAATCTAACCTGAGTTGTTGAGGCCGGTGTTGTTTTCGGTTTCTTTTGAGCAGGCCCTTTGCTCGAGGCTGGCTTGCGGGCCGGTCTTTTGGCAACTTGCTTGTGCCGGACTGGAACTGCTGCTGGGGCAGGAGCATCGACCTCAGTGGCCGATGATGCAGTGAATGGTACAAGTGCCTCAGCAGCAGTGTCTTTAAATAGCTGGCCTGCCCGATCACCCCACCACTGGGTGAATTCTTCGGATACCACAGGCCGGGCAGAGAAAGGTGTGAAGTTGAACGCGGCCTTGAGCTTGTCCGACCGTTCCTTTATTTTCTTTACTTGCCCATCATTGACGATAAGGCCGCGTTCAACCCAGTCCATATTGACAGTAATGCCAGGAGGAACGGGCACGAGTTGGGTAAGCCCGAATTGGCAGGCATAGAGGGGAGCAAAGTAATACTCTGCCCCACACTTATTGTTGGCCGAAGGAATACTAGGGCTAAAGATTATGTCCCTAGCTACTAAGTAGCTAGAGAAGATTTCGTTGTAGGTGGATTGGGTGCCCGAGCCCCAATTCGAAGGGTTGTTGGAAAGTTGAAGGAATGAAGAAAATTGGAGTGAGAAGAAAGGGGTGAAGAGGTTTATGTCCCTAGGGGAGCAACCTTGATAGAAAAAAGTAAGACACTCCTCAAAGGAGTGTGAAGAAGGTGTTATGTCCGTAAATTGGATGACAGAAATAGGAACATCGGCCATTTGGCGAATGGCTGGTTGAAACTCTGGGAAGTAGGAGTACAGCCAAAGTTGAAGTACCCATATCGGGCTTCCACCAGCCCCAAAGCCCGAATGAACGAAATCTGTTATGCCTCAGACTAGGTGTGCCCAAACAAGTGTAGCCATGGCCAAGGGCTTCCCTGATGCGAGAGCCAAAGCCAAGGTGGTGTATTCTTTGGTAATGGCTTGGCTGGCCGAGCAGAAGAGGTATTTGTTTAGCCAGTATATGAGGAAGGCGGTATGTTCAGCATCGGACACCTCCATCTCATCAGCACCGATGCAGGCAGTCAGAAAGCCTCCGTAGGCTGTAATTGGTCTGTACGAAACAGCCCCATCCCTGATAGTCTCTTGCTAAGGATAAGCAAAGCTGGCCATTCCGACGTCAAACCCGAGGATAATTTCTTGCCCATGAGGGCAAAGACCGAGCAAATAACTGATGTCCTTGATGGTGGGAGCCATTGGTCCACAGCGGAAAAGAAAGCCATTGCAGGATGAGGACCAAAACAACAAGGCAGAGAGAAGAAGAGGTCGGTCTATCTCTATTCTAGACCGACTGAGCATTATGGCATCATAAATGCCCATTTGTCTCCAGAAAGTAGCCTTGGAGGCCAATACCCTAACCACCCATTTATCCCAGTCTGCAGCAGGGGTCGGCCAGCCTCGAATAGGCTGGGTAGCAATTTGAACCTTTTTCTAGTGGGTAGGGACCTGCAGGAATGCTTCGTTTTTCACCGGCGGATACAGGGGAAGAAAAGCCGCCGGAGGATGGCCAAGAAATGCCGCTCCTAGACCTGGTGCTACTGGAGAACCGTCGGAGGAGCTATAGGGAGTCAGGTAGCCAGTGGAGATCTCAGCGGTGTGGTTTTTGGCTAGAGTCCTAACATCCTTGCATCAGTTTTGTGGTGGTGGAGCGTCAACGAAGGTCTTCTTTCCTTGGAAAGTGGCGGTCGGAGCTGTTTTAGGAGCCATATCTGCAGAGGAGAGTATTTCGCCAGGAAAAATGGAGGTTTTAGAGAGAGAGGCTCTATTTGCTTGAGTTGTTTAGAGAGAGAGAGTAAGATTGCAAATGAGGGAGGTAAAGAGTTTTGAAAATCTTACTGTTTAAATACCACGTCGTTTTAATCATGATATATTAAATGTGGAGTGACTGGTGGGATTTTCCATGATCTGACATTCTCTGCATGCTTGACGCGTGGAAAATTTAAAATTCAAAACGTCACATCAATCAAGGCAGGACGGTTGATATGACCTATTGGGGGGCAATTGTTTGTACCCAAAAACTGTCAAAGGTTTTTGAGTCCGAGCTGCGTGAAACTAGATAGAGGAGAGGTCGGGCTAGTATGACTCATCTGACTTAAGCGTAGACGTGAGACCGATGATAGGTACAAGGCTGTTGGGTGTTGTGAGGAGAGCCCGATGGGAAAGACGAACATGTGTGAGGATTATCAGGCTTTGGAATAACATAATCCAATGCGCTGTAAATCCGATGGTGGATTGAAGCAACACGATGGCCAATTGGACGTCGTGGAATGAAGGATGGCTGTAGCAGTTCGATTGGCCATGGGCATTTGGAGAAAGGTAATCGGGCATGAAGAAAAGCATGGAAATGAGTCAAGCCCGATTCACCCAGGAGAGTAATTGACGAGGCCGATGGACTGAAAGGAGAAGGCGGTGCTATCCACAGCTGTCAGGATGACGTCATCTCAGAGTTTTGGAAACAAGAGTCCATTCAGGAAATAAATCTGATCGTGTCTAGCTAGATTTAGACGTTTGATCCCTAAATTAAAGGGATTGATTCAATCATAATCTGGATAAGGTAGGTGACACGACTAAATAGTTGTGCGCTCTTGTGCAACACCCAAGTGTAGGTGATCGTGCAAGTAATATAGTACTGGAAGTCCAGGTCGATCCCACAGGGAAGGAATAGGAAGAATATCTACTAAGTTAAACCTAAAGAAAAAGAAAATAAGAATATAGAAGTGGAGGTTCTACGAATCCTAATTAATTAAAGTAAACTAAATGATAAACTAAAGTATAAAGAAACATAATAATTAAACAACTAAATTAAAGGTGTTGGAAACACGTGAATCCACATTGATCCTAACCATCTACCATGCATATTCATTAACGCTCTATGGAGTTCATTCCTTTTCAGTATTCCGTATTTTTCTAAAGATAAAGAATCAATAGCCCTTTCATGACCGGGACTACATCATCACAAGTGATTTAAAATACATGGAAGACGGTTTAAAACAATGGTAATTACTTGCACTCTAAATGGTGTTAGCATTCAAAGTGGTTTTCAAAAGTCATTGAAGAAAATAGCCTTAAGGCTTTAAGTTCTAAAAACTGTTGTGACAAACTGAGCTTATTGGGACAATTTGATGACAGATTTCTAAAACAGAAAGTCATGGAATACTTAAAAGAATCATCTCAAGAATTAACATGTTCGATCGATCGAAGCGCTCTCGATCGATCGGACAGTCATCCTTCAATCGATCGAAGTGCCTTCGATCGCTTGACTATGGCTCGGGTTCGATCGATCGAACTGTCTTCGATCGATCGAGCCCAAGGTTTCTATATCATACATGGCAGAGGCTAAGAATCAATATTTCATCACATATCTCCAACGTCTAAACTACAGAAACATGATTAAACTAGTGCAGGAATAGAAAAACATAACAATCATTAACATCTAAACTAATAAACAATCAAATAGAGATAAAGGAACATAAAAACCTGGAATAAACCTGAATAGAACTTGTAATCAACATCAATCTTGAGTAATCTTCAGTATATTAATGAAAAAGATGAAGAAGAATATGAATCTAACCTAATCTACTCCTAAACTAACCCTAAAACTACCCTAAACTGCTGTTCTGTGCGTTCTGGAGCGTCCTCCCTTCGTCTGGCGTCAAAACGACGTATATATAGGGTTCCCACAGAGTTTACGCAACTTTTGGGTGAATAAAAGGTTCGATCGATCGAGCTCAGTTCGATCGATCGAAGGTTCGATCGATTGAACCCTTCTTCAATCGCTTGAACTCTTCTGATTTTGACAGCACTGCACACCGATGGGAGAATGGCCATAACTTTTTACTCGGACCTCGGATTGACCTCCCGTTTGCGGCCACGCGACCGTAACTCAAAGATCTACATTTTATATCTCTGGGAAAATCTTCCAAATCTGAAGTCATCATTGTCAAAATTGCCATTTTCTCAGCTGCTTCTGTTGTTCTCTTCACCAGAATCACTTTCTATGCAATGTTTGCTTTCCATGACCTGTAAAATAGTGTAAAAACACATGTTTGAGTCTCAACATCATAGAAAACACTTAATCATTGATATGAATCTAAATCTAGGGACTTGGGGATAAAAGTATGCATAAAAGACCGTGTAATACGCTATGAACATGCACTTTTCACCAAGAATCACACCCCCCAACTAGCTCGTTGCTAGTCCCTAGCAATGAAGCGAACTACAACAGTGTTTATTTAACTCTAAAAATTAAAAACAAAATAAAGTAAAAATCCTAAATCACTTTCGCAGGAATCGCGATTGCATTTAGCATATGCAACAAGCCTTTAAACCTCTAGGTTCCCCCTAGTGGACGAGTGTTGTCTCGTGAGGGTTTGCAGTGAATCTACCCACAAAATTCATGTTTATGGTAATGGTTCTAGTTAAATGTTTTCAAGAAATTTTCCTCTCATTTAGCAATATAGTTAAGCTCAACAATCTCATGAAACTCTCTAGTATGCTATAGCCATGCAACACACACATTACAGTTAATCTACTATCAAAGTCATTAGAATGTTCCATACCCATTAATCTTCAAGTGTGTGTGTGAATGGACAACCCAAATACAAAACTTTAATTTCAAAGCTCGCATAACCTAAGACACTATCAAGACGTTCATTTTGACTCAACTCTCACCGGGATTACACTCTCAAGATGAAATCACTCCGAATTAGGTGTAATAATTATCACTCATGATATGGAAGCTATAAAGAGTAATTGTAAATGGAATCTAATGCTTCTCATATCTAAATAGAAAAACGGACATTTTAGTGCATAAAGTCTCATGAAAGGATACCTTTCACTAGAAGAGCGAGATACCGTGGATAACTCTCTCATTACCTTAACTTCAAATCCAATTTACTTAAAATCATCAGGACTTTGAAAAAGAGGTATTAAGTGAAAGAAGAAAAAGGCTCGTGATATTCAATTGGGTCAAAGGATGTGATTGGAATGTCTACTATAACTTTTCAAACTTCCCACATCTCCAATCTCTCTCTTCTTCTTTTCTTTTATTTATTTTTTTCACACTCTTCTTTTCATTCCTTATTTTTTTCTTTTGTAACAACCATTGGCATTTTTTTTCTTTTTCTTCTCATGCTTTTCTTTTTTTCTTTTTTTTTTTTTTTTTTTTTCTTTTTGCCAACTTTCCCTTATTCACACAACCGAACTTCTTGTCAAGATAACACATTCCAATCACTCCTAAATGAAGAATTGAAGCTTGAACTCCTAATTTGGAGTTAGGTATAGACTTTAGGATTGTGTAGACAAGGTAAATATGATAAGCTCAAAAGGTAAAGTAAAGGAATATCATGGAGGTAGGCCAAGGCTATATTATCCATATATGGTCAAAAGATGGCCTAAATCATCTTCTAAGTTAATAGGATTATTCATTTTAGTAAATTCAAGAGCTCTAAAGTTTGGTAAATCCTGAACATTCTCTTCTAGTAATCAGTCAAAATGAAGAAGGAAAATGAGCCTTTCAACGAATTAATACGCTTTTCAAAAAGTAAGAGTAATTTTATAAAACCCTCAAAAATATAGAAAGGCACAAAAGCTCACTTGGGTTATTAGTCTCCACTACAGTCTTTCAAGACACTTAAACTATGCTTACTAATCCATTTTAGCTAAGTACAAGGTTGTCACAACGTGCTCAAAGTATTTGAAGATTAAAAAGCATAGAACATACTATAACTAAGATAGTAAAGAAACTACCATAGTATATCACATACTAATAACATACAGAAAATAACACTAATGCATCATAACTAACTACATTAACTATGAGAGAAATACAAGAACCATTAAAAATTTCAAAATTTTTTGCAATTTTGATTTACTGAGTCATGTTGCTAAGCAGGTATATTGACACGAAACCATAAAAAGAAATAAACGAGGCATGCAATGACTCACTCCCCCCAACTAAAACTAAACATTGTCCCCAATGTTCTAAACTATGCACATGGACATGTAAAGTAAAGCGAGAGAAGGAAGGATGTTACCTCGAGGCATTAATATCCAATTTTTTTTTTCAAGTTACCTGCAAAATCATTAGTAGCAACAAGGAACAATAGAGAACATAATATAACAACTCAGTTAATAAATTCGGTTAATCAAGATTTTTATCATAGATTAACAATCGAAATTTTTGAGGATCTTCCCAATAAAATAATTTAACAGTGAGAAGAATGTTGGGATCCTCATAAAAATGCAACTCCCCCCAACTAATGTCAGGCTCAAGGTCAGAGGAGATGATGCAAAACCTATGGCTTCCAAAAATTTTGGGGACAGTTATAAGAGGTATACCACACTTTTCATGAATTATATGCAAGAAACGATCTTCGGTGTTGGTATTTCCTATAACAGCCTCTATTTTAATACTAAAAACAGGGGGAGGCCATGGTTCAATAAAAGGGGCAAGGTCGAATTGATGTTCCAATGAAGCTTCACTACCCTCTTCTTGTCCTAGAACAGAATCTATGGAAATATAATAATAGGAATTGAATTTCTGTTCTATGCACATGGTTTTGGACTGGACTTGGATAAAGCTATCTATTTGGGCCTCAATGTCATAATCACTCAAGAAGGTCAAGCAGTCTAGAAGATTGCTAGCTTCTTGTTGAATTTTAAGATCATCTAAAGTGGGCCCAATAATTTCCAAGTCTTCTCTCAAAGAATTTTGAAAGTTAAAATTTTGTGAAGAACATGTGCTAGTATCCTTACCATCCTCTTCCACAACACATTCTGTTTGTTCACGAATGGGGTACACATAACATTCAAGCTCAAGACGAGAGCTTTGATTGATAGCAAGGATAGGTAATGGGCAACTTGGTGACACCACCTCTTCGGTCGAAAGAGGTGAGGGTTCATGAATATCACAAGAATCTAAATCAGATTTAGATTTTTCAGTTATGTCCTCCCTAGGGTCACTTTCAAAGGTAGGGGTAGAGTCAACAGGGGACTCTTCCTTTCCTAATTGCGTGCAATCACCTAAACTCTCGTCATCTTTTAAAACCTCATTCTCATCCTCGCAACTCTCCTCACTATATATGTCATCTATTGAGGTGCTCTGGACAAAGAGATTGTGCAACTTTATCAAGGCAGTGAAGGAGTTGATGTCTGGGGTTGTATGTTGAGGAGAAGATGGTTCTACAACTTCATGCTCAATGGTTTGGTTTTGGAGTTCTTGTTGGGTTATCACTTTCTCAAATGAGTTGTTGACCTCACTCGGTCTGAACCCATCATTGTCCTCTAATTCCATTCCATTGTTAGTGTCTTGAAATTCAGGTTGTAGCGTTGAAGGACTGGTATAGTCTTCTAAAGGTTGGCTATCAAATGCTTGTTGATATCTAGCTCCTAATTTATCAATTGCACTTTCTAGCCTCTTCATTTCACTAAGCAGCAATTCTAACATACCATTATCCTCAACTTGGTTATTCTCCTCATTATGACTATATGAAGTTTCACCCCATTGTTGTTGGTAATAGTCCCCTTCCCATTGTGTTTGTGTGCAAGACTCCCCAGAAGGAAAGTCTTGGTGCATTTGGTAATCGTGGGAACTACTACTATATCCTACACTATCATTTTGGTTATATCCCCATTGCGATTGATAGAACTCTCCCGGTGGAGGTTCTTGATACGTTTGATAACATGGGGGACTAACACGATGGTTTTCCCATTGTGGTGATTGGTAGCACTCAGGTTGATAATGTGCATCATATGTGGGTGCTTGCCAACTCGGGGTATAGTTCTCATTACCTAATGTGTACCCATTCGTGGTATTTGTATTGTATGGAGGGGTAATATGGAGAAGACATGTTTACCCAAAATATTTAAACAAAAGATTTTTTTTTTTCTTGTGAGAGAAAAAGTCCAATGTTTTTTATTTTTTTTTTTTTTTTTTTTTTTTTTTTTTTTTTTTTAAGAAAAAGAAAAAAAATGGGAAATAACTTAGTAAAATCCAAACCTAGTTGCCTTCCCCGGCAACGGCGCCAAAAACTTGACACGACTAAATAGTTGTGCGCTCTTGTGCAACACCCAAGTGTAGGTGATCGTGCAAGTAATATAGTACTGGAAGTCCAGGTCGATCCCACAGGGAAGGAATAGGAAGAATATCTACTAAGTTAAACCTAAAGAAAAAGAAAATAAGAATATAGAAGTGGAGGTTCTACGAATCCTAATTAATTAAAGTAAACTAAATGATAAACTAAAGTATAAAGAAACATAATAATTAAACAACTAAATTAAAGGTGTTGGAAACACGTGAATCCACATTGATCCTAACCATCTACCATGCATATTCATTAACGCTCTATGGAGTTCATTCCTTTTCAGTATTCCGTATTTTTCTAAAGATAAAGAATCAATAGCCCTTTCATGACCGGGACTACATCATCACAAGTGATTTAAAATACATGGAAGACGGTTTAAAACAATGGTAATTACTTGCACTCTAAATGGTGTTAGCATTCAAAGTGGTTTTCAAAAGTCATTGAAGAAAATAGCCTTAAGGCTTTAAGTTCTAAAAACTGTTGTGACAAACTGAGCTTATTGGGACAATTTGATGACAGATTTCTAAAACAGAAAGTCATGGAATACTTAAAAGAATCATCTCAAGAATTAACATGTTCGATCGATCGAAGCGCTCTCGATCGATCGGACAGTCATCCTTCAATCGATCGAAGTGCCTTCGATCGCTTGACTATGGCTCGGGTTCGATCGATCGAACTGTCTTCGATCGATCGAGCCCAAGGTTTCTATATCATACATGGCAGAGGCTAAGAATCAATATTTCATCACATATCTCCAACGTCTAAACTACAGAAACATGATTAAACTAGTGCAGGAATAGAAAAACATAACAATCATTAACATCTAAACTAATAAACAATCAAATAGAGATAAAGGAACATAAAAACCTGGAATAAACCTGAATAGAACTTGTAATCAACATCAATCTTGAGTAATCTTCAGTATATTAATGAAAAAGATGAAGAAGAATATGAATCTAACCTAATCTACTCCTAAACTAACCCTAAAACTACCCTAAACTGCTGTTCTGTGCGTTCTGGAGCGTCCTCCCTTCGTCTGGCGTCAAAACGACGTATATATAGGGTTCCCACAGAGTTTACGCAACTTTTGGGTGAATAAAAGGTTCGATCGATCGAGCTCAGTTCGATCGATCGAAGGTTCGATCGATTGAACCCTTCTTCAATCGCTTGAACTCTTCTGATTTTGACAGCACTGCACACCGATGGGAGAATGGCCATAACTTTTTACTCGGACCTCGGATTGACCTCCCGTTTGCGGCCACGCGACCGTAACTCAAAGATCTACATTTTATATCTCTGGGAAAATCTTCCAAATCTGAAGTCATCATTGTCAAAATTGCCATTTTCTCAGCTGCTTCTGTTGTTCTCTTCACCAGAATCACTTTCTATGCAATGTTTGCTTTCCATGACCTGTAAAATAGTGTAAAAACACATGTTTGAGTCTCAACATCATAGAAAACACTTAATCATTGATATGAATCTAAATCTAGGGACTTGGGGATAAAAGTATGCATAAAAGACCGTGTAATACGCTATGAACATGCACTTTTCACCAAGAATCAGTAGGAGTCAGAGATAAGGAAGGTATCTTCCACCATCAACCAATCAGTCACGCAGCTTTGGGCGCAAGCTAAGGAGTCCTTTTCTAATCAGGAATCATTAAGGCCGCTATAAATATTCAAGCAGGCTAACCAAGCAAGACACTCCGCGTCATCTCGAAAACAGCACCCACACTGCATTCGAAGCATTCAAAGCACTATTAAGTCTTTATGTTTTTCAGCATATAGCAAATAGGTCTGTCCTATTTTGTTATTTCTTTTATATTCTTCTGAATAATCAGTTTGCCCTGGTTTGTTCTTTAGATTTGTTTATTCTTTCCAAACACTTAATAAAATCTTCGTTTTATTAATCCGTTTGTAATTCTTTACCTGTTAAACTTGACATTATTTAGCTTGTGCGCTTCAGTACTGCTAAAGAATTTACGGTGAGGGTACTTTCCTACTCACTACACACAATCACCCTGTTTAGAAGTCAGGTTCATAAAGCCTTGTGTATCACTCACACAAGCGGTTAGGAAATTAGTTTGCACGCACACGCACACACACCGAACCACTATTGGATCTGGCATGCCCGAGCAAATTACAAGCAAACAGCGTGTCGGTCTCGAAGTACGTGCAAACTGGTATTATTTCTAATGTCCAGATCCGAGTACGGGACTAAGTTAAATCTTATTATGGTCGAGTCGGTATGGTTACTACAGTCTATATGGTAATACTACAACACGTCCATACCGTAACGTAATTAAAATAATAATATAATAATATAGTGGTCCAATACAAAAATTTGAAAAAAGCTGATATTATAATGACAGAAAATTATAGGTGTTACTTCTTCCACCACCTATTAAAGGATTTCGTCCTCGAAATCAGAGCTTATCTATTTACAAAACAAAAAAGAATATTTCTCTCGCATCTTTGACTCCATTTCCCACGAAGCTTCTCTTTCATCATGATGATTCATTGAACTTTCATCAATGGGATCTCCTTGTTCCTCAGCTTCTTGGTTTCTCGACCTAAAATCTTGATGGGTCTCTCCGTGTAAGACACGTTGTTATTCGCCTCAATGTCCTTGAAGTCGATTACATGTGGCGTCGTGCCCTGATGATACTCCTTCAACATACTGATGTGAAAAACATTGTGAATACCTGACAACCTTGGTGGCAACATCACTAATTTCTAATATCCTACGTGAAATTTTTGGAAAAATTCAGGTGCTACAAAAGTGTTCCCACAACCTTCATGAAACCATCTTGTACTAACCAAACCATCTCTCATCAACCAAGACATCTTTCATCAACCACCTTGTCACGAAGAACCACCACTTCGCCATCACGAAGGACCGAAGCATTTACGGAGTGCAAGAACATCCATTCCATCACTAAGAATCGAAATGAGTCTTTACTCTAAGAATCACCACTTCGCCATCACGAAGAACCGAAGCATTTACGGAGTGCAAGAACATCCATTCCATCACTAAGAACCGAAAGGAGTCTTCACTCTAAGAACCACCACTTCGCCATCACGAAGAACCGAAGCGTTTACGGAGTGCAAGAACATCCATCCCATCACTAAGAACAGAGAGTCTTCACTCTAAGAACCACCACTTCGCCATCGCAAAGAACCGAAGCGTTTATGGAGTGCAAGAACATCCATTCCATCACTAAGAACCGAAAGGAGTCTTCACTCTAAGAACCACCACTTCGCCATCACGAAGAACCGAAGCGTTTACGGAGTGCAAGAACATCCATTCCATCACTAAGAACCGAAAGGAGTCTTCACTCTAAGAACCACCACTTCGCCATCACGAAGAACTGAAATGTTTATCATACACATTTTCATCACGAAGACCCGAAAGGATACATAATAGTCATCACTGCACAACCCATCAAATACATCCTTTACTCACTATTCCGGCCTCTACGGCTTTGTTTACTCAACCTAACAATCCATACCAACTTGACCCACTCCTGACATCACTGGGCTGATTCTCGACATACTTCAATAATACTCACATCCCAACCATAAATCAACAATACTCACAGTTACATATTTCGAGATTAGGCTCTTTACACAACTTTCGATTATAATACATCAATCGTTACACTTATAATCATTCCAGTCCCATAGCACATCTTCATAAGCTCCTTACTTACACGAACTCTTTTACCTGCTCATATCCTCATTAGTATAACCAGAGCATGACTAACCAGCACTATTTACGATGGAAACATAACCAATCACTATCAATGCGATACTTATGTCGTACTACTTATAGCTTGAGCATGAACTATCAATGATCATAGTAGGATTAGGCTTACATTACTGTATTCATCAATAAACCATATCTACAACAACGAAAATATAACATATAGCTCATAGATCTATAACATGGATTTGATACCAGCAACCATATAGATAAAAACACTTAGCATGCTCATCTATGTGATAACACTACCATAGCACGAATATTCTTAGTGGTGCAGTTACTGGAAGTACATAGCATCCTTATCAACACAAAGTATGAACAATACATCATACAGATGGCTTATAGATATCATGGATAAATCTTAGTACTGATTAAAGTGAGGTTAGGAAATTCACCTCGGGTCGCCGATCCTCAGAAGCAGCTAAACGTCAAGTTCTACAATAATAAACGAGAGAAACAATAATAAATAGTGAGTGCAGCTACGGGGGCAAAATGGTAATTTTTACCAAATGAGGTTATAAATCTCAAGGTAATGATCTACGTGTCATTCTAAGTCCAACACCATTGACTAGACTCAAATCGGAGTCTGTACTACACGAATGCGGGCCCTAAGGACAAACTGTATTTTCGACCGAGTCAAAAGGTCACCAAACTTTAAGGGAATGTTCTAGACATTATTCTAAGACTCTAGGAATTGACCGCGTAATTTTCAGAGTCCTAGATTATTTATTATGAATTATTGAAGATAATATATATCAGAAAATACCCAAAAGGGATTTAAATACATAATTATAACTATACTAAAAAATCAATACTTTGAAACATTTTTAATAAATAATATAGGATAAAATACACTATGGGTACTTTTCTCATAATTTTCGGAGTTCATTTGGTATTTTTAATAATTAATATACTCATAAAATAGCTCCTTATTAATTATTAAAAAAATTAGACTATAATATTATAGCTTTATAACTTACACTATATAATTAAATAGTCCCAGGGTCATTACCCTAATTTTTCTGGAATTTATAAATGCATATAGGTATTTAATATCTATTTAAATACCCTAAAAACTATTTATATTGTACTTATAAATTACCAAATAATTAATAATTATATTATTACCATACTATAATTATACTCAGTACATTAGGTTTATTATATAATAGTACTCCATAGCTTGAGAGTATTTATAAATACATATAAGTATCTACTATTTATTTAATTACCATTTAAAACTAATATTTATTATTTATTTAATACACATAAAATACTAAATGAATACTAATTATATTTTCAGAATAAGATACTTACTCTCAGAATATATAAAATATTATATAATAATATTCCATAAATTAAATGTACTAATAATACATTTTAATATTATTTATAATAATTAAAATCAATTAAAATCTATTAATACTAATAATAGTAATAATAATAATCATGATAATAATAATAATAATAATAATAATAATATCTCAGACCCGACGGGTCACACCCGAACCGACTCGAGACTAAACGGGTAACCCGTTAACACAAACAAAGGGACCCAACCAAAAGACCCATCGGGTCGAACCTGACCCGAACCGAACTAATTTGGATAGTCCATATCTACTCACAACTAAACCCAATCCATAAACCCATTCGGGTTTGATCTAACCCAAACCCGAAACCCAAACTCACTAACAAACTAAACCTAACCGTTAACCCAAATCCGAAACCACTTACACTCACACCGCGACCCAACCCACACACCCGAATCCTACCCAAACACGGCCCAGTGTCAAAACGACGCCGTTCCATTAAACCCAACCCATGGGTTATTAAAATCCGACCCTACCCATGACCCCGACCCATTCTCTCTCACATCTAGACCCTACCCATACCCGACCCGGACCCGGGTCTTATAACCCATTCTCTTTTTCTTCTCTGACCAACCCCGACGCCGCCGGCGAAGTGCGAACCGCCGGAACACTTGCAAGGGCCATAACTTCTCCATTTCTCCATGAAAATGGACGAGACCAACGCCAAAAGACTCGGTTTGGGACCCTCTATCACATAGTAGAGGCTGAGAATTGGGTTATCTCATTAAGGCCTTGAACCAATGGATTATTCTTTTTCGGTATTTCAAGGATAATGCAATGCATGGCTAACCAAACGAGTCCCAATTTAAAAACTGCTCTTATGGGGATGTGTGGGACTCCTAAAGATCAGTTTGGTACTAGTTAGAGGCGATTTGGTGAACTTTCAAAATTCAAGCTTCATTTGAAGCTTTAATGGTGATCGGTGCAGCAGAGAGCTTAAGGCTCTGGTCTGGGGGTCTTGCATGTGGGTTCTGGGGGTGTGTGTGCGACATGCAGAGGGTCAGAGAGGGTTATAACAGAGTGGGGGTTGTTTGGGTTACCTCAAGGAGCTTCGGTACCCTCCTAACTCTTCCGATCAACTCTTCTTCTTCTCTCTCTCCTGCGTCTCTTTCTCTTCCTCCTCTACTCTCTGCGTGTGTACTGGAAAGGAGTACCACAGAGTGGAGTGTGTGTGGTGGTTGTACAGAGAGGACAGAGAGGGGGTGTGTGGTGTGGTGTATCAAAATCGAGAGTGTGTGGGAGAGGTGTGTGTGTTCTTCACTCAAGCTCTCTAGTCTCACTCTCTATATCTAATCTGTATGAACAGATTGTGTGGGGTTGTGAGAGTGATATGAGGGTGAGGGGGAAAGTATATTTATAGAGGGAGATGTGGGTAGGGGCATAAGTGTCCAAACACTTGTCCACAAATATGTACATGCATGTGTATGTTTGTGTGTGTGTGTGTACCCAAGGGTAGATGAAGGTGAAGTCCACATGAGGGTGGTGTGGGTCCCACTCTCAGGTAGGTACACTGGGATGTGTGCCCGAGTCCTAGTGTACGTGCACTACTAACTATAACTGAACCTGAAAATGTAAACGTGTCCGAGGATGTGTCTGGGTCTAAATGCGATTTTATCTAAGGTTTCTAATATAGATATTATAACTCTCAAGATTACGACTATTTTATTGGGTTCTAGATTAGGGTATCATCGTCATCATTAAGACGTTGACTACAGGTTCTTACAGAGATTCCTAGTTAAGGTCATTGATTACGTCAAAATCAATTTCTGTTGTTAACCCTATAAAAACGTAGTATGGTGGAAATAGGGTGTCGAGTCCACAGGGATTGGAGTGCAACAACGCTTGGAGGATGCTTAAAAACCAATTATAATGCAAAGAGCAATTAACTAACTTCCGGAAAGAAAACGAGTCTTTTCGACTATGAATTTGGTTCGATTGGTGTTAAATTAGACTACAATGAGCATTTAGAAAATGTAGAGAAACTTTAAACAATGCGGAGTTTAAGTAAAAATTCGGGGGTGTTTGTAAATGGAGAAATTGAGATTGGGGAGCATTCCCCCACCTTGGACCAAACAACCCGTGGCTTACACACTCGCAGCGCATTCCAGAGTAGGAAATCCCATTGAGTCATACCATCAAACATGTGGTAGTCAACCAACATGCTAGATGGATGTTCCAATGCAACACATGGGTGTAAGATTAGAGTTTGGGGATTCAAGCACTTCTAATGCTTGACATTAGAAGTGAAGTCTCACAAACTCCAACCCTACTCCCATGAACTCTAGGTGTGCTACAAAGTGTGGAAGTCTTACAATAAAACACTCATGGGTCCAAAGGTGGGTTTATGATCCCCAATCTTCAGAGTTTAGCTACTCATGACCATAATAACAACCATGTTAAAGAGAGGGGAAAAGAAAGTATACCAATAAGAGCAAACCACCATAAAAACCATAGCAAATCCAATGAAATCTTTCATTAAAAGCTTCCAAAAAGTCAATACAACCACCCCCTTCTCTCTTTCTAACACTAAATGGAGGTAGATAGTGGGTAGATGATGAGTATTGAATAGAGAGATGAGGGGATTAGGGAGAGAGATGGTACCCTAAGAGAGACTTACTAAAAATAGTCTAAAGAAAACAACATAACCCTAAAAAAAGACATACACTAACTATATATAGTGTATACAAAGTGGCAAACATGTAATAAGCAAAGGAAGCCTTCAGCAGAGGCGCGGATCGAGCCGCTCGAAACAGCCGGATCGATCCATTTAGACGCCTTTCTCGCAGAATGTCCCTACCAAACCGCGGATTGATCCGCTCATAAGGCCGGATCGATCCGCCTTTTCCGAGACTGATAGAGAACCCTTTTTAAACACGCGGATCGATCCCCTCGGAAGTCCGGATCGATCCGCCTCTACTGAAATCTTTTTCTTGCTTCAATAAACTCCAAGTGTGCCAAGAGAGTTGAGTTCCACTATATCCCAACATCCGAAACCTACAAAAAGAGACCTTAATTAGCCAAGAGAGAGTAACATCCAGAACAAAAGAAAGCACAATTTCATCCTTTAAATCTCCGGGAAGAGTACTAATTTGTGTTCAATACGGATAAAATTATGAAGTTCAAGAAGCAATATTGAACACGAATCACACCCCCCAACTAGCATGTTGCTAGTCCCTTAGCAACAAAGCTGAAAACAAAGAGATTTAAGACTACCCTTACACCATGATTTATTAAAATGAATGAAATACCGCTTTCGTGGGGATACGATTGCATTGAGCATATGCAACAAGCCGTTAAACCTCCGGGTTACCCGAAAAGGCGGAGTGTTGTCTCCAGAGGGTTCTCAGAATGATACCCACAACATTTTGTTTCCTCATGATAGACGCCCACAATCTAATGCTGACACTCAACGTAGTTCCAAGAGTTTTCAAAAGATTTTAGTAACCGACACTCAAATCCAACCAGTTATCAAACTATCAAAATCATGAGATAAATTCCATTAAGCTCGATCTTGGGTGTGCGTGTGGTGTGACATGCAAAACTACAATTATCAAGAGAGCGGTAATGCTTTCATAATCCAGATTTCGATCAATACGCGCTTCAACTCAAATCTCACCGGTATTACACTCAAAAATGAATCATTCGAACTTGGTAAAACACTCGGGGCATGCGGGTAAAAGAGTAATGGAAATAGGAATCAAAACCACGCACATGCCAAGTGAAAAACGTAAGTGTGAAAAACGAGTAAAAGTAATCTCAGGGAAGATATCATTCAATAGAGGGTGTGGACACACTCGAACTACTCATCATAAGCGTTTCAAACTCTGTATCACACAATCCTAAGAATCAACTAGGACCTTAAGCGGGGTTTGTAACGTGGAAAGTGTTATACGGTGAAGGACTAAGGGAAAGAAAGTGAAGTGGAGTGTTTGGATACAAGCATGGGACTTATTGGAATGCATGGTCATAGATGGCTACAAGAGATGAATCATTCACAAGTATTTATTTGAAGCTCAAAGAGAGGAGTACATTTTTTTTTTTTTTTTCCCTCAACAACACGATTCAATCTCTTTTACAACTTTATAAACCAGATCCCATGCGACGATATCCCAAAATGTAATTCAGACGCTAAAATGGAAGGTGTAAGGTCAGGGGAATATGGGTAAATGTGGTGGCGGCTAGAGATGGACAAGCTAAGGCCCTAAGATCAATTCTTCGGATAGTGTGCTTCTTTGTTGTCCACAACAATGACAAGTAGTCACGAGTTTCATTCCACACAAGTGATTTCTCTAATGAATGATCAAACAAGGAGATGAGATTATCTACGACTTTTAAGTTTTTCAGGAATAGAGGGTTGATGTGTTGTAGCACTCAGCAATGGAAGATACAAGGGATCGAAAGCTCACAAAGGTATCGTCTCCACATATGTCTCGAACGACTTCCGGATAACAATTACACTAACCCCCCATCCTAACAAAAGTAGTCATGCAATGTGTTTGATAATCCCGGATTTAAACTTCGTGAAATTCACTATAATTAAGATAGTTATGGACTAGTAAGATTACAAAGTGTCCCATCCTAAAATTAGAAGAAACTTCTCAAGACACGCGTCATTGCTCGGCATTAGAATGGGGTAACTATGCTACAATCATTGGAACCTTTTTTTTTTTTTTTTTTTTTTTTTTTAGCACACAAGACAACAACCGCGAAGAGAGAAGCAAGCAAGCTCTCACACCCCCCAACTAGGACGGAACATTGTCCTCAATGAAACAAACAAGTACAAGGGGGAAAACAATATTACCGGAGGCAAGCAAAGGGAGCGACCGGTAATAAAATGTGCCTGCAAGGTTAGAATCCACAACGCAAGAGAAAGAAAAAGAAAAACATTGGCATGGCATAAAAGATAAAAAAAACTAAGCAAAAGCCAAACACAATATCCAAAAGCAAAAAACATTGGCATGGCATAAAAGATAAGAAACTAAGCAAAAGTCAAACACAATATCCAAAAGCATCTAACATCCAAACTAAAAACATCCACACCCCACAGTACAACTCCAAAAGGGGTAAATAACAAGTGCATCCAAGAAAAATAAAAGCATCCACAAGAACACAAAAACTGAATACACCCTCCCCCTAACTACTCGTCACCATCTCCATCGCCACCATCAAAAGGGGCCGAACCACCCGTGCCACCATACGCACCAGACCCACTAGCACCGCCATAATAACCTGGACCTCCGGCATAAGGATCAGATCCTCCAGGGTCGCCAAACGAGCCCGGACCGCCTGTGCCGCTATACGGGTCACGAAAATAATCAGGGACATCGGCGCCGGGGTACTGCATCTGGAACGAGTCGGTCTGGAAGCGTATCAGCATGCTCATGTCTCGCCGATAACTCATACCAAATGCATCGACCTCCCCTCGCAAACTACGCACATCAGTCCGAATCCCGGAAATCTCCATACCATGCTGCCTCTGCTCGGTGGACAGCGTCTCCAATCGACGGTACAAATCGAGCATACCCTGTGCAGGTGGCTCCTCTGCCGCCTCCGCCCGAGCACCAGACGGTCCCTCCTCTACTCTAGCTCTCTTGGACGCAGATCTAACCTGTGCGTCGCTACGAGCGATCGTCGTCCCATCGATTGGAGACGGCGCGGGCTTGAGGACATCAGTCGCTAGGGCATCGCACCCATGTGAGGTGCAAAACCGGGTGACTAGGGTAGGAAATGGGAGACTGGAAGTGGCACCGGTGTCGTTGGACGCCGCTATCATGAGGTAAATGATGGTGCTAGCGAGGTCAACCCGGGCGGTGGGATCGGTAATAGCGTACAGGAGGGTACCGTGATCCCCCCTGACAGTCTTGTGGCGAGTGGGCCACACCGCTGCGGTGACGATGATATTACAGCACCAGTAGAGCTTGGTGAATGTAGAAGGGGCAATCTGGTCCCCGATCTACTCAGTCGGTCGGCCTATGAAACGGGTAGCGAAGGTATCGTAATGAGGCCGCTGCTCCAGATCCTCCAGGTACGGCTCGGGGTTCTCCTCATGAGGAACCCCCATGAAAACGGCCAAAGTAGCCAGGGAGACCGGGATACGGACACCCCGAACATATGCCTCAAAGGTGCGAGTGCCGGTGGTGACTATGCTGGCAAAGAAAATCCTAACCCAAGTCTCATTGTATCCTTCTGAATGCTCCAACTGGGGGAGCCAGCGACGTCTCCTAAAGATCTGGACGACGTCTTCCGGGAAATCGAAGATGGCGATGGGCCGCTCAGGGAGGATGGACTTTTTGGTTTTAAAGAAATTCACGAACCACTGCTTCTCAGTTTTGGACCGAAAGCGATCATAGCCGCGGGCCGGAGAACACTCGGTTTTGTCATACTTAAGTGGATTCACCATTGTGCCTGCAAATAACAAGAGCAAGTGTAACCAATAAGACGGTAAACTCGACGCTAATGAATTGCTCAAGACAAAAGACATGATAACCTTAAGAACACAGGCAGAATGCACCGGGGATGGACACGATCGCACGTGCACGGTCGACATGCAGTGAAATGGTCGAGCGGCGCGTGCCACAAGTCTCAAAATTTACGGTGAAAACCGCCCACGAAAATGAAGTCATATGCCGAAAATGGGAAATTAAGAACAATGCACGTGACGGTTTGAAAAATGCACGGGTGGATTGGATGTATGCACGGAGGAATTCCAATGCGGCATTCTGTCGAACACCTTGTGGGCAGGATGAAAACTTTAAAAGTTTAACAAGATGTGATACATGGATCTATCCCAAACAAACCACAATGTGGCTTAAGCATGCAACACAACCAATATGCAAGAGGTAACAACCCAAAATACAGAGAAAAGGGCGAGGAATTGAGCCCTAAGGTTGAAGTTTTCAATATAGTGAGCAATGAGTAACTAAACCCAACCTAGGGTGTATTCATCCTATACATATGAAAATCAATCAATGAGCGATGATAAAAACATACCTTGGATGAATGGCAAGGGAGATCTTGAAAATGGAAAAGCACAGGGGGTGATTGGAGAAGTTATGGGCAAAATAGGCTTGAGAGAGTTTGAGAGAGTATGAAAGAATTTGAAAGAAAATGAGAAGTTCTCAACTTATAAACCGCTGCTGCCTTCCCGCGGATCGATCCGAATTCAGGCCGGATCGATCCGGAATTTTAAAACGGCATTATTGTACCCTTTTCACTTCGCGGATCGATCCGCTCAAAAACAGCCGGATCGATCCATTTAATATTGGCTCTTGCAGTTTGTGACCTTCAAAACGCGGATCGATCCGCTGAAAAAGCCGGATCGATCCATTTAATCATTTTGCTAGCAGTAACTCTTCTCAAATCTGCGGATCGATCCGCCAGAAAGGCCGGATCGATCCGCCTTGGCCCAGTTTGGTTAATATCTTCTCCAGAAACATGCGGATCGATCCCCAAAACACCCGGATCGATCCGCCCCTTTGCTTTTCCACTATTAAGCATCGGAACTCAACTTTGCGATAGATTCTCAGAATGGATGCAATGGTTATCACTAAGAACAAAAATTATGCCAAGAATGGAGCATGGGGCATACAAAAATAGGGAGTATAGCTCACTAGAGCCTACTCAACCCCTAACATTGGGGTCATCCAACGGAATTGACACCAACTCGGTGTCAAATCCCTCGAGAAAAGGTTTGAGCCATTGCCCATTGACCTTAGAGATGGTCCCGTCTTTGGGATCTTGGATTTCCACGGCTCCATGAGGATAAACTTGATGCACCGTGTAAGGGCCAATCCAACGAGATTGCAACTTACCCGGAAAAATGTGGAGCCGTGAATCATATAAAAGCACCTTGTTACCAATAACGAATTGTTTTCGAACGATTCGTTTGTCATGAAACGCTTTGACGCGTGCCTTGTACACTTTAGAACTCTCATAGAGTTCACTTCGAAGTTCTTCCAACTCATCGAGTTGAAGCTTTCGTTTCTCCCTACTCTCGTCAACATTGAAATTGAGCTTCTTAATTGCCCAATAAGCTCGATGTTCAAGTTCGACCGGCAAATGGCAAGCCTTTCCGTAGACTAACCGATAGGGGGACATTCCTAAATTTGTCTTATAGGCCGTCCTATACGCCCAAAGCGCATCGGTTAGCCTAGAGGACCAATCTTTTTTCGACGGGTCGACCGTCTTTTCAAGAATTCCTTTAATTTCCCTATTGGCC
The DNA here is from genome assembly GCA_033977485.1 of Hydrangea macrophylla. Classification (NCBI taxonomy): domain Eukaryota; kingdom Viridiplantae; phylum Streptophyta; class Magnoliopsida; order Cornales; family Hydrangeaceae; genus Hydrangea; species Hydrangea macrophylla. Next base: position 8,131,676 of record CM066990.1, on the reverse strand, counting down.
AATTCAGCTTGGCCGTTGGTCTGAGGATGGTAAGTGGTGGATACCTTGTGGGTTACGCCATAGTGCTCCATCAACCGAGCAAAAGGGGAATTACAAAAATGTACCCCTTGATCACTAATTATGGCTTTCGGAGTGCCAAACCGGGACAAAATATGTTCTTTGAGAAATTTCAAAACCACTTTATGGTCATTGGTCCGAGACGGTATGGCCTCAACCCATTTGGAGACGTAATCGACCGCCACCAAGATGTATTCGAAATTGTTGGATTTAGGGAAGGGTCCCATGAAATCAATTCCCCAACAATCGAAAACTTCTATTGTAAGAATGGGGTTTAGAGGCATGGAGTTCCTCTTGGTGATTTTTCCGAGGAGTTGGCACCGAGGACATGCCTTGCAATAGGCATGTGCGTCCTTGAATATTGTGGGCCAATACAAACCACTGTGGAGCACTTTGAAAGCGATCTTTTGTGAAGAGAAATGTCCTCCACAAGCTTGGTCGTGGCAAAATGACAACACGCTCGGTATTTCATCGTTCGGCACACATCGTCTGACTATTTGATCGGCGCAATATTTGAAGACATACGGGTCATCATAAAAGAACGATCGCGCCATCAACATAAGTCTCTCCCGGTCTTGAGTAGACCATTCTTGAGGCAATTGGCCCGTGACAAGGAAATTGACCACGTCCGCATACCACGGGAGAGTGGAGACTTTAAGCAATTGCTCATCCGGAAAACATTCTTGAATGGGTATGGGGTTTGTATGATTGTGATCAAATGTCAAACGTGACAAATGATCAGCGACAACGTTCTCCACCCCCTTTTTATCCTTGATGGAGAGGTCAAACTCTTGGAGAAGTAGGATCCAACGAATAAGGCGAGCTTTAGCATCCTTCTTGGAGAATAGATACTTTAGAGCTGCATGATCGGTGAAACAAGTGATCGGTGATCCTACCACATATGACCGGAACTTCTCGAGAGCAAACACTATTACTAGCAACTCTTTCTCCGTCGTGGAGTAGTTGATTTGGGCATCATCTAAGGTCCGACTAGCGTAGTAAATGACGTGGGGCTTCTTGTCTCTACGTTGCCCCAACACGGCCCCTACCGCATAGTCACTAGCGTCGCACATGAGCTCGAATGGAAGGTTCCAATCGGGGGCTTGCATGATGGGTGCGGTGGTAAGCGACTCCTTAAGCTTATCGAATGCCTCTTGGCACTCGGGGGACCATTCAAAAGCGACATCTTTCGCAAGGAGTTGGCACATGGGCCGCGATATTGCGCTAAAATCCTTAATAAACCGCCGGTAGAAACCCGCGTGTCCTAAGAATGACCGAATGTCCTTAAGGGTTTTTGGGGGTGGGAGGTTGGAGATGACATCAATCTTAGCCTTGTCAACTTACATCCCTTCACTTGAGACAATGTGGCCTAGGACGATGCCGTGTGTCACCATGAAGTGACACTTTTCCCAGTTAAGTACAAGATTCTTTTCAATGCACCTTTTTAAAACTTTCTCAAGGTTCTCGAGGCACTTGTCGAAAGAATCGCCAAAAACACTAAAATCGTCCATGAAGACTTCAAGGAACTTCTCCACCATGTCACTAAAAATGCTAAGCATGCACCGTTGAAAGGTCGCGGGTGCATTGCATAGCCCAAAAGGCATTCTCCTATAAGCAAACGTGTCATAGGGACATGTGAAGGTGGTCTTTTCTTGATCCTCGAGGGCTATCTCAATTTGATTGTATCCCGAATACCCGTCAAGGAAACAATAAAATTTGTGGCCGGCCACCCTTTCAAGGACTTGATCTAGGAAGGGTAACGGAAAATGGTCCTTTCGTGTGACCGTATTCAACTTCCTATAGTCGATACAAACTCTCCATCCCGTGGTCGTTCTCGTAGGTACTAGCTCGCCTTTCTTATTTTCCACGACCGTGATCCCCGACTTTTTGGGGACCAATTGGGTCGGGCTCACCCATTCGCTATCGGAAATGGGATATATGATCCCATTATCCAACAACTTGATGATTTCGGTCATCACCACCTCTTTCATTTTAGGATTGAGCCTCCTTTGCATTTGGCGAGAAGGCTTGGCTTCGTCCTCCAGATAAATCTTGTGGGTGCAAATCTTTGGAGAGATGCCCCGCAAGTCCGCTACACACCACCCTATAGCACTTTTGTGCTCTTTCAACACCGTCAGCAATTTCCCTTCTTGACAAGGGTCTAGTTGGGAAGAAATCACCAACGGAAAGCTCTCGTTTTCTCCCAAAAACACATACTTGAGCTCGTTTGGTAACACTTTGAGCTCGAGCTTTGGCGTAACGACATTAGAAGGAAGGGGAAAACTATCCCTCAGAGGTAGTCTCTCGAAATTGGAGGTCCACTTGGCCTCCTCTGCGGTTCCCACAACACCTACCACTTCCTCACTCTCTTTGTCAAACTCATAAGAACATCCAACAATGGTAGTGTCACCAACTAAACATTTCTCAACATGGTCAATGCGAGTTATAACATCATTAAGCACATAAGTATGATCAAGAGGAGAAGTGATGCAAGAATCATTAATATCGGAATCGCTTGAAAAACTAAAAAAATCTTGCACTAACGAATCAATGAGAGAGATTTCATAAACGTCATCCACGTCCTCCTCATCGAGATCCGGTTGCTTAAAGAGGGAGAAGATATTCACATCCACGGTCATATTTCCAAATGTTAAGCGCATGAGACCATTCCGACAATTGATTAAGGCATTAACAGTAGCTAGGAACGGCCGCCCTAAAATGATTGGAATTTGCGATTGCTCATTAACCACAGGTTGCGTGTCAAGCACGATAAAGTCTACCGGATAGTAGAAGTTACCCATTTGAACAATAACATCCTCTATTATACCCCGTGGCATCTTGACCGAGCGGTCGGCCATCTGTAAAGTGACACGGGTCTCTTTAAGTTCGCCAAGGCCTAATTGGACGTACACCGAATAAGGGAGTAAATTGACACTCGCACCCAAATCAAGGAGTGCTCTGTCGATATGATGTTGACCAATCACACATGCTATCGTAGGACAACCTGGGTCCTTGTACTTTGGAGGCACTTTGTTAAGGATAACGGAGCTCGCATGTGCGGCCATATAAGCACTCTTCTTGACATTGAGTTTCCTTTTGACCGTGCAAAGGTCTTTAAGAAATTTTGCATAGGCCGGAACTTGTTTAATGGCCTCCAAAAGAGGGATATTGATTTCCACTTTGTTGAACAATTCCAGAAATTCATGATTTTTGTTATTTTCAGCTTTTTTCTTAAGCCTTTGGGGAAATGGGGGAGCGGGATTCAAAAACTCTTGGTCCATAAAATCGGGGGCCTTGGACAAGTCCCCCTCGAATGCTCCAACATTAGGGGGTAATGAGTCCCCCTCATCGAGTTCGGCCTCTCCGCTAACCGGGTCATAGCTAATATTTGGTTCTTGGGGAGGCTTTTGGACCTTGTTGTCCACAATTTTTCCACTTCGAAGAGTGGTGACTCCTTTTAGATGTTCGATATTTGAATTTGAGGCTCCAGTAGTCCCTTGACCTTTCGGATTTTGAAATGGTTGCGCCGGAAGCTTTCCTTTGTCAACCACTTGTTGACTTTGGAGTAATTGAGCCAATTGAGCTTGCAACGCTTGCATGCTTTGAGCGTGCGATGATTGCATCGCTTGGATAGATTGCTCAAGTTGGCTCATTCTTTGGGACAAGCCACCATGATTAGGATCGTCGAAACTCTTCTTGTGAGGGGGCACATAAGGGGTTGAATGTTGATGTGCCCCTTGATTTTGAGTGAAATGTGGCCCTTGGGATTGAAGGTTTGGTGGACCACAGCTCGGAGGGGAATACGGTGGTGGATGCGGTTGATGAGGATAGTATGGTTGTGGGGGAGCATTTGGTACCACCGTTGCCCCTTTGTTATTGTGGTAATTGTGCCCTGGAGCACTCCACCTTCCGGGAGGATTGTAGGCATCATTTTGGGAAGGATTGAATCTAGGCCTAATGTTCATCCCAAGTGCACATGCTTGCTCCAAAGCTTGTGCTTGGAGGATAGGAAGGACGGGGCATTCATTGGTTGAGTGTTCCGAATCATAGCACAAGTAGCAATGCAAAGGATTGATCGGTGCTAGGATCGGGGGAGGATTGGTTCCAATGGTGCCCTTTTGAGATTCCAAAGCTTCGACTTTTCTAGTGAGTTCGGTAAGAGAACTCGCTTCATTGGACACTTGACAGAGGTTGTGATTCAACGGGGCTACAGTGACCGGTGGTGTGCGGTCATGAGGGTTAGATGTACTCCACCCACGCGAAGTTTCATAGACATATTCTAAATGGGCTTCGGCTTGCTCGGCTTCTAGAGTTAAGAAACTCCCGGAGCACATGGTTTCGATCAATTGTTTTGTATTGGGTTGTAACCCCCCATAACAAATGGAAATTTGAAGGAATTTGTCAAAACCATGGTGCGGGCATTTCCTAAGGAGATCCTTGAATCTCAACCAACACTCAGCAAAGGTCTCATGCTCTCCCTGAGAGAAATTTTGAATTTGTTTGACCAAAGCTTGTGTTTTGTGCATGGGGAAAAACTCCTTATAGAATTGCTTTTGTAGTTCCGGCCATGAGCCTATGGAATTTGGGGGTAAGGTCACCAACCAATCTTTTGCCCTATCCTTGAGGGAAAATGTGAACAATTTGAGCCTTATGAGCTCGGGTGTGCATCTTTGTTGTTCAAATGTCCCACATATGTCCTCATACTCCCGAATATGCTTGTAGGGGTTCTCGTTCTCTCGCCCATGAAAGTTGGGTAAGAGATTGATCATTCCTGGTTTAAATCAAAACACCCCTGCATTGTACGGGAATGTTATGCAGGATGGGGAAGACACGGTCTCGGGTTGAAGGTAATCCCCGATCGTTCTCCCAAAGGTTTGATCCATTTGAGGAGGTGGAGGGGCGTAAGGATGTTGATAAGGAGGTGGTTGATGCGGCGGGTACCTAGGTGGAGGAGCGGGATTATGTTGATCCCATTGCTCCCGATGGAATCGATCCATGGGAGTTTCGCCCTCGGTGGCAAACGTGGCATGATCCGAAAATGCATCAACTACCGGCTCTCGGTGGCTGGTACTGTGCGAATTTTGAGTGAATGATGGTGAGGATGTGGTAGGGGGCCGCCAAAACGACCCACTACTACTACTAGAAGAACTGACATTAGAATTCACTGCAAAGGGGTTAGTCATACCTGCGTTGCTCGGATTTGACATTGTGCAAAGCTGTTGATTTTCACCTAAAGGCTACTCCTTCAAAGACACTCAACACGAAAGCAACGAAGGTTAAAAAGTAAAAGCACTATAATTAGATACTAAGCGACCTAAGGTTGTTACCAACGCCAATCCCCGGCAACGGCGCCATTTTGATTACGTCAAAATCAATTTCTGTTGTTAACCCTATAAAAACGTAGTATGGTGGAAATAGGGTGTCGAGTCCACAGGGATTGGAGTGCAACAACGCTTGGAGGATGCTTAAAAACCAATTATAATGCAAAGAGCAATTAACTAACTTCCGGAAAGAAAACGAGTCTTTTCGACTATGAATTTGGTTCGATTGGTGTTAAATTAGACTACAATGAGCATTTAGAAAATGTAGAGAAACTTTAAACAATGCGGAGTTTAAGTAAAAATTCGGGGGTGTTTGTAAATGGAGAAATTGAGATTGGGGAGCATTCCCCCACCTTGGACCAAACAACCCGTGGCTTACACACTCGCAGCGCATTCCAGAGTAGGAAATCCCATTGAGTCATACCATCAAACATGTGGTAGTCAACCAACATGCTAGATGGATGTTCCAATGCAACACATGGGTGTAAGATTAGAGTTTGGGGATTCAAGCACTTCTAATGCTTGACATTAGAAGTGAAGTCTCACAAACTCCAACCCTACTCCCATGAACTCTAGGTGTGCTACAAAGTGTGGAAGTCTTACAATAAAACACTCATGGGTCCAAAGGTGGGTTTATGATCCCCAATCTTCAGAGTTTAGCTACTCATGACCATAATAACAACCATGTTAAAGAGAGGGGAAAAGAAAGTATACCAATAAGAGCAAACCACCATAAAAACCATAGCAAATCCAATGAAATCTTTCATTAAAAGCTTCCAAAAAGTCAATACAACCACCCCCTTCTCTCTTTCTAACACTAAATGGAGGTAGATAGTGGGTAGATGATGAGTATTGAATAGAGAGATGAGGGGATTAGGGAGAGAGATGGTACCCTAAGAGAGACTTACTAAAAATAGTCTAAAGAAAACAACATAACCCTAAAAAAAGACATACACTAACTATATATAGTGTATACAAAGTGGCAAACATGTAATAAGCAAAGGAAGCCTTCAGCAGAGGCGCGGATCGATCCGCTCGAAACAGCCGGATCGATCCATTTAGACGCCTTTCTCGCAGAATGTCCCTACCAAACCGCGGATCGATCCGCTCATAAGGCCGGATCGATCCGCCTTTTCCGAGACTGATAGAGAACCCTTTTTAAACACGCGGATCGATCCCCTCGGAAGTCCGGATCGATCCGCCTCTACTGAAATCTTTTTCTTGCTTCAATAAACTCCAAGTGTGCCAAGAGAGTTGAGTTCCACTATATCCCAACATCCGAAACCTACAAAAAGAGACCTTAATCAGCTAAGAGAGAGTAACATCCAGAACAAAAGAAAGCACAATTTCATCCTTTAAATCTCCGGGAAGAGTACTAATTTGTGTTCAATACGGATAAAATTATGAAGTTCAAGAAGCAATATTGAACACGAATCAGTCATCCTAATGAACCTTCTGTAACCATTTTCCCCCGGTAATATCACTATTTTCTAATATCCGACGTGGAATTTCTAAGGAAATTCAGGGTGCTACAAAAAAAAAGGGGTAGTCCAGTGAAATTAACTGAGTTTTTGTGATTTTTATGATATTTATGATTGTTAATTTAGAAGTGAAAGGTAAAATGTCATAAATGCCCTTAAAATTTGGCATGTGCGTCCCACATGGGCAAATTTCATCACTTTTCTTGACGGAATATGACGGCAAAGTTGACTTTGCAACACGAAAGATAGTTCGAGGGACATTGCAACACAGACGATAGTTCAGGGGGAACATTTCAGCTTTTCGAAGTTCAGGGGGACATTGCAACCCTAAAGATAGTTCAGGGAGATATTACAACTTTTTAAAGTTCGGGGTCTAATTACAAAAGCATGTATAGTTTGAGAGGACAAAATGTTTTTTACCCTAATTCTAATATAACATATTTGCCCATGTTTCCCAATATGTAAATATGTTTATCATCATTTGACAGCTCAGCTCGCACCCCAAGGAAGTTATTTTTTTCAAACTTTAGAATGTCATAGCTTTCATACTATAACTGCATTTTGAATAAAATTTGTATATCTATAATTCAGAGAAAAAAAAAAAGAAAAAAAAAAGATCTAATCAAAGAAAATCCATATTGATTATGAATTTTTTTTTAAATAAAAAAATCTAAGACAAATAACATACTTCTTGTATTGTAAAGGCAGTATTATGTTACTGTACATAAACATGTTAATATCTTTGAAGAAATGTTATTATCTTTGACGGCATGTTACTGTTTCTAACGGGCAGTGAAGGAAAAGTGGTTTAAAGTTAGAGTTTAAACGCGCAGCGGAAATAGGTTAAGTTATATAACTTTTGGTATTCCAGGATCTACTACTCGTCAATTCCATAGATGCGTACAAGGAGGTGCAAGAATTATACCTTAGTGTCTTGAACCCAATTCTGAAACTTTAACTTCCAGCAGCCTCCACTAGATGATCTTCACCCTTATGACTCCTGCGGATGCCTGCCGGAAAGACTAGGGTTGGTGGGAACCCTAATAGAGAGGATAGGAAGGTTTTGGGAAGACTATGATAGTTTCTGCAGCTTCTGCGTATAAAAACGACGATCACCCACTTCCAGAACGCAACTGCCCTATTTATAGATTTCCAGAACCGATCTAGACTTCGATCGATCGAAGTGACTTCGATCGATCGAACCTTCGATCGATCGAACCATTCTCGATCGATCGAACCTGCTGACTTCAATCGATCGAACATACTTCAATCGATCGAACTTGTCTTAACAGCTTCCTCAAGTGTCTTTCCAAGCATCCTAGCGGAGCTAAGAGTGGGACCTCCTAGGCTCTTTATTGTTGGCTCAGACCAGTTTGTTAATTACCATGACCAAACTCTTTGATCAGCAAACTAACTAACTGGTCAGTTAACGTTTATTCCACTATAAAATGATAACTGAACTCCAACGCAAAAGAACATATCCGAAGCGATAACTAGACTTGTATGGTGTACTAATGTCCCTCTACCGTCAGCATTCGTAATCATATTCAGGTAGTCGGATAACTGTTACTGTCAACCTGAATCATGATTACTTCTTGTATTCCTTGAGTCTCATTCACTACTCATGATTCCCAAACATGTTGATAACTCTTATCAACAAGACTGCAGTACTCAGTAATCAACTTGGTGACATTCTCAAGGGAATGCTTACTCTGAATCAGAGGGTAGATTCTATCTTGACAATATATGTTCACAACCCTATGGACATGACATACCCAAGATACCCAGGTGTTGATCTTCTATAGACCTCACTGATTGGTAAGTCAAAGCAGCCATATCCATAGTCTGTGTTCATAATCATCTCAAGATTGAGAACACGTACCTTATACAAGTTATGAGTTCCTATTGACTATTGACAGCCTTAAGCGTCAATAGGAAAGCTCAGGTCCGTCAATGCACTATAAGCACTAGCATATCAACTAAGAGCTACACTCTAGTGATTGAGATTAATCACTCCATCCAATGGTAGTTAATTATGCTACAGTGTAGACCTGATGAGGTATCCAGTCTCATCATCCACTATGACATATTCTAAGTATCAAAGAATAGTAATTCATATCTCACTTGTGTGTATCTCATACACACACGAATTGCTTACTTTGATACTTAAGGACAAAACAATCATCTCATGAAAGAAACATACACAATGAAATGTAAAGCTGATATCCATATATTATAATGCTAATGTCTCATACATAAAGTAATGGTTTGAGGGCACAAACCCAACAAACTCCCACTTGCACTCACAACCATTCAGAACTACATTTAAGACCTAGACTATCTAGATGACGATCAAAGACCTTCTGTGGTAAGGCCTTTGTAAACGGATCAGCAAGATTGTCAGCGGTGGCAATCTTGGTGACAGTCACATCTCCACGTTGAACTATATCTCGGATTAGGTGATATTTCCGCTCTACGTGCTTTCCCTTCCCGTGGTTCCTTGGCTCCTTGGACTGAGCCACTGCCCCACTATTATCGCAGTATAGCGTAATAGGTGACAACGACGCTGGTACCACCTCGAGTTCCATAAGGAACTTCTTGAGCCAAACAGCTTCCTTTGTGGCTTCACAAGCAGCCACATACTCAGCTTCTGTAGTTGAGTCTGCAATGCATTTCTGCTTAATGCTCCTCCAACTAACAGCACCACCTCCCAAGGTAAAGAGATGTCCGGATGTCGACTTTCTCGAATCTTTATCTGACATAAAGTCCGAGTCAGTGTATCCGACTGGAATTAACTCACTACCACCGTACATAAGCATGTAATCTTTAGTTCTTCTCAAGTACTTAAGAATGTGCTTAACGGCTGTCCAGTGCTCTGGACCAGGATTCGATTGATACCTGCTAACCATGCCAACGGCAAAGCAGATATCTGGTCTAGTGCATAATATCGCATACATGAGACTTCCCACTGCCGAGGCATAGGGAATTCCTGCCATGCGATTCCTCTCCTCTTGTGTCTTTGGACACTGGTCCTTGGAGAACGCTAAACCATGCCTGAAAGGTAACAAACCTTTCTTCGAATTATCCATTGAAAACCTAGTTAGCACTTTCTCGATATAACCAGCTTGAGATAATTCCATTATCTTTCGCTTGCGATCCCGAAAGAGCTTTATCCCAAGAATATAGCTCGCCTCTCCTAGATCCTTCATATCGAAAGTACTAGCTAGCCAAACCTTGACCGTTGACAGCGCCGCTACATCATCCCAATGAGTAGAATGTCGTCAACGTAAAGCACAAGAAAAGCCACTACTTTCCCTTCACATTTCTTGTATACACAAGGCTCATCCAGATTCTGTATGAAACCAAACGACTTGACCGCTTGGTCAAATCGGATGTTCCAACTTCTGGATGCCTGCTTAAGCCCATAAATGGACTTTTGCAACTTGCATACCAAGTTACCTTTCCGACCAGCTATGAACCCTTCTGGTTGTTGCATATAGATGTTCTCCTCAAGATTGCCATTCAAGAATGCAGTCTTGACGTCCATCTGCCAGATTTCATAATCTAGGCATGCAGCAATGGATAAGAGTATTCTGATGGACTTGAACATGGCTACCGGCGAGAAGGTTTCCTCATAGTCAATGCCCTCCCTCTGAGTATAGCCTTTCGCCACAAGCCTTGCCTTAAAGGTCTCAACCTTTCCATCAGATCCTCTTTTCCTCTTATAGACCCACTTGCAGCCAATGGGTTTAATATTGGCTGGAAGTTCTACAAGATCCCAGACCTGATTGGAATCCATAGATTCCAATTCAGCCTTCATAGCTTTAATCCAATGAGCTGAATCAACATCAGCCATTGCCTCTTTGTAAGTGGTAGGATCAGATTCAGATTCTATGGAGACAGCTTCAAAAACTTCTCCTAAGAACATGTATCTATCAGGCTGGCTGATAATCCTCCCACTACGACGAGGTACCGGTGCGGAAATGGGTGAAGAAGTGGTATTTTCTTGATTTTCATCGTTATCAACTGCGGGTTGGACTGAGGGCTCTCCTTCTATCTCTCTAAGATCTATCCTTCCCTTAGGTTTATGGTTCATGATATAATCATCCTCCAAGAAAATAGCATTTGTACTAACAAACACTTTCTGTTCTCTTGGATCATAAAAATACCATCCATAAGTACCCTTTGGATACCCTACAAAGTAACATACTTCCGATCTAGAATCCAACTTGCTCATCTTTCCTTTGAGCACATGTGCCGGACACCCCCATATCCGGAGATGTTGCAAAGAAGGCTTGCGCCCAATCCACATCTCTCGTGGTGTCCTGAGAACAGATTTGCTTGGTACTAGATTTAGTATGTATGCAGCGGTTTCCAAAGCATAACCCCAAAGGAATAATGGCAACTCTGAATAACTCATCATCGACCTAGTCATGTCTAAAAGAGTCCGATTCCTTCTCTCCGCTACACCGTTCTGCTGAGGCGTACCAGGTGCAGTCAACTGTGACAGAATCCCATTCTGTACGAGATGATCAATAAACTCATTAGAGAGGTACTCGCCACCTCGATCAGATCGAATGGCCTTGATATGTGTGCCCGATTGCTTCTCCACTTCAGCCCTAAACTCTTTGAACTTTTCAAAGGCTTCAGACTTGTGCTGCATTAGGTATACATATCCATACCTAGAGTGGTCATCGGTAAATGTTATGAAATACTCATAACCACCCCTTGCTCTAATATTTATTGGTCCACACACATCAGTATGAACTAATTCCAACAATGCATTGGTCCTATTGCCCTTTGCAGGAAAGGGCCTTTTGGTCATCTTACCCTCCAAACAAGACTCGCAGACTTCCATTGGTTCGAGAACCAAATCGCCTAAGACCCCTTCTTTGACTAGTCTGCCAATCCTATTCAGATTGATATGGCCAAGCCTCATATGCCAAAGCCTTGTTGGATTAGTGGAAGGTTCCTTTCTTTTAGATGGTAAAGTTACCACTGAGTTATTAAGTTCCAAACAAGAATCTTTTGAAATATTGGGATTAATCACATACAAACCATTTGATTTAACACCAGAACATATAAAAGAACTGTTTCTTTTAATGACAACTTCAGTTCCAAAATGAAAGGAATAACCATTATTCGTTAAATTAGAAACTGAAATTAAATTACGTCTCATTAAAGGGACGTAAAGTACATCTGATAAAATCAAAACTTTATTGTCTGAAAATTCTAAAACTACGACTCCTATAGCAACCGCAGATACGGTTGCGCTAGAACCTAGAGTAAGCATGATCTCCCCATCACTGCATTTCCTGGTTAATCTGAACCCCTGCAACGAATTACAGATATGGTTAGTCGCACCAGAATCAATGCACCAAGTGTTTGAAGTATCCGTAATAAAACTTACTTCAATCACATGTGATTCAATCATACCTTGAACTCTTGTAGCTAAGAATTCTGGACAGTTCCTCTTCCAGTGGCCCTTCTCACCGCATTGGAAACACTTTCCTTTGCCTTGGCCACCCACCTTCCCTTTGCCCTTACCTTTTCCCTTAGATTTTGTAATCTTAGGGACCGGTCCAACACTTGAACCACCAGTGCCAGCCTTCTTCTTTCCTTTCTTACCTTTCGGTGTAGATCGGGAAGAAGAAGCGCTTTTCTCAATGTTTAAAATGCTGCCCCCAGGTTTGATCACCCCTTCTGCTGCCAGTAAAGAACTCATTAATTCGCTCATTGAAAAATCCATTTGATTCATATTATAGTTAAGTTTGAATTGAGCGAATGATGGCGACAGCGAGTTGAGGATCATATCAACTTGGGTCTGTGCATCGATGTTGGCTCCCAAGGTCTCCAGTTCGTTTAAATAACCAATCATTTTTAAAACATGTTCTTTGACTGGAGTACCTTCCGACATCTTTGCACTCATTATCTTCTGCATGGCTACCTGTCTGGCAGGCCTGCCATGCTCCCCAAACATCTTTTTCAGGGATGTGATAATGTCACTGGCAGAATCGTTCGATTGGAATTGGTGTTGTAACACACCAGCCATTGAGGCCAGAATGTAACAACGGGCCATTCCATTCGACTTCTTCCATTTGTCGAACTCGCGTCTGGCAGCTGCCGAAGCATTTGCCGCGGGTTCTTCAGGGCTTGGGGTGGTGAGGACATATATGTGATCCTCCGCAGTTAAAACGATGTCAAGGTTACGTTTCCATTCAGTGTAGTTATTTCCAGTTAACTTGTTTTGAGTGAGTATGGTGGCAAGTGGACTAAATGCAGATCCAGACATTATGATTACTGAAAATCAAACAAACAAAATAAATATGGATATCAGAATTGACAGTTTGAAATAAAAGAATCCTTAAAACTCTTATTTAAAAACAAAGTCGCCGGAATATCGAAACGAAAGGATAAAGCCTCCGTGTGGTGGTCAATGTTCGATCTTTCGATTTATCATGACTTATCCGCTATGCAACTCTTGCAAAATAGCCATGACTCCCGAACCTATTTGATCTCTAAGTTTCTGAATAATGCCCCGTGTGGGATCCCTTATCCATAGCTTAGCTAGTGTGTACCATTAACTAGGATCCAATCACAACCGTCTCAAGTAGCGCCTCCGTGTGGTGGTCACCCTCTAACACATCTGATTGATCCTATCCATAGGAAGTTCAAATCTAGTAACCAATGAGCAGTGTACCCTCCGTATGGAATGATCACCCCTGGCGAGGTGACACAGAATACACTACTCATCTTACAATGAACCGTTAATGGAAGATCGTGGGTGTTATTTGATAAGACCCTCTCCCACTAGATTTAGTAAATTAAGGATTTTGCTTTTGAAAAAAGTTTCCACACACTACCCATAAACATCCAATGTTTACTAATATGTTGAAAACGGTTTTTGAATTTTATTTTAGAAAACTTGTTTTAAGTGCATGCAACAATGTATTATACGCCAATCACAAAACAAGCACATAAAACAAAAAACTAAAATGAAATATAGGCATTCAAACAATGCCTCTATCTCCCATGGCTCTATTTCCATAGAACCACCTTCTTGGTTTGGTCGCCTCCGGCTCCATCTTTATGGACAACGGCTCCTTGCTCCATCTTCATGGAATTTCTAATTCTATTACATTGGACCTATGCTTCTTTTGAAGCTTACAATTTATCTAGAAAAAGGAAATAGCAAAAAAGAAATAAAAGGCTAGGGAAACCGGTGCGACTTTCCTTTTCGTAGGATTGAAGCCGCAGCGCCCTTTACATACGCCTTAAAACCAAACCATTATTAAATTACAACATGTACCAATCTCAAACAATTTAAATATAAATATTTAAACGACTTGGTGCCATGGGAGATAGCGACTTATTTTGCTGCAAAAGGGTTAGTCGTACACGCATCCACACATACATAACAAATATATGTAACTATTGGAACACTTAATTGATTCACACAGTATGTAAACACTTTACATGCTGAATTAGAACTTAAAAACAGCATCTTACTTCTCTGTCACAGTTCGATCGATCGAAGACCGTTCGATCGCTCGAACCTTCGATCGATTGAACACTGTTCAATCGCTTGAACATTCTATTTCACAGAATGATTTGAAAATTTTACAGAATATTTTAAAATTAAAGTTTTTAATTTCAAAACACTTTAAAACTGTGAAACAGAGAACCTGACAAAGTATCTATCTCGATCGATCGAACTTCATTCGATCGATTGAATACCAGAAGGTTCGATCGATCGAAGACTGTTCGATCGATTGAGAACAGAATGTTCGATCGATCGAAACAAGTTCGATCGATCGAACCCACCTTGCATCCTATGCAATCACAGTTTTGTATTCTGCTGCGATAACACTGCAGAAACAGATCTGTGACGATGCAGTTTCGAAAACAGTTCTAAAATCAACATGCAAATCAAAACTAGGGTTCCAAGAACGCATCTATAGATCCAAACGAGTGTGGCTCTGATACCAATTGAAGGAAAAGTGGTTTAAAGTTAGAGTTTAAACGCGCAGCGGAAATAGGTTAAGTTATATAACTTTTGGTATTCCAGGATCTACTACTCGTCAATTCCATAGATGCGTACAAGGAGGTGCAAGAATTATACCTTAGTGTCTTGAACCCAATTCTGAAACTTTAACTTCCAGCAGCCTCCACTAGATGATCTTCACCCTTATGACTCCTGCGGATGCCTGCCGGAAAGACTAGGGTTGGTGGGAACCCTAATAGAGAGGATAGGAAGGTTTTGGGAAGACTATGATAGTTTCTGCAGCTTCTGCGTATAAAAACGACGATCACCCACTTCCAGAACGCAGCTGCCCTATTTATAGATTTCCAGAACCGACCTAGACTTCGATCGATCGAAGTGACTTCGATCGATCGAACCATTCTCGATCGATCGAACCTGCTGACTTCAATCGATCGAACATACTTCAATCGATCGAACTTGTCTTAACAGCTTCCTCAAGTGTCTTTCCAAGCATCCTAGCGGAGCTAAGAGTGGGACCTCCTAGGCTCTTTATTGTTGGCTCAGACCAGTTGTTAATTACCATGACCAAACTCTTTGATCAGCAAACTAACTAACTGGTCAGTTAACGTTTATTCCACTATAAAACGATAACTGAACTCCAACGCAAAAGAACATATCCGAAGCGATAACTAGACTTGTATGGTGTGCTAATGTCCCTCTACCGTTAGCATTCGTAATCATATTCAGGTAGTCGGATAACTGTTACTGTCAACCTGAATCATGATTACTTCTTGTATTCCTTGAGTCTCATTCACTACTCATGATTACCAAACATGTTGATAACTCTTATCAACAGGACTGCAGTACTCAGTAATCAACTTGGTGACATTCTCAAGGGAATGCTTACTCTGAATCAGAGGGTAGATTCTATCTTGACAATATATGTTCACAACCCTATGGACATGACATACCCAAGATACCCAGGTGTTGATCTTCTATAGACCTCACTGATTGGTAAGTCAAAGCAGCCATATCCATAGTCTGTGTTCATAATCATCTCAAGATTGAGAACACGTACCTTATACAAGTTATGAGTTCCTATTGACTGTTGACAGCCTTAAGCGTCAATAGGAAAGCTCAGGTTCGTCAATGCACTATAAGCACTAGCATATCAACTAAGAGCTACACTCTAGTGATTGAGATTAATCACTCCATCCAATGGTAGTTAATTATGCTACAGTGTAGACCTGATGAGGTATCCAGTCTCATCATCCACTGTAACATATTCTAAGTATCAAAGAATAGTAATTCGTATCTCACTTGTGTGTATCTCATACACACGCGAATTGCTTACTATGATACTTAAGGACAAAACAATCATCTCATGAAAAAAACATACACAATAAAATGTAAAGCTGATATCCATATATTATAATGCTAATGTCTCATACATAAAGTAATGGTTTGAGGGCACAAACCCAACAGGCAGTACCATGAAAGCAATAACAACTGCTAAAATGACTTATAATTTTGCGATTCTTTGGTTGATTTGAAAAAATGTTAGTCTTTTAACGATATGTTAAGATCTTTTGTGCAATACCATGTTGCTATCTTTGACAACATACAATAACATGCATGTGCAATATCATAAAGACAATACCATGTTATAGTTATCGAGTAAATTCTACTATTTGACATCATGTCATTATCTTTACCTTGGCATCATGATAAGGGCAGTAACATCTACTAAAATGATAACAACTTTACGATTCTTTTATCATTTTGGATGTTTATTTTTTATTTTTTATTTTTTTTTCATTTAGGCTAATTTTTCGAGATCTAAGTGTTGCTTTTTCAAAAAAAAAAATTTAAAATTTCTTCAATATCCATGTGCTCGGTGTTGTACGAAGGGAAAAAAATGGAGAAACCCAACTTTTCTCTTCCTCCATGCTTTCTTCCTACCAAAGAGAGCATAAAGGTCTGCTTGGTTTGCAGATTACCTGAATGAAAGGAAAAGAAAAAAGAAAAGGAAAACTGACTTCCCTAGTGTTTTCTCCTAGGCTGCAATAATACTGAAAAAAATGAAAATTCTCAAAACTAGTTGAAAATCAAGAAAAAAATAAATGACTTGTAATGTTATATACCAAAGAAAAATTTCCTATGTTCTCATCTTATTTCCTTTTTCTTTCGAATTTACTCTCTTTTGGGTGTTCCATTTTCCTTTCTTTCTGCAAATCCAGGAAACTGAACTAAATGTACATTTAGTAAGCAAGTTTCAGCTTAACAAAATTATATACAAGTGCAGTAATGTGTACATCAAACTTTCAGGCAAACAGGTGAAAACCATTGCATAAATTCATGCACGGTACAATTACTTAATCAAGAGTCTCCACAATTACAGAGCAGTGACGATCGATATACTTGCATCTATGGTTGCCTGCTTTGCTGTGACGATGCACCACCACCACCGCGCTTGGCGAACTTACTCAAAACGTATGCCATGGCAACCTTGGCACCCAAGTTGGAGTGACCACGAGACATGCAAATAATACCCCCGAGTAGAATCAACCCGTTAGCTATCAATTTATTTGAAGGCCTTCTTGAGAGTTTCCTTCCACTTCCTTCACGGCCAATTTGGTTGTGAGTGGTACTCGCTGAAGCGGCCTCGCAATGAGCCGTGCAGTTAATTGTATCTAATTCACGTGGGACCTGCACAAGAAAATGAATAAAATAAACATCACCCATGTAATGAATTTGCTCATCACTAGTTTAGCTGATGAGTCAGTTTGTGTGGCAGCTCTTTAAAAAGCTCACCGAAGATAGTCTCACATATAACTGAACCATTTGTACATCTACGCAACAACAGGTCATGCGCCGCTTATCATGGATTAAGGATAATCCGCATCTGTTAATGCTCCGTTTGGTTTGGAGATTTAGAGAAGGAAAGAAAATGAAAAGGAAAAGGAAGAGGAAAAGGAAAAGGAAAAGGAAGAGAAAGATGAGAAGGATTGCAGTTTACCTAGTGTTTCTGTAGTGTTTTATTGCATGCTTAAATAAAAGTACAAATTAGAACTTGTCAAAGTATTATAGGAAGTCTAGAAAAGAACAAGGGAAGGGACTCCAAAAATTTGAAATATTTAATTTATTTTTACTCTATGTTCTTTTCCGTTCTATTTTTTGTTCCTTCCCTCACTAAATCATGAACCAAACAGAGCCTCCAGGTAACATTAAAGAAATGGATCATTGCATACCAGAATGGGTAAGAGGGGAATCAATAGAATAAGTTAACTAGAACCCATTTACCATGCAAAAACTTTACTTTTACCGGATGATACCAACATCGAATTTACCATGAACCTTATTGCAGTGTACGAAAACCAACAGCAGTCTACAACCTCATACCAATCAGTTACAACAAGGGAATAGTAATAACCTTTTGAATAAGAGTGAGCGCTGTTACAGATGAATTTGACTGAGGGCGGCTAATCGCAGAGTATTTGCGCAGCGCACTATCCATCTTACAAACATAACTCCAAATGCCTTTTGAAAAGACCAGCTTTGCCATCTCCACGTTCAATCCAGCATCTTCTTGGTGCACCATTTTGATCTCACAGGCATTTCTACCAGGTACTGCAATTAAACCAATTCACAAAAACAGAATGCAAAATCAGTCTCCCTTCACCTCATGACAGTTAAACACCAGTCTCAAAGATGTCAGCTACTTTGGGCAATGTTTGGTTCATGGACTTAGTGAAGAAAAAGAAAAGAAAAAGTAAAACACTTATCTTTATGTCTTCCTTCCTTCCTGCTAAAAGTTGTCAAGTATGTGAGGAGTCACTTCCGTTCCCTTATTACCGAGTTCCAACCAAATTTTGAATTTTTTTACTTTCGAATTTGATTTAAGAATGGAGGAAGATACTAGGAAAAACACTAAAAGCCCGTTTGTTTCATGGATTCTAAGGGTGGATTTTGATTTCACCCTAAGATTACCAATAATCATTGTATTTTCCCTTGTTTGGTTCATGGATTATTAACACATTTGTGGGCCCCCCTGGATTTAGAATCCACCCAAAGGTGGAAAATAGAGTGGATTCTAAATTAATATTACTGGGGTTTTGAATCTTTTGATTTTTCATATTTTTATAATACCTAAACTAGCCTTTATAGTTGTGAAGGGTATAAGTTAGGTTAGGAAATAATTTTGTGTCTCTCTTATGTGCTTAGTTTGGTTACCGACCTCAATTGGGCTTTCCTTAATCACTCTTGCATATCCCTCGGATTTAATAATCTACATTGTCTATAAAATTAGCATAAAATCGAGAATTCATAATTTTTAGTGGAATAAGTTGAACTATTGATACAACCATAATATTGCTATATTTTGAGTAAGTAATTGAGTTTTATTCGATGTAAATTAGAGGTGGATACATGTTTTACGTTTCGGAAGATAATTAAGCTTTGGAATGATTCAAAAATAGTTGTATGCATATACCAAACACTTTCCTGACAGCGTCTGGCTTTGCTTGATTAGGGAACTGTTGACTCATGTTTACGTCTCTTATTATTTTTAATTTTCTTGATAACTTTTAAACTTTAGCCATTATTTTTTAATCATCCTCCATTTACAGAGATATGACAAATGAATTTTAGCTCATCATTTAAGTTAGCCTTCAAGGGTATCTTAGGTATTTAACAATGTGCCTATTTCATTTTCCTTGCCCCAACCAAACACTGGATTCTAAATCCAGCCAGGATTCCACAGGTAAACCAAACACTTTGCATGGATTCAAATTCCTGGTAATGTAATTATTGGTATAATGATTCCTGGTAATCAGAATCCACCTAAAATAATTTGTAAGGAAATAGTTTTACTTCTTGTTTTCCTTTCCTATTCCCTTACGTTCTTGAACTTCACTAACCAAACAGAGCATTAATTATCACATTGGGAATCCAAAATCAACTGAAATTAGCATTTATATGAGCTAAGCGACCTGGATATTGGACTGTTCAGCTTGGCTTGATTGAATCTGTACTATCAGTTCAAGCCAATCTTTTGCTGTTTTTTCATATTGATTCGTGAAATATTGATTAACAAGCAGCTACTTCATTCTCCAGCCCTACATAAGGTGCATTACCAGATGGACTCGAGAAGCATCAACAGATTTTCAATCTTTCCAGTGGAATAAAATTAAGAAAACCCCAAGAAGAGGTGGGGGTGGGGGGATTTATGTTGGAGGTGCTGGTTTAGCTCCGTGGCTTGTATGATCTAAGAAGGTCACCCAATTTGGTCAACCTGACTACACAGCTCTTATAAGAGGTACGAAGATTACACACCCAAACCTGTCTTGCTCCACCCATTGCTCCAAAATTGCATATAAACCCTCATGATGCAATTAAAAAAAGGTATAATTTTGGGAGTTGAGGTGTCCTTAACTAGCAGTTTGCACACAACAATCGTTTTGGGTACTGGGCACACAATCAAAATGCAAAATACTTGTCATTTGGACATAACATCGTTGAATGAACTCATATAGTCCCTCACGATGCGTTTCGGGAGTGGGATAATTAGATTGGGTGTGGCGGTGTCCTAAACTAGTAATTGGCACAAAACCATAGGTTTGGGCATTGGGCGCACAATTAAATCTCAAAATACTTGTCCGCCAGTCACCAAATGCTAATTCTATCAGAAAATTACACTGAATTAACATGGAGTGGGAGTTGCGATTCACACTTAGGCAACCAGTTTACCGTGGGAAAATAATTAATTGAGCCTCTACCAAATTATGGAAAATAATAAAAGGGGTAAATCTGGAACTTGCCTTTCCTGATTAGCCAACCAGATCTAAAGAGCCCAACACGTACATATTTCTTTTGTCTTGGGGCCAAAGGATGTTCACATTCCTAAACATTGTTACAAACAGAGACTTGTTAGTATGGAAAATCATGTATTCATCAAAGTGGTAGAAGAATCAAGGGAATTGAAAGCTTTGAAGAATAAGTAATACTCAAATAGGGATTCTTACATTTTGGAATGTGCGAATACTTAAAGAATATGCATATACCCTATGTTCCCCAGACTCGGGTATGGGTGTCGGGTGCTGGTGTGTATCTAGGTGTCGGACATCCTCTAAATCCAAATCATAGGATCCGGGGACATGTGTCTAAACATTGGATACGGGTATGCGGACACCTTCTGAACGTATGAACATACTATGTTTCTTAATATCAATAGTTAGAAACCTCTTTGCCCACAATTTTGAGCTTCTTCTTAGTTCTTACCTTTTCAACATCACCTGTGGAGGATCCGAGTGTCCGAGTTGAGTACAAGGGTCGGACACTAGGATCGGGTAACTTAGGGGTAGTAGGAGAGTCTAGGTAACATAGCATATACCAACCACTGTTTGTGAAATAAACATGCCTTCTAATGCTTTTAGGTTATCAGTGCCACTCATATCATATTACCCTTGAACACTATTCAATTATTTAGTTCCATACTAGTACTCTTTTCCTAAAGTTACTTTTATTTTTAATGCAAAATTACATAATTGAATAGTTGTCCTCCGTGCACACACACACACACACACACACACACACAGAGAGAGAGAGAGAGAGAGAGAGAGAGAGAGAGAGAGAGGTGCAATGCATCTTTCAAGCCTCTCATTGACAAGTGTAGAAGAGGGATAGACAGAAAAGAGGGTGGATGCAAAATTGGATTTCGATGCGTAAGGCAAATAAACAAGGAAATCAAGAGATAGGAGAGAAAATAAGAGGGCACACAGAAATAGATTGATTGAGAGAGGTTGAATTATAGGAAGGGGTAGAATTCCACTCCTTCGCAGCATTTTTACTTTTTGAAATGACCCACTCGCCAATTGATAATTTCATGCCCCAATAAGTTGAAATTATCATTTGACAGCATCAACACAAAAAAGGACAATTTCACACCCAAAAGTATTCATTTTTTACTTTGAGAAATTCACAAGTTGACATGGTCAACTCGTGAAATATTTCTGACCTTCATCCCAATCCTGAAAGTCCACAGACAAGAGGAAAGTAATCCCCTCACTCCGGTGGACTGGAAATCCTAGAACTGAAATCTAGAACCAACATTTGAGATGCATGAATACTTACAAAACCTAATGGATTTAAATATTTCACTGTGATTTTGTGTAGTTCATATCACCATACAGGCAAGATATATATATTTATGGGGGGAAGACATTTGAAACTCAAAGATAAGATTTCTACTGCCACATGAGAAAGGGAAAGAGCCATACAACCAAAGCTGCACCCATCTTGTATTTTATTTGCTAAAAGCACCCATCTTTTTTTTTTTTTTTTTTTTTTTTTGTGTATGTAAATCAAGAATATTAAATGGTGCACCCTGAAGACAACAATAACACATAGAAACAAAACCAGTAGCCACTGAATTTCCAAGACGGATACCTTACTGAAACAGTAGAAGGTTCTATCCTTTCCTTCCCATACTCTCCAAGCTAATATGTATTCTCTTGGTGTCAAGAGTGGGAATTTTTTAAGAGTTCGACCGATTTCGGTTCCATTACTTTCATCAACCTGCAATTGCTCATGCTCAATGAGGGTCTTGTCCCATTTCTTTCTATAATCGTTGTCCATGTAGAAGTCTATGAGCATCTCAGGAGAGCAATTCTCAAAAATTGTCGTACTTAAATATTTCAGGGGACCATCCTGCGGGCAAAAGACAATCTAATTTAAAATTGCTGAAAAAAAGTAAACAAAGAAATTTATCAGATCGTTAATCCCACGATTCCCTTTTTTGAGAAAATAAGTAACAAAACACTACACACACTCACACTCACATGTATGGAGCTTAAGCTCTACAAAATAATTTAACACAAGTTTCATGCAATATCAAGGCTCAAAATGTTGAAAGTCTTCCAGTTAAAACTTTAAACTTCACACAAAAATTAAACGTCATGTAATAATAAATTATAAATGCTATCGGCTCTGTTGTGAAAATCGTACGATACGCGATACGTATCGTACGATTCGATTCGATACACCTGCTTTTCGATATGAATCACATGCATGAGAAGCCCTCTACTAATCGCAGATGAATCGTGTGATACGATACATATCATGCGATACGATGCACTTTTACAATACGGTGCGATTCTGTCGAGAGGAGTTCGAACATGTCGATATCTTGTTTCTCTCACAAGATTTGAACCAATGGTATAATATACATAATATAAACATATATTATGTATCATGCGATACGATACACTTTTACGATACAGTGCGATTCTGTCGAGAGGAGTTTGAACATGTCGATATCTTGTTTCTCTCACAAGATTTGAATCAGGTGGTATAATATACATAATATAAACATATATATACTAATATAATACAACCTGGGTAAGGGACAAAGTCACAAAAGTCAAAAAAGTGAAAACCAATATAACATACTATTATATATATAATATGTATACTACACCTCTCTCACGGTTGAGTGCCAATAACACAAGAGAAGGTGAGAAGGTCTCTTTTCCAATTTTTTTTTCCCTATGAAAAGCAGGTCCCACCTTAGCATATAGTCATATAAAAGTGAGAATTTGCGTTATTGTGCACACTTGATACAAACTTGAAATTTAGAAGTTGTGATGAATCTAATTGTAGTAATGAGGAATTTACTGATTTAATGAAGTATGTTTCATTGCATTTATCTATTTTGATCACGGTCGGTGGGATTCGAACCCACATTTCTTGCCATTAACGCAAATTCACAATGGCTTTCCAAAGCTTAGATGTGTTTTATATCATTATTTGATTGTTCTTTTCTTCTACTTTTCATTCTACATAGTTTTCATCCTTTTTATTGTTTATTTTTTTAAATTTGTTACCGAATCTTACGATTCACGATTTGCGAATCCCGATTCGATAAACTAGTGACATTTCGATTCACGATAGGAATCCCAATTTGACAACCTTGGCTATTGGGTTGTACGATACTTGAATTAATTCGGACGAATCGACTGAGAGTACCAACCATGGTTATAAGTACCGGTATCAACTATCAATAGAATGTCTAGATATGGTTGCTCAATGTTATTTTGGCAAGTCAAAGATATGCTCATCCTTGTAAGGTGATTAGGTGAATGTCAATCAGTGAGGTTGTAATAAGCTAACTACCTGATATAAATAATCTAACTAATGCTGTCATTCCTTCTGTAGTTGTGCGTATGCGCGCGCGCGTGTGTGTGTGTGTGTGTGAGAGAGAGATAGAGAGAGAGAGAGAGAGAGAGAGAGAGAGTCCAACTAAAAAATTCAGTAAGGCGCTGGAGATGAGTTATTTCAGTCAACTTCCATTTAGAACTTAATTCTAGCTGTGGAGGTTTTTCAAGTAAACAATGCCGTACAAATCTGTCAAAAAGGTAGATGAATAGCTTCAAAGATCTCACTTCTAACAAAAAGGAACATTCTAACATTGAAAAAAGTTGAAAAAACATAGACACGCGCAGACGTATTAAGAGCTCGTTTGGGTTAGCTTTTAAAATAATCGTTCTCCGGAATAAGAGAATTCTTAAAAAGCTACAAATGGGAATTTTTTTAGCTTTAAGATGGATCAGATTTTCTAAAAGGTTGTGAAAAAACTAATCCAAATGGTTGCCTCTTATTAAACAACTTGTAAGTGATTGTTGGCCGCGAAAAAACTATCCCAAACAGGCTCTGAGTTGAAATCTATACACCTTCCAGGCAATTTTCGATCACTCTTACAATAAATTAAACATCTATGTATTTCAAATGTATGAAGCACAGAAGCAGAAACCTTTGGTTTACAGGATTTTGCACTGTAGGATAGAAGACTGTTACTTCTGTCTATGACATTTTCCCACTTATGGGTGTCTTGAAACTTCTCATCCAAATTGTCAATTAAAATCTTGAGATCCCCATCAGATATAATCTCTGAAATACTGCACAGAGAAGCAGAACTTCAATATCATTTAACAAATCAAATGAGAATCTATAAATTGTAAGTATCAACATGGTTTTGATCCACATTTGCTGGGCCAACTCTACTGTGGTAGCTTAAAAGTGACAAAACTGGACTGAAGTGAAATCTAGGGGCATTAAGATGAAAGAGCCACAGCAGTTAGTTTTCCGTGTACAACACTCAAATTTAAGGGTGATTTTGGAAACATGGAATGTCATTTTTGGAATACGTTCTCTCGAATCATACTTTACTGTTATTAAGCTCTTCATTTTGAACTTATTTTAAATGTCCATTTTAATACAATTTGTTACTTTTCTAAAAGAAGCAAGTCTTACTCGCGTAGGCTTTTACTTTATAAGTTAGGGGGTAGTGTTCTGCACATAATGATATGAGTTGGGGGGTTGATGGTACCATGCTTCTCAACTTTAATAGCAAATAACTTACATTCTAACTTGTTTCTATATCCATCCCTCTTGTGGCCCTTTTTCATCTATATATGATTTATACAAAACATATCAAGACTGATACATGTACCACAGGTTTTTTTTTTTTTAATTGAAAAAAAAAAAGAGAGGGGGATCATTTTTGTTCCAAATGCATCATAAGCACTGACAAATAATTTTACATTCAGCTATTTACATTGTATGAGCATGCTTTATCTCATATTTTAAAAACAATCTCAGTCATGTCATATTTAGTCATTTTTGCTGCATATAATAAAAAATGCTACACCCAATACATCCCGACCCTTGATTTATGTTGGGTGTGGAATATGGTGTGGGTGATTACTCGTATATAATAGACCCATTTAAATATCGCTAAATAACAATAAAAAGGCAAAAATGGATCTAGGGTTTCATTCATGTTGTAGAGGATTATGTATCACTTCTCAAATTTGAGAAATATTATTCTAGTTCTGAAATTATATTGTACTACTAGTATTCTCTGAACCATTTCTAGATGTAGCAAGAGAAAATTAAAATCCACATATAGCCGGATTTAAAAAGACAAAATTTAAAAATGAAGAAATTAAGAAAGGAGGGGGGTATTACCGGATTTGGGAACGGAGAGAGGGAGATAAGGCGGCGGGGGTATGATTCGGGTAAGAAAGATTGGATCTGAATGGAAAGAAAAGCTTGATTTTTGTGACGAATTGCCATATGAATATGAGTACAAGTACCACTGTGGTATTGTTAGCCCATCCACTAGTCCCAACTCCAACTCCAACTCCAATTCCAGTTTGATGTCCTTCCCTCCAAAACTCTTCTGATGATGATGATCCTCGGAATATTCCACCCCACATATTCAGGGATAAGATAAGATAAAGATAATCTTAAAATAATCTAATTACAAAGAAGAGAGAGAGAGAGAGAGAGAGAGAGAGAGAGAGCGCGTTGTCTCAGTGTGAGTGACATATGACGAATTCATCAACTCAGAAGAAGAAGCTAACTCAACTCCGATGGGATCGAAACAAGTTTTGTCCCAAGTAAAGTAGGCCTTGTTTTTTTTTTTTTTTTTTTTTCTTTTTTGAGTAGAGTAGGCCTTGTTGATAAAGAAAGAAATACTCCAATCATGAAAGGAAAAGAATCATATACAATCGAAACCAGCTCGGGGTTTGAGCGAAAAAAAAACCAGTTCGGGCTAGCCGAGTTGGCCACATGCATTTTTGTTTACTCTTTTATTTCTTTATTTTTTAGGGGATTTATTGAAAATGAAAATTATGAAGTGTGTGGATTTTGTATCCAACGTGATGGTATATGAGGGATGGTATAACACGTAAGCTGGTTAGTGCCAAGTGGAGCAACAAGTGATGTCCGGTGGAAAAGTAAGAGTGAGAGTTTGGTAAGATAATAATAATAATAATAATAATATAAATATATGTATACAACCAACGATGGTGGGACTTGGAGAGTGTATGGCTCGAGTGAGAACCAGAGTAGCCCCAAATAAGAGAGAGAGAAAGCAGTAGAGGGTTGGTTATCGGTTGGAGACTGGCGTATGGAAGGGAGTTATTCTGTGAGGCTAAAGGAGAGGTAGGGGAAGGTTGAGCAATGGCCGAGAGTTGTGTTTCTGGGGATTTTGGAGAAGGTGATGAATGTCTTAAGTGCTTAGAATCGCAGCTTAAGACTGGGTTAAAGCTTAAACTCTAGGTTGAGCTCGGGTTGTTGGACGTATTGAATGAGATTGGTATTTATACAGAGTTTGTGAGGTCCTTGGCACAGCTGGAGGTAGCTGAGTTGGCCTCTTCGGAGTGGTCATTTGTTTGAGGTAGTTGGGGTCATTAGATGGGGATGTGACAGGGCAATGTATTGGGAAGGTGAGACCAGGTATTTGTCGTATTGTCGTCTGATGACCAATTGGTTGGTCAAAGGGAGACAAAAGGGGAGGAATACTATTGGCGCAGAAGATGCAGCAAAGGGGCAAACGAGGTTCTCCTATTGGCTCTATGGTTTAAGCGAAGGAAAACATCAAGGCTTTTTCTTATTGGTTCGTCGAAATGTATTGTCACTGGGAGCGATGGCTCAATATTGTTTAGCGATGGTTTTATTGGTGCAGAAGGTTAAGCATGGAGGTTCTTCGAGATCATACTATTGGTTTGCAAAATGCTCAGCGAGGTTATTGGTGCAGAAGGTTAAGCATGGAGGTTCTTCGAGATCGTGCTATTGGTTTGCAGAATGCTCAGTAAGGTTGGAGTGACTGGGCAGGGTGAAAGTCAACGGTTTTCAGCTGGTCGTTTGGGTATGGGCTTCTCTAATTGGTTGCGAGGCTAAAGGGGCAGGGCACGTGATTGATGGTCACGTGTCTCTCTTTCTCTTTGGGACCAACCCTGGCTATGAAATGCTCAGGTAGGGAAGTATCCCTGGTTCTAGCCACCGAACCATGAACTCTCAAGTTTCCAGTGGACATAGCCACCCTTAGTACTGCTTCATGACCAAGGGTGGGAAATCCACCTGTGAATGTGTGTTTGTGTTGTAATGAAGTGTTCATTGGGGGTGTGGAGGAGAGATCCCTTGTAAGCTGCGCTTGAGAGCAAGTGGTGACTACAAGCAATGGTCGATTTGTGGTGAGTGGTCATTCGATGCTATGGCTTAATCGATGACACGAATGGTCATTCCAAGTGACAGCAGGCTTTGACCAATCGATGGATTTAAACAATGTCCATGTGTCCAATGGGCGGTGGTGTAGCAAGCGGAGACGGCAGTAGGTGGAATGGGCCCACTTTGCTTTCCTTCGCTTTGTTTGGGTGGGCTCAATCGTAGTGGGCCTCGGGTGACTACTCTGGGTGGGCTTTGGAGTGAGGTGCTCGAGGTTGCCCTTTTTCAGTCGTGGAGTTTCATAGTGGGCATTCTGAAGTGGGCTTTGGGATAGTTACTCTGAGTGAGTTCATCGATGGGTAGGCATGTGGATTGGGTATTTTTGGTTATAGCGGGGCCCATCACTTGGTGACAACATTGAATACACGTGGAGTCGTTAACATGTGTTGGTCAAACTACGTGAGTTGTTAACCATTACCTACATTAGCCCCCCTGTCCGTATTCTAGGCGTGAAGCGGCCTAGGATACGAGTATAATTTTCACATATCCATCCATATTTCGGAGGTTGCTGCCAAGGAGATTTCTCTTTGTCCTTTTTTTTTTTTAAATGCGGACGGGCTTCATGAAGACTACGAGGTGGACATCGGGCTCTTTTGAACGGAGGGTTCGACTCTGAAACCCCACCCCCCCTTTATATATATATATATTTTTTTTAAATGTAAAGTGGGGAGTGGAGCCTGTGCGGTCTAGTATCCTATCCTTTTGTCTTCATGTGGTTAGCGTAGTATAGTACATGTAGCCCTTTGTCTTTATGGAGTATCGTTGTCTTTATATACCTTCCTTGCCTTTCTTATTTGTTGTGTTGTGTGTATCTTCAGGCCCTTAGTTCTATTGCCTTCGTCGTGCTTGATTTTGTTTTATTGTGGTGTGGTTGATTTGTTTGTGAAGATGTCTGGTGCTGGATGTTCTGGTGGTTCTTCGTGGGGTTTACCACTGCCGGAGTCATTTGGGGATGTTGAGGATGGTTGGAGGGGCGTGAAGATGGATCAGAAGTTTTGTGATAGTTTAGAGCAAGTTTATCACCGCTATCCTAAAACTTTCGTTCATTTTGGTCGAATTGGTGCCAGATCCCAATCCGATTTGCTTAGACGTCTATGCCAAATTTTGCGTCGCTTGTGAAAGACGACGTTAGAGGAGGCGGATAGTGATCTGTTTGCTGAATTGTTAGAGCAGGTTTGGAATCTTGTACAGAATAGATTGTCAGTCCATTGGTTGTACTCCCATGTAGAGGAGATGGAGCGTAAATTTGACCTGTTTGAACCGATGTTGGAACGGCAAGCTGCTTTCGATGCTTACTTGGAGTTGGAGAATTCTGTCACAGAGTGTGCATGGACTATGACGCGCTACAACAATATAGTGAACGGTGGTAGGCGGGTTGGCTCTTTAGATCCGAACACGGTGGGATTTATAGAAATGTATGAAGCGGAGAACAGGCATTTTGTGGAGTTGAAACAAGAATACGCAGATGCTAATGTTCGTTTTGAAGCTGCTAGAGTTGAGGTGTCTGCTGTTGAACAGCAAATTCGTGAACTTGGTTTGCATATTAACTATAAGTTGGATACTGGTTTGTTTGGCTAGTTGGCTCTTGAGTCTCTGTGTGTGTGTGTGTGTGTGTTTTTTTTTTGAGCCACCGTTAGTGTAGTTGTATCCTGTGTATATATATATTTAAACATGTATTTGGAACTTGGTATGTTTTACGTATATATATTGTTCTGGAATGTTTAGAAAATTGGAGAGAGAAAGAAAAAAAAATGCTCTGTATTTTAAAATCATCGAAATGGTATAGAATGTAGCAGATGAATAAATATCAGGCTTAATTATTTGAGCAGGTGCAAGCCAAAATTTGTTGAAAATTTTTGGTTGTACTATACTCAATTGGGTAGTCTTATCAAAAAATATTTGAAAAATTTGTGTGCAGATCTCGTGAATCTTAAAGTGTAGTGAGTCACGAGAAATCTGAAGATTAGCTAGCCTGTAGTACATGCTTGTGAGGCTATACTGGGATTCTAAGATTCTCTGTATATGGGTGAAATTGAAATCCAAAGTTAAGTGAAAAGACAAGACTTGTGACTGTGCTTGTAACATTATCAATAAAAAGGCTTAAACAAGGACAAGTTAAATCTTCATGTGATATTTTTGTATGAATGTGCAGTGGGATTTAGTTGGGCCTTGTTGTTGAGTTTGTTTTTTTTTTTTTTTTAAAAAGACATTAGGTGTTACAGTGGTGAGAGAGAGAGAGAGATAGCGACGATCAAAGGCAGGGGAGAGGAAAAGAGATCTGGCGACGAACAGTTTTGGAATTTGTTGGTGGCGACAGCGTAGGGACGGGTCGGATCCTAGCCTTTTGCAGGTATTTTTTTTTTTTTTGCAGGGACGAACAATTTTGGAATTTTTTTTTGCTTTTTTTTTTAAAAAAAAAAAATTCGTGTATGTGTATGTCTGTGGAGATGGTACAGGTAAGGTCTTAGGTGTTAGGGTTTTGCAATTGTAGGATTAGATCTAGTAAATTGGGGGTTTTAGGTTAACAATGGTCGATGATAGCGGAGTGAATGGTGAAGGGGGGAATCGATGGTGATAGGGAGTGATGATGGGTTAGTAGTGGGTTGGGACAACGGCGGTTGGTAGCGACGGGTTGTGGAGTTTAGTGTGTGAGTGTGGCAATGGGTGAGTGGTGGAGGTTGGTGTCTATAAGCGTAGTAATGGCGATGGGTATGGAGGGTCTCGGTGATGATAATGCTGGCGACGGCGAGTGCTGTCGATGGGGGTAGCCCCATGAGTTGCGAGTGTAAGGGCTTGGCGATGACAAGGGGCTGCCGATGGGTGTTGTGTGGGCCCAAGCTAGGTGATGAATGCTTGGGTTGGTCAATTCTGAGGATTGAGACTATCGACGAAGCTATTATACTGTTGGTGTGGATGGTGGACCCGGGGGTAGCGATGGAGGTGCCATCGATAAGTGTAGTGCCGGATCGAGGGGGTTTGGTTTGTCGGTGGTCGGATCTAGTGATTTTGGTTGTTGGCGGAGTGAGGTTGTCGATTGCGGCATCGTTTGGAGGGACGGATTGGGGTTTTTTTTTTATTATATTTTTTTTTGGGTGTTCATCGATGGGGAAGGGGGGTGATCACTTTAAGCGACGGTCGTTGCTCTTAGCGACGGTTTGTCGTAGGCTGGGTCTGAGCGGCGACGAGTTTGTTTTTTTTTATTTTTTATTATTATTATTATATATATTTTTGTTTTATGAGATGGGAGGTGAAGGTTGGGTTCCACTGGATGGTGTCGACGATTTGTTAAGTGATTGTCGGATGGGGATATGATTAGAAATATCCTAATAGGGCTATCGACGACCCCAAAATGTTGGTGCCGATAGAGGGATGGGAAGGGGATGCTGTCGATGGTGATGGTTGTTTCGGTACTGGCGATGGAAGTGGCGTTGGTTGGGGTTAGTATTTGATGGTGGTTATGTGGTGGGATCTGTCGATGGGGGTGGGTGTATGGATGGTGGGGCTGTTGGTAGGTCTTGATAGTGACGGGTGCTGGTGGCGATGAGTGTGTGATGTCGACAGATCTGGGTGATGGTGGTGGGGGTGTTGTCGCTTGGGGGTGTGTTGACAAGTATTGTCGATGGGTGAGGGATGGGACCCCTTAGGTTGGGCGGCGGTTGGGTTGGGTATTTGGGGGTGTAGGCCTCGACAAGAGGTGTCGCTTAGGGAGTGATTTTTAGACAGAGGTGGGCCCTTTGGTTTCGATGACATATTTGTGTTTGTCGATGGGGTTTTTAGGTAGCGATGGTGACGAGGAGTAGTGTCGATGGGCAAGTGTGTCGATGGTTGTTGTCGATGGAGGCTTGGTAGTGCTCGGTAGCGATGAAGAGAAAGCGGGTGTGGGTCCCATGATTTCAAACGACGGGTTAGGCGTTGCTGGGTAATGCAGTGTGGGTCTCTGGTTTACAATGGGATTAATGGGTCCCACTGGTTGGTTGTGATTATTGGTAGTGGCGACGTCGATTGGTGGTGATGGCTAGGTTTAGCGACCGTCTTGGATGTCGCTACGGTCGCTTTACGAGGTGTGGGACGAGTCGGAGTTGTCGATTGGGGTGGCGGGTCAGTCATCTTGCGACGATAAGTGCTGCTTGGCGACGGGTGAGTGGTGAGAGCCATAGCGCTGTCGCTGGTGGTTTGTCTAGCGAGGTTTTTTTTTTTTTTTTTTTTTGAATATAAATCTATGTGTGAGTTGGAGCTTCAATTTGGGGTGTGTTGACGTGGGGTAGTTTGGCAGCGATAAGTGTTGCCGATGGTGTCGGTGGTGGGGTGGGTCCCAGTTCGAGCGGCGAACCCGAATAGGTGAACTCCTTAGATGGGTCATCGATATGTGCATGAAGTGAAGTGTATACCAGTGTCACTGTGATAGATGTGACTACGGTGTGTGGCTCCACACATTGTCAGTGTAAAGGTGTGGTATTTACTGTGATTTTCTGCTGTCCAAGCAGCGTACTTGGTATGACCTTTAGTGGTCATAAAGTTCTCGAAAAGACCTGTATCTATGTACTTAAGCTAGTGTCCAAAGAATATTGACATTTACTTGTATAGATATTGATATATTTAAAGAGCTTGAGAACTCACTGGTGCTTGCGGGAGTGGGAGTTGGGGTAGTAGGATCTGGTGTTGGTGCTGGTGTTGGCGTCGGCAGTAAGTGTCTTTTGGAGCAAGGGTTTTTTTTTTAAATGTTTGACTTGATGTTGGTGTAATGTAATGATAAGAAAACTATAAAAGAGATCGGTTGAACTTATCTGTTGATGTCGTTTTCTGATGTTCATGTGTAGGAGAAGAGGAATTATTTCTTGTAAGCTTGTGGCGGTTGGGAGATTATCCCTCCTTCGGTGCTTTCATCTTTTCCATTAAGCTCGCTTGTAGTGGCAGGCGACTAGTGGTCGTGTGAAATCCGGATTGCGTCACCTAGTGGTGCTTCCTTGGTGATCCTCGGTATGTATTGTTATATGTTTTTTTTTGTGTATATTTGCATTGACATTTGCGGTTGTAAAATGCAGGTGTTATGGCTCCCCGTGCTGGTAAGTCGTTGAAGGGCAATTCACAGCTTGGTAAACCATTGAAGGGCAATTCGCAGAATGTTCCTTCAATTCCTCCCTTATCTCGCTGGTTGAGAGTGCCGTTCCTTGGTGACGCAGATGAGTTTTGGGTTCAGGTTGAACAGGCGATTACAGACTTGGGTGTGCCTTCTCCTTTACCTGCCTTGGTTTCTGATGCTGATCTAGTTGATTCTGCGAAAGTGATGCGGTTTCAAGTTGAACGTGGGGATTGTCCCTATTCGAATAAGAAGTTTGCAAACAGGCTTTTTCTGAAGGAGGATTGGCAAGAATGGACGAATGCTATTATCCGAGAGTTTGAGGGACCACTTAGGCAAGCCCAAATCTATGACTCAGTTATGTGCTGGCGTGATCTTGCTAATGTATCTCGGGTGGAGTCGGATATGGTGACGTTGATGTCTCGGTGGTGCACTTCTACACATACGTTTGTCACTGCCTGGGGTGAATTTACGCCAACTTTAGATGATGTATCAGTCTTATTGAAGCTCAGCATCTTGGGGGATATTAATCTGGTGACCTATGTGTTAGATGCGGAGGAGCAACAGATTGTGAAGGTGCTTAAGGAGGGGCTGCAATATTGTCAGAGATCTTCGGTATTTGATGCTAGTACAGGTGCTCGTATTCCTGGACCGGGGAAGGGGAATGGCAAGAAAGCTTATTTTCAGGCGTTTATGCGGTACTTTTTGGAGGACCGCCAGCCTGAGAGGTTCGTCCCTGAGGGTGGGACACGTGATATTGAGATTGGCTTGATGAATGATTATAGATATGCTGCCTATTTGGCGTGTTGGCTTTCACAGTGTATTTTTGAGGGATTTCCTGAGCATGGGCCGAGCTTTCGTTGGTTTGGGGTAGTTGCTATTTTATCTAGAGTGAAAGTTGTTCCCCTAGCTGGCCTCTTTTTGGGTTCGTTATATGCTGTAGACACCCCATTTTGTCGGCTATCAGATTTAGGAGACCCATAGCTTGGTGGTTCACAATGATCGTAAAAGACTCAAAAGGACTCTCGGAAGTCAGCTCTATCTCTCAGAATGCTCAGAATGACCAAAATGCCCTTGAAAGTCCGAAAACTCCCAAATTTGGTCCCAAAGTTCTGAAAACATGCTACGTCGTAAGAAAAGTGATAAAATGAGTTTTTAAATAAAACCGGAAGAAATCGTCAGCTCCCAGAGACCCCCGGAAGTCCCGGAGGTTCCCTGAAAGTCCCCGTTGACCGGTTTGACCAAG
This sequence comes from Hydrangea macrophylla, assembly GCA_033977485.1. Taxonomy (NCBI): domain Eukaryota; kingdom Viridiplantae; phylum Streptophyta; class Magnoliopsida; order Cornales; family Hydrangeaceae; genus Hydrangea; species Hydrangea macrophylla. The sequence goes on along the minus strand of CM066990.1, from coordinate 8,097,442 downwards.
GTTTGACCAGGTTTGACCGAGATTTGACCAGGTTTGACCGAAGTTTGACCAAGTTTGACCGAAATTGTCCAAATTCACCGGAATCATTAGAAAAGTATTAAAATAAGTTTTAAAAGAGAATCGAGCAAAAACGTCGGCTCCTGGGAGCTCCCATAGGTTCCCAGAACTTCCCGGGAATCCCAGGTTTGACCGGTTTGACCAAGATTTGACTTTGGAATCGGGGCACCGAAACAATTTTCAAATATTTTTCATGGATACTAGAGGTCAATAGCTTTCCAACGGTATATCGCACATAACTTCTGGATTTAAAACGAATTTATTATGAATTTCCAAAGGCGAAAAAGGCGATCAAATCGGCTTTTATCGCGAATACCGCAAAACTTTTCAAAGTGACCTATCCCCGAACTATTTTTTATGTAAAGTAGACTCCATTACCTTTCCAACGGTATATCACAACCTCGATTTGGAGTTCGTACGCATTTTCTGTGAATTTCGGACAAAATAGGGCCTTTTCGCGAATACCGGAACTTCGGGGGGCCTAAACAGCATTATCCAGACGAAGAGAGGAGCAGTGCCGCCGCGGCACTGGCCCACTGCCGCCGCGGCAGTGGCCCAGTGCCGCCGCGGCACTCCCCTCCAGAACAGTGTATTTTTGTAATTATTTTTGGGGGGCCATTTTGATTAATTAAAAACCAAAACGACATAGTTTTATGATTTCAGATGTTTGGAGCCAATGGGAGTACTTTCTAAATCCCAAAAACACCCCAAGTTGGCCTATATAAACACCCCATTACTCCTCATTTTGGGGGAGTCAAATACAAGTTTAGAGAAAGTTTGGGAGAGAAAGTGTAGAGATAAGGTTAGAGTGGAGAGAAAAGAAGCTTTTTTCTTTGATTTTTCAAAACAAAAGTGAGTTCTAACTTTGTTTTTACTTCATTACTTCCATTTACTTCAACATTCAATACTCCCAACCACCATTTTAGTGATCATTCAAGAGTGTGGAAGCTTCTTCCATGTCTAGTGTCATTACATATGAGTGATACATCAATCTACAAGTCTCATGCTTCATGAATATCATCTATTGATTATCATCCACTTGCTTGCTTATTTATTGTTCATCTCTTCTCATCCCATTTCTTTTTATTTTCTTTATTTACTTACTAGTTCATCATCATCTAAGTGATGACATGAAGTTTGGGGTGAGTGAATCCTCATGGATAGTAGCTCTTGACCTCAAAAACATGTTTGATAGATGATGACCATAACCTCAATACTTCAAAGGTATTCTTGGAATGTATTGAAGTTATGTCCAAAAACAAAATAAATCTCTCCAACAATCTTGGAGGTTCTTAAATGATGAGTTTGATGTAGGTATTCTAAGTGGCTATGATCCTTATTGAGTGTTGAAAACATGTTTTCAAAACACCTATTTCAAAACCCCTCTCAATCCCTCTCATTTGGTTTCAAGAAACAAAACTTTGTTTTCTCCAAAATCTTCAAAACAATGAGTCAAAACAGTGAGTGAGTTGAGTTCAAAGATTTTTCTAGAACACAATACGCAACATATGGATACAAGGCCACTTGGAAAGTCTTCCTAACTCATTGGAGAACACCCATGATTTTTGGTTTGACTTGGAAGTACTTGGAAATGGTCCATTTGGGGCCCCAACATTCCTTCCAAACATTCTGTTTTTGCTGTCACAGCAGCTAGGTCAACTTACGACCTCTTTTCCAGAAAACTTTTCCAAAAGGGGTGGTCCTAACTTATTTTTCCCTTAAAATTCAATGTCTTAGGAAACTTTCTGTATAAAATGGGCCTCTAGATCATTCTTTTTTATTTTCTAAGATTTTCTAACATTTCAGACGATAGTACGAACTCTGTTTCTGAGTGACCTCTATTGTTTATGTAATTTCTCTCAATATGTGATAGATATTCAATATTTTCCTTTTGGGTTGTGTTTTAGACACAATAAGGAACATCTCCATAAAAAATCATGCATTGAAAACATTCCTAACCCCTCTTTTCAAATTCCAAAAGATCATGCTACTGTTCTGTCCACTATTCACAGCAAGTACATTTCAACTTTCATTCTTTGTTTTGATGCTCATATGCATTCCAAATTAGTTCATATCTTAGGAAGTAGTCCATACTACATTTGTACACATCCCATGTTAATTTCATTCATTCATTCATGCACATTTTAGAATTCTAAGTCATTCTAGAAATCCATGTACACAAAACACACTACAACCTTCGCACATTTTTAGATACATACATTGCATTCATGCAAGATTTGGGGTTTTTGTAACTCTTAATCTAAGGAGATTATAAGGAATGAACTCGATCACCCGTTCACGCTCCCCCTTGATCTAATCATCCTTTCTCATCCGTCCCGGGGATTGAGAGATCTTCTTTTTCTCAAAGATTAACATGCATCATTCTAGCCTTGCTAAGCATAGTTTTATTTCTTTGATTATTTGTTCCAAGAACAATTCATGTCTCCTTTAGATTAGCGAACCCTTGATTAATTGATATATGATTAGACGATTTTTCCTAGGTTTGTTTGTGTGATCTTTCACTTTACATTGCATGATATTTGATTTAGATCTTATGAATGATATTTTATCTTTAGATCTTCCATTTTCAAGTTTCTTATGTAATGTAATATACTATCATAGTATTAATTGCCGAACCATACATAGTATAAGATGATTATTTGGATGCTAATTGAGGCCCGTCGAAAGACGGGGCGAGTTGAGGGTGTTTTAGTCGCGACAAAGGCTCATTCCTCTCTCGTACCAAAACCCCGAACCAAGTTCTTTGGTTATGAAGGGCCGGTGCCCTTATCCGCTTGGGTGAGTCAAAATTAGGTTTCTTGGTTCCTTAAAGACCAAGTGGCGACTCTGTATCTGTTTTCAACAGACCTATTTTTCTTTCTTTGATTCAAATCAATTTCAAAACAATCTCAAACGGAGAGAAGTGGTCCGATTCCGGTGTCCACAATCTGGCGACTCTGCTGGGGATTTTTATTTTAAAAACAAAATAATACAGAGGTTTGACTCGTAAGAAGCATCCTTAAAATCATCTTTTTACTGTGTTTGGTTCACCGCATTGCACTCTTGCATTCCCCCCCTCCTCCGACTGTGTCTGAAACGCGGCGCTGACATTGTTCAGGTCTTGCTGTGCCAGGGCACAAGTCACCGTTGATACTGTACCTTCTAAGGTATATCAAAAAGAGTAAAAACCTCCGTACTGTCTCCCTGACGGTATATTGGAACTCTCGTCAACGGACCCTTTTTGACTAAACCCAGCCTTTGCATATAGATTCCTGTAGAACCTTTCATAGGACTGTTCATTTATCTTTCCAGATAGGACAATGTGATATAACTGTTGTATGCCCTGACGGGATTACCTGCGCGGTGTAGACGCTTATGTGGCATAGAACAGAACCTCTTTCTTATGATTCCCAAGGCAATCACTCACATGTAGTCACATTGAGTTGACCTGCCTAAGCATCATGACAAGGATGTCTGCTCCATGCTCGCAAAGATATACACCGCAAACCTTGTTTGTCGATCTTGAGACATAGGAGTATGAAAACCTGCTAGAAAGTATGATCACTATAACCGTACTTACCAGTTTCCCAGAAACTCTGTCCAAATATCCCAGATATAACCACATTAACCAGTTTCCCAGAAACTCTGTCCAAATATCCCAGATATAACCACATTAACCAGTTTCCCAGAAACTCTGTCCAAATATCCCAGATATAACCACATTAACCAGTTTCCCAGAAACTCTGTCCAAATATCCCAGATATAACCACATTAACCAGTTTTTCCCAGAAACTCTGTCCAAAATTCCCGAAGTATCTTGGAAATCCATGTTATCCCTTGGTGATCATACTAGAAAGTAAGGTTAGCACACTCTGTATGGCTAGGGCCTTACTTGTTTAGCTGCTATCTGTTAGAAATAGGAGCATCATATAGATTAGGGCTTACATCCGCATGTTTGTCCCATTCGCATGCACTATTCCCCATCAATCTGCACGCGCTGTTTCGAGTCGGTCCACATCACTTTCTTTGTCTGCCTAAAGTCGCCACTGTCAAAGATCTAATCTAGCCCTTTCAAAATCTGTCAGGTCAGTATAGATTCCCAAGGTCAGCAGTCAGGGTCTTATTCGTGGGTCAGGAGTGCGGATAATCGGTTAATCAGAATCAGTCCGACAGCTTACGTCAGCATGAATAGGGAAGAGTTGGAAAACAAGGTTACTGAATTGGGAGCGACCATAAGCCAGCAGTCCGACAGCCTGGCCCAGGTCTTGAAGTTCATGGAAGAACTAAAGCAGCGGCGACCGCAACCTCCGCCCGGGTTTCCACCACCGGAGTTTGAACTACCCCCACCTGAGAATAATGGGGAAGAAGACTGGTTTCAAGGGGTCCCACCGTCCGCATACGAGAAGAAGCTCCAAGAAAAGATGGACAAGGTTGACAAACTGGAAAGCGTACTCAGGAAAAGCAAGGGTATCGACGATTACATGTTAGATCTGGAAGGCCTCTTCGAGCCTGTCAAGCTGAAACTGCCAGAGAATTTCAAAATGCCTGCCATCGATCGCTTTGATGGAACGGGAAACCCGAAAAGCCACGTGAAGCTATGTATGAGTATCTTCCAGTCCATGGGTTGCACCCACGAGCACATTGCGATGCTATTCCCGCAAACTCTGGCAAAATCTGCACTATCGTGGTTCCTAACCTTGGAAGCCTCCAAAACCCAGGCCTGGGAGGACATTGTTCGAGTCTTCGTCGATCATTACTCTTACAATCAAGAGCTGGACGTCACCGTCAGGGATTTGGAAACAACCCGGCAAAGCAACAATGAATCCTTCGCTGCATTTCTGAGCAGATGGAGGAACAAGGTAGCCCAAATGACCCACCGGCCAATCGAGAAAGAACAGGTAAGGATGCTCATCCGGAATCTGCAGCCGCTCTATCATGAGAAATTATTCTACCAGTCCATCTCCACCTTTGAGGAGTTGTTTGAAGTCGGAACCCGAATCGAAGATGCTATCAGGGAGGGAAAGATCAAAAAGGAAGACCCTCCGAGTCAGCCAAGAAGGCCCAACTACTCCCGGAATCCCCCGGATGTCAATGCCCTTAGCGGCCAACCCATGGCATATCCTCCAAGGCCATACCAACCCTCCAACCAGGCAAATTCCTCCAACCGCCCTTTCCAGAAAAAGCCCCCTCGCAATTTTGCCAAGCTAGAAATCTCTCTCTCCTCAGCCCTAGATCGCCTCCTCAAAAAAGGCCATCTCCAATTACTCCAGCCTCGAAATACCCCGCTCCCGCCTAACTGCGATATGTCCAAGCGATGTACTTACCACCAAGCCCCCGGCCATAACACTGATGATTGCATGCGCCTCCGCCATGACATCCAAGACCTCATCGACCAGAATATCATCGAGCCACCACCAAAGCAGCCTCATATCACCCAAAATCCCCTACCAAACCACCAAAATGTCAACCTCATTGAGTCCAGTCCTGTACCCTTCAACCCTGCTACTTATATCACCCCCCTAGGACAACCCTTGCTTTGCATTGACATCCCGGATTCTGAGGGGATTCATCTGATCGGAGGGAAGAATGACGAGTGGCAGCAGCAGCTTGACGACGAGCAGGATTTGTTCTTCCTGGAAGAGCATGACCTAGGGGCGGTAGACCTCAAATGGTATGACCCTAACGACGAGAGTGATGCTTCCATCTGGAACGAGCCAGAAAAGCCATTTGTGGGAACGGATTGTGATTGGTTTAAGAAGGATGGGACTGTAGAAGGGCCTACTCCTGCCGAGATTGATCACCTAACCAGGTCAGGCCGTCATTATCACCCTCCACAGCCTGCCACCGAAGCCATCGAAAAAGGTCCAGTTAAAGACAAGGGGAAGGGCAAGATGGATGAGGTCATCGAAGAAGACAATGAGCTGATCAAGCAGCTAAAGAAAACCCAAGCGCATCTCTCGATGTGGGATATTATGGTGACATCCTATAAGCACAGGCAAGCCGTGTTAAATGCCTTGGCTGGGATTGAAGTCCCCATCGACGCCGCGCCGGAGGACATGGTAGCTTTCTTGGGTGCACTTACCCCCGACCCCATCATCACATTCTCCGATGAGGACCTGCCGCCAGAGGGATCCGCGCATAACAAGGCGTTATACATTACTGTGGGATGTAAGGAACAACAGGTGCCGTTTTGTCTAGTCGATACAGGTTCTGCTTTGAATGTTTGTGCCTTAAGAACTGCCACTGCTTTGGGGGTCAATATCCTTGACATTACGCCATCTGTGCAATTCGTGAGAGCCTATGACAACACTAGAAGAAATATGATGGGAACTGTTTCTCTCCAAATTCGGGTAGGATCTTTGGTGAGCACCGAGATTTTTCAAGTCATGGACATACCTGCCTCGTTCAATCTGCTAATTGGGAGACCCTGGCTTCACGCCAACAAAGCTGTATCATCCACTGTGCATCAAATGATCAAGTACATTCATGAGAGGGAGGTAAAGATCATCCTCGGTAATAGTTGGGGTAATGAGGCTTTCCCGAATTACGCTCCCATTTTTGAAGTCCAAATACCTGAGCTGGAAGAAGGAGAAATCGGAGGATTCTTCATGGAAGAAGTTCATATGATCGAAGACGAAGATCGATTCCCTGAGGTCCACTCCGCAGTCGTCAACATTGTCAGCAAGATGAACTACTTCCCCGGAATGGGGTTGGGTCGACGCCAGCAAGGAATTCGGGAATTCCCGCAGATCAAAGGGCAACAAGGCACTTTCGGGTTGGGGTACAAGCCCACTGATGAGGACGCCGAGCTACAAAGGCCATGGAAGAAGAGGGTGAAGGGTCTCCCGCCATACCGCAAGACTTTAAATGGACAATTCGTCAAGGAAGGGGATGATTTCCCTTACTTCGGGTTCCCCGAACCCTGGGTCCATCAAACCACTGGGAGAAGGCACCCCGGGCTTGAAATCTTCGCTGACTGCGAGGGGCCCCCATATCAAGACCCGTTCTATCCCGAAGAAGTTGAAAAGACCCCAGAGGAAGACTGGTTAAAATACCTTGACACTGAGGCGATCAAGAAGATGTGGGAGGAATCCACTGAGGAGGAGGAAGAAAAGAGGGCCAAGAGCCAAGATGATCAGATCAAGCCAACTGAGGAGGGTCTGAGCAACCAGGCTGTAGAGTCATCTGTCTGTGTCTCCCAATCCCCTATTCCCCCAAAGTCTGTACTACCGGTTATCGAGTCTGTACTGGAGTCGGCTGCTGTAAGCCTACCACTATCCAATGTAATCACTTCACCTGTCATGAATGAAATGAAAGACGATTCTGCTTACTCCTCTGTGTCTGACACTTGTGAATGCACAGATCCCTCCGAGGATCTCCCAATCGAACTAAAGCAACTAATTGAAAAACCACCTGCTTATGAAATAATCGAAGATACTTTATCAGTTAACTTAGGTGAAATAGATAATCCACAGATTGTGCAAATTGGCTCAACCCTTAATAAAGAAGAAAAAGAAAAATTAACCCTCTTGCTAAAAGAGTTCAAAGATGTTTTTGCTTGGTCTTACGAAGACATGCCTGGGGTCGATCCCGACATCGTCCAACATCATATTCCTCTCCTCCCTAATTCTAAGCCTGTCAAGCAGAAACTGAGGCGCATGAGACCGGAATGGGCACTCAAGGTTAAAGAAGAGGTGGAGAAGCAGTTCAAGGCAGGGTTCATCATTGTCACCGAATACCCGGAATGGGTTGCCAATATCGTGCCAGTCCCGAAGAAGGATGGAAAAGTTCGTGTGTGCGTCGACTTTCGTGATCTGAACAAGGCCAGTCCCAAGGATGACTTCCCGCTTCCCCACATTGACGTCTTGGTAGATAACACCGCGGGACATGAGCTATTTTCTTTCATGGATGGCTTCTCAGGGTACAATCAGATTCTAATGGCGCCAGAAGATCGGGAAAGACGACATTCACCACCCCTTGGGGAACCTACTGTTATAGAGTAATGCCCTTTGGACTCAAGAACGCGGGGGCAACTTACCAAAGAGCTGCCACCACTCTGCTGCATGATATGATTCACAAAGAGGTAGAAGTATACGTAGACGACATGATTGTAAAATCCAAGGATAGAGAAGGGCACCTGGTAGCGCTGGAAAAGTTCTTCGAAAGGTTGCGCAAATACAAGATGAGGCTGAATCCAAAGAAATGCACTTTCGGCGTAACCTCCGGTAAACTCCTGGGTTTTCTCATCACACAAAGGGGAATAGAGGTGGACCCCTCTAAGATCAAGGCAATCCTCGAAATGACGCCACCACGAAATGAAAAAGAGGTAAGAGGATTCCTCGGAAGAATCCAGTTCATCAGCCGTTTCATTTCTAAGCTCACAGCTACATGCGATCCTCTGTTCCGATTGTTGAGAAAAGGGGAGAAGTTCCAGTGGGATGACCAATGCCAAGCCGCTTTCGACAAAATAAAAGCCTACCTTCAAAATCCACCTGTCCTTTCACCACCCACTCCTCATAAGCCCTTATTCCTTTACCTGTCTGTCTCCGAAAATGCCATGGGTTGCATGCTAGCCCAAGAAGGAGAAGAAAGCCACTCCGAAAAAGCCATATACTACCTCAGCAAAAGGATGACTGGGTATGAGCTCAACTACTCTACCCTTGAAAAAACGTGTTGGGCCTTGGTTTGGTGTACTCGCCGACTGAGGCACTACATGCTGGCCTTTCCGGTTGTGCTCATATCCCGCATGGATCCTCTAAAATACCTTCTCGAAAAACCCGCCCTGACCGGTCGTATATCCCGTTGGTTACTTCTATTATCCGAATTCGATATCAAGTATGTTACGAACAAGTCGGTAAAAGGGAGAACCGTAGCTGAGCATCTCGCAGAACATGCCGTTGACTCTGAAGAAAGTGGGGACTTTCCGTTTCCAGACGAGAGCATCATGGAAATCAAGGAAGAACAGTGGAAGTTGTACTTCGATGGAGCAGCCAACATGAAGGGATACGGAGTAGGGATGATCCTAGTATCGCCGAGTGGGGACCACACTCCGTTAGCAGTCAAGCTCAATTATAACTCCACCAACAACACTGCTGAGTATGAAGCATGCATTCTGGGAATGGAATCAGCCTTAGAGCTGAAAGTTCGGAGGTTGGATGTCTTCGGGGATTCAAACCTCATCATATCACAAGCCAGAGGAGAATGGAAAGTAAAAGAAGAAAGGTTGAAGCCCTATCATGATCATCTCGACCAACTCAAGAGGCAGTTCGAAAATATCACATTCCTCTACTTGCCCAGGGAAGAGAACCAACTGGCAGATTCCTTGGCCACTCTAGCTTCGATGATCAAAATTCCTGTGGGAGTCAGGATGATGCCTTTGGTAATTGAGCAGAGGTACGAGCCTTCGTTCAACATAATCGCCGCAGTCGAAGAAGAAGAGAATGAAGCGCCATGGTATCAGGATGTCTGGGATTTCATAGAAAAGGGGACGTTCCCCCAAGAATCCACCGAGAGAGACAAAAGGGCAATTCGAAGATTCGCAGCGCAATTCATCATTTGCGGCGGTAAACTGCTAAAGAAAGGATACAACGGTCACAACCTGACTTGTTTGTTTGGGAAGAACTCCAGAAGAATGATGGAAGAAATACACGAAGGGGTATGCGGCCCACACATGAACGGCCACATGCTGGCCAAGAAAATCGTGAGACAAGGGTACTACTGGACAACATTGGAAAAAGATTGTTGCGAATACGTGAGAAAGTGTCACAAGTGCCAGATTCATGCAAATATGATGCATGTACCACCATCCCTTCTGTACAGCATGACTTCACCTTGGCCATTCTCAACCTGGGGAATCGATATTATTGGTGAAATCATTCCAAAGGCCTCAAATGGAAATCGGTACATCCTGGTGGCCATAGACTACTTCACAAAATGGGTAGAAGCTGCATCCTACACCAAGTTGGGGGCCAAGGAAGTGGCCAAATTCATCAAGAGAAATCTCATCTGCCGTTATGGAGTTCCTCATGAGATTATTTCGGATAACGGAGGTCATTTCAAGGCAGAAGTCAGGGATCTGTTCGAGGAATACAAAATCACCTATCACAAGTCGTCGCCATACCGACCACAGACCAATGGGGCAGTCGAAGCTGCGAATAAGAATGTCAAGGCCATACTGCAAAAATCAACTGATACCTACAAAGACTGGCATGAAAAGCTACCATTTGCACTTTGGGGATACAGAACATCGATAAGAACGTCCACAGGAGCGACTCCTTACTTACTAGTGTACGGGATGGAAGCGGTACTGTCGGTGGAGATAGAATTACCATCCCTACGCGTAATGGCAGAGTGTGAAATTTCTGAATCAGATTGGTTGAGAGAAAGGTATGAAGAATTGGCCCTCATAGATGAAAAGCATCTAGCGGCGGTCGACCATGTCCGAATCTATCAGAAGAGGATAGCCTGTGCTTTCAACAAAAGGGTTCGTCCAAGGAAGATTGTCAAGGGCGACCTTGTCCTCAAGGAGTTGCGAGCTCCGATCTTTGATCCCCGTGGGAAGTTTAAACCTAAATGGGTCGGCCCTTATATCGTCAAGACTGTTCTTTCCGGAGGAGCAACTTATCTCATGGACCTCGATGGTGTCGAATTCAAAGAACCGATCAACATGGATCGCCTCAAAAAGTACTATGCTTGACTATCAAATAACCTTTCCTTTCAAGCCTTGCCTTGAACTACGCTTGACCTGATTCCCGCTCGGGGATACTGTTGGGTTTGTGCCCTCAAACCATTACTTTCTGTATGAGACATTGACATTTTAATATATGGATATCAGTTTTACATTTTATTGTGTATGTTCTTTTCATGAGATGATTGTTAATCCTTAAGTATTACAGTAAGTAATTCGTGTGTGTATGAGATGCACACAAGTGAGATACGAATTACTATTCTTTAATACTTAGAATGTGTCACAGTGGATGATGAGACTGGATACCTCATCAAGTCTACACTGTAGCATAATTAACTACCATTGGATGGAGTGATTAATCTCAATCACTAGAGTGTAGCTCTTAGTTGATATGCTAGTGCTTATAGTGCATTGACGGACCTGAGTTTCCTATTAACGCTTAAGACTGTCAAACAGTCAATAGGAACTCATAACTTGTATAAGGTACGTGTTCTCAATCTTGAGACGATTATGACCACAGACTGTGGATATGACTGCTTTGACTTACCAATCAGTGAGGTCTATAAAAGATCAACACCTGGGTATCTTGGGTATGTCATATTCATAGGGTTGTGAACATATATTGTCAAGATAGAATCTACCCTCTGTTTCAGAGTAAGCATTCCCTTGAGAATGTCACCAAGTCGATTACTGAGTACTGCAGTCTTGTTGATAAGAGTTATCAACATGTTTGGTAATCATGAAGAGTGAATGGGACTCAAGGAATACAAGAAGTAATCATGATTCAGGTTGACAGTAACAGTTATCCGATTACCTGAATATGATTACGAATGCTGACGGTAGAGGGACATTAGTACAACATACAAGTCTAGTTATCGCTTCGGATATGTTCTTTTGCGTTGGAGTTCAGTTATCGTTTTATAGTGGAGTAAACTTTAACTGACCAGTTAGTTAGTTTGCTGATCAAAGAGTTTGGTCATGGTGATTAACAAACTGGTCTGAGCCAACAATAAAGAGCCTAGGAGGTCCCACTCTTAGCTCCGCAAGGATGCTTGGAAAGATGCTTGAGGATGATGTCCAGACAGGTTCGACCGATCGAAGATGTCTCGATCGATTGAAGTCTGCAGGTTCGATCGATCGATCGAAGGCACTTCGATCGCTCGAAGTCTAGGTCGGTTCTGGGAATCTATAAATAGGGCAGCTGCGTTCTGGAAAAGGTTGTTCGTCGTTTTGAACGTCAGAAGCTGCAGAAACTGTTTTGGAGCCCCAAAACCTTCTCTATCCTCTCCATTAGGGTTCCCACCAGCCCTAGTCTTTCTGGCAGGCATCCGCAGGAGTCATAAGGGTGAAGATCATCTAGTGGAGGCTGCTGGAAGCTGAAGATCAGAATTGGGTTCAAGACACTAAGGTATAACTCGTGTCCCCTCTTGTGCGCATCTGTAGAATTGACGAGTAGTAGATCCGGGCATGCCAATAAAGTTTCATAACTTGATTTTTCCGCTGCGTGTTTAAACTTTCCATTTAAACCTGTTTTTCCAACAGATACGTAGGAAACCACATCGGTTCGGTCGCTCCACCAACACAAATAACCTTTCCTTTCAAGCCTTGCCTTGAACTACGCTTGACCTGATTCCCGCTCGGGGATACGTAGGCAACCACATCGGTTCGGTCGCTCCACCAACAAAAATAACCTTTCCTTTCAAGCCTTGCCTTGAACTACGCTCGACCTGATTCCCGCTCGGGGATACGTAGGCAACCACAACGGTTCGGTCTCCCCACCTACCTAAAAATCAACCCGCTTCTTTCAAAACCTTGGCCCGAACTACGTCAGACCTGATCCCCGCTCGGGGGTACGTAGGCAGACTTTCACAAAGAAAAAAAAGGATGGCTCGCTAGGTTGAAAATCCGAAAGGACGCCTAGGCAAAAATTAGAGCTAAATCCAAAGTGAGCAATAACAAAAGAGAGAAAATAGCTCGCTAGGTCACCTCCTTGGTGCCTAGGCAAAAATTATGAGCACGTGAGAAAAATAAAGTCGCGGTCCTTACCATAACCCAAAAACCACCCTCCACACTAGGGGCAAACTTCGGCCACTCGCCTCGTTTGCCTGAACCTCTTCTAAACTAGGGGCAAACGTCGGTCATCTACCTCGTTTGCCTCACAACCATATATATCCCAAACTAGGGGCAAACTTCGGCTACCCGCCTCGTTTGCCTCTAACAATCCCAGCATGCTCAAGCAAGTACCAAAAGCAACAACTAAATTGAAATCTCAAGTTACAACATGTTTTCAGAAAGCTAAAATGCACAAAATGAGATTCCCAAAATAACCAAGGTTCACCGATAAACAAACTTTGAATATTACATAAGCAGGAATAATCAAAGAAATAAAAAGTCTTTCAAAAAGCAACCACATGTTCAAAGACACTTGGAGGAATGAGCAAAATCAGTCAGGACTAGTTTTGTCTTAGTGTCTTTTATTTCTTCAAAGGTCTTTAGAAGTAGGCCTTTACTCGGTCAGTCCAACCATCAATAAAAGCAGCAATAGTGGTAGCTCTGATCCTGGAAGCAAAGACCCTCTCAGTAAACCCCCGGGGAACCTCCTGAACCTGTCCATACTGTCGGGCCAAACGGCGAGGATGATAGAAAGAAGTCTCTCTCAGACCCATCAACCACACTCTCTGGTGACCCCTGAGGCTCGTGGTGATAGCATAGAGGCCCCAACGCCTCACGATCCAGCAAATGTCAGCCTCAGATAAGGTGCTTATCATGCCCACCCAATCGGCAAAGGTATAGTAAGAATGAAGCACGGCTCGACGGAAGTAAACTGGTGGTATACGGCCCGTCCACAGCTGAAGGCGCTCGTAAAGCCAAGCCTGTAACACCAAAGGCGCCCCAGAAAGAAGAGGAGTCCCTTGGATGAAGGCATTGTCCAAACCATTCAAAGTTTCAGCTAGAACCATGGCCATGGGATTCCTGCTAAGTTTCAGCCCGAGGCACACATGCACCAAGTCAATGGAAATACTCGAGAACAAAAAGTGCGAAGTCATGCACAATATCAAAGCGGCCCCACGGGAAGCATCATACACGCTGGGATTCCCAGGACTGGCGTACCGGGCAATAATAGAAGCAATGTTGAGAACCTCACCTTGAATCAGCCGGCGGGAAATAGTGACAGCAATTCAGGTATTCAGCCAAGGCTCGCGTAGGGCTGAGGGTATCAGCAGAAGGGAGAATCAAGTCAGAGTCAGAATCATAGCCGAGAATAGCGCAAAACTCCTCAAACACAGGGCATATCTCCAGGCCATTGAAGTTGAAGACATGATTCACCGGGTCCCAGTGACCAATGGCAGCACGCAAGAACTCAGTGTTCAGAGTCATCTGGCAAAGAGAGAATAGCTCGGTCAAGCCATAGCTAAAGAGGTTGATCCGCTCCACGCCATCCGTAATGTTCAGCCAAGCTGTGAGGTGGGCGGGATCATACAAAGCCATATTTTCTGTCGCGGCTCTAGCAAAATTCAAAATTTCGGCAGCACCTCCCCGTTTCACGGACTATCCCACCTGCAAGGCAAAAGCACTCACTATCACAAAACTGCCCATCGCAGTAACATCCAGCAATCACAATGCACATATATCAACAAGCACACAACTGCGCCTCTAAACCGGAAGATATCCGGCCTAGGAGGCAAAACATCATAATACTCTGTCAGAAGGTCACAAATTGTGCTACACATCGTCCGACACTGTCCAAATAATCATATCCTCAGTACAACCCAATCGAAAACAGGAAAAGAAAATAAAATAATAATTCCCGCTTGGGAAGCCTCAGTCCTCCTCTTCTTCGTCCTCCGTCAGACCGCCCGGAGTGTACGTTGGCGACGGCCTCCTCCTACCACCTCTACATCTTGGACCAGTCCTCGATGAGCCAGCCCCGCCTCCACGGTACTGCACACACAAATAAAAATGAAGACAATCAGTAAGGGAACAACAAAAAGGTACAAAAACAGAGTCGAGTCAGGGACTTACCAAGGACGCCATCTGATTGGCGGCGAATTGCCGCATACCATCCATCTGTCAAAATAAAAAATCCAGGGTTAGAACCTTGTAACCTTAAGAAAGTGCAAAATTAGAGACATACCCGGTGGTCTCGTGTAAGGACCAGGGACCGTAGGCTAGCCGCCAAGGCGTGACCCTCCTCAGCGTAACTCCAGGGAACGTTGAGGACGCCCGTTGGCTGAGTAGGGTACCCACATGTGACTCGCGGCACCTCCATCATTTGGGGAGTGCCATCAGCGCCTAGAACATTGACGGTCCAATCCCAAGGGGGGATAGGGTCGGGAGCCTGTCTCTTGTACATCTCGCGAAGCTGCAGGCACAGAATAAGTTAGGAAAAGATAGATCAAAAATATGGGCAATGAATATAAACAGAAATACAAAAAAAAGAACTCACCTCCAGGAGTGGGAAGTTAGGCATCAGGAAACGGCCACAGTAAGCCTCATAACCGGTCTCAGAAAGAAAATGGTCCCAAACATCGGTGCCAGCTAAAGCCGCCAGCAGAGCATCTCCAGAAAGGTCACTAGCATCCATCACAAGAGGATCATGAGGGACGCGATACTGGGAACCACCAATCACCTGCCGAGACACCCGCTCACTAAGGAACCACTGCCTGCACTCAGTACTCTCCAGCAGAAGGCGGCAAGAGGTAAGAGATTTAACCGCTTGTATCTCCTCAGTGGCGGCATAAGCGACGCCCTCCCAAGGCGCCCAATCAACACTAGAGGCTGTCAACCCAGTTAAGAAGTTCCGAAGCAAAACAATCCGATGGGCCCCGCTCTTCACCCCAACAACGTCCCTCCTCCATCTCAAGCCTCGTGGGAATAGAGGCACAGGAGCCATACCATCCTCATCCTCGCCTGACTCGTCTGCTGGGGAGGGAGCCAACATCTTCAAGTATTCAAAACTCCAAAGCTGTACAGACAAAGGAGAAATCAGAACAAGTATGAAAATCAAAAAGATGGAAAATAAAAGAAGAAGCAGTGCATACCTCCCAAGCTCGCCAGAATCCCCCAGTAGATTTAACATCGCCCCGAGAGACCTCCCCCATATGCTTGTAGAGATGGGCCAGGGCAGCACCGCCCCAGTTGTAGGAGGGGATCTCATCAATGGTCGCCAGGCAAGAAAGGAGCCTCAAGCTCACCCGGTCGTTCCTTGTCGCAAAGATGGAGCACCCGAGGACATACAGAAGGTAAACCCTCAAAAGCTGGGAATTGTTCAGGTTGTGATTACCTCTACCATAGGCCCGGTAAAGCCAGCCGCAGGGGAACCAATGCCTCTCCAGGTTGGGGGGAACAGCCCCAATCAACATCTCCACCGCCTCCGGGTCAATCTCATAAAAATAGTCCAGAACCAGGCGCTTCCCGCCGACCCTCAAGCCCGTGATCATGGAGAAATCAAAAGGCGTCATAGTCATCTCCCCGAACGGCAGGTGAAAAGTGTTGGTAGTGTCCCACCACCTCTCGGCCAGTGCATAGAAGTGAGCCAGATCATTGCTACTTTTCGAAACCAAGCGGACGAAGCCTCCGAACCCGGCATCATCAACCATCCTCTTAACGGTGGGCGAAAGCTGGGTATACCATAAGAAAGCATGGGCAAGGCTACCATGGCCTTTCAATGCCACTTCCGGCACCTGCACACAACAAAGGCGACAAAAGATGCACAAAATCACTATTCATAACCCGAGAGCAAAATTCACAAAGTCAACATTTGAGCACAAGTCGAACTTCTAACAGTCTCTAAGTGAACGCTACGGCTCACAAAACTAGCATAGTACATAAAAGTGGTCCTAAAATGTCGAAAGTTTCACATACCAAGCTCGCTAGAGCCGCGGCCGAAAGATGGTGTTGGGGGTCTCGCAAAATCATGTCTGGGGTGTGCATCTCGGCCTTCATCCGTCCTTTGGCCTTCTTAGACGGTCTCCTTGAGCTCGAAGCCATGGATCTACAAGAAAAATGGAAGTCACATTTAAACTTTCTTCTTGAAAATTTGGGCAAACCAAAACACCAATCAAAAATCCAACTACGGGGAAAGATTACTCACCTGAGCACGCACAAGCTGCGTTTTGGTGAATTTTGGCTTCAAAAACACCTCAAAGTGGCCAAGAATGAGCTTCAAGAGCTCAAAAACCCGAAATATAAGAAGATGAAGTCTGGCCACCCAGTGCCGCCGCGGCACTGGCCAACTGCCGCCGCGGTAGTGGCCCAGTGCCGCCGCGGCACTGCTCCCCGTGGGCCCCGCGTCACTCCGTTTTGCTCCGTTTCGCCCCGTTTTGGCCCGTTTTGGCCTTTTTCAGCCCGTTTTTGGCCCCGATCAGCCCCGATGGCCCATTCCAGTCAAGATTTATGAGGTTTTTCCCCAAGCAGATTAAAAGTTGTCAGAACTACCTCCAGCAGGCAAAAACTGGGAAAAATCGGCTCCCGAAGACCCGAATCGGCCGTTTCAGGACAGCCGTCGCAAATTTCGATCAAACGCGAGAATTTTGGTAACGGATCCTGGTTTTTAGCTAAAGCACCAAATAAACAAGAAAAGAGATTCCCCGAGAACCCTGCGTCATCCTCCGAGGACAAAAGCAGACAAATACTAGCTCTCAGAGGCCCTGACAGGCTCTCTTGGATTGAGCACCAAAAGAGATTCCCCGAGAACCCTGCGTAATCCTCCGAGGACAAAAGCAGACAGATACTAGCTCCCAGAGGCCCTGACAGGCTCTCTTGGATTGAGCACCAAAAGAGATTCCCCGAGAACCCTGCATCATCCCCCGAGGACAAAAGCAGACAGATACCAGCTCCTAGAGGCCCTGACAGGCTCTCTTGGATTGAGCACCAAAAGAGATTCCCCGAGAACCCTGCATCATCCCTCGAGGACAAAAGCAGACAGATACCAGCTCCCAGAGGCCCTGACAGGCTCTCTTAGATTGAGCACCAAAAGAGATTCCCCGAGAACCCTGCATCATCCCCCGAGGACAAAAGCAGACAGATACCAACTCCCAGAGGCCCTGACAGGCTCTCTTGGATTGAGCACCAAAAGAGATTCCCCGAGAACCCTGCATCATCCCCCGAGGACAAAAGCAGACAGATGCCAGTTCCCGGAGACCCTGACAGGCCCGAAAGATTCGATCAAAAGGAGCAGTTGAAGAGAGATCCTAGAAAGTATCGCTTCATCCCCAGCAGATTCAGATTAATCCTCAGCGGATTTATACACCGTCAGTAGTCCATTGTTGACTCGTCATCTTGATGCAAACATCGTCGGTCCATCGCTCTCATCACACCATCGGGGCCTCCATGTTCATCATAGGACGTCCCAGGATTTCACGTTCGTCCCGTGACTTCTATGTCAGTCTCTTAATTTCCAGGGCCCCTGTGTCCGTCGGTTATCTGCCAAAAGACATCTTCGATCATAGTCCTCTGAGACCCCACACCCATTTACGTTTGTTTACGAAGCACACTTCCAGAAGTTTGCCCCTAAACCCGGAGTCTTCTAGACTTCAATGCCCTTATCTGAGTCACCCACCACGTCACAATCGCAAACACTAGCACAACACCAGCCCACTCGGAGTGGCACACCCCAGGGCACCTGCTCATTCTAGGATCAGAAAATTAGGCATGATAGGACTCATGTGTGAGATCATATCACATCCACGCATTGCATATCATTCTCATATAGCATAGCATCCGCCTGATTGTTGTGTATGTGCACATGTGATTTATCCCTTTATGTCCTGAACTACGTCCTGGTCTGATTCCCCTTGGGATACGTAGGCAGCTCACGCGGAGCACGACCAGCATCATCCTTCCATCTTTTGCAACGCTGTTTGTCCTAAATCTATAGCCTCCAAAAAGTCCTGTCTCTTCAAAACTTTGGCACTCGCTTGCGACATGCGTTGCCTCGCAAGTTCATGCCAAAGAGGGGCAAACTGTAGACACCCCATTTTGTCGGCTATCAGATTTAGGAGACCCATAGCTTGGTGGTTCACAATGATCGTAAAAGACTCAAAAGGACTCTCGGAAGTCAGCTCTATCTCTCAGAATGCTCAGAATGACCAAAATGCCCTTGAAAGTCCGAAAACTCCCAGATTTGGTCCCAAAGTTCTAAAAACATGCTACGTCGTAAGAAAAGTGATAAAATGAGTTTTTAAATAAAACCGGAAGAAATCGTCAGCTCCCAGAGACCCCCGGAAGTCCCGGAGGTTCCCTGAAAGTCCCCGTTGACCGGTTTGACCAAGGTTTGACCAGGTTTGACCGAGATTTGACCAGGTTTGACCGAAGTTTGACCAAGTTTGACCGAAATTGTCCAAATTCACCGGAATCATTAGAAAAGTATAAAAATAAGTTTTAAAAGAGAATCGAGCAAAAACGTCGGCTCCTGGGAGCTCCCAGAGGTTCCCAGAACTTCCCGGGAATCCCAAGTTTGACCGGTTTGACCAAGATTTGACTTTGGAATCGGGGCACCGAAACAATTTTCAAATATTTTTATGGATACTAGAGTTCAATAGCTTTCCAACGGTATATCGCACATAACTTCTGGATTTAAAATGAATTTATTATGAATTTCCAAAGGCGAAAAAGGCGATCAAATCGGCTTTTATCGCGAATACCGCAAAACTTTTCAAAGTGACCTATCCCAGAACTATTTTTTATGTAAAGTAGACTCCATTACCTTTCCAACGGTATATCACAACCTCGATTTGGAGTTCGTACGCATTTTCTGTGAATTTCGGACAAAATAGGGCCTTTTCGCGAATACCAGAACTTCGGGGGGCCTAAACAGCATTATCCAGACGAAGGGAGGAGCAGTGCCGCCGCGGCACTGGCCCACTGCCGCCGCGGCACTGGCCCAGTGCCGCCGCGGCACTCCTCTCCAGAACAGTGTATTTTTGTAATTATTTTTGGGGGGCCATTTTGATTAATTAAAAACCAAAACGACATAGTTTTATGATTTCAGATGTTTGGAGCCAATGGGAGTACTTTCTAAATCCCAAAAACACCCCAAGTTGGCCTATATAAACACCCCATTACTCCTCATTTTTGGGGAGTCAAATACAAGTTTAGAGAAAGTTTGGGAGAGAAAGTGTAGAGATAAGGTTAGAGTGGAGAGAAAAGAAGCTTTCTTCTTTGATTTTTCAAAACAAAAGTGAGTTCTAACTTTGTTTTTACTTCATTACTTCCATTTACTTCAACATTCAATACTCCCAACCACCATTTTAGTGAGCATTCAAGAGTGTGGAAGCTTCTTCCATGTCTAGTGTCATTACATATGAGTGATACACCAATCTACAAGTCTCATGCTTCATGAATATCATCTATTGATTATCATCCACTTGCTTGCTTATTTATTGTTCATCTCTTCTCATCCCATTTCTTTTTATTTTCTTTATTTACTTACTAGTTCATCATCATCTAAGTGATGACATGAAGTTTGGGGTGAGTGAATCCTCATGGATAGTAGCTCTTGACCTCAAAAACATGTTTGATAGATGATGACCATAACCTCAATACTTCCAAGGTATTCTTGGAATGTATTGAAGTTATGTCCAAAAACAAAATAAATCTCTCCAACAATCTTGGAGGTTCTTAAATGATGAGTTTGATGTAGGTATTCTAAGTGGCTATGATCCTTATTGAGTGTTGAAAACATGTTTTCAAAACACCTATTTCAAAACCCCTCTCAATCCCTCTCATTTGGTTTCAAGAAACAAAACTTTGTTTTCTCCAAAATCTTCAAAACAATGAGTCAAAACAGTGAGTGAGTTGAGTTCAAAGATTTTTCTAGAACACAATACGCAACATATGGATACAAGGCCACTTGGAAAGTCTTCCTAACTCATTGGAGAACACCCATGATTTTTGGTTTGACTTGGAAGTACTTGGAAATGGTCCATTTGGGGCCCCAACATTCCTTCCAAACATTCTGTTTTTGCTGTCACAGCAGCTAGGTCAACTTACGACCTCTTTTCCAGAAAACTTTTCCAAAAGGGGTGGTCCTAACTTATTGTTTCCTTAAAATTCAATGTCTTAGGAAACTTTCTGTATAAAATGGGCCTCTAGATCATTCTTTTTCATTTTCTAAGATTTTCTAACATTTCAGACGACAGTACGAACTCTGTTTCTGAGTGACCTCTATTGTTTATGTAATTTCTCTCAATCTGTGATAGATATTCAAGATTGGCCTTTTGGGTTGTGTTCTAGACACAATAAGGAACATCTCCATAAAACATCATGCATTGAAAACATTCCTAACCCCTCTTTTCAAATTCCAAAAGATCATGCTACTGTTCTGTCCACTATTCACAGCAAGTACATTTCAACTTTGATTCTTTGTTTTGATGCTCATATGCATTCCAAATTAGTTCATATCTTAGGAAGTAGTCCATACTACATTTGTACACATCCCATGTTAATTTCATTCATTCATTCATGCACATTTTAGACTTCTAAGTCATTCTAGAAATCCATGTACACAAAACACACTACAACCTTCGCACATTTTTAGATACATACATTGCATTCATGCAAGATTTGGGGTTTTTGTAACTCTTAATCTAAGGAGATTATAAGGAATGAACTCGATCACCCGTTCATGCTCCCCCTTGATCTAATCATCCTTTCTCATCCGTCCAGGGGATTGAGAGATCTTCTTTTTCTCAAAGATTAACATGCATCATTCTAGCCTTGCTAAGCATATTTTTATTTCTTTGATTATTTGTTCCAAGAACAATTCATGTCTCCTTTAGATTAGCGAACCCTTGATTAATTGATATATGATTAGACGATTTTTCCTAGGTTTGTTTGTGTGATCTTTCACTTTACATTGCATGATATTTGATTTAGATCTTATGAATGATATTTTATCTTTAGATCTTCCATTTTCAAGTTTCTTATGTAATGTAATATACTATCATAGTATTAATTGCCGAACCATACATAGTATAAGATGATTATTTGGATGCTAATTGAGGCCCGTCGAAAGACGGGGCGAGTTGAGGGTGTTTTAGTCGCGACAAAGGCTCCTTCCTCTCTCGTACCAAAACCCCGAACCAAGTTCTTTGGTTATGAAGGGCCGGTGCCCTTATCCGCTTGGGTGAGTCAAAATTAGGTTTCTTGGTTCCTTAAAGACCAAGTGGCGATTCTGTATCTGTTTTCAACAGACCTATTTTTCTTTCTTTGATTCAAATCAATTTCAAAACAATCTCAAACGGAGAGAAGTGGTCCGATTCCGGTGTCCACATATGCGCTGCTGGACATGGCTGTGTTGGATATGTCTCGCTTGTTTGGTAGGTATGATGTTGCCACGTTTGTGTCCATTCCATTTCTGCAGACTTTCATTTACGAGCGTTATCACCGCGGGTTGGCGATTCCAAATCATCATCGCTACACCAGAGTATCGAGTATGTTGGTGGAGTAATTGTGGGCCACCTGAGCGTTCTTTGTCATCGGTGATAGATGATTTGGATTCATTTGATTGGCGTCCCTATAGTCGGACAGGCCCGGGATATCGAGCGGGGGTTTCTCCTTAAAGCGAGGCTGCTGGTAGTCACGTTTTGGCTGCTGATTTTAGTGGAGTTTATATTATTGTAGCTGCTGTCGTGACCATCTTGGCCTGTCTTTATCTTCCTGCAGTTTGGGAGGTAGGTGGCAGTGTAATGGCGTATCATCCTGATCGGGTTAGGCGGCAGTTAGGTTTGGATCAAGCTACTCCTTCGGTACGCACTGCTCTGTCTCCCGATAGTTTTGCCTTGTGTTGTGCTGGTTTCAGGGACGGGTATCTACGGTTTGGGTGTGATATGGTGTTGCCACCACTAGGGAGGCGGGGGCGGTGTTTTCCTGATTATAATACTTTCTGGCGGAGTTCTTTGTTAGCGTTTCGCTCGTATTGTGAGGGTTCTCCTCCTGCCCTGGTCATTGGGAAAATTCGATGTGGCGATGTATCTCTTCGTGCCCCTACTCCTAGGCATTTCGATGAATGGGGTTTGTCGTGTTTCGAGGCTAAGGATATTTCCTGGACCACAACTTCGGAGGGCTGGGTTGGTGCAGTGTACGCAGATCCTTTTGGTACATCTGTTCAGAAAGCCTTATGTCGTGTTTCGAGGCTAAGGATAATATTTCCTGGACCACAACTTCGGAGGGCTGGGTTGGTGTAGTGTACGCAGATCCTTTTGGTACATCTGTTCAGAAAGCCTTATAGAAGAAAGCCAATTATGTCGTAGGAAAAGAGGTTTTGGCAGAGGTAAAAAAAAAAATTTAATTATGTCATCATTTGTTTTCTTTTTTTTTGTATTACCCTATTGCGAAATAAAAAAAAAATTTGTATTATTATTTTTTTGATTTTTTTGTATTTATATTTTTTTTGCTAGGTGATAGTGTCATCAGCGTCTAGTTCAAAAAGGAAGCAGCTGCGTAGAGGTGGGGGATCCAGAGGGCCTATCCGAGTTGGTAATGCTGGTATTGCTAGTGGGGGTGGGGAGACTTCAGCAGGTCTGGCTATTCCTTGCGATGATTTGGGGGATATAGAGTTTATTGGTGGTACTCAGGTGGATTTATTGATGGAGGAGGTGGTTAGAGCCTCGGATGGATTATTTCAGGAGAAGGAATCTGTTTTTATGTGCGACTCTAGGGGCGATGATGCTGAGGATGCGGAGGAGGAGGAAGAGGATGGCATTGACGGCGTTGAAAACTATGGTGAGGACGAGGAAGAGGAGGAGGTAGTGGGTGGCGGCGGACAACCTTCTGTTTTGGTTTCTTCGTCGGCGCCTACTGCTTCTGGTTCTGTAATGGCGTCGGCGCCTACTGGTTTTGTTGTTTATGGGTCGTCAGCATCGTCCTCTGTTACTTGTCCATTCGAACGGCAAGGGTTGTTGGCACGGGGTTTTTCTGCTGCAATTGTGCCTACGCTGCGTGTGTGTCAGTAGTCAGCGCTGTCCTCAGCCTTTACTGCTGTTCGAGATGTGGCCAGTTCGGTTGCGACTTCTGGTATTAATGTATATATTGGTGTTTCGGAGGGTGGCTTCAGTGGTTCTCAGTCTGGGACGTAGTTTCGAATGTTGTTAATCTTATATCTCCGGCTGTTTTTGCCTCGAGGGTTTCCGTGTCAGGGCCTTCTTTTTCGAAAGTTTCGATAATGGATAGCACCGTTGTTTCGGTCTCGGTACCTTTGCCGGTGGCGGTTCCGGTTGGTGATGTTGGTGTTGTGGCATCTGATATTATGTGGCGCGATGTTAGCTGTTCTGTTGGTGATGCAGCTGTATTGGAGATGGTTTGTGGGCGGTATCCTGAGACATTCGGGTCCATGCTCAATGAGGATACCGCTCCTCGTTTCAAGTCTTTCTTCTGTGGTGTCCTTTCGTCGGTGATGCGATCTTTATGCGGCGTTCGTCTAGGCGACATGGATATGTTGGCTTTTGATGGTATTCTTAAGGAGATTAAATCGCTTGGTGACTTTTGTGGTTCAGACATAAGGTGGTTGGAGCAGCGTCTTGTTCTGGTTAGGTCGTGCCTATTTGTCCAGGGTGCTCAGATGACGGTAGCGATGTGTGATAGGAGACTTGCGGAGTTGGAAGGAGAAGAGCGGCAATATGTTGATAGTATACGGGCGATAGAGGCGGAGATGTCGTCTTTGAGGGCCAGGCTGTTAGTCCATCAATCACAAGAAGAGGCCATCAAGTTGTCGATGGCTGAGTTTAGTGGTAAGAGAGAGAGAGAGAGTGCTTAAACTGTGCGAGGATGAGCAGTTGCGGTCAACGGTGTCTTTTGACTTGCCTCCCGAAGGTTTTGTGATTGGTGATTTGTTTTTAGATGAGGAGTTGACGTTTCTCCATCGGTAGTGTGGAGGTGGATCTATTTGATATATGTATATTTTATTATTTATTTTCTTCTATTTTATTTTTATTTTTATTTTTATTTTTATTTTTTTTACAGTGACTTTGGTGCTCGTAAGTGATCAGTGACGATTGTAATAGGTGATACTGACGATGATTGTATCGAATGTTTGAGGCACCCCTTTTTTTTTGTCCTACATGGAACAATGACTCCCTCAATTATTTCTCTAGGATTTTTTTGTTTTGTTTTTTTTTTTGAAATTATATGTACACGTGTGCTGGAGCGATGACTTATCATGCTGTTGACTACGCTCTCTTTTGTCTTTTAGTCCTAGCGATGGGGCATCAGCTATGATGTATAAATTTATGATCCTCTTTATCTCTCTTTTCTTTTTAAGAAAAAGGCATGACTAGTAAACCCGTGACAATTTTGTAAAATAACGGAGAAAGTAAATCACGGGATATGTACAAATAGGTTAGGGTGTAAACATGTGTTAATGCAAAATGGGTAGCGATGCAAACGCTTGACATGTGTCTGTATTATGTAAGGGTATTTGTTTAGTTTTTGTAATATAAAAAGAGGGCTGGTCTTTCTAAGGCGTGCATAAGTAACAATAAGGTGGAGGGCTAAACTATGGCCGCCTCCTCACGAGCGTCCAACCAAGGGCCGAGTCAGCCGCGCTTACCGGCGAGATTTGGTGATGCGCCGGGGGGTTGGCGAGGCATTTTGTACGAGAAGAACTTATCCCTCATTTGGAGAGGATATATGTGAACTATCCACAGACTTTTACAGGGTTAGCCTATATGGATCGACAAGAACGATTGCTAGCCTGTGAAATGTTAGGTAAAGTAATCTTAGATCTATGTAGGACTAACCTTGATGCTGCCACTTATGACTACATGCAAAATGTGAGGTGAAGTATTCATGACATGAGCACGCAGGGACTGCGACTGTTGTGGTTGACGGAGCATCTTGATATGGTGGTATTACTTCAACAATTTGTGGAGACACGGCGGAGGAGGCAATTTGAAGAAAGACAACTTGCCTCAGCTAGTGAGAACTATCGAAGAGCTCGAGTGGAGTTGGTGACAACAGCAGGGCAATTGAGGAGAGCAGGCGTTCCTCGTACAGTGCAACAAGAAGCTCGAGCGTTGCGGCTTCAAGCGACCATAGATCATGGTGAGGAGGAATGCAAGATGTATGAGGAGAGATTGGCGAGGGCAAGGATCGTAGAGCAGCGTTCGAGGGCTGGCATTATTATTGATGATGTTGATAACGAAACATTGGCGATTGTAGGACTGTTTGTGGAATAAGAGAATGTTTGAGTGTAGGGTTGTAATTTAGGTTTTTTATGGTGGTGGTCCTGGTCTGTAAGTGCTTTTTTTTTTTTTTTTTTTTTTTGTGTATGTAGTGATAATAATAATGTGACGAATATTCTAAATAAAAGGAAAGTTGTCCATAAACAGTGTAGTACATGCGCCAAAACAACTTTTCTTAGGGAAAACGTAACAAAAACTGGAAAGGATCAGGTTCAAAACAACTGAGCAAGAGAAAGGAAAAACATAAAAGGTCAGGGGCCTAAGCATGAAATCGCTTCAACCATTGGGTGTTGATAGGTCCAGATAGGGAGGTCTCATCAATTTTTCGGATCCTATAATAGCCACTGGGGTTAGCCTCTTTGACTTCGTAGGGCCCTTCCCACTGGGATGTGAATTTGGGCGCTGAGATTCCTCTCATGATGTGTGTAGCCGCCTTTAGGACCAAGTCTCCTTCCTGAAAGACCCTAGGTCGAACCATAGCATCGTAGGCACGAGCGATTTGCTTCTGATATTTGTGGACGTTTGTGTTGGCCCAAATGTGGAAACCTTAGAGGGGGGGGGGGTGTGAATAAGGTTTTAGCGGAAATTAACCTTTTAAAAACAAAATTGCAAATTAAACACAATCACAAACAATAATGTAAAGAGATAAGGGAAGAGAAACTTGCAAACCGATTTTTCAAGTGGTTCGACAATCGCACCCCGCGGCCTACGTCCACCCCTCAAGAACACCTCTTGAGGATTCCTTTAATCCGATCTACTTACGGGTGTAGACCAAACCGTTCCCGGAGCACTTACGGGTGTGCACCAAACCTTTACAAGAGCCTTCAATCTCTCCCAAAGAAGAAAACCTCTTCTTTGCACACAAGGGTTACTAACCCTCAACCTTTACAATGATTTGAATTACAAATGATAACTCTCTATGTAGAGTGGATAATACAATTAAAGCTCACTACAATTTTGCTCTCTCAAGAAATACAAATGAAAGATTTGAGCAAATTGATAAACTCACACAACTAGGGTTCAATTGTGAATGATTTAGAATCAACAAGTTGTGTGATTGAAATAGATGTTTTCCAATTGATTGATCAACATAAAATGGTGTGAGAAAACATGTATTTATAGGGCAAGAAAGATTATAGCCGTTGGTGGCAAGTTTGGTAATTAAAAGCCCCTTTAAAAACTAGCCGTTGTGCCTTTTCAGGTCGCTTCAGTCGATTGGAACATGAAGCAGTCGACTGGTCCTTGAAGCAGTCGACTGAGATGTGTTTACAGAGGGTTCTGTTTGCATTCTGCTCACTTCGGTCGACTGCATCGGGCCTTCAACCGACTGCCCCCTCCTGTTTGACAGCTTGACACATCTCCACTAAAATTGCTATAACTCCCTCTACAAAACTCGGATTTTCAATCCGTTTGATGTTTTGGAAACTAGATTCAAATACCTTTCCAACCATATAAGATTCAACATTTAATTATTCTTCAATTGGTTGGGGACTTTCTTTAAAGATGACCCATTTAAAATTTGTTTCCAAAACTTTAACTTTTAGCATTTGTTTGAGCCCCTAAGAGTGTGAGATCAAGATGCCTTACAATGATGGTCCTAGACTTCAACCAAGGATGAAATATCTTCAAGTCTTCAAGCATGATCCTTGTTGAGCTCCTTATAATCTTGATCTACATCAATTAAATCTCATGCACACAAAGATGTTAAAAACATTGATACAAAATTAATACATGTGATTATATATGAGCATAAAAATGACTATGATAATAGCAAAGAATGAATCAATATGAATCACATAATTATCATAGCATATTTGACATCATCAAAATATAATTAAATATGCCTTAATATACCTTAAGGCTAACAATCTCCCCCTTTTTGATGATGGCAAACAACCAATGAAGGATATGCCAATATAAGCACATTTGGTCATTTTCATATTATCATTCATAATGGATATCAAATGTTGAAGAACATGAATGATAACTACCCAAATATTTCTCCCCAATACTTCTCATTTTTCTCCCCCTTTGACATTATCAAAAAGATTTGGGGATAAAATACGAAGCTCCCCCTCACAATAGGCATAGAAATCAAAAGGCCAAAATGATACCAAAAATAAACAAATATAACCATATGTGAGAAAATGAATATATGAGAGTGCTCCCCCTAAGCATGTGCAATGATAAAGGATACCAAAAGATATGAATAGAGAGCATATTCTCCCAAAAGATACCAATAATAAAGTTGGAGAACTCAAAATATAAGATAAACAACAATTCAGTCGGATCAGTCGACTCCTCAGTCGACGTCCCTAGGCAGAGAGTTTAAAACATCAATGCAGTCGACGCCACAGTCGACTTAACAATGCATAATCAAAAAATTCAAAGCTTCACACCTGAATCAATCGACTGTGTCGGGGTACCAGTCGACTGCTTTGTTCAGCAGTCCATAAAAATGACAGTACAGCAGCAAAAATTTGAATGATTCACAAAACATCATTTTGTCTAACCATTATTAAAACTTTGTCTAATCAAACAAAAGCATATCATCATTTTTCAAATAAGCAATATCAAGTATGCAAATCTAAACAAAATCAAAGTGATTTGAAACAAAAAATATGATATGAGATCAATCAAATAAAATAAACTTAAGTAGGATGAAGAAAACAAATCAAAACAAAATTACCTACTAACCTACCAAATCAATACTTAACCTTTGTCCAGGCATTTCTTGGATGCTCCATTTTCCGAGGTGGTAGGAGAGGCCCTTTCCAATGTCATGAGGCAAAGATTGACAATCTCTTCACCATTTGAGTCGTCGTCCGATGATTCGCTCTCGGAACTACTATTAGTGGCCTTGATTGTCTTCTTTTTGTGTTTTTCCTCCTTGGGTGACTTCTTTCCCGATTTTTCTTTCTTTAGACACTTTGCAAATTTTCGGGTGAGCTTTGTCATTTCCTCATCCTCATCACTCTCAACATCTTTCCTCTTTTTCTTTGAGCTTGAGGATTTTAAAGCCATGTCTCCCCTTTTGGCCTCTTTTACTTCCAATTTCTTGTCTTCATTTTCGAAGACGGCCAATTCCATTTCATGAGTTATGAGAGAACCCATGAGTTGTTCCAAGGAGAGTGTTGAAAGCTCCTTTGCTTCACAAACCGCCGTGACCTTTGGTTGCCAATCCTTTGGTAAAGACCTAAGCACTTTCTCAATCATTTCTTCATTAGTATAAACTTTACCAAGGTTTTTCAAGTTATTAATAAGAATGGTAAAACGAGAAAACACATCTCCAATAGATTCATATGGCAACATTTTAAACATTTCATAAGTTTGAACAAGCAAATTGATTTTAGACTTTTTAACTTGGCTTGTTCCCTCATGAGCATTTTCAAGTTTATCCCAAATTTCTTTTGCGGATTCGCAAGATGAAATTCGATTGTATTCATTTGGGTCTAAACCACAATATAATAAATTCATTGCCATAGCATTTATTTTTATGAGTTTCTTATCGGCATTATTATATTCATCTATCGTCTTTGGAATAGAAAAACTATTTTCAATTTTTGTAGGTAGATGAGGCCCTTTGACCACGATTTGCCATAAATCAAAATCTTGAGAAATCATATAGATTCTCATTCTATTTTTCCAATAGGCATAGTTTGAGCCATTAAAACATGGTGGTCTTAATGTCGATTGACCCTCACAATAATAAATGCAAGAAGAGTCGGTTTCCATTGGATCTTATCTCTAGTTTTTCAAAAATCTTTTGAAAGAGAAGAGCCGAGGCTCTGATACCAATTGTTGGCCCAAATGTGGAAACCTTAGAGGGGGGGTGAATAAGGTTTTAGCGGAAATTAACCTTTTAAAAACAAAATTGCAAATTAAACACAATCACAAACAATAATGTAAGGAGATAAGGGAAGAGAAACTTGCAAACCGATTTTTCAAGTGGTTCGGCAATCGTACCCCGCGGCCTACGTCCACCCCTCAAGAACACCTCTTGAGGATTCCTTTAATCCGATCTACTTACGGGTGTAGACCAAACCGTTCCCGGAGCACTTACGGGTGTGCACCAAACCTTTACAAAAGCCTTCAATCTCTCCCAAAGAAGAAAACCTCTTCTTTGCACACAAGGGTTACTAACCCTCAACCTTTACAATGATTTGAATTACAAATGATAACTCTCTATGTAGAGTGGATAATACAATTAAAGCTCACTACAATTTTGGTCTCTCAAGAAATACAAATGAAAGATTTGAGCAAATTGATAAACTCACACAACTAGGGTTCAATTGTGAATGATTTAGAATCAACAAGTTGTGTGATTGAAATAGATGTTTTACAATTGATTGATCAACATAAAATGGTGTGGGAAAACATGTATTTATAGGCCAAGAAAGATTATAGCCGTTGGTGGCAAGTTTGGTAATTAAAAGCCCCTTTAAAAACTAGCCGTTATGCCTTTTCAGGTCGCTTCAGTCGATTGGAACATGAAGCAGTCGACTGGTCCTTGAAGCAGTCGACTGAGATGTGTTTACAGAGGGTTCTGTTTGCATTCTGCTCACTTCGGTCGACTGCATCGGGCCTTCAGTCGACTACCCCCTCCTGTTTGACAGCTTGACACATCTCCACTAAAATTGCTATAACTCCCTCTACAAAACTCGGATTTTCGATCCGTTTGATGTTTTGGAAACTAGGTTCAAATACCTTTCCAACCATATAAGATTCAACATTTAATTATTCTTCAATTGGTTGGGGAATTGCTTTAAAGATGACCCATTTAAAATTTGTTTCCAAAACTTTAACTTTTAGCATTTGTTTGAGCCCCTAAGAGTGTGAGATCAAGATGCCTTACAATGATGGTCCTAGACTTCAACCAAGGATGAAATATCTTCAAGTCTTCAAGCATGATCCTTGTTGAGCTCCTTGTAATCTTGATCTACATCAATTAAATCTCATGCATACAAAGATGTTAAAAACATTGATACAAAATTAATACATGAGATTATATATGAGCATAAAAATGACTATGATAATAGCAAAGAATGAATCAATATGAATCACATAATTATCATAGCATATTTGACATCATCAAAACATAATTAAATATGCCTTAATATACCTTAAGGCTAACAGTTTGATCGTGCTGTGTCTCAATGTTCGTCCAACTGCTCCAACATCATTGGGCGTGGGTCATGCAGAACCTCGCTTTTCATAGCTATCCGGGCGGAGGCCACCACCAATTCTGTGGGTAAGACAGATTCAGCTCCATAGACCAATGAAAACGGGGTTGCTTGAGGTGGTCGCCTTTTCGAGGTCCTGTAGGCCCAAAGGGCTAGGGGAGTTGATCAGCCCATATCTTGGGACAGTCCTTCATTGTTCTGCTCAGGATCTTCAGTAGCTTCTTATTAGTGGCTTCTTCTTGACCGTTGCATTTTGGATAATAGGGCGTGGATTTGTGGTGGGTGATGTCGTAGGACAGGAGAAGGTGTCCTACATGCTTGTTGACGAATGGGGTCCCGTTATCGGATAAGATCACCTTGGGGATTCCGAAGCGGCATACGATGTGTTCTCGAATGAAGGCTGCCACTGCGGGTTCCATTGCTCTCCTCATCGGAATGGCTTCTACCCATTTGGTATAAAGTTCTGTTGCTGCAAGAATCTAGATATTGCCTTTTGTCGCAGGGGAGATCGGTCCTATGAGGTCAAGGGCCCAAGTATGGAAAGGCCATGGTGTTGACAGTGCTCGTAGATCGACGGCAGGAGCGTGGATTCGATTTCCATGGATTTGGCAAGGGTAACATCGCTTGACATGGGCCCTCGAATCTTTCTCCATTGTTGGCCAGTAGTACCCGAGATCCAAAAGGTGACGATATAATTTTGTACCTCCTTGGTGTTCGAATTCATGTGCCTCGCTTAGGACTTGGTGAATTTCTCCTTCGGCTAAGCACCGTAATGGTTCTCCATTGAAGCTGCGTCGAAAAAGTATATCTTCGCGGATGAAGAATTTGGGTGCCTGCTTTCTTATGATTGATGCATCAGCTTTATCAATTGGGAGTGAACCCTCTTTCAAGTAGTCGATGTATGGGCGTCGCCAGTCCGTGATTTGGGTAGTAAAGTTGCATTCTCCTTATTTGGGGCTTCTTGGCACTTTATACATGCTTGTTGGAGTATCAAAGCTTCTCTGGACATTTCTGGCCAGTAGTATCCTTTTCTTTGCACTATTCGGTACAAGCTGATGTCCTTTTCTCTGCAAAAATAACGGTGGATCTAGTGGAGGCGGAGTCTGCCCTTTTCCTCCCCTACGTATCGTGCTAAGACCCTTGTTGGTGCACGAAAGTAGAGGTTGTTCCCGAGGAGGGTAAAATTCCTTAGGTCGGATATTGCCAACTTTCCTTCGCGGCTCCGTAGCTGGGTGACGATGGGGGCTCTCCAATCATTAATTTCTTCGAGGGGTAGCAACTCCAGTACTGTGCATGAGAGAGTTCTCTTGATAATCTCGATGTGTGTGGAACCCTCAGGCACGTCTAATTTGGAGGCCAGAGTTGCTAAGGCATCTGGGAAGCGATTGTCCAATCGCGGCGCATGTTCCACTCAGACTGTTTCAAATTTGTCCAACAATCTCTGTACGATGGTCGTGTACTCTACTAACGCCGTTTCTCGAATTGCAAACTCTCCCGAGCTTTGTTTGATAACCAAATAGGAGTCTCTCCTTATGCATAGCTGGTTGATACCCATCCTAGTGGCTGCAAGCAACCCCAGGACCAGTGCCTCACACTCTGACTCATTGTTGGAGCATTTAAAGTCAAGCTTGTAAGATAAATGGAGTTTGGAACCGTCGATTTGGGACGTCAAGTTGATTCCAGCTTCTCCTCCAAGTGATGTAGAGGAGCCGTCGAAGCTGAGAGTCCATTCACCTAGATCTTCAATGGTCATGGCACTCTCCAACTCCTCTCTTGGGAGTGCTTCCGAAGATGGTTTGAAGTTGACACTTAGGAATTGAGCCAAA
Organism: Hydrangea macrophylla; assembly: GCA_033977485.1. Classification (NCBI taxonomy): domain Eukaryota; kingdom Viridiplantae; phylum Streptophyta; class Magnoliopsida; order Cornales; family Hydrangeaceae; genus Hydrangea; species Hydrangea macrophylla. The sequence goes on along the minus strand of CM066990.1, from coordinate 8,064,507 downwards.
AGGTCAGCAAGTGCTTGGCTCTTTATTGCCATCGGAGTTATACAGGTGATGTCAAATTCTGCCAGGAGGAGGAGGCATCTCGCCATTCATCCAGAGAGAGCCGGCTTAGATAGGAGGTATCAAAGCAGATCACACCTCGTCACCAAGTGTATTACATGGCTGAGGAAGTAGTGCCTAAATTTTTGAGCTGCAAAAATGAGTGCAAGGCAATGGCGCTCGATGGGCGTGTATCTTACCTCAGCATCTCGGATCACTCGGCTGATGTAGTAGACTGGCTTTTCTTGTCCCTCCACCTCCTGAGCAAGTAATTCTCCTATTGATTTATATGTTGACGTGAGGTAGAGGAGAAGTGGCTTCTCTTGTACCGGTGCCACCATAGTGGTCGGTGCTGCGAGTGTCTTCTTGACGGCATCGAAGGATTCCTGGTGAACTTGGTCCCATCTGAACTTAACATTTCCTTTCAGTAGATCTCCCAAGGGGTGAGAGATTTCTGCTAATGCTAGGATGAATCTACGAAGATAGGATACCCTTCCCATGAATTGCTTCAGTTGCTTTTGGGTGGTTGGTGCAGGCATGTCCATTATTGATTTGGCCTTCGTTGGGTCCAAGTCGATGCCATGGCGGTGGACTACAAATCCCAGAAATTTTCCCGTCGTGGCCCCGAAGGCACATTTGAGGGGGTTCATTCGGAGCTTGAATTTTCTACATCGTTCGAAGACAGCACGGAGGTCATCTTCATGACCTTTCTCTTGCTTGGATTTTACCACAATGTCGTCAACATATTCTTCTAAATTATGGTAGAGCATGTCGTGGAAGATGGCTGTTATGGCCCTTTGGTAAGTGGCACCTGCATTTTCCAATCCGAAGGGCATGACAGTGTAGTAGAAGTTGCCAAATGGGGTACGAAAGGCCGTCTTTTCTGCGTCTTCTGGGTCCATCTTGATCTGATTGTATCCGTTGAATCCATCCATGAAGGAAAAGTCTTGATGCCCAGACGTGGCGTCAATTAGAGTATCGACATTGGGAAGGAAAAACTCATCTTTTGGACATGCTTTGTTGAGATCCCTAAAGTCGACACACACCCTGATTTGACCATTCTTCTTTTTCACAGGTACTACGTTTGCCAACCACGTGGGATGCTTGATGGGCTTAATGAATCCTGCTTGATGGAGTTTCTCCACTTCGACCTTGATCTGGAGCTCGAGTTCGTGGCAGAACACTCGGGGAGCTTGTTTTACCAGTCAATGGCCTAGATCAATGTTGAGCTTGTGTGTTACAAGAGTCGTGTCCAACCCAGGCATCTGATCGTAGGTCCAAGCAAACACGTCAATGTATTCTTGAAGAAGAGCAATCAGCGTCTCTCATTCCTCTAGCGTTGCCATTTTGGAGATGAAGGTGGTACGAGGTTCCTCTCCTTTTGGCCAAGGTTGACTTCTTCTACTTCTGGTCCCGTAGTACGTGGTCCATCTTGGAGTATTTCTGGGGCCGGCTTAGGTTCGGTGGACTCTTGAGCTTCAATGACATTGAACGCAGGGGGCTTAGGGTCACGTGGTGGTGGAGTTTCTGACCCCGACCCCGCACACCGTCATAAATAGCGATACGCAAAGTGTCCGTCGGGGAGTTTGATTCGAATACATTCGGGAGAGCTATCACAGCGACTTCTGGTGTTTCTCTTTGAGGAAAAATCCTCTTTTTGAACATCTTCCCACTTCGGAATGGCAAGGTCGTGTGGTGACACAAGCAGTGTGGCTTCTTCTTCGGAGTCAAGGATATCGAAGAAATCTGCTTCCGCCATGTGGGCCTCATGAATGCCGAATGGTCGCAAGGTGCTAGCGACGGTGAACACCTTCCTTCCTTCGCTCGTGTTAACCTTCCCCTTCATGCACTGATGGTAGGTGGAAGGCATGATGCTGAACTTGTGTATCCATTTTAGTCCCACGAGGAGGTGGTAGGAGGTGTCAGCATCGATCACATGGAATCTAGCTGGTGCTTGAAATTTTCCAAGGTGGAGTGATGTGGTGTCGAACCCAATGGTTTGTCGGACATCATTGCCGAAGCCTGCAATATCGATGGCCTGCGGGACAAGCTTTTCTTTGGGGATACCGGTGGCTTTGAAGGTAGCTAGCGGCATTATGTTGAGTGAGGCCCCTCCATCGAGTAGGGCCCTTTTGAATTCTACCTCATGTACGGTCGCCGCCACATATAATGGACGATTATGTGGGTGTGGGACTTATATGTCTGCATCTGTGAAAGTGATCATTGATTCTGCTTCTTGGGCGGCATGTCGTACGGATCCTCCTGAGGCCATGCATGCTTGCTGGTAGGTTTTTACGACCTGTAGTATAGCTTTGGTGGCCTCGAGTCGTGCTTCTTCGCAGAATCCAACTTGGTCGAAGAAACATTTGAATTTGGTGAGGTCCTTAACCTTTGATGCGGTGAATTCCTCGGTACCAGCGCGTGAATCGGTTGTGGGTGAGCCTTTGACTGTCTGGTGTATTTATTCTCCTTCCTCTTCTTCCTCGATAAGCTCGATGAGGGGGCGGCTACTTCTACTGGCACAAGCGATTTTTCCTGGATAAACTGAATAAAAGGGGTCGTGGTATGGGGAACCACGTGGAAAGAGACCATGTGGACAACTCCTTCATTGTTCCTTCGAGGTTGGCAGGGTGTTTCCTCGGCGGCTTCTGGCTGAGTGGTCGTTACCAGTTCTCCGTTTGCAATCTTCCTATGGAAGATGCCACGGAGGGCCCAACAATCTTTAGTGGCATGCTTTACTATCTGATGATAGGAGCAATAGTTGTACTTAACTTTATCGGCCTCGGTGGGAGGCCTGGCTGGTGGACGGAGGGTGATTATGTCATCCCTTATCCACCTCTTGAGCACGGCCAAAACTTCCCTTATGCTGCAAGGGAAGGGAGCTGGCGCCTCCGTCTGTTCTCTTTTGCGCTTGTTGTCGTTGTATTCCCTATCTCGTCCATTCCTTCGCTCTTCGGTCATAGTGGTGGTTGGATACCGCGGTGGGGGCGGAGGATAAGAATCCCTGCTTGTGCTTGTTCTCAACGACAACACTCTCACGTCTTTAGCCAAATTGTGGGCTGCAACCATTAGGTCCAAAAATGTTGCGAAGGAATGGTTAATGAGGTGGATTCTATAATCTCGGAGCATGCCATGAACGCAAAGTTGGACGAGGCTTTGTTCTGTGGTGTTGTCATGACATTCCATAGCCCGATCGCGGAATCTGTCCACGTATTTGACTAAGTTTTCATTGTCGCCTTGGGCCTCTCTAGATAAAGAGATGGTGGTTACCCTTCCCGTCACGCTAAAAAACTTAGCATGGAACATAGAAGCCAGTTGGACCCAAGACGTAACAGATGCTGGTTCCAAGTTAGCGTACCAGGTGTATGCTCGGTCGGTTAAAGACTTAGAGAACTCTCAGAGACGAAGATTTTCATCCTCACGAAAAGTTCCAAGGCTGTCAAGAAATCTGGCCACGTGTTCTTTTGAGTTTCCTCATCTTCCATCATATCGTGCAAAGTGCACGTTACCATACCCTTCTGGGTAGGGGAGGCTGGCCAACTTGAGTGGGTAAGGAGGGCGAGTGTCAAGTGGTAGGAGAGATGACGGGGTCATCATCGCCTTTTCTCTTAGAAGTGATTCGACTTCTGCCAAGGTGACGAAAGTCGTGGGTGGTTGCTTTTCCGTCTGCGTGGTGATGGCAGGTGTCGATTCCTTTGCTGGCGTGTGGTGTTGATTGTTGACATCGGATATATTGACCGATGTCCTGACGATGTTATCCAGTCCAGAGGTGCCGTTTGGGACAGGTGATGGTCCTTTCTGAGCCATGGCTGCCAAAGTCTCAATGATGAGGCGATTCTGTTCCTCAAGCTTTTGGAGATGCTTTTGTTGTCCCTCCATCTGTTCAAGCTGTCGCAGAATATCGAGTTCGACATCTGCAGTGACAGATCCACGCGAATCCTGAGTTTGAGACTGAGCAGGCTCCTCCCTACTGGGGTTAATGCTTAGTGGGTTGACATTTGATCCTGTAGGTTGGACCTTGGACTTTTTAGGCCGTCCAACCCTACTCTTAGGGGGTTGTTGCTCTCGCTCGCTAACCATGTTTTCTAGTATACCTCCCACTGTGGTCGCCAAAAATGTGTGGATTCTGTATCCGACGTGGATGGTATATGAGGAATGGTATAACACGTAAGCTGGTTAATGCCAAGTGGAGCAACAAGTGATGTGCGGTGGAAAAGTAAGAGTGAGAGTTTGGTAAGATAATAATAATAATAATAATATAAATATATGTAAACAACCAACAATGGTGGGACATGGAGAGTGTATGGCTCGAGTGAGAACCAGAGTAGCCCCAAATAAGAGAGAGAGAAAGCAGTAGAGGGTTGGTTATCAGTTGGAGACTGGCGTATGGAAGGGAGTTATTCTGTGAGGCTAAAGGAGAGGTAGGGGAAGGTTGAGCAATGGCCGAGAATTGTGTTTCCGGGGATTTTGGAGAAGGTGATGAATGTCTTAAGTGCTTAGAATCGCAGCTTAAGACTGGGTTAAAGCTTAAACTCTAGGTTGAGCTCGGGTTGTTGGACGTATTGAATGAGGTTGGTATTTATATAGAGTTTGTGAGGTCCTTGGCACAACTGGAGGTAGCTGAGTTGGCCTCTTTGGAGTGGTCGTTTGTTTGAGGTAGTTGGGGTCATTAGATGGGGATGTGTATAGGGCAGTGTATTGGGAAGGCGAGACGAGGTATTTGTTGTATTGTCGTCTGATGACCAATTGGTTGGTCAAAGGGAGACAAAAGGGGAGGAATACTATTGGCGCAGAAGATGCAGCGAAGGGGCAAACGAGGTTCTCCTATTGGCTCTATGGTTTAAGCGAGGGAAAACATCAAGGCTTTTTCTTATTGGTTTGTCGAAATGTATTGTCACTGGGAGCGATGGCTCAATATTGTGTAGCGATGGTTTTATTGGTGCAGAAGGTTAAGCATGGAGGTTCTTCGAGATCATACTATTGGTTTGCAAAATGCTCAGCGAGGTTATTGGTGCAGAAGGTTAAGCATGGAGGTTCTTCGAGATCGTGCTATTAGTTTGTAGAATGCTCAACGAGGTTGGAGTGACTGGGCAGGGTAAAAGTCAAAGGTTTTTAGCTGGTCGTTTGGATATGGGCTTCTCTAATTGGTTGCGAGGCTAAAGGGGCAGCGCACGTGATCGATGGTCACGTGTCTCTCTTTCTCTTTGGGACCAACCCTAGCTGTGAAATGCTCAGGTAGGGAGGTACCCCTGGTTCTACCCACCGAACCATGAACTCTCAAGTTCCCAGTGGACATGGCCACCCTTAGTACTGCTTCATGACCAAGGGTGGGAAATCCACCTATGAATGTGTGTTTGTGTTGTAATGAAGTGTTCATTGGGGGTGTGGAGGAGAGATCCCTTGTAAGCTGCGCTTGAGAGCAAGTGGTGACTACAAGCAATGGTCGATTTGTGGTGAGTGGTCATTCGATGCTATGGCTTAATCGATGACACGAATGGTCATTCCAAGTGACAGCAGGCTTTGACCAATCGATGGATTTAAACAATGTCCATGTGTCCAATGGGCGGTGGTATAGCGAACGGAGACGGCAGTAGGTGGAATGGGCCCACTTTGCTTTCCTTCGCTTTGTTTGGGTGGGCTCAATCGTAGTGGGCCTCGGGTGACTACTCTGGGTGGGCTTTGGAGTGAGGTGCTCGAGGCTGCCCTTTTTCAGTCGTGGAGTTTCATAGTGGGCATTATGAAGTGGGCTTTGGGATAGTTACTCTGAGTGAGTTCATCGATGGGTAGGCATGTGGATTGGGTAGTTTTGGTTATAGCGGGGCCTATCACTTGGTGACAACATTGAATACACGTGGAGTCGTTGTTAACATGTGTTGGTCAAACTACGTGAGTTGTTAACCATTACCTACATGAAGCACTTGTTAAGTTTAAATACAATTTAAAAGTACACTTAACAAAAAGGACAAAAAGTTAATAACTGGTGCTCGCATGGTATAAGTGCGCATACCATAACATCTCCCATGTGCACAATTCAACCAAACTCGTCACCCACGCGCTCCCACGCGCGCAACCCACGCGCGCCCAAGCGCGCCACTCGCGGGGCTTCTTTCAGAAACTGCTCGCACCGTGCGAGCAGTGTACCGTATGATTTTCAATTTCGAAAAATGTTTTTAAACTTTAAACATCCATAACTTTTGACCTACAACTCCATTTTTCGCAAATTGTATACCGTTGGAATCGTGACGACGAGAGCTAAAAAACTAGTACCATTGTTGATATGTTTTGAGAAAAAAAAAATTCATGTTTTTACATACATGAATAATAAGTTAAATTTCATTTGATATACATAAAATATTAAGTGAAATTTCACTGAATACATGCAAACTATTAAATGAAATTTCATGTTTTTACATACATGAATAATAAGCGAAATTTCACTTGATATAAATAAAATATTAAGTGAAATTTCACTAAATGCATAAAATTTTCATGTGTTTTACATACATGAATAATAAGTGAAATTTCACTTGATATACATAAAATATTATGTGAAATTTCACTGAATACATGAAAAATATTAAAAGCTCTCTCCAAAAAAGCCCTAAGTTCAATTTTTGCAAAACTCATAAACTAGTTACCAAATAAATTAACATGAAATTGTGATTTAAAAAAGGAGAAGCACCAAAATGGGGGCCAAACTAAGCCTTAATGAGGGAGCAATGGCTTTATTGCTATTCGTCTCTTTAAAAAAAAATTCTCAAAACATATAAATTTGGCATACAAAAATATTAAGTAAAAATTCACTGAACCCGTACATGCTTTATTCCTGAAAAACTTGAAGTTAAACTTAACATTTGTGTACTCGTTCAGTGATATTTCACTTAGTAGGTCAAGTGAAAATTCACTAACTATCCCAAAAGTCGCTAGAAGTAACTCTCTAGGGTTTAAGGTCTAATTTGATACTTACTTTGTTAAAAAGTCCCTCAAATGTCAATTTAAGTAAAATTTTACTTAATATTCATGTACAAGTTCAGTGAAATTTCACTTAATATTTATGTATGTCAAGTGAAATTTCACTCTTTTTTTTCTCTTTCATATTAAACAACGCATATTTTGTTTTTAAAAAAATCAAATTTCACAAATCAATTATAAAACATTGTTTTTCAACTCAAACAAATGCAAAATTCTTCTGAAATTTCACTAAAACTCTCCTTAAGAACAAAGTGAATATTCGGTTTTTTTTTTCCTCACAACATGTCAACTTAACATACGTGAATATTACGTGAAAATTCAATAACCCATACACGAATATTATATAAAAATTCTATTAGATTCGTCTGGAACATGGCATGTAAAAATAATTTTTTTTTTCTTTTGCTCAAAAGGTATCAACAATGGTACTAGTTTTGTAGCTCTCGTCGACACGGTTCCAACGGTATAAAATTTGTAATAAACAGAGTTGTAGATCAAAAGTTATGGAGGTTTAAAGTTTAAAAAAATATTTTCAAAATGGATATCATATGGTACAGCCACTCACACGGTGTGAGTGGCAGAAGGAAGAGGCGCACGCGGGGGCGTTGGAGTCATGTGAGATCTTCTATGGTGCGTGCACTTATACCGTGTGAGCATTGATTTAGATTCCTTTTGTCCTTTTTAGAAAATGGTCAAACCAATTGGAGTTTTAAACTTTTGAGAGTTACTTGAGGGATTTTCCAACAATTATCTATTATTTTTTAAATATTTTTTATGGGTAATGCTATGTGCACATAAAATATGCACATAAAGTATACACATAAAGATCTGTGGCATTCATTTCAGTGGGGTCCATGCCTGCATACATGGGACTCACCGAAATAAAATGGTCCAAATCTTTATGTGCACACTTTATGTGCACCAATCATTACTCATTTTTTATATACTTACTTGAATTGGACTGAATACACAGACACCCCACATCAAGATTTTAAAAACCAGACCGGCTCATTGAACCTTCGACCGAGACCGTGAATGGGCCGGTTTGAACAGGGAACCGGGAATAATGTTTGAACCTTTCGAATTTTGAAAAATCGGTAGATTTGATGGTTGAACTGGCGATTGGACGGGCAAAACCGGTTGTTGAACCGGGAACCGTTTCTTTTTTGTATATTTTTTGCTTTTTTTTATATATGAATTTTTATATTTTTAATTATTATTAGTATTTATGATGTTATGGTCCAACCATCCGGACCGGCCGGTTGAACCGGTTAACCCGTGAACCGATCACTGTTCTGGATCAAGGATCGGTCCGGTTTTAAAAATATTGCCCCACATACACACAAGCCCCACACTGGCCCACAGCAAAGCCCAACAATAGCCACTCATTCTGACTGAAGAATAACCGGGGGGAAGGGGAGAAGCAACTCTCTCCCTCTCCACTAGAGAGAGAGAGAGAGAGAGAGAGAGAGAGAGAGAGAGACTATGTCAATTGGGCTACAGTCCGCTCGACTATTTTTGCTCATTCTTTGCTAACAATATTATGACATGTGTCTCATTCATGTCCTATTCAGTAGTTTTGCTGATAAAATAGGGATAAAATGGGAATGAAATAGGATACACGTCATAATAATTTCGGTGGGTGAGCAAAAATGCACTCTCCTAATATAGATTAGGGTTCAAAACCCCCAATGGCCATAGTAAGTGAGTATGAAGGACAAATCTCAAGTTGTTGATTGAACTGTGTTTAGATAGTGCAGTTTTGCTCACCCCAAAATTGCTCATATTTTGTTCACTCTCCTTTCCCATTGGCTAATGCAGTGGGGCCAAGTATTTTACACCATTAATTAATTGGAATACTTAATATATAGTTCATTATAGCCACTCTTTTTAAAAATTGGTACCTAATATAACACAACTTAAGAATTAGTTTCTCACCTATTTTGAGGACCAAGATGCCCCCATATTATAGATGTATATATGTTGTACCTGTCATCCAAAAATCTCACAAGTCACCTCTTCCTCCAAATATATATATATATCCTTCAAGTTACAGATTGTCTCCCTTAAGTTTCTCTCTCTCTCTCTCTCTCTCTCTCTCTCTCTCTCTCTCTCTCTCCCTCTCAACTCACAGATCCATCGTATCACGACCAACCATGCATCAACGTCTCCACCAAGCGCTGCCATTGCACTACCTATCGTTGTCTCCCCACCATCGATGCCAGTCTCTACATGATCGACGACCTTCATCGCAGACGAGACATGCTTCGACGAAGCACATGCTGCCATGACATGCTCCGACGAATGCTTCCCAAACAGTGCTACTCTGATAAAATGGTGTCGATAACTCTGTTCAAAAAAAAAATTTAAAAATCTAGATCGCGAAGAACAAGTAGAGTGATTTATACTATCTTTTTCAAAAAATAAATTACAATCATGTGTGTGGGCTATTTTGTTTTTATAAACTTCATTCCCCACTAAAGACAGCATTTCAGGTCCATTAGAGTGTCGTAGCCCTAAAAATGGTGAATCTTATCATATTCGGGCTTTTATATTTTTATTTTATTTCCTTTTTCAAATAATCAGCCTTACATCCCTCAAAGTAATCTTCAAAAGTTTAAAGTACAAATTGATTTTACCATTTTGTGAAAATGACAAATGAGGTGAAGTGTCAAATTTGCCCCCAAAAGGAATCCCAGCCAGCATAAGTATAAATTAGGGATATGTCAGAACTCCTTCACCGGCATCTGGTCCAACTAAGTAGGAATTAGAGATCATCACAGATCACGAACAACCATCTCCTTTATGTACAAGCAAGTGGCATGCTATGACCCGACACTACATTCGTCGGATTTTGGAACCATGCTGGTACCGTAGGTTGTAGCTTCACTTACTTATTAATAGACATGCCTACCCACAACCTAAGGAGGTCACATGCTTGCAGAAGATCCAAGCAACCCGCACTACTCGCAGTGGTGCGACGATTGGATCAGGGAAGACTCTTATTTCTCGTGCCATTTCCAAGAGAGTAGCCCTAGAATGCTCTGCCTCAAGTCGGCCATAATGCCCAGGGAGATGATGTTTCAGAAAATAAAGCAGGTCGGCTCTCAGAGATGGTGCAATAAACGAAATAGTCTTAAGGACAAGTTGTATCATTTCTGCCTTGCAGCTCTCATTGCCTCTCATAAGAGAGTATTTTTTTTATTTAAATATCACGAGAAAATATTTCTTTTTATAAGGTAGGCATGGCAGACCAAGAAACCATCCATCTCAACATTTGAAGAACTGTTTGAAATTGGGACTAGAATTGAGGATGCAATTAGGGAAGGAAAAATCAAGAAAGAAGAATCGTAGAGCTAGTCCAAAAGGTCCAATTACTCTTGGAACTCCCCGAATGTCAACGCCATTAGTAACCAGTGGCACGACTAAAAAGTTGTACGCTCTTGTGCAACACCCAAGTGTAGGTGGACGTGGAAATAATACTGGATAAGTCCAGGTCGATCACAGAGGGAAGGAATTGGAAGAATATATACTAAGTTACAACCTAAAGATAAAAGCAACGATGAATTGTAGGAGTGAAAATTCTAACAAATCCTAAATAAGTAAATTGAACTAAATAACAAACTAAAGTATAAAGAAACATAATAATGAAATAACTAAATTAAAGGTTGTAGTACCTGTAAAATCCGTACCCTTTATTATTGTAATTTCTTAATTTCCTAAGCCAGACCTTGTATGTTAATATTTTATTTTTAATATATTTAGTCGTCGCGTAATATTATAACTACATATTATGATTTATAGTTCATTGCCATAAATTTTATAATTATAGATTATTATATATTTTCATTTGTCACTTAACTGTATATTTCATAAACCTCACTCTGTATATTAATTATGTGTCTTAATATTCGTGTCGCTTAATTATAGGATATATCCTATATTCGCTGTCTCATCAATAATATAAAATACAGGTTATATCATATAGCTCACTGTCACTTAAAATTCATAAAGTATAGATTTTATTATATAGTTTGTGACCGCTTAAATTATAACTGTATGATATTCTATAATTTATTTGTTGCTAAATTTATTACTATGTATTATATAGTACATCTGTCATCGCTTATATTATGACTGTAGGTCATATTACAATTGCTATCGTTTAAACTTATAAACTATAGATTATATACTATAATATCCGGACCCGTTGTCGTGTTAGTTTTACGACTAGAATTATAATACGTAGTATTGATATTTTTATTTTAACCCCGGACTGCAATTCATAGACCCGGACTATAACTCACAGACCCAAACTGACTTAGACGCGAACCCATAAAAACTGGTATTACCTGGACTACACGGCGCGTGACTCGAGGCACGTCAAATCCCCTAAAATTTCCCAAATCCCAACCCAATCCCCCAAGATTTCTCAAATATTCTCCCCCTCTTTTACCTACTATACAAACCCAAATCCCCCTCATTAAACCCCCCCCCCCCCTCTTGGACCCCTTGGTCACTCATCACCCCCAAGATTCCCCCCATCACCCTTGCCACCCGTCCCCTCACACAACCCTTATTTACCTCACTGCCACCGCCAAACACATGCACACACCCATGTTTATATATATGTATGTTATGTGTTGTATATTTATATGTATGTGGGTGTATGTACTGTGTGTATATATATACATTATATGTGTGCATGTGCTTTATATATTATATAAAGAAAGAGGGAGTATAGCTAAGAGAGAGTAGATAGAGAGTGAGCCTGAGAGAGTAGAGAGTGAGAGAGAGGAGAAAAAAAAAAGAACCCATACCCAAACCCAACCCCTCTCTGCCTTACACCCACAACCCTCATTGCCACACCCTCCCAAACCGCCTCTACATATATTCTGTACACACACAGACCATCGGAGAGAGGAGGAGGAAAGAGGAGAAGAAGAAGAGAGAGAGGAAGAGACCACGCTAGAGAGAGACACCGGAACCGAGCTGAGACCACACCGTGGAAGGTAAAGCCGCACACTCTCCCTATATTTTTTATATACACACAGACCGTCACACACTCACACGCACACCCCTGAACAGGCCGTAGTCCCTCGCCATGGCCTGACCACCATTGAAGCTCGTACGAGCTCGGATTTTTCATCCGTCACCAAATCACCTAAGAGTTATGCCAAAATGACCCTAACAACCCCCTTAGGTTCCCGATGAATGGTTCGAAGCTTAGACCACGTTTGGTCATCCTACGAACCAATTATTCTTTTTAGAACGAACTGGTTTTTTTGCCCCCGTACGGGCAGACTGTTAAGAGTTTGGCTTTAAGACCTATACCATTAGATCGGTCTCGTCGAGGCACTCGATTTCGACTTAAAGTTTACGTATTTTCGTTAAGAATGGAGGGAGTTATGATCGTTTGAAGTTTAGGTGTTAATTATGTATTATATACGAATTATATATATGTATATATATACACAGTCAAAAATCGTGAAATTTGGGGAAGAAGACTTGGGCCTGGGCATCGTTTTGCAAGGCAGCTTTTGGGCCAACTTTTGTGTGTTAGGAATTTAAATTGTCAAACAGAGCCTTAGTTATTAGATTCTTATTTGTCATTTAATATATATATTTATGTAAATATGGTAATATATGTTTTAATTATTCAAAATTAGTTTTAAATATATGTTTAGTATATTTTAAATCCTGGATTATTATTATTCTGAAAATGTAAATATTATATTTATATATTATGATCATTCTTTATTTTAGTTTTAAAATAAATAATAAATGTTAGCTAATTCATAATAGAGTAATATTTGGGGCACTAACAACTTCCACTAACACTTACTAACACACTCTATCTCTCTCCTAGTGGTACTGTGGGGTCCGCAGTGGGCCCCGCAGTACCACTAGGAGAGAGATAGAGTGTGTTAGTAAGTGTTAGTGGAAGTTGTTAGTGCCCCTAGCATTGTCCTTCATAATAAATAGATATATGAATTGGCTTAATGTTTTAAAAATAGTTTTAAAAATGTATTAAGCAGTTTTTGATATCCTGGAATATAATATTATATTCTAAAATTATATTATATTATTTATGTTATATACTTATTATTTATTTAGTTTAGATAAATAATCAAAGATGGTTTTAGATGAAAATAATTAGGTATTAAATACCTAATGGCCATTTTAAATATCTAAAAAATTATATTGTTTATCCTCAGGTATAATGACCTCGTTTTATAAATTATTTATTTATAAAACCCAAACTCTAGTATTTTAATTTATTATAAGGAATCGTTTGTTTATTCTTTAATTATTTTAAATATCAAATGAGTCCCAAAAATTATGAGAAAAATACCACTAGCTTATTTTAATGTCTAGTATTTAACAAAAAATGTTTCTAAGGGCCGCTTATCCTCCAAAGTTATATTTTGTAATTATAGGACTTCGAAGACTATAAATATATAAATAGGACTTCAATAATTCGTAGTAAATAAACCGTAGCTCAGAAAAATATGCGGTCAGTTCCCAGAGTCTTAGAATAATGTGTGGAAATATCCCCTTGAGTTTGGAAATCTTTTGACACGGTCGAAAATACAGCTTACCTGTAGGGCTTATACTGGTATTGAAAATCCAGCCTTTTATGTGACGGACTCCGATTTGAGTCTAGTCAATGTCGTTAGACTTAAAATGACACGTAGATCACTACCTTGAGGTTTATATCCTCATTTTGGAGAATTACCATCATACCCATATCATTTACACATACGTTTCATCACCGTTACTCTATTACACGTTGTAGGACTGCGACTTATCCACTGTTCGGAGAGTCATAAGCTTGTCAAGACATCCAGGTGAGTGTTTCTAACTCACTCTCAATATACATAATGACTACTAGAGTATTTGTATGTATGTACTGTACTTATAATGGTTATTCGATGTGCTTTGATGTTTACGTTTTATATATATATATATATTATGGAATGGATTACTATGTGACAAGCATGTTAGATATTATTATGATATATTGATAAGAAGTAAAAGAAAAGAACTATATGTGATAGTCATGATGAATAATCGATTATGGAATGTTAGTTTGTATGTTTTATATATCAATGTTGATTATATGAGCACGTTGTTATTATTGCTTTAATAACCATGCCTAAATGTACAAATAAGAATAAAGAGCATGTTAAGGGTTTCATTTATATGTCTTACCTAATATAGTTATGTTATCAATAATCATGTAATTGAAGAATCACATCACGGTGTCAGTACATGCAGTCAGTGTCAATGACTCTGGCCAAGTGGGATCGTGAGTTGAAATATTTGGGAGTCTTGGAAATTGGGAGTTAATACGATTGAGATTCTTTTGTCGTGAGTCATGAGTCGTTATGCGTTGGAAACCATTCAAGATGATAAAGAGACGTGATAACGGGACAGTATGATTGTGATACTGGATATTGTGATTGTAATAGTAAGAGAACAGTTAGAGCTGCTATTGTGCCAGTCGTCCATGTAATTTCCAGAGATGGTACATGCGTTTGGGTTCAATGTCTTACTGCTTAGCAGTTAGCACTCTAATGTACTAGTCGTCCGAGTGGATTACCGGAGATAGTACACACGTTGTATGGGTTGCCGTTGTGCTATATATCATGCGCTAGTTAGTTACTAATGTACCATCCTCTGCGGTGGGATTGCCGTGATAGTACACATAGTGTATGGGTTGCCGCCATGCTTCCAGTTTCGCAGTTAGTATTCTGACGTGCAACTCGTTGGGTGGTGATTCACCAGCGAGGGTATAGATGATCGAGCCAATTCCACCATCGTGCTATTTGGATTATAAGGCCGTAAGTCGACAATGTTACTATGAGGTCGTATGGCGACGATGTTATTATGAGACCATAAGGCGACGATGTTACTATGAGGCCGTAAGGCGACGATGTTAAGTATGAAATGAGTATCAAAGTGCGCAGTGAAAGCGTGGTTTGTATTGAGAAAATAAGTTTAGAGTAAGTTGCCGCTGTGGGTTTTATAACCCGAAGTTATTGAGTTGCATTGGTTATGGGATTTTATATTCCAGAGTTTGGGTTTGGGTTTGGGTTCATTGTGTATGCATTTACATGCACGAGCATAATGGAAATGAGAAATTGATTAGTACGAATATATTGTTATGATTTTGAGAACTAGACAAGTATGATTATATTGATCCTGTTATTTGGTTAATGGTAGATGTTTAGTAATTGCATCATATATTAATTGATACCTTTGCTATGCCCGTGTGAGTGACGTCAATCGATAATGGACTAACCGCATCCTAAGATGCAAAGTAATAACGTGAGATGAGTAGTTAGTATATGTATATTGGTAGCGAATATGGTTATGAATGCCCACTCAGCTTTGTTGCAAAGCTGATGGCATGTTACGCCTTGATGTTGTCAGAATCAAGATATAAAAGTATACTTTACTTTTCTAAAGATTTGCAGTGTGGAAGTAAAGGTCGAACCCACAGAGATTGATTTACTACAGCGACTTAATTTTAAAACCTAAATTTAGTTAATTAAGAAAAACGGATTTGATTTGGATTTTACTTAAACTAATAACAATAAAACTAAATCTAAACTATGAAAGCAATTAAAAGTGTTTTAAATAATGTTTAAGGGAACCTAGGATTGCAAATCCACCACTAGCTTCATAATAAGAATATTTATGAATTACTTTAGCTTATTACGTTGGATGAATATGGGGAATTGTAGCTACAAGCCCAATTCCTCCGACAAGAAGATAATCATGGTTCAAGCACCAACATAATCCATCTTCGGATAACACGAATTATCTCACACTAAACTAGGGTTGTGATCTAATCCGTCTAACCTAGGCATGGACTATTCGGATACTTGATAGCACGAATCAATAAAGCACCATCACATGTAAACAACCTAAACAAGCACAGCAAGAATAGATCGTTGAGCACATTACAGTCAAAATAGATCTAAGACAAGAATAAATTCTGAAAGCAATGATTTAATCACTAGAAGTACGATTTATTTACGAAAATCCTCGGAACATGTGACTGTCATCCATACATAATAAAACTAGAATAAAAACATAAATAAAACCCTATTACTCATCTAGGGCTTCATTGAAACCCTAGATCTATGATCTAGCCGTCCATGGAAGTAGTAGATAGCAAGAGGTTGATGGAGGAGGCCATGGAAACCCTTGGTCTTCTTCTTCTTCTCCTTGCTTCCCTCTCTTTAATGGCTGGAAGTATGGTTGTAGTATGTGTGTATAATAATTGCCAACCCTCTAATTGAAGTAAAATAGAGTATATATAGATTTACAACAAGTTTTGGAAGCCTTTACAACTCGAAACGGACTGAAACTGATGTAATTTACAATCTGGACGTCATTCTGCAGTTTCGTTTGCACAGGAGTCTTCAGTACACTGAAATACGCAACTAAGATTTTTCCTCATATCGCGCGAGCGGGTCGCGCGAGCGCGACGTTTAGACCTTCGCGCGCGCGGATCGCGCGAGCGATTCTAGGGTTCTCGCGCGAGCGGTTTCTGGATTTCGCGGGCGCGGGTCGCGCGCGCGACTTGGCTTTTTCAGCTTCTTTAACTCTACTTTTTCACCCTGTTTAGCCTGGTTTAGTTGATTTCTTCCAAAACCTGTCAGAAACTAGAAAACAGAGTAAAAATATACAAAAACAGGATAAAATGTACTAACAAATGCTCATTAAGGCGTATATTTAGGATTAGTTCTCTCCCGATCACACCCCCAATCCTACATTTTGCTAGTCCTCGAGCAAAACTAAAATAAAAACTACTAATAAAAATCTATTCCATTTTCGTATGGATTACGATTGCATTTAGCTTATGCAACAAGCCTTTTAAACCCCTAGGTGTCCCTAGTCGGACGAGTGAAGTCTCGTGAGGGTTCTCATCAACAAGTTACCCACAACCATCTTTATTAACTTAAAATTTTAAAAACTTTTATTAAAAACAAAGAACATAATATTCAATACTCCTTATTATAAAACAATGATTTGAAATAGAATAACGAACATAAAGAAATAGAATCAAACGTCTACATACATCATGAAGAATAATCTCAAGCACATGCATCGTATAAATCAATAGAGTTTCTCATAAAATTGCACGTGTGTGATGAGGTAGTCAAGTGAACACGCGCTTGTCATGAACTTGGAATATAACCCGGATAACCGTCTAACTATGTCTCGACTACGAATCTCACAATGAATTACACTCTAAAATGAAACACTCAGAAACATGTGTAATTTTTCTCATATATGTGAGTAAAGGAAATATATTTTCAAAACGAGAAATGCTCACATATGACTCGAAAAAGACGCATGACACGAAAAAATAGTAGTCTCATGGATAGGATGCCAACAATCAAGAAAAATTAATTATTACCATGTTTTAATCCCCCTCCCATCATTTCATATCCAAACCATGTTTTCTAGGATCAAAAAGGACTTTTCAAAGATTGTATTGTGGCTCAGGTAATGAAAAAGGATAGAAAGGATTAATTGGGTAGGTTTACGAATGGCATTGTAAGGCATGTTCGATCTCTTTCATTCTTCTTCTACAACCTTTCATCTTTTCTTTCTCTTCATTCCTTTCCATTTATTTTTCTTCTTTTCTTTCATTTTTTTTTCAACCTTCCTCTTCTTTATTTTTTTTCTTTCTTTTCCTTTCCTTTCGTTGCTTTTTGCATAAGTAATCATCAAAATACAAAGCAACTATCCCAATAGCATCTTATTTTCTTCTTCTTCTTATACAACACATCGCCTTATCAACACTAAAAGGTGACGAATCTTTCAGTGGTGAACTCCAAGTTGGTCAAGTTGGAGCAAAAATAGGATAATGGTAATTGAAGAAAAAGATGGCATTTTAATGGCTCAAAGGGCGAACTAAGGAAAATTATCATTTATCGATCGGCAGTAAACAAAGAGGGCCTAAAATCATGTCCTAGGGTGATATGGTTATTCAATATTTACGACGGAAGATTATTTCGCATGGTAGCAAATATTTTAACTTGACTATCAACCAAAACAAGAATAATGAGACTAAACAACAAGTAAATGCGCTATTTCAATGAAATTCGACAAACACAAAATGTATTCATAACCCTCTAAAAAGAAAAGATAGGCTCTAAAGCTTACTGGGTTTAGTCTCCACCATGTGTTATCTAGAAATCCGAATCATATTATAGTTCACAACCAACATGTATTCAAGCGACTACGTGCAGTGCATAAGTTTATGTGCAAATCTATGATATAAAACTACGATTCAAACAATGCATAACTTAAAAACATTATATCATGACTTCAGAAAATATTTAATCACATTTTCTCTTGTTTATCATTCTATAACAATCACAGTCACATACCAAGAAGTATCAAATTGAAATTTGCAAAAACATCGGTATATCGTTTATTTAAGCACAAATATTGAAAATTTTTAAAATTTTGGTGTATATAATAATGTGCATATGTGTGCATACCCCCAAACCTAAACCTTTCATTGTCCCCAATGAAACAATAAAATGAAATAACGGAGAGTACGTAAGAAAAGAACGATAGTACCTCGATCTCGGCAAACACAGAACAGGGTAACACAAAGGAATATGTCAATAAAGGTCAATGTTACCTGTTAATACTGGATAAAAAAAAAAACTAAACAAAGAAAATAATAAAAGCAGCTAGAAGAACTATAACGAAGCTAAACTAAATAAACTAGAGAAACAAAACTATAAAGATCAGCAATAAAATAAACTAAAACAAATTATAAAGAAAATAAAACATAACCAGAATTAAGAAATTATCAAAGACCTGATGAAAAAGGACCTAAAAAAAAACAAAAACAGAAAAGTAAAACAAATAAAACAGATAGGGGGAAAGATATAGAAAACAAAAGGGAAAAACAGGAAAAAGGGGGAATCGCGCGAGCGGTCCGCGCGAGCGACCGTCGTGCGCGCGAATCCCAGCGAATTTTTTTTTTTTTTTGGAATAATAATGGCGCCAGCGAGGGTCCTCGCGCCCGCGATATCAGGCGCGAGTAACTGCTGAGGCCTCGTAATAAAGAAAAGCAACGAAAAACACTAAGGGCCAATCTCGCGCCAGCGGGCCGCGCGAGCGACGTCTCGCGCGAGCGGGCCGCGCGCGCGAGAATGGTTTTCTCCATTTTTTAACTAAAATTAGGTATATACTATTAAAATAAATTAATTCCAACCCCCCAAACCTATCCAGAATGTCCAAAACAGACACAAACAGACCCAAAAACGACCAAAAATAAGAAAAACAAATGAAATACAGCTTGGGTTGCCTCCCAAGAAGCGCTAACTTTTATGTCTTCAGCTAGACCTTTCTAGCTCAAGATTTTATGGAGGTTGAAAATCAGACTGTGTACCCCTAAGGATGTCAGGCAGAGCTCGATGGTAAGCAGAAATTACGTCGCTTTGAATTAATTCGATTGACGGTTTGTCAGTATGTTCAAATCGATTTCTTACCTTTCGAGTAGATTCCGCATTAGGGTCCACGGGATTAGGATTCATCCACTCATCATCGTCCGCTATATTGTTTTCCCCACTCACCATTATTTCTTTAGTAGGCTCAACAATCCGTGTTACCTCACCTTCCACCTCACATAGGGAATTGTCGTTTTTAGGAGGTTGATCCATAGCATTAAAAATGTTTAATTTTAAGTTCATGTTCCCAAATGACACTTTCATTACCCCCGTCCGACAGTTAACACGTGCGTTGGCGGTTGCTAAGAATGGACGGCCTAAGATGACAGGAGTATGTTTCCTAGCATCTAGCACCGGTTCGGTGTCAAGGACCATAAAATCTACAGGATAGAAACATTGATCAACTTTTACTAGCACGTCTTCGACGATTCCTCTAGGTATTTTGACAGAACGATCCGCTAACTGAATAGTAGCGGCCGTAGGCTTGAGTTCACCTAATCCTAATTGTTTATAGACATGATAGGGTAAAAGGTTAACACTCGCTCCTAAGTCAAGGAGAGCCCTATGAATGATTGTGTCACCTATGACACATGAGATGGTAGGCGTACCGGGATCCTTATACTTCGGAGGAGCGTGTTGAAAAATAGAACTTACTTTTTCCGTGAGGAAGACCTTTTTAGGAGAATGACTCCGTATTTTGCGCTTTTGAGTACAAAGGTCTTTTAAACATTTAGCATAAGCAGGAATTTGTTTTATAGCATCGAGGAAAGGAATATTTATTTTGACTTGTTTAAACACCTCGAGTATATCCTCAACCTTAGACTTTTTATTTGTAAGATTAGACGGCTCCTCAACATTAGGTGGATATGGCATTCTCGGAATATAATTCGTTGGGACCGATTCGTTTTCTTTTTTATTTTTATCCATGTCCTCACCCATCTTATTCGAGTTAGTATTCATATCTTTCACATTCTCATTCGGGATTTCTTTTACCTCTTCCTCTCGTGTAGTCAACCTAGTTGAGACGGCGTTTACTTGTTCATTCGACCCCTTAACCTCATATTGTCCCTTAGGGTTTTGAATTGTTTGACTAGGCAACGTCCCCTCGTTTCTATGACTCACTACAGTAGCTAGTTGTCCCATTTGGGATTCAAGCTTCGCAATGGATTGTGTGTGTGAGTGCACTATTTGTGCTTGTGCCTGTACTTGCGTTTCAATAGTCTTAAGGGACGCCAACACCTTTTCCTCGAAAGCATTACCCTTTGAAGGATTCGAATTAGGAGGTGAGTGTTGGTATTGATTAGGTTGAAACTGAGGTCGATACGCATTTGGAAAGTTAGTCGCCTCATTAGGATTATTATTATTATTATTATTTTTCCACGAGAAGTTAGGATGGTTTCTCCATGGCGCATCCGGATTATTAGTAGTTGCATTATAATTATTTCGTGGGTATTGTTGAATAGAATTAATGTGTTGCTCCACGAATTCCGGAAATTGACTCGCCGATGGACATGCAAGTATCGAATGTGAAGGATCAGAACATAATGCACAAATTTCACGAGCGGGTGGGGCTGTCGTTTGGTTCATTGTTAAAAGTCGGTCAAGTTTGTTAGATAGTTCTTTTATTTCAATTGATTGACTTGACTCGAATTTTACATCCCTCTTAGGTTGATTCAGATACCCTTCCGAACGGACAGACACCGTTTGGTGCATCGAATTCTCGCTTAACGTTTCAAACATTTTCCAAGCCTCGTCGGCGCTTTTGTGTAGGAAAGTTCCCGCACAAACGGCATCAACGGTGTTCCTAACAGAGGGAATAAGCCCCTCATAAAAGACCTGAACAAGTTGCCACTTAGGAACCTGATGATGTGGACACGAGCGTAGTAATTCTTTAAATTTTTCCCACGTGTCGTAAAGTGATTCCCCATCTTGCATTACAAAATTGGTTATTGATTTTCTTATCTGGTTTGTACGCATAATCGGGAAAAACTTTTGTAAAAATGCGGTGTGTAAGTCTTCCCAGGTTCTAATTGTGTTTGGCTCCAAAGATTGGAGCCAATATTTAGCTTTGTCCTTTAATGAGAATGGAAAGAGCCGCATTTTTAATTCATCATCAGTAAGATTTTGAATTTTCAAAGTAGAGCATATGTCTTGAAAATCTCCTAAGTGTTTATATGGATCTTCATTTAAACGGCCATGGAAAGATGGAAGTAGCGAGATGGTAGACGACTTTATCTCAAAGTGAGATGCCGTCGCCTCCGGTAATTCAATACATGTTTGTGGTGTGTAAATCGTCGGAATAAAGTAATCTTTAAGTGGAGGAGGTGGTGGTATATTAGGATTATTCATGTTAGCTCCGTTGTTATTTTGGTTGTTGTCGTTATTATTTCCAATGTCTGCCATTTTAATTGGTTCTATGTTATTAAAGCGTGGTTTCTTTAGTTTTTGAAGAGTACTACGTATTTCAGATTCAAATAACGACGTTGGTTTTGGTGTCAAATCGTCGTCTATTACAAACCTAGTTCCAGAAGTTAAGTTTGAAGACTTGTTAAGTCTTAATGTACGTTCAAGTTCAGAGTCTAAAGGTTGTAATTCCGGTTTGTTTGAACGTGTACCTAACATAAACTAAAAGAAAATAAAGGAAATTAAAAACAAAGACTGACTCAACTAAAAAAAAAACAAATAGCAAGCAATCACGCGACTAAGATAACAAGCACTCAACTACTATGATGCATGCAAATTATCCTGTAATGCAATGACCGCGTCAAGCCCAGCGCCCCGGGTTTCCTAGCTAATGCAGTGCAATTAACCCTAAACTAATGCAAATAGTGCGTCACAGCGCCCTGACTTACAGCGGTTTAAAGCGAATTCCAAAGGAAACAATTAATTTAATTTTATTTAGATTTTTATTTGCGTAAGCTCCTTTGATGTAATTAGCTGCTCCACTCGGAAACGTTGACTACAAAATAAAAAAAAAACAAGTTAGGAACTAAAAACAAAAACAGAAAATAAGAAAAATAAAAACTAATCTAATATTTACGAATTAACTAAACTACGATTATAAAACTAAGAGTAGTAATACAATCCCCGGCAACGGCGCCAAAAATTGATGTTGTCAGAATCAAGATATAAAAGTATACTTTACTTTTCTAAAGATTTGCAGTGTGAAAGTAAAGGTCGAACCCACAGAGATTGATTTACTACAGCGACTTAATTTTAAAACCTAAATTTAGTTAATTAAGAAAAACGGATTTGATTTGGATTTTACTTAAACTAATAACAATAAAACTAAATCTAAACTATGAAAGCAATTAAAAGTGTTTTAAATAATGTTTAAGGGAACCTAGGATTGCAAATCCACCACTAGCTTCATAATAAGAATATTTATGAATTACTTTAGCTTATTACGTTGGATGAATATGGGGAATTGTAGCTACAAGCCCAATTCCTCCGACAAGAAGATAATCATGGTTCAAGCACCAACATAATCCATCTTCGGATAGCACGAATTATCTCACACTAAACTAGGGTTGTGATCTAATCCGTCTAACCTAGGCATGGACTATTCGGATACTTGATAGCACGAATCAATAAAGCACCATCACATGTAAACAACCTAAACAAGCACAACAAGAATAGATCGTTGAGCACATTACAGTCAAAATAGATCTAAGACAAGAATAAATTCTGAAAGCAATGATTTAATCACTAGAAGTACGATTTATTTACGAAAATCCTCGGAACATGTGACTGTCATCCATACATAATAAAACTAGAATAAAAACATAAATAAAACCCTATTACTCATCTAGGGCTTCATTGAAACCCTAGATCTATGATCTAGCCGTCCATGGAAGTAGTAGATAGCAAGAGGTTGATGGAGGAGGCCATGGAAACCCTTGGTCTTCTTCTTCTTCTCCTTGCTTCCCTCTCTTCAATGGCTGGAAGTATGGTTGTAGAATGTGTGTATAATAATTGCCAACCCTCTAATTGAAGTAAAATAGAGTATATATAGATTTACAACAAGTTTTGGAAGCCTTTACAACTCGAAACGGACTGAAACTGATGTAATTTACAATCTGGACGTCATTCTGCAGTTTCGTTTGCACAGGAGTCTTCAGTACACTGAAATACGCAACTATGATTTTTCCTCATATCGCGCGAGCGGGTCGCGCGAGCGCGACGTTTAGACCTTCGCGCGCGCGGATCGCGCGAGCGATTCTGGGGTTCTCGCGCGAGCGGTTTCTGGATTTCGCGGGTGCGGGTCGCGCGCGCGACTTGGCTTTTTCAGCTTCTTTAACTCTACTTTTTCACCCTGTTTAGCCTGGTTTAGTTGATTTCTTCCAAAACCTGTCAGAAACTAGAAAACAGAGTAAAAATATACAAAAACAGGATAAAATGTACTAACAAATGCTCATTAAGGCGTATATTTAGGATTAGTTCTCTCCCGATCACGCCTGGACAATCCAATGTCCAGATTTCCTTGCACGTTGGTCAGAGAACAATTCAGTCTTGAGAGTAAGATACTAAGGATCACTAGAAGTGTAGAGCTAGATTAAAGACCAAAGATAGCCACCAGCATCGTGTATTTGTAATAGTCTGTTGTATTAGTATTGGGACCAATGATTTGTAATTGTTCAGATTAAAGTTTAAGTTATGATTAGCTTTCTCCCCTTTATTTTCATATTGTTTATATTGTTATAGGACAGGACGGCTTTCAATCAAGTTCCCTATGGGTCCAAAAAGGATAATTAAAATTTTTCCTATTTTTGGCTACTCAGGGGCGTGACAGGATTTTTGGTATTAGAGCTTAAGTTTAGAAGGTCACCGTCTGTCCGACACTCTTAAGTTGTGAACCTTAAGGTATTCTTGAGATAGCAACTGATGCTAAGCTAGTTTTCTTTCGAGCAGGTAGCATGGATTAACAAAGATAGTATGACGCCGAAGATAGAAAGCACTGGACCACCATAGACAGGAAGGTTACTTCCCAAGGTCCAGCCCGTATTGGTGCCACCACAGGCACAGTGCCCATAAAAAGATAGAAAGGTTGATGCAATGTTTCTCCCATGAGAGACATGTTCCTAAGATTGCGTATCATAGAGTCGTAGCACCGCGCACGATGTCAATAGAGATGGACAGAATATCCCGTGCAATTGATAACCTTACGACATTTGATCAGGAAGAATCACAAATCGAGTTAGTACCTTTTGTGATCCCCGCCACCCCAGTAGAAGGTTCGAACGATGGATGTCATGGACCCCTCCAGAAGAGATTGTGACTTCAGGAGGATTACCGTAACTAGAGGATTAGATGCCTTAGTTAGTTCATCTTTTGATTAGTATTGTATTAGGATTGCAGTCCTACATTTTGGCAATAATAGATGTCTACAATCTAGTAGAACTTTTATTAGAATCCCTCTTAAGTAATATCTTTCTTATTAATAAAAACCTATTTCAATCTATCTTTTACTTGTGATAACTGAAATGTTTACCTATACTTGTACTTTTTGCCAACCATATGGTTCTCCTTATTTATTCATAATTAACGAGGAAATAAGATTGATCGTTAGACGATAGATGATTAGTATGCATATATAGTCAACCTATATAGCTTAGTTGAAATGACTAGTTATATCAACCAGAAGTTAAGGCACTGACAAACTTCCTGAGATGCAACTCGGAACAGTCAGAATGGCTTAGAATCTAGAAAGAGAGTAAGAATAGGACCAACTTGTCCTTTGAGTTGCGTAATAGACGTGACGTCTCGTAACCCTAGTCTTAGAATTAGACACATATTAGTGGACCCTATTCATAGAACAACCCATTGTATGGTAAGATCGTAGGATATTAATATGATTACCTTGCATCCGCTATTGTAGACACCCCATTTTGTCGGCCATCAAATTTAGGAGACCCATAGCTTAGTGGTTCACAATGATCGTAAAAGACTCAAAAGGACTCTTGGAAGTTAGTTCTATCTCTCAGAATGCTCAGAATGACCAAAATACCCCTGAAAGCCCGAACGCTCCCGAATTTGGATCAAATATTATAGAAACGCGCTACGTCGTAAGAAAAATAATAAAATAACTTCTAAAGCAAGACCGGATGAAATCGTCAGCCCCTAGAGACCCCCAGAGGTCCCGAAAGTTCCCAGAAAGTCCCCGTTGACTGGTTTGACCAAGGTTTGACCAAGTTTGATCAAGTTTGACCAAAATCGTCCAAATTCACCAAAAAGTTCCGGGAACATTCTAGATCATGTGAAAAGTATTAAAATGAGTTTTAAAAGAAAATCGAACGAAAACGTCAGCTCCTGGGAGCTCCCAGAGGTTTCCAGAACTTCCCGGGAATCCCAGTTTGACCAGTTTGACCAAAAATTGACTTTAAAGCCGGAGCACTGTATCATCTTTCAAATATTTTTCATAGTTACTAGAGGTCGATAGCTTTCCAACGGTATGTCGCACATAATTTTTGGATTTAAAACGAATTTATTATGAATTTCCGAAGGTGAAAAAGGCGATCAAATCGGCTTTTATCGCGAATACCGCAAAACTTTTCAAAGTAACCTATCTTTGAACTATTTTTTTTTATGAAAATTAGACTCCATTACCTTTCCAACGGTATATCACAACCTCAATTTGGAGTTCGTATGCATTTTCTGTGAATTTCGGACGAAATAGGGCTTTTTCGCGAATACCAGAACCTCTGGGGGCCTAAAAAGGATTATCTGGACGAATGAAGAGTAGTGCCGCCGCGGCACTGGCCCACTGCTGCCACGGCACAGGCCCAGTGCCACCGCGGCACTCTCCTCCAGAATGGTGTTTTTTTGTAATTTCTTTTGGGGGTTCATTTTGATTAATTGAAAACCAAAACGATGTAGTTCTATCTTCACAGATGTTTGGAACCAATGGGAGTACTTCTAAAACCCCAAAACCACCCCAAATTGGCCTATATAAACCCCCCATTGACTTCTCATTTTGGGGGTGTCAAATGCAAGCTTTGAAAAGTTTTAGAGAGAAAGTTGTAGAGATAAGGTTAGAATAGAGAGAAAAGAAGCTTCCTTCTTTGATTTTCAAACAAGAAAGTGAGTTCTAAACTTTGTTTTTAGTTCATTACTTCCATTTACTTCATATTCAATACACCCAACCACCATTTTAGTTATCATTTAAGAGAAAGAAAGCTTCTTCCATGTCCAATGTCACCACATATGAGTGAAACACCAAGCTACAAGTCCAATACATCATTGAATATCATCTATTGATTGTTTATATACTTGCTTGTTTATATTTGTTCATCTTCTCTTACCTCATTTCTTTTTTTTTTTTGTTTTCTTTATTTACTTACTAGTCTATCATCATCTAGATGATGACATGAAATTTGAGGTGAGTGAATCCTTATGGATAGTAGCTTGTTTGATAGATGATGATTTCAACTCTAATACATTCATATGTATTCATGAAGTTGTCTTTGAAATAGAAATAATACTTTCCAATAATCTTGGAGGTAATTGATGATGGGTTTGATGTTGACATTTTAAGTGGTTATAATCTTCATTAAGTATTGAAAATATGTTTTCAAAACCTCTATTTCAAAACCCCCCCTCCTAAACCCCTCATTTTGATTTCAAGAAATAAACCTTGTTTTTCTCAAAACCTTCAAAACAGTGAGTCATTTAACTTCAAGGAATTATTTTGAGTTCAATACTCAATATATGAATGCAAGACCACTTGGAAAGTCTTTCTAACTCATTATAAAACACCCATGATTTTTGGCTTGACTTGGAAGCACTTGAGAGAGGTCCATTTTTGTCCAAACATTCCTTCCAAACATTCTGCCTTTGCTGTCACAGCAGCTAGGTTGACTTTCAACTTGTTTTACAAAAATTTTTTCCAAAAAGAGTGGTCCTGACTTATTTTTCCCTTGCAATTCAATGTCTTAGGGAACTTTATGTATAATATGGGCTTCTAGATCTTTTGTTTCCATTTCCTAAGATTTTCTAACATTTCAGTCGACAGTACGGACTCTGTTTCTGAATAACCTCTATTGTTTATATGATTTCTCTCAATCTGTGGTAGTTATTAAAGATTGGCTTTTTGGTTTGTGTTCTAGAAACAATAAGGAAGTTCTCCACAAAAAAATCATGCATTGAAAACATTCCTAACCCCTCTTCTCAATTTCTAGAAGATCATGTTACTGTTCTGTCCACTGTTCACAGCAAGCATATTTCCACTTCCATCCTTTGACTTGATGCTTACATGTACTCCAAATTAGCTCATGTCTTAGGAAGTAGTTCATACTACATTTGTACATATCCCATGATGATTTCAATCATTCATTCATACACATTTTAGACTTCTAAGTCATTCTAGGAATCTATGAACATAAAACACACTACAACCTTGGCACATTCTAGATACATACATTGCATCCATGCAAAGATTTGGGGTTTTTGTAACTCCTAATCTAAGAAGATTATAAGGAACGATCATGATCACACGTTCATGCTTCCCCTCGATCTAATCATCCTTTCTCATCCGTCCCGGGGATTGAGAGATCTTCTCCTCTCAAAGATTAACATGCATCATTCTAGCTTGCGAAGCATCCTTGTTTTCTTTGATTTATTTGTTTCAAGAACAATTCATGTCCCCTTTAGATTAGGAAAACTTTATTACTTGATATATGATTAGACAATTTTTCCTAGGTTTGTTTGTGTGATCTTTCACTTTGCATTGTGTGATACTTGGCTTAGATCTTATGAATGATATCTTATCTTTAGATCTTCCATTTCAAAATTTCTTATGTGATGTAATATACTATCATAGTATTAATTGTCGAACCATACATAGTATAAGATGATTATTTGGATGCTAATTGAGGCCCGTCGAAAGACGGGGCGAGTTGAGGGTGTTTTAGTCGTGACAAAGGCTCCTTCCTCTCTCGTACCAAAATCCCGAGCCAAGTTCTTTGGTTATGAAGAGCTGGTGCCCTTTATCCATTTGGGTGAGTCAAAATTAGGTTTCTTGGTTCCTTAAAGACCAAGTGGCGACTCTGTATCTGTTTTCAACAAACCATTTTCCTTCTTTGATCCAAATCAATTTCAAACACAAGAAAACAAGCAAGTGGTTGAATCCCGCGTGTCCACAATCTGGCGACTCTGCTGGGGATATTTATTTCAAAACAAAACAATACAGAGGTTTGACTCTGTCACGCCCCGGAGTAAGCTAAAAATAGGGAAAATAAAAATTTTCTTTTATGGGTCCGTAGACACGTGACTAGTTTGTTAACCGTCCTGTCCTTCTAACTCCGCACCATGGAATCATAGGGGACATGCTAGAGCATAAGTGT
This sequence comes from Hydrangea macrophylla, assembly GCA_033977485.1. Taxonomy (NCBI): domain Eukaryota; kingdom Viridiplantae; phylum Streptophyta; class Magnoliopsida; order Cornales; family Hydrangeaceae; genus Hydrangea; species Hydrangea macrophylla. The sequence goes on along the minus strand of CM066990.1, from coordinate 8,035,664 downwards.
GATCTAAACTTATCAGAGTATAAATACAGCAGCGGAAAATAAACAAGGGTTACAATAACTTCAATCCTAATACAAGAGGCCATACTAAACAATTTACATAAGCTTAAAACTTGAGAAACTGTCTATCAGATCTTGGGCAAGGCTTTATTCTCCTTGGCTCCATGGTACTGCATCCTGAACTCCTCTATCTATCTCCAAACCTGCAACACTCTGAGCATAAGAATGCCCAGGGCGTAACATGCCGTCAGCCTTGGAACAAAGCTGAGTGAGAGTCTCAACCGCACAATAATCAATAAATACAAAACATATCTCGACTCACGTCATAGTTTAGTATCTTAAGATATGGTTAATCTCTTATCAAAAGACGCATTCTCACCACGGACATAGCAGAGGTCTTAACAAGACAGGTAAACAGATAAACATAACATCATAGAATACATTTTCCTTATTATATCCTCGTGCGTGCAAATGCATGACCAATGTGACTTACTCCCAACTCTTTTCAAAGACAATTTCTTTTCAAAACAGATACTTTTCAAAACCATTTCATTTTAAACCAAAACTTTCCAAAATCAAATCAATTCGAACTAAACCCTTTTTTCTCATCAATTCAATCTCATCATTCACTTTCTCTTTCTCATCCACTTGACAACACACGGTATATCAAGGATGACAACATACTATCACAGCCAATTCATACTCATCCCTTGATAGGCCACCGGACGTCTTCACGGCGCACACTATCTGTAAACAATGAAACTGGCACATGGGACGTCTTCAACCATATGTATACTCTCACCGGTGGTCTACACGGCTGAGAAGTATATTAGAGCACTAGCCGGACGTCTTCAACGATACATGGGACGTCTTTAACCACGTATGCGCATCACCGGACGTCTTTAACGGCGAGAAGCGCGCTAGGAACCCTAACCGTTCATGTCCACCCGGCTCGTCAACCGTTGATCCATCGGATCTAGCAATAACATTCACATATACATTCCCATATCTCATCTCATTTACATTCTCATCAATCCTCTCTTTCTCATACAATGCATGCTAACACATGTCATGAAATGCAAGTGAGTCCACTACCGATACCCATATGCAAAACCACTTTCATTCTCTTTATTATTCGCATGGCATGTGTTATCTATTCCAATTAACAATCATCGTAAAACGTGCCTTTAACAGGTAGCAGCAGAAACGTAACATATAAAAACATGGATCACATAACATGGATTGATACCAATAATCATATAGATAAAACCCTTGACATGCTCACGTATGCGATAGCACTACCATAACATGATTTACATAGTCTTACAATTATTGGAAATACACGTGTCATCATAAATCAGCATATCACTTATACCAAATATCATACAAGTAACTTTTAAACATCTTATATTAATCTTATTAGGGTTAGAGTGAGGTTAGGAAACTCACCTCGAGTCACCGATCCTCGAAAAGTAGATAAACGTCAAGTTCTACAACAAAAAACGGAATAAACAATAATAATGTATGAGTATAACTATAGGGGCAAAATGGTAATTTTACCAAATGAAGTCATAAATCTCAAGGTAGTGATCTACGTGTCATTCTATGTCCAACGCCATTGACTAGACTCAAATCGGAGTCCGTCGCGTTTTACGAGATAAAAGGTAGGGCTTACTATGCTAATGCGGGTCCTAAAAGACAGGCTGTATTTTTGACCGAGTCAAAATGTCACCAAACTTTAATGGAATGTTCCAGACATTAATCTAAGACTCTGAGAACTGCCCGCATAATTTTCGGAGTACTAGATTATTTATTATGAATTATTTAAGATAATATATACTAGAAAATACCCGAAACGGAATTTAAATACATAATTATAATTATACAAAGAAATTAGTACTTAGAAGTATTTTTATTAAATACTAGATATTAAAATACACTACCAGTATTTATCTCATAATTTTCGGAGCTCGTTTGATATTTTTAATAATTAATATACTCATAAAATAGCTCCTTATTAATTATTAAAAATATTAAACTATAATATTATAGCTTTATAACTTACATTATGTAATAAAATAGTCCCAGGGTCATTACCCTAATTTTCTAGAATTTATAAATACATATAGGTATTTATTAACTATTTAAAACTATTTAAAACTCATATTTATTATTTATATTAACCATATAAATATTAAATATATAATATATATAATATAATAATGATATATATATATACATTATTAACAATAATATTCTATAACATAAAACATTAAGGGTATTAATTATAAACTATTCACAATTATTAAAATAATTTAAATCATTTTAAACTAATTAAACTAATTATACTAATAATAATAATAATAATAATAATAATAATAATAATAATAATCTCAAACCCGCGTGTCAACCCGAACCGACCCATGGGTAAACGGGTTACCCGGATACACTCTCAAGGAGACCCAAATGCGTGACCCGATAGGTCAGACCCGACCCAACCGGATCTTAAACGGACTATCCATATTAACTCACAACTAAACCCAACCCAGAAACCTAATCGGGTCAAACCAACCCGGAACCGAAACCCAATCTCACTCACAACCTAATCCTACCCACTTACCCAAACCCTAACCAAACCCGAACTCGCTTACAAACACAACGTGGTTCGCCCCAACTACCCAAACCCGACCCGAATAGGATCCGGCGTCAAAACGACGCCGTCCCACTAAAGGGGACCCGTGGGTTATTACCGACCCTAACCCGTGACCCTAAACCACTTCTACACACATCCTAACCCTACCCAAACCCGACCCGAGTTCGGGTTTTATAACCAGAAACCCAAACGGGTTTCACCTTCTTCTCCGGCGACCCCGACGCCGCCGGTGACAGCGGTTTCGCCGGAAAACTTTCCAGGCTTGTTTCTCCCTCATCTCTCCATCAAAATCCATGAAACCAACGGGAGATTGACTGGAAATTCTTCCTCTACAACATACTGGGAGCTGAACACCTAGATATCTCATTTAGGGTTCCTACTATCCGATTATCGTTTTGACCAAACAAAAGAATAATGGCCTGCATGGCCATTCAAACTTGCACCGAATCAAAACCTGCTATAATGGGGCTCTTCTGGGTTCACTAGGGTCTGATTAGTGTAGATTTTAGGGGCCTATGTTCACACATGACCAATCAAGCTCCTAGGTTGAGCTTTAATGGTGGCCGGAGTATAACCAGAGCTTAGGGCTCTGTTTGGCTAACATGCATGTGATCCTAGTATGCCTAGATGACATGCAAATGCTCAAGAGTGTGTGAGAGGGGTTGGGTTTACCTCAGGTTGCCTCGGGTTGTCACAACTCTCTTAATCTCCTCCGATCTCCTTCTCTTCCTCTCCTCCTGCGGCTCTCTCTCTCTCTCTCTGGTTCTGTGTGCCTGAGGGTGTGTGCACAGAATGGACAGAGAGGGGTGTGTGTGGGGGTGTGCACAAGCCGAGGGTGTAGGGTGGGGTGAGAGATGTTTGGTTGGTCTCTCAACCTCTCACTCGGTCTCTCTCTCTATGTAGCAGTCCATTTGGACAGCTTGGTAGGGTGTGAGTTGCTGAATATCAGGGGTTAAATGGGGGAAGTGTGTTCCTTATATAGAGGGAGGGGGAAGGGAGATTTGGTTGTGTGTGGTTGGGACATTACCAAGTATACATGTATATGTGTGTTTATGCGTGTCACGCCCCGGAGTAAGCCAAAAATAGGGAAAATAAAAATTTTTCCTTTATGGGTCCGTAGACACGTGACTAGTTTGTTAACCGTTCTGTCCTTCTAACTCCGCACCATAAAAATCATAAGGAAATGCTAGAACATAAGCATAATCTAAACTTATCAGAGTGTAAGTATAGCAGTGGAAATTAAACAGGCCATACTGGGCATACGAATTACAATAACTTCAATCTTAATACAAGAGGCCATACTAAACAATTTATACAATCTTAAAACTTGAGAAACTGTTTATCAGGTCCTGGGCAAGGCTTTATTCTCCTTGGCTCCACGGTACAGCATCCTGAACTCTTCTATCTATCTCCAAACCTGCAACACTCTGGGCATACGAATGCCCAGGGCGTAACATGCCGTCAGCCTTGGAACAAGGTTGAGTGAGAGTCTCAACCGCACAATAATCAGTAAATACATAACATCTCTCAACTCACGTCATAGTTTAGTACTTTAAAGTATGGTTATTCTCTTATCAAAAGACGCATTCTCACCACGGGCATAGCAGAGGTCTCAACAAGAAAGGTAAACAGATAATCATGACATCATAGAATACATTTTCCTTATTACAAACTCGTGCGTGCAAATGCATGATCAATAAGACTCTTTCCCAACTCTTTTCAAAGACACTTGCTTTTAAAACAGATATTTTCAAAGCCATTTTATTTTAAAACCAAAACTTTCCAAAACCAAATCATTTGTACCAGTTCATTTCCTCCTCAACTCAATCTCATCATTCGCTTTCTCTTTCTCATCTACTTGACAACACGCGGTATATCAAGGATGACAACATGCTATCATAACCAATTCATACTCATTCCCTTGATAGGCCACCGGACGTCTTCACGGTGCACACTATCTGTAAACAATGAAACTGGCACATGGGACGTCTTAAACCATGTGTATACTCTCACCGGTCGTCTACACAGCTGAGAAATATATTAGAGCACTAGCCGGATGTATTCAACGATACATGGGACGTCTTCAACCACGTATGCGCATCACCGGACGTCTTCAACGGCGAGAGGCGGGCTAGGAACCCTAACCGTTCATGTCCACCCGGCTCGTCAGCCGTTGATCCATAGGATCCAGAAATCACATCTCATCTCATTCACATTCTCATCAAACACTTCTCTTTCTCGTACATGACGCATGCTGACACATGTCATGAAATGCACGTGTGTCCATCATCGATACTCATATACAATTCTACTTTCATTTCTCTTTATTATTAACATGGCATGCGTTATCTATTCAGTCAACAACATCGTAAAACGTGCATTTAACACATAGCAGCAGAAACGTAACATATAGAGCATGGATCATATAACATGGATTTGATACCGATAAACATATAGATAAAACCCTTGACATGCTCACGTATGCGATAGCACTACCATAACATGCTCTTAAACATCTTATAATTAACGGCAATACACTTGACATCAATAATCAGCTCATCACTTATACAGAATATCATACATGTGACTTTAATCATCTTATATTAGTCTTAATAGGATTAGAGTGAGGTTAGGAAACTCACCTCGAGTCGCCGCTTCTCGAAACGCAGATAAACGTCAAGTTCTACAACAATAAACGGAATAAACAGATGTAATGTATGAGTACAACTATAGGGGCAAAATGGTAATTTTACCAAATGAGGTCATAAACCTCAAGGTAGTGATCTACGTGTCATTCTAAGTCCAACGCCATTGACTAGACTCAAATCGGAGTCCGTCGCGTTTTTCGAGGTAATATGCGGGGCTTACTACACTAATGCAGGCCCTAAAAGACAGGCTGTATTTTCGACCGAGTCGAAAAGTCACCAAACTTTACGGGAATGTTCTAGACATTATTCTAAGATTCTGGGAACTGACCGCGTAATTTTCGGAGTCCTAGATTATTTATTATGAATTATTGAAGATAATATATGCTAGAAAATACCCGAAACGGGATTTAAATACATAATTATAATAATACAAAAGAATCAGTACTTAGAAGTATTTTTTTTTTTTTTTTATTAAATACTAGATATTAAAATACACTATCAGTATTTATTTCATAATTTTCGGAGCTCGTTTGGTATTTTTAATAATTAATATACTTATAAAATAGCTCCTTTTTAATTATTAAAAATACTGGACTATAATATTATGGCTTTATAACTTACACTATATAATAAAATAGTCACAGGGTCATTACCCTAATTTTCTAGAATTTATAAATACACGTAAGTATTTATTAACTAATTAAAACCATTTAAAACTAATATTTATTATTTATATTAATCATATAAATAATAAATATACAATATTTATAATATAATAATGATATATAGAATATTAAAATAATATTCTATAATATTAAAAACCTTAATGGTTTAATTATAAATTAATTAATAATTATTAATCCACTTAAAACCTTTTAAACTAATAATAATAATAATAATAATAATAATAATAATAATAATAATAATAATAATAATATTAATATATTCTGAGACCCGACGGGTCAAACCCGAACCGACCCGACCTAAACGGGTAACCCGGATGTACTTACAAAGAAACCCAAAGGCATGACCCGTTCGGTCAAACCCGACCCGACCGCATCCTAAATGGACTACCCATTTACACACTCAATCTAAACCCAACCAGAAACCTAATCGGGTCAAACCAAACCCGGAACCGTAACCCAAACACAGACACAATCTTAACCTACCCGTTAACCCAAACCCGGACCCATTCTAAGACACAAGACGACCCAAACCAAACTCAACCCAAATCCACAACCCGACCCATGGCGTCAAAACGACGCCGTTCCACTAAAGAGGACCCGTGGGTTATTTAAACCCAACCCGGCCCGCTACCCAAACCCATTTACTCTCTCATCCTAACCCTACCCAAACCCGATCCGGACCCGCCTGTTATAACCCGAACCCAATCGGGTCGTCATCTTCTTCTCCGGCGAGACCAGGCCGCCGGAAAGTCGGGCTTCGCCGGCGATCACCTCTCTCTTCATATCTCTCTCATTTCTCAACCAAAATGCACGAGGTCAACGGGGAAATGACCGGAATCCCTTCCTCTTCAACATATTATGAACTTACGGTCTGAATCGTTCGTTTAGGGTTCCTACTAAGCGATTATTCTTTCGGTCATCCGAAAGAATAATGGCCTGCATGGCCATGTAAAAGACTCCCAAATCACAAACTGTTCAATGGGGGTCTAACTGGGACCAAGGGGGTCAGTTTAGTGTAGATTTTTAGGGCTTTGTTTGTGATTTGAAAATCAAGCTCGATCTTGAGCTCTAATGGCCGCCGGAGCAGTCCTAAAGCTTAGGGCTCTGTTTGGGGGCTTGCATGTGGGCCTGGGGGTGTCTAGGGGGACATGCAGATGCTTAAGAAAGAAAATGGGGTGTGTGTTTTACCTCAGGGGCTCAGATCTTTCTCTTCTACTTCGGTTTCTTCTTTCTTCTCCGATCAACTCTCCTCTCTCCCTCCGGCGTCTCTATTCTCTCTCTCTAGTCTTCTGCGTGTGTGTGTGGGTGTAGATAGAGGTGGTATGGAGAGGGGTGAGGAAGAGATGATGTAGAGGGGGAGGTGTGTGTGTAAACCGAGGATGAGGGAGGGTGTGTTCTCTCTTAAGCTCTCTCTCACTCTCGGGCACTCTCTCTCTCTCTAAGAATCTGTATAAAACAGATTGTGGGGTGAAATGGTGGGAAGGGGGTGCATTATATAGAGGGAAGGTGAGGGAGGTTTGATTATGTGCTATAGGTGCACTAATGCATACTTAGGTATGTGTGTTCGTGTGTTCAAGGGTAGATTAAGGGTGGGGTCCACATGACCGTCAAGTGGTGGTGTGGGTCCCACTCTTGAGTTGACGTGCTTAAGGCAAGTGCCAGCGTCTCAGTTGTGCCTACAGTAGTGAAAACGAAGACAGGTATAGATGTAGGTATTAACGGGGCTGTGCATATGCCTAGACATAAATCTGACTTCTAATTAAATTAAAGACATCGAGGTCACGACTATGCTATTAGGTTCTAGGTTAGACTTAATGTTGTCGCCAAGACGTTGACTATGGGATTTTAATAAGGACTCCTAATTAGGGTCACCCTAATGGGCCTTCTGTAATCATCTCCTGGGGTGACGTCACTATACTAAATTCCTACGTGGAATTTCTAGAAAATTCTGGGTGCTACATCTCTACCCACCTTATTTGAGGATTTCGTCCTCGAAATCTAGAGTTTGCTAGATCTTAAATGTGCTAAGTCTTACTCATATGGTTAGTTGTTCTATACTATCTCAGGCGCTCTTATCAATCTAAATGGTCTACCTGACCATAAGTTGTTGTCCACTGTTCCTGGGTCTGATTTCTATGGAATACATCAGCTCCTTCTCACAATTTCTCTTGAACTTTCCCAAACATCTTGTAACATCATTTCCATATAGAGTTCAGAATTCTAGCAGTGGGCATGGTACCTTCAGTCTTCCATTCTGTTCAGTGCTGGAATTGATTCCCTGATCTGCGTGTTCTTTTTCTGGATATTTGTGGTGGTGGAGCATCGTTCTGAACTTCTTGTTCGGGACAAACTTTGCGTACATGCCTAGTCTTTCCACAATTGAAACACCGTACTTGTTTCCCGGTGAGTTGCCTCGGTGCTGTGCATTCTTTGGAGTGGTGTCCAAGTGTTCCGCAGTTGTAGCAGATATCACGTTGCTTTACATGTGTCTGAACGGCTGTCTGGCTAACTCTTCTGTCACTGATTTGCTGTCTCTTGTTATGATTCTGAGTGCGCTCAGAGTTTCCTCTGGTGATTACAGACTGCATTCGAGTGCTTGCTCGTGACACTTGATTGCCTCTTCGACTTTCTCCTGGGTTGGTTGTCTGGAACCAGTTGTCTTTTTCTCCTTGTGGGTGGCTTTTTAGTTTCTTGCTGTTCAGAGCTATGTTCTCTAGTTGTGTGGCCAATTCGACCATTTCTTCGAACGGTTGATCAAGGTATACTGCTGCTGTCTTTTGAATATCTGGATTTAGTCCTCCGTAATATTGTAGTGTCTTATTTTGCTGAGTATCTACCATGAATGGAGCAAATCGTGATAGTCTCTCAAATTTCGACGTGTATTCTTGCACCGTCATGTCGCCTTGAACTAACTCTATAAATTCCTTTTTCTTCTTGTTTCTTTCTGTTCTTGGGAAGTACTTTGCTAGGAATTTTGTTTTGAATGCTTCCCACGTCATTCTCCTTGTAACATCTTCGCCCACTGTAGCTTCAACAGATTCCCACCAGTCTGCTGCTGAATACGTTAATTGGAAAACAGCTAGGCGTCTTTTCTCTGTCTCGTTGCATTCGAGGGCTTGAAACATTCGTTCCATATCACGAAGCCATTGCTCAGCTTCCCATGCTTCTGTCATTCCAGTGAAAGTTCCTGGTTTAAGTGCACGGAATCTCTCAAGCAGTTTATCTCCTGTCTGACGAGTATTTCCGTTGTTGATGACGCGGTCCAGGTGATTACTTGCTTGTTCCACGCGTCGGACAAGGGCTCCTATCAATCCAGTTGGATCTACTGCTGGAGGTATCACATTTGTTGGTCCGTTGGATGAATTCTGAGTATTCCGTTTTCTCTTAACCATGGTGTACGCTAGAAAGGGTTACACCTACGAGTTAACACCTATTTGGTCAATACCTTATCTTATCTTGTCTGATCATATGACAAGTAACAATATTGAGTTAACAGGGAATTCTAGCATATAACGATCATCACAACTACTACTAGGATTAAGGGTAAGGCATCCTTATCCTTGGTCTTTCTAGACTCTAGGTTGAACTGACTGTTCCGAGATCCATCTCAGGAAATTCGTCAGTGCCTACAACATCTATCAACTAATGGTCAAGCCTATTTTCTTGTTAATAATAAACATATAAGAGGTAAGAGTAGCAATTAGTTAAAAGTAAGAAATCATCTCATCCATACAATTATAGATAAGTCAAGTCAGAAACATCTACTACTGATCAGAAAATAAAAGGGTACATCAACAGTACGAATATTAATTCTACGAATCTGGAATACATCAAGAGAAGTGGAACAATTAAAATATAAGATGAATCTAGCTAAGAATCCATCCTCCATCTCTCTCCACATCGGAGTCCGAGGTCACCTCTCCTAGATCACTAGATGGTGGAAAGTCAATCGGAGGGATACCAACAAATGCATCCCAGGCTGGCTCTAGGGGCCAATCAGGGTCCTCTATCATCTCTGGCTCCGCTAGTGGGTCCTCATCTGGATCATCATCTGAGTCATCGTCAGAACCTGCAGGAGTAACATAGTGTACTATGTCCTCTTGTGGCTCTTCCTGGTCATGGATGGCAAGGTTTCCAAGGGCATGAGGAATCTCCTCCATCTCAGCAGACAGTAACCGCGGTGCTATCACTCTATGATATGCTATCTCTGGAATAGGTCTCTCACGGAAGAAACAGCGTGTCCATCTCCTTAAGCTCTGGCGAACTGTATGCCTGATGGTGTTGCTAACATAGCCAAATCCTCGAGGGGCAAATTGTCTCTCTAAGGTAACTCTGTACTGTCCATCCTCAGCATCGTGCTCTATCTCGTACTCCATGCTAGCCTGCCCAACACAGAAAACTAACTTAGTGCTGGTGCTAATTAATGAAATATCTTAAAGTTTCATAGTGACAAGGGGGTATCTTTCTTAATTCTTTCTAAACCTTGAGTTACTGTTAATTGTTCCAAATCTGACTCTCTGATCCTATAATAGTTCTTGCTTCTACATTTATTACACTAGTGACTTCTATGGTTCAACTTATTGCGGGGATTTATTAGTCATTCTTATAGGCTAAGAGTATACAAGTTTAAATATATTACTAATGACAGCAAGCAATACATCCACGTGAGAATATATATATCAAGTTAGAGATAATATCCATAGATAGATTTAAACATAGTGCAACATAGTTACAACAACATTTACATCAGAGAGTGCGTACGCTAAGTACGTACATAGTAGGGAATAGTGCCAACAACATATACATGAAAGGCGTACACGTTACTACTACTACGTGTTACATGCCTAAGTACAGCTATATACACAAAAGATGGACTGACAGTCCTATTACATAGTCCTTAATCTTCTAGATCCTAGATCTTCGACTTTCCCTTCTCAGCTATGTCTTTCTTGGGTGGTTTCTTGCCTGAATTCTTAGTTGGGTCAGCATTGACTGAGGAATCAACATCCTCCACAGAGATGGTCTCCTTTGCCGGAACTCCTTCATCATCATCCTCCTCCCTATCAGTCCCCATGACTGACTCAACAGTCAAGGGTGTATCAGCTATGGACTCCTCTGGCACTGGGGGTGGCATAGCAGAAGATGGTCCTACGGGTCCTGGTGGGGGTGTCAGCTTAACTCGAAAGGTCATGACTCGGAGGGTATAGCTGTCATGAGTCATCTCAGCTGCTTCCTGATGAACAAGTCTAAGGGTGTTCTCTCGATAATATGCCTCTCTCTGCAGGATCTCTGGGTCCTCAATTCCCAACACATGTACATCATGCCACATGTTTTCCTCCAAATGTAGCTGAGCACTCCGTCGGATCCTTTGTCGGTACAATACTGGGTATGCAGGCTCTATACGATCTGGATAAACCCAATGTCCTCCAAACCCGTCGTGGACATAGAATGGTTCCATGCTAACCTGTCCAATGTAAACTATCATAGGGTTAGTATCTTCATAAGTAGGGAAAAGATCTAATGGTTTATAACTTAAAGTGCATAGGACAAACGGTAAATGCCTAACCTAGGCTCTGATACCACTAAAACCCTGTCACGCCCCGGAGTAAGCCAAAAATAGGGAAAATAAAAATTTTTCCTTTATGGGTCCGTAGACACGTGACTAGTTTGTTAACCGTTCTGTCCTTCTAACTCCGCACCATAAAAATCATAAGGAAATGCTAGAACATAAGCATAATCTAAACTTAAGTATAGCAGTGGAAATTAAACAGGCCATACTGGGCATACGAATTACAATAACTTCAATCTTAATACAAGAGGCCATACTAAACAATTTATACAATCTTAAAACTTGAGAAACTGTTTATCAGGTCCTGGGCAAGGCTTTATTCTCCTTGGCTCCACGGTACAGCATCCTGAACTCTTCTATCTATCTCCAAACCTGCAACACTCTGGGCATACGAATGCCCAGGGCGTAACATGCCGTCAGCCTTGGAACAAGGCTGAGTGAGAGTCTCAACCGCACAATAATCAGTAAATACATAACATCTCTCAACTCACGTCATAGTTTAGTACTTTAAAGTATGGTTATTCTCTTATCAAAAGACGCATTCTCACCACGGGCATAGCAGAGGTCTCAACAAGAAAGGTAAACAGATAATCATGACATCATAGAATACATTTTCCTTATTACAAACTCGTGCGTGCAAATGCATGATCAATAAGACTCTTTCCCAACTCTTTTCAAAGACACTTGCTTTTAAAACAGATATTTTCAAAGCCATTTTATTTTAAAACCAAAACTTTCCAAAACCAAATCATTTGTACCAGTTCATTTCCTCCTCAACTCAATCTCATCATTCGCTTTCTCTTTCTCATCTACTTGACAACACGCGGTATATCAAGGATGACAACATGCTATCATAACCAATTCATACTCATTCCCTTGATAGGCCACCGGACGTCTTCACGGCGCACACTATCTGTAAACAATGAAACTGGCACATGGGACGTCTTCAACCATGTGTATACTCTCACCGGTCGTCTACACGGCTGAGAAATATATTAGAGCACTAGCCGGATGTATTCAACGATACATGGGACGTCTTCAACCACGTATGCGCATCACCGGACGTCTTCAACGGCGAGAGGCGCGCTAGGAACCCTAACCGTTCATGTCCACCCGGCTCGTTAGCCGTTGATCCATAGGATCCAGAAATCACATCTCATCTCATTCACATTCTCATCAAACACGTAAAACGTGCATTTAACATATAGCAGCAGAAACGTAACATATAGAGCATGGATCATATAACATGGATTTGATACCGATGAACATATAGATAAAACCCTTGACATGCTCACGTATGCGATAGCACTACCATAACATGCTTTTAAACATCTTATAATTAACGGCAAAACACTTGACATCATAAATCAGCTCATTACTTATACAGGATATCATACATGTGACTTTAATCATCTTATATTAGTCTTAATAGGATTAGAGTGAGGTTAGGAAACTCACCTCGAGTCGCCGCTTCTCGAAACGCAGATAAACGTCAAGTTCTACAACAATAAACGGAATAAACAGATGTAATGTATGAGTACAACTATAGGGGCAAAATGGTAATTTTACCAAATGAGGTCATAAACCTCAAGGTAGTGATCTACGTGTCATTCTAAGTCCAACGCCATTGACTAGACTCAAATCGGAGTCCGTCGCGTTTTTCGAGGTAATATGCGGGGCTTACTACACTAATGCAGGCCCTAAAAGACAGACTGTATTTTCGACCGAGTCAAAAAGTCACCAAACTTTACGGGAATGTTCTAGACATTATTCTAAGATTCTGGGAACTGACCGCGTAATTTTCGGAGTCCTAGATTATTTATTATGAATTATTGAAGATAATATATGCTAGAAAATACCCGAAACGGGATTTAAATACATAATTATAATAATACAAAAGAATCAGTACTTAGAAGTATTTTTTTTTTTTTTTATTAAATACTAGATATTAAAATACACTATCAGTATTTATTTCATAATTTTCGGAGCTCGTTTGGTATTTTTAATAATTAATATACTTATAAAATAGCTCCTTTTTAATTATTAAAAATACTGGACTATAATGTTATGGCTTTATAACTTACACTATATAATAAAATAGTCACAGGGTCATTACCCTAATTTTCTAGAATTTATAAATACACGTAAGTATTTATTAACTAATTAAAACCATTTAAAACTAATATTTATTATTTATATTAATCATATAAATAATAAATATACAATATTTATAATATAATAATGATATATAGAATATTAAAATAATATTCTATAATATTAAAAACCTTAATGGTTTAATTATAAATTAATTAATAATTATTAATCCACTTAAAACCTTTTAAACTAATAATAATAATAATAATAATAATAATAATAATAATAATATTAATATATTCTGAGACCCGACGGGTCAAACCCGAACCGACCCGACCTAAACGGGTAACCCGGATGTACTTACAAAGAAACCCAAAGGCATGACCCGTTCGGTCAAACCCGACCCGACCGCATCCTAAATGGACTACCCATTTACACACTCAATCTAAACCCAACCAGAAACCTAATCGGGTCAAACCAAACCCGGAACCGTAACCCAAACACAGACACAATCTTAACCTACCCGTTAACCCAAACCCGGACCCATTCTAAGACACAAGACGACCCAAACCAAACTCAACCCAAATCCACAACCCGACCCATGGCGTCAAAACGACGCCGTTCCACTAAAGAGGACCCGTGGGTTATTTAAACCCAACCCGGCCCGCTACCCAAACCCATTTACTCTCTCATCCTAACCCTACCCAAACCCGATCCGGACCCGCCTGTTATAACCCGAACCCAATCGGGTCGTCATCTTCTTCTCCGGCGAGACCAGGCCGCCGGAAAGTCGGGCTTCGCCGGCGATCACCTCTCTCTTCATATCTCTCTCATTTCTCAACCAAAATGCACGAGGTCAACGGGGAAATGACCGGAATCCCTTCCTCTTCAACATATTATGAACTTACGGTCTGAATCGTTCGTTTAGGGTTCCTACTAAGCGATTATTCTTTCGGTCATCCGAAAGAATAATGGCCTGCATGGCCATGTAAAAGACTCCCAAATCACAAACTGTTCAATGGGGGTCTAACTGGGACCAAGGGGGTCAGTTTAGTGTAGATTTTTAGGGCTTTGTTTGTGATTTGAAAATCAAGCTCGATCTTGAGCTCTAATGGCCGCCGGAGCAGTCCTAAAGCTTAGGGCTCTGTTTGGGGGCTTGCATGTGGGCCTGGGGGTGTCTAGGGGGACATGCAGATGCTTAAGAAAGAAAATGGGGTGTGTGTTTTACCTCAGGGGCTCAGATCTTTCTCTTCTACTTCGGTTTCTTCTTTCTTCTCCGATCAACTCTCCTCTCTCCCTCCGGCGTCTCTATTCTCTCTCTCTAGTCTTCTGCGTGTGTGTGTGGGTGTAGATAGAGGTGGTATGGAGAGGGGTGAGGCAGAGATGATGTAGAGGGGGAGGTGTGTGTGTAAACCGAGGATGAGGGAGGGTGTGTTCTCTCTTAAGCTCTCTCTCACTCTCGGGCACTCTCTCTCTCTCTAAGAATCTGTATAAAACAGATTGTGGGGTGAAATGGTGGGAAGGGGGTGCATTATATAGAGGGAAGGTGAGGGATGTTTGATTATGTGCTATAGGTGCACTAATGCATACTTAGGTATGTGTGTTCGTGTGTTCAAGGGTAGATTAAGGGTGGGGTCCACATGACCGTCAAGTGGTGGTGTGGGTCCCACTCTTGAGTTGACGTGCTTAAGGCAAGTGCCAGCGTCTCAGTTGTGCCTACAGTAGTGAAAACGAAGACAGGTATAGATGTAGGTATTAACGGGGCTGTGCATATGCCTAGACATAAATCTGACTTCTAATTAAATTAAAGACATCGAGGTCACGACTATGCTATTAGGTTCTAGGTTAGACTTAATGTTGTCGCCAAGACGTTGACTATGGGATTTTAATAAGGACTCCTAATTAGGGTCACCCTAATGGGCCTTCTGTAATCATCTCCTGGGGTGACGTCACTATACTAAATTCCTACGTGGAATTTCTAGAAAATTCTGGGTGCTACAATGCGTCCAAGGGTAGATGTGAGGGTAAGGTTCACATGACCTTTATAGTGTGGGTCTCACCCTCGGATAGGTACACTAGGATGTATTTGAGTAATAGTATAGGTGTAATGCTGGAAATGTGTGTGCTCAACTGTGAAAGTGAACATCGTTATAGGTGTAGGCATGAACGAGCAGTGTACGAGCCTGAATATTAGTACGTTTGCGAGTCCTACTAGAAGTCTAGAGTGTCGAGGTTATGACTATCTAATCTTAGTACTAGATTAGGAATTATATCGTCGTTGTTGCTAAGACGTTGACTATAGGATCTTATAAGGATCCTAACTAAGGTCACCCTAATGGGCCTTATGTAACTGTCATTCTGGTGACGTCATCTGTCACTAATCTTATATTCCTACGTGGAATTTCTAGAAAATTCTGGGTGCTACAGACTCATAAAAAGCATCCTTAAAATCATCTTTTTACTATGTCTGGTTCATCGCATCGCACTCTTGCATTTCCCCCTCCGACTGTGTCTGAAACGCGGCGCTGACATTGTTCAGGTCTTGCTGTGCCAGGGGCACAAGTCACTGTTGATACTGTACCTTCTAAGGTATATCAAAAAGAGTAAAAACCTCCGTACTGTCTCCCTGACGGTATATTGGAACTCTCGTCAACGGACCCTATTTGACTAAATCCAGCCTTTGCATATAGATTCCTGTAGAACCTTTCATAGGATTGTTCATTTATCTTTTCATATAGGACAATGTGATATAACTGCTGTATGCCCTGGTGGGATTACCTGCACAGTGTAGACGCTTATGTGGCATAGAATAGAACCTCTTTCTTATGATTCCCAAGGCAATCACTCACATGTAATCACATTGAGTTGACCTGCCTAGGCACCATGACAAGGATGTCTGCTCCATGCTTACAAAGATATACACCACAAGCCTTGTTTGTCGGTCCTAAGACATAGGAGTATGAAAACATGCTAGACAGTATGATCACCATGATCACATATTAACCAGTTTCTCCCAGAAACTCTGTCCAGATATCCTAGATATAACTATATTAACCAGTTTCTCCCAGAAACTCTGTCCAGATATCCCAGATATGACCATATTCCCCCAGAAACTCTGCCCAGATGTCTGTGGATATCACATTTTTCTTACCCACAGCTTTTCTTTAAAAATCTTTTTTAATTTAAAACACAAAATAATGAGTCGCCACTTAATTTTTTAAAAGGAAAAATTAAAAAACCATTTCAAAAGAAAACTGATCTTTTACGAAAGCAAAGATTAACTAGGTCTGGAGATTATGGAATGAGAAGGGAAGGAGTCCATCGGACTAAAACACCCCTTCTCATCCTATCTCACGATAGGCCTCTACTTAACATCCTTTTAATCGAATTATTAACTTAAATATGCCCTCAACTAATACATATGTATAAATATACATTACAAAAGCATATCTAAAGGGTGTAAGATCGCAAATGATAAAATATCATTCAAAAATCACATAATTCGAGTAGCAAGCATTATGATATGCAAATAGGGAAATAGAGAACTTACCCGGGATCCGGCCGCGAATATTAAACGTGTAAATGCATGCAAATAGATAAAACCTAAAAAAAGAGTCTCTAATCCATATATACAAGTAAAGCAAGTCCTAATTCTAAGGTGTCGCACATAAGATTGAAAAATCGATAAAATCAAGGAATTAAAGTAAGCTAAAAAGGGATTCAAGAAATCATATCTTAATAGCGCTACAAAACAGAGGGTTAGTCCACATGGTATACAAGGTGTAAAGTTGAGTGTTAAATAACAATCCTAGACTTCTAGCTTAAATCTATCAAATGTAATTAAATCTAAAGCAAATAAGTTCTAATTACAAGCATCAAGCCATACGGATGAATATGTACATGAACAAGAATAAATTATGAAATACTCAGCGATTTAGATCACTTAAACTTTGAATTCAAGCTTAACTAATCATTATTGAAACTTGGTTTGAACCTTAACTCATGAAAATATCATCTAAGCTATTATTTATGAGATTGATCAAAATTGTTGCAGAATTCTGGAAATCACTGAGAGCAGATCAGAACTTCAAAGAAATAAAAAGCATGGTTCCCATGGTTTGATCTTGATTAATTTTGGACACAAGATGCATCTGTGTGTCTAGTTTTTAACCCAAAAAAGAAATCAAAGTTTCAACGGTTGGATCTCCGGGAATTGGGCAAAAACCAGACATCACTCAGCATTCTACAACCCTTTGTCAAGAGTTCTTGCACGATTTTCTAAAAATAGCCAAAAAATTAGAAATGCTTTGTTCTTTTTAGGGTGACTTCCTAAAAAATTAGTTTGGGTCACAAATACTTTATTAAGGTTCTGATTTACTTATTTCAAAAGAGTGCTACTGTTCTGAAACTCTGGACAGATTGTAGTGACTTCACAAAACTCATGACCAAACCATTTTAAACATGAAATCTCCTTAAAAGAAAAATTACAGTGGTAGAACTTTAAGTTATAAATACTTTCCCGTTGGTTTCACTTAATTCCAATGGTTAGATTATCAACTAAAAATCTATGATCAAAACTGGTTGTGAACTCACTACTTTCATTGTCAAGTTCAACTTTATTTGTTAACCCCCAACTATATTAAACCATGAAGTTGGGCTTAATCCAAACTACTTCTCCTACCATTTGATGGTCATTGGAGACTAAAGACCCTTATACTTGTAGATTTCAAATGAAGTACGAATAGACTTCTCAAAATCTCAAGATGATGAATCTAAACCATGGAGATAGGCTTAGATTCAAACTACCTTCTCCTACCATTTGATGGTCATTGGAGATAGAGATATGACTAATACTCATGAGTCTTCAAGGAATATAAAGAGATTCCATGAGAACTCCAAGTTAGGGAACCCAAACCCTTGTGAGGGTTTGGATTCATCCACTTGTCCTTATGTAAAAGATGATCAACCTTAAGTCTTCCATGAGAAGCACAAGCTTACATGGAGTCAAGGGATCAAACTCAAGAGTTTTCAAGAGAGATATTGATGATCTTTAAGAATCTCAAGAGGGAAGTATAAACAACAAGAATGAATGAAACAAAGAAAACTAAGTAGTTTGAAGATTAGAGGCTTAAAAGAAAGGATGAAAAGAAACAACTTGTGGTTAGAGGATCACCTCCAAAATATCCTCAAAGCTTCTCTACTTTGAAGATCTTCCAAGCTCTTCTTCAAGCTCTCAAAACTCTCTATCTCTCTAAAATATATGTTGTTATAGTGGTATTTATCTCTTGGTATATTATGGTATCTCTCCCCCTTTTTCCAAGGAAGATCCCTCTTCTTTTATAGACAAAAACCCAGGTATTTTCAGTGAATTCGAAGTAAAAGACAGGTGTAAATATCTCATTTGGTGGTACAATACGTACTCCCTGAAAACAGACAAACTGCTGCAGAAGGCGGCAGTTAAAAATCCTTTGTGGCAGTCAATGGATTCTGCCGCGGCACTTCGTGACAACCGCAAAGACATTCAATAAGTGCCGCACGGCACCCAGTGACAGCCGTTTCGAAATTCTGATTGCCGTGTTTTTGTCAAAATTACTTTTCAGTTTTTTTTGTTTTATCTGCATACATATACGTTTTGTACCACAAAATACGGACTTTAAAAGCAAACGGCAGTCAGAAAATGTTGGCGGCAGTTGATGAATGCCGTAACGGCAGTTGGTGAGTGCCGCACGGCACTTATCGAGTGCCGCTAAAACTTCCAAGTGCCGCGTTTTAGAAAATTTCCTCTTTTTCACCTTTTCTTTTCTTTCTTTTTCTTCTAAAAAGTTTATTTTTCCGAAAATAGTTTCTTATACCCGAATTTTCCTGAACACCCAGTATTTCTCTTTTCCTGTGAAAATTTTATCGCGATTGGAGAACTTTCTGAATAGTTTGGAAAACTTCAAATCTTTCGGTCATTATCATCATTGGACTTGGAGGTGACACTCTCCTAAATTTGACGTTTGGTCAAAATTGGGGTGTCTACAGTTTGCCCCTCTTCGACAGAGCTTGTGGAGCAACGCGTTTCACAAGTGAATGTCGAAGCTTGTGTAAAGACAAGCCTTTGACCAAACTGTCGGATTTAGGTAAAAAACAAAATGCGTTGCAAAAAGAGAACATGTACGCGGCAAGGGTTCACGCTGGTCGTGCTCAACGGTGAGCTGCCTACGTATCCCGTCAGGAGTAAGACCAAGACGTAGTTCAGGCAAACACACGCAAGCGCAAGTAATCACACGGATGGATGCACCTATCCTGTCGTAATGCGCATGCTATGTAATGATATTCTTTGAATAGACCTGATTATGTAGGCGCCATGCTTACTCTATATCATGTCTCCTCCATATATGGCACACATTACATGATGCGTTGGTCAGAGATGATTACCAAACTTTTGACCGATTCAAAAAATCTATCGCAGGGGCTAAGAAGATGCTTTTAACTGAAAAAAATGAGGGTTGACGCAAATTTGACGCAAAAACTGAGAATGTAAATATGTTACACTCCCAATCAGAGGATCGACGTAAATTTGTTACGAAGACTGAGAATATAAATCTGTTATATTCTCAAAATGAGGGTTGACGCAAATCTATTGCGAAAATTGAGAATGTAAATCCGTTATACTCCCTAATCAGAGGATCGATGTAAATTTGTTACGAAGATCGAGAATGTAAAATCTGTTATATTCTCAGAAAAAAAGGGGGTTGACGCAAATCTATTGCGAAAACCGAGAATGAAAATCCGTTACACTCCTAATCAGAGGATCGACGTAAATTTGTTACGAAGACCAAGAATATAAATCCGTTATATTCTCAAAATGGGGGTTGACGCAAATCTATTGCAAAAATCGAGAATGTAAATCCGTTACACTCCCTAATCAGAGGATCGACGTAAATTTGTTACGAAGATCGAGAATATAAAATCTGTTATATTCTCAGAATGAGGGTTGACGCAAATCTGTTGCAAAAATCGAGAATGTAAATCTGTTACACTCCCTAATCAGAGGATCGACGTAAATTTGTTACGAAGATCGAGAATATAAAATCTGTTATATTTTCAGAACGGGGTTGACGCAAATCTGTTGCGAGAACCGAGAATGTAAATCCGTTAAATTC
This sequence comes from Hydrangea macrophylla, assembly GCA_033977485.1. Taxonomy (NCBI): domain Eukaryota; kingdom Viridiplantae; phylum Streptophyta; class Magnoliopsida; order Cornales; family Hydrangeaceae; genus Hydrangea; species Hydrangea macrophylla. The sequence continues at coordinate 8,014,869 of CM066990.1, read as the reverse complement.
TCAAAACAAAGGATCGACGTAAATCTGTTACGCGGATCAAGAATATAAAATCTACTATATTCTCAGAATGGGGGTTGACGCAAATCTGTTGCAAAAACCGAGAATGTAAATCAGTTACATTCTCAAAACAAAGGATCGACGTAAATCTGTTACGCGGATCGAGAATATAAAATCTGTTATATGGTCAAAATTGGCTTGATTTAATTAAAAAAAAAAAATCCCAAGATTCAAAAGTTAATCAAATTCAGATTATTATAAGGGTCAAATAGACTCAAATCCCTTAAAAAAACAATTTTTTTTTTCAAAATCAGGAATCGAACAAACTTAAATTCAAATTCCGGAGTCGAGCTAGCTCAATTTTTTATTCGAATTTCAAAATCAGGAGTCGATCAGACTCAGTTTTATTTTTATCCCAAAAATCAAGGGCCAATCAGACCCAAATCTATTTCAAATTTCAAGATTAGGGGTCAATTAGACCTAGATTCACCTCAGTATTCGAAATCAGTAGTCAAATGTTACGAATAATATTATTTGGGGATGAAAGTGCCAAAAGTGGGCAAAATCAGGGGGTTTGGATTAAAATTTTGGGGTTTATTTTGAAATTTGGGGGGAAGACAGGCGGCACTTAAATCGCCTCAACTGTGGCACACGCTCCAAAATGCGATAGTCTGTGACTACCGTACGGTAGTCCGTGACTGCCGTACGGTAGTCCGTGAATGCCGCAACGGCATTCAGTGAGTGCCGCACGGAAGTGCAGAGACTGCCGCACACGGTTCCCCGAGTGCCGTTCTGAGCGGCAGAATGCTTAAACCGAAGGTTTCAATTCATTTCTCACTCACTCCTCAACTCTTTCACTCTTGGATCCTCTCCTGAGATTTTTCTTCTTTTATTCGCATTGATCCAAGAGATTCATAGGTAAGTTTTACTCGATCATAACCTCGAAATTCTCTTTATTTTGATTGCTTTCTTGATTTATTTTGAAGTTTAACCCTCGGTTCCTCTTTTCTTCTAAACAGACTATGGCTAGTGGTTCGAGGAGTAAGAAGAAGAAGGCCAAGTATACGGCCATTCCCCACTCCGACCCTTCCTTCTTGCTTCGGGACCCGGGCCAGCACTTGTCGGCACGAGCTCTTCAGCGAGAGGTATACGCGCTTTCACTCGTTCCTTCTCTTTTCAGATTATCCTATTACGAATCTTATGAACATATCGACATTATATTATCTCTTATGAATACGGTGCCTGACGAAACTTCCCATACTTTTCGTGCAATGCGACTGTTACCCTTATGAACCACATTTATTCCCATGTTTAGTTCGTCGTTCATTTGTTTTATTTATTATTATTTTTTTCTTTTCTTTTCTATTAGTACTCACGAATGTAATGTATTTCAATCACAACTTTGTACACCTTTCACCAATGCAACTTTTATGCTTACGAGTGCTGCAGTCGCCCTTCTTTTATTCATTTACTTCATTTCTTCTTTTATCCTCATGAGGGTAATGCATGTTTACGAAACAAACAATTCATTCATCTTCTTACGAGTATAAACACCATTATTTATTTTTTATTTTATTATTTTATTATTATTATTATTTTATTTTATTATTATTATATGTTTTTAGAAAGGAAAGAATTTCCTAATTGCTTTGACTGCTCTTTTCACTGACTTTATTATTCAGTCCCCTTTTTTCCTATTTTCAGACCTGTTTGATAATGAAAACCCCTTTCCGAGATTGGAATGTCATTTTTGGGTCGTTTATCCTTTATTCATACTTACTCTGTTCCATTCTCTCCATTTTTATTTCTTTTACTGATGTAAAATTTATTTTTTTATTATTATTATTATTATTTTTTAACTTTTGTAGCTTCCGCCCGACGTGCTGAAAGGGCACGGGAGTTTGGCCCACTGCTTTGAGTGGTTCGGGGAGCTGAACCCGACGATGAAGAGTCTAGTTACTGCTGCTGGCTTCGGGGACTTCGTCTAGCTCTTGACGAAGAGCTCGAATGATCTCCGACAGATTCATGCCTTAGCAGAGCGTTGGTGGGACACCACCAACACGTTCCATTTTGACTTTGGGGATATGACCCTGACCCCGCTCGACTTCTCGATGATTACGGGGATTGCCTTTGGTGGAGAGCGTTTGCGGTATCTGGCGGATACGGAGTGGGACCAGGTGGAACCATTCTTGGGAGTGGTCCCGGAGGAATCTTTGGTCATAGCCCGATGGTTCATGGATACGTTTAGGGGTCAGCAGGGTTTTACTGACGAGCAGATGACCCGGGGTTTTCTTATGTACATGCTGGGGTGCTCTCTGTTGAGCACCAAGGGTGACCGGGTCTCTGTTTCCCTGGTAGCGTCCCTGGAGCACCTGGACCGGATCGATGAGTATGACTGGGCTGATGCAGGGTTAGCCATCTTGTACAGGCATATGGGCGACATTTCCCGGGATAGGCCGGCTTCCACTAGTGGCTATTGGAGAGCGTGGGAGGTATACCCTTTTCTATATTTCACTGCTTATTACACTTTCAAAAAATTATTTAAACTGCGAGACTAACCTCTTCTTTTCTTCTTTCTTTTTATTTTTTATTTTTATTTTTTTTTATTGCAGATTTGGTCCCACGAGTATCTCTGCATAATGTCCCCTGAGACACGCGATGCTGACGCCCTCATCATGCCCTAGGGGCTGAAATGGGCGAAGGATAGAGTCGGGAAGAAGACTGGGGCCCACGATTTTATTTCGTTTAGGAACTTCCTGACGAACCTGAGAGAGCAGCATGTTCACTGGCAGCCATGGCTTAGGGTGCTTCCTGACACTCGCGTGGGGATCCGGCAGTCGGCTGGATACGACCCTACGAGACGACTTCTTGATGGGCCAGAGGGCCAGGCGTGGTACTTGGGAGAGAGGGTGACTAGGCAGTCACTGGCAGCCCCCGGATTCTTTGTGCCATACCCTCCTCCTGACTCTATGAGAGCCACAAACACACTCCAGGGTGGCGAGCTTACGACTGCTCTGATGGGCTTGAGTATCCACGACTTTGTGGACTCTCCCACCGGATATCCAGCATTCTGTGCCGCTAAGCTGATGCCAAACTTCCCTCTGATGGAAGTGACTCGGGTGAGTAAATGATTCCTTCATTCTTTTATGAGTTTTCTTTCATCCTTTATTTACTTTTTATTCTTTTTGTTTGCAGCCTGTTCTTGCTGCGGCTCGTCCGAGTGGGATTGGACCATGTCGACTGTCTCGTTCGGCGAGCCCTTCTCGACGATGATCCCCCGACTCTCACAGGGCACCCCTACTATTCCTCTTCATTATGACGTCGTCCCGCGTGCTTATGCGGAGGAGGGATTGACGTATGCCCACAGCGTGCGGCAGTGGGTTCTTGGGCGAGAGTGGATGGTAAGAAACTTATCCTCGCCTTTCACTTTGACTTTGATTGCCTCTCCTTTTACTAATCTTTATTCTTGGTTCTTGTTTTTAGGCTGAGAGAGCTCGGGCGACTGCCGCGGCTCAGTCGAGGACCCAGGTATGATCTTTATCCTTTTATTCTCAGTATTTCATTTGTCCTTTCAACACTTTTCGGATTCATCTTCTCTCATTTCAGGCGGAGGAGATGAGAGTCCTGTCCCAGCAGGTGGGACAACTTCAGTAGCGGCTCCAGCAGTTCGGCATTCCCCTCAGCGATACTCCTGGAGGTAGCGATGCTCCTGGAGGTGCGGGACGAGGTAGCGGCGGGGGTAGCAGTGGAGGAAGGGGTGGCGGGAGCGGGACAGAACCGGAGGAGGAGCCCCTCAGACGAGTGACCCGACAGACTCGAGGCCGGGGCCGGGGTTGATCGCCTTTTTCTCTTTTCTCTTTTCTCTTTTTTTTAGTGTTCTTGGAAAGGATTATACTGTATTTTTGGATGATTGTATATACTTATGCACACATTTTCTCTTGATAATGGCTTCATGATAGCCGGTAGTATAGGCAATTGCATTACCTTTATCTTTTCTATTTTTTATTGATATTCACCGTATGTGTGACCATAGCTTGGTCCTTCTCTTGCCGTATGTGGAACCATAGCTTGGTCCCCCTTTTATTTGAGCTTTGAATGCTTCTATCTCTTCTATTTATTTTGAAATGAACAAATGAATGAATGAATGGGTGAATGTATGCGGCCATTGCCTGGTTTTATTGCACGTGCTGCATGATGCGCACGTTTTATTGTTCTTTATTCAGCTTTTTTGTTTACAGGTGGGCTAAAACTGTTACTAACATACCCTGGCCAAAATGAGGCCCAGGACGGCACTCGGTTAGGCCTCAGCGGCACTCACTGAGTGCCGCAGCGGCACTCCGTGAATGCCGTAATGGCACTTACGGATTGCCGTGCGACACTTCGTTGAGTGCCTTCCTGCTTTATTGAGTACCGCGGGTAGGTGGACAATTCTATTCTCCTATTTATACTACTTCCTTTCCCCAATACTCCGCAAAACACCATTTTCCCTTCTTCACTACCTTCTCAAATGGCCCCGATTAGCTCCCAAATCCTCTTTCCATGGATGGACACCCTCTCCGGCATTGATAGACTCAACTTTGAGTGTTTCAGAACAAACGATCTCTTCTCTTTCCGACGGAAGAATTTAAATGAGGGCCTACTTCGAGCTGCCATCCAATGTTGGGATCCCTCTCTCAACATCTTTCGTTTTGGCTCTTAGGAGACTTGCCCCTTGTTTGAGGAATTCAGCGCTATTCTGCACACTAATCATTTCGCTGAGCTGACAGTTCCTTTGGTTCAGGCTGGGTACGTCCGGGATTTAGCCACTCTTCTCCATACATCTCGGAATGTGGTGGGCTCTTTTATTTGTGACAGGCAGATTGACTTCGAGCGCCTCTCTTCCGTTTATGCTCCCATAGGAGACCCTTATGATGGAGAGTATCAGATCATTCGCCACAGCGCCCTGTCGATTGCTATGCTTTCTTACTTCCTCTTTCAGTCGTCTTCCGACATTCTTATACCCATTGCCTGTGGTTTGCGGGAGATGAAGAGTGCTGTTATGTTGATTCTTGGCGAGACTCTGATTGGTTTGGGCTATGCTCATCATGCTGAGGCTATGTTATCCGCGGGAGCACCTTTTGTTTTACAGGTTTGGCTCATAGAACGCCTTGAACTCTTCATACACTCCTCACATCTTCGTGGGCCACTTCCCTAGGACCGTATGGAGGTTCATTGCCTATTTCATTCTGCCGATGCTTGGCTTGGCTGGTTTAGAGGTCTTTCTCCTGGTGACATTTGTTGGACCTGCCCGCAGTGGGTTTACTGCTCTGTCGCTGTACGCCTTCGTGGGCGACCCGACATTTGGTTGCCTGGCTTGCATGCCACTACTTTCTACATTCCTGGCCGGGTGGTCCGTCAGTTCGGACTTTTGCAGGATATGAATAAGACTGTTACCGCTGATTTCACTAGGGGGTCCACTTTGCGCCCTTCTATTGTAAAGGCTTTCATCGAGGCTTGGCATCCTTTCCGGAGAATCCCGGCTTTGATTGTGCCCACCACTGAGTACCTTTTTCAGATTCAAACACTGATCTAGAGACAGGCTTGCATTGATGAAAATAAGACAAATAGGACAAAGCTCTTAAAATTTCCGACAAGTCCTGCCTATCCTTTTACACTTTTGAATGTGATTTTCCTTATTTTTCTCTTCAAGAAGTGTTGTCATCTTTAGGAAAGTTCTAACATGTTTAATCAAAGTGCTCACTCTTTCGATTAATCTTTTATGAAAAATTCTCCCTTCAATGTCTTTTCTTAGCTCTTTACTTTGCTTTGTGTTTTGCTTAAAGCTTTACTCTTTCTATACCATGAATTCTCATTTGTTTCTTTATAGTACTCATTTTGATAGCCAGGAGATCCAGAGATGGGTTTTAGGTAAATATCTGGGTTTTTCGGATAACAAACAAAGTTTCACCCTGGTTTTGGGGCTTCGAAGTGGTTCTGGGCAAATGCCAGTTTGCCCCTAGTTTAGCATAGGGCTTTTTTTTTTTAGGTTTTCATGGGCCGAAGGCTTTTGAGAGCCCGCCTACTTATCCCTGAATGGGTATCAGGCCTGCAGTAGTTCAGTTTAAGGCTTGAAGGAAGATGCCGCTCGAGTGGTTTTATTTTTAATGACCGAACCAAGTAGGTTGCCTACGTATCCCCTAGCGGGAATCAGGTCAAGCGTAGTTCATCGAGGTAGGAGGTTTTGAAAGAAACGGTTTCAAGCAAAGTATTTCTTAAGGCGATCGAGGTTAATCGGTTGCTTAAATTCAACCCCGTCCAGGTCCATGAGATAGGCCGCCCCTCCAGAGAGGAGAGTCTTTATGATGTACGGTCTGACCCAGTTGGGTTTGAATTTTCCTCTAGGGTCATAAACGGGCACTTTCAGTTCTTTGAGGACCAGGTCACCCTCAGCAAGCTTCCTTGGGTGGACCTTTTTGTTGAAAGCACGAGCTATTCTCTTATGATATCCACAAGTATGGTTTATTGCGGCCAATCTCTTCTCATCGAGCAACATCAACTCTTCATACCTTCCTTGTATCCATTCCAATTCGGTGATCTCACATTCTGCCAAAACCTTAAGAGAGGGTATTTTTATTTCGACTGGGAGAATGGTCTCCATACCGTAAACTAGCGAATAAGGCATAGCTCCTGTAGAAGTCCTTACAGAGGTCCGATACCCCCACAGTGCAAACGGTAGCTTCTCGTGCCAATCTTTGTATGTACTGTTCTTTTCCCCAAGATTGCTTTAACATTTTTATTAGCTGCTTCTACCGCTCCGTTCGTTTGAGGCCAGTATGGAGAGGACTGATGGCGGGTGATCTTGTATTTTTCTAAAAGCGGGATAACTTCTCCCTGGAAATGGCTACCATGATCTGAGATAAACTCGTTGGGGACCCCATACCTGCAGATTATGTTCTTTTCGATGAAGCTCACAACATCCTCAGCTTTTAATGTGGCGTATGACGCGGCCTTCACCCATTTAGTAAAATAGTCTATCGCCACGATTATATATCGATGCCCATTGGAAGCCATCGGAACTATTTCACCAATGATATCAATGCCCCAAACAGAGAAAGGCCAAGGCGTGGTCACGCTGTAGAGCTGGGAAGGCGGGGTATGCATTAGATTGGCGTGGATTTGGCATTTATGACATCTCCTGACATACTCGCAACAATCTTTGTTCAAAGTCGTCCAATAATATCCTTGTCGAATGATCTTTTTTGCCAACATATGCCCATTCATGTAGGGCCCGCAGACTCCTTCGTGTATTTCCTCCATCATTCTTTTGGCCTCTTTTCCATATAAACATTCTAAATTGTAACCTGTGTATGACCTTTTCCACAGCTTATCTACATAGATTGCGAATTGGGCTGAGAACCTTCGGATTGCCTTTCTGTCCTTTTTCGAGGCTCCCTCGGGGTATTCTCCTTCTTTAATGAAATTCCACACATCCACATACCACGGTATTTCCCCCTTCTCTTCTATGGCCGCGACTGTCTCAAATGAGGGTTGATTTCTGATCTCTATGGATAATGGGACCATCGTGACCCCTAGGGGGATCTGTATCATTGATGCCAGGGTTGCTAGGGAATCGGCCAATTGGTTTTCCTCTCAAGGAAGGTAATAGAATGATATCTTCTTGAATTGTGCTTTCAAACTCTCCAAATAGTGATGGTATGGCCCCAGCTTCTCGTGTTTCACCCTCCAATCTCCCTGCACTTGGGATATGATCAAATTGGAATCTCCGAACATCAACTTTTTCAACTTTTAAGGCCAACGCAGCCTCCATTCCCACTATGCATGCTTTGTACTCTGCTGTGTTATTGGTTGAGTTGTACTTAAGCTTGACGGCCAATGGGGTAGGGGTTCCATCAGGTGCTACAAGGATAACCCCGACTCCGTAGCCTAATTGATTGGTGACCCCATCGAAATACATCTTCCACAAATCCTCCCTTACCTCCATCACTCCTTCGTCAGGAAACTTGAATTCTCCTTTCTCCCCAGTTTCCACGGTGAAGTCAGCTAGGTACTCGGCGATGGCTCTCCCCTTGACAGATTTGGAGGTGATATATCTTATATCAAACTCGGCCAGCATCATGGTCCATCGGGAAATCCTACTGATCAAGGCGGGTTTTTCAAATAGGTATTTGAGCGGATCTATTTGGGAGATTAAGATCACGGGGAAGGCTAACGTATAATGCCTAAGGCCCAACATGCTTTTTCTAAGGGTGAGTACTTCAACTCGTATCCGGTCATCCTTTTGCTCAAATAATAAATGGCATTTTCTACTTGTCCTTCTTCTCCTTCTTGGGCTAACATGCATCCTATTGAATCCTCGGTCACAGAAAGGTATAGCAGCAGAGGCTTCCCGGGCGAAGGTGGTGACAGGACAGGTGGGTTTTGGAGGTAAGTTTTGATCTTATCGAAGGATTTCTGACACAAGATATCCCACTCGAACTTCTCCCCTTTTCTGAGTAATTTAAATAGCAGGTCGCAGGTCATGGTGAGCTTTGAGATAAAATGGCTTATGAATTGTATTCTACCCAGGAACCCCCTCAGCTCTTTTTCATTCTTGGGTGGCTGCATTTCGACTATGGCTTTTATCTTGGTCGGGTCTACGTCGATTCCCCTCTGAGTAATAAGGAACCCTAACAATTTTCCTGTGGTGACTCTGAAGGTACATTTCTGTGGGTTTAATCTCATCCAGAACTCCCTTAGCCTCCCAAAAAACTTCCTCAGAGTCTTCAAGTGTCCTCCCCTCTCTTTAGATTTCACAATCATATCGTCCACATACACTTCCACCTCTTTATGGATCATGTTGTGCAATAACGTGGTAGCGGCTCGCTGATATGTTGCCCCCGCATTCTTGAGCCCAAATGGCATCACCCTATAGCAGTATGTTCCCCATGGCATGATGAAATTGGTCTTCTCTCTATCCTCTGGTGCCATGAGGATCTGGTTATAGCCGGAGAATCCATCCATAAAGGACAAAAGCTCATGCTCGGCGGTGTTATCAATGAGGACGTCGATATGTGGTAAAGGGAAATCATCTTTAGGGCTTGCTTTGTTTAGGTCTCAGAAATCAATGCAAACCCTAACACGACCATCCTTTTTGGGGATGGGCACTATGTTAGCGATCCATTCTAGATCCTCAGTGACCATTAAGAATCCGGTTCTTAACTGCTTTTCAACTTCCTCTTTGACTTTGAGTGCCCATTCAGGCCTCATTCGCCTCAATTTTTGTTTTACTGGCTTCGAATTTGGAAAAATGGGGATATGGTGTTGGACTATCTCTAGATCAATGCCTAGCATATCATTATAAGACCATGCGAAAACATCTTTGAATTCACTTAATAGTTTGATTAATTCTTCGCTTTCTTCTTTGCCAAGTATAGAGCCGATAAAGACATTTTGAGGGTTATTTTCATTTCCTAGATTAATTGTTAGAGTGACCTCACTGATTTTACATGCAGATTCTTTTTCTTTTTCAATTAAGTTTTGTAATTCAAGGGGTATTTCATGATCATCACATTCATCACATTCATTAAGCGCGTTCGAGTAGGAAGAATCAGTCATACTTTCATTGATTTTCTTTGGAGTGATTACAACAGATATGGAAATTGAAAGACGCCTCATTTGGGGGATACCTATCACTAGACTCAAAAACCCACTCTTTCTTGTTCTCTCCTCCCAGATCGGCGATGAAGCGTTCTTCCAGATCCCATGTCTTGGTAATTTCCTCCATCTCTTCTTCCTCGGCCCTTCCTTTATCGGTCTCCCTCTGGTCTTCCTCATCTTTCTCACTCTCAGCTACCTCCTCCACTAGACCTTCAGCATATTCATCCTTAGCCTTTCCATGATTCGCTTTTATAACTTCTGTGCTCCCTTCGCCAACAGATATTTCATAACAGAGCCGTCTAGCGCACCAATCCAATCCTTGGCAGTAACTGACTTGGCTGGCAGCTGCAAAAAAGGATCTTCATATGCATAAAATTTGTGAGAAAAGAAGATCTCGAACCCTGGCTTCAAATGTTTATCTTTCTGGTCCACCTATGGCTCTGGGAAGCCACAAAAGGGGAAATCTTCTCCTTCCTTCATAAAATACCCGTTGAGTGTCTTTAGGTAAGGGTCTAATGGCGCATCAGCGGCTTTCTTCCTTTCTTTTTGCCCTTTCTTGGGTGGTTGGTACCCCAGACTGTGAGTATGAGACTGAGTAGGGATTTTTGGAAACTCCGGCAGGCCTTGATGGTTCATTCCCAACCCTAATCCTGGAAAGAAACCCATTTTCTTCATGATCCCTGCGACCAATGGGCTTGCGTATTGGTCAAAGTACAGTGGCAGGAATTCTCTTGGCTTTTCTTTTTCAATCATGCCGACGAACTCGAACCCTCCCATGTTTGCTTCTTCTTCTTGTAGCTGTAATTCTAGAACCGGTGCGCTTGATGATGCTTCGGATGAATGAACCCAGCTGTCCCCGAGAATGTCACAGACTTTGCTCTTCCAAACACATTTTACCTTTTGGTGAACGGTGGACGGTATGGCACCCATGCTATTTAACCATGGCCTTCCTAGTAGTAGATTAAAGGAGGCGGGGATATCAATGATTTGGAATTCAGCTTCTTTGTCTACTGGTCCAATAACAAGATTAAGAAAGATGATGCCCATGACCGTTCTTTGAGTGTTGTCATACGCCCTGACCTTTTGTTGGGATGGCACGAAAGACGATTCATCTAAGCCCATTCGTTTGGCTGTTCGGAAGGGGCATTCATTCAGAGTAGACCCGTTGTCAACGAGACAAGCGGGCACGGTGTTCCCCAAACATTCAATAGTGACATACAATGGCTTGTTGAGCATGGGTCCTCTGGGGGGTACATCATCTGAGGAAAAGGTAAAAGCCAAGGTTGGGATTCTGCCAATCATTCCCACAATATCTTCCAGTGCTGTGTTGATGGGAACATCAGATTGGTTTAGGGCGTCCAATACTGCCTGTCTGTGGCGTTTTGATGCTATCAACAACCCCCAAATGATGATATTGGCCTGAGTTTTCTTCATCTGCTTAAGAACCCTGTCTTCTTCCTCTTCTTCGTTCATTTTCCCTTTTCCCTTGTCCAATTCCCTCCCCGGATGATCTTCCTCTAGGTCATGCGGTTTAAAGTGCCTGCCTGATCGAGTTAAATGACTGACTTCTTCCCTTGCCCATAGATTGTCGACTTCTGGATCAGTTTTCAAAGTATCCTCCGCCACCTTTGCTTCCTTGTCGCTCTCGTACCAAAGATCGTCTTCTACTTGGCTCACATCTCGACTGTCACTCCCTTGAACCCACCAGTCTGACTGTCCTATTTCACTTTTTCCCGGCTGATCCTCCAGAGTATAGATCGTTGAATCCTTCGGCAGCCAGTATGGCTTCCTTGGTGTCCCGGCCTTAGTGATTAGCCTGGACGGATCGAAGGTTGCTTCTTCTACCCCCAAGAGATAAAGACCCTGCGGTGGTGGCACGGCTTGATGATTCGGGAGCGGATTTTTAGTAACATTTGGAGCTTTGGTAGGCGGTTCTGAAATTACTTTGTTATCGATGAGGTCCTGGATTTCGTGCCTCAATCTCATACATCGATCTGTTGAGTGACCCTTCTGCTGATGAAATTTACAAAATATGTCTCCTTGGAAATTCGGAGGAAGCGGACTTGGTAGAGGTCGAGGTTCCAACTGGCGGAGATGCCCCTTTGCTAACAGCCTGTCAAGGCCAGACGATAGTGATACTCCCAGATTTGAAAATTTTCTTGGTGCTTTGTCTCCTCCTCTCTTTGGTGTTATGTCAAACTTCCTCTCTGGCCCATTTAGTGCATTGATGTCGGTGGGGCCGGAGTGACCCCCCGTTTGTCCTCCGTTGGACCCGTAATTTGGTCTCCTATACTGGTTTGGTTGCTCCTCTCTCTTAATTACCCCTTCTTGGATTGCATCCTCTATCCTTGTTCCGACATCGAAAACCTTGGCAAAGGTGTTGATTGAATGAAACCTCATCTTTTCTTGATACACTGGCTGTAAATTCTTCATCAGCATTCGGATCTGGTCCTTCTTAGATGACCTTTGTACCATCTTAACTGCTTTTCCCCTCCATCTGCTTAGGTATTCGGCGAACGACTCTTTGTTCCCTTGCCTAGTGGTATCCAAATCTCGGACAGTGGCATCTAAATCTTGATTGTACTCGTACTGTGCCACAAATGCTTTGATTACTTCCTCCCACACCCTGGTCTTGCTTGGTTCGAGAGTAAGATACTATAATAAAGCAGCCCCGGTCAAAGTCTGTTGGAATAGGACTGCCATCATGGTTGTGCTTAGTCCACTTGGTTGGAAAGCTCCAATACACATCCTTATATGGCTGCGAGGATTCCCGGTCCCATCAAACTTGTCAAAAATTGGCATCTTAAACTCGACGGGCAGTGTCTCATGTACTCCGTCATACAACCCTTCCAGTTCCATTAGATAGGTATCAACTCCCTGAGCCTTGCGCATTACCCTTTCTAACTTTTCTATTTTCTCGGTCAGTGACTTCTCTTTCTCAGCTTTCTCCCTTTCCCTGTTGGCTTGTAACGCATCAGCCCATTGTGCATCCTGTTCGTCAAACCAATCTCCTCCTCCTCCGTGAGATGGGTCCACAGCTGGCAGAACTATAGGTGGTGGTCGGCGACTCAACTCTTCTGTCATCCCCATCATGTGGTTCATATTTTCGGCCTGTCGCCTCATTTGCTCCACTTGTTGCTCAACCAGTGTTCTTAACCCGGCTATTTCTTCGTTGTTTCTTTCTTTGGCCATGTTAGCGTATTCTCTTCTTACCAGCCTCGTCGTGGGATCCCTAAACCACGCTTGATTTGATGTTGATGCTATTTTTGCTCCTACACAAATTTTGAAATTTTCTTAAAAAAAAACCTTTTATTTGCTTCCTTTTGTTATACAAAGACATTTTTGTCTTTGTTTTTTTCTATTTGGTAAAAAATTTTTACATGTCACACGGGTGCTGCATGTGTGTGTGTGCCTATTCTATATGCCAAGGAAAAGAAAATCCTAACCTTAACACGTAAACATATAAGCACATAAAATCCTCGCCCATGTCAAGTGCGTTAATTTCTCCTCTCATTGTGATCCTCATTACCCTTTCGAAGGTTGGTTATTTAAAATTTTCCGAAATTCATTTCTTAAGATGATGAGATCTTCCAAAAACAATTCTCAAGAATTTTGAATCTTTTATTCAACAATGAGGATGAAAACATTTACCAACAAAAGATGATTGGGTTGAAAATTCATTTGAAAAACACTTCTTTAGTTGTGAACTTTTTCAAAAGCAAACACCCCAAAAATTTTGAGTTCTTCCTTCCAAGATAAGAATGTGAAAATATACCTTAGCAAGGTTAGTTTGGAGTTTTATCTGAAAAAAATGGGCCCCAACGATTTTGAAAAGAACGATTGAAATTTTTTGAATAAAGACGGCAAAAATCCATTTGCTTTCAAAGATGGATTTGAAATTTATTGGGTATGAGGACCATATGATCGGATTATCACCGTACTCTTCATGGATTTGGATGCATACAAGGTCAATGATGCTTTAGCTAAATACGATATAGGAGATGTAATCTTATACTCACAATCTAACACCTTCCCAAATGTCATAGGACATAAAAGGGAATTGCTTGAGAGCGATTAAGAGTTTACATGACCCGTATCAAGTGATCATAGTCATCATCTCAGATAATCCCTTCCGGGCACACAAAACTTCCTAGCACATAACCCTAATCAAGAATTGATTTCCTAACTTTGAAAGGTTCTATGGAAGCTACTATGCAAAGCTGAGTTTTGGTCAAATAAGGGACCCTTGACACACACCCGATAGGATGCGTCATATACTAACACATGGTACGAGATCAAGGGTGATCACACAGTCCCATGATGACTTGACCGACCGGGTTGCCCTGAGCCTCCAAGGTCATAGTTCCGTGTGATCGATTGGCGAGACATGCAAGTGAGATGTAGCAGGCACACAAAGATTAATTAATTCAATTGGAAGGATGTTTTCAATTCTAATCCTCAAGTGAACCCAAAATAAGAATTCTGATCTGCGAAACCAGAGATTCTGGGTTCGATCCCCAGCAGAGTCGCCAGATTGTGGATATCGCATTTTTCTTACCCACAACTTTTCTTTAAAAATCTTTTTCAATTTAAAACACAAAACAATGTGTCGCCACTTAATTTTTTAAAAGGAAAAATTAAGAAACCATTTCAAAAGGAACCTGATCTTTTGCGAAACCAAAGATTAACTAGGTCCGGGGATTATGGAATGAGAAGGGAAGGAGTCCATCGGACTAAAACACCCCTTCTCATCCTATCTCACGATAGGCCTCTAATTAACATCCTTTTAGTCGAATTATTAACTTAAATGTGCCCTCAACTAGTACATATATATAAATATACATTACAAAATCATGTCTAAAGGGTGTAAGATTGCAAATGATAAAATATCATTACAAAATCACATAATTTGAGTAGCAAGCAGTATGATATGCAAATAGGGAACTAGAGAACTTACCCGGGATCCGGCCGCGAATATAAACGTGTAAATGCATGCAAATAGATAAAACCTAGAAAAAGAGTCTCTAATCCATATATACAAGTAAAGAAAGTCCTAATTCTAAGGTGTCGCACATAAGATTGAAAAATCGATAAAATCAAGGAATTAAAGTAAGCTAAAGAGGGATTCAAGAAATCATACCTTAATAGCGCTACAAAACAGAGGGTTAGTCCACATGGTATACAAGGTGTAAAGTTGAGTGTTAAATAACAATCCTAGACTTCTAGCTTAAATCTATCAAATGTAATTAAATCTAAAGCAAATAAGTTCTAATTACGAGCATCAAGCCATACGGATGAATATGTACATGAACAAGAATAAATTATGAAATACTCAGCGATTTAGATCACTTAAACTTTGAATTCAAGCTTAACTAATCATTATTGAAACATGGTTTGAGCCTTTCATGAAAATATCATCTAAGCTATTATTTATGAGATTGATCAAAATTGTTGCAGAATTCTGGAAATCGCTGAGAGCAGATCAAAACTTCAAAGAAATAAAAAGCATGGTTCTGATGGTTTGATCTTGATGAATTTTGGACAAAAGATGCCTCTGTGTGTCTAGTTTTTAACCCAAAAAAGAAATCAAAGTTTCAACGGTTCGATCTCCAGGAATTGGGCAAAAACCAGACATCACTCAGCATTCTATAACCCTCTGTCCAGAGTTCTTGCACGATTTTCTAAAATTAGCAAAAAATTTAGAAATGATTTTTTCTTTTTAGGATGACTTCCTAACACATTAATCTACTTAGAAAAAAATATTTTGGGTCACAAATACTTTATTAAGGTTCTGATTTATTTATTTCAAAAGAGTGCTAATGTTCTGAAACTCTGGACAGATTGTAGTGACTTCACAAAACTCATGACCAAACCATTTTAAACAAGAAATTTCCTTAAAAGAAAAATTGCAGTGGTAGAACTTTAAGTTATAAATACTTTCCCGTTGGTTTCACTTAATTCCAACGGTTAGATTATCAACTAAATATCTATGATCAAAACTGGTTGTGAACTCACTGCTTTCATTGTCAAGTTCAACTTTATTTGTTAACCCCC
The DNA here is from genome assembly GCA_033977485.1 of Hydrangea macrophylla. Lineage (NCBI taxonomy): Eukaryota > Viridiplantae > Streptophyta > Magnoliopsida > Cornales > Hydrangeaceae > Hydrangea > Hydrangea macrophylla. The sequence continues at coordinate 7,999,182 of CM066990.1, read as the reverse complement.
AACTATATTAAACCATGAAGTTGGGATTAATCCAAACTACTTCTCCTACCATTTGATGGTCATTGGAGACTAAAGACCCTTATACTTGTAGATTTCAAATGAAGTACGAATAGACTTCTCAAAATCTCAAGATGATGAATCTTAACCATGGAGATAGGCTTAGATTCAAACTACCTTCTCCTACCATTTGATGGTCATTGGAGATGGAGATATGACTAATACTCATGAGTCTTCAAGGAATATAAAGAGATTCCATGAGAACTCCAAGTTAGGGAACTCAAACCATGGTGAGGGTTTGGATTCATCCACTTGTCCTTATGTAAAAGATGATCAACCTTAAGTCTTCCATGAGAAGCACAAGCTTACATGGAATCAAGGGATCAAACTCAAGAGTTTCAAGAGAGATATTGATGATCTCTAAGAATCTCAAGAGGGAAGTATAAACAACAAGAAGGAATGAAACAAAGAAAACTAAGTAGTTTGAAGATTAGAGGCTTAAAAGAAAGGATGAAAAGAAACAACTTGTGGTTAGAGGATCACCTCCAAACTATCCTCAAAGCTTCTCTACTTTGAAGATCATCCAAGCTCTTCTTCAAGCTCTCAAAACTCTCTATCTCTCTCAAATGTATGTTGTTATAGTGGTAGTGATCTCTTGGTATATTATGGTATCTCTCCCACTTTTTCCAAGGAAGATCCCTCTTCTTTTATAGACAAAAATCCAGGTATTTTCAGTGAATTCGGAGTAAAAGACAGGTGTAAATATCTCATTTGGTGGTACAATACGTACTCCCTGAAAACAGACAGAATGCTGCAGAAGGCGGCAGTTAAAAATCCTTTGCTGTAGTCAGTGGATGCCGCCACGGTACTTCGTGACAACCGCAACGACATTCAATAAGTGTCGCGCGGTACCCAGTGACAGCCATTTCGAAATTTTGATTGCCGTGTTTTTGTCAAAATTACTTTTCAGTTTTTTTTTTGTTTTATCCGCATACATATACGTATTGTACCATAAAATACGGACTTTAAAAGCAAACGGCAGTCAGAAAATGTTGGCGGCAGTTGATGAGTGCCGTAACGGTAGTTGGTGAGTGCTGCACGACACTTATCAAGTGCCACGTTTTAGCAAATTTCTTCTTTTTCACCTTTTCTTTTCTTTCTTTTTTTTCTAAAATGTTTATTTTTCCGAAAATAGTGTCTTATACCCGAATTTTCCTGAACACCCAGTATTTCTCTTTTTCTATGAAAATTTTATCGCGATTGGAGAACTTTCTGAAGAGTTTGGAATACTTCAAATCTTTCGGTCATTATCATCATTGGACTTAGAGGTGACACTCTCCTAAATTCGACGTTTGGTCAAAATTGGGGTGTCTACACTGTCCCAAATATAACCATATTAACCAGTTTCTCCTAGGAACTCTGCCCAGATATCCCAGATATAACCATATTAACCAGTTTCTCCCAGAAACTCTGTCCAGATATCCCAGATATAACCATATTAACCAGTTTCTCCTAGGAACTCTGCCCAGATATCCCAGATATAACCATATTAACCAGTTTCTCCCAGAAACTCTGTCCGATTTTCAAGATATAACCATATTAACCAGTTTCTCCCAGGAACTATGCCCAGATATCCCAGATATAACCATATTAACCAGTTTCTCCCAGAAACTCTGTCTGATTTTCTCAGAAATAACAAAAGTACCTGTTTTTCCAGAAGCTCTACCCAAATCTCATGGATTCTCCAAAAATCCCAGCCTCTCTGCCCAAATCACCTAGAAATGCCCAGTTTATCCTAGAAGCCTTCATAAAACTCTGGAAACCCCTATTATCCCTTGGTGATCGTACTGGAAAGTAAAGTTGGCACACTCTATATGGTTAAGACCTTAGTTATTTAATTGCTATCTGTTAGAAATAGGAGCATCATATAGATTAGGGCTTACATCCGCATGCTTGTCTCATTTGCATACACCATTCCTATCGGTCAGCACACGCTATCTCGATCAGTCTTACACGAGTCAGTCCACATCTGTTAACATCACCATCATTTGTCTATTTAAAGTCATCACTGTCAAAATCTGATCTAGTCCTCTCAAAATCTGTCAGGTCAGTATAGATTCCCGAAGCCAGCAGCTGGGATCCTCATCTTGGGTCAGAAGTTCAGATAATCGTTTGGTCAGAATCAGTCCGACAGCTTACTGCAGCATGAATCAAGAAGAGTTAGAAAGCAAGGTTATCGAGTTGGGAGCAACCATAAGCCAGCAGTTCGACAGCCTAACCCAAGTTCTGAAGTTCAAGGAAGAATTGAAGCAGCAGCGGCCGCAATTTCCACCTGGGTTTCCACCACCGAGGTTTGAACCGCCTCCACATGAGAATAATAGGGAGGAAGACTGGTTTTAAGGGGTCCCACCGTTTGCATATGAGAAAAAGCTCCAAAAGAAAATGGATAAGGTTGATAAGCTGGAGAGTGTACTGAGGAAAAGCAAAGGGGTTGATGATTACGTGCTAGACTTGGAAGGCCTTTTTGAGCCTATTAAGCTGAAACTGCCAGAGAACTTCAAGATGCCTGCCATCGACAATTTTGACGGAACTGGGAATCCAAAAAGTCATGTGAAGCTATGTATGAGCATCTTCCAGTCCATGGATTGTACCCACGAGCACATTGAATGTTGTTCCCACAAACTCTTGCAAAGTCTGCACTATCATGGTTCCTAACCTTTGAAGCCTCCAAAACCCGGACATGGGAAGACATCGTACGAGTCTTCGTCGATCACTATTCTTACAATCAAGAGTTGGATGTTATAGTCAGGGATTTGGAAACTACTCGGCAGAACAACAATGAATCCTTTGCTGCTTTCTTGAGCAGGTGGAGGAACAAAGTGGCCCAAATGACCCACCGACCGATTGAGAAAGAACAGGTGAGAATGCTAATCCGGAATCTGCAACCACTCTACCATGAGAAATTATTTTACCAGTCTATCTCTACTTTCGAAGAGCTGTTTGAAGTTGGAACTCGAATTGAAGACGCTATCAGGGAAGGAAAAATCAAGAAGGAAGAGCCTCCGAGTCAGTTAAAAAGGCCCAACTACTCTTGCAATCCTCCGGATGTCAATGCTCTTAGCAATCAACCCATGGCGTACCCTCTAGGCTATACCAACCCCTCAACTAGGCAAACTCAACCAATTGCCCTTTCCAGAAAAAGCCTACTCGTAATTTTGCCAAGCTAGAAATCTCCCTCTCCTCAGCTTTAGATCGCCTCCTTAAAAAAGGCCACCTCCAACTACTCCAACCACGAAATACCCCACTCCCGCCAAACTGCGATATGTCCAAAAGATGCACCTACCACCAAGCCCCTGACCACAACACCGATGATTACATGCGCCTTCGCCATGACATCCAAGACCTCATTGACCAGAATATCATTGAGCCACCTCTAAAGCAACCCCATATCACTCAAAATCCTCTACCAAACCACCAAAATATTAGCCTCATTGAGTTTAACCATGTATCTTTCAACCCTGCTGCCTATGTCACCCCCTTAGGTTAACCTTTACCCCTCATTGACATCCCGGAATTTGTGGGAATTCATCTGATTGAAGGAGGAGTCTACGAGTGGCAGCAATAGCTGACTGATGAACAAGATCTGTTCTTCTTGGAAGAACACAATCTAGGGGTAGTGGACCTCAAATGGTATGATCCCAACAATGAAAGTGATGCTTCTATCTGGAACGAGCCAAAGAAACCATTTGTGGGAACATATTGTGACTGGTTCAAAGAAGATGGGACTGTAGAAGGGCCGACTCCTACCGAGATTGATCATCTAACTAGGTCAGGCCATCATTATCAGCCTCCGTAGCCTACCACTGAAGCAATCGAAAAATGTCCGATCAAAGACTAAGAAAAGGGAAAAATGGATGAGATCATCGAAGAAGACAGTGAGTTAATAAAGCAGTTGAAGAAAACCCAAGCGCATCTTTCGATGTGGGACATCATGGTAACATCCTACAAGCATAGGCAAGCTATGTTGAATGCCTTGGATGGAATTGAGGTCCCCATCGACGTTGCATCGGAAGACATGGTGGCTTTCTTGGGCGCACTCACCCCTGACCCAATCATTACATTTTCTGATGAAGACCTACCGCCGGAAGGGTCTACACATAACAAAGCTTTGTACATCACTGTTGGATATAAAGGACAGCAGGTGCCATTCTGTCTGGTCGATACAGGCTCCGCCCTAAATGTTTATGCTCTAAGGACTGCCACCGCCTTGGGGGTCAATGTCCTTGACATCACACCATCTGTGCAATCCGTGAGGGCCTACAATAGCACCAAGAGAAATGTGAAGGGGATTGTTTCTCTGCAAATCCAGGTAGGATCGTTGGTTAGCACTGAAGTCTTTCAAGTTATGGACATACCTGTCTCATTCAATTTGTTGATCGGGAGGCCCTGGCTGCATGTCAACAAAGCTGTATCATCCACTGTGCATCAAATGATAAAGTACATTCATGAGAAGGAGGTGAAAATCATCCTCGGCAATAGTTGGGGTAATGAAGCTTTCCCAAACTACGCTCCCATCTTTGAAATCCAAATACCTGTGCTAGAAGAAGGAAAAATTGGGGGATTCTTCATGGAAGAAGTCCATATGATCAATGATGAAGACAGGTTCCCCGAGATCCACTCTGCAGTTGTCAACATCGTCCGTAAAATGAACTACTTCCCTGGAATGGGATTGGGCCGACGCCAGCAAGGGATTCGTGAGTTCCCTCAGATCAAAGGGCAACAAGGCACTTTTGGGTTAGGGTACAAGCCCACTGAAGAAGACATCGAGCTACAGAGGCCATGGAAGAAAAGAGTGAGGAGTCTCCCACCATATTACAAAACATTGAATGGGCAATTCATCAAAGAAGGTGATGATTTTCCCTATTTTGGGTTCCTAGAACTCTAGATCCATCAGACCACTGGAAAAAGGCACCCAGGGCTTGAAATCTTTGCCGACTGCGAAAGGCCCCCCTATCAAGATCCGTTCTATCCCGAAGAAGTTGAGAAGACCCCGGAGGAAGACTGGATGGAGTATCTGGACACTGAAGCCATCGAGAAAATGTGGGAAGAATTCACCGAAGAAAAGAGGGCCGAGAGCCAAGATGATCAGATCAAGCCAACTGAGGAGGGTCTGAGCAACCAAGCTGTAGAGTCATCTATCTCCCTATCCCCTGTTCCCCCAGAGTCTTTACTTCCAATTATCGAGTCTGTACCAGAGTCAGCTGCTCTAAGCCCACCACTGTCTAATGTAATCACTCCACCTGTCATGAATGAAATGAAAGACGATTCTGCTTACTCCTCTGTGTCTAATACTTGTGAATGCACAGATCCGTCCGAGGATCTCCCAATTAAACTTAAGCAACTAATTGAAAAACCACATGCTTATGAAATAATCGAAGATACTTTATCAATTAACCTAGGTGAAATAGATAATCCACAAATTGTGCAAATTTTCTCAACCCTTAATGAAAAAGAAAAAGAAAAATTTACTCTCTTGCTAAAAAAATTCAAAGATGTTTTTGCTTGGTCTTACGAGGACATGCCTGGGGTCGATCCCGACATCGTCCAACATCGCATTCCTCTCCTTCCCAATTCTAAACGCTTCAAGCAGAAACTTTGGCGCTTGAGACCAGAATGGGCACTCAAGGTCAAAGAAAAAGTAGAAAAGCAATTCAAGGCAGGGTTTATCATTATTACCGAGTATCCGGAATGGGTTGCCAATATCGTGCCAGTCCCCAAAAAGGATGGAAAAGTTTGTGTGTGCGTCGACTTCCGTGATCTAAACAAAGCCAGTCCTAAGGATGACTTCCCGCTTTCCCACATCGATGTCTTGGTGGATAACACCGCAGGACATGAGCTACTATCGTTCATGGATGGTTTTTTTGGGGTACAATCAGATTCTAATGGTGCCAAAAGATCGAGATAAGATGACATTCACCACACCTTAGGGAACCTACTGTTATAGGGTAATGCCTTTCGGACTCAAAAATGCTAGAGCGACCTACCAAAGAGCTGCCACCACTCTGTTACATGACATGATTCACAAAGAAGTAGAAGTGTACGTAGACGACATGGCGTGAAGTCCAAGGACAAAGAAGTACACCTGGTGGCACAGGGAAAGTTTTTTAAAAGGTTGCATAAATACAAGATGAGGTTGAATCCAAAGAAATGCACTTTCGGTGTGACCATCGGTAAGCTCCTGGGTTTTTCCATCACACAAAGGGGGATAAAGGTGGATCCCTCTAAGATCAAGGCAATCCTAGAAATGGCACCACCACGGAATGAAAAGGAAGTGAGAGGGTTTCTCAGAAGAATTCAATTTATCAGCCGCTTCATCTCCAAACTCACAACTACATGTGATCCTTTGTTCCGGTTGCTGAGAAAATGAGAGAAGTTCCAATGGGATGACCAATGCCAAGCCACTTTCGACAAAATAAAAGCCTACCTTCAAAATCCGCCCGTCCTTTTACCACCCGCTCCTCATAAGCCCTTATTCCTTTACCTATCTGTCTTCAAAAATGCCATGGGTTGCATGTTAGCCCAAGAAGGAGAAGAAAGCCACTCCGAAAAAGCCATATATTACCTTAGCAAGAGGATGACTGGGTATGAGCTCAACCACAGTACCCTCGAAAAAACATTTTGGGCCTTGGTTTGGTGCACTCGCCGACTGAGGCACTACATGCTGGCCTTCCCAGTTGTGGTCATATCTCGCATGGATCCTCTAAAATACATCCTCGAAAAACCTGCCCTGACCGGTCGTATATCCCGTTGGTTACTTCTACTGTCCGAATTCGAAATCAAGTATGTGACAAGCAAATCGGTAAAAGGGAGAACTATAGCTGAACATCTTGCTGAACATGCCATTGATTCTGAAGTAAGCAGAGATTTTCCGTTCCTGGATGAGAATATCATGGAAATCAAGGAAGAATAGTGGAAGTTGTACTTTGACAGAGAAGCTAACATGAAAGGCTACGGAGTAGGAATGATTCTAGTGTCACCAAATGGGGACCATACCCCACTGGCAGTCAAGCTCAATCATAACTCCACCAACAACACTGTTGAATATGAGGCATGTATTCTGGGAATGGAAGCAGCCGTAGAACTGAAAGTTTAGAAGTTGGATGTCTTCAGAGATTCAAACCTCATCATATCACAAGCTAGAGGATAATGAAAAGTGAAAGAAGAAAGGTTGAAGCCCTATCACGATCATCTCGATGGACTCAAGAGATAGTTTAAGAACATCACATTCTTCAACTTACCAAGGGAAGAGAACTAGCTAGCAGATTTGTTGGCTACCTTAGCCTCCATGATCAAAATTCCCGTGGGGGTCAAGATGATGCCTTTGGTAATTGAGCAAAGGCACAAGCCTTCATTCAGCATAATCGCCGCAATCGAAGAAGAAGAAAACGAAACACCGTGGTATCAGGATGTCTGGGACTTCATAGAAAAGGGGACGTACCCCCAAGAGTCTACCAAGAAAGACAAAAGGGCAATTCGAAGATTCACAGCGCAATTCATCATTTGCGGCGGAAAGTTGTTGAAGAAAGGGTACAATGGTCACAACCTGACTTGCTTGTTTGGAAAAAGCTCCAAAAGAATGATGGAGAAAATACACGAGGGGGTATGCGGCCCACACATGAACGGTCACATGCTGGCCAAGAAAATTGTAAGACAAGGGTACTATTGGACAACACTGGAGAAAGATTGTTGCGAATACGTAAGAAGGTGTCACAAGTGCCAGATCCATGCAAACATGATGCATGTACCATCTTCCCTTCTATACATCATGACCTCTCCTTGGCCATTCTCGCCCTGGGAAATCGATATCATCGGTGAAATCATTCCGAAAGCCTCGAATGGAAATCGATACATTTTGGTGGCCATTGACTACTTCACAAAATAGGTAGAAGCCGCATCCTACAGCAAGTTGGGGGCCAAGGAAGTGGCCAAGTTCATCAAGAAGAACCTCATCTGTCGCAATGGAGTCCCCCATGAGATCATCTCTGATAATGGTAGTCATTTCAAAGCTGAAGTCAGGGATCTATTTGAGGAATACAAAATCACTTATCACAAGTCGTCACCATATAGACCGCAAACTAATGGGGCAGTCAAAGCTGCAAACAAGAATGTCAAGGCCATACTGCAGAAATTGGCCGATACCTACAAAGACTGGCATGAAAAGCTACCGTTCGCACTTTGGGGATACAGAACATCGATAAGGACGTCCACATGAGCAACTCCTTACTCACTAGTGTATGGAATGAAAGCAGTACTTCCAGTCGAGATAGAACTGCTGTCCCTGCGCGTGATGGCAGAATGTGAAATTTTGGAATCAGATTGGTTGAGGGAAAGGTACGAAGAATTGGCTCTTATAGATGAAAAGCACCTAGCTGCAGTCGACCATGTTCGAATCTATCAAAAGAGGATAGCCCGTGCTTTCAACAAAAAGGTTCATCCGAGGAATATTGTCAAGGGTGACCTTGTCCTTAAAGAATTATGAGCCCTGATCTTTGATCCACACGAAAAGTTCAAACCCAAATGGGTCAGCCGTTATATTGTCAAAATTATCCTTTCTGGAGGAGCAACCTACCTTATGGACCTCGATGACATTGAATTCAAAGAACCAATCAACATGGATCGCCTCAAAAAGTACTATGCTTGACCATTCCCCAAAATTAATTTTCTTTCAAGCCTCGCCCTGAACTACGCTCGACCTGATTCCCACTCGGGGATACGTAGGCAACCGCATCGGTTCGGTCGACACCATCATAACCAACCCCTTTTCTTTCAAGACTTTGGCCCGAACTACGTTGGACCTGATCCCCGTTCGGGGGTACGTAGGCAGACTTCCAAAAAGAAAAAAAAGATGGCTCGCTAGGTCAAAAATCCGAAAGGACGCCTAGGCAAAAATTAGAGCTAAATCCAAGGTGATCAATAGCAAAAGAGAGAAAAGAGCTCGCTAGGTCGCCTCACTGGTGCCTAGGCAAAAGTTATGAGCATTTGATAAAATAAAAGTCGCGGTCCTTACCATAACCCAGAAATTACCCTTCACACTAGGGGCAAACTTCGGCCACCCGCCTCGTTTGCCTGAACCTCTTCTAAACTAGGGGCAAACGCCGGTCATCTACGTCGTTTGCCTCACAATCATACATATCCCAAACTAGGGGCAAACTTCAGCCACCCGCCTTGTTTGCCTCTAATCGTCCTAGCATGCCCGAACAAGTACCAAAAGCAAATATTTGATCAAAATCATACTATGAATGCTTTCAGAAAGCCAAATGCATGAAATAAGGTTCTCCAAGTAACCAAGGTTCACTGATAAACAAACTTCAAATATTACATAAGCAGCGATAAATGAAAACACAAAAAGTTCTTTCAGAAAGCAATCCCAAATATCAAAGACACTTGGAGGAAAGAAGCAGAATCAGTCAAGTCTAGTTTTTATTTTGTGTTTTTTTATTTCTTCAAAGGTCTCTAGAAATAGGCTCTTGCTCGACTGGCCCAGCCCCTGATGAAAGCAGCAATAGTAGTGGCTTTGACTCTAGAAGCAAAGACCCTCTCTGTAAACCCCCGGGGGACCTCCTGAACTCGCCCGTACTATCTGGCCAATCGGCGAGGATGATAGAAAAAAGACTCTCTCAGGCCCATCAGCCACACTCTTTGGTAATCCCCAAGACTAGTGGTCATAGCATGAAGGCCCCAACGCCTCAGATAAAGCATCCATCATGCCAACCCAATCGGCAGCAGTGTAATGAGGATGAAGCACAGCCCTGCAGAATAAACTGGCGACACATTACCTGTCCATAACTGAAGGCGCTCGTAGAGCCAAGCCTGTAACACCAAAGGCGCCCCAAAGGCGCTCCTTGATTGAAAGCGCGATCTAAACCATTCAGGGTTTCAGCCAGAACCATGGCCATGGGATTCCTGCTAAGTTTCAGCCCAAGGCGCAAGTCAATAGAAGCCCTCGAGAACAGAAAGCGCGAAGTTGTAGACACCCCAATTTTAACCTAACGTCGAATTTAGGAGAGTGTCACCTCCGTATCCGATGATGACAAGGACCGAAAAATTGAAGTATTCCAAGCTCTTCAGAAAATCTCCTAAACGCGATAAAATTTCACAGAAAGAGGAAAAATACCAGGTATTTAGGGGAATTCAGAAAAAAGACATGATTTTTGGAAAGGATCTTCAAAGATAATTTGTTTCAAAAAGAGAAAAAGACCTAAAAAGGCGAATCTCACCAAAACACGGCACACGGCGGATTCCGCGGCACTCCATGAGTGCCGCGCGGCAGTCAAAGAGTGCCGCTGCGGCATTCTCCGAGTGCCGCCACAGAATTCTGACTGCCGTTCACTTTTTAAGTCTGTATTTTGCAGTGTAATATGTATGCGCATGCAGATAAGAACAAAAAACTGATAAAGTAAGACTGACAAAAACGCGGCAGTTAATTAAATGACGCGGCAGTTGATGAGAGCCGCGCGGCACTCACGAAGTGCCGCGACGGCAATTGTTGAGTGCCGCAACGGTATTCACGGACTGCCGCGGCAGGTTTCTGACTGCCGCGCTGGGCAGCAGTCTGTGTAAATTCAGAAAGTACACATTGCACCACCAAATGAGAGAATTACACCTGTTTTTTGCTCCGAAATTCACCAAAAATACCTGGTATTCTTGCCTATAAAAGAGAAGGGATCTTGTTGGTAGAGGGGACCAAGAGAAAAAAAGGCATTTTGGGGGGAAAAACATATACAAAAAAAAAACTTCCATTACACCCACATTTGAAAGAAAAGAGAGAGTTTTGGGAGAGCTTGAAGGAGAGTTTGGATAATCTTCAAAAGAAAACTTTGAGGATAATTTGGAGGTGATCCTCTAAACCTAGATTATTAGCTTACTCTTTCTTCCCTTGAAATCTTTAAACCTTAGAATATTTCATCATCTTTCTTTGTTTTAAACTTAGTAGTCTTTTTACTTCTTTTTTCTTTTGTGTCTATCTTCTTCTCTTAAAGGTCTTGGAGATTTTTCAATATCTCTATTGATCTCTTGAGCATGATCCTTTGAACCTCATGTAAGCTCATGCTCTACATGGAAGTCAAAACTAGATCATCACTTTATTTCACATAGATAGGACCCAAGTCCATATTCATGACTTGGATCCTCTAAACTTGGTGTCTCATGGAATCATTTCCATATTCCTTTGAAAACTACCAAGTATTAGTTGCACTTTCATCTCCAATGACCATTAAATGGTAGGAGAATGTAGTTTTGAGTCTAAATCCATCTCCATGGTTTAGATTTCCCTATCCTTTAGATTTCATGAAGTCAATCCATATTTCATTTGAAATCTATGAAGAACAAAGGTTTGTAGTCTCCCATGGCCATCAAATGGTAGGAGAAATGGTTTGGTTTAAACCCAACTTCATGGTTTAATAGTTGGAGTTACCAAATAAAAGTTGAACTAGCAAGATAAAAACAGTGAATCCACAAACTGTTTTTTGATCAAAGATTTTTAGTTCGAGATCTAACCGTTGAAATCAAGTGAAACCAACGGGAAAGTGTCAATAACACATTGTTCTACCACTGTAATTTTTGTTTTGAGGTGGTTTCATGTTTAGAATGGTTTGATCATGGTTTTTGTGAAGCAACAACAATCTGTCCAGAATTTCAGAATAGTTTCAGAACAGCAACACTCTTTTGAAATAATTAAATCAGAGTTCTAACAAAGTTTCTATGACCCAAAATAATTTTTTCCAAGTAGATTAATGTGTTAGGAAGTCACCCTAAAAAGAACAAAGCAATTCTGATTTTTTTACTATTTTTAATAAATCGTGCAAGAATTCTGGACAGGAGATTGTAAGATGCTAAGTGATGTCTAGTGTTTTCCATATTCCCGGAGATCTAACCGTTGAAACCTTGATTTTCTTTTTGATTTGGAAACTAGACTGACAGAGGCATCTTGTGTCCAAATTTCATCAACATCAAACCATAAGAGACGTGTTTTTTATTTCTTTTAAGTTCTGGTATGCTCTCTGCAATTTTTAGAGTTTTTATGACACATTTGACTTACTTTGTAAATAAGGGCCTAAATGACTTTCTTATGATCTAAGGCTTAAACCATGCTTTAATAATGATTAGTCGAGCTTGAATTCAAGGTTTAAAAGTATCTCATAGTTTATCCTTGTCCATGTACATATTCATCCATATGGTTTGACACTTATAATTAAGACTTATTTGCTTTGGATTTAATTACATTAGATAGATGTAAGCTAGAAATTTAGGATCGTTATTTCTAACATCGTGTTTTACATATCATGTGAACTAACCCTTTGTTTTGTAGCGCTATTAAGGTACGATTTCTCAATCCCTCTCTAGTTTATCAAATTCCTTAATTTTTATTTGATTTTCGACCTTATGCGCGACACCTTAGAGTTAAGATTTGCCTTATGTGTATATATGGATTAGAGACTCTTTTCCTAGGTTTTATTTAATCGCATGCATTGCACGTTTATTATCGCTGCTGGACCCCGGGTAAGTTCACTTGTTCCCTATTGCATATCATATCGCTTGTTACCTGAATTATGTGGCTTTTTGAATGATATTTTGTCAATTGCAATTTTACACCCTTTGGACATGCTTTTGTGATGTATATGTATATATGTATTAGTTGAGGGCATGCTTAGATTAATAAATTTGATTAAAAGGATGTTGAGTAGAGGCCTATCGCAAGATAGGATGAGAGAGGGTGTTTTAGTCCGATGGGCTCCTTCCTCTCTCATTCCATAATCCCCGGACCTAGTTAATCTCTGGTTTCTAAAAGATCAGTTTGCTTTTAAAATGGTTTCTTAATATTCCTTTTAAAAATTAAGTGGCGACTCATTTTGTTTTAAGAAATAGATTTTTGAAAAGCTGTGGGTAAGTCAACCTGCGATATCCACAATCTGGCGACTCTGCTGGGGATCGAACCCAGAATCTCTGGTTTCGCAGACCAGAATTCTGATTTTGGGTTCACTTGAAGATTAGACTTGAAAAATGTCCTTTTAATCAAATTAATTAATCTTTGTGTGCCTGTTGCATTTCACTTGCATGTCCAGCCAGTCGATTGCACGGAACTATGACCTTGAAGGCTCGGGGCAACCCGGTCGGTCAAGTCATCATGGGACTGTGCGATCACCCTTGATCTCGTACCATGTGTTGGTATATGAAGCATCCTATCGGGTGTGTGTCAAGGGTCCCTTGTTTGACCAAAACCCAGCTTTTGCATAGTAGCTTCCATAGAACCTTTCAATCTTAGGAAATCAATTCTTGATTAGGGTTATGTGCTAGGAAGTTTTGTATGCCCGGAAGGGATTACTTGAGATGATGACGATGCTTGCCTGATAGAAGATGTGTAAACTCTTAATCACCTTTTAGCAATTTCTCCTCATGTTCCACGACATTTGGAGAACATGTTGAACCTTGATTATAAGATTACACTTCTTATATCATGTTAGCTAAGCATCATTGACCTTGTATGCATCCAAATTCATGAAAAGTACGGTGATAATCCGATCATGTGATCCTTCTACCCAAAGAATTTTAAATCCATCTTTGAAAGCAAATGGATTTTTTTTTTTTTTTTTGTAATCTTTATTCCAAAGTTTTTCAATTGCTCTTTCAAAAAATCTTTGGAATTCACTTTCGATTAAAACTCCAAACTAATCTTCGGGAATTGTTTTTGGAGGAAATGCTTTTCAAATGAATTTCAAAGCAAGATTTCAATCCAATCATTGTTATTGAGAAACATTTTCACATCCTCATTTTTTTAAATAAAAGATTCAAAATCCTTAAAAAATTGTTTTGAAAAAATCTCATCATTTAAAGAAATGCTTTTCAAATAAAATTCGAAAATATTTCGCCCGACCTTTGAAAGGGTAGTGAAGATCACAATGATAGGTGAAATTGGCGCATTTTGACATGAATGAGGATTATATGTGCTTATGTGTTTTATGTGTTAGGACTAGAATTTTCCTTTCTTTTGCATATAAAGTAGGCACACATACACACATGCATTGCATCCGCATGACTTACAAAATAAAAGTTTTGCTAAAATAAAGGTAAAGAAGGGTTTTTTTCTAAAAAGAAATTTCCAAAATTTATTGTAGGAGCAAAAATAGCAAACCAAGGGTGGTTTAGAGGTCCTACGGCAAGGTTAGTGAGAAGAGGATACGACGACATGGCTGAAGAGAGAAACAATGAAGAGATGACCGGACTGAGGGTACTAGTTGAGCAGCAGGCAGAACAGATGCGAAGACAGGCTGAAAACATGAACCGAATGATGGGAATGATAGAGGAGCTGAATCGCCCGCCGGCCGCCGCCGCATGTGATTCCACCCATTATAGACCCACCTTTGGGAGGAGGAGACGGGGATTGGTTCGACGATCAAGAGGCGCATTGGAATGATGCACTGAGAGCCAACAGAGACAGGGAAAAAGATGAGAAGGAGAAGCTGCTGACCGAGAAAATAGAAAAGTTGGAGAGGGTAATGCGCAAAGCTTAAGGGGTGGATACTTATCTAATGGAACTGGAAGGGTTGTACGACGGAGTCCATGAGACGCTGCCGGCCGGTTTTAAAATGCCCGTCTTTGATAAATTTGATGGCACAAGCAACCCCCGCAGTCATGTCCGAATGTGCATAGGGGCTTTTCAGCCTAGTGGGCTGAGCACTACCATGATGGCTGTCCTTTTCCAACAAACCTTAACAGGAGCCGCTTTATCGTGGTATCTTACACTTGAGCTAAGCAAAACCAGAGTATGGGAAGAAGTGATTAAGGCATTTGTGGCACAGTACGAATACAATCAGGACTTGGATGTTACTATCCGAGATTTGGAAACAACCAGGCAGGGGAACAAAGAATCATTTGCCGAGTATTTAAGCCGATGGAGAGGGAAAGCTGCGAAAATGGTGCAAAGGCCATCCGAGAAGGACCAGATCCGAATGTTGATGAAAAATCTACAGCCAGTTTATCAGGAAAAGATGAGGTTCCAGTCAATCAATACCTTTGCTGAGGTATTCGATGTAGGGACGAGAATCGAAGATGCAATCCAAGAAGGAACAATCAAGAAGGAAGAACCACAGAACCGATATCGAAGGCCTAGTTATGGGTCGAATGGAGGGCATTCGGGGGGTCACTCTGGCCCCACCGATGTCAATGCGCTTAACGAGCCGGAGAAGAAATTCGATATCACCAGAAGTCATCCAAGGGGAGGGGAAGACAAGCCAATGAGGAAGTTTTCAGATTTGGGAGTATCATTATCAACCGCCCTCGACAGGCTGTTAGCAAAAGGGCATCTCCGCCAGCTGGAACCTCGACCCCCGCCGAGTCCACTCCCGCCGTACTTCAAAGGAGATCTCTACTGCAAATATCACCAACAAAAGGGCCACTCGACCGATTGGTGAATGAGGCTAAGGTATGACATACAGGACCTCATTGACAACAAAGTGATATCCGAGCCACCTGTCAAGGCTCCCAATGTCACCAAGAATCCACTGCCAAACCATCGTGCCGTACCGCCGCCGCGGGGTCTTTACTTCTTGGGAGTAGAAGAAGTGACATTCGATCCGTCCAAGCTAATCACCAAGGTCGGGGAACCAAGGAAGTTCTATCAGTTACCAGAAAATCCGGAAATCTGTACGACTGGAAGCCAGCCAGGGATATGGGAGAATGAAGCAACGGGGCAGTCAGATTGGTGGGTCCAAGAAAGCAATGATCGGAACATAGGCCTGGTAGGGGAAGATGATCTATGGTACCAAAGCGACGAAGAGGTAGAAGAGGGCCCAAAGACCGTTTCAGAAACCGACGATATTTGGGCAAAAGAAGAAATTGACCACTTGACTCTGTCTGGTAGGCACTTCAAGCCACATGAATTAGAGGAAGATCACCCGGGGAGGGAGCTGGAGAAAGGGAAAGGAAAGATGAACGAGGAAGAAGAAGAGGATAGAGTCCTCAAGCAGATGAAGAAGACTCAGGCTAACATTACTGTTTGGGGATTGCTGATTGCCTCCAAACGTCATAGGCAGGCGGTCCTAGACGCCCTTAATCAGTCTGACGTGTCTATCGACACCACCCCGGAAGACCTTGTAGGGCTGATCAATAAAATTCCGACTTTGGCTATTGCTTTCTCATCAAATGACTTACCACCGGGAGGGCCCATGCTCAATAAGCCTTTGTACATCACTGTTGAATGTTTGGGGAACACCGTACCCGCTTGTCTCGTTGACAACGGGTCTGCTCTTAATGTGTGTCCTTTCCGCACAGCCAAACGAATGGGCTTGGATGAATCTTCTTTTGTGCCGTCTCAACAAAAGGTCCGGGCATATGATAACACCCAAAGGACAGTCATGGGCATCATCTTTCTTAACCTTGCTATCGGATCAATGGACAAGGAAGCTGAGTTCCAAATCATCGATATCCCCGCTTCTTTCAATCTGCTGCTGGGAAGACCTTGGTTGGACAGTTTGGGCGCTATCCCATCGACAATTCATCAAAAAGTTAAGTATGTCTGGGAAAACAAAGTCTGTGATATCCTCGGAGACAGTTGGGTTCGATCATCTGAAGCATCGTCAAGTGCACCGGTCCTAGAGCTACAGCTACAAGAAGAAGAAGCAAAAATGGGAGGATTCGAGTTCATCGGCGCGATAGAAGAAGGAAAGTCGGGAGAGTCCCTACCACCCCATTTTGATCAATATGCTAGTCCAGTCATCGCCGGAATCATGAAGAAGATGGGTTTCTTTCCAGGATTGGGGTTGGGGAAGAACCTTCAAGGCCTGCCGGAGGCCCCAAGAATCCCTACTCAAACTCACACTCACGGTCTCGGGTATCAACCAACAAAGAAGGAGCTGACAACCAAGAAGAAGGCCGTCGACGCACCGCTGGATCCTTACTTGAAGACCCTCAACGGGTATTTTGTGAAGGAAGGAGAAGATTTCCCCTTCTGTGGTTTCCCAGAACCATGGATGGACCAAAAAGACAAATGCATGAAGCCAGGGTTCGAGATCTTCTTCTCCCACGAATTTTTGGGGTACAAAGACCCATTTTTGCAAAAGCCTGAAAAATCTGCTGCTGCCAAGGACTAGGTTGGTATGCTGGACGGTCCTGCCATGAAAGATCTGTTAGGCGAAGGAAACGCAGAAGTCACGAAGGAGGATCCCGGGAAGACCAAAGGTGAATACGTCGAGGGCATAGTGGAGGAAGCCGCCGAAAGTGAAGAAGGTGAGGAAGGAAAGGCTGAGGAAGAAGAGATGGAGAAAATGACCAAGACAGGAGGTCCGGAAGAATACTTTATTACTGGCCTGGGAGGAGAGCACAAAAAGGAGTGGGTTTTTGAGTCTAGTGATAGGTTCCCCCCACACCCAGAGTCTGTGATGGCCCAAATGAGGCGTCTTTCAATTTCTATGTCTGTTGTAATCACTCCAAAGAAAATCAATGAAAGTATGACTGATTCTGCCTACTCGAACGCGCTCAATGAATGTGATGAATGTGATGATCATGAAATACCTATTGAACTGCAAAAACTAATTGAAAAAGAAAAAGAATCTGCATGTAAAATCATTGAGGACACCCTAACAATTAATCTTGGAAATGAGAATAATCCTCAAAATGTCTTCATCGGCTCTACACTTAGCAATAAAGAAAGTACAGAACTAATCAGTCTATTAAATGAATTCAAAGATGTTTTTGCATGGTCTTACAATGATATGCCAGGTATCGATCCAAAAATAGTCCAACACCACATCCCCCTCTTTCCTAATTCCAAACCCGTAAAACAAAAATTGAGGCGAATGAGGCCAGAATGGGCACTCAAAGTAAAAGAGGAAGTTGAAAAGCAATTAAGAGCTGGATTCTTGATGGTCACCGAGTATCCCGAGTGGATTGCCAACATTGTGCCTGTCCCAAAGAAGGATGGTCGTGTTAGGGTTTGCGTGGATTTTCGGGATTTGAACAAAGCAAGCCCTAAGGACGATTTCCCATTACCCCACATCGACGTGTTGGTTGATAACACCGCGGGACATGAACTTCTATCTTTCATGGACGGGTTCTCCGGGTATAATCAAATCCTCATGGCTCCCGAGGATAGAGAGAAAACCACGTTCATTACTCCGTGGGGAACATATTGCTATAGGGTCATGCCATTCGGACTCAAGAACGCGGGCGCAACCTATCAAAGGGCTGCCACCACTTTACTGCACGACATGATCCACAAAGAGGTAGAGGTGTATGTGGATGATATGATTGTGAAATCCAAGGAGAGGGGAGGACACCTAGAGGCTTTGAGAAAGTTCTTTGGGATATTGAGGGAGTTCAAAATGAGGCTGAACCCACAGAAATGCATGTTCGGAGTCACTACTGGCAAGCTGTTAGGATTTCTCATTACCCAAAGGGGAATAGAAGTAGACCCTACTAAAATAAAGGCTTTAACCGAGATGAACCCACCGAAAAATGAGAAAGAACTGAGAGGGTTTCTGGGTAGAATACAATTTATAAGTCGTTTCATTTCAAAGCTCACCATGACCTGCGACCCGCTGTTCAAGCTACTCAGAAAGGGAGAGAGATTCAATTGGGACACCCCATGTCAACAAGCCTTCGACAAAATCAAGACCTATCTCCAGAATCCACCTGTCTTGTCACCACCTTCACCCGGGAGACCTCTGTTACTTTATCTCTCTGTATCCGAAGATTCGATGGGATGTATGCTGGCCCAAGAAGGAGAAGAGGGGCACGTGGAGAAGGCCATTTACTACTTAAGCAAGAGAATGGTAGGATATGAGTTAAAGTATTCGCCCTTGGAGAAGGCCTGTTGGGCCTTGGTTTGGTGTACCCGTCGCCTCCGCCACTATATGTTAGCCTTCCCCGTGATCCTAATTTCCCGGATGGACCCGTTAAAATACCTGTTCGAAAAACCCGTCTTGACCAGTAGGATTTCCCGTTGGACCATGATGCTGGCCGAGTTCGATATCAGATATGTCACCTCCAAGTCTGTAAAAGGAAGTGCCGTCGCCGAATTTCTAGCCGACCTAGCCGTAGAATCTGAGGATAAGGGAGACTTCAAGTTCCCAGATGAAGGAATAATGGAAGTGAAGGAAGAGTTGTGGAAAATGTACTTTGATGGAGCAGCCAACCAGTTAGGTTACGGGGTCGGAATCATTCTCATGGCACCAGACGGGGTCCCTACCCCATTGGCTGTCAAACTTAAATACGACTCAACCAACAATACCGCAGAGTACGAAGCCTGCATAATTGGAATGGAAGCGGCCTTGGCTTTGAAAGTCGGACGGATTGATGTCTTCGGAGATTCCAACTTGATCATATCCCAGGTCCGAGGAGATTGGAGGGTAAAACATGAGAAGTTGAGACCTTACCATGACTATCTAGAAAGTCTGAAAGCGCAATTCCAAAAGATTTCCTTCTACTACCTCCCTCGTGAAGAAAACCAACTAGCCGATTCTCTGGCTACCTTAGCCTCGATGATCCAAATCCCTTCCAAAATTGTCATGATTCCGCTGTCCATAGAAGTAAGGAATCAACCGTCATTTGAGATGATCGCAGCCATAGAGAGAGAAGATGAAATGCCTTGGTATGTGGACGTATGGAAGTTCATTAAAGAAGGAGAATACCCCGAAGGAGCCTCAGAAAAGGACAAGAAGGCGATACGACGATTTGCCACTCAATTCGTGATCTACGCAGATAAACTATGGAAGAAGTCCTACACTGGGTATAATTTGGAGTGTTTATATGGGAGGGAAGCTAAGAGAATGATGGAGGAAATACATGAGGGAGTATGCGGGCCCCACATGAACGGGCACATGCTGGCGAAGAAGATCATCCGACAAGGGTACTATTGGACGACCTTGGACAAAGACTGTTATGAATATGTTAGAAGGTGTCACAAGTGTCAGATTCATGCAAATTTGATGCACACCCCACCGTCGCAGCTTTATAGCATGACCACCCCTTGGCCATTTTCTGTATGGGGGATTGATATCATTGGTGAGATAGTTCCAAAGGCTTTCAATGGGCACCGGTATATAATCGTGGCGATCGATTATTTTACAAAATGGGTGGAGGCGGCCTCATATGCGACCTTGAAAGCCAAAGATGTGGTGAGTTTCATTGAGAAGAACATAATCTGCAGATATGGAGTCCCGAACGAGTTTATCTCCGATCATGGCAGCCATTTCCAGGGGGAAGTTATCCCGCTCTTAGAGAAATATAAAATCACTCGCCATCAGTCATCCCCGTATAGGCCCCAGACGAATGGAGCAGTAGAGGCAGCGAATAAGAATGTTAAAGCAATCTTGGGGAAGACGACAGATACATATAAGGATTGGCATGAGAAGCTGCCATTTGCCTTATGGGGGTACCGGACGTCAGTAAGGACTTCAACGGGCGCTACGCCATACTCATTGGTCTACGGGATGGAAGCAGTCCTTCCAGTCGAGGTGGAAATACCCTCTCTCAGAGTCTTGACAGAATGTGAAGTGACGGAATCAGAATGGATACAAGGAAGATATGAGGAATTGATGCTGCTTGATGAAAAGAGGTTGACCGCAATAAACCATACTCGGGGATACCAGAAGAGGATAGCTCGTGCTTTCAACAAAAAGGTTCGCCCAAGGAAGCTTGCTGAGGGTGACCTGGTCCTCAAAGAACTAAAAGTGCCCGTTTATGACCCCAGAGGAAAATTCAAACCCAACTGGGTCGGACCATACATCATTAAGACCCTCCTTTCGGGAGGAGCGGCTTATCTCATGGACCTGGACGGGGTTGAATTTAAACAGCCAATTAACCTCGATCGCCTCAAGAAATACTTTGCTTGAAACCATTTCTTTCAAAGCCTCCTACCTTGATGAACTACGCTTGACCTGATTCCCGCTAGGGGATACGTAGGCAACCAACTTGGTTCGGTCATTTCAAAAAAAAAAAAAAAAAAAGTGCTAAACTAGGGGCAAACTGGCGTTTGCCCGGAATCGCTTCGAAGCCCTAACACCAGGGGCAAACTTCGTTTGCTAGCCGAAGAACCCAGAAATAAAACCATCCTTCAGGTCACCTGGCTGTCAGAATAAGTACTATAAAGAAACAAATAAGAATTCATGGAAAAGAATGAGTAGAAAACAAAAAGCAAAGTACGGGGCCGAATAAAGACATTAAAAGGAGAATTCTTCATAAAAGATTAATCGAAAGGTTGAGCGCTTTGATTAAGCATGCTAGAAATTTCCCTAAAGATAACAACATCAGTCAATCACATTCGGAAAGCGTAAAAGAGTAGGCAGGGTCCGTCAGAAAGTTTTGTGAAAGGGACAACTTTTCTCTATTTTCGTCTGTTTTATTGTGCACGTGCCTCATCAAGTCTGTCTCACAACCAAGGCCTGGATCTCCAGAAGATACTGGGCAGTGGGCACAATCGAAGCAGGGACCCTCGAGCACGGAGCAACCATCCTACTCGACCAAGCCTCTATGAAAGCCTTCACAATGGGAGGACGCAGAGTAGAACCCCTGGTGAAATCAGCAGCCACAGATCCAGTAGTATCTTGCAAAAGTCCGAACTGACGGACAACTCGGTCAGGAATGTAGAAAGTCGTAGCGTTTAAACTCGGCAGCCAGATGCCAGGACGCCCAGGGAGGCGTACAGCAATAGAACGATGAGTCCACTGAGGGCAGATCCAGCAAATGTCACCAGAAGAGAGGCCTTGGAGCCAACCGAGCCATGCATCGGTAGATTGGAATAAGCAATGGATTTCCATGCGGTCATAAGAAAACGGCCCACGAAGATGCGAGGGGTGAATAAAGAGGTCGAGGCGTTCCATGAGCCAAACTTGCAGAACAAAAGGTGCCCCGGCAGATAACATAACCCCAGTAGCCTGAGCATGGCCCAGCCCGATCAAAGTTTCACCAAGGACTAGCATAACGGCACTCTTCATCTCCCGCAAACCGCAGGCGATGGGTATGAGAATGTCAGAAGATGACTGGAAGAGAAAGTAAGAGAGCATAGCAACCGACAAGGCACTACGCCGGATGATCTGATGCTCACCATCATAAGGGTCCCCTATAGGAGCATAAACGGAAGAAAGGCGTTCGAAGTCGATCTGCCCACCATGAACAAAAGAACTTGCCGCATTTCGAGATATGTGGAGAAGAGTGGCTAAGTCGCGGACATACCCAGCCTGAATCTGAGGAACCGTTAGTTCAGCAAAAGGATCAGTGTGGAGAATAGCGCTAAATTCCTCGAACAAAGGACAGATCTCCTGAAAGCCGAAACGAAAGACGTTGAGAGCAGGGTCCCAACACTGAATAGCAGCTCGCAGTAAGCCCTCGTTCAAGTTCATGTGCCGGAAAGAGAAGAGATCATTCAATCTGAAGCATTCAAAATTGAGCCTTTCAATACCTGAGAGAGTATCCATCCATGGGAAGAGAGTTTGGGAGCTAATGGGGGCCATTTGAAAGGAGAGTGGAAAGAGAGAGAGATGTTTTGCGGAGTGTTAGAAGAGGAGGGGTATAAGTAGGGAAAAAGAGCTGCCCACTAGATCGCGGCACTCGATAAAGTGCAGCGGCACTCCATGAAGTGCCGCGTGGCAGTTCGTGAGTGCCGCACGGCATTCACTGACTGCCGTTGCGGCATTCGTTGAGTGCCGCGGAGGCTTAACCGAGTGCCGTTCTGAGTTTTTTATTGGCCAGAATCTGTTTGTAACACGATCAGCCCACCTGCAAACAGAAAATTAATTGAGAAGCAATAAAACGTGCGCATCATGCAGCACGTGCAAATACATACATTCATTCATTCATTTCATTCATTTGTATATATCAAATAAGTAAAAGAAGCAAAAGCATTCAAAGATAGAAATAAAATCGGGACCAAGCCATGGTCCCACATACGGCAAAATTTGGACCAAGCTATGGTCACACATACGGTGAATAAAGCAGAAAGCATAATAAAAGGAAGCAGCCATCAAAATAAAGCATATTTGTATATTTATACAGTCATCCACCCAAATATGTACAATAAAAAAATCCTCTCAAAAAGAAAGCAAAAATATAAGCAGGATCAACTCCGACCCCGACCCCGGCCACGAGTCTGGCGAGTCGTACGTCTGAGAGGCTCCTCCTCTGACTCAGTCCCGCTGCCTCCTCCACTCTCTCCACGCCCGCTGCCTCGACCCCTGCCACCGCTAGTGCCCTCGCCAACGCCTCCGCCACGCCCAGCACCGCTACCTCCGGGGGCGTCGCTAAAAGAGATGCCGAACTGCTGAAGCCGATGCTGGAGCTGCCCCACCTGCAGAGATAAGACTCTGTTCTCCTCCATCTGGAAGAGAAGGGATGAGTCCATGAAAATCATTGAAAAGGGATTTGGAACGCTGAGAATATGGAAAAGGTAGAGATCATACCAGGGCCCTCGACTGAACCGCGGCGGTCGCTCGAGCTCCCTCGGCCTGAAAACAAGAAACAGAAATAAAGATCAGTAAAAAGAGATACAATTCCAGTCAAAGATAGGAGTGAGAATGAATTTCTTACCATCCACTCGCGCCCAAGAACCCACTGTCGCACGCTATGGGCGTACGCCAGGCCCTCCTCCGCGTAAGCGCGCGGGACAAGATCATAGTGAATGGGAATGGTAGGGGCGCCCTGGGAGAGTCGGGGGACCGTCGTCACGTGGGGCTTGCCAAATGAGACGGTAGACATAGTCCAGTCCCACTCAGGTAGGCCAGGAGGGCGGGGCGCAGCAGGGACATGTTGCCAACAAAAGTAATAAAACATGGGTGAAGAGTAAAAGGAAGAACTCACAAAAATAATAAAGGAATCATTTACTCACCCGAGTCACTTCCATCAGCGGGAAGTTCGGCATCAGCTTGGCGGCACGGAAGGCCGCATAACCATCAGGGTCGTCCAAGAAACCGTGGATACCGAAGCCGGCTAGAGCAGCCGAGTAGTCACCGCCCTGAAGAGTGTCTGTAGCTCTCATAGAGTCGGGAGGAGGGAACGGCACAAAGAATCTGGGAGCCGCTATAGACTGCCTGGTCACCCTCTCTCCCAAGTACCACGCCATGCCCTCTGACCTACCATCGAGTAGCAGTCTCATCGGGTCATACCCGGCCGACTCCTGAATCCCCGCGCTAGCCTCGGGTAGCGCCCTGAGCCACGGCTGCCACTGTACATGCTCCTCCCGTAGGTTCGTCAGGAAGTTCCTGAACAAAACAAAGTCGTGGGCCCCGGTCTTCCGCCCGACCCTGTCCTTCGCCCACTTCAGCCCCTGGGGCATGACGAGGGCGTCCGCAGCACGTGTCTCAGGAGACATCATGCGGAGATACTCATGGGACCAAATCTGTAATAAAAAGAGAGAAAGAAATGAGGAATTAGTATCGCAATGCAAATAAATTTCTGAAAGTAAATAAGCGATGGAATGTGAAAAACAAACAAAATATATATGTACCTCCCACGCTCTCCAATACCCGCCGGTAGCTGTCGACTTGCCCCGGGAGATGACGCTCATGTGACTGTACAGGATAGCTAAACCTGTACCAGCCCAATCAAACTCGGTGACCCGATCCAGATGCTCCAGCGACGGCACCAGGGGAGCAGAAATCCGGTCGCCCTTGGTGCTCAACAAAGAGCACCCCAGCACGTACATCAAAAAGCCGCGGGCCATCTGTTCGTCCGAAAAGCCGAGTTTTCCCCGGAAGGTATCCATGAACCACCGAGCTGTAACCAGGGTCTCCTCCGGGACCACTCCTAGCAGCGGCTCCATCTGATCCCACTCCTGGTCTGTAAGGTGCCGCAGGGGCTCTCCTCCGAATGGGATCCCCGTAATCATGCTGAAGTCTAGGGGGGTCATCGTCATCTCCCCAAAATCGAAGTGGAAGGTACTCGTAGTATCCCACCACCGCTCCGCCAGTGCGTGGATCTGCTGAAGGTCGTTGGAGCTCTTCGTCAAAAGCTTGACGAAGTCTCCAAACCCTGCGGCATCCACCAAAGCCCTCACAGTCGGGCTCAGCTGCGTATACCACTCATGGCCATGTGCAAGGCTGCCGTGGCCCTTCAGCACTTTGGGCTGCAGCTGCAAGAAAGAATCACAAGATTGGTTGTTAGAGAATGAATAAAAGAAGAAAGCAATAAAGAAGGAGATAAGTAATAAATAAAAGAAATGAAAGTCTAGAAGTGTTCATATAGGATTTCACAAGTAAGGCACCCGTTTGCATTCAAGAGAAAATGAATAAAAGAAAACGCTCAAAATTTTAGCAAGGTTTCGAAAAGAAAAGAAAAGAGAAAGAGTAGTTTTTGTCCACCTTCTTTGAAAACATGCATATATAAGTTTTAAAAAAAAATAAAAAAAAAAATAATAAAAATAATAATAATAATAATAATAAAAAATAAGGATTTTGGGCCCGAAAAGAGTTTGGTTGCAAAAAGGAACGCGTAATTGCAAACATTCGAGAATCAATTTTTGAATAATAAAATGGCATTAGAAATGCTCAAGGAAAACTCGCCGGAACGGTAAAAACAGGAAAAGGTTCATGATTTCATTTCCACGAGCATTGGATTTCTTCATTCACAAGCAATGTTTGAGATTCCGATTAAGCGGCCTTCAAAAGCTTTTGAAAACAGTCGAAGGAGAAAATAAGGATAAGTGTTCGGAAAATTCAAGCGTTACATGAGAAATAAAATAAAAATAAAATTTCTTTACAAAGAGCATGTAATAAAGCATCCAAGACGCACGAGGGCGCCACGAGCATGTCATTCAGAACAGGGTATCTAAAAGATGCGGCAATCCTATGTTACATTCACAAGGAAGATATACGGGAAAGAAATACGAGAAATAGACAAAAGGGAAGCGTTTACCTCGCGCTTGAACGCGCGGACCGACAAATGCTCATCGGGGTCCCTCAACAAGAGAGTGGCGTCCGGATGATGGGTGGCCGTATACTTGGCCTTCTTCTTCCTAGAACCGCTCGCCATAACCTGTCCAAAAAAAAGAGAAGTATCCGTGAGTTTAAAATTCATGAAAGTTCGAAAAAAACTACGAAATAAAAGAGTTTGATCGAGTCTTGATCAAAAAGAACATACCTATGAATGTCGTGGATCAATACAGAAGCAAAGAAATGAGGGGAGAAAAATTTCTCCAGAGAGATTTCGAGATGAAGAGAGTGAGAGAATGAGAAAATGTGTTGAACCCCGGCGGTTTAAGCCACTGCCCTCAAACGCGGCACTCATTTTTCCGTGCGCGGCAGTCAGTCAACTGCCGCACGGCACTCTCTGAGTGCCGCAACGGCACTCCGTGAGTGCCGCGCGGCAGTCACGGACTGCCGCGAAAAACCGCGTGTGCCGCGATTAAGGCGGTTCAAAGATATTTACATTCCCCCCAAAAATTCAAATCAAGTCCCAAAAATTGAATTTGAGGCCCCAAAAATTGCCCCATTGCGCTTTTGGCCCTCAGGGTCGTTTCATAGGTACACTTTGACTACAAATTTTCGAATTCAGAAAATATTTGAGCCCATGGGCCCCCATTTTGAAAATTGGAGATGTTTGAGCTCGTGGACGCCCAATTTATGAAGATTAAGATATTTGGGCCCGTTGGGTTCCCAATTTTGAAAATCGCAACATTCGAGCCTGCGGGCCCAAACTCATATTCCCAGGTTTTCGCAACGGACTTGCGATTAACCCTCGTTTGGAGAATATAACGGATTTATATTCCCGGTTCTCGCAACGGATTTGCGTTAACCCTCGTTTTTGAGAATATAACGGATTTATATTCCCGGTTCTCGCAACGGATTTGCGTTAACCCTCGTTTTTGAGAATATAACGGATTTATATTCCCGGTTCTCGCAACGGATTTGCGATTAACCCTCGTTTTTTAGAATATAACGGATTTATATTCCCGGTTCTCGCAACGGATTTGCGTTAACCCTCGTTTTTGAGAATATAACGGATTTATATTCCCGGTTTTCGCAACGGACTTGCGATTAACCCTCGTTTTTTAGAATATAACGGATTTATATTCCCGGTTCTCGCAACGGATTTGCGTTAACCCTCGCTTTTGAGAATATAACGGATTTATATTCCCGGTTTTCGCAACGGACTTGCGATTAACCCTCGTTTTTGAGAATATAACGGATTTATATTCCCGGTTTTCGCAACGGACTTGCGATTAACCCTCGTTTTTGAGAATATAACGGATTTATATTCCCGGTTCTCGCAACGGATTTGCGATTAACCCTCGTTTTTGAGAATATAACGGATTTATATTCCCGGTTCTCGCAACGGATTTGCGTTAACCCTCGTTTTTGAGAATATAACGGATTTATATTCCCGGTTTTTGCAACGGACTTGCGATTAATCCTCGTTTTTGAGAATATAACGGATTTATATTCCTGGTTCTCGCAACGGATTTGCGTTAACCCTCGCTTTTGAGAATATAACGGATTTATATTCCCGGTTTTCGCAACGGACTTGCGATTAACCCTCGTTTTTGAGAATATAACGGATTTATATTCCCGGTTTTCGCAACGTACTTGCGATTAACCCTCGTTTTTGAGAATATAACGGATTTATATTCCCGGTTTTCGCAACGGACTTGCGATTAACCCTCGTTTTTGAGAATATAACGGATTTATATTCCCGGTTCTCGCAACGGATTTGCGATTAACCCTCGTTTTTGAGAATATAACGGATTTATATTCCCGGTTCTCACAACGGATTTGCGTTAACCCTCGTTTTTGAGAATATAACGGATTTATATTCCCGGTTTTCGCAACGGACTTGCGATTAACCCTCGTTTTTGAGAATATAACGGATTTATATTTCCGGTTCTCGCAACGGATTTGCGTTAACCCTCGCTTTTGAGAATATAACGGATTTATATTCCCGGTTCTCGCAACGGATTTGCGTTAACCCTCATTTTTGAGAATATAACGG
Source organism: Hydrangea macrophylla (assembly GCA_033977485.1). Taxonomy (NCBI): domain Eukaryota; kingdom Viridiplantae; phylum Streptophyta; class Magnoliopsida; order Cornales; family Hydrangeaceae; genus Hydrangea; species Hydrangea macrophylla. Next base: position 7,971,216 of record CM066990.1, on the reverse strand, counting down.
ATTTATATTCCCGGTTCTCGCAATGGATTTGCGTTGACCTTCGTGATCAAATCAAAAGCGCTCTCATGACTCCTATGACAGATTCTCGCATAGATAATCTTCCCTGACTAACACGCCACGAAATGCGCGTCATACATAGGAAAAATGTGATAAGCATGACATTTACATAACCAGGTTAATTCAGAAAGCACCAGATTGCTTGAGCACGTGCATCACGATAAGATAGGTGCATTCATCCGTATGACTATTTGCGCTTGTGTATGTTTGACCCTTGACCCGAACTACGTCTTGGTCTGATTCCTGAACGGATACGTAGGCAGCTCATCATCGAGCACGACCAGCGTGAACCATTGCCCCGCGCATGTTCTCTTTTTGCAACGCATTTTGTTTTTACCTAAATTCGACGGTCTGGTCAAAGGCTTGTCTTCACACAGGCTTCGACATTCACTTGTGGTACGCGTTGCTCCACAAGCTCTGCCGAAGAGGGGCAAACTGTAGACACCCCAATTTTAACCTAACGTCGAATTTAGGAGAGTGTCACCTCCATATCCGATGATGACAAGGACCGAAAAATTGAAGTATTCCAAGCTCTTCAGAAAATCTCCTAAACGCGATAAAATTTCACAGAAAGAGGAAAAATACCAGGTATTTAGGGGAATTCAGAAAAAAGACATGATTTTTGGAAAGGATCTTCAAAGATAATTTGTTTCAAAAAGAGAAAAAGACCTAAAAAGGCGAATCTCACCAAAACACGGCACACGGCGGATTCCGCGGCACTCCATGAGTGCCGCACGGCAGTCAGAGAGTGCCGCTACGGCATTCTCCGAGTGCCGCCACAGAATTCTGACTGCCGTTCACTTTTTAAGTCTGTATTTTGTAGTGCAATACGTATGCGCATGCAGATAAGAACAAAAAACTGATAAAGTAAGACTGACAAAAACGCGGCAGTTAATTAAATGACGCGGCAGTTGATGAGAGCCGCGCGGCACTCACGAAGTGCCGCGACGGCAATTGTTGAGTGCCGCAACGGTATTCACGGACTGCCGCGGCAGGTTTCTGACTGCCGCGCTGGGCAGCAGTCTATGTAAATTCAGAAAGTACACATTGCACCACCAAATGAGACAATTATACCTGTTTTTTGCTCCGAAATTCACCAAAAATACCTGGTATTCTTGCCTATAAAAGAGAAGGGATCTTGTTGGTAGAGGGGACCAAGAGAAAAAAAGGCATTTTGGGGGGAAAAACATATACAAAAAAAAAACTTCCATTACACCCACATTTGAAAGAAAAGAGAGAGTTTTGGGAGAGCTTGAAGGAGAGTTTGGATAATCTTCAAAAGAAAACTTTGAGGATAATTTGGAGGTGATCCTCTAAACCTAGATTATTAGCTTACTCTTTCTTCCCTTGAAATCTTTAAACCTTAGAATATTTCATCATCTTTCTTTGTTTTAAACTTAGTAGTCTTTTTACTTCTTTTTTCTTTTGTGTCTATCTTCTTCTCTTAAAGGTCTTGGAGATTTTTCAATATCTCTATTGATCTCTTGAGCATGATCCTTTGAACCTCATGTAAGCTCATGCTCTACATGGAAGTCAAAACTTGATCATCACTTTATTTCACATAGATAGGACCCAAGTCCATATTCATGACTTGGATCCTCTAAACTTGGTGTCTCATGGAATCATTTCCATATTCCTTTGAAAACTACCAAGTATTAGTTGCACTTTCATCTCCAATGACCATTAAATGGTAGGAGAATGTAGTTTTGAGTCTAAATCCATCTCCATGGTTTAGATTTCTCTATCCTTTAGATTTCATGAAGTCAATCCATATTTCATTTGAAATCTATGAAGAACAAAGGTTTGTAGTCTCCCATGGCCATCAAATGGTAGGAGAAATGGTTTGGTTTAAACCCAACTTCATGGTTTAATAGTTGGAGTTACCAAATAAAAGTTGAACTAGCAAGATAAAAACAGTGAATCCACAAACTGTTTTTGATCAAAGATTTTTAGTTCGAGATCTAACCGTTGAAATCAAGTGAAACCAACGGGAAAGTGTCAATAACACATTGTTCTACCACTGTAATTTTTGTTTTGAGGTGGTTTCATGTTTAGAATGGTTTGATCATGGTTTTTGTGAAGCAACAACAATCTGTCCAGAATTTCAGAATAGTTTCAGAACAGCAACACTCTTTTGAAATAATTAAATCAGAGTTCTAACAAAGTTTCTATGACCCAAAATAATTTTTTCCAAGTAGATTAATGTGTTAGGAAGTCACCCTAAAAAGAACAAAGCAATTCTGATTTGTTTACTATTTTTAATAAATCGTGCAAGAATTCTGGACAGGAGATTGTAAGATGCTAAGTGATGTCTAGTGTTTTCCATATTCCCGGAGATCTAACCGTTGAAACCTTGATTTTCTTTTTGATTTGGAAACTAGACTGACAGAGGCATCTTGTGTCCAAATTTCATCAACATCAAACCATAAGAGACGTGTTTTTTATTTCTTTTAAGTTCTGGTATGCTCTCTGTAATTTTTAGAGTTTTTATGACACATTTGACTTACTTTGTAAATAAGGGCCTAAATGACTTTCTTATGATCTAAGGCTTAAACCATGCTTTAATAATGATTAGTCGAGCTTGAATTCAAGGTTTAAAAGTATCTCATAGTTTATCCTTGTCCATGTACATATTCATCCATATGGTTTGACACTTATAATTAAGACTTATTTGCTTTGGATTTAATTACATTAGATAGATGTAAGCTAGAAATTTAGGATCGTTATTTCTAACATCGTGTTTTACATATCATGTGAACTAACCCTTTGTTTTGTAGCGCTATTAAGGTACGATTTCTCAATCCCTCTCTAGTTTATCAAATTCCTTAATTTTTATTTGATTTTCGACCTTATGCGCGACACCTTAGAGTTAAGATTTGCCTTATGTGTATATATGGATTAGAGACTCTTTTCCTAGGTTTTATTTAATCGCATGCATTGCACGTTTATTATCGCTGCTGGACCCCGGGTAAGTTCACTTGTTCCCTATTGCATATCATATCGCTTGTTACCTGAATTATGTGGCTTTTTGAATGATATTTTGTCAATTGCAATTTTACACCCTTTGGACATGCTTTTGTGATGTATATGTATATATGTATTAGTTGAGGGCATGCTTAGATTAATAAATTTGATTAAAAGGATGTTGAGTAGAGGCCTATCGCAAGATAGGATGAGAGAGGGTGTTTTAGTCCGATGGGCTCCTTCCTCTCTCATTCCATAATCCCCGGACCTAGTTAATCTCTGGTTTCTAAAAGATCAGTTTGCTTTTAAAATGGTTTCTTAATTTTCCTTTTAAAAATTAAGTGGCGACTCATTTTGTTTTAAGAAATAGATTTTTGAAAAGCTGTGGGTAAGTCAACCTGCGATATCCACAGAAGTCATGTACAATATCAGAGCGGCCCCGTGGGTAGCATCATATACGCTAGGATTCCCAGGACTAGCATACTGGGCGATGATGGAAACAATGTCAAGGACCTCACCATGAATTAGCCGGCGGGAAATAATAGTGGAACAGTTCTGGTATTCAGCCAAGCCTCGCGTGGGACTGGGGGTATCAACAGAAGGAAGAATGAGGTCAGAGTCAGAATCAAAGCCAAGGATAGCACAGAACTCCTCAAATAGGGGACATATCTCCAGGCCATTGAAATTAAAGACGTGGTTCACCGGGTCCTAGTGGACAATAGTAGCACGCATGAACTCAGTGTTTAGAGCCATCTGGCAAAGAGAGAATAGCTCGGTCAGACTGTAGCTGAAGAGGTTGATCCGCTCCACACCATCCCTGATGTTCATCCAAGCCGTGAGTTGAGCGGGATCATACAATGCCATATTTTCTGTCATGACTCTAGCAAAATTCAAAATTTCGGCAGCACCTCCCCGTTTCACGGACTATCCCACCTGCAAGGCAAACACACTCACTATCACAAGGCTGCTCATCGCAGTAACATCAAATATCACAGAATCACAATGCACATATATCGTCACACAACCACCAACCAAAGCAAGCACACAATTGTGCCTTCAAACCGGAAACTATCCGGCTCAAAAGGCAAAACATCATATGTACTCTGTCAAGGGTGACACATCATCCTACACAAATCATCCTACACATTGTCTTAAATATTGTCCAAACAGTCACATTATTCACTAGTATAACCCAATTGAAAACATGAAATGGAGATAAAACGAAAATCCCTACTTAGGATGCCTCAGTCCTCCTCTTCTTCATCCTCTGTCGAGCCACCGGGAGTGTACATTGGCGATGGTCTCCTCCAACCACCTCTGCACCTTGGCCCGGTCCTCGATGAGCCGACACCACCCCTATGATACTGCACACACAAAAAAATGAAAGCAATCAGTAGAGAAACAATAAAAAGTACAAAAATGATGTCGAGTCAGAAACTTACCAAGGACGCCATCTGACTGGTGGCGAACTGCCGCATACCGTCCATCTGTCAAGGGAAAAATTAGGATTAGGACCTCATAACCTTAAGGAGCGCAAAATTAGAGACATACCCGATGGTCTTGCGTGAGAACCAAAGACCGTAAGCTAGCCGCTAAGGCGTGGCCCTCCTCAGCATAACTCCAAGGAACGTTGAGGACGCCTACTGGCTGGGTAGGATACCCACATGTGACCCATGGACCTCTATAACCTAGGGAGAGCCATCTGTACCCAAAACATTAACGGTCCAATCCCAAGGAGGGATAGGATTGGAAAATGGGGGAACCTGTCTCCTGTACATCTCGCGAAGCTGTAGGCACAAAACAAGTTAGGAAAAAGATGAGTAAAAAACATAGGCAACGGACAGAGACAAAAATGTAAAAGAAAACACACCTCCAGGAGTGGGAAGTTGGGCATCAGGAAGCGGCCACGGTAAGCCTCGTAACCGACCTCAGAGAGAAAGTGATCCTAAACATCGGTACTAGCTAAGGCCGCTAGCAAAGCATCACTAGAAAGGTCATCAGCATCTATCACAGGAGGATCATGAGGGACGCGATACCTCGGACCGCCAACCACCTGCCGGGACACTCGCTCGCCGAGGAGCCATTGCCTGCTCTCGGTACTTTCCATCAGAAGTTGGCAAGAGGAAAGGGGTTTGACTGCCTGTATCTCCTCTGGGGCAGCATAGGCAACGCGCTCCCAATGCGTCCAATCAATGCTAGCAGCTGTTAGCCCAGATAAGAAGTTTCTGAGGAGAACAATCCGATGAGCCCCGCTCTTTACCCCGACAACATTCCTCCGCCATCTCAAGCCCCGGGGGAACAAAGGCACAGGAACCATGCTGTCCTCATCTTCACAGTGGGGGAAGGAGCCAACATCTTCAAGTACTCAAAGCTCCAAAGCTGCACAGACAAAGGGAAGATCAAAAAAGCAAGAAATACGGACATCAAAAAGCCGGAAGATAAAAGAGGTTGCAGAACATACCTCCCAAGCTTGCCAGAATCCCCCCGCCGATTTAACATCACCCTGGGAAACTTCACCCATATGCTTATAAAGGTGGGCCAAGGCAGCGCTGCCCAAGTCATAAGAGGGGATCTCACCAATGGTCGCCAGAAAAGAAAGAAGCCTCAAGCTCTCCCGGTCATTCTGTGTCGCGAAGATCGAGCAACCAAGGACATACAGAAGAAATACCCTCAAAAGCTGGGAATTATTCAGGTTGTGATTCCCTCTGCCGTAAGCCCGGTAAAGCCAGCCACAAGGGAACCAGCGCCTCTCCAGATTAGGAGGAACAGCCCCAATCAACATCTCGACAGCCTCGGGATCAATCTCATAGAAGTAGTCCAGAATCAGGCGCTTCCCACCAACCTTTAAACCGGTAATCATAAAAAAATGAAAAGGCGTCATGGTCATCTCACCAAATGGTAGGTGGAAAGTATTGGTGGTGTCCCACCATCTCTCAGCAAGAGCGTAAAAATGCGCCAGATCGTTGCTACTCTTTGAAACTAGGCGGACAAAGTCGCCAAACCCGGCATCGTCTACCATTCTCTTTACGGCAGGCGAGAGTTGGGTGTACCATAGAAAAGCGTGAGCAAGGCTACCATGGCCCTTCAATGTCACTTCCGGCACCTGCACATATCAAAATTGGCAAAAAATGAGCAAAAATCACTATTCATGACCCAAAGTCCAACTTCACAAACGTACGAGCACAAAACAAGCTTCCAACAAACTCTAGGTACACACTACAGTCCATATAACTAGCACAATGCACAAGATAGTCCTAAACTGTCGAAAGTTTTACATACCATGCTCGCTAGAGCTGCGACCGAAAGATGATGTTGGGGGTCCCGTAAAATCAAGTCTGGGGTTTAGCTCTCGGCTTTCATTCGTTCCTTGGCCTTCTTAGACGGTCTCCTAGAGCTCGAAGCCATGGATCTGCAAGAAAATGGAAGACTAAAACCAAACTTTCTTCTTGAAAAATGGAACAAACCAAAACACCAATCAAAATTCCAAGGGAAAGATTACTCACCTAAGCGCGCATAAGCTGCGTTTTGACGAATTTTGGCTCCAAAAACACCCCAAAATGGCCAAAAATGAGCTTGAAATGCTCAAAAACCCGAGATATACACACATGAAGTCTGGCCATCCAGTGCCGCCGTAGCACTGGCCAACTGCCACCACGGCAGTGGCCCAGTGCCGCCGCGACACTGCTCTCCACGGGCCCTACTTTTATCTGTTTCAGCCCGTTCCGGCCCGTTTCAACCCGTTTTAGCCCGTTCGTGATCCCGTTTAGCCCCGGTGGCCCATTTTAGCCAATATTTATGAGGTTTTATCCCCAGCAGATCAATTTTAACCCCAATAGATTCAATTAATCCCTTGAGGACAGAAACAGAAAAATATCAGCTCCCGAAGGCCCGAATCGGCTTTTCGGACCGACCAATGCAAAGATTTGATCAACCGTGAGAGATTCAGAGATGGGTCCTGGTTCTTGATCAAGAAACAGTAAGAGAGATTCCCCGAGAGTCCTACACCATCCCCTGAGGACAGAAACAGAAAAATATCAGCTCCCGAAGGCCCGAATCGGCTTTTCAGACCGACCAATGGAAAGATTTGATCAACCGTGAGATATTCAGAGATGGGTCCTGGTTCTCGATCAAGAAACAGTAAGTGAGATTCCCTGAGAGTCCTACATCATCCCCTAAGAACAAACAGAAAGATATTAGCTCCCGAAGGCCCGAATCGACTTTTCGGACCGATCAATGCAAAGATTTTATCAACCGTGAGAGATTCAGAGATGGGTCCTGGTTCCTGATCAAGAAACAGTAAGAGAGATTCACCGAGAGTCCTACATCATCCCCTGAGGACAGAAAGACACCAGCTCCCGGAGGCCCCGACCGGCCCTGTCACTCCCCGAAGTACCAAAAATAGGGAAAAATAAATTTCCTTTATGGGTTCGTAGACACGTGACTGATTGTGAATGTCACCTGATTGTCCAAAAATGCTTAAAACAATAATATAATACGGGAAAGTGACTAAGTTCAACAGAAGCAAGAATCTAAACATTCAAATCTTACATGATTAGTATATTACAGACTAAAAGATATCCAAAAGATAGATATTACAAGTTCAACTAAGCTATTACATCATTAAACATATTAATAACATAACTATGATAAAAGAAAAACTCCAAGATCTTCAGCTGGCGAAACCATAGCCTTCCTTGTAGTAATCTTCACCAGCATAGTCTTTAGTAGTAAAATTTGTATCTTGATCATAGCCAGCTCCGTCTGGACCTGCAAAGGCTGGACGTGGAAGGTCCAGCGGCATAAAAACCCATTAGCGGTTAAGCTAAGTGAGGGTCCCCTTAAGGTTACCACCACCAAGGTAAGTTATTCATCATCTCTTCTTATTTCTCGAAACCAGATCTCGTTCATCATTTCTTATTCTCGATACTATATCTCGTTCGTCTTTTCTTATTCTCAAAACCATGTCTTATTTAAACCCAATCATTCCCTTTGAAACTTAACCCATAACTGAACTAACCAATGACATTGGCTGAAAGAAGACTTTACTCCAAACGCATTTACTGGTCAAGAAAGAACAACACTCAATAATGAATAGTTAACTGTTGTCCAACTGGCACTCAAACTGTCGCCCAAATGGCATTCAAACTATCGCCCAACTGGCATTCAAACTGTCGCCCAAATGGCATAAGTGTGTGGGACATTAACAATCTCTTGGTTGAACACGTCATGCCGATCCTCAGGTCGCCCGCACATTACCGAACACGTCATGCCGATCCTCAGACCAAGGGTACGGGAAATTGATAATCACTTGGACGAACACGTCATGCCGATCCTCAAGTCACCCATACATAACCGAACACGTCATGCCGATCCTCAGTCCAAGGGTGCGGAAAAATAATCAACTACTTGATCGAACACATCATGACGATCCTCAGGTCATCTGCACTTGACCGAACACAAACATAACTCTCCAATCGACTCTATGGAATTACCGAAAGACCAACTTTGCAAGAAATATCCAAACACGACACGAAAGTTCACGAATCAACTTTGACTGGTAGTCACATGACTAGAAACAAGACCCAATGTCCCTTATTCGCATAAAATCTGTTATTGAAGGTTTTATCGTTATTTTACACGTTCGTACGTTTTGTAGTTTAGTTCATTAATATCATCCATTTATAACCGTTAATATTTTTCTATACGTCCGACATTCTGTTTACCTCTCAATATACTTACGATGGAAACTTTTCTGATCACTTATTAACACAATAATCGTGCCATAAAACATACTTATAGTTTGGGTATGAACTTTCAACGGTCATTAGACTATATTCATAACAATGGAAAACATAGCACGTAGCTCATGGATTTATAACATGAATTTAATACCAATAAACATATAGATGAAACCCTTGACATACTCATCTACGCGATAGCACTACCATAGCATAATATTTTCATAACAACACAGGTACCGGAAAACTAGCATCAACAATCAACACCATGCATAAACAAAACATCATACAAAAGCTACACAATCTGCCAGGATACATTTTCATTGTGTTGACTGAAACAATATGATTTATTTGGGCATGATAAATTGCTTTGTAGATCAAACTCAAAACTAGAACATTATAGGTATTTGGATCATCTTCATGTACAGAAAAATCTAGCTTCCATTACATTTTTGAGCTGCTCAAAATATTTATTTTACCTGGACATTTCTATACTTTTGGATTGCTATGTCCCAGATTTATAGCACTGCGTTGTACGTGTATTTCACCTATGAAGGAGGGGTTTTTAGACTGAGCTATAGAAGAGTTATTTGTAGATAAATGAGTTAGCGTTCTCCACAAAAAAACATAGCCTAATTCAGATTTTTGAACTACTCCAAACATTCATTTTACTAAACTATGTTCTACTGAAAGTTTCAGTTTCTCAAATTTATAACCCTGCGTTGTACATGAATTTCACCTATGAAAGATTGATTTCTAGACTAAGCTATAGAAGCGTTATTTGTAGATAAATGAGTTAAATTTTTCCACAAACAAACTTAGCTTAATTCCAATTTTTGAGCTCCTCAAAACATTCATTTTACTAAACTACATTCTGTTGGAAGTTTCTATTTTCCCAGGTTTATAACAATGCGTTGTACATGCATTTCACACATGAAGGAAGGATTTCTAGACTGAGTTATATAAGAGTTATTTGTAGATATATGAATTAGATTTTACCACGAAAAAACATAGCTTAATTCGGGTTTTTGAGCTGCACAAAACATTCATTTAACTAAACCATATTCTGCTGGTAGTTCAGTTTCTCAGATTTAAAGCAGTTGTCTTGCATGTCATGAAAACTTCAATACAACAACATCAAACTCCTAATAAACATTAATACATACTATATATGTTCTAAATTGAGTTAGATTACTCACAATTACTCACCAAAGCTTGAAATTGAGCTTGGTTGTTGATTTGAGCTTAATGGAGCTTGAACTCAACTTTAGATGGTGTCACCTTCTTCTTCTCCTTGTTTTTCTTCTACATTTCCATGCGATTTATAACTCCTAGCTCTCTTCTTCACTTAGGTGCATATTATGAAGACAAAGAGTGTCAAATGTGTGTGTGTATACATGTAAGTGTGCTTATATAGGAGAGATGCATGTGCTAGGTGTCATGGAGCATGTGTACATGCTATGCCATGTGTCCAACAAGTGGACATGTGGCCAAGAGGGTGGCATGTGGTTGCCACATGACCGGCCATGTGGGGCCCACCTCGAGTTATGTGCCACTTTCTCGGTTTATGTGCATAAGTTCCTCGGTATGCGTATCAGTCTTGAATTACATGCAAACTGGTATTATTTCTAATGTCCGGGTCCGGGTAAGAGACTAAGTTAAATCTTATTATGGTCGAGTCGGTATAGTTAGTATAGTCTATATGGTAATACTACAACACGTCCATACCGTCACGTAATTAAAATAATAATATAATAATATAGTCGGTCCAATACAGAAATTCAAAAAACTGATATTATTAATGAAAGAAAATTAAAGGTGTTACACCTTCCACCACCTATTAAAAGGATTTCGTCCTCGAAATCAGAATCAACTAGTACTAAACAGGAATGGGAATTTCTGGAGAAATTTAGGTGCTACAGGCCCTCTTTGATTAAGTGCGAAAGATTTGATCAACCGTGAGAGATTCAGAGATGGGTCCTGGTTCCCGATCAAGAAACAGTTAAGAGAGATTCCCCGAGAGTCCTACATCATCCCCTGAGGACAGAAATAGAAAGATATCAAGAAAAGAGAGATTCTCTGAGGGTCCTACACCATCCCCCGAGGACAAATACAGAAGGATACTAGTTCCCACTATCCCCAGCAGAAAGTGGCAAAACCTGAACCGACTCCCGAAGATCGGCCATCAGGAATGGCCAGAACATCGCCCGTATCCAGATTTCAAAGATGAAGCACCGTCGTCCCACGACTCTGTGTCTCCTGATTATCATGAGCTTTCTCATTTGTCCATTATCATAGCTTTCGCACTTATCAGTGTCACAAGATCCCTCGGTCACCTTTGGTTGTAGTCCTCTGGGACCCCACGTTCGATTACATTTGTTTGCGAAGCACACTTCCCATAATTTAAGAAGTTTTCCTGAGACCCAGAGTCTTCAACACCTTGGCACCCTTATCAGGATCAACCAATGCATTAGATTCAACACTAGCACAACACAAGTCCACTCGGGATGGCACACACCCCACAGCACTAGCTCATATTAAGATCAGAACACTAGACATGATAGGACTTAGGACCAAATTCATATCACTTCCATGCATTGCATATCATTTCATATCATAACATCTGCCTGTCTTGTTGTGCATGTGCGGTTTATCCCTTTGTGCCCCGAACTACGTCCTGGTCTGATTTCTTTTGGGATACGTAGGCAGCTCACAAAGAGCACGACCAGCCCTAGCCCCAGCATCATGTTTTCTATCATTACATCTTTTGCAACGCTTTTTATCCTAAATCTATAGCCTCCAAAAAGACCAGTCTCTTCAAAGCTTTGGCACTCGCTTGCGATATGCGTTGCCTCGCAAGTTTATGCCAAAGAGGGGCAAACTGTAGACACCCCATTTTGTTGGCTATTAGATTTAGGAGACCCACAGCTTGGTGGTTTACAATGATCAAAAAAGACTCAAAAGGCCTCCTGGAAGTTAGTTATATCTCTCAGAATGCTCAGAATGACCAAAATACCCCTAAAAGCCCGAACGCTCCCGGATTTAGATGACACATTCTGGAAATGCGCTACGTCATAAAAAAAACAATAAAATAAGTTCTAAAGCAAGACCGGATGAAATCGTCGGCCCCCAGGGACCCCCAGAGGTCCCGAAAGTTCCCAGAAAGTCCCCGTTGACCGGTTTGACCAAGTTTGACCAAGTTTGACCGAAATCATCCAAATTCACTAAAAAGTTCCGGGATCATTCTAGATCATGTGGAAAGTATTAAAATAAGTTTTAAAAGAAAATCGAACGAAAACGTCAGCTCCTGGGAGCTCCCAAAGGTTTCCAAAACTTCCCGGGAATCCCAAGTTTGACCAGTTTGACCAAAAATCGACTTTAAAGCTGGAGCACTGTATCATTTTTCAAATACTTTTCATAGATACTAGAGGTCAATAGCTTTCCAACGGTATGTCGCACATAATTTTTGGAGTTAAAACGAATTTATTATGAATTTCTGAAGGTGAAAAAGGCGATCAAATTGGCTTTTATCTCGAATACCGCAAAACTTTTCAAAGTAACCTATCTCCAAACTATTTTTTATGAAAATTAGACTCCATTACCTTTCCAATGGTATATTACAACCTCAATTTGGAGTTTGTATGCATTTTCTGTGAATTTCAGACGAAATAAGGCCTTTTCGCGAATACCGGAACCTCTGGGGGCCTAAAAAGGATTATCTGGATGCGGCACTAGCCCACTGCCTCCACGGCACAGGCCCAGTGCCACCGCAGCACTCTCCTCCAGAATGGTATTTTTTTGTAATTTCTTTTGGGGGTTCATTTTGATTAATTGAAAACCAAAACGACGTAGTTCTATCTTCACAGATGTTTGGGGCCAATGGGAGTACTTCTTGCAATACCTGTAATTTCTCAACGTTCAATAGTAGGAGTTTTATAAATTTCCATATTTGGTATATTATTATATTATTATTTTATTTGTGTGACCGCATCAGTGTATGTAATTACTAATTAGACTGTAATCACCGCACCGACTCGACCGTAGAAAGACTTAACTTACTCCCGTACTCGGACCCGGACAATAGAAATAATACCCGATTGTGCGTAAATTGAGATTGACACGCGTATCGAGGAACTTATGCATATAAATTGAAAAAGTGGCACAGAACCCAAGGTGGGCCCCACATGGCCGGCCACTTGTTGCACATGCAACCCCCTAGACACATGTCACCACCCCATGTGACACTTGTCCACTTGTTGGACACATGGCATGGCATATAACCATGCAAATGACACCTAGCACTTGGGTTTTTCTATATATACATGCCTATAGCATACATTACCCTCTCTTACTCTTCATAATCTGCATTTAGAGAGGAAGTTAGGAGACTTACATGTCCATGAGAAAAATAGAAGAGAAGAAAGAGGATTAGAAGAGGAGGAAGAAGAAGATTCCATCACTTGAAGCTTGTGTCCAAGCTTCCTAAGCTCTAATTCAAAGCCCAAGCTCAATTTCAAGTTTAAGTGAGTATTCTAACTCACTTTAGAACCTATATAGTATGTAGTAATGTTTATTAAGTACTTGATGTTGATAGTTAGAGATCCATGCCATGCAAGATAAATTTTCAAATCTGGGAAGCAGAAACCTCCAGCAGAATGTAGTTTAGTAAAATGAACATTTCGAGTAGTTCAAAAATGGGAATGAGCTAGGTTTTTTTGTGGATAAAGCTAACTCATTTATCTACAAATAACTCTTCTATAGCTCAGTCTGAAAATCACTTTTTCATAGGTGAAATGTACATGCAACGCAGTACTTTAAATATGAGAAATAGAAACCTCCAGCAAAATGTAGTTTAGTAAATTGGGTGTTTTAAGCAGCTCCGAAATCTGAATTAAGCTAGGTTTTTTTGTGGATACAGCTAACCCATTTATCTACAAATAACTTTTCTATAGCCTGGTTTAAAAATGACTCCTTGATAGGTGAAATGCACATGCAACGCAGTACTATAAATCTAGGACAGAGCAGTCCAAAAATATAGAAATGTCTAAGTAAAATAAATATTTTGAGCAGCTCAAAAATGTAATTGAAGCTAGATTTTTTTGTACATAAAGCTAATCCAATTATCTACAATGTTCTAGTTTTGAGTTTGATCTACATATCAATTTATCATGCCCAAATAAATCATATCAATTCAGTCGACATAGTAAAATTAATTCCTGGCAGATTGTATAACTACTTGTATGATGTGTTTATTAATGATGCTTGCTTACCGGTACCTGTGTGGTTATGGATATCTTGTGCTATGGTAGTGCTATCGAGTAGATAAGTATGTTAGGGGCTTCATCTATATATTATTGGTATTAAATCCACGAGCTACACGCTAGGTTTCTGTTGTTATAAATATAGTGTGATGACCATAGAGAGTTCATACCCAAGCTATAAGTATGTTGTACGGCATGATTATTGCGTTGATAGTGATTGGATAAGTTTCCATTGTAAGTATATTACGACATAAAACAGGATGATGGATGTATAAACGTAACTTCGAAAGTATATTCGAAAGTCCTTTAATGAACTAAATTCTGAAATGAGTGACGAATGCGCAGTCGGGAAAAACGTAAGGCCCGGCTGTGCTATGTTAGAAGCAGATTATGCTAAGGATAATTGTCGGATAGGTAATCTGCGCAGCGGAGGTCGGGATAGTGAGAAAAAGGTATGGTTGACGAATGTGAAAGTTGTGTATCATTTCGATCCTTCGTGACGAAGTGGATATGGTCTTCGTGATGTGTGTATCAACCGCGGAGGCCGGGATAGTGAGTAAAGGATGTGATTGATGGGTTGTGAAGTGATGACTATTGTGTATCCTTTCGGGTCTTCGGGACGAAAGGGGGTATGGTTAACGCTTCGGTTCTTCGTGATGACGAAGCGGTGATTCTTTGAGTGAAGACTCCTTTCAATTCTTCGTGATGGAATGGATGTTCTTGCACTCCGTAAACACTTTGGTTCTTTGTGATGGAGAAGTGGCGGTTCTTAGAGTGAAGACTCCTTTCGGTTCTTCGTGATGGAATGGATGTTCTTGCACTCCGTAAACACTTTAGTTCTTTGTGATGGAGAAGTGGTGGTTCTTAGAGTGAAGACTCCTTTCGGTTTTTCGTGATGGAATGGATGTTCTTGCACTCCGTAAACACTTTAGTTCTTTGTGATGGAGAAGTGGTGGTTCTTAGAGTGAAGGCTCCTTTCGGTTCTTCGTGATGGAATGGATGTTCTTGCACTCCGTAAACACTTCGGTTCTTTGTGATGGAGAAGTTGTGGTTCTTAGAGTGAAGACTTCTTTCGGTTCTTCGTGATGGAATGGATGTTCTTGCACTCCGTAAACACTTTGTTTCTTTGTGATGGAGAAGTGGTGGTTCTTAGAGTGAAGACTCCATTCAGTTCTTAGTGACGGATTGGATGTTCTTGCACTCCGTAAACACTTTGGTTCTTTGTGATGGAGAAGTGGTGGTTCTTAGAGTGAAGACTCCATTCAGTTCTTAGTGACGGATTGGATGTTCTTGCACTCCGTAAACACTTTGGTTCTTTGTGATGGAGAAGTGGTGGTTCTTAGAGTGAAGACTCCTTTCGGTTCTTCGTGATGGAATGGATGTTCTTGCACTCCGTAAACACTTCGGTTCTTTGTGATGGAGTAGTGGTGGTTCTTAGAGTGAAGACTCCTTTCGGTTCTTCGTGATGGAATGGATGTTCTTGCACTCCGTAAACACTTCGGTTCTTTGTGATGGAGAAGTGGTGGTTCTTAGAGTGAAGACTCCTTTCGGTTCTTAGTGATGGATTGGATGTTCTTGCACTCCGTAAACGCTTCGGTTGTTCGTGATGGAGAAGTGGTGGTTCTTAGAGTGAAGACTCCTTTCGGATCTTAGTGATGGAATGGATGTTCTTGCACTCCGAAAATGCTTCGGTTCTTCGTGATGGCGAAGTTGTGGTTCTTCGTGACAAGGCGGTTGGTGAAAGATGTTTTGGTTGATGAGAGATGGTTTGGTTAGTACAAGATGGTTCCGTGAAGGTTGTGGGAACACTCTGGTTCTTCGTGACAAAGTGAAGGTTAGGAGTGTTTTGGTTAATGAAAGATGGTTTAGTCAGTGCGAGATGGTTTGGTTAATAAAAGATGGATTTGATCAGTGTAAGATGGTTTGGTTAACGAAAGAGGGATTGGTTACAATTGGCAAGTACAAAGTGACTTAGTTGTGCAATAGTGACAGCTTTTTTTGGTGTTGTTGATTGGAGTTAGGACTCCGAAATAGACTTCGGCAATGGACTGTGACAATGTTCTGAGATGTTGAAGCGAGTTGTATCGATTGTTTGTTTTCTCTTCGAATGCCTGTATGGGCACGTAAGTGGTTATAGTTCGACAGTGAGAACGTGAGAGAACTTTAATAGACGTAATAAAAGTAGTAAATGTATTTCTTGTTGTGTGTGACTATATAAGTTCCATTTGATTTAGTTTTCTCACTCAGCTTTCATAAGCTGACGACGTTCATGTCGCTGGACATTCCCATGTCCAGCTTATCCAGGTGATGAGTACACGGGTGATGCTACGCAAGAGGAGAACATGGAGGAAGAGTACACCGAAGATGCTATGGATATGCTAGTTAGAGAGAAGACTAGTGGATGTCTTTGTAAATGTTTTTGGTTGTAACCTCTAGCAGAGGACTTCATCTATCTTTTGTAATAGTTCTGTAAGGCCCTAGAGCCATAAGACTCTGATGTATCTACCATGATGTAATAGTTAACTAGTATTGTGGCCTCTTATTATAATATATCCTTGTTAGCTGCTATTGGTTTTATCCCTTTAGTTATGTTGTTTATTATTAGCATTTGGTGATGGACATTTCGGTAATGTAACTAGTCACGTGCCTCAGGGTCCAAGATGGAAAATTCAAATTTTTTCCCTATTTTGGCTACGCCGGGGCGTGACACTTCTAAAACCCCAAAACCACCCCAAATTGGCCTATATAAACCCCCCTTGACTTCTCATTTTGGGGGTGTCAAATGCAAGCTTTGAAAAGTTTTAGAGAGAAAGTTGTAGAGATAAGGTTAGAATAGAGAGAAAAGAAGCTTCCTTATTTGATTTTCAAACAAGAAAGTGAGTTCTAAACTTTGTTTTTACTTCATTACTTCCATTAACTTCATATTCAATTCACCCAACCACCATTTTAGTGAGCATTTAAGATAAAGAAAGCTACTTCCATGTCCAATATCACCACATATGAGTGAAACACCAAGCTACAAGTCCAATACATCATTGAATATCATCTATTGATTGTTTATATAGTTGCTTGTTTATATTTGTTCATATTCTCTTACCTCATTTCTTTTTTTTTTTGTTTTCTTTATTTACTTACTAGTCTACCATCATGTAGATGATGACATGAAGTTTGAGGTGAGTGAATCCTTATGGATAGTAGCTCTTGACCTCAAAAACATGTTTGATAGATGATGATTTAAACTCCAATACATTCATATGTATTCATGAAGTTGTCTTTGAAATAGAAATAATACTTTCCAATAATCTTGGAGGTTCTTGACGATGGGTTTGATGTTGACATTTTAAGTGGTTATAATATTCATTAAGTATTGAAAATATGTTTTCAAATCCTTTCCTAAACTCCTCATTTTGATTTCAAGAAATAAACCTTGTTTTTCTCAAAACCTTCAAAACAGTGAGTCATTTAACTTCAAGGAATTATTTTGAGTTCAATACTCAATATATGAATGCAAGACTACTTGGAAATTCTTTCTAACTCATTATAGAACACCCATGATTTTTGGCTTGACTTGGAAGCACTTGAGAGAGGTCCATTTTTGTCCAAACATTCCTTCCAAACATTCTGCCTCTGCTGTCTTAGCAGCTAGGTTGACTTTCAACTTGTTTTACAGAAAACTTTTTCCAAAAAGAGTTGTCCCAACTTATTTTTACCTTGAAATTCAACGGCTTAGGGAACTTTTTGTATAATATGGGCCTCTAGATCTTTTGGTTCCATTTTCTAATATTTTCTAACATTTCAGTCGACAGTACGGACTCTGTTTCTGATTAACCTCTATTGTTTATATGATTTCTCTCAATCTGTGGTAGTTATTAAAGCTTGGCTTTTTGGGTTATGTTCTAGACACAATAAGGAAGATCTCCATAAAAAAGCATGCATTGAAAACATTCCTAACCCCTCTTTTAAATTTCTAGAAGATCATGTTACTGTTCTGTCCACTATTCACAGTAAGCATATTTCCACTTCCATCCTTTGACTTGATGCTTACATGTGCTCCAAATTAGCTCATGTCTTAGGAAGTAGTTCATAATACATTTGTACACATCCCATGATGATTTCATTCATTCATTCATACAGATTTTAGACTTCTAAGTCATTCTAGGAATCCATGAACATAAAACACACTACAACCTTGGCACATTCTAGATACATACATTGCATCCATGCAAAGATTTGGGGTTTTTGTAACTCCTAATCTAAGAAGATTATAAGGAATGATCATGATCACACGTTCATGATCACACGTTCATGCTTCCCCTCGATCTAATCATCCTTTTTCATCCATCCCGAGGATTGAGAGATCTTCTCTTCTCAAAGATTAACATGCATCATTCTAGCTTGCTAAGCATCCTTGTTTTCTTTGATTTATTTGTTTCAAGAACAATTCACGTCCCCTTTAGATTAGGAAAACTTTATTACTTGATATATGATTAGACGATTTTTTCTAGGTTTGTTTGTGTGATCTTTCACTTTGCATTGTGTGATACTTGACTTAGATCTTATGAATGATATCTTATCTTTAGATCTTCCATTTCAAATTTTCTTATGTGATGTAATATACTATCATAGTATTAATTGTCTAACCATATATAGTATAAGATGATTATTTGGATGCTAATTGAGGCCCGTCGAAAGGCGGGGCGAGTTGAGGGTGTTTTATTCGTGACAAAGGCTCCTTCCTCTCTCGTACCAAAACCCCGAGCCAAGTTCTTTGGTTATGAAGAGCCGGTGCCCTTTATCCATTTGGGTGAGTCAAAATTTTGTTTCTTGGTTCTTTAATGACTAAGTGGAGACTCTGTATCTGTTTTCAACAGACCATTTTCCTTCTTTGATCCAAATCAATTTCAAACACAAGAAAACAAGCAAGTGGTGGAATCCCGCGTGTCTACAGCTATATGCTATGCTTTGTTTAAAGAATGAGATAGGTTGTGATTAACCAAGTAGACACTGATTTGTATGTAGGAAACCTTGGACACCCCCTACGTACACCATGGTCAGATCAACTCGAGCAATCCAATACCAAGCAAGTGGATCTACTGACCCAATACCTCCCGGAATGGACCCAACTGGCGTATTTGGAGCATTTCTTCGAAGGTTAGAATACATCTGCAACAACCACAACAACAAAAATAATGGGAATAATCAAAACAATGGCAATGAAGCACCGGTACGCCAGACAAGAATCAAAATGTTAAAAGGATTTCATTCTCTTTAACCAGAAACCTTTAACAGATTAGAGGGAGCATGGCAAGCCGAACAATGGATTCGCCAGATGGATTTGATATTCAAAACGATCAATTGCAGTGACTACGAGAAAAGACGCTTAGCCATTTTCCAGTTGACATTTGCAGCAGTCGACTAGTGGGAATCAGAGAAGGTGACCCTTGGAGAAGAAGTCATCCGAAGAATGACCTGGACGGAATTCAAAGAATTATTCCTAGAAAACTACTTTTCCCAAACTGAGAGGAACAGAAAGGAGAAAGAATTCATTGAACTGGTTCAAGGAAACCAAACTGTGAGAGAGTACACTATAATATTCGAACAATTATCCCAATTCGCATATCACATGATTGACACGCCAGAGAAGAAAAACCAGAAGTACCAGCAAGGACTTTCCCTACGACTTCAACGATCGACCCTTGGTCATCTGAACCAACCATTCAAAGCCCTGGTGGGAATGGAAAATGGTTTTGAAGAAATCATTAACTGAGAACAAGGACAATTCGAGAACTGATCACCCCCGCGAAGATTTAACCACGGAAAGAAGTAGACCCTCGGTCAAGAATTTCTAAAGAGCGACAAATTTCTTCGAACGAATCCAAGAAAGAGGCTATGGAACAATCACCATAAATACAAAGGACATAAAGATGGTGAAAGTAAAGTCGACACAAAAGTAGCATCAGTTCAACGCAAAATGCGCCAACGTTGTTTCAACTGCGAAAATCGCGGACATCACTTCAACGAATGCCCAGCACCGAAACAAATCGGTGGATATGAGTCACAATGTTACAAGTATGGTGGGACGGACCGCATTCGTAAGAATTGTCCGAGACAAGAAATGAGCAACATCACTCAGAAGTAGTCAAAATGGAATCGTTGAGCAAGAAAACCATTAACCAGGACGAATTAAGCAGAACGACGCTGAGGACAAAGAGCACAACACCTCAGAATCTCAACTGTGTAATACTGACGCTTCTGTTTCCTCACAAGGATGGTGACCGTTGGTAGTAGTACTAAGAATAATAGACTTAACTAGCAGTATTTATAGAGGCTTCACAGCCATAGAATCTGATGTAAGGTCAGAACTTTTGTAAGTTGGGTAGGACTAGCCGCTTCTAGATTTCGGGGACGAAATCTCTTGTACGTTCGGTAGATTGTAGTACCTGTAAAATCCGTACCCTTTATTAATGTAATTTCTTAATTTCCTAATCCAGACCTTGTATGTTAAAATTTTATTTTTAATATGTTTAGTCGTCGCGTAATATTATAACTACATATTATGATTTATAGTTCATTGCCGTAAATTTTATAATTATAGATTATTATATATTTTCATTTGTCACTTAACTGTAGATTTCATAAACCTGACTCCGTATATTAATTACGTGTCTTAATATTCATGTCGCTTAATTATAGGATACATCCTATATTCGCTGTCTCATCAATATTATACAATACAGGTTATATCATATAGCTCACTGTCGCTTATAATTCATAAAGTATAGATTTTATTATATAGTTTGTGATCGCTTAAATTATAACTTATGATATTTTTTAATTTATTTGTTGCTAAATTTATTACTATGTATTGTATAGTACATTTTTCATCGCCTATATTATGACTGTAGGTCATATTACAATTGCTATCGTCTAAACTTATAAACTATATATTATATACTATAATATCCAGACCCGTTGTCATGTTAGTTTTACGACTAGAATTATAATACGTAGTATTGATATTTTTATTCTAACCCCGGACTATAACTCACAGACCCAAACTGACTTACACGCGAACCCATAAAAATTGGTATTATCCGGACTACACGGCACGTGACTCGAGACACATCAAATCCCCTAAGATTTCCCAAATCCCAACCCAATCACCCAAGATTTCCCAAATATTCTCCCCCTCTTTTACCCACTATACAAACCCAAATCCCCCCCCCCCCTTCCAATTAACCCACCCCCCCTCTTGGACCACTTGGTCACTCGTCACCCCCAAGATTCCCCCCTTCACCCCTGCCACCTGTCCCCTCAAACACCCCTCATTAACCTCACTGCCACCGCCAAACACATGTACACACCCACGTTTATATATGTATGTTATGTGTTGTATATTTATATGTATGTGGGTGTATGTACTATGTGTATATATACATTATATGTGTGCATGTGCTTTATATATTATATAAAGAGAGAGGGAGTATAGCTGAGAGAGAGTAGAGAGAGAGTGAGCCCGAGAGAGTAGAGAGAGAGAGAAAAAAAAAACCCAAACCCAACCCATCTCTGCCTCACACCCAGAACCCTCATTGCCACACCCTCCCAAACCCCCTCTACATATATTCTGTACACACAGACCACCGGAGAGAGGAGGAGGAAGGAGGAGAAGAAGAAGAGACCACGCTAGAGAGAGACGCCGAAACCGAGCCGAGACCACACCGAGGAAGGTAAAGCTGCACACTCTCCTTTTATTTTCTATATACACACAGACCGTCACACACTCACACGCACACCCCTGAACAGGCCGTAGTCCCCCGCTATGGCCGGATCACCATTGAAGCTCGTACGAGCGCAGATTTTTCATCCGTCACCAAATCACCTAAGAGTTATGTCAAAATGACCCTAGAGACCCCCTTAAGGTTCCCGATGAATGGCTCGAAGCTTAGACCACGTTTGGTCATCCTACGAACCAATTATTCTTTTTAGAACGAACTGGTTTTTTGCCCCAGTACAGACAGACTATTAAGAGTTAGGCTTCAAGACCTATACCATTAGACCGGGCTCATCGAGGCACTCGATTTCGACTTAAAGTTTGCATATTTTTATTAAGAATTGAGGGAGTTATGATCGTTTGAAGTTTAGGTGTTAATTATGTATTATATACGAATTATATATATATATATATGTATATATACACAGTCAAAAATCGTGAAATTTGGGGAAGAAGACTTGGGCCTGGGCCTTGTTTGGCAATGCAGCTTTTGGGCCAACTTTTGTGTGTTAGGAATTTAAGTTGCCAAACATAGCCTTAGTTATTAGATTCATATTTGTCATTTAATATATATATATATATATTTTAATGTAAATATGGTAATATATGTTTTAATTATTCAAAATTAGTCTTAAATATATGTTTAGTATATTTTAAATCCTGGATTATTATTATTCTGAAATGTAAGTATTATATTTACATATTATGATCATTATTTATTTTAGTTTTAAAATAAATAATAAATGTTAGCTAATTCATAATAAATAGATATATGAATTGGCTTAATGTTTTAAAAATAGTTTTAAAATTATATTAAGCAGTTTTTGACATCATGGAATATAATATTATTCTAAAATTATATTATATTATTAATATAATATACTTATTATTTATTTAGTTTAGATAAATAATCAAAGATGGTTTTATATGAAATAATTAGGTATTAAATACCTAATGGCCATTTTAAATATGTAAAAAATTATATTGTTTATTCCAAGGTCTAATGACCTCGTTTTATAAATTATTTATTTATAAAACCCAAACTCTAGTATTTAAATTTATTATAAGGAATCGTTTGTTTATTCTTTAATTATTTTAAATACCAAATTAGTCCCAAAAATTATGAGAAAAATACCACTAGCTTAGTTTAATGTTTAGTATTTAATAAAAATGTTCCTAAGGGCCACTTATCCTCCAAAGTTATATTTTGTAATTATAGGCCTTCGAAGACTATAAATATATAAATAGGACTTCAATAATTCTTAGTAAATAAACCGTAGCTCAAAAAAATACGCGGTCAGTTCCCAGTGTTTTAGAATAATGTGTAGGAATATCCCTTTGAGCTTGGAGACCTTTTGACACGGTCAAAAATATAGCTTACCTGTAGAGCCTACATTGGTATAGAAAATCCAGCCATTTATGTGACGGACTCCAATTTGAGTCTTGTCAATGTCGTTGGACTTAGAATGACACGTAGATCACTACCTTGAGGTTTATATCCTCATTTGGGAGAATTACCATCATACCCTTATCATTTACACATACGTTTCATCATCGTTACTCTATTATACGTTGTAGGACTATGACTTATCCACTATTCGGAGAGCCATAAGCTTGTCAAGACATCCAGGTGAGTGTTTCTAACCTCACTCTCAATATACATAATGACTACAAGAGTATTTGTATGTATGTACTGTACTTATAATGGTTATTCGTTGTGCTTTGATGTTTACGTTATATATATTATGGAATGGATTACTATGTTACAAGCATGTTAGATATTATTATGATATATTGATAAGATGTAAAAGAAAAGAACTATATGTGATTGTCATGATGAATAATCGATTATGGATTGTTAGTTTGTATGTTTCATATATCAATGTTGATTATGTGATCACGTTGTTATTATTGCTTTAATAACCATGCCTAAATGTACAAACAAGAATAAAGAGCAAGTTAGGGGTTTCATTTATATGTCTTACCTAATATAATTTTTAATGATGCCAAAATTTGGTTAGAGTAAATTAAAGCAATTTAATGGGAGAGAGAGAGAGTGAGAGACTGGTTTTTTGTATGTGGTTCGGCCCTATTGATGAAGATACCTACGTCCACGTGTGTGTCTGAGCTCGTTCACTATACTGTAAAAAGCCGGGGACCTGTGGTGAACCAACAATAGTTTGGAGCTACCGTAGGTCGGCCGGGTGTGTTGGTGACTGCTATAGAGGTGCTGTAGAGACTGAAAAGTTGGTCCCTTTCTATGGAGTTGAGGGGTCTCTTTTATAGATGCAAGAGATCCACTGCTACATGGATAAGATAATCCAATTAGATTGATTGACACAAATCAAGTGTGTTTCCTATTAGGATTGATAGGCACTAATTGTGGGGGTTTCCTAATTGGATTAGAAAACAATGTGCACTTTCCATTAGTCTTCTAACTGGAGTCAGAAATTGCCTGAAACATTCTCGGGCCTATGCTGCTGGCCTGCGCCTGTATGTACCGTGACATTGTGGTCTTCTCGACCTGTTGGTCCGATGGTGAATGAACCGCTCAGGATTGTGACCGCTCGGGCAGATGCTTGTCCCAGGAGTTGTGCATGATTTGACGGGACACGGACTGACTACTGAGTTGAACCGCTTTGTCATAGGATAGAGCCAATTTTGGGTGTATTAGCTGCCCCCCATTTCCAAGGTTGGTCGGATGCTATATCGAGGCAAGTTTAGAAATCTATTTGATGCCACTTGCCACTATCTGAGTTCTCAGGGAAGCTGCCTTGGAGCTTCGGAGTCTTGTGAGTGCTCAGGAACTAGCTAAGAGTTGACAATTAGCCTAGCTCGGAGTCTTTAAGTGCTCGGGAATTAGCCAAGAGTTGAGACTCGGCCTAATTCGGAGTCTTTTGCTTAAGTTAAGCTTCCAGGATGGTTATCTTCTACCCGTAAACCTTCGTTAAGGTTGTGTGAAAGAGAATTTGACCATGTTGGAAAAGCTAACCTAAAGCGTATTGCTTTAGGGTCCTTTTATATTAACTCCCCAGGATGGTTATCTTCCGCCTGGTCAGCCTTCGACAAGACTGTTGGGAGAAGAGTTTGACCAAGTTGGTGGAGTCAAACTAAATCACGTTGCTTTAGGGTCTCTTAGCTCCTCTATCGTCGGCCAACCTAAGAGATTTTAGTCACCTCTATCGTCGGTTTCGACCTAAGTGGAGTTATTGCCTCTGAGTACTATAGGCGCCCGGGTTGTCCAAGAGTTTGACTTAGTTACCAGAAGGCGTGTAATTACCCAGTGTGATTGCCTATTTAGTCCATCGTGCCTTTCTGCCCCCCAAGCTTTCGCTAAGACGAGGGTTCTGTGGAGGCTAGGACTGTAGGTAACCAACCTGGAACATGGGTGGTTGTAGGGTCTTTTAAAGCTTGCCATCATCAGCCACCAAGATGGATTTGCCCCCATCGTAGGTTGGACCTAAGCAAAGCCGATGCCTCAGGCGTGACCCCAAGGTCTTTTGCCTCGGGTATGATCCTGAGGTCTTTTGGCAACTGCGTAACAGTGGTCTTTGGTTGCCTCGGGGTTGAGCCCGAGGTCTTTTTAGTGCCTGGGTTTGGAGCCCGAGGTCTTTTGTGCCTGGGTTCGGAGCCTGAGGTATTTTGATGTGCCTCGGGTGTGGCCCCATGTCTTTTTAAGAGCTCTCTGACAGTCTGCGGAGCCTCATCCGATGATCGGGCAAGTACCACTGTAGTTGGATTAGTCAAGACTGTTAGAGACAGGAGGTCAGGTCGGGATCACCGGACTCCCGATTACTCTGAGCTGGATTCAAGGTCGGGATCACTGGATCCTGACTCCTGTGAACTGGAGGTTGGGTCGGGACTGTTGGACCCTACATGCTGTGAGCTGGAGGTCGGGTCGAGACTGCCGGACCCTAACTGCTGTGAGTTGGAAGAACTGTAAGAACTCCCAGGATGATCTTGCTTTTGCTTACTTCTGGAAGACTCGTTGCTTACGCGCCCGGGGTCTTTGGTTTTTAAAAATTCTTCAGTGCCAATGTATTCTCCAACTCTCTCAGTGAGTTTAACTAAGGTTTTCGGTCGGTTTCTGTAAAACGACGCGGCATACTTTGTGTTTTGAACTCCCGAGCAGAAGGCTATAATAGTGATAGTTTCATCAAGATCATAGATTCCAAGCTTCTCTTGATTAAATCGGTCAGTGAATTCCTTGAGAGTCTCATTATTCCTTTGTATGACTGTCAGTAGCTGCATATCAAGCTTTTGCCGTTCATGCATACCAATGAACTGGTTGATGAATTGCTTGCTGAGTTGCTTAAAACTGCGGACCGATCAGGGCTCTAAGGAGTAGAACCATTGCACGACCGGGCCTTTCAAAGTGCTGGGGAAGGCCAGGCAATGTAGTTCATCAGAGTTGGTGGCTAGGGCCATATGAGCCTTGTAGGTCCAGACATGGTCAACCGGGCTTCCCGAGTCGTTATAGGGATCTAGGTGATGCTGCTTAAATGCGCGGGATGGTAAACCTCATGATCTGGCTAGGGAATTGTCACTTTATCTCGGTATTGGCGTGATTCTGAGTTGGGTTCTGGCCCAGCCTTTTGGCCACTTCATTAGTCTATTTCTGCAAGTCCTTGATACGTGCCACCACACCTTCCCGACCGGTATCCAGGCTACAGGTCGGGTTAGTGGAGAAGGCTTCCTTCTTATTGCGGTGTGTTGTCCCCTGGGATCGAGCTTGGCTATGACTTCGGTTTCATCGTGTGCCTAGGGACACCTCGACTCTTGACCGAGTGACCCTGGACTAATTCTCGGGTCATATGCTCTTGCCTTTCCTCTCGGGCAGCACGCCTACTGTTGATGTCTTTGTCATCCTCAACACAAAACGGGTTGGCTCAGGCATTGTCTGGTCAAGATCGATTCTTGATCATACGCAATGTTCTCGGATCGTTTACCGGCCACTGGAGGAATGCTTTGTTGGGCCAGCAGGGCTTCGATCTGTTGTTGGATTTGACGCTGGCCATCCAAGAGTTGTGCGAGGGTCGTGGTGATCTGCTCAGATGTCATGACTACCGTAGCCGCCGTCGGGGCCGGCGGAACATCCCGGTTGGCCTGCTGTGCAGTCTTCTCACCCTTCTTCGGAGGCATGACTATCAGCCAAGAGATTTTTCATGAAGAACTTATCTTTCCCAAAAACGGCGCCAAGCTGATGATGCCAAAATTTGGTTAAAGTAAATTAAAGCAATTTAAGGGGAGAGAGAGTGAGAGACTGGTTTTTTTGTATGTGGTTCGGCCCTGTTAATGAAGGTACCTACGTCCATGTTTGTGTCTGAGCACGTTCACTATACTGTAAAAAGTCGGGGACCTATGGTGAACCAACAATAGTTCAGAGCTACCATAGGTCGGCCGGGTGTGTTGGTGACTGCTATAGAGGTGCTATAGAGGCTGAAAAGTCAGTCCCTTTCTATGGGGGTGAGGGGTCTCTTTTATAGATGCAAGAGACCCACTACTACATGGGTAAGGAAATATAATCCAATTAGGATTGATTGACACAAATCAAGTGTGTTTCCTAATTGTATTAGGATTGATAGACACTAATTATGGGGGTTTTCTAATTGGATTAGGAAATAATGTGTTCTTTCCATTAGTCTTCTGACTGGAGTAGGAAACTGCTTGAAACATTCTGGAGAATATATTGTGGGCCCAGGTGGCCTGCACTTGTACGGATCGTTCCATTGTGGTCTTCTCGACCTGTTGGTCCGATTATGAATGAATCGCTCGGGATGGTGAGTCTCGGGTAGACTAGACCGCTCGGGTAGATGCTTGTCTGAGGAGTTGTGCATGATTTGACCGGGACATGGACTGGCTACTGAGTTGAACCGCTCGATCATAGGATAGAGCCAATTTTGGGTGTAGTAATTATGTTATCAATAATCATGTAATTGAAGAATCACATCACGGTGTCAGTACATGCAGTCAGTATCAGTGTCAGTGACTCAGGTCAAGTGAAGTTGTGAGTTGAAATGTTTGGGAGTCTTGGAAATTGGGAGTTAATACGATTGAGATTCTTGTGTCATGAGTCATGAGTCGTTACGCTTTGGAAACCATTCAAGATGATAAAGAGACGTGATAACGGGACAGTATGATTGAGATACTGGATATTGTGATTGTAATAGTAAGAGAATAGTTAGTGCTGCTATTGTGCCAGTAGTCCGTGTAATTGCCGGAGATGGTACATGTGTTTGGCTTTAATGTCATATTACTTAGCAGTTAGCACTCTAATGTACTAGTCGTCCGAGTGGATTACCGGAGATAGTACACATGTTTTATGGGTTGCCGTCGTGCTGTATATCATGCACTAGTCAGTTACTAATGTACCGTCCTCTGCGCTGGGATTGTCGTGATAGTACACATGGTATGTGGGTTGCCGCCATGCTTTTCGTTTCATAGTTAGTATTTTGACGTGCAACTCGCTGGGTGGTGATTCACCAGCGAGGGTATAGATGATCGAGCCAATTCTGCCATCGTTCTATTCAGATTATGAGGTCGTAAGGCGACAATGTTACTATGAGGCCGTATGGCGATGATGTTATTATGAGGCCGTAAGGCGACGATGTTACTATGAGGCCGTAAGGCGATGATGTTAAGTATGAAATGAGTAACAGCGTGCGCAGTGAAAGCATGGTTTGTATTGAAAAAATAAGTTCAGAGTAAGTTATCGCTGTGGGTTTTATAACCCGATGTTATTGAGTTGCATTGGTTATGGGATTTTATATTCCAGAGTTTGGGTTTGGGTTCATTGAGTACGCATTTACATGCACAAGCATAATGGAAATGAAAAATTGATTAGTACGAATATATTGTTATGATTTCGAGAACTAGACAAGCATGATTATATTGATCCTGTTATTTGGTTAATGGTAGATGTTTAGTAATTACATCATATGTTAATTGATACCTTTGCTATGCTTGTGTGAGTGACGTCAATCGATAATGGACTAACCGCATCCTAAGATGCAAAGTAATAACGTGAGATAAGTAGTTAGTGTATGTATATTGGTAGTGAATATGGTTATGAACGCCCACTCAACTTTGTTGCAATGCTAATGGCATGTTACAACTGGACAATCCAATATCTAGATTTCCTTGCAGGTTGGTCAAATAACAATTCAGTTTTGAGAGTAAGATGCTAAGGAGCACTGGAAGTGTAGAGCTAGACTGAAGACCAACGAAAGCCACCAGCATCGTGTATTTGTAATAGTCTGTTGTATTAGTATTGGGACCAATGATTTGTAATTGTTCAGATTAAAGTTTAAGTTACGATTAGATTTCTCCCCTTTGTTTTCAAATTATTTATAGTGTTAGAGGACAGGACGACTTTTAATCAAGTCATTCCCTATGGGTCCAAAAAGAAAATTTTAAATTTTTTCCTATTTTTGGCTACTCCGGGGCGTCACAAAGGTGTTGGGAATACGTGAATCCACATTGATCCTAACCATCTACCATGCAAATTCATTAACGTTTTAAATTTTTTCCTATTTTTGGCTACTCCGGGGCGTCACAAAGGTGTTGGGAACACGTGAATCCACATTGATCCTAACCATCTACCATGCAAATTCATTAACGTTTTATGGAGTTCATTCCTCTTCAGTATTCCGTATTTTTCTAAAGATAAAGTATAACACCCGTATTTGTGTTATTGCTTTTGCATTATATTGTCATGCATGATAATGTGATGTGGCGTGTCTTATGACACATGGTTGAGTGAGTTTTGACTCACGAGTTGATTTGGGTGTCTGTATTAGAGAACCCTTTGAAACTGTGGTGATTGAGGATTTGTTGTTGTGAAGTCTCTCTGAGTATGAGACGGTCACTGTGGAACATTTTAAATGTTTATCTGAAAATATATGTTTACCTGTGTATTTCAATATCTGTATTATTTTCTGGCTTAGAATATATTTCCGTTGTTAGATTTAGTATCCTGGTAAGGACGAATGAACACGCTATTAATTTGGTAGGCTAAATAGCAACTTCGGAAACGTCATGTAGAAATTCGCGTTTTAGCAACCAAACGAAACTTAGTCGAAATTTTTTATAATTTTGAGATTTCACTTATAAAGCTATTAATAAGCTGTATAGAAAGTTTCAGAGACTGATTAGGAGTTTTGAAAACTCATGGGGAGGTAAACGTAATTCTCGAGAGTTTTGCCTATATATAGATAGAGATGGTTGAGATATTTTCACAAGTTCTTAACCTAAATTCCAAAAAGGGGGCCATAGGGAGATTTTGGAGCTTAGAGCTTTGCGACGCCAAACGACGACCTTCCGTCAGTCTGTTTTCTCCCATATTTCATATTCGAGCTCCTCGAGGTAAGAGCTTCATTTTGATATATGTTAGGGCTTGTTTGGCCAAGTTTTCTGAAAAGTTGTTTTCTAGAATTTTTCATAAAAGTTGATAAATGGAATTTTGATCCATAGGAATTGTACTAGACGGACTTCTGCACGTTCTTTGTACACGGGTTTTCATCAGATTGAATTATAGGAGCGTTATTTGGAGGTGAGTGATCCAACTATGTTTTGGAATGATTTCTTGGCGTGTATTCATATTATGTTTGAATAGCATGTATTAATTCATAGACATATACTGTGTAGTTCATATTGGGCATTTGTATTGATAAGTAGGCCCAATAACACGATGAAATGTTTGATTTCCGCGAGCATGGTGATATGTATTTGAGCATGTTAAGTTGCTTATGTGGGTCAGAAGGAGCACGTGGTCACCGTGCCATTTTGTGGAGCCGATATAAGCATTAAGGTCGCATGATTGAAGAGAAGAATCGTGGGTCTTACCCTTTCGCGTGGACTTATTAGCGAGGAGTCGCGGATTGGGAGTATGGACGGGCACATGAGTCTCCCGCGACTAGTATGAAATGTAGAGATGTGAATGAGGACATGTTTATCATTCATGTGCATATGTTGTTTTATTCACTAAGCGTTACCTTAAACAAATCGAATATCTATGGTTATTCAAATAACCATTTCAGGTGTTAATGCTGGCGAGGAATCGGGGAAGTGAGCACGTGGGTTTAGAGTTCGCTTTGAAGGTAACCTGAATGTTGATCTTGTAGTTTTGGAACAATGGGAATGTTGTAATAAAGAATTGAATGTTTTAACTTATGTTTAACTTAGTATGTTAGAATGGACCTAAAGCATGGTAATAGTTAGTAACTCGTTGTAATTATACTTCGGTAATGTTTTAATACAACTAGGATTACTTTGATGTGAGATTGGAGTGTGTGGTTAGCACTTGGTTGTTTAAAAAGCTTTTTGAAACTTGTTTTCTGCAGAATTGGGCTGCTGTCAGGGGAGCAGTCGACTGGTCCAGTGTTCAGTCGACTGGACCCTTGTGCCTGCTAGCTACTGCTTTTTAATATGGCAAAAGCAGTCGACTGGGCCCTGCCTCAGTCGACTGGACCTCAGTAGGTTTTGTGTTCATTTTGGTTCTGCTTGCTTCAGTCGACCGAAGGGGGAATTCAGTCGACTTAAAGTTGGAGTCCCAGTCGACTGGACCCCAGTCTCAGTCGACTGGATGGTCTGTTAAACCTTTTTGAAAACTCTCTGCTTTCTTCAGTCGACTGAGGTCCAGACCCAGTCGACTGGACCCCTAGTTTTAAAATGTGTTTTGTTTTCCGCTGCGTGTGTTCTTCATACTAAATTTTGGGAACGTTAATGAATTGGGTTAGCCTCGGTGGCGTGTCACAGGCTCCGGTTCCGCTATTGTGGGACCGGGCTGTGACATTTAGTGGTATCAGAGCATAAGTTTAGAGCCTTGGGAACGAGTGACGTTATATATGTTGAGTGACGTCGAGTGGAGCGTGTAATTATGAAGATAATTGTTATCATTGTAGAAATGCTTCATTTGTTAGCATTTGTTGATTGTGATGAATTGTGCGCATATATCTATATTGTGGCATAGCATGCATGGTCATTATGCATTGAACCCAACAGGGGAATATTTGAAATATTATGGCGGATTTGCCGAGAGAATTGTCACCGCATTCGCGGATGGACCAAATAGTGAATATGGTAGGAAATTTCATACAAGAGGTAAGTGAAAGAGAACAGATGAATGTTCAGCCTCCACCAGTGGAAATTCGTTATATCAATGCACCACCGGCACCGCGACCTCAACACACAATCGTGGAACAGTTTCATAAGCGGAAACTGACCTTGTATTATGGACAAGTTGACATAGACTAGGCCGATCATTGGATGATGGACATGGAAAGACATTTCCGTCAGGTAATATATACCGATGAGGAGAAAATTTTATACGCATCCGATACGTTGATGGGCGAAGCATTGGATTGGTGGAACAACGTACTTGAACAAGGGAAGCCAACTATGTGGGAAGCATTTAAAGAAGAATTCAACAAACGTTTCTTTCTGTAATCTGCTTATACTCAGAAACGCCAAGAGTTTGCAAGTCTGGTTCAGGGAGACATGACTGTGAGTGAGTATGTATCCCGTTACAATGCCTTGTTACGATTTGGGAAAACTACCGTTCTGAATGATAGGGATAAAGCTCGTAAGTTTGAGGAAGGACTTAGGGAGAATATCCGTGGCCGTGTGGATATGTTACAACACTCGACCGTTTCTCTCGTTGAGGAAGCTGCTCGTATTGCTGAGAAAAGTGTCGACAGATATCGACAGGGACAACAAGGGAAGAGAGCAAATGACAGTCGGGGTAAGAGTCAAGGGAATGCGAAGAAACCGTTTACGTAAGGTTCGGGATCATATGTGAATAGCCAAGGAGGGAGTACGTTCATGGGGGACTCAAGACCGTTGTGTCCAACATGCAACCTGCAACACAGAGGAACTTGCTACCAATTGAGCACCTGTTACTTTTGCAAGCAGTTAGGACATATATCCCGAAATTGTCCTTCGAATGCAAACTCGACCACACCAAATACCTTTCTGAATACGAAGAGCTACAACCCAGAAACGAGAGGAAAATGTTTTGAGTGTGGACAACCGGGACACATAGCAAAGAACTGTCCGAGTAAGAGACAACCCAGAATGAGTACCGGGGCATCGAGTATGCCAAGCGGATCAAGAGTAGAACCTAGAGTGGATAAAGGGAAAGGATTCGTGCAACAACAAGGACGATACTTCCAGCTCAGGCCGGGGAATACAAATGATACCGTCGTATCAGGTATTCTTCCTATTTGTTCGTATCCTGCACATATACTTATGGATTCTGGTTCAACGCATTCATTCGTATCACGTGATTTTGTTAAGCATTTAACTGTTAAGTCAGAACCGTTAGGATATGACTTGTGTGTATCATTGCCTAGTAGTGAACCGCTAGTTACTTCTTCGGTATTCAAGTCATGTGAGATCAAGATAGGTGATAAAGTCTTGAGCGTTGATTTGATCCCGTTGACGGTGAACTACTTTGATGTTATATTGGGTATGGATTGGTTATCGGCTAATCAAGCCAGAATCGATTGTGAACAGAAACGGGTTAGTTTCTATCCGTCAGGGCGAGAAGAGTTTACTTTTCAGGGTAAGGGAGTGATTGTACCACCGTACTTGATATCGGCGATTCAAGCAAGTAAGATGTTGACGAAGGGTTGTTCGGGTTTCTTATGTTCAATTGTCGACACGCGAGTTCTTGGACCACTAATAGAAGACATTTCAGTAGTTCGAGAATTTCTAGATGTTTTTTCCGATGAGTTACCCGACGTATTGATTGAAAGAGAACTTGAGTTCACAATAGAAATAGTACTAGGGTCACAACCGATATCTAAAGCGCCGTACCAAATGGCACCGATAGAGTTGAAAGAATTGAAGGTTCAGTTACAAGAACTACTTGAGAAGGGTTTTATCCAACCGAGTGTTTCGCCGTGGGGAGCTCCAGTCTTGTTTGTTAAGAAGAAAGATGGAACAATGCGTATGTGCATTGACTACCGAGAGTTGAATAAGTTGACCGTCAAGAACAAGTATCCATTGCCGCGAATAGATGACTTGTTTGATCAGTTACAAGGGGCTCAGGTATTTTCGAAGATCGACTTGAGATCCGGTTACCATCAGTTGAAAGTCAAAGAGGAAGATGTTGAGAAGACAGCTTTCAGGACTCGATATGGTCACTTTGAATTTCTGGTTATGCCGTTTGGAGTGACTAACGCAGCAGCTGCTTTCATGGACTTGATGAACCGTGTTTTCAAGGACTACTTAGATGAGTTTGTCATTGTGTTCATAGATGACATCCTAATCTACTCCAAAAGCGTTGAAGATCACGAGCATCATTTGCGATTAGCTTTACAACGATTGCGTGAACAGAGATTATTAGGCAAATTGAAGAAGTGTGAGTTTTGGTTGACAGAGATTGCTTTTCTTGGACATATTGTATCAGCGAAAGGAATTTCGGTAGACCCTCAGAAGATAGAAGTAGTTACCAACTGGGTGAGACTAACGAATGTGACAGACATCAGAAGTTTCCTAGGATTAGCTGGGTTGTAACACCCTGTATTTTATTTTCATTTATAAATAAATACTGCATTTCATTTCCATGAATATTCGATTTAATTTCTCTTTGTAATATTTATATCTGGGGTCAAACTGTAATTTTCATAAATATAGAAATTTTTTTTCTATGGTTTCAAAATTGATATCTATATTTTTGTATAAACCGGGAATTTAATTTCTACACTAATATTATTTTTTGCATTTTTATTTCAACCGTAAAATACCAGTTCATGTTTTAATCTGCGCCTTTACCGCGTTTGGGGTGTGGGAGCACGTGCGCTCAACCTCACCGGGAGAATTCTCCCTATTGCTTGGAGCCCAAATAAATTTCTCTATATATGTATATCACAGTTCTTCTCTCCCTCACTATTAACTCACTGTGTCTCTCATTCTCTCCATAACTCTCACAGTCTCTCAATTCACTCTCTATCCCTCTCAATTTCTCTTCCTCTCTTAAAGAACAACACACACACACACACACACACATATACAGATTATATATTATATACATACAAATACATACATAGCTATACTTATATCAAGATCAAGAGAGAACGAAGAAAATTTCATCGACGACGGAATTGACGGCGGAAAACTCTCAGTCTCAATTTTCAGTCTAAATAGACTCTGTGAGTAAATTAAACTCACTCTCAACGTATATATATGTATAATTCAGTGTTTATGTGAGTGTATATGTGTATATATATGTGATACACCATGGAAGCTTAAAATTGGAGTTCTGTAAAACTCAACCAAATTCAATTCCGTGAATTGATTATGGAAGATCTTTGT
Source organism: Hydrangea macrophylla (assembly GCA_033977485.1). Taxonomy (NCBI): domain Eukaryota; kingdom Viridiplantae; phylum Streptophyta; class Magnoliopsida; order Cornales; family Hydrangeaceae; genus Hydrangea; species Hydrangea macrophylla. The sequence continues at coordinate 7,936,108 of CM066990.1, read as the reverse complement.
CCCAATAGGCTACGGTTCAAATCCTACGTTGTAATTCATCCGTATCGCGACGTACCGTTGATTTAAAGTTTTGACACCCTTACTTTAATCACGAATATCTAGAGATATAATCCATAATTGTTTAAATTGATTGCATATTCGTAATCTACGCGGAAAACCAAAGAGATCCATATATTGCACGACATGTTTGAGACAGAATCTGAAAATGGGTAAAATTCAGTTTAAAACCAGAAAACAGGGGAAAACGAAGAAGATGACATTCTACAAGAACTCGCGCGCGCAACCCACTCGCGCGAGGATTGCTCGCGCAAATAGCTCGCGCGTACCAATCCCCCCATTCGCGTGCGCGACTCGCTCGCGCAACCTGTTCTGCCCCTTCGCGCGCGCGACCCGCTTGCGCGACCTGTTTTGCCTCTTCGCGCGCGTGACCAGCTCGCGCGATTTGTTCTCCCCTTCGCTCGTGTGACCTGCTCGCGCGACCAGGCAGTTTGAGCAGTTTCTGTATTTTTATATAAGGGACTATTTGGAAAAGGTTTTTAAAGTTTTTAAAGAACTGTTTGACAAATATACTGTTTTAAAGGCTCACTGTTAGAAATTGGACTTGTAAGAATGTTTAAGACCGATATTTATGTTGAAAAGAATATTCAGCTTGAGATTAATAATTGTTGCTACAAACTGTGAACATTGACATACATATTAGGGTCGAGGTTATGTCAACATGCATGTGTGGTATAAAGCGTAAAAAGAGTAAAGGGTGGCGGTCTGGTGTGCAACCTCAATATCGATCGGATATTATTCCTGGTATTGGAGGCGACAGTGTTGTTTATGACTTAGATATCGATCGCGCGACCCGCTCGCGCGAACCAATCCCCCCATTCGCGCGTGCGCGCGACCTGCTCGCGCGAACCAATCCCCCAATTCGCGCGCGCGACCCGCTCGTGCGACATGTTCTGCCCCTTCGCGCGCGGGACCCGCTCGCGCGACCTGTTTTGCCCTTCGCTCGCACGATTTGTTCTCCCCTTTGCTCGCGCGACCCGCTCGCGCGACCAGGCAGTTTGAGCAGTTTCTGTATTTTGATATAAGGGATTGTTTGGAAAAGGTTTTTAAAGTTTTTAAAGAACTGTTTGACAAATATACTGTTTTAAAGGCTCACTGTTAGAAATTAGACTTGTAAGAATGTTTAAGACCGATATTTATGTTGAAAAGAATATTCAGCTTGAGATTAATAATTGTTGCTACAAACTGTGAACATTGACATACATATTAGGGTCGAGGTTGTGTCAACATACATGTGTGGTATAAAGCGTAAAAAGAGTAAAGGGTGGCGGTCTGGTGTGCGACCTCAATATCGATCGGATATTATTCCTGGTATTGGAGGCGACAGTGTTGTTTACGACTTAGATATCGATCGGATAGTATTCCTGGTATCTAAGGCGTGCGTTTCGGATATTGATCGGATAGTATTCTTGATATCCGAAGCCATGGTGATAGTGTTGTGTACGACTTAGATATTGATCGGATAGCATTCCTGGTATCTAAGGCGCGCGTTTCGGATATTGATCGGATAGTATTCCTGATATCCGGAGCGATGGTTGGTTGTGATCGACCTAGATATCGATCGGATAGTATTCCTGGTATCTGAGGCAGTAGTGTAGTGTGTGACTTCAATACCGATCGGATAGTATTCCTGGTATTGGAGGCGATAGTGTAGCGTGTGAATTGGATGACTGAGTAGTTATTACTCCTGGTATCTGAGATGATGTGTTGGTTGAATTGGGTTGTTTTAAAGAAAAGAATTTGCAAGATAAGATATCACATAATTCATGTACAATTACGTATTTATTTCTTACTATATTCCCCCGTGTTTTTTTGTTGAAATTGGAACCTTGAATATATTACTGTTAATGATTAATTTGTACCTTTGTTCTATATGCTTATATATATATTGCGAGCACTTGTTTATTTTGCTCACCAGCTTTCATAAGCTGACGGCGTCGATGCGTCCTGGACTCTATGTCCAGATTTTCCAGGTCAGGAGCAGCCAGAGTTCGTTGACTATGCTAGTTAGATGACCGGAGGTGTTCCAGAAGAGCTGTTTTATATTCCTTATGTCTTTCCTTTCAGAGTTGTAATAAACCTTGTAGATTTTGAATAAGGGCGTTTTGTGCCTAAAACCTCGACCTATGTAATAGTTAGTAAGTTTTAAATTCTGGAGCTTATGTTTATTAGTATCCTTTCTTTAGAAATGTTGTTAAGTTATTTGTTGCAGGGACAATTGGTCATACTCACTTGTCACGACCTACGAGTCCATAAAGGAAATTAAATGCTTTCCTATATTATGCTACGTCGGAGCGTGACAGGTTTTTGGTATCAGAGCCAGGTTTTGGCTTGACCAATTGTCCAGAACACATAGGATCTCCCATTAAGACAGAATTAAGATAAGATAGTTCGACTTCATTCCGTGTTTAGTCGCTTTCTATCGTTTAGAATTTTCTTTCTTCTCGAGAGGTTGACAGTATTCTGTTGATTGATGGATAGGTACCTTTCTCTTAAGATATGGCTAGAAGAAATCTCAGGAATCGTCGCGCTATTGAAGATGCACCCCCGGTAATAGATCCAACCGGAATGTTCGAGGCTTTTGTAAGAAGATTGGAGAGGGTTAGTGATCAGAATGCAAGGAACAATAATCAGATAGGAACCATAACGGCAATGGAAGGCAAGCCCACCAGACTGGAGACAAGCTTCTCAAGGAGTTTCGCGCCCTGCGACCTGAGTATTTTGCTGGGACTGATGAACCCTGGCAAGCGGAACAGTGGTTACGCCAGATGGAGCGTATCTTTGAGACCATAGAGTGCACTGATCTGGAGAAGAAGCGTCTGGCTATCTTTCAGCTGTCTTATGCAGCGGCTGATTGGTGGGATGCAGAAAAGGCGACCATAGGGGAAGAAGCTGCAAGGAGAATGTCGTGGGTGGTGTTTAAGGAAAGATTTCTCGAAAAGTATTTTCCTGAAGAAGAGAAGGATAAGAGAGAGAAAGAGTTTATGGAGTTGACTCAAGGGAATCTGACTGTCCGAGAGTACACTACTCAATTTGAGCGTCTGTCTAGCTTTGTTCCACATATTGTGGACACACCCCAGAAGAAAATCAAGAAGTATCACTGGGGTCTCAACTTATCTCTTCGACATCTGACTATGGGGCATCTGGGCCAGTCATTTGAAGCTCTGGTGAGATTGGCTACGGTGTTAGAGAATGATGGTTGTCAGAATTCAAAGCCGTTTGGAAATTGACCTCCACAGAAGGGTTATTCAGGACAGAAACCAGGGCACCCTCAAGGACAGAAAAGGACCTGGGATGGAGGGAAGAAACCTCAACAGACACAAGCAGTACAACAATATCAGCCTCTAGCAATAGAAGGGGCCAAAAACAATAACTGCTTCAATTATGGAGTTCCTGGTCACCGAGCTAAAGATTGCAGAGCACCTAGGCGTGCTGATCGTCCGGGAGTTATGTGCTATAATTGTGGCATGCCAGGTCACATAAGTCCGGAATGCAAGGCTCCTAGGAGAGGCAATTACGGTCAGCAAGGATAGGCCCGCCTGAATGCTGTTATCCCCGAGGCTGCTGGTTATGAAGAAACAGGTTATGAAGAAGGTACTTATGAGGAGGGACTGCTCGAGCAACGAGCAGTGGAAGGTACTCTAACCTTGTTTAACTCTCATGTTAAAGTTTTATTTGACACGGGTGCTACACATTCCTTTATATCTGTTAAGATTGTTCGGAAGTTGGGTATAGTATCGCAACGTTTAGATGAAGCTTTGAGTGATGTCTCGCCCTTAGGGACCACCGTCAAGTTATTACATGTATGTAAGGACTGTCCTCCACGGTTAGGAGACCGTGAACTTTTGGCGAGATTGGTGGTTCTGTCGATGAAGGAGTTCGATGTAATCCTGGGAATGGATTGGCTCGAGAAGAATCATGCGAAGTTGGATTGTGCAAGGAAGAGGATCACATTTGCAGACAATGGGAATCGACTCTTCGATTTCCAATGTAACCCGTCGGGTGATATGTTCCTCACTAGATGCCTAGCAAACATTGAGGTTGTCAGTGCAGAGGTGACAGTATCATCAATACCGGTGATCAAAGAGTTCGAGGAAGTATTCCAAGATATTTCAGGATTACCATCTAAAAGGGACATAGAATTCTGTGTGGAACTGGTACCAGGCACTCGACCTATAACCAAGGTTCCCTATAGGATGGCGCCTACAGAGTTATTGGAGCTGAAGGAACAAGTTCAAGAACTTGAGAAGTTGGGTTTTGTTCGTCCAAGTACTTCACCCTGGGGAGCACCAGTGTTATTCGTGAAGAAGAAGGATGGGACAATGCGGTTGTGTATTGACTACCGAGAACTGAATAAGGTTACTATCAAGAATAAGTATCCTTTACCTCGGATAGACGATTTGTTTGATCAGTTGCACGGAGCCACGACCTTTTCTAAGATTGATCTACGGTCAGGGTATCACCAGTTGAGAGTGCGTAAGGAAGACATACCTAAAACTGCTTTCAGGACGAGATACGGACACTATGAGTTCTTAGTGATGCCGTTTGGGATGACGAATGCTCCGACTGTGTTTATGGGCTTGATGAACAGAGTATTCAAGCCCTATTTGGATCAATTCGTTATTGATGATATTTTGATCTATTCCAAGTCAGAGGAAGAGCATGAGCAACATCTACGGATCGCGTTGCAGACTCTCAAGGATCACCGCCTATATGCTAAATTCAGCAAGTGTGAATTCTGGCTTCAGGAAGTTAAGTTCCTCGGGCATGTGATCTCACAACAAGGAATCGCAGTTGACTCCTCAAAGACCGATGCAGTGGCGAATTGGACTCGGCCGACCAATGCTACAGAAGTCAGGAGTTTTCTGGGTCTACCTGGTTACTATCGGAGATTTGTGGAAGGATTTTCAAAGATAGCAGCTCCGTTAACTGGTTTGACTAAGAAAGATTTGAAGTTTGAATGGACTGATAAGCATGAATGCGCCTTTCTGAAATTAAAAGAGAGATTGACAATAACGCCAGTGCTTGCGATACCAAAGGATGGTGAAAAGTTCACTATTTTCAGTGACGCCTCGTATCAAGGATTGGGTTGTGTCCTTATGCAAGACGGAAAGGTTATCGCATATGGTTCACGACAGTTGAAGCCGAATGAATTGAATTACCCAACTCATGATTTGGAGCTGGCAGCAGTTGTGTTTGCGCTCAAGATTTGGAGACACTACCTCTATGGGGAGAAGTTTGATTTGTTCTCGGACCACAAGAGCCTTAAGTATTTGTTTACTCAGAAGGAGTTGAACATGAGGCAACGTCGGTGGATGGAGCTGATTAAGGACTACGACTTTACATTAGAGTACCACCCTGGTAAGGCTAATGTAGTTGCTGACGCCCTAAGTCGGAAACCTCAAGGAATGATTGCTTCATTGATGTTGAGGGAATGGAAAGCTTTAGAGACAATCGCAGAATTCGATATGCAGATTTCTGAGGGAAGTGACGGACATCACTTTGGATGCCTTGTAGTACAACCAACACTTGTGAGTCGAATCATCGAGGCCCAAAAGGAAGACGAGAAATTTCAAGCATGGTTCGCCATGATGTCAGAAAAGGACCCTACAGAATGGAAGGTTGGGACCGATGGAGGATACCGATGTCGAGACAGATTGTGTGTGCCAGATTTCAAAAATTTGAGAAAAGATATTCTCGAAGAAGCACATAAATCGAGACTGACAGTACACCCCGGAGGGACAAAGATGTATAAAGACTTGAAGAGAAACTTCTGGTGGGAAGGGATGAAACGAGAAGTAGCCGAGTTTGTGTCTAAATGTTTGACTTGTCAACAAGTGAAGGCCGAACATCAGAGACCCTCGGGATTGTTGCAACCCTTACCTGTTCCAGGATGGAAGTGGGAACATATAACTATGGATTTTGTAGTTAGATTACCCCGGTCACAACAGAATCATGACGCAATTTGGGTAATTGTGGATCGTTTGACGAAGTCTGCACACTTCATCGCGTACAATATAACTTACCCAGTAGCAAGGATGAGTCGAATGTATCTACAGCAAGTGGTGTGACTGCACGGTGCACCTGTGTCGATTGTATCAGACCGCGATGCCCGTTTTACCTCGGGATTTTGGGAAAGTCCGCAGAAGGCTATGGGAACTTCGCTCAAGATGAGTACTGCATTCCATCCTCAGATCGATGGACAGACCGAGCGTGTTAATCAGATTATGGAAGATATGCTCAGAGCTTGTGCAATTGACTTTGAAGAGTCTTGGGAGACGCACTTGCCGTTGGTCAAATTTGCGTATAACAACAGTTATCACTCGAGTATTGGGATGGCACCGTTCGAAGCCTTGTACGGACGACCATGTCGATCTCCGTTGTGTTGGGCTGAAGTGGGAGACACAGAATTGTTGGGACCAGAGTTGGTGAGAGAGACCAATGAGAAGATTTCACTGGTCAAAGAAAGAATGAAAACTGCACAGAGTAGACACAAGAGTTATGCAGATCGACGTCGAAAGGATTTGGAGTTCAGTATCGGAGATCACGTACTCCTAAAGGTTTCACCTGTTTGGGGAGTAGTGCGTTTTGGTCAGAAGAGAGGGAAGTTGGCACCTCGTTTCATCGGACCGTTCGAGGTTTTGGAGCGTGTTGGAAAAGTGGCTTATCGACTCGCGTTGCCACCAAAGATGTCTGGTGTTCATAACGTGTTCCATGTCAGTATGTTAAGGAAATACATATGGGACCCTTCACATGTGGTTAATTTTGACGATATAGAGACGAGTCAGAATGTTGTCTACAAGGATAGACCAGTGAGGATTCTCGACCAGAGTATCAAGAGGCTGAGAAGAAGAGACGTTCCTTTGGTTAAGGTTCAGTGGAGGCACCATGACGAGGGAGAGGCGTCGTGGGAGTTAGAGTCAGACATGAGGACTAGATACCCCGAGTTGTTTCAGGATTAGTTAGCTCAGATTTCAGGGCGAAATCTCTGTTAAGGTGGATAGAGTGTAACACCCTGTATTTTATTTTCATTTATAAATAAATACTGCATTTCATTTCCATGAATATTCGATTTAATTTCTCTTTGTAATATTTATATCTGGGGTCAAACTGTAATTTCCATAAATATAGAAAAATATTTTCTATGGTTTCAAATTTGATATCTATATTTTTGTATAAACCGGGAATTTAATTTCTACACTAATATTATTTTCTGCATTTTTATTTCAACCGTAAAATACCAGTTCATGTTTTAATCTGCGCCTTTACCGCGTTTGGGGTGTGGGAGCACGTGAGCTCAACCTCACTGGGAGAATTCTCCCTATTGCTTGGAGCCCAAATAAATTTCTCTATATATGTATATCACAGTTCTTCTCTCCCTCACTATTAACTCACTGTGTCTCTCATTCTCTCCCTCACTATTAACTCACAGTCTCTCAATTCACTCTCTATCCCTCTCAATTTCTCTTCCTCTCTTAAAGAACAACACACACACACACACATATACAGATTATATATTATATACATACAAATACATACATAGCTATACTTATATCAAGATCAAGAGAGAACGGAGAAAATTTCATTGACGACGGAATCGACGGCGGAAAACTCTCGGTCTCAATTTTCAGTCTAAATAGACTCTATGAGTAAATTAAACTCACTCTCAACGTATATATATGTATAATTCAGTGTTTATGTGAGTGTATATGTGTATATATATGTGATACACCATGGAAGCTTAAAATTGGAGTTTTGTAAAACTCAACCAAATTCAATTCCGTGAATTGATTATGGAAGATCTTTGTCCCAATAGGCTACGGTTCAAATCCTAGGTTGTAATTCATCCGTATCGCGACGTACCGTTGATTTAAAGTTTTGACACCCTTACTTTAATCGCAAATATCTAGAGATATAATCTGTAATTGTTTAAATTGATTGCATATTCGTAATCTACGCGGAAAACCGAAGAGATCCATATATTGCACGACATGTTTGAGACAGAATCTGAAAATGGGTAAAATTCAGTTTAAAACCAGAAAACAGGGGAAAACGAAGAAGATGACATTCTACAAGAACTCGCGCGCGCAACCCACTCGCGCGAGGATTGCTCGCGCAAATAGCTCGCGCGTACCAATCCCCCCATTCGCGCGCGCGACTCGCTCGCGCAACCTGTTCTGCCCCTTCGCGCGCGCGACCCGCTCGCGCGACCTGTTTTGCCTCTTCGCGCGCGCGACCAGCTCGCGCGATTTGTTCTCCCCTTCGCTCGCGTGACCTGCTCGCGCGACCAGGCAGTTTGAGCAGTTTCTGTATTTTTATATAAGGGACTGTTTGGAAAAGGTTTTTAAAGTTTTTAAAGAACTGTTTGACAAATATACTGTTTTAAAGGCTCACTGTTAGAAATTGGACTTGTAAGAATGTTTAAGACCGATATTTATGTTGAAAAGAATATTCAGCTTGAGATTAATAATTGTTGCTACAAACTGTGAACATTGACATACATATTAGGGTCGAGGTTGTGTCAACATGCATGTGTGGTATAAAGCGTAAAAAGAGTAAAGGGTGGCGGTCTGGTGTGCAACCTCAATATCGATCGGATATTATTCCTGGTATTGGAGGCGATAGTGTTGTTTACGACTTAGATATCGATCGGATAGTATTCCTGGTATCTAAGGCGCGCGTTTCGGATATTGATCGGATAGTATTCCTGATATCCGAAGCGATGGTGATAGTGTTGTGTACGACTTAGATATCGATCGGATAGCATTCGTAGTATCTAAGGCGCACGTTTCGGATATTGATCGGATAGTATTCCTGATATCCGGAGCGATGGTTGGTTGTGATCGGCCTAGATATCGATCGGATAGTATTCCTGGTATCTGAGGCAGTAGTGTAGTGTGTGACTTCAATACCGATCGGATAGTATTCCTGGTATTGGAGGCGATAGTGTAGCGTGTGAATTGGATGACTGAGTAGTTATTACTCCTGGTATCTGAGATGACGTGTTGGTTGAATTGGGTTGTTTTAAAGAAAAGAATTGGCAAGATAAGATATTACATAATTCATGTACAATTACGTATTTATTTCTTACTATATTCCCCCGTGTTTTTTTGTTGAAATTGGAACCTTGAATATATTACTGTTAATGATTAATTTGTACCTTTGTTCTATATGCTTATATATATATAGCGAGCACTTGTTTATTTTGCTCACCAGCTTTCATAAGCTGACGGCGTCGATGCGTCCTGGACTCTATGTCCAGATTTTCCAGGTCAGGAGCAGCCAGAGTTCGTTGACTATGCTAGTTAGATGACCGGAGGTGTTCCAGAAGAGCTGTTTTATATTCCATATGTCTTTCCTTTCAGAGTTGTAATAAACCTTGTAGATTTTGAATAAGGGCGTTTTGTGCCTAAAACCTCGACCTATGTAATAGTTAGTAAGTTTTAAATTCTGGAGCTTATGTTTATTAGTATCCTTTCTTTTAGAAATGTTGTTAAGTTATTTGTTGCATGGACAATTGGTCATACTCACTTGTCACGACCTACGAGTCCATAAAGGAAATTAAATGCTTTCCTGTATTATGCTACGTCGGGGTGTGACATGGGTATTATCGGAGATTTGTAAAAGACTTTTCGCGTATAGCAATGCCGATGACATAGTTAATGAGGAAAGATATTGATTTTGTTTGGAGTCCAGAATGTGAAGAAAGTTTTTAAGAGTTGAAGAGTCGACTAGTGAAAGCACCAATTTTAGCCGTTCCGTCTGGGACTGAAGGGTTTATTATCTACAATGATGCTTCATATAGAGGTTTAGAGGTTTAGGTTGCGTTCTTATGCAAGGTGACAAAGTGATTGCGTATGCTTCAAGACAACTTAAACCGCATGAGAAGAATTATCCAACATATGATTTAGAATTGGCCGCCGTGATTTTTGCATTGAAGATTTGGCATCATTACCTATACGGGGAGAAATGTGAGATCTATACGGATCACAAGAGTTTAAAGTACCTGTTTACACAACGAGATTTGAACATGAGGCAAAGGAGATGGTTAGAGTTGATGAAGGACTATGACTTGTCAATTCAGTATCATCCGGGCAAGGCGAATGTCATCGCCGATGCTCTTAGTCGCAAAGTACCAACCAACACCGCATCAGATTTGACTTCTCAGAAAGAACTGATACGAGATATGGAGAATTTGGAGCTTGAAGTGATACCGAGGATTGAAACTGGCTTGATGTCGACGATGGTGGCACAACCACTCTTGATTCACGAGATCGTAGAGAAACAACTTCAAGATGTGGCTTCGAAGAAGATTTGTGATGAGATTCCGATGGGCAAACAACCGGGATTTACTTTTGAGAATGATGTTTTGAGATTGAGGGGTAGAATTTGTGTGCCTAACGAGAGGGAGTTAAAACGGAACATCCTAGAGGAAGCACACAATACGAAGTATACCGTTCATCCAGGAAGCACCAAGATGTATAGAGATTTGAGACATGTTTATTGGTGGCCGGGAATGAAGAGAGAAATAGCACATTATGTTTCGCGTTGTACTAGTTGTCAACAAGTAAAGGCCGAACGCCAAGTACCCTCAGGATTGTTACAACCGTTACCGATAGCCGAGTAGAAATGGGAGCACATAACAATGGATTTTGTTAGCGGATTTCCGAGGTCAAAGAGCTCGAACACTATTATTTGGGTGATCGTTGATCGTTTGACGAAGTCGTCGCACTTCCTACCACTCCGAACAACTAAGCCAATGACGTTAGCTAAGTTGTATATTCGCGAAATTGTGAGACTACATGGTATCCCAGTTTCTATCATTTCGGATAGGGATAGTAGTTTTACATTGAAGTTTTGGAGAGCCTTGCAAGAAGCAATGGGTACCAAATTGCACTTTAGTACCGCTTTTTATCCTCAGACCGATGGCCAATCAGAGAGAGTAATTCAGATTTTGGAAGACATGCTTCGGTTATGTGTACTTGATTTCCAGGGTGATTGGGAAGACCACCTGCCGTTAATTGAGTTTACATATAACAATAGTTTTCAGTCGAGTATTGGAATGGCTCCTTATGAAGCTTTATATGGTCGTGTATGTCGTTCACCAATTAGTTGGACAGAGGTGGGAGAAAGAAAGATTGAAGGGCCAAAAATTGTACAAGAAACGACAGATAAGATAAAGGTAATTAGACAACGGTTACTGACAGCCCAGAGTAGGTATAAGAGTTATGCCGACAAGCGCAGACTGCTGTTGGAATTTGATGTAGGAGACTTGGTGTATTTGAAGGTGTCACCTTCAAAGGGAATAACCAGATTTGGTAGATACGGGAAACTTAACCCGAGGTATGTAGGATCGTTTGAGATTATTGGGAGAGTTAGACCCGTAGCTTATCGTTTGAAATTGTCGAGTGAGTATGCTCAAGTGCATAACGTGTTTCACGTGTCATTGTTATGTAAACACTTAGTGGAGGATAGAGATCAAGTTATGACTCCGATATCCAATGAGATTCAGAGTAATTTAAAATATGTTGCGTATCCGGTAGAGATCTTGGATCGGAAGGATCAAGTCTTACGGAACAAAGTAATATCGAAAGTGAAAGTGTTATGGCGTAGCCAAACTACGAAAGAGATGACGTGGGAAATAGAAGATAAGATGCGTACCCAGTATCCGCACCTTTTTGAGACATGAGATACAAGTTTGGGGACAAACTTCTTTTATGGGGGAGAGTATTATAACACCCGTATTTGTGTTATTGCTTTTGCATTATATTGTCATGCATGATAATGTGATGTGGCGTGTCTTATGACACATGGTTCAGTGAGTTTTGACTCACGAGTTGATTTGGGTGTCTGTATTAGAGAACCCTTTGAAACTGTGGTGATTGAGGATTTGTTGTTGTGAAGTCTCTCCGAGTATGAGACAGTCACTGTGGAACATTTTAAATGTTTATCTGAAAATAAATGTTTACCTGAGTATTTCAATATCTGTATTATTTTCTGGCTTAGAATATATTTCTGTTGTTAGATTTAGTATCCTGGTGAGCACGAATGAGCACGCTATTAATTTGGTAGGCTAATTAGCAACTTCGGAAACGTCATGTAGAAATTCGCGTTTTAGCGACCAAACAAAACTTAGTCGAAAACTTTTATAATTTTGAGATTTCACTTATAAAGCTATGAATAAGCTGTATAGAAAGTTTCAGAGACTGATTAGGAGTTTTGAAAACTCGTGGGGAGGTAAACGTAATTCCTGAGAGTTTTGCCTATATATAGATAGAGATGGTTGAGATATTTTCACAAGTTCTTAACCTAAATTCCAAAAAGGGGGCCATAGGGAGATTTTGGAGCTTAGAGCTTTGCGACGCCAAACGACGACCTTCCGTCAGTCTGTTTTCTCCCATATTTCATATTCGAGCTCCTCGAGGTAAAAGCTTCGTTTTGATATATGTTAAGGCTTGTTTGGCCAAGTTTTTCGAAAAGTTATTTTCTAGAATTTTTCATAAAAGTTGATAAATGGAATTTTGATCCATAGGAATTGTACTAGATGGACTTCTGCACGTTCTTTGTGCACGGGTTTTCTTCAGATTGAATTATAGGAGCGTTATTCGGAGGTGAGTGATCCAACTATGTTTTGGAATGATTTCTTGGCGTGTATTCATGTTATGTTTGAATAGCATGTATTAATTCATAGACATATACTGTGTAGTTCATATTGGGCATTTGTATTGATAAGTAGGCCCAATAGCACGATGAAATGTTTGATTTCTGCGAGCATGGTGATATGTATTTGAGCATGTTAAGTTGCTTATGTGGGTCAGAAGGAGCACGTGGTCACCGTGCCATTTTGTGGAGCCGATATAGGCATTAAGGTCGCATGATTGAAGAGAAGAATCGTGGGTCTTACCCTTTCACGTGGACTTATTGGCGAGGAGTCGCGGATTGGGAGTATGGACGGGCACGTGAGTCTCCCACGACTCGTATGAAATGTAGAGATGTGAATGCGGATATGTTTATCATTTATGTGCATATGTTGTTTTATTCACTTAGTGTTAGCTTAAACAAATCGATTATCTGTGGTTATTGAAATAACCATTTCAGGTGTTAATGCTGGCGAGGAATCGGAGAAGTGAGCACGTGGGTTTAGAGTTCGCTTTGAAGGCAACCTGAATGTTGATCTTGTAGTTTTGGAACAATAGGAATGTTGTAATAAAGAATTGAATGTTTTAACTTATGTTTAACTTAGTATGTTAGAATGGACCTAAAGCATGGTAATAGTTAGTAACTCATTGTAATTATACTTTGGTAATGTTTTAATACAGCTAGGATTACTTTGATGTGAGATTGGAGTGTGTGGTTAACACTTGGTTGTTTAAAAAGCTTTTTGAAACTTATTTTCTGCAGAATTGGGCTGGTGTCAGGGGAGCAGTCAACTGGTCCAGTGTTCAGTCGACTGGACCCTGCCTCAATCGACTGGACCTCTGTAGGTTTTGTGTTCATTTTGGTTCTGCTTGCTTCAGTCGACCGAACGGGGAATTCAGTCGACTGAAAGTTGGAGTCCCAGTCGACTGGACCCCAGTCTCAGTCGACTGGATGGTCTGTTAAACCTTTTTAAAAACTCTCTGCTTTCTTCAGTCGACTGAGGTCCAGACCCAGTCGACTGGACCCCTAGTTTTAAAATGTGTTTTGTTTTCCGCTGCGTGTGTTCTTCATACTAAATTTTGGGAACGTTAATAAATTGGGTTAGCTTCGGTGGCGTGCCACATGCTCTAGTTCCACTGTTGTGGGATCGGGCTGTGACATTTAGAATCAATAGCCCTTTCATGACCAGGACTATATCATCACAGTTGATTTAAAATACTTGGAAGACGGTTTAAAACAATGGTTATTACTTACACTCTGAATGGTGTTAGCATTCAAAGTGGTTTTCAAAAGTCATTGAAGAAAATAGCCTTAAGGCTTTAAGTTCTAAAAACTGTTGTGACAAACTAAACTTATAGGGACAATTTGATGACAGATTTCTAAAACAGAAAGTCTTGGAATACTTAAAAGAATCATCTCAAGAATTAGCAGGTTCGATCGATCGAACGTTCTCGATCGATCGGACTGTATCATCCTTCAATCGCTCGAAATGTCTTCGATCGCTTGACTATGGCCCTGGTTCGATCGATCGAGCCCAAGGTTTCTAAAGATTGCATGGTAGAGGCTGGGAATCAATGATTCATCACATATTCCTAACGTCTAAACTACGGAAACATGAATAAACTAATACAGAAATAGTAACCTAGAGTAATCATAACATTTAAACTAATAAACAATGAGTTAAAGAAAAGGAAAAGAAAAACCTGGAATAATCTGAAACAAACTTGTAATAAACTTGAAAGAAACTTAAATCTTCAATAATCTTTAATAAATCAACGGAAAAGATGAAAATAACATGAATCTAACCTAATCTACTCCTAATCTAACCCTAAAACTATCCTAAAACTGCTATTTTTCACGATCTGGAGCATCCCCTCTTCGTCTGCCATCAAAAAGACTTATTTATAGGGTTCCTGCAGAGTGTACGCAACTTTTGGGTGAAAATAAAGTTCAATTGATTGAACTCTCCTCAATCGCTTGAACTTCTCTGATTTTGACAACTCTATGCACCGATGGGAGAAATGGCCATAACTCTTCACTCAGACCTCGGATTAACCTCCCATTTGTGGCCACGCGACCATAACTCCAAGATCTACATTTTATATTTCTGGGGAAATCTTCCAAATCTGAAGTCTTCATTGTCAAAAATGGCGTTTTCTCAGCTACTTCCGTTGTTCTCTTCACCAGAATCACTTTTCTTTAGCTTCACTTCATTGATTTACATTCTAAAACCTATAAAACAATGCATAAACATATGTTTTAGCATTAACACAATAAAAAGAACAATGTTATTAGAATGCACCTAAATGTAGGGACTTTGGGGATAAAAGTATTCATAACAGACCATATAATACGTTATAAATATGCAATTTTCACCTCTAATCAACCAACCCATGGCATACCCTCCCCGACCATACCAATCCCCAAACCAAACAAACTCGCCTAACTGTCCTTACTAGAACATAAAGCCCTATAACTTCGCTAAACTAGAAATCTCCCTTTCCATGGCATTGGACCGCCTACTCAAAAAGGTCATCTCCAACTCCTTTAACCTTGGACCACACCCCCACCACCTAACTATGACCTATCCAAGCATTGTGCCTTCTATCAAGCCCCTAACCATAACACAGATAACTATATGCACCTCCGCTATGATATCCAAGACCTCATTGACCAAAACATTATTGAGCCACCACCAGTCCAACCCTATATTACCCACAATCCCTTACCGAACCACCAAAATGCCAGCTTCATTGAATCCGAACCGCTTTCCTTTAAACCTTCCACATACTGATGGAATTTTTCCTCAAACCATTACTTTATGTATGAGACATTAGCGTTTTAATAATTGGATATCAGCCTTATATTTCATTGTGTATGGTTCTTTTATGAGATGATTGTTAATCCTTAAGTATCTGTAATACCCTGTATTTTTGTAATATATTATATAACTAGACCTTGTATGTTTCTTTTAAATACTTGTATGAGCTTGGCCTTACCCTTGGTATAATTTGGATACCAATCGATTGACAAGTTTTCCAATCGATTGACTTGCTTTATATACCAATCGATTGAACTTTATCTCAATCGATTGATTGTATCAATCGATTGATACTTATGTCAATCGATTGGAGGCAGCTGGGCAGATTCTTTTGCTCTGGCTGGGGAGAGGCCACGTGAACACTCCCTCTCTATATATACCAGCCCATTTTGGGCGTATTTCTGTTTACAGAAATTAGAGAGAGTGAGAGGGAGGGTATTTGTGTGTGTTTATATATATATACACTCATATATATATACACACATATATACATATATTCATTCACACACACACAGATGGACTGGGAAGGAGAAAGAAAAGAAGAGAAGAGAAGGAGACCAGAAAGAAGGAGAAAGAGAAGAGAGAAGACAGAGAGCAGAGGAAGAGAGGAGGACCACCATTGGAGCTTCCAAAGCTCAAACACACGCAACCAAACACGCCCTTAACGTCTAAAGGTGAGTTCTAAACTCACTTGGTAGCCTTACATTGATGTTATGACATGTTTGAATGAAGAAATGGAAGAGAAACCATGTACTCCTGTTTATATGTTGCTGGGCAGTCTTCTCTGTGAAGAAGACGAAGTGTCAATCGATTGACACTTTATCAATCGATTGACATCTTTTATGTTCCAATCGATTGAATCTTTATCAATCGATTGACATGGATTGTGATCCAATCGATTGAATCTTTAATCAATCGATTGACACTAATTTTATACCAATCGATTGACATCTATACCAATCGATTGGCAGTTACAGTTTACTGTTTTACTTGTTTAGATAATGTCATAATTGTTTAGTTATTTAATTACTGTTTGGTATTTCCCAGCATGCTTTATTATTGTAATACAGACATGATAATGAGTTAATGCAGCATAGGATCGTGGTAATAACGAGATTTACGGATAATGTTTATAATGTTAGATAACGGAATAGTCGTGAATCCTTTGGAGTTAACGTTCATTTCATTCAGAGTAGTCGGGCCACATTGGGATTGTCATGTATCGGTAATAGAGTTGAACTTAAGTAGGTTTGCTAAGATTCGGGAACCTTGCGTGGGCGGGCTTTGGTCGATCATATGTTCTTAAAAACGGTAGACAGACGAAGGTGTCTATGACTTGCGGTGAACCGGACCATTTGCCCTAAGATAGCCAGATGATCTAATCATATATTCTTAAAAGCAGTAGACAGACGAAGGTGTCTATGACATGCGGTGGACCGTGATCACTGGTAGACGTCGCTAAGTCGTGGCATAGAATGATGCACTGTTGTTTAAAGCGTTATATCCCTGACATGCGGTGGACTGTGCATATGTTCTTAAAAGCGTGGGATGGACTAACGTGGTATCCATGACATGCGGTGAACTGTGCATATGTTCTTAAAAGCGGTGGATGAGCAATGGTGTGTTATAGAGTTGAACTACTGTCGAGTCTGTTCCCCTATCTAGACGTATTATCGGTCTTAAAATGAGTAAGACGTTAGTAATCGGATGATCGGTTTGATGTAAAGAAGTTACCCTCACAGAACCCTAACTTGTTAACGGCTTATAACTTGTAATAACTTCAATAGTTGATACCCTGTTAGTATCTAACTCACTCGGCTTTCATTAAGCTGACGGCGTTTATGCCGCTGGACATTTCTACGTTCCAGCGCACCCTGGTTATGACTATATAGGTGAAGGGCCTGCAGAAGAAGACTACTATGCCGGTGATGGAGTCCCTGTGGAGGATTTCCCTGACGGAGGTCAGAACGAAGAAGACTACTACGCCGAGGACTACCTTTACGCCAACTGAAGACTAGACTAGAATTGTAGCTAATTGTCGTTACCCTTTTTGAACTTTTGTAGTCAGGCATATGTTGCTTTGGCATTTGTACTTCCGCTGCCTTATATTTGATTCGAGACTCTGATATGTAATAGTTAGTAACTTCTGTTGACTTTATGTTACGTTGTGATCAGAACCTAGACTTCATTCTTGTTACACTATTACTTCTTGTTGCTTAGTACTGCGTGGTGTGGACAATCATATGACTTCACCCGTCGCTGCCTTTGGACCCAAAAAGGAAATTTATTTTTCTCTATTTTTGCCGTTCCGGGGCGTGACAGGATTTTTGGTATCAGAGCCAGGTTGTATACCTTTTCGCTCACAGATTGTCCCACACCATCTGGTCCTAGAACCTTGAGATTCTATAGATGA
Organism: Hydrangea macrophylla; assembly: GCA_033977485.1. Lineage (NCBI taxonomy): Eukaryota > Viridiplantae > Streptophyta > Magnoliopsida > Cornales > Hydrangeaceae > Hydrangea > Hydrangea macrophylla. The sequence goes on along the minus strand of CM066990.1, from coordinate 7,918,178 downwards.
GTATTAAGATTAGTTCTGACTTAAGGTAGTCCCTTTTCAGGTAGCATGGCACCGCCGCTGTTCGTTCCAGACGAGTTCGGAGGACACTATGTGTATGAGAGTAGTATTGCGCCAGCAGACCCAGAGTACTATGCCTGGATGGTTAGACAGAGAGCTATTGCAGAGACAGAGCGAGACATGCGGATTGAGCAGCAGAGATTTGGGACCCAGGACCCAGAAGTGATACGTCAGGAGATGATCTACCGCAAGGAGACCTTCAAACGCATCGAGGAGGATTCTCTACTGATGTTACGAGACCGTTCTTCGTACCAGGTTCTACTTGCAGAGGTTAGAGCAGCACCTCCACCCCCACCAGAAGAGGACATGGTTGATGCACCCCCAGCAGATGAGGATCCGGAGGATGATGATGAGAGCGATGGCGACGATGAGCCAGAGGATGACGATGAGGAGATGGAGGATGAGGAGGACGAGGACGCCGATGACGAGGAGCCAGAATATGATCCAGAGGAGGAGGACCCCGTGGACCCAGCCGGTATGGACGTGCCAGTTGGCGTAGATATTGTAGTTGCAGAGGGTTATCCGATAGAGGAAGAGGAGGTAGCCGCAGACGATGATGCAGTAGTACCAGTCTTACCAGGAGGAGTTATAGCACAGCTAGCAGCTGAGTGGGCCGCAGAGATGGCTGCACATCCCCATGGATTTGAGATCGGAGCACCGGAGTTGGCACAGGCTATGGTATAGGCTGAGGCACTTGCAGCCGCATTTGATGCAGCCCAGGCTGACATGGCCGCTGATGCAGGAGATTTGGGAGCTGTTCTGGAGCATGATGGACCCGAGCTGATCGAGGATGTTGTGATAGAGGATGAGGACATAATGGATAACGATGACATGGATGAGGATGATGTTTTATCTGAGGTTGCCCCAGAGGACGAGGCTTCCATCTATGGATCCGATGTGGACAACTTTTGAGTCCAGTACCTTTAGGGCTTAGACTTTTACGCTTGACTTTAGGACATGTTGTCCACTTACTTTTGACGCTTACATAGACAGCTATTGACCGTAGCCTTTTTGTATAGGTAGCCACCAGTAGTGGTTTTGTGCATATCTTTCTTTTGTTTAGATCTTGTATAGGATCATGTACTACGCGGTACACAGATGATCTATTGTGTACTCCGCTGTACATCTTTTGGGTATATATATATGGCAGATCGTTTCTCTTGGTTATTTATGTTATCATCTCATTATTATGTTATGGTTGTGATTTTGATTCATGTTATGCTTTCTGTTACTTAAGTATGATCATTTCCCCGAGGAGATTGTCAGCTAATCGTTAGATCCTTCATAGGTACACCTCACACGGATCACTATGGTGGGACCCACAAGGAACCAAGCACGACTGGGAGCACCCATTCCTGAGGGTATGGACCCAACTGGAGTCTTCGAAGCTTTCATGCAATGAATGGAACACATCGGCGATACCTACAATCATGCCACCAACGACAATGGCAACAACCACTTTGTCCCTCCAAGGCAGACAGGCGATAAACTGTTGGAACGATTTCGTGGCCTGCGACCCGAAAAGTTCGACGGCATGGCAGAGTCCTGGAAAGCAGAGCAATGGATACGAGAGTTGGAGCTAATCTTTGAAGCCCTGGAGTGCAGTGAGCTTGACAAGAAACGTCTAGCCGTATTTCAACTAACTTACTCCGCCGTGGACTGGTGGGAGGCCGAGAGAGCCACGATTGGGATTGACGCTGCATGGAGAATGCCTTGGGAAGTATTCAAGACTCGATTTCTCGAGAAGTATTTCCCTGAGGACGAAAGAGACCAGCAAGAGAGGAATTTCCTGAGTCTAACCCAAGGAAACTGGACAGTCAGGGAGTATACTACACAATTTGAGCGACTTTCTCGTTTCGCTCCGCATATGATAGACACCTCCGCCAAGAAGGTCAAGCGATTCCACCAAGGACTCAACCCACACCTCCGGCACATGATAATAGGCCATCTGGGCCAGTCATTTGAAGGGATTGTCCGTCTTGCTTCAAGTTTGGAAAAGGATGCTTACCCTGTGCAAGGACCACAAGGGAATCGACCTCCACCCAGGACCTTTCAACCAAGGAACTTTCCCGCGCAATCATCGAGGATCAATCAAGGATGGAAACCCCAGACCAACAACTTTCAGGGAACCAAGCGCACATGGGATGGGACAAGGAAGCCCCAAGCTAATTTTCCTCGACAATAGAATCAACAGCGAGGACCACCTCAGGCACAGCCCGTCGCCCAGTGACAGAACATTGATGGATGTTTCAACTGTGGAGTGCCCGGACATATTGCAAGGTATTGCACAGCCCCCAAGACCAACCGCCGTAATGACCTCGTCTGCCGTAACTATAATAAGCCTGGTCACATAAGCAAGGATTGTCGAGCACCACGTGGAGGCTACTATGGAGCGCCTGCTCAAGGACAGCAAGGACAGGTTAGGGTGAATTCCATCATCCCTGACAATGCAGGGTATAATGCTGAGGAACAGCAGAACTTGGAAGGTACACTCATTTTATTTCACTGTCAAGTTAGGGCTTTGTTTGATACCGGTGCCGCCCGTTCTTTCATAGCTATTAAGATGGTGCGTGATTTGGGTTTGTTACCCCTAGCACTTGAGCTGATGCTTAATGCCGTTTCGCCCTTGGGAGTATCCGTTAAGTTAAGTAAGGTGTGCAAGGATTGTCCCTTGACACTAGAGGATAGAAATCTCCCAGTAGACTTGATAGTCTTGTCAATGTCTGAGTTCGACGTGATCCTAGGAATGGATTGGCTTACTAAGTATGGCGCTAACCTGGATTGTGTTAGTCGGACCATTATCTTTTCGACGCCTGGTTGCCCGCAGATCAGATTTCAGTGCCAACCGTTGAGCGACATGTTTATCACAAGCTGCCTAGCCACGATCAAGACTTCAAGCACGGAGCTTACTATCAAGCAGATCCCCGTTATTCAAGACTTTGAAGATGTGTTTCGAAGTATCTCAGGACTTCCACCGAAGAGAGAGATAGACTTCTGCATTGAGCTAGCACCCAGAACGTTGCCGATTTCCAAGACCCCGTATCGGATGGCGCTAACAGAAATGTTGGAATTGAAGAAGCAAGTTCAGGAACTTGAAGATTTAGGTTTTGTTCGTCCGAGTACATCACCTTGGGGAGCACCAGTTTTATTTGTGAAAAAGAAGGACGGAGAGCTACGACTCTGTATCGACTACAGGGAGTTGAATAAGGTCACGATCAAGAATAGGTATCCACTTCCCCGGATAGACGACCTGTTCGATCAACTACAAGGATCAAGGATATTCTCAAAAATCAATTTGCGTTCGGGATACCATCAATTACTAGTTCGGCCGAAAGATATACCGAAAACTGCCTTCAGGACGAGATATGGACACTACAAATTTCTAGTGATGTCTTTTGGATTGACTAATGCCCCGGCAGTATTCATGGACCTAATGAATAGAGTATTCAGACCCTATCTGGATCAATTCATTATAGTATTTATCGACGACATTCTAATTTATTCAAGGACGGAAGAAGAACATAAGAAGCATCTACAAATTGCTCTACAGACTCTCAGAGACAATAGTCTGTATGCGAAATTCAGCAAATGTGAATTCTGGCTTCAGGAAGTTAAATTCCTGGGACATGTGATATCACAGGATGGGATTTCTGTAGACTCATCTAAGATCGATGCAGTCTTGAGCTGGAACAGGCCAACCAACGCGACCGAAGTTAGGAGTTTTCTAGGATTGGCTGGGTATTTTCGGAGATTTGTGGAAGGATTCTCTAGAATCGCAGGACCGTTGACAAGCCTGACTAGGAAGGAGACGAAGTACGAATGGACCGATAAACATGAGGATGCATTTCGGGAATTGAAGGAGAGACTAACCTCAGCACCCGTGCTTGCGATACCTAAGAGTGGTGAACAATTCATAATCTATAGTGATGCATCACACCAAGGACTTGGTTGTGTACTAATGCAAGAGGGGAATGTCATCGCATACGGATCAAGACAATTGAAGCCGCATGAGAAGAACTATCTGACGCACGACTTAGAATTAGCCGCAATCGTGTTCACCCTGAAGATTTGGAGACACTATTTGTATGGAGAAAAGTTCGACTTGTTCTCAGATCATAAGAGTTTAAGGTACCTGTTCTCTCAAAAGGAGTTGAACATGCGACAACGGAGATGGATGGAACTACTCAAGGACTACGACTTCTCTTTGCAATACCACCCGGGTAAAGCAAATGTTGTAGCCGACGCTCTGAGCCGGAGGCCACGCCTTTTGGTTGCTTCAATTTTGATTAGAGAATGGCGAGCATTGGAGACGTTAGTTGAATTCGACCTTTGACCAGTGGAATCAGGAGAAGGACAACACCTTGGATGTCTTGTTGTACAACCGACTCTCATCAGCCGCATCTTGGAAGCTCAACAGTCGAATGAGGATTTAAAGTTATGGTTTGCTATGATGTCCGCAAAGGAACCCGAGATATGGAGTATTAGCACGGACGGAGCACTAAGATGCAAAGGTAGACTCTGTGTGCCAAATGACGATGGTCTCAGGAAGAACATTCTGGACGAAGCACACAAGTCAAGGATGACTATCCACCCAGGAGGAAACAAGATGTATAAGGACTTGAAGAGAAACTTCTGGTGGCAAGGAATGAAGCGAGAAGTGGCCGAGCATGTATCGCAATGTCTTATTTGCAAACAAGTGAAGGCGGAGCATCAGAAACCACCTGGACTCCTACAACCACTACCGATTCCCCAATGGAAATGGGAGCACATCACCATGGATTTTGTGGTTGGATTGCCAAAATCTCAACAAAACCACGACGCTATTTGGGTAATAGTGGATCGACTCACCAAGTCAGCACATTTTATCGCCTATAGCATGACGCACCCTGTTGAAAGATTGAGCCGGATGTATCTACAACAAGTAGTGCGACTGCACGGTGTACCCGTCTCAATAGTTTCAGATCGAGATTCACGCTTTATCGCAGAATTCTGGAAGAGCCTTCAGACAGCAATGGGAACTTCATTGAATTTGAGTTCAGCCTTTCATCCACAAACAGACGGTCAGACAGAACGAGTCAATCAAGTGATGGAGGATATATTGCGAGCCTGTGTCATTGAATTCGAGACTTCATGGGAGACGCATCTACCTTTGATCGAGTTTGCCTACAACAACAGCTACCACACGAGCATAGGGATGGCACCGTTTGAAGCTTTGTATGGAAGACCTTGTCGATCGCCGCTATGTTGGGCCGAAGTCGGAGATACTCAACTACTTAGGCCCGAGATGATTCGAGAAACCAACGAGAAGATCCAGATTGTACGAGAGAAGATGAAGACAGCGCAATCCAGACACAAGAGCTATGCCGACAAGCGACGAAAAGATCTAGAGTTTGCAGTTGGAGATCACGTGCTACTCAAAGTCTCGCCAGTTCGAGGTATCGTCAGATTCGGACAGAAAAGAGGCAAGTTGTCGTCGCGATTCATAGGACCGTTCGAGATCCTAGAACGTGTTGGGAAGGTTGCTTATCGACTTACGTTGCCGCCGAAGATGTCAGGAGTGCACAACGTTTTCCACATCAGCATGTTGAGGAAATGTGCCCACAACCCAGCGCACGAGATCAGTTTTGAAGATATCGAAGTGAACAAGAACGTGACCTACAACGAAGGACCAGTGCGTATTCTAGACCGAGGAGTGAAGAAGCTCAGAAACAAGGAGATTCCGCTAGTGAAGGTTCAATGGAAGCACCACGACGAAGGAGAAGCTTCATGGGAATTGGAGTCGGAGATACGAGAGAAGTTTCCATTTTTGTTTTAACCCAGTTTATTTCGGATTTCGGGGACGAAATCTTTTATGAGTGGTGGATGATGTAATACCCTGTATTTTTGTAATATATTATATAACTAGACCTTGTATGTTTCTTTTAAATACTTGTATGAGCTTGGCCTTACCCTTGGTATAATTTGGATACCAATCGATTGACAAGTTTTCCAATCGATTGACTTGCTTTGTATACCAATCGATTGAACTTTATCTCAATCGATTGATTGTATCAATCGATTGACACTTATGTCAATCGATTGGAGGCAGCTGGGCAGATTCTTTTGCTCTGGCTGGGGAGAGGCCACGTGAACACTCCCTCTCTATATATACCAGCCCATTTTGGGCGTATTTCTGTTTACAGAAATTAGAGAGAGTGAGAGGGAGGGTTTTTGTGTGTGTTTATATATATATACACTCATATATATATACACACATATATACATATATTCATTCACACACACATAGATGGACTGAGAAAGAGAAAGAAAAGAAGAGAAGAGAAGGAGACCAGAAAGAAGGAGAAAGAGAAGAGAGAAGACAGAGAGCAGAGGAAGAGAGGAGGACCACCATTGGAGCTTCCAAAGCTCAAACACACGCAACCAAACACGCCCTTAACGTCTAAAGGTGAGTTCTAAACTCACTTGGTAGCCTTACATTGATGTTATGACATGTTTGAATGAAGAAATGGAAGAGAAACCATGTACTCCCGTTTATATGTTGCTGGGCAGTCTTCTCTGTGAAGAAGACGAAGTGTCAGTCGATTGACACTTTATCAATCGATTGACATGGATTGTGATCCAATCGATTGAATCTTTGATCAATCGATTGACACTACTTTTATACCAATCGATTGACATCTATACCAATCGATTGGCAGTTACAGTTTACTATTTTACTTGTTTAGATAATGTCATAACTGTTTAGTTATTTAATTACTGTTCAGTATTTCCCAGCATGCTTTATTATTGTAATACAGACATGATAATGAGTTAATGCAGCATAGGATCGTGGTAATAACAAGATTTACGGATAATGTTTATAATGTTAGATAACGGAATAGTCGTGAATCCTTTGGAGTTAACGTTCATTTCATTCAGAGTAGTCGGGCCACATTGGGATTGTCATGTATCGGTAATAGAGTTGAACTTAAGTAGGTTTGCTAAGATTCGGGAACCTTGCGTGGGCGGGCTTTGGTCGATCATATGTTCTTAAAAACGGTAAACAGACGAAGGTGTCTATGACTTGCGGTGAACCGGACCATTTGCCCTAAGATAGCCAGATGATCTAATCATATGTTCTTAAAAGCGGTAGACAGACGAAGGTGTCTATGACATGCGGTGGACCGTGATCACTGGTAGACGTCGCTAAGTCGTGGCATAGAATGATGTACTGTTGTTTAAAGCGTTATATCCCTGACATGCGGTGGACTGTGCATATGTTCTTAAAAGCGGGGGATGGACTAACGTGGTATCCATGACATGCGGTGAACTGTGCATATGTTCTTAAAAGCGGTGGATGAGCAATGGTGTGTTATAGAGTTGAACTACTGTCGAGTCTGTTCCCCTATCTAGACGTATTATCGGTCCTAAAATGAGTAAGACGTTAGTAATCGGATGATCGATTTGATGTAAAGAAGTTACCCTCACAGAACCCTAACTTGTTAACGGCTTATAACTTGTAATAACTTCAATAGTTGATACCCTGTTAGTATCTAACTCACTCGGCTTTCATTAAGCTGACGGCGTTTATGCCGCTGGACATTTCTACGTTCCAGCGCACCCTGGTTATGACTATACAGGTGAAGGGCCTGCAGAAGAAGACTACTATGCCGGTGACGGAGTCCCTGTGGAGGATTTCCCCGACGGAGGTCAGACCGAAGAAGACTACTACGCCGAGGACTACCTTTACGCCAACTGAAGACTAGACTAGAATTGTAGCTAATTGTCGTTACCCTTTTTGAACTTTTGTAGTCAGGCATATGTTGCTTTGGCATTTGTACTTCCGCTGCCTTATATTTGATTCGAGACTCTGATATGTAATAGTTAGTAACTTCTGTTGACTTTATGTTACGTTGTGATCAGAACCTAGACTTCATTCTTGTTACACTATTACTTCTTGTTGCTTAGTACTGCATGGTGTGGACAATCATGTGACTTCACCCGTCGCTGCCTTTGGACCCAAAAAGGAAATTTATTTTTCTCTATTTTTGCCGTTCCGGGGCGTGACAGTATCATAGTAAGTAATTCGTGTATGTATGAGATACATACAAGTGAGATACGAATTACTATTCTTTGATACTTAGTATGATTAACTACCATTGGATGGAGTGATGAATTTCAATCACTGTATAACTCTTAGTTAATATGTTAGTGCTTATAGTGCATTAATGGACCTGAGTTTTCCTATTGACTCTTAAGACTGTCAACAGTCGATAGGAAATCAGAACTTGTATAAGGTACGTGTTCCCAATCTTGAGATCATTATGACCACAGACTGTGGATATGGCTGCTTTGACTTACCAATCAGTGAGGTCTTAAATATCAACACCTGGGTATCTTGGGTATGTCATGTTCATAGGGTTGTGAACATATATTGTCATGATAGAATCTACCCTCCGATAAAGAGTAGGCATTCCTTTGAGAATGCTACCAAGTTGATTACTGAGAACTGCAGTCTTGTTGATAAGAGTTATCAACAAGTTTGGTAATCATGAAGGGTGAATGAGACTCAAGGAATGAAAGATGTAATCAGTATTCAGGTTGACAGTAACAGTTTATCCGACTACCGAATATGATTATGAATACTGACAGTAGAGGGACAATAGTACATTATACAAGTCTAGTTATCACTTCGGATATGTTTTTTTGCGTTGGAGTTCAGTTATCATTTTATAGTGGAGTAAACGCTAACTGATCAGTTAGTTAGTTTGCTGATCAAAGAGTTTGGTCATAGGAATTAACAACTGGTTTGAGCCAACAATAAAGAGCCTAGGAGGTCCCACTCTTTGCTCCACTAGGATGCTTGGAAAGGTACAAGAGGATGTTGTCAAGACAAGTTTGATTGATCGAAATAGTTTTGATCGATTGAAGTCAAGACAAGTTTAATCGATTGAAAGTGCTTCAATCGATCGAAGGCTTAAAGACGGTTTGGAAATCTATAAATAGGGCAGCTGCGTACAAAAAATTTTAATCATCGTTTTTAACATCCCTAAGCTGCAGAAACTATTTTAGGGTTCCCAAACCTTCTCTATCCTCCCTATTAGAGTCCCACCAACTCTCGCCTCTCCGAAAGTCGGAGACATAGGAGTAAAGATCACCTAGTGGAAGTTGTTGCACCATCCAGGAGTTTGAAGATTTAGAATTGGGTTCAAGACCGTAAGGTAATATGCTTGTCCCCTCTTGTTGTACGCATTTATGGAATTGATAAGGATTTATTCGGACTGCAAGGTATGTTGAATGGTTGTCAAGAATTTAACCAAGTGATTACGAAAATTCAAAAATAAGAATAAGAGCCACTAATGTGAATCTTTAACGGTGCACTTGAATGAACAATGAAAGAGAATTTCCAAAAAATGAAGACGATGTTCTTGATTGCAGAATACAACTAAAATGCATGAACAGTACATGAAAATTAGAAGATAAAAAAACGAACACAAAGTTCTAATAGATTTCAACAAAGAAAGAAAAAGGTATGATGTTGATACGAACCCCGCCAACAATGTGACGAAACCCGTAACACGATTAATGCCTCGGACCGTTCTATTGTCAGATTCAAATGGAAACCGCGACCCAACACCTATAACAGATGCAAACTTTGGTATAAAGGATGAAGACGCCACAATCAAGGATGGAAAACTCGATTGATAAGTCCAGGTACAGAGTAAATCTGATAAGTTCGAATAGCTCTTCAAAGAACCAAAGAGAAAACTCTCACACCCTAAACTGTTTAAATAGCTGAGGCGTACGATTGGGCCCTATAAGCCTACAAAATATTATGGCCCAATATAATTCACCCCAAAACTAAAATATAAAACAAACTAACAAATATGAAAAGTTCCTAAGTTGGCATGCAAGCCTATAATTTATTCTAGAGCTTGAATCATGGACACCTAGCCTTGTGGATCACTAGTATCTTCCTTTGGGCCACAAAGATTAGTCTCAACCCAAATTTGTTGAACCAGCCCATTGAGATTATCCTTGAACCGTTTTGCTCGCGCCCTTGTAACTGGACCAATTGGCACGTGGTTCGGGTCCGCATTCCACCTTGTGCTAGCCGCCATGTTCTCATTATTCCCCTCCTCTTGAAAAGGATTTGTCCTCAAATCGTCACCTACATCAAAAGGAGATAAATCAGCAACATTGAAAGTAGTACTAACATTATACTCACCAGGCAATCTAGCTTGTAGGCATTATCATTGATGCGCTCAAGAACTTGAAAAGGACCATCGCCTCGGGGAAGCAATTTAGAACACCTTTGATCGGGAGAGAACTAATCCTAAATATACGCCTTAATGAGCATTTGTTAGTACCTTTTTATCCTGTTTTTGTATATTTTTACTTCGTTTTCTAGTTTCTGACAGGTTTTGGAAGAAATCAACTAAACCAGGCTAAACAGGGTGAAAAAGCATAGTTGAAGAAGCTGAAAAAGCCAAGTCGCGCGCGCGACCCGCGCCCGCGAAATCCGAGAAATCGCTCGCGCGAGAACCCCAGAATCGCTCGCGCGATCCGAGCGCGCGAAGGTCCAATTGTCGCGCTCGCGCGACCCGCTCGCGCGATATGTGGAAAAATCAGTGTTGCGTATTTCAGTGTACTGAAGACTCCTGTGCAAACGAAACTGCAGAATGATGTCCAGACTGTAAATTACATCAGTTTCAGTCCGTTTCGAGTTGTAAAGGCTTCCAAAACTTGTTGTAAATCTATATATATCCTATTTTACTTCAATTAGAGGATTGGCAATTATTATACACACATTCTACAACCATACTTCCAGCCATTGAAGGGAGGGAATCAAGGAGAAGAAGAAGAAGACCAAGGGTTTCCATGGCCTCCTCCATCAACCTCTTGCTATCTACTACTTCTATGGACGGCTAGATCATAGATCTAGGGTTTCAATGAAGCCCTAGATGAGTAATAGGGTTTTATTTATTTTTTTATTTTAGTTTTATTATGTATGGATGACAGTCACATGTTTAGAGGATTTTTATAATTTAAATCGTACTTCTATTGATTAAATCATTGCTTTCAGAATTTATTCTTGTCTTAGATCTATTTTGACTGTGATGTGCTCAACGATCTATTCTTGCTGTGCTTGTTTAGATTGTTTACATGTGATGGTGCTTTATTGATTCGTGCTATCAAGTATCCGAATAGTCCATGCCTAGGTTAGACGGATTTGATCACAACCCTAGTTTAGTGTGAGATAATTCGTGCTACCCGAAGATGGATTATGTTGGTGCTTGAACCATGATTATCTTCTTGTCGGAGGAATTGGGCTTGTAGCTACAATTCCCCATATTCATCCAACGTAATAAGCTAAAGTAATTCATAGATATTCCTATTATGAAACTAGTGGTGGATTTGCAATCCTAGGTTCCCTTTACATATTCATAAAAAAACACTTTTAATTGCTTTCATAGTTTAGATTTACTTTTATTGTTATTAGTTTAATTAAATTCAAATTCAAATCCATTTTTCCTAATTAACTAAATTTAGGTTTTAAAATTAAGTCGCTGTAGTAAATCAATCTCTGTGGGTTCGACCTTTACTTTCACACTACAAATCTTTAGAAAAGTAAAGCATAAATAAAAGCATACTTTTTATATCTTGATTCTGACAACATCAATTTTTGGCGCCGTTGCCGGGGATTGTGTTACTACTTTTAGTTTTATAATCTTAGTTTAGTTAATTTGTAAATATTAGGTTAGTTTTTATTTTTCTTATTTTCTGTTTTTGTTTTTAGTTACTAACTTGTTCTTTTATTTTGTAGTCAACGTTTCCGAGTGGAGTAGCTAATTACATCAAAGGAGCTTACGCAAATAAACATATAAATAAAATTAAATAAATTGCTTCCTTTGGAATTCGCTTTAAACCGCTGTAAGTCAGGGCGCTGTGACGCACTATTTGCATTAGTTTAGGGTTAATTGCACTGCATTAGCTAGGAAACCCGGGGCGCTGGGCTTGACGAGGTCATTGCATTACAGGATAATTTGCATGCATCATAGTAGTTGAGTGCTTGTTATCTTATTTGCGTGATTGTTATTTGTTTATTTTGTTTAGTTAGTTTTTGTTTTTAATTTCTTTTCTTTTGTTTTAGTTTATGTTAGGTACACGTTCAAACAAACCGAAATTAAAATCTTTTGACTCTGAACTTGAACGTACATTAAGACTTAACAAGTCTTCAAACTTAACTTCTGGAACTAGGTTTGTAATAGACGACGATTTGACACCAAAACTAACGTCTTTATTTGAATCGGAAATACGTAGTACTCTTACAAGATTAAAGAAACCACGCTTTCATAACAGAGAAGCGATTAAAATGGCAGACATTGGAAATAATAACGACAATAACCAAAATAACAACGGAGCTAATATGAATAATCCTAATATCCCTCCACCTCCGCCGCTTAAAGATTATTTTATTCCGACGACTTACACGCCACAAACTTGTATTGAATTTCCGGAGGCGACGGCATCTCACTTTGAGATAAAGTCGTCTACCATCTCGCTACTTCCATCTTTCCATGGCCGTCTAAATGAAGACCCTTATAAACACTTAGGAGATTTTCAGGACATATGCTCCACTTTGAAAATTCAAAATCTTACTGATGATGAATTAAAAATGCGGCTCTTTCCATTCTCATTAAAAGACAAAGCTAAATATTGGCTCCAATCTTTGGAGCCAAACACAATTAGAACATGGGAAGACTTACACACCGTATTTTTACAAAAGTTTTTCCCGATTATGCGTACGAACCAGATAAGAAAATCTATAACAAACTTTGTGATGCAAGATGGGGAATCACTCTACGACACGTGGGAAAAATTTAAAGAATTATTACGCTCGTGTCCACATCATCAGGTTCCTAAGTGGCAACTTGTTCAAGTCTTCTACGAGGGGCTTATTCCCTCTGTTAGGAATACCGTCGATGCTGTTTGTGCGGGAACCTTCCTACACAAAAGCGCCGATGAGGCCTGGAAAATTTTTGAAACGTTAAGCGAGAATTCAATGCATCAGGCTGTATCAGTACGTTCCGAGGGATATCATTCACAACCTAAGAGGGAGGTAAAGTTCGAGTCAAGTCAGTTAATTGAAATAAAAGAACTATCTAACAAACTTGACCGACTTTTAACAATGAATCAAACGACAGCCCCACCCGCTCGTGAAATTTGTGCATTATGTACTGATCCTTCACATTCGATACTTGCATGTCCATCGGCGAGTCAATTTTCGGAATTCGTGGAGCAACACATTAATTCTATTCAACAATACCCACAAAATAATTATAATGCAACTACTAATAATCCGGATGCGCCATGGAGAAACCATCCTAACTTCTCGTGGAAAAATAATAATAATAATCCTAATGAGGCGACTAATTTTCCAAATGCGTATCGCCCTCAGTTTCAACCTAATCAATACCAACAACCGCATTCTAATCCGAATCCTCCAAGGGGTAACATTTTTGAGGAAAAGGCGTTGGCATCCCTTAATAAAATTGAAACGCAAGTACAAGCACAAGCACAAATAGTGCACTCTCATACACAATCCATTGCGAAGCTTGAATCCCAAATGGGACAACTAGCTACTGTAGTGAGTCGTAGAAACGAGGGGACGTTGCCTAGTCAAACAATTCAAAACCCTAAGGGACACTATGCAGTTAAGGGGTCGAATGAGCAAGTAAACGTCGTCTCAACTAGGTTGACTACACGAGAAGAAGAGGTAATAGAAATTCCGAATGAGAGTGTGAAAGATATGAATAGCAACTCTAATACGACGAAGGGTGAGGACGTGAGCCAAAATAAGAAAGAAACAGAATCGGTCCCAACGAATTATATTCCGAGAATGCCATATCCACCTAATGTTGAGGAGCCGTCTAATCTTACAAATAAAAAGTCTAAGGTTGAGGATATACTCGAGGTATTTAAACAAGTTAAAATTAATATTCCTTTCCTCGATGCTATAAAACAAATTCCCGCTTATGCTAAATGTCTAAAAGACCTTTGTACGCAAAAATGCAAAATACGCAGTCATACGCCTAAAAAGGTCTTCCTCACGGAAAAAGTAAGTTCAATTTTCCAACACGCTCCTCCGAAATATAAAGATCCAGGTACGCCTACGATTTCATGTGTCATAGGTGACACTATCATTCATCGGGCTCTCCTTGACTTAGGAGCGAGTGTTAACCTTTTACCCTATCATGTCTATAAACAACTAGGTTTAGGTGAACTGAAACCTACGGCCGCTACAATACAATTAGCGGATCGTTCTATTAAAATACCTAGAGGAATCGTCGAAGACGTACTAGTAAAAGTTGATCAATGTTTCTATCCTGTTGATTTTATGGTCCTTGACACTGAACCCGTGCTAGATGCTAGGAAACATACTCCTGTCATTCTTGGTCGTCCATTCTTAGCCACGGTCAACGCACGTGTCAATTGTAGAACAGGGGTGATGAAAGTGTCGTTCGGGAATATAAAATTAAAATTAAATGTTTTTAATGTTGTTGATCAACCTCCTAAAGACGATGATTATCTAGGTGTGGAGGGTAGTGAGGTTACACGGAATATTGAGCCTAAGAACGTAATAAATATAAGTGCGGGGAATAATATAGAGGATGATGAGTGGATGAATCCTAATACTTCGGACCCTAATGTTGAATCTACTCGAAAGGTAAGAAATCGATTTGAAAATACTGATAAACCGTCGATTGAATTAATTCGAAGCGACGTAATTTCTGCTTACCACCGAGCTCTTCCCGATATCCTATTGGGCACAAATTCTGATTTTCAGCCTCCATGAGTCTTATGCTAGAAAGGTCTAGCTAAAGACGTAAAAGAAAGCGCTTTTTGGGAGGCAACCCAAGCTTAATGTCGTCTGTTTTCGTTGTTTTTGGTCATTTTTGAGTCTGTTCGAGTCTGTTTTGGACATTCTGGATAGGTTTGGGGGTTGAAATTAATTTATTTTAATAGTATATACAAAATTTTAGCCAAAAAATGGAAAACACCAAACTCGCGCGCGCGGCCCGCTCGCGCGAGACGTCGCTTGCGCGGCCCGCTGGCGCGAGTTTGCCCCTTAACGTTTTTCTTTGCTTTTCTTTATTATGAGTCCTCAGGTTCTCCTCGCGCCTGGAATCGCGGGCGCGAGGTACCTCGCTCGCGCGGGAAAAAAAAAAAAATGGGATTCGCGCGCGCGACGGCCGCTCGCGCGGACCGCTCGCGCGATTTCCCCAATTTCTGTTTTTTCTCTTTTATTTTCTATATTCTTTCCCTCTACCTATTTCATTTGTGTTCCTTTTCTGTTTTTGTTTATTAGGTCATTTTAGATTGAGTTAGTTGTTGTTTTCATTTATACTTTTCCGTTTTATTCCGATTGTTCGTTTAATTTTAACTTCGATTAGTTTATCGTTCCTTCTTTACGTACTCTCCTTTCTTTCATTTTATTGTTTCATTGGGGACAATGAAAGGTTTAGGTTTGGGGGTATGCACACACATGCATATACTAAGCACTAATTTTGAAAATTTTGAAATAAGTGTGTTTAAATAAACGATAGTACTGACGTTTTTGCAATATCAATTTGATACTTTTTGTTAGAGAACTTTGAATTGTTATAGAATGGTAAACATGAGAATATGTGGTTAAATATTTACTGAAGTCATGTTGAAATGTTTTAGGTTATGTATCGTTTGAATCGTAGTTTTCTATCATAGATTTGCACACAAAGCTATGCACTGCACGTAGTCACTTGAATACATGTTTGATGTGAACTATAATATGATTCGGATTTCTAGATGACACATGGTGGAGACTAGACCCGGTGAGGTTTTGAGCCTATCTTTTCTTTTCCGAGGGTTATAAATACATCTTGTGTTTGTCGAATTTCATTGAAATAGCGCATCAACTCGTTGTTTAGTCTCATTATTCTTGTTTTGGTTAATAGTCAAGTTAAAATCTTTGTTACCATGCTAAATAATCTTCCGTCGTACATGTTGAAGAACCGTATTACCATAGGACATGATTATAGGCCTTCTTTGTTTATTACCGACCGATAAATTATAAATTTCCTTAGTTCGCCCTTTGAGCTGTTAAAATGCCATTTCTTTCTTTAATAACCATTATCCTTGTTTTTGCTCCAATTTGGCCAACTTGGAGTTCACCCCTGAAGGATTGATCAACTTTTAGTGGTGTTAAGGCAATGTGTGATTGAGAAGAAGAAGTAAATAAGATGATATTTGGGGTGGTTGCCTTGTTATGTATTGAATATTCATCAAAAGAAACAAGGAGGAAAAGAATAAAGAAAAGAAAAAAATAAAGAAGAAGAAGGTTGAAAAAAAAAGAGAAAAAAAAAGAGAAAGAAAAGATGAAAGTTTGTAGAAGAAGAATGAAAGAAATCGAACATGCCTTACAATGCCATTCTGAAAACTACCTAATGAATCCTTTCTATCATTTTTCATTGCCTGAGTCACAATACAACCTTTGAAAAGTCCTATTTGATCCTAGGGAATATGGTTCGGATATGAAAATGATGGGAGGGGATTAAAACATGGTAATGATTAATTTCTCTTGATTATTGGCATCCTATCCATGAGACTACTATTCTTTCGTGTTATGCGTCTTTTTCGTGTCATATGTGAGCGTTATTCGTCTTGAAAACATAACTCCTTTGCTCACGTATACTAGAGAAATTACACATGTTTCTGAGTGTTTCATTTCAGAGTGTAATTGACATTATGAGATTTGTAGTCGAAGCATAGTTGGATGGTTATCCGAGTTATATTCCAAGTTCATGACATGCGCGTGTTCATTTGACTACCATATCACACACGTGCAATTTTATGAGAAATTCTATTGATTTATACGATTCACGTACTTGGGATTGTTTTTCAGGACGTAGGTGAACGTTTGATTCCGTTTTCTTCTTGTTCATTATTCTATTTTGAATCATCGTTCTATGATAAGGAGTATTGATTGTTTTGTTTTTCGTTTGAATAAAACTTTTTAAATTTACAAGTTAATAAAGATGGTTGTGGGTGAATTGTTGATGAGAACCCTCACGAGACTTCACTCGTCCGACTAGGGACACCTAGGGGTTTAAAAGGCTTGTTGCATATGCTAAATGCAATCGTGATCCATACGAAAATGGAATAGATTTTTATTAGTAGTGTTTATTTCAGTTTTGCTCGAGGACTAGCAAAATGTAGGTTTGGGGGTGTGATCGGGAGAGAACTAATCCTAAATATACGCCTTAATGAACATTTGTTAGTACCTTTTTATCCTGTTTTTGTATATTTTTACTTCGTTTTCTAGTTTCTGACAGGTTTTGGAAGAAATCAACTAAACCAGGCTAAACAGGGTGAAAAAGCATAGTTGAAGAAGCTGAAAAAGCCAACGCGCCCGCGAAATCTGAGAAATTGCTCGCGCGAGAACCCCAGAATCGCTCGCGCGATCCGCGCGCGCGAAGGCCTAATTGTCGCGCTCGCGCGACCCGCTCGCGCGATATGTGGAAAAATCAATGTTGCGTATTTCAGTGTACTGAAGACTCCTGTGCAAACGAAACTGCAGAATGACGTCCAGATTGTAAATTACATCAGTTTCAGTCCGTTTCGAGTTGTAAAGGCTTCCAAAACTTGTTGTAAATCTATATATATCCTATTTTACTTCAATTAGAGGGTTGGCAATTATTATACACACATTCTACAACCATACTTCCAGCCATTGAAGGGAGGGAAGCAAGGAGAAGAAGAAGAAGACCAAGGGTTTCCATGGCCTCCTCCATCAACCTCTTGCTATCTACTACTTCTATGGACGGCTAGATCATAGATCTAGGGTTTCAATGAAGCCCTAGATGAGTAATAGGGTTTTATTTATGTTTTTATTTTAGTTTTATTATGTATGGATGACAGTCACATGTTTAGAGGATTTTTATAATTTAAATCGTACTTCTATTGATTAAATCATTGCTTTCAGAATTTATTCTTGTCTTAGATCTATTTTGAATGTGATGTGCTCAACGATCTATTCTTGCTGTGCTTGTTTAGATTGTTTACATGTGATGGTGCTTTATTGATTCGTGCTATCAAGTATCCGAATAGTCCATGCCTAGGTTAGACGGATTTGATCACAACCCTAGTTTAGTGTGAGATAATTCGTGCTACCCGAAGATGGATTATGTTGGTGCTTGAACCATGAGTATCTTCTTGTCGGAGGAATTGGGCTTGTAGCTACAATTCCCCATATTCATCCAACGTAATAAGCTAAAGTAATTCATAGATATTCCTATTATGAAACTAGTGGTGGATTTGCAATCCTAGGTTCCCTTTACATATTCATAAAAAAACACTTTTAATTGCTTTCATAGTTTAGATTTACTTTTATTGTTATTAGTTTAATTAAATTCAAATTCAAATCCGTTTTTCCTAATTAACTAAATTTAGGTTTTAAAATTAAGTCGCTGTAGTAAATCAATCTCTGTGGGTTCGACCTTTACTTTCACACTACAAATCTTTAGAAAAGTAAAGCATAAATAAAAGCATACATTTTATATCTTGATTCTGACAACATCAACCTTTGTGCAGGAAATCTTTCTTTTCGCATGTGTACCCAAGACCAATCTCCGGGTTCAAAGATGATATTGCGTCGCCCTTTGTTAGCTTACGTTGCATATTGCTCCGTTCTTCGCTCAATATTGAGCCTTGCTTTCTCATGAATCTGCTTAACAAAGTCTGCTTTCTTTTTGCCGTCTAAATTAACACGCTCAGTAACAGGTAAAGGAGATAAATCCAAAGGAGTTAAAGGATTAAAACGATACACAATTTCAAAGGGTGAAAATTTAGTAGCAGAATGGATAGTACGATTATAAGCAAACTCAACATGTGGTAAACATTCTTCCCATGTTTTGATGTTCTTTTTAATAATAGCCCTTAACAAAGTAGATAAAGTCCTATTTACTACTTCGGTTTGACCATCAGTTTGTGGATGACAAGTAGTAGAAAATAATAACTTAGTCCCCAACTTACACCACAAGGTCTTCCAAAAGTAACTCAAGAACTTAACATCTCTATCTGAAACAATGGTTCTAGGCATACCATGTAATCTCACAATCTCCTTAAAGAACAAATCAGCAACATGTGAAGCATCATCTGTTTTGTGACATGGAATAAAATGTGCCATCTTGGAAAATCTATCCACAACCACAAAAATTGAGTCTCGACCGTGTTTAGTCCTAGGTAAACCTAACACAAAATCCATTGAAATATCAATCCATGGTTCACTAGGAATTGGAAGAGGTGTGTATAAGCCATGGGGTTGTACTCTAGATTTTGCTCGCCTACATGTGACACATCTACCACAAATCCTCTCAACATCTTGTTTCATGCCTGGCCAATAGAAGTGTTCTTGCAAAATGGCTAGTGTTTTAACTACCCCAAAATGTCCCATTAACCCTCCCCTATGTGACTCTCTCACAAGCAACTCTCTCACAGAACAATTTGGAATGCACAATTTATTTTCTCAAAATAAAAACCCCTCATGCCTATAGAATTTATTATGGGCAATTTTTTCACAAGATTCAAACTCTTCACTAAAATCTAGGTCTAAAGGATACAATTCTTTAATATGCTCAAAACCTAGCATCAAGAGTGGAGATTAGAATGTACCTTCGAGAAAGTGCATCGGCAACGATGTTCTCCTTACCTTGTTTATATCGTATGACGTATGGAAACATCTCAATGAATTCAACCCATCGTGCATGTCTCTTGTTCAGCTTGTGTTGTACTTTAAGGTGCTTTAAAGACTCATGATCGGTGTGAATCACGAACTCTTTTGGCCACAAGTAATGCTGCCATGTCTCCAAAGCTCGAACCAATGCGTACATCTCTTTGTCATAAGTGGGATAGTTTAAGGCAGCCCCACTTAACTTCTCACTAAAATATGCAATTGGTCGTCCTTCTTGCATAAGCACGGCGCCAATACCTAATCCTGAAGCATCACATTCAATTTCAAAAGTTTTTGTAAAGTTAGGTAAAGCAAGAAAAGATGCATGAGTTAATTTTTCCTTGAGTAATTGAAATGCCTTCTCTTGCTCTTCCCCCCATTTAAACCCAACATTTTTCTCAATGACTTCGGTTATTGGTGCAGCTATACTACTGAAGTCTTTCACGAACCTTCTGTAAAAACTAGCAAGTCCATGAAAACTTCGCACATTACTTACACTAGATGGGCTTGGCCATTCTTGGATAGCACGAATCTTTTCTTCATCAACCTGGATTCCTTGTGCACACACAACAAAACCAAGAAACACAAGCTTATCGGTGCAAAAAGTGCACTTCTTTAGGTTAGCAAACAACTCTTCCTTTCTAAGTACATCTAACACAAGTTTTAAATGCTTCAAATGCTCTTCCAAGTTTTTGCTATAAATAAGGATATCATCAAAATGAACAACCACAAATTTTCCAATGAAAGCATGCAAAACATGGTTCATCAATCTCATGAAAGTACTAGGAGCATTAGTTAATCCAAAAGGCATAACTAACCATTCATACAAACCATATTTGGTTTTAAATGCAGTTTTCCATTCATCACCTTCCTTCATTCTAATTTGATGATACCCACTTTTCAAATCAATCTTAGAAAATATACAAGAACCATGCAACTCATCTAACATATCATCTAAGCGAGGAATAGGGTGTCGATACTTTACTGTTATGTTGTTGACGGCTCGGCAATCAAGGCACATTCTCCACGTCCCATCCTTCTTAGGAACCAAAATCACCGGAACGGCGCATGTACTTATACTTTCTCTTACGTACCCCTTTTCCATCAACTCACTGACCTGCTTTTGTAGCTCCTTTGTCTCCTCGGGATTGCTTCTATAGGCTGGTCCGTTTGGAATGGTAGCACCGGGCACGAAATCAATTTGATGTTCAATCCCTCGAATAGGGGGTAAACCATGTGGAATCTCCTCAGGAAAGACATCACAAAACTCCTGCAAAAGAGAAACAGCAGAACTAGGCAAAGATGAGTTAATTGGGTTAGTGTTTAAAAATGCCTCTTTGTACAAAAGTACAATCATAGGCTGATTTGAAAACAATGCTCGTTTGATCTCACTCGATTTTGCATAAAAATTCTTTTGGCTTCCCTCTAATTTTCCCTCAATGGCTGCATTTTTCTTTTCTTTTTCTCTCTCAATTTTCTCACTCTTTTTCTTTTGTTCACACTCTTTCTTTAGATCACTCTCTTTTTGCAACCTCACTTGATCTTCAGAAACTTGCTTCGGTGTCAAAGGCACTAAGGTGATTGTCCTTTGATTAAGCACGAATGAGTATTTATTTGTGAAACCATCATGCTTAACACGTCGATCAAATTGCCATGGCCTCCCTAACAACAAGTGTCCAGCTTGCATCGGAACCACATCACTCAAAACTTCATCTTCATATTTCCCAATACGAAAAGGAACTAATACTTGTTTAGTCACCCTTACTTCTCCACTATCATTGAGCCATTGCAATTTATAAGGCCGTGGATGCTTGATTGTTGGCAGCCCTAATTTCTCCACCAGAGTTGTGCTAGCAATGTTAGTGCAATTCCCCCCATCGATGATCACACTACACTGTACCTTATCTTTGACATGACATCTCATATGAAAAATGTTCTCCCGTTGCGCCTCATCATCTTCTTTAACTTGCGTATTTAGAGCTCTCCTTGCCACTAACAAATCCCTTTGGGCAGCGTACTCTTCATGATCGGCATCCTCCAACGGTGGCACAGATTTGTTGTCATCTTCATCTTCGGTTTCAATCTCACCATTATCTCGTAACACCATAACTCTCTTGTTCGGACATTGGCTAGCTATGTGTCCCCTACCTTGGCACTTAAAACACTTAATATCACGGTTCCGAGAAGTAGACGAATTGGATTTACCTTGATTTCCATGGTTGGCCACCTCTTGTTTTTTGCTCAGTTTTTGGCTTCACCAAAGGCTGCTTCTCATCTCTTTTCCAATTATTTGGTTTCCAAGAAGATGTATTAGAATTTTGGCTTGGACATGTGCTGCTGCCTCTCCTCTTGAGTTGGTTCTCAATTTTAATAGCCATGCGTACCATATCCTCCAATTCAACATAGTGTTGCAATTCCACTGCATTGGCAATTTCCCGATTCGACCCAACTAAGAATCTAGCCATTGTAGCCTCTCGATCTTCCTCTACATTCGGTCGAATCATAGCAACTTCCATCTCCTTATAATATTCTTCTACACTCCTATTACCTTGCCTCAAACTTTGCAACCTGTTATACAACTCCCGATAGTAGTAGCTTGGAATGAACCACTTCCTCATAACAGTTTTCATCTCCTCCCATGTCTCTATTGGATGCTCCCTATTTCTCGTCCTATTTAGTACCAATTGATCCTACCAAATAATAGCATAATCGGAAAATTCAATGGCAGGAAGTTTTACTTTCTTAATCTCGGAGTAATTATGGCAATCGAATACTAATTCCACCTTCTTCTCCCATTCAAGATATGCTTCCGGATTAGTCTTTCCTTGAAACGAAGGAATCTTCATCTTAATACTACCCAAATTATTATCTTCCCGATTCCTAGCTTCTCTAAACCTAACTTCTCTACCCCGACTGCCATATCTCCTATGATTATCTATTGACTCCCGATCATTTTCTTCATCAAAGTCTTCCCCAAAATACTCCTCATCTTCAACTCTCACTCGCCTTGGTTGAACTCTCTCCCCTCTTTGTACATTATGAACATTTTGGTGTGTGCCTCTGCGGTGTACCCTCTTCAACTCTATCCAATCTCTCATGTATCGGTTCCAATTCTGCCCTCATCATCCGCTTCATCTCCCCCACTAAAGCTTGCATTTGTAGATTCGTAACAACCGGCTGTTGAGCCTCTTCATTTGTGACTCTTCCCTGATCTTGAGCCATAATCCCTGCAAGAATGGATTAGAAATAGAACAGATCCTCACTACACTCCCTCACGTGTTTCACTCAAGAATATGGTTCACTCGTGTTTACACTCAAAAATCAAGTCGGCTTTTACCCTCTTATGTGCTCACCACTCCTGCCTTTTTCCACTCGTAGTAATTCTCACTTAGTTCTTATGAAATTGATCAAACAATGACCAAAATTTCTCAGTAACAATTCACACCCAAACTAGACCAATCAAATTTGAAAGTTGAAAGCACGACTAAAAACGAACGCGGATGGCTAGGTTTCCAAAAGCACAAAAAAAAAAGGGAATTTTCGGGAATTTTTTTTTCACACTATGGAGTAAGGTCAGATTTGGACTCCTTAGACCCCCAATATTGAAAAACAAAAATAAAATTTTAAGCCGAGTTTTTGTAATTTTTTTTTTATCGCGGCTTACCGATCTCTTCTCTTCTCTTCTCTTCTCTTCTCTTTTTTTTTTTTTTTTTCCTTTTCCTTTTTTTTTTGAATAGTCAGAGAGACTTCACAGTTCACGTATCTGTTTCGGAAACCCTAAATCCTGAGAAGGAAAAGACCACAATAACAATGATCACGAGAATGAACAAACACGAAGTAACAAGAGAAAATCACATATTAGATTCGCAAACCCTAAACACGAAATTCCAGATCGTAATCGAACACCTTTTTTTTTTATACGGTTCAGAAACGAGAACGAATAAGAAAATGAAATGAAAGAAAAAAAAACAGAAACAAAAACGAATATGAACAGAACCAGAAGAAACGAATAAGAACAGAAATGAAAAAGATAGGATAAACCTGAGACTAGAACTGTGCTCTGATACCAACTGATACGAACCCCGCCAACAATGTGACGAAACCGGTAACACGATTAATGCCGCGGACCGTTCTATTGTCAGATTCAAATGGAAACCGCGACCCAACACCTATAACAGATGCGAACTTTGGTATAAAGGATGAAGACGCCACAATCAAGGATGGAAAACTCGATTGATAAGTCCAGGTACAGAGTAAATCTGATAAGTTCGAATAGTTCTTCAAAGAACCAAAGAGAAAACTCTCACAATATTATTAATGATCAAAACTGAATATTACAAACCCTAAACTGTTTAAATAGCTGAGGCGTATGATTGGGCCCTATAAGCCTACGAAATATTATGGCCCAATATAATTCACCCCAAAACTAAAATAAAAAACAAACTAACAAATATGAAAAGTTCCTAAGTTGGCATGCAAGCCTATAATTTATTCTAGAGCTTGAATCATGGACACCTAGCCTTGTGGATCACTAGTATCTTCCTTTGGGTCACAAAGATTAGTCTCAACCCAAATTTGTTGAACCAACCCATTGAGATTGTCCTTGAACTATTTTGCTCGCGCCCTTGTAACTGGACCAATTGACACGTGGTTCGGGTCTGCATTCCACCTTGTGCTAGCCGCCATGTTCTGATCAGATGTTGAGTGCTTTTTTTGAGAGTCAATGATGCGTGAGAGAGAGCTTATGTTTAGGTTGGTTTTGAGTATATATACATGTTTGCAGCAACTTCCACTTTGGGATAACTTTCGTGTCATAGGTAACTACCCCACTAATTAAGTAGTAACCACCCATGAAGAACATAAACACTCCTTTGTTGCCATGTATGATTGCTATATCTAAGTGGGCACTGGGACTTATCTGTTTTTTCTGCTCCTCGGGCAAACTTTCAAAAGTGGCCATGAATTCAAGCTTGAACATTTTGTACATTTTAATCAATCAAGTTATTTGGGGTAAAAATATTAATTTGGTCAGACCAAATTTATTTTGGTTAAAATATGATGAAAATATTTCCATCACCTTAATTTTTAGCAACATGATCAACTACCCAAAATAATCCATGAGCCAAATAATTGGTCAATGTATGTAAAAATATATATTTTAGGTGTAAAAATTTGCCCCCCCCCCCCCTCCCCCCAGCTCTTTAAAAATGAAATCTTGGTAATTTTTTAAGAGCCAACATTTAGGACCGAATATTTTCTAGCCTGACATCGACCTTATATCAATCCGATATTGGTCACCACCCTAGCGCATGCCTTTGAACATCTTAGGCCCTCCAATCACCAATGGTGGTAGGTTTAGATTCATTGACCAAACATACAAATATCAATCTTAGCCCTCTCAATGATCATGAGTTCACAAGAAGATTAAGGGATTTCAAGTCTAAGGGGCTCAAGCAATACATTGAAAGTCTTATGAATCCTAAGAGATGATTATAATGAAAGAAAAGAAAGGAAAAGGGAACCAAGACTCAAGTAATATCTAAATGAACTTCATGAATATTCAACCTTAAACCTAAGGATATTTTGATCCAAATAAAGAAATAGAAGTTCAATCACAACAATGATATGTGAAAAGAACCCTAAAGAGTCCCATATATTGTGATTGAACTTAGAATTAAAGACTAATTACTTAGATGTTACCTCCAAGTATTCTCAACTTCTTGGTTGTTTTAGGATCTTCCCAAGCTAATCAAACTCTCCTTCTAGCTCTTCTTTTAAAAAGACTTATTCCTAATTGTGTTTAGAAAATTTAAAGAGTTTGAAAAAAAGGAATTTAGGAATCTAAGCCAAGATACTCACCAATGCAAGATCTTTTGTAATGAGATGTCCATCCCCTATATATAGGCAATTTTTGAAGGGGTATTTCAGTATTTTCATAGCAAAATCCTAATTTTGGATGTGCTTTTGAAGGTATAAATGACAAGCGGGGGTATTTGTAAAATATAACCGCGCTAAAAGAAGAAAATACACTGATTCAGTCTACAATTCCCTTGTATATCTACAATTTGAATTATAATGCCAGTTTTTACACAATATGATTAATCTATGATAAGTGGTATTGTTTTAGTGGATATTTGTGCAGATTACTGTTGTTGTGTGAGGAACTGAATGAGCAAGATAAAAGGAAGTGCTTAGTTTTAATGAAGACAATTCAAACATGAAAAGGAAGTTTCGAGCGATCGAAGAGGTCTCGAGCGATCGAGGTTTCGATCGATCGAACTACGTTCAAGCGCTCGAAGATCCCAGAAGTTCAATCGATCTAGAGATGTTCGATCAATCGAACATGGTTTTTATCAGACTTTATGCGCACGCAGCAGAAATGGAGTTCTGAACCCTAGCATTAGGTTTTTGTATATATAGTCATATTGTATACGTCCTAAAGGACGCCCACTTTTACTTTTGATCAGTTTGACATAGGGAGAAGAGAGTTTGTTCTTGTTTTGTAGGTTTTATCAAGGATTTCTATTGCTTTTGGTTGGATACTATTAAGTTTAATATACGTTCTGCATTCCAGGTTACTTTTTATCGCTTTATTTATATTCTAATTGCTATTTAGTGTAGTTTAATCTGTTAATCTCGTAGCTTTGCATGATTAGGTAGTGTTCAAGCATTAGTTTTTAAATATTTCATGATAAAAGCACAACCAAACAACACCTTAATGGACTTTTACGTTAAAAACAAATCTAAGACACTCCAGACCATGTCTGAGTAGTCCCCAGGTTGGGAGATCACGATGAAACCGTGATCTCAAGCTTCTGCCATGCAGCAGAATAATTCCTGTGGTCGATCGATCGAAGTTAGCTCGATCGATCGTACCAGAGACACTGTCGATCGATCGAAGGCCTTCGATCGATCGAGGGATGAAGATATTCGACCGATCGAAAGTGCGTCGATCGATCGAACCCTCTGATTCTTGAGAACATTCTATGCAGTATTCCTAGACTTTCTGCTTTACAGATTCGTTATCAAACTGTCCCCTAATGCTCAGTTTGTCAAAACAGTCTCTGAACTTAAGGCCGTAAGGCATTTTTCTTCAATATCTTTTGCAAACCACCTTCAATGCTAACACCATTGCAAGTGCAAGTCTTAACTATTGTTTTAAACTGCTTTCATGTGTTTCAAATTAGCTGTGATGATATAGTCCCGGTCATGAAAGGCTATAGATTCTTTATTCTAAGAGAAATATGGAATACTGTAGAAAATGTGCTCCATTGAGCTTCAATGTAATTCCATGGTAGATGACTAGGTCGCGATGGATTCTTGTAATCCCAACATTCCTTTTCATTAAGAAAAACACGTTTTAAACCATCGCTTTAGTTATTTAGTTGATCATTAGTTTAATTTACGTTAGTTGCTTTAATTCTAGTAGTTACTTTGTAGAACTTTGTGTTCTACACCCTTTTTAAATATTGATTTTTATTTCCTTTTTAGAGATTAATCTAAGTATTTAGTTTAACACCTTCGACCTGGTCTTAACCAGATTACTACTTGCACGATTACATACACTTGGGTATAGCACACAAGCGTACACAAAGTATTTTCGTGTCAACAAACGTGTCATTTCAAAGCTGGCAGCCACAAAAATGCGACACTTAGTGGAGATGGAAGCAGCACTCAATGAGTGCCAGATCGGCACTCACCGACAACAGATGCGGCATTCAATGAATGCCGGTGCGGCACTCAATGGATGATGCGGACAACTCTGTGGACTGCTATTTTTTCTGGAATTTTGAATTTCGAGGTATTTGATGTATATTCGCGGCTTTCACTGACTGCCGTTGCAGCACATACCAACTGCAATACGGCAATCAGGGAGTGCCGCAGCGGTAACCCGAGAGTGCCACAAATATAAGCTATGTGCCTTTTATCCTCTATTTTTTCTTTTCTCTCTCTTTTTCTTCTTTTGTCTCTTTTGTTCGAATTGAAGAGCCTTTTGAAGAGCTTAGATCACCTGTTGGACGTCCTAGGTAAGTCAAACATTATCATCATTGGATCTAGAGGTAACATTCCCCTTAATCTGATGTTTGGTCAAAATTGGGGTGTCTACAGTGACCAGGTTTTTATTTTTCTTGTGCTTCAATATATTCTTTGCTTCAATATTTGGAAGATTGATTTTTTTTCCTTCTTCTTTTCCCCCTTAGCAGAAGCTTTAAATGGTTCACCCAATGATGAAATTTGGTAGCCATTTGAGAAAACTGACTAATTCCCAACCTATTATGGGTTTTCAGGATGTATAAAGAACATAATACCCTCCGATTTAGAAAATTTTCACTTTTTCCCCCTTATTGAATGCCACTATTGAGCAAAATTTTATCAAAACATTAGACATTCAATATGAGAAATGTTTCGATAATGTTCACAAGCATAGACTTGGCTATGTGTATGTCTGATCTCATCAGACTAATTTTTTTTTCGGAAACAAATCATAGTTTGTAAGAAAGAGACTTTGTAAGCAAAAACTAGCAAATTGACAAACTAGAAAGACAATGGTTACAAATTAACAAAACTGAGCTACTCAAGTATAAGAACTGATTATTGAGAGAGAGAGAAAACAAATCATATCTTACTTCTCAACCTCACTAACTTTGCCAATGTTTCTTGAGCAGCGAATGTTTGAGCATGCTTATGCCCAAGCATCACAGTCCTGATACTAATACATGTCCTGTAAAGTTCTTCACCACTCAACAAAATTGGTAACCCACCAGTTACCACTTTCAATATTGTATTCATTATCACATCTTCCCACCATTGGTTTTCGTTTGAGGTGCTATGTTTGGATATATTGTTGATTTGAATAATTGATCATATCAGATGAAATGTAAATTATTTTTTGTTGGATCAACTGTGCTACTTCAGATCAATTGTGATTCTTTTGTTCAAGACAGATCATATATATATATATTTTTTCTTTTCAAGTGAAATTGAATAATTGCTCATGACTTGAGTTGTAGAATATTCATAGAGATAACTACTCATTGAGCTTGGTGATGGTTACTTTGACGCCGTTGAAACATCTAACATGGGAGAGAGAATTGGAAAATGGAAAATAGAGGACAAGCTTATTGATACTTGCTCTATGAGAGTTTTTTAATAGTTGCATTTTATTAAACTTGATGGTTGTAATTTATTGACATTTGTTGTACTTTGATAAACTTATTTGTTATAATTCACTAATTTTGACTGTATTTTATTGAACTTTGCTTATGTTTGGAATTGGCTCTATAGTGTTTTAATACATTCAGATTAATTTTTTATAAATACTTGATTTGAAGGAATTTTGGCAATTTGGTTAGTTTTTTCACAAAAGGGTATTTTTGGAAAGTTTCATATTTATCGGGATATACCAAGGTCATCCGAACACAGTATTAGACTATTTAAATTTTATCCCCAGTAGGATCTGGTACGAATCAAACACAGTATAAATAATAATATACTTCTTTATCCTATGGTTAGTTATCCTAGGATAACTAACTACACTTTAATACAATACCCCTTTATCCTATCCGGCAAACAAACGAGGCCATAGTGTCCTTCAAACTCGTCTGGAACGAAGCGCGGTGATGCCATGCTACCTGAAAAGAGACAACCTTAAGTTAGAACTAATCTTAATACTCATCTATAGGAATCTCATGGTTCTAGGACCAGATAGTGTGGGACAATCTGTGAGCTAAAAAGTATAAACTTAGGCTCTGACACCAAAAATCCTATCACGCCCCGGAATGGCAAAAATAAAGAAAAACAAATTTCTTTTTGGGTCCAAAGGAAGCAACTGGTGAAGTCACATGATTGTCCATACCATGCAGTACTAGCCAACAGAAATGAATAAAGATCACGAGAATATAATCTAGATATTGGTTAAAACATAACTAAAAGTTAACAGAAAGTTACTAACTATTATAATCAGAATCTCGAATCAAATATAACATAATAATTTACAAACGCCAAGGCAACATATGCCTGATTACAAAAAGGTCCGAAAACAATAAGAATAATTAAACTACTATCTAGCCTAATCTTCAATTGGCATAGAGGTAGTCCTCAGCAGAATAGTCCTCTTCTGTCTGACCTCCTGATTCGAGGTGAAAAATGCATATTCATAGCGTATTACATGGTCCTTTATGCATATTTATCCCAAAGTCCCTACATTTAGGTGCATTCTAATAACAATGTTCTTTTAATTGTGTTAATGCTAAAACATATGTTTATGCGTTGTTTTATAGGTATTAGAATACAAATCAATGAAGTGGAGCTAAAGAAAAGTGATTCTCGTGAAGAGAACAACAGAAGCAGCTGAGAAAATGCCAATTTTGACAATGAAGACTTCAGATTTGGAAGATTTTTCCAGACATATAAAATGTAGATCTTTAAGTTACGATCGTGTGGCCATAAACGAGAGATCAATCCGAGGTCCGAGTGAAATGTTATGGCAATTCTCCCATCTGTGCGCAGAGCTGCCAAAATCAGAAGAGTTCAAGCGATTGAGGAGAGTTCAATTGATCGAACCTTCGATCGATCGAGCTTCGCTCGATCGATCGAACTTTATATTTACCCAAAAGTTGCGTAAACTCTCCAGGAACCCTATATATAAGTCGTTTTGACGCCAGACGAAGGGAGGACGCTCCAGAGCGCTGAAAACAGTAGTATAGGGTAGTTTTAGGGTTAGATTAGGAGTAGATTAGGTTAGATTCTTATTTTTCTTCCTCTTTTTCATTATTATACTGAAGATTATTGAAGGTTCAAGTTATTTACAAGTTATTTTCATATTTATTCCAGGTTTTTCCTTTCCTTTATCTTATTTGATTGTTTATGAATCTAGTAGTTATGATTGTTATGTTTTATTGTTTTTGCACTAGTTTATTTATGTTTTCGTAGTTTAGACGTTGGGAATATGTGATGAAATATTGATTCCCAACCTCTGCCATGCAATCTTTAGAAACCTTGGGCTCGATCGATCGAAGGTATTTCGATCGATCGAACCAGCGCCATAGTCAAGCGATCGAAGACATTTCGATCGATTGAAGGATGATGATGTCCGATCGATCGAGAGCTCTTCGATCGATCGAACTTGTTAATTCCTGAGATAATTCTTTTAAGTATTCCATGACTTTCTATTTTAAAAATCTGTCATCAAATTGTCCCTATAAGCTCAGTTTGTCACAACAGTTTTTAGAACTTAAAGCCTTAAGGCTATTTTCTTCAATGACTTTTGAAAACCACTTTGAATGCTAACACCATTTAGAGTGCAAGTAATTACCATTGTTTTAAACCGTCTTCTAAGTATTTTAAATAACTTGTGATGATATAGTCCCGGTCATGAAAGGGCTATTGATTCTATATCTTTAGAAAAATACGGAATGCTGAAGAGGAATGAACTCCATAGTACGTTAATGAGTATGCATGGTAGATGGTTAGGATCAATGTGGATTCTCGTATTTCCAACACCTTTAAATTATTTATTTCATTAGTTATGTTTCTATAAGTTTTAGTTTATTATTTAGTTTAATTTAATTAATTAGGATTTGTTAGTACACCTCCAATCATTCATTCTTATTTTCTTTTTCTTTAGGTTATAACTTAGTAGACATTCTCCCTATTCCTTCCCTGTGAGATCGACCTGGACTTCTAGTACTATATTACTTGTACGATCACCTACACTTGGGTGTTGCACAAGAGCACACAACTATTTAGTCGTGTCAAGTTTTTGGCGCTGTTGCCGGGGAAGGCAACTAGGTTAGGATTTTACTAAGTTATTTCCAATTTTTCTTACTTTGAAAAAAAAAGACTTTTGAACTTTTTCTCTCACAAGAAAAAAAATTGAAATTCTATCGTTTAAAAATTTTGGGTAAACATGTCTTATCCATAGGGCCATACAACATAAATGCCACCAATAGGTACACATTTGAAAATCAAAATAATTATCCCCCAAGTTGGCAAGCACCCACATATGACGTAGATTATCAACCTGAGTGCTACCAACCACCACAATGGGAAAACAATAGTTGTAGTCCCCCATATCATCAAACGTATCAAGAACCTCCATATGAAGAGTTCTCTCAACCGCAATGGGGATATAACCAAAATGATAATGCAGGATATAGTAGTAGTTTCCACGATTACCAAACGTACCAAGACTTTCCCTTTGGCGAGTCTTGTCCACAAACTCAATGGGAAGGGGACTATTATCAACAACAATGGGATGAAACTTTATATAGTAATAATGAGGAGAATAACCAAGTTGAGGATAATGGTATGATTAAATTGCTGCTTAATGAAATGAAAAGGCTAGATAGTGCACTTGATAAATTAGATACTAGATATCAACAAGCGTATGCTAGCCAACCTTTAGAAGACTATACCAGTCCTTCAACACTACAACCTAAATTTCAAGACATTAACAATGGAACGGAATTGGAGGACAATGACGGGTTTATACCGAATGAGGTTAACAATTCACTCGAGAAAGTGATAACTCAACAAGAACTCCAAAACCAAACCGTTGAGCATGAAGTTGTAGAACCATCTTCTCTTCATTATACACCCCCAGACATAAACTCCTTCACTACCTTGATAAAATTGCACAATCTCTTTGTCCAAAGCACCTCAATAGACGACATACATAGTGAGGAGAGTTACAAGGATGAGAATGATGTTATAAAAGATGATGAGAGTTTAGGTGATTACACACAACCAGGAAAGGAGGAGTCCCCTGTTGACTCTACCCCTACCTTTGATAGTGACCCTAGGGAGGACGTTATTGAAAATTCTAAATTCGATTTAGATTCATGTGATATTCATGAACCTTCACCTCTTTCGGCCGAAGAGGTGGTGTCACCAAGTTGCCCATCACCTATCCTCTCTATCAATCAATGCTCTCATCCCGAGTTTGAAAATCATGTGTACCCTAATATTGAACAAATAGAATGTGTTGTGGAAGAGGATGGTAAGGATTCTAGCACATGTATTTCGCAAAATTTTATTTTTCAAAATTCTGTGAGAGGGGATTTAGAAACTTTTGGGCCCACATTAGATGATCTTAAACTTCAACAAGAAGCTAGTAATCTGCTAGACTGCTTGACCTTCTTGAGTAATACTGACATTGAGGCCCAAATAGAAAGCTTTATCCAAGTCCAGTCCAAATCAATGTACATAGAACAGAAATCCAATTCATATGATCACATCTCCATAGATTCTGTTCTAGAACAAGAGGAGGGTAGTAAAATTTTATTAGAACATCACTTAGACCTTGCCCCTTTTATTGAACCATGGCCTCCGCCTGTTTTTGATAATAAAAAATAGAGGCTATTATAGAAAATACCAACACCAAAGATCTTTCCTTGAGTATAATTCCTAAAAAGTGTAGTATTCCTCTTATAACTGTCCCCAATAACTTTGGAAGCCATTGGTTTTGCATCATCTCCTTTGACCTTGAGCCTGGCATTAGTTGGGGGGAGTTGCATTTTTATGAGTACCCCAACATTCTTCTCACTGTTAAATTATTTCATTGGGAGGATCCTCAAAAATTTCGGTTATTACTTTATGATAAAAATCTTGATTAACCGAATTTATTTACTGAGTAGTTGTATTATATTCTATATTTTTCTTTGTTTCTACTAATGATTTTGCAGGTAACTTGAAAAAAAAATGTATTTGGATATTAACGCCTCGAGGTAACATCCTTCCTTCTCTCGATTTACTTTACATGTCCATATGCTTAGTTTAGAACATTGGGGACAATGTTTCATTTTAGTTGGGGTGAGTGAGTCATTGCATGCCTCGTTTATTTCTTTTTATACTTTCGTGTCAATACACCTACTTAGCAACATGCAACTTAAACTCAGTAAATTAAAATTATCAAAAATTTTAAATTTTAAATTTTTTTTAAAGATAATAAAATGGTTCTTGTATTTCTCTATTAGTTAATATAGTTAGTTATGATGCAGTAGTCCTATTTTTTGTATGTTATTAGTATGTGATACACAATGGTAGTTTGTTTACTATCTTAGTTATAGTACATTTTGTGCTTTTTAATCTTCAAACAACTTTGAGCACGTTGTGACAACCTTGTACATAGCTAAAATGGATTAGTAAGCATAGCTTAGGTGTCTTGAGAGACTGTAGTGGAGACTAATAACCCAAGTGAGCTTTTGTGCCATTCTTTGTTTTTGAGGGTTTTAGAAAATTACTCTTACTTTTTGAAAAGCGTATTCACTCGTTGAAAGTCTCAATTTTCTTCATTTTGACTAATTACTAGAAGAGAACGTTCAGGATTTACCAACTTTAGAGCTCTTGAATTTACTAAAATGAATAATCTTATGAACTTAGAAGATGATTTAGGCCATCTTTTGACCTTACACGCATAATAAAGCCTTGGCCTACTTCTATGATATTCCTTTACTTCACTTCTTGAGCCTTATCATAATCGCCTTGTCTACACAATCCTAAAGTCAATACCTAACTCAAAATTAGGAGTTCAAGCCTCAATTCATTATTTGGGTGTGATTGGGAAGTGTTGACATGACAAGAAGTTTGGTTGTGTGAATAAGGGAATGTTGGCAAAGAAAAAAAAATTGATGAAAAAAGAAGAAAAAAAAATCATGAAAAGAAAAAAAATGCCAATGGTTGTTACAAAAGAAAAAAATTTTATTAAAAAGAAGAGTGTGGGAAAGAAAAGAAAAAAAATAAAAAAAGAAAAGAAGAGAGAGAGAGATTGGAGATGAGGGAAAGTTTGAAAAGTTGTAGTAGACATTCCAATCACATCCTTGGACCCAATTGAAAATCACAAGCCTCTTTCTTTTCAATCAAACGCCTCTTTTTCAAAGTCCTGATGATTTTAAGTAAATTGGATTTGAAGTTAAGGTAATGAGAGAGTTCTCCACGGTATCTCACTCTTCTAGTGAAAAGTATCATTTCATGAGACTTTGTGCACTATAAAATTCTGTTTTTCTATTTAGATATGAGAAGCATTAGATTCCATTTACAATTACTCTTCATAGCTTCCATATCATGAGTGATAATTATTACACCTAATTCGGAGTGATTTCATCTTGAGAGTGTAATCCCAGTGAGAGTTGAGTCAAAATGAATGTCTTGATAGTATCTTAGGTTATGCAAGCTTTGAAATTAAAGTTTTGTATTTTGGTTGTCCATTCACACACACACTTGAAGATTGACAGGTATGGAACATTCTAATGACTTTGATAGAAGATTAACTGTAATGTGTGTTGCATGGCTATGGCATACTGGAGAGTTTCATGAGATTGTTGAGCTTAACCACATTGCTAACTGAGAGGAAAAATTTATTGAAAACATTTAAATGAGAACCATTACCATAAACATGAATTTTGTGGGTAGATTCAATGCAAACCCTCACGAGACAACACTCGTCCACTAGGGGGAACCTAGGGGTTTAACGGCTTGTTGCATAAGCTAAATGCAATCGCGATTCTTGCGAAAGTGATTTAGGATTTTTACTTTCTTTTGTTTTGAATTTTTAGAGTTAAATAAACATTGTTGTAGTTCGCTTCATTGCTAGGGACTAGCAACGAGCTAGTTGGGGGGTGTGATTCGAGGTGAAAAGTATTACATGGTCCTTTATGCATATTTTTATCCCCAAAGTCCCTACATTTAGGTGCATTCTAATAACAATATTCTTTTTATTGTGTTAATGCTAAAACAGATGTTTATGCATTGTTTTATAGGTATTAGAATGCAAATCAATGAAGTGGAGCTAAAGAAAAGTGATTCTGGTGAAGAGAACAACAGAAGCAGCTGAGAAAACGCCAATTTTGACAATGAAGACTTCAGATTTGGAAGTTTTTTTCCAGAGATAAAAAATGTGTATCTTTGAGTTACGGTCGTGTGGCCGCAATCGAGACGTCAATCTGAGGTACGAGTGAAAAGTTATGGCCATTCTCCCATTTGTGCGCAGAGCTGTCAAAATCAGAAGAGTTCAAGCGATTGAGGAGAGTTCAATCGATCAAACCTTCGATCGATCGAACTAAGCTCGATCGATCGAACTTCATATTCAGCCAAAAGTTGCGTAAACTCTGCAGGCTATATATAAGTCGTTTTGACGCCAGACGAAGGGAGGACGCTCCAGAACGCAGAAAATAGCAGTTTAGGGTAGTTTTAGGGTTAGATTAGGAGTAGATTAGGTTAGATTCTTATTTTTCTTCCTCTTTTTCATTATTATACTGAAGATTCAAGTTATTTACAAGTTATTTTCATATTTATTCCAGGTTTTTCCTTTCCTTTATCTTATTTGATTGTTTATGAATCTAGTAGTTATGATTGTTATGTTTTATTGTTTTTGCACTAGTTTATTTATGTTTTCGTAGTTTAGACGTTGGGAATATGTGATGAAATATTGATTCCCAACCTCTGCCATGCAATCTTTAGAAACCTTGGGCTCGATCGATCGAAGGTATTTCGATCGATCGAACCAGCGCCATAGTCAAGCGATCGAAGACATTTCGATCGATTGAAGGATGATGATGTCCGATCGATCGAGAGCTCTTCGATCGATCGAACTTGTTAATTCCTGAGATAATTCTTTTAAGTATTCCATGACTTTCTATTTTAAAAATCTGTCATCAAATTGTCCCTATAAGCTCAGTTTGTCACAACAGTTTTTAGAACTTAAAGCCTTAAGGCTATTTTCTTCAATGACTTTTGAAAACCACTTTGAATGCTAACACCATTTAGAGTGCAAGTAATTACCATTGTTTTAAACCGTCTTCTAAGTATTTTAAATCACTTGTGATGATATAGTCCCGGTCATTAAAGGGCTATTGATTCTATATCTTTAGAAAAATACGGAATGCTGAAGAGGAATGAACTCCATAGAACGTTAATGAGTATGCATGGTAGATGGTTAGGATCAATGTGGATTCTCGCATTTCCAACACCTTTAAATTATTTATTTCATTAGTTATGTTTCTATAAGTTTTAGTTTATTATTTAGTTTAATTTAATTAATTAGGATTTGTTAGTACACCTCCAATCATTCATTCTTATTTTCTTTTTCTTTAGGTTATAACTTAGTAGACATTCTCCCTATTCCATCCCTGTGGGATCGACCTGGACTTCCAGTACTATATTACTTGCACGATCACCTACACTTGGGTGTTGCACAAGAGCGCACAACTATTTAGTCGTGTGACCTCCATCTGGATAATCCTCCACAGGAACATCATCACCGGCATATTAGTCCTCGCCTATAGGTCTTTCACCTGCATAGTCATAACTAGGGTGCATTGGAACGTAGAAATGTCCAGGGGCATAAACTCCATCAGCTTAATGAAAGCTGAGTGAATTAGATACTAACATGGTATCAACTATTGAAGTTATTACGAATTATGAATGATAAACAAGTAAATTTCATTGAGGGTATCTTTTCTTTAATCAAACTAATTATCCGATTACTAACGCCTTACTAAATTAAGACGGACAACATATTCTGGTAGAAGAATAGACTTAATAGTAGTTCACTTCTATAGATACACCATTGCTTCGTCCATCGTTTTTAAAAACATAAGCATAGTCCATCGCAAGTCATGGATACCACGTCAGTCCATCCCCAGGTTTTAAGAACATATGCCCAGTTCATCGCACTACAGGGATATAACGCTTTAAGCAACAGTACATCATTCTAATGCCATGAATTAGTGACGTCTACTAGTGATCACAGTCCACTTCAAGGCATAGACACCTTTGTCTGTCTACCGCTTTTAAGAACATATGATTAGATTACCTGGCTATCTTAGGGATACTGGTCTGGTTCACTACAAGTCATAGACACCTTCATCTGTCTACGGCTTTTAAGAACATAAGATCGACCAAGGCGCCCGCCTATGCAAGATTCTCGAATTTTAACAAACCTACTTAATTCAACTCTAACATAAATACATGACAATCCCATGTGGTCTGACTACATTGAATGAAATGAACGATAACTCCAAATGATTCATAACGATATGTTATCTAATGTCACAACCATTATTCATTAATCTTATCGTCACTATGATCCTACATCGCATTATCTCATTATCACGTCAGTATTACATTAGTATAGCATGTAGTGATTATTGAATAGTTAAATAAACAACTAAACAATTATCTAATAAACTAAATAGGAAAATCAACATTTTGAAACTGCCAATCGATTGGGATAGAGGTCCAATCGATTGGTATAAAAATAGTAACAATTGATTGGGAACAAGTCCAATCAATTGGATCACAATCCATGCCAATTGAGTGTATAAAATGGCAATCGATTGGGTTATGAAAGATGACAGTTGGTTGGGAAAAAGTCCCAATTGATTGATACTTTGTCTTCTTCATAGTGAAGATAGTCCAACAACATAAATATGAGAAAATGTGATACATGCTTCTTTTCTCAATCTAAACAAGTCCTAACATCAATATTAGGCTATCAAGTAAGTTTAGAACTCACCTTAGATGACTAGGGGGTGTTTGGATGGTGATTGGGAAAGCTTGGGCTCTCCGGCCAACGGAGGTTCTCTCTCTCTCTTTCTTCTCTGTCTGTCACTTTTCTCTTTCTTCTCTGTCTTTCTTCTTTTTCTCTTTCTCCTGGTCTTTTTTTTTTCAATTCTTCAGTTCAGTCCATGGATGTGTGTGTGTATGGATGTATATATGTGTACATATATATATATGAGTGCATACATAAACACAAACAAAGAACTCTATCTGTCACTCTCTATTTTCTAAAATAGAAAAATACCAAAAATGGGCTAATATAGATAGAGAGTAAGTGTTCACGTGGCCAAACCCTAGCCAAAGCAAGAAAATATGTCCAACTACTACCAATCGATTGGTATAAGTGGTAATCGATTGGGGTTCTGTATTAAATTATCCAACCGATTGGTATATGATGCCAGTTGATTGGTATATAATATAAGGCAATCGATTGGGAAACCAGTCCAATCGATTAAGATTCATATTACATCAAGATAAAGCTAAACTCATACCAGGATTTAAAAGAAGAATACAAGGTGTTATTCATATAATACATTATAGAAATATAGGGTATTATAGGGGCACTATCAGCCAACATTCAAGACTGGGGTGCACTATCAGCCAGCAGCGCAGATGGTAGGGTACCAACCACCATTGATGCACAATGGAAGACCATTGTAGGCACCTACACAGCAGGTTTGCTGGGTCATCAGCTTGCCGACGATGAGTTTGACAAAAATCCATTCATGACTGAGGCGCATGTCAATATGGTTACAGAGAATTTAACCAACATGACAAAGCCAGCCACATCAAAATCATATGTTCCAGTTTCTTCCTCCAATGGTGGAGAAATGAAAAGTGTGGTTTCCAAGCCCAAGGGTTTGAATCTAGAGGCACTACCGTTTGGGGTAAGAATAGGGGTTTACTGCCATGCTGCCAATCCCTATGATTCATATATGATGTCAAGACAATCATTACACGAATTGGCAGAAGTGAGTGAACAACCAGTTCTCAACATTAGCTGCACAGAAGTTTTGGTGGTACCACTCTGAAACCAAAATCTTAATTTTAAGGATGATGAAACAATGTCTTGGGAAGAGAGCAACAAGGGTAAGGTGGTCTGATGACCTGGAGGATTTCAAGTTACATTGAATAATAGTTAGTCTAAAAAAAGGGCAAAAATGCTACACGAGGATAAATACAATAAGCCTGATCCTGCTAGGAAGTTCAACAAATAGAACAAATCCAAGGGTACAGTCAAACAGGGTCAGAAGAGAATATCAGAACCAGCACCTTATCCAAATACAAAACCAAGAATGGTACTTCTTCCTATACCACAAGATGGACGATGGATGTACATTCAGCATCCTAAATTTCCTCAATACAATGACCCACCTTTTTTAACTAGAACCCAAAAGAGGCGTATACTGCACAAGAAGGCTGCCCAGAAAAAGAAACAACCACTCGTTAGATGATTTGAAGTAAGGACTAATCAGTGGGTACAGAAAGTTGAAGTCAATCCTGGAAGTCAGGGTAATGAAAAAGAAAAAGTAGCAGCAGCAAAGGTGGGTGTTGATTTATTAGATTTTGATGAACAGTTAGGATAAGACAGCTTAGAAGTAGAAAATCACCAGTCCTCAGACTCAAAAAATTGGGATATGTCAGAGTTTAGAGTGATGGTGCATGATGATGTAGACCTTACTGACAGCCCCACCAAGATTGATGCTAAACACGCAATAAATGTGGTGGATTCAGAACGATCAAAAGATGATAATTTAGGTCACCTCACAAAAGATGAAATGGTTCGGTTAGAAAAATCATTGCTTTGTCTTTATGACAACATGGTGTACACAATGCCATTTTCTTTTGTTACACAAAAATGGTAGCCTGATGGCCTGGAAGGAGATGTCAGAGATAAGTTAGAACCCATGGTGCTTATCACTGAAGAGGCACAATCACTTGAGCTAGTAATCCAAAATATACCGATCTCAGATTCAAAATAGAAAATGGCCATTGTGTTTGATAAGCCAAATGCTGGAATGGCTAGACAATTACGGCCATTATATGTCAAGGCTAATTTTAACGATATTCCAATATCCAAAGACTTAGTGGATAATGGAGTTTCCATTAACTTATTGCCTTCACACATGCTTAAAAAATTACAGAAGACTAGCGATGACCTCATTGATGCTAATGTGGCAATAGTAGGCTTTTTGGGAGTCCCAGTTCAAACAAAGGAGTACTCCCAATCACTGTGTCTATTGGAAGCCGAAGTGGTCTAACAA
This sequence comes from Hydrangea macrophylla, assembly GCA_033977485.1. Taxonomy (NCBI): domain Eukaryota; kingdom Viridiplantae; phylum Streptophyta; class Magnoliopsida; order Cornales; family Hydrangeaceae; genus Hydrangea; species Hydrangea macrophylla. The sequence goes on along the minus strand of CM066990.1, from coordinate 7,877,549 downwards.
CATTCTTTGTAGTTAATACTTCTTCTCACAACAATGCTTTGTTAGGACGGGATTGGATTCACATACCATGGTGTGTGCCTTCTATTCTACATTAATGCCTGATTTTTTTGAAGGAAGAAGAAGATGAACTGGAAATTGTTAAGGCTGATAAGAAGCCATTCTTGGTCGAATTTCATGTGGCTAAGGAAAGATTCTATGATATCGATGTGGCCCCATTGAGATTTTGGGGGATTGACAAAAATGGTTATTCCAAGGGGATCGCTCTTGTAATAATTGGAGGTAGCCATGAATATGTCGCATTAGACAATAGTGTTTAATGGAAGACAAACATTTTGAAGTAAATCTCGACATCCTGCATCGTATCTAGGATGATGTCCAACTCAGTGTTCATCTGACAACTTGCTTAGTAGATTGCATGACGAAGGGGATTGATCAGTCTGAAATAGATCAAATTATTTTGTCTAAACTCCCACTAGCTCATACAAAGCCGGATGATGTTAAGGTTGAAGTCTAGGACCCGTTCGAAGAAGTCAACTTAGGGGAGGCAGATGGTCCTAGGAGAATTACTTTCATATGTCAACATCTCCCAAAGGATTTCAAAATACGTTTGGTTAGTCAGCTTCATTAATATCAAGATTTTTTTGCTTGGGACTATCACGAGATGCCTGGCTTTGATACAAGCTTGATAGAACATTAGTTCCCTATAACCAGGGTACAGACCTTACAAGCAGCCCCTAAGACGAATGGCAAATGAGATCATCCTGAAAGTCAAAGAGGAGGTGGAACAATTGCTAAGGCTGGTTTCATCCGCATAACCAGGTATATGTAATGGCTTTCAAACATCATTCCCGTTTTAAAAAAAGAATGGAAAATTGAGAATATGCATTGACTTTAGAGATCTTGAAAAGGCAACACCAAAGATGAGTATCCCATGCTTATGGATGACATATTAATTGCTTCAGCATCCGGGCATGAGATACTTAGCTTTATGGATGGTCACTCTGGCTATAATCAAATTTTTATAGCCAAAGATGATGTGGCAAAAATAGCTTTTCGATGTCCAGGGGCAATTAGGACATTCGAATGGTTGGTAGTGCTATTTACATTAAAAAATGCTGGAGCCACTTATCAACAAGCTATGAATGCTATATTTCATGACATGATTAGAAAGTCGATGGAACTCTACATTAATGATGTGGTAGTGAAATCAACCTTTGATGATCATCTTAATTCTTTAACAAAAAGTTTTGAAAGGATGAGATGTCATTAGCTCAAAATGAATCAATTAAAATGTGAATTTGGTGTATCAGTTGGAAATTTTCTCGGGTTTCTAGTACATCAAAGGGGATTGAAGTTGATATAAATAAGGCCAATGTCATTATGTAGGCCAAACCACCAGCTAACAAAAAATAATTACAGAGATTGCTTGGCCAAATTAACTTTTTGCGCCAATTTATCTCGAATTGTACATGCAAAACTAAAGTGTTCTGTCCACTCTTGAAATTGAAAAATGAAGAAGAATTTGTGTGATGGCAGGAGCATCAGCGGGCTTTTAAGCAAACTAAGTGTCATGCCCTGGCGTGGCAAAAATAGGGAAAAATTTAAAATTTCCTATCTTGGACCCTTAGGTACGTGACAAGTTGAATCACCCAATTGTCCATAAACAACCATCAATAAAGGAAACATAACTCGTCATAGGATAAAACAAACCTTTTGCTTACATAGTTATAATACAATGAAACGGTAGTACTTGTTCGGCTATTACCTCATTGTAGATACATCAGAGTATTATGGCACTAGGGCCTTACAAAAACTATTACATAATGATAGATAAGGTCCTTTGATAGGAGTTACAACCAAGAGCATTAACAAGATTACAACTAATGGGCTTCCCTTTAACTAGCATAGCCATAATCTTCCTCAGTGTATTCTTGCTCCACTTCCTCCTCCTGAGCAGCATCGCAACCTGTGTATTCCACATCTGGATAAGCTGGACATGGGAATGTCCAGCGATATGCATGAACGCCATCAGCTTATGAAAGTCAAGTGAGAAAACTAATTCAAATGGAACTTATATAGCCACACGTAAGCAAAACACGTTTACTTCTTGCCCCTAGTATGGAAGGTGATTTCTGGCTTGAGGCAAGGACCGTGACTTTAATCTCTTATATGCTCATAACTTTTGCCTACGCACTGGTGAAATGACCTAGCGAGCTATTTTCTCTCTTTTGTGATTGCTCACTTTGGATTTAGCTCTAATTTTTACCTAGGCATCCTTTTGGATTTTTGACCTAGCGAGCCATCCTTCTTTTTTTTTTTGAAAGTTTGCCTACGTACCCCCGAGTGGAGATCGGGTCCAACGTAGTTCGGGCCAGGACCTTAAAAGAAGAAGGGTTGATTATGATGGTGTCGGGCTATTTTTGTCGGTGGAGAGACCGAACCGATGTGATTGCCTATGTATTCCTGAGTAGGAATCAGGTTGAGCGTAGTTCAAGAAAAGGCTTGAAAGAAATTGGATTGATTATGATGGTGTAGACCGAACCGATGCGGTTGCCTACGTATCCCCGAGTAGGAATCAGGTCGAGCGTAGTTCAAGGCAAGGCTTGATAGAATTTGGATTGATTATGATGGTGTCGACTGAACTGATGCAGTTGCCTACGTATTCCCGAGTAGGAATCAGGTCGAGCATAGTTCAAGGCAAGGCTTGAAGGAAATTGGTTTGATTATGATGGTGTTGATCGAACCGATGCGGTTGCCTACGTATCCCCGAGTGGGAATCAGGTCGAGCGTAGTTCAAGGCAAGACTTTGAAAGAAATTGGTTGAGGGTTTTTCAAGCCAATCGTCAAAAAAGTTCAAACTTAGCTCACTTGTGGTAGCCTAGAATAAGAGGATTTAGTTTCGATCTCTCTTTCTTTTCTTTTCTTTTCTTTTCTTTCCTTTTCTTTTTGAGGATTGATCCTTTTTACTTTCGCCTAGCCAGTCAAATTTAATTTTCATGTAGTTGATTCTTGTGAGATCTTTTGATCACAATTTCAGAATTCTAGAATGTGCATGTCAGTTCTCAGAATTTATTTATGGTTGTTCCGAGCCTTTTGAAATGTGATCCAAGCATGTTCTCATGATGTACCTTGAAGTGTACAATTCTCTGTATCACCAAAATTTTCTTCCTTTCATTTTCTCCATCATTTTGACTGGCTAAGGTCAGATCTTGGAAATCAACACCTTTTTCAGCTCTAACTTTTGCCTAGGTGCCCTTTCAGGTTTTCAACCTAGCGAGCTTTTCTTTTCTTTCTTTTTCTTTCTGTTTTTTTCTCTTTTTTGTTTTGTTTTGTTTTTTTTTTGTTTTGAAAGGGGAGAAGAAACTCATTGAAAGTGTTTGGCTACCATCAAGGACTAAGTCTGCATTGCGTTCAACAGACAGATTGTATGGCTCCCCATTGGATTGGACTCAAGGCTTTGAAATGGTTGAAAAAGGGTGTTGGGCAAGCCTCAAGTCAGTTTCAAGCATGTCTTTTCAAGATTAAGGCAAGAGCATCTTCAAATTCTTAAAGTAAGACTATTCAATTCTCAGCTCTTCATCGGTGTCAGCGTGAAATCGACTTTGACCTTTCAGGATTCTTTTTTGTTTTGTTGCAGAAAAAATATAAGCAGAGTAATATTCATGGTAATTTGAAAAGTGACATTTCAGTTTGATGATTCGTGCATTGATGACTGGACACATCAGATTAGGCAAAAATGAGATTTCATTCCATCAAAAGAGAAGATTACATTACTCAACATAAACTCATAACAACTTGAAGACTGACAGACTCGATAACAGGACTAAACTTGAAATAGATTCAAAACATAGAACAGACTCGACTAGACTCGGCTTGGTCTCAAATGGAGTGTCTTTGTGACCCATTTATTATTATTGTTTTTTTTAAGTAGAAGTTCCAAACACTATCGGCTCCACTGCACGGATTCAACATTCATGAGTGTCAATGAAAGGGATCATTTGAAAGGATAGGCCAGGGGCTTAGGTGACATGGGGTTAAATGGGTGGTGGCTCGATGATTCCTCGATCAATGAGGTCTTGGATATCATGGCAAAGACGTATGCACCGGTCGGTGTCATGGCCTTGGCCTTGGTGGTAGGCACATCGTTTGGACAGGTCATAATTAGGTGGTGGGGGATCGGCACAAGGCTAAAGGAGTTGGAGGTGTCCCTTTTTTAGCAGGATCCCTAAGGCTACTGAGGAGGAGATATCAAGCTTAAAAAATTCATGGGGTACCCTATTTTGGTAAGGGCGGCTAGGCGAGCTGGTATGGTTGGGGAGAATAGGCTATGGGTTGGTTACTAAGGGCTTTGACATTCGAAGGGTTTCGGGAGTAGTTGGGCCTCTTGGACGGGCTTTGTGATTCTTCATTCTTGATTTTCCCTTCCCTGATTGCATCCTCAATTCTAGTCCCAATCTCAAATAGTTCTTCAAATGTTGAGATGGACTGGTAGAATAGTTTCTCATGGTACAACGGCTGTAGATTCTTGATCAACATCTGGACTTGTTCCTTTTCGACTGGTCAGTGGATCATTTGGGACACCTTGTTCTTCCATCTGCTTAAGAACGCTATGAATGACTCATTGAAGTTCTGCCGGGTAGTCTCCAGATCCCGGATGGTGACATTGAGATCTTGGTTATAGGATTAATGATCAACGAAGACCTGGACTATATCTTCACAAGTCCGCGTCTTAGAGACCTCCAAGGTCAGAAACCAGGATAGAGCAGTCTTGGCGAGGGTTTGAGGGAACAACATTGCGATGTGCTCATTGGTGCGGCCCATTGATTGGAAAACACTCATGCAGAACTTTACGTGGCTCTTTGGATTCCAGATTCCATCAAAACAGTCAATGGCAGGCATCTTGAAGTTTTATGGCAGCTTCAGCTTAACAGGCTCGAAAAGTCCTTCCAAGTCTAGCGTGTAATCATCAACCCCTTTACTCTTCCTCAATATGTTTTCCAGCTTATCAACTTTGTCCATTTTCTCTTGGAACTTTTTCTCATATGCCGGTGGTGGGGTCCCTTGAACCAGTCTTCTTCTCCATTATTCTCGGGATGCGGTACGAATCCAAACGGTGGTGGTGGGAACTCAGGGGGACACTGCTGCCGCTGCTATTTTAGTTCTTCCATAAACTTCAAGACCTGGGCCAGGCTGTCGGATTGCTGGCTTATGGTGGCTCCCAATTTGGTGACCTTGTTTTCTAGCTCTTCCTGATTTATGCTGAAATAACTCGGCGGGCTGATTTTAACCAAACGATTATCTGAATTTCTGACCCAGGACAAGGATCCCAGCTGCTGACTTTGAGAATCTATAGTGACCTTCCAGATTTGAGAGGATTTGTATCAGATTCTGACAGTGATGACTTTAGATAGACAATGGCAGTGATGTTAACAGACATGGACTAACTTGTGTAAGACTGACTGTGATAGTGCGTGCAGACCGATAGGAATGGTGCATGCATATGAGACAAGCACGCGGATGTATGCCCTAATCTATATGATGCTCCTATTTCTGACAGATATCAGTTAAACAAATAAGGTCCTAACCATATAGAGTGTGCTAACTTTACTTTCCAGTATGATCACCGGGGATAACGGGAATTCTAGGATATTTCAGAGAAATTTAGACAGAGTTTCTAGGAGAAATAGGTTATATCTGGGAAATTTGGACAGAGTTTCTAGGAGAAATAGGTTATATCTGGGATATCTGAACAGAGTTTCTGGGAGAATCTGGTTATTCCTGGGATATCTGGACAGAGTTTTGGGGAGAAACAAGTTATATCTGGGATATCTGGACAGAGTTTCGGGGAGAAACAGGTTACATCTGGGATATCTGGACAGAGTTTCTGGGAGACACAGGTTATATGACAAGAGCATGTGATGATGGTGATCATACTATCTAGCAAGTTTTCATACTCCTATGTCTTAGGACTGACAAACAAGGTTTGTGGTGAATATCTTTGTGAGCATGGAGCAGACATCCTTGTCATGGTGCCTAGGCAGGTCAACTCAATGTGATCACATGTGAGTGATTGCCTTGGGAATCATAAGAAAGAGGTTTTGCCTTATGCCACATAAGGGTCTATACCGCGTAGGTAATCCCATCAGGGCGTACAGCAGTTATATCACATTGTCCTATCTAAAAAGATAAATGAACAGTCCTATGAAAGGTTTTACAGGAATCTATATGCAAAGGCTGGGATAAGTAAAAGAGTGTTTGTTGATGAGAGTTCCAATATACCGTCAGAGAGACAGTACAGAGGTTTTTACTCTTTTCGATATACCTTGGAAGGTACAGTATCAACGGTGACTTATGCCCTGGCACAGCAAGACCTGAACAATGCCAATGCCACATTTCAGACATAGTCGAAAGGGAAAATGTAGGAGTGCAATGCGGTGAACCAGACACAGTAAAAAGATGATTTTAAGGATGCTTCTTATGAGTCAAACCTCTGTATTATTTTGTTTTGAAAATAAATATCCCCAGCAGAGTCGCCAGATTGTGGACAAGCGGAATTCCACTCCTTTGGTTTTTTTGAAATTGTTTTGAAAAGGAAAAGAAAGGGTCTGTTGAAACAGATACAGAATCGCCACTTAGTCTTTAGGGAACCAAGTAACCTAATTTGACTCACCCAAACGGATAAAGGGCACCGACCTTTCATAACCAAAGAACTTGGCTCGGGGTTTTGGTACGAGAGAGGAAGGAGCCTTTGTCACGACTAAAACACCCTCAACTCGCCCCATCTTTCGACGGGCCTCAATTAGCATCCAAATAATCATCTTATACTATGTATGGTTCGACAATTAATACTATGATAGTATATTACATCTCATAAGAATCTTGAAATGGAAGATCAAAAGATAAGATATCATTTATAAGATCTAAGCCAAATATCATACAATGCAAAAGTGAAAGATAACACAAATAAACCTAGGAAAAATCTTCTAATCACATATCAAATAATTATGTTTTCCTAATCTAAAGGGGGCATGAATTGTTCTTGAAACAAATAATCAAAGAGATCAAAATATGCTTAGCAAGCTAGAATGATGCATGTTAATCTTTGGGAAAAGAAGACCTCTCAATTCTCGGGACGGATGATAAAGGATGATTAGATCGAGGGGAAGCATGGACGTGTGATCAAGTTCATTCCTTATAATCTTCTTAGATTAGGGGTCACAAAAGCCCCAAATCTTGCATGGATACAATGTATGATCCTAGAATGTGCAAAGGTTGTAGTGCGTTTGTGTACATGGACTTTCTAAAGTGACATAGAAATCTAAAAAGATGAATGAATGCAAGGGGGAAATCATCATGGAATATGTACAAATGTAGTATGAACTACTTCCTAAGATATGAACAAATTTGGAGTGCATGTAAGCATCAAATCAAAGAATGAAAGTAAAAGAATGCTTACTGTGAATAGTGGACAGAACAGTGACTTGATCTTGTGGAAATTTCAAACTAGGGTTAGAAATGTTTTTAATGCATGAGTTTTTATGGAGATCATCCTTATTGTGTCTAGAACACATATCAAAAAGCCAATTTTCAATAAATATTACATATTGAAAGAAATCATATAAACAATAGAGGTTACTCAGAAACAGAGTCCGTATTGTTGACTAAAATGTTGAAAAATCTTAGAAAATGAAAAAAAAAGATCTAGAGACCCATATTGTACAAAAAGTTCCCTAAGACACAGAAGTTCAAGGAAAAAATGAGTTGGGACCACCCCTTTTGGAAACGTTTTCTGAAAAACAAGTTGAAAGTTAAACAAGCTGTTGTGACAGCAAAAAATAGAATGTCTGGAAGGAATGTTTGGGTCAAAATGTAACCCTTCCATGTGTTTCCAAACCAAACCAAATATCTTGGGTGTACTCTAATGAGTTAGGAAGACTTTCCAAGTGGTCTTGCATCCATACATTGAGTATTGAGTTCTAGACAAATCTTTGAACTCAGATCATTCACTCTTTTGACGATTTTGGGAAGAACTAGGGTTTTATTTTTTGAAATCAAAATGAGGGGTTTAAGAGGGGTTTTGAAATAGGGGTTTTAAAAGTATATTTTCAGCACTTAAATGGAGATTATGACCATTTGAAATATCAACATTTGATCCCATATCAAGAACCTCCAAGATTATTGGAAGGGTTTGCTTTATTTTGAAAATTACCTCAAGAATACATAGGGATGTATTGAGGTTATAATCATCATCTATCAAACATGTTTTTGAGGTCAAGAGCTACTATCCATAAGGATTCACTTACCTTAAACTTCATTTCATCATCTAGATGATGATGAAATAGTAAGTAAATATAGAAAATCAAAAAGAAATGCGGTAAGAAGAGATGAACATTGTATATAAGCAAGCAAATGAACAAATCAATAGATGATATTCAATGGTGGAACCACAAGCATTCAACCTCTCATATATGTGTATATAGGTGAGTACATCACTTTCTAACTCATAGGAAACTCAAAGAAGATGAAGAAGATGGGTTGAAAGCTTGAAAACAAAAGTTTAGTCTTCAGAAAATTAATTGAAACTCACATTTTGGATTGGATTTGGAAGAAGAAAATCTCTACTTATCTCTCTCTTTCTCCCTAACTATGTATATCTCTCTTTAATGGCTTCCAAGTTCTTCCCCAAATGAAAGCAAATGGGTCTCCTTTATAGGCCAACTTGGGGAGGTATTTTGGGTTTTAAAAAGTCTCTAATTGGTCCAAAATCTTCAGAATTTCAAAACTATGTCGTTTTGTTTATTGAAAATATGAATTAAAACCCAAAAATTAACCAAAAATAAAAAAAAACAAAAATCACTCAGAGTGCTGCCGCGGCACTCGGCCACTGCCACTGCGGCAGTGGGCTAGTGTCGCCGACGCAGTTAATCCCCCCGTTGACCAGAATTTGAATTTCGGCCCCCGGAACTTCCAGAATTCGCGAAACGGCCCTATTTCGTCCGAAATTCACGAAAAATTCATACAAAATCCAAATTGAGATTGTGATATATTGTTGGAAAGGTATTGAGGTCTAATTTTCATAAAAAAAATAGTTTAAAGTTGGGTCACTTTGGAAAAGTTTGCGGTATTCGCGATAAAAGCTGATTTGATCGTCTTTTTCACTTTTGAAAATTCATAATAAATTCAATTTAAGTCCAGAAATCATGTGCGATATATCATTGGAAAGCTATTGACCTCTAGTATTTAATAAAAATATTTCAACGTCAAAAAGGAAACTTTGACTTTTGGTCAAACTTGCAGTCAAATCGGTCAAACAATGCACTTCCAAGAAATTCCGGGAAGTTCTGGAGGCTCCAGAGCCTGAGTTTCCGTCCGATTTTCTTTTAAAACATATTTTAAGACTTTTCATATGATTTAAGATGATCTCGAAACTTTTCAGCGAATTCGAATGATTTTGGTCAAATCCTAGTCAAACTTGGTGAAACATTGGTCAAACCAGTCAACGGGGATTTTTCGGGAACTTCTGGGACTTCCGGGGGTCTCTGCGAGCTGACGATTTCAAATATTTATCTTTTAAAATACTTTTCTTTTTATTCTAAATGACATCAAATGATTTCTGAGATTCTGGTCGAATCTGGAGAGTTTTGGGCTTTTAGGGGCATTTTGGTCAATTCTGCCAATTCTTTGACTTCTTGAGAGTTAGAGGCAATCTCTGAAAATCCGATCTTTTTAATCATCGAGGTTTGACATGCTTGTGGCCTCCTAAATCTGTTAACTGACACAATGGGGTGTCTACATAGGGTTGTGCCTATTGATGATTTGTTGCGTCCTTGGCGCGAACTCATGCAACCCCAACATGCAGCTACACCTTCTTCCATTCGCATTCCACCACATGCAGGAGAATTCCAATTCCGTAATGGAATGATCCAACTTCTTCCAACTTTTTACGGTATAGAAAGCGAGAAGGCATAGCTACATGTTAAGGATTTTGAGGATGTTTGTAAAACATTATCCCAAAACTGTCTTGTAGATGTGACACGCTTAATGCTATTTCCCTTCACCCTGAAGGACAAAGCAAAAGCGTGGTTGCTCACCCTCAAACCAAATTTGATATTCACATGGCATGCGATGAACACTTCTTTCTTAAAGAAGTTTTTCCCATCTCATATGATCACTGAACTGAAATCTCAAATAAACTCATTCAAATAAAGAAACAATGAAACCTTCACTTAATCATGGGAGCATTTTAAAGATTTGCTTCTCTCATACCCACATCACGGGTACGAGTAATGGCAAACCATTAGCTTCTACTTTGAAGGACTTAATGGAGAAACTAAAAAATTAGTAGAAACCATGAGTGTAGACGAGTTTGTAAGTAAGAATACCGAGGAGGCTGAGGCACACTTCAAGTGGTTGGCTGAGCATTCCCATGAATGGACCAACCAAGAAGATGTCTCGAGAGCTCAACCACAAGGGAGAGAGGAAAAGAGTATCTACCAATTACAAACTGAGGATGCTCTAATGACTAAATACGAAGAGCTAGCGAGGAGGTAGAGGAGTTAGGAATGAAAGGAGAGAGTTCTAGGCAGGTTTGCATGAAGAACCATGCGTCACATGCAATATGTTGGGACACACGACTCAATACTGTTCCTATATGCCGTATTTTTAAGAACAAGCTCCCATGGAGATGAATGCCATACAAGGGTATAGAGGGGCGGAGAATTCCTATAATAATAACAATAACAATTTTCAAAATAATAATAGCAGATGAAATCACCCCGGTTTTGATTAGAGAAATGATGCTGGGACCCAAAATCAATATCAACAATAGCCCTACAATAATAATCAATATCAAGGGCAGCACAATAGGCCGTCCCAACAATTCAATCAAAATCGATCTAACAATTATAATCAAGCTCAGCCCTCTAATAATCAACAATCTAATGTGTACGTACCACCACATAAAACGATGCAAGAGGAAGACCCTCTTTCTAACATGAACTTAATGCAACAATTAATTCAAATGATGAGCAAGATATCTGCAACGTTAGAGAGGATAGATGCTTGACCAGAGGGTGCGGGAGGAACAGTTCCTGCCCATCCACTTCCAAACCCTAAGGGATACAATAATGGCCCCAATAATAAAAAACATGCTAAAGTCGTGACTACTTTGAGAAGCAACAAGATTATAGGGCAAAACATGCCCCTTTCTACACCTGAAGAGTATAAAGAGGATGAAGTGGTAAATAGAGAGCAACCATCTACTATGGAAGAGGTGCCTTTTACTAATAACGAAACTTTAGAATTAAATGATGAAGCTCCTAGAGAAGTAGAAGAAGTTAAGAGAAGGCCTAGAAAGGAGCCTATTAACAACAAATTACCAAAATGCCCATTTCCCGTGTCGTACCCTCAAAGGCTAAAGAGACCCAAAAATGAGGTAAAGAATCAGGAGTTCTTGGAACTATTTAAATAAGTTAAAATTAACCTTCCACTCATACGATTAAACAAATACCGATATATGCTAAATAGCTAAAAGATTTATGCACGGTCAAGAGGCCGTAGAGTGTGAAAAAACACGCCTATGTCGCTTGACAAGCGAGCACAATTATACAAAATAAACTGCCCCCAAAACTCAAGGACCCCAGTACTCCTACTGTCTCCTGTCAAATTGGGAATCAAAGAATAGACAATGCACTCCTTGACCTAGGAGCGAGTGTAAACCTGCTGCCATACTCAGTCTATAAACAAATAGGGTTAGGTGAACTCAAACATACTCCAGCTGTACTACAACTAGCAGATAGGTCGATGAAATACCCTAGAGGGGTATTAGAGGACATCCTCGTGCAAATAGACTCATTTATCTTCCTGGTCAATTTTGTAATCTTAGACACTGAATCTGTGTCCAATCCATGTGCACAAATCTTGGTGATCTTCGGACGTCCATTCCTCAACACAATCGATGCCACGATAAATATACGAAGTGGTATAATGACGATCGTATTCGAAAATATGACGTTGAAGGTGAAAATCTTTTCAAATCCCTGACCTGAAGAATATGAGGATGAGGAAGAAGTAAACCTCATCGAGACTGTTATAGAAGATGAGGCTGATATTGTCGACTACAAAGATCCTTTGCGAGTAGTTGTCACAATTTGATGTTGTCTATCAACATAAAAACTCTACTTTGCTGGATGCCGACTTAAATCAAACATGTCTTATGACAGAAACAATAGAGGAGGACAGAGTTGAATGCATGTGGGTAAAACCATATGAACCGTTGCCTCTAAAAAAAAATTAGTCATGCCCTCAAAATTCTAGTTTCCCGACTTCAAATTAAAGGAGCTTCCTAAGGAGCTAAAATACACTTTCCTAGGGGCTAAAAAAACGTACCCTGCTATCATATTATCCACTTTAAGTTCTAAACAAGAGGGAAAACTAGTCTAAATGCTAAAATAACATAAAGGAGCATTGGGATGGACTATTGCTGACCTCAAAGGCATAAGTCCGTCCATTTGCACCCATAAAATTTATCTGTAAGAAGACGCTAAACGTCACGACAAATGCAGAGGCGTCTGAATCCCAACATGCAAGAAGTGGTTAAAAAGGAAGTTTTAAAATTACTTAATGTTGAGAACATATATCCAATCTCTGATAGTCCTTGGGTTAGTCCAACCCAGGTGGTACCAAAGAAGGAGGGCATAACTATCATTCCGAATAGTGACGGCGAGTTAGTACTGACACGTATCCCCACTGGTTGGTAGACGTGCATATATTACCAAAAATTGAACACTATGACCCAGAAAGACCACTTTCTGTTGCCATTCATGGACCAAATGCTAAAAGGAGTGGCGGGTCACAAGTACTACTACTTTTTAGATGAATACAATGGTTATAATCAGATCAAAATCGCTCCTAAAGATTAGGAGAAAATGCCTTTTACTTGCCCATTCAGTAATTTCACCTACAGTCGTATGACGTTCAGCTTATGCAATGCACGTGCTGCATTCTAGCGTTCCATGTTTAGTATCTTCATTGACATGGTCGAACAAATACTTGAAGTCTTCATGGACGATTTCTCTGCGTTCGGCCATAGCTTTGACAACTGTCTTGAAAACCTTGAACATGTGTAAGCATGATGTGAGGACAAACACCTGGTGTTAAACTAGAAAAAATGTTACTTCGTGGTGACCAAAGGAATAGTCCTTGGCCACACAATCTCCGATGAAGGTATCCAAGTAGATAAGGTAAAAATTGACATTATCTCGAATCAACCTATACCCCATATGGTCAAAGACATCCGTTCTTTCTTGGGGCATGTAGGATTCTATCGTTGATTTATTCAGAATTTTAGTGCAATCTCCCGACCACTATGTAAACTACTCGTTAAAGACACACCATTCGAGTGGTCGAACAGCTGCAAAAAATCTTTTGATGCACTAAAAGAGCTCCTTACCTCCACACCAATAATATAGGCACCCGACTGGAGTTTGCCTGTCGAATTGATGTACGATGCTAGTGACTACGCTATTGGCGTAGTTCTAGGGTAGAGGAAGGACAATAAGCCTTACGTTATTTACTATGCCAGTCGAACACTGAATGAAGCTCAAATAAATTATACAACTACCAATAAGGAGCTACTGGCTATAGTTTTTGCCTTGGATAAGTTCAAGTCTTATTTGATAGGGTCACCAATTGTTTGTTTTAAAGACCACTTGACCCTCAAATACTTGTTATCCAAGAAAGATGCAAAGCAAAAGGCTTATTTGCTGGATACTCCTACTCCAAGAGTTTGATTTAACAATCAAAGTTATGAAGGGAGTAGAAAATATGGTAGCAGATCATTTATCTCGGTTAACTTTTGCTGATAACACTGAACCACTACCTATCAAGGATGAATTCCCAGATTAGCAACCAATGGCTGTGTCCGCTCTACCATGGTACATGGATGTAGTGAACTATCTATTAATAGGGGAAACCCCTGAGCATTGGTCAATACTAGACAAAAAGAGATTCTTCGCGTTCGCTCGTCACTTTTTCTTTGATGACCCATACCTATTTAAATACTGTGCTGATTAGGTCACCAAATGATGTGTACCTAACGAGGATATAACCATTACATTGGCCTCTTGCAACTCTGAGGCATGTGGTGGCAACTTTGCATAAAAAAAAACCGCGCACAAAATTTTACATAGCGATTTCTATTGGCCAACTATATTTAAAGATGCCCACGAATTTTGCAAATCATGCCAATGCTGTCAAAAGCTTGGCACAATTTTAAAACGAAATTCTATGCCTTTAACCCGTATTATCAAAATTAAGATATTAGATTGTTAGGGCATAGACTTTATGGGCCCATTCCCAAAATAGAATAACTGGGAGTACATACTTCTGGCTTTGGAGTATGTCTCAAAATTGGTGGAGCCAATACCGAGAAGACGAAACGACCACAGAACAGTAATGTCATTTTTAAAAGAAAATATTCTGTCACGTTTCGGAACCCCGAGAGCATTAATAAGTGACCAAGGCAAACACTTCTATAATAGGCCCTTGGAGTCACTCCTTAAGAAGTATGGGGTCAATCACCAAATTTCCTTAGCCTCCCAGAGACAAATGGGCAGGCGGAGTTGGTAAATCAGGAAATAAAGCACATCCTCGAGAAAATGGTTAGCTCCAACAGGAAGGATTGGGCGTACAAGTTGACTGATGCTTTATGGGCATACGATACTGCATTCAAAACTAATCTGGGAATGTCCCCGTACAAGCTAGTGTATGAAAAAGCATGTCACCTCCTTGTCCAATTAGAACATAAGGCTTATTGGGCGACACGCTCACTGAATTTTGATATTAAAGAGGGAGGTTAATTATGAAAACTTCAACTTGCAGAGCTTGAGGAAATTCGTAGAGATGCATATGACTCTACAATATTGCATAAGGAGAGGTTAAAGGCTCGCCATGATCAAACTATCTTTCATAAAACATTTGAGCTGGGGCAAAAAGTCCTACTATACGACTCTCACCTGCATCTCTTCCCAGGAAAGCTCTGATCCCGGTGTACAGGTCCATTCATCGTTAAATCTATCTTTCCACATGGGGCCGTTGAGCTGATAAATCTAAAGAACGATGAGAGCTTCAAGGCCAATGGCTAGCGGTTAAAGCCATTCTTGGAAATTTCCAACAGAAGGTGAGCACATCCAACTGGATGAGCCCAACTACTCAGCTATCTAAAACACCAAAGAGTGACCTCAACCTTATGTTGTAATCTTTTTGTTTAATGCATTTTGTTTACTGTCATTTGTCTTTTTTGTTTTAATTTTTTTCTTTATGGGTGTGACTTTGATTTTAATTCACTATTCTATATTATATACTCACCTACGGGCTTTAAAAATGAGAAATGATGATGATACAAGATCAGTGTATTTGATAGGCTCCATAGGCTGATTCTGAGTACCAAAACCCCCATTGGACTGCTGACAAGATTGCTTTCTGCCTTTCACCTTATTAAGGGCTAGGGGCAGATGACGTAATTGAACTATCTCATGGGTACATTCCCTACTCGCCAGCCCTTCTTGCCATCAATCCTTTTAAAAACATTGAATTCCTCCTGATGTGGAAGAAGAAGAGGAATTGTACTTTGTTGGTAAGGTAGACGACGAACTCCTGTAACTGTGGGAGAATGATGAGATGTGGAAACCATGGGATGAGAATGATTTGCAAGATGTCGTGCCTGAATGCCATAATGTTGTCTTCACATTTGTTGATGACTTTATCACTATTGAATTCGTTCCATACATCTATGTGCACGTAAGCTATTTGTTGTTCAGGCTTCAGTGCCCCCTACCTACTAGTGCACATGGTTCTGTTATGCCAATAGTGAGGTTGAATTCATGTCATATTTCATTTTATTTCCATTTTTTCTTTGTTCGTTCCCTTCATTTGATTTCTTTTTTTTATTTCCTTCCTTACTTTATTCTAATTTAATTTATATCGTTGTTTCTTTTTGTCTTTGTGTCTTTGTCTAGGAATGTCACTATGAATCATAATCTTCCACTAGTATTCCTTCCACACCTGCTATTGTATGGGCCTCCTGTGAGGTCCCCTTGCACTCCGCCATGAGAGGAAGAACAACTACGGAGTTATACTCTATTATCTATGTTTCCATTGGGATTGCCGCGATCAACTCTCACAAGCGCAGTCAATTCCTTAGAGATTCCAGACGCACTCAATGATATACTAGACGCTTTCAAATCTTTCTACAACTATGAACTATCAAGCTTGGACTCCACCATAGAAGATTGAATCGGGTAGTCTGATGAAACAAATATGGAAGAAAAAGTTTTCGTGTTCAACGATTAGTGGTCCACTTCAGCTTGTGTGCTCATTCGATCAATCTTTTAGTCAGTTGAAGTGTAATCCTAGACAAGCATTGTTATTTTTAGTTTTAGTTTTAGTTTTTCATTATAATAAAGTCTGAGTACCATATGGGGAATAACTTTGCAATTGAATGCTTTACAAAATTTACATTTATGGATTTTACAACTTTTTATTAAAAAGTGATGACTATTTCTGGCTTACATGTTCTGTGTTGAATTGCTATTATGATATTCCTGTATGTACAAATCAATTTATGTCAGTTGGGGGTACACAGGTATTCTGCCGAAAGGGTTCTTGGAAATTTAATGTTCGATCGATCGACCCTTTTTCGATAGATCAAAATCTCTGAACCTACGAGTGCTTGAGTGACTCTAGATCTATCGACTGTTCAATCGATCGAACTTTCTCAATCCCTCAAGAATTCTATTTAAATGAGGCATTTGCTGGAAGCTCCCTCATTTCTCAAACTTTTCAATTGCTTGAGAGAGAGAGAGAGAGAGTTTTGGGCATTTTTCTTCCTCTCCCTTCCAGTTACAACCCCCAGGGATACCATTTCAGAACTTGGTCATCCTCATCATCATCATCATTGCTCACACCTCTCCACTACGCACAAACTGAGGTAAGGTCCCTGTGACCATTCTTATTTCTTTTGGTTCGAAAACAAGAGGGGGTGCCCCATTGGTCTTAAGACCGACTAATGAACATGTGTGTTATAGATTATGTTTCTTCTCTATTTCTACGTCTTTATTTATCGATTCTGCAAATCTCTGTGCTCGATCGATTAACCTGGGCTCAAGGGCTCGAGCCTGGCCCTTTTTCAATCGATCAAAAAATGTTCAATCGATTGAACACTTGCAGAGATAGTTTCTTATTCTATCTTCTCTATTTTGATTCTTCTATGCTATTTCTTTCTCCCAGGGTTCTTATAATGATTCTATTATGGGGTACCACAAGAACAAACCACTCGACCTCACCATTCCCAATCTGATACCCGCCTATGTGTTTCGGAACACTGAGGATCAAGTCTAGTTTAATCATTATTTCCAGACAAGGAAGGTAATAATTGAGAGGCCACTTGAGTCTATATGGCTATCAGCCTCGGGGTTCCTGGCATGGATCAAAGACATGCCCCTCTGGTTTGATATGTTGATTTAAACTAAAAGGATAAATGTTACTTGGGTTCGGGAGGCCTGTGTAACAATGATCAAAGACCCTACCGCCGCGTTCACATATCGCTCCTTCCTCAGCGGGCGCGAGATCATTTTTAGTCCCGCCACCATAGCGGCTGCTTTGGAGGTATCCGAGGAGTCTGACTACTTTTATTCTTGATTACCAGGAGCCTCAGAGACCTCACCATCCCTTGTATCTTAGGAGATTATCGGTGGGGCCATTTCTAGGTGGAATAGCATTTCATTGATCGAGGATAGACACCTCACTGAGGACTATCGTCTCCTCCACCTCGCCCTTTGCAACTATATCCTTCTGATGTCATATCACAAAAAACTGGCGCCGTGGTATGTTCACGTTTTGTAGGCCATTGGGACCTAACAGCGAGTCTGTCTGCTTTACCTGTACATTGACTTTATGATCCAGCCGACACGCTATATTGCTGCCAAGCACCATCTGAAGGGCGCTTGGCCTATTCATCGAGTTATTGAACAGGTTGGCTTGCTTCCATTACCTACGGATGAGGTTAAAAGTGCCTCGAGTCAGTTTGGCAAGATGACGACTCGTCGATCAAATGCACAGAAAAGAAAAAAAAAGGAAAGGGAAAAGAGAAGGTTGGAGTTAAGAAGAGGAGAGGAGGAGGCACGGACACAGAGGGAGCCACTTCTGGGATGCCTTCTGAGGCTGAGGAGCATGATTCTAATGACGAGGTTGATTCTATCATTGAGATGCAGCAGTATGAGCTGAGACAATGCTCTCAGGCTCCAGCCTAGGGAGAGTCCTCATCCATGTCTCTCCAGGCCATTTACACATTATTCTTGGAGGAGAGAGAGGCCCGGATTAGACTCGAGGGCAAGATTGATCATATGGTTGCACAACTGGATGCACTCTTGGTACAGTTGGGGGTTGACCAGTCACTCCATCATCCACCACCCCCTGTAGCACCGCCAGCTGATCCTTCATCCACCTCCACCACCTCCGGTTGTGACTGTCCCTTCATCGACTATACCTTCTGGCCTGACTGTGAGTGACCCGACGACTGTGCCTACAGTTGCTGAGGATGGAGAGGGGACCACCGCTACCGATGCTCTGATCTACATTTCTAACACGGCCATTAACGATCCCATAGAGGTTGATTGGATTATGATAGTTGAGTGAGTGAGAACTTTTGTTGTATTAATTTTCTTTTGTCGTTTATTCTCTCACCCTCGTTCTTACTTTTGTTTACTTTAGATATTTTGGATATTTTGATCACTGCCCTGTTACTGTCATAATATTATTATTCCAATGATTGGTTCTGATGATATTTTTGATTCTTGTTTTGTAATTCTATATCCATTGCTCATGGTTATTTGTAGATTGTACGGTTTAACTACAGGTTACTATGGCTGTGATTTCTGATTACTTACAATCAGGTGAACCCTATCCATTTTGTCTTGAAAATCAACTTCTTAGTTGTTTTCAATTGGAGGTAGACTATAGATAGGTATTCACCTGCACAATACATGCTTAGCACCTTTAAAAAATCTCATTAGCATGTCACGTAACATACAATTTCAATTAAATTTTCAACATGAAAATTTTGACAATTCTGAACTTAAATGATAGACTAACTTTGAACTTTCACTCCTGATTAGTTGTTATTATGTAATGACACATTCATATTACTCTCATCCTTTTACGAATTACGTTCAAGTTTTTTTCTAACATTACTAGGATGATTGTATGTGTTGACCCTTCATGTATCCAACATCCATATGCACTTATTGATAGCTATGTAGCAAATCTAAAAAAGGAGTTGATACGACTATTGTGTTCAAAGAATGAGTAGGCTGAAACTAATTACCCTTAGTGCATTTTTGATCCATTCATCATTTCTGAGGGAATTGTGACACAAACTCGAATTGTTTTTTTGATTATGCGTATAAAATTCGTTGAAATAGTCTCAACTAATTCTTCAAGTTTGGCTGCTTATTAGAGGAGAACATTCAGGATCTACCAACTAAACTAGATGAACACCAAAGTGCTAAAGCTAAGAAATTACGAAAATTATTTAAGCCATCGATACCCATTCCCTAACCTATATATATCCCTTTACATACATTCAAGAAACTGTTTCGTTTCTAACCCCATACTGATTAAATATTACTAATTCTATGATAAAAATACAAACTCCTAGTCTTATACTGTGACCCCTAATGGATCTCATTGTGCATCTAATATGATTAAAATGTTGATGTACTTGATTGGAAGGGAGTGGTTGTGGGAGTTGTCGCATAAAAAGAAGTATACCATGAAATGTTTGAATGTGAAAAAGGAGTTTATTAAAAAAAATGTGCGAAGAAAAAAAAATCAAAAGAGAAGCATATGCAAGAATGGAAGTTGGCTGGAGAAGTGAAAAGATAAAATGATAATAAGATGGTCTCTATCACTTACTGAGGCGCGCATTTTCTCTCTTAGCATCTCCATTTGCCATATAAAGATCAAAAATTTGAAGTCTTAATGATTCTTAAAAAATTAGTTTGAACATGAACGTGTAAATTGAGTTATCCACGGTAGTTCGCTCCTCTAGTAGTAGTATTCTTTTCGCGAGACTATACACTCTAAATGTCCATTTTTCATAGAGTCAGGTATGAACGCATTAGTATCCAAAAATTCACTCCTATCAAGGCTTTAATGCCATGTACGATCATTCTTAAGCAAGTTTCTGTGAGACTTTCTTTTATGAGTGTGAACCAATGTGAGAATTTAGTTGAAATTACAAGTTCTAGGAGTAGGATAGTCTAAATAACTCTAATCAAGGTTTGATGCATAGCTGTTAACTTCACACACACCCGGATGCATAAATGTGACGCATATGTTATACCTATCTTGGTGGCATGAGGAGCATGTTAATTTCTTTCATGGTTTGATTGAGATTGATATGTATTTGTAGAGTTGAGTTGGCAGTTGATTGGGAGCGAGTGTTTCAAATTTTTCTTTATCTTTTTGAACTTAAATATAAGAATTTTGTGGGTATATTCACTAAAAACCCTCACGAGACAACACTCATCCACTAGGGGGAACCTAGGGGTTTAATAGCTTGTTGCATTCGCTAAATGCAACCGCAATTCCTGCGAAAGTGAGTTAAGAATTATCTCTTTCCATTTAGGTTAGTTTATTTTGTTAGCATTGTTTTCTCTTAGTCATTCTAGTTTAGTTTAGCTTGTTTTTAATATCGCTCTATCGCTAGGGACTAGTAATAGGCTAGTTGGGGGTTGTGACAAGCAGGGGAATTTGTAAAATATAACCACGCTATAAGAAGAAAGTCATAACTTAGTTCACAAAATCCCATTTTATTTGCAGGATGTGTTACAATGCCAGTTTATATATAATGAGACAAATCTATGATAAGTTTTGTGTATTAGCTATTGTTTTGTACAGATATGTTGTAGTGTTATGTGCAGGAAAGAATAATAGGAAACAGGTAAAGCTTAAATGTAGAGAAGACATTCCAATGCTGAATTGTGAGGTTCAAGCGATTGAATGGGGCTTGAGCGATCGACTAGTCAAGTGATTGAAGGTTTCTCAAGCGTTCGAATAATATGTCATTCAAGCAATCGAATGTTATTCGATCGATCGAGCATGGTTTTATCAGTATAACGCGAGCACGCAGCAGACGTATTGTAAACAACCCTGGCCCTAGGTTTGTCTATATGTAGGCATTATAAACACGTCCCAAAGGATGCCCAAACTTTTTTTTTTCAATTATATATATATAGATAGAGAGTTTTACTTTGATTTTGTAGGTTTATTGCTTGGATATTACTTTGGATTGAAGTTTGAAGTTTAATATAAGTTTTGTTTACTCCAGGTTTTATATTATCGTTATTTACTTTCTGCTTGATGTTTTTCGTAGTATTAATTAGTATCAGCATAGGGTTGCATGTTAGTTTCTTTTTAAACCATAGTTTTTATGATTAAAATTCAACCAAACAGACCCTAAATGTTTTCTCACGATAAAAACCAGTCTGTTGCAATCCAGATGATGTCTTAGTAGTCTCAGAGTTGGGAGATCACGATGAAATAGTGATCTCCAGCCTTTGTAATGCAACTGCAGAAAACCTGCGTTCAATTGATCGAAGATATTTTGTTCGATCGAACGTTAGGACAGTCAAGCGATCGAAGACGTTTCAATCGATTGAGAGATTATGAAGTTCAATCGATCGAGAGCTCGTCAATCGATCGAACCTACAGAATCTTGAGATGATCCTTTTAGGTATTCCTAGACTTTCTGTTTTTGAAATATGTTCTCAAACTGTCCCAATAAGCTGAGTTTGTGAAAACAGTTTCTTAACCTAAAGCCTTAAGGCTATTTTCTTCAATAACTTTTGCAAACCACTTTAAAGGCTTACACCATTCATAGTGCGAGAATTAACTATTGTTTTAAACCGCCTTCTATGTATTTTATACCATTTGTGATGATATAGTCCTGGTCATGAAATGGCTATTGATTCTTTATCTTTAGAAAATATGGAATACCAAAAAGGGATGTACTCCATAGAGCATTTATGAAACTGCATGGTAGATAATTAGGTCACTGTGGATTTGTGTGATGCCAACACCTTTTTCTTATAAAGTAAAACTATTTTAAATATCGCTTTAGTGATTTTGTTAATTACTAGTTAATTTAGTCACTTTACTTTAGTAGTTGTTAATTATTGAACTTCGTGTTCTACACCTTATTTAAAGTTTGAATTTTTTCCTTTTAGAGTTTAGTCTAAGCAAGTAACTTTAAACCTTCTTTGTGGGATCGACCTAGTCTTACCAGAATACTACATGCATTTCCACCTACACTTGGGTGTTGCACAAGAAGCACCTAAATTATTTCTGTGTCACTAGCATTTTCGTTGGGGCCATTCGATAAGGGGTCTTGGATAATGGTGTCGTTCTAGTTACTAGCTTAATACAAAAGTCGATCTCACGCTTAAGTGGTAATCCAGAGACGTTCTAAAAGACATTTCATAGTCTCGAACTAGTGGAATCTGAGCGATCATCAATTCTAAGTTTGTGGTTTCCATACTAACCAAGCAACTTGTAAGAAAGGCATCACTAGTAGGGTTGCATTGAAAATTGAAGGGTGGACTCCCTGGTATTGACAAGGTGATCGACTTACTAGCACAATCTAACTTTGCAGAATACTTAGTGACCAATCTATTCCTAGGATTACATCGAATTCTTTCATAGATAGAACAATTAAGTTTGCGGGTAGGTTCCTTATCTTCCAATGTCAGAGTGCAGTCCTTGCACACTTTTCCTAGATTTATGATCACTCCCAAGGGTGATGCCGCATTTAGGGCTACCTTGAGTGCTTGGGGTACTAAACCCAACTGTTGTACGCGCTCAAAGGCAATAAATGAATTTGTAGCACCAGCATCAAAAAGCACTTTAATTCGACTTGTATAGAATGAGAGTGTACCTTCCAAGTTCCGCTGTTCCTTTTCATCGTAGCCAGCTGCCTCGCATAAGATAGCATTGAGTCAGGCCTTACTAGCTTGACCTTGAGTAGTAGGCCCATGATAGTTTCCCTTTGGTGTCTTGCATTCTCTGCTCATGTGCCCTCTCTTGCCAAGTTATAGTAGACAACATTAGCTCAGTTCTTGGTCCTGGGGGTTGTGCAGTCTCGTGCCATGTGTCCCGGGATCCCAAAATTGAAACATCCATCCTTGTCTTTCCCGACAACTGTGGTTGGCACTTATGGTGTGTGAGGAGTTATGTTCTTGTCACAGGGAAGGGTGGGTCTGGGTTGCTTACCACTGTTCTATGGACGCTTATTTCCTTAGAAATGAGTCGGTGGTCTTCTTCTTGGACCATTCCTGAGCGGGGATGGTCAATGTGCCATTTGCTTCAAGCCCTGACAGCCATCTCTTTTTAATCCTGTTGCTAACTTGACCAATTCCTCGAAAGTTTGATTTAAATGCCCCAATGTCAGATGCTGGTGGTGCGGATTAAGTCCTCGGTTAAACTTCTTGATCTTCTTTTGAGGAGTCTCAACCATGTGAGGGGCAAAGCGGGACGGGCGTTCAAATTGTGTTGTGTAGTCTCGCACCATCATATTTCCTTACGTTAACTTGATAAACTCCTCACTTTGGTCCTTTTCGTCATTGGGAAAATACAGTTCCAAAAATTTCTCTCGAAAAGTAGTCTAGGTCATTCTTCTTGAAGCTTCTACTCCAATGGTTGCCCTCTCGGCTTCCCACCAATCGGCTACCACATACGTGAGCTGGAAAGTGGCCAGACAGTGCTTCTCCCTCAGCCATTGCTCTACTCACCAAGATTCACCAGTGCGGTCAAACCTATCAGGACGTAAAGCTCTAAATCCTTCAAGTAGTCTGTCTCGTGTTTAGGGTGGAGGTACAATGGGGATGTTGTTATTGCCGTTGCCGTGGTTCTTTCCTATGTGGTCCAGACGCTGTAGAAATGCACCAAAATCCCAGTAGGATCTATACCTTTAGGAATGGGATCTGCTGGTCCTCTATTGCGATTTTTTCTCGGTCTGCCTTCCATCATGCTTGTGTGCTTATGTACCTACTTGAATATCTATTGATTACTCTCTAGTCCTAACCATGGTTACAAGATACATAAACGACTGTATGTATAGATAGCAATTCTAATATAAGTACATAATACATTAAGTATTCACATCATCATATGGAGCATCACGTAAGGAAAACAAGTCTTCATTGACAACTTCAAATATTTACATAGTACGACATTGTTACAAAAACATTTACATACAAAAGTATGCATGCTGAATATTTACATAGTAGGGAACAGTATAAAAAACATATATAGGGAAAGGTGTACACGTTACTACTAAAACATGTTAAATGCCTAAGTACGTACTACATACACAAAAGATAGGATACGAGCCCTATTACAAGTTGAGCTCTAGATCCTGGGGATCCTATTCTAAAAGTCCTCCATGTCTGATTTATATGGTTGAGCGTCATCATGAATCGGAATCTCCTCACGTGGAACCCAGTCCAAGTATGGGTCAAGCTCATCGATCATCTCATCATCGTCGTCATCCTCTAAGTTATCCTCAAAATCATCCTCAACCTCTGGCCCTCCATCCTCCATGAGTACCATCGCTCTATCCTCTTTGGCATCTTCTGCCGGATCCTCATCGTCACTAGCCTCTGCTGGATCCTCCTTAGCTATGTCTCCCTTGAGTGGCCCCTTATCCACATCCTCAACTGGGTCAACATCTACTGCTGGATCAGCATCCTCTGTGGGATCCATGTCCTCTGCTAGATATTTCCATTGTCACCCTCCTCTATAACTATCTCTGTCTCATCATCGTCTGACTCATCATCATCAGACTCATCCTCACCATCAAACTCAATGACTGGCTCAACAGCTAGAGGTGCATCAACTATAGACTCCTCTGGTGGTGGTGGTGGTGTAGAGGTAGGTGGTCCTACAGGCAATGGTGGGGACTTTAACTCTACTCGAAAAGTGATGACTCAGAAAGTATCGCAATCCTGAATCATACCGACTGCCTCTTGATTAATGAGTCTAAGGGTGCTCTCTCGGTAGTGTGCCTCCATCTGTAGGATTATTGGATCCTGAATCCCCATCACGTGCATGTCATGCCACATATCCTCCTCTATATACTACTGGGCTCTTTGGTGAACCCTCTGGTGATATAGTACTAGGTCGATTGGCTCTATGTGGTCTGAGTCTATCCAATGTCCCCCAAATCCGTTCTTAATATGAATAGGTGCCATACCAACCTATCCAACATAAAACTATCATAAAGTTAGTATCTTCATAGGTGGAAAAGAGTGTAATAGTTTATAACTTAAGTGTGTAGGATAATCGGTGTACACGTCTAAACCTAGGGCTTTGATACTAAAATTCCCTGGCACGCCTCGGTGTGGCAAAAATAGGGGAAAAAAATAATTTCCTATCTTGGACCCTTAGGTACGTGACAAGTTGAATCACTGAATTGTCCATAAAAAAACCATCAATAAAAGGAAACATGACTTGTCATAGGATAAAACAAACCATCTTCTTACATCGTTATAATACAATGAAACAGTAGTACTAGTTCAGCTATTACATCATCGTAGATACATCAGAGTCTTAAGGCACTAGAGCCTTACTAAAACTATTACATAATGATTGATATGGTCCTCTGATAGGAGCTACAACCAAAAGTATTAACAAGATTACAACTACTGGGCTTCCCTCTAACTACCATAGCCATAATCCTCCTTAGTGTAATCTTGATCCACTTCCTCCTCTTGAGTAGCATCGTAACCTGTATATTCCTCCTCTAGATAAGCTCGAGTGAGAAAACTAAATTAAATGGAACTTATACAGCCACACATAAACAAAACATGTTTACTTCTTTTACTTCGTCTTTTAAAGTTCTTCCACGTTCTCACAATCGAGTGATGACCACTAACGTACCCAACTAAGTATTCGAAGAGAATGTAGACAAACAACATGACTAATCTCAACATCCCAGAGTTATTATAACAACCTGCTTCTAGAGGCTGACTCAGAAACCCAACTCTAGACAACAACAACAATAAATCTACCCACTTCTACACAAACTTTCATTTCGTCACAAAGAACCGAAGCATTCTTACTACCCTACACCTTGTCACAGAGAATTGAAGTGTTCGGCTCAACCTTCACTTCATCACCGAGAACCAAAGTGTTCAATTTAATTCTCACTTCGGCATGAAAAACCAAAGTGTTCAACCCTAACTTCATTTCGTCACGAAGAATCGAAGTGTTCGACTCTACCCTCACTTTGTCATGAAGAACCGAAGTGTTCAACTCAACCTAACAAATGAACCTGACACAGAGTCCTAGCATTCCTAATTAACCCAACACGAAGTCTTATCATAACCAAATTGAGTTTGACATAAAGTCTCAACTTACAACGCTAAGTCTGATATGGTGTCTTGACTCCCCACACTAGTACATCATCATACTAAGCCTCTCATGGCCACAAACCTGACAACTATACCTTTCTTACACCATCCCAGCCTTCATGGCCTGGTTTAGCTATTATACACTTAAAATAAGTATAAGCTGCTCCTGACATAGTAAAATTGATACTCACATATGCCTGACCGGACATGCATCACTCTTTACAGAGTTTGGTTCATTATATAACTCCCAATTATAACTATCAAGATTATGTTATTACATCCATCATTCTATTTTTCATCATAATGTAATTACAAAATCTAAATAAACGTTAACGATCAACTCCTGGCCTTGAAAACAACTTAAGGAAACTTTTCTAAGAAAATTACTGACAAATTAGTATTTCCTATAAATCAGTTTCTGGAAA
The DNA here is from genome assembly GCA_033977485.1 of Hydrangea macrophylla. NCBI lineage: Eukaryota > Viridiplantae > Streptophyta > Magnoliopsida > Cornales > Hydrangeaceae > Hydrangea > Hydrangea macrophylla. Next base: position 7,850,656 of record CM066990.1, on the reverse strand, counting down.
AAGTTCCAGAAACTAGTTTCTACCTACAAATCAGTTTCTGGAGGCCTACTCTAGATTCCATCTTCTCATTCAATGTATAACACATTAAGCTAAGGGTACTAAACATACATACTTATACAGACAGTATAACATGTTCACAGTAGTTCTAATAACCCATATAAATCCACTGTTGAATCTATATACAACTTATTAAAGCATCCATCATAAGTTCAAAGGATCATTTGGATGTTGGATACATAAAACACATACATATTCATTACCAAGACTAGGATACTAACATGCAGCTTCTAATAAACATATGGCAAGGTTTCATGTTGACAAGAAAATACAGTCAAACAAAGCTTAGGATTCAAAGGAATAGAAAATAGAACCCAGAAACCAGTTCCTTCCCACAGACGGGTTCCTTGAGCTTTCTCCAAAAATTGGTTTCTCCCAGAAATCGATTTCTCCCCGTTCCTGGTAGTTTTTGACAACATTATTATAATACGGATTTTACTTCCAAAAACTAACATCCTCAAACACCTACTAAACATTACTATATATTATATAAGTTCTAATTGAGTTAGAAAACTCACCAATGCTTTAAATTGAGCTTTGCTTATAGGAATTGAGCTTAGGAAGCTTGAACTTAAGCTTCTATGGTGGAACCTTCTTCTTCTTCTTCAAATATTCTTGATTCTGCACTTCTTCTTCGGTGGTGTTTGTAAGTATATGGGTGTATGTATGCAAGTGTATACAAGGAATAGGAAATGAATACTAGATTTTCTCATAACTCCTCTTCTATCTCTCCATATAATCTCTCCTCTCCTAGCTCTCTCTAACTTATGCAGATTTTTGTATTCAAAGAATGGAATGCAAGAATGCATATTATATAAAAGGTGGTGGATGGATATGTGTCACCATGCATGTGCTATGGTGTACATGCATGGACAAGTGTCCTAGGGGTGGACAAGTGTCATGGGAAATGGTGACAAGTGGAGATGGTGGCACATGGGCAACCATGTGGCTGGCCATGGTAGGTCCCTCCTTGGGTTTTGTGCCACATTCTTAGTTTGCATACATAAGTCCTCGGTATGCGTGTTGGTCTCAGTTAATGTGTACCTGAGTGTTATTTCTACTATTTGGGTCCCGGTCCGGGTACGAGACTAAGTTAAGTCTAATTACGATTGAGTCGATATGTTGCCAACAGTCTACTTAGTACTACAACACGTCGATATAGTCACACGATTAAAATAATATACTAATAAGCCAAATACAAAAATTCAAAAAACTGATTTATTATACGAAGAGAAATTATAGGTACTACACTAAGGGATATCTTTCCAAGCCGCCTGTTTAAGTTTCCCCTAAGCCAAACAGACGGTTTAGTGCTTGAGCCATATGTTGAATGATGTAGAGCAAAGATACACATCAATTGAAAAGTAATGTTTGGCTTTATTCTTCCCTTGCATTAAATTGAGGTATTACATGTTACATGTTGATCGGGAGTAAACAAGACCTAATTATATGCCTTAATTCACATTTGTTAGTACTTTTTATCTTGTTTTGTTGTATTTTTATTTCGTTTTCCATTTTCTGTCAGGTTTTGGAAGAAAACAAGAATCCAATCTAAAAAGGGTGTAAAAATAGACTGAAAGAAGCAGAAAAAGCTACATCACTCGCGCGACAAACCAGAACCTCGCTCGCACGACCTATGTAAAAACCAAAGATGCATATTTCAATGTACTGAAGATCCATACGTGAACAAAATTGCCTAATTACGTCCAAAAACGTAAATAAAGCAGTATAAGTGCAATTAGGTTTAGAAAAGCTTCGAAAACTTGTTCCAAAACTATATATACTCTATTCTAATTCAATTTTGGGGTTATACATTATTACACAACATTATACACATCCATATACAACTAAAACTTCAGTCATTGAAAGGGGAGAAGCAAGGAGAAGAAGAAGAAGAAGACCAAAGATTCCCATGGCCTCCTCCATCAATAACTTGCCAATCTTCGATTCTATGGCTGCTTAGACCGATATCTAGGGTTTCAATGAAACCCTAGCCAAGTAATAGGATGTTATTTATGTTTTTATTTTAGATTTATTATGTATGGATGATGATTACATGTTTCAAGGATTTTGAATAATAAAATCGTACTTCTATTCATTAAATCATTGCTTTCAAAGTTTATTCTTGTCTTAGATCTATTTTGAATGTGATGTGCTCAATGATCTATATTTGCTGTGCTTGTATAGATTATTTACATGTAATAGTGCTTATTTGAATTATGATATCATTTAGTCGAATGCCTAGGCAAGACGGAGTGTGCTACAACCCTAGTTTAGTGTGAGACACTCCGTTCCAACCGAAGATGAATTATTTTGATGCTTAAGTCGTAGTTATCTTCTTGACGGAGGAATTGGTCTTGTATCTATGATACCCCATTATCATCCAACGTAATAAGCTAATTGAATGCATAAATACCCTTATTATGAAGCTAGTGGTGGATTTGCAATCATAGGTTCACCTTAAATATCATTTACAACAACTTTTAATTGCTTTCATAGTTTAGACTTATTTTCACTGTTCTTAGTTTAATTAAAATCAAAATCAAAATTCTATTTTCATAATTAACTAGGGTTAGGTTTTAAAATTAAAGTGCTTGAGTATTTCAATCTCTATGGGTTCGACCTCTACTTCTACACTACAAATCTTTTAAAGTAGAGTATACTTTTTATCTTGATTTTGACAAGATGAATTTTTGGCGTCGATGCCAGGGATTGTGATATTTTTGCCATTAATTTTTAGAATCTTAATTCACTTAGTTAGTAAATACTAGGCTAGATTTTATTTCCTTTACTTCTAGTTTAATTTTCGGGTTCCTAAAATTATCCGTGTTTTTGCAGCTTACAAGTCATCAAATTCTAGCAAGTTTGAGTGGAGCAACAGTGCATGTCAACAGAGCTTACGCAAACCTGAAATAAAAAAATTACAATCAATTTAAAAATATCAAGTAAATCCGTTGTTTTAAATTTCGTATCGAAGCACTGTAAGTCAGGACACTGAGATGCATTACTTGCATAAGGGTAGGTGTGAAGTGAGCACTGCATTAGCTAGGAAACCCGGAGCGCTGGGCTTTGACGCGAATCACTACATAACAGGATTACTTTCATGCATCATAGAAGCTGTGTGCTTGTTGTCTTATCTGCATGATTGTCTTTCGTATTTGTTTGAGTCAGTCTTTATCTTAGTTTTGGTTTTTTTTAGTTTATGTTTGGTACGCGTTCGAGTAAACCCGCTTTACATTATTTCGACCCTGAACTTGAACGTACCCTAAGAGTCCTTAGGTCATCAACCCAAGCTTCTAGAGCTTTTTTGGTATTAGACGATGAATCAACTCCAAAACCGTCGTTGTTATTTCAGGCCGAAATTTAAAGCACACTTAAACATTTTAAGGAAAACTAGAATTATTAAAATCGAACCTATTCCAATGGCTAACTTTGGAAATAATGGGAATAACGAAAATAATCAAAATAATGGAGGCAACCCCAACATACCTCTGCCTCCACCTTTGAAAGATTATTTTACCCCCACAGCTTATACGCCACCGTCGTGCATAGAATTACCAGAGGTGACGGCATCTCACTTTGAGATAAAGTCATCTACCATTGTGCTACTCCCTTCATTCCATGGCCGTATTAAAAAAGATCTTTATCATCACTTAGGAGAGTTCCAAGACATATGCTCTACATTGAAAAATCCAAAATCTAACTGACGATGAATTAAAATTGTCTCTTTCCATTCTCCTTAATGGGTAAAGCTAAGTATTGGCTGCAATATCTTGAGCCAAACACTATTAAAACATGGGAAGCATTACATACAACATTTTTACAAAAGTTTTTCCCATCACAAGAGCTAATCAATTAAGAAAATCGATACTGAATTTTGTGATGCAAGATGGGGAAACACTCTATGACACTTGGGAATAATTTAAAGAATTATTACACTCTTGCCCACATCATCAAATTCCCAAGTGGCAATTGATACAGATTTTCTACGAGGGACTTGTTCCCTTACTTCGTAATACTGTCAATGTCGTTTCTATGGGTAGCTTCCTACACGAAAGTGCCGACAAGGCATGGAAATTTTTTGAAAATTAAGTGAGAATTTGATGCATCAATCCGTGTCGGTATGTCCTGAGGGGTGTCTTCCACCTAAACCCAAGCGAAAGGAGCGTTTTGAGTCAAGTCATTCAATCAAAAGATAAGAACTATCTAAAAACCTTGACCAGTTTATGATAATGAAACAAACGTCGGGCTCACCCTCTTACGAAAGTTGTCAAATATGTTCCGATCCTTCACATTCCACACTTGCATGCCCATCCGCATCTCAATTTCCAGAATTCGTGTAGCAACACATACACTCTATTCAACAATTTCCACGGCGCAGTAATCCTATGATGACTAATTTTTTGAATACTTATCAACCCCAATTTCAACAAAAGTCAATACCAACACCCCCCTCCTAATCCTAACCCTCCAAGGGATAACGCTTTTGAGGCAAAGGTGTTGGGGTCCCTTAAGACTATCGAAATGCAAGTGCAAGCAGAAGCACAAATAGTGTACTCTCATACACAATCCATTGTGAAGAGTCCTAAATGGGACAACTAGCTAATGCGGTGACTCGTAGAAACTAGGGTAAGTTTCCTATTCAAAATCCTAAGGGACAAGAGGAGATTGAGGGTATGAGTGTGCAAGTAAACGCCATCTCAACTAGGATGACTATGTGTGAGGAAGAAGCTATAGAGATTCTGAGAGACGATTTCTAAGATGGACACATTAATTTGAATCAAGCGAAGGGTGAGGACACGAGCCAAATTAGGACAGAAAATGAACCAGTCCTGACTAATTATATTCCAAAAATGCCGCTTCCACCAAAAATTGAGGAACCGTCACATTTTTCAAAGAAAGGGTTGAAAATTGAAGATATACTAGAGGTGTTTAAACAAGTGAAAATTAATATGCCATTCCTCAACGCTATTAAAAAAATTTCTGCATACGCTAAATGTCCTAAAGACCTATGCACTCAAAAGCGTAAATTGCACAGTCATATTCTGAAAAAAGGCCTTTCTCACTGAAAAAAGTAAGTTCCATTTCCAACACGCTCCTCCAAAGTATAAGGATCCTAGAACATCTACCATTTCTTGCCATATAGGTGACACTTTAATCCATCGGGCTCTCCTTGACTTAGGTGACACTTCAACCCATGACTGCTACCATACAATTAGCAGATCGTTCTGTTAAAATCCCTAGGGGAATCATTGAAGAAGTCTTGGTAAAAGTTGATGAATGTTATTATTTTGTCAATCTCATGGTCCTTGATGCTGAACCAGTAATAGATGCTTGGAACATACTCCTGTTATTCATGGTCGTCCATTCTTAGCAACCGCTAACGCTCATGTCAACTGTTGAACGGGGGTGATGAAGGTGTCATTCGGCAACATGAACCTCAAATTAAATGTATTCAATGCCGTCGGTCAACCTGTTAAGGATGACGATTAGCCTTGTGTGGCAGAGAGTGAGATTAGCCAAGCTAATGGACCCAATAACGTAATAAACATAAATGAAGGGAAGGAGATAATGCACAATGAACAGAAAAGTTCTAATAAACTGGATCCAATTGATGAAGTTACTCGAATGGTGAGAAATTGATTTGAACATAATCAGGGAGAACCGTCGATCGAGTTAACAAATAATGACATTATTTCTGTTTTCCACTGGAGTCTCCCTATTGCCTTCAAGGGTACTAAGTCTGAGTTACGGCCTCTATAAGTCTTGAGCTAGAATGGTTTAGCTAAAGACGTAAAAGACAGCGCTTCTTGGGAGGCAACCCAAGCTTTTCTCATTTTGTTTTCTCATTTTTGTATACTGTTTGGTCATTTAGGTTAGTTTTGAGTATGTTTTGGTCATTCTTGACAGGTTTCGGGCTCGGGGATAAGTTGTTTTGAACTTATTCACATTTAAAGGAAGAGAAAAGAGAAAAAAGACATCTCGGAGGCACGGCCGGCTCGCGCGACATGTCGCTTGCGCTGCCCACTCGCACGAGATTTTACCTTATAGAAAATTTTTCCAAACTTTTTATATGCCCTCAGATTCTAGTCGTGCCTCATGTCGTGCGCGCGAGGGGTATTCACCCGAGCTGCCTGTTCGCGTGATCCTTTGCCTTAGAATTTTTTATGAACCTTAAAAATAGCCTCAGACCCACCTCGCGGGGGGACTGGGGTGGGCGAAGGTCGCTCGCGCGGCCCGCTTGAGCAAGGGGTTTTTTTTTTTTTTTTTTGTGTTTTTCTCTGTTTCTTACCTTCTTTCTCCCAAACCTAGTCAGTTGTTTTTTATATTTTCTGTTTGCTCCCTTAGGATCCTTTTAGATCTAGTCTTTCTTTGTTTTCATAGTTCTGTTTGTGCTTGTTTATGTTTATTTTCGAGTCTTGTGGTTTTAGTTTAGTTTTTCAAAAAGTACACCACGGTCTGCATTATTTACATATTTATATTTGTATGAGCTATTGGTGTTCGTTTGTATGAGCAATTGAATTTTATTGCCATATTCATATACGTTCACCTAATTGTGATTGCCAGAATCGAGGGACTGTCTTTCCTTGTGTACTCTCTTTTCTTTTGTTTTATTGTTTTATTGAGGACAATGAAAGGTTTAGGTTTGGGGGTATGCAATCACATGCACATTATTATGCACCAATTTTTTTAATAAATTTCAATACGTGTGCTTAAATAAATGATGTTATTGACGTTTTTGCAATCTCAAGTTGATACTTCTTATTAGGTAACTTAGATTGTTATAGAATGGTAAATATGAGAAGATGTGGTTAAACATTTGCTGAAGTCATGATGCGATGTTTAGGATATATATCGTTCGAATCATAGTTTTTTTATCATAGATTTGCACACAGAGCTATGCACTGCACGTAGTCGCTTGAATACATGTTTGAGGTAAATTGTAATATGATTCGGATTTCTAGATAACGCATAGTGTGGAGACTAGACCCAGTGAGCTTTTGAGCCTAACTTTTCTTTTCTGGAGGGTTATAAATACATTTTGTGTTTGTGAATTTCATTTGAATAGTGCATTAACTTGTTGTTATAATCTCATTATTCTTTCTTTAATCACCATTATCCTTTTTTGCTCCAACTTGACCAACTTGGAGTTCACCACTAAGAGATTCATCAACTTTTAGTGTTGATAAGGCGGTGTGTTGATTGAGAAAAAGAAAACAAGATGATGTTTCGGGAAGTTGCCTTGCTATTTAATGATTATTCATTTCAAAATTTGTTAAAGTGAAATTCCATTTGGATCATTATTTGGGTTTGAATTTCATCTCTCTTTGTTCATGCTCTTCTCTTCAAAATCAATGGGATCTTCAATATCCCACTTGAATTCCTTGAGTTTGATTTCTTAATTTTCTATAAATTTTATGTTCATAGGGGAATTAGAGTTGATCTATGATCACTTCTATGAATAATTGATGGATCTAAGCCTGTGTTCATGGCTTTGGTTCATCCATTTGGAGTTTATGAAACTACCTATGTTTCATTGAATTCTATGAAATTAGGGTCCCTTTATCCTCAAGGATCATATATTTAGGAGAGGGATTAGATGTAGATCTAGTTGTTCTCTTGGTTTGATTATTGAATTTAAGTGTTCTTGTTCATCTAAGGGATTGAAAGTCCTTAGAACCCATGTCTACATTTCTCATTTGATCTTAACTTGGTCCAAAATTCTAGCGAGAATTTGGACCAAGAATTGGTTATAACCACTCAAGATAATCAAACAAATATTAAGGACCTTCGTGAATTCAACCTTGAAGAAATCTCCATGGAGATCTCTAAGGATTCTACTTTAATTCAGAACATACCCAAATACTTAAACTTAGTTGGATCTACCATCAAACCATGACAATCGGTTTGATCTAGATCCAATCCCTCTCTCAAGTTGATGGTCCTTGAGGAATTAAAATTGATTTTTCTTGATTTTCCTCCCAAATCAATGATCCTTGGAGATTAAGAACACTAAACCTTCATAGGTTTCAATAGAATATGAAGAGCATTCCATGAAATCTTCAAATTAACAGATCCAAGCCATGGTTACAAGATTTGAATCTACCAATTGATCCTAAATATAATTAAAATCAACCTTAATCCTCATGTAAATCACAAATTTATAGAAAATTAAGAGATCAAACTCAAAGGATTCAAGTGGGATATTCAAGATCCCACTGACTTCCAAGAGAAGAGCATGAACAAAGACAGATAGAATTCAACCTATCTTGATGATCCAAAGCAAATTTTATTTTTAAGAAGCTTATTTTAAAACTCAATCCATGATCAACTAGATCCAAGTCAACAAATAGATGAGAATTCAATCGCAATTCAAGTGGTGTTGGCTGAAATGGGGTTAGAAAAGACTTTTTGAAAATTGTGTAAAAGGGTCCTAGAATTCTTTGAATTGTGATTGAATTATAAAAATATGTACTACTAGATTAGAGAATTACCTTTGGGAATAGTCAGATTCATAAGAGTTTTGACTGTTTTTAGATCAATCTCCAAGTCCTCTTTACTTCTCTTCTTCAGGCTTTTTCTTCTTTTCTCTTTTCTTCTTCTAAATTTCTTCAAATTCATTGAACTGATTACTTTTAGATCTTCAAAGACTGAGTTTCATTGGAAGAAACTCAAATTGTATCTCACTTTCTCTCACTGAATTTCTCTCAATTCTCTCAATTCCTTCCCAAAACTAGCCAACCTCTTTTCTCTTGAAATGGGTCTATATTTATAGAAAAACTTCAAATTGAAGGTTACTTTTGTCCTTTTTAGATGATCTGATCTTCTTAAAGATGACTTAAGGGTATAAAGTATGCCCTTAAGAAACGAGGTCGTTTGGGATATTCTAGAGATCGAAAGAAAATTCTAGAAATAATTTTATTTATCAAAATAGCATCCAGCGCAACACTCGCTCAATTTGGAAGCAGCACTCAGTAAGTGCCGGTGCGGTAGTCAGTGACTCTCGCGCTGTAACCCTGACTGCTGCAGCAGCACTCACAAAGTGCTGGCTCTTAGTCCTGCGTGACGTTTTATTTCTATTTTTGAATAGTTTCTTTTCTTTTTCTTTTCAGAGTCTATTTTTCTTTAACAATCCTTATTTAAGTGTTCTAGCTTCAAAATATTATACATAAAAGATTTTTGAGATTATTCCAAAGTCTAGAACAAATAGAATTCATCTTAAAAAAGCCTAATTTCATTTGTTCTTCATCAATTTTGTTTTTCTCTCCCGTAAATTATGAAATGATGATTTTGTGCTTTGAAATCTTTTTCTTTGGATTTCTGATATCCTTGACGCTCTAATTTCCTTATCATACGTATTTGATGCTCAATAAATCAGGGAATTTCATTTTGAAGACCTGTTTGCCCTTTTTGAAATAAGATTTGATTGAAAAAGCTTTTCGAAATCCATGAAGAGTTCTTGAAGATCGTTCGAACACGTCAGACAGTATCATCATCATATCCAAAGTTAATTCTCACTAGGATCGAAAGCCTGGTCAAAATTTGGGTGTCTATAGTTAGCCCCACTTTGACAGAGCTTTCGTGATGCAACACGAATCATAAACAAAATGTCAAAGCCTGTGTGAGGACAAACTTTTAACCTGGCTAAAGAACCTAGGTAAAACAAAATACGCTGTAAAAGCGGCTACTGACACGGCTGGTGCTGGTCGTGCTCATCAGTGAGCTGTCTACGTATCCTTGAAGGAATCAGACAAGAACGTAGTTCGGGCAAAGGATCATACATAAGCACAATTAGATACACGGATGAATGAACCTATCTTATCGTGATGCATGTGCTTATGTAGTGATGGCTGCCAATATAATTTCATGCTTCATGCTTTCATGTGATGCATATATGATGATCCAGAATCATGCTACCTCTAGTGATAAGAGTGCATTTCATCTTTTGACATTGTTCCACTCTGGGAAGTTTGTATTTTCAATGAGATAACTGATCCAGATACATTTCACGCCTTACACTGCTTCATAGAATTCAGAGTTGTTTCCAGACTCAAGTATTTTTAAGAATCAAAATCGCTCCAGATTTCATGATTCCAATTTAGTAGAAAAGTCAAAATTGCTCCTGATTTAATGACTCTGATTTATCATAAAAAGCCAAAATCATTCCTGATTCAGTGACTCTAAATTGTAGAAAAGTCAGAATTGCTCCAAATTCAATGACTCTGAATCACAGAAAAGTCGAAATTGCTCTAAATTCAATGACTCCAAGTTCACAAAAAAGTTAGAATTGCTTCAAATTCAATGACTCCAAGTTTGCAGAAAAGTCAATGTCACTTTAGACAATGACCCCAAATTAGTAGAAAATTCAATGTCGCTCCAGAAAATGACCCCAATTTTAGCAGAAAAGTCAGAATCGCTCCAAATTCAACTACTCCAATTTTAGCAGAAAATTCAAAGTTGCTACGGACAATGACCACAATTTAGCAAAAAAGTCAAAGTTGCTCTAGACAATGACCCCAATTTTTTGCAGAAAAGTCAGAATCACTACAGATTCAATAATCCCAATTTTAACAGAAAAGTCATAATCGCTTCAAATTCAATGACTCCAATTTTTAGTAGAAAAGTCAAAGTCACTGCAGACAATGACCTAATTTTAATAAAAATGTCAAAGTCGTAACAGACAATGACCCCAGTTTTTAGCAGAAAAGCCAAAATCGCTCCAGATTCAATGACCCCAATTTAGTAGAAAAGTCAAAGTCGCTCTAGACTAACCCCAATTTAGTAAAAAAGTCAAAGTCGCTCTAGAAAATGACCCTAATTTAGTAAAACACTCAAAGTCCCTTCGTACAATGACCCCAATTTAGAAAAAAAGTCAAAGTCACTCCAAACAATGACCTTGATTTTTACCTAACGGTCATTTAGACATACATGCAAATCCTTCCTTCCTTTCTTCTTTCAAACAATCAAAATTTATTATTCACTTCAAAAATTGGGAGTCACACAGACTCAAAATCCGTTTATTTCAAAATATGGAGTCACGCGGACCTAAAGTTCATTTCGTAATTTTACAAATCTGGAGTCACACAGACTCGAAAAATTCATTCTCATTGCAAACTTTGGAGTCGTGCAGAGTCGAAAAATTCATTCTATTTCAAAAGCTAGAGTCGCACAAACTGAAAAATTCATTTCTATCTCGAAATCTGGAGTCAAGCGAACTTGAAAAATTTTTATTTCATAATCGAAAATCTAGAGTCGTGCGGACTTGGAAAATTCATTTCGATTTCAAAAATCTAGAGTTGCCCAAACTCGAGAAATTCTTTTCTAGGCACCAAAGTTCAACAGGGGGCAAACATTGGAGGTTTAAATTCAAAAGTTGAAACTTTTTGAATTTTGGATGGAAATAACAACCAACTCCACAACTTCCCCATTCGCGGCACGCGCGGGCTAGAACGACAGTCATTGATTACCATTGTGGCACTCGCTGAATTCTGCGGTGGCAATCAACAAGTATTGCGCGGCAGTTAGCGAATGCTGTTTGTGATTTCCTGAGTGCCGTTTTGGGTGCAGAATGCATATACGTTTATATGTTTCTTTCATTTCATTCACCTTCTACCTTTTCCTCAATCCGAATTTCTCTCTTAGGAATTTTTCTACATTCATTTCTAGTAATCCAAAGGACTAACAGGTTAGTTCCCCTCGATCAAAACTTTTAATTTCTTCTCTGTTGCTGTTATTTTCTTAATTTTTGTTTTTCTCCCCCTATTCTTTAAAACATGGATCTTTTTTTTTTCTTTTTTCTTTCTTTTTCTTGATAGATTCGATTGCCACGGCCAGCGGTTCGGGTGGCTCTAGTAGGATGAAAAGGAAGTACAAGCCCGTTCCTCATCCTGACCACACTTTTCTACTCTGAGATCCCGAGCAGCACATATATGCTTGGGCATTCCGATGAGAGGTACATTTCTTCCATTATTCCCCCTTTAATTCAACACTCATCATTTCAATGATATTCGAATGCATGTGTTCACTAGATATTTTCAAATACTTTCTTTGATTTTTCATAGTAGTGTTATTTCTTTTTCTTTTTCTTTTTCCTTTACTATACTAAAACCTTTATGACTTCTTGGAGTTTCAGCCCGAGTCACTGAAAGGCCATGGCAGCCTTGCCCATGGCTACGAGTGGTATACGTCCTTAAATGAGATTGTCAAGGGCTATATCAACATGGCTGACTTTTAGGAGTTTTTCCATTTCTTGATCAAGAGCTCTAATGATCTCCGGTAAATCCATGCTCTCACAGAGCAATGGTGGGACACCACCAACACCTTCCACTTTGAGTTCAGGGAGATGACGATGATCCCCCTCGACTTCAGCTGACGTTTTTGTCCAATTTTCTTTTAAAACTTGTTGAAGTGCTTTTCAAATGATTTAGGGTGATATCAGAACTTTTGGGTGAATTCGGATGATTTCGATCAAATCCTGGTCAAACATAGTCAAATCTTGGTCAAACCGATCAACGGAGACTTTCCAGGAACTTCTAGGCCTTCTGGGGGGTCTCTAGGAGTTAAAAATTTCATCTGATTTTACATTAAAACTCATTTTATTACTTTTCTTACGACGTAGTGTGTTTCTAGAAATTTTGGTCCAAATCTAGGAGGGTTTGGGCTTTCAGTGGCATTTTGGTTATTTTGTACCACTTTCTGAGCATTTTGAGAGATAGAACTAACTTCTAAGAGTCATTTTTGAGTCTTTTTCAATCATCATGAACCACCAAGCTATGTGTATCCTAAATCTAATAGCCGACAAATTGGGGTGTCTACAGTTTGCCCCCCTTTGGCATGAACTTGCGAGATAACGCATGTCGCAAGCAAGTGTGAAAGCTTTGAAGAGATAGGTCTTTTTAGAGGCTATAGATTTAGGATAAAAGCGTTGCAAAGATTCAAGGATGAAAAATATTATGCTGATGTTGGTACTAGTCATGCTTTGCACAAGTTGCCTACGTATTCCGGGGGAATCAGACCAAGACGTAATTCGGACAAACACGGGACGAAACCACACATACAAATACACAACAAAACAGATGGATGCTATGCTATGAGAATGATATGTAATGCATGGATGTGATAGATTTTGTCATGTCTAGCTCTATGGTCCTAGTATGAACTAGTGCTATAGGGTATGCCACTCCGGGCGGACTTGTGTTGTGCTAGTGTTTTAACTCTAGTTTAGTGGTTGACTCGGATAAGGATACCAAGGTTTTGAAGACCCTAGGTCTTGGGGGCAAGCCTCTAAATTTTGGGAGTGATTATAATTGGATGTAGGGGTTCCTGAGGAAGACAGTTAAAGATGAAGTTTGAAGCATAACCGATGGACATGGAAGCCCTGGAAATCAGACAACAGATAAAAAACCCTAAGATGCCAGGCGACTGACATCGAAGCCCTAAGATGTCAAGCGATGGACGTGGAAGCCCTAAGATGTTAAGAGATGGATATGGAAGCCCTAGATGTCAAGCGAAGGACATGGAAGCCCTATATGTCAAGCGAAGGACATGGAAGCCCTAAGATGAAGCGATGGACATAGAAGTCCTAAGATGAAAGACATGGAAGCCCTAGATGTTAAGCGATGGACATAGAAGTCGAAGGACATGGAAGCCCTAGATATCAAGCGAAGGACATGGAAGCCTATGATGAAGGACATTGTCACATTCTAACCTGCCCCAGTGGATTAGAATATGTGTGACAAGATTATACACGTCTTAACCTACACTAATAGGAACGAAACATGAATTGAACCACTTTAAAGCACTTTATTGTGGAAAAACAGCCCCAAGGGCAAAATGATCATTAATAAAGTATAGTAAAATTTTACACCAAAAGGTAGGTCTTTGAGTTCTAGTTCTAACACAAAAAAATAGCACGTGAATCCAAAATTTCTAGAATGAGTTAAGTATGTTTCCGTAAAAGTCGACGTGCAGCAACATTTACACGCGGATCCATCCACCCTATATAGCCGGATCAATCCGAAATTTAAAATCTCCAACAAAATGTCCACGAAGAAGCCTGGATCGATCTACCCTTTGCACTCGGATCGATCCGGGTTCCTGCAAAATAGATCTTGCTGCTAAAAACTATGCTTACCATGTTTTAAACACATCCATAACTAAACCAAACTTCATAAAAGTTTGGGAAACCATTCCAAACACACTCCCAAACATTTTTAAACATAAACCAAGCATGTAGAACATATATACAACCATAATTGGATCAAAATAACCCATAAACAGATCTTTTTTGCATCAAACACACTCTTGACTTTCATCTTCCATCAAACTAACACCAAAGAAAAACTTGTTGGAAATGAATTCAACACTTTCACCAACACCAAGATTATACAAGGAACTCGTTTAAAACACTTAGCAACACAATCCAAACTTGCCGAATTGACTCAACACAACAACTACACAAAACCAACTTAACATGGAAATTATACAAGTTCTTCAAGTTAACCTCAAAGCTACCAAATCACAAGTTGTAGAGTATTAAGTCCCATGGTTTCAACAAAAGTGCTAACTCTACCATTAGAGAGACTATAAGTTGCAACATATTACAAATTTATAAGAGAACATATTCACAAGTTCTAAATCTCTCCCATTCCCAACCCGTGTCATTTCCTCTCTGGGTATTGCTCCGAACCTACGGTGGTTGTTATTTACCACAATAGAAAAGGAAAACGGTTTTCTTAAGCATTATGCTTACTTAATAAACTAACGTGAATTGGATGTGGTGAACATGTATAATGCAACAATATAAGCATGTAAGCATACGTATTCGCAGAATTCATGGGTTAATGGTTCATTTAGACTGGAAGACCACTTCCTTGGCCGTGCGGTCACTTATATTCCTTGGACTTCCGTATTTATCGGATTCTTCCTCTTCTCCTTCCTTATTACTCCCAAAAATGAACCATTACTCCCAATTATTCATTGACGACTTAACATATAAGCATATAGCCACATAAACATGATAATTTCATACCAAATTAACATAAAGTTCTAGTATTTAGCATGAATTCAACCGTAACTTCAAGAATTATCATTTGCTAACTATCAATTGAAGCACAGGACATGTGCCGCATCAAAGCTTAAGTTAGAAAACTCACCTCTCATAGTTTTTATCCCAAATAAGCAAGAAATGCATAATTTCATTAACAATTCTTGCTCAATTCTCTCTTCGGAGTAAATCCTATGAGAATTTGGCAACCGCGTGTCACTAATTAGCGTAAGCTACCAAAATTACGATGATTAAAACATAAATTAAAGGTATAGAAATGATCGTCTCACCTCCACTAGTCCGAATACGCTTCGGTTCGCAAATTGGATGACGAACGACGACGGAACGACGATTCAACGGCGTTGGAGACGAGTTCGTCTTTCTCTCTTAGTGAGCTCTCTCCCTTTTGTTTAATTTTCTGTAAATTGGAGAGTTCTCTCACTCTCCCTCATTTTCCTCTCTTTTCATTTGTACCCCCAACATTTCTTAAGTTCTCATTATGAAATCCCTAAACATTCCATTAACTACTCAATCATCTAATGAGTGTTTGCCTGTATTTCGTATGAGTCGCAATGTGAGTCCAAAATATTTTGTGAAGTTACTATCGTACCTACTAATTATGAATCTTTTCAGTTATGCCCTTATTTGGGTATCCAAACTAATACCAAATGATAACATAGAGCAATATAATTTAAAGGCATCTTCAAACAAGTATCCATGTAATCATATAAATGCATTTAACATATAAAATGAAAATTTATTATATCTTAGCCCTTCACTGGGTCCCACCTCTTTACCTATCCTATCTCACTGGGGACTTTTTCAAATGGTGTCCTTCTCTGAACACTTTTCATACGGGCGAGTTCAAAGCCTCCCCTTAACTCATTTTATATACTAATTATATAAATTAATGCAAATTAACATAATAATGAACATTTTTTTTTCCGAGTATGGGTGTTACATTTCTCCCTCCCTAAAAGGAAATTTGCTCCCCGAACTTATTCTTACCTCAAGAATCAAAGAGATGCAGTGTAGACACCCCAATTTTGACCAAACGTTGGACAAAGGGGAGTATTACCTCCAAATCCAATGATGACAATGTTCGAACTAATCTAGGACTTCCAAAGATAATTCAAGCTCTTCTCCGACTCAAACAAAAAGCAGAAAGGAAAGATAAAAGGAAAATAGAGACAAAACGGCACCTGGGCCCACAAGCGGCAATCACGGGATACCGGTGCGGCACTCCCGGATTGCCGAAATGGCATTCAGTGAGAACTGCACCGGCAGTCATTAACTGCCGCTAAAATGTATCAAGTGTCGCTAAAATTGGAAATCCTAAAAAGACAACAGTTCATGGAGTTGTCCGCGACATTCATTGAATGCCGCGTCGGCATTCACTGAATGCCGTTTTGGAATTCAGCGAGTGCCGCTTCCATCTCCATTGAGTGCCGCATTTTTGTAACAGCCAGCTGTAATACAACACATTTTGTACTACCAAACGACAATCCGAATTAGGGTTTTTTGCTCTGAAATGACCAAAATACCCCTTCAAATTTGTCTATAAATAGAGGATGAATATCCTCTTGCATGGGGTTGGAATTTTCTTTGAATCTAGAGGTTGTATTAGTTCTCCAAGTCCTAAAATTTTCAAAATTTCTTCTCTAAACACAATTAGAAGTTAGTTTTAGAAGAGTTGAAAAGGGTGTAAAGCTTGATTAGTCTTTGAAAGTTCTTCAAAATCAGAAAGTTGAGGATATTTTGGAGGTAAAACTTTGAATTAATTAGTCTCTCTAATCACAATATACTTAGAGTTTTTGAATTTTCTTTTCCTCTCCCTTTTAGCCTTTGAGATTCATAAGACCCTCAATGTCTTACTTGAATCCTTAGACTTGAAATCCTGTATTTCCTTTGTAAGCTCATGATTTACAAGGAGGTCGAAGTTGATATTACTACACTTGATTAACAAATTTAAATCTATCTTCATGGTTTGGGTTTGTTATGTTTAGGTCTCATGAAATCTCTCCATATTTCTTTGAGACTTTCAAGATATGAATGTAGTTAGTCTCCCATGACCATCAAATGGTAGGAGAGGTAGTGTGGTTCAAGCCAAATTCATTGCCTCAAATTTGTTAACAAAGTTGTATTTGATAAATGATGCAGTGAGTTCACAATCTGTTTTGATCATAGATTTTTAGTTAAACATCGAACCGTTGGAACTGAATGATACCAACGGGAAAGTGTTTATAACTCATAGTTCTACCAATGTGATTTTTTGTTTTAAGGAAGTTTCATGTTTAGAGTGGTTTGGCCAAGGGTTTTGTGGCACAACTAAAATCTGTCCAGAGTTTTAGAACAGTAACACTCTTTTGAAATAAGCAAATCAGAATCTTAATCCAGCGTTCTTGGCCCAAAATAAATTTTTCTAAGTAGTTTAGTGTGTTAGGAAACTACCCTATAAAGACCAAAGCATTTCTGAATTTTTTTACTGTTTTTAGAAAATCATACAAAAACTCTGGACGGAGAGTTATAAGTCTCTGAGTGATGTCTAGTTTTTGTCCAATTCCCGGAGATCTAACCGTTCAAACCTCGATTTTCTTTTTTCGTTAGAAACTAGACTCACAGAGCCATCTTGTGTCAAAATATCATTAAGCTCACACTATGGTAAGCATGCTTTTTATTTATTTAAAGTTCTGATCTGCTCTCAGCAATTTTCATAATTCTGTCACAATTTTGATATATCTTGCAAACAATGGTCCAAATGATCTTTCCATGACCTAAGGTTTAAACTGTGTGTTAATAATGATTAGTTAAGCTTATATACAGAGGCTAAATCAGGGAATAATTCAATAGCTCATTCTTGTTGACATCTATGTAATCATACACAATCATCCATGAAGATTGGTATTAGAATTCATATTTGTGCTACTTCTTCTACTTGATAGAATTATGCTACACGTTTAGGAATAATTATCCGACACTATACAATCTTCCTAAAGTATGTGGACTAACCTTTGTTTTGTAGTGCCTTCGAGGTACAATTTCTCAACCTTTTCTCTCGTTTATTTAATTCCTTGATTTTATTGATTTTATGACCTCACGCGCGACACCATAGAATTAGGTTTTGCCTTATGTGTATATGTGATTAGAGACCTTTTCTTAGGATCTTTCTATTCGTATGCATTGCACGTTTAATATTCGCGGCATGGGTCCCGGGTAAGTTCTATAGTTCCCTATTTGCATATCATATTGCTTGCTACTTGAATTATGTGATTTTTTTGAATGATGTTTTATCACTTGCAATCTTACACCCTTTAGACATGCTTTTGAAATGTATATTTATACATATGTATTAGTTGAGGACTTGCTTAGATTATTAGTTCGAATAAAAGGATGTTAAATAGAGGCCTATCGCAAGATAGGATGAGTGGGAGTGTTTTAGGCCGAAGGACTCCTTCCACTCTCATTCCATAATCCCCGGACCAAGTTAATCTTTGGTTTCACAAAAGATCAGTTAGTCTTAAAATGGTATCTTAATTTTCCTTTTAAAAATTACGTGGCGACTCGTATTTGGAAAATGGTTTTAAAAAATTAAAAGTTGTGGGTAAGGAAAAATTTCGATATCCACAATCTGGCGACTCTGCTGGGGATCGAACCCAGAATCTCTGGTTTCGCAGACCAGAATTCTGATTTTGGGTTTACTCGAGGATTAGACTTGAAAAATATCCTTTAATCAAACTAATTAATCTTTGTGTGCCTGTTGCATTTCACTTGCATGTCTCGCAAATCGATTGCACGGAACTATGACCTTGGAGGCTCGGGGCAACCCGGTCGGTCAAGCCATCATGGGACCGTGTGATCACCCTTGATCTCGTACCATGATTTGGTATATGAAGCATCCTATCGGATGTGTATCAAGGGTCCCTTATTTGACCAAAACCCGGTCTTTACATGACAGCTTCTATAGAACCTTTCAAAATTAGGGAATCAATTCTTGATTAGGGTTATGTGCTAGGAAGTTTTGTATGCCCGGAAAGGGATTACTTGAGATGATGACGATGCTCACTTAATATGAGACATGTAAACTCTTAATCGCTTTCGAGCAATTCCTCTTCATGTCCTATGACATTTGAGAATATGTCAGATTTTGATTATAAGGTTACATCTCTTATATCATGTTTAGCTAAGCATCATTGACCTTGTATGTATCGGAATTCATGGAAAGTATGCTGATAATCTGAATCATGTGATCCTCCTACCCAAAGAGTTTTAAGTCCATCTTTGAAAGGAAACATATTTTTCTATCTTTTCCCCAATGTTTTTTATCACCCTTTCGAAAAATCTTTTGAGTTCACATTTCGATTAAAATTCCAAAACAACCTTTGTTAAAATATGTTCCCACATCCACATCTTTGAAGAACCCAAAAAGCAGGGGAACTATTTTAGAAGAAATACTTTTCGAATGAATTACAAAACAAAATTTCAACCCGATCAATGAGAAATGTTTTACACTCTCATTTTTGAATAAAGGATTCAAAATTATTGAGAATTGTCATTTCTCACCATTCTAAAGAAGATGCTTTTCAAATGAATTTCAAAATCTTTGAAAAGGTAGTAAGGATCACAATGAAAGGAAAAATTAGCTCACTTGACATAGATAAGGATTTTATATGCTTATGTGTTTACGTGGTAGGATTATAATTTTCCTTTTATTTGGCATATAGAGTAGGCACACACGCACACATGCATTGCATCCGTGTGACATTTGAACCATTCGTAAAAAGAGTTTTTACCAAGGTTCTTTTAAAACAATATATATATGTGTGACAAAAGGAAGCATTTTTTAAAAAAGAAACCTTTTTCTAGGGCCAAAAATAGCATCAAGTTCAGATCAAGCCTGGTTTAGGGATCCCATAGCAAGGTTAGTAAGAAGAGAAGACACTAAAATGGTAGAAGAAAGGAACAATGAGGAAGTAGCAGGGTTGAGAACGCTGGTAGAACAACAAGCAGAGCAAATGAGGCGGTAAGCCGAAAATATGAATCGTATGATGGGAATGATAGAAGCACTGAATCGCCGACCACCGCCTATAATTCAGCCGGTTATGGACCCACCTTTAGGGGGGGAAGGAGATTGGTTTGATTATCAGGAGGCACAGTGGACTGATGCGCTGCAGGCCAACAGAGAAAGGTAGAAAGCTGAGAAAGAGAGGCTACTGACTGAGAAGATAGATAAGCTAGAAAGGGTAATGCGCAAGGCCCAGGGAGTTGACACTTATTTACTGGAACTAGAAGGTTTATATGATGGGGTTTGTGAGGTACTGCCTGCTGGATTCAAAATGCCAGTCTTCGACAAGTTTGACAGAACCGGAAACCCTCAGAGTCATATCTGAATGTGCATAGGTGCCTTTCAACCAAGTGGGTTGAGCACAACCATGATGGATGTCTTGTTCCAGCAGACATAAACCGGAGCCTCACTGTCGTGGTACCTTACATTAGAGCTGAGCAAAACCCAGGTCTGGGAAGAAGTGATCAAAGCATTCGTGGCACATTATGAGTACAATCAGGACCTGGATGTCATAGTCCGAGATTTGAGAGCAGTAGGAAGGGAAACAAAGAAACATTTATTGAGTATTTGAGTAGGTGGAGAGGAAAAGTAGCTAAGATGGTACATAGGCCGTCCGAGAAGGACCAGAACTGAATGTTGATAAAGAACCTTCAACTTGTATACCAAGAGAAAATGAGCTTCCAGTTGATCAACACTTTTGCTGAAGTATTTGATGTAGGGACTCGAATCGAAGATGCGATCCAAGAGGGAGTGATAAAGAAAGAGGAATAGCCAAATCGGTACAGAAGACCGAACTATGGTTCCAATGGAGGACAGTCGGGAGGGTATTCTGGCCCCACTGATGTCAACGCACTGAACGTGCCAGAGAGGAAATTTGACATAACACCAAGGAGAGGGGGGGACAAACCACCGAGAACATTCTCAGATCTAGGAGTATCACTGTCAACCGCTCTCGATAGACTGTTAGCAAAAGGGCATCTCCGTCAGTTGGAACCTCGACCTCTTTCCAATCCGCTTTCACCAAGTCTTTAAGGGGATCTCTTTTGCAAATTGTACCAACAGAAGGTCCACTCAATGGATCAGTACATGAGGTTAAGGCACGAAATCCAAGATCTTATTGATAACAAGGTGGTATCGGAACTGCCCGCCAGAGCTCCAAATGTCTCGAGAAATCCACTACCAAACCACCATGCTGTACCATCACCGCAAGGCCTCTATTTATTGGGGATAGAAGAAACCATCTTTGATCCGTCTAGGCTAATCACTAAGGCTAGGACACCAAGAAGGCCTTATCAACTGCTGGAGAATCCGATAATCTGTACTTTGGAAGGTGCTTCGAAGGGATGTGAAGAGGAAATGGCAGAACAGGTGGATTGGTGGGTTCAGGAAACGAGCAATATAGATTAGATAGAGGATGATTTGTAGTACAAGAGTGATGAAGAGGTGGGAATCGAAAATGATATTTTGGAAAGAGTTTTAGAGGCCGACAATTTGTGGATGAGAGAAGAAGTCAGTCATCTGACCCGATCAGGCAGACACTTCAAGCCGCACGAACTGGAAGAAGATCACCCAGGGAGGGATCTAGACAAGGGAAAAGGAAAAATGGATGAAGAAGAAGAGGAAGATAGGGTCCTGAAACAATTGAAGAAAACACAGGCTAACATCACTGTTTGGGGCTTACTGTTCGCTTCAAAACGTCACAGGCAGGCGGTCTTGGATGCTTTGAACCAATCTGGCTTTTCCTTTGACGCAACACCAGAAGACCTCGTGGGAGTCCGTGAATGCCGTTGCGACATTCACTGACTATCGTTACGGCATTCACTGAGTGCCGCAAAGGCTAAACCGAGTGCCGTTTGGAGTTTTATTTTGGCCAGGGTCTGTTTGTAGTATTTTCAGCCCACCTGCAAACAAGAAAACATAATAAAAGTGTGCATCATGCAGCACATGCAAGCAAGAACAAGCCATGGTCACATACATCCATTCATTAGTCCATTCATAAATAAAGAAGATAGAATCATCCAAGGTTAAAATAAAAGGACCAAGCTATGGTCACACATATGTGGAGCAATAGTAAAAGCAGAAAAGATAAGTGTGTGCATATAAACAACCAAATATAAGCATGTGCATATATATATATACAGTCATCCAAGTGTATATGTCTCCCCACTAGGACACTCAAAAAATAAAAGGGAAAGAGAGATAAGAGTGAGGTCAGCCCCGGCCCCGGCCTCGAGTCTGGCGGGTCACGTGCATAAGGGGCACCTCCTCTGACTCTATCCCGCTCGCTCTGCCTCCACCTCTGCCGCCGCTAGCACCGCCACTGCCGCCCCCACCTCTGCCGCCACTAGTACCTCCACCACCACCTCTACCTCGTCCGACACTGCTACCCCCGGGAGCTCCTCCATAATCACCGTCGGGATCTATCCCGAACTACCAAAATCGCTGCTCAAGCTCCCTCAATCGCAGAGTCAGTCTCCTGACCTCATCATCCTGAGCAAAAGGAAAGGTGAATGACATAGTCTATTTTGAAATAAAAGTGAAAAATGT
Organism: Hydrangea macrophylla; assembly: GCA_033977485.1. Taxonomy (NCBI): domain Eukaryota; kingdom Viridiplantae; phylum Streptophyta; class Magnoliopsida; order Cornales; family Hydrangeaceae; genus Hydrangea; species Hydrangea macrophylla. The sequence goes on along the minus strand of CM066990.1, from coordinate 7,827,944 downwards.
GAATAAAAGGGGGAGGGGTAACTCGACTTACCCTAGCTCTCGCTTGAGCCTCAGCAGTCACTCGCACCCCGTCAGCCTGAATGAGAATTAAATCAATCAATAAAAAGAGAAAATCAGAACAAGGATGCAAGAATCGAGAATGAAGATTCTAGAGGCTTACCCTCCACTCTCGGCCGTGGACCCACTCTCTAACACTATGAGCGTAAAGCTGGCCCTCCTCCGCGTTGTCCCGCGGGACATGATCATACTGGAGCGGAATGACTGGAGCGCCCGCAGGATACTGGGGGACCTTAATCGTGACCTGCTCACCATAGGAAACGGTCCGGATTCTCCAATCCCAAGGCGGCAAAGCCGGGGCCTGAGTCGCAGCAGAAACAGGCTGCAAGAAGAAGAAATGTAATCAATAATAAAATACTTGGAAACTCAAAATGGAAGAAAGAGTGCAGAAGCAAAGAGGACTCACCCGAGTCACTTCCATCAAAGGGAAGTTCCTCATCAGCCTCGTAGCTCGGAAAGCTGTGTATCCATCGGGAGACTCCACGAGCATCTGAATCAAAACTCCCTCAAAAGCAGCCATGAGCTGGGTGCCCTAGAGCGTATCCATGGCCCTCATACAAGTAGGAGGGGGATGAGGCACGAAGTAGTCAGGAGCCATTAGTGACTGCATGGTCACTCTCTCGCCTAAGTACCACTCCCTGGCGTCGGGGCCATCCAATAGGATCCTCATCGGGTCGTACCTGTGGATATCGCATTTTTCTTACCCACAGCTTTTCAAAAATCAAATTCAAAAACAAATGAGTCGCCACTTAATTTTTAAAAGGAAAATTAAGAAACCATTTTGAAAGCAAACCGATCTTTTAGAAACCAGAGATTAACTAGGTCCGGGGATTATGGAATGAGAGAGGAAGGAGCCCGTCGGACTAAAGCACCCTCTCTCATCCTATCTTGCGATAGGCCTCTACTCAACATCCTTTTAATCAAATTTATTAATCTAAGCATGTCCTCAACTAATACATATATATACATGTACATCACAAAAACATGTCCAAAGGGTGTAAAATTGCAATTGACAAAATATCATTCAAAAGCCACATAATTCAGGTAACAAACGATATGATATGCAATAGAGAATAAGTGAACTTACCCGGGATCCAGCAGCGATAATAAATGTGCAATGCATGCGAACAAAAGAAAATCCTAAAAAAGAGTCTCTAATCACATATACACATAAGGCAAAACCTAATTCTAAGAAGTCGCGCATTAAGTCGAAAAGTCAATAAAATCAAGAAATTAAGATAAACTAAAGAGGAGTTCTAGAAATCGTACCTTAATAGCGCTACAAAACAAAGGGTTAGTCCACATGATGTGCAAAATATGATGTTAAAAATGACAATCCTAAATTTCTAGCTTACATCTATCTAATGTAATTAAATCCAAAGCAAATAAGTCTTAATTACAAGTGTCGAATCATATAGATGAATATGTACATGGACAAGGATAAACTATGAAATACTCTTAAACTTTGAATTCAAGCTCAACTAATCATTATTAAAGCATGGTTTAAGCCCTAGATCATAGAAAAGTCATTTAGACCCTTATTTACAAAGTAAGTCAAATGTGTCATAAAACTCTGAAAATTGCAGAGAGCAGACCAGAACTTAAAAGAAATAAAAAGCATATCTCCTATGGTTTGATCTTGATGATTTTTGGACTCAATATGCCTCTGGGAGTCTAGTTTTCAAATCAAAAAGAAAATCAAAGTTCCAACGGTCGGATCTCCGGGAATATGAAAAATACTAGATATCACTCAGCACTTTACAACCTTCTGTCCAGAATTCTTGCACGATTTATTAAAAATAGTAAAAAACTCCGAATTGCTTTGTTCTTTTTAGGGTGACTTCCTAACACATTAAACGTCATAGAAAAAATTATTTGGAGTCACAAACACTTTATTAGAACTCTGATTTAATTGTTTCAAAAGAGTGTCACTGTTCTGAAACTATTCTGAAATTCTGGGCAGATTGTATTTGTGTCACAAAACTCATGATCAAACATCCTAAACATGAAACCACCTTAAAGAAAAAATTACAGTGGTAGAATATCATGTTATTGACACTTTCCCGTTGGTTTCACTTGATTTCAACGGTTAGATTTCGAACTAAAAATCTTTGATCAAAAACAGTTTGTGGATTCAATGTTTTTATTTTGCTAGTTCAACTTTTATTTGGTAACTCCAACTATTAAACCATGAAGTTGAGTTGAACCAAACCACTTCTCCTACCATTTGATGGCCATTAGAGACTACAAACCTTTATTCTTCATAGATTTCAAATGAAATATGGATAGACTTCATGAAATCTATAAGATATAAGGAATCTAAACCATGGAGATGGGTTTAGACTCAAAACTACATTCTCCTACCATTTGATGGTCATTGGAGAGGGAGACATGACTATGACTCATGAGTCCTAAAGGAATAGAGAAGGGATTCCTCAAGACATCAAGTTTACAAGATCCAACTCATGAGTATGGACTTGGATCCTCTTATGAAGTGGTGATCAAACTTTGACTCCTATGTGAAGCACAAGCCTACATGGGATTCAAAAGATCATGCTCAAGAGATCAAAGGAGATATTGAAGATCTACAAGACCTTCAAGAGAATACTATAAACAAGAAAGTGGAAGAAAGTAATATGGAAACAAAAGAAACTCCTAAGTTTACTTGATAAACAAAGAAAATAGTGAAAGATTTTAGGATTAGAGATTTTAAGAGAAGAAAGAAAAAGCCAATAATCTATGGTTAGAGGATCACCTCCAAATTATCCTCAAAGTTTTCTTTTCTTTGAAGATCTTCCAAGCTCATCTCTCTAATTCTCTAAACACTCTCTTTTCTCTCTAAAAAAATGTTGGTGTAATGGAAGTATTTTTGCATATGCTCTCTCTCCCAATATGTTTCTTGGTGTTCTTCTTGGTCTCTCCTCTTTTAGGAAGATCCCTTCTCTATTATAAGCAAAATTACCAGGTATTTTTGGTGAATTTCGGAGCAAAAAACAGGTGTAATTCTCTCATTTGTTGGTACAATGTGTACTTTCTGAAATTATGCAGACTGCTGTCCAGCGCGGCAGTCCAAATACTGACGCGGCAGTCCGTGACTGCCGCTGCGGCATTTCATGACTGCCGCGCGGCATTCATCAAATGCCGCGGCAATTAATGGATTGCCGCATTTTTGTCAGTCTTACTTTATCAGTTTTTGTTCTTATTCGCATGCGCATACGTATTAATCTGCAAAATACAGACTTTAAAAGCGAACGACAGTCAGAAATCTGTGGCGGCATTCGGTGAACGCCGGAACGGCATTCTCTGACTGCCGCGCGGCACTCAGGGAGTGCCGGGCCAGTCTTCCGTGTGCCATTTCTGGCTAAGGTTCCCCTTTTAGGTCTTTACTCTTTTTGAAACAAATTTTTTTTGAAGATCCTTTCCAAAAGTTGTGTTTTATATCTGAATTCTCCTAAATACCTGGTATTTCCCTCTTTCTGTGAAATTTTATCGTGTTTTGGAGAACTTTCTGAAGAGCTTGGAATACTTCGGATTTTTCGGTCATTGTCATCATTGGATGTGGAGGTGACGCTCTCCTAAATTCGACGGCCGGTCAAAATTGGGGTGTCTACAGTTTGCCCCTCTTTGACAGAGCTTGTGGAGCAACGCGTCCCATAAGTGAATGTCAAAGCCTGTGTGAAGACAAGCCTTTGACCTGACTGTCAAATTTAGGCAAAAACAAAATGCGTTGCAAAAATGGGCGTGCAGCGGAATTCTAATTGGTCGTGCTCCATGACGAGCTGCCTACGTATCCCTGTCAGGAATCAGACCAAAGCGTAGTTCAGGCATGGGTTGAACATTCACAGACGCAAGTAGTCACACGAATGGATGCACCTATCCTGTCGTGATGCACGTGCTATGCAACGGTGTTGTCTGAATTAACCTGGTTATGTAAATGTCATGCTTATCACATTTTCCCTATATATGACGCGCATTTCGTGGCGTGTTAGTCAGGGAAGATTATCTATGCGAGAATCTGTCACAGGAGTTATGAGAGTGCTTTTGATTTGATCACGAAGGTCAACGCAAGTCCGTTGCGAAAACCAGGAATATAAGTCCGTTATATTCTCAAAAACGAGGGTTGACGCAAGTCCGTTGCGAAAACTGGGAATATAAGTCCGTTATATTCTCAAAAACGAGGGTTGACGCAAGTCCGTTGCAAAAACCGGGAATATAAGTCCGTTATATTCTCAAAAACGAGGGTTGACGCAAGTCCGTTACAAAAACCGGGAATATACGTCCGTTATATTCTCAAAAATGAGGGTTGACGTAAGTCCGTTGCGAAAACCGGGAATATAAGTCCGTTATATTCTCAAAAACGAGGGTTGACGCAAGTCCGTTGCGAAAACCGGGAATATAAGTCCGTTATATTCTCAAAAACGGGGGTTGACGCAAGTCCGTTGCGAAAACCGGGAATATAAGTCCGTTATATTCTCAAAAACGGGGGTTGACGCAAGTCCGTTGCGAAAACCGGGAATATAAGTCCGTTATATTCTAAAAAACGAGGGTTGACGCAAGTCCGTTGCGAAAATCGGGAATATAAGTCCGTTATATTCTCAAAAACGGGGGTTGACGCAAGTCCGTTGCGAAAACCGGGAATATAAGTCCGTTATATTCTCAAAAAAGGGGGTTGACGCAAGTCCGTTGCGAAAACTGGGAATATAAGTCCGTTATATTCTCAAAAACGGGGGTTGAGGCAAGTCCGTTGTGAAAACCGGGAATATAAGTCCGTTATATTCTCAAAAACGGGGGTTGACGCAAGTCCGTTGCGAAAACTGGGAATATAAGTCCGTTATATTCTCAAAAACGAGGGTTGACGCAAGTCCGTTGCGAAAACCGGGAATATAAGTCCGTTATATTCTCAAAAACGGGGGTTGACGCAAGTCCGTTGCAAAAACTGGGAATATAAGTCCGTTATATTCTCAAAAACGAGGGTTGACGCAAGTCCGTTGCGAAAACCGGGAATATAAGTCCATTATATTCTCAAAAACGAGGGTTGACGCAAGTCCGTTGCGAAAACCGGGAATATAAGTCCGTTATATTCTCAAAAACGAGGGTTGACGGAAGTCCGTTGCGAAAACCGGGAATATAAGTCCGTTATATTCTCAAAAACGAGGGTTGACTGCAAAAACCGGGAATATAAGTCCGTTATATTCTCAAAAACGAGGGTTGACGCAAGTCCGTTACGAAAACCGGGAATATAAGTCCTTTATATTCTCAAAAAAGAGGGTTGACGCAAGTCCATTGCGAAAAACGGAAATATAAGTCCGTTATATTCTCAAAAACGGGGGTTGACGCAAGTCCGTTGCGAAAATCGGGAATATAAGTCCGTTATATTCTCAAAAACGGGGGTTGACGCAAGTCCGTTGCGAAAACCGGGAATATAAGTCCGTTATATTCTCAAAAACGGGGGTTGACGCAAGTCCGTTGCGAAAACCGGGAATATAAGTCCGTTATATTCTAAAAAACGAGGGTTGACGCAAGTCCGTTGCGAAAACCGGGAATATAAGTCCGTTATATTCTCAAAAACGGAGGTTGACGCAAGTCCGTTGCGAAAACCAGGAATATAAGTCCGTTATATTCTCAAAAACGGGGGTTGACGTAAGTCCGTTGCGAAAACCGGGAATATAAGTCCGTTATATTCTCAAAAACCGGGGTTGAGGCAAGTCCGTTGCGAAAACTGGGAATATAAGTCCGTTATATTCTCAAAAACGGGGGTTGAGGCAAGTCCGTTGCGAAAACCGGGAATATAAGTCCGTTATATTCTCAAAAACGGGGGTTGACGCAAGTCCGTTGCGAAAACTGGGAATATAAGTCCGTTATATTCTCAAAAACGAGGGTTGACGCAAGTCCGTTGCGAAAACCGGGAATATAAGTCCGTTATATTCTCAAAAACGGGGGTTGACGCAAGTCCGTTGCGAAAACTGGGAATATAAGTCCGTTATATTCTCATAAGTCCGTTATATTCTCAAAAACGAGGGTTGACGCAAGTCCGTTGCGAAAACCGGAAATATAAGTCCGTTATATTCTCAAAAACGGGGGTTGACGCAAGTCCGTTGCGAAAACCGGGAATATAAGTCCGTTATATTCTCAAAAACGGGGGTTGACGCAAGTCCGTTGCGAAAACCGGGAATATAAGTCCGTTATATTCTAAAAAACGAGGGTTGACGCAAGTCCGTTGCGAAAACCGGGAATATAAGTCCGTTATATTCTCAAAAACGGGGGTTGACGCAAGTCCGTTGCGAAAACCGGGAATATAAGTCCGTTATATTCTAAAAAACGAGGGTTGACGCAAGTCCGTTGCGAAAATCGGGAATATAAGTCCGTTATATTCTCAAAAACGGGGGTTGACGCAAGTCCGTTGCGAAAACCGGGAATATAAGTCCGTTATATTCTCAAAAAAGGGGGTTGACGCAAGTCCGTTGCGAAAACTGGGAATATAAGTCCGTTATATTCTCAAAAACGGGGGTTGAGGCAAGTCCGTTGCGAAAACCGGGAATATAAGTCCGTTATATTCTCAAAAACGGGGGTTGACGCAAGTCCGTTGCGAAAACTGGGAATATAAGTCCGTTATATTCTCAAAAACGAGGGTTGACGCAAGTCCGTTGCGAAAACCGGGAATATAAGTCCGTTATATTCTCAAAAACGGGGGTTGACGCAAGTCCGTTGCAAAAACTGGGAATATAAGTCCGTTATATTCTCAAAAACGAGGGTTGACGCAAGTCCGTTGCGAAAACCGGGAATATAAGTCCATTATATTCTCAAAAACGAGGGTTGACGCAAGTCCGTTGCGAAAACCGGGAATATAAGTCCGTTATATTCTCAAAAACGAGGGTTGACGGAAGTCCGTTGCGAAAACCGGGAATATAAGTCCGTTATATTCTCAAAAACGAGGGTTGACTGCAAAAACCGGGAATATAAGTCCGTTATATTCTCAAAAACGAGGGTTGACGCAAGTCCGTTACGAAAACCGGGAATATAAGTCCGTTATATTCTCAAAAACGAGGGTTGACGCAAGTCCATTGCGAAAACCGGAAATATAAGTCCGTTATATTCTCAAAAACGGGGGTTGACGCAAGTCCGTTGCGAAAATCGGGAATATAAGTCCGTTATATTCTCAAAAACGGGGGTTGACGCAAGTCCGTTGCGAAAACCGGGAATATAAGTCCGTTATATTCTCAAAAACGGGGGTTGACGCAAGTCCGTTGCGAAAACCGGGAATATAAGTCCGTTATATTCTAAAAAACGAGGGTTGACGCAAGTCCGTTGCGAAAACCGGGAATATAAGTCCGTTATATTCTCAAAAACGGGGGTTGACGCAAGTCCGTTGCGAAAACCAGGAATATAAGTCCGTTATATTCTCAAAAACGGGGGTTGACGTAAGTCCGTTACGAAAACCGGGAATATAAGTCCGTTATATTCTCAAAAACCGGGGTTGAGGCAAGTCCGTTGCGAAAACTGGGAATATAAGTCCGTTATATTCTCAAAAACGGGGGTTGAGGCAAGTCCGTTGCGAAAACCGGGAATATAAGTCCGTTATATTCTCAAAAACGGGGGTTGACGCAAGTCCGTTGCGAAAACTGGGACTATAAGTCCGTTACATTCTCAAAAACGAGGGTTGACGCAAGTCCGTTGCGAAAACCGGGAATATAAGTCCGTTATATTCTCAAAAACGGGGGTTGACGCAAGTCCGTTGCGAAAACTGGGAATATAAGTCCGTTATATTCTCATAAGTCCGTTATATTCTCAAAAACGAGGGTTGACGCAAGTCCGTTGCGAAAACCGGAAATATAAGTCCGTTATATTCTCAAAAACGGGGGTTGACGCAAGTCCGTTGCGAAAACCGGGAATATAAGTCCGTTATATTCTCAAAAACGGGGGTTGACGCAAGTCCGTTGCGAAAACCGGGAATATAAGTCCGTTATATTCTCAAAAACGGGGGTTGACGCAAGTCCGTTGCGAAAACCGGGAATATAAGTCCGTTATATTCTCAAAAACCGGGGTTGACGCAAGTCCGTTGCGAAAACCGGGAATATAAGTCCGTTATATTCTCAAAAACGGGGGTTGACGCAAGTCCGTTGCGAAAACTGGGAATATAAGTCCGTTATATTCTCAAAAACGAGGGTTGACGCAAGTCCGTTGCGAAAACCGGGAATATAAGTCCGTTATATTCTCAAAAACGGGGGTTGACGCAAGTCCGTTGCGAAAACTGGGAATATAAGTCCGTTATATTCTCATAAGTCCGTTATATTCTCAAAAACGAGGGTTGACGCAAGTCCGTTGCGAAAACCGGAAATATAAGTCCGTTATATTCTCAAAAACGGGGGTTGACGCAAGTCCGTTGCGAAAACCGGGAATATAAGTCCGTTATATTCTCAAAAACGGGGGTTGACGCAAGTCCGTTGCGAAAACCGGGAATATAAGTCCGTTATATTCTAAAAAACGAGGGTTGACGCAAGTCCGTTGCGAAAACCGGGAATATAAGTCCGTTATATTCTCAAAAACGGGGGTTGACGCAAGTCCGTTGTGAAAACCGGGACTATAAGTCCGTTATATTCTCAAAAACCGGGGTTGACGCAAGTCCGTTGCGAAAACCGGGAATATAAGTCCGTTATATTCTCAAAAACGGGGGTTGACGCAAGTCCGTTGCGAAAACTGGGAATATAAGTCCGTTATATTCTCAAAAACGAGGGTTGACGCAAGTCCGTTGCGAAAACCGGGAATATAAGTCCTTATATTCTCAAAAACGGGGGTTGACGCAAGTCCGTTGCGAAAACTGGGAATATAAGTCCGTTATATTCTCAAAAACGAGGGTTGACGCAAGTCTGTTGCGAAAACCGGGAATATAAGTCCGTTATATTCTCAAAAACGAGGGTTGACGCAAGTCCGTTGCGAAAACCGGGAATATAAGTCCGTTATATTCTCAAAAACGAGGGTTGACGCAAGTCCATTGCAAAAACTGGGAATATAAGTCCGTTATATTCTCAAAAACGAGGGTTGACGTAAGTCCGTTACGAAAACCGGGAATATAAGTCCGTTATATTCTCAAAAACGAGGGTTGACGTAAGTCCGTTGTGAAAACCGGAAATATAAGTCCGTTATATTCTCAAAAACGGGGGTTGACGCAAGTCCGTTGCGAAAATCGGGAATATAAGTCCGTTATATTCTCAAAAACGGGGGTTGACGCAAGTCCGTTGCGAAAACCGGGAATATAAGTCCGTTATATTCTCAAAAACGGGGGTTGACGCAAGTCCGTTGCGAAAACCGGGAATATAAATATGGGCCCACGGGCTCAAATTTTTTCAATTTTTCAAGAGTCGGGGCCCGCGGGCTCAAGTACTGCGATTTTCCAAATTGGGAGCCCACGGGCTCAATTATTTTAATTTTCATAAATCGGGAGCCCACGGGCTCAAACATCTCCAATTTTCAAAAATTGGGGGCCCACGGGCTCAAACATTTTTAAAATTCCAAAATTTGTAGTCAATGTGTACCTAAGAAACGACCCTGAGGGCCAAAAGCGCAATGAGGGCAATTTTTGGGTCCTCAAATTCAATTTTCGGGACTTGATTTGAATTTTTGGGGGGAAAGTAAATATCTTTGAACCACCTTAATCGCGGCACACGCGGTTTTCCGCGGTAGTCCGTGACTGCAGCGCGGCACTCACGGAGTGCCGTTGCGGCACTCGGCGAGTGCCGCGCAGCAGTTGACTGACTGCCGCGTACGGAAAAATGAGTGCCGCGTTTGAGCGGCAGTGGTTAAAACCGCCGGGGTTATCTCATTTCATTCATTCTCCCAACTCTCTTCATCTCGGAATCTCTCTGGAGAAATATTTCCTTTTTCTTTCCTAGCTTGGATTGATCTACCAGGGGCTTATCAGGTTCGTTCTACTCGATCAAAACTTGATTAATCTCGTTTATTTCCTTATTTTTCTAAAATTTTCATGAATCTAACGCTCGAATTCTCTCTTTTCTTTTGACAGATTATGGCGAGTGGTTCAGGACGCAAGAAGAAAGCCAGATATACTGCCACTCATCACCCAGACGCCACGCTTCTACTGAGGGATCCTGATGAGCATTTATCGGCCCGCGCGTTTAAGCGCGAGGTAAACTCTTCTCTTTTCTTATTTCTCGTATTTCTTTCTCGTATATCCTCCTCCTTGTGAATGTAACGTAGACTTGTCACCACTCTTAGATACCCTGTTCTGCATGACATGCTCGTGGCGCCCTTGTGCGTCTCTGATGCTTTATTTGTAAAGAAGTTTTATTTATTTTGTTATTATGAACATCATGCTTGACGAATCAAAACTTATTATTCTCCCTCGTTCATTGGATTTTCGGGTGTCCCAACTGTATCGGTTCTTTTATTTCCTTTTCAACTTTAAAAGATTTTCGGCTTTTCTCAATTCTTTTCTGTTCCTCTTAGGGTTTACGAATGTGATGCCATTTGAATGAAATCCTGAACATTCCCCTTTTACTTATTATACTTGTGAATTTTCTCGGGTGTTCTAAGCGCCCTTTTATTGTTCAAACTTGGCTCTTGAATGCTTGTGATCATATACTACTTCCCTTGGATTCATATATGCATGTATTTCAGAAATGCGGACAAACTACTTTTCCTCTTTTCTTTTCTTTTCGAAACCTTGCTAGAATATTGAATGTTTTTCTTTTATTCATTTCTTCTTGAACGCAAACAAGTGCCTTGCTTGTGAAATCCCTTATGAATACTTTTGGGTTTTCTATTCCTTTATTTATTATTTATTTACTGTTGTTGCTCTCTTCCTTATCCATTCCCTAACAACAAAACTTTCTATTCTTTTCTTGCAGCTGCAGCCGAAGGTGCTGAAGGGGCATGGCAGCCTCGCCCACGGCCACGAGTGGTACACAGAGCTGAGCCCGACTGTGAGGGCTTTGGTGGACGCAGCAGGGTTTGGAGACTTCGTCAAACTTTTGACGAAGAGCTCCAACGATCTACAGCAGATGCATGTTCTGGCTGAGCGGTGGTGGGATACCACGAGTACCTTCCACTTCGATTTTGGAGAGATGACGATGACCCCCCTAGACTTCAGCATGATCACGGGGATTCCAATCGGAGGAGAGCCCCTGCGGCACCTTGCAGACCAGGAGTGGGATCAGATGGAGCCCTTGCTAGGGGTGGTCCCGGAGGAGGCCTTGGTCACAACTCGATGGTTTATGGATACTTTCCGGGGGAAACCCGGATTTACGGACGAGCAGATGGCCCGAGGTTTCTTGATGTATGTGCTGGGGTGCTCCTTGTTGAGCACCAAGGGGGATCGGATTTCCGCTTCCTTGGTAGCGTCGTTGGAGCGCCTGGACAAGGTTGCCGAGTACGACTGGGTTGGTACAGGGTTGGCTATCCTGTACAGGCATATGAGCGTCATTTCCCGGGACAGGTCGGCTGCTACTGGCGGGTATTGGAGAGCGTGGGAGGTATACTTTTTCCTATATTGCTCATTATCATGTTTCTTTCTTCTTCTTTTTTTTTTTTGTTTGTTTTTTTTTAAAATGTGAGACTAATCTTCTTTCTTCTCTCTTTGTATCACAGATTTGGTCCCACGAGTATCTTTGCATGATGTCTCCTCAGACGCGTGATGCCGACGCCCTTATCATGCCCCAGGGGCTGAAATGGGCGAAGGATAGGGTTGGGAGGAAGACCGGGGCTCATGATTTTGTTTCGTTCAGGAACTTCCTGACGAACCTGAGGGAGGGGCACGTGCACTGGCAACCGTGGCTCAGGGTCTTGCCTGAGGCTAGGGTGGGGTTGCGAGAGTCGGCCGGGTATGACCCGACGAGGCGACTTCTTGATGGTGGGTCAGAGGGTATGGCATGGTATTTGGGAGAGAGAGTGACCCGGCAGTCGATAGCGGCCCCTGGGTTCTTTGTGCCGTTCCCTCCTCCCGTCTCTATGAGGGCCACAGACACGCTTCAGGGCGGCGATCTTACGGCTGCTCGAGCCGGCTTCGGTATCCACGGCTTTTTGGACGACCCGTCAGGTTATGCGGCTTTCCGTGCCGCCAAGCTGATGCCGAACTTCCCTCTGATGGAAGTGACTCGGGTGAGTAAACGATTCCTTTATTATTTATGTGAATTTTCTCTTTATTCTTTACCCATGCTTTATTTCTTTTGCTTTCAGCCTGTTCCTGCCGCGGTTCGAGCTCCTGCCTTGCCCGAGTGGGACTGGACTATGTCGACCGTTTCATTCGGAGAGCCCCACTCGACGACGATTCCTCGACTTTCACATGGTGCTCCCACCATACCTTTACATTATGACGTCGTCCCGCGTGCTTATGCGGAGGAGGGCCTAGCGTATGCCCATAGCGTGCGACAGTGGGTTCTCGGGCGGGAGTGGATGGTAAGAAATTCATCCCCACTCCTACTTTTGACCGGGATCGTATCTCTTTTTCACTGATCTTTATTCCTGGCTCTTGTTTTCAGGTTGAGGGAGCTCGGGCGACTGCTGCGGTCCAGTTGAGGGCCCAGGTATGATCTTCTGCCCTTTCCATATTCTTAGTATTCCAAATGTCTTTTCAACACTTTTCTGGACTCATCCCCTCTCTTCCAGATGGAGGAGAACAGAGTCCTGTCTCAGCAGGTGGGACAGCTCCAGCATCGGCTTCAGCAGTTCGGCATCTCTCTCAGCGATGCCCCCGGAGGTAGCGGTGCTGGGCGTGGCGGAGGCGTCGGCGAGGGCACTAGCGGTGGCAGAGGCCGAGGCAGCGGGCGTGGAGAGAGTGGTGGAGGCAGTGGGACTGAGTCAGAGGAGGAGCCTCTTAGGCGCACGACTCGTCAGGCTCGCGGCCGGGGTCGGGGTCGGAGCTGATCCTGCTTATATATTTTTTGTTTTCTTTTGAGAGGATTTTTTATTTTGGTGGATGACTGTATATATATACACATATGCTTTATTTTTATGGTTGCTTCCTTATAGTTGGTAGGATAGATGCTTTGCACATTCATGTTTTCTTTGCTTACTCACCGTATGTGTGACCATAGCTTGGTCCAACTCTTGCCGTATGTGGGACCATGGCTTGGTCCCGACTTTATTTTGAATGCTCTTGCTTCTTTTATCTTTTGAAAATAAATGAAATGAATAAATGAATGAATGAATGTATTCGTACGTGCTGCATGATGCGCATGTTTTTATTGCTTCTCAATTAGTTTTCTGTTTGCAGGTGGGCTGATCGTGTTACAAACAGATTCTGGCCAATAAAAAACTCTGAACGGCACTCGGTTAGGTCTCCGCGGCACTCAGTGAGAGCCGCTACGGCAGTCCGTAAATGCCGCAACGGCATTCACTGACTGCCACGCGGCACTTCATCGAGTGCCGCTGCACTTTATCGAGTGCCGCGGGTAGGTAGACAGCCTTATTCTTCTATTTATATCCCTTCATTCTCAAAGTTCCGCAAAACACTTCTCATTTCTCCTCATTTCCCCTTTAAATGGCCCCCATTAGTTCTCAAATCCTCTTCCCATGGATGGATACTCTCTCCGGCATCGATAAGCTCAATTTTGAGTGCTTTAGACTAAACGATCTCTTCTCTTTCCAACAAATGAATCTAAATGAGGGTCTACTTCGCGCCGCCGTCCAATGTTGGGATCCTGCTCTCAATGTCTTTCGTTTCGGCTCTCAGGAGATTTGCCCCCTATTTGAGGAGTTTAGCGCCATTCTCCACACGGATCCTTCTGCTGAATTGATGGTTCCTCAGATTCAGGCCGGGTATGTTCGGGAGTTAGCCAGCCTTCTCCACACGTCTCGGAATGCGGCGGGCTCTTTTGTTCATGACAGGCAAATCGACTTTGAGGGCCTTTCTTCTGTTTACGCTCCCATAGGGGACCCTTACAATGGTGAGTATCAGATCATTCGACGTAGTGCCTTGTCGATTGCTATGCTCTCTTACTTCCTCTTTCGGTCATCTTCGGACACTCTCATACCCATCACCTGCGGTTTGCGGGAGATGAAGAGTGCTGTTATGCTAGTCCTTGGTGAAACTCTGATTGGATTGGGCCATGCTCATGCCACTGGGGTCATGTTATCTGCTGGAGCACCTTTTGTCTTGCAGGTATGGCTCATGGAGCGTTTGGACCTCTTCATTCATGCTTCCCATCTCCGTGGGTCACTTCCTTATGATCGCATGGAGATTCACAGCTTGTTTCAGTCGGCCGACGCGTGGCTTGATTGGCTTCAGGGTCTTTCTCCTAGTGACATCTGCTGGGTTTGTCCGTCGTGGATCCATCGCTCTGTTGCTGTACGCCTCCCAGGGCGACCTGGCATCTGGCTGCCGGGTTTGCACGCTACGACTTTCTACATTCCTGACCGAGTCGTCCGTCAGTTCGGACTTTTGCAAGATGTCACTGAATCTGCGACTGCTGATTTCACCAGGGGGTTCCCTTTGCGTCCTTCTATCATGAAGGCTTTCATGGAGGCTTGGCCTAGCAGAATGGCTGCTCCGTTCCCGAGGATTCCTGCTCTGACTGTGCCTACTACTGAGTATCTTCTAGAGATCCAAACCTTGGCTGCGAGGCGAGCTTGACAGACACATGCATAATAAAGTAGACAAAAATAGGGAAAATGCCTAACATTTTACGAAACTCTTCTGACAGACCCTGCCCACCCTTTGTTTGCGCTTTTGAATGTGATTTTTCTTATTTTTCCTTTTCAAGAAGTGTTGTCATGCTAAATCTAAAGTGTCCACCCTTTCGATTAATCTTTTATGAAGAATTATCCTTTAATGTCTTAACTTGGCTCTTTACTTTGCTTCTTTGCTTTAAACTTTAATCCTTCTATGAATTCTCATTTGTTTTTTTATAGTACTTATCTCGATAGCCAGATGATCCAAGGGAGGGTTTTGTATCTGGGTTCTTCGGCTTAGCAAACGAAGTTTGCCCCTGGTTTATGGCTTTGAAGCGGCTTTGGGCAAACGCTAGTTTGCCCCTAGTTTAGCACCGTTTTTTCTCTCTCTTTTTTTTTTTTTTTTTTTTTTTGAAATGACCGAACCAAGTTGGTTGCCTACGTATCCCCTAGCGGGAATCAGGTCAAGCGTAGTTCATCAAGGTAGGAGGCTTCGAAAGAAATGGTTTCAAGCAAAGTATTTCTTGAGGCGATCGAGGTTAACTGGCTGTTTAAATTCAACCCCGTCCAGGTCCATGAGATAGGCCGCCCCTCCGAAAAGGAGGGTCTTAATGATGTACGGCCCGAACCAGTTGGGTTTGAACTTTCCTCTGGGGTCATAAACAGGCACCTTCAGTTCTTTGAGGACCAGGTCACCCTCAGCAAGCTTCCTTGGGCGGACCTTTTTGTTGAAAGCACGAGCTAGTCTCCTCTGGTACCCCCGAGTATGGTTTATCGCGGTCAGCCTCTTTTCATCGAGCAGCATCAATTCCTCATACCTTCCCTGTATCCATTCTGATTCTGTCACTTCACATTCTATTAAGACTCTGAGAGAGGGTATTTCCACCTCGACTGGAAGGACTGCTTCCATTCCGTAGACCAGCGAGTATGGCGTAGCACCCGTTGAAGTCCTTACTGACGTCCGATACCCCCATAAAGCAAATGGCAGCTTCTCATGCTAATCCTTATATGTATCTGTCGTCTTTCCCAAGATTTCTTTAACATTCTTATTCGCTGCCTCTACTGCTCCATTCGTCTGGGGCCTATACGGGGATGACTGATGGCGAGTGATCTTATACTTTTCTAAGAGCGGGATGACTTCCCCCTGGAAATGACTGCCATGATCGGAGATAAACTCGTTCGGGACTCCGTATCTGCAGATTATGTTCTTCTCAATGAAACTCACCACATCTTTGGCTTTCAAAGTCGCATATGAGGCCGCTTCTACCCATTTTGTAAAATAGTCAATCGCTACGATTATATACTGGTGCCCATTGGAAGCCTTTGGAACTATCTCACCGATGATGTCAATCCCCCATACGGAAAATGGCCAAGGGGTGGTCATGCTATAGAGCTGCGACGGTGGGGTGTGCATCAAATTTGCATGAATCTGATACTTGTGACACCTTCTAACATATTCACAACAGTCTTTGTCTAAGGTCGTCTAATAGTACCCTTGTCGAATGATCTTCTTCGCCAGCATGTGCCCATTCATGTGGGGCCCGCATACTCCCTCATGTATTTCCTCCATCATTCTCTTAGCTTCCCTTCCATATAAACACTCCAAATTACACCCGGTGTAGGACTTCTTCCACAGTTTATCCGCGTAGATCACAAATTGAGCAGCAAATCGTCGTATCGCCTTCTTGTCCTTTTCTGAGGCTCCTTCGGGGTATTCTCCTCCTTTAATGAACTTCCACACGTCCACATACCAAGGCACTTCATCTTCTCTCTCTATGGCTGCGATCATTTCGAATGACGGTTGATTCCTTACTTCTATGGACAGCAGGATCATGGCAATTTTGGAAGGGATTTGGATCATCGAGGCTAAGGTAGCCAAAGAGTCGGCTAGTTGGTTTTCTTCACGAGGGAGGTAGTAAAAGGAAATCTTTCGGAATTGCGCTTTCAGGCTTTCCAGATAGTCATGGTAAGGTCTCAATTTCTCATGTTTTACCCTCCAATCTCCTCGGACCTGGGATATGATCAAGTTGGAATCTCCGAAGACATCAATCCGTCCGACTTTCAAAGCCAAGGCCGCTTCCATCCCAATTATGCAGGCTTCGTACTCCGCGGTATTGTTGGTTGAGTTGTATTTGAGTTTGACAGCTAATGGGGTAGGGACCCCGTCTGGTGCTACGAGAATGATTCCGACCCCGTAACCTAACTGGTTGGCTGCTCCATCAAAGTACATTCTCCATAACTCCTCCTTGACTTCCATTATTCCTTCATCTGGGAACTTGAAGTCTCCCTTGTCCTCAGATTCTACAGCGAGGTCGTCTAAAAACTCGGCGACAGCCCTTCCTTTTACGGACTTGGCGGTGACATATCTGATGTCGAACTCAGCCAGCATCATGGTCCAACGGGAAATCCTACTGGTCAAGACAGGTTTTTCGAACAGGTATTTTAATGGGTCCATTCGGGATATCAGGATTACAGGGAAGGCTAGCATGTAGTGGCGGAGGCGACGGGTACACCAAACCAAGGCCCAACAGGCCTTCTCCAAGGGCGAATACTTTAACTCATATCCTACCATTCTCTTGCTTAAGTAGTAAATGGCCTTCTCCACGTGCCCCTCTTCTCCTTCTTGGGCCAGCATACATCCCATTGAATCTTCGGATACAGAGAGATAAAGTAACAAAGGTCTCCCAGGCGAAGGTGGCGACAAGACAGGTGGGTTCTGGAGGTAGGTTTTGATTTTGTCGAAGGCTTGTTGACACGGGGTGTCCCAATTGAATCTCTCTCCCTTTCTGAGTAGCTTGAACAGCGGGTCGCAGGTCATGGTGAGCTATGAGATGAAACGACTTATAATTTGTATTCTACCCAGGAACCCTCTCAGTTCTTTCTCATTTCTTGGTGGGTTCATCTCGGTTAAGGCCTTTATTTTGGTAGGGTCCACTTCTATTCCCCTTTGGGTAATGAGAAATCCTAACAGTTTGCCAGTAGTGACTCCGAACGTGCATTTCTGCGGGTTCAGCCTCATCTTGAACTCCCTCAATCTCCCAAAGAACTTTCTCAAAGCCTCTAGGTGCCCTCTCCTCTCCTTGGATTTCACAATCATATCGTCCACATACACCTCTACCTCTTTGTGGATCATGTCGTGCAGTAAAGTGGTGGCAGCCCTTTGATAGGTTGCGCCTGCATTCTTGAGCCCGAATGGCATGACCCTATAGCAATATGTCCCCCACGGAGTGATGAACGTGGTTTTCTCTCTATCCTCGGGAGCCATGAGGATTTGATTGTACCAGGAGAACCCATCCATGAAAGATAGAAGTTCATGTCCCGCAGTGTTATCAACCAACACGTCGATGTGGGGTAATGGGAAATCGTCTTTAGGGCTTGCTTTGTTCAAATCCCGAAAATCCACGCAAACCCTAACACGACCATCCTTCTTTGGGATAGGCACAATGTTGGCAATCCATTCGGGATACTCGGCGACCATCAAGAATCCAGCTCTTAATTGCTTTTCAACCTCCTCTTTTACTTTGAGTGCCCATTCTGGCCTCATTCGCCTCAATTTTTGTTTTATGGGTTTTGAATTGGGAAAGAGGGGGATGTGGTGTTGGACTATTTTTGGATCGATACCTGGCATATCATTGTAAGACCATGCAAAAACATCTTTGAATTCATTTAATAGACTGATTAGTTCTTTACTTTCTTTATTGCTAAGTGTAGAGCCGATGAAGACATTTTGAGGATTGTTCTCATTTCCAAGATTAATTGTTAGGGCGTCCTCAATGATTTTACATGCAGATTCTTTTTCTTTTTCAATTAGTTTTTGTAGTTCAATAGGTATTTCATGATCATCACATTCATTAAGCGCGTTCGAGTAGGCAGAATCAGTCATGCTTTCATTGATTTTCTTTGGAGTGATTACAATAGACATAGAAATTGAAAGACGCCTCATTTGGGCCATTACAGACTCTGGGTGTGGGGGGAACCTATCACTAGACTCAAAAACCCACTCCTTCTTGTGCTCTCCTCCCAGGCCAGTAATAAAGCATTCTTCCGGACCTCCTGTCTTGGTGATTTTCTCCATCTCTTCTTCCTCAGCCTTCCCTTCCTCACTTTCTTCACTCTCGGCAGCTTCCTCCACTATGCCCTCGACGTATTCACCTTTGGTCTTTCCGGGATCCTCCTTCACGACCTCTGCGTTCCCTTCGCCTAACAGATCTTTCATGGCAGAACCGTCTAGCGTACCAATCCAGTCCTTGGCAGCAACAGACTTTTCAGGCATTTGCAAAAATGGGTCTTTGTACCCAGAAAATTCATGGGAGAAGAAGATCTCGAACCCCGGCTTTATGCATTTGTCTTTTTGGTCCATCCATTGTTCTGGGAAACCGCAAAAGGGGAAATCTTCTCCTTCCTTCACGAAGTATCTATTGAGAGTCTTTAAGTAAGGGTCTAGCGGCGCATCGAAAGCCTTCTTCTTTGCCCTTAGTTCCTTCTTTGTTGGCTGATACCCCAAGCCGTGAGTGTGAGTCTGAGTAGGAATTTTTTGGAAACTCCGGCAGGCCCTGAAGATTCTTCCCCAACCCCAATCCTGGAAAGAAGCCCATTTTTTTCATGATTCCGGCGACGACTGGACTAGTATACTGATCGAAATGGGGCGGTGGAAATTCTTTCGGCTTTCCTCCTTCTATCATGCTGATGAGCTCGAATCCTCCCATCTTCGCTTCTTCTTCTTGCAGCTGTAATTCTAGGACCGGTGCACTTGACGAAGCTTCGGACGAACGAACCCAACTGTCTCCGAGGATATCACAGACTTTGTTTTCCCAGACATACTTAACTTTTTGATGGATCGTCGATGGTATAGCGCCCAAACTGTCCAACCAAGGCCTTCCCAGCAGCAGATTGAAAGAAGCGGGGATATCGATGATTTGGAACTCAGCTTCTTTGTCCATCGACCCGGTAGCGAGATTAAGAAAGATAATGCCCATGACTGCCCTTTGGGTGTTGTCATATGCCCGGACTTTCTGTTGAGACGGCACAAAGGAAGATTCATCTAGGCCCATTTGCTTGGCTGTGCGGAAGGGACATACATTAATAGCAGACCCGTTGTCAACGAGACAAGCGGGCACAGTGTTCCCCAAACATTCAACGGTGATATACAGTGGCTTGTTGAGCGTGGGTCCTCCCGGAGGTAAGTCATTTGATGAAAAGGTGATAGCCGAAGTCGGAATCTTGCCGATCAATCCTATGAGGTCTTCCGGGGTGGTGTCGATAGACACGTCAGCCTGATTCAGAGCGTCCAGGACCGCCTACCTATGGCGTTTGGAGGCAATCAGCAACCCCCAGACAGTGATGTTAGCCTGAGTCTTCTTCATTTGCTTTAGGACCCGATCCTCTTCTTCTTCCTCATTCATTTTTCCTTTTCCTTTCTCCAGCTCTCTCCCCGGGTGATCTTCCTTTAATTCATGCGGCTTGAAGTGCCCACCAGATCGAGTCAAATGGTCGATCTCTTCTTTTGCCCAAATGTTGTTGGTTTCTGAAACGGTCTTTGAGCCCTCTTTTGCCTCTTCGTCGCTTTGATACCATAGATCATCCTCCCCTACCCGGCCTATGTTCCGATCATTGCTTTCTTGGACCCACCAATCTGACTGCCTCGTCACTTCGTTTTCCCATATCCCTGGCTGGCTTCCAAGCATGCAGATCCTCGAATTTTCTGGCAACTGATAGAACTTCTTTGGTTCTCCGACCTTTGTGATTAGCTTGGATGGATCGAATGCCGCTTCTTCTACCCCTAAGAAATAAAGACCCCGCGGCGGTGGCACAGCACGATGGTTCGGCAGAGGATTTTTGGTGACATTGGGGGCTTTGACAGGTGGCTCGGATATCATTTTATTGTCAATGAGGTCCTGGATTTCGTGCCTTAATCTCATGCACCGATCCGTCGAGTGGTCCTTTTGTTGATGATACTTGCAGTAGAGATCTCCCTTGAAGAGTGGTGGGAGTGGACTCGGCGGGGGTCGAGGTTCTAGCTGACGGAGATGCCCTTTTGCTAACAGCCTGTCGAGGGCGGTTGATAATGATACTCCCAAGTCTGAAAACTTCCTCAGTGGCTTATCCTCCCCTGCTCTTGGATGGTTTCTGGTGATATCGAATTTTTTCTCCGGCTCGCTAAGTGCATTGACATCGGTGGGGCTAGAGTGACCCCCCGAGTGCCCTCCATTTGATCCATAACTGGGCCTTCGATATCGGTTCTGTGGCTCCTCCTTCTTGATTGTTCCTTCTTGAATTGCATCTTCGATTCTCGTCCATACATCGAATACCTCAGCAAAGGTGTTGATTGACTGAAATCTCATCTTTTCTTGATAAACTAGTTGCAGATTTTTCATTAGCATTCGGATCTGGTCTTTCTCAGGCGGCCTTTGTACCATTTTAGCTGCCTTTCCTCTCCATCGACTCAAATACTCGGCGAATGATTCTTTGTTCCCCTGCCTGGTCGTTTCCAAATCTCAGACAGTAACATCCAAATCCTGATTGTACTCGTCTTGTGCCACAAATGCCTTAATCACTTCTTCCCATACTCTGGTTTTGCTTGGCTCAAGTGTAAGGTACCATGACAGAGTAGCTCCTGTTAAAGTTTGCTGAAATAGAACAGCCATCATGGCAGTGCTCAGTCCACTAGGCTGAAAAGCTCCTATGCACATTCGGACATGACTGCGGGGATTGCCTGTGCCATCAAACTTATCGAAAACTGGCATTTTGAAACCAGCCGGCAGCGTTTCGTGGACTCCGTCATACAATCCTTCCAGTTCCATCAGATAGGTATCCACTCCCTGAGCCTTGCGCATTACCCTTTCCAACTTTTCTATCTTCTCGGTCAACAGCTTCTCCTTCTCATCTTTCTCTCTGTCCCTGTTGGCTCTTAGTGCATCATTCCAGTGTGCCTCTTGATCGTCGAACCAATCTCCGTCTCCTCCTCCCAAAGGCGGATCTATAATAGGTGGAATTACATGCGGTGGCGGCCGGCGATTCAGCTCCTCTATCATTCCCATCATGCGGTTCATGTTCTCGGCCTGTCTCCTCATATGTTCCGCTTAGTGTTCGACTAGTACCCTTAATCCGGTCATCTCTTCGTTGTTTCTTTCTTCGGCCATGTTAGCGTATCCTCTCCTTACAAGTCTTGCCGTAGGATCCCTGAACCACGCTTGATTGGCTATCTTTGCTCCTACAGCAGATTTTAAGTTTTATTATTTTTTTAGAATGCCTTTTTACCTTTATTTTAACAAAACTTCTATTTTGTATGTCATGCGGATGCAATGCATGTGTGCGTGTGTGCCTACTCTATATGCCAAAGAATGCGAAAAAAATCTAACCCTAACACATAAACACATAAGCACATAAAACCCTTACCCATGTCAAGTACGATGATTTCTCCATTCATTGTGGCCCTCTTTTCCCATCCTTCGAAGTTTTGAAAAATTTTGGGGATTCTTGAAATCCATTTTTGGGAAGCAACTTTAGAAAAACAGTTTTCAAGATTTTTGGATCATAAGGTGATTGGGTCAAAAATTTCTGTTTTTGAAAAGCATGAATTTTTCAAAATCTTGATTTTGAAATCCCCCAAGTCCTTTGAAAGAGCAGTTTTTGAATAAAGGCCACGAAAATCTTATTCTTTGAAGGCTGATTTTAAAATTCTCAGGGTAGAAGGGTCATGTGATAAGATCATCATCGTACTTTTCATGGGTTTGGATACATACAAGGTCAATGATGCTTAGCTAACATGATATAAGAAGTGTAATCTTATAATCAAGGTTCGGCATGTTCTCCAAATGTCGTGGAACATGAGGAGAAATTGCTAAAAGGTGATTACAAGATTATACATCTTTTATCAAGCAAGTATCGTCATCATCTCAAGTAATCCCCTCCGGGCATACAAAACTTCCTAACACATAACCCTAATCAAGAACTGATTTCCTAAAATTGAAAGGTTCTACAGAAACTACTATGCAAAGGCTGTGTTTTGGTCAAATAAGGGGCCCTTGACACACACCCGATAGGATGCTTCATATACCAAATCATGGTACGAGATCAAGGGTGATCACACAGTCCCATGATGACTTGACCGACCGGGTTGCCCCGAGCCTCCAAGGTCATAGTTCCGTGCAATCGACTAGCTGGACATGCAAGTGAAATGCAACAGGCACACAAAGATTAATAATTTTGATTAAAAGGATGTTTTTCAAGTCTAATCCTCAAGTGAACCCAAAATCAGAATTCTGGTCTGCGAAACCAGAGATTCTGGGTTCGATCCCCAGCAGAGTCGCCAGATTGTGGATATCACATTTTTCTTACCCACAGCTTTTCAAAAATCAAATTCAAAAACAAATGAGTCTCCACTTAATTTTTAAAAGGAAAATTAAGAAACCATTTTGAAAGCAAACCGATCTTTTAGAAACCAGAGATTAACTAGGTCCGGGGATTATGGAATGAGAGACGAAGGAGCCCGTCGGACTAAAGCACCCTCTCTCATCCTATCTTGCGATATGCCTCTACTCAACATCCTTTTAATCAAATTTATTAATCTAAGCATGTCCTCAACTAATACATATATATACATGTACATCACAAAAACATGTCCAAAGGGTGTAAAATTACAATTGACAAAATATCATTCAAAAGCCACATAATTCAGGTAACAAGCGATATGATATGCAATAGAGAACAAGTGAACTTACCCGGGATCCAGCAGCGATAATAAATGTGCAATGCATGCGAACAAAAGAAAATCCTAAAAAAGAGTCTCTAATCACATATACACATAAGGCAAAACCTAATTCTAAGGTGTCGCGCATTAAGTCGAAAAGTCAATAAAATCAAGAAATTAAGATAAACTAAAGAGGAGTTCTAGAAATCGTACCTTAATAGCGCTACAAAACAAAGGGTTAGTCCACATGATGTGCAAAATATGATGTTAAAAATGACAATCCTAAATTTCTAGCTTACATCTATCTAATGTAATTAAATCCAAAGCAAATAAGTCTTAATTACAAGTGTCGAATCATATAGATGAATATGTACATGGACAAGGATAAACTATGAAATACTCTTAAACTTTGAATTCAAGCTCAACTAATCATTATTAAAGCATGGTTTAAGCCCTAAATCATAGAAAAGTCATTTAGACCCTTATTTACAAAGTAAGTCAAATGTGTCATAAAACTCTGAAAATTGCAGAGAGAAGACCAGAACTTAAAAGAAATAAAAAGCATATCTCCCATGGTTTGATCTTGATGATTTTTGGACTCAATATGCCTCTGTGAGTCTAGTTTTCAAATCAAAAAGAAAATCAAAGTTCCAACGGTCGGATCTCCGGGAATATGAAAAATACTAGACATCACTCAGCACTTTACAACCTTCTGTCCAGAATTCTTGCACGATTTATTAAAAATAGTAAAAAACTCCGAATTGCTTTGTTCTTTTTAGGGTGACTTCCTAACACATTAAAATTCATAGAAAAAATTATTTGGAGTCACAAACACATTATTAGAACTCTGATTTAATTGTTTCAAAAGAGTGTCACAGTTCTGAAACTATTCTGAAATTCTGGGCAGATTGTATTTGTGTCACAAAACTCATGATCAAACATCCTAAACATGAAACCACCTTAAAGCAAAAATTACAGTGGTATAATATCATGTTATTGACACTTTCCCATTGGTTTCACTTGATTTCAACGGTTAGATTTCGAACTAAAAATCTTTGATCAAAAACAGTTTGTGGATTCACTGTTTTTATTTTGCTAGTTCAACTTTTATTTGGTAACTCCAACTATTAAACCATGAAGTTGAGTTGAACCAAACCACTTCTCCTACCATTTGATGGCCATTAGAGACTACAAACCTTTATTCTTCATAGATTTCAAATGAAATATGGATAGACTTCATGAAATCTATAAGATATAAGGAATCTAAACCATGGAGATGGGTTTAGACTCAAAACTACATTCTCCTACCATTTGATGGTCATTGGAGAGGGAGACATGACTATGACTCATGAGTCCTAAAGGAATATAGAAGGGATTCCTCAAGACATCAAGTTTACAAGATCCAACTCATGAGTATGGACTTGGATCCTCTTATGAAGTGGTGATCAAACTTTGACTCCTATGTGAAGCACAAGCCTACATGGGATTCAAAAGATCATGCTCAAGAGATCAAAGGAGATATTGAAGATCTCCAAGACCTTCAAGAGAAGAATATAAACAAGAAAGTGGAAGAAAGTAATATGGAAACAAAAGAAACTCCTAAGTTTACTTGATAAACAAAGAAAATAGTGAAAGATTTTAGGATTAGAGATTTTAAGAGAAAAAAGAAAAAGCCAATAATCTATGGTTAGAGGATCACCTCCAAATTATCCTCAAAGTTTTCTTTTCTTTGAAGATCTTCCAAGCTCTTCTCTCTAATTCTCTAAACACTCTCTTTTCTCTCTAAAAAATTTTTGGTGTAATGGAAGTATTTTTGCATATGCTCTCTCTCCCAATATGTTTCTTGGTGTTCTTCTTGGTCTCTCCTCTTTTAGCAAGATCCCTTCTCTTTTATAAGCAAAATTACCAGGTATTTTTGGTGAATTTCGGGGCAAAAAATAGGTGTAATTCTCTCATTTGTTGGTACAATGTGTACTTTCTAAAATTATGCAGACTGCTGTCCAGCGCGGCAGTCCAAATACTGACGCGGCAGTCCGTGACTGCCGCTGCGGCATTTCATGACTGCCGTTGCGGCACTTCATGACTGCCGCGCGGCATTCATCAAATGCCGCGGCAATTAATGGATTGCCGCATTTTTGTCAGTCTTACTTTATCAGTTTTTGTTCTTATTCGCATGCGCATACGTATTGCTCTGCAAAATACAGACTTTAAAAGCGAACGGCAGTCAGAAATCTGTGGCGGCATTCGGTGAACGCCGGAACGGCATTCTCTGACTGCCGCGCGGCACTCAGGGAGTGCCGCGGCAGTCTTCCGTGTGCCGTTTCTGGCTAAGGTTCCCCTTTTAGGTCTTTTCTCTTTTTGAAACAAATTTTTTTTGAAGATCCTTTCCAAAAGTTGTGTTTTATATCTGAATTCTCCTAAATACCTGGTATTTCCCTCTTTCTGTGAAATTTTATCGCGTTTTGGAGAACTTTCTGAAGAGCTTGGAATACTTCGGATTTTTCGGTCATTGTCATCATTGGACGTGGAGGTGACGCTCTCCTAAATTCGACGGCCGGTCAAAATTGGGGTGTCTACAGTACCCACCCGACCGTCGTATACCGTTCGGAGCCTCACGAAGCACGTCCCTCCAGGGCTGCCACTCTATATGCTGTACTCGTAAAGTCGTCAGGAAGTTCCAGAATGAGATGAAATTATGGGACCCAGTCTTTTGCCCCACCCGGTCCTTCGCCCACTTCAGCACCTGGGGCATGATGAGGGCGTCCGCTGGTCGCGTCCTAGGCGACATCATATTGAGATACTCGTGGGACCAAATCTGCAAAACAAAAGAGATAGAAGTGTGAGGGTCACGTTCTTTTGAAAATTGATTAGAAAGAAAAAAATAAAATAAAGTGAGAAAAAAAAAAAAGAAAAGTGTTGTATACCTCCCACGCCCTCCAGAAGCCACCAGTAGAGGCCGGCCGATCTCGAGAGATGTCCCCCATATGCCGGTATAGAATGGCCAACCCAGCACCAGCCCAATCGTACCTATAAATCTGGTCCATGCGCTCCATAGACCCCACCAGTGCCACGGAGATCCGATCTCCCTTGGTGCTCCACAGAGAGCACCCCAGCACATACACCAAGAAGCCCCGGGCCATCTGCACATCCGTGAAGCCTTGCTGACCCCTAAATGTGTCTATAAACCACTTGGTCGTAACCAAGGGCTCCTCTGGGACTGCTCTGAGTAACACTTGCACCTGATGCCACTCGGTGACTATGTCCAGATATCGTAAGAGCTCTCCTCTGAATGGGATCCCCATGATCATGCTGAAGTCCAGGGGAGTCGTCGTCATCTCCCCAAAGTCAAAGTGGAAGGTGTTGGTGGTATCCCACCACCTCTCCGCCAATGCATGGATCTATCGCATATCGTTAGAGCTCTTCGTCACGAGTTTGACGAAGTCTCCAAAACCTGCAGCCCTGACGAGTACCTGCACGCTCGCGTTCAGCTCCCTGTACCACTCGAAGCCATGAGCCAGGCTGTCGTGCCCCTTTAGCACCTTGGGCTGTAACTGTAATAAGAATCACAAGATTTCATGTTAGTGAATAAGGAAGAAATAAGAAACAAGACCAAAAAATAATAATAACAAAAAAAGGTAAAAAAAAATATAAATAATAATAATAACAATAAGGACACAATATCTGCGTTTTCGAGATATAAGGTTTTGAGAACTCCACAGGCATGGATTTCACATTTATGAAAAGTTTGGTCGTCATTTGTAGAATAATAAAAAAAGGAAGCAATAATAAAGATGAATAAATAACGAAAGTATCTAGGGTACTAGTTTATTAATTCATTAAAGGATGTACGACGTTTTGATTGGCATAAACCGCAGTTAAAAGTCTTTTAAGAAAAGTTAAACAAAACTAAATGTGCGCAGATACAGATGGGATACCCAAGAATTCGTAAGCATAGACATTTATTTTCATATGAAGTCTTGTCCCCGCATTCATAAAGTTCATAGAAAATAGGATAAAGAATACAAAGTTAAAAGAGCATTGGTTAAATCGTTCAAGACGCTCGAGAGTGCTACTAGCACAAGCATTTGCATTTGAAATAGAACATCTGAGGTCGTGTTAACGACACGTTACATTCTTAAAGTTCATACGAAAGAAGAGTTACAAGAAAAGAAAAGAGAGGGGCGTTTATACCTTGCACTTGAACGCGTGGGCGGACAAGTGCTCATCCGGGTCCCGGAGCAAGAACGCAGGATCGGTATGAGGAGTGGGCACATACTTTACCTTTTTCCTACTGCCCCAACCGCTAGCCATGATCTGTCTAAGAAAAAAGGGAATTCGTGGTTAGATTCATGAAAAATTTAGAAAAATAATAAAAATAATGAGAATAATATAAGTTTAATCGATCAGAACTAACCTGTGAGCACTAAAGATCAATACAAAAGAGAAGAGAGGATGGGGGAAAATTTCTCCTTAGAGGATTTGATTTGAGGGAGGTTGAGAGAATGAATGAAAATGAAGTTAAACTCTCGGTATAAACTGCTGCCCACCAAACGCGACACTCGATTTTCATGCGCGACAGTTGGTGAACTGCCGTGCGGCACTCACTAAATGCCACAGCGACACTCCGTGAGTGCCGTGTGGCAGTCACGGACTGCTGTAAAAATTAGCGTGTGCCAGGTTTGAGGCGGTTACCAAGCCTTTCATTTCCCCCCAAAATTCAAATTGGGACCCAAAAATTGATTTGACCCCTAAATTTTTGCCCTCTTTGTGCTCTTGACCCCCAGAGATGGTTTTTAGGACCAGACTGGTCCTCGATTTCGTAAAGTTGAAATAAATTGGAGTCAGTGGACTCCAAATTTTGAAAAGTGAAATGAATTTGAGTCTGTGCGCTCCAAATTTTGAAAATTGAAATAAATTTGAGTTTGTGGACTCTAAATTTTGAAAATTGAAATGAATTTGAGTCTGTGGACTCCAAATTTTGAAAATTGAAATGAATTTGAGTCTGTAGACTTCGAATTTTTGAAAATTGAAATGAATTTGAGTCCGTGGACTCCAAAATTTTGAAAATTAAAGTAAATTTAAGCTTGTGGACTCCAAATTTTAAAAAATTGAGATGAATTCGAGTCTGTGGAACTCCAAATTTTTGAAAATTAAAAAGAATTCGAGTTTGTGGAACTCCAAAATTTTGAAAATTAAAATGAGTTCGAGACTGTGGACTCTTAGTGTAATAGATTTGCACTCTTAGTTCTCGCAATAGATTTGCGTTAACCCTCGTTTCGGGAATGTAACGGATTTATATTCTCGATCCTCGTAACAGATTTATGTTGATCAAAGTTTGAGAATGTAACAGATTTGCATTCTCGGTTCTCACAACAGATTTGCGTTAACCCTCATTTTGGGAATATAACAGATTTATATTCTCGATCCTCATAATGGATTTACGTTGATCAAAGTTTGAGAATGTAACAGATTTTCATTCTCGGTTCTTGCAACAGATTTGCGTTAACCCTCATTTTAAGAATATAACCGATTTATATTCTAGATTCTCGTAACGGATTTACGTTGATCAAAGTTTGAGAATGTAACAAATTTGCATTCTCGATTCTCGCAACAGATTTGTGTTAATCCTCATTTTGGGAATATAGCGGATTTATATTCTCGATCCTCGTAACGGATTTACATTGATCAAAGTTTGAGAATATAACAGATTTATATTCTCGATTCTTGCAACAGATTTACGTTAACCCTCATTTTGGGAATATAACAGATTTATATTATCGATCCTCGTAACGGATTTACGTTGATCGAAGTTTGAGAATGTAATAGATTTGCATTCTTGATTCTCGAGACAGATTTGTGTTAACCCTCATTTTGGGAATATAACGGATTTATATTCTCGATCCTCGTATCAGATTTACGTTGATCAAAGTTTGAGAATGTAACAGATTTACATTCTCGGTTCTCGCAACAGATTTGCGTTAACCCTCGTTTTGGGAATATAAGGGATTTATATTCTCGATCCTCGTAATGAATTTACGTTGATCAAAGTTTGAGAATGTAACAGATTTGAATTCTCAGTTCTCGCAATAGATTTGCATTAACCCTCATTTTGGGAAGTTAGAAATGTATTTTTTGACCTATGCAACGAATCTTTGCATCAGCCAACATTTGGTAATCTTCTCTAGCTAACGCATCATAAAATGTGCGTCACATATAGAGAAGACATGATATAGAATAAGCATGACACGTGCTCGATCGAGTTTATCTCAAAATACCATTGCATGAGCATATGCATCACAACAGGATAGGAGCATTCATCCGTATGATTACTTGTGCTTGCGTGTGTTTGACTCTTGCCTGAA
Source organism: Hydrangea macrophylla (assembly GCA_033977485.1). NCBI lineage: Eukaryota > Viridiplantae > Streptophyta > Magnoliopsida > Cornales > Hydrangeaceae > Hydrangea > Hydrangea macrophylla. The sequence continues at coordinate 7,798,214 of CM066990.1, read as the reverse complement.
CTACGTCTTGGTCTGATACCTAATGGGATACGTAGGCAGCTCATCATGGAGCACGATCAATTCGAATTTTGCTGCGCGCTTGCGACAGTTTGGTCAAAGGCTTGTCTTGACACAGGCTTCGACGATCACTTGTGGTTCGCGTTGCTCCACGAGCTCTGTCGAAGAGGGGCAAACTGTAGACACCCTAATTTTGACCAAACGTCGGACGAAGGGGAGTATTACCTCCAAATCCAATGATGACAATGTCTGAACTAATCTAGGACATCCAAAGATGATTCAAGCTCTTCTCCGACTCAAGCAAAAAGCAGAAAGGAAAGATAAAAGGAAAATAGAGGCAAAACGACACCTGGCCCCCCCAACTGGCAATCACGGGTTGCGGTGCGGCAATCTGTGGATATCGCAGTTTTCTTTCTTTTACCCACAACTTTTCTTTTAAATTTCAAATTCAAAACAAATGAGTCGCCACTTAATTTTTAAAAGGAAAATTAAGAAACCATTTTAAAAGCAAACTGATCTTTTAGAAACCAGAGATTAACTAGGTCCGGGGATTATGGAATGAGAGAGGAAGGAGCCCATCGGACTAAAACACCCTCTCTCATCCTATCTTGCGATAGGCCTCTACTCAATATCCTTCTAATCGAATTATTAATTTAAACATGCCCTCAACTAATATATATGTATAGATATACGTTACAAAAAGCATGTCCAAAGGGGTGTAAAATTGTAATTGATAAAACATCATTCAAAAATCACATATTTCAAGTAGCAAGCAACATGATATGCACTAGGTAACAAGAGAACTTACCCGGGATCCAGCAGCGATATTAAACGTGCAATGCATACAAACAAAAGAAAATCCTAAAAAGAGAGTCTCTAATCACATATACATATAAGGCAAGATCCTAATTCTAATGTGTCGTGCATGAGGTTGAAAAATCAATAAAATCAAGAAATTAAAATAAACTAAAGGGGGTCCTAGAGATCATACCTTAATAGCGCTACAAAACAAAAGGTTAGTCCACATGATATATAAGATGTGAAGTTAGAAATAACAATCCTAAATTTCTAGCTTAAACCTATCAAGCATGAAATCCAACTTTATTCAATAGCTAGTTCTAATCATGAGCATTAAATGTACATGAATGAATGAATATGAACAAGAATAAGACATGGGTTTATTCACTTATTTGGGTCACTTAGCCTCTGGATTTAAGCTAAATTATCATTATTCAAAGTATGAATTGGGTCTCAAGATATTAGGGGGCCATTTGAGTTGAAATAAATAAGATTAGACAAAAACAGTAGCAGTTTTTTATGAATTACAGAGAGCAGATCATAACTTTAAAAAATGAAACAGCGTGATTCCCGTAGTTTGATCTTGATGAATTTTGGACACAAGATGCCTCTGTGTGTCTAGGTTTTAACCCAAAATAGAAATCAAAGTTTCAACGGTTGGATCTCCGGGAATCGGACAAAAACCAGACAGCACTCAGCATTCTACAACCTTCTGTCCAGAGTTCTTGAACGATTTTCTAAAAATAGCAAACAAATCAGAAATGATTTGTTCTTGTTAGGGTGACTACCTAACGCATTTAATCTACTTAGAAAAAAAATTTTTGGGTCACAAACACTTTATTAAAGCATTGGTTTACTTATTTCAAAAGAGTGTACTATGCTGAAACTCTGGACAGATTGTAGTGACCTTACAAAACTCCTAACCAAACCACTTTAGACATGAAACCACCTTGAAACAAAAATTACAGTGGTAGAATATTGTGTTATTGACACTTTCCCATTGGTTTCACTCGATTCCGACGGTTAGATTTGGAACTAAAAATCTTTGATCAAAAATAGTTTGTGAACTCACTGTTTTCATTTGTCAAGTTCAACTCTTGTTTGTTAATTCCAACTATTGAACCATGAAGTTGGACTTAAACTAAGCCATCTTCTCCTATCATTTGATGGTCATTGGAGACTAAAGACCTTTATATTTATAGATTTCAAGTGAAGTATGAATGGACTTCATGAAATCTCAAGATAAGGAATCTAAACCATGGGGATGAGCTTAGACTCAAAACCACTTTCTCCTACCATTTGATGGTCATTGGAGATGAAGACATGACTATACTCATGAGTCTCAAAGGAATATAGAAAGGATTCCATGAAACATCAAGTTTAGAGGATCCAAGTCATGAGTGTGGACTTGGATCCATCTATTTGCCTATGAAATGGAGTGATGATCAAACTTTGATTCCCATGTGAAGCACAAGCTTACATGGGATTCAAAAGATCATGTTCAAGAGATTTTAAGAGAGATATTGAGAGTCTCTAAGAGTCTCAAGAAGGAAGTATGATCAACAAAAGAAATGGAGCAAAGAAAATAAAAAGGTTTGAGGATTAGAGATTCAAGAAAAGGAAGAATGTAAATAGACAACTTATGGTTAGAGGATCACCTCCAAGCTATCCTCAAAGTTTCTCTCCTGTGAAGCTCTTCCAAACCCTTCTTCAAGTTCTCCCAAACTCTCTCTTTTGTTTCTCAAAAAAAAAATGTTAGTATAGTGGTGGTTATCTCTCATGTATTGTGTTGTATGTGTCTCCTCTCCTCAAGAAAGATCCTCCCTCTTTTATAGATAAAAACTACCAAGTATTTTTAGTGAATTCGGAGTAAAAAACAGGTGTAAATGTCTCATTTGGTAGTACAATACGTACTTCCTGAAATTAGACAGACTGCTGCCCATGGTGGTAGTCAAAAATAATCTGCGGCAGTCCGTGGATGCCGCTGCAGCACTTCATGACTGTCGCTGCGGCATTCAATGACTGCCGCGCGACACTCAGTAAGTGCCGCGCCAAATTATTGATTGCCGCGTTTTTGTCAGCCTTACTTTATCAGTTTTTTGTTTTTACCCGCATACACATACGTATTGTAGCACAAAATATAGACTGTTAAAGCAAACGGCATTCAGAAATTGTCGGCGGCACTCAGTAAATGCCGGACCGGCATTTAGTGACTGCCGTTCGGCACTCACCGAATGTCGCTCGGCACTTACTGAGTGCCGCGAAATTCTTTCGTGTGCCGTTTTTCGTTGAACTTGCCTTTTTAGGTCTTTTCTTTCTTCCCTTTTCTTAAAGAAACTTATTTTTGAAGATCTTTTCCAAAAATGTTGTTTTATACTTGAATTCTCCTAAATACCTTGTATTTTCTTCTTTCTGTGAAATTTTATCGCGTTTGGAGAACATTCTGAAGAGCTTGGAATACTTCGAATCTTTTCGGTCCTTATCATCATTGGACATGGAGGTGACGCTCTCCTAAATTCGACGGTCGGTCAAAATTGGGGTGTCTACAGTTTGCCCCTCTTTGACAGAACTTGTGGGGCAACGCGTCCCATAAGTGAATGTCAAAGCCTGTGTGAAGACAAGCCTTTGACCAGACTATCGAATTTAGGTAAAACCAAACGTGTTGCAAAAATGGCTGCACAAACGGTTCATGTTGGTCGTGTTCGACGGTGAGTTGCCTACGTATTCCATCAGGAATTAGACCAAAGCGTAGTTCGGGCAGGAACCAAACACACACAAGCACAAGTAACCATACGGATGAATGCACCTATCCTGTCGTGATGCGATGCAATGGTGTTTTCTGAATTGACCTGGTCTTGCAGGTGCCATACTTAGCATGTCTTCTCTACGTATGACGCACATTACGTGACGTGTTAGTCAGAAAAGATTATATGATCCTTTGACTGATGTGAAAATCTATTACAGGGGTCACGAAGATGCCTTTGAATTGATTTTTGAGGGTTAACGCAAATCAGTTGCGAGAACCGAGAATATAAATCCGTTATATTTCCCAAAACAAGGGTTAACGCAAACAAGTTGCGAGAATCGAGAATATGAATCCGTTAACCGAGAATATAAATGTGTTATATTCCCAAGACGAGGGAAAACACAAATCTGTTACATTCCCAAAACGAGGGTAAACGCAAATCTGTTGCGAGAACCGAGAATATAAATCTGTTATATTCCCAAAACGAGGGTAAACGCAAATCTATCGTGAGAACTAAGAATATAAATCTGTTACATTCCCAAAATGAGGGTAAACGCAAATCTGTTGTGAGAACCGGGATACAAATCTGTTACACTCCCAAAACAAGGATTGACGTAAATCTGTTACGTGGATCGAGAATATAAGTCCGTTATAATCCCAAAACAAGGATCAATGCAAATCTGTTGCGAGAACCGAGAATATAAATCCTTTATATTCCTGAAATCTTTTTCAATTTTCAAAAAAATTGGGATCCCACGGGCTCAAGCCTTTTTCAATTTTCAAAAAATGGGGAGCCCCCGGGCTCCAATCTTTTCAATTTTCAAAAATCGGGAGCCTATGGGCTCAAATCTTATTCAATTTTCAAAAATCAGGAGCCCACGGGCTCCAATCTTTTCAATTTTCAAAAATCGGGAGCCCACGGGCTCAAATCTTTTTCAATTTTCAAAAATCAGGAGCCCACGGGCTCAAATCTTTTCAAAAATCGGGAGCCCGCGGGCTCAAATCTTTTCAATTTCAAAATTAGGAGCCCACGGGCTTAAATATTTTTAATTTTCAAAAATTGGGGGCCCACGGGTTCATATACTCTCCTAAATTTTGAAATTTGTAGCCAACTTAAACCTAAAAACGACCCCGAGGGCCAAAAGTGTAATGAGGGCAAATTTTGGGGGCCTCAAATTCAATTTTCAGGACTTGATTTGAATTTTTGGGGGGTGAACTGAAGGATCTTTGAACCGACTTAGCCGCGGCACACGCGGATTTTTGCCGCAGTCCATGACTGCCGTGCGGCACTCACGGAGTGCCGTTGCGGCACTTGGCGAGTGCCGCTGCGGCACTTGGCGAGTGCCGCCCGACAGTCAATCAACTGTCGCGCACGGAAAACTGAGTGCCGCGTTTGAGCGGCAGTGGCTAAAACCGGCGGTTTCAATTCATTTTTTTCTCATTCTCTCAATCTTCTCTCTCTCGATTCTTCTCTGGAGAAAACTTTTCCTTTTTCTTTTCTCGCTTGGATCGATCTACCGGGGCTTTCAGGTTAGTTCTACTTGATCAAAACATGATTATTCTCTTTTATTCCTTCGTTTTTTCTGAAATTTTTGTGAATCTAACGCGCGAATTCTCTCTTTTCCTTGACAGATTATGGCGAGCTGTTCGGGGAGAAAGAAGAAGGCCAAGTATACGGCCATTCACCATCCAGATGCCACACTCCTGCTCCGGGACCCGGATGAGCACTTATCTGTCCGCGCGTTCAAGCGCGAGGTAAACGCTCCCTTTTTCTTTTTAATTTTCTTCTTTTAGAACTTAATGAAACATATTGTGAATCATGCCTTTGAATGTCTCATTTCAAAATGTAAATGCCATGCTTGTAGCGTTTTCACGCGTACTTTATTGAAGATCTCGCATTTCATTTTACTTCTCATGAACTTTATGAATATTATGCTCGATGAATCACAATTTATTATTCTCACTCGTGTTTACTGAACTCGTGAATTTTCTTGAGCGTTCCAAATGCCTTTTATTATTCAAAACTGATTCTTGACCGCTTGTGACTCAAATTACGCCTTTTATTATTCTCACGAACTTCCCTTTAAAACTGCGCTTCTTTTGGACTCAAATTTCTTTTGCACCTTCGTATGTTTATATATGCATGTATTTCCAAAAAAATGTGAACAAACTACTCTTTTCTTTCCCCTTTCTTCGAATCCTTGCTGGAACATTGAGTGCTTTCCCTTATTTCTTCTTATTATTTTGTGAACATCTGCTGAACTGAACGCAAATGAGTGCCATGCTTGTGAAATTTCTGCGAGTATTTCCAGATTTTTTTTTCTATTTCTTTCCTTTTCTCTCTCTTTTTTATGACGCTTATCCTTGTTTCTTTACTTACCATCTATTTCATTTATTTATATATTTTTTACTTTTCTTTTTATCCAATTACTAATTTAAAAAACTTGTGATTCTTTCTTACAGCTGCAGCCTTAGGTGCTGAAGGGGCATGGCAGCCTCGCCCACGAGTATGAGTGGTACACACAATTGAGTGAGAAAGTGAGGGCCTTGGTTGATGCTGCCGGGTTTGGAGACTTCGTCAAACTCTTGACGAAGAGCTCCAATGACTTGCGACAGATTCATGCATTGTCGGAGCGGTGGTGGGACACCACCAGCACTTTCTATTTCGACTTCGAGGAGATGACGATGACTCCTCTAGACTTCTCGATGATCACGGGGGTTGCCTTCGGCGGAGAGCGCTTACGGTATCTGACGGATCAGGAGTGGGACCAGGTGGAGCCACTGTAGGGAGTGGTCCCGGAGGAGTCTTTGGTCACAGCCCGATGGTTTATGGATACATTTAGGGCCCAGCCGGGTTTTACCGACGAGCAGATGGCCCGGGGCTTTCTCATGTATATGCTGGGGTGCTCTCTACTGAGCACCAAGGGTGATATGGTCGACGTTTCCCTGGTAGCGTCCCTGGAGCACCTGGACCGGGTCGTGGAGTATGACTGGGCTGGTGCAGGATTAGCCATCTTGTACAGGCATATGGGTGATATTTCCCGGGACAGGCCGGCTTCCATCAGTGGCTATTGGAGAGCGTGGGAGGTATACCTTTTCTATATTCCATTACTTATTTCATTTTCAGAAACTTATTTAAATTGTGAGACTAACCCTTTTTTTTCTTTTTGCATTATAGATTTGGTCCCACGAATATCTTCGCATGATGTCCCCTGAGACACGTGATGCTGACGCCTTTATCATGCCCCAGGGGCTAAAATGGGCGAAGGATAGGGTCGGGCGGAAGACTGGGGCCCACGACTTCGTTTCATTGAGGAATTTCCTGACGAACTTCAGGCAGCAGCACGTTCACTGGCAGCCCTGACTTAGGGTGCTTCCTGAGGCTCGTGCGGAGATCCAAGAGTCGGCTGGATATGACCCGACGAGGCGACTCCTTTATGGGCCAGAGGGCCAGGCGTGGTATTTAGGAGAGAGGGTGACTAGGCAGTCACTGGCGGCCCCGGGATTCTTTGTGCCGTTCCCTCCTCCCGACTCTATGAGAGCCACAGACACACTCCAGGGTAGCGAGCTGAAGGCTGCTCTGATGGGCTTGGGTATTCATGACTTTGTGGATTCCCCCACCGGATACCCAGCGTTCTGCATCGCTAAGCTGATGCCGAACTTCCATCTGATGGAAGTGACTCGGGTGAGCAAATGATTCCTTTATTACTATTTTTTATGAATTTCCTTTCGTTTTTTATTTATGCTTTATTATTTTTGGTTTGCAGCCTGTTCCTGCCGCGGCTCGTCCTCCTGGCTTGCCTGAGTGTGATTGGACCATGTCAACCATCTCGTTTGGCGAGCCCTTCTTGACGATGATCCCCCGGCTTTCACAGGGTGCCCCTACTATTCCCTTTCACTATGACGTCGTCCCGCGTGCTTATGCGGAGGAGGGTTTGACGTATGCCCACAGTGTGCGGCAGTGGGTTCTCGGGCGAGAGTGGATGGTAAGAAACTTATCCCTTTCTTTCACTTCAACTTTGATTGCCTCTCCTTTTGCTAATCTTTATTTTTGGTTCTTGTTTTTAGGCTGAGGGAGCTCGGGCGACTGCCGCGGCTCAGTTGAGGGCCCAGGTATGATTTTTATTCCTTTTATTCTCAGTATTTCATCCATCATTTTAACACTTTCTGGACTTATCCCCTCTTATTTCAGACGGAGGAGATCAGAGTCCTGTCCCAGCAGGTAGGGCAGCTCTAGCAGCGACTTCAGCAGTTCGGCATTCCCCTCAGCAACACTCCTGGGGATGGCGGTGCTGGACGAGGCATGGGGTGAGGCGGTGGTAGCGGCGCTGGACGTGGTAGAGGCGCTGGTGAGGGCACCAGTAGCGGCAGAGGCAGAGGCGGACGTGGAGGGAGCGGTGGAGGTAGCGGGACAGAGTCGGAGGAGGAGCCCCTCAGGCGTATGACCCGTCAGACTCGCAGCCGGGGCCGAGGCTGATCCTACTTTTTCTTCTTTTTTTAATTTCTTTTGAGTGTTTTCTTGGGAGGATGCATACTTTATTTGGTGGACTGTATATATATATATGTTCACTCTCATCTTGATGATGGCTCTACGATAGCAGGTAGGATAGGCACTCTTGATACCTTTATTATTATATTTTTTGCTCTTTTATTCACCATACGTGTGACCATAGCTTGGTCCTTTTGCCGTATGTGGGACCATAGCTTGGTCTCTCCTTTATTTGATTTTTTTTTAATGCTTTTATATCTTTTATTTATGAATGAAATGAATGAATGTTTGCGATCATGGCTTAAACTTTGTTGCACGTGCTGCATGAAGCGCACTTTTTATTGTCCTTTATGTATTTTTCTGTTTGCATGTGGGCTAAAAGTGTTACAAACAGATCCTGACCAATAAAAAACCCGGAACGGCACTCGGTGAGGTCTCTGCGGCACTCAGTGAGAGCCGCGGTGGCAGTCAGTGAATGCCGCAACGGCATTCACAGACTGCTGTACGGCATTTCATTGAGTGCCGTTGCACTTTATCGAGTGCCGCGGGTAGGTAGGCAGCTTTTATTCCCCTATTTATACCCCTTCTTTCTCAAGGCTCCGCAAAACACTTCTCTTTTCTTCTTTACTTCCTTCCCAAATGGCCCCCATCAGCTCCCAAATCCTTTTCCCATGGATGGATACCCTTTCCGGCGTTGATAGGCTCAACTTTGAGTGCTTCAGGCTAAATGATCTTTTCTCTTTCCGACAGATGAATTTGAATGAGGGCCTACTTCGAGCTGCCATCCAATGTTGGGATCCTTCTTTCAACGTCTTTCGTTTTGGTTCTCAGGAGATTTGCCCCTTGTTTGAGGAATTCAGCGCCATTCTTCACACCGATCCTTCTGCTGAATTAACGGTTCCTCGAGTTTAGGTCGGGTATGTCCCGGATTTAGCTACTCTTCTCCACACATCTCGGAATGCGGCGGGCTCCTTTATTTGTGACGGGCAGATTGATTTTGAGCGCCTTTCTTCCGTTTATGCTCCCATAGGGGACCCTTACGATGGTGAGTATTAGATCATCCGACGTAGTGCCCTGTCGATTGCTTTGCTTTCTTACTTTCTCTTTCAGTCATCCTCCGACATTCTCATACCCATTGCCTGCGGTTTGAGGAAGATGAAGAGCGCAGTTATGCTGGTTCTTGGCGAGACCTTGATAGGACTGGGTCATGCTCATGCTACCGGGGCCCTATTATCTGCCGGAGCACCTTTTGTCCTGCAGATTTGGCTCATGGAGCGTTTGGATCTCTTTATACACCCTTCCCATCTTCGCGGGTAACTTCCCTATGATCGTGTGGAGATTCACAGCTTATTTCATTCTGCCGATGCATGGCTTGGTTGGCTCCAAGGCCTCTCTTCCAGTGATATCTGCTGGGTCTGTCCTCAGTGGTTTCATTGCTGTATTGCTGTACACCTTCCTGGATGACCTAGCATCTGGTTGCCGGGTTTGCGTACTACTACCTTCTATATTCCTGATCGGGTTGTCCGTCAGTTTGGGCTTTTGCAAGATACTACTGAATCTGTGACTGCTGATTTCACCAGGGGTTCCACTTTGCGCCCTTCTATCGTGAAGGCTTTCATCGAGGCTTGGCATAGTAGGATGGCTGCTCAGTGCCTGAGGATTCCTGCTCCGACTATGCCTACTGTCCAGTACCTTCTAGAGATCCAGGCCTTGGTTGCGAGACAAGTTTGACAGACACATAATAAAGTAGACGAAAATAGGGAAAAGCTTGCCATTTTACAAAACTTTCTGACAGACCCTGCCTACTCTTTTTACGCTTTTGAATGTGATTTTCCTTATTTTTTCTCTTCAAGAAGTGTTGTTATCTTTTAGGAAAGTTCTAACATGCTTAATCAAAGTGCTCACTCCTTCGATTAATCTTTTATGGAGAATTCTCCTTTCAATATCTTTTCTTGGCTCTCTACTTTTTTCTTTGCTTAAAGCTTTACTCCTTCTATGTCATAAATTCTCATTTGTTTCTTTATAGTACTTATTTGATAGCCAGGTGATCCAAAAGAGGGTCCTGTATCTGGGTTCTTCAGCTAGCAAACAAAGTTTGCAACTTGGTTTTAGGGCTTCGAAGTGGTTTGGGGCAAATGCCACGTTTGCCCCTAGTTTAGCACAAGTTTTTTTGTATGGACCGAGGGCTTTGGAGAGCCCGCCTACTTATCCCCAAGCGGGCGTCAGGTCCCAAGTAGTTCAGCTTTAGGCTGCAAAGAAGAGTGCCAATCAGGCAATTATTTACTGACCGAACCGAGTAGGTTGCCTACGTATCCCCTAACGGGAATCAGGTCAAGCGTAGTTCATCAAGGTAGGAGGCTTTGGAAAGAAAGGCTTCAAGCAAAGTATTTCTTGAGGCGATCGAGGTTAATTGGTTGCTTAAATTCAACCCCGTCCAGGTCCATGAGATAGGCCGCTCCTCCGGAAAGGAGAGTCTTAATGATGTATTGCCCGACCCAGTTGGGTTTGAATTTTCCTCTGGGGTCATGAACAGACACTTTCAGTTCTTTGAGGACCAGGTCACCCTCAGCAAGCTTCCTTGGGCGGACCTTTTTGTTGAAAGCACGAGCTATCCTCTTCTGGTACCCCTGAGTGTGGTTTACTACGGCCAACCTCTTCTCATCGAGTAACATCAACTCCTCATACCTTCCTCGTACCCATTCTGATTCGGTGATCTCACACTCTGCCAAAACCCTAAGAGAGGGTATTTCTACCTCGACTGGGAGAACGGCTTCCATCCTTTAGACCAACGAATACGGCGTAGCGCCCGTTGAAGTTCTTACCGAGGTTCGGTATCCCCACAAAGCAAACGGCAGCTTCTCATGCCAATCCTTATATGTATCCGTCGTTTTTCCCAAGATTGGTTTAACATTCTTATTTGCTGCTTCTACTGCTCCATTCGTCTGAGGCCTATATGGGGACGATTGATGGCATGTGATCTTATACTTTTCCAGGAGCAGGATAACCTCTCCCTAGAAATGACTGCCATGATCGAAGATAAACTCATTTGGGACTCCATACCTGCAGATTATGTTTTTTTTGATGAAACTCACCACGTCCTTGGCTTTCAAAGTTGGATACGAGGCTGCCTCTACCCATTTTATAAAATAATCAATCGCCACGATTATGTACCGGTGCCCATTGGAAGCCTTCGGAACTATCTCACCAATGATATCGATCCCCCACATGGAAAATGGCCAAGGGGTGGTCATGCTATAGAGCTGTGACGGCGGGGTATGCATCAAATTTGCATGAATTTGACACTTGTGACACCTTCTAACGTATTCGCAACAGTCTTTGTCCAAGGTCGTCCAATAGTACCCCTGTCGAATGATCTTCTTTTCCAGCATGTGCCCATTCATGTGGGGCCCACACACTCCCTCATGTATTTCCTCCATCATTCTTTTAGCTTCCTTCCCATATAGGCACTCCAGATTGTACCCAGTGTAGGATTTCTTCCATAGCTTATCTGCATAAATCATAAATTAAGCGGCGAATCGTCGAATCGCTTTTCTGTCCTTTTCTGAGGCTCCTTTGGGGTATTCTCCTTCTTTAATGAACATCCACACATCCACATACCACGGTATTTCCTCTTTGTCTTCCATGGCCGCGATCATTTCAAATGACGGTTGGTTCCTCACTTCTATGGATAGCGGGATCATGGCAGTTTTGGAGGGTATTTGGATCATTGAGGCTAAGGTAGCCAAAGAGTCGGCTAGTTGGTTTTCTTCACGAGGGAGGTAGTAAAAAGAAATCTTTTGGAACTGTGCTTTCAGACATTCCAGATAGTCATGGTAAGGTCTCAGTTTCTCATGCTTTACCTTCCAATCTCCTCGAACTTGGGATATGATCAAATTGGAATCTCCGAAGACATCAATCCGTCCGACTTTCAAAGCCAAGGCTGCTTCCATCCCAATTATGCATGCTTCATACTCTGCGGTGTTGTTGGTTGAGTTATACTTGAGCTTGACGGCTAATGGGGTAGGGGCCCCATCGGGTGCTATGAGAATGATTCCAACTCCGTAACCTAACTGGTTGGCTGCTCCATCGAAGTACATTTTCCACAAATCCTCCATTACCTCCATTATTCCATCATCCGGGAACTTGAATTCTTCCTCGTCCTCGGATTCTATGGTGAGGTCGGCTAAAAACTCAGCGACAACCCTTCCTTTCACAGACTTGGTAGTGACATACTTGATGTCGAATTCAGCTAGCATAATGGTCCAACGGGAGATCCTACTGGTAAAGACGGGTTTTTCAAATAGGTATTTTAATGGGTCCATTCGGGATACCAGGATTACAGGGAAGGCTAGCATGTAATGGTGAAGGCAACGGGTACACCAAACTAAGGCCCAACAGGCCTTTTCCAAGGGCGAGTACTTTAACTCATATCCGACCATTCTTTTGCTCAAGTAATAAATGGCCTTCTCCACGTGCCCCTCTTCTCCTTCTTGGGCCAACATACACCCCATCAAATCTTCGGATACGAAGAGATAAAGTAGCAGGGGTCTCCCAGGTGAGGGTGGTGATAGGACAGGTGGGTTTTGGAGGTAGGTTTTTATTTTATCGAACGCTTGTTGGCAAGGGGCGTCCCATTCAAATTTTTCTCCCTTTCTGAGCAGTTTGAAAAGTGGGTTGCAGGTTAAGGTGAGTTTGGAAATTAAGCGGCTGATGAACTGTATTCTTCCCAAGAATCCTCTCAGTTCTTTCTCACTTTTTGGTGCGTTCATTTCTGTTATGGTTTTTATTTTGGTGGGGTCTACCTCTATTCCCCTCTGAGTAATGAGAAACCCCAATAATTTCCCAGTAGTGACTTCGAATGTGCATTTTTGCAGGTTTAGCCTCATTTTGAACTCCCTCAATCTCTCAAAGAACTTTCTCAAAGCTTCTAGGTGCCCTCCCCTCTCTTTAGATTTCACAATCATATCATCCACGTATACCTCCACCTCTTTGTGGATCATGTCGTGCAGTAAAGTGGTGGCAGCCCTTTGATAGGTCGCACCTGCATTCTTGAGTCCGAACGGCATGACCCTATAGCAATATGTCCCTCACGGAGTGATGAACATGGTTTTCTCTCTATCCTCGGGTGCCATGAGGATTTGATTATACCGAGAGAATCCATCCATGAAAGATAGAAGCTCATGTCCCACAGTGTTATCGACCAACACGTCGATGTGGGGTAATGGGAAATCGTATTTAGGGCTTGCCCTGTTTAAATCTCGAAAATCAACGAAAACCCTAACACGATCGTCCTTCTTTGGGACAGGTACAATGTTGGCAATCCACTCAGGATACTCGTTGGCAATCCACTCAGCCTTTAATTGCTTTTTAACCTGCTCTTTTACTTTAAGTGCCCATTCTTGCCTCGTTCGCCTCAATTTTTGTTTAAAGGGTTTTGAATTGGGAAAGAGAGGGATGTGGTGCTGGACTATCTTTGGATCAATACTTGGCATATCGTTATAAGACCATGCAAAAACATCTTTGAATTCATTTAATAGATTGATTAGTTCTTTGCTTTCTTTATTGCTAAGTGTGGAGCCAATAAAGACATTTTGAGGATTATTTTCATTTCCTAGGTTAACTGTTAGAGTGTCCTCAATGATTTTGCATGCAGATTCTTTTTTTTTTCAATTAACTTTTGCAATTCATTAGGTATTTCATGATCATCACATTCATCACATTCATTAAGCGCGTTCGAGTAGGCAGAATCAGTCATACTTTTATTGATTTTCTTTGGAGTGATTACAGTAGTCATAGAAATTGACAGACGCCTCATTTGGGCCATTACAGACTCTGGGTGTGGGGAAAACCTATCACTAGACTCAAAAACCCACTCTCTCTTGTTCTCTCCCCCCAGATTAGTGATGAAGCATTCTTCCAGATCCCCCGCCTTGGCAATCTCTTCCATCTTTTCTTTCTCGGCCTTCCCCTTGTCGGTCTTTCCCTGATCTTCCTCATCTTCTCCACTCTCGGTTGCTTCCTCCACCAGACCTTCGCGTATTCACCTTTGGCTTTTCCAGGATCTGCTTTCATAACCTCCGTGCTTTCCTCATCCAATAGATTTTCATGACAGAGCCGTCTAGCCCACCAATCCAATCCTTGGCAGCAACGGACTTTTCAGGCATTTGTAAAAATGGGTCTTTGTACTTGGAAAATTCATGGGAGAAAAAGATCTCGAACCCTGGCTTTAGACTTTTGTCTTTCTGGTCCATCCATGGTTCTGGGAAGCCACAGAAGGGGAAATCTTCTCCTTCCTTCATAAAATATCCGTTGAGCGTCTTTTGGTAAGGGTCTAGCGGCGCATCGACGGCCTTCCTCTTCGCCCTCAATTCCTTCTTTGTCGGCTGGTACCCCAGGCCGTGAGTGTGAGTCTGAGTAGGGATTCTTGGAAACTCAGGCTGGCCCTGAAGGTTCTTCCCCAGTCCTAATCCTGGAAAGAAACCCATCTTCTTCATGATCCCTGCGACCACTAGACTGGCATACTGATCGAAATGGAGTGGTAGAAACTCTCTCGGCTTTTCCTCTTCTAACATGCTGATGAACTCGAACCCTCCCATTTTTGTTTCTTCTTCTTGCAGCTGTAATTCTAGAACTGGTGCTCTTGATGATGCTTCGGGCGAACGAACCCAGCTGTCCCCGAGGATATCACAAACTTTATTCTCCCATACATACTTAACCTTCTGATGGATTGTTGACGGTATAGCACCCAAACTGTCCAACCAAGGCCTACCTAGCAGCAGGTTGAAAGAAGCAGGGATGTCGAAGACCTGGAATTCAGCTTCTTTTCCAAAAGGGCCGATAATGAGACGAAGAAGGACGATCCCCATGACCGTTCTCTGGGTGTTGTCGTAGGCGCTTACCCTTTGCTCCGATGGTGTAAATGTCAACTCATCTACGCCCATTCGCTTAGCCGTTCGGAAGGGACACACGTTGAGAGCCGATCCATTGTCAACCTGGCAAGCAGGCACGACGTTCCCCAAGCATTCGACAGTGACATATAATGGTTTGTTGTGAACGGGCCCTCCCGAAGGCAAGTCATTTGACGAGAAGGTAATAGCCAAGGTCAGAATTTTGCCAATCAGCGCTATAAGGTCCTCCGGGGTGGTGTCGATAGACACGTCAGATTGGTTCAGAGCGTCTAGGATCGCCTGCCTATGGCGTTTGGAGGCAATCAGCAACCCCCAAATGGTGATATTGGCCTGAGTCTTCTTCATCTGCTTTAGAACCATGTCTTGTTCCTCTTCTTCATTTCTCTTCCCTTTTCCTTTGTCCAATTCTCTCCCAGGATGATCCTCCTCTAGCTCATGTGGTTTAAAGTGTCTGCCTGACCGAGTTAAATGACTGATTTCTTCTCTTGCCCACAGATTGTCAACTTCTGAATCAACTTTCAAAGTGCCCTCCACTATCTCTATTTCTTTATCGCTCTCGTACCAGAGGTCATCTTCCACCTGGCTCACGTCTTGATTGTCACTCCCTTGGGTCCACCAGTCTAACTGTCTCATTTCATTCTCCTTCGGCTGATCCTCCAAAGCACAGATTGTCAAATCCTCCGGTAGCTGGTATGGCTTTCGTGGGGTCCCGGCCTTAGTGATTGGCCTAGACGGATCGAAGGTTGCTTCTTCTATCCCCAAGAGATAAAGGCCCTGCGGTGGTGGCACGGCTCGATGATTCGGAAGCGGATTTCTAGTAACATTCGGGGCTTTGGTGGGGGGTTCCAAAATTACCTTGTTGTCAATGAGGTCCTGAATCTCGTGCCTTAATCTCATACACCTATCCGTTGAGTGACCCTTCTGCTAATGAAATTTGCAAAAGAGGTCCCCTTGAAAATTTGGCGGAAGCAGACTTGGTGGAGGTCGGGGTTCCAACTGACGGAGATGCCCCTTGGCTAACAGCCTATCGAGGCCGGTTGACAGTGACACTCCGAAATCTGAGAACTTCCTTGGTGCTTTATCCCCTCCTCTCCTTGGTGCTATGTCGAATTTTCTTTCTGGTCCATTCAGTGTATTGACATCGGTGGGGCCAGAGTGACCCCCTGTTTGTCCTCCGTTGGACCCATTGTTTGGCCTCCTGTACCGGTTTGGTTGCTCCTCCTTCTTGATTACCCCTTCTTGGATTGCATCCTCTATCCTTGTCCCGACATCGAAAACCTCAGCAAAGGTGTTGATCAACTGGAATCTCATCTTTTCTTGATACACTGGCTGTAGATTCTTCATCAGCATTCGGATCTGGTCCTTCTCAGACGGCCTTCGTACCATTTTAGCTGCCTTTCCCCTCCATCTGCTCAGGTATTCGACGAATGATTCTTTGTTCCCTTGCCTAGTGGTCTCCAAATCTCGGACAATGACATCCAAATCTTGATTGTATTCGTATTGTGCCACAAATGCCTTAATCACTTCATCCCACACCCTGGTTTTGCTTGGTTCGAGAGTAAGATACCAGGACAGAGTAGCTCCAGTCAAAGTTTGTTGGAATAGGACTGCCATCATAGTTATGCTCAAGCTGCTCGGTTGGAAAGCCCCAATACACATTCTTATATGATTGCGAGGATTTCCGGTGCCATCAAACTTATCAAAGATCGGCATTTTGAACCCGGCAGGCAGCGTCTCGTGGACCCCGTCATACAGGCCTTCTAACTCCATTAGATATGTATCAACCCCCTGAGCCTTGCGCATCACCCTTTCTAACTTCTCTATTTTCTCGGTCAGTTGCTTCTCTTTCTCAACTTTCTCTCTGTCTCTGTTGGCCCGCAGTGCATCAGCCCATTGCGCTTCTTGATCATCGAACCAATCTCCTTCTCCTCCTCCCAAAGGTGGGTCTATAACACGCGGAACTACATGTGGTGGTCGACGATTCAGTTCTTCTATCATCCCCATCATATGGTTCATGTTTTCCACCTATCGTCTCATTTGCTCTGCTTGTTGTTCTACCAGTATTCTTAACCCGGCCATTTCTTCGTTGTTTCTCTCTTCGGCCATCTCAGCGTATTCTCTCCTTACTAGTCTCGCCGTGGGATCCCTAAACCACGCTTGATTTGCTATTTTTGATCCTACAAATAAATTTGAAATGCCCTCTTTTAAAACCCTTTTTATCTTCATTTTATCATACAAAGTCATTTAAACAAAAACTTTCCTTTTGTATGTCACGCGGATGCAATGCATGTGTGCGTGTGTGCCTATTCTATATGCCAAAAAAAAAGAGAAAATCCTAATCCTAACACATAAGCACATAAGCACATAAAATCCTCGCCCATGTCAAGTGCGCTGATTTCTCCTCTCATTGTGATCCTCACTACCTTCTCCGAGGTTGGTCATTTCAAAATTTTCAAAATTTATTTGAAAAGCATTTTTATTGGGTAATAAAAAGGCCTTTGAAAACAATCCTTGAGAGTGCTTTTTGAGAACATTTTTCTACCAAAATAATTTTCAAGGATTTTTGAATTTTTCTTTTGAAGATGATCAAGTGAAATATGCCTTAACAAAGGTTAATTTGGGAATTTTTAATTGAAACGAGGAAAAGATTTTTTTGAAAAGGTAATCGAAAACCTTGAGAAAAAGCTTTGGGTAGGGGGATCACATGATCGGATTATCACCGTACTTTCCATGAATTCGGAAACATACAAGGTCAATGATGCTTAGCTAAACATGATATAAGAAGTATAATCATAGAATCAAGGTTCGGCATGTTCTCCAAATGTCATGGAATATGAGGAGAAATTGCTAAAAGGTGATTAAAAGATTATACATCTTTCATCAATCAAGTATCATCATCATCTCAAGTAATCCCTTCCGGGCATACAAAACTTCCTAGCACATAATCCTAATCAAGAGTTGATTTCCTAAGATTGAGAGGTTCTATAGAAACTACTGTGCAAACGCTGGGTTTTGGTCAAATAAGGGACCCCTGACACACACCCGATAGGATGCTTCATATACCAAATCATGGTACGAGATCAAGGGTGACCACACAGTCCCATGATGACTTGACCGACCGGGTTGTCCCGAGCCTCCAAGGTCATAGTTCTGTACAATCGACTGGCTGGACATGCAAGTGAAATGCAACAGGCATACAAAGATTAATTAATTTGATTAAAAGGATATTTTTCAAGTCTAATCCTCAAGTGAACCCAAAATTAGAATTCCTGGTCTACGAAACCAGAGATTCTGGGTTCGATCCCCAGCAGAGTCGCCAGATTGTGGATATCGCAGTTTTCTTTCTTTTACCCACAGCTTTTCTTTTAAATTTCAAATTCAAAACAAATAATTCGCCACTTAATTTTTAAAAGGAAAAATTAAAAAACCATTTTAAAAGCAAACTGATCTTTTAGAAACCAGAGATTAACTAGGTCCGGGGATTATGGAATGAGAGAGGAAGGAGCCCGTCGGACTAAAACACCCTCTCTCATCCTATCTTGCGATAGGCCTCTACTCAATATCATTCTAATCGAATTATTAATTTAAACATGCCCTCAACTAATATATATGTATAGATATACGTTACAATAAGCATGTCCAAAGGGGTGTAAAATTGTAATTGATAAAACATCATTCAAAAATCACATATTTCAAGTAGCAAGCAACATGATATGCACTAGGGAACAAGAGAACTTACCCGGGATCCAGCAGCGATATTAAACGTGCAATGCATACAAACAAAAAAAAAAATCCTAAAAAAAGAGTCTCTAATCACATATACATAAAAGGCAAGATCCTAATTCTAATGTGTCGCGCATGAGGTTGAAAAATCAATAAAATCAAGAAATTAAAATAAATTAAAGGGGGTCCTAGAGATCATACCTTAATAGCACTACAAAACAAAAGGTTAGTCCACATGATATACAAGATGTGAAGCTAGAAATTTTAACTCCATTATTCCCTCATCCGGGAACTTGAATTCTCCCTCGTCCTCGGATTCTATGGCAAGGTCTGCAAAAAACTTAGCGACAGCCATTCCTTTCACAGACTTGGCAGTGACAGACTTGATGTCGAATTCAGCTAGCATCATGGTCCAACGGGAAATCCTACTAGTCAAGACGGGTTTTTCGAATAGGTATTTTAATGGGTCCATTTGGGATACCAGGATTACAGGGAAGGCTAGCATGTAATGGCGAAGTAGACGGGTACACCAAACCAAGCCCTAACAGGCCTTTTCCAAGGGCGAGTACTTTAACTCATATCCGACCATTCTTTTGCTCAAGTAATAAATGGCCTTCTCCACGTGCCCCTCTTCTCCTTCTTGGGCCAACATACACCCCATCGAATCTTCGGATACGAAGAGATAAAGTAGCAGGGGTCTCCCAGGTGAGGGTGGTGATAGGACAGGTGGGTTTTGGAGGTAGGTTTTGATATTATCGAAGGCTTGTTGGCAAGGGGCGTCCCATTCAAATTTCTCTCCCTTTTTGAGCAGTTTTAAAAGTGGGTCGCAGGTTAAGGTGACTTTGGAAATGAAGCGGCTGATGAACTGTATTCTCCCCAAGAATCCTCTCAGTTCTTTCTCATTTTTCGGTGGGTTCATTTCGGTTATGGCTTTTATTTTGGTGGGGTCTACCTCTATTCCCCTCTGAGTAATGAGAAACCCCAATAATTTCCCAGTAGTGACTCCGAATGTGCATTTTTACAGGTTTAGCCTCATGTTGAACTCCCTCAATCTCTCAAAGAACTTTCTCAAAGCTTCTAGGTGCCCTCCCCTCTCATTGGATTTCACAATCATATCATCCACGTATACCTCCTCCTCTTTATGGATCATGTCGTGCAGTAAAGTGGTGGCAGCCCTTTGATAGGTCGCACCTACATTCTTGAGTCCGAACGGCATGACCCTATAGCAATATGTCCCCCACGGAGTGATGAACGTGGTCTTCTCTCTATCCTCGGGTGCCATGAGGATTTGATTATTCCCAGAGAATCCATCCATGAAAGATAGAAGCTCATGTCCCGCAGTGTTATCGACCAACACGTCGATGTGGGGTAACGGGAAATCGTCTTTAGGGCTTGCCCTGTTTAAATCTCGAAAATCAATGCAAACCCTAACACAACCGTCCTTCTTTGGGACAGGTACAATGTTGGCAATCCACTCAGGATACTCGGTGACCATCAAGAATCCAGCCTTTAATTGCTTTTCAACCTCCTCTTTTACTTTAAGTGCCCATTCTGGCCTCATTCGCCTCAATTTTTGTTTTATGGGTTTTGAATTGAGAAAGAGAGGGATGTGGTGCTGGACTATCTTTGGATCAATACCTGGCATATCGTTATAAGACCATGCAAAAACATATTTGAATTCATTTAATAGATTGATTAGTTCTTTGCTTTCTTTATTGCTAAGTGTGAAGCCAATAAAGACATTTTGAGGATTATTTTCATTTCCTAGGTTAACTGTTAGAGTGTCCTCAATGATTTTGCATGCAGATTCTTTTTCTTTTTCAATTAACTTTTGCAATTCATTAGGTATTTCATGATCATCACATTCATCACATTCATTAAGCGCGTTCGAGTAGGCAGAATCAGTCATACTTTCATTAATCTTATTGGAGTGATTACAATAGTCATACAAATTGACAGATGCCTCATTTGGGCCATTACAGACTCTGGGTGTGGGGAAAACATATCACTAGACTCAAAAACCCACTCTCTTTTGTTCTCTCCCCCCAGATCAGTGATGAAGCATTCTTCCAGATCCCCCGCCTTGGTAATCTCTTCCATCTTTTCTTTCTCGGCCTTCCCCTTGTTGGTCTTTCCCTGATCTTCCTCATCTTCTCCACTCTCGGTTGCTTTCATAACCTCCGTGCTTCCCTCATCCAGCAGATTTTTCATGACAGAGCCGTCTAGCGCACCGATCCAATCCTTGGCAGCAACGGACTTTTCAGGCATTTGTAAAAACGGGTCTTTGTACTTGGAAAATTCATGGGAGAAAAAGATCTCGAACCCTGGCTTTAGACTTTTGTCTTTCTGGTCCATCTATGGTTCTGGGAAGCCACAGAAGGGGAAATCTTCTCCTTCCTTCATCAAATATCCATTGAGCGTCTTTTGGTAAGGGTCTAGCGGAGCATCGACGGCCTTCCTCTTCGCCCTCAATTCCTTCTTTGTCGGCTGGTACCCCAGGCCGTGAGTGTGAGTCTGAGTAGGGATTCTCGAAAACTCAGGCAGGCCCAGAAGGTTCTTCCCCAGTCCTAATCCTGGAAAGAAATCCATCTTCTTCATGATCCCTGCGACCACTGGACTGGCATATTGATCGAAATGGAGTGGTAGAAACTCTCTCGGCTTTTCCTCTTCCAACATGCTGATGAACTCCAACCCTCCCATTTTTGTTTCTTCTTCTTGCAGGTGTAATTCTAGAATCGGTGCCCTTGATGATGCTTCGGGCAAACGAACCCAGCTGTCCCCGAGGATATCACAAACTTTATTCTCCCAGATATACTTAACCTTCTCATGGATTGTTGACGGTATAGCACCCAAATTGTCCAACCAAGGCCTACCTAGCAGCAGGTTGAAAGAAGCGGGGATGTCGATGACCTGGAATTCAGCTTCGTTTCCAAAAGGGCGGATAATGAGATGAAGAAGGACCATCCCCATGACCGTTCTCTGGGTGTAGTCATAGGCTCTTGCCCTTTGCTCCGATGGTGTAAATGTCGAATCGTCTAGGCCCATTCGCTTAGCCGTTCAGAAGGGACACACGTTGAGAGTCGATCCATTGTTAACCAGGCAAGCAGGCACGACATTCCCCAAGCATTCGACAGTGACATATAATGGTTTGTTGCGAACGGGCCCTCCCGGAGGCAATTCATTTTACGAGAAGGTAATAGCCGAGGTCGGAATTTTGCCGATCAGCCCTATGAGGTCCTCTGGGGTGGTGTCGATAGACACGTCAGATTGGTTCAGAGTGTCTAGGACCGCCTGCCTATGGCGTTTGGAGGCAATGAACAACCCCCAAATGGTGATATTGGCCTGAGTCTTCTTCATCTGCTTTAGAACCCTGTCTTCTTCCTCTTCTTCATTTATCTTCCCTTTTCCTTTATCCAATTCTCTCCCAGGATGATCCTCCTCTAGCTCATGTGGTTTAAAGTGTCTGCCTGACCGAGTTAAATGGCTAATTTCTTGTCTTGCCCACAGATTGTCAACTTCTGAATCAACTTTCAAAGTACCCTCCACTATCTCTGTTTCTTTATCACTCTCGTACCAGAGGTCATCTTCTACCTGGCTCACGTCTTGATTGTCACTCCCTTGGGTCCACCAGTCTAACTGTCTCATTTCATTCTCCTTCGACTGATCCTCTATAGCACAGATTGTCAAATCCTCAGGTAGCTAGTATGGCTTTCGTGGTGTCCCGGCCTTAGTGATTAGCCTAGACGGATTGAAGGTTGCTTCTTCTATCCATAAGAGATAAAGGCCCTGCAGTGGTGGCACGACTCGATGATTCGGAAGCGGAATTCTAGTAACATTCGGGGCTTTGGTGTTGGGTTCCAAAATTACCTTGTTGTCAATGAGGTCCTGAATCTCGTGCCTTAATCTCATACACCTATCCATTGAGTGACCCTTCTGCTGATGAAATTTGCAAAAGAGGTCCCCTTAAAAATTTGGCGAAAGCGGACTTGGTGGAGGTCGGGGTTCCAACTGACGGAGATGCCCCTTGGCTAATAGCCTATCGATGGTGGTTGATAGTGACACTCCCAAATCTGAGAACTTCCTTGGTGCTTTATCCCCTCCTCTCCTCGGTGCTATGTCGAATTTCCTTTCTGGTCCATTTAGTGCATTGACATCGGTGGGGCAAGAGTGACACCCTGTTTGTCCTCCGTTGGACCCATAGTTTGGCCTCCTGTACCGGTTTGGTTGCTCCTCCTTCTTAATTACCCCTTCTTGGATTGCATCCTCTATCCTTATCCCGACATCGAAAACCTCAGCAAAGGTGTTGATCGACTGGAATCTCATCTTTTCTTGATACACTGGCTGTAGATTCTTCATCAGCATTCGGATCTGGTCCTTCTTAGATGGCCTTTGTACCATTTTAGCTGCCTTTCCCCTCCATCTGCTCAGGTATTCGGCGAATGATTCTTTGTTCCCTTGCCTAGTGGTCTCCAAATCTCAGACAGTGACATCCAAATCTTGATTGTATTTGTACTGTGCAATAAATGCCTTAATCACTTATTCCCACACCCTGGTTCTGCTTGGTTCGAGAGTAAGATACCAGGTTAGAGCAGCTCCAGTCAAAGTTTGTTGGAATAGGACTGCCATCATAGTTGTGCTCAAGCCGCTCGGTTGGAAAGCCCCAATACACATTCTTATATGACTGCGAGGATTTCTGGTGCCATCAAACATAACAAAGAACGGCATTTTGAACCCGGCAGGCAACGTCTCGTGGACCCCGTCATACATGCCTTCTAACTCCATTAGATAGGTATCAACCCCCTGAGCCTTGCGCATCACCCTTTCCAACTTCTCTATTTTCTCGATCAGTTGCTTCTCTTTCTCAGCTTTCTCTCTGTCTCTGTTGGCCCGCAGTGCATCAACCCATTGCGCTTCTTGATCATCGAACCAATCTCCTTCTCCTCCTCCCAAAGGTGGGTTTATAACACGCGGAACTACATGTGGTGGTCGACGATTCAGTTCTTCTATCATCCCCATCATATGATTCATGTTTTCCACCTATCGCCTCATTTGCTCTGCTTGTTGTTCTACCAGTATTCTTAACCCGGCCATTTCTTCGTTGTTTCTCTCTTCGGCCATCTCAGCGTATTCTCTCCTTACAAGTCTAAATGTGGGATCCCTAAACCACGCTTGATTTGCTATTTTTGCTCCCACAAATAAATTTGAAATGTCCTCTTTTAAAACACTTTTTATCTTCATTTTTTCACACAAAGTCATTTAAACAAAAACTTTCCTTTTGTATGTCACGCGGATGCAATGCATGTGTGTGTGTGTGCCTACTCTATATGCCAAAAAAAAAAGAGAAAATCCTAATCCTAGCACATAAGCACATAAAATCCTCACCCATGTCAAGTGCGCTGATTTCTCCTCTCATTGTGATCCTCACTACCTTCTCAGAGGTTGGTCATTTCAAAATTTTCAAAATTTATTTGAAAAGCATTTTTTTTGGGTAGTAAAAAGGCCTTTGAAAACAATCCTTGAGAGTGATTTTTGTGAACATTTTTCTACCAAAAGAATTTTCAAGGATTTTCGAATTTTTCTTTTGAAGATGATCAAGTGAAATATGCCTTAACAAAGGTTAATTTGGGAATTTTTAATTGAAAAGAGGAAAAGATTTTTTTGAAAAGGTAATCGAAAACCTTGAGAAAAATCTTTGGGTAGGGGGATCATATGATCGGATTATCACCGTACTTTCCATGAATTCGGATACATACAAGGTTAATGATGCTTAGCTAAACATGATATAAGAAGTATAATCTTAGAATCAAGGTTCGACATGTTCTCCAAATGTCGTGGAATATGAGGAGAAATTGCTAAAAGGTGATTAAAAGATTATACATCTTTCATCAAGCAAGTATCGTCATCATCTCAAGTAATCCCTTCCGGGCATACAAAACTTCCTAGCACAGAATCCTAATCAAGAGTTGATTTCCTAAGATTGATAGGTTCTATAGAAACTACTGTGCAAAGGCTGGGTTTTGGTCAAATAAGGGACCCTTGACACATACCCGATAGGATGCTTCATATACCAAATCATGGTACGAGATCAAGGATGACCACACAGTCCCATGATGACTTGACCGACCGGGTTGCCCCGAGCCTCTAAGGTCATAGTTCTGTGCAATCGACTGGCTGGACATGCAAGTGAAATGCAACAGCCATACAAAGATTAATTAATTTGATTAAAAGATATTTTTCAAGTCTAATCCTCGAGTGAACCCAAAATCAGAATTCCTGGTCTGCGAAACCAGAGATTCTGGGTTCGATCCCCAGCAGAGTCGCCAGATTGTGGATATCGCAGTTTTCTTTCTTTACCCACAGCTTTTCTTTTAAATTTCAAATTCAAAACAAATGAGTCGCCACTTAATTTTTAAAAGGAAAAATTAAGAAACTATTTTAAAAGCAAACTGATCTTTTAGAAACCAGAGATTAACTAGGTCCGGGGATTATTGAATGAGAGAGGAGGGAGCCCGTCGGACTAAAACACCCTCTCTCATCCTATCTTGCGATAGGCCTCTACTCAATATCATTCTAATCGAATTATTAATTTAAACATGCCCTCAAGTAATATATATGTATAGATATACGTTACAAAAAGCATGTCCAAAGGGGTGTAAAATTGTAATTGATAAAATATCATTCAAAAATCACATATTTCAAGTAGCAAGCAACATGATATGCACTACGGAACAAGAGAACTTACCCGGGATCCAGCAGCGATATTAAACGTGCAATGCATACAAACAAAAGAAAATCCTAAAAAAAGAGTCTCTAATCACATATACATAAAAGGCAAGATCCTAATTCTAATGTGTCGCGCATGAGGTTGAAAAATCAATAAAATCAAGAAATTAAAATAAATTAAAGGGTGTCCTAGAGATCATACCTTAATAGCGCTACAAAACAAAAGGTTAGTCCACATGATATACAAGATGTGAAGTTAGAAATAACAATCCTAAATTTCTAGCTTAAACCTATCAAGCATGAAATCCAACTTTATTCAGTAGCTAGTTCTAATCATGAGCATTAAATGTACATGAATGAATGAATATGAACAAGAATAAGACATGGGTTTATTCACTAATTTGGGTCACTTAGCCTCTGGATTTAAGTTAAATTATCATTATTCAAAGTATGATTTGGGTCTCAAGATATTAGGGGGCCAATTGAGTTGAAATAAATAAGATTAGACAAAAACAGTAGCAGTTTTTTATGAATTACAGAGAGCATATCATAACTTTAAAAAATGAAAATGCGTGATTCCCGTTGTTTGATCTTGATGAATTTTGGACACAAGATGCCTCTGTGTGTCTAGTTTTTAACCCAAAAAAGAAATCAAAGTTTCAACGGTTGGATCTCCGGGACTTGGACAAAAACCAGACATCACTCAACATTCTACAACCTTCTGTCCAGAGTACTTGCACGATTTTCTAAAAATAGCAAAAAAATCGAAAATGCTTTGTTCTTTTTAGGGTGACTTCCTAACACATTAATATAGTTAGAAAAAATTAGTTTGGGTCACAAACACTTTATTAAAGCATTGGTTTACTTATTTCAAAAGAGTGTTACTATGCTGAAACTCTGGACAGATTGTAGTGACCTTACAAAACTCCTAACCAAACCACTTTAGACATGAAACCACCTTGAAACAAAAATTGCAGTGGTAGAATATTGTGTTATTGACACTTTCCCGTTAGTTTCACTCGATTCCGACGGTTAGATTTTGAACTAAAAATCTTTGATCAAAAACAGTTTGTGAACTCACTGTTTTCATTTGTCAAGTTCAACTCTTGTTTGTTAATTCCAACTATTGAACCATGAAGTTGGACTTAAACTAAGCCATCTTCTCCTACCATTTGATGGTCATTGGAGACTAAAGACCTTTATATTTATAGATTTCAAGTGAAGTATGGATGGACTTCATGAAATCTCAAGATAAGGAATCTAAACCATGAGGATGAGCTTAGACTCAAAACCACTTTCTCCTACCATTTGATGGTCATTGGAGATGAAGACATGACTATACTCATGAGTCTCAAAGGAATATAGAAAGGATTCCATGAAACATCATGTTTAGAGGATCCAAGTCATGAGTGTGGACTTGGATCCATCTATTTGCCTACGAAATGGAGTGATGATCAAACTTTGATTCCCATGTGAAGCACAAGCTTACATGGGATTCAAAAGATCATGTTCAAGAGATTTCAAGAGAGATATTGAGAGTCTCTAAGAGTCTCAAGAAGGAAGTATGATCAACAAAAGAAATGGAGCAAAGAAAATAAAAAAGGTTTGTGGATTAGAGATTCAAGAAAAGGAAGAATGTAAATAGACAACTTATGGTTAGAGGATCGCCTCCAAGCTATCCCCAAAGTTTCTCTCCTATGAAGATCTTCCAAACCCTTCTTCAAGTTCTCCCAAACTCTCTCTTTTCTTTCTCAAAAAAAAAATTGTTAGTATAGTGGTGGTTATCTCTCATGTATTGTGTTATATGTGTCTCCTCTCCTCAAGGAAGATCCTCCCTCTTTTATAGACAAAAATTACCAAGTATTTTCAGTAAATTCGGAGTAAAAAATAGGTGTAAATGTCTCATTTGGTGGTACAATACGTACTTCCTGAAATTAGACAGACTGCTGCCCAGGGCGGCAGTCAAAAATAATCTGCGGCAGTCCGTGGATGCCGCCGCGGCACTTCATGACTGCCGCTGCGACATTCAATGACTACTGCGCAGCACTCAGTAAGTGTCGTGCCAAATTATTGATTGCAGCGTTTTAGTCAGCCTTACTTTATCAGTTATTTTGTTTTTACCCGCATACACATACGTATTGTACCACAAAATACAGACTGTTAAAGCAAACGACATTCAGAAATTTTCGGCGGCACTCAGTAAATGCCGGACCGGCATTCAATAACTGCCGTTCGGCACTCACCGAATGCCGCTCGGCACTCACTGAGTGCCGCGAAATTCTTGCGTGTGCCATTTTTCGTTGAACTTCCCTTTTTAGGTCTTTTCTTTCTTCCCTTTTCTTAAAGAAACTTATTTTTGAAGATCTTTTCCAAAAATGTTGTTTTATACCTGAATTCTCCTAAATACCTGGTATTTTCTTCTTTCTGTGAAATTTTATCGCGTTTGAAGAACTTTCTGAAGAGCTTGGAATACTTCGAATCTTTTTGGTCCTTATCATCATTGGACGTGGAGGTGACGCTCTTCTAAATTCGACGGTCGGTCAAAATTGGGGTGTCTACACACTCCTGGACTGCCGAAACGACATTCAGTGAGAACCGCACCAGCAGTAATTAACTGCCGCTAAAATGCATCAAGTGCCGCTAAAATTGGAAATCCTGAAAAGACGGCAGTTCATAGAGTTGTTCGCGGCATTCAGTGAATACTGCGCTGGCATTCACTGAGTGCAGTTTCGGCACTTAGTGAGTGTCGCTTCCATCTCCATTGAGTGCCGTATTTTTGTAACAGCCAACTGTAATACAACATATTTTGTACTACCACAGGACAGTCCGAATTAGGATTTTCTGCTCTAAAATGACCAAAATACCCCTTCAAATTTGTCTATAAATAGAGGATGAATATCCTCTTGCATGGGGGTGGAATTTTCTTTGAATCTAGAGGTTGTATTAGTTCTCCAAGTCCTAAAATTTTCAAAATTTCTTATCTAAACACAATTCGAAGTTAGTTTTAGAAGAGTTGAAGAGGGTGGAAAGCTTGATTAGTCTTTGGAAGTTCTTCAAAATCACAAAGTTGGGGATATTTTGGAGGTAAAACTTTGAATTAATTAGTCTCTCTAATCACAATATACTTAGAGTTTTTGAATTTTCTTTTCCTCTCCCTTTTAGTCTTTGAGATTCATAAGACCCTCAATGTCTTACTTGAATTCTTCGACTTGAAATCCTTTAATTCCTTTGTAAGCTCATGATTTACAAGGAGGTCGAAGTTGATATTAGTACACTTGATTAATAAATCTAAACCTATCTTCATGGTTTGGGTTTGTTATGTTTAGATCTCATAAAATCTCTCCATATTTCTTTGAGACTTTCAAGATATGAATGTAGTTAGTCTTCCATGACCATCAAATGGTAGGAGAGGTAGTGTGGTTCAAGCCAAATTCCATGGCTCAAATTAGTTAACAAAGTTGTATTTGACAGTGAGTTCACAATCTGTTTTGATCATAAATTTTTAGTTAAACATCAAACCGTTGGAACTGAATGAAACCAACGGGAAAGTGTTTATAACTCAAAGTTCTACCACTGTGATTTTTTTGTTTTAAGGAAGTTCATGTTTAGAGTGGTTTGGTCAAGGGTTTTGTGGCACAACTAAAATATGTTCAGAGTTTTAGAACAGTAACACTCTTTTGAAATAAGCAAATCAGAATATTAATCCAGCGTTCTTGGCCCAAAATACATTTTTCTAAGTAGTTGAGTGTGTTAGGAAACTACCCTAAAAAGACCGAAGCATTTTTGATGTTTTTACTATTTGTAGAAAATCATACAAAAACTCTGGACGGAGAGTTGTAAGTCCCAGCGTGATGTCTAGTGTTTGTCGAATTCCCGGAGATCTAACCGTTCAAACATTGATTTTCTTTTTCGGTTAGAAACTAGACTCACAGAGGCATCTTGTGTCAAAAAATCATTAAGATCACAACACGGGAAGCATGTTTTTTATTTATTTAAAGTTTTGATCTACTCTCAGCAATTTTCAGAATTCTGTCACAATTTTGACATATCTTGCAAACAATGGTCCAAATGATCTTTCCATGACCTAAAGTTTAAACCATGTGTTAATAATGACAGTTAAGCTTAAATACAGAAGCTAAATGATACAAATCAAGGAAAAATCCAATAGCTCATTCTTGTTCATATCTATTTAATCATACACATTCATCCATGATGATTGGTATTACAATTCATAATTGTGCTACTTCTTCTACTTGATAGAATTACGCTAGACGTTTAGGAATAATTATCCGACACTATACATTCTTCTTAAAGTATGTGGACTAACCTTTGTTTTGTAGCGCATTCGATGTACAATTTCTCAACCCTTTCTCTAGTTTATTTAATTCCTTGATTTTATTGATTTTATGACCTCACGCGCGACACGTTAGAATTAGGTTTTGCCTTATGTGTATATGTGATTAGAGTCCTTTTCTTAAGATCTTTCTATTTGTATGCATTACACGTTTAATATTCACGGTATGGATCTCGGGTAAGTTCTATAGTTCCCTATTTGCATATCATATTGCTTGCTACTTGAATTATGTGAGTTTTTTGAGTGATATTTTATCACTTGCAATCTTACACCCTTTAGACAAGCTTTTGTAATGTATATTTATACATATGTATTAGTTGAGGACATGCTTAGATTATTAGTTCGAATAAAAGGATGTTAAGTAGATGGCTATCGCAAGATAGGATGAGAGGGGGTGTTTTAGTCCGAAGGACTCCTTCCTCTCTCATTCCATAATCCCCGGCCCTAGTTAATCTTTGGTTTCGCAACAGATCAGTTAGTCTGAAAATGGTTTCTTAATTTTCCTTTTAAAAATTAAGTGGCGACTCATTTTTGGAAAATGGGTTTAAAAAATTAAAAGCTATGGGTAAGGAAAAATTGCGATATCCACATGCGGGTACTTGGCTCGGATTTCATCCTCTCCCTCCCAAGTAGCTTCTTCGACTGAATGGCTAGATGTGGATATCGCATTTTTCTTTCTTACCCACAACTTTATTAAAGCTTCTTTTTCAAATTTAAATTCAAATACAAGTCGCCATTAAATTTTAAAAGAAAAATTAAGAAACCATTTTAAAGCAAACTGATTTTTAGGAAACCAAATATTTCTAGGTTCGGGGATTATGGAATGAGAGGGAAAGAAGCCCAACGGACTAAAATACCCCCTCTCATCCTATCTCGCGATAGGCCTCTACTCAACATCCTTTTAATCGAATTATTAATCTAAGTGTACCCTCAACTAATACGTAGTTATAGATATACATTGCAAAAGTATGTCGAAAGGGTGTAAGATTGCTAATGGTAAAAATAGCATTCAAAACCACATAATTCAATTAGCAAGCAATATGATATGCAATAGGAACAAGAGAACTTACCCGGGATCTAGCCGCGAATATGGAAACGTGTAATGCATGCAAATAAATAAAAACCTGAAGGAGTCTCTAATCCATATATACACATAAGGCAAGAACTAATTCTAAGGTGTCGGACATGGAGTCAAGAAATCAATAAAATCGGGAAATAAATAAACTAGAGAAGGGTTGATAAATCTTACCTCAATAGCACTATAAAACAAAGGGTTAGTCCACATGCTTTAAACGAGGCATAATATTAAATCCTAAGTAACATTCTTAAACCTATCAAATATAGATGAAAGTTGATCAAAAATCATGAACTCCTTCTAATTAGTTGGAATCACATCACTTCTATAAATATACAAGTCTCAACTAGGAGCCAATGTAATGTCCATATAGAGATGGTGTAGTCCCAACATGGTCATAAGGAACTCACAATTAGGTTCAATGAAGTTCAATTTAATCACAACACAAAAATGGATCCTAATCACAAGTATCAACCTACACGGATGAATGCATATGAATACATGAACATGAACAAAGGTACGCTATGAACTATTCATTGATTTGGATGATTTAGCCTCTAGATTTAAGCTTAATTAATCATTATTAGAACATGGTTTAAGCCTTAGGTCATGGAAAAGTCATTTAGGCCATTATTTGCAATGTTTATCAAACATAGAATAGAATTTCAGAAATTACAGAGAAGAAACCTGGAATTAAAAAACAGGAAAAGCATAGATCCCATTGTTTGATCTTAGTAATTTTTGGACACAAGATGCCTCTTTGAATCAAGTGTCTAACCCAAAAAGCAAAATCAAAGATAAATGATTGAATCTCTGGGAATCGGACAAAAACCAAATATCACTCAAAATTTTACAACTCTCTGTCTAGAGATTTTGTTTCATTTTCTAAAAATAGTAAATAAATCTGAATGACTCTACTATTCTTAGGAGATCTCATTAACACATTAAACTTCATAGAAAAAATTATTTGAAGTCAAGAATACTTTATTAAGGCTCAGATTGCTCATTTCAAGAAAATGTTACTGTTCTGAAACTCTGGACAGATTATGGTACCTTCACAAAACTCATGACCAAGCCATCCTAAACATGAAATCTCATCAAAACAAAAATCACTGTGGTAAAACTTTGTGTGATTGACACTCTCCAATTTGTCTCATTCAATTTCATCGGTCCATTATTTAACTAAAAATCTTTGATCAAAGGTGGTTTATAAACTCACTAAACCATTGTCAAGTTCATCTTTTATTTGTTAACTCTACCTACCAAGCCATGGAGATTGACTTAACCCAAATTACTTCTCCTTCCACTTGATGGTCATTGGAGACTAAGGATACTTATAGATTTTAATGGAGTATGATGAAGTGTCACGCCACGGAGTAAGCCAAAAATAGGGAAAATAAAAATTTTCCTTTATGGGTCCGTAGACACGTGACTAGTTTGTTAATCGTCCTGTCCTTCTAACTCTGCACCATGCAATCATAAGGGAAAATGCTAGAGCATAAGCATGACCTAAACTTATTAGAGTATAATACAGCAACGGAAATTAAACAAGGGTTACAATAACTTCAATCTAAATACAAGAGGCCATACTAAACAATTTACATAGGCTTAAAAACTTTAGAATCTGTCTACCAGATCTTGGGCAAGGCTTTATTCTCCTTGGCTCCACGGCACTGCATCCTGAACACTTCTATCTATCTCCAAACCTGCAACACTCTGGGCATACGAATGCCCAGGGCGTAAAATGCCGTCAGCCTTGGAACAAGGCTGAGTGAGAGTCTCAACCGCACAATAATCAATAAATACAGAACATCTCTCAACTCACGTCATAGTTTAGTACCTTAAGATATGGTTAATCTCTTATCAAAAGACGCATTCTCACCACTAACATAGCAGAGGTCTCAACAAGACAGGTAGACAGATAAACATAATATCATAGAATACACTCTTCTTATTTTATCCTCGTGCGTCCAAATGCATGACCAATGTGACTTACTCCCAACTCTTTTCAAAGATACTTGCTTTTTAAAACAGATACTTTTCAAAACCATTTCATTTTAAAACCAAAACTTTCCAAGCCAAATCATGTCGTAACAAAACCATTTAACTCATCAATTCATTCTCATCATTCATTTTCTCTTTCTCATCCACTTGACAACACTCGATACATCAAGGATGATAACCTGCTATAACAGCCAATTCATACTTATGCCTTGATAGGCCACCGGACGTCATCACGGCGCACACTATCTGTAAACAATGGAACTGGCACATGGGACGTCTTCAACCATGTGTATACTTTCACCGGTCGTCTACACAGCTGAGAAGTATATTAGAGCACTAGCCGGACGTCTTCAACGATACATGGGACGTTTTCAACCACGTATGCGCATCACCGGACGTCTTCAACGGCGAGAGGCGCGCTAGGAACACTAACCGTTCATGTCCACCCGGCTCGTCAGCCGTTGATCCATCGGATCTAAAAATCACATCTCTTTCACATTCACATATCTCATCATACCCTTCTCTTTCTTATACAATGCACGCTAACACATGTCATGAAATGCAAGTGAGTCCACTACCGATACCCATATGCAAAACCACTTTCATTCTCTTTATTATTAACATAGCATGTGTTATTTAATCCAGTTAACAATCATCGTGAAATATGCCTTTAACAGTTAGCAGCAGAAATATAACATATAAAATACGGATCGCATAACATGGATTGATACCAATAATCATATAGATAAAACCCTTGACATGCTCACGTATGCGATAGCACTACAATAACATGCTTTGCATGGTCTTACAATTATTGGAATACATGTGGCATCATAAATCAGCATATTACTTACACAAAACATCATACAGGTAACTTTAAAACATCTTATATTACTCTTATTAGGATTAGAGTGAGGTTAGGAAACTCACCTCGAGTCACCGATCCTGAAAAAGCAGATAATCGTCAAGTTCTACAACAATAAACGGAATAAACAGTAATAATGTATGAGTACAACTATAGGGGCAAAATGGTAATTTTACCAAATGAGGTTATAAACCTCAAGGTAGTGATCTACGTGTCATTCTGAGTCCAACGCCATTGACTAGACTCAAATCGGAGTCTGTCGCATTTTACGAGGTAATATGCTGGGCTTACTACACTAATGCGGGCCCTAAAAGACAGGCTGTATTTTTGACCGAGTCGAAAAGTCACCAGACTTTAAGGGAATGTTCTAGACACTATTCTAAAATTCTGGGAACTGACCGCGTAATTTTCGGAGTCCTGAATTAATTATTATGAATTATTGAAGATAATATATACCAGAAAATACACGAAACGGGATTTAAATACATAACTAAATTATACAAAGAAATCAGTACTTAGAAGTATTCTTATTAAATACTAGATATTAAAATACACTACCAGTATTTATCTCATAATATTCGGAGCTCGTTTGGTATTTTTAATAATTAATATACTCATAAAATAGCTCCTTATTAATTATTAAAAATATTAGACTATAATATTATAGCTTCATAACTTACATTATGTAATAAAATAGTCCCAGGCTCATTATCCTAATTTTCTAGAATTTATAAATACATACAGGTATTTATTAACTATTTAAAACTATTTAAAACTGATATTCATTATTTATATTAACCATATAAATAATAAATATATAATATATAGTATAATAATGATATATAGAATGTTAAAAATAATATTCAATAATATAAAGCATTAATGGTATAATTATAAACCATTTACAATTAATAAAAAAATTAAATCATTTTAAACTAATTAAAACTAATAATAGTAATATTAATAATAATAATAATAATATTAATCTCAGACCCAACGGGTCAACGCGAACCGACCCGAGCCCCTACGGGTTACCCGAATACACTCCCAAGGGGACCCAAACGCGTGACCCGATGGGTCAGACCCGACCCAACCGAATCTTAGATGGACTATTCACTAATATACTCACGCAAACCCATGCCAAAAACGCATTCCGGTTGGACCAACTCGAACCCGAGACCCAAACTCACTCACAGCCTAATCCTACCCGCTAACCCGAACCCGGACAGTACCCGTAACCAACTACCCTCACGAACAGACCCTAACCAAATACCCAACCCGACCCAACCGAATCCTAAACGGACTACCCACTAATACTCACATCTAGACCCAACTTGTTTACCCAAACCAAACCCGAACTGAACCCATTTACACTAACAAACTAACCCAACCCGATAACCCAAACTCTGACCCAAACCGGACCGTACCCTAACCCATTCACAAACATAACACGGCCCATCCCCAAACCCGAAACCTGACCCGAAGCCAGTCCGACGTCAAAACGACGTCGTGCTACTTAAAAAGACCCACGGGTTATTTAAGACCCAACCTGAACTGTGACCCTACCCACTTCTACACACATCCTAACCCAACCCAGACCCGACCCGACCCGACCCGACCTGGACCCGCTTGTTATAACCCGAAGACCCAAACGGGTCTTCTTCTTTTCCGGCGAGCTGCTTGCCGCTGGTGACCCACGATTTTGCCAGAAAACTTCCCAGGCTTGTTTCTCCCTCATTACTCCATAAAATTGACGAGACCAACGCCATTCGAACTGGTTTCTCCTCCTCTACACCATACTAGGAACCTATGATCTGGCTTATTCGTTAAGACCTCCTACCAGAAGATTATTCTTTAAGCCATTTCAAAGAATAATGCCCTGCATGGCCTATCAAATGATCCCCATTTCGAAAATTGCTCAATGGGGGTTCTTCTGGGTTCACTAGGGTCTGTTTGGTGTAGGAAAAAGGGGTTTTGATGCTATTTCAAAATCAAGCTCATTTCTTGAGCTTTAATGGCCAACCGGAGCATGTTCAGAGCTTAGGGCTCTATTTCTGCTACATGGAAGGGTCTAGGGGGGTTCCTACAAGACATGCAAGGATCCATAAATCACAAAGGGGGTGTGGGTTTACCTTAGGAGGTCTCGGGTCTCCTGCTCCTCTTTCTTCTTTGATTTTCCTCTTCTCTATGTGCATATGTGTGTGTGTGTGTATAGTGAGAGGTAGGGAGAGCACAGTGAGAGAGTGTAATGTATGCTGGGAAGAGATGGAAAGAGATGGTGCTGGTAGTGTACACAATGTAGGGGGGGGGGTATGTGTATAAACCGAGGGTGAGGGAGATTGTGTTCTCTCAAGCTCTCTCTCGGGTCTCTCTCTCTAGAATCTGTATAGAACAGATTATGGGGTGGTGAGGCTGATAATTGAGAGGGTGAGGGGGTGTGTAAATATAGAGAAAATGTGAGGGGGTTTGGTTGTGAATTGTGGGTGCACAATGTGTACCCACATGCGTAAGTGGGTGTGTGTCCAAGGGTAGATATGAGTGAGGTCCACATAGGGTGGTGGTACGGGTCCCATATCTCGAGTTGAGTACTCAAGTGTGTACAAGTGCCTAGGTTCACGTGCTCAGCTATGAATATGCCTGTGAATCCTAAAACATGTACGTACGGGGCTGAGTACGAGCTTAAATTCAAGTGTGTGTTCAAGGGTCGATATTAGTGGGGTCTACTTGGTGCTACCACTCTATGATATGCTAACTCTGGAACAGGTCTCTTATGGAAGAAACAACGTGTCCACTTCCTTATACTCTGGCGAACTCTATGGCTGATGGTGGTGCTAACATGACCAAATCCTCGAGGAGCAAACTGTCTCTCCAAGGTAACTCTGTACTGTCCATCCGCAGCATCGTACTCTATCTGGTGCTCCATGCTAGCCTGCCCAATACAGAAAACTAACTTAGTACTGATGCTAATTAATGAAATATCTTAAAATTTCATAGTGATAAGGGGTACCTTTCTTAATTCTTTCTAAACCTTGAGTTACTGCCAACTGTTCCAAGTCTGACTCCCTGAACCTACATTAGTTCCTAATTCTATATTTTACACTTGTGACTTCTATGGCTCAACTCGTCGCGGGGATTTATTAGTCGTTCTTATAGACTAAGAGTATACAAGCTTAAATAAATTACTCGGATGAATAAAACTAATTACAAGCAAGCAGTACATCTATGTGAAAATATATATGTCAGGTTAAAGATAATCTCCATAGATAGATTTAAACATAGTGCAACATAGTTGTTGGCCCAAAAGTGGAAACCTTAGAGGTGGGGTGAATAAGGTTTTAGCGAAAATTAACCTTTTAAAACAAAATTGCAAATTAAACACAAAACACAAACAATAATGTAAAGAGATAAGGGAAGAGAAACTTGCAAACCGAATTTTCAAGTGGTTCGGCAATCCCACCCCGCGGCCTACGTCCACCCCTCAAGAACACCTCTTGAGGATTCCTTAATCCGATCTACTTACGGGTGTAGACCAAACCGTTTCCCGGAACACTTACGGGTGTGCACCAAACCGTTACAAGAGCCTATGATCTCTCCCAAAGAAGAACGCCTCTTCTTTGCACACAAGGGTTACTAACCCTCAACCTTTACAATTGATTTGATACAAATTGAACTCTCTTTATAGAGTGGATAATACAATTGAAAGCTCACTACAATTCACTCTCTCAAAGATTACAATTGAAGGCTAGAGCAAATTGATAAACTCACACAACT
Source organism: Hydrangea macrophylla (assembly GCA_033977485.1). Classification (NCBI taxonomy): domain Eukaryota; kingdom Viridiplantae; phylum Streptophyta; class Magnoliopsida; order Cornales; family Hydrangeaceae; genus Hydrangea; species Hydrangea macrophylla. The sequence goes on along the minus strand of CM066990.1, from coordinate 7,760,761 downwards.
AGGGCTCAATTTTGAATGATTAAGAATCAACAAGTTGTGTGATTGAAATAGATGTTTTCCAATAGATTGATCAACATAAAATGGTGTGGGAAAACATGTATTTATAGGCCAAGAAAGATTATAGTCGTTGGTGGCACATTTGGTAATTAAAAGCCCCTTAAAAAAACTAGCCGTTATGCCTTTTCAGGTCGATTCAGTCGACTGGAGCATGAAGCAGTCGACTGGTCCTTGAAGCAGTCGACAGGAACGTGTTTATAGAGGGTTCTGTTTGCATTCTGCTCAGTTCGGTCGACTGCATCGGGCCCTCAATCGACTGCCCTTCCCAGTTTGATAGCCTGACACATCTCCACTAAAAAGGCCATAACTCCCTCTACAAAACTCAAATTTTTGATCCGTTTGATGTTTTGGAAACTAGATTCAAATACCTTTCCAACCATATAAAATTCAAAATCTAATTATTTTCCAATTGGTTGAGGCATTGCTTTAAAGATGACCCATTTAAAATTTGTTTCCAAAACTTTAACTTGTAGCATTTGTTTGAGCCCCTAAGAGTGTGAGATCAAGATGCCTTACAATGATGGTCCTAGACTTCAACCAAGGATGAAAAATCTTCATGTCTTCAAGCTTGATCCTTGTTGAGCTCCTTGTAATCTTGATCTACACCAATTGAATCTCAAGCACACAAAGATGTTAAAACATTGGTACAAAAATTAATACATGAGATTAAATATGAGCATGAAAATGACTATGATAATAACAAGGAATGAATCAATATGAATCATGTAATTATCATAGCATATTTGACATCATCAAAACATAATTAAATATGCCTTAATATACCTTAAGGCTAACAATCTCCCCCTTTTTGATGATGGCAAACAACCAATGAAGGATATGCCAAAATAAGCACATTTGGTCATTTTCATATTATCATTCATAATGGATTTCATATGTTAAGGAACATGAATGATAACTACCCAAATACTTCTCCCCAATACTTCTCATATTTAATCAGTCGACTGCCCTTCCCAGTTTGACAGCCTGACACATCTCCACTAAAAAGGCCATAACTCCCTCTACAAAACTCGGATTTTCGATCCGTTTGATGTTTTGGAAACTAGATTCAAATACCTTTCCAACCATATAAAACTCAACATCTAATTATTTTCCAATTGGTTGAGGCATTTCTTTAAAGATGACCCATTTAAAATTTGTTTCCAAAACTTTAACTTGTAGCATTTGTTTGTGCCCCTAAGAGTGTGAGATCAAGATGCCTTACAATGATGGTCCTAGACTTCAACCAAGGATGAAAAATCTTCAAGTCTTCAAGCTTGATCCTTGTTGAGCTCCTTGTAATCTTGATCTACACCAATTGAATCTCAATCACACAAAGATGTTAAAACATTGATACAAAAATTAATACATGAGATTAATATATGAGCATGAAAATGACTATGATAATAACAAGGAATGAATCAATATGAATCATGTAATTATCATAGCATATTTGACATCATCAAAACATAATTAAATATGCCTTAATATACCTTAAGGCTAACAATCTCCCCCTTTTTGATGATGGCAAACAACCAATGAAGGATATGCCAAAATAAGCACATTTGGTCATTTTCATATTATCATTCATAATGGATTTCATATGTTAAGGAACATGAATGATAACTACCCAAATACTTCTCCCCAATACTTCTCATATTTAATCAGTCGACTGCCCTTCCCAGTTTGACAGCCTGACACATCTCCACTAAAAAGGCCATAACTCCCTCTACAAAACTCGGATTTTCGATCCGTTTGATGTTTTGGAAACTAGATTCAAATACCTTTCCAACCATATAAAACTCAACTTCTAATTATTTTCCAATTGGTTGAGGCATTGCTTTAAAGATGACCCATTTAAAATTTGTTTCCAAAACTTTAACTTGTAGCATTTGTTTGAGCCCCTAAGAGTGTGAGATCAAGATGCCTTACAATGATGGTCCTAGACTTCAACCAAGGATGAAAAATCTTCATGTCTTCAAGCTTGATCCTTGTTGAGCTCCTTGTAATCTTGATCTACACCAATTGAATCTCAAGCACACAAAGATGTTAAAACATTGGTACAAAAATTAATACATGAGATTAAATATGAGCATGAAAATGACTATGATAATAACAAGGAATGAATCAATATGAATCATGTAATTATCATAGCATATTTGACATCATCAAAACATAATTAAATATGCCTTAATATACCTTAAGGCTAACAATCTCCCCCTTTTTGATGATGGCAAACAACCAATGAAGGATATGCCAAAATAAGCACATTTGGTCATTTTCATATTATCATTCATAATGGATTTCATATGTTAAGGAACATGAATGATAACTACCCAAATACTTCTCCCCAATACTTCTCATATTTAATCAGTCGACTGCCCTTCCCAGTTTGACAGCCTGACACATCTCCACTAAAAAGGCCATAACTCCCTCTACAAAACTCGGATTTTCGATCCGTTTGATGTTTTGGAAACTAGATTCAAATACCTTTCCAACCATATAAAACTCAACATCTAATTATTTTCCAATTGGTTGAGGCATTGCTTTAAAGATGACCCATTTAAAATTTGTTTCCAAAACTTTAACTTGTAGCATTTGTTTGAGCCCCTAAGAGTGTGAGATCAAGATGCCTTACAATGATGGTCCTAGACTTCAACCAAGGATGAAAAATCTTCATGTCTTCAAGCTTGATCCTTGTTGAGCTCCTTGTAATCTTGATCTACACCAATTGAATCTCAAGCACACAAAGATGTTAAAACATTGGTACAAAAATTAATACATGAGATTAAATATGAGCATGAAAATGACTATGATAATAACAAGGAATGAATCAATATGAATCATGTAATTATCATAGCATATTTGACATCATCAAAACATAATTAAATATGCCTTAATATACCTTAAGGCTAACAATCTCCCCCTTTTTGATGATGGCAAACAACCAATGAAGGATATGCCAAAATAAGCACATTTGGTCATTTTCATATTATCATTCATAATGGATTTCATATGTTAAGGAACATGAATGATAACTACCCAAATACTTCTCCCCAATACTTCTCATATTTAATCAGTCGACTGCCCTTCCCAGTTTGACAGCCTGACACATCTCCACTAAAAAGGCCATAACTCCCTCTACAAAACTCGGATTTTCGATCCGTTTGATGTTTTGGAAACTAGATTCAAATACCTTTCCAACCATATAAAACTCAACATCTAATTATTTTCCAATTGGTTGAGGCATTGCTTTAAAGATGACCCATTTAAAATTTGTTTCCAAAACTTTAACTTGTAGCATTTGTTTGAGCCCCTAAGAGTGTGAGATCAAGATGCCTTACAATGATGGTCCTAGACTTCAACCAAGGATGAAAAATCTTCAAGTATTCAAGCTTGATCCTTGTTGAGCTCCTTGTAATCTTGATCTACACCAATTGAATCTCAAGCACACAAAGATGTTAAAACATTGGTACAAAAATTAATACATGAGATTAAATATGAGCATGAAAATGACTATGATAATAACAAGGAATGAATCAATATGAATCATGTAATTATCATAGCATATTTGACATCATCAAAACATAATTAAATATGCCTTAATATACCTTAAGGCTAACAATCTCCCCCTTTTTGATGATGGCAAACAACCAATGAAGGATATGCCAAAATAAGCACATTTGGTCATTTTCATATTATCATTCATAATGGATTTCATATGTTAAGGAACATGAATGATAACTACCCAAATACTTCTCCCCAATACTTCTCATATTTAATCAGTCGACTGCCCTTCCCAGTTTGACAGCCTGACACATCTCCACTAAAAAGGCCATAACTCCCTCTACAAAACTCGAATTTTCGATCCGTTTGATGTTTTGGAAACTAGATTCAAATACCTTTCCAACCATATAAAACTCAACATCTAATTATTTTCCAATTGGTTGAGGCATTGCTTTAAAGATGACCCATTTAAAATTTGTTTCCAAAACTTTAACTTGTAGCATTTGTTTGAGCCCCTAAGAGTGTGAGATCAAGATGCCTTACAATGATGGTCCTAGACTTCAACCAAGGATGAAAAATCTTCATGTCTTCAAGCTTGATCCTTGTTGAGCTCCTTGTAATCTTGATCTACACCAATTGAATCTCAAGCACACAAAGATGTTAAAACATTGGTACAAAAATTAATACATGAGATTAAATATGAGCATGAAAATGACTATGATAATAACAAGGAATGAATCAATATGAATCATGTAATTATCATAGCATATTTGACATCATCAAAACATAATTAAATATGCCTTAATATACCTTAAGGCTAACAATCTCCCCCTTTTTGATGATGGCAAACAACCAATGAAGGATATGCCAAAATAAGCACATTTGGTCATTTTCATATTATCATTCATAATGGATTTCATATGTTAAGGAACACGAATGATAACTACCCAAATACTTCTCCCCAATACTTCTCATATTTAATCAGTCGACTGCCCTTCCCAGTTTGACAGCCTGACACATCTCCACTAAAAAGGCCATAACTCCCTCTACAAAACTCGGATTTTCGATCCGTTTGATGTTTTGGAAACTAGATTCAAATACCTTTCCAACCATATAAAACTCAACATCTAATTATTTTCCAATTGGTTGAGGCATTGCTTTAAAGATGACCCATTTAAAATTTGTTTCCAAAACTTTAACTTGTAGCATTTGTTTGTGCCCCTAAGAGTGTGAGATCAAGATGCCTTACAATGATGGTCCTAGACTTCAACCAAGGATGAAAAATCTTCAAGTCTTCAAGCTTGATCCTTGTTGAGCTCCTTGTAATCTTGATCTACACCAATTGAATCTCAATCACACAAAGATGTTAAAACATTGATACAAAAATTAATACATGAGATTAATATATGAGCATGAAAATGACTATGATAATAACAAGGAATGAATCAATATGAATCATGTAATTATCATAGCATATTTGACATCATCAAAACATAATTAAATATGCCTTAATATACCTTAAGGCTAACAATCTCCCCCTTTTTGATGATGGCAAACAACCAATGAAGGATATGCCAAAATAAGCACATTTGGTCATTTTCATATTATCATTCATAATGGATTTCATATGTTAAGGAACATGAATGATAACTACCCAAATACTTCTCCCCAATACTTCTCATATTTAATCAGTCGACTGCCCTTCCCAGTTTGACAGCCTGACACATCTCCACTAAAAAGGCCATAACTCCCTCTACAAAACTCAGATTTTTGATCCGTTTGATGTTTTGGAAACTAGATTCAAATACCTTTCCAACCATATAAAACTCAACATCTAATTATTTTCCAATTGGTTGAGGCATTGCTTTAAAGATGACCCATTTAAATTTGTTTCCAAAACTTTAACTTGTAGCATTTGTTTGAGCCCCTAAGAGTGTGAGATCAAGATGCCTTACAATGATGGTCCTAGACTTCAACCAAGGATGAAAAATCTTCAAGTCTTCAAGCTTGATCCTTGTTGAGCTCCTTGTAATCTTGATCTACACCAATTGAATCTCAAGCACACAAAGATGTTAAAACATTGATACAAAAATTAATACATGAGATTAATATATGAGCATGAAAATGACTATGATAATAACAAGGAATGAATCAATATGAATCATGTAATTATCATAGCATATTTGACATCATCAAAACATAATTAAATATGCCTTAATATACCTTAAGGCTAACAATCTCCCCCTTTTTGATGATGGCAAACAACCAATGAAGGATATGCCAAAATAAGCACATTTGGTCATTTTCATATTATCATTCATAATGGATTTCATATGTTAAGGAACATGAATGATAACTACCCAAATACTTCTCCCCAATACTTCTCATATTTCTCCCCCTTTGACATTGATCGGGAGAGAACAAATCCTAATTATACGCCTTAACTCACATTTGTTAGTCGTTTTTATCCTGTTTTTGTGTAATTTTACTTTATTTTCTATTTTCTAGCAGGTTTTAGAAGAAAGCAAGGAGATCGGGTTAAAATAGGTGAAAAAGCAAGAAGAAAGAAGCAGAAAAAGACACATCGCGCGCGCGGTCCGCGGGCGCGAAAATCTGAGAATCGCTCGCGCGATCTGTTCGCGCGAAACCCCATAAATCGCTCGCGCGATCCGCGCGCGCGAGGTGCCAAATGTCGCGCTCGCGCGATATGTGTAAAAACCAAAGTTGCGTATTTCAGTATTCTAAAGAGTCCTGTGCAGACGAAATTGCTTGAAGACGTCCAGATTGCAAATAGCACCTGTTTTAATCCGTTTCGGGAGAGGAAAGCTTGGATAATCTCTTCTAAACTCTATACATATCTAGTTTTTATGTTTTGAAGGGGTTACACACCTAGAGATTCATTCACATACATTCATTGAAGGCAAGAGGAAAGGGAAGAGCAAGCTTGAAGGTTTCTAATGGCTTACATCAACTCCATCTTCATGCTTTCACCCATCATGAGCCACTAAACTCCTAATCTAGGGTTTCAATGAAATCCTAGTTATGTAAAGGGGGATTCTATGCTTTTCTATTTTAAGTTTTTATGTTTTGGGATAGTGATTGTATGTTGGTGGATTTTATATAATCAGTTTTTAATGTTAATAATCAAGAGTATTTTGGATCTATTCTTGTCTTAGATTTTTCCTTATGCTTATTGAACTCAATAGTCCTTGATTTATGTGATTGATAGGAGTATTTACATACAATGGTGCTTATTTGATTGTGATGTTTACATCTTTTATAATCCATGCTTAGGAAAGATGAGTTATGCTACACCCTAGTCATAGGTAGATAATTCATGTGAACCGTAGATGGATTATGTTTAGATTAAACTAACGATATCTTCTTGACGATACTATTGGGCTTGTAGCTACAATAGATCATAACTATCCAAACATAGAACTTAGAATAAGAAGTATAGACCCTCAATGCATAGTTAGTGGTGGATTTGTAATCCTAGATCTCATCTCCATATATTTAAACCAATTTCCAATTTTGCATTTAAGTTTACTTAGATTTAATTCTAGATCTTAATTCTAAAATTTCATAGTTTAAAGTAGTAGTGATAATAAAAACCCAAATCAATTCAACTTCCGATTTTCTTATAACTAGATAGATTAGATTTTAGTAATTAAAGGATTAAAAGTTAACAATCTCTGTGGGTTCGACCTCTACTTTCCACACTACAAATCTTTTGAAAGTAAAGCATTAGTAAGCATACTTTTATATCTTGATTTTGACAAGATCAATTTTTGGCGCCGTTGCCGGGGATTGAAATAACTTTTGCCGTTAATTATTAGAATCGTAATTTACTTAGTTAGTAAATATTAGTTTCCTTTTTTATTTTCTTTGTTTTAGTTTCATTTTAGAGTCGCTAAAATTATTCTTGTTCTACAGATCTCAAACCGTCAATTCTAGCAAGATCGAGTGGAGCAGTTGTGCACGTCAACGGAGCTCACGCGAACCTAAAAAGAAAATTGCAATAAAAATAAAAAAAAACAAGTAAATTCGCTAAGTTTTTAAATTTCGCATCAACCACTGTAAGTCAGGGCGCTGAGACGCAATACTTGCATTAGGGTAGGTGTGGAGTGAGCACTGCATTAGCTAGGAAGCCCGGGGCGCTGGGCTTGACGCGGTCATAATATTCGGTGCTCGTTTGGTATTTTTAATAATTAATATACTCATAAAATAGCTCCTTATTAATTATTAAAAATATTAGACTATAATATTATAGCTTCATAACTTACATTATGTAATAAAATAGTCCCAGGCTCATTATCCTAATTTTCTAGAATTTATAAATACATACAGGTATTTATTAACTATTTAAAACTATTTAAAACTGATATTCATTATTTATATTAACCATATAAATAATAAATATATAATATATAGTATAATAATGATATATAGAATGTTAAAAATAATATTCAATAATATAAAGCATTAATGGTATAATTATAAACCATTTACAATTAATAAAAAAATTAAATCATTTTAAACTAATTAAAACTAATAATAGTAATATTAATAATAATAATAATAATATTAATCTCAGACCCAACGGGTCAACCCGAACCGACCCGAGCCCCTACGGGTTACCCGAATACACTCCCAAGGGGACCCAAACGCGTGACCCGATGGGTCAGACCCGACCCAACCGAATCTTAGATGGACTATCCACTAATATACTCACGCAAACCCATGCCAAAAACGCATTCCGGTTGGACCAACTCGAACCCGAGACCCAAACTCACTCACAGCCTAATCCTACCCGCTAACCCGAACCCGGACCGTACCCGTAACCAACTACCCTCACGAACAGACCCTAACCAAATACCCAACCCGACCCAACCGAATCCTAAACGGACTACCCACTAAGACTCACATCTAGACCCAACTTGTTTACCCAAACCAAACCCGAACTGAACCCATTTACACTAACAAACTAACCCAACCCGATAACCCAAACTCTGACCCAAACCGGACCGTACCCTAACCCATTCACAAACATAACACGGCCCATCCCCAAACCCGAAACCTGACCCGAAGCCAGTCCGACGTCAAAACGACGTCGTGCTACTTAAAAAGACCCACGAGTTATTTAAGACCCAACCTGAACTGTGACCCTACCCACTTCTACACACATCCTAACCCAACCCAGACCCGACCCGACCCGACCTGGACCCGCTTGTTATAACCCGAAGACCCAAACGGGTCTTCTTCTTTTCCGGCGAGCTGCTCGCCGCTGGTGACCCACGATTTTGCCAGAAAACTTCCCAGGCTTGTTTCTCCCTCATTACTCCATAAAATTGACGAGACCAACGCCATTCGAACTGGTTTCTCCTCCTCTACACCATACTAGGAACCTATGATCTGGCTTATTCGTTAAGACCTCCTACCAGAAGATTATTCTTTAAGCCATTTCAAAGAATAATGCCCTGCATGGCCTATCAAATGATCCCCATTTCGAAAACTGCTCAATGGGGGTTCTTCTGGGTTCACTAGGGTCTGTTTGGTGTAGGAAAAAGGGGTTTTGATGCTATTTCAAAATCAAGCTCATTTCTTGAGCTTTAATGGCCAACCGGAGCATGTTCAGAGCTTAGGGCTCTATTTCTGCTACATGGAAGGGTCTAGGGGGGTTCCTACAAGACATGCAAGGATCCATAAATCACAAAGGGGGTGTGGGTTTACCTTAGGAGGTCTCGGGTCTCCTGCTCCTCTTTCTTCTTTGATTTTCCTCTTCTCTGTGTGCATATGTGTGTGTGTGTGTGTATAGTGAGAGATAGGGAGAGCACAGTGAGAGAGTGTAATGTATGCTGGGAAGAGATGGAAAGAGATGGTGCTGGTAGTGTACACAATGTAGGGGGGGGGGTATGTGTATAAACCGAGGGTGAGGGAGATTGTGTTCTCTCAAGCTCTCTCTCGGGTCTCTCTCTCTAGAATCTGTATAGAACAGATTATGGGGTGGTGAGGCTGATAATTGAGAGGGTGAGGGGGTGTGTAAATATAGAGAAAATGTGAGGGGGTTTGGTTGTGAATTGTGGGTGCACAATGTGTACCCACATGCGTAAGTGGGTGTGTGTCCAAGGGTAGATATGAGTGAGGTCCACATAGGGTGGTGGTACGGGTCCCATATCTCGAGTTGAGTACTCAAGTGTGTACAAGTGCCTAGGTTCACGTGCTCAGCTATGAATATGCCTGTGAATCCTAAAACATGTACGTACGGGGCTGAGTACGAGCTTAAATTCAAGTGTGTGTTCAAGGGTCGATATTAGTGGGGTCTACTTGGTGCTACCACTCTATGATATGCTAACTCTGGAACAGGTCTCTTATGGAAGAAACAAAGTGTCCACTTCCTTATACTCTGGCGAACTCTATGGCTGATGGTGGTGCTAACATGACCAAATCCTCGAGGAGCAAACTGTCTCTCCAAGGTAACTCTGTACTGTCCATCCGCAGCATCGTACTCTATCTGGTGCTCCATGCTAGCCTGCCCAATACAGAAAACTAACTTAGTACTGATGCTAATTAATGAAATATCTTAAAATTTCATAGTGATAAGGGGTACCTTTCTTAATTCTTTCTAAACCTTGAGTTACTGCCAACTGTTCCAAGTCTGACTCCCTGAACCTACATTAGTTCCTAATTCTATATTTTACACTTGTGACTTCTATGGCTCAACTCGTCGCGGGGATTTATTAGTCGTTCTTATAGACTAAGAGTATACAAGCTTAAATAAATTACTCGGATGAATAAAACTAATTACAAGCAAGCAGTACATCTATGTGAAAATATATATGTCAGGTTAAAGATAATCTCCATAGATAGATTTAAACATAGTGCAACATAGTTGTTGGCCCAAAAGTGGAAACCTTAGAGGTGGGGTGAATAAGGTTTTAGCGAAAATTAACCTTTTAAAACAAAATTGCAAATTAAACACAAAACACAAACAATAATGTAAAGAGATAAGGGAAGAGAAACTTGCAAACCGAATTTTCAAGTGGTTCGGCAATCCCACCCCGCGGCCTACGTCCACCCCTCAAGAACACCTCTTGAGGATTCCTTAATCCGATCTACTTACGGGTGTAGACCAAACCGTTTCCCGGAACACTTACGGGTGTGCACCAAACCGTTACAAGAGCCTATGATCTCTCCCAAAGAAGAACGCCTCTTCTTTGCACACAAGGGTTACTAACCCTCAACCTTTACAATTGATTTGATACAAATTGAACTCTCTTTATAGAGTGGATAATACAATTGAAAGCTCACTACAATTCACTCTCTCAAAGATTACAATTGAAGGCTAGAGCAAATTGATAAACTCACACAACTAGGGCTCAATTTTGAATGATTAAGAATCAACAAGTTGTGTGATTGAAATAGATGTTTTCCAATAGATTGATCAACATAAAATGGTGTGGGAAAACATGTATTTATAGGCCAAGAAAGATTATAGTCGTTGGTGGCACATTTGGTAATTAAAAGCCCCTTAAAAAAACTAGCCGTTATGCCTTTTCAGGTCGATTCAGTCGACTGGAACATGAAGCAGTCGACTGGTCCTTGAAGCAGTCGACAGGAACGTGTTTATAGAGGGTTCTGTTTGCATTCTGCTCAGTTCGGTTGACTGCATCGGGCCCTCAATCGACTGCCCTTCCCAGTTTGATAGCCTGACACATCTCCACTAAAAAGGCCATAACTCCCTCTACAAAACTCAAATTTTTGATCCGTTTGATGTTTTGGAAACTAGATCCAAATACCTTTCCAACCATATAAAATTCAACATCTAATTATTTTCCAATTGGTTGAGGCATTGCTTTAAAGATGACCCATTTAAAATTTGTTTCCAAAACTTTAACTTGTAGCATTTGTTTGAGCCCCTAAGAGTGTGAGATCAAGATGCCTTACAATGATGGTCCTAGACTTCAACCAAGGATGAAAAATCTTCATGTCTTCAAGCTTGATCCTTGTTGAGCTCCTTGTAATCTTGATCTACACCAATTGAATCTCAAGCACACAAAGATGTTAAAACATTGGTACAAAAATTAATACATGAGATTAAATATGAGCATGAAAATGACTATGATAATAACAAGGAATGAATCAATATGAATCATGTAATTATCATAGCATATTTGACATCATCAAAACATAATTAAATATGCCTTAATATACCTTAAGGCTAACAATCTCCCCCTTTTTGATGATGGCAAACAACCAATGAAGGATATGCCAAAATAAGCACATTTGGTCATTTTCATATTATCATTCATAATGGATTTCATATGTTAAGGAACATGAATGATAACTACCCAAATACTTCTCCCCAATACTTCTCATATTTAATCAGTCGACTGCCCTTCCCAGTTTGACAGCCTGACACATCTCCACTAAAAAGGCCATAACTCCCTCTACAAAACTCGGATTTTTGATCCGTTTGATGTTTTGGAAACTAGATTCAAATACCTTTCCAACCATATAAAACTCAACATCTAATTATTTTCCAATTGGTTGAGGCATTGCTTTAAAGATGACCCATTTAAAATTTGTTTCCAAAACTTTAACTTGTAGCATTTGTTTGAGCCCCTAAGAGTGTGAGATCAAGATGCCTTACAATGATGGTCCTAGACTTCAACCAAGGATGAAAAATCTTCAAGTCTTCAAGCTTGATCCTTGTTGAGCTCCTTGTAATCTTGATCTACACCAATTGAATCTCAATCACACAAAGATGTTAAAACATTGATACAAAAATTAATACATGAGATTAATATATGAGCATGAAAATGACTATGATAATAACAAGGAATGAATCAATATGAATCATGTAATTATCATAGCATATTTGACATCATCAAAACATAATTAAATATGCCTTAATATACCTTAAGGCTAACAATCTCCCCCTTTTTTATGATGGCAAACAACCAATGAAGGATATGCCAAAATAAGCACATTTGGTCATTTTCATATTATCATTCATAATGGATTTCATATGTTAAGGAGCATGAATGATAACTACCCAAATACTTCTCCCCAATACTTCTCATATTTAATCAGTCGACTGCCCTTCCCAGTTTGACAGCCTGACACATCTCCACTAAAAAGGCCATAACTCCCTCTACAAAACTCGGATTTTCGATCCGTTTGATGTTTTGGAAACTAGATTCAAATACCTTTCCAACCATATAAAACTCAACATCTAATTATTTTCCAATTGGTTGAGGCATTGCTTTAAAGATGACCCATTTAAAATTTGTTTCCAAAACTTTAACTTGTAGCATTTGTTTGAGCCCCTAAGAGTGTGAGATCAAGATGCCTTACAATGATGGTCCTAGACTTCAACCAAGGATGAAAAATCTTCAAGTCTTCAAGCTTGATCCTTGTTGAGCTCCTTGTAATCTTGATCTACACCAATTGAATCTCAATCACACAAAGATGTTAAAACATTGATACAAAAATTAATACATGAGATTAATATATGAGCATGAAAATGACTATGATAATAACAAGGAATGAATCAATATGAATCATGTAATTATCATAGCATATTTGACATCATCAAAACATAATTAAATATGCCTTAATATACCTTAAGGCTAACAATCTCCCCCTTTTTGATGATGGCAAACAACCAATGAAGGATATGCCAAAATAAGCACATTTGGTCATTTTCATATTATCATTCATAATGGATTTCATATGTTAAGGAACATGAATGATAACTACCCAAATACTTCTCCCCAATACTTCTCATATTTAATCAGTCGACTGCCCTTCCCAGTTTGACAGCCTGACACATCTCCACTAAAAAGGCCATAACTCCCTCTACAAAACTCGGATTTTCGATCCGTTTGATGTTTTGGAAACTAGATTCAAATACCTTTCCAACCATATAAAACTCAACATCTAATTATTTTACAATTGGTTGAGGCATTGCTTTAAAGATGACCCATTTAAAATTTGTTTCCAAAACTTTAACTTGTAGCATTTGTTTGAGCCCCTAAGAGTGTGAGATCAAGATGCCTTACAATGATAGTCCTAGACTTCAACCAAGGATGAAAAATCTTCAAGTCTTCAAGATTGATCCTTGTTGAGCTCCTTGTAATCTTGATCTACACCAATTGAATCTCAAGCACACAAAGATGTTAAAACATTGATACAAAAATTAATACATGAGATTAATATATGAGCATGAAAATGACTATGATAATAACAAGGAATGAATCAATATGAATCATGTAATTATCATAGCATATTTGACATCATCAAAACATAATTAAATATGCCTTAATATACCTTAAGGCTAACAATCTCCCCCTTTTTGATGATGGCAAACAACCAATGAAGGATATGCCAAAATAAGCACATTTGGTCATTTTCATATTATCATTCATAATGGATTTCATATGTTAAGGAACATGAATGATAACTACCCAAATACTTCTCCCCAATACTTCTCATATTTCTCCCCCTTTGACATTGATCGGGAGAGAACAAATCCTAATTATACGCCTTAACTCACATTTGTTAGTCGTTTTTATCCTGTTTTTGTGTAATTTTACTTTATTTTCTATTTTCTAGCAGGTTTTAGAAGAAAGCAAGGAGATCGGGTTAAAATAGGTGAAAAAGCAGGAAGAAAGAAGCAGAAAAAGACACATCGCGCGCGCGGTCCGCGGGCGCGAAAATCTGAGAATCGCTCGCGCGATCTGTTCACGCGAAACCCCATAAATCGCTCGCGCGATCCGCGCGCGCGAGGTGCCAAATGTCGCGCTCGCGCGATATGTGTAAAAACCAAAGTTGCGTATTTCAGTATTCTAAAGAGTCCTGTGCAGACGAAATTGCTTGAAGACGTCCAGATTGCAAATAGCACCTGTTTTAATCCATTTCGGGAGAGGAAAGCTTGGATAATCTCTTCTAAACTCTATATATATCTAGTTTTTATGTTTTGAAGGGGTTACACACCTAGAGATTCATTCACATACATTCATTGAAGGCAAGAGGAAAGGGAAGAGCAAGCTTGAAGGTTTCTAATGGCTTACATCAACTCCATCTTCATGCTTTCACCCATCATGAGCCACTAAACTCCTAATCTAGGGTTTCAATGAAACCCTAGTTATGTAAAGGGGGATTCTATGCTTTTCTATTTTAAGTTTTTATGTTTTGGGATAGTGATTGTATGTTGGTGGATTTTATATAATCAGTTTTTAATGTTAATAATCAAGAGTATTTTGGATCTATTCTTGTCTTAGATTTTTCCTTATGCTTATTGAACTCAATAGTCCTTGATTTATGTGATTGATAGGAGTATTTACATACAATGGTGCTTATTTGATTGTGATGTTTACATCTTTTATAATCCATGCTTAGGAAAGATGAGTTATGCTACACCCTAGTCATAGGTAGATAATTCATGTGAACCGTAGATGGATTATGTTTAGATTAAACTAACGATATCTTCTTGACGATACTATTGGGCTTGTAGCTACAATAGATCATAACTATCCAAATATAGAACTTAGAATAAGAAGTATAGACCCTCAATGCATAGTTAGTGGTGGATTTGTAATCCTAGATCTCATCTCCATATATTTAAACCAATTTCCAATTTTGCATTTAAGTTTACTTAGATTTAATTCTAGATCTTAATTCTAAAATTTCATAGTTTAAAGTAGTAGTGATAATAAAAACCCAAATCAATTCAACTTCCGATTTTCTTATAACTAGATAGATTAGATTTTAGTAATTAAAGGATTAAAAGTTAACAATCTCTGTGGGTTCGACCTCTACTTTCCACACTACAAATCTTTTGAAAGTAAAGCATAAATAAGCATACTTTTATATCTTGATTTTGACAAGATCAATTTTTGGCGCCGTTGCCGGGGATTGAAATAACTTTTGCCGTTAATTATTAGAATCGTAATTTACTTAGTTAGTAAATATTAGTTTCCTTTTTTATTTTCTTTGTTTTAGTTTCATTTTAGAGTCGCTAAAATTATTCTTGTTCTACAGATCTCAAACCGTCAATTCTAGCAAGATCGAGTGGAGCAGCTGTGCACGTCAACGGAGCTCACGCGAACCTGAAAAGAAAATTGCAATAAAAATAAAAAAAAACAAGTAAATTCGCTAAGTTTTTAAATTTCGCATCAACCACTGTAAGTCAGGGCGCTGAGACGCAATACTTGCATTAGGGTAGGTGTGGAGTGAGCACTACATTAGCTAGGAAGCCCGGGGCGCTGGGCTTGACGCGGTCATTGCATTACAGGATAATTTCATGCATCATATTAGTCTTGTGTGCTTGCATGCTTGGTTATTAGCGTAGCTATTTTTGTTTTTATTGTTTTATTGAGTCAACCCTTAGTGTATGTTTGTAACTCGTTCAACTAAACCTAAATTGAATCCGCTTAATCTCGAACTTGAACGTACACTTAGAGGCTGTAGGTCATCAACCCAAGCTTCGAGAGCTTGGTTGATGTTGGACGACGAGTCCACACCTGAACCGTCATCTTCATTTGAATTAGAAATCTGTAGTACGCGTAATCGTTTAAGAAAAACTAAAACAATAAAAATCGAACCTATTCCGATGGCCGATTTTGGAAATAACCAGAATAATGGGAATAATCGGAATGAGGGGGATAATCTGAACATACCCCCACCACCACCATTAAAGGACTATTTCACTCCTACGGCCTACACGCCACCGTCGTGTATTGCATTACCGGAAGTGACGGCAGCTCACTTTGAAATCAAATCCTCAACTATTGCGCTCCTGCCGTCATTTCACAGGCGTGTTAAGGAAGACCCTTATAACCATCTGGGCGAATTTCAGGGTATCTGTGCGACTTTAAAAATTCAGAACTTAACAGATGATGAGTTAAAAATGCGCCTATTCCCGTTTTCACTTAAAGATAAGGCGAAGTACTGGCTCCAATCGTTGGAGCCAAATTCAATAAGAACATGGGATGAGTTGCAAACTGTGTTCCTACAAAAATTCTTCCCCATAACTAGAACGAATCAGATTAGAAAGTCAATAACTAATTTTACAATGCAAGATGGGGAGACACTTTACGATACATGGGAACAATTTAAAGAACGTCTCCGTTCTTGCCCTCATCACCAGATACCCAAATGGCAGCTGGTGCAAGTCTTTTATGAAGGATTAATTCCTACCGTTCGAAATACCGTCGATGCTATTTGTGCGGGGACGTTCCTCCACAAGAGTGCCGATGAGGCATGGAAGATATTTGAAACATTAAGTGAAAACTCTATGCATCAAGCGGTATCCGTACGACCTGAAGGACACCTTCTACCTAATCCAAAGAGAGAGGCGAAAGTTGAGTCTAATCATTCGTATGAAATTCAAGAACTAAATAGAAAAATGGACCAACTTATGATGATGGGCCGCATACAAGGCCCACCTGTTTCTGCTAAAGTATGCCAGTTATGCTCAGATTCGTCACATTCAACATTAGCATGTCCGTCCGCATCTCAGTTCCCGGAATTTGTGGAACAACATATAAATGCGGTTCAACAGTTCCAACGACCGAATTATAACCCCACGGGGTATAAACCGAACACGACATGGGGACCTCATCCGAACCTGTCATGGAACTCCAATAGTGAGAAGCCGTATTCAAAACCTGATACAACCAATTTTCCTAATGCGTATAAACCACAGTCTAATCAGTATCAGCAGCCTCCGAATCAACCAAATCAATACCAACAGCCCTCCTTCCGTGCTAATCCTTCTAGGGATAAAACTTTCGAAGAGAGCGTGTTGGCATCATTAAAGACCTTAGAGGCCCAATCACAATCGCAATCTCAACTTGTAAATTCCCATACGCAATCTATAGCGAAGTTAGAGTCCCAAATGGGACAATTAGCTAATACATTGAATCGACGTAATGAGGGAAAATTACCAAGTCAACCTGTGCAAAATCCTAAAGGTCAGTACAAGGTGAGCTCGGCGAGTGATCAGGTTAACGCTGTCTCAACAAGGACAACTGAACGTCCCGAGGAGGTCGTACCTCCTCCCGAGGCTAGGAAAGATAAAGATAAAGAAAAGGAAAAGGGTGAAAAGGAAGAGAGTTCTACTCCAGTTTCAAAAGACGCTAACCCTTTGATATCAAATAAAACATCTAAAGCGGTAAACCCTTCCGATTATGTGCCTAGGATGCCATTTCCACCGAGCGGGGAAGCCCCGGCTCACTTCACTAGAAAAAGCACGAAATCGGAAGATATTCTTGAAATATTTAAAGAATTCAAAATCAATATTCCACTACTAGATGCGATTAAACAGATACCCCCGTATGCTAAGTTCTTAAAGGATCTATGCACTCAGAAGAGGAAGTCTAGAAACCATTTATCTAAGAAAGTGTTCCTAACAGAAAATGTTAGCTCCCTGTTTAACACTAACACTCTCAAATATAAAGACCCGGGTACTCCAACCATCGCTTGTCACATTGGTGATAAATACATTCACCGGGCTCTTCTTGATTTAGGTGCGAATGTGAATTTGATACCCTATTCAGTGTATGAACATTTGGGTTTAGGAGAACTGAAACCGACTGCGGCCACCTTACAATTAGCCGATAGGTCAATTAAAGTTCCACGGGGGGTAGTAGAGGATGTATTGGTCAAAGTTGATAGATGCTATTATCCGGTCAATTTCATCGTACTAGACACCGAACCTGTCCTAGATGCTAGTAAACAAGTTCCAGTCATTCTAGGACGCCCTTTCCTAGCTTCCGCTAATTCAATTATTAACTGTAGGACTGGTGTGATGGATATAACTTTTGGTAACATGACCGTGCGTCTTAACATCTTCAATGCATCTAACCAACCATATAGAGATGATGAAGAGGCAGATTGCTATGCCATAGACTTAATAGATGAATTAGTCGAAGAGGCAGCGCCTTTTATGTTGACTAAGGAAGCGTTGGAAGCGTGCTTATCACATTTTAATTTTAATGATTTCAACATTTACACAAATATTGAAGATGTAAATACTCTATTGGAATCAGTAAACACAACCAATGCACTTCCATGGAAGCCTAAAACAGAAGCTTTACCGCCTCTTGCACATGAACCGGCCCTACCATCCATTGATTATCCTCCAACACTCGAACTTAAGCCGTTGCCGGATTCTTTAAAATATGCATTCCTAGGAACGAACGCAACCCTTCCTGTTATAATCGCGTCAAATTTAACTGAAAGTCAGGAAGTACAACTAATTCAGGTTCTAGGTAATCATAAAAAGGTGATTGGATGGACGGTCGCAGATCTAAAAGGAATTGACTCGTCAGTTTGCATGCATAGAATAAATTTAGAAGAAAATGCTAAACCATCTAGGGAAATGCAACGACGCCTCAACCCTAATATGAAAGAAGTGGTTATGAAGGAAGTTATTAAACTCTTAGATGTCGGTATTATATACCCGATCTCCGATAGTAATTGGGTCAGCCCAACTCAGGTTGTCCCAAAGAAATCAGGTATCACGGTTGTACCCAATGAAAAGGGAGTCCTTATACCCACCCGCCAAACTACCGATTGGCGGGTTTGCATTGACTATAGAAAACTTAACACGATGACTCGTAAGGACCACTTCCCCCTTCCATTTATTGATCAAATCCTCGAACGTCTGTCCGGTCAGAGCTATTATTGTTTCTTAGATGGATACTCTGGTTACAACCAGGTGCCCGTTTACCCCGATGACCAAGAAAAGACAACGTTCACCTGTCCTTTTGGAACCTTTGCTTACCAACGTATGCCGTTTGGCTTGTGCAATGCACCGGCAACCTTCCAACGGTGTATGATGGCAATTTTCTCGGACATGGTTGAGAAGTTTCTCGAGGTATTCATGGACGATTTCTCCGTTTTCGGACCCACATTCGATGAATGCCTCCAAAATCTGACAAAAGTCCTCGCCCGGTGCGAGGAAGCAAATTTGGTATTAAGTTGGGAGAAGAGCCATTTCATGGTTCAAGAGGGAATAGTCTTGGGTCACGTTGTTTCCAAGAGAGGTATAGAGGTAGATAAGGCGAAAATTGAACTAATTGATAAACTTCCACCGCCGTCGTCCATTCGTCAAATCCGGTCTTTCCTCGGTCATGCCGGCTTTTACCGACGATTTATAAAAGATTTTAGTAAGATCTCACGACCTTTGTGCAATCTGCTCGCCAAGGATGTGCCTTTTGTATTTGATAATGAGTGCCTCAAGGCATTTGAAATGTTGCGAACATTACTATCCACGGCTCCGGTAATCCAATCCCCTGATTGGTCATTACCGTTTGAATTGATGTGTGATGCTTCCAATTATGCCGTTGGAGCGGTATTAGGACAAAATGTGAATAAAATCCCTCACGTAATTTATTATGCGAGTAAAACACTAAATGACGCGCAATTGAACTACACAACAACTGAAAAAGAATTACTTGCTGTTGTGTTTGCCCTTGACAAATTTCGTTCGTACTTATTAGGGTCAAAAGTTATAGTCTATACTGACCATGCGACATTGCGTCATTTATTGAATAAGAAAGAAACGAAACCTAGGTTAATCCGATGGATTTTACTCCTGCAAGAGTTTAATTATGAAATACGGGATAAAAAGGGTTCTGAAAACGTTGTAGCTGACCACTTGTCACGAATTTATATAGAATCTAACGATATAACCCCTCTCCAGGATTCATTTCCGGATGAGCAATTATTTGCATTATCTGCCGTAAATCGTCCATGGTTCAGCGACATCGTTAATTTCTTAGCTACGGGATATATCCCGCATACGTGGTCTCGTTTAGACAAAGATCGGTTCTTTTCTCAAATTAAACATTATTACTGGGATGACCCATTGCTATTTAAACACTGTTCTGATCAAATTATACGACATTGTGTTCCGGAGAGTGAATTCAAATCCATATTAAATTTTTGTCATTCTCTAGAATGCGGAGGACACTTTGGTGGCCGTCGTACGGCCGCTAAAGTCCTCCAAAGTGGGTTATATTGGCCAACATTGTTTAAAGATGCACATGAATTCTGTCAGAACTACGTACGTTGTCAACAAACAGGGAACATGTCACATCGTGATGCGATGCCCATGATCCCAATCCTTATTATAGAAATATTTGACGTTTGGGGCATCGACTTTATGGGTCCGTTTCCCTCGTCTTGTGGTTTTGAATATATTTTAGTCGCGGTCGACTATGCTTCTAAGTGGGTGGAGGCAGTGGCGACGAGAACCAACGACCATAAAGTTGTGGTTTCTTTTATTAAAGATAATATATTTTGTCGATTCGGTACGCCACGAGCGATTATAAGCGACGGAGGTAAACATTTATGTAATCGTTATTTCGAAGCCCTCGTCCGAAAATATTCTGTCACCCATAAAGTAGGGACCGCATACCATCCGCAAACCCAAGGCCAAGTTGAAGTGTCTAATAGAGAGGTCAAAAGTATATTAGAAAAAACGGTACGTCCAGACCGTAAAGATTGGTCACAACGACTGACTGATGCGCTTTGGGCATATCGTACAGCGTTTAAAACTCCTATTGGGATGTCTCCGTACCGACTAGTATTTGGAAAAGCGTGCCACCTACCTGTGGAACTCGAACATCGATCCTATTGGGCCGTAAAAACGTTTAACCAAGATATAAAAGCGGCAGGATGTCATCGAAAACTTCAATTGCAAGAACTTGAAGAATTGAGAAATGAAGCGTATGAAAATTCGAAAATCTATAAAGAACGATCTAAAGCTTTTCACGATAAAATGATTATAAGAAAGAATTTTGAGGTCGGACAACGCATCTGGTTGTTTAATTCAAAATTAAGATTATTCCCGGGAAAGCTACGGTCCCGATGGGACGGTCCGTTCACTATAACGCAAGTGTTCCCGCGTGGAGCGATTGAGATTGACACGACTAAAAAGTTGTGTGCTCTTGTGTGCAATACCCAAGTGTAGGTAGACGTGCAAGTAGTAACTGGATTAAGTCCAGGTCGATCCCACAGGGAAGGTGTTGAGTTAAACTACCTAGATTAGACTCTAAAGAGAAAACAAAAATCAGTATTTAAACGAAGTGTAGAACACAAAGTTCCACAGCTAACACTACTAGAATTAAAGACAACTAAGTTAACTTAACTAACGATTAACTAACTAAGCAAGATTAAAAAAAACGGTTCTCCTTAATAAAAGAAAGTGTTGGGATCACGCGAATCCACCGTGACCTAACCTTCTACCATGCAATTGCAATTAAGCTCAAAGGAGTACACCTACTACAGTATTCTGTACTTCTCTAAAGATATAGAATCAATAGCCCTTTCATGACCGGGACTACATCATCTCAATTAAGTTTGAAATACATGAAAAATGGTTTAATCCAATAGTTAAGACTCGCACCTACAATGGTGTTAGCATTGAGGGTGGTTTGCAAAATATATTGAAAGAAAATGCCTTAAGGCCTTAAGTTTAAAGACTGTTTTGACAAACCGAGCATTTGGGGACAGTTTGATAACAAATCCTTAAAACAGAAAGTCTTAGAATATTGTTTTGGGTGTTCTCAAGAATCAGAATCCTCGATCGATCGACGCGCTTTCGATCGATCGAATATCTTCATCTCTCGATCGATCGATATTTACTCGATCGCTCGACTAAGTCACTGTCTCGATCGATCGACATACTTTCGATCGATCGAACACAGGAATAAAAATACTGCATGGCAGAGGCCTAAAATCACGATTTCATCGCGATTTCCCAACCCTAGGACTACTCAGACATTATCTGGAGTACCACAGATTGATGTTTAACGTAAAGGTTCATTAAAACTATGTTTGTTTGAAAGTTTTGCATTAAAACTATAAAACTAGTGATTATAATCTAACTAACATAAAACACTATGAGATTAACAAGTAAACTACGATTACTAAGTGCAGAAAACAGATAAACAATAAATCAAAAAAAACCTGGAACGAAGATAAACTTGTATTAACTAAAGAAACCCGGTTCACAATGATAAATCCTCAATGAAACCTACAAAACCAAGGAAAAACTCTCTCTTCTCTATCTAAAACTGATAAAACAAAGTTGGGCGTCCCTTATGGACGTATACAATATGAATATATATAGTAAACCTAAGAGCTAGGGTTTAAAACCCGCAACTGCTGCATGCGCGTATAATCTGATAAAAGGCACTTTCGATCAATCGAAACCTTCTCGATCGATTGAATGTCTCGAAATGTCGATCGCTTTAACTTCCTTCGATCGATCGAAACCTCGATCGCTCGAACTATGTCGATCGCTCGAACTCTGCAATTCTTCTTCAGTCTTCCTTCTTTGAAACAAAGCATCTCCTTTTTATCAAATCTTTCAGTCTTTTATACAACAGCATTAACCTGCACAAATAGTAGCTAAAACAATACAACTTATCATAGATTAATCATATTGTCTAAAACTAGCATTGTAATGCAAATTGCAGATAAAACGGGAAGTTGTGATCAAAACTAATGCAATTCTTTCTTTTAGCGCGGTTGTATTTTACAAATACCCCCGCTTCGCAGAGATCCAAGATAGGAATGGTGGGGCACCTTTTAAAGTAAATGGACAACGGCTTAAGCCGTATCGAATCGAGGAAACAAAAGAGAGAGAAATCGAATCTATAGACCTGGTAGATCCGGTCTATCTCGACTAAGCACGTGCATCGGTCGAGCTAGCGACGTAAAATTTAGCGCTTCTTGGGAGGCAACCCAAGCATTAGTGAGAATTTTCTTTAATTTTGTACACTATTTAGCAGTTTTTGGCCAATGTCTGAGTTTGTAAAAAAACCCAAAAGATGCTATTTTGAATTATAGAACATTATTACAAGAAAACAGAAAAGAAAAATGAGAAATTCGCATCTCGCGCGCGCGGCCCGCTCGCGCGAGGTATTGCTCATGCGGACCGCTCGCGCGAGATATCCCTTTAGCCAGAAATTTTTGAAAGTCTTTCATAGGGCCCTCAGTTTCTTCTCGCGCCAGAAATCGCGCGAGCGAATCTATCGCTGGAGCGGTCCGCTCGAGCGGATTTGTGCCTTAAGACTTTCATTTAAATCTACGAAAAGCAACCCTCAGCTTTTCCTCGCGGAGGAATCCGCGCGCGCGAGACTCGCTCGCGCGGTCCGCTCGCGCGAGGTTCCCCTCCCTTTATATATAGGGCTGTGCCCTAATTTCTCTGAAATTCTCTCTCTCTCTTTCTCTGCGTCTCACTCTCTCCCCTGCGATTTTCTCTCTCTTCTATCTCCACCCCGAACCACCACCACAACCCACCACGAACCACCATACACCCCCACTATCTTCCCACCATACATCACCACAACAGTTTCGCCGACCACTGTCGGCCTGCCTCCTCACACGATCACAATCAGACCCCCGTCGTCCTTCATCCTTCCACCACCCACATCAAGCCGCCGCCGTTCACCGCCGCCGCCAGACGCGATTAAACAGCAACCCCCCCCCTCTGCTTTCTTTTTCTGCATACAGGTATATATATATGTATATACATATATAGGTCTATACACATACATCCATATAAACCCAGATATACACTGAGCCACAGGAAGAACGATTAGGGGTTTTCTTGAAACCCTGAGCTATACGCACACACAAACCCTAGATCTGTATGTACCCAATCACAGTTAGGGTTTGACATTTGGGGTTGCTCAAACCCTAAATCCAACCCATGAACCTTAAAGCTATACACAATACACACGAACTTCTTTAGACAGAACACTTATCATACAACCAGTTTGCAAGAATCCAATCAGGGTTTGTGCATTAGGGTTATACATAACTATGTGTGCTCGTTTCGAGTTAAATCTACACTAATGTTACACATAGATTTAATTTTATACACCCATGCACAGCTGGATTTTTTGTATACACCCTCACATGCATACTCAAGGTTGAAATTAGGGTTTGTGTTTGGGGGTTTTATACTCACAGTACCTGTATAGATAGCATAACCCTAGATTGTTTAATATCTGATCACCCTTAAACTAGTACTTTTCATGATATATTAATCTATACACAGATTTATAGATATTTACATATATAGAATTAGGGTTCTAATCAGGCAGTTACACACACCAGTTTGATGATTAGCCTACGTTTCCGACGTAGGGCTATTGTGGAATCAGTTTTATTCCCTTCCTGTGATAAATCTTAGTACAGTAAAGATAAATTTGATTTTACAAAAGGAGTGTCACATAATTAGATTACATATGAATCCGAACTTTTCAACTTTTTGTGATCAATTGTCTAAAATCAATCGTCAGCAGTCAAATGTCTTGAGTATGATCTTAACATGATGATTGACAGCATAACCGACATTCATGACATTCACTAGTTAGACAACTCACATACCAAACACTTGGATTTGTTTATCTCCACGTCAATCTGTTCAGCAATACAACGTTTACAAGTATTTAACTAATTTATTAACACGCGGCAAGTACCCCGTGACTTGCCGCAACGTGTGTGCCCTTGTCGGGACAGTGGGTGGGAAGGGATCGGCTCTTCTCACAGTTGCTGGGTGTTCCCCCGTGAACCCCAATTTCTTTTGAACTGTTGACTATATGTTGATTGTGTCCCTTGCCGGGATGTGTTTTTCTTGCAGGTGACCCCTTTCCCCCTATCCCTTTCTTTTTCTTTTTCTGGGCATAGACCAATTTTAAAGCCCACATTTTCAAATTTTTTTAAAAAAATTCGAACCTTTCTTCTACAAATATGACCAAAAGAACCGTCAGATCAGCTTCTTCTTCCCAACCGCCTTAGAAAAAAACCAAAGGCAAGGAAAAACAAACTGGCCCACCTCCACCACCTCCCCCAGACGACCCTAACCCTAACGACTTAGGTCCCAAGTACGCTACCCGCGGCCTCAATTACGAGGCCGCAATAGACGCTGACTATTTCGCGTCTGATAAAGACGCCAAATGGGGCCATAACAACCTAGTAGCCCGTAAATTGGCCCCACAGCTATACTTTAGAAACCCCGACCTAATTAGTTACCCCTGCCTCGTCCGCCTATTTTACCAAAACCTACGCTACCATAAACAATCCCTCAGCCAACACGCCTTTATCTCCACTACCCTAGATGGCCACGACATCACCCTAAACCCAGACAATATCGCCAAAATCCTTCACCTTCCCTCCCATTCTTACCACGTGCCTAAACTCAATGTCCTAACCAAAGCCCACTCCTTTATACACATTATACAGGACATGTGTGCCGGTCGCTCTGGGTCGGGGCAGTCTATACGACGTTCGCACATGCCCCGCCAGATGTGGTTCGTCGAGCATGTCTTTAAACACAACCTGTACCCCCTAGGTCACGAGCAAGAACGGACCAAGTCAATCCACCACGCCCTCCATGCCATTTACCGTAGTGATTGGTTCCATCCTGGCCTCGTTATTATGGATGGCATGCGCCACACTACTCAGGCCATTGATAATGCCATAGACCCTAAGACCCTTCTGCCTTATCCTCGCACCATCACGGCCATTCTTCGGGCTAAGGCCTTTCCTATCCCTGCCGATGAGCCCATAGATGCACATATCCCGGAGTTCGCTTCCGCCGATTAGAAGTTGAGCCTGGATCGTTTAGACTTGGAGGTTAGGAGGGCACGCGAGGCAGTCCAGGCCCGTCGCGAGCAGGCGGCACAGCGTCCCCCTCCCCCGGAGGATACTCCTTACGCTTGGACATATGGGGACGTCTGTGCTTTCCGTGGAGAGACCCTGCGGCTTCAGTCCTACATGCGCTCATATTTCCAGCTGGCTCATCCGGATCAGCTGGATGACATTCTAGCCCAGGGCGAGGCTGCATATCAGTCGGCTTTCCCGTGACCAGCACAGCAGGTGGCAGAGGAGGAGCAGGGTGAGGTGCAGGGCGAGGAGGAGGAGGCTGGGGATGCTGGTGATGATGACGATGGGAGTGACGGTGATGGGGATGGTGATGGTACTACTGGCCAGGGGAGTACGGGGCTAGAGCTGGTTTTGATTGAGGGTGGCGAGGACTGAGTAGGTTTTGGTTGGGGGATTAGACATTTATTTTTCTTTTTCCTCTTGTATTTGGTTGGGGAGTTTCAGACATTTTTAGACATTGTGGGCCTGTATATTATTTATTCCTGTTTTGCTTTCACTTTTTGTTATTTCTTTCTTTTATTTATTAGGATTTTACTGTACCCGGCTTCGACCGGTTTAGCTTCGTTATTCCTGTTTCTTTTCCGTTGGGTCTGTAAATAATTTATTTTTTGCACTTTTCTTTTGTTTTGTGGTTTGCTATATGTCTGGACCATTATATTTATTACACTGACTTTATTGCCATTTCTTGCTTGTGATGCTTTACTTTATTACTTATAACAACTTCACAACAGTGAGTCAATACTGAGTAATTACCAACCCCATTGCACGCTAACCGGGATTGCTTCGACTCAGGTTTGGGGGAGATTATGCAGAAATGTCCATTAACGATGCCGAATTATTAATTAAAAGTGAATACGGTTTAATTTGGTTCCACATTAGCCTATTAATTACCGTTGCTTTTCAGCGCATGTAACTGATTAATAATTTAGGTTCATACATTCAAGTGTAGATCATTTTTTGTATTTATTATTATAATCCTGATTGTCACCGATGTTTTTCATGACTAATAACTTGCGCTAATTATACTTCAGTTGTGACGTTTTTTTTAATTTTTTGGTTTCAGGATATATCGCTACCACATATACATATAGTTATCCAAATCCTCCTTTCTCCTTATCATCTTTTCACTATGGATCACCCGATGTCTCCTCCTACGTCGTCTGATAGGTCTCCCAGTCAGTCGAGTTACTATTCTGACTCTAGTTCATCGTCTGATACTTCTATACTTAGTCCTAGGATAGCCAAACCTGACGACCCGGTCGGTCGTCCCGGCTGGTGTCGTCGTCGTCCTCATAGGCCCATTCTTAGCTGTTCCGATTTTTCTGACGAGGATGACATGTTTGGCGATGACCCTACTTCTCTTGATGGCCCTTATGGCGCTCCTCCTACATCTTTTGCGTCGTCATCGTCTGAATCGGTTGAGTCCTCGACTAATGATGACGATGAGGGTGTTGTCTCAGGATTCGCTGCTGTTTCTTTATCTGACCCTGTTGAGTCTAGTGTGCCTACACCAGAGGTTACCTATCCATATAGGAACCTACCTGATTATGTGCCGGACGTTGTTCGACAGCGTCCGGGTCACCCTGACTGGTCCCCTGAGGACATTGCCTCGATATTCGCGCCGTATTCCGGTTCGAAGGATGATTGGGTGGATTTGGGTCCGAGTGTCGTTGAGGGGATGGAGGAGGGTCAGAGTCTGGATTTACATGATGATTTTGATGAGGTAGGACCACCGTTCGACCCTGCGGAGCATCCAGAGAGGGAGCTTGTGGATTGGTACTTTAGATCTGCCGTACAGCCTCCGTCAGATATTTTTCGTGGAGTAGACGTCCTGGTGATATTCTATGAGGACTACATCCATGTCATTGTCATGTTCCCCTCTGCATAGGGACATGCAGTGATATGGTTTGGGGGGAGTATATGGATATTTCATTTTAGCATTTTTGTTTCGTTTTATTCGTATAGTTTTGTTTTCGTACTTCAGAGTTTTTTTTTTGTTAGTTTTCGTTTAGTTGTGATTTCATTCATTTGTAGTTCTTTTAATTCATTGTAAAACAGAAAAAATAAAAATAAAAATAAAAATAAAAATACAAAATTAGAAGTATAATAATAATAGAGAAACAAACATTTTAGTAGTTCTGTAAATAAATAAATAAGTTTCTTAATATTGTTCAACATTGCATTCCTTTTTATTATAATCAGATTTCATCGGAATTTTGAGAATTAAAAGAGTATATAATCAAATGTTTACCGAATCTATGAGAAGATGTTTTGAGAATTACATATTATCGGAATCATTGTTTTATATCTTATACTTGCATATCTTGTCGCACTGCACGTAGTCATATGGATGTATATTAACCTTGAACTGTAATATACCTTGGATTTCTAAATAGTAATATTGTGGAGACTAGAACCCGGTGAGCGTCAGAGCCTATCATCCTTTTGAGGGTTTTATTACGTTTATCGAATCTCTTTGACACATCGCACTATCTCGTTGATTGGTCTCATTATTTCTTCATTTTGATTGAAAGTCGAGTGAATATTAGAATTATCATGTTTAAAAAATATTAAAAGTAGAGAAATTCTATTTCCTTTTATATTATAACATTGAAAAATCATGTAACCTTAGAAAATGACACTAGGCCGTTTGTTCTAATAAACCTTTTTGACCTTTGGCCTATCCAATATAAATATTTTTCTTTATTTATCCCTTGTTAACCCATTTGAGCCGTTTTTTAAAAAAAAAAAAGCCATTTCTTTGTTCACCTATTATCTTACCCACTCCGATATGGAGTTTGCCACTATTAAATAGTACCTACCCTATGTCCGAAAGTAGTTAGAGAATAGTTTTCATAAAGAAATTGGGCTATTAAACGACTAGAAGAAAAATATGATGTATCGAGTAGTAAAAGAAAAGGATCTAAAAAAAATAATAATAATAGTTATTAAAAAAAAAAAAAAAAAAAAAAAAAAAGGATATGATCCTCTTGGAAAAAGAAAAAAAGTGATATAACTAGTCGTTGTAGTAAAGCCCTTGTGTTCCATGTTAAGGCGGCTATTTCTAGATACTTACGGACATTTTGAATCCCTTTTACCTTTCTTTTCTAAGCCTTAACCCTTGACCAATATTACAACCCGTGTAAAGTCCTAGTTGATTCTATAAAAACATGATTTGAATATGTGACCGATAAGGAAAAGGAAGTAAAAGCATGGTAGTGATGATATTTACTTGACGATCGATATCTATTCGTGAGACTATTTTATTTTTGTCGTGTCGTACGTTGTTGAGAGTCATATGCGAATTTATTTGTTTTGCACAATAATTCTTTCTCGCATATATATACACAGATGAGTGTTTACACCTGTTTCAGAATGATTTCATGTTAGAGTGTAATAACAACGTGAGATTTGTAGTCGAAGCATCACTAGATAGTTATCTGATTTATATTCCAAGTCCATAGTTGCAGTGTATCCACTTGACTACCATTTCACACACATGCGAGTCTTCGATATATGCTATTGATTCTGGTGATATATGTTTTCAGATTATTTTTCATAATGTAGGAGGGCATCTGATTGTTTTACTCTTGATAGTTTTAGAATTTCATTTGAGGTCGATTTTATCTAAAAAGGATGTGACATTGACATATTTAAATTTTGAATAAAATCTTTACAAGTTAATAAAGATGGTTGTGGGTGACTTGTTGACGAGAACCCTCACGAGACTTCACTCGTCCGACTAGGGACACCTAGAGGTTTAAAAGGCTTGTTGCACAGGCTAAGTGCAATCGTTATCCATACGAAAATGGATTAGGAATTTTATTATTAGTGGTTTATATTATTCTTTTTGCTCGAGGACTAGCAAAATGTAGGTTTGGGGGTGTGATCGAGAGAGAACAAATCCTAATTATACGCCTTAACTCACATTTGTTAGTCGTTTTTATCCTGTTTTTGTGTAATTTTACTTTATTTTCTATTTTCTAGCAGGTTTTAGAAGAAAGCAAGGAGATCGGGTTAAAATAGGTGAAAAAGCAGGAAGAAAGAAGCAGAAAAAGACACATCGCACGCGCGGTCCGCGGGCCCGAAAATCTGAGAATCGCTCGCACGATCCGCTCGCGCGAAACCCCATAAATCGCTCGCGGGATCCGCGCCCGCGAGGTGCCAAATGTCGCGCTCGCGCGACCCGCTCGCGCGATATGTTTAAAAACTAAAGTTGTGTATTTCAGTATTCTAAAGAGTCCTGTGCAGACGAAATTGCTTGAAGACGTCCAGATTGCAAATAGCACCTGTTTTAATCCGTTTCGGGAGAGGAAAGCTTGGATAATCTCTTCTAAACTCTATATATATCTAGTTTTTATGTTTTGAAGGGGTTACACACCTAGAGATTCATTCACATACATTCATTGAAGGCAAGAGGAAAGGGAAGAGCAAGCTTGAAAGTTTCTAATGGCTTACATCAACTCCATCTTCATGCTTTCACCCATCATGAGCCACTAAACTCCTAATCTAGGGTTTCAATGAAACCCTAGTTATGTAAAGGGGGATTCTATGCTTTTCTATTTTAAGTTTTTATGTTTTGGGATAGTGATTGTATGTTGGTGGATTTTATATAATCAGTTTTTAATGTTAATAATCAAGAGTATTTTGGATCTATTCTTGTCTTAGATTTTTCCTTATGCTTATTGAACTCAATAGTCCTTGATTTCTGTGATTGATAGGAGTATTTACATATAATGGTGCTTATTTGATTGTGATGTTTACATCTTTTATAATCCATGCTTAGGAAAGATGAGTTATGCTACACCCTAGTCATAGGTAGATAATTCATGTGAACCGTAGATGGATTATGTTTAGATTAAACTAACGATATCTTCTTGACGATACTATTGGGCTTGTAGCTACAATAGATCATAACTATCGTGAACTAGGTGTAGTTCTAACCATTGAATCACCTGTGCCTCTGTACTGTGATAACAATGGGGCAATAGCTCAAGCCAAGGAACCAAGGTCTCCTCAAAAATCCAAACACATTCAGCGTAGATTCCATATGATTAGAGAAATCATTGGTAGAGGTGATGTGGAGATACAGAAGATAGCATCAGCAGATAATGTAGCAAATCCATTCACTAAAGCCTTGACCCATCAGCAATTGAATCGCCATCTTGAGAAGATGGGTATGAGATACATGGTCGATTGGCTTTAGTGCAAGTGGGAGATTGTTAGTAGTATGCCCTAAAAGCCAATTAGATTGGAGTAGTGTTTTAGGAATATTACCTTGTAATAACAGTTTCATATTAATAAAGGGCAAGTTTATTATTTATCATTATTGTTGTTTAACATTTATATGATATGTCCATAGAATTAAAGTTGAGAAGGTATGTACTTAAAGAGTTAAGGAACAAGATCATATACTTCTTAGTTTCTTTATTCTAAAATTGTTCTTAGTCGTAGGATTATTAAATTGGGCATTTAATAATCCGGCTAAACTAATATGTGTCATGTTCATTTTATTTGATAAAATATGACTAGTCTTAAGTCATCAGTGTGGGGACGCTGGAACAGACATATGGGTGCTTGTTATAGAACAAGTTCACTGAATGTGATCAACTATTAGGAAAATCCAAATGGAGTTTTACTTATCTATCAATGGATTGTTCTTAGTTACAGTGGTACAAGTAATCCTTAGACCTGAGACCATTACTGTTGTCTTGTGTATAAGTTATTATGCTTTAACGTGCACGGTGTTTATGTTTTAATCAAAGGCATATTCATGTATTGTTGGGTATAATAAGTCATACATGGAGACATGTGAATGTATAACAAGGAATCTATCACTCTCAAGTGAGGGAGTGAATGTCCTATGTGATCTTCTATGATATATCTCAAGTAAAGCTCCCTGGCCAGGGCAGGGTGAGAATTAGAAAGAGTTTTCTAATTTCACCAAATAGAGAAATATCAATTAGTTCGAGAACATATAATTAAATCTGGGTTTGATAATATGTCCATTACCCAAGAGATTTAATTGGGACATTGTTTGATAGAAGGATTGAATTGTATGGTAACTATTAACGGAAAGGTTCACTATTTTTCAGACTGTCTGGGGTGTGTCACTCATGACTAGTAGAAGCTCAGAAATAATAAATATTAATATTAATTATTTCTACAAGGGAGAATTAGAAGATGTTCTAATTTAAATTAATTAGAAAGGGTTCTAATTGTAATACTTTAAAAGTGTTAATACCTACTACCAGATTAGTATAAACCTAAGGGGTCACACACAAAAGGGCAATGTGTAATTGGAAGAAGTTGTGAGGGTCTACTTGATATTAAGTTGTTAATATGGAAGTAGTATAATGATACTATTAGTTTATATTTGATTTAGGAAAGTCTTCTAATCAAATATAGTTTCCTAATTAGATTAGGAAAGGGACTTATAGCATTGTTATATATATGAGGTATGGGAAATAATATATGAGCTAGCACATCTAATACTTTTCCTCAAATAAACCACATCTACCTACACAAACCGTACGTCCACTTTGGCCCAAGGGATTTTACTTTTCTTCAATTAAATATTTGGAGAAATCAGACTTCTTCCAATTCGTGATTTGCTCGTGTGGATACTTTTAGAGATGGGACGCTTGGACGATTTGGCGAACTATTCGTGGGACGAACTAGATTCAATATTTTGTAAAGCACGCTTCAAGGGTAATTATTCAATTAACCCCCTATGGATGTTGTATGTATTTTGTATATATCTGTTTGCACCTAAAAATTACATTTTTTAAATCAAAGTTGGTTGAGGCTGATTGGAATATTTTAATCGGACTCATGAGATCGACGGCAAAATTAATGGCTAAGTGGTTACTTCAAAAGTTGATCGGACTGACCACTAGTCACTCGGGCTAATTCTATCGGGCTGATCACCATTTGATTAGACCGACTAACGTATTCAAATTCAGTGATTTGCCAAGCATATATCATCATCATCAATGTTGACTATTCAAATGGTGGTGGGCCATGCTTTGTTTTTTGCCTTTGTTTTTGGTAGTATTAGTTTTGGATCAAAGCACCACTATTGCCACGTTATGGCTGTGAAGATTGGATTGGTGGACCCCACCTATCAATAAAGTTGAAATGGCAAATTTAATCAAATGCCAAACGAGTCCGACTGGTAATTTTGCCTTAGTCGGTCTCACAACAATGATCAGTCAATGGCATTTGGGCTGCCAAATCATTTTGGCCTTACACTACGTGATTTTTGGTTGATCATCAATATCTCACAACATTAATTCAGCCACCTTTGCAAAGTGATGGGCCCAATACGAAAGGTAATCTCTATGATTGATATTACCATTTGCAATATTGGTGATATATACCATATTGTGATAAGGAGGGATAATATTTCAAGATTGGAATTGATATTATCTGATAAGGCAACATATTATCAGTATTTTGGGAGATAATATTATCACATTGATATGGAAGTATATCTCTTACTTGGAGGGGAAGTCAGCCGTACAAAGCCAATATGTGGACCAGATTCAAGCTGCAAATATATATCTGTATATATATATACATATATGTATATATTTGAAGATATGGAAGTCTTTATCAGTTTATGGGAGGAGATAAATCTGGTAAATTATACCAGATTGTGTTCATCAGATTTTACTTGCCTTATCTTTATCAGTACAGGCCGCCTATAAATCAACAGGCAGGCCAAGCTATCAACTCACCCCGCGTCACTTCGACAAATGCATCCAAAAAAGCATTCTTAGCATTCTAAGCATTCAACATGCGTTCTTAGTTTTTTAGGCAAATAAAAAGCATCCTTTTTATTTTCTTAGCTTTCAATTACTTCTTGTAATTTTCTTTTCTACAATTAAATAAAATCTATCTTTTATTTAATTTCTTTATGGCTTTTCATCACTTGCTAGACTTGTATGCTTCAATACTGTCTAGGGACTACAGGCCAAGGGTACTTTCCAACTTGGCCATCACAATCGCTTGATAGAAGTCAGATTTTCAAACCTTGTGTATCACTCACACAAGTGACTTAGGAAATTTTGTTTTATTGGTTTGGGCCTACCTAACAAGGCTCTGGCACGCCCGAACCATAATATAGCAAACAATTTGGCACGCCCGGTGGGACCGCCAAGTGATGAGCCAAGCATACTGTGAGACATGGCTGCAATTCTACCGCGACTAGGTTCGTTGCAGGGACGAAAAAATAAGCCTTCTTGAAGGTTTAATTTCTCATCTCAACTTCGAAAGGGTGATGCTCCGTTGCGATTCACTATGCCAAAAGTTTGGATCGCCATGGGATTCGCAACTGGGTCATCGGCTTAGTCGTGAAATAAGCCGATATGAGGATGAAATCGGTCAACTAAAAACTGAGATTGACCGATTAGAGA
The DNA here is from genome assembly GCA_033977485.1 of Hydrangea macrophylla. Lineage (NCBI taxonomy): Eukaryota > Viridiplantae > Streptophyta > Magnoliopsida > Cornales > Hydrangeaceae > Hydrangea > Hydrangea macrophylla. The sequence goes on along the minus strand of CM066990.1, from coordinate 7,726,082 downwards.
CCGATAGACAGTTTTTCAACAATGAAATCGGTCTCCTTCTTGCTGTAAGTGAAGCGGAAGAGCCAGCACCTTATGGAGAAAATTTCATGTCCATAGAAGATTTCTTAAACGGTAGCTGGAGGGAAAATCCTAGCAGTTTTCTTAATTTAGCGCTCGGGGGGCAAGAAGACGAAAAAATAAGTGCTAGTGAAGAGCCGAATAATCGTATATCGGCCATAGAGCCCCTCTCTGATGTTGAAGACGAAGAAGCGCTCGGGGGGCAACTTATAGATGAGCCTCAAAATTCTATTGAGGCCGAAGAGGAAGAGTGTGATAGGCCGAGTGATCCCGAATCGGCCATAGAGCCTCCTAGTGATGAGGAGGACGATGATGAAGACCCCATTGTTAATGAAGAAATCGGTGATGAACCGCTCGGGGGGCAAGCTTCGCAGAGACCGATTGACTTTAAATCGGTCCATGAAGCTTTTGAACATATTCCTGTGAGGAAACTCAGCCTCAAGGAATTGATCAAATATATCGGTCTCGTTGTAATGACCGATTATTATTTTTATTTTAAGCCAATTAATTATTTGGCTTGGATTGATTTACATCCACGTTGGCTGTGTGGATGTCACCAAAAATTAGTTATTATTTGGTTGCTACTTTTGCATCAATATTACTATCAAGAAAGATTGAAAAAAAACACTAATGACCGAACTAGATTTTAATTCGGTCTCGTTATATGCTGTTTTGGGATGTTTTACCACATCGAAACAAAAGAGAAAAGATGGTGGTACTAAAAGAAAGTTTGATTTGCTTAGACTGATGAGTTGTCAATCGTTGGGTGTATGACTTCAGAGGTGCAGAGGTGATGATTAAGAGGTCGAATAAGAGCAGCTAGCGTACTAAACTGAATGGTCGTCACTTGTCTACCTAATAATTGGGTGCTTTCATTTGGTCAACTGTTTTGCAATAATGACAAGGGTGACTCAAGTTCATAAGTCATTTGAGCTCATTCCATGGACCTGACGAGAAAACAACATGGGGGGCCCGATTCCTAAAGGTGATCCCCAGAGAATTGTTAAATGCTCAAGCATATGGTGGGCCCGAGTTAATAGATGCAACTTGCAAGCTTGTTTGCCAATTATGGCTACACGTCATCATTGGCCTTTTGCCAAGGCTTTTGAGTATGCAGTGAAGTTTTGTTCCAATGACTGATCAAATTGTTTAAAGGCTTTACACAACACTAGGGTGTACCATCGGTCTACATGGTGAGACCGATATTGGTAAAGGTAATCGGTCTCTAAACAAATATGGCCATTCAAAATTTCACTTGCTTTTATTTTAAACGGCCAGGGGGGCAATTGTTTGCACCTAAAAATTACATTTTTTAAATCAAAGTTGGTTGAGGCCGATTGGAATATTTTAATCGGACTTATGAGACCGACGGCAAAATTAATGGCTAAGTGGTTACTTCAAAAGTTGATCGGACTGACCACTAGTCACTCGGGCTAATTCTATCGGGCTGATCACCATTTGATTAGACCGACTAACGTATTCAAATTCAGTGATTTGCCAAGCATATATCATCATCATCAATGTTGACTATTCAAATGGTGGTGGGCCATGCTTTATTTTTTGCCTTTGTTTTTGGTAGTATTAGTTTTGGATCAAAGCACCACTATTGCCACGTTATGGCTGTGAAGATTGGATTGGTGGACCCCGCCTATCAATAAAGTTGAAATGGCAAATTTAATCAAATGCCAAACGAGTCCGACTGGTAATTTTGCCTTAGTCGGTCTCACAGCAATGATCAGTCAATGGCATTTGGGCTGCCAAATCATTTTGGCCTTACACTACGTGATTTTTGGTTGATCATCAATATCTCACAACATTAATTCAGCCACCTTTGCAAAGTGATGGGCCCAATACGAAAGGTAATCTCTATGATTGATATTACCATTTGCAATATTGGTGATATATACCATATTGTGATAAGGAGGGATAATATTTCAAGATTGGAATTGATATTATCTGATAAGGCAACATATTATCAGTATTTTGGGAGATAATATTATCACATTGATATGGAAGTATATCTCTTACTTGGAGGGGAAGTTAGCCGTACAAAGCCAATATGTGGACCAGATTCAAGCTGCAAATATATATCTGTATATATATACATATATGTATATATTTGAAGATATGGAAGTCTTTATCAGTTTATGGGAGGAGATAAATCTGGTAAATTATACCAGATTGTGTTCATCAGATTTTACTTGCCTTATCTTTATCAGTACAGGCCGCCTATAAATCAACAGGCAGGCCAAGCTATCAACTCACCCCGCGTCACTTCGACAATGCATCCAAAAAAGCATTCTTAGAATTCTAAGCATTCAACATGCGTTCTTAGTTTTTTAGGCAAATAAAAAGCATCCTTTTTATTTTCTTAGCTTTCAATTACTTCTTGTAATTTTCTTTTCTACAATTAAATAAAATCTATCTTTTATTTAATTTCTTTATGGCTTTTCATCACTTGCTAGACTTGTATGCTTCAATACTGTCTAGGGACTACAGGCCAAGGGTACTTTCCTACTTGGCCATCACAATCGCTTGATAGAAGTCAGATTTCCAAACCTTGTGTATCACTCACACAAGTGACTTAGGAAATTTTGTTTTATTAGTTTGGGCCTACAAAACAAGGCTCTGGCACGCCCGAACCATAATATAGCAAACAATTTGGCATGCCCGGTGGGACCGCCAAGTGATGAGCCAAGCATACTGTGAGACATGGCTGCAATTCTACCGCGACCAGGTTCGTTGCAGGGACGAAAAAATAAGCCTTCTTGAAGGTTTAATTTCTCATCTCAACTTCGAAAGGGTGATGCTCCGTTGCGATTCACTATGCCAAAAGTTTGGATCGCCATGGGATTCGCAACTGAGTCATCGGCTTAGTCGTGAAATAAGCCGATATGAGGATGAAATCGGTCAACTAAAAACTGAGATTGACCGATTAGAGACCGATAGACAGTTTTTCAACAATGAAATCGGTCTCCTTCTTGCCGTAAGTGAAGCGGAAGAGCCAGCACCTTATAGAGAAAATTTCATGTCCATGGAAGATTTCTTAAACGGTAGCTAGAGGGAAAATCCTAGCAGTTTTCTTAATTTAGCGCTCGGGGGGCAAGAAGACGAAAAAATAAGTGCTAGTGAAGAGCCGAATAATCGTATATCGGCCATAGAGCCCCTCTCTGATGTTGAAGACGAAGAAGCGCTCGGGGTGCAACTTATAGATGAGCCTCAAAATTCTATTGAGGCCGAAGAGGAAGAGTGTGATAGGCCGAGTGATCCCGAATCGGCCATAGAGCCTCCTAGTGATGAGGAGGACGATGATGAAGACCCCATTGTTAATGAAGAAATCGGTGATGAACCGCTCGGGGGGCAAGCTTCGCAGAGACCGATTGACTTTAAATCGGTCCATGAAGCTTTTGAACATATTCCTGTGAGGAAACTCAGCCTCAAGGAATTGTTCAAATATATCGGTCTCGTTGTAATGACCGATTATTATTTTTATTTTAAGCCAATTAATTATTTGGCTTGGATTGATTTACATCCACGTTGGCTGTGTGGATGTCACCAAAAATTAGTTATTATTTGGTTGCTGCTTTTGCATCAATATTACTATCAAGAAAGATTGAAAAAAAACACTAATGACCGAACTAGATTTTAATTCGGTCTCGTTATATGCTGTTTTGGGATGTTTTACCACATCGAAACAAAAGAGAAAAGATGGTGGTACTAAAAGAAAGTTCGATTTGCTTAGACTGATGAGTTGTCAATCATCGGGTGTATGACTTCAGAGGTGCAGAGGTGATGATTAAGAGGTCGAATAGGAGCAGCTAGCGTACTAAACTGAATGGTCGTCACTTGTCTACCTAATAATTGGGTGCTTTCATTTGGTCAACTGTTTTGCAATAATGACAAGGGTGACTCAAGTTCGTAAGTCATTGGAGCTCATTCCATGGACCTGACGAGAAAACAGCATGGGGGGCCCGATTCCTAAAGGTGATACCCAGAGAATTGCTAAATGCTCAAGCATATGGTGGGCCCGAGTCAATAGATGCAACTTGCAAGCTTGTTTGCCAATTATGGCTACACGTCATCATTGGCCTTTTGCCAAGGCTTTTGAGTATGCAGTGAAGTTTTGTTCCAATGACTGATCAAATTGTTTAAAGGCTTTACACAACACTAGGGTGTACCATCGGTCTACATGGTGAGACCGATATTGGTAAAGGTAATCGGTCTCTAAACAAATATGGCCATTCAAAATTTCACTTGCTTTTATTTTAAACGGCCAAGGGGCAATTGTTTGCACCTGAAAATTACATTTTTTAAATCAAAGTTGGTTGAGGCCGATTGGAATATTTTAATCGGACTCATGAGACCGGCGGCAAAATTAATGGCTAAGTGGTTACTTAAAAAGTTGATCGGACTGACCACTAGTCACTCGGGCTAATTCTATCGGGCTGATCACCATTTGATTAGACCGACTAACGTATTCAAATTCAGTGATTTGCCAAGCATATATCATCATCATCAATGTTGACTATTCAAATGGTGGTGGGCCATGCTTTATTTTTTGCCTTTGTTTTTGGTAGTATTAGTTTTGGATCAAAGCACCACTATTGCCACATTATGGCTGTGAAGATTGGATTGGTGGACCCCGCCTATCAATAAAGTTGAAATGGCAAATTTAATCAAATGCCAAACGAGTCCGACTGGTAATTTTGCCTTAGTCGGTCTCACAGCAATGATAAGTCAATGGCATTTGGGCTGCCAAATCATTTTGGCCTTACACTACGTGATTTTTGGTTGATCATCAATATCTCACAACATTAATTCAGCCACCTTTGCAAAGTGATGGGCCCAATACGAAAGGTAATCTCTATGATTGATATTACCATTTGCAATATTGGTGATATATACCATATTGTGATAAGGAGGGATAATATTTCAAGATTGGAATTGATATTATCTGATAAGGCAACATATTATCAGTATTTTGGGAGATAATATTATCACATTGATATGGAAGTATATCTCTTACTTGGAGGGAAAGTCAGTCGTACAAAGCCAATATGTGGACCAGATTCAAGCTGCAAATATATCTGTATATATATACATATATGTATATATTTGAAGATATGGAAGTCTTTATCAGTTTATGGGAGGAGATAAATCTGGTAAATTATACCAGATTGTGTTCATCAGATTTTACTTGCCTTATCTTTATCAGTACAGGCCGCCTATAAATCAACAGGCAGGCCAAGCTATCAACTCACCCCGCGTCACTTCGACAAATGCATCTAAAAAAGCATTCTTAGAATTCTAAGCATTCAACATGCGTTCTTAGTTTTTTAGGCAAATAAAAAGCATCCTTTTTATTTTCTTAGCTTTCAATTACTTCTTGTAATTTTCTTTTCTACAATTAAATAAAATCTATCTTTTATTTAATTTCTTTATGGCTTTTCATCACTTGCTAGACTTGTATGCTTCAATACTGTCTAGGGACTACAGGCCAAGGGTACTTTCCTACTTGGCCATCACAATCGCTTGATAGAAGTCAGATTTCCAAACCTTGTGTATCACTCACACAAGTGACTTAGGAAATTTTGTTTTATTAGTTTGGGCCTACCTAACAAGGCTCTGGCACGCCCGAACCATAATATAGCAAATAATATCATAGACTTGATCATGGGTTTAGGAAACCATTAAATTTTTGTTTTCCGCTGCGCGAACCTTTAATGGTTCCACATGGTTTTCTTTCATATCACATATATTCTAAATACTGTGATTTGATATAACATATTGTATATTATATTTATACAGCACTGTACATTACTAGGGGAGCCTGCACCAAGTTAGTTGTTGGTGGTGAAGTGCTCACAGAAAGCATTCAGGAGAAATTATAGTGTGTGGTTGTTCTGGTGTAAACTTTTGATTCAGTGGACCAAATAAACTTTGACACGTGGTATTATTTTTTTGGGTCCAATTGGAATGATTCAAATATTTTGGTCTAACTGTCAAACTGTGTTTTGATTTTCACAAATCTCAAAATAAGGGATATGGATACCTGCAGCTTAGAGACAGAATATGAAGAAAAAAAATAAAAAAAATTGGTAGTGCTAGACAATAATGCATGTTATTTGTATGAACTGTCTTGAGTATATGTGACCTTTCCTTCGCAGATATCGTAGCGATCTGTCACTTCATAGTTATGGAATTTTTTTTTTTTTTTTTTTAATGTTTCCATTTAGACCTTAAAAGTTAAGAAAAAAAGTTTGAACCATGTATATGCATATATATATATGGATTTTGAAAACTTTGTTTAAAATTGTTTCCCAATCAATTTCAGAAGCTCTTTGGTGTTATGTTAGGCCTTGCTTGTCAATTTGATTGAGATCCTTTAAATAAGACAAAATGAAGAAAATGCTCCATTGAGTTCATTGGCTGGTACTTTTGTAGTAGTAAAATAATGATACATTTTTATTTGACTATTCTCATGTGAATTTATTATACCAAATAGTATGGTATATTTTATATACTTGTAGGAGCGGACCAGTCACTGATTGTGGTGAGTGCAGCTAATACATATATACTAAGAGTGAGATTGTATTTGGTGTGTATTCTCGTGAACTTGTATATCATTCAATAGCATTGACTCGAGATGTTTTATTCTTTAGAGGTCCAATTGATCAGATGATCACTAAAATTATTTTGGATAAACTTTATTAATATGTAAGTTTTGTTTAAAAGAGTACCCACTCTAAAACAAAAATTACTCTTTTTAAGTGTTGAAGAATAGAAAATCCAATTTTTAACATTTTCAAATATTGGATAATTTGACTTTATGTTACGATTTAGTCCTAAGAAATTTGCTAGTAAGCCATGAAATTTGCCCTTTTGGGACATGCATGTGACAGTAATGCTTGTCATTATTTGATATAAAAATTGATAAGACTTTTCAGTTTACTGATAGTTAAATTTTTATGAGCTCGTATTTCCTTTAAATTGAGAAATAGTGGGGATTCTCAACCTCCTGTTTTTTGTCCCATCTATATATGTTGAGTTCAGATTGCATGATAGAGATCATGACATATTGTCTGAACCATGAAAGTGTAAGAGAGCTGAGCGCTCAAACGACTTTGAAAAGTAATTTTTATATATTTACTTTAGAAGAAGATCCCATTTGTTTAGAGGAAAATATTGAGTTTTTTAGATACCTATTCTCTTGTTTTACATCCAATATATTTTATTAGCTATTGTTACTATTTATGATTTCTATACTCGTGAAATGGATGTCAAAACCGTTTTAATGGAGAATTAGAAGATGAAATTTATTTGGATAAACCTAATTATTATATTAAAGAATAAAGTGTGGAAAGTTATTTACACTTTATATGGTTTAAAAATGGCATCCAACCAGTGGTATGGAAATTTTGAACAAACAATTTTTCCAAATGGTTCAAATTTATTGAAAGTAACAAATGTATTTATTTGTCATATACAGAAGGAGTATGTGTTATGATATATTTATACATGGATGAGTTATTGATTTTTGGTTCTAATTTAGATATGGAAAAAGAGACCAAAGATTTATTGTCACTTAATTTTATGTGGAGGATTTGGGTGAAGACAATGTAATTTACGGATTAAAATTACAAGAGCTTGTGATGGCACTTTGAAGAGGTTTTGAGAAATTACTATTATTTTGATGCCATGAGTGGCTCTAGGCATATGAGTAACAATCACAATTGTTACAAGAGATACTCTCCAATGGAGAATGAAATATGTTTTACTAGGTTATTTATGCAATACCAATCTTCTAGTATGGGTGAGTTGAATTAATGTCATTTTTGGAAGAAATTAAATTTTGAAAATGCATTGTATACCCCGGAGATAAGAAGAATTATATATATTCTATTTTAATTTTTAATTTTTTTTAATTGTATTGAATGCTTCAAAGTTTGAAAGAATTAATTTTTTTGATTTTTCAAGGCTAGTTTTTAACCAAATTAGTTTTTTGCATGGGAAATTAAGTATGCAATTTTGAAGTTAGGAATGCAATTGGAAAAACTATGATATTTTAAAGAAACCTATTAATTTAGGTATTGTCTATAAAGAGTTTCCCGCTGTACTTGAAGGTTACAGTGATGTCAATTCCTATCCCATAATGAAAGACTCCAGAGCCACAAGTGGCTACATATTTAGTATTGGAGAATTGTTGACAAAGTCATGTGTTACATTAAAAGGACCATGAACTTCTGATTACATTGGGTTTTCCGCTATCCTTAAAGGATACAGCGATGCTGATTGGAATACCCTCTCAGACGACTCCAAGACTACCAATGGATACACTTTTTGGTGTTAGTATTGGGGCCACAGTTTTATGAAAGTCTAAAAATAGACTATTTTGGTTAAGTCCACGATGGAGCCGGAGATGATACCATTAGTTACGGCTAGTGAGGGAAGCTTGACTGAAAAGCCTGCTATGAGATACCCCTTTAAGGGAGAGATAGATACCAGCTGTTTTATCCACAAAGATAGTACCGCGGCTATTGCATAAGTATAGAACCATTATAACGGTAAGAGGCGACAGATATGTTGCAAGAACAGCGCTATTAGAGAGTTTATCTCTACTATAGCTATGAGAGTGGATAATGTACAAGTTTGAGGATAATATAGTTGATCCTTTGACGAAAGAACTAACTCGAAAGAAGGTTTGAAAACCTAGAAAGGGATAGGACTAAAGCCCATAGACAGTTGAATCACTTGTGATGGTAACCCAACCTATAGATTGGAGATCCCAACAAATAGGTTGAAAGGGTAATAACAAGTCATGAAGTGATACGAGTGGAATCATGCTATTATTATGATAGAGGATTAACTCTCTGAGTCCATCCCTATGAAGCATGACATCCTGAAGCGGTACAAGGATGAGTTAATATTGTGGATATATCAAATAATTAAGAAAACAACAAAGGGAAAAGAGAAAAGAGAGCAAGAGTTTCTCATAACATGAAAACTGAATGAATGAAAACAACAGAAAAGAAGAGACAATATGAATGAATATCTAGGTATACAGTATTACCCTAATATAAAGTAGAAGACTAACCACCCTAAAGCTAATAAAACTAATTCTAATAGCTAACTCTAATACCCCCCCTCAAACTCATGATGCTGCAGCTAGAAGCATAGAGAGTTTGCCAACTAAAAAATGAAAATGCTGAATCAGATGTGACTTTGTAAACAAATCAGCAATCTGCGCAGAAGAAGAAACAAAAAGGCAAAGTGATAGCTCCATGCTTAAGGTGATGATGAGTAATGTGACAATCAATCTCTATATGCTTGGTCCTCTCATGAAAAATTGGATTATGAGTAATCTGAATAGCAATCTTATTATCACAATACATAGGTGAAGGGCGAGGAAGGGAGACACCCATATCTGTAAGTAGCCGGCGTAACCAAATAACCTCACGGGTAGTCGAAGCCATAGCACGATACTTATCTTATGTGGAAGACACAACAACAACATATTGCTTCTTGCTCTTCCAAGAAATGAGAGTATCACAAAAAAATATACAAAATCCAGTAATAGAATTGCGATCTGTAGGATCACCGGCCCAATCAGCATCAGAGTATGCACACAGCTCCAAGGAGGAAGATGACGAAAGTAAAAGACTTTGAAGCTGAGTGCCCCTCAAGTTCCTCAAAATACGATGAGCAGCAGCCCAATGAACTGTAGTAGGGGAAGTAACAAAATGACTAACAACATGAACAATATGAGCAATATCCGGATGAGTAATAGTAAGATAAACGAAGCTACTGCGGCAAAACCGTCAGCTATATCAAGAGCTCCTGCTATAGCTACCTCTCCCATAACAAAACCTACTGGCTGAGCAACCATCGCTGCTATCCATCCTACTGCCATATCGGCCATGGCTGCCATATGTATAATCGGTCCGATAGGTAGCTGAAGCTCAATCGATGCCTCTGGCAAAACTACATCCTCATCTACTACTATGTCTGCCTCAACGGCCTCGGGGTCCTGTGCTAGATTATCCGGCTCAAACTCTGCCTCCTCCGGCTCATCCTCCGGCTCATCATCATCTACATCACCATCAGGCTCATCCTCTGCTATGTTCACATCGTCTATCAGCTCCTCCTCTCCATCCCCGTCAATATCCTCATCGGGATGCTCGTCCTCAGGCTCTGGATCCTCCTCATCCTGAATCGGCTCAGGCTCTAGCTCGGGGACTGGTACGTCGGGTATCGGTGATGGTGGGGATGCTACTGTCGCTGGTATAGCTACAGGCTCTGGTGGACCGGCTATGATGGCTCTTAACTCAATCTCATCCATCTCAGGCTTACTCTGAACTAATCTTAACATCTCCTGACAAATGTCTCTACCAATCCTCGCAGTATGGTAAGCAGCCATACGCATCTGTGTCGGGTGAGTACTCCCGGTCACATAAAGTGCTCTCCACATATCCTGCTCCAAATGTCGACTAGCTATCTGGCAAACACACTCACGATAAAACTCCGGGTCAGCTAGCTCCACGCTATCCCCATGGATAATATGTCCTCCATAAGCATCAGTCACAAACTGGTGAAACTCCGGATCCATGCTATCCTGCAAAGGAAACTATCTATCATTAGGAAGACGAACTTATCTTATACTCATATCTCATCTCAAAGAAATCTTATCATACTAGGACCAGATAGTGTGGAAATACTTAGTGAACAAAAGTATCACAACCTAGAGTACCAAACCCAGGCTCTGATACCAAAAATCCTGTCACGCCCCGGAGCAACATAAATAGAGAAAAATAAATTTCCTTTATGGGTCCATAGGGAATGACAAGTGAAAGTCACTAATAATCCACACCACGCAGTACTAGTCCAAACCAAAACAATCGTAAACAACTGTAGATACAAAATCACAGTATTATCTATTACAAAACATCAGAGTGTGATCCACAGGATCACAACAGGTCTGAAGACAACAAATGCCCAAGTACCCATTAACTAAGACTCGAAAGAACGACAGAATATAAAACTAGTTATAACATCTTCAGTCTTCAACTGGCGTAAGGATAATCCTCAGCGTAGTAATCCTCCCCGGTGTAAACGTCATTGGTGGGGCCCTCCTCTGGATAATAGTCATCAGTATACTGGTCTTTACCTGTAGAATAAGAGGCAGGATATTCTGGACGGGAAAAGTCCAGGCAATAAAAGGCCGTCAGCTTACTGAGAGCTGAGTGAGCATAAACTAACAAGGTACCAGTTATCTGAAGTAAATACGAGCTTATGAAAACACGAGTTAACATCTTATTATAAAAATAACAATATCTTGTTCCTTTATTCATCCTTGTAAACAGACCCTTATCGTTTTGTTACTCAAACCTCGATATTAACATACTCTCATTTCATGAACAGACTCAATCGTTTAACTCTAGGGATACACCTTCATTTCGTCCACTGCTTTTAAGAGCATATACTCAGCTCACCACATGTCATGGACTCCACGTCACTCCGTCCCCCAGCTTTTAAGAGCATATGCACAGTTCACTGCTTAACAGGGACACAACGTTTCCAATAAGGCATATCATTCTATTGCCACGACTTAACATCATCTACTAGTGATCCCAGCTCACCGCTTTTAAATAGCATATTCACAGCTCACCGCTTTTAAGAGCATATCATAGATCATCCAGTCTATCTTAGGACTATCTGGTCCAGCTCACCGCTTTTAAGAGCATATGCACAGCTCACTGCTTTTAAGAGCATATCATGACCGAACGTCCGTCCACGTACCATTCCCAGAACTTACCAAACCTACTTACGTTCCATTCTAACATCGACACATGACAATTCCCAAATGTGGCCTGACTACTCGGAATGAAAGAAAATGGATATCAAACTCATACAAGAATCACATAGTATCTAACGTTGTTAGATTAATCCATTTGTCCTTAATCATACTTATCTGTGTTGTCACATTACCCCTGATAACCCCCCTATCGTATAATAGAAGTGTGAATCAGAAATCGAACAACCAAACCTCTTATATAATAAACAGGCAAGGGAAACCATGTTCTGATCGTGCCAATGATTGGGACTAAGTCCAATCGATTGGTATAAAAGCATGTCAATCGATTGAGAAAACTGGCAATCGATTGGGTCTAAAATAATGGCAATCGATTGCTAACATTGGAAATTGATTGGGATGTCAATCGATTGGAATTCTATCTAATCGATTGGGTCCAGACTGATGGCAATCGATTGGGATTTATGGCAATCGATTGGCACTTCGTCCTCACCAGCAGATTGTAAAAACAGCTTATATAAATATACACTACATGCATTTAACCCATCTAAGCTTCATAATAACTTATATAAACTTCATATAGAGGGACCAAGTGAGTTAGAACTCACCTAGGGTGTGTTTGGCTTGTGTTTAAGCTTGAAACCCAACTTCTCTCTCTCTTCCTTCTCTTTCTGTCCAGCTCCCTCTCTTCTCTATCTTCTTCTTTCTTCTTTCTTCTTCTTCAGCTTCCTTCTTCTTCTCTTCTCTTCTGCCAAGGCAGTGTGTGCGTGGATATAGATATAGATATAGATATAGATATATGGATGATATATGTATATATCTCACAAGAGGTATGCCTCTCTCTCTCTCTCTCTCTCTCTCTCTCTCTCTCTCTCTCTCTCTCTCTCTCAAGGCTGCCAAAGTGGCCCAAGGCCATAAATATGGTCATATATATAGAGACATGGGAGTGCCACAAGTCTAAAGCTCAAGAAAAGAAGAAAACTTGTCTCAGGTTATGCCAATCGATTGGGACACAAGTCAATCGATTGAAAATAGATATTTGTAGTCAATCGATTAGAAATGATGGCAATCGATTGGGATGAATGGTAATCGATTGGGATGTTGACATGTAATCAATTTTAGTCAGTAGAATGGCAATCGATTGGATTTACGTCAATCGATTGGTATCCGAAAAGTGGCAATCGATTGGAAAACTTGGCAATCAATTGGTAACCAAATTTCACCAAAAGAAAGAGAAAGTTTATACGAGTATAGAAATGAAATACCGGGTCTTATTAATATACCAAAATATAGGGTATTACAGATAACCTTTTGGAGAAAAGGCTACTTCAATCCCCAAAAAATAACGTAGTGGACCTAAGTCCATTTCAAAACAACGAGTTAATTCAGACTTCAACACTACAATCCCATCAACATAAACACCAGTAATAATCATGTCATCAACACACAAAGAAATCATAATAGGACTAGCAGTGGTACACCTGATAAAGAGAGCTGAATCATACTCACTCGGGGAAAACCCAAATGAGGTAATCACAGTGGAAAACCTCTCAAACCAAGCTCGAGGGGGTGGTTTAAGACCATTTAAGGCTTTCTTAAGCCTGTCAACTTTACCAGGACCATGAGGAACATCCGAAGGAGGAACCATATTGTAGACACCCCATTTTATCGGCTATCAGATTTAGGAGACCCATAGCTTGGTGGTTCACAATGATCGAAAAAGACTCAAAAAGAACTCCTGGAAGTTAGTTCTATCTCTCAAAATGATAAAAAAGACCAAAATACCCCGGAAAGCCCGAAAACTCCCAGATTTGGGACCGAAAGCTCTGAAAACATACTACGTCGTAAGAAAAGTGGTAAAATGAGGTTTAAGGCAAAACCAGATGAAATCGTAGGCTCCCAGAGACCCCCGGAAGTCCCAGAAGTTCCCAGAAAGTCCCTGTTGACCGGTTTGACCAGGTTTGACCAAGGTTTGATCAGGTTTGACCAAGGTTTGACTGAAATCGTCCAAATTCGTCAAAAAATTCCGAGATCATGCTAGATCATGTGAAAGGTACTAAAACAAGTTTCAAACGAAAAACAAACAAAAACGTCAGCTCCTGGGAACTCCCAGAGGTTCCCAGAACTTCCTGGAGGTCCCTAATTTGACCAGTTTGACCAAAAGTTGACTTTGAAACCGGAGCACTGTATCATTTTTCAAAAATTTTTCACGAATACTATAGGTCAATAGCTTTCCAACGGTATATCGCACATAATTTTTGAATTTAAAACGAATTTATTTTGAATTTCTGAAGGTGAAAAAGACAATCAAATCAGCTTTTATCGTGAATATCGCAAAGCTTTTCAAAGTGACCTGACTCCGGAACATTTTTTATAGAAAGTAGACTCCAATATCTTTCCAACAGTATATCACAAGCTCAGTTTGGAGTTCGTACGCATTTTTTGTGAATTTCGGATGAAATAGGGCCTTTTCACAAATACCGGAACATCTGGGGGCCTAAATGGCATTATCCACACGTTTGAGGAGAAGTGCCGCCGCGGCATTGGCCCATTGCCGGCGCGGCATAGGCCCAGTGCCGCTGCCACACTCTCCTGCAGACTGCTACATTTTTGTAGATATTTCTTAGGGTCCAAATTGAATATTTGAAAACCAAAACGACGTAGTTTTGGTTCCCATCTTATTTTGGACCAATGGGAGACCCTTTTATACTTTTTAAAACCCCATTTACCACCCCTCATTTGCTATAAAAGAAGCCATTTACTTCCATCTAGGGGAGAGACATGGAAGCTTAGAGAGAGCTTAGGAAAAAACTCTAGAGAAATATAGAAAGAGAAAGAGAAGAAGTAGTCTTCTTCTTCTATTTTCTCCATCAAAGTGAGTTTTCTTTTTACTTAAGTTTGCTATCAAAACTTCAATCATCCAAATATTTCTTTCACCACCATTCTTGAGTATTCATGAGATAGGAAGCTACATCCATGCCCAAATGTCACCATATATGAGTGAAACACCAAGCTACAAGTCCAATATCTCAATGATTATCAACTATTGATTGCTATTTGAATGCTTGTTTACTTTGATGTTCATCTCTCTCTTAATCTCATTTCTTTTTTACTTTTCTTTGATTATTTAGTTGTTCATCATCATCTGGATGACATGTTGTTTGAGGAGAGTGAATTCTTATGGATAGTAGCTCTTGACCTCAAAGATATGTTTGATGAATGATGATTCTACCTTCAATACATTCATATGTATTCTTGAAGTCATATTCTCAAACAAAACTATGTTTGTGCAAGTAATATTGGGAGTTCTTTGATGATTCAAGGTTGGATGAGATTCTAAGTGGTCATATAGTCATCTCAAGTGTTTATGTTCATGCTTTGAATATCTATTTCAAAACACCTAATCAAGAACTCAAACTCTATTCTGGATGTTTTCGTCACTGTACATATATTTTTTCTACTTTTTTTTATGAAACTTGGGTGTCTTAGGAAACTTTTGGTATATAATGGGTCATCATAAACCCTTTCTTTGATTTATGAAAAATCATACAAAATCAGTCAACAGTGCAGCTTTTGTTTCTGAGTCATGTGTACATTCTGATTTGTTTCTTTTAATCTGTGATAGTTATTGTAGTTTGGCTTTTTGGGTTGTTTTCTAGACACAATAAGGATGATCTCTGATTTTTTCCACATTTTCCTAGGCAGGTTTGACCTCCCATTATGATGCTATAAAGTAATGCATACAGTCTGTCCACTATTCACAGCATGTCACTTTTTGACTTTCACACTTTAATGCAACACTCTCTTGTATCTAGATGAACCCATATCCCATGAAAATGTTCTTTACCACTTTTAGCATTCTATATCATATCATGTATCATCCATCCTCTCATGTATCATACTCCCATAGATTCTTGAGTTTGGTTTCCAAATAAAACCATGTTTTGTATATACTTGGGATTTCTCGAAATGAGTTGGGAATTGATATTCCAAGTGGTTAGAATATTCATCCAAGTTCTGGAAGTATACTTTCAAAACCCCTATTTCAAAACCCCTCTAAAACCCCAACATTTGGATTCCAAGAAACAAACCTTGCTTCATCAAAATCTTCAAAATAGCAAATAATCTGAGTTCAATGATTTCTCTAGAACCCAATACTCAAAGTGTGATTACAAGACCACTTGGAAAGTCTTCATAACTCATTATAAAATACCCTTGATTTTTGGCTTGGCTTGAAAAGACATGGAAGGGTTCCATTTTGACCCAAACATTCTTTACAGACATTCTGTTTTTGTTGTCACAGCAGCTTGGTTGACTTTCAATTTATTTTTTCAGAAAACGTTTCCAAAGAGAGTGGACTCAACTCATTTTTTCCTTGAACACCAGTGTCTTAAGGAACTTTCTGTATAAGATGGGCCTCTAAATGTCTTATTTTCATTTTCTAAGATTTTCTAACATTTCAGTCGACAGTACGAACTCTGTTTCTGAGTAACCTCTCTTGTTTATATGATTTCTCCTAATCTGTGATAGTTATTGTAGTTTGGCTTTTTGTGATGTGTTCTAGACACAATAAGGATGATCGCAATAAAAATTCATGCATTGGGAATGTTTCTAACCCCACTTTCCATTTTCCACAAAATCAACTCACTGTTCTGTCCACTATTCACAGTAAGCATTCTTTTACTTTCATTTCTTGATTTGATGCATACGTGCACTCCAAATTTGGTTCACATCTTAGGAAGTAGTCTATAATATATTTGTACATATCCCATGATGATTTTCTTCATGCATTCATTCATCTTTTAGACTTCTAAGTCACTTTAGAAAATCCATGTACACAAACACACTACAACCTTTGCACATTTTAGGATCATACATTGCATCCATGCAAAGATTTGGGGTTTTTGTGACTCCTAATCTAAGAAGATTGTAAGGAATGAACTTGATCACACGTTCATGCTTCCCCTCGATCTAATCTTTCTCAAAATCAACATGCATCATACTAGTTTGTTAAGCATTCTTTGTTTAACTTGTTTCAAGAATAATTCATGTTCCCTTTAGATTCGAAAAACTTGATTACTTGATATGTGATTAGACGATTTTTCCTAGGTTTGTTTGTGTGATCTTTCACTTTACATTGTGTGATATTTGGCTTAGATCTTGTGAATGATATCTTATCTTTTGATCTTCTATTTTAAAATTCTTATGTGATGTAATAGACTATCATAGTATTAATTGTCGAACCAAACATAGTATAAAATGATTATTCGGATGCTAATTGAGTCCCGTCGAGAGATGGGGCGAGTTGAGGGTGTTTTAGTCGTGACAAAGGCTCCTTCCTCTCTCGTACCAAAACCGCGAGCCAAGTTCTTTGGTTATGAAAGGTCGGTGCCCTTTATCCGTTTGGGTGAGTCAAAATTAGGTTTCTTGGTTCCTTAAAGACCAAGTGGCGACTCAGTATCTGTTTTCAACAGACCATTTTCTTTTTCCTTTCAAAACAATCTCAAACAAAACGAGAGAGGTGGAATTCCACGTGTCCACAATCTGGTGATTCTGCTGGGGATATTTTTATTTTCAAAACAAAATAATACAAAGGTTTGACTCATAAGAAGCATCCTTAAAATCATTTTTTTACTGTGTCTGGTTCACCGCATTTCACTCTGCATTTTACCCTCTGACTGTGTCTGAAACGCGGCGCTGACATTGTTCAGGTCTTGCTATGCCAGGGCACAAGTCACTGTTGACACTGTACCTTCCAAGGTATATCAAAAAGAATAAAAACTTTCATACTGTCTCCCTGACGGTATACTGGAACTCTCGTCAACGGACCCTCTTTGACTAAATCCAGCCTTTGCATATAGATTCCTGTAGAACCTTTCATAAGACTGTTGATTTATCTTTTCAGGTAGGACAATGTGATATAACTGCTGTATGTCCTGATGGGATTACCTGCGCGGTGTGGACGCTTATGTGGCATAGAACAGAACCTCTTTCTTATGATTCCCAAGGCAATCACTCATATGTGATTATATTGAGTTGACCTGCCTAGGCACCATGATAAGGATGTCTGCTCTATGTTCACAAAGATATACACCGCAAACCTTGTTTGTCGGTCCTAAGACATAGGAGTATGAAAACTTGCTAGAAAGTATGATCACCATCATCGCTTGCCCTTACCATTTATCCCTGTTTCTCCCAAAAACTCTGCTCAATTCACTTAAGACTTTGTCCAAATCTCCCAAATTTTCCAAAAAAATATTTCTCCCAGAAACTCTATCCAAATATACCTGTTTTCCCTAGAAACTCTACCAAAGTTCCCTAAGACTTTCCAGAAATCTCTATTTCCCGAAAACTCTGTTCCCTAGAAACTCTGTCCAAATCTCCCGGATTTCCAAAATATATACTAGTTCCTCCTCTCTGTCCAAATCTCCTGAAATATCCTGGAAATCCCTGTTATCCCTTGGTGATCATATTGGAACGTAAAGATATCACACTCTGTATGGCTAGGACCTTACTTGTTTAACTGCTATCTATTAGGGGTAGGAGCATCATATAGATTAGGGCTTACATCCGCATGCTTGCCTCATATATATGCACCATTCCTATCAGTCTGCACGCACTATCCTAGTCAATCTGTACACAAGTCAGACCACGTTTGTTAACATCACTGTTATTGTCTCTCCAGTCATCACTATCAGAATTTGATACACTCCTCTCGAATCTATAGGATATTAAGATTCCCAAAGTCAGCCACTGAGATCCCCATCCTGGGTCAGAAGTTCGAACAATCATTTGGTCAGAATCAGTCCGCCGAGAAAATTCAACATGAATTAGGAATCTTTGGAAGCCAAGGTCACTAAATTAATCAATCAACAGTCAGATCGGCTAACTCAAGTTCTGAAATTTATGGAAGAGTTCCGACAAAAGCAGCCACAGGACCCACCTGGGTTCCCACCACCACCAGGGTTCATGCCACCACCACCGCCTAGATTTGGACCGCCTTTTGAGAACAATGAAGAAGAAGAATGGTTTCAAGGGGTCCCGCTGTCTGCATATGAGGAAAAACTCCAAGAGAAAATGGACAAGGTCGACAAGCTTAAGAACATACTAAGGAAGAGTAAGGGGGTTGACGATTACATGTTAGATCTGGAAGGATTGTTTGAACCCAACAAGGTGAGGCTATGATCGGGAGAGAACAGATCCTATTTATACGCCTTAACATGCGTTTGTTAGTACCTTTTTATCCTGTTTCTGTATATTTTTACTTCGTTTTCTATATTCTGACAGGTTTTGGAAGAAATCAAGTAAACCAGGCTAAACAGGGTGAAAAAGCACAAAGAAAGAAGCTAAAAAATCCACTTCGCGACTCGCTCGCGCGAAAACCCAGAATATCGCTCGCGCGATCCGCGCGCGCGAGGTCCCAAAATCGCGCTCGCGCGACATATGCAAAAATGGAACTTGCGTATTTCACTCTACTGATGATTCCTACGCTAATGAAACTGCCTAATTACGTATGGAAAGCTAAATACAGCAGTTTTAGTGCGTTTCGGGTTAGGAAAGCTTCTAAAAACTTGTTGTAAATCTATATATACCCTAATTTACTTCAATTTAGGGGTTGGACAATTATTATACACACAATATACAACCACACTTTCAGCCATTGAAGGGAGGGAAGTAAGGAGAAGAAGAAGAAGACCAAGGATTTCCATGGCCTCCTCCATCAACTACTTGCCATCTACCATTTCCATGCACAACTAAACTCAAGATCTAGGGTTTCAATGAAACCCTAGCCAAGTAATAGGATGTATTTTATGTTTTTTATTTTAGTTTTATTATGTATGGATGACAGTTACATGTTCCGAGGATTTTTACAAATAAATCGTGCTTCTATGAATTAAATCATTACTTTCAAAGTTTATTCTTGTCTTAGATCTATTTTGACTATGATGTGCACAATGATCTATGCTTGCTGTGCTTGCTTAGATTATTTACATGTAATGGTGCTTAAATTGAATTGTGCTATCAAGTATCCGAATAGTCCATGCCTAAATTAGACGGATTATACCACAACCCTAGTTTAGTGTGGGATAATTCGTGCTAACCGAAGATGGATTATGTTGGTGCTTGAACCATAGTTATTTTCTTGACGGAGGAATTGGGTTTGTAGCTACAATTCCCCATTATCATCCAACTTAATAATCTAATTGAATGCATAAATATTCCTATTATGAAGCTAGTGGTGGATTTGCAATCCTAGGTTCCTTTAAACATATTTATAAAAACACTTTTAAATCGCTTTCATAATTTAGATTTAGTTTCATTAGTTTCATTAATTTAATTAAAATTCAAATCAAAATCTCATTTTCATAATTAATTAGATTTAGGTTTTAAAATAAAGAGTCGTAGTAATTCAATCTCTCTGGGTTCGACCTTTACTTTCACTACTACAAATCCTTAGAAAAGTAAAGTACACTTTTTATATCTTGATTCTGACGACATCAATTTTTGGCGCCGTTGCCGGGGATTGCAAATTACTACCTTTAGTTTTAGAATCTTAGTTTAGTTAATTCGTAAATATTTGATTAGGTTTTCTTTTCTTATTTTTTGTTTTATTTTGAGTACTAACTTTTCTTTTTATTTTGTAGTTTTTCGAGTCGTCAAAATTCTAACGTTTTCGAGTGGAATAGCTTAGCGCATCAAAGGAGCTTACGCGAAAAAATAAAAAAAATTAAATAAATTGCTTCTTTTGAAATTCGCTTTAAACCACTGTAAGTCAGGGCGCTGTGACGCACTATTTACATTAGTTTATGGTTAATTTCACTTCATTAGCTAGGAAACCCGGGGCGTTGGGCTTGACGCGGTCATTGCATTACAGGATAATTTGCATGCATCACAATAGTTGAGTGCTTATTATCTTAGTTGCGTGATTGCTATTTGTTTTTTTTTTATTATTTGAGTCAGTTTTTATTTTAGTTTAGTTTTCTTTTTAAGTTTATGTTTGGTACGCGTTCAAATAAACCTGAATTACATTATATCGATCTTGAACTTGAACGTACTTTAAAAGTTAGTAAGTCCACAACCCAAACTTTTAGAACTAGGTTGCAAGACGACGAATCAACTCCGATTCCGTCGTCTTTGTTTGAGGCCGAAATTCAAAGTACCCTTAAACGGTTAAGGAGAACTCGAACTTTTAAAATCGAACCGATTAAAATGGCTGACGGAAACAACGGAAATAATACGAATAATCTTAATATACTGCCACCACCTCCACTTAAAGATTACTTTATTCCTACGACTTACACGCCGCAAACATGTATCG
This sequence comes from Hydrangea macrophylla, assembly GCA_033977485.1. Classification (NCBI taxonomy): domain Eukaryota; kingdom Viridiplantae; phylum Streptophyta; class Magnoliopsida; order Cornales; family Hydrangeaceae; genus Hydrangea; species Hydrangea macrophylla. The sequence continues at coordinate 7,704,897 of CM066990.1, read as the reverse complement.
ACTTACCGGAGGCGACGGCATCTCACTTTGAGATAATCGTCTACCATCTCGCTACTTCCATCTTTCCATGGCCGTCTAAATGAAGATCCATATCAACACTTAGGAGATTTTCAAGATGTATGCTCCACTTTGAAAATTCAAAATCTTACTGATGATGAATTAAAATTGCGGCTCTTTCCATTCTCTTTGAAAGATAAAGCTAAATACTGGCTCCAATCTCTTGAGCCAAACACAATTAGAACATGGGAAGCCTTACACACCGCATTTTTACAAAAGTTTTTCCCTATTATGCGTACAAATCAAATAAGGAAATCTATAACAAATTTTGTGATGCAAGATGGGGAAACGCTTTACGACACGTGGGAGAAATTTAAAGAATTATTACGCTCGTGTCCACATCATCAGGTTCCTAAGTGGCAGTTGGTACAGGTCTTTTATGAGGGACTCATTCCCTCAGTCCGTAATACTGTAGACGCCGTTTGTGCAGGTACCTTCCTGCACAAAAACGCCGACAAGGCCTGGAAAATTTTTGAAACGTTGAGTGAGAATTCGATGCACCAAGAGGTGTCTGACCGTCCTGAGGGGTACATTCAACCTAAGCGAGAGTTGAAAGTTGAGTCGAGTCAATCAATTGAAATACAAGAATTAAATAGAAAACTTGACCAACTTATGAGGATGGGAATTAGGTCCACTCCACCTTCTTCAGAAGTATTTGCATTATGTTCTGAACCATCTCATAATATCTTTGCATGCCCTTCTGCATCTTAATTTCCAGAGTTTGTTGAGCAACACGTTAATTCTATGCAACAATTCTCACGGAATAATTATAATTCTATGTCGAACAATTTTTCTAATATTTATCGACCCCAATATCAACAAAGTCAATACCAACACCCACCTCCTAATCCGAACCCTCCAAGGGATAACGCTTTTGAGGCTACGGTGTTGGCATCCCTTAAAAACATAGAAACTCAAGTCCAAGCACAAGCACAAATAGTGCACTCTCATACACAATCCATTGCGAAACTTGAGTCCCAAATGGGACAGATAGCTAATGCGGTGAGTCATAGAAACGAGGGGAAGTTGCCTGCGCAAACTATTCAAAATCCTAAGGGACAATACGAGAATGGGGGGTCGAGTTAGAGTGTGAACGCTGTTTCGACTAGGACGACTATTCGAGATGAGGAAGTTGTTGTAATTCCGGATGAGGTTGAGAAAGATAAAAATATTAATTTGGATAAGGAAAAAGGTGAGGACGTGAGTAGGAAGAGAAAAGAAAATGAACCGGTCCCAACGAATTATATTCCAAGGATGCCATATCCACCAAATGTTGAGGGACCGTCACATTTGTCTAAGAAAGGATCAAAAACGGAAGATATACTCGAGGTGTTTAGACAAGTAAAAATTAATATTCCATTCCTTAATGCGATCAAACAAATTCCCGCTTACGCTAAATGTCTTAAAGACCTTTGTACTCAAAAGCGCAAAATAAGCAGTCATACCCCGAAAAAGGTCTTCCTCACGAAAAAAGTAAGCTCTATATTCCAATACACTACTCCAAAGTATAAGGATCCTGGTACGCCAACTATCTCATGTGTCATAGGTGACACTGTTATCCATAGGGCTCTCCTTGACTTAGGAGCTAGTGTTAACCTCTTACCTTACCATGTCTACAAACAACTAGGACTAGGTGAACTTAAACCTAGGGCCGCTACAATACAATTAGCGGATCGTTCTATTAAAATACCTAGAGGAATCGTCGAGGACGTCTTGGTTAAAGTTGATAAATGTTATTATCCTGTCGACTTCATGGTCCTTGACACTGAACCCGTATTAGATTCTCGGAAGCACACTCCTGTCATTCTAGGTCGTCCATTCTTAGCAACCGCTAACGCTCGTGTTAACTGTCGGACGGGGGTAATGAAAGTGTCATTTGGGAACATGAACTTAAAATTGAACGTTTTTAACGCTATTGATCAACCTCCTAAAGACGACGATTACCTATGTGAGGCGGGGAGTGAGGTACGACGGAATATTGAACCTAATATAGGAATAAATACGTGTGAGGAAAATATTATGGTTAGTGATAAGCGGACGAATTTGAATAATTTAGATCCTAATGACGAATTTACCCAAAAGGTGAAGAATCGATTGAAAACCGAAAAGGATGAACCGTTGAATGAATTGATACATAGCAATATGGTTTCTACTTACCACCGGGCTCTTCCTGATATCCTAAGCGGTACAAACTCTGAGTTATGGCCTCCTTGAATCTTGAGCTAGAATGGTCTAGCTGAAGACGTAAAAATTAGCGCTTCTTGGGAGGCGACCCAAGCTTTGTTTTGTTCGTTTCTCTTATTTTTGGGTCGTTTTTGTCAGTTTTGGAGTTTTTGGATAGGTTTGGGGGTTGGAGTAAAGTTATTTTTAATTTATATGCATAAAATAAGTGAACCAAGAGAAAATACCAATCTCGCGCGTGCGGCCCACTCGCGCGAGACGTCGCTCGCGCGGCCCGCTGGCGCGAGAATATGCCTTAGTGAAATTTTGGTTTACTTTTTTTTATGAGCTCTCGGGTTCTCCTCGCGCCTGGTTTCGCGTGCGCGAGGTATCTCGCTCGAGCGAATCATTAAAAAAATAATAATAATAATAATTTGGAATTCGCGCGCGCGACGGCCGCTCGCGCGATCTCCCATTTTTCTGATTTTTTCCTTTGCTTCCTATATCCTTCTCCCCCACCTGTTTGAGTAGTTTTTACTTTTCCGTTTCTGTTTCTTAGGTACTTTTAGATCGAGTCTTTTGTTGTTTTCTTGATTATATTTATATTTTATTTTCTTTTCTAGTTATTATCTTTTTGATTTCATAATTTTGTCCGGTCCTATAGTTTATTTCGTTTCGTTTCGTTTAGCTTAGTTATAATTCTTTTAGCTGCTTTTATTATTTTGTTTGTTTTTTTTTCTTTTATCAAGAAATAATAGGTAACATTGAACTTTATTGTCATATGCCTTTGTGTTAACCTGGTTTGTGTTTGCCGAGATCGAGGTATCGTCGTTCCTTCCTTACCTACTCTCCATTCTTTCGTTTTATTGTTTCATTGGGGACAATGAAAGGTTTAGGTTTGGGGGTATGCACACACAGGCACATTATTATGCACTACTTTTTTAAAATTTTTCGATTCTTGTGCTTAAATAAACGATGAATACTGACGTTTTTGCAATCTTCATTCGATACTTCTTGTTTGGTAACTATGATTGTTACAGAATGATAAACAAGAGAAGATGTGATTAAACATTTGCTAAAGTGATGATGCGACATTTTAAGATATGTATCGTTTGAATCGTAGTTTTATATCATAGTTTTGCACACAAACCTATGCACTGCACGTGGTTGCTTGAATACATGTCTGATGTGAACTATAATATGATTCGGATTTCTAGATAACACATGGTGGAGACTAAGCCCGGTGAGCTTTTGAGCCTATCTTTTCTTTTTAGAGGATTGTAAATACATCTTGTGTTTGTCGAATTTCATTGAAATAGCGCATTAACTTGTTGTTTAGTCTCATTATTCTTGTCTTGGTTGATAGTCAAGTTAAAATATTTGTTACCATGCTAAATAATCTTCCGTCGTAAACATTGAAGAACCGTATGACCATAGGACATGATTTTAGGCCTTCTTTGTTTCCTACTGACCGATAAATGATAAATTTTCTTAGTTCGCCCTTTGAACCATTAAAATGCCATTTTTTTTTCTTTAATTACCATTATCCTATTTTTGCTCCAATTTGGCCAACTTGGAGTTCACCCCTGAAAGATTGATCAACTTTTAATGGTGTTAAGGCGATGTGTGATTGAGAAGAAGAAGAAAATAAGATGATGTTTGGGGTGGTTGCCTTGGTATTCAATGAATATTTGTTTCAAAAGCAACAAGGAGGAAAACAAAAGAAAAAAAAGAATAAGATTGAAAAAAAAAGAAAAAGAAACAGAAGGAGAAAAAAAAGAAAGAAAATATATGAAAAGAAGAGAATGAAAAGATGAAGTTGGTAGAAGAGATGAATGAAAGAAATCGAACATGCCTTACAATGCCATTCTAAAACTACCTAACAAATCCTTTCTATCCTTTTTCATTGTCTGAGCCACATTACAACCGTTGAAAAGTCCTAATTGATCTTAGGAAACATGGTTTGGATATGAAAAAGATGGAAGGGGGATTAAAACATGGTAATGATTAATTTATCTTGATTATTGGCGTCCTATTCATGAGACTACTGTTCTTTCGTGTCATGCGTCTTTTCGAGTCATATGTGAGCATTTCTCGTTTTGAAAACATATTTTCTTTACTCACATATTTTAGAAAATTACACCTGTTTCTGAGTGTTTCATTTGAGAGTGTAATTAACATTGTGAGATTTGTAGTCGAGACATAGTTAGATGGTCATCCGAGTTATATTCCAAGTTTATGACATGCGCATGTTCATTTGACTACCATATCACACATGTGCAATTGTATGAGGAACTCTATTGGTTTATACGATGCATGTGCTTGAGATTGTTTTTCATGATGTAGGTAGATGTTTCATTATGTTTCTTTACGTTCGTTATTCTATTTCAAATCATTGTTCTATGATAAGGAGTATTGATTGCTTTGTTTTTCATTTTGAATAAAAGTTTTTAAATTTACAAGTTAATAAAGATGGTTGTGGGTAACTTGTGGATGAGAACCCTCACGAGACTTCACTCGTCCGACTAGGGACACCTAGAGGTTTAAAAGGCTTGCTGCATAAGCTAAATGCAATCGCGATCCATGCGAAAATGGAGTAGTATGTTATTAGTAGTTTAGTTTTTATTTTAGTTTTGCTCGAGGACTAGCAAAATGTAGGTTTGGGGGTGTGATCGGGAGAGAGCAGATCCTATTTATACGCCTTAACATGCGTTTGTTAGTACCTTTTTATCCTGTTTCTGTATATTTTTACTTCGTTTTCTATTTTCTAACAGGTTTTGGAAGAAATCAAGTAAACCATGATAAACAGGGTGAAAAAGAACAAAGAAAGAAGCTGAAAAATCCACTTCGCGCGCGCGACTCGCTCGCGCGAAAACCCAGAATATCGCTTGCGCGATTCGCGCGCGCGAGGTCCCAAAATCGCGCTCTCGCGGCCCGCTCGCGCGACATATGCAAAAATGGAACTTGTGTATTTCACTCTACTGATGATTCCTACGCGAACGAAATTGCCTAATTATGTATGGAAAGCTAAATACAGCAGTTTTAGTGCGTTTCGGATTAGGAAAGCTTCTAAAAACTTATTGTAAATCTATATATACCCTAATTTACTTCAATTTAGGGGTTTGACAATTATTATACACACAATATGAAACCACACTTTCAGCCATTCAAGGGAGGGAAGTAAGGAGAAGAAGAAGAAGACCAAGGATTTCCATGGCCTCCTCCATCAACTACTTGCCATCTACCACTTCCATGCACAACTAAACTCAAGATCTAGGGTTTCAATGAAACCCTAGCCAAGTAATAGGATGTATTTTATGTTTTTTATTTTAGTTTTATTATGTATGGATGACAGTTACATGTTTCGAAGATTTTTATAAATAAATCGTGCTTCTATCAATTAAATCATTACTTTCAAAGTTTATTCTTGTCTTAGATCTATTTTGACTGTGATGTGCTCAATGATCTATGCTTGATGTGCTTGTTTAGATTATTTACATGTAATGGTGCTTAAATTGAATTGTGCTATCAAGTATCCGAATAGTCCATGCCTAAATTAGACGGATTATACCACAACCCTAGTTTAGTGTGGGATAATTCGTGCTAACCGAAGATGGATTATGTTGGTGCTTGAACCATAGTTATTTTCTTGACGGAGGAATTGGGCTTGTAGCTACAATTCCCCATTATCATCCAACTTAATAATCTAATTGAATGCATAAATATTCCTATTATGAAGCTAGTGGTGGATTTGCAATCCTAGGTTCCTTTAAACATATTTATAAAAACACTTTTAAATCGCTTTCATAATTTAGATTTAATTTCATTAGTTTCATTAATTTAATTAAAATTCAAATCAAAATCTCATTTTCATAATTAATTAGATTTATGTTTTAAAATTAAGAGTCGTTGTAATTCAATCTCTGTGGGTTCGACCTTTACTTTCACTACTACAAATCCTTAGAAAAGTAAAGTACACTTTTTATATCTTGATTCTGACGAGATCAGGCTACCCGAGAAATTCAAGATGCCTGAAATCGACCGTTTTGATGGAACTGGAAATCCGAAGAGCCACGTGAAGTTTTGTATGAGCATTTTCCTGTCAATGGGCTGCACCCATGAGTACATAGCTATGCTGTTCCCTCAAACCCTCCAGAAAGCCGCACTATCCTAGTTCCTAACCCTTGAAACTTCCAAGACCCGAGTTTGGGAAGTTGTTGCTAGAACTTTCATTGATCACTACTCCTACAACCAAGAGCTTGATGTCACCATCCGAGATTTGGAAACTACTAGGCAGGATTTCAATGAGTCCTTCGCTGCATTCTTGAGCAGATGGAGGAATAAAGTAGCCCAAATGATCCATAGGCCTGTTGAGAAAGAGCAAGTACATATGCTGGTCAAGAACCTGCAACCAGTACACCATGAAAAACTATTCTACCAGTCCATCTCAACATTTGAAGAGTTGTTTAAGGTTGGGACTAGAATCGAGGATGCTATCCGTGAAGGCAAGATCAATGGAGTTGGGTCACTGAAAAAGGAGAAGAGGCCCAATACCTTTGGTGAAGATCAAGAGAGCCTAAATGTCAATGCCTTAAGCCCATCATCAAGCCGAAATGACTACAGTAAGAGGCACAAGAAAGGAAACCAAAGAGTCTTCATACCACTTGACATGAGCTTATCCTCCGCTCTCAATCACCTTGTCAAAAGGGCCACCTTGTACCTTTGGAGCCCAGTAAGCCTCCTAATCACCCACCTCCTGGGTACAATGAATCCAAGTATTGTGATTACCACCAAGACCAAGGCCATGAGACCGACAACTTTAAGAGGCTCCGTCACTCAATTCAGGATCTCTTAAATGATTTGCCACACCCCAATCTAATCCACTACCTCGGTCTGGACCAATCCTTGACCTATCCATTTAAATGATCCCCTTCGCTGAGGACCATGAATGTTGAACCTGTTCAAGTGAAGTAATGGTGTTTGGGACTCTTGCTAGAAAACCAAATGAGGATGCTCTTTAGAAAAAGAAATAAAAAGAATAAGTGAGTCACTGTGACATTCCTTTTGAGACCAGGTCAAGTCTAATCGAGTCTGTTCTATGTTTAGAGTCTATTTCAAGAGTAGTCTTGTTGTCGAGTCTGTCTGTCATCAAGTTGTTTTGAGTCTGTAATCTTTCTCTTTTGATGGAATGAAATCTCATTTTGCTTAACCTGATGTGTATAGTCATAAGAGCATGAATCACTAAACTGTAATGTCACTTTTCAAACTACCATGGGTAATAAATTTTTGCATCAAACAATAAAAGAAGAATCCTGAAAAGGTCAAAGTCAATTTCGCACTAACACCAAAGAAGAGCCGAGAATTGAATAGTCTTACTTTAAGAATTTAAAAGATGCCCTGGCCTCAATCTTGAAAAGACATACTTGGAACTGACTTGGGGCTTGCCCAACACCCTTCTCCACCATTTCCAAGTCTTGAGCCCAATCAAATTAAGAGCCATACAAATCTGTCCGATTGAAAGCATTGCAGACTTAGTTCTTGATGGTAGCCAAACATTTCAATGAGTTTCATCTCCACTTTCAAAAAAAAAAGGAAAAAGAAAAAGAAAAAGAAAAAAGAAAAAAGAAAAAAGAAAAGAAAAGCTCGCTAGGTTGAAAACCTGAAAGGGCACCTAGGCAAAAGTTAGAGCTGAAAAGGTGTTGATTTCCAAGATCTGACCCTAGCCAGTCAAAATGATGGAGAAAATGAAAGATAGAAAATTTTGGTGATACATAGAATTGTACACTTCAAGGTATATCATGAGAATGTGTCTAGATCATGTTTTGAAAGGCTTAGAAAGGCTACAAACAAATTCTGAGAGTTGACACGCACATCATGAAATTTCGAGATTGCGATTGAAAGATCTCACATGAATCAACTATAAATTAACTGGCTAGGCGAAAGTGAAAAGGATCAATCCTCAAAACAAAAGAAAAAGAAAAAGAAAAAGAAAAAGAAAAAGAAAAAGAAAAGAAAGGGAGATTGAAGCTGAATCCTTTTATTCAAAGCTCGCTAGGTTGAAAACCTGAAAGGGCACCTAGGCAAAAGTTAGAGCTGAAAAGGTGTTGATTTCCAAGATCTGACCCTAGCCAGTCAAAATGATGGAGAAAATGAAAGATAGAAAATTTTGGTGATACATAGAATTGTACACTTCAAGGTATATCATGAGAATGTGTCTAGATCATGTTTTGAAAGGCTTAGAAAGGCCACAAACAAATTCTGAGAGTTGACACGCACATCATGAAATTTCGAGATTGCGATTGAAAGATCTTACATGAATCAACTATAAATTAACTGGCTAGGCAAAAGTGAAAAGGATCAATCCTCAAAACAAAACAAAAAGAAAAAGAAAAAGAAAAAGAAAAGAAAGGGAGATTGAAGCTGAATCCTTTTATTCAAAGCTACCACAAGTGGCTCAAGTTTGAACTTATTTGACGATTAGTTTGAAAAACCCTCATACCCAATTTCTTTCAAGCCTTGCCTTGAACTACGCTCGACCTGATTCCTACTCGGGGATACGTAGGCAACCAAATCGGTTCGGTCGACACCAATATTAACCCCTCTTCTTTCAAGATCCTGGCCCGAACTACGTTGGACCTAATCCCTGCTCAGGGGTATGTAGGCAGACTTTCAAAAAAGAAAAGAAGGATGGCTCACTAGGTTGAAAATCTAAAAGGACTCCTAGGCAAAAATTAGAGCTAAATCCAAGGTGAGCAATAACAAAAGAGAGAAAAGAGCTCGCTAGGTCATCTCACTGGTGCCTAGGCAAAAGTTATGAGCATTTGAGAGATTAAAGTCGTGGTCCTTGCCTCAAGCTAGAAATTATCTTCCACACTATGGGCAAACTTCGGCTACCCACCTCGTTTACCTGAATTTTACTATCTACCCTTCATACAAGGGGCAAACTTCGGTCACCTACCTCGTTTGCCCAAAAGCTTCGAAGAACCATCATCCAAACTAGGGGCAAAATTCGGTCACCCACCTTGTTTGCCTATGAATTCCACTTCCTACACCTCAAACTAGGGGCAAACTCCATTTGCCTAACACGATCCCTTCACGCCAAGGGCGAGTTTTCAAGTCACCAAGTTGTTTTGAAAATTTGAAATAGAGTATCTTTTATTCTATAAGCTAAGGCACTAATTCAAAGCACATCCTGGGAAAAATAGAGAATCGACAAGATCAATAGGGAGGAATTTTTCAAAAATCAAAATTTATCAGCAAAGTGCTACCATGTTAAGATGAGGAGTGAACGCAAAAGAGAAATGGTACAACGTTTATGACAAAAGCACATCAAGTTTTGACAAGACGAGCTTGTTTCATTTTGGTGTCAAATGTGTCATCCTCATGCATCGATGTCTGTCAGTTGTTGAGTCTGTCGTAGTCTCAAATGTGTAAGTCAACAGTGACTAATAATGAATTATTCAAATCAAGTTATAAAGAGCACTCCAATGACAATACAAGCAGGAGTACCAAGCACTATTACTGCACCAATCAAAGCGTCAGCATGAAAAGTGTTCAAACTTAGGGCAAATACGAATTTCATCCAAACTGCCAAAAGTTAACCATCATCTCCTAGCAACATAAGTCCATGAGTGGTTGTTGATTATCTTTCTTCATGCAACATAAGTCCACTAGTGGCTGTTGATGATCTTCTTTCATCCTAAGTAACATAAGTCCAAAAGTGGCTGTTGATCATCTTCCTTCATCCTTGTAACATAAGTCCACGAGTGGCTGTTGATCATCCTCCTTCATTCACGCAACATAAGTCCATGAGTGGCTATTTATGATCTTCATTTCTTCGTTCATGCAACATAAGCCCATGAGTAGCTGTTGATTATCCTCCTTCATTCACGCAACATAAGTCCACGAGTGGCTGTTGATCATCTTCTTTCGTCAAAGCAACATAAGTCTATGAGTGGCTGTTGATGATCTTCCTTCATCCATGCAACATAAGTCCACGAGTGGCTGTTGATCATCCTCCTTTATGCATGCAACATAAGTCCATGAGTGGCTGTTGATCATCTTCCTTCATCCATGCAACATAAGTCCATAAGTGGCTGTTGATTATCACCCTCCATCAATGTCAAACCACCGTAGATCATCTCTGTATCCTTCATCACAAATAGAATGATATCTTTACTCCCATTCAAATGGGCGTATCTCCTTCTTCCTAGAAGAGTACACTATCCATTCCTTCCCAATGGCCCATTTCAGTCAAGATTGACAAGGTTTTATCTCCAACAGTCTAAATTCTGTCAAAACCATCCCTCGAGGACAAAATCAGAAAGATATCAGCTCCCGGAGGCCCTAACCGGCTCTCTTGGATTGGGCATTGCAAAGATTCGATCAACAGCGAGAGATTCAGAGATGGGTCCTGGTTCCCGATCGAGAAATAGTTAAGAGAGATTCTTAGAGAGTCCTACACCATCCTCCGAGGATAAAATTAGAAAGAGATCAGCTCTCGGAGGCCCTAACCGGCTTTCTTGGATTGGGCATTGCAAAGATTCGATCAACCGCGAGAGATTTAGAGATGGGTCCTGGTTCCCAATCGAGAAACAGTTAAGAGAGATTCTCAAAGAATCCTACACCATCTCCCGAGGATAAAATCAGAAAGATATCAGCTCCCGGAGGCCCTAACCGGCTCTTTTGGATTGAGCGTTACAAGATTTGATCAATTATGAGAGATTCGAATTTGAATCTTGGTTCCCGGTCAAAAGAAACAATCAAGAGAGATTCTGAGAGAGTCCCTAACCATCCCCAGCAGAAGATAACAGAAGTCCAAACCAATTGGTCATCGTAAGGATCAGCCAACGATTTAAAGCACCGCCAGCAGTCAAATCACCCTGATTCCCAGGGTAAGCACTGTTTATTCACAATTCAAGGCTCCATGTCCACTGATTATCATGAGCTTTCTCACCTGGCAGTCATTGTGAGCTTTCTCACTTATCATGAGCTTCCTCACTCCTTTGTCCAAAATCGTGAGCTTTCTCACTTATCGTGAGCTTCCTTAATCTTTTGTCCTCAAAATCATGAGCTTTCTCACTTATTGTGAGCTTCCTCAATCCTTTGTCTAAAATCATGAGCTTCCTCACCACTCAGTTATTATGAGCTTCCTCACTCCCTTGTCCAAAATCGTGCGCTTTCTCACCACTCAATTATTATGAGCTTCCTCACCTATCGGTTACTATGAGCTTCCTCACCTATAGGTTATCATGAGCTTTCGTACCTGTAGGATATCGTGAGCCCCCTCACCTGTAGGTTATCATGAGCTCCCTCACCCATCTGCCATATTTAATTATTGTCCTCAATGACCCCACATCTGATCCCATTCGCTTACGAAGCACGCTTCCCAAAATTTAAGAAGTTTTGCCCCAGGACCCAGAGTCTTCAACACCTTGGTGTCCTTATCAGGACCAACCACTGCATCGTAGTCCAAAGCACTAGTACAACACAAGCCTACTCGGAGTGGCACACCCCACAGCACTGACTCATGCTAGGATCAGAACACTAGACATGATAGGACTCAGGACACAATTCATATCACATCTATGCATTGCATATCATCCTCATAGCAAAGCATCCGCCTGTCTTATTGTGCATGTGTGATTTGTTCCTTTGTGCCCCGAACTACGTCCTGGTCTGATTCCCCTTGGGATACATAGGCAGCTCACATAGAGCGTGACCGGCACTGACCTCAGCATCATGTTTTTCATCATTGCATCTTTTGCAACGCTTTTATCCAAAATCTATAGCCTCCAAAAATACCTGTCTTTTAAAAGCTTTGGCACTCGTTTGTGACACGCGTTGCCTCACAAGTTCATGCCAAAGAGGGGCAAACTATAGACACCCCATTTTGTCGGCTATCATATTTAGGAGACCCATAGCTTGGTGGTTCATAATGATCGAAAAAGATTCAAAAAGGACTCCTGGAAGTTAGTTCTATCTCTCAAAATGCTCAGAATGACCAAAATACCATGGAAAGCCCGGAAACTCCCAGATTTGGGACCAAAAGCTCTGAAAATATACTACGTCATAAGAAAAGTGGTAAAATGTGGTTTAAGGCAAAACCAGATGAAATCGTCATCTCCCAGAGACCCCCGGAAGTCCCGAAAGTTCCCAGAAAGTCCCTGTTGACCGGTTTAACCAAGGTTTGACCAGGTTTGACCATGGTTTGACCAAAATCGTCCAAATTCGTCGAAAAATTCCAAGATCATGCTAGATTATGTGAAAGGTACTAAAACGAGTTTCAAAAGAAAAACAAATAAAAACGTCAGCTCCTGGGAACTCCCAAAGGTTCCCAAAACTTCCTGGAGGTCCCTGATTTGACCAGTTTGACCAAAAGTTGACTTTGAAACCGGAGCACTGTATCATATTTTAAATATTTTTCATGGATACTAGAGGTCAATAGCTTTCCAACGGTATATCGCACATAATTTTTGGATTTAAAACGAATTTATTTTGAATTTTCGAAGGTGAAAAAGGCAATCAAATCAGCTTTTATCGTGAATATCGCAAAACTTTTCAAAGTGACCTGACTCCGAAACATTTTTTATAGAAAGTAGACTCCAATACCTTTCCAACGGTATATCACAAGCTCAGTTTAGAGTTCGTACGCATTTTTTGTGAATTTCGGATGAAATAGGGCCTTTTCGCAAATACCGGAACCTCTGGGGCCCTAAATGGTATTATCCACACAGCTGAGGACCAGTGCTGCCGCGGCACTAGCCCACTGCTGCTACGGCATAGGCCCAGTGCCGCCGCGGCACTCTCCTGCAGATTGCTACATTTTTGTAGATATTTCTTAGGGTCCAAATTGAATATTTGAAAACCAAAACGACGTAGTTTTGGTTCCCAACTTATTTTTGACCAATGGGAGACCCTTTTATACTTTTTAAAACCCCATTTATCACCCCTCATTTTCCTATAAAAGAAGCCATTTAATTCCATTTTGGGGGAGAGACATGGAAGCTTAGAGAGAGCTTAGAAAGAAACTCTAGAGAAATATAGAAAGAGAAAGAGAAGAAGTAGTCTTCTTCTTCTATTTTCTCCATCAAAGTGAGTTTTCTTTTTACTTGAGTTTGCTATCAAATCTTTAATCATCCAAATATTTCTTTCACCACCATTCTTGAGTATTCATGAGATGGGAAGCAACTTCCATGCCCAAAGGTCACCATATATGAGTGAAACACCAAGCTACAAGTCCAATATCTCAATGATTATCAACTATTGATTGCTATTTGAATGCTTATTTACTTTGATGTTCATCTCTCTCTTAACCTCATTTCTTTTTTACTTTCCTTTGATTATTTAGTTATTCATCATCATCTAGATGACATGTTGTTTGAGGAGAGTGAATTCTTATGGATAGTAGTCTTCTTCTTCTATTTTCTCCATCAAAGTGAGTTTTCTTTTTACTTGAGTTTACTATCAAAACTTCAATCATCTAAATATTTCTTTCACTACCATTCTTGAGTATTCATGAGATAGGAAGCTACTTCCATGCCCAAATGTCACCATATATGAGTGAAACACCAAGCTACAAGTCCAATATCTCAATGATTATCAACTATTGATTGCTATTTGAATGCTTGTTTACTTTGATGTTCATCTCTCTCTTAACCTCATTTCTTTTTGAATTTCCTTTGATTATTTAGTTGTTCATCATCATCTAGATGACATGTTGTTTGAGGAGAGTGAATTCTTATGGATAGTAGCTCTTGACCTCAAAGACATGTTTGATGGATGATGATTCTACCTTCAATACATTCATATGTATTCTTGAAGTCATATTCTCAAACAAAACTATGTTTGTGCAAGTAATATTGGGAGTTCTTTGATGATTCAAGGTTGGATGAGATTCTAAGTGGTCACATAGTCATCTCAAGTGTTTAAGTTCATGCTTTGAACATCTATTTCAAAACCCCTAATCAAGAACTCAAACTCTATTCCAAAACGCAAATCCATTTTCTTCAAGAATGATCCAAAACAGTGAGCTGTTCAGATTCAAAGATTTGTTTTGAATTAAATACTTGAGTTATGATGATGAAACCACTTGAAAAATCTTCCTAGGACATCATAGTTTGTCTCCAAATTTTCCCATTAATTATAGAGATGTGAAAGTATTATTTTCGAACATGAGAAGTTCATATTCATGATCTGCCTCTGTTCTCACAGAATGTTTACCCGCATTCTTGCACTTATTCTGGATGTTTTCGTCACTGTACATATATCTTTTCTATTTTTTTTTTTATGAAACTTGGGTATCTTAGGAAACATTTGGTATATAATGGGTCATCATAAACTCTTTCATTGATTTATGAAAAAGCATACAAAATCAGTCAACAGTGCAGCTTTTGTTTTTGAGTCATGTGTACATTCTGATTTGTTTCTTTTAATCTGTGATAGTTATTGTAGTTTGGCTTTTTGGGTTGTTTTCTAGACACAATAAGTATGATCTCTGATTTTTTCCACATTTTCCTAGGTAGGTTTGACCTCCCATTATGATGTTATAAATCAATGCATACAGTCTGTCCACTATTTATAGCATGTCAGTTTTTTACTTTCACACTTTAATGCAACACTCTCTTGTATCTAGATGAACCCATATCCCATGAATATGTTCTTTAGCACTTTTAGCATGCTATATCATATCATGTATCATCCATCCTCTCATGTATCATACTCCCATAGATTCTTGAGTTTGGTTTCCAAATAAAACTATATTTTGTAAATACTTGGGAAGTTCTTGAAATGAGTTGGGAATTGATATTCCAAGTGGTTAGAATATTTATCCAAGTTCTGGAAGTATACTTTCAAAACCCCTATTTCAAAACCCCTCTAAAACCCCAACATTTGGATTCCAAGAAACAAACCTTGTTTCATCAAAATCTTCAAAATAGCGAATAATCTGAGTTCAATGATTTCTCTAGAACCCAATACTCAAAGTGTGATTACAAGACCACTTGGAAAGTCTTCATAACGCATTATAAAATACCCTTGATTTTTGGCTTGGCTTGAAAAGACTTGGAAGGATTCCATTTTGACCCAAACATTCTTTACAGACATTCTGTTTTTGTTGTCACAGCAGCTTGGTTGACGTTCAATTTGTTTTTTCAGAAAACTTTTCCAAAGAGAGTGGCCTCAACTCATTTTCCCCTTGAACTTCAGTGTCTTAGGGAACCTTTTGTATAAGATGGGCCTCTAAATGTCTTGTTTTCATTTTCTAAGATGTTCTAACATTTCAGTCCACAGTACAAACTCTGTTTCTGAGTAGCCTCTCTTGTTTATATGATTTCTCCTAATATGTGATAGTTATTGTAGTTTTGTCTTTTTGTGATGTGTTCTAGACACAATAAGGATGACCTCCATAAACAATCACGCATTGGAATCATTTCTAACCCCACTTTCCATTTTCCACAAGATCAACTCACTGTTCTGTCCAGTATTCACAGCAAGCATTCTTTTACTTTCATTTCTTGATTTGATGCTTACATGCACTCCAAATTTGGTTCACATCTTAGGAAGTAGTCTATACTATATTTGTACATATCCCATGATGATTTTCTTCATGCATTCATTCATCTTTTAGACTTCTAAGTCACTTTAGAAAATCCATGTACACAAACACACTACAACCTTTGCACATTTTAGGATCATACATTGCATCCATACAAGATTTGGGGTTTTTGTGACTCCTAATCTAAGAAGATTGTAAGGAATGAACTTGATCACACGTTCATGCTTCCCCTCGATCTAATCTTCCTTTCTCATCCGTCCCGGGGATTGAGAGGTCTTCTTTCTCAAAATCAACATGCATCATACTAGTTTGTTAAGCATTCTTTATTTAATTTGTTTCAAGAACAATTCATGTCCCCTTTAGATCAGGAAAACTTGATTACTTGATATGTGATTAGACAATTTTTCCTAGGTTTTTTTGTGTGATCTTTCACTTTGCAACGTGTGATATTTGGCTTAGATCTTGTGAATGATATCTTATCTTTTGATCTTCCATTTCAAAATTCTTATGTGATGTAATATACTATCATAGCATTAATTGTCGAACGAAACATAGTATAAGATGATTATTCGGATGCTAATTGAAGCCCGTCGAGAGACGGGGCGAGTTGAGGGTGTTTTAGTCGTGACAAAGGCTCCTTCCTCTCTCGTACCAAAATCCCGAGCCAAGTTCTTTGGTTATGAAAGGCAGGTGCCCTTTATTCATTTGGGTGAGTCAAATTAGGTTTCTTGGTTCCATAAAGACCAAGTGGCGACTCTGTATCTGTTTTTGAACAGACCATTTTCTTTTTCCTTTCAAAACAATCTCAAACAAAATGAGAGAGGTGGAATTCCACGTGTCCACACATATAAACCTCCTCTTGGAGGTCTCCATTCAAGAAAGCATTTTTAACTTCCATCTGAGTTATATGCCACTAACGAATTGAAGCAACTGTAATATGAGTACGAACAATAGTCATTTTAGCAACAGGAGCAAAAGTCTCCTCGTAATCCATACCATACTGCTAGGAAAAATCCTTGGCAACCAATCTTGCTTTGTATCGCTCAGCAGACCCATCTGACTTGGTTATGATTTTATAAACCCAACGAGAACCAATAGTACTCTTACCAGAAGGTACGGGAACCAAACTCTAAGTGTCTATCTTATATAATGCAGAGAGTTCCTCTAGCCTGCTGTCAGAGAGGATTAAGAGTTGCCTCTTTATAGGACAGAGGCTCAGAGAGATCATGAACTAAAGCTAAAAAGGAAGCAAAGGAATACGAATAACAAGAATAAACAAAATCAGGTGATTGAGTAGATTTACGAGTGCGAGCAGGATAGCGAGGAGGTTCCACATCCTCAGTAGGTGCTTTGGTGGCCTCTAGAAGGGAGGTAGCATCAGGCGGCAAGGTACCATTATCAGTAGAAGTAGAACCATGAGGTGAGACAATATCAGTGGTGCATGGGGCTCGAGAGGGCACACTATCGGTATCATCAGAGAATGGGTCAAGATGGATGAGATCAGATTTAGTCAACTCATGATGATTATCAGGAATAGAAAAGAAGGGTATGTGCTCGAGAAACACAACATGGCAAGAGACATATAGTTTCTTAGTAACTGGGTTAAAGCAACGATATCCCTTCTGACTCTCACCATAACCTAGAAAAAAACATATAGTAGACTTTGGTGACAATTTGGTACGCTCTACACGAGGTCGAAGGAAAAAACAAGTACAACCAAACACATTTAAGGAAGAATAATTAGGAGCATGACCATACAATTTTTCAAAAGATGAAAGACCTGAGCAGTGAGAGGACGAAATTTTATTAATTAGATTGATAGCAATAAGGACAGCCTCTCCCTAAAAATCACTACGGACATATGCAGATAATAAAAGAGAGTGAGCAGTTTCAACAATATGTCAATGTTTCCTTTTAGCAACACCATTTTGCTCAGGAGTGTCTGTATAAGAGGACTGGTGATTAGTTCCATCTAAAGCAAGCAACTCATGAAATTTGTGATAGCTATACTCTCCACCTAAATCACATCTAAAACATTTGATGACAGCAGAATGTTGAGATTTAACAAAAGCACGAAAGGTATTGTAAATATCAAAGAAGTATGAACGACATTTCATAAGATAAACCCAACAATAACAAGTGCAATCATCAATAAATGATACATAATATCGAGACCCCCCTCTTGTAGTAATAGGAGAGGGTCCCCACACATTAGAATGAACTAAATCAAATGGTGCAAGAGAATAAGAAATACTTTTATTAAAAGGTAAAGCTAAAAATTTTGCCAGTTTACAACCACTACATCAGAAATGTCATGAGTTTGTAAATCTCTTAATTTTCTTGTAGAAGCTAAAAATTTTAAATGTGAGGCTGAAACATGACCAAGGCGAGAATGCCATAAATAAAAACTAGATGAATATGAACTCAAATGAAAGGATGACAAGTCAATACTAGAAGTTGCAACCACTGGTACATTGATATTGTCCAAAATGTATAATCCTCCTTGCCTACGGCCTGTCCCAATCAGCGTCTGAGACTGCGGATCCTGTATATGACAAAAAGTAGAAGAAAAAGAGACTAAGTAACCTGCATCACAAAGCTGACCAACAGAAACAAGATTCATAGTAAGTTTGGGAATGTGGTAAACACTAGAGAGAGATACATGAGGTGTGACAACAGACCCAGCACCTATTAATGGCATGGGAGTACCATCAGCAGTCATAACAGGCAAAGAAGAAGTAGGACATAAGGATACAAAAGACGATAAGTCAGGTGACATATGATTAGAAGCTCCAGAGTCTAAGACCCAAATACCTGAGGACATACCCGAAGACATACCTAGTGAAGAGGTGGCCATAGTATGTGGCTGTGTGGCAAGGAACTTTTGAAATTGCTCTGCAAGGGAGGTCATGAACGGAGTGGATAGGGAAGGGGAACCAGGTCCAAATGAGTTTGATGGAGGTACAACTGCTGCAGTGTTAGCCTGTGGAGGCCTATACGAACACTGCTGAGATTGGTTGTCAGATTTCCAATGAGAATGTTGAGGTTCTTGTTGTTGTGGTGGTCGACTATGTGAGGGCTGGTTGCTGCTATTGGGTTGGTTTGCTTGACCCAACCTAGGACACTGAGCCTTCCAGTGACCCTTCTCCTTATAGTAGCCGCATACATCACTACCAACTCTCGAGTAAGGCTTATTCTGATTATTAGATGGTGGTCGAAAAGGGGCTGCTAAAACAGACAGAGTAGAATTGGGGAGAATTCCCTTTCTAGACTGAGTCTTGAGATGTATTTCCTCGGCTACTAACTCATGGACAACAGAATCAACTTACAGAAGTGGGCTACGATGGAGAATGGACCCACGAAGGCCCTCAAAATCATCACCTAGAGCCATCAAAAACTGAACCTGACGTTGTTCTTCCCTACTAGCGATATATGGTGCAAAAGCCCTCAATTCGGGCGACTCCATGAAAGCCAACTGATCCAAAGATCTGTCATTGTAGAATAGAACTCCTAAATACTCAAATTTTTTTGTTCAAGGCCAGGGCACGAATATCACACTCTAATTGGTACCTTTTTGCAAAATTGGACTGTGTAAACAATTTAGCCAAATGATCCCACACCTCCTTTACATATTCAAACTTTGCCAATTGCATACTTATCGAGGGAGCAACGGAGTTGTTGATCCAAGTAATGATTTTTGAATTGTTTGTTTCCCAAACATCTACCAATGTTGCAAATTTATCAGCCTTTTCATTCGTAGGTTTACAAAAATCCCCATTGATATAACCCCACATCTTCTTCTCCTTCAGAGAATTTTTCATCACATAATTCCAGTATGCAAAATTCTTTCCATCGAGTTTAACACTAATCGCTTGAAGCGAATCATCGCATTCAGTAGCCATTACAAAAATGAAGCAATTAAATAACATAAAGCAAACGAACCAAAATCAAGGACAGATCCAAAAACACAAAACAAACGAACTAGAATCAGGGATAGATCCAAAAATGAACGCGAATCAGTGCAAGATCCAAATACGAATTCGTACCTGCGAGAAATCCAAAAATGAACCAAAATCATCCGAAAATTTTTTGATACCTTACATGTGAATATATCAAAAGAAAGGACGTGAATGAGATTTGAACTTGCTTTGATACCATGTGAATATATCAAATAATTAAGAAAACAACAAAGGGAAAAGAGAAAAGAGAGTTAGAGTTTCTCATAACATGAAAACTGAATGAATGAATACAACAGAAAAGAAGAGACAATATGAATGCATGTCTAGGTATACAGTATTACCCTAATATAAACTAAAAGACTAAACTACCCTAAAGCTAATAAAACTAATTCTAATAGCTAACTCTAATAAATATAACTCTTATTGAGATCTAACTCCATATTGAGTGGGATACCTAGTTACAGGAGTTTCCTTGTTAGACTCACCTATGCAAATGTGGAAGTGGGACCGCTTCCTATGAAATTTGGGAAAATTCTATAGAACTTTCACTATAATGGGATATAAGCACATGGCCATAAAGTGCTGGCTTTTGGACTACACCTTAGTAAGGTTGTGTGTGGGTTGTTGTCTGAGATAGAGTTCAAAACTACGATTACTCTAGTATAATCGGAAGCACTATCACTATGCAAAGGTTCAAGTTGAAAAACACCTTTATTTATGCACAATCTTATGATCAGATGCTCGATGAAAAATTCACGTTTTTAAATTTTATTAAAATAAGTAGGGGATTGTTGGAGTATTTTCATAAAATATTATTAAAAATAACTTTATCAATTTTTAACATTTAGTGCTTCAACATTAATCCAATTTAATGATTTTATGAGGTAACAATGTATATAGCAGCCACAAGAAATTAATCTACTTTATTATTATAATATAATACTGGTTATGGTATCCTTTTATGATTAAAACGTTCATGTGAACGTTCATTGATATAACTTCATGTATTGTCTTTTGGTAGTAAGAAGAGAAGGATGATCTCTGTTTGGTTTAGCTTCACTGGAAAGTTTTTTATTTTTATTTTATTTTTATATATATACATAGAAATTGAGCCGAGAAGGAGGGGTTTTCCAACTTTAAAAAATTCTGTGAGCTCTTCTCTTCAAGTTTGACAGAGAGATCAAAATCACTTTTGTGATTCTTGTTTTCAAAATTAAAAAGAAAGATTTTCATTTTCTGTTTCCGAGCAATATATCAGAAAGGGTGTTTAGTATACCGGTTTTTTCTTGGTGCAAAGAAAAACTAAGACAGAAGTGATTCTGGGCTGTTTTATCCTGGGGACGGCGTGGCAAGTAAGAACTGCTTGCACACTTTGGGCAGACAGCGAAATGTCTTAAAGAGAGCGAGATCCGCGACTCGGCCCATAATTTGTTAAAGATGCTATTGATCAGGTAATTTTGATCAGGTAATTTTGAAGTGCGCTTATTTGTAATCGCTAATGAAGAACATTCAACAGGCTCCGATACCACTTTGTTGGAAATTAATAATTTTGAAGTGCGCTTATTTGTAATCGCTAATGAAGAACATTCAACAGGCTCCGATACTACTTTGTTGGAAATTAATAGTAGCTAGCACAACTCTCCTATTAGTATTGGAAATAAGATAACATAAAACTCAATATCGAGAATGTACGAGGAGAAATAATTTGAAGCTTTTATTAATGTTTTTATGCTTCTGGCTTGCATTCTAAAAGCTAGAATACAAGTACTATTTATAGTACCATTATGGTGTTTGGATAAACCAAAAGTAATTTTGGAAACAACATTTATCTTCTTTAAATGTTAAGTTCATTTTAAAATAGTTGAAAATCATGATAAGATTTTAATAACAAAATATTTATTTATATTTGTATTATATATATCATTGTGTGATTTGCAAGATAATAGTTTGAAAACTCAACAACCACTTGATCATTTAATTAGTTAATTTACATTCAAACCATTAGTAAATTTAAATTTAAACACTATTGATTTGTTAAAATGAGTGAGATAAGGTCCTTTCCTAGAGAAAAGGAATCTAAATACCACCTCAATATAAGGAATGAGTTTCCTTGTTTTTCTAAGAATCTATTTCCAGTTGGAAATAGATTCCGGGTCCATTAGACACACCAAACACACAAAAGTAATTCCAAGGAATGAGATTCCTTTTCTCGCTTACTTTCCAAGCAAACCAAACAAAGCCTTTGTTGTTTATGTTTTCTTACTCTCATAGACAATAGTTTACCACCAAATACTCGTATAAGTCGGTTGTAACGAAGGTTTATTAAACAAGCATAAAGCATTGAGAGCATTTTTGCTCACCCAAAATATGGTTCATCAATGCTCACCCAAGCATCCCATTTGTTTAATCCTGAGTCCCACTGCATTGGCCAATGGGATGCTTGAGTGAGCATTGGTGAACCATGTTTTGGGTGAGCAAAAGTATTTTCAAAAGCATTATGACAAAATTTGTTAGGTAAAATGCACTTTTCACCCATGTAGTTTGAGGGTCGTGATATTTTAGTTCATGTAATTTCAATTTAGATATTTTAGACCATAGGATTTATTGATTGTGAGAATTAATTCTAATCAGGACTATTACAATTAAAATTAGAACCCTAATTGTTTAAAAGGTCGTACTAAAATCCCCACATTTTTCATAAATTTACTATTTTCTCATTTCTTTGATTACCTAATTATATATGTTTAACCACCAACTTCTATCAATCTGGTATCCGAGCCTTGTTCCTCAGTCTGGTCACATATTATGTTTATCATTTGGGTATTAGATACACATAAGAAGTAGAATATGATAATTTAAGTAATTCACCGTCATTACAAATCATACAAGAATAGAACAGCACATTAATAAAAACATTAAATGAGCTTATTAAAAATCTTAAAAAATAATCAACTAGAAATTGTTAACGAAGTTAGACATCTACAATTTTTTGTGCAAAAATTAGAAAATAACCAGTAATTAGGTTTAATAAGAGAAGATCCTCTAGCATCCTTTTGAATAACTAATTCATAGAAAGAAACCATCTAGGAATAAAAAATGAGTCTTAGTAACTGCGCTCGAATAATTAGAATAAATGTCAGTAACTATACGCTCGAACTGATATATATATATATTAACAATTATGTTCAACAATTCTTTAAACTACTAGTTCTAATTTTAATCGTAAAAGATCTTATTGGACTTAATTGTTACACGTATGAAACTCTAAGGTCTAAAATCTTCAAATTAAAAGTGCAGGGACTAAGGTGTAACGACCCTCAAACTACAAGGGCTAATAGTGCAATTTAAACCCTTATCAATTTCACAATTTTGATATTATTATTGCCACCTACCACAATATCAAAGGCATTTGTATTCAAATGAACCAAAGTATGTTTTTTTTTTCTTCGGAAAAAGGGGTTAATTAATAAAAAGAAACGCCTAGAGGCACGTACAAAAAGAACAAGGGGCATACCCTAGGATATACAATAGAGAGCAAAAAAAAAAAAAAAAAAACAAAACAACATGCCAAGCCCTGGGGATGGAGCCCATTCTAGAGACAAGGTCAAAGAATAGGCTCCATCCCAAACTAGCAACCTAGACCACATCAAAGGACTGGCTTAAACACTAAGTAGACTGCCAGGGTCTGAGGCGACTCTTTGAATGGCTTCCACTGAACTTCATCTTGGATTCCCACTTCCTTTATCTGGAGGAAAGGGAACTAGCAGGAGCCAGGGATCCTTCTTCAAAATCATCCCCAGTCTCTTCAATCTCCCTGTCTGGAGTGTTACAAGCAGTCTCTCGAGCTTCTGGTTCTTCATCAACCTTTGGGAAATTTTGGGGAAGAGCAGCAAACATATTACTCTCCATCCGAGAAACCGGTCTAGTGTCCTCAGGCACCTTAGAGGAACTAGCTTCATTTTGCACCCCACTAGCAAGCCCGACTTTGGCTTTACCCTTTCCAACCACTACTTTCCATTGACCCTCGCTATGAGACCCGGCTTTAGGAAACTTCACACTCTCTTGGTCCTTTTGATTATCATTCCTAGTAACATATTTCCATACTCCAATTTCTGGCTTTTTGTGATAACTGCTAGTTGGAACAGTATAGCTATGGTGGTGTGGCCTGGGCCTCTGAAGCTTAGGAGCTGGCATAACATTCACAGGTTTGGAACAATAGTGGTAAAAGCAGATACACTTAGAGCATCTCAAAGGAGACCATTGGTTTTCCAAAGAAATTTTCGCCAAAGTACACTCTCCTTTCTCATCATCAAATTTAAGGGCAAACTTTGAGATAAGGTCTTGCTTACCAGTAACCTTGACACAAACCCGTGCCTAGGAAATTCGTCTATGGCTAGCCGTCATTTTGTCCACACACAAAGGATTCCCAATAAAACTAGCAATAAATCAAATACCTTTAGGATTCCATAATTCCAAAGGCACCCCATAGAAATTGATCTAGATGGGAATGGTGTGAGTGGCCTTCTTATCCAATGAAATATTCGATTTCCATGGCCGCAAAATGAAAGTTGGCCAGCAAAGTACCATGGTCCACCCTTAAGGATAGCATCCCTCTCCTCCACACACGAAAGGTGAAAAAATAGAAACCCGAATCTTTGGCTAGAGTATCTTTAAGCCCAGGTTTGGTCCAAAAGCTTTCCATAGATATGGTAACAAGGGAGTAGGGTAGGTTTGCCAATGAAGTGCCCTACCAAAGTGGTTTCCCACTCTTATTTACCCTCAATAATCAATATGTTTGGGACCGTGAGAACCAGATCCTCGCCTCTTGACCCATGAGGGACAAAAGCAAGGGAAAAATAATCGAATAACTCAGAAGTGTCATCATTTATGGTCTTACTGTTCGGTGCCACAACATTCGTAGAATCAGCATTAAAGGTATTAGAAGTGGAACTGGCATGGTCAGTATGGTTTGGCAACTGATCAAAAAGTTGGCTATAGAGCTTAAAGGGAGGTAAGGGCACGCAAGAACCTGTATGGGGGTTGATGGATTCATTGTAGTGCATGGGGCCAACTTGATCTTGGGCTTGACCGTGAGCCTGAGACATTGAAGTAATGGGCTGCAAGCAAGCTGCTCTCACAAGCCCATGATTCTTGTCCCGAGCAGCTAACTTAGAAGTATTGAGAATGCATTTGGCCATGTGCATGGCTGTCACCTTGGCTGTCGTGTACTCTTCACTAAAGTGGACACGTTTAGCATTATTAACTTGTCCTTTTAGAGTTGCATGAGCTGCATTTTCCTTGTATAAACAAACATTATCCTCATTTAAAATGGTAACTCCATCAGAGCTAACCATAGTCTGGCCGCCAACTACCTTACTAGAACCTGGACCAGTATACTTCTTATCTATTATATATATATAAAGACTGAAGCACATCCTTCTACCACAACTTACCACATCAGCAATCTCTAATCACACTAAAAATCCTACGTGTCACTCGCTTCTCTCAATTCCTTTCTATTCTTCTCACTGGCAGCTCTCTCTCTCTCATACACATTAACCATTACACGAAGACTCTTCCACTTCTCTCTCTCTCTCTCTCTCTTAATTGAGTAATACGTTGGGACACAACCTTCACACAACTTTTCTTTACAACCTAAAAGATGTGTTTATCTCTTTCCTGTGTCACTGTGGGATCCAGTGGCATCACAAGAGAGATAGATACATCTTTTAAGAAGGTTGTGTGAAAGTTGTGTGAAGGTTGTGTCCCAAGTATTACTCTTCTTAATTACTCTGTTATCTTTTTCTCTGTCCAACCCAAATCCAAAACCCCATGAGTTGAAGACCAAGAGGCAAAAAAACTTCAACCATCGGTCATCACAGCCTACTTTCCTCTCCACCACCTCCATCTCCACCACCACTGCCTCCCTTGGCTGGCCATCACAGCCTCCTCTCCTCTCCACCATCTCTATTTCCAAACACCTCCATCGCAGCCCCCTTTTTGTATAATAACCATCTATTAGTGAAAGGCCGATGGTGATAAAATCAAGTTATTTCTCCACTTTCATTTACAGTAATTAATGCAAATGAATAACACTAATTTTAGGCAGATAACTATTTCATCAACCTATCAGATCGAAGATCGCTTTGGTCTATTTCACTTTACAAGTTGTTGAATTTTGATCTGATTTCGTCTATTCTTGAGATTTAAATCAGGTTATTTATTTTATTTGCCTTTAACTTCTGAGTTCTTAGGGTTTTCTTGCACTTATTGATGGATTTGTGTCTCTATATTATTTCAATCGGCTTTATGTTATTATGTTTTGAAAGGTTTAGACCACATGTTTGTGCTTTTTCCTGATAATGTATTCATGGTTCTATTTAGGGTGTATGCATTTTTTTAGGTTATTTATTAGGTATTTACTAATTAGTGTCTGGGTTTTAGTAGTTGAATTGTTTTGCATCTCCTGTAAGGCTATGATAGTGTTTTTATGTGGGTTTGGTCTTAGGAATGTTTCGGTTCCACTGAAATGGGTGGCTATAGTCAGTGCCCCCTGTGGACACGCGGAATTCCACCTCTCGTTTGTTTTGAAATAGTTTTGAAAGGAGAAAAAAATGGTCTATTGAAAACAGATACAGAGTCGCCACTTGGTCTTTAGGGAACCAAGAAACCCAATTTGACTCACCCAAATGGATAGAGGGCACCGGCCTTTCATAACCAAAGAACTTGGCTCGGGATTTTGGTACGA
Organism: Hydrangea macrophylla; assembly: GCA_033977485.1. Taxonomy (NCBI): domain Eukaryota; kingdom Viridiplantae; phylum Streptophyta; class Magnoliopsida; order Cornales; family Hydrangeaceae; genus Hydrangea; species Hydrangea macrophylla. The sequence goes on along the minus strand of CM066990.1, from coordinate 7,678,418 downwards.
GAGAGGAAGAAGCCTTTGTCACGACTAAAACACCCTCAACTCGCCCCATCTTTCGACGGGTCTCAATTAGCATCCAAATAATCATCTTATACTATGTTTGGTTCAACAATTAATACTATGATAGTTTATTACATCACATAAGAATCTTCAAATGGAAGATCAAAAGATAAGATATCATTCATAAGATCTAACCAAGTATCACACAATGTAAAGTAAAAGATCACACAAACAAACCTAGGAAAAATAGTCTAATCACATATCAAGTAATTAAGTTTTCCTAATCTAAAGAGGACATGAATTGTTCTTGAAACAAGTAAATAAAGGAAATCAAAATATGCTTACCAAGCTAGTATGATGCATGTTAATCTTTGAGAAAAGAAAACCTCTCAATTCCTGGGACGGATGAGAAAGGAAGATGTGATCAAGGGGAAGCATGAACGGGTGATCAACTTCACTCCTTATAATCTTCTTAGATTAGGGGTCATAAAAGGCCCAAATCTTGCATGGATGCAATGAATGATCCTAAAATGTGCGAAGGTTGTAGTGTGTTGGTGTACATGGACTTTCTAAAGTGATTTAGAAATCTAAAATATGAATGAATTCATGGAGGAAACCATCATGGAATATGTAAAAATATAGTATGGACTACTTCCAAAGATATGAACAAATTTGGAGTACATGTAAGCATCAAATCAAAAAATAAGAGTAAAAGAATGTTTGCTGTGAATAGTGGACAGAACAGTGACGTGATTTTTGGAATTTGAAAAGACAGATTAGGAATGTTTTAGATGCATGATTTTTTATGGAGATCTTCCTTATTATGTGTAGAACACAACCCAAAAATCCAATCTTTAATAACTACTGCAGAATGAGAGAAATCATATAAACAATAGAGGTTACTCAGAAACAGAGTCCGTACTGTCGACTAAAATGTTGGAAAATCTTAGAAAATGGAAACAAAAGGTCTAGAGGCCCATATTATACAGAAAGTTTCCTAAGACATTGAAGTTTAAGGTGAAAATAAGTCAGGACCACTCTCTGTTGAAAAGGTTTCTGGAAAACAAGTTGAAAATCAACCAAGCAGCTGTGACAGTAAAAGCAGAATATCTGGAGAGAATGTTTGGGTCCAAATGGACCACTTCCAGGTATTTCCAAGTCAAACGAAAAATCATGGGTGTTCTCTAATGAGTAAGAAAGACTTTCCAAGTGGTCTTACATTCATACTTTGAGTATTGAACTCAGAATAATTCTTTGAAGTCAAATAACTCACTGATTTGAAGATTTCTTTTTAGAGAAATAAGGTTTATTTATTGGAATCCCAATGTTGGGGTTTTAGAGGGGTTTTGAAATAGGGGTTTTGAAAGTATATTTTCAGCACTTAAAGAGGATTAAAACTACTTGCAATATCAACATCCAACTCATGTAAAGAACCTCCAAGTTTATTGGAAAGTTATGTTTTATTTTTGAAATAACCTCAAGAATACATAGGATTGTATTGGGGTTTTAATCATCATCTATTAAACATGTTTTTAAGGTTAAGAGCTACTATCCATAAGGATTCACTCACCTCAAACTTTATGTCATCACTTAGATGACGATGAACTATAAGTAAAACAAAGAAAATCAAAAAGAAATGAGGTAAGAGGAGATGAACATTGTATATAAGCAATAAAATAAACAATCAATAGATGATATTCAATGGTGGAATCACAAGCATTCAACCTCTCATATATGTGTGTATGTGGGTGTAGATTGCTCTCTAAAACTCAAAGAAGATGAAGAAAATGAATTGAAATCTTGTGAACACAAGTTTAGTTTTGAGAAAACTAATTGAAACTCACATTTGGATTGGATTTTGAAGAAGAAAATCTCTATTCCTCTCTCTATTTCTCCCTAACTCTCTCTATCTCTCTCTAATGGCTTCCAAGTTCTTCCCCAAATGGAAGCAAATGGGTCTCCTTTATAGGCCAATTTGGGGAGGTAATTTGGATTTTAAAAACTCTCTAATTGGTCCAAAATCCCGGAATAATCAAAACTATGTCGTTTTGTTTGTTGGAAATTTGATTTACAACCCAAAAATTAACCAAAAATTACAAAAAAAAAAAATGAAAAAACACTCAGAGTGCTGTCGCGGCACTCGTCCTTTGCCCCCATGGCAGTGGGCCAGTGCCGCCGTGACAGTCAACCCCCCCGGTTGACCAAATTTTGCATTTAGGTCCCCAGAACTCCCAGAATTTGTGAAACGCCCCTATTTCTTCCAAAATTCACAGAACATTCCTACAAAATCCAAATTGAGATTCTGATATACCGTTGGAAAGGTATTAAGGTCTACTTTCCATTAAAAATAGTTTAAAGTTGGGTCACTTTAGAAAGTTTTACGGTATTCGCGATAAAAGCCAATTTGATCGCATTTTTCACCTTAAGAAATTCATAGCAAATTCGTTTTAAGTCCAGAAATTATGTGCGATATACCATTGGAAAGCTATTGACCCCTATTATTTGATAAAAATATTTCAACGTCGAAAAGGCGACTTTGAATTTCTGTCAAACTTGCAGTCAAATCAGTCAAACAGTGCATTTCCAAGAAGTTCTGGGAGCCTCAAGAGACTAACGTTTCCGTCCGATTTTATTTTATAACATTTTTTAAGACTTTTCACATGATTTAAAATGATTTCAGAACTTTCGGGAGGATTCGGATGATTTTGGTCAAACCCTGGTCAAACTTGGTCAAACCGGTCAACGGGGACTTTCCAGGAACTTCCGGGACTTTCGGGGGTCTCTGGGACCTGACGATTTCAAATATTTCTCTTTTAAAATACTTTTCTTTTTATTTTGAATGACATCGAATGATTTTTGAGATTCTGGGCCAATCCGAAGAGTTTTGGGCTTTTAGCGGCATTTTGGTCATTTCTTTGACTTCTTGAGAGTTAGAGGCAATCTCTGAAAATCCGATCTTTCTAATGACCGAGATTTGACATGCTTGTGTATCTGTCAGCTGACAAAATTGGGTGTCTATAGTTTGCCCCTCTTTGGCATGAACTTGCGAGGCAACGCGTGTCGCAAGTGAGTGCCAAAGCCTTGAAGAGACAGGACTTTTGGAGGCTAAAGATTTAGGATAAAAACAAGTGCATTGCGAAAAATGCAAGAAAAAGAAACCAATGCTGAGGGTAGTGCTGATTGTGCTTTGCGTGAGCTGCCTACGTATCCCAAGGGGAATCAGGCCAAGACGTAGTTCGGGGCACAAAGAAACAAACACATGCATATGCACAACAATTAGGCGAATGCTATGCGGGGATGATGCTATGTTATGAGCATGGATGTGATATGAAATGTGTCCTGAGTCCTATCATGTCTAGTGTTTTGATCCTAGTATGAGCTGGTGCTGTAGGGTGTACCACTCCGAGTGGACTTGTGTCATGTCTGTGTTGTGTTCTGAAGTGCTTGTGGTCCTAGTACATGTGTTCTATGTATTCACCACTCTCAATGGGCTTGGTGATCTATGCTTCGCTATGACTAATATACTTGTGAGGGATCTCGACCCAGAGGTCTTACCCAAGGAAGAGCGTAGTGCTCAAAGTGATACTATGGTGCTCAAAAGAATGCTTGTGGTGTGTTTGCCACTCCTAGTGGGCTTTGTGATTTGTGTGTGTTGCGATTGATGGACTATGTGTCATCAATTTGTTGTGTTTGGTGAGTGAAATGACCCTCTAGACTTGACTCATGCTCCCTTTAATCGTGATACTATGGACTCGGTGACTCACAGATTCTCAACAGTGCTTCTCAAATTTCAATGATGATCCTCAATTCTCAACGACGCTTATGTTGTTCCTCAAATCTTTGACGGTGCTTCTCAATGCTTCTTGATTCTCAATGACTATACTCCTCAACTCTTCAATGATGCTTCTCAACTCTTCTGATATTCCTTGATGCTACAACAATGTTTCCCAACTTTTATGATGTTCCTCGATGCTCCTCCACTCTTTAATGATGTTTCTTAACTCTTCTGATGTTCCTCGATGCTTCAACAATCCTTCTTAACTTTTATGATGCTCCTCGATGCTTCAACAATGCCTCTCGACTACTCTGATGTTCCTCGATGCTCCAATAATGCTTCTTAACTTTTCTGATGTTCCTCGACACATCTGATGCTCCTCCTCAGCAATGCTCCTCAACAAATATGATGCTCCTCAACTCTTCAACGATGTTTCTCAACATATCTGTTGCTCCTCGGCACTTCCACGATGTTCCTCAACATATCTAATGCCCCTCGATACATCTGATGCTCCTCAACAACACACTTAGACTTTGAACCCTAAACACCTCAACAACACATCTTGTCAAAACATCTGGACTCTAGGCCCTAAAACAACACATCCCATTGACATACCTCATCAACACATCTAGACTCTGATTAGATAAGCAATGTTTTCTTAGTGTTGGCAATATTTCCTCCAATCAGCCACCTTGAGGAACAACTATCAGTTTGTACTTTGCAACCACTCACGAGTTTATGCCATAGGGATGATTAGTACTCATACTTGGGACACTTCTCATGTTGCAACCTTAACTGGTATAGTAATGATGTTTGGTACTTTTTCTTGTATCCACAGTTTTTATAATTGGGAATCACCTTAAACCCACACATTTGAGACCATCAGGATGAACTGACTTGACAGGAATGATGATGACAAGGAAACTTGGGTTGGTTTGTATGAAACCTCGATCTCTGACACACTTCTGATCAGATTACTACTGACTCAAACAAAGAAGAATTGACTCAGACATGAAATTCTCAAATTGCCATGATCCAATGTGCCTCTATCATAAATGATGTACCGCTCATCTTTTATGTTCACTCCTCATCTTAATATGATAGCACGTTGCTGATAAATCTGGTTTTTGAAAATTCCTCACTATTGATCTAATCAATTCTCTACTTTTCCTAGGAAGTGCTTTGAATTAGTGCCTTAGCTTTTAGAATAAAAGATGCTCTATTTCAAAATTTTTCAAAACAAGTTGGTAACTTGAAAACTTGCCCTTGATGTGAAGGGGTTGTTAGGCAAACGAAGTTTTCCCTAGTTTGAAGTATAGGAAGGCAAATGAGGTAGGTGACCAAAGTTTGCCCCTAGTTTGGATGGTGGTTCATTGGAGGTTTTGGGCAAACGAGGTAGGTGACTGAAGTTTGCCCCTTGTATGAAGGGTAGATAGTAAATTCAGGCAAATGAGGTGGGTAGCCGAAGTTTGCCCCTAGTGTGGAAGGTGATTTCTGGCTTGAGGTAAGGACCGTGACTTTAATCTCTCAAATGCTCATAACTTTTGCCTAGGCACTAGTGAGGTGACCAAGCAAGCTCTTTTCTCTCTTTTGTTATTGCTCACTCTGGATTTAGCTCTAATTTTTGGCTAGGCATCCTTTCAGATTTTCGACCTAGCGAGCCATCCTTCTTTTCTTTTTAGAAAGTCTGCCTACGTACCCCCGAGTGGGGATCAGGTCCAACGTAGTTCGGGCGAAGGCTTTGAAAGAAGAGGGGTTAATATTGGTGTTGACCGAACCAATGCGGTTACCTACGTATCCTCGAGTGGGAATCAGGTCGAGCGTAGTTCAAGGCAAGGTTCTTGGAAAGGAGAGGTATGAGGGTTTTTCAAACCAATCATCACATAAGTTCAAACTTAAGAACCTTGTGGTAACTTTGAATAAGAGGATTCAGTTTCAGTCTCCATTTCTTTTCTTTTCTTTTTTTATTTTTATTTTTATTTTTTTAATTTTGAGTATTGATCCTTTTCACTTTCGCCTAGCCAGTCAATTTTGCTTTTCATGTGAGATCTTCTGATCGCAATCTCAAAATTTCATAATGTGCATGTCAGCTCTCAGAATTTGTTTGTGGTCCTTCTGAGCCTTTTGAAATATGATTTAGGCATGTTGTATGATGTACCTTGAAACGTACAATTCTCTGTATCACCAAAATTTTCTTTCTTTCATTTTCTCCATCATTTTGACTAGCTAGGGTCAGATCTTGAAAATCAATACCTTTTTAGCTCTAACTTTTGCCTAGGTGCCCTTTCGGGTTTTTAACCTAGCGAGCTTTTATATTCTTTCTTTTTCTCTTTTTTTTTTAAAGTGGAGATGAAACACACTAAAATGTTTGGCTACCATCAAGGACTAAGTTTGCATTGCTTTCAATCGGACAGATTGTATGGCCCCCAATTAGATTGGGCTCAAGGCCTTGAAATGGTGGGAAAAAGGTGTTGGGCAAGCCCCATGTTAGTTCCAAGTATGTCTTTTTGAGATTGAGGCAAGAGCATCTTTAAATTCTTTAAGTAAGACTATTCAATTCTCGGCTCTTCATCGGTGTCAGCAAAAAATCGACTTTGAATTTTTCAAGATTTTTTTTGTGTTTGATGCAAAAGAATTTTTTTTTAGCATAGTAATATCCATGGTAATTTGAAAAGTCACACTTCAGTTCAGCGATTCATACATTTATGACTAGGCATGTTAGGTTAAGGAAAATGAAATTTCATTCCATTAGAGAAGGATTACATTACTCGACACAAACCCATAACAACTCGATGACAGACAGACTCAACTACAAGACCAAACTTGAAATAGACTCAAAACATAGAACATACTCGACTTAGTCTCAAATGGAGTGTCACGGTGACTCGCTTATTCTTTTTATTATACTTTTTTTTTAGCAGAAGTTCAGACACCATTACTTCCTCACATAGCTTCAACAATCATTGGCCTCAGCGAAGAGGATAATTTGAATGGATATGCCATGGGCGTAGGTTCAATGAAGCTGACTTTTGGGTGACAAGGGGTTGGATGGGTGGTGGCTCGATGATTCTTCGGTCAATGAGGTCTTTGATATCATGGCGGAGACGTATGCACTGGTCGGTGTCATAGTCTGGGCCTTGGTGGTAGGTGCAGTATTTGGATAGGTCACAGTTATGTGGTGGGGGATCGGCACGAGGCTGAAGGAGTTGGAGGTGCCCCTTTTTTATCAGGCGGCCTAAGGCTATGGAGGGGGAGATATTTAGCTTAGAAAATTCACGGGGTACCCTATTTTGGTAAGGGTGGCTAGGTAAGCTATTTTGGTTTGTGAGTTGCTATGGTCAGGGAGAATAGGCCATGGGTTGGTTACTAAGGGTGTTGACATCCGAAGGATTTCGGGAGTAGTCAGGCCTCTTGGACTGGCTTTGTGATTCTTCATTCTTGATCTTCCCTTCCCTAATTGCATCCTCAATTCTAGTCCCAATCTCAAATAGTTCTTCAAATATTGAGATGAACTGGTAGAATAGTTTCTCATGGTACAACGGCTGTAGATTCTTGATCAACATTCGAACTTGTTCCTTTTCGACTGGTCGGTGGGTCATTTGGGCCACTTTGTTCCTCCATCTGCTCAAGAACGCAGCGAAGGACTCATTGGAGTTCTGTCGAGTAGTCTCTAGATCCCAGATGGTGACATCGAGCTCTTGGTTGTAGGAGTAATGATCAATAAAGACCTGGACTATATCTTCCCAAGTCCGCGTCTTAGAAACCTCCAAGGTCAGAAACTAGGATAGAGCAGCCTTGGTGAGAGTTTGAGGGAACTACATTGCGATGTGCTCATGGGTACAGCCCATTGATTGGAAAACACTCATGGAGAACTTTATGTGGCTCTTCGGATTCCCAGTTCCTCAAAATGATCAATTTCATGCATCTTGAAGTTCTCAGATAGCTTTAATTTGTTGGGCTCAAACAATCCTTCTAGATCTAACATGTAATCGTCGACCCCTTTACTCTTTCTCAGTATGTTCTCAAGCTTGTCGACTTTGTCCATTTTCTCCTAAAACGTTTTCTCATATGTAGGCGGTGGGACCCCTTGAAATCAATCTTCTTCCCCATTATTCTCATGTACAACGACGAGAGGTGGCACAAACCCCAGTGGTGGTGGTGGCATGAAACCTGGTAGTGGCAGGAACCCAGGTGGGTACGGTGGCTGCTGCTGTTTCAATTCCTCCATGAAGGCTAAAACTTGTGCCAACCGGTTAGACTGTTGGTTGATCATTTTTGTCATTCTTGTTTCCAAACCTTCCGGATCCATAAAGCTAACTTTTGACGGAGTGATTCTGATAAGGTGGCTCCCTGATCCTTTCTCCCACAACGCAGATCCTGGGTGCTTAGAACTTATACTGACATATAGATGTGAAAAGACTGCGTGTTAGACTTTGACAAGTGAGGACTGACTCGTGTACTGACAGACTATCACAGTCTATGCAAACTGATGAAGCAAGCATGCAGATGCAAGCCCTAATCTACATGATTCCCCTACTTCTAACAGATAACAGTTAAGCAAGTAAGGTCCTAGCCATACAGAGTGTGCTAATTTTACTTTCCAATATGATCACCATGAGAAAAAGAAGAATTTCCAAGATATTTGGGAGATTCGGGGGAATTTATGGGAAAAACAGGGATTTGAAGGAAATCTAGAGTTTCTGGAAGAAATTGGGATTTCTGGGAAATTTAGACAGAGTTTCTGGGAGAAGTTTATGGAAAAAGTAGGGATTTCAAGATTTCTGAGAGACATAGGGATTTCTAGGAAATCTAGGCGGATTTGATAGAATTCTGGGAGAAACAGGCATATCTGGGAAATTGAGATAGAGTTTCTGGAAGAAATTGGTATATTTGGGAAATCTGAGAAATTTGGACAGAGTTTCTGGGAGAAACTGGTATATCTGGGAATTTTTGAAAAATTTAGACAAAGTTTTGGAAAAAACTGGGACATCCGGATGAGTTGGGCAGAGTTTTTAGGAGAAACAAGTGTATATGACAGGAGCATGTGATGATGGTGATCATACCGTCTAGCAAGTTTTCATACTCCTATATCTTTTGACCGACAAACAAAGTTTGAGGTGTATATCTCGGTGAACATAGAGTAGACATCCTTATCATGGTGCCTAGGCAGGTTAACTCATTTTAATCACATGTGAGTGATTGCCTTGGGAATCATAAGAAAGAGGTTCTGCCTCATGCCACATAAGCGACTACACTGCGCAGGTAATCCCGTCAGGGCACACAGCAGTTATATCACCTTGTCCTATCTGAAAAGATAAATCAACAGTCCTATGAAAGGTTCTATAGGAAATTTATATGCAAAAGCAGGGTTTAGTCAAAGGGGGTCCGTTGATGAGAGTTCCGATATACCGTCAGAAAGACAGTACAGAGGTTTTTACTCTTTTAGATATACCTTGGAAGGTACAGTATCAACGGTGACTTGTGCCCTGGCACAGCAAGACCTGAGCAATGTCAGTGTCGCGTTTCAGACACAATCGGAGGAAAAAATGCAGAGTGCAATGTGGTGAACCAAACACAGTACAAAGATGATTTTAAGGATGCTTCTTATGGGTCAAACCTCTGTATTATTTTGTCTTAAAAATAAATGTCCCCAGCAAAGTCGCAAGATTGTGGACACGCGGAATTCCACTTCTTGTTTGTTTAAAATTGTCATGAAAGGAAAAGAAAAGGTCTGTTGGAAATAGATACAGAATCGTCACTTGGTCTTTAGTTAACCAAGAAACTCAATTTGACTCACCCAAACTGATAGAGGGCACCGACCTTTCATAACCAAAGAACTTGGCTGGGGGTTTTGGTACGAGAGAGGAAGGAGCCTTTGTCACAACTAAAACACCCTCAACTCGCCCCATCTTTCGACGGGCCTCAATTAGCATCCAAATAATCATCTTATACTATGTTTGGTTCAACAATTAATACAATGATAGTATATTACATCACATAAAAATCTTGAAATAGAAGATCAAAAGAAAAGATAGCATTCATAAGATCTAACCAAGTATCACACAATGTAAAGTAAAAGATCACACAAAAAAACCTAGGAAAAATCGTCTAATCACATATCAAGTAATTAAGTTTTCCTAATATAAAGGGGACATGAATTGTTCTTGAAACAAGTAAATAAAGGAAATCAAAATATGCTTAGCAAGATAGTATGATGCATATTAATCTTTGAGAAAAGAAAACCTCTCAATCCCCGGGATGGATGATAAAGGATGATGTGATCGAGGGGAAGCATGAACGGGTGATCAACTTCACTCCTTATAATCTTCTTAGATTAGGGGTCATAAAAGACCCAAATCTTGCATGGATGCAATGAATGATCCTAAAATGTGCAAAAGTTGTAGTGTGTTAGTGTACATGGACTTTCTAAAGTGATTTAGAAGTCTAAAATATGAATGAATGCATAGAGGAAACCATCATGGAATATGTACAAATATAGTATGGACTACTTCCTAAGATATGAACAAATTTGGAGTACATGTAAGCATCAAATCAAAGAATGAAAGTAAAAGAAAGTTTGCTGTGAATAGTGGACAGAACAGTGACGTGATCTTTTGGAATTTGAAAAGATGGGTTAGGAATGTTTTAGATGCATGATTTTTTTACAGAGATCGTCCTTATTATGTGTAGAACACAACCCAAAAAGCCAATCTTTAATAACAATTACAGAATGAGAGAAATCATACAAAAAATAGAGGTTACTCAAAAATAGAGTCCGTACTGTCGACTGAAATGTTGGAAAATCTTAGAAAATGAAAACAAAAGGTCTAGAGGCCCATATTATACACAAAGTTTCGTAAGCCATTTAAATTTAAGGTAAAAATAGGTTAGGACAACTCTGTTTGGAAAAGTTGTCAGGAAAACAAGTTGAAATTCAACCAAGCCACTGTGACAGTAAAAGCAGAATATCTGGAGAGAATGTTTGGGTCCAAATGGACCACTTCCAAGTATTTCCAAGTCAAACCAAAAATCATGGGTGTTCTCTAATGAGTTAGAAAGACTTTCCAAGTGGTCTTACATTCATACTTTGAGTATTGAACTCAGAATAATTCTTTGAAGTCAAATAACTCATTATTTTGAAGATTTTTTTGAGAGAAATAAGGTTTATTTCTTGGAATCCCAATGTTAGGGTTTTAGAGGGGTTTTGAAAAAGGGGTTTTGAAATTATATTTTTAGCACTTAAAGAGGATTAAAACCACTTGCAATATCAACATCCAACTCATGTAAAGAACCTCCAAGTTTATTGGAAAGTTATGTTTTATTTTGGAAATAACCTCAAGAATACCTGGGAATGTATTGGGGTTTTAATCATCATTTATCAAACATGTTTTTGAGGTTAAGAGCTACTATCCATAAGGATTCACTCACCTCAAACATCATGTCATCACTTAGATGATGATGAACTATAAGACCGTGGAATGATTTTGGTTCTCGGGTATCCAATCAATTAATCCCCCAAACAAACCAAACCGGGGAAGCTTAAGCGGAAATGAAAGAGTAGGGTGAGGGAACAGGAGGGAAGCCACTAAATTGAAGACTTCGCTCGCTCGCTCTAACGCTCGTTTAGTAGATAGCGAGTGGAGTGCATAAGCCCCTTTAGAGATATAGCGAGTGGAGTGCATAAGCCCCTTTAGAGATAAAACAAAGAAAAACAAAAACAAATGAGGTAAGAGGAGATGAACATTGTACATAAGCAATAAAATAAACAATCAATAGATGATATTCATTGGTGGAACCACAAGCATTCAACCTCTCATATATGTGTGTATGTGGGTGTAGATTGCTCTCTAAAACTTAAAGAAGATGAAGAAAATGAATTGAAATCTTGTGAACACAAGTTTAGTTTTGAGAAAACTAATTGAAACTCACATTTGGATTGAATTTTGAATAAGAAAATCTCCATTCCTCTCTCTATTTCTCCCTAACTCTCTATCTCTCTCTCTAATGGCTTCCAAGTTCTTCCCCAAATGGAAACAAATGGGTCTCCTTTATAGGCCAATTTGGGGAGGTAATTTGGATTTTAAAAAGTCTCTAATTGGTCCAAAATCCCAGATTAATCAAAACTATGTCATTTTGTTTGTTGGAAATTTGATTTAAAACACAAAAATTAACCAAAATTACAAAAAAAATGAAAAAACACTCAGAGTGCTGCCGTGGCGCTTGTCCAGTGCCACTGCGGCAGTAGTCCAGTGCTGCCATGGTAGTCAACCCCCCGGTTGACCAGATTTTGCGTTTAAGCCCCCGAAACTCCCTGAATTCGCGAAACGGCCCTATTTCTTACAAAATTCACAGAAAATTAATTCAAAATCCAAATTGAGATTGTGATATACCGTTGGAAAGGTATTGAGGTCTACTTTCCATAAAAAAATAGTTTAAAGTTAGGTCACTTTAGAAAGTTTTACGCGATTCGCAATAAAAGCCGATTTGATCACATTTTTCACCTTCAGAAATTCATAACAAATTCATTTTAAGTCCAGAAATTATGTGCGATATACCTTTGGAAAGTTATTGACCTCTAGTATTTGATAAAAATAATTGAACGTCGAAAAGGCGACTTTGAATTTCGATCAAACTTGCAGTCAAATCAGTGAAATAGTGCATTTCCAAGAAGTTCTGGGAGCCTCAAGAGACTAACGTTTCCGTCTGATTTTATTTTAAAACATTTTTGAAGACTTTTCACATGATTTAAAATGATTTCAAAACTTTCAGGAGGATTCGGATGATTTTGGTCAAACCCTGGTCAAACTTGGTCAAACCTTAGTCAAACCGGTCAACGGGGACTTTTCGGGAACTTCCGGGACATTCGGGGTCTATGGGAGCTGACGATTTCAAATATTTTTTTTTTAAAATACTTTTCTTTTTATTTTGAATGAAATTGAATGATTTCTAAGATTTTGGGCCAATTCGAAGAGTTTTGGGCTTTTAGCGGCATTTTGGTCATTTCTTTGACTTCTTGAGAGTTAGAGGAAATCTCTGAAAATCCGATCTTTCTAATCATCGAGGTTTGACATGCTTGTGGCCTCCTAAATCTGTTAGCTGACAAAATAGGGTGTCTACCCCCCCCCCCCCCCCCCCCCCCTCCGCGCTCATGGTCAGTTTTTGCACCACATGGTTTCTTCATGTTTGATAAAAATTTAAACGTTGCTAAGCATAAGAAAGAGGAAGCAGGGTTTGGAAGAAGTTCAATGTTCCATTTATGGCAGAGTATATATTATAGTACATAGGACATACACGTGGGTGTATACATGACCATCAAATTTTATCCAAACAAAATATAGCCTAAAGTTTTGGAATTGGAATTGAAGAGTATCTACTTTTCGATTGGAGGTAAATTATAGTTTATATTCTTCTCTTCTTCTTCTTCTTTTTTGCTTCCCTTGATCATATTGAGATGTGAAATAATTGATGAGTGGCGCTTTTTGTGAATTGGGTCAAGTTGTTTAAGAATAAGTACATATGCACAAAATACATCGAATCTAGGTAAATACATCAAAGCCTGTGTGAAAGACAAGCCTTTGACCAAATCATCAAATCCAGGTAAAAACAAAAGGTGCGTTGCAAAAATCGGGTGCGCAGAGAGCCAAAAGCTGGTCATGCTCAAAGGTAAGTTGCCTACGTATCCCATTGGAAATCAGACCAAGACGTAGTTCAAACAAGGGGCAAAACAAAAATGCAAATAACCGCATAGATGGATGCTCCTATCTTATTGTGATGCATATGCTCAAACAGTTTCATGTCCCATGCTCCCAAGCGCGATGATTCTGCGTTATGCTGCTTTTCCTATTATTAGAAATGTGCCTTATGCTTCAAATTCTCTGATTATGTTATAGTTATATTATTGGGAACATGTGTTTTGAGGAATCATCTGATCGACTAAGCTGCTTCATGCCTTACACTCCATAGTCAAATATGGTAGCACGCTGAAAGATTGAGTTGCTTCATACCTTACACTCCATAATCCTCCAAAAATCATCTGATCGACTGAGATGCTTCCTGCCTTACACTCCATAGTTGAATCAGGTAGCACGCTGAAAGATTGAGTCGCTTCACGCCTTACACTCCATAATCCTCTAAAAATTATCTGATCGACTGAGACGCTTCCTACCTTACACTCTATAGTCAAATCAGGTCGTATGCTGAAAGATTGAGTCGCTTCACACCTTACACTCCATGATCCTCCAAAAAATCATCTGATTGACTAAACCACTTCACGCCTTACACGCCATAGTTGAATCAGGTAACACGCTGAAAGATTGAGTCGCTTCACGCCTTACACTCCATAATACTCCAAAAATCATCTAATTGACTGAGCCGCTTCACGCCTTACACTCTATAGTCGAATCAGGGAGTGCGCTGAAAGATTGAGTTGCTTCATGCCTTACACTCCATAATCCTCCAAAAAATCATCTAATTGACTGAGCCGTAGCGATGTTGGGATTAGCGCAGATATGTTTTGAAAATTGAGGACGCAAATTTATCACTTCATAAAGCCAATGCAGATTTGTTTTAACTCATGATTCCTAGTTTAATTTCCTTCTAGGGGTTACTTTTTCGATATTCAATTTTGAATTACTTTTCCTAAATCTGGAAGCACTTGGATTTGTATCTGCTTTCAATTTCTGAAATTGAGGATTAATCATATCCAAATTAGCTTAATTTTCCCATAATATAGAGTCTACCAGATTCAAAATCAAATCAAATTTCAAAATCGGGAGTCAATTAGACTTCAATCAAATCAAAATTCTTTAAAAATCTAAAGTCGATTAGACTCAACTTTATTCAAATTTCAAAAATTCGGAGTCATTCAAACTCAAATCACATCAAATTTTCAAAATTCGAAATCATTCAAGCTCTAATTCATTCATTTTCCCAAGATTTGGAGTCAATCAGGCTCTAAACAAATCAAATTTCCAAGTTCGGAGCTAATCAGACTCCAATCAAATCAATCTTTCAAAATCCGGAGTCAATCAGACTCCAATCAACTCAATTTTAAAAATTCTGGAGTTAATCAGATTCTAAATAAATCAAACTTTTTAAAAAAATCCGGAGCAAATCAGACTCCAATTTATTTATTTTCTAAAATCTGGAGTCAATCAGACTCCAATTAAATCAGACTTTCAAAAATCCGGAGCCGATCAAACTCCAATTTATTCACTTCCCAAAATTCGGAGTCATTTAGACTCCAATTTAATCAATTTTTGAAATTCTGGAGTCAATCAGACCCCAATCAAATCACTTTCCAAAATTTGGAGTCGATCAGACTTCAATTAAATCAAATTTCAAAATCGGGAATCAATTAGACTCCAATCAAATAAAAAATTCTTTAAAAAAGCGGAGTCGATTAGACTCATATTAATTTAATCAAATCAAATTTCAAAAAAAATCTGAAGTTATCCAAAATTAAATCAAAATTCCAAAAAAAAAAAAAATTCGAAGTCGATTAGACTCAACTTTATTCAATTTTCCAAAATTTAGAGTCAATTAAACTCCTAATTAAATCAAATTTTTAGAAAGTTCTGGAGTTGATTAGACTTAATTTAGTTTATTTGCCGAAACTGGGTGTTTTTGACAAAAATTCCTTACAATCAGGGCTAATTTTGATTATTAAAAGGGCTTAAGAACTCATTTTTCAAACTTTGGGGGTCCTTTTGAAACGAGGGAAAATCTTTAGGGACATGGGAACAAAATTCGGTGGTCCTCATTATAAATATGAAAATTTAGGAGGAAAAGGGCCACCTGGCACACGCGGCGTTACTCGGTGAGGAGGAACGGCACTCCCTGAGTGCCGGTCGGCACTCTGTTAAATGTCGCGCGGCACTCACTGAGTGCCGGCGACTTTCCATCGAGTGTCGATCTGACTAGCAGTGCATAAAACTTGATTCTTCTTCTTTCTTTTTTCATTCTCTTCTTCTCCCTATTTTAGATTTTCTCTCTAGGATCTCACTCCCTCTTGATTCTCTATACAAAAACCACTCAAAATCAAGGTATGTTCACTCCCTAATCATCAAGATTTCATCTTTGCTTTGATTTATACTTAAAAATTCATGGTTTCATCATGTTATTCTCATAAATTTTCATGTGAATCTTAACTTTTCTCTTCCTTTGCTTGTAGATTCTTGAATGGCTAGTGGTTCAGGATCCTACGGACCCACTAAGAAGAAGAATAAGCCCAACCTTCGCCACAACTCATCAGTTTTACTCGCCGACCCTGGGTGCACCTCTCGGCATGGGCTTTCAACAGATTGGTATACTCCCAAATCCCCCTTTTTATGCTTATGATAAAATAATGCAATGCAATGCAATCTGTGATGAACAATGCATGTATGAGTGCCCCTATGACTTTGTGTATTTGAATGTATTAAAACTTATTTGCGATATCCCCGTCTGTTTGAATTGATTTTCTTGTCATGATTTGGGGTTCAATGCTTGGCATTGTGCTTTTTGCTTATCGTCCTTATTTAGATTCATTACTTTTCCATGCTCATGAATTCCATTATCTCGTTTGTCCACTGGTAATGAGGGTTGCACCTGTTAGGAAACTGTGTTCCCAGAATCCGTTGACAGTGCGTATAAGTTGGTATAGCAAAAATTTTTGTGAAATCTATAATAACCTTACAAGGGCAGAACTAGGGTTACCTTGAACTGCAAAAACGGATTGCTGTAGTAGACGAATCGAGAACACGGGCTCAATAACAGCTCACGATCTTCTACCATATTCCTCCGCTGCCAAAATATCGAACTGAGTGTGGGCTCTTTCCAAATCTTTTCTGTTTTCTGCTCTTCCTCTTTTGCGCTTTCTTTTCTATTCCGAGTTATAACACTCTATATGGAAAATGCAAATTGAGAAGAGTGCCAAAGCAGCAAATATATAGGCTACGATAGGGACCATAAGAAGTCAATAAGGAATAAGCTTCTTTATGGAATTAGGAAACCCTAATTCGAACTGAATCAGATTCCTATTTCCATAAATTATAATTCATACCACTAAAGAATTATAATTGCACTCCTACCCTTATCTCAAAAAAATATTTCGAGCTCTATGTTATTAAATGCTTATTATTTCCCCACGTTAAGATTACAGATATCCATTAATTAAATATAATTACTGACAATCATATTTAATTAATTTCTTAAAATTCCTTGAGATCCTCTGCTTAACTTATCTGATATTTCGGATACAAAATCCACCTGCAGGGTTTGACATAATCAAAACTTATAAGCTTTCTCAAGGGGATATCATCAATCCCATAATTGAGACATGGATTCCATCATTAATTAATATCCACCACACAATTAATATTGCCACCCAATCCAATGAGATATTGACCCATTTAAGGATCGCACCCTTTTAGGGATCAAAGTGTAAATATCAAATGTACGTGTCTACAAATTAACATAGGATTTAGAGCATAAGCACTCATAATGGCCTTGATGTATTAATTATCTTATAAGTCAGTATAAAGATAATTACCCCAAGTCAGTCCCGTTTAATACACAAAGTGTACCAGCATAGTGAGTTGAAACTATACTGTTTTCCGTAGGCAAGACAAACCTACTACAACACCATGCTGCAGTCCTACCGATGGTGTATCCAATCCCATCTAAGACTATAAACCAAAATCTTACATTCTATAATATCTGATGGCCTGATCTTCCGTGTGTAAGCCGAACTCTACACACCAAGCCACCTACTATATAGAATGAGAGACACACATGCATAATATGAAATAAATAATATAATACAATCATTGCCCACACAGATTCTCATAAAAATGGAATAACTGATTTTATTGAATGAATAATAAATCAACTACATAAAGCATGGCTTTTAGTACATATCCCTAACAATCTCCCACTTAGACTCAAAGCCATGATGCGACACACCTCACTCATATCCCTTCTATGTGACTATCAAAAGTCTTGGCCGGTAAGCTCTTGGTGAAAGGATCTGCCAGGTTATTTGCTGATGCTATCTTGGTCACTTCAACATTACCTCTTTGCACGATCTCTCGTATCAGGTGATACTTACGCTCAATGTGTTTTCCCTTCTTATGGGCCCTGGGTTCCTTTGAGTTAGCAACTACTCCGCTATTATTGCAATAAAGGGTAACAGCCGATTGTATCACAGGTACTACTCTTAGATCCATAAGAAAGTCTCTGAGCGGCTTCCGAAGCAGCCACATACTCGGCTTCCATAGTGGAATCAGCAATACATGACTGCTTGATACTCCTCCAAGTAATGGCTCCACCTCCTAGGGTAAACACATATCCTGAGGTAGACTTTATGGAATCCTTATCTGACATGAAATCAGAATCTATTTACCCAATGGGTACAAGACTGTCTACTTGGTAAACTAACATATAGTCTCGAGTCCTTTTTAGGTACTTGAGAATATTTTTCACCGCAGTCTAATGTTCTTGCCCTAGATTAGACTGATATCTACTAACCATGCCAACAGCAAAGCAGATGTCAGGTCTAGTACATAGCATAACATACATTAGGCTTACTACTACCGAGGCATAAGGAACTGCCTTCATCTTCTCTATCTCATCAGTTGTCTTAGGACACTGATCCTTAGAGTAATTCCATGTCTGAAGGGAAGGAATCCCTTCTTGGAATCTTGCATGCTAAACCTTGCAAGTATATTTTCAATATAAGTGCCTTGTGACAAGCCCAACATCTTACTCGTGCGATCTCGCATAAGCTTGATTCCTAGGATGTGACCTGCTTCTCCCAAGTCCTTCATATCGAATTGACTGGATAACCATACCCTTACAGAAGATAATACCCCCACATCATTTCCGATTAGCAAGATATCATCCAGATATAGTACTAAGAACACCACCACGCTTCCATCATGTTTCTTGTACACACAGGATTCATCCACACATTGATTAAAACCAAAAGACTTGATTGCTTGATCAAAGCGGATATTCCAAGACCTAGATTCCTGCTTAAGTCCATAAATGGACTTCTTAACCTTGCACAACATATGTTCTTGGCCCTTTATGATGAACCCTTCTAGTTGTACCATATAGATGCACTCGTCAAGATTCCCATTAAAAAATGCTATATTGACATCCATTTGACAAATTTCATAATCAAAATGTGCAGCAATGGATAAGAGAATCCGGATAGACTTCAGCATTGCCACCGGCAAAAAAGTTTCCTCATAATCGATCCCTTCTTTTTGAGTGAACCCTTTCGCAACAAGCCTAGCTTTAAAGTTTTCCACCTTACCATCTGCTCCTCTCTTTTTTTTATAGATCCACTTGCATCTAATGGGTTTTACTTCATTGGGTGGTTCTACAAGATCCCAGACTTGATTGGAGTACATAGACTCTATTTTAGATTTCATAGCCTTTTGCCAATGATCTGCATCTTTATCTTGGAGTGCTTCATTGTAGTTACAGGGGTCAGTACCTTGTTCATCAGGGACCCGGTCATAAGACTCTCCCAAGAACATATACTAGTTAGGTTGAATAATAACCCTCCTACTACGACGAGGCACAACCCGTTTCGGTGTATCACTGATATTTCGTTGTGAAGATTCTGAACTTAATACACCATTATCTAAATGTTGTACTGGTTTAGGAACCTACGTGTTAATGGTTGGTTCAGGATCTACACGAGTTTCGATAATCCTCCCACTACGACGTGGTAATGGAATATCGATAACTTTTTCTTGTGGTGTTTCTTCTCGTACCGTTGGTATCGAAGAAGTATGTCTCGGTGTCTCTCCTCTCATTTCCTCTAAAATAATACGACTTCTGGGCTTGTGGTCCATAACATAGTCCTCTTCTAAGAATGTGGCATTGGTGCTAACAATAACCTTATGATCCTTAGGACTATAAAACAGACCACCTTTAGTTCCTCTTGGATACCCAACAAAGAAACATACTTCTGTTCTCGATTCTAACTTTTTTGTGTTCCCTTTTAGCACTTTTGCTGGACTACCCCAGATCCGAACATGCCGCAGACTAGGCTTTCGCCCAGTCCATAATTTTGTGGGAGTAGTAGGAACTGACTTAGATGGTACCAAGTTTAGAATGTATGCAGTTGTCTCTAATGCGTGTACCCAAAAAGAAATTAGTAAATCCGAATAACTCATCATAGATCTTACCGTGTCCATAAGAGTCTTGTTCCTTATTTCTGCTACACCGTTCTGCTGAGGCATACGGGTTGCAGACAATTGGGATGTAATCCCTTGCTTCAATAAGTATTCCCTAAACTCTCCCAAGAGGTACTCTCCACCACGATCAGATCATAGTGTCTTGATCCATTTACTTAGATGCTTCTCCATTTCAGCCTTGAAGTCTTTGAATTTCTCAAAGCATTCAGACTTATGCTGCATCAAGTAAATGTACCCATACCTTGAGTAATCATCGATGAAAGTGACAAAGTACTCAAATCCCCCTCTTGCTTGGACAATCATAGGACCACACAAATCAGAGTGAACCTGTTCCAACGGCTCTTTAGCTCTATAGCCCTTGGCCGAGAATGGCCTCTTGGTCATTTTACCTTCCAAGCAGGATTCACAGATTGGAAGTGCCTTCACTTCCAATGAACCTAATGGCCCATTTTGAACCAGTCTTTGAATCCTTTTCAAATTAATATGTCCAAGGCATAAGTGCCAAAGATGCGTTTGGTTCATCCTCGAAGGTTTTTTTCTCTTAAATGGAAAACTATTTGTGTTATTCAATTCATTATGTTGCAGTATAGGAGAGACATGATTAATAATATATAGATCATCCACCAATAGACCAGAACAAAGAAAATGTTTATTTTCTTTAATAACTACTATTTTATTAAAATGAAGTGAATATCCATTCTTTACTAAACTAGAAACTGAAACTAAATTCCTTCTTATAGAAGGTACAAAAAGGTAATTTCTTAATATTAAAATCCTATCTCTACCAAAACTAAGATGTAGATCTCCTACTGCAATTGCTGCTACTCTTGTAGCATTTCTCATATATAGATAAACCTCTCCATCACTAAGCTGCCTGGTTCCCTGGAACCCTTGCAAAGAATTGCATACATGATCAGTGGCTCCCGTATCTACACACCAGGTACCGATAGATCGGACTGCTAAACACGATTCAACAACTAGTAAATGAGACTTACCTTGATTGTTCTGTCTGGCAAGATAAACCGGACATTACTTCTTCTAGTGTCCAGGCTACTTGCAAACAAAACATTTGCCTTTAGGCTTTCCCGGTTGTCCTCTTGGCCTTTGGATTGACAGAGGACCCGCGGCCTTCTTTTGAGCCTTTTTCATTTTCTTCTTGCCTTTCGACTTTAAAGCAGAACCTTTCTCAAACACAAGAGCACTCCCTGACTTTCTGTTGAGACCCTCAGCTACCAGGAGTTCTTTAAGCAGCTCCGCCAAAGTATAATTAAATTTATTCATGTTGTAATTGAGGCAGAATTGCTTAAAAGACTCTGACAGTGATTGAAGTACAATATCGACCAGGGTTTTTCCATCGATTTCATCTCCAAGGATCTCTAGTTCATTAAGAAGAGATATCATCTTAAGAACATGATCCCTTACAGGCGTCCCCTCAGCCATGGTTGTGTTCATCAAGTCTTTCATAGCAACCTGCTTAGCAGCACGACTTTGATCCCCGAACATCTCTCGGAGGCTCTCCATCATGTCATAGGCACTGGTTATTGACTGATGCTAATGTTGCAGAACATTTAACATGGATGCCAAAATGTAACACCTTGCCATCTCATCAGCCTTGACCCATTTCTTGTGAGCCTGGGTTTCCTCAGCTGTTGCCCCCTCACCAGGTTACTCAGGACATTCTTGAGTAAGCACAAACTTGTACTCTTCAGCAGTTAACACAATATCCAAATTCTTTTTCCAGTCTATATAGTTTGGTCCAGTAAGTTTGTTTTCTTTAAGTATAACAGCAAGTGGATTGAAAGTACCCATTTAAAAGCCTGAGAATCACATAACATAAATAATTACGTTTGGGCAAAAAATACTATGGATTTGAGTTGAAAATATTGGTTCCCTCTACCATATTTAAAAGGAATCCACCAGCAACATTATACACCGCGAATAGTATGACTTGATGGGAAGCCATATACTATCCATCATTTGCTTAGATAGACAATTGCCTTTTAATTTTACTATCCAGGCAATGTACTTTGCCTAATAAAATTAAACTGCTGACTTGCTTTGGTCCTATAAATAATAATAGTGACTTAGATGGAGAGGATATTATTATTTATAGTTAAGTGTATACCATCACTTAATTCTAGGTCAAGAGTTCCATGAGGAACACCTCTGATGGAGAGGTGACCCACACTAACAATCACCCAAAACATTCTTTTAAAGAAGTTTGTACCGATGATTCCATTATCAACTGCATCTGATGGGGAGGAAGGCACTAGAGCCATCACACAAAATTAATCATATCATCTATAGACCAGTGATGGAGACCATGGGATTTACACTTGATGATGATGCCTGAAACTGGTATGAAAGGTTTAGAGAGAGAAAGAGATGATAACAATTTATATGTGGTTCAGTCCCGTTAATGAGGTGACCTACGTCCACGGTTGCGTCTATGCGCTCTCACTAGCAGATCACCAGCGGGCCTGGTGAACCAACAAAAGTGGACGACACTACCAGTAATACCGGTCGGGTGTATGCGTGTTGATGGTGAGTTCTCTATTGAATGCTGGTAAGCTAGAGAATAATAATCGGGGTCCCCATTGACAGGGTAGGTGGGCTCTTTTATAGATGCAAGAGTCCACCCTTACATGGTAAGTTAGTAGGATTAGGAAACCTAATCTAATCACAATAGATTTATATGATTTTAGGAGAGTTTCCTAAGTGGTTTAGGAAACTACCATATCTCCTTTCTCAGACTTGTAGTTGATTTAGAAAATTGCTGGATAGCTCATGACCGAGCTGCACCTCCTGGAGAGTTACCACACCGCACGCCCGGGCTAAGCAAGCATCCCGAGTGGTGCCGTCTGTTGATCTTAGGGGTGAAGACCCCAAGCTCCCATTCCGGATAGTCCGGGTAATTCTACTGACATGGCGGTTTGGCTTTAGCAGAATATTTCAGGACGTACCAGTTGCCCCCCATTTTTGAAGTTGATGTGATGTCTCATCAGATGAAGTTTGAAAATTAAGGCTGCATCTGAGAGTACGTTAGGTAATAGACCGGGATTCTACCAGGGATGGGACCAGTTAGAGTGATCAGCTGGGATACAGACCGAGCGGTGACCACGTGAGCTCGAGGTCTTCCCATGCCACGTGTCCACTGATCACTGGCCTGGTCAGGATCCAACGGTGCCAGCTTAGCAGTAACCGAACCATTTACGTGGCAACTGAACCGTCCCATCGAACATTTAATGCCCACGTCTTTTGAGGCGACGCTTCACGTGGCCAAAACGACTGTTCCGATAGGAAAACATATGAGCTGTTTGATCAGTTTTGATCTGAGCTGTCCATGGCTTCTATATAAGGAACACCTATTCATTCCATATATTCCTACTGTTCGAAGATTGAATACCGAGCGGTCTTCGAGAGCGAAGTATTTCCGAGCTCCTTTCCCCTTCCTCTTTACAACCTAGGCGTCGACCTGATATCCAATGAAGGAATGACTACTTTCAGGAGGGACTGTGAGATCCCTAAAATTGTCGGGATCCGTCCCTACATTAAAGGAGAAGAGGTGGCCTTCCCTTCTGTCATTGTTAGTAGTTACCTATTGCTAATAGTGGGGCTATGCTTTCCTTTCTCTACCTCCTTCTGTGATCACTTACAGGGATTACGCTTTCCGCTCACCAAGTGCTGTCCAAATCTCGCCCGTCTTCTTTAGGGTATATCGAAGCTGAACGAGCATCTCGGGATATTCCTCTGCTCTGTTGATGTCACTGGGTGTTATACCCTTAGCATTGACCGCGGGGATCCTTACCTACGCGCCGAAGTGGAAGGAAAACATCTTGTCCAGGGTCTGGACTTTTCCAACAAGAACTGGCGTCAATTCCCTTGGGTGGTTGTTTCCGAAAACTGGTTGGTGGACCCCTCTATTCACCCTCCTACAGCCTTTTATCCTGAACTGTGCAAGACGTCTTTCGCTGCCTTCTGTGACATTGCTCCCACTGTTGCCGATGTGGAGGCGATCAACCGAGCGGTCGAGGCCGGCCTCAGGTTTATTGATTTGATCGGTGGCCCTATTGATGAAGTTGGCGGTGAAGTTCCCACTACAGCTCCCGTCGCGGCCGCATCCGGGTCTCGCCGCTTTACCCGGTCCATGGCTTCCTGCCGACATGTCATGAGTGGGGCCACCCTGCCTGAAGGGCCAATTGCTCAATCCACCAGCGCTGATTCATCCTCGTCTGGAGATACAGGTCAGCCACTAAGCCTGTCTAGGAAGGGTAAGGAGAAGGCGGTTGAGGAGGAGTCTTAACCCCAACAAAAAAGAGGTCAGTCGGAAGCACATGCCGGCTCTCATATGCCTAGCTCTTGGACAGGCCTCTCCCTTGCTAATCTGGAAGGTTGCCAGCAGGAGGTGGAAAAGCAAAGCGCTCTTCTACATGCGAACTCTGTCATGCGGGATGTGGACTTTCATGCTCTGGAGCTCACTGTCAAAGAGCTGGTGGCCAGGACGGCTGCCATGGAAGAGGAAATCAAGGCTCTGAAGGGCAAGGAGACCTGATGAAGATTTTTTTTGTGTGTTTTTTTTATGGTTTCTGGGAAGCCACTAAAACTGACCCCCAATGTACAAAATACTTTAATTACTGAAAAGATCCTCTGAGGCCACCTTTTTTTGCATCAATTGTGTTGTTCGTGATTGTTGTTGTGACCGAGCGATTTGCTTGAACACCTCAGGAATGCTTGGCCCCACGGGGTGCTTGGTGACGTGGTACCTTCTTGGCTATATTATTCTAGACATACGCTATCCCCCATTTTCGGGACTGACCAGATGCGTCATCGGGTGAGGATTCAAAAATCAGTACCTCCTTGGAAACTGCCCGAACGTAGTCTGGGAATGCTGCTCGGGATGGGGGCCCACACCATGGCCCCCTGGTATAGTAACCGACCAGTAAAGGTGGGAGCTTGGGTATGGGGTATTGCCACGTGCCAGGGAATAATTGGCTTAGTCAGGATCAAGTAGAGTCGGTTCAGATGTAACCGTACAATTGCG
Organism: Hydrangea macrophylla; assembly: GCA_033977485.1. Lineage (NCBI taxonomy): Eukaryota > Viridiplantae > Streptophyta > Magnoliopsida > Cornales > Hydrangeaceae > Hydrangea > Hydrangea macrophylla. Next base: position 7,653,412 of record CM066990.1, on the reverse strand, counting down.
TGGTAATCGGACTGTCAGGTCACGTATTTAATGCGCGCATCTTTTGAGGTGACCCTTCACGTGCCCAAGGTGATAGCTGTCTACGACTCTTGGCGAGAAAATCCCTGAGCCATCAGATCTTATCGATATGGACCATCCACTACTCCTATATAAGGAGCACTCGTCCTTCTCTCCAGCCCCTGCTACCAAGTGAGAGGATTTACCGAATGGTTTTGAGAGCATCCAATATTCCTGAGCAAGACTCCCGAGTTCTTTTCTGCGCTAATTTTTGTAAGTCTTCCCTTCCCGTCTTCAGTTCTTCATTTTCTTCTTCTTTTCTTAAACTAAGCTGGAGGGAGTGAACCCACTTGGGTTAGTACGGGCTTGGGATTTCTTCTTCCTTCGGTTTTGTCATTTCTTTCAGTCTGGGGGTACACTAGAGCAGTTTGACTGAGCGGGTATTCCTGGGGCAGTCATAAGAGAGGGTTGTGTTGCTTCTCGAATCTTGTACGACCTACACTTTAGGTTGTTAGATCTACCTCCCCTGTCCATCATATTCGGAGTTCTTTACCCATTCTCAGGTCGTCTGCCTTTTAGGTCATCCACAGACGTAGTCATGCGTCACTCGGATTTTAACTCGTCATCCCGGTCGGAGGACAAGCAGCTGCGATCTGGGTCCATGAGTATAAGCCCAGATCCTCCTTCTTCAGCCCCCTCTGGCCAGCATAGTAAGGGAATAATCCCCGCCCGGGCGTTTCACGAGGAAGCGCACTGGGATTCTCTTGTAGCCTCGACGTCTCGGGGGTCGAACAATGAAGGGCCTATGCCGAACAGTCCCGGAGTCGAATCAGGGACTGATATGATCTTCCCTACCCCCTCTCTTGCTCTGTCCATAACAGCGGAGCCCACTTCCACGAGTCAGGCTTCGTCACGTTGTACGAGGATGCCTTCATGGCGGGCCTTCGCTTGCCTCTTCACCCAGTCGCCCGGTATTCGATAATCTAGCTCGGGATATCCCCCGGGCAGGTTGCCCTGAATGGCTGGCGTTACTTGATGGGGTACATCTCTTTGTGGCCCCAAGTCCTTGGGTATGAGCTCACTCTCCAGGAGTTCTTCTGGACCCGTCGGCCTTTCCCAATTCACGGGGAGGCCGGCTTCTTCTCGCTCTCGGCTAGACAGGGGTGGAAGATAATTGTGAATTGCCCAAGCAACAACAAAGGGTGGAAGAAGAAGTTCTTACAAGTGTCTACCCTGGGTCTGTGTGAGAAGGCGCCGGGCATTCAGCTGAGGACCTCTTGGGCGAGTAAGCTGAGGAGTAAGTCCAAGCACTCTTTCTTCCTTGCTTAGTTTCCTTATCCAGCCTTGACTAACCCATTTATCTGTTTTGCAGTGGGAGCAGTGGACCCGCTAAGTCTTCTTGATGAGCTTAAAGCGCGGGTCTTGTCTCTGGCGGTGGACCCAACCGATATTAAAAAAGTACTGACCCGGTCGGGGAGCCCGAAGACCTATTACAAGCCCCAGCACGACTTCATAGCTCCCATCCTCCCGGTGATCATCCCTGGTAAACAACATTCCTTGACCGTCCGTTTTTCTACACTGTTGAACCTTGACAAGCTTCTGGTTTTACAGAAATGGCTCCCAAGAACACGGCGGCATTGAAGGAGAAATAGGCAGTCTTGATTGCCCGAGCTGGCCAGAAGAGGAAGAAACCAGCCCCCGCTAAGGGCCAGCCACTGAAGAGGATCTCCTGGGGTATCTCCATCCTGGCTAGGGAGGAAGTTGCTGCTACTTCCACGCCCGCGGTAACAATTACTGCACCACCACCACCACCTGGTAGTGTGACCACTGTCGCGCCTTCACCACTCTCCCTAGCGGCCAGACCGTCCGGGGTCTCTCTCCTAACCATGGAGGAAAATCGTGCGGGCCCCTCTTCATTGCTGAAGACTGAGACAGCAGATGATGTCCGTGGAAGGGTGTGGCTCGGGTTGCTATAGAGTCAGGTTAACAAGTGCGCCCTGATGAGCCCCGAGGCCATTATCGGCTGGCTGTATCGGTCACTTGGTAAGTTTCTTCTTGCAATGTGAATGTTAACTTTCCCTCCATGCACATACTAATGTTTCCTTGCTCTTGCAGATTAGCTGTATTGCTGCTGGGGCCGAGGCCACCCTTCCCGGCGTTGCTGAGAGGTTGGCCACTGCTGAGGCTAACCTCTCCGTGGAGAAGGCTACACGGGAGTCCGCAGAGTTTGCCCTCACCGTGGAGGAAGAAAGATCTCGGGCAACCGCCCTGGAGCTTGGGGAGGTCCGTGATTCCTTATCCACCGAGCGGGCTGCCCGGAAGGCTACGAAGGCCAAGGTTGCGACTGCGGAGGCCGGGAGGGTCACCGCCGCGAAGATTGTTGAGGCCAAGGTTGTTGCCTCGGAGTCCGCAAAGATCTCCACCGAGAAGGATCTCGAAGCTATGACGGCCACGCTCTCAGAGCTTACTGCTGCTCGGGCTGAAGCCAGAGAAGCTGAGGAGGAATTCGAGGCTGGGTTCCTTTTAGGCTACGCTGACCTGGCGAAGTGGGCTGCTGCTGACCATCCTGATTGGGATCTGTCCGGGTACTCCTGGGCCGAGTTCAGTTACTGAAAGGAAGGCCAGGCTGACTCCGAGGTCGCCTCTGAGGCCGAGGTCGCTACTGAAGCTGAGGTCGCCTCTGAAGCTGAGGTTACCGCTGATGCTGCGCTGGTCGGGGGCCCCTCCGTTGATGAGCAGGCCGTGGGGGAGGAGGAAGTGGTGGTTGTAGATTAGTTTTTTGTGTTTTTGTTTCTTGCTATAGTTTTTTCTTTTTGTGGGGAGGCTACTACAACTGCCCCCCAGGCTTTGTACAATTTCATCTCGATTAATGAAAAGGCCCTCGCGGTCAAACTTTCCATTAACTTCCTTTCTTTCCTCTTTTGTTTCTGTACTGTGCCTGCTTATGATTGCTAGTATCCGTTCGGTTTTTGGCCAACCTAACACCTACCTTAGCAAATGTTTTAGGACCGTAACCAACAGAACACCTAGTCTTCTGACCTGTTTAAAAGGTACGTCCAGTGTATTATAGGATATCCTGTATTACTGTCCGGGATATATCTATGATCACTGTAAGTACTCGGGAATATCTTCCAAGTTCTTGTAGTGACCGGTGTGATTCCCTGTTTTGGCCTAATATTCCCCTGTCCCCCAAGCATTTTGCTAAGGCAGGAGTGTAGGAGTGAGTGGCCGTAGGGAAATGACCTAGAACATGGGTGGTTGCAGGGTCATTTGAAGCTTGCCATCGTCGGCCACCTAGGGGTTTGGCCCCGTCGTCGACTGAACCTAAGCGAAACTTTAAGTAATTTCCTGTTTAGGTCTAGTATCCCCTTGCTCCCCGAGCGTCCTGTAAAGGCGGGGACGTATTGAGGAGCGACCATAGGAAACCGACCTAGAACATGGGTGGTTGCAGGGTCCTTTTGTGCCTGGGTTCGGAACCCGAGGTCTTTCTAGTGCCTTGGGGTTAGGCCCAAGGTCTTTGCTGCCTCGAGGTTAGGCCCGAGGTCTTTTGTGCCTTGGGGTTAGGCCCAAGGTCTTCTGAGTATTGCACGGTGCATTGACAGGAGTAAATTTTAAGGTAAATTTTGCAATTTTATTCAAAAACAAAAATTTATAATGGTTGCTCAATCAGAGCTACAAAAACAAATTTCTCTACCAATACTAAATTCCCGTTGGCAAATGCTACTGATAATACTTGTGGAGGTATTGCATATTCCAAGAACGAGAGAGATCGTGCCCATCCATGCTCTGTAACCAGTAGGTTCCCGGTTCGTTGACCCGGATTACTTTACAATGGTCCTTCCCAGTTTGGCCCCAATTTCCCATAGCTCGGGATTCGGGTAGACTGGTTCACCGCCTTGAGGACGAGGTCTCCGACTTGAAAACTGCGGTGCTTTACCTTGCTATTGTAATACCACGAGACCCTTTGCTTGTAGGCTGCTACCTTTAGGTAGGCCCGGTCTCTTTTTTCCTCTATTAAGTCTAGTTCAGACCGTAGAGCTTCTTCGTTATCCGTCGTACTGAAGTTGGCCACCCAATATGTTGACAACCCAAGCGTTGTGGGACCACTGCCTCAAATCCGTAGGTTAAAGAGAATGGTGTCTCGCCTGTTGCTGCTCGGGGTGTAGTGCGATAGGCCCACAAGAGTGTTGGTAACTCTTCAGCCCACAGCCCTTTGGCATCTTCAAGCCTTGTTTTGATTGACTGCAAGATTGTCCGGTTGGTTACCTCGGCTTCGCCGTTGGCTTGTAGGTGCTCGGGGGAGGAGTAATGATTCAGCATCCTATAGCCTAAGCAGAATTGCCTAAAGATGGGTGTGTCAAATTGTCTGCAATTATCGCTGACCAGGACCCGGGGAATGCCGAATCTACTAAGGATATTCCTTTCCACAAAGTTCTCCATCTTCAGCTCGGTTATCGTCGCAAAGGGCTCGGCCTCTGCCCATTTGCTGAAGTAATTAACAGCTATCACGGCAAATTTGACCTGCCCTTTCTCCATCGGAAAGGAGCCAACGATGTCGATTCCCTACTGGGCGAACGGCGAGGGGCTGTGGATTGGTGTCTGGAGTTCTCCTTGTCGATTGATCATGGGGGAATGTCTTTGACACTTGTCACACCTTCGGACGTACTATTGCGAATCTCGGGCCATGGTTGGCCAGTAATAACCTTGTAACAGGGCCTTTCTTGAGAGTGCCCGGCCTCCGATGTGGTTGCCGCATACTCCTTCATGGATTTCGAACAGTATTGTTTGGACTTACGCAGGGTGAACACAGCGGAGTTACGGGATAGTGAATCCCCTCTTATAGAGGATGCCGTCGAGAAGATGATATCCTGCCGCCCGGTATTTAACCCGGCGGGCTTCTTCCTTGTCGTCTGGTAGCGCCCCTGTTGTCAGGAGTGTCAGGAATGGGTCCATCCAGCTGGGTCCCAGAGAGACTGGGTCTACCTCCATGACTTCTGAATTGATCACACTTTGCTTAGGTAGGTATTGTATCCTTATCCCGGGCAAGTCTGACTCAGAGGATGAGTCGAGGCGAGCCAACTGGCCAGCCCTGGTATTTTCTTCTCTGGGTATCTGCGTGATGGAGAATCCTTGGAGCTGCTTGGAAACTGCTCAGACAAGGGCCAGGTAGGCTACCATGCTGTCTTCATGCGCTTCGTACTCTTGGTTCACCTGATTGACCACGAGCTGGAAGTCACTGTATCCTTGGACTTGTTGCGCGCTCATAGGGATGGTCAATTGTAACCCGACCAAGAGGGCTTTGTATTCAGCCTCGTTATTGGAGGCGCGGAAACCAAACCTTAGTGCATATTTGAGCTGGATACCGTCAGGGGTAGTCAGGATGATTCCCGCCCCACTGCCTTGCTGATTGGATGAACCGTCCATGTGCAGTATCTAGGTAGGGATATCAGAATGTAACCCGGGCGGTAAGGCCGGTGGCTCGGACTCTTGAACCGGGTCTTCTGGGTATGTGAACTCAACCAGAAAGTCAGCCACGGGTTGTCCCTTGATTGTTGTCCTGGGTCGGTAGATCACTTTGAACTCTTCCAACTCCAATGCCCACTTGACGAGCCTCCCGGACGTGTCTGGGCGGCTGAGGATTCTACGGAGAGGTTAGTCTGTGAGGACAACAATGGCATGGGCCTGGAAGTAAGGGCGGAGCCTCCTGGCTGAGGTAATAAGGGCGAATGCCAGTTTTTCGATGCGGGAGTATCTGCTCTCTGTGCCCTGTAACGCCGGGCTAGTGTAACACACGAGGAACTGTATCCCGTGCTCTTCTCGGATGAGTACCGAGCTAACCGCCGATGGTGATGCCAAGTATAGAAATAGCTATTCCCCGGGCACGGGTGTTGAGAGTAGAAGAGGGAATGCCAGGTACTTCTTGAGTTCCTGGAATGCCTCTTCACACTCTTCCGGCCACTATAATGCTTTGTGGAGGATTTTGAAGAATGGCAGGCACCGGTCGGTAGCTCGGGAGACAAATCTGTTCAATGCGGCCACCCGTCCGGCTAGGCTCTGAACTTCCTTCGTTGATTTGGGCGACGGCATGTTGATGATGGCTTTGATCTTCTCGGGATTAGCCTCAATTCCCCGTCTGCTAACTAAGTGGCCCAAAAATTTCTCGGACGACACGTCGAAGGTGTATTTGGCCGGGTTCAACCTCATCCTGAATTTTCTCAAAATGCTGAAAGCCCCGGCCAGATGCTCCAGGTGGTCGGGCTCGCCCCGGCTCTTGCCCAGCAGGTCATCCACATATACCTCCATAGTCTTTCCAACGAGGTCTTTGAACATGTGGTTGACCAGTCATTGGTAGGTGGCCCCGGCATTCTTGAGGCCGAACGACATCACCTTGTAGCAGTACGTGCCCTGGTCAGTGATGAACGCCGTCTTCTCTTCGTCCCCGGGATACATGCTGATCTGGTTGTACCCCGAGTAAGCGTCCATGAATGAGAGGAGCGAATAACCCGCCATGGAGTCCACAAGGAGGTCTATCCTGGGCAGCGGATAGCAATCCTTGGGGCAAGCTTTGTTGAGGTCGGTGAAGTCCACGCACATCCTCCACTTCCCCGCTGCTTTTCTTGACAAGGACAACATTGGCTAGCCAGTCGGGGTAGTCGACTTCTCATACGGAGTGGGCTTTGAGGAGCTTCTCGATCTCTTTACTCACTACCTTCTGTCTCTCGGGGGCCACGCCCCTTCTTTTCTGTTTCACCGGCCTGCAGTCAGGACTGACGTTGAGGCGATGGGACATTACCCGGGGGTCAATCCAGGGCATATCCTCGTGACTCCAGGCAAAAACGTCCTAATTTTACCTCAAGAACTGGGCCAGTTTTTCCTTTAGGCCGGGATCTAGTAAGCTGCCAATGCTGATCGTGCAGTCAGGGTACTCGGGATTCAGCACTACACTTTCCAATTCTTCCACCAGACCTACCGTGTCACTTTGGTCCCGGGGGTCCATTTCTTGGACGTTTAATGTTTCAGTGATTGCCCCCCGGCGCAACGAGCTGACGTAGAAACTCCGAGCAGTGGTCTGATCTCCACGCAAGCATCCGGGTCCTTGAGGAGTCGGGAACTTCACTGTTAAGCTGTAGGTGGAGACGACTGCTCTGGCCCTGTTGAGGGTAGGCCTGCCAAGGATGACATTGTAGGCCGACGGGGGCTTCAACGATCACAAAATTGGTCAGCACAAAGACCTGCTAAGGGTAGGTACCCATGAGAACTGGAAGCTCGATTATCCCAAGCAGTTGCATCCTGGAGCCGTTGAACCCAACCAGGAGGTAGCAACTGGCCGGAGCCGATCCCTGGCGATCCCGAGTTGATCGAATGCCACTGTGACCATAATATCGGACGAGTAGCCTGTGTCCACTATCACTCTTATGACCATATAGTTGGCTATAGAAAGCGTCACCACTAGCGGGTCACCATGGGGGCAGTGGACGCCCTGTAAGCCGTCAGACGTGAATGTTAGAACATCGGTTAGGGAGGAGCCGATGGATTGGACCTGCCAGACATCCGCTCGGGATGCACGAGCATGCCTCTTTCGTGCCGACTGTGAATCACCTCCGCTCGACGTTCCTCTGGAGATCACGTGGATGTGGCCAAGTGGTGGTGGTTGATCATTAGCTCTGGTTTCCTGCCGGGGCCGTCTGTCTGCTATGACAAACTCAGCGTGTCCCTGTTCGATAGCTTCTCTATTACTATCTTCAATTTGAAGCAATCCTCCATTTCATGGTCGTGATCCCTGTGGTAGCGGCAGAATTTGTCCCGGTTCCTCTTACCGGGCAGGGCTCTTAGTTTAGCTAGCTGTGGAAGCAACCTCTGTGCCTCGGCGGCAGCCATGACTTCATGTATAGGCTGGAAAAGAGGTGTGAAAGCGATCAGGGGCTGACCCCATACATCCTTCTGATCTTTCTTTGGCTTCTTTCCCGAGCCCTTCTCGAATCCTTCCCGCTTACACTTGGCCTTCAGGGATTCATCTCCCGCCTGGCCGACACGCTTCACTTTTAGAAACTCTTCGGTATCAATGTACTTTCCGACCCTCTCCGAGAGCTCTACCAAGGTTGCCGGTCGGTCACAATGGAACGACGTGGCGACCTTGGTGTGTTGTACTCCCGAGCAGAAGCCAATGATTGCTACCATTTCATTGAGGTTGCGGATCAGGAGCCTCTATTGATTGAAACGGTCCACATACTCCCTCAAGGAATCCCCTTTGCGCTGCTTGACGGTCAGCAGCTGAGTGTCTGGTTGCGACCAGTCGAGCATCCCGATAAACTGGCTAATGAACAGCTTGCCGAGGGCTATGAAGTTGTCGACCATCCGGGGCTTTAGAGCATGGAACCACTGTGCGGCTGGCCCCTTGAGGGTACTGGGGATGGCCAGGCACAGCAGCTCGTCCACCGTGGTAACCAGTGCCATCTGATCCTTGTAATTGCGAATGTGGTCCACCGGACTCCCTGTGCCGTCATAGGAGCTGAGATGAGGGGGTTTGAACTTCTATGGAATCGAAAATTATGTCACCCGAGCGGTATAGGGTGATTCAGTCTTCGTACTGGTGAGGTCGCGACCGAATTTGCGGTTCAACCTCTCAATTTGCTACTGCAGCTCCTCAACCTGGGCCTTTACGTCATCCCGCTCGGTCCTCCTCTCAGTATCCGAGCGGTAGGTCGGGTTGGATGACGAGGCCTCTTCCTCAAAGCGCGTCGACTTCGGGGATAGGGCCCGGCTCTGGGTCCAGGAAAGCCTGTGCCTAAGATCCCCCTGGCTCAGGGCCAGAGGGTCCTCAGCCGATTCCCGGGCTCTCTGTCCGGACTCCTCCCCTCTGGCTGCGTGCCGCCTGTCGATAATAGTTCTGGCGTCCTCCACTCGGCGAGGATTAGGTCGAGGTCGTCTTTGCGAGCTCCTGGTGGCCTGGCTGCGCTCTCCATCGCCGGGGCGTTCCCTGTCCGGGGGGGACACCGAGGTGCAATGGGCTTGCCTTCGTGCCCGAGCGGGCCTCTGAATGGGGGCGCTCTTCCCAGGCTGATTCTCTGACGCGGGGCGCTTCTCTTGTTGGGCCATAAGCACCTCTATCTATTCCTGTGTTTGGCGCTGGCCCTCCAAGAGTTGTTCCAGCGCTGCCATTATCTACTCGGTCGTCATGGAGGCAGCCTGTTGTTCAGGCTGCGGGTTCTCCTGACCGGTCAGATTAGCGGCTTTCTTACCCGTCTTCAGCGGCATGTTGATCAGTTGAGAATTTGTTGATGAGAGGATTCAGTCGATTCCCACAGACGGCGCCAAACTGATGATGCCTGAAACTGGTATGAAAGGTTTAGAGAGAAAAAGAGATGATAACAATTTGTATGTGGTTCGGTCCCGTTAACGAGGTGACCTAAGTCCACGGTTGCGTCTATGCGCTCTCACTAGCAGATCACCGGAGGGCCTGGTGAACCGACAAAAGTGGGCAACACTACCAGTACTACCGGCTGGGTGTATGCTTGTTGATGGTGAGTTCTCTAATGAATGCTGGTAAGCTAGAGAATAATAATCGGGGTCCCCATTGACAGGGTAGGTGGCTCTTTTATAGATGCAAGAGTCCACCCTTACACGTTAAGTTAGTAGGATTAGGAAGCCTAATTGAATCACAATAGATTTGCATGATTTTAGGAGAGTTTCCTAAGTGGTTTAGGAAACTGCCATATCTCCTTTCTCAGACTTGTAGTTGATTTAGGAAACTGCTGGATAGCTCGTGACTGAGCTGTACCTCCTCGAGAGTTGCCGCACCGCACGCCCAGGCTAGGCAAGCATCCCGAGCGATGCCGTCTGTTGATCTCAGGGGTGTAAGCCCCAAGCTCCCATTCCGGATAGTCCGGCTCATTCTGCTGACGTGGCGGTTTGGCTTTAGCAGAATATTTCTGGACGTACCACTTTATAAATTCCCTCTCCCACTTAGAATTTTAAAAAAATTAAGGGTTATAATATTTTGAAAAACTTTTAATTTAATTAAAAAATAATAATGGAACACTTGACATGGATTAGTCCATCCTTACTTGTCAAACACACATGTGTAGATAATAAAATTATTCTATTCTCATGATTTTAGAAAATAAGTACTTATGTTTTCAAAATATGAAATTAGTTTTATTTCTAAATACACATGTAGTTATCCATCATTTTAAATTAATATAAATTAAACATGCAGCTAGACATCTGAAATAGGTCTAGGAACAATTATCCATGTTGTCCTATTCATTAAACAAGAAACAATAATAATCATTCAATCACATATAAATAAGGAAACCACATTAAAATAGGAATCCCACTATTATGGTTAAGCTGCAACTCTTGTGAAGAAATCTTCATTGAACTCGATTAGCTCTATGTCACCACTACGCACGGGGGTCGAGCTGCCCGGTCAGCTCGCGGGGATCGCGTTCGAAAACTACTTGTAAAACTGCTCTCATGAGCCATCTTCACGGATTTACTTGAGATATATTACATAAACCCTATGCCTCCGTGAAGGAGTTCACATGCTATATATTTGCAGTAAATTAACCACGCATCAATCAAGCGTGGGATCCAATACATACAAATCATATGCCTCCATAAAGGAGTTCACATGCTATATCAAAACAGCAATATTAACCACGAATAAACCCATCGTGGGATCCAATTAATCACACAAAACCAGTGACCATAATAGTGGAATAAGAACGCTGCAAAACAAGGGTTAGCATAAATCTACATTCTATCCATCCATCAATGCACGCATAAGATCTGTATTACTAGACAACATGGTTGCGTCCAACCTATACGCAGAATCAACGTTGCTCTGATACCACTGTTAGGAAACTGCGTTCCCAGAATCCGTTGACAGTGCATATAAGTTGGTACTGCAAAACATTTCGTGAAATCTACAATACCCCTACAAGGGCGGAACTAGGGTTACCTTGAACTGCAAAAACGAATTGCTGTAGTAGACGAATCGAGAACACGGGCTCAATTACAGCTCACGATCTTCTACCGTATTCCTCCGCTGCCAGAATATCGAACTGAGTGTGGGCTCTTTCAAAATCTTTTCTGTTTTCTGCTCTCCCTCTTTTACGCTTTCTTTTCTATTCCGAGTTATAACACTCTATATGGAAAATGCGGATTGAGAAGAGTGCCAAAGCAGCAAATATATAGGCTACGATAGGGACCATAAGAAGTCAATAAGGAATAAGCTTCTTTATGGAATTAGGAAACCCTAATTCGAACTGAATCAGATTCCTATTTCCATAAATTATAATTCATACCACTAAAGAATTATAATTGCACTCCTACCCTTATCTCAAAAATATATTTCGAGCTCCATGTTATTAAATGCTTATTATCTCCCCACGTTAAGATTACATATATCCATTAATTAAATATAATTACTGACAATCATATTTAATTAATTTCTTAAAATTCCTTGAGATCCTCTGCTTAACTTATCTTATATGTCGGATACAAAATCCACCTGCAGGGTTTGACATAATCAAAACTTATAAGCTTTCTCAAGGGGATATCATCAATCCCAAAATTGAGACATGGATTCCATCATTAATTAATATCCACCACACAATTAATATTCCCACCCAATCCAATGAGATATTGACCCATTTAAGGATCTCACCCTTTTAGGGATCAAAGTGTAAATATCAAATGTACGTGTCTACAAATTAACTTAGGATTTAGAGCATAATCTCTCATAATAGCCTTGAGGTATTAATTATCTTATAAGTCAGTATAAAGATAATTACCCAAGTCAGTCTCGTTTAATGCACAAAGTGTACCAGCATAGTGAGTTAAAACTATACCGTTTTCCGTAGGCAAGACAAACCTACTACAACACCATGCTGCAGTCCTACCGATGGTGTGTCCAATCCCATCTAAGACTGTAAACCAAAATCTTACATTCTCTAATATCTGTTGGCCTGATCTTCCTTGTGTAAGCCGAACTCTACACACCAAACCACCTACTATATAGAATGAGACACACACATGCATAATATTAAATAAATAATATAATACAAACATTGCCCACATAGATTCTCATAAAAATGGAATAACTTATTTTATTGAATGAATAATAAATCAACTACATATAGCATGGCTTTTAGTACATATCCCTAATAGCACCGACCCTGTGAAGCACTCAAATTTCATGTAGACCCTGCTTTTACTGAACTTAAAACCTATTGTTGTAGAACCAAGAACCTTATTTTTCCTCTCAATAACGAGTCACTAAGACTCAAGGATTTCCTTATTTTCAAATGAACGAGTCACTTAGACTCAAGAATTTTCTTATTTTCAAATCAGCGAGTCGCTTAGACTCGAAAGAACTTTTTTCTTATTTTTCTTAAAATCAACAAATCGCTTAGACTCGAAAGAACGTTTTCTTATTTTTCTTAAAAACAACGAGTCGCTTAGACTCAAGAACTTTCTTATGTTCAAATCAACAAGTCGCATAGACTTGGAAATCATCACTCACTTTTTCGTTTTTTTTTTAAGAATCGAGTCGCTTATGCTTGGAAATCATCACTCACTTTTTCTTTTCAAAGAATTGAGTTGCTTAGACCCAGAAATCAAAACTTATTTGAGTCGCTTAGACTCAGAAATCACCACTTATTTTTTTCTTTTATAAAGAATCGAGTCGCTTAGACTTGGAAATCAACACCTATTTGAGTTGCTTAGGCTTGGAAATCATCACTCACTTTTTCTTTTCAAAGAATTGAGTCACTTAGACCCGGAAATCAAAACTTATTTAGATCGCTTAGACTCAAAAACCACCACTTATTTTTTTCTTTTATAATGAGTTGAGTCGCTTAGACTCGGAAATCAACACCAATTTGAGTCGCATAGGCTTGGAAATCATCACTCACTTTTTCTTTTTTTCAAAGAATCGAGTCGCTTATGCTTTGAAATCATCACTCACATTTTCTTTTCAAAGAATTGAGTCGCTTAGACTCAAAAATCAACACTCACATTTTTCTTTTTTAAAGAATCGAGTAGCTTAGATTCTAAAAATCATTTATTTTCTTTCTTTCTCTTATTTTTGTTTTTCTTTTATCCTTTTCTTGCAGACTCTAGAATTTGCCCTTAAAGGCCATGGGAGCGTGGCTCATGGCCGGAGGTGGTACGAGGATCTTTCTAACGAGGTTAGAACCCTGGACATTGCTATGATCACAGGCATCCTATTTGGCGACTTTCGCGTTGGTCATTATGACAATCTCCAGACTCGCTATGAAGAGATTATTGACTTACTCGGGGCTCACCCAGAGGAGTTCATAGTGCCAGCGAAATGGCTCCTGGACACTTTCAAGGGGGAGACCTTTACCGATGACCAGATGGCTAGGGCCTTTATCATGTATGTGATGGGCTGTTCGCTGATGAGCACAAAGGGGGATAGGATCAACCTAAGGTAATTTTCCTCCCTTGTGGATATTGATCGCATATCCCAGTATAACTGGGGAGGGGCAGGGCTGGCTACTCTTTACAACCACATGAGTGAGGTCTCTAGGGGAAACTCTCCCTCCACTGGCAGGTACTGGAGAGCCTGGTGTGGATACCGGGAATCGGACCACTTCTCTTGTTTGAGATTGTTTTGAAATTAATTTGAATCAAAGAAAGAAAACAGGTCTGTTGAAAACAGATACAGAGTCGCCACTTGGTCTTTAAGGAACCAAGAAACCTAATTTTGACTCACCCAAATGGATAAAGGGCACCGGCCCTTCATAACCAAATAACTCGGTTCGGGGTTTTGGTACGAGAGAGGAAGGAGCCTTTGTCATGACTAAAACACCCTCAACTCGCCCCGTCTTTCGACGGGCCTCAATTAGCATCCAAATAATCATCTTATACTATGTTTGATTCGACAAATAATACTATGATAGTATATTACATCACATAAGAAACTTGAAATGAAAGATCTAAAGATAAGATATCATTCATAAGATCTAAGCCAAATATCATGCAATGTGAAGTGAAAGATCACACAAATAAACCTAGGAACAATCGTCTAATCATATATCAATTAATCAAGTTTTCCTAATCTAAAGGGGACATGAATTGTTCTTGAAACAAATAAACAAAGAAATCAAAATATGCTTAACAAGCTAGTATGATGCATGTTATTCTTTGAGAAAAGAAGATCTCTCAATCCCCGGGACGGATGAGAAAGGATGATTAGATCAAAGGGGAAGCATGAACGTATGATCGTGATCATTCCTTATAATCTCCTTAGATTACGAGTTACAAAAACCCCAAATCTTGCATGAATGCAATGTATGTATCTAAAGTGTGCAAAGGTTGTAGTGTGTTTTGTGTACATGGATTTCTAGAATGGCTTAGAAGTCTAAAATGTGTATGAATGGATGAATGAAATTAACATGGGATATGTACAAATGTAGTATGAACTACTTCCTAAGATATGAACTAATTTGGAATGCATATAAGCATCAAATCAAAGAATGAGAGTTAAAGTATACTTGCTGTGAATAGTGGACAGAACAGTAGCATGATCTTTTGGAATTTGAAAAGAGGGGTTAGGGAAGTTTTTAATGCATGATTTTTTATGGAGATGTTCCTTATTGTGTCTAGAACACAACCCAAAAGGCCAATCTTGAATAGCTATCACAGATTGAGAGAAATTATATAAACAATAGAGGTCACTCAGAAACAGAGTTCGTACTGTCGACTGAAATGTTAGAAAATCTTAGAAAATGAAAGAGAATGATCTAGAGGCCCATTTTATACAGAAGGTTTTCTAAGACATTGAATTTTAAGGGAAAAATAAGTTAGGACCACCCTTTTTGAAAAAGTTTTCTGTAAAAGAGATTGGAAGTGGACCTAGCTGCTGTGACAGCAAAAACAGAATGTTTGGAAGGAATGTTGGGATCCAAATGGACCATTTCCAAGTACTTCCAAGTCAAACCAAAAATCATGGGTGTTCTCCAATGAGTTAGGAAGACTTTCCAAGTGGCCTTGTATCCATATGTTGAGTATTGTGTTCTAGAAAAATCTTTGAACTCAACTCATTCACTGTTTTGACTCATTATTTTGAAGATTTTGGAGAAAACAAAGTTTTGTTTCTTGAAACCAAATGAGAGGGATTGAGAGGAGTTTTGAAATAGATGTTTTGAAAACATGTTTTCAACACTCAATAAGGATCATAGCCACTTAGAATACCTACATCAAACTCATCATTTAAGAACCTCCAAGATTGTTAGAGAGATTTATTTTGTTTTTGGACATAACTTCAATACATTCCAAGAATACCTTGGAAGTATTGAGGTTATGGTCATCATCTATCAAACATGTTTTTGAGGTCAAGAGCTACTATCCATGAGGATTCACTCACCCCAAACTTCATGTCATCACTTAGATGATGGGGAACTAGTAAGTAAATAAAGAAAATAAAAAGAAATGGGATAAGAAGAGATGAACAATAAATAAACAAGCAAGTAGATGATAATCAATAGATGATATTCATGAAGCATGAGACTTGTAGATTGGTATATCACTCATATGTAATGACACTAGACATGGAAGAAGCTTCCACTCTCTTGAATGCTCACTAAAATGGTGGTTGGGAGTATTGAATGTTGAAATAAATGGAAGTAATGAAGTAAAAAACAAAGTTAGAACTCACTTTTGTTTTGAAAATCAAAGAAGAAAGCTTCTTTTCTCTCTACTCTAACCTTATCTCTACTACTTTCTCTCCCAAACTTTTCCAAAACTCACATTTGACTCCCCCAAAATGAGGAGTAATGGGGTGTTTATATAGGCCAATTTGGGGTGGTTTTGGGATTTAGAAAGTGTTCCTATTGGTCCCAAACATCTGAAATCATGAAACTACGTCGTTTTGGCTTTTAATTAATCAAAATGGGACCACAAAAGAAATTACAAAAATACACTGTTCTGGAGGGGAGTGCCGCGGCGGCACTGCTCCTCCCTTCGTCCAGATAATGCTGTTTAGGCCCCCCGAAGTTCCGGTATTCGCGAAAAGACCCTATTTCGTCCGAAATTCACAGAAAATGCGTACGAACTCCAAATTGGGATTGTGATATACCGTTGGAAAGGTAATGGAGTCTACTTTACATAACAAATAGTTCGGGGATAGGTCATTTTGAAAAGTTTTACGGTATTTGCGACAAAAGCCGATTTGATCGCCTTTTTCGCCTTTGGAAATTCATAATAAATTCGTTTTAAATCCAGAAATTATGTGCGATATACCGTTGGAAGGCTATTGACCTCTAGTATCTATGAAAAATATTTGAAAATTGTTTCGGTGCCCCGGTCCCAAAGTCAAATTTCGGTCAAACCGGTCAAACCTGGGATTCCCGGGAAGTTCTGGGAACCTCCGGGAGTTCCCGGGAGCTGATGTTTTCGCTCGATTTTCTTTTGGAACTTGTTTTAATAATTTTCTCATGATTTGGAATGATTCCGGTGAACTCGGACGATTTTGGTCAAACTTTGTCAAACTTGGTCAAACCTTGGTCAAACCTTGGTCAAACCTAGTCAAACCGGTCAACGGGGACTTTCCGGGAACTTCCGGGACTTCCGGGGGTCTCTGGGAGCTGACGATTTCTTTCAGTTTTACTTAAAAACTCATTTTATCATTTTTCTTACGACATAGCATGTTTTCAGAACTTTGGGACCAAATCCGGGAGTTTTTGGGCTTTCAGGGGCATTTTGGTCATTTTGAGCATTCTGAGAGATAGCTGACTTCCAGGAGTCCTTTTGAGTCTTTTACGATCATTGTGAACCACCAAGCTATGGGTCTCCTAAATCTGATAGCCGACAAAATGGGGTGTCTACACCTGGAAGGTAAAAATTTATTGTATTTCAATCATCATCATTTTTTTATTGACCCCTTTTGATTTTATCTTGAAAATTGACTTCACTCTTTTTTTTTCTTTTTTTTTTGTTTTGCATATATGGTCTCACGAATACCTTCACATAAGGGTTCCAAGTACCCGGGATGGCGAGGCTGCTATCATGCCTCAGCGCTTAAAATGGAGGATAGGAACAACGGGCTGGAAGGTTAGGGCCCATAACTTTGTCGGCTACAGGAACATCCTCACCAACTTACGCGAGGTTCATGTGGAATCCGTGGGAGGTGGCTCTTTCAGAGTCCAGCGAGGCAATCCAGGTGGTTGTGGGTTTCTCCATGTTGAGGATTCTGATGGTGGGTGAGGCGTGCCGAGAGTGGTACCATGGTTAGAGGGTCCCAGGCAATCCCTTATAGCCCTAGGTTTTTATGTGCCGAGAGCTCCCCCAACGACTATGAGGAGTACGGAGACTTTGGATCACGACGATCTGGTGGCTGCTCTAGACGGGGAGGGCATTGCAAACTTCTTGGATGGCCTAGACCGTTATCTCGCCTTCAGATTAAATTCTCTCAAGCATAATTTTCCTCTCATGGATGTCACCCGACTATTAAATTTTTATTTCTTCCATTTATGCTTTTTTCTCTCTCTTTTCATAGATATGTAACCGCATTCATTAATATCCAAATTCTTATTCGCAGCCTGTTCCTGGGGTTGCCGACCGTCTAGCTCTCCCACAGTGGAACTGGAACATTCCCATGGGCCAGGAGACCATGTACAAGCTGGCCCCTTATACCGAGAATGTTTCGTCCATCCCTCTACAATATGATACAGTCCCTAGAGACTATGCAGATGAGAGTCTATCGTACGCACACACTGTCCAGCATTGGATTCATGGACACAAATTGATGGTAAATCTCTTTTTGGAAATAACCTTCTTAGTACTGTTTCACAATTCAAATTTTTTCTTTATGCTGACAACTGTATCCAAACTCTTTTTCAAGCTGATGGAGCAAGGGCCACTACTGATCTTCAGGCCAGAGCAATGGTATCACCATTTTTATACATTTTCTTTTTTTTCCTTATTCATTTAACTTATACTTCATTTTATTTTGTCTTTTCAGGAGGCCGAGCTTGCTGCATTGAGGAGGTAAATTCAAAAGTTTCAGCCGGGTCAAGGCAGCGGCTATCAAGGAGGTACTGGCAGTAGCGGCCAAGGCGGTGACGGTGCGGATGAAGGTGACGGTGGAGATGGCGGAGCTGGGGAATTCAGACAGCTCCGCAGGCACCCAGAAGAAATCCTCATAGCCGACAAGGATAGCCGATCTCTCTTTCTTTTATATAACATCTCTGTGAGGACGAGAACTCCAAACTTTTCTCTCTTTAGCGGATTTACTTAGGCAGTTTGATAGTATTCATGCATGGTGGCCTGTGTGCCAATTTTGAATTCTGTTTATATTCATGCTTGATTACTAACTTAGCATTAGGCTTTATTCCCCTTGCTTACTCAACTCGTCAATACCTTTATTTACTTATTGATGAATGGTGCTTGAATGAAGAAATGGTGATACTCTTCTTCAAATTTTTATGCAGGTTTGGGCTGATTTAAATTATAAACTGACTCATGAACATCTTAAACTCTGGCTGGCACTCAGAGAGAATGACCAGCACACACTAAATGCCGTGTGACACTCAGTGAGTATCGCTGCTTTTCATCGAATGCCGATTTGTGCCATTTGCCCATTTTATGCTCATTTGAAGCTCCTAAGGTCCCTTTTCTTCTTCCTCATTCAAATTCTTCTTCTCCATTCATTCTCCTTCTGCATGGCTCCCATAAGTTCCGACATTCTATACCCGTGGATGGATTCTCTTGCTGGCATCAACTGACTCAACTTTGAGTCTCACAGATTGACAGACTTCTTTGCATTTCGCCATATGGCCCTAGACGAGGGCTTACTCCGAGCTGCTATCATATGTTGGGACCCCTCTTTGCATGTCTTCCAGTTTGGCCATGAGTAGGTTTGTCTACTTTTCGAGGAATTTAGTGCCATCCTCTACATCGATCCTTATGCTGATTTAATTATACCTCTACATCCTCCTGCCATCTAAAATCAATGCACAAGTGTTTTTTTAACACTAATATCCTTCAATTCCATACCAAGTCTCTATATGTGGGTCTCGATATGCACCGAAATTAAAAAATAACAAGCATGTATATAATACCAATTATCAATGAAATAAAGCGATGAACATACATTACATAAATAACTAGAACCATTTCATCAAACCAAAGAGATTTACATCCGAAGTACTATATCCATGGTTAGTACATACTATATACATAAGGATTTAAGTAACTACTATGTGTGCTTACAAAATACATATACAACGTAACTTACATTAGAAAGATCTATAATACGAGTAACGCCAATCAAAACTAATATTTATATCATTTATATAGAAGTAGATACATCTCTAAGTAGATCGTATCAACGTGTCAGGGCATAGAAGTCTGCCTCATCATTAGTAATTGTAGGTGGTATCTCATCTCCTGGGACAGCCACCACATCCACTAGCATGCAGTCCAGCCATGGGTCAAAGTCATTAATCCCCCCATTTGGTAAAATCTGTCCCGGTGCTACATTTTTTCCACCAACTCCATCCACGTCGTCGTCATTATCGTCTAGCTCAACGATCTCAGGTGGTGCATCGCCCAACACGATAACTAACTCTTCGGGCTTCTAAACATCATCTGGATCTACGACGTCATGAAGGTCAAGCTGTGTACCAAGATCATTCTCCATCTGCTCCATAACTAGGTCATCTGTAGGGCCATCTAAGAACTCCTCCTCAGGGTCCTCCTCCTCAATATCAGCTGACTCCCCCTCATCGATGTCAATTGGATCTGTTCTGTTGTCCTGCTCAGGCAATGGTAGAATCTCTTCCACTTCAACTGGTAGTGCTGAATGGTCGTGTACATCATCCCCTAGTCCTTGAATATTGTACGCTGGGTCAACCTTCTTGATCGGATTATCATCGATACTCACCAAATAGTCATCAATCATCAGATCATCATCGGTAGGTGCTATACTACCGTCGTCGTCTGTGTCATCACCATCGGATGGGTCGCCAACTATGTGGTCACTACCTGTAGAATCATCTTCACTCGATATATCGTCGTAGCTATCCGTATCCATGTTATCTAAATTCATACCTGGTTTGGGGAGGCTCTTGCGAAATGGTCTGGTATTGATACAGGCTCATGAGAGATTAGCAGTGCTGGTGCTGCCATGATAATCAAAAAAGTATATCATCGTATAACGGCTCATCCTGGGCCATACTGATAAGCTCCTTATGAATGAGTATAGCAGTCTCTGGAGTATAGATCGACTCGAGCTGAACCCGGTCTGGATACTATAATGCATTAGTAAGGACAACTTTAGAAACCCCATTTTGTCGGCTATCAAATTTAGGAGACCCATATCTTGGTAGTTCACAATGATCGAAAAAGACTCAAAAGGACTCCTGGAAGTTAGTTCTATTTCTCAAAATGCCCAGAATGACCAAAATGCCCCTAAAAGCTCGAAAACTCCCAGATTTGGACCAAAAGTTCTGAAAACATGCTATGTCGTAAAAAAAGTAATAAAATGAGTTTTTAAATAAAATTAGGTGAAATTGTCAGCTCTCATAGACCCCCAGAAGTCCCGAAAGTTCCCAGAAAGTCCCCGTTGATCGGTTTAACATAGGTTTAACCGAGTTTGACCAAGGTTTGACCAAAATCGTTCAAGTTTGCCAAAAAATTCTGAGATCATTCTAAGTCATGTGGAAAGCACTAAAACGAGTTTTAAAAGGAAATCGGATGATAACGTCAGCTCCTGAGAGCCCTCAGAAGTCCCAAAAGTTCCTAGGAATCCCAGGTTTGACCAGTTTGACCAAAAGTTGACTTTAAAACTGGAGCGCCGCAACAATTTTCAAAGATTTTTCATAAATACTGGAGGTCAATAGCTTTCCAACTGTATATCGCACATAATTCCTGGATCTAAAATGAATTTATTGCGAATACCGCAAAACTTTTCAAAGTGACCCATCTCCGAACTATTTTATATGAAGTAGACTTAATTACCTTTCCAAAGGTATATTACAACCTCAATTTGGAGTTTTATATGCATTTTCTGTGAATTTCAGACGAAATATGGTCTTTTCACGAATACCGGAACCTCTAGGGGCCTAAAAGAATTATTTGGATGAATGAGGAGCAGTGCCGCTGCGGCACTGGCCCACTGCCACTGCGGCATAGGCCCAGTGCCTCCGCGACACTCTCCTCCAGAACAGTCCATTTTTGCAATTTCTTTTGGGGGTCCATTTTGATTAATTAGAAACCAAAACGACGTAGCTCTATGTTTTCAGTTATTTGGGGCCAATGGAAGTACTTCTAAAACCCCAAAACCACCCCAAATTAGCCTATATAAAACCCCCCATTGCTCTTCATTTTAGGGGAGCCAAGTGCAAAGTTTAGAAAAGTTGTAGAGAGAAAGAGAGATAGAGACAGGTTTTGAAGAGAGAAAGGGAGCTTTTCCCACTGATTTTCTATAAGAAAGTGAGTTTTAATTTTGTTTTTCTTCCATTACCTTTCATATACTTCACATTCAAATCCTCCCCAACCACTATTCTTGAGCAATCTTGAGTTAGGAACCATGTCCAAATGTCAATATCTATGAGTGAAACACCCAGCTACAAGTCCAAAATAACATTGATTATCATCTATTGATTGTTATTATTTGCTTGTTTACATACTATGTTCATCTCTTCCTAACCTCATTTCTTTTTTGATTTTTTTATTTACTTACTAGTTCATCATCCTCTAAATGATGACATGAAGTTTGAGGTGAGTGAATCCTTATGGATAGTAGCTCTTGACCTCAAAAACATGTTTGATAGATGATGATTATAACTTCAATACCTCCAAGATGTCCTTGAAGTTATGTTCAAATGAAAATGAATTTCTCCAATACTATTGGGAGTTCTTGATGATGAGTTTGATGTTGATATTCCAAGAAATCATATTCTCTATTTGATGTTGAAAATATACTTTCAAAACCTCTATTTCAAAGCCCCTCTTAAACCCCCTCATTTTGATCTCAAGAAAGAAAACTCTAGATTTTTCCTAAAAATCTTCAAAACAGTGAGTTAAAATAGTGAATGATCTGAGTTCAAAGATTTCTCTAGAACTCAATACTCAATGTATGGATGTCAGACCACTTGGAAAGTCTTCCTAACTCATTAGAGAACACCCATGATGTTTGGTTTGACTTGGAGACACTTAGAAGGACCCCATTTTGGTCCAAACATTCTCTCCAGATATTCTGCCTTTGCTGTCACAGCAGCTTGGTTGACTTTTAACTTGTTTTTACAGAAAACCTTTCCCAAATGGGTGGTCCCAACTCATTTTTCCCTTTAACTTCAGTGTCGTAGAGAACGTTCTGTATAAAATGGGCCCCTAGATCATTTCTAAAATTTTCATTTTCTAAGATTTTTTGACATTTCAGTCGACAGTACGAACTCATTTTTCCCTTTAACTTCAGTTTTCATTTTCTAAGATTTTTTGACATTTTAGTCGACAATACGAACTCTGTTTCTGAGTAACCTCTATTTTTCATTTGATTTCTCTCAATCTGTAATAGTTAATAAAGTTTGGGTTTTTGTGTTGTGTTCCAGACACAATAAGGAAGATCTCCATAAAAAATCATGCATTGAAAACATTCCTAACCCCACTTTTCAATTTCCAAAAGATCATGTCACTGTTCTGTCCACTATTCACAGCGAGCACACTTTTACTTCCATCCATTGATTTGATGCTTACATGCACTCCAAATTAGCTCATGTCTTAGGAAGTAGTTCGTACTACATTTGTACATATCCCATGATGATTTCCTTCATTCATTCATACACATTCTAGACTTCTACGTCATTCTAGGAATCCATGAACACAAAACACACTATAATCTTGGCACATTCTAGATACATACATTGAATCCATGCAAAGATTTGGGGCTTTTGTGACTCCTAATCTAAGAAGATTACAAGTCATAAACTTGATCATACGTTCATGTTTCCCCTCGATCTAATCGTCCTTTCTCATCCATCCCGGGGATTGAGAGGTCTTCTTTTCTCAAAGATTAGCATGCATCATTCTAGCTTGCTAAGCATACTTTGTTCCTTTTTGATTATTTGTTTCAAGAACAATTCATGTCCCCTTTAGATTAGGAAAACTTTATTATTTGATATATGATTAGAAGATTTTTCCTAGGTTTGTTTGTGTGATCTTTCAGTCTGCATAGTGTGATACTTGGCTTAGATCTTATGAACGATATCTTATCTTTTGATCTTCCATTTCAAAAATCTTGTGTGATGTAATATACTATCATAGTATTAATTGTCAAACCATACATAGTATAAGATGATTATTTGGATGCTAATCGAGGCCCGTCGAGAGACGGGGCGAGTTGAGGGTGTTTTAGTTGTGACAAAGGCTCCTTCCTCTCCCGTACCAAAACCCCAAACCAAGTTCTTTGGTTATGAAAGGCCGGTGCCCTTTATCCGTTAGGGTGAGTCAAATTATGTTTCTTGGTTCCTTAAAGACCAAGTGGCGAGTCTGTTTCTGTTTTCAATAGACCTTCCTTTTCTTTTTTTGATCCAAATCAATTATAAACAAAAAACAGCAAGAGGTGGAATTCTGCGTCTCCATATAGTGCCTCGTCCTGAGTCATGTTGATAAGCTCCTAGTGAATAAGTATGGTAGTCTCTGAAGCATGGATCGACTCGGGCTGAACTTGATCCGGATACTGCAATGTATCGATAAGCACAGCTCTCTGTATGTCCTCCTCTAAGATATGCCTCGCCCTCTAGCAGATCCGCTGTAGATATAGTACAGGGTTTGCAGGCTGGACACGACCGTCGCGATTATAGTGACCTCCAAAATCATCATGAACGAAGCTCGACTCCATAATCATGCAAGAGGAGCTAACTTAGTGTTAGTACTAATATGAGGTAAATCTTAGGCTCATAACTTAAGGTGTAGGACAATCACTGAGCGCGTCTAAACCTAAAGCTCTGATACCAAAAATCCTTGTCATGCCCTGAAGTACCAAAAATAGGGAAAAAATAATTTCTTTATGGGTTCGTAGACACGTGACTGGTTGTGAGTGTCACCTGATTGTCCAAACATGCTTATAGCAATAATGTGATATGGGAAAGTGGCTAAGTTCAGCGGAAGCAAAAACTTAAAACATCCAAGTCTTATATCAGTATTATATTACAGGCCAAAAAAATATCCAAAAGATAGATATTACAAGTTTAACTAAGCTATTACATCATTAAACATATTAATAACAGAACTATGATAAAAGTAAAACTCCAAGATCTTCAGTTGGCGAAACTATAGCCTTCCTCGTAGTAATCTTCACTAGCATAGTCTTTAGTAGTAAAATCTGTTTCTTGATCATAGCCAGCTCTATCTGGACCTGCAAAGGCTGGACATGGAAGGTCCAGCGGCATGAAAAGCCGTTAGCGGTTAAGCTAAGTGAGGGTCCCCTTAAGGTTACCACCACCAAGGTAAGTTATTCATCTCTTCTTATTCTCGATACTATGTCTTGTTCGTCTTTTCTCATTCTCAAAACCATGTCTTATTTAAACCCAATCATTCCCTTTGAAACTTAACCCAAAACTGAACTGACCAATGACATTGGCTGAAAGAAGACTTAACTCCAAACGTATTTACTGGTCAAGAAAGAACAACACTCAACAATGGATAGTTAACTGTCGCCCAACTGGCACTCAAATTGTCGCCCAAATGGCATAAGTGTGCGGGACATTAACAATCTCTTGGTCGAACACGTCATGCCGATCCTCAGACCAAGGGTACGGGAAATTAATAATCACTTGGACGAACACGTCATGCCGATCCTCAGGTCACCCGTACATAACCGAACACGTCATGCCGATCCTCAGTCCATGGGTGCGGAAAACTAATCAACTACTTGATCAAACACGTCATGACGATACTCAGGTCATCCGCACTTGAACGAACACGTCATGCCGATCCTCAGATCAAGGAACAAAACATAACTCACCAATCGACTCTATGGAATAATCGAGAGACCAACTTTGCAAGAATTATCCAAACACGACACAAAAGTTCACAAATCAACTTTGACCAGTAGACACACGACTAGAAACGAGGCCCAATGTCCCTTATTCACATTAAATCTGTTATCGAAGTTTTTATTGTTATTTTACGTGTTCGTACGTTTCGTAGTTTAGTTCGTTAATATCATCCATTTATAACCGTTAATATTTCGCTATACGTCCGACATTCCGTTTTCCTCTCAATATACTTACGATGGAAACTTTCCTGATCATTTATCAACGCAATAATCGTTCCATACAATATACTTATAGTTTGGGTGTGAACTTTCCAACGGTGATTAAACTATATTCACGTAGCTTATGGATTTATAATCATGGATTTAATATCAATAAAACATATAGATGAAACCCTTAACATACTCATCTACGCGATAGCACTACCATAGCACGAGATTTTCATAACAACACATGTACTGGAAAACTAGCATCAACAATCAAGACCATGCATAAACAAAACATTATACAAAAAGTTGTACAATCTGCCAAGATACATTTTCACTGTGTTGACTGAATTAACATGATTTATTTGGGCATGATAAATTGCTTTGTAGATCAAACTCAAAACTAAAACATTATATATAATAGGAATATCTTCATGTACAAAAAAAATCTAGCTTCAATTATATTTTCGAGCTACTCAAACTATTTATTTTACAAGACATTTCTTATATCTCAGACTGTTCTGTCCCAGATTTATAGTAGTGCATTGTACGTGAATTTCACCTATGAAGGAGGGGTTTTGAGACTGAGCTATAGGAGGATTATTTGTAGATATATTCATTAGCTTTTACCACAAAAAAACCTAGCTTAATTCTCATTTTTGAGCTGCACAAAACATTCATTTTACTAAACTATGTTCTGCTGAAAGTTTCAGTTTCTCAGATTTATAACACGGTGTTGTACATGCATTTCAGCCATGAAGGAGTGATTTCTAGACAGGGCTATAGATGAGTTATTTGTGGATAAATTCATTAGCCTTTACCACAAAAATACCTAGCTTAATTCCGATTTTCAAGCTCCTCAAAACATCCATTTTACTAAACTACATTCTGCTGGAAGTTTCTGTTTTTCTAGGTTTATAACACTGCGTTGTACATGCATTTCACCCATGAAGGATTGATTTCTAGACTGAGCTATAGAAGTCTTATTTGTAGATATATGAGTTAGATTTTACCACAAAAAAACCTAGCTTAATTCGGATTTTTGAACTGCACAAAACATTCATTTTACTAAACCATGTTCTGCTGAGAGTTTCAGTTTCTCAGATTTATGGATTTGTTTTGCATGTCATGAAAACTACAACACAACAACATCAAACTTCTACTAAACATTAGTACATATTATATGTGTTCTAAATTGAGTTATATTACTCATAATTACTCACAACAACTTGAAACTAAGCTTGGATTGTTGATTTGAGCATGATGGAGCTTGAACTCAACTTCACTAGTGAACTTCTTCTCCTTCTAACTTTCTATTTTTTTCTTTATGACACTCATGAGCTTCTAAGTTTCCTCATCTCCTCTCTAGAGTGTAGATTATGGAGAGTCTAAGAGAGTTATGGATGCATATAGGAGTGGTTATATAGAAAATACTAGTGCTAGGTGTTCTATTGCATGTGTTAGGGGGTTGCATGCATGGACAAGTGTCCAACATGTAGACAAGTGGCAAGGATACAAGTGACATGCGTCTAGGGTGTTGCATGTGTCGCCATGTGGTCGGCCATGGTAGGGCCCACCTTGGGTTTCGTGCCACTTTCTCAGTTTACGTGCATAAGTTCCTCGATATACGTGTCAGTCTCGAAGTACGTGCAAACTGGTATTATTTCTAATGTCCGGGTCTAGTACGAGACTAAGTTAAATCTTATTATGGTCGAGTCGATATGGTTACTACAGTCTATATGGTAATACTACAACACGTCCATACCGTCACGTAATTAAAATAATAATATAATAATCTAGTGGGTCCAATACAGAAATTAGAAAAAGCTGATATTATAATGACAGAAAATTACAGGTGTTACAGTTCGATATTCATAATCGGGCCAAGAGCCTATTGAATGGACATCATCATCTCTCATTTTGGAACCTGTAGGGGAGAGATAGTATGGAATAGCTGATTAGAACAACGTCACATTCAATAAGAAAAAATAAAGCAAAAAATAGCAGAAAATAAACAAAATGCGAGGAATAAAAAGTTTACAACAACAGGTTGTGACACTTTTTGGTATTTTAGGTGGAAGAATAGTTGGGCTCATCCAGTTGGATGTGCTCAGCTACGGTTTGGAAGTTTTCTAAGAACGGCTTTAATCTTTGACCATTGACTTGAAACTTTAATCGTTCTTGAGATTATGAGCTCGACGGCCCCATGTGGAAAGACAGATTTCACGATAACTGGGCCGGTCGATGAGGATTGGAGCTTACTTGTGAAAAGGTGAAGGCGAGAGTCATCTAGCCCTGGCTTGAATGTTTTTTTAAAGATCATTTGATCATGGCGAGCCTTCAATCTTTCCTCATGCAGCTTCGCAGAGTCATAAGCATCTCTACGGATTTCTTCTAGCTCTGCGAGTTAGAGTTTTCGTAGCTGCCCTCCCTCCTTATTATCGAAGTTCATTGAGCGAGTCGCCCAATATGCTTTATGCTCAATCTCAACACGGAGGTGGCAAGCTTTTCCGTACACTAGCCTATACGGGGACATTCCTAGGTTTGTTTTGTACGCGATATGATACACCCATAGGGCATCGGTCAGCTTATACGCCCAGTCTTTCCTATTGGAGCTAACAATTTTTTTGAGAATATGTTTTATTTCTCGGTTAGCCAATTTTGCCAGCCGTTAGTTTGTGGGTAGTAGGGTAGAGCGATCTTGTGATTGATCCCATATTTCTTGAGGAGTGATTCCAAGGGCCTATTGCAGAAGTGATTGCCTTGGTCACTTATTAATGCCCTCAGGGTTTCGAAATGCGACAGAATGTGTTCTTTTAGAAAGGACATTACTATTCTATGGTCGTTGCATCTCGTCGGTATCGCTTCTGCCCATTTTAAGACATACTAGCTAGGAGTATTTATTTGCAGTTGTTTGATTTCGGGAACTAGCCCATAAAGTCTATGCCCCAACAATCGAATATTTCAATTGTGATTATAGGAGTCAAGGGCATAGAGTTCCTTTTTAAAATTGTACCAAGCTTTTGACAATATTGGCACATTTTGCAAAAGGAATAGGCATGATGCTGAAATTATAGTTATATCCTCATTCAGAACGCAATGTATGATGACCTGATCAGCGCAATATTTGAAAAGGTACGGGTCATCAAAGAAGAAGTGACGTGCGAATGAGAGAAATCGTTTCTTATCTTGGTTTGACCAATGCCTGGGGTTTTCTCTCGTGACTAGATAATTTACTATATCTTCATACCAGGGCAAACTGGAAATAGTCATCAGTTGCTCATCCAGGAACTCATCCTTAATCGGCAGCAGTTCAGTAATGTCAACAAACGTTAATCGAGATAAATGGTCTACGACCACATTCTCTACTCCTTTTTTATCCTTGATTATGAGATCAAACTCTTGGAGTAGGAGTATCCAACGGATAAACCTTTGTTTCGCATATTTCTTGGAATGCAAATATTTGAGGGCCGAGTGGCCTGTAAAACAGACAATTGGAGACCCTATCAGATAAGACCTAAATTTATCTAAGGCGAATACTACAGCCAGTAGCTTTTTTTTGGTAGTTGTATAATTTATTTGAGCTTCATTCAGCGTTTGACTGGCATAATAGACATTGTATGGCTTATTGTCCTTCCTCTATCCTAGAACTGTGCCAATAGCATAATCGCTAGCATCGCACATCAGTTTGAAAGGCAAACTCCAGTCGGATGCCTGTATTATTGGTGCGGAGGTAAGGTGGTCTTTTAGTGTATCAAAAGATGTTTGGCAACTTTCGACCATTCAAATGGTGTGTCTTTTGGCACAAGAATTAATTTGTGTACACTTGTATGCTATACCCAAGTGTGGGTAGACGTGCAAGTAGTATTCTAGTTAAGACCAAGTCGATCCCACAAGGAAGGTTGTAAACTAAATACCTAGATTAAACTCGAAAGGGAAATAAAAAATTCTATGTTTAAAGAGTGCAGAACATAAAGTTCCACAATTAACGGCTACTAAAATAAAGCAATTAAATTAAACTAGTGATTAACTAATTAACTAAGACAATATTTGAAAATGGTGTTTCTTAATAAAAGGGGAACATTGGGATCATGCGAATATGCAGTGACCTAGCCATATACTATGCAATTACATTAAGACTCAATGGAGTATATCTACTACAGTATCCCGTATTTCTTCTTAAAATAAAGAATCCATAGCCCTTTCATGACCGGGACTATATCATTACAGTTAATTTGAAATACATGAAGGCGGTTTAAAGCAATAGTTAAGTCTTGTAAAATGAATGGTGTAAGCATTCAATGTGGTTTGCAAAAGTTATTGAAGAAAAAATGCCTTAAGGCGTATAGTTCAAAAACTGTTCTGACAAACTGAGCATTTGGGATAGTTTGGTAACGAATTTCTAAAACAAAAAGTCTAGGAATACTGCATAGGACATTCTCAAGAATTAGAGAGTTTGATCGATTGAACATCATCATCTTTCAATCGATCGAAATGTCTTCGATCGCTTGACACTCTCTCTTGTCCAATCGATCGAAATAACTTCGATCGATCGAACACAGGTTTTAAACTGATCCATGGCAGAGGCTGGAGATCACTATTTCATCGTGTTCTCCCAACCCTAGGACTACTCAGACATAGTTCGGAGTGTCACAGATTCGTTTTTAACGTAAATATTAATTAAAGTCCTATTTGGTTGTGATTTTAACATGTAAACTATAAAAACTATGGATTTAACAATAACTAACATGCACAACTATGATTGTAACAGGTTAAGCTACAAGATTAAATGAGCAGAATACGAATCAACCGAGATAACGAAACCTGGAATGTAGAACTTTGATTAAACTTCAGAGAATTCAAGACAAATAATGTTAAACCTTGAAAACCTACAAAACCAAGCACAAAAACTCTCTATCTCTCTATAAACTAATGAAAAACAAGTTGGGCGTCCCTCTGGACGTAAACATAATAAGTATATATAGACAATCCTAGGCTAGGGTTACAAAAACATGTTTCCACTGCGTGCACGTCAGTTCTGATAAAAATCATGTTCGATCGGTCGAACGAACATCACTCAATCGATTAAACTTCTGGATTACTCGAGCGCTTGAACCATCCTCAATTGATCGAAAGCTAGATTGCTTGAACTTCATCGATCACTTGAACTCTATATTTCAGCTTTGAATTCTTTTGTTTGTAATCCAGCATTCCCTTTGTCCTGTTATTTATTTCTTCTCACCGCAAAACAAACAATCTGCACAAATAATAGCTAAGATAATACAACATATCATAGATTAATCATATTGTGTGAAAGCCAACGGTGTAACTTAACTTGCAAATGTAACAAGGATTTGTGAACTAAATCAGTGCATTTTTTTGTTTTAGCGCGATTGTATTTTACAAATACCCCCGCTTTTCACAACCCCCAACTAGCGAATTGCTAGTCCCTAGCAAGCTAAACTACTAATACAACGACTAAAAGAAAACAAAATAAACTAAAGCATACTAATCTAGAAAGAGAGAGATACTACCTAACTCACTTTCGTAGGAATCGCGGTTGCATTTAGCGAATGCAGCAAGCCGTTAAACCCCTAGGTTCCCCCTAGTGGACGAGTGTTGTCTCGTGAGGGTTTACAGTGAATATACCTAAAAAATTCTCAATTTTAAGTTCAAAAAGATATAGAAAAACTTTTAAAACACTCTCTCCCATTCAACTGTTAACTCAGCTCTACAAAAACATATTAACCTCAAGCAAACCATGAAAGAAACTCACATGTTCCTCATGCCACCAAGATAGATATAACACATGTATCACATCATGTATCCATGTCTGTATGAAGTTAACAGTTGTGCATCAAACCTTATTTAGAGTTATTTAGGACTACTGTACTCTTAGAACTTGTAGTTTCAACTCAATTCTCACATGGGTTTACACTCATAAATGAACATCTCACAGAACCTGTTTAATAATGATCGCACATAGTGTGAAAGCTTTTATAAGAGTGATATTTTGGTTACTAATGCTTTTACACCTGACTCAATAAAGGATGAACATATAGAGTGTATAGTCTCATGAATAGGATACTACTTACTAGAGGAGCGACCTACCGTGGATAACTCAAGTCACACATTCATGTTCAAACCAAGTTATTAAGAATCATTATGACTTTAGATTTTTGGGTTTTTATATAGTAGATACAGATGACGAGAAAGAATGATTGTGCATTTTTGCATATAATGGATCTTATCATCTCATTTTATTCTTTCACATCTCCAACCAACTTCCATTATTTCATATTCTACCCTTTTTTTTACTTGCTCCCACAACTACTCTTCTTCCAATCACATACTTTGACAGTTATTTATTTTTAGATGCACGATGGGGTTCATTGGAGTTTAGGTAAAGGATTAGGAGTTTGTATTTTCATCATAGAATAGGCAATATTAAATAGGTGTGGAGTTCGAGACAAAACAGTCTCTGTGGGTAAGGGGATATAGATAATGGTAGGAAATGGGTGATGATGGCTTAACTCATTTTCTTAACTTCTTAGTTTTCGTACTTCAATGCTTATTGAGCTTAGTTGGTGGATCCTGAACATTCTCCTCTAATAAGCAGCCAAAAGGAAAGGATTAATTGAGACTAATGCAACGAATTTAATACGCATATTCAAGAAAACAATTCAAATTTATATGAAAATTCCCTCAGAAACAAAGATTACTTCAAAAGCTCACTAAGGGTCATTAGTTTCCACTACTCATTCCTTACACACAATAGTCGTATTAACTCATTTTTAGGCTGTCTTACATAGCTATCAACATGTGCATATGGATTTGGATACAAGAATGGTCCACACATGCAATCATCCTGGTGATACTAGAAAAAACTCATAAAAGGATGAGACTAAGATGATTGGGTCATTGCAAAATAACAGCTAAGCAAGAGTGAATGTTTAAAGTTATTCTACCAATAAAGTTTAGAATAAAAATTTCAAAATTTTCAAATTTCTTCAATTTAAAAAAAATATATTTTCATCCAATTCTAATTGAGGTGGTATGGAATGTGCATTAAAGTTATTCATATTGGTAAGTGTATGAAATGTGAATAACAGGTGATTATCTATCTACATCATACCCCCAATTAAAATAACAATGTCCTCAGAAGTTGATTTTCAAATATAAATAGATGGATATCACCTACAAAAGCAAATCAATAACTGCAAGCAAAGCAACCTGTATCCTGTAAACACAATCTCCACGCAGCCAAGATCAAAAGAAATAAAATATAAAGTGATAGAGCATGATTCGTATGAAATACAATACCCAATCACTGGGAAAGTAAAACAATAAAGCACAGAATAGTGATTATAATTTCCAAAATGTCCAAATAGTACCAACATATCAAACATCCAACAGAAGTATGAAGAAAGCAAAGAGAGAAAACAGAAATAAAATATTTATTACAAAAACTCAACTCTCATCTAGCAACTATCCTACTCATCAGCAACATCTGATAGGATCTCGATTGGCTCAACAACGGTATCAGCACCTCCACCCTCAGCAATAGCCGTAACTGTCGTTGGGTCACTCATAGTTAGGGCAGCTGATGTAGACAATATTGGGTCAACCACAACTAGAGGTGGTGGAAGTGGGGTCTCAAAGATAGTCGGTGGTGCCGCTGATGTGGATGGGGCAGCTGGATCAGTAGAAGGTGGTGGAGTAGAAGATGATCGGTCAGATGTCGGTGGTGCGGCCGGGGGGTGGTGAGGTGTATGTAGTGACTGAGCGACCCCCAACTAGACCAGTAATGTATCCAACTGAGTGACTAAGTGGTCAACCTCGTCCTCGAGCCTCATTCGCACCTCCCTCTCCTCGATAAAGACTGTGTGGAGAGTCTTGAGAGACATGGAAGAAGACTCTCCCTAGGCTGGAGCCTGAGATCTCTGTCTCAACTCGAACCTCTCAACCTCCTCAATAGGATCTCTCTCGTCGTCAGAATCAGGCTCCTCAGCCTCGGAAGGCATCCTAGAAGCCGCACCCTCAGTGTCGGTGCCTCCACCTCTCCACCTCTTTGCCCCAACCTTTGCCTTTCCTTTCCCTTTTCTCTTCCTTTTCTGAGCATCCGAGCGGCGGGAGACCGTCTCTCCAAATCGGCTAGAGGAAGTCCGTACCTCATTAGTGGGCAACTAAGGAAGTCCTATCTGAGCAATGACCCAATGGATTGCCCAAGCACCTTTTAGGTGCTTTTTGGCGGTGACGTAGTGAGTAGGGTAGATCATGAAATCGATATAGAGACAAGGCAAACAAACAAGCTGCCTCGTCCCTACAGCGTATAAAACACGCGCATACCAGGCTGCTATCTTCTCTTGGTAAGAGGTCACCAAAAGGCAATTGCTGAAGGCGAGGTGAAGCATGTGATAATTATCTGAGGTAGTGGTCCTCGATCAACGAAGAGTCATTCCACTATGAAATAGCACCCCCAGTGATTTCCCTGATGATAGTGGTAGGCGAGGTCTTAGGAGCATCTGGACGGTGTGGGCACACATAACCTGGTACCTCAGGTAACCCAATAGCGGCAGCGATGGTGGCTGGACTGAATATAAACTACCAGCCACAGAAGAAAGAGCAGTACA
Source organism: Hydrangea macrophylla (assembly GCA_033977485.1). NCBI lineage: Eukaryota > Viridiplantae > Streptophyta > Magnoliopsida > Cornales > Hydrangeaceae > Hydrangea > Hydrangea macrophylla. The sequence goes on along the minus strand of CM066990.1, from coordinate 7,619,548 downwards.
TGAATGGGGTGGCTGGGTTTCGGATCATCGTCGCGCATGCCTCCCAGATCTAAGAAAAATTTACTCTATTAGACTGAGAGAGTAAATCGAACCAGTATGGCATAGACCGTATCCTACTAGGGAGTGGAGAGCCATGCTGTCTCGAGAGAACGCTCAATCATAACCTTCCTAGATCGGAAGTATCGCGTGAACCACTGCCTGTTTGGGGTATTCCGGAAGCCATACTGTGGGACTGGGTCAAGAATTATGAGGTCAGAAGGCTTCTCTTTATGGTAGCCCGTAATCGGATTCATCGTGACGTCCCTGAAATAGAAAACAAAAAGGACCAACAAATGAAAACAAAAACAAATGAACAAAAGAAGACACTGTCCAGCAGCAGTTCGATGGATCGAACATTTTTTCAATCGATCGAGGAGAGGCTGGGCTCGATCGCTTGATCCCAGTTTGATCGATCAAACACAGAATTCAGTGGGGACAGCCAATGGCATAGAAATGAAAAGGAAGCAAGAAATAGGAGATTAAAACGAACATTAATTGGTCTTAGGAACAATGGGGGGCACCCCCTCATATTTTCGAATGAAAAATGGAGATGGGAGGTTCTCGAAACCTTACCTCGAGTTGTGCGCAGTGGAGAGGTGAGGATGATGATTTGGATGATGGGGAGATGAACCGGGCCACCTCTAATGAAGTGTGTGATGAGGGGAGGAAAAAATTGCCCGATTCTTTTCTCTGTCGTTGATCGCTCAAGAGTGTGAGGGAGAGGAAAAAAACTGACGAAGTGTATGCTGGACGCCTCATTCAAATACAAATCTCGATCGATCGAGAAAGTTTGATCGATCTAAAGTTAAATTGAATTAGAACTGTTAAAGCGATTGAGGATTGTGCATGCTAGATCGATCGAGAGTATTTTGATCGATCGAACCTTAAAATTCTAAGATCTCTTTGAATAAAATATCTACGCACCCCCAACTAGCAAAGATTGTTCTAACCATACAGAAAATGATAAAAAATAGTTAATCCAAGGACATGTAAGCCAGAATTCATCATCATCAAAATAATACAAAGTTGCAATTTTTTTAAAATATAACTTTTTAATAGCATCCATTTTGCAAAACCCCCAAATTTGGTACTAAAGACCTTATTAACAGTAAAACTAGAATTAAAAGCAAAACTAAAAACTAGAATTAAAAACAAAACTAACAAATCTTTGTCTAGCCTTACACTTCAATTGATAAAAAATTTACCAAATGACAAAACGTAACTGAAGTGGGATACTAATCTTCGAACATGAAAATATCATCGTCCACAATTGTTTCATTTTTTGCCAAATCATCGAAGGTGGAGTCCAAACTTGATGATTCCCTTTCCCAGAATATTCGAAAAGCAGCAAGGATATCATCTAGGAAGTATGAAATCTTCAAAGAATTGATAGGACAGGCAAGAGGTGATCCAGGTGGAGACATTAATAGAGGGGAATAATTTGTCAACTGGTTGCTCTCTTGTGGTTGAGTACCCGGGGATGCTATGTAAGGTTCAGGTCCATGAAACAGTTGGTGTGGAAGGAACACCGGCAGACTGTTGTGGAACATAGTGATAATCTTGGACAGAGACAACAAAAGAAAAACAAAACGGAAAGAGATTAAATAAAAACAACCGCAAGAAGGAAAAGAAAGGAGCAAACAAAGAAAGATGGAAAAGACAAATGAGATATGACAATGAATTAACCTCACTATTGGCGTGATAGAACCATGTGCACTAGCAGGTAGGGGGCATTGAAGCCGGAACAGCAAATAGCTCGTGTGCGCATAAATGTATGGAACCGATTCGATGACATAGAAGTCATTCACACATGTGAATACAGCATTATGGCGTTCGGGCACCACATCCTGTAGATCTTCTTCAACCCATGGTTCCCAAATTGAGTCATTCTCCCACTATTGTAAGAGGGCAACATCAACTTCACCGATGAAATACCCCTCTGGTTCTCCTTCCTCTTCAGGGAAGTTCATATTCTTGAATGGGTTGATGTTGAGGAGGGCTGGATCGTAAGGGATGTATCCTTGGGTTAAGCAATACCAACATATGCGTTCGGCCCTTAGTAAGGCGAAAGACATAATGCAATCTTGTCGGCAATACATGCAAAGTTTTGATCTTTTGAATCAGCCTATGAGCTAATCAAAAACAGGGACTGTGTACCATCGTGATTTCTCATTATGAACAGCCTGTAGGGGAAGAGATAAAACAGAATAGCTGATTAAACGCAAAATCACAATCCAAAAAAAGAAATAAAGCAGAAAATAAATTAAAAGAAACAAAAACAAAGAGCAGGAAAAGAAATTTACAACAGCAAGTTTGAGAAAACTTTTAGTGTTTTAAGTAGAAGAATAGTTGGGCTCATCCAGTTGGATGTGCTCAACTTCTGGTTGGAAATTCTCCAAGAACGGTTTTAATCTTCGGCCATTGACCTTGAAACTTTCATCATTCTTACGATTGTTGAGCTCGACGGCCCCATGTGGAAAAACATATTTGAGGATAAATGAACCTGTCCATCGAGATCGGAACTTTCCTGGGAAAAGGTGGAGGTGAGAGTCGTATAATAAGACTTTTTGCTCTGGCTCGAATGATTTGCGAAAGATCGTTCTATCGTGGTAGGCCTTTATCCTTTATTTATGCAACTTCACAGAGTCATACGCATCTCTATGAATTTCCTCGAGCTCTGCGAGTTGGAGTTTTGTGAGCTGACCTCCCTCTTTAATATCGAAGTTTAGTGAGCGTGTCGCCCAATAAGCTTTATGCTCAATCTCGACAGGGAAGTGGTAGGCCTGTGGACACCGGAATCGGACCACTTCTCTCATTTGAGATTGCTTTGAAATTGATTTGAATCAAAGAAAGAAAATAGGTCTGTTGAAAACAGATACAGAGTCGCCACTTGGTCTTTAAGGAACCAAGAAACCTAATTTTGACTCACCCAAATGGATAAAGGGCACCGGCCCTTCATAACCAAAGAACTTGGTTCGGGGTTTTGGTACGAGAGAGGAAGGAGCCTTTGTCGCGACTAAAACACCCTCAACTCGCCCCATCTTTCGACGGGCCTCAATTAGCATCCAAATAATCATCTTATACTATGTATGGTTCGGCAATTAATACTATGATAGTATATTACATTACATAAGAAACTTGAAAATGGAAGATCTAAAGATAAAATATCATTCATAAGATCTAAGTCAAATATCATGCAATGTAAAGTGAAAGATCACACAAATAAACCTAAGAAAAATCGTCTAATCATATATCAAATAATCAAGACTTCCTAATCTAAAAAGGGGCATGAATTGTTCTTGAAACAAATAATCAAAGAAAACAAAATATGCTTAGCAAGCTAGTATGATGCATGTTAATCTTTGAGAAAAGAAGACCTCTCAACCCCCAGGACGGATGAGAAAGGGTGATTAGATTGAGGGGAAGCGTAAACGTGTGATCAAGTTCATTCCTTATAATCTTCTTGGATTAGGAGCCATGAAGGCCCCAAATCTTGCATGGATGCAATGTATGTATCTAGAATGTGCCAAGGTTGTAGTGTGCTTGGTGTTCATGGATTCCTAGAATGACTTAGAAGTCTATAATGTGTGTGAATGAATGAATGAAATCAACATGGGATATGTATAAATGTAGTATGAACTACTTCCTCGGACATGAGCTAATTTGGAATGCATATGGGCATCAAATTGAAGAATGAAAGTTGAAATGTGTTTGCTGTGAATAGTGGACAGAACAGTAGCATGATCTTTTGGAAATTGAAAAGAGGGGTTAGCAATGTTTTCAATGCATGATTTTTTATGGCGATCTTCCTTACTGTGTCTAGAACACAACCCAAAAGTCCAAACATCAATAGCTATCACAGATTGAGATAAATCATATAAACATCGAAGGTCACTCAGAAACAGAGTCCGTACTGTCGACTGAAATGTTAGAAAATCTTAGAAAATGAAAAAGAATGATCTAGAGGCCCATTTTATACAGAAAGTTCCCTAAGACATTGAATTTTAAGGGAAAAATAAGTTAGGACCACCCCTTTTTGAAAAGTTTTCTGGAAAAGAGGTCGTAAGTTGACCTAGCTGCTGTGACAGCAAAAACAGAATGTTTGGAAGGAAAATTGGGATCCAAATGGACCATTTCCAAGTACTTCCAAATCAAACCAAAAATCATGGGTGTTCTCCAATGAGTTAGGAAGACTTTCCAAGTGGCCTTGCATCCATATGTTGAGTATTGAGTTCTAGAATCTTTGAACTCAACTCACTCACTGTTTTGACTCATTGTTTTGAAGATTTTGGAGAAAACAAAGTTTTGTTTCTTGAAACCAAATGAGAGGGATTGAGAGGGGTTTTGAAATAGATGTTTTGAAAGCACATTTTCAATACTCAATAAGGTTTATAGCCACTTAAAATGTCAACATTAAACTCATCATCAAGAACCTCCAAGATTGTTGGAGAGATTTATTTTTATTTTTGAACATAACTTCAATACATTTCAAGAATACCTTGGAAGTATTGAGGTTATGATCATCATCTATCAAACATGTTTTTGAGGTCAAGAGCTACTATCCATAAGGATTCACTCACCCCAAACTTCATGTCATCACTTAGATGATGATGAACTAGTAAGTAAATAAAGAAACGAAAAAGAAATGAGATAAGGAGAGATGAACATATATATAATCAAAGCAAGTAAATAGCAATCAATAGATGATAATCAATGTGATTTTGGACTTGTAGCTTGGTGTTTCACTCATAGATTTTGACATTTGGACATGGAAGTAGCTTCCTATCTCATGAATGCTCAAGAACGAGGGTTGGAGTGGACTTTGAATGTGAAGTATATAGAAAAATGGTGGAGGAAAACAAGATTAGAACTCACTTTTATTGGAAAAAATGGAAGAAGAAGACTACTTCTTCTCTTTCTCTCTCTATATTTCCCTAGAGTTTCTTCCTAAGCTTTCTCTAAGCTTCCATGTCTCTCCCCAAAATGGAAGTAAATGGCTTCTTTTATAGGCAAAGGAGGGGTGGTAAATGGAGTTTTAAAAAGTTTAAAATGGTCTCCCATTGGTCCAAAATAAGCTGGGAACCAAAACTACGTCGTTTTGATTTCTAATATATCAAATTGGACCCCCAAAATAAATTACAAAAACTCACTATTCTGGAGGGGAGTGCCGCGGCGGCAGTGGGCCAGTGCCGCGGTGGCACTGCTCCTCCCTTCGTTCAGATAATGCTGTTTAGGCCCCCTGAAGTTCCGGTATTCGCGAAAAGGCCCTATTTCGTCCGAAATTCACAGAAAATGTATACGAACTCCAAATTGAGGTTGTGATATACCGTTGGAAAGGTAATGGAGTCTACTTTACATAAAAAATAGTTTAGGGATAGGTCACTTTGAAAAGTTTTGCGGTATTCACGATAAAAGCTGATTTGATCGCCTTTTTCGCCTTTGGAAATTCGTAATAAATTCGTTTTAAATCCAGAAATTATGCGCGATATACCGTTGGAAAGCTATTGACGTCTAGTATCCATGAAAAATATTTAAAATTGTTTTGGTGCCCCGGTTCCAAAGTCAAATTCTGGTCAAACTGGTCAAACCTGGGATTCCCGGGAAGTTCTAGAAACCTCCGGGAGTTCCCGGGAGCTGATGTTTTCGCTCGATTTTCTTTTGGAACTTGTTTTAACATTTTTCTCATGATTTAAAATGATTCTGGTAAATTCGGACGATTTTGGTCAAACTTGGTCAAACCTTGGTCAAATCTAGTCAAACCCTGGTTAAACCGGTCAACGGGGACTTTCCGGGAACTTCCGGGACTTCCGGGGGTCTCTGGGAGCTGACGATTTCATCTGATTTCTCTTAGAAACTCATTTTATCGCTTTCCTTACGACGTAGCATGTTTTCAGAACTTTGGGACCAAATCTGGGAGTTTTTGGGCTTTTAGGGGTCATTTTGGTCATTCTGAGCATTCTGAGAGATAGAGCTGACTTCCAGGAGTCCTTTTGAGTCTTTTACGATCATTGTGAACCACCAAGCTATGGGTCTCCTAAATATGATAGCCGACAAAATGGGGTGTCTACAAGGCCTTGCCGTATACTAGCCTATACGGGGACATGCCCAGGTTTATTCTGTATGCAGTGTGGTACACAAATAGAGCATCTGTCAGTTTGTATGCCCAGTCTTTTTTGTTAGAACTAACCGTCTTCTCGAGAATATGTTTTATTTATTGGTTAGCCAATTCTGCCTGCCCGTTTGTTTGTGGGTGGTAGGCTAAGGCAATTTTATGGTTAACCCCATACTTTTTGAGTAGTGACTCCAAGGGTCTATTGCAGAAGTGTTTTCCTTGGTCACTAATTAGTGCCTTTGGGGTTCCCAAACGTGAAAGGATATTTTCTTTTAAGAAAGCAACAACCATTCGATTTTCATTTCGCCTTGTTGGGATTGCCTCTTCCCATTTTGAGATATACTCCACAGCAAGGAGTATGCACTCGTAGTTATTTGACTTCGGGAATGGGCCCATGAAATCTATGCCCCAACAATAAAAAAATTTTGATGTGATTATGGGAGTGAAAGGCATAGAATTACGTTTTGAGATTGCACCTAGCTTTTGACAGCGTTGGCATGATTCACAAAACTCATGGGCATCCTTGAATATGGTGGGCCAATAGAAACCACTATATAGGATTTTTTGTATAGTCTTCTGTGAAGCAAAGTGGCCACCGTAGGCTTTAGAGCGGCACAAGGCGAAGATCACAGTTATATCCTCGTTTGGAATGCAACGTATGATGACCTGGTCAGCACAATACTTAAATAAGTATGGGTCATCGAAGAAGAAGTGACGTGCAAAAGAGAGGAACCATTTCCTACCTTGATTTGACCAATGACTCAGGGTCTCTCCCATAACTAGATAATTTACTATATCCGTATACCAGGGTAAACCCAAGACAGTCATCAGTTACTCATCTGGGAATTCATCCTTTATCCGTACTGGTTCAGTGTTGTCAACAAACGTTAACCGAGATAAATGTTCAGCAACCACATTCTCAACTCCCTTTTTATCCTTGATCGTGATATCGAATTCTTGGAGTAGGAGTATCCAATGGATAAGCCTTTGTTTCGCATCCTCTTTAGATAGTAGGTATTTGATGGCCGAGTGGTCTATAAAACAGACGATTGGGGACCCTATCAGATACGATCTAAATTTATCTAGAGCGAAGACTATAGCCAGTAGCTCTTTTTCAGTGGTTGTATAAATCATTTGAGCTTCGTTAAGTGTTCGACTGGCGTAGTAGATTACATAAGGCTTATTATCCTTCCTCTGTCCTAGAACTGCACTAATGGCGTAGTTGCTAGCATCGCACATTTTTTCAAATGGCAAACTCTAGTCAGATGTTTGTATTATCGGTGTGGAGGTAAGGTGCTCTTTTAGTGCGTCAAAAGACGTTTGACAACTTTCCGTCCACTCAAATGGTGCGTCTTTAATGAGCAGCTGAAAAAGTGATCGGGATATTGCACTAAAATTCTGGATAAATCGATGATAAAATCCCGTATGTCCCAAAAACGAGTGAATATCATTGACTGTGTGGGGGACAAGTAGGTTCGAGATTATGTCGATTTTTGCTTTATCTACTTGGATACCTTTGTGGCTAAGGACTATCCCACTGCTTAGCCATGAAATGACATTTTTCCCAATTTAGCACTAGTTGTCTGTCCTCGCATCGTGCTAGCACACGTTCCAAATTTTCTAAGCAATTATCAAAACTATAGCCGAACACAACAAAATCATCCATGAATAGTGCAAGTATTTGCTTGGCCATATCACTGAATATATTGAGCATGCACCACTGGAAGGTAGCAGGTGCATTGCATAAGCCAAATGGCATTCTTTTGTAAGTGAAAGTACCAAACGGACATGCGAAAGTCGTTTTCTCCTGATCTTCAGGAGCAATTTCGATTTAGTTACATCCACTATATCCGTCCAGGAAGCAGTAATACTTGTGGCCTGCCACTCTTTCTAGCATTTGATCCATGAATGGTAGTGGAAAGTGGTCCTTCTGGGTCACCGTCAATTTTTGGTAATCAATACACATCGGCCAACCGGTGGGGATACGTGTCGGTACTAGCTCACCATCACTATTTGGAATGACAGTGATGCCCGCTTTCTTTGGTACTACCTAGGTCGGGCTGACCCAAGGACTATTAGAAATTGGATATATGATCCCAACAACAAGTAGCTTTAAGACTTCCTTTTTGACCACTTCTTGCATGTTGGGATTCAGACGCCTTTGCATTTGTCACAAAGGTTTAGTATCTTCCTCCAGATATATTTTATGGGTGCAAACAGATGGGCTTATGCCTTTGAGATCGGCAATAGTCCATCCCAATGCACCCTTATGTTGTTTCTGCATTTGAATTAATTTACCCTCTTGTTCAAGACTTAGAGTAGATGAAATTATAACAGGGTAGGTCTTTTCAGTCCCTAGGAAAGTGTATTTGAGCTCTTTTGGAAGCTCCTTTAACTCCTAATCGGGAAAGTGAAAATCAGAGGGCATGACTAACTTTGTTTTTGGAGGCAGTGGTTCATATGGTGCTACCCACATGCATTCATCTCTATCCTCCTCTTTTGTTTCCAACATGAGATAAGTTAGATATAGGTCGGTGTCCAATGGAGTAGAGTTTTTAGGTTGGTAGAAAGCATCAAATTGTGACACCACTACCTCCAAAGGATCTTTGAAAGCGACCAAATCGGCCTCATCTTTAATGACCGTCTCGATGTAGTTTACTTCTTCCTCATCCTCGTATTCTTGAGGTCGGGAATTTGAGAAGATTTTAACGATTGCGGTCATGTTCCTAAATACAACAGTCATTGTACCACTTCTTATTTTTATCGTGGCATTAATTGTTTTTAGAAATGGACGTCCAAATCTCACCGGGATTTGTGCACATAGATTAGACACAGGGTCAGTGTCTAGAATTATAAAATCAACCGAGAACACAAACGAGTCTATTTGCACTAGACGTCTTCCAACAACCCTCTCGGGTATTTAACTGACCTATCTGCCAATTGTAATGTAACTCGAGTGGGTTTATATTCACCTAACCCTAGTTGTTTATAGACTGAATATGGCAGAAGTTTTAAGCTTTGATTCCCAATTTGACATGAGATAGTGGGAGTACCGGGGTCTTTGAGTTTTGGAGGCAATTCATTTTGGATGATTGCGCTTACTTGGCAAGTGACATAAGCATGTTTCTTCACACTTTGCCTCCTCTTGACAATGCACAAATCTTTAAGATACTTTTCTAGGCCGGCACTTGTTTGATCGCATCAAGGAGTGGAAGTTTTATTTTGACTTGTTTGAACACCTACAAGAACTCCTGATTCTTTATCTCATTTTTGGGTTTCTTAGGACTTTGAGGATAAGGCGTGGGAAAAGGGCATTTCGGTAATTCGTCATTAAAGGATTCCTTTCAAGGTCTCCTCTCAACTTCTTCTACGTCTTTAGGAGCATCATCATTTGATTTTAATGGTTCATCATTAGTGGATAGCTCCTCTTCCTAAGTGGAAGGTTTGTTTTTGTTTACCACTTCATCCTCTTCTTACTCTTCGGGAATAGAATGAGGCATGTTTTGCCTTATAACCTTGCCGCTTCTCAGAGTAGTCACGGCTTTAGCATGCTCTTGATTATTGAGACCATTGTTGTATCCCTTAGGGTTTTGAAGTGGCTGGGCTAGAAATGTTCCACTCGACCCCTCTTGTCGTGCATCTATTCTCTCTAATGTTGCGGACATTTTACTCATCATTTGAATTAATTGTTGTATTAAATTTACATTAGGGAGTGGATCTTCTTCTTATACCTTTTTGTGTGGTGGCACGTACACATTAGACTGTTGGTTGTTAGAGGGTTGAGATTGGTTGTAGTTATTTGATCTATTTTGATTAAATGGCTGGGACTGCCTATTATATTGCCCTTAATATTGGTTGTTATTGTTGTAGTGCTATTGCTGATATTGATTTTGTGTCATAAACATCATATTTCTAATCAAAATCGGGGTGATTCCATCGATTGTTATTATTTTGAAAATTATTGTTATTATAGGAATTACCCGGCCCTCTATACCCTTGTGTTCATCTCCATGGGGGCTTGTTCTTGAAAGTAGGGCACATTGGGACAGTTTTGAGTGGTGTGTCCCAACATATTGCATGTGCCGTATGGCTCTTTAGGTAAAACCTATCTAGAACTCTCTCCTTTCATTCATAACTCCTTTACTTTCTTTGCTAGTTCTTCGTATTTGGTCATTAGGTGATCTTCACTTTTTAGCTGATAGATACTTTTCTCCTCTACACCTGATATTTGTGCGCGTGGAATGTCATCAGAATTCGACCATTCATGAGTGTGTTTCAGCTAACCACTCAAAGTGTGTTTCAGCCTCCTCGGTGTTTTTGTAAAGAAATGGACCTGAGCTCATGGTTTCAACCAGTTATTTCATTTCGCCATTCATCCTTTCATAAAAGTAGCTGATAGTTCACCATTTCTTATACCCGTGATGTGGGCATAAGAGAAGCAAATCCTTGAAATGCTCTGAAGTTTGGGTGAACGTTTCATTGATCTTTTATTTGTAGGAGTTTATTTGCCGTTTAAGTTCAGTGGTCATGCGAGGTACAAAGAATTTCTTTAAAAATGCAGTGTTCATCACATGCCAGGTGAAGATTGAATTTGGCTTAAGGGTAAGCAGCCACGCTTTTGCTTTATCCTTCAAGGTGAAGTGAAATAGCATTAGGCGTGTCAAATCTATAGGACAATTCTGTGAGAATTTTTTACAAACATCCTCGAAATCTTTGACATGTAGATATGCCTTCTCGCTCTCCATTCCATGAAAGGTTGGAAGGAGTTGAATCATTCTGTTGCAAAATTAGAACTTGCATGCATACAAGAAGGTGTAGGTACGTGTTTAGGTTGCATGAGATCGCATAATGGACGCAACGAATCGTCGATAGGCACAACCATGTTATTTGCTTTGATTGTCGCCCATTGAATCTGTGGGTGTAGCTACGAGATTAATAGAATCAGAGGAATAAGATAAGTAGAATGGATTTTCGAGAATTCCTTCAGTAGAATTATCGGACATGAAAGGGAAAAGATCCTAAGAGGTAATACTTAAAGAATCTACAAGGAAAAGAAAAAAAGAATAAGATCAAGATAGATTGAGGTAATCTAAGCGTTAGCTTGTCGCCTTCCCGGGCAACGGTGCCAAAAACTGGACATGAGAATTAATTTATGTGCACTTGTATGCTATACCCAAGTGTAGGTAGACGTGCAAATAGTATTCTTGTTAAGACCAGGTCAATCCCACAGGTAAGGTTGTAAACTAAATACCTAGATTAAACTCGGAAAGGGAAATAAAAAATTCTATGTTTAAAGAGTGTAGAACACAAAGTTCCACAATTAACAGCTACTAAAATAAAGCAATTAAATTAAACTAGTGATTAACTAATTAACTAAGACAATATTTGAAAACTGTGTTTCTTAATAAAAGGGGAATATTGGGATCACACGAATCCGCAGTGACTTAGCCATCTACCATGCAATTACATTAAGGCTCAATGGAGTATATCTTCTACAGTATCCCGTATTTCTTCTTAAAATAAATAATCCATAGCCCTTTCATGACTGGGACTATATCATCACAGTTAATTTGAAGGCGGTTTAAAGCAATAGTTATGTCTCGCAAAATGAATGGTGTAAGCATTTAATGTGGTTTGCAAAAGTTACTGAAGAAAAAATACCTTAAGGCTTACAATTTAGAAACTATTTTAACAAACTGAGCAATTGGGGATAGTTTGATAACAAATTTCTAAAATCGAAAGTCTAGGAATACTGCATAGGACATTCTGAAGAACCAGAGAGTTCGATCGATCGATGCGCTTTGGATCGATCGAACATCATCATCTTTAATCGATCAAAATGTCTTCGATCTCTTGACACTCTCTCTTGTCTGATCGATCGAAATAACTTCGATCGATCGATCGAACACAGGTTTTAAACTGATGCATGGCAGAGGCTGGAGATCACTGTTTCATTGTGATCTAGGACTACTCAGACATAGTTTGGAGTGTTACAGATTCGTTTTTAACGTAAATATTCATTAAAATCTTATTTGGTTGTAATTTTAACATTTAAACTGTAAAAACTATGGATTTAACAATAACTAACATGCACAACTATGATTATAACAGGTGAAGCTACAAGATTAAATGAGCAGAATGTAAATAAACTAAGATAACGAAACCTGGAATGTAGAACTTTGATTAAACTTAAGAGAATCCAAGACAAATCCATGTTAAACCTTGAAAACCTACAAAACCAAGCCCAAAACTCTCTATCTCTCTATAAACTGATGAAAAACAAGTCGGGCATCCCTCTAGATGTAAACATAACGAGTATATATAGACAATCCTAGACTAGGGTTACAAAAACATGTTTTCACTGCGTGCGCGTCAGTTCTAATAAAAACCATGTTCGATCGATCGAACATCACTCGATCGATTGAACTTTTGGATTACTCGAGCGCTTGAACCGTCCTCAATCAATCGAAAGCTAGATCGCTTGAACTTCTTCGATTGCTCAAACTCTATATTTCAGCTTTGAATTCTCTTGTTTGTAATCCAGCATTCCCTTTGTCCTTTTATTCATTTCTTCTCATAGCAAAATAATAATCTGCACATGTAATAGCTAAGACAATACAACTTATCATAGATTAATCATATTGTGTGAAAGCTAACAGTGTAACTCAACTTACAGATATAACAGGGAGTTGTGAACTAAATCAGTGTACTTCTTTATTTTAGTGCGATTGTATTTTACAAATACCCCCGCTTGTCATCTTTGACAAGCAATTGACATAGTGGTCGGGAGATTGCACTAAAATTTTGGATAAATCGACGATTGAATTCCGCATGTCCCAAGAAAGAATGGATGTCTTTGACTATATAGGGGGCAGGTAGATTCGAGATTATGTCAATTTTTGCTTTATCCACATGGATACCTTTACCGGAGATTTTATGGCCGAGGACTATTCCTTTAGTCAGCATAAAGTGACATTTTTCCCTGTTTAGTACTAGGTGTTTATCCTCGCATCGTGCTAGCACACGTTCAAGATTTTTCAAGCAATTTTCAAAACTATGGCCGAACACAAAAAAATCATCCATGAAGCCTTCGAGTATTTGTTCGACCATGTCACTGAAGATACTTAACATGCACCGCTGAAAAGTAGCAGGTGCGTTGCATAAGCCAAAGGGCATACAGCAGTAGGCTAAAGTACCAAAGGGACACCTAAAAGTTGTTTTCTCCTGATCTTCAGGAGTGATTTTGATTTGATTATATCCACTATATCCGTCTAGAAAATAGTAGTATTTAGGACCTGCCACTCGTTCTAGCACTTGGTCTATGAACGGCAAAGAAAAGTTATCTTTCTGGGTCACAGTGTTTAACTTTCGGTAATCGACACACATTTTTATTGGGAATAACCGTTATACCCACTTTTTTAGGGGCTACTTGGGTCAGACTGACCCATGGACTGTCAGAGATTGGATAAATTATCCAAACGTCAAGTAATTTTACAACTTCTTTTTTAACTACTTCTTGCATATTGGGATTTAGACGCCTTTGCATTTGTCGTGATAGTTTAGCGTCTTTTTCCAGATAAATTTTGTGGGTACAATTGGACGGACTTATGCCTTTAAGGTCGGCAATTGTCCATCCCAACGCTCCCTTGTGTTGTTTCAGCATTCGAACTAGTTTGCCCTTTTGTTCGGAGTTTAAGGTGGATGAAATTATAACTGGGTATGTTTTCTCAATTCCTAGGAAAGCTATTTGAGCTCCATAGGAAGCTCCTTTAATTCCAAGTTAGGGAACTGGAAACTTGAGGGCATAACTAATTTTGTTTTCGAAGGTAATGGTTCATATGGGGTAACCCACATGCATTCAGCTCTATCCTACTCTTTCATTTCCATCATGAGGCACATTAGACTTAGGTCAGCATCCAGTGGAGTAGAATCATTAGGTCGATAAATAGCGTCAAATTATGACACAACTACCTCCAAAGGATCTTTGTAATCGACAACATCAGCCTCATCTTCGATGACCGTTTTGATGTAATTTACTACCTCTTCATCCTCGTATTCTTCAGGTCGGGGATTAGAAAAGATTTTGACATTTAAAGTCATATTCCTAAATATGATGCTCATTATACCACTTCTTATTTTTATCGTGGCATCAATTGTGTTGAGGAATGGTCGTCCAAAAATCACCGGGATGTGTGCAAGATGTGTGCACATGGATTGGACACAGGTTCAGTGTCAAAGATTACAAAATCAATAGGAAAGATAAAATGAGTCTGTTTGAATGAGGACGTCCTCTACTATTCTTCTAGGGTATTTCAGCGACCATCTGCCAGTTGTAGTGCAACTTGAGTAGGTTTAAGTTCACCTAACCGTAGTTGCTTATAAACTGAATATGGCAACAGGTTTACGCTTGCTCCTAGATCGAGGAGTGCAATGTCTATTCTTTGATTCCCAATTTGACATGAGACAGTGGGAGTACCGGGGTCTTTGAGCTTAGGAGGCATTTAATTTTAGATGATTGCACTTGCTTGGTAAGCGATATATACGTGTTTCTTCACACTCTGTCGCCTCTTGATTGTGCATAAATCTTTAAGATATTTAGCATAGGCCAGTACTTGTTTGATTGCATCAAGGAGTGGAAGGTTTATTTTAACTTATTTAAACAGTTCCAAGAACTCCTGATTCTTTATCTCATTTTTGGGCTTCTTTTGCCTTTGAGGGTAAGGCGCGGGGAAAGGGCATTTAGATAATTCGTCCTTATTAGGCTCCTTTCCAGGCCTTTTCTCAGCTTCTTCTACTTCTATGGGAGCTTCATCATTTGCTTCTAATGGTTCGTTATTAGTAGATGGCTCCTCTTCCTGGGTAGATGGCTCATTTGTATTTACCACTTCATGCTCTTCGTACTCAGGTGTGGAAAGAGGTATGTTGTGCCCTATATTCTTGCCACTTCTCAAAGTAGTCACGGCTTTTTCATGTTCTTGAATATGGGGACCATTATTGTATCCCTTAGAGTTTTCAAGTGGTTGGGTAGGAAGCGTTCCACCCGATCCCTCTTGTTGTGCATCCATTCTCTCTAACGTCGCAGACATTTTACTCATCATTTGAATCAATTGCTATGTTAAATTCACGTTGGGGAGCGGATCTTCCTCTTGCACCTTTTTATGTGGTGGCACATAGACAATAGACTGTTGGTTATTAGAGGGTTTAGCCTGGTTGTAGTTATTAGATATATTTTGATAGAATTGCTTTCTATTGTTTTGCCCTTGATATTGGTTTTGGGTCCCAACGTCATTCTTCCAATCAAAATCGGGGTGATTCCATTGATTGTTATTTTGAAAATTATTGTTGTTTTTGTAGGAATTCCCTGCCCCTCCATATCCTTGCATGGCGTTCATTTCCATAGGGGCCTGTTGTTGAAAATACGGCACGTTAGGATAGTATTGAGTTGTGTGTCCCAATATATTGCATGTGCCGCGTGGTTCTTCAGGCAAAACCTTTCTAGAACTCTCGCCTTTCATTCCTAACTCCTCTACCTTTCTTCCTAGTTCTTCGTATTTTGTCATTAGGTGATCTTCACTTTTTAACTAATAAATGATTTTCTCCTCTATAACTGCTAGATGTGCACGTGAAACCTCTTCAAAGTTCGACCATTCATGCGCATGTTCGGCTAACCACTCGAAGTGGGCTTCAGCCTCTTTAGTGTTTTTGCAAAGAAATAGACCTGCACTCATGGTTTCAACTAGTTTTTTTGTTTAACCATTTAGTCCTTCATAAAAATAGCTAATGGTTCGCCATTTCTCATACCCGTGATGTGGGCAAGAGAGAAGCACATCTTTGAAACGCTCTTAGGTTTGAGTGAAGGTTTCATAACTCTTTTGTTTGTAGGAGTTTATTTGTCGTTTAAGTTCAGTGATCATGCGAGGTGGGAAGAATTTCATTAAAAACGCAGTGTTCATCGCATGCCAGGTGAAAATTGAATTTGGCTTGAGGGTGAGCAGTCACGCTTTTTTTTATCCTTCAGAGTGAAGGGAAATAACATTAAGCGTGTTACATTTATAGGACAGTTCTGAGAGAATGTTTTACAAATATCCTCAAAATCCTTGACATGTAGATATGCCTTCTCGATCTCTATTCTGACAAGACTAAAAAGTTATGCGCTCTTGTGCATGACCCAAGTGTAGGTGATCGTGCAAGTAATATAGTACTGGAAGTCCAGGTCGATCCCATAGGGAAGGAACAGGAAAAATATCTACTAAGTTACAACCTAAAGAAAAATAAAAAATCAATATAGGAATGGAGGTTCTAATAAATCCTAATTAATTAAATTAAACTAAATAACAAACTAAAGTATAAAGAAACATAACTAATTAAATAAATAAACTAAAGATGTTGGAAACACGTGAATCCACATTGATCCTAACCATCTACCATGCACATTCATTAACGTTCTATGGAGTAAATTCCTCTTCAGTATTCCTTATTTTTCTAAAGATAAAGAATCAACAGTCCTTTCATGACCGGGACTTCATCATCACAGTTGATTTAAAATACTTGGAAGACAGTTTAAAACAATGGTCATTACTTGCACTCTAAATGGTGTTAGCATTCAAAGTGGTTTTCAAAAATCATTGAACAAAAGGCCTTAAGGCTTTAAGTTCTAAAAACTGTTGTAACAAACCGAGCTTATAGGGACAATTTGATGACAGATTTCTAAACCATAAAGTGCTAGAATACTTAAAAGAATCATCTCAGGAATTAACATGTTCGATCGATCAAAGCGCTCTCGATCGATTGGAAATTATCATCCTTCAATAGATCGAAATGTCTTCGATCGCTTGACGATGACTCTGGTTCGATCGATCGAAATACCTTCAATCGATCGAGCCCAAATTTTCTAAAGATTGCATGGTAGAGATTGGGAATCAATATTTCATCACATATACCCAACGTCTAAACTACGGTAACATAAATAAACTAATACAGAAGTAGTAAAACATAACAATCATAACTACTAGATTCATAAACAATCAAATAAAGAAAAGATAAAGTAAAACCTAGAATAATATGATTATAACTTGTAATAAACTTGAAATAAAGTTGAATCCTGAATATACAATGGAGAAGGAGGAAGAAAACATCAAACTTAACTAATCTACCCCTAATCTAACCCTAAAACTACCCTGAAACTGCTGTTTTTTACGTTCTGGAGCGTCCTCCCTTCGTCTGGTATCAAACTGACTTATTTATAGGGTTCCTGCAGAGTTTACGCAACTTTTGGGTGAAAATAAAATTCAATCGATCGAGCTTAGTTAGATCGATTGAACTCTCCTCAATCGCTTGAACTTTTCTGATTTTGACAGCTTTACGCACCAATGGGAGAATGGCCATAACCTTTCACTCGGACCTCGGATTGACCTCCCATTTGTGGCCACGCGACGGTAACTCAAAGATCTATATTTTGTATTTTTTTTAAAAGATCTTCCAAATCTGAAGTCTTCATTGTCAAAAAATGGTATTTTCTCAGCTGCTTCCGTTGTTCTCTTCACCAGAATCACTTTTCTTTAGCTTCAGTTCATTGATTTATATTCTAATACGTATAAAATAACGCATATACATATGTTTCAATATTAACACAATAAAAAAGAACATTGTTATTAGAAAGCACCTAAATGTAGAGACATTGGGGATAAAAATATGCATAAAAGACCATGTAATACGCAATGAACATGTACTTTTCACCTCGAATCACATCCCCCAACTAGCTCGTTGCTAGTCCTTAGCAATGAAGCGAACTAAAACAATGTTTATTTAAACTCTAAAAATTGAAAACAAAAGAAAGTAAAAATCCTAACTCACTTTCGCAGGAATCGCGATTGCATTTAGCGTATGCAACAAGCCTTTAAACCCCAAGGTTCCCCCTAGTGGACGAGTGTTGTCTCGTGAGGGTTTGTAGGAAATTTACCCACAAAATTTATGTTTATGTTAATGGTTCTAGTTTAAATGTTTTTAAGAAATTTTTCCTCTCATTTAGCAATGTGGTTAAGCTCAACAATCTCATGAAACTCTCTAGTATGCCATAGTCATGGAACACACACATTACAATTAATCTACTATCAAAGTCATTAGAATATTCCATACCGATTAATCTTCAAGTGTGTGTGAATGGACGACCATAATACAAAACTTTAATTTCAAAGCTCGCATAACCTAAGACGCTATCAAGACGTTCATTTTGACTCAACTTTCACCAGGATGAAACTCTCAAGATGAAATCTCGAATTAGGTGTAATAATTATCACTCATGATATGGAAGCTATAAAGAATAAATGTAAATGGAATCTTATGCTTCTCATATCTAAATACAAAAACGGAAATTTTAGTGCACAAAGTCTCATGAAAGGATACTTTTCACTAGAAGAGCGAGATACCGTGGAGAACTCTCTCATTACCTTAACTTCAAATCCAATTTACTTTAAATCATCAGAACTTTGAAAAAGAGATATTCGATTTAGAAGAAAGAGGCTCATGATATTCAATTGGGTCAAAGGATGTGATTGGAATGTCTACTATAACTTTTCAAACATCCCCAAATCTCTAATCTCTATCTTCTTCTTTTTTTTTATCTTTTCTTTCCCACACTCTTCTTTTTATTCTTCTCTTTTTCTTTTGTAACAACTATTGGCATTTTTTTTTTCTTTTTTCCCTTTTTTTTCTTTTCTTTTTTCATGTTTTTCTTTTTCTTTGCCAACTTTCCCTTATTCACACAACCACTTCTTGTCAACGCAACACATCCCAATCACACCGAAATAAAGAACTGAGACTCGAACTCCTAATTTGGACTTAGGCATAGACTTAAGGAATTGCAATGACAAGGTAATTATAATAAGGCTCAAGAGGTGAAATAAAGGAATAGCATAGAGGTAGGCCAAAGTTTTATTATACATATATGGTTAAAAGGTGGCCTGAATCATCTTCTAAGTTAATAGGATAATTTATTTCAGTAAATTCAAGAGCTCTAGATTTGGTAAATCCTGAACGTTCTCTGCTAGTGATTAGTCAAAATGAAGAAGAAAATGAGACTTTCAATGAATTACAATACTTTTCAGAAAGTAAGAGTAATTTTATAATAAAAAATAAAGAATGGCACAAAAGCTCACTTGGGTTATTAGTCTCCACTACAGTCTCTCAAGACACTTGGGCTATGCTTATTAATCCATTTTAGTTAAGTATAAGGTTGTCACAACGTGCCTAAAGTTGTTTGAAGATTAAAAAGCATAAAACGTACTATGACTAAGATAGTAAAGAAACTACCATAGTATATCACAAAGTGATAACATACAGAAAATAACACTAATGCATCATAACTAACTACATTAACTAAGAGAAAAATATAAGAACCATTTTATTATATTTAAAATAAATTAAAAACTTAAAAAATTTTACAAATTTTAATTTACTGAGTTATATGTTGCTAAGCAAGTATATGACACTAAAGCACAACAAAAAGATATGAGGCATCCAATGACTCACTCCCCCCAACTAAAACTAAACATGTCCTCAATGTTCTAAACTAAGCACATGGACATGTAAAGTAAAGCGAGAGAAGAAATGATGTTACCTCGAGGCATTAATATACAAATTGTATTTTTATTTATTTATTTATTTTTAGTTACCTGCAAAAGCATTAGTAGCAACAAGGAAAAATAGAGAATATAATGCAACTACTCAGTAATTGAATTCGGTTAATCAAAATATTTATCATAAATTAATAATCAAAATTTTTTAGGATCTTCCAGTGAAATAATTTAACAGTAAGAAGACTATTGGGATCCTCATAAAAATGCAACTCCCCCCAACTATTGTCAGGCTCAAAGTCAGAGGAGATGATGCAAAACCTATGGCTTCCAAATTTTTTGGGGACAATTATAAGAGGTATATCACACTTCTTAGGATTTATATGCAATAAATGATCTTTGGTATTGGTATCTCCTATAAGAGCGTCTATTTTTTTAATATCAAAAACATGCAGAGGCCATGGTTCAATAAAAAGGGCAGGGTCTAAGTGATGTTATAATGAAGCTTTACTACCCTCCTCTTGTTCTAGAACAGAATCTATGGATATGTGATCATAGGAATTTAATTTCTATTCTATGCACATGATTTTGGACTGGACTTGGATAAAGCTATCTATTTGGGCCTCAATGTCAATATTACGCAAGAAGGTCAAGCGATCTAGAAGATTACTAGCGTCTTGTTGAAGTTCAAAATCATCTAATGTTGGCACGAAAGTTTCTAAGTCCTCTCTCAGTGAATTTTGAAAAATCAAATTTTTCGAAGTACATATGCTAGAATCCTTACCATCCTCATCCACAACACATTCGATTTGTTCAATATTAGGGTACACATGATTTTCAAGCCCGAAATGGAAGCTTTGATTGATAGAGGATAGGTGATGGGCAACTTGGTGACACCACCTCTTCGGCCGAAAGAGGTTAGGGTTCATGAATATCATATGAATCTAAAGCGAATTTAGAATTTGCAATAGCGTCCTCCCTAGGGTCACTATCAAAGGTAGGGGTAGAGTCAAACAGGTAACTCCTCCTTTCCTAGTTGTGTGCAATCACCTAAACTCTTATCATCTTTTAAAACCTTATTCTTATCCTCGTAACTCTCCTAAGTATATATGTTATCTATTGAGGTGCTCTGGACAAAGAGATTGTGAAATTTTTTCCAAGCAGTGAAGGAGTTATGACTTTCTCGAGTGAGTTGTTAACCTCATTCGGTATAAACTCGTCACTGTCCTCTAATTCCATTCCATTATTAGTGTCTTGAAATTCAGGTTATAGTGTTGAAGAACTGGTGTCGTCTTATATAGGTTGGCTAGCATATACTTGTTTATATCTAGTTTTTAATTTATCAGGTGCATTATCTAGCCTTTTCATTTCATTAAGCATTAATTTTAACATACCATTATCCTCAACTTGGTTATTCTCCTCATTATAACAATACGAAGTTTTGCCCCATCGTGGTTAGTGATAGTCCCCTTCCCATTGTGTTTGTGGAAAAGACTTTCCAAAGGGAAAGTCTTGGTGCATTTGGTAATCATGGGAAGTACTACTATATCCTATACTATCATTTTGGTTATATCCCCATTGCGATTGATGGAACTCTCCATATGGAGGTTCTTGATATGTTTGATAATGTGGGGGACAAATATTATTACTTCCCCATTGTG
The DNA here is from genome assembly GCA_033977485.1 of Hydrangea macrophylla. NCBI lineage: Eukaryota > Viridiplantae > Streptophyta > Magnoliopsida > Cornales > Hydrangeaceae > Hydrangea > Hydrangea macrophylla. The sequence continues at coordinate 7,598,165 of CM066990.1, read as the reverse complement.
GTTGTTGGTAGCACTCGGGTTGATAACGTGCGTCACAGGTGGGTGCTTGCCCACTTGGGGGACAATTATTTTGATTTTTAAGTGTGTAACAATTGGTGGCGTTTGTGTTTGTGTTGTATGGAGGGTAACATGGATAAGACATGTTTACCCAAAATTTTTAAAGAATAAAAACTTGACACTACTAAAAAATTGTGCGCTCTTGTGCAACACCCAAGTGTAGGTGATCGTGCAAGTAATATGGTACTGGAAGTCCAGGTCGATCCCACAGGGAAGGAATAGGAAGAATATCTACTAAGTTACAACCTAAAGAAAAAGAAAAGATCAATAAAGGAGTGGAGGTTCTAACAAGTCCTAATTAATCAAATTAAACTAACTAACAAACTAAAGCATAAAGAAACATAACTAATTAAATAAATAAACTAAAGGTGTTGCAAACACATAAATCCAAATTGATCCTAACCATCTACCATGCACATTCATTAACGTTCTATAGAGTTCATTCCTCTTCAGTATTCTGTATTTTTCTAAAGATAAAGAATCAATAGTCCTTTCATGACCGGGACTACATCATCACAGTTGATTTAAAATACATGGAAGATAGTTTAAAACAATGGTTATTACTTCCACTCTAAATGGTGTTAGCATTCAAAGTGGTTATCAAAAGTCATTGAAGAAAAGGCCTTAAGGCTTTTAGTTCTTAAAACTGTTGTGACAAACTGAGCTTATAGGGACAATTTGATGACAGATTTCTACAATAGAAAGTGTTGGAATACTTAAAAGAATCATCTCAGGAATTAACACGTTCGATCCATCGAAGCGCTCTCGATCGATCGGACAACATCATCCTTTAATCGATCGAAATGTCTTCGATCGCTTGACTATGGCTCTAGTTCGATCGATCGAAATGCCTTCGATCAATCGATCGAGCCCAGGTTTTCTAAAGATTGCATGGCAGAGATTGCGAATCAATGTTTCATCACATATTCCCAACGTCTAAACTACGGTAACATAAATAAACTAATACAGAAGTAGTAACACATAACAATCAAATAAAGAAAAGAGAAAGTAAAACCTTGAATAATCTGATTATAACTTGTAATGAACTTGAAATAAAGTTGAATTTTGAATCTACAATGGAGGAGGAAGAAAACATCAAACTAAACTAATCTACTCCTAATCTAACCCTATAACGAGCGTCCTCCCTTCGTCTGGTGTCAAACCGACTTATTTATAGGGTCCCTGCAGAGTTTACGCAACTTTTGGGTAAAAATAAAGTTCAATCGATCGAGCTTAGTTCGATCAATCGAACTCTCAATCAATTGAACTCTCCTCAATCGCTTAAACTTCTCTGATTTTGACAGCTCTGTGCACCAATGGGAGAATGGCCATAACTTTTCACTCGAACCTCGGATTGACCTGCTATTTGAGGCCTCATGACCGTAACTCAAAGATCTACATTTTGTATTGCTAGGAAAATCTTCCAAATCTGAAGTCTTCATTGTCAAAAAATGGCATTTTCTCAGTTGCTTCCGTTATTCTCTTCACCAGAATCACTTTTCTTTAGCTTAGCTTCAATGATTTATATTCTAATACCTATAAAATGACGTATAAACATATGTTTTATCATTAACACAAAAAAAAAGACCATTATTATTAGAATGCACCTAATTATAGGGACGTTGGGGATAAAAGTATGCATAAAAGACCATGTAATACGCTATGAACATGCACTTTTCACCTCAAATCACATTCCGTGAAAGGCTGAAAGGAGTTGAATCATTCTGTTGCAAAATTGGAATTCGCCTCCATGGGGTGGAATGAGAATACAAGAAGGTGTAGGTACATGTTCAGGTTGCATGAGATCGCGGAAGGGACGCAGCGAATAGTCAATAGGTACAACCATATTCTCACCATTTTCACTTTGAGTGTCACCCATTGATTCTGTAGGTTGACGACGAGGTTGATAGAACTAGAGGAATCATATGAGTAGAGTGGCTTTTTGAAGATTCCTTCGATGGAATTATTGGACATAAAAGGAAAAAAGTCTAAGAAGATTTTGAACCTAAAGAAAACGAAAAAAAAAAACAAAAATAGATGAAGACAAAGTGAGGTAATCTAAATACTAGCTGGTCACCCTCCCCGGCAATGGTGCCAAAAACTTGGCACGAAAATCTTTTGTATGTGCTTGTGTGCTATACCCATGTGTAGGTAGACGTGCAAATAGTACTAGATAAGACCAGGTCAATCCCATAGAGAAGGTGTTAAGCTAGTTACTTAGATTATACTCAAAAAGAAAATAAAAGTTCGATGTTTAAAAAGGATGTAGAACACAAAGTTCCACAATTAATAACTACTAAAATTAAAGCAACTAAATTAAACTAGTGATTAATTGATTAACTAAAGCAATATATTAATTCGGTTTGTCTTTAAAAAAGGGAAAGCATTGGGATCACACGAATTCACAGTGACCTAACTATCTACCATGCAGTCACATTAAAGCTCTATGGAGTACGTCTCTCTACAGTATTCCGTATTTTCTAAAGATAAAGATTCAGCAGTCCTTTCATGACCTGGACTACATCATCACAATTTATTTCAACACACATGAAGGCGGTTTAAAACAATAGTTAGGACTCACACTCTGAATGGTGTTACCATTAGAAGTGGTTTGCAAAAGTTATTGAAGAAAAATACCTTAAGGCTTAAAGTTAAGAAACTGTTGTGACAAACTGAGCATATGGGGAAAATTTGATAACAAATCTCGAAAATAGAAAGTCTAGAAATACTATAAAGGATCCACTTAAGAATCTGATGGTTCGATCGACCGACGTGCTCTCGGTCGATCGAACATCATCATCTCTCAATCGATCAAAATGTCTTCAATCACTTGACTGATTCTCTGTTTCGATCGATCTGACTAACTTCGATTGATCGAACGCAGGTTTTATACTGTCGCATGGCAGATGCTGGAGATCACTATTTCATCATGATCTCCCAACTCTGGGACTACTCAGATATGGTCTGAAGTATCACAGATTTGTTTTTAACGTGAATATTCATTAAGGTCTTGTTTGGTTGTGATTTAAACATGCAAACTACAAAAACTATGGATTAATTCTAAACTAACAAGCAACACTATGATTACAACTGCTTTTACTATGCAAAACTACTAACAGAATGCAAACTATCAATAAAACGAAACATAAATGAAAGGAACGCTTGTAGTAAAACTGGAATCACCAAGCAATTAATGTAGAATCCAAGATTAACCTACAAAAACAAGCAAACTCTATGTCTCTCTCTATGTAAACTGTGAAAAGCAAAAGTTTGGCGTCCTTAAGGACGTACTCACAACTAGTATATAAAGAAAATCATAAGGCTAGGGTTACACAAAACATTCTTGCCGCGTGCGCGTAAATTCTGATAAAAGGCATGTTCGATCGATCTAACTTCACTCGATCGTTTGAACCTTGAATTACTCGAGCGCTTGAACTAGCTTTGATCGATCAAAACCTCGATCACTTGAGGGTTCTTCGATTGCTCGAACTGCACTTTTCATCTTGAATTGCCTTGCTCATAATCAAGCTTTCCTTTTTATCATGTTATTCATTCCTGGTCATAACACAGTAGCATATCTGCACAAAACAATAGCGAAAACAAAACAACTTATCATAGATTCGTCACATTGTCTATAAACTGGCATTATACCACAAATTGTAGATATAACAGGGAATTGTAAACTATATCAATACATTTATTTCTTTTAGCGTAGTTGTATTTTACAAATACCCCCACTTGTCACCGAGCACATAAAACAAAAAAACTAAAATGAAACAAAGGCATTCATATTCCTCTATCTCCCATGGCTCTATCTTCATAGAACCTCCTTCTTGGTTTGATCACCTCCAGCTCCATCTTCATGGACAACGGCTTGGTCCTCCATCTTCATGGATTTTCTAATTCTATTACATTAGTCCTATGCTTCTTTCAAAGATTACAATTTATCTAGAAGTAGAAAACAATAATAAAATAAAAGGCTAGGAATACTGGTGCTACTTTACTTTTCGTAGGATTGAAATCGCAGTGCCCTTTACACAAGCCTTAGAACCAAACCAAAATTTAATACAACATACACCAATCTCAGACATTTAAATACAACTTTTAAAATAACTTCATGTCATGGGAGATAGTGGGACTAATCTTGCTGCAAAAGGGTTAGTTGTCCGCACATCCATACATATATAACATATGTATGTAACTATTGGATCCCCTAATTGATTCACACAGTACATAAACTCTATACGTACTGAATTAGAACTTAAAATAGCTTCTCTGTTCTCTGTCACACTTCGATCGATCGACAAAGGTTCGATTGCTCGAACCTTCGATCGACTGAACATAGTACAATCGATTAAACTTTCAACTTCACAGAATGATTTGAAAAACAAAATTACAGAATAATATAAATTTAAAGTACACAATTTTAAAAACCTTTAAAATTGTGAACAGAACACCTAGACAGAGAATCGGTCTCGATCGATCGAACACTGTTCGATCGCTTGAGAACAGAGAGTTTCAATTAATCGAAATTATTCCGATCGATCGAACCTGCCATGCATCCAATGCAGTCACAGATTTGTAATCTACTATGAAACTACTACAGAAATAGATCTATGACTAGACAGTTTTGAAATAGTTCTAAAATCAAGATGCAAATCAAAACTAGTGTTCCAAAATGCATCTATAGATCCAAACAAGTGTGGCTATGATACCTATTGAAGGAAAAATAGGTTTAAAATTTGTTTCAATTGCGCAGCAGAAAGATTAAGTTACAAAAACTTATTGGTAGCCTGGATCTACTACTTGTTAACACTATAGATGTGTTCAAGAGAAAGGTGAAGAACTTATACCTCAAGTCTTGAACCAAATTATGATTTTCTTCAACCTTCATGGTGTAGGAGCCTCCACTAGATTGTCTTCACCGTTACGTCTCCTACGCATGCTTACCGAAAAGACTAAGGTTGGTGGGAACCCTAATAGAGAGGATATAGTATGTTTGGGAATCCTAAAACTATTTTTGTAGTTTTTGTATATTAAAAACGATGAACTCAAATTTCTGGATGCAGCTGTCGTATTTATAGATTTCTAGAACCGACCTTGCTTTCAATCGATTGAATTCGATCGATTGAACAATGTTTGATCGATCGAACTTGTCTTGACTTCAATCAATCGATCGAACCTTCGATCGATTGAACAATGTTCGATCGATCGAACTTGTCTTGACTTCAATCGATCGAACCTGTCTTGACATGATCCTCTTATGCCTTTCCAAGCATCCTAGCAGAGCTAAGAGTAGGACCTCCTAGGTTCTTTAATGTTAGTTCAGACCAGTTACTACTTAGCATGATCAAACTCTTTGATCAGCAAACTAACCAACTGATCAATTAATGTTTACTCCATTATAAAATGATAATTGAACTCCAACACAAAAGAACATATCCAAAGCAATAACTAGACTTGTACAGTGTACTAATGTCCCTCTACTTTCAACATTCGTAATAATATTTAGGTAGTCAGATGACTATTACTGTCAACCTGAATCATGTTTACTTCTTGTATTCCTTGAGACCCATTCACCACTAATGTTTACCAAACGTGTTGATAACTACTTATCAACGAGATTGCAGTTCTCAGTAATCAACTTGGTGACATTCTCAAGGGAATGGTTACTCATTATTAGAGGGTAGATTCTATCTTGATAATATATGTTCAAAACCCTGTGAACATGACATACCCAAGATACCCAGGTATTGACTTTTATAGACCTCATTGATTGGTAAGTCAAAGCAGCCATATCCACAGTCTGTGTTCATAATCATCTCAATATTGAGAACACGTACCTTATAAAAGTTATGAGTTCCTATCGACTATTGATAGCCTTAAGCGTCAATAGGAAAGCTCAGGTCCGTCAATGCACTATAAGCACTAGCATATTAACTATGAGTTAAACTCGTGTGATTGAGATTCATCACTCCATCCAATGGTAGTTAATTACACTATAGTGTAAACCTGATGAGATATCCAGTCTCGTCATCCATTGTGAGAAATTCTAAGTATCAATGAATAGTAATTCGTATCTCGCTTATATGTATCTCATACACACAGGAATTACTTACTATAATACTTAAGGATTAAAATAATTATCTCATGAAAGACATACATAACAAAATTTAAAGTTGATATCCATATATTAAAATGTCAATGTCTCGTACATATAGTAATGGTTTGACGGCATAAACCCAACACTAGTTCTATGAATTCCTTTTTCTTATTGTTCCTCTCTATCCTCGGGAAATACTTTTATGAGAATCTAGTCTTGAATGCTTCCCATATAATTATTCTTATAACTCCTTCAACTATTGTAGCTTCAAAAGATTCCCACCAGTCTTCTACCAAATACGTTAATTGAAAAATAGCCAAACGTCCCTTCTCCATCTCGTTGCATTCAAAGGCTTGAAACACTCGTTCTATATCACGAAGCCATTGCTCAGCTTCCCATGCTTTTATCATTCTAGTGAAAGTTCTAGGTTAAAGTGAACAAAATCTCTCAAGCAGTTTATCTCTTGTCTGTCGAGCATTTTAGTTGTTGATGGCGCGATCTAAATGATCACTTGCTTGCTCTACACGTCTTACAAGAGCTCATATCAATCCAGTTGGATCCACTGCAAGAGGTATCACCTCTGCTGGTATGTTGGGTGGATTCTGAGCATTCTAGTTTCTTCTAATGATGGTGGTTATACCTACGAGTTGATACCTAATAGGTCAATACCTTATCTTATTTCATCTGATTACATAACAAGTAATAGTAACGATTAATCAAGTCAACACAGAATCTTAACATATAAGGGGTTGTCACATCTACTACTTGGATCAAGGTTAAGGTATTCCTATCTTTAGTCTTTCTAGACTCTTGGCTAAGCTAACTGTTCTGAGATCCATTAGTGCCTAAACTTCTCATCGATATGACAAGTTGTTCCAACAAAGCTATCTACGGAAGATTATATAAAAAGAAAACATATAATATCAAGAATACAGATAATCATCAAATCACTAACTAAAAATTGGTTCTCATAAAATTAAAAGATTATAATAGTAGTACCAATAAAAGTCTTACAAATCTGAATCTCAACAGAGGAAGTGGAACTACAAAGTCTAACAAGATGGAACAAACTAGCTATGGGTCCAAACTCTGTCTCTCTCAACATATGAGTCTGTGGTAATCTCCCTTAAGTCATTGGATGGTGGGAAGTCTATCGGTGGTGTACTATCCACGCATCCCAAGCTGGCTTTAGAGGCCAAGTAGGGTCTTCTATCATCTCTAGCTCCGCTATCGGGTCCTCCACATCAACACCTGAGTCATCATCAGAGCCTGCGGGGCTCACAAAATGCACTATCTCCTCTTATGGCCCAACCTCGTCTGAATGACAAGTCCTCCAAGGGTATGAGAGATCACCTCCATCTCGACAGACATCAAGCGAGGTGCTACGACTCTATGTTATGCTAGCTTTGGAATATATCTCTCAGGAGAGAAATAACGCACCCATCTTCCCATTCCCTGGTGAACACTGTGCCTGATAGTGGTGCCTTCACGGGCTACTCCTCGGGAAGAAATCTGTCTATGTAGGGTGACTTTGTACTCTCCATCCTCAACGTCATGCTCTATTCGATGCTCCATGCTAACTTTCCCAAAATAGAAACTAACTTAGTACTTGTGCTAACCAATAGGAATATCTTAAAGTTCATAGCTTAAGAGTGTCAGATATACGGTAAACGCTGATCGGGAGAGAACTAATCCTAATTATACGCTTTAACGTGCATTTGTTAGACCATTTTATCCTGTTTTTGTATATTTTTACTTCGTTTTCTAGTTTCTGACAGGTTTTGGAAGAAATCAACTAAACCAGGATAAACAGGGTGAAAAAGCATCAAGAAAGAAGCTGAAAAAGCCAAGTCGCGCGCGCGGTCCGCGGGCGCGAAAATCAGAGAATCGCTCGCGCGACTCGCTTGCGCGAGAATCCAGAAACCGCTTGTGCGATCCGCTCGCGCGAGACCCCCAATAACTCGCTCGCGCGATCCGCGCGCGCGAGGTACCAAAAGTCGCGCTCGCGCGATATGCCCAAAAACCAAAGTTGCGTATTTCAGTATACTGAAGACTCCTGTGCAAACGAGACTGCTAAACGACATCCAGACTATAAATTACATGCGTTTCAGTTCGTTTCGGGTTAGGAAGCCTTCCAAAGCTTGTACAAACTCTATTTAAACTCCAAATTTACTCAATTAGAGGGTTGGCAACTATTATACACATCAATATACAGCCATAATATACATTATTTCCAGCCCTTGAAGAGGGAGAAGTAAGGAGAAGAAGAAGAAGACCAAGGATTTCCATGGCCTCCTCCATCAACTACTTGCCGATCTCTACTCCTATGGCAGCTTAGATCATTGATCTAGGGTTTCAATGAAGCCCTAGATGAGTAATAGGGTTTTATTTATGCTTTTATTTTAGTTGTATTATGTATGGATGACAGTCACATGTTTAGAGGATTTTTATAAATAAATCGTACTACTATTGATTAAATCATTGCTTTCAGAATTTATTCTTGTCTTAGATCTATTTTGACTGTGATGTGCTCAACGATCTATTCTTGCTGTACTTGTTTAGGTTGTTTACATGTGATGGTGCTCTATTGATTCGTGCTATCAAGTATCCGAATAGTCCATGCCTAGGTTAGACGGATTAGATCACAACCCTAGTTTAGTGTGAGATAATTCGTGCTACCCGAAGATGGATTATGTTGGTGCTTGAACCATGATTATCTTCTTGTCGGAGGAATTGGGCTTGTAGCTGCAATTCCCCATATTCATCCAACGTAATAAGCTAAAGTAATTCATAAATATTCCTATTATGAAGCTAGTGGTGAATTTGCAATCCTAGGTTTTCTTTAAATATCTTTTAAAACAACTTTAATTGCTTTCATAGTATAGATTTATTTTTATTGTTCTTAGATTAATTCAAACCAAATCAAATCCGTTTTCCATAATTAATTAGACTTAGGTTTTAAAATTAAAAGCTGTAGTAATCAATCTCAGTGGGTTCGACCTTTACTTTCACACTACAAATCCTTAGAAAAGTAAAGTATACTTTTATATCTTGATTCTGACAAGATCAATTTTTGGCGCCGTTGCCGGGGATTGCATTACTACTCTTAGTTTTATAATCGTAGTTTAGTTAATTCGTAAATATTAGATTAGTTTTTATTCTTCTTATTTTCTGTTTTTGTTTTTAGTTACTAACTTGTTTTCTTTTATTTCCTAGTCAACGTTTCCGAGTGGAGCGGCTAATTACATCAAAGGAGCTTATGCAAAAATAATACAAATAAAATAAAATAAATTGCTTCCTTTGGAATTCGCTTTAAACCGCTGTAAGTCAGGGCGCTGTGACGCACTATTTGCATTAGTTTAGGGTTAATTGCACTGCATTAGCTAGGAAACCCGGGGCGCTGGGCTTGACGCGGTCATTGCATTACAGGATAATATTCATGCATCATAGTAGTTGAGTGCTTGTTATCTTAGTTGCGTGATTGCTTGCTATTTGTTTTTTTTATTTGAGTCAGTCTTTGTTTTTAATTTCTTTTCTTTTCTTTTAGTTTATGTTAGGTACACGTTCAAACAAACCGGAATTACAACCTTTAGACTCTGAACTTGAACGTACATTAAGACTTAACAAGTCTTCAAATTTAACTTCTGGAACTAGGTTTGTAATAGACGACGATTTGACACCAAAACCAACGTCGTTATTTGAATCTGAAATACGTAGTACTCTTCAAAAACTAAAGAAACCACGCTTTAATAACATAGAACCAATTAAAATGGCAGACATTGGAAATAATAACGACAACAACCGAAATAATAACGGAGCTAATATGAATAATATTAATATACCGCCACCACCTCCACTTAAAGATTATTTTATTCCGACGACTTACACGCCACAAACATGTATTGAATTACCGGAGGCGACGGCATCTCACTTTGAGATAAAGTCGTCTACCATCTCGCTGCTTCCATCTTTCCATGGCCGTTTAAATGAAGATCCATATAAACATTTAGGAGATTTTCAAGATGTATGCTCTACGTTGAAAATTCAAAATCTTACTGATGATGAATTAAAAATGCGGCTCTTTCCATTCTCATTAAAGGACAAAGCTAAATATTGGCTCCAATCTTTGGAGCCAAACACTATTAGAACATGGGAAGACTTACACACCGCATTTTTACAAAAGTTTTTTCCGATTATGCGTACAAATCAGATAAGAAAATCAATAACCAATTTTGTAATGCAAGATGGGGAATCACTTTACGACACGTGGGAAAAATTTAAAGAATTACTACGCTCGTGTCCACATCATCAAGTTCCTAAGTGGCAACTTGTTCAGGTCTTTTATGAGGGGCTTATTCCCTCTGTTAGGAATACCGTCGATGCCGTTTGTGCGGGAACTTTCCTACACAAAAGCGCCGACGAGGCTTGGAAAATGTTTGAAACGTTAAGCGAGAATTCGATGCACCAAACGGTGTCTGTCCGTTCGGAAGGATATCTGAATCAACCTAAGAAGGATGTAAAATTCGAGTCAAGTCAATCAATTGAAATAAAAGAACTATCTAACAAACTTGAACGACTTTTAACAATGAACCAAACGACAGCCCCACCCGCTCGTGAAATCTGTGCATTATGTTCCGATCCTTCACATTCGATACTTGCATGTCCATCGGCGAGTCAATTTCCGGAATTCGTGGAGCAACACATTAATTCTATTCAACAATACCCACGAAATAATTATAATGCAACTACTAATAATCCGGACGCGCCATGGAGAAACCATCCTAACTTCTCGTGGAAAAATAATAATAATAATCCTAATGAGGCGACTAACTTTCCAAATGCGTATCGACCTCAGTTTCAACCTAATCAATACCAACAACCGCCTCCTAATTCGAATCCTTCAAGGGGTAATGCTTTTGAGGAAAAGGTGTTGGCGTCCCTTAAGACTATTGAAACGCAAGTACAGGCACAAGCACAAATAGTGCACTCACACACACAATCCATTGCGAAGCTTGAATCCCAAATGGGACAACTAGCTACTGTAGTGAGTCGTAGAAACGAGGGAACGTTGCCTAGTCAAACAATTCAAAACCCTAAGGGACAATATGAGGTTAAGGGGTCGAATGAACAAGTAAACGCCGTCTCAACTAGGTTGACTACACGAGAAGAAGAGGTAAAAGAAATCCCGAATGAGAATGCGAAAACGAATCGGTCCCAACGAATTATATTCCGAGAATGCCATATCCACCTAATGTTGGGGAGCCGTCTAATCTTACAAATAAAAAGTCTAAGGTTGAGGATATACTCGAGGTGTTTAAACAAGTCAAAATAAATATTCCTTTCCTCGATGCTATAAAACAAATTCCTGCTTATGCTAAATGTTTAAAAGACCTTTGTACTCAAAAACGCAAAATACGTAGTCATACTCCTAAGAAGGTCTTCCTCACGGAAAAAGTAAGCTCTATATTCCAACACGCTCCTCCAAAATATAAAGATCCAGGTACGCCTACGATTTCATGTGTCATAGGTGACACTATCATTCATCGGGCTCTCCTTGACTTAGGAGCGAGTGTTAACCTTTTACCTTATCACGTTTATAAACAATTAGGTTTAGGGGAACTTAAGCCTACGGCCGCTACTATTCAATTAGCGGATCGTTCTGTTAAAATACCTAGAGGAATCGTCGAAGACGTGCTAGTAAAAGTTGATCAATGTTTCTATCCCGTTGATTTTATGGTCCTTGACACTGAACCGGTGCTAGATGCTAGGAAACACACTCCTGTCATTCTTGGTCGTCCATTTTTAGCCACGGCTAACGCACGTGTTAACTGTAGAACAGGGGTGATGAAAGTGTCGTTCGGGAATATAAAATTAAAATTAAATATTTTTAATGCTGTTGATCAACCTCCCAAAGACGATGATTATCTAGGTGTGGAGGGTAGTGAGGTTACACGGAATATTGAGCCTAAGAACGTAATAAATATAAGTGCGGGAAATAATGTAGAGGATGATGAGTGGATGAATCCTAATACTTCGGACCCTAATGTTGAATCTACTCGAAAGGTAAGAAATCGATTTGAAAATACTGATAAACCGTTGATTGAATTAATTCAAAGCGACGTAATTTCTGCTTACCATCGAGCTCTGCCTGACATTCTTAGGGGTACGAATTCTGATTTTCGGCCTCCATGAGTCTTGAGCTAGAAGGTCTAGCTAAAGACGTAAAACAAAGCGCTTCTTGGGAGGCAACCCAAGCTTTATTTAATTCGTTTTTCTTATTTTTGGTCGTTTTTGGGTCTGTTTGTGTCTGTTTTGGACATTCTGGATAGGTTTGGGGGTTGGAATTAAGTTATTTTAATAGTACATACATAATTTTAGCCACACAATGGAAAAAACCAATCTCGCGCGCGCGAGACGTCGCTCGCGCGGCCCGCTGGCGCGAGATTGCCCCTTAGATGTTTTTCTTTGCTTTTCTTTTTATGAGGCCTCAGTAGTTACTCGCGCCTGGATTCGCGGGCGCGAGGTACCTCGCTCGCGCGAGAAAGTTTTAAAAAAAAAAAAAAAAAAAAAAAAAAATATTTCTGGGAATTCGCGCGCGCGACGGCCGCGACCGCTCGCGCGAATCCCCCAATTCCTGTTTTTCTCTTTTGTTTTCTGTATCCTTCCCCCATACTTGTTCTGATAATGTTTTTGTTTCTGTTTTTTGTTTATTAAGCTATTTTAGATCGAGTTAGTTGTTTTCTTTATTCCATTTATACTTTTATGTTTTATTCCGGTTAGTCGTTTCGTTTAGTTTCGATTAGTTTTTTTTTTTGTATATTTTTGTTTATTTACTTTTAATATTCTTTCGTTAGTTAGTTTTTTTATTACACAGTAGTATTCACGGGTAACATTGAACTCTATTGTCATATTCCTTTGTGTTCACCTGTTCTATGCTTGTCAAGATCGAGGTACTATCGTTCCTTCCTTCTGTGCTCTCCTTTCTTTCGTTTTATTGTTTCATTGGGGACAATGAAAGGTTTAGGTTTGGGGGTATACACACATTAAAATTTTAAAATTTTCAATAAGTGTGTTTAAATAAACGATAGTACTAATGTTTTTGCAATATCAATTTGATACTTCTTGTTCAATAACTTTGAATTGTTATAGAATGGTAAACATGAGAATATGTGGTTAAATATTTGCTAAAGTCATGATGTAATATTTTAAGTTATGTATTGTTTGAATCGTAGTTTTATATCATAAATTTGCACACAAACCTATGCACTGCACGTAGTTGTTTGAATACATGTTGGTTGTGAACTATAATATGATTCGGATTTCTAGATAACACAAGGTGGAGACTAAACCCAGTGAGCTTTTGAGCCTATCTTTTCTGTTTTGAGGGTTATAAATACATTGTGTTTGTCGAATTTCATTGAAATAGCGCATCTACTTGTTGTTTAGTCTCATTATTCTTGTTTTGGTTAATAGTCAAGTTAAAATCTTTGTTACCATGCTAAATAATCTTCCATTGTAAACATTGAAGAACCGTATTACCCTAGGAAATGATTTTAGGCCCTTCTTTGTTTACTGCCGGCCGATAAAAGATACAATTTCCTTAGTTCGCCCCTTCGAGCCGTTACAATGCCTCTTTTTCTTTGTTCACCATTACCCTCTGTAAAAGCTCCAACTTGATCAACTTGGAGTATACCACTGGAAGAGTGATCAACTTTTAGTAGTATTAAGGCGATGTGTTGATGAAGAAGAATAAATTAAGATGTTATTGGGGTAGTTGCTTGGTATTCGATGCATATTCATTTGAGAAGCGAGAAAAGAAAAAAGGAAAAGAAACAAAATAAAGAAGAGAAGGTTGAAAAAAAATGAAAGAAAAGAAGAAATATGAATGAAAAGGAAGAAGAGAATGAAAAAATGAAAGTTGGTAGAAGAGACGAATGAAAGAGATCGAACATGCCTTACAATGCCATTCTAAAACTACCTAATGAATCCTTTCTATCCTTTTTCATTACCTGAGCTACATTACAACCTTTGAAAAGTCCTATTTGATCCTAGGAAACATGGTTCGGATATGAAAACGATGGGAGGGGGATTAAAGCATGGTAATGATTAATTTTTCTTGATTGATTGGCATCTTATCCATGAGACTACTATTCTTTCGTGTCATGCGTCTTTTTCATGTCATATGTGAGCGTTTTTCGTTTTGCAAACATATTTCCTTTACTCACATATATTAGAAAAAATTACACCTGTTTCTGAGTGTTTTATTTTAGAGTGTAATTCATTGTGAGATTCGTAGTCAAGACATAGTTGGATGGTTATCCGACTTATATTCCAAGTTTATGACAAGCGCGTGTTCATTTGACTACCATATCACACACGTGCGATTTTATGAGAAACTCTATTGATTTATACGATGCATGTTCTTGAGATTGTTTTTCATGATGTATGTAGACGTTTGATTCTATTTTTTCTTGTTCGTTATTCTATTTCAAATCTTTGTTGTATAATAAGGAGTATTGAATTTTATGTTTTTCGTTTTTAAATAAAAGTTTTTAAATTTACAAGTTAATAAAGATGGTTGTGGGTAACTTGTTGACGAGAACCCTCACGAGACTTTACTCGTCCGACTAGGGACACCTAGGGGTTTAAAAGGCTTGTTGCATACGCTAAATGCAATCGTGATCCATACGAAAATGGAATAGATTTTTATTAGTAGTTTTTATTTTTAGTTTTGCTCGAGGACTAGCAAAATGTAGGTTTGGGGGTGTGATCGGGAGAGAACTAATCCTAATTATACGCTTTAACGTGCATTTGTTAGACCATTTTATCCTGTTTTTGTATATTTTTACTTCGTTTTCTAGTTTCTGACAGGTTTTGGAAGAAATCAACTAAACCAGGATAAACAGGGTGAAAAAGCATCAAGAAAGAAGCTGAAAAAGCCAAGTCGCGCGCGCGGTCCGCGGGCGTGAAAATCAGAGAATCGCTCGCGCGACTCGCTTGCGCGAGAATCCAGAAACCGCTCGCGCGATCCGCTCGCGCGAGACCCCCAATAACTCACTCGCGCGATCCGCGCGCGCGAGGTACCAAAAGTCGCGCTCGCGCGACCCGCTCGCGCGATATGCCCAAAAACCAAAGTTGCGTATTTCAGTATACTGAAGACTCCTGTGCAAACAAGACTGCTAAACGACGTCCAGACTGTAAATTACATGCGTTTCAGTTCGTTTCGGGTTAGGAAGCCTTCCAAAGCTTGTACAAACTCTATTTAAACTCCAAATTTACTCAATTAGAGGGTTGGCAACTATTATACACATCAATATACAGCCATAATATACATTATTTCCAGCCCTTGAAGAGGGAGAAGTAAGGAGAAGAAGAAGAAGACCAAGGATTTCCATGGCCTCCTCCATCAACTACTTGCCGATCTCTACTCCTATGGCAGCTTAGATCATTGATCTAGGGTTTCAATGAAGCCCTAGATGAGTAATAGGGTTTTATTTATGCTTTTATTTTAGTTGTATTATGTATGGATGACAGTCACATGTTTAGAGGATTTTTATAAATAAATCGTACTACTATTGATTAAATCATTGCTTTCAGAATTTATTCTTGTCTTAGATCTATTTTGACTGTGATGTGCTCAACGATCTATTCTTGCTGTGCTTGTTTAGGTTGTTTACATGTGATGGTGCTCTATTGATTCGTGCTATCAAGTATCCGAATAGTCCATGCCTAGGTTAGACGGATTAGATCACAACCCTAGTTTAGTGTGAGATAATTCGTGCTACCCGAAGATGGATTATGTTGGTGCTTGAACCATGATTATCTTCTTGTCGGAGGAATTGGGCTTGTAGCTGCAATTCCCCATATTCATCCAACGTAATAAGCTAAAGTAATTCATAAATATTCCTATTATGAAGCTAGTGGTGAATTTGCAATCCTAGGTTTTCTTTAAATATCTTTTAAAACAACTTTAATTGCTTTCATAGTTTAGATTTATTTTTATTGTTCTTAGATTAATTCAAACCAAATCAAATCCGTTTTCCATAATTAATTAGACTTAGGTTTTAAAATTAAAAGCTGTAGTAATCAA
Source organism: Hydrangea macrophylla (assembly GCA_033977485.1). Taxonomy (NCBI): domain Eukaryota; kingdom Viridiplantae; phylum Streptophyta; class Magnoliopsida; order Cornales; family Hydrangeaceae; genus Hydrangea; species Hydrangea macrophylla. The sequence goes on along the minus strand of CM066990.1, from coordinate 7,581,915 downwards.
TCTCTGTGGGTTCGACCTTTACTTTCACACTACAAATCCTTAGAAAAGTAAAGTATACTTTTATATCTTGATTCTGACAAGATCAAACGCCTAAACCCAGGATCGAATAGCAGAAAGCCCTTGTCACGCCCTGAAGTAAGCAAAAAATTGGGAAAATAATAATTTTCCTTTATGGGTCCGTAGACGCATGACTGGTTGGTTAACCGTTCGGTCCTTCTAACCCCGCACAATGCAATCATAAGGGAATTACTAAATCATCAACATAACTTAACATATCTGGACATAAATACAGCAGCGAAAATTAAACAAGAATTATGATAACATCAATCTTAATACAAGAGGCCATACTAAACTTATTACATAAACTTAAGAGCATAAGAACTATCTCCCAAGCTCTAGCATAGTTCTATCCTTCCTAGCTCCTGAACACTGCGTCTTGAGCTCCTTTCTCTAACCTAAACCTGCAACACTCTAGACCTGGGAATGCCCAGGGCGTAACATGCCATCAACTTTAGAACAAAGTTGTGTGAGAGTCTTAATTGCACACTAATCAGCAACACAAATATTTCTCAACTCATTTTATTGTTCTATGTCTTAAGATACGTTTGATCTCTTATGAAAAGACATAATCTCACCACAGACAAAATAGAGGTCTCAACAAAGTAGGTAAATACATTCTCCTTATTTTATCCTCGTGCATGTCAATGCATGACCAATCCAACTGATTCACAGCAATTTTCAAAACATTTTCTTTTCAAAACGGAATACTTAACAAAACCATTTTGACAAGAGGGGGTATTTGTAAAATACAACCGCGCTAAAAGAAGAAAATACAATAATTTAGTTCACAATTTCCCCATATATCTGCGATTTGGATTACAACGCCAGTTTCTACACATTATGATTAATCTATGATGAGTTGTGTGTTTTAGCTGAGATTTTTGTAGATTACTGTCGCTGTGTGAATAATTGATTGAGCAGGATAAAAGGGAGTGATTGGCTTTAATGAAGACAATTCAAAGTTGAAAACTGAAGATCGATCGATCAAGACCCTCTCAAGCGATCGAGGTTTCGATCGCTCTAACCTGTCTCAAGCGATCGAATAACCCAGAAGTTCAATAGATCGAGGGTTTTTCGATCGATCGACAATGCCTTTTAGCATAATACGCGCACGGAGCAAAAGACGGGATTTTTAACCCTAGCATGAGGTTCTACTATTTAAACTCATTTTGTAAGCGTCCAAGAGGACGCCCACTTGTTTTTTATTAGTTTTCATAGAGAGAGTAGAGTTTCTTCTTGTTTTGTAGGTTATAACTCAAGGTTTTACATTGATAGCTTGGGTTTTCTTCGGTATAAATATGAGTTCTTCATTCAAGGTTACTTAGTTATCATTTTATTTACATACTGCATTTAGTTAATGGTAGTGAGTGTTTAATCTTACTGTTTGTTTATGCTAGATACGTTAAAATCTCAATTTTTCATAGTTTTAATGAAAAGCTCACAACCAAACGACACCTTAATGAATTTTTACGTTAAGAACGAATCTGGGACACTCTAGACCATGTCTGAGTAGTCCGAGGTTGGGAAATCGCGATGAAACTGTGATTTCAGGCCTCTGCCATGCACCAGAATAATACCTATATTCGATCGATCGGAGTTATTTTGATCGATCGGTGTAGAGATATAGTCGATCGATCGAAGACATTTCGATCGATTGAGAGATGGCGATTGTCGATCGATCGAAAGCGCATCGATCGATCGAACTCTCAGATTCTTGAGAACATCCAATACAGTATTCCAAGACTTTCTGTTTTAAGGAGTTGTTATCAAACTGTCCCCAAATGCTCAGTTTGTCAAAGCAGTCTTTGAACTTAAGGCCTTAAGGCATTTTCTTTCAATACATTTTGCAAACCACCCTCAATGCTAACACCATTGTAGGTGCGAGTCTTAACTATTGAATTAAACCGCTTTTATGTATTTCAAACTTAATTGAGATGATATAGTCCCGGTCATGAAAGGGCTATTGATTCTAGATCCTTAGAGAAGTACGGAATATTGTAGAAGATGTACTCCATTGAGCTTAAACTGCAATTGCATGGTAGATGGCTAGGTCACAGTGGATTCGCGTGATTCCAACACTTCCTTTTATTAAGTAAAACCGTTTTTAAGATTTTGCTTTAGTTAAATAGTTAATTGTTAGTTAATTTAACTTAGTTGCTTTTAATTCAGTACTTGTTAATCATAGAACTTTGTGTTCTACACTTCTTTTAAAATATTGAATTTTCCTTTCGTTTAGAGTCTAATCTAGGTAACTTAATTCTAAACCTTCCTTGTGGGATCGACCTGGACTTAATCCAGTTTACTACTTACACGATTACCTACACTTGGGTATAGTACACAAGCGCACACAGAAAAATAGTCGTGTCAAGTTTTTGGCGCCGTTGCCGGGGAAAGCGACGAGTTAATACTTAGGTTACCTCAATCTATTTCTGTTTTTAATTTCTTTTTCTTTTAGTTCCTTAGGTAAAACACTTTCCTTAGGAACTCTCTTAGTTCATGTCCAACAATTCCATTGAAGGAATTTTCGAAAATCCACTCTACTATCAGATTCCTCTAGTTCTGTTAACCCTGTAGCTACTCCTACTGAATCAATGGGTGATAATCAAAGTGAACATGGTGATAATGTGGTTGCACCACTTGATGAGGCGCTACGACCTTTATGCGATCTCATGCAGCCAGAACACGCACCTATGCCGTCTTGCATTCTAATCCCACCACATGCTGGCGAATTTCAATTTCGCAATGGGATGATCCAACTTCTTCCCACCTTTCATGGGATGGAAAGTGAGAAGGCGTACTTACATGTCAAGGACTTCGAGGATGTTTGCAAAACATTCTCACAGAATTGTCTTGTGGACGTGACACGTCTAATGCTATTCCCTTTCACCTTGAAGGATAAAGCAAAGGCGTGGTTACTCACCTTAAAACCCAATTCAATTTTCACCTGGCATGCGATGAACACTGCATTTCTAAAGAAATTTTATCCAACTCGCATGACCACTGACCTTCAACGCCAAATTAATTCCTATAAACAAAAGAGCAATGAAACCTTCACTTAAACATGGGAGCATTTCAAAGATTTGCTTCTCTCGTGCCCACACCATGGGTTTGAGAAATGGCGAACTATCAGCTTCTTTTATCATGGGTTGAATGGTGAAACGAAAAAGTTGGTGGAAACCATGAGTTCAGGTCCCTTTCTCCGTAAAAACACCGAAGAGGCCGAAGCCCATTTTGATTGGTTGGCTGAATACGCTCATGAATGGTCGAATTCGGATGATGTCTCACGCTCACAGATATCCTGTGTAGAAGAGAAAAGCCTATACCAACTAAACAGTAAAGATCACCTCATCACTAAATATAAAGAACTAGCAAAGAAAGTAGAGGAGTTAGGCATGAAAGGAGGAAGTTCGAGGCAGAATTTGCCTGAAGAACCATGCGGCACATACAATATGTTGGGACATACCACTCAATATTGTCCTAATGTGCCGTATTTTCAAGAGCAACCCCCCATGGAAATGAATGCCATGCAAGGGTATAGGGGGGCAGGGAATTCCTACAACAACAATAATTCACAAAACAATAACAATCGGTGGAATCACCCTGGTTTTATTGGAAAAATGATGCTGGGACCCAAAATCAACATCAACAACAACAGCCCTATAACAATAACCAATATCAAGGGCAATACAATAGGCAGTCCCAGCCATACAATCAAAATAGATTTAATAATTACAACCAAGTGCAACCCTCCAATAATCAACATTCTAATGTGTACGTGCCACCGCACAAAAAGGTGCAAGAGGAAGATCCTCTCTCTAACGTCAACTTAACGCAACAATTAATTCAAATGATGAGTAAAATGTCTGCGATGTTAGATAGAATGGATGCACGTCAAGAGGGATCGAGCGGAACATTTCCTGCCCAACCATTTCAAAACCCTAAGGGATATAATAATGGTCCCCCAAATCACGAACAAGCAAAAGCCGTGACGACTCTAAGAAGCGGCAAGATTATAGGGAAAAATATGCCTACCTCTACCCCCGAGGAGTATGAGGAGGACAAAGTGGTCAATACAAATGAACCTTCTACTCAAGAAGAGGAGCACACTACTAGTAAAGAACCATTAGAAATGAATACTGAAGCTTCTAAAGAAGTGGAATAAGTTGAGAGAAGGCCCGGAAAGAAACCCATTAATGATGAAGTACCAAAATGCCCTTTCCCCGCGCATTACCCTCAAAGGTTAAAGAAACCCAAAAATGAGGCAAAGAATCAGGAGTTCTTGGAATTATTCAAACAAGTTAAAATCAATCTCCCACTCCTTGATGCTATAAAACAAGTGCCGGCCTATGCTAAGTATCTCAAAGACTTATGTACGGTCAAAAGGAGGCAAAGTGTGAAGAAACACGCTTACGTCGCTTGCCAAGCAAGTGCAATTATCCAAAATGAGTTGCCTCCTAAACTCAAAGACCCCGGCACTCCCACTGTCTCATGTCAAATTGGGAATCAAAAGATAGATAACGCACTCCTCGATTTAGGAGCTAGCGTAAACCTTCTGCCATACTCGGTTTACAAACAACTAGGGCTAGGTGAATACAAACCCACCCGAGTTACATTACAATTGGCAGATAGGTCTGTTAAATACCCAAGAGGAGTTTTGGAAGACGTCCTCGTTCAAATAGACTCATTTGTCTTCCCGGTCGATTTTGTCATCTTAGACACTGAACCTGTGTCCAACCCAGGCTCACAAATCCCGGTCATTTTTGGACGTCCGTTCCTAAACACAATAGATGCCATAATAAAGGTGAGAAGTAGTATAATGACCACCGTATTCAGGAATATGACGTTAAATGTCAAAATTTTCTCAAATCCCCGACCTGAAGAATACGATGATGAGGAGGAAGTGAATTACATCAACAAGGTCATAGAAGATGAGGCCGATTTTGTTGATTACAAAGATCCTTTGGAGGTAGTCGTGTCACAATTTGATGCTATCTATCAACCTAAAGAGTCTACGCCATTGGATGCTGTTTTAAATCACACTTGCCTCATGTTGGATACACTAGAGGAGGATAGATTTGAGTGCATGTGGGTAACACCCTATGAACCACTGCCGCCCAAAACAAAGCTAGTTATGCCCTCGAACATGCAATTTCCCGAATTGGAATTAAAGGAGCTTCCAAAAGAGCTCAAGTACACCTTCCTAGGGACTGAGAAGACTTATCCTGTCATAATCTCATCTACTTTAAATTCTGAACAAGAGGATAGGTTATTCGAGATGTTAAAACAACATAAGGGAGCATTAGGATGGACTATTGCCGACCTCAAAGGCATAAGCCCATCTGTGTGCACCCATAAGATATATTTGGAGGAAGACGCTAAACCTTCGCGACAAACGCAAAGGCGTCTGAATCCCAACATGCAAGAAGTAGTCAAAAAGGAAGTGCTAAAACTACTTGATTTTGGGATCATATATCCAATATCTGATAGCTCTTGGGTTAGTCCAACCCAAGTAGTGCCAAAGAAGGCAGGCATAACGGTCATACCGAATAAAGATGGTGAATTAGTATCAACACGCATTCCCACTGGATGGAGGATGTGTATTGATTACCAAAAACTGAACACCGTGGCCCGAAAAGCCCATTTTCCCTTACCTTTCATGGATCAAATGCTAGAACGAGTAGCGGGTCATAAGTACTACTGCTTCTTGGATGGATACAGTGGGTATAACCAAATTGAAATCGCTCCTGAAGATCAGGAGAAGACTACGTTCACGTGTCCATTCGGTACTTTCGCTTACCGTCGTATGCCATTTGGCTTATGTAATGCACCTGCTACTTTTTAGCGGTGCATGTTAAGCATATTCAGCGACATGGTCGAACAAATACTCGAAGTCTTTATGGATGACTTTTCTGTGTTTGGCAATAGTTTCGAAAATTGCTTAAACAATCTTGAACGTGTGCTAGCAAGATGCAAGGACAAACACCTAGTACTAAATTGGGAAAAGTGTCACTTCATGGTGACCAAGGGAATTGTCCTCGGCCACATCATTTCTGATAAAGGTATCCAGGTTGATAAAGCTAAAATCGATATAATCTAGAATCTACCTGTCCCTCGGATAGTCAAAGACATTCGATCTTTTCTGGGGCATGCGGGATTTTATCGTCGCTTTATCCAAAACTTTAGTGCGATCTCCCGACCATTGTGTCAACTCTTAGTCAAAGACACACCATTCGAATGGTCGGAAAATTTTCAAACATCTTTTAACGCACTAAAAGAACACCTTACCTCCGCACCGATAATCCAAGCACCCGACTGGGGTTTGCCTTTCGAACTAATGTGCGACGCTAGTGACTACGCCATTGGTGCAGTCCTAGGACAGAGGAAGGATAATAAGCCTTACGTAATCTATTACACCAGTCGAACACTTAACGAGGCTCAAATGAACTATACAACTACTGAAAAAGAGCTCCTTGCAATAGTATTCGCTTTGGACAAGTTCAGGTCATATCTGATAGGGTCTCCAATCGTCTGTTTTACGGACCATTCGGCTCTCAAGTACTTGCTGTCTAAAAAAGATGTGAAACAAAGGCTTATCCGTTGGATACTCCTACTCCAAGAATTTGATATAACGATCAAAGATAAAAAGGGAGTAGAGAATGTGGTCACCGACCATTTATCTCGGTTAACTTTTGTTGACAACACTGAACCCACACCGATAAAAGACGAATTCCCAGACGAGCAGCTAATGACTATTGTGGGTTTGCCCTGGTATGCTGATATAGTAAATTATCTTGCCACGGTAGAAACCCCAAGTCATTGGTCCAAACCAGATAGAAAGTGGTTCCTCTCTTTCGCACGTCATTTTTTCTTTGATGACCCGTACTTATTCAAGTATTGTGCTGATCAGGTCATCAGACGTTGCGTCCCAAATGAGGAAATAATCGTCATTTTAGCATCATGCCATTCTGAGGCATGCGGTGGCCATTTTGCATCACAAAAGACCGCGCAAAAAGTTCTACATAGTGGTTTCTACTGGCCCACCTTGTTCAAGGACGCTTATGCTTTCTGCAAAATGTGCCAACGCTGTAAACAGCTTGGTACAATTTCAAAAAGGAACTCCATGCCCTTAACCCCTATTATCACGATTGAAATATTCGATTGTTGGGGCATAGACTTCATGGGCCCGTTCCCTAAATCAAATAACTATGAACACATACTCCTAGCTGTGGAGTATGTGTCAAAATGGGTGGAAGTAATACCAACAAGACGCAATGACCACAAAACAGTTAGGTCCTTTCTTAAGGAACATATCCTATCGCGTTTTGGGACCCCAAAAGCCCTAATAAGTGACCAAGGCAAGCATTTCTGTAATAGGCCTTTGGAGTCACTACTTAAGAAATATGGGGTCAGCCACAAAATCGCTCTCACCTACCATCCACAAATAAACGGGCAAGCAGAGTTAGCTAACCGAGAAATCAAGCATATTCTCGAAAAGACTGTTAGTTTCAACACGAAGGATTGGGCTTACAAACTGACTGATGCATTATGGGCTTACCGCACGGCTTTCAAAATGAATCTGGGGATGTCTCCGTATAGGCTAGTTTATGGAAAAGCATGTCACCTCCCTGTCGAAATCGAACACAAAGCTTATTGGGCGACACACTCATTGAACTTTGACATTAAAGAGGGAGGGCATCTTCGAAAACTCCAATTGGCTGAATTGGAAGAAATACGTCGAGATGCATACGACAATGCTCGATTACATAAGGAAAGGTTGAAGGCTCGCCACGATAGAACAATTTATCGTAAATCATTCGAGCCGGGGCAGAAAGTCCTGCTGTACGACTCTCGCCTCCACCTCTTCCCAGGCAAACTCCGATCTCGGTGGACAGAACCATTCATAGTCAAATCTGTCTTTCCACATGGGGCGGTCGAGCTAATAAACCCCAAGAATGATGCAATTTTCAAGGTCAATGGCCAAAGGCTAAAACCGTTTGATGTTGTCAGAATCAAGATATAAAAGTATACTTTACTTTTCTAAATATTTGAAGTGTGGAAGTAAAGGTCGAACCCACAGAGATTGATTAACTACAGCTCTTTAATTTTAAAACCTAAATTTAGCTAATTAAGAAAACGGATTTGATTTTAATTTGAATTAAACTAAAAACATAAAAATAAATCTAAATTATGAAAGCAATTAAAGTTGTTTTAAGTAATGTTTAAGGGAACCTAAGATTGCAAATCCACCACTAGCTTCATAATAAGGAATATTTATGAATTACTTTAGCTTATTACGTTGGATGAATATGGGAAATTGTGACTACAAGCCCAATTCCTCCGACAAGAAGATATTCATGGTTCAAGCACCAACATAATCCATCTTCGGTTAGCACGAATTATCCCACACTAAACTAGGGTTGTGTTCTAATCCGTCTAACCTAGGCATGGACTATTCGGATACTTGATAGCACAATTCAATTTAAGCACCATTACATGTAAATAACCTATATAAGCACAGCAAACATAGATCATTGAGCACATCACAGTCAAAATAGATCTAAGACAAGAATAAACTTTGAAAGTGATGATTTAATCAATTAGAAGCACGATTTATTTATAAAAATCCTCGGAACATGTAATCATCATCCATACATAATAAAACTAAAATAAAAACATAAATAAAACCCTATTACTCGTCTAGGGCTTCATTGAAACCCTAGATCTATGATCTAGCCGTCCATAGAAGTGATGGATGGCAAGTAGTTGATGGAGGAGGCCATGGCAACCCTTGGTCTTCTTCTTCTTCTCCTTGCTTCCCTCCCTTCAATGGCTGGAAGTATGGTTGTAGAATGTATGTATAATAATTTCCAACAATGTCTAACCCTTTAATTGTAATAAAATGGGGTATATATAGATTTACAACAAGTTTATGAAACCTTCCTAACCCGAAACGAACTGAAACTGATGTAATTTACAGTCTAGACATCGTTCAGCAGTTTCGTTTGCACAGGAGTCTTCAGTATACTGAAATACGCAACTTTGGTTTTTACACATATCGCGCGAGCGGACCGCGCGAGCGCGACGTTTGGCTCCTCGCGCGCGCGGATCGCGCGAGCGATTTCTGGGTCGGATCGCGCGAGTGATTCTCTGTTCTTCAGCGCGCGCGTGCGAACTGGCTTTTTCAGCTTCTTTCTTTGTGCTTTTTCATCCTGTTTAGCCTGGTTTAGGTGATTTCTTCCAAAACCTGACAAAAAACTAGAAAACGAAGTAAAAATATACAAAAATAGGATAAAAAGTACTAACAAATGTGAATTAAGGGTAATCATCACTTTCTGCTAGATATGGGTAATCATCATCATTGGGAGGTTGATCAATAGTGTTAAAAACATTTAATTTTAGGTTCATGTTTCCAAACTACACTTTCATTACCCCTATTCAATAGTTAACACATGCGTTGGCCATGGCTAAGAATGGACGACCAAGAATGATAGGAGTTCGTTTCCTAGCATCTAGCACCGGTTCAGTGTCAAGGACCATGAAATTGATAGGATAATAACATTTATCAACTTTCACCAAAGCGTCCTCAATGATTCCTCTAGGGATTTTAGCATAATGATCAGCTAATTGTATGGTCGCAGCTGTCGATTTAAGTTCACCAAGATCTAGTTGTTTGTAGACGGTGTAAGGTAAAAGATTAACACTTGCTCCTAAGTCAAGGAGAGATTGATGGATTAAAGTGTCACCTATATGGCAAGAAATGGTAGGCGTTCTAGGATCCTTATACTTTGGAGGAACATGTTGGAAGATTGAACTTACTTTTTCAGTGAGAAAGACCTTTTTCGGAATATGACTGCACAACTTACGCTTTTGAGTACATAGGTCTTTAAGACATTTAGCATAAGCAGGAATTTGCTTAATGGCATCGAGCAGCAGGATATTAATTTTTACTTTAAATGTCTCTAAAATATCCTCCGATCGTGTTCCCTTCTTTGAAAAGTGAGATGGAACATCCACGCTTAGGGAAAACGGCATCCTAGGCACATAGTTCGATGGGTTTGTTGCGTTAGATGTATTAGGTGCAGATAAAACTAAAATAAAACTAAAATAAAAACATAAATAAAACCCTATTACTCGTCTAGGGCTTCATTGAAACCCTAGATCTATGATCTAGCCGTCCATAGAAGTGATGGATGGCAAGTAGTTGATGGAGGAGGCCATGGCAACCCTTGGTCTTCTTCTTCTTCTCCTTGCTTCCCTCCCTTCAATGGCTGGAAGTATGGTTGTAGAATGTATGTATAATAATTGCCAACAATGTCTAACCCTTTAATTGTAATAAAATAGGGTATATATAGATTTACAACAAGTTTTTGAAACCTTCCTAACCCGAAACGAACTGAAACTGATGTAATTTACAGTCTAGACGTCGTTCAGCAGTTTCGTTTGCACAGGAGTCTTCAGTATACCGAAATACGCATCTTTGGTTTTTACACATATCGCGCGAGCGGACCGCGCGAGCGCGACGTTTGGCTCCTCGCGCGGGCGGATCGCGCGAGCGATTTCTGGGTTTTCGCGCGAGCGGATCGCGCGAGCGATTCTCTGTTCTTCAGCGCGAGCGGCTCGCGCGTGCGAACTGGCTTTTTCAGCTTCTTTCTTTGTGCTTTTTCATCCTGTTTAGCCTGGTTTAGGTGATTTCTTCCAAAACCTGACAAAAAACTAGAAAACGAAGTAAAAATATACAAAAACAGGATAAAAAGTACTAACAAATGTGAATTAAGGCGTATACTTAGGATTAGTTCTCTCCCGATCACACCCCCAAACCTACATTTTGCTAGTCCTCGAGCAAAACTAAAATAAAAACTAACTACTAATAAAATACTACTCCATTTTCGCATGGATCACGATTGCATTTAGCATATGCAACAAGCCTTTGAAACCTCTAGGTGTCCCTAGTCGGATGAGTAAAGTCTCGTGAGGGTTCTCATCAACAAGTTACCCACAACCATTTTTATTAACTTGTAAAATTTAAAAAGTTTTATTAAAACGAAAAAACTAATAAACAATACTCCTTATTATAAAATAATGATTCGAAATAGAATAATGAACAAGAAGAAACAGAATCAAACGTTCACCTATATCATGAGAAACAATCAAGTGCATGCAATGTATGAATCAATAGAGTTCCTCATAAGATTGCACGTGTGTGATATGGTAGTCAAATGAACACGCGTATGTCATGAACATGGAATATAACTCGGATAACCATCCAACTATGTCTCGACTACGAATCTCACAATGAATTACACTCTCAAATGAAGCACTCAGAAACAGGTGTAATTTCTCTAAAATATGTGAGTAAAGGAAATATCTTTTCAAAACGAAAAATACTCACATATGACTCGAAAAAGACGCATGACACGAAAGAACAGTAGTCTCATGGATAAGATGCCAATAATCAAGAAAAATTAATCCTTACCATGTTTTAATCCCCCTCCCATCGTTTTCATATCAAAACCATGTCTCCTAGGATCAAATAGGACTTTTCAAAGGTTATAACGTGGCTCAGGCAATGAAAAAGGATAGAAAGGATTTATCAAGTAGTTTCAGAATGGCGTTGTAAGGCATGTTCGATTTCTTTCATTCTTCTTCTACAAACTTTCATCTTTTCTTTCTCTTCATTCCTTTTCATTCATTTTTCATTTTTGTTTTTTCAACCTTCCTCTTCTTTATTTTGTTTCTTTTCCCTTTTTTCCTTTCTTGCTTCTCAAATGATTATTCATCGAATACCCAGCAATTACCCCAATAGCATCTTATTTTCTTCTTCTCAATTAACACATCGCCTTAATACTACTAAAAGTTGATCACTCTTCCAGTGGTATACTCCAAGTTGATCAAGTTGGAGCTTTTAAAGAGGATAATGGTGAACAAAGAAAAAGAGGCATTGTAACGGCTCAAAGGGCGAACTAAGGAAATTTATCTTTTATCGGTCGGCAGTAAACAAAGAGGGCCTATAATCATGTCCTAAAGTCGTATGGTTCTTCAATGTTTACAATGGAAGATTATTTAGTATGGTAACAAATATTTTAACTTGACTATCAACCAAGACAAGAATAATGAGACTAAACAACAAATAGATGCGCTATTTCAATGAAATTCGACAAACACAAGATGTATTTATAACCCTCAAAATAGAAAAGATAGGCTCAAAAGCTCACTGGGCTTAGTCTCCACCATGTGTTATCTAGAAATCCGAATCATATTATAGTTCACAACCAACATGTATTCAAATGACTACGTGCAGTGCATAGGTTTATGTGCAAATTTATGATATAAAACTACGATTCAAACGATACATAACTTAAAACATTTCAACATAACTTCAGCAAATGTTTAATCACATCTTCTTTTGTTTATCATTCTATAACAATCCTAATTCTCTAACAAAGAGTATCAAATTGATATTGCAAAAACGTCGGTAACATCGTCTATTTAAACACACTTATTGAAAAATTTTAAAATTCTGCATAAACTAATGTGCATGTGTGAGTGCATACCCCCAAACCTAAACCTTTCATTGTCCCTAATGAAACAATAAAACGAAAGAACGGAGAGTAGGTAAGAAAGGAACGATAATACCTCGATCTCGGCAATTACAAACAGGTAAATGTAAAAGAATATGGCGATAAAGTTCAATTGCTCCAAATGGAACCACCTGTTAATACTAGATAAAAAAAACTAACAAAAGAATATTAAAAGTAAATGAAACCGAAATATGGAATATAAATCTAAAAACTAAACTAAGCTAAACTAAACTAAACTAAACTAGCAAATGGAAAAGAAATAAAACGAAAAAGTATATATGTAACAAGGAAAACAACGAACACGAACTAAACTGAACCAAATAAACAAAAACAGAAAAGAAACACAAATAAAATAGGTAGGGGGAAGATATAGAAAACAAAAGGAAAAAATAGGAAAGTGGGGAAATCGCGCGAGCGGTCCGCGCGAGCGGCCGTCGCGAACGCGAATTTCCAAATTTTTTTTTTTTTTTTTTTTTTTTTCGCGCCCGCGAAAACAGGCGCGAATAAATGCTGAGAGCTCATATAAGGAAAAAGAAAGAAAAAACACTAAGGCGCATTCTCGCGCCAGCGGGCTGCGCGAGCGACGTCTCGCGCGAGCGACGTCTCGCGCGAGCCGGCCGCGCGCGCAATTTGCGTGTTTTCCATTTTTTAGCTAAAATTATGTATATAATATTAAAGTAAATTAATTCCAACCCCCAAACCTGTCCAGAATGTCCAAAACAGACTCAAAAACGATCAAAAATACGAAAAACGAACGAAATAACGCTTGGGTTGCCTCCCAAGAAGCGTTAACTTTTATGTCTTCAGCTAGACCGTTCTAGCTCAAGAATCATGGAGGACGTAAATCGGACTGTGTACCCCTAAGGATGTCAGGTAGAGCTCGGTGGTAAGCAGAAATCACGTCGCTTCGAATTAATTCAATAGACGGTTTGTCAGTATGTTCAAATCGATTTCTTACCTTTCGAGTAGATTCAGCATTAGGGTCCGAGGTATTAAGGTTCATCCAGTCATCATCCACTATATCGTTTTCGTTACTCAAATTTATTTCTTTGGTAGGCTCAATATTCCGTCTTACCTCACCTTCCGCCTCACATAGGTAATCGTCGTCTTTAGGAAGTTGATCGACAGCGTTAAACACATTTAATTTTAATTTTATATTCCCGAACGACACTTTCATCACCCCTGTTCTACAATTGACACGGGCGTTGGCCGTGGCTAAGAATGGACGACCAAGAATAACAGGAGTGTATTTTCTATTATCTAGCACCGGTTCGGTGTCAAGGACCATAAAATCAACGGGATAGAAACATTGATCAACTTTTACTAGGACGTCTTCGACGATTCCTCTGGGTACTTTGACGGAACGATCCGCTAATTGAATAGTAGCGGCCGTAGGTTTAAGTTCACCTAAACCTAGTTGTTTATAGACGTGATAAGGTAAGAGGTTAACACTGGCTCCTAAGTCAAGGAGAGCCCTATGAATGATAGTGTCACCTATGACACATGAAATCGTTGGCGTACCAGGATCCTTATACTTCGGAGGAGCGTGTTGAAAAACTGAACTTACTTTTTCCGTGAGAAAGACCTTTTTAGGAGTATGACTCCGCAATTTGCGCTTTTGTGTACAAATGTCTTTTAGACATTTAGCATAAGCGGGAATTTGTTTTATAGCGTCGAGGAAAGGAATATTAATTTTAACTTGTTTAAATACCTCGAGTATATCTTCAGTTTTTGACCCTTTCTTGGGCAAATGTGACGGTCCCTCAACATTAGGTGGATATGGCATTCTCGGAATATAGTTCGTTGGGACCGGTTCTTTATCTTTTTTATTTTTATCAACGTCCTCACCCCCCTCTTTATTAGAGTTGATGTTCATATCTATCACATTCTCATTCTTATTAGGGGTTTCTATCACCTCCTCTCGTGTAGTCATCCTAGTTGAGACGGCGTTTACTTGTTCATTCGACCCCTTAACTTCATATTGTCCCTTAGGGTTTTGAATTGTTTGACTAGGCAACGTCCCCTCGTTTCTACGACTCACTACAGTAGCTAGTTGTCCCATTTGGGATTCAAGCTTCGCAATGGATTGTGTATGAGAGTGCACTATTTGTGCTTGTGCCTGTACTTGCGTTTCAATTTTATTAAGGGATGCCAACACCTTTTCCTCAAAAATGTTACCCCTTGGAGGGTTCGGATTAGGATGCGGTTGTTGGTATTGATTAGGTTGAAACTGAGGTCGATATGCATTAGGAAAATTAGTCGCCTCATTAGGATTATTATTATTATTTTTCCACGAGAAGTTAGGATGGTTTCTCCATGGCGCATCCGGATTATTAGTAGTCGAATTATAATTATTTCGTAGGTATTGTTGAATAGAATTAATGTGTTGCTCCACGAATTCCGGAAATTGACTCGCCGATGGACATGCAAGGATAGGATGTGAAGGATCAGAACATAATGCACAAATTTCACGAGCGGGTGGGGCTGTCGTTTGGTTCATTGTTAAAAGTCGGTCAAGTTTGTTAGATTGTTCTTTTATTTCAATTGATTGACTTGACTCGAACTTTACCTCCCTCTTAGGTTGTGGGTATCCCTCAGAACGGACAGACACCGCTTGGTGCATCGAGTTCTCGCTTAACGTTTTAAAAATTTTCCAGGCCTCATCGGCGCTTTTGTGTAGGAAGGTACCCGCACAAACAGCATCGACGGTGTTACGGACCGAAGGAATAAGTCCCTCGTAAAAGACTTGGACCAACTGCCACTTAGGGACCTGATGATGTGGACACGAACGTAATAATTCTTTAAATTTTTCCCACGTATCATAAAGTGATTCCCCATCTTGCATAACAAAGTTTGTTATGGATTTCCTTATCTGATTCGTACGCATAATAGGAAAAAACTTTTGTAAAAATGCGGTGTGTAAGTCTTCCCATGTTCTAATTGTGTTTGGCTCCAAAGATTGAAGCCAATATTTAGCTTTATCTTTTAAAGAGAATGGAAAGAGCCGCAATTTTAATTCATCATCAGTTAAGTTTTGGATTTTCAAAGTAGAACATATATCTTGAAAATCTCCTAAGTGTTTATATGGATCTTCATTTAAACGGCCATGGAAAGATGGAAGTAGCGAGATGGTAGACGACTTTATCTCAAAGTGAGATGCCGTCGCCTCAGGTAAGTCGATACAAGTTTGTGGCGTGTAAGTCGTCGGAATAAAATAATCTTTAAGTGGAGGAGGTGGTGGTATATTAGGATTGTTCAAATTATTTCCGTTGTTATTTTGGTTGTTATCGTTATTATTTCCAATGTCTGCCATTTTAATCGGTTCTATGTTATTAAAGCGTGGTTTCTTTAGTCTTGTAAGAGTACTACGTATTTCAGATTCAAATAAAGACGTTGGTTTTGGTGTCAAATCGTCGTCTATTAAAAACTGTGTTCTAGAAGTTAAGTTGGAAGACTTGTTAAGTCTTAATGTACGTTCAAGTTCAGAGTCAAAAGGTTTTAATTCCGGTTTATTTGAACGTGTACCTAACATAAACTAAAAGAAAGTAAACTAAAAACAAAAACTAACTCAACAAAAAAAAAACAAATAGAAATCACGCAACTAAGATAACAAGCACTCAACTACTGTGATGCATGAATATTATCCTGTAATGCAATGACCGCGTCAAGCCCAGCGCCCCGGGTTTCCTAGCTAATGCAGTGCAATTAACCCTAAACTAATGCAAATAGTGCGTCACAGCGCCCTGACTTACAGTGGTTTAAAGCGAGTTTCACAAGAAGCAATTTATTTTATTTTATTTATATTTTTATTTGCGTAAGCTCCTTTGATGTAATTAGCTACTCCACTCGGAAATGTTGGAATTTGATGACTCGGAAACCTATAAAATAAAAGAACAAGTTAGTAATTAAAACAAAATGGAAAATAAGAGAAAAAAAAAATAAAAACTAATCTAATATTTACTAATTAACTAAACTAAGATTATAAAACTAAAGGTAGTAAGGCAATCCCCGGCAACGGCGCCAAAAATTGATGTTGTCAGAATCAAGATATAAAAGTATACTTTACTTTTCTAAAGATTTGCAGTGTGGAAGTAAAGGTCGAACCCACAGAGATTGATTAACTACAGCTCTTTAATTTTAAAACCTAAATTTAGCTAATTAAGAAAACGGATTTGATTTTAATTTGAATTAAACTAAAAACATAAAAATAAATCTAAATTATGAAAGCAATTAAAGTTGTTTTAAGTAATGTTTAAGGGAACCTAGGATTGCAAATCCATCACTAGCTTCATAATAAGGAATATTTATGAATTACTTTAGCTTATTACGTTGGATGAATATGGGAAATTGTGACTACAAGCCCAATTCCTCCGACAAGAAGATATTCATGGTTCAAGCACCAACATAATCCATCTTCGGTTAGCACGAATTATCCCACACTAAACTAGGGTTGTGTTCTAATCCGTCTAACCTAGGCATGGACTATTCGGATACTTGATAGCACAATTCAATTTAAGCACAATTCAATTTAAGCACCTATATAAGCACAGCAAACATAGATCATTGAGCACATCACAGTCAAAATAGATCTAAGACAAGAATAAACTTTGAAAGTGATGATTTAATCAATTAGAAGCACGATTTATTTATAAAAATCCTCGGAACATGTAATCATCATCCATACATAATAAAACTAAAATAAAAACATAAATAAAACCCTATTACTCGTCTAGGGCTTCATTGAAACCCTAGATCTATGATCTAGCCGTCCATAGAAGTGATGGATGGCAAGTAGTTGATGGAGGAGGCCATGGCAACCCTTGGTCTTCTTCTTCTTCTCCTTGCTTCCCTCCCTTCAATGGCTGGAAGTATGGTTGTAGAATGTATGTATAATAATTGCCAACAATGTCTAACCCTTTAATTGTAATAAAATAGGGTATATATAGATTTACAACAAGTTTTTGAAACCTTCCTAACCCGAAACGAACTGAAACTGATGTAATTTACAGTCTAGACGTCGTTCAGTAGTTTCGTTTGCACAGGAGTCTTCAGTATACTGAAATACGCAACTTTGGTTTTTACACATATCGCGCGAGCGGACCGCGCGAGCGCGACGTTTGGCTCCTCGCGCGCGTGCGAACTGGCTTTTTCAGCTTCTTTCTTTGTGCTTTTTCATCCTGTTTAGCCTGGTTTAGGTGATTTATTCCAAAACCTGACAAAAAACTAGAAAACGAAGTAAAAATATACAAAAATAGGATAAAAAGTACTAACAAATGTGAATTAAGGGTAATCATCACTTTCTGCTAGATATGGGTAATCATCATCATTGGGAGGTTGATCAATAGTGTTAAAAACATTTAATTTTAGGTTCATGTTTCCAAACTACACTTTCATTACCCCTATTCAATAGTTAACACATGCGTTGGCTGTGGCTAAGAATGGACGACCAAGAATGATAGGAGTTCGTTTCCTAGCATCTAGCACCGGTTCAGTGTCAAGGACCATGAAATTGATAGGATAATAACATTTATCAACTTTCACCAAAGCGTCCTCAATGATTCCTCTAGGGATTTTAGCATAATGATCAGCTAATTGTATGGCCGCAGCTGTCGATTTAAGTTCACCAAGATCTAGTTGTTTGTAGACGGTGTAAGGTAAAAGATTAACACTTGCTCCTAAGTCAAGGAGAGATTGATGGATTAAAGTGTCACCTATATGGCAAGAAATGGTAGGCGTTCTAGGATCCTTATACTTTGGAGGAACATGTTGGAAGATTGAACTTACTTTTTCAGTGAGAAAGACCTTTTCGGAATATGACTGCACAACTTACGCTTTTGAGTACATAGGTCTTTAAGACATTTAGCATAAGTAGGAATTTGCTTAATGGCATCGAGCAGCAGGATATTAATTTTTACTTTAAATGTCTCTAAAATATCCTCCGATCGTGTTCCCTTCTTTGAAAAGTGAGATGGAACATCCACGCTTAGGGAAAACGGCATCCTAGGCACATAGTTCGATGGGTTTGTTGCGTTAGATGTATTAGGTGCAGAGGGATTAGAATCCTTCGTAGCTTTATTACTATTCCTATCATGTTCTTTACTAATTTCTTCTCCTTTATCCTTTCTAGGTTCAAGAGGAGGTACGATCTCCTCTGGACGTTTAGTTATTCTCATGGACACTGCATTTACTTGGTCACTCGCTGTACCTACCTTATATTTCCCTTTAGGGTTTTGAACTGGCTAACTTGGTAACTTTTCTTCATTACGACGATTTAATATATTAGCTAGTTGTCCCATTTGGGATTCTAACTTAGCGATAGATTGTGTATGGGAGTTAACGAGTTGAAACTGTGATTGAGATTGGGCCTAAAAGTTTTTCAAGGATACCAACACACTCTCTTCAAAAGATTTATCCCTTGGAGGATTAGCGCGGAAGGGAAGTTATTGGTACTGATTAGGTTGAGGCCTATATGCATTGGGAAATTTTGTCATCTCTGGTTTTGATTATGGTCCTTCACTATTTGACTTCCATAAGAGGTTTGGGTAAGGTCTCCATGTCGTATCCGATTTATAACTAGTAGGGTTATAATTGGGTCTTTGCACCTGTTGAACAACATTAATATGTTCTTCCACAAATTCTGAAAATTGTGAAGCAGACAGACATGCAAGTGTAGAACGAGACGGATTAAAACATAATTGAAATATTTTGGCAGGAGGCGGACTCTGCATGTGGCCCATCACCATGAGATGGTCCAATTTCCTAGATAATTCTTAAATTTCAAATGAATGGTCTGACTCAACTTTAGCCTCTCTTTTAGGTTGTGGTCCAAGATATCCCTCAGGGCGTACGAACACAACTTGGTGCATTGAGTTTTCACTTAAAGTTTTGAATATCTTCCAACTTTTTTTAGCACTTTTGTGGAGGAACGTCCCCGCACAAACAGCATCGACAGTGTTGCGAACAGAGGGAACGAGTCCCTCATAGAAAACCTGTACTAACTGCCAGTTCAGAATTTGATGATGAGGGCAAGAGTGTAGAAGTTCCTTAAATTGTTCCCACATATCATAAAGGATTTCACCATCTTGCATCATGAAATTCGTTATAGTTTTGAATTTTTAATGTAGCACAGATATCCTGAAATTCACCCAAATGATGGTAGGGATCTTTCTTAGCACGACCGTGAAACGATGGAAGGAGTGCAATGGTCGATGACTTGATCTCAAAGTAAGATGCAGTCACGTCCGATAATTCTATGCATGACGGCGACGTATAAGTTATGGAAGTAAAATAATCCTTTAAAGGTGGAGGTGGAGGTATGTTTGGGTTGCCTCCATTATTTTGATTATTTTTGTTCTTTCAAAAATCGGCTATTAGAACAGGTTTGATTTTAATAGTTCTATTTTTCTTTAGACGTTTAAGAGTACTATGAATTTGAGACTCGAACAAAGACGACGGTTGAGGTGTGGATTCGTCATCTAGCATCAACCGAACTCTAGAAGCTTGGGTTGAAGACCTAAGGACTCTAAGGGTTCGCTCAAGTTTAAGATTAAGCAGATGTAATTTAGGTTCACTCGAACAAGTATCGAGCATAAACTAACAAAACTGACACTATGATAAGGACTGACTCAAACAAATATGAAAGACAATCACGCAAATAAAATAACAAGCACACAACTACTATGATGCATGAAAGTTATCCTGTAATGCAGTGATTCACGTAAAAACCCAGCACCCAGGGTTTCCTAGCTAATGCATGTGCAAATCACCCCTAAACGAAAGCAAATAGTTCATCTCAGCACCCTGACTTACAGTGGTTTAAAGCAAATTTTAAAGGAAGCAATTTACTTATATATATATATTTTTTTTTTTTTTGCTTTTTAATTGATTCGCATAAGCTCCTTTGATGTGCTAAGCTCTTCTACTCCAAAATGCTAGAATTTGATGGCTCGAGATACTACAAAACAAATGAAAAGTTAGTGACTCAAAACAAAAATGAAAAATAAGAAAAAGAAAACCTAATCCAATATTTACGAATTAACTAAACTAAGATTCTAAAGCTAAAGGAAGTAATTTGCAATACCCGGTAACGGCGCCAAATTGGTCTTGTCAAAATCAAGATAAAAAGTATATTCTACTTTAAAATATTTGTAGTGTGGACTTAGAGGTCGACCCCATAGAGATTGAAATACAAAAGCACTTTAATTTCAAGACCTAAATCTAGTTAATTAAGAAAACAAAATTTTAATTTTGACTTTAATTAAACTAAGAACAATGAAAATAAATCTAAACTATGAAAGCGATTAAAAGTTGTTTTGATAAATATATGTATGGAACCTAGGATTGCAAATCTGCCACTAGCTTCATAGTAAGGGTATCTATGCATTCAATTAGCTTATTATGTTGGATGATAATGGGGAATTGTAGTTACAAGCCCAATTCCTTTGTCAAGAAGATAACTACGATCCAAGCATCAACATAATTCATCTTCGGTTGGCACGGAGTGTTTCACACTAAACTAGGTTTGCGGCACACTCCGTCTTCCCTAGGCATAAACTATTCGACTACTTGACATCACAATTCAAATAAGCACTATTACATTAAAATAATCCATACAAGCATAACAAATATAGATTATTGAGCACATCACATCCAAAATAGATCTCAGAAAAGAATAGATTTTGAAAGCAACGATTTAATCAATGAATACGATTTTGTTAATTAAAATCTTCTAAACATGTAATCATCATCCATACATAATAAAACTAAAAGAAAAACATTAAATACACCCTATTACTTGGCTAGGGTTTCATGGAAACCCTAGATATCGGTCTAGGCGGCCATCAAAGCTATGAACGGCAAGAGGTTGATGGAGGAGGCCATGAGAATCCTTGGTCTTCTTCTTCTTCTCCTTGCTTCCCTCTCTTCAATGGCTCCAGTTTTAGTTGTAAAAGGATGTGTATAAAGTTGTGTAACCTCAAAATTGAATTAGAATAGAGTATGTATAGATTTGGAGCACGTTTTGGAAGCTTTCCTAAACCTATTCGCACTAAAACTACTATATTTCACTTTCTGGACGTAAATAGGCAGTTGCGTTCATGTAGAGATCTTCAGTACACTAAAATACGCAACTGTGGTTTTTACATAGGTGCGCGAGCTGGTCACACGAGCACGATTCTGGAAGTCGTGTGAGCGGGCCGTGCGAGCGATGTGGCTTTTTCTACTTCTTTCAGTTTGTTTTTACACCCTTTTTAGCCTATATTCATGTTTTCTTCCAAAACCTGACAGAAGACGAAAAATGAAATAAAATTACAATAAAGTAGGATAAAAAGTACTAACAAATGTGAATTAAGTCGTGTAATTAGGACTTGTTCACTCCTAATTACATGCTTTTTCCTGTTATCATTTCTGAGTGTTCATCCCTACTAGATATTTATGTTTATTGCTTTGGGTATGGATTTCCTTAACCTTATATTCACCATCTCTTCCTTTAAGGGCTAGCAAGTAACATTAAGATGATCGTGTAGGTTGTCGATATGGCCGACGAAACGAGAAACACAAGGCAGTGTTGAGGAAGGGGCCCTATTCCTGAGAACATGGATCCTACTGGAGCTTTTAAAGCTTTTTTACAACGCTTAGAGTACATTGGCAATGATCATTTTGGAAACCGCAACAACAACAATAATAACAACAATAATCGAGTGAACCACTAAGTTGTACCTCCTCCACAGATCACCAAAAATAAGATACTCGAGAGATTCAGAGCTTTGTGCTCTGATAAGTTCAATGGAATCGGAGAAGCTTGGCAAGTTGAGAAGTGGTTGAGAAATATGGATCGCATTTTTGAGAGGATGAGGTATGACGAAGAAGAAAAATGTCATCTAGCTATATTCTAGTTCACCTATGCTGCTGATGATTGGTGGGAGTCCAAAAAGGCGACAGTCAGAGCTAAAGCGTCAAAGCGGATGACATGGACTGCGTTCAGAGAAAGGTTTTTGGAGAAGTACTTCCCTGAAGAGGAGAAAGACCAGAGATAAAGGGAGCTTATTGATTTGACCCAGGGCAATAGGACAGTGCATGTACACTACCCATTTCGAGAGGTTGTGTCATTTCGCCCAGCATCAGATAGATACTCTACAGAAGAAGATCGAGAAATACAATCGAGGATTGAATTCCCATATGTGCCACATACCATTGGGACATCTGAATATGACGTTCATGACATTGGTGAGATTGGTGTCCATGTTAGAGAAAGATGGATGTCAAAGACCCAAGCAACCGGCTACCTGACCCCCTGTGAAAGTTTGTGCCAAGATCCTCGGGCTACTTTAAAGGAACGAACAGGACCTAAAATGAAGAGAAGAAGTCTCAAATGACCTTTCTTCATAATCAACCAGCTGCACCTCAAGGACTACCTACTAAGGAAAGCCGGGGAATCGCTATAACTGCGGAACATCATGGAATCTTGCCAAAGACTGCCAGCGTCAAAAGAAGAATCTTCATTCTAACATCATCTACTACAACTAAGACAAATTGGGACACGTGGCTATAGATTGTTTAGCACCCCTAGGTGGATACTATGGAGGGACCACTCAAGCTAGGCTCAACGCGATCATTCTTGAAAAAGCCGGCTATGAAGACGAGGAAGCATTGCAGAATATGTAAGGTACTCTCTTTTTACTTAATTATCGAATTAGAGTATTTTTTAATACGGGAGCTATGAACTTTTTATTGCCTTTAGACTTGTTTTAAAGTTAAGATTAGAACCCCAAATGCTTAAGGATGCTCTTAAAGCTGTCTCGCCCCTAGGAGTATCGGTTCAGTTGAGTAAGGTATGCAAGGATTATGCTTTAACCATATAAGACTGAGTACTTCGTGCTGATTTGATCATGCTAACAATGACGGAATTAGATATGATTCATAGAATAGATTGGCTTATGAAGTATCATGCCAAGTTAGATTGTACTAGTAAGTCGATTCTATTCTCTGTACTTGGGAGTGCACCTTTCTGCTTTCCATGTGACCCCTTGGGTGATGCATTTCTAACTAGTCGTCTAGCTATAGTAGAGAGTTCTAATGTTGAGAATTCTATGACCCAGATACCTGTGGTTTGGGACTTTCTGGAAGTGTTTTAAGATATCGCTAGATTACTGCAAAGGTGGGAAATCAATTTATGTATAGAGCTGGCAACAGGGATGTTAGCCCCAAGGGTTCTACCTTAGAGCCTGCAGCATATGGAGGATAATATGTGGCACGACTTACATATATTGGGGATTCAGGATCCCGCGATATTATGGATGCAGGCACACTATAGAGAGAGCACACTTAGGCTTGTTCATTAGGAGGCAGTCAGTATGACTCAGGATCGCCATACCTTTGGAGTCATTACTTTTCGAGCGGAGTTGACACCACCACCATTGCCCGCAGGACCCCCTCCTCTTATACCACCACCACCCCCACTGGAGGAGCCCATCGTTGATGCACCTATTGTCGCAGAGCCTACTAAAGGGTCTGATAGTGAGGACGAGTCAGATGATGATGATGACAAGTCAGATTATGATGAGCCAGTGATGGTCGTGGAGGAGACTGATGATGGAGAGGATCCAGCAAAGGACATTAATCCCGCAGAGGATGTTGATCCAGTTACAGATGTTGACCCAGCTGAGGATGTATGCTGACGACTATGTCTATGCCAGCTGAAGATCTGAAGACAGAGATTAGTTTATGTTTTACTTTACATTACTATTGGACTTGGTAATACTTGGTACTTGGGCATATGTTGCTTCGAGACCTTATACATTCCTATAGCGCACTCTGATCATTTTGTAATAACTAGAGCTTGTATAATATTTTTAGTTTAATATTATTAATGTTCTTGTTTCTTCTAGTTGACTAGTACTATATGGTGTGGACTAATTAATGACATTCACCTGTCATTCCCTATGGACACAAAAATGAAATTTTTTTTTTCTCTATTTTTGTTGTTCCGGTACAAGACAGTCTAGGCTATAAAATGCACCGATTTGGTGAGTTGATTTACAATCACCTAAATAGCTTCAAGGTTTTGCTAAGAACTTGGCAAATCCACCATAAAATCCATAGTCATATGCTCCCATTTCCATTGGATAATTGGTAGCAGTTGTAATAATCCAAAAGGTTTCTGATGCTCTACTTTAACTTGCTTATAGGTGAGACATTGAGAGATATATATATTCAGCAATATTTTGCTTCATCCCATCCCTCCAAAAAGTGTACATCTTTGTACCTCCAGGATGAACTGTCATTCGTGATTTGTGTGCTCCATCTAGTATATCCTTCCCAAGATTATCCTCATCGGACACACAGAGTCGATCTCTGGATCTAAGTGCTTCATCCACACAAATGCTCCAATTCTCATGTTCCTTTACTGTAGCACTTGCGAACCATTGTTGAAGTCCTTCATTTCTCTTCTATGCCTCTAGAGCATGACTAATAGTTGGTTGTACTACGAGACATCCAAAATATTTTCCTTCTTTCAAATTTATCGGTTGGAAGTCAAATTCCACTAGTGTCTCTAAAGCTTGCCATTCTCTAATCATCAGAGAAGTAACTAAACCACGAGGTATCTGGCTCTACGCATCAGGCACTACATTTGCTTTACCCAGATGGTATTGCAAAGAGAAATAGTAGCCCTTAAGTAATTCCATCCATCTTCGCTGCTTCATATTCAACTCCTTTTGAGAGAACAGATATCTCAAACTCTTGTGATCAAAAAATTAGTCTCTAGATCTTGAGAGCAAACACTATCACAGATAATTCTAGGTCATGCTAGGGTAATTCTTCTCATATGGTTACAATTGCCTCGATCCATCCGTAATTACTTTACCATCTTGCATCAGTACACAACCAAGATCTAAAGCGTCACTGTAAGTTGCAAACATTTCTCCACTCTTAGGTATAGCCAAAATTGGCGCTATGGTCAACCTTTCTTCAATTCTTGAAATACTCCTTCATGTTTGTCCGTCCATTCATACTTCTCTTCCTTTCTTGTTAACTGGGTTAAAGGTCTAGCAATCTTGGAGAATCCTTCTACGAATCTCCGATAATAAACCTGCCAAACCATAAAAGCTCCTAACTTCTATGGCATTGGCCGGACGATTCCACTTGAAGATTGTATCATTCTTATATGAGTCCACAGATATTCCGTCCTTTGAAACAATGTGTCCTAGGAACTTGACTTCCTGCAGCCAAAATTCATATTTCCTAAACTTCGCGTACAAATAATTATCTCGGAGTGTTTGTAAAGAAATCTGTAAATATTTCTAGTGCTCCTGTTCTGTTTTGGAGTATATCAGGATATCATCAATGAATGCAATGATGAACTGGTCCAAATAAGGCCTGAATACTCAATGCATCAAATCCATGAATGCTGCTAGAGCATTGGTCAATCCAAAAGGCATAACCAAAAACTCATAGTGCCCATATCTTGTCCTAAATATGGTTTTTGACATCTCTTCTGGTCGAACTATTAGTTAATGATAACCCGAACATAGATCTATATTTAAAAAGACCGTTGATCCTTGTAATTAGTCGAACAAATCAACTATCCAGGAAAGTGGATACATATTCTTGACCATGACTTTGTTCAATTCTCTATAATCGGTTCAAAGTCAGAAAGTCCCACCCTTCTTCTTCACGAACAGCACTGGTGCTCCCCTGGGTGACGTGCTAGGTCGAACGAAACCTAAGTCTTCAAGTTCTTGTACATACTTCTTCAGTTCTAACATCTCTAGTGCCATTCTATACAGTGTCCTCAAAATCGGTAGCATTTTGGTCACCACTTCTATAAAAAAGCATGTCTCTCTCTTTGGCAGATGTCTGGATATATTCTGAAATAAATCTTCAAAATCTTACAAGATAGGATTTTGAGCAACGGTGATCTCCAAACTTGTGCTTCCAATCGCAGCTACCTAGCTCATAATAAACGCATCGCTCGAGAATTAAACTGGAATTTGAAAGACGACTTTCTAGGTAACGAGAAGAAAATTGTTCTACTAACACAATTCAAATTGGCACCGTACTGGGTAAGCCAATCAAATCCTAAAATCATATCAAATTCATACATTGACAGAGCTATCAGATCCTCTGAAAGATTTCCACCTTCTTAGGTCAGGAGATAATCTTTGCACACCTTTCCTAACTTAACGGTCATGCCCAAAGATGACACGATGTTAAGAGCCATCTCAAGGGCTTGGAGTATTAATCCCAACTCACGCACAATCTTAATAGTAATAAATGAATGAGAAGTGCCCGTATCTAACAAAGCTCTAACTTGATGATGGAAAATTACAAGTGTATCTTCCAGATTCTATTGTTCCTCTTTATCGAATCTTGCTCCTTCCAGGATGATCGCATTCATCCAAACCTGTCTTGGTGGCCCTGGCTGTCCCTAAGCTGGAGTTCTGTAATATCCCCCACGTAGTGCTCGGCAATGCTTACTCATATGCCCACGTTTACCACAGTTGTAGCAAACCACACCTAATCAGTCAACATTCCTGGGAGCTCGACAGTCCCTAGCTAGATTTCCCGGTATTCCACAATTAAAACACCCACCTATTACTCTTCTGGGAGCACATGGTGGTGCTTGAAAAGGTGGCCTCTGTTGTCCTGACTCTTGGGGTTGGGAAAAAGACATTGGAGGTTTCTGGTTGGAGTCTCCATCCTGGCATTCTTCATGGTAAGGCTTGGAAATTACTCAGTGGCAGGGGTCATGTCATTGCTTGCCTCTGGACCTGCTGCCCATCCTTCTCTAGACTCATTGCTAATCTAACCACCCCTTTAAATGATTGGTTCAAGTGTCCCACTATCATATGTCTCAGATACGAGCTAAGTCCCTGATGGAATGTCTTAATCCTCTTTGGAGTCGTATCCTCCATATGTGGATCAAAACTGGAGAGACGTTCAAATTACATGGCATGCTCTCGCACCATTCGATTACCCTGGACTAGACCCAGAAAATTCTTCTTTTGCTAATCACACTCGTCATCAGGGAAATACTTCTCTAAGAACCATCCCTTGAAAGTCTCGCACGACATCCTCCCAATCCTATTATTGTTTTCTCAGACTCCCACCAATCTGTGGTGGCATATGTGAGCTAGAACGTGGCCAAACGACACTTCTCCTATTGACTACAATTGACTACCTCAAAGATTAATTCCATCTCCCTGAGCCATTGTTTTAGTTTCCAGGGTTCTATTCAACCATCAAACTTCTCAAGTCGCAATGCTTGTAAATGTTCCAGTAGCTTGTCTTCTGTTTGAGGTCCACCTAGATTGTTGCAGTGATTATGGGTACTTCCTAGATGTTCCATACGTCTCATGAAATCATCGAATACTCCTGTAGGATCCATTTTTTCCGAAATAGGTACTCCATGTCTATGATGATCTCTAGCAGCTCCATCCATAGTTCTTTGTATGTAGTATACCTATAAAGGATCCATCATTAAGATGTTGATCTCGCCCTAAACAATATCATATACAATAATAGTAAAGCAATAAGCAAACAAAAATCTCAGATATACATAGCAAAATTATCTCGTATATATGTACACAATCAAGACATAAGCTTATAAGATGTCACCACTATACACAGGCTATGCATTTGCTAACTAATATGTATAACTATCCCCCAAAGACACCCAAAAGCTAAAACTGGGTGACATGCCCTATAAATAAACTAAACTCTAAACTTAGAGAACCCTCCTTAGAAGTCGTCCACATCTAACCCATAGAATGAAGCCTGGTCATCTGTGGTAATCAGATCTCCCTCAACTCGATCCTCGTCTAATGGCTCGTCCTCATCTATGGGTTCAACAAGATCCTCCAACATAAGTCCATCCTCTAGGTCCTCAACATCACCCTCTGTAGCATATGCCATGGTTTTCCAACCCTACCTATCCAATCACAACTCAATGGGGATGTACTGCCATCACTCCTGCCTATTGTGTTGTGACCTGTGCTATGTCAACTGCATCTCCTAGAGCTACTTGAAGAACGACAACATCATTTGCAATGTCCTCCTCGACCGCTAAAATGTCCTTCCCTTCTGGTATATCCATCTCCTTAGGGTCCTGCTCCTCATCATCCTCATCTTCCAATACCTCATCAGCTAGCAGAATCTCATCTGGTATAATATCCTCCTCCGGATCATCCTATTCCTCATCATCTGAAACTACAATAACTAGCAGAGGAACTGGCTCCTTGAGCTCTGATGTTGTCAGAATCAAGATATAAAAGTATTCTTTACTTTTCAAAAGATTTGCAGTGTGGAAGTAAAGGTCGAACCCACAGAGATTGATTACTACAGCAACTTAATTTTAAAACCTAAGTCTAATTAATTAGGAAAAACGGATTTGAATTTGAATTTAATTAAACTAATAACAATAAAAATGAATCTAAACTATGAAAGCAATTAAAAGTTGTTTTAAATAATATTTAAGGGAACCTAGGATTGCAAATCCACCACTAGCTTCATAATAGGAATATTTATGAATTACTTTAGCTTATTACATTGGATGAATATGGGGAATTGTAGCTACAAGCCCAATTCCTCCGACAAGAAGATAATCATGGTTCAAGCACCAACATAATCCATCTGCGGATAGCACGAATTATCTCACACTAAACTAGGGTTGTGATCTAATCCGTCTAACCTAGGCATGGACTATTCGGATACTTGATAGCACGAATCAATAAAGCACCATCACATGTAAACAACCTAAACAAGCACAGCAAGAATAGATCGTTGAGCACATCACAGTCAAAATAGATCTAAGACAAGAATAAATTCTGAAAGCAATGATTTAATCAATAGTAGTACGATTTATTTATAAAAATCCTCTAAACATGTGACTGTCATCCATACATAATAAAACTAAAATAAAAACATAAATAAAACCCTATTACTCATCTAGGGCTTCATTGAAACCCTAGATCAATGATCTAGCCGTCCATGGAAGTGATAGATAGCAAGAGGTTAATGGAGGAGGCCATGGAAACCCTTGGTCTTCTTCTTCTTCTCCTTGCTTCCCTCTCTTCAATGGCTGGAAGTATGGTTGTAGAATGTGTGTATATTAATTGCCAACCCTCTAATTGAAGTAAAATAGAGTATATATAGATTTACAACAAGTTTTGGAAGCCTTTACAACTCGAAACGGACTGAAACTGATGTAATTTACAATCTGGACGTCATTCTGCAGTTTCGTTTGCACAGAAGTCTTCAGTACACTGAAATACGCAACATTGATTTTTGGGCATATCGCGCGAGCGGGTCGCGCGAGCGCGACTTTTGGTACCTCGCGCGCGCGAATCGCAGGAGCGATTTATTGGGAGTCTCGCGCGAGCGATTCTCTAATTTTCGCGGGCGCGGACCGCGCGCGCGACTTTGGTTTTTCAGCTTCTTTCTTGATGCTTTTTCACCCTGTTTATCCTGGTTTAGTTGATTTCTTCCAAAACCTGTCAGAAACTAGAAAACGAAGTAAAAATATACAAAAACAGGATAAAAAGGTACTAACAAATGCGCGTTAAAGCGTATAATTAGGACTAGTTCTCTCCCGATCACACCCCCAAACCTACATTTTCCTAGTCCTCGAGCAAAACTAAAAATAAAAACTACTAATAAAAATCTATTCCATTTTCGTATGGATCACGATTGCATTTAGCGTATGCAACAAGCCTTTTAAACCCCTTGGTGTCCCTAGTTGTAATACCCTGTATTTTTAGGTATAGATCCCTAGTACCTTTCTTAGCCTTTGGTGAGGTTGTGTGTTCAATCGATTGGGGTTATCTCAATCGATTGATATGTCAATCGATTGAATGTTTTACCAATCGATTGGTATCCTGCCGACCTAACTCCAATCGATTGACACCTGGTATCAATCGATTGGAAGTAGCTGGAGTTGGCCACCTCGTTGGTTTTGTGTGGTTGTGATTATTTTCCCCTCCCTATATATACCCCTCCCCTTATACATATATATGTTTGCTTGTGTGTGTGTTTGGGAGAGAGAGATATATATATACTCTCATATATATACACATACATATATATTATATATATATATATACACACACACACTCTCGGGTAAGAGAAGAAGAAGAAGAAGAAGAAGAGGAGGACAGAGAGAGAACAGAGACGGACAGAGGAAGAGAGAGAGCAGAGAAGAGAGAGAGAGAGGAAAGAGAACTCACCATAGCCGCCGCCGCGGAGCTCGGGACGCCGTCAACGGACCGCCGGGAGAGGTGAGTTTCATTAACTCACTCAAGAGGATTGTTTTTGTGATGTTTATGTGTGTATAATAACGTGTATGAGGAGGAAAGAGAACCCCAACGTTTTATAATAAAACCCAGCAGTTTTGAAGAAGAAGACAGAGTCCAATCGATTGACATTAAGTTCAATCGATTGATATATCAATCGATTGACATTAAGTCCAATCGATTGACATTATTTCCAATCGATTGACATAAAGTCCAATCGATTGACATTATTTCCAATCGATTGGGAAGAGCAGAATGTTGTTTATCTATTGTTATATGTTATGAGCTGATTGTAATGTACCCAAGCTGCTAATGGTTGTACCTACGTGATGTTGGGTATGTGCTTAGTCAAACATGATACTACGTTAGCCTTATATGATGTTTATGTTAATGTTACAAGATGAACTGTTTATTGTCAACTGTCGATATGAGATGAATTGTTTAACTGTCATATGTTATTGTCAAACTGAATAGTAGAACGGAATACAACTGCATGTTAATAATCAATAATCAGTAGATATGATTAATACAGAGCATGTGGTAATTCCAGTACTTAGTATATGAGCATTTCACAACATGTGTCAGAATGCATGGGATAGTGATGTGAAGAGGCAAGAGAAGCCGATGAGAAATGGGATATGTGACTTATGTGGAATATGAGATATGTGTACTTTGGATCCATGGGATCAACGGCTGACGAGTCGGGTGGACGTGGGACGGTTAGAGTTCCTAGTACGCCTCTTGCTGTTGAAGACGTCCAGTAATGCGTATGCACTGTTGAAGACGTCCAGTGTACCGTTGACGATTACGTCCGGCTAGTGCCCTAATGTATTTTCACCGTGTAGTCGACCAGTGAGAATATACACAGCGTAGAAGACGTCCGTTGTGCCGCTTCCATCGTTTACAGATAGGTGGTACCGTGTAGACGACCGGTAACCCTATCAAGGGATTGTAGGACCTACTACCTAGTCGGGTGATTCCGATTGGTATTATGGTATCTATGTATGGATACGGATTTGGATTATGGTATCAACGTACAGATACAGATATGGATATGGATATGGATATGAGAATGGCTAGTAAGAAGATGGTTCAGTCGTGGATCCAGCGTCCCGACGTAAAGGTATATGCATGGGATGGATGCATGGGTTACATGCATGGATTTGGTGAATACGTGATGAGATATGTTATACCATGATGTTTATCCTTGTCATTACTTAATATAATTTCTGTAATTATTGATTAATGCATAGTTTAATCAGACCTTTGCTATGTCCGTGAGTGACGCCATTGTTAAGAGATTAACCGCATTTTAAGATGCTGAACAATAGCGGTGAGGAGTGTTGTTTAATGTACTCACTCAGCTTTGTATTCAAAGCTGATGGCGTTAATGCCCTGGACATTCCAATGTCTAGGGATTTGTAGGTCTTGAAGACTGAAGACTGATAGTTCTGCCAGACTTGGAGCTGAAGGCTGGAAGACGAAGATGTGCTGCTTTATATTAGTTGGTTCCTAACTGTTGTACTTCTGTTAATGTTTGTTATAGGCTTCAGACTCTAAGCCAGCTGCTGTAATAGATTTAGTAGACTTTTATAATTGGTACTTGGGCATCTGTTGCTTCCAAACCTTTTATAGCTTCCGCTGTAGCCTCTGATTATGTTAATAAGATATGTTCTATGATTAGCATCCTCCCTATCGTGGTGTTTGTTGGTTTGATTAGATGACAATGCGGTTATTCACCCGTCATTCCCTATGGACCCATAAAGGAAATTTATTTTTCCCTATTTATGCTGCTCCGGGGCGTGACAGGATTTTTGGTATCACAGCCTAGGTTTTCAGTTGTTAACCGCTTGTCTTTGGTGTTAGAACCTGAATTCTAAGATAATATCGATAGCATGAGGATTAGTTGAGATGAGATAGAACTGTAATCTTGTCACGTAGACAAGAGGTTAGAAGAATCCATCCGAGAATGTTTTGTTAGCAGAGCTGATAAGAAATCTTTAGAACTGTTGGATGTTAGACGCTGATGAATTCCTGAGCGATGTCGGAACAGTCAGTATGTCCTAGAAATAGAAAGAGGTAAAGGATAAGATTATCCTGTTACCTTGAGCCACATGTTAGTTGAGTGGTCTCACATGTTAGTTGAGCAGTACTCGTAGTCTGGAACCTGAGAATAGAAATAGAATGTTTAAGATTTGACGTTAAGCGTAGAAGTTGTAGTTTCGTCTTGAGCATAGATACATTTAAGCGTACCTAGTAGGTAGACTGACCTATGTGGTTAATATTATTATTTATGTGAGGTATTCGTATTACTTAATGTGATCGTGTTATATAGTGGTACTATATATTTGTTACCGCATGTTCTTGCTCGAGCTGTAAGATAGAATGCGTCTGACCGAATAGATTTTCATTTTAGGTAGCAACATTGAACCCTACCAGCACTCGTTATGGTTAGGACGACTCAAGGAAACCCGAGCCAGCTGAATGGAGTATCTGATATAGTACCTCCTGAGATAGATCCAACAGGAATGATTGGAGTTTTCATCCGTCGCATGGAACAAGTTATCAATCGTGCGGATCACGTCATCGGCAATGAAGCACTAGTACGTCAGACAAGAGTCAAGTTGCTAAAGGAATTTCGTGCTCTTCAACCAGGAACCTTTACAGGACTAACAGGAGCATGGCAAGCTGAGCAATGGATTCGCCAGATAGAATTGATATTTGAGACACTTGAATGTACTGACACTGAGAAAAGACATTTGGCAGTATTTCAACTGACATTCTCAGCAGCAGATTGGTGGGACGCAGTGAAAGCTACGATAGGTGAAGAAGCTGTAGGAAGGATGACTTGGGAATCATTCAAGACTCGATTTCTAGAGAAGTACTTTCCAGAATCTGAGAAGAACAAGAGGGAGATGGAGTTCATACGATTAGTCCAAGGTAGTTTTACAGTGACAGAATATACAACTCAATTCGAGAGGCTATCACGATTTGCGCGGCATATGATCGATACCCCAAGAAGGAAGATCAAAAGATATCATCAAGGATTAGTTCCACATATCCGTCATATGACTATAGGACATTTAGATCAATCTTTCGAAGCTTTGGTAGAAATGGCAACGAAACTAGAAGACGACACTCAGATTAGTGAAGGACAACACTTTGATCAAGAATTTCCAAAGAACGATCAGTTTTTCATAACGGATCAGAGAAGAAAAGACAGTCAGATTGTGTTGGCAACTAACCAAGTTCAACGAGGAAACATGGAGAGAAGTTACATAAGCAACCGCCAGAAGCGTAAGAGGATGGGGAACGACCAGAAAGAATCAAAACTAATGACGACTCCAACACAGCATAGGGAACGAGATATCTGCTACAATTGTGGAGTACTTGGACACCATTCCCAAGAATGCACAGCAGTAAGGAAATCTAATGGACGGGGAATACGATGTTTCAACTGTGGTAAATTTGGTCATATCCGTAAGTTTTGTCCAGAATTAGAGATGCAACACAATGTTCCGTTGCAACAAGTATCACGAGGGCAGACTCGCCATACAAATAATTGGTCTCAACTTAGACAAGGACGATAGACAGAAGGTACAACACTCATCACCTACATCATGTATTATATATGATCCCGATATTGCAGGAAGTTTGGTATTCGCTTGATTTTATTGTAAGAGGATTAGCCTACTCCATAAATTGTAGATATACAAACAATTCATTTGGCACAATCAGTAGTCGTTTCTGATAGTAGCTATCCGAGAATGGATATAACATCATTTGCATCCCTGTATAACATCTATTGCATCCCTATAAGACTTCAAATGCATCCTTATATGACGTCAATTGCCTCCCTATCGAAAGACTACGCCAACCATTGGTATGTTGGACAGAGACTAGAGATGAGGAATCTAAATTTGCTTTAGATGTAGCTTTGACAAAAGAGGACGAACTAGAAGATTGCGAGTATACGAGAAGAGATACGAGTAACGTAGAGACAACACCAGAATTACAAAGAGTATCATAGAAGGATTCTTTTCAACACCGATTGCATGTTGCTTTCACCCAGTCGAGATTATATAATAGAACGACTCACGATATCAGTATGTAGCTCTGCCTAACCTATTTAAGTAATACGTGGAAGCAGAACGAGTATTTAATGGATGGTACGACCTCGAGAGATGATTATATCAATAGTATGTGAGAAATTGGAAGACACATGAGGAAGTTTAAATCATTTACTACGATGCCAGAGTCACGATACTCTCAAGCCAACATACTAAAGAATGACGGTGACAACACTGGAGTTAACAAAGATGTCACAGAACGTTGTGTACAACAAGAGACCGACTAAGGATGCTGACAAACATAACCAGGAGCCCAGAGATGGGAGACATCCAACTGTTGATACAGTAGAGACATCGTTAGCAAAGATTCGAAGTACCTTTGGAGACAGGAGTAGACGGCAATGCTTCACTATGACTTAGATGAGATTAGAACACTTGATCAATAGAACCCTTACACCGTAGAGTTTGACCTGAGGGAGGAACCTCATGTGTTTAGAGACTAGCCGTTTCAGATGTGTGAGATGATTAGATTATGCTACCTAGAACCTTTTCCCGAAGTTCGACTTACGAATTTTATATATCTAAACCCGAGGATTTGGTAGTTGTCACCCTAGTACTCGTAGATCGTTGATATTTTATATCGCGTGTCTAGAACTTTAACCCGTTGGCCGCTGATGTAATCGTTTATGTAAAACGAGAACGTGAGCATTTAGAGTCTGTCTTGCGAGATGGATTTCTTTTTTTGTAATAGGGGCTACTGCTTCAGATTTCGAGGACGAAATCTTTTGATGAGTGGTGGATGATGTAATACCCTGTATTTTTAGGTATAGATCCCTAGTACCTTTCTTAGCCTTTGGTGAGGTTGTGTGTTCAATCGATTGGGGTTATCTCAATCGATTGATATGTCAATCGATTGAATGTTTTACCAATCGATTGGTATCCTGCCGACCTAACTCCAATCGATTGACACCTGGTATCAATCGATTGGAAGTAGCTGGAGTTGGCCACCTCGTTGGTTTTGTGTGGTTGTGATTATTTTCCCCTCCCTATATATACCCCTCCCCTTATACATATATATGTTTGCTTGTGTGTGTGTTTGGGAGAGAGAGATATATATATACTCTCATATATATACACATACATATATATTATATATATATATACACACACACACTCTCGGGTAAGAGAAGAAGAAGAAGAAGAAGAAGAAGAGGAGGACAGAGAGAGAACAGAGACGGACAGAGGAAGAGAGAGAGCAGAGAAGAGAGAGAGAGAGGAAAGAGAACTCACCATAGCCGCCGCCGCGGAGCTCGGGACGCCGTCAACGGACCGCCGGGAGAGGTGAGTTTCATTAACTCACTCAAGAGGATTGTTTTTGTGATGTTTATGTGTGTATAATAACGTGTATGAGGAGGAAAGAGAACCCCAACGTTTTATAATAAAACCCAGCAGTTTTGAAGAAGAAGACAGAGTCCAATCGATTGACATTAAGTTCAATCGATTGATATATCAATCGATTGACATTAAGTCCAATCGATTGACATTATTTCCAATCGATTGACATAAAGTCCAATCGATTGACATTATTTCCAATCGATTGGGAAGAGCAGAATGTTGTTTATCTATTGTTATATGTTATGAGCTGATTGTAATGTACCCAAGCTGCTAATGGTTGTACCTACGTGATGTTGGGTATGTGCTTAGTCAAACATGATACTACGTTAGCCTTATATGATGTTTATGTTAATATTACAAGATGAACTGTTTATTGTCAACTGTCGATATGAGATGAATTGTTTAACTGTCATATGTTATTGTCAAACTGAATAGTAGAACGGAATACAACTGCATGTTAATAATCAATAATCAGTAGATATGATTAATACAGAGCATGTAGTAATTCCAGTACTTAGTATATGAGCATTTCACAACATGTGTCAGCATGCATGGGATAGTGATGTGAAGAGGCAAGAGAAGCCGATGAGAAATGGGATATGTGACTTATGTGGAATATGAGATATGTGTACTTTGGATCCATGGGATCAACGGCTGACGAGTCGGGTGGACGTGGGACGGTTAGAGTTCCTAGTACGCCTCTTGCTGTTGAAGACGTCCAGTAATGCGTATGCACTGTTGAAGACGTCCAGTGTACCGTTGACGATTACGTCCGGCTAGTGCCCTAATGTATTTTCACCGTGTAGTCGACCAGTGAGAATATACACAGCGTAGAAGACGTCCGTTGTGCCGCTTCCATCGTTTACAGATAGGTGGTACCGTGTAGACGACCGGTAACCCTATCAAGGGATTGTAGGACCTACTACCTAGTCGGGTGATTCCGATTGGTATTATGGTATCTATGTATGGATACAGATTTGGATTATGGTATCAACGTACAGATACAGATATGGATATGGATATGGATATGAGAATGGCTAGTAAGAAGATGGTTCAGTCGTGGATCCAGCGTCCCGACGTAAAGGTATATGCATGGGATGGATGCATGGGTTACATGCATGGATTTGGTGAATACGTGATGAGATATGTTATACCATGATGTTTATCCTTGTCATTACTTAATATGATTTCTGTAATTATTGATTAATGCATAGTTTAATCAGACCTTTGCTATGTCCGTGAGTGACGCCATTGTTAAGAGATTAACCGCATTTTAAGATGCTGAACAATAGCGGTGAGGAGTGTTGTTTAATGTACTCACTCAGCTTTGTATTCAAAGCTGATGGCGTTAATGCCCTGGACATTCCAATGTCTAGGGATTTGTAGGTCTTGAAGACTGAAGACTGATAGTTCTGCCAGACTTGGAGCTGAAGGCTGGAAGACGAAGATGTGCTGCTTTATATTAGTTGGTTCCTAACTGTTGTACTTCTGTTAATGTTTGTTATAGGCTTCAGACTCTAAGCCAGCTGCTGTAATAGATTTAGTAGACTTTTATAATTGGTACTTGGGCATCTGTTGCTTCCAAACCTTTTATAGCTTCCGCTGTAGCCTCTGATTATGTTAATAAGATATGTTCTATGATTAGCATCCTCCCTATCGTGGTGTTTGTTGGTTTGATTAGATGACAATGCGGTTATTCACCCGTCATTCCCTATGGACCCATAAAGGAAATTTATTTTTCCCTATTTATGCTGCTCCGGGGCGTGACACTAGTCGGACGAGTGAAGTCTCGTGAGGGTTCTCGTCAACAAGTTACCCACAACCATCTTTATTAACTTATTAATTTAAAAACTTTTATTCAAAACAAAGAACATAAAATTCAATACTCCTTATTATACAACAAAGATTTGAAATAGAATAACGAACAAGAAGAAACAGAATCAAACGTTCACCTATATCATGAGAAACAATCAAGTGCATGCAATGTACGAATCAATAGAGTTCCTCATAAGATTGCACGTGTGTGATATAGTAGTCAAATGAACACGCGCATGTCATGAACTTGGAATATACTTCAGATAACCTTTTAACTATGCTTCGACTACGAATCTCACAATGTTAATTACACTCTCAAATGAAACACTCAGAAACAGGTGTAATTTTTCTAAAATATGTGAGTAAAAGAAATATATTTTCAAAATGAGAAATGCTCACATATGACATGAAAAAGACGCATGACACGAAAAAACAGTAGTCTCATGGATAGGATGCCAATCAATCAAGAAAAATTAATCATTACCATGTTTTAATCCCCCTCCCATCGTTTTCATATCCGAACCATGTTTTCTAGGATCAAATAGGACTTTTCAAAGGTTGTAATGTGGCTCAGGTAATGGAAAACGATAGAACGGATTAATTGGGTAGGTTTAGAATGGCATTGTAAGGCATGTTCGATCTCTTTCATTCTTCTTCTACAAACTTTTCATCTTTTCTTTCTCTTCATTCCTTTTCATTCATTTCAATCTTTTTTTCAACCTTCCTCTTCTTTATTTTGTTTTCTTTTTCCTTTTTCTTTTTCTTTTCTTGCTCTTGAAACGAATATTCAATAAATAACAAGGCAACCACCCCAAACATCATCTTATTTTCTTCTTCTTCTCAATCACACATCGCCTTAACACCACTAAAAGGTGATCAATCTTTCAGAAGTGAACTCCAAGTTGGCCAAATTGGAGCAAAAACAAGGATAATGGTAATTTAAGAAAGAAATGGCATTTTAATGGCTCAAAGGGCGAACTAAGGAAATTTTCATCATTTATCGGTCGGTAATAAACAAAGAAGGCCTAAAATCACTTCCTATGGTTATATGGTTCTTCAACATATACGACGGAAGATTATTTACCATGGTAATAAATATTTTAACTTGACTATCAACCAAAACCAGAATAATGAGACTAAACAACAAGTTAATGCGCTATCTCAATGAAATTCGACAAACACAAAATGTATTTATAACCCTCTAAAAAGAAAAGATAGGCTCAAAAGCTCACCGGGTCTTAGTCTCCACCTTATGTTATCTAGAAATCCGAATCATATTATAGTTCACAACCAACATGTATCCCAATGACTACGTGTAGTGCATAAATTTATGTGCAAATCTATGATATAAAACTACGATTCA
Organism: Hydrangea macrophylla; assembly: GCA_033977485.1. NCBI lineage: Eukaryota > Viridiplantae > Streptophyta > Magnoliopsida > Cornales > Hydrangeaceae > Hydrangea > Hydrangea macrophylla. The sequence goes on along the minus strand of CM066990.1, from coordinate 7,542,347 downwards.
AACAATACATAACTTAAAACATTTCAACATGACTTCAGTAAATATTTAATCACATATTTCCTTGTTTATCATTCTATAACAAATCACATTACATACTAAGAAGTATTAAAATTGCATTGCAAAAACGTCAGTAATATCGTTTATTTAAACACACTTATTGAAAAATTTTAAAGTTTTGCATAAAATAATGTGCATGTGTGTGCATACCCCCAAACCTAAACCTTTCATTGTCCCTAATGAAACAATAAAACAAAAGAAAGGAGAGTACATAAGAAACGATAGCACCATAATCTTGGCACTAACAAACAGGTGAACACAAAGGAATATGTCTATAAAGTTCAATGTTACCTGTGAATACTAGATAAACGAAAAGAAACTAACAAAAGAATATTAAAAATAAATGAAACTAAACTATAAAATATAAGTCGATAAACTAATCTAAACTAAACTAAACGAATAACCGGAATAAAACGGAAAAGTATAGATGTAATAAGGAAAACAACAACTAACTCGATCTATAATGGCTAAAAAAACAAAAACAGAAACGAAAACATTATCAGAACAAGTATGGGGGAAAGATACAGAAAACAAAAGAAAATATGCAGAAATGGGGGAATCGCGCGCGCGGTCCGCGCGAGCGGCCGTCGCGCGCGCGAATTCCTGCTTTTTTTTTTTTTTTTTTTTTTTTTTTTTTAATAATCGCGCCAGCGAGGTACCTCGCGCCCGCGAGATCAGGCGCGAAGAGAACCCGAGGCCTCATATAAAGAAAAGGAAAGAAAAATATCTAAGGGCCAAACTCGCGCCAGCGGGCCGCGCGAGCGATGTCTCGCGCGAGCGGGCCGCGCGCGCGAGAATGGTGTTTTCCATTTTTTTGTTTAAAATTATGTATATATTATTAAAATAAATTAATGTCAACCCCCAAACCTGTCCAGAATGTCCAAAACAGACACAAACAGACCCAAAAACGTCCAAAATTAAGAAAAACGAATGAAATAAAGCTTGGGTTGCCTCCCAAGAAGCGCTAACTTTTACGTCTTTAGCTAGACCTTTCTAGCTCAAGATTTTATGGAGGTTGAAAATCAGACTGTGTACCCCTAAGGATGTCAGGTAGAGCTCGATGGTAAGCAGAAATAACATCGCTTTGAATTACTTCGATTGACGGTTTGTCAGTATGTTCAAATCGATTTCTTACCTTCCGAGTAGATTCGGCATTAGGGTCCACGGGATTAGGATTCATCCACTCATCATCGTCCGCTATATTATTTTTCCCACCTACATTTATTACTTTCGTAAGTTCAATATTTTGTTTAACCTCACGTTCCGTCTCACATAGGTAATCGTCGTCTTTAGGAGGTTGATCCATAGCATTAAAAACGTTTAATTTTAAGTTCATGTTCCCAAACGACACTTTCATTACCCCCGTCCGACAGTTAACACGTGCGTTAGCGGTTGCTAAGAATGGTCGGCCTAGAATGACAGGAGTATGTTTCCTAGCATCTAGCACGGGTTCAGTGTCGAGGACCATGAAGTCGACAGGATAATAGCATTTATCAACTTTAACCAAAACATCCTCGACGATTCCTCTAGGTATTTTAATCGAACGATCCGCTAATTGAATAGTAGCGGCCGTAGGTTTCAGTTCACCTAGACCTAATTGTTTATAGATGTGATAAGGTATGAGATTAACACTAGCTCCTAAGTCAAGAAGAGCCCTATGGATGACAGTGTCACCTATGACACATGAAATCGTAGGCGTACCTGGATCTTTATATTTTGGAGGAGCGTGTTGGAATATAGAGCTTACTTTTTCCGTAAGAAAGACCTTTTTAGGAGTATGACTCCGTATTTTGCGTTTTTGTGTACAAAGGTCTTTTAGACATTTAGCATAAGCAGGAATTTGTTTTATAGCATCGAGGAAAGGAATATTTATTTTAACCTGTTTGAACACCTCGAGTATATCCTCAACCTTAGACTTTTTATTTATAAGATTAGACGGTTCCTCAACATTAGGTGGATATGGCATTCTCGGAATATAATTCGTTGGGACCGATTCTGTTTCTTTCTTATGTTGGCTCACGTCCTCACCCTTCGTCGTATTAGAGTTGCTATTCATATCTTTCACACTCTCATTCGGAATGTCCATTACCTCTCCTTCTCGTGTAGTCAACCTAGTTGAGACGGCGTTTACTTGCTCATTCGACCCCTTAACCTCATATTGTCCCTTAGGGTTTTGAATTGTTTGACTAGGCAACGTCCCCTCGTTTCTACGACTCACTACAGTAGCTAATTGTCCCATTTGGGATTCAAGCTTCGCAATGGATTGTGTGTGTGAGTGCACTATTTGTGCTTGTGCCTGGACTTGCGTTTCAATAGTCTTAAGGGATGCCAACACCTTTTCCTCAAAAGCATTACCCTTTGAAGGATTCGAATTAGGAGGTGAGTGTTGGTATTGATTAGGTTGAAACTGAGGTCGATACGCATTTGGAAAATTAGTCGCCTCATTAGGATTATTATTATTATTTTTCCACGAGAAGTTAGGATGGTTTCTCCATGGCGCATCCGGATTATTAGTAGTTGCATTATAATTATTTCGTGGGTATTGTTGAATAGAATTAATGTGTTGCTCCACGAATTCCGGAAATTGACTCGCCGATGGGCATGCAAGTATCGAATGTGAAGGATCAGAACATAATGCACAAATTTCACGAGCGGGTGGGGCTGTCGTTTGGTTCATTGTTAAAAGTCGGTCAAGTTTGTTAGATAGTTCTTTTATTTCAATTGATTGACTTGACTCGAATTTTACCTCCCTCTTAGGTTGATTAAGATATCCTTCTGAACGGACAGACACCGTTTGGTGCATCGAATTCTCGCTTAACGTTTCAAACATTTTCCAGGCCTCGTCGGCGCTTTTGTGTAGGAAGGTTCCCGCACAAACGGCATCGACGGTGTTCCTAACAGAGGGAATAAGCCCCTCATAAAAGACCTGAACAAGTTGCCACTTAGGAACCTGATGATGTGGACACGAGCGTAGTAATTCTTTAAATTTTTCCCACGTGTCGTAAAGTGATTCCCCATCTTGCATTACAAAATTGGTTATTGATTTTCTTATCTGGTTCATACGCATAATCGGGAAAAACTTTTGTAAAAATGCGGTGTGTAAGTCTTCCCATGTTCTAATTGTGTTTGGCTCCAAAGACTGGAGCCAATATTTAGCTTTGTCCTTTAATGAGAATGGAAAGAACCGCATTTTTAATTCATCATCAGTAAGATTTTGAATTTTCAAAGTAGAACATATATCTTGAAAATCTCCTAAGTGTTTATATGGATCTTCATTTAAACGGCCATGGAAAGATGGAAGTAGCGAGATGGTAGACGACTTTATCTCAAAGTGAGATGCCGTCGCCTCCGGTAATTCAATACATGTTTGTGGCGTGTAAGTCGTCGGAATAAAATAATCTTTAAGTGGAGGAGGTGGTGGTATATTAGGATTATTCATATTAGCTCCGTTGTTATTTTGGTTGTTTTCGTTATTATTTCCAATGTCTGCCATTTTAATTGGTTCTATGTTATTAAAGCGTGATTTCTTTAGTTTTTGAAGAGTACTACGTATTTCAGATTCAAATAAAGACGTTGGTTTTGGTGTCAAATCGTCGTCTATTAAAAACCGTGTTCTAGAAGTTAAGTTTGAAGACTTGTTAAGTCTTAATGTACGTTCAAGTTCAGAGTCTAAAGGTTGTAATTCCGGTTTGTTTGAACGTGTACCTAACATAAACTAAAAGAAAAGAAAAGAAATTAAAAACAAAGACTGACTCAACTAAAAAAAAAAACAAATAGCAAGCAATCACGCAAATAAGATAACAAGCACTCAACTACTATGATGCATGCAAATTATCCTGTAATGCAATGACCGCGTTAAGCCCAGCGCCCCGGGTTTCCTAGCTAATGCAGTGCAATTAACCTTAAACTAATGCAAATAGTGCGTCACAGTGCCCTGACTTACAGCGGTTTAAAGCGAATTCCAAAGGAAGCAATTTATTTAATTGTATTTATATTTTTATTTGTGTAAGCTCCTTTGATGTAATTAGCTGCTCCACTCGGAAACGTTGACTAGAAAATAAAAAAAAACAAGTTAGTAACTAAAAACAAAAACAGAAAATAAGAAAAATAAAAACTAATCTAATATTTACGAATTAACTAAACTACGATTATAAAACTAAAGGTAGTAATGCAATCCCCGGCAACGGCGCCAAAAATTGATGTTGTCAGAATCAAGATATAAAAGTATTCTTTACTTTTCAAAAGATTTGCAGTGTGGAAGTAAAGGTCGAACCCATAGAGATTGATTACTACATCAACTTAATTTTAAAACCTAAGTCTAATTAATTAGGAAAAACGGATTTGAATTTGAATTTAATTAAACTAATAACAATAAAAATGAATCTAAACTATGAAAGCAATTAAAAGTTGTTTTAAATAATATTTAAGGGAACCTAGGATTGCAAATCCACCACTAGCTTCATAATAGGAATATTTATGAATTACTTTAGCTTATTACATTGGATGAATATGGGGAATTGTAGCTACAAGCCCAATTCCTCCGACAAGAAGATAATCATGGTTCAAGCACCAACATAATCCATCTGCGGATAGCACGAATTATCTCACACTAAACTAGGGTTGTGATCTAATCCGTCTAACCTAGGCATGGACTATTCGGATACTTGATAGCACGAATCAATAAAGCACCATCACATGTAAACAACCTAAACAAGCACAGCAAGAATAGATCGTTGAGCACATCACAGTCAAAATAGATCTAAGACAAGAATAAATTCTGAAAGCAATGATTTAATCAATAGTAGTACGATTTATTTATAAAAATTCTCTAAACATGTGACTGTCATCCATACATAATAAAACTAAAATAAAAACATAAATAAAACCCTATTACTCATCTAGGGCTTCATTGAAACCCTAGATCAATGATCTAGCCGTCCATGGAAGTGATAGATAGCAAGAGGTTGATGGAGGAGGCCATGGAAACCCTTGGTCTTCTTCTTCTTCTCCTTGCTTCCCTCTCTTCAATGGCTGGAAGTATGGTTGTAGAATGTGTGTATATTAATTGCCAACCCTCTAATTGAAGTAAAATAGAGTATATATAGATTTACAACAAGTTTTGGAAGCCTTTACAACTCGAAACGGACTGAAACTGATGTAATTTACAATCTGGACGTCATTCTGCAGTTTCGTTTGCACAGGAGTCTTCAGTACACTGAAATACGCAACATTGATTTTGTGGGCATATCCCGCGAGCGGGTCGCGCGAGCGCGACTTTTGGTACCTCGCGCGCGCGAATCGCGGGAGCGATTTATTGGGAGTCTCGCGCGAGCGATTCTCTAATTTTCGCGGGCGCGGACCGCGCGCGCGACTTTGGTTTTTCAGCTTCTTTCTTGATGCTTTTTCACCCTGTTTATCCTGGTTTAGTTGATTTCTTCCAAAACCTGTCAGAAACTAGAAAACGAAGTAAAAATATACAAAAACAGGATAAAAAGGTACTAACAAATGCGCGTTAAAGCGTATAATTAGGACTAGTTCTCTCCCGATCAAGCTCTATCTCAGCCTCGTCATGACCATCCAAATCTTGGTCATCACCATCTAAGTCCTCATCGATACAATCCAAATCATCATTTTCTGTCTGAGCAGCATTGCCTACCACCGGCTCGTGATCCTCCTCCGGGGGTGGTCGTTGTATCTATGGAGGTGGATCCTTGGGAAATGGTGGTGGCATACGTCTGACGTTCTTAAGAAGATACTGATAAATCCCTGGATCATATAATATCATTAGCGACTCCTCCTTAATACGCCTCAGTGTGTCCTCACGATAGATCGCCTTTACTTAAAGCTCCTCCGGATCCTTAGTCCTTAGGATATGAAAATCGTACCATAGGTCTGCCTCTAGAGTAGTCATGGCTCTCTGATGAATCATCCTAGTATAGTAAGTCGAATTTGCTCTTTACATGACCCTTATGTATCCAATGCCCTCCGTACACGTCCGAGACAAATGTAGGTGTCATGCTACCTGAAGAGAAACTATCTAATATCATAACTAAACTTTGAGACTCATATCTTAAAAGCTAAAACTTAGATGCTAAATGTGTCGGATAATTAGTGAGCACAATTAAAACCTAGACTCGGATACCAAAAATCTTGTCACGCCCCGATATAGGAAAAATATGGAAAATAAAATTCCATTTTTGGAACGGTAGGTAGGCCGTGACTGGTGAATATCACTCGATTCAACTAAGCTATTACATCATTAATCACATTAACAACAGAACTATATCAAAAGAAAAGCTCCAAGATCTTGAGCTGGCAAAACCGTAGCCTTCCTCGTAGTAATCTTTACCAGCATAGTCTTCAGTAGTAAAATCTACATCATGACAGTAGTCGGCCCTGTCAGGACCTGCAAAGGCTAGATGTGGATGGTCCAGCGACATAAAAAGCCGTTAGCAGTTAATCTAAGTGAGGGTACCCTTAAGGTTACCACCACTAAGGTAAGTTATTCATCATCTCTTATTCTCAGTACTATGTCTCGTTCAAACCCAACCATAACCTTCGAAGCTTAGCCCAGAACTGAACTGACCAACGACATTGACTGAAAGAAGACTCAACTGCAAATGCATTTACGAGTCATGTAAGAACAACACTTGACAATGAATCACTTGATCGAGCACCTCACTAACGATCCTTAGGTCACCCGTAAGACCGAACACGTCATGACGATCCTCATATCAAGAATGTGGAATATAAATAGCCACTTGATTGAACACCATGATGATCCTCAGGTCACCCGCACTTAATCGAACATGTCATGCCAATCCTCAGACCAAGGGTGCGGAATATAGTCAATTACTTGATCGAACATGTCATGACAATCCTCAGGTCATTCGCACTTGACCGAACATGTAATGCCGATCGTCAGACCATGAATGCGAGATATTAACAGTCACTTGATCGAATATGTCATGACAATCCTTAGGTCACCTGCACTTAACCGAACACATCATGCTGATCCTCGGACCAAGGGTTCAGAATATAGTTAATCACTTGATTGAACACGTCATGACGATCCTCAGGTCATCCGCACTTGACCAAACACGTCATGCCGATCCTCAGACTAAGGTACAAAATATTTCACAACTCCCCAATCGACTCCATGGAATTATCGAAGGACTAACTCTACAAGAAATATCCAAACATGACACGAAAGTTTACGAATCAACTTTGACCGAAAGTCATATGACGAGAAATGAAGCTGAACGTCCCTTATTCGCATAAAATATGTTATTGAAGGTTTTATCATTATTTTACGCGTTTGTACATTTCATAGTTTAGTTTAATAATAGCATCCATTTATACTTTCGAAGTTACGTTTATACATCCGTCATTCTATTTTATATCATAATATACTTACGATGATAATTTACCCAACCACTATCAATGCAATAATCGTGTTGTACAACATACTTAAAACTTGGGTATAAACTTTCAACGGTCATTAAACTATATTCATAACAATGGAAAATATAGCACGTAGCTCATAGATTTATAACATGGATTTAATACCAATAAACATATAGATGAAACCCTTAACATACTCATCTAAGCGATAGCACTACCATAGAATAAGATTTTCATAACAACACAGGTACCGAAAAACTAGCATCAACAATCAACACCATGCATAAACAAAACATCATATAAAAAGCTACACAATCTGCCAGGATAAATTTTCACTATGTTGGCTGAAACAACATAATTTATTTGGGCATGATAAATTGCTTTGTAGATCAAACTCAAAACTAGATTGATGTTGTCAATATCAAGATATAAAAAGTATACTTTACTTTTCTAAAGATTTGCAGTGTGGAAGTAAAGGTCGAACCCACAGAGATTGAAATACTACAGTGCTTTAATTTTAAAACCTAAATCTAATTAATTAAGAAAACGGGATTGGATTTGAATTTTAATTAAGCTAAGAACAATAAAATAGATCTAAATTATGAAAGCGATTTAAAATTGTTTTTGTAAATATGTTTAAAGGAACCTAGGGTTGCAAATCCACCACTAGCTTCATAATAGGAATATTTATGCATTCAATTAGATTATTAAGTTGGATGATAATGGGGAATTGTAACTACAAGCCCAATTCCTCCGTCAAGAAAATAACTATGGTTCAAGCACTAACATAATCCATCTTCGGTTAGCACAAATTATCCCACACTAAACTAGGGTTGTTACATAATTCGTCTAACCTAGGCATGGACTATTCGGATACTTGATAGCACAATTCAATTAAGCACCATTACACGTAAATAATCTAAACAAGCACAGCAAGCATAGATCATTGAGCACATCACAGTCAAAATAGATCTAAGACAAGAATAAATTTTGAAAGTAATGATTTAATCAATAGAAGTACGATTTATTTATAAAAATCCTCAAAACATGTAATCATCATACATACATAATAAAACTAAAATAAAAACATAAATAAAACCCTATTACTTGGCTAGGGTTTCATTGAAACCCTAGATCTAGGTTTAGTTGGCCATGGAATTGATGAACGACAAGAGGTTGATGGAGGAGGCCATGAGAATCCTTGGTCTTCTTCTTCTTCTCCTTGCTTTCCTCTCTTCAATGGCTGAAAATATATGTGTATATGGTTGTGTATATAGTTGTGTAATGATATGTAAACTTAAATTTGAGTTAGAATAGGATTTATATAGAGTATGGAAGGATTTAGGAAGCTTTCCTAAGCCAAATCGCACTAAAACTGCTATATTTTGTAATCTGGACGTCATATGCACAAACCACCTTCGCTGGGCACTTTAATTTAACAAAATACGTGTTTTTGATTTTTGCACAGGTCGCTCGTGCGAGGTCCTTTTCGCTGCACTGCGCGACTTTCGTAGAATTGCGATAACTTTTTGCTCGGAACTCGGATTGACTCGCCGTTTGAAGCCACGCGTCCGTAACTCAAAGATCTACATTTTATATCTCTGGAGAGATTTCTCAAATCCAAAGTATCCTTTACCAAAAATGCAATTTTCTGAGACTTCTACTGCATTCAGCTTTCACCAGAATCACCGTTTGAGCCCAGAATGACTTCCAAAGCCACTAATCATTGGATTTTTGTGCATTTTCATATTAAAGCTCCAAAACCTACAAAGTATAGAATACTTATTAAAAATCACTTAATAACTACATGAAATGAGCTAACAAAGCGTATTTTTAGGACTATAAACGGCAACTATTCGTCGCCGATCACACCCCCAAACCTACTCTTTGCTAGTCCTCGAGCAAAAAGAACAAAAAAATAAAATTACTACTACGAATACTCCTCCATTTTCGTATGGATCACGATTGCATTTAGCGTATGGAACAAGCCTTTTAAACCTCTAGGTGTCCCTAGTCGGACGAGTGAAATCTCGTGAGGGTTCTCGTCAACAAGTTACCCACAACCATCTTTTTTAACTTGTAAATTTAAAAAGTTTTATTAAAACTAAAGAACATAATATTCAATACTCCTTATTACAAAACAATGATTCAAAATAGAATAACGAACATAAAGAAACGGAATCAAACGTTCACTTACGTCCTAAAAAAAATCCCAAGTACATGAATCGTATAAATCAATAGAATTTCTCATAAAATTGCACGTGTGTGATGTGGTAGTCAAATGAACACGCATATATCATGAACATGGAATATAACTCGGATAACCATCCAACTATGCTTCGACTACGAATCTCACAATGTTAATTACACTCTCAAATGAAACACTCAGAAACAGGTGTAATTTTTCTAAAATATGTGAGTAAAGGAAATATGTTTTCAAAACGAAAAAATGCTCACATATGACTCGAAAAAGACGCATGACACAAAAAAATAGTAGTCTCATGGATAGGATGCCAACAATCAAGAAAAATTAGTCATTACCATGTTTTAATCCCCTCCCATCGTTTTCATATCCGAACCATGTTTTCCAGGATCAAATACGACTTTTCAAAGGTTGTAACATGGCTCAGATAATGAAAAAGGATAGAACGGATATATCAAGTAGTTTCAGAATGGCATTGTAAGGCATGTTCGATTTCTTTCATTCTTCTTCTACAAACTTTCATCTTTTCTTTCTCTTCATTCCTTTTCATTCATTTTTCTTCTTTTCTTTCATTTTTCATTTTTCATTTTTTTTTCAACCTTCCTCTTCTGTATTATGTTTCTTTTCCTTTTTCTTTTCTTGCTTCTCAAATGATTATTCATCGAATACCAAGCAACTACCCCAATAGCATCTTATTTTCTTCTTCTCAATCAACACATCGCCTTAATACTACTAAAAGTTGATCACTCTTCCAGTGGTATACTCCAAGTTGATCAAATTGGAGCTTTTACAGAGGATAATGATGAACAAAGAAAAAGAGGCATTGTAACGGCTCAAAGGGGCGAACTAAGGAAATTTTTATCTTTTATCGGTTGGTGGTAAACAAAGAGGGCCTACAATCATTTCCTAGGGTAATACGGTTCTTCAACATTTACGACGGAAGATTATTTAGCATGGTAACAAATATTTTAACTTGACTATCAACCAAAACAAGAATAATGAGACTAAACAACAAGTAGATGCGCTATTTCAATGAAATTCGACAAACACAAGATGTTTATAACCCTCTAAAAAGAAAAGATAGGCTCAAAAGCTCACCGGGTTTAGTCTCCACCTTGTGCTATCTAGAAATCCGAATCATATTATAGTTCACAACCAACATGTATTCAAGCGACTACGTGCAGTGCATAGGTTTATGTGCAAATCTATGATATAAAACTACGATTCAAACAATACATAACTTAAAACGTCATATCATAACTTCAGAAAATGTTTAATCACATCTTCTCTTGTTTACCATTCTATAACAATTCAAAGTTCTCTATCAAAACGTATCAAATTTATATTACAAAAACTCGATAATCATCGTTTATTTAAGCACAATATTGAATTTTTTTTTTTTAAATTAGTACATAATAATGTGCATATGTGTGCATACCCCCAAACCTAAACCTTTCATTGTCCCCAATGAAACAATAAAACGAAAGAACTGAGAGTAGGTAAGAAAGGAACGATATTACCTCGATCTCGGCAAGCATAGAACATGTGAACACAAAGGAATATGGCAATAAAGTTCAATGCTACCTGTTACTTCTGAACAAAAGAAAATTAAACAAACAAAATAATAAAAACAGCTAAAAGAATTATAACTAAGCTAAACGAAATTAAATAAATTATAAGAAGAAACAAAACTATGAAGACAACACTAAAATAAGCTATAAAAGTAAATAAAACATAACCAGAATTATGAAAACAATCAAAGACTCGATCTAAAAGTCTCTAAGAAACAAAAACAGAAAAGAAAAAACTGTGTGACAGGTGTGGGAAGAAGATAGAAGAAAAAAAAGAAGAAAATGCAGAAATGGAGTATCGCGCGAGCGGTCCGCGCGAGCGGCCGTCACGCGCGCGAATCAAAAATTTTTTTTTTTTTTTTTTTTTTTAAATCAATATCTCACGCGAGCGAGCTACCTCGCGCCCGCGAAACCAGGCGCGAGGAGAACCTGAGGGCTCATATAAAGAAAACGAAAAAAAAAAACACTAAGGCACATTCTCACGCCAGCGGGCCGCGCGAGCGATGTCTCGCGCGAGAGGCGCGCGATGGTATTTTCCATTTTTTAGCTAAAATTATATATATACCATTAAATAAATTAATTCCAACCCCCCAAACCTATCCAGAATGTCCAAAACAAACTCAAACTGCCTCAAAAACGACCAAAAATCAAGAAAAACGAACGAAACAAAGCTTGGGTTGCCTCCCAAGAAGCACTAACTTTTACGTCTTCAGCTAGACCGTTCTAGCTCAAGGCTTTATGGAGGCCGTAAATTGGACTGTGTACCCCTAAGGATGTTAGGTAGAGCTCGATGGTAAGCAGAAATTACGTCGCTTCGAATTAATTCAATCGACGGTTTATCAGTATGTTCAAATCTATTTCTTACATTCCGAGTAGATTCAGCATTAGGGTCCGAGGTATTAGGATTCATCCACTCATCATCCGCTATATCTTTGTCGTTACTCACATTTATTGCTTTGTTAGGCTCAATATTCCGTCTTACCTCACCTTCCGCCTCACATAGGTAATCGTTGTCTTTAGGAGGTCGATCCATAGCATTAAAAACGTTTAATTTTAAGTTCATGTTCCCAAACGACACTTTCATCACACCTGTCCTACAATTGACACGTGCGTTGGCCGTGGCTAAGAATGGACGACCAAGAATAACAGGAGTGTATTTTCTAGCATCTAGCACCGGTTCAGTGTCAAGGACCATGAAGTCAACAGGATAGAAACATTGATCAACTTTTACTAGGACGTCTTCAACGATTCCTCTAGGTATTTTAACAGAACGATCCGCTAATTGAATAGTAGCGGCCGTAGGTTTAAGTTCACCTAATCCTAGTTGTTTGTAGACATGATAGGGTAAGAGGTTAACACTAGCTCCTAAGTCAAGGAGGGCCCTATGAATGACAGTGTCACCTATGACACATGATATCGTTGGCGTACCGGGATCCTTATATTTTGGAGGAGCGTGTTGAAAAACTGAACTTACTTTTTCTGTGAGGAAGACCCTTTTAGGAGTATGACTACGTATTTTGCGCTTTTGTGTACAAAGGTCTTTAAGACATTAGCGTAAGCGGGAATTTGTTTAATAGAATCGAGGAAAGGAATATTAATTTTAACTTGTTTAAATACCTCGAGTATATCTTCCATTTTTGACCCTTTATTGGGAAAATGTGACGGTCCCTTAACGTTTGGTGGATATGGCATTCTCGGAATATAATTCATTGAGACCGGTTCATTTTCTTTTCTACTTTGATTCACGTCCTCACTTTTTTCTTTATTCACATTTAAATTTTTATTTTTCTCACCCCCATCCGGAATTACAACAACTTCCTCATCTCGAGTAGTCGTCCTAGTCGAAACAGCGTTCACGCTCTCACTCGTACTACCCACTGCATATTGCCCCTTAGGTTGCTGAGTAGGTTGACTCGGCAACTTACTCTTAGTTAAACGGTTTAATGTATTAACTACTTGTCCCATTTGGGACTCTAGCTTTGCGATGGACTGAGTATGAGAGTGCACTAACTGAATTACCGACCTAAAATTTTCCAGTGAGGCCAGCACCTTCTCCTCAAATGCATTATTGCGTGGAGGTGGAGGAGGTAGTTGGTATTGACTTTGTTGATATTGGGGTCGGTACGTATTATGAAAATTAGTCGACCTAGGATTATAATTATTTTGTGGGAATTGTTGCATAGAATTAACGTGTTGTTCAACAAATTCCAGATATTGAGATGCAGAAGGACATGCAAAGATATTATGTGATGGTTCAGAACATAATGCACATACTTCTGAAGAGGGTGGATTAGACGTTTTGTTCATTTGCATAAGTCGGTCAAGTTTTCTATTTAATTCTTGTATTTGAGCTGATTGACTTGACTCAAATGTCACCTCTCGCTTAGGTTGAAGATGATATCCCTCAAAACGTACCGACACAGCCTGATGCATCGAATTCTCGCTTAGTGTTTCAAAAATCTTCCAAGCCTCGTCGGCGCTTTTGTGTAGGAAAGTTCCCGCACAAACGGCATCGACGGTATTCCTAACAGAGGGAATAAGCCCCTCGTAGAAGACCTGAACAAGTTGCCACTTAGGAACCTGATGATGTGGGCAAGAGCATAATAATTCTTTGAATTTCTCCCAAGTATCATAAAGTGTTTCCCCATCTTGCATTACAAAGTTTGTTATGGATTTCCTTATCTGATTTGTACACATAATAAGGAAAAACTTTTGTAAAAATGCGGTGTGTAAGGCTTCCCATGTTTTAATTGTGTTTGGCTCAATTGATTGAAGCCAATATTTAGCTTTATCTTTTAAAGAGAATGGAAAGAGCCGCAATTTCAATTCATCATCAGTTAGATTTTGAATTTTTAAAGTAGAACATATATCTTGAAAATCTCCTAAGTGTTTATATAGATCTTCATTTAAACGGCCATGGAAAGATGGAAGTAGCGAGATGGTAGACGACTTTATCTCAAAGTGAGATGTCGTCGCCTCCGGTAAATCAATACATGTTTGTGGCGTGTAAGTCGTCGGAATAAAATAATCTTTAAGTGGAGGAGGTGGTGGTATATTAAGATTATTCATATTAGCTCCGTTGTTATTTTAGTTGTTTTCGTTATTATTTCCAATGTCTGCCATTTTAATTGGTTCTATATTATGAAAGCGTGGTTTCTTTAATCTTGTAAGGGTATTACGAATTTCGGATTCAAATAAAGACGTTGGTTTTGGTGTCAAATCGTCGTCTATTAAAAACCTTGTTCTAGAAGTTAAGTTTGAAGGCTTATTAACTCTTAGGGTGCGTTCAAGTTCAGAGTCGAAAGGTTTTAATTCCGGTTTACTTGAGCGCGTACCAAACATAAACTTAAACAAAGGAAAAGAAACTAAAACGACTAACTAAACAAAAGAAACAAATAGCAATCATGCAAATAGGGCAACAGGCACACAACTACTATGATGCATGCAAATTATCCTGTAATGCAATGACCGCGTCAAGCCCAGCGCCTCGGGTTTCCTAGCTAATGCAGTGCAATTAACCCTAAACTAATGCAAATAGTGCGTCTCAGCGCCCTGACTTACAGTGGTTTAGAGCGAGTTTCAAAAGAAGCAATTTATTTTATTTTATTTTTGTTTTTATTTGCGTAAGCTCCTTTGATGTGCTTAGCTAATCCACTCGGAAACGTTGGAATTTGATGACTCGAAAACCTATAAAATAAAAGAACAAGTTAGTAATTTAAAGCAAAAACGGAAAATAAGAAGAATAAAAACTAATCTAATATTTACAAATTAACTAAACTAAGATTATAAAATTAAAGGTAGTAATGCAATCCCCGGCAACAGCGCCAAAAATTGATGTTGTCAATATCAAGATATAAAAAGTATACTTTACTTTTCTAAAGATTTGCAGTGTGGAAGTAAAGGTCGAACCCACAGAGATTGAAATACTACAGTGCTTTAATTTTAAAACCTAAATTTAATTAATTAAGAAAACGGGATTGGATTTGAATTTTAATTAAGCTAAGAACAATAAAATAGATCTAAATTATGAAAGCGATTTAAAATTGTTTTTGTAAATATGTTTAAAGGAACCTAGGGTTGCAAATCCACCACTAGCTTCATAATAGGAATATTTATGCATTCAATTAGATTATTAAGTTGGATGATAATGGGGAATTGTAACTACAAGCCCAATTCCTCCGTCAAGAAAATAACTATGGTTCAAGCACCAACATAATCCATCTTCGGTTAGCACGAATTATCCCACACTAAACTAGGGTTGTGACATAATTCGTCTAACCTAGGCATGGACTATTCGGATACTTGATAGCACAATTCAATTAAGCACCATTACACGTAAATAATCTAAACAAGCACAGCAAGCATAGATCATTGAGCACATCACAGTCAAAATAGATCTAAGACAAGAATAAATTTTGAAAGTAATGATTTAATCAATAGAAGTACGATTTATTTATAAAAATCCTCAAAACATGTAATCATCATCCATACATAATAAAACTAAAATAAAAACATAAATAAAATCCTATTACTTGGCTAGGGTTTCATTGAAACCCTAGATCTAGGTTTAGCTGGCCATGGAATTGATGAACGACAAGAGGTTGATGGAGGAGGCCATGAGAATCCTTGGTCTTCTTCTTCTTCTCCTTGCTTTCCTCTCTTCAATGGCTGAAAATATATGTGTATATGGCTGTGTATATAGTTGTGTAATGATATGTAAACTTAAATTTGAGTTAGAATAGGATTTATATAGAGTTTGGAAGGATTTAGGAAGCTTTCCTAAGCTAAATCGCACTAAAACTGCTATATTTTGTAATCTGGACGTCATATGCACAAACCACCTTCGATGGGCACTTTAATTTAACAAAATACGTGTTTTTGATTTTTGCACAGGTCGCTCGCGCGACCCGCTCGCGCGAGGTCCTTTTCGCTGCACTGCGCGACTTTCGTAGAATTGAGATAACTTTTTGCTTGGAACTCGGATTGACTCGCCGTTTGAAGCCACGCGTCCGTAACTCAAAGATCTACATTTTATATCTCTGGAGAAATTTCTCAAATCTAAAGTATCCTTTATCAAAAATGCAATTTTCTGAGACTTCTACTGCATTCAGCTTTCACCAGAATCACCGTTTGAGCCCAGAATGACTTCCAAAGCCACTAATCATTGGATTTTTGTGCATTTTCATATTAAAGCTCCAAAACCTACAAAGTATAGAATACTTATTAAAAATCACTTTATAACTACATGAAATGAGCTAACAAAGCGTATTTTTAGGACTATAAACGGCAACTATTCGTCGCCGATCATAGATCATTATAGGTATTTGGATCATCTTCATGTACAGAAAAATCTAGCTTCAATTACATTTTTGAGCTGCTCAAAATATTTATTTTACTTAGACATTTCTATATTTTTGGACTGCTCTGTCCTAGATTTATAGTACTGCATTGTACATGACTTTCACCTATGAAGGAGTCATTTTTAGACCAGACTATAGAATATTTATTTATAGATATATGAGTTAGTTTTCTCCACAAAAAAATCTAGCCTAATTCATAATTTTGAGCTACTCCAAATGTTCATTTTACTAAACTATGTTCTGCTGAAAGTTTCTATTTCCCAGATTTATAACACTACATTGTACATGCATTCACCTATGAAGGAATGATTTCTAAACACATCTATAGAAGAGTTATTTGTAGATAAATGAGTTAGATTTCTTCACAAAAAATCCTAGCCTAATTCAGATTTTTGAGCTACTCCAAACATTCATTTTACTAAACTATGTTCTGCTAAAAGTTTCTATTTCCCAGATTTATAACACTGCGTTGTACATGCATTTCACCTATGAAGAAGTGATTTCTAGACTGAGATATAGAAGAGTTATTTGTAGATAAATGAGTTACCTTTTCCCACAAAAAAAAACCTAGCCTAATTCACATTTTTGAGCTACTCTAAACGTTCATTTTACTAAACTATGTTCTTCAGAAAGTTTCAGTTTCTCATATTTAAGGATTTGTCTTGCATAGCATGGAATCCTTAAAATAGCAACATCAAGCTCTCACTAAACATCACTACATACTATATATGTTCTAAAGTAAGTTAGTAAACTCACCAATACTTGAAATTTGGTTTGAATGTAGGATTTGAGCTTAAGTAGCTTGAGCTTAAGCTTCTGTGGTGGAAGCTTCTTCTTCTTCTCCTTCTTCTTTACTTCTTGACTTATGGGATTCGTTGTAGGTCTTCTAAGACTTCTTTTTACAGATTCTAAGTCCCCATGGTGGCATATATAAGTTTATGGGTGTATATATGTGTTTGCATGTGAGGTGTATACAAGGGTAGAGGGGTGAATGCTTGGGTTTTTCTCCTAATTCTCTTCTATCTCTCCATGGAACTCCCAATTTCTAGCTCTCCCTAAATATATGTGCAGATTGTTAGAAAGAGAGTAATGCATGAAGGCATTCATGTTTATATAGAGCCTTACATGTGCAAGGTGTCACCTTGCATATGCTTATGTAAGCATGCATGAACAAGTGTCATATGGATGGACAAGTGGCATGTGTAGATGTGACAAGTGTCTTGGGCGTGTGCATGTGCCACAAGTGGCCGGCTATGTGGGGTCCACCTTGGGTTTCGTGCAACTTCCTCAGTTTACATGCATAAGTCCTCGTTTTGCATATCGGTCTCGATTTACGTGCAAGTGGATATTGTTTCTAATGTTCGGGTCTGAGTATGGTACTAAGTTAAGTCTTATTACGGTCAAGTCGGTACAGTGCTTACAGTCTAATTAGTAATTACATTACACTAATATAGTCACACAAATAAAATAATAATATAATAATAGAACAGATATAGAAATTCATAAAACTCATATTATTGAACGTAGAGAAATTACAGGTATTACAGATGAACTCTAAGGTCTTACTCAACACTATGAATAAACTTGAACAGTTAAATTCTATTGAATCTAACAACCAAATTATATGAACAATCTAAACATGCACCCAAATTCCTCTCCCTAATTGAAGATCCTTGAGGATTGAAAATGCACCTTTAATGGACTTCATTGAAACATGGAGAGTCACAACACCAAAAAGCCCAAACTGGCACGTTTTGTGTGTTTTTGTATGGCACTACTTGAAACTGTGCCAAATTATGGAACGGTTTTTAGGCAATCTGGTACGTTTTGTTGCTGTGCCAAAGTTGGCACGGTTTTAAAAAGTGCCAAATGTGCCTTTTAAAATGAAAAACGTGCCAAATTAAAATTAAAAAATGTTGACCAAAACAGTCAATTGACTTAAACCCTAAATTGATTGACCACCACCTCCCATATCTCATTTCCCAAACAAAAAAATGGGTTGAAAAGGATAAAAGACTGTATGGCAACTAATATGTAACTATTAAAGTGCGGGCATGCCAGACAAATGTCCTCTTGATATGAACAATTTGAAAAATCAAGCGAGAAGATAAATAGAGGAACAAGATTTATCTAAATAGGTTCAGGTTGCTTTAACCAAAGATTAAAGACTTGAAGCGTGAAGAAACTGAGACTAGTAGAAGAGATAACAGAAAGAAAACTCCATTAAATTCTTCACAAAGTACAATACAATTTAAAGTGGTAATCTTGCCTTGTAACTGGGATTACAAAGCTAATCCTAATTTGGTGAAATAAACTGACAATTAAAGATAAAGAAAAGACATAATATAGAGTACGAAAATATGCTAAGTATTCTTGATCTTCAGAGATCCCTTTCTCTATATTCCTTCGTTCCTTTAAATAGATAACAATGGTTGTAACTGCTGCCCCTTTTACTAAGAAACCACCCACTATCTCCATTATTTGGGAATAATGGGTTTCATCCATAACTGTACCTGTCATCACTTCTACGTTACACGTGTCATTACTTTAATTCAACATAACTGCCAATAACCATCATACCACTGACGTGGCCTGTGGAGTGGATTATGGCATGATTGTGTTGCATTAGTTTGCTCTCTCCATCAGCCTGCCTTCGTAAACGTTCCACGTGTAAATCTTCATTCGATTTAGTGGGCCCACTTTGAATTTTATTTTGTGGTGCAAATAATGCTCCCCCAACATCCCTTTCAAGTAAAGGCACGAGCAACATCATTTGAGGGGATGTTGTTAACTTAGACACTAGTCCACCAAATCATAACTTCCCTTAAAGAAGTCACTCTTATCCCCTAACTCCATAACCGCCAATTTTTAGGGAATGATAAGATGGTGCCCTATGGATAGCGATAATCTTTTCTTCAGAAGATACTAATTTGACCCTCATTTACATCCTATTTGTAACATTATATCATCTCCCTCATGATCTCTAGGGAATTCCAACTTATAATCAGCGCAAGTTTTAGGGAAGTTTCAATTTTGAAACAGACATCTATTCAAAGGCCCTTCCGTATCCTTCTAAACCTCTGCTACTTAAACCCTTCTTGAGTTTTTCTTAGCCTCCAACTTCTTTTGCCCGAGACTATCTCATTTCTTGTTGAATCTTCTATCTCCCATGGCTAAAAATCCTCCAGAATCCACTTCATCTCCTAGCATGGAGGAAATTGCCACTGATCCTCAATCGCGAGCCAAAGAATCTCTAAAACAATTTTGTGCTACTACTTTTGAAGGTGTCAGTCTACAGGTAATGGTAACCTCTCCTTACTTCATCTCTCCCACTCTTGGTCTAAGCATAGCTCAAGAGTTTTTCCTTCCTCGAGTCTCTAATCTCTTTCCCCGTAGTGGTCTTTTCTTGTCATAACACCCTAGTCCTCCACTACAAAGATGAAGCAATAGTAATGATATTCATTTTTGGCCATCAAAACCCCTGCCAAAATGGTTAACCTGGGTGGCCAGAGTCACTCCTTTCAAATTGGATGAATGGTGTAGGCAGCACATCCATAACTTAATGTAATTAACCACCATACAGTTACCTATGAATACCCCCCTTCTTTCCTCTGCTCTAGCCTTTTGGTCTGTTTTCACTAATTTTTTTCATTTTCCTTATGGTATGATATCCCCTACTCTCCTTGACCTAGCTGCCTTAATCAAGGTAAGCCCGAATGGTGACCCAGTCAGTGTTCTACTATCCCAGTGAATATACTCCATTTCTCAAATTACTTCTGGCTTTGAGAAGAATACCAGCTATCAGTCTTTTATCCTAGAACACAAAAGGGATGATGGTCCTTTAACTAATGCAGAGTACCTTGCCTTTCTCACTTTCTGGGTTAGCAGATACTTGACCTTCCCCCCTTCCTTTAAAGTAGTCAAGTCCGATCTCCCTCTAGCCCTAGCTTTGTCTTCTGACCAAGTTCTGGCATTAGGCCCTTTTCTTCTAGCTCAGATTAATAGGGGTTGTTTTAGGCTAATTAATAGTAATCTGGACACTTGGGGTAGTCCTTTATGGATCCTACAGTTGTGGCTCCATCTATACTTCCTGAGGTTAGCCTTTCTTGCACAACCGTATCTGACTCATCTATTTATAGCCAAAGTTTGGCTACGTATTCTTCCAACCCCTTTGGATTTTTGAATTGTTTAAGCTTCTTTTTCTACCTTTGGACTCCTTCTCCTAGTAGGTTCTTACCCTATCATCCTCCTTTATACGAACCAGCCTAGTTTAAAGCTTCCCTCTTTGAGCTGAACAGCTACCCTAAACTATGGGTATACTATTTGGTCTCTCGGGATTGTCATCACAGAGTGACAAAAGAGATTTTGAGAAATAACCAATGCTGCATGGAATCTTATTTCCCAAACTATCATGCACGCTAATTTGGGGGGAGACCGAAGGCTCTAATCGTCTTACTTAGCGGCACACGCTTCAAAATGTGGTAGTTCATGACTACCATGCGGCATTCCCGAAATGCCACTACGGCACTCAGCGAGTACCGTACGGTAATTCATTAACTGCCGGGCACAGTTTTCGAGTGCCCCGTTTAGGGGTCAGAATGTTACGCAGGTTTTGTTTCCTTTTTCACAATTCCTCACAAACACTCTTAACCGAAATTCTCTCTGAAGATGTTCGTCTTTTTTCTTGCATCGATCTAAAGGATCCACAGGTTAGTTTTTCATGATCACAATCCATTTATTTTCCTTTTTTGTTGTTTTTCATGATTAATTTCAAAGTTTAACTCCCAGTTTACTCTCTCTCCTCTTTTTTTGATAGTCATGGCTAGTGGTTCGGGTAGTAGGAAGAAAGCCAGATATAGGGCTACTCCCCACTCTGATCCCACTTTCCTGGTCCGAGATCCGGAAAAGGAACTGTCCGCCCAAGCGTTTCGCTGAGAGGTATACGTTCCTCTTAAACCATATCTTTTCAATTTTTTCTATGAATCTTATGAATGCAATGTCAACAAACCTTGCATGATTTCTCATGAATATGATGTGTGACACAGCTTTATATTCTCCTTCACGAATACGAATGCTTGCAAAATCTTTCAAGTTTTTCAATTGCTTCATGCAAGTACTATGCCCATGGAATTTTCTGAGCGTCCCACATACTCCGTTTTATTTATTTATTATCATTATTATTTTTATTTACTTTTATTTCTTTTCTTCATCTGTTCATCTACTAACATTAAATTTATATCCTATATAGCTCCAGCCCGAAAGGGCATGGCAACTTGTCCCATGGCCGGGCATGGTACGATTCTTTGAGCGAGACCGTACAGGGGTACATCAATGTAGCGGGCTTTGGAAACTTCATCAAGCTCTTGATGAAGAGTTCCAATGATCTTAGATAGATTCACGCCCTCTCTGAGCGATGGTGGGACACCACCAATACATTCCACTTTGACTTCGGGGAGATGACGATGACCCGGCTCGACTATAGCATGATCACTGGGATCCCCTTTGGGGGGGAGTGCCTCCGTTATCTAGATACAGTGATAGAGTGGGACCGAGTGCTACCACTACTAGGAGTCATCCCCAAGTAGCCCCCCTGGTCACGGCCAAGTGGTTCCTAGATACTTTCAGAGACTGGGAGGGCTTCACGGACGTGCAGATGGCTCAGGGTTTTATCATGTATATGCTCATATGCTCCTTACTGAGCAACAGGGGCAACAGGATATCTATGGCCTTGGTGGGGTCCTTGGAGCACATGGACCAGATCTACCAGTATGATTGGGCTGGTGCGGGATTAGCCATCCTGTACTAGCATATAGGGGACATTTCTCGAGATCGACCGTGCTCCACTGGTGGCTTTTGGAGGGCGTGGGAGGTACAACTCTCTTTTATTATTAATTCTCACTTCTGAACTTTAGATCTTTATTTCAACTCCTTTATTTATGAATCTTGAAACTCACGCTCTCTTTTTTCTTCTCCTTTTCTTATAAATTTGTCCCACGAGTATCTACAGATGATGTCGCCCGAGACGCGATGAGCGGACGCCTTTATCATACCTCAGGGGCTAAAGTGGCAGAAAGAGAGGGTGGGATAGAAGACCGGGGCTAACGGCTTTGTTTCGTTTAGGAACTTCCTAACGAATTTGAGAGAGCAACACGTCATGTGGCAGCCCTGGGTGGACGTGATTCTTGTTGCCTTCCCAGGGATTTGACAGTCGGGTAGGTACGACCCACAGAGGATTTTTTTGGAGGGCCTAGAGGGTCAGGAGTGGTATTTGGGAGAGAGAGTGACCAAGCAGTCGCTGATGGCTCATGGGTATTTTGTGCCATGTCCTCACCCAATTCGATGAGAACTATGAAGATCCTCTAGAGTCCTACACTCACGGTTTCCCTAGACAGGCTCTCTATTCAGAACTTTGTGGAGCCTCCCGAGGGGTACACAACTTTTTGTGCTACTAAGATGATGAAGAACTTCCCTTTGATGGAAGTGAGTCAAGTGAGTTTACTTTTAACTTTTCAGTCTTTCTTTTAGTTCTTATCATACACATATGCTTTTTCACTAATTTTACCTCTTTTTTTCTTTTGTAGCCCGTTCCTGCTGCGACTCTGGCCCCAGCCCTACCTCCTTAGAATTGGAGTGTTAGGGTAGTTTCTTTTAGAGAGCAGGGCACCACTATGGTTCCTCGGTATCATGCAGGCGCTCCTACTATTCCGCTGTAGTATGACCACGTCCTGCAAGACTATGTAGAGGAGGGTCTGCTCTACGCTCATAGTGTGCGAGAGTGATCCATGGTCGAGAGTGGAGGGTAAACTCCTGAAACTTGACTCTGATCTTTGTATTCTTATATTGATGTTCTAACTCTTCTTTCATTTATTGATTCAGGCTTATGGGGCACGGATAGCTATTGAGGCTCATGCGAGAGCCATGGTAAAACTCATACTAACCTTTTATTTATGCTTGTTTTAACATTTTTCAAATGAATGAAACTTGATTATTGCAATCTCTTTCTTCGCTTAGGAGTAAGAGAATAGGGCTCTTGTCTTGCTAGTGAGAGAGCTCCAGCAGCAGCTTCAGTAGTTTGGGGTAGTGCCTGGTGGAGCTCATGGAGGTGCTAGACATGGTGGAGGCTCCAGTGGTAGGGACAGAGGAGGAGGTTGGGGCGGTGCGAGCGGCACAAAGTCAGAGGAGGAGCCTCTTAGACATGTCACACGTCAGGGTCGAGGTCGGGGCTGGGGCTGATCTATCTTTTTTCTTTCATCTTCCCTTTTTATCTTTTGAGTGTTTTGGAGAGGACACACACTTCTTTAGATGACTATATATATATGCATATTTATTTTGGATGAGGACTCCTGGATAGCCGTGGTAGGATAGGTATATACAAACTTTATGGTTGCTTTTATCCTTTCTGCTTGTTTTTACTGAATATTGTATGTGTGACCATGGCTTGGTTCTTCCTTTTTATTTTTCTATGATTGGTGAATGCCTTTGCCTTTATTACTTTCCTTTATATGCATGAATGAATGAATGGCTTGATCTTGTTGTACGTGATACATGATGCACATGTTTTATTGCTTTTATTCATCTTTTTGTTTGCAGGTGGGCAGAAGATATTACAGGCAGGTCCTGGCTAGGAATAAACTCCACGCGGCACTCAGTTAATCCTCCGCAGCACTCTCTGAGTGCCGCTGTGCCAGTTTGTGAATGCCGCACAGCAATTACCGACTGCCGAACGGCAGTCGGCAGAGTACCGCGAGTAGGTTTGGGTAGATTTACTTCTATTTATACCCTCCTTTCCCAAAACTCTGTAAAATACTCTCTTCTTGTATTCACTTCCTTCTCATATGGCCCCAATTAGTTCCCAAATCCTCTTTCCATGGATGGATACTCTTTCTGGCATTGATAAGCTTAACTTTGAGTGTTTTAGATTGAACGATCTCTTCTCCTTCCGACAGATGATTCTGAATGAAAGTTTGCTTTAGGCCGCTATTCAGTGTTGGGATCCATCTCTCCATATCTTCCACTTCGATTTCCAGGAGGTTTGTCCTTTGTTCGAGGAGTTTAGCATCATTCTGCACACTGATCCCTCTGCAGATCTGATAGTTACTCTAGTGTAGGTCGGGTATGTCCAGGACCTTGCTGCTCTATTTCATACATCTCGAAATGCAGTAGCCTCTTTTATCTAAGATAGGCAAATGAGGTTTGAATGCCTTTCCTCCATCTATGCACCCATGGGGGATCCTTATGACGATGGGTATCAAATCATTCGGCGTAGTGCTTTATCAATAGCCATGCTCTCTTACTTCCTCTTTCAGTCCTCTTCTGACGTTCTCATACCTATTGTCTGTGGTTTGCGGGAGATGACGATTGCCATCATGTTGGTCCTTGGTGAGACCTTCATGGGCCTAGATCGTGCTCGTGCTGCTGGGGCCATGTTATCCTCGGGAGCACCCTTTATCTTACAGGTTTGGCTTATGGAGTGCCTTGATCTCTTCATACACCCTTCACACCTTTGAGGATCACTCCCATATGACCATATGGAGGTCCACTGTTTATTCCATTATGCCGATGCTTGGCTTAGTTGGCTTCGAGGCCTTTCTGCTGGTGATATATGTTGGGTCCGCCCGCAGTGGTCTTACCGCTCTGTTGATGTACGACTTCCAAGATGGCCTAGTATCTGGTTACCTGGCTCGTATGCTACTACTTTCTATGTTGCTAGCCGAGTGGTTTGTCAGTACGGGCTTCTCCAAGATGTTACTGAGGACATTACTACTGATTTTACGAGGAGTTTAGTCATGCATCCTTCTGCCATGAAAATTTTCGCTGAGGCTTGGCACGACAGGGTGGCCACTCCCTTTCAGAGGATTCCGTCTTCAGTTGTCCCTACTACTAAGTATCTTTTGCAGTTCTAGACCCTGGCCGACAGACAGACTCCATAGACATACATAAATAAAAGCAAAACATAACAGAGCTTTATTTTACAAAACATCTGACAAGTCCTGCCTACTTTCTTGCTCTTTTGAATGTGATTTTTTGATTTTCCTAAGAATGTTTATGTTTTTCAACGTATGTTGAATCAATTTATTCACTCTTTCAATCTATACTTAGGTTATGACGATCCTCCTTTAAATCTTTTCTTGGCTTTTCGTTACTTTGCTTTGAATTTTGCTTAAAGTTTTAATCAATCTATACCATGAATTCTCGTTTGTTTTCTTTATAGTACTTATTTTGTCAACCTGGGAATCCAGAGACGAGTTTAAGGTATTAGCTGGGTTCCTCAGTTTTAGAAAAAAGTTTTGCCCCTGGTTTTGGGGCATTAAAGTGGTTCCGGGTAAATGCAAGTTTGCTCCTGGTTTTCTTTATAGTACTTATTTTTTTTAGGTTTTTCATGGACCGAAGGCTTTTAAGAGCCCGCCTACTTATCCTCGAGTGGGCATCAGGTCCACAGTAGTTCGGTCAAGGCCTAACAGAAGGTGCCGCTCGGGCAATTATTAATGACCAAACCGAGTAAGTTGCCTACGTTTTCCCGAGTGGGAATCAGGTCAAGCGTAGTTCATCAAGGTAGGAAGTTCTAAAAGGAATGGTTTCAAGCAAAATATTTCTTGAGGCGATCGAGGTTTATTGGTTGCTTAAATTCAACCCCGTCCAGATCCATAAGATAGGCAGCTCCCCCAGAGAGGAGAGTCTTAATGATGTACGGCCCGACCCAGTTGGGTTTGAACTTTCCTCTGGAGCATAAATAGGAACTTTCAGTTCTTTGAGGACAAGGTCACCCTCAGCAAGCTTCCTTGGGCGAACCTTTTTGTTGAAAGCACGAGCTATCCTCTTCTGACACCCCAAGTATGGTTTATTGCAGCCAACCTTTTCTCATCGAGCAACATTAACTCCTCATACCTTCCCCTCCATTGTAGCTCGGTCACTTCACACTCTACTAAAACCCGTAGAGACGGTATTTCTACTTCAACCGGAAGGACAGCCTCCATCCCATAAACCAAAGAATACAGTGTAGCTCCTATGGAAGTTCGTACAGAGGTCCGGTATCCCCATAATGCAAATGGTAAGAATGTCCAGATGAGTTTTCTCAGTTGAACGTTTTCTTTTTGAATACGTGGTCGGGTATATTGGTAGTTATAACTCGACGGTGAGAACGCAAAGATCTTAAAAGACGTGTTAAAAAGTAATAAGGGTATCGTTGTTGTGCTTTACTAGATACGTTCTATTTGATTTAGTTTTCTCACTCAGCTTTCATAAGCTGACGACGTTCATGTCACTGGACATTCCCATGTCTAGCTTATCCAGGTCACTAGAACACAGGCTATGGAGCTACTCAAGAATATAACGTGGAAGAAGATTATACTGAAGAGGACTATGGCTATAGGAGTTAGGAAGAAGACCAGTAGCTTCCCTTTGTAAATATTTTTGTTGTAATCAAAAGACTTATCATATTTTTGTAATAGTTTTTGTAAGGTCGAGAGCCATAAGACTCTTATGAATTTAATTAGCCAATTCTGTTGTAGACTTTCATTGTAACATATTCCAGTAGTAGATGATGCTTTTACCCTTTTGTCATAGCATTTAGATATTATTATTTTGGTCATAGACAATTCGGTACTTCCACCAGTCATGTGCCTCAGGGTCCAAGATGAAAATTTTAAATTTTTACATATTTTGGCTATGCCGAGGCATGACAGGTTTTTTTGGTATCACAGCCTAGGTTTAGGCTTTTACCGTCTGCCCAACACACTTAAGCTATAAACCGTAAGATTTCTTAGACCAATACTGGTCATAGTTAGTTTTTTTAAGCAGGTAAGTTATGGAGTCGTACATAATACCAGACGTCTTCGAAGGATATAAGGTTAGCCGTTAGACCATAGACGCTTAGTTTATGTGGATGGCTTCCTTAGATATTTTGTTAGAACGACTTGTTATATCGACAAGATGTTTAGGCTTTGACGAATTTCCTGAGACGAATCTCGGAATAGTCACCTTAGCCTAGAGTCTAGAAAGACTAAGGATAAGATACTTCATCACCTTAAATTACATGTTAGTTGAGTGGTTCCACATGTAAGTTAGATAACGTCATAGCACAAAACTTAGAAATAAAAATTCCCTAGTCGTATATAGAAATACAAATAGGCCTTGTGGATAGATAGACACCTTATACGCTTAGATTGCTCTATATTGCTTAGATAGTATGCGATGTACGAAATAGGATAAGTTGGGATAACCTTATGGACACCAACTCATACATAAGAATGCGTGAATCTTTGCAATGTCTGCTACACTTGCAATCTGCCAGGACACATGCACAAAGATTGTCAAACTCCCAAGATCTACCACCGACCATAGTTCAATTGCTAGTATGGCAACAAGAAGGGTCATCTTCTCAAGGACTATTGGATGCTGAGGGCACACAACAACAATGCTTTTCTATAGCAAGGAGCATATGAGATATTGACTTAATTAAATATCCGAGTCGATGGAAAAGACGCGAGAGTGGAACGTACCTTCGACAAACCGAACGACCTCATAGACTGTTGACATTGACCACGTTCAATCACAACGAACGACTCGCATTGGGAACATTAGTAAAGATGAGTACTGTATTCCACCTTTAAGCTAACGATCAGATCGCACAGGGCCTACCAAGAGAAGACACATTTCGGGTTTACAATATCTTGTGCAAGTTATAAATTAAAACCATATAAGGCTGAGTAATTAGATCCATCTCTCTGATTTAACTCCTTTTGAGTAAACCCATTATTTTTCTATCTTTGTTGGGTTAGATCAATTATTCTTATGATGAACCTTGGGACGTCCTTTATTGTTCCACTACTTGACAGTTATTCATTGTCCCCTCTGATTTCACTTAACAAGATTTTGGATCATTCTGATCAGTGATAAATCCAATTATGAATTCATTTGCTTTCTAATGCTATAAGTCACCTCTTTGGACTTATCCTCATGTAAATCGATTCCAACAATTCATTTATAAACCACTCACTGTAAGTCATTTGGACTTATGATCTATTAAATTAATCCTTATGAATCGTTTAGGCTGTCACCCGTTTGACCAACTCTTGCAAGTGCATATTCCTTGACATTATTGCAAAGGAGCTCTCTGTATTTGTTCAACTAAGGAACTCAAGCATATTGCACCCCTTTGTAAACTAGTCTTCATTTCCTTTCATTTCACGAATTCTTCTTAACTTTTATCATTAAGACTTCTCCTAAATTATTGGCTCATGAGAAAAGAATTCTTATGTCCTACCTTGAAGGCCTTACACCTTTAGTCATTTCATTACTATGATTGTCCTATAGTAATCATCTGATGATCATTCTCTCATACTCATTCTATACATCGTGATCCTACAAGTGAGTAATCACGAACCTCTTCGTTTCTAACTCAGTACACCATGAGTATTCATTTTGTTATGAATTCAACTCCTTATAAGTGAATTCAATCCTACTCCAACTACCAGTAACACCTTATATGCTATGTATTAATTAATGCACGGGGAAATTGCTTAATGGCTTGTGTCATCGCCTACGATGCCGAAACTCCACAACGATTTCATGTCGACACGTAAAGGAACTCAATCACAACAACAAGCTTAAGAGGATGCTATGACCCCTACAAGTTATAGAAGACAATCATGAGACCAACTAGGCATCTCAACCATCACATCAAGAAGCTGGAAGGTAAGAATCTTACTGATTAAAGACACACAAAAAAAAACCAGTGACACCAACAGCTACTATAATGCAGTCCACAATCACTAAAGGAAACTCTAGGTATATCAAGAACAAGTATCCCTTCCCAGGAGAGGCGACTTATTCGACCAACTCTAAGGAACGAAAGCCTTTTCAAAGATCAATCCACGATCAGGTTACCACCAGTTACTTGTTAGATCGTGAGACATGCCGAAAACGGCTTTCAGAACAAGACATGGGCATTATGAATTCTTAGTTATGCCTTTTAGATTAACTAATGCCCCAGCGGTATTCATGGATTTGATGAATTGAGTGTTCAGACCCTTCTTAAATTAATTCATCATTGTGTTCATCGACGACATCCTTATTTACTCAAAGAGTGAAGAAGAACACAAGGAACATGTACAGATTGCACTCCAGACACTCGGAGAGAATCATCTCTATGCCAAGTTTAGTAAGTGTGAATTTTGGTTGAAAAAAGTTAAATTCTTGGGACATGTAGTTTCACAAAACAAAATTTCAATGGACTCAACCAAGACGGACGCAATTTCTAGTTGGAATAGACAAACCAATGCATCAGAAGTACGAAAATTCCTCGGATTGGCCGGATACTATAGGAGATTCGTGAAAGGATCCTAAAGGATTTCGTCTCCTTTAACCGGACTAACAAAGAAGGATTCAAAGTTTGAATGGAAAGATAAGCACGAACGCGCCTTTTAAGAACTAAAGGACTAGGATGTGTACTTATGTCGAGACGAGTTTTCTCAGTTGGATGTTTTCTTTTTGAATACGTGGTCGGGTATAATGGTAGTTATAACTCGACGGTGAGAACACAAAGATCTTAAAAGACGTGTTAAAAAGTAATAAGGGTATCTTTGTTGTGCTTTACTATATACGTTCTATTTGATTTAGTTTTCTCACTCAGCTTTCATAAGCTGACGACGTTCATGTCACTGGACATTCCCATGTCTAGCCTATCCAGGTCACTAGAACACAGACTATGGAGCTACTCAAGAATATAACATGGAAGAAGATTATACTGAAGAGGATTATGGCTATAGGAGTTAGGAAGAAGACCAGTAGCTTCCCTTTGTAAATATTTTTGTTGTAATCAAAAGACTTATCATATTTTTGTAATAGTTTTTGTAAGGTCGAGAGCCATAAGACTCTTATGAATTTAATTAGCCAATTCCGTTGTAGACTTTCATTGTAACATATTCCAGTAGTAGATGATGCTTTTACCCTTTTGTCATAGCATTTAATTATTATTATTTTGGTCATGGACAATTCAATACTTCCACCAGTCATGTGCCTCAGGGTCCAAGATGAAAATTTTAAATTTTTACATATTTTGGCTATGCCGGGGCATGACAGGTTTTTTTGGTATCACAGCCTAGGTTTGGGCTTTTACCGTCTACCCAACACACTTAAGCTATAAACCGTAAGATTTCTTAGACCAATACTGGTCATAGTTAGTTTTTTTAAGCAGGTAAGTTATGGAGTCGTACATAATACCAGACGTCTTCGAAGGATATAAGGTTAGCCGTTAGACCATAGACGCTTAGTTTATGTGGATGGCTTCCTTAGATATTTTGTTAGAACGACTTGTTATATCGACAAGATGTTTAGGCTTTGACGAATTTCCTAAGACGAATCTCAGAATAGTCACCTTAGCCTAGAGTCTAGAAAGGCTCAGGATAAGATACTTCATCACCTTAAATTACATGTTAGTTGAGTGGTTCCACTTGTAAGTTAGATAACGTCATAGCACGAAACTTAGAAATAAAAATTCCCTAGTCGTATATAGAAATACAAATAGGCCTTGTGGATAGATAGACACCTTATACGCTTAGATTGCTCTATATTGCTTAGATAGTATGCGATGTACGAAATAGGATAAGTTGGGATAACCTTATGGACACCAACTCATACATAAGAATGCGCGAATCTTTGCAATGTCTGCTACACTTGCAATCGGCCAGGACACATGCACAAAGATTGTCAAACTCCCAAGATCTACCACCGACCATATTTCAATTGCTAGTATGGCAACAAGAAGGGTCATCTTCTCAAGGACTATTGGATGCTGAGGGCACACAACAACAATGCTTTTCTATAGCAAGGAGCATATGAGATATTGACTTAATTAAATATCTGAGTCGATGGAAAAGACGCGAGAGTGGAACGTACCTTCGACAAACCGAACGACCTCATAGACTGTTGACATTGACCACGTTCAATCACAACGAACGACTCGCATTGGGAACATTAGTAAAGATGGTTACTGCATTCCACCTTTAAGCTAACGATCAGATCGCACAGGGCCTACCAAGAGAAGACACATTTCGGGTTTACAATATCTTGTGCAAGTTATAAATTAAAACCATATAAGGCTGAGTAATTAGACCCATCTCTCTGATTTAACTCCTTTTGAGTAAACCCATTATTTTTCTATCTTTGGTTGCGTTAGATTAATTATTCTTATGATGAACCTTGGGACGTCCTTTATTGTTCCACTACTTGACAATTATTCATTGTCCCTTCTGATTTCACTTAACAAGATTTTGGATCATTCTGATCAATGATAAAACCAATTATGAATTCATTTGCTTTCTAATGCTGTAAGTCACCTCTTTGGACTTATCCTCATGTAAATCGATTCCAACAATTCATTTATAAACCACTCACTGTAAGTCATTTGGACTTATGGTCTATTAAATTAATCCTTATGAATCGTTTAGGCTGTCACCCGTTTGACCAACTCTTGCAAGTGCGTATCCCTTGACATTATTGCAAAGGAGCTCTCTGTATTTGTTCAACTAAGGAACTCAAGCATATTGCACCCCTTTGTAAACTAGTCTTCATTTCCTTTCATTTCACGAATTCTTCTTAACTTTTATCATTAAGACTTCTCCTAAATTATTGGCTCATGAGACAAGAATTCTTATGTCCTACCTTGAAGGCCTTACACCTTTAGTCATTTCATTACTATGATTGTCCTATCGTAATCATCTGATGATCATTCTCTCATACTCATTCTATACATCGTGATCCTACAAGTGAGTAATCACGAACCTCTTCGTTTCTAACTCAGTACACCATGAGTATTCATTTTGTTATGAATTCAACTCCTTATAAGTGAATTCAATCCTACTCCAACTACCAGTAACACCATATATGCTATGTATTAATTAATGCACGGGGAAATTGCTTAATGGCTTGTGTCATCGCCTACGATGCCGAAACTCCACAATGATTTCATGTCGACACGTAAAGGAACTCAATCACAACAACACGCTTAAGAGGATGCTATGACCCCTACAAGTTATAGAAGACAATCATGAGACCAACTAGGCATCTCAACCATCACATCAAGAAGCTGGAAGGTAAGAATCTTACTGATTAAAGACACACAAAAAAAAACCAGTGACACCAACAGCTACTATAATGCAGTCCACAATCACTAAAGGAAACTCTAGGTATATCAAGAACAAGTATCCCTTCCCAGGAGAGGCGACTTATTCGACCAACTCTAAGGAACGAAAGCCTTTTCAAAGATCAATACACGATCAGGCTACCACCAGTTACTTGTTAGATCGTGAGACATGCCGAAAACGGCTTTCAGAACAAGACATGGGCATTATGAATTCTTAGTTATGCCTTTTAGATTAACTAATGCCCCAGCGGTATTCATGGATTTGATGAATTGAGTGTTCAGACCCTTCTTAAATTAATTCATCATTGTGTTCATCGACGACATCCTTATTTACTCAAAGAGTGAAGAAGAACACAAGGAACATGTACAGATTGCACTCCAGACACTCGGAGAGAATCATCTCTATGCCAAGTTTAGTAAGTGTGAATTTTGGTTGAAAAAAGTTAAATTCTTGGGACATGTAGTTTCACAAAAGAAAATTTCAATGGACTCAACCAAGACGGACGCAATTTCTAGTTGGAATAGACCAACCAATGCATCAGAAGTACGAAAATTCCTCGGATTGGCCGGATACTATAGGAGATTCGTGAAAGGATCCTAAAGGATTTCGTCTCCTTTAACCGGACTAACAAAGAAGGATTCAAAGTTTGAATGGAAAGATAAGCACGAACGCGCCTTTTAAGAACTAAAGGACTAGGATGTGTACTTATGTCGAGACGAGTTTTCTCAGTTGGATGTTTTCTTTTTGAATACGTGGTCGGGTATAATGGTAGTTATAACTCGACAGTGAGAACACAAAGATCTTAAAAGACGTGTTAAAAAGTAATAAGGGTATCTTTGTTGTGCTTTACTATATACGTTCTATTTGATTTAGTTTTCTCACTCAGCTTTCATAAGCTGACGACGTTCATGTCACTGGACATTCCCATGTCTAGCCTATCCAGGTCACAAGAACACAGGCTATGGAGCTACTCAAGAACATAACATGGAAGAAGATTATACTAAAGAGGATTATGGCTATAAGAGTTAGGAAGAAGACCAGTAGCTTCCCTTTGTAAATATTTTTGTTGTAATCAAAAGACTTATCATATTTTTGTAATAGTTTTTGTAAGGTCGAGAGCCATAAGACTCTTATGAATTTAATTAGCCAATTCCGTTGTAGACTTTCATTGTAACATATTCCAGTAGTAGATGATGCTTTTACCCTTTTGTCATAGCATTTAGTTATTATTATTTTGGTCATGGACCATTCGGTACTTCCACCAGTCATGTGCCTCAGGGTCCAAGATGAAAATTTTAAATTTTTACATATTTTGGCTATGCTGGGGCATGACAGGTTTTTTTGGTATCACAGCCTAGGTTTAGGCTTTTACCGTCTGCCCAACACACTTAAGCTATAAACCGTAAGATTTCTTAGACCAATACTGGTCATAGTTAGTTTTTTTAAGCAGGTAAGTTATGGAGTCGTACATAATACCAGACGTCTTCGAAGGATATAAGGTTAGCCGTTAGACCATAGACGCTTAGTTTATGTGGATGGCTTCCTTAGATATTTTGTTAGAACGACTTGTTATATCGACAAGATGTTTAGGCTTTGACTAATTTCCTGAGACGAATCTCGGAATAGTCACCTTAGCCTAGAGTCTAGAAAGACTAAGGATAAGATACTTCATCACCTTAAATTACATGTTAGTTGAGTGGTTCCACTTGTAAGTTAGATAACGTCATAGCACGAAACTTAGAAATAAAAATTCCCTAGTCGTATATAGAAATACAAATAGGCCTTGTGGATAGATAGACACCTTATACGCTTAGATTGATCTATATTGCTTAGATAGTATGCGATGTACGAAATAGGATAAATTGGGATAACCTTATGGACACCAACTCATACATAAGAATGCGCGAATCTTTGCAATGTCTGATACACTTGCAATCTGCTAGGACACATGCACAAAGATTTTCAAACTCCCAAGATCTACCACCGACCAGATTTCAATTGCTAGTATGGCAACAAGAAGGGTCATCTTCTCAAGGACTATTGGATGATGAGGGCACACAACAACAATGCTTTTCTATAGCAAGGAGCACTGAGATATTGACTTAATTAAATATCCGAGTCGATGGAAAAGACGCGAGAGTGGAACGTACCTTCGACAAACCGAACGACCTCATAGACTGTTGACATTGACCACGTTCAATCACAACGAACGACTCACATTGGGAACATTAGTAAAGATGAGTACTGCATTCCACCTTTAAGCTAACGATCAGATCGCACAGGGCCAACCAAGAGAAGACATATTTCGGGTTTACAATATCTTGTGCAAGTTATAAATTAAAACCATATAAGGCTGAGTAATTAGATCCATCTCTCTGATTTAACTCCTTTTGAGTAAACCCATTATTTTTCTATCTTTGGTTACGTTAGATCAATTATTCTTATGATGAACCTTGGGACGTCGTTTATTGTTCCACTACTTGACAGTTATTCATTTTCCCCTCTGATTTCACTTAACAAGATTTTGGATCATTCTGATCAGTGATAAATCCAATTGTGAATTCATTTGCTTTCTAATGCTATACGTCACCTCTTTGGACTTATCCTCATGTAAATCGATTCCAACAATTCATTTATAAACCACTCACTGTAAGTCATTTGGACTTATGATCTATTAAATTAATCCTTATGAATCGTTCAGGCTGTCACCCGTTTGACCAACTCTTGCAAGTGCATATCCCTTGACATTATTGCAAAGGAGCTCTCTGTATTTGTTCAACTAAGGAACTCAAGCATATTGCACCCCTTTGTAAACTAGTCTTCATTTCCTTTCATTTCACGAATTCTTCTTAACTTTTATCATTAAGACTTCTACTAAATTATTGGCTCATGAGACAAGAATTCTTATGTCCTACCTTGAAGGCCTTACACCTTTAGTCATTACATTACTATGATTGTCCTATAGTAATCATCTGATGATCATTCTCACATACTCATTCTATACATCGTGATCCTATAAGTGAGTAATCACGAACCTCTTCATTTCTAACTCAGTACACCATGAGTATTCATTTTGTTATGAATTCAACTCCTTATAAGTGAATTTAATCCTACTCCAACTACCAGTAACACCTTATATGCTATGTATTAATTAATGCACGGGGAAATTGCTTAATGGCTTGTGTCATCGCCTACGATGCCGAAACTCCACAACGATTTCATGTCAACACGTAAAGGAACTCAATCACAACAACACGCTTAAGAGGACGCTATGACCCCTACAAGTTATAGAAGACAATCATGAGACCAACTAGGCATCTCAACCATCACATCAAGAAGCTGGAAGGTAAGAATCTTGTTGATTAAAGACACACACAAAAAAAAAACCAGTGACACCAACAGCTAATATAATGCAGTCCACAATCACTAAAGGAAACTCTAGGTATATCAAGAACAAGTATCCCTTCCCAGGATAGGCGACTTATTCGACCAACTCTAAGGAACGAAAGCCTTTTCAATGATCAATACACGATCAGGTTACCACCAATTACTTGTTAGATCGTGAGACATACCGAAAACGACTTTCAGAACAAGACATGGGCCTTATGAATTTTTAGTTATGCCTTTTAGATTAACTAATGCCCCAGCGGTATTCATGGATTTGATGAATTGAGTGTTCAGACCCTTCTTAAATTAATTCATCATTGTGTTCATCGACGACATCCTTATTTACTCAAAGAGTGAAGAAGAACACAAGGAACATGTACAGATTGCACTCCAGACACTCGGAGAGAATCATCTCTATGCCAAGTTTAGTAAGTGTGAATTTTGGTTGAAAAAAGTTAAATTCTTGGGACATGTAGTTTCACAAAAGAAAATTTCAATGGACTCAACCAAGACGGACGCAATTTCTAGTTGGAATAGACCAACCAATGCATCAGAAGTACGAAAATTCCTCGGATTGGCCGGATACTATAGGAGATTCGTGAAAGGATCCTAAAGGATTTCGTCTCCTTTAACCGGACTAACAAAGAAGGATTCAAAGTTTGAATGGAAAGATAAGCACGAACGCGCCTTTTAAGAACTAAAGGACTAGGATGTGTACTTATGTTGAGACGAGTTTTCTCAGTTGGATGTTTTCTTTTTGAATACGTGGTCGGGTATATTGGTAGTTATAACTCGACGGTGAGAACACAAAGATCTTAAAAGACGTGTTAAAAAGTAATAAGGGTATCTTTGTTGTGCTTTACTATATACGTTCTATTTGATTTAGTTTTCTCACTCAGCTTTCATAAGCTGACGACGTTCATGTCACTGGACATTCCCATGTCTTGCTTATCTAGGTCACAAGAACACAGGCTATGGAGCTACTCAAGAATATAATGTGGAAGAAGATTATACTGAAGAGGATTATGGCTATGGGAGTTAGGAAGAAGACCAGTAGCTTCCCTTTGTAAATATTTTTGTTGTAATCAAAAGACTTATCATATTTTTGTAATAGTTTTTGTAAGGTTGAGAGCCATAAGACTCTTATGAATTTAATTAGCCAATTCCGTTGTAGACTTTCATTGTAACATATTCCAGTAGTAGATGATGCTTTTACCCTTTTGTCATAGCATTTAGTTATTATTATTTTGGTCATGGACAATTCGATACTTCCACCAGTCATGTGCCTCAGGGTCCAAGATCAAAATTTTAAATTTTTACATATTTTGGCTATGCCGGGGCATGACAGGTTTTTTTGGTATCACAGCCTAGGTTTAGGCTTTTACCGTCTGCCCAACACACTTAAGCTATAAACCGTAAGATTTCTTAGACCAATACTGGTCATAGTTAGTTTTTTTAAGTAGGTAAGCTATGGAGTCGTACATAATACCAGACGTCTTCGAAGGATATAAGGTTAGCCGTTAGACCATAGACGCTTAGTTTATGTGGATGGCTTCCTTAGATATTTTGTTAGAATGACTTGTTATATCGACAAGATGTTTAGGCTTTGACGAATTTCCTGAGACGAATCTCGGAATAGTCACCTTAGCCTAGAGTCTAGAAAGACTAAGGATAAGATACTTCATCACCTTAAATTACATGTTAGTTGAGTGGTTCCACTTGTAAGTTAGATAACGTCATAGCACAAAACTTAGAAATAAAAATTCCCTAGTCGTATATAGAAATACAAATAGGCCTTGTGGATAGATAGACACCTTATACGCTTAGATTGATCTATATTGCTTAGATAGTATGCGATGTACGAAATAGGATAAATTGGGATAACCTTATGGACACCAACTCATACATAAGAATGCGTGAATCTTTGCAATGTCTGCTACACTTGCAATCTGCCAGGACACATGCACAAAGATTGTCAAACTCCCAAGATCTACCACCGACCAGATTTCAATTGCTAGTATGGCAAAAGAAGGGTCATCTTCTCAAGGACTATTGGATGATGAGGGCACACAACAACAATGCTTTTCTATAGCAAGTAGCACATGAGATATTGACTTAATTAAATATCCGAGTCGATGGAAAAGACGCGAGAGTGGAACGTACCTTCGACAAACCGAACGACCTCATAGACTGTTGACATTGACCACGTTCAATCACAACAAACGACTCGCATTGGGAACATTAGTAAAGATGAGTACTGCATTCCACCTTTAAGCTAACGATCAGATCGCACAGGGCCTACCAAGAGAAGACACATTTCGGGTTTACAACATCTTGTGCAAGTTATAAATTAAAACC
Source organism: Hydrangea macrophylla (assembly GCA_033977485.1). NCBI lineage: Eukaryota > Viridiplantae > Streptophyta > Magnoliopsida > Cornales > Hydrangeaceae > Hydrangea > Hydrangea macrophylla. Next base: position 7,503,865 of record CM066990.1, on the reverse strand, counting down.
ATATAAGGCTGAGTAAATAAATCCATCTCTCTGATTTAACTCCTTTTGAGTAAACCCATTATTTTTCTATCTTTGGTTGCGTTAGATCATTTATTCTTATGATGAACCTTGGGACGTCCTTTATTGTTCCACTACTTGACAGTTATTCATTGTCCCCTCTGATTTCACTTAACAAGATTTTGGATCATTCTGATCAGTGATAAATCCAATTGTGAATTCATTTGATTTCTAAGGCTATAAGTCACCTCTTTGGCCTTATCCTCATGTAAATCGATTCCAACAATTCATTTATAAACCACTCACTGTAAGTCATTTGGACTTATGATCTATTAAATTAATCCTTATGAATCGTTTAGGCTGTCACCCGTTTGACCAACTCTTGCAAGTGCATATCCCTTGACATTATTGCAAAGGAGCTCTTTGTATTTGTTCAACTAAGGAACTCAAGCATATTGCACCTCTTTGTAAACTAGTCTTCATTTCCTTTCATTTCACGAATTCTTCTTAGCTTTTATCATTAAGACTTCTCCTAAATTATTGGCTCATGAGACAAGAATTCTTATGTCCTACCTTGAAGGCCTTACACCTTTAGTCATTACATTACTATGATTGTCCTATAGTAATCATCTGATGATCATTCTCACATACTCATTCTATACATCGTGATCCTACAAGTGAGTAATCACGAACCTCTTCGTTTCTAACTCAGTACACCATGAGTATTCATTTTGTTATGAATTCAACTCCTCATAAGTGAATTCAATCCTACTCCAACTACCAGTAACACCTTATATGCTATGTATTAATTAATGCACGGGGAAATTGCTTAATGGCCTGTGTCATCGCCTACGATGCCGAAACTCCACAACGATTTCATGTCGACCCGTAAAGGAACTCAATCACAACAATAAGCTTAAGAGGACGCTATGACCCCTACAAGTTATAGAAGACCATCATGAGACCAACTAGGCATCTCAACCATCACATCAAGAAGTTGGAAGGTAAGAATCTTGCTGATTAATGACACACAAAAAAAAAACCAGTGACACCAACAGCTACTATAATGCAGTCCACAATCACTAAAGGAAACACTAGGTATATCAAGAACAAGTATTCCTTCCCAGGATAGGCGACTTATTCGACCAACTCTAAGGAACGAAAGCCTTTTCAAAGATCAATACACGATCAGGTTACCACCAGTTACTTGTTAGATCGTGAGACATACCGAAAACGGCTTTCAGAACAAGACATGGGCATTATGAATTCTTAGTTATGCCTTTTAGATTAACTAATGCCCCAGCGGTATTCATGGATTTGATGAATCGAGTGTTCAGACCCTTCTTAAATTAATTCATCATTGTGTTCATCAACGACATCCTTATTTACTCAAAGAGTGAAGAAGAACACAAGGAACATGTACAGATTGCACTCCAGACACTCGGAGAGAATCATCTCTATGCCAAGTTTAGTAAGTGTGAATTTTTGTTGAAAAAAGTTAAATTCTTGGGACATGTAGTTTCACAAAACAAAATTTCAATGGACTCAACCAAGACGGACGCAATTTCTAGTTGGAATAGACCAACCAATGCATCAGAAGTACGAAAATTCCTCGGATTGGCCGGATACTATAGGAGATTCGTGAAAGGATCCTAAAGGATTTCGTATCCTTTAACCGGACTAACAATGAGGGATTCAAAGTTTGAATGGAAAGATAAGCACGAACGCGCCTTTTAAGAACTAAAGGACTAGGATGTGTACTTATGTCGAGACGAGTTTTCTCAGTTGGATGTTTTCTTTTTGAATACGTGGTCGGGTATATTGGTAGTTATAACTCGACGGTGAGAACACAAAGATCTTAAAAGACGTGTTAAAAAGTAATAAGGGTATCTTTGTTGTGCTTTACTATATACGTTCTATTTGATTTAGTTTTCTCACTCAGCTTTCATAAGCTGACGACGTTTATGTCACTGGACATTCCCATGTCTAGCTTATCCAGGTCACAAGAACACAGGCTATGGAGCTACTCAAGAATATAATGTGGAAGAAGATTATACTGAAGAGGATTATGGCTATGGGAGTTAGGAAGAAGACAAGTAGCTTCCCTTTGTAAATATTTTTGTTGTAATCAAAAGACTTATCATATTTTTGTAATAGTTTTTGTAAGGTCGAGAGCCATAAGACTCTTATGAATTTAATTGGCCAATTCCATTGTAGACTTTCATTGTAACATATTCCAGTAGTAGATGATGCTTTTACCCTTTTGTCATAGCATTTAGTTATTATTATTTTGGTCATGGACAATTCGGTAATTTCTCCAGTCATGTGCCTCAGGGTCCAAGATGAAAATTTTAAATTTTTACATATTTTGGATACACCAGGGCAAGACAGGTTTTTTTGGTATCAGTGCCTAGGTTTAGGCTTTTACCGTCTGCCCAACACACTTAAGCTATAAACCGTAAGATTTCTTAGACCAATACTGGTCATAGTTAGTTTTTTTAAGCAGGTAAGTTATGGAGCCGTACATAATACCAGACGTCTTCGAAGGATATAAGGTTAGCCATTAGACCATAGACGCTTAGTTTATGTGGATGGCTTCCTTAGATATTTTGTTAGAACGACTAGTTATATCGACAAGATGTTTAGGCTTTGACGAATTTCCTGAGACAAATCTCGGAATAGTCACCTTAGCCTAGAGTCTAGAAAGACTAAGGATAAGATACTTCATCACCTTAAATTACATGTTAGTTGAGTGGTTCCACTTGTAAGTTAGATAACATCATAGCACGAAACTTTGAAATAAAAATTCCCTAGTCGTATTTAGAAATACAAATAGGGCTTGTGGATAGATAGACACCTTATACGCTTAAATTGCTCTATATTGCTTAGATAGTATGCGATGTACGAAATAGGATAAGTTGGGATAACCTTATGGACACCAACTCATACATAAGAATGCGTGAATCTTTGCAATGTCTGCTACACTTGCAATCTGCCAGGACACATGCACAAAGATTGTCAAACTCCCAAGATCTACCACCGACCAGATTTCAATTGCTAGTATGGCAACAAGAAGGGTCATCTTCTCAAGGACTATTGGATGTTGAGGGCACACAACAACAATGCTTTTCTATAGCAAAGAGCACATGAGATATTGACTTAATTAAATATCCGAGTCGATGGAAAAGACGCGAGAGTGGAACGTACATTTGACAAACCGAACGACCTCATAGACTGTTGACATTGACCACGTTCAATCACAACAAACGACTCGCATTGGGAACATTAGTAAAGATGAGTACTGCATTCCACCTTTAAGCTAACGATCAGATCGCACAGGGCCTACCAAGAGAAGACACATTTCGGGTTTACAACATCTTGTGCAAGTTATAAATTAAAACCATATAAGGCTGAGTAATTAGATCCATCTCTCTGATTTAACTCCTTTTGAGTAAACCCATTATTTTTCTACTTTGGTTGCGTTAGATCAATTATTCTTATGATGAACCTTGGGACGTCCTTTATTGTTCCACTACTTGACAGTTATTCATTGTCCCCTCTAATTTCACTTAACAAGATTTTGGATCATTGATCGGGAGAGAACTAATCCTATTTATACGCTTTAACGAGCATTTGTTAGTACCTTTTTATCCTGTTTTTGTATATTTTTACTCTGTTTTCTAGTTTCTGACAGGTTTTGGAAGAAATCAACTAAACCAGGCTAAACAGGGTGAGAAAGCATAGTTGAAGAAGCTGAAAAAACCAAGTCGCGCGCGCGACCCGCGCCCGCGAAGATCCAGAAATCGCTCGCGCGATCCGCTCGCGCGAGAACCCCATAATCGCTCGCGCGATCCGCGCGCGCGAAAGCCAAATGTCGCGCTCGCGCTATATGCCCAAAAACCAAAGTTGCGTATTTCAGTATACTGAAGACTCCTGTGCAAATGAGACTGCTAAACGACGTCCAGACTGTAAATTACGTGCGTTTCAGTCCGTTTCGAGTGGTAAAGGCTTCCAAAACATGTTGTAAATCTATATAAACTCTATTTTACTTCAATTAGAGGGTTGGCAATTAATATACACACATTCTACAACCATACTTCCAGCCATTGAAGGGAGGGAAGCAAGGAGAAGAAGAAGAAGACCAAGGGTTTCCATGGCCTCCTCCATCAACCTCTTGCTATCTACTACTTCCATGGACGGCTAGATCATTGATCTAGGGTTTCAATGAAGCCCTAGATGAGTAATAGGGTTTTATTTATGCTTTTATTTTAGTTTTATTATGTATGGATGACAGTCACATGTTTAGAGGATTTTTATAAATAAATCGTACTTACATTGATTAAATCATTGCTTTCGGAATTTATTCTTGTCTTAGATCTATTTTGACTGTGATGTTCTCAACGATCTATTCTTGCTGTGCTTGTTTAGATTGTTTACATGTGATGGTGCTTTATTGATTCGTGCTATCAAGTATCCGAATAGTCCATGCCTAGGTTAGATGAATTAGATCACAAACCTAGTTTAGTGTGAGATTATTCGTGCTATCCGCAGATGGATTATGTTGGTGCTTGAACCATGATTATCTTCTTGTCGGAGGAATTGGGCTTGTAGCTACAATTCCCCATATTCATCCAACGTAATAAGCTAAAGTAATTCATAAATATTCCTATTATGAAGCTAGTGGTAGATTTGCAATCCTAGGTTTCCTTTAAATATTATTTAAAAAACACTTTTAATTGCTTTCCTAGTTTAGATTTATTTATTGTTAGTAGTTTAATTAAATTCAAAATCAAATCTGTTTTCCCTAATTAACTAGACTTAGGTTCTAAAATTAAATCGCTGTAGTAATCAATCTCTGTGGGTTCGACCTTTACTTCCACACTGCAAATCCTTTGAAAAGTAAAGAATACTTTTATATCTTGATTCTGACAAGATCAATTTTTGGCGCCGTTGCCGGGGATTGCATTACTACTCTTAGTTTTATAATCGTAGTTTAGTTAATTCGTAAATATTAGATTAGTTTTTATTCTTCTTATTTTCTGTTTTTGTTTTTAGTTACTAACTTGTTTTTTTTATTATTTTGTAGTCAACGTTTCCGAGTGGAGCAGCTAATTACATCAAAGGAGCTTACGCAAAAATAAAATAAATAAAAATTAAATAAATTGCTTCCTTTGGAATTCGCCTTAAACCGCTGTAAGTCAGGGCGCTGTGACGCACTATTTGCATTAGTTTAAAGGTTAATTGCACTGCATTAGCTAGGAAACCCGGGGCGCTGGGCTTGACGCGGTCATTGCATTACAGGATAATTTGCATGCATCATAGTAGTTGAGTGCTTGTTATCTTAGTTGCGTGATTGCTTGCTATTTGTTTTTTTTTTTTATTTGAGTCAGTCTTTGTTTTTAGTTTCGTTTCTTTTGTTTTAGTTTATGTTGGGTACACGTTCAAACAAACCAGATTTAAAATCTTTCGATCTTGAACTTGAACGTACCTTAAGAACTAGTAAGTCCACAACCCAAGCTTCTAGAGCTAGGTTGCAAGACGACGAATCAACTCCGATTCCGTCGTCGTTGTTTGAGGCCGAAATTCAGAGTACCCGTGAACGGATAAGGAAAACTCGAACTTTTCAAATTAAACCGATTAAAATGGCTGACGGTGGAAATAACAATAACAATCAAAACAACGGAGCTAATATGAATAATCCTAATATACCACCACCTCCTCCACTTAAAGATTATTTTATTCCTACGACTTACACACCGCAAACATGTATTGAATTACCGGAGGCGACAGCATCTCACTTTGAGATAAAGTCGTCTACCATCTCGCTGCTTCCATCTTTCCATGGCCGTTTAAATGAAGATCCTTATAAACACTTAGGAGATTTTCAGGACATATGCTCTACGTTGAAAATTCAAAATCTTACTGATGATGAATTAAAAATGCGGCTCTTTCCATTCTCATTAAAGGACAAAGCTAAATATTAGCTCCAATCTTTGGAGCCAAACACTATTAGAATATGGGAAGATTTACACACCGCATTTTTACAAAAGTTTTTCCCGATTATGCGTACGAACCAGATAAGAAAATCAATAACCAATTTTGTAATGCAAGATGGGGAATCACTTTACGACACGTGGGAAAAATTTAAAGAATTACTACGCTCGTGTCCACATCATCAGGTTCCTAAGTGGCAACTTGTTCAGGTCTTCTATGAGGGGCTTATTCCCTCTGTTAGGAATACCGTTGATGCCGTTTGTGCGGGAACCTTCCTACACAAAAGCGCCGACGAGGCCTGGAAAATGTTTGAAACGTTAAGCGAGAATTCGATGCACCAAACGGTGTCTGTCCGTTCAGAAGGATATCTTAATCAACCTAAGAGGGATGTAAAATTCGAGTCAAGTCAATCAATTGAAATAAAAAAACTATCTAACAAACTTGACCGACTTCTAACGATGAACCAAACGACAGCCCCACCCGCTCGTGAAATCTGTGCATTATGTTCCGATCCTTCACATTCGATACTTGCATGTCCATCGGCGAGTCAATTTCCGGAATTCATGGAGCAACACATTAATTCTATTCAACAATACCCACGAAATAATTATAATGCAACTACTAATAATCCGGATGCGCCATGGAGAAACCATCCTAACTTCTCGTGGAAAAATAACAATAATAATCCTAACGAGGCGACTAATTTTCCTAATGCGTATCGACCTCAGTTCCAACCTAACCAATACCAACAACCGCCTCCTAATGCTAATCCTTCAAGGGGAAATATTTTTGAGGAAAAGGTGTTGGCGTCCCTTAAGACTATTGAAACGCAAGTTCAGGCACAAGCACAAATAGTGCACTCTCATACGCAATCCATTGCGAAGCTTGAATCCCAAATGGGACAACTAGCTACTGTAGTAAGTCGTAGAAACGAGGGGACGTTGCCTAGTCAAACAATCCAAAATCCTAAGGGACAATATGAGGTTAAAGGGTCGAATGAACACGTGAACGCCGTCTCAACTAGGTTGACTACCCGAGAGGAGGAGGTAATAGAAATTCCGAATGGGAATGTGAAAGGTATGAATATTAACTCTAATAAAGAGACGGGTGAGGACATGAGCCAAAATAGAATTCAAAAAGATAAAGAATCGGTCCCAACGAATTATACTCCGAGAATGCCATATCCACCAAACGTTGAGGGACCGTCACATTTACCTAAGAAAGGGTCTAAGGTTGAGGATATACTCGAGGTGTTCAAACAAGTTAAAATAAATATTCCTTTCCTCGATGCTATAAAACAAATACCCGCCTATGCTAAATGTCTAAAGGACCTTTGTACACAAAAGCGCAAAATACGGAGTCATACTCCTAAAAAGGTCTTTCTCACGGAAAAAGTAAGCTCTATATTCCAACACTCACCTCCAAAGTATAAGGATCCCGGTACACCTACTATTTCATGTGTCATAGGTGACACTATCATTCATAGGGCTCTCCTTGACTTAGGAGCTAGTGTTAATCTCATACCTTATCACGTCTATCAACAATTAGGATTAGGTGAACTGAAACCTACGGCCGCTACTATACAATTAGCGGATCGTTCTATTAAAATTCCTAGAGGAATCGTCGAGGACGTCTTGGTTAAAGTTGATAAATGCTATTATCCTGTCGACTTCATGGTCCTTGACACTGAACCCGTGCTAGATGTTAGGAAACACACTCCTGTCATTCTAGGCCGTCCATTCTTAGCAACTGCTAACGCACGTGTTAATTGTCGGACGGGGGTAATGAAAGTGTCATTTGGGAACATGAATTTAAAATTGAACGTTTTTAACGCTATGGATCAACCTCTTAAAAACGACGATTCCCTATGTGAGGTGGAAGGTGAGGTAACACGGAATATCGAGCCTACCAAAGAAATAAACGTGAGTAACAAAAACGATATAGCGGACGAAGATGAGTGGATGAATCCTAATCCCGTGGACCCTAATGCGGAATCTACTCGGAAGGTAAGAAATCGATTCGAACATAATGACAAACCGTTAATCGATTTAATTCAAAGCGATGTTATTTCTGCGTACCAACGAGCTCTACCTGACATCCTTAGGGGTACACAGTCCGATATACGGCCTCCATAAAATCTTGAGCTAGAACGGTCTAGCTAAAGACGTAAAAGTTAGCGCTTCTTGGGAGGCAACCCAAGCTTTATTTCATCCGTTTATCTTGTTTTTGGTCGTTTTTGGGTCTGTTTGTGTCTGTTGTGGACATTTTGGACAGGTTTGGGGGTTGGAATTAAGTTATTTTAATAATATATACATAATTTTAATCAAAAAATGGAAAACACCAAACTCGCGCGCGCGGCCCGCTCGCGCGAGACGTCGCTGGCGCGAGTTTGTCCCTTAACGTTTTCCTTTGCTTTTCTTTATCTTGAGCCTCAGGTTCTCCTCGCGCCTCATTTCGCGGGCGCGAGGGACCTCGCTCGCGCGAAAAATAAAAAAAAATAAAAAATATATATATATATTTTTGGGAATTCGCGCGCGCGACGGCCGCTCGCGCGGACCGCTCGCGCGATTCCCCCTTTTTCCTGTTTTTTTTCTTTTGTTTTCTGTATCCTTCTCCCATACTTGTTCTGATAATGTTTTTGTTTCTGTTTTTGTTTATTAAGCCATTTTAGATCGTGTTAGTTATTGTTTTCCTTATTAGATTTATACTTTTTCGTTTATTTCTTTTCCATTTGATAGTTTAGTTTAATTTGGATTAGTTTTTCAATTTCTATTTTATATTTCTGTTTCTTTTCCTTTTAATATTTTTGTTAGTTTCTTTTCGTTTATCGAATAGTAACAGGTAACACTGAACTTTATTGTCACATGCTTGTGTGTTCACCTGCTCTATGCTTGTCCAGATCGAGGTATTATCGTTCTTTTCTTATGTACTCTCCTTTCTTTGGTTTTATTGTTTCATTGGGGACAATGAAAGGTTTAGGTTTGGGGGTATGCACACACATGCACGCCATTATGCACTAAAATTTTAAAATTTACAATAAGTGTGACGATGTTACCTACGGTTTTGCAATCGCTAGTCGATACTTCTTGTTATGTAATGTGATTTGTTATAGAATGATAAACAAGGGAAGATGTGATTAAACATTTACTGAAGTCATGTTGAAATGTTTTAAGTTATGTATTGTTTGAATCGTAGTTTTATATCATAGATTTGCACATAAACTATGCACTGCACGTAGTCGCTTGAATACATGTTGGTTGTGAACTATAATATGATTCGGATTTCTAGATAACACATGGTGGAGACTAAGCCCGGTGAGCTTTTGAGCCTATCTTTTCTATTTAGAGGGTTAGAAATACATTGTGTTTGTCGAATTTCATTGAAATAGCGCATCTACTTGTTGTTTAGTCTCAGTATCCTTGTTTTGGTTGATAATCAAGTTAAAATATTTGTTACCATGCTAAATAATCTTCCATTGTAAACACTGAAAAACCATATAACCATAGGACATGATTATAGGCCCTCTTTGTTTATGACCAATAAATGAAAATTTTCCTTAGTTCGCCCTTTTGAGCCGTTAAAATGCCTCTTTTTCTTTGTTCACCATTATCCTCTTTAAAAAGCTCCAACTTGATCAACTTGGAGTATACCACTGGAAGAGTGATCAACTTTTAGTAGTATTAAGGCGATGTGTTGATGAAGAAGAGAAAAAATAAGAAGTTATTGGGATAGTTGCTTGGTCTTCAATGCATATTCATTTGAGAAACAAGAAAAGAAAAAGGAAAAGAAACAAAATAAAGAAGAGGAAGGTTGAAAAAAAAAATGAAAGAAAATGAATGAAAAGGAATGGAGAGAAAGAAAAGATGAAAAGTTGGTAGAAAAGATGAATGAAAGAGATCGAACATGCCTTACAATGCCATTCTAAATCTACCCATATATCCATTTTATCCTTTTTCATTACCTGAGCTACATTACAACCTTTAAAAAGTCCTATTTGATCCTAGAAAAACATGGTTTGGATATGAAAACGATGGGAGGGGGATTAAAACATGGTAATGATTAATTTTTCTTGATTGATTGGCATCCTATCCATGAGACTACTGTTCTTTCATGTCATGCGTCTTCTTCATGTCGTATGTGAGCATTTTTCGTCTTGAAAACATATTTCTTTCACTCACATATTTTAGAAAAATTACACCTGTTTCTGAGTGTTTCATTTGAGAGTGTAATTGACATTGTGAGATTCGTAGTCAAGACATAGTTAGATGGTCATCCGGGTTATATTCCAAGTTCAGGATAAGCGCGTGTTCATTTGACTACCATATCACACACGTGCAATTTTATAAGAAACTCTATTGATTTACACGATGCATGCACTTGATTGTTTCTCATGATATAGGTGAACGTTTGATTCCGTTTCTTTATGTTCGTTATTCTATTTCGAATCTTTGTTGTATAATAAGGAGTATTGATTGTTTTATTTTTCGTTTTAATAAAAGTTTTTAAAATTTTAAGTTAATAAAGATGGTTGTGGGTAACTTGTTGACGAGAACCCTCACGAGACTTCACTCGTCCGACTAGGGACACCTAGGGGTTTAAAAGGCTTGTTGCATACGCTAAATGCAATCGTGATCCATACGAAAATGGAATAGATTTTTATTAGTAGTTTTTATTTTAGTTTTGCTCGAGGACTAGCAAAATATAGGTTTGGGGGTGTGATCGGGAGAGAACTAATCCTATTTATACGCTTTAACGAGCATTTGTTAGTACCTTTTTATCCTGTTTTTGTATATTTTTACTCTGTTTTCTAGTTTCTGACAGGTTTTGGAAGAAATCAACTAAACCAGGCTAAACAGGGTGAAAAAGCATAGTTGAAGAAGCTGAAAAAACCAAGTCGCGCGCGCGACCCGCGCCCGCGAAGATCCAGAAATCGCTCGCGCGAGAACCCCATAATCGCTCGCGCGATCCGCGCGCGCGAAAGCCAAATGTCGCGCTCGCGCGACCCGCTCGCGCGATATGCCCAAAAACCAAAGTTACGTATTTCAGTATACTGAAGACTCCTGTGCAAATGAGACTGCTAAACGACGTCCAGACTGTAAATTACATGCGTTTCAGTCCGTTTCGAGTGGTAAAGGCTTCCAAAACATGTTGTAAATCTATATAAACTCTATTTTACTTCAATTAGAGGGTTGGCAATTAATATACACACATTCTACAACCATACTTCCAGCCATTGAAGGGAGGGAAGCAAGGAGAAGAAGAAGAAGACCAAGGGTTTCCATGGCCTCCTCCATCAACCTCTTGCTATCTACTACTTCCATGGACGGCTAGATCATTGATCTAGGGTTTCAATGAAGCCCTAGATGAGTAATAGGGTTTTATTTATGCTTTTATTTTAGTTTTATTATGTATGGATGACAGTCACATGTTTAGAGGATTTTTATAAATAAATCGTACTTACATAGATTAAATCATTGCTTTCGGAATTTATTCTTGTCTTAGATCTATTTTGACTGTGATGTGCTCAACGATCTATTCTTGCTGTGCTTGTTTAGATTGTTTACATGTGATGGTGCTTTATTGATTCGTGCTATCAAGTATCCGAATAGTCCATGCCTAGGTTAGATGAATTAGATCACAAACCTAGTTTAGTGTGAGATAATTCGTGCTATCCGCAGATGGATTATGTTGGTGCTTGAACCATGATTATCTTCTTGTCGGAGGAATTGGGCTTGTAGCTACAATTCCCCATATTCATCCAACGTAATAAGCTAAAGTAATTCATAAATATTCCTATTATGAAGCTAGTGGTGGATTTACAATCCTAGGTTTCCTTTAAATATTATTTAAAAAACACTTTTAATTGCTTTCCTAGTTTAGATTTATTTATTGTTAGTAGTTTAATTAAATTCAAAATCAAATCTGTTTTCCCTAATTAACTAGACTTAGGTTCTAAAATTAAATCGCTGTAGTAATCAATCTCTGTGGGTTCGACCTTTACTTCCACACTGCAAATCCTATGAAAAGTAAAGAATACTTTTACATCTTGATTCTGACAAGATCAATCATTCTGATCAGTGATAAATCCAATTGTGAATTCATTTGCTTTCTAATGCTATAAGTCACCTCTTTGGACTTATCCTCATGTAAATCGATTCCAACAATTCATTTGTAAACCACTCACTGTAAGTCATTTGGACTTATGATCTATTAAATTAATCCTTATGAATCGTTCAGGCTGTCACCCGTTTGACCAACTCTTGCAATTGCATATCCCTTGACATTATTGCAAAGGAGCTCTCTGTATTTGTTCAACTAAGGAACTCAAGCATATTGCACCCCTTTGTAAACTAGTCTTCATTTCCTTTCATTTCACGAATTCTTCTTAACTTTTATCATTAAGACTTCTACTAAATTATTGGCTCATGAGACAAGAATTCTTATGTCCTACCTTGAAGGCCTTACACCTTTAGTCATTACATTACTATGATTGTCCTATAGTAATCATCTGATGATCATTCTCACATACTCATTCTATACATCGTGATCCTATAAGTGAGTAATCACGAACCTCTTCGTTTCTAACTCAGTACACCATGAGTATTCATTTTGTTATGAATTCAACTCCTTATAAGTGAATTCAATCCTACTCCAACTACCAGTAACACCTTATATGCTATGTATTAATTAATGCACGGGGAAATTGCTTAATGGCTTGTGTCATCGCCTACGATGCCGAAACTCCACAACGATTTCATGTCGACACGTAAAGGAACTCAATCACAACAACACGCTTAAGAGGACGCTATGACCCCTACAAGTTATAGAAGACAATCATGAGACCAACTAGGCATCTCAACCATCACATCAAGAAGCTGGAAGGTAAGAATCTTGTTGATTAAAGACACACACAAAAAAAAAACCAGTGACACCAACAGCTACTATAATGCAGTCCACAATCACTAAAGGAAACTCTAGGTATATCAAGAACAAGTATCCCTTCCCAGGATAGGCGACTTATTCGACCAACTCTAAGGAACGAAAGCCTTTTCAATGATCAATACACGATCAGGTTACCACCAATTACTTGTTAGATCGTGAGACATACCGAAAACGGCTTTCAGAACAAGACATGGGCCTTATGAATTTTTAGTTATGCCTTTTAGATTAACTAATGCCCCAGCGGTATTCATGGATTTGATGAATTGAGTGTTCAGACCCTTCTTAAATTAATTCATCATTGTGTTCATCGACGACATCCTTATTTACTCAAAGAGTGAAGAAGAACACAAGGAACATGTACAGATTGCACTCCAGACACTCGGAGAGAATCATCTCTATGCCAAGTTTAGTAAGTGTGAATTTTGGTTGAAAAAAGTTAAATTCTTGGGACATGTAGTTTCACAAAAGAAAATTTAAATGGACTCAACCAAGACGGACGCAATTTCTAGTTGGAATAGACCAACCAATGCATCAGAAGTACGAAAATTCCTCGGATTGGCCGGATACTATAAGAGATTCGTGAAAGGATCCTAAAGGATTTCGTCTCCTTTAACCGGACTAACAAAGAAGGATTCAAAGTTTGAATGGAAAGATAAGCACGAACGCACCTTTTAAGAACTAAAGGACTAGGATGTGTACTTATGTCGAGAAGAGTTTTCTCAGTTGGATGTTTTCTTTTTGAATACGTGGTCGGGTATATTGGTAGTTATAACTCAACGGTGAGAACGCAAAGATCTTAAAAGATGTGTTAAAAAGTAATAAGGGTATCTCTGTTGTGCTTTACTATATACGTTCCATTTGATTTAGTTTTCTCACTCAACTTTCATAAGCTGACGACGTTCATGTCGCTGGACATTCCCATGTCTAGCTTATCCAGGTCACAAGAACACAGGCTATGGAGCTACTCAAGAATATAACGTGGAAGAAGATTATACTGAAGAGGATTATGGTTATGCGAGTTAAGAAGAAGACCAGTAGCTTCCCTTTGTAAATATTTTTGTTGTAATCAGAAGACTTATCATATTTTTGTAATAGTTTTTGTAAGGCCAAGAGCCATAAGACTCTTATGTATTTAATTAGCCAGTACTATTGTAGCCTTTCATTGTAACATATTCCAGTAGTAGATGATGCTTTTACCCTTTTGTCATAGCATTTAGTTATTATTATTTTAGTCATGGACAATTCGGTACTTCCACCAGTCACGTGACTTTGGGTCCAAGATGAAAATTTTAAATTTTTCCATATTTTGGCTACGCCGGGGCATGGCACACATAAAGCCTCAAATGGCTCTTTGGATTTCCAGTTCCATCAAAGAATTCGATATGAGGCATTTTGAACTTATCAGGGAGTTTTGCTTTCAGAGCATCATACAACCCCTCAACGTTGAACAAATGCTCATCCACCCCTTTGCTTTTCCTGATCACACTCTCTAGCTTGTCGATCTTAGCCAACTAGGTCTAAGTTTCCTAATCTAGCTGAACCTTTGGTTGACCTGTCTCCCCAAAGTCTTCTTCCTTGTGATATATCAAAGGCGATGGTGGTGGTAGATTAGTCAGCTGCTCAATCATTCTCGTCATGGTGGAAAGTTGTTCCCGATTCTGTTCTCTGCTTTGATCCAACACAGTTTGGATTGCGGCCAATCTGGCTTCCATATCAGCTTCGTATGTCATACCCTTAACCCTAGTTGGCTCGGCTGTTCCTTCTTCAAACCTTGATCTGATCATACGATTGTTCGAAGCTCTGACTCGGGAAGGAGTACAAGTTTTTGGTCCTATCTTCTTTTCTTGCTCTATTAAGGATTTTCAAAATAATTAGGTATCTTTATTGCAAAAGAATTTTCAAAGAATGATATTAAAAGTGTATTTATAAAGATGGAAAATCAAAGAAATCTTTTTCAAAAATTCTGAGGAAAACAAATCTTTTCTTTTCGGAAAATATATTAGAGGCGTCGCACTCGTGAGTCGTATATGCAATGCTCGTGTAGTGTATACAATGCAGATGAAATGCAATCTAATCTAAATATAATGCATCTTAATCTAGCTTAGACCTAGCATATCAGCACATAAACACATAAGATTCCTTGAGTATGCCAATCACCCTATTAATCCAATCATTATCTAAGGATTTTTAGCTTTGAAATTCTTAATGGCTCTGGTTTACAAAATTGAATTTTTCATGAGAATCTTTAAAAAAAAATGGGGAGATTTTGTAATTTTCAAAAGTACTTTTGAACCACCAATGCTTGTAGTGCAAAATCATGATTCTTTAAAACCAAGGTAGGAAATTTTAAAATTCTGAAATCTAATCAAAGCGTGAAATCATGATTCTTAAAAACCTAGGAAATTTTGAAATTCTCTAAAATCTGGGGAGAATTTTGAAATTGAATCATCAAAGTGTAGAATTTTGAAATTCTCTAAAATCTAGGGAGAATTTTTGAAGGATTTTGCAAAAGTAAATTTCAAATCGATTTTTTAAAACGGATATTCTCAGAATTTTCAAAAGACTCGGGTTTATTAAAGAAGTGCAAGTATTTTCGAAATTTTCAAAAATCACCCTTGAATAATGATTGGGTGTTTGGATAAAGACCATACTATTCTAGAGGAATCTACCATACAAGGTTTGATGTTGCCTTCGTATACACGTTCTCATCATCCATATAATCCCTTACAGGCAAACGTAGATAATTCATCACATTGTCCTAATCAAAGATGATAATCAAGATCCTAATTGAAGGGTTCTATATAAGCTATATGCAAAGGCTGGGGTTTAGTCTGATAATGGGTCCATTAGTAAGCTCAGCGGTGTGGGTGACCGCCTCCCCGAGGGCATTCCGTTCACACATGGACTCTATATACCGCACGCGGTACAAGGCTAACGGTGACTACATGCTACCAAAGTTTCTTGACAAATGGAGGAAAGGAGGCCCTCCACCCTCAAGGCAATGGTCTCTAGTAGTCACGGTAAAGGAACAATGAGAGTGCAAATACAGGCAGAAATAACACGATTATCGATTAATAACAAGGATATTCATTGGCTCAAGTTAAACCCTCGAAGAATAAGAAACTATATGTTTCATGTTCAAATCCCTAGTGGAGTCGCCAGATTATGGACCATGCGCGTTGAGAGGGGTCCTGAAGTTTCCCTCGATATTGTTCCAGGATGGATCAAAGGAACACACTTTAGGGAAACTAAAAGTCCCTTCCGCGGTCCTGAGACAAAGAGTCGCCACCTAATTTTATCGAAAATTAGGAAACCCAAGTTTGACTTGCCCAAAATTGAATAAGGTTACTCGCCCTTCATCACCAGAAACTAGGTTTGGGGTCTTGGTATGAGAGGGGAAAGAGCCCAAGCAGGACTAAAGCACCCCCTCCTCGCCCTACCGAACGGTAGGACTTGATTCAAATATCCTTGTTCTTAATTCATAATTGGTGTTGTTTCCTCAAACATACTAGATAATATACACATGTCAAAAAGGGAACATCTAATGATAATCATTTCAAGAGATTAAATCAAGTAGCAATCAGATGCACATGCAATACAAGAGAGAGAGGTATACTCACAGTGGCTAGTCCCGCCCGGGACCAATACAAATAAAGGAAATATGTCATGATATACAAGAGGGAACGAGAAGACTTACATTAGGTTGACTCAAGCAGAGTTGCAAAAAAGCAAAAGAAAGGAAATGTGTAATGCAATCATACAACAATCCTAGATAATATGTCTCTAACATATAAGCACATAAATGGAGACTATCCTAAAGGAATTGTGTCATTGAAAACAAAGTTGTAAAACCTAGAAAAATTCTAAGAGAAAGGATAGAGATAATACACGATACATGGGCACTAAGCCACATGTAGACGAGGCAAGCTCACAAATCGAAGTCCGGATCCATGGCATTAAATTTTCTGAACTAAAGCACCAAGGAATACCCAGGCATTGCAAAAAACACAAGCAAACAAATGATATGCATGAAAAACAAGAAGGAGACATCATCAATCAAATTTCCAGATTCAGCAACCTCTAATGAATCCGATCAAAAGTGGTCTTTATACATGAGCTGGGTTAAAACCCTTTTAAAAAAAGTTAGATACATGCCTTAGAGAACTTCTCCAAAAAGTAGGACCTCCTTACCATTTTTAAAGTTTGAGAAATAAGAGTTTTGGGAACAGTAGATCAAGACTGTCCACTATTTTTGTAAAAATCATAATTAATTCTACAAAAATCATGTGAAGCTCTATTTGGTGTCAAAAGAAAGATATTTCATTATTGTTTATGAAACAAATAATCCCATGGACATATCATGATCTCAAGGGCTCTGAAAAGTTGTTTTAATTAGACTCTGTTATTCTAGAAATTTGGTGTCATTTGACAAAGAAATATAAAACATAATAGAAATTCATGAATCATGTTAATCTAAGCTCTTGATCTCTCATCCATTTATCCTAGATGATTTATTAAACCAAGTTTTATTCATTAATTATTGTTGAGTGATCAAGGTATGACCATTTTGTATACATAATCATGATTGTAGTTAAACTTAGAAAATTTTAGAATAGTTGTATCAACTTCAAATGCTTAGAAAAAGATCTTAACTCGATTGTATACTCACGATTTTACATCGGCATATAGATACATGAGTTAGGAATCATCCCTAAAAAGCAGATCATCGATAGCTATTATAGATTTTTTGAAATTCAAGCACAAAGAGCCGGTCTCTTAACAATTGCTATTAATAGCATTTGGATCCTAGTGACTCTCAAAACGGATCAAATGAAAGCTGGTTAATCAAAGTTTACCCAAAAAATTTGAAATTCATCAAACTATGGGTTTTGATGGACCAAATGTTATGGATAAAACCAATCTGTTTTGCTGAATTTTGACTAGTTCATTTTAAAGTGTGAGAGAAACATCTTAGGTGATGGTTGAAGCTTATTAGAGAGATCAAACTCATAGATCAACTTAATTATCATGATTCCCAATCAATTTAGCCCTTAAGTTCTATGAAGAACTATAGATCATGGATCAAAGGGACTTACAAATATCCTATTGGAGATGAAATTCAATAGGAATTCTATGTCATAGGAATAGTCAAGAGAAAATATGAACACAGGAATCATCATTCTCATAGATCATACTTCCAAACCATCATAGAATTAAAAATAGATATGTATATATAATCATGTATGCATGGATCTAAACTAAAATAGAAGAAAAAAATCAAAAGTGAAAATCAATCTCTAATTAAGAATTATCAACAAAATCAAAAGAGACTTGGATCTAGCTATGTAAGTGTGTAAAGAACAAGAAATGAAGAAGATGAGTGTTCTAACAAATAAAACAAAACTAAATTAGATCCAAGTCATATAGATATATATAAAAAAAGTGGGAATTAGAGATGAATTGTGATGTCTACCTCTTGGAGGATTCTCAATTATGCAATCAAAATTGAATTGAAGAGTCTTATTCTTTAAGTGTTCTTCAAGTTCTTCAAGCACTCATCCATGGAAGTTAAGGGAGGCAATTGAATTCCAATTCATCTAATCTAATTATCTTGAGATTAGTTTAGGAAATTTTAATCATAATTCACTTCATCGCTCTAGAAATCTCTCTTGAATTCTAAGTATATTCTTAAATCTTGCAAGTATATTCACTTGTATGTACTTAAAGCTTCTTCAAGATATTCGACATATTCCAAGATGATCTCATATGAGATGCATGGGATCTACATATAGAGTTTTGAAAACTTAACTCTTATGTTTTAGGGTTAAAACAGAGATTTTAGAGGTCAGAAAAGGGTTAAAATGGCCATTTCGGTGCCTAAATGCAGTTTTCAAGCAATTTCCTTGCATTGGGAGGCCTCTGGAAGGGTCTAGAACTCAATGAGCTTAATAGAGGGGGCACATGTGAGGTGGAGGCTTAGTTGGTACCTGATACCCCCTTTGTTGGACCCTCCATTTACTATTTGTGCTCCCCTAGTGGCCCTTATGTCCTGTTTCAAATATTACGTGCACTGCTTTTCCAGATTTTCGTAAAAATGCTTTTTGGTATTTGAAATCATCCGTTCATGTACCGTTGGAAAGTTGTCGAGTTGAATTCAGTATAAAAATATTCTACGAGGTTTTGAAATGAAAATTGAAGTTCAATTGAAGTCCGAAAGTCCTCCGGAACTTTCGTCATCTTTTTGAAATCAAACGACTTCTTTTTCAAAATTGCTTTTCAATGTGCATCGATTTCAAACTTTTCTTTAAAATTGAATCTCCGGATACCTATAATACTGTGTTTAGAACACTTTGTGTTCATATAACCTTGAGTGAATATGAATTTTAAGAGACGATTTTGACAAAATCGGGATTTATGCATGGAAAAGGGTTTTTTTGACTTGAAGACACTTTCCGAAGTTCACTCTTCTGATTATATGGAATCCAGTACCTTCCACGGGGTACTTTTCATCATCAAATCCTCCAAGACATTGTCCACCCTAAATCCTATTAGCGTAGTCAAAATTGGGTGTCTACACATTCTCAGCATGATTATTAGAACATTTAAAATCTAGTTTAAATGAAAACTGTCTTTTTTTCCAAATAGGGATGTGAGGATGATTCTTGCACCTGCTGATTCTTCTATACTGGATCCATCAAACCACAATACCCACGGGGTAACAAATATGTATCCAATTTCAACCCCTCTTAGGATTTCAGGATTTATATCAAGGCAAGGATGGTCAGCCAGGAAATCAGCAAGGACTTGTCCTTTGATAGCCTTCTGAGGGACATATTGAAGGTTGAATTCTAACAAAGTTAAGGACCACTTAGCCACTTTACCAGTGATAATTGGTCTTGACATCATATATCTAGTAACATTAGTCTTACACATGACTTCCACTATTACAAGTAGCATATAATATCTTAACTTAATACAAGAGAAGAATAAAGCCAAACACAACTTTTCAATTGATGTATATCTCTGTTCCACGTCAGTTAGTACGCAGCTCAAATAATACACCGCTTGTTCGACACCTCTGTTGTTAATTTGAACTAACAAACTTCCAATTGAATCACTAGAGGCTGAAACATACAATCTTTAAGGTTTATTTGGCTCAGGAGAAACTAAAATGGGCGGCTTAGCAAGATACCCCTTGATTTGCTCAAAAGCCAGCAGGTGTTCTTGTCTCCAAGCGAATTCTTCTTCTTCTTCAGTTTTAATAGTGGACAAAAAACTTTAGTTTTTCCTGGTTGTACGGATGAATCCTGCCTTCAACAATCGTTTTACCTCTTCCTTAACTTTTAGGATGATCGCGTTCACCATTCTTCTTGGAGATTGCTTATAAGGCTTATATCCTGGCTTTATTGGAAGTTGATGTTCTACCAAACTTCTATCCAAACCAGGCATCTCATTGTAATCCCAGGCAAAATAATCTTGGTATTGTCGCAATAAGTCAAGTGACTATTTTTAAAATTTGCTGGAAGAAGTTGACTACGAATGTAATACTCCTAGGACCGTCTGCACCCCCCCCCCCCCCCAAGTTAACTTCTTCTAATGGATCCTAAACCTCGGCCTTACCATCATCCAACTTGGGTGTTGCCTGAGGTATTTTGGATGCTTGAATCTGATCTGGTTCACCTCAATCAATCTCTTCCTTCATACAGTCTAATAACCAAGTTGATTCCTAAACTCTCAGCTGCGCATCATCCTAAATTCGACGCATAATGTCGAGGTATATTTCAATGTGGTGTTCTTCCATTAAACAACATTGTCTGAGTCAGCATATTTCTGGCTTCCTCCGCTTACTACGGGAGCGATCCCCTTGGGACAGCCATTCTTGTCAATTTCCCAGAACCGTAATGGTGCAATCTCCATATCATAGAATGTAGCTTCAGCCACATGAGATTCAACCAAAAATGGTTTCTTGTTGATTTTAATGATTTCTGGCTCATCTTCTTCTTCATTCCAAAAAATCAAACATTGGTGCAAAGTGGATGGCACACACCAAGCTGTGTGGATCCAATCATGACCCAACTAGGCATTATAATGAGAAGTAGTATTTACTACAAAAAATGCTATTAAGGCCATCCTGCTCCCAATGGACACCATGACTGGGAGCACTCCTCATGATTGGACTGATGCTCTAGAGAACCCTACTATGGCCACATTGGCATCGATGAGATCATTGCTAGTTTTTTGCAAATTTTTAAGCATATGTGAAGGCAGCAAGTTAACCAAAGCTTCATTGTCCACCAGTACTTTGGACACTGGTAGACCATTAAAATTGGATTTATCATATAATGGTTTTAGGTGTTTGGCCATTCCAATATTTGGCTTTCAAACACAATGGCCATATTTTGCTTTGAATATGAAATTGGCACATTTTGAGTAACGGGTTTTAGTGTTTGGGCTTCTTCCATAATGCACACCATAGGCTCTGAGCCATGATTAATGTCCCCTTCTAGACCATCGGGCTGCCAATCATGGGCCACAAAAGCATATGGCATAGTATAAACCATGTTATCATAGAAGGATAGCACTGATCGTCCTAATTGGAACATGTCATCATGTTTTGTATTGATGTTCTCTAACTGATCTAAGTTTAACAAGTCTACTGATTGTTCGTCATCATTCTAAATCTGATCATTTATAGGATCTTCATCATCCTAAACCAATACCCAAATTCAGACTAAGCGAGGTTATCTTCATCTTCTGAATGGTCTGAGCTCAACAGATTGACTGATTGTTCGGCATCAGTTTTAATCTGACCAGTTATAGGATCTTCATCATCTCGAACCAAAACCCCAAATTCAGACTGATCAAGATTATCTTCATCTAAGGGTTGGCGGTCTATCTTTTTCATATTTTCATGACCGGTATGCTCATTAAATTCTGGCAGATCATCCCCCATTTCTTTAATAGCTTCAATTTTCTTATCATCATCCTGATTTTTCAAACTTGTTTCAACTTTACGAACCCATTGGTTAGACTTGCCCTCAAATCTCTAGATAAACGGTTATTTGTTCTTCTGGGCAGCCTTTTTTTGTAGCAAATGCCACTTTTGAGTTCAAGTTAAAAATGGTGGATCATAATATTGAGGGAATTTAGGATGTTGAACATACATACAATGCCCATCTTGTGGACAGGAGGTAACACCATTCTTGGTTTGGTATTAGGATACACTGCAGGCTCTGAACCTCTTTTTTGACTGACTAAACTTTTGACCCGATTTTGTGAATGATGATTCCCCTCCTGTCTTGGCTTTTTCTTCTTGTTTGTTTGGGATATTACCACCCCTTTAACCTTATTATGTCCACCTTTATTCATTGTGACCCAAAAACCTCCTGGACGTTGGATTACCTTACCCTGATTACTTCCTCTTTTGAGGGTTCTTTCATCATCCTCAAAAGCATAATTTTGTTGTTGGAGTGGTACTGCCGATATCTCTGTGCAACTGATACAGAGAACTGGCTATTCGCTAGCTTTTGCTAACTCCTGTAAAGGCATCCTCATCATAATGTATGACTCATAAGGATTAGTGCTATGATAATACACTCATGTCCTTGTCTCAAATGGTGGTGCTTCTGGATTGAGGCCTCTAGACTGAGCTTTAGGCCTTGAGACCTGTAGACACCCCATTTTGTCGGCTATCATATTTATGAGACCCATAGCTTGGTGGTTCACAATGATCGAAAAAAAGACTTAAAAGGATTCCTGGAAGTTAGTTCCATCTCTCAGAATGCTCAGAATGACCAAAATGCCCCTAAAAGCCCAGAAGCTCCCAGATTGGACCAAAAGTTCTGGAAACATGCTACGTCATAAGAAAAACATTAAAATGAATTTTTTAAGTAAAATCGGATGAAATCGTCAGCTCCCGGAGACCCCCGGAAGTCCCGGAAGTTCCCGGAAAGTCCCCGTTGACCGGTTTGACCAAGGTTTGACCAGAGTTTGACCAAGTTTGACCAAAATCGTTCGAATTCATCGGAATCATTCTAAATCATGAGAAAAGTATTAAAACGAGGTTCAAAAGAAAATCGAGCGAAAACGTCAGCTCTTGGGAACTCCCGGAGATTTCCAGAACTTCCCGGGAATCCCAGGTTTGACCAGTTTGACCAAAATTTGACTTTGGAACCGAGGCACCGAAACAATTTTCAAATATTTTTCATGGATACTAGAGGTCGATAGATTTCCAACGGTATATTGCATATAATTTCTGGATTTAAAACGAATTTATTATGAATTTCCAAAGGCGAAAAAAGGTGATCAAATCGGCTTTTATCGCAAATACCGCAAAAATTTTCAAAGTGACCTATCCCCGAACTATTTTGTTATGTAAAGTAAACTCCATTACCTTTCCAACGGTATATCACAACCTCAATTTGGAGTTCGTACGCATTTTCTGTGAATTTCGGACGAAATAGGGCCTTTTTGCGAATACCGGAACCTCTGGGGGCCTAAACAACATTATCTGGACGAAGGAGGAGCAGTGCCGCCGCGGCACTGTCCCAGTGCCGCCGCGGCACTCCCCTCCAGAATAGTGTATTTTTGTAATTTTTCTTGGGGATTCATTTTGATTAATTGAAAACCAAAACGACGTAGTTTTATGTTCACGGATGTTTGGGACCAATGGGAACACTTCTAAAATCCCAAAACCACCCCAAATTGGCCTATATAAACCCCCCATTGCTCTTCATTTTGGGGGGGCCAAGTGCAAAAGCTTGAAATGTTGTAGAGAAGAAGAAAGATAGAGATAGGTTTAGAAGAGAGAAAAGGAGCTTCCTCCTACTATTTTGCTATAGAAAGTGAGTTTTAATCTTGTGTTCTTCCATTACCTCTCTTATACT
Source organism: Hydrangea macrophylla (assembly GCA_033977485.1). Taxonomy (NCBI): domain Eukaryota; kingdom Viridiplantae; phylum Streptophyta; class Magnoliopsida; order Cornales; family Hydrangeaceae; genus Hydrangea; species Hydrangea macrophylla. Next base: position 7,480,046 of record CM066990.1, on the reverse strand, counting down.
TCACATCCCAAACAACCCCAATCACCATTCTTGAGCATTCTTGAGTTAGGAAGCTACTTCCATGTCCAAATGTCAAAATCTATGAGTGAAACACCAAGCTACAAGTCCAAAATCACATTGATTATCATCTATTGATTGTTATTTACTTACTTGTTCATATTATGTTCATCTCTTCTTGCCTCATTTCTTTTTTATTTTCTTTATTTACTTACTAGTTCATCATCATCTAGATGATGACATGAAGTTTGAGGTGAGTGAATCCTTATGGATAGTAGCTCTTAACCTCAAAAACATGTTTGATAGATGATGATCATAACTGCAATACCTCCAAGGTATCCTTGAAGTTATGTTCAAATGAAAATGATTCTCTCCAACAATCTTGGAGGTTCTTGATGATGAGTTTGATGTTGGTATTTTAAGTGGCTATGATCTTTATTGAGTATTGAAAATATATTTTCAAAACCTCTATTTCAAAACCCCCTTCAATCCCTCTCATTTTGATCTCAAGAAAGAAAACCTTGTTTTCCCCAAAAATCTTCAAAACAGTGAGTCAAAACAGTGAGTGATCTGAGTTCAAAGATTTCTCTAGAACTCAATACTCAATGTATGGATGCAAGGCCACTTGAAAAGTCTTCCTAACTCATTAGAGAACACCCATGATTTTTAGTTTGACTTGAAAATACTTGAAAATGGTCCATTTGGACCCAAAACATTCTCTCCAGATATTCTGCCTCTGTTGTCACAGCAGCTTGGTTGACTTCTAACTTCTTTTTCAGAAAACTTTTCCAAAAGGGGTGGTCCTAACTTATTTTTCCCTTAACCTTCAATGTCTTATGGAACTTTCTATATAAAATGGGCCTCCAGATCATTTGTTTTCATTTTCTAAGATATTTCAACATTTCAGTCGACAGTACGGACTCTGTTTCTGAGTGACCTCTATTGTTTATATGATTTCCCTCAATCTGTGATAGTCATTAAAGATTGGATTTTTGGGTTGTATTCTAGACACAATAAGGAACATTTCCATAAAAAATCGTGCATTGAAAGCATTCCTAACCCCTCTTTTCAATTTTCCAAAGATCTAGTTACTATTCTGTCCACTATTCACAGCAAGCACATTTTAACTTTCATTCTTTGATTTGATGCTTACATGAACTCCAAATTAGCTCATGTCTTAGGAAGTAGTTCATACTACATTTGTACATATCCCATGATGATTTCATTCATTTATTCTTACACATTCTAGACTTCTAAGTCATTCTAGGAATCCATGAGCACAAAGCACACTACAACCTTGGCACATTCTAGATGCATACATTGCATCCATGCAAGATTTGGGGCCTTCATGGCTCCTAATCTAAGAAGATTATAAGGAATGAACTTGATCACACGTTCATGTTTCCCCCGATCTAATCATCCTTTCTCATCCATCCCGGGGATTGAGAGGTCTTCTTTTCTCAAAGATTAACATGCATCATACTAGCTTTCTAAGCATATTTTGATTTCTTTGTTTATTTGTTTCATTAACAATTCATGTCCCCCTTTAGATTAGGAAGTCTTGATTATTTGATACATGATTAGACGATTTTTCCTAGGTTTATTTGTGTGATCTTTCACTTTACATTGCATGATATTTGACTTAGATCTTATGAATGATATTTTATCTTTAGATCTTCCATTTCAAGTTTCATATGTGATGTAGTATACTATCATAATAGTAATTGCCGAACCACACATAGTATAAGATGATTATTTGGATGCTAATTGAGGCCCGTCGAGAGATGGGGCGAGTTGAGGGTGTTTTAGTCGTGACAAAGGCTCCTTCCTCTCTCGTACCAAAACCCCGAGCCAAGTTCTTTGGTTATGAAGGGCCGGTGCCCTTTATCCGTTTGGGTGAGTTAAAATTAGGTTTCTTGGTTCCTTAAAGACCAAGTGGTGACTCTGTATCTGTTTTCAAAAGACCTTCTTTTCTTCGAAATCAACCTCTTGTTTTCTTTCAAATCAATTTCAAAACAAAAGAAAATCAATTCCGAAACCCCGGAAACAAACAGGAAAAACTGGGAGTGGACGACGGATTTTGCGTGTCCACAAGACCATGGTTTTCATTCTTCCTATTTTAGAAACATTCTTAATCTACCATTGTGGTTTGACTGGCTTTGTCATGTTGGTAAAATTGGCTGATACCATATTGACATGTGCTTTAGCCATGAACGGATTCTTGTCCACCTGTTGTATAGGCTTATCATTAAGGAATTTTATGGTCCCATTTTCTATCCACTTTTGTATGGACTCACAGAACATTGTACAATTATTAGTACTATGAGTCCATTTGTTATGCCATTTGTAATAAGTTTCCCCTTTACTTCATCGTTCGTTGGCAAATTATGTGTCAATTTCATTTTTTTTTTCTTTTACTAACCAATCGAAATCATGTTAGCCCTGGCAATATCAAAGTGATACTTTTTATTAGGCTTATCATTCTGACTGGTAGTGTTCTTTTCCTAAGCTTGGGCTGGTTTACATAAGACATCACATATAAATGGCTTTTGAGTAGTCATTTCAGCTGCAGTACATTCATATGCATTTTAATTTTCTTCGTCAGCCTGAGTTTCATCCTCGATTTCTACTAGGTGCTCAGGCTAATGATGTCCCTTGTAATACACACCCCTTGTACTATTTTTCTTTTGATTTTCCTCATCTGTCACTTTCTCGTATCGTGCCACGGCATCAACAACATGGCATAGGTCCGTAAACTGTTGACCCACAAACTGCATTCTAAGTGTAGATTTCAAATTATCAATGGCTAATCACATGTATTCTTCCTCTGGCAACCTAGCCTTACACCTATTCTGTACATATTTAAACCTAGTGATAAATGTCTCTACATTCTCTCCTGTATTTTATTTTAATCTACATAATCAGTGATAGTCACATCTGGGTCAGTTTGATAAAACTGACTATGAAAGGTTCTTTCCATATCTTGCCAAGTTTGGACGAAGCCTGTAGGGAGGTTTACATACCAAGTAAAGGTAGGTCCAGTAAGTGAATTGGCAAATAACCTCAATTTTAACATATCATTATAAGAAACCTCACCACACTATGCCGTAAAATGAGGAATGTGTTCCAATGTGGTCTATCTTCACCAGAGAACAAAGTAAATTTAGGTATTCTAAAGTATCTTGGGAACTCAAACATTCGATCGATAAAGTCTGGGTATGGTTTTTGGTATTGTGGTCAGACAGGGGCCCTAAACACTACCCCAAATTGTGCTCTTAATTGGTCATTAACATGCTCTCTAACTTTCCCATGTACCTATTCTCTGATGACGTCTACCATTTCGTCCCTATTTATCGCTAGAGGAACATAACCATGAATATCAGGGTGATAGGGATTATGTACCTTGTTTCCAACAGGCTGATGGAGTAGAACATTTGGTCCTCCATTGTGCATCATCAATTTTTGGAATTGGATTCAAGCTTGTGCTATCGATTGTTGGTGCCCCCTAATTTTCCCCAATGGTGGTCAGGGTTACCCCCCAGTCTGGATTGTTGGTTGATGATAATCAATGCCCCCAAGTCTGTTCTGCTGGCTGATAACATCCTCCACCCTACCCTCCTGACTGATGAAAGTGTCCCCCAGTATGATAATCATGTGCTTGCGACAAACTTGCCATATGGCCCCTGACTGGATAGGCAAACCTGCGTTTGGCAACAAGAGTTGGGCTAGTAAACCTCCAGTTAAAAAACCAATAGTCTGGGGATAGGTACCATCATGGTAACCAGGCTGATGGACTGGGACCATCATTTATCCTACTTACAAGCCATGGTGAGTGCTCTTATTGGGACCATTCGATACCCGTTGAACACCCAAAGGTCCTACACTCCATCCCATCTAGTTTGAACCTGGTTGGTTACTAGAACATGATGCATGGTTAAACATACCAGATCTAGGATGAGTCAAAAAACCATGTGTTGTAGGACGGGCAAGAACCTTTACATTCCCATAATTCAGTTGTGGAGCCTGATTTATAGGGACTTGTATAGGCTCCTTCTGTGCGCTGCCCTTCAAAGAAGATGCTGGGCCAAATTATTTCGTCATATATGACATCTGTCGGTCAATACTCTTAGTAATCTGATCTCCCATCTTCTGCATTATATCTGTTAACAGTTTCACAATTGTGGATGTTTGTTGCGAATTGGCTTGAAGCCAATCATGTAGCGCATTATCCAAACTAAAATGCATTGCTGATGCATAATCCTTCAGAGCCTGTTGGTCTGGCCCATTTACAGTAGCCCCAACATCTCCAGGCTGTTGTTGGAGTGACTCATGATTGACAGTGTGAGACTGATCACTGGTATTACCATGAACCTCCCCTTCAGCATTTTCTTCTGCTATCGGCTCAACCATTTCCAGTAGCATTGTAATCCCTTTGTCTTTTGCCAAATTATTTTTCAATGGCATGATGGACTGTTCAATTCTTCACAAAGTCCCACGGGCGTGCCAAAAATTGTATGGCAACTAATATGTAAGTCTTAAAGTGCGGGCATGCCAAACAAATGTCCTCTTGATATAAACAATTTGACAAATCAAACGAGTAGAGAAACAGAGGAAGAGATTTCTCTAAATAGGTTCAGGTTGCTTTAATTAAAGATTAAAGATTTGAAGCGTGAAGAAAACTGAGACTAGTAGAAGAGATAATAGAAAGAAAAAAAAAACTCCATTAATTCTTCACAAAGTACAGTACAATTAGAAGTGGTAATCTCACCTTCTAACTGGGATTACAAAGCTAATCCTAATTTAGTGAAATAAACTGACAATTAAAGATAAAGAAAAGACATAATGCAGAATACGAAAATATGCTAAGTATTCTTGATCTTCCGGGATCCCCTTCTCTATATTCCTTCGTTCCTTTAAATAGGTAACAATGGTTGTAACCGCTGCCCCTTTTACTGAGAAACTGCCCACTATCTCCATGATTTGGGAATAATGGGTTTCATCCATAACTGCACCTGTCATCACTTTTGCATTACACATGTCATTTATTTAATTCAACATAACCGCCAATAACCGTCCTACCACTAACATGGTCTGTGCACTGGATTATGGTATGATTGTGTTGCATCAATCTGTTCTCTCCATCAGCCTTCCTTCGTACACGTTCCACGTGTAATTCGTCGTTAGATTTAGTGGGCCCACTTTTAATTTTATTTTGTGGTGCAAATAGACACTGAGAGACCGAGAGACTGAAGACGACGCTAGGCCACCACCTAGTCTGCCGCTCCTCCACACCACCACCTGGTCTGTCGCCTCCTCCACCCCACTGCCTCCATGTCGCCTCCTCCACGGTGCCGCGACCGCCTCCTTCTGTTCAGGTTCATGAAAGCATCTTTTTCCTTCTCTCTCTCTCTCTCTCTCTCTCTCTCTCTCTCTCTCTCTCTCTCTCTCTCTCTCTCTCTCTCTCTCTCTCTCTCTCTCTCAATCTATACATACATTGACATACATCGATTGTTCTTGAAATCTTTTTTCCACAAAATCCTAAAATCTTAGAATCTTAAAACCATTTCTAGGGATTGAATACCCAATCAGAAATATTGGATATTTTTCTTCCTTTTGTTCTTTCTATTATATTATATGTACTAAACATGTTGATTCTAGGTTTCTATTTTTCTCTAATTCTTCTTATCCTTCAGCTTTATCAAATCAGTTTCACACTAGAAACTAGAAAGAAGATATATATATATATATATATATGCAAATGTGGTTAATGAATGGTTTATTCATGCTCTCTCAGATGAAGCTGCTAGTGATTGAGTAATGTGCTCCCCATATATTCGATAAAATGGCTCAGTGGGTGTTATTCTTGTTACAAATCAGGATCAGCTTTTATGAATATATTGTTGGCAACATTAAAAATCATAGTTGAGTCTTCACAAAGCCTTTGTTATTGATCCACCCTCTCTTTTCTCATATCTTTTGAAGGTAAGTTTTTGAAGTGGTTTGGTTTCAAAGTTATGACTATTTTTAACTCTAGTGTTGATCCATGCACGAACGTAATAGTGATGTGCAATATACTCATTATTATAGACTTTGAGGGCTAGAGTTGTCTAACCTAGCCCAACCATCCCCATAGTTGAGATAACATCTAGTTGTGTTGGGTTTCCCATAAGTCTCTCCATTAGATGGATACAACTTTCATTTGAAACATTGATAGGAATAAGAGAGCACACCACCAAGTCATAGCAATAATTGAACCAACTTAGTGGGTCTCAATGGAAGATTAAAAATGTAAATGACAGTGTTACTAAAATTGAACCCTTTACCTCTTCAAAAAAAATTTTAAAAATTGAACCCTTTATAATATTGGAAGTCATAGAAATAATTGAACATAAGCCAAGTTGGTGGCAAGTTTTTCCAAAAAAAAATTGAAAAAAAATTGAAGGCAGGTGGGGATTCATGGTAATGGTCGTCCCGGTACAAGTTGTGATTTTTAAATTGTTTTCTTTGAGAGGTTTGTTCACTTACTGCTTGGTATATATCAAACAAGAGTATAAAAAGGAAAAAATAAATAAAATTTCGTTACATTTTATTTTAGTTTTTTTTATAACAAGTTAATTACATCTCAACTTCATATTGTTGTTTCCGCTTTCACTCTACACTATATTTTAAACATTGAGGAAGCATATGTTCTTCGAGAGAATGGATCAAAGATTCCATTTCTCAAATTTGGAGATTATACAATGCACTAATTTTAGCATGAATTTGGGAAGCATTGCATTACTAATTTTCAAATTCATCACTTTGGTCCCTCAAATTCTCTTATGTTTGAAAAGAAATCCATCATTATGAATGAATCCACTTAGAGGAAAAATAGACTTCACTATATTCTTCTTTCATGGCAATTTCCATATTTCCTCAGATCCTTGTTTGTTTGTTATTGGTAGCCTTTAAGCAAAGTGGGAGCAACTGCTGAACTTGAGAAGGATTCTAGTAACTTCTATTTATGCATTTTAAGGGAAATTTTGGTAAACTAATAGGAGGTTGTAGAGCAATTCTACATCGCAACAAGGCTGAACATTTCCATAAGAGATTGGGCACTATTTCTGAGATATGCACGCATGCCTGATTGCTTATGTAATTTCTAAAATCGAAAATATATGCTTCATTTACCGTAGTTGAATGAATTGGGTCTTCACGTTGATTTTTTAGTCTCTTGTTCTTCACATTCACACATAAGCAAGGCCCAATTCTCTTGATTTTGTTGTTAATGAATGGATTAGGATGATATTTGGGTCTTCACCTTAAGAGTTAGTCTCTTGTTCTTCACATTCACACACAAGCAAGGCCCAGTTCTTTTGAGTTTGCTGTTAAAGAATGGATTAGAGATGATGGTTGATATTATTTTTGATGATGGGTTATTATTGGGTTGCATCTGCTTCTTGTGTAAACTTTTTTGAGTGGTTGCTTTGAACTTTTTTGTGTTGACCATATGCGCCGTTGAGAACTTGGGAGATATTTTTTTATGCGGTCATTCTGTCAAAATTTTATCAAATTACTACTTTTGTGTCACACGTCCATAGCATATTACAGAAACATCTCTCCTTTTTTTCGTGTCAGTATCATTTGTTTTCCATTTCCTTTTTAGCGAAGGTTGCTTATTGAACCATGTGTCATGGAAGTTTAAGTAGTATGTCCTCAAGGATTAACAAAGATTGGATAAAGGAGAACAACTTTTAGTCCGATAATTATAGGAATGGGGTCCTAGAGTTTTTAAAGTTTGTGCATGAAAATATGTTTGGGTGCAAACATTCATGTCCGTGTAGGCGTTGTTGAAATGGGACTGGGCATATCGATGTGGGTGATATCTTTGTTCATTTGATGAAATATGGGATGGTTCAAGACTACACCTTATGGTATTTCGATGGGGAGGGACCACTTGGAAATCAAATCCATCAACCACCACAATCTAGGACAGTAATTGATAATATAGAACCCATTGACCAATCAAATTTTCCCAGATTGGATGAACTTCTAAATGATGCTTGTGAGATGTTCACGAGGGAAGCTGCTAGTCTTTCAACTCCTAATTTAGAAAGAAATGATGGAAGAGGTAAAGTTCACGGTCATAGAATTTGTTAAAGATTTCAAGAGCGGAAAATTTATGCGAGGTAGCCACAAAATCACACAAGTTGTACAACTGTTGCAAGTCCCACAAATGCCATGCCTACTTTTACACCTCAATTTTCTAGTCCCAATGAGTTGATTTTATGTAAAAATTATCTTATTCGGGTAGGATTTCTGGTTATGGTAGGAAAACGCAGCTCAACGTTGTCCCTTTAGTTCATGGCCATTGCTTAAAATCGAAAGAAGTGCATATTATTCTTGACAAAATCATAGTGCACGGCTGTCCACTTTGGGGTGGCGAACAAGCCTCTTGTTGCACAATGGGAGATGTGGGTATTGGTGGATTTTTGTAATGGCACGAGGACCTACTCCCCCCCCCCCCCCCCCCCCCACCCCACAATGGCACTGATGAAGAATGATGATTTGGGTATTGGTGGTTATATGCTAGATTTTTGTATTACCCCAAACACTGATGTGAGTGGGTATTGGTGGTTACATGCTAGATTTGCATGTTTTTTTGTGTTGATAACTTTATTTTGGGTTATATGATTTGTATGATTGTGTTTCATGTATACACTATCAAGGATTGTTATGGTTTTTTATTTGCTATTGGAGACTTTTATTTGCAAGGTGCTATTTGTGATACAAGTACTTTTGGTATTTTTTCTATTGGTGGCGTGATGCTGCATAAAAAAAAATAAAAAAAATAAAAAAATTTGCCCTACAAATTATCTGGCACGTTCCAAAGCCGTTCTAGAGCAGTGCCAAAAGCATGCCAAACTGAATATATTTTTTTTCAATTTAACACCAATCTGGCATGGTTTTTAGTAGTGCCAAGTGCTCACCAGAATAGCGTGCCAAAATTGGGACACATGTCGTGCACAAAATTGGCCACGTGTCACCAACACTTTTGAAATTTTGGCTCAGTTTTAAAGCGTGCCAAATGCCTAAAGCCTTTGACCAAAAACTGGCATGGTTTTAAACCGTGCTAGAAAATTTGGTTCCTTGATATTTGGCACAGTTTAAAACTATTCCAGATTGGATTTGGCACTGTTTTAAACAGTGCTAGTTTGCAGTTTTTGGTGTACTGAGTTTCTTGAGCCTCAAATGGATGAACCAAAGCCATGAGCATAGGCTTAGATCCATATATTATCCAAGGGTATCACTTAGATCCTCTCTAACCCTTTTACAATCATAAAATTATAGAGAATTAGAGGATCTAATCACAAGAAATTCCAATATAATATAGAAAATTCTATAGAACTCAAGAGAGCATGAGGGAAAAAGGATAAAATCAATGCCAATTTGAAAAAATGTGTAAAACCTATTTGAATCTAGGAATTGTGATTGAATTATGTACAGATATCACACTAAATGAGAGAATTACCTCTGAAAATACTCAGATTTTTAAAGATTTTGATTGAATTGGATCAATCTTCAAGCTATCTTCACTTTTTCTCTTCAAACTTCTCTTCTTTCTTTGCTTTTCTTCTTTTGATCTCTCAAAACTCTTTGATTGATTGACTTTAGATCTTCAAGAACCTTAGTTTCTCTTTGGAAATACTCATATTATCTCTAAATCTCTGTGAATTCTCTCAAAGTTCCTCACTCTCTCAACCTTTCCAATCTTCACCAAGAGGTCTATATTTATAGAGAAATCCTCAAGTGGGGGGTACTCTTGTCTTTTCAAGATGATCTTATCATATTAAAGATGACTTAAGGGTATAAATACGTTCTCAAGAAATGAGGTCATTTGGGATATTCTACAGATCCAAAGAAACTTGTAGAAGCAATCTTATTTCTCAAAACTGCATCCAGTGCGGCACTCAAAATGACCTCTACGGCACTCAGTGAATGCCACACCTGCCACACCGGCACTCACTCATCACACCAAGTGTCGGCTCTTGCTATTTTAAACATTTTTTATTTTCTTTTTCTCCTTTTTATTTTTCTTGCCTTGAAAATCCTTATTTAACTCATCCTAGCTTCAAATGTGATAAGTAAAATATCCTTGAAATCATTTCAAGGTCTAGAATAAGTAAAACTTGTTTTAAAAAGCCTAATTTTCTTGGTTCTTCATCAATTTTTCACTTCTTCTTTTAAAATAATAATAAAAGTAAATATATATATATATCTTAAGCTTTTGAACCTCTCTACTTGAATCTCTGCTATCCCAAACGCTCTAATTTCTCTTCCACATGTATTTGATACTCAATAATCATAAAAACTTGCCCTTGAAGATCTTGTTCATTTTTAAAATGAAATTTGATTGAGAAGTTTTCTGAAGTTTATGAAGAGTTCTTGGAAGACTTTCCAAGTTCTCCAGATGGTATTATCATTGTATCCAAAGGTAATTCTCCCTAGGTTTGATAGTTCAGTCAAAATTAGGGTGTCTACACTCATGAAAGCTGAGTGAGTAAAATAATAAGAGGGTATCATAGATATGAGTTTATTACATGTTATGATAATATAAGATTAAGTTCTACTAATAATATCTTCTCTTTATTCAAACCCTTGTAAATCCCATTAGAACTCCTACTCGTTTTATAACGCGAAGAGCGAAAACACACTCTGGATTGATGTACAGACTCGATAGAAATACTCTATGGATACACCATTGTTGCATCCACCACTTTTAAGAACATATTCACAGCTTACCGCAAGCACGTCAGTCCGTTCCCAACTTTTAAAAACATATGAACATATCACCGCATTTCAGGGATACAACGTTTGAACAAGATATATCATTCACTGCCACGACCTAAACATCTACTACCAGTTATCCTAGCTCACCGCCTTTTAAGAACATATGTACAACTCACCGGCTTTTAAGAACATATCATGGCCAACACCTACCCACACAAAATTTCCAAATCCTAGCAAACCTACTTAGTCCCACACTAATACGATACATGAAATTTCCTATGTGGTCTGAATACACTAGATTAAAAGAACGATAACCCAAAGAGATTCACGATTGAATACATTCACTGACGTTATAGACAATACCACATTATTATCTTATAGCATCTTGTTACCTCTATTATTACATTTAAGCAATTAAACAGTTTATAATATAGACAACAAAAAATATTCACATGCTGTAAATACCAATCAATTGAGACAGAGGTCTAATCAATTAGGGTAAAAACAATGACAATCGATTGCACACCTTAGCAATCGATTAGTTAACAATTACTGTCAATAGATTGGACAAAATGACATTCGATTGGGATCACAAACTAATCAATCGACTAGTAAATGTCCCAATCGATTGGGACTACATCTTCTTCCCAAAGACATGCAGTCCAGAACTGAAAGCTCGGGAAAGACGTATTGTGTGTCTTTCCTTCTTTTAAAGTGTATAAACATCATAATAAGGTTACCAAGTGAGTTTGGAACTCACCTTAGGGTATGATTGGATATGTGTAGTGTTTTAGGAAAGCTTGAAGCTTTAATGGTGGAACTCTGTCTCTCTCTCCTCTTTCTCTTTTGTTTTCTTCTTTTTCCTTCTCCTTTCTATTTCTTCTTTCTCATCTTCTTCTTTTAGTTCTTCTTTTTCTTCTCAGTATGTGTATGAGTGTATATGATGTGTATGTGTGTGTGTGTGTATATAAGTGTATATATATCCAATATCTCTCTCTCTCTCTCTCTCTCTCAAAAACTACCCAAAACCAAAAGAGAAAACTGAAATTTTCGTCCAGTATATATAGGATGAGAGAGGATCACTTGGAAACACCCCAGTCAAGCATGAAGTTCAACTCTAGCTGTTGGCAATTGATTAGTCTTATTTCCAATCGATTAGTGGTAGGTATAAGTGTACCAATCGATTGTATAACGTGACAATCGATTGGGAGTAGGTATTTACTACTCCAATTGATTGGTATAAGACCAAATTGATTAGGTTAAGATGGTCACATGCCAATCGATTGGTAAAGTATCAAATCGATTGGTATTCAAGATAAGGCATTCAATTGGAAACACCCCAGTCAAGCTTGAAGTTTAACTCTAGCTGTTGGCAATCGATTGATCTTATTTCCAATTGATTAGTGGTGGGTATAAGTGTACCAATCGATTGTATAATGTGACAATCGATTAGGAGTAGGTATTTACTACTCCAATTGATTGGTATAAGACCAAATTGATTAGGTTAAGCCGGTCACATGTCAATCGATTGGTATTCAAGATAAGGCATTCGATTGGTAAAAAGGTCCAATTGATTGGGATCTAAAATCCAGCAATTCCTAGGGTAAAGCTTATATACACATTAAAGCAATATAACAAGACCTTATTTATTAATATTGTAGAAAATATTGTTGGTCAGTGGTGCACCCACAAAATATTGGACCAGGTCCAATGGGCCTTGCTTAGGCACCAAGCAATCCTAAGTGGGTTAGGTTTGGGAGTCATTAGGCAACTACATGTGTGTACCTATATATATGTATATTGCACACATATATAGGGGTTACACAATACAACCCTAAGGGGTTCGACCCTCTCTCTCTCCCCCCTCTCTCTCACGTTTTCTCTCTCTAGGCCATCAGCAAGAGCCTTGGGATTTAGTACGTGAAGACAATGGAGATTTCTCTAGTAGTATCTTCTATGACCAATACGAAGCATAAGAGAGTATACAGAAGTGAGGAAAGAACAGCAGTTCGTGGAGTTTCTCGTCAGGCTCGTAACAACGCCCAATATCGATCCGTCGGGCTATATTCCACTAGGTAAGACATAAACCCGACTTGTATGCATGTGTGCGTATGATTTCTACATTGGTATCAGAGCTATATAGGTTGTTGATTCGCCCGTATATCACTCAAAATGAATCTTCCATTAAAGCTTGCTTGAAGCTATTGCTTACAAAACCCAAGACAAATTTTCAAGTGGGTGTAATATAAGACTCCAATTAAAGTTTGAATTTTGTATATGGTTGTGTCCCTTATGGTCTCTAGAGTCCCCCTCATAAAGTCTCATGGGCTAATTATCTCCTATGAATGAGAAATCTGAAATCCTATTTTTTTTGTTCATAAAAACTTTATTTTTCTGAAAGTTTAAGTCTGTTTTCAGAATGGTTCTCACACTCAATAATTCTGTACGATTCAATATCCTGAATCTATATCGCAAGGGCTTCACATTGGTATAAAATTTGTAAAATTTGGATCAATATTGAGCGAGATTTGGCCTCGCAATATTGGATCAAGCAGCAAGGATTGCTGCATTTTTTTATTTTTTTATTTTTTTTATTCTTTCTCCTTTTCTTAGTGAAGAAGAGGACTATTGTTGGGGTACGGCCAATCGCACCAAATGGCGTGTGTCATCTACGTCCCAGGCTAGGCCACATGCAAAAGGCAAAATATATTTTGTGCAGTTGAGAAAATTTATTAAGCCCCAAAAAAGATCGATCGATCTTTATGTTGTGGCCAAGCTAACCTTTAAAAATTGCCACAAGATTTGCTTACTGTTTTCCCTTTTTTTTTTTTTATAAAAACAATACCTATTTTGAATTATTCAGTTTCAAAGCCCAAAGTTTATTAAAATCACTGGACTTTAATTCATTTAAGATTCTATAAAAATAAAATAAAATTTGAAACTTTATTTTTTCGGTGCTTAGTACACTTAAAGGGACTCTCAGATAATTTTTTAATAAATTATCATGTATTTATGGTATTTTGGAGCATATGATTTATGTTTATGGACGTTTATTTATTTGCATAAAATAGCGATAATACATTATTAATTTTTGTAAATAAGGGACATAAGGGACCCTGTTTTGAGACCATATATAATTTGGTGGGACCCATAGATAATTTTTGGTAAGTAATCTAAATCATATTAATTGTTTAGAGTATATAATTATGTGTTTTTTGTACACGTATTAAATTGTTTAAAATATTTTTATTGATTATAAGTTCAAAGAATTAACACAATATGTTTATCACACTGATAATAGCTCGAGGAAATTTTTTTTGTGAATTTTCTCGCTCTTTAGGATATATATTTTAGAGCATATATTGTGTTACATATGCAATATTAATTGCTTAAAATATAACAAATAAAGTTGTTAATTCTTGAAATTAATAAATTGTGATTTTATACACTGTTTGGAGACTTGAGAAAATTTTTATGAATTATCACATTTTTTATTTGGTATTTTAGAGCATAAAATTTTAACTTATGGGCAAGTTTTTTTAATTGTAAAAATAGCCAAAATAGACTATTAATTTTTGAAATTAATATGGGGTGCTTAGAACACCATATTAGACAACTGAAAATCCTTAGAGAAAAATTCCTCAAATTTTTTGTAATTTGGGGAATTTAGTTGCTCATAGTTAATTTCGTTTACCTAGATCAATTTTTTTTGTTAAATTGATTCATAATGTTTTGGGCCTTGATAAAATTCTGGAAAATTTTTATTTATAATAAAAAAATCAATTTTTTTTGTTATTTATATTTTTTTTTCCATGAGGTTTTAAATTAATTTGTTAATTTAAAAGCCCTTGATTAATTGGTTTTGAAATAAGTTTAAAAACCTAAAATTGTTTCTAAATTATTAAAAAAAAATCAAGGATTTTTCATTGATCTTTTCCTTAGCTTATGGGAGATATCCGAGCTTAGCAATTAATTAGGTCATTGCATTTTAATATTTTTTTAGAGGCTCACTGCATTATTGGTCATGTTTAAATTACTGTTGTTTGTGATTGAATGACCCGAGGCCTCAATCTTCCTTCTTAAATGGAGTGATGGATTAGTCCATTCGTTTTTAAATAGACCGCATGAGTGTTTGGTGTATGTGATAAATGCATTAATGTGGATAAAATGAATGGACGATTAATTGACAATTTGTGGAGCTTGTATCAGGATGTACACTTGGACACATGCGCACATAAAGTACTTGCTGAGTTGTTAGCCATTGATATGTGTGGAATTGGGTATTAGTCTTGAACTTGTAACGACGACGACTTCCGCGATGCGATGACTCTGATAATGGGAATAACGTACGTGTAATAAGATCGAAACTTATAACTAACTCTACGACAGATTCGTTGTGTTACGCATTGTAAACTCATGTCCTTTGGTCATTTCTCTTGATATCAGGTCTAAGTGTTTGTGCATCTTCGTGTTTTAGGTCACGTGATTCTTTTGGTTGTGAGTATCAAGAGTCAGTATTGAGTTGGTTAGATGTAGTTATCGTATCCGTTTACAACGAAGAGTATTGAGATGATTAACATTTTATCGGCCATAAAGTGAGTTATCGGCCATAAGGTGAGTCATCGGACGTAAGATGAGATATCAACTAAAGTGAATTAACGATTACGAAGTAAATGACCATATGGCCGTCGTCATCATTTATGGGACGGAGAAGGATTTGTGTTGGAGAGACGTGTGTTGAGTCAGTTGTCAAGAGAGCGTGTCCTTTACCTTGGAATATTATAGTGGGGATAAGAAGCCGGTGTCATTACCTTTGTGAGTTGGTGATTATCTTAAAAGGTGTTACAAGCCGACTAATGAATAATGAACTGTAGAGCTTCCTTACTGTTGCTAACAGTGCTTTGTAAGAATTTATGCTCACTCAGCTTGTATTCAAGCTGGCGGCGTTTTATGCCTGCTGGATCTTCCACGTCCAGCGATACCAGGTTTAGCAGGTGAGACTCAGCCCGAAGGCACCAACGGAAATGACGAAGGGTATTCAGGAGAGGACTACTACGAGGATTACTATGGATTTGCGAGTTGAAGATGGAGCTTTTAACCTTCTGTGTATCCTATCTATTATGATGTAACAATTAGTTTTTTCGGAGTTCGTGACACGAGATGTCACATGACTACTTCTTTATTTTATTGCCTTTCTAATCTTCAGGGTCTGTAATATAATGTTTTATGTAAGACTCAGTAATGTTTAATATTATTATTATGCTGCCCTTGAATTAGATACATTGCCAATAATACCATCCTTTTGTCATTATATTGTTGAGAACAGTCGAGTTAATTCCAACCAGTCACATGTCTACGGACCCATGACAGGAGAACAAAGTTTAATATTATCATTATATTGTTGAGCGCAAAAGTATGCCATCTCAAACGTTCCATTTATTGTCTCAAGCTAGCAATCATCTAGGCAGTGCAAAAGTATGTCGTCTTAAATGTTCCATCTATTATCTCAAGCTAGCAATCGTATAGGTAGTGGAACAATGTGTGTATATTAAACGGTCTAAGAAAAGTGTTCTAATTCTTTGTATGTTGATGACATCCTTCTAGCTGGGAATGAGACGAGTTCCATTGTCGCCACTTAAGAGTGGTTGTCCTCTCAGTTTAAGATTGAGGACATGGGTGATGCCAACTAACTGTTGGGAGTTTAGATTGTGAGAGATTATTCTTAGAAGCCTCTCTGTTTATTTCGGGGGTTCTTGAATGTTTACACATGAAAAGCTAAAAACCCATTGACAACCCAATTTTTCAAAGGGACTCACCTTGACCTTAGATCAATGTCTTAAGCATAATGAGAAGAGGAAACAAAAGTCTTGTTTGCCATATGGGTCTGCGATAAGGAATCTAAAGTATGCTATGATGTGTACTCGGTCAAATGTCTGCTATGCGGTTGGTCTAATTAGTCGTTGCCTTAGAAGCCCTAGTCTTGTCACTAGAGAGTAGTGAAGACGATCTTGTGATATGTTCGCAAGACTGTGGACCTCGCCTTATGCTGTGCGCAATGAAAGTATAATTTGCAATGTGCTTACCAGTAGCTCGAGAAGTTGTTTTGGTTGAAGAGTTTTTGTAGTGGCTAGGCTCTTCACCTCATAGTGATGAGGTTGTACTCATCTACGGTGATAGCACATAAGCCTGGCATATGCAAAAAGATCTCAAAAACCATTCTAACACATGGACATTCGTTTTTGTCACATTTGAGATGTAGTTTGCGCACAGGGAAGTTATCTTGAGGCACATCTCCACCTAAGAATATGATGTGCTTAGACATTTTGTTGTGGTATTAACATTATTATTCAAATTTTTATTATTAGTTAATAATAAACTAATTGGTTTCGATGCATATATATTTGCTATATGAATGGAATGAATGCAAATTTCTAATGTCACCAGACTTAAATCGACCTGCTCACACGGGTGATTCACCTTGGCGCCGAGATAGCGAACTAGGACATATGAATCACAAATAAATAGTTTGAAATAATAAAAATCCAAGCAATTGAAACAACTGCTCATACCAATAGTCTATTTCATAAATGATTGTTTTAATGTACTAAAAACCGAAGTCTCATCGAAATAAAATTAGTGGAGATAACCTGTGTCATTTACAACGTTTACGTATTTATCATGTCCGGTCATCCGAAAATCAATTTCCAAATTGGATTCCGCTTTAGGGTCTGTTTAGAAAAGTTCAAAACATGATCCGGTTCAATAAAGTCTAACTTTGTTTGGTTCTTGTGAGAACCAAGTTATGCGTGTTTATTTCTTGCATAGGAGTTTGTTCCCAATCTAATAAAATTCTTAAAATAAGTTTTATGTCAATCCGACCTACATTTGGTTCTCACAAGAACTAGATAAAAGGTGGACTTAGTTTCAACTAGATCCTATCTTCGATATTCCCAAACAGATAGGACTCAGCCCTGTTATTTTAGGTGTTTGTTGTGAGGAAACAAATTGATAAATCTGTGAAATATTACAAGTACCATCCACTAAATCAAAAAGAAAAAAAAGAATATATATATATATATATGTATATATAGCTATATTTATGTCGAGAGAGAGGAGGGGGGGGGGGGGGGGGGGGGGGGGGGTGTGGGGGGTGGCTTTGTTACCAAAACTGTCGATGTAAACATGAATCAGTATACTAGTTCTTCCTTGATGGTCCTTTCCTGCATCTCTTTATTGAACACCATGTCTACATACGAAACTATACAAACTCAAAAACTTCCGCCAGTATTTTCACATAACTAGTCACCCGAAAAAGGAAATCATAAACAAATAACAAACAAAATAAGTCAAAATCACAATAAAGTCGGCACTCAGCAGCTCCCACCCGCTCCATAAAACTTGTACGAGCTCTCAATGAAACACCAATGCCCTCTTATAAATAAACTAAAACTAAAAAAAGAAAATGAAATAAAATAAAAGGTTATTTTGGCAACACACATTACAAAGGCCGCCGGTCTGAGATGCACTGAATCACAAGACTGACTAGCTGGCCTGAGTAGTTGAAACCGCTGTTGCTACGACACCTTCTAGGTTAACTCTGGTGCCCACAAAACCATCCAAGGCTGAACTAGTAACTTCAGTCTCAGAGCCTTCTTTAACGGACTCCTCCAAACGGACCACCTCAGCAAAACTCTTGGACATGTGCTTAAAGAAGTTGTCAGGTAATGTGACAACATTTTTACGCTCATTTCCCCCAACTAGCCCTAAGCCCACTGGCCCTATCTGCTGCCTAGCCTTCCGGTCTTGCATTGCTTTCTGTCGATCCTCGTAAAAATCAAAATCGTCCAGAATGGACATTTCAGTTTCGTAGGTCTTGAAAATGTTCAGTATTTCAATACCTTGCTCCAATTTCACCTAAAAATTTTCAAGTAGAGAAATAAGGAAGCAGAGATGGAAATAATAAACCTACAAGCCAGAAACGAAGAGAGTATTGCCATGAATAGCCAACAGAATTAAAAAACAAAAAGCATAACCAACAACTGAATTTCTCATTTATTTTTCCTTCATAGAAACAAATCATATCACCATCAAGGGGTGCACAAAGTACCCGCAGACCAGTAGACCTGAACCAACCAGAGGGACCCCGTTTGGTTCTGTTCCATATTTTACAAAATAAAATTATGGTTCGGTTCTTTTTAGCCCGAACCAACCCAACAATGTTTCAGTGAGAATAAACTTCAGTGTTAACAGACAGTAGACCAGCCCTTTGCTATTATCAAATAGTCTATATTTTCGCTTACTCAGAGATTCCATAATCCATATTTTTGGAGAGAGGAAGTAAGCTGCTAAAAATAGCTCTTTTCCTCTCTAGAAAGGCTGTGGACCAGCACACTCCTGATAATACAGAACAGATCTTTCTCACTCCCGTATTTCTCTATTTCTCTCTAAATCTACCTGCAATGAAAACAAAATCCAGTAGGACTGAATCCCCAAATATATCGGTTGAACTCAATGCTTTGGATAATCAAAAAGAACTTATGTGCAAAATAACAAAATAAAGAATAGACGAGATTTCAGACGACAATAGTGGCAGCAAAGAGATTGAATTTCACCATTCTCTCTTTTTCCCCTCAACTGATTTTCTGGGCAAGTACTAATAAATACCCATCAAATTAGTCACATCTTCTTCATCGCCATCATCTCCATCTGCATCCACATGTTTTTGAGGGACGTTTTTGCTTTCGAGACCTTCTATTACTGTCTCTGGCGAATGCATTTTCAGGCATCACGCCAAACCCAGCTTTGAAATCACTCCTGTTTCTCTCCATGTCGAAAGCATCATGCTAGTCATTAGATGGATAACTATTCGAATCTTCAGGTCTCTTTTTTCCTATCGCGGTATCCTTATACTCTGACCTAAGGGTGTATACAAGCCAATACGCTCAATACGCCCTCGGGACTACGTCCAACAAGTGCTCAGCCTGTATTGCTTTGTTTAATAAACAAGCCAAGCTCAAGCCTAGATTTCGGACTCATTTTATAAACAAGCCAAGCTCAAGCATACATGAGCCCGCAATAGACCTCGCAAACATGTGTGAATAAGGTTCGTAAGTAGGCTAGTGAAAAAGTCGGTGTGTTTGCGAGGCCTATTGAGTCGAGCTTTGAATCACTCTTGTTTCTCTCCATGTCGAACGCATCATCCTAGTCAATAGATGGATAACTATTCCAATCTTTGGGTCTCTTGTTTTCCTATTGCGGTTTCCTAAGGGTGTATACAAGCCAATACGCTCAATAAGCCCTCGGGAATATGTCCAACAAGGGCTCGACCTGTATTGCTTTGTCTAATAAACAAGCCAAGCTCAAGCCTGGATTTTGGGCTCCTTTTATAAACAAGCCAAGCTCAAGCATACATGAGCTCGGCTCAATAGACCTCACAAACATGTGTGAATAAGACTCGTAAGTAGGCTAGTGAAAAAGTCAAGGTGTGTTTGATAACCCAATTAAGTGCACTTGCTACTTTTACGTACACATGTACCACTTAACCAGAAAAGCGGCCAAAAATGCACTGATAACTTTTAAGTGAAAAACTACAACATAAAATAATCACTTAATGCAGTCTATTTCATTGCAAGTTCAATTGATAAAAATTTTCAATAGTTAAAATTTAGCACTTATTTTTCAGTTTTATCAAACAGACCATTAGTGAACATACTTGTGAAGGGCTTGTATACTAGGTCGATTGTACTTTATATAGATATATAGAGGATACATGAGCTCGGCTCATTTATACGAGTCAAGGTAAAGCTAGGATAAAAGGCTATTCGAACAGACTATAGTTTATACGAGTTAAGCTCAAGCATCCGGCTTGTTTAATAAACAAAGGAAGCTCATGCGTACATGAACACTGGCCGTATGCATTTGTTTAATGAACAAGCCAAGCTCAAGCCTAGATTTTAGGTTTATTTAATAAACAAGCGAAGCTCAATCGTACATGAGCTCTGCCCGTATTCATTTGTTTAACGAACAAGCCAAGCTCAAGCCTGGATTTTAGGCACATTTAATAAACAAGCAAAGCTCAATCGTACATGAGCTCAGCTCGTATTCATTTGTTTAATAAACAAGCCAAGCTCCAACCTGGATTTCAGTCTCATTTAATAAACAAGCCAAGCTCAAGCATACATGAGCTCGTCTCATGTACATCCCTACTTTGATTCCGATAGAACTGATAACTAACCCAAACCAACCCAAACTTTTGGGTTGGTTTGATTCGGTTCCAATAGCTAGTTGGTTTGGGTCTAGTTCCATTATTTTGGGTACCGGAAAGATGTGGGAGGCCTCTAGCTCTCATAAGCTCCTTGTACAAAGAACTCAACCTAGCAAACAAAGCACATCATCCATCATATCACATCATGTTCCCTCTTTGCCACACACGTAGATGTACTAGATAGATATGCTAGATATTACTTACATCACTTTATGACATCACTCATGATGATACATCACTGTACACACAAATTGAAAACACAGTGTGTGTCATTAATGTGTGTAATAGTGGACATAATGTGTCATTAATGTGTAACAGTGGTGTGTGTCATAATGTGTGTTGTCAATTAGTGTGTACTAGTGGTCTATCATCATGAGTGGTGTCATAAAGTGATGTAATGAAAATCTAGCATATCTATCTAGTACATCTACGGGTGTGGCTAAGAATTAAAGAGGGAATATGATGTGATATAATGAATGATGTGTTCTTTGTTTGTTTGCTAAGTTGAGTTCTCTATATAAGGAACTCATAGGAGCTAGAGGAGAACACATCTCTCTCCCACATTTTTCCTCTTGTGTCCTATATTTCCATAAATACAAAACTATGTTTGCATATCTCTACTCGATCCTTATTTCCTCCTTTGTGGTTGTATAATTGGTACCAAAGTCGTGTTGTCAGCTTAAACTTCATCCTTCCTCTTAACTTATACTACTTAGATCTATGGTCATCTTCTACCTTTTATCCTTCTAAGTAATAGTATGCTCTGTGGTTGCCATACTGACGTGGATCCTCCACATCTGAACTCTGAGAGAAGAATAGAAAATTGTTTGTTTAGCTTGTTTCTTACTGGATTTGTACATGGAGGTATCTTTGAGATGTTTCAACTCGGTTTTAAAATCCAGTAGAATGACTTCACTAATGAAGCCATTTTTAGTAATACTACGCCATGGAGACAACCGTAGTATCTCTGCTAGTGTAAGGAAAGAAGAAACCTAAGAATCATTATGGCTTTTAATTCCAATCATATTTTCTCTTCTTCCACTTCGTTGCGCTCTAAATCACCCTCTTCTTTATTGTCACATTCATCATCCAGTTCCTCCTCTAAAAGGAGTCATACTTCCAAGATAGACTCTCTCTCTATGAAAAAGAATATTTAGGAGACGACAAGATCCCTGTAACTGAAATTCCTTTCTTGAACCCCTACAAGGCTTTTTAACAAACCAACCTCTTATGTTTCAAAAGTTGTGCGACAAGTCTTTTTCTCCTCTCGTTCCTTTTCGGGCAAAGATTATATTCAAGCTTCTTGATTCAATCAATATCAAATACCGTATCCGAGGTTGAACAACTTATTACTCTCTCCATTCCTGAAGAATTTCCCAGACAATGGAAAATGCAAGGGTTTACTCACTTGCAATTCGGAGCTATAAGGCTTGCACTTACTTGAGTATCAACTAGCAAGAATCGTCTTTACTTTCACTATGTTCCTCGAGTACCAGCATGCTTGTATAGCAACAGTCCAAAACCACTTTGAATGCTGAAACCTGTTGAAATATTCTGGGATTAGTTGTCTATTAGCTGTCTAATATGAGTTGCCTATTAGGTGGCTATGAGTTGTCGGGAGATCTTTGATTATCATTTTTATTATTGCCTAAGGGCATCATTGTAATTACGCTTATCTCCGTTATTAATATAAATAGGGTTAGACTTCTTGTCTCAACCTAAGCTTGAATCATAAATCTTTACATGGTATCAGAGCCTCTCTAAGAGAGAGATTCCAATCCCCCACCACAAAACCACCACCAACCACCCACCATCCCGCCGCAGCCTCTAGGGCTACCCACCCCCTCGGCGCAGCCCCCCAGGGCTTCAGCCCTCTCCTACCAACCACCCAACCCCTTACGGCTTCGGCTCCCTTCACCTAGCCACCCTGGCTTAGTCGGCACCCCACCCCAAGCTCCTACAACCCTAGCCGAAACCCACTGCCACTTCTCTAACCCTAGCTAACACCCATAGCTTCCACTTGAACCATATTTGTAACCTTCTGACCTACTGTTTTGATTGGAAGTTATTTTTCAACCTCTTCGTTGGTCCTTTTATGGACCTTTAATCAAATATGACTAATTTTTCTGCATCCTATATGGTGATTTGATTTTCTCTTGTGTGTTGCGACTCTGTTGGTGTCAATTCCTATTCCCTTCTTCAGTGATTGTTGTGGGTATTTGTTGCGGGCTGATTTAAGATGTCGGGTGATTCTGCAAAAACCACCGTCACTTCACAGCCGCTTAGAAATGAGAGCATTGTTATTGCTCAACCTGATAACCCGAACTTGAAGATCACTACTTCCTCTTCAATGGTCAAAATTTCCTAGCTTGGTCCCAATTTGTGACATTGTTTCTTAAGGGCCGAGGAAAGTGGGGTACATCAATGGCCGAATCAAAGCACCTAGCACCGAGGATGCAGCTTATGACAAATGGGAGATGGAGAACTCCATTGTCATGACTTGACTTGTTCACTCTATGATCCCTGAGATTGGTGAAAGTTTTTTGGGCAAGGCGCCCACGATATTTGGGAGACCATAACCAACACTTATTCCATACAGGGCAATTCTAGCCGTTCTCGTGCTCAACATATAGAGGTTGTTGATTACTCCATTATTGATGATACACCATTATCTTCTTCAGAATTGTAGATCTGGCTCGTCTGGATACACCTACTACTGCCTTATCATCTTTTGTTTGTTCAGGTAATTTAGCTACTTCAGTGAGTGCATTCAATTCCCATACTAGTCTTCCTTGGATTATTGACTCCAATCATATGACCGGTTCATCTCCTGTTTTTTCCGATTATAAACCATGATCAGGTCAGGATAAAGTCAGCACTGCCGATGGAACCGTCTCTTCGGTTTCAGGCAAAGGTTTAGTCCGTGTCACTCCCTCGTTGCCTTTATCTTCTGCTTTGCATGTTCCTAGGTTTTCCTTCTCATTGTGTTTTTCAAGACCTTGTCACAGGGAAGACGATTGGCAGTGGTAGAGAGGAGAATGGTCTTTATCTTCTGGAACTGCAGGACCGACAACAATTGGCTCATCATACTACTCTCACTGGCTCTACATCTGGTGATATCATGCTCTAGCACAAATGCCTAGGACATCCTTCCTTTGGTTTACTAAAACATTTATTTCCATCGTTGTCATCTCATAAAAATGTATCCACCTTTCAGTGAGAAGATTGTAAACTTGGAAAGCACCACCATGCTGCTTTTTATCCCAGTAATCATAAAAGTATTGTTCCTTTTTCTCTTATACATTCAGATGTTTGGGGTGCTTCTCGTGTTGTTGCACTTAAAGGCCATAGGTGGTTTGTCACATTTATAGATGATTTTTATCGTACTACTTGGGTTTACATTATGAAAGAAAAAAGTGAGGTTCATTCAATTTTCAAAACCTTTCACAAAATGATTTGTACCCAGTTTAGTGTGGTTGTAAAAATTGTTCATTTAGACAATGGAGGGGAGTACTTTAAATTTGATCTTGAGAACTATTTTTTGGAGAATGACATAATTCACCAATCTTCTTGCACCAATACTCCACAACAAAATGGAGTTGCGAAGCGCAAGAATCGTCACCTCTTAGACACTGCCTGGTCAATGTTATTCTCAACCCAAGCTCCGAAGCCTTTTTTTTGGGGTGAGGCAATCTTAACTGCTGCTTATTTAATCAATCGGCATCCTACTCAAGTTCTTAATAAACAATCACTTGCTGAGGTTCTTTCTAGTCCTTCCAATCTTTTTGCCAATCCTCCTAAGGTCTTTGGTTGTGTCTGTTTCATTCATAATCATGCTCCCACAAGAGAAAAACTTGATCGTCGAGCTATCAAATGTGTTTCCTTGGTTACTCTCCCACCCAAAAAGGGTATAAACTCTATTGTTAATATCATACGATACGCGATATGTATCGTACGATTCAATACGATACAGTGGGAAAACGATACGCATCGCAGGTAGGGGTGGCAATTCGGGTTCTCATGTCATAATCGGGTCATTAATTGGGTATTGTGTTTTGGGTTTGATTTTTAGTTTCGAGTGCTATTCATCTATAACGCAAACTATTTTAAATTAATCGTGTCGTGTTCGGGTTGTCTCAGTAAAACGGGTTGTCGTGCCAAAAATTGCCACCCCTAATCGCACGTATGAATCGAAGTGTGCTAATAATCACAAGATCGAATCGCGATTCACTGTGTATCTTACGATTCAATACACGATACAGAATCATACGATACTATTTATGGGTCTTCGAAACCCATTTTTTTGCCTTTTGCTGACTTAACTCAAAGCTGTGACAGCCTGGACAGCATATACGATATATTATATCTATATAATATATATTTTACTATTTACTTATAGTATTTTAGACTAAATTAAGAGAAAAGAAACAAAAAAAAAAGTCAAACAAAAACAAAAGCTTACCTCTCTCTCTCTTACGGACTGCCGACAGAGACAACCTCTGTTTCCTCCATTTTCTTTTTGTTTTAACTTGAAAGAAAACTGTGGTTCCAAGTCCCTCCCTCGTAAACCTTTTTCTCTATCACTTTATTGTAAACAAAAACCCACCTCTCTCTGTCGTATGGACTGTAACTGTACTGAGTGTTGACAAACTCTTTCCTCCATTTTTATTTTGGTTTTTTTGTGGTCCCAACTCCCAACCCAAGTCCCTCATATACCCTTTTCTGCATCACTTTAATACTTTATTGTAAGCATTGATTAGAATGAAGCCGACAGCTTCAAGGTGGTCCCAATTCCCAAATATTTAGGGTTTCTTCAAAGTGGTCCCGAAAAACCGACAGCTTCAAGGTGGTCCCAAATATTTAGGGTTTTCTTCAAAGTGGTCCCAAATCTCTTTCCTGAAGGCATTTATTGGGGTAAGAATCTCTAAATCTCTTTATTAAAGACTTGCACATTATTAAAGGCATTTATTGAAGTTTAATTTAGCGGTTGAAAGATAGTTATTGGGGGTAAGAATATTCTATATTTACTTCACCTTTTTGGATTTGATTAATTAATGGCTCCAAAGAAAAAAGGAAGGAAAGATAATGACCAAACTTGGGATCATCGTACAAGAGTGAATGAGAATAGGATGAATCTCAAGTGTAATTATTATGGAAAGTCTTTTTGGGGTGGAGTGATTAGAATGAAGCATCACTTAGCATGCACCCGCTCTAATGTTGCGCAATGCACCCAAGTAGCCCAAGAGTGAAAATGTTGTTTCAGAGTATTTTAAAGAAGCTGGAGGAAAGTAATTTTGGAGGTAATAGGGATAAAATAGATGAATGCTTTGAAGAATTTAACAATGAGAGTAAAAAAAAGGGGGAACCATGGATGCATTTGTTTTGAAAGGTAAGTCAAAAGGAAACACAAACACCGGTACTCAAAAGACTTTAAACGAGATGCTTAAAGATAGGCAACCCGTTGTTAGAGACATTTGTAGATTTTTATACGGGAATGCTTTAGCATTTAATTTGGTTAAAAGTCTGTTGTTTTTTAAAATGATAAAATCGGTTTGTGAATACGGTAAAGGGTTGAAACCTCCAACCTATCATGAAGCTAGAGTCACATATTTAAAAAAGCAAGTTGATAGTGTCTATGAAAGTTTGGAGAAGTATAAAAGTCAATGGAAGAGGACCGGGTGTATAGTGATGTCGGATGGGTGACCGATGGAAAGAGCCAGTCAATTACAAACTTTCTTGTCAATAGTCCAACTGGTACGGTGTTTATTAAATCTATTGACACTTCCGATGTCATAAAAGATGCAAACAAATTATTTGAATTGCTTGATGATTTAGTAGAAGAGATTGCGGAGGAATGTGGTTCAAGTGGTGACCGATAGTGCCGCGGCTTATGTAGCCGCCGGTAGATTGCTAGAAGAAAAGAGGAAGAATTTGTTTTGGTCCCCATGTGCGGCCCATTGTATTGATTTGATTCTTAGCGATTTTGGTTACATCCCGGCCTTCTTTGATACCCTATACAAGGCACGAAGGATTACAGTTTACATCTATCAGCATACTTGGGTCTTGAATTTGTTTCAAAAGTATTCTAATAATAGGGAATTGATAAGACCAGCAGTGACTAGATTTGCCACGAGTTTTCTTACTTTGTTATGGAAGTAAGACTACCTCTTCGGTCTATGTTTGCATCGGAAGAGTGGGCTAAGAGTTCTTATGCTAGAAAGGATGAAGCCGTGAATCTATCACACTATGTTTTAGGGGACCAAAGATTTTGGAAAGCAATTAAATATTGTTTGAAATGTGTGCTTCCGCTAGTGAAAGTTCTAAGACTAGTAGATGGTGATGCAACCCCGGTAATGGGATATATTTATGAGGTTATGGATGGAGCAAAAGAACAAATTAAGAAGAATTTGAACAATGTTGAGTCGAGATATAAGCGCATTTGGGGCATCACTGACGAACGTTGGAATTTACAACTCCATCGACCACTTCATGCGGCGGTATACTATCTTAATCCAAAGTAAGTTGCTCTAATGTAGGATACTTATATAGTATATGAATCTATATATTATTTATAAATTTCTAATTGTTTGATAACTCACACTTTACTTGAATTTAATGTTTCATTATGATCCAAATTTTCAAGCGGATTTAGAAGTAAAGATGGGGTTGTTTAGAACCATCGAGAGAATGTATCCCGATGTGGAAACAAGAGTTCTAATTGATTCACAACTTGAGAAGTTCAAGAGAGCCGATGGCTTGTTTGGAATGAGCATGGCGGTGGTGACAAGAGACAAAAAACAACCCGGTAATCTCTATTTATAAATTTACAAGTTACAAGTTACAACAATTAACATTTTTAAAAATCTAACCTCTTCTACTTTCTAATTGTAACTTTGTGGTGGGAGAATTATGGGGAAGAGTGCAAAGAGCTCCAAAGGCTAGCAATACAGGAGCTAAGCCTTACTTGTAGTGCCACCGGTTGTGAAAGAAATTGGAGCACATTTGAGCATGTCCACTCTAAGAAAAGAAACCGTTTGGAGCAACAACGGTTGAATGCTTTGGTATTTGTAAAGTACAACATTCAACTTGAGTTGAGACATGCAAAACGACAACAAAAAGGGGGGATTTGTATGATCCAATTTGTTTGTCGGATATGGAATTGGATGATGAATGGATCACCGAAAGTGAAGATGCATGTATAGTTGATGATAGAGTATGGATGATATTGAAGAATGCTTCACAATTGATGAAGGTCCAAGTAGCAATAAGAGAAAGAGAGGTATTATATATATTCTAACTTCTTTATATAAAGAACAAGTGAAAGATTTTGTTAAAAAAATTAGTTATATCATATTATTACATCAAGTGTTTCTTTGTAATGATAATAGGACCAAGGAACTTGAATGCCTACAAAAAAAGGAAAAGACAAAGGAAAAGGGAAAGCAAAGATATATGAAGATGAAGATGAAGATGAAGATGAAGATGTGGAAGAAGAAGATGAGGAAGATGGAAACACTGACTATGACCTTGATCTTGACGATGTCGAGTAACGATAGGCTAGCAACAATGATGTAGTAGACCTAGTGGTTTATTTTGTGCACACTTGATAGTTGATATAAACTTGAATTTTGTGATGAATCTAAATATGAATTAATGGTTTAGTGAAGTATACTTCATTGCACTTATCTTTTTGTTCTAAGTGGGATCCGAACGCACATTTCATGTCATTAATGCAATTATATGTGTCTTATACGTGTCTTATGTGATCTTTTGATTGTGCTTTTCTTCTTCTTTTTATTCAACAAAGTTTTCTATCAGTTTTCTAGGTTTTTCTTAATTTTTCACCGAATCTTACACGATTCGCGAATCCCGATTCGATACAATTTTGACATTTCGATTCACGATACGATTCACGATTTGACAACTATGGGTATAAATGTTACCATCAGGGGGAGAATACAAGTACAGAAGAGTTGCCTGAACTACATGTTCCTAATTTACCTGTGTCTAATCCATTTGAGATATTGGGCACTCTTGATGAGGAGGAAGAGGTAGAAAAAATTGATAGAGAGCAAGAGATAGAAAAAATTGATAGAGAGCAAGAGAATGAGAGAGACATTTGTGGAACCCACCATTGCAAAAGAAAAAAAATCCAGAGAAAGAGGATATAGTATATCAGAGAAGAACTTAGAGGATGAAAGATAAGACCATTCCTCCTGATCCACCACTCCCGTCTCCTTCCCTTGATGAGAGACCAGGTAATCTTAATCCTCCTACTACTATTACTGATGATTTAGATATTCCAATTGCTACACGTAAAAGTGTTAGGTCATGTACTCAACATCCCATATCTAAATTTGTCTCATATAGTCGTCTGTCTCCTTCTTACCAAGCCTTTATATCCAAACTTGCTTCTGTGTCTGTCCCTAACCATGTACAGGATGCACTCATTGATCGCAAATGGAAACATGCTATGATTGAGGAGATGAAAGCTCTTCACAAGAATAGCACCTGGGAATTGGTTGATTTACCTAGAGGGCATAAGAAAGTGGGCTGCAAGTGGGTGTTTGCAGTCAAGCACAAGGCAGACGAATCTATTGAAAGGTACAAAGCCCGATTAGTTGCAAAAGGCTTTACACAAACCTATGGGGTAGATTATGAGGAAATATTTGCTCCAGTTGCTAAGATGAATACTGTGAGAATTCTTTTATCCCTTGCTGCTAACTTAAACTGGCCCCTTGATCAACTTGACGTTAAAAATGCATTTATACATGGAGATTTGGCAGAAGTAGTATATATGGATATTCCTCCAGGCTTTGAAGACTCTATAACCAAAGGGAAAGTTTGCAAGCTTAAAAAATCCTTGTATGGACTTCAACAGTCTCCAAGAGCGTGGTTCGAAAGATTTACTCAAGTTATGGTGAAATATGGCTTTAAACAAAGCCAAGGCAATCATACATTATTCATTAGGCATTCCTCAGAGGGGAAAGTCACAGTACTCATAGTGTATGTAGATGATATTGTCTTAACAGGAGACGATGTGGAAGATATGCAGGAGTTGAAGAAATTGGCCAAAGAGTTTGAAATAAAAGACTTGGGAAATCTCATTTACTTTCTGGCAAACAAGAAATCATTGTCTCCCAGAGGAAATATGCTCTTGATCTTCTCAAATAAACTGGTATGCTAGGGAGTAAGGCATGTGATACTCCTATGGAAGCTAATCAGAATCTAGGGGATGACACAAATGGAGCAGTGATTGACAGGGGGAGATGCCAGAGATTGGTGGGCAAGTTAATTTACTTGTCAAATACTCGTCCAAACATCGCTTTTGCTGTAAGCGTTGCTAGTCAGTTCATGCATGCTCCCTGCAAGTCTCACTGTAGTGTTGTTCTTCGAATTCTTAGATATTTAAAGTCAGCGCCTGGGAAAGGTCTATTCTTTGGTATACATGATCATCTTCAGGTGGAAGTTTATACAGATGCAGACTGGGCAGGATCTGCCACGGATAAGAGGTCTACCTCTAGATATTGCACCTTTGTTGGAGGAAATCTTGTCACCTGGCAGAGCAAGAAACGGGTCGTGGTATCTAGATCAAGTGCTGAAGCTGAATTCCGAGCCATGTCTCAGGGAATTTGTGTACTGTGGATAAAATTTCGATTGAGAGATCTTAGACTTAAGCCTACAAATTCTATAAGGTTGTACAGTGATAATAAAGCAGCCATCAGTATTGCACATAATCCAGTACAACATGACCGAACTAAGCATGTTGAAATTGACAGACACTTCATCAAGGAGAAATTGAGCAGCGGAGTGATCTGTATCCCATTTGTGAAGTCTAGTGAACAATTGGCAGATGTCCTCACCAAAAGTCTTGGAAGTAGGACTCATCATTACTATCTTAGCAATCTGGGCATGCGAAATATTCTGGGATTAGTTGCCTCTTGGCTATCTAATATGAGTTGTATATTAGGTGGCTATGAGTTGTCCAGAGATCTTTTATTATCTTTTTTATTATTGGCTAAGGGCATCATTGTAATTACGCTTACACCGTTATTAATATAAATAGGGTTGAGACTTCTTGTCTCAACCTAAGCTTGAATCATAAATCTTTACAAAATCATCATCATAAACCCTTTTTCCCAACTGCAAAATGCCTTCGACAGACCCACATCTCCTTTCAACCATAAAAGTCCAACTACAAATCACTAGAGCCACTCAAGTCAGCACTACCACGCAGCTACCCTTCATTATCAAATGGCCTATCATGTGCAAAACTATGCATTCTATCTTACCTTATCCCAAAACTCAGATGAAACCTTGCTCTTAAATATCGACACTCCAAATCATCCCTCTCGCACTCATCTCCCTACACAAATTTCTCATGGTGAACTGCTCACACTTCTTCCAGACACTTGGGTTACTAATTACGAAAAGATTCACCAATCTTCCAATCCCATTCAATCATTTGAACCTAACTTTGTCAGAAAACCACACAGTTCGGTGGAAATCTCTTTTGCCAAGGCAGACAATTCTTCCCCAGTCTTCGCTACCGAGATATATATTCTTGAGGAACTCCCACTGGCACCTTTAGATGTTCCTATTTTGTACTTCGAAGGAGATGGAAACCCAGTTTATGCATTCAGAGATGATAATGGACACTACTTCTTTGACGAATGTAATTGCGACAACTGCACTGAAGGATGGTTATGGGAAGACGGAGATAAACCAAAGAAGAAATCCTCCCAACATATATATACTCAAAAAGCGGTATGAAGAAGGTGATCCTGAAGTTGATCTCCTAGGAGAACCATCAAAAGGATCTTTCTAGTTGTCATATATTCAGACCGAAAGAAGCCTGACAGGCTGTTACCAGAATGCAATATGTTCCAGCCTTCCTCCACATGGAATGACGCTGATTTTCCTCCACTCGAATATGAAAATCCTCGACAGCAAAATGAAGCACACATGGAAGGTTCGAAATCCGACGTCCAAAAATGTTCATGGAACTACAAAAAAATGTTACTGCTGCAGAAGCAACTTTGAATTGGCAATCTGAAAATGCCATTGCTTAAAACAAGATGCTAAAAAAGATTGCATTCACTCGAGCACGGATCTCTCAGCAGCTTGACAAAAAACTTTCTTCCATGGAATCAATCTCAATGGATCTTTAACAGAAGATCATGACAGTACATTATGAATTGCTCCAAATGGCAAGCACAACTTCCATGTACACCAATGTTTTTTTCCCAAAGAGAAGCCGAGTTAAAATCTCTGAAAGCCCAACTATATGCTCTTCAAAACCAAAAGCAATTTCCAGCACATTTTCCTGACCTTCTAACTCCTTATCCTCATCCTTACCATGCCTCTATGCCAACCTTGTCACAAGCATTACCATCATTTTCTCCAATCGACGACTACAATCCTTTCAATAGCCAAGCCTTCTTACCCCAGCACACTCTGCCTGAACCCATGCTGTCTGTTTCCCAAAAGAAATTACCATCTACCGAAACACCATATGAAGATCAGCAAACAGCCAAAACACAACAAACCTCACACCTGTCTAAAGACAAAGGCACTCAAATGATAGTTGAAGCACCTCAACAACCTAAATGCCATTTCAGACTTCTTACAATATGTATTCCAACACAGACACCAATTTCAAAAAGTCTCCATGCCTGATGACTCAAAGGTAGGTGTCTGACACAAACTCTAATAGGTCTTCCGATGATTCTAAATCAACTCTCCAAGTTCTCATGGAAGACCCATCCTCATCTCATCAAGATCCCATTGTTGAATATGTTGATGATAATGAAGATGATGATCAATTCCAGTCACAATTCTTCTTCAAGGATCCCACAGCCAAACAACTTTGCCAATAATTTTTCGCAAGGATTCTCATTTGATAAAATTCCTCCAGCACAATGGAGCAATAAAATTTATGAAATGCATGCTTGGTGCATAGCTGAACTTCTCCAACCAGGCGCATCAATGCCAACTACTGTCAATAAATTCGTCACAACGTGTCTTGGACGACTTTGGCAATGGTGGATAGCATTGGAAACAAATAGGCAATTACAAATCAGACACACGCCCAATGTTGATTCCTTGATGACTCACATTCACAATGAATTTCCTTGGCACATGGGAACATTATACTACCCGGGCAAGAGAAGAATACCTCAGCATGAAATGTTACTTGTTCAAAAGAAAAGATCTTGAAAAGTATTATGAACGAATGTCAAAGCGATTCTATGCTCTTAATGGAATCGACGATATCAATCTCAAGCCAGCTTTTCTGAACTCTCTTCCTGATCCAATGGGGAATGAAACATCACGGATACTTCAATTCAAGAATATCCCATTCCACAATGCTACCACTGGAGAACTTTATCAAAATGCTTTAGCAGCATTAGAGAAGTTCTGTAGTCATTGAGAGTATCTAAAACAACTGGAAATCCAAGGAAAGATACTTGGTTCTGCATGTGATCGCAGATCAAATGCAATGGAGGCAAATTCTGTACCTGCAAATCGGGAATGAAGAAAGGACATTTGTGAAAATAAAAACTAAAGACTTCCCTGCAAAGCAAATGAAGTGGAGATATTTCCGAAAGAAAAAAGACCAGAGGCAGGCACAAATCAAACAGATGCTATATTTTCAAGAAGAAGAAAAAAAGGCATTATGCTAAACAATGCCCTCAGAAGCAGAAGAGAGACAAACTGATCCACTAGTTATCTCAAATCGAAGATCTTGAAGATGCAGATATCGAATCAATATTTTCCGTAGCCGATGATGCTTCACCAGAAACTATTTTAGCAATGGCTAAAGATGTTTCTGAAACTCTACAGAAGCAGAAACTGAGCGTGAATAAGATTTTGCAGACGAATCTGACTATCCCGATTTGCATACTATTGATACAACCAGCTCCTCTCGTAAAAGTGAATATCCTCACCGGCAAATATGACAAGCCAGTACCTGTTATTACCCTTTTTGACACAGGAGCAGCATCATCTATATCATGAATCCAGCCATTCTTCCTTCATCTCACTGGGAATCATGTTACCGTCCATTCAAAGCTGCAAATGGAGAAACTTTGTCATCACCTTGCTCAGCAAGCCAATCTATATCCAACTCTTTCCAGGATACACCATCAAGCACCAAGTCTATGGTTCAGACTTACATGGACAAGATCTCTTACTTGGCTTTGATATTCTCCACAACCTGTCCAGAGTATCATGGAAACCTAATGGACTCAAGAACAACAATTATTTTCTCCCATGGACTCGTTTACCTCATCTTTACCCTGTTGAAGCTTTAAACCCTATCAGAGATACCATTATCAAATTTTATTGTGCCCAGTCCCATTCCAAACTCCTCACCAAATGCTCTCATCCTTTATGGACAAATCCTTTTTGAACAAATCAAAAATTCCTCATTTCACTTCCATTCAAAAAGAATGAAGATATGAACCCAACAAAAGTCAGTCATAAAGGGATGAATCCAGATCACTATCAGTTGGCCATCCAAGAAGTTGAGCAACTTGAAAGTGAAGGATTGATTACTCCAACCACTTCTCAGTGGACTTGTGAAGCTTTTATGTCAATAGAAGAGCGGAACAAGTTCGTGGAAAACTGAAGTTGGTCATTAATTATCAACCTCTCAAACCACTTTTTGGCCGATGATAAATTTCCACTGCCAAAAAGAGAAGTTTTATTCCAAATTTTGCCTAAAGCCCATATTTGTCCAAAGTTTAACCTCAAAGCAGGATTCTGGTAGTTGAGAATTACTCCAGAAGAAAGACCAAAAACAGGATTTTGTACACCCAACAGGAAATATCACTAGAATGTCATGCCATTTGGTCTGAAACAGCTCCATCTTTATTTCAAAAGGCATGACGAAAATCTTTGATCCAATCTTATCCAGTGCCTTGGTTTTTATCGATGACATCCACCTCTTCTCATCAGGCAGGCATTGACTCGCATGATGCATTGTTATCCAAATTCCATTCTCTTGTACAACAATATGGGATAATGCTCTCCGAAAAGAAAATGATAATTGGAGAACCTAAAGTATGCCAGGTTGATGACTTCCCAGATGAAAATCTCACTTTCAAACAAGTTCAACAATTCCTTGGAATTGTCAATTATATGGCAGACTTCATCCATGACCTTGCAAAATACAGGACGCCTCTTGCAGCCCAACTCAAGAAAGATGCTCTACCATGGACTGCACAATGCACAGATGCTGTAAAAATCCTAAAGAAACTCACAAAGAGTTTGCCTTCTCTCAAGATACCGGCAAACGGGAAGAGTATTCTCCAAACTGATGCAAGTAACCATTACTGGGGTGCTGTTGTTCTTGAAGAAGATAGCACAGGAGTCCGTCAATCTGTGATTACAAAAGTGGTGCTTTCAAAATGCAAAATTGCACTATCATTCCAAATTTCCACCTATAAGGAGATCCTTGCAGTAAAAAGGGAAATTGAGAAATTCCTCAAAGGACACCACTTTATCATTGAGATGGACATGTCCTCCTTCCCAAAGATGTTGCAGTTCAAACAAAAGATGCTGCCTCAATCTCAGCTCCTCCGATGGGTAAATTGGTTCACTCAATGGAAGTTTGAGGTAAAGCACATAAAAGGAAAAAAAAAAATTCTGCCTGACTTCCTTTCAAGGGTGTTACGTTACCAACTACTCCAAAAGCTTAAACTATTGGAGAATGGGCCCAACAATGTATAACAAGCTTCAACACCCTCCCTCGCATGCAACCCCAACTTGCATGTGGAGAGCAAACAAACCAAACTCCATCATAGTGGAAACAAAAAACAAAGTGCAAATATGCACAACAAAGCGGGGATGGAGAGTCGAACCCAAGACCTCCCACAAACAAGGCTCTAATGCCATGTTAAGTTACCAACTACTCAAAAAGCTTAAGCTATTAGACAATGGGCCCAACAATGTATATCAAGCTTCAACACAGGGCAAGAAAACTTTTCTCTGGTCTTTCCTGTCATTTATGCTTTTGAACCGGTAAATTTACCCATCCCTCTCCAGCACCATTCCTAGGCCAAACAATTCTTTAAAGAAATTTCGACAATCTCTTAGTAGTTCAAAAGATCTATATTTCCCGATAAGGTCTCGAGTTAGGACCACCAAGTGGTCTTCCTGTCCATCTAGTTTATCCATTTTTAACCATCTTCCAGCTCAGCCCCAAACACTTTCCATTTTCCAAAGGAAGCATTCCTTCTTTTATGGTATTTGGTTGATCTAGACATATTGGAAATCATTTTTGAAAAGGGACCTATGCTTAGGTATTTGACCAATTGTTACTTGAACCGATTAGCAAGCTCATTTAACCTCGGTAAATTGGCTCAATCTTTTTGGTGATATAACATTTTGGCAAAATAAACTCCGAGAGTGCACTTGTGTATATAATATAGCTCTCCTCTGCTGATCGCCACATCATCCCTGAGGATTCAGATGGAGTCCGAATACTCAGACATTACAGCTGTGAATTTTGGAGCTGGACCAATCTATACCATATACTTGCTTACTCCAGAAGCTTTCCATTACCGAAGAATCCAAATGTGCACAGTTAAACTTGACCCAGCATCAGTCTCAAGAGACCTTTTTTCTGACTGGCAGAATCCAGAGGTTTTTCTTAGAAATTACATCATATCTATACGATCATATGTGATACAGTTTTTCGACTCTTATGCGTCAGATATCACAGATCTTGACCATCCAATCTACCGAGTCCAGCAAGGTCCTCACAGTGAACCAGAGGACAGTGATGGTGACAACTCAGACTAATCTCCTTTTTCGACAAGGGGGAAAATAATAATAATAATAGTGGTGTGTCATAATGTGTGTAATAGTGGTGTGTCATAATGTGTTGTCAATTAGTGTGTACTAGTGGTGTATCATCATGAGTGATATCATAAAGTGATGTAATGAATATCTAGCATATTTATCTGGTACATCTACGTGTGTGGCTAAGAATTAAAGAGGGAACATGATGTGATATGATGAATGATGTGTTCTTTGTTTGTTTGCTAGGTTGAGTT
Organism: Hydrangea macrophylla; assembly: GCA_033977485.1. Taxonomy (NCBI): domain Eukaryota; kingdom Viridiplantae; phylum Streptophyta; class Magnoliopsida; order Cornales; family Hydrangeaceae; genus Hydrangea; species Hydrangea macrophylla. The sequence goes on along the minus strand of CM066990.1, from coordinate 7,442,951 downwards.
CTCTATATAAGGAACTCATGGGAGCTAGAGGAGAACACATCTTTCCTCTTATATCATATACTTCCAGAAATAAAAGCTTCGTGTTTGTATATCTCGACTCGATTCTTATTTCCTCCTTTGTGGTTGTATATTAAGATCTATATTTCCCCATATGGTCTCGAGTTAGGACCACTAGGTGGTCTTCCTGTCCATCCAATTTACCCATTTTTAACTGTCTTCCAACTGAGCCCCAAATGCACTTTCCATTTTCCGAAAGAAGCATTCCTTCTTTTATGTTATTTGGTTGATCTCTACCATATTGGAATCATTTTTGAAAAGGTCATGACCAATGCAGTCCTGGTCCATCTCAAACCTGAACCGACCCGACCCTTTGTTCACCACTAGCCATATATGAACATTATTGAAAATGAAAAACTTAAAAAGAAGACTTAGGGTGTGTTTGATAACCCAATTAATTGGTGAAAATGAAAAGTTTCAGCACTTAATTTTTTTCAATGCGTTTGACAATATACCATTTAATTGAAAAAACAGCCAAAAATCCACTGAAAAGGTTAAGTGAAATTTTTTTACTGAAAATAATCACTGAATGCAGTCTATTTTAGTTCTTGAAACACTGTTTTCAGTATTGCAAATACAAATCACTTAAAATTTTCAGTACTTAAATTCAGCACTTAATTTTCAGTTTTATCAAACGCACCCTCACTCAAGGAAATATTTAAGTTGAATTCTAAAATCACAAAAATACAAGTAAAGCGCTTAATAGATTATCTGAAAAGAATGAAACTAAATGAAGACATAATAAATAAAATTGAAAATAAAATAAATAAATGTTAAGGGTAACAGTTTAAGTCACCGAAAATTCTAACAGACGGACGTGGCGTCCTACTTGGCAAGCTTCGTGTCATTTGGTAGGTCCCAAGGATCAAAATTTCCTTCTGTTTCCATCGAAACGACCGAAACGTTTCCGTTTCCTAGGTCATGGAAACGAAACAGCCATGGAATCTCGAAATTCCATGGATTCCATCGAAACGACTTTGTTTCTTTTGTTTCCATCGAAACGTAATTGTTTCCATCGAAACAAACCTATGATTCCGCATCGTTTCATTTGCTTCCAATGAAACATACTTGTTTCCATCCTGATAATCATGCGGTTGTGTACTTGTCATATGAACAACCATTTTATTTTAGAGATGACTTATTAGCTTACTATGTACTTATATGTATCTTTTGCATTCTATGAAGTGTTTTGTGGATTCTATGAAGTATTTGACAGTAGATTGGCGACTTAATCTTCATGTATTTTCAATTTGAACTACACATTTTTAATGCAGCACTACATACATAGACCTCTCAAATGTTCAATTAATCAATTATTAGCTTTATACACGCATAGAGTTAAGTTTGAAGTTATGTTTCCCCATGTTTCTCAATGTTTCCAATTTTTTCCACTGTTTCCACATGTTTCCGAAATGTTTCCGAAACGTTTCCGTTTCTGGGTAGACCGAAACAATAGACCGAAACGAAATTTTGATCCTTGGTAGGTCCCAATACAAATTAGAGGGAGACCCAACAATATATTCGACCAAGTAGAGTAATCTCTCTCACAAACAATGGTAAAAAAAACCCTGCTTGTTTGCATTAAGATGACCCAACACCACTAGATCAATGCAAAATCTAAAGAATCAAAAGAACCAATTATTACTTGAATCTTAAATCGGCACACTTGGAAGATGGAGATGCTATCTAGTGATACAAGGGAGATAAATACATATGTATGTGTGTGTGTGTGTGTGTAGAGAGAGAGAGAGAGAGAGAGAGAGAGGGGCTGCAAGACGACGAAAACTACTGTTTTTTCCTTGGCATGAATGGAATCCGTAACTCGGAAATTTATATACGATTTTCAAGTTTTCTTTGAAATCCGACTTCATAATTTGAATTAATATATTAATATGTTCATTCTCTCACTTCTCATTACTTGTTCCCAGATCTGGGTATGTTTTTTCTCTTTTAGTTTGTAATTTAGAAGAAAGAGTCATATACATCATATAGAGGGGCACATCCCTCCTGTACAGAGAAAAAACCTAGACGGAAATTGAATATTGAGAGCTCGATAGCAGAGATCTGGTTATAATTTTACGGATTATAGAAAAGAGGAAACAATTATCATGAGACAGCTCATATGGTGTTCCTATTTTAACATGAAAGGACTGAATAATGTGAATTTAGTTGGTTTAGTTGATTCTATTTCATGAAGGCAAGGGAGAGCATAACCTATGTAGCATGGGTACTTCATTTAGGCCCCCGTACCCGTACCGGGTACTTACCAGACACCGAAACTCGTTGGACACACTCCAAAAAATGTGTTCGCTTATTTAATTCAACTTTTTTGTAAATGATTGTTGCCCACTTTTTAGGATTGTGGTTTTGTGCCCTTGTTTAGGATGAATCTTTTCTTGTCTTGTTTTGGACTTGCAGTTTTTATGATTTTGTAGTGATATTGATGATCTAATGATGTTTAAGTTATAACAATCTTGTTATACTTATGGTCCTTGTGAATGATTTTGTTATAGTGAAACAATCTTACTATAGATGGATTTGTAATGTTGATCTTTAATGGTAAAACAATCTTGTCATATACTTATGATTCTTCTTATGTGACTATTTGGACTTGTTTTTTTATTAGCATTGTGTTATTAATTAAGAAAATTAATATTTTATTCGTCGTACCCTAGCCGTACCCGTACCCAACATTTTTAGGATTCGTCGTACCCCCGTACCCGTATCGTGTCGTACCCGTGTCTCGTATCCATACCTGTGCTACATAGAGCATAACAAGTGCGATGGTGAGAGCCTGATACGCTAACAGCAGACTCATTGCTCTCTCTTGCAGAGGTCCTTGAAAGATTACACTTCTTAATTAACAATCGGGGACAAGTTGATGACGTGTCAATGTTGACTCCATCCGGTGGAAAATTTAAGCAAACAATCTCGGTGGCGGTAGCAGCACCAAAAAAACCAATTGAAAAAAGGCATAACCAGCAACTGATTTTCTAATTTACTTCGTGAAAAAAAATAATAATAATTTCATATGGCAATCAACGAGTACTTTTAAAAATAAACAGCTTAAAAAAAGGACTGAAATCAAGAAAATATCTAAGTCAGAGATTAATAACCAACAAGATATGCGTAAACTGCTTAACTAGATCTCTGGAAACAAAGTAAAATTCAACACAAAGAAACACCTTTAAAACCAAGCAAGAAAGATAACAACCTTGGACCTAGTTAAAATGGTATTTATAGGGCAGACAATCACTTAATTGTTACATAGATCAGCCCGAGATCTTACCTGGAAAGAAGCAGCTGACTAAAACTACCCACTTAAAACTAGATGGCCCATACAGGCATACACTTTCAGTCACCACTGCAGTTAATTCAAGTTAAAGAAGCCAAGAACCAAGTCTCCCTAATGAGCCGAGCCTCCCTAATCAAATTGATTACAGGACAAACAAAGCATCAAATCAGGGCCTGTTTGGGCATCGTTGAGTGCAATAATTGCATCCGTACTTTAACATAGCATTTAACTAAACGGTTGACAATCTTCAATTTTCTATTTTGGAAAAGTGTATTCATTGCAAAAATGTTGCTTAGAACTGAATTTTCTCATTTCAAGCAAATGTAGAATGGCCATGTAAGAAATACAAAAAATGACCAAGTCTCCTTGTATCTAAATGTATCCATCATGGTGATGAATGGGGCTATCAAATTCAAGCGACTAACCAAACATGCTTCAGGAACCAGCCATTCCCAAGTAGATTACTCCAGAAATATTTATGACCACTCGAGAAATTTCAAATGAGCTCTTACCTCCTGAGTGTCTCGACTGTTGGTTACAGGCTTGTTGTCATTATTTTCTAGTACAATGTGACGAAACTGGCTATTGGGAACATCTTTGATAATGTGCCACTTCACAGGAAACTGCCCACTCCATTTATCTTGCTGCCAATAATCCACACTCTTCTCAAAGTCTACGGGTCCAACCATTTCAGCCACTCCACAGAACTGAGCACTAGCATTCACCTGAATATTATTGGAAAAACTGAGATGTGAGAAATAACTAAAACAGATAAAAGAATGGAAAGACAGAGATCAGGTGCCATAACAGAAGAAAACCAGGGCAACAATAGCAGAACATGAATTTCGAGTTTCAATGTTGTTCACTTCAGCAACAATAGAAATTGAGCAGAGAAAATAAGGGTAAATTACACTGACCTCCCTTGAGGTATAGCTTAATTACACGCACCTTCCTTGCATTATAAAAATTACTCTCATCTCCCTTGTCTGGTAATGAAAGTTACAGAAGCAAGTAATTTACCAATTAGCCCTTATTTGAATTCTGATTTTGTAATTAAAAAAAAATCACTAAAGTCAAACAAAAAACCACAATGTAAATGTTATATACATATTGTTGAGATTGTCCCACATCATGGACTTATAATTTAGCTACTCGATCTATAAATTCAAGGGGCTACTCCACCCATTGCCAATTGGTTCTGGGTTGGATGCTCCAATTCAACATGGTATCAGAGCAGGTTATTGTGGGCCCAATTTGTCCACGTGTGCTCCACGTCACCCTATCTCAGTAATCCACGTGTTTGGCTCTCAGTCATGCCACACTGCGGGGGCGTGTTGAGATTGTCCCACATCAGTGACTTATAACCTAGCTACTCAATATATAAGTTCAAGGGGCTACATATACATATATATATATATGTATACAGTATACGAGTGTTTGAGAGAGAGAGAGAGAGAGAAAGAGAGAGCTATTGAGTGGAGGATGATCGGTGGCTTGGGCGGCGGTGCCGGTGGTGGTGATATATAGATATACACACATAAAGAGACAGAAAGAAGAACAAATGTTGGGGATTTCTTTTAATGGTATTGAGTCTCTTGAGCAACAAGGATAAACTAGTCCTTTTAAAAAAGTTTTAACACAAATTTAACGGTCAACTAACTATTGGCTAAAGGGAGAGGAGGGGAGTGTAACCAACTACAAACCTCAAGGGAGGTCCGTGTAATTTTTTACAATACGAGGAAGGTCAGTGTAATTAGGGCATACCTCAAGGGAGATGAGTGTAATTTACCCACAAAAAAAATTTTACAGGGCAATTTAAGCAAGCATTATGGTCCATACATTATAACAGAACTAAGCACTAGCATTCACCTGATTATTATTGGAAAAAACAGGATGCAAGAAATAACTAAAGGGTGAGTGTCACACCCGTCCCGGGAAATCTTTTTATTTTAAAATACAAAATTGATTTATTGTGAATTATTAATGTTGATTAATAATTGTGGATGTGGTTGACGTGGGTCAACGGTGAGTGTCAATCGAGGACACAGAGATTTGATAATCAATGAGGGATTGACATGAGTAAATGACATTTATGTGATTTTAAATGTTATTTGACTTTACCTGATTTTCATGAATAGTAATTATACCTGTTTTGTATAATTTCTGGTAGTTTGATCCTATCTTAGATCATTGTGAATACTGTGGTGAGAACATGAGTGATGCGTAGCATAAAAGGTAGATGGTCTAGAGATTTCACGAAATTAGTTTCAGAACATGATTTTTGGGACCCAAACGGAACATAGTCGAAAACTTTTATAAATTTTAGTTTTCACTCGTAAAGTTATAAAATGGACGTGTGCGACGTTTCGGGGTATAATGAGATGTTTTGAGAACTCGTGGGAGGTAAACACAATTTCCGAAAGTGTTGTCTTTATATAGAAAGCTAAGATATTTTGTCATAATGTCTTCAACCTAAAATTGAAATCAAGAGAGGAGATTTGGGGATTTTGAAGCTTAAAGCTTGCCGACTCAAATCGACGACTTTCTGATCGTCAGTTTTTCTCCAAATTTCATATTCGAGCTCCTCGAGGTAAGAGCTACATTTTGATACCACTTAGGCCTCGTTTGGCTAAGTTTTTCCGAAAATCTAATTTATGAAAATTTGAGAAAATCATGTAAATACTTGTAGGAATCACTCCTAATCGGAGATCCGACGTTTAATCGGGCTACTAGTGCTTTCCTCAAAGTTATAGGATGATTGCTCGAGGTATGAATTCCGAACTTGTGTTATATAGACAATTTTGGATGCTTTGGATATTATGTATGAAATTGCGATCCGGGCAAAATTCATGTATTAATTAGGCCCGTTAATTATGCACGCGAAAATGTTAGAAAAGCATGTATAACTGTCTATGTGAGCATGTTATGTGTCTACTTGGGTCAAAGGGGAGTTTGGTGCAATTTCATCCGGGGCAAAATTCATGTATTAATTAGGCCCGTTAATTATGCACGCGAAAATGTTAGAAAAGCATGTATAACTGTCTATGTGAGCATGTTATGTGTCTACTTGGGTCAAAGGGGAGTTTGGTGCAATTTCATCCGGGGTAAACTTCTCGAAGTTTGAGGGTTGTAACATTGATTGTGTGGTGTCTGGTATGGAGGAAGGCCCAACCAGGACACGGTACCTGGTATGGAGGAAGGCCCAACCAGTGTACGGGGTGCGTGGAAGAGGTGTGCCTTCCACGGCATCGGTTTCATTACCGGATGAAAGCGTACCACTCACCCTAGAGACTAATTTGAGGTGTTTTGATGTTTAAAGCATGAATTACCCATATGCATATGTTTAGAATTGTACACTCAGCATATAGCTGAGCAATGGAGAAGAAGATACGTACCCTCTTACATAGAGATGGTACAAAACAAAAAAGAGACATCTGTCATCAAGGGAGGGTGATATACATCAATATTCGAATATCTCTTCCAAAAGATACGTATTATCCTAAAGATACGAATGTTTCTAACGTCAGTTGAAAGATTCAAAAGATACGTATTAACTCTTTCAAATTTCAAAGAGATATGATATTATCCTATGACAGCCTCTATAAATAAAGGGCTGAAGCATCAAAGAAGAGAAGAAAAAAGAGAGAAACAGATAGAAATCGACAAAATAAAACAAAGGGTTAAAAGATTAAGAGTTCAGAGAAATACAAGAGAACAGACATAAGCTAGAGAGAAAAAACACCTCTTTAGAAGAAGTAGAAGCAGCAGAAGAACAAAAGAAGAAGACGTCAAAACAAGACTCCCAAAAGTATCAAACACAATGGAGTTCATCAGGTAAAGGGTTCCAAACCCTCTGGTAAAAAAGATGTATTCGAATCTAATGTATTCTAGCTATGTAAAAACGGACCAAAATCCGTTCTTTCAATCAATAAAAAAATTTCCTTCTTGTTTACCATCTGTCGTTTCTTTTTTGTTTAATTTTGTTTTCTTCTTATCGTTAATCGGAGGTCAAAAATAATTAACGATCTGCCTAATGGCAGATCGGAGACAGGGACACCACAAATCAAACAATAAACACTGTCGTTTGAGAAACACTGTCGTTCAAACGACAGTGGTAATTTGTTAAACACAGATTTTTGAATCCTATAAAACAAACACAACTCAGCGGGACGACGAAAATTTGTGTCAACACATAGTATCAGCGCCACCCTAAACAGGGAAAAACATCCACCACCCAACCACCACCATTGAAACCACCACTAGCCACCACCCAATCCTTGCGCCACCCACCAGTCACCTACCAGACCTAACCGACACCCACACACCAGCCACAAGCCTAAGCCGAAACCACCCAGAACCCTTCCACCTTGCGTCGCAGTCCCTTAGGGCTTCTACCTAGCGGCGCAACCCTCCACCAGACCCCTGGCTTGCTCCGCAACCATCCTACTCTCTCCATCTCTCTACTTGTTTCAGTCAAATAGAGCCTTGCCCAATTGATTAGGCCTATTTTGGTTCAAATACAAGTTTCAAGGTTCATTAGGACCCTGTACGGACCTGATCAGCATTGACTGATCACCTTTTTGCACCCTGTATGGTGCTGCTGTTAGTCTTCTCTTTTTCCATGATTGTTGTGGGTAATTCCCTTACCTGTTAGAACGAGGACTAAAATCAGTAGCCCGTCATCTAGAAGTTACAAAACGCCTAAGAATGAAAGCATTGTTGTTGCTCCACTAGACACCCAACCCTAAAAATCACACCATCCCTGTTCAATGGTCAAAACTACCTACCGTGGTTGCAGTCCGTGTTCTTGAGGGGTAAAGGGAAGATAGGATATGTTGATGGTATGACACAGGCACCCACCCTTATCGATGTGGGCTATGGCACATGGGATATTAAGAATTCCATAATCATGGGTTGGCTTATTTATTCAATGATCCCAGAGATTAGTGAAATCTATATAGATATAGGCACAGTTCGTGGTATTTGGGAGTCAATTGCTTCTACTTATTCCCGGAAAGGGAATGTCTAGGAGTTTGGTTAAGATAGTCGATTGACCACTCTGAGCAGGGTGAAATGTCCATTCTCCAATACTTAACGTTTCTTACCGAAGGTTGGAAACGTCTGGAAGCCTGCGTGTCCTACCGATTCTGCAGGTTACAAGAAGTGGCTGGAGAAAGACAGAGTCTTTAAGTTTTTTCACGGGCTTAATTCGGCCTATCATCCGGTTTGCAGTCGCATCCTTGGGATGGACACTCTTCCCTCTCTTCAGGAGGCCTTTGCCTATGTGCAAAATGCGGAGAGTCAGCGCTCTGCGTCTCCTGCTCCTATGCGATCTGCACTGATTATGACTCCTCGTAGAGATGGGAATCGCCCGTCTTATAGCTGAGACAATTGAAGTGTATCGGGTTCCTCTAACAAGGAGAGAGTATTCTGTCACTACTATCACAAGATCAAACACATGACAGAAATTTGCAAGAAGCTTTATGGACGCCCTACAGGAGGTCGTGGGGTCGATCTAGAGGTCATTTTGGGGCATCTAATGGTCCTGGGGGTAATTCCCGAGCTCATCATACTATAATGATTGATGCTACAAACTCAATACCAGTTGATCAGATTGCCACACCTTCTACTTCAGCATTGGTATCTGCTACTATTATGAGGAGGCGTGGCTTAGATGCTCTGCGTAACCTAATGGCTCGCCGTGCTCCGCCTACATCACAGGTGCTTCCTCTTTGTAAGAATATATGTATTAGTGGGTTAAGGGTATTTCTGTAATTGCTTTTAATTGATAATATATATCTGTGTCGGCTAACCTAATTGGGTTGAGCCTTCACTTTCTCTCTAATCTCTTAAATCTCTTAACATGGTATCCAAGCCCACATCCTAGGGTTCACCAACCATCACACATCACCGCAGCCCACCAACCTCTCTCTCCATCCAACCGACCCTCACCCTGGTCACCCTAACCTAAACAAAGCCTTACCCATCATCTACCCCTCTAGTCGAGCCTCACCCCATCAGCCAAGACCCATCCTGGCTACCATAGCCTAAGCCAAGCCCTACCCATCCTCTCCTTCCCTAGTCACAACCCTCCATCCAGCCGAGAACCATCCTGGCCCTCCTCATCTGGTTCATCCTTCGTCTTTCTTCTTCGTCTATATCAAAAGACAAATTTACATCACTGGTTTGATTGGACTGTTTTGATTAGTGTTTTTCTTCCTTCGTGTTGTCTCGGTCCCTTCATGGACCTAATTGGTTATGTTTGTGATTTTGATGTTGATGTTGCTTCACATTCGTTGTTAAATTTTTTTTTTAGTATTCGTACAAGACTCCTATCGTTATTATGGCTGAGAAGAAGGGTTCAATTGCCTCGTCTGATGTTGTGAGTATGCAAATTATAACCACCAAGTTGAATGGGTCCAATTATTTGTTGCGGGCTCAAGCTAGGAAAGTCGCCTTAGGGGCTAGTAAGAAGTTGAAATATATTGAGTTTGGTGCTCCATCTAAGGATAGTAAGGATTATGAAGATTGGGTATCTGAGAACTATGTGGTTATGTCCTGGTTATGGAATAGTATGGAACCCTCTGTGTGTTCGAGTGTCGTATTTTGTCATCAGCCAAAGAAATTCGTGAGTCTATTCATGAAACCTTTTCAATGGAAAAGATTTTTTCTCGAGTTTATGAGGTTTATCAAAATTTGTTTCTCTAACACCCACATTTGTGTTATTACGTTTCATTACATTGTCATGCATGATAATGTGATATGCTGTGCATTTTGGCACATGTTTGAGCGAGTTCTGACTCACGAGTCGATTTGGGTGTCTGTGTTAGAGGACCCTCTGAGACGATGTGAATGAGTGTTTTGTGGTTGTGACGTCTATCCGGGATTGAGGCAGTCATTGTGGAATACTTTAAATGTTTATCTAGAAATAAATGTTTACCTGTGTTTCACTATCTATATTATTTTCTGGCTTAGAACATATTTCAGTTGTTAGATTTAGTATCCTTGTGAGGACGAATTAACACACTATTAATTTGGTAGGCTAATTGGCAACTTCGGAAAAAGTCATGTAGAAATTTGCGTTATAGCAACCAAACGGAACTTAGTCGGAAACTTTTATAATTTTGAGGTTTCACTTGTAAAGCTATGATTTAGCTGTGTAGAAAGTTTTGGAGACTGTCTAGGAGTTTTGAAAACTTGCGGGGAGGTAAACACAATTTCCAGAAGTGTTGCCTATATATCGATAGAAATGACTTTAGATATTTCATCAAAGCTTCCAACCTAAGTTTCAAGAGGTGGCCAAAGGGTGATTTAGTTGCTTAGAGCTTCTCGACGCCAAACGACCCCCGTTCGTCCGCTGGTTTTTCACCAAATTTCGTATTTGAACTCCTCGAGGTAAGGTCGTTGTTTTGATACCTATTAGGCCATGTTTGGCTAAGTTTTCCGAAAAGTCTTTTTCTAGAATTTTTCATAAGAGTTGATAATTGGACATTCTACTAGGATGGGTTCAGTCGACCGGACGAGCCCAATCGACTGAAAAATTGAGGCAACAATCGACCGGACCTAGGGTCAGTCGACTGAAGGTGGCTGTTGGAAAATTCTTGTTCTCTGCAACTCCACGTCAGTCGACTGGAACTCCGACTCAGTCGACTGGTCTGCTGCTTTTCAAAATGTTTTATTTCCTTTCCGCTGCGTGTGTTCTTAAAACTAATTTTTGGGAACGTTAATGAATTGGTTTAACCTCGGTGGCGTGCCACGGGCTTCGGTTCCACTATTGTGGGATCGGGCTATGACATTTAGTGCTATCAGAGCTTTAAGTTTAGAGCCTTGGGAACGAGTGACGTTATATGTTAAGCGACGTTGAGTGGAGTGTGAATTCGTAAAGATAATATTGTTATCAGTGTAGAAATGCTTCATGTTTGCATTTTTTGATGTGATAGTGATCTGTGCATAGATATATATTGTGGCATGGCATGCATCGTCCCTATGCATCAAACTTAACAGGACGAGTTCTTGAAACGTTATGACTGATCCGGTAAGAGAGTTGTCATTGCATTCGCGGATGGACCAAATAGTGAACATGGTGGAGATTTTATTCAAGCTGTAAGTGAACGAGATCATTTGAACTTTCAGGTTCCACCGGTCGAAGTCCGTTATATTAATGCACCACCGGTACCGAGAGCTCAACATACAATCATGGAACAATTCCATAAGCGAAAACCGACGTTGTATCATGGACAGGTTGACATAGACTTGGTCGATCATTGGATGATGGACATGGAAAGGCACTTCCGTACTGTGATATATACTGACGAGGAGAAAATTTTGTGCGCATCCGATACGTTGATGGGCGAAGCATTAGATTGGTGGAACAACGTACTTAAACAAGGGAAGCCGACCACGTGGGAAGCATTTAAAGAGGAATTCAACCGACGGTTCTTTCCGCAATCTACTTGTACTCAGAAACGCCAAGAGTTTGCAAGTTTGGTCCAGGGAGACATGACTGTGAGTGAGTACGTATCCCGTTACAATGCCTTGTTGCGCTTTGGGAAAACTACAGTTTCAACTGATAAGGATAAAGCTCGTAAGTTTGAGAAATGGCTTAGGGAGAATATTCGTAGCCGTGTGGACATGTTGCAACATCCGACTGTTTCTCTAGTTAAGGAAGTTACCCGTACTGCTAAGAAAAGTGTCGATCGCTATCGACAAAGACAACAAGGAAAGAGAGCAAATGACAATAGGGGCAAGAGCCAAGGGAATGCGAAGAAACCGTTTACACAAGGTTCGGGATCGAACATGGGTAGTCAGGGCGGGAGTACGTTCGTAGGAGACTAGAGACCGCTATGCCCGACATGTAACCTGCGACACAGGGGAACCTGCTATCAATTGAGCACCTGCTACCTTTGCAAGCAACTGGGACACATATCCCATAAATGTCCTATGAATACGAATGTGACTACACCGAACACCACCTCGAACACCAAGAGTTACAACCCAGAAACACCGAACACCACCTCGAACACCAAGAGCTACAACCCAGAAATGAGGGGGAAGTGTTTTGAGTGTGGACAACCGGAACATATAGCGAAGAATTGCCCGAGTAAGAGACAACTGGGAATGAGTACCGGGGCATCGAGTATGCCGAGTGGATCAAAGGTAGGACAACGAGTAGATAAAGGAAAGGGAGTCGAACAACAACAAGGATGATACTTCCAGCTCAGGTTGGGGAATACAGATGATACAGTCGTATCAGATTTTCTTCCTATTTGTTCGTATCCTGCACGCAAACTTATAGATTCTGATTCAACGCATTCATTTGTATCACGTGACTTTAAGCATTTAACTGTTAAGTCTGAACCGCTAGGATATGAATTGTGTGTATCATTGCCTAGTAGTGCACCGTTAGTAACTTCTTCGGTATTCAAGTCGTGTGAGATCAAGATAGGCGATAAGGTCTTGAGCGTTAATTTGATTCCGTTGGTAGTGAATTACTTTGATGTTATCTTGGGCATGGATTGGTTGTCGGTCAATCAAGCTAAGATCGATTGCGAGCAGAAACGAATTAGTTTCTATCCGTCAAGTCAAGAGGAGTTTACTTTTCAGGGTAAGGGTGTGACCGTAACGCCGAACTTGATATCGACAATTCAAGCAAGTAAGATGTTGAGGAAGGGTTGCTCGGGTTTCTTATGTTCGATTGTTGACACGAGAGTTCTTGGACCACTAGTAGAAGACATTCCAGTAGTTCGAGAATTTCCAGATGTTTTTCCCGATGAGTTACCCGACGTACTGATTGAAAAAGAGCTTGAGTTCACAATAGAAGTAGTACCAGGGTCACAACCAGTATCTAAAGCACCGTACCGAATAGCACAGGTGGAATTGAAAGAATTGAAAATTCAGTTAGAACTGTTGGAGAAGGGTTTTATCCAACCGAGTGTTTCGCCATGGGGAGCTCCAGTCTTGTTTGTAAAGAAGAAGGATGGGACAATGCGTATGTGCATCGACTATCGAGAGTTGAATAAGTTGACCGTCAAGAACAAGTATCTGTTACCGCGAATTGGTGACTTGTTTGATCAGTTGCAAAGAGCTCAAGTATTTCGAAAATTGACTTGAGATCCGGTTACCATCAGTTGAAAGTTAAAGAAGAAGATGTTGAGAAGACAGCTTTCGGGATTAGATATGGTCACTTTGAATTTTTGGTTATGCCATTTGGAGTGACTAACGCACCAGCCGCTTTCATGGACTTGATGAATCGTGTTTTCAAAGATTATTTAGATGAGTTTCTTATCGTATTTATGGATAATATCCTAATCTATTCCAAGAGTGTTGAAGATCACGAGCATCATTTACGATTAGCCTTACAACGCTTACGTGAGTAGAGATTGTTTGAGAAGTTGAAGAAGTGTGAATTCTGGTTGACAGAGATTGCTTTTCTTGGACATATAGTATCAGGAATTTCAGTAGAACCTCAGAAGACAGAAGCAATTACCAATTGGGTGAGACCGACGAGTGTGACAGTTTCCTAGGATTAGCTGGTTACTATCGGAGGTTTGTGAAAGACTTTTCACGTATTGCAATGTCGATGACACAGTTGATGAGGAAAGATGTTGCTTTTGTATGGAGTCCAGAATGTGAAGAAAGTTTTCAAGAATTGAAAGGTCGACTTGAAGGCACCAATCTTAGCCGTTCCGACAGGGACGGAAAGTGATGCTTCGTATAGAGGTTTAGGTTGCGTTCTTATGCAAGGTAACAAGGTCATTGCCTATGCGTCGAGACAACTTAGACCGCACGAGAAGAACTATCCGACACATGATTTAGAATTGGCCGCCGTGATTTTTGCATTGAAGATTTGGCGTCATTACCTATACGGGGAGAAATGTGAGATATATACTGATTATAAGAGTTTGAAATACTTGTTCACACAACGAGATTTGAACATGAGGCAAAGGAGATGGCTAGAGTTGATGAAGGACTATGATTTGTCAATTCAGTATCATCCGGGCAAGGCAAATGTTGTCGCCGATGCTCTTAGTCGTAAAGCACCAACCAACACTGCATCAGATTTGACCTCTCAGGAAAAAATTGATTCGAGATATGGAGAATTTAGAGCTCGAAGTGATTTCGAGAATTGAAAGTGGTTCGATGTTGACGATTGTGGCACAACCACTCTTGATTCACGAAATCACGGGGAAACAACTTCAAGATGTGGCTTTGAAGAAAATTTGTTATGAGATTCTGATGGCAAGCAACCAGGATTTACTTTTGAAAATAATGTTTTGAGATTGAGGGGTAGAATTTGTGTACCTAACGAGAAAGAATTGAAACGGAACATCCTAGAGGAAGGACACAATACGAAGTATACCGTTCATCCGGGAAGCACTAAGATATATAGAGTTTAAGAGAATGAAGAGAGAAATAGCACGCTATGTTTCACGTTGTACGAGTTGTCAACAAGTGAAGGCCGAACCTCAAGTACCTTCAGGACTGTTACAACCATTACCGATAGCCGAATGGAAATGGGAACACATTACAATGATCTTTGTTAGTAGGTTTCCGAGATCAAAGAAATCGAACACTATCATTTGGGCGATCGTTGACCGTTTGACGAAGTCGTCGCACTTCTTACCACTTCGAACAACCAAGCCGATGACGTTAGCTAAGTTATATATTCCTGAAATCGTGAGACTACATGGTATTCCAGTTACTATTGTTTCAGACAGAGATAGTAGTTTTACCTCAAAGTTTTGGAAAGCCTTGCAAGAAGCAATGGTTACCAAATTGAATGTCAGTACCGCTTTTCATCCTCAGACCAATGGTCAATCGGAAAGAGTAATCCAGATATTGGAAGACATGCTTCGGTTATGTGTACTTGATTTTCAGGGAGATTGGGAAGACCATTTGCCGTTGATTGAGTTTGCATATAACAACAGTTTTCAAACGAGTATTGGAATGGCTCCTTATGAAGCTTTGTATGGTCGTATATGTCGTTCACCAATTAGTTGGACCGAAGTTAGAGAAAGAATGATTGAAGGGCCAAAAATTGTGCAAGAGACGATGGACAAGATAAAGGTATTACGACAACGGTTACTGACAGCTCAAAATAGGTATAAGAGTTATGCCGACAAGCGTAGGCGACTGTTGGAATTTGACGTGGGAGATTTAGTGTATTTGAAGGTGTCACCTTCAAAGGGAATTACTAGATTTGGGAGATACGGAAAACTCAACCCGGGGTACGTAGGACCTTTTGAGATCATTAGGAGAGTTGGACCCATAGCGTATCGTTTGAACTTGCCGAATGAGTATGCCCAAGTTCATAACATATTCCGTATATCATTATTACGAAAACATTTAGCGGAGGATAGAGATCAAGTAATGACTCCGACACCAAATGAAATTCATAAAGATTTGACGTATGTTGCATACCCGGTAGAGGTTTTGGATCGGAAGGATCAGGACTTGCGAAATAAGGTGATATCGAAGGTGAAAGTGTTATGGCGTAGCCAAACGACGGAAGAGATGACATGGGAAATAGAAGATGGGATGCGTACTCAGTATCCGCACCTATTCGATACATGAGGTACAAGTTTGGGGTTTTTAAGGGGGAGAGTATTATAACACCCACATTTGTGTTATTGCATTTCATTACATTGTCATGCATGATAATGTGATGTGTTGTAAATTTTGGCACATGTTTGAGTGTTCTGACTCACGAGTCGATTTGGGTGTCTGTGTTAGAGAACCCTCTGAGACGATGTGAATGAGTGTTTTGTGGTTGTGACGTCTCTCCGAAATTAAGACGGTCATTATGGAATACCGAATACCTTAAATGTTTATCTGGAAATAAATGTTTACCTATGTATTTCACTATCTGTATTATTTTCTGGTTTAGAATTTATTTCTGTTGATAGATTTAGTATCCTGGTATGGACGAATTAACACGCTATTAATTTGGAAGGCTAATTAGCAACCTCGGTAAAGTCATGTAGAAATTTGCGCTGTAGCAACCAAACGGAACTTAGTCGGAAACTTTTATAATTTTGAGGTTTCACTTGTAAAGCTATGATTTAGCTGTGTAGAAAGTTTCGGAGACTGTCTAGGAGTTTTGAAAACTTGCGGAGAGGTAAACACAATTTTCGAAAGTGTTGCCTATATATAGATAGAGATGACTTTAGATATTTCATCAAAGCTTCTAACCTAAGTTTCAAGAGGAGGCCAAAGGGTGATTTAGTTGCTTAGAGCTTCTCAACGCCAAACGACGTTCGTTCGTCTGCTAGTTTTTCACCAAATTTCGCATTCGAACTCCTCGAGGTAAGACCGTCGTTTTGATACCTATTAGGCCATGTTTGGCTAAGTTTTCCGAAAAGTCTTTTTCTTGAATTTTTCATAAAAGTTGATAATTGGACATTCTGCTAGGATGGGTTCAGTCGACCGGACGAGCCCAGTCGACTGAAAAATTGTGGCATCAGTCGACCGGACCTAGAGTCAGTCGACTGAAGGTGGCTGTTGGAAAATTCTTGTTCTCTGCAACACCAGGTCAGTCGACTAGAGCCTCCACCCAGTCGACTGGTCTGCTGCTTTTCAAAATGTTTTGTTTCCTTTCCGCTGCGTGTGTTCTGAAAACTAATTTTTGGGAACGTTAATGAATTGGTCTAGCCTCGGCGGCGTGCCACGGGCTTCGGTTCAGCTATTGTGGGATCGGGCTGTGACAGTTTCTTCTCCAACAAGGTGAGAAATTTGTTAGTGAATACGACAGCACTTTCAAGGGTTTAATGGATGAGTTGAATCAGTATCATCCTATTATAAATGATGTCGAAACTATCAAGAAGCAAAGTGAAGAGTTTTATGTCTCCAAGTTCTTATCTGGGAAACATTCAAATATTCAGTCATTTAAATACCATATTTTGGCAGGTGATGGTAGTATTCCCTCCTTGGGAAATGTGTATTCTCGTGTGCTTCACACTACTACTGAATCTTATTCTTCTTCTGAGCCTACGAGCAAAGATAATTCTGCACTTGTTACATCTATAGGACATCGGGGGGCTTTTCGTGGAAGTGGTAATTATCCTACTTATAATTGGGGTCGTGGTGGTCGTGATTTTCGTAATTACACTATGGTTCCTCCTAGTAATCGCGGACGGGGAGGCTACCCAGCTCGTGGTCGTGGGTCTGGTCATGGTCGTGGTTTTCTTTAGTGCACCCATTGTGGAGATGACAATCATACCGTGGATAGGTGTTATGATCTCCATGGTAAACCTTGAGAAACCTCTCCTAATCCTGCCTTATATTCCTCTAATAACTCTGCTGGGTCTTATCAGAAAGTTAGTACTCCTACTCCACCTGTAGTGGCATCTACAAATGAGTCTATGACTCTTTCTCGAGAAGCATACAACGCCTTAATCCAACAACAGCAGCAGCTATCCTTGTCTGATAGTGCTGATTTTGCCAAGTCAAGTAACATTGCATGTTTTTCTTCATCTGCTCCTCCATGGGTCATCGACTCAGGAGCTTCGGCACATGACTGGTAAGTCCAATGTATTTACACAATTGGTTAGTCCACCCACACAGTCCTCAGTTGTTTTAGCTATTTTAGCTGATGGACAGTCTTGTCCTATTATTGGTCATGGTCCTGTTTCTCCTACTTTGTCTCTTTCAATATGTCTGTAAATTATATTCCTCACTTTTCCTTTAGTCTTTTATTAGTCAATCAACTTACTAAATCTCTAAAATGTTCTATAACATTTTATCTCTCATTGTCTTTTTCACGATCTCAACTCAAAAAAGATGATTGGTGAAGGTCGTGAGTATGGTCTTTATTACCTGAATCAACATTCAACAGCAAATAATTCGGCGGCTTTACATGCAGATGTTTCACCACATCAATGGCACTGCCGTTTAGGTTATCCGTCACTACAGGAGCATAGCCTTTATCTCTTGGATGTAGGAGGAAAGGGAGCTCATAACACCATCGTTTATGAGAATAAGTCTACAGACAATTGGCTTTGGCATAGGCGTTTAGGACCCGTCATTTCTTTTACTTGAGCATTATTTCCTTCCTTAGTACTAAATAAAAAAGCTTCTGAATTTTTATGTGAGACTTGTGAACTTGGCAAACATCATCGGACATTCTAGGTCTATTTGCTCTTTCTCCTACTCCATGCTCCCTTGGAGTAAACTAGCAACTCTTTCTGTTTTGGGGTTACTTATTCTACTTCCACTTCCAAAAACTCTTTCTGCTTTCGGGTTGTTGGTTCTACCTCCATCTCTTCTTCATCACACCCTACATTCTGGGTCTTCTTCTCCTTCTCATGGGATAAAACAAGTAAAACAGGTATATCAAGACAAAGCACCACTTCACTCCTCTGCTCCCCTAAGAGCACTCCAAATAGGTCATAGACTCATGAAATATGACATCCATAGAAACAAATCATTTCCTAGACGGAGGATGATAACACTTGTAGCCTTTCTGAGTGGGAGAGTATCCTACAAAGACACGTTTAATGGCGCGAGGATCAAGTTTCCCACGAATAGGAGAATGGTTATGAACAAAGCGCACACACCCAAAGACATGAGGAGTAATAGTAAACAAGGAAGGGGAAGGCGAAAGAAGTTCAATAGGAGCCTTTTTATTTAATACCTGTGTGGGAAGGCAGTTGATGAGATAAGCAGCAGTTAAAATCGCTTCACCTCAGTATGACTTAGGAGCATTGACGGCGAATATCAATGAATGAGCAAGGGACGATTCTTGCGTTCCGTGACCCCATTTTGTTGAGGGGTCTCTGTGCAAGATATTTGATGAAACCGGAATTTATTTATCTGATATTTAGCCAGATGGCAGTATTGTAATCTTAGATTTTATATTGAACAAAATTGAGATAACACACATTTTCTGTAGTTTTGTCCTAATCCAAAGGACCAAATCTACTGTTAGAAGTCCTTGTAAGCTTAAGGTTTAAGAGATAATTGAGTATAACTGTAACTATCAAGTTTAAGCCATGTCCTAAATTATTTGGGAGTCAGTAACATGAATTATGTTTCCTTACCTTACTCTCTATAAAATTAGTGTATGTCTGATTACGCACTATAAGATGTTACTTTACGACCACTACCCATATCAAATTTGGTCTTCATCTTCCCTAGGATTATCCTACCAGACCAACACAGTATTGTCTACTATGAGCCTATGACCCACGGGGCCGAACAGCGTTGTCTCTTTGGTTTCCCCCTCAAAAGAACACAGTACAATGGAGGTACCTTTCTGCAGTTAATGATCACCTTAACCTACACCAATCCAAGTGATGTGGGGTCCCATACACCCGACCCGTCCTCCACGACTTCAAGCCTCCTCACGGCTCACAAGAAGGCACGACTTGTGTCCACTGTTCCAGCTGAATTCTAGCTCTGATACCAATTGCAACAATCACAATATTGTCCACATTGGGTTGCACGACTTTATCCCTTGGGTTGACCCAAAACCACCTGGTACAATGGAGGTACTTTCCAGGACTTATGAGCACTTTCACATTCTCCGTCCATGCCATATGGGATATTGGGATCCCATTCCCCTTCTTGTGAGCCATGGGTAGTAGAAAAGTCATCAAGGACGACGTCCTCTGAACAGGAGGGTGGTGTATGGGGTCCCACATTACCTGGGAGGGAAAAGGGGAAGGCCTTCATAAGGGGTATCTAGACTTTTGTGTGCACACAATTTCCTCCCAAGAAGAAAAGTAAATCTATGAGCATGGGTCCACGAACTGCCCCAAAGCAGCCAATATTTACACTGGGTAGGGTCCTGACATTTCCCTCAACACGAACACTATCATTTTTCCTAAGTGGTATATAATTGATAGGCTCTGTACATGTCCAAACCATCTTAATTGGTATTCTTTTTTTAACTTTCTGAAATGTGTGCTGATTTTTATCAAGCTGTCACAACAAAAAATAGCTCCAACCAAGAAGTCCACGAAAAAATCTTACATACATACTCGCAGTTATTTCACCAGACTTGTTTAATATTGAACTTCAGCTTCAGCTTTATTTATTTTTTTTAAAAACTTGTACATCTTCAGTTGGCCTAGGTAAAAAGAAATGCTTCTACACAGCTAAAATGTGAAGACATCTTCCAAAGAACTATTCAACCATAGCAAATAAAGCCCTAAAGTTTTAGCAAAAATAAAAAAAAATAAAGCCCTAAATGAAACCAAGTAAGACCTAACTGATGCCATAACAACAATATATAGATACTCTTACCTGACATTTCATAGAGTGTTTGTAAGATGTATAGACACATGTTACCATCACTATTGACGAGTTCCTATCTAGTTACTAATTTTTCAAAATAATTAAGGAATATCCTTACTTATTCTAGTTTGTTTTTAAATTAATTCCAAAATAAAAATACTTAGAAAAGCCCAATCAACTTAGTAGTTTTGCACCGATAATCATAGAAAACCAATTTTGGGTTATTTGATTACACTTCAGAATTCAGAAATAATGCACTTACCGAAAATAAGAGAAAAACAGGGCAGGTGCTTTGCTTCTCCTTGGCTTCACCATAAGCAGCATCTAGTTTTCTATTTCCATTTGGAGTACTGGCCCAAACACCATATTTGACACTCTTGTGGACATTATCTTCACTGTAAGATTTGATTATGAAGAACTTGGCGTCCTCGTATTCCGTGACAAATTCTGGGCGGTTGTAGGACCCATCATGGGTCTTAGCAACAGAAGTGTCATGCCTGTTACAAACTATCGAAGGACTATTATCAGTAGTGACTAGGTTCTTCGGTTTTGAGGCCCTTGGTCCACGGTTTTGCTCACTGAGGATATCAAGCGTGCCACTACAATTGCATACAGAAATGCTGCTCCTTCCACGTCGTTTTCCATAGTCGAGAGCAGGCCAGCCCCTACTGTTCGTTCCCAAACCGGAAATGGGTACACTCCCAAAGCTAGAGCCCTGATTAAACCCAGTGTGTGAATATGCTCTGTTACAAGAATTTGATCCAGACCCGTATCCATAAAACAATCCTGACTGTTGAGAAGCCTGCCAAAGATGAAAGAGCAATAAACAAGAATAAGACCGTGATTTTAGTTAGGTTGTTGCGTGTTACTAAAAGACAAACTGCTAATCACGGAGAGAAAAGGCTCAAATGAATCACTGATGGTCCATCCCTATAGCTGTCACCTATGTTACATGGACTTCACTATTGTCACTGAAGTAGTCGTGTCGACATAATGTGCAAGGATATAGGTACAAGATATGCATCGGACAGAGGTACCTAGTCCGACATGCCTTCACACATGATCTTGGAGAAACATAAGCTACTTAGATCTGATAACAGAGAAGCATCTTTAGCCTCTCAAACGAACAGATAGTTGAAAACACTTAATCTAAACTTTAATCAATAATGAATAGGAGAGTACAATACATAACAATATCTTCAGAGATATTATATCTTTAGACTTTAACATGTTTAGGGCATATCTTTGTTTATCCATATCCAACTTCCAGACACAATTCAAACAGAGTACCCCATATGGGCCATCTCTTAAGCTTTGGAATTTAGAGAGGTCCGACGCCCAGACACCTCCATTCAAGTGTATCCGAGTCCAAGTAACATAGGTAGGCACTAACAAGATAACAGGAAGCATACAATGCATCTATTATTGGCAATCGTAGTAATTGTGGTTAAGGACATACGAGGTGATGGCACGCCTAGGAAGCACCGGTGCGGTGCAGTGCGGTGCGGTGTGGGTGCGGGGATCTATGTTACCCAGACTCGGGTATGGGTGTCGGGTGTGGGTGTGTATCTAAGTGTCGGACCTCCTCTAAATCCAAAACTTAGGACCCGGGGATATGTGTCTAAACGTTGGATATGGGTATGCGGACACCTTCTGAACGTATAAACATACTATGTTTCTTAATATCAATAGTTAGAAACCTCTTTGCCCACAATTTTAAGCTTCTACTTGCCTTTACAACATTACTTGTGGAGGATCCGAGTGTCTGAATTGGGTACGGGTGTCGGACACGGGGATCGGGTACTTGGGGGTAGTAGGAGAGTCCAGGTAACATAGGCAGGGATACGTACACGGGGACGCGGGTGCAGAGGATTCGTCAATTTCAAAATACAAAGGTGCGGGTGCGAGGGTACTTTAATAAAGTATTAAAAATCATACTCCTATATAATTGTATAAAATATACATTTTTATGCAATTAAGACAAATAACAAGTATAAATAAGCCATATTAGCCTTTTGATGTGTAATCCTACTCCCAACATTCTTAAATTGACTTCCGTTTTTAAAATTATATTAGCGTCCTCCTTTTTCTTTTTCAAAAAAAAAAACTTAAAGAAATACCATGCCGCATCCGAGAAGAATCCACACCAATGCAGGTGCAGGTACGCATCGGATGCGAACACGTCGACATTTAGAAGAGTCCGTGCTTCCTAGTGGCACGCAAGTACATTAACTTGAACTTTCATTTTTCTGATAACGCATTACTGTTTCTATCTTAATCAATCATTTTTCATAATACAATTGTCAATCCTCGTTCACAGATAAAGATTATTTTTCAGACTTATCAAGCTCCATTCCTTTAGTTGAAAAAACAAACGCCATCACTTCCAAGTGAAACATACATAATGAAAAATTAATGACAGGAGTAGATCTTTCTTGTGGGTGTTGTGGAATGAAGATTTAGACAAGCAAATAATAATTGGGAAAAGAATGAATCCTCGTTCACAGATAAAGATTATTTTTCAGACTTATCAAGCTCCATACCTTTAGTTGAAAAAACAAACGCCATCACTTCCAACTTCCAAGTGAAACATACATAATGAAAAATTAATGACAGGAGTAGATCTTTCTTGTGGGTGTTGTGGAATGAAGATTTAGACAAGCAAATAATAATTGGGAAAAGAATGAATCCTCGTTCACAGATAAAGATTATTTTTCAGACTTATCAAGCTCCATACCTTTAGTTGAAAAAACAAACGCCATCACTTCCAAGTGAAACATACATAATGAAAAATTAATGACAGGAGTAGATCTTTCTTGGGGGTGTTGTGGAATGAAGATTTAGACAAGCAAATAATAATTGGGAAAAGAATGAGGCACATACAGAATTTTCAAACGAAAGAAACAAAAAATGCTCAGGCATCGAATTGATATTGTACTAAAAGGGTGACCAAAAAAAAAACCCTAAAAAGTTACCCCAAAAAGTAATAAAATACAAGAAGATAAATTAGGACGTTTGGAAAGGGTGTAGAGAATTTAGAAAGGTTACAAACCACCTCCACAAGTGACACGCCTGGATGCTGGAACATGTTAATAAATTCATTCTTTTAGGGGCTTCAAAATAATATTCTTTAAAAAAGTCTTTTCACTTGGCAACAGTGGCACAACAGTTTGTACTTATTATTCGGTGAGAAAAACAATTATCACTGTTATATATTTAGTGAATACAATACAGAGAATGACAGTGAGACAATAATAAAGCTGTTCAGGGAAAAAAAATTGAATCAGAGTTAGACAATTGACACCATAAATCCCACTACAAGAATCGTGTTAATACGATTGTGTGACTACTAAGTCAATGAATAATTGTTTTTATTTTTATTTTCATTTTCCGTTTTCTTGGCTGAATATATAGGTATGTTAACTGATAAGGATAACGGGGCACCAAAGGATCCATTCCATGTTCCAGTCGGGCCAATCACAAGGGCAAGAGCTAAAAGGTTCAAAGAAGCACTTATTGGGCTGATCCGAGAAATTTGGACTGAATCCATGATTTCTAAGAGTGGCCCAAATAGGGGAGAAGAATTCATCAACCTAATCCATGCTTGTGACAATGAGGGCTGATTTGGGCCAATTTCATCAAATAAGTTGTTTGTTAGTTGAGAGTTTGATCATTATGACTGTTAGTTGGGAGTTTATGTATGTTTCCCAACCTTTTGATAAGTTAAAGTAGTCTTTTTGTATTAGTTATGCTGAAAAACGAGATTGTATTTAGTCCGAAGGTTGGTAGGATGTTCCAACTACTTGCTTTTATTCCTTTTCCAACCAACTTTGCATTAATCTTATGGTTGGAAGGATGTTCCAACCCAGTATATATAGATGATTCTAGTAATGGAAAAGCCGACTATTTTGAGATAAAAAAAGTGAGAGTAATCTCTTTGGTTCTTTTAGAACTATTTGAACTTATCAGATTTATCTGTGGCGTTCAACTTTCGACTTATCAATCAGGCTTCCATAACTGATTGTGGCGTCCTCACATACCAAGGTTCTTGCTTCTATATAAGCAACGGGTCGAGGTTCCATCCATTCCTATCTTAGAGAGACGATCTGGGATTAATCTTATACGGGTTTCGTCACAAGTTGGCGTGGTTCGCATCAGTTGGTATCAGAGCTTGGCTCTAAGTGAGGTTTGCTATCTTTATTTGTTTACTGTCAATTTTCTTGAGTCTTCTTTTTTTTGGGTTAGTAAATCCTAATATCAGTTTCCCTTTTCTTGTTTGATTTGAGTCCGAATTTAGCTTTGCTTCCGAATTTCAGTTTTAGTTTTTGTGTGTTTCAGTCAATATTCAGGTGCTTGATATAAAAATAAAAAATAAAAAATAAAAAATAAAAGAAAAAAGAAAAGAAAGCTAAGGATCAAAAACAAAAGAGAGGATCCGGGAAAGAGTACCAAAACCCGACTTAAAATTTTTATTCGTGTTCTCATTATTTATGTTTTAGGGAGTCCAAATCCAACTTTACTCCATAGCATGAAAATTTTTGAAAAATTTGGTATCGTATGCTTTTGGAACCTAATTTTCCGAGATCGTCATTCTCTTAAATCTGAATTCCCTTGGTATAAACCTTTGTGAATTGCCACTGAAATTTGATTCTTGTTCGATTAGCTCGATAAGAACCAAAGCGAGATTTTCTACGAGTGAAAAAAGGCAAGAGAGGTGAGCATATTAGAGGGAAAAAGCCAAATTTCTTGAGTGAAATACGCGAGGGAGTGTGAATCTGTTTCTAATCCACTTTTGCAGGAATCATGGCACAAAACCAAGATAGAAACTCAAATGAAGAAGTTCAACAACCGGTTGTTCCAAATATGCAAATCCAAGCTTTAATGGGGGGAAATGAAAACGGTAATGCGAAAAAGGTTTTTGCCGAGCCATTACTATCAGGAGTTGTACCAAAAATTGCAAAGTCTTAGACAAGGTACTCGGAGTGTAGAAGATTATTATCAAGAGATGGAAATCGCTATGATCCGAGCAAATGTAGAGGAGGATCGGGAAGCAACTATGGCTAGGTTTTTGGGTGGATTGAACAGGCAAATCGCTAATTCGGTGGAATTGCAGCATTATTATGTGGAGATAGAAGATATGGTGCACATGGCTATCAAAATTGAGCGCCAACTTAAGAAGGGAGGCAGCAACACACGACGTAACCCTATCTCGGGTTCCTCTTGGGCACCAAGTTTCGTGCACAAGGAGGAGAAGCCAGCTACGGTCAAGCCCAAAACCGATCAAAGGCAAGAAAAGACCAGCCATGGAAATCAAGATAACTCCAATTCTTCCACTACTCGGAACCGTGATATTAAGTGCTTTAAATGCCAAGGCTTGGGTCATATAGCGAGCCAATGTCCAAACAAAAGGGTAATGGTGATGCGAGATGGTGAGGAGATTGAAACCGAAGATGAAGGTGACACCGACTCTGTGCCACAATTGGAGGATGTGGATCATGAGGAGTGTGCTGGGCAAGGAGGGCCTTAAATATGCAAGCCAAAGAAGAGGAAGAAGTGCAGTGAGAAAACATCTTTCATACTCTAGCCATGTGCAAAACAAGGTGTGTAGTGTGATTATTGATGGAGGTAGTTGTACTAACGTTGCTAGCACCACAATGGTGGAGAAGTTAGGACTGCCAACAATGAAACACCCCCGGCCTTATAAATTCCAATGGCTCAATGATAGCGGTGAGGTAAGGGTGAATAAGTAGGTATTAGTTTCCTTCCGCATTGGAAAATATGAAGATGAAGTTTTGTGTGACATAGTTCTAATGCAAGCTAGACACTTGTTAGGCCGACCCTAGCAATTCGATAGGCGAGTTAAGCATAATGGATTCTCCAACAAATACTCTTTTGTACTCGATCAAAAACCAATCACTCTTGTTCCATTGACACCAAAGCAGGTTTATGAAGATCAAGTGAGGTTGCAAAAAGATAGTGAAGTGAACAAAAGAAAAATAGTGAGAATGAGAGAGAGAGAGAGAGAAAAAGAAAAGAAAAATGAGAAAAAAATCAGAGGGAAAACAAAAGAATTTCTATGCTAGAGCAAGTGAGATAAAGCGAGCGTTGTTTTCAAATCAGCCGATGATTGTACTTTTGTACAAGGAGGCACTTTTGAATGCTAACGAACTTGACCCTGCTTTGCCTAGATCTATTGTTTCTCTTTTGCAGGATTATGAGGATGTTTTTCCCAAGGAAACACCACAAGGTTTACCTCCGATCCGAGGGATTGAGCATTGTATTGACTTCGTGCCCGGAGCAATTATTCCAAACCGACCAGCCTATAAGCAGGTTAGTGAATTGATGGAAAAGGGGTACGTGAGAGAAAGCATGAGTCCATGTGCAGTTCCAGTGTTGTTAGTACCTAAGAAGGATGGGACGTGGAGAATGTGCGTTGATTGCCGAGCCATCAACAACATAACGGTAAAATATCGCCATCCAATTCCTCGCTTAGATGATATGTTAGATGAGTTGCATGGTTCTTGTGTGTTTTCTAAGATTGATTTAAAGAGTGGTTATCATCATATTCGAATGAAAGAAGGAGATGAATGGAAAACTGCCTTTAAAACAAAATATAGTTTGTATGAATGGTTAGTTATGCCTTTTGGTTTGACTAATGCTCCAAGCACTTTTATGAGACTTATGAACCATGTTTTGCGTGCATTTATAGGCAGATTTGTTGTTGTCTACTTTGATGATATACTCATTTATAGCAAAAACTTGAACAATCATGAAGTACATTTGAAATCTGTTTTAGATGTGCTTGGGAAAGAAGAGTTATTAGCTAACCTAAAGAAGTGTACTTTTTGCACCGATAAGCTTGTATTTCTGGGATTTGTTGTTAGTGCACAAGGTGTACAGGTAGATGAAGAAAAAGTGCGCGCAATACAAGAGTGGCGGAGTCCCACAAGTGTAGGTAATGTTCGAAGCTGTCATGGCCTTGCTAGTTTTTACCAGCGGTTAGTGAAAGATTTCAGCAGCATAGCCGCACCACTCACTGAAGTCATTAAAAAGAGTGTTGGGTTTAAATGGGGTGAAGAACAAGAGAAGGCGTTTCAGCTAATCAAACAAAAGCTGACCAACGCACCCTTATTGGCTTTACCTAACTTTTCAAAAACGTTTGAGATTGAATGTGATGCTTCAGGTTTAGGGATTGGTGTCGTTCTTATGCAAGAAGGACGACAAATTGCATACTTTAGTGAGAAATTAAGTGGGGCAGCCTTGAACTACCCTACTTATGACAAGGAGTTGTATGCATTGGTTCGAGCTTTAGGGACATGGCAGCACTACTTATGGCCTAAGAAGTTTGTGATTCACACTGATCATGAATCCTTGAAACATTTGAAAGGCCAACACAAGCTAAACAAGAGACATTTTAGAGACATGGTGGAGGGTTAATGGGACACTTTGGAGTTGCCAAAACTTTAGCTGTTTTGCAGGAACATTTCTATTGGCCACATATGAAACGGGATGTTGAGAGACTTTGTGATAGGTGTGTCACATGTAAGCAAGCAAAATCCCGAGTGCAAGCCCTCGGTTTATACACTCCATTGCCCATTCCTAGTGCGCCTTGGATTGATATCTCAATGGACTTTGTATTAGGTTTACCTAGGTCAAAACGAGGTAGAGATTCCATTTTTGTGGTTGTGGATCGATTCTCTAAGATGGCACATTTTATTCCATGTCACAAAATTGATGATGCTTCACATGTTGCTGATTTGTTCTTTAGAGAAATTGTGCGATTACATGGAATGCCTCGAACCATAGTTTCGGATAGAGATGCTGAGTTCTTGAGTTACTTTTGGAAGACTTTGTGGTGTAAGTTAGGAACTAAGTTATTGTTCTCTACTACTTGTCATCCACAAACTGATGGTCAAACTGAAGTAGTAAACAGGCCTTTGTCTACTTTGTTGAGGGCCATTATTCAAAAGAACATCAAAACTTGGAAAGAATGTTTACCGCATGTTGAGTTTGCTTATAATCGTTCTGTTCATTCTTCTACTAAGTTTTCACCATTTGAAATTGTTTATAGTTTTAATCCTTTAACTCCATTGGATTTAACTTCATTACCTTTATCAGAATGTGTTAATTTCGATGGAAAGAAAAAGGCTGAATTTGTTCAACAGATACATGAAAAGGCCAGACTCAACATCGAGAGGAGGACGGAGCAATATGCAAAACAGGCTAATAAAGGGCACCGACAACTGATTTTTGAACCCGGAGATTGGGTTTGGTTGCACCTACGGAAAGAAAGATTCCCAGCACAAAGGCGTTCTAAGCTGCTTCCGAGGGGCGATGGCCTTTTTCAAGTTCTGGAGCGTATCAACGACAATGCATACAAGCTGGATTTGCCAGGTGAGTACAATGTTGGTGCACCTGACTCATCGGGTGGTCGGGTGAATCGGGTCGAGTCGGGTGAAACCCGACTGTCTCATTTGTCTCAATCAAACATTTGCTTTACACATGACTTTGTCTACATTTTCTTTTTCTTTTTCTTTTTCTTTTTTTTTTTTGCTTTGAATGTCTTTGTCTACATAGTTATGGCCTAACCAAAGCTTTGACCAAACAAAAAATAAAAACATAGCCATGTGCTAGTTTGATGGTTTTAATGTTTTTATATCTCCGCTAGTGACATATATATATATATATTGATATAAGAATATAACATATATATTTTTAAAGACTATATAATACATAATACATATACTGATATAAGCATATTACATATATATATATAGTAAAGACTATATAATACATAATGCATATATTGATATAAGCATATTACATTTTTAAAAATTAACTGTGTTTCGAGTCGGGTCGGGTGAATCGGGTTTTCACCCCCCTAGACCCGTGACTCCACCCGAAACTGTCGTGTTTCCACCCTCAAGACCCGTGACTCCACCCGCATTGTTTAAAAACCAAAAAAACAGGCTACGGGTGAGTCGGGTTGGCGGGTGGATTTTGAGCAGTCCTAGTTGGGTACGGGTATGGCTAAGGTACGACGAATAAAATAATAATTTTTTAATTAATAATATAAGGCTAATAAAAAAAAAGTCCAAATAGTCACATAATAAGAACCATAATTTTACCATTAAAGATCAACATTACAAATCCATCCATAGCAAGATTGTTTCACTATTACAAAATTATTCACAAGGACTATATGCATAACAAGATTGTTATAATTAAATATCATTAGATCATCAATATTACTACCAAATCATAAAAACCACAAGTCCAAACAAGACAAGAAAAGATTCATCTTAAAAAAGGGCACATAACCACAATCCTAAAAAGAAGGCAAAAATCATTTACAAAAAGTTGAATTAAATAAGCGGACACATTTCTTAGAGTGTCGGGTGCGTACCCTAAGCTGTCCAGTACGTACCCGGTACGGGTACAGGGGCCTAAATGAAGTACCCATGCTACATAGGATGTTACAATATCTAAGTCATAGTTATTCAAGGAATAATAGTCAAATTTGGACTTTAGGTACATTAATATTGCATTCCTTCATGAGTTTAATGCTGCCTTCTCAAGGTGACTTCCTCACATGCTCTTTGTAATAACAATCATAAAACCTAAAACAATTTGATTAGCTCTCGAGTATCGATGGTCAAATAACTGCAAGCGTGCAACCTGAAATTTGACTAGCTTTCTAAGCAGAGATTGCCACATGAAGACGAAAAGGGAATAAAGCAATTATTCCCACACAATTGACCCATATATCAAATGCTTTCAGATACCAGGTGTAGATCACATTTTGATAACTAGTCCTGAATAACCGATAAACATTCCGCACCTAACATAAAGGTTATATACTCCTAATGTTGACAATGCACCTAAATTGCAATGGATCCAATTTCCAAAATCTACATTTGCTTGCCAACTCAAAAATAGAGTTACCACTGAATCCATAGCAAAAAAAAAGTGCATTAGATTAAGGCTCTAATTGATTCATGGATTTAGTGAGAGGAAAGAAAAGAAAAGAAAAGAAAGGAAAACACTTTTCTTTGCTTGATTATTAAGGCTTTGTTTGGTTTGTAGATTCATTTTTAGGAAAAGGAAAACTAGTTCCCATGCATTTTCACTTATGTTTTCTCCACTGTTAAATAGCGTCAAAAATGAAAATTTTCAAATTATAATTGTGGCTCAAGGAAAAAAGGAAAGAAAATGACTCACAAACTTCAAAATTTTATTTTATTTCTCACTATATTCTCTTTTTACTGTCCTTGATAACCAAACAAAGGGAAACGTTTTCCATAGTGTTTTCCTTTCTTTTCCCTCACTAAATCCAAGAATCAAATAGAGCATAAAGAAGACAGTGAGGAAAAAAAATAGAGTGAACAATAAATTAAAATTTTAGTATTTAGTGAGTCACTTTCTTCCTCTTTGGGTTCCTATCAAATTTTGAAAACTTTAAAATCCTAATGTTATTTATAATTGAAGAAAAAAGCTAAGGCTTTGTTTGGTTCTTGGATTAAGTGAGAAAAGAAACGAAAACATAGAGGAAAACATTTTCTTTGTTTGGTTAACAAGGAAAATGATGAGCAAAATATGAAAGGAAATAGAATAAGTACACAATAAATTATACATTTTGAATGTCGTGAGTCATTTTCCTTCCTTTTTTCTTATATTACAATTATGTTCTTAATTTTTAGTGTTCAACAAGGGGGAATTAGTTTTCCTTCTTGTTTTCCATTCCCTTTTCTTTCCTTCCCTAAATCCACAACCCAAACAGATCCTTAGGAAAACATTGGGGCAATAGTTCTCCTTTCTTTTTCCTTTTCATTCTCTACGTCCGCAAAACAAATAGAGTCCAAATGGATCGTCATAGGATAGTCATAGGTCAGAAAACAAACCATTCCAACATTTTGCCCAAATGACCAAGGTGTTCCATTCTGTGGAGAAACAGCAGATGATAATGGAGTAAGAGACCTCTGTCTGTCTGACGGTTTAGGCCAATCTGACCAAAGCCCACCAGATCTTAACGCATCAAGCCCTTGTTGCAAATCATGAAAACCAGGATTTCCAGAAAAATTGCCACTGCCAAAAGACCCCAGTGGAGAGGGATAACCGGGTCCCGGCCCAAAAAGCATTCCATCTTGTTGGTCAACATTCACTAACGAGTTCATCTCCGGGTGTGAAACTTGAGTCGGTGAATTAATATATGGCATGCTAGGAGGAACAAGCTGCTGATAATATGGTGGTCCCGAGAATGGATATTGCTGAGAAGGGTATAACTGTGAATCTCCCTCAACCGAAGGCAAAGGTGTAGTCACTGGGGAATATGGTCCGTATGGCATTGGTGGACTGTAGCCATAGCCAGTATGAAACATCAAAGAAGGATTATCATTGTAGACACCCTGGTAAAACAAAACATGAAAAGAAATGCAGTGAGTTTTTATCGCGGGAAAACCTCTGTAGCACGGACACTTCAATTAGGGTGCCGTCCGAATCGTGCATGCGAAAAATGCGTCTTAATTTTTTTAGGGATACTTACATTTCAGTCAACTTTTTCTATAAAATTTAGAAGTCAGCCTACTACTTTTTTAAAATTAAAAAAATATCAACAATAATTAAAAAATTAAAAAGTCATCAACAAAATTATAAAATAAAAAAAAACCCTATCAACTTTTGAATAGTTATTTTGTGTTTTAGTTTACTTTACGTTTTCATCGTTATGAACTTGCACCCAAAACGTCGTGATGATTGCTCCCAACGTTGTGAAGACTTGCTCCCAACATTGTGAAGACTTGTTCCCGACTTTGAAACGAGTCGCTCCCTACGTTTTGAAGAGTTGCTCACAAACGTTTCGCAGAGTTGCTCCACAAAATCATGTAAAATTTGATGACTTAAATTTTAAAAAAAAGTTTTTTTTTTCCTTTTAAATTTTGGAAAAGCAATAGAGTTGACTTTTAAAATCTATACAAAAAAAGCCTGAAATTTTATTACCCCATTTTTTTACATCAACACACACCAGACACGCAACTGAAACAGCCGGACAAGGGAGTGGACATGACACGGTGGTTCCTTTGGAAATGTTTTTAAACTTTCGAGTTTAAAGCTTTATATAATAAAACGGGCGAGAGGTAATGGGTTTAATTTTAAAATTTTGGAAACGTGAGTGGACACGGTATGGCATAGTATATAATTAACTTAAATATTTACAGCTTTTTATTCGCTGTGTCCCACCATGTCCGCATCCATGCTACAGAGGTGAAACAAATGTGAAGAGATGAAAGCACAATAGCAACTCACAGGAGACCTAATGTCCAGTCTTTCACCATTAACATGGGTAGAGTACTCGTCCAATTCACTGCGGACATTTTCATAACCTGAAGTTATATGGAAAGTTTTAAAATGATCCCATTGATGAACATCAAGAAGTTTAAAAGGGCAAAGTATGTCATACCAACAGTAATATAAAGTGAAAGGACGCGCCAAAACACTACAGAACACTGCAATCGAATGCAACTCAGATCTAACCATCAAAGTTCGTTCTGCTCAGTAGAGAAACTTTTGCAACTATTACATTGCAGAAATCCCCACAGAGTGGTCTATAATAGGATCAATGCTGCTCTTCTTATTTGCTGCGTACAAGGTATTGATGCCTATGGCTCATGGATTTAATGAGGAAAGGTAAGGAAAACACTAAGAAAAACACTTCTCTTTGCTTAGTTGTTAAGGAAAATAGGAAGGACAAGTAAATATAGTGATGCAGTAATTATATTAATAGTACTTTATGTTTTATGTAGTGTCTTTTATGTTATGTATTTTGGTTGTCATTTGGTGTTGGTCACAAGCATGTGACATTAGTATGGGTTTAATAGGGTATAAATATTAGTCTAGGGTTAGGGCAAATTAGTTTTGGGATTATTATGTATTGAATTTGCTTGTAAAGTAAGTGAGCTTTGAAGCTCTTTAATGGTGATTGTCTTCCCAAAACCATAGTTCTCTTTATTTCTCTAAATTCCTCTTGTATTGCAATTATAATTGCATCATTTGGTATCAGAGCCCAACTACGAACCTGGAATTGGAGTGAATCTCAACCAAACAAGGACTAGGGGTCACAAATTGAAGTCAAAAACTCAACCGACAAGGATTGGGGTTCTCAAATCAACAGAGCTTCAATCTCGAACTTAGGCAAGTGGAGCCGAACTAGAACTTGACTGAATCTGGACTAAATAGAGCCTTTCAAACATCTTGCGAACCTGTCTAAATCTTCAGAAACCAGTCGCGACTGGTTTAAACCAAGTACAACTTGCAAACTGAATCGATGACCCGATTAGACTTGCGACTCAATTGCGAGCAAATTTTGAACCCAAACTTAGTCGACTCTGAAGGAAACATCATCTCACCATCTTCGAATTTTCGAAGCCACTGGTAGTCTAGTACATTTGCGATCAGAACAGCGAACCGTGACTGCAATATTTGTTGCAATTAGGGGTGAAAGAAAACCGAACCACCGAAGTAAACCGACCGGTTCAGTCGGTTTTCTTTGAATGTGTGCAGTGTAAAACCGAAACCGAACCGAAAAATTACACTCCGAACCGAAACCGATCTGTTTCACCAAAAGCGCACCGAACCGAACCGTTTACACCCTAAGTTACAATTGGGTTACCAGAATTCAATTTCAAATTGGGTAAGTAAGTTTATTCTCAATTGGATTTTCGATGTCGATTTTTCCGTCTCTTTTGGGCTGTGAATTGTACCAATTGGCTAAGGTTGGAATTTTCAGTGAGTTACTTGATTTGTGAATTGTGATTTGGGTTATTGTTGGTTGGTGATTTGAATATAGCTCCATTTGGTTGTGGTTTGTTTTTGTTTGGATTTTTCTTGGCTTAGGGTTTGAGATTCGATTCTATTTTTCCATAATTTTGATATCAACTTGATTTTAATTTGCTATGGCTCAAAGAGGGAGAGAAAGAACGGGTAGAGGGCGAGTAAACACCATAAATTTTGGGGATAGTTCTGAATTTGATTTAGCACATCCCGTGGGACCTAAGGGTACCCAACGAAATGAAATAGAGGAGCTATGAAGGCAAATCGCCACCTTAACCGTTAAGGTGAGGCGTTTGCAACCTCCTTGTAATAGGGTCCGAATTCCAGAATTCTACGGTTATCAATCGGAGTTTGACGATTGATTGAAGGAAGTTGAAGGACTCTTCAATTATCATAATGTAATTGAAGAAACAAAAGTAAAATTGGTGGAAAAGTGTTTGAAATGGAGTGTTGCGGGTTGGCGGCAACACATCAAATTTGTTAGAAAGAGAATGGAAAAACCTAAAATCAAGGAGTGGAACAAAATGAAGAAGAAATTCGTGGAAAAGTTTTCACCCATTAGTTATCCTCCGATCAAAAGTGTCAAGTTGAAACACAATTTTTATACATTGGTTTTTGATGATAAACTAAAGTTTGATGTAGTACTATGCGCAGAAGATGATAAAGAATCGAGTGAAGAAAATATTCGATGATTGGTATGACAGTGAGTGGAGGAAAAACTAAACCAAGATGATGACAAGGAGTTACGTGAGGAACCGACAATAGATTATTTCTATGAAAATGCGGTTGAAGAAAACTTAGTTGAAGCAGATGGCAAGGACCTGAATAAGGGGCCAATATTTGATGTTTGTTATGATAGTGAGTTTGAAGACAAGGAAGTTGACTTTATTGGACTTCTTTAGTCTCCAAAGAAGAGTGATGTTGCTTCAACAAATTGTGGAGAGGAGTATGGCTATGAAAGTGAGAATTTAGAAGACAATCTCATTGATTCACTCGAAGGTATTTTTTGCATTGATGATGAGAAGGATGACTTGAAAATATTTGTTGATAAGGAGAAGGGTGACGCAAATTAAGACGTTTATGTTAAGTGACCAGTATGAATTTGAGTGGTGTAATAGTGGAAGCGAGAAGAGGTTTGAAGTTGATGACTCTATGGAAGAGTTGATGAGCATCAAAGGGAATGGGATATTTGAAGAAGAACGTTATATCTTATTTCCGATCCTAAGAGTTGAAGATCCACTTTATCATGGGGATGTAACCGTGACGTTTTCCAAGATTAATCTTAAGAAGAAATCCACCGCCGAAATGAAAATGAGGAAGTTGGTTGTTACACTTGAGGACAAGTTTTCTTTAGAGGGAGAGTCTGATGCAGTAATTATATTAATACTACTTTATGTTTTATGTAGTGTCTTTTATGTTATTTATTTTGGTTGTCATTTGGTGTTGGTCACAAGCATGTGACTTTAGTATGGGTTTAATAGGGTATAAATAGTAGTCTAGGGTTGGGGCAAATTAGTTTTGGGTTTATTATTTACTGAATTTGCTTGTAAAGCAAGTGAGCTTTGAAGCTCTTTAATGGTGATTGTCTTCCCAAACACAAGGAATTCCTCTTGTTATTGCAATTATAATTGCATCATATAGCAAGAAATCAATTAAGAAATTTGAATTTTTTAGTTTTTTCCCTCCTTTTTTCGTAATCCATAACTATATTTTGTAGATTTTGAATTTTTTACATTATTTAAGCGAGAAAAACACTAGGAAGTAGTTCTCTTTCTTGTTGTCCTTCCATTTTTCTTTTCCTTCACTAAATCCACAAACCAAGCAGGCAATGCACAGGGCCTTATCCGAGTAATTCTCTCCGCACAGACAGTCACCCCTAGCTCAATAAGTGAGTTTGCTTCCCCTACGTTACACATGCATTGATCAATTACCGAAACAAAATCCCTGGGAATTGTCTAACTTGAACTCAAGATCTTCCATATGTTTAAGTGGTGTCTTGGTCATTTTATTTACCCCTTAAGATTGGATGCACAATCTTCTTGAAAACCTAAACAAATAATTGTATTTAAGATGCTTAAGATCACCAGATTTCACTATATAATTCTCAAAGAGCGAGAAGGCAGGCCCGACATATTTGCATATAGGAGTATTTTGTTAAACAGAAAGGAAAGGAAAAAAAAAACAATATCACTGAATTTCAGATTTTACAATAATGCATGTAAACATTCGACTGCTTAGGTGAACAATCTCTCTGCACTTCAAATTGGAAGGTTGTGTGCCAATCTGTGACACTTTATATAAAGTTTGGCAATATTCTGAACTATTCGATGCTATAACCCACACCACCACTTTAGTCTTAACTCTCAAGCACCATATTAAGCTCCAAATTTCAAACATTTTGGGCACCCATATCACATCACAGGAATCAACCATTCAAGTCAACAAATTAATCAAAATACTGCACAAGAAAAAATGAATAAATTCTAGCCTTTTTGGGGGTGCTATTTCACTAACATCTATTCTCTCTTCGTTAGCGGATTGTAGGAGGATTGCTGATTTTGGCTTTGAAAGTTGGGTTAACAATACAGAGAACATTGTAATGGGATAGGTGGGAATTCAAAGAAAGAATGGGGAATATTTGATAAATTAGAGAGAGACAGTGGGAGAACATGTATGTGTAGATCACAATTCACACTCTCATTGAATATTCAGCATAAAACATGTGTGCATCTCTCTCTCTCTCTCTCTCTCTCTCTCTCTCTCTCTCTCTCTCTCTCTCTCTCTCTCTCTCGCTCTCTCTCTCTCTCTCTCTCTCTCTCCAATTACAACGAGTCTATGTTTCACTCTCTTAAGGTCCAGCGGGCATATAAGGTAAAAGAGTAGTGGCTAAGCAGATGGGTGATGGTCAGAGGCTATGCATAAGATGGTGAAGGTTCTGATAGGTTCATAATGGTACTCCCGACATGATTCACAGTTCATAATTTTGAACTTCGAAGTTTTGAAGAGGAAAACTTTCAACATTTTGAGCCTTCGTATTGCATGGAACTTATATTAATGATTTTTTCTTTTCTTTCTAGGCATTGTACATGTATTTTTATATGTATACAGTACATATATGATAGTATGATACATCTATACTATCATTTAGATTCTATAAAAAGTAAATCTTACGATTCACGATTCATAGTTTTGCTAACTCGATTCAAGGCATGACAACAATGATCTGTATTACCTCCATGAACTGGGAGGTATTGGGTAGCCGTAAGCTTCCAACAGCAGTAGCCCCAAGGAAGGAATAGAGCATAGGAGCAATAGCAAT
The DNA here is from genome assembly GCA_033977485.1 of Hydrangea macrophylla. Classification (NCBI taxonomy): domain Eukaryota; kingdom Viridiplantae; phylum Streptophyta; class Magnoliopsida; order Cornales; family Hydrangeaceae; genus Hydrangea; species Hydrangea macrophylla. Next base: position 7,405,221 of record CM066990.1, on the reverse strand, counting down.
ACAGAGGGAAGAAATTACAGAACAGTAGCAGAGAAAACAATAAGGGCAGTGGCAGTAGCAAGAGAAGAGGGAAGAAGAAGAAGAAGAAGAAGAAGAAGAAGAAGACATACTGAAAGCGAAAACAAGAAAAGAAGAAGAATATAAAGTGGAAGAAAAAGAGTAAAAGGTCAGCAACATTAAGAGCATAAGACAGAAAACACCATAGAAAGAGAATAAGATGAATCCAATAACGACTAATCATAGTTATTAAAGGCGCACTTAAGCGCAATTGCCTCCTAGGGCCTAGGCGCAAGGCGCAGAAAAAAGTGCGAGCCTAAGTGAAGTAAGGAGCACTTTAAGAAAAACTCATATTTAAATCTATTTAAACAAATATTAAGAACATAATAATTAAAATACAGATTGCTAAAACATGCAATAATGTACATTCTAACCTATTTGCTCAATTGGCTAGTTAGTAAGTTGTCTCTATGATGCTTCACAAAATAGTCTACCTTAGAATAACATAGTACAAACCTAATCAAGTATGAAACTATCACAAAGTTTCGAATGTAATCTACACGTAGATTACTTGTACAATTAGGCTTTTTGCTTTCTTTTTTCTTTTTCCTTTTCTAGATTTGGGAACCAATAGGAGACATGGGCCCAAAGCTAATAAGAAGCAAGCCATGAGTTGCATCTAAAGCAATATTAGTTAGGTCTATGAATGGGCCGTAGTATCATGCCTAATAAAATTATTGATACATATTTTTATTGAGGCACGGGCTTCGTGCCTTTGGCTTTTAAAAAAAGGCACAGGAAAAGCGCACCTAGGAGGGGCCAATTTGAAGGGTCTTCGCCAAGGGCAAGGCGAGCGCAAAGGCTGAGCCAGCCAAAGCCCAAGCCCAAGCCCGAGCCCGAGCCCGAGGCGTGTCTTTAACAACAGCACCTCTAATTCCAAGTTTACAACTTACCACTTACTTGCTCCATGTAGTTCAGTTTCTTTCTCCACAAACACATCCTCTACTTCCGACCCATCCTCATAAATAGGAGCACCGAAAGTGTAATTTGTTAGAATGGAAATTCACTTGTTGTAAGAGTTGCGGCAAAATGGTAGAATTGTAGAAGTAGCAAATAGTTCAGATCAAATAAAAGACAATCAAGTAAGATGATTTGAATTAGTGCAATGAGGATCAATGATAACGAAGTTACAGTGTTCACATTGGGTAACGCTACTCGAAGAGAAGACCAAATTCTATAAGAGATGAGGTAGTAAGGAGACATGGCAAAATACAGAGAGTTAGGCTATGGCCTTAAGAGTAAAATGGAGGAAAATGATTCATGCATATCGGTGATGTATTAGTATAACAATCAATCTACAAAATGAACAAGAAGCCTCGCAAAATATCAATAGTTCCTGAAACGGACATATACACCACAAAACTGGTAATTTAGTATCCACCTCACAAACTAGTAATTTCACTCAAACGCCTTATGTGATGCTCCAGAACGACTTAATATAAATACAGTGGCTTCAAAAGTGAAAGTGTTTACTTATTTAAGTTCATATCTGATTTTTTTCAAGAATAATTTTGTCCCACTAAGTAGTTTTTGGTGACAAACAGCTAAGTGTTTTCAAATTAATTGCAGGGTTAGTTCCAAATCAACGCATCCCACACAGCCCCTTGGTATGGAAAACTAACCTTTATAGTAGATGGCCTGCGCCTGAGGCGCATAGATATTTGGTGGGTAGACACCAAGATCTCCACCAGAACCAAAAGATTGGCCAGCAGAGTCCTTTGAATGACCTATTGCACCATTCTGAGAGCGATTAGGAGAAACCGACCTCTCATTTCTCGAAGATAGAGGCTGATCACAGATTACCAAATGACTGGTTACTATAAAAACACATATTATGAACTCAGATAAAGCAAATGTGTAAGGAAAACCACAGTCGTGAATCCACAACTACCTGTTCCTTCATTTTATCTGGTTCCACTGGTTTCTCTTCTGCATCCATGATCAGTATGCTCAGTTATTTAGTAGTCTTAGAAATATCGGCAGTACAAATTATTGACCCACCAAAGCTAAATTCACGGATATGTAAACTTGAAGTTATGACTGTATGCACACATGATAAGTACAAGAACATGAACCCGCGCATGCACAGTACAAAGATGATACAAATAGAAGATTAAGAAAATATATAAGGATAGTAGAGACATATATTAGGAATTTCAGTAATTAACTATTGCATCATGTATAACATGTAGGTGAGAATAAAAAAGAGTTTATAACAAACAGAAGTTATTGCATCATGTACAACATGTGGATGAGAATAAAATGGAGTTAAAATAACGAACTTAAAAGGAATATTGAGCTACCACTGGTTATAAGCAATACCACACCACAATCACCAACAATAACCAACATAATAGATCAAAGAATCCCAAATGAGGACGATACCGTGAATCGCCTAAAACCAAAACAAGACAGCTTCATTGAACTAAACAATGACTGAAGAAACTATACAACATAACAGAAATAGAGTAGCCCTTGGACATTAAAAAACCTCTCTTTCCACCACTGGAAAGGTACACCAAGAAGATGTTCAAAAAGGAGCAAGCTACTTGTTATATGTTAAACCAACTCATAAAAAGACATAATTCCATATGCTATTCCCAATTGAGCCAGTCAATCCCAAGGCTAAAGCCACATAAACTACAACAAAAGAAACCACCTTCTACACAATCCTTCCAAACATGCAATTAAAACGAAGAAGATGATGTAACCTAGGGTTTCCATCTATTATTTTTGTGTGTGGATTTTAATGTTTAGACATTGACAATATTTTCTTGTATTTGGATATGTTTATTTTGTGTCCTATTTCAACCTTAAGATGTGGGGGGTGTCCACATCATTTAGTTAGTCACATGCCAGTCCCATGACTTAAGTGGGGGCCAGCCAAGGTGAAAGGAGAGATTTATATACGTTTGTTTTGGGAAGCAAGAAAGGGATTTGATTTGTTTTACAGAAAACCATACGGGCTGCCTCTCTGCTTCGGTCTTCTCTGCTGCTCATCCCTTCCGCTCATCTCTGCTATGGTTCCTTCCAGAATTCCAGTCATCCTCTTCTCAGTTACCAGGTTTTGTTCTTCTTCTTCTTAGACTTCTTCTTCTTCCTTTCTTCTTCTTCTTCTTCTTCTTCTTCTTCTTCTTCTTCTTCTTCTTCTTCTTCTTCTTCATTTTCTTCTTCACATCTGTCTGTGCTTTCTTTCTCCCTCCTTGTTCTTCTCTTCTTCAATCCACTGCTATTCTCTCTCTTCCTCGTCCTCTTTCTATATTGCTTATTTCTCTTCTTTTTCTTTCCTGATTCTGCTTCTCCTTTCTTCTTCTTCTGGACTGCTGCTCACCTTCTTTTTTTCTTTTTTTATTCTTTTCCTTACTTCTTTCTTCTCAGCTATCTGATCTGATACTCTCCTCCTCCCCTTTGTAGCCCTATTTATTTGGAATAGATAGTTTGACTCTCTTTTTTCATTTTGTTGTTGCTATTAGTGGCTGTTAGTGTTAAACGAAAACAGTTGTGGTTTAATTAATTTCTATTGAATGACTTGTTTTGGAAATTTTCTGTGACTGGATTGCTTGCTGCCCCTGTTTGTTATTTGCAAACTAAATTGCTTGGTATGTTTGGTTGCCTCACGTAACGTTCTCCACTTTTAACAAACCTAGGATTGCATCAGAAGACCATATCTATCCCACTTCAACCCAAGTGTAACAATTTACCTCCATCCTTAGTAGATATTATGATTCTACAAAAAGAAATGATACTCCCCAAACCGAAAAGAATTTGTCCACTAGATGACCTCTATGATGGCTAGATGGTTGATACTAATACCATAAGCATCCCCACACATTGTATATGCAACAGAACACGAGAAATTTGTGAAAAAAAAAAACTAATCTTTTGAGCAAGGATCAAAATTTCGTTTCGGTCTATTGTTTCGGTCTGCCCAGAAACGGAAACGTTTCGGAAACATGAGGAAAAAATTGGAAACATTGAGAAACATGGGGAAACATAACTTCAAACTTAACTATATACGTGTATAAAGCTAATAATTGATTAATTGAACCTTTGAGATGTCTATATATGTAGAGATACATTAAAAGTATGTAGTTCAAATTGAAAATACATGAGGATTAAGTCACCAATCTATTGTCAAAACACTTCATAGAATCCACAAAACACTTCATAGAATGCAAAAGATACCTATAAGTACATAATAAGCTAATAAGCCATCTTTAAAATAAAATGGTTGTTCATATGACAAGTACACATCCACATGATTATCTCGATGGAAACAAGTATGTTTCGTTGGAAGCAAATGAAACGATGTGGAATCATAGGTTTATTTTGATGGAAACAATTATGTTTCGATGGAAACAAAGGAAACAAAGTCGTTTCGATGGAATCCATGGAATTTCGAGATTCCATGGCTGTTTCGTTTCCATGACCTAGGAAACGGAAACGTTTCGGCTGTTTTGATGGAAACAGAAGGAAATTTTGATCCTTGCCTTTGAAACTTTGCCATAAGAATGTAATTTCAAATGTCCTAGCAACAAAATGTACAGCACAAAATCTAGGAACACTAAATACAAAATTAAAAAAAATCTAAAAAAGACTGTAATATAGTGGATAAGTACTCTTTTGGCTGGTAAGGGGGGGAGAAAGGAGGAACAGTGTTAAAAAATTGTAGAACTGCAATGCTCCATTAATATAATATTAGAAATTGGACTCTAATTTAAGACCTACAAGAGCTACTTTAAAGACAGCATAATGTTGAAATCAATGTGCAACTGTTAACTAGTCATATAGCATGCTGATTGATTGGAGTATATTTGCATTGGTTCATAACCTTTCATGCCAATAATTTCCATATAATTGTGTGTGTGGGGATGTAGGTAAGTTCGTTACAGAGTAAAAATTTCCTAAAGGGCATCAAAAGGATTCCGAGGAGAAGTGGGTCGGCAGAAAGGAAAGCAAGTTAGAAAAGGAGGAATGGGGCCAGAATCTAGAGAAAAGACTGTGCGGCAATGATGAGTGCAATTTTCGGAAGAATTTCGAAATCAAATTCATAATTGCACATAATTTTAGGAGAATATCAAATGATCTGTCTTGTCCTTGTCATGAAGAGGTTGTTACTATTTAGAGCCATCGGGTCATGTGAAGATCACGGGTCGAAAGGATGTCCCAGGAATCGGACATGTCACGTCCATGTGTCGACCTTAAGCAATTTAAGGAATATTCTTTTCATTTGCCTTAAGCCATCCAACCCACATAAACTTGGAAATCCTAGAAACCATAGCCAAGGATCAAAATTTCGTTTCGGTCTATTGTTTCGGTCTACCCAGAAACGGAAACGTTTCGGAAACATGTGGAAACAGTGGAAAAAATTGGAAACATTGAGAAACATGGGGAAACATAACTTCAAACTTAACTCTATGCGTGTATAAAGCTAATAATTGATTAATTGAACATTTGAGAGGTCTATGTATGTAGTGCTGCATTAAAAATGTGTAGTTCAAATTGAAAATACATGAAGATTAAGTCGCCAATCTACTGTCAAATACTTCATAGAATCCACAAAACACTTCATAGAATGCAAAAGATACATATAAGTACATAGTAAGCTAATAAGTCATCTCTAAAATAAAATGGTTGTTCATATGACAAGTACACAACCGCATGATTATCAGGATGGAAACAAGTATGTTTCATTGGAAGCAAATGAAACGATGCGGAATCATAGGTTTGTTTCGATGGAAACAATTACGTTTCGATGGAAACAAAAGAAACAAAGTCGTTTCGATGGAATCCATGGAATTTCGAGATTCCATGGCTGTTTCGTTTCCATGACCTAGGAAACGGAAACGTTTCGGTCGTTTCGATGGAAACAGAAGGAAATTTTGATCCTTGACCATAGCGCAACAAAGCTAAAAACAGCTTTGTTGTCACAAAGTGAGAACACTATCAAGACTTTACCCAACAAAGTCTTATCTGTATTGTGTGAAGCATAAAACCTTCTCTATGACTAACCCAATTTTCTCAAGGAAATACCATGAAACAGCGGGCACTGCGGCCTACACGCCATTCTTACAAATCAAACAGAAATGTATGTAAAATCCCCTGGAAGGAAATGGAGTCATGGACACGTGGCATAATATAATTGGCAAGATAAAACTAGTACCTACAATTGGTCCCTTGCGTGAGCATATTTACTAAGGAAGTACTGCTCGCATACCATGTTCGCTCATGTAAAGAGCCCAATCAGCATTTTACCGCTGAAGCCAGAGAGGCATATTTTGAAAATGATTGTTCACTGGTGTGTACCACGGTCATTTATCAATATAAAAGAGGTCCCAGGAGTAACTCATTTATTACTTTTCACCATCCTCCTCTTTTTACCTAAGAAATTACAGCCTCTTCTCGGGAACAAGCTCAGTCCTCCAAGAAATTTCTTCACCGAAAACCCTAACAAGGCTTCACCTCCTCCGCGAGCTTTGTCCGAAAGACCTTCGTGCTCTTGAGAATGGTTTTGGTCGTGGCGTACCTAGCTTCTGGAGTCAATCCCTGCTTAAATTTTAAACTTTCCTCAAGCCTCGTGGCTTGCCTATCAATGGCAATGTCATCGGGAAACTCTAGCTCCGAAGGCTCATACACGGCGATCTCCACTATTTCCTTATAGTATGATGCCATCATGTGCCCTTGTCGCCATGCGGTGCCAATGGATTGAATTCAATGTTGGTCATGTTTGTTAGCTCCAATTCCTTGCTTAGATTTTCGATTGGAATAAACACCTTAGGAACCAGCAATATTTGATCTCGTGGAGGTTGTGATGGTGACAAGGACAGTTGTGGAGAATCATAATCAAGATAAGATCAAAAGGTGAAGAAGATTTCAAGGAGAGATGATAACGGATGATATCGATCCAGAAAATATGGAGGGACACAAATCAAGAGAATATGATATTTGATTGTGTCATAATTTCAGAATATTTGTGTTTCTATAGTTGTCAGTTGTCACTCATATATTTTCCATTGTTTGCTAATCTATCTCTCCTATATAAAGTTGTACTTGGTTTGGTTGTATTCAAGGAAAAACATTATCAATAGAATTGGGTTATTTTACAACAGTATTTGGCTTTGTTCACATTGGGAGGGTTTTCTGGTTCGGCTAGCTCTATGACTTTTGTCTTCTACCCAATTCTTCAAGACAATACGCACTTCTCTGTACATACATACATACATACAAATAACTGGGAACAAAAGATGCAATTTTTCTTTCATTAGAACTACTACTGTAGGGAATTGAGCAATCGAATTTTTATTCCCGATCCAAATCCAAGCTGTATGTATTGAGGTACAAGGTAAACTATCTCACAAAAACACAAAGTAAGTATCCTAAATTCATTCATAGAGTTGAAATGAGAATAAAAGAAAAAAAAAAAAAAAAAAAAAAAAAAAAAAAAAAGAGGGGCGAATATAAACCACAAAAAAATCGCAAGCAAAACCTTGTTCATGATGAAACACATCACATCAATATCTAAGTTAGTGGATAAAGAGTGAGAGAGAAGATGAAAAACGCAATAATTGAGAGAGAGAGAGAGAGAGAGAGAGAGAGAGAGAGACGTACCAGCTGTGATACGATCGGTGGGTTGTTGTTCGGCTGCTGCCATGAATACAATCACAGAGAGAGAGAGAGAGAGAGAGAGAGAGAGAGAGCGCACACGAGTAAACTTTGTAAACTAAATCTATGTATGAAATCTAAAAAAAATCTGGAGAGAGCTGAGATCTCATCACAACGACGAGCAGTATCTTCATCTTTTTCTGTAACCTTAATTTTATTTAATTTAATTAAGGCATCATTAAGGAAACATCCTTCTATTCGTCAACTGCCCATTTTGTTTTCTTTCAATTTTATTTCATTTTTTCGGTTTTCTTTTCTTCCATTTTATACTCTTAGGCCAAGTTTGGATGACAGGAAGCGAATTGGGAATTAGTTCATTTAATTTACAATCCGGACAAATAATACTACCTCTTTATGGTATAACTTAGTCACTCATATAAGAAATTATTCTTTTAAAATGGACAATTACTCCCGAGCAAAGTGATTTTGTCAAACACTAGTCTATTAAATTAAATGGGACAATTAATCAAATCTCCCACTATCCCCTCCTTGATCCGCTTAATGTTATATTTCTCAAATTTTGTATATTTTGCAAATGCATGTGGTAGTGGGCACATTGCATTTTAATTGGAGGATGTTAAAGTGGTATCACCATTGTTGAAATTGGTTTCATTGTCATATGTATTAGTATCCATACACGCGGTGCGATGCACGGGGAAATATTTCTAAATTTAATGTATGTTGATGATGCAATTTTAGGCAAAGATAAATTAGAGCAGATCAAGAACTAAGAAGTGGTGAGAGAGATAATAAGAGACTGGGTTTGTATGTGGTTCGGCCCCAGTTAATGAAATAACCTACGTCCACGTGTGTGTCTGAGCACGTTCACTATACTGTCAAAAAGCTGGTGACCTTTGTGAACCAATAATAGTTTAGAGCTACCAGAGGTCAGTCGGCCACGATAGTTGTGATTGCTATAGAGGTGCTATGGAGACTGAAAAGTGCTCCCCTTTTGGAGGAGGTGGGTAGTCCCTTTTATAAGTGTAAGAGACCTACCCGTACAAGGCAACTACATGATTAAGGAAAAATAATCCGATTGGGTTTGATTGACTCAAATCATGCGAGTTTCCTGATCAGATTAGGAAACTTTCTAAACATCCCATTAGTCTTCTAACTATCGTAGGAAACTGCCTGGAACGTTCTATACCACAGCTTGTGAGCTTAGCTGAGCGTGCTCATGACGAACTGTGCTTGTGAGGCAATCCCGACCTGCAGGTTGGGCCTTATGAATGTACTACTCGGGAGTTTGCTGACCTCTGCCCTGAATATGATTCGATCGGTCCCTCGTTGATCTGGCGTCATTTCATGTGGACCCGGAGCTTTGTTCTTATTGATTGAACATCCAGATAGTTTTCTATCTGTTAAGGAAATTGTTAGAGTCCAGGCTATTTGGGATGGGCCTCTGGGCTAGCTGAGTTGTTCCCGAGCTGTATTGTGATTGGACAATGCTATCTCGACCTAGGGGTCGGGGTATTCTTCTGGCAGGGTCTTAAGTTACAAGACTAAGAGACCCGAGGTGTCCGGAACCGCTCGGGATGGTGCTCATCTAGGCAACTATGGATGTCGGTCGCTGAGTATAACTAATTTTGGGCATATCAGTTGCCCCCCATTTCCAATGTTGGCTTGATGCTATATCAGGCCAAGTTTGGGAATCTGTTGATTCCGCTTTTCACTGTCTGATGTTTGCAAAGTTAGACTTCCTCATGGAGCGATGCACCTTATGATTTAAATTTAAATATCTTGGTGAGTCACCCTTGTATCAGTAATGGGTCAAGATTAGTAACACTATGATTGCTAAAGGAAGATGCCTCGGGCATGATCCCGAGATCTTTCGGTGCCTCGGGTGTGATCCCAAGGTCTTTTAATGCCTCGCGTGTGATCCCGAAGTCTTTATAGTAGCTCTTTGATATAGTCCGTGGAGCCTCGTGCTATGATCGGGTAAAAGTACCACTGTAGTTGGGCTTGCCTGGACTGTTAAAGATAGGAGGTCGGGTCGGGATCACTGGGCTCTTGGCCACTGTAAATTGGAGACCAGGTCGGGATTGTTGGACCCTAATTGCTGTAAATTGGAGGTTGAGCTGGGGCTACCGGACCCAGGCAGTTGGATACTGAAGGAATTGCCAGAACTATTGGGCTTCTTTACATTATTCCTCGTGGGCTGATCTCACTTTCGCTTACTTCTTGAATGCTCGTCACTTACTTGCCTGGGGTCTTTGGACTTTTGTAGCACCAAGAATTTCTAAAAATTTTACGTAGAAATTCAGATTAATGACTTCACCATGATTGTGGTTACAGAAGGCCCATTAGGGTGACCCTAATTAAGAATCCTTACAAGATCCTATAATCAACGTCTTAACTACGATGACGATAATTCTAACCTAGAATATATTGAAGAGTCTTAACCTTGACGTTCTAGATTTCACTTAATATTCACAGACGGACTTGAACATAGGCTCGTACACAGCCCCGTACACACATACACTAGCAGTCATGTTCATATTTCATAGTTAGCACGTAAACCAAGGCATAGACACACAATCCGATAGTGGACCCCATGCATAGTGCCATGTTGCAGCCATGCACCACCACCCTCCACTTGGTCCCCTCATATCTACCCTTAGATCTACACATACATGCATATACAGCTTGTGGTGCACCCATTGTACACAACCAAATCCCTTTACCCCTCCCTCTATATAAGAAACACACTTCCCCTCCTTTAACCCTCTTATATTCAACAACCTAACCCCACAAATCTATCCATACAGATTCTATATAGAGAGAGAAACCGAGTGAGAGCTTGACAGACCAACCAAACATACCCACACCCCTCAATTTGTATACACCACACAGCTACACCCTTATACATTGTATACCCAACACGTTTTCCCTCTTTGCACTCCCCCTCTACTCACATGCATACTGTGTACACACACTCAGGCGCATAGAACCAGATGGGAGATAAGAGAGACGCAGGAGGAGAGAGAGAGAGAGAGAGAGAGAGAGAGAGAGAGAGAGATGAGTTGATCGGAGAAGTTTAAGAGGACCTGTGATCATCTGAGGTAAACCCAGCCTACCTATGTCATTTTGGACCCCTACATGTCGTTTAGGAACCTCTAGGATCACATGCATGCTGCCCAATCAGAGCCTTAAGCTCAGACCATACCCAGAATGCCATTAAAGCTCCTCACCGGAACTTAGATTTTCAACCATCACCAAATCGGCCCAAAGTGACACCAAACAGACCCTTATGGCCCCAAAAACACCCCCTAAGATCAGTTCTTGATTTGGTATAGGTTTAGACGTGCATGCAAGCCATTATTCCCGATTTGGTCAAAAAGAATAATGACTAGTAAGTGCCCAAAATGAATAAACCAGACCTTGGGCTTACACTATGTTGTAGAGGAGAGAGAATTGATCCTTTTGGCGTTGGTTTTATGCATTTTGATGGAGAGATGAGGGAGTTATGAAGAGAGAGAAGTTTTCCGGCGAGCCCCAATTTTTCGGCGACCCTGTCTTGCCGGAGAAGAAAAAGAAAGATAATGGTTATAAGACCCGTGTTTGGGTCGGGTCGGGTAGTGGTTAGGGAGGGTGAGAATGTGTGAGGAAATAGGTAAGCGTAGCGGGTCGGGTTGGATATTAAATAACCCATGGACCCTTTTAGTCCAACGGCGTCGTTTTGGTGCGTCGGGTCGAGTAGCGAGTTTTGTCACACCCATCCCAGAAATTCATAATTTTATCATGCATATTTGTAATTTGGGAGTTATCAATGTTAGTTGATAATGGTGATGAGGTTGACTGTGAGTCAACGGTAAGGTGTTAGTGAGGACACGGGAACATGGCAGTTCATATTGCATAGGCATGAGTAAATGGCATTTATATGATTTAAATGTTATTCGACTTTATCTGGTATTCCTGTGAATAGTAATTATACCTGTATAGTATAATTATGGTATTTGGATACTTTTGTATATCAGTTTGAGCACTGTGGTGAGAACGTGAGTGATACATTAATTAAAAAGGTAGGTTGAGTAGAGATTCCACAGAATATAGTTTTCGGACGTTATTTTTGAACCCAAACGAAACCTAGTCGAAAACTTTTGAATTTTATAGTTTTCAATCGTAAAGTTATAAAATGGACGTGTGCGAAGTTTCGAGAGCTAATTAGAAGTTTAAGGAACTCGCGGGGAGGTAAACGCGATTTCTGAAAAGTTTGCCTATAAATAGTGGTGGATGAGATTCATTCTCATCCAAATCCATTTCAAAATATCTTGAGAGAGGAGAGAGAAAGGGAGATTGTTGCCACATGCTTTGCGACGTCGATCGACGACCGTTCGTCCGTCAGATTTTTTCCAAATTTTAGATTTGAACTCGTGAGGGTAAGATCTACGTTTTGATACTACTTAGGCCGTGTTTGGCCAATTTTTGTAAAAATCTTAATTCTAGACTTTTGGAAAAAACAGGTATAAACTTGTAAGAATTTTCTCAAATTCGAAATCCGACGATTAATTGACCTCCTAGTCGATCCTTCAAAGTTTGGGGGAAATCGCACGAGGTATGAAGTTCTAACTTGTGAAATATAGAGAAATACATGTTTTATATTTCGACGACAAAATTGAGATCCGGGCAAAATCCATGTGTTGGCCCAAAAGTGGAAACCTTAGAGGGGGGGTGAATAAGGTTTTAGCGGAATTTTAACCTTTTTAAAACTTAATATCAAATTAACACAATCACAAGCAATTATGTAAAAGAGAGAAGGGAAGAGAAATTTGCAAACCGATTTTTCAAGTGGTTCGGCAATCGCACCCCGCGGCCTACGTCCACCCCTCAAGAACACCTCTTGAGGATTCCTTAATCCGATCTACTTACGGGTGTAGACCAAACCGTGTCCTGGAGCACTTACGGGTGTGCACCAAACCGTTACAAGAGCCTATGATCTCTCCCAAAGAAGAACACCTCTTCTTTGCACACAAGAGTTACTAACCCTCAACCTTTACAATGATTTTAACACAAATTGAAACTCTCTCTAAGAGTAGATGATACAATGATAGCTCACACTATAACTCCTTAGTGAGTGGATAATACAAGTAAAGCTCACTACAATTTTGCTCTCTCAAGAAATACAAATGAAAGATTTGAGCAAATTGATAAACTCACACAACTAGGGCTCAATTGTGAATGATTAAGAATTAACAAGTTGTGTGATTGAAATAGATGTTTTCCAATTGATTGATCAACATAAAATGGTGTGGGAAAACATGTATTTATAGGCCAAGAAAGATTATAGCCGTTGGTGGCAAGTTTGGTAATTAAAAGCCCCTTTAAAAACTAGCCGTTATGCCTTTTCAGGTCGATTCAGTCGACTGGACCTTGAAGCAGTCGACTGGACCTTGAAACAGTCGACTAAGATGTGTTTACAGAGGGTTCTATTTGCATTCTGCTCACTTCGGTCGACTGCATCGGGCCCTCAGTTGACTGCCCCTCCCTGTTTCATAGCCTGACACATCTCCACTAAAATGGCCATAACTCCCTCTACAAAACTCGGATTTTCGATCCGTTTGATGTTTTGGAAACTATATTCAAATACCTTTCCAACCATATAAGATTCAACAATTAATTATTTTCCAATTGGTTGGGACATTGCTTTAAAGATGTTCCACTTAAAATTTATTTCCAAAACTTTAACTTTTAGAATTTGTTTGAGCCCCTATGAGTGTGAGATCAAAATGCCTTACAATGAAAGTCCTAGACTTCAACCAAGGATGAAATATCTTCAAGTCTTCAAGCTTGATCCTTGTTGAGCTCCTTGTAATCTTAATCTACATCAATTGAATCTCATGCACACAAGATGTTAAAACATTGATACAAAATTAATACATGAGATTATATATGAGCATGAAAATGACTATGATAATAACAAAGAATGAATTAATATGAATCATGTAATTATCATAGCATATTTGACATCATCAAAACATAATTAAATATGCTTTAATAAACCTTAAGGCTAACAATCTCCCCCTTTTTGATGATGGCAAACAACCAATGAAGGATATGCCAAAAAAAATATTTGGTCATTTTCATATTATCATTCATAATGGATATCAAATGTTGAAGAACATGAATGATAACTACCCAAATAATTCTCCCCAAATTATTTTCATATTATCATTCATAATGGATATCAAATGTTGAAGAACATGAATGATAACTACCCAAATAATTTTCCCCAATACTTCTCATATTTCTCCCCCTTTGACATTACCAAAAAGATTTGGGGATAAAATACAAAGCTCCCCCTCACAATAGGCATACAAGTCAAAAGTCCACAATGATACCAAAAATAAACAAATATAACCCCATGTGAGCAAATGAATACATGAAAGTGCTCCCCCTAAGTATGTGCAATGATAAAAGATACCAAATGATATGAAAAGAGAGCATATTCTCCCAAAATATACCAATAATAAAGTTGGAGAACTCAAAATAAAAAAATTCAGATGGATCAGTCGACGCCACAGTCGACGGGAGTGGGCAGGGATTAAGTTGTGCAAAAACAGTCGACGCCTCAGTCGACTTAACAATGCAGAAAAAAAAAATTCAAAGCCTCACAGCTAAATCAGTCGACTGTGTCGGAGTACCAGTCGACTGCTTTGATCAACAGTTCATAAAAATGATAGTTCAGCAGCAAAAATTTGAATGATTCACAAAACATCATTTTGTTTAATCATTCTAAAAACTTTGTCTAATCAAACAAAAACATATCATCATTTTTCAAATAAGCAATATCAAGAGCATGATGATTTGAAACAAATAAGAGTATGATATGAAATCAATTAAAACAAAATTAAGTAAGATGATGAAAACAAATCAAAACAAAATTACCTACTAACCTACCATTACCAAATCAATACTTAACCTTTGTCCAAGCATTTCTTGGATGCTCCATTTGCCGAGGTGGTAGGAAAAGCCCTTTCCAATGTCATGAGGCAAAGATTTACAATCTCTTCACCATTTGAGTCGTCGTCCGATGATTCGCTCTCGGAACTACTATTGGTGGCCTTGATTGTCTTCTTTTTGTGTTTTTCCTCCTTGGGTGACTTCTTTCCCGATTTTTCTTTCTTTAGAAACTTTGCAAATTTTCGGGTGATCTTTTTCATTTCCTCATCCTCATCACTCTCAACATCTTTCCTCTTTTTCTTTGAGCTTGAGGATTTTAAAGCCATGTCTCTCCTTTTGGCCTCTTTCACTTCCAATTTCTTGTCTTCACTTTCGAAGACGGCCAATTCCATTTCATGAGTTATAAGAGAACCCATGAGTTGTTCTAAGGAGAGTGTTGAAAGCTCCTTTGCTTCACGAACCGCCGTGACCTTTGGTTGCCAATCCTTTGGTAAAGACCTAAGCACTTTCTCAATCATTTCTTCATTAGTATAAACTTTACCAAGGTTTTTCAAGTTATTAATAAGAATAGTAAAACGAGAAAACATATCTCCAATAGATTCATATGGCAACATTTTAAACATTTCATAAGTTTGAACAAGCAAGTTGATTTTAGACTTTTTAACTTGGCTTGTTCCCTCATGAGCATTTTCAAGTTTATCCCAAATTTCTTTTGCGGATTCGCAAGATGAAATTCTATTGTATTCATTTGGGTCTAAACCACAATATAATAAATTCATTGCCATAGCATTTATTTTTATGAGTTTCTTATCAGCATCATTATATTCATCTACCGTCTTTGGAATAAAAAAACCGTTTTCAATTTTTGTAGGTAGATGAGGCCCTTTGACCACGATTTGCCATAAATCGAAATCTTGAGAAATCATATAGATTCTCATTCTATTTTTCCAATAGGCATAGTTTGAGCCATTAAAACATGGTGGTCTTAATGTCGATTGACCCTCACAATAATAAATGTAAGAAGAGTCGGTTTCCATTGGATCTTAACTCAAAATTTTCAAAATCTTTTGAAAATAGAAGAGCCGAGGCTCTGATACCAATTGTTGGCCCAAAAGTGGAAACCTTAGAGGGGGGGTGAATAAGGTTTTAGCGGAATTTTAACCTTTTTAAAACTTAATATCAAATTAACACAATCACAAGCAATTATGTAAAAGAGAGAAGGGAAGAGAAATTTGCAAACCGATTTTTCAAGTGGTTCGGCAATCGCACCCCGCGGCCTACGTCCACCCCTCAAGAACACCTCTTGAGGATTCCTTAATCCGATCTACTTATGGGTGTAGACTAAACCATTTCCTGGAGCACTTACGGGTGTGCACCAAACCGTTACAAGAGCCTATGATCTCTCCCAAAGAAGAACACCTCTTCTTTGCACACAAGGGTTACTAACCCTCAACCTTTACAATGATTTTAACACAAATTAAAACTCTCTCTAAGAGTAGATGATACAATGATAGCTCACACTATAACTCCTTAGTGAGTGGATAATACAAGTAAATCTCACTACAATTTTGCTCTCTCAAGAAATACAAATGAAAGATTTGAGCAAATTGATAAACTCACACAACTAGGGCTCAATTGTGAATGATTAAGAATTAACAAGTTGTGTGATTGAAATAGATGTTTTCCAATTGATTGATCAACATAAAATGGTGTGGGAAAACATGTATTTATAGGCCAAGAAAGATTATAGCCGTTGGTGGCAAGTTTGGTAATTAAAAGCCCCTTTAAAAACTAGCCGTTATGCCTTTTCAGGTCGATTCAGTCGACTGGACCTTGAAGCAGTCGACTGGCCCTTGAAACAGTCGACTGAGATGTGTTTACAGAGGGTTCTGTTTGCATTCTGCTCACTTTGATCGACTGCATCGGGCCCTCAGTCGACTGCCCCTCCCTGTTTCACAGCCTGCACATCTCCACTAAAATGGCCATAACTCCCTCTACAAAACCCAGATTTTCGATCCGTTTGATGTTTTGGAAACTAGATTCAAATACCTTTCCAACCATATAAGATTCAACAATTAATTATTTTCCAATTGGTTGGGGCATTGCTTTAAAGATGATCCACTTAAAATTTATTTCCAAAACTTTAACTTTTAGAATTTGTTTGAGCCCCTATGAGTGTGAGATCAAGATGCCTTACAATGAAAGTCCTAGACTTCAACCAAGGATGAAATATCTTCAAGTCTTCAAGCTTGATCCTTCTTGAGCTCCTTGTAATCTTGATCTACATCAATTGAATCTCATGCACACAAGATGTTAAAACATTGATACAAAATTAATACATGAGATTATATATGAGCATGAAAATGACTATGATAATAACAAAAAATGAATTAATATGAATCATGTAATTATCATAGCATATTTGACATCATCAAAACATAATTAAATATGCCTTAATAAACCTTAAGGCTAACACCATGTGTTAATTGTAGGCCCGTTAATTATGCACGCGCTAAATTGTGAAAAGCATGTCTAAATTTACGCGAGCACGTTGAGTTGTCTATGTGGGTCAAAGGGGAGTCTTATACAAATTCATGCCGGAGTAAGCTTCTCGTTGTTTGAGAATTTTAGTAGCGACGGCTACTGTGCATGGTTGTAGGCTTGGACTTGCCATGGCACTTGTGGGGATGTAATGGTTATAGGCTTGGACTTGCCACTGACATCGCGGTTTAAGGCTTGGACTTGCCGCTACTGGATGAAGGCGTATTTTTCTCCCTAGAGGCTATTGATATGATTTACAAAATTAGAGCATGTTTTGTCATATATTGCATATGTTAAACTTGTACGCTCAGCATATAGCTAAGCAGTGGAGATGTACTCCATTGCAGGTAAGAAGAAAGACAAGAAGAAGCGTGTTGAGTGAGGCCAAGGAACGCCGGGGAATCACCTTTGTATATGTTTTTGTTTTAATCCTAAAACTTGTGTAAGGATTGGGAAATTGTAATAATATGATGTAATAGAATCATAGATTAGTTTCATAGTATTGTAATTTTGTATTTGAACATCTGTGATTATGTTTCAAATGTTGAAAATCAGTTGTGGTTGTATTGGTGTTAAGTTTGGAGTAGTATGAGTTGTTAAAATTCATTACAGGCTGTCTAGCAAGGGAGCAGTCGACTGGACCATAGATCAGTCGACTGGATCCCGTGGGGTTGAGACATTGAAAATGAATAGTAAGAGAAGCAGTCGACTGGACCCTTTATTAGTCGACTGAACACTGTTGATTTTGGCCACTGCTTCGAATAATGGTAAAACAAGTCGACTGGACCTCCAGATCAGTCGACTGGACCCCTTTTGAAAATGTTGTATTTTGGTTCTGCTTAACACAGTCGACTGGGGACCTTTGATCAGTTGACTGAACTACTATAGATTCTAGCTACTGATCCGAATAGTAACCAGTGCAGTCTATTGGGTTCCCTGATCAGTCGATGGACCTCTGTTAAGAATTTAGGGTTTTGGTTTCTGCTAGGCACAGTCGACTGGACCCTAGGCACAGTCGACTAAACCTCTGTTTTCAAATTGATTCTTTTGGATGTGTTTTCAATTATACAAAACTTTTTATAACTCTGATTTCAATAGATTTTCAACTCAGAGGGCAATGTTTCCTAAGTTTTAAAATACCCAGGGGTATTTTTAAGTTCTTTCCGCTACGTATAAGTTATAAGATGTTTGGATGAGCCTTGATGGTGTGCCACGTGTCCTATTTCCACGCGTAGTGGGATGGGTCGTGACATTTAGTGGTATCAAAGCTAGAGGTAACAAAACTTTGGGAACGTTCGACGACGAGTGGAGTGTTGAGTGAATTGCCACATGTTCAAGATTGCATCCATACATATTAGAGATGTTTGATGTATATGTATGTTGTTTTACATACATGATATTGTTATTGTTGTACATGTATAGTGTTTATGCATTGAGAACTATAGGATTGTAATCATGAGTGACGAAGAGCGAACCCTATCACCACACATTCGACGTATGAATGAGATGGTAGAAATGATGGGGAATATGGGGGAAATGATACGGAATATAGCGGAGCGACTGCCTTCTACGCCCCAAATCGAAGTGGAACCAATAACTATAGCGCATGCACCCGAAACTAGAGGCATAAGATCCGTATCCGAACAATTCGCTCGAAAGAAACCAATGGAATTTCATGGGACACCCGATCCAATGCTCGCAGAGCACTGGATTATGGACATGGAGAGGATTTTCCGATCTATTCCAATGAACGACAGGGAGAAAATGGAAAATGCAAGTGACGTGTTGAAGGGTGAAGCCCAGAACTGGAGGGTAAATGTTCTGGATCAAGGGGCACTAATTACTTGGGAAGGGTTCAAGGCGGAATTCAATCGCCGGTTCTTTCCGCGAGCCACCTACAATGCAAAGAAGAGAGAGGTTGATAACTTAAAGCAGGGAGATATGACTGTAACCGAATATACTTCCAAGTACAACGCTTTGTTGAAATTTGGAAAGGGTTCCATACCAGAGGAGGAAGATAGAGCAAGGAAATTCGAAGAGGGTTTAAGGGAAAATATTCGTCTAAGGGTGGAAACCTACGAGCATTCGACTGTGGCAGCAGTACAACAAACGGCGCTAGTGGCCGAGAGTGGGATGGAAAGGTCGAGGCAGAATCAGCATGGTAAACGAGGCAATGAGAGTGGGGATATGAACCAAGGCGGATCTTTCAAAAGGCCGTTTCAAAGAGGCTCTGGTTCTAGTTTTAGTGATTTTAGGAGAACGCCAGGTAGCATACCGTTGTGTTCACTTTGCAACCGACCACACTCAGGCCGATGTTTCATGACCAAACCCCAGAACAGGAACCAAGGTGGGGGTAGTACTAATTCAACACCCGACATGAGAGGCAAGTGTTATGATTGTGGGGTTTTTGGGCACCAAGCCAAGGATTGCCCGAGGAAGTATTCTCAACCAGGAGCTAGTTCTATGGCTTCCAGTGGGTCGAAGCCTAGACAATCCAATGACGGGGGATAAAGGACTGAACAACGTCAAGGAAGAGCATATCAGATGAACCCAGGAGATATGACTGCTTCCGAGACAGTAGTCTCAGGTATGGTGCTTGTATGTTCACACTTAGCACGCATACTTGTCGACTCTGGATCTACGCATTCATTTGTATCGCATGCCTTTGTTGAACATTTGAATGTTAAATCGGCACCGTTAGGATATGAATTGTCTATTGCTGTGCCACTTAGTAAATCGATAATGACGTCTACTATATATAAGAACTGTGAAATCAAACTAGACTAGAAGTTGATGACTGTAGACCTTATACCGATTGTAGTGAACCATTTCGATGTGATACTAGGAATGGATTGGTTAGCTCTTAACCACTCCACAATAGACTGTGAACGGAAAGAGGTTAATTTTCGATCACCGGTACATGGGAACTTTTGTTTCCAAGGGAGTGGGGTTATACCGCCGCCGTATTTGATTTCAGCTATCCGAGCGGGAAGGTTATTGAAAAAGGGATGTCAAGGATTCCTATGTTCAGTAACTGATGTCTCAGCGATCGAATTAAAAGTAGAAGACATTCCGATAGTGCAAGAATATCCAGATGTATTTCCTGATGACCTACCAGATGTTCTTATTGAGAGAGAGATTGAATTCACTATTGAGGTTATACCAGACTCAAGACCCATATCAAAGGCACCGTATAGAATGGCACCCATAGAATTGAAAGAGCTGAAAATCCAATTACAAGAGTTACTTGACAAAGGTTTCATTTGCCCAAGTGTATCGCCGTGGGGAGCTCCAGTATTGTTCGTAAAGAAGAAAGATGGCTCAATGCGTATGTGTGTTGATTACCGGGAACTGAACAAGTTAACGATTAAGAACAAATATCCGTTACCCATAATTGATGACTTATTTGATCAACTTCGTGGGGCACAAGTATTCTCCAAAATAGATTTGAGATCAGCTTACCATCAGTTGAAAGTGAAGGTCGAAGATGTTGAGAAAACAGCTTTCAGAACACGCTATGGACATTATGAGTTCTTAGTCATGCCGTTTGGGGTTACGAATGCACCAGCCGCGTTCATGGATCTTATGAATCGAGTATTCAAGGATTATTTGGATGACTTTGTGATTATATTCATTGACGATATCCTTATCTATTCACCGAGTGAGATAGAACACGAGAACCACTTATGGTTGATACTTCAGAGATTGCGAGAGAAACAATTATTTGGTAAATTCAAGAAATGTGAATTTTGGTTGTCTAGTATTACTTTTCTTGGTCACGTGATTGACAAGAATGGGGTATCAGTTGATCCTCACAAAGTAGAAGCTGTATCTAATTGGCAGAGGCTGACATCCGTATCTGAAATTCGAAGTTTCTTGGGATTAGCAGGATATTACCGCCATTTTATTGAGCACTTCTCGAAGATTTCTTTACCTATGACCAAGTTAATGAGAAAGGGGGTTATTTTTTAATGGAGTCAGGAATGTGAAGACAGTTTTCAGGAGTTGAAGTCGAGGTTGACAAGGGCGCCTATTTTGACAATACTATCCAGAACCGAAGGATTTGTAATCTATAGTGATGCTTCATACAAAGGGTTGGGATGTGTGCTTATGCAAGGTGGTAAAGTAATTGCATATGCTTCTCAACAGTTAAAGACACATGAGGTTAACTATCCGACCCATGATCTTGAATTAGCCGCAGTAATTTATGCTTTGAAAATTTAGAGACACTACCTATACGGGGAAACGTGCGAGATATTCATGGATCACAAGAGTTTGAAGTACATTTTTACTCAGCGGGATTTGAATATGAGACAGAGAAGATGGTTGGAATTGATGAAGGATTACGATCTTTCGATTGAGTACCATCCGGGAAAGGCGAATGTAGTAGCTGATGCATTAAGCCAGAAGACGCCGAGGAATTTAGCCGACGAGCTAACACAACAAAAAGAATTGGTAAAGGAGATGGAACGATTAGAATTGGATGTGATTCCAGGGACCAATGATGGCTTAATGATGGCAATCGTAGCACACCCAGATATTATTGATGAGATCAAGAAAGAACAATTTAACGATGTTTATTTGTGCAAAATGAGGGATGAAATAACTTTGGGAAGACGACCTGGTTTTGTGTTGGAACGAGGAACATTAAAACTGGAAAATCGATTATGTGTACCGAATGTGAAAGACTTGAAAGAGAGGATTCTAGAAGAAGCTCATAGTACGAAATATTCAGTACATCCGGGAAGCAACAAAATGTATCGAAACTTGAGAGAAAACTTCTGGTGGAAGGGTATGAAGCGTGAAGTCGCTAAGTTTGTATCTGAATGTTCGGCATGTCAACAGGTCAAAGTAGAGAGACAAGTACCCGCGGGGTTACTACAGCCATTGCCAGTGTCAGAATGGAAGTGGGACGGGATCACGATGGACTTTGTTTCTGGATTTCCATGATCGTGTAACAAGAATGATAAGATTTGGATTATAGTTGACCAATTAACCAAGTCAGCTCATTTTCTACCGATCAAGACGACTAAACCGTCCAAGTTAGCAGAATTGTATGTGAGAGAGATTGTAAGACTACATGGGGTACCAGCCGTGATCATATCGGACCGTGATAGTAGTTTTACGTCAAGGTTTTGGGGAAGTCTACAAACAGCTATGGGTACGAAGTTGAGTTTCAGTACTGCATTTCATCCTCAGACTGATGGACAGTCGGAGCGTATGATTCAGACATAAAAGGATATGTTATGATTGTGTGTGTTAGACTTTGGGAATGATTGGGAGAAACACCTACCATTGATTGAATTTGCGTATAACAACGAATTTCAATCAAGTATTGGTATGGCACCATATGAAGCTTTGTATGGCCGTAAGTGTCGATCACCGGTTTATTGGACCGAGGTTGGAGAAATAAAGTTATTAGGACCTGAGTTAATACAGGTGACTACTGAGAAGGTGAAGTTGATTAAGGAGCGACTTAAGGTCGCTCAGAGCCGATATAAGAGTTATGCGGACTCTAAACGACGACCGATAAATTTTGAAGTTGGAGATTTAGTATACTTGCAAGCATCGCCTTCGAAAGGCATTGTACGATTTGGAAAGAGGGAAAAACTCAATCCGAGATTCATAGGACCTTTTGGGATTCTAGAGAGAGTAGGTCCAGTGGCTTATCGATTGGCCTTGTCATCAGAGTTGGAACATGTGCATAACGTATTTCACGTGTCTATGTTGAGACGTTGTATGACTGATACGAGTAAAATCATTGTACCTGAACCGCTTCAAATTCAAGGAGACTTGACTTATGTGGAACGACCGATAGAGATTCTAGATCGAAAAGAGCAAGTCTTAAGAACTAAGACGATTCCGATGGTAAAAGTATTGTGGCGTAGTCACACGGTGGAAGAGGCTACGTGGGAAAGTGAGAAAGACATGAAGAATGAGTATCCGTACTTATTCGACGCATGAGGTATAAGTTTGGGGACAAACTTCCTTTTTGGAGGGGAGAGTTGTCACACCTGTCCCAGAAATTCATAATTTTATCATGCATATTTGTAATTTGGGAGTTATCAATGTTAGTTGATAATGGTGATGAGGTTGATTGTGAGTCAACGGTAAGGTGTCAGTGAGGACACGGGAACATGGCAGTTCATATTGCATGGGCATGAGTAAATGGCATTTATATGATTTAAATGTTATTCGACTTTATCTGGTATTCCTGTGAATAGTAATTATACCTATATAGTATAATTGTGGTATTTGGATACTTTTGTATATCAGTTTGAGCACTGTGGTGAGAACATAAGTGATACGTTAATTAAAAAGGTAGGTTGGGTAGAGATTCCACAGAATATAGTTTTCGGACGTTGTTTTTGGACCCAAACGAAACCTAGTCGGAAACTTTTGAATTTTATAGTTTTCACTCGTACAGTTATAAAATGGACGTGTGCGAAGTTTCGAGAGCTAATTAGAAGTTTGAGGAACTCGTGGGGAGATAAACGCGATTTTCGAAAAGTTTGCCTATAAATAGTGGTGGATGAGATTCATTCTCATCCAAATCCATTTCAAAATATCTTGAGAGAGGAGAGAGAAAGGGAGATTGTTGCCATAGGCTTTGCGACGCCGATCGACGACCGTTCATCCGTAAGATTTTCTCCAGATTTTAGATTTGAACTCGTGAGGGTAAGATCTACGTTTTGATACTACTTAGGCCGTGTTTGGCCAATTTTTATAAAAATCTTAATTCTAGACTTTTGGAAAAAACAGGTATAAACTTGTACGAATTTTCTCAAATTCTAAATCCGACGATTAATTGACCTCCTAGTCGATCCTTCAAAGTTTGGGAGAAATCGCACGAGGTATGAAGTTCTAACTTGTGAAATATAGAGAAATACATGTTTTATATTTCGACGACGAAATTGAGATCCGGGCAAAATCCATGTGTTAATTGTAGGCCTGTTAATTATGCACGCGCTAAATTATGAAAAGCATGTCGAAATTTACGCGAGCACGTTGAGTTGTCTATGTGGGTCAAAGGGGAGTCTTATACAAATTCATGCCGGAGTAAGCTTCTCGTTGTTTGAGAAGTTTAGTAGCGACGGCTATTGTGCATGGTTGTAGGCTTGGACTTGCCATGGCACTTGTGTGGATGTAATGGTTGTAGGCTTGGATTTGCCATTGACATCGCGGTTTAAGGCTTGACTTGCCGCTACCGGATGAAGGCGTATTTTTCTCCCTAGAGACTATTGATATGATTTACGAAATTAGAGCATGTTTTGTCATATATTGCATATGTTAGGCTTGTACGCTCAGCATATAGCTAAGCAGTGGAGATGTACTCCATTACAGGTAAGAAGAAAGACA
This sequence comes from Hydrangea macrophylla, assembly GCA_033977485.1. Classification (NCBI taxonomy): domain Eukaryota; kingdom Viridiplantae; phylum Streptophyta; class Magnoliopsida; order Cornales; family Hydrangeaceae; genus Hydrangea; species Hydrangea macrophylla. The sequence continues at coordinate 7,380,702 of CM066990.1, read as the reverse complement.
AGAAGAAGCGTGTTGAGTGAGGCCGAGGAACGCCGGGGAATCACCTTTGTATATGTTTTTGTTTTAATCCTAAAACTTGTGTAAGGATTGGGAAATTGTAATAATATGATGTAATAGAATCATAGATTAGTTTCATAGTATTGTAATCTTGTATTTGAACATCTGTGATTATGTTTCAAATGTTGAAAATCAGTTGTGGTTGTATTGGTGTTAAGTTTGGAGTAGCATGAGTTTTAAAATTCATTACAGGCTGCCTAGCAAGGGAGCAGTCGACTGGACCATGGATCAGTCGACTGGATCCCGTGGGGTTGAGACACTGAAAGTGAATAGTAAGAGAAGCAGTCGACTGGACCCTTTATCAGTCGACTGACACTGTTGATTTTGGCCACTGCTTCGAATAATGGTAAAACAAGTCGACTGGACCTCCAGATCAGTCGACTGGACCCCTTTTGAAAATGTTGTATTTTGGTTCTGCTTAACACAGTCGACTGGGGACCTTTGATCAGTCGACTGAACTACTGTAGATTCTAGCTACTGATCCGAATAGTAACCAGTGCAGTCAACTGGGTTCCCTGATCAGTCAACTGGACCTCTGTTAAGAATTTAGGGTTTTGGTTTTTGCTAGGCACAGTCGACTGGACCCTAGGCACAGTCGACTGAACCTCTGTTTTGAAATTGATTCTTTTGGATGTGTTTTCAATTGAACAAAACTTTTTATAACTCTGATTTCAATAGATTTTCAACTCAGAGGGCAATGTTTCCTATGTTTTAAAATACCCAAGGTTGTTTTTAAGTTCTTTCCGCTGCGTATAAGTTATATGATGTTTGGATGAGCCTTGATGGCGTGCCACGCGTCCTATTTCCACGCGTAGTGGGATGGGTCGTGACAGCTTTGGTTCGGGTCATGTTGTTTGTGTACATGGTTTTGGGTTTGGGTTAGGTTCGGTTTGGGTTTAGGTTAGCGGGTTAGGGTAAGTTGTGAGTTAGTTTGGGTTTGGGTTTGGGTTTGGGTTTGGGTTTGGCTTCGGATCGGGTTAGATTTGACCCGATTAGGTTTTAGGTTTGGATCAAGTTGAGTCTATACATGGTTTATCCAGGCTAGGTCGGGTCTGGTCAGGTTTGACCCAATGGGTCACCCGGTTGGTTTTCCTTATGTCTTTAAACAGACTATCCGTTTGGATCGGGTCGGTTCGGGCTGGCCCGATGGTCATAATTATTATAATAATTATTATTAATAATGTTATTACCTATTAATAGTTTTAAAAAGGTTTTAATTATTATGAATAAGTTTTAAATGCAATCTTTATACTTTAAAGCTATTAAATATTTATATATAATATTCTTAATATTCGAAATAATATAATAGTATTAAATAATATATATACATAGATGCATATTTATTATTTATATGACTATTATAAATAATAAATATTGGATTTCCTTAGTATTTAAATATATCTAAAATACCTATGGGTATTATTTAAATTCCAGAAAATTAGAGATATGTTCCTAATGATATTTATACAGTACTAATAATTAGTATTTCATATATTCTATATACTATTGACATATAATAACATATATTGTTATCTATATATATAATATAAATAATAAATATTAGTTTTAAATGGCATTTGAATTAGATAATAAATACTTATATGTATTTACAGATACTCTTAAGCTACAAGATATTATTATATAATATCCTCAACATACTGTGTATAGTTATACTATTATAATAATATAATTATTAATAACTTAGTAATTTATATGTGGATTTCTAGAGTGCTTAAATAATAATTTAAATATCTATATATGTATATAAATTCTGGAAAATTAAGTGAATGCCCCAAATGCTATTTTTATGATATCCCAAGATTTATAAAGTTATAATACCATATGTATGTATTTTTAATAATTAATAAGGAGCTATTCTTAGAGTATATTAATTATTAAAAATATCAAACGAGCTCCAGAAATTATGGGATAAATACTCGTAGTGTATTTTAATATCTAGTATTTAATAAAAATACTTCTAAGTACTAATTTCTCAGTATAATTATAATTATGTATTTAAATCCATTTTCGAGTAATTTCTGAGATATTTATCTTCAATAATTCATAATAAATAATCTAGGACTCTGAAAATTACGCAGTCAGTTCCTGGAGTCTTAGAATAATATCTAGAGCGTTCCTCTTAAGTTTCGTGACCTTTCGACTCGGTCGAAAATATAGTTTGCCTTTAGAGTTTGCGCTAGTGTATAAAGCCCTACATATTACCCTGTAAAAATCGACTGACTCCAATTTGAGTCTAGTCAATGGCGTTGGACTTAGAATGACACGTAGATCACTACCTTGAGGTTTATAACCTCATTTGGTAAAATTACCATTTTACCCCTGTTGCTAGTTCTTATACTTTATTCTGTTTCTTCTGGTTATTATTGTAGCACTTGACGGTTAGCTGCTATTGAGGATCGACGACTCGAGGTGAGTTTCCTAACCTCACTCTAATCCTATTAAAATTAATTGAAGACACTTATAAGCTGTTGAAATGATGTGTTGCATAGTACTGCATTGTGTATGTTGCTATATCTTTCCCAGAATCTGTATCACTATGATTACTCGTGATATGGTAGTGTTAGTGCTTACCTGAGCATGTCAAGGGTTTTATCTATATGTTTATTGGTATCAAATCCTTGTTATAAGATCCATGATTATATGATTATGTTTCCACTGTTAAGATGATAAATGCATGCTTTGTGATGATTGCTAATCATAATAGTTAACGCATGGCATGGTAATGAAGTAAATGAAAGGAGTAGAGATGTATACGAATAATTGATAATGGATACTTGCATTTCATGACATGAGTTAGTATGCATTGTATGAATAGCGAGATGTGATTGAATGAGAAATGTGATCGAGAAAGAGAAGTGAATTTGAGTTGAGTGCCAGTTGGGCGACAGTTAATGTGCCAGTTAGGTGATAGTTTGAGTGCAAGTTGGGCGACAGTTAAGGTGCTAGTTGGGCAATAGTTTGAGTGCAAGTTGGGCAACAGTTAATGTGCCAGTTGGGCGATGGTTTGAGTGCCAGTTGGGCAACAGTTAACGTGCCAGTTAGGCGACAGTCAGCATACCAGTAGGGCGATAGTAACAGGGTGACTGTCAGAGTGCCAGTCGGGGCAATGGATAGGTGAGAAAAAGATAGTGACGAGAATGTGTTGATGAGTGACACATTTGGTTCTGATAAAGATTACGAGTTCATTGTTCTGGTCGAGGATTCAACATCCCGACGCGAAGGTAATTGCAAGGGTCATGCATTGACACGCACGAGCATGTTAACGAAATGAGAATGCATTCTATGATGAAATACGATTATATGCTTACTTGTTTACATGTCTTTGTTGAGACCTCTGCTATGCCCGTGAAAGAATGTGTCTTTTGATAAGAGAATAACCGTATCCAAAGATACAGAACAATAATGTGAGTGGAGAGATATTTGTAATTATTGATTATTGTGCGGTTGGGCTCTCACTCAGCTTTGTTCCAAAGCTGACGGCATGGTACGCCCTGGGCATTCCCATGTCCAAAGTGATGCAGGTTTTGCTAATATGGAGGTGAGCTTAGGATATAGTGCTGAGGAGCCAAGAAGGATAGAGCTGGGTTGGATATCAAAGATAGTTATCTCTGTTATTTCTTATGTTAAGTTTATGTAACAAGTTTAGTATTGGCCTTGTGTAATAAGCAGGATGTTATTATAGCTTGTGTTTTGGTTTCCGTTGTTGTATTTGTATTCTGTTAAGTTTAAGTTATGTTTATACTTTAGCATTCCCCTTAAAAATGTTGTGCAGAGTTAGAAGGACAGAACGGTTAATCAACCAGTTACGTGTCTATGGACCCATGAAGGAAAATTTTAAAATTTTCCCTATTTTTGGCTTACTCCGGGGTGTGACAAGGATTTTTGGTATCAGAGCCTAGGTTTAAGCTTTTACCATCTGTCCAACACATTTAAGCTATGAACCAGGTCATAGTTAGTTTTGTTAAGTAGGTAAGCTATGGAGCCATACATACTACCAGACTTCTTCAAAGGATATGAGGTTAGTCGTTAGACGATATATGCTTAGTATATATGTATGGATAGCTTCCTTAGATATTTTGTTAGAACGACTTGTTATATCGACAAGAAGTTTAGGCTCTAGCGAACTTCCTGAGACGGATCTCGGAATAGTCAACTTAGCCTAGAGTCTAGAAAGACTAAGGATAAGATACCTCATCACCTTAAGTCACATGTTAGTTGAGTGGTTCCACTTGTATGTTGGATAGCGTCATAGCACGAAATTTGTGAATAGGAATTCCCTAGTCATACATAGAAATACAAATAGGCCTTGTGGATAGATGGACACCTTATATACTTGGATTGCTCTATTTTCCTTAGATAGTATATGATGTACGAAATATGATAAGCTGAGATATCCTTATAGACACCAACTCATGCATAAGAACGCGCGAATCGTCACAACGTCTGCTACACTTGCAATCTGCCAGGACACATACACGAAGATCGTTGGACTTCAAAGATCTACCGTCGATCAGATTTCAATTGCTAGTACTGCAACAAGAAGGAAATTCTTCTCAAGGACTATTTGATGATGAGGACACACAACGACAATGCTTTTCTACAGCAAGGAGCACATGAGAAATCAGCTTAATTGAGTACCTGAGTCGATGAAAGACACGAGAGTAGAATGTACTTTCAACAGATCGAACAACCTCATAGACTGCTGACGTTGACAACATTCAATCACACCGAATGACTCGCACCGGCCATAGGGATCAATGGTAACATTAGTAAAGACGAGTACTACAGTCCATCTTCAAGCCAACGACCAGATCGTACAGGGCCTACCAAGAGAAGACACATTTTGGGTTTACAACATCGACGTTCCATCAACACGCTGAAGAAATGCATCTCTGACCCTTGGGCATGTTACAAATTAAAACCATATAAGGCTGAGTAATCGTCTTCATTTTTCTGATTTAACTCCTTTGAGTAAATCCACTATTTTTCTATCATTAGTTGCATTAGATTGATTATCCTTATGATAAATCTTGGGACGTCCTTTATTGTTCCACTAATTGACAGTTATTCATTATTCTCTGATTTCGCTTAACAAGATTTTGGATCATTATGATCAGTGATAAATCCAATTGTGAATTCATTTGCTTTCAAATGCTATAAGTCACCTCTTTGAACTTATCATTATGAAGATCGATTCCAACAATTCATTTACAAACCAATCGCTGTAAGTCATTTGGACTTATGATCTGTTAAATTAATCTCTATAAATCGTTTGGACTATCAACCGCTTGACCAACTTTTGCAAGTGCGTATCCCTTGACACTATCGCAAAGGAGCTCTCTGTATTTGTTCACCTAGGGAACTCAAGCATATTGTACCCCTTTGTAAACTAGTCTTCATTTCCTTTCATTTCACAAATTCTTCTTAACCTTAACTTTTATCATTAAGACTTCACCTAAATTATTGGCTCATGAGACAAGGAATTCTTATTTCATACCTTGGAGGCTTTACGCCTTTAGTCATTGCATTACTATGATTTTCCTATAGTAATCATCTGATGATTATTCTCAGATACTCATTCTATACATTGTAATCCTATGAGTGAGTGATCAAGTACCTCTTCATTTTCTAACTCAGTACATAATGAGTATTAATCTTGTTATGAATTCAACTCCTTACAAGTAAATTCAATCCTACTTCAATTACCAGTAACACCTTATATGATATGTATTAATTAACGTACGGGGAAATTGCTTAACTGCTTGTGTCATTGCCTACGAAGCCGGAACTCCACAACGATTTCATGTCGACACGTGAAGGAACTCAATCACAACAACACTCTTAAGAGGATGCCACGACCCCTACAAGTTATAGAAGACAATCGTGAGACCAACTAGACTTCTCAACCATCGCATCAAGAAGCTGAGAGGTATGAATCTTGCCGAATAAAGACGCAGAAGAAACAAAATAGTGACACCAACAGCTACTCGAATGCTGTCCACAATCACTAAGGGAAACTCTAGGTATATCAAGAATCGTAACAAGATGAGAGGCGCGATGCTTCGATTGTGGAAAGACTGGACGGATTGCTAAAGATTGTCCGAAATGAGGAATTCAGAACAATGTTCCACATCCACAAAAATCCCAAAGGAGAACTCGCAGATCAGCAAATCAATCCAAGTATTAAACAAGATGAAAGATCAAAGGTGCCATATGCAATGTCTGAACTCTGAATTTCACATAGTGTAGATATAGCAAAGAAGCTTGGATGTTCGAGAGAACTTGTGGGAAAGTATGATTAGTTAGCTAGTGGGAACTTCACAACCTTAGAATTTGAGATAAGATTTGAACTGTGTACATTCTAAGACCTGGAAACCTCTAGATTTCGAGGATGAAATCCTCTAATAAGGTGGGTAGAGATGTAGCACCCAGAATTTCTAAAAATTTTACGTAGAAATTCAGATTAGTGACATCACCATAATTGTGGTTACAGAAGGCCCATTAGGGTGACCCTAATTAGGAATCCTCACAAGATCCTATAATCAACGTCTTAACTACGATGATGATAATTCTAACTTAGAATCTATTGAAGATTCTTAACCTTGACGTTATAGATTTCACTTAAGATTCTCAGACGGACTTGAACATAGGCTCGTACACAGCCCCGTACACACACACACACTAGCAGTCATGTTCATATTTCATAGTTAGCACGTAAACCAAGGCATAGACACATAGTCTGAAAGTGGACCCCATGCATAGTGCCATGTGGCAGCCATACACCACCACCCTCCACTTTGTCCCCTCATATATACCCTTAGATCTACACATACATGCATATACAGCTTGTGGTGCACCCATTGTACACAACCAAATCCCCTCACCCCTCCCTCTATATAAGAAACACACTTCCCCTCCTTTAACCCTCTTATATTCAACAACCCAACCCCACAAATCTATCTATACAGATTCTATATAGAAAGAAAAACCGAGTGAGAGCTTAAGAGACCAACCAAACACACCCACACCCCTCGGTTTGTATACACCACACAGCTACACCCCTATACGTTGTATACCCAACACGTTTTCCCTCTTTGCACTCCCCCTCTACTCACATGCATACTGTGTACACACACTCAGGCGCATAAAACCAGATGGGAGATAAGAGAGACGCAGGAGGAGAGAGAGAGAGAGAGAGAGAGAGAGAGAGAGAGAGATGAGTTGATCAGAGAAGTTTAAGAGGACCTGTGATCATCTGAGGTAAACCCAGCCTACCTACGTCATTTTAGACCCCTACATATCGTTTAGGAACCTCTAGGATCACATGCATGCTGCCCAATCAGTGCCTTAAGCTCAGACCATACCCAGAATGCCATTAAAGCTCCTCACCGGAACTTGGATTTTCACCAAATTAGCCCAAAGTGACACCGAACAGACCCTTATGGCCCCAAAAACACCCCCTAAGATCAGTTCTTGATTTGGTATAGGTTTAGACGTGCATGCAAGCCATTATTCCCGATTTGGTCAAAAAGAATAATGGACTGGTAAGTGCCCAAAATGAATAAACCAGACCTTAGGCTTATACTATGTTGTAGAGGAGAGAGAATCGATCCTTTTGGCGATGGTTTTATGCATTTTGATGGAGAGATGAGGGAGTTATGAAGATAGAGAAGTTTTTCAGTGAGCCCCGATTTTCCGGCGACCCTGTCTTGCCGGAGAAGAAAAAGAAAGATAAGGGTTATAAGACCTGGGGTTGGGTCGGGCCGAGTAGTGGTTAGGGCGGGTGAGAATGTGTAAGGAAATGGGTAAGGGTAGCGGGTCGGGTTGGGTATTAAATAACCCATGGACATTTTTAGTCCAACGGTGTCGTTTTGACGCATTGGGTAGAGTAGCGGATTTGGTTCGGGTCATGTTGTTTGTGTACATTGTTTCGGGTTTAGGTTAGGTTCGATTTGGGTTTTGGGTTAGCGGGTTAGGGTAAGTTATGAGTTAGTTTGGGTTTGGGTTTGGCTTCGGATCAGGTTAGATTTGGCCCGATTAGGTTTTAGGTTTGGATCAAGTTGAGTCTATATATGGCTTATCCATGCTAGGTCGGGTCGGGTCGGGTCGGGTTTGACCCGATGGGTCACCCGGTTGGTTTTCCTTATGTCTTTAAATGGACTATCTGTTTGGACCGGGTCGGTTCGGGTTGGCCCGATGGGTCATGATTATTATAATTATTAATAATAATATTATTATCTATTAATAGTTTTAAAAAGTTTTAATTATTATGAATAAGATTTAAATGCAATCTTTATACTTTAAAGTTATGAAATATTTATATATAATATTCTTAATATTTGAAATATTATTATAGTATTAAATAATATATATACATAGACACATATTAATTATTTGACTATTATAAATAATAAATATTGGATTTCTTTAATATTTAAATATATCTAAAATATCTATGGGTATTATTTAAATTCCAGAAAATTAGAGATATGTTCCTAATGATATTTATACAGTACTAATAATTAGTATTTCATATATTCTATATACTATTGACATATAATAACATATATTGTTATCTATATATATAATATAAATAATAAATATTAGTTTTAAATGGCATTTAAATTAGATAATAAATACTTATATGTATTTACAGGTACTCTTAAGCTACAAGATATTATTATATAATATCCTCAACATACTGGGTATAGTTATACTATTGTAATAATATAATTATTAATAACTTAGTAATTTGTAAGTATAATATGTGGATTTCTAGAGTGCTTAAATAGTAATTTAAATATCTATATATGTATATGAATTATGGAAAATTAAGTGAATGCCCCAAATGCTATTTTTATGATATCCCAAGATTTATAAAGTTATAATACCATATATTTATATAATATGTATTTTTAATAATTAATAAGGAGCTATTCTTAGAGTATATTAATTATTAAAAATATCAAACGAGCTCCAGAATTTATGGGATAAATACTGGTAGTGTATTTTAATATCTAGTATTTAATAAAAATACTTCTAAGTACTTATTTATCAGTATAATTATAATTATGTATTTAAATTCATTTTCGAGTATTTTCTGAGATATTTTATCTTCAATAATTCATAATAAATAATCTAGGACTCTGAAAATTACGCGGTCAGTTCCTGGAGTCTTAGAATAATATCTAGAGCATTCCTCTTAAGTTTCGTGACCTTTCGACTCGGACGAAAATACAGTTTTCCTTTAGAGCCTGCGCTAGTGTATAAAGCCCTACATATTATCCCGTAAAACGCGACGGACTCCGATTTGAGTCTAGTCAATGGCGTTGGACTTAGAATGGCAAGTAGATCACTACCTTGAGGTTTATAACCTCATTTGGTAAAATTACCATTTTACCCCTGTTGCTAGTTCTTATATTTTATTTTGTTTCTTCTGGTTATTATTGTAGCACTTGACGGTTAGCTGCTACCGAGGATCGACGACTCGAGGTGAGTTTCGTAACCTCACTCTAGTCCTATTAAGATTAATTGAAGACACTTATAAGCAGTTGAAATGATGTGTTGTATAGTAATGTGTTGTGTATGTTGCTATATCTTTCCCAGAATCTGTATCGCTATGATTAATCGTGATATGGTAGTGTTAGTGCTTACCTGAGCATGTCAAGGGTTTTATCTATATGTTTATTGGTATCAAATCCTTGTTATAAGATCCATGGTTATATGATTATGTTTCCGCTGTTAAGATGATAAATGCACGCTTTGTGATGATTGCTAATCAAAATAGTTAACGCATGGCATGGTAATGAAATAAATGAAAGGAGTAGAGATGTATACGAATAATTGATAATGGATACTTGCATTTCATGACATGAGTTAGTATGCATTGTATGAATAGCGAGATGTGATTGAATGAGAAATGTGATCGAGAAAGAGAAGTGAATTTGAGTTGAGTGCCAGTTGGGCGACAATTAATGTGCCAGTTGGGTGATAGTTTGAGTGCCAGTTGGGCGACAGTTAATGTGCTAGTTGGGCGATAGTTTGAGTGCAAGTTGGGCGACAGTTAATGTGCCAGTTGGACGATGGTTTGAGTGCTAGTTGGGCGACAGTTAACATGCCAGTTAGGCGACAGTTAGCATGCCAGTAGGGCGATAGTAACAAGGCGGCAGTCAGAGTGCCAGTCGGGCGATGGATAGGTGAGAAAAAGATAGTGACGAGAATGTGTTGATGAGTGACACGTTTGGTTCTGATAAAGATTACGAGTTCATTGTTCTGGTCGAGGATTCAGCATTCCGACGCGAAGATAATTGCAAGGATCATGCATTGACACACACGAGCATGTTAACGAAAGGAGAATGCATTCTATGATGAAATGTGATTATATGCTTACTTGTTTACATGTCTTTGTTGAGACCTCTGCTATGCTCGTGAAAGAATGCGTCTTTTGATAAGAGATTAACCATATCCAAAGATACAAAATAATAATGTGAGTGGAGAGATATTTGTAATTATTGATTATTGTGCGGTTGGGCTCTCACTCAGCTTTGTTCCAAAGCTGATGGCATGGTACGCCCTAGGCATTCCCATCTCTAGAGTGATGCAGGTTTTGCTAATATAGACGTGAGCTTAGGATATAGTGCTGAGGAGCTAAGAAGGATAGAGCTGGGCTGGATATCGAAGATAGTTATCTCTATTATTTCTTATGTTAAGTTTATGTAACAAGTTTAGTATTGGCCTTGTGTAATAAGATGGATGTTATTATAGCTTGTGTTTTGGTTTCCGCTGCTGTATTTGTATTCTGTTAAGTTTAAGTTATGTTTTATACTTTAGCATTCCCCTTATAAATGTTGTGCAGAGTTAGAAGGATAGAACAGTTAATCAACTAGTCACGTGTCTACGGACCCATTAAGGAAAATTTTAAAATTTTCCCTATTTTTGGTTTACTCCGGGGCGTGACATCTTTAGAAATTATTCAGTGTCAACATGTTTTCCGACCTTCTCTGCGAGTTTAACCAAGGTTGTCTGTCGGTTTCTGTGAATCGACATGGTGCACTTAGTGTGTTGAACTCTTGAGTAGAAGGCTGTAATGGTGACTATCTTGTTAAGGTTGTGGACTTGAAGCTTCTATTGGTTGAATCGATCGACGTAATCCTTTAACGACTCTCCCTTCTGCTGCCTGATAGTGGGTAGCTCAATGTCAAGTTGCGGCCGGTCGAGCATGCCTTCAGGGAGTGGGACCAGTTATGCGGCCGGGCCTTTGAAAGTACCGGGGAAGGCTAGGTAGTATAGTTCGTCGACGTTGGTGGCCAGGGCCATCTGAGCCTTATATGGTCGGACGTGGTCAATCGAACTTCCTAAGCTGTTATAAGAATCTAGATGAGGTTGTTTAAATTTCTGCAAGATGGCAAACCTCGTGATCTGACTAGAGAACGGTGGCTTGGTCTCGGTGTTGACATGATCCTTAGTAGGGTTCTGGGCCAGCTCTTTGGCCATTCTGTTAATCTATTTCTCCAAGTCCTTGATGTCAGCCGCCACACCTTCCCGACCGGTATCCGGGACATAGGTTGGGTTAGTGGAAGAGACTTCCTCCTCATGGCGTGCTGTCCTCTGGGATGAAGCTCAGCCATGATTCTGGTTGATCGTGTGCTTATGATCATCTCGGCTCCTGGCTGATTGATCATGGGTCGATTCCCGGGTCATCCATTCTCGCTTCCCCCCCTAACAGCACGTGTAGTCCGGTGTGCTCGGGGGTCCTAGCATTTTTCCTCGATAGTGTCCCGGGATGGATCCGAAAGAGCACACTTCAAGGAAACTAGGACATCCTCACGCGATCCTAGAGACAAAGAGTCGCCACCTAATTTTTATCAGGAATTAGAAAACCCAAGTTTGACTCGCCCAAAATTGAATAAGGTTACTCGCCCTTCATTACCAGAAACTAGTTTCGGGGGTCTTGGTACGAGAGGGGAAGGAGCCCAAGTAGGATTAAAGCACCCCCTCCTCGCCCTACCGAATGGTAGGCCTTGATTCAAATATCCTTGTTCTTAATTCATAATTGGTGTTGTTTCCTCAAACATACTAGATAATATATACATGTCAAAAAGGAACATCTAAGGAAAATCATGTCAAGAGATTAAATCAAGTAGAAGTCAGATGCACATGCAATACAAGAAAGAGGTATACTTACAGTGGCTAGTCCCGCCCGGGACCGATGCAAGTAAAGGAAACATGTCATGATATGCAAAAGGGAACGAGAAGACTTACATTGAGTTAACTCAAGCGGAGTTGCAAAAAGCAAAAAAAAAATGAAACGTGTAATGCAATCATGCAACATTCCTAGATAAGTTGTCTCTAACACAAAAACATATAAATGGAGACCATCCTAAAGGAATTGTGTCGTTGAAAACAAAGTTGTAAACCTAGAAAAATTTTAAGAGAAAGGATAGAGATAATACACGATACATGGGCACTAAGCCACATGTAGATGAGGCAAACCCACAAATCGAAGTCCGGATCCACGGCATTCAATTATCTACACTAAGACACCAAGAAATACCCAAGCAGTGCAAAAATACAAATAAGCAAATGATATGCATGATAAACAAAGAAAACATGTCATCAATCAAATTTCCAGATTCAGCAACCTCTAATGAATCCTATCAAAAGTGGTCTTAAATATGAGCTGGGTTAAAACCCTTTTACAAAAAGTTAGATACATGTCTTAGGGAACTTTTCCAAAAATTAGAACCTCTTTACCATTTTTGAAGTTCGAGAAATAAGAGTTTTAGGAACAGTGGTCCACTGTTATTGTAAAAATCATAATTAATTCTACAAAAATCATGTGAAGCTCTATGTAGTGTCAAAATAAAGCTATTTCATAGTAGTTTATGATGAAAATAATCCCATGGACATGTCATGACCTTAAGGTTTCTGAAAAATTATTTTAAACAGACTCTATTATTCTGAAAATTTGGTATCACGTGACAAAAGAATGCAAAACACAATAGAAGTATAATAGAAGTTCATAAATCATGTTAATCAAGTTATTCTACGCTTTTAATTACTCATCCATTTGTCCTAGATGATTTATAAATCAAGTTTTATTCATCAATTGTTGTCGAGTGATCAAGGTATGATCATTTTGTATACATATCATAATTGTAGTTAAATCTAGAAAATTCCAGAATAGTTGTATCAACTTCAAACGCTTAGAAAACGATCTTAACTCGATCGTATGCTCACGATTTTACATTGGCATATAGATATATAAGTTAGGAATCATCTTCAAAAAGAGGAACATCGATAACTGTTATAGATTTTTTAAAATTCAATCACAAAGTGACTATGTTCAAATCTGTCAACCGATTTCTCAACAATTTCTAAAAATAGCATATCGATCTTAGAGGTTCTCAAAACGGATTGAATGAAAGCTAATTCATCAAAGTTTACCTAGAAAATTTGAAATCCATCAAACTATGGGTATTGATGGACCAAATCCTATGGACAAAACCAATCTATTTTGCTGAATTTTATCTAGTTCATTTTAAAGTGTAAGAAAAACATCTTAGGTGATGATTGAATTTATTAGAGAGATCAAACTCATAAATCAACTTAATTATCATGATTCCCAATCAATTTAGCCCTGAAGTTCTATGAAGAACTCTAGATCATGGATCAAAGGGACTTACAAATATCCTAAATGAGATGAAATTCAATAGGAATTCTAGGTTATAGGAATAATCAAGAGATAGGTATGAACATATGAATCATCCTTCTCATAGATCATACTTCCAAACCTTCATAGAATTCAACATAGATACATATATATAATCATGTATACATGGATCTAAACTAAAATAGAAGAATGAAATCAAAATTGAAAATTAATAGTAAAAATCAATCTCTAATCATAAATTATTTATGAAAATCAAAAGAGACTTGTATCTAGCTATGTGAGTGTGTGAAGAACAAGAGAGGAAGAAGATGAGTGTTCTAACAAAGAAAATAAAACTAAACTAGACCCAAGTATTATAGATCTATATATAAAAGTAGGAATTAGAGATGAATATTGATGTTTACCTCTTGGAGGATTCTCAATTATATGATCAAAGTTGATTTGAAGATCTTCTTCTTCAAGTGTTCTTCAAGCTCTTCAAGCATTCATCTATGGGAGTTAAATGGAGGCAATTGATGTCCAATTGTAATATAATTATCCTAAGATTAATTCATAAAACTACAATTCATAACTCTCTCTCTCTCCCTCTCTCTAGAAATCACTTAAATTGAAAGTAAGTATATCTTCAAGTATATTCAAAGCTTCTTCAAGATGACCTAAGCTCTAGGTGCTCTCTAGATCTTCCAAGTATCTCAAGATGATTTCACATGGATCTATATATAGAGTTTTGAAAACTTAACTCTTAAGTTATAGGGTTAAAATAGTGATTTTAGAGAGCAAAAAAGGGCTAAAATGGCCATTTCAGTGCCTAAACTCAGTTTCCAGGCAATTTCATCCCACATAACCATACTGAGAGGTTTTAGGAACATAAAAATCTCGATACAGGGGGCACTATATGGGTGGAGGCTTAGGTGGGACCCACCTCCCCACATATAGGACCTGCCACATGCTTTTCCTCCTCCTCTGGTTGCCCTTAAGCTCTGTTTAAAATTTTACATTCACTACTTTTCCATATTTTTGTAAAAATGCTTTTTAGTGTTCAAAATCGTCCATTTACGTACTGTTGGAAAGCTTTTGACTTGAATTTCAGTATAAAAATATTTCATGGAGTTTTGAAATGAAAATTGAAGTCCAATTGAAGCCCGAAATTCCTCTAGAACTTTCGTTGTCTTTTTGAAATCAAACGACGTCTTTTTCAAAATTTCTTTTCAATGTGCGTCGATTTCAAACTTTTCTTTAAAATTGGATCTTTGGATACCTAGAATACTGCGTTTAGAACACTTCATATTCATACAACCCTGAGTGAATATGAATTATGAGAGTTAATTTTGACAAAATCAGGATTTATGCACGGAAAAGGGCTTTTCTAAGCTTGAAGTCACTTTCCAAAGTTCGATCTTTTGATTGTGTGGAATCCAGTACCTTCCACGGGGTACTTTTCATCATCGAATCCTCCAAGACATTTGTCCACCCTAAATCCTATCAGTGTGGTCAAAATTGGGTGTCTACAGTTTGCCCCTCTTTGGCAGAGCTTGCTGTGAATAATGTGAACTGCAAGTGAGTGCCAAAGCTTGAAGGCACCCAATAACCATACTAAGAGGTTTTAGGAAAAACAAAAATCCGCAAAAATCAAGAATTCAAAATCAGAGAAAATCAAGAAATCACAAATGCAAGAATGCAATGCAATGCTGGGTAGAGGCTGCTAAATCTAAGTTGCTACTGGTCGTGCTCCGCTGGAGCTGTCTGCGTATCCTTTCCAGGAATCAGACCAGGGCATAGTTTAAGCGTGCAAGGAGACAAAGAACATACAAACAACAATGCAGATGAAATGCTCTTATCCTTGGATGTTGATGCAGTATGAAAACGTGATGTGCAAGTAATGGAGGAATCATCCTCAAGGGTTCTAGATGCAAAATCTAATGCAAGGGATGCGACGGCTCTCTCTCATATATGGAAACTTTTGACACAATCTCTCTTATTTGATTCAGGTTTCTTAATGAAGAGGGTTCTAGACAAGTCTTATTCTCAACAGTTCTGAACTTAATCCTAGACATGATATGATCTTAAACTCGACATATCCTTAAACTCACGTCAATCTTACACTTCGGCATGATCTTAAACTCGGCAAAATCTTAAACTCGATACAATCTTAAATTTGGCATAATATTAACCACAACATGATCTTAAACTCGATCTAATCTTAAACTCGACACGATCTTAAACTCAATCTAAAACTCAACATGATCTTAAACTCGATCTAAAATGAGACATGACCTTAAACTCAATCTAATCTTAAACTCGACATGATCTTAAACTTGATCTATAACTCGACATGATCTTAAACTCGATCTAATCTTAAACTCGATTTTACCTTAAACTTAACCTAATCTTAAACTCCATTCTATCTTAAACTTGACCTGATCTTAAACTTGATCTAAAACTTGACCTGATTTTAAACTTGATCTAAAACTCGACCTGATCTTAAACTTGATCTAATATTAAACTCGATTCTGTCTTAAACTTGACCTGATCTTAAACTCGATCTAAAACTTGACATGATCTTAAACTTGATCTAATCTTAAACTCGATTCCTTAGAGTCCTGACCACTCAGACGATTGATGATAGTCCTCTGCTGGGGAGATTGCTGATGCGGAGTCCTTATACTAGGGATGATTGCTAATGTAGAGTCCTTCTGTTGGGGATAAATCTTCTAAAACAGGTCACTCTACCGGAGACAAATCTTTTATTCTTCTGAAACAAGTCCTTCTTCGGGGGACAAATCTTCTGAAATAGGTTTGGAGACAAATCTTTTGAAATAGGTCTCTCTGTCAGAGACAAATCTTCTATTCTTCTAAAACAGGTCCTTCTTCTAGACAAATCTTTTGTTCTTCTAAAACAGGTCCTTTTGTTGGGGACAAATCTTCTATTCTAACGCATGAATCTTGAGAGATACATGGATTCTGAGAGATAGCCTTCATCTGGAGGCAACCTTGATACACGATGCACGAATTCTGAAAGTTCTCTGCTTGGGGAGGTATCTGAGATTTCTGAGAGGTGAGCACATATTCTGGAGGCCCTACTGATTCAATCTGAGACTCATATCGGTGTTTTGACCAGCTCAAATATTCTTGTAAACACATCGGGCTTATTCTAACCCTGTTATGAATTCTGATTCATCTTCTACAATTCCTTTCTGATGTAATTCTCGGGCGACAGTAGACCCAATTGTCCATTTTCCAAGACAACACATAATCAGCCCAAAACAACGGGAGTTCACTACAAATCATCATTTCTCGGCTTATTTTCAAGCTGTGGTGCCCTCGATTCCGCATGTCTGGGAAATTTTTTTCAACCAAGATTCAAATTCCCAAGGGTCCTTTAAACCTACTTCAACAAGTTTCAAGCACTCTTAAGGCTTATACATCAAGATTGGACCAATTCAGGGTCAAAACAAATTTCCTAATATCACAATTCTGATCCACAATTGATAAGTACTCAGAAGACCTAATGATTTTGGCATGACTTTGGCGTGCTTCATAAATCTTCAATCAACTTTAGCAAATATTCATGCAAGGCACTCTGATCTGTTTCAACAACGGCTCAACTCAATATCTAAGGCCGGTCTTCTGATTAGCATTTTTCCATCAACCACTCAATGCTTCATCTTGACTAGGATTAATTGATTTAATAATGGTGTTTAGAACTTCTGCTTGTATCCACCTTTGCATGCTCTTAAAGTTTTACAATTATAGATCACTTCGGACCCACACATTCAAGATCACGATAGCTAGACGATGACAGCCTTGACCATGACATACATTGACACAGGAAGATAGCACTCTTGATACTGAAGTAGAAGTTTGGAGGAGACAACTCAATTTTGCATGATTTTAATGCGCATTTATAATGTTTGACGTATCTCTTTACTTTCATATGTACTTCTCATCTTATTGTGATAATACTCAGCTGATAAAGTAATGCCTTGAAAATGCTCTATATGGATCTTAATTAATCCTTTGCTTTCTCCGAAATTTACTTTAAATTAGTGCCTTAGCTTATAGAATAAGAGACAATTCATTTCAAATGTTTTCAAAGATATACTTGACAGCTCATGATTCACTTTTCATGTAGTAGGGGGTATAGGCAAACGATTATTGCCCCTAGTTGACGGGGATAAATGGAAGTTTGGGCAAACGCAGTTTGCCCCTACTGTGGCAATGATAACTTGAGGCTCTAGGAAAACTTTGAAAGTTTGCCCTTGGTTTGCAAGGTTCAGGGACCGAGAGCCAGGAAATCTCGCCTACTTATCTCCAAGTGGGAATCAGGTCCAAAGTAGTTCGGCAGAGGTTTGAAGGAAGGTATTTGAGATATGGTTGAGTGTTTCAGGAGTAGTGACCGAACCGAGTAGGTTGCCTTCGTATCCCCAAGTGGGAATTAGGTCAAGCGTAGTTCCTCGAAGGTTGGAGGTTTTGAAAGAGCAAGGATTCAAGAATTGGGGGCTTTTTTAGCCATGTCATCAGACAGATTTTCTAAAATAGGTCACTTGTGGTAGCATTGAAAGAAATTAAACGACCTCTCCTTTTTCTTTTCTTTTCTTTCCTCTTTTTTGTTTTTTTTGTTTTTTTGATGGTTGATTCTTTTCAACTTTTCACTAGCCAGCCAATTTTGCATCTCTCATCATACATCATATATGTTTTCGGAGCAAGATTAGCCCTTAAAGAAATTACAAATCAAACCTTTGGGATAATTCATGTTCCCTATCGATCTTCTTCATTCTCCTTTTTCTCTTCTTTCTTTTCTTTTCTCTCTAAAGTTTTGACTGGCTAGGATCAGGTTCGTGAAAACAACACGCAAAATTTTCTTCTCTTTTCATGCTCTAACTTTTGCCTAGGCACCCTTTCGGGTTTTTATCCTAGCGAGCTTCTTTTTTTTTAATCTTTTTTTAGAGAAGTAGTTCATTTGAAATGTTTGGCTACCATCAAGGACGAAGTGTACATGGCTCGCAGTTTAGATATGTTTGAACGACTTATTTTTCTGGGCTTAAGATTTCTGGGCTTAAGCTAGTCCCGAGTTACTATCAAGTATATCTTTTCAAGATTTAAGCAAAAGCATATCAAGATTCTTAAAGTAAAACTAATCAATTCTTAGCTTTCTTCGGCATTAGCGCAAAATCAACTTTGATCCTTTTAGGATTCTTTTCAATGCACAAATTATCAGTAGTTTATTTTTCACAATAATAAGAGAAATGACATTTTCAGCTTAGAGATTCATTCATTCATGACAAGGCGCATTAGATCAAGAGAATGAAGACTTTATTTCATCACTAGAAAGATAAGGATTACAGTACTTGACATAGACTCAAAACATAACTTGACGATAGACAAACTTGACAACAAGACTCAAAACTGACTCGACTTGATCTTAAGTGGAGCGTCAGTGTGATTTGCTTATTTCTCTTAAGCATCCATTCGGCTTCAACAAGCAGCTATTCCAAACATCATCACTTCATCACTTTCTTGAGCTTTCCATTCTCCGCCAAAGGCTCAAGCTCCTCGGTTAATCCTTCAAGCCTATACTCATTGTCATCGAGGCACCAATAACCTTCCTTGGTAGATTGCATCCAGTTCATCTTCACAAGAAGTTCCCTGATTTGGTTGATAGTAGATTCCATAGCAGTCATCCTAGCATCCATATCGGCTTCATGTGTCATCTTTCCAACCCTGACTGATTCGGCTGATCTTACCCCAAACTCTGACCTGATCAAACAACTGCTCGAAGTTCTGACCCAGGAGGGAGTACAACTTTTTGTTTATTAGGGATTTTCAAAATAATCAGGTATTTTATTTGCAAAAGAATTTTCAAAGAATGATATCTACAAAAGTGGATGGAAAATCAAGGATAGAAAATCATTTCTTTTTCAAAAATATTTTCTAAAATCAAAGAAATCTTTTTAAAAAATTATGAGGAAAACAAATCTTTTCTTTTCAAAAGTATATTAGAGGCGTCGCACTCGTGAGCAGTATAATGCAATGCTCGTGTAATGTATGCAATGCAGATGAAATGCAATCTAATCTAAATGCAATGCACCTTAATCTAGCTTAGACCTAGCATATCAGCATATAAGCACATAAGATTCCTTGAGTATGCTAATCATCTTACTAATCCAATCATTATCCAAGGATTTTTAGCTTTGAAATCTTTGATTGCTCAGGTTTACAAAATTGAATTTTTCATGAAAATCTTGAAAGAGAGGGGAGATTTATAAATTCTTCAAAAACATTTTTGAACCATCAATGCTTGTGGTGCGAAATCATGATTCTCTGAAAATCGAGGTAGGAATTTGAAATTCTAAAATTTGAAATTGAATCATTAAAGTTGGAATCATGATTTCTTTTTGAAAACCAAGGTAGGAGTTTTGGAATTCTTTAAACTCTAAGGAGAATTTAAAATTGAATCATCAAAGTGAGAGATTATGAATTTTTTCTTGAAAACCAAAGTGGGAATTTGAAACACTCTAAAATCTGAGAGGAGAATCTTAAAATTTGAATCATCAAAGTGGGAATTTTGAAATTCTCTAAAAATCTAAGGAGAATTTTGGAAGGATTTTGTGAAAGTGAATTTCAAAGCAATTTTCAAAAGGTATATTCCTGGAATTTTCAAAAGACTCGGGTTTTTCAAAAAAGTGCTTGTATTTTCAAAATTTTCAAAAATTGTCCTTGAATAATGATTGGATGTTTGGATAAAGGCCATACTACTCTAAAGGAATCCACTATACAAGGTTTGATGATGCCTTCGTATACACGTCCTCATCATTCACATAATCCCTTACGGGCAAACGTAAATAATTCATCACATTGTCCTAATCCAAGATGATAATCAAGATCCTAATTGAAGGGTTCTATAGAAAATGTATGCAAAGGCCGGGTTTTAGTCTCATAAAGGGTTCATTAGCAAACTCAGTAGTGTGGGTGATCGCCTCCCTGAGGGCATGCCGTTCACACATGGGCTCTATATACCGTACGAGGTACAAGGCTAACGGTGACTGATATTGTCAGAATCAAGATATAAAAGTATGCTTATTTATACTCTACTTTCAAAAGATTGTAGTGTGGAAAGTAAAGGTCGAACCCACAGAGATTGTTAACTTTTAATCCTTTAATTACTAAAATCTAATCTATCTAGTTATAAGAAAATCGGAAGTTGAATTGATTTAGGTTTTTATTATCGCTACTACTTTAAACTATGAAATTTTAGAATTAAGATTTAGAATTAAATCTAAGTAAACTTAAATGCGAAATTGGAAATTGGTTTAAATATATGGAGATGAGATCTAGGATTACAAATCCACCACTAACTATGCATTGAGGGTCTATACTTCTTATTCTAAGTTCTATGTTTGGATAGTTATGATCTATTGTAACTACAAGCCCAATAGTATCGTCAAGAAGATATCGTTAGTTTAATCTAAACATAATCCATCTACGGTTCACATGAATTATCTACCTATGACTAGGGTGTAGCATAACTCATCTTTCCTAAGCATGGATTATAAAAGATGTAAACATCACAATCAAATAAGCACCATTGTATGTAAATACTCCTATCAATCACAGAAATCAAGGACTATTGAGTTCAATAAGCATAAGGAAAAATCTAAGACAAGAATAGATCCAAAATACTCTTGATTATTAACATTAAAAACTGATTATATAAAATCCACCAACATACAATCACTATCCCAAAACATAAAAACTTAAAATAGAAAAGCATAGAATCCCCCTTTACATAGCTAGGGTTTCATTGAAACCCTAGATGAGGAGTTTAGTGGCTCATGATGGGTGAAAGCATGAAGATGGAGTTGATGTAAGCCATTAGAAACCTTCAAGCTTGCTCTTCCCTTTCCTCTTGCCTTCAATGAATGTATGTGAATGGATCTCTAGGTGTGTAACCCCTTAAAAACATAAAAACTAGATATATATAGAATTTTCAAGAGATTATCCAAGCTTTCCTCTCCCGAAACGGATTAAAACAGGTGTTATTTGCAATCTGGACGTCTTCAAGCAATTTCGTCTGCACAGGACTCTTCAGAATAGTGAAATACGTAACTCTGTTTTTTGTACGGATCGCGCGAGCGGGCCGCGCGAGCGCGTAAATGGGAGGGTCGCGCGCGCAGATCGCTCGAGCGATTTCTGGGTTTTCGCGCCCGCGGACCGCGCGCGCGATGTGTCTTTTTCTGCTTCTCTCTTCCTGCTTTTTCACCTTGTTTAACCTGATATACTTGTTTTCTTCTAAAACCTGATAGAAAATAGAAAATAAAGTAAAATTACACAAAAACATGATAAAAACGACTAACAAATGTGAGTTAAGGCGTATAATTAGGATTTGTTCTCTCCCGATCACACCCCCAAACCTACATTTTGCTAGTCCTCGAGCAAAAAGAAAATAAAATTACGAATAATAAAATTTCTAATCCATTTTCGTATGGATAACGATTGCACTTAGCCTGTGCAACAAGCCTTTTAAACCTCTAGGTGTCCCTAGTCGGACGAGTGAAGTCTCGTGAGGGTTCTCGTCAACAAGTCACCCACAACCATCTTTATTAACTTGTAAAGATTTTATTCAAAAATTTAAATATGTCAATGTCACATCCTTTTTAGATAAAATCAACCTCAAATGAAATTCTAAAATTATCAAGAGTTAAACAATCAGATGCCTTCCTACATTATGAAAAATAATCCGCGAACATATATCACCAGAATCAATAGAATATATCGAAGACTCGCATGTGTGTGAAATGGTAGTCAAGTGGATACACGGCAACTATGAACTTGGAATATAAATCAGATAGCTATCTAGTGATGCTTCGACTACAAATCTCATGTTGTTATTACACTCTAACATGAAATCGTTCTGAAATAGGTGTAAACACTCATCTGTGTATATATATGCGAGAAAGAATTATTGTGCAAAACAAATAAATTCGCATATGACTCTCAACAACGTACGACACGACAGAAATAAAATAGTCTCATAAATAGATATCGATCGTCAAGTAAATATCATCACTACCATGCTTTTACTTCCTTTTTCTTATCGGTCACATATCCAAATCATGTTTCCATATAATCAACTAGGACTTTATACAGGTTGTAATGTTGGTCAAGGGTTAAGGCTTAGAAAAGAAAGGTAAAAGGGATTCAAAATGTCCGTAAGTACCTAGGAATAGCCTTTAACGTGTAAGCAAGGGCTTTACTACAACGGCTAGTTATATAACTTTTTTTTCTTTTTTTTTTCTTTTCCAAGAGAATCATATCCCCTTTTTTTTTCATAACTATTTTTTTTAATCCACTTCATATTTATTTTACCTAGTCGTTTAATAACCCAATTTCTTTATGACAACTATTCTCTAACTACCTTTGGACATAGGGTAGGTAATATTTAAGAGTGGCGAACTCCATATCGGAGTGGGTAAGATAATAGGTGAACAAAGAAATGGCTTATTTAAAAACGACTCAAATGGGTTAACAAGGGATATATAAAATATTTATAATGGATAGGCCAAAGGTCAAAAAGGTGTATTAGAACAAACAGCCTAGTGTCATTTTCTAAGGTTACATGATTTTTCAATGTTATGATATAAAAGGAAATAGAATTTCTCTACTTTTAATATTTTTAAACATGGTAATTCTAATATTCACTCGACTTTCAATCAAAATGAAGAAATAATGAGACCAATCAACGAGATAGTGCGATGTGTCAAAGAGATTCGATAAACGTAATAAAACCCTCAAAAGGATGATAGGCTCTAAAGCTCACCAGGTTCTAGTCTCCACAATATTACTATTTAGAAATCCAAGGTATATTACAGTTCAAGGTTAATATACATCCATATGACTACGTGCAGTGCAACAAGATATGCAAGTATAAGATATAAAACAATGATTCCGATAATATATAATTCTCAAAACATCTTCTCATAGATTCGGTAAACATTTGATCATATACTCTTTTAATTTTCAAAATTCCGATGAAATCTGATTATAATAAAAAGGAATGCAATATTGAACAGTATTAAGAAACTTATTTTATTTATTTATAGAACTACTAAAACTTTTGTTTCTCTATTATTATTATACTTTTATTTTTATTGTTATTATTTATTTATTTATTTATTTTTCTGTTTTAAAATGAAATAAAAGAACTACAAATGAATGAAATAACAACTAAAAGAAAATTAACAAAAATACTCTGAAGTACGAAAACAAGAAACTATACGAATAAAACTAATAAAACTAAACAAAAACACTAAAATGAAAATGAAATATCCATATACTCCCCCCAAACCAAATCACTGCATGTCCCTATGCAGAGGGGAACATGACAATGACATGGATGTAATCCACATAGAAGATCACCAGGACGTCTACTCCACGAAAAATATCTGACGGAGGCTGTACGGCAGATCTAAAGTACCAATCCACAAGCTCCCATTCTGGATGCTCCGCAGGGTCGAACGGTGGTCCTACCTCATCAAAATCATCATGTAAATCCAGACTCTGACTCTTCTCAATCCCCTCAACGACACTTGGACCCAAATCCACCCTATCATCCTCAGGACCGGAATATGGCGCGAATATCGAGGCAATGTCCTCAGGGGACCAGTCAGGGTGACCCGGACGTTGTCAAACAACGTCCGGCACATAATCAGGTAGGTTCCTATATGGATAGGTAACCTCTGGTGTAGGCACACTAGACTCAACAGGGTCAGATAAAGAAATAGTAGCGAATCCTGAGACAACACCCGCATCGTCATCATCGGTCGAGGAATCGGCCGATTCAGACGAAGACGACTTGGAAGACGTAGGAGGAGCGCCATAAGGGCCATCAAGAGAAGTAGGGTCATCACCAAACAGGTCATCCTCATCGGAATAATCAGAACAGCTAAGAATGGGCATACGAGGACGACGACGACACCAGCCGGGACGACCGACCGGACCGTCAGGTTTGGCTAGCCTAGGACTAAGCATAGGAGTATCAGAAGACGAGCTGGAGTCAGAATAGTAACTCGACAGACTAGAAGACCTATCAGGGGAAGTAGGAGGTGAGATAGGATGATCCATAGTGAAAAGATGATAAGGAGAAATGAGGATCTGGGTAACTATATGTATATGTGGTAGCGATATGTCCTGAAACCAAAAAAACGTCACAACTGAAGTATAATTAGCGCATGTTATTAGTCATGAAAGACATAGGTGACATTCAGGATTATAATAATATATACCAAAAATGATCTACACTTGAATGTATGAACCCGAATTATTATTATTAATCAGTTACATGTGCTGAGAGGCAATGTAGTGAATAAGCTAATGTGGAACCATACTAATCAAAATTAAATCGTATTTACTTTTAATTAATAATTCGGCCTTGTTAATGGAAATTTCAGCATAATCTCCCCCAAACCTGAGTCGAAGCAATTCCTGTTAGCGTGCAATGGGGTTGGTAATTACTCATTATTGACTCACTGCTATGAAGTTGTGATAAGTAATGACGTAAAGCATCATAAGCAGTAAATGACAATAAGACCAGTGCAATGAATATAATGTTCCAGACATATAGCAAACCACAAAACAAAAGAAAAGTGCAAAAATAAATTATTTACAGACCCAAAGGAAACGAAACAGGAATAAATAAGCTAAACCGGTCGAAGCCGGGTACAGTAAAATCCTAATAAATAAAAGAAAAAGATAACAAAAAGTAAAAGCAAAACAGGAATAAATAATATACAGGCCCACAATGTCTGAAAATGTCTGAATCTCCCCATCCAAATACCAGAAAAAGGAAAAATAAATGTCTAATCCCCCAACCAAAACCTACTCAGTCCTCACCACCCTCAATCAAAACCAGCTCCATCCCCGTACTCCCCTGACCAGTAGTACCATCACCATCCCCATCACCGTCACTCCCATCGTCATCATCACCAGCATCCCCAGCCTCCTCCTCCTCGCCCTGCACCTCACCCTGATCCTCCTCTGCCACCTGCTGTGCTGGTCGCGGGAAAGCCGACTGATATGCAGCCTCGCCCTGGGCTAGAATGTCATCCAGCTGGTCCGGATGAGCCAGCTGGAAATATGAGCGCATGTAGGACTGAAGCCGCAGGGTCTCTCCACGGAAAGCACAGACGTCCCCATATGTCCAAGCGTAAGGAGTATCCTCCGGGGGGAGGGGGACGCTGTGCCGCCTGCTCGCGACGGGCCTGGGCTGCCTCGCGTGCCCTCCTAACCTCCAAGTCTAAACGATCCAGGCTCAACTTCCAATCAGCGGAAGCGAACTCCGGGATACAGGTATCGATAGGCTCATCGGACGGTATAGGAAAGGCCTTAGCCCGAAGAATGGCCGTGATGGTGCGAGGATAAGGCAGAAGGGTCTTAGGGTCTATAGCATTATCAATGGCCTGAGTAGTGTGGCGCATGCCATCCATAATAACGAGGCCAGGATGGAACCAATCACTACGGTAAACGGCATGGAGGGCGTGGTGGATTGCCTTGGTCCGTTCTTGCTCGTGACCTAGGGGGTACAGGTTGCGTTTAAAGACATGGTCGACAAACCACATCTGGCGGGGCATGTGCGAACGTCGTATAGACTGCCCCGACCCAGAGCGACCGGCACACATATCCTGTATAATGTGTATAAAGGAGTGGGCTTTGGTTAGGACATTGAGTTTAGGCACGTGGTAAGAATGGAAGGGAAGGTGGAGGATTTCGGCGATGTTGTCTGGGTTTAGGGTGATGTCGTGGCCATCTATGGTAGTGGAGATAAAGGCGTGTTGGCTGAGGGATTGTTTATGGTAGCGTAGGTTTTGGTAAAATAGGCGGACGAGGCGGGGGTAACTAATGAGGTCGGGGTTTCTAAAGTATAGCTGTGGGGCCAATTTACGGGCTACTAGGTTGTTATGGCCCCATTTGGCGTCTTTATCAGACGCGAAATAGTCAGCGTCTATTGCGGCCTCGTGATTCAGGCCGCGGTTCACGTATTTGGGGCCTAAGTCGTTGGGGTTAGGGTCGTCTGGGGGAGGTGGTGGAGTCTGTTTTTCCTTTCCTTTGGCTTTTTTCTGAGGTGGTTGGGAAGAAGAAGCGGATCGTACGGTTCTTTTTGTCATTGTTGAAAAAGGGTGGTACGACTTTTCAGAAATTTTTTGAAAATGTGGACTTTAAAATAGGGATATGCCCAGAAAAGAAAAAGAAAGGGATAGGGGTAAGGGGTCACCTGCAAATGAAAAACATCCCGACAAGGGACACAATCAATATATTTAACAGTTTGCAAAGAAATTAGGGTTCACGGGGGAACGCCCAGCAACTGTGAGAAGAGCCGATCCCTTCCCACCCACTGTCCCGACAAGGGCACACACTTTGCGGTCGAGTCACAGGGTACTCGCCGCGTGTTGAATAGTAATGTAAATGAAATCTACGAGTACATATAAGGCTAATGTTATGTGAGCTCTGGAAAGAAGTGCAGGACAAAGGTAAGTTGTGGCATTGCCATGACAGAAACTTTAATGTGATGTTGGTTGTTTCATTTGACAGATGTAAAGGGTTTATTAAAGAAAGTGCCAATTAAACCCCACTTATATGTATGCATAATAAAATATGGAAGGCCAATACGTGTGCGGATTTGATTTCAAACATATTTGTCGATGTCTAAATCATTATCTCATTTGCCGAATTAATAATTTT
Source organism: Hydrangea macrophylla (assembly GCA_033977485.1). NCBI lineage: Eukaryota > Viridiplantae > Streptophyta > Magnoliopsida > Cornales > Hydrangeaceae > Hydrangea > Hydrangea macrophylla. The sequence continues at coordinate 7,353,218 of CM066990.1, read as the reverse complement.
TGAGATGTCTTTTTAGGGCTACAGATGTGTTTATGGAGTTGCTTACTTGAGTTCAAGAAGTTTCAGAATGTATTAGATAATGGTTGACAATCCAAATCTACATATGAGCATTTGGAATTGGAGTTTCTATGCATGCTGGCTATAGGCGATCATAAACTTGTAGAGACAAAGCTTCTAGATGTGATATCCCAGAAATTAAACTCATTCCTAGGTTTTAAGCAAAATTAAGGGATAGTGTAGTGATTTCTATGTATCCAATTAACCTATCTAGAAAATTATCACGTCAATTAACAGTTAATGGTCAACCTTGTTGGTGTGAATTCAACACTCGCACTAGATTCATATGCATTCGATACTAGATATGAATTAGGTTTAGAGCCCACTATGTAGCAATACCGCAAGGAATAAATTCAGTGTGGATGTAGTTGACAAATATAAACACCTATCAACTCTCAATTTATCTAAAAATAATCCTCATTCAGTGTATGTGTGGATCTAAATATCTATATATATGTCCATACATATCTAGAACAATGTAGATTTAAAACTGAACGGGTAATTTCTTGTAGAGGTTAACACAAGTATGCGAAGCCCTAGTTTCAAAACCCTAACTAAAATCAGTAAGTATTATGTATAATTGAACCAGGGAGTGTATGAATGTATTGGAATCTGTATATGCATACTCAAGACTCAATCAATCCATCTGTATTACCCAAGCCCTCATCAAATCCTGAATACAAACTCCCCAAACCCTAAATTCACAACCCTATGTTGATTTACCCAAAACGAGTTCAAATATAAGGATTCCATAGATTCGTGTATATCATATATCACTGTGTATACAAGAATCTGTCTGTTCAGATGTATGTACAAAAATTGAATTTAGGGTGTGGGGGAGTACGAGATGTTTGGGTCAGATTATGCGTGTGTGTACATCTATGAATCTATACACATAGATATATGTAGATATCTCTATATATGTCTATATAGATTATACACGAGGGAGGTGTACCTGTGAAGAAAGATTGAAGATGAGGGGAGGGGTTTTAGTCTCAGATTGTTTCGCAGCGGCAGCGGTGTGGTTTATTTATTGCACGGCGGATGATAGTGGTGGTGTGCAGATGATGATGATGGCTGGAGGTGGTGGTTTGTGATGATGTGTGGCGGCGATGTGGTGGAAAGAGCGGAGGGAGATTGAGAGGGAGAGAGAATCGCGAGAGAGTGAGAGAGAAAGACGAAGAGAAAGAGAGTGAGTGTTCTGAGAAATTAGGGCTCAACCCTGTATTTAAAGGGAGGGGGACCTCGCGCGAGCGGACCGCGCGAGCGAGTCTCGCGCGCGCGGATCCTTCCGCGAGGAGAAGCTGAGAGTATGTTTTTTGGTTTCCTAAAAATTATTCCAAGTCTAAGGTCCGCTTGAGCGGGCCGCGCCAGCGAGGACTTCGCGGGTGCGATTTCTGGCGCGAGAAGAAACTGAGGGTCCTTTTTAATCTTTCAAAAAATTTTGACTAAGGGAATATCTCAAGCGAGCGAGCTTTCGCGCGAGCGGGCCGCGTGCGCGAGATGCTAATTTCTCATTTTTCTTTTCTGTTTTCTTGTATCCATGTTCTATAATGGAAAATTTTCATCTTTTTGGGTAATTACAAACTCAGACATTGGCCAAAACTACTCACTAGTGTACAAAATTAAAGAAAATTCTAACTACACTTGGGTTGCCTCCCAAGAAGCGCTAAGTTTTACATCGCTAGCTCGACCGATGCACGTGCTCAGTCGAGATAGACCGGATCTACCAGGTCTATAGATTCGATTTCTCTCTCTTCTGTTTCCTCGGTTCGATACGGCTTAAGCTGTTGTCCATTTACTTTAAACGGTATTCCATCATTCATATCTTGGATTTCGATCGCTCCATGTGGGAACACTTGCGTTATAGTGAACAGACCGTCCCATCGGGACCGTAGCTTTCCCGGGAATAATCTTAATTTCGAATTAAATAACCAGACGCGTTGTCCGACCTCAAAATTCTTTCTTATAATCATTTTATCGTGAAAAGCTTTAGATCGTTCTTTATAGATTCTCGAATTTTCATACGCTTCATTTCTCAATTCTTCAAGTTCTTGCAATTGAAGTTTTCGATGACATCCTGCCGCTTTTATATCTTGGTTAAACGTTTTTACGGCCCAATAGGATCGATGTTCGAGTTCCACCGGTAGGTGGCACACTTTTCCAAATACTAGTCGGTACGGAGACATCCCAATCGGAGTTTTAAACGCTGTACGATATGCCCAAAGCGCATCAGTCAGTCGTTGTGACCAATCTTTACGGTCTGGACGTACCATTTTTTCTAATATACTTTTGACCTCTCTATTAGACACTTCAACTTGTCCTTGGGTTTGCGGATGGTATGCGGTTCCTACTTTATGGGTGACAGAATATTTTTGGACGAGGGCTTCGAAATAACGATTACAGAAATGTTTACCTCCGTCGCTTATAATCGCTCGTGGCGTACCGAATCGACAAAATATATTATCTTTAATAAAAGAAACCACAACTTTATGGTCGTTGGTTCTCGTCGTCACTGCCTCCACCCACTTAGAAACATAGTCGACCGCGACTAAAATATACTCGAAACCACAAGACGAGGGAAACGGACCCATAAAGTCGATGCCCCAGACGTCAAATATTTCTATAATAAGGATTGGGGTCATGGGCATCGCATCACGATGTGACATGTTCCCTGTTTGTTGACAACGTACGCAGTTCTGACAGAATTCATGTGCATCTTTAAACAATGTTGGCCAATATAACCCACTTTGGAGGACTTTAGCGGCCGTACGACGGCCACCAAAGTGTCCTCCGCATTCTAGAGAATGACAAAAATTTAATATGGATTTGAACTCACTCTCCGGAACACAATGTCGTATAATTTGATCAGAACAGTGTTTAAATAACAATGGGTCATCCCTGTAATAATCTTTAATTTGAGAAAAGAACCGATCTTTGTCTAAACGAGACCACGTATGTGGGATATATCCCGTAGCTAAGAAATTAACGATGTCGCTGAACCATGGACGATTTACGACAGATAATGCAAATAATTGCTCGTCCGGAAATGAATCCTGGAGAGGGGTTATATCGTTAGATTCGATATAAATTCGTGACAAGTGGTTAGCTACAACGTTTTCAGAACCCTTTTTATCCCGTATTTCATAATTAAACTCTTGCAGGAGTAAAATCCATCGGATTAACCTAGGTTTCGTTTCTTTCTTATTCAATAAATGACGCAATGCCGCATGATCAGTATAAATGATGACTTTTGAACCCAATAAATAAGAACGGAATTTGTCAAGGGCAAACACAACCGCAAGTAATTCTTTTTCAGTTGTTGTGTAGTTCAATTGTGCGTCATTAGTGTTTTACTCGCATAATAAATTACGTGAGGGATTTTATTCACTTTTTGTCCTAGTACCACTCCAACGGCATAATCGGAAGCATCACACATCAATTCAAATGGTAATGACCAATCAGGTGATTGGATTACCGGGGCCGTGGACAATAATGTTCGCAACGTTTCAAATGCCTTGAGGCATTCATTATCAAATACAAAAGGCACATCCTTGGCGAGCAGATTGCACAAAGGTCATGAGATCTTACTAAAATCTTTTATAAATCGTCGGTAAAAGCCGGCATGACCGAGGAAGGACCGGATTTGACGAATGGACGACGGCGGTGGAAGTTTATCAATTAGTTCAATTTTCGCCTTATCTACCTCAATACCCCGTTTGGATACAACGTGACCCAAGACGATCCCTTCTTGAACCATAAAGTGGCTCTTCTCCCAACTCAAAACCAAATTCGCTTCCTCGCAACGGGCGAGGACTTTCGTAAGGTTTTGTAAACACTCGTCAAATGTTGGACCAAAAACTGAGAAGTCATCCATAAACACTTCTAGAAACTTCTCAACCATGTCCGAAAAGATTGCCATCATGCACCGTTGAAATGTGGCCGGTGCATTGCACAAACCAAACGGCATACGGCGATAAGCGAAGGTTCCAAAAGGACATGTAAAAGTCGTCTTTTCCTGATCGTCAGGATAGACGGGTACTTGATTATAACCGGAATATCCATCGAGGAAGCAATAATAACTTTGACCGGACAGACGTTCTAGGATTTGATCGATGAACGGAAGAGGAAAGTGATCTTTACGAGTCATTGTGTTCAATTTGCGATAATCAATGCATACCCTCTACCCCGTAGTTTGACGGGTGGGTATGAGAACTCCCTTTTCGTTGGGTACAACCGTGATACCTGATTTCTTTGGGACAACCTGAGTTGGGCTGACCCAATTACTATCGGAGATCGGGTATATAATACCGGCATCTAAGAGTTTAATCACTTCCTTCATAACCACTTCTTTTATGTTAGGGTTGAGACGTCGTTGCATTTCCCTAGATGGTTAAGCATTTTCTTCTAAATTTATTCTATGCATGCAAACTGACGGGTCAATTCCTTTTAGATCAGCGACCGTCCATCCAATCGCCTTTTTATGATTACCTAGAACCTGTATTAGTTGTACTTCCTAAATTTCAGTTAAATTTGATGTGATTATAACAGGAAGGATTGCGTTCGTTCCTAGGAATGCATATTTTAAAGAGTCCGGCAACGGCTTCAGTTCGAGCGTCGGAGGACACTCAATGGATGGTAATGCCGGTTCATGTGAAAGAGGTGGTAAAGCCTCTACTTTAGGTTTCCATGGAAGCGCATTAGTCGTATGTACTGATTCCAATAGAGTATTTACATCTTCAATATTTGTGTCAATGTTGAAATCATTAAAATTGAAATGTGATAAGCATGCTTCCAAAGCCTCCTTAGTTAACATAAAAGGCGCTGCCTCTTCAACTAATTCATCTATTAAGTCTATGGCATAGCAGTCTGCCTCTTCATCATCTCTATATGGTTGATTAGATGCATTGAAGACGTTAAGACGCACGGTCATGTTACCAAAAGTTATATCCATCACACCAGTCCGACAGTTAATAATTGAATTAGCCGTAGCTAGAAAAGGGCGTCCTAGGATGACTGGAACTTGTTTATTAGCATCTAGGACAGGTTCGGTGTCTAGTACGATAAAATCGACCGGATAATAACATATATCAACTTTGACCAATACATCCTCTACTACCCCCCGTGGAACTTTAATTGACCTATCGGCTAATTGTAAGGTGGCCGCAGTCGGTTTCAGTTCTCCTAAACCCAAATGTTCATAAACTGAATAGGGTATCAAATTCACACTCGCACCTAAATCAAGAAGAGCCCGGTGAATGTATTTATCACCAATGTGACAAGCGATGGTTGGAGTACCCGGGTCTTTATATTTGAGAGTGTTAGTGTTAAACAGGGAGCTAACCTTTTCTGTTAGGAACACTTTCTTAGATAAATGGTTTCTAGACTTCCTCTTCTGAGTGCATAGATCCTTTAAGAACTTAGCATACGGGGGTATCTGTTTAATCGCATTCAGTAGTGGAATATTGATTTTTACTTCTTTAAATATTTCAAGTATATCTTCCGGTTTCGTGTTTTTTCTAGTGAAGTGAGCTGGGGCTTCCCCGCTCGGTGGAAATGGCATCCTAGGCACATAATCGGAAGGATTTACTGCTTTAGATGTTTTATTAGATATCAAAGGATTAGCGTCTTTTGACACTGGAGTAGAATTCTCTTCCTTTTCACTCTTTTCCTTTTCTTTACCTTTGTCTTTTCTTGCCTCGGGAGGAGGTACGACCTCCTCAGGACGTTCAGTGGTCCTTGTTGAGACAGCGTTAACCTGATCACTCGCCGAACTCACCTCGTGCTGACCCTTAGGATTTTGCACAGGTTGACTTGGTAATTTTCCCTCATTACGTCGATTCAATGTATTAGCTAATTATCCCATTTGGGACTCTAACTTCGCTATAGATTGCGTATGGGAATTTACAAGTTGAGATTGCGATTGTGATTGGGCCTCTAAGGTCTTTAATGATGCCAACACGCTCTCTTCGAAAGTTTTATCCCTAGAAGGATTAGCACGGAAGGAGGGTTGTTGGTATTGATTTGGTTGATTCGGAGGCTGCTGATACTGATTAGACTGCGGTTTATACGCATTAGGAAAATTGGTTGTATCGGGTTTCGAATACGGCTTCTCACTATTGGAGTTCCATGACAGGTTCGGATGAGGTCCCCATGTCGTGTTTGGTTTATACCCCATGGGGTTATAATTCGGTCGTTGAAACTGTTGAACCGCATTTATATGTTGTTCCACAAATTCCGGGAACTGAGATGCGGACGGACATGCTAATGTTGAATGTGACGAATCTGAGCATAACTAGCATACTTCAGCAGAAACAGGTGGGCCTTGCATGCGGCCCATCATCATAAGTTGGTCCATTTTTCTATTTAGTTCTTGAATTTCATACGAGTGATTAGACTCAACTTTCGCCTCTCTCTTTGGATTAGGTAGAAGGTGTCCTTCAGGTCGTACGGATACCGCTTGGTGCATAGAGTTTTCACTTAATGTTTCAAATATCTTCCATGCTTCATCGGCACTCTTGTGGAGGAACGTCCCCGCACAAATAGCATCGACGGTATTTCGAACGGTGGGAGTTAATCCTTCATAAAAGACTTGCACCAGCTGCCATTTAGGTATCTGGTGATGAGGGCAAGAACGTAAGAGTTCTTTAAACTGTTCCCATGTTTCGTAAAGTGTCTCCCCATCTTGCATTGTAAAATTAGTTATTGACTTTCTAATCTGATTCGTTATAGTTATGGGGAAGAATTTTTGTAGGAACGCAGTTTGCAACTCATCCCATGTTCTTATTGAATTTGGCTCCAACGATTGGAGCCAGTACTTCGCTTTATCTTTAAGTGAAAACGGGAATAGGCGCATTTTTAACTCATCATCTATTAAGTTCTGAATTTTTAAAGTCGCACATATACCCTGAAATTCGCCCAGATGATTATAAGGGTCTTCCTTAATACGCCCGTGAAATGATGACAGGAGCACAATAGTTGAGGATTTGATTTCAAAATGAGCTGCCGTCACTTCCGGCAATGCAATACACGACGGTGGCGTGTAGACCGTAGGAGTGAAATAGTCCTTTAATGGTGGTGGTGGGGGTATGTTAAGATTATCCCCCTCATTCCGATTATTCCCATTATTCTGGTTATTTCCAAAATCGGCCATCGGAATAGGTTCGATTTTTATTGTTTTAGTTTTTCTTAAACGATTACGCGTACTACGGATTTCTAATTCAAATGAAGATGACGGTTCAGGTGTGGACTCGTCGTCCAACATCAACCAAGCTCTCGAAGCTTGGGCTGATGACCTAAAGCCTCTAAGTGTACGTTCAAGTTCGAGATTAAGCGGATTCAATTTAGGTTTAGTTGAACGAGTTCCAAACATACACTAAGGGTTGACTCAATAAAATAATAAAAACAAAAATAGCTACGCTAATAACCAAGCATGCAAGCACACAAGACTAATATGATGCATGAAATTATCCTGTAATGCAATGACCGCGTCAAGCCCAGCGCCCCGGGTTTCCTAGCTAATGCAGTGCTCACTCCACACCTACCCTAATGCAAGTATTGCGTCTCAGCGCCCTGACTTACAGTGGTTGATGCGAAATTTAAAAACTTAGCGAATTTACTTGTTTTTTTGATTTTTATTGCAATTTTCTTTTCAGGTTCGTGTAAGCTCCGTTGACGTGCACAGCTGCTCCACTCGATCTTGCTAGAATTGACGGTTTGAGATCTGTAGAACAAGAATAATTTTAGCGACTCTAAAATGAAACTAAAACAAAGAAAATAAAAAGGAAACTAATATTTACTAACTAAGTAAATTACGATTCTAATAATTAACGGCAAAAGTTATTTCAATCCCCGGCAACGGCGCCAAAAATTGATGTTGTCAGAATCAAGATATAAAAGTATGCTTATTTATACTCTACTTTCAAAAGATTGTAGTGTGGAAAGTAAAGGTCGAACCCACAGAGATTGTTAACTTTTAATCCTTTAATTACTAAAATCTAATCTATCTAGTTATAAGAAAATCGGAAGTTGAATTGATTTAGGTTTTTATTATCGCTACTACTTTAAACTATGAAATTTTAGAATTAAGATTTAGAATTAAATCTAAGTAAACTTAAATGCGAAATTGGAAATTGGTTTAAATATATGGAGATGAGATCTAGGATTACAAATCCACCACTAACTATGCATTGAGGGTCTATACTTCTTATTCTAAGTTCTATGTTTGGATAGTTATGATCTATTGTAGCTACAAGCCCAATAGTATCGTCAAGAAGATATCGTTAGTTTAATCTAAACATAATCCATCTACGGTTCACATGAATTATCTACCTATGACTAGGGTGTAGCATAACTCATCTTTCCTAAGCATGGATTATAAAAGATGTAAACATCACAATCAAATAAGCACCATTGTATGTAAATACTCCTATCAATCACAGAAATCAAGGACTATTGAGTTCAATAAGCATTAGGAAAAATCTAAGACAAGAATAGATCCAAAATACTCTTGATTATTAACATTAAAAACTGATTATATAAAATCCACCAACATACAATCACTATCCCAAAACATAAAAACTTAAAATTGAAAAGCATAGAATCCCCCTTTACATAGCTAGGGTTTCATTGAAACCCTAGATGAGGAGTTTAGTGGCTCATGATGGGTGAAAGCATGAAGATGGAGTTGATGTAAGCCATTAGAAACCTTCAAGCTTGCTCTTCCCTTTCCTCTTGCCTTCAATGAATGTATGTGAATGGATCTCTAGGTGTGTAACCCCTTAAAAATATAAAAACTAGATATATATAGAATTTTCAAGAGATTATCCAAGCTTTCCTCTCCCGAAACAGATTAAAACAGGTGTTATTTGCAATCTGGACGTCTTCAAGCAATTTCGTCTGCACAGGACTCTTCAGAATAGTGAAATACGTAACTCTGTTTTTTGTACGGATCGCGCGAGCGCGTAAATGGGAGGGTCGCGCGCGCGGATCGCTCGAGCGATTTCTGGGTTTTCGCGCCCGCGGACCGCGCGCGGGATGTGTCTTTTTCTGCTTCTTTCTTCCTGCTTTTTCACCTTGTTTAACCTGATATACTTGTTTTCTTCTAAAACCTGATAGAAAATAGAAAATAAAGTAAAATTACACAAAAACATGATAAAAACGACTAACAAATGTGAGTTAAGGCATATAATTAGGATTTGTTCTCTCCCGATCAGTGACTACATGCTACCAAAGTCTCTTGACAAATGGAGGAAAAGGGTCCCTCCACCCACAAGGCAATGGTCTCAAGCAGTCGTGGTGAAAGAACAATGCAAGTGCAAATGCAGGCAGAAACAACACGATTATTGAATTAATAACAAAGATATTCTTTGGCTCTAGTCAAACCCTCAAATAAAAAGAAACTATCGGTTTCATGTTCAAATCCCCAGCAGAGTCGCCAGATTTTGGACCGGTGTGCTCGGGGGTCCTGGCATTCTCCCTCGATAGTGTCCCAGGACGGATCCCAAGGAGCACACTTTAGGGAAAACTAGGACTTCCTCACGCGATCCTAGAGACAAAGTGTCGCCACCTAATTTTTATCGGGAATTAGGAAACCTAATTTTGACTCACCCAAAATTGAATAAGGTTACTCGCCCTTCATTACTAGAAACTAGTTTCGGGGGTCATGGTACGAGAGGGGAAGGAGCCCAAGCAGGACTAAAAGCACCCCTTCCTCGCCCTACTAAACGGTAGGCCTTGATTCAAATATCCTTGTTCTTAACTCATAATTGGTGTTGTTTCCTCAAACATACTAGATAATATATATATGTTAAAAAGGAACATCTAAGGAAAATTATGTCAAGAGATTAAATCAAGTAGGAGTCAGATGCACATGCAATACAAGAGAGGGGTATACTTACAGTGGCTATTCCCGCCCGGGACTGATGCAAGTAAAGGAAACATGTCATGATATGCAAAAGGGAATGAGAAAACTTACATTGAGTTGACTCAAGTGGTGTCGCAAAAAGCAAAAAGAAAGGAAACGTGTAATGCAATCATACAACATTCCTAGATAAGTTGTCTCTAACACATAAGCATATAAACGGAGACTATCCTAAAGGAATTGTGTCGTTGAAAACAAAGTTGTAAACCTAGAAAAATTATAAGAGAAGGGATAGAGATAATACACGATACATGGGCACTAAGCCACATGTAGACGAGGTAAACCCACAAATCAAAGTTCGGATCCACGACATTCAATTCTTTGCACTAAGACACCAAGAAATACCCAAGCAGTGCAAAAATACAAACAAGCAAATGATATGTATGATAAACAAAGAAAACATGTCATCAATCAAATTTCCAGATTCAGCAACCTCTAATGAATCCTATCAAAAGTGGTTTTAAACATGAGCTGGGTTAAAACCCTTTTACGAAATGTTAGATACATGTCTTAGGGAACTTCTACAAAAGTAGAACCTCTTTACCAATTTTGAAGTTTGAGAAATAAGAGTTTTGGGAATAGTGGACCAGGACTATCCACTGTTTTTGTAAAAATCATAATTAATTCTACAAAAATCATGTGAAGCTCTATTTAGTGTCAAAAGAAAGCTATTTCATTATAGTTTATGATGAAAATAATCCCATGGACATGTCATGAACTTAAGGTTTCTAAAAAATTATTTTAAACAGACTCTGTTATTCTGGAAATTTGGTATCACTTGACAAAGGAATGCAAAACACAATAGAAGGTTAATAGAAGTTCATGAATTATGTTAATCAAGTTATTCTAAGTTTTTAATCTCTCATCCATTTATCCTAGATGATTTCTAAATCAAGTTTTATTCATCAATTGTTGTTGAATGATCAAGGCATGACCATTTTGTATACATAATCATAATTGTAGTTAAATCTAGAAAATTCCAAAATAGTTGTATCAACTTCAAACGCTTAGAAAATGATCTTAACTCGATCGTATGCTCACCATTTTACATAGACAGATAGATACATGAGTTAAGAATCATCCCCAAAAAGTGAAACATCGATAACTATTATAGATTTTCTGAAATTCAATCACAAAGAGACTATGTTCAAATCTGTCAACCGATTTCTCAACAATTTCTAAAATAGCATATAGATCCTAGAGGTTCTCAAAACGGATCCAATGAAAGTTAATTCATCAAAGTTTACCGAGAAAATTTGAAATCCATCAAACTATGGGTTTTTATCCACCAAATCTTATGGATAAAACCAATCTGTTTTGCTGAATTTTATCTAGTTCATTTTAAAGTGTGAGAAAAACATCTTAGGTGATGATTGAAGTTTATTAGAGATATCAAACTCATAGATCAACTTAATTATCATGATTCCCAATCAACATTAGCCCTCAAGTTTTATGAAGAACTCTAGATCATGGATCAAATGGACTTACAGATATCCTGTTAGAGATGAAATTCAATAGGAATTCTAGGTTATAGGAATAATCAAGAGATAGGTATGAACATAGGAATCATCCTCATAGATCATACTTCCAAACCATCATAGAATTCAACATCGATACATATATATAATCATGTATGCATGGATCTAAACTAAAATAGAAGAATGAAATCAAAATTAAAAATTAATAGTAAAAATCAATCTCTAATCATGAATTATCAATGAAAATCAAAAGAGACTTAGATCTAGCTATGTGAGTGTGTGAAGAACAAGAGAGGAAGAAGATGAGTGTTCTAACAAAGAAAACAAATATAAACTAGATCCAAGTCTTATAGATCTATATATAAAAGTAGGAATTAGAGATGAATATTGATGTTTACCTCTTGGAGGATTCTCAATCATATGATCACAGTTGATTTGAAGATCTTCTTTTTCAAGTGTTCTTCAAGCTCTTCAAGCATTCATCCATGGGAGTTAAATATAGGCAATTGATGTCCAATTGTAATATAATTATCCTAAGATTAATTCATAAAACTACAATTCATAACTCTCTCTCTCTCTCTCTAGAAATCTCTTAAATTGAAAGTAAGTATATCTTCAAGTATATTCAAAGCTTCTTCAAGATGACCTAAGCTCTAGGTGCTCTCTAGATCTTCCAAGTATCTCATGATGATCTCACATGGATCTATATATAGAGTTTTGAAAACTTCACTCTTAAGTTACAGGGTTAAAACAATGATTTTAGAGAGCAAAAAAGGACTAAAATGGCCATTTCGGTGCCTAAATGCAGTTTTCTGGCAATTTCCTCGCAGTAGGAGGCTTCTAGAAGGGTCTGGAACTCAAAAAGCTCGATGGAGGGGGCACTATATGGGTGGCAGCTTAGGTGGGACCTGCCACCCCACATATGGGATCCGCCACTTGCCTTTTCTCCTCCTCTAGTTGCCCTTAAGCTCAGTTTAAAATTTTACGTTCACTACTTTTCTAGATTGTTGTAAAAATGCTTTTAGTGTCCGAAATCGTCCATTTACGTATCGTTGGAAAGTTTTTGACTTGAATTTCAGTACAAAATATTTTAGGGAGTTTTGAAATGAAAATTGAAGTCCAATTGAAGCCCGAAAGTCCTCCAGAACTTTCGTTGTCTTTTTGAAATCAAACAACGTCTTTTTCAAAATTTCTTTTCAATGTGTATCGATTTCAAACTTTTCTTTAAAATTGGATCTCTGTATACCTAGAATACTACATTTAGAACACTTCATGTTCATACAACCCTCAGTGAATATGAATTTTGAGAGATGATTTTGACAAAACCGAGATTTATGCACGGAAAAGAGCTTTTCTGAGCTTGAAGTCACTTTCCAAAGTTTGATCTTTCGATTGTATGGAATCTAGTACCTCCCACAGGGTACTTTTCATCATCGAATCCTCCAAGACATTTGTCCACCCTAACTCCTATCAGTGTGGTCAAAATTAGTTATCTATAGCATGCCTATCGTTGATGATGTCTCTGGCATCCCCAACACAAGTTAGGTTGGCTTGGGCACGTTGTCAGGTCCATGTCGATTCCCAACTATGCTCATCATTCCTAGGCTTTGACCTGGCCTGTGAAGGGTTATTCCGTTGGGCTAACAGGGCTTCAATCTGCTACTGGTTTTGACGTTGGCCCTCCAAGAGCTATGTGAGGGTCGCGGTGATCTACTTCGATGTCAAGACTACTGCAGCCGGTGCCTGGGCCGGCGGAACGTCCCAGTTTGCCTACTGCGTAGCCTTCTTACCCTTCTTCAGAGGCATGACTATCAGTTAAGAGATTTGTTTTTTGAGAAATCTATTATTCCCACAGATGGCGCCAAGCTGATGATACAATTTTTTGGTAAGATAAATTAGAGCAGATCAAGGACTAAGAAGTGGTAAGAGAGATAATAAGAGACTGGGTTTGTATATGGTTCGGCCTTGTTAATGCAGGAACCTACGTCCACATGTATGTCTGAGCACGTTCACTATACTATTAAAAAGTAGGTGACCTTTGGTGAACTAACAACAATTTGAGCCACCAGAGGTAGGCCGGGCACGATAGTTGTGATTGCTATAGAGGTGTTATATAGACTAAAAAGTTTTCCCCTTTTGGAAGAGGCGGTGGTCCCTTTTATAAGTATAAAAGTCCTACCCATACAAGACAACTACATGATTAAGGAAAAATAATCCAATTGGGTTTGATTAACTCAAATCATGAGAGTTTCCTAATCGGATTAGGAAACTTTCTAACATCCCATTGTTCTTCTCGCTATTATAGAAAACTGCTTGGAATGTTTTGGACCACGGCTTGTGAGCTTGACTGAGCCGTGCCTATGACGAACCGTGCTTGTGAGGCATTCACAACATACTGGTCAGGCTTTATGAATGTACTGCTTGGGAGTCTGCTAACCTCTGCCTTGAAGATGATTTGATCGGTCTTTAATAAGTGGTGGTCCAATCGGGCTACCAACATTTTTAAGACTACTGTTATCGAGGCGTTGCTTCCATTTAATGTTTCATCGGACATGGAGGCCAATGTACCTGCTCCCCCAGTGGCAGCCTGCAAACAACAACCATCAAAGAGACCAGCTTTGAAAAAGGCAGCAGCCAGGGGCCGGCTAAAAAGAAGAAAAGGACTGCAGCTCCATCTACTTAGGTACTTTGCCTCATCTTTTTCCCTTTGAGCTATCCGATTATTCTAATTCTCACTTAAACCTCTCTTATTTCATTTCAGCTGGTGGACGAGGATTCTGAAGAAGAAACTTTGCCAGCCAGACAGACCTTTCAAACACCAATAGCTCAACCCTCCATAGCCCAATGGCGAGCTGCACTGCCTCCTCTTCAGGTTCCTACGCCCTCTAAACTGGCTGAGGTCGTGCTCGAATAGGTAGCTGAAATGGGATTAATTTTGATTCGAGTTGTTCTTCCCCTCACTCCTTCAGATGGAGATGATGATGCTGACCTTACTGGGGGGTTTATACCAGAGCAAGTGGTTCTTTCCTCTAATAGTGAAGACTTGGCTAGAGATGATGCTACCCTAGACATAGCTGAGGGCGAAACTAGTCTATCTATTGAGCAAGTGCTAGAACTGGCTGGTGAATGTGATATAACCGATCGGTCTGACCTTGCTGCAATGACTGAATCAGTCTGACCTTGCTGCAATGACTGAATCGGTCCTGGAGGATATGGAAGAGACCGTTGTGGCCAATATCCGTGCTTCTACTCTGGAAGAACAGATCCCGAGTGGTGAAGACTGAGCCCCAGTACTTGATTTGGTCGCTGAAACAGATGTCCAGCCTGGTGTAGGCCTGGATAATGGGGTTCTGGTAGAAGAAACTTCTATGGCCCCTCCTTCTGTGCCATACCAACAATCACTCCAGGTTCCTGCCCATCAGCCAAGCCGTGAGGATGCTGCGTAACAAGACGTATTAGCCTCTACATCTTTACCTGCCCAGGTAATGTACCTTATGTTCGGGCTTTCAGGTTCTTTGTATGGTTTCCTACTGCTAACTTATGTTTTTGGTTCCCTTTGTGCAGGCAGCTATGGACACGCGGAATTCCACTTCTTTTTGTTTTTGTTTGAAATTGATTTGGATCAAAGAAAAGGAAGGTCTATTGAAAATAGATACAGAGTCGCCACTTGGTCTTTAAGGAACCAAGAAACCTAATTTTGACTCACCCAAATGGATAAAGGGCACATGCCCTTCATAACTAAAGAACTTGGCTCAGGGTTTTGGTACGAGAGAGGAAGGAGCCTTTATCGTGACTAAAACACCCTCAACTCGCCCCGTCTTTCGACGGGCCTCCATTAGCATCCAAAAAAAATCATTTTATACTATGTTTGGTTCAAAAAATAATACTATGATAGTATATTACATCACACAAGAATTTTGAAATGGAAGATCGAAAGATAAGATATCATTCAAAAGATCTAAGCCAAGTATCACACAATGCAAAGGTGAAAGATCACTCAAACAAACTTAGGAAATATCATCTAATCACATATCAAGTAATCAAGTTTTCCTAATCTAGGAGGGGACATGGATTGTTCTTGAAGCAAATAATCAAAGAGGTCAAAATATGCTTAGCAAGCTAGAGTGATGCATGTTAATCTTTGGAAAAAGAAGACCTCTCAATCCCCAGGACAGATGAGAAAGGAGGATTAGATCGAGGGAAAGCATGAACGTGTGATCATGATCATTCCTTATAATCTTCTTATATTAGGAGTTACAAAAAAACCTCAAATCTGGCATGAATGCAATGTATGATCCTACAATGTGCAAAGGTTGTTGTGTGTTTGTGTACATGGACTTTCTAAAGTGACTTAGATGTCTAAAATATGCATGAATGCATGAAGGAAGTCATTATAGAATATGTAAAATGTAGTATGAATTACTTCCTAAGAGATGAACTAATTTGGAAGGTATATGAACATCAAATCAAAGGATGGAAGTAAAAGTATACTTGCTGTGAATAGTGGACAGAATAGTGACATGATCTTGTGGAAAATGAAAAGTAGGGTTAAGAATGTTTTAAATGCATGATTTTTTATGGAGATCATCCTTGGTGTGTCTAGAACATAAATCAAAAATCCAATCCTCAATAACTATTACAGATTGAGAAAAATCATATTAACAATAGAGGTTATTTAGAAACAGAGTCTGTACTGTCAACTGAAATATTAGAAAATCTTAGAAAATGAAAACAAAACATCTAGAGGCCCATATTATACAGAAAGTTCCCTAAGACATTGAAGTTCAAAGGAAAAATACGTTGGGACCACTCGTTTTGTAATCGTTTTCTGTAAAATAAGTTGAAATTCAACCTAGCTGTTGTGACAGCAAAGGTAGAATGTTTGGAAGGAATGTTTGGACAAAAATGGACCCTTTTCAAGTGCTTTCAAGTCAAGCCAAAAATCATGGGTGTTCTATAACGAGTTAGGAAGACTTTTCAAATGGTTTTGCATCCTTACCTTGAGTTTTGAACTCAGAATAATTCTTTGAAACTAAACAACTCATTGTTTTGAAGATTTTTTGAGAGAAATAAGGTTTATTTCTTGGAATCCCAATACAAAAATGATAGGGACACACACCAAACGACACATTAAATGACATACCAGTTTCAAATGCATGTACTCCGTGCTGTGTTAGTGATGTACAAAAAAGTGTGAAAAATTCAAACAGCACAAGGTACATGCATTTAAAGCATAGTGTGTCGTTTAGTGTGTCATTTGGTGTGTATCCCTATCATTGTTGATCCCAATATTGAGGGTTTTGAGGGGTTTTGAAATAGGGCTTTTGAAAGCATATTTTCAGCACTTAAATGGAGATTATGACCACTTGAAATATCAACATTTGAACTCATATTAAGAGCCTCCAAGATTATTGGAGACATTGTTTTATTTTGGAAATAACCTCAAGAATACATGGGGATGTATTGAGGTTGTAACCATCATCTATCAAACATGTTTTTGAGGTCAAGAGCTACTATCCATAAGGATTCACTCACCTCAAACTTCATATCCTCATTTAGATGATGATGAACTAGTAAGTAAACAAGAAAAAGAAAAAGAAATGAGATAAGAGGAGACGAACATCAAAGTAAGCAAACAAGTATATAAACAATCAATAGATGATATTCAATGATGTATTGGACTTGTAGCTTTGTGTTTCACTCATATGTGGTGACATTGGACATGGAAGTAGCTTCTTCTCTCGTAAATGCTCACTAAAATGGTGATTGGGTGTATTGAATATGAAGTAAAAACAAAGTTTAGAACTCACTCTCTTGTTTGGAAATCAAAGTAGGAAACTTCTTTTCTGTCTACTCTAAACTTATCTCTACAACTTCCTCTCTAAAACTTTTCAAAGCTTGCATTTGACACCCCCCAAAATGAGAAGTCAAGGGGGGGTTTATATAGGCCAATTTGGGGTGGTTTTGGGGTTTTAGAAGTACTCCCATTGGTCCTAAACATCTGTGAACATAGAACTACGTCGTTTTGGTTTCTAATTAATCCATTTGAACCCCCAAAAGAAATTATAAAAATAGACCATTCTGGGGGAGAGTGCCATGGCGGCACTGGGCCTATGCCGCGGCGGCACTGCTCCTCATTCGTCCAGATAATTCTTTTTAGTCCCCCAGAGGTTCTGGTATTCGCGAAAAGGCCCTATTTTGTCCAAAATTCACAGAAAATGCATATGAACTCCAAACTGAGGTTGTAATATACCGTTGGAAAGGTAATGGAGTCTACTTTACATAAAAAAGTTTAGAGATAGGTCACTTTGAAAATTTTTGCGGTATTCGCGATAAAAGTCTATTTGGTCGCCTTCTTCACCTTCGGAAATTCGTAATAAATTCGTTTAAATCTAGGAATTATGTGCAATATACCGTTGGAAAGCTATTGACCTCTAGTATTTATGAAAAATGTTTGAAAAATGATTCGGTGCTCCAGTTTCAAAGTCAACTTTTAGGTCAAATCGGTCAAACCTGGGATTCCCGGGAAGTTCTGGGAACCTCTGGGAGCTCCCAAGAATTGACGTTATCGTTTGATTTTCTTTAAAACTTGTTTTAGTACTTTTAGAATGATCTCGGAACCTTTTAGCAAATTTGGACAATTTTGGTCAAACCTTGGTCAAACCTGGTCAAACCTTGGTCAAACTTGGTCAAACCGGTTAACGGGGACTTTTCAGGAACTTCCGGGACTTCTGGCGGTCTCTAGGAGCTGATGATTTCATCTGATTTTGCTGTAAAACTCATTTTACCACTTTTCTTATGACATAGTATGTTTCTAGAGCTTTTGGTCCAAATCTGGGAGTTTTTGGGCTTTCGGGGGCATTTTGGGCATTCTGAGCATTTTGAGAGATATAACTAACTTCCAGGAGTCCTTTTTGAGTCTTTTTCGATTATTGTGAACTACCAAGCTATGGGTCTCCTAAATTTAATAGCCGACAAAATGGGGTGACTACAGT
This sequence comes from Hydrangea macrophylla, assembly GCA_033977485.1. Lineage (NCBI taxonomy): Eukaryota > Viridiplantae > Streptophyta > Magnoliopsida > Cornales > Hydrangeaceae > Hydrangea > Hydrangea macrophylla. Next base: position 7,334,766 of record CM066990.1, on the reverse strand, counting down.
TTGCCCCTCTTTGACATGAACTTGTGAAGCAACGCATGTCGCAAGCGAGTGCCAAAGCTTTGAAGAGACAGGTCTTTTTGGTGGCTATAGATTTAGGATAAAAGCATTGCAAAAGATGCAAGGATGATGCTGAGGCTAGTGTTGGTCATGCTCTTCGTGAGCTGCCTATGTATCCCAAGAGGAATCAGACCAGGACGTAGTTCGGGGCACAAAGGAACAAATCACACATGCACAACAAGACAGGCGGATGCTATGCTATGAGAATGATATGAAATGCATGGATTTGATATGAATTGTATCATGAGTCCTATCACGCCTAGTATTATGATCTAGTATGAGTTGGTGCTATGGGGTGTGTGCCACTCTAAGTAAACTTATGTCGTGCTAGTGTTTCTGACTGTGATGCAGTTATTGACCCGAATAGGGACACCAAGGTTTGAAGACTCTAGGTCTTGGAGCAAACTTCTAAATTTTGGAAAGTATGCTTCACAAGCGAATGTAATTGGATGTGGGGTCCCAGAGGATGTTAATCAAAGATGAAGTTTGACAGATAATTGTTGGACATGGAAGCCCTGGACACAGAAACCTTAAGAATTCAAGTGATGGACATGAAAACCAGAGATGTCAAGCGACATACACGGAAGCACCATTAATGGACATAGAAGTCCAAGATTTTGAATGAGAATGATGAACTCAACATATTTGAATGAGAGTGATGGTCAACTAATGATGATTAATGGACTGACGATTCATAAATCGAGATGACGAGTAGACAGTGAACTACTGTGACTGTCATGGGTTGGACCAACGGTTGGACTAACCGTGATTAGAAGAACTGACCATGCACTAATTAAGGTGACGAGTCAATAGTGAACTATTGTGACTGTCATGGATTGGACTGATGATGATGAGTCGACAGTGAACTACTGTGACTGTCATGGATTAGATCAACAGTAGGACTAACCGTGATCAGAAGGACTGACGATGTATGAATCGAGATAACGAGTCAATAGTGAACTACTATGACTGTCATGGATTGGACTGCCGATGTACGAATCAAGATGACGAGTCAACAGTGAACTACTGTGACTGTCATAGATTGCACTAATGATGTACGAATCGATATGACGAATCAATAGTGAACTACTGTGACTGTTAGGATTGAACTAATGATGTACTAATCGAGATGACGAGTCGACAGTGAACTACTATGACTGTCAGGATTGAATTGATGATGTACGAATCGAGATAACGAGACGACAGTGAACTACTATGATTGTTATGGATTGAACTAACGATGTACGAATCGATAAGCCTACTAGGGATAAATTGAATCTGCTGGGGGTGAAACGACTCTGCTAGGGATAAATGTGGTTTCTTCTATGATCTTGACTAAGATACACCATATTCATTTAGGACACTTTTCTGGAGATGAACTAGCTCTATTAGGAATGACTTTTTTGGGGATGAGAAGATTCGACTGGGGAAAGAATGGTTGCACTGCGAATAGAGTAATTTAGCAGTGGATGAAGAACGTTTGTGACATGATTTCGGGTTGGTTGCTGAGTAGCTGGTAGAAGATAGCCAGTGGATCTTGTGAATTGATTTTGTGAAGGCAAGTGAATGTGATTGGAGGGGTGTCACCAATGCTGGAGGTTCTTGGGACTCATATCATGTTGTAGACTTGACAAGTGTAGTAATGTTGTTTGGAATTTCTGCTTGTATCCACAGGTTTTATAATTGGTAATCACTTTAAACCCACACATTTGAGAACATTAGGACAAATGAACTTGACAGCAACAACGATGACAAGGAAAATTGAATTGGTTTGTATGAACCTTGAACTCTGATACAGTTTTGATTAGATTATTTCTGACTCAACCAAAGAAGGATTGACTCGACAAAAATAACGACACGAAATGCCCTAATTAGCATAATTAAATGTGTCTCTGTCATAAATGGTGTACTGCTCATCTTTTATGTTCACTCCTCATCTTAATATGATAGTACTTTGCTGATAAATTTGGTTTTTGAAAACTCCTCCCTATTAATCTAATCAATTCTCTATTTCTCCTAGGAAGTGCTTTGAATTAGTGCCTTAGCTTTTAGAGTAAAAGATGCTCTATTTTAAATTAAAACAACTTGGTGACTTTAAAACTCGCCCTTGGTGTGAAGGGATCATGTTAAGTAAACAGAGTTTGCCCCTAGTTTGAGGTGTACGAAGTGGAATTTATAGGCAAACGAGGTGGGTGACCGAAGTTTGCCCCTAGTTTGGAATGATGGTTTATTGGAGGTTTTGGGCAAACGAGGTAGGTGACAAAAGTTTGCCCCTTGTATGAAGGGTAGATAGTAAAATTCAGGCAAACGAGGCAGGTAGCCGAAGTTTTTCCCTAGTGTGGAAGGCGATTTTCTGGCTTGAGGCAAGGACCGTGACTTTAATCTCTCAAATGCTCATAACTTTTGCCTAGGCACTAGTGAGGTGACCTAGCGAGCTCTTTTTTCTCTTTTGTTATTAGTCACCTTGGATTTAGCTCTAATTTTTGCCTAGGCGTCCTTTCGGATTTGTGACCTAGTGAGCCATCCTTCTTTTCTTTTTGAAAGTCTGCCTACGTACCCCCGAGCTGGAATCAGGTCCAACGTAGTTCGGGCCAAAGTCTTAAAGAAAAGGGGGTTGATTATGATGGTGTCGACCGAACTGATGCGGTTGCCAACGTATCCCCGAGTGGGAATCAGGTTGAGCGTAGTTCAAGGTAAGGCTTTGAAAGAAATTGGTTGAGGGTTTTTCAAACCAATCTTCAAAGAAGTTTAAACTTAGCTCACTTGTGGTAGCCTTGAATAAAAGGATTCAAATTCGATCTCTCTTTATTTTCTTTTCTTTTCTTTTCTTTTCTTTCTGAGGATTGACCCTTTTCACTTTCACCTAGCCAGTCAATTTTACTTTTCATGTAGTTGATTCTTGTGAGATCTTTTGATCACAATTTCAGAATTCCAGAATGTGCATATCAGTTCTCGGAATTTATTTGTGGTCATTCCGAGCCTTTTGAAATGTGATCTAGGCATGTTCTCATGATGTACCTTGAAGTGTACAATTCTCTGTATCACCAAAAATTTCTTCATTTCATTTTCTCCATCATTTTGACTGGCTAAGGTTAGATCTTGGAAATCAACAACTTTTTCAGCTCTAACTTTTGCCTAGATGCCCTTTCAGGTTTTCAACCTAGCGAGCTTTTCTTTTCTTTCCTTTTTTTTTTTTTTTCTTTTTATTGTTTTGTTTTTTTTTTTTTTTTGGTTTTGAAAGGGGAGAAGAAACTCATTGAAAGTGTTTGGCTACCATCAAGGACTAAGTCTGCATTGCTTTCAATAGACAGATTGTATGGCTCCCCATTGGATTGGGCTCAAGGCTTTGAAATGGTGGAAAAAGGGTGTTGGGCAAGCCCCAAGTCAGTTTCAAACATGTCTTTTCAAGATTAAGGCAAGAACATCTTTAAATTCTTAAAGTAAGACTATTCAATTCTCAACTCTTCATCGGTGTTTGCGTGAAATCGACTTTGACCTTTTAGGATTCTTTTTTGTTTTGTTGCAGAAAAAATATTAGCAGAGCAAATATCTATGGTAATTTGACAAGGGACATTTCAGTTTGATGATTCATGCATTTATAACTAGACACATTAGATTAAGCAAAATGAGATTTCATTCCATTAAAGGAGAAGGATTGCATTTCTTGGTACAGACTCAACCGAATTTTAAAAATAGACGGACTCGACCACAAGACTACTCTTGAAATAGACTTGAAACATAGAACAGACTCGACTTGGTCTCAAATGGAGTGTCACGATTAGGGGTGAAACGGTTCGGTTCGGTTCGGTTTTTCTGATTTTTTAGCACTGAAAAAACAGACCGACTATGCTCGGTTAGGGCGGTTTTGTCGGTTTTGCTCGGTTTTTCTCGGTTCGGTTCGATTTTTGGCTTATTGTATATTTGAAAAAACCACCGAAAAGCCTCAGTTTTTTCGGTTCAGTTTCGGTTTTCGGTTTCGGTCGGTTTGGTTTCACCCCTAGTCACGATGACTCGTTTGTTATTCTTATTCTATTTTTTTTTCTTTTTAGCAGAAGTTCCAGACACCATCACTTTACTGCATAGCTTCAACACTCATTGGCATCATCAAAAGGGATCACTCGAGCGGTTGATCCAAGCCAAGATAGTGGATATGATTAGGATGGGGTACATCCTCTATGAGGTTCTGAATGTCATGGCGGAGGCGGATGCATTGATCGGTGGCATGGCCTAGATTTTGATGGTAAGCACATCATAGGCTCATGTTGTACTAGGAGGGTTTGGGATCCAGTAGCGGCTTGTGAGGGAGGAGCTGTAGGTGGCCCTTTCTGAGTAGGTAGTCCAAGGCTGTGGAAAGGGGAACATCAAGTTTGGAAAATTCGTGAGGGCCTTTTGGGCGATTTGGCGGAATAGACTGGTATGGACGGAGAGGGTAGTCCATTGGTTGGTTACTAAGCGCACTGACATCTGAGGAGGCCAGGGGATAGTTGGGTCTCTTGGACTAGTAATGGGGTTCATCATTCTTGAACTTTCCTTCTCTGATGGCATCCTCTATTCTGGTGCCTATTTCAAACAGTTCTTCAAATGTTGAGATGGACTAGTGGAATAGTTTGTCGTGGTACACTGGTTGCATGTTCTTGACCAGCATACGTACTTGCTCTTTCTCAACAGGTCTGTGGATCATTTGGGCCACTTTATTCCTCTATCTGCTTAAGAACGCAGCGACGGACGCATTAATGTTTTGCCTGGTCGTCTCTAGGTCCCGGATGGTGACATCAAACTCTTGGTTGTAAGAATAGTGATCAATAAAAGCTCTAGCAACATCTTCCCAGACTTGGGTCTTGGAGGCTTCAAGAGTTAGGAACCAGGATAGTGCAGCATTCTTGAGGGTTTGAGGGAACAACATAACTGTGTGCTCATGAGTGCATCCCATAGGTTGGAAGATGTTCATGCACAAGGTGATGTGACTTTTTGGGTTCCCGGTCCCATCGAAGCGATCAATTTCTGGCATTTTGAAGTTCTCGGGCAGTTTTGCTTTGACCGGTTCGAACATGCCTTCTAGATCTAGCATGTAATCGTTAACCCCCTTGCTCTTTCTTAGTACACTTTCTAGCTTGTCTACTTTATCCATCTTTTCTTGAAAATTTTTCTCATATACAGGTAGTGGGACCACATGAAACCATTCTTCTTCCCCGTTATTCTTATGTACAAACATGGGAGGTGGTACAAACCCAGGTGGTAGTGGTGGCATGAACCCTACTGGTGGTGGTGGGAACCCATGTGGGTACAGTGGCTGCTGCTATTTCAGTTCTTCCATGAAACTCAAAACTTAGGCCATGCGATTAGATTGCTGGCTTATGTTTGCTCCCAACTCAGTGACCTTGTTTTCTAATTCTTCCTGATTCATGTTGGAATGACTTAGCGGGCTAATTCTAACCAAATGACTGTTCAAACTTCTGACTCAGGATGAGGATCCCAGTTGCTGACTTCAGGAATCTACACTGACCTACAGATTCGAGAGGAGGGGTGTATCAAATTCTATTAGTGACGACTAGACAAACAATGACAGTGATGTTAACGAAGATGGACTAACTTATGTACAGACTGACTGAGATAGTGTGTGCAGACTGATGAGAATGGTGTATGCACATGAGACAAGCATGCAGATGCAAGCCCTAATCTATATGATGCTCCTATTTATAACAGATAGCAGTTAAACAAGTAAGGTCCTAGCCATACAGGTTTGCTCTTTGAGGAATGAGGATCCGAGAAATTTTATAAGTAGAGATTTTTGGGAAATCTGGGTGAATTTTGGTAGGGTTTCTAGGAAATAGGGATTTTTAGGAAATTTGGGTGATTTGGACAAAGTTTTTGAAAGAAATAGGTATTTCTGGGTGAGTTGGATAGAGTTTCTGGGAGAAACAAGTATTTTAGGTGTTTTTGGGAAATTCGAATAGAGTTTTTGGGAGAAATTGGCTATATTCGGGTATTTCTGAGAAATTGGACAGAGTTTCTGGGAAAAACTAGTTATGTCTGGGAGTTTTTGGGAGAATTTGGTATATCTAGACATTTCTGGGAAGTTTGGACGGAGTTGCTTGGATTTTGGGAAATCTGAGAGATTTGGACAGAGTTTATGGGAAAACAGGTATATTTGGTTGAGTTCCTGGGAAATGGGAATTTCTGGGAAGCTTGGGTAGTGGTTCAGGAGAAACATGGATTTTTTGGAATTTTGGGTGAAACAAAGATACCTGGGGAGGTCGAACAGGGTTTCTGGGGGAAACAAGAATATCTGGGTAATTCAGACAGAGTATCTGGGGGACAGAAGTGTATTGGAGTTTCTAGAAGAAACTGAGATTTCTGGGTAATCTGGGGAAAAATAGGGATTTCTAGGAAATCTGGGTGATTTGGACAGAGTTTCTAGGAGAAACAGGGATATCTTGATGAGTTGGGCAGAGTTTCTGGAAGAAATAGGTATATATGAAGAGAGCAGGTGATGATGGTGATCATACTGGCTAGCAGGTTTTCACTCTCCTATGTCTTAGGACCAACAAACAAGGTTTGCGGTGTATATCTTTGTAAACATAGAGCAGACATCCTTGTCATGGTGCCTAGGCATGTCAACTCAATGTAATCACATGTGAGTGATTGCCTTGGGAATCATAAGAAAGAGGTTTTGTTCTATGCCACATAAGCATCTACACCGCGCAAGTAATCCCACCGGGGCATACAACAGTTATATCACATTGTCCTATCTGAAAAGATAAATGAACAGTCTTATGAAAGGTTCTACAGGAATCTATATGCAAAGGCTGGGTTTAGTCAAAGAGGGTCTGTTGACGAGAGTTCCAATATACCGTCAGAGAGACAGTACAGAGGTTTTTACTCTTTTTGATATACCTTGGAAGGTACAGTATTAACGGTGACTTGTGCCCTGGCACAGCAAGACCTGAACAATGTCAGCGCCGCATTTCAGACACAGTCAAAGGGGGAATGCAGGAGTGCAATGCGGAGAACCAGACACAGTAAAAAGATGATTTTAAGGATAGTTTTAATGAGTCAAACCTCTGTATTATTTTGTTTTGAAAATAGAAATCCCCAGTAGAGTCGCCAGATTGTGGACACGTGAAATTCCACTTCTTTTTGCTTTTGTTTGAAATTGATTTGGATCAAAGAAAAGGAAGGCTAGTTGAAAACAGATACAGAGTCACCACTTGGTCTTTAAGGAACCAAGAAACCTAATTTTGACTCACCTAAATGGATAAAGGGCACCGGCCCTTCATAACCAAAGAACTTGGCTCGGGGTTTTGGTACGAGAGAGGAAGGAGCCTTTGTCGCGACTAAAACACCCTCAACTCGCCCCGTGTTTCGACGGGCCTCAATTAGCATCCAAATAATCATTTTATACTATGTTTGGTTCAACAAATAATACTATGATAGTACATTACATCACACAAGAATTTTGAAATGGAAGATCGAAAGATAAGATATCATTCAAAAGATGTAAGCCAAGTATCACACAATGCAAAGGTGAAAGATCACACAAACAAACTTAGGAAAAATTGTCTAATCACATATGAAGTTAGAAAATCTTAGAAAATGAAAACAAAACATCTAGAGGCCCATATTATACAGAAAGTTCCCTAAGACATTAAAGTTCAAAGAAAAAATAAGTCGGGTCCACTCTTTTTGGAAAAGTTTTCTGTAAAACAAGTTGAAAGTCAACTTAGCTGCTGTGACAGCAGGGGCAGAATGTTTGGAAGGAATGTTTGGACAAAAATGGACCCATTTCAATTGCTTTCAAGTCAAGCCAAAAATCATGGGTGTTCTATAATGAGTTAGGAAGACTTTATAAGTGGTCTTGCATCCTTACCTTGAGTTTTGAACTCAGAATAATTCTTTGAAACTAAACAACTCACTGTTTTGAAGATTTTTTTGAGAGAAATAAGGTTTATTTCTTAGAATCCCAATATTGGGGGTTTTGAGGGGTTTTGAAAGTATATTTTTAGCACTTAAATGGAGATTATGACCACTTGAAATATCAACATTTGAACTCATATTAAGAGCCTCCAAGATTGTTGGAGACATTGTTTTATTTTGGAAATAACCTCAAGAATACATGGGGATGTATTGAGGTTGTAACCATCATATATCAAACATGTTTTTGAGGTCAAAAGCTACTATCCATAAGGATTCACTCACCTCAAACATCATGTCCTCATCTAGATGATGATGAACTAGTAAGTAAACAAGAAAAAGAAAAAGAAATAAGATAAGAGGAGATGAACATCAAAGTAAGCAAACAAGTATACAAACAATCAATAGATGATATTCAATGAAGTATTGGACTTGTAGCTTGGTGTTTCACTCATATGTGGTGACATTCGACATGGAAGTAGCTTCCTCTCTCTTAAATGCTCACTAAAATGGTGGTTGGGTGTGTAGACACCCCATTTTGTCGACTATCAGATTTAGGAGACCCATAGCTTGGTGGTTCACAATGATCGTAAAAGACTCAAAAGGACTCCTGGAAGTCAGCTCTATCTCTCAGAATGCTCAGATTGACCAAAATGCCCATGAAAGCCCGAAGACTCCCAGATTTGGTCCCGAAGTTCCGAAAACATGCTATGTCATAAGAAAAATGATAAAATGAGTTTTTAAGTAAAACCGGATGAAATCGTCAGCTCCCAGAGACCCCCGGAAGTCCCGGAAGTTTCCCGAAAGTCCCCGTTGACCGGTTTGACCAAGGTTTGACCAAGTTTGACCAAGTTTGACCGAAATCGTCCGAATTCACCGGAATCATTAGAAAAGTATTAAAATGAGTTTTAAAAGAGAATCGAGCGAAAACGTCGGCTCCTGGGAGCTCCCGGAGGTTCCCAGAACTTCCCGGGAATCCCAGGTTTGACCAAGATTTGACTTTGAAATCGGGACACCGAAACAATTTTCAAATATTTTTCATGGATACTAGAGGTCAATAGCTTTCCAACGGTATATCGCACATAATTCCTGGATTTAAAACGAATTTATTTTGAATTTCCGAAGGCGAAAAAGGCGATCAAATTGGCTTTTATCGCGAATACCGCAAAACTTTTCAAAGTGACCTATCCCTGAACTATTTTTTATGTAAAGTAGACTCCATTACCTTTCCAACGGTATATCACAACCTCAGTTTGGAGTTTGTACGCATTTTCTGTGAATTTCGGACAAAATAGGGTCTTTTCGCGAATACCGGAACCTCTGGGGGCCTAAACAGCATTATCTGGACGAAGGAGGAGCAGTGCCGCCGCGGCACTGGCCCAGTGCCGCCGCGGCACTCCCCTCCAGAACAATGTATTTTTGTAATTAGTTTTGTGGTCCCATTTTGATTAATTAAAAACCAAAACGACATAGTTTTATGATTTCAGATGTTTGGAGCCAATGGGAATACTTTCTAAATCCCAAAACCACCCCAAGTTGGCCTATTTAAACCCCCCATTGCTCTTCATTTTGGGGGAGTCAAATGCAAGTTTAGAAAAAGTTTGGAAGAGAAAGTTGTAGAGATAAGGTTAGAGTAGAGAGAAAAGAAGCTTTCTTCTTTGATTTTCAAAACAAAAGTGAGTTCTAAACTTTGTTTTTACCTCATTACTCCTATTTACTTCAACATTCAATACACCCAACCACCATTTTAGTGAGAATTTAAGAGAGTGGAAGCTTCTTCCATGTCCAATGTCATTACATATGAGTGAAACACCATGCTACAAGTTCTATACATCATGAATATCATCTATTGATTGCTATCTATTTGCTTGCTTGTTTATATAATGTTCATCTCTTCTCACCTCATTTCTTTTTGATTTTCTTTATTTACTTACTAGTTCATCATCATCTAAGTGATGACATGATGTTTGAGGTGAGTGAATCCTTATGGATAGTAGCGCTTAACCTCAAAAACATGTTTGATAGATGATGATCATAACTTCAATACCTCCAAGGTATTCTTGAAGTTATGTTCAAAATGAAAATAAGTTTCTCCAACAATCTTGGAGGTTCTTGATGATGAGTTGAATGTTGGCATTTTAAGTGGTTATAATCTTTATTGAGTATTGAAAATATACTTTCAAAATCTCTATTTCAAACACCCCCCCCCCCCCCAATCCCTCTCATTTTGATTTCAAGAAAGAAAACCTTATTTTCCCCAAAATCTTGAAAATAGTGAGTCAAAACAGTGAGTGAGCTGAGTTCAAAGATTTCTCTAGAACTCAATACTCAACATATAGATGCAAGGCCACTTGGAAAGTCTTCCTAACTCATTGGAGAACACCCATGATTTTTGGTTTGACTTGGAAGTACTTGAAAATGGTCCATTTGGACCCAAACATTCCTTCCAAACATTCTGCCTCTGCTGTCACTGCAGCTTGACTAACTTCCAACTTCTTTTTCAGAAATAGTTTCCAAAAGGGGTGGTCCCAACTTATTTTTCCCTTAAACTTCAATGTCTTAGGGAACTTTATGTATAAAATGGGCCTCTAGATGACTCGTTTTCATTTTCTAAGATATTTCAACATTTCAGTCGACAGTACGGACTCTGTTTCTGAGTGACCTCTGTTGTTCATATGATTTCTATCAATATGTGATAGTTATTAAAGATTGGATATTTGTTTTGTGTTCTACACACAATAAGGAAGATCTCCATAAAAAATAATGCATTGAAAACATTCCTAACCCCTATTTTCCATTTTTACAAGATCATGTTACTATTCTGTCTACTATTCACAGCGAGCACCTTTTAACTTTCATTCTTTGATTTGATGCTTACATGCACTCCAAATTAGTTCATATCTTAGGAAGTAGTTCATACTACATTTGTACATGTCCCATGATGATTTACTTCATACATTCATACATATTCTAGACTTCTAAGTCATTCTAGGAATCCATGAACACAAAGCGCACTACAACCCTTACACATTCTAGATACATGCATTGCATCCATGCAAATATTTGGGGTTTTTTGTAACTCCTAATCTAAGAAGATTATAAGGAATGATCATGATCACACATTCATGCTTCCCCTCGATCTAATCATCCTTTCTCACCCGTCCTGGGGATTGAGAGATCTTCTCTTCTCAAAGAATAACATGCATCATTCTAGCTTGCTAAGCATCTTTGTTTTCTTTGATTTATTTGTTTCAAGAACGATTCATGCCCCCTTTAGATTAGGAAACTTGATTAATTGATATATGACTAGACGATTTTTCCTAGGTTTATTTGTGTGATCTTTCACTTTTGCATTGTATGATATTTAGCTAAGATCTTATGAATGATATCTTATCTTTTGATCTTCCATTTCAAGATTCTTATGTAATGTAATATACTATCATAATAGTAATTGCCGAACCACACATAGTATAAGATGATTATTTGGATGCTAATTGAGGCCCGTCGAGAGACGGGGCGAGTTGAGGGTGTTTTAGTCGTGACAAAGGCTCCTTCCTCTCTCGTACCAAAACCCCGAGCCAAGTTCTTTGGTTATGAAGGGCCGGTGCCCTTTATCTGTTTGGGTGAGTCAAAATTAGGTTTCTTGGTTCCTTAAAGACCAAGTGGCGACTCTGTATCTGTTTTCAACAGACCTTTGCTCTTTCTTTGATCAAAATCAAACAAGTTTTAAAAGCAAAACAAAGCGGTGGAATCCCGGTATCCACAGGGTGTATTGAATATGAAGTAAATGGAAGTAATGAAGTAAAAACAAAGTTTAGAACTCACTTTCTTGTTTGGAAATCAAAGAAGGAAGCTTCTTTTCTCTCTACTCTAACCTTATCTCTACAACTTTCTCTTTAAAACTTTTCAAAGCTTGCATTTGACACCCCCCAAAATGAGAAGTCAAGGGTGGGGGGGGGGGGGGGTGGGGTTTATATAGACCAATTTTGGGTGGTTTTGGGGTTTTAGAAGTACTCCCATTGGTCCCAAACATCTGTGAACATAGAACTACGTCGTTTTAGTTTCTAATTAATCCATTTGAACCCCCAAAAGAAATTAGAAAAATAGAACATTCTAAGGGAGAGTGTCGCGGCGACACTGGGTCTGTGCTGTGGCGGCACTGCTCCTCATTCGTCCAGATAATTCTTTTTAGGCCCCCAGAGGTTCCGGTGTTCGCGAAAAGACCCTATTTTGTCCAAAATTCACAGAAAATGCATATGAACTCCAAACTGAGGTTGTAATGTATTGTTGGAAAGGTAAGGGAGTCTACATTACATAAAAAAGGTTCAGAGATAGGTCACTTTGAAAAGTTTTGCAGTATTCACGATAAAAGTCGAATTGGTCGCCTTTTTCACTTTCGAAAATTCATAATAAATTCATTTTAAATCCAAGAATTATGTGCGATATACCATTGGAAAGCTATTGACCTCTAGTATTCATGAGAAATGTTTGAAAAATGATATGGTACTCCGGTTTCAAAGTCAACTTTCAGGTCAAATCGGTCAAACCTGGGATTCCCAGGAAGTTCTGGGAACCTCTAGGAGCTCCCAAGAGTTGACGTTATCATCTGATTTCCTTTTAAAACTCGTTTTAGTACTTTTAGAATGATCTCGGAATCTTTTGGCAAATTTGGACGATTTTGATCAAACCTTGGTCAAACCTGGTCAAACCTTGGTCAAACTTGGTCAAACTTGGTCAAACCGGTTAACGGGGACTTTTCAGGAACTTCCGGGACTCTCTGGGAGCTGACGATTTCATCTAATTTTGCTGTAAAACTCATTTGACCACTTTTCTTATGACATAGTATGTTTCCAGAGCTTTCAGTCCAAATCTGGGAGTTTTTGGGCTTTCAGGGGCATTTTGGTCATTTTGAGCATATTGAGAGATAGAACTAACTTCCAGGAGTCATTTTTAAGTCCTTTTCAATCATTGTGAACCACCAAGCTATGGGTCTCCTAAATCTAATAGCCGACAAAATGGGGTGACTACAGCAGCGCCTTTAGGTCCAATGCCATTCGTGCCCTTCGATGACTTTTTCATCCACGTAAACCTAGGGGCGTTTGATTTGGGAGGCTTCGAGCCTGAAGCAGCAACGCCGTCAAGCCTTCAATGGTTGAAGTAGCTTCTTCTTAGGCTGGATAACCATGACCTAGCTAGGCTTCTGTCTTCTGCTAAAGTCGATAATGCTCTGAGTGCCCTCTTTGCCGATCACTCGCTTTCGGCTAGGCAGCTCTCTTTAATACATGAGATTCAAGAATGGCTGCCGTGCTCTAGTGCAATCGGCCAGTCTGATTCAAATAAAGGCCAAGGCATATCTTTTCTCTCGGGCAAAGGTGGTAAAATTCCTTGGGACGGCCAAAGCTAAGTATGAAGTTGGCAAAAAAAAAGCGGGCAGAAGTAATAACTCGGGACGCTTGGCTTCAGGCCACTATTACCAAGCTTAGGGCTCAATTAGAGAAACTGGTCATCGAGGTGGTGACTAATGATGCTTCCCTGGGCCAAATTGATGCAGCCTTGGCAGTAATCAGAGAGCATGCCAAAAAATGCAATGACTAATTCCAAGTTAACCTTTCCATTTCTCAGACTTACAGGGTTAAATTCTAGATAGTGATTTCTCTACTTTCAGCGAAGGCCTTAGTTTCTACTTCCATGAATACAGATCCTTGATAGAACATAATAGTCTCAGGTAGGCCAAATTGGTGTATCATGTGTTCTTCTATGAATTTTATCACTGTGGCCTAAGCCACTATTCTACATTGTATCACCTCAGCCCACTTTGTAAAATAGTTTGTGGCTACAATGATGAAGCAATGTTTGCCCGAGGATGGAGGAAGAACTTTACTGATTAAGTCCATGGCCCATCCTCTGAACGACCATGGCTTTATTACGGGCTAGACTTCCTTGGTTGGCACCCGTTGAATCAGACCATGCTTCTGGCAGGCTTGGCACCCTTTCGCGTAACTGATACAGTCCTTAAGCATTTCTGGCCAATAATAAATGTAACTTCTTAAAAGCACTTCATTTTGGTACTAGCCCCATAAATTCTTTCATGGACTTCGGCCATTACCTGCATGGCCTATTTTTTATCTAAGCACTTTTGTATCACATCATCCTCGATGGGTTTTTTGAACAACTCCCCATTGAGTCCCACAAATCGCCCAGTGAACAGTCTTATTTTTCGGTCTACCCTAATATTTAGGTGCTTTAGCTATTCAATGATAGGAATTCTCCAATCATCATCATCCATTAAGACCAAATTGGTTATGGTATACCAGCCTCTTTTTACTACTGATGGTAGTGATCGAGTTTGCACTATAATTGCTTGATTTTCCCACCCTTCATGGGGGATGAAGCCGATCCTGATTTTGCTAGCCTATCAGCCTCAGCATTTCTCCACTGCGGAATGTAACTTATACTTACCTCATCAAAGGAGTCCATAAGCTGGGTGGCTATGGAATGAAACGTGTAGAGTTCCTAACTTTTTATTTGGAATTCACCAGTTATCTGTCCGATAACTAGCCCCAAGTCTCCTCTTATGTGTATGGATGATGCCCCCAACTCAAGGAGTACCTCCATTCTGATGATAAGTGCTTCGTACTTGGCTTGATTGTTAGTGCATTTGAAATTGAGCCAAAGTGGCATCTTAGTCCTCCCATTCTTAGGCGATATAATGACCACCCTAGCCCCAATACCTTTTGTATTTTTGGACCCATCAAAGATTAAGATCCATGGTACTAAGGATATGTTTCATCTTTTAGGTGCTAGTGACAAATTGCCCAGATAGGTATGATCTGGGTGATCGGCCAGAAAATTGGCTATGGCCTGGCCCTTGACCGATTGTTGTGATCGGTACTGAATAGCAAAATCCATGAGGGCTAAGGTCCATTTTCCAATTTGGCCACACATGATAGGTCTTGATAGCATGTACTTAATCTAATATTAGTAGAAACGGGCAACATATATAATCTCAACTTTTGTGATGAAAAATACAATGGCAAGCACAACTTCTCAATCGGTGCATAGTGCTGCTAGATTGGAGTTAAAATTCTACTCAAGTAGTAAACAACCTGCTCACTTGTTGGATTTATGCCCTCAAACCATTACTATATGTTTAAGACATTGGCATTTTAATATATGGATATCAACTTTACATTTCATTGTGTATGTTTAGATGATTATTAATTCGTAAGTATCATAGTAAGTAATTCATGTGTGTATGAGATACATACAAGTGAGGTACATATTACTATTCTTTGACACTTAGAATTTATCACAGTGGGTGATGAGACTAGATATCTTATCAGATTTACACTGTAGCATGATTAACTACCATTGGATGGAGTGATATATCTCAATCACTGGAGTATAGCTCTTAGTTAATATGCTAGTGCTTATAGTGCATTGACAGACCTGAGCTTTCCTATTGACATTTAAGGCTGTCAACAGTCAATAGGAACTCATAACTTGTATAAGGTACGTGTTGTCAATCTTGAGACGATTATGAACACACACTATGGATATGGCTGCTTTGACTATAGATCAACACCTGGGTATCTTTGTTTGTCATGTTCATAGGGTTGTGAACATATATTGTCAAGATAGAATCTACCCTATGATAAAGAGTAAGCAATCCCTTGAGAATGTCACCAAGTTGATTACTGAGAACTGTAGTCTTGTTGATAAGTAGTTATCAACATGTTTGGTAATCATGAGGGGTGAATGGGACTCAAGAAATAAAAGAAGTAATCATAATTTAGGTTGACAATAACAGTTATTCGACTAACTGGATATGATTATAAATGCTAACGATAGAGGGACATTAGTATACCATACGAGTCTAGTTATCGCTTCGAATATGCTCTTTTGCATTAGAGTTCAGTTATCATTTTATATTGGAGTAAATATTAACTGATCAGTTAGTTAGTTTGCTGATTA
Organism: Hydrangea macrophylla; assembly: GCA_033977485.1. Taxonomy (NCBI): domain Eukaryota; kingdom Viridiplantae; phylum Streptophyta; class Magnoliopsida; order Cornales; family Hydrangeaceae; genus Hydrangea; species Hydrangea macrophylla. The sequence continues at coordinate 7,318,824 of CM066990.1, read as the reverse complement.
AAGAGTTTGGTCATGGGAATTAACAACTGGTCTGAGCCAATAATAAAGAACCTAGGAGGTCCCACTCTTAGCTCTGCTAGGATGTTTGGAAAGGCACATGAGGATGCTGTCAAGAAAAGTTCGATCAATCGAAGTATTTTCAATCGATTGATGTCAAGGCAGGTTCGATCGATCGAACGCTGTTCAATCGATCGAAGCCACTTCGATCGATTGAAAGTAAGGTCGATTTTGGGAGTCTATAAATTGGGTAGCTGCATCCAGAAAAAAGAGTTCATCGTTTTATTATACCAGAAGCTGCATAGACTATTTTAGGCTTTCCACACCTCCTTTATCCTCTCTATTAGGTTCCCACCAACCTTAGTCTCTCCGGGAGCATCTGTAGGAGTCATAAGAGTGAAGACAACCTAGTGTAGGCTACTGTACCATCAAAGAAGTAGAGTTTCAGAATTTAATTCAAGACACAAAGGTATAATTCTTGTCTCCTCTTGTACGCATCTATAGAGTTAACAAGTAGTAGATCTGGGGTACCAATAAGTTTTTATAACTTAATCTTTCCGTTGCGTGTTTAAATAAGTTTTAAACCTATTTTTTTTCCTTCAATTGGTATCAGAGCCACGCTTGTTTGGATCTATAGATGTGTTTTGGAATACTAGTTTGGTTTACATGTTAGTATTTAGTGCTATTTTTGAAACTGCATCGTCACAGATCTGCTTTTGTAGCAGTTTCACAGCAGAAAACAAATCTGTGATAGCATTGGTTTCATGGCAGTTTGATCGATTGAACTTGTTTCAATCGATTGAAATGATTTGTGTTCAATCGATCGAAAGAGTTTTGATCGATCGAACCAATGCAGGTTTCGAGCGATCGAACAAGCTTCGATCGATCGAAATTGGTTATCTATCCAGGTGTCTTTTTCACAGTTTTGAAGGTTTTAAAATAATTTACTTACTGTTCTGAAAATTTTAAATCAGTCTATGATAGAAAACCAGAGATGTTGTTTTATAGTACTAATTACTTCCATAAAGAGTTTATGGTATATGAAATTAATTTAGTGGTTCCAATGCTCATATATTTTGTTATATATATGTGTATGGTTGTATGTACATCTAACCCTTTTGCAGCAAGATAAGTCTACTATCTCCCATGGCACCAAGATCGGTTTTAAATTTTGTATTTAAATGTTCGAGATTGGTGTGTGTTGTATTTATTTTGGTTTGATTTAAGGCATGTGTAAAGGGCGCTATGACTTCAATCCTACAAAAAGGAAAGTCACACCGATTTTCCTAGCCATTTATTTTATTACTTTATTTTCTATTTCTAGATAAATTGTAAGCTTCGAAAGAAGCATAGGTCCAATGTAATAGAATTGGGAAGCCCATGAAGATGGAGCAAGAAGCCGTTGTCCATGAAGATGGAGCCAGAGGCGATCAAACCAAGAAGGAGGTTCTATGGAGATAGAGTCATGGGAGATAGAGGCATTGTTGAATGCCTTTATTTTATTTTAGTTTTTTGTTTTATATGCTTGGTTTGTGATTGGCATTTAATTATATTGTTACCACTTGCATGCACATAAAATAAGTTTTCTAAAATAAAATTCAAAATCCATTTTCAACATATTAGTAAACATTGGATGTTTATGGGTAATGTGCAGGAAACAAAATTTTCAAAAGCAAAATCCTTTATTTTTAAATCTAGTGGGAGAGGGTCTTATTAATAACACCCACGATCTTCCATTAGCGGTTCACTGTAAGATGAGTAGTACATTCTGTGTCATCTCGCCAGGGGTGATCATTCTATACGAAGGGTACACTACTCATTGGTTACTAGATGTGAACTTCCTATGGAGAGGATCAATCAGACGTGTTAGAGGGTGACCACCACACGGAGGCACTACTTGAGGCGGTTGTGATTGGATCCTAGTTAATGGTACACACTAGCTAAGTTATGGATAAGGGATCCCACACGGGGCATTATTTAGAAACTTAGAGATCAAATAAGTTTGAAAGTCATGACTTGTTTTGCAAGAGTTGCATAGCGGACAAGTCATGATTAATCAAAAGATCGAGTATTGACTGCCACACGGAGGCTTTACTCTTTCGTTTCGATATTCTGGCTACTTTATTTTAAAATAAGAGTTTTAAGGATTATTTTATTTCAAATTGTAAATTCTGATATCCATATATATTGTCTGTTTGATTTTTCAGTAATCATAATGTCTAGATCTGCATTTAGTCCACTTGCCACTATACTCACTCAGAACAAGCTAACTAGAAACAACTATACTAAATGGAAACGTAACCTTGACATTATTTTAAATGTGGAGGATCACATATATGTCCTCACCACCCCATGCCCTAAAGAACCCACTGCAAATGCTTTGGCTGCTGCTAGGCGCAAGTTCAACAAGTGGAAGAAGTCGAATGGGATGGCTCGTTGTTACATATTGGCCTCTATGGCTAATGTGTTGCAACACCAATAGCAGTCGAATGATTTTGCCAGTGCCATTATTAAATCCCTAAAAGAGGTGTTTGGGGATCATGGCAGACTTGCCAGATAGGTTGCCATGCAGAAGATAATGAGTGCGATGATGTCGAAAGGGACTCTAGTCAAAGAGCATGTTTTAAAAATGATTGGTTATTTAAACAAACTATAGACCTTGGGAGCCAACATCAATGCACAGATCTAAGTTGATATGATCCTAAATTCACTGTCGCTGTCATTCACTCAATTTAAACTTAACTATAATATGAATCAAATGAATTTTTCAACGAGTGAATTAATGAGTTCTTTACAAGCAGCGGAAGGGGTGATCAAACCTGGGAGCAATGTTTTGAATGTTGAGAAAAGCTCTTCCTCTTTCTGATCTGTGCAGAAAGGTAAGAAATGAAAGAAAAAAGCTGGCATTGGTGGTCCAAGTGTTGGATCGGTCCTTAAGATTACAAAATCTAAGGGAAAAGGTAAGGGAAAAGGGAAGGTGGGTGGCAAAGTCAAAGGAAAGTGTTTCCAATACAGTGATAAAAGCCACTAGAAGAGGAACTGTCCAGAATTCTTAGCTACAAGAGTTCAAGGTATGATTGAATCACATGTGATTGAAGTAAGTTTTATAACGGTATTTCAAACACTTGGTGCATTGATTCTGGTACAGCTAACCATATTAGTAATTCGTTGCAGGGGTTTAGATTAACCAGGAAATGCAGTGATGGGGAGATCGTACTGACTCTGGGACCTAGCGTAACCGTTTTTGTGGTTGCAATAGAAGTAGTAGCTTTAGAATTCTTAGACAATAAAGTTTTGGTTTTATCAGATGTACTTTACATCCCTTTAATGAGATGTAATTTAATTTTAGTTTCTAATTTATAGAATAATGGTTATTCTTTTCATTTTGGAACTGAAGTTGTAATCAAAAGAAATGGTTCTTTTGTGTGTTCTGGTGTTAAATCAAATGGTTTGCATATGTGATTTCTCCCAATATTTCTAAAGACTCTTGTATGGAGCTTAATAACTCAGTGGTAACTGTACCATCTGATACACCCACAATTGGCTCTAAGCTACGACCGAGAGGTTCAAATCAGCAGCCAGTCCATGTCCCGGTCAAATCATGCACAACTCCTCGGACAAGCATCAGCCCGAGCGGTCTAGTCTACCCGAGACTCACCATCTCGAGCGGTTCATTCACGACCAGACCAACAGGTCAGGAAAGACCACATTGGCACGGTCCGTACATGCGCAGGATAGCTGGGCCCACAACACATGCCCCAGAATATTCCAGGCAGTTTCCTACTCAAGATAGAAGACTTATGGAAAGAGCATATTATTTCCTAATCCAATTAGGAATCCCCCACAATTAATGCCAATCAAGCTCAATTGGATTATATTTTCCTTATCCATGTATGAATAGGTCTCTTGCATCTATAAAAGAGACCACTCACCCCCCTCCAAGGGGACTGACTTTTCAGTCTCTACAGCACCTCTATAGCGGTCACTAACACGCCCGGCCGACCTAGGTAGCTCCAAACTATTGTTGGTCACCACAGGTCCCCGCCTTTTTACAGTATAGTGAACGTGCTCAGACATACATGTGGACGTAGGTACCTTCATTAACAGGGCCAAACCACATAAAAAAAAACCAATCTCTCTCACTCACTCTCTCTCTCTCTCTCTTCTTAAATTGCTTTAATTCACTTTAACCAAATTTTGGTATCATCAGCTTGGCACCGTCTATGGGAACGACAAGTACTTCATCAACAAATCTCTTGACTGATAGCCATGCCTCCGAAGAAGAGTGAGAAGACTACATAGCAGGCTAACTTGGCCCCGGCACCGGCTGCGGCAGTCATGACATCTGAGCAGATCACCGTGACCCTCACACAACTCTTGGTGGTCCAGCGTCAAATCCAGCAATAGATCGAAGCTTGCTGGCCTAGCAAAGCAGTCCTCCAATGGCTGGAAAATGACCCGAGAATGTTGCGCACGGTCGGGAACCGATCTTGACCTGACAACGTGCCCGAGCCAACCCGTCCCACGTTGAGGATGCCAGAGACATCAATAATAGACGTACTGCTCGAGAGGAAAGGTAGGAGCATATGGCCCGGGAATCAGTCCAGGGTCACTCGGTCAAGAGCTTAGTTGTCCCTAGGCACACGATAAACCGTAGTCATAGCCAAGCCCAATCCCAGGAGACAGCGCACCGCCATGAGAAGGAAGCCTCCTCCATTAACCCGACCTGCGGCCTAGATACCGGTTGGGAAGGTGTGGTGGCATGTATCAAGGACTTGCAGAAACAGATTGATGAAGTGGCCAAAAGGTTGGGCCAGAACCCTACTCAGAATCACGCCAATACCGAGATAAAGTCACCATTCTCTAGCTAGATAACAAGGTTTGCCATCCCGCGCAAATTTAAGCAGCCTTGCCTAGATCCCTATAACGGCTCGGGAAGCCCGGTCAACCACGTTCGGACCTACAAGGCTTGGATGGCCCTAGCCACCAACTCTGATGAACTACATTACCTGGCCTTCCCCAGCACTTTGAAATGCCCAGCCGTGCAATGGTTCTACTCCTTAGAGCCCCGATCGGTCCGCAGTTTCAAGCAACTTAGCAAGCAGTTCATCAACAAGTTCATTGGTATGCACGAACGGCCAAAGCTTGACATGCAGCTACTGACAGTCAGAAAAAGGGATAATGAGATCCTCAAGGAATTCACCGACCAGTTTAATCAAGAGAAGCTCAGAATCTATGATCTTGATGAAACTGTCGCTATTATAGCATTCTGCTCGGGAGTTTAACACACCAAGTGCGCCGTATCGTTTCACAGAAACTGACCAGAAACCTTAGTTGAACTCACAGAGAGGGTTGGAGAATACATTAGCACTGAAGAATTTTTAAAGACCAAAGACCCTGGGCGCGTAATCAACGAGTCTTCCAGAAGTAAACGAGAGCGAGATCAGCCCGAGAGTTCTGACAGTTCTTCCAGCTCACAGCAGGCAGGGTTCGACAGTCCTGACCTGACCTCCAGTTCACAGCGGTATGAGTCCGGCAACCCTGACCCGACCTCTAGTTCATAGCGGTCTGAGTCCCACAGCCCCGACCCAATCTCTAGTTTGCAGCAGTCAGGATCCAGTGATCCCGACCTTGAATCCAGCTTAGAGTAATCGAGAGCCCGATGATCCCGACCCAAGCTCCTATCTCTAACAGTCTCGACCAATCCAACTACAGTGGTACTTGCAGGATCATCGGATAAGGCTCCGTAGACTATCAGAGAGCTCTTAAAAAGACCTCAGGCTCTGAACCCAGGTACAAAAGACCTCAGGCTCCAAACCCAGGCACTAAAAAGACCTCGGGCTCTGAACCCAGGCACTAAAGACCTCGGGATCGCACCCGAGGCAAAAGACCTCGGGGTCACGCCCGAGGCATCGGCTTCGCTTAGGTCCAACCTACGATAGGGAAAAATCCCCCTAGGTGGCTGATGATGGAAAGCTTCAAAAGACCCCTGCAACCACTATGTTCCAGGTCGGTTACCTACAGTCCTAGCCTCCAAAAGACCCTCGTCTTAGTGAAAGCTTGGGGAAGAGGGGGGCAGAAAGGCATAGTGGACTAAGCAGGTAATCACAGGGTATTTACAGGCCTTGTGGTAACTAAGGTAAACTCTTAGACAACCCGGGCGCCTATAGTACTCAGAGGCAATAACTCCACTTAGGTCCAAACCGACGAAAGAGGTGACTAAAATCTATTAGGTTGGCCGACGATAGAGGAGCAAAAGGACCCTAAAGCAATGTGATTTAGGTCGGCTCCACCAACATGGTCAAACTCTTCTCCTAACAGTCTTGACGAAGGCTGACCAGGCGAAAGGTAACCATCCTGGGGAGTTAACATAAAAGACCCTAAAACAATATGCTTTAGGTTGGATTTTCCAACATGGTCAAATTCTTTTGCCCACAATCTTGACGAAGGTTTATGGGTAGAAGATAACCATCCTGGGAGCTAACTCAAGCAAAAGACTCTAAATTAGGCCGAGTCTTAACTCTTGGCCAATTTTCGAGCGCTTAAAGACTCCGAGCTAGGCTAAGTCTCAACTCTTAGCCAGTACTCGAGCACTCACAAAACTTAGAAGCTCCAAGGCAGCTTCCCCGAGCACTCAGACAATGGCAAGTAACATTGAAAAGATTTCCAAACTTACCCCGATATAGCATCCGGCCAACCTTGGAAATGGGGGGCAGCTGATACACCCAAAATTGGTTCTATCCTATAACCGAGCGATTCAAATCAGTAGCCAGTCTATGTCCTGGTCAAATCATGCACAACTCCTCGGAAAAGCATAAGCCCGAGCAGTCTAGTCTACCCGAGACTCACCATCCTGAGCAGTTCATTCATGACTAGACCAACAGGTCAGGAAGACCACACTAGCACGGTCCGTATAGGTGCAGGCCAGCTGGGTCCACAACACATGCCTCAGAATATTCCAGACAGTTTCCTACTCAAGATAGAAGACTTATAGAAAGAGCATATTATTTCCTAATCTAATTAGAAAACCCCCACAATTAATGCCAATCAAGTTCAATTGGATTATATTTTCCTTTTCCATGTATGAGTAGGTCTCTTGCATCTATAAAAGAGACCACTCACCCCCCTCCAAAGGGACTGACTTTTCAGTCTCTATAGTACCTCTATAGCAGTCACCAACACGCCAGGCTGACCTACGGTAGCTCCAAACTATTGTTGGTTCACCACAGGTCCCTGACTTTTTATAGTATTGTGAACATGCTCAGATACATATGTAGACGTAGTAGGTACCTTCATTAACAGGGCCGAACCATATACAAAAAAACCAATCTCTTACTCTCTGTCTCTCTCTCTCTCTCTCCTTAAATTGCTTTAATTCACTTTAACCAAATTTTGGCATCATCACCATCTAAAAGAAAAGAACCTTCCACTAATCAAACAAAGCTTTAGTATATAAGGCTTGGCCATATTAGTCTAAATAGGATTGTAGACGAGTCAAAGAAGGGGTCTTAAGCGATTTGGTTCTCGAACCAATGGAAGTCTGTGAGTCTTGTTGAGATTGGAATTAGTTCATACTAATGTGTGTGGACCAATAAATATTAGAGCACGGGGTGGTTTTAAGTTTTTTTTATAATATTTACTGATGACCACTCTAGGTATGGATATGTGTACCTAATGCAGTATAAGTCTGAAGCCTTTAAAAAGTTCAAAGAGTTTAGGGATGAAGTAGAGAAGCAATTAGGCACACATATCAAGGCCATTTCATCTTGCTGAGGTGGCGAGTACCTCTCTAATGAGTTTATTGATCACCTTGTATAGAATGGGATTCTGTCACAATTGACTATAGCTGGTACGCCTTAGCAAAATGGTGTAGTAGAGAGAAGGAATCAAACTCTTTTAGACATGATTAGGTCGATGATAAGTTATTCTGAGTTGCCATTATTCCTTTAGGTTTATGCTTTGGAAACCGCTACATATATGCTAAATCTAGTACTAAGCAAATCTAATCCTAAGACACCACGGGAGATGTGGATTAGGCGCAAGCCTTCTTTACAACATCTCCGGATATGGGGTTGTCCAGCATATGTACTAAAAGGAAAGATGGGCAAATTGGATCCTAGATTGGATGTATGTTATTTCGCAAGTTATCCAAAGGGTACTTATGGATAGTATTTTTATGATCCAAGAGAACAGAAAGTGTTTGTTAGAATAAATGTTGTTTTCTTGGAGGATGATTATATCATGAACCATAAACCTAAGGGAAGGATAGATCTAAGAGAAATAGAAGGAGAGCCCTCAATCCTACTCGCAGTTGATAATGATGTAAGACAAGAAAATACAACTTCTTCACCCATTTTCGCACGGGTACCTCATTGTAGTGGGAGGTTGGTTAGCCAGCCTGATAGATACATGTTCTTAGGATAAGTTTTTAAAGCTGTCTCCATAGAATCTGAATCTGATCCTACCACGTATGAAGAGGTAATGGCTAATGTAGACTCAGCTCATTGGGTTAAAGCTATGAAGGCTGAATTGGAATCTATGGATTCTAATCAGGTCTGGGATCTTGTAGAATTTTCTGCCAATATTAAGCCCATTGCTGTAAGTGAGTCTATAAGAGGAAAAGAGGATCTAATGGAAAGGTTGAGACCTTTAAGGCAAGGCTTGTAGTGAAAGGTTATGCTCAGAGGGAGGGCATTGACTATGAGCAAACCTTCTCACCAGTAGCCATGATTAAGTCCATCAGGATATTCTTATCCATTGCTGCATGCCTAGATTATGAGATCTAGTAGATGGATGTTATGACTGCATTCTTGAATGGCAATCTTGAGAAGGACATCTATATGTAACAACCAAAAGGGTTCATAGCTGGTGAGAAAGGTAACTTGGTATACAAGTTGCAAAAGTCCATTTATGGGCTTAAGCAAGCATCCAAAAGTTGGAACATTCATTTTGACCAAGAGGTCAAGTCGTTTGGCTTCATACAAAATCTGGATGAGCCTTGTGTATACAAGAAGAGTGAAGAGAAAGTGGTGGCCTTTCTTATTCTTTACATTGATGACATTCTACTAATTGGAAATGATGTAGTGGCATTGTCAATGGTTAAGGTTTGGCTAGCTAGTACTTTCAATATGAAGGATCTAGGAGAGGCGAGCTATATCCTTGGGATAAAGGTCTTTCGAGATTGCAAGCGAAAGATAATGGGATTATCTTAAGTTGGTTATATTGATAAGGTGCTAACTAGGTTTTTAATAGATGACTATAGATAATTCGAAGAAAGGTTTGTTACCTTTCAAGCATGGTCTAGAATTCTCCAAAGACCAGTGTCCAAAGACACAGGAGGAGAGGAATCACATAGAAAGAATTCCATATGCTTCGGCAATAGGAAGTCTCATGTATGCGATGTTATGCATTAGACCATATATCTGCTTTACCGTTGGCATGGTCAGCAGGTATCAATCGAATCCAGGTCCAGAGCACTGGACAATCGTTAAGCACATTCTTAAGTACTTGAGAAGGACTAAAGATTACATGCTTATATACGGTGGTAATGAGTTGATTCTAATAGGATACATTGACTCGGACTTTATGTCAAATCAATATTTGAGGAAGTCGACATCCAGACATCTCTTTACCTTGGGAGGTGGTGCTGTTAGTTGGAGGAGCATTAAACAAAAATGCATTGCAGAAATAACTACAAAAGCTAAGTATGTGGCTACTTGTGAAGCCACAGAGGAAGCTGTTTGGCTTAAGAAGTTCCTTATGGAGCTCGAGGTGGTACCAATGTCACTCTCACCTATTACGCTATACTGGTGGCTCAGTCCAAGGAGCCATGGAACCACAAAAAGGGAAAGCACGTAGAGCGGAAATTTTATCTAATTCGAAATATTATTCAATGTAGAGATGTGACTATCACCAAAATTACCACCACTGACATTCTTGCGGATCTGTTTACAAAGGCCTTACCATAGAAGGTCTTTGATTATCATCTAGATAGTTTAGGTCTTAGATGTAGTCCTGAATGGTTATGAGTGCAAGTGGGAGTTTGTTGGGTTTGTGCCCTTAAACCATTACTTAATGTATATGACATTGGCATTTTAATATATGGATATCAGCTTTACATTTCATTGTGTATGTTTTTTTTTCATGAGATGATTGTTAATCCGTAAGTATCATAGTAAGTAATTCGTGTGTGTATGAGTTACATGCAAGTGAAGTATGAATTACTATTCGTTGACACTTAGAATTTGTCATAGTGGATGATGGGACTGGATATCTCATCAGGTTTACACTGTAGCATGATTAACTACCATTGGATAGAGTGATGAATCTCAATCACTGGAGTATAGCTCTTAGTTAATATGCTAGTGCTTATAGTGTATTGATGGACCTGAGCTTTCCTATTGACACTTAAGGTTGTCAACAGTCAATAGGAATTCATAACTTGTATAAGGTATGTGTTTTCAATCTTAAGACGATTATGAACACAGACTATAGATATACCTGCTTTGACTTACCAATCAGTGAGGTCTTATAGATCAACACCTGGGTATCTTGGGTTTGTCATGTTCATAGGGTTGTGAACATATATTGTCAAGATAGAATCTACCCTCTGATAAAGTGTAAGCATTCCCTTGAGAATGTCACCAAGTTAATTACTAAGAACTACAGTCTTATTGATAAGTAGTTATCAACATGTATAGTAATCATGAGGGGTGAATGGGACTCAAGGAATACAAGAAGTAATCATAATTCATGTTGACATCAATAGTTTTCTAAATACCTGAATATGATTATGAATGCTAACGGTAGAGGGACATTAGTACACCATACAAGTCTAGTTATCGCTTCGGATATGTTCTTTTGCATTGGAGTTCAATTATCGTTTTATAGTAGAGTAAACGTTAACTGATCAATTGGTTAGTTTGCTGATCAAAGAGTTTGGTCATGAGAATTAACAATTGGTCTAAGCCAATAATAAAGAACATAGGAGGTCCCACTCTTAGCTTTGCTAGGATGTTTGGAAAGGCACATGAGGATGTTGTCAAGACAATTTCAATCAATCAAAGTATTTTTTATCAATTAAAGTCAAGGCAGGTTCGATCGATCAAATGTTGTTCAATCGATTGAAGGTCCCATCGATCGAAGCCACTTCAATCGATTGAAAGTAAGGTCGGTTCTGGTAGTCTATAAATAGGGCAGCTTCGTTTAGAAAAAAAGAGTTCATCATTTTATTATACCAGAAGCTGTAGAAACTATTTTAGGCTTCCCAAACCTCCTCTATCCTCTTTATTAGGGTTCCCACCAACCTTAGTCTCTATGGGAGCATCCATAAGAGTCATAAGAGTGAAGACAACCTAGTGGAGGTTGCTGTACCATCAAAGAAGAAGAGTTTCAGAATTAGATTCAACCTATTTTTTCCTTCATCACTACCTTGCTCATTATCCTGAGCTAACATACTTCCTGTAGAGCACTCAGAGGCCGATATATACAATTTTAAAACACCTACCCTTCTTAGGTGATTGTCTTCCTACTTGAACTCATCATCGGTCTTGATTTTGAGCAGTGGGGTCCACACCTAGGTTTTTTTACACAGTTGGAGATAAACCTTCTGGGGAAGTTTATCTGCACGAAGAGCCTCTATAGTTCCTTCTTGTTAGCTGGGGACTTCGCTGCCTGGATAGCCTGAGCCTTATTCTTGTCTATCTCTATACCTCACTAATGCACCAGGAAGCCCAAGAAGTTTCCTACTGATATGCCGAATGCACATTTGAGTGGATTCATCTTTAGCTTGTAAGCCTACATTCTTTCGAATGCTTTCTCAAGGCCAGCCAAATGTTCAGCGTTGCTTCCGGACTTAACCACCACATTGTTGATGTATACTTCAATGAATCATCTAATTATGTCATGGAATATAGAATTCATGGCTCGTTGATAGGTGGCTCCTGTATTTTTTAGCCTGAATGGCATCATGACCCATTTAAAGGTCCCAATTGCCCCTGTGCACCAAAAAGTTGTCTTTGGGACATCCTCTTTTGCAATGTATATTTGGTTATAGCCCGAATGCCCGTCCATAAAAGACAAGATTTTGTGCTTGGCAGCCAAATCAATCAACTGATCGGCCATGGGCATCATGTACTCATCCTTCAGGGTGGCTAGGTTTACATTTCTGAAGTTAATGTAAACCAAAGCTTCCCATTCTTCTTCACCATTAGGACCATGTTGGATACCCATTCTACGTACCTTGCAGTCTGAATGAACCAACCCCAAGGAGTCTTTCTATTTCCTCCTTTACCTTTAAAGTGACTTCTGGTGATATGCGCCTAGGTAGCTGTTTGAATGGCCTGAACCCTGGTTTGATCGGTAATCGGTGCTCTACCAGTTCCTTAGACAGCCCTGGCATCTTGTCGTAGTCCCAGGCAAAACAATTCTTATACTTATGTAGGAGAGCTATTAACTCTGCCTGGAACTGTGGTTCTAGCATCTAACTTACATAAGTTGGCTTGTGTTCTCCTTCGTCTCCCAGGTTAACCCCCAACAGGGGGTCTTAAACATCGGCCTTCATATCATCTAGTTTCACTATGGCCATTTCTAATTCCTCTATTTGGATCTCTTCTTATTTTGGGAATTCTTCCTCATAGATACAATTGACTAAGTTAACCTACCACGGTTGGGCCGATCTTCAGTCTTTTATCATCCATATATGCACACCATCTGGCTATGCTGGTCCTTAGGGGCCAGCTATCTCCTAATCTTAATCGATGGTAGGTTCATTAATAACATCTTTCTCATCAATCTCTATCAGCCTTAGCTCTTCAGTCTGATTGAGTTTGTGGTAAAGCGCCTTAAGATCTTGGGCTTCCCCCTTAGTGAAGTTGCTGCATCTGGCCTTCCAAACTTGCTATACCCCAGTAGCTTGAGCAGTCTGATGTCGTCTTCACATAAAACTACATCGGCCATTTGCACATGTGCCACGAACAGCTTGGTATCAGCCCCTACTACTTTAACCTCATCATCCCTCTAGAAAATCATCAGTTAATGTAAGGTAGAAGGGATATAGTAATTGAGGTGGATCCAATATCAGCCTAATAGAGTGTTATACACGGTCGATGTTTCCACAATGAAGAAGGCTGTCATAACATTCTTACTTCCCATAGTTAGTTCTAAAGGTAAGATACCTTTAGTGTTTGACAGTGTCCTAGTGAAGCTCTAGACATTTATTTCGATTAGAATCAGCTCTAACTCAGACTTTTGCAGGATCCTTAACATGATCTGAGACATGATATTGATAGTAGACCCACCATCAACTAGAATTCTATATATCGGGACCCCTTTAATCTGCCCCTTTATGTACAAGGGCTTTAGGTGTTGAGACATTTGGAACGTTGGCTTTTTAAAGACCACCTTGACAAGTCCTCCCAATTTCTGTCCCTCCTCAGCATGCTGCCCTTTTGACCTTAAAATGGTGATCTTGGGCTGATCGGACTATTGATTAGTGGCATCCACATATTTGCTTGTGGCCTCTACCACCTCGGGCTTAATTGTTTCACCTCTATTCCAAAACACATCTTCTGTAGTGGCGGACTCTTTGGTCTGGCCTTCCACCACATCTCCTTTCATGGCCGTTGTTTGATCTGGTTTAGCCATAAAGGACATGGGCAGGGTGAACACCATGTTGGAGGATAGACCTTTTAGAATAGTCCCAAATTAGATCATAGGATCATCTGAATATAAGAAGTCGTTGGTCCTCTCTTCCGTGGAGTTTGTCTCCGACTTGCATCCCTCTGCAGCCTTTCTTTGCCTCTGCTTCTTTTCTAGGTGATCAATAGCATGCATTATTCCTTTGCCTGCGAACTCAAGCTCTTCTTCTGTTGGCTACTCTTGAGAATCGGGCATATAGGGTGGAAGCAGCCTTGGAGGATTGCAAGCCCGATCTTCCTAGTACTGTCAGTCTCTTTCTGCCTACCTTACCCTTTGGAACCTCCTCTTTTGGGATTTTTTATACTTGGACACTGTTGGGAACTTGGGGTGGTCAACCTGATACCATCTTTCCTAGTTTACCCTCAGAGGAAGCACCATCCTTGAACGCATGTCCGAAGTTGTATCCTTTTCTGGCACATTCGGCCTTGATGGCGGCTGATGATGCTTTTTCCCAAATCGGCCTGAATCCCTTAAACCGATCTGTAATTTCGGGAATGATTTAGGTTGCCATTTAGGCTTAAATTGAATTTGCCTAGGCAGGGTAAGCCTTTCATGTACGGACCTCCTTGGACTATGCTCACATTCTCACTCACTCTCTGCCTCTTGCTTGGGCTGGCCATCTCCTTCTTGATATCTGTCACGCCCCAACGTAGCCAAATGAGGAAAAATTTTCTTTTCCATTTTGGACCCGTAGGTCATGACAGGTGATGGATCACTTGTCCTATAGTTAGCTTAACATGTACCAGAAAATAGAGTATAAGCCGCAAGGAAGAAAGTATAAATTATTACAACTTCAAATATTACATAGGCTTAAATTCAAATATCCTTAAGGCACCGAATGCCTTAATCAAATAAAAACTTATCCTTATCCTTATAACAACTTTATTATATTATAAAAGTAACGCTGCAGGCTCTTCTAGCTGGCATAATCATATTACCCTGCATAACCATTTCCTGAACATTTTGGATGTCTAGGACAAAATAAAGTCATCAGCTAATGAAAGCCGAGTAAATATAACGAATGCACAAGCAATGTATATAAAAGTACATGGACAATTATTATAAATGTTTAGTACCTTAAAGTACAGTTAATCCATTATTCCAGTCATCGCATAATAACAATTAATGATAGTTTGAGTAATGAATATTTAAGACTGTGCATGAACAATGAAACCATCTCATCTCACTGACTCTTTTATCTCAATCCCAATCTCTTAACTCATTTGGTTTACCTAGAACCATCCGGCACAATGCCGTTTGTTTAGAGGTCTGTCGATATGTCTACCGTTAAGTTGGCTTGGACGTACCTAGACATTCAAGGTTACAATAACCTATGGAATACTTTAATTAATCTATCATATTTGAAGCGGCCTGAAATAATTAAAGCTACCACAAGACTGACCTACCGTATCAAAAGCGGCTTGGGCTCAGCCCTCTTAATTAATCTACCGTATCTGCAGCGGCCTGGAATAATTAAGGCTATCACAAGACTCTGACTGGCCTACCGTATCTAAATCGACCTGGGCTTAATCCTTCTTAATTAAACTACCATATCTCAAGCGGCCTAGGATAATTAAGGTTACTAGTCCCAAGACATTCTTCCTTTACTCACTTCTTACAACATATATGCTAACCAAATGACCCCTTTCCATACATGCCATCTCGACTTATGCAAATGAGCAGTTTATTCTTGTTCTTGTTTATATAAGGGTATCAGAGCGGTGTACGATTTATTCTTTAATATGGTATCAGAGCTATTTATATTCTGATTACTACAAATGGCATTCAAAGCAACGGATTCCTATTCTCGTATGAATGTATCAGAGCTAATAAAAAATATGATAATTATAAATTAAAACACCTTAGTCCAGAAAAGTCAAGCGTCGACCCAGAATAGCAAAAATGACTACGTATAGTCAAAAATAAGATTTTTGATTCAAGAGTTAAAAAGTCCCACGAATAGTTCATCCAGATCCCCATATATCAAATATGATTTTTAAGAACTTTTAAAAGGAAGGGAACATAGTAAAAATAATTCCCCAATATCATACACTGTGCAAAAATTGGTAATTTTGCCTTCGGAGGGAAAGTTGACTTTTTATCTATAAGGAATTGATTTTTAAAAGTATTTTTATTGAATACAAATGGGGTGTATTTCCTTAATTACATTAATGACTTAAGTATAATAATAAATGAAAGGGAGAATGAATGGAATTAACATGCAGTGAAAGTACTATTCAGTGAAACTGGGAAAACTGCCTAGTGAAACAGATCATTCTGTCACAGAGGGGCAGGACCGGTCCTGGTCTTTTAGCGGGACCGGTCATGGTCGCGACCGATTGTGATGCTTATGTGGGACCGATCATGGTCGGGACCAGTCTTGGGTATGTTTCGCGACCGGTCCTGGATCGTCTTCTTCATCAGGACTGTAAGTTGCAGAATATATATGAGTTTTATAAATCTGAATGATACAGCAAGTATAATATACCATTCTCTTCATTATTCCACGTAGATTATGAATATATAAGTCTTGTTTGCCAATTCCTAATGTATCTCTACTTATTGATGAAAATTTAAGAGCCGCCGAAACTACGGTTTCGCCATACGTCGCAACCATTACAAATTAAGGTGTAATATTCGAAACAAAGCTTACTGGGGTTGTAATCTTTCATTCCCAATTTACAGAAATCATTTTGGTTGAGTTTGGTGAGACTACTATTATAAGCTTCCATAAATATATAAATGTATATATATATATGTGTATATCTAAATTGATACCCCAGGCTTGTACGCAATGACTAATATTACATTATAAGTGAGTTCGAGAGACTCACCGGACTTTAGATTGAGCAGCGCGACTTGCCGAAGAAAGACAGAATTTCTGTAATATAAGCTATGACTCCAACAATGGCTTTTGAAGGCTACTGTGATACTTCTTCTTCTTCTAATGTGATTCTTATACAAATTTCCAGCAGTGTATGTGTGTGCTTGTGAGAGGTTGAGAGGGAGATCAATGGGTGTTGTATATGTGTATGTATATATGGCCGAGAGAGTGAGAGAGCAAAAAGGGGATTGAGAGTTCTTGAAAATGTAATGTATATCTGTATGTGTTTGGGCAAGGAATGCGCTGAGAGTAAGGCTTATGCTTGTGTTTGTGCTATACCAGTGTGAACTCATATATAGAGTTCAATGAGTTTGCAAGTTGTAAAACAAATGAGTGAATATAGATAACACAGCAGTATGAGTTTGATTTATGCAGTCACTTCACGAATATCGTTCGTCTGTTTAATCAGTTTGGTTCAGTTAGTTTAGTTAAGATAGTTAAGTTGGTCCAGGTAGTCTAGAAAAATACCCAAATAAATATTAAGGACCAAAAATGTAATCGACGTGATTAATATTTTATTAATGATTTTAATCCCAAATTATAGGGTAACTTAGGGGCGCAGTCTTGAGCATAAATAATACGGAGTACTAATTAAAATTACTAAAGGGGTCACAAAATTAATGCCACATAATTATAATAAATCAACATAAGCACTTTTCTTTTATGGAAATAATGCCACAATTAAAAATAATACATAATAGTAAAATAAAATGGCATTGTATTAACAACTAACAACATAAGTATTATTTTTATTCAATAAAATAATACAACTAAAAAGAATAATCTATCGTAGTGAAATTAAATTAACATTTTATTTATTATTAGGGGCGTGAAAATACTGGTTGCTACATCACTCCCTCCTTAAAAGAGATTTCATCTCGAAATCTACGGTGATTAGTCTTGAAACAACTCCGGGTACTTAGTTCTTATTTCTGATTCCAATTCCCAAGACGCTTCATTCTTATCGTGATACTTCCACTGAAACTTCACTAGAGGAATATCTTTGTCCTGCAACTTCTTCATACTATGACCCAGAATACGTACAGGTCTCTCCCTAAAGGGACATTTGTCACGCCCCGGAGCAGCATAAATAGAGAAAAATAAATTTCCTTTATGGGTCCATAAGGAATGACAGGTGAAAGTCACTAATAATCCACACCACGTAGTACTAGTCCAAAAGAAAAGCAACAGTAATCAACTGAAAATAGCACAAAGTGCTAACTATTACAAACTATCAGAGTATGGTCCACAGGATCACAACAGGTCTGAAGAAAACAAATGCCCAAGTACCCGTTAACAAAAGTTTAACAGAACAACTGAAATTAAATCTAACTATAACATCTTCAGTCTTCAACTGGCATAAGGATAATCCTTCCTGGCGTAACCATCATCGGTGGGGCCCTCCTCTGGATAATAATCATCAGTGTACTGGTCCTTACCTGCAGAATAAGGGGCAGGATATTCTGGACGGGGAATGTCCAGGCAATAAAAGGCCGTCAGCTTACTGAGAGCTGAGTGAGCATAAACTAACGAGGTACCAATTATCTGAAGTAAACACAAGCTTATGAAAACACGAGTTAACATCTTATTATAAAAATAACATTATCTTGTTCCTCTATTCATTCTTGTAAACCGACCCTTATCGTCTTGTTACTCGAATACTGAACTCAACATATTCTGATCTTTCATGAACAGACTCAATCGTTTAACTCTAGGGATACACCCTTATTCTGTCCATCGCTTTTAAGAGCAATGGTCCTGCTCACCGCATGTCATGGACTCCACGTCAGTCTGTCCCCAGCTTTTAAGAACAATGGTCCTGTTCACCGCATTTCAGGGATATAACGTTTCGAACAAGGCATATCAATCTATTGCCACGACTCAACGTCATCTACTAGTGATCCCAGCTCACCGCTTTTAAGAACCATGGTCCGGTTCACCGCTTTTAAGAGCATATCATAGATCATCCAGTCTATCTTAAGACTTCTTGGTCCAGCTCACCGCTTTTAAGAGCATATGCACAGCTCACCGCTTTTAAGAGCATATCATGACCAATCGTCCATCCACGTACCATTCCCGGAACTTACCAAACCTACTTACGTTCCATTCTACATCGACACATGACAATTCCCAATGTGACCTGACTACTCGGATTAAAAGAAATCGGATATCAAACTCATATCAGAATCAACACGTCACCCATGTCTTCATATTCTTTTTATTCATTATCCATTAATCTTTGGTGTCACATTACTCCTGTCTACCCCATAGTCGCATAATGGAAATTCCGAATCAGACATCGAACAACCAAACCTCTTATATAATAAATAGGCAAAGGAAAACATGTACTGATCATGTCAATCGATTGGAACAGAGGTTCAATCGATTGGAACAAAAATTATGTCAATCGATTGAGATCATGTCAATCGATTGGTATCTAAAAAGTGTCAATCGATTGATTTCCTATTCAATCGATTGGAATGCAACTGATGTCAATCGATTGAGATTATGTCAATCGATTGGCACTACGTCTTCTCCAGCAGTTTGTAAAAACAGCATATATAAACGTACACAACATGCATGTAACCCATCTAAACATCATAATAACTTATATAAACTTCATATAGAGGGTCCAAGTGAGTTAGAAACTCACCTAGGGTGCGTTTGGGTGTGTTTAAGTTTGAAAACTTCAAACTCTCTCTCTCTTCCTTCTCTTTCTCTCTTCTCTGTCTCTGTCTTTCCTCTCTGTCTCCTTCTTTCTTCTTCTTTTCTGCTTCTTCTTCTCCCTCCCAGCTGCCACGGGCAGTGAGTGTGTGTATGGAGTGTGTATATATGTGTAGATATAGAGATATAGATAGATATATGTATATATCTCACAAGAGGTATGTATATTTCTCTCCCAAGGTCTGAAAACAGCCCCAAGTCCACTAAATGAAACATATATATAGACATAAGGGAGTGCCACGCGTTTAAAGCTGAAGGAAAGAAGAAAACATTTCTCAGCTTATGTCAATCGATTGAGACACCAGTCAATCGATTGGTAACAGATATTTGTAGTCAATCGATTGGAAACAATGTCAATCGATTGGGATGAATGGCAATCGATTGGAAATGTTGACACGTAATCACTTTTAGTCGGTTTAATGTCAATCGATTGGGAAACTTATCAATCGATTGGTATCAGAAAAGTGTCAATCGATTGGAACAATGTCAATCGATTGATATCAAAAATTCACCAAAAGGAAGGGAAAGTTTATACAAGTATAGAAATGAAATACCAGGTCTTATTAAAATACCATAATACAGGGTATTACATCATCCACCACTCAACAAAAGATTTCGTCCTCAAAATCCAAAAGCAACAAGGTCTAAAACAAAAACGAAAACTTCTCGCGCATCTCTGACTCTAGTTCCCACGAAGCTTCTCCTTCATCATGATGCTTCCACTGAATCTTGACTAACGGAATCTCCTTGTTCCTGAGTTTCTTGATTCCTCGATCTAGAATACGAACAGGTCCTTCATTGAACGTAACGTCGCTGTTGACTTCGATATCCTCAAAGTTGATCTCGTGCGCTGGGTTGTGAACACACTTCCTCAGCATACTGATGTGAAAAACGTTGTGCACTCCTGACATCTTTGGTGGCAACGCAAGGCGATAAGCAACTTTTCCAACACGCTCCAGAATCTCGAATGGTCCGATAAAACGTGGCGATAATTTGCCCCTTTTCTGACCAAATCTGACGATTCCTCGAACAGGTGAAACCTTGAGTAATACGTGATCTCCAATGGCAAACTCCAAGTCTTTGCGTCGCTTGTCAGCATAACTCTTGTATCTGGTCTGGGCTGTCTTCATCTTCTCACGTACGACTTGAATCTTCTTACTGGTTTCCCGTACCATCTCTGGCCCAAGAAGTTGACTATCTCCGACTTCGGTCCAACATAGCGGCGATCGGCACGGTCTTCCGTACAAAGCTTCAAATGGCGCCATATCTATGCTCGAATGATAACTATTATTATAGGCGAACTCAATCAAAGGTAAGTGTATCTCCCAAGAACTCTCAAAATCAATGACACAAGCTCGTAACATATCTTCCATCACTTGATTAACTCTTTCAGTCTGTCCATCGGTCTGCGGATGAAAAGCTGAACTCAAGTTCAATGTCGTTCCCATCGCTGTCTGGAGACTCTTCCAAAATTCTGCAGTAAAGCGCGAATCTTGGTCTGACACAATAGATACAGGCACTCCATGTAATCGTACAACGTGTTGTAAATACATTCGGCTCAAACGTTCTACTGAGTACGTCATGCTATAGGCAATAAAATGTGCCGTCTTAGTAAGTCGATCCACGATAACCCATATAGCATCGTGATTCTGCTGTGACTTCGGCAATCCTACCACGAAATCCATGGTTATGTGTTCCCATTTCCATTAAGGAATAGGTAACGGCTGTAGCAGTCCAGGTGGTCTTTGATGTTCTGCCTTTACTTGTTTACGAGTAAGACACTGAGAAACATACTCAGCCACTTCTCGCTTCATTCCTTCCCACCAAAAATTTCTCTTCAAGTCTTTGTACATCTTCGTACTTCCGGGGTGAATAGTCATCCGTGACTTATGAGCTTCATCCAATATTTCCTTTCGAAGATTTCCTTCGTTAGGTACACAGAGTCTACCCTTACATCGTAAAGCTCCGTCTGTACTAATACTCCAGACTTCTGGTTCCTTGGCTGACATCTTGGCGAACCATAACTTTAAATCCTCTACTGTCTGTTGAGCCTCTTTGATACGGCTGATCAAAGTTGGTTGTACCATAAGACATCCAAAATGTTGTCCTTTATTTGGTTCCACTGGCTGAAGATCAAATTCAGCAATTTCTTCTAATGCTCTCCATTCTCTAATTAGTAATGCAGCAATCACTAATCGAGGTTTACGGCTCAAAGCATCTGCTACTACGTTTGCTTTGCCAGGATGGTATTGCAAAGAAAAGTCATAGTCCTTGAGTAATTCCATCCATCTCCGCTGTCGCATGTTCAACTCCTTTTGAGAGAACAAAAACTTCAGACTCTTATGATCGGAAAATAGATCAAACTTTTCTCCGTAGAGATAGTGTCTCCAAATTTTCAATGCAAACACTATTGCTGCTAATTCCAGATCATGCGTAGGATAATTCTTCTCATGTACCTTCAATTGTCTTGATCCATATGCAATAACATTTCCATCTTGCATAAGCACACATCCAAGTCCTTGGTATGATGCGTCACTGTAGATCACATACTTTTCTCCATTCCTAGGTAATGCGAGTACTGGTGCAGAAGTCAATCTTTCTTTTAACTCCTGAAATGCACCCTCATGCTTGTCTGTCCATTCATACTTCGTCTCTTTCCTTGCTAAATTCGTCAATGGTCCTGCTAACTTGGAGAACCCTTCTACGAATCTTCTGTAATATCCTGCTAAACCCAGAAAACTTCTGACTTCGGTCGCATTTGTCGGTCTGTTCCAGCTTAAGACTGCATCAATCTTAGATGAGTCTACCGAAATACCTTCCTGAGATATAACCTCTCCCAAGAATTTGACTTCCTGTAGCCAAAACTCACACTTGCTGAACTTTGCATACAACTTGCTATCTCGAAGTGTTTGCAAGGCAACTTGTAAATGCTCCTTGTGATCCTCTTCTGTCTTTGAGTAGATCAGTATATCATCAATGAACACAATAATGAACTTATCCAGATATAGTCTGAATACTCTATTCATCAAGTCCATAAATACTGCTGGCGCATTCGTCAATCCAAAAGGCATAACTAGAAACTCGTAATGCCCGTATCTTGTCCTGAATGCAGTCTTCGATACATCCTCTGGTCGAACTAACAATTGGTGGTATCCTGAACGCAGATCGATCTTGGAAAAGATCCTAGATCCTTGTAACTGGTCGAACAGATCATCTATCCGAGGTAACGGATATCTATTCTTAATCGTAACCTTGTTCAACTCCCTGTAGTCTATACAGAGTCGAAGTGTTCCGTCCTTCTTCTTTACAAACAGAACTGGTGCTCCCCAAGGTGACGTACTTGGACGAACAAATCCTAGATCTTCAAGCTCTTGAACTTGCTTCTTCAGTTCTAACATCTCGGTTGGTGCCATCCTATATGGAGTCTTAGAAATAGGCAATGTACCAGGTACTAATTCCACACAGAAGTCTATTTCTCTTTTCGGTGGAAGTCCTTTAATATCCTGAAATACATCCTGAAAGTCTCGTACAATAGGAATTTGATCCATCGTAAGCTCCGTACTCGTATCCCCAATTGTAGCCAAACAATTGGTAAGAAACATATCGCTCGTCGGCTGGCACTGAAATCTGATCGTCGGCTTCCCTTGTATTAGAAATACAATCGTCCTAGTAGGGCAATCCAAATTGGCACTGTACTTAGTTAACCAATCCATCCCTAGGATAACATCGAATTCTGACATCGACAGAACTACCAAGTCTGCTGGAAGATTCCTATCTGCCAAAGTCAAAGGGCAATCTCTACACACCTTACTCAACTTAACTGTCACTCCTAATGGTGACACAGCATTCAGTGTTGACTCAAGTGTCTGGGGTTCTAAACCCAATTGACGCACAATCTTAACAGCAATAAAAGAACGTGCGGCTCCAGTATCAAATAAAGCTTTAACTGGACTATGAAAGAGTACAAGTGTACCTTCCAAATGTTGCTGCTCATCAGCATTAAAGCCTGCTTCTTCTGGAATAATAGCATTCATTCTCGTCTGATCAGGAGGTCCTTGAATTCCTTGCACTGGTGCTCCGTAGTATCCTCCTTGTGGCGCACGACAATCCTTGCTCAAGTGTCCTGGTTTGTTGCAGTTGCGGCAGACAATATCTGGCCTGCGATTAGATCTATGGGCAGTGCAGTTCCTTGCAATATGTCCGGGCTTTCCACAGTTAAAACATCCTCCACTATTGCTGGGTGGGGCTGTTAGTAATGCCTGTGGCTATGACCCCTGCTTGCGATATTGTTGAGGTCGATTATAACTCTGCTGCGGTTTCCTGGTTCCTTCCCAGGTTCTCTTGTTTCCTTGAAAATTTTCCTGAGGTCTCCATCCTTGGGTATTTCTTGGTGGTCGATTAGGAAAATTTCTCTGTTGAAACCCTCGTGACAACTGAGGTCGATTTGTCTGTGATTGCTGTACTGGATTAGCATCCTTTTCTAATCCTGTAGCAAATCTAACAATTTCCTCATACGACTGGTTCAGATGACCAACCATCATATGTCTGAGGTGGGGGTTCAGTCCTTGGTGAAATCTCTTAACCTTCTTTTGCGGCGTGTCTATCATATGCTGAGCAAATCTGGATAAACGCTCGAACTGTGTTGTGTATTCTCGTACATTCCATCCTCCTTGGATCAAATTGAGAAAGTTCCTTTCCTGTTGATCTCTCTCATCTTCTGGAAATACTTCTCCAAAAATCTGCCCTTGAATGTCTCCCACGACATAGCTCTAGCAGCGTTGATCCCAATAGTGGCTTGTTCAGCTTCCCACCAATCTGCGGCGGCATAAGTAAGCTGAAACGTAGCAAGGCGACGTTTCTCTTGTTCGTTGCATTCCAATGCTCCAAATATTAACTCCATCTCTCTTATCCATTGCTCTGCTTTCCATGGTTCTGTTAGTCCATCAAACTTTTCGGGACGTAACCCACGAAAATTTACTAACAGCTTATCTCCAGTCTGTCTTGGTGGCGGGGGTGCAAAAGGTCTCTGATGGGTGGAGTGATTATATGTATCCCCCACATGCTCCATCCTCTGCATAAATGCTTCAAAAATTCCGGTTGGGTCCATTCCTTCCGGAATAGGTGCTCCATTACGCGCTTGGTGATTTCTCAAGGGTCCTACCATGATGATAACGAGTATCGCCTACAAACGACATATTGATCAGCTGAAAGTCTTCTCGTAGAAACGAACCCAAGATAGAACAAGAAACAGCAAAACTAACCATTATACTAAACAACACATCACAACGCAACAATCGAAAATATAACAAAAGTACTGCTCGTATATATATATCAAAAGATGTACCGTATAGTACACACTAGTCAAACTGTGTACCATATGGGACAAGAGTTACAACAACTAAAGTCAGCTAATACTATACAAAGCTATGGTCAATAGCTATCTCTCAAGCTCCCAAAAATCTAGTGGACAACATGTCCTAATATAAACTAACAAAATCTACACCCTGCCGATCCTGACTCAAAAGTCGTCAGCATCTGATCCTGCTGGTGGTGCCTCGTCATCTGGGTCTATATCCATCTCCTCGAGTGGATCATCCTCAACTGGTGCGACAAGATCTCCGACTACTACCCCTATATCCCAATCCTCTATCATCTCTGCATCATCGTCCTCCATCACGTCTACTATTGCCTGGTTAGCGACATCAACAGCTACTGCAGCAAAACCGTCGGCTATATCAAGAGCTCCTGCTATAGCCACCTCTCCCATAACAAAATCTGCTGGCTGTGCTATCATCTGAGCTATCCATCCTACTGCCATATCGGCCATGGCTGCCATATGCATAATAGGTCCAGCTGGTATCTGAAGCACAACGGGTATCTCTGGCATAACTACCTCCTCGTCGGGCGCATCCTCATCTACTACAATGTCTACCTCAATAGCCTCTGGGTCTGGTACTGGATCCTCTGGCTCAAACTCTGGCTCCTCGGGGTCATCCTCAGGTTCATCATCATCTGCATGCTCATCCTCTACTGGGTCCTCGTCATCTATCGGCTCCTCCTCTCCATCTCCGTCCATGTCCTCATCGGGATGCTCATCCTCTGGCTCTAGATCCTCCTCATCCTCAATCGGCTCAGGCTCTGGGACTGGTACTGGTGATGGTGGAGCTGCTGCTGCTACTGGAGCAACTACGGGCTCTGGTGGACCGGCTACAATGGCTCTCAACTCAATCTCATCCATCTCTGGTTTACTCAAAACTAGTCGCAACATCTCCTGGCAAATGTCTCTGCCGACTCTTGCTAAGTGGTAAGCATCCATGCGCATCTGGGTCGGGTGAGTACTCCTGGTTACATGAAGTGCTCTCCACATGTCCTCCTTTAAATGTCGACTAGCTATCTGGCACACACGCTCATGATAAAAATCTGGGTCAGCTGGTTCCACGGTATCTCCATAGATAATATGACCTCCATAAGCATCAGTCACAAACTGGTGAAACTCCGGATCCATGCTATCCTGTAAAGGAAACTCTCTATCGTCAGGAAGACGAACTTATCTTATACTCATATCTCATCTCAAAGAATCTTAACACACTAGGACCAGATGGTGTGGAAATACTTAGTGAACAAAAGTATCACAACCTAGAGTACCGAACGCAGGCTCTGATACCAAAAACCCTGTCACGCCCCGGAGCAGCATAAATAGAGAAAAATAAATTTCCTTTATGGGTCCATAAGGAATGACAGGTGAAAGTCACTAATAATCCACACCACGCAGTACTAGTCCAAAAGAAAAGCAACAGTAATCAACTGAAAATAGCACAAAGTGCTAACTATTACAAACTATCAGAGTATGGTCCACAGGATCACAACAGGTCTGAAGAAAACAAATGCCCAAGTACCCGTTAACAAAAGTTTAACAGAACAACTGAAATTAAATCTAACTATAACATCTTCAGTCTTCAACTGGCATAAGGATAATCCTTCCTGGCGTAACCATCATCGGTGGGGCCCTCCTCTGGATAATAATCATCAGTGTACTGGTCCTTACCTGTAGAATAAGGGGCAGGATATTCTGGACGGGGAATGTTCAGGCAATAAAAGGCCGTCAGCTTACTGAGAGCTGAGTGAGCATAAACTAACGAGGTACCAATTATCTGAAGTAAACACAAGCTTATGAAAACACGAGTTAACATCTTATTATAAAAATAACATTATCTTGTTCCTCTATTCATTCTTGTAAACCGACCCTTATCGTCTTGTTACTCGAATACTGAACTCAACATATTCTGATCTTTCATGAACAGACTCAATCGTTTAACTCTAGGGATACACCCTTATTCTGTCCATCGCTTTTAAGAGCAATGGTCCTGCTCACCGCATGTCATGGACTCCACGTCAGTCTGTCCCCAGCTTTTAAGAACAATGGTCCTGTTCACCGCATTTCAGGGATATAACGTTTCGAACAAGGCATATCAATCTATTGCCACGACTCAACGTCATCTACTAGTGATCCCAGCTCACCGCTTTTAAGAACCATGGTCCGGTTCACCGCTTTTAAGAGCATATCATAGATCATCCAGTCTATCTTAAGACTTCTTGGTCCAGCTCACCGCTTTTAAGAGCATATGCACAGCTCACCGCTTTTAAGAGCATATCATGACCAATCGTCCATCCACGTACCATTCCCGGAACTTACCAAACCTACTTACGTTCCATTCTACATCGACACATGACAATTCCCAATGTGACCTGACTACTCGGATTAAAAGAAATCGGATATCAAACTCATATCAGAATCAACACGTCACCCATGTCTTCATATTCTTTTTATTCATTATCCATTAATCTTTGGTGTCACATTACTCCTGTCTACCCCATAGTCGCATAATGGAAATTCCGAATCAGACATCGAACAACCAAACCTCTTATATAATAAATAGGCAAAGGAAAACATGTACTGATCATGTCAATCGATTGGAACAGAGGTTCAATCGATTGGAACAAAAATTATGTCAATCGATTGAGATCATGTCAATCGATTGGTATCTAAAAAGTGTCAATCGATTGATTTCCTATTCAATCGATTGGAATGCAACTGATGTCAATCGATTGAGATTATGTCAATCGATTGGCACTATATCTTCTCCAGCAGTTTGTAAAAACAGCATATATAAACGTACACAACATGCATGTAACCCATCTAAACATCATAATAACTTATATAAACTTCATATAGAGGGACCAAGTGAGTTAGAAACTCACCTAGGGTGCGTTTGGGTGTGTTTAAGTTTGAAAACTTCAAACTCTCTCTCTCTTCCTTCTCTTTCTCTCTTCTCTGTCTCTATCTTTCCTCTCTGTCTCCTTCTTTCTTCTTCTTTTCTGCTTCTTCTTCTCCCTCCCAGCTGCCACGGGCAGTGAGTGTGTGTATGGAGTGTGTATATATGTGTAGATATAGAGATATAGATAGATATATGTATATATCTCACAAGAGGTATGTATATTTCTCTCCCAAGGTCTGAAAATAGCCCCAAGGCCACTAAATGAAACATATATATAGACATAAGGGAGTGCCACGTGTTTAAAGCTGAAGGAAAGAAGAAAACATTTCTCAGCTTATGTCAATCGATTGAGACACCAGTCAATCGATTGGTAACAGATATTTGTAGTCAATCGATTGGAAACAATGTCAATCGATTGGGATGAATGGCAATCGATTGGAAATGTTGACACGTAATCACTTTTAGTCGGTTTAATGTCAATCAATTGGGAAACTTATCAATCGATTGGTATCAGAAAAGTGTCAATCGATTGGAACAATGTCAATCGATTGATATCAAAAATTCACCAAAAGGAAGGAAAAGTTTATACAAGTATAGAAATGAAATACCAGGTCTTATTAAAATACCATAATACAGGGTATTACAACATTCTTGTGCATCTCTATGTCGTTGAAATCAATAGCGTGTAAAGGATCTCCCTTGTATTCCCTCAACATACTGATATGGAAGACATTGTGTACTCCAAACATCTTTGGTGGCAATGTGAGTCAATAGGCTACTTTCCTAACGCATTCCAGAATCTCAAATGGTCCAATGAAATGAGGTGACAACTTACCTCTCTTTCAACCAAATCGAACTACTCCACGAATCAGTGAACTTTCAAAAGTACGTGATCTCTGATAGTGAACTCTTTATCCTTTCTATGTTTATCGGTGCAGCTCTTCTGTCTACTCTGTGTGGCACTCATCATCTCTTTCACAACGGTTATCTTCTCGTTGGTTTCTCTAACTAGTCTGGCCTAATAGTTCTTTATCTCCAATTTCTGCCCAACAAAGCGGGGATCAACACGGTCGTCCATACAATGCTTCGAATGGAGCCATCCCTATACTTGAATGGTAACTGTTGTAAGCAAATTTGATCAATGGAAGATGTATTTTCCATGAACCTTCAAAGTCTATAACACATGCCCTGATTATATCCTCCATAACCTGATTGGTGCGTTCAGTCTGTCCATCGGTCTGTGGATGAAAAGTAGTACTTAAACGTAATGAAGTTCCTAAAGCTTCTTGAAGACTTTCCTAGAATCTTGTAGTAAATTGTGAATCGCGATCTAATATGATAGATACAGGTACTCCATACAGTCGTACAAGTTGTTGAATATACATCCTACTCATCTTCTCTACTGGATAAGTCATGCTATAAGTGATGAAGTGAGCAAATTTCATCAAACGATCCACAATCACCCAAATAGCATCGTGGTGTTGTTGTGTTCGGGGAAATCTAACTACAAAGTCCATTGTGATGTGTTCCCACTTCCAACCTGGGATAGGTAGGGGTTGCAGAAGTCCTAAGGGTCTTTGATGTTCGGCTTTCAATTGTTGACAAGTCAAACAACTAGACACAAACTCGACTACATCCCTTTTCATTCCTTCCGACCAAAAATTTTCTCTTTAGATCCTTATGCATTTTAGTTCCTCCTGGATGAACTGTCAATCTTGACCTGTGAGCTTCTTCGAGAATATCCTTCCTTAAACCATCCGTGTTGGTCACACATAGTCTATTTCTACACTGGAGTGCTCCATCAGTCCCAACTTTCCATTCCTTTGGGTCCTATGCTGATATTTTTTGAAACCATAGTTGAAGATCGGTGTCTTTCTGTTGCACTTCCAAAATTCGATTTATAAGTGTTTGTTGCACTACATGACATCCAAAGTGTTGCCCTTCACCCTTTGTAGAAACCTGAACATCGAATTCAACTATAGTTTCCAAGGCTTTCCATTCTCTAACCATCAGAGATGCAACTATACCTCGAGGTTCTGACTTAAGGCATTTGTGACTATAGTAGCTTTACTAGGGTAGTATTCAAATGTGAAGTCATAGTCCTTATTCAATTCTATCCATCGACGTTGCCTCATATTTAACTTTGTCTGAGTAAACAAATATTTTAGACTCTTGTGATTAGAGAATAAATCAAATTTCTCTCCATATAGATAGTGTCTCCAGATCTTGAGAGCTAATGCTACTGTCGCCAATTCTAGATCATGATTTGGGTAGTTTAATTCATTTGGCTTTAACTGCCTCAAACCATAAGCAATAACCTTGCCGTCTTGCATAAGTACACACCCCAATCCTTGATACGATGCATCATTGAAAATAGAGAACTTCTCGCCATCTCTTGGTATTGCTAATTTTGGTGCTGTGGTGAGTCTCTATTTCAATTCCTGAAAAGCTTGCTCACGCTTATCATTCTATTTGAACTTCACATCCTTCTTAGTCAAACCAGTTAGAGGGGCTGCTATCTTTGAAAATCCTTCTACGAATCTCTGATAGTAACCCACAAATCTAAGAAAACTTATGACTTCTGTAGGATTGGTTGGTCGAGTCCAATTCGAAACAACATAAGTCTTTGATGAATCCACTACAATTCCTTGTTGTGAGACCACATATCCTAGAAATTTCACCTCTTGTAGCCAACTCACACTTACTAAACTTTGCATATAAGTGGTGACTTTAAAGTGTTTGCATTGCGATTCGTAAGTGTTGTTCATGTTCCTCCTTGGCCTTTGAATAGATCAAGATGTCATCAATGAAGACTACGATGAATTCGTCCAAGTAAGGCCTGAACACTCTGTTCATCAGGTCCATAAATACTATCGGGGCATTAGTTAATTCAAATGACATTACCAAAAATTTACAGTGACCGTACCTTGTTTTAAAAGTTGTCTTTGGTACATCCTCAGGTCAGATGAGTAATTGATGGTATCCTGATCATAGATCTATCTTGGAAAAGATCGTAGCTCCTTGTAATTGATCAAACAGATCATCTATTCGGGGTAGAGGATACTTATTCTTTGTAATACCCCATATTTTCAAATAAATATTTATGCATAGAGATTCTATATTTTCTTTAACCCTCCTTGAATTTCATCTTCAATCGATCGAAACTCGTTCAAGCGATCGAGATTCCCAAAGTTCAAGCAATCAAATCCTATTTGAGCGATCGAAACCCTACCAACCTGAATTTATGACATGGTCCCCACTTCAATCGATCAAACTTGACCAATCTGCTCGATCGAACTTAGTTTGATCGATCGATCGTGTAATCATCAGTCCAGGTTTCATGTAGAAATAGCCACCTGTGTCTCCTCCCATCTATATATATGAACCATTCTCTCGAGTGTGTGTGTTTGGAGAATTTAAAAAATCTAAAGAGAGAGAGTGTATGTGTTTCATATATATATACTCATACACATATATATACACCCAGACATCCATACCTATATATATTCTGTGAGAAAGAGAGAGTAATAGAAGAAGAGGAATTAGAAGAAGAAGAAGAGAAAGAGAAGGAGAGACAAAGACGAAGAGAGGAGTGGAGAAGAGAGAGAAAGAGGCCACCATTAAAGCTCGAAAGCTCAAAGCTTTGCCAAACGCACCCTAAGTGAGTCTTTACTCACTCCCTGATATGCAGTGGATGGTTTATATCCTTAACAAGCGGGGAACGGACCGAAGTGGTGTCCATGATTTGTGGTGGATGGTTTATATCCTTAACGAGCAGTGGACAGAATGATGGTGTATCTATATATGTGAAACGATTCAGTCTGTTCTTTCTAGAAAGAGTATGTTGATTATTGGTCTCAGGATAACAAGACGATAAGGGTTGAGTTGTGACATTGGAATACAGAAAAAGATATTATTTAGTAGAACTATATCTCAAACACTTTAATAACTTGTTATAGGGTATAGCATTGATACCTTGTGAGTTTCTATTCACTCAGCTCTTATTAAGCTGACGGCCGTTATTGCCTGGACATTCCTCATCCAAATTATCCTATCTTTTTTAATGCAGATAATGGAGCTTACAACGATGGCTACTACCCTGAAGGGGAATTCACAGAGGATGGCCCCACTGATGCCAGTTATACCAAAGAAGGCTACTATGCTAATGACTACCCCTATGCCAGGTGAAGATCTGAAAATTTGAAGATAGTTTATCTAGTTTATGTTTAAGCTTTATATTATTGTTGAACTTTGGTAGTTATCAGGTACTTGGGCATATGTTGTATCCAGACCTGTTGTAATCCTGTGGACCACACTCTGATGTTTGTAATAGTTAGAACTGTCTTATATTTTAGTTGTTGTTATTTCTATTCATGTTATTTTAGTTGGACTAGTACTGCATGGTGTAGATAATTAGTGACTTTCACTTGTCATTCCCTATGGACCCAAAAAGGAAATTTTTTTTTCTCTATTTTTGCTACTCTGGGGCATGATAGGGTTTTTGGTATCAGAGCTTTAGGTTATGATACTTTCGTTCACTAAACATTTCCACACCATCTGGTCCTATCATTTTAAGATCCCTGAGATGAGATATGAGTTTGAGATAAGATCGTCCTTCTGACGATAGATAGTTTTCCTTGTAGGTTAGCATGGATCTAGAGTTCCATCAGTTTGTGACTGATGCTTATGAAGGGCACATGATCCATGGGGATACCGTGGAGCCAGCTAACCCAGAGTTCTATCATGAGCACGTGTGCCAGATAGCTAGTTGACATTTAGAGGAGGACATATGGATAGCACTCTATGAGACTGAGAGGACTCACCCGACACAGATGCGTATGTATGCTTACCACTCTGCAAGAATTGGTAGGGACATTTGTCAGGAGATGTTATGGTTGGTTCAGAGTAAGCTAGAGATTGATGAGATTGAGTTGAGGGCCATTTTAGCCGGTCCACCAGAGCCTATAGCTGCACCAGCACCAGCAGCCCCACCATCACTAGTACTCAACATACTAGTCCCAGAGCCCGAGCCGATTGAGGGAGAGGAGGACCCAGAGCCAGAGGATAAGCATTCTGATGAGGATATTGACGAGGATGGAGAGGAGAAGCCGTTGGACGATGAGGACCCAGTAGAGGAAGATCATGTGGACGATGGTAATGATGAGCCGGAGGATGATCTAGAGGAGCCGGAGTATGTTCCAGATGAGGATCCAGCCCAGGACCTAGAGGCCGCTAAGGCAGATATAATAGTAGAGGGAGGCGTGATTTTAGAGGGAGTAGAGGAGGATGTGCTTGATGATGAGATAGTTGTGCCAGAGGCCCCTGTTATGCTTCACTTACCAGTCGGACCTATTATGCATATGGCAACCATGGCTGATATGGCAGTAGGATAGATAGCTGAGATGGTCACTCAACCTGTAGGTTTTATTATGGGAGAGGCTGCGATAGCAGGAGCTCTTGATATAGCCGATGGTTTTGTTGCAGTAGCAGTTGATGTTGCCAACCAGGCAATAGCTGACGTGATGGAGGATCCAGATGCAGAGGTGGTAGAGGATTAGGATATAGGGGTAATAGTCGGAGATCTTGTCGTACCTGTTGAGGATGATCCACTAAAGGAGATGGAGATTGATTCAGAGGATGAGGCGCCACCATCCGGATCAGACGTTGACAATTTTTGAGTCAGGACCTATAGGGTTTAGTTTTTGTTAGTTCTATCAGGACATGTTGTCCACCAGCTTTTTAGGAGCTTGAGAGATAGCTATTAACCATAGCTTTGTATATATATTATTAGTAGTAGTGGTGGTATTGTAAATAGCCGACCTTAGTACTGTTTTAGCCTTATCCCACATGGTACATAGTTTGACTAGTATGTGTGGATACCGGGATTCCACCGCTTCGTTTTGTTTTGAAATTCGTTTGATTTTGAATCAAGGAAAGAGAAAAGGTCTGTCGAAAACAGATACAGAGTCGCCACTTGGTCTTTAAGGAACCAAGAAACCTAATTTTGACTCACCCAAACGGATAAAGGGCACCGGCCCTTCATAACCAAAGAACTTGGCTCGGGGTTTTGGTACGAGAGAGGAAGGAGCCTTTGTCGCGACTAAAACACCCTCAACTCGCCCCGTTTCTCGACGGGCCTCAATTAGCATCCAAATAATCATCTTATACTATGTATGGTTCGGCAATTAATACTATGATAGTATATTACATTACATAAGAATCTTGAAATTGAAAATCAAAAGATAAGATATCATTCATAAGATTTGAGTCAAATATCATACAATGTAAAGTGAAAAAATCACACAAATGAACCTAGGAAAAATCGTCTAATCATATATCAAATAATCAAGACTTCCTAATCTAAAGGGGGACATGAATTGTTATTGAAACAAATAAACAAAGAAATCAAAATATGCTTAGCAAGCTAGTATGATGCATGTTAATCTTTAAGAAAAGAAGACCTCTCAATCCCCGGGATGGATGAGAAAGGATAATTAG
This sequence comes from Hydrangea macrophylla, assembly GCA_033977485.1. NCBI lineage: Eukaryota > Viridiplantae > Streptophyta > Magnoliopsida > Cornales > Hydrangeaceae > Hydrangea > Hydrangea macrophylla. The sequence continues at coordinate 7,284,747 of CM066990.1, read as the reverse complement.
ATCGGGGGAAGCATGAACGTGTGATCATGATCGTTCCTTATAATCTTCTTAGATTAGGAGTCACAAAAGCCCCAAATCTTGCATGAATGCAATGTATGTATCTAAAATGTGCAAAGTTTGTAGTGTGTTTTGGGTACATGGATTTCTAGAATGACTTAGAAGTCTATAATGTGTATGAATGAATGAATGAAATCATCATAGGATATGTACAAATGTAGTATGAACCACTTCCTAGGACATGAGCTAATTTGGAATACATTAAGCATCAAATCAAGGAATAGAAGTTAAATTGTGCTTGCTGTGAATAGTGGACAGAACAGTAACATGATCTTGGGAAAATTGAAAAGAGGGGTTAGGAACGTTTTCAATGCATGATTTTTTATGGAGATGTTCCTTATTGTGTCTAGAATACAACCCAAAAAGCCAATCTTTAATAACTATCACAGATTGAGAGAAATCATATAAACAATGAAGGTCACTCAGAAACAAAGTCCGTACCGTCGACTGAAATATTGAAAAATCTTAGAAAATGAAAAATAATGATCTAGAGGCCCATTTTATACAAAAAGTTTTCTAAGACATTTAATTGTAAGGGAAAAATAAGTTAGGGTCACCCCTTTTGGAAAAGTGTTCTGAAAAAGAGGTTGGAAGTGGACCTAGCTGCTGTGACAGCAAAAACAGAATGTCTGGAAGGAATGTTGGGATCCAAATGGACCATTTCCAAGTACTTCCAAGTCAAACCAAAAATCATGGGTGTTCTCTAATGAGTTAGGAAGACTTTCCAAGTGGCCTTGCATCCATATGTTGAGTATTGAGTTCTATAGAAATCTTTGAACTCAGCTCACTCACTGTTTTAACTCACTGTTTTGAAGATTTTTGGGAAAATAAGGTTCTCTTTCTTGAAATCAAAATGAGAGGGATTGAGGGGGGTTTTGAAATAGAGGTTTTGAAAGTGCATTTTTAATACTCAATAAAGATTATAACCACTCAAAATGTCAACATTCAACTCATAATCAAGAACCTCCAAGATTGTTGGAGAAACTTATTTTTATTTTTGAACATAACTTCAATACTTTTCAAGAATAACTTGGAAGTATTGAGGTTATGATCATCATCTATCAAACATGTTTTTGAGATCAAGAGCTACTATCCATAAGGATTCACTCACCCCAAACTTCATGTCATCATTTAGATGATGATAAACTAGTAAGTAAATAAAGAAAATCAAAAAGAAAAGAGGCAAGAAGAGATGAACAATAAATAAACAAGCAAGTAGATGATGATCAATAGATGATATTCATGAAGCATGAGACTTGTAGATTGGTGTTTCACTCATATGTAATGACACTAGACATGGAAGAAGCTTCCACTCTCTTAAATGCTCACTAAAATGGTGGTTGGGAGTATTGAATGTTGAAGTAAATGGGAGTAATGAAGTAAAAACAAGGTTTAACACTCACTTTTGTTTTGAAAATCAAAGAAGAAAGCTTCTTTTCTCTCTACTCTAACCTTATCTCTACAACTTTCTCTCCCAAACTTTCTCTAAACTTGCATTTGACTCCCCTAAAATGAGGAGTAATGGGGTGTTTATATAGGCTAACTTGGGGTGGTTTTGGGATTTAGAAAGTATTCCCATTGGCTCCAAACATCTGAAATCATAAAACTATGTCGTTTTGGCTTTTAATAAATCAAAATGGGACCACAAAACATATTACAAAAATGGACTGTTCTGGAGGGGAGTGCCGCGGCGGTACTGGGCCAGTGCCGCGGCGGCACTGCTCCTCTCTTCGTCCAGATATTGCTGTTTAGGCCCCCTGAAGTTCCGGTATTCGCTAAAAGGCCCTATTTCGTCCGAAATTCACAGAAAATGCGTACGAACTCCAAATTGAGGTTGTGATATACCGTTGGAAAGGTAATGCAGTCTACTTTACATAAAAAATAGTTCGGGGATAGGTCACTTTGAAAAGTTTTACGGTATTCACGATAAAAGCCGATTTGATCGCCTTTCTCGGCTTTGGAAATCCATAATAAATTTGTTTTAAATCCAGGGATTATGTACGATATACCGTTGGAAAGCTATTGAGCTCTAGTATCCATGAAAAATATTTAAAAATTGTTTCGGCGCCCCGGTTCCAAAGTCAAATTTTGGTCAAACTGGTCAAACCTGGGATTCCCGGGAAGTTCTGGAAACCTCCGGGAGTTCCCGGGAGCTGATGTTTTCGCTTGATTTTCTTTTGGAACTTGTTTTAACACTTCTTTCATGATTTAAAACAATTCCGGCGAATTCGGACGATTTCGGTCAAACTCGGTCAAACTTGGTCAAACTTGGTCAAACCTTGGTCAAACCGGTCAACGGGGACTTTCAGGGAGCTCCCGGGACTTTCGGGGGTCTCTGGGAGTTGACGATTTCACCTGATTTCTCTTAAAAACTCATTTTATCGCATTTTTTATGACATAGCATGTTTTCAGAACTTCGGGATCAAATCTGGGAGTTTTCGGGCTTTCGGGGGCATTTTGGTCATTCTGAGCATTCTGAGAGATAGAACCGACTTCCGAGAATCCATTGAGTCCCTTTTTAACGATCATTGTGAACCACCAAGCTATGGGTCTTCCTGAATCTGATAGCCGACAAAATGGGGTGTCTACAGTATGTACTATACGGTACTACCTTTGTTATATATACGAGTAGTACTTTTGATTTTTGATTATATGATTATTTTGATGTGTAGTTTAGTAGAATTATTAGTTCTCATTGCTTCTTGCCCTATCTTGTTTTTGTTTGTGCAAGAAGACTTTCAGCTAATCGATGTGTCGTATGATAGGACCCTTGGAATGGACCCATCTGGAGTCTTTGAAGCATTCATACAAAGGATGGAACATGTAGGGGATACCTACAATCATGCAACAAATCAACAACCTGTTCAACCTCCCGCAACATCGTTCCAGCCAAGGCAAACTAGAGACAAGTTATTATCCAATTTTCATGAACTACATCCCGAGAAGTTTGATGGACTAACGGAACCCTAGAAAGTCGAGCAGTGGATAAGGGAAATGGAGTTGATCTTTGAAGTATTGGAATGTAATGAGCCAGAGAAGCGTTGTCTTGCTATGTTCTAGCTCACCTACGCCATCGCAGATTGGTGGGAAGCTGAGCGAGCCACTATTGGGATAAATGTTGCGAGAGCAATGCCTTGGGAGACATTCAAGGGAAAATTTCTGGAGAAGTACTTTCCAGAAGACGAAAAGGAACAACAGGAAAAGAATTTCATAAGCTTAGCTCAAGGAGATTGGATGGTAAGAGAATATACCACCTAGTTTGAATGACTGTCTCAATTCGCCTAGCTTATGATTGATACACCGCAGAAGAAGGTGAAAAGATTTCACCAGGGACTGAATCCCCATCTTCGCCATCTGACGATTGGTCACCTGAACCAGAATTTTGAAGGACTGGTCAGACTTGCTGTAAGTTTATAGAAGGATGCAAATCCAGTACAACGACCTCAGACGAGTTGACCACAGCCATCAAGGAACTTCCAACAGAGGAATTTCTAGACCCAATCGCCGAGGAATACGCAAGGGTGGAGACCTCAGGGAAATTTCCAAGGAAGCAAGAGAACCTGGGATAGAACCAGGAAGCCTCAATTGAGCTATTCTCAACCCTAGCAATTTTAAGAGCAAGGATCACATCCTCAAGCGTTGTTAACAGCCCCGCCAAGCGATAGTGGAGGATGTTTTAATTGTAGAAAGCCAGGGCACATTGCAAAGTTTTGCACAGCTCCCAGGATTAACCATCGGATGGGTGCTAACTGTCAAAATTGTAACAAACCAGGGCACTTGAGCAGAGACTGCCGTGCACCACGAGGAGGGTACTATAGGGCACTAGTTCAAGGGTTCAAGGACCCCCTGACCAGACTAGGATGAATGCTATTATCCTAGTAGGAGCAGGCTTTAGTGACGATGAGCAGCAATATTTAGAAGGTACGCTTATACTCTTTCTTAGTCCAGTTAAAGTTTTATTTAATACTGGAGCTGCACGGTCTTTTATCGCTACTAAGATTGTGCGATAGTTGTGTTTAGAACCCCAAACACTCGAGCCAGTACTAAATGCTGTGTCACCTTTGGGAGTGACTGTTAAGCTAGGTAAAGTATGTAAGGATTCTCCATTGACCTTGGGAGATAGGAATCTTCTAGCAAACTTGGTAATTCTGTCGATGTCAGAGTTTGACATTATCCTAGGGATGGATTGGTTGACTAAGTACAATGCCAATTTGGATTGCCCTACTAGGATGATTGTGTTTTTGATACTAGGACGTTCGATAATTAGATTCCAGTATCAGCCAGTGAACGACATGTTTCTTGTGAGAAGTTTGGCTACAATCGGAAGTGCGGATACAGAACTCAAGATGGATTAGATTCCTACTTTGCAAGACTTTCAAGATGTATTTCAGGATATTAGGGGACTTCTACCAAAAAGAGAAATAGACTTTTGTATGGAACTAGTACCTGGAACATTGCCTATTTCCAAGACTCCATATAGAATGGCTCCAATTGAGATGTTGGAACTGAAGAAGCAAGTCCAGGAACTTGAAGATCTAGGATTTGTTCATTGAAGCATGTCACCTTGGGGAGCACCAGTTCTATTCGTGAAGAAGAAAGAAGGGACACTTCGACTCTGTATGTACTACAGGGAGTTAAATAAGGTCACGATTAAGAATAAATATCTACTACCTTGGATATACGATCTATTCGACTAGTTACAAGGATCTAGGATCTTTTCCAAGATCGATTTACATTTGGGATGATGATGCCAAAAATTGGTGAGAGAGATTAAGAAGAGTGATATGGTGACACAATCAATTGTATGTGGTTTGGCCCCGTTAATGAGGTGACCTACGTCCACGGGTGCGTCAGTACGCTTCACTAGCAGATCACCAGTGGGCTTGGTGAGCTAACAATTGGGCGGCACTACCAATAAGACCGACCGGGTGTATGCGTATGAATGAATTGCTATTCTGTAGGTTAAAAATCCCCATTAAATTGCTATTCTATAGGTTAAAAATCCCCTTTAATGGGGATGAGTGGCCCCTTTTATAGGTGCAAGAGGCCACCCGCACAAGGCAACTGATTAGATAAGGAAGCCCTATCTAATTACAATTTGATGAGCATAAATCATGGGAGGTTTCCTAAGTGGTTTAGGAAACTATTTACACTTTCCATTAGTCTTCTGACTGATTTAGGAAACTGCTGAGCATCTTGGCTGTCAAATTGAGCCTCGTGGAGAGCTGCTGCACCGCATGCCCGGGCTGTGCGAGCATCCCGAGCGATAGCACTAAAAAAACCTCGGGATTGGTGGGTCACAAGCTCCCTTTTCGGATAATCTGGGTGCTTTGCTGCTGACTTGGAGGTTTGACTGTAGCAGAATATTTTTGGGCGTATCAGCTGCCCCCCATTTTCAAAGTTGATATGATGTCCCATTAGATGAAGTTTGAAAATTAAGACTGCTTCTGAGGAACGGTTCGGTAGGAAGTTGGGATGCTACCCGAGGTGGGACCGGTCATTGTGGTCAGCCGGGGTATGGGCCGAGCGGTGGCCTTGTGGGCCCAAGTCCTAACTCTACCATGTGTCAGCTTATGACTGGCCTAATTAGGATCGAACGATGCCAGCGTGGATGTAACCGGGCCGTTTATGCGGTAACCAAACTGTCGCATCATACATTTAATACGCACGCCTTTTAAGGCGATGCTTTGCGTGCCCGAGGTGACAACTATCAGCTACTTTGGGCGGGAAAGCGTATGAGCCGTTGGATCTATTTTGATCTAAACTATCCGTGGTTCCTATATAAAGGATACTTGTCCATTTCTTCAACTCTTTCCTGCAAAGACATATATTCCTGAGCGATTTTGAGAGCAAATAATTCCCGGTCAAGATTTTTGAGCCCTTTCTTGCATTGATTTTTGTAAGTCCCTTTCTTTTTCGAGTTTCAATTTGTTACATTACTTCATCCCTCTTTCTCTTTTCTTTTCATGGTGAGGCTAGAGGGAGTGAGCCCGGTAGGATTTGAGCGGGAGTGGGATTTTTTCCTCCTTATGTTCTGTTCTTTCTTCAAGTCAGGAGGCACCTTAGGGCAGTTGAATTGAGCGGGAGTTTCTGGGGTAGTCTTAAGAGAGAGTTATCTAGTGCTAAGTACCATCCACTCTTTGCCTTTTAGGTTAGTGACCTTGCCCCCTTTGTATACCAGGCTCGGGGTACCTGACCCCTACTTAGGCCGCAACCTGCTTTCCCATCCTACCATAGGAGTACCAGAAATGGAACATTCAGACTTCGATTCTGCTTCCCGATCAGAGGACGAGATGTACCGATCGGGAACTCCTGACACCAGCCTAGATCCACTATCTGCTTCCCCATCTGACCACCAGAGTGAGGGCAGGATTCCTGCTTGTGTGTCCGATAGCGATTCCGACCAGGAGGCCCCCATTGCCTCTGTTTCCCGGGGGGAAGGTGATGAGACACCGGGGAGACTCGACCCTGGGTGGTGTTTGCCTGCGAGTCTACCTCCTATACCCTGTGCTTCCAAGACCTTGTTCGCATTAAGGAGAGGTATTCGCTCCCCTATGATTGTTCCTTAGCTGTTAACCCCGGCGGAGCACATCTTTACCAGCCAGGCTTCGTCACCCTATTTGAGGATGCACTGATGCCTGGCCTCTGCCTTTTGCTTCATCTAGTCACCCGGGACGTCCTGATTTACCTCGGGATTGCTTCCAGGCAGTTAGCTCCCAACGGGTGGAGGTTCTTGATGTGGTCCATATCTCTGTGGCCCCAGGTCTTCGGATATGAAATCACCCTCCGGGAGTTTTTATTGGCTCACCGGCCATTCCCCGTGCACAGGGAGGTTGGGTTCTTTTCTTTTTCTGCCCGACCGGGTAAGAAGATCATTGATAAATGCCCGAGTAACAACAAGGGGTGGAAGAATAAATTCTTCCAGGTGTCCACTCATCGCCTCTGCGACCAGGCCCCAGGATCCCAGTTAAGGACTTCCTGGGCAGGGGAGTTGAGGGGTAAGACTGCCCTGTATGCTTCTTTTCATTTCTCTTCACTTCAGGAGGTTATTGGTCTACTAACTACTCCTATGTTCCTGTTTGTAGCTGGATCAACAGAACCTCCCAAGATCCCTGAAGTGTGCTAGGTCAGGATCTTGTGTTTGGCAGAGCTGCCCATCCACGTCTCTAACGTGCTATCCTGGACGGGTGAATTCGTCGAGTCTTACTCTCCAGAAGAATCCATTCAGGCTCCCACTTTTTCCCCGATCATTCCCGGTAAGTGTATGGGCTACCGGTCTTCCCGTTTCACATTTTTCCTTTGCTGTCTCTATCACCTTCTGACTGAGCTTTTTTTTTTCTTTACAGAAATGGCTCCAAAAAAGAATTTGGAGTAGCTGAGGGGGAGGCAGGCTGCTGTCACTACCGCTGCTGCTGTTGCTACCCGGTTGGTGGTGGCACAAGGAAATAGACCCGCCGCCGAAGCCCCAAGTGGAGAGCATCCTCTAAGGTGCATTCGCCACAGGACGGCTAACCGTCCGAAACCTGTGGGGCCGTCAGCTCCCCAAGCGGTGGCTGTGGAGGAGACCACTCATCGGGAGGACATACCGTCTGGTCTTCCGATTGGCAGACCCTCAGAGATCCGGGAGAGGGTGAAGTCCGCCCTCATCCCGAGCCAAGTGGAGACATGTACAAACCTGTCTCTTGAGGACTTCAGGGATGGCTGTATAACCTTTCCTACCTGGTAAGAACTTCTGCCCCTTGAGTATTAGCTACCTTTCTTTTTTTTTTATTTGCCTTGTTGACTGACTAGCCTCCTTTATTTCGTTGCAAGTTGGCTGCATGGTCGCTGGGTCCGAGTCTCTTCTGTCTTCTCTTACCGGGAGGGCCAGCACCGCTGAATCTGCCTTGTCCAAGGAGCGGGTAGAATTAGAGGCCGGGAAGGCCACCTTGGCCATCGAGATGGCTAAGACCAAGGCCTTGGCCTTGAGTTTAGATGCAGCCCAGGCTGATCTGGCGGCTGTTAAGGCTGATTTAGAGGCTTCCCGAGCCATTACGGTGGAGGCTGAAGCCCGAGCAAAGGCCGCAGCTGAGATAACAGCCGCAGGGGCCACAGAAGAAGCGTTTGACGATGGCTTCTTCCAAGGCTACGAGGATCTGAAACGACGGGTAGCCCGGGATCACCCCAAGTGGGACATCTCATCCTACGAGGGCATTGACTCGAACTACTGGGACATCGGTTCCCATGCCGGTGATGGAGCTGCTGTACCTACCCCTGGCGGGGGCTTGGGACCTAGAAGTGGAGCTGCCCCCGAAGAGGAGGCCGGGGAGACCGAGGACGTGGTCGAGGTGGACGACTAAGGTCCCCGACCTATTTTTTTTGTGTTGTAGGTTTGTTTTTGTTTTTTTTGGGGAGGCTACTACAACTACCCCCCAGGCCCTGTACAAATAGTTTTTAATTAATGAAAAGGTCCTTGAGACCAACTTTTCCATCAACTGTTTACTGTTTCTATACTTGTGTGCCTGTTTGCCAATTCCCGACTGGTTTTTTTTTAGCTGACCGTTCTTTACCACCTTGCCTTAGCAAATGGTTTTGGATCATAACCGGTAGAACAACTGGTCTTCTTGACCTGTTCAAAGGTCCCTTCCGGTGTATTATAGGAATTTATCCTGTTTTACTGACCGAATGATTTTTCTCTGGCCTCTATAGGTACTTAGGAATGTTAGGATTCCAAGTCCTATTAGTGACCAGTGTAATTTCCTTTTTTGAGTTTGGTGTATCCCCCCTGCCCCCCAAAACATTTTGCTAAGGCAGGTGTCTAGGAGGGTAGGGACCATAGGAAACCGACCTGGAACATGGGTGGTTGCAGGGTCATTTGAGGCTTGCCATCATCAGCCACCTAGAGGGTTTGCCCCCATCCCTGGTTGGGCCTAAGTGAAGCCGGTGCCTCGGGGTTAGGCCCGAGGTCTTTTATGCCACGGGTATATTCCTGAGGTCTTGATGCCTTGGTTTTGAGCCAAGGTCTTTTGCCTCGGGTGTTAGCCCGAGGTCTTTGTGCCTTGGTTTTGAGCCAAGGTCTTTTGCCTCAGGTGTTAGCCCAAGGTCTTTGTGCCTTGGTTTTGAGCCAAGGTCTTTTGTCTCAGGTGTAAGCCCGAGGTCTTTGTGCACAGAATACTGACAAGGATTGCAAAGTAGGAACCATTTTATTACTTTTTGCCAAATTATAATAACTACTCGAATGGAGCTACAAGTATACTTACTAGTGTTAATCCACCGATGACTAACTGTTACTGATGGTACTTGCGGAGGTGTTGCACATTCCAAGGGTGAGATAGATCACGCCTGTCCAGAGTTTGCAACCAATAGATTCTCGGGCGGTTTATCCGAGTAACCAGATATGGGCCTTCCCAATTTGGCCCCAACTTGCCATGGCTCGGGACTCTTGTGGACTGATTGATGGCCTTAAGGACCAGATCTCCCACCAGGAAACTTCGATGCTTCACCTTGCTGTTATAGTACCGGGACACCCTCTGCTTGTAGGCTATAACTTTTAAATACGCCCGGTCTCTTTTCTCCTCTATCAGGTCGAGCTCCGCCCTAAGGACATTTTCATTGTCTTGCTCGTAATAACTTACCACCCGGTAGGTAGGTAACCCAAGCTCCGTAGGGACCACCGCCTCAAATCGTAGGTTAGGGAGTACGGCATCTCGCCTGTTGCCGCCCAAGGTGTAGTACGGTAGGCCCATAGGAGGGTCGGTAGCTTTTCAGCCCATAGTCCTTTGGCGTCTTCGAGCCTCATTTTTATGGACTGAAGAATAGTCCGGTTTGTCACCTCGGCTTGGCCGTTGGCCTGGGGGTGCTCGGGGGATGAGTAGTGGTTGGATATCCCATAGCCCGAGCAGAACTCCCTGAATGTCGAGTTGTCAAACTACCTGCCATTGTCACTAACCAGAACCCGGGGAACACCGAACCTGCTTAGGATGTTCCTTTCCATGAAGTTTTCCATTTTCTTCTCGGTAATTGTTGCCAAGGGCTCAGCTTTCGCCCATTTGGTGAAGTAATCCATGGCAATGACAGCGAACTTAACTTGTCCCTTTCCCATTGGTAGGGGCCCAACAATGTCAATACCCCACTGAGCAGATGGCCAGGGTTGAGGATTGGCGTCTGAAGCTCTCCCGGACGGTTGATCATGGGAGAAAACCTTTGGCACGTATCGTACCTCTTGACATATTCTTGAGAGTCTCTGGCCATGGTAGGCCAGTAGTATCCTTGTAGCAGAGCTTTACGCGAGAGTGCCCGTCCTCCGATGTGGTTCCTACACACCCCTTCATGGATTTCGTGTAACACCCCTGGGACCTGTGTAGGATGGACACATCGGAGATACGGTATGGATAATCCTCTTTTGTAGAGGATTCCAACAATAATGTGGTATCTTGCCGCTTGGTATTTAACCTGGCGGGCTTCCTTCTTACCTTCTGGTAACGCGCCTATTGCCAGAAATGCCATGATTGGGTCCATCCAGCTAGGTCTTGGGGCGACTGGGTCTACCTCCATGCATTCTGAGTTGATCACACTTCGCTCGGGTAGGTACTCTATCCTGATCCTACGCAAGTCTGACTCAGAGGATGAGGCAAGGCGGGCTAACCGATCGGCTCTAGTATTCTCTTCCCTTGATATCTGTGTGACGGAGAAACCCCGAAGCTTCTTCGAAACCGCTTGGATAAGGGCTAGGTAAGCTATCATGTTATCTTCCCGAGCCTCGTACTCTTGATTGACTTGATTTACCACGAGCTGAGAGTCACTGTACCCCTAGTCCTGCGATGCACCCATTGTAAGTAGCCAGCTATAATCCGGCCAAGAGGGCTTCATACTCGGCCTCGTTATTGGAGGCTTTGAATCCGAACCTAAGCGCATACTCAAGATGGATCCTGTCGGGCGTGGTTAGCATGATCCCTGCTCCACTTCCCTATTTGTTGGATGATCCGTCTACATAGAGTACCCAGGTTGGGATATCTGACTGCAAATCGGGCGGTAGGACTGGTGGGTTTAGCTCTTCAACTGGGTCTTCTTGGTATGTGAATTCTATAAGGAAATCCGCTACTGCCTGTCCCTTGATTGCTGTACGGGGTCTGTAGACCACTTCGAATTCCTCTAACTCTAAGGGCCACTTGATGAGCCTTTTGGACATTTCAGGCCTGCTAAGGACCACGATAACGTGGGCCTGGAAATACGGGCACAGTCTTTGAGCTGAAGTGATGAGGGTGAAGGCGAGCTTTTCAATGTGGGAGTATCTACTTTCTGCACCCTAAAGCGCTCGATTTATATAGTAGACCGAGAACTGTATCCCGTGCTTTTCTCGAATGAGTGCCGAGCTGACTGTCGAGGGTGACACCGCCAAGTACAAGAACAGCTCCTCGTCTGGCACGGGCATTAAAAGTAGAGGGGGTGATGCCAAATATTTCTTGAGCTCCCAGAATATCTCCTCGTACTCTTCCGACCATTGAAAAGCCTTGCACAGGATCTTAGAAAATGGCAAACACCGATCGGTTGCTCGGGATGTAAACCTGTTCAATGCAGCAACCCGTCTGGCTAGACTTTGTACTTCTTTGGTTGACCTGGGCGACTACATGTTGATGATGGCCTGGATTTTTTCAGGGTTTGCTTCAATTCCCCTCCTTCTGACCAAGTGTGCTAAGAACTTTCTGGATGAGACGCCGAAGGTGCATTTGGTCGGGTTCAACCTCATCCCGAACTTCCTCAAAATGCTGAAGGCCCCGACCAAATGTTCCAGATGGTCAGACTCATCCCGGCTTTGACCAACAGATCATCAACGTATACCTCCATTGATTTCCCGATCAAGTCTTTGAACATGTGATTGACTAGGCGTTGATAAGTTGCCCCGGCATTTTTGAGGCCGAAGGGCATAACTTTGTAGTAGTAGGTTCCCTGATCCGTGATGAATGAGGTTTTTTCTTCGCCCCTGGGGTATGACATGACTAAAAAGTTGTGCACTTGTGTGCTATACCCAAGTGTAGGTAATCGTGCAAGTACTAATCTGGTTAAGACTAGGTCGATCCCACAGGGAAGGTGATAAACTAAATACCTAGATTAATCTCTAAAAGGAAACAATAAAAAATCAATATATGAAAGGTTGTAGAACACGAAGTTCCGCAAAGTGACTACTAAAAATAATGCAACTAAATTAAATTAAACTACTAATTAACTAATTAACTAAAGCGATGTTTTAAAATCGGTTTTCTTAATAAAAAGGGAATGTTGGGATCACACGAATCCGCAGTGATCATGCTATCTACCATGCAGTTACATTTAAGCTCTAAGGAGTGTATCTCTCTACAGTATTCCGTATTTTCTAAAAATAAGAATCAATAGTCCTTTCATGGCCGGAACTATCTCATCACAGTTAAATCGAAACACATGAAAGCGGTTTAACTCATTAGTTAAGTCTCGCATTCTGAATGATGTTAGCATCCAAAATGGTTTGCAAAAGTTATTGAAGAAAAAATGCCTTAAGGCTTCAAGTAATGAAACTGTTTTGACAAACTGAGCATGCGGGGGTAGTTTGATAACAAATCTCAAAAACAGAAAGTCTTGGTGACATGACTAAATAGTTGTGCGCTCTTGTGCAACACCCAAGTGTAGGTGATCGTGCAAGTAATACTGGATAAGTCCAGGTCGATCCCACAGGGAAGGAATAGGGAGAATGTCTACTAAGTTATAACCCCCAACTAGAGAATTGCTAGTCCCTAGCAATAAAGCGAAAATAAAACAAGCTAGACTAATACTACAACGACTAAACAAAATAAAATAAACTTATGCAACTAATCTAAAATAGAAAGAGAAAACTACCTAACTCACTTTCGTAGGAATCACAGTTGCTTTTAGCGAATGCAACATGCCGTTAAACTCCTAAGTTCCCCCTAGTGGACGAGTGTTGTCTCGTGAGGGTTTACAGTGAATATACCCACAAAATTCTCAATTTTTAAGTTCAAAAAGATGTAGAAAAACTATTAAAAACACTTTCTTTTATTCAACTATTAACTTAGCTCTACACGGATATATTAACCTCAAACCAACAATGAAAGAACCCACATACTCCTCATGTCACCAAGATAGATACAACAAATGCATCATATTTATGTATCCGTGTGTGTGTGAAGTTAACAGCTATGCATAACCCCTTATTTAGAGTTATCTAGACTATCATGCTCTCACAACTTGTAGTTTCAGCTCAATTCTCACATGGGTTTATACTCAGGAATGAATATCTCACAGAAATTGGTTTAATAATGTCTTACATGGTGTGAAAACTTTGATAAAAATTGAAAGTTTGGTTACTAATGCTTCCACACCTGACTCAATAAAGGACGAACATTTAGAGTACATAGTCTCAAGAAAGGAATACTACTTACTAGAGGAGCGAAATACCATGGATAACTCAACTTACACATTCATATTCAAACTAAGTTGTTAAAAATCATTAAGGCTTTGACTTTTCTATTTTTATATAGTAGGACAGAAATGAGAGGGGTAAGAAATCGCACATCTTTAGCATGTGATTTAGTTTAGTAATTTTACTTCACCTTATTCCAACCATTCTCTATTCTCATATATGTTTTTTTTAACACTGAACTCCTTCTTCTTTCCTTTTCTCTTTTATGCAACCCCTCCCACATTTACTCCCTCCTCGTCACACACTTCAACAATTTAATCAAATTAGATGTGCAACGGGGTTCATTGAGGTCAAAGCATAAGATTAAGGATTTAGATCTTTATAATAGACTTAGCAGTATTTACTAGGTGTGAGATTGAGAACAACGCATATTCTGGAATGTTGATACAGGTATATGGAAAGGTAAGGAGCGAATAACGATGGCTTAAATCATTTTTCAACTTCTTAGTTCTTAATACTTCAGTGTTCATTGAGTTTAGTTGGTAAATCCTGAACGTTTTCCTCTAATAAGCAGCCAAAATGAAGAATTAGAGACTATTCAACGAATTTTAATAAGTATATTCAATAAAAAAACAATTCGAATAATGTAATAATTCCCTTAGAAATTAAAGATTGACTCAGAAACTCACTAACGGTTACATGGTCTCTACTACTTGTTCTTTTAGCACAATAGGCATATTAACTCATTTTTAGGTTTTCAACATAGCTACTAACTAGTGCAATTGAATATTGGATACATGAATGGTCAACAAATGCAATCATCCTCGTGGAACTAGATAAATGTATCATTGCTTGATAACAGCTAAATAGAAGTGAATATTCAAAGTTGTTCCACCAATTCAGTTCAAAAATTTCTTAATAATTTAAAATTTAAATTTTAAATTTTCTTCAATTTCTTTAATTTATTTGTCCTTAAACTGTAAATGTAATCCAATTTTAATCGAGATTGTACGAAATGTGCAATGAAGTAATCCAGATTGCTACGTATAGATATGAGCAGGTGATTATCTACCTACATCCCACCCCCAACTGAAAATCGCAATGGCCTCAGAAGTTGATTTTCAAGTATAGATAGAGAGATATCACCTGATAAAGCATAGCAATAACCGCAAGCATAGTAATCTGTAAAGAAGGCATACAACACTCCAAACAACAAAGATCACATAAAATATGGAAAGATAGAGCATGAGATCCATACATGATAACAGAACTAAGCACTGGAACGATAAAATAATGAAAACAACAGAGCAGTGATAGTAAAATCCATAATAACCAAAGTCCAAAATAACCAAACAATCCAAACAGTCCAAAATATCCAAAAAAAACACAAGAAACTACTATAGAAGAGAGAACACAAATGTCCACAAACGCTGGGCTAGGCATCATTGGCAACATCGGATAAGATCTCGATCAGCACATCTGGAGTATCCACATCTCCATCCTCAGCAACAGTAGTAGCCGTCGCCGGGTCACTCACAGTCGGGGTAGCTGGTGTAGATAGTAATGGGTCAGCCACGATTGGAGGTGGTGGAAGCGGTGTCTCAGTAGAAGGTGGTGCCGCCGATGTAGATGGAGCATAAAGATCAACCTGTGGGGGTGGAGCTGAGGATAAAGGTCCAGTAGTGGGTGGTGGAGGTGTATGTAGAGGCTGGTTTACCCCTATCTGAGTCAATATCACCTCAAGTAGAGTCGTTATGCGGTCCATCTTGCCCTTGAGTCTGATCCGGGCCTCTCTCTCTACCATAAGTAACTCGTGAACAGTCAGGAGAGGCACAGAAGAAAAAGACTTTCCCTCGGCGGGAGTCTGAGACCGCTGTCTCAACTCAAAACGTGCAACCTCTTCAACAGGATCAACCACCTCCTCGAAATCATGCTCCTCAGCCTCCGTCGGCGTCCCAGAAGCTATATCCTCAGTCTCCATCCCTCCGCGCCTCCTCTTTGCTCCAATTTTGGTTTTGCCCTTCCCTTTCCTTTTTCTCTTTTGGGCATCAGAGCGGCGCATGGCGGTCTCACCAAATTGGCTCAAGGAAGCCTAAAAAACATCGGTAGCCAGAGGGAGTAATCTGCTCTGGGTCACGATGCGGTCAATGCCCCACGCACCTTTTAGGTGATTCTTGGCCGAAATATAGCATGTAGGCTGCACCAAAAACTCAATGTATAATCGCGGGAGGTAGACCCGCTTCCCAGTCCCCACACAGAACAATGCCTTTACGTACTAAGCTACCAGCTTCTCGTGATAAGAGGTCAGGAAGATACAATTGCATAGGACTGGATGGAGCATGTGGTACTTGTCAGTCAAGAACTGATCCTCAATATAAGACACGCCATTCCAGAACTGGACGGCACCGCCGGTAATCTCTCTCACAATCGTGGTATGAGGGATCTAGGGAGCACCCACACGATGAGGACAAACACACTCTGGCTCCTCTGGGACTCCTATAGTAGCAGATAAAGTGGCAGGACTGACGATGATCTCCCAGCCTCGGAAGTTAGAACGATAAGTGAATGGTACAGCCGGGTCCTTAATCATCGTTGCACAGACCTCCCGCACCCAAGAAACATTAACCCGTTTAGGCTGGGTCAACATCTCATACCATCGCGGCATATCCTTGATTCTGGCTAAGAACCATGGAGCGAAAAGCCAGGTCGTATTGAGGGGTCTCTCTATCATCACCTTACGGTGACTGAAGAATCGAGTGTAGCATGACTGGTAAAAAATATGATGGAACCCATGATCGGGGACCGGATCTGGTATAGCAAAATCGAAAGATTTCTCCTGAAAATAGCCCGTCGTGGGATTCATAGTGGGGTGACCTAAAATTTGAAAAAGAAAAGAGAAAAAAATGAAAATAGGAAAGCAAAGCAAAAAGGAAAAAAAACTACCACTGCAAAGGTTCGATCGATCGCAGTATGGTCGATCGATCGCTAAAGGACAGGGTTCGATCGCTCGAGCTCCGTTCGATCGATCGAACACAGTGAAAATGCAGAGATGACATACAATCACAGAATTGAACCGAGAAAACAAAGAAACAAGTTTACACGGTACGAATAGATCTTAGGGTCAACGGGGGCACCCCCCCTCGCAATTTAATCTCAAAATGGACAGAGGGGCCATAGAAACCTTACCTTGATAACTGTGTAGCACAGAATGATGAGTAGATGAGGATGGTGATAATGGGGCTGATCAGGAGTCACAAATAATGCGTATGAGGAGGGAAGTGAAACAAATCACCAAGTTATCTCGGTCGCCAATCGCTTGAGAGTGATGAGAGAGAGAGAACTGATGAAACGTCTGTCAGACACCTCATTTAAATACGAGTCTCGATCGATCGAGTAAGTTCGATCGATCAAATGGTCGATCGATTGAGACCTATTGAAGCGATTGAGGATGTGACGCCTTCGATCGATCGAAATGAGTTCGATCGATTGAGCCTGAAAATTCTAAAATACTTCTGAATTGAAAACTGTACACCCCAAACTAACTAAACTTATTCTGGACATACAGGAAGATGATAAAACAGTGTAAATGCAAACATGAGAACCAGAACTCACCATCAACATAGTAAAATGTCGCAAATGTTTATAAATAAAACTATTTAAGAGCATCCATGTTGCAACATTATAATTCCAAAGTTGGCACTAACGACCTTATTAATAAAGAAAAACTAAAAATAAAACTAAAATTAATAAAACTTTTGTCTAGGAGTACACTTCAATTGATAAAAAAATGATCAAAAGATAAAGCACAATTGAAGTGGAGCACTAATTTACAAACAAAAATATTCCTTCTTCCGCAGTTGCTTCTTCTTCTGCCACATTTTCGAGTGTAGATTCCAAACATGATGATTCTCTTTTCCAAAATAGTCGGAAAGCAGCAAGAATATCATCGAATGAGTCTGAAATCTCTGAGGAATTGATTGCACATGCAAGAGGTGATCCGGATGGAGACAAAGATAATGGAGTGTAATTTCTTAAAGGACTTTCCTCTTGCGGCGGAGTACTCGGGGGCACTATGTATGGTCCAAGTCCACGGAATAGCTGATGCAGGAGGAACAACGGTGGTAACATTGGATTCATAGTGATTATCCTGACAAAGGAAAAAAAGAAGAATACCAAAAAGAAAGGAATTAAGTAAAACAAGTGAAGAACTACTAGAAAGGAATAAACACAAAAAGATAAAAAAAAAAGAAATGTGACAAGGAATTTACCTCACTATTGGCATGATATAGCCATGTACATTAGCAGGTAGGGGGCATTGCAACCGGAACAACAAATAACTTAAGTGCACATAAATGTATGGAACCAATTCGATGACAAGGAAGTCATCAACATAAGTGAAGATAGCGTTGTGGCGTTCAGGCACCACATCCTGTAAATTGTCTTCCTCCCATGGTTCCCACATCAAATCGTTCTCCCATTATTCCAAGAGGGCATCATCGGCTTCCCCAACAACATATCCCTCTAGTTCGTTTTCCTCTTCATGGAAATCTAAATGTGCGAAGGGATTAATTTGGAGGAGTGCAGGATCATAAGGGATGTACCCTTGGGTTAAGTCAATGACATCGTCCGCTCTGGGCCCTTGATAGGGAGAGAGGCAAAATGCAATCTCCTCTGTTGTCCATGGAGGATTAGAATATTCTGAATCAGCCCATGACCCGATTGAATGGACGTCGTCATCCTTCATATTTTTAATAGCCTGCTGGTGAGACATAGAATGGAATAGCAGATTAGAATCGAGGTCACAATAAAAAAGAGACAAAAATAAATGAAATAAAAATAATGTGTAGTAAAGGAAAGAATACAACAACAGAATGTGAACACGCTTTGGTGTTTTAGGTGGAGGGATAGCTGGGCTCATTTAGCTCGATGTGCTCAGCTTCTGGTAGGAAGTTTTCCAAGAACGGTTTTAACCGTTGGCCGTTAACCTTGAAACAATCTTTGTTCTTGGGATTTATGAGCTCGACGGCCCCATGTGGAAAAACAGATTTGACAAGGAATGGACCTGTCCACCGGGATCAGAGCTTACCTGGAAAAAGGTGGATGCGAGAATCATACAGCAAGACTTTCTGTCCTGGCTCGAATGATTTTCGAAAGATCATTCTATCATGGTGAGCCTTCAACCTTTCCTTGTGTAATTTAGCATTGTCGTATGCATCTCGACGTATTTCTTCCATTTTAGCCAACTGGAGCTTTCGAAGATGACCTCCTTCTTTAATGTCAAAGTTCAATGAGCATGTCGCCCAATATGCTTTGTGCTCAATTTTGACAGGGAGGTGACATGCTTTTCCATACACTAACCTATATGGTGAAATCCCTAGATTTGTCTTATACGCAGTACGGTACGCCCATAGAGCATCGGTCAGTTTATATGCCCAGTCCTTTCTGTTGAAACTAACCGTCTTTTCTAGTATATGTTTAATTTCATGGTTAGCCAATTCTGCCTGCCCGTTAGTCTGTGGGTGGTAGGCGAGAGCGATCTTATGATTGACCCCATATTTATTGAGGAGTGACTCTAAAGGCCTGTTGCAGAAATGCTTGCCTTGGTCACTTATTAGTGCCCTCGGGGTTCCAAAACGCGATAGAATGTGTTCCTTAAGAAAGGACATAACCATTTTGTGGTCATTGCGTCTTATCGGTATCGCTTCTACCCATTTTGATACATACTCCACGGCTAGGAGTATGTATTCACAGTTGTTTGATTTCAGAAATGGACCCATGAAATCTATGCCCCAACAATCGAATATTTCAATTGTTATAATGGGGGTTAAGGGCATAGAGTTCCTTTTTGATATTGTACCTAGCTTTTGACATCATTGGCACGATTTAAAAAAAGAATATGCATCCTTAAATATAGTGGGCCAATAGAAACCACTGTGTAGGACTTTTTGTGCGGTTTTTTGCGAAGTAAAATGACCACCACAGGCTTCAGAATGACATAAGGCTAAAATCACGATTATATCCTCATTTAGGACGCAACGTCTGATGAGCTGATCAGTACAATACTTAAATAAGTAAGGGTCATCGAAAAAGAAATGACGTGCGAACGAAAAGAACCGTTTCTTATCCTGATTTGACCAATGACTCGGGGTTTCTCCTGTAACAAGATAATTTATTATATCCGCATACCAAGGCAAATTGGAAATAGTTATCAGTTGCTCATTTGGGAATTCATCTTTAATTGGTATGGGTTCAGTGTTGTCAGTAAATGTTAACCGAGATAAGTGGTCAGCCACCACATTCTCTACTCCCTTTTTATCTTTGATTGTGATGTCGAATTCTTGGAGTAGGAGTATCCAACGGATAAGCCTTTGCTTTGTGTCCTTTTTAAATAACAGGTACTTGAGGGCTGAGTGGTCTGTAAAATAGACGATTGGGGACCCTATTAGATATGACCTAAATTTATCTAGAGTGAAGACTATTGCCAGTAGCTCTTTTTCAGTGGTCGTATAATTCATTTGAGTTTCGTTGAGTGTTCGACTGGCATAGTAGATTACATAGGGCTTATTATCCTTCCTTTGTCCTAGGACTGCCCCAATGGCATAGTCACTAGCATCGCACATTAGTTTGAAAGGCAAACTCCAGTCAGGTGCTTGTATTATCAGTGCAGAGGTAAGGTGTTCTTTTAGTGCATCAAAAGATGCTTGACAGTTATCTGACCACTCAGAAGGTGTGTCTTTGACTAAGAGTTGACAAAGTGGTCGGGAAATTGCACTAAAATTTTGGATAAAACGACGATAAAATCCTGCGTGTCCCAGAAAAGAGCGGATGTCTTTAACTCGCATCTTGCTAGCATACGTTCTAGATTATCTAAGCAATTTTCAAAATTATGGCCGAACACCGAAAAATCGTCCATAAAGACCTCGAGTATTGGTTCGACCATATCATTGAATATGCTCAACATGCACCGCTGAAAAGTAGCAGGTGCGTTGCATAAGCCAAAAGGTATACGACGGTAGGCGAATGTACAGAACGGACATATGAAAGTTGTTTTCTCTTAATCTTCAGGAGCAATTTCAATTTGGTATAGCCACTATATTCATCCATCAAACAGTAATACTTATGACCCGCCACTCATTCTAGCATTTGATCCATGAATGGTAATGGAAAGTGGTCTTTCTGGGTCACAGTATTCAATTTTCGGTAATCAATACACATCCGCCATCTAGTGGGAATGCGAGTCGGTACCAATTTGCTGTCCTTATTTGGGATTACCGTTATACCCGCCTTTTTGGGCACTAATTGGGTTGGGTTAATCCAGGGGCTATTAGAAATAGGATATATGATCCTAACATTAAGTAATTTAACACTTCCTTTTTGACGACTTCTTGCATATTGGGATTCAGACGCCTTTGCATTTGTCGTGAAGGTTTAGCGTCGTTCTCAAAATATATTTTATAGGTGCATACGGATGGACTTATGCCTTTGAGATCGGCAATAGTCCATCCCAATGCTCCCTTATGCTGTTTTAGCATTTGGATTAATTTGCCCTCTTGTTCCAGATTGAGAGTGGATGAAATTATGATGGGGTAAGTCTTTTCAGTCCCTAGGAAGGCATATTTGAGCTCTATTGGAAGCTCCTTTAATTCCAAATCAGGAAACTGAAAATTAGAGGGCATGACTAGTTTTGTTTTTGGAGGTAGGGGTTCATATGGTGTTACCCACATGCTTTCAGCTCTATCCTCCTCTTTCGTTTCCATCATGAGGCAGGTGTGATTTAAAATGGCATCTAAAGGAGTAGAATCGTTGGGTTTGTAGATAGTGTCAAATTGTGACACTACTACTTCCAAAGGATCTTTATAATTAACGAAGTCGGTCTCATCTTCAATGATCATTTTGATGAAGTTAACTTCTTCTTCGTCCTCATATTCTTCAGGTCGGGGATTTGAAAAGATTTTTACACTCAGAGTCATATTCCCGAATACGATGGTCATAATACCACTTCTTATTTTGATTATGGCATCAATAGTGTTGAGGAATGGATGTCCAAATACTACCGGGATTTGTGAACATGGATTAGACACAGGTTCAGTGTCCAAAATTACAAAATCGACTGGGAAGACGAAGGAGTCTATTTGCACTAGAACATCCTCTAGTATTCCTCTAGGGTATTTGATTGACCTATCTGCCAATTATAATGCAACTCGGGTAGGTTTGAGTTCACCCAACCCTAGTTGTTTATAAACTGAGTATGGTAGTAGGTTTACGCTAGCTCCTAGATCGAGGAGTGTGTTGTCTATCTTTTGATTCCCAATTCGGCACGAGACAGTTGGGGTACCGGGGTCTTTGAGTTTTGGAGGCAATTCATTTTGGATGATTGCACTTGCTTGGCAAGCAACATAAGCATGTTTCTTCACACTTTGTCTCCTCTTGACCGTGCATAAGTCTTAAAGGTACTTAACATAGGCCGGCACTTGTTTGATTGCATCAAGGAGTGGAAGATTTATTTTTACTTGTTTAAATAATTCCAAGAACTCCTTATTCTTTGCTTCATTTTTGGGTTTCTTAAGTCTTTGAGGGTAAGGCGCAGGGAACGGGCATTTGGGTAATTCATCTTTTACTGGTTCCTTTCTGGGCCTTCTCTCAACTTCTTCTACTTCTCTAGGAGCCTCATCTCTTCTTGAGTAGACGGTTTGTTTTTAGTTACCACTTCATTCTCTTCATACTCCTCGGGAGTAGAGAGGAGTATATTGTACCCTATAATCTTGCCGCTTCGTAGAGTAGTCACAGCTTTTGTCTCTTCATGATTAGTGGGACCATTGTTGAATCCCTTAGACTTTTGAAGTGGTTGAGCAGGAAATGTTCCACTCGATCCCTCTTGTCGTGCATCCATTCTCTCTAATGTTGCGGACATTTTACTCATCATTTGAATTAATTATTATGTTAAATTCGCATTAGAGAGCGGATCTTCCTCTTGCACCTTTTTGTGAGGTGGCACGTAAACATTTGATTGCTGATTATTAGAGGATTGAGCTTGGTTGTAATTGTGTGATCTATTTTGATTGAATGGCTGGGGCTGCCTATTGTACTACCCTTGATAGTGATTATTGTTATTGTAGGGCTGTTGTTGTTGGAATTGGTTTTGGGACCCAGCATCATTTTTCCAATCAAAACTGGGGGTATGTAGTGACCCATTAAAGTTGAGGTTATTTCCAAATTCGCTAACTGGCATGGCATTTTTGTGGTATGTCAATCTCCCCGCCAATTCGGTCCAAACTTGGCAAGGGATGGAAGAGCTATTTCATGGCCAGTTCTATAGGACTGAGCCCGAAACATCGCTGGTAGACCTGTCCAGGATGATGCAATTAGTAGGAGAAACTATAGAAACCTACATAGCCCATTTCCGTAAGGTAAAGTATCGGTGCAAGACTGTTTTGCCTGAGGAAGAATATGCTAAAATGGCCATGGGGGGCATGTCCTTTGAACTTTACAAGAGGTTTGAAGGAACTGACTTCTGTGATTTATTTGAGCTAGTCACGTGGGCCGCTCGTTATGAACCCATCCTTTTGGATGAGTAGGAGAAGAAGAACTCGTCCAAAGGGACGTACTATAAAGACCCTAATTACGAGGTCCACCTAATGGAGTGTGACCTCAAAGCAGAGAGTGACATGGCTGAGTCAATCTACAAACAGCCAATTGTATGTATCGCCTTGAATAAACCTATCAACAATAATGCCTCTGCAAAGAAGATGGCATTTGAGGTGGGAAAAAATTGTACTTTTGACATAACCAACGCTGATCAAATATTCAATGCCTTATTGGCCGATAAAGTGATCAAGCTGAGTGAGGACCATCGGATCCCAAAGGCTGATGACCTAAAAAATTAAGAATACTGTAAATGGCATAATTCCTGGAAGCACTCCACTAATAATTATGTTATTTTTTGTAATGTTATATAGGAAAACGTGGAGAAAGGAGTGTTCAAGTCCTCGGATAAGGCTATGGGGATTGACGCAAATCCGTTTCCTCAAATTACCGGCACCAATATGGTTATGCCCGACTTAACCAAGCTGACAAGGCCAAGGCCAAAGATAGACTTGACCGACCAAGAAGTTTTGCTAAGACAGAGAGAAGGAAAACAAATCACCATTTCAGCCATAAATAGGCCGAAAGTGACAATACATGAGCTCCAACGAAGTTATCAAGAGTGGAAAGAAAAGGGCCACAAGGTCGAGCAAGAAATGGCTAGGTCCGATACTAATAACTTGATAGCAGATCTGCGATGACAAATGGAGTTCATTGAACAAGGCTTTTCCCCAAGATGCAAGGCTAAAAGATATTTCTAGCCCGAGTAAGAGACCAGAGGCAATGAACATCGGGAGCCAAGCCTGAGAAGATCTGTATATGAGAGGTTGTCACTGCCTTGGCAGAGTCAGGCAAAGCCTGAGTGGTGGGCAAAACCCTCTTTGGCTCTGCAAACCGGCCTAGGTGAATCAGGCCGATTGGGGGCAAGAGGTACCCGAACAATTCCAAAGCTTAAGCTGCAAACAAAGTCAGCCACCTCAAACAAGAGACCAAGGATGGTGTCACCACCTCGGATGAAAGATGAGAGATGGCATAGGGTTGAACATCCCAAATTCCCAATGCAGCCACAGTATAGCAAGTCTAAAAAAAGGAGGTATCAATGCATGAGACAGGCTGAACGAGAATGCCAGTACTGGAAAAATCGAGTTGGAAACTCTCCTAAACCCACAACACTTACATGGCCTGACACCCAAGAACTTTCAGTTGAGGCCGAATCGTTTTGTAATAGAGAGGTTAGAGCGATGCATACTACGGGACACCTGAAGGAGGAGGGATGTATGCCTATATTGGACAGGATAAGTATTGAAGCCGATGATGATATGTCAGACTCCAACACTTCACCAATTCAATTCGGAACTATTCCGGTAAGTCTGTCATCTAATATGGTGTTTACTTTGCCCATGTCTTTCATGGCCAAGCCAGATCAGCCAACGGCCATGGATGGCGACGTAATGGAGGGCCTGACCAAAGATTCAACCATGATAGAAGAGGTTTTCTGGAACGGGGGAGAGACCGTTAAACCCAGTGTGGTGGAGGCCACAAGCAAGAATGTGGATGCTACTGACATACAGTCCGATTGACCTAAAATAACCATCTTGAGGCCGAAAGGACTACAGAATGAAGAAGGACTAAGGTTGGCGGGACCGGTCAAAGTGGTTTTTGAAAAACCTACCTATAGATGTCTCAGCACTTAAAGCCATTATACGTGAAGGGACATAGGGAAGGAGTCCCCATAAACAGAATATTGGTTGATGGTGGACCTACCATCAACATTATGCCCCAAATAATGCTGAGGATCCTTCAGAAGTCCAATTCAGAGTTAATTCCAACCGAGATGAATGCATTGTTTGGCTGTGATTGGATACATCCTAATTATTGTATCCTTTTTACTCTCCATCAGTTACTGATTTTCTGGAGAGGCGACGAAGTAGAAGTAGTGGGGGCTGATACAAAGCCATTCGTAGTATGAGTGCAAACGACTGATGCAGTGTTATATGAGGATGATATCGGACTAGTCAAGTTGTTAGGATGTGGCAAATTGGGAAGTCCTAACGCAGCTATATTCCGTAAAGAAATTGTATCAGATTTGAAAAACGGTTACCACAATCTCAGTCGGACAGAAGAATCAAGGCCGAGTGAGATAAAACGAGCAAGAAGACGTTGATGGATCAACAACCGATTGAGGTTGATAGACAGTTGGCCCTAAAGGCTAGCTTGGCCAAATGGTGTGCATACATGGCTGATCGGAGATTGGAGATCAGCCTAGAGGACGGAATGGTTAATTTGGCCAATTGCATCTATAAAGAAGAAATGCCAACAGAGGAAGAGATTCAAATGGATGAACTGGAAAAGGTGATAGCCAAGCTTGATGATTTGAAGGCCGATGTACAGGACCCACTATTGGAGATCAACCTAGGTAAGGAAGGAGAACACAAGCCTACATATGTGAGCCAGGCGCTCGAGCCACAGTCTCAGGCCGAGATCGTTGCTCTCTTACACAAATACAAGGATTGCTTTGCTTGGGATTACGATGAGATGCCCAGACTATCCAGGGAATTGGTTGAATACCGATTGCCAATTAAGTCGGGGTACAGGCCATTCAAACAGCTTCCCCCGTGCATGTCACCTGAAGTAACTCTGAAGGTGAAAGAAGAAATTGAGAGGCTTTTGGGGGCTGGTTTCATTCGGACTGCTAGGTACGTGGAATGGGTTTCAAATGTAGTTCCAGTGGTGAAGAAAAATGGGAAGCTGAGAGTCTGTATTGACTTTAGGAACCTAAACCAGGCTACCCCAAAAGATGAGTATACTATGCCCATGGCCGATCCGCTGATTGATTCTGCTCCTAAGCATAAAATTTTGTCCTTTATGGACGAGCACCCGGGGTACAACCAAATCTACATTGCAGAAGAAGATGTCCCAAAGACTGCTTTTCGGTGCCCGGGGGCAATTGAAGCCTTTGAATGGGTTGTCATGCCCTTCGGTCTGAAGAATGCCAGAGCCACCTATCAATGATTGATGAATTCAATCTTCCATGATATGATTGGATGATTCATCGAGGTCTACATCGATGATGTGGTGGTAAAGTCAGAAAGTAACGCCGATCATCTGAGAGACTTGGAAAATGTATTTTAAAGAATGCGGGCTCACAAACTTAAGATGAACCCTCTCAAATGTGCTTTCGGCGTCACAGCAGGGAATTTCCTAGGTTTCCTAGTGCATCAAAGAGGGATAGAGGTTGACAAAAATAAGGCTCGGGCTATCCAGGCAGCAAAGACACCAAGTAACAAGAAAGAGCTTCAGAAGTTGCTCGGGCAGATCAATTTTACTGAGAAGATTTATATCCAATTTTGCAGGGAAGACCCAAGTATGGACCCCACTATTGAAGATCAAGATCGATGAAGAATTCAAATGGGAAGATAGCCATCAACAAGCCTTCGAGGGAATCAAATGATATTTGTCAACCTCCCCAGTATTAATGCCACCCAAGAAGGGTAGATATCTCAAATTGTATATATCGGCCTCCGACTGTTCAATAGGAAGTATGTTAGCTCAAGACAATGAGCAAGGCAACGAGTAGGCCGTTTATTATTTAAGTAGAATTTTGACTCTAATCGAGTAGCGCTATGCGTCGATTGAGAAGTTATGCTTGGCATTGTATTTTTTCTCATAAAAGTTAAGAATGTATATGTTGCCCATTTCCACTTACATAATATGTCAAAGTGATGTGATAAAATATATGTTGTCGAGGCCAATTATGGGAGGCCGAATTGGGAAATGGACCTTGGTCTTGATGGAATTCGCCATCCAGTACCGATCACAGCAATCGGTCAAAGGCCAGGCCATAGCCAATTTCCTGGCCGATCACCCAGATCCTTCTGATCTGGGAGAATTGCCCCTAACACCCAAAGTTCTAAACGCGTCCTTTGTCCCATGGACATTGATCTTTGATGGTTCCAAAAACGCAGAGGGTGCTGGGGTAGGTGTGGTTATTGTATCACCCAAGTATAAGAAGGCAAAAATGTCATTTCAGCTCAATTTCAAGTGCACCAATAATCAGGCCGAATACAAAGCACTTATTATTGGACTAGAAATACTCCTTGAAATGGGGGCATCATCCGTGCACAAAAAGGGAGACTCAGGGTTGGTGATCGGACAGATATCTGGAGGATTCTAGTTAAGAAGTTGGGAACTCTGCCCATTCTACTCTGTGGCCACTCAACTTATGGAGGCATTTGATAACATTAGTGTGAGTTATATTTTGAGGTCCTCAAATACCGAGACTGATAAGCTGGCAAAAATAGGATCAGCCTCGTCTTCTATGAAGAACTTAGAGGACCAAGTTATTACTGTTCATGTCCGATCATTATCGTTAGTTGCAAAGAGAGGTTGGTACATTACCACTAATTCGGTCTTGATGGAGGATGACGATTGGAGAATGCCCATCATTGAATACCTGAATCACCCGAACATTAGGGTAGACCGAAAGGTTAGACTATTTGCTGTCTGATTTGTGATGCTTGATGGAGAATTGTTCAAGAAACCATCGGTAACGACATGATCTTGAGGTGTTTAGGTAAGAAACAAGCCATGCAGGTTATGGCTGAAGTACATGAAGGGATCTGTGGGGCACATCAGGCCGGTACAAAGATGAAGTGGTTGCTGAGAAGATATAACTATTACTGGCCCGGTATGCTGAAAGATTGTATCAGCTATGCAAAGGGATGTCAAGCTTGCCAGAAGCATGGCTCGATCCAGCATATGCCTGCTAATGAGCTCCAACCAGTAATCAACCATGGCCGTTCTGAGGATGGGCTATGGATTTAATTGGCAAAGTCCTACCGCCGTCATCGGGCCAACACTGTTTTATCATAGTAGCTACAGACTACTTTACTAAGTGGGCTGAGGCCATACCTTGCAGAACGGTGACTCAGGCCACCATAATAAAATTCATTGAAGAACATATCATCCATAGGTTTTGCCTGCCAGAGACTATTATGGCCGATCAAGGGTCTGCTTTCACAAGAATAAAAATGTTAGCCTTTGCAGAAAGTAGGGGGATCAAAATTCTTAATTCTACGCCCTACTATGCACAGGCTAACGGGCAGGCCGAGTCTACAAACAAGATCCTTAAGGGGATCATTGAGAAGATGATCGATGAAAACCCCAAGGTGTAGGACAATCTTTTGTCCGAAGCTCTATGGGCCTATCGGACATCTAAAAGGTCAAGTACCGGGGTCACACTGTTCATGCTGACCTATGGACATGACGCTATGTTACCTATGGAAGTCACAGTCTAATCGGCCAGAAAGGCTTTACAGAATCAGCTTGAGCCTGCTGAGTATACAGAGGCCATGATAGCTAAGTTGGAGGCGCTTGATGAAGCACGACTTACGACATTGGATTCGTTGAAGGTTCGAAAACAACAGGCAGCCCGAGCATGCAACAAAAGGGTGAGAGAGAAGTCTTTTTGTATGGAGGACTTGGTTGGAAGGCCGTCTTGCCTATTAAAGAAAAAGACAACCGGTACGGTAAATGATCGGTCAATCGGGAAGGCCCTTTTATCGTTGATAAAGTCAAGAAAGGTGGTGCGTACAGGCTAAGAGACGTTGATGGGATGGTTCATGCTAGGTTAATTAATGGTCAGTATTTAAAGTCCTATTATCCTACATTGTGGGAGACCATCGATCTTGAATACAAACCAAATCCAGGGTTGGAATACGAGCAACATATCAATTATGAGCCTGAGCCCGAATCATTAAAGAAAAGATCATTTGCATTAATGAAGCTGAGCATAGCTTACTTACAAAAAAAAAAGAAATAAATTACATTTACAACATACAAAAGATAGAAGTCGGCCTCTAGGCCGACCCAAAATTCCTAAGTTTGGCCCTTAAATCCTCCCAAGCCTTGTTAGCTTCGGCCCGATCTCGCTTTGCCTTCTCGAGTTTTTGGGCCCATGCTCGGGATACCGAGATGTTGGTCTGCAATTGATCACTGTACTTCTGGGCATCACCACCAAGTTGGGCCAGCAGTTCATAAATTTTCACTATTGCTGCATTATTGGTGCGACCTCGGCCTCGCATTGTGCGAGCTAAGCTTTAAGTGCAGCAATGCGATTGTGCAGCCAAGCGTCTCTGGCTATCACCTAAGCCCGAGAGGACTTGCTCGCTTTGAATTTAGCTTTGGCGCCCTCAAGAAATTTTACTGTTTTTTGCCAAGAGCCAAAGTGAAGTTCTGCATCAGCTTGAACCTTAAAGGCCGATTGGTCCAACAGACGGCAGCGTGGGAGTCTTTCTTGTGCCTCTCGGAGTAGAGACAGCTGCCCATCAGATAAAGAAGGGTCAGCCAAGAGTGTGTTCAGAGCTGCTTCAATATTAGCAGCAGGTGGAAGATTTGAGAGGTCTTGATCAGCCAGATGAAGGAGAAGGTCTTTTAATCTCTGAATACATGACGGAGAGATCGCCTCGGGCTCAAGAGGACCTAGTTCAAAAGCTCCTAGGTCCAAGCCGGAGAAGAAGTCGTCAAATGAGATATACGGCTCTGGACCTATGGGAACAAACTGTTTAAAAGAATAGGGGTCAAAAGATGTTTCAAGTATTCATGAATAAAACAAGAGAGGTTACAATACCTGGGTATGAGAAAGTAGTGAGGCTGAAATCTGCTGACAAACATCGGCCTCACTTGGCTGAGAAGTCGATGGTTGAGAGGGCTGCTGACCGAGTTCGGAAGAGGGAGCAATACTGGTTTCCACCCCTGGGCTAGTAGTAGTCTCTGCACTCGGTAAAATTTGAACGCCCAGGGTAGAGCCTGAGTCATTAGCAAGGTCCTCAACCCTTGGAGCTATAGGATCTTCGAGAGTTTAGGCAGGATCGGCCTCAATAGGTTCTCTTGTTACTTGAGAGGACAATCCTGTGACAGCACTGGTGTCGTCTTGGCCGAAGGGGGCTCCAAGTACAATTGAAGCAGTCTGCTTAATTTCTTCTCTAGCCATTTCCATACCAATACCAGCATCGAGGACATCCTTGCTGCTGGAGGAAAGAACCACTTGTTCAGAAATGTTGCCTCCAGAGGGATCACCATCTTCATCATCATCAGAGGAGGTTAGAGGTGGCACATCAGAGGAGAGCAGAGAAGAAGAGTGGACGGTCCATTTCAAGCCTTGAGCGGCTGAGCATAATGGCGTCGTAGATGCCCGTCTGTTTCCAGACATAGACCTTAGAGGCCGATACCTTAACTACCCACTTGTCCCAGTCAGCTGTAGGGGTAGGCCTGCCCCTGATGGGGTGTGAAGTAGTCCAAATTTTGTTCCAGTTGGCAGGAGGGTGAAGGAACACTTTGTTGTCCACCCGCAGGTACAGGGGGTGGAAGGCAGCTGGAGGGTCACCGCGAAATGCCGCACCGAGACCCGGGGCCACCGAGGAACCGTCGGGGGAGCTGTAGTGAGTAAGGTATTTTTTGGAAACGTCTGCAGAGTGAGTTTTGGCGAGGGTTCTGACTTCTCTGTAGCGATTTTGTGGTGGTGGAGCGTCGACAAAGGTTTTCTTGCCTTTGGAAGTGGTTGCCGATGCTGTTTTAGGAGCCATTTGAATGAAGGTATATTGCCGAAAAAATGGAGGACAGAGAGAAAAGCTCTGGATGCTTGGGATTTTAGAGAGAGAGAGTAGACGCAAGTGAGGAAGATGGAAAGAGTTTTTGAAAATCTTGCCACTTTATATCACGCCACATTAAATGTGGAGTGACTGGTGGGATTCTCTAGATTTGACAAATCTCTGCATGGCTAACACGTGGCAATTTTAAAATTCAAAATGTCACATTAATCAAGGCGGGACGTTTGATATGCCTTTTGGGGGGCAGTTGTTTGCACCCAAAAACTGCCAAAGGTTTTTGGGCCCGAGCGACATGAAATTGGATAGGGGAGGCCGGCCCAAGGGTTGCAATAGTCTATCGGGCTCGGGTGGACGATGTTACATGGTCTAAAGATCCATAGCTATTGGTTAAATATGGTGAAGTCCAGATGAATGATGAGCAGCCTAAAGATTGTATCAACTATGCAAAGGGATGCCAAGCTTGCTAGAAGCATGGCCCGATCCAGCATATGCCAGCTAAAGAGCTCCAACCAGTAACTAAACCATGGCCGTTCTGAGGATGGGCTATGGATTTAATTGGCAAAGTCCTACCGTCGTCATCAGGCCAACACTATTTTATCATAGTAGCTACAGACTACTTTACTAAGTGGACTGAGGCCATACCCTGCAGAACGGTGACTCAAGCCACCATAATAAAATTCATTAAAGAACATATCATCCACAGGTTTGGCCTGCCAGAGACTATTATGGCCGATCAAGGATCTGTTTTCATAGGAACAGAAACGTTAGCCTTTAAAGAAAGTATGGGAAGCAAAATTCTCAATTCTATACCCTACTATGCACAGGCTAACGGGCAGGCCAAGTCTACAAACAAGATCCTTAAGGGGATCATTGAGAAGATGATTGATGAAAACCCTAGGGAGTGGGACAAGCTTTTGTCCAAAGCTCTATGTGCCTATCGGACATCTAAACGGTCAAATACCGGGGTCACACCGTTCATGCTGACCTATGGGCATGATGCTATATTACCTATGGTAGTCACAGTCCGATCGGCCAGAAGGGCTTTATAGAATTAGCTTGATCCTGGTGAGTGTACAGAGAACATAATAGCCGAGTTGGAGGCGCTTGATGAAGCGCGGCTTACGGCCTTGGATTCGTTGAAGGTTCAAAACAACGGGCAGCCCGAGCATGGAACAAAAGGGTGAGAGAGAAGTCTTTTTGTACAGAGGACTTGGTCTGGAAGGCATCATATAAATTAGGGTCCGGGCCTGCATCCGCATGTTTGTCTCACATGCATGCACTATTCTTTTCGGTCTGCACAACATAAGTTAGTCCACATTTCTCAACTCCACTGTCATTGTCTATCCAAAAATCATCACTATTAGAATCTGATACAAACCTCTTAAATCTGTAGGTCAGTATAGATTCCCAAAGTCAACAGCTGGGGTCCTAATCCTTGGTCAGAAATTTAGACAGTCGTTTGGTCAGGATCAGCCTGCCAAGTTATTTTAGCATGAATTAGGAAGAGTTAGAAAACAAGGTCACTAAGTTGGGAGCAACTATAAGCCAGCAGTCCGACAGCCTGGCCCAAGTCTTGAAATTCATGGAGGAACTAAAATAGCAACAGCCACAATACCAACCTGGGTTCCTACCACCACCGCCAGGGTTCATGCCACCACCTCCGTTGGGGTTTATACCACCTCACATCCCTGTACATGAGAATGACAGAGAAGAAGAATGGTTCCTGGGGTCCCGCCGCCTGTATAGGAGAAGAAATTCCATGAGAAAATGGACAAGGTTGACTAGCTAGAAAGCGTGCTGAGGAAAAGCAAAGGGGTCGATGACTATATGCTAGATCTGGAAGGCCTTTCTGAGCCTGTTAAGCTGAAACTGCCGGAGAACTTCAAGATGCCTACCATTGATCATTTGGATGGAATTGGTAAATTGAAAAGCCATGTGAAACTATGCATGAGCATCTTCCAATCGATGGGCTGCACCCATAAGCACATTTCAATGCTATTCCCGCAAACTCTCACAAAGTCCGCACTGTCATGGTTCCTAACCTTGGAAGCCTCCAAAACTCGGGCATGGGAAGATATTGTTTGGGTGTTCATCGATCACTATTCCTACAACAAAGAGCTTGATGTCACCATTGAGGATCTGGAAACTACCCAGCAGAACAATAATGAATCCTTCACTGAATTTCTGAGCAAGTGGAGGAACAAAGTGGCCCAAATGACTCATCATCCGATTGAGAAAGGACAGCTAAGAATGCTCATCCAGAATCTGCATGAAAAATTGTTCTATTAGTCCATCTCCACCTTTGAGGAGCTATTTGAAGTTGGAACTCGTATCGAAGATGCCATCAGGGAAGGAAAGATTAAGAAGGAAGAGCCTCCAAGTCAGTCAAAAAGGCCCAACTACTCCCGAAACCCCCCAGATGTCAATGCCCTTAGTAGCCAACTCATACCATACCCCTCAGGCCATACCAGTCCCCTAACCAAGCTAACTACTCCAATCGTCCATTCCAAAAAAAGCCTCCTCGTAACTTTAAAAAGCTAGAAATTCCCCTCTCCTCAGCCTTAGATTGGCTCCTCAAGAAAGGCCATCTCCAACTACTCGAACTGCGAAACACCCCACCACCACCGAGTTGTGATATATCCAAATATTGTGCCTACCACCAAGCCCCTGGCCACAACACTAATGATTGCATGTACCTCGGTCATGATATTCAAGACCTCATTGAGCAGAATATCATCGAGCTACCACTAAAGCAGCCCCATGTCACCTAAAATCCCCTACTAAACCACTAAAATATCACCTTTATCATGTCCAACACTGTATCCTTCAACCCTATAACATATATCACCCCCTTAGGACATCCCTTATCCCTTATTGACATCCCGGAGTCAGGGAGAATTCATCTGATTAAAGTTGAGGATGATGAATGGCAGCAGTAGCTAGATGCTGAACGAGATTTATTCTTCCTGGAAGAACATGATATAGGGGTAGTAGACCTAAAATAGTATGATCCTAATGATGAAAATGATGCCTCTATATGGAATGAGCCCGAGAAACCATTTGTGGGAATAGATTGTGATTGGTTCAAAGAAGATGGGACTATACTACCCCTACTGAAATTGATCATCTGACCAGGTCAGACCGTCATTATAAGCCTCCGCAGCCTGTCACTGAAAACATAAAAAAAGGTCAATCAAAGACAAAGGAAAGGGAAAAATGGATGAGATCATCGAGGAAGATAATGAGTTGATAAAGCAGCTGAAGAAAACCCATGCACAACTCTTGATGTGGGACATTATGGTAACATCGTATAAGCATAGGCAAGCCGTGTTGAATGCCTTGGTTGGGATTGAGGTCCCCATCGATGCTACATCGGAAGATAAGGTGGCTTTCTTAGGCATACTCACCCCTGATCCAATCATTACCTTTTTTGATGAAAACCTACCACCAGAAGGATCTACACACAACAAAGCTTCGTATATCACTGTTGGATGCAAAGGTGTCATACCCGCTCTCGCGATATTTAACTACATTACTTTAGCATACATGGTATGCTTATTGTGGTATTAATTAACACGTGTGAAGTGAGTGATAACTCACCAGTTATTTGGAGGTGTCTTTTGAGAATCCAGTATTTAGCTTTGAAAGCAGTCCGAAAGTTGGGCATGTGAGAATTCCCTATGGTTGGAAAAATCAGAAATAACTCATAATTATGTGCTTAAATGTTTATTTAGGCATATGTGAATATAATTGATTATTATATTATTGATAGCGACTCATCGGAGTCATTAGATACCAGTGAGGATGAAATTGAACACGTTACATAATTAGTAGGCTAATTAGTAATTTCATAAAATTTTTACATGGGACCACGTGTGGGAACCACATGGGACTTAGATGAATACTCAAATACTTTTGTATAGTAAACTAGTTAGCTTAATAACTAGTAGGGGTTTCACTAGAAATACCCATAATATGGTTTACATATTATAGAGAGGAGAGAGAAGGAAATAACTCATTATTGTCTTCTCATTATATACATATTGTTAGAGATAGGGAGAAGAGAAAGAGAAGAACTTTGGTGTTCTTGATCATTTTTCGACGATCTGAGTAGCAATCGACCTCTAATCTTTGATACGAGACCGGTTTTGGACTCGTGGAGGTAAGGCCTACGTATATTTATCTTTTATTTTGAGTTTAATTGATAGGTTCTTGGCAGGCCCATGTGGGACCGACAATCAAAATTGGCCATTTTTATGTAGGAATCAAACCCGTTGTAGAAGTGAACTTCTATTTCATGTTCTTAAGCAAATCGTTTGAGGTGAGTGATATTAATCTCAACTTTTGGATGATTCTATGGTTTAATGCATTTGATATGCTAGGGACCTTGTATAGATATCATGTGTAGTTCATATTAGGCAAAACTCATGTGTAACGTAGACCCAAGGCATGCTGAAATGAAAAGCATGATGATTTCCTGGTTGAGCATGTTTATATGACATGTGGGTTAAAGGGGGATTTGTGCTAATTCACCTTGAGATGTCCTCTCGAAGGGGAAGGATTAGTAGTGACGACGGTCACTTGTTGAGAAAGGCATTAACGTGACATGTCAAAGGGGCATGGGTCGTGGTTGAGTCTTAAGACTTTGGATCGGTGAATGTGCACTTATTTTCTAGAGACCATATTGTTATGTATTATAATGGATTGGAATATATTTGTCATCTGTATGCTTGATTTATATTATTCACTAAGCGTTAGGTTAAACAAATCCACATATCTGTAATTATATAAATAACCATTCAGGGGCAAGGACTGGAGCAGAGAATTGCGGGTAATGAGGCGAGGAAGGACCGAAAGCTCCTTATGTTCTTAGAACTTATATCATGTTCATAATATGTGTTTAAATCATGCCGGTCATTTAATCGTGCTACTTGTATTAAAACTTGTTATAGATGTGAGTATGACACTTGGTTCACCTTAGGACCTAGTTGTTGAGGCATGTGAAGCTTGTAATTTTGATACTTGTAATCCGGGAGGGGTTTATGGTGTTGTATAAATGGATATATATATATGTGTGTGTGTGTTTACAAGTCTTTGGAATGTTTAACTAGCTTTTAAAATGGTTTTGGTTTGAAACGCATTGGTTTGAAAGGCGTTGGTTCGAAATGGTTGTGTATAGTTTTGTTTTTTTGGTAATATAAATATTATTTTATTAGCGACGTTTGTTGCGAAAGTGCCGGGATTTAACGGCGTTTATTAGGAAGTGCTGGTAATTAATGGCATTTGTGAAAAAACATCGGCAATAGTGAATACGGTCTTTTAGAGGTTGGGTTCTGCCCAGACTCTATTCGACTGGTCGAGCGAGGCAATTCGACTAGTCGAAATACCCCCTGGAACAAATTTTAAACTCCTACTTCCAATGTTCGAAACAACTTCTAATAAGGCATGGAGGTACCTTTGGGGACCCATTAACCTACAAAACTGTTACTTTTGAAAACAAAACTCGTTAAGGCGTGTTTGGGCACGTGTTTAAAATAACCTTAGAAAAACTTTTTGGAAGTTGGTTTTCTTGGAACAAAACTTTTAGTTAAGGTTATTTTGGGAACTTTAATCATTGTTGGTAAGCCTTGATGGCATGCCACGTGACCTAGGACCACCTTATTAGTTTCGAGGAGTGACATGTAGTGGTATCAAAGAAAAAGGTTATAGACCTTGTGCTATGGGTTTATGTTTATAGCCTTGGGGACGAGAGACGACGTCATGAGTTTGAATATTGAATAATGTGTGGAGAATTTGGATTATTCCATTGCATATGCATATAAATAATGGTTGTATGCATTGTATCTTACATGCATACTATGAGATATATGTCATGTCATGCATAATATCATTATGTGATGGTTATCAGGAATAAGTGATGGAAAGTATGGATATAAATAATGACAATGCAATGAATGCGAGAAAGGATTGAATAGAGGCAGCTATTGAGGGGTTCATTAGAGCAGTGGATGATAGAGTACCACCAAGGGGAATGGAGCCAGAAAATCCAAATTTGGTACCAAGGGTTGGGCAATCAATTGCTGAAAAGTTTGCAAAGAAGAATCCGACAATATTCACTAGGGGATCGGATCCTCATGTGGCAAATTTTTGAAAAATAGATATGGAACGCATATTCTGGAACCTGACATGCACTGATAGAGAGAAAATAGACAATGTGTGGATATCGTATTTTTCCTTACCCACAGCTTTTCTTTTAAAGTTCTTTTAAAATTCAAATTCAAAACAAACGAGTCGCCACTTAATTTTTAAAAGGGAAAAAATTAAGAAACCATTTTGAAAGGAAACTGATCGTTTGCGAAACCAAAGATTGAACTAGGTCCGGGGATTATGGAATGAGAGAGGAAGGAGCCCGCCAGACTAAAACACCCTCTCTCATCCTATCTTGTGATAGGCCTCTACTCAACATCCTTTTAATCAAATTTATTAATCTAAGCATGCCCTCAACTAATACATATATACATATACATCACAAAAACATGTCCAAAGGGTGTAAAATTGCTAATGGCAAAATATCATTCATAAATCACATATTTCAAGTAGCAAGCAACATGATATGCAATAAGGAACAAGAGAACTTACCCGGGATCCAGCAGCGATATTTAAACGTGCGATGCATACAAACAAAAGAAAATCCTAAAAAAGAGTCTCTAATCACATATACACATAAGGCAAAACCTAATTCTAAGGTGTCGCGCATTAAGTCGAAAAATCAAGAAATTAAGATAAACTAAAGAGGAGTCCTAGAAATCATACCTTAATAGCGCTACAAAACAAAGGGTTAGTCCACATGCTTCACATAATAATAATATGATATCAAACAATCAATCCTAATTCTCTAGCTTATACCTAGCAAGCAATGAAATCCAACTTTATCCAATTACTAGTTCTAATTATAAGCATTAATGTACATAAATGAATGGATGTGAACAATAATAAGACATGGATTTATTCACTAATTTGGGTCACTTAACCTCTGGATTTAAGCTAAATTATCATTATTAGGATATGGTTTAAGCCCTAAGTCATAGGAGAATCATTTGGGCCATTATTTACAAAGTTGATCAAATGTGTCATAAAATTCTGGAAATTGTCGAGAGTGCCCCAGAACTTTAAAAAATGAAAAAGCATGTCTCTCATGGTTTGATGTCGGTGAATTGTGGACACAAGATGCCTCTGTGAGTCTAGTTCCCAAATCAAAAAGAAAATCAAGGTTTCAACGGTTAGATCTCTGGGAAAAGGACAAGAACCAGACATCACTCAGAGATGTACAACTCTCTGTCCAGAGATATTGTTTGATTTTTTAAAAATAGCAAAAAGATGAGAAACACTTAGATCTTTTTAGGGGATCTTCCTAACACATTAAGGTACCCAGAAACAATTATTAGAGACCCCAAAAACTCCATTAGAATTCTGATTTATGAATTTCAAAATGGACTTGCTGTTCTGAAACTATTCTGAAACTCTGGACAGATTGTGGTTGACTCACAAAAC
The DNA here is from genome assembly GCA_033977485.1 of Hydrangea macrophylla. Taxonomy (NCBI): domain Eukaryota; kingdom Viridiplantae; phylum Streptophyta; class Magnoliopsida; order Cornales; family Hydrangeaceae; genus Hydrangea; species Hydrangea macrophylla. Next base: position 7,246,560 of record CM066990.1, on the reverse strand, counting down.
CCATGATCAAACCCTTCTAAACATAAAACCACCTTAAAACAAAAATTACAGTGGTAGATTACTGTGTTATTGACACTTTCCCGTTGGTTTCACTTGATTTCAACGGTTAGATTTCGAACTAAAAATCTTTGATCAAAAATAGTTTGTGAACTCACTGTTTTCATTTGTCAAGTTCAACTTTTATTTGGTAACTCCAACTATTAAACCATGAAGTTGGGTTTAAACCAAATCACTTCTCCTACCATTTGATGGTCATTGGAGATCAAGACATGACTAAAACTCATGAGTCTCAAAAGAATATGGAAAGGATTCCCTAAGACATCAAGTTTAGAGGACCTAAGTCATGAGTATGGACTTGGATCCCTCTATTTGCTTATAAAATAAAATGATGATCAAACTTTGACTTCCATGTGAAGCATAAGCTTACATGAGGTTCAAAAGATCATATTCAAGAGATTTCAAGAGAGATATTGAGGATCTCCAAGAGTCTCAAGACGGAACTATGAACAATAAAAGAAATGGAGCAAAGAAAATAAAATAGTTTGAGGATTCAAAAGAAAGAATGCAAATAAAACAACTTATGGTTAGAGGATCACCTCCAACTATCCTCAAAGTTTCTCTCATTTGAAGATCTTCCAAGCACTTCTCTCTAATTCTCTAAACTCTCTCTTTTCTCTCCCAAAATATGTTGGTGTAGTGGTAGTTCTCCCAAGTATTGTGTTGTCTCCCCCTTGTATCTCCCCCTTTTTTTTGTATATCTTTCTCAATGGAGATACCTCTTCTTATATAGACAGAAATATCTAGGTAATTTCAGTAAATTCGGAGTAAAAGACAGGTGTAATTCTCTCATTTGGTGGTACAATGTGTACTTTCTGAAATTAGGCAGACTGCTGCCCAGCGCGGCAGTCCAGAAACTGTCGTGGCAGTCCGTGAATGCCGCGGCGGCAGTTCATGACTGCCGTCGCGGCACTACGCGACTGCCGCGCGGCATTCATCAAATGCCGCGGAAATTAATGGATTGCCGTGTTTTTGTCAGTCTTACTTTATCAGTTTTTTGTTCTTATTCGCATACGCATACGTATTGCTCTACAAAATACAGACTTTAAAAGTGAACGGCAGTCAGAAATTGTTGGCGGCACTTGGTGAATGCCGGCCCGGCATTCTGTGAATGCCGGCCCGGCATTCTATGACTGCCGTGCGGCATTTAGTGAGTGCCGCGGCAGTCCGCTGTGTGCCGTTTTTAGCTAAGATTCCCTCTTTTAGATTTTCTTTTTCCCAAAGCAAATGATTTTTGAGGATTTTTTCCAAAAATTGTGTTTTATACCTGAATTCTCTTAAATACCTGGTATTTTCCTTTTTTCTGTGAAATTTTACCGCGTTTAGAGAACTTTCTGAAGAGCTTGGAATACTTCGAATCTTCCGGTCCTTGTTATCATCGGATACAGAGGTGACACTCTCCTAAATTCAGTGGTCGGTCAAAATTGGGGTGTCTACAGTTTGCCCCTCTTTGACAGAGCTGGTGGGGCAAAGCGTTCCACAAGTGAATGTCAAAGCCTGTGTGAAGACAAGCCTTTGACCAGACTGTCGAATTTAGGTAAAAACAAAATGCGTTGCAAAAAGAGAACATGCACGCGGCAATGGTTCACAGTGGTCGTGCTCGATGATGAGCTGCCTACGTATCCGTTCAGGAATCAGACCAAAACGTAGTTCAGGTCAAGGGACAAACACACACAAGCGCAAATAGTCATACGGATGAATGCACCTATCTTATCGTGATGCACGTGCTATGTAATGGTGTGCTCCACATAACGTCTCAGCAACATATTGTTCTTTCTTAGTACCAAAAAAGCAACCTATGCCATTCTACTCATGATGTCATTCCATTCTGGGAGAGTCATGACCGTCATAGACGCGCTTACTATGTTTAATTCTCTGACATTCTTCAAGAGTCATCTAATCGACTAGGATGCGCTACGCGCCTTATACCTTGGTGTCAAATTAGAAACCACGCTTTCCGAAAGATTGAGGTGCGCTTCGCGCCTTATAATCGGGTGTCTTCCAAGAATCATCTGATCGACTGAGATGCGCTATGCGCCTTATACTCCGGTGTCAAATCAGGAACCACGCTGAAAGACTGAGATGCGCTACGCGCCTTATACTCCGGTGTCAAATCAGGAACCACGCTGAAAGACTGAGATGCGCTACGCGCCTTATACTCCGATGTCTTTCAAAAATCATCTGATCGACTGAGATACGCTACGCGCCTTATACTCCGGTGTCAAATCAGGAACCACGCTGAAAAACTGAGATGCGCTACGCGCCTTATACTCCGATGTCTTCCAAAAATCATCTGATCGACTGAGATGCGCTACGCGCCTTATACTCCGGTGTCAAATCAGGAACCACGCTGAAAGATTGAGATGCGCTACGCGCCTTATACTCCGATGTCTTTCAAAAATCATCTGATCGACTGAGATGCGCTACGCGCCTTATACTCCGGTGTTAAATCAGGAACCACGCTGAAAGACTGAGATGCGCTACGCGCCTTATACTCCGATGTCTTTCAAAAATCATCTGATCGACTGAGATGCGCTACGCGCCTTATACTCCGGTGTCAAATCAGGAACCACGCTGAAAGACTGAGATGCGCTACGCGCCTTATACTCCGGTGTCAAATTAGGAACCACGCTGAAAGACTGAGATGCGCTACGAGTCTTATACTCCGATGTCTTTAAAAAATCATCTGATCGACTGAGATGCGCTACGTGCCTTATACTCCGATAAAGATTGACCAAACAGATGCTGCCATCGAGGAATAACGCAAGTTCAAAAAGATTGCCATTGATGAGTGACAAGGATTGCCATTGAGGCCTAAAAGTGATTGCCATTGAGTACTTACGCAAATGATGCTGCCATTGAGGTCTAATGAGGGTTGACGGGGATTACCTTCGAGGACTAACAGAAATTGCCATTGAGGACTAATGAGGGTTGCCATTGAGGCCTAACACAAATGATGCTGCCATTGAGGCCTAACACAAATAATGCTGCCATTGAGGACTAATGCAAGGTTGCCATTGAGGACTAATGCAAGGTGAAGAGAAGCTGCCATTGAGGACTAATGCTGTAGAGAAGCACTAAACAACATGGTAAGATATTGGTCAATAGCCACTTAGAGACTTACAAGCAAGAACGATGGTCAACAACCTTTCAAGGACTTATGAAAGCGATAATCAACAGCCCTTTTGGGGACTTATGTTGCAATTTTTTTTAAAAAATCGAGAGTCAATCGGACTCAAATCAGTTCAGTTCAGTTCAATTTCTTAAATTGGGAGTCAATCAGACTTAAATCAATTTAACTTTTTCGAAATCAGGAGTTAATCAGACTCCATTTGTTTCACTTTTCATATCAGGAGTCAGTCAGACTCAAACAAATTTAGTTTTACCAAATCCGAAGTCATTTCGACTTAAATTAAGTTCGAATCCCATTTACTAGGAGTCAATCAGACTCAATTCAATTTATTTTCTAAGCAAGACTCAAAGAATTTGAACGAAGCTGATATAAAGAATGATTTTCTGCATTTGCGGGCTTTTAGAAGAAACACATCGATCCAATCAAAAGAGGGAAGTCACCTTTGCCCCTAGTTTTGAACTCTTCTTATATCGCCACTTTATGCTGTGATAGTGTTCGAAACCTCTGCTTGTACTGCTCTTGGGATGCTCATGAAGACTTTTCAAATCTTTATTCATCATCTTAAACCCACACATTTGAGACCATTTATTGACTCATCAAAGGAGGACAGACCTGACAAAGCTAGTTACTCAAAATGACTGACTCAAACTCTTCATTCATTATGAATCAATGTGCTTTCATTGTGAATAATGTATCATCTCACCCTTCATTTATTCATCATTTCACAAATGGTAGTGCTTTGCTGATAAACCTACACTTCTTCTTTTCGATTTAGCGAATTCTTTGTCCATCTAGAATGTGCTTCAAATTAGTGCTTTAACTTATAGAATGAAAGGCACTCTATTTTAACCTTTTCAAAACAAACTCAATTACTTGAGAACTTACATCTGGTACAGAGGGATTTTGGCAAACAAAGTTTGCCCCTAGTTTGAAAGAAACTTAGGGGTTTGCTTCTATGATAAAAGGGATTTTCAGCAAAGGAAGTTTGCCCTTGGTTTGGCGATATATATGTGGCTTCAGGCAGACGTAAGTTTGCCCCTAGTCTGAAGGAATGAAACCAAAGGCGCCAAAGGGTGCTGCTTGCAGTTTAGGGATGGCTATGGACCGAGAACCTTGGGAGGTTCGCCTACTTATCCCCGAGCGGGAATCAGGTCGAAAGTAGTTCGGCCAAGGCCTGAAAGAAGGATAACATGAGATGATGGGGTGATGACCGAACCGAGCAGGTTGCCTACTTATCTCCAAGTGGGAATCAGGTCAAAACGTAGTTCATCAACTCTGGAGGTCTTGAAAGAATTAGGCTTCAAGAGTTGGTGGGCTTTTCGAGCCATGTTGCCATTTGGGTCTAGGGAGTGCATGTCACTTGTGGTAGCCCTTGTGTAGCATGATGAACTACTTTTTCCTTTGTTCTATTTTCTTTCCTCTTTTCTTTTCTTTTCTTCTCTTTTATTTGACGGTTGATTCTTTAACCTTTTCACCAGCCAGTTAATCTTTTACAATTCTCATCATGTTTTATTCATACTCCATCCTATTCACAAAGTAATATCAGTCCTTCGAATCTTTATTTGTTTCTTTTTTTTTCAAAGATATCTCTGCATTTTTTTTAGGCTCACTTAGTGTTTGAGTCTTTTTTGAAGCTGATAAGTCCCTCTTTTCATTTCTAATCTCTTTTCTTTGTTAAGAACAACACAAAGCCTTGAGACAGTTCATGTGCCAATGATCTACTTTGAAGTGCTCAAGAATTCTCAATCTCATCTATTCTCTGCCTTTTCTTTTCTCTTTCCTTTCTTTTCTCTACCTTACTATCGCTTATTCTTTCCATGATTTTGACTGGCTAGTATTAGGAATTTTGAGATCAACACTTATCTTATTTTTGCTCTAAATTTTGCCTAGGCGCCCTTCCGGGTTTTCATCCTAGCGAGCTCTTTCTTCTTTTTTTTTTTTTTTTTTTCTTTTTTTGTGCTCTAACTTTTGCCTAGGCGCCCTTCCGGGTTTTCATCCTAGCGAGCTCTTTTTCTTTTTCTTTTCTTTTTTTGGAATAAGAAGTTCATTAAAATGTCTGGCTACTATCAAGGACCCAGTTTATGGCTTTAGATTGGTTAGGCTCATCTTTTAGGCTTGGTATTTGAGAGAAGGGGATGGTGAGCAAGCTTCAAGTTCCAAGTTCATCTTTTCAAGATTGAGCAAGAGCATCTTTAAATTCTTAAAGTAAAGCTAATCAATTCTCTACTTCTCCATGGCACAAAATTTGCTTTGATCACTTGGGGATCCTTTTCAATGCAAAGATTTATTAACAAAGTACTTTCCATGATCATTTGAAAAGGTGACTTTTTCTTCTCCTCTTTTTTCTTTTGGTCTTAATGATCCATACATTCACGACTCAGCACACTGAATCAAGAAAAATGAGATTTTATTCAACTAGTAGGGAAGGAGGATTACATCACTCGACTCGATAAACTCGACAAAGACTTGCAAATAGACTTGATAACAGACTGACCAGAAGACTAAATTGGACTTAACATTTGACTCCAACCTAACATAACTCGACTACCAGACTTGGTCTCAATTGGAGTGTCACAGATGATTTTTAATTGACTAGATTTCCAAGAGCATCCACATTTGCTTTAGCAGCAGCAGTTCCGAACACTATCACTTTACTAGCATCGTCCTCGGGTTCATCATTCCCCTTCTGTATCTTTGTGGGAACATCATCCGTCCTTTTGGACCATTTTTCAGTCGAATGACTCTTTTTTGACTCATACCGAGTATTGTCAATGCCTTTTTCGATTCTGTTGATTAGGTTGGGACCAGTTGGTTGTTGCGTACTCATGGAGGCAACGAATCTCTTGAGAGTATTCAGTGATGGCTGTGATTGAAAAGATTATACGTCATGCCAGATGCCACTTGGTGGGTTCAGCAAAGGAGTGATGATCTTACGCTCAATGAGATCTTGGATATCATGGCGAAGTTTCATGCAATAGTTAGTTGTATGGCCAGGGGTCTGGTGGTAGGCATAGTACAAAGACAGGTCACATTTGCGAGGTAAGGGATCTGGTAGTGGCTTTGGGTCCAGGGGACTGAGGTGACCATTCTTGACAAGGTGACCAAGGGCCATGGATAATGGCATGCCCAGGTTGGTGAAAATTCTCGGTCTGCGGGCTTGGTTTGATTTTGAATTCGACTTTGAGCTTGAGTTGGTTTTTGGGTTGAGATGTGGACTTGGAATAGCTCTTTGGTTAGTTGGGATTGGGCCTGTATGTGGGCTTTGGTGAATGGTTGAGCGTAGGTATGGACTTTGGTGATAGGTTGGGTTTGGACATGGGCTTCGGTGCACAGGTGGGTTCAGACATGCCTGTTGGTGCTTCTTTAAGCAATCCATTATTCTCTGATCCATCTTTTCCTCATCGGAGCCCATTTGATCTTTCAATAATTGAATGAACTCGAGCATGACCCCCTCCTATTGCTTCATCCTAGAATCTTGTTGCTCAACAATGACTTGCAGTTTGCTCACTTTCTCCTCCAAAGCTCTGTGGGCCATTGGTGGGTATGTCTCAACATGATGGTCCATGACCTACTCTAATTAAGAGAGATGAACCCAAGAAGATTAAAAGTGTCCTTACTAGGGGATCTGGTTGTTCCACTCTTTAAAAAAAAGATAGAAAAAAGGTCCACATGCAGAATTGAATGGTAAGGGATTTTTGAGGGACTTTGATCTTAATTGGGAAGAAAATGTTGTGAGTTTACACGCTACACATATGTAATGATATCGATTGCAAAATATACATGCTCTTATGATTTGATGCATGCATTGCACACATGGCACACAAATGAAATGCAAGTGTGTGTGTGCCTACTCTGTATGCCAAAGTAAAGGAAAATTCTAATCCTAACAGGTAAACACATAAGCACATAAGATCCTCACCCATGTCAAGTGCGCCAACTTCTCCTTTCATTGTGAACCTTACTACCCTTTCAAAGGTTGGATATTCAGAAAAATTTTGAAATTAATTTGAAAAGCATTTCTTTAGAACGATGAGATCTTTCAAAAATAATTCTCAAGAATTTTGAATCTTTTATTTAAAAAAAATGAGGATGTGAAAACATTTCTCAATGAAGATAATTTGATTGAAATTTTGCTTTAAAATTCATTTGAAGAGCATTTTTTCAAAAACAATTCCCAAAGATTAGTTTGGAGCTTTAATCAAAAGTGAACTCCAAAGATTTTTGAAAGAGCAATTGAAAACTTTGGAATGAAGATTACAAAAATCCACTTGCTTTCAAAGATGGTCTTAAAATCCTTTCGGGGTAGAAGGATAACATGATCGGATTATTACCGTACTTTTCATAAATTTTGATGCATACAAGGTCAATGATGCTTAACTAAACATGATATAAGAAGTATAATCTTATAATTAAGGTTCGGCATGTTCTCCAAATGTCACGTAACACGAGGAGAAATTGCTAAAAGGTGATTAAAAGATTATTCACCTTTCATCAAGCAAGTATCGTCATCATCTCAAGTAATCCCTTCCGGGCATACAAAACTTCCTAACACATAACCCTAATCAAGAATTGATTTCCTAAGATTGAAATGTTCTATAGAAACTACTATGCAAAGGCTGGGTTTTGGTCAAATAAGGGACCCTTGACACACACCCGATAGGATGCTTAATATACCAAATCATGGTACGAGATCAAGGGTGATCACACAGTCCCATGATAACTTGACCGACTGGGTTGCCCCGAGCCTCCAAGGTCATAGTTCCGTGCAATCGTCTGGCTGGACATGCAAGTGAAATGCAACAGGCACACAAAGATTAATTAATTCGATTAAAAGGATATTTTTCAAGTCTAATCCTCAAGTGAACCCAAAATCAGAATTCTGGTTTGCGAAACCAGAGATTCTGGGTTCGATCCCCAGCAGAGTCGCCAGATTGTGGATATCGCATTTTTCCTTACCCACAGCTTTTCTTTTAAAGTTCTTTTAAAATTCAAATTCAAAACAAATGAGTCGCCACTTAATTTTTAAAAGGAAAAAAATTAAGAAACCATTTTGAAAGGAAACTGATCGTTTGCGAAACCAAAGATTGAACTAGGTCCGGGGATTATGGAATGAGAGAGGAAGGAGCCCGCCAGACTAAAACACCCTCTCTCATCCTATCTTGTGATAGGCCTCTACTCAACATCCTTTTAATCAAATTTATTAATCTAAGCATGCCCTCAACTAATACATATATACATATACATCACAAAAACATGTCCAAAGGGTGTAAAATTGCTAATGGCAAAATATCATTCATAAATCACATATTTCAAGTAGCAAGCAACATGATATGCAATAAGGAACAAGAGAACTTACCCGGGATCCAGCAGCGATATTTAAACGTGCGATGCATACAAACAAAAGAAAATCCTAAAAAAGAGTCTCTAATCACATATACACATAAAGCAAAACCTAATTCTAAGGTGTCGCGCATTAAGTCGAAAAATCAATAAAATCAAGAAATTAAGATAAACTAAAGAGGAGTCTTAGAAATCATACCTTAATAGCGCTACAAAACAAAGGGTTAGTCCACATGCTTCACATAATAATAATATGATATCAAACAATCAATCCTAATTCTCTAGCTTATACCTAGCAAGCAATGAAATCCAACTTTATCCAATTACTAGTTCTAATTATAAGCATTAATGTACATAAATGAATGGATGTGAACAAGAATAAGACATGGATTTATTCACTAATTTGGGTCACTTAACCTCTGGATTTAAGCTAAATTATCATTATTAGGATATGGTTTAAGCCCGAAGTCATAGGAGAATCATTTGGGCCATTATTTACAAAGTTGGTCAAATGTGTCATAAAATTCTGGAAATTGCAGAGAGCAGACCAGCACTTTAAAAAAAGAAAAATCATGTCTCTCATGTTTGATGTCGGTGAATTTTGGACACAAGATGTCTCTGTGAGTCTAGTTTCCAAATCAAAAAGAAAATCAAGGTTTCAACGGTTAGATCTCTGGGAAAAGGACAAGAACCAGAAACCACTCAGAGATGTACAACTCTCTGTCCAGAGATATTATTTGATTTTTTAAAAATAGCAAAAAGATGAGAAACACTTAGATCTTTTTAGGGGATCTTCCTAACACATTAAGGTACCCAGAAACAATTATTAGAGACCCCAAAAACTCCATTAGAATTCTGATTTATGAATTTCAAAATGGACTTGCTGTTCTGAAACTATTCTGAAACTCTGGATAGATTGTGGTTGACTCACAAAACCCATGATCAAACACTTCTAAGCATAAAACCACCTTAAAACAAAAATTGCAGTGGTAGATTACTGTGTTATTGACACTTTCCTGTTGGTTTCACTTGATTTCAACGGTTAGATTTCGAACTAAAAATCTTTGGTCAAAAACAGTTTGTGAACTCACTGTTTTCATTTGTCTAGTTCAACTTTTATTTGGTAACTCCAACTATTAAACCATGAAGTTGGGTTTAAACCAAATCATTTCTCCTACCATTTGATGGTCATTGGAGATCAAGACATGACTAAAACTCATGAGTCTCAAAAGAATATGGAAAGGATTCCCTAAGACATCAAGTTTAGAGGACCCAAGTCATGAGTATGGACTTGGATCCCTCTATTTGCTTATAAAATAAAATGATGATCAAACTTTGACTTCCATGTGAAGCATAAGCTTACATGAGGTTCAAAAGATCATATTCAAGAGATTTCAAGAGAGATATTGAGGATCTCCAAGCGTCTCAAGAAGGAACTATGAACAATAAAAGAAATGGAGCAAAGAAAACAAAATAGTTTGAGGATTCAAAAGAAAGAATGCAAATAAAACAACTTATGGTTAGAGGATCACCTCCAACTATTCTCAAAGTTTCTCTCCTTTGAAGATCTTCCAAGCTCTTCTCTCTAATTCTCTAAACTCTCTCTTTTCTCTCCCAAAATATGTTGGTGTAGTGGTAGTTCTCCCAAGTATTGTGTTGTCTCTCCCTTTTTTTTGTATATCTTTCTCAATGGAGATACCTCTTCTTATATAGACAAAAATACCTAGGTAATTTCAGTAAATTCGGAGTAAAAGACAGGTGTAATTCTCTCATTTGGTGGTACAATGTGTACTTTCTGAAATTAGGCAGACTGCTGCCTAGCGCGGCAGTCTAGAAACTGTCGCGGCAGCCCGTGAATGCCGCGGCGGCAGTTCATGACTGCCGTTGCGGCACTACGCGACTGCCGCTCGACATTCATCAAATGCCGCAGAAATTAATGGATTGCCGCGTTTTTGTCAGTCTTACTTTATCAGTTTTTTGTTCTTATTCGCATACGCATACGTATTGCTCTGCAAAATACAGACTTTAAAAGTGAACGGCAGTCAGAAATTGTTGGCGGCACTTGGTGAATGCCGGCCCGGCATTCTATGACTGCCGTGCGGCATTTAGTGAGTGCCGCGGCAGTCCGCTGTGTGCCGTTTTTAGCTAAGATTCCCTCTTTTAGATTTTCTTTTTCCCAAAGCAAATGATTTTTGAGGATTTTTTCCGAAAATTGTGTTTTATAACTGAATTCTCTTAAATACCTGGTATTTTCCTTTTTTCTGTGAAATTTTACCGCATTTAGAGAACTTTCTGAAGAGCTTGGAATACTTCGAATCTTCCGATCCTTGTTATCATCGGATACGGAGGCGACACTCTCCTAAATTCGGCGGTCGGTCAAAATTGGGGTGTCTACACAATGCCACTGATACGTTGAAAGAGGGAGCTCAGAGTTGGTGGGTTGTTATCCTCACAAATAGAGCACTGACTACTTGGGCAGGTTTTATAGAGGAATTTGATAAGCGGTACTTTCTAGATTCAGTGAAGACCTAAAATAAGCGAGAGTTCTTGAACTTGAAACAAAGGGATATGACGGTAAATGAGTATGTGACTGCATTTAATGGGTTGGCTCGATTTGCACCTGTTATAGTTTTGGAAGAGGAGGATAGAGCCCGACAGTTCGAAGAAGGACTGAGGGAAAATATCCATAGTCGTGTGGATACGTTTTGTCTTCCAACATTTGCTGAAGTTCTCGGTGTTGCCCTAATTGCAGAAAGAGATATTGGGAACTATAAGATTAGCCAACAGGGGAAGAGGAAGAATGAGAATCAAGGGAGGAACCAGGGTAACTTTAAGAAATCCGATTCAAGGCCAACTAGGGCTGGTTCAGGAAATCAAGGGGGAAGTTCATTCTCCGAAGGAGATAAGCCGGTGTGTACTATTTGCGACCTTAGACATTGGGGTGTTTGTTATATGAAAAATACGATTTGTCATATTTATAATCAACCGGGACATGTCAAGAATTGTACGCAGACAAGAACCTAAAGTGTAAATGTGGATATGAGGGGTATATGTTATGAATGTGGTATGCCGGGTCATCGGGAAAGGGATTGCCCGAACAAGTGACAACATGCAGCAGGTTCTGCAGCTTCTAGTGGACGAGAATGGTGCAACAACCATACAAAGGAAAGAAGGAACAAAGGGAGGCACGGGCATTTAATCTTTTGCCGGGAGAGACGGCCAACGCGGACTCTGTGGTGTCATGTACACTACTTATTTACTCACGCACTGCACGTGTACTTATGGATTCAGGATCCACACACTCATTTGTGTCATATAAATTTGCTAAATGCTTGGATATGATGTCAGAACCATTGGAATTTGATTTGTCTGTTTCAATTCTGTTATGAAATCCTACAATAAGTTCATTGGTATACAAAGTATGTGACATTAAGGTAAATGAAAAGACCTTAGTTGTTGATTTGATACCATTAACTATTCATCACTTTGATGTAATTTTGGCAATGGATTGGCTATCGCTGAATTGTGCTTCAATTGACTGTGTTAGGAAAAGAGTTGTATTTTAAATACTGAATCAGGAAGAGTTTTATTTCCATGGGGTAGGGATCACATCACCACCGTATATTGTGTCGGCTGCACGAGCTTGTCGACTAGTGAGGAAGGATTGTCAAGGATTCTTATATAGTATTCTTGATACAGGAGTCACTGGAACGGGGATTGAAAACATTTCAATAGTGAGAGAATTTCCTGATGTATTTCATGAGGAGTTACTTGATACTCTAATTGAAAGGGAGATTGAATTTACCAACGATATGATACATGAAGCACAACCGATATCGAAGGCACCATACCGAATGGCACCAGTTGAATTGAAAGAAATGAAAATCCAATTACAGGAACTACTTGATAAAGGGTTTATACAACCAAGTGTCTCACCATGGGGAGCACCGGTGTTGTTTGTTAAGAAGAAAGATGGGACAATGCAAATGTGCATAAATTATAGAGAGTTGAACAAGTTAACGATCAAGAACAAATATCCACTACCACGTATTGACAACTTGTTTGATCAATTACAAGGGGCCCAGATATTTTCAAAGATTAACTTGAGATCGGGTTATCACCAATTGAAAGTGAAGGTGGAGGATGTTGAAAAGACAATGTTTCGAACACGATATGGCCATTTTGAGTTTTTGGTCATGCCATTTGGAGTAACAAATGTACCAGCGGCGTTTATGGATTTGATGAATAGGGTACTCAAGGAATATTTGGATGAGTTTGTAATTGTGTACATAGACGATATCTTGGTGTATTCCAAAAGTGTTGAAGAACATGGAATTGGACCCAAAAACTGCTAAAGATTTTTGAGCCTGAGTGGCATGAAATAGGATAGGGGGGAGGCCAGCCCAAGGGTTGCAATAGTCTATCGGGCTCGGGAGGACGAAGTTACATGGTCTAAAGATCCATAGCTGTTGGTTAAATATGGTGAAATCCAGATGAATGATGAGCAGTCTAATCGGGTTATAGCCATGATAGGAGCCCTATTGGAAGGGTGGGCATGAATGAGGACCATCGGGCATAGTAGTAACATAACCTAACGTAGTGTAAGCCCGATGGTAGATCAAAGCAGCACGGAGGCCAATCGGACACTGTATAGTTAAGGATGACTATATGAGTCTGATCGACCATAGGCATTCGTAAAAAGGTAATCGGGTATGAAAGACAATATTGAAATTGGTTAATCAGAGTCTGATTGACCTTTATGTTTTTCAGCATTCGTAGCAAATAGGTCTGTCCCTTTTGTTATTTCTTTTGTTCTTTTGGACAATCAGAGTCTGTTCTGGTTTGTTCTTTGGAATTTTTTAATTTTCCAAACACTTAATAAAATCTACGTTTTATTAAATCGTTTGTGATTTGTTTACTCGGTAAACTGCAATGTTTAGCTTGTGTGCTTCAGTACTGCTAAAGAATTTATGGTGAGGGTACTTTCCTACTCACTGCACACAATCACTCAGTTTAGAAGTCAGATTCCTAAAGCCTTATGTATCACTCATAAAAGCGATTAGGAAATTAGTTTGCACACACACACACACATCGAGCCCGTTTGGCTCTGGCACCCCCGCGCAAATTACAAGCTAACATTTTGGCATGCCCAGTGGGACCCACAGTGTCAAGCCATGTCTCCAAAGAAGGACAAACAGACAACAAAAAACGTCCAAGACAATTCTCTCGTTGACCCACCTATGGAGGAAAGTACTGGCCATTCTCCACAAGACGGCAGTGTCACTCTTGAGGCAATTTCTGAGGCCATGAGAGTGAACGTTGAGCCCATGTGGCAGGAATAGAACGCGTTAATATGATCAATGGTAATCTCAAGGCGGTTATTAGCTAAACGGCTGATGTACATTAGAGCCAAGCTGACCTGGTCTTCGAGACTAGGACCATCCATGTAAAACTGGATCGCTTGACAGACATGATTGACAAACTTATAGATACCTATAAAACAGAGGGTAACAAAGAGTAGGTCACCGGATCGGGCTCTGGTACCTTTCTTGAGTCCGATAAGCCAAAAGATCCGCCTTACATCTGTCTGAACCTTAGGGAGGATAATGGATCAGGCAAGCAATCTGAATCACAGAACGGACGGGCTAGCAGATCGATAGTCACCGATCCCAATGGATTGGCGACGCTGGGTTTTGTTCGATCAATAGGCTATACTGGAGGCCCAGTCGGCCACACACAACCTCCAGGTCACACTACTGGGGAGCAAAGAAACAATGGTGGGTTTTGGACCCATCAGACCAATGATAATCAGCATCAATTACCACCGGCCTTGGTACCCCCGTTGAGGGCTGCTCCGTCCGTAGCTCCATAACCCATCAATAGGGAGGAGTTGGTAGCGGCCATACATGAAGAGTATGGCCCGTTTATGAGAAGAATGGACAGGCCGACGTACAGATGGCCATATCCACCCAAAATTGACCAGGTCATATTTCCCCAGGGGTACAAAGTACCAAACTTCACTCTGTTTTCCGGAGAGAGTGAACAGTCTTTGGTGGAGCATATTGGCCGTTTCATAGTTCAATGTGGCTATGTGGGTAGTAGTGACCCATTAAAGTTGAGGTTATTTCCAAATTTGCTAACTGGCATGGCATTTTTGTGGTATGTCAATCTCCCCGCTAATTTGGTCCAAACTTGGCAAGGGATGGAAGAGCTATTTCACGGCCAGTTCTATAGGACTGAGCCCGAAACATCGCTGGCAGACCTGTCCAGGATGATGCAATTAGTAGGAGAAACTATAGAAACCTACATAGCCCATTTCCGTAAGGTAAAGTATCGGTGCAAGATGGTTTTGCCAGAGGAAGAATATGCTAAAATGGCCATGGGAGGCATGTCCTTTGAACTTCGCAAGAGGTTTGAAGGAACTGACTTCCATGATTTATTTGAGCTAGCCACGTGGGCTACTTGTTATGAGTGCATCCTTTTGGATGAGTAGTAGAAGAAGAACTCGTCCAAAGGGACGTATTATAAAGACCCTAATTACGAGGTCCATCTAACGGAGTGTGACCTCGAAGCAGAGAGTGACATGGCCGAGTTAATCTGCAAACGGCCAATTGTATGTAACATGTTGAATAAACCTATCAACAATAATGCCTCTGCAAAGAAGATGGCATTTGAGGCAGGAAAAAAATTGTACTTTTGACATAACCAAGGCTGATCAAATATTCGATGCCTTATTGGCCGATAAAGTGATCAAGTTGAGTGAGGGCCATCGGATCCCAAAGGCCGATGACCTAAAAAATTAAGAATACTGTAAATGGCATAATTCCTGGAAGCACTTCACTAATAATTGCGTTGTTTTTTGTAATGTTATATAGGAAAATGTGGAGAAAGGAGTGTTCAAGTTCTTGGATAAGGCTATGGGGATTGACGCAAATCTGTTTCCTCAAATTACCGGCACCAATATGGTTATGCCCGACTTAACCAAGCTGACAAGGCCAAGGCCAAAGATAGGTGAATCAGGCCGATTGGGGGCAAGAGGTTCCCGAACAATTCTAAAGCTTAAGCTGCAAACAAAGTCAGCCACCTCAAATAAGAGCCCAAGGATGGTGTCACCACCCCAGATGAAAGATGAAAGATGGCATAGGGTTAAACATCCCAAATTCCCAATGCAGCCACAGTACAGCAAGTCTCAAAAAAGGAGGTATCAACGCATGAGACAGGCTGAACGGGAACCCCAGTACTGGAAAAATTGGGCTGGAAACTCTCCTATACCCACATCGCTTACATGGCCTGACACCCAAGAACTTTCAGCTGAGGCCGAACCGTTTTGTGACAGAGAGGTTAGAATGATGCATACTACGGGACACCTGAAGGAGGAGGGATGTATGCCCACATCAGACAGGATAAGTATTGAAGCCGATGATGATATGTCAGACTCTATCACCTCACCAATTCAATTCGGAACTATTCCGGTAAGTCTGTCATCTAATATAGTGATTACTTTGCCCATGTCATTCATGGCCAAGCCAGATCAACCAACGGCCATGGATGGCGACGTAATGGAGGGCCTGACCGAAGATTCAGCCATGATAGAAGATGCTTTCTGGAACGGGGAAGAGACCGTTAAACCCAGTGTGGTGGAGGCCACAAGCAAGAATGTGGATGCTACTAACATACAGTCCGATCGGCCTAAACTAACCATCTTGAGGCCGAAAGGACTACAGAATGAAGAAGGACTAAGGTCGGCAGGATCGGTCAAAGTGGTTTTTGAAAAACCTACCTATTAGATTTCTCAGCAGTTGAAGCCATAATACGTGAAGGGACACATTGAAGGAGTCCCCATAAATAGAATATTGGTTAATGGTGGATCTACCATCAACATTATGCCCCAAATAATACTGAGGATCCTTCAGAAGTCCGATTCAGAGTTAATTCCAATCGAGATGAATGCATTGTATGGCCGTGATTGGATACATCCTAATTATTGTATCCCTTCTACTCTCCATCAGTTACTGATTTTATGGAGAGGCGACGAAGTAGAAGTAGTGGGGGTTGATACAAAGCCATTCGTAGCACGAGTACAAATGATTGATGCAGTGTTATATGAGGATGATATCGGACCAGTCAAGTTGTTAGGATGTGGCAAATTGGCCTTTCCTAATGCAGCTACATTCCATAAAGAAATTGTATCAGATTTAAAAAATGGTTACCACAATCTCAGTCGGACAGAAGAATCAAGGCCGAGTGAGATAAACGAGCAAGAAGACATTGACGGATCAATAACCGATTGAGGTTGATAGATATCTGGCCCTAAAGGCTAGCATGGCCAAATGGTGTGCATACATGGCTGATAGGAGATTGGAGATCGGCCCAGTAGACGAAATGGTTAATTTGGCCGATTGCATCTATGAAGAAGAAACACCAACAGGAGAAGAGATTCAAATGGATGAACTAAAAACGGTGACGGCCAAGCTTGATGATTTGAAGGCTGATGTACAGGACCCACTGTTGGAGATCAACCTTGGTAAGGAAGGAGAACACAAGCCTACATATGTGAGTTAGGCACTCGAGCCATAGTCTCAGGCCGAGATCATTGCTCTCATACAGAAATACAAGGATTGCTTTGCTTGGCATTACGATGAGATGCCCGGACTATCCAGGGAATTGGTTGAACATCGATTGCCAATTATGTCAGGGTACAGGCCATTCAAACAGCTTCCCTTGCGTATATCATTTGCAGTAACTCTGAAGGTGAAAGAAGAAATTGAGAGGCTTTTGGGGGCTGGTTTCATTCGGACTGCTAGGTACGTGGAATGGGTGTCAAATGTAGTTCCAGTGGTGAAGAAAAATGGGAAGCTAAGAGTCTGTATTGACTTCAGGAACCTAAACCTGGCTACCCCAAAAGATGAGTATCCTATGCCCATGGCCGATCAGCTGATTGAATCGGCTGCTAAACATAAAATTGTGTCCTTTATGGACGGGCACCCGGGGTACAACCAGATCTACATTGCCGAAGAAGATGTTCCAAAGACTGCTTTTCGGTGCTCAGGGGTAATTGGAACCTTTAAATGGGTTGTCATGCCCTTCGGTCTGAAGAATGCCAGAGCCACCTATCAACGAGCGATGAATTCAATTTTCTATGATATGATTGGATGATTCATGGAGGTCTACATCGATGTCGTGGTGGTAAAGTCAGGAAGTAACGCCGATCATCTGAGAGACTTGGAAAAGGCATTTGAAAGAATGCGGGCTCACAAACTTAAGATGAACCCTCTCAAATGTGCTTTCAGCGTCACAGTAGGGAATTTCCTAGGTTTCCTAGTGCATCAAAGAGGGATAGAGGTTGACAAAAATAAGGCTCGGGCTATCCAAGCAGCAAAGCCACCAACTAACAAGAAAGAGTTTCAGAGGTTGCTCGGGCAGATCAATTTCCTAAGAAGACTTATATCCAATTATGTAGGGAAGATCCAAGTATGGACCCCACTATTGAAGATCAAGACCGATGAAGAATTCAAATGGGAAGATAGCCATCAACAAGCCTTCGAGGAAATCAAATGATATTTGTCAACCTCCCTAGTTTAATGCCACCCAAGAAGGGTAGATATCTCAAATTGTATATATCGGCCTCCGACTGTTCAATAGGAAGTATGTTAGCTCAAGACAATGAGCAAGGAAACGAGCAGGCTTTTTATTATTTAAGTAGAATTTTGACTCCAATCGAGCAGTGCTATGCGTCGATTGAGAAGTTCTGCTTGGCATTGTATTTTTCCTCACAAAAGTTAAGAACGTATATGCTGCCCATTTCCACTTACATAATATGTCAAAGTGATGTGATAAAATATATGTTGTCAAAACCAATCATGCGAGGCCGAATTGGGAAATAGACCTTGGCCTTGATGGAATTCGCCATCTAGTACCGATCACAGCAATCGGTCAAAGGCCAGGCCATAGCCAATTTCCTGGCTGATCACCCAGATCCTACTGATCTAGGAGTATTGCCCCTAATACCCAAAGTTCTAAACACGTCCTTGGTCCCATGGTCGTTGATCTTTGATGGTTCCAAAAATGCAGAGGGTGCTGGGGCGGGTGTGGTTATTGTATCACCAAATTATAAGAAGACAAAAATGTCATTTCGGCTCAATTTCAAGTGCACCAACAATCAGGCCGAATACGAAGCACTTATTATTGGACTAGATATACTCCTTGAAATGGGGGCATCATCTGTACACATAAAGGGAGACGCAAGACTGGTGATCGAACAGATATCTAGAGAATTCCAAATAAGAAGTTGGGAACTCTGCCCATTCTACTCTGTGGCCACTCAACTGGAGGCATTTGACGACATTAGTGTGAGTTATATTCTGAGGTCCATAAATACTGAGGCTGATAAGCTGGCAAAAATAGGATCAGCCTTATCTTCTATGAAGAACTTAGAAGACCAAGTTATCACTGTTCATGTCCAATCATTATCGTTAGTTGCAAAGAGAGGCTGGTACACTACCACTAATTCAATCTTGATCGAGGACGACGATTGGAGAATGCCTATCATTAAATACCTGAATCACCCATGGCCGTTCCGAGGATGGGCTATAGATTTAATAGGCAAAGTCCTACCGCCGTCATCGGGCCAACATTATTTTATCATAGTAGCTACAGACTACTTTACTAAGTGGGTTGAGGCCATACCCTGCAGAACGGTGACTCAGGCCACCGTAATAAAATTCATTGAAGAACATATCATCCACAGGTTCGGCCTGCCAGAGACTATTATGGCCGATCGAGGGTCTGTTTTCACAGGATCGGAAACGTTAGCCTTTACAAAAAGTAGGGGGATCAAAATTCTCAATACTACGCCCTACTATGCACAGGCTAACAGGCAGGCCAAGTCTACAAACAAGATCCTTAAGTGGATAATTGTGAAGATGATCGATTAAAACCCCAAGGAGTGGGACAAGCTTTTGTCCGAAGCTCTATGGGCCTATTGGACATCTAAAAGTTCAAGTACCAGGGTCACACTGTGCATGCTGACCTATGGACATGACTCTATGTTACCTATGGTAGTTACAGTCTGATCGGCCAGAAGGGCTTTACAGAATCAACTTGAGCCTGCTGAGTATGCAGAGGCCATGATAGCTGAGTTGGAGGCATTTGATGAAGCGCGACTTACGTTATTGGATTTGTTGAAGGTTCAAAAACAACGGGCAGCCTGAGCATGCAACAAAAGGGTGAGAGAGAAGTCTTTTTGTACAGAGGACTTGGTCTAGAAGGCCATTTTGCCTATCGGAGAAAAAGACAACCGGTACGGTAAATGGTCAGTCAATTGGGAAGGCCCTTTTATTGTTCATCAAGTCAAGAAAGGTTTTGCGTACAGGCTAAGAGACATTAATGGGACGGTTCATGCTAGGTTAATTAATGGTCAGTATTTAAAGTCCTATTATCCTATGTTGTGGGAGACCATTGATCTTGAATACAAACCAAATCCAGGGCTGGAATACGAGCAACTTATCAATTATAAGCCTGAGCCCGAATCATTAAAGAAAACTTCATTTGCATTAATGAAGCTGAGCATAGCTTACTTACAAAAAAAAAAGAAATAAATAACATTTACAACATACAAAAGATAGAAGTCGGCCTCTAGGCCGACCCAAAATTCCTAAGTTTGGCCCTTAAATCCTCCCAAACCTTGTTAGCTCCGGCCCGATCTCGCGTTGCCTTCTCGAGTTTCTAGGCCCATGCTTGGGATATCGGGATGCTGGTCTACAATTGATCACTACACTTCTGGGCGTCACCACCAAGTTGGGCTAGCAGTTCATCAATTTTCACTAAGGCTGCATTATTGGTGACGATCTTGGCCTCGCATTGTGCGATCTGAGCTTTAAGTGTAGCAATGCGATTATGTTGCCAAGTGTCTCTGGCTATCACCTGAGCCCGAGAGGCCTTGCCCGCTTTGAATTAAGCTTTGCCACCCTCAAGAAATTTCACTGCTTTTTGTCGAGAGCCAAAGTGAAGTTCTGCATCAGCTTGAACCTTAAAGGCTGATTGGTCCAACAGACGGCAGCTTGGGAGTCTTTCTTGTGCCTCTCGGAGTAGAGATAGCTGTCCATCAGATAAAGAGGGGTCGACCAGGAGTGCGTTCAGAGCTGCTTCAATATCAGTAGTAGGTGAAAGATTGGAGAGGTCTTGATCAGCCGGCTGAAGGATAAGGTCTTTTGATTGCTGAATGCATGAGGGAGAGACCGCCTTGGGCTCGAGAGGACCAAGTTCAAAAGCTCCCAGGTCCAAGCCCTGGGCTAGTAGTGAGGCCGAAATCTCCTGACGAACATCGGCCTCACTTGGCTGAGAAGTCGATGGTTGAGAGGGCTGCTGACCGAGTTTGGAAGAGGGAGCAGTACTGGTTTCCACCCCTGGGCTAGTAGTAGTCTCTGTAGTCAGTAAAATTTAAACGCCCAAGGTAGAGCCCGAGTCATTAGCTGGGTCCTCAACCCTTGGAGCTGTAGGATCTTCAAGAGTTTGGGCGGGATCGGCCTCAACAGGTTCTCTTGTTGCTTAAGAGGACGATCCTGTGACAGCACTGGTGTCATCCTGGACGAAGGGAGCTCCAACTAGAATTAGAGCAGTCTGCTCAATTTCTTCTCTAGCCGTCTCCATACCAATATCAGCATCGAGAACGTCCTCGCTGCTGGAGGAAAGAACCACTTATTCAGGAATGTTGCCTCCAGAGGGATCACCATCTTCATCATCATCAAAGGAGGTTAGAGGTGGCACAATGTGTAGTGGCATCACTCTCACAGCGACTCGTTTTAGGTTGGCCGCTGCGGATGTAGGGGAGGTTGGGAAATCAGCCAGAAGAGCTTGAGGCTAGATTGGTGGTGGTTGGGGAACTTCTCCGGTCAATGGTAAGTCTTCCCCGGAGTCTTCATCAACAAGCTAAAGTGAGAAGGGAAAGATTAGAATTCAACGACATAGTCAGGCTTAACAGGTCAGAAATACAGTAAATGTAACCTGAGTTGTTAAGGCCGGTGTTTGTTTCTTCTTCTTTTGAGCAGGACCTTTGCCTAGAGTTGGCTTACGAGCTGGCTTCTTCGCTATTTGTTTGCGTCGGGCTGGAGCTGCTGTTGGAACAGAAGCGTCAACCTCAACTGCTGATGACACAAAAAAATCATACAAGGGCTTCGGCAGCCGTATCCTGGAATATTTGGTTAGCCCGATCGATCCACCACTTGGTAAATTCTTCTAATACCACAGGCTGGGCAGAGAAGGGGGTGAAGTTGAATGTGGCCTTGAGTTTGTCTGACCTTTCTTTAATTTTCTTCACCTACCCGTCATTGACGATTTGGCCTCGCTCCACCCAGTCAACATTCACAGTGATGCCTTGGGGGACAGGCACAAGTTGAGTAAGCCCAAACTGACGGGCATAGAGGGGAGCAAAGTAATACTCTGCTCCACATTTATTATTGGCTGAAGGAATGCTTGGGCTAAAAATTATATCTCTAGCTACCAAGTAGCTAGAGGAGATTTCATTGTACGTAGACTGGGTACCCGGTCCCTAGTTAGCAAGGTTGTAAGGAAGTTGAAGAAATGAAGGAAAGTCAAGAGAAGAGAAGGGTTGGAAGAGAGAGGGACGGCCTGATTGGCACATCCGTCATAGAAGAATGAGAAGCACTCCTCAAAGGAGTGGGAAGATGGAGTAACATCTACAAATTGGACAGCAAAAATGGGAACGACCGATAGTTGGCGGTCGGTCGACCTGAATTGCTGGAAATAAGAGTAGAGCCAGACATGTACAATCCAGATCGTGCTGCCTCCAGCACCGAAGCCCGAATGCACGAAGTCGGTGATGCTTCGGACAAGGTTAGCCCAGACTAGGGTAGCCAAGGCCAGTGGCTTTCCAGCAGTAAGGGCTAAGTCTAGAGTAGTGTAATCTTTGGTGATGGCTTGACTGGTTGAGCATAAGAGGAATCTGTTTAGCCAGTATATTAAGAAGGCCGTATGTTCAGCATCGAACACTTCGGTCTCATCAGCACCCATGTAGGCCGTTAAGAAGCCGTCAAAGGTCGTGATCGGTCGGTAGGAAATGGCCCCATCTCTTACGGATTCTTGTTAGGGGTAAGAAAAGCTGGCTGATCCAACATCCACTAAGCCCGGCATGACTTCTTGCCCGTGTGGATGCAGCCCGAGTAGGTAACTGATGTCCTTGATGGTGGGTGCCATGGGGCCACAACGAAAGAGGAACCTATTGCAAGAGGACGACCAAAAGAGGAGAGCAGCGA
Source organism: Hydrangea macrophylla (assembly GCA_033977485.1). NCBI lineage: Eukaryota > Viridiplantae > Streptophyta > Magnoliopsida > Cornales > Hydrangeaceae > Hydrangea > Hydrangea macrophylla. The sequence goes on along the minus strand of CM066990.1, from coordinate 7,223,760 downwards.
AGAAGAGTGGACGGTCCATTTCAAGCCTTGAGCGGCTGAGCATAATGGCGTCGTAGATGCCCGTCTGCTTCTAGACATTGGCCTTAGAGGCCGATACCCTAACTACCCATTTATCCCAGCTGCAGGGGTAGGCCAGCCCCTGATGGGGTGTCAAGTAGTCCAAATTTGCTCCAGTTGGCAGGAGGGTGAAAGAACACTTCATTGTCCACCGACGGGTGTAGGGGGTGGAAGGAAGCTGGAGGGTCACCGCGAAACGCCGCACCGAGACCTGGGGGCACTGGGGAACCGTCGGGGGAGCTATAGTGAGTAAGGTAGTCTGTGTAAACGTCTGTGGAGTGAGTTTTGGTAAGGGTTCTGACTTCTCTGCAGCAGTTTTGTGGTGATGGAGCATCGACAAAGGTTTTCTTGCCTTTGGAAGTGGTTGCCGATGCTGTTTTAGGAGCCATTTGAATGAAGGTAAATTGCCGAAAAAAATGGAGGATAGAGAGAGAATCTCTAGATGCTTGGGATTTTAGAGAGAGAGAGAAGACGCAAGTGAGGAAGATGGAAAGATTTTTTGAAAATCTTGCCACTTTGTATCACGCCGCATTAAATGTGGAGTGACTGGTGGGATTCTCTAGATCTGACAAATCTCTGCATGGCTAACACGTGGCAATTTTAAAATTCAAAATGTCACATCAATCAAGGAGGGACGTTTGATATGATCTTTTGGGGGACAATTGTTTGCACCCAAAAACTGCCAAAGGTTTTTAAGCCCGAGTGGCTTGAAATTGGATAGGGGGGAGGCCAGCCCAAGGGTTGTAATAGTCTATTGGGCTCGGGAGGATGATGTTACATGGTCTAAAGATCCATAGCTATTGGTTAAATATGGTGAAGGCCAGATGAATGATGAGTAGTCTAATCAGGCTATAACCATAATAGGAGCTCGATTGGAAGGGTGGGCATGAATGAGGGCCATCGGGCATAGTAGTAACATAACCTAACGTAGTGTAAGCCCGATGGTAGATCAAAGTAGCACGGAGGCCAATTGGACACTGTATAGTTAAGGATGACTGTATGAGTCCGATCGACCACAGGCATTCGTAAAAAGTTAATCGGGCATGAAAGACAGTATTGAAATTGGTTAAGCCCGATTCAGCTGAAAGAAAGTAGTTGACAAGGCCGATGGGTATATCATGAAGGCGGTTCACCTTTTGGCTGTCATTTGTGACGTCATCCTAGATTTGGGAGAATCAGAGTCTGTTTGGGAAAAGAATCTGTTCACGTCCAGCTAGATTTAGAAGGTTAATCCCTAAATTAGTGGGATTGATTCAATCAGAATTTGGATAAGGTAAGAGTTGGAGTTAAGGATTCTACTAGGTGTCATGTGTGAGGGGGGGGGGGGGGGGGCACAAACTAGGGAGTCCTTTCCTGATCAGAATTCATCCATGGCCGCTATAAATATGAAGGCAGGTCAACCAAGCAAAGGGACTCCGCGTCATCTCGAAACAGCACACACTGCATTCAAAGCATTCAAAGCGTTCAAAACTTTATGTTTTTCAGCATTCGTAGCAAATAGGTCTGTCCCTTTTGTTATTTCTTTTGTTCTTTTGGACAATAGGAGTCTGTTCTGGTTTGTTCTTTGGATTTGTTTAATTTTTCAAACACTTTATAAAATCTACGTTTTATTAAATCGTTTGTGATTTGTTTACTCGGTAAACTACACTATTTAGCTTGTGCGCTTCAGTACTGCTAAGGAATTTATGGTGAGGGTACTTTCCTACTCACTGCACACAATCACTCTATTTAGAAGTCAGATTCATAAAGCCTTGTGTATCACTCACACAAGCGTTTAGGAAATTAGTTTGCACACACACATACATCGAGCCCGTTTGGCTCTGGCATGCTCGCGCAAATTACAAGTAAACATTTTGGCATGCCTTGTGGGACCCACAGTGTCAAGCCATGCCTCCAAAGAAGAACAAATAGACAACGAAAAACGGCCAAGACAATTCTCCCGTTGACCCACCTATGGAGGAAAGTACTGGCCATTCTCCATAAGACGGCAGTGTCACTCTTGAGGTAATTTTGGAGGCCATGAGAGCGAACATTGAGCCCATGTGGCAGGAATACAACGCGTTAATAGGATCAATGGGTAATCTCAATGCGGTCATAAGCCAAACGAACGATGTACATTAGAGCTAAGCTGACCTGGTCTTAGAGACTAGGACCACCCATGTAAAACTGGATCACTTGACAGACATGATCGGCAAACTTATAGATACCTATAAAGCCGAGGGTCGTAAAGAGCAGGTCACCAGATCGGGCTCTGGTACCTTGCTTGAGTCCGATAAGCTAAAAGATCTGCCTTACATCTGTCCGAACCTTAGAGAGGGTAATGGCTCAGGTAAGCAATCTGAATCACAGAACAGACAGGCTAGCGAATCGATAGTCACCGATCCCAATGGATTGGCGACACCGGGTTTTGTTCGATCAACAGGCCATACTGAAGGCTCAGTCGGCCACACATAACCTCCAGGTCACACTATTGGAGGGCAAAGAAATAATGGTGGGTTTTGGACCCATCAGACCAATAATAATCAATATCAATTACCACCGCCGTTGGTACCCCCGTTGAGGGCTGCTCTGCCCATAACTCCACAACCCATCAATAGGGAGGAGTTGATAGCATCCATACATGAAGAGTATGGCCCGTTTATGAGAAGAATGGAGAGGCCGACGTATAGATGGCCATATCTCCCCAAAATTTACCAGGTTATATTTCCCTAGGGGTACAAAGTACCAAACTTCACTCTGTTTTCTGGAGAGAGTGAACAGTCTTCGATGGAGCATATTGGCCGTTTCATAGTTCAATGTGGCCATGTGGGTAGTAGTGACCCATTAAAGTTGACGTTATTTCCAAATTCGCTAATTGGCATGGCATTTTTGTGGTATGTTAATCTCCCCACCAATTCGGTGCAAACTTGGCAAGGGATGGAAGAGCTATTTCACGGCCAGTTCTATAGGACTGAGCCCGAAACATCGCTGACAGACCTGTCCAGGATGATGCAATTAGTAGGAAAAACTGTAGAAACCTACATAGCCCGTTTCCGTAAGGCAAAGTTGACACGACTAAATAGTTGTGCGCTCTTGTGCAACACCCAAGTGTAGGTGATCGTGCAAGTAATACTGGATAAGTCCAGGTCGATCCCACAGGGAAGGAATAGGAAGAATATCTACTAAGTTAAAACCTAAAGAAAAAGAAAAGATGAAGTAGGAGTGAAGGTGTACTAACAAATCCTAATTAATTAACTTAAACTAAATAACAAACTAAAACTTATGGAAACATAACTAATTAAACAAATAATTTAAAAGTGTTGAAAATACGTGAATCTACATTGATCCTAACCATCTACCATGCATACTCACTAATGTTCTATGGAGTTCATTCCTCTTCAGTATTCCGTATATTTCTAAAGATAAAGAATCAATAGCCCTTTCATGACCGGGACTACATCATCACAGTTGATTTAAAATACATGGAAGACGGTTTAAAACAATGGTAATTACTTGCACTCTAAATGGTGTTAGCATTCAAAGTGGTTTTCAAAAGCCATTGAAGAAAATGCCTTAAGGCTTTAAGTTCTAAAAATTGTTGTGACAAACTGAGCTTATAGGGACAATTTGATGACAGATTTCTAAAACAGAAAGTCATGGAATACTTAAAAGAATCATCTCAAGATTTAACATGTTCGATCGATCGAAGCGCTCTCGATCGATCGGACATCATCATCCTTCAATCGATCGAAATGCCTTCGATCGCTTGACTATGGCCCTGGTTCGATCGATCGAAATACCTTTGTCGATCGATCGAGCCCAAGGTTTCTAAAGGTTGCATGGTAGAGGCTGGAAATCAATGTTTCAACACATATTCCCAACGTCTACACTACGGAAACATAATAAGACTATTGCAGAAATAGTAAAACAAAGCAATCATCATCTAAACTAATAAACAATCAAAGAACATAGATTGGAAAGAAAAAACCTGTAAATAATCTGAATATAATCTGAATAAACTTGAAACAAACTTGAATCTTCAATCTACAATGGAAAAGGAGGAAGAAGAAGATTAATCTAACCTAAACTACTCCTAATCTAACCCTAAAACTACCCTAAACTGCTATTTTTCACGTTCTGGAGCGTCCTCCCTTCGTCTGGCGTCAAAACGGCTTATATATAGGGTTCCCACAGAGTTTACGCAACTTTTGGGTGAATATAAAGTTCGATCGATCGAGCTTAGTTAGATCGATCGAAGGTTCGATCGATTGAACTCTCTTCAATCGCTTGAACTTCTCTGATTTTGACAGCTCTGCGCACTGATGGGAGAATGGCCATAACTTTTCACTCGGACCTCGGATTGACCTCCCGTTTGCGGCCACACGACCGTAACTCAAAGATCTACATTTCATATTTCTTGGACAATCTTCCAAATCTGAAGTCTTCATTGTCAAAAATAGCATTTTCTCAGCTGCTTCCGTTGTTCTATCCATCAGAATCACTTTTCTTTAGCTCCACTTCATTGATTTGCATTCTAATACCTATAAAACAATGCAAAAACATATATTTTAGCATTAACACAATAAAAAGAACATTGTTATTAGAATGCACCTAAATGTAGGGACTTTGGGGATAAAAGTATGCATAAAATACCATGTAATCCACTATGAATATGCACTTTTCACCTCGAATCAAAAGTATTGGTGCAAGAAGGTTTTACCTGAGGAAGAATATGCTAAAATGGCCATGGGGGACATGTCCTTTGAACTTTGCAAGAGGTTTGAAGGAACTAACTTCCGTGATTTATTGAGCTGGCCACGCGGGCCGCTCGTTATGAGCACATCCTTTTGGATGAGCAGGAGAAGAAGAACTCATCCAAAGGGACGTATTATAAAGACCCTAATTACGAGGTCCACCTAGCGGAGTGTGACCTCAAAGTAGAGAGTGACATGGCCGAGTTAATCTGCAAACGGCCAATTGTATGTAATGCCTTGAATAAACCTATCAACAATAATGCCTCTGCAAAGAAGATGGCGTTTGAGGTGGGAAAAAAATTATACTTTTGACATAACCATGGTTGATCAAATATTCGATACCTTATTGGCCGATAAAGTGATCAAGCTGAGTGAGGGCCATCGGATCCGAAAGGCTGATGACCTAAAAAATAAAGAATACTGTAAGTGGCATAATTCCTGGAAGCACTCCACTAATAATTGCATTGTTTTTCGTAATGTTATACAGGAAAACGTGGAGAAAGGAGTGTTCAAGTTCTCGGACAAGGCTACGGGGATTGACGCAGATCCGTTTTCTCAAATTACCGGCACCAATATGGTTATGCCCGACTTAACCAAGCTGACAAGGCCAAGGCCAAAGATAGACTTGACCGACCAAGAAGTATTGCCAAGACAGAGAAAAGGAAAACAAATTGCCATTTTGGCCACAAATAGGCCGAAAGTGACAATATATGAGCTCCAAAGAAGTTATCAGGAGCTGAAACAAAAGGGCCATAAGGCCAAGGAAGAAATGGCTAGGTCTGATACTGATAACTTGATAGCGGATCTGCGACGACAACTAGAGTTCATTGAACAAGGCCTTTGCCCAAGATGCAAGGCTGATATCAAAAAAGATATTTTTAGCCCGAGTAAGAGGCCAAGAGGCAATGAACATTGGGAGCCAAGCCTGAGAAGATCTATATATGAAAGGTTGTCACTGCCTTGGCAGATTCAGGTGAAGCTTGAGTGGCGGGCAAAACCCTCTTTGGCTCCGCAAACCGGCCAAGGTGAATCAGGCCAATTGGGGGCAAGAGGTACCCGAACAATTCCAAAGCCTAAGCTGCAAACAAAGTCAATAACCTCAAATAGGAGCCCAAGGATGGTGTCACCACCCCAGATGAAAGAAGGGAGATGGCATAGGGTTGAACATCCCAAATTCCCAATGCAGCCACAATACAACAAGTCTCAAAAAAGGAGGTATCAACGCATGAGACAGGCTGAACGGGAATGCCAGTACTAGAAAAATCAGGCTAGAAACTCTCCTAAACCCACAGTGCCTACATGGCCCGACACCCAAAACTTTCAGTTGAGGCGGAACCATTTTGTGACAGAGAGGTTAGAGCGATGCATACTACAGGATACCTGAAGGAGGAGAGATGTAAGCCCATATTGGACAAGATAAGTACTGAAGCCGATGATGATATGTCAGACTCCAGCACCTCACCAATTAAATTCGGAACTATTCCGGTAAGTCTATCATCTAATATGGTGTTTACTTTGCCCATGTCTTTCATGGCCAAGCCAGATCAGCCAACGACCATGGATGGCGACGTAATGGAGGGCCTGACCAAAGATTTGGCCATTATAGAAGATGTTTTCTGGAACAGGGTAGAGACCGTTAAACCCAGTGTGGTGGAGGACACAAGCAAGAATATGGATGCTACTGACATACAGTCCGATCGGCCTAAAATAACCATCTTGAGGCCGAAAGGACTACAGATTGAAGAAGGACTAAGGTCGGCGGGATTGGTCAAAGTGGTTTTTGAAAAACCTACCCATCAGATGTCTCAGCACTTGAAGCCGTTATACGTGAAGGGACACGTTGAAGGAGTCCCCATAACTAGAATATTAGTTGATGGTAGATCTACCATCAACATTATGCCCCAAATAATGCTAAGGATCCTTCAGAAGTCCGAGTCAAAGTTAATTCCAACCGAGATGAATGTTCAAAGCTTCACAGTTATACCGTCAAGGACAATGGGTATCCTACCTCTGGAGTTGACCGTTGGGACTAAAACGATCATGAGAGCTTTTTTCATTGTTGAGACCTTGGCCGCTTACAACGCATTGTTAGGCCGTGATTGGATACATCCTAATCATTGTATCCCTTCTACTCTCCATCAGTTACTGATTTTTTGGAGAGGCGACGAAGTAGAAGTAGCGGGAGCCGATACAAGGCCATTCATAGCATGAGTACAAACAACTGATGCAGTGTTATATGAGTATGATATTGAACCAATCAAGTTGTTAAGATGTGGCAAATTGGGCAGACCTAATACAGCTACATTTTGTAAAAAAATTGTATCAAATTTTAAAAATGGTTACCACAATCTCAGTCGGACAGAAGAATCAAGGCCGAGTAAGATAAAGGAGCAAGAAGACGTTGATGGATCAACAACCGATTGAGGTTGATAGACAGCTGGCCCTAAAGGCTAGCATGGCCAAATGTGTGCATACATGGCCGATAGGAAATTGGAGATCGGCCCAGTGGACAGAATGGTTAATTTGGTCGATTGCCTATATAAAGAAGAAACGCCAACAGAGGAAGAGATTCAAATGGATGAACTGGAAACGACGATGGCCAAGCTTGATGATTTGAAGGCCGATGTATAGGACCCACTGTTGGAGATCAACCTAGGTAAGGAAGGAGAACACAAGCCTACATATGTGAGTCAGGCGCTCGAGCCACAGTCTCAGGCCGAGATCATTGCTCTCTTACACAAATACAAGGATTGCTTTGCTTGGGAATACGATGAGATGCACAGACTATCCAGGGAATTGGTTGAACACCGATTGCCAATTAAGTCGGGGTACATGCCATTCAAATAGCTTCCCTGGCGCATGTCACCTGAAATAACTCTGAAGGTGAAAGAAGAAATTGAGAGGCTTTTAAGGGCTGGTTTCATTCGGACTGCTAGGTACGTGGAATGGGTGTCAAATGTAGTTCCAGTGGTAAAGAAAAATGGGAAGCTGGGAGTTTGTATTGACTTTAGGAACCTAAACCTGGCTACCCTAAAAGATGAGTATCCTATGCCCATGGCTGATTAGCTGATTGATTCGACTGCTAAACATAAAATTCTGTCCTTTATGGACGGGCACCTGGGGTACAACTAGATCTACATTGCCGAAGAAGATGTCCCAAAGACTACTTTTCAGTGCCCGGGGGCAATTGGAACCTTTGAATGGGTTGTCATGCCCTTCGGTCTGAAGAATGTCGGAGCCACCTATCAACGAGCAATGAATTCAATCTTCCATGATATGATTGGAGGATTCATTGAGGTCTACATCGATGACGTGGTGGTAAAGTCAGGAAGTAACGCCGATCATCTGAGAGACTTGGAAAAGGCATTTGAAAGAATGCGGGCTCACAAACTTAAGCCCTCTCAAATGTGCTTTTGGCGTCAGAGAAGGGAATTTCCTAGGTTTCCTAGTGTATCAAAGAGGGATAGAGGTTGACAAAAATAAGGCTCGGGCTATCCAAGCAGCAAAGCCACCAAGTAACAAGAAAGAGCTTCAGAGGTTGCTCGGGCAGATCAATTTCTTGAGAAGATTTATATCCAATTGTGCAGGGAAGACCCAAGTATGGACCCCACTATTGAAGATCAAGACCAATGAAGAATTCAAATGGGAAGACAACCATCAACAAGCCATTGAGGGAATTAAATGATATTTGTCAACCTCCCTAGTATTAATGCCACCCAAGAAGGGTAGATATCTCAAATTGTATATATCGGCCTCCGACTGTTTAATAGGAAGTATGTTATCTCCAGACAATGAGCAAGGCAATGAGCAAGATATTTATTATTTAAGTAGAATTTTGACTCCAATCGAGCAGCGCTATGCTCCGATTGAGAAGTTATGCTTGGCATTGTATTTTTCCTCACAAAAGTTAAGAATGTGTATGCTGCCCGTTTTCACTTACATAATATGTCAAACTGATGTGATAAATACATATTGTCAAGACCAATCATGTGAGGCCGAATTCGGAAATGGACCTTGGCCTTGATGGAATTCGCCATCCAGTACCGATCATAGCAATCGATCAAAGGCCAGGCCGTAGCCAATTTCCTGGCCTATCACCCAGATCCTACTGATCTGGGAGAATTGCCCCTAACACCTAAAGTTCTAAACACGTCCTTGGTCCCATGGACGTTGATCTTTGATGGTTCCAAAAATATAGAGGGTGCTGGGGCAGGTGTGGTTATTATATCACCCAAGTACAAGAAGACAAAAATGTCATTTCGGCTCAATTTCAAGTGCACCAACAATTAAGCCGAATATGAAGCACTTATTATTGGACTAGAAATACTCCTTGAAATGGGGGCATCATCCGTGCACATAAAGGGAGACTCAGGGCTGGTGATCGGACAGATATCTGGAGAATTCTAGATAAGAAGTTGGGAACTCTGCCCATTCTACTCTGTGGCCACTCAACTCATGGAGTCATTTGATGACATTAGTGTGAGTTATATTCCGAGGTCCACAAATACTGAGGCCGATAAGCTGGAAAAAATAGGATCAGCCTCGTCTTCTATGAAGAACTTAGAAGACCAAGTTATCACTGTTCATGTCCGATCATTACCATCAGTTGCAAAGAGAGGCTGGTACACTACCACTAATTTGGTCTTGATGGAGGACGATGATTGGAGAATGCCCATCATTGAATACCTGAATCACCCGAACGTTAGGGTATGTTAGACTATTCGTTGTCCGATTTGTGATGCTTGATGGAGAATTGTTCAAGAAACTGTGGATATCGCAGGTTGACTTACCCACAACTTTTCTTTTTTTTAAAATACTTTCTCAAAATCAAATCCGAAAACAAATGAGTCGCCACTTAATTTTTAAAAGGAAAAATTAAGAAACCATTTTGAAAGGAAACCGATCGTTTGCGAAACCAAAGATTAACTAGGTCCGGGGATTATGGAATGAGAGAGGAAGGAGCCCGTCGAACTAAAACACCCTCTCTCATCCTATCTTGCGATAGGCCTCTACTCAACATCCTTTTAATCGAATTATTAATTTAAATGTGCCCTCAATTAATACGTATGTATAAATATACATTACAAAAGCATGTCTAAAGGGGTGTAAAATTACAATTGACAAAATATCATTCAAAAGCCACGTATTTCAGGTAGCAAGCGATATGATATGCGATAGAGAACAAGAGAACTTACCCGGGATCTAGCAGCGATATTTAAACGTGCGATGCATACAAAAGAAAATCCTAAGAAAAAGTCTCTAATCATATATACACATAAGGCAAGCTCCTAATTCTAAGGTGTCGCGCATGAGGTTAAAAAAATCAATAAAATCAAGGAATGAAATAAACTAGAAGGGAGATGAGAAATTGTACCTTAAATGCGCTACAAAACAAAGATTAGTCCACATGCTTCTCATAATAATATGATGTCAAATAATCAATCCTAATTCCCTAGCTTAGGTCTAACAAGCATGAAATCCAAATTTATTCAATACTTATTCCTAATCATGGGCATTAGATGAACATGGATGAGTGGATGTGAACAAAGAATGAAACATAGATTTATTCACTAATTTGGATCACTTAACCTCCGGATTTAAGCTAAATTATCATTATTCAAAACATGATCTGAATCTCAAAACATTAGGGAACCATTTGAGTTGAAATAAATAAGATTAGACGAAAACAGTAGCAGTTTTTTATGAATTACAAAGAGCAGACCAGATCTTACAAAAACGAAATAAAATACTTCCAACGGTTGGATCTTAATGCTTTTTGGATATGTCATGCCTCTGTGAGTCTAGTTTCTAACCCAGAAAGAAAATCAAGGTTTGAACGGTTAGATCTCTGGGAATGTGGAAAACACTAGGCATCACTCAGCATTTTACAACTCTCTGTCCAGAGATCTTGTATGATTTTTTAAAAATAGCAAACAAACCCGAATTGCTTCATTCTTTTTAGGGAACCTTCATAACACATTAAGGTTCTTATAAAAAATCATTAGAGGTCATGAAAACTTGGTCAGAGCTCTGTTCTATCAATTTTAAACCATGAAGTTGGGTTAAACCCCAACTATTAAACCATGAAGTTGGGTTAAACCAAACCACTTCTCCTACCATTTGATGGCCATTGGAGACTAAAACTTTTATTTTTCATAGATTTCGAGTGAAGTATGGATGGACTTCATGGAATCTACAAGATAAGGAATCTAAACCATGGAGATGGGCTTAGACTCAAAACTACATTCTCCTACCATTTGATGGTCATTGGAGATGGAGACATGACTACTACTCATGGGTCTCAAAGGAATATAGAAAGGATTCCCCAAGACATCAAGTTTAGAGGACCCAAATCATGAGTATGGACTTGGATCCATCTATTAAGTGGTGATCAACTTTAACTCCCATGGGAAGCATAGGCCTACATGGGATTCAAAAGATCATGTTCAAGAGATTTCAAAAGAGACATTGAGAATCTCTAAGAGTCTCAAGAAAGAAGTATGATTAGCAAAAGAAATAAAACAAAAGAAAACAAAGTAGTTTGTGGATTAATGATTTAAAAGAGAAAGAATGTAAATAAATGACTTATGGTTTAGAGGATCACCTCCAAACTATCCTCAAAGTTTTCTTTTCTTTGAAGATCTCCCAAGCTCTTCTAGTTCTCTCAACTCTCTTTTTTTTCTCTCAAAAATGTTGGTAGAGTGATGGATGTTCTATGTAGTGGGTACCCCTTGTTGTATATCTCTCCTTCTCTCTTATAGGCAAAATTACCAGGTATTTTTGGTAAATTTCGGAGCAAAAAACAGGTGTAATTCTCTCATTTGGTGGTACAATGTGTACTTTCTGAATTTAGACAGACTGCTGTCCAGGGCGGCAGTCAAGAAACTGCCGCGACATTCCGTGAATGCCGCCGCGGCAGTCCATGAATGCCGTGCCGGCACTACGTGAATGCCGTGCGGCACTCATCAACTGCCGCGGTAATTAATTGATTGCCGCGTTTTTGTCAGTCTTAATTTATCAGTATTTTGTTCTTATCTGCATACACATACGTATTGCACTGCAAAATACGGACTTTAAAAGATAACGGCAGTCAGAAAATGTCGGCGGCATTTGATGAATGCCGGGCCGGCATTCACTGACTGCCGTGCGGCATTCAGTGAATGCCGCGGTATCTGCCGTGTGCCGCTTTTAGCTAAGATTCCCTCTTTTAGATTTTCTTTTTCCCAAAGCAAATGATTTTTGAGGATTTTTTCCGAAAATTGTGTTTTATACCTGAATTCTCTTAAATACTTGGTATTTTCCTCTTTTCTGTGAAATTTTACCGCGTTTAGAGAACTTTCTGAAGAGCTTGGAATACTTCAAATCTTCCAGTCCTTGTTATCATCGGATACGGAGGCGACACTCTCCTAAATTCGACGGTTGGTCAAAATTGGGGTGTCTACAGTTTGCCCCTCTTTGACAGAGCTTGTGGGGCAACGCGTCCCATAAGTGAATGTCAAAGCCTGTGTGAAGACAAGCCTTTGACCAGACTGTCGAATTTAGGTAAAAACAAAATGCATTCCAAAAACGGGCGCGTAGCGAGATTCTAATTGGTCGTGCTCCATGACGAGCTGCCTACGTATCCCATCAGGAATCAGACCAAAGCGTAGTTCAGGTACGGAGTCGAACACACACAAACGCAAGTAGTCATACGGATGGATGCACCTATCCTGTCGTGATGCAAGTGCCATGCAATGGTGTGCTCCACATAACGTCTCAGCAACACATTGTTCTTTTTTAGTACCAAAAAGCAACCTATGCCATTCTACTTATGATGTCATTCTATTCTGGGAAAGATGCGCTTCCTATGCGACATTCTTCAAAAGTCATCTAATCGACTGAGATGCGCTTCGCGCCTTATACCCTGGTGTTTTCCGAAAATCATCTGATCGACTGAGATGCGCTTCGCGCTTTATACTCCGACGTCAAATCAGGAACCATGCCGAAAGACTGAGATGCGCTGCACGCCTTGTACCTCGGTGTCTTCCAAAAATCATCTGATCGACTGAGATGCGCTACGCGCCTTATACTCCGGTGTCAAATCAGGAACCACGCTTAAAAGACTGAGATGCGCTGCGCGCCTTATACCCCGGTGTCTTCCAAAAGTCATCTAATCGACTGAGATGCGCTACGCGCCTTATACTCCGGTGTCAAATCAGGAACCACGCTTGAAAGACTGAGATGCGCTACGCGCCTTATACCCCGGTGTCTTCTAAAAATCATCTGATCTACTGAGATGCGCTACGCGCCTTATACTCCGGGGTCAAATCAGGAACCACGCTGAAAGATTGAGATGCGCTTCATGCCTTATACCCCGGTGTCTTCCAAAAATCATCTGATCGACTGAGATACGCTACGCGCCTTGTGTCAAATCAGGAACCACGCTTTGAAAGACTGAGATGCGCTGCGCACCTTATACCCCGGTGTCTTCCAATAATCATCTGATTGACTGAGATGCACTTCGCGCCTTATACTCTGGTGTCGAATCAGGAACCACGCTTTTGAAAAACTGAGATGCACTTCGCGCCTTATACCCTGGTGTCTTCCAATAATCATCTGATCGACTGAGATGCGCTTCGCGCCTTATACCCTGGTGTCGATGTGAGTTATCTCTTAACAATCCGCAGCCCTTCGGCCCCGTCGGATATGTTTTCTCTGAACAATCCACAGCCCTTCGGCCCCGTCGAATATGTTTTCTCTGAACAATCTGCAGCCCTTCGGCCCCGTCGGATATGTTTTCTCTGAACAATCCGCAGCCCTTCGGCCCCGTCGGATATGTTTTCTCTGAACAATCCGCAGCCCTTCGGCCCCGTCGGATGTGTTTTCTCAAGATTGGGAGTCAATCAGGCTCAATTTCAAATTAATTTTCAAAACTTGGAGTCGAACAGACTCAAATTCTTTTCAGACTCAAATTCTTTTCAATTTTCAAAACTTTGAGTCAAACTGACTCAAATTCATTTTATTTTTTTCAAAATTGGGAGTCGAGTTGACTCGAACGATTTCAAATTTTCAAAGAGAATTTCAAATTTCCAAATCGGAGTCAACTCGGCTAAACGAAAATTTTAATTTACAACATTGGAGTCAATTCGACTCAAAAGGATTTCAATTTTCAAAATCAGTAGTTTGAATGAAACTCAAAGAATTATTGAGGACTAATGCGAATGCGAGGTTGCCATTGATGACTAATGCAGATGCTCGGGAGGTTTAGCAGGGACTGCCATGATGACTAACGCAGATGATGCTGCCGTTGAGGACTAACGCATGTGCCATTGAGGACTAATGCAGATGCCAAATGATGCTGCCATTGAGGACTAATGCAGATGATGCTGCCATTGAGGACTAATGCAAGGTTGCAATTGTGGACTAACACAAATGATGCTGCCATTGAGGACTAATGCAAGGTTACCATTGAGGACTAAAGCTTAGAGAAGCTGCCAATGAGGACTAAAGCTTAGAGAAGCTGCTGTTGAGGACTAATGCCTAGAGAAACTGCCATTGAGGACTAACGCTTATGAAGAGAAGCTGCCATTGAGGACTAATGCTTATGAAGGGAAGATGCCATTGAGGACTAATCAACATGGTAAGATATTGGTCAATAGCCCCTCAGGGGCTTACAAGCAAGAACGATAGTCAATAGCCTTTCAAAGACTTATGTTTCAAAAGCAGAGATCAAACAACCTTTTGGGGACTTATGTTGCGAAAGCGACGATCAACAGCTTCGCAAGGACTTATGTCAATTTAATTCAAAAAATGAGAATCAGACTCAAATCAATTCAATTTAGTTCAATTTCTTAAATCGGGAGTCAATCAGACTCAAATCAACCTATTTTCTAAACGAGACTCAAAGAATTTGAACGGGGCTGATATGAATAATCATTTTCTGCATTTTCGGACCTTTCAAAGAAACACATCGATTCTGTCAAAAGAGGGAAGTCACCTTGGCCCCTAGTTTTGGATTTTTCTTATATTGCCACTTTTATGATATGATAGTGTTCAAAACCTCTGCTCGTACTGATCTTGGGATGCTCATGGAGACTTTTCAAATCTTTATTCATCATCCTAAACCCACACATTTGAGACCATTTATTGACTCATCAAAGGATGACATACCTGACAAAGCTAGTTACTCAAGATGACTGACTCAAACTCTACGTTCATTATGAATCAATGTGCTTTCATTGTGAATAATGTATTATCTCACTTTTCATTTTTTTTATCACCTTACAAATGGTAGTATTTTTGCTGATAAATCGACACTTTGAAAAATTTCCCTTTTCGATTTAGCGAATTCTTTGCCTATCTACAGTATGCTTCAAATTAGTGCTTTACCTTATAGAATGAAAGGCACTCTATTTCAATCCTTTCAAAACAAACTTGATTATTTGAGAACTTGCCTCTGGTATAGAGGAATTTTGGCAAACGAAGTTTGCCCCTAGTTTAAAGGACAAATAAGCTCATCCAAGGGTTTTGAGAACATGATGGTACAGGATGCTTGCAGTGCATTCAATCCCAACCTAGAGATAATCATCATGAATATGGGCGGCCGAAGCAGGAAACCTAATGCTGATAGGCAAACTTTGTTTGCCCCTGGTTTGGCAGTACACATATGGCTCCAGCCAAACACAGGTTTGCCCCTAGTCCAAAGGTGCAAAGGGTGATGCTTTCGGTTTAGGAATGGTTATGGACCGAGAACCTTGAGAGGTTTGCCCACTTATCCCTGAGTGGGAATCAGGTCCAAAGTAGTTCGGCTGAGGCTTGAAAGAGAAATATCACGTGGTGCAACGACGTTTGTGACCGAACCGCACAGGCTGCCTACGTATCCCCAAGTGGGAATCAGGTCAAAACGTAGTTCATCGACTCTGGAAGTCTCGAAAGAAAAAGGCTTCAAGAATTTGTGGGCTTTTCGAGGCATGTTTTCATTTGGGTCCAATGAGTGCTTTTTCTGAAATAGGTCGCTTGTGGTAGCCTTTGAACAGGAACATGAACTACTTCTCCCTTTTATTTTCTTCTTTTCTTTTCTTTTCTTCTTCTTCTTTTTTTTTTTTTTTTTTTGTGGCGGTTGATTCTTTTCACCTTTTCACTAGCCAGTCGATCTTTACAACTCTCATAACACATCATGTTTTGATCATACTCTGTTATACTTACAAAGTAATATCAGCCCTCCAAATCATTCTTTATCTTTCTCAAAGATATTTCTGCATTGTTTTAGGCCCACTTATCACTTATCCATTGAGTCTCTCACAAAAATTTAATTGTTACTTTCAAATCTCTCTTTTTTTTTTCAATCTTTTTTGTTTAGAACAACATAAAGCCTTGAGATAGTTCATGTGCCAATGATCTACTTTGAAGTGCTCAAGCATTCTCAATCTTATCTATTCTCTGCCTTTTCCTTTCTTTTTCCTTTCTTTTCTCTACCTTACTATCTCTTATTCTTTCCATGATTTTGACTGGCTAGGATTAGGATTTTTGAAATCAACACGCATTCTTATCTGTGCTCTAACTTTTGCCTAGGCGCCCTTCTGGGTTTTCATCCTAGCGAGCTCTTTCTTCTTTTTCTTTTTCTTCTTTTCTTTTTTTTTTGGAATAAGAAATTCATTTAAATGTCTGGCTACCATCAAGGACCAAGTTTATGACTTTAGACTGGTTGGGCTCATCTTTTAGGCTTGGTATTTAAGAGAAGGGGATGGTGAGCAAGCTTCAAGTTCCAAGTTCATCTTTCCAAGATTGGGCAATAGCATCTTTAAATTCTTAAAGTAAAGCTAATCAATTCTCTACTCCTCCTTGGATTTGGCACAGAATTTGCTTTGATTAGTTAGGGATCCTTTTCAACGCATGGATTTATCAACAAAGTATTTTCCATGATCATTGAAAAAGTGAAATTTTTTTTTTTTGGTTTAATGATCCATAAATTCACGGCTTGGCACAATGAATCAAGCAAATGAGATTTTATTCAACTAGTAGGGAAGGAGGATTACATCACTTGACTCGATAAACTCGACAAAGACTTGCAAACAGACTTGATAACGGACTGACCAGAAGACTTAACTGGACTCGACATTTGACTTTAACTTGATATGACTCAATCATGGACCATACTAGACTTGACTCGGTCTCAATTGGAGTGTCACAGATGATTTTTAATTCATTAAATTTCCAAGAGCATCCATATTTACTTTAGCAGCGGCGGTTCCAAACACTATCACCTCATTAGCATTTCCTTCAGGTTCGTCATTCCCCTTCTGCATCTTTGTAGGAACATCATCTGCCTTTATGACCCATTTTTCAGTCAAATGACCCTCCTCGACTCATTGCCAATGTCTTTTTTGATTCCGTTGATTGGGTCAGGGCCACTTGGTTGTTGCGCATTCATAGAGGCAACAAATTCCTTGAGAGTGCTCAGCAATGGCTGTGATTGAAAGGACTGCACGTCATGCCAAACCTCGCTCGGTGGGTTCAGTAAAGGAGTGATGATTTTATGCTCGATGAGATCTTGGATATCATGACGGAGCTTCATGCAATGGTTAGTCGTGTGACCAGGGGTTTGGTGGTAGGCGCAGTAACAAGAAAGGTCACATTTGCGAGATAAGGGATTTGGTAGTGGCTTTGGGTCCAGGGGGTTTAGGTGGCCGATCCTGACAAGGTGACCAAAGGCTATGGATAATGGCATGCCAAGGTCGGTGAAGATTCTTGACTTACGGGTTTGGCTTGATTTCGGGTTCGACTTTGAGCTTAAGCTAGCTTTTGGGTCCAGATATGGGCTTGGAATAGCTCTTTGGTTAGATGGGATTGGGTCTGAATATGGGATTTGGTGATAGGCTGGATTTGGACATGGGCTTTGGTGATTGATTGGTCTTGGATGCATACCTGGTTTTGGACATGGGCTTTGGTATGGCTGGATTTGGACATGGTTGTTGGTGTTTCTTTACACGATCCGTTATCCTCTTTTCCAATTGATCCATCTTTTCCTCATTATGGCCCATTTGATCTTTCGATAATTGAATGAACTCAAGCATAACCTTCTCCAATTGCTTCACCCTTGAATCTTGTTGTTCAACGGTGGCCTGTAGTTTGCTCACTTTCTCCTCCAAAGCTCTGTGGGCCATTGGTGGGTCTGTCTCGGCATGATGGTCCATGATCTCCTCTAATTAAGAGAGATAAACCCAAGAAGATTAGAAGTGTCCTTACTAAGGGCTCTGGTTGTTCCACTCTTTCTAAAAAAAATAGATTGGAAAAAGGTCCGCATGCAGAATTGAATAGTAAGGGATTTTTTTTAGGGACATTGATCTTAATTGGGAAGAAGACGTTGTGAGTTTGTACGCTATATGTATGTAATGATAGCGATTGGTAAGAGCGCAAAATGTACATGCTCTTACGATTTGATGCATGCACTGCACATATGGCACACGAATGAAATACAAGTGTGTGTGTGCCTACTCTATATGCCAAAGCAAAGGAAAATTCTAATCCTAACAGGTAAACACATAAGCACATAAAATCCTCACCCATGTCAAGTGCAATAATTCCTCCTTT
This sequence comes from Hydrangea macrophylla, assembly GCA_033977485.1. Lineage (NCBI taxonomy): Eukaryota > Viridiplantae > Streptophyta > Magnoliopsida > Cornales > Hydrangeaceae > Hydrangea > Hydrangea macrophylla. The sequence goes on along the minus strand of CM066990.1, from coordinate 7,205,401 downwards.
CAAAGTTTGAACGGTTAAATCTCCGGGAATGTGGAAAACACTAGGCATCACTCAGCATTTTACAACTCTCTGTCCTAAGATCTTGTATGGTTTTTTAAAAATAGCAAACAAATCCGAATTGCTTCATTCTTTTTAGGGAACCTTCATAACACATTAAGGTTCTTATAAAAAATTATTAGAGGTCATGAAAACTTGGTCAGAGCTCTGTTCTATCAATTTTAAAACCGGTTTGCTGTTCTGAAACTATTCTGAAATTCTGGACAGATTGTGGTTGTCTCACAAAACCCATGATCAAACGTTTCTAAACATAAAACTACCTCAAAACAAAAATTACAGTGGTAAAACGATGTGTTGTTGACACTTTCCTGTTGGTTTCACTTGATTTCGACGGTTAGATTTCGAACTAAAAATCTTTGATCAAAAACAGTTTGTGAACTCACTGTTTTCATTTGTCAAGTTCAACTTTTATTTGGTAACCCAAACTATTAAACCATGAAGTTGGGTTAAACCAAACCACTTCTCCTACCATTTGATGGCCATTGGAGACTAAAACTTTTATTTTTCATAGATTTCGAGTGAAGTATGGATGGACTTCATTGAATCTACAAGATAAGGAATCTAAACCATGGAGATGGGCTTAGACTCAAAACTACATTCTCCTACCATTTGATGGTAATTGGAGATGGAGACATGACTACTACTCATGGGTCTCAAAGGAATATAGAAAGGATTCCCCAAGACATCAAGTTTAGAGGACCCAAATCATGAGTATGGACTTGGATCCATCTATTAAGTGGTGATCAACTTTGACTCCCATGGGAAGCATAGGCCTACATGGGATTCAAAAGATCATGTTCAAGAGATTTCAAAAGAGACATTGAGAATCTCTAAGAGTCTCAAGAAAGAAGTATGATTAGCAAAAGAAATAAAACAAAAGAAAACAAAGTAGTTTGTGGATTAATGATTTAAAAGAGAAAGAATGTAAATAAATGACTTATGGTTTAGAGGATCACCTCCAAACTATCCTCAAAGTTTTCTTTTCTTTGAAGATCTCCCAAGATCTTCTAGTTCTCTCAACTCTCTTTTTTTTTTCTCTAAAAAATGTTGGTGGAGTGATGGATGTTCTATGTAGTGGGTACCCCTTGTTGTATATCTCTCCTTCTCTCTTATAGGCAAAATTACCAGGTATTTTTGGTGAATTTCGGAGCAAAAAACAGGTGTAATTCTCTCATTTGGAGGTACAATGTGTACTTTCTAAATTTAGACAGACTGCTGCCCAGGGCGGCAGTCAAGAAACTGCTGCGGCATTCCGTGAATGCCGCTGCGGCAGTCCATGAATGCCGTGCCGGCACTACGTGAATGCCGTGCGGCACTCATCAACTGCCGCGGTAATTAATTGATTGCCGCGTTTTTGTCAGTCTTACTTTATCAGTATTTTGTTCTTATCTGCATACACATACGTATTGCACTGCAAAATACGGACTTTAAAAGATAACGGCAGTCAGAAAATGTTGGCGGCATTTGATGAATGCCGGGCCGGCATTCACTGACTTCCGTGCGGCATTCAGTGAATGCCGCGGTATCTGCCGTGTGCCGCTTTTAGCTAAGATTCCCTCTTTTAGATTTTCTTTTTCCCAAAGCAAATGATTTTTGAGGATTTTTTCCGAAAATTGTGTTTTATACCTGAATTCTCTTAAATACCTGGTATTTTTCTCTTTTCTGTGAAATTTTACCGCGTTTAGAGAACTTTCTAAAGAGCTTGGAATACTTCGAATCTTCCGGTCCTTGTTATCATCGGATATGGAGGCGACACTCTCCTAAATTCGACGGTTGGTCAAAATTGGGGTGTCTACAGTTTGCCCCTCTTTGACAGAGCTTGTGGGGCAACGCGTCCCATAAGTGAATGTCAAAGCCTGTGTGAAGACAAGCCTTTGACCAGACTGTCGAATTTAGGTAAAAACAAAATGCATTCCAAAAACAGGCGCGTAGCGAGATTCTAATTGGTCGTGCTCCATGACGAGCTGCCTACGTATCCCATCAGGAATCAGACCAAAGCGTAGTTCAGGTACGGGGTCGAACACACACAAACGCAAGTAGTCATACGGATGGATGCACCTATCCTGTCGTGATGCAAGTGCCATGCAATGGTGTGCTCCACATAACGTCTCAGCAACACATTGTTCTTTCTTAGTACCAAAAAGCAACCTATGCCATTCTACTTATGATGTCATTCTATTCTGGGAAAGATGCGCTTCCTATGCAACATTCTTCAAGAGTCATCTAATCGACTGAGATGCGCTTCGCGCCTTATACCCCGGTGTTTTTCGAAAATCATCTGATCGACTGAGATGCGCTTCGCTCTTTATACTCCGACGTCAAATCAGGAACCATGCCGAAAGACTGAGATGCGCTACACGCCTTATACCCCGGTGTCTTCTAAAAATCATCTGATCGACTGATATGCGCTACGCGCCTTATACTCCGGTGTCAAATCAGGAACCACGCTGAAAGATTGAGATGCGCTTCGCGCCTTATACCCCGGTGTCTTCCAAAAATCATCTGATCGACTGAGATACGCTACGCGCCTTATACTCCGGTGTCAAATCAGGAACCACGCTTTGAAAGACTGAGATGCGCTGCGCACCTTATACCCCGGTGTCTTCCAATAATCATCTGATTGACTGAGATGCACTTCGCGCCTTATACTCTGGTGTCGAATCAGGAACCACGCTTTTGAAAGACTGAGATGCACTTCGCGCCTTATACCCTGGTGTCTTCCAATAATCATCTGATCGACTGAGATGCGCTTCGCGCCTTATACCCTGGTGTCGATGTGAGTTATCTCTTAACAATCCGCAGCCCTTTGGCCCTATCGGATATGTTTTCTCTGAACAATCCGCAGCCCTTCGGCCCCGTCGGATATGTTTTCTCTGAACAATCTGCAGCCCTTCGGCCCCGTCGGATATGTTTTCTCTGAACAATCCGCAGCCCTTCGGCCCCGTCGGATATGTTTTCTCTGAACAATCCGCAGCCCTTCGGTCCCGTCGGATGTGTTTTCTCAAGATTGGGAGTCAATCAGGCTCAATTTCAAATTAATTTTCAAAACTTGGAGTCGAACAGACTCAAATTCTTTTCAGACTCAAATTCTTTTCAATTTTCAAAACTTTGAGTCAAACTGACTCAAATTCATTTTATTTTTTTCAAAATTGGGAGTTGAATTGACTCGAACGATTTCAAATTTTCAAAGAGAATTTCAAATTTCCAAATCGGAGTCAACTCGGCTAAGCGAAAATTCAATTTACAACATTGGAGTCAATTCGACTCAAAAGGATTTCAATTTTCAAAATCGGTAGTTTGAATGAAACTCAAAGAATTATTGAGGACTAATGCGAATGCGAGGTTGCCATTGATGACTAATGCAGATGCTCGGGAGGTTTAGCAGGGACTACCATTGATGACTAATGCAGATGATACTGCCGTTGAGGACTAACGCATGTGCCATTGAGGACTAATGCAGATGCCAAATGATGCTGCCATTGAGGACTAATGCAGATGATGCTGCCATTGAGGACTAATGCAAGGTTGCCATTGTGGACTAACACAAATGATGCTGCCATTGAGGACTAATGCAAGGTTACCATTGAGGACTAAAGCTTAGAGAAGCTGCCAATGAGGACTAAAGCTTAGAGAAGCTGCTGTTGAGGACTAATGCCTAGAGAAACTGCCATTGAGGACTAACGCTTATGAAGAGAAGCTGCCATTGAGGACTAATGCTTATGAAGGGAAGATGCCATTGAGGACTAATCAACATGGTAAGATATTGGTCAATAGCCCCTCAGGGGCTTACAAGCAAGAACGATAGTCAATAGCCTTTCAAAGACTTATGTTTCAAAAGCAGAGATCAAACAACCTTTTGGGGACTTATGTTGCGAAAGCGACGATCAACAGCTTCGCAAGGACTTATGTCAATTTAATTCAAAAAATGAGAATCAGACTCAAATCAATTCAATTTAGTTCAATTTCTTAAATCGGGAGCCAATCAGACTCAAATCAACCTATTTTCTAAACGAGACTCAAAGAATTTGAACGGAGCTGATATAAATAATCATTTTCTGCATTTTCGGACCTTTCAAAGAAACACATCGATTCTGTCAAAAGAGGGAAGTCACCTTGGCCCCTAGTTTTGGATTTTTCTTATATTGCCACTTTTATGATGTGATAGTGTTCAAAACCTCTGCTCGTACTGATCTTGGGATGCTCATGGAGACTTTTCAAATCTTTATTCATCATCCTAAACCCACACATTTGAGACCATTTATTGACTCATCAAAGGATGACATACCTGACAAAGCTAGTTACTCAAGATGATTGACTCAAACTCTACGTTCATTATGAATCAATGTGCTTTCATTGTGAATAATGTATTATCTCACTTTTCATTTTTTTTATCACCTTATAAATGGTAGTATTTTTGCTGATAAATCGACACTTTGAAAAATTTCCCTTTTCGATTTAGCGAATTCTTTGCCTATCTACAGTATGCTTCAAATTAGTGCTTTACCTTATAGAATGAAAGGCACTCTATTTCAATCCTTTCAAAACAAACTTGATTATTTGAGAACTTGCCTCTGGTATAGAGGAATTTTGGCAAACGAAGTTTGCCCCTAGTTTAAAGGACAAATAAGCTCATCCAAGGGTTTTGAGAACATGATGGTACAGGATGCTTGCAGTGCATTCAATCCCAACCTAGAGATAATCATTGATACGCCCAAAATATGACCGAGCGGTTCAAAATCAACAGCCTATCCAGGCCCACAAACATGATCCCGATCATCATGGGCGTGATCCCAAGTATTACGGGCAGTTTCCTACTCAAGCTAGAAGACTAATGGAAAGTGCAAACTATTTCCTAATCCAATTAAGAAACCTCCACAATTAATGTCAATCAATCCTAATACAATTAGGAAACTTATTTGATTGGTGTCAAACACATCCTAATGGAATTATATTTCCTTATCCATGTAAGAGTAGGTCTCTTACATCTATAAAAGAGACCTCTCACCCCCCATTGAGGGGGCCGATAACTCTTTAGTCTACACAGCACCTCTACAAAATTCACCATTATATGCGTACACCCGGCCGGTATTACTGGTAGTGCCGCCCCTCTTTGTTGGCTCACCAGGCCCGCCGGTGATCTGCTAGTGAACGTGCTCAGACACACCCGTGGACTTAGGTACCTTCATTAACAGGGCCGAACCACATACAAAAAATAGTCTCTCACTCTCTCTCTCTCTCCTTAAATTACTCTACTTTATTCTTATCAATTTTTGGCATCATCAGTTTGGCGCCGTCTGTGGGAAACGACAATTCTTCTCATCAACAAATTCTTGACTGATCAATATGCCACCAAAGAAGGCTGCGCAGCAGTCCAACCGGGATGTTCCTTCTGCCCCGGCGTCGACTGCAGCAGTCCTGACATCTGAGCAAATCACCGCAACCCTTACACAACTCTTGGAGGGCTAGCGTCAAATCCAGCAACAAATTGAAGCCCTGCTAGCCCAGCAAAGCAATCCTCCATTGGTCGAGAAACGACCCGGGAATGTTGCGTACGGTCGGGAACCGATCTTGACCAGACAATGTGCCCGAGCCAACCCGTCCCGTGTTGAGGATGCCAGAGACATCAACAGTGGGCGTGCTGCCCGAGACGAAAGGCAGGGGCATATGGCCCGGGAATCAGTCCAGGGTCACTCGGTCAAGAGCCGGGTTGTCCCTAGGCGAACGGTTACCCGGAGTCATAGCCGAGCCAGATCCTAGAGGACAGCACCCCGCCATGAAGGAACATCTTCCACCAACCCGACTAGTTCCTCAGATTCCGGTCGGGAAGAAGTGGAAGCCCGAATCAAAGACTTGCAGAAGCAGATTGACGAAGTGGCAAAAAAACTTGGTCAAAACTGTGTTCCAAATCAAGCCAATACCGAGACAGAGACACCATTCTCCAGCCAGATCGCGAGGTTTTCCATCCCGCGCGAATTTAAGCAGCCTCGGCTAGATTCGTACAACGGTTCGGAAAGCCCGGTCGACCACGTCCGGACCTATAAGGCTCAGATGGCCCTAGCCACCAACTCCGATGAGCTACACTGCCTAGCCTTCCCCAGTACTTTGAAAGGCCCGGCCATGCAGTGATTTTACTCCTTGGAGCCCCGATCGGTCTGCAGTTTCAAACAACTCAGCAAGCAGTTCATCAACCAGTTCGCCGGTATGCACGAGCGGCCAAAACCAGACATGCAACTACTAACAGTCAGACAACGGAATAATGAGTCCCTCAAGGAGTTCACCGACCGGTTCAACCAACAGAAGCTTCAAATCCGCAATTTGAACGAGACAATCGCCATCATAGCCTTCTGCTCGGGAGTTCAACACACCAAGTGCGCCGCGTCGTTCCACAGAAACCGACCAGAAACTTTGGTCGAACTCTCTGAGAGGGTTGGAAAATACATTGACACTGAAGAGTTTCTGAAGACCAAAGACACCGGGCAAGAAAGCAACGAGTCCTCCAGAAATAAGCGGAAGCGAGATCAGCCCGGGAATTCTGACAGTTCCTTCGGCTCACAGCAGGCAGGGTCCGGCAGTCCCGACCCGACCTCCAGTTCGCAACGGTCTGAGCCCGGCAGCCCCGACCCGACCTCCAGTTCGCAGCGGTCTAAGTTCGGCAACCCCGGCCCGATCTCCAGTTCACATCGGTCAGGATCAAACAGTTCCGATTTTACCTCCAGCACAGAGAAGTCAGAAGCACAATGATCCTGATCCGACCTCCTGTCTCCATCGGTCTAGAAGAGCCCGACTACATTGGTACTTGCTTGATCACCACATGAGGCTCCACAGATTGTCAGAGAACTCATACAAAGACCTCGGGCCTAACCCCGAGGCATCCAAAGACCTCGGGCCTAACCCTGAGGCAAAAAAAAAAGACCTCGGGCCTAACCCCGAGGCATCCAAAGACCTCGGGCCTAACCCCGAGGCATAAAAAAAAAGACCTCGAGCTCTGAACTCAGGCACTAAAAAGACCTCAGGCTCCGAACCCAGGCATAAAAGACCTCGGGGTCACGCCCGAGGCACCGGCTTCGCTTAGGTCCAGCCGACGATGGGGGCAAACTCCCTAGGTGGCCGACGATGGCAAGCTTCAAAAGACCCTGCAACCACCATGTTCCAGGTCGGTTACCTACAGATCATAGCCTCTTTAAAACCCTCGTCTTAGCGAAAGCTTGGGGGGCAAGATGGCGTAGTGAGCTAAACAGGTAATCACACCAGGTATCTACAGGCCTCGCGGATAACCAAGTCAAAATCTTGGACAACCCGAGCACCTACAGTACTCAGAGACATTAACTCCACTTAGGTCCAGACCGACGATAGAGGTGACTAAAATCTCTTAGGTTGGCCGACGATAGAGGAGTAAAAGGACCCTAAAGCAACGTGATTTAGGTCGACTCCACCAACATGGTCAAGCTCTTCTCCCAACAGTCTTGACGAAGGCTGGCCGGGCAGAAGACAACCATCCTGGAGAGTTAACATAAAAAAAAGGACCCTAGAGCAATACGCTTTAGGTCGGCTTGTCCAACATGGTAAAATCCTTCTACCCACAGCCTTGACGAAGGTTTACAGGCAGAAGATAACCATACTGGGAGCTAACTCAAGAAAAAAAGACTCCGAAGTAGGCTGAGTCTCAACTCTTAGTCACTTCCCGAGCATTCAAAGACTCCGAATTAGGCCGGGTCTCAACTCCCGGTCAGTTCCCGAGCACCCAAAGGTCCCGAGCTAGGCTGGGTTTCAATTCTCAGTCAGTTCCCGAGGACTCACCAGGCTCAGAAGCCCCGAGGCAGCTTCCACGAGCACTCAGACATCGGTAAGCAACATCAAACTGATTTCCAAACTTGCCCCGATATAGCATCTGGCCAATCTTGGAAATGGGGGGCAACTGATACGCCCAAAATATGACCGAGCGGTTCAAAATCAACAGCCTATCCAGGCCCACAAACATGATCCCGATCATCACGGGCGTGATCCCAAATATTACGGGCAGTTTCCTACTCAAGCTAGAAGACTAATGGAAAGTGCAAACTATTTCCTAATCCAATTAGGAAACCTCCACAATTAATGTCAATCAATCCTAATACAATTAGGAAACTTATTTGATTGGTGTCAAACACATCCTAATGGAATTATATTTCCTTATCCATGTAAGAGTAGGTCTCTTACATCTATAAAAGAGACCTCTCACCCCCCATTGAGGGGGCTGATAACTCTTTAGTCTACACAGCACCTCTACAAAATTCACCATTATATGCGTACACCCGGCCGGTATTACTGGTAGTGCCGCCCCTCTTTGTTGGCTCACCAGGCCCGCCGGTGATCTGCTAGTGAACGTGCTCCCGAGCTAGGAAACCTAATGCTGATAGGCAAACTTTGTTTGCCCCTGGTTTGGCAGTACACATATGGCTCCAGGCAAACACAGGTTTGCCCCTAGTCCAAAGGTGCAAAGGGTGATGCTTTCGGTTTAGGAATGGTTATGGACCGAGAACCTTGAGAGGTTTGCCCACTTATCCCTGAGTGGGAATCAGGTCCAAAGTAGTTCGGCTGAGGCTTGAAAGAGAAATATCACGTGGTGTAACGACGTTTGTGACCGAACCGCAAAGGCTGCCTACGTATCCCCAAGTGGGAATCAGGTCAAAACATAGTTCATCGACTCTGGAAGTCTCGAAAGAAAAAGGCTTCAAGAATTTGTGGGCTTTTCGAGGCATGTTTTCATTTGGGTCCAATGAGTGCTTTTTCTGAAATAGGTCGCTTGTGGTAGCCTTTGAACAGGAACATGAACTACTTCTCCCTTTTATTTTCTTCTTTTCTTTTCTTTTCTTCTTCTTCTTTTTTTTTTTTTTTTTTTTTTTTTGTGGCGGTTGATTCTTTTCACCTTTTCACTAGCCAGTCGATCTTTACAACTCTCATAACACATCAAGTTTTGATCATACTCTGTTATACTTACAAAGTAATATCAGCCCTCCAAATCATTCTTTATCTTTCTCAAAGATATTTCTGCATTGTTTTAGGCCCACTTATCACTTATCCATTGAGTCTCTCACAAAAATTTAATTGTTACTTTCAAATCTCTCTTTTTTTTTCAATCTTTTTTGTTTAGAACAACATAAAGCCTTGAGATAGTTCATGTGCCAATGATCTACTTTGAAGTGCTCAAGCATTCTCAATCTTATCTATTCTCTGCCTTTTCCTTTCTTTTTCCTTTCTTTTCTCTACCTTACTATCTCTTATTCTTTCCATGATTTTGACTGGCTAGGATTAGGATTTTTGAAATCAACACGCATTCTTATCTGTGCTCTAACTTTTGCCTAGGCGCCCTTCCGGGTTTTCATCCTAGCGAGCTCTTTCTTCTTTTTCTTTTTCTTCTTTTCTTTTTTTTTTGGAATAAGAAATTCATTTAAATGTCTGGCTACCATCAAGGACCAAGTTTATGGCTTTAGACTGGTTGGGCTCATCTTTTAGGCTTGGTATTTAAGAGAAGGGGATGGTGAGCAAGCTTCAAGTTCCAAGTTCATCTTTCCAAGATTGGGCAATAGCATCTTTAAATTCTTAAAGTAAAGCTAATCAATTCTCTACTCCTCCTTGGATTTGGCACAGAATTTGCTTTGATTACTTAGGGATCCTTTTCAACGCATGGATTTATCAACAAAGTATTTTCCATGATCATTGAAAAAGTGAATTTTTTTCTTTTGGTTTAATGATCCATAAATTTACGGCTTGGCACAATGAATCAAGCAAATGAGATTTTATTCAACTAGTAGGGAAGGAGGATTACATCACTTGACTCGATAAACTCGACAAAGACTTGTAAACAGACTTGATAACGGACTGACCAGAAGACTCAACTGGACTCGACATTTGACTTTAACTTGATATGACTTAATCATGGACCATACTAGACTTGACTCGGTCTCAATTAGAGTGTCATAGATGATTTTTAATTCATTAAATTTCCAAGAGCATCCATATTTACTTTAGCAGCGGCGGTTCCAAACACTATCACCTCATTAGCATTTCCTTCAGGTTCGTCATTCCCCTTCTGCATCTTTGTAGGAACATCATCTGCCTTTATGACCCATTTTTCAATCAAATGACCCTCCTCTGACTCATTGCCAATGTCTTTTTTGATTCCGTTGATTGGGTCAGGGCCACTTGGTTGTTGCGCATTCATAGAGGCAACAAATTCCTTGAGAGTGCTCAGCAATGACTGTGATTGAAAGGACTGCACGTCATGCCAAACCTCACTCGGTGGGTTCAGTAAAGGAGTGATGATTTTATGCTCGATGAGATCTTGGATATCATGACGGAGCTTCATGCAATGGTTAGTCGTGTGACCAGGGGTTTGGTGGTAGGCGCAGTAACAAGAAAGGTCACATTTGCGAGATAAGGGATTTGGTAGTGGCTTTGGGTCCAGGGGGTTGAGGTGGCCGCTCCTGACAAGGTGACCAAAGGCTATGGATAATGGCATGCCAAGGTTGGTGAAGATTCTTGACTTACAGGTTTGGCTTGATTTCGGGTTCGACTTTGAGCTTAAGCTAGCTTTTGGGTCCAGATATGGGCTTGGAATAGATCTTTGGTTAGATGGGATTGGGTCTGAATATGGGATTTGGTGATAGGCTGGATTTGGACATGGGCTTTGGTGATCGATTGGTCTTGGATGCATACCTGGTTTTGGACATGGGCTTTGGTGCATGGCTGGATTTGGACATGGTTGTTGGTGTTTTTTTACACGATCCGTTATCCTCTTTTCCAATTGATCCATCTTTTCCTCATTATGGCCCATTTGATCTTTCGATAATTGAATGAACTCAAGCATAACCTTCTCCAATTGCTTCACCCTTGAATCTTGTTGTTCAACGGTGGCCTGCAGTTTGCTCACTTTCTCCTCCAAAGCTCTGTGGGCCATTGGTGGGTCTGTCTCAGCATGATGGTCCATGATCTCCTCTAATTAAGAGAGATAAACCCAAGAAGATTAGAAGTGTCCTTACTAGGGGCTCTGGTTGTTCCACTCTTTCTAAAAAAAACAGATAGGAAAAAGGTCCGCATGCAGAATTGAATAGTAAGGGATTTTTTTTGAGGGACATTGATCTTAATTGGGAAGAAGACGTTGTGAGTTTGTACGCTATATGTATGTAATGATACCGATTGGTGAGAGCGCAAAATGTACATGCTCTTACGATTTGATGCATGCACTGCACATATGGCACACGAATGAAATGCAAGTGTGTGTGTGCCTACTCTATATGCCAAAGCAAAGGAAAATTCTAATCCTAACAGGTAAACACATAAGCACATAAAATCCTCACCCATGTCAAGTGCAATAATTCCTCCTTTTATTGTGATCCCCACTACCCTTTCAAAGGTCGGGTATTTAAAATTTTCGAAATTCATTTGAAAAGCATTTGTTTAGAATGTTGAGATCTTTCAAAACAATTCTCAAGAATTTTGAATCTTTTATTTTTTTTTTTTTTAAAAATGAGGATGTGAAAACATTTCTCAATGAAGATGATTGGATTGAAATTTTGCTTTAAAATTCATTTGAAGAGCATTTTTTCAAAAACAATCCCCAAAATACACTTTAACAAAGATTAGTTTGGAGCTTTAATCAAAAGTGAACTCCAAAGATTTTTTATTTTTTTTTGGAAAGAGCGAATGAAAACTTTGGAATAAAGATTACAAAAATCCATTTGCTTTCAAAGATGGATTTAAAATACTTTGGGTAGAAGGATCACATGATCGGATTATCACCGTACTTTTCATGAATTTGGATGCATACAAGGTCAATGATGCTTAGGTAACATGATATAAAAAGTATAATCTTATAATCAAGATTCGGCACGTTCTCCAAATGTCGTGGAACATGAGGAGAAATTGCTAAAAGGTGATTAAAAGATTATACATCTTTCATCAAGCAAGTATCGTCATCATCTCAAGTGATCTCTTCCGGGCATACAAAACTTCCTAGCACATAATCCTAATCACGAATTGATTTCCTAATATTGAAAGGTTCTATAGAAACTATTATGCAAAGGCTGGGTTTTGGTCGAATAAGGGACCCTTGACACACATCCGATAGGACGCTTAATATACCAAATCATGGTACGAGATCAAGGGTGATCACACAGTCCCATGATGACTTGACCGACCGGGTTGCCCTGAGCCTCCAAGGTCATAGTTCTGTGCAATCGACTGGCTGGACATGCAAGTGAAATGCAACAGGCACACAAAGATTAATTAGTTCAATTAAAAGGATGTTTTCAAGTCTAATCCTCGAGTGAATCCAAAATCAGAATTCTGGTCTGCGAAACCAGAGATTCTGGGTTCGATCCCCAGCAGAGTCGCCAGATTGTGGATATCGCAGGTTGACTTACCCACAGCTTTTCTTTTTTTTTAAAAATACTTTCTCAAAATCAAATTCGAAAACAAATGAGTCGCCACTTAATTTTTAAAAGGAAAAATTAAGAAACCATTTTGAAAGGAAACCGATCGTTTGCGAAACCAAAGATTAACTAGGTCCGGGGATTATGGAATGAGAGAGGAAGGAGCCCGTCGAACTAAAACACCCTCTCTCATCCTATCTTGCGATAGGCCTCTACTCAACATCCTTTTAATCGAATTATTAATTTAAATGTACCCTCAATTAATACGTATGTATAAATATACATTACAAAAGCATGTCTAAAGGGGTGTAAAATTACAATTGACAAAATATCATTCAAAAGCCACGTATTTCAGGTAGCAAGCGATATGATATGCGATAGAGAACAAGAGAACTTACCCGGGATCCAGCAGCGATATTTAAACGTGCGATGCATACAAAAGAAAATCCTAAGAAAAAGTCTCTAATCATATATACACATAAGGCAAGCTCCTAATTCTAAGGTGTCGCGCATGAGGTTAAAAAAATCAATAAAGTCAAGGAATGAAATAAACTAGAAGGGAGATGAGAAATTGTACCTCATATGCGCTACAAAACAAAGATTAGTCCACATGCTTCTCATAATAATATGATGTCAAATAATCAATCCTAATTCCCTAGCTTAGGTCTAACAAGCATGAAATCCAAATTTATTCAATACTTATTCCTAATCATGGGCATTAGATGAACATGGATGAGTGGATGTGAACAAAGAATGAAACATGGATTTATTCACTAATTTGGATCACTTAACCTCCGGATTTAAGCTAAATTATCATTATTCAAAACATGATCTGAATCTCAAAACATTAGGGAACCATTTGAGTTGAAATAAATAAGATTAGACGGAAATAGTAGCAGTTTTTTATGAATTACAGAGAGCAGACCAGATCTTACAAAAACGAAATAAAATACTTCCAACGGTTGGATCTTAATGCTTTTTGGATATGTCATGCCTCTGTGAGTCTAGTTTCTAACTCAGAAAGAAAATCAAGGTTTGAACGGTTAGATCTTCGGGAATGTGGAAAACACTAGGCATCACTCAGCATTTTACAACTCTCTGTCCAGAGATCTTGTATGATTTTTTAAAAATAGCAAAAAAATCCGAATTGCTTCATTCTTTTTAGGGAACCTTCATAACACATTAAGGTTCTTATAAAAAATTATTAGAGGTCATGAAAACTTGGTCAGAGCTCTGTTCTATCAATTTTAAAACCGGTTTGCTGTTCTGAAACTATTCTGAAATTCTGGACAGATTGTGGTTGTCTCACAAAACCCATGATCAAACCTTTCTAAACATAAAACCACCTCAAAACAAAAATTACAGTGGTAAAACGATGTGTTATTGACATTTTCTCATTAGTTTCACTTGATTTCGACGGTTAGATTTTGAACTAAAAATCTTTGATCAAAAACAGTTTGTGAACTCACTGTTTTCATTTGTCAAGTTCAACTTTTATTTGGTAACCCCAACTATTAAACCATGAAGTTGGGTTAAACCAAACCACTTCTCCTACCATTTGATGGCCATTGGAGACTAAAACTTTTATTTTTCATAGATTTCGAGTGAAGTATGGATGGACTTCGTGGAATCTACAAGATAAGGAATCTAAACCATGGAGATGGGCTTAGACTCAAAACTACATTCTCCTACCATTTGATGGTCATTGGAGATGGAGACATGACTACTACTCATGGGTCTCAAAGGAATATAGAAAGGATTCCCCAAGACATCAAGTTTAGAGGACCCAAATCATGAGTATGGACTTGGATTCATCTATTAAGTGGTGATCAACTTTGACTCCCATGGGAAGCATAGGCCTACATGGGATTCAAAAGATCATGTTCAAGAGATTTCAAAAGAGACATTGAGAATCTCTAAGAGTCTCAAGAAAGAAGTATGATTAGCAAAAGAAGTAAAACAAAAGAAAACAAAGTAGTTTGTGGATTAATGATTTAAAAGAGAAAGAATGTAAATAAATGACTTATGGTTTGGAGGATCACCTCCAAACTATCCTCAAAGTTTTCTTTTCTTTGAACATCTCCCAAGCACTTCTAGTTCTCTCAACTCTCTTTTTTTTCTCTCAAAAATGTTGGTGGAGTGATGGATGTTCTATGTAGTGGGTACCCCTTGTTGTATATCTCTCCTTCTCTCTTATAGGCAAAATTACCAGGTATTTTTGGTGAATTTCGGAGCAAAAAATAGGTGTAATTCTCTCATTTGGTGGTACAATGTGTACTTTCTGAATTTAGATAGACTGCTGCCCAGGGCGGCAGTCAAGAAACTGCCGCGGCATTCCGTGAATGCCGCCGCGGCAGTCCATGAATGCCGTGCTGGCACTACGTGAATGCCGTGCGGCACTCATCAACTGCCGCGGTAATTAATTGATTGCCGCATTTTTGTCAGTCTTACTTTATCAGTATTTTGTTCTTATCTGCATACACATACGTATTGCACTGCAAAATACGGACTTTAAAAGATAACGACAGTCAGAAAATGTCGGCGGCATTTGATGGATGCCGGGCCGGCATTCACTGACTGCCGTGAATGCCGCGGTATCTGCCGTGTGTCGCTTTTAGCTAAGATTCCCTCTTTTAGATTTTCTTTTTCCCAAAGCAAATGATTTTTGAGGATTTTTTCCGAAAATTGTGTTTTATACCTGAATTCTCTTAAATACCTGGTATTTTCCTCTTTTCTGTGAAATTTTACCGCGTTTAGAGAACTTTCTGAAGAGCTTGGAATACTTCGAATCTTCCGGTCCTTGTTATCATCGGATACGGAGGCGACACTCTCCTAAATTCGACGGTTGGTCAAAATTGGGGTGTCTACAGAAACCCATCGGTGACGACGTGATCTTGAGGTGTTTAGGTAAGAAATAGGTCATGTAGGTTATGGCTAAAGTACATGAAGGGATCTGTGGGGCACATCAGGCCGGTACAAAGATGAAGTGGTTGCTGAGAAGATACAACTATTACTGGCCCGGTATGCTGAAAGATTGTATCAGCTATGCAAAGGGATGTCAAGCTTGCCAGAAGCATGGCCCGATCCAGCATGTGCCAGCTAAAGAGCTATAACTAGTAATCAAACCATGGCCGTTCTGAGGATGGGCTATGGATTTAATTGGCAAAGTCCTACCGCCGTCATCGGGCCAACACTGTTTTATCATAGTAGCTATAGACTACTTTACTAAGTAGGCTGAGGCCATACCCTGCAGAACGGTGACTTAGGCCACCGTAATAAAATTCATTGAAGAGCATATCATCCACAGGTTCGGCTTGCCAAAGACTATTACAGCCGATCAAGGGTCTGTTTTCACAGGAACGGAAATGTTAGCCTTTGTAGAAAGTAGGGGGATCGAAATTCTCAATTATACGCCCTACTATACACAGGCTAAAAGGCAGGCCGAGTTTACAAACAAGATCCTTAAGGGGATCATTGAGAAGATGATCGATGAAAACCCCAGGGAGTGGGACAAGCTTTTGTCCGAAGCTCTATGGGCCTATCGGACATCTAAAAAGTCTAGTACCAGGGTCACACCGTTCATGCTGACCTATGGGCATGATGCTATGTTGCCTATGGAAGTCACAGTCTGATCGGCCAGAAGGGCTTTACAAAATCAGCTTGAGCCTGCTGAGTATGCAGAGGCCATGATAGCTGAGTTGGAGGCGCTTGATGAAGCGCGGTTTACGGCCTTGGATTCGTTGAAGGTTCAAAAATAACGGGCAGCCTGAGTATGCAACAAAAGGGTGAGAGAGAAGTCTTTTTGTACGGAGGACTTGGTCTAGAAGGCATCATATAAATTAGGGTCCGGGCCTGGATCCGCATGCTTGTCTCATATGCATGCACTATTCTTTTCAGTCTGCACAACACAAGTTAGTCCACATTTGTCAACTCCACTGTCATTGTCTGTCTAAAAATCATCACTATCAGAATCTGATACAAACCTCTTAAATCTGTAGGTCAGTATCGATTCCCAAAGTCAGCAGCTGGGGTCCTAATCCTTGGTCTGAAATTCAAACAGTCATTTGGTCAGGATCAACCTGTCAAGTTATTTTAGCATGAATTAGGAAGAGTTAGAAAACAAGGTCACTGACTTG
Organism: Hydrangea macrophylla; assembly: GCA_033977485.1. Lineage (NCBI taxonomy): Eukaryota > Viridiplantae > Streptophyta > Magnoliopsida > Cornales > Hydrangeaceae > Hydrangea > Hydrangea macrophylla. Next base: position 7,188,798 of record CM066990.1, on the reverse strand, counting down.
GGAGCGACTATAAGCCAGCAGTCTGACAGCCTGGCCCAAGTCTTGAAATTCATGGAGGAATTAAAATAGCAACAGCCACAATACCTACATGGGTTCCCACCACCACTGCCAGGGTTCATACCACCACCTCCGCTGGGGTTTATACCACCTCCCATCCCTGTACATGAGAATGATAGAGAAGAAGAATGGTTCCTGGGGTCCCGCCGCCTGTATATGAGAAGAAATTCCATGAAAAAATGGACAGGGTTGACTAGCTAGAAAGCCTACTGAGGAAAGCAAAGGGGTCGATGACTATATGCTAGATCTGGAAGGCCTTTCTGAGCCTATTAAGCTAAAATTACCGGAGAACTTCAAGATGCCTACCATTGATCATTTTAATGGAATTGATAATTCGAAAAGCCATGTGAAACTATGCATGAGCATCTTCCAATCGATGGGCTGCACCTATGAGCATATTGCAATGCTATTCCCGCAAACTCTCACAAAGTCCGCACTGTCATGGTCCTAACCTTGGAAGCCTCTAAAACTCGGGCATGGGAAGATATTGTTTGGGTGTTCGTCGATCATTATTCCTATAACAAAGAGCTTGATGTCACCATTGAGAATCTGGAAACTACCCGGCAGAATAATTATGAATCCTTCACTGAATTTTTGAGCGAGTGGAGGAACAAAGTGGCCTAAATGACTCATCATCTAATTGAGAAAGAACAGGTAAGAATGCTCATCCAGAATCTGCAACCACTTTACCATGAAAAATTGTTCTATTAGTCCATATCCACCTTTAAGGAGCTATTTGAAGTTGGAACTCGTATCAAAGATGCCATCAGGGAAGGAAAGATTAAGAAGGAAGAGCCTCCAAGTCAGTCAAAAAGCCCCAACTACTCCCGAAATCCCCCAGATGTCAATGCCCTTAGCAGCCAACTCATACCATACCCCTCAGACCATACCAGCCCCCTAACCAAGCCAACTATTCCAATCATCCATTCTAGAAAAAGCCTCCCCGTAACTTTAAAAAGCTAGAAATTCCCCTCTCCTCAGCCTTAGACTGGCTCCTCAAGAAAGGCCATCTCCAACTGCTCGAACTGCGAAACACCCCGCCACCACCGAGTTGTGATATGTCCAACCCCGTATCCTTCAACCCTATCACCTTTATCACCCTCTTAGGACATCCCTTATCCCTTATTGACATCCCAGAGTCAGGGAGAACTCATCTGATTGAAGGGGAGGATGATGAATGGCAGCAATAGCTAGATGTTGAATGAGATTTATTCTTCCTGGAAGAACATGATATAGGGGTAGTAGACCTCAAATAGTATGTTCCCAATGATGAAAGTGATGCCTCTATATGGAATGAGCCAAAGAAACCATTTGTGGGAATAGATTGTGGATGGTTCAAAGAAGATGGGACTATACTACCCCTGCCGAAATTGATCATCTGACCAGGTCAGGCCGTCATTATAAGCCTCCGCAGCCTATCATCAAAACCATAAAAAAAGGTCAATCAAAGACAAAGAAAAGGGAAAAATGGATGAGATCATCGAGGAAGATAATGAGTTGATAAAGCAGCTGAAGAAAACCCATGCACAACTCTTGATGTGGGACATTATGGTAACATCCTATAAGCATATGCAAGCCGTGTTGAATGCCTTAGCTGGGATTGAGGTCCCCATCGATGCTACATCGGAAGATATGGTGGCTTTCTTAGGCATACTCACCCCTGATCCAATCATTACCTTTTCCGATGAAAACCTGCCTCCAGAAGGATCTACACACAATAAAGCTTTATATATCACTGTTGGATGAAAATGTGTCATACCCGTTCTCGCGATATTTAACTATATTACTTTAGCATGCATGGTATGCTTATTGTGGTATTAATTAACACGTATGAAGTGAGTGATAACTCACCAGTTGTTTGGGGGTGTCTTTTGTGAACCCAGTATTTAGCTTTGAAAGCAGTCCGGAAGTTGGGCATGTGAGAATTCCCTATGGTTGGAAAAATGAGAAATAACTCATTATTATGTGCTTAAATGTTTATTTAGGCATATGTGAATATAATTGATTATTTTATTATTGATAGCGACTCATCAGAGTCATTAGATACCGGTGAGGACGAAATTGAACACGTTGCATAATTAGTAGGCAAATTAGTAATTTCATAAAATTTTTATGTGGGACCACGTGTGGGACCCACACAGGACTTAGATGAATACTCAAATACTTTTGGGTAGTAAACTAGTTAGCTTAATAACTAGTGGTGGTTTCACTAGAAATACCCATAATATGGTTTAGATATTATATAGAGGATAGAGAAGGAAATGACTCACTATTGTCTTCTCATTATATACATATTGTTAGAGATAGGGAGAAGAGAAAGAGAAGAACTTTGGTGCTCTTGATCATTTCTCGACGATCTGAGTAGCAATCGACCTCCAATATTCGATACGAGACCGGTTTTGGACTCGTGGAGGTAACGCCTATGTATATCTATCTTTGATTTTTAGTTTAATCGATAGGTTCTTGGCGGGCCCATGTGGGACCCATAACCAAAATTGGCCGATTTTGTGTAGGAATCGAACCCGGTGTAGAAGTGAACTTCTATTTCACGTTATTAAGCAAATTGTTTGAGGTGAGTGATATAAATCTCAACTTTTGGATGATTCTATGGTTTAATGCATTTGATATGCTAGGGACCTTGTATAGATATCATGTGTAGTTCATATTAGGCAAAACTCATGTGTAACGTAGGCCCAAGGCATGTTGAAATGAAAAGCATGATGATTTGCTGGTTGAGCATGTTTATGTGCCATGTGGGTTAAAGGGCAATTTGTGCTAATTCACCATGAGATGTCCTCTCGAAGGGGAAGGATTAGTAGTGATGACGGTCATTTATCGAGAAAGGCATTAACGTGACATGTCGAAGGGGCATGGGTCGTGGTTAAGTCTTAAGACTTTGGATCGGTGAATGTGCACTTATTCCCTAGAGACCAAATTGTTATGTGTTATGATGGATTGGAACATATTTGTCATCCGTATGCTTTATTTATATTATTCACTAAGCGTTAACTTAAACAAATCCACATATCTGTGGTTATATAAATAACCATTCAGGGGCAAGGACTGGAGGAGAGAATCGCGGGTAATGAGGCTAGGAAGGACTGAAAGCTCCTTATGTTCTTAGAACTTATATCATGTTTGTCATATATGTTTAACTCATGCCGGTCGTTTAACCGTGCTACTTGTATTAAACCTTGTTATAGATGTGAGTACGACACTTGGTACACCTTAGGACCTAGTTGCTGAGGCATGTGAAGCTTGTAATTTTGATACTTGTAATTCGGGAGGGGTTTATGGTGTTGTATAAATGGATATATATATATATATACATGTGTGTTTAAAAGTCTTTGGAATGTTTAGCTAGCTTTTAAAATGGTTTTGGTTTGAAACGCATTGGTTTGAAATGGTTGTGTTTAGTTTGGTTTCTTTTAGTAATATAAGTATTATTTTATTAGCGACGTTTGTTGCAAAACCGCCGAGAATTAACGGCGTTTATTAGGAAGTGCTGATAATTAATGGCGTTTGCGGAAAAACACCGGCAATAGTGAATACCGTCTTTTGGAGGTTGGGTTCTGCCCAGACTCCATTCAACTGGTCGAGCGAGGCAATTCGACTAGTCGAAATACCCCCTGGAACAAATTTTAAACTCCTACTTCCAATGTTCGAAACAACTTCTAATTAGGCATGGAGGTACCTTTGGGGACCCATTGACCTACAAAACTGTTACTTTTGAAAACAAAACTCGTTAAGGCGTGTTTGGGCACGTGTTTAAAATAACCTTAGAAAAACTATTTGGTTGTTGGTTTTCTTGGAACAAAACTTTTATTTAAGGCTATTTTGGGAACTTTAATCATTGTTGGTAAGCCTTAATGGCATGCCACGTGACCTAGGACCACCTTGTTGGTTTCGGTGCGTGACATGTAGTGGTATCAAAGCAAAAGGCCGGTTATAGACCTTATGCTATGGGTTTAGGTTCATAGCCTTGGGGACGAGAGACGACGTCATGAGTTTAAATATTGAATAATGTGTGGAGAATTTGGATTATTGCATTGCATATACATATAAATAATGGTTGTATGCATCGTATCTTATATGCATACTATGAGATATATGTCATGTCATGCATAATATCTTTATGTGATGGTTATCAGGAATAAGTGGTGGAAAGTATGGATATAAATAATGACAATGCAATGAATGCGAGAATGGATTGAATAGAGGCCGCTATTGAGGGGTTCATTAGAGCAGTGGATGATAGAGTACCACCAAGGGGAATGGAGCCAGAAAATCCAAATTTGTTACCAAGGGTTGGGCAATCAATTGTCGAAAATTTGCAAAGAAGAATCCGACAATATTCACTGGGGGATCAGATCCTCATGTGGTAAATTTTTGAAAAATGCATACGGAATGCATATTCTGGAGCCTGACTTGCACTGATAGAGAGAAAATAGACAATGCCACTGATACGTTGAAAGAGGGAGCTCAGAGTTTGTGGGTTGGTATCCTCACAAATAGAGCACTGACTACTTGGGAAAGTTTTATAGAGGAATTTGATAAGCGGTACTTTTCAGATTCAATGAAGACCCAAAATAAGCGAGAGTTCTTGAACTTAAAACAAGGGGATATGACGGTAAACGAATACACGACTGCATTTAATGGGTTTGCTCGATTTGCACCTGGTATCGTTTTGGAAGAGGAGGATAGAGCCAGGCAGTTCGAAGAAGGTCTGAGGGAAAATATCTATAGTCGTGTGGATACGTTTCGTCTTCCAACATTTGCTGAAGTTCTCGATGTCGCCCTAATCGCAGAAAGAGATATTGGGAACTGTAAGATTAGCCAACAGGGGAAGAGGAAGAATGAGAATCAAGGGAGGAACCAGGGTAAGTTTAAGAAATCCTATTCAAGGGCAACTAGGGCTGGTTCAGGAAATCAAGGGGGAAGTTCATTCTCCAGAGGAGATAAGTCGGTATGTACTATTTACGGTCGTAGACATTGGGGTGTTTGTTATATGGCAAATATGATTTGTCATATTTGTAATCAACCGGGACATGTTGTCAAGAATTGTACGCAGACAAGAACCTAAAGTGTGAATGTGGATATGAGGGGTGACTGCTATGAATGTGGTATACCGGGTCATCGGGAAAGGGATTGCCCGAACAAGCGACAACGTGGGGCAGGTTCTGTAGCTTCTAGTGGAACGAGAACGGTGCAACAACCATACAAAGGAAAGAAGGAACAAAGGGAGGCACGGGCATTTAACCTTTTACCGGGAGAGACGGCCAACGCGGACTCTGTGGTGTCAGGTACACTACTTATTTGCTCACGCCCTGCACGTGTACTTATAGATTCAGGATCCACACACTCATTTGTGTCATATAAATTTGCTAAATGCTTGGATATGATGTCAGAACCGTTGGGATTTGATTTGTCTATTTCAATTATGTTAGGAAATCCTATAATAAGTTCATTGGTATATAAAGCATGTGACATTAAGGTAAATGAAAAGACCTTAGTTGTTGATTTGATACCATTAACCATTCATCACTTTGATGTAATTTTGGCAATGGATTGGCTATCGGTGAATTATGCTTCGATTGACTGTGTTAGGAAAAGTGTTGTATTTTAAATACCGAATCAGGAAGAGTTTTATTTCTATGGGGTAGGGATCACATCACCACCGTATATTGTGTCGGCTGCACGAGCTTGTCGACTAGTGAGGAAGGGTTGTCAAGGATTCTTATATAGTATTCTTGATACAGGAGTCACTGGAACGGGGATTGAAAACATTTCAATAGTGAGAGAATATCCTGATGTATTTCATGAGGAGTTACTTGATACTCTAATTGAAAGGGAGATTGAATTTACCAACGATATGATACATGAAGCACAACCGATATCGAAGGCACCATACCGAATGGCACCAGTTGAATTGAAAGAAATGAAAATCCAATTACAGGAACTACTTGATAAAGGGCTTATACAACCAAGTGTCTCACCATGGGGAGCACCGGTGTTGTTTGTTAAGAAGAAAGATGGGACAATGCGAATGTGCATAGATTATAGAGAGTTGAACAAGTTAACGATCAAGAGCAAATATCCACTACCACGTATTGACAACTTGTTTGATCAATTACAAGGGGCCCAGATATTTTCAAAGATTAACTTGAGATCGGGTTATCACCAATTGAAAGTCAAGGTAGAGGATGTTGAAAAGACAGCATTTCGAACTCGATATGGCCATTCTGAGTTTTTGGTCATGCCATTTGGAGTAACAAATGCACCAGCGGCGTTTATGGGTTTAATGAACAGGGTATTCAAGGAATATCTGGATGAGTTTGTAATTGTGTACATAGATGATATCTTGGTGTATTCCAAAGGTGTTGAGGAACATGAAAGGCATTTACGATTGGTATTGCAACGACTACGAGAGAGAAAATTATTTGGGAAATTAAAGAAGTGTGAGTTTTGGTTGATAGAGATAGCTTTCTTGGGGGATGTAATTTCTAAAGATGGAGTTTCAATGGACTCGTAGAAGATTGAGTATAGCTAATTGGTCAAAACCAACCAATGTTTTAGAAATTTGAAGTTTCTTGGGATTAGTAGGTTATTATAGTAGGTTCGTGGAAAATTTCTCCAAAATAGCGATGCCAATGACTCAGCTGATGAGAAAGAACAGAGTATTTAATTGGGACTCAGAATGTGACAAGAGTTTTGAAGAGTTGAAGACTCGACTTATGTCAGCACGAATCTTGACGATTTCATCTGGTACGGAAGGGTTTGTAATCTACAGTGATGCGTCACATAGAGGACTGGGATGTGTTCTGATGCAGAACGACAAGGGGGTGATTGCTTATGGCTCATGTCAGTTAAAGGTACATAAAGTGAATTATCGAACTCATGATCTTGAGTTACCAGCAGTGATCCTTGCATTAAAAATCTGGAGGCACTATCTTTATGGGGAAAAATGTGATATCTACACAGATCACAAGAGCTTGAAGTACTTGTTTACACAGAAAGAACTAAATATGACACAGAGGCGATGGTTGGAATTGATGAAAGACTATAACTTGTTGAATCACTACCATCATGGGAAAGCAAATGTAGTTGTTGACGCGTTAAGCAGGAAGTCTACGAATAATTTGGCCTATAATTTGACTTCAGAGAAGTAACTTGTTGATTAAATGGAAAGGTTGGTACTTTAAGTGATCTCAACAAATGAGGGAGGTTTGCTAGCAGCTATTGTTGCATAACCGACATTGATAGATGAGATAAAGATGAAACAACTTCAAGACCTAGTTTTGAAGAAGATCTGCGATGAAATATCGCTAGATAAATAGCCAGAGTTCACCTTTGTGGACAATATTCTGAGATTCAGAAATCGAGTATATGTACCTAATGTGGATGGGATTAAATAGTTAATACTTAAAGAATCTTATAACGCCAAATATACAGTTTATCCAGGTAGTACCAAGATGTATAGAGATTTGGGAGAGGTGTAGGTCTGGAATGAAAAGAGAGGTAGCTGAGCACGTAGCCAAGTGCTTGGTTTGTCAGCAAGTCAAAATTGAACATCAAAGGGTTGCAGGGTTATTGCAACCTTTGGATGTACCATAATGGAAATGGAAGAAGATTACAATGGATTTTGTATCGGGTTTTACAAGGTCTACAAGATCGAATAACAGTGTTTGGGTAATTGTAGATTGATTGACTAAGTCTGCACATTTCTTGCTGATTAAGACAAAGGAACTGATGAAACTCGTAAAGTTGTACGTCAAGGAGATTGTGAGACTGCATGGAGTGCCAGAGTCGATAGTTTCAGACAGGGATAGTAGTTTCTTATCCAGATTCTAGAGAGGACTACAAGCAGCTATGGGTACAAAGTTAAACTGTAGTACAAATTTTTATCCACAAACGGATGGGCAGTCAGAGCGTGTGATTCAGATACTGGAGGACATGCTTCGACTATGTGTTTTTTATCTTATGGGTGACTGGGAAAAGTATATACCATTGATTGAATTTGCCAACAATAATAATTTTCAGTCTAGTATTAGAATGGCACCATATGAAGCATTGTATGGGCGTAAGTGTCGATCACCAATTTGTTTGACTGAGGTAGGAGAACGAAGGCTAGAAGGACCTGAAATGGTTCAGTTGGCAGCAAATAAAGTAAAGGTAATACAATAATGGTTGAAAACAGCTCAGAGTCGTTACAAAAGCTACGCGGATATGGGACGAAGGCCACTAGAATTTAAAGTAGGTGACTGTGTGTTCTTGAAGGTTTCACCTTCTAAGGGGATTACAAGGTTTGGAAAGTGAGGGAAGTTGAATCCTAGATATGTTGGACCATTGAGATTGTCGAAAAAGTTAGACCAGTAGCTTATCGGCCAAAGTTACCACAAGACTTGGCTGATGTACATGATGTATTTCATGTGTCGATGTTGAGAAGGGTTATATCTGATTCAAGTCATGTGATTACTCCAGAGCCATTGGAAGTCAGAGAAGACTTAACATATGTTGAACATCCAGTGAAAATACAACATAGAAAGGATAAGGATTACGAAACAAGACAGTTCCATTAGTAATGGTCTTGTGGCAAAATCACTCAGTGGAATAAGCCACGTGGGAAAGAAAGGATGCGATGTAGGCAAAGTATCCATTTCTATTTGAAGCATGAGGTATTGAAAGTTTGGGGACAAACTTCTTTTAAGGGGCAGAGGATGTCCTACCCGCTCCCGCAATATTTAAAAATAATACTTTATCATGCATGGTATGCATATTGTGGTGTTAATTAACACGTGTGAAGTGAGTGATAACTCACCAGTTGTTTGGGGGTGTCTTTCGAGAATCCAGTATTTGGCTTTGAAAGCAGTCCGGAAGTTGGACATGTGAGAATTCCCTACGGTTGGGAAAATGAGAAATAACTCATAATTATGTGCCTAAATATTTATTTAGGCATATGTGAATATAATTATTATTATTAAATTATTGATAGCGACTCATCAGAGTCATTAGATACCCGGTGAGGACGAAATTGAACACGTTGCATAATTAGTAGGCTAATTAGTAATTTTATAAAATTTGTATGTGGGACCACGTGTGGGACCCACACGGGACTTAGATGAATACTCAAATACTTTTGGGTAGTTAACTAGTTAGTTTAATAACTAGTGGGGGATGCAATTAAAATGAATCAAAACTAGTGGGAGTTTCACTAGAAATACCCATAATATGGTTTAGATATTATATAGAGGAGAGAGAATGAGATGACTCATTATTGTCTTCTCATTATATACATATTCTTAGAGATAGGGAGAAGAGAAAGAGAAGAACTTTGGTGTTTTTCATCATTTCTCGACGATCCGAGTAGCAATCGACCTCCAATATTCGATACAAGACCGGTTTTGGACTCGTGGAGGTAACGCCTATGTATATCCATCTTTGATTTTTAGTTTAATCGATAGATTCTTGGCAGGCCCATGTGGGACCCATAACCAAAATTGGCCGATTTTGTGTAGGAATCGAACCCGGTGTAGAAGTGAACTTCTATTTCACGTTCTTAAGCAAATTGTTTGAGGTGAGTGATATAAATCTCAACTTTTGGATGATTCTTTGGTTTAATGCAATTGATATGCTAGGGACCTTGTATAGATATCATGTGTAGTTCATATTGGGCAAAACTCATGTGTAACGTAGGCCCAAGGCATGCTGAAATGAAAAGCATGATGATTTGCTGGTTGAGCATGTTTATGTGCCATGTGGGTTAAAGGGAAATTTGTGCTAATTCACCATGAGATGTCCTCTCGAAGGGAAAGGATTAGTAGTGATGACGGTCATTTGTCGAGAAAGGCATTAATGTGACATGTCGAAGGGGCATGGGTCGTGGTTGAGTCTTAAGACTTTGGATCGGTGAATGTGCACTTATTCCCTAGAGACCAAATTGTTATGTGTTATGATGGATTGGAACATATTTGTCATCCGTATGCTTTATTTATATTATTCACTAAGCGTTAACTTAAACAAATCCACATATCTGTGGTTATATAAATAACCATTCAGGGGTAAGGACTGGAGGAGAGAATCGCGGGTAATGAGGCTAGGAAGGACTGAAAGCTCCTTATGTTCTTAGAACTTATTTCATGTTTGTAATATATGTTTAACTCATGCCGGTCGTTTAACCATGCTACTTGTATTAAAACTTGTTATAGATGTGAGTACGACACTTGGTTCACCTTAGGACCTAGTTGCTGAGGCATCTGAAGCTTGTAATTTTGATACTTGTAATTCGAGAGGGGTTTATGGTGTTGTATAAATGGATATATATATATATATGTGTTTAAAAGTCTTTGGAATGTTTAGCTAGCTTTTAAAATGGTTTTGGTTTGAAATGGTTGTGTTTAGTTTGGTTTCTTTTAGTATTATAAGTATTATTTTATTAGCAACGTTTGTCGCAAAACCGCCGAGAATTAACGGCGTTTATTAGGAAGTGCTGATAATTAATGGCGTTTGCGGAAAAACACCGGCAATAGTGAATACGGTCTTTTGGAGGTTGGGTTCTGCCCAGATTCCATTCAACTGGTCGAGCGAGGCAATTCGACTAGTCGAAATACCCCCTGGAACAAATTTTAAACTCCTACTTCCAATGTTCGAAACAACTTCTAATTAGGCATGGAGGTACCTTTGGGGACCCATTGACCTACAAAACTGTTACTTTTGAAAACAAAACTCATTAAGGCGTGTTTGGGCACGTGTTTAAAATAACCTTAGAAAAACTATTTGGTAGTTGGTTTTCTTGGAACAAAACTTTTATTTAAGGCTATTTTGGGAACTTTAATCATTGTTGGTAAGCCTTGATGGCATGCCACGTGACCTAGGACCACCTTGTTGGTTTCGGTGCGTGACATGTAGTGGTATCAAAGCAAAAAGTTATAGACCTTATGCTATGGGTTTAGGTTTATAGCCTTGGGGACGAGAGACGACGTCATGAGTTTGAATATTGAATAATGTGTGGAGAATTTGGATTATTGCATTGCATATGCATATAAATAATGGTTGTATGCATCGTATCTTACATGCATACTATGAGATATATGTCATGTCATGCATAATATCTTTATGTGATGGTTATCAGGAATTAGTGGTGGAAAGTATGGATATAAATAATGACAATGCAACGAATGCGAGAATGGATCGAATAGAGGCCGCTATTGAGGGGTTCATTAGAGCAGTGGATGATAGAGTACCACCAAGGGGAATGGAGCCAGAAAATCCAAATTTGGTACCAAGGGTTGGGCAATCAATTGTCGAAAATTTGCAAAGAAGAATCCGACAATATTCACTGGGGGATCGGATCCTCATGTGGTAAATTTTTGAAAATGCATACGGAACGCATATTCTGGAGCCTGACTTGCACTGATAGAGAGAAAATAGACAATGCCACTGATACGTTGAAAGAGAGAGCTCAGAGTTTGTGGGTTGGTATCCTCACAAATAGAGCACTGACTACTTGGGCAAGTTTTATAGAGGAATTTGATAAGCGGTACTTTCCAGATTCAATGAAGACCCAAAATAAGCGAGAGTTCTTGAACTTAAAACAAGGGGATATGACGGTAAACGAGTACACGACTGCATTTAATGGGTTTGCTCGATTTGCACCTGGTATAGTTTTGGAAGAGGAGGATAGAGCCAGGCAGTTCGAAGAAGGTCTGAGGGAAAATATCTATAGTCGTGTGGATACGTTTCGTCTTCCAACATTTGCTGAAGTTCTCGATGTCGCCCTAATCGCAGAAAGAGATATTGGGAACTGTAAGATTAGCCAACAGGGGAAGAGGAAGAATGAGAATCAAGGGAGGAACCAGGGTAACTTTAAGAAATCCTATTCAAGGGCAACTAGGGCTGGTTCAGGAAATCAAGGGGGAAGTTCATTCTCCAGAGGAGATAAGTCGGTATGTACTATTTGCGGTGGTAGACATTGGGGTGTTTGTTATATGGCAAATATGATTTGTCATATTTGTAATCAACCGGGACATGTTTGTCAAGAATTGTACGCAGACAAGAACCTAAAGTGTGAATGTGGATATGAGGGGTGACTGTTATGAATGTGGTATACCGGTTCATCGGGAAAGGGATTGCCCGAACAAGCGACAACGTGGGGCAGGTTCTGTAGCTTCTAGTGGAACGAGAACGGTGCAACAACCATACAAAGAAAAGAAGGAACAAAGGGAGGCACGGGCATTTAACCTTTTGCCGGGAGAGACGGCCAACGCGGACTCTGTGGTGTCAGGTACACTACTTATTTGCTCAAGCCCTGCATGTGTACTTATGGATTCAGGATCCACACACTCATTTGTGTCATATAAATTTGCTAAATGCTTGGATATGATGTCAGAACCGTTGGGATTTGATTTGTCTATTTCAATTATGTTAGGAAATCCTATAATAAGTTCATTGGTATATAAAGCATGTGACATTAAGGTAAATGAAAAGACCTTAGTTGTTGATTTGATACCATTAACCATTCATCACTTTGATGTAATTTTGGCAATGGATTGGCTATCGGTGAATTGTGCTTCGATTGACTATGTTAGGAAAAGAGTTGTATTTTAAATACCGAATCAGGAAGAGTTTTATTTCCATGGGGTAGGGATCACATCACCATCGTATATTATGTCGGCTGCACGAGCTTGTCGACTAGTGAGGAAGGGTTGTCAAGGATTCTTATATAGTATTCTTGATACAGGAGTCACTGGAACGGGGATTGAAAACATTTCAATAGTGAGAGAATTTCCTGATGTATTTCATGAGGAGTTACTTGATACTCTAATTGAAAGGGAGATTGAATTTACCAACGATATGATACATGAAGCACAACCGATATCGAAGGCACCATACCGAATGGCACCAGTTGAATTGAAAGAAATGAAAATCCAATTACAGGAACTACTTGATAAAGGGCTTATACAACCAAGTGTCTCACCATGGGGAGCATCGGTGTTGTTTGTTAAGAAGAAAGATGGGACAATGCGAATGTGCATAGATTATAGAGAGTTGAACAAGTTAACGATCAAGAGCAAATATCCACTACCACGTATTGACAACTTGTTTGATCAATTACAAGGGGCCCAGATATTTTCAAAGATTAACTTGAGATCGGGTTATCACCAATTGAAAGTCAAGGTAGAGGATGTTGAAAAGACAGCATTTCGAACTCGATATGGCCATTCTGAGTTTTTGGTCATTCCATTTGGAGTAACAAATGCACCAGCGGCGTTTATGGGTTTAATGAACAGGGTATTCAAGGAATATCTGGATGAGTTTGTAATTGTGTACATAGATGATATCTTGGTGTATTCCAAAGGTGTTGAGGAACATGAAAGGCATTTACAATTGGTATTGCAACGACTACGAGAGAGAAAATTATTTGGGAAATTAAAGAAGTGTGAGTTTTGGTTGATAGAGATAGCTTTCTTGGGGGATGTAATTTCTAAAGATGGAGTTTCAATGGACTCGTAGAAGATTGAGTATAGCTAATTGGTCAAAACCAACCAATGTTTTAGAAATTTGAAGTTTCTTGGGATTAGTAGGTTATTATAGTAGGTTCGTGGAAAATTTCTCCAAGATAGCGATGCCAATGACTCAGCTGATGAGAAAGAACAGAGTATTTAATTGGGACTCAGAATGTGACAAGAGTTTTGAAGAGTTGAAGACTCGACTTATGTCAGCACGAATCTTGACGATTTCATCTGGTACGGAAGGGTTTGTAATCTACAGTGATGCGTCACATAGAGGACTGGGATGTGTTCTGATGCAGAACGACAAGGGGGTGATTGCTTATGGCTTATGTCAGTTAAAGGTACATAAAGTGAATTATCGAACTCATGATCTTGAGTTACCAGCAGTGATCCTTGCATTAAAAATCTGGAGGCACTATCTTTATGGGGAAAAATGTGATATCTACACAGATCACAAGAGCTTGAAGTACTTGTTTACACAGAAAGAACTAAATATGACACAGAGGCGATGGTTGGAATTGATGAAAGACTATAACTTGTTGAATCACTACCATCATGGGAAAGCAAATGTAGTTGTTGACGCGTTAAGCAGGAAGTCTACGAATAATTTGGCCTATAATTTGACTTCAGAGAAGTAACTTGTTGATGAAATGGAAAGGTTGGTACTTTAAGTGATCTCAACAAATGAGGGAGGTTTGCTAGCTGCTATTATTGCATAACCGACATTGATAGATGAGATAAAGATGAAACAACTTCAAGACCTAGTTTTGAAGAAGATCTGCGATGAAATATAGATGAGATAAAGATGAAACAGCTGTGGACCATGCGCCGTGCGGGTGAGACCTAGCGTTCTCCCTCGATAGTGTCCAAGGACGGATCACAGGGAGCACACTTTAGGGAAAATTAGGACTTCCTCACGAAATCCTAGAGACAAAGAGTCGCCACCTAATTTTTATCAGGAATTAGGAAACCCAAGTTTGACTAGCCCAAAATTGAATAAGGTTACTCGCCCTTCATTACTAGAAACTAGGTTCGGGGGTCTTGGTACGAGAGGGGAAGGAGCCCAAGCAGGACTAAAGCACCCCCTCCTCGCCCTACCAAATGGTAGGCCTTGATTCAAATATCCTTGTTCTTAATTCATAATTGGTGTTGTTTCCTCAAACGTACTAGATAATTTATACATATCAAAAAAGGAACTTCTAAGAAAAATGATGTCAAGAGATTAAATCATGTGGATGTCGGATGCACATGCAATACAAGGGAGAGGTATACTTACAGTGGTTAGTCCCGCCTGGGACCGATGCAAGTAAATGAAATATATCATGATATGCAGAAAGGGAACGAGAAAACTTGGGTTGACTCAAGCGGAGTCGCAAAAAGTAAAGAGAAAAGAAACGTGCAATGCAATCATGCAAAATTCCTAGATAAGATGTCTCTAACATATAATCATATAAACGGGGACTATCCTAAAGGAAATGTGTAGTTGAAAACAAAGTTATAAACCTAGAAAAATTCTAAGAGAAAGGAGAGAGATAGTACACGATACATGGGCACTAAGCCACATGTAGATGAGGCAAGCCCACAAATTGAAGTCCAGATCCACGACATTCAATTTTTTGCACTAAGACATCAAGGAATACCCAAGCATTGCAAAAATACAACAAACAAATGATATGCATGATAAACAAAGAAAATATGTCATCAATCAAATTTCCAGATTCAACAACCTCTAATGAATTCTATCAAAAGTGGTATTAAACATGAGCTGGGTTAAAACCCTTTTACAAAAAGTTAGAAACATATCTTAGGGAACTTCTCCAAAAAGTAGAATCTCTTTACCATTTTTCAAGTTTGAGAAAGAAGAGTTTTGGGAACAGTGCACCAAGGCTGTCTACTATTCTTGTAAAAATCATAATTAATTCTACAAAAATCATGTAAAGCTCTAGTTGGTGTCAAAAGAAACCATTTTATTGTAGTTTGCGACAAATAATCCCATGGACATGTCATGATCTTTAGGTTTTTATAAAGTTGTTTTAAATAGACTCTGTTATGCTAGAAGTTTAGTATCATTTGACAAAGGAACATAAAACATAATAGAAATTCATGAATCATGTTAATCAAGTTATTCTAAACTTTTGATCTCACATCAATTTATCCTAGATGATTTCTAAACCAAGTTTTATTCATAAATTATTGTTGAGTGATCAAGGTATGACCATTTTGTATACATAATCATGTTTGTAGTTAAACTTAGAAAATTCCAGAATTGTTGTATCAACTTCAAACGCTTAAGAAATGATCTTAACTTGATCATATGCTCACGATTTTACATTGGAATATAGATACATGAGTTAGGAATCATCCCCAAAAAGCGGAACACCGATAACTATTATAGATTTTCTGAAATTCAAGCACAAATAGACTATGTTCAAATCTGTCAACCGAATTCTCAATAATTTCTAAGAATAGCATATGAATCCTAGATGTTCTCAAAACGGATCGAATGAAAGCAAATTCATCAAAGTTTACCCAGAAAATTTGAAATCCATCAAACTATGGGTTTTGGTGGACCAAATATTATGGACAAAACCAATTTGTTTTGCTGAATTATATCTAATTCCTTTTAAAGTGTGAGGAAAACATCTTAGATGTTGATTGAATCTTATTTTGACAAATCAAACTCAGAGATCTACTTGATTAACATAATTCCCAATAAATTTAGTCCCCAAGGTCTATTTAGAACTTTAGATCATGGATCAAAGGGACTTATAAATATCCTATTGGAGATGAAATTTAATAGGAATTCTAGGTAATAGGAATAATCAAGAGATAGGTACGAACATAGGAATCATCCTTCTCATAGATAATACTTCCAAACCATCATAGAATTCAAAATAGATACATATATATAATCATGCATGCATGGATCTAAATTAAATAGAAGAATGAAATTAAAATTGAAAACCAAAGTGAAAATCAATCTCTAATTAAAGATTATCAATAAAATCAAAAAAGACTTGGATCTAGTTTTGTGAGTGTGTGAAGAACAAGAGAAGATGAGTGTTCTAACAAAGAAAATGAAACTAATCTAGATCCAAGTCTTATAGATCTATATATTAAAGTAGGAATTAGAGATGAATTATGATGTTTACCTCTTGGAGAATTCTAATTGAAGAGTCTTCTTCTTCAAGTGTTCTTCAAGTTCTTCAAGCACTCATCCATGGAAGTTGAGGGAGGCAATTGATGTCTAATTCATCTAATCTAGTTATCTTGAGATTAGTTTAATAAAAGTTTTAATTCATAGTTCATTTCATCTCTCTAGAAATCTCTCTTAAATTGAAAGTATTTTGCAAGTATATTCACTTGTATGTACTTCTCTCTTCTACATACTCTCCTCTATATGTACTTGTGTGTGAAAGATGATCTCGTATGGATCTATATATAGAGTTTTGAAAACTCAACTCCTAAGTTACAGGGTTAAAGCAGGATTTTCAGAGAGCAGAACAGGGTTAAATTGGCCATTATAGTGCCTAAACGCAGTTTCTAGGCAATTTCCTCGTAGTGGGAGGCTTCTATAAGGGTCTAGAACCAAAAAAGCTTGATGGAGGGTGCACATTATGGGTGGTGGCTTAGGGGGGACCTATCACCCCACATGTGGATCTTGCCATTTACTAATTGGCTTCCCCTGGGTGCCCTTATGTCCTGTTTTAAATTTTATGTTCACTACTTTTCTAGATTTTTGTAAAAATACTTTTTTGTGTCCGAAATCGTCCGTTTACATACCGTTGGAAAGTTGTCGAGTTAAATTTTAGTAAAAAAAAATTTCTGGGGTTTTTGAAATGAAAATCGAGGTCCAATTTAAGTCCGATCATCCTCCGGAACTTTCATCGTCTTTTTGAAATCAAACGACGTCTTTTCTCAAATTGTTTTTCAATGCGCGTCGATTTTAAACTTTTATTTAAAATTGAATCTCTAGATATCTAAAATATTGCATTTAGAACACTTCGTGCTCATATAACCCTGAGTGAATATGAATTTTGAGAGACGATTTTGACTAAACCGGGATTTATGGATAGAAAAGGGCTTTTCTGAGCTTGAAGTCACTTTTCGAAGTTTGACCTTTTGATTGTGTAGAATCCAATACCTTCCACAGGGTACATCATCGAATCCTCCAAGATGTTGTCCACCCTGAATCCTATCAGTGTGGTCAAAATTGGGTGTCTACAGTTTGCCCTTCTTTAGCAAAGCTTGTTGTGAACAACGTGAACTGCAAGTGAGTGCCAAATCTAGAAGGCACCCAATAACCATACTGGGAGGTTTTAGAAAAAACAAAAATCTGAAAAAATCAAGAAATTCAGAATCTTAGAAAATCAAGATATCACGAAGGCAAGAATACAATGCAGTGCTGGGTAGAGGTTGCTAAATCTAAGTTGCTGCTGGTCGTGCTCTGCTGGAGCTGCCTACGTATCCTTTCCAAGAATCAGACCAGAGCGTAGCTCAAGTGCGCGAGGAGATAGAGAACAACACACAACAACAATATAGATGAAATGATCTTATCCTAGGATGCTGATACAGTATGAAAACGAGAATGTGTAAGTACTGGAAGAATCATCTTCAAGGGTTCAAGATATAGAATCTAATGCAAAGAATGCGACGACTCTCTCTCACATACGGAAACTTTTGAGACAATCTCTATTGATTCAGGTTTCTTAATGAAGAGGGTTCTAGACAAGTCTTATTCTCAATAGGTCCTGATACGCCCAAAATATGACCGAGCGGTTCAAAATCAACAGCCTATCCAGGCCCACAAACATGATCCCAATCATCACGGGCGTGATCCCAAGTATTACGGGCAGTTTCCTACTCAAGCTAGAAGACTAATGGAAAGTGCAAACTATTTCCTAATCCAATTAGGAAACCTCCACAATTAATGTCAATCAATCCTAATACAATTAGGAAACTTATTTGATTGGTGTCAAACACATCCTAATGGAATTATATTTCCTTATCCATGTAAGAGTAGATCTCTTACATCTATAAAAGAGACCTCTCACCCCCCATTGAGGGGGCCGATAACTCTTTAGTCTACACAGCACCTCTACAAAATTCACCATTATATGTGTACACCCGGCCGGTATTACTGGTAGTGCCGCCCCTCTTTGTTGGCTCACCAGGCCCGCCGGTGATCTGCTAGTGAACGTGCTCAGACGCACCCGTGGACGTAGGTACCTTCATTAACAGGGCCGAACCACATACAAAAAATAGTCTCTCACTCTCTCTCTCTCTCCTTAAATTACTCTACTTTATTCTTACCAATTTTTGGCGTCATCAGTTTGGCGCCGTCTGTGGGAAACGACAATTCTTCTCATCAACAAATTCTTGACTGATCAATATGCCACCAAAGAAGGCTGCGCAGCAGTCCAACCGGGATGTTCCTTCGGCCCCGGCATCGACTGCAGCAGTCCTGACATCTGAGCAAATCACCACAACCCTTACACAACTCTTGGAGGGCCAGCGTCAAATCCAGCAACAAATTGAAGCCCTGCTAGCCCAGCAAAGCAATCCTCCATTGGTCGAGAAACGACCCGGGAATGTTGCGTACGGTCGGGAACCGATCTTGACCAGACAATGTGCCCGAGCCAACCCGTCCCGTGTTGAGGATGCCAGAGACATCAACAGTGGGCGTGCTGCCCGAGACGAAAGGCAGGGGCATATGGCCCGGGAATCAGTCCAGGGTCACTCGGTCAAGAGCCGGGTTGTCCCTAGGCGAACGGTTACCCGGAGTCATAGCCGAGCCAGATCCCAGAGGACAGCACCCCGCCATGAAGAAACATCTTCCACCAACCCGACTAGTTCCTCAGATTCCGGTCAGGAAGAAGTGAAAGCCCGAATCAAAGACTTGCAGAAGCAGATTGACGAAGTGGCCAAAAAACTTGGTCAAAACTGTGTTCCAAATCAAGCCAATACCGAGACAGAGACACCATTCTCCAGCCAGATCGCGAGGTTTTCCATCCCGCGCGAATTTAAGCAGCCTCGGCTAGATTCATACAACGGTTCGGAAAGCCCGGTCGACCACGTCCGGACCTATAAGGCTCAGATGGCCCTAGCCACCAACTCCGATGAGCTACACTGCCTAGCCTTCCCCAGCACTTTGAAAGGCCCGGCCATGCAGTGGTTTTACTCCTTGGAGCCCCGATCGGTCTACAGTTTCAAATAACTCAGCAAGCAGTTCATCAACCAGTTCGCCGGTATGCACGAGCGGCCAAAACCAGACATGCAACTACTAACAGTCAGACAACGGAATAATGAGTCCCTCAAGGAGTTCACCGACCGGTTCAACCAACAGAAGCTTCAAATCCGCAATTTGAACGAGACAATCGCCATCATAGCCTTCTGCTCGGGAGTTCAACACACCAAGTGCGCCGCGTCGTTCCACAGAAACCGACCGGAAACTTTGGTTGAGCTCTCTGAGAGGGTTGGAAAATACATTGACACTGAAGAGTTTCTGAAGACCAAAGACACCGGGCAAGAAAGCAACGAGTCCTCCAGAAATAAGCGGAAGCGAGATTAGCCCGGGAATTCTGACAGTTCCTTCGGCTCACAGCAGGCAGGGTCCGGCAGTCCCGACCCGACCTCCAGTTCGCAACGGTCTGAGCCCGGCAGCCCCGACCCGACCTCCAGTTCGCAGCGGTCTAAGTCCGGCAGCCCCGCCCCGATCTCCAGTTCACATCGGTCAGGATCAAACAGTTCCGATTTTACCTCCAGCACAGAGAAGTCAGAAGCACAATGATCCTGATCCGACCTCCTGTCTCCATCGGTCTAGAAGAGCCCGACTACATTGGTACTTGCTTGATCACCACATGAGGCTCCACCGATTGTCAGAGAACTCATACAAAGACCTCGGGCCTAACCCCGAGGCATCCAAAGACCTCGGGCCTAACCCCGAGCCAGAAAAAAAAGACCTCGGGCCTAACCCCGAGGCATCCAAAGACCTCGGGCCTAACCCCGAGGCATAAAAAGAAAGACCTCGAGCTCCGAACTCAGGCACTAAAAAGACCTCGGGCTCCGAACCTAGGCATAAAAGACCTCGGGGTCACGCCCGAGGCACCGGCTTCGCTTAGGTCCAGCCGACGATGGGGGCAAACCTCCTAGGTGGCCGACGATGGCAAGCTTCAAAAGACCCTGCAACCACCATGTTCCAGGTCGGTTACCTACTGATCATAGCCTCTTTAAGACCCTCGTCTTAGCGAAAGCTTGGGGGGCAAGATGGCGTAGTGAGCTAAACAGGTAATCACACCGGGTATCTATAGGCCTCGCGGATAACCAAGTCAAAATCTTGGACAACCCGAGCACCTACAGTACTCAGAGACATTAACTCCACTTAGGTCCAGACCGACGATAGAGGTGACTAAAATCTCTTAGGTTGGCCGACGATAGAGGAGTAAAAGGACCCTAAAGCAACGTGATTTAGGTTGACTCCACCAACATGGTCAAGCTCTTCTCCCAACAGTCTTGACGAAGGCTGGCCGGGCAGAAGACAACCATCCTGGAGAGTTAACATAAAAAAAAGGACCCTAGAGCAATACGCTTTAGGTCGGCTTGTCCAACATGGTAAAATCCTTCTACCCACAGCCTTGACGAAGGTTTACAGGCAGAAGATAACCATACTGGGAGCTAACTCAAGAAAAAAAGACTCCGAAGTAGGCTGAGTCTCAACTCTTAGTCACTTCCCGAGCATTCAAAGACTCCGAATTAGGCCGGGTCTCAACTCCCGGTCAGTTCCCGAGCACCCAAAGGTCCCGAGCTAGGCTGGGTTTCAATTCTCAGTCAGTTCCCGAGGACTCACCAGGCTCAGAAGCCCCGAGGCAGCTTCCACGAGCACTCAGACATCGGCAAGCAACATCAAACTGATTTCCAAACTTGCCCCGATATAGCATCTGGCCAATCTTGGAAATGGGGGGCAACTGATACGCCCAAAATATGACCGAGCAGTTCAAAATCAACAGCCTATCCAGGCCCACAAACATGATCCCGATCATCACGGGCGTGATCCCAAGTATTACGGGCAGTTTCCTACTCAAGCTAGAAGACTAATGGAAAGTGCAAACTATTTCCTAATCCAATTAGGAAACCTCCACAATTAATGTCAATCAATCCTAATACAATTAGGAAACTTATTTGATTGGTGTCAAACACATCCTAATGGAATTATATTTCCTTATCCATGTAAGAGTAGGTCTCTTACATCTATAAAAGAGACCTCTCACCCCCCATTGAGGGGGCCGATAACTCTTTAGTCTACACAGCACCTCTACAAAATTCACCATTATATGCGTACACCCGGCCGGTATTACTGGTAGTGCCGCCCCTCTTTGTTGGCTCACCAGGCCCGCCGGTGATCTGCTAGTGAACGTGCTCAGACGCACCCGTGGACGTAGGTACCTTCATTAACGGGGCCGAACCACATACAAAAAATAGTCTCTCACTCTCTCTCTCTCTCCTTAAATTACTCTACTTTATTCTTACCAATTTTTGGCATCATCAGGTCCTATGATAATTTATTAAACTTGACTTAATCCTAGACATGATATGATCTTAAACCTGACCTATTCTTAAATTCATATCAATCTTATACTTGGGCGTGGCCATAAACTCGATATGATCTTGAACTCGATCTAAAACATGATCTTGAACTCAATCTAAAACTCGACATGATCTTAAACTCGATCAAAAACTCGACATGATCTTAAACTCGATCTAAAACGTGATATGATCTTAAACTCGATCGAAAACTTGATATGATCTTAAACTCGACCTAAAACTCGACATGATCTTAAACTTGATCTAAAACTTGAGTTGATCTTAAACTCGATCTAAAACTTGACATGATCTTAAACTCGATCTAATCTTAAAATCAATTATGTCTTAAACTTGACCTGATCTTAAACTTGATCTAAAACTCAACATGATCTTTAACTCGATCTAAAACTTGACATGATCTTAAACTCGATCTAATCTTATGCTCGATTCTGTCTTAAACTTGACCTGATCTTAATCTCGATCTAGTCTTAAAATGATTCTATCTTAAACTTAACATGATCTTAAACTCGATTATGTCTTAAACTTGACTTGATCTTAAACTCGATTCTGTCTTAAACTTGACCTGATCTTAAACTCGATCTAATCTTAAATTCGATTCTGTCTTAAGCTTGACCTAATCTTAAACTCGATTCTGTCTTAAACTTGACCTAATCTTAAACTCGAGCTAATCTTCAACTCGATTATGTCTTAAACTTGACCTAATCTTAAACTCGATCTAATCTTAAACTCGATTCTGTCTTAAACTTGTCCTGATCTTAATCTTAATCTAATCTTAAACTCGATTCTATCTTAAACTTGACCTGATCTTAAACTCGATCTAATCTTAAACTCGATTCTGTCTTAAACTTGACCTGATCTTAAACTTGATCTATAACTCGACATGATATTAAACTCGATCTAATCTTAAGCTCGGACGATTTTTGATGAAGCATGTTTGTAAACTTTAAATGATTTCTGAGAGTCCTAACCACTTAAACAATTGATGAAAGTCCTCAGCTGGGGAGATTGCTAAAATTCTAAGAGATGTGAAAGGCTTCTATTCTAGAGGCTCTGTTGATTCCATCTAAAACTTATATTGGTGCTTTGACCAGCTCAAAATATTGGTGCTCTGACCTTATTCTGAATTCTGATTCATCTTCTGTAAATCCATTCTAGATGTAATTCTTGAGCAACAGTAGACCCAAATGTCCAACACACAATCAACCCAAATCTATGAGAGTTCGTTTCAAATCATCAATTTTAAACTATTTTCAAGCTGTGGTTCCCTCAATTCTTCGTACCTCGAGACTTTTCTTCAATCCTGAATGGTTCTCAACCAAGATTCAAATTCCAAATGGTCCTTTAGACCAATTTCAACAAGTTTCAAGCACTCTTAAGGCTTATATATCATCGGACCAATCCGGGGTCAAAACTAAGTTCTGATTATTCTGATTCACAATTGATAAGTACTGAAAAGACCTGATGACTTTAACGTGCTTCATAAATCTTCAATCAACTTTAGCAGATATTCATGCAGAGCATACTGATTTATTTTAGCAACGATTCAACTAAATATCCAAGGTCAGTCTTCTGATTAACATTTTCCATCAACCACTCGACACTTCATCTTGACTAAGATAAATTGATGTAACATCAATGTCCAGAACTTCTGCTTGTATACATCTTTGGATGCTTTTAAAGTTTCACAATGTTAGATAACTTTGGACACACACACTCGAGATCACGACAGACTAGACGATGATAGATTAGACCACGACAGAGTTGAAAGAAACTCTGTCGGTTGGCAGCGTTGAAAGAAACTAAACTATCTCTCCTTTTTCATTTCTTTTTTGACGGTTGATTCTTTTCACCTTTTCACTAGCCAGCCAATTTTTACATCTTTCATCATACATCATACATAGAGCAGGAATGCCCTTCAATTTTTGAGCTTACTCAAAGAGATTATAATTCAAAGCTTTGGGACAATTCATGTTCCCGATTTCTCAATCTTCTACAATCTCATATTTTTTTTTCTTTTCTCTCCAAAATTTTGTCTGGCTAGGATCGGGTTCACGTAAATTTTTCTTCTTTTTCTTTCATGCTCTAACTTTTGCCTAGGCGCCCATTCGGGTTTTCATCCTAGCGAGCTTCTTTTTTTCTTTTTCTTTTGTACTCTAACTTTTGCATAGGCGCCCTTTCGGATTTTCGTCCTACCAAGCTTCTTTTTCTTTTTTTTTGTTCTTTTTGAGAGAAGTAGTTTATTTTAAATGTTTTGGCTACCATCAAAGACAAAGTGTACATGGCTTGTAAGTTAGACAGGTTTGAATGGCTCATTTTTTTGGGCTCAAGATTTTGAAATGGAAAGATCAGGGATTTAAGCTAGTCCCGAGTCACTATCAAGTATATCTTTTCAAGATTTAAGCAAAAGCATTTTAAGATTCTTAAAGTACGACTAATCAATTCTTAACTTTCTTCAGTGTCAGTACAAAATCAACTTTTTATCCTTTCGGGATTCTTTTCACTGCACAAAATTATCAACAGTGTATTTTTCATAATAATCATAGAAATGATCTTTTCAGCTTAGAGATTCATTCATTCATGACTAGGTGCATTAATCAAGCAAACCAAGATTTTATTTCATTACTTCAAAAGAGAAAGATTACAGTATTCAACATAGACTTAAACACAACTTGACGATAGATAGACTCGACAACAAGATTCAAAACTGATTCAACTTGACTTAATCTCAAGTGGAGTGTCACTGCGATCTACTTAATCCTTCTTAAAACATCCATTCGGCTTCAACAAGCAGCTATTCCAAACATCATCACAAAAACTGTCCCTTGTAGGCTCTCCCAAATTCTTCATTCTTCAACAAAGGCTTAAATTCTTTAGCTAATTCCTCGGGCCTTTTGTGGTGGAGGAATGATGATGCCCTTTTCGATCAAGTCCTGAATTTCATGCCTGAGTCTCCAGCATCTATCTGTGCTATGCCCATGGCTCTGATGGAAATCGCAGTAGTACTCAGTCTTGAAGCCTTGTGGAAGTGGATCAAGTTCTGGCTTGGGTTCCAGCTTCTTCAAGTACCCTTTCTTTAGTATTTTTTTTAAGTGCGCTACTCATGGACATTCCTAGCTCAAAAAATTCTCTTTTTTCATTCTTTTGCCCTTGATTCAGGTTTCCCCTTACAACTCTAGTAATCTTTTCCCATTGTTGTTGAATTGGTCTCTTTGGCAGTTATGGTGCCAATACATCGATATCAGGTAATGGATATTTCTTCAAATTAAGTGGTCCTTTGAACCATTTTGAAGGCCTTGCATTGGGCATATCAAATAATCCCTCGCTATCAAGCTTGTGGTCATCAATTCTTCTGCTCTTGTGGGTCGCATTCTCTAGTGTACCACTCTTGGTGAGCTTGTCAAGGATTTCGTGATCCAGAGTTTGTATTCCTAGATTAGGCAATCTTTTAAACCACTCATTATCATCACAAGTTATAAGAGGTAGAGTCGGAGGTGCTGTGTCAGATAATTTGCTTTATCGCACCCATTATTTTCGCAAGTAGTGTAGAGACCCCATTTTGTCGGCTATTAGATTTAGGAGACCCATAGCTTGGTGGTTCACAATGATCGTAAAAGACTCAAAAGGACTCTCGAAAGTCAGCTCTATCTCTCAGAATGCTCAGATTGACCAAAATGCCCCTCAAAACCCGAAGACTCCCAGATTTGGTCCCGAAGTTTTGAAAACATGCTATGTCGTAAAAAAAATGATAAAATGAGTATTTAAGCAAAACCGGAAGAAATCGTCAGCTCCCAGAGACCCCCGGAAGTCCCGGAAGTTCCCCGAAAGTCCCTGTTGACCGGCTTGACCAAGGTTTGACCAGGTTTGACCAAGTTTGACCAAGTTTAACTGAAATTGTCCGAATTCACCGAAATCAATAGAAAAGTATTAAAATGAGTTTTAAAATAGAATCGAACGAAAATGTCGGCTCCTGGGAGCTCCCGGAGGTTCCCAGAACTTCCCGGGAATCCCAGGTTTGACCAGTTTGACCAAGATTTGACTTTGGAATCGGGGTACTGAAACAATTTTCAAATATTTTTCATGGATACTAGAGGTCAATAGCTTTCCAACGGTATATCGCACATAATTCCTGGATTTAAAACGAATTTATTTTGAATTTCCGAAGGCGAAAAAGGCGATCAAATCTGCTTTTATCGCGAATACCGCAATACTTTTCAAAGTGACCTATCCCCGAACTATTTTTTATGTAAAGTAGACTCCATTACCTTTCCAACGGTCTATCACAACCTCAGTTTGGAGTTCATACGCAATTTCTATGAATTTCGGACGAAATAGGGCCTTTCGCGAATACCGGAACCTCAGGGGGCCTAAACAACATTATCTGGACGAGGGAGGAGCAGTGCCGCCGCGGCACTGGCCCACTGCCGCCGTGGCACTGGCCCAGTGCCGCCGCGGCACTCCTCTCCAGAATGGTGTATTTTTGTAATTTGTTTTGTGGTCCCATTTTGATTAATTAAAAACCAAAATGACATAGTTTTATGATTTCAGATATTTGGAGCCAATGGGAATATTTTCTAAATCCCAAAATCACCCCAAGTTGGCCTATTTAAACCCCCCATTGCTCTTCATTTTGGGGGAGTCAAATGCAAGTTTAGAGATAGTTTGGGAGAGAAAGTTGTAGAGATAAGGTTAGAGTAGAGAGAAAAGAAGCTTTCTTCTTTGATTTTCAAAACAAAAAGTGAGTTCTAAACTTTGTTTTTACTTCATTACTCCCATTTACTTCAACATTCAATACACCCAACCACCATTTTAGTGAGCATTTAAGAGAGTGGAAGCTTCTTCCATGTCCAATGTCATTACATATGAGTGAAACACCAATCTACAAGTTCAATACTTCATGAATATCATCTATTGATCATTATCTACTTGCTTGTTTATTCATTGTATATCTCTTCTCACCTCATTTCTTTTTGATTTTCTTTATTTACTTACTAGTTCATCATCATCTAAATGATGACATGAAGTTTGGGGTGAGTGAATCGTTATGGATAGTAGCTCTTGACCTCAAAAACATGTTTGATAGATGATGATCATAACTTCAATACCTCCAAGGTATCCTTGAAGTGTATTGAAGTTATGCTCAAATGAAAATGAGTCTCTCCAACAATCTTGGAGGTCCTTGATGATGAGTTGAATGTTGGCATTTTAAGTGGTCATAATCTTTATTGAGTATTGAAAATACACTTTCAAAACCTCTATTTCAAAACCCCCCCTCAATCCCTCTCATTTTGATTTCAAGAAAGAAAACCTTATTTTCCCCAAAATATTCAAAACAGTGAGTCAAAACAGTGAGTGAGCTGAGTTCAAAGATTTCTCTAGAACTCAATACTCAACATATAGATGCAAAGGCCACTTGGAAAGTCTTCCTAACTCATTGGAGAACACCCATGATTTTTGGTTTGACTAGGAAGTACTTGAAAATGGTCCATTTGGACCTAAACATTCCTTCCAAACATTCTGCCTCTGCTGTCATAGCAGCTTGACTAACTTCCAACTGCTTTTTCAGAAATATTTTCCAAAAGGGGTGGTCCCAAATTATTTTTCCCTTAAACTTCAATGTCTTAGGGAACTTTCTGTATAAAATGGGCTCCTAGATCATTCGTTTTCATTTTCTAAGATTTTTCAACATTTCAGTCGACAGTACGGACTCTGTTTCTGAGTGACCTTTGTTGTTCATATGATTTCTCTCATTCTGTGATATTTATTAAAGATTGGCTTTTTGTATAGTGTTCTAGACACAATAATGAACAACTCAATAAAAAATCATGCATTGAAAGCATTCCTAACCCCTCTTTTCCATTTTTACAAGATCATGTTACTGTTCTGTCTACTATTCACAGCATGCGCATTTTTACTTTCATTCTTTGATTTGATGCTTATATGCCTTCCAAATTAGTTCATATCTTATGAAGTAGTTCATACTACATTTGTACATATCCCATATTGATTTCATCCATACATTCATGCACATTATAGACTTCTAAGTCATTCTAGGAATCCATGAACACAAAGCACACTACAACCTTGGCACATTCTAGATACATACATTGCATCCATGCAAGATTTAGGGCCTTCATGGCTCCTAATCTTAGAAGATCATAAGGAATGAATTTGATCACACGTTCATGCTTCCTCCGATCTAATCATCCTTTCTCATCCATCCCGGGGATTGAGAGGTCTTCTTTTCTTAAAGATTAACATGCATCATACTAGCTTGCTAAGCATATTTTGATTTCTTTGTTTATTTGTTTCAATAACAATTCATGTCCCCCTTTAGATTAGGAAGTCTTGATTATTTGATACATGATTAGACGATTTTTCCTAGGTTTATTTGTGTGATCTTTCACTTTGCATTGTGTGATATTTGCCTTAGATCTTATGAATGATATCTTATCTTTAGATCTTCCATTTTCAAATTTTCTTATGTGATGTAATATACTATCATAGTATTATTTGTGGAACCAAACATAGTATAAGATGATTATTTGGATGCTAATTTAGGCCCATCGAGAGACGGGACGAGTTGAGGGTGTTTTAGTCGTGACAAAGGCTCCTTCCTCTCTTGTACCAAAATCCCGAGCCAAGTTCTTTGGTTATGAAGGACTGGTCCCATTTATCCATTTGGGTGAGTTAAATTAGGTTTCTTGGTTCCTTAAAGACCAAGTGGCGACTCTGTATCTGTTTTCAACAGACCCTTTTCTCTTTCTTTGATCAATTTCAAACAAGTTTCAAAAGCAAACCAAGCGGTGGAAACGTGGTATCCACAATCTGGCGACTCTGCTGGGGATTTTTATTTTAAAACAAAATAATACAGAGGTTTGACTCGTAAGAAGCATCCTTAAAATCATCTTTTTACTGTGTTTGGTTCACCGCATTGCACTCTTGCATTTTCCCCTCCGACTGTGTCTGAAACGCGGCGCTGACATTGTTCAGGTCTTGTTGTGCCAGGGCACAAGTCACCGTTGATACTGTACCTTCCAAGGTATATCAAAAGGAGTAAAAACCTCCATACTGTCTCTCTGACGGTATATTGGAACTCTCGTCAACGGACCCTCTTTGACTAAACCCAGCCTTTGCATATAGATTCCTGTAGAACCTTTCATAGGACTGTTCATTTATCTTTTCAGATAGGACAATGTGATATAACTGCTGTATGCCCTGATGGGATTACCTGAGCAGTGTAGACGCTTATGTGGCATAGAACATAACCTCTTCCTTATGATTCCCAAGGCAATCACTCACATGTGATTACATTGAGTTGACCTGCCTAGGCACCATGACAAGGATGTCTGCTCCATGCTCACAAAGATATACACCGCAAACCTTGTTTGTCGGTCCTAAGACATAGGAGTATGAAAACCTGCTAGACAGTATGATCACTATCACCACACATTAACCAGTTTCTCCCAGAAACTCTGTCCAGATATCCCAGATATAACCATATTAACCAGTTTCTCCCAGAAACTCTGTCCAGATATCCCAGATATAACCATGTTAACCAGTTTCTCCCAGAAACTCTGTCCAGATATCCCAGATATAACCATATTAACCAGTTTCTCCCAGAAACTCTGTCCAAAATTACCCGAAGTATCCCAGAAATCCCTGTTATCCCTTGGTGGTCATACTGGAAAGTAAGGTTAGCACACTCTGTATGGTTAGGACCTTATTTGTTTAACTGCTATCTGTTAGGAATAGAAGCATCATATAGATTAGGGCTTACATCCGCATGCTTGTCCCATTTTCATGCACCATTTCCCATCAATCTGCACGCACTGTCTCGAGTCACATCACTGTCTTTGTCTGTCTAGAGTCACCACTGTCAAGATCTAATCTAGTCCTCTCAAAATCTGTCAGGTCAGTATAGATTCCCAAGGTCAGCAGTCAGGGTCCTCTTCGTGGGTCAGGAGTTCGGATAATCGATTGATCAGAATCAGTCTGACAGCTTACTTCAGCATGAATAGGGAAGAGTTGGAAAACAAGGTTACTGAATTGGGAGCGACCATAAGCCAGCAGTCCGACAGCCTGGCCCAGGTTCTGAAGTTCATGGAAGAATTGAAACAGCAGCAGCCACAACCTCCACCCGGGTTTCAACTACCGGGATTTGAACCTCCCCTGCATGAGAATAATAGGGAGGAAGACTGGTATCAAGGGGTCCCACCGTTCGCGTACGAGAAAAAGCTCCAAGAGAAAATGGACAAGGTCGACAAGCTAGAAAGCGTACTGAGAAAAAGCAAGGAGGTCAATGATTACATGCTAGACTTGGAAGGCCTCTTCGAGCCTGTCAAGCTGAAACTGCCAAAGAATTTCAAGATGCCTGCCATTGACCGTTTTGACGAAACTTGGAATCCGAAAAGTCATGTAAAGCTATGTATGAGTATCTTCCAGTCCATGGGTTGTACCCACGAACACATTGCGATGTTGTTCCCGCAAACCATTGCAAAGTCTGCACTATCGTGGTTCCTAACCTTGGAAGCCTCCAAAACCCGGGCCTGGGAAGACATCGTTCGAGTCTTCGTCGATCATTACTCCTACAATCAAGAGCTGGATGTCACCATCAGGGATTTGGAAACAACCCGGCAAAACAACAATGAATCCTTCGCTGCATTTCTGAGCAGATGGAGGAACAAGGTAGCCCAAATAGCCCACCGGCCAATCGAAAAAGAACAGGTAAGGATGCTCATCCGGAATCTGCAGCCCCTCTACCATGAGAAATTATTCTACCAGTCCATCTCCACCTTTGAGGAGTTGTTTGAAGTCGGAACCCGGATTGAAGACGCTATCAGAGAAGGAAAGATAAAAAAGGAAGAGCCCCCGAGTCAGTCCAGAAGGCCTAACTACTCCCGGAATCCCCCGGATGTCAATGCCCTTAGCAGCCAACCCATGGCGTACCCTCTTAGGCGGTACCAACCCTCTAGCCAGGCAAACCCCTCCAATCGCCCCTTCCAGAAAAAGCCCCCTCGCAATTTCGCCAAGTTAGAAATCTCTCTCTCCTCAGCTTTAGACCGCCTCCTCAAAAAAGGCAATCTCCAGCTACTCCAACCCCGAAACACCCCCCTCCCGCCAAACTGCGATATGTCCAAGCAATGTACCCACCACCAAGCCCCGGCCCACAACACTGATGATTGCGTGCGCCTTCGCCATGACATTCAAGACCTTATTGACCAGAACATCATCGAGCCGCCACCAAAGCAGCCCCATATCACCCAAAATCCTCTACCAAACCACCAAAATGTCAACCTCATTGAGTCCAACCCCGTACCCTTCAACCCTGCTACTTATATCACCCCCCTAGGACAACCCTTGCCTTTTATTGACATCCCGGATTCTGTGGGAATTCATCTGATTGAAGGGGAGAATGACGAGTAGCAGCAACAGCTAGACGATGAGCAAGACTTGTTCTTTCTGGAATAGCACGATCTGGGGGTGGTAGACCTCAAATGGTATGATCCCAATGATGAAAGTGACGCTTCTATCTGGGACGAGCCGGAGAAACCATATGTGGGAACGGATTGTGATTGGTTCAAAAAGGGTGGGACTGTAGAAGGGCCTACTCCTGCTGAAATTGATCACCTGACCAGGTTAGGCCGTCACTACCAGCCTCTGCAGCCTACCACTGAAGCCATCGAGAAGGGTCCAGTTAAAGACAAAGGGAAGGGTAAGATGGATGAGATCATCGAAGAGGATAACGAATTGATAAAACAGCTGAAGAAAACCCAAGCACATCTCTCGATGTGGGACATCATGGTAACATCCTATAACAATAGGCAAGCCATGCTGAATGCCTTGGCTGGGATTGAAGTCCCCATCGACGCCGCGCCGGAGGACATGGTAGCTTTCTTGGGGGCGCTTACCCCTGACCCAATCATTACATTTTACGATGAGGACCTACCACCAGAGGGATTCGCACATAACAAGGCATTATATATCACCGTGGGATGTAAGGGACAACAGGTGCCGTTTTGTCTAGTCGACACGGGCTCAGCCTTAAATGTCTATGCCTTAAGGACTGCCACCGCCTTGGGGGTCAATGTCCTTGACATCACACCATCTGTGCAATCCGTGAGGGCCTATGACAACACCAGGAGAAATGTGATGGGAACCGTTTCTCTCCAAATCCAGGTAGGATCTTTGGTGAGCACCGAAGTCTTTCAGGTCATGGACATACCTGCCTCTTTCAACTTGCTGATCGGAAGGCCCTGGTTGCATGTCAACAAAGCCGTATCGTCCACTGTGCATCAAATGATCAAGTACATCCATGAGAAGGAAGTGAAAATCATCCTCGGTAATAGTTGGGGTAATGAAGCTTTCCCGAACTACGCTCCCATCTTTGAAATCCAAATACCTGAGTTAGAAGAAGGAGAAATTGGAGGATTCTTCATGGAAGAAGTCCACATGATCAATGATGAAGACAGGTTCCCTGAGATCCACTCTGCGGTTGTCAACATCGTCCGCAAAATGAACTACTTCCCTGGAATGGGATTGGGCCGACGCCAGCAAGGGATTCGAGAGTTCCCTCAGATCAAAGGACAGCAAGGTACTTTTGGGCTAGGATACAAGCCCACTGAAGAAGACATCGAGCTACAGAGGCCGTGGAAGAAAAGGGTAAGGGGTCTCCCACCATACCGCAAGACCTTGAATGGACAATTCATCAAAGAGGGGGATGACTTCCCTTACTTTGGGTTCCCCGAACCCTGGATCCATCAAACCACTGGGAAAAGGCACCCCGGACTTGAAATCTTCGCTGACTGCGAGAGGCCTCCATATCAAGATCCGTTCTATCCCGAAGAAATTGAGAAAACCCCGGAGGAAGACTGGTTGAAATACCTTGACACTGAAGCCATCGAGAAAATGTGGGAAGAATCCACTGAGAAGAAGGAAGAAAAGAGGGCCAAGAGCCAAGATGATCAAATCAAGCCAACTGAGGAGGGTCTGAGCAACCAGGCTGTAGAGTCATCTGTCTGTGTCTCCCTATCCCCTATTCCCCCAGAGTCTGTACTACCGATTATCGAGTCTGTACCAGAGTCGGCTACTGTAAGCCCACCACTGTCCAATGTAGTCACTTCACCTATCATGAATGAAATGAAAGACGATTCTGCTTACTCCTCTGTGTCTAATACTTGTGAATGCATAGATCCCTCCGAGGATCTCCCAATTGAACTTAAGCAACTAATTGAAAAACCACCTGCTTATGAAATAATCGAAGATACTTTATCAGTTAACCTAGGTGAAACAGATAATCCCCAAATTATGCAAATTGGCTCAACTCTTAATAAAGAAGAAAAAGAAAAATTAACCCTCTTGCTAAAAGAATTCAAGGATGTTTTCGCTTGGTCTTACGAAGACATGCCTGGGGTCGATCCCAACATTGTCCAACATCATATTCCCCTCCTCCCTAATTCTAAACCTATCAAGCAGAAACTGAGGCGCATGATGCCGAAGTGGGCACTCAAGGTTAAGGAAGAAGTGGAGAAGCAATTCAAGGCAGGATTCATCATTGTCACCGAATATCCGGAATGGGTTGCCAATATCGTGCCAGTCCCGAAGAAGGATGGAAAAGTTCGTTTGTGCGTCGACTTCCGTGATCTAAACAAGGCCAGTCCCAAGGATGACTTCCCGCTTCCCCACATTGACGTTTTGGTAGATAACACCGCAGGACATGAGCTACTATCATTCATAGATGATTTCTCAGGGTATAATCAGATTCTTATGGCGCCAGAAGATCGGGAAAAGATGACATTCACCACCCCCTGGGGGACCTACTGCTATAGAGTAATGCCTTTCGGACTCAAGAATGCGGGGGCAACCTACCAAAGAGCTGCCACCACTCTGCTGCATGACATGATTCACAAGGAAGTAGAGGTGTACGTAGACGACATGATTGTGAAGTCCAAGGATAGAGAAGGACACCTAGTGGCACTGGAAAAGTTTTTTGAAAGGTTGCGTAAGTACAAGATGAGGTTGAATCCAAAGAAATGCACTTTCGGTGTGACCTCCGGTAAACTCTTGGGTTTCCTCATCACACAAAGGGGGATAGACGTGGATCCCTCCAAGATCAATGCAATCCTACAAATGACACCACCACGAAATGAAAAAGAGGTAAGGGGGCTCCTCGGAAGAATCCAATTCATCAGCCGCTTCATTTCCAAACTCACAACTACGTGCGATCCGCTGTTCCGATTGTTGAGAATAGGGGAGAAGTTCCAATGGGATGACCAATGCCAAGCCGCTTTCGACAAAATAAAAGCTTACCTTCAAAATCCGCCTATCCTTTCACCACCACCGCCTCATAAGCCCTTATTCCTTTACCTATCTGTCTCCGAAAATGCCATGGGTTGCATGCTAGCCCAAGAAGGAGAAGAAAGCCACTCCGAAAAAGCCATATACTACCTCAGCAAGAGGATGACTGGGTATGAGCTCAACTACTCTGCCCTCGAAAAAACATGTTAGGCCTTGGTTTGGTGCACCCGCCGACTGAGGCACTACATGCTAGCCTTCCCGGTTGTGCTCATATCCCGCGTGGATCCTCTAAAATACCTCCTCGAAAAACCCGCCCTGACCGGTCGTATATCCCGTTGGTTACTTCTATTATCCGAATTCGATATCAAGTATGTTACAAGCAAATCGGTAAAAGGGAGAACCGTGGCTGAGCATCTTGCGGAACACGCCATTGACTCCGAAGAAAGTGGAGACTTCCCATTCCCGGACGAAAATATCATGGAAATCAAACAAGAACAATGGAAGTTGTACTTTGATGGAGCAGCCAACATGAAAGGCTACGGGGTAGGAATAATCCTAGTATCACCAAACGGGGACCACACCCCACTGGCAGTCAAGCTCAATTATAACTCCACCAACAACACTACTGAATATGAAGCGTTTATTCTGGGGATGGAAGCGGCCATAGAATTGAGAATTCAAAAGCTAGATGTCTTCGGAGATTCGAATCTCATCGTGTCACAAGCCAGAGGGGAATGGAAGGTGAAAGAAGAGAGGTTGAAGCCCTACCATGACCATCTCGATGGACTCAAGAAGCAGTTCAAGAACATCACATTCCTCTACTTGCCCAGGGAGGAGAATCAGCTAGCAGATTCGTTGGCTACCTTAGCCTCCATGATCAAAATTCCTGTGGGAGTCAGGATGATGCCTTTGGTAATTAAGCAAAGGTACGAGCCTTCGTTCAACATGATCGCCACAATCGAAGCAGAAGAGAATGAAACACCGTGGTATCAGGATGTCTGGAACTTCATAGAAAATGGAACGTACCCCCAAGAATCTACCGAAAAAGACAAAAGGGCCATTCAAAGATTCGCAGCGCAATTCATCATTTGCGGTGGGAAACTGCTGAAGAAAGGATACAACGGTCACAACCTGACTTGCTTGTTTGGGAGAAGTACCAGAAGAATGATGGAGGAAATACACGAGGGGGTATGCGGCCCGCACATGAACAGTCACATGCTGGCCAAGAAAATCATAAGACAAGGGTACTACTGGACAACATTGGAGAAAGATTGTTGCGAATACGTGAGAAAGTGTCACAAGTGCCAGATCCATGCAAACATGATGCATGTACCACCATCCCTTCTATACAGCTTGACCTTACCTTGGCCATTCTCCACCTGGGGAATCGATATTATCAGTGAAATCATTCCGAAAGCTTCAAATGGAAATCGGTACATTCTGGTGGCCATAGACTACTTCACAAAATGGGTAGAAGCTGCATCCTACACCAAGTTAGGAGCCAAGGAAGTGGCCAAATTCATCAAGAGAAATCTCATCTGCCGTTATGGAGTTCCCCATGAGATTATTTCGGATAACGGAAGTCATTTCAAAGCAGAAGTTAGGGATCTGTTCGAGGAATACAAAATCACTTATCACAAGTCATCACCATACAGACCGCAAACTAATGGGGCGGTCGAGGTTGCAAACAAGAATGTTAAGGCCATACTGCAGAAATCAGCCGATACTTACAAAGACTTGCATGAAAAGCTACCGTTCGCACTTTGGGGATACAGAACCTCGATAAGGACGTCCACGGGAGCAACTCCTTACTCACTAGTGTATGGGATGGAAGCGGTACTTCCGGTCGAGATAGAATTACCATCCCTACGCGTGATGGCAGAGTATGAAATTTTGGAATCAGATTGGTTGAGGGAAAGGTATGAAGAATTGGCCCTCATAGATGAAAAGCGCCTAGCGGCAGTCGACCATGTTCGAATCTATCAAAAGAGGATAGCCCGTGCTTTCAACAAAAAGGTTCGCCCGAGGAAGATTGTCAAGGGTGACCTTGTCCTTAAGGAGTTGCGAGCTCCGATCTTTGATCCCTGTGGGAAGTTTAAACCTAAATGGGTCAGCCCTTACATCGTCAAGACTGTTCTTTCCGGAGGAGCAACTTATCTCATGGACCTCGATGGTGTCGAATTCAAAGAACCAATCAACATGGATCGTCTCAAAAAGTACTATGCTTGACTATTCAATAACCTTTTTTTTTTCAAGCTTTGGCCTGAACTACGCTCGACCTGATTCCCACTCGGGGATACGTAGGCAACCACATCGGTTCGGTCGCTCCACCCACAAAAATAGCCCAATTTCTTTCAAGCTTCGGCCCGAACTACATTGGACCTGATCCCCGCTCGGGGGTACGTAGGCAGACTTTAAAAAAGAAAAGAAGGATGGCTCGCTAGGTTGAAAATCCGAAAGGACGCCTAAGCAAAAGTTAGAGCTAAATCCAAGGTGAGCAATAACAAAAAGAGAGAAAAGAGCTCGCTAGGTCACCTCACTGGTGCCTAGGCAAAAGTTATGAGCATTTGAGAGAATAAAGTCGCGGTCCTTACCATAACCCCGAAATAACCCTCCACACTCGGGGCAAACTCGGCAACTCGCCTCGTTCACCTGAACCTCTTCTAAACTAGGGGCAAACGTCGGTCATCTACCTCGTTTGCCTCACAACCATATATGTCCCAAACTAGGGGCAAACTTCGGCCACCCGCCTCGTTTGCCTCTAATTGTCCTAGCATGCCCAAGCAAGTACCAAAAGCAACATCTAATTGAAATCTCGATTACAAAATGTTTTTAAAGCTAAAATGCATAAAATGAGATTCCCAAAGTAACCAAGGTTCACCGATAAACAAACTCTGAATATTACATAAGCAGGAAAAATCAAAAATAAAAGTCTTTCGAAAAGCAATCACACACTATTCAAAGACACTGGGAGGAATGAGCAGAATCAGTCAGGTCTAGTTTTATCTTCATGTCTTTTATTTCTTCAAAGGTCTTTAGAAATAGGCCCTTGCTCGGCTGGCCCAGCCCCTGATGAAAGCAGCAATGGTAGTGGCTCTGACTCTGGAAGTAAAGACCCTCTCAGTAAACCCCCGGGGGACCTCTTGAACTTGCCCGTACTGTCTGGCCAATCGATGAGGATGATAGAAGGAGGTCTCTCTCAGTCCCATCAGCCACACCCTCTGAAAAACCCCAAGACTGGTGGTCACAGCATAAAGGCCCCAACGCCTCACAATCCAGCAAATGTCAGCCTCAGATAAGGCGCCCATCATACCCACCCAATCAGCAGAAGTAAAATGAGTATGAAGCACAGCTCTGCGAAAATAAACTGGCGGCACATTACCGGTCCATAACTGAAGACGCTCATAGAGCCAAGCCTGTAACACCAGAGGCGCCCCAGAAAGACGAAGCATTCCCTGACTTGAAGTGCGATCCAAACCATTCAGGGTCTCGGCCAAAACCATGGCCATGGGGTTCTTACCTGCCTTCAGTCCGAGACATACATGCACTAAGTCGCTAGAAGAACTCGAGAACAAGAAGTGTGAAGTCATACACAAAATTCAAAATTTCGGCAGCACCTCCCCGTTTCACGGACTATCCCACCTGCAAGGCAAAAATACTCACTATTACAAAACTGCCCATCGCAGT
This sequence comes from Hydrangea macrophylla, assembly GCA_033977485.1. Taxonomy (NCBI): domain Eukaryota; kingdom Viridiplantae; phylum Streptophyta; class Magnoliopsida; order Cornales; family Hydrangeaceae; genus Hydrangea; species Hydrangea macrophylla. Next base: position 7,150,651 of record CM066990.1, on the reverse strand, counting down.
AACACCCAACAATCACAGTGCACATGTATCATCATCAACTAAAAACAAGCACACAACCGCGCCTCCAAACCGGAAGCTATCCGGCCTAAAAGGCAAAATATCATAATAATTTTTCAAAAGTCACAAGATGTTCCACACATCATCCTACACTGTCCAAATAGTCACATCACCAGTACAACCCGATCGAAAACATAAAAAGAAAATAAAATAAAATTCCCGCTTGGGGGGGGGAGGGGGGGGGGCTCAGTCCTCTTCTTCTTCATCCTCTGTCGGACCGCCCGGAGTGTATGTCGGCGACGGTCTCCTCCTACCACCTCTGCACCTCGGACCGGTCCTCGATGAGCCAGCTCCGCCGCCACGGTACTGCACACGCAAATAAAATGAAGGTAATCAGTAAGGGAACAACAAAAAGTACAAAAATAGAGTCGAGTCAGAGACTTACCAAAGAAGCCATCTGATTGGCAGCAAACTGCCGCATGCCATCTATCTGTCAAGGGTAAAATCCAGGGTTAGAACCTCATAACCTTAAGGAGTGCAAGAATTAAAGATATACCCGGTGGTCTCGTGTGAGGACCAAGGACCGTAGGCTAGCCGCCAAGGCGTGACCCTCCTCAGCGTAACTCCAAGGAACATTGAGGACGCCCGCTGGCTGAGTAGGGTACCCACATGTGACTCGCGGCACCTCCATCACTTAGGGACTGCCATCAGCGCCTAGGACGTTGACGGTCCAATCCGAGGGAGGGATAGGATCAGTAGCCGGAGGAGCCTGTCTCCTATACATCTCGCGGAGCTATAGGCACAAAACAAGTTAAGAAAAGAAAATTAAAAAACATAGGCAATGGATAAAAACAAAAACATAAAACTCACCTCCAGGAGTGGGAAGTTGGGCATCAAGAAACGACCACGGTAAGCCTCGTAACTGGTCTCAGAGAGAAAATGGTCCCAAACATCGGTGCCAACCAAGGCCGCCAGCAGAGCATCACCAGAAAGGTCACTAGCATCCATCGCAGGGGGATTATGAGGGACCCAATACCTGGAACCACCAACCACCTGCCGAGACACTCGCTCACCAAGGAACCACTGCCTGCACTCGGTACTCTCCATCAAAAGTCGGCAAGAGGAAAGAGGTTTGACCGCTTGTATCTCCTCAGGGGCGACATAGGCAACGCGCTCCCAAGGCGTCCAATCAACAGTAGCAGCCGTCAGTTCGGTTAGGAAGTTTCTGAGCAAAACAATCTGGTGGGCCCCACTCTTCACCCAGACAACATCCCTCTGCCATCTCAAGCCTCGTGGGAACAAAGGCAGAGGAGCCATGCCATCCTCGTCTTCGCCTGATTCATTCGCAGGAGAGGGAGCCAACATCTACAAGTACTCGAAACTCCAAAGCTGCACAGACAAAGGAAAAATCAGAAAAAAACAATACAGAAACTGAAAAGTCGTAATATAAAGCAGGATGCAGTATATACCTCCCAAGCTCGCCAAAATCCCCCTGTTGATTTTACATCACCTCAGGAAACCTCACCCATGTGCTTGTAAAGATGAGCCAAGGCAGCACCACCCCAGTCGTAAGAAGGGATCTCATCGATGGTCGTCAGGCAAGAGAGAAGTCTCAAGTTCACTCGGTCATTCCGTGTCGCAAAGATTGAGCAGCCAAGGACATACAGAAGATAGACCCTCAAAAGCTGGGAATTGTTCAGATTATGATCCCCTCTGCTATAAGCCCGGTAAAGCCAGCCGCAAGGAAACCAGTGCCTCTCCAAATTGGGGGGAACAGCCCCAATCAACATCTCTACAGCCTCAGGGTCGATCTCATAGAAATAATCCAGAATCAGGCGCTTCCCGCCTACCCTCAAACCAGTAATCATGGAAAAGTCGAAGGGCGTCATGGTCATCTCGCCGAACGGAGGTGGAAAGTATTGGTGGTGTCCCACCACCTCTCAGCCAAAGCATAAAAGTGTGCCAAATCATTGCTGCTCTTCGAAACTAGACGAACAAAGCCTTCAAACCCAGCGTCATCGACCATCCTCTTGACGGTGGGCGAGAGTTGAGTATACCACAGGAAAGCATGAGCGAGGCTACCGTGGCCCTTCAATGCTACTTCCGGCACCTGCACATACCAGAGACGACAAAAGCAATGCACAAAATCACTATTCATGACCCGAGGTCCAAATTCACAAAATCAACGTTTGAGCATAAATCGAACTTCTAACGATCTCTAGGTGCACACTACGGCTCACGAAACTAGCACAATACATGGAAATAGTCCTAAAATGTCGAAGGTTTCACATACCAAGCTCGCTAGAGCCGCGGCCGAAAAATGATGTTGGGGGTCCCGTAAAATCAAGTCCGGGGTTTACATCTCAGCTTTCATCCGTTCCTTGGCCTTCTTAGACGGTCTCCTCGAGCTCGAAGCCATGGATCTACAAAGAAAATGGAAGTCAAAGTTAAACTTTCTTCTTGAAAAATTGAGCAAACCAAAACACCAATTAAAATTCCAACTACGGGGGAGGATTACTCACCTGAGAGCGCACAAGCTGCGTTTTGGCGATTTTTGCCTCCAAAAACACCCCAAAATGGCCAAGAATGAGCTTCAAAAGCTCAAAAACCCGAGATATACAAAGATGGAGTCAGGCCACCCAGTGTCGCCGCAGCACTGGCCAATTGCCGCCGCGGAAGTGGCCCAGTGCCATCGCAGCACTACTCCCCGCAGGCCCTACTTTGCTCCATTTTGCTCCGTTTCGCTCCGTTTTGACCTGTTTTGGCCTTTTTTAGCCTATTTTTGGCCCCGATTAGCCCTGGTGGCCCATTTCGATCAAGATTTGTCAGGTCTTACCCCAAGCAGGCTAAAAGTTGTCAGAACTACCTCCAACAGGCAGAAACTGGGAAAAATTGACTCCCGAGGACCCGAATCGGCTATTTCAGAACAACCGTCGTAAATTTTGATCAAACATGAGAGTTCCGAGAACGAATCCCGGATTTTGGCCAAGGCACCGAAAAATAGAAAAGAGATTCCCCGAGAACCCCGCATCATCCCCCGAGGATAGAAGCAGGAAGATACCGGCTCCCGGAGGCCCCGACCGGCCCTCTTGGATTGAGCACCGCAAGATTTGATCAACCGTGAGAGATTCAGAGATGGGTCCTGGTTCCCGATCAAGAAAAGAGATTCCCTGAGAACCCCGCATCATCCCCCGAGGACAGAAGCAGAAAGATACCGGCTCTCGGAGTCCCCGACCAGTCCTCTTGGATTGAGCACCGCAAGATTTGATCAACCGTGAGAGATTCAGAGTTGGGTCCTGGTTCCCGATCAAGAAGAGAGATTTCCCGAGAACCCCGCATCATCCCCCGAGGACAGAAGCGGAAAGATACCAGCTCCCGGAGGCCCCAACCGGTCCTTTTGGATTGAGCACCAAAAGATCTTGATGAAATCAAATTTCGATCAAAAGAAGCAGTTGAAGAGAGATCCCAGAAAGAGTCGCTTCATCCCCAGCAGATTCAGATTAATCCTCAGCAGATTCGTACACCGTCAGTTCAATCACAGTAGTCCATTGTCGACTCATCACCTCGATTCAAACATCGTCTGTTCATTAATCATCATCGCTCTCATTCAAAATATGCCATGGGGCTTCCATGTTCATCGTGTGACATCTTAAGATTTCATGATCATCCCTTGACTTCTGTGTCCGTCTCTTAATTTTCGGGGCTCCCGTGTCTGTCGGTTATTTGCCAAAAGGCATCTTCGATTATAGTCCTCTAAGACCCCACACCCAATTACGTTCTCTTACGAAGCACACTTCCCAAAATTTAGAAGTTTGCCCCTAGACTCAGAGCCTTCTAAAATCTTGGTATCCCTATTCGGGTCAATAACTGCATCATAGTCAGAAGCACCAGCACGACACCAGCCCACTCGAAGTGGCACACCCTACAACATACTAGGATCATACAATAGGCATAATAGGATTCATAACACAACCCGTATCACATCCCCACATTGCATACCATCCTCATAGCATAGCATCCGCTTGGTTGTTACGTGTGTACATGTGTGATTCATTCCTTTGCACCCCGAACTACGTCCTGGTCTGACTCCCCTTGGGATACGTAGACAGCTCACGCAGAGCACGACCAGCACTAGCCTCAGCATCATTGCATCTTTTGCAATGCTTTTTTTTTATCCTAAATCTATAGCCTCCAAAAGACCTGTCTCTTCAAAGCTTTGGCACTTGCTTGCGACATGCGTTGCCTCGCAAGTTCATGCCCAAGAGGGGCAAACTGTAGACACCCCATTTTGTCGGCTATCAGATTTAGGAGACCCATAGCTTGGTGGTTCACAATGATCGTAAAAGACTCAAAAGGACTCTCGAAAGTCAGCTCTATCTCTCAGAATGCTCAGATTGACCAAAATGCCCCTGAAAGCCCGAAGACTCCCAGATTTGGTCCCGAAGTTCTGAAAACATGCTATGTCGTAAACAAAAATGATAAAATGAGTTTTTAAGCAAAAGCGGAAGAAATCGTCAGCTCCCAGAGACCCCCGGAAGTTCCCCGAAAGTCCTCGTTGACCGGTTTGACCAAGGTTTGACCAGGTTTGACCAGAGTTTGACCAAGTTTGACCAAATTTGACCAAGTTTGACCAAAATTGTCCGAATTCACCGAAATCATTAGAAAAGTATTAAAATGAGTTTTAAAAGAGAATCGAGCGAAAACGTCGGCTCCTGGGAGCTCCCGGAGGTTCCCAGAACTTCCCGGGTATCCTAGGTTTGACCAGTTTGACCAAAATTTGACTTTGGAATCGGGGCACCGAAACAATTTTCAAATATTTTTCATGGATACTAGAGTTCAATAGCTTTCCAACGGTATATCGCACATAATTCCTGGATTTAAAACGAATTTATTTTGAATTTCCGAAGGCAAAAAAGGCGATCAAATCGGCTTTTATCGCGAATACTGCAAAACTTTTCAAAGTGACCTATCCCCGAACTATTTTTTATGTAAATTAGACTCCATTACCTTTCTAACGGTATATCACAACCTCAGTTTGGAGTTCATACGCATTTTCTGTGAATTTCGGACGAAATAGGGCCTTTTTGCGAATACCGAAACCTCAGGGGGCCTAAACAGCATTATCTGGACGAGGGAGGAGCAGTGCCGTCGCGGCACTGGCCCACTGCCGCCGCGGCGCTGGCCCAGTGCTGTCGCAGCACTCCTCTCCAGAATGGTGTATTTTTGTAATTTGTTTTCTAGTCCCATTTTGATTAATTAAAAACCAAAACGACATAGTTTTATGATTTCAGATGTTTGGAGCCAATGGGAATATTTTCTAAATCCCAAAATCATCCCAAGTTGGCCTATTTAAACCCCCCATTGCTCTTCATTTTGGGGGAGTCAAATGCAAGTTTAGAGAAAGTTTGGGAGAGAAAGTTGTAGAGATAAGGTTAGAGTAGAGAGAAAAGAAGCTTTCTTCTTTGATTTTCAAAACAAAAAGTGAGTTCTAAACTTTGTTTTTACTTCATTACTCCCATTTACTTCAACATTCAATACACCCAACCACCATTTTAGTGAGCATTTAACAGAGTGGAAGCTTCTTCCATGTCCAATGTCATTACATATGAGTGAAACACCAATCTACAAGTTCAATACTTCATGAATATCATCTATTGATCATTATCTACTTGCTTGTTTATTCATTGTTTATCTCTTCTCACCTCATTTCTTTTTTATTTTCTTTATTTACTTACTAGTTCATCATCATCTAAATGATGACATAAAGTTTGGGGTGAGTGAATCATTATGGATAGTAGCTCTTGACCTCAAAAACATGTTTGATAGATGATGATCATAACTTCAATACCTCCAAGGTATCCTTGAAGTGTATTGAAGTTATGCTCAAATGAAAATGAGTCTCTCCAACAATCTTGGAGGTCCTTGATGATGAGTTGAATGTTGGCATTTTAAGTGGTCATAATCTTTATTGAGTATTGAAAATACACTTTCAAAACCTCTATTTCAAAACCCCCCCTCAATCCCTCTCCTTTTGATTTCAAGAAAGAAAACCTTATTTTTCCCAAAATCTTCAAAACAGTGAGTCAAAATAGTGAGTGAGCTGAGTTCAAAGATTTCTCTAGAACTCAATACTCAACATATAGATGCAAAGGCCACTTGGAAAGTCTTCCTAACTCATTGGAGAACACCCATGATTTTTGGTTTGACTAGGAAGTACTTGAAAATGGTCTATTTGGACCCAAACATTCCTTCCAAACATTCTGCCTCTGCTGTCACAGCAGCTTGACTAACTTCCAACTGCTTTTTAAGAACTATTTTCCAAACGGGGAGGTCCCAACTTATTTTTCCCTTAAACTTCAATGTCTTAGGGAACTTTCTGTATAAAATGGGCTCCTAGATCATTCGTTTTCATTTTCTAAGATATTTCAACATTTCAGTCGACAGTACAGACTCTGTTTCTGAGTGACCTCTGTTGTTCATATGATTTCTCTCATTCTGTGATAGTTATTAAAGATTGGCTTTTTGGATAGTGTTCTAGACACAATAATGAACATCTACATAAAATATCATTCATTGAAAGCATTCCTAACCCCTCTTTTCCATTTTTACAAGATCATGTTACTGTTCTGTCCACTATTCACAGCAAGCACATTTTTACTTTCATTCTTTGATTTGATGCTTATATGCCTTCCAAATTAGTTCATATCTTATGAAGTAGTTCATACTACATTTGTACATATCCCATATTGATTTCATCCATACATTCATGCACATTATAGACTTCTAAGTCATTCTAGGAATCCATGAACACAAAGCACACTACAACCTTGGCACATTCTAGATACATACATTGCATCCATGCAAGATTTAGGGCCTTCATGGCTCCTAATCTAAGAAGATCATAAGGAATGAATTTGATCACACGTTCATGCTTCCCCCGATCTAATCATCCTTTCTCATCCATCCCGGGGATTGAGAGGTCTTCTTTTCTTAAAGATTAACATGCATCATACTAGCTTGCTAAGCATATTTTGATTTCTTTGTTTATTTGTTTCAATAACAATTCATGTCCCCCTTTAGATTAGGAAGTCTTGATTATTTGATACATGATTAGACGATTTTTCCTAGGTTTATTTGTGTGATCTTTCACTTTGCATTGTGTGATATTTGCCTTAGATCTTATGAATGATATCTTATCTTTAGATCTTCCATTTTTAAATTTTTTTATGTGATGTAATATACTATCATAGTATTATTTGTCGAACCAAGCATAGTATAAGATGATTATTTGGATGCTAATTGAGGCCCGTTGAGAGACGGGGCGAGTTGAGGGTGTTTTAGTCGTGACAAAGGCTCCTTCCTCTCTCGTACCAAAACCCCGAGCCAAGTTCTTTGGTTATGATTGACTCCCTTTATCCATTTGGGTGAGTCAAATTAGGTTTCTTGGTTCCTTGAAGACCAAGTGGCGACTCTGTATCTGTTTTCAACAGACCCTTTTCTCTTTATTTGATCAATTTTAAACAAGTTTCAAAAGCAAACCAAGCGGTGGAAACTCGGTATCCACAAGCAGCTCACTGATTTGGTTGACAGTAGATTCCATAGTAGTCATCCTAACATCCATATCAACTTCATGTGTCATCTTTCCAACCTTGACTGATTCGGCTGATCTTACCCCAAATTCTGATCTGATCAAATGACTATTCGGAGCTCTGACCTAGGAGGGAGTTGTAGCACCCTAAACTTCTTTAAAAATTCCATGTAAGATATTCAGAATGATGACATCACCCTGGGAACGGTTACAGAAAGTCCATTAGAATGACCTAAATTAGGAACCCTCGAACAGATTTTGTTTAGTTACCATTTTGATGACGACGATGTTAGTTCTGACCTAGTATCTGTTTTGGTCCTTTCAGACTAAACTTTAAGTTTATATGTAAGTTATTTTACAGATTTGAGCTTAGGCTCATTCGCAGCCCGTACACTGGTATTCTTATTAGGGAGGTCACTTTCACACCTATGCAAGTACATTAGAATGCTGGCACGCACACCTATGCACATAACTTGAGAGTGGACCCCACCACTCACCATTCAAAAAACATGCACACACCATCACCCTTGTACCCATAGTATCTACCCTTGGAAACACACATGCTTGCACATATTTGTGCACCAACCACACACAATCTAACCCTTATTCACCCCTCTATAAATAGAGCACCACCACCCTCATTTTAACACACACAACCCCACATAAGCAGCCTTTATAGGCTGCTACATAGAGACAGAATCTGAGAATGTGAGGGAGAGAGTTTGTATAGAGATCAAACCCACACACCACATTTGGCGTACATGTACCCTCATGTGTGACACTTGTCAAAACTCTTCCCTTTCACATATACATATACCTCATGCACACTAGTATATACACATTTTGTATCACACAAACTTGTTATGTGTAGAGAGAGAAACCGAGTGAGGGCTTGAGAGACCAACCAAAGACACCACACCCCTGGTTTGTATACATCACCCAACTACACCCCTACATTGTATTTTTCCCTCTCTCTCTATAACCTCTTTGTACACACACCATGCCCAGAAGAAGAAGAAGAAAATTTGAGAAGAAGAAATGGGCATAGAGGAGAGAGAGAGAATTTAATGGAAGAAGAGAGAAGAGGACTCAAGACTTACAGAGGTAAACCCAACCCCCATTGGCATTTTGAGACCTCTACATGTCTATTGATCATGCCCAGGACGACATGCAAGCCCCCAAACAGAGCCTAAGGCTTGCTGAGAGCTCAGACTACCATTAAAGCCCCCACACTGGGGCATGATTTTGAAATCCTACCACACCCCTTAAAAATCATACAAAACGGACCCCATTGTTCCCAGAAAGAACCCCTAAGATCAGCTTTTGGGTTAGACCACGTTTGGTCAGCCATACAAAATGTTATTCCCATTTTAGCCAAAAAGAATAATCCACTGGTTAGGCCACTAAACGAATAAACCGATCTCCCATATCCTAGTATGTTATAGAGGATCCTAAACCGATCATAATGCACTTGGTCTCGTGCATTTTGGGCTAGAAATGAGGGAGTTATGAGAGATAGAAGAATCTCTGGCAAATCGCGGATCACCAGCGGCAGGAAGCTCGCCGGAGAAGAAATAAAGAAATGGGTTATAAAACCCGGGTATGGATTGGGGCGGGTACGGGTGCGGGTGGGTTAGATTGAGTGTATAAGTGGGCTAGGGTAGCGGGCCGGGTTGAGTTTTAAATAACCCGTGGGTAGTTTAAGTCTAACGGCATCGTTTTGACTCGGGTAGGATTTCGGGTTTAAGTTTAGGTCAGTCTGTGAGTGTAGATGGGCCAGGGTTTAGGTTAGGCTCAGTTTCGGGTTTGGGTTTCGGTTAGCCCAATAGGTTTAGTGGTAAGTGAATATGGGTTACCATATTAATTCGGATCGGGTCAGGGTTTGACCCGATGGGTCTTTCAGTTGGGCCCCTTTCTGTGACCAAACGGGTAACCCATTTAGTAAGGGTCAGTTCGGGTCTGACCCGTTGGGTCTGAGATTTTGTTATTCTATTATTAATAGTTTTAAATAGCTTTAATTATGTATAAATAGTTTAAATGTATTATTAAAATCTTTAAAGCTATAGAATATCATTATATGATATTCTCTATATACTAAGAAAATAACATTATTATAACAATATAGTTATTAATTGTTTAGTAACTCATATGTATTATTATATTAGTTTTTAAAGGTATTTAAATAGTTAATAAATACTTATATGTATTCATAAATTTGGGAAAATTAGGGATATATCCCTGATGATATTTTATACAATATTATTAATTAGTATTTATTATATTCTGTATACTTTTGTTATATAATAATATATATTGTTATTTATATGTATAATATAAATAATAAATAAATAAGTATTGTTTTATCTATGATATTTAAATACATATATGTATTTATAAATTCCAGAAAATTAGGAGAATGTCTCCAATGCTATTTTATGATATCTCCAAAGTTATAAAAGCTATAATACTATATCTAAGTATTTTTAATAATTAATAATTATTTTAAGAGTGTATCAATTATTAAAAATACCAAACGAGCTCCAAAAATTATGAGATAAATACTAAGAGTATACTTTAATGTATATTACTTATTAAAAATACGTCCAAGTACTGATTTCTTAGTATAGTTATATTTATGTATTTAAATATCTTTTCAGGTATTTTTCTAGTACTTATAATCTTTAAAAATCCTTAATAAATAATCAAGGACTCCGAAAAATATGCGGTCAGTTCCCAGAGTTTTAGAATAATGTCTAGATCGTTCTTCTTAAGTTTTGTGACCTTTCGACTCGGTCAAAAATATAGCCTATCTTTTAGGGCCCGCATTAGTGTAGTAAGCCCTACATATTACCTCGTAAAATGCGACAAACTCTGATTTGAGTCTAGTCAATGGCATTGGACTTAGAATAACCCGTAGATCACTTCCTTGAGGTTTACATCCTCATATGGGAAAATTACCATTATTCCCCTGTAGTCAGCACTTACACTTTATCATGTTCTTCTGTTTTATGTTGTTGAACTTGCCGGTTAGCTTACACCGAGGTTCTCAGCTCGCTAACTTATCGAGGTGAGTTTCCTAACCTCACTCTAATCCTAGTAAGATTAATATAAGATGAATATCAGTTATCGTTATGATGTATGGTATTAGTAATGTATTGATTATGATGCTATGCGTTCCCAAAATTTGGATCGCTATGATTATTCATGCCATGGTAGTATTATCGTATATGCAAGCATGTTAAGGGCTTTATCTATATGATTACTGGTATCAAATCCTGGTTATGTGATCCATGTTTATATAATGATGTTTCCGCTGTTAAGATGATGGATGCATATTTTTGTGATGATGGCTAATCAGAGTAGATAACGCATGAAATGTTAACGAAGTAAATAAAAGAAGTAGAGACGTATACGAGTAAATGATAATGGACACTTGCATATCATGACATGAGCTAGTATGCATTGCATGAAGAGCAAAATGTGATTAAATGAGAAATGTGATCGAGAAAGAGAAGTGAATTTGAGTAGAGTGCCAGTTGGGCGATAGTTTGAGTGCCAGTTTGGTGATAATTAATATACCAGTTGGGCGATAGTCAGTGTACCAGTTGGGCGATAGTTTGAGTGCTAGTTAGGCGATAGTTAATATGCCAGTTGGACGACAGTCAGTGTGCCAGTTAGGTGATAGTTTGAGTGCCAGTTGGGTGATAGTTAATATGTCAGTTGGGCAACAGTTAATATGCCAGTTGGGCAACATTCAGTGTGCAAGTTGGGCGATAGTTTGAGTGCCAGTTGGGTGACAGTTAATATGCTAGTTGGGCGACATTCAGCGTGCCAGTTGGGCGATAGTTTGAGTGCCAGTTGGGTGATAGTTAATATGCCAATTGGGCGACAGTCAGCATGCCAGTTGGGCGACAGTTAGAGTGCCTGTTAGGGCGACAGTTAGATTGTCAGTTGGGTGACAGTCAGCATGCCAGTTGGGCGACAGTTTGAGTGCCTGTTAGGGCGACAATTAGATTATCAGTCGGGCGATAGATGGATGAGAAAGAGGAAGTGATGAGAAAGGGTTGGCGAGTGAGACGTTTGGTTCTGGACAAGTGTTGTGAGTTCATTGTTCAGGTCAGGGATTCGACGTCGTGAAGATAGTAGTATTGGTCGTACTTTGACACACACGAGCATGTTGCTAAAAGGAGAATGTATTCTATGATGAAATGCGATTATATGCTTAATTATTTACATGTTTTTGTTGAGACCTTTGCTATGCCCATGAAAGCATGCATCTTTTGATAAGAGATTAACCGTATCCTAAGATATAGAACAAAAATGTGAGCTGAGAGAAATTTGTATTTATTGATTATTGTGCAATTAGACTCTCACTCAGTATTGTTCCAAAGCTGATGACATATTACGCCCTGGGCATTCCTATGTCCAGAGTAATGCATGTTTTGTTAATAGTGAGGTGAGCTCAGGATGCAGTACTGAGGAGCTAAGAAGGATAGAGCTAGGTTGGAGATTGAAGATAGTAATCTTAGTTATTTCTCATGTTTAAGTTTATGCAACGAGTTTAGCATTGTCCTTCTGTAATAAGCTGGATATTATTATAACTTGTGTTTTGTTTCTACTGCTATATTCATATTCTGTTAAGTTTAAGTTATGTTTATACTTTGGCATTGCCCTTATGGATGTTGTGTGGAGTTAGAAGGACAGAACAGTTAATCAACCGGTCACATGTCTACGGATCCATAAAGGAAAATTTTGATTTTCCCTATTTTTGGCTTACTCCGGGGCATGACAGAGTATAATCAGGTATCTTTATTGGAAAATTTTGATTTTCCCTATTTTTGGCTTACTCTTTGTGATATGCCCAAAATGATCCAGCCATGAAGTTGGTCTGCCAAGTCACCGAGAGGTGCTGATTACTTCAGTAAAGGCGCCATAGTCAAGCAATCCCGAGGTGTTTGTCAGGACCGTGCGGTTTGTACCAACAGGCCGGGCATGAAAGACCGCAGCATCCCATGGACCCGGCCTAACCAGCAGTTTCCTAAACCAGGAGCCAATCGGCAAGATGGAATGTGGTAGTTTCCTAAACCACTTAGGAAACTCTCCCCAAATCATGCAAATCAATTGTAATCAGATTAGGCTTCCTAATCTAACTAACTTACCATGTAAGGGTGGACTCTTGCATCTATAAAAGAGCCCACCTACCCTGTCTATAGGGATACGAATAACTCTCTAGAGAACAAGCATAGAACAGAGAATTCACCATTATACGCATATACCCGGCCGGTATTACTGGTAATGCCGCCCCTCTTTGTTGGCTCACCAGGCCCACCAGTGATCTGCTAGTGACTGTGCCTAGACGCAATCATGGACGTAGGTCACCTCGATAATGGGACCGAACCACATATAAATTGTTCTTGTCTTTTTCTCTCTCTGAATCCTTCTTACTAATTCTTGGCATCATCAGCTTGGCGCTGTCTGTGGGAAATGATAGAGTTTTTCACCAACAAATTATTGACTGATCAACATGCCGCCTAGAAGGAGTAAGAAGCCTGTTACCCAGCTCGGTCAGGAGGATTCACAACCCGGGCGATCGGCTGCCTCCATAACAACAGAGCAGATAACGGCAGCACTGGCGCAACTCTTGGAGGGCCAGTGGCGAACACAGGAACAGATGGAGGCGCTTTTGGCCTGGCAGGCAAGGCGTCCTGCACCAGAAGATCAGCCTGAGAAAAGAGCTCCCGTTCAGGATACCGCTCGGGCGCGAAGGTGAGGCCGTTCCGCCCCGGTGTCCCCACCGCACTAGGAACACCTCAGTGATGGTGAGCGTAGTCAGGCAACTAGGCACTCGCAGTGGCGAGCTCGGCCCAATCCTCGCCGGCTGGAGGACGCCATAACTATTATCAACCGGCGGTGTGCGGCCAGAGGGGAGGAGCCAGGACAGAAGGCTCGGGAATCAGCCAAGGACCCTCTGACCCGGAGCTAGGAGGACCTTAGGCACACGATTACTCAGACTTGGAGTTGGGCACTATCCCCGAGGTCGACGTGCTTTGAAGAAGAGGCCTCGTCATCCGATCCGACCTACCGCTCGAATATAGAGAGGAGAACCGAACGGGATGACGTAAAGGCCCAGTTCAAGGAACTGCAACAACAGATTGAGAGGTTGAGCTGCAAGTCCGGCCACGACCTCACCAACATGGAGACAGAGTCACCATACACAGCTCGAGCGATGCAGTTCCCTATCCCGCAGAAGTTCAAACCCCCTCACCTTAGCTCCTATGACGGCACAAGGAGTCTGGTGGACCACATCCGCACTTACAAGGCTCAGATGACACTGGTCACCACGGTGGATGAGCTACTCTGCCTGGCCTTTCCCAATACCCTCAAAGGGCCAGCAGCACAGTGGTTCCATGCTTTAAAGCCCCGGACGGTTGATGACTTCAAAGCCCTCAGCAAGCTGTTCATCAGCCAGTTTGTCAGGATGTTCGATCGATCACACCGGACACTCAGCTGTTGACAGTCAAGCAGCGCAAAGGGGAGTCCCTAAGGGAGTATGTGGACCGTTTAAACCAGCAAAGGCCACAGATTCCCAATCTCAATGAAACAGCCGCAATTATGGCCTTCTGCTCGGGAGTTCAACACACCAAGGTTGCAACGTCATTTCATCGTGACCGACAGGCAACCCTGGTGGAGTTGTCAGAGAGGGTCGGAAAGTACATAGACACTGAGGAGTTTCTGAAAGCGAAGCACACCGGCCAGGCGGGAGACGAATCCCCGAAGGCCAAGCGCAAGCATGAAGGATTTGAGAAGGGCTCGGGAAAAAAGCCAAAGCAAGATCAGAAGGATGTCCGGGGTCAACCCCTGATCGCTTTCACACCCTTTCCCGGCCCATACAAGAAATCATGCACAGAGGTTGCTTCAACAACCAGCTAAACTCAGAGCCCCGCCTGGTAAGAGGAATCGGGACAAGTTCTGCCGCTTCCACAGGGACCACGGCCATGAAACAGAGGATTGCTTTAAGTTAACGATAATAATAGAGAAGTTGATCGAGCAGGGACACCTTGCAGAGTTTGTCATAGCAGATAGATGACCCCGGCAGGACACCCGAGCTCCCGATCAGCCACCACCACTTGGACAAATCCACGTGATCTCCGGAGGAACGTCAGACAGAGGGGATTCATAGTCGGCACGGAAGAGGCATGCTCGGGCATCCCGTGCAGATGTTTGGCAGGTCCAATCCATCGGCTCCTCCCCAACTGATGTTCTAACATTCACATCCGACGACTTGCAGGGCGTCCACTGCCCCCACGATGACCTGCTAGTTATGACGCTTTCTATAGCCAACTATATGGTCAAGAGGGTGCTAGTGGACACAGGCAGCTCATCCGACATCATGTTCACGTCAGTATTCGATCAACTCGGGATTGCCAGGGATCGGCTCCGGCCAGTTGCTACCCCCTTGGTTGGGTTCAACGGTTCCAGCACACAACGACTCGGAACAATCGAGCTCCCAGTTCTCATGGGGACCAATCCTCAGCAGGCCTCCATGTTGACCAATTTCATGATCGTGGAATCCCCGTCGGCCTACAATGTCATTCTTGGGAGGCCAACACTCAACAAGGCCAGGGCGGTCATCTCGACCTATAGCTTAACAGTGAAGTCCCCAACTCCTCAAGGACCCGGATGCTTGTGTGGAGATCAGACTATCGCCCGGAGTTGCTATGTTAGCTCGTTACGCCAGGGAACTATCACTGAAACATTAAATGTTCAAGAGATGGACCCCCGGGACCAGAGCAACGCGGTAGGTCCAGTGGAAGAATTGGAAAGAGTGACATTGAATCCCGAGTACCCCGACTGCACGGTCAGCATTGGTACCCTACTGGAGCCCGGTCTGAAGGAAAAACTGACTCAGTTCCTGAGGCAAAATCAGGACGTTTTTGCTTAGAGTCATGAGGATATGCCCGGGATTGACCCCCGGGTAATGTCCCATCGACTCAATGTCAGTCCAGATTACAGGCTGGTGAAGCAAAAAAGGAGGGGCATGGCTCTCGAGAGGCAGAAAGTAGTGAGTGAGGAGGTCGAGAAGCTCCTCAAAGCCCATTCCATACGAGAAGTCCACTACCCTGACTGGCTAGCCAATGTGGTACTTGTCAAGAAAAGTAGCAGGAAGTGGAGGATGTGCGTGGACTTCACCGAAATGAATAAAGCCTGCCCCAAGGATTGCTATCCGCTGCCCAGGATAGACCTCCTTATGGAGTCCACGGCCGGTCACTCATTCTTCTCATTTATGGATGCCTACTCGGGGTACAACCAGATCAGCATGTACCCCGGGGACGAAGAGAAGACCGCGTTCATCACTGACCAGTGTATGTATTGTTACAAGGTTATGCCATTCGGTCTCAAGAATACCGGGGCCACCTACCAACGCCTGGTCAACTACATGTTCAAGGACATGATTGGGAAGTCTATGGAAGTATATGTGGATGATCTGCTGGTGAAGAGTCGGGAGGAGTCCAACCACCTTGTGCATCTGGTCGGGGCCTTCAACATTTTGAGAAAATTCAGGATGAGGTTGAACCCGGCCAAATACACCTTCGGCGTCTCATCTGGGAAATTTTTAGGCCACTTAGTTAGCAGACAGGGGATTGAAGCAAACCCCGAAAAGATCCAAGCCATCATCAACATGCGGTCGCCCAAGTCGACGAAGGAGGTTCAGAGCCTAGCCGGACGGGTGGCCGCACTGAACAGATTTGTCTCCCGAGCTACTGACCGGTACCTGCCATTCTTTAAAATCCTTCGCAAGGCGTTTCAATGGTTAGAAGAGTGCGAAGAGGCGTTCGAGGAACTTAAGAAGTACTTGGCGTCCCCTCCTCTACTCTCAACACCCGTGCCAGGGGAAGAATTGTTTTTATACTTGGCAGTGTCGCCATCAGTAGTTAGCTCGACACTCATTCGGGAAGTGCACGGGATACAGTTCCCAATGTATTATACCAGCCAGGCGTTACAGGGCGTAGAGAGTAGATACTCTCGTTTCGAAAAACTGGCGTTTGCCCTCATCACCTCGGCCCAAAGGCTCCGTCCGTACTTTCAGGCCCATGCCATTGTGGTCCTTATAGACCAACCCCTTCGTAGAATCCTCAGCCAGCCCGACACGTTTGGGAGGCTCGTCAAGTGGGTCTTGGAGTTGGAAGAATTTGAAGTGATCTACTGACCCCGGACGGCCATCAAGGGACAAGCCGTGGCAGACTTTCTGGTTGAGTTTACGTATGAAACCACCGGCCCTACCGCCCGGATTACACTCTGATATCCCTACCTGGGTACTGCACGTGGACGGTTCATCCAATTAGCAAGGCAGTGGGGCAGGGATCATCCTAACTACCCCCAACGGTATCTAACTCGAATACGCCCTAAGGTTTGGGTTTCGTGCCTCCAATAATAAGGCTGAATATGAAGCCGTATTGGTCGGATTGTAATTGGCATTTCTATGAGTGCGCAACAGGTCCAGGGATACAGCGACTCCCAGCTCGTGATCAACCAGGTTAACCAAGGGTACGAAGCGCGGGAAGACAACATGGTAGCCTACTTGGCCCTTGTCTGAGAGGTTTCCAAGAAGCTCAGGGGATTTTCCATCACGCAGATACCCAGAGAGGAAAATACCAGGGCCGATCTGTTGGCTTGCCTTGCCTCATCTTCTGAGTCAGACTTACCCGGGATAAGGATAGAATATCTATCCGAGCAAAGTGTGATCAACTTAGAAGGCATGAAGGTAGATTCGATCACCCTGGGACCCAGCTGGATGGACCCAATCATCGTATTCTTGACAACAGGCGTGCTACCAGACGAGAAAGAAGAGGCCCGTCGGCTCAAATACCGGGCGGCCCGATATCATCTTGTTGACGGCATCCTCTACAAGAGGGGATTCAGTATCCCGTACCTCCGCTGTGTCCACCCTGCGTAAGTCCAAGCGATATTGTTTGAAATCCACGAAGGGGTGTGCGGGAATCACATCGGAGGCCAGGCACTCTCCAGGAAGGCCCTATTGCAAGGTTACTACTAGCCAACCATGGCCCGGGATTCTCAAGAGTACGTCAGAAGGTGCGATAAGTGTCAGAGATACTCTCCTATGATCAATCAACCGGGAGAGCTCCAAACACCAATCCATAGCCCTTGGCCGTTCACCCAGTGGGAAATCAACATTGTCAGTCCCTTGTCGATGGGAAAAGGATAGGTCAAGTTCGCCGTGATCGCTGTTGATTACTTCACCAAGTGGGTGGAGGCCGAGCCCTTGGCAATAATAACCGAACGAAAAATGGAAAGCTTCGTCGAAAGGAATATCCTCAGTAGGTTCGGCATCCCCCGGTTCCTCGACAGCGATAACGACAGACAATTTGACACCCCTATCTTCAGGCAGTTCTGCTCGGGCTACGGGATACTAAATCATTACTCCCCCGAGCACCCTCAAGCCAACGGTCAGGCCGAGGTGACAAATCGAACAATCTTGCAGTCAATCAAAACAAGGCTTGAGGGCGCCAAAGGGTTTTGGGATAAAGAACTACCAACCCTCCTGTGGGCCTACTGCACTATACCCAGAGCGGCAATAGGCAAGACGCCATTCTCTTTAACCTATGGATTCGAGGTGGTGGTCCCTACAGTGCTCGGGTTGCCTACATATCGGGTGGCTAACTTCAGTGTGCCGGATAATGAAGAAGCTCTCAGGTCAGAACTGGATCTGGTGGAGGAAAGGAGAGACCAAGCCTATCTAAAGGTGGCAGTCTACAAGCAACGGGTTTCACGATACTACAACAGCAAGGTGAAGCACCACAGTTTTCAAGTCAGAGACCTTGTCCTTAAGGTAGTGAACCAATCCACCGGGATCCCGGGCCATGGGAAGTTGGGGGCAAACTGGGAAAGCCTATATAAAGTAACCCGGGTCAACCGACCGGGAACTTACTGGCTACAGAGCATGGACGAGCATGATCTCTTTCATCCTTGGAATGTGCAACACCTCCGCAAGTATTATCAGTAACACTTGGCCACGGGAATTTAGTATTGGTAGAGAAATTTGTTTTTGCAGCTCTAATTGAGCAACCGCTATAAATTTTTGTTTTTAAATAAAATTGAATAGTTTATTTTGCAAATTTACTCCTGTCAGTACACCATGCAATGCAAAAAATTCCTCGGGCCTAACCCCGAGGCACAAAAGACCTTGGGCTCCGAACACAAGCACAAAAGACCTCAGCCTCGAAACCTAGGCACAAAAGACCTCGGGCTCCGAACCTAGGGCACCGGATTTGTCTAGGTCTAACCAGTGATGGGGGCAAACCCCTAGGTGGCTGATGATGGCAAGCCTAAAAGGACCTTGTAACCACCCATGTTCTAAGTCAGTTCCTACGGTCGCTCCTCACCACGCCCCCGCCTTCATAGGATGCTTGGGGGGCAAGGGGATACTAGACCTAAACAGGAAATTACATAAAGCTTCGCTTAGGTCCAGCCGACGATGGGGGCAAACCCTAAGGTGGCCGACGATGGCAAGCTTCAAAGGACCCTGCAACCACCCATGTTCCAGGTCGGTTTCCTACGGCCACCCACTCATGCACTCCCGCCTTAGAAAAATGCTTGGGGGGCAGGGGAATATTAGTCCAAAATAGGAAATCACACCGGTCAATAAAAGAACTTGGAAGATGTTCCTAAGGGTTTACAGTGATCAGAGATAGATATCCCGGACGGTAAAACAGGATACTCCTATAATACACCGGGACATTCCAGACGGTAAAGTAGGATATTCCTATAATACACCGGGACATCCCGGACGCTAAACGGGACAAGTTCCTATGGCACACTAGGCTATTACCTTTAAAACAGGTTAAGAATACTATGTGTTCTACTGGTTACAAGTTCCTAAACCATTTGCTAAGGCAGTGGATTAGGTCGGCTAAAAACCGGGGGCATACAAGCAATTAAACACAGGCACAGTGCAGACAAAAGTGAACAGTTAATGGAAAGTGAGCAGAAAATGGAAAGAAAGTTGACCTTGAGGGCCTTTTCATTAATATTCAAAACTGTACAAAGCCTGGGGGACAGTTGTAGTAGCCTCCCCAAAAAAAGAAAAAAAACTACAACAAAAAAAAAAAAATTAAAACAAAACAAAACAAAACAACACCCACAGGTCATGGGTTGTCCACAACGACCACTTCTTCCTCCTCAGCGGCCTGCTCTTCCACAGAGGGGTCCCCGATCGGTGCAGCTTCAACGGTGACCTCGGAGTTAGCTTGACCCTCCTTCCAGTAACTGGACTCTGTCCAAGAGTAGCCGGACAGGTCCCAGTCAAGGTGGTCGGCAGTAGCCCGCTTCGCCAGATCAACGTAGCCCGTGAGGAACCCTGCTTCGAACTCCTACTCGGCGTCCTTGGCTTCAACCTCCCGAGCGGCAGTGAGCTCCGAAAGCATGGCCGTCATGGCCGCCAAGTCTTTCTTAGCAGTGATCCTCCCGGCCTCCACGGTTGTAGCTTTCAACTCCGCAACCTTCCGAGCAGCCCGCTTGGTTAAGAGAGAGTCGCGGGTCTCCCCCAGCTCTAGGGTCGCTGCCCAGGATTTTTCCTCCTACACGGAGAGGGCAAACTCCATGAACTCCCGGGTAGCCCTCTCCATGGATAGATCAGCCTTTGCAGCGGCAACCTCTCAGCAATGCTGGGAAGGGTGGCTTCAGCCCCGACCGCAATGCAGCCAATCTGCAAGATCAAGACAACGTCAGTATACGCATGGAAGAAAAGCTAATGTTCGTATTATGAAATAACTCACCATGTGGCTGATGCTGTAGATCCAACCGATTATGGCCTCGGGACTAAGCAGAGCGCATTTGTAGATCTAACTCTTCAGTAGCCTAGGCCAGACCCTTCCGCGGACGTCGTCCGCCATCTCGACAGCCGGCCTCAAGGAGGGGCCCGCACGAGCTGTCTCCTCCATGCTCGAAAAGGAGACCCCGGACGGTTTGGCAGCGGGGAAAAGTGGTGATGGCACGACGATGGTAACACCGGGTGTTGAGGCTACAGCAGTCTCCTTCTCCGCCCGGATAGAGGTTCCCCGGGAGATCCTCTTGAGGGGCTGGCCCTTGGTGGGGTCTGGCTTCTTCCTCTTTTGGCCAGCCCGGGCCATCAACGCTGCCTCTTTTCCCTTCAAGGCTGCTGCGCTCTTAGGAGCCATTTCTGCAAAACCAGAGAAGAGCACATGAGAATTTAGCAAAGTACCAAATAAAAGGAAAATTGGAAGGTCAAGAGATGGAATTTACCAGGAATAATCGCCGAGAATATGGGAGCTACAAAGTGATGTTGGGGCTCGTAGGAAGTCTTCGGGCTTCCCGACCAGGTCAGCACTTTATTGATGTCAGTTGGGTCCTCCACCAAAGACAAGATCCTCGCTTAGAACTCGTCGTGAAGACTGGACGAGTCAACTGATCCCACTGCAAGGCAAATATACAAATGGGTTAGTCATGGCAAAATACAGAGACTAATCATGAAAGAAAAGTGATTAGGCTTACTCCTCAATTTCCCCGCCCAGGAGGTCCTCAACTGCACACCCGGCGCCTTTTCACATAGCCCCAGGGTGGACACTTGGAAGAATTTTTTCTTCCATCCTTTATTGTTGCTCGGGCAGTTTACTATTATCTTCCGCTCCTGCCTAGCCCCGAGCGATAAGAAACCAGACTCCCCGTGAATTTGGAAAGGCCAGTGGGTCCAAAAGAACTCCTATAAGGTGAGCTCATACCCAAGAACTTGAGGCCACAAGGAGATGGACCCCATCAGATACCGCCAACCATTCAGGGTGAGTTGCCCGGGGGAGATCCCGAGGTAGATGAGTGCGTCCTGGGCAACAGGGTGGAGCGGTAGGCGAAGGCCTGCCATCAAGGCATCTTCGTATAAAGTGACGAAGCCCGATTCATGGAAATGGGCCCCGTCGTCGTCGACAGACAGACAGAGAGAAGGGGCCAGGAATATCGTATCTCTCCCTGATCTGACCCAAATCAGAACCACGCAGGGTGCTGATGATTGACTCGCACGCAAAGACAACACCGGGACTATTCGGTACAGACCCATCATCGCCTGAGCCCCGAGACGTTGAGGCCATAGGAGAATCCCGGTGCGTTTCCTCATGAGACGCTCGAGCAGGTATCCTTTCCTCACTGTGCTGATCAGAGGGGGCCGAGGAGGGAGGGTCTAGGCTTGTGCTTAAGGTCCCTAATTGTGACTGCTTTTCTTTCGAGCGGGATGATGAGTTAAAGTCTGAGTGGCACGTGACTAAGTCTATGGAGGACCTAGGAGGCAGACGACGACCTAAAAACGGGTCAAGGACTCCAAGCCTGAATGCAAAGAAGGCAGATCTAACAACCTGAAGGGCAGGTCATACAAGACTCTAGATGAAAGGTAACACTCTCTCAAGACTCTCCTGGGAACACCCGTTCGGTCCAACTACTCTAATGTACCTCTGGATTGGAAGAAATGACAGAACTTAAAAAAGAAAAAACCCCACGCTCGTTCTAACCTAAGTGGGTTCGCTCCCTCCAATTTCTTTCAAAAAAGAAGAAGAGAGTGAAGAACAGAAGACAGAAAGGAAAGACTTACAAGGTTTAGCACAGAAAAGGGGTCGGGAATCTTGCTCGGGTTCTTGTTTGCTCTCAAACTGCTCGGTAATCTCTATCAATTGACAGCAGGAACTGAAGAAATGAGTAAATGTTCCTTATACAGGAATAACAGGCGGTCCAGATCAATCAGATCCAACGGCTTAGGAGTTTTCTCACCAAGAGCTGCCAGACAGCTGTCGCCTCGGGCACGTAGAAGGTCGCCTATGGTCCGGCTACCACGTAGCTGTTCGGTTACATCCGAACCGACTTCGCTGGATCCTGACCAGGCCAATTACTCCCTGACATGTGGCAACACCTCCTCCCGGGCTTCTCCCTGTACCAGTCGGTTATTCCACCGGGTGATCTGGAAGGCGGGCCCCATCCCGAGCGGCATTCCCAGAGGATATCCGGATGGTTTCCAAGGCAATACTGATTTTTGATCCTCACCCGATGAAGCATCCAGTCAGTTCCAAAAATGGGGGGCAGCTGATATGCCCAAAATGATCCAGCTATGAAGTTGGTATGCCAAGTCACTGAGAGGTGCTGATTACTTCAGTAAAGGCGCCGTAGCCAAGCAATCCCGAGGTGTTCGTCAAGACCGTGCAGTTCATACCAACAGGCTGGGCATGAAAGACCGCGGCATCCCGTGGACCTGGCCTAACCAGCAGTTTCCTAAACCAGCTGCCAGTCTGCAAGATGGAATGTGGCAGTTTCCTAAACCGCTTAGGAAACTCTTCCCAAATCATGCATATCAATTGTAATCAGATTAGACTTCCTAATCTAACTAACTTACCATGTAAGGGTGGACTCTTGCATCTATAAAAGAGCCCACCTACCATGTCTACAGGGATCTGAATAACTCTTTAGAGAACAATCATAGAACAGAGAATTCACCATTATACGCATATACCCGACCAATATTACTAGTAGTGTCGCCCCTCTTTGTTGGCTCATCAGGCCCGCCGGTGATCTGCTAGTGAACGTGCCTAGACGCAAACCGTGGACGTAGGTCACCTCGTTAACGGGACCGAACCACATATAAATTGTTCTTGTCTTTTTCTCTCTCTGAATCCTTCTTACTAATTCTTGGCATCATCACTTTGTTTATTAGGAATTTTCAAAATAATCAGGTATCTTTATTCGAAAAGAATTTCCAAAGAATAATATTTGCAAACGTGGATTTATAAAGATGGAAAATCTTTTCTTTTTCAAAAAAATTTTCTAAAATCAAAGAAATCTTTTTTTCAAAATTCTGAGGAAAACAAATCTTTTCTGTTCAAAAGTATGTTAGAGGCGTCGCACTCGTGAGTCGTATATGCAATGCTCGTGTAATGTATGTAATGCAGATGAAATGCAATCTAATCTAAATGAAATGCACCTTAATCTAGCTTAGACCTAGCATATCAGCACATAAGCACATAAGATTCCTTGAGTCTAATTACCTTACTAATCCGATCATTATCCAAGGATTTTTAGCTTTGAAATTCTTGATGGCTCATGTTTACAAAATTGAATTTTTCATGAAAATCTTGAAAGAAAGGGGGAGATTTATAATTTTCAAGAGCATTTTTGAACCATGAATGCTTGTGGTACGAAATCATGATTCTTAAAAATTGAGGTAGGAAATTTGAAGTTGAATCATGAAAGTGTGAAATCATGATTTTTATTGTTTTGAAAACCAAAGTAGGAAATTTGAAATCTTCTAAAATTTGAGAGGAGAATTTAAAATTGAATCATCAAAGCAGGGATTTTGAAATTCTTTAAAATCTAGGGAAAATTTTTGAAAGTGAATTTCAAAGAGAATTTTCAAAAGGGATATTCACGGATTTTTCAAAAGACTTAGTTTTCAAAGAAATGCTTGTATTTTCAAAATTTTCAAAAGATCGTCCTTGAATAATGATTGGATGTTCGGAAAAGACCATACTACTATAGAGGAATCTACCATACAAGATTTGATGATGTCTTCGCATACACGTCCTCATCATCCACATAATCCCTTACAGGCAAACACAAATAATTCATCACATTGTCCTAATCAAAGATGACAATCAAGATCCTAATTGAAGGGTTCTATAAAAACTACATGCAAAGGTTGGGTTTTAGTCTCATAAAAGGTCCATTAGCAAGCTCAGCGGTGTGGGTGACCGCTTCCCCGAGGGCGTGTCTTTCACACATGGGCTCTAAATACCGCACGCGGTACAAGGCTAATGGTGACTACATGCTACCAAAGTCTCTTAACAAATGGAGGAAAGAGGGCCCTCTGCCCACAAGGCAATGGTCTCAAGCAATCATGGTGAAAGAACAATGTAAGTGCAAATGCAGGAAAAAACAACAAGATTATCAAATTAATAACAAGGATATTCTTTGGCTCAAGTCAAACCCTCGAAGAACAAGAAACCATCGATTTTATATTCAAATGCCCAGTGGAGTCGCCAAATTATGGATACCGAGAGGCGTGAGGGTGGGTCCTGGCATTCTCCCTCGATAGTGTCCCGGGACAGATCCCAAGGAGCATACTTCATGGAAAACTAGGACTTCCTTATGCGATCCTAGAGACAAAGAGTCGCCACCTAATTTTTATCGGGAATTAG
The DNA here is from genome assembly GCA_033977485.1 of Hydrangea macrophylla. NCBI lineage: Eukaryota > Viridiplantae > Streptophyta > Magnoliopsida > Cornales > Hydrangeaceae > Hydrangea > Hydrangea macrophylla. The sequence continues at coordinate 7,125,865 of CM066990.1, read as the reverse complement.
GAAACCCAAGTTTGACTCGCCCAAAATTGAATAAGGTTACTCGCCCTTCATTACTAGAAACTAGGTTCGGGAGTCTTGGCATGAGAGGGGAAGGAGCCCAAGCAGGACTAAAGCTCCCCCTCTTCGCCCTACCGAATGGTAGGCCTTGATTCAAATATCCTTGTTCTTAATTCATAATTGGTGTTGTTTCCTCAAATGTACTAGATAATATATACATGTCAAGAAATTAAATCAAGTAGAAGTAAGATACACATGCAATACAAGGGAGAGGTATACTTACAGTGGTTAGTCCTGCCCAGGACCGATGCAAGTAAAGGAAACATGTCATGATATGCTGAAAGGGAACGAGAAGACTTACATTGAGTTGACTCAAGCGGAGTTGCAAAAGGCAAAGAGAAAGGAAACATGCAATGCAATCATGCAACATTCCTAGATAAGATGTCTTTAACATATAATCATATAAACGGGGACTATCCAAAAGGATATGTAACGTTGAAAACAAAGTTGTAAACCTAGAAAAATTCTAAGAGAAAGGAGAGATAGTACACGATACATGGGCACTAAGCCACATGTAGATGAGACAAGCCCACAAATTGAATTCCGGATCCACGGCATTCAATTATCTGCACTAAGACACCAAGGAATACCCAAGCATTGCAAAAATACAAACAAATAAATGATATGCATGATAAATAAAGAAAACATGTCATTAATCAAATTTTCAGATCCAGCAACCTCTAATGAATTCTATCAAAAGTGGTCTTAAACATGAGCTGGGTTAAAACCCTTTTACAAAAAGTTAGATACATGTCTTAGGGAACTTTTCCAAAAAGTATAACCTCTTTACCATTTTTGAATTTTGAGAAAGTAGAGTTTTGGGAACAGTGGACTAGAGTTGTCCAATGTTCTTGTAAAAATCATAATTAATTCTACAAAAATCGTGTGAAGCTCTATTTGGTGTCAAACGAAAGCTATTTCATTGTAGTTTGTGAAATAAATAATCCCATGGACATACCATGAACTTAAGTTTTCTGAAAAGTTGTTTTAAAAGAGACTCTATTATTCTGCAAGTTTGGTATCATTTGACAAAGGAACATAAAACATAATAGAAATGCATGAATCATGTTAATCAAGTTATTCTAAGCTTTTGATCTCTCATAAATTTATCCTAGATGATTCTAAACCAAGTTTTATTCATAAATTCTTGTTGAGTGATCAAGGTATGACCATTTTGTATACATAATCATGTTTGTAGTTAACCTTACAAAATTCCAGAATAGTTGTATCAACTTCAAACGCTTAAGAAATGATCTTAACTCGATCGAATGCTCACGATTTTACATTGGAATATAGATACATGAGTTAGGAATCATCTCCAAAAAGTGGAACACCGATAACTATTATAGATTTTCTGAAATTCAAGTACAAATAGACTATGTTTAAATCTGTCAACCAATTTCTCAATAATTTCTAAAAATAGCATATGGATCCTAGAGGTTCTCAAAACGGATCAAATGAAAGCTAACTCATCAAAGTTTACCCATAAATTTTGAAATCCATCAAACTATGGGTTTTGGTGGACCAAATCTTATGGAAAAAACTAATCTGTTTTGCTGAATTTTATCTAATTCCTTTTGAAGTGTGAGAAAAACATCTTAGGTGTCGATTGAATCTTTTTTTGAGAGATCAAACTCAGAGATCTATTTGATTAACATAATTCCCAATCAATTTAGCCCCCAAGTTCTATGAAGAACTTTAGATCATGGATCAAAGGAACTTACAAATATCCTAGTGGAGATGAAATTCAATCAAAATTCTTAGTAATAGGAATAATCAAGATATAGGTATGAACATAGGAATCATCCTTCTCATCGATCATACTTTCAAACCATCATAGAATTCAAAATAGATACATATATATATATATATAATCACGCATGGATGGATCTAAATAAATAGAAGAAGAAATCAAAATTGAAAACCAAAGTGAATATCAATCTCTAATTAAGGATTATCAATAACATCAAAAGAGACTTGGATCTAGTTTTGTGAGTGTGTGAAGAACAAGAGAGGAAGAAGATGAGTGTTCTAACAAAGAAAATAAAACTTAACTAGATCCAAATCTTATAGATCTATATATAAAAGTAGGAATTAGAGATGAATTATGATGTTTACCTCTTGGAGGATTCTCAATTATGCAATCAAAATTGAATTGAAGAGTCTTCTTCTTCAAGTGTTCTTCAAGTTCTTCAAGTACTCATCCATGGAAGTTGAGGGAAGCAATTGATGTCTAATTCATTTAATATAGTTATCTTGAGATTAGTTTAAAAAAAATTTAATTCATAATTCACTTCATCTCTCTAGAAATCTCTTTTAAATTGAAAGTATTTCGCAATTATATTAACTTGTATGTACTTGTCTCTTCTATATACTCTCTTCTATATGTACTTGTGTGTGAAGATGATCTCATATGAATCTATATATAGAGTTTTGAAAACTTAACTCCTAAGTTACAAGGTTAAAACAGGATTTTTAGAGAGTAGAAAAGGGTTAAAATGGCCATTTCGGTTCCTAAACGCAGTTTCTAGGCAATTTCCTCGCAGTGGGAGACTTCTAGAAGGGTGTGGAACCAAAAAAGCTTGATGGAGGGGGCACATTATGGGTAGAGGCTTAGGGGGGACCTTCCACCCAACATATGGGACCCACCATTTACTATTTGGGTTCCCCTGGGTGCCCTTATGTCCTTTTTCAAATTTTACGTTCACTGCTTTTCCAGATTTTTGTAAAATGCTTTTTGGTGTCCGTAATCGTCTATTTACGTATAGTTAGAAAGCTATTGAGTTGAATTTCAGTAACAAAAATATTCCAGGGGTTTTTGAAATAAAAATCGAGGTCTAATTGAAGTCTTGTAGTCCTCCGGAACTTTCGTCGTCTTTTTGAAATCAAACGACGTCTTTTCCAAAATTTCTTGTCAATGTATGTCGATTTTGAACTTTTCTTTAAAATTGAATATCTGGATATCTAAAATACTATGTTTAGAACACTTCGTGTTCATATAACCCTGAGTGAATATGAATTTTGAGAGACGATTTTGACAAAACCGGGATTTATGCATGGAAAAGGGCTTTTCTAAGCTTGAAGTCACTTTTTGAAGTTCGATCTTTTGATTATGTAGAATCCAATACCTTCCACACGGTACCTTCATCATCAAATCCTCCAAGACGTTGTACACCCTAAATCCTATCAGTGTGGTCAAAATTGGGTGTCTGCATTTGCTGGTTGAGCATATTTATGTGACTATGTGGGTTAAAGGGGGATTTGTGCTAATTCGTCATGAGACGTCCTCTCGAAGGGGGAGGATTAGTAGTGACGACGGTCACTTGCCGAGAAAGGCATTAACGTGAAATGTCGAAGGGGCATGGGTCGTGGTTGAGTCTTACAACTTTGGATCGGTGAATGTGCACTTATTCCCTAGAGACCGAATAGTTATGTGTTATGATGGATTGGAACATATTTGTCATCCCTATACTTAATTTATAGTATTCACTAAGCTTTTGCTTAAACAAATCCATATATCTGTGGTTATATAAATAACCATTCAGGGGCAAGGACTGGAGGAAAGAATCGCGGGTAATGAGGCGAGCAAGGACTGAAAGCTCCTTATGTTTTCAGATCTCATATCATGTTTCTAATATATGTTTAACTCATGCCGGTTGTTTAACCGTGCAACTTGTATTAAGACTTGTTATAGATGTGAGTACGGCACTTGGTTCACCTTAGGACCTAATTGCCGAGGCATGTGAAGCTTGTACTTTTGATACTTGTAATTCAGGAGGGGTTTATGGTGTTGTATAAATGGATATATATGTTTTTACAAGTCTTTGGAATGCTTAACTAGCTTTTAAAATGGTTTTGGTTTGAAATGCATTGGTTTGAAATGGTTTGGTCTGAAAGGCATTGGTTTGAAATGGTTGTGTTTAGTTTGGTTTCTTTTGGTAATATAAGTATTCGTTTATTAGCGGCGTTTGTCACGGAAACGCTGTGAATTAACGGCATTTGTTAGGAAGCGTCGGTAATTAACGGCGTTTGCAGAAAAACGCTGGCAATTATGAATACGATCTATTGGAGGTTGGGTTTTGCCCAGACCACATTCGACCGGTCGAGCGGGGCAACTCGATCGGTCGAAATACCCCCCGCAATGAATTTTAAACTCCTACTTCCAATGTTCGAAAAAACTTCTAATTAGGCATGGAGGTACCTTTGGGGACCCATTGACCAACAAAACTGTTACTTTTGAAAACAAAACTCGTTAAGGCGTGTTTGGGCACGTGTTTAATATAACCTTTGAAAAACTATTTAGAAGTTGGTTTTCTTGGAACAAAACTTTTATTTAAGGTTATTTTGGGAACTTTAATCATTGTTGGTAAGCCTTGATGGCGTGCCACATGACCTGGGACCACCTTATTGGTTCTAGGGCGCGACAAAGGGGCAGCAAGTGCCATTCTGCTTGGTTGAAACAGGTTCTGCTTTGAAGGTTTGTGCTCTGAGAATTGCCACTGCCTTGGGGGTCGATATCATGGACATCACTCCATCTGTACAATCCGTGAGGGCTTATGACAACACTAAGAGAACTTGGATGGGGACTATTTCTCTCCAAATCCATGTAGGGTCTTTGGTTTGCACTAAACTTTTCCAAATCATGGATATCCCTACTTCATTCAATTTGTTAATTAGAAGGCCCTGGCTGCATGTCAACAAAGTTGTATCATCCACTATGCACCAAATGATCAAGTATATTCATGAGAAAAAGGTGAAAATCATCTTTTGCAATAGTTGGGGAAATAAAGCCTTTCCAAGCTATGCTCCCGTCTTTGAAATCCAAATACCAGAACTGGAGGAAGGGGAAATCGGAGGATTCTCCATGGAAGAAGTCCACATGATCAGTAATGAAGACAGGTTCCCTGAGATCTACTCTGCGAATGTCAATATCATCCGCAAAATGAACTACTTCCCCGGAATGGGGTTGGGCTGACGTCATTAAACAATCTGTGAGTTCCCCCAGATTAAAGGACAACAAGGTACCTTTGGGTTAGGATACAAGCCCACTGAAGAAGACATTGAGCTGCAAAAGCCATGGTAGAAAAGAGTAAGGTGGCTCCCACCGTACCGCAAAACCCTGAATGACCAGTTCATCAAAGAAGGGGATGACTTCCCCTATTTTGGATTTCCTGAGCCTTAGATCCATCAAACCACTAGAAAGAGGTATCCTGGACTTGAGATCTTCGCTGACTATGAGAGACCCCCTTATCAGGATCCATTCTATCCAGAAGAAGTTGTCAAGGCCCTAGAGGAAGATTGGTTAAAGTATCTGGACACTGAAGTTATCCAGAAAATGTAGTAAGAATTTGCTGAAGAAAATGAAGGATAGAGGACCAAGAACCAAGATGATCATATCGTGCCAATTGAGGAGGGTCTGAGCAACTAGGCTGTAGAGTCATCTGTCTGTGTCTCCCTATCCGCTATTCCCCCGGAGTCTGTATTTCCAATTATCGAGTCTGTACCAGACTCAGCTGCTATTGGCCCACCGCTATCTGATATAATCACTCCGCCTGTTATGAATGAAATGAAAGATGGTTCTACTTACTCCTCTGTGTCTAGTACTTGTGAATGCACTGATCCCTTCGAGGATTTCCTAATTGAAGTAAAGAAGAAAAAGAAAAGCTAATTCTTTTACTAAAAGAATTCAAAGATGTTTTTGCTTGATCTTACGAAGACATGCCTGGGGTCGATCCCGACATTGTCCAACATCATATTCCTCTTCTCATTGCTTCTAACCCCGTCAAGCAGAAACGTAGGTGTATAAGACAAGAATGGGCACCAAGGTCAAAGAAGAGGTAGAGAAGCAGTTCAGGGTAGGATTCATCATTGTCACAGAGTATCCTGAATGGGTTGCCAACATTGTGCCAGTCCCCAAAAAGGATGGAAAAGTTTGTATGTGTGTTCACTTCTGCGATCTAAACAGAGCCAGTCCAAAGGATGACTTCCCGCTTTCCCACATCAACGTTCTGGTAGATAACACCGCGGGTCATGAGCTATTGTCATTTATGGATGGTTTCTCAGGGTACAACCAGATTTTAATGGCACCAGAAGACTGGGAAAGACAACATTCATCGCACCATGGGGGCCCACTGCTATAAAGTGATGCCCTTTGGACTCAAAAATGCCAGAGCAACTTACCAAAGGGCCGCTACCACCTTGTTGCATGACATGATACACAAGGAAGTAGAAGTATACGTGGATGATATGATTATAAAAACCAAGGATAGAGGAGGACACTTGGTAGCACTGGAGAAATTCTTCGAAAGATTGCCCAAATACAAGATGAGATTGAATCCAAAGAAATGCTCTTTCAGTGTGACCTCTAGGAAACTCTTGGGTTTTTTCATCACACAAAGGGGGATAGAGGTCGATCCCTCCAAAATCAAGGCAATTTTAGAAATGGCACAACCGTAAAATGAGAAGGAAGTACGAGGGTTTCTCGGGAGAGTCCAATTCATCAGCTGCTTCATCTCCAAACTCACAACTACATGTGATCCTTTGTTCCGACTACTGAGGAAAGGAGAGAAGTTCCAATGGGATGACCAATGTCAAGCCATCTTCGACAAAATAAAAACCTACCTCCAAAATTCACCTGTCCTTTTACCACCTACCCCTCATAAGCCCTTGCTTCTTTACCTATCTGTCTCTAAAAATGTCATGGGTTGTATGCTAGCCTAGGAAGGAGAAATAAGCCACTCCAAAAAAGCCATATATTACCTTAGCAAGAGGATGACTGGGTATGAGCTCAACTACTCTACCCTCAAAAAAAGTGTTGGGCTTTAGTCTGGTGCACTCACCGACTAAGACATTACATGCTAGCCTTTCTGGTTGTCATATCCCACATGGATCCTCTAAAATACCTCCTCAAAAAACCTGCCCTAACCGGTCGCATATCCCATTGGTTACTTTTACTATCTGAATTCAATATCAAATATGAAACAAACAAGTCAGTAAAAGGGAGAACTATAGCTGAGCATCTTGCTAAACACACTATTGACTCCGAAGAAGATGGAGACTTCCCGTTCTCAGATGAGAATATCATCAAAGTTAAAGAAGAATAGTGGAAGTTATACTTCGATGGGGCAGCCAACATGAAAGGCTATGGAGTAGGAATGATTCTAGTATCGCCAAATGGGAACCACACCGCACTGGCAGTCAAGCTCAACTATAACTTTACCAACAATACCGCTGAGTATGAGGCATGAATCTTGAGAATGAAAGCCGCAATAGAATTAAAGGTCCAAAAGTTGGATGTCTTCAGAGATTCAAATCTCATTGTGTCACATGCCAGAGGAGAATGGAAGGTAAAAGAAGAAAGACTTAAACCCTACCATGATCATCTCGATGTACTCAAGAAACAGTTCGAGAGTGTAACATTCTTCTACCTACCTTAGGAGGAGAACCAATTAGCAGATTCATTGGCTACCTTAGCCTCCATGATCAAAATCCCCGTAGGAGTCAAGATGATGCCTCTGGTAATCAAACAAAGATATGAGCTGCCATACTACATGATAGCCGCAATTGAGTAAGTAGAAAAGGAAACACCATGGTACCAAGATATATGGGACTTCATAGAAAAGGGAATGTATCCCCAAGAGTCTACTGAGAAGGAAAAAAGAGCAATTCAAAGATTCACTGCGCAGTTCATCATCTGTGAAAAATGTTGAAGAAAGGGTATAACGGTCACAACCTGACTAGCTTGTTCGTAAAAAGTGCCAGAAGGATGATGGAAAAGATACACGAAGGGGTGTGCGGTCCGCACATGAATGGTCACATGCTAGCTAAGAAGATCGTAAGACAAGGGTACTATTGGACAACATTGAAGAAAAATTGTTGTGAATACGTGAGAAGGTGCCACAAGTGCCAGATCTATGCGAACATGATGCATGCACTGCTATCGCTGTTCTGTAATATGACCTCTCCGTGGCCATTCTTAACCTAGGGAATCAATATCATTGGCAAAATTATTCCAAAAGCCTCGAATGGGAATCGTTATATTCTGTTAGCCATCGACTACTTCACAAAGTGGGTTGAAGCTGAATCCTACACTAAATTAGGAGCCAATGAAGTGTCCAAGTTCATGAAGAGGAACCTCATCTGTCACTATAGAGTCCCCCATGAGATTATTTTGGACAACGGAAGTCACTTCAAAGTAGAAATTAGATATCTATGTGAGGAATACAAAATCACTTATCCTAAGTCATCACCATACAGGCCGCAAACCAATGGGGCAATTGATGCCACAAACAAAAATGTCAAGGCCATACTGCAGAAATCAATCGATACATATAAAGATTGGCACGAGAAGCTACCATTTGCACTTTAGGGATACAAAACTTCAACAAGGAGGTCTAGAGGATCGACTCCTTATTCACTGGTGTATGGGATAGAAGCAGTTCTCTCCGTCGAGATAGAATTACCATCCTTGCGAGTAATGGCTAAATGTGAGATCTCAAAATCAGACTGGTTAAGGGAAAGATACGAAGAATTGACACACATAGATGAAAAGTGCCTTACAGCAATCGACCATGTCCGAATTTATCAAAAGAGGATAGCCCGTGCCTTTAACAAGAGGGTTTGTCCGAGGAAAATTGTCAAATGTGATCTTGTTCTTAAGGAGCTGCGAGCCCCAATTTTTGATCTACATGGAAAGTTCAAACCTAAATGGGTTGGGCCTTATATCGTCAAAACTATCCTTTCGGGAGGAGCAACCTACCTTATGGACCTCGACGGTGTCGAATTCAAAGAACCAATCAACCTTGATCGCCTCAAAAAGTACTATGCTTGACTCAACCCCTTTTCTTTCAAAGCCATGCCTTGAATTACGCTCGACTTGATTCCCATTCGGGGATACATAGGCAACCTCCTCGATTCGGTCATCCCACTAATAACCAACCCCTTTTCTTTTAAAGCCATGCCTTATACTACGCTCGACCTGATTCCCACTCGGGGATATGTAGGCAACCGCATCGGTTCGATCGTCCTACCAATAATTAACCCTTTTCTTTCAAAGCCATGCCTTGAACTACGCTCGACCTAATTCCCAATCGGGGATACGTAGGCATCCACATTGGTTCTGTCGTCCTGCCCACTTCTTTCCAACCTTAGCCCGAACTACGTTAGACCTGATCCCCGCTTAAGAGTATGAAGGCAGACATTTAAAAAAGAAAAGTAGGATGGCTCGCTAGGTCAAAAACCCGAAAGGGCACCTAGGCAAAAATTAGAGCTAAATCCAAAGTGAGCAATAACAAAAGAGAGAAAATAGCTCGCTAGGTCACCTCACTGGTGCCTCGACAAAAGTTATGAGCATGCTAGAGAAATAAAGTCGCGGTCCTCATGACCCAGGAACCACACTTCACACTAGGGTCAAACTTCGGCCACTCACCTCATTTGCCTAAATCTCTCCTAAACCAGGGGTAAATTCGGTCACCTACCTCATTTGCCTCACAACCACCCATATCCCAAACTAGGGGCAAACTTCGGCTACCTGCCTCGTTTGCCTCTAATTGCCTTGGCATGCCCAAGCAAGTTCCAAAAGTAACATCTAATCGAAATCTTGCTACAAAATATTTTTAGAAAGCCAAAATGCATAAATAATGTTCTCACAATAACCAATGTTCACTGATAAACAAACTTCAAATGTTACATAAGTAGGAATGGTTGAAAAGATAAAAGTCTTTCAAAAGCAATCACAAATGCCAAAGACACTTGGGGGAATAAGCATATTCAATCTAGTTCAGTCTTTATTTTGTGTCTTTGATTTCTTCAAAGGTCTTCAAAAATAGGACTTTACTCGGTAGGTCTAACCATTGGTGAAAGTAGCAATAGTGACAGCTCCGACTTTGGAAGCAAAGACCCTCTCAGTGAATCCCTGGGGGACTTCCTGAGCCCGCCTGTACTGCCTGGCCAATCAACGAGGATGATAGAAAAAAGTCTCTCTCAGACCCATCAACCACATTCTTAGGTGATTTCTAAGGCTGGTGGTCACAACATGAAGACCCCAACGCCCCACAATCTAGCAAATGTCTGCCTCAGATAAAGTACCCATCATGCTAACCCAGTCAGCAAAAGTATAGTGATAATAAAACACAACTCTGCAGAAGTAAACTGGTGGTGCATGGCCTATCCACAATTAAAGGCGCTCATATAGACAAGCCTGTAACACCAAAGATGCCCCAGAAATAAGAAGAGTTTCTTGGTTAAAGGCGTTATCCAAACCATTCAGTGTTTTAGCTAGAACCATAGCCATGGGGTTCCTACCCACTTTCAGTCCAAGGCATACATGCACCAAGTCACTAGAAGTACTCGAGAATAGAAAGTGTGAAGTCATGCACATGATTAGAGTAGACCCACGAGTAGCGTCATACATGTTAGCATTTCTAGGATCAGCTTAACGGGCAATGATAGAGGCAATGGCAAGAACTTCACCATGAGTTAGTCGGCGAGAGACAGTAGTTGAACAGTTAAGATATTTAACCAAGTCGTGCATAGGATTGGGGGCATCAGCAAGAGGAAGAATCAAGTCTGAATTTGGATCAAAGCCAAGGATAGCACATAATTCCTCAAACATGTGACACATCTCTGGGCCAGTGAAATTGAAAATATGATTTATATGGGTCCCAGTGAGCAATAGCAGCACGCAAGAACTCAGTGTTTAGAGCCATTTGGCAGAGAGAGAATAGATCGATCAAACCATAACTGTAGAGGTTGATTCATTCCACACCATTTGTAATGTTCAGCCAAGTTGTGAGTTGAACAGGATCATACAACGCCATATTTCTATTGCAGCTCTAGCAAAATTCAAAATTTTGGCAGCACTTGTAGACACCCAATTTTGACCACACTGATAGGATTTAGGGCAGACAATGTCATAGAGGATTCAATGATGAGAAGTACCCCATGGAAGGTACTGGATTCCACACAATCAAAAGATTGAACTTCGAAAAGTGACTTCAAGCTTTGAAAAGCTCTTTTTCATGCACAAATCCTGTTTTGGTCAAAATTGTCTCTCAGAATTCATATTCTCTCAGGGTTATATGAACATTAAGTGTTCTAAACATAGTATTCTAGATATCTAGAGATTTAATTTTAAAGAAAAGTTCGAAATCAATACACATTTGAAAACAATTTTGAAAAAGACGTCGTTTGATTTCAAAACGACGACGAACGTTCCGTAGGGCTTCCGGACTTCAATTGGACTTCAATTTTCATTTCACAACCCCTGGGAATATTTTTATAATGAAATTCAACTCAATAGCTTTCCAACGGTACATAAACAGATGATTTCGGACACCAAAAAGCATTTTTACAAAAATCTGGAAAAGCAGTGCACGTAATTTTTGAAACAGGGCTTGTAGACAACCAGAGGAAGAGAAAATGCAGGTGACGAGTACCACAAGTGGGGTAGCGGTTCCCCCCTTAACCGCCACCTATATACCATGTTCTCTACCGAGCCTTTTGAGTTCTAGAACCTTCTAGAAGGCTCCCACTGTGAGGAAATTGCCTGGATATTGCGTTTAAGCACCGATATGGCCATTTTAACCCTCTTATAAGCTCTAAAAATCTCGTTTTAACCCTAAAACTTAAGAGTTAAGTTTTGGAAACTTTATATAAGATCCCATGCATCTCATATGAGACCATCTTGGAGCATCTTGAGACACTTGGAATATCTTGAAGAAGCTTTAAGTACACAATTGAATGTACATACAAGAGAGAGGGGAATACACTTAGAATTTTATAGATTTCTAGAGAGAGGAAGTGAATTATGAATGAAAGTTTTATAAAAATAATCTCAAGATAATTAGATTAGATGAATTATACATCAATTGCCTCCATTAACTTTCGTGGATGAATGCTTGAAGAGCTTGAAGAACACTTGAAGAAGAAGATCTTCAAATCAACTTTGATTACACAATTGAGAATCTTCCAAGAGGTAAACATCTATGATTCATCTCTAATTTCTATTTATGTATGTATAGATCTATAAGATTTAGATCTAGCTTAGTTTTATTTCATTTGTTAGGACTCATCTTCTTCATCTCTTATTCTTCACACACTCACATAGCTAGATCCAAATCTCTTTTATTTTTGTTGGTAACTCATAATTAGAGATTGATTTTCAATTTTGATTTTTTCTTTCTATTCTAGTTTAGATTCATGCATACATGATTATATATATATATATATGTATCTATTTTGAATTCTATGATGGTTTAGAAGTATGATCTATGAGAGGGATGATTCCTATGCTCATACCCATCTCTTGATTATTTCTATTACCTAGAATTCCTATTGAAATTCATCTCCAATAGGATATTTGTAAGTCCCTTTGATCCATGATCTAAAGTTCTTCATAGAACTTGAGGGCTAAATTGATTGGAAATCATGATAGTCAAGTAGATCTATGAATTTGATCTCTTAAATAAGCTTCAACCAACACCTAAGATAATTTCATCACACTTTAAAATGAACTAGTCAAAATTCAGCAAAACAGATTGGTTTTGTTCATAAGATTTGGTCCATCAAAAACCATAGTTTGATGGATTTCAAATTTTTTGGGTAAACTTTGATGAATTAGCTTTCATCCAGTCTGTTTTGAGAACTTGTAGGATTCATATGCTATTTTTATAAATTATTGAGAAATCGATTGACAGATTTGAACATAGTTTCTTTGTACTTGAATTTCAAAAAATCTATAATTGTTATCGATGTTCCTCTTTCTGGGTATGATTCCTAACTCATATATCTATATGCCGCTGTAAAATCGTGAGCATACGAACGAGTTAAGATCGGTTTCTAAGCGTTTGAAGTTGATACAACTATTTTGGAATTTTCTAAATTTAAATACAAGTATGATTATGCATACAAAATGGACATACCTTGATCACTCAACACAAATTGATGAATAAAACTTGGTTTATAAATCATCTAGGATAAATGGATGAGAGGTCAAAAGCTTAGATCTACTTGATTAATACGATTCATGAATTTCTATTATGCTTCTATTGTATTTTACATTCCTTTGTCAAATGATATCAAACTTCCTGAATAACAAAGTCTGCTTAAAACAACTTTTCAGAAACCTTAAGTTCATGACATGTCCATGAGAGTATTTTTGTCACCAAATAGAGCTTTCTTTTGACACCAAATAGAGCTTTCTTTTGACACCAAATAGAGCTTCACATGTGCATATGGAATATTTTCAAGGCATTACTTTATTAGCTGAGTATTATCACAATAAGATGAGAAATGCATATGAAAGCAAAGAGATACGTCAAACATAACAAACACACATTAAGATTAAGGAAAATTGAGATGTCTCCTCCAAACTTCTATTTCAGTGTGAAGAATGTCAAATTCCTGTGTCAATGTCTATCAATCTCTATTGTGGACTAATCTGTTGTTGTCTACTCTGTCATGATCTTAAGTGTGTGGGTCCAAAGTGATCTAAAATTTTGAAGCTTTAAAAGTGTCCAAAGTTTGATACAAGCAGAATTTTTGAACATTGTTGTTACATCAATTTATCCTAGTCAAGATGAAGTGTCGAGTGGATGATGGAAAAAAAAGTTAATCAGAAGACCGGCCTTGGATATTGAGTTGAGCCATTGATTTAAACAGATCAGAGTGCCTTGCATATCTGCTAGAATTGGTTGAAGACTTGTGAAGCTTGCCAAAATCATTAGGTCTTTTGAGTACCTATCAATTGTGAATCAAAATTGTGATATTACGAACTCTTGTTTTGATCCTAAATTGGTCCAATCTTGATATATAAGCCTTAAGAATGCTTGAAACTTGTTGAATTTGGTCTAAAGGACCCTTGGGAATTTAATCTTGTTTGAAGAAAAGTCCTCAGACACGTAGAATTGAGGGCACTATAGCTTGAAAATAAGCTGAGAAATGATGATTTGCAGTGAACTCCCATTGGTTTGGGTTGATTATGTGTTGTCTTGGAAATGGACATTTGGGTCTACTATCGCTTGAGAATTACATCCAGAAAGGATTTATGGAAGATAGAATAAGAATACAGGATCTTCAAACCATCAGCAAGATATTCAAGAAAGGGTCAGAATAAGCCCGACATGTTGCAAGAATGAGTGAGTCTTAGATTGAATTAGCAGGGCCTCTAAAATATGTGCTCACCTCGCAGAACTCTCAGATATCATCAGAATCACCTCCAGAAAAAAGGTATATGTGGATACCGGGGTTCCACCGCTTTGTTTGCTTTTGAAACTTGTTTAATTTTGATCAAAGAAAGAGAAAAGGGTCTGTTGAAAACAGATATAGAGTCGCCACTTGGTCTTTAAGGAACCAAGAAACCTAATTTTGACTCACCCAAACGGATAAAGGGCACCAGCCCTTCATAACCAAAGAACTTGGCTCGGGGTTTTGGTACGAGAGAGGAAGGAGCCTTTATCACGACTAAAACACCCTCAACTCGCCCCGTCTCTCGACGGGCCTCAATTAGCATCCAAATAATCATCTTATACTACGTTTGGTTCGACAAATAATACTATGATAGTATATTACATCACATAAGAAAATTTGAAAATGAAAGATCTAAAGATAAGATATCATTCATAAGATCTAAGCCAAATATCACACAAGGCAAAGTGAAAGATCACACAAATAAACCTAGCAAAAATCGTCTAATCATGTATCAAATAATCAAGACTTCCTAATCTAAAGGGGGCATGAATTGTTCTTGAAACAAATAAATCAAAGAAAATAAAGATGCTTAGCAAGCTAGAATGATGCATGTTATTCTTTGAGAAGAGAAGATCTCTCAATCCCCGGGATGGATGAGAAAGGATGATTAGATCGAGGGGAAGCATGAACGTGTGATCATGATCATTCCTTATAACCTTCTTAGATTAGGAGTTACAAAATCCCAAATCTTTGCATGGATGCAATGTATGTATCTAGAATGTGCCAAGGTTGTAGTGTGCTTTGTGTTCATGGATTCCTAGAATGACTTAGAAGTCTATAATTTGTATGAGTGAATGAATGAAATTATCATGGGATATGTACAAATGTAGTATGAACTACTTCCTAAGATATGAACTAATTTGGAAGGCATATAAGCATCAAATCAAAGAATGAAAGTTAAAATGTGCTTGCTGTGAATAGTGGACAGAACAGTAATATGATCTTGTAAAAATGGAAAAGAGGGGTTAGGAATGCTTTCAATGCATGATTGTTTATGGAGATGTTCCTTATTGTGTCTAGAATATAACCCAAAAAGCCAATCTTTAATAACTATCACAGATTGAGAGAAATCATATGAACAACAGAGGTCACTCAAAAACTGAGTCTGTACTGTCGACTGAAATATTGAAATATCTTAGAAAATGAAAACAAATGATCTGGAGGCCCATTATATACGACATTGAAGTTTAAGGGAAAAATAAGTTAGGACCACCCCTTTTGGAAACGTTTTCTGAAAAAGAAGTTAGAAGTCAACCAAGCTGCTGTGACAACAGAGGCAGAATATCTGGAGAGAATGTTTGGGTCCAAATGGACCATTTTCAAGTATTTTCAAGTCAAACCAAAAATCATGGGTGTTCTCTAATGAGTTAGGAAGACTTTCCAAGTGGCCTTGCATCCATACATTGAGTATTGAGTTCTAGAGAAATCTTTGAACTCGGATCACTCACTGTTTTGACTCACTGTTTTGAAGATTTTTGGGGAAAACAAGGTTTTCTTTCTTGAGATCAAAATGAGAGGGATTGAAGGGGGTTTTGAAATAGAGGTTTTGAAAATGTATTTTCAATACTCAATAAATATCATAGCCACTTAAAATGCCAACATCAAACTCATCATCAAGAACCTCCAAGATTGTTGGAGAGATTTATTTTCATTTGAACATAACTTCAAGGATACCTTGGAGGTATTGAAGTTATGATCATCATCTATCAAACATGTTTTTGAGGTTAAGAGCTACTATCCATAAGGATTCACTCACCTCAAACTTCATGTCATCATCTAGATGATGATGAACTAGTAAGTAAATAAAGAAAATCAAAAAGAAATGAAGCAAGAAGAGATGAACATAATATGAACAAGTAAGTAAATAACAATCAATAGATGATAATCAATGTGATTTTGGACTTGTAGCTTGGTGTTTCACTCATAGATTTTGACATTTGGACATGGAAGTAGCTTCCTAACTCAAGAATGCTCAGGAATGGTGATTGGGGGTGTTTGGGATGTGAAGTATAAGAGAGGTAATGGAAGAACACAAGATTAAAAACTCACTTTCTATAGCAAAATAGTAGGAGGAAGCTCATTTTCTCTCTTCTAAACCTATCTCTATCTCTCTTCTTCTCTACAACTTTTCAAGCTTTTGCACTTGGCCCCCCCAAAATGAAGAGAAATGGGGGGTTTATATAGGCCAATTTGGGGTGGTTTTGGGATTTTAGAAGTGTTCCAATTGGTCCCAAACATCTGTGAGGGTTGAGTGCCGCGGCGGCACTAGGCCAGTGCTGCGGCGGCACTGCTCCTCCGACGTCCAGAAATTTACGTTTAGGCCCCCAGAGGTTCCGATATTCGCGAAAAGGCCCTATTTTGTCCGAAATTCACAGAAAATGCATACGAACTCCAAATTGAGGTTGTGATATACCGTTGGAAAGGTAATGGAGTCTAATTTACATAAACAATAGTTCAGGTATAGGTTTCTTTGAAAAGTTTTGCGGTATTTGCGATAAAAGCCGATTTGATCGCATTTTTCGCCTTCGGAAATTCATAATAGACTCGTTTTAAATCCGAAAATTATGTGCGATATACCGTTGGAAAGCTATTGACCTCTAGTATCCATGAAAAATATTTGAAAATTGTTACAGTGCCCCGGTTTTAAATTCAAATTCTGGTCAAACTGGTCAAACCTAGGATTCCCGGGAAGTTCTGGAAACTTCTGGGAGTTCCTAGGAGCTGACGTTTTCGCTCGATTTTCTTTTAAAACTCATTTTAATACTTTTCTCATGATCTAGAATGATTCCGGTGAATTTGAACGATTTCGGTCAAACTCGGTCAAACTTGGTCAAACTTTGGTAAAACTTGGTCAAACCTTGGTCAAACCGGTCAACGGGAACTTTCCGGGAACTTCCGGGCTTCCGGGACTTCCGGGGGTCTCTAGGAGCTGACGATTTCATCCGATTTTATTTAAAAACTCTTTTTATCATTTTTCTTATGACGTAGTATGTTTTCAGAACTTTTGGTCCAAATCTGGGAGCTTTCGGGCTTTCAGGGGCATTTTGGTCATTCTGAGCATTTTGAGAAATAGAACCAACTTCCAAGAGTCCTTTCGAGTCCTTTTTCGATCATTGTGAATCACCAAGCTATGGGTCTCCTAAATCTGATAGCCGACAAAATGGGGTGTCTACAGTATACTTCAGCAAACTAGTGAATCATAGAATCTCCCTAGTAGAAAAATTTCAGAATTCGTGTTACCCCAGCAGATATAGGGTATCTATTAGCATCAAGTATCAGAAGTGCCTCCAGATATAGGGTATCCATCAGAATCATGTATCTCAGAATCATGAATCAGAGTTGCCTCCAGATAGAAGGGTATAGGGGTGGGCATACTTCGGGCCAACCCGAAAAACCGAACCGAAACCGAAATTTTTCAAATTTTGGTTCGGATAATAACCGAACCAAAATTATATCAGTTCGAAACCGAACTATTTTAATTAGTATGGTTCGGTTTTTGAAAGTAAAAAAAAATTCGGTTCGAAACCGAATAACCGAAATTTTAAAAATATATAAAGACCTGTTAGATAAATTAGGGTCATATGATTCATATTGTTAATGAAAAATAACAAATAAAAAACAGAATCTCAAAGTGGTGAATCTTTACTAATTTACTATACATAATTTTACACAAACAAAAAAAATAAAAAACAAAAAAAAAATTCGGTTGAGTTTCAACCAGAATTTTCGAACCGAAACCGAAGTTAAATTTCGAAACCGAACCATTTTTTCGAAGTTTATTTCAGTTCGGTTTTCGGTACCAAAATTTTCAACCTAAACCGAATAACCCGAATCGAAATTTTCAATTCGAAACCGAACCGAACGAATGCCCACCCCAAGAAGGGTATCTCTCATGATTTATATCAATGGGTTGCCTCCAGATAAAAGGGTATCTCTCAGAATTTGTATCCGTGGGTTGCCTCCAGAATTAGGGTTTCTCTCAGCATCAGTATTGCTTCCAGATGAAGGGTATCTCTCAGAATTTGTATCCATGGGTTATTTCCAGATATAGGGTTTCTCTTAGAATCGTGTGTATTTCAGAATTTGTATCCGTGGGTTGCCTCCAGATAAAGGGTATCTCTCAAAATTTGTATCCGTGGGTTGCCTCCGGATAAAGGGTATCTCTCAGAATCGTGTTGCCTCCAGATATAGGGTAGCTATCAGCATCGTGTTGCCTCTAGATTTAAGGTTTGTCTCAGAATTGTGTTGCCTCTAGAAGTAGGGTATGTCTCAGAATCAATGTATCTCTTAGAATTCGTGCATCAGAACAGAAGATTTATCCCCAGTAGAAGGACCTGCTTTAGAAGAACATAAGGTTTGTCTAGAAGAAGGACCTGTTTTCGAAGAACAGAAGATTTGTCTAGAAGAATGACCTATTTTAGAAGAACATAAGATTTATCTGGAAGAAGGACCTATTTTAAAAGAATAGAAGATTTGTCTCCGGCAGAGAGACCTATTTCAGAAGAAGGAATCTACATCAACAAATCGTCCCCAGCAGAAGGACTCTACATCAGCAATCGTCCCTAGCAGAAGGACTCTACGTCAGCAATCGTCCCCAGCAGAAGGACTCTACATCAGCAATCGTCCCCGGTAGAAGGACTCTACATTAGTAATCGTCCCCAATAGAAGGACTCTACGTTAGCAATCGTCCCCAGTTGAAGGACTCTACATCAGCAAACCGTCCCCAGCAGAAGGACTCTACGTCAGCAATTGTCCAGGGATTAGGACACTTTTTATTAGAAGTTGTTTAAATATGACACTCAGCAGTCGTCTGAGATACAGAAGACTCCTACAAGCCTCAAACTCAAAAGAAAGACTCCGATATGACTCCGAGAATCATCCGAGATACAGATTGCATACTTCTCTTTAGACACATTCGACTATGAGAGTGAGACGTTTCATCCCTTGCATTAGATTTTGAATCTAGAGAACCCTTGAGGGGGACTCCTCCAGCACTTGCACATTCACATTTTCATATTGCATCGGTATCCTAGGATATGCGCATTTTATCCGTATTGTTATTGATTTGTGTGTTTTGTCTCCTCATGTGCTTGAACTACGCCCTAGTCTGATTCCTAGAAAGGATACTTAGGCAGCTCCAGTGGAGCACGACTATCAGCGGCTTAAATTTAGAAGCCTCTACCCAGCATTGCATTGCATTATTGCATTTCATAATTTTTTGATTTTCTCTGATTTTGAATTTCTTGAATTTTGCAAATTTTTGTTTTTCCTAAGACCTCTCAGTATGGTTATTGGGTGCCTTCAAAGCTTTGGCACTCACTTGCAGTTCACGTTGTTCACAACAAGCTCTTCCAAAGAGGGGCAAAATGTAGACACCCAATCTTGACCACACTGATAGGATTTTGGGTGGACAACGCCTTGGAGGATTCGACGATGAAAAGTACCCCGTGAAAGGTACTGGATTCCACACAATCGAAAGATCGAACTTCGGAAAGTGACTTTAAGCTCAGAAAAGCCCTTTTTCATGCACAAATCCTAGTTTTGTCAAAATTGTCTCTCAGAATTCATATTCTCTCAGGGTTATATGAACATTAAGTGTTCGAAACATAGTATTCTAGATATCTAGAGATCCAATTTTAAAAAAAAAAGTTCGAAATTGACGCACATTTGAAACCAATTTTGAAAAAGACGTTGTTTGATGTAAAAAAGACGACGAAAGTTCTGGAGGGCTTTCAGACTTCAATTTTCATTTCAAAACCCTCGGGAATATTTTTATACTGAAATTCAACTCGATAGCTTTCCAACGGTACATAAACGAATGATTTTGGACACCAAAAAGTATTTTTACAAAAATATGGAAAAGCAGTGCACGTAATTTTTAAAACAGGGCTTGTAGACAACCAGAGGAAGAGAAAATGCAGGTGGCGGGTCCCACAAGTGGGGTGACAGTTCCCCCCTTAACCGCCAACTATATATCATGTCTTCCACCAAGATTTTTATGTTCCAGACCCTTCTAGAAGGCTCCCACTGTGAGGAAATTGCTTGGAAATTGCGTTTAAGCACCGAAATAGCCATTTTAACCCTCTTTTAAGCTCTAAAAATCCTATTTTAACCCTAAAACTTAAAAGTTAAGTTTTGAAAACTCTATATAAGATCCCATGCATCTCATATGAGATCATCTTGGAGCATCTTGAGACACTAGGAATATCTTGAAGAAGCTTTATGTACACAATTGAATATACTTACAAGAGAAAGGGGAATACACTTAGAATTTATAGATTTCTAGAGAGAAGAAGTGAATTATGAATGAAAGTTTTATAAAACTAATATCAAGATAATTAGATTAGATGAATTAGACATCAATTTTCTCCATTAAATTCCATGGATGAATGCTTGAAGAGCTTGAAGAACACTTGAAGAAGAAGATCTTCAAATCAACTTTGATTACACAATTGAGAATCCTCTAAGAGGTAAACATCTATGATTCATCTCTAATTCCTATTTTTGTATGTATAGATCTATAAGATTTAGATCTAGCTTAGTTTTATTTTATTTATTAGCACTCATCTTCTTCATCTCTTATTCTTCACACACTCACATAGCTAGATCCAAATCTCTTTGATTTTTGTTGATAACTCATAATTAGAGATTAATTTTCAATTTGATTTTCAATTTTGATTTCCTGTTTCTATTCTAGATTATATTCATGCATACATAATTATATATATGTATCTATTTTGAATTCTATGATGGTTTAGAACTATGATCTATGAGAGGGATGATTCCTATGTTCATACCCTTCTCTTGATTATTTCTATTACCTAGAATTCCTATAGAAATTCATCTCCAATAGGATACTTGTAGGTCCCTTTGATCCATGATCTAAAGTTCTTCATAGAACTTGAGGGTTAAATTGATTGGAAATCATGATAGTCAAGTAGATCTATGAATTTGATCTCTTAAATAAGCTTCAACCAACACCTAAGATAATTTCATCACACTTTAAAATAAACTAGTTAAAATTCAGCAAAACAGATTGGTTTTGTCCATAAGATTTAGTCCATCAAAACCCATAGTTTGATGGATTTTAAATTTTTTGGGTAAACTTTGATGAATTATCTTTCATCCGGTCCGTTTTGAGAACTTCTAGGATTCATATGCTATTTTTATAAATTGTTGAGATATCGGTTGGCAGATTTGAACATTGTCTCTTTGTCCTTGAATTTTAGAAAATTTATAATAGTTATCAATGTTCCGCTTTTTGGGAATGATTCCTAACTCATGTATCTATATGCCGATGTAAAATCATGAGCATACGATTGAGTTAAGATTGTTTTCTAAGCGTTTGAATTTGATACAACTATTCTGGAATTTTCTAAATTCAAATACAAGTATGATTATGCATACAAAATGGTCATACCTTGATCACTCAACAACAATTGATGAATAAAACTTGGTTTCGAAATCATCTAGGAGAAATGTATGAGAGGTCAAAAGCTTAGATCTACTTGATTAATACGATTCATGGATTTCTATTATGCTTCTATTGTATTTTACATTCCTTTATCAAATGATATCAAACTTCCAGAATAATAGAGTCTGCTTAAAACAACTTTTCAGAAATCTTAAGGTCATGACATGTCAATGGGATTATTGTTTCATAAACTACAACGAAATAGCTTTCTTTTGACACCAAATAGAGCTTCACATGATTTTTTTAGAATTAACTATGACTTTTACAAGAACAGTGGACAGTCCTGATCCACTCTCCCCAAAACTCTTATTTGTCAAACTTCAAAAATGGTAAAGAGGTTCTAATTTTTGGAGAAGTTCCCTAAGACATGTATCTAACTTTCTATAAAAGGGCTTTAGCCCATCTCATGTTTAAAACCACTTTTGATAGGATTCATTTGAGGTTGCTGAATCTGGAAGTTTGATTGATGACATTTTCTACTTGCTTTTCAAGCATGTCATATGTTTGCTTGTGTTTTTGCAATGCTTGGGTATTCCTCGGTGTCTTAGTGCAGAGAATTGAATGTCGTGGACTCGGACTTCAATTTGTGAGCTGGCCTCGTCTATATATGGCTTAGTGCCCATGTATCATGTACCTTCTCTATCCTTTCTCTTAGAATTTTTCTAGGTTTACAACTTTATTTCAACAACACAAATTCCTTTAGGATAGTCTCCGTTTATATGATTATTTGTTAGAGACATCTTATCTAGGATTGTTGCATGATTGTATTACACATTTCCATTTCTTTTCGCTTTTGCGACTCCGCTTGATTCAACCCAATGTAAGTCTTCTCGTTCCCTTTTGCATATCATGACATGTTTCTTTATTTGCATCGGTCTCGGGCGGGACTAGCCACTGTGAGTATACTTCTCTCTCGTATTGCATGTGCATCCGATTGCTACTTGACTTAATCTCTTGAAATGATTTTTGCTAGATGTTCCTTTTTGACATGTATATATTATCTATTATGTTTGAGGAAACAACACAAATTATGAATTAAGAACAAGAATATTTGAATCAAGGCCTACCATTCGATAGGGCGAGGAGGGGGTGCTTTAGTCCTGCTTGGGCTCCTTCCCCTCTCGTACCAAGACCCCCGAACCTAGTTTTTGGTAATGAAGGGCGAGTAACCTTATTCAATTTTGGGTGAGTCAAACTTGGGTTTCCTAATTCCCGATAAAAATTAGGTGGTGACTCTTTGTCTCTAGGATTGCGTGCGGAAGTCTTAGTCTTCCCTAAAGTGTGCTCCTTAGGATCCGTCCCAGGACACTATCGAGGGAAGACACCAGGACCTCATCCGAGCACATTCCGTGGTCCACAACACCTCCCCGTTTTACGAACTATCCCATCTGTAAGGAAAACACACTCACTATCACAAGGCTACTCATCACAGTGCACATGTATATCGTCACACGATCACCGAGTAAAACAAGCACCCAACTGCGCCTCCAAATCAGAAGCTATCTGGCCCAAAATGCAAAACATCATAATATTCTGTCAAAGGTGACAAACTGTCCTCCACATCATCCATCATTCACACAAATACATTGATACAACCCAATCGAAAACATAAAATGGAGACAAGACAAAAGTCCTCGCTCTAGAGGCCTCGGTCCTCCTCCTCTTCATACTCTACCGGGCTGCTTGGAGTATACGTTGGCGAAGGCCTCCTACCACCCCTGCACCTTGGCCTAGACCTCGACAAGCAAGCACCACCTCCGCGACACTGCACACACAAATAAAATGAAAACAATCAATTGTAAACAAGCAGAAGTGTAAAAACGAAGTTGAGACAGAAACTTACCAAAGACGCCATCTGACTGGTGGCGAACTATCGCATACCATCCATCTTTCAAGGGTAAAATCTAGGGTTAGAACCGCGTAACCTTAGGAAGCACAAAACTAAAGACATACCCTGTTACCAAAGACCGTAGGCTAACTGTAAGGGCATGACCCTCCTCAGCATAACTCCAGGGAACGTTGAGGACGCTTACTGGTTGGGTGGGATACCCGCACGTAACTCGTGCACCTCCATAACCTGAGGGGAACTATCGGTACCCAAGACATTGACGATCCAGTCCCAAGGAGGGATGGGATTAGAAACTGAGGGAGATTGTCCCCTATGCATCCCGCGAACTGTAGGCATAAAACAATTTAGGGAAAAAGATGAGTCAAAGACATAAGTGACAAAAAACGTAAAAACTCACATCCAGGAGTGGAAAGTTGGGCATTAGAAAGTGGCCACAGTGAGTCTCATAATCAGCCTCAGAATGGAAGTGATTCCAAGCATTAGTACAAATCAACGTCGTATGTAGAATAGCACCAAAAAGGTCATCGGCATCCATTATAGAAGGATTATGAGGAACATAGTTCCTCAGGCCGCCAACCACTTGTCGAGACATTCGTTCACCAAGATACTATTGCTTGCCATCGGTACTTTCCATCAGAAAATGGCGAGAAGCAAGAGGTCTGTTCGCCTGAATCTCCTTAGGAGGGGTATAGGAAACATTCTCCCAAGGTGTCCAATTAATACTAGAAACAGTCAGCTCAGATAAGAAGTTCCTCAGAAGGATAATCCGGTGGGCCCCGTTCTTAACCCCAACAACATCCCTTTGCCATCTCAATCCCCGAGGGAACTAAGGTACAAGAGACATACCGTCCTCATCCTCGCCCGACTCATCGGCGGGAGAAGGAGCAAACATCTTCAGATAATCGAAACTCCAGAGCTGAACAGAGAAAATATAATAAAAAACAGAAGTATGGAAAAGCAAAAGCCAAAAGAAAGGAAGAAGTCACAGAATATACCTCCCACGTTCGCCAGAACCCTCCGGTCGATTTGATATCGCCTCGGGAAACCTCACCCATATGCTTATAAATATGAGCCAGAGCGGCACCACCCCAATCATAAGAAGGAATCTCATCGATGGTTGCCAAGCAAGAAAGGAGCCTCAAACTCACTCAGTCATTTCGCGTCACAAAGATCGAACAACCAAGGACATTAAGAAAAAGGACTCGTAATAGTTGACAATCATTGAGATTGTGCCTCCCTTTTTCATAGGCCCAATAAAGCCAGTCGCAAAGGAACCGATGTCCCTCCAGATTCAGAGGAACCACCCCGATCAGTGTCTCAACGGCCCCAGGATTAATCTCGTAAAAGTAATCCAAAATCAGGTGCTTTTCAACAACCCTCAAGCCAGTAATTATCGAGAAATCAAAGGGCGTCATCATCATTTCGCCAAACGAAAGATGGAAAGTATTGGTGGTGTATGACACGACTAAATAGTTGTGTGCTCTTGTGCAACACCCAAGTGTAGGTGATCGTGCAAGTAATACTGGATAAGTCCAGGTCGATCCCACAGGAAAGGAATAGGAAGAATATATACTAAGTTACAACCTAAAGAAAAAGAAAATAAGAATGAATGATTGGAGGTGTACTAACAAATCCTAATTAATTAAATTAAACTAAATAATAAACTAAAACTTATAGAAACATAACTAATTAAATAAATAAACTAAAGGTGTTAGAAATACGGGAATCCACATTGATCCTACCCATCTACCATGCATACTCATTAACGTCGATGGAGTTCATTCCTTTTCAGCATTCCGTATTTTTCTAAAGATAAAGAATCAATAGCCCTTTCATGATCGGGACTACATCATTACAGTTGATTTAAAATACTTGGAAGACAGTCTAAAACAATGGTAATTACTTGCACTCTAAATGGTGTTAGCATTCAAAGTGGTTTTCAAAAGTCATTGAAGAAAATAGCCTTAAGGCTTTAAGTTCTAAAAACTGTTGTGACAAACTGAGCTTATTGGGACAATTTGATGACAGATTTCTAAAACAGAAAGTCATGGAATACTTAAAAGAATAATCTCAGGAATTAGCAAGTTCGATCGATCGAAGCGCTCTCGATCGATCGGACATCATCATCCTTCAATCGATCGAAATGCCTTCGATCGCTTGACTATGGCCCTAGTTCGATCGATCGAAATACCTTCGATCGATCGAGACCAAGGTTTCTAAAGATTGCATGGCAGAGGTTGGGAATCAATGTTTCATCACATATTCCCAACGTCTAAACTACGAAAACATAAATAAACTAGTGTAGAAACAGTAAAACATAACAATCATAACTACTAGATTCATAAACAATCAAATAAGATAAAGGAAAGGAAAAACCTGGGATAAATCTGAAATAAACTTGTAAATAACTTGAAATAAAGTTGAATCTTCAATAAACTTCAATAAATCAATGGAAAAGAGGAAAAATAACATGAATCTAACCTAACCTACTCCTAATCTAACCCTAAAACTACCCTAAACTGCTGTTTTTCGCGTTCTGGAGCGTCCTCCCTTCGTCTGGCGTCAAAATGACTTATATATAAGGTTCCTACAGAGTTTATGCAACTTTTGGATAAAAATAAAGTTCGATCGATCGAAGGTTCGATCGATTGAACTCTCCTCAATCGATTGAACTCTCTGATTTTGATAGCTCTGCGCACCGATGGGAGAATGGCCATAACTTTTCACTCAGACCTCGGATTGACCTCCCGTTTATGGCCACGCGACCGTAACTCAAAGATATACATTTCATATCTCTGGGAAAATCTTCCAAATCTGAAGTCTTCATTGTCAAAATTGGCGTTTTCTCAGCTACTTTCGTTGTTCTCTTCACCAGAATCACTTTTCTTTAGCTCCACTTCATTGATTTACATCCTAATACCTATAAAACAATGCAAAAACATATATTTAAGCATTAACACAATAAAAAGAACATTGTTATTAGAATGCACCTAAATGTAGGGACTTTGGGGATAAAAGTATGCATAAAATACCACGTAATACACTAGAAATATGCACTTTTCACCACGAATCAGTGTACCACCATCTCTCGGCCAGAGCATAAAAGTGTGCCAGTTCATTTGTACTTTTTGAAACCAAGCTGACAAAGTCGCCAAACCCCCGCCCCATCAACCATTTGTCGAACAGCGGGCGATAGCTGGGTGTACAACAAGAAAGCATTTGCGAGACTACTGTGGCCCTTCAAAACCACCTTTAACACCTGTACACATCAAAAATAGCAAAAAAAAAAAAAAAGGCACACAATCACTCTTCATGACCCGAGGTCCAACTTCACGAAATCAGCAAATGAGCACAAAATGAGCTTCCAACGATCTCTAGATGCACACTACAGTTCATAACACTAGCACAACGCATAAAAATAGTCCTGAACTACCGAAAGTTTTACAAACCTGACTCGCTAGAACTGCGGAGGAAAGATGATGTTGGGAGTCTCGTAAAATCAACTCCAAGGGCTGGCTCTCAACCCTTACTCGTTCTTTGGCCTTCTTAGAGAGCCTTCTTGAGCTTGAAGCCATGGATCTGCTAAGAAAAGGGAAGTTAGGACCAAACTTTCTTCTTAAAATTTGTAGAAAATTAAAACACCAATAAAAATCCCAATCGTGGGCAAAGATTACTCACTCAAGTGTGCACAAATTGATTTTTGGCGGGTTTTAGCTCCAAAAACACCCCAAAATGACCATGAATGAGCTCAAAAACTCAAGAAATACAATAATGGAGTCTAGCCACCCAATGCCGCCGTGGCACTGCTCCCCGCGGGCCCTGTTTCACTCCGTTTTAGCCCATTTTGACCTTTTTTGGCCCATTTTAGCCCATTTCCAACCCCGATTAATACCAGTAACTCATTTCAGTTAAAATTTACAAGGTTTTATCCCTAATAGATCCAACGAGTTGACAAATACAGAGAAAAATGGCTCCCAGAGGCCCTAACAGGCTTTTCGGAATGACCGTTGCAAAATTTTATCAACCGTGAGAGGTTCAAAGAAGAATCTTGGTTTTAGGTCAAGAATTGAAGGGAGATCCTTAGAGATTTTAAGAACTTTCCCCAGTAGACAAAAATATAAAGAGAAAGCAGCTCTCGGAGGCCCGAACTTGCTTTTTCAGAATGACCGTTGCAGAATTTGATCAACTATGAGAGGTGCAAAGAAGAATCCTAGTTCTAGGTCAAGAATTGAAGAGAGATCCTCAAAGATTCCAAGAACTATCCCCAGCAGATAAATACATAAAAAAATCAGCTCCTGAAGGCTCTAATAGGCTCTTTTGGGTTGGGCATTGCAAGAAGTTGATCAACCATAAGAGGTTCAGAGAAGAATCCTAGTTTTAGGTCAAGAATTGAAGACAATTTCTTAGAGATTCCAAGAACTATCCCTAGTGGACAAATACAAAAAGATATTGGCTCCTGAACGCTCTAACCGGCTCTTTTGGATTGAGCATTGCAAGATTTGATCAACCGTGAGAGGCTTAGAGATGTGTATTGGTTCTGAGTCAGTAGATTTGTTCAACCGTGAGAGATTCAAATATGGATCCTGGTTCTGGATTGGCAGATTTGATCAACCGTGAGAGATTTAGAGATGGATCCTGGTTCTTAGTCAGCAGATTTTGATCAACCGTGAGAGATTCAGATATGGATCCTAGTTCTTGGTCATGAGTTAAGAGAGATTCCCGTAGAGTCCCCCCCACTATCTCAAGTAGAAGATAACACAAATCAAAAGCACACTAATAGATTTGTCGATTATCTTTACTTGCCATCCTCGAGGACCCCACATCTGATCCCATTCGCTTACGAAGCACACTGGCCAAAATTTAAGAAGTTTGCCCCGAGATCCAAAGTCTTCTAAACCTTGGTATCTTTATCCAAGCTAACCACTACATCATAGTCAAAAACACTAGCACGACATAAGTCCACTCGGAGTGGCACACACCCACAACAATAGCTCATGCTAGGATCATCAGCACCATAAAAAGCATGCATAAAACCCATTAAGGCTGGCAAATACACCATAGTTATAATAGGATAATAAAAGGACTCAGTACACAATTTATATCACATCCATGCATTGCATATCATCCTTATAGCATAGCATCCATCTGTCTTGTTGTGCATGTGTAATTTGTTCCTTTGTGTCCCGAACTATGTCCTGGCCTGATTCCCCTTGGGATACGTAGGCAACTCACGCAGAGCGCGACTAGCACTGACATCATCATCATGTTTTTCATCATTGCATCTTTGCAATGCTTTTTATCCTAAATCTATATCCTCCAAAAGACATGTCTCTTCAAAAGATTAACATGCATCATTCTAGCTTGCTAAGCATATTTTGATTTCTTTGATTATTTGTTTCAAGAACAATTCATGTCTCCTTTAGATTAGAAAATTTTGATTACTTGATATGTGATTAGACGATTTTTCCTAGGTTTATTTGTATGATCTTTCACTTTACATTGTGTGATACTTGACTAGATCTTATGAATGATATTTTGTCTTTTGATCTTCCATTTTAATATTCTTATGAGATGTAATATACTATTATAGTATTAATAGTAGAATCAAATATAGTATAAGATGATTATTTGGATGCTAATTGTGGCCCGTCGAGAGACGGGGCGAGTTGAGGGTGTTTTAGTCATGACAAAGGCTCCTTCCTCTCTCGTACCAAAACCCTAAGCCATGTTCTTTGGTTATGAAGGGCTGGTGCCCTTTATCCATTTAGGTGAGTCAAATTGGGTTTTTTGGTTCCCTAAAGACCAAGTGGCGACTCTGTATCTGTTTTCAATAGACATTTCTTATCTTCTTCAAAACAATTTCAAAACAAAAGGAAAATCAATTCCGTGTGTCCACAAAAGGTGATACTTATGATTTTTGGTGTGTAAAGATTAAAACCATTTCCATTTCATATGATCTATGGGAGTATGTTGAAGAAGGGTTTGATGAACCAAATGATATCTCAACTTTGACAAATGCCCAAAAACAACAATTGAAGGAGAATAGGAAAAAAGATGCAAAAGCCCTTAGTTTGATTCAATATGGAGTGTCCAATTCAAATTTTCCATGTATCATCCAAGCTACAAAAGCTAAGGAGGCTTGGGATATTCTACAAAAGGAGTATAGAGGAGTTTTGAAGGTAAGTGAAATTAAACTTCAAACTCTTAGAAGAGATTTTGAAAATTTCAAGAAGAAAAACATGGAATTATTGAATGATCATTTCTCTAGAGTTGTGAAGTTAGTGAATCAAATTAAAATTCATGGTGAAGAAATTAAGGATAAAAGAATTGTAAAGAAGATCTTAATTAGTATGCCCAAAAAATATGACTCTATTGTTAATGTTGTTGAGCAAACTAAAGATCTTGCTAATCTAAGTGTAGAAGAATTAATTGGCACAATTAAAGCATTCGAGGAAAGATTGAGTAGGCATTCGAAAAAATCAATTGAAAGTGCCTTTTAATCTAAACTCAATGTTCAAGAAGCTCCAAAATTTGATCAAACCAAAGGCAAGACTTCTAGAGGTGGAAGATATGGAAGAGGAAGAAGTAGCTATGCAAGAGGAAGAGGAATAACTAATTTTGGAAGAAGAGGAAATGTGGATTCCATGATGGGGCTGGTTTTTGTAGAATACTAGCCTGATAAAGAATAGAATTGGTCAATCTTAGCCCCATATCTATAGTTTTACTTGCATTGAAATTTTAATCTATTTCTTTATGCAATGATATATTTCCTTGGTATGTTGTTGTGTGTTTAGTGTTATTTTATGCAGGTTTTAGAAGCTGAATTGTTAACATGTTGAAAAAGGGATAGTAAAGAAACAAATAGGATATTTCAAATTTAAACTTAAAGTCCCAATCGATTGCCATCATTTGTCAATCGATTCAATCTCTTCCTAACCAATCGATTGCCATTACTAAGCATTCGATTATACCAATTAATTGACTTCAGATTCAATTGATCAGTAGGGACTGCCAGTCAAACCTCTTTAATTGAGCAAAATCTCAACAAATCATGGATTAATATGATAACCAGCCATTATAGGATGAACTTGGATATCCTTTGCTCATGAATAGACTAGTATATATAGGGGAGAGTGATAGGAGTCAAGGGTTGCTGGCTCATTTTTATTTGGTTTTGTAGGTTTTCATTTGAGATTTTCTTTCATTCTACAAACAACTTCAAGTTTTAAGATTCTGCATTCTGATTTCAATGTTCAATTCAGGTTCTACTTACATTTTTGTTTATGTTCTAAGATTAGCAGTTGTATTTTGTTAAGTTATATGTTAGAATCAACATAATATTTCAATTTTTATGGTTGAATCCATGTCTAGATTTAGTTTCATCAGCACGTCCTTCTATATTTATGTTTCTGCATCTAATATTATGCTAGCGTAGATCTTTGGTTGGGAACAATATGTGGAAACATTTTTTTCCTAGCTACAGCCATAATCAGAATAAAAGACAGTGGCAATCGATTGGACACAGAGCCCAATCGATTGCCATGGACTCAAAGCCAATCAATTGGTATGAGATACCAATCGATTGGGAGACATTCCATGCCATTCGATTATTGTCTATGGCAATCAATTGGTAAGTACGTATCTTGGGCAGAACCTTTTTAGTATTCTAGTGACTTATGCTTCAAAAACTTAACCCAAGTTGATCTCAAAAGTTCGAATTGCAAATAGATTTTGAAATGTAAGCCCTTAAAACTAGTTAACTCAATGAACATGGGTGATTAACATATTGAATATTTTATACTCGATTTGTTCGTCATAGTTCATGGTTTTAAATATTGATTATTTCTGTTCTTCAAAGTAAGTAAAGTTATTCAAACCACTCGTCATGTACAATTTACATGGCTAGTGTCTAGATTTCTGAACTTAATCAATTTCAAAATAAGGAATGCTAGAAAGGGAAAGCCCCATTCTAACGTGAATGCCAAAACATAGTAGTGGCTAGGATAATGTGGATTCACACGTTCCCAACACCTTTTCATACAAAGTTTTAAATCCAAAGTCTCATTCTAGTTAATTTAGTTATCATTTAATTTATTTTAATCTCGAATACAGTAGAATCATTACAACCTTCACCTTTAAGTGATCATCTTTTATTTCCTTTAGTCTCAATCTAGAACTTTCTGTCCCCATTTTTGTTCCTGGGGATACAACCTGGTCTTACCAATTTTAATACTCGACGCGACCGTCTACACTTGGACGTACTCGTAAGAGCACACACAATCTCAGTCATGTCATTCCACTTAACCAAAGTGTGGAATTTGCAAACGAAATGGTCATGTTGACAAAGATTGTTGGTTTAAGTGTAAACCATAATGCATTGATTGTAAAAAATTTGGGCATGTTAAAAAAGATTGTCGATTCAAGAAAAATCTACAAGAAAATTTTTTCGAAGAAAAAGAAGTTGATGGATATATGTTCTATGCATGTCAATCGACATCGAAACACAAAAATGATGTGTGGTTCCTTGATAGTGGTTGTAGTAATCACATGACCGGTGACAATAGAATTTTTGTTAATATGGATGCTTCCTCAAATTCTCAAGTGAAGATGAAAAATGGTGTCTTGGTCCAAGCAAAGGGAAAAGGCACTATTGCGATTGAGACAAAGAAGGGAAGAAAATGCATCAAGGATATGTTGCTAGTTCCAGATTTAGAACAAAATTTGCTAAGTGTTCGTACTCCGTCCACTTTGAAGATAATTCTTGCAAGATTTATGACAAAGGGGGGAGAAGTCAAGTTGCAAATATCAAGATGGAGAAAAATAGAAGCTTTCCTCTCACTTTTTCATAGGCAATAAATGTTGCCTTGAAGATGGAAATTGTTGATGAGTCATGGCTTTGGCATAGAAGGCTTGGGCACTTGAATTTTCAAATTTTAAAGAATTTACAACAAAGGAACATGGTATACGGTTTGCCAAACATACAAGAAGTGTAAGAAGTTTGTTAAGGATGTGCTCTTGGCAAGCATCATCGAGAGTCATTCCAAAAGAGAAGGCTTAGTGAGCTAAAGCACCATTGGAGCTTGTTCATACTGACGTTCGCAGACCAATGACAACTCCAACTCATGCCGGTAACAAATATTTCTTAATCTTTGTTGATGATTTTACTCGCATGACATGGGTGTATTTTATGAGACAAAAATTTGATGTTTTCTCAATTTTCAAAAAGTTCCAAAATCTTGTTGAAAGACAAAGTGGATACCTCATGAAAGTTCTAAGAAGTGATAGAGGTGGAGAATACAACTTAAATGAATGTAACAAGTTTTGTGAAGACATTAGGTTGGATAGGCAATTGACGGTTGGACACACTCCACAACAAAATGGAGTGGCAAAAAGAAAGAATAGAACAATTGAAGAAATGGCAAAATCAATGCTCCATGAGAAAGGATTGCCTAGGTCTTTTTTGGGGTGAAGCGGTGTATATGGCGGTTTACTTGATGAATAGAGGTCCAACAAAAGCTTTGGAGAATCAAACTCCATTTGAAGCATGGAGTGGTAGAAAACCACCCGTGAACCATTTGAAGATATTTGGTTACATATGTTTTGCTTATGTTCCCAAAGAAACAAGGCACAAACTGGATGAAACTAGTGAAAAATGTATCATTGTGGGTTATAGACTCTTTAGTTTGAAGAGAAACAAAGTGATAATTATTAGAGATGTGCTCTTTAATGAAAAAGAATTTTGGGATTGGAAAGAGAATAAAGTTCAAGATCAAGTCCCAACTTTCAATGAAGAATCGGAGAATGGAAATACTCTTGAAGCTCCACAACAAATGTATCCCATTGCTAATCCACAATCTTCTCCCTCAAGCTCAAATTCCTCATCTCCAAGTTCAATTCCAAGAAGAATGAAAAGTCTTAGTGATGTGCATGCAAGTTATAATTTTTGTGTTGTTGAACCGGAGAACTTTGAAGAACTAATTAAAGAAGAGGCTTGGAAGCAAGCCATGGAAGAAGAAATTCATGTGATTGAAAAGAATAGAATTTGGGAGTTGTAGATAGTAGTTGACAACTCATACAGCTTTGACTAGTACACGTCACCAACGACTCCATGTGTACCAATATCACCACTGATTATAAGCTTCACCAACAACAACCGCTACAAACAAGGCCCACCCCACGGAGCCCACTGGGAAACTCCACGACTGAGAAACTCGCCCCGAGGCCCACCTCAAGTAGCCCACTCTGAAGCCTTACTTTGAATGAGCCCACTCCGAAGCCTCACCCCAGAGTACCCACTCCGAAGCACACTCCAGAGTACCGACTCTGAAGCCCGCCTCAGAGTAACCCACCGAAGCCCACTTCAGAGCACTCACTCTGAAGCCCGCTTTAGAGTAATCACTAGGAAGACCTACTTCAGAATACCCACAAGCAAAGTCCACTATAAAGGAGCCCGTTCTAACAAACCACTCCGAAGTCCACTTCAGAGTACTCACTCTGAAGCCCACTTCAAAGTGATCACTCGGAAGACACACTTCAGAATACCCACAAACAAAGCCTACTGCGAAGGAGCCTACCCAAAAGCAAAGTGGCCCCATTTCACCTACTGCCCTCTCCACTCGTTCGACTACCACCCATTTGGCACGTGGACATCATCTCCAACATAAACCTTATAAGGTCAATCCATCGATCACCAGTCAAGGTTCGCTCGGAATGACCATTCGTGCCATCACTGGGAATGATAACTCGCCATGGAATTGGCCATCGCTTAGAATGTCCATTCTCCATCAAGCACGTCACAACAAATCTCTCCTCAATACCCCTCATAAACACTGTACTACACACAAGCACACACTTACATGTGGACCCTCCACCCTTGGTCATGAAGCAGTACTAAGGGTGGCCATGTCCACTGGGAACTCGAGAGCTCATGGCTCGGTGGCTAGAACTAGGGGCACCTCCCTACCTGAACGCCTCACAGGCAAAGCTAGGGTTGGTCTCAAAGAGAAAGAGAGACACGTGACCATCTATCACGTGCCTTGCCCCTCCAGCCTCACAACCAATTAGGGAGGCCCACAACCGCAACAAATCTCACCTCGCCTAGTCACTTCCACCCCGCTGAGTCACTTCCACCTCGCTGAATATTCTGCACCAATAGCAAAGCCTTGATATTGTCCCTTGCTTAAACCTCTGCACCAATAGCAAAGCCTCGACATCCTCTCTCGCTTAAACCTTTGCACCAATGATAGGTCAGCTTCTATTGACTCACATGCACATTAAAAAGACAACAATTTGGACCCATCGCTGCTGGACCCATTTGTTTGGTCAAATCCCATTAAATGCTCCGACAACCTCAAACATACGCATTTAACCCCCACATACCTTTAACAGATGAACCACTCCGAGGATGCCAACTCAGCTACCTCAGTTGTACCAAGAACCTCACAAACCCTATTTAAATACCAATCTCAATCAATACATCCAACAACCCAAAAAAAAAGCCCAACCTGGATCTTAAGCTCTAACCCAGTCTTAAGCTTCGACTGTAAGACTTAAGGCATTCATCGTCTTCTCCAAAATCCCCAAGAACAACCCCAGTTCAACTCGGTCTAACCAAGCAATACCCCAAGTCTGAATCTACACTTTAAACATTTACTCCCATCCTTAAACTCTCCTAAAAGACCTTTGGTCATCACTTGGTCTCCACCAACTACCTTTAGACCTTCCACCACATACTCAAACTCTCCAAGACTCCACTAGAGAATTACCACATACTACCACCTCCATCTAAGAGCTCGCCGCTTACTGCTTTCTCTCTCTCTCTCATTTGGGGCTACCTTGGTTCTCACTCGAGCTATGTCCTCTCCGACTCCCATTTCTCTACTGTATTTTTATACATTATTATTCTACTACACTTTCTACATTATTTTATCATATTTTATCTATTGTTCCACCTATACTAACCTGCTTACGTGTTATACCCATCCATATATCTCATACACATCACAAAGAGAACTCACACAGGAGTTAGTAAAGAATCCAAAAGACAGAGAAGTTATTGGTGTGAAGTGGATATTCAGAACTAAATTCAATTCCTATGGTTCAATTCAACGAAACAAAGCAAGGCTTGTGGCAAAAGGGTATTCATAACAACCCAGATTTGATTTTAATGAAACTTTTGCACCTGTTGCTCGGCTTGCTACAATTAGATCCTTCATTGCCTTGGCGACTTAAAGGGTTTGGTTTTTATACCAACTTGATATGAAATTGGCCTTCTTAAATGGCATTTTAAATAAAAAAGTGTCTGTTGAACAACCTCAAGGCTTTGCTAAATAGGGAGAAGAAGAGAAGGTGTACAAATTGAAGAAGGCCTCATATGGCCTAAGACAAGCACTGCGTGCATGGTATAGTGAGATCGATGCTTACTTCAACAAAAGTGGCTTTCAAAGAAGCAAAAGTGATCCAACCTTGTACATCAAAACACAAGGTACTACTGATATCCTTATTGTCTCTCTTTATGTTTGTGATTTGATGTTTACCGGTAGTGATGAAAAAATGATTCAAGACTTTGAAAGAGACATGATCAAACAATATGAAATGAGTGATTTGGGATTGTTGCATTATTTCTTAGACATTGAAATTAACCAAAAGGATGAAAGTGTTTTTATTTGCCAAAAGAAATATGCAAAAACTATTCTTGAAAGATTTAGAATGTGAAATTAAAAATCGGTGGCTACACTTTTAGTGGTGAATGAAAAATTATTGAAAGAAGATGGAAGCAATGAGATTGATGCATCTCTTTATAGAAGCTTGGTTGGAAGATTATTGTATTTGATGGCTATGAGGCTGGACTTCATGTTTGCTACTAGTTTATTGTCTCGGTTTACGCACAAGCCAAGTCAAACACACTTTGGGATGGCAAAAAAGAGTCTTGAGATACATTCAAGGTACTCTTGACTTTAATATTGTGTATGAGAGAAATGTGGAAACAAAATTGATTGGATTTTGTGATAGTGATTGGGCCAGATGTAGTGATGATATGAGAATCACCTCGGGAATGCTTTCTCACTTGGTTCTGGCGTGTTTTCTTAGGAAGCAAAGAAGCAACAAACCATGGCACAATCTACCACCGAGGCTGAGTATATGTCTGCATCATTGGCAACCTCACAAGCAATTTGGCTTAGAAGAATATTGGAAGATGTTGGTGAGAAGCAAGAAGAAGCTACTCCAATTTTTTGTGACAACAAATCCACAATCACAATGACAAAGATCCTGTCTACCATAGCCGAACAAAGCACATAACCATTAAGCATCACTTCATTTGAGAAGCTGTGGGAGATGATGGGATTGAGATCAAGTATTGTAATACTGAAGATCAAGTGACGGACATATTCACCAAAGCTCTTCCAAGCGATAAGTTTGAATACTTTAGAGAAATGTTGTATAACACCCGTATTTGTGTTATTACTTTTGCATTACATTGTCATGCATGATAATGTGATGTGATGTGGCGTGTCTTATGACACATGTTTGGGTGAGTTTTGACATGTTTATTGGTGGCCGGGAATGAAGAGAGAAATAGCACGTTATGTTTCACGTTGTACTAGTTGTCAACAAGTAAAGGCCGAACGCCAAGTACCCTCGGGATTGTTACAACCGTTACCGATAGTCGAGTGGAAATGGGAGCACATAACAATGGATTTTGTTAGTGGGTTTCTGAGGTCGAAGAGATCGAACACTATTATTTGCGTGATCGTTGATCGTTTGACGAAGTCGTCGCATTTCCTACCAATCCGAACAACTAAGCCAATGACGTTAGCTAAGTTGTATATTCGCGAAATTGTAAGACTACATGGTATCCCAGTTTCTATCGTTTCAGATATGGATAGTAGTTTTACATCTAAGTTTTGGAGAGTCTTGCAAGAACCAATGGGTACCAAATTGCACTTTAGTACCGCTTTTCATCCTCAGACTGATGGCCAATCAGAGAGAGTAATCCAGATTTTGGAAGACATGTTTCGGTTATGTGTACTTGATTTCCAGGGTGATTGGGAAGACCACCCGCCGTTAATTGAGTTCGCATATAACAATAGTTTTCAGTCGAGTATTGGAATGGCTCCTTATGAAGCTTTATATGGTCGTGTATGTTGCTCACCGATTAGTTGGACAGAGGTGGGAAAAAGAATGATTGAAGGACCAAAAATTGTACAAGAAACGACGGACAAGATAAAGGTAATTAGACAACGATTACTGACAGCCCAGAGTAGGTATAAGAGTTATGCCGACAAGCGCAGACGGCCGTTGGAATTCGATGTAGGAGACTTGGTGTATTTGAAGGTGTCACCTTCAAAGGGAATAACCAGATTTGGCAGATACGGGAAACTCAACCCGAGGTATGTAGGACCTTTTGAAATTATTGGGAGAGTTGGACCTGTAGCTTATCGTTTGAAATTGCCGAGTGAGTATGCTCAAGTGCATAACGTATTTCATGTATCATTGTTACGTAAAAATTTAGTGGAGGATAGGGAACAAGTGATGGCTCCGACACAGAATGAGATTCAGAGTGATTTGACGTATGTTGCGTATCCGGTAGAGATATTGGATCGAAAAGGCCAATCTTGCGAAATAAGGCGATATCGAAAGTGAAAGTGTTATGGCGTAGCCAAACGACGGAAGAGATGACATGGGAAATCGAAGATGAGATGCGTACTCAGTATGCGTACCTTTTTGAGACATGAGGTATAAGTTTGGGGACAAACTTCTTTTAAGGGGGAAAGTATTATAACACCCGTATTTGTGTTATTGCTTTTGCATTACATTGTCATGCATGATAATGTGATGTGGCGTGTCTTATGACACATGTTTGGGTGAGTTTTGACTCACGAGTTGATTTGGGTGTCTGTATTAGAGAACCATTTGAAACTATAGTGATTGAGGATTTGTTGTTGCGACGTCTCTCCGAATGTGAGACGGTCACTATAGAATACTTTAAATGTTTATCTGAAAATAAATGTTTACCTATGTATTTCAATATTTGTATTAATTTCTGTTTTAGAATTTATATCTGTTGTTAGTTTTAGTATCCTGGTGAGAACGAATTAGCACGCTATTAATTTGGTAGGCTAATTAGCAACTTCGGAAAAGTCGTGTAGAAATTCGCGTTCTAGCGACCAAACGAAACTTAGTCGAAAACTTTTATAATTTTGAGGTTTCACTTATAAAGCTATGAATAAGCTGTATAGAAAGTTTCAGAGACTAATTAGGAGTTTTGAAAACTCGTGGGGAGGTAAACGTAATTTCTGAGAGTTTTGCCTATATATAGATAGAGATGGTTGAGATATTTTTTACAAGTCTTAACCTAAATTCCAAAAGGGGGCCAAAGGGAGATTTAGTTGCTTCAAGCTTTGCGACGCCAAACGACGACCTTCCGTCAGTCTGTTTTTTCCCATATTTCATATTTGAGCTCCTCGAGGTAAGAGCTTCGTTTTGATATATGTTAGGGCTTGTTTGGCCAAGTTTTCCGAAAAGTTGTTTCCTAGAATTTTTCATAAAAGTTGATAAATGGAATTTTGATCCATAGGAATTGTACTAGACGGACTTCTACACGTTCTTTGTACACGGGTTTTCTTCAGATTGAATTATAGGAGCGTTAATCGGAGGTGAGTGATCCAACTATGTTTTGGAATGATTTCTTGGCGTGTATTCATGTTATGTTTGAATAGCATGTATTTAATTCATAGATATATACTGTGCAGTTCATATTGGGCAATTGTATTGATAAGTAGGCCCAATAACACGATGAAATGTTTGATTTCCGCGAGCATAGTGATATGTATTTGAGCATGTTAAGTTGCTTATGTAGGTCAGAGGAGCACGTGGTCACCGTGCCATTTTGTGGAGCCGATATAGGCATTAAGGTCGCACGATTGAAGAGAAGAATCGTGGGTCTTATCCTTTCGCGTGGACTTATTGGCGAGGAGTCGCAGATTGGGAGTATGGACGGGCACGTGAGTCTCCGGCGACTAGTATGAAATGTAGAGATGTGAATGCGAACATGTTTATCATTCATGTACATATGTTGATTTATTCACTAAGCATTAGCTTAAACAAATCGAATATGTGTGGTTATTCAAATAACCATTGCAGGTATAAATGCTGGCGAGGAATCGCAGAAGTGAGCACGTGGGTTGGGAGTTCTTTTAGAAGGCAACTTGAATGTTAATCTTGTAGTTTTGGGACAATAGGAATGTGGTAATAAGAATTTTTATGGTTTTTAGTTATGTTTAACTTGGTATGTTAGAACGAATCTAAAATGTTGTAATAGTTAGTAACATGTTGTAACTGTGCTTCGGTAATATGTTAATACAGTTAGGATTGCTTTGGAGTACTTTTAGAAGTGTGTGTTTGATTCCTGGAGATTTGTATAAAGCTTTTAAACTTAGAAAATCTGCAAAATGTGTAATGCTGCCATAAACCAGTCGACTAGTAGAGAAAACAGTCGACTGGAGCCTCCTTTTCAGCAACTCTCTGCATCATTTCATAGAGGGTCAGTCGATTGGGTCCCCGACACAGTCGACTGGATCATGATTTTCAAAACTGATATTTTTGGCCAGGCTGGACTTCAGTTGACCGGACTTTACCAGTCAATTGAAACTTTGAAGCCCCAGTCGACTGGATGTAGAAAGCAGTCGACTGGATGGTGTTTTAAAATCCAACTTTCTGCTGGACTAGGATCAGTCGACTGGACGGATGGTCTTCAAAATGACTTGTTTTATTCCGCTGCGTGTATTCTTAAAACTAATCTTTCGGGAACGTTAATGAATTGGTGTAGCCTCGGTGGCGTGCCACGGGCTCTGGTTCCGCTATTGTGGGATCGGGCTGTGACATGTTGGGTGTCACAACAAGGCATTAAGGGAGAGTGTTAAAATATAGTGCCATGTTTGGGTCTTTTGTAATTTGGTTAATCTTTATATCCCCTTTAGTAATTTATCTGTCATGTTTAGACGGGTGCCAAGTGTATAGATAAGAGATGATCCTGCTAGGGTAAGCTTGGTTGAGAGATAAACTCTATTTTGTATTGCAAAAATCTATAGAAAAAAAAATATGAGCAGACATGTTTTTTCTCCTCTCTTTTACTCATCAATTTGAACCTCTTCACTTGTTGCTTCACAAAATCAATCACAAAATTAGCTTGGGTGTTTGAATACAAACCCAACACCCTCTCTCTCTCTCTCTCTCTCTCTCTCTCTCTCTCTCTCTTACACACACACACACATACTTTTGTGCTAATTATATAAAACCCTCACTCTTATATTTTTGTGATGATTTTTTATAGCGTTAGATTATATCATATACACAAAATATGTATAAATAGGTCTAAATTTTTTTTCCAATGATAGTTCATACACTAGCCTCTATCAAGCCGCTGGTTTTGCATGTAAATAAATTAATCTGTCTAAACTACCT
The DNA here is from genome assembly GCA_033977485.1 of Hydrangea macrophylla. Lineage (NCBI taxonomy): Eukaryota > Viridiplantae > Streptophyta > Magnoliopsida > Cornales > Hydrangeaceae > Hydrangea > Hydrangea macrophylla. The sequence goes on along the minus strand of CM066990.1, from coordinate 7,084,775 downwards.
TTTCACCGTGGTGTTTATTTAGCATTGAAATGTCTATTACATGTATGCTATATATACACAGATCATCACACATATATATATATATATTATATGTATATACATATATTATATATGGGGGCTACTAATTTACAACATGATTGTTGTAAGTTAGCAGCATACAACAGCCCTTTTAGCGACGAAAAATAGGTTTTTAGAGACGAAATTTTTGTCCTTAAAGGTTCCAACTTTTAGCGACGAAAAACTTCGTCACTAAAACCTTGATTTTCGTCGCTAAAAGTCTCATATGCTGTAAGTTAGCAAATCCCATTATATATATACATATATATATATATTTTGATCACTTACCTTGGGGACGCACGCATACACACAACCTAAGCAAGACATAGCCCAATAGATCTCTACAGTCTAAGGAACATGCCAGTTCTATAATGTTAGAGGAGAAGAAAATCCCCTCCCCACACCTCCATCTGAGGAAATTTGAATTCTTCATCTCCTACTTAAGAGAGAGGTGGAGTGATACCATATGGGCTAAGGCCACTTGGTCCATATACATTATATTTGAAAATGGAACGGATAACAAACTCCAATGGTTGAGAGATATTTCCGAAACACAGGTACATAATTCAAAAGGCCATCCTTACATTTCTCCCCCCACACAGCTCACCCTTACTTTTGCCTTCATTCTATTTTTAGTGACTATTCTCCCAATACGCATCCAAATCCCACCTCTCTCTCTCTCTCTCTCTCTCTCTCTCTCTCTCTCTCTGTCTTGTCTCTCTGGTTTAGGAGAAAGAAACACAAACAAATTGATAAAACAGAACAAAAGGAACCTCATGCCACCAAACTTCATCCTCGGAGGAGTTGAAGAATCCCAAATAATAATAATAATAATAGTAATAATAATAATAATCCCTTGGGCTCAACTTAGTCCTTGTGGGTAATCAGAACAATGCCAATGGGCGCACCAATGCGCCCAACAACCTCCTCAACATCGCTTCTTTCCCTCATCATCATCATCATCATATCATCCACATCATGTCTAGTTGCACCGACATTTGGAGCACCAGGTCCAGATGCTGTGGCCCTCTTAAACTTCAAACGCTCCTTGTCAAATTCAGATGCTCTGGGCAGTTGGAATCCTTATACGACGCCGTGTTCTGGAGATTATAAGAATTGGGCTGGTGCCCTTTGCTTTGACGGCACCGTTTGGGGCCTCCAATTGGAAAATATGGGCTTAAGTGGTGATATAGATGTTGATTCTCTCCTTTCTTTGCCCAATTTGAGGACTTTAAGTTTTATGAACAATAGCTTTGAGGGTCCAATTCCTGATTTCAAGAAACTTGGGGCATTGAAGTCTTTGTTCTTGTCTAATAACCATTTTTCGGGTCGGATTCCGGATGATGGATTTGCGGGTATGGGTTCTTTGAAGAAATTGGATTTGTCCAATAATAAGCTTTCGGGTAGTATTCCCAAGTCCCTTTCTGAATTGCCTAGGCTTTTGGAGTTGAGGCTTGAGAACAACCAATTTTCAGGGCAAATACCAATTTTTGTTCAGAATGATTTGAAATTACTGAATGTGTCCAACAATAATTTGGAGGGTTCAATACCCGAGAGTCTAATCAACATGTATCCGGCCAGCTCATTTTCAGGTATTTTTCTTCTCTCTCTCTCTCTCTCTCTCTCTCTCTCTCTCACTCTCTCTCTTGTTTATTTAATTAATTTTTAATTACGGTGTTGGAAACTTTCAAGGCCGTGCCAAAAAACCGAACCATGCTAGATAATTACCGTGACACTAGCAATCACCCGCATAGGAGCTTTTTATAGTATTATTATTCTTCCTTTTGTTTTCTATGACATGACCTACTTATAAAGGATTTGATCCTACACTTGTATTTTTCTTGCGTCATGGAAACCCCTCAAAAAGCCGAACCAAAGGATCCCATCCCTATAGGGTGAGGTGAACCCCTGAATATTGGATTGGAAACCACGAGCAGGATACCATACCATTTTCCGGGAAATTTATTTTTTACGTACAGCATGGAAATCCTTCCAAGGATGGGCCAAAAACCTCACTCTGCACAGTAAACCCTGAATATTAGAATTAGAAACCACCCGCAAGCCACAATTTTCTTGCATTCTTCTCTTTATTTATTTATTTATTTTTATTTTTTTTGGTTGCATGGAAATCCCTCCAAGACCTCTCCCTACAAGGTAGACACTAAGATATTGAAAATCACCCTCAAGTCACTATTTCACGTACTTTTGATTCTTTTTATGCAATGGAACCATCGAAGGCCCAATACAAAATGCAGGGAACCCTGATAGATATTCATCTGGTTCTTTTCTGAAGCACTTCATGTAATTAGGATCACCGCATTGTTGACTTACTATTTGTTGTGTACGTTTCTGCAATTCTAAATGCAGGGAACAAAAATCTCTGTGGAAAGCCACTGGACACAGTATGCATCTCCACCAATGCCCAACCTCCCAACCTCCCTATTTATCCTCCTCCAAACAACAACTACTACTACTACGCATCTCCTCTCAAGGTAGTTCTAATAGTACTCGCACTTGCCATAGCATTAGCATCGGTCATCGTGCTTTTTATCATTTGCTTCCGCAGCTCCCAAACACTGCGGCTAGGCCACGCAGGCTCGTCGTACAAGCAAAAGAGCATGGTGAACTGCGTCGTGGAGCATGGCTTGTCCCCTGATGTGACCATTCATGCGAAGAAGGCCGATCACGGGAAGCTCTCATTTGTGAGGGAAGACAGGCAGAGGTTTGACTTGCAGGACTTGCTTAGAGCATCAGCAGAAGTGTTGGGTAGTGGAAGCTTTGGGTCCTCTTATAAGGCTGTCCTTGTGGATGGGCAAGCTGTGGTGGTCAAGAGGTTTAAGCAAATGAATGGCATTGGGAAAGAAGAGTTCCATGAGCATATGAGGAGGCTAGGAAGGTTGACTCACTCCAATTTGCTGCCCCTTGTGGCTTATTACTATAGAAGAGAAGAGAAGCTTTTGGTGTTCGACTATGTTCATAATGGTAGCTTGGCCAGTCACCTTCATGGTATGCCTACTTCTCAGTTCAGGTTGAAATTACATTACAATGCACTGTGAAAACTTTTTAACAAAATGTTTGATATATGTGGAAAATTAGAAAAGGCAATACATAATCAAAGGACAAGACTTATGTGCTTTAATTTCCTTCACTAAATACGGTTCTGATTTGAATCCACATGTGCAAGTGTTGCCTATGAATCAATTATGTTCCAAACCAAGATCACGTGTACTAAGAAAAACATCAAAGTGCTGTAAACCAAAGAATGCAAGGCGTCTAGCATTGGAAGAGAATACATTAGAATTATGGTAGTTGAGGCTTTTGCTGTCCCTAGAATTTCGCGTCAAATCTAAAAATATCAGTAAACAATTTCTACCAAAAAACCAACATGGTGCTGAACCTATCCTCTTTATCCCTTCCCAAATACACCCTTAGTTGTTAGGCATGTAAATGGCGATTACCTTAACACTCGTATATGTTGTTAAAGTCATGAGCTCTAAACTTTTCAAAAAATGCATCCCCAAAACTTCACTGGCATATCCTATATGTTCCACTAAATCATCATGCTGTTCATTACATCTTCGTAATTCTTCTCAAACGGATTCATACATTTCACTTCTTGTTTTTTTTTTTCCCCGACTAGGCAACCATTCTGTCGACCAACCAGGACTCGATTGGCCGACGCGCCTGAAAATCATCAAAGGAGTAGCAAAAGGCCTTGCATATCTCTACAACGAACTTCCAAGCCTAATTGTGCCCCATGGTCACCTAAAATCTTCCAATGTCCTTCTCGACGAGTCCATGGAGCCACTCTTGATGGACTACACTCTAGTCCCGGTGGTCAACCCAGAGAATGCCCACCAGATCATGGTGGCCTACAAATCACCTGAATACTCCCATCACGGCCGAGCAACGAAGAAGACTGACGTGTGGAGCCTGGGAATATTGATACTAGAGGTCTTAACGGGCAAATTTCCTGCAACTTACCTTGCTCAAGGTGTGGGTAATAATGGTGTAGACTTATGTAGTTGGGTGAGCTCAATCGCCAGAGAAGAAGACAGAGGGGGAGTTTTTGACAAGGACATGGATGGTACTAAGAATGGTGAAGGTGAAATGAAGAAGCTTTTAAAGATTGGAGTGGCTTGTTGTGAAGAGGATGTTGAGAGAAGGTGGGATTTCAAGGAGGCTTTTGAGAAGATCCAAGAGTTGAAAGAGAGGGATGAGTGATGATCATCATGGCCGTTGAAGTCATGATCGTGAAGTCGATGTGTATCATGAAGATGGGGATGGTTCATTTGGAGGCTGCTTCTGCATGTTCTAGGCATATATTCAGATTTTTTTTCTTCTTAAAATATAGCCGTTGTATAAAATTTGTGGATTTGTTGATTCTGTTTGTTTCAATGTTTGAGCACAAGTGTTATTAACCCCCACCCCCCACCAAAAAACAGGAAAAAAAAAAAAAGGACCAAAAAAAAAAAAGAAAGAAAAAGAAAAAAGAAAAAGGTTTGCTTTTCCCCTTCACTGTGCAGTAAAATTAGATGATAATGTTTTGTGTTAGTAGTTAGTAATGTCCAATATATATATATATATATATTAGTAGTATTGTGTGTGTGTTTTCCGCTGTATGAATAATTGTGGATATTTCATGAGAACTTAAAAAAGTGCGTTGCTGTATAAAAGAGTGCTATTGATATTACAGTTGCTGAAATTCATAAATATGGAACTAGAACAGGTTGAGGCGCGGGCTAAGCCGCCCAGAGTATCATATTTGAATCTCAAATTTAGTTTCCAAATGCTTTGTCAGGTGTATCACATGGAAGGACACGGTTTGCGTATAACTTTTAAGTCATTTGAGAATCAAATTTTCGGAACACATAGCATTATTCAATACATTTAGTGGAGATGATGAATTATCATATACAGTCTGCAAAGGGAGGGTATTATATATTTTGTTTGAAAATTAATGATCAGCAAAAGTTAGACTGAAAAGTAATACTCGAAAACTTTATTGCAGTTTAAAAGTTTGACATTTTCTTAAGAAAAAATTGCAACGACTCCCTTTAAGATAAGATCAAAATAGGACTAAACAAAAAAAAGTACATTTCACCTCCGTCGTGATTTTTTTTAGAACCAATTATTAATCACTTTGGATCGTGCAAAATACTTAAATTATAGTAACGATTCACACAGGTGTGTGTGATAGTCATATATATAATGCCGTCAGGGTTGGCTTGAGATGACAAAAATTGTCCGAGGTCTCAAGCAAACTTTTAAAGGTGTCTAAAAAAAGAGGCCTCTATACTAAGTTTCATAGAAGTTACGAAGAAATTAGAAGAAAATAGGCCTAAAGATCATAAGTTTCATAGAAATTAGGAAAAAATTAGAAGAAAATAAACCTAAACATGATAAGTTTTATACAAATTAGGAAGAAAGTATAAGAAAATAGGCCTTAAAATGATAAATTTCGTAAAAATTAGGAAGAAATTAGAAGAATATATGCCAAAAATGATAAGTTTCATAGAAATTAGAAGAAAATAGGCCTAAAAATTAGGCCTGAAAATGGGCTGCTTGAAGGCATGCTACTAAGGCCGGACCTGAATGCCGTTGACATGGATAAATTTAACGTGGGGAAGTAGGGGCAGAAATTTAATTTTTTTTTTTATTTTTTTATTTTCTAAGGTTTTCAAATAAAATTATAGTTCCCCAACCAACAAATTTTATTAAAAATTTGTCCATTCCAAAAGTGTTTTTTTAGTTTGCTCCTGTAGGAACTTGATTCAAAACTTGTCCAACTATTGTGAGGTCATACTATTGGACATATCTCTTTATCTTTATTATAATTCAGGCTATTTCTCTATTTCTGTATGCACCTAAAAAGTGTATAAGTCCGAATAGCATGATGAGTTTGGACTAATGACCATCCGATTAGCTTGCCCGATGGTCTGGAAGTTCGAGCAAGTTTTATGATCAAGTCAATGCGATAAATGTTCTCTTCAAACAAAGATCATTGGGCTAAGGCTAGTAAAGCTTCCTTAAGAGGCTTTGCACACATTCCAACTGTAAATAATGTATACACACATGCATACGGGTCGGGTAAAGGACATACCTTGCGGAATATACCCGATCACGGATCGTCTTGGAGGTGTTGTTACAAGCCCGGCGATAATACCCACGAACTGCTGCTCTTTAGTGCTTCCGTGTACGCTTTTGTGCTTCGAACGGGTCGTGAGAATGCCTACTAGAGACACCCCCTATGTATCCACGCGCTAAATCCCAAGCCCTAGTGTGATTTGGCTAGAGAGAGAAAGTAACTAAAAGAGAGAGAGAGGGTGGCTGCCTTATTGTGTGCAGAGTTGTGTTTATGTGTGTGTTATACACATATATATACACACACATATACATGCCCTAGGACTCCAAGTTATAATCCACATAGGATTTCTTGGACCCTAAGCTAAGCCCTTGGACCCACTCCATAGATTATGTGGGTGACCCATAACCCACAAAAAATGCTAACATCTCCCACTCACCCACATAGGGCTTTGTGCTAAAACAAAATCTCTCAGATTTCAACTTTCATCTTCTCCTCATACGGGAAATAGAACGTGCGACCGCACGAAAAGAAACGTACAGCGACAGGAGCTGAGATGCTAAGTCAATCACATAACTAGCAAAACGCATCACTCGGAAGCTTCTCATGTATTTACCCAGACAGGTTCAACCACACCGGATCTAGCACTCTTAATCCCTCAGAAAGCAGTGCTACACCCCCAAATATGTAATGTACCCATGACACTCAGTACGTATACGATTGTCGCTGGCCAGCTAATGAGTCACAAAACATGGTGTGTTATCGAAGAGTCTTCCCTGCCTACTAATGTCAATCCAACTAACTAGACCGCTTTCCTAGACGTGCCCCATAGGACGGTATTTGTCTCTTCGTCCCAGGATGGTACGCTAAAGTAGCGTCATCAAGCGTCCTCTTCATGACATAGTCTCAGGTCATAAGGTAACTTGTGTAGAATCCCCGTTACAGGGAGACTACGTGGCTCACACAGCAATGAAATAGGGATTAATCCATTGCTCCACAAACGATCGCAAAATAGCACATACAGTATGATATGTATGCTATGGCGTTCTTCCATATAAATGGGCATGTCACTTCGTGGTAAAAGTAACGTCATACGAATTTTAGTCTAGACGTTACATAAACGTCTAACCTGACATTTCCAGCACAGTTGCTACAACCAGCGTCCGTCTGAAAACTCATATTCGGCTATAAACAGGCTACATAGAGTAGTGGGCGCTCTCTATGTTCGACCAAGCACCAAGCTTAAGTCTCATCTTAGCTCTAAGCTAAGGCGACATATAAGGATATCAAGGTTTATATCTAGCTCGCTGTTCTTATACCGCGTAGATATAAGTGTTCTAGCCTGCTTTCCTAGTGCTATAGACACACATGTCCTAGCTAGCTATCCAAGCGCCATGAACACAAATGTCTCATCTTGCTCGCCATCTAAGCGCTATGGACACACATGTCCAACTTCGCTATCTCGGCGCCAAGGTGAATCACCCGTGTGAGCAGGTCGATTCAAGCCTGGTGACACTTTAATGAAAAAATGTGCATCCATCCAACTAACTAATGAATTTGGAAAACCATTGATTTTATTATACTAATAAATATCTGGTAATAATAATGTCAAAAATAATGTTGTTAAAGTACATCAGAACCTACGGAGTCCTGTACAACTAATGTGGGACAAGAACGAATCTCTAGAAATTGGCTTGGTCCAAAAGATCAGCCATCATATCACCAGTAGTGATGTACTATAAAAACAACCTCCCCTTGTGCAACCATATCTCAAATGTAGTGGTGGTGGATCTCTATGCACTTGGACTTCCCATGATTTTTATGGTCCTTTGCATAAACTAGAGCTGACGTGTTGTCTCAATAGACCAACACTGCTTCATCGCTCTGAGACAAGAAGCCTACGCTATGTAAGAACCCTTTAACCATACAGCCTCCTGAACGGCTGCAGAACAAGCCACATACTCAGCTACCATTATGGATAAAGTGATGCATGTCTGCTTCTCGCTACAACAAGCGAATGCTTCATCAACTAATGTGAATGCATAGACAGACATGGACATGCGCTCGTCTCAATCGTTGAATGAGCTTCGCATCGTCTTCATCACTTTTAAAACTCTACCATCCATAAGGTGAGATCCACAATCATGCGAACATATCGCAGAAAGATCTTCACTGCTCTCCAGTGAACTGGACCAAGGTTACTCTTGTAACGACTAACTAAACTAACCGCATGGCAAATGTCTGAACAAGAATACAACATAGTATTCATCAGGCTTCCCATTGCGGATGCTTATGGCACTTTGGACACTTACTTCCTCATCGTTCTCTGGACATTGAACTAGGGCCAAGGGTATTCCCTTCTCAACTGGGGCATCTATGGGTTTTGAGTATTGTATGTGGGAGTGTTCAAGAATCTTCTATTATGTAAGTCTCTTGAGACGAACAAAATAGGTCTATGAATGGCTCCCACAATCCTAACTCCCAACACACAGTTGGTTGACCCATACCTTTTTATCTAAATAAAAAGGATATTGTTGTCATACAATATAAGAATTAGAACACCTTTTATGGACTGCTCAATGTACACACACTAGTCTTCTTTAATCATCTCAACGAAAGAGATGGATCAAATCATGAAACCTTAAGTGTCATTGCCTAAACGATTGCTAGAGATCGTAAATAGATCAATTAAGATGCCACACTTTGGCTCATTCCCATCGGTTGTAAAACCAATAGGTTGATCCATGTAGATCTCTTCGTTTGGCTCTCTATTGAGAAAAGCAGTATCAACATCCATTTGAAAAGAGTCCTAAAACTAAATGTGCAACAATCACTGAGATAAGGCGAATGAAAACAAAATATCACCACTAAGGAGATTTTGTCTTCAAGATCTACACCCACTCTTGGGTTTGACCTCTCACCACGAGGTGCGCCTTTATCTTTGTCAACTGAACCATCCGCCTTGTGTCTAACTTCGAAAACCCACTTGTTTTCAATAGTCTTACACTCAGACGGAATATCAACTGACTCCCAGACAGACCTTATTCTTTGTCTATAGAGATCATATCATCCTTCATAGCAACTATTCACTCAGCTTTAGTAGATGAACAAAGCGCTTCTACATAAGAAGTTGTCGCGGCATCATCTACTAATGCACACAGGAAAACGCATCCCACAGATTTCAAAACGCCAACAGGGAACTCATCCTCGTCAACTACACTGTGCTACCTAAGAATCTTGAGTAACCAGTGGTGTACTCCCACTGTTGAGCACACTCCCACTAGCGTCTAGCGGTGTACTCCCACTCAGCTGCAGACTAGTACCATTTTTGGCGAGTACTGGATGTGGAATCACAATATCTCCCCACCCTCGCTTAAAGATGGTATGTTGTCTACAATTTCTCTAACTCATAGAGGTCAAGATTCTTATAGCAACAACAATACTGCGAAAACATTTTCAAACAGACTGTAAAGCTTGGAAAACAGGTTGAAAAAACACGATTATGCGTATGAGGGCAGTAGCTAAGAGTGCATCCTTCCAAAATTGGAAAGCTAGCTTGTACCGTCAATGATCCAGACTTATCCAGAAGCATTCTATTCCTCCCTTCTACAATAACATTTTATTGCGGAATTTCTCGGAATAGAAAGTTGTATATGTACCCCTTTGTCCTCACACAGTTCTTCTGAACTAATCAGAGAAACTAACACAGTTCCTCTGAACTAATCAGAGAAACTAACACAGTTCCTCTGAACTAATCAGAGAAATACTGGCGTACGAGATGACTCAAAAGTCTTCTCGAATCTTATTCTCAACCTCTCAACTGTAAAACATTTGATGTAATCTAGTGTTTTATAGCGGTGAGATAACAAGGTGAGGAAAATGGAGTTACCATAACATGCCTTTACAAACATAAGTCCAAGGTGTGAGTGAACTAGCTCTAAAGGTTGATTATCTCTTATAGCTTTACTTAAAAAAACTTTCGGTATGCTTTGCCACTTAGGCAAGACTCACACGTGGGCAGGTCAACTTTAGCAAGTGAGCTCACAAGCCACTACGAGCTAATCGAGTCATCCTTTTCTTGTCCTACGTATCTGAGTTTAGCATGCCAAGTCATAGAATCAACAAATGACGCAGTAACTTAAGAAATAGAGAAAGTAGAGTTAACATTTTAACTCTTAAGAAATTATTACGTAAATAACCATGTCCAATAAAAATAAACTATGTAACATAATATCCATCCTATTGTAATCCCACCCTGCCTTTTAGCCTGCTTAATGCACATGGGCCCACCGACCTCGCGCATTCTTCCACTTATGGAAATACTGGTCATGCATACAACCTCCCTTATGGCGGTCCGCTGCCAGGTAAACATGCCGAGAATAATTAGAAAAAATCTTAATTATCTCGTTCTATGTTATGACCTATTTCATGTGTATCCATGAGTCAGACGGAAAACATATCACAGCCTGAACCTGATGTTCACCAGTGAAGGTAAAATCCCTAATAGATCTTGAATCATACCGGATTTCAACCTTAGATTCTCGGTCATCAAGTGTTTGGGATTTTTCCTCACTTCGAACTTCATTACCAGATTCTTCAATCTAGTAGTGGTTGTGCTCCAAAAACAAATTAGAGTTGGTTCCACATTCATAGGTCATTGGGTTGTTCTTATACTCCCCAATTACATCATCATACATGCTACTTTACCAAAATAGAGCACGTGTGATGGTCTTACTAGAATTAAATTCTATAGGCCTTTGGCAATATTGGACCCTAGGTCCAATATGGGATCAATTGGCTGTATCATTGATTGAAATAAGTTCTCCAAGAGATCATAGCTCATTCAAACGTGTATGTTACTTTAGTGCCAATTTCTACATTCAATAATATGCACAAGAGGTTGACATTATTATGATGCACATCTTTCTATAAATGTTTGTTTTAAAATCCAGTTATCAAAATATTTTCCCTTATTACAATTTCAAGATCGAAAATTCGCTAAGCTTGTAGTCATCACTTTACTCTTATAACTCAAGAAAAAATTTTATAACTGATTTTTCTAAACAAACATGCATAGATAGTACTAAACTTATCTATCATCATCCACAATAATAATATAATTGCGCCATACACACATGAATGCGCATGGGCCCTGCGTGGGCCCAAATTGACAATCTAGAGCTCACGCTAAAGTAATTAATGCATATATTGTGAAAACAAAGAAATTCATCCCTTTACAAGTAGGCTTTACCCAAAACATAAAATAGAAACACTCATCCTCACTTTACATTTATAGCCATAAAAAAAATAGGGATGCTTTGTTTTTCACACATATACAAAAACAACCTTAGAACATACATCGTGACAACATAAGCTCAAAATAAATTGTCAATTAAGTCGTCCATTCATTCAATCCAGATTAATTAATTAATCACACACGACAAGCACTCATGCGGTCTTTATTACAAGAATGAATGGACTCATCCATCTCTCCATTTAAGGAGGAGGACAAGAGGTCTTATGGTAATCCAATCACAAACAACATTAAGTAAACGTGCAATGATTCGAGCCTCTAATGCAAAAATAATAAACTAATCATTAAATTTGCCCTTCCAAACCTCTCCAATATTTAAAAACTAATTAAATATGGCTTTTAAATTAAACACAATAATTTTAAAACCTCATGGAAAAATTTAAATAAATGAAAACAAAATTTTCATTATAAATAAAAGTTTCCAGAATATTACTGGAGCCCAAAAAATATTTTGAATCAATTTAACAAATAAATTGATCTAGTTAAACAAATTAACTATGAGCAACTAAATTCCTAAAAATACAAAAATTTTGAGAAATTTGTACTCCAAGGATTTTCAGTGGTCTAATATGGTGTTCTAAACACCCTATATTAATTTCAAAAATTAATAATTAATTTTGGATATTTTAAGCAATTAAAATGATGCCCACAAGCATAAATTTTATGCTCTAAAATACCAAAAATATTAGAGAATTTACTAAAAAATTTCTCAAGTCCCCAAGTAGAGTACAAAACGCTATTTATTAATTTCAATAGTCAACAACTTTATTTGCTATATTTTAAGCAATTAATATTGTGCACATAACACAATATATGCTCTAAAATATATCCAAAAAAAATGAGAAAGTTTGCTAAATAATTTTCTCATAATGCAAATAGTGTAATAAAACACATTGTGTTAATTCTACAAATTAACAATCAATAAAAATATTTTAAGCAATTTAATACGTGTACAAAAACACATAATTATATGCTCTAAAATATTAATATGATTTGGATAATTTACCAAAAATTATCTATAGGTCTTACTAAATTTCATATGGTCTCAAAACAGTGTCCTTAATGTCCCTTATTAATTACAAAAATTAATAATGCATTTTTGCTATTTTAAGCAATTAAATAAATGTCTAAAAAACATAAATTATATGCTCTAAAATAACAAAAATACATGATAATTTACATAAAAGTTATCCTAGAGTCCCTTACAGTGTACTAAACACTATATATTAATCACAAAAATTAATATTTTGTTTAGGATATTTTAAGCAATTAAAAAACACGTATAAAACACATCTTTAATGCTCTAAAATACCAAAAACTATGAAATAACTTACCACAAAATTATTTCTAGTCCCACACAGTGTCCTTAATATAGGAAAAATAAAATTTGAATTTTCCATAAATTTTCAAAATTTTAAAGCAATTAAAACATATTTAAAACATTAAAAACTTATTTTTTAATTAACAGAAACTGTTTTAATTACTAAATAATTAAATATTTTTCCAACAAAAATATGAAAAATATATATTAAGGACCGGGGTCGAGAAACGGACCTCCACTCTCCGGACCCATGGTCGTCGGACCAACGCCGGCCAGCGAGTGGGTCTCACTCTCCTCAGCGAGAGTGGGCGTGGCTAAACTCTGGTTCATCTTCCCCAAATCCAAACCAATCTGGGTTTTGGGGGCTGCTCAACCCTCCTACTTTGCAAGCTCATATCTCACTTGTTTCTTGTCGAAAATTTACAAATTTTATACCGTTAAAAAGCTCTCATGGAGTACTACAAGATCATAGCAAAAAACAGATCGATTAAATAAGTAAATCTTCCGACAACAGAGAGCAAAGTTATGAAAAAATTTCGTTTTTAACCCAAAAACAAATCTAGGGTTTGCTATATCTCAATCGTTTGAGATAATCAAGGCATGGGACTTTGTGGGGGGACTCTAGGGACCATATGGGACACAACCATATAAAAAATTCGGACTTATATTGAAGTTTTCATATAGACCCACTTCAAATTCGATTTCATCAAGTTTATGTTAAAAGCTTTACCAAGCTTTAATGGTAGATTTGTTTTGGGCAAAATACGGGCGAATCAACAACCTATAGGCTCTGATACCAATGTAAATAATGTATACACACATGCATACGGGTCGGGTAAAGGACATACCTTGCGGAATATACCCGATCACGGATCGTCTTGGCGGTGTTGTTACAAGCCCGGCGATAATACCCACGAACTGCTGCTCTTTAGTGCTTCCGTGTACGCTTTTGTGCTTCGAACGGGTCGTGAGAATGCCTACTAGAGACACCCCCTATGTATCCACGCGCTAAATCCCAAGCCCTAGTGTGATTTGGCTAGAGAGAGAAAGTAACTAAAAGAGAGAGAGAGAGGGAGAGAGGGTGGCTGCCTTATTGTGTGCAGAGTTGTGTTTATGTGTGTGTTATACACATATATATATACACACACATATACATGCCCTAGGACTCCAAGTTATAATCCACATAGGATTTCTTGGACCCTAAGCTAAGCCCTTGGACCCACTCCATAGATTATGTGGGTGACCCATAACCCACAAAAAATGCTAACACCAACAGATGCTATCTGTGAAAGTTCGAAAGACATCCCTCAAAAGTTCAAGACCCATGATTTGAGCAAAAGTTCCAAGGCATGGAGAAGGGATTAAATTTTCAGCCTATAAATGAAAGGGGAAGTTACAAAGCAGCTGTGCCAAAGCCCAGTGGGCAAAATTCCTTAGATCCGTCGGCCAAACCGTCAATATGAGGGTAGAATCTCCCTATAAATATGGCCATATCATCTGTAATACCCTGTATTTCTGTTATATATTATGTGAATAGGACCTTGTGTGTTTCTTTTAATACTTGTTACCTTTGGTATAATTGGGATACCAATCGATTGACACTTTTATCAATCGATTGAATCATTAATACCAAATACCAATCGATTGAACTCTATACCAATCGATTGCTTATGTCAATCGATTGACACTAATACCAATCGATTGGAGGCAGCTGGGCAGATTCTCTTGCCTTGGCTGGAGAAAGGCCACGTGAACACTAAATCTCTATATATACCAGCCCATTTTGGGCGTATTTCTGGTTGCTGAAATCAGAGAGAGTGAGAGGGAGTGTTTGTGTGTGTTTATATATATATATATGCACTCATATATATATACACATATATATACATATATTCATACACTCACACACACACATCCATGGACTGAGACAAGAAGGAAGAAAAGAAGAAGACCAGGAGAAGGAGAAGAAGAAGAAAGGAGAGGCAGAGAAGCTAGACAGAGAGGGGAACCCACCATTGAAGCTCCAAGCTTCAAAACACATTCCCAAACGCCCCCTTAACTCCTAAGGTGAGTTCTAAACTCACTTGGTAACTTATCATTGATGTTAGGACTTGTTTTAATGAAGAAGAGATGCAAAAATCATGTATATTCCCGTTTTTATGCTGGACAGTCTTCACTCTGAAGAAGACGAAGTACCAATCGATTGGTACTCTTACCAATCGATTGACATCTTTCAGGTCCCAATCGATTGACACTTTATGCAATCGATTGACATGGATTATGATCCAATCGATTGAATATCTTACCAATCGATTGAACCTTTTTCCAATCGATTGATGCCACTTTTATACTAATCGATTGACCTCTATACCAATCGATTGGAAATTTCAGAATACTGTTTTCTTATAATAACTGTTTAGTTGTTTATTTACTGTTCAGTATTTCCCAGCATGCTTTATTATTGTAATACAGACATGATAATGAGTTAATGCGACGTAGGATCGTAGTAACAAGAAGATTAACGGATAATGTTTATGACGTTAGATAACGCAATAGTCGTGAATCCTTTGGAGTTAACGTTCATTTCATTCAGAGTAGTTGGGCCACATTGAGATTGTCATGTATCGGTGATAGAGTTGAACTTAAGTAGGTTTGCTAAGATTCGGGAACCTTGCGTGGGCGAGCTTTGGTCGATCATATGTTCTTAAAAGCGGTAGACAGACGAAGGTGTCTATGACTTGCGGTGAACCGGACCATTTTCCCTAAGATAGCCAGATGATCTAATCATATGTTCTTAAAAGCGGTAGACAGACGAAGGACCGTGATCACTGGTAGACGTCGCTAAGTCGTGGCATAGAATGATGTACTGTTGTTTAAAGAGTTATATCCTTGACATGCGGTGGACTGTGCATATGTTCTTAAAAGCGGGATGGACTAACGTGGTATCCATGACATGCGGTGAATTGTGCATATGTTCTTAAAAGCGGTGGATGAGCAATGGTATATTATAGAGTTGAACTATTGTCGAGTCTGTTCCCCATCAAGACGTGTTATCGGTCTTAAAATGAGTAAGGCATTAGTAATCGGATAATCGGTTTGATGTAAAGGAGTTACCCTCACTGAACTCTAACTTGGTTACTGTCTATAACTTGTAATAACTTCAATAGCTGATACCCTATTAGTATCTAACTCACTCAGCTTTCATTAAGCTGACGGCGTTTATGCCGCTGGACATTTCCATGTTCCAGCGCACCTTGGTTATGACTATACAGGTGAAGGACCTGCGGGCGAGGACTATGATGCCAGTTGTGATGTCCCTGCTAATAACTACCGTGACGGAGGTCAGACCGAAGAAGACTACTATGCCGAGGACTACCTTTACGCCAACTGCAGACTAGACTAGAATTGTAGTTAATTGTCTTTACTGTTTTAGAACCCTTTTGTAGTCAAGCATATATTGCCTTGACATTCGTACTTCCGCTGTCTTATAATTGATTCGAGACTTTGATGTGTAATAATTAGTAACTTCTGTTGACTTTATGTTACGTTGTGATCAGAACCTAGACTTCATTCTTGTTACACTATTACTGCTTTGTTGCTTAGTACTTCGTGGTGTGGACAATCATGTGACTGCACCCGTCGCTGCCTTTGGACCCAAAAAGGAAATTTATTTTTCTCTATTTTTGCAGTTCCGGGGCGTGATAGGATTTTTGGTATCAGAGCCTAGGTTGTATACCTTTTCGCTCACAGGTTGTCCCACACCATCTGGTCCTAGAACCTTGAGATTCTATAGATGAGTATTAAGATTAGTTATGACTTAAGGTAGTCCCTTTTCAGGTAGCATGGCACCGCCGCTGTTCGTTCCAGACGAGTTTGGAGGACACTATGTGTATGAGAGGAGTATTGCGCCAGCAGATCCACAGTACTATGCCTGGAAGGTTAGGCAGAGAGCTATTGCAGAGACAGAGCGAGACATGCAGATTGAGCAGCAGAGATTTGGGACCCAGGACCCAGAAGTGATACGGCAGGAAATGATCAACCGCAAGGAGACCTTCAAACGCATCGAGGAGGATTCCCTATTGATGTTACGAGACCGTTCTTCGTACCAGGTTCTACTTGTAGAGGTTAGAACAGTGCCTCCACCACCCCAGACACCTCCACCCCCACCAGAGGAGGACATGACTGATGCACCCCCAGCATATGAGGAGATAGAGGATGATGAGAACGATGGCGACGATGAGCCAGAGGATGACGATGAGGAGGACGAGGACACCGATGACGAGGGGCCGGAGTATGATCCGGAGGAGGAGGATCCCGAAGACCCAGCCGGTATGGACGTGCCAGTTGGCGTAGATATTGTAGTTGCAGAGGGTTATCCGATAGGGGAG
This sequence comes from Hydrangea macrophylla, assembly GCA_033977485.1. Classification (NCBI taxonomy): domain Eukaryota; kingdom Viridiplantae; phylum Streptophyta; class Magnoliopsida; order Cornales; family Hydrangeaceae; genus Hydrangea; species Hydrangea macrophylla. The sequence goes on along the minus strand of CM066990.1, from coordinate 7,067,610 downwards.
GATGAGGTAGCCGCAGATGATGACGCAGGTGATGATGCAGTAGTACCAGTCTTACCAGGAGGAGTTATAGCACAGCTGGCAGCTGAGTGGGCTGCAGAGATGGCTGCACATCCCCATGGGTTTGAGATTGGAGTACCGGAGTTGGCACAGGCTATGGTACAGGCTGAGGCACTTGCAGCCGCATTTGATGCAGCCCAGGCTGACATGGCCGCTGATATAGGAGATTTGGGAGCTATTGTGGAGCATGATGGGCCCGAGCTGATCGAGGATGTTGTGATGGAGGATGAGGACATGACGGATGACGATGATATGGATGAGGATGATGTTTTATCTGATGTGGACAACTTTTGAGTCCAGCACCTTTAGGACTTAGACTTTTACGTTTGACTTTAGGACATGTTGTCCACTTACTTTTGACACTTACATAGACAGCTATTGACCATAGCCTTTTGTATAGGTAGCCACCAGTAGTGGTCCTATGTATATCTTCCTTTTGTTTAGATCTTGTATAGGACCCTGTACTACGCGGTACACATATGATCTGTTGTGTACTCCGTTGTACATCTTTTGGGTATATATATATGGCAGATCGTTTCTCTTGGTTATTTCTGTTATCGTCTCATTATTATGTTGTGGTGGTGGTTTTGATTCATGTTATGCTTTCTGTTATTGAATTATGGTCATTTCTCCGAGAAGATTGTCAGCTAATCGTTAGATCCTTCATAGGTACACCTCACACGGATCACTATGGTGGGACCCACAAGGAACCAAGCACGACTGGGAGCACCTATTCCCGAGGGTATGGACCCAACTGGAGTCTTCGAAGCCTTCATGCAACGGATGGAGCACATCAGCGATGCCTACAATCATGCCACCAACAACAAAGACATCAACCACATTGTCCCTCCAAGACAGGCAGGCGATAAGTTGTTGGAACTATTTCGTGGCCTGCGACCCGAGAAGTTCGACGGCATGGCAGAGTCCTGGAAAGCAGAGCAATGGACACGAGAGTTGGAGCTAATCTTTGAAGCCCTAGAGTGCAGTGAGCTTGACAAGAGACGTCTAGCCGCATTTTAACTGACTTACTCCGCCGCGGACTGGTGGGAGGCCGAGAGAGCTACGATTGGGATCGACGCTGCAAGGAGAATGGCTTGGGAAGCATTCAAGACTCGATTTCTCGAGAAGTATTTCCCTGAGGACGAAAGGGACCAATAAGAGAGGAATTTCCTGAGTCTAACCCAAGGAAACTGGACAGTCAGGGAGTATACTACACAATTCGAGCGACTTTCCCGTTTCGCTCCGCATATGATAGACACCTCTGCCAAGAAGGTCAAGCGATTCCACCAAGGACTCAACCCACACCTCCGGCACATGATGATAGGCCATCTGGGCCAATCGTTTGAAGGGATTATCCGTCTTGCTTCAAGTTTGGAAAAGGATGCTTACTCTGTGCAAGGACCACAAGCGAATCGACCTCCACTCAGGGCCTTCCAACGAAGGAACTTTCCCGCGCAATCATTAAGGAACAATCAGGGATGGAAACCCCAGACCAACTACTATCAGGGAACCTAGCACACACATGGGATGGGACAAGGAAGTCCCAAGCTAATTTTTCTCGACAGCAGAATCAACAGCGAGGACCACCTCAGGCACAGCCTGCCGCCCAGCGACAAAACACTGATGGATGTTTTAACTGTGGAGTGCCCGGACATATTGCAAGGTATTGCACAGTCCCCAAGACCAACCGCCGTAATGACCTCGTCTGCCGCAACTGTAACAAGCCTGGTCACATGAGCAAGGATTGTCGAGCACCACGTGGAGGCTACTATGGAGCGCCTGCTCAGGGACAGCAAGGACAGGTTAGGGTGAATGCCATCATCCCTGACAATGCAGGGTATAATGCTGAGGAACAGCAGAACTTGGAAGGTACACTCATTTTATTTCACTGTCAAGTTAGAGCTTTGTTTAATACTGGTGCCGCCCGTTCTTTCATAGCTATTAAGATGGTACGTGATTTGGGTTTGCTACCCCTAGCACTTGAGCCGACCCTTAATGCCGTTTCACCCTTGGGTGTATCCATTAAGTTAAGGTAAGGTGTCCAAGGATTGTCCCTTGACACTAGAGGATAGAAATCTCCCGGCAGACTTGATAGTCTTGTCAATGTCTGAGTTTGACGTGATCCTAGGAATGGATTGGCTTACCAAGTATGGTGCTAACCTGGATTGTGTTAGTCGGACCATTGTCTTTTTGACGCCTAGTTACCTGCAGATCAGATTTCAGTTCCAACCGTTGGGCGACATGTTTATCACGAGCTGCCTAGCCATGATTAAGAATTCAAGCACGGAGCTTACTATCAACCAGATCCCCGTTATTCGAGACTTTGAAGATGTGTTCCGAAGTATCTCAGGACTTCCACCGAAGAGAGAGATAGACTTCTGCATTGAGTTAGCACCCGGAACGTTACCGATTTCCAAAACCCCATATCCGATGGCGCCAACAGAAATGCTAGAATTGAAGAAGCAAGTTCAGGAACTTGAAGACTTAGGTTTTGTCCGCCTGAGTACATCACCTTGGGGAGCACCAGTTCTATTTGTGAAAAAGAAGGACGGAGAGCTACGACTCTGTATCGACTACAGGGAGCTGAATAAAGTCACGATCAAGAATAGATACCCACTTCCCCGGATAGACGACCTGTTCGATCAACTGCAAGGATCAAGGATATTCTTGAAAATTGATTTGCGTTCAGGATACCATCAATTGCTAGTTCGACCAAAAGACATACCGAAAACTGCTTTCAGGACGAGATATGAACACTACGAATTTCTAGTGATGTCTTTTGGATTGACTAATGCCCCGGCAGTATTCATGGACCTAATGAATAGAGTATTCAGACCCTATATGGATCAATTCATTATAGTATTCATCGACGACATTCTAATTTATTCAAGGACAGAAGAAGAACATAAGAAGCATCTATAAGTTGCTCTACAGACTCTCAGAGACAATAGTCTGTATGCGAAATTCAGCAAATGTGAATTCTGGCTTCAGGAAGTTAAATTCCTGGGACATATGATATCACAGGATGGGATTTCTGTAGACTCATCTAAGATCGATGCAGTCTTGAGCTCGAACAGACCAACCAACGCGACCGAAGTTAGGAGTTTTCTTGGATTGGCTGGGTATTATCGGAAATTTATGGAAGGATTCTCCAAGATCGCAGGACCTTTGACGAGCCTGATTAGGAAGGAGACGAAGTACGAATGGACTGATAAACATGAGGATGCATTTCGGGAATTGAAAGAGAGACTAACCTAAGCACCCGTGCTTGCGATACCTAAGAGTGGTGAACGATTCATAATCTATAGTGATGCATCACACCAAGGACTTGGTTGTGTGCTAATGCAAGAGGGGAATGTCATCGCATACGGATCAAGACAATTGAAGCCGCATGAGAAGAATTATCCGACGCACGACTTGGAAATAGCTGCAATCGTGTTCGCCCTGAAGATTTAGAGACACTATTTGTATGGAGAAAAGTTCGACTTGTTCTCGGATCACCAGAGTTTAAGGTACCTGTTCTCTCAGAAGGAGTTGAACATGCGACAACGGAGATGGATGGAACTACTCAAGGACTACGACTTCTCTTTGCAATACCACCCGGGTAAAGCGAATGTTGTAGCCAACGCTCTAAGCCGGAGGCCACGCCTTTTGGTTGCTTTGATTTTGATTAGAGAATGGCGAGCATTGGAGACGTTAGCCGAATTCGACCTTCGACCAGTGGAATCAGGAGAAGGACAACACTTTGGATGTCTTGTCGTGCAACCGACTCTCATCAGCCACATCTTGGAAGCTCAACAGTCGAACGAGGATTTCAAGTTATGGTTTGCCAAGATGTCCGCAAAGGAACCAGAGATATGGAGTATTAGTACGGAGGGAGCATTGAGGTGCAAAGGTAGACTCTGTGTGCCAAATGACGATGGTCTCAGGAAGAACATTCTGGATGAAGCACACAAGTCAAGGATGACTATCCACCCAGGAGGAAACAAGATGTATAAGGACTTGAAGAGAAACTTCTGGTGGGAAGGAATAAAGCGAGAAGTGGCTGAGTATGTATCGCAATGTCTTATTTGCAAACAAGTGAAGGCAGAGCATCAGAAACCACCTGGACTCCTACAACCGCTACCGATTCCCCAATGGAAATGGGAGCACATCACCATGGATTTTGTGGTTGGATTGCCAAAGTCTCAGCAAAATCACGACGCTATTTGGGTAATAGTGGATCGACTCACCAAGTCAGCACATTTTATCGCCTACAGCATGACGTACCGTGTTGAAAGATTGAGCCGGATGTATCTACAGCAAGTAGTGCGACTGCACGGTGTACCTGTCTCAATAGTTTCAGGTCGAGATTCACGCTTCACCGCAGAATTCTGGAAAAGCCTTCAGACAGCAATGGGAACTTTATTGAATTTGAGTTCGGCCTTTCATCCACAGACAGACGGTCAGACAGAACGAGTCAATCAAGTGATGGAGGATATGTTGCGAGCCTGTGTCATTGAATTCGAGAGTTCATGGGAGACGCATCTACCTTTGATCGAGTTTGCCTACAACAACAGCTACCACACGAGCATAGGGATGGCGCCGTTTGAATCTTTGTATGGAAGACCTTGCCGATCGCCGCTATATTGGGCCGAAGTCGGAGATACTCAACTACTTGGGCCTGCGATGATTCGAGAAACCAGTGAGAAGATCCAGATTGTACGAGAAAAGATGAAGACAGCGCAATCCAGACATAAGAGCTATGCCGACAAGCGACGGAAAGATCTAGAGTTTGCAGTTGGAGATCATGTGCTACTCAAAGTCTCTCCAGTTCGAGGTATCGTCAGATTCAGACAGAAGAGAGGCAAGTTATCGCCGCGATTCATTGGACCGTTCGAGATCTTAGAACGTGTTGGGAAGGTTGCTTATCGACTTGTATTACCGCCGAAGATGTCAGGAGTGCACAACGTTTTCCACATCAGCATGTTGAGGAAATGTGCCCACAACCCAGCACACGAGAAAAGTTTTGAAGATATCGAGGTGAACGAGAACGCAACCTACAACGAAGGACCAGTGCGTATTCTAGACCGAGGAGTGAAGAAGCTCAGAAACAAGGAGATTCCGCTAGTGAAGATTCAGTGGAAGCACCACGACGAAGGAGAAGCTTCATGGGAATTAGAGTCGGAGATGCGAGAGAAGTTTCCATTTTTGTTTTGAACCCTGCTTACTTCGGATTTCGGGGATGAAATCTTTAATAGGTGGTGGATGATGTAATACCCTGTATTTCTGTTATATATTATGTGAATAGGACCCTGTGTGTTTCTTTTAATACTTGTTACCTTTGGTATAATTGGGATACCAATCGATTGACACTTTTATCAATCGATTGAATCATTAATACCTAATACCAATCGATTGAACTCTATACCAATCGATTGCTTATGTCAATCGATTGACACTAATACCAATCGATTGGAGGCAGCTGGGCAGATTCTCTTGCCTTGGCTGGGAAAAGGCCACGTGAACACTAAATCTCTATATATACCAGCCCATTTTGGGCGTATTTCTGGTTGCTGAAATCAGAGAGAGTGAGAGGGAGTGTTTGTGTGTGTTTATATATATATATACACATATATATACATATATTTATACACTCACACACACACATCCATAGACTGAGACAAGAAGGAAGAAAAGAAGAAGACTAGGAGAAGGAGAAGAAGAAGAAATGAGAGGCAGAGAAGCTAGAGAGAGAGGGGAACCCACCATTGAAGCTCCAAGCTTCAAAACACATTCCCAAACGCCCCCTTAACTCCTAAGGTGAGTTCTAAACTCACTTGGTAACTTATCATTGATGTTAGGACTTGTTTTAATGAAGAAGAGATGCAGAAATCATGTATATTCCCATTTTTATGCTGGACAGTCTTCACTCTGAAGAAGACGAAGTACCAATCGATTGGTACTCTTACCAATCGATTGACATCTTTCAGGTCCCAATCGATTGACACTTTATGCAATCGATTGGCATGGATTATGATCCAATCGATTGAATATCTTACCAATCGATTGAACCTTTTTCCAATCGATTGAACCTTTTTCTAATCGATTGATGCCACTTTTATACCAATCGATTGACCTCTATACCAATCGATTGGAAGTTTCAGAATACTGTTTTCTTATAATAACTGTTTAGTTATTTATTTACTGTTCAGTATTTCCCAGCATGCTTTATTATTGTAATACAGACATGATAATGAGTTAATGCGGTGTAGGATCGTAGTAACAAGAAGATTAACGGATAATGTTTATGACGTTAGATAACGCAATAGTCGTGAATCCTTTAGAGTTAACGTTCATTTCATTCAGAGTAGTCGGGCCACATTGGGATTGTCATGTATTGGTGATAGAGTTGAACTTAAGTAGGTTTGCTAAGATTCGGGAACCTTGCGTGGGCGGGCTTTGGTCGATCATATGTTCTTAAAAGCGGTAGAAAGACGAAGGTGTCTATGACTTGCGGTGAACCGGACCATTTGCCCTAAGATAGCCAGATGATCTAATCATATGTTCTTAAAAGCGGTAGACAGACGAAGGTGTCTATGACATGCGGTGGACCGTGATCACTGGTAGACGTCGCTAAGTCGTGGCATAGAATGATGTACTATTGTTTAAAGCGTTATATCCCTGACATGCGGTGGACTGTGCATATGTTCTTAAAAGCAGGGGATGGACTAACGTGGTATCCATGATATGCGGTGAACTGTGCATATGTTCTTAAAAGCGGTGGATGAGCAATGGTATATTATAGAGTTGAACTATTGTCGAGTCTGTTTCCCATCAAGACGTGTTATCGATCTTAAAATGAGTAAGACATTAGTAATCGGATAATCAGTTTGATGTAAAGGAGTTACCCTCACTGAATTCGAACTTGGTTACTGTCTATAACTTGTAATAACTTCAATAGCTGATACCCTGTTAGTATCTAACTCACTCAGCTTTCATTAAGCTGACGGCGTTTATGCCGCTGGACATTTCCATGTTCCAGCGCACCTTGGTTATGACTATACAGGTGAAGGACCTGCGGGCAAGGACTATGATGCCGGTTGTGATGTCCCTGCTAATAACTACTGTGACGGAGGTCAGACCGAAGAAGACTACTACGCCGAGGACTACCTTTACGCCAACTGAAGACTAGACTAGAATTGTAGTTAATTGTCTTTACATTTTTAGAACCCTTTTGTAGTAAGGCATATATTGCCTTGACATTCGTACTTCCGCTGACTTATAATTGATTCGAGACTCTGATGTGTAATAGTTAGTAACTTCTGTTGACTTTATGTTACGTTGTGATCAAAACCTAGACTTCATTCTTGTTACACTATTACTGCTTGTTGCTTAGTACTGCGTGCTGTGGACAATCATGTGACTTCACCCGTCACTGCCTTTGGACCCAAAAAGGAAATTTATTTTTCTCTATTTTTGCCGTTCCAAGGCGTGTCATCATCAAGGGAGAAAGGACACTGCGTCTCAACAAAAACTCCAAGAATAACTAAACAACATATTTTCACGTAGCATTCCTTTGTATTTGTCACGCCCCGGAGTAAGCCAAAAATAGGGAAAATAAAAATTTTCCTTTATGGGTCCGTAGACACGTGACTAGTTTGTTAACCGTCCTGTACTTCTAACTCCGCACCATGCAATCATAAGAGAAATGCTAGAACATAAGCATGACCTAAACTTATCAGAGTATAAATACAGCAGCGGAAATTAAACAAGAGTTACAAGAACTTCAATCCTAATATAAGAGGCCATACTAAGCAATTTACATAATCTTAAAAACTTGAGAAACTATCTATCAGATCTTGGGCAAGGCTTTATTCTCCTTGGCTCCACGGCACATCATCCTAAACTCTTCTATCTATCTCCCAACCTGCAACACTATGGGCATACGAATGCCCAGGGCGTAATATGCCGTCAGCCTTGGAACAAGGCTGAGTGAGAGTCTCAACCGCACAATAATCAATAAATACAAAACATCTCTCGACTCACGTCATAGTTTAGTATCTTAAGATATGGTTAATCTCTTATCAAAAGACGCATTCTCACCACGGACATAGCAGAGGTCTCAACAAGACAAGTAGACAGATAAACATATCATCATAGAATACATTCTCCTTATTATATCCTCGTGCGTGCAAATGCATGACAAATGCGACTTACTCCCAACTCTTACTTTTCAAAACAGACACTTTTCAAAACCTTTTCATTTTAAAACCAAAACTTTCCAAAACCAAATCATTTCGAACCAAACCCTTTTTATTTGCCAATTCAATCTCATCATTCACTTTTTCTTTCTCATCCACTTGACAACACGCAGTACATCAAGGATGATAACATGCTATCACAGCCAATTCATACTCATCCCTTGATAGGCCACCGGAAGTCTTCACGGCGCACACTATCTGTAAACAATGAAACTGGCACATGGGACGTCTTCAACCATGTGTATACTCCTACCGGTCGTCTACACGGCTGAGAAGTATATTAGAGCACTAGCCGGACGTCTTCAACGATACATGGGACGTCTTCAACCATGTATGCGCATCACTGGACGTCTTCAACGGTGAGAGGCGCACTAGGAACCCTAACCGTTCATGTCCACCCGGCTCGTCAGCCGTTGATCCATCAGATCTAGAAATCACATCTCTTTCACATTCACATATCTCATCTTATTCACATTTTCGTCAAACACCTCTCTTTCTCATACAATGCATGCTAACACATGTCATGAAATGCAAGAGAGTCCACTATCGATACTCATATGAAAAACCACTTTCATTTCTCTTTATTATTAACATAGCATGCGTTATCTAGTCCGGTTAACAACCATCGTAAAATGTGCATTTAACAGTTAGCAGCAGAAACATAACATATAAAGCATGGATCACATAGCATGGATTTGATACCAATAATCATATAGATAAAACCCTTGACATGCTCACGTATGCGATAGCACTACCATAACATGCTTTGCATAGTCTTACAATTATTGGAATACATGTGGCATCATAAATCAGCATATTACTTATACAAAACATCATACAGATATCTTTTAAACATCTTATATTAATCTTATTAGGATTAAAGTGAGGTTAGGAAACTCACCTCGAGTCGCCGATATTCGGAAAGTAGATAACCGTCAAGTTCTACAACAATAAATGGAATAAACAGTAATATTGTATGAGTACAACCATAGGGGCAAAATGGTAATTTTACCAAATGAGGTTATAAACTTCAAGGTAGTGATCTACGTGTCATTCTCAGTCCAACGCCATTGACTAGACTCAAATCGGAGTCCGTTGCGTTTTACGAGGTAAAAAGGCAGGGCTTACTACACTAATGTGGGTCCTAAAAGACAGGCTGTATTTTCGACAGAGTCAAAAAGTCACTAAACTTTAAGGGAATGTTCTTGACATCATTCTAAGACTCTGGGAACTGACCGCGTAATTTTCAGAGTCCTAGATTATTTATTATGAATTATTGAAGATAACATATACCCGAAAATACCCGAAAAAGGATTTAAATACATAAATATACCTATACTATGAAATCAGTACTTAGAAGTATTTTTATTAAATACTGGATATTAAAATACACTTCCAGTAATTATCTCATAATTTTCGGAGCTTGTTTGGTATTTTTAATAATTAATATACTCATAAAATAGCTCCGTAATATTTATTAAAAATACTAGACTATAATATTAAAGCTTTATAATTTATATTATATAATAAAATAGTCCCAGGGTCATTACCCTAATTTTTTAGAATTTATAAATACATATAGGTATTTATTAACTATTTAAAAACTATTTAAAACTAATATTTATTATTTATATTAACCATATAAATAATAAATATATAATATATATATAATATAATAATGATATATAGAATATTAAAAATAATATTCTATAATATAAAACATTAATGGTATAATTATAAACCATTTATAACAATTAAAACATTTTAAACTAATTACAACTAATAATACTTATAATAATAATAATAATAATACTAATAATAATAATAATAATAATAATCTTCAGACCAGCGGGTCAACCCGAACCGACCCTAACCAAATGGGTAACCCAAATACACTCTCAAGGGAACCCAAACTAGAAACCCGTTCGGGTTAAACCGAACCTACCCGATTTTAACTAGGTAACCCAAATCTACTCACAAGGAAACCCAAAGGCACGACCCGTTGGGTCAGACCAGACCCAACAAAAACCTAAACAGACTACCCAGATACACACTATCGCAAACCTAAACCGTGAACCCATTCGGGTTGAACCTATACCCGAACCCAAACCCACTCATACTCACAAACTAGTCCTACCTATTAACCCGAACCCGGACTGAACCTAACCCAAACCCAGATCCACTAACAGACTCAATACAACCCGAACCATACCCAACCAAACTCGCGACCCGGCCCGTGGCGTCAAAACGACGCCGTTCAATTAAAATGACCCACGGGTTTATTAAAACCCGATCCAAGCCCAGACCCTTACCCATTTATACATACAGACTGAACCGCCCCGTTTACCCAAACCCGACCCAAAGTCAGCCCGACGTCAAAACGACGTTGTGCTACTTAAGTTGGCCCACGGGTTAATTTAACCTGGCCCAAACCCAAACCCTAACCCATCTATACACACATCCTAACCCTACCCTTACCCAACCCTAACCCGGGTGTCATAACCCGAAACCCAAACGGGTTTCACCTTTTTCTCCGGCGACCCCGACGCGGCCGGTGACCTGCGATTTCGCCGGAAAACTTCTAATGGCCATAACTTCTTCACCTCTCCATGAAAATCCCTAAACCCAGCGCCAAACTGACCGGAATTAGCCCCGCTATCACATACTAGAAGCTGGATAATGGGTTCATTCGTTTGGTTCTCCTACCAGGCCATTATTCTTTCGGCCAAAATAAAGAATAATGGCCTGCATGGCCATTCAAATGTACACCAAATCAAAACCTGCTACAAGGGGGTTTATCTGGGACGAAGGGGGGTCACAATGGTCTAGATTTGGGGTGTTTTGGTTGAGATTGAAAAATCAAGCTTCAAGTGTGAAGCTTTAATGGCTACCGGAATTTATCTAGAGCTTAGGGCTCTGTTTGGCTTCATGCATGCAGGTCCTAGGCTATCTAGATGACATGCAGGGGTGTAAAATGAAACAAGGGGTGTGGGTTTACCTTAGATTGCCTTCGGTCCTCTCAAACTTCTCCGATCAACCTCCTCCTCTCTCTTCTACGTCTCCTTTCTGCTTCTCCTTCTCTATGCTTCTCTGTGTGACAGTGTGTGTGAAGAGAATGGACAGAGAGGGGTGTGTATAGTGTACAATGTAGGGATGTGAGTGTGGTGTATACAAATCGTGGGTGTGGGGTGGATGATCTCTCAAGCTCTCTCTTCCCCTCTTGGTTTCTCTCTCTCATACAATCTGTATAAACAGATTTGTGGGGTGGTGAGGGTGTCAAATGAGAGGGTGAGGGGTTATATGGTGCATGCAAAGTATGTGCATGTATAAGTTTATGTGTGTGTCCAAGGGTAGATCGAGTGGGGTCCACATAGGGTGGTGGTGTGGGTCCCATATCTTGGGTAGGTATACTGGGATGTGTGCCTGAGTCCTAAGGTATGTGCAATACTGACTATAAGTGATACAAAAAATGTAATCTTGTACCAGGATGTGTACGGGTCTAAATGAAAGTCTACCAGGTTTCTAATATAGAAAATATATACGCCTGGGTTACGACCACTCTAATAGACTCCAGGTTAAAAGTATCGTCGTTGTCGTTAAGACGTTGACTGAGAATCCTATCCAAGGCTTTCTAATTAAGAAAATCCTAATAGATCTTCTGTAACTATCAGTATGGTGACATCATCACTTCTAATCCTACGTGGAATTTCTGGAGAAATTTAGGGTGCTACATATCTACCCACCTTATTTGAGGATTTCGTCCTCGAAATCTGGAGTTTGCTAGGTTTCAGAAAGTTCAAGGTTCTAATCTCATCTCAGATTCTAAGGTTGTGAGGTTCCCATCAGTTGATACATCAAGTCCTTCTCCTAATTTCTTTCGAATGTCCCAAACATCCTGCAATACCATCTCCATATAATGATTCAAGGTTCTGGGTTTGAGCATGGTACCTTTGATCTTCCATTCTGTTCAGTGCTGGGATTGATTCACTGATTTGCAAGCTCTCTTTCTGGATCTTTGTGGTAGTGGAACATTGTTCTGAACTTCTTGTTCAGGGCAATCTTTGCGTACATGTCCGGCCTTTCCACAATTGAAACACCGCACCTGTTGCCCTGTGAGTTATTTCGGTGCTGTGAATTCTTTGGAGAGGTGTCCAGATGTTCCGCAGTTGTAGCACATATCACGTTGCATTGCGTGTGTCTAAATGGCTGTCTGACTAACTTTTCTGTCATTGCTTCGCTGTCTCTTATTATAATTCCTGGTGTGTTCAGAGTTTCCTCCGGTGATTACAGATTGCATTCAAGCAGTTGCCCATGACACTTGATTGCCTCTTCGACTCCCTCCTGGGTTGGTTGCCTGGAACTAGTTATCTTTTCCTCTTTGTTGGTGGCTTTCTAGTTTCTTGCGGTTCAGGGCTATGTTCTCTAATTGTGTGGCTAATTCGACCATTTCTTCGAATGGTTGGTCAAGGTATACTGCTGCTGTCTTTTGAATGTCTGAGTTAAGTCCTTCGTAATATTGCAGTGCCTTATTTTGCTGAGTATCTACTATGTAAGGAGCAAATCGCGATAGTCTCTCAAATTTTGCTGTATATTCTTGTACTGTCATGTTGCCTTGAACTAGTTCTATGAATTCCTTTTTCTTCTTGTTTCTTTCCGTCCTTGGAAAGTACTTTGCTAGGAATTTCGTTTTGAATGCTTCCCATGTCATTCTCCTTGCAACATCTTCGCCCACTGTGGCTTCGACAGATTCCCACCAGTCTGTTGCCGAATACGTCAATTGAAAAACAGCCAAGCGTCTTTTCTCCGTCTCGTTGCATTCAAGGGCTTGAAACATTCGTTCCATATCACGAAGTCATTGCTCAGCTTCCCATGCTTCTGTCATTCCAGTGAAAGTCCCTGGTTTAAGTGCACGGAATCTCTCAAGCAGTTTATCTCCTATCAAACGAGCATTTTCATTGTTGATGACGCGGTCCAGGTGATCACTTGTTTGCTCCACACGTCGGACAAGAGCTCCTATCAATCCTGTTGGATCCACTGCTAGAGGTATCACATTCGTTGGTCCGTTGGGTGGATTCTGAGCATTTCGGTTTCTCTTAACCATGGTGTACGTTAGCAAGAGTTATACCTACGAGTTGATACCTATTAGGTCAATACCTTATCTTATCTCATTTGATCACATAATAAGTAACTGTAACGGTTCATCGAGTCAACAAAGATTTCTAACATATAACGGTTGTCACAACTACTTATTACAATCAAGGGTATGGCATTCCTATCCTTGGTCTTTCTAGACTCTAGGCTGAGCTGACTGCTCGAGATACATCTCAGGAAGTTTGTCAGTGTCTAAACATTTATCGACCAATGGTCAATCCTATATTCTTATTAGTAATAAACGTATAAGATGTAAGATTAGCAATTAATTAAAAGTAAGAATTCGTCTCATCCTTACAATTATATTTAAGTTAAGTCGTAAGCAGACTATTACTGATCATAAAATAAAAAGGTACAACAAAAGTACGAATACGAGTTCTACTAGTCTGGAATAAATCAAAAGAAGTGGAACAAAATAGGATGAACTAACTGAGGGTCCAATCTCCATCTCTCTCGACATCAGAGTCTGTGGTCACCTCTCCTAGGTCACTGGATGGCGGAAAGTCAATCAGAGGAATACCTATAAATGCATCTCAGGCTGGCTCTAGGGGCCAATCAGGGTCCTCTATCATCTCAGGTTCTGCTAGTGGGTCTTCATCTTGGTCATCATCTGAGTCATCATCAGAACCTGCAGGGGTAACAAACTATGCTATGTCCTCTTGAGGCTCGTCCTAGTCATGGATCGCAAGGTCTCTAAGGGCATGGGAAATCTTCTCCATCTCAGCAGGCATCAAGCGCGGTACTACTTCTCTATGATATGCTAACTTTGGAACATGTCTCTCACAGGAGAAATAATAACTCAATCTGTCTATCCTCTAGCGAACACTGTGCTTAACAGTGGCACCGATATGAGTTAATCCTCTAGAAGGAGTCTGTCTCTGTAGGGTGACTCTGTGCTTTCCATCCACTGGGTCATGCTCTACTTGAAACTCTATACTACCCCGCCCAAAGCAGAAACTAATTTAGTACCGGTGCTAACCAAAAGAATTATTTTAAGGTTCATAGCTCAAGAGTGTTGGACAGACGGTAAATGCCTAAACCTAGGCTCTGATACCACTAAAACCCTGTCACGCCCCGGAGTAAACCAAAAATAAGGAAAATAAAAATTTTCCTTTATGGGTCCGTAGACACGTGACTAGTTTGTTAACCGTCCTGTCCTTCTAACTCCGCACCATGCAATCATAAGGGAAATGCTAGAGCATAAGCATGACCTAAACTTATCAGAGTATAAATACAGCAGCGGAAATTAAACAAGAGTTACAATAACTTCAATCCTAATATAAGAGGCCATACTTAAAAACTTGATAAACTGTCTATCAGATCTTGGGCAAGGCTTTATTCTCCTTAGCTCCACGGCACAGGATCTTGAACTCTTCTATCTATCTCCCAACCTGCAACACTCTGGGCATACGAATGCCCAGGGCGTAATATGCCGTCAGCCTTGGAACAAGGCTGAGTGAGAGTCTCAATCGCACAATAATCAATATGTCAGGCCCCAACGTAGCATAAATATGGAAAGCGTTTAATTTCCTTTATGGACCCGTAGGTCGCGACAGTTTGAAGGATCGATTCCGTCCCAAACGTCGAACAACATAAAACCATAATCAGAGTAGAGCAATCAAAGCTTACAAATATTTTTCTAACTTATTACATATTACAGCACGGGGTCTCTAAAGGCACATACCGCCTTAAATCAAAACAATAACTATTGTCTATTACAATCATCCTTATTATAAAACAGTTCATGAATTAAAGCATAGAATATTAATAACAGTTTTATCTTCCAAAAGTAGTCGTTCTCAGTTTGCATAATACGAATGTCCAGGGCGCATCAACGCCGTTAGCTTCAAGAAGCTGGTGAGTATTGAAAACATAACTTTGAATGTAACACATACTCATTTACCTTTTTTTCCATTTCTCGATTAATTCAACAAGTTTATATTAAAGCAAGGAGTTCGTTTTAGGAAACAAGCACAATATTAGTTAAAAGATATGATTCATATATATATGTGACCGTGTATGAGAACCATGCACCATCTCATCTTACCGACTCTTTTCTCTCGACAAAACCCAACAATCCACTATCACACACCAGTATCTTTGAAATACTCCGATAGCCACACTTTAGCACAGGGGTGCCAGGGAATGTCCAGTTTGCCTCACACTTTGGTCCGTGGTACCAGGGAGTGTCCAATGCCTCACACTTTGACTAGCTAATCCGCCATGCAAATACCGGAGGAACCCTCACGCAGTATCCAGACTTGGGTATCAGGGAGTGTCCGTAGGCCACACTTTAGCACTACCATGGGTGCTAGGGAATGTCCAAGTTCGGCTTCACACACTTTGACGCTACCATGGTCGTCAAGGAGTGTCCAGTTTTGCCACCATCGTATTTCAAAGACACCCTCGCCGCAATCACAATCACAGTACACCTTGGCACTCACTTACCAGGGAGTGTCCACAACACAATCTCAACCGCACTCACTATGCCACACTGACCATTACTCTTTTCCATACTAACTAACATTCACACTCACCATGCATGTACAACTGACTCCACAAGTATGTCATGAAACATTAAACATAAAGTAAATCACTGAAATGTAGAAACACCGTGCGTACGGGGATTGATAAGTCATAATACAACGTTTTAATCGTCCAAACATACCCAAATAGGATTCTGTTTTAGTAAATTTCCCAAATGGAGCTTTAACAGTTCATAAAATATCACCCAAACTGTTCCTTACCACAAGACAAGCAAAAACTAGAAACTGCCAGAAGTCGCGTGCGCGGGCCGCTCGCTCGAGGGGTCGCTCGAGCGGGCTGCTCGCTCAACCTGCCTATTTTTCATTTTCATTATATAAAATTTTCTGTCTGCCTGGAAACACACACCTCGCGCGCGCGGGTCGCTCGCGCGATCGCGCGCGCGAGATGAAGCAGAGGCTTCATCTTCTTCGTCAGAACTGCTCTGTTTCAGTTTTAAGGGGTCTTTTTGACTCATTTTCAAATTCGAAAGGAAATAGGGCATGTAATATATGAAATTCTTTGTTTTTCAACAGGGATTAAGAATATGAAATCAATTTAACATAATTCAAACCATAGCTCTAAAATTTTATGAAAAATTAAAAGTTGTCAAAACTTAATTTCTAATATACTTTTTCATATGGACAAATTAAGCTTTAATACTTTAAACATAGCATATATGATGTATAATCTTTATAATAATCTCTAAAAACGGATTTTGATCAAGTTTGAAAAATCTTGATTTCAAGCTATGGAGTTTCAAACGTAAGATCAACAATGGTGATTAACAATTTCATACAGCCAAGTAGTAACTAAGCATGAATTACATTTAAGAGTGAGCTTAAAATACTCACTGTGATTGTGATTGAAGTAATTGTTGAGAAAGATGCAAGAATTAAGAACTCCACTCCAAGCTTTGGCTATGGAGATTGAAGCTTTCTCTCTCCAGAAATTTAAACTCTTAAGCTTTCTCTTTTTTTCTCTCTGTGTTCTCTCTCTCACTCTCTCTGTGTTATGTGTATGCTGAAATTGAGAGTGTGAGTGTATACATATAGAAACTCTAAACTCTACAACTTGGTGCCCAAGCATATTCTCACACACTCAACAAATTGAGTTTATTTCCTAATTAACTAATTACTAATATACATAGATATAGATACGTATATACACATTCAAGGCTTGAAAGGGTAGTTTAGATGTATAGGGGTCAAGAGTGGGTGTTTGGGAAATCAAGCTTATGGGATAAGAATACATACACACACAAAGCATTCCCAAACAAACTCAACCCAATCATTGCTTGCCATAAATAGAAATAAAGCAAATGTCATGTCTTTGCTTTACGAAGATTCCAGAATCTGTGGAATCCCAACGTGGCACAGACAGTTTTGAACATAAACTGGTATTTTCGCGTCGCGGTGGTCACCCCAAAAATACAGCAAATTCATTTTAACGTAAGAAATGGTTTTCTGATTTTATAAAAATACTGATTGAGTCAAAAGCAAACATTTCCACCGTTTTGAAATACAGTTTTAAAACCCAACATAGGTATTACCAATTTTGTAAAATTGCAGTTTGGTCCCAATAAGAATTTCAATATGAATCAAAACGAGTATTAAAATTCAAACCATGCGATTAGAAGTTTAAATTAATACCAGGAATACAAATTGAATGTGAAATGTAAATTTAAATTAAATTGAAATGCAGGTTGTTACATCCTTCCTCCCTTAAACAGGATTTCGTCCCCGAAATCAAAACTCACTAGTCATGAAACAACTTCGGGTACTTCTTCCTCATCTCAGCTTCAACTTTCCATGAGGCTTCGTTTTCGTCATGGTGATTGCATTGAACCTTCACCAACGGTATATCCTTATTCCTCAACTTCTTGATACTCTGATCCAGAATCTTCACGGGTCTCTCCTTGTAAGAAATGTTATGAGTTGTTTCAATATTGTCATAACTAACCACGTGCGAGGGGTAGCGTATGTACTTTCTCAGCATACTCACATGAAATACATTGTGAACCCCAGACATCTTCGGTGGTAGCGCGAGTCGATAAGCCACTTTCCCAACACGATCCAAACTCTCAAACATTCCGACGAAACGCGGAGCTAATTTCCCTCTCTTGAGACCGAAGCGTACTACTCCTCGGGTCAGTAAAACCTTAAGAAGTACGTGATCTCCAACACTAAATTCCAATTCTTTTCGGCGTCGATCAGCATAACTCTTATACCTGCTTTGAGCGGTTCTCATCCTTTCCTTGACCAAATAAATCTTCTCGTTGGTTTCTCTAACCAAATCCGGTCCCAACAATTCTGTGTCTCCAACTTCTGCCCAACACAGCGGAGAACGACATGGTCGTCCGTACAATGCTTCGAACAGAGCCATACCGATACTCGTGTGGTAGCTGTTGTTGTAGGCAAATTCAACTAGAGGCAAGTGCGTCTCCCAAGATTCCTCAAAATCGATAACACAAGCTCTAAGCATATCCTCCATGATCTGATTAACACGCACTGTTTGTCCATCTGTCTGAGGGTGAAAAGCAGTACTCATCTTGAGCGAGGTTCCCATAGCTTCTTGCAGACTTTCCCAAAATCCAGAAGTAAAACGTGCATCACGGTCTGACACAATTGACACAGGTGCACCGTGAAGTCGCACAACTTGTATGTACATCCAGCTCATCTTTTCCACCGGGTATGTCATACTATAAGTAATGAAATGAGCAGACTTCGTCAATCGATCCACGATTACCCAAATGGCATCATGATTCTGCTGCTATCGAGGCAATCCTACTACAAAATCCATGGTTATGTGCTCCCACTTCCAACCAGGAACAGGTAGCGGTTGCAACAATCCTGACGGTCTCTGATGTCCGGCCTTGACTTGTTGGCATGTCAAACACTTGGACACAAATTTGGCCATATCATTCTTCATACCTTCCCAACAGAAATTTTTCTTCAAATCTTTGTACATTTTTGTCCCTCCCAGGTGAACGGTATATCTTGACTTATGTGCTTCTTCAAGAATGTCTTTCCTTAGTTCACCACAATCCGGCACACATAATCTATTCCTGCATCGATATCCTCCATCGACTCCCACCTTCCATTCTGTCGGGTCTTTCTCTGACATCTTCATGAACCATGTCTGAAATTTCTCATCTTCTTTCTGAGCTCCAATAATACGGTCGATAAGAACAGGCTGTAGGATAAGACATCCGAAAAGTTGTCATTCTCCTTCTTCAGCACTCTGTACATCGAACTCCGCCAACGTCTCCAATACTCGCAATTCTCTAACCATTAAGGAGGCGTTCGTCTCATGAATCTGCCGACTTAAAGCATCAGCGACCACATTAGCTTTACCAGGGTGGTACTCTAATGTGAAGTTGTAACCTTTGATCAGCTCCATCCATCCGCGTTGCCTCATGTTCAACTCTTTCTGTGTGAACAAATATTTTAGGCTCTTGTGATCAGAGAATAAATCAAACTTCTCACCGTAGAGATAATGTCTCCAAATCTTGAGTTCGAAAACTACTGCTGCCAATTCCAAATCATGAATAGGGTAGTTCAACTCATTCGGCTTCAGGTGTCTAGATCCATAAGCGATAACTCTACCATCTTGCATAAGTACACACCCCAGTCCTTGATATGACGCGTCACTAAAGATAGTGAACCTTTCATCAGGCTTGGGTATAGCTAGTACTGGTGCGGTAGTAAGCCTCTCTTTTAATTCTAGAAAGGCGCGCTCATGCTTCTCTGTCCAGTCGAACTTCAAATTCTTCTTCGTCCCAACCCAGTTAATGGTGTAGCTATTTTTGAAAACCCTTCAACAAGTCTTCTGTAATAGCCTGCGAGTCCAAGAAAACTCCGAACTTCCGTAGGGTTGCTTGACCTAACCCAGTTTGACACAACATCTGTCTTGGACGAATCCACAGAAATTCCTTGATATGACACCTTGTGTCCCAAAAATTTTACTTCTTGCAACCAGAACTCACACTTACTGAACTTAGCATACAAGTGGTGGTCCTTAAGCGTCTGCATCGCAATCCGAAGGTGTTGCTCGTGTTCTTCTGCTGACTTAGAATAGATCAAAATATCATCTATGAAGACGATGGCAAACTGATCCAAATAAGGCTTGAACACTCTGTTCATCAGATCCATAAACACTGCTGTGGATATCGCAGGTTTTTTTTCTTTTACCCACAGCTTTTTCAAAATTAATTTCAAAAGTAAATGAGTCGCCACTTAATTTTTAAAAGGAAAATTAAGAAACCATTTTTAAAGCAAACTGATCTTTCAGAAACCAGAGATTAACTAGGTTCGGGGATTATGGAATGAGAGAGGAAGGAGCCTGTCGGACTAAAACACCATCTCTCATCCTATCTTACGATAGGCCTCTACTCAACATCCTTTTAATCAAATTTATTAATCTAAGCATGCCCTCAACTAATATATATATACATATACATCACAAAAGCATGTCCAAAAGGGTGTAAAATTGCTAATGACAAAATATCATTCATAAGCCACATATTTCAAGTAGCAAGCAATATAATATGCAATAGGGAACAAGAGGGCTTACCCGGGATCCAGCAGGGATATTAAACGTGCAATGCATACAAACAAAAGAAAATCCTAAAAAAAAGAGTCTCTAATCACATATACATATAAGGCAAGATCCTAATTCTAATGTGTCGCGCATGAGGTTGAAAAATTAATAAAATCAAGAAATTAAAATAAATTAAAGGGGGTCCTAGAGATCATACCTTAATAGTGCTACAAAACAAAATGTTAGTCCACATGATATACAAGATGTGAAATTAAAAATAACAATCCTAAATTTCTAGCTTAAACCTATCAAGCATGAAATCCAACTTTATTCAATAGCTAGTTCTAATCATGAGCATTAAATGTACATGAATGAATGAATGTGAACAAGAATAAGACATGGATTTATTCACTAATTTGGGTCACTTAGCCTCTGGATTTAAGCTAAATTACCATTATTCAAAGTATGATTTGGGTCTCAAGACATTAAGGGCCATTTGAGTTGAAATAAACAAGATTAGACAAAAATAGTAGCAGTTTTTTATGAATTACAGAGAGCAGATCATAACTTTAAAAAATGCAAAAGTGTGGTTCCCGTGGTTTGATCTTGATGAATTTTGGACACAAGATGCCTCTGTGTGTCTAGTTTTTAACCCAAAAAAGAAATCAAAGTTTCAACGGTTGGATCTCCGGAAATTGGACAAAAACCAGACATCACTCAGCATTCTACAACCTTCTGTCCAGAGTTCTTACACGATTTTCTAAAACTAGCAAAAATATCAGAAATGCTTTGTTCTTTTTAGGGTGACTTCCTAACATATTAATCTACTTAGAAAAAATTATTTTGGGTCACAAACATTTTATTAAAGCATTGGTTTACTTATTTCAAAAGAGTGTTACTATGCTGAAACTCTGGACATATTGTAGTGTCCTTACAAAACTCACAACCAAACCACTTTAGACATGAAACCACCATAAAACAAAAAAATACAGTGGTAGAATATTGTGTTGTTGACACTTTCCGGTTGATTTCACTTGATTTCGACGGTTAGATTTTGAACTAAAAACCTTTGATCAAAAACAGTTTGTAAACTCACTATTTTCATTTGTCAAATTCAACTCTTATTTGTTAATTCCAACTACTGAACCATGAAGTTGGACTTAAACTAAGCCATCTTCTCCTACCATTTAGTGGTCATTGGAGGCTAAAGACCTTCATATTTGTGGATTTCAAATGAAGTATGAATGAACTTCATGAAATCTCAAGATAAAGAATCTAAACCATGGAGATGTGCTTAGACTCAAAACCACTTCCTCCTACCATTTGATGGTCATTGGAGATGAAGACATGACTATACTCATGAGTCTCAAAGGAATATAGAAAGGATTCCATGAAACATCAAGTTTAGAGGATTCAAGTCATGTGTATGGACTTGGATCCATCTAATTGCTTATAAAATGAAGTGATGATCAAGTATTGACTCCCATGTAAAGCATAAGCTTACATGGGATTCAAAGGATCATACTCAAAAGATGTCAAGAGAGATATTGAAGATCTCCAAGAATCCCAAAGAAATAAACAAAGAGAAATAGAAGAAAGATCAAGGAATTAGAAACAAGGACTTCCAAATTTACTTAACAAACTCTAAAACTTAATCAAGAAAAACTAAAAAATGACTTGAAGATTAGAAGCTCAAAAAGAAAACACTACTAAGATTAGAGGGTCACCTCCAAGCTATCCTCAAAGTTCTTTTCCTTTGAAGATATTCCAAGCTCTTCTTCCTAATTCTCTAAACTCTCTCTTTTGAATTGTGTTGTATATTGTATGTTGTATCACTCTCTTCTATGTTGTTTTCACTCTCTTGTCTTCCTCTCTTGTTGTTGTTGTCCTCAAGGAAGATCCTCCCTCTTTTCATAGACAAAAATTACCAAGTATTTTCAGTGAATTCGGAGTAAAAGACAGGTGTAACCATCCCATTTGGTGGTACAATACGTACTTCCTGAAATTAGACAGACTGCTGCCCAGGGCGGCATTCAAAAGTTATTCGCGACAGTCCGTGGCTGCCGCCGCGACACTCTGCGACTGCCGTTGCGGCATTCCGTGACTGCTGCGCGGCTCTCAGTGAGTGCCGCGACAAATAATTGATTGCCGTATTTTCGTCAACCTTACTTTATCAGATTTTTGTTTTTATCCGCATACACATACGTATTGTACCATAAAATACGGACTTTAAAAAGCAAGCGGCAGTCGGCACTCACTGGATGCCGTGCGGCACTCACCGAGTGCCGCGGGATACTGTCGTGGCCGTTTTCCGTTGAATTTCCCTTTTTGGGTCTTTTCTTTGGTCCCTTTTTCTAAAAAAACTTATTTTTGAAGATCTTTTCCAAAAAATGGTATTTTATACATGAATTCTCCCAAATACCTGGTATTTTCTTCTTTCTGTGAAATTTTATCGCGTTTGGAAAATTTTTTGAAGAGCTTGGAATACTTCGAATCTTTTCGATCCTTATTATCATTGGACGTGGAGGTGACACTCTCCTAAATTCGACGGTCGGTCAAAATTGGGGTGTCTACAACTGCCGGGGCATTCGTCATTCCAAACGGCATCACCAGCAATTCATAATGACCATATCGGGTTCTGAATGCAGTCTTAGGTATATCTTCCTTCCGTACCCTCAACTGGTGATATCCCGACCTTAGGTCTATCTTGGAAAATATCGTAGCTCCTTATAGTTGATCAAATAAGTCGTCGATCCGAGGTAAGGGATACTTGTTCTTGATAGTCACGCGGTTCAATTCTCTGTAATCGATACGCAACCTGAACGTCCCATACTTCTTCTTCACAAATAACACCGGCGCTCCCCAAGGCGATGTACTTGGACGTACAAAACCTAGGTTCTCGAGTTATTGAACTTGCTCCTTTAATTCCAATAGTTCGGTGGGGGCCATTCTATAGGGAACCTTAGTGATTGGTACGGTACCCAGTATAAGCTCAATACAGAACTCTATACTTCTCTCGGGTGGCAAACCAGAAATGTCTTGAAATACTTCTTCGAAGTCCTTGACTACAGGTATAGACGACACTGTCGCTTCTGTACTGACGACTTCGATATTCGCTAAGAATCTCGTGAGGAACATATCTCCTGAAGGGTTACTTTGAAAATCAAAGGGTCGATTCTCATTGTCGGAGAATGTAATTCTCTTCCTCGCACAATCCAATTTCACTTGATTCTGAGAGAGCCAATCCATTCCTAGGATTATGTCGAACTCCTTCATTGATAGGATAATTAGCCTTGCAGGAATTTCACGTTCTCCTAGCCGTAAAGGACAATCCTTGCACACGTGTCCTAATCTGACTGCAGCTCCTAATGGCGAAGTAGCCCTCAAAGCTTTCTCTAAACGATGAGGTAAGATACCCAATCTCCGAATTGTATTAACAGATATGAACGAAAGAGCAGCACCTGTATCAAATAACACTTTAGCATGAGAGTAAAACAGAGTCAATGTACCTTTCACTGCTTGCTGATCAGGTTGAGCTTCTCCATAATCTCCTTCTTCGTACACAGTCCCATCATATTCAGCAGCGTCAGGAAAAACAACATTCACGCTAGTTTGACCTTGCTGACCATAAGTCACTTGCTTAGGGGCAGTACAGAACTTGCTGATGTGAATTGGTTCACCACAGTTTGTAGCAGACTATGCCTTGCTGAGCAGCACGCCTCGGTGCCTTACAATCTCGAGCCAGATGACCGGGGTTGCCACAATTGAAGCATTTTCCAGCATTACTCCCCTCTCCTACTCGGGGCTGAGTCGGATAGGTGATAGCTTGGGTCCTCTTGCTTCCATTGAAATTCCTCTTCTGCCCTTGGGTAAGATTCATTCGTGGTCTATTTCTAAAATTACCCCTTTGATGCGGCCGGAATTCGAATTACTTACGGTTCACTCGAGCGACTTCTTCTAGATCAGTAGCCAAGCTAACCAATCCCTCAAATGACTTATCTAGATGAACGAGAGTCAGGCGGCAAATCTACGGTGCCAACCCTTGGTTATACTTCTGTATATTCTTGTCTTCAGTATCAACCAGGTGTGGAGCGAACCGAGACAGTCTCTCGAACTGTGTGGTGTGTTCTTGCACCGACTTGGTTCCTTGTGTCAGATCCATGAATTCTTTCTCTCTTCTGTGCCTTTCTATAGCCGGGAAATACTTCTCCAAAAATATCCCCTTGAATGCAGTCCACGTTATTCCCATTGCAGCTCCATTCCCGGTAGTAGCTATGACCGAATCCCACCAATCTGCGGCGGCATCGGTTAATTGAAAGGTAGCTAATCTCCTCTTGTCCATCTCATTGCACTGGACAGCTTTGAACATGCGGTCCATCTGTCTCAACCACTGTTCTGCTTTCCAGGGCCCTGTGGTACCTACAAACTGCTCAGGTCTGAGCGCATAGAATCTCTCCAGCAGCTTATCTCCAGTCTGGCGCTCTCATCGGTTTTCATTCTGATTGCTAACCCTTTCAAGACGTCTGACGAAAGCTTCAAACATTCCTGTGGGATCGGCAGCCTCAGGTGCTCCCTCAATCAAATTCATGTTCGTCCTTAGTCCTCCAGCCATTCTATGCATGATAGTGATAGCAGAATGAGGAAAATGCATGCAACATAAGTATAAAGTAGTTTAAATGACAACAACATTCAAAAGAGTATTTCTATATATATAACTTCTTGTCAAGTTGATACAAAAAGCGTGTATGATCAGGTCAATGCCTACCCTATCTATATGGGTTAGGACACATATGTCCCTGCAAGAGTTAATGCCAAAAATGGGGTTATTGCCCTATACTCTAATGCATGTAATTAAAGTTTGCAAAAAGAGGTAGAGCTAATAGTCAAAAGTAGTTAATATGTACAAGATGATATCTAAGAAATCAGTCGTCTTCGTAAGCAGCTATCAGGAGATCTAGCGAGTTGACGGGGCGAAATCGCTGAACAAGGAATGGGCCCACCAAATCAAAATCAGAGCTCTCAGAGGTCGACGAGGAAGCAGCCGCTGGGGCATCTGCCTCAACTGGAACCTACTCAGGCAGAACTAGCTCCAGTGCTAGCTCCTCCTCGAGCTCAGTGGCGAGATCATCTAGATCTATGCCATCCTCTACACCCTCTCCACCTATTGGCACCAAATGAACAGCCTCAGCATCGTCCTCGACGATGGGAACCACTGGCGGAGGCATCTCTAGCTGTGCGAGATGGGCATGCACAACCTGGATCTCAAAGGAAAAATAGAAAGCATCACTATCAACTAGCCTCAGAATCTCAACTAGCACTAAACGCTGAGCCTCTGCGAAATAGCGTATCTCAAAGCGAATACACGCCAAATCAACTATCCCTACCACGTGAACTTGGTGCCACAGATCTGATACTATAGTCGTCGTGGCCAGCTGCTCAGTGGCGGTGTGATATAAATCGAGAAAAGCTGGGACTACTGCCCCGGGAGTCACCAAATGTCCTCCAAACCCGTCTGGTACAAAAAGGGGCAGAGCTGGATCCATATCTGATAAAAAGATAATGACTTAAATTAGGAAAGAGATAATCTTAGGAGTTTGGGTTCTGAGTCTATCCTCCCTGTCGTATCATTGGGTGTGTGAAGCTTAAGCTAACAGATCGTGGAATCGGGTCTAAACTAGTAAACCCTAACCTGGCTAAACTATATTGAAATAAATAATAATCTGGCTCTGATACCACTAAATCTTGTCACGCCCCGACGTAACATAAATATGGAAAGCGTTTAATTTCCTTTATGGACCCGTAGGTCGTGATAGTTTGAAGGATCGATTCCGTCCCAAACGTCGAACAACATAAAATCATAATTAGAGTAGAGCAATCAAAGCTTACAAATATTTTTCTAACTTATTATATATTACAGCACAGGGTCTCTAAAGGCACAAACTGCCTTAAATCAAAACAATAACTATTGTATTACAGTCATCCTTATTACAAAACAGTTCATGAATTAAAGCATAGAATATTAATAACAGTTTTATCTTCCAAAAGCAGCCGTTCTCAGTTTGCATAATCATAATGTTCAGCCTGATCATAACCTGAAAAACCTGAACACGAATGTCCAGGGCGCATCAACGACGTCAGCTTCAAGAAGCTGGTGAGTATCGAAAACATACTTTGAATGTAACACATAGTCATTTACCTTTTTTTCCATTTCTCGATTAATTCAACAAGTTTATATTAAAGCAAGGAGTTCGTTATAGGAAACATGCACAATATTAGTTAAAAGATATGATTCATATATATGTGACCGTGTATGAGAACCATGCACCATCTCATCTTACCGACTCTTTTCTCTCGACAAAACCCAACAATTCACTATCACACACCAGTATCTTTGAAATACTCCGATAGCCATACTTTAGCACAGGGGTGCCAGGGAATGTCCAGTTTGCCTCACACTTTGGTCCGGGGTACCAGGGAGTGTCCAATGCCTCACACTTTGACTAGCTAATCCGCCATGCAAATACCGGAGGAACCCTCATGCAGTATCCAGACTCAGGTATCAGGGAGGTCCGTAGGCCACACTTTAGCACTACCATGGGTGCCAGGGAATGTCCAAGTTCGGCTTCACACACTTTGACGCTGCCATGGTCGTCAAGGAGTGTCCAGTTTTTCCACCATCGTATTTCAAGGACACCCTCGCCGCAATCACAATCACAGCACACTTTGGCACTCACTAACCAGGGAGTGTCCATAACACAATCTCAACCGCACTCACTATGCCGCACTGACCATTACTATTTTCCGTACTAACTAACATTCACACTCACCATGCATGTACAACTGACTCCACAAGTATGTCATGAAACATTAAACATAAAGTAAATCACTAAAATGTAGAAACACCGTGCGTACGGGGATTGATAAGTCATAATACAACTTTTTAATCATCCAAATATACCCAAATAGGATTCTGTTTTAGTAAATTTCCCAAACGGAGCTTTAACAGTTCATAAAATATCACCCAAACTGTTCCTTACCACAAGACAAGCAAAAACTAGAAACTGCCAGAAGTCCCGCTCGCGGGAGGGGTCGCTCGCGCAACCTGCCTATTTTTCATTTTCATTATATAAAATTTTCTGTCTGCCTGGAAACACACACCTCGCGCGCGCGGGTCGCTCGCGCGATCGCGCGCGCGAGATGAAGCGGAGGCTTCATCTTCTTCGTCAGAACTGCTCTATTTCAGTTTTAAGGGGTCTTTTTGACTCATTTTCAAATTCGGAAGGAAATAGGGCATGTAATATATGAAATTCTTTGTTTTTCAACAAGGATTAAGAATATGAAATCAATTTAACATAATTCAAAACATAGTTCTAAAATTTTATGAAAAATTAAAAGTTGTCAAAACTTAATTTCTAATATACTTTTTCATATGGACAAATTAAGCTTTAATACTTTAAACATAGCATATATGATGTATAATCTTTATAATAATCTCTAAAAATGGATTTTGATCAAGTTTGAAAAATCTTGATTTCAAGCTATGGAGTTTCAAACGTAAGATCAACAATGGTGATTAACAATTTCATACATCCAAGTAGTAACTAAGCATGAATTACATTTAAGAGTGAGCTTAAAATACTCACTGTGATTGTGATTGAAGTAATTGTTGAGAAAGATGCAAGAATTAAGAACTCCACTCCAAGCTTTGGCTATGGAGATTGAAGCTTTCTCTCTCCACAAATTTAAACTCTCAAGCTTTCTCTTTTTTTCTCTCTGTGTTCTCTCTCTCACTCTCTCTGTGTTATGTGTATGCTGAAATTGAGAGTGTGAGTGTATACATATAGAAACTCTAAACTCTACAACTTGGTGCCCAAGCATATTCTCACATACTCAACAAATTGAGTTTATTTCCTAATTAACTAATTACTAATATACACAGATATAGATACGTATATACACATTCAAGGCTTGAAAGGGTAGTTTAGATGTGTAGGGGTCAAGAGTGGGTGTTTGGGAAATCAAGCTTATGGCATAAGAATACATACACACACAAAGCATTCCCAAACAAACTCAACCCAATCATTGCTTGCCATAAATAGAAATAAAGCAAATGTCATGTCTTTGCTTTACGAAGATTCCAGAATATGTGGAATCCCAACGTGGCACAGACAGTTTTGAACATAAACTGGTATTTTCGCGTCGCGGTGGTCACCCAAAAAATACAGCAAATTCATTTGAACGTAAGAAATGGTTTTCTGGTTTTATAAAAATACTGATTGAGTCAAAAGCAAACATTTCCACCGTTTTGAAATACAGTTTTAAAACCCAACACAGGTATTACCAATTTTGTAAAATTGCAGTTTGGTCCCAATAAGAATTTCAATATGAATCAAAACGAGTATTAAAATTCAAACCATGCGATTAGCAGTTTAAATTAACACCAGGAATACAAATTGAATGTGAAATGTAAATTTAAATTAAATTGAAATGCAGATTGTTACATCCTTCCTCCCTTAAACATGATTTCGTCCCCGAAATCAAAACTCACTAGTCATGAAACAACTCCGGGTACTTCTTCCTCATCTCAATTTCAACTTCCCATCAGGCTTCGTTCTCGTCATGGTGATTGCACTGAACCTTCACCAACGGTATATCCTTATTCCTCAACTTCTTGATACTCTGATCCAGAATCTTCACGGGTCTCTCCTTGTAAGAAATGTTATGACTTGTCTCAATATCGTCATAACTAACTACGTGCGAGGGGTAGCGTATGTACTTTCTCAGCATACTCACATGAAATACATTGTGAACCCCAGACATCTTCGGTGGTAGCGCGAGTCGATAAGCCACTTTCCCAACACGATCCAAACTCTCAAACAGTCCAACGAAACGCGGAGCTAATTTTCCTCTCTTGAGACCGAAGCGTACTACTCCTTGGGTCAGTAAAACCTTAAGAAGTACGTGATCTCCAACACTAAATTCCAATTCTTTTCGGCGTCGATCAGCATAACTCTTATACCTGCTTTGAGCGGTTCTCATCCTTTCCTTGACCAAATAAATCTTCTCATTGGTTTCTCTAACCAAATCCGGTCCCAACAATTCTGTGTCTCCAACTTCTGCCCAACACAGCAGAGAACGACATGGTCGTCCGTACAATGCTTCGAACGGAGCCATACCGATACTCGTGTGGTAGCTGTTGTTGTAGGCAAATTCAACTAGAGGTAAGTGCGTCTCCCAAGATTCTTCGAAATCGATAACAGAAGCCCTAAGCATATCATCCATGATCTGATTAACACGCACAGTTTGTCCATCTGTCTGAGGGTGAAAAGCAGTGCTCATCTTGAGCGAGGTTCCCATAGCTTCTTGCAGACTTTCCCAAAATCCAGAAGTAAAACGTGCATCACGGTCTGACACAATTGACACAGGTGCACCGTGAAGTCGCACAACTTGTTGTATGTACATCCAGCTCATCTTTTCCATCGGGTATGTCATACTATAAGCAATGAAATGAGCAGACTTTGTCAATCGATCCAAGATTACCCAAATGGCATCATGATTCTGCTACTATCGAGGCAATCCTACTACAAAATCCATGGTTATGTGCTCCCACTTCCAACCAGGAACAGGTAGCGGTTGCAACAATCCTGACGGTCTCTGATGTCCGGCCTTGACTTGTTGACATGTCAAACACTTGGACACAAATTTGGCCATATCATTCTTCATACCTTCCCACCAGAAATTTTTCTTCAAATCTTTGTACATTTTCGTCCCTCCCAGGTGAACGGTATATCTTGACTTATGTGCTTCTTCCAGAATGTCTTTCCTTAGTTCACCACAATCCGGCACACATAATCTATTCCTGCATCGATATCCTCCATCAACTCCCACCTTCCATATTGTCGGGTCTTTCTCTGACATCTTCATGAACCATGTCTGAAACTTCTCATCTTCTTTCTGAGCTCCAATAATACGGTCGATAAGAACAAGCTGTAGGATAAGACATCCGAAAAGTTATCATTCTCCTTCTTCAGCACTCTATACATCGAACTCCGCCAACGTCTCCAATACTCGCAATTCTCTAACCATTAAAGAGGCGATCGTCTCATGAATCTGCCGACTTAAAGCATCAGCGACCACATTAGCTTTACCAGGGTGGTACTCTAATGTGAAGTCGTAATCTTTGATCAGCTCCATCCATCCGCGTTGCCTCATGTTCAACTCTTTCTGTGTGAACAAATATTTTAGGCTCTTGTGATCAGAGAATAAATCAAACTTCTCACCGTAGAGATAATGTCTCCAAATCTTGAGTGCGAAAACTACTGCTGCCAATTCCAAATCATGAATAGGGTAGTGCAACTCATTCGGCTTCAGGTGTCTAGATCCATAAGCGATAACTCTACCATCTTGCATAAGTACACACCCCAGTCCTTGATATGACGCGTCACTAAAGATAGTGAACTTTTCATCAGGCTTGGGTATAGCTAGTACTGGTACGGTAGTAAGCCTCTCTTTCAATTCTAGAAAGGCGCGCTCATGCTTCTCTGTCCAGTCGAACTTCAAATTCTTCTTCGTCAACCCAGTTAATGATGTAGCTATTTTTGAAAACCCTTCAATAAATGTTCTGTAATAGCCTGCGAGTCCAAGAAAACTCTGAACTTCCGTAGGGTTGCTTGACCTAACCCAGTTTGACACAGCATCCGTCTTGGACGAATCCACAGAAATTCCTTGAGATGACACCTTGTGTCCCAAAAAATTTACTTCTTGCAACCAGAACTCACACTTACTGAACTTGGCATACAAGTGGTGGTCCTTAAGCGTCTGCATCGCAATCCGTACGTGTTGCTCATGTTCTTCTGCTGACTTAGAATAGATCAAAATATCATCTATAAAGACGATGGCAAACTGATCCAAATAAGGCTTGAACACTCTGTTCATCAGATCCATAAACACTGCTGTGGATATCGCAGGTTTTTTTCTTTTACCCACAGCTTTTTCAAAATTAATTTCAAAAGTAAATGAGTCGCCACTTAATTTTTAAAAGGAAAATTAAGAAACCATTTTTAAAGCAAACTGATCTTTCAGAAATCAGAGATTAACTAGGTCCGGGGATTATGGAATGAGAGAGGAAGGAGCCTGTCGGACTAAAACACCCTCTCTCATCCTATCTTATGAAAAGCCTCTACTCAACATCCTTTTAATCAAATTTATTAATCTAAGCATGCCCTCAACTAATATATATATACATATACATCACAAAAGCATGTCCAAAAGGGTGTAAAATTGCTAATGACAAAATATCATTCATAAGCCACATATTTCAAGTAGCAAGCAATATGATATGCAATAGGGAACAAGAGGGCTTACCCGGGATCCAGCAGCGATATTAAACGTGCAATGCATACAAACAAAAGAAAATCCTAAAAAAAAGAGTCTCTAATCACATATATATATAAGACAAGATCCTAATTCTAATGTGTCGCGCATGAGGTTGAAAAATTAATAAAATCAAGAAATTAAAATAAATTAAAGGGGGTCTTAGAGATTATACCTTAATAGCACTACAAAACAAAATGTTAGTCCACATGATATACAAGATGTGAAATCAAAAATAACAATCCTAAATTTCTAGCTTAAACCTATCAAGCATGAAATCCAACTTTATTCAATAGCTAGTTCTAATTATGAGCATTAAATGTACATGAATGAATGAATGTGAACAAGAATAAGACATGGATTTATTCACTAATTTGGGTCACTTAGCCTCTAGATTTAAGCTAAATTACCATTATTCAAAGTATGATTTGGGTCTCAAGACATTAAGGGCCATTTGAGTTGAAATAAACAAGATTAGACAAAAATAGTAGCAGTTTTTTATGAATTACAGAGAGCAGATCATAACTTTAAAAAATGCAAAAGTGTGGTTCCCGTGGTTTGATCTTGATGAATTTTGGACACAAGATGCCTTTGTGTGTCTAGTTTTTAACCCAAAAAAGAAATCAAAGTTTCAACAGTTGGATCTCCGGGAATTGGACAAAAACCAGACATCACTCAGCATTCTACAACCTTCTGTCCAGAGTTCTTGCACGATTTTCTAAAACTAGCAAAAATATCAGAAATGCTTTGTTCTTTTTAGGGTGACTTCCTAACACATTAATCTACTTAGAAAAAATTATTTTGGGTCACAAACATTTTATTAAAGCATTGGTTTACTTATTTCAAAAGAGTGTTACTATGCTGAAACTCTGGACATATTGTAGTGTCCTTACAAAACTCACAACCAAACCACTTTAGACATGAAACCACCTTAAAACAAAAAAATACAGTGGTAGAATATTGTGTTGTTGACACTTTCCGGTTGATTTCACTTGATTTCGACGGTTAGATTTCGAACTAAAAATCTTTGATCAAAAACAGTTTGTAAACTCACTGTTTTCATTTGTCAAATTCAACTCTTATTTGTTAATTCGAACTATTGAACCATGAAGTTGGACTTAA
Source organism: Hydrangea macrophylla (assembly GCA_033977485.1). Lineage (NCBI taxonomy): Eukaryota > Viridiplantae > Streptophyta > Magnoliopsida > Cornales > Hydrangeaceae > Hydrangea > Hydrangea macrophylla. The sequence goes on along the minus strand of CM066990.1, from coordinate 7,034,599 downwards.
ACTAAGCCATCTTCTCCTACCATTTAGTGGTCATTGGAGGCTAAAGACCTTCATATTTGTGGATTTCAAATGAAGTATGAATGAACTTCATGAAATCTCAAGATAAAGAATCTAAACCATGGAGATGTGCTTAGACTCAAAACCACTTCCTCCTACCATTTGATGGTCATTGGAGATGAAGACATGACTATACTCATAAGTCTCAAAGAAATATAGAAAGGATTCCATGAAACATCAAGTTTAGAGGATTCAAGTCATGTGTATGGACTTGGATCCATCTAATTGCTTATAAAATGAAGTGATGATCAAGTATTGACTCCCATGTAAAGCATAAGCTTACATGGGATTCAAAGGATCATACTCAAAAGATGTCAAGAGAGATATTGAAGATCTCCAAGAATCCCAAAGAAATAAACAAAGAGAAATAGAAGAAAGATCAAGGAATTAGAAACAAGGACTTCCAAATTTACTTAACAAACTCTAAAACTTAATCAAGAAAAACTAAAAAATGACTTGAAGATTAGAAGCTCAAAAAGAAAACACTACTAAGATTAGAGGGTCACCTCCAAGCTATCCTCAAAGTTCTTTTCCTTTGAAGATATTCCAAGCTCTTCTTCCTAATTCTCTAAACTCTCTCTTTTGAATTGTGTTGTATATTGTATGTTGTATCACTCTCTTCTATGTTGTTTTCACTCTCTTGTCTTCCTCTCTTGTTGTTGTTGTCCTCAAGGAAGATCCTCCCTCTTTTTATAGACAAAAATTACCAAGTATTTTCAGTGAATTCGGAGTAAAAGACAGGTGTAACCATCCCATTTGGTGGTACAATACGTACTTCCTGAAATTAGACAGACTGCTGCCCAGGGCGGCATTCAAAAGTTATTCGCGACAGTCCGTGGCTGCCGCCGCGGCACTCTGCGACTGCAGTCGCGGCATTCCGTGACTGCCGCGCGGCTCTCTGTGAGTGCCGCGACAAATAATTGATTGTCGTATTTTCGTCAACCTCACTTTATAAGATTTTTATTTTTATCCGCATACACATACGTATTGTACCATAAAATACAGACTTTAAAAGCAAACGGCAGTCGGCACTCACTGGATGTCGTGCGGCACTCACGGAGTGCCGCGGGATACTGCCGTGGCCGTTTTATGTTGAATTTCCCTTTTTAGGTCTTTTCTTTCTTCCCTTTTTCTAAAAAAAAACTTATTTTTGAAGATCTTTTCCAAAAAATGGTATTTTATACCTGAATCCTCCCAAATACCTGGTATTTTCTTCTTTCTGTGAAATTTTATCACGTTTTGAAAATTTTCTGAAGAGCTTGGAATACTTCGAATCTTTTCGATCCTTATTATCATTGGACGTGGAGGTGACACTCTCCTAAATTCGACGGTCGTTCAAAATTGGGGTGTCTACAACTGCCGGGGCATTCGTCATTCCAAACGGCATCACCAGCAATTCATAATGACCATATCGGGTTCTGAATGCAGTCTTAGGTATATATTCCTTCCGTACCCTCAACTGGTGATATCCCGACCTTAGGTCTATCTTGGAAAATGTCGTAGCTCCTAATAATTGATCAAATAAGTCATCGATCCGAGGTAAGGGATACTTGTTCTTGATAGTCACGCGGTTCAATTCTCTGTAATCGATACGCAACCCGAACGTCCCATCTTTCTTCTTCACAAATAACACCGGCACTCCCCAAGGCGATGTACTTGGACGTACAAAACCTAGGTTCTCGAGTTCTTGAACTTGCTCCTTCAATTCCAATAGTTCGGTCGGGGCCATTCTATAGGGAACCTTGGTGATTGGTACGGTACCCGGTATAAGCTCAATACAGAACTCTATACTTCTCTCGGGTGGCAAACTAGAAATGTCTTGAAATACTTCTTCGAAGTCCTTGACTACAGGTATAGACGACACTGTCGCTTTTCTACTGACGACTTCAATATTCGCTAAGAATCTCGTGAGGAACATATCTCCTGAAGGGTTACTTTGAAAATCAAAGGGTCGATTCTCATTGTCGGAGAATGTAATTCTCTTCCTCGCACAATCCAATTTCACTTGATTCTGAGAGAGCCAATCCATTCCTAGGATTATGTCAAACTCCTTCATTGATAGGATAATTAGCCTTGCAGGAATTTCACGGTCTCCTAGCCGCAAAGGACAATCCTTGCACACGTGTCCTAATCTGACTGCAGCTCCTAATGGCGAAGTAGCCCTCAAAGCTTTCTCTAAACGATGAGGTAAGATACCCAATCTCTGAATTGTATTAACAGATATGAACGAAAGAGCAGCACCTGTATCAAATAACACTTTAGCATGAGAGTTAAACAGAGTCAATGTACCTTTCACTGCTTGCTGATCAGGTTGAGCTTCTCCATAATCTCCTTCTTCGTACACAGTCCCATCATATCCAGCGGCGTCAGGAAAAACAAGATTCACGCTAGTTTGACCTTGCTGACCATAAGTCACTTGCTTAGGGGAAGTACAAAACTTGCTGATGTAAATTGGTTCACCACAGTTGTAGCAGACTATGCCTTGCTGAGCAGCACGCCTCGGTGCCTTACAATCTCGAGCCAGATGACCGGGGTTGCCACAATTGAAGCATTTTCCACTATTACTCCCCTCTCCTACTCGGGGCTGAGTCGGATAGGTGATAGCTTGGGTCCTCTTGCTTCCATTGAAATTCCTCTTCTGCCCTTGGGTAAGATTCATTGGTGGTCTATTTCTAAAATTACCCCTTTGAGGCGACGGAATTCGAATTACTTACGGTTCACTCGAGCGACTTCTTCTAGATCAGTAGCCAAGCTAACCAATCCCTCAAATGACTTATCTAGATGAACGAGAGTTAGGCGGCGAATCTGCGATGCCAACTCTTGGTTATACTTCTGTATATTCTTGTCTTCAGTATTAACCAGGTGTGGAGCGAACCGAGACAGTCTCTCGAACTGTGTGGTGTACTCTTGCACTGACTTGGTTCCTTGTGTCAGATCCATGAATTCTTTCTCTCTTCTGTGCCTTTCTGTAGCCGGGAAATACTTCTCCAAAAATCTCCCCTTGAATGCAGTCCACGTTATTCCCATTGCAGCTCCATTCCCGGTAGTAGCTATGACCGAATCCCACCAATCTGCGACGGCATCGGTTAATTAAAAGGTAGCTAATCTCCTCTTGTCCATCTCATTGCACTGGACAGCTTTGAACATGCGGTCCATCTGTCTCAACCACTGTTCTGCTTTCCAGGGCTCTGTGGTACCTGCAAACTGCTCGGGTCTGAGCGCACAGAATCTCTCCAGCAGCTTATCTCCAGTCTGGGGGTCTCATCGGTTTTCATTCTGATTGCTAACCCTTTCAAGACGTCTGACGAAAGCTTCAAACATTCCTGTGGGATCGGCAGCCTCAAGTGCTCCCTCAATCAAATTCCTGTTCGTCCTTAGTCCTCCAGCCATTCTATGCATGATAGTGATAGCAGAATGAGGAAAATGCATGCAACATAAGTATAAAGTAGTTTAAATGACAATAACATTCAAAAGAGTATTTCTATATATATAACTTCTTATCAAGTTGATACAAAAAGCATGTATGATCAGGTCAATGCCTACCCTATCTATATGGGTTAGGACACATATGTCCCTGCAAGAGTTAATGCCAAAAATGGGGTTATTGCCCTATACTCTAATGCATGTAATTAAAGTTTGCAAAAAGAGGTAGAGCTAATAGTCAAAAGTAGTTAATATGTACAAGGTGATATCTAAGAAATCAGTCGTCTTCGTAAGCAGCTATCAGGAGATCTAGCGAGTTGACAGGGCAAAATCGCTGAACAAGGAACGGGCCCACCAAATCAAAATCAGAGCTCTGAGAGGTTGACGAGGAAGCAGCCGCTGGGGCATCTGCCTCAACTGGAACCTCCTCAGGCAGAACTAGCTCCAGTGCTAGCTCCTCCTCGAGCTCAGTGGCGAGATCATCTAGACCTATGCCATCCTCTACACCCTCTCCACCTATTGGCACCAAATGAACAGCCTCAGCATCGTCCTCGACGATGGGAACCACTGGCGGAGGCATCTCTAGCTGTGCGAGATGGGCATGCACAACCTGGATCTCAAAGGAAAAATAGAAAGCATCACTATCAACTATCCTCAGAATCTCAACTAGCACTAAACGCTGAGCCTCCGCGAAATAGCGTATATCAAGGTGAATATACGCCAAATCAACTATCCCTACCATGTGAACTTGGTGCCACAGATCTGATACTATAGTCGTCGTGGCCAGCTGCTCAATGGCGGTGTGATATAAATCGAGAAAAGCTGGGACTACTGCCCCAGGAGTCACCAAATGTCCTCCAAACCCGTCTGGTATAAAAAGGGGATGAGCTGGATCCATATCTGATAAAAAGATAATGACTTAAATCAGGAAAGAGATAATCTTAGGAGTTTGGGTTCTGAGTCTATCCTCCCTGTCGTATCATTGGGTGTGTGAAGCTTAAGCTAACAGATCATGGAATCGGGTCTAAACTGGTAAACCCTAACCTGGCTAAACTATATTGAAATAAATAATAATCTGGCTCTGATACCACTAAATCTTGTCATGCCCCAACGTAGCATAAATATGGAAAGCGTTTAATTTCCTTTATGGACCCGTAGATCGTGACAGTTTGAAGGATCGATTCCGTCCCAAATGTCGAACAACATAAAACCATAATCAGAGTAGAGCAATCAAAGCTTACAAATATTTTTCTAACTTATTACATATTACAGCAAACTGCCTTAAATCAAAATAATAACTATTGTATTACAGTCATCCTTATTACAAAATAGTTCATGAATTAAAGCATAGAATATTAATAACAGTTTTATCTTCCAAAAGCAGCCGTTATCAGTTTGCATAATCATAATGTTCAGCCTGAGCATAACCTGAAAAACCTGAACACGAATGTCCAGGGCGCATCAACGATGTCAGCTTCAAGAAGCTGGTGAGTATTGAAAACATACTTTGAATGTAACACATACTCATTTACCTTTTTTCCATTTCTCGATTAATTCAACAAGTTTATATTAAAGCAAGGAGTTCGTTTTAGGAAACATGCACAATATTATTTAAAAGATATTATTCACATATATGTGACCGTGTATGAGAACCATGCACCATCTCATCTTACCGACTCTTTTCTCTCGACAAAACCCAACAATCCACTATCACACACCAGTATCGTTGAAATACTCCGATAGCCACACTTTAGCACAGGGGTGTCAGGGAATGTCCAGTTTGCCTCACACTTTGGTCCGGGGTACCAGGGAGTGTCCAATGCCTCACACTTTGACTACCTAATCCACCATGCAAATACCGGAGGAACCCTCACGCAGTATCCAGACTCGGGTATCAGGGAGTGTCCGTAGGCCACACTTTAGCACTATCATGGGTGCCAGGGAATGTCCAAGTTTGGTTTCACACACTTTGACGCTACCATGGTCGTCAGGGAGTGTCCAGTTTTGCCATCGTCGCATTTCAAAGACACCCTCGCCGCAATCTCAATCACAACACACTTTGGTACTCACTTACCAGGGAGTGTCCACAACACAATCTCAACTGCACTCACTATGCCACACTGACCATTACTCTTTTCCATACTAACCAACATTCACACTCACCATGCATATACAACTGACTCCACATGTATGTCATAAAACGTTAAACATAAAGTAAATCACTGAAATGTAGAAACACCGTGCGTGCGGGGATTGATAAGTCATAATACAACGTTTTAATCGTCCAAACATACCCAAATAGGATTCTATTTTAGTAAATTTCCCAAATAGAGCTTTAATAGTTCATAAAATATCACCCAAACTGTTCCTTACCACAAGACAAGAAAACTAGAAACTGCTAGAAGTCGCGCGCGCGGGCCGCTTGCGTGAGGGGTCGCTCGCGCGGGCCGCTCGCACGACCTACCTATTTTTCATTTTCATTATATAAAATTTTCTGTCTGCCTGGAAACACACACCTCGCATGCGCAGGTCACTCGCGCGAGGGGTCGCTCGCGCGATCGCGCGCTAGATGAAGCAGGGGCTTCATCTTCTTCGTCAGAACTGCTCTGTTTCAGTTTTAAAGGGTCTTTTTGACCCATTTTCAAATCCTGAAGCAAATAGGGCATGTAATATATGAAATTCTTTATTTTTCAACAAGGATTAAGAATATGAAATCAATTTAACATAATTCAAACCATAGCTCTCAAATTTTATGAAAAATTTAAAGTTGTCAAAACTTAATTTCTAATATACTTTTTCAACAAGGATAAATTAAGCTTTAATACTTTAAACATAGAATATATGATGTATAATCTTTCGTAATCATCTCTAAAAATGAATTTTGATCAAGTTTGAAAAATCTTGATTTCAAGCTATGGAGTTTCAAACGTAAGATCTACAATGGTGATTAACAATTTCATACACCCAAGTAGTAACTAAGCATGAATTACATTGAAGAGTGAGTTTAAAATACTCACTGTGATTGTGATTGAAGTAATTGTTGAGAAAGATACAAGAATTAAGAACTCCATTCCAAGCTTTGGCTATGGAGATTGAAGCTTTCTCTCTCCAGAAATTTAAACTCTCAAGCTTTCTCTTTTTTTCTCATTGTGTTCTCTCTCTCACTCTCTCTGTGTTATGTGTATGTTGAAAGTGAGAGTGTGAGTGTATACATATAGAAACTCTAAACTCTACAACTTGGTGCCCAAGCATATTCTCACACACTCAACAAATTGAGTTTATTTCCTAATTAACTAATTACTAATATACACAGATATAGATACGTATATACACATTCAAGGCTTGAAAGGGTAGTTTAGATGTATAGGGGTCAAGAGTGGGTGTTTGGGAAATCAAGCTTATGGCATAAGAATACATACACACACAAAGCATTCCCAAACAAACTCAACCCAATAATTGCTTGCCATAAATAGAAATAAAGCAAATATCATATCTTTGCTTTACGAAGATTCCAGAATCTGTGGAATCCCAACGTGGCGCAGACAGTTTTGAACATAAACTGGTATTTTCGCGTCGCGGTGGTCACCCCAAAATACAGCAAATTCATTTTAACGTAAGAAATGGTTTTCTGGTTTTATAAAAATACTGATTGAGTCAAAAGCAAACATTTCCACTGTTTTGAAATACAGTTTTAAACCCAACACAGGTATTACCAATTTTGTAAAATTGTAGTTTGGTCCCAATAAGAATTTCAATATGAATCAAAACGAGTATTAAAATTCAAATCATGCGATTAGCAGTTTAAATTAACACCAGGAATACAAATTGAATGTGAAATGTAAATTTAAATTAAATTGAAATGCAGGTTGTTACACAATAAATACAAAACATCTCTCGACTCACGTCATAGTTTAGTATCTTAAGATATGGTTAATGTCTTATCAAAAGACGCATTCTTACCACGGACATAGCAGAGGTCTCAACAAGACAAGTAGACAGATAAACATATCATCATAGAATACCTTCTCCTTATTATATCCTCGTGTGTGCAAATGCATGACCAATGCGACTTACTCCCAACTCTTACTTTTCAAAACAGACACTTTTCAAAACCTTTTCATTTTAAAACCAAAACTTTCCAAAACCAAATCATTTTGAACCAAACCCTTTTTATTCACCAATTCAATCTCATCATTCACTTTCTCTTTCTCATCCACTTGACAACATGCGGTATATCGAGGGTGATAACATGCTATCACAGCCAATTCATACTCATCCCTTGATAGGCTGCCGGACGTCTTTACGGCGCACACTATCTGTAAACAATGAAACTAGCACATGGGACGTCTTCAACCATGTGTATACTCCCACCGGTCATTTACACAGCTGAGAAGTATATTAGAGCACAAGACGGACATCTTCAACGATACATGGGACGTCTTCAACCATGTATGCACATCACCGGACGTCTTCAACGGCGAGAGGCGCGCTAGGAACCCTAACCATTCATGTCCACCCTGCTCGTCAGCCGTTGATCCATCGGATCTAGAAATCACATCTCTTTCACATTCACATATCTTATCTTATTCACATTTTCGTCAAACACCTCTCTTTCTCATACAATGCATGCTAACACATGTCATGAAATGCAAGAGAGTCCACTACCGATACTCATATGAAAAACCACTTTCATTTCTCTTTATTATTAACATAGCATGCGTTATCTAGTCCGGTTAACAACCATCGTAAAATGTGCATTTAACAGTTAGTAGCAGAAACATAACATATAAAACATGGATCACATAGCATAGATTTGATACCAATAATCATATAAATAAAACCCTTTACATGCTCACGTATGCGATAGCACTACCATAACATGCTTTGCATAGTCTTACAATTATTGGAATACATGTGGCATCATAAATCGGCATATTACTTATACAAAACATCATACAGGTAGCTTTTAAACATCTTATATTAATCTTATTAGGATTAAAGTGAGGTTAGAAAACTCACCTCGAGTCGCCGATCCTCGAAAAGCAAATAACCGTCAAGTTCTACAACAATAAACAGAATAAACAGTAATAATGTATGAGTACAACCATAGGGGCAAAATGGTAATTTTAGAAAAGGAGGTTATAAACCTCAAGGTAGTGATCTACGTGTCATTCTAAGTCTAATGCCACTGACTATACTCAAATCGGAGTCCGTCGCGTTTTACGAGGTAAAAAGGTAGGACTTACTACACTAATGCAGGCCCTAAAAGACAGACTGTATTTTCGACCGAGTTGAAAAGTCACTAAACTTTAAGAGAATGTTCTAGACATTATTCTAAGACTCTGGAGACTGACTGCGTAATTTTCAAAGTCCTATATTATTTATTATGAATTATTGAAGATAACATATACCCGAAAATACCCGAAAAGGGATTTAAATACATAAATATACCTATACTATGAAATCAGTACTTAGAAGTATTTTTATTAAATACTGGATATTAAAATACACTTCCAGTATTTATCTTATAATTTTCGGAGCTCGTTTGGTATTTTTAATAATTAATATACTCATAAAATAGCTCCGTAATAATTATTAAAAATGCTAGATTATAATATTAGAGCTTTATAATTTACATTATATAATAAAATAATCCTAGGGTCATTACCCTAACTTTTTAGAATTTATAAATACATATAGGTATTTATTAACTATTTAAAACTATTTAAAACTGATATTTATTATTTATATTAACCATATAAATAATAAATATATAATATATATAATGTAATAATGATATATAGAATATTAAAAATATTATTCTATAATATAAAACATTAATGGTATAATTATAAACCATTTATAACAATTAAAATATTTTAAACTAATTACAATTAATAATACTTATAATAATAATAATAATAATAATAATAATAATAATAATAATCTTCAGACCCGTGGGTCAACCCGAACTGACCCTAACCAAATGGGTAACCCGAACACACTCTCAAGGGAACCCAAACTAGAAACCGTTTGGGTCAAACCGACCCGACCCGATTTTAACTAGGTAACCCAAATCTACTCACAAGGAAACCCAAATGCGCGACCCGTTGGCTCTGACCCGACCCAACAAAAACCTAAACGGACTACCCATATACACACTCACGCAAACCCAACCCGTGAACCCATTCGTGTTGAACCTATACCCGAACCCAAACCCACTCATACTCACAAACTAGTCCTACCCATTAACCCGAACCTGGGCCGAACCTAGCCCAAACCCAGATCCACTAACAGACTCAATAGAACCCAAACCATACCCAACCAAATCCGCGACCCGGCCCATGGCGTCAAAACGACGCCGTTCAATTAAAATGACCCACGGGTTTATTAAAACCCGATCCAAGCCCAGACCCTTACCCACTTATACATACAGACTGAACCGCCCCGTTTACCCGAACCCGACCCAAAGTCAGCCCGACGTCAAAACGATGTCGTGCTACTTAAGTTGGCCCACGGGTTAATTTAACCCGGCCCAAACCCAAACCCTGACCCATCTATACACACATCTTAACCCTACCCTTACCTGACCTTCTTCTCTGGTGACCCCGACGCCGCCGGTGACCCGCGATTTCGCCGGAAAACTTCTAATGGCCATAACTTCTTCACCTATCCATGAAAATCCCTAAACCCAATGCCAAACTGACCGGAATTTGCCCCTCTATCACATACTAGAAGCTGGATAATGGGTTCATTCGTTTGGGTCTCCTACCAGGCCATTATTCTTTTGGCCAAAATAAAGAATAATGGCCTGCATGGTCATTCAAACGTACACCAAATCAAAACTTGCTATAAGGGGGTTTATCTGGGACCAAGGGGGTCACAATGGTCTAGATTTGGGGTGTTTTGGTCGAGATTGGAAAATCAAGCTTCAAGTGTGAAGCTTTAATGGCTATCGGAGCTCATCCAGAGCTTAGGGCTCTGTTTGGCTTCATGCATGCAGGTCCTAGGCCATCTAGATGACATGCAGGGGTTTAAAATGAAACGAGGGGTGTGGGTTTACCTTAGATTGCCTTTGGTCCTCTCAACCTTCTCCGATCAACCTTCTTCTCTCTCTTCTACGTCTCCTTTCTGCTTCTCCTTCTCTATGCTTCTCTATGTGACAGTGTGTGTGAAGAGAATGGACAGAGAGGGGTGTGTATAGTGTACAATGTAGGGATGTGAGTGTGGTGTATACAAATCGTGGGTGTGGGGTGGATGATCTCTCAAGCTCTCTCTTCCCCTCTCAGTTTCTCTCTCTCATACAATCTGTATAAATAGATTTGTGGGGTGGTGATGGTGTTAAATGAGAGGGTGATGGGTTATATAGGGGGAAATGGGAGGGAAGTTATCATGTGTAATTGGTGCACGCAAAGTATGTGCATGTATAAGTTTTTGTGTGTGTCCAAGGGTAGATCGAGTGGGGTCCATATAGGGTGGTAGTGTGGGTCCCACATCTTGGGTAGGTACACTGGGATGTGTGCCTGAGTCCTAAGGTACGTGCAATACTGACTATAAGTGATACAGAAAATGTAATCCTGTACCAGGATGTGTACGGGTCTAAATGCAAGTCTACCTATGGTTTTTAATATAGAAAATATAAACGCCGGGGTTACGACCACTATAATAGACTCCAGGTTAAAAGTATCATCGTTGTCATTAAGACGTTGACTGAGAATCCTCTCCAAGGTTTTCTAATTAAGAAAATCCTAATGGACCTTCTGTAACTGTCAGCATGGTGACGTCATCACTTCTAATCCTATGTGGAATTTCTGGGGAAATTTAGGGTGCTACAGTATTTCACTTTCTCTTTTGTAAAACATAGTTCAATTCTCATAATTGTTCCCAAGTTCTTACATTTTTTCATAGTTCAAGGTTTCATCATCAGAATGTCTTCAATCTATAAGGTCGTTTGATCGATCTTAACTTGTTGATTTACTTGGTAAATTTAGATCTTGACACGATTTGACTTGTGTGCTTCAATACTGTCAAGGAGTCTTTCAACAATGGTACTTTCCTACTTGTTTTTAACAATCTGCCAAAAGATAGAAATCAAGTCGTGCATCACTCATACAAATTATTAGGAGAAACCTGTAAGGAAAAATAGGTTTAAAATTTATTTTAAATGCGCAGTGGAACAGTAATGTTTCAAAAACTTATTGGCAACCCAGGATCTACTACTCGTCAATTCCATAGATGCGTACTAACAACAGGGGACAAGCATTATACCTCAGGTCTTGAACCCAATTATTATATTCTTCTTCCTTGGTGATGCAGCAGCCTCCACTAGGTAGTCTTCACCCTTATGTCTCCTGCGGATGCTGCCAGAGAGGCTAGAGTTGGTGGGAACTCAAACGGGGAGGATCAGAAGGCTTGGAAAACCCTAAACAGTCTTTGTAGCTTTTGCATAGGAAAAACAAAGATTATTAAACCCTAAACACAGCTGCCCTAGTTATAGATTTCCAAAACTGACTTTATCCCTTGACCGATCGGAGTGGCTTCAATCGATATGTTAGCCTTGAATTTATTTAAGGCATTATTTATGTTTGTTTTGATGATGACAAATCTAGTGATAATTGCATGTTCTTAATGATTCTATTCCAATGAATTATCATGTCATTTTCATTGTGCTAATCTCTTGACTTATGCATTTAAATGTTCTAACTTTGCTTGAGATCATGAGATAGCATATGGTGAAGTCCAAGAGTGATGGAGCTCAACAAGGATCAAGCTTGAAGACTTGAAGATTTTTTATCCTTGGTTGAAGACTAGGATTTACTTGTAAGCATTTTGATAAATCACTCATAGGGGCTAAAGTAACATCAGTTGGACTTTAGGATCCTTGTTCTTACACTTTAAAATACTTTCAAGGACCTAAACATACTTAGACCACTCAATTAAATTCATTTCACAAAAGCTTTCAAATGGCTAAGTCAAAACAAAGGCCTTTGCGCAGATAGATCATCTTTAAAGCCAAACCTGATCTAATTGGTCAGCAATTAGATGTTGAATTTTATATAGTTGGAAATGTATTTGGATCTAGTTTCCGAATCTTCAAACAGATTGCAAAAACGAGTTTTGTAGAGAGAGTAATGGCCGTTTTAGTAAAGAGGTGTCAGTCTGCCAAAAACCAGCAGAATCCAGTCGACTGAAAAATTAAGGGTCCAGTCGACTGAAGGTAATGTTCAGTCGACCGAAGGTACTGTTCAGTCGATTGTTTTATGTTTCTGAAGGGTAGCTACTGTATAAACTTTTAAGTCGACTAGGCCAATTTTCAGTCGATTGAAACGTGCAGAAACACACTAACGGCTAGTTTTTAAACTCTCCAAAAATTATTTTTACACCCCCTAACCACTTCCAACGGCTATAATCTTTCAAAAGCTATATATAGGGATGCTTTTAAGGGTTATAGACAAGAGGAAAATCAAAGAAAATCATTCAAACATCTTGTTTAATAATCATTCACAATTAAGCCCTAGTTTGAGTGAAAAATCATTTGCTCTAGATTTCAATTGTAATTCTTGAGAGAGCAAATTGTAGTGAGCTTTCATTTGTATTATCCACTCGTTAAGGTGTTGTTGTGTGAGATTTCAATTGTATTATCTACTCTATAAAGAGAGTTCAATTTGTTTCAAAATCATTTATAAAGAGTGAGGGTTAGTAACCCTTGTGTGCAAAGAAAATGTGTTCTTCTTTGGGAGAGATTGAAGGCTCTTGTAATGGTTTGGTCTATACCCGTGAAGTAGATCGAGTAAATAAATGCACAAGAGGTGTTCTTGAGGGGTGGATGTAAGCCGCAGTGTGTAGATTACCAAACCACTTGAAAACTCAGTTTGCAAGTGTCTCTTCCCTTATCTCTTTACTTTATTATTTGTGATTGTGTTTAATTTACAATTAAGTTTAAAAAGGTTTATTTCCACTAAAACCTTATTCACCCCCCTAAGGTTTTCATATTTGGGCCAACAATTGGTATTAAGGCTTCGGTTCTTCTATTTTTAAAAGTTTTTGAAATATTTGAGTTAAGATCCAAATGGAAACCAACACTTCTCGTATCTCTTATAATGAGGGTCAATTGGCAAATAGACCATCTTATTTTGATGGATCAAATTATGCTTATTGGAAAAATAGAATGAGAATCTATATGATTTCTCAAGATTTTGATTTATGGCAAATAGCGGTCAAAGGCCCTCATCTTCCTTCAAAAAATTAAAATGATATTTCTATTTCAAAAACGGAAGATGAGTATAATGATTACAATAAGAAACTCATTAAAATGAATGCAATGGCAATGATTTTATTATATTGCAGTTTAGACCCAAATGAATGCAGTAAAATTTCATCTTGTGAAGCCGCAAAAGAAATTTGGGATAAGCCAAGTGACTCATGAGGGAACAAGCCAAGTCAAAAAGTCAAAAATTAATTTGCTTGTTCAATCTTATGAAATGTTCAAAATGTTGCCTTTCGAGTCTATTGGTGATATGTCTACCCGTTTTACAACTATTATCAATACCTTGAAAAATCTTGGTAAAGTTTACACTAATGAAGAAATTATTGAGAAAATTCTTAGGGCTTTACCAAAGCAATGGCAACCGAAGGTCACGGTTATCCGGGAAGTAAAAGATTTGACAAACTTGTCAATTAAACAACTCATGGGATCTCTCATTACCCATAAAATGGAGTTAGTCGTGCTTGTCGAAGAACAAAAGAAAAAGGAGATCAAAAGAGGAGACATAGCCTTGAAGTCCTCGAGCTCAAAGAAAAAGGGAAAAGATCATGAGAGTGAGGAAATGACTTTGATCACCCAAAAATTCGCAAAGTTTCTAAAAAAAAGAAAGCCTCCTAAAGAACAATGTAAGAAGAAGGCAATGAAGGCCATTCAAAGTTGCTCCGAGAGTGAATCATCGGACGACAACTCAAATAAAGATGAGATTGTCAATCTTTGCCTCATGGTAATTGACAATGGGGTAACCTCTACTTCTTGCTCTTTCAATGACTCTAATGATGTTTATGAATTTAAAAATATTGAGTCAAGTTCTATGGAAACAAAATTTCAAGACGGGTATTGCATTACTACTCTATCGTTGAAAGATCATAAGTATGATCATTGGAAGAGGAGAATAAATTTTTTTTTTATATCACTTGACATAAATCTTTGGAAAATTTTCAAAAAATGTTTTTCTCCTAAACAAAAGATTGAATGGAATGAAAGTGATCAAAATTGCTTTCTATTGAATCTTAGAGTTATGAAAATTCCATATACTTCTTTAGATGATAATTCATATAATAGAATTCATTTATGCTCTAGTGCACATGAAATTTGGTTATGTTTACAAAATTTTCATACTACTACTAACCAAATTTGTTAAGAAGAAAAAGTGTGCCTATTTGCCAATGAAGAAGATGATGAGAATGAGAAAATGGCAAAAGGGGCCACTTGGGATGATGATAACACATCCGATGACGACACATGTGACCAAGAAAGTGCACAGGAGAATTTGGTAAACTCTAATCCTGCCTCTACTGTTGAATCTCCTAACTATAATGAGCTTCAATGTGCTTTTGAGGAGTTACATGAGGAACTAGAGAATTTGGAATCTAAATATATGACTCTCAAAAAGAATTTTTCCAAACTTTCAAATGAGTTAAATATTTTGAAATCCCAAAATGAATCTTTGAAAATTGAAAATGAAAAACATGTTTTAAGAGCACAATTTTCAAATGAGATTGAAAAAGAAAATTTGGAGCTGAAAAAGCAATTAGATGATTTAAAAACTCAAAATGATATTTTGAGAAAAGAAAAGCTTGTTTCAACCAATCAACCATCTAGTGAGTTTATTGAAAAAGAAAAGGTTGAATTGAGAAAGGAAGTGGATGATTTGATAAAAACTTTGGCAAAATTCACACAAGGTGAACAAAATTTAAATATGCTTTTAGGAAAGCAAAAATGTGCTGTTGACAAAGCCGGTTTGGGTTTTAATCCCACATACAAGGAAAAGAAATACAAAAGCTTCTTTGTAAAGTCCACACCCTGTATTTCAAATTCTCAAAATCCTCACAAGAAATTCTTTGATAAGGAATCAATCTCAAAGGAGACCATCCCCCATGTAACTTGTCATTATTACATGAAAAAGGTGCATGTTAATTATAAATGTTCATTTTGTAAGAAAATTAACATAATTTGGGTTGTGAAGGGATCTTCTCCTACCGCCTCGGCAAATGTTGCTTCTAAGAGGTGCTTGGATAATGGTTAAATCTCTCACCTTAAACCTAGTAGGAGTAGGTTAGATTAACTTGTTTGGTTATTTCTATTGATTTTGATAGCCTATTAAACATGTTTGGTATATCACATTAATTTGTTTTGATTGTGAAATCATACTTGCGTTTTGAATGACATGTTGTTTTGATGTTCATAGTAATTCCATCCTCCTAATGAGATTGTGCATAATTTTGATCTTATAATTGATATTTATTCATATTTGCATATATTGAGGGGGAACATATCATTATGTTTACTTTAGTATCATATTTGGTATTTGGTAATTTGGTATCATTCATTACATATTTGCTTTTGAGGAGGAACTCTTAGTTCAAACCCCCTATCCTTTTGTTGTTGTTAAAAAGGGGGAAAATGAATAGAGAATAGAAATGAATAGAGAATAGAGATATTTGAGATCTTTAAACGGATGGGATATTGACAGAAATCTCTAAAAAGAAAAGGGAAAATGTTAATAGAGATTTTTAGAAAGTTATAAAAAATTATCATTCTTGGATTTATGCCTTGCCTATCATGTTTCTTTGCATTATAACATGAAAATGGCTCTTATCGTGCTTTAATTGCTATAACTCTATTGCAAGTTTTGACATTATCAAAAAGGGGGAAATTGTTAGCCTTGAATTTATTTAAGGCATTATTTATGTTTGTTTTGATGATGGCAAATCTAGTGATAATTGTATATTCTTAATGATTCTATTCCAATGAATTATCATGTCATTTTCATTGTGCTAATCTCTTGACTTATGCATTTAAATGTTCTGACTTTGCTTGAGATCATGAGATAGCGTATGGTAAAGTCCAATATTGATGGAGCTCAACAATGTTCAAGCTGAAAGACTTGAAGATTTTTATCCTTAGTTGAAGACTAGGATTTACATGTAAGCATTTTGATCAATCACTCATAGGGGCTCAAGGAACATTAGTTGGACTTT
The DNA here is from genome assembly GCA_033977485.1 of Hydrangea macrophylla. NCBI lineage: Eukaryota > Viridiplantae > Streptophyta > Magnoliopsida > Cornales > Hydrangeaceae > Hydrangea > Hydrangea macrophylla. The sequence continues at coordinate 7,017,874 of CM066990.1, read as the reverse complement.
AGGATCCTTGTTCTTACACTTTAAAATACTTTCAAGGACCTAAACATACTTTGACCACTCAATTAAATTCATTTCACAAAAGCTTTCAAGTGGCTAAGTCAAAACAAAGACCTTTGCACAGATAGGTCATCTTTAAAGCCAAACCTGATCTAATTGGTAAGCCATTAGATATTGAGTTTTATATGGTTGGAAATGTATTTGAATCTAGTTTCCGAATCTTCAAACGGATCACAAAAACGAGTTTGTTTGAAGGAGTTATGTCCATTTTAGTAAAGAGGTGTCAGTCTGCCAAAAACCAGTAGAATCCAGTCGACTGAAAAATTATGGGTCCAATGTTCAGTCAACTATTTTATGTTTCTGAAGGGTAGCTACTACTATAAACTTTCCAGTCAACTGGGCCAATTTTCAGTCGACTGAAACACGCAGAAACACACTAACCGTTAGTTTTTAAACTCTCCAAAAATTGTTTTTACACCCCCTAACCACTTCCAACGGCTATAATATTACAGAAGCTATATATAGGGATGTTTTTAAGGGTTATAAACAATAGTAAAATCAAGGAAAATCTTTCAAACATTTTGTTTAATCATCATTCACAATTGAGCCCTAGTTTGAGTGAAAAATCAATTTCTCTAGATTTCAATTGTAATTCTCGAGAGAGCAAATTGTAGTTAGCTTTCATGTATTATCCACTCATTAAGGAGTTGTCGTGTGAGCTTTCAATTGTATTATCTACTCTAGAAAGAGAGTTCAATTTGTATCAAAATCATTTGCAAAGAGTGAGGGTTAGTAATCCTTGTGTGCAAAGAAGGGGTATTCTTCTTTGGGAGCGATTAAAGGCTCTTGTAACGGTTTGGTCTACACCAGTGAAGTAGATCGAGTAAAGGAATCCTCAAGAGGTGTTCTTGAGGGGTGGACATAGGCCGCGGTGTGCGGATTGCCGAACCACTTAAAAACTTGGTTTGCAAGTGCCTCTTCCCTTATCTCTTTACTTTATTATTTGTGATTGTATTTAATTTGCAATTAAGTTTAAAAAAGGTTTATTTTCGTTAAAAACTTATTCACCCCCCCTCTATTCGATCTATTTAGGCCAATAGATCGAACCTTCGATCGATCGAACTTACCTAGACTTCAATCGATCGAAAACTATTCGATCGATCGAACCTGTCATGAAAAGATCCCCTTGTGCCTTTCCAAACATCCTAGCAGAGCTAAGAGTGGGACCTCCTAGGCTCTTGATTGTTAGCTCAGATCAGTAATTAATTCCCATGACAAAACTCTTTGACCAGCAAACTAACCAATTGATCAGTTAATGTTTACACCACTATAAAATGATAACTGAACTCCAATGCAAAAGAACAAATCCAAAGCGATGACTAGACTTGTATGGTGTACTAATGTCCCTCTACCATCAGTAGTCGTAATCATATTCAGGTAGTCAGATAATTGTTACTGTCAACCTGAATCATGATTACTTCTTGTATTCCTTGAGTCCCATTCACCACTCATGATTACCAAACATGTTGATAATTACTTATCAACAAGACTGCAGTTCTTAGTAATTAACTTGGTGACATTCTCAAGGTAATGCTTACTCTACTATCAGAGGGTAGATTCTATCTTGACAATATATGTTCATAACCCTGTGAACATGACATACCCAAGATACCCAGGTGTTGATCTTTTATAGATCTCACTGAATGGTAAGTCAAAGCAGTCATATCCATAGTCCGTCTTCATAATCGTCTCAAGATTGAGAACACGTACCGTATACAAGTTATGAGTTCCTATCGACTGTTAAAAGTCTTGAGTGTCAATAGGAAAGCTCAGGTCCGTCAATGTACTATAAGCACCAACATATTAACTAAGAGATATACTCTAGTGATTGAGATTTATCGCTCCATCCAATGATAGTTAATCATGCTACAGTGTATAACTGATGAGATATCTAGTCTCATCTTCCACTGTAACAAGCTATAAGTATCAAAGAATAGTAATTCGAATCTCACTTGTATGTATCTCATACACACACGAATTGCTTACTATGATACTAAGGATTAACAATCATCGCATCAAAGAAACATACATAATGAACTGTAAAGCTAATATCAATATATTAAAATGTCAATGTCTAGTACATAATGTAATGGTTTGAGGGCACAAACCCAACAAACTCCCACTTGCACTCATAACCATTCAGGACTACATCTGAGACCTAAACTATCTAGATGACGATCAAAGACCTTCTGTAGCAAGGCCTTTGTAAACGGATCAGCAAGATTATCAACGGTGACAATCTTGGTAATAGTCACATCTCCACGTTAAACAATATCTCAAATTAGATGATGTTTCCGCTCTATGTGCTTTCCCTTTTCGTGGTTCCTTGGCAACTTGGACTGAGCCACTGCCCCACTATTATCACAATAAAGCGTAATAGGTGACAACGACACTGGTACCACCTCGAGCTCTATAACGAACTTCTTGAGCCAAACAACTTCCTTTTCGGCTTCACAAGCAGCCACATACTCAGCTTCTGTAGTTGAGTCCGCAATGCATTTCTGCTTAATGCTCCTCCAACTAATAGCACCACCTCCCAAGGTAAAGAGATGACCGGACGTCGACTTCCTTAAATCTTTATCTGATATAAAGTTTGAGTCAGTATATCCCACTAGAATTAACTCACTACTGTCGTTCATAAGCTTGTAATCTTTAGTCATTCTCAAGTACTTAAGAATGTGCTTAATGGCTGTCCAATGCTCTAGACCTGGATTCGATTGATACCTGCTGACCATGCCTACGGCAAAGCAGATATCTGGTCTAGCGCACAACATTGCTTACATGAGACTTCCCACTGCTGAAGCATAAAGAATTCCTGCCATGCGATTCCTCTTCTCCTGTGTCTTAGGACACTGATCCCTAGAGAATGCTAAACCATGCCTGAAAGGTAACAAACCTTTCTTTGAATTGACCATTGAAAACCTAGTTAGCACCTTATCGATATAACTAGCTTGAGACAATCCTATTATCTTTCGCTTGCGATCCTGAAAGAGCTTTATCCCAAGGATATAGCTCGCCTCTCCTAGATCCTTCATATCGAAAGTACTAGCTAGCCAAACCTTAACCGTTGACAATGCTGCTACTTCATTCCCAATGAGTAGAATGTCGTCAACGTAAAGAACAAGAAAGGCCACCACTTCTCCTTCACACTTCTTGTATACACAAGGTTCATCCAGATTCTGTATGAAACCAAACGACTTGACCGCTTGGTCAAAACGAATGTTCCAACTTCTAGATGCCTGCTTAAGCCCATAAATGGACTTTTGTAACTCGCATACCAAGTTCCCTTTCCCACCAGCTATAAACCCTTCTGGTTGTGGCATATAGATGTCCTCCTCAAGATTGCCATTCAAGAATGCAGTCTTGACGTCCATTTGCCAGATCTCATAATCTAGGCATGCTACAATGGATAAGAGTATTTTGATGGATTTGAGTATGGTTACTGGTGAGAATGTTTCCTCATAGTCAATGCCCTCCCTCTGAGTATAACCTTTGGCTACAAGCCTTGCCTTAAAAGTCTCAACCTTTCCATCAGATCCTCTTTTCCTCTTATAGACCCACTTACAGCCAATGTGTTTAATATTGGCTGGAAGTTCAACAAGATCCTAGACCTGATTGGAATCCATAGATTCCAATTCAGCCTTTATAGCTTTAACCCAATGGGCTGAGTCTACATAAACCATTGCGTCTTTGTATGTGGTAGGATCAGATTCAGATTCTATGGAGACCGCTTCAAAAATGTCTCCTAAGAACATGTATTTGTCAGGGTGGTTGACCATCCTCCCACTACGATGAGTTATCGGTGCCGGAATTGGTGAAGAAGTGTTATTTTCTTGTGTTACATCATTATTAACTGCGGGTAGGACTGAGGGCTCTCCTTCTATCTCTCTAAGATCTATCCTCCCCTTAGATTTATGGTTCATGATATAATCATCCTCCAAGAAAACATCATTTGTTCTAACAAATGCTTTTTGTTCTCTTGGATCATAAAAATACCATCCATAAGTACCCTTTGGATACCCTACAAAATAGCATACTTCTGATCTAGAATCCAACTTGCTCATCTTTCCTTTCAACACATGTGCCGAACACCCCCATATCCGGAGATGCTGTAAAGAAGACTTGCACCCAATCCACATCTCTCGTGGTGTCCTGGGAACAGATTTGCTTGGTATTAGATTTAGTATATATGCAGCAGTTTGCAAAGAATAACCCCAAAAGGAATAATGGTAGTTCAAAATAACTCATCATTGGCCTAATCATGTCTAAAAGAGTCCGATTCCTTCTCTCCGCTACACCGTTTTGTTGAGGCGTATCAAGTGCAGTCAACTGTGACAGAATCCCATTTTGTACGAGGTGATCAATAAACTCATTAGAGAGGTACTCGCCACCTCGATCAGATCGAATGGCCTTGATGTGTGTTTCTAATTACTTCTCCATTTCAGCCCTAAACTCTTTGAACTTTTTCAAAGGCTTCAGACTTATGTTGCATTAGGTACACATATCCATACCTAGAGTGGTCATAAGTAAATGCTATAAAATACTCATAACAACCCCTTGCTCTAATATTTATTAGTCTACACACATCAGTATGAACTAATTCCAACAATGCATTGGTCCTATTTTCCTTTGTTGGAAAGGGCCTTTTGGTCATCTTACCCTCTAAACAAGACTCGCAGACTTCCATTGGTTCGAGAACTAAATTACCTAAGACCCATTCTTTGACTAGTCTGCCAATCTTATTTAGATTGATATGCAAGTCTCATATGCCAAAGCCTTGTTGGATTAGTGGAAGGTTCCTTTCTATTAGATAGTACAATTACCACTGAGTTATTAAGTTCCATACAAGAGTCTTTAGAAATATTGGGAGTAATCACATACAAGCCATTAGTTTTAACACCAGAACATATAAAAGAACTATTTCTTTTAATGATAACTTCTATTCCAAAATGAAAAGAATAACCATTATTTGATAAATTTGAAACTGAAATTAAATTACGTCTATTAAAGGGTTGTAAAGTACATCTGATAAAACTATTATCTTATTGTCCAAAAACTCTAAAACTACTACTCCTATAGCAATCGCGGAAACAATTGCGCTAGAAACCCATAGTCAGCACGATCTCCCCCTCATTGCATTTCCTTGTTGATCTGAACCCCTACAACGAATTACAGATATGGTTAGTTGCACCAGAATCAATGCACCAAGTGTTTGAAGTATTCGTAATAAAACTTTCTTCAATCACATGTGATTCAATCATACCTTGAACTTTTGTAGCTAAGAATTATGGACAGTTCCTCTTCCAGTGGCCCTTCTCATTGCATTGGATACATTTTCCTTTGCCTTGGCCACCCACCTTCCCTTTGCCCTTACCTTTTTCCTTAGATTTTGTAATCTTAGGGACCGATCCAACACTTGGATCACTAGTGCCAGTCTTCTTCTTCCCTTTCATTCCTTTCGGCGTAGATTGGGAAGAGCAAGAGCTTTTTTCAACCTTCAAAACATTGACCCTAGGCTTGATCACCCCTTCTGCTGCCAAAAGAGAACTCATCAATTCGCTCATTGAATAATCCATTTGATTCATGTTATAGTTAAGTTTAAATTGAGCGAATGAAGGCGACAGTGAGTTGAGGATCATATCAACTTGGGTTTGTGCATCGATGTTGGCTCCCAAGGTCTCTAGTTCATTTAAATAACCAATCATTTTTAAAACTTGTTCTTTGACTGGAGTCCCTTCCGACAGTTTTGCACTCATTATCTTCTACATGGCTACCTGTCTGGCAGGCCTGCCATGCTCTCCAAACATCTTTTTCAAGGATGTGATAAAGTCAATGATAGAATTACTCGACTGGAATTGGTGTTGTAACACTCCAGCCATTGAGGCCAGAATGTAGCAACGAGCCATTCCATTTGACTTCTTCCATTTATCGAACTCGCGTCTGGCAGCTGCCGAATCATTTGCCACGGGTTCTTCGGGGCATAGGGTAGTGAGGATATATATATGATCCTCCATAGTTAATACGATGTCAAGGTTTCATTTCCATTCTGTGTAGTTATTTCCAGTTAACTTTTTCTGAGTGAGTATTGTGGCAAGTGGACTAAATACAAATCTAGACATTATGATTTACTGAAAAAGCAAAAGACAAAATAAATATGGATATCAGAATTTGACAGTTTGAAATAAAAGAATCCTTAAAACTCTTATTTTAAAACAAAGTCACCGGAATAACGAAATGAAAGAATAAAGCCTCCGTGTGGTGGTCAATGTTCAATCTTTCGTTTAATCATGACTTGTCCGCTATGCAACTCTTGCAAAACATGTTATGACTCCTGAACCTATTTGATCTCTAAGTTTCTGAATAATGCCCCGTGTGGGATCCCTTATCCATAGCTTAGCTAGTGTATATCATTAACTAGGATCCAATCACAACCATCTCAAGTAGCACCTCCGTGTGGTGGTCACCCTCTAACACGTCTGATTGATGATATCCAAAGGAAGTTCACATCTAGTAACCAATGAGTAGTGTACCCTCTGTGTGGAATGATCACCCCTGGCGAGGTGACATAGAATGCACTACTCATCTTACAGTGAATCATTAATGGAAGATCGTGGGATTTATAAATAAGACCCTCTCCCACTAGATTTAGTAAATAAGGATTTTAATTATGAAAAATTGTTTCCACACATTACCCATGAACATCCAATGTTTACTAATGCATTGAAATGATTTTTGAATTTTATTTTAGAAAACTTATTTTACGTGCATGCAAGTAGTAATAATGTAAAAACTCCAATCACAAACCAAGCACATAAAACAAAAGACTAAAATGAAATACAAGCATCCAAACGATGACTCTATCTCCCATGGCTCTATCTCCATAGAACCACCGCTTGGTTTGATCGCCTCTGGCTCAATCTTCATGGACAATGGCTTGCTTCTCCATCTTCATGGATTTCCTAATTCAATTACATTGGACCTATGCTTCTTTCAAAGCTTACAATTTATCTAGAAAAGGAAAATACAGCAATTAAACAAAGGCTAGGAAAACCGGTGCGACTTTCCTTTTCGCAGGATTGAAGTCGCAGCGCCCTTTACACATGCCTTAAAATCAAACCAACAATTAATTCAATAAACACTAATCTCAAACAATTTAAATACAAAATTTAAAACAACTTGGTGCCATAGGAGACAGTGGACTAACCTTGCTGCAAAAAGGATAGTCGAACGCACATCCACGTATATATAACAAAAATATAATCAATTGGAAACCCTAATTGATTCACACAGTATATAAACTCTTTACATATTGATTTAGAACTTAAAACAATATCTCAGTTCTCTGTCACACTTCGATCGATTGAAGACCGTTTGATGGCTCGAACCTTCGATCGATTGAACATTGTTCAATCGCTTGAACTTTTCAGTTTCATAGAATGATTTAAAAAATCTTCAGAATAATTTAAAACTAACCCATATGATTTTAAAACATTTAAAATTGTAAAACAGAACACCTGGACAGAGAGTCAATCTCGATCGATCGAAACCCATTTGATCGTTTGAGAACAGAGGATGTTCGATCGATCGAACTACTTCGATCGATCGAATCAATCATGCATCCAATGCAATCATAAATTTGTATTCTGCTGTAAACACTACAGAAACAGATCTATGACGATGCAGTTTTAAAAATAGTCCTAATTTTAACATTCAAATCAAAAACTACTGTTCCAAAACGCAACTATAGATCCAAACAAGCGTGGCTCTGATACCAATTGTAAGGAAAAATAGGTTTAAAACATATTTTAAACATGCAACGGAATGGTAAAGCTTCAAAAACTTATTGGCAGCCCAGGATCTACTACTTGTCAATTTCATAGATGCGTACTAACATGAGGGGACAAGAATTATAACTCAAGTCTTGAACCCAATTCTAACATTCTTCTTCCTTGGTGATGTAGCAGCCTCCACTAGGTAGTCTTCACCCTTATGTCTCCTACGGATGCTACCAGAGAGGCTAGAGTTGGTGGGAACTCCAACGGGGAGGATAAGAAGGCTTGGAAACCCTAAACAATCTCTATAGCTTTCGTATAAGAAAAATGACAATTATAAAATCCTGTACATAGCTGTCTTATTTATAGATTTCCAAAACCGACTTTAAACCTTTGACCGATTAAAGTGGCTTCGATCGATTGAACCTTCGATCGATTGAACTACTTTCGATCGATCGAACTTGCCTAGACTTCAATCGATCGAAAACTATTCGATTGATCGAACCTGTCATGACAAGATCCTCTTGTGCCTTTCCAAACATCCTAGTAGAGATAAGAGTAGGACCTCCTAGTCTCTTGATTGGTGGTTCACATCATTAGTCAATTCCCATGACCAAACTCTTTGATCAGCAACCTAACCAACTAACCAACTGATCAATTAACGTTTATTCTATTATAAAATGATAACTGAACTCCAACGTAAAAGAAAAAATCCAAAGCGATGACTAGACTTGTATGGTGTACTAATGTCCCTCTACCATCAGAATTCGTAATCATATTCAGGTAGTCGGACAACTATTACTGTTAACCTGAATCATGATTACTTCTTGTATTCCTTAAGTCGCATTCACCACTCATAATTACCAAACATGTTGATAACTACTTATCAACATGACTGCAGTTCTCAGTAATTAATTTGGTAACATTCTTAAGGGAATGCTTACTCTACTATCAGAGGGTAGATTCTATCTTGACAATATATGTTCATAACCCTGTGAACATGACGTACCCAAGATACCCATGCATTGAACTTTTATAGACCTCACTGATTGGTAAGTCAAAGCAGGCATATCCATAGTCTGTGTTCATAATTGACTCAATATTGAAGACATGTACCTTATACAAGTTATGAGTTCCTATCGACTGTTGATAGTCTTTAGTGTTAATAAGAAAGCTCAGGTCCGTCAATCCACTATAAGCACCAGTATATTAACTAAGAGATACACTCTAATGATTGAGATTCATCACTCCATCCAATGGTAGTTAATCATGCTGCAGTGTATACCTGATGAGATATCCAGTCTCATCATCCACTGTGACAAGCTATAAGTATCAAAGAATAGTAATTTGTATCTCACTTGTATGTATACACGAATCACTTACTATGATGCTTAAGGATTAACAATTATCTCATGAAAGAAACATACATAATGAAATGTGAAGCTGATATTGATATATTAAAATGTCAATGTCTAATACATAAAGTAATGGTTTGAGGTCACAAACCCAACAAAACCACGTTTTCCAACTCACACATACACAATCGAGCTGCCTCAGTTCCGACATGCCTGAAGCAAACTATAGTGTGAACACTTTGGTACACCCGGTGGGACCACATGTGTCTAAAGCCATGGTATAAACCATGCCCCCTAAAAAAATTTGTAAAGGAACAGAAGTAATGGGGGAAAAACTGAACGGGAGAATGACATTCTGAGAGAAGGTGATGAGGAAACTTCTGGCCATCAAGAGATGTCCATCATCAATTTTAGTGAAAGGATGCTTTCAAAAGTTTAGAACGTTCTCTTGCACCCTTAATTGACACATTGGATCCCCTAGCATCACTAGGGAGAGAAGCTATTGATGTCTTCAGGGCTATGCCATTGATGCCTCGAAGGCAATACAAGAAAACAACCTAGCATTAACTAGGTCCATAAAAATTCTGACTGAAATGATGGAGGCCATTTTTTTGGGTAAGTCTTTCTCCCCTAGCCTTAAAGCTATAGAGGGAACCATCAACGAGTTAAAAGAGAATCATCTCTCTCCCCCAAATACGTAGAACCATCTAGAAGGGAATGAGGGATTGACTATTGTAAAGAAACAGCTACTTCGTCCATAAATACATCACATTCTCCCAAGAAAACAACCATATATAGGTCAATTTGGGCTTTCTGTAGACCTTGGACATGTTGGTTCTTCACGATCAATGAATGGTAATGCTGGTTCTAATGATCGAGACAAAGCTTAGCTCCAACGCCTCTAAAACCAGGGTTAGACTCCTCTAGACCCGGGTTTTGAGTAACCAAGAAATACTGAGGGGGTATATAGGGCCGAACAAGAGTTATAGCCTCATAAAAATTAGGTACAATAGGCTGTGCCACCCCTTGTGGTGAATCGGCCAGTACCTCAGTATGCACCTATTGATAGGAATCAACTCGTGGATGCCATTCTCGAGGAATATGACCCGTTTATGAAAAAGATTGGACGACAAATATATAGTCGGCCATACCCGACTTGTATCAATTAAACTTAATTCCCCATGAATTATAAAATACCAAGTTGTTCTCTTTTTGAAGGGAGGGTGAACAATCCACTTTGGAACACATAGGCCGATTCATAGTGAAATGTGGTCATGTTGGGACTAGCGAGCCTTTAAAATGATGATTATTCCCAAACTCACTCATAAGAATAGCATTCACTTGGTACTCTAATTTGCCCACCAACTTAGTTTTTACCTAGCAACAGATGGAAGAACTGTTTCATAGATAGTTCTATTAGACAGAGCCAGAGACGTTTATGGATGATTTGTCTTAAATTCATTAGTTGCCAAGGGAACCTGTGGAAGGATATACCAGCCAGTTCAGAAGGGCTAAATATTGGTGTCGATTTGTTCTGAATTTGTCAAATAGGCTACTGCAGGAGTTCAGAGATCTGTTTGAATTGGCCTCCAGGGCAACCCAATATGAAAGTGTCCTGACGATGAACAAGAAATGAAAAATTCATCCAAAGGCATTTATCATAAGGACCCAAACTCTTGAAGTTAATATAACTGAATATGTCTTTGATTTAGTTAAAATGGATATGGCTGAAGTAGTTAGCAAATGACCTGTGGTATGCTTAGCATAGGGCAAACCAATTAACAATAACACGACGGTAAGAAAACAAATCTTTTAGACTAGTAAAAACTATACATTTAACCTAACAAAAGTGGATCAAATCTTCTGTCTTGCCCTGGAACAGCAAAAATAGAGAAAATAAATTCCTTTTTAGGTCCATGGGTAGTGACTGGTGAAGTCATGTGATTGTCCACACCACACATTACTAAGCAACAGGAAAGATAAAGAGATCATAATATAATAATCTAGGTTCTGGGATAAAACATGGCTTAATGTCAAAACAAAGTTACTAGCTATTACATATCAGAGTCTTGAATCAAATAAAAACATAAAGTGTTTCGGCAACATATGCCTAATTACAAAAAGGTTTGAATACATGAATATAAAGTAAACTACTATCATCTAGCCTAGTCTTCAATTGGCATAGACGTAGTCATCGACGTAGTAGTATTCCTCCACCTGATCACCTTCAGGTTAGTCCTCCATAGCATCCGTCCTTAGCATAGTAGTAGTCCTCGCCCACAGGTCCTTCACCTGTATAGTCATAGACAGGGTACAATGTGGGAATGTTCAGCGGAATAAACTCCATTGGCTAATAAAAGTTGAGTGAGCTAGATACTAGTAACAGGGCATCGAACAATTGAAGTTATTACAAGTTATGAAATGATTTAAGATTAAGATTCTACTAATAGTATCTTTTCTTCAATAGAATTCATTATTCGATCTCTATGATCTTGTTGAACTAAGACCGACAGCATACTCTTAATAGATGAACATACTCGATAGTTTAACTCTATAGATATACCATCATTATGCCCACCCCTTTTAAGAACATATGAACAGCTCAGTGCATATCATGGACACCACGTTATTCCGTCCATAGCTTTTAAGAACATATGAACAGCTCACCGCATTATGGGGACATAACGTTAGAATAAGGCATATCAATCTATTGCCACGACATAACTACATCTACTAGTGATCCCAGCTCACTGCCTTTTAAGAAAATATGAACACTATGAAGTAAAATTAGATGATAATGTTTTGTGCTAGTAGTTAGTAATGCGATCTCTATTTGTGTATCTATGTTTTTCGCTATATGAATAATTGTGGATATTTTATGAGAACTTAAAAGAGTGTTTTGCTGTATAAAAGAGTACAATTGATATTACAGTTGCTGAAATTCATAAATATGGAGGGGCCTTTATTCAATTTTACAGAGTCGCCACTTAATTGGTTTAAAGACATATAGGCTGTCTCAAAGATTTAAAAGTAAAGTAAAAGGCCCATTTTAAATGTGTGACTTTGTTAAAATGATATGCTTTGATCGGGAGAGAGCAAATCCTAATTATATACCTTAATTCACATTTGTTAGTTGTCTTTATCCTATTTTTGTATAATTTTACTTTGTTTTTCACTTTCTGTCAGGTTTTAGGAGAAAGCAATGATTTCCGGTTAAATGGGGTAAAAAAGCAGGAAGAAAGAAGCAGAAAAAGCCAGTTCGCGCGCGTGACCCACTCGCGCGAAATTCCAGAAATCGCTCGCGCGGCCCACTCGCGCGACCTCCCATTTTACGCGCTCGCGCGGCCTACTCGCGTGATCCGTACAGAAAATATAAAACACGTATTTTGGAGTGCTGAAGACTCCTATGTGGACGAAATAGTCCAATTACGTACAGAATGTAATTTTTAGCAGTTTTAGTGAGATTAGGTTTAGAAAAACCCTCATAATCTCTCTATAACTATATATATCTCATTCTAAATCAAAAGGGAAGGGACACATTCATTCATTGAAGACTTTGGAAGGTAAGAGGAAGGAGAAGAGCAAGCTTGAAGGTCTCTAATGGCTACCATCAACTCAATCTTCGTGCTTTCATCCACCATGTGCAACTAAACTCCTAATCTAGGGTTTCAATGAAACCCTAGCTATATAAAGGGGGAATTCTATGCTTTCTTATTTTAGGATTTTATGTATTGGATAGTGATTGTATGTAGGTGGATTATTTATTTATAATCAATTTTTAATGGTAATAATCAAGAGTATTTGGATCTATTCTTGTCTTAGATTTTTCCTTATGCTTATTGAACTCAATAGTCCTTGATTTCTGTGATTGATAGGAGTATTTACATACAATAGTGCTTATGTGATTGTGATGTTTATATCTTTTATAATCTATGCTTAGGAAAGATGAGTTATGCTACACCCTAGTCATAGGTAGATAATTCATGTGAACCATAGATGGATTATGCTTAGGTTAAACTAACGATATCTTCTTGCTGATTCTATTGGGCTTGTAGCTACAATAGATTGTGACTATTCAAACCTAGAACTTAGAATAGAAAGTCTAGACCCCTGATGCATAGTTAGTGGTGAATTTGTAATCCTAGATCTCATCCACTCATATTTAAAGCAATCTTAAATTTTACATTAGTTATTTAGATTTAATTCTTGAATTTATTTCCATAATTTCATAGGTTAATTCATAGTTTACTTAGTAGTAAGAATCAAATCATCAATTAACCGAACTTCCGTTTTTCATATAACTAAATAGATTCGAGTTTAGAAATTAAAGGATTAAAAATTAACAATCTCTGTGGGTTTGACCTTTACTTCCACACTACAAACCTTTAGAAAGTAAAGCATACTTTTATATCTTGATTTTGACAAGATCAATTTTTGGTGCCGTTACCGGGGATTGAAATCTTTATGCCAATAATTTGTTTAGAATCATAATTTACTTAGTTAGTAAGTATTAGCTTCTATTTTATTTTCTTTATTGGTAGTTTTATTTTCGAGTCGCTAAAATTATCCTTGTTTTTGCAGATTTCAAATCATCAATTCTAGCAAGTTCGAGTGGAGCAGCTGTGCACGTCAACGGAGCTTATGCGGACCTGAAAAATAAAAAAAATTGCAATCCATTAAAAACTACCAAGTAAATCCGTTGTTTAAATTTCGCATCAAACCACTGTAAGTCAAGGCGCTAAGACTCATTACGTGCATTAGGGTAGGTGTGGAGTGATCACTGCATTAGCTAGGAAACTCGGGGTGCTGGGCTTGACGCGGTCATTGCATTACAGGATAATTTCATGCATCATATTAGTTTTGTGTGCTTGCATGCTTGATTACTAGCATAGTTTATTTTTGTTTAATTGAGTCAGTCTTTAGTTTATGTTTGGTACCCGTTCAAGTAAACCTAAATTAAATCCGCTTAATCTCGAACTTGAACGCACCCTTAGAGTCTTTAGGCCGACAACACAAGCTTCTGGAGCTTGGTCGATGCTAGACGACGAGTCCGCACCGGAACCGTCATCTTTGTTTGAGTCTGAAATCCAAAGTACTCTTAACCGTTTAAAGAAAACTAGAACGATAAAAATTGAACCTATTCCAATGGCTAATTTTGGACATAACAGGAATAATGGAAATAATCGGAATGATGGGGATAATCTTAACATACCCCCACCACCACCTTTAAAGGATTACTTTACTCCTACCGCCTACACACCACTGTCATGTATTGCATTACCGGAAGTGACTGCAGCTCACTTTGAAATCAAATCGTCGACTATTGCACTCCTTCTGTCATTTCACGGTCGTATTAAGAAAGACCCTTATAACCATCTCGGCGAATTCCAGGGTAACTGTGCTACGTTAAAAATTCAGAACTTAATAGATGATGAGTTAAAAATGTGTCTTTTCCCGTTTTCACTTAAAGACAAAGCGAAGTATTGGCTCCAATCCTTGGAGCCAAACTCAATAAGAACATGGGACGAATTGCAGACTGCTTTCCTATAGAAATTTTTTTCCATAACTAGAACAAACCAGATTAGAAAATCTATAACTAATTTCACAATGCAAGATGGCAAAACCCTTTATGATACGTGGGAACAGTTTAAAGAACTCTTACGCTCTTGCCCTCATCATCAGATAGCCAAATGGCAACTTGTGCAAGTCTTCTATGAGGGACTAATCCCTATTGTTTGTAACACCGTCGATGCTATTTATGCGGGGACGTTCCTCCACAAGAGTGTCGATGAGGCCTAGAAGATATTCGAAACATTAAGCTAAAACTCGATGCACCAGGTTGTATCTGTACGACCCGAGGGACACCTCCCGCCGCAACAAAAGAGAGAGGCTAAAGTTGAGTCTAACCATTAATATGAAATTCAAGAACTAAATAGAAAAATGGACCTACTCACGATGATGGGCCACATGCAAGGCCCACCCCCTCCTGTTGAAGTATGCCAGTTATGCTCAGATTCGTCTCATTCGACATTAGCATATCCGTCCGTGTTACAGTTTCTGAAATTTGTAGAACAACATATAAATGCTGTCCAACAGTTCCAAAGACCCAATTATAACCCCGTAGGTTATAAACCGGACTCGACATGGGGACCTCACCTGAACCTTTCATGGAAATCTAATAGTGAAGGTCCGTATTCAAAATCAGCGACGACGAATTTCCCCAATTCACCCAGGCCTCAGCAAAATCAATACCAACAACCTCCCTTCCGTGCTAATCCTCCTAGGGATAAAACTTTTAAAGAAAGTGTGTTGGCATCGTTCAAAAACCTGGAGGCCCAATCGCAATCATAGTCGCAACTTGTTAACTCGTATACGCAATCGATAGCTAAATTAGAATCCCAAATGGGACAACTCGCTAATACCTTAAACCGTCGTAATAAGGGAAAGTTACCAAGTCAACTGGGCCAAAACCCTAAAGGACAATATGAGGTAAGTTCAGCGAGTGACCAAGTAAATGTGGAATCGACTAGAGCGACTGAACGCCCGAAGGAGATTATACCTCCTCCTAAATCTCAAAAAGATAAGGGTAAGGGAATAAGTAAGGAACTAGATGGAGATAACAGTAAAGTTACGAAGGACCCTGTTCCTTCGGTACCTAATATGTCTAAAGCGACAAATCCATCAAATTATGTACCAAGAATGCCGTTCCCTCCAAGCGTGGATGTCCCATCTCACTTTTCGAAGAAGGGAACACGCCGGAGGATATTCTTGAGACGTTTAAATAAGTAAAGATTAATATTCCATTACTCTACGCTATTAAGCAAATACCGCCATACGCTAAATTCTTAAAAGACTTATGCACCCAAAAGAGAAAATCTAGAAACCATTTATCCAAGAAAGTCTTTCTAGAAGAAAAGGTTAGTTCCATGTTTAATCACAACACTCTAAAATACAAAGACCCGGGTACTCTAACCATCCCTTGTCACATCGGTGATAAATATATCCACCGGGCTCTTCTTGATTTAGGAGCGAGTGTGAATCTACTACCTTATTCGGTATACAAACATTTGGGCTTAGGAGAACTAAAACCGACTACGGCCACCTTACAATTAGCCAATAGGTCAATTAAAGTCCCACGAGGGGTAGTAGAAGACGTGTTGGTAAAAGTTGATAGATGCTACTATCCGATCGATTTCATTATGCTAGACACCGAACCAGTCTTAGATGCTAGTAAACATGTCCCAGTCATTCTAGGATGCCCTTTTCTAGCCACGGTTAACTCTATTATTAACTATAGGATTGGAGTAATGGATATAACTTTTGGTAACATGACCGTGCGTCTTAACATCTTTAATGCATCCAATCAACCATATAGAGATGGTGAAGAGCCAGACTACTATGCCATACACTTAATAGACGAATTAGTCGAAAAGGCATCACCTTTTATGTTGACTAAGGAAGCTTTGGAAGCATGTCTATCTCATTTCAATTTTAATGATTTCAGCATTGATGCTAATATTGAAGATGTGAATAATTTATTGGAATCAGTAAACACAACTAGTGCGCTTCCATGGACTCCTAAAATAGAGGCTTTACCGCCTCTTGCGCATAAACTTGCATTACCGTCCATTGAGTGTCCCCCGACACTCGAACTTAAACCGTTGTCGGATTCTCTAAAATATGCATTCCTCGGACCTAACGCAACACTTCCAGTTATAATCACATCAAACTTAAATATGTTGGGTTTGTGCCCTCAAACCATTACTTTATGTATGAGACATTGACATTTTAATATATGGATATCAGCTTTACATTTCATTGTGTATGTTCTTTTCATGAGATGATTGTTAATCCTTAAGTATTATAGTAAGTAATTCGTGTGTGTATGAGATGCACACAAGTGAGATACGAATTACTATTCTTTAAATACTTAGAATGTGTCACAGTGGATGATGAGACTGGGTACCTCATCAAGTCTACACTGTAGCATAATTAACTACCATTGGATGGAGTGATTAATCTCAATCACTAGAGTGTAGCTCTTAGTTGATATGCTAGTGCTTATAGTGCATTGACGGACCTGAGTTTCCTATTGACGCTTAAGTCTGTCAAACAGTCAATAGGAACTCATAACTTGTATAAGGTACGTGTTCTTAATCTTGAGACGATTATGAACACAGACTATGGATATGGCTGCTTTGACTTACCAATCAGTGAGGTCTATAAAAGATCAACACCTGGGTATCTTGGGTATGTCATATTCATAGGGTTGTGAACATATATTGTCAAGATAGAATCTACCCTCTGTTTCAGAGTAAGCATTCCCTTGAGAATGTCACCATATCGATTACTGAGTACTGCAGTCTTGTTGATAAGAGTTATCAACATGTTTGGTAATCATGAGAGGTGAATGAGACTCAAGGAATACAAGAAGTAATCATGATTCAGGTTGACAGTAACAGTTTTCCGACTACCTGAATATGATTACGAATGCTGACGGTAGAGGGATATTAGTACACCATACAAGTCTAGTTATCGCTTCGGATATGTTCTTTTGCGTTGGAGTTTAGTTATCGTTTTATAGTGGAGTAAACTTTAACTGACCAGTTAGTTAGTTTGCTGATCAAAGAGTTTGGTCATGGTAATTAACAAACTGGTCTGAGCCAACAATAAAGAGCCTAGGAGGTCCCACTCTTAGCTCCGCTAGGATACTTGGAAAGGCAAATGAGGATGATGTCCAGACAGGTTCGATCGATCGAAGATGTCTCGATCGATTGAAGTCTGCAGGTTCGATCGATCGAAGATGGTTCGATCGATCGAATGTTCGATCGATCGAAGACACTTCGATCGCTCGAAATCTAGGTCGGTTCTGGGAATCTATAAATAGGGCAGCTGCGTTCTGGAAAAAGTTGTTCGTGGTTTTGAACGTCAGAAGCTGCAGAAACTATTTTGGAGTCCCAAAACCTTCTCTATCCTCTCCATTAGGGTTCCCACAAACCCTAGCCCTTCCTGCGAGCATCCACAGGAGTCATAGGAGTGAAGACAATCTAGTGGAGGCTGCTGGAAATCAGAGATTTCAAAACTGGGTTCAAGATAGTAAGGTATAATCTTTGTCCCCCCCTTGTACGCATCTATAGAATTGACTAGTAGTAGATCCTAGGGTACCAATAAGTTTTGTAACTTGACCTATTTCCGCTGCGCGTTTAAACTTTCAATTTAAACCGGTTTTTCCTTCAATTGGTATCAGAGCCACGCTCGTTTGGATCTATAGATGCGTTTTTAGAACACTATTTTGATTTGCATGTTGATTTTAGAACAGCTTTCGAAACTGCATCGTCACAGATCTGTTTCTGCAGTGTTATTGCAGCAGTATACAAATCTGTGATTGCATTGGATGCAAGATGGGTTCGATCGATCGAAGTAGTCTCGATCGATCGAACGCTCTGTACTCGAGCGATCGAACAGGTTTCGATCGATCGAAAACTTCTGTTGTTCGATCGATCGAATAGAGTTCGATCGATCGAGACAGACTCTTTGTCAGGATCTTTGTTTCACAGTCTTAAAGAGTTTTGAAATTAAAAACTTTAATTTTAAAATATTCTGTAAAATTTTCAAATCATTATGTGAAACAGAATGTTCAAGCGATTGAACAATGTTCAATCGATCGAAGGTTCGAGCGATCGAACGGGCTTCGATCGATCGAACTGTGACAGAGAAGTTAGATGCTGTTTTTTGAGTTCTGATTCAGTATATAAAGAGTTTATATACTGTGTGAATCAATTAGGGGTTCCAATAGTTATATTTTTGTTATATATATGCGTGGATGTGGTTTCAACTAACCTTTTGCAGCAAAAGTTAGTCACTATCTCTCATGGCGCCAAGAGCATTTAATTTTGTGTTTGAATGTTTTGAGATTGGTGTATTGTTTTAATTTTGGTTTGGTTTTAAGGCATATGTAAAGGGCGCTGCGACTTCAATCCTACGAAAAGGAAAGTCGCACCGGTTTCCCTAGCCTTTTATTTTGTTGTTGCTATTTCTATTTCTAGATAAATTGTAAGCTTCAAAAGAGGCATAGGTTCAATGTAATAGAATTAGAATATCCATGAAGATGGAGCAAGGAGCCATTGTCCATGAAGATGGAGCTGGAGGCGATCAAACCAAAAGCAGGTTCTATGGAGATAGAGCCATGGGAGATAGAGGCATCGTTTGGATGTCTTTAATTTCATTTTAGTTTTTTGTTTTATGTGCTTTGTTTGTGATTGGCGTATAATACATTACTGCATGCACGCAAAACAAGTTTTCTAAAATAAAATTCAAAAACCGTTTTCAACACATTAGTAAACATTAGATGTTTATGGGAAGTGTGTAGAAACAGATTTTCTCAAAAAGCAAAATCCTTTTTTACTAAATCTAGTGGGAGAGGGTCTTATTAATTACACCCACGATCTTCCATTAACGGTTCACTGTAAGATGAGTGGTGCATTCTGTGTCACCTCGCCAGGGGTGATCATTCTATACGGAGGGTGCATTACTCATTGGTTACTAGATGTGAACTTCTTTTGATAGGATCAATCAGACGTGTTAGAGGGTGACCACCATACGGAGGCGCTACTTGAGACGGTTGTGATTGGATCCTAGTTAATGGTACACACTAGCTAAGCTATGGATAAGGGATCCCACACGGGGCATTATTCAGAAACTTAGAGATCAAATAGGTTCGGAAGTCATAACTTGTTTTGCAAGAGTTGCATAGCGGATAAGTTATGATAAATCGAAAGATCGAACATTGACCACCACACGGAGGCTTTATTCTTTCGTTTCGATATTCCAGCGACTTTGTTTTAAAATAAGAGTTTTTAAAAGGATTCTTTTATTTCAAACTGTCAAATTCTGATATCCATATTTATTTTGTTTTGATTTTTCAGTAAATCATAATGTCTGGATCTGCATTTAGTCCACTTGCCACCATACTCACTCAAAACAAGTTAACTGGAAACAACTACACTGAATGGAAACGTAACCTTGACATCGTGTTAACTGCGGAGGATCACATATATGTCCTCACCACCCCATGCCCCGAAGAACCCGTTGTAAATGCTTCGGCTGCTGCTAGACGCGAGTTCGATAAATGGAAAAAGTCGAATGGGATGGCTCGTTGTTACATATTGGCTTCTATGGCTAATGTGTTACAACACCAATACCAGTCGAACAATTCCGCCAGTGACATTATCGAATCCCTGAAAAAGATGTTTGGGGAGCATGGCAGGCCTGCCAGACAGGTAGCTATGCAGAAGATAATGAGTGCTAAGATGTCGGAAGGGACTCCAGTCAAAGAACATGTTTTGAAAATGATTGGTTATTTAAACGAGCTGGAGACCCTAGGTGCCAACATCGATGCACAGACCCAAGTTGATATGATCCTCAATACGCTGTCGCCATCATTCGCTCAATTTAAACTAAATTATAATATGAATAAAATGGATTTTTCAATGAGCGAATTGATGAGCTCTTTATTGGCAGCGGAAGGGGTGATCAAGCTTGGGGGCAGCGTTTTAAACGTTGAGAAAAGCGCTTCCTCTTCCCGATCTATGCCGAAAGGAAAGAAAGGGAAGAAGAAGGCTAGCACTGGTGGTTCAAGTGTTGGACCGGTCCCTAAGATTGCAAAATCTAAGGGAAAAGGTAAGGGCAAAGGGAAGGTTGGTGGCCAAGGCAAAGGAAAGTGTTTCCAATGCGGTGAGAAGGGCCACTGGAAGAGGAACTGTCCAGAATTCTTACCTACAAGAGTTCAAGGTATGATTGAATCACATGTGATTGAAGTAAGTTTTATAACGGATACTTCAAACACTTGGTGCATTGATTCTGGTGCGACTAACCATATCTGTAATTCATTGCAGGGGTTCAGATCAACCAGGAAGTGCAGTGATGGGGAAATCGTACTTACTCTAGGTTCTAGCGCAACCGTTTCTGCGGTTGCTATAGGAGTCGTAGTTTTAGAATTTCTAGACAATAAAGTTTTGATTTTATCAGATGTACTTTACGTCCCTTCAATGAGACGTAATTTAATTTCAGTTTCTAATTTATCGAATAATGGTTATTCTTTTCATTTTAAAACTGAAGTTGTGATTAAAAGAAATGGTTCTTTTATATGTTCTGGTGTTAAATCAAATGGTTTGTATGTGATTACTCCCAATATTTCTAAAGATTCTTGTATGGAACTTAATAACTCAATGGTAACTGTATCATCTAAAAGAAAGAGACCTTCCACTAATCCAACAAGGCTTTGGCATATGAGGCTTGGTCATATCAATCTAAATAGGATTGGCAGACTAGTCAAAGAAGGGTTCTTAGGCGATTTGGTTCTCGAACCAATAGAAGTCTGCGAGTCTTGTTTAGAGGGTAAGATGACCAAAAGGCCCTTTCCTGCAAAGGGCAATAGAACCAATGCATTGTTGGAATTAGTTCATACTCATGTGTGTGGACCAATAAATATTAGAGCAAGGGATGGTTATGAGTATTTCATAACATTTACCGATGACCACTCCAGGTATGGATATGTGTACCTAATGCAGCACAAGTCTGAAGCCTTTGAAAAGTTCAAAGAGTTTAGGGCTGAAGTGGAGAAGCAATTGGGCACACATATCAAGACCATTCGATCTGATCGAGGTGGCGAGTACCTCTCTAATGAGTTTATTGATCACCTCGTACAGAATGGGATTCTGTCACAGTTGACTGCACCTGGTACGCCTCAGCAAAATGGTGTAGCGGAGAGAAGGAATCGGACTCTTTTAGACATGACTAGGTCGATGATGAGTTATTCTGAGTTGCCATTATTCCTTTGGGGTTATGCTTTGGAAACCGCTGCTTACATACTAAATCTAGTACCAAGCAAATCTGTTCCAAGGACACCACGAGAGATGTGGATTGGGCGCAAGCCTTCTTTGCAACATCTCCGGATATGGGGGTGTCCGGCACATGTGCTGAAAGGAAAGATGAGCAAGTTGGATTCTAGATCGGAAGTATGTTACTTCGTAGGGTATCCAAAGGGTACTTATGGATGGTATTTTTATGATCCAAGAGAGCAGAAAGTGTTTGTTAGTACGAATGCTATTTTCTTGGAAGATGACTATATCATGAACCATAAACCTAAGGGAAGGATAGATCTTAGAGAGATAGAAGGAGAGCCCTCAGTTCAACCCGTAGTTAATAACGATGTAAATCAGGAAAACACCACTTCTTCACCTATTTCTGCACCAGTACCTCGTCGTAGTGGGAGGATTATCAGCCAGCCTGATAGATACATGTTCTTAGGAGAAGTTTTTGAAGCTGTCTCCATAGAATCTGAATCTGATCCTACCACATACGAAGAGGCAATGGCTGATGTTGATTCAGCTCATTGGGTTAAAGCTATGAAGGCTGAATTGGAATCTATGGATTCTAATCAGATCTGGGATCTTGTAGAACTTCCAGCCAATATTAAACCCATTGGCTGTAAGTGGGTCTACAAGAGGAAAAGAGGATCTGATGGAAAGGTTGAGACCTTTAAGGCAAGGCTTGTAGCGAAAGGTTATACTCAGAGGGAGGGCATTGACTATGAGGAAACCTTCTCGCCGGTGGCCATGCTCAAGTCCATCAGAATACTCTTATCCATTGCTGCATGCCTAGATTTTGAGATCTGGCAGATGGACGTCAAGACTGCATTCTTGAATGGCAATCTTGAGGAGGACATCTATATGCAACAACCATAAGGGTTCATAGCTGGTCGGAAAGGTAACTTTGTATGCAAGTTGCAAAAGTCCATTTATGGGCTTAAGCAGGCATCCAGAAGTTGGAACATCCGATTTGACCAAGCGGTCAAGTCGTTTGGTTTCATACAGAATCTGGATGAACCTTGTGTATACAAGAAATGTGAAGGCAAAGTGGTGGCTTTTCTTGTGCTTTACGTTGACGACATTCTACTCATTGGAAATGATGTAGCGGCGCTGTCAACGGTCAAGGTTTGGCTAGCTAGTACTTTCGATATGAAGGATTTAGGAGAGGCGAGCTATATTCTTGGGATAAAGCTCTTTCGAGATCGCAAGCGGAAGGTAATGGGATTATCTCAAGCTGGTTATATCGATAAAGTACTAACTAGGTTTTCAATGGATAATTCGAAGAAAGGTTTGTTACCTTTCAGGCATGGTTTAGCGTTCTCCAAGGACCAGTGTCCAAAGACACAGGAGGAGAGGAATCGCATGACAGGAGTTCCCTATGCTTCGGCAGTGGGAAGTCTCATGTATGCGATGTTATGCACTAGACCAGATATCTGCTTTGCCGTTGGCATGGTTAGCAGATATCAGTCGAATCCGGGTCCAGAGCACTAGACAGCCGTTAAGCACATTCTTAAGTACTTGAGAAGGACTAAAGATCACATGCTTATGTACGGTGGTAGTGAGTTAATTCCAGTAGGATACACTGACTCGGACTTTATGTCAGATAAAGATTCGAGAAAGTCGACGTCCGGTCATCTCTTTACCTTGGGAGGTGGTGCTGTCAGTTGGAGGAGCATTAAGCAGAAATGCATTGCAGACTCAACTACAGAAGCTGAGTATGTGGCTGCTTGTGAAGCCGCAAAGGAAGCTGTTTGGCTCAAGAAGTTCCTTATGGAACTCGAGGTGGTACCAGCGTCGCTGTCGCCTATTACGCTTTATTGTGATAATAGTGGGGCAGTGGCTCAGTCCAAGGAGCCAAGGAACCACGGAAAGGGAAAGCACGTAGAGCGGAAATATCATCTTATCCGAGATATTGTTCAACGTGGAGATGTGACTGTCACCAAGATTGCCACAGCTGACAATCTTGCTGATCCGTTTACAAAGGCCTTGCCACAGAAGGTCTTTGATCGTCATCTAGATAGTCTAGGTCTTAGATGTAGTTCTGAATGGTTATGAGTGCAAGTGGGAGTTTGTTGGCTTTGTGCCCTCAAACCATTACTTTATGTATGAGACATTGACATTTTAATATATGGATATCAGCTTTACATTTCATTGTGTATGTTCTTTTCATGAGATGATTGTTAATCCTTAAGTATTATAGTAAGTAATTCGTGTGTGTATGAGATGCACACAAGTGAGATACGAATTACTATTCTTTAAATACTTAGAATGTGTCACAGTGGATGATGAGACTGGGTACCTCATCAAGTCTACACTGTAGCATAATTAACTACCATTGGATGGAGTGATTAATCTCAATCACTAGAGTGTAGCTCTTAGTTGATATGCTAGTGCTTATAGTGCATTGACGGACCTGAGTTTCCTATTGACGCTTAAGTCTGTCAAACAGTCAATAGGAACTCATAACTTGTATAAGGTACGTGTTCTTAATCTTGAGACGATTATGAACACAGACTATGGATATGGCTGCTTTGACTTACCAATCAGTGAGGTCTGTAAAAGATCAACACCTGGGTATCTTGGGTATGTCATATTCATAGGGTTGTGAACATATATTGTCAAGATAGAATCTACCCTCTGTTTCAGAGTAAGCATTCCCTTGAGAATGTCACCATATCGATTACTGAGTACTGCAGTCTTGTTGATAAGAGTTATCAACATGTTTGGTAATCATGAGAGGTGAATGGGACTCAAGGAATACAAGAAGTAATCATGATTCAGGTTGACAGTAACAGTTATCCGACTACCTGAATATGATTACGAATGCTGACGGTAGAGGGATATTAGTACACCATACAAGTCTAGTTATCGCTTCGGATATGTTCTTTTGCGTTGGAGTTCAGTTATCGTTTTATAGTGGAGTAAACTTTAACTGACCAGTTAGTTAGTTTGCTGATCAAAGAGTTTGGTCATGGTAATTAACAAACTGGTCTGAGCCAACAATAAAGAGCCTAGGAGGTCCCACTCTTAGCTCCGCTAGGATACTTGGAAAGGCAAATGAGGATGATGTCCAGACAGGTTCGATCGATCGAAGATGTCTCGATCGATTGAAGTCTGCAGGTTCGATCGATCGAAGATGGTTCGATCGATCGAATGTTCGATCGATCGAAGACACTTCGATCGCTCGAAATCTAGGTCGGTTCTGGGAATCTATAAATAGGGCAGCTGCGTTCTGGAAAAAGTTGTTCGTGGTTTTGAACGTCAGAAGCTGCAGAAACTATTTTGGAGTCCCAAAACCTTCTCTATCCTCTCCATTAGGGTTCCCACAAACCCTAGCCCTTCCTGCGAGCATCCACAGGAGTCATAGGAGTGAAGACAATCTAGTGGAGGCTGCTGGAAATCAGAGATTTCAGAACTGGGTTCAAGATAGTAAGGTATAATCTTTGTCCCCCCCTTGTATGCATCTATAGAATTGACTAGTAGTAGATCCTAGGGTACCAATAAGTTTTGTAACTTGACCTATTTCCGCTGCGCGTTTAAACTTTCAATTTAAACCGGTTTTTCCTTCAAAATATACTTCAAGAATTGTAACTGATACAGGTCCTGGGTAATCATAAGAAAGCAATTAGGTCAACTGTTGCCGATTTAAAAGGAATTGATCCGTCAGTGTGTATGCATCGCATAAATTTAGAGGAAAACGCTAAATCGTCTAGAGAGATGCAACGCCAGCTTAATCCCAACATGAAAGAGGTGGTTTTGAAAGAAGTTATAAAACTCTTAGACGCAGGTATTATCTATCCGATCTCCGATAGTAATTGGGTTAGCCCAACTCAGGTTGTCCCAAAGAAATCGGGTATTACGGTCGTACCAAACGAAAAAGGAGTCCTTATTCCCACCCGTCAAACCACTGGGTGACGGGTATGCATTGATTATAGAAAACTCAATACAATGACTCATGAGGACCATTTCTCTCTCCCATTCATTGATCAAATCCTAGAACGTCTGGCCAGTCAGAGTTACTATTGTTTCTTAGACGGATACTCAGGTTATAACCAAGTGCCTATCTATCCCAATGACAAAGAAAAGATGACATTCACATGTCCCTTTGGAACCTTTGCCTACTGTCGTATACCATTTGGTTTGTGTAATGCACCGGCCACCTTTCAACGGTGTATGATGGCAATTTTCTCGGACATGGTTGAGAAATTCCTAGAGGTATTTATGGACGATTTCTTAGTTTTTGGACCTACATTTGATGAATGCCTTCATAACCTTACGAAAGTCCTCGCCCGATGAGAGGAAGAAAATTTGGTGTTGAGTTGGGAGAAGAGCCATTTCATGGTTTAAGAGGGAATAATCTTGGGTCACGTTGTATCCAAGCGAGGTATAGAAGTTGATAAAGCAAAAATTGAGTTAATTGACAAACTTCTGCCACCATCTTCAATTCGTCAAATCCGTTCCTTCCTAGGTCATGCCGACTTCTATAGACGATTTATCAAAGACTTTAGTAAAATCTCACGACCCTTGTGCAATTTACTGGCCAAGGATGTTCCATTTGTCATCGATAATGAATGTCTAAAAGCATTCAAAACATTGCAAACTTTACTATCCATGGCTCCGGTAATCCAACCCCCTGATTGGTCACTACCGTTTGAATTAATGTGCGACACTTCCGATTATGCCATTGGAGCCGTTTTGGGACAGAAAGTTAATAAAATCCCTCACGTCGTCTATTATGCGAGTAAAACACTAAATGACGCGCAGTTAAATTACACAACGACTGAGAAAGAATTATTAGTAGTCGTGTTTGCCCTTGACAACTTCCGTTCATATTTACTAGGGTCAAAGGTTATTGTGTATACAGATCACGCTGCACTACGTCATTTATTGAATAAGAAAGAAATGAAACCTAGATTAATCCGATGGATTTTACTCCTTCAGGAGTTTAATTATGAAATACGTGATAAAAAGGGTTCTGAAAATGTTGTAGCTGACCACTTGTCATGAATTCTTGTAGAATCCGACGATCTTACCCCTCTCAAGGATTTATTTTTGGATGAACAATTATTCGCCTTATCTACCCCGAATCGTTTGTGGTTCAGTGATATCATTAATTTCTTAGCTACGGGATATATCCCGCATTCGTGGTCTCGCTTAGACAAAGATCGGTTCTTTTCTCAAATTAAACACTATCACTAGGATAACCCGCTGTTATTTAAACATTGCTCTGATCAAATTATACAATGTTGTGTTCCAGAGAGTGAGTTCAATTCTATTTGAAACTTCTGTCACTCTCCAGAATGCGGAGGTCACTTTGGAGGCCGTCGTACGGCCGCTAAAGTCCTCCAAAGTGGATTATATTGGCCAACCTTGTTTAAAGATGCGCACGAATTCTGTCAGAACTGCGTACGATGCCAACAAATAGGTAACATGTCACGTCATGATGCGATGCCCTTACCCTAATCATTATTATAGAAATATTTAATGTGTAGGGCATCGAGTTTATAGGTCCGTTTCTGTCATCCTTTGGGTTCGAATACATTTAGTCGCGGTCGACTATGTCTCTAAGTGGATGGAGGCAGTTGCAACCAAAATAAACGACCATAAAGTTGCAGTTCAATTTATAAAGGATAACATATATTGTCGTTTCGGCACTCCACGAGCGATTATAAGTGATAAGGGAATACATTTCTGTAATCGTCACTTTGAGACACTCGTCTGAAAATATTCTGTCACCCATAAGGTTGGAACCGCGTACCATTCGCAAACCCAGGGCCAAGTTGAAGTTTCAAATAGGGAAGTAAAAAGTATACTAGAAAAAACGGTACGTCCAGATCGCAAAGATTGGTCACAACGACTGAGCGATGCGCTTTGGGCATATCGGACAACTTATAAAACTCCTATTGGAATGTCTCCTTACTGCCTAGTCTTTGGAAAAGCATGCCACCTACCAGTAGAACTTGAACATAGATCCTACTGGGCCGTATGTCATCGGAAACTTCAATTACAAGAATTAGAGGAACTAAGACGAGAGGCCTATGAAAATTCAAAAATCTACAACGAACGTGCGAAAGCGTTTCATGATAAAATGATCGTAAGAAAGAATTTTGAGGTCGGACAACGCGTCTGGCTATTTAATTCAAAACTAAGGTTGTTTCCAGGTAAGTTACGTTCCCGTTGGGACGGTCCGTTTATAATAACACAAGTATTCCCGCATAAAGCAATTGAAATCCAAGATACCAATGGTGGAACTCCTTTTAAAGTAAACGGTCAGCGTCTTAAGCCGTACCGATCTGATGAAATAGAGGAAAGAGAGATAGAATCAATAGATTTGGTGGACCCGATTTATTTTGACTGAGCACGAGCATCGGTCGAGCTGGCAACGTAAAACTTAGCGCTTCCTGGGAAGCAACCAAAGCTTTTATTAGAATTTCCTTTAGTTGTGTTCATTTTTAGGAGTTTTGTCTGCCAATGTCTGAGATTCAATGGCCCAAACAGAGAAAATTGAACATGAAAACACGTATACAAGAAAACAAAAGAGAAAAATGAGAAAAACAGGCTCTCACGCGCCCAGGCTGCTCGCACGAAAGGTTGCTCTGCGGCCCGCTCGAGAGAGAATTCCCCTTAGACAAAATTTTTTTCACCAACCCTCTGCCCAAACTCATGCCTGGGATCGCGC
Organism: Hydrangea macrophylla; assembly: GCA_033977485.1. Lineage (NCBI taxonomy): Eukaryota > Viridiplantae > Streptophyta > Magnoliopsida > Cornales > Hydrangeaceae > Hydrangea > Hydrangea macrophylla. Next base: position 6,989,142 of record CM066990.1, on the reverse strand, counting down.
GCAAACAGGTCGCTGGAGCAGACCGCTAGCGCGATGTTTAGCCTTAGAAATTTTTTCCGAGATTTCTTTTATACGAAGGTTCTGCTTCTTCTCGCGGGTAAGATTGCTCGTGCGAGGTCCTCGCTAGAGCGGTCCGCTCGCGCGAACTTGTGACTTGGTGAAAAATTCTTGAACCCAAAAACAAAGCCTCAACTTCTCCTCGCGGAGGGATCCGCGCACGCGAAGCTCGCTCGCACGGTCCGCTCGCGCGAGGAGCCCTTCCTTATATAAGCAGGGCTGTGCCCTAAATTTTTTTTTTGATTTTTTTCTTTTCTCTTCGTCTTCTTCTCTCACAATTTTCCCTCTCTCTCCTGCTCTCCACCATAAATCACCACCATGCCGCTACCGATCAACGAATCCACACCCCTACAACACCCCCAAATCTCCCTCTCTCTCTCTCTCACAGATCTCTCTATCTCTCTCTCTTTTCCTCACCACCACCACCACAACAACAAACCGCTGCTACACCGCCGATGCTATACCGTCGCCGCCGCCGCTAACCACACGAATCAAGGCCAAAAACACACCCCCTCTTTTACTCCAGTATCCAATCGCAGGTAACCATATACCTTTATACATAAATATACATACTTAGATTGATACATACATATATCTATATGTATATACATTAATATCTACACAAGCATACAGATATACATATATATATATACGGTTCAAATTTAGGGTATCCCTTTTCAAGATCCTCATCTAAACATATACTGATATATATGTGTACACATACACAGATATCGATATATATATTGATATACACATACACAAACTTACACAGATACATTTAGACAGTAATAATGAACTGATTTGGGTTTGTACCTATAGCGACATGTGTATGTGTGTAGATTCGTGTATAAGAATTTACACAGATTCATCTTGATTGTGCAAATCTATATGTTTTTTTTTTCGTTGACAACATCCATGATTCGATTGAGAGCAGTCCGTTTGAATTAGGATATGAATTGGGAACAACTAAGTACACAGATCTCTCTCTACCTCATATAAAATTTCCAGATCTATAGACATACCTACACTATTTTCAAACCCTATAGATAGAAACCGATATCGACACATATCGATATTTCTCCTCATATACACTGACGAATACGAATTCTCAAACCATAACCTCGAAGTTGAATATATCCATAAATTCTGGTGTTCTAATTAGGACTGTATCCACGTATGTCTATGAGTAGGTACATATAAGCACACAGATACACATATTTGTCCTTAACCTTAGATGTGGTTCTTTTGAGATTCATGCTTGGCTATATAATGTTTTCATTTGGGGCCAGTGTCATTGAATTAATAATGCTTCGCAATTCCGACTCCCATTGCACTATAACAGGAATCTCTTAGGTTCAGGTTTGGGGGTAGTTATGGCGGAATTTTTTATTTAATTCACAACTAAATGGCTTAGGTTTAATGTTGAATTCATTAATGCTACATACTCACGTGACTAGTGACGTTAATTTTATTTCTTCTAGTAACTCTGACTAATAAAGTTCAGTTGTGGCTTAATTTTTGGTTTCAGGTTTATAGTTTTCTAATATCCGTATAGTTACCTCGACCCTCATATCTTATTTTCATTCTCATATTATGGACCATCCTATGTCACCGCCTACTTCACCTGATAGGTCTTCGAGTGAGTCGAGTCATTATTCCGACTCTAGCTCTTCCACTTCTGATGCTTTATTGAGTCCTAGGGTAGCCAAGTCCTACGGTCTCGGCTGGAATCGTTGTCATCCTCGCATTCCCTTTCATATCCGTTCTGATTCATCGGATGAGGATGACCTTTTCGGTGATGACCCTACTATCATTGATGGCCCTTATGGCGCCCCACTGACTTTTTCTGAGTCTTCTTCATCCGATTCGGTCGATTCATCGACCGATGATGACGATGAGGAAGTTCTCTCAGGTCTTGGTACCATTTCATTGTCTGACTCCATATCAACCGATGTTCTTACACCTGAGGTTACCTATCCCTATAGGAACCTCCCCAATTATGTGCCGGACATTGTTCGACAACGTCCGGGTCATCCTGATTGGTCACCTGAGGATATTGCCTCGATCTTTGCACCTTATTCCGGTCCTTAGGATGATGCAGTTGATGTGGGTTCGGGTATCATTGCGGAGGCTGAGGTAGATGTGGTTCCAGAGTTTTATGCTTTGGATAATTTTGATGAGTTAGGACCACCTTTTGACCCTGCGGAGCATCCGGAGTGGGAGCTAGTGGATTGGTACTTCAGTTCTGGCCTACTACTCCCTTCAGACGTGCTTCGTGGTGTAGACGTCCTGGTTATCTTTTATGAGGACTACATCCATGTCATTGTCATGTTCCCACCTGCATAGGGACATGCGGTGATTTGATTTGGGGGAGTATATGGATAGTTTTTTGTTTTTTTGTTATTCTTTTATTCATTCGTTCTTTGATTTTGTTTCTTTTATGTTCAGTTTGTTCATTTTAGTATATATTTTGTTTTAGGAGTTCGTTATTTCTTTACTTTCGTTTATTCGTTGTAAAGACACAATAATAAGAAAACTAAAAAAAAATAATAATAATAATAACATTTGATTCGAGTAGTTCTTTTTAAAAAATAAACTATGATTGTTTTTTCTTAAGTTTCCTTAAGATTGTTCAATATTGCGTTCCTTCCTATCATAATTCGATTTCATTGAAATTTTGAAATTAAGAGAGTATGTAATCCGATGTCTACCGAATCTATGAAGATATGTCGTGAGAACTATATATCCTTAGAATCATTGTTTTATATCTTATACTTGCATATCTTTTTGCACGACACGTAGTCATATGGATACATATTGACATTGAACTATAATTAATTTGGATTTCTAAATAGTACTATTGTGGAGTCTAAAACTCGGTGAGATTTCGAGCCTTTCATTCTTTTTGAGGGTTTTATTACGTTAGTTGAATCTCATTGACATAGCGCATTATTTTGTTGATTAGTCTCAATATTCTTTATTTTGATTGAAAGTCGAGTTAGTATTGTAATTACCATGTTTAACATATAAAAAAATTTCTATTTCCTTTGATATCATAACATTGAAGAATCATGTGACTCTAGAAAATGATTTTAGGCCATCTATTTTAATAAACCCCTTTGACCTTTGGCCTACCCAATACGAATATTTATATCCCTTGTTAACCCTTTTTGAGCCTTTTATTAAACCTTTCATTTGTTCACCTATTATCCTACCTACTCCGATATGGAGTTCGCCACTATTAAACGTTACCTAACCCATGTCCAAGAGTAGCAAGGAATAGTTTTACATAAAGAAAGTGGGCTAATATGACTCGTGCAAAGAGGAGAATTGAGTAGAAAAGGTTAAAAAAAACATGGATATATATAGAAAATAGATGATGTTGAAAGAAGGATTGAAAAAAAAGGAGATGGATCCCTTGAAAAAGAAATCTGAAAAAATAATAATAAAGAGTTGTTGTGGTAAAGCCCTTGCATTATAAATATTACGGCTATTTCTATTTACTCAAGGACGTTTGAATTCCTTTTACCTTTCTTTCTTAACTATAACCTTTGACCAACATTACAACCCTTGTAGAGTCCTAGTTGATTCTATGGAAACATGATTTGAATATGGAACCGATAGATGAAGGGAATAAAAGCATGGTGGTAGTGATATTTACTTGACAATCGATATCTATTCATGAGACTATGTTCATGTCGTGTTATACGTTGTTCTGTGTCATATGCGAGATTTGTTGCTTTGTATAGAATTATCCTCCTCGCATACACTCGAATAATTACACCTGTTTCCGAGTGATTTCATTTTAGAGTGTAATTCATAATGTGAGCTTTGTAGTCGAAGCATCACTAGATAGTTATCCGATTTATATTCCAAGTTCATAGTTGCCGTATATCCACTTGACTACCATTTCACACACATGTGAGTCTTCGATATATTCTATTGATTCTGTTGATATATGTTTTCGGATTATTTTCATAATGTAGGAAGGTGTACGATTATTTTACTTTTGATAATTTAAAGGTTTTTTTTAAGTTGATTTTATCAAGGAAGGATGTTGACATTGAAATATTTAAATTTTGAATAAAATGTTTATTTTACAAAATTAATAAAGATGGTTGTGGGTGACTTGTTGATGAGAACCCTCACGAGACTTCACTCGTCCGACTAGGGACACCTAGAGGTTGAAAAAGGCTTGTTGCACAAGCTAAGTGCAATCGGTATCCATACGAAAATGGAGTACGAATTTTTAGTTTTAATAGTTTTATTTTTCTATTCTTTCTACTCGAGGACTAGCAAAATGTAGTTTTGGGGGTGTGATTGGAACATAACAAATCCTAATTATACACCTTAATTCACATTTGTTAGTCGTTTTTATCCTGTTTTTGTATAATTTTACTTTGTTTTCCACTTTATGTCAGGTTTTAGGAGAAAGCAATGATTTCCGGTTAAATAGGGTAAAAAAGCAGGAAGAAAGAAGCAGAAAAAGCCAGTTCGCAGGAGCGACCCGCTCGCGCAAAATTCCAGAAATCGCTCGCGCGACCTCCCATTTTACACGCTCGCGCAGCCCGCTCGCGCGATCCGTACAGAAAATATAAAACGCGTATTTTGGAGTGCTGAAGACTCCTATGTGGACGAAATTGTCCAATTACGTCCAGAATGCAATTTTTAGCAGTTTTAGTGAGATTAGGTTTAGAAAAACCCACCTAGTCTCTCTATAACTATATATATCTCATTCTAAATCAAAAGGGGGGGGACACATTCATTCATTGAAGACTTTGGAAGGCAAGAGAAAGGAAAAGAGCAAGCTTGAAGGTCTCTAATGGCTATCATCAACTCAATCTTCATGCTTTCATCCACCATGTGCAACTAAACTCCTAATCTAGGGTTTCAATGAAACCCTAGCTATGTAAAGGGGGAATTCTATGCTTTCTTATTTTAGGATTTTATGTATTAGATAGTGATTGTATGTTGGTGGATTATTAATTTATAATTAGTTTTTAATGGTAATAATCAAGAGTATTTGGATCTATTCTTATCTTAGATTTTTCGTTATGCTTATTGAACTCAATAGTCCTTGATTTTTGTGATTGATAGGAGTATTTACATACAATAGTGCTTATGTGATTGTGATGTTTATATCTTTTATAATCTATGCTTAGGAAAGATGAGTTATGCTACACCCTAGTCATAGGTAGATAATTCATGTGAACCATAGATGGATTATGCTTAGGTTAAACTAACAATATCTTCTTGCTGATTTTATTGGGCTTGTAGCTACAATAGATCGTGACTATTCAAACCTAGAACTTAGAATAGAAAGTCTAGACCCCCGATGCATAGTTAGTGGTGGATTTGTAATCTTAGATCTTATCCACTCATATTTAAAACAATCTTAAATTTTACATTTGTTATTTAGATTTAATTCTTGAATTTATTTCCATAATTTCATAGGTTAATTCATAGTTTACTTAGTAGTAAGAATCAAATTATCAATTAATCGAACTTCCGCTTTTCATATAACTAAATAGATTCGATTTTAGAAATTAAAGGATTAAAAACTAACAATCTCTGTGGGTTTGACCTTTACTTCCACACTACAAACCTTTAGAAAGTAAAGCATACTTTTATATCTTGATTTTAACAAAATCATGCTTTACCAACGAAAGGGTTCGAACGCTCTATTATATCAGGGGAAGGTGTTAGGCACCCCTAAACATCCCTCAAAAGGGTTACCATGCTACTTTGGTGTCATATCGGCTTTTAAGTGAAGTGAAAGTGAAATTGTATCAGAAAGTGAGAGGTGAGTTTTTGTTTTGTATGACCGAACTGCTCGATGGGCTACCTACGTGTCTCGAGTTTGATCGAGAATCAGGTCATGCATAGTTCTCCCTATCAAGGGATGAATTTAAAAAGTGAAGTGGGTTTGGTTTTCCTGTTTTCCTCGAGGTGAGGTAACTAAATCTGAAGTAAGGTGCGGTTTCCTATTTAGATTGACAAAATTGGAAGTGCAGTGCAGTTCTCCTATCTATGTTGACAAAATCGAAAGTGAAGTGTGGTGCAGCCGAAAACTTTAGCCTTTGACGGCGTAGTTCTGAACTTTAACCAAATGTGTTTGTTTTGAAAGTGCAGGGCTTAGTCCAAAGATCTTGCAAAGCGTGGGAAATGATCCAAAGTATTTTAAAAGTGTGGGATTTGATCCCAAGAATTTCGAAAGTGTGGGAAATGATCCCAAATATTTTGGAAGTGTGGGAAATGATCCCAAGTATTTTAAAAGTGAGGGAAAGTGTTTTTAAAAATGTAGGAAAGTGTTTACAAATGATTTTAAAAGTGTGGGATTTATAAGTGTGTGATTGATTTTGAAACGTGATTTTGAGAGTGTGAGATTTTAATCCCAATATTGATTTTGAAAGGTGATTTGAAAATGTGGGATTTAATTCCAGAATAATTTTTTGAAAAGTGATTTGAAAGTGGAGAATTTAATCTCTAAATTTATTTTGAAAAGTGATTTGAAAGTCTGGGATTCATCCCAAGATTTATTATGAAAAGTGATTTGAAAATGGGGAATTTAATCCCAAGAATTATTTTGAAAAAGTGATTTGAAAGAGTAGGATTTAATTCAAAGATTTATTTTAAAAAGTGATTTGAAAGTGTGGTGTTTTAAAAGTATGAGATTTAATCCAATTAGTGATTTGTGTGATTTTAAACTTTTGGCATTACGATAGCTTAAAAATGGGATGTGGGAAGTGTGGGACTTGATCCCGATTAATTTTAAAATTTAATTTTTAGAAGAAGTAGTGACTTAAAAATTGGATTTTGAAGTAGTTTTTAAATTCTTAGAAAATTCGACATTATAACGGCATGACATGGGAAAGTGGGAAGTGCGGGATTTGATCCAGATTGATTTTAGAAGTAGTAATGATTTGGAAAATAGATTTAAAGTTATTTTAATTTTCACGAAATTTTGGCATTATGACTGCGTAAAATAAGGCGGATCGAATTTAGTTTGGCATTTTCTCCCTTCCTTATCCCAATGCTGGATGAGCTGTTGTTGAAAAGAGGTTAGGATACCAGGGAAAGAATTTTAATTAACCTTTCTCCCTTCCAAATCTCAACTCCAAATGCTGCTTGTTGAGAAAAGGTAAGGATACCGGGGGGGATGCATATAGGTTGTCCTTTTCTCCCTACCTAATCTCAATGCTGGATGACCCGTTGTCGATAGAATGTATGGGTACTGGGGAATGCAAAAGTGAAGATGCAAGAGCTGAAATAGTATAATATATACATAAATATAGCGTCAACCTGTTAAGCGAGGAATATAGTCCTATAAGAGCAAAAAATTGTCTGCTCCGACTTCCGAAATACTAAAAAAGTAATCTGCCCCTCTTTTGAAGATGGCAGATTATTGCAATTTCAAAATGCGATTATTTCTTCGTTTGTGGTCCAATTTTGACGATTCAAAGTTATTAATAGGCTCTTCACACCTGTCGAACATGTTGCAAGTTTTCTGTACTTTTTTTTTATGAGCAAAATCAGGTGTCTATAGCTGCCCCTCTTTGTCAGATTTGTGAAAAAAATCATGGCAAAGATCGGAGACACCTTATTTTTGTGGGTTTGATCCTTTGGCAAGGAATGTCTTCACTGAATTCTCTTCTGGTATGTCTTTTTTGAACCTTTTTTGCAAATTCTGAGGAAAGTCTTTGTCATTGCCTCTATGTCCTCTTCTGCTAGAGGATCAACATTTGGATGCATATCTTGATGGTCTATCTGTCGTTCCCACAAATCAAGGCATTTTCCCTCTGTGTTGACGGTGAAACCTTGAATGTGAATTGAATGCCGCTTGGGGCCTCATAACTGATACTCGAGTGAACTGGGATGCCGCTTGGGATCTTACACCTGATGCTGAATTGAATTGGGATGCTGTCTGGGGACTTATGCCTGAAGTTGAAAGTGAATTGGGACACCGCCTGAGGACTCATATCTGAAGTTGAATTGGGTAAAAAATATTTGATTAAGGTTCTGATTTACTTATTTTAAACTGACTTACTGTTCTGAAATTTTGGACAGAATATGATTTTTTCACAAAAACTCATGATCAAACCATGTTAACCACAAGATGTCACTAAAACAAAAATTACAGTGATAGAACTTTGAGTTATAGACACTTTCCCGTTGGTTTTATTTAGTTCCAACGGTTCAATATTTAATTAAAAATCCTTGATCAAAACAGGATCATGAATTCACTGCACCACTATTGAACTTATCATCTTTTTGATACATCTACCAACCAAACCATGGACATTGGCTTATCCTAATCTAACTCTGCTTTCCATTGAGGGTCATTGGAGATCAAAACATGACTAATACTCATGAGTCTCAAAGGAATATAGAAAAGATTCCATGAAACATCAAGCTAGAGAACCCAAGTCATGAGTATGGACTTGGATCCATCTATTTGCTTATAAAGTGAAGTGATGATCAAACTTTGACTCCCATGTTGTAGCACCTGAATTACTCCAGAAATTCCACGTAGGATATTAGAAATTAGTGATGTTGCAACCAAGGTTGTCAGGTATTCACAATGTTTTTCATATCAGTATGTTGAAGGAGTATCATCAGGGCACGACACCACTTGTAATTGACTTCAAGGACACTGAGGCGAATAAGAACGTGCCTTACACAGAGAGACCCATCAAGATTTTGGCTCGAGAAACCAAGAAGCTGAGGAACAAGGAGATCCCATTGGTGAAAGTTCAATGGAATCATCATGATGAAAGAGAAGCTTCATGAAAAATAGAGTCAGAGATGTGAGAGAAATATCCTTTTCTGTTTTGTACCTAGATAAGCTCTGATTTCGTGGACGAAATCCTTTAATAGGTGGTGGAAGATGTAACACCTGTAATTTTCTTTTCATTTATAATATCATTTTTTTGAATTTCTATATTGGACGACTATATTGTTATACTATTATTTTAATTATGTGACGGTATGGACATGTTGTAGTATTATCATATTAGACTGTAGTAACTATACTGACTCGGCCGTAATAAGAATTAACGTAGTCCCGTACCCGGACCCAGACATTAGAAACAATACCTATTTGTACGTAAATCGAGATCGACACGTAATTGAGAAACTTATGCACGTAAACCGAGAAAGTAGCACACAATCCAAGGTGGACCCACATAGCCAGCCATGTGGCAGCCACATGCCACCCTCTTGGACACATGTCCACTAGTAGGACACATGTCATGGCATATACACATGCCACATGACACCTAGCTCCTAGGATTTCTATATAAGCATGCATATAGAATGCATTATACATACTTTGTCTCTATGACCAGCACTTAAAATCTATGAGAGAGAGCTGGAGTTTTAATTCTTGAGAGAAAGAAGAGAAGAAGTCATCCTTGAAGTTGAAGTTCAAGCTCCATCAAGCTCAAAAACAACATCAAGCATAATTTCAAGCTTTGGTGAGTAAATATTGAGTAAATTATGAGTAAATTGTGAGTAATTATGACTAATCTAACTCAATTTAGAACATATATAGCATGTATTAATGTTTAGTAGGAGTTTGATGTTGTTGTATTGAAGTTTTCATGACATGCAAGACAAATCCTTAAATCTGAGAAACAGAAACTTCCAGCAGAATGTAGCTTAGTAAAATGAATGTTTTGTGCAGATCAAAAATTGGAATTAAGCTAGGTTTTTTGTGGTAAAATCTAACTCATTTATCTACAAATAACTCTTCTATAGCTTAGTCTAGAAATCAATCCTTCATAGGTTAAATGCATGTACAACGCAGTGTTATAAATCTGGGAAACAACAACTTTCAGCAAACCATAGTTTAGTAAAATGAACATTTGGAGTAGTTCAAAAATCTGCATTAGGCTAGGTTTTTTTGTGGAGAAAGTTGACTCATTTATATACAAATAACTCTTCTATATCCTAGTCTAAAAATGACCCCTTCATAGGTAAAATTCACGTATAATATAGTGCTAAAAATCTGGGACAAAACAGTCCAAGATATAAGAAATGTCTTGTAAAATAAATATTTTGAGTAGCTCAAAATGTAATTGAAGCTAGATTTTTTTTGTAATGAAGATGATCCAAATACCTATAGTGTTCTAGTTTTGAGTTTAATCTACAAAGTAATTTACCATGCCCAAATAAATCATATTGTTTCAGTCAACACAGTGAAAATGTATCCTGGCAGATTGTGTAGCTTTTTGTATGATGTTTTGTTTATGCATGGTATTGATTGTTGATGCTAGTTTCATGTACCTGTGTTGTTATAAATATCTTGTGCTATGGTAGTGCTATCACGTAGATGAGTATGTTAAGGGTTTCATCTATATGTTTATTGGTATTAAATCCATGTTATAAATCCATGAGCTACGTGCTATGTTTTCCCATTGTTATTAATATAGTTTAATGACCATTGGAAAGCTCATACCCAAGCTTTAAGTATGTTGTACAACACGATTATTGCGTTAATAAGTGATCAGAAAAGTTTCCATCATAAGTATATTGAGAGGTAAACGGAATGTCGGACGTATAGCAAAATATTAACGGTTATAAATGGATGATATTAATGAACTAAACTACGAAACGTACGAACGTGAAAAATAACAATAAAACCTTCAATAACAGATTTAATGCGAATAAGGGACGTTGGGTTTCGTTTCTAGTCGTGTGACTACCGGTCAAAGTTGATTCGTGAACTTTCATGTCGTGTTTGGATAATTCTTGCAAAGTTGGTCTTTCAATTATTCCATGGAGTCGATTGGTGAGTTATGTTTTCTTCCTTGATCTGAGGATCGGCATGACGTGTTCGGTCAAGTACGGATGACCTGAGGATCATCATGATGTGTTCGATCAAGTAGTTGATTAATTTTCTGCACCCTTGGTATAAGGATCGGCATGACGTGTTCGATCGTGCGGGTGACATGAAGATCGGCATGACGTGTTCGACCAAGAGATTGTTAATGTCCCGCACACTTATGCCATTTGGGCGACAGTTTGAATGCCAGTTGGGCGATAGTTTGAATGCCATTTGGGCGACAGTTTGAGTGCCAGTTGGGTGACAGTTAACTATTCATTATTGAGTGTTGTTATTTCTTGACCAGTAAATGCGTTTGGAGTTAAGTCTTCTTTCAGTCAATGTCATTGGCCAGTTCAGTTCTGGGTTAAGTTTCAAAGGGAATGATTGGGATTAAATAAGACATGGTTTTGAGAATAAGAAAAGACGAACGAGACATAGAATCAAGAATAAGAAATGATGAACGAGATATGGTTTCGAGAAATAAGAAGAGATGATGAATAACTTACCTTGGTGGTGGTAACCTTGAGGGGACCCTCACTTAGCTTAACTGCTAACGGCTTTTCATGCTGCTGGACCTTCCACGTCCAGCCTTTGCAGATCCAGACGGAGCTGGCTATGATCAAGATGCAGATTTTACTACTAAAGACTATGCTGGTGAAGATTACTAAAAGCAAGGCTATGGTTTCGCCAGCTGAAGATCTTGGAGTTTTTCTTTTATCATAGTTCGGTTATTAATATGTTTAATTATGTAATAGCTTAGTTGAACTTGTAATATCTATCTTTTGGATATCTTTTAGTCTATAATATACTAATCATGTAAGACTTGAATGTTTAGATTCTTGCTTCCGCTGAACTTAGTCACTTTCCCGTATTATATTATTGTTTTAAGCATTTTTGGACAATCAGGTGACATTCACAACCAGTCACGTGTCTACGAACCCATAAAGGAAATTTATTTTTCTCTATTTTTGGTACTTCGGGCCATGACACATGTGAAGCATAAGATTACATGAGATTCAAAAGATCAAACTCGAGAGCTTTCAAGAGAGATATTGAAGATCTCCAAGAATCTCAAGAGAAAAGTATAAACAAAAGAAGAAATGAAATAGAGAAAACTAAGAGAGCAAGTGCTCTAAATCCATCAAAGAACCTTTTAGAAAACTTGTTTACTTCACATTCATAGATGCTTTAAATCCAAACCAAGAAGAAACAAAATAGAATGAAAACTTAAACAAGATTAGAGGATCACCTCCAACTATCCTCAAACTTCTATAGTTTGAAGAAATTCCAAGCTCTTCTTCAAGCTCTCAAAACTCTCTTTATCCCAAAAATTCTTTTTGTTTTTCTCCTTGAAATTCCCTTCTCCCAAAAATGTGTAGTAGTCCCCCCAAAATTCTTCCTCTTCTAAGTCTAACCCCCCTTTCTTTTCAATGAAGATACTCTTCATTATATAGGCAGAATTTTAAAGGGTATTTCAGTGTTTTTAGGGGCAAAACCCTAATTTTGGACGTCCTTCTGATGGTACAAAATGTGCTGTATTATAGCTATCTGCTGGAAAATGCGGCACTCACCGGAGATGGTAGCGGCGCTCAGTGAATGTGGTCGCGGCATTTGCTGAATACTGGTGTGGCACTCACTGAATGCCGCGGACAACTCCAGGGACTGCCGTCTTTTCTGGAAATCTAATTTTCGTGGCATTTTGTACGGTTTTTTAACATAATTTAGTGACTGCCATTGTGGCTCTTACTGACTACCGGTCTGGCAATCAGCAAGTGTCGACCGACAACTTGTAACTGTCGCAGATGCTGCCGTATGCCATATTTTCTATTTTCCTTTGTTTTCTTTTTCTTTTTTCCTTTTTCTTTTGTTTCGAGTTAAGGAGTCTTTCGAAGAGCTTGAATCACCTTTGGAAGCCTTAGATTAGTCAGACATTACCATCATCGGACTTGAAGGTAATGCTCCCCTTAATTCGACGTTTGGTCAAAATTGGGGGGTCTACAGCAGGATGCATTATAAACAAAAGGAAACAACAATATTGGAATACCAAATATTATTGAGATGTATAGTATTATGTAAGACTTGGTATTGATCTTGTATATTTTTATGACTTTTACCCTTTCATTGGACAAATCTTGGTCCCAAAGATTGCCATCATTTACCAGTCGATTGCCACTTTGGTAATACCAATCGATTGCCATTGTTCCCAATCGGTTGACATCGTGCCAACCAGAATTCAAGATGTGTCCCCATCCCAATCGATTTCCCTCCTTTCGAATCGATTGCCCTCAAATATCTGAAGCCAATTGATTGCCATCTACAGATAGTGTTTTCCAACTTTACTTCATGGTTTGACATGTGGCACTCTTAATTTCTATATACATGGGTTCATTTCCTTGCCTTGCGTCTATTTGACAGCTTGGTTAAGAGAAAGAGTATTTTTCATATCATTTTATACACACATACATACATATATACATATATATACACCATACAAACATACAAGCACTATTTTGGTAACAAGGAGGAGAAGAAAAATAAAGAAGAAAGAAAGAAGAAGAGAAAGATAAAGAGAGAAATAGAGAAAAGATAGGGAGCAAGAAGGAGAAGAGAAGATGAGAGAGAAAGCTCAAGCTTCCATAGCTCAACACACACTAAATACAGCCTTAAGTGAGTTCTAACTCACTTGGTCTCTTTATGTAGATGTTTTACAAGTTTTATGGAAGATTAGACATAAAAATTATATCCTATGGATGTTTATATTTGCTGGACTAAGTTTCTGCTGGAGAAGAGGAAGTCCCAATCAATTGGGCTGATTCCCAATCGATTGCCATCAGTACCCAATCGATTAGATAGTATTCCAATCAATTGCCATTAGTTTTAACCCAATAGATTGCCCAAGTTTACAATCGATTGGCATTATTTTGGATCCAATTGATTGCCATTTTTCCCTATCGATTGTTACTGCTTTTTATCCCAATTGATTGGACCTTTGTCCTAATCGATTGGATGTTGCTAAACATGGTTAGTTCCACTTGTTTATTATATAAGCAGTTTCATTGTTCCGATTCTGTTTCGTACATTCGATATGTGACTATGGGTTAATCAGGGATAACGTGACAACAAGGAATAGTATGTTCATGATAATGGATTAATGTTATGATGATAGACATGATGTTGCTCATATATGGGCTAAAATCTGTTTCACTTTAATCAGAGTAGTCAGGTCATATGTGAATTTCATGTGTCGATATTAGTGTAGAACCTCGATAGGTTTGTAAGTTTTAGAATGGAATGTGGGTGGACGTTGGTCATAGTATGTTCTTAAAAGCCAGTGAGCTATGCATATACTCTTAAAAGGCAGTGAGCTGGACTAAGTAGTCCTAAGATAGACCAGGTGATCCATGATATGTTCTTAAAAATCAGTGAGCTGGTAATATGCGCTTAAACGGCTATGAGCTGAGATCACTAGTAGATGCTAAGTATGGATACCGACATTTGGGCCCACATTCTTACTTTTTCAAAACAAATAAGAGTCGCCACTTAATTCTTAGGAAAGAAATGAAGAAACCATTTTAAAGCTACTATTCATTTGGAAACCTGAGATTTACTAGGTCTAGGGATTATGGAATGAGAGGGGAATGGGCCCGGCAGACTATAACACTCCCTCTCGTCCTATCTCGCGACAGGCCTCTACTCAACATCATTCTAATTAAATTAAAAATTAAAGCATGCCCTCAAATAGTATACAGATATAGATATACATTTCAAAAGCATGTTGAAAGGGTGTAAGATTGCTAACGATAAAAGGCGTACAAACCAAGTAGATTCATCTAGCAAGTGAATGATATGCAATAGAGAACAAGAGAACTTACCCGGGATTCAACTGCGAATAGGAAACGTTTAATGCATTCAAAATAGAAAAAAAAAAAAACCTAAGCAAAGGTATCTAATTCATATATACACAGAAAGCAAAACACTAGTCTGAGGTGTCATGCATGGAGTCAAAAATTGATAAAATCAATAATGAAATAAATAAGAGGAAACTCAAGGAGTCATAACTCGATAGTGCTACAAAAAAAGAAGTTAGTCCACATGCTTCAACACGAATAATATCAAATCTTCACCTAAATCTATCAAGAGTGAAGGAAATTGACAAAGTTTTGAATTCTTTCTAACCAAGGAAGTCAGAACGCTTCTATGGATATACAAGCAATGTCCATAAGGACCTTAACCTAGAGCCAATGTAATGTCCACATAGAAGTGACATAACTTCAACATTGTTGAAGAGAATTCATGATTAAGTTCTATCAATTGCAATCTATTTCTATATTCTACATTCTAATATTCCTAAAATACATGCACTACTTCTAAGCATGGTAACTGTGGATGCATAAGGACGAACAAAGCATGGGTCATTTGTTGATTTAAATCATTTAATCTCTGGATTTAAGCCCAATTGCTCTTATTCAAAACACGTTTCAAGCCTTAAGTCATTAGAAGACATTTGAATCAAAATTCGTAAAGTTCACCAAATCTGTTTCAGGATTTCAGGAATTATAGAGAAGAAACAAAACATTCAAAAAAAAAAGGAAAGTCATTGTTTCTCTGGTATAATTTTAATGATTTTTGAGTATGATGTGCCTCTGTGAGTCTACTTTCTAGATCAAAAACAAAATCGAAGATCAAACGGTTCAAACTCTAGAAATTGACTCTAGACCAGAGGTCATTTAGAATTTGTTAACTCTCTGTCTAGTAATCTTGAATGATTTATTATAAATAGCATATTAATCTTAAACCACTCAAATTTCTCATAGGTTTTCATTAACTCATTAAAGTTCATGGGAAAAATAATTTGAAACTAAATAACTTGATTAAGGTTCTGATCTACTCATTTTAAAAGAGACTCACTGTTTTGGAATTCTGGACAGAGAGCTACTAGTCCACAAAATCCACTACGAAACCAATTGAACCACTTAATTAAGACAAAAAAAAAATTACAGTGGTGGGTTTAAATGTTAGGGACAAACTCCAAATGGTTTCACCTTGATCAAATAGATCATGAATTTATAAAATTTCGTTGATCAAAATCTGACAAAGGATTTACTGAACCAAAATGCAAAATTATGCAAAATTACATACATATGATAAGTTGGCATAAGAATTTACTCTAGATCTTCACATAATTTGTAGATATGTTGAATTTCTCAAGCTTTTCCTCTTCTTCATCTGCAAGTTTCAAGTTCTTTCAATGGTGATTTAATGAATTGTATGAATTGGGTAGTGTTTTGGTGAGATTTGGTAGAGTTTCTCTCTATATTTTTCTTCTCCAAAGCTCTCCCAATATCTTTCTCTACATGATTCAATTCTCCAACATTCTCCAAAATGTCTAACCCCTCACCATGGAGATGTGTCTCCCTTTATATAGACCATTTTGGAGGGGTTAATTCAATAAGTTCGGGGTAATTTTCCATATGCAATGGAATCTTTGGGCGTTCAATAAGTATATGAATTAAAATAGACTGTTACATCGGGCACTACTCGGCGAGTTGTCCTCAACACTCACTGAGTGTTGGTCCAGCACTCACAACACGGCACTCAGCGAGTGCCGCCAGCTCTGCCGCATGCCGTCCCATTTGTTTTTATTATATATTTTTTTGTTTTCTTTCTTTTCTTAGTTTTTCTTTTCTTTTTCTCTACTTTTATCTTATTTTCTTTTGAAATTCTATCACTTTTTTTTTCTTTCTAAAATTCGATTAATCAAAATCCATTTTTTAATAAAACAAAACAAAATAGAAGACTTGTCATGCATATATGTGTTTTGAAATACTTTTAAATTGATTAATAAATTCCCATGTGTACTTTCACACCCTAAGTCCCCGTAATACCTTGTTTTCTTTTCTTCCTTTTCAAATTTTGCGATTTTGAAGATTGAGAGGCTTTCCAAAGAGCTTGAATTACCCTTAAAGACTTTCGAATTCTGTTGGACATTGTCGTCATCGGATTCAGAGGTAGTAATCCCCTAGATTCGACATTTGGTCAAAATTAGGGTGTCTATGGTTTGCCCCTCTTCGGCAGAGATTGTAAAGCAACGCATGTCACAAGTAAATGTCCAAGCCTATGTGAAGACAAGCCTTTGACCATGCTGTCGAATCCAGATAAAAACAAAAATACATTGCAAAAATGGGCGCAAAGATGGTCGATGCAAGTTATGCTAAATGATGAGCTGCCTACGTATCCCAACGAGAATCAGACCAGGACGTAGTTTGGGTAAGGAACAACACTCAGGCACAAACAATCATACATATTGTAGACACCCCATTTTGTCGGCTATCAGGTTTAGGAAACCCATAGCTCGGTGGTTCACAATGATCGAAAAAGACTCAAAAGGACTCCTGGAAGTTAATTCTATTTCTCAAAATGCTCAGAATGACCAAAATGCCCCTGAAAGCCTGAAAACTCCCAGATTTGGACCAAAAGTTCTGAAAACATGCTATGTCGTAAGAAAAGTAAGAAAACGAGTTTTTAAGTAAAATCAGATGAAATCGTCAGCTCCCAGAGACCCCCGGAAGTCCCGAAAATTCCCGGAAAGTCCCTGTTGACCGGTTTGACCAGGTTTGACCAGGTTTGACCAAGTTTGACCAAAATCGTCCAAATTTTCCAGGATCATTCTAGATAATGTGGAAAGTATTAAAATGAGTTTTAAAAGAAAATCGAGAGAAAACGTCAGCTCCTGGGGGGGCTCCCAGAGATTTCCAGAACTTCCTGGGAATCCCAAGTTTGACTTTAGAATTGGAGCACTGCAACAATTTTCAAATATTTTTCATGGAAACTAGAGGTCAATAGCTTTCCAACGGTATACCACACATAATTTTTGGATTTAAAACGAGTTTATTGCGAATTTCCGAAGGCGAAAAAGGTGATCAAATCGGATTTTATCACAAATACCGCAAAACTTTTCAAAGTGACCTATCCCTGAATTATTTTTTATGAAAAATAGACTCCATTACCTTTCCAACGGTATATCACAACCTCAATTTGTAGTTCGTATGCATTTCATGTGAATTTCGGACAAAATAGGGTCTTTTCGCGAATACCAGAACCTCTGGGGGCCTAAACAGGATTATCCAGACGATTGAGGAGCAGTGCCACCGCGGCACTGGCCCACTACCGCCGCGACACAGGCCCAGTGCCGTCGCGGCACTCTCCTCCAGAACAGTATATTTTTGCAATTACTTTTGGGGTTTCATTTTGATTAATTAAAAAATCAAAACGACGTAGTTTTATGTTTTCAGATCTTTGGAGACAATGGGAACACTTCTAAAACCCCAAAACCACCCCCAAATTAGCCTATATAAACCCCCCTTGACTTCTCATTTTGGGGGTGTCAAATGTAAGCTTTAAAAAGTTTTGGGAGAGAAAGTTGTAGAGATAAGGTTAGGATAGAGAGAAAAGAAGCTTTCTTCTTTGATTTCAAAACAAAAGTGAGTTCTAAACTTTGTTTTTACTTCATATTCAATACACCCAACCACCATTTTAGTGAGCATTTAAGAGAGAGGAAGCTACTTCCATGTCCAATGTCATCACATATGAGTGAAACATCAAACTACAAGTCCAATATTACATTGATCATCATCTATTGATTGTTATTGACTTACTTGTTTATGCAATGTTCATCTCTTCTTACCTCATTTTTTTTTATTTTCTTAATGTACTTACTAGTTCATCATCATCTAGATGATGACATGAAGTTTGAGGTGAGTGAATCCTTATGGATAGTAGCTCTTGACCTCAAAAACATGTTAGATAGATGATGATCATAACTTCAATACCTCCATGGTATCCTTAAAGTTATGTTCAAATACAAATAAATCTCTCCAACAATCTTGGGGGTTCTTGATGATAAGTTTGATGTTGACATTTTAAGTGGCTATAACCTTCATTGAGTATTGAAAATATGCTTTCAAAATTTCGATTTCAAAACCCCCTTTTCTAAAACCCTCACTTTGATTTCAAGAGATAAACCTTGTTTTCCCAAAATCTTCAAAACAGTGAGTCAAAACAGTGAGTGATCTGAGTTCAAAGATTTCTCTAGCACTCAATACTCAATGTATAGATGTAAGGCCACTTGAAAAGTCTTCCTAACTCATTAGAGAACACCTATGATTTTTGGTTTGACTTGGAAATACTTGAAAATGGTCCATTTGGACCCAAACATTACTTCCAAACATTCTGCCTCTGCTGTCACAGCAGCTTGGTTGACTTTCAACTTATTTTTCAGAAAACGTTTCCAAAAGGGGTGGTCCTAACTTATTTTTCCCTTAAACTTCAATGTCTTAGGGAACGTTATGTATAAAATGGGTCTCTAGATCATTTGTTTTCATTTCCTAAGATGTTTCAAAATTTCAGTCGACAGTACGGACTCTGTTTCTGAGTGATCTCTATTGTTTATATGATTTCTCTCAATCTGTGATAGTTATTAAAGATTGGAATTTTGGGTTGTGTTATAGATACAATAAGGGAGATCTCCATAAAAAAATCATGCATTGAAAACATTCCTAACCCCTCTTTTCAATTTTCAGAAGATCATGTTACTGTTCTGTCCACTATTTACAGCAAGCACACTTTTACTTTCCCCCTTTGATTTGATACTTACATGCACTCCAAATTAGTTCATGTCTTAGGAAGTAGTTCATACTACATTTGTACATATCCCATGATGATTTCATTCATTCATTCATACACATTCTAGACTTCTAGGCCATTCTAAGAATCCATGAACACAAAGCACACTACAACCTTGGCACATTCTAGATACATACATTGCATCCATGCAAAGATTTGGGGTTTTTGTAACTCCTAATCTAAGGAGATTATAAGGAATGAATTTGATCACACGTACATGCTCCCCCTCGATCTAGTCTTCCTTTATCATCCGTCCCGGGGATTGAGAAATCTTCTTTCCTCAAAGATTAACATGCATCATAATAACTTGCTAAGCATTTTTTTTTTTTTGATTTCTTTGATTATTTGCTTCAAGAACAATTCATGTCCCCTTTAGACTAGGGAAGCCTAATTACTTGATACATGATTAGACGATTTTTCCTAGGTTTATTTGTGTGATCTTTCACTTTACATTGTATGATATTTGACTTAGATCTTATGAATGATATCTTATCTTTAGATCTTCCATTTCAAATTTTCTTATGTGATGTAATATACTATCATAGTATTAATTGTCGAACCATACATAGTATAAGATGATTATTTGGATGCTAATTGAGGCCCGTCGAAAGACGGGGAGAGTTGAGACTGTTTTAGTCGCGATAAAGGCTCCTTCCTCTCTCGTACCAAAATTCCGAGCCAAGTTCTTTGGTTATGAAGGACCGGTGCCCTTTATCCGTTTGGGTGAGTCAAAATTAGGTTTCTTGGTTCCTTAAAGACCAAGTGGTGACTCTATATCTGTTTTCAACATACCTTTTCTTTTCCTTTTCAAAACAATCTAAAAGCAGCAAGTGGTGGAATCCCGCGTGTCCACAATCTGGCGACTCTGCTGGGGATTTTTTTTATTTTAAAACAAAATAATACAGAGGTTTGACTTATAAGAAGCATCCATAAAATCATCTTTTTACTGTGTCTGGTTCACCGCATTACACTTCTGCATTTCCCCTTCCGACTGTGTCTGAAATGCGGCGCTGACATTGTTCAGGTCTTGCTGTGCCAGGGCATAAGTCACCGTTGATACTGTACCTTTCAAGGTATATCAAAAAGAGTAAAAACCTCCGTACTGTCTCCCTGACGGTATATTGGAACTCTCGTCAACAGACCCTCTTTGACTAAACCCAGCCTTTGCATATAGATTCATGTAGAACCTTTCATAGGACTGTTGATTTATCTTTTCAGATAGGACAATGTGATATAACTGTTGTATGCCCTGACGGGATTACCTGTGCAGTGTAGACGCTTATGTGACATGAGGCAGAACCTCTTTCTTATGATTCCCAAGGAAATCACTCACATGTGATCACATTGAGTTGACCTGGCTAGGCATCATAACAAGGATGTCTGCTCCATGCTCACAAAGATATACACGGCAAACCTTGTTTGTCGGTCCTAAGACATAGGAGTATGAAAACTTGTTAGACAGTATAATCACCATCGTCACATGCTCCTATCATATACACCAGTTTTTCCTAGAAACTCTATATCCCAGATATAACTATATTAACCCGTTTCTCCCAGAAGCTCTGTCCAGATATTCTAGATATGACCATATTAACCGGTTTCTCCTAGAAATCCTGTCTAGATATTCCAGATATAACCATATTAACCAGTTTCTCCCAGAAACTATGTCCAGATATCCCAGATATGACCATATTAACCGGTTTCTCCCAGAAATAATGTCCAGATATCCCAGATATAACTATATTAACCCGTTTCTCCCAGAAACTCTGTCTAGATATCCCAAATATAACCATATCAACCAGTTTTTCCAGAAACTCTACTCAAATTTCCCAAAAATGGCAGAAACTATGTCCGAATATCCCAGTTTCTCCCAGAAACTCTGTCCAAATCAACCAGAAATGCCCAGTCTCTCCTAGAAGCCTCCATAGAACCCTGGAAACCCCTGTTATCCCTTGGTGATCGTACTGAAAAGTAAGGTTGGCACACTCTATATGGTTAGGACCTTAATTGTTTAACTGCTATCTGTTAGAAATAGGAGCATCATATAGATTAGGGCTTACATCCGCGTGCTTGTCTCATTTGCATACACCATTCCCATCAATCTGCATGCACTATCTCGACAATTCTTACACAAGTCAGTCCACGTTTGTTAAACATCACTGTCTTTGTCTATCTAAAGTCATCACTGTCAAAATCTGATCTAGTCTCCTCGAAATCTATCAGGTCAGTATAGATTCTCAAAGTCAGCAGCTGGGATCCTCGTGGTAGGTCAGGAGTTCAGATAATCGTTTGGTCAGAATCAGTCTGACAGCTTACTTCAGCATGAATCAAGAAGAGTTAGAAAACAAGGTTACCGAGTTAAGAGCAACCATAAGCCAGCAGTCTGATAGCCTAGCCTAAGTTCTGAAGTTCATGGATGAATTGAAGAAGCAGCGGCTGCAACCTCTGCTTGGGTTTCCATCACCGGGGTTTGAACCGCCCCCACATGAGTATAACGGGGAGGAAGACTAGCTTTAAGGGGTCCCACCGTTTGCATATGAGAATAAGCTCCAAGAGAAAATGGATAAGGTTGACAAGCTAGAAAGTGTACTGAGGAAAAGCAAAGGGATTGATGATTACATGCTGGACTTGGAAGGCCTTTTCGAGCCTATTAAGCTGAAGCTACCGGAAAACTTCAAGATGCCTGCCATTGACTGATTCGATGGGACCGAAAATCCGAAGAGCCATGTAAAGCTGTGTATGAGCATCTTCCAATCTATGGGCTGTACCTACGAGTACCTCGCAATGCTGTTCCCACAAACTCTCACGAAGTCTGCACTATCATGGTTCCTTACCTTGGAAGCTTCCAAAACTCGGGCATGGGAAGACATAGTTCGGGTATTCGTTGATCACTACTCCTATAACCAAGAACTTGACGTCACCATCAGGGATTTAGAAACTACTCAGTAGAACAGCAATGAATCCTTTGCTGCGTTTCTGAGCAGATGGAGGAATAAAGTGGCCCAAATGACCCACTGACCGATTGAAAAGGAACAGGTGAGAATGCTAATCCGGAATATGCAACCACTTTACCATGGAAAATTATTTTATCAGTCCATCTCCACTTTCGAAGAGCTGTTTGAAGTTGGGACTCGAATTGAAGATGCCATAAGGGAAGGAAAGATCAAAAAAGAAGAGCCTCCAAGTCAGTCAAAAAGGCCCAACTACTCCCGCAATCCTTCGGATGTCAATGCCCTTAGCAGTCAACCTATGGCTTACCCTCCTAGGCCATACCAACCTCTCAAACAAGCTAATTCATCCAATCGCTCTTTCCTTAGGAAGCCTCCTCGTAACTTCGCCAAACTTGAAATCCCCCTCTCTTCAGCCTTAGATCGCCTCCTTAAAAAGGGCCACCTCTAATTACTCCAGCCACGAAATACCCTGCTCCCACCAAACTGTGACATGTCCAAAAGATGCACCTACCACCAAGCCCCTGGCCACAACACCGATGATTGCATGCGCCTCCGCCATGATATCCAAGACCTCATTGACCAAAATATCATCGAGCCACCTCCAAAGCAGCCACATGTCACTCAAAATCCCCTACCGAACCACCAAAACATCAGCCTCATTGAGTCCAACCATGTATCTTTCAACCCTGCTACCTATATCACCCCTGTAGGTCAACCTTTACCCCTCATTGACATCCCGGAATCTGTGGGAATTCATCTGATTGACGGAGGGGATGACGAGTGGCAGCAACAGCTGGCTGACGAATAAGACCTATTCTTCTTGGAAGAACATGATCTAGGGGTAGTGGACCTTAAATGGTATGATCCCGACAATGAAAGCAATGCTTCTATCTAGAATGAGCCAGAGAAACCATTTGTGGGAACAGATTGCGATTGGTTCAAAGAAGATGTGACTGTAGAAGGGCCTACCCCTGCCGAAATTAATCATCTGACTAGGTCAGGCCGTCATTATCAGCCTCCTCAGCCTACCACTGAAGCAACTGAAAAAAGTCCAATCAAAGACAAAGGAAAGGGGAAAATGGATGAGATCATCGAAGAAGACAATGAGCTGATAAAGCAGTTGAAGAAAACCCAAGCACATCTCTCGATGTGGGACATCATGGTAACATCCTACAAGCATAGGCAAGCTGTGTTGAATGCCCTGGCTGGAATAGAGGTCCCCATTGACGCCGCGCCGGAAGACATGGTGGCTTTCTTGGGCACACTTACCCCTGACCCAATCATTACGTTTTCTGATGAAAACCTGGCACCAGAAGGATCTACACATAACAAAGCATTGTACATCACTGTTGGATGTAAGGGACAACAGGTGGCATTTTATCTGGTTGATACAGGCTCTGCCTTAAATGTTTGTGCCCTAAGGATTGCCACTGCCTTGGGGGTCAATGTCCTTGACATCACACCATCTGTACAATCCGTGAGGGCCTACGATAACACCAAGAGAAATGTGATGGGAACTGTTTCTCTCCAAATCCAGGTAGGATCTTTGGTGAGCACTGAAGTCTTTCAAGTCATGGACATACCTGCCTCGTTCAACTTGTTGATCGGAAGGTCCTGAGTGCATGTCAACAAAGTCGTATCATCCAATGTGCATCAAATGATCAAGTACATTCATGAGAAGGAGGTGAAAATAATCTCGGCAATAGTTGGGGTAATGAAGCTTTCCCAAACTACGCTCCCATCTTTGAAGTCCAAATACCTGAGCTAGAAGAAGGAGAAATCGGGGGATTCTTCATGGAAGAAGTCCACATGATCAATGATGAAGGCAGGTTCCCCGAGATTCACTCCGCAGTTGTCAATATTGTCCGCAAAATGAACTACTTCCCTGGAATGGGATTGGGCCAACGCCAGCCAGGAATTCTGGATTTTTCTCAGATTAAAGGGTAACAAGGCACTTTTGGGTTGGGGTACAAGCCCACTGAAGAAGACGTCGAACTACAGAGGCCATGGAAGAAAAGACTAAAGGGTCTCCCACCATACTGCAAGACCTTGAATGGACAATTCATTAAAGAAGGGGATGATTTCCCCTACTTTGGGATCCTAGAACCCTGGATCCATCAAGCCACTGGAAGAAGGCACCCCGGGCTTGAAATCTTCGTCGACTGTGAAAGGCCCCCCTATCAAGATCCGTTCTATCCCAAAGAAGTTGTGAAAACCCCGGAGGAAGATTGGTTGAAGTACCTGGACACTGAAGCCATCGAGAAAATGTGGGAGGGATTCGCTGAAAAGAAGGAAGAAAAGAGGGCCAAGAGCCAAGATGATCAGATCAAGCCAACCGAGGAGGGTCTGAGCAACCAGGCTGTAGAGTCATCTATCTGTGTCTCCCTATCCCCTGTTCCCCCAGAGTCTGTACTGCCAATTATAGAGTCTGTACTAGAGTCGGCTACTGTAAGCCCACCACTGTCCAATGTAATCACTTCACTTGTCATGAATGAAATGAAAGACAATTCTGCTTACTCCTCTATGTCTAATACTTGTGAATGAACAAATCCCTCCGAGGATCTCCCAATCGAATTTAAGCAACTAATTGAAAAACCACCTGCTTACGAAATAATCGAAGATACTTTATCGGTTAACCTAGGTGAAACAGATAATCCACAAATTGTGCAAATTGGCTCAACTCTTAATAAAAAAGAAAAAGAAAAATTGACTCTCTTGCTAAAAGAATTCAACGATGTTTTTGCTTGGTCTTACGAGGACATGCCTGGGGTCGATCCCGACATTGTCCAATATCATATTCCTCTCCTCCCCAATTCTAAACCTGTCAAGCGGAAACTGAGGCGCATGAGGCCAGAATGGGCACTCAAGGTTAAAGAAGAAGTAGAGAAGCAATTCAAGGCAGGGTTCATCATTGTCACCGAGTATCCGGAATGGGTTGCCAATATCGTGCCAGACCCCAAGAAAGATGGAAAAGTTCGTGTGTGCGTCAACTTCCGTGATCTAAACGAAGCCAGTCCCAAGGATGACTTCCTGCTTCCCCACATTGATGTCTTGGTGGATAACACCGCTGGATATGAGCTACTGTCATTCATGGATGGCTTTTCGGGTTACAACCAGATTCTAATGGCGCCAAAAGATTGGGGAAAAATGACATTAACCACCCCTTGGGGAATCTACTGTTATAGAGTAATGCCTTTCAGACTCAAGAATGCTGGGGCAACCTACCAAAGAGCTGCCACCACTCTGCTGCATAACATAATTCACAAGGAAGTAGAAGTGTACATAGATGACATGATCGTGAAGTCCAAGGATAGAGAAGGACACCTAGTGGCACTGGAAAAGTTTTTTGAGAGGTTGCGCAAATACAAGATGAGATTGAATCCTAAGAAATGCACTTTCGGTGTGACCTCTGGTAAGCTCCTGGGTTTTCTCATCACACAAAGGGGGATAGAGGTAGATTCCTCTAAGATCAAGGCAATCCTAGAAATGACACCACCACGGAATGAAAAAGAAGTGAGAGGGTTTCTCGGAAGAGTCTAATTTATCAGCCGCTTCATTTCCAAACTCACAACTACATGCGATCCTTTGTTCTGATTGCTGAGAAAAGGAGAAAAGTTCCAATGGGATGACCAATGCCAAGCCGCTTTCGACAAAATAAAAGCCTACCTTCAAAATCCGCCTGTCCTTTCACCACCCACTCCTCATAAGTCCTTATTCCTTTACCTATCTGTCTCCAAAAATGCCATGGGTTGCATGCTAGCCCAAGAAGGAGAAGAAAGTCACTCCGAAAAAGCCATATATTACCTCAGCAAGAGGATGACTGGGTATAAGCTCAACTACTCTACCCTCAAAAAAACGTGTTGGGCCTTGGTTTGGTGCACTCGCCGACTGAGGCATTACATCCTGGCCTTCCCGGTTGTGCTCATATCCCGCATGGATCCTCTAAAATACCTCCTCAAATACCCGCCTTGACCGGTCGTATATCCTGTTGGTTACTTCTACTATCCGAATTCGATATCAAGTACGTTACAAGCAAATCGGTGAAAGGGAGAACCGTAGCTGAGCATCTCGCAGAGCACGCTGTTGACTTCGAAGAAAGTGGGGACTTTCCATTTTCGGATGACAATATCATGGAAATCAAGGAAGAACAGTGGAAGTTGTACTTTGATGGAGCAGCCAACATGAAAGGATACGGAGTAGGAATGATTCTAGTATCACCAAGTAGGGGATCACACTCCGCTGGCAGTCAAGCTCAATTATAACTCCACCAACAACACTGGTGAATACGAAGCATGCATTCTGGGGATGGAAGCAACCATAGAACTGAAAGTTCAGAAGTTGGATATTTTTGGGGATTCAAACCTAATTATATCACAAGCTAGAGGATAATGGAAAGTAAAAGAAGAAAGGTTGAAGCCCTATCATGATCATCTCGATCAACTCAAGAGGCAGTTCAAGAACATCACATTCCTCTACTTGCCTAGGGAAGAGAACCAGCTAGCAGATTCATTGGCTACCTTAGCCTTCATGATTGAAATTCCTGTGGGAGTCAGGATGATGCCTTTGGTAATTGAGCAAAGGTACGAGCCTTCGTTCAACATAGTCGCCGCAATCAAAGAAGAAGAGAATGAAACACCGTGGTATCAGGATGTCTGGAACTTTATAGAAAAGGGGACGTACCCCCAAGAGTCTACCGAGAAAGACAAAAGGGCAATTCGAAGATTCGCAGCGCAATTCATCATTTGCGGTGGAAAATTATTGAAGAAAGGGTACAATGGTCATAACCTGACTTGCTTGTTTGGAAAAAGCTCTAGAAGAATGATGGAGGAAATACACGAGGGGGTATGCGGCCTGCACATGAACGGTCACATGCTGGCCAAGAAAATTGTAAGACAAGGGTACTACTGGACAACCTTGGAGAAAGATTATTGCGAATACGTAAGAAGGTGTCACAAGTGCCAGATCCATGCAAACATGATGCAAGTACCACCATCCCTTCTATACAGCATGACCTCACCTTTGCCATTCTCAACCTAGGGAATCGATATCATCGATGAAATCATTCCGAAAGCCTCGAATGGAAATCGATACATTTTGGCGGCCATCGACTACTTCACAAAATGGGTAGAAGTCGCATCCTACAGCAAGTTCGGGGCCAAGGAAGTGGCCAAGTTCATCAAGAAGAACCTCATCTGTCGCTATGGAGTACCCCATAAGATCATCTCAGATAATGGTAGTCATTTCAAAGCTGAAGTCAGAGATCTGTTTGAGGAATACAAAATCACTTATCACAAGTCATCACCGTACAGTCCACAAACCAATGGAGCAGTCAAAGCTGCAAACAAGAATGTCAAGGCCATATTGTAAAAATTGGCCGATACCTACAAAGACTGGCATGAAAAGCTATCGTTCGCACTTTGGGGATACAGAACATCGATAAGGACGTCCACAGGAGCAACTCCTTACTCACTAGTATATGGAATGGAAGCAGTACTTCCAGTCAAGATAGAACTACCTCTCTGCGCATAATGGCATAATGTGAAATTTCGAAATCAGATTGGTTGAGGGAAAGGTACGAAGAATTGGCTCTCATAGATGAAAAGCGCCTAGCGGCAGTCGACCATGTTCGAATCTATCAAAAGAGGATAGCCCGCGCTTTCAATAAAAGGGTCCGTCCGAGGAAAATTGTCAAGGGTGACCTTGTCCTTAAGGAATTGCGAGCCCCGATCTTTGATCCACGCAGAAAGTTCAAACCCAAATGGGTCGGCCCTTATATCGTCAAAACTATCCTTTCCGGAGGAGCAACCTACCTCCTGGACCTCGATGCCGTTGAATTCAAAGAACCAATCAACATGGATCGCCTCAAAAAGTACTATGCTTGACCATTCCCCAAAACCATTTTCTTTCAAAACTTTGGCCCGAACTACGCTCGACCTGATTCCCACTCGGGGATACATAGGCAACCGCATCGGTTCGGTCGACACCATCATAATCAACCCCTTTTCTTTCAAAACTTTGGCCCGAACTACGCTCGACCTGATTCCCACTCGGGGATACATAGGCAACCACATCGGTTCGGTTTCTCTACCCACATAAAATAGCCCGATTTCTTTCAAGCTTTGGCCTGAACTATGCTCGACCTGATTCCCACTCGGGGATACGTAGGCAACCGCATCGGTTCGGTCGACACCATCATAATCAACCCCTTTTCTTTCAAAACTTTGGCCGGAACTACGTTGGACCTGACCCCCGTTCGGGAGTACATAGGCAGACTTTCAAAAAAAAAAAGAATGATGACTCGCTAGGTTGAAAATCCGAAAGGACGCCTAGGCAAAAGTTAGAGTTAAATCCAAAGTGAGCAATAACAAAAGAGAAAAAAGAGCTCGCTAGGTCACCTAACTGGTGCCTAGGCAAAATTATGAGCGTGTGTGAAAAATAAAGTCGCGGTCCTTACCATAACCCAAAAATCACCCTCCACACTAGGGGCAAACTTTGGCCACCCGCCTCGTTTGCCTAAACCTCTTCCGAACTAGGGGCAAACGTCGGTCATCTACCTCGTTTGCCTCACGATCATACATATCCCAAACTAGGGGCAAACGTCGGCCATCTACCTCGTTTGCCTCACAACCATACATATCCCAAACTAGGGGCAAACTTCGGCCACCCGCCTCGTTTGCCTCTAATCGTCCTAGCGTGCCCAGATAAGTACCAAAAGCAAACATCTGATCAAAATCGTACTACAAATGTTTTCAAAAAACCAAATGCATAAAACAAGGTTCTCCAAGTACTGTCTGGCCAATCGGCGAGGATGTCTGGCTAATTGGCGAGGATGATAGAAGGTGGTTTCTCTCAGACCATCAGCCATACTCTCTGGAAATCCTCGAGACTAATGGTCTCAACATAAAGGCCCCAACGCCTCACGATCCAGCAAATGTCAGCCTCAGATAAATCACCCATCATGCCCAACCAATCGGCAGAAGTATAATGAGGGTAAAGTACAGCTCTGCAAAAATAAACTGGTGGCACATTACATGTCCATAACTGAAGACGCTCGTTGAGCCAAGCCTGTAACACCAAAGGCGCCCCAGAAAGTAGAAGCGTTCCTTAATTGGAAGCGCGATCCAAACCATTCAGGGTTTCAGCCAGAACCATGGCCATGGGATTCCTGCTGCGTTTCAACCCAATGCACACGTGTACCAAGTCGATAGAAGCCCTCGAGAACAAAAAGTGTGAAGTCATGCACAATATTAGAGCAGCCCCGTGGGTAGTGTCATATACGCTAGGGCTCCCAGGACTAGCATACCGGGCGATGATGGAAGCAATATCAAGAACCTCACCATGAATCAACCGACGGGAAATAGTAATGGAACAATTCAGATATTCAGCCAAGCCTCGCGTAGGACTGGGGGTATCAGCAGAAGGGAGAATCAGGTCAGAATCAGAATTGTAGCCAAGGATAGCACAGAACTCCTCAAATAGGGGGCATATCTCTAGGCCATTAAAATTAAAGACATGGTTTACCGGGTCCCAGTGGACAATAGCAACACGCATGAACTCAGCGTTCAAAGCCATCTGGCAAAGAGAGAACAGCTCGGTCAAGTCGTAGCTAAAATGGTTGATCCATTCCACACCATCTGTCATGTTCAGCTAAGCTGTGAGTTGAGCGGGATCATACAAAGCCATATTTTTTGTCGTGGCTCTAACAAAAATCCAAATTTTTGCAGCACCTCTCTGTTTCACGGACTATCCCACCTGCAAGGCAAACACACTCACTATCATAAGGCTGCTCATCGCAGTAACGTCAACAATCACAGAATCACAAGTGCACAGATATGTATATCGTCACATAATCACCAAATAAAAGCAAGCACACAACTACGCCTTCAAATCGGAAGTTATCCAGCCTAAAAGGTAAAACATCATCACACTCTTCCAAAAGGTCACAAATCATCCCACACATCATCCTACACATTGTCTTAAACATTATTTGAATAGTCACATCATTCACTAGTACAACCCAATCAAAAACATGAAATGGAGATAAAACAAAATCCCCACATAGGAGGCCTCAGTCCTCCTCTTCTTCATCCTTTGTCGGACTACCCGGAGTGTATATCGGCGATGGCCTCCTCCTACCACCTCTGCACCTCGGTTCAGTCCTCGATGAGCCAGCGCCACCCCCACGGTACTGCACACACAAATAAGATGAAGGCAATCAGTATGGAAATAATGAAAAGTAAAAAAATAAAGTCAATTCAGAAACCTACCAAGCACGCCATCTGATTGGTGGCAAACTGCCGCATACCATCCAACTGTCAAGGGAAAAATTAGGATTAGAACCTCATAACCTTAAGGAGCGCAAAATTAGAGACATACCCGATGGTCTCGCGTGAGAACCAAAGACCGTAAGCTAGCCGCCAAGGCGTGGCCCTCCTCAACATAACTCCAGGTGACGTTGAGGACGCCTGTTGGCTGGGTAGGATACCCACACGTGACCCATGGCACCTCCATAACCTGGGGGAGCCGTTTGTACCCAAAACGTTAACGGTCCAATCCCAAGGAGGGATAGGATCGGAAATTGGGGAAACCTGTCTCCTGTACATATCGCGAAGCTGTAGGCACAAAACAAGTTAGGAAAAAGATGAGTCAAAAATATAGGCAACGGATAGAGACAAAAATGTAAAAGAAACTCACCTCTAGGAGTGGGAAGTTGGGCATCAGAAAGCGGCCACGGTAAGTCTCATAGCCGGTCTCAGAGAGAGAGTGATCCCAAACATCGGTACAAGCTAAGGCCGCCAGCAAAGCATCACCAGAAAGGTCACCAGCATCCATCGCAGGAGGATCATGAGGGACGCGATACCTTGAGCCGCTAACCACCTGCTGAGACACTCACTCGCTGAGGAACCATTGCCTGCTCTCGGTACTTTCCATCAAAAGTCGGCAAGAGGAAAGAGGTTTGACCGCCTGTATTTCCTCTGGAGTGGCATAGGCAACGTGCTCCCAAGGTGTCCAATCAACACTAACAGCCGTCAGCCCAGATAAGAAGTTCCTGAGCAGAACGATCCGGTGAGCCCCGCTCTTTACCCCGACAACATCCCTCCGCTATCTCAAGCCTCGTGGGAACAAAGGTACAGGAGCCATGCCGTCCTCGTCTTCACCAGATTCATCGGCATGGGAAGGAGCTAACATCTTCAGATACTCAAAGCTACAAAGTTGCATAGACAAAAGAGAAAATCAGAGAGAGTACAGAATCAAAAAGCCAGAAGATAAAAGAAGATGCAGTACATACCTCCCAAGCTCGCCAAAATCCTCCTGTCGATTTAACATCGCCCCGGGAAACTTCACCTATATGCTTGTAAAGGTAGCCCAGGGCAGCACCGCCCCAGTCATAAGAAGGGATCTCATCAATGGTCGCCAGGCAAGAAAGAAGTCTCAAGCTCACCCGGTCATTCCGTGTCGCGAAGATCGAGCAACCAAGGACATACAGAAGATACACCCTCAAAAGCTGAGAATTATTCAGGTTGTGATTCCCTTTGCCGTAGGCCCGGTAAAGCCAGCCACAAGGAAACTAGTACCTCTCCAGATTAGGGAGAACTGCCCCAATCAACATCTCGACAGCCTCAGGGTCAATCTCATAGAAGTAGTCCAGAATCAGGCGTTTCCCGCCAACCCTTAAGCCGGTAACCATAGAGAAATCAAAGGGCGTCATGGCCATCTCACCAAATGGCAGGTGAAAAGTATTGGTGGTGTCCCACCATCTCTCAGCCAAAGCATAAAAATGTGCCAGATCATTGCTACTCTTTAAAACCAGGAGGACAAAGCCACCAAACCCGGCATCGTCTACCATTCTCTTGACGGTAGGCGAGAGTTGAGTGTACCACAGAAAAGCGTGAGCGAGGCTACCGTGGCCCTTTAATGTCACTTCTGGCACCTGCACATACCAAAGACAACAAAAATGATGCACAAAATCACTATTCACGACCCGAGGTCCAATTTCATAAAATCAACATTTGAGCACAAATCAAACTTCTAATGATCTCTAGGTGCACACTACGGCTCACAAAACTAGCACAATACATGGAAATAGTCCTAAATTGTCAAAAGTTTCACATACCAAGCTCGCTAGAGCCGCAGTCGAAAGATGATGTTGGGGGTCCCGTAAAATCAAGTCCGGGGTTTGGCTCTAGTCTTTCATTCGTCCCTTAGCCTTCTTAGACGGTCTCCTCGAGCTCGAAGCCATGGATCTACAAAGAAAATGGAAGTGAAAACTAAACTTTCTTCTTGAAAATTAGAGTAAACCAAAATGCCAATCAAAACTCCAACCACGGGGTAAGATTACTCACCTGAGTGCGCACAAGCTGCATTTTGACGGATTTTGGCTCCAATAACACCCCAAAATGGCCAAGAATGAGCTTGGAAAGCTCAAAAACCCGAGATATACACAAATAGAGTCCAGCCACCTAGTGCCATCGCAGCACTGGCCAACTGTCATTGCGGCAGTGGCCCAGTGCCGCCGCCGCACCACTCCCCGTGGGCCCCGCTTCGCTCTGTTTTGCTCTTTTTTGCCCCGTTTTGGACTTTTTGAACCCATTTCTGGCCCCAATCAACTCTACTGGCCCATTTCGGTCAAGATTTATGAGGTTTTACCCCCAGCAATCCAAAAGTTGTCAGGGCTACCTCCAGTAGGCAGAAAATGGGAAAAATTGATTCCCGAAGAATCGAATCGGCTGCTTCAGGACGACCCTCACAAATTTTGATCAAGCACGAGAGTTTCAGTAACGAATTTTGGTTTCTTTGGCCAGTACACGAAAGAAATAGTAAAATAGATTCTCCGAGAACCCTACATCATCCCATGAGGATAGATACAGAAAGATACCAGTTCCCGGAGGCCCCGACCGGCCCTCTTAGATTGAGCGCTGAAAGATTTGATCAACCGTAAGAGATTCAGAGATGTGTCCTGGTTTCTGATCAAGGAAAAAGAGATTCTTCGAGAACCCTACATCATCCCCTAAGGACAGAAACAGAAAGATACCAGCTCCCGGAGGCCCCGACCAACCCTCTTGGATTGAGCGCCGAAGATTTGATCAATCGTGAGAGATTCAGAGATGGGTCCTGGCTCCCGATCAAGGAAAAAGAGATTCTCCAAGAACCCTACATCATCCCCTGAGGACAGAAACAGAAAGATACCAGCTCCCGGAGGCCCCGACCGGCCCTCTTGGATTGAGCGTCGAAAGAATTGATCAACCGTGAGAGATTCAGAGATGGGTCCTGGTTCCCGATCAAGAAAAGAGAGATTCTCTGAGAACCCTACGTCATCCCCCGAGGACAGATACGAAAAGATACTAGCTCCCGGAGGCCCCGACTGGCCCTCTTAGATTGAGCACCGAAAGAATTCATCAACCGTGAGAGATTCAGAGATTGGTCCTGGTTCCCGATCAAGAAAAGAGAGATTCTCCGAGAACCCTACGTCATCCCCCGAGGACAGATACGGAAAGATACTAGTTCCCACTAGCCCCAGCAGAAAGTAAGAAAAGAGGAACCGACTCCTGAAAATCGGCCATCAGGAACAATCAAAACATTGCCCGCATCCAAATTTTGAAAACGAAGCACCGTCCTTCCACGGCTCCGTGTCTCCTGATTATCATGAGCTTTCTCATCTGTCCATTTTCATAGCTTCATCGCAAGATCCCTCGGTCACCTTTATCTGTCATCTTCTAAAAAATGCGCATCTATTTCACTTATTTGCGAAGTATACTTCCAGTAATTTAAGAAGTTTGCCCCAAGACCCAGAGTCTTCCAAAACCTTGATGTCCTTATCCGAGTCATCCACCAAATCACAGTCGCAAACACTAGCGCAACACTAGCCCACTCGGAGTGGCACACCCCCACAGTACCTGCTCATACTAGGATCATAACACTAGACATAATAGGATTCATGACACAATTCACATCACATCCATGCATGGCATATCACTCATATAGCATAGCATCCGCCTGATTATTGTGTACATGCATGTGTGATTTATTCCTTTATGCCCCGAACTACGTCTTGGTCTGATTCCACTTGGGTGCGGATGACCTGAGGATCGTCATGATGTGTTCGATCAAGTAGTTGATTAATTTTCCGTACCCTTGGTCTAAGGATCGGCATGACGTGTTCAGTCGTGCGGGTGACTTGAGGATCGGCATGACGTGTTTGACCAAGTGAATGTGAATATCCCGCAAGAGTTGTGAAATGTTTTGTACCCTTGGACTGAGGATCGGCATGACGTGTTCGGTTATGTACGGGTGACCTGAGGATAGGCATGACATGTTCGTCCAAGTGAT
Source organism: Hydrangea macrophylla (assembly GCA_033977485.1). Classification (NCBI taxonomy): domain Eukaryota; kingdom Viridiplantae; phylum Streptophyta; class Magnoliopsida; order Cornales; family Hydrangeaceae; genus Hydrangea; species Hydrangea macrophylla. The sequence goes on along the minus strand of CM066990.1, from coordinate 6,954,297 downwards.
TATTAATTTCCCGTACCCTTGGTCTGAGGATCAGCATGACGTGTTTGGTAACGTGTGGGCGACCTGAGGATCAGCATGACGTGTTCGACCAAGAGATTGTTAATGTCCCGTACACTTATGCTATTTGGGCGACAGTTTGAATGCCAGTTGGGCGATAGTTTGAATGCCATTTGGGCGACAGTTTGAGTGCCAGTTGGGTGACAGTTAACTATTCATTGTTGAGTGCTGTTCTTTCTTGACCAGTAAATGCGTTTGGAGTTAAGTCTTCTTTCAGTCAATCTCATTGGTCAGTTCAGGTTCTGGGTTAAGTTTCAAAGGGAATGATTGGGTTTAAATAAGACATGGTTTTGAGAATAAGAAAAGACGAACGAGACATAGTATCAAGAATAAGAAATGATGAACGATATATGGTTTCGAGAAATAAGAAGAGATGATGAATAACTTACCTTGGTGGTGGTAACCTTAAGGGGACCCTCACTTAGCTTAACCGCTAACGGCTTTTCATGCTGCTGGACCTTCCACGTCCAGCCTTTGCAGGTCCAGACGGAGCTGGCTATGATCAAGATACAGATTTTACTACTAAAGAATATGTTGGTGAAGATTACTAAGTGCAAGGCTATGGTTTCGCCAGCTGAAGATCTTGGAGTTTTTCTTTTATCATAGTTCGGTTATTAATATGTTTAATTATGTAATAGCTTAGTTGAACTTGTAATATCTATCTTTTGGATATCTTTTAGTCTGTAATATACTAATCATGTAAGACTTGAATGTTTAGATTCTTGCTTCCGCTGAACTTAGTCACTTTCCCGTATTATATTATTGTTTTAAGAATTTTTGGACAATCAGGTGACATTCACAACCAGTCACGTGTCTACGAACCCATAAAGGAAATTTATTTTTCCCTATTTTTGGTACTTCAGGCCGTGCCACATGTGAAGCATAAGATTACATGAGATTCAAAAGATCAAACTCGAGAGCTTTCAAGAGAGATATTGAAGATCTCCAAGAATCTCAAGAGAAAAGTATAAACAAAAAGAAGAAATGAAATAGAGAAAACTAAGAGGGCAAGTGCTCTAAATCCATCAAAGAACCTTTTATAAAACTTGTTTACTTCACATTCATAGATGCTTTAAATCCAAACCAAGAAGAAACAAAAGAGAATGAAAACTTAAAGATTAGAGGATCACCTCCAACTATCCTCAAACTTCTATAGTTTGAAGAACTTCCAAGCTCATCTTCAAGCTCTCAAAACTCTCTTTATCCCAAAAATTCTTTTTGTTTTTCTCATTGAAATTCCCTTCTCCCAAAAATGTGTAGTAGTCACCCCAAAATTCTTCCTCTTCTAAGTCTAACCCCCCTTTCTTTTCAATGAAGATACTCTTCATTATATAGGCAGAATTTTAAAGGGTATTTCAGTGTTTTCAGGGGCAAAACCCTAATTTTGGACGTCCTTTTGATGGTACAAAATGTGTTGTATTACAGCTATCTGCTGGAAAATGCGGCACTCACCGGAGATGGTAGCGGCGCTCAGTGAATGTGGTCGCGGCATTTGCTGAATACTGGTGTGGCACTCACTGAATGCCGCGGACAACTCCAAGGACTGCCGTCTTTTCTGGAAATCCAATTTTCGTGGCATTTTGTACGTTTTAACAGAATTCAGTGACTGCCATTGTGGCTCTTACTGACTACCAGTCTGGCAATCAGCAAGTGTCGACCGACAACTTGTAACTGTCGCAGATGCTGCCGTATGCCATATTTTCTATTTTCCTTTGTTTTTTTTTTCTTTTTTCCTTTTTCTTTTGTTTCGAGTTAAGGAGTCTTTCGAAGAGCTTGAATCACCTTTGGAAGCCTTAGATTAGTCAGACATTGCCATCATCGGACTTGAAGGTAATGCTCCCCTTAATTCGACGTTTGGTCAAAATTGGGGGGTCTACAGCAGGATGCATTATAAACAAAAGGAAACAACAATATTGGAATACCAAATATTATTGAGATGTATAGTATTATGTAAGACTTGGTATTGATCTTGTATATTTTTATGACCTTTACCCTTTCATTGGACAAATCTTGGTCCCAAAGATTGCCATCATTTACCAGTCGATTGCCACTTTGGTAATACCAATCGATTGCCATAGTTCCCAATCGGTTGACATCGTGCCAACCAGAATTCAAGATGTGTCCCCATCCCAATCGATTGCCCTCCTTTCCAATCGATTGCCCTCAAATATCTGAAGCCAATTGATTGCCACTAGTCCCAATTGATTGCCATCTACAGATAGTGTTTTCCAACTTTACTTCATGGTTTGACATGTGGCACTCTTAATTTCTATATACATGGGTTCATTTCCTTACCTTGCGTCTATTTGACAGCTTGGTTAAGAGAAAGAGTATTTTCATATCATTTTATACACACATACATACATATATACATATATATACACCATACAAACATACACGCACTATTTTGGTAACAAGGAGGAGAAGAAAAATAAAGAAGAAAGAAAGAAGAAGAGAAAGATAAAGAGAGAAATAGAGAAAAGATAGGGAGCAAGAAGGAGAAGAGAAGATGAGAGAGAAAGCTCAAGCTTCCATAGCTCAACACACACTAAATACAGCCTTAAATGAGTTCTAACTCACTTGGTCTCTTTATGTAGATGTTTTACAAGTTTTATGGAAGATTAGACGTAAAAATTATGTCCTATGGATGTTTATATTTGCTGGACTAAGTTTCTGCTGGAGAAGAAGAGGTCCCAATCAATTGCGCTGATTCCCAATCGATTGCAATCAGTACCCAATCGATTCGATAGTATTCCAATCAATTGCCATTAGTTTTAACCCAATAGATTGCCAAAGTTTAAAATCGATTGGCATTATTTTGGATCCAATCGATTGCCATTTTTCCCTAATCAATTGTTACAGCTTTTTATCTCAATTGATTGGACCTTTGTCCTAATCGATTAGATGTTGCTAAACATGGTTAGTTCCACTTGTTTATTATATAAGTAGTTTCATTGTTCCGATTCTGTTTCGTAAATTCGATATGTGACTATGGGTTAATCAGGGATAACGTGACAGCAAGGAATAGTATGTTCATGATAATGGATTAATGTTATGACGATAGACATGATGTTGTTCATATATGGGCTAAAATCTGTTTCACTTTAATCAGAGTAGTCAGGTCACATGTGAATTTCATGTGTCGATATTAGTGTAGAACCTCGATAGGTTTGTAAGTTCTAGAATGGTATGTGGGTGGACGTTGGTCATGGTATGTTCTTAAAAGCCAGTGAGCTATGCATATACTCTTAAAAGGCAGTGAGCTGGACCAAGTAGTCCTAAGATAGACCAGGTGATCCATGATATGTTCTTAAAAATCAGTGAGCTGGTAATATGCTCTTAAACGGCTATGAGCTGAGATCACTGGTAGATGCTAAGTAAGGATACCGGCATTTGGGCCCACATTCTTGCTTTTTCAAAACAAATAAGAGTCGCAACTTAATTCTTAGGAAAGAAATTAAGAAACCATTTTAAAGCTACTATTTATTTGGAAACCTGAGATTAACTAGGTCTAGGGATTATGGAATGAGAGGGGAATGGGCCCGGCAGACTATAACACTCCCTCTCGTCCTATCTCGTGACAGACCTCTACTCAACATCATTCTAATTAAATTAAAAATTAAAGCATGCCCTCAAATAGTATATAGATATAGATATACATTTCAAAAGTATGTTGAAAGGGTGTAAGATTGCTAACGATAAAAAGGCATACAAAACCAAGTAGATTCATATAGCAAGCGAATGATATGCAATAGAGAACAAGAGAACTTACCCAGGATTCAACTGTGAATAGGAAACGTTTAATGCATTCAAAATAGAAAAAAAAAACCTAAGCAAAGGTCTCTAATTCATATATACACAGAAGGCAAAACACTAGTCTGAGGTGTCGTGCATGGAGTCAAAAAATGATAAAATCAATAATGAAATAAATAAGAGGAAACTCAAGGAGTCATAACTCGATAGTGCTACAAAACAGAAGTTAGTCCGCATGCTTCAACACGAATAATATCAAATCTTCACCTAAATCTATCAAGAGTGAAGGAAATTGACAAAGTTTTGAATTCTTTCTAACCAAGGAAGTCACAACGCTTCTATGGATATACAAGCAATGTCCATAAGGACCTTAACCTAGAGCCAATGCAATGTCCACATAGAAGTGACATAACATCAACATGGTTGAAGAGAATTCATGATTAAGTTCAATCAATTGCAATCTATTTCTATATTCTACATTCTAATATTCCTAAAATACAAGCACTGCTTCTAAGCATGGTAACTGTGGATGCATAAGGACGAACAAAGCATGGGATATTTGTTGATTTGAATCATCTAATCTCTGGATTTAAGCCCAATTGCTCTTATTCAAAACACATTTCAAGCCTTAAGGCATTAGAAGACATTTGAATCAAAATTTGTAAAGTTCACCAAATCTGTTTCAGGATTTCAAGAATTATAGAGAAGAAACAAAACATTCAAAAAATAAAAAAGGAAAGTCATTGTTTCTCTGGTTTAATCTTAATGATTTTTGAGCATGATGTGCCTCTGTGAGTCTAGTTTCTAGATCAAAAAACAAAATCGAAGATCAAACGGTTCAAACTCTAGAAATTGACTCTAGACCAGAGGTCATTTAGAATTTGTTAACTCTCTGTCTAGTAATCTTGCATGATTTATTATAAATAGCATATTAATCTTAAACCACTCAAATTTCTCATAGGTTTTCATTAACTCATTAAAGTTCATGGGAAAAATAATTTGAAACTAAATAACTTGATTAAGGTTCTGATCTACTCATTTTAAAAGAGACTCATTGTTTTGGAATTCTGGATAGAGAGCTACTAGTCCACAAAATCAACTACGAAACCACTTGAACCACTTAATTAAGACAAAAAAAATTACAGTGGTGAGTTTAAATGTTAGGGACAAACCCCAAATGGTTTCACCTTGAACAAATAGATCATGAATTTATAAAATTTCGTTGATCAAAATCTGACAAAGGATTTACTGAACCAAAATGCAAAATTATGAAAAATTACATACATATGATAAGTTGGCATAAGAATTTACTCTAGTCTTCTCATAATTTGTAGATATGTTGAATTCCTCAAGCTTTTCCTCTTCTTCATCTGCAAGTTTCAAGATCTTTCAATGGTGATTTAATGAATTGTGTGAATTGGGTAGTGTTTTGGTGAGATTTGGTAGAATTTCTCTCTATATTTTTCTTCTCCAAAGCTCTCCCAATATCTTTCTCTACATGATTCAATTGTCCAACCTTCTCCAAAATGTCTAACCCCTCACCATGGAGATGTATCTCCCTTTATATAGACCATTTTGGAGGGGTTAATTCAATAAGTTCGGGGTAATTTTCCATATGTAATGGAATCTTTGGGTGTTCAATATGTATATGAATTAAAGTAGACTGTTACATCGGGCAGTACTCGGCGAGTTGTCCTCAACACTCACTGAGTGTTGGTCCAGCACTCAACGAGTGCCGCCAGCTCTGCCGCATGCCGTCCCATTTGCTTTTATTATAGATTTTTTTGTTTTCTTTCTTTTCTTAGTTTTACTTTTCTTTTTCTTTACTTTTATCTTATTTTCTTTTTAAATTCTGTCTCTTTTTTTTTTCTTTCTAAAATTTGATTAATCAAAATCCATTTTTTGTAATAAAACAAAACAAAATAGAAGACTTGTCATGCATATATGTGTTTTGAAATACTTTTAAATCGATTAATAAATTCCCATGCTTACTTTCACACCCGAAGTCCCCGTAATACCTTGTTTTCTTTTCTTCCTTTTCAAATTTTGCGATTTTGAAGATTGAGAGGCTTTCCAAAGAGCTTGACCCTTAAAGACTTTCAAATTCTGTTGGACATTGTCGTCATCGGATTCAGAGGTAGGAATCCCCTGGATTCGACATTCGGTCAAAATTAGGGTGTCTACGGTTTGCCCCTCTTCGGTAGAGATTGTAAAGCAACGCATGTCACAAGTAAATGTCCAAGCCTATGTGAAGACAAACCTTTGACCAAGCTGTCAAATCCAGATAAAAACAAAAATACATTGCAAAAATGGGCACAAAGATGGTCGATGCAGGTCATGCTCAATGATGAGCTTCCTACGTATCCCAACGAGAATCAAACCAGGACGTAGTTTGGGTAAGGAGCAATACTCAGGCACAAACAATCATACATATTGTAGACACCCCATTTTGTTGGCTATCAGATTTAGGAGACCATAGCTTGGTGGGTCACAACGATCGAAAAAGACTCAAAAGGACTCCTGGAAGTTAATTCTATTTCTCAAAATGCTCAAAATGACCAAAATACCCTTAAAAGCCCGAAAACTCCCAGACTTGGACCAAAAGGTCTGGAAACATGCTATGTCGTAAGAAAAGTAAGAAAACGAGTTTTTAAGCAAAATCAAATGAAATCATCAGCTCCCAGAGACCCCTGGAAGTCCCAGAAGTTCCCGGAAAGTCCCCGTTGACCGGTTTGACCAAGGTTTGACCAAGTTTGACCAAAATCATCCAAATTTGCCGGGATCATTCTAGATCATGTGGAAAGTATTAAAATGAGTTTTAAAAGAAAATCGAGCGAAAACGTCAGCTCCTGGGGGGCTCCCAGAGATTTCCAGAACTTCCCTGGAATCCCAGGTTTGACCAGTTTGACCAAAGTTTGACTTCAGAACCGGAGCACCGCAACAATTTTCTTTCATGGATACTAGAGGTCAATAGCTTTCCAATGGTATATCACACATAATTTTTGAATTTAAAACGAGTTTATTGCGAATTTTCGAAGGCGAAAAAGGCGATCAAATCGGTTTTTATCACAAATATCGCAAAACTTTTCAAAGTGACCTATCCCCAAATTATTTTTTATGAAAAATAGACTCCATTACCTTTCCAATGGTATATCACAACCTCAATTTGGAGTTCGTATGCATTTTCTGTGAATTTTGGACGAAATAGGGCCTTTTTGTAAATACCGGAACCTCTGGGGGCCTAAACAGGATTATCCAGACGATTGAGGAGCAGTGCCACCGCGGCACTGGCCCACTACCGCCGTAGTATAGGCCCAGTGCCGCCGCGGCACTCTCCTCCAGAACAGTATGTTTTTGTAGTTACTTTTGGGGTTCCATTTTGATTTATTAAAAAATCAAAACGACGTAGTTCTATGTTTTCAGATGTTTAGAGCCAATGGGAACACTTCTAAAACCCCAAAACCACCCCCAAATTGGCCTATATAAACCCCCCTTGACTTCTCATTTTGGGGGTGTCAAATATAAGCTTTGAAAAGTTTTGGGAGAGAAAGTTGTAGAGATAAGGTTAGGATAGAGAGAAAAGAAGCTTTCTTCTTTGATTTCAAAACAAAAGTGAGTTCTAAACTTTGTTTTTTACTTCATTACTCCTATTTACTTCATATTCAATACACCAAACCACCATTTTAGTGAGCATTTAAGAGAGAGGAAGCTACTTCCATGTCCAATGTCATCACATATGAGTGAAACATCAAACTACAAGTCCAATATCACATTGATCATCATCTATTGATTGTTATTTACTTGCTTGTTTATGCAATGTTCATCTCTTCTTACCTCATTTCTTTTTTATTTTCGTTATTTACTTACTAGTTCATCATCATCTAGATGATGACATGAAGTTTGAGGTGAGTGAATCCTTATAGATAGTAGCTCTTGACCTCAAAAACATGTTTGATAGATGATGATCATAACTTCAATACCTCCAAGGTATCCTTGAAGTAATGTTCAAATGCAAATAAATCTCTCCAACAATCTTGGGGGTTCTTGATGATAAGTTTGATGTTGACATTTTAAGTGGCTATAACCTTCATCGAGTATTGAAAATTTGCTTTCAAAACTTCTATTTCAAAACCCCCTTTTCTAAAACCCTCACTTTGATTTCAAGAGATAAACCTTGTTTTCCCAAAATCTTCAAAACAGTGAGTGATCTGAGTTCAAAGATTTCTCTAGAACTCTATACTCAATGTATGGATGCAAGGCCACTTGGAAAGTCTTCCTAACTTATTAGAGAACACCCATGATTTTTGGTTTGACTTGGAAATACTTGAAAATGGTCCATTTGGACCCAAACATTCCTTCCAAACATTCTGCCTCTGCTGTCACAGCAGCTTGGTTGACTTTCAACTTAATTTACAGAAACCTTTTCCAAAAGCGGTGGTCCTAACTTATTTTTCCCTTAAACTTCAAATCTTAGGGAACGTTTTGTATAAAATGGGCCTCTAGATCGTTTGTTGTCATTTTCTCAGATTTTTTAACATTTCAGTCGACAGTACGGACTCTTCTATTGTTTATATGATTTCTCTAAATCTGTGATAGTTATTAAAGATTGGCTTTTTGGGTTGTGTTCTAGATACAATAAGGGAGATCTCCATAAAATATCATGCATTGAAAACATTCCTAACCCCTCTTTTCAATTTTCAGAAGATCATGTTACTGTTCTGTCCACTATTCACAGCAAGCACACTTTTACTTTCCCCCTTTGATTTGATACTTACATGCACTCCAAATTAGTTCATGTCTCAGGAAGTAGTTCATACTACATTTGTACATATCCTATGATGATTTCATTCATTCATTCATACACATTCTAAACTTCTAAGCCATTCTAGGAATCCATGAACACAAAGCACACTACAACCTTGGCACATTCTAGATACATACATTGCATCCATGCAAAGATTTGGGGTTTTTGTAACTCCTAATCTAAGGAGATTATAAGGAATGAATTTGATCACACGTTCATGCTCCCCCTCGATCTAGTCTTCCTTTCTCATCCGTCCCGGGGATTGAGAAATCTTCTTTCCTCAAAGATTAACATGCATCATAATAACTTGCTAAGCATTTTTTTTTTATTTCTTTGATTATTTGCTTCAAGAACAATTCATGTCCCCTTTAGACTAGGGAAGCCTAATTACTTGATACATGATTAGACGATTTTTCCGAGGTTTATTTGTGTGATCTTTCACTTTACATTGTATGATATTTGACTTAGATCTTATGAATGATATCTTATCTTTAGATCTTCCATTTCAAATTTTCTTATGTGATGTAATATACTATCATAGTATTAATTGTCGAACCATACATAGTATAAAATGATTATTTGGATGCTAATTGAGGCCTGTCGAAAGACGGGGCGAGTTGAGGGTATTTTAGTCGCGACAAAGGCTCCTTCCTCTCTCGTACCAAAACCCCGAGCCAAGTTCTTTGGTTATGAAGGGCCGGTGCCCTTTATCCGTTTGGGTGAGTCAAAATTAGGTTTCTTGGTTCCTTAAAGACCAAGTTGCGACTCTGTATCTATTTTCAATAGACCTTTTCTTTTCCTTTTTAAAACATTCTAAAAGCAGCAAGTGGTGGAATCCCGCATGTCCACACATATGAATACACTTATCCTATCGTGATGCACGTGCTCATGCGACATAAATTTTCATGCGATGCAAATGCGATGATTTCGTAATCCGTAGTTACTTTTGACTCAAGGATTCAATTTTCAAATTTCAAGTTCAAATTTTAAATCTCTAATTTCAAAATCCACAGTCAATTCGACTTCAAACATATTCAATTTTCAAATTGGGAATCGATTAGACTCGACAAAATATTTATTTCCAAAAATAGAGAGTCAATTCGACTCAACCGAATTCAAATTTCCAAGAATGGGAGTCAATCAGACTCGACAAAATTTCTAATTTCCAAAATTCGAAGCCAATTAGGCTCAAAGCAATTTAATTTTCAGAATTTTGGAGCCAATCAGGCTCGACAAAGCTTCTAATTTCCAAAATCAAGAGTCAATCAGACTCAAAAGAATTTAATTTTCAAAATCGGGAGTCAATCAGACTCAAAATAATTCAATTTTCAAAATCGGGAGTCAATCATTCAAATTTCCAAAATTGGGAGTCAATTCGACTCAAATGAATTCAAATTTCCAAAATTGAGAGTCAATCAGACTCAAAAGAATTCAATTTTCAAAATCCAGAGTCAATTAGACTCAAAAGAATTTATTTCTAAAAAATCGGGAGTCAATCAGACTCAAAAGAATTCAATTTTCAAAATTTGGAGTCAATTAGACTCAAAAGAATTAATTTCTCAAAAATCGGGAGTCAATCAGACTCAAAAGAATTCAATTTTCAAAATTTAGAGTCAATTGGACTCAAAAGAATTTATTTCTCAAAAATCTCAAGTCAATTCAACAAACGCATTCAAATTTCCAAAGTCGGGAGTCAATTTAACTCAAACAAAGTAAATTTTCCAAAATTTGGAGTCAATCAAACTCAACAAAATCTCAAATTCTAAATCAGGAGTCAATCAGACTCAAGAATAATCAAAACTACAAAGTTTGGAGTCAATTTTGACTTATGAGACAAAGTTTACTTTTCGATTCCTGATGGTTTATTCAAAACGAGGAAAACATCTGAGGGGTATTTAAGCAAAATTCGGTGGTCCCCATACGAATATGAAAAAATTTGGGGGGAAGGCCAACTGCCCTTCGCAGCGGTACTCGAAACAGACGTTGCAGCACTCACTAAGTGCCGTCGAGTGCTGCTAAGTCTGGCAGTCTATTTTGACAGATTTTCTCGTTTCTTTTTCTCATTCTCCTCTTCCCCTCTCATACGATTTCCCTCAATGATTTTCTGTCCTCTTGATCCTAGACTCAAATCCTTTCTATCAAAGGTTAGATTACTCATACATAGTCATCAAGATCACATCTTTTGCTTGATTCGTGATAAAAAAAAAAGATATAGTTTGTTCACATTTTATATGTTTTCCTTAAGTGTTTCCAAAACTTGATTTTCCTCACCCTTTCTTGCAGATCCACACCCATGGCTAGTGGTTCAGGCTCTCAGGGACCTCCAAGGAAGAAGTACAAGCCCTCCCCATGCCACAATCCTTCGTTCCTCCTCGTAGACCCTAAGTTGCACGTCTCGGCACGTGCTTTTCGCAAGGAGGTAAAACCTCTTCCTTATTCTTGTTTTCCCGGTTTTATTGATTTTGTGCTGAGACCATGCCCAAAAATTTTGTTATTTTCTTCCCCTTTTCAAAAAAGGGATCACATTGGTTCAATCAAGTTAATTTTTTATTTTCAAAGACGGGAGTTGCCTCGACTCAACAAAATTTTGATTTTTTTTCTTTTCAAAATGGGAGTCACCTCGACTCAAATATTTTAATTTTTAATTTTTTTTTTTTTTTCTTCTCAAAATGGTAGTCACCTTGACTCAATTTTTATTTTTCTTCTCAAAATGCGAGTCACCTCGACTCAATTAATTTTTTAATATATGAATATTTTTTATATTTTCAAAGATGAGGGTCATATTGACTCAATCAAATTTCTTTTATTTTTCCTCTCTTTTAAAAAAAAAAATAGGAGCCACATTAGCTCAAGCGAGTTCTTGACTGACTTTTTTTTTTCAAAAATGGGAGTCACCTCGATGCAATTAAATTTCTAATTTTTCGGAATCGCCCAGACTCAAGAATTCATTTTTTTTATACAAGCGGAGTCACGCGGACTATTTTATTTTTTTACACAAGCTGAGTCAAGTGGACTAAAAAATTCATATATTACACAAGCGGAGTCATGCGGACTCAAGAATTCATATCTTTTATACAAGCAGAGTCATGCGAACTCAAAAATTCATTCATCATTTTTTTGGGTAAATATCACTTACCTCCCCTGAGTTTGGCCTAATAACACTTACCTCCCTACACAATTTGAAAGTAACACTTACCTTCCCTGTCAGAGTTTGTTGACTAACGAAGTTAATTGAGTCACTTAAGTTACTATTTTACCCTTATTTCAACTACGTCGTTTTGACGAACTTAAAAGATCATCTTCCTTCTTCTTTCTTGTCCTCTCATTTGACCTAATATATGTATGTATAATGTATATATTTATTCATATGACCATTGCAATCTCTGAAAATGTAAAGATGTATGTATATTTATGTACCTCTCTCTCTCTCTCTTACACTCTCTCTCTCTCTCTCTCTCTCTCTCTCTCTCTCTCTAGATTCCAGAAAACAGTATCAAGAATTAATGGTGAGTAACTCTGAAAAATTGTGTATGCACTATACATCTTCAAGATGGGTATGCTCTATACATGTCCAAATCTAAAAATTTGGGTTTGTAAGTGATCCAATTTGCACCTATTATTGGGGATTGGTAGTCTCGAGTTCAAAATGGAGAGCAAATTCAGTTCTTTCTCTCTCTCTCTCTCTCTCTCTCTCTCTCTCTCTCTCTCTCTCTCTAGCCTACACCCATCAAACTCAAATTGAAAAACAGAGAAAAATTTGTAGAAATTGAAACAAATAAAATTAGGGTAATGGATTGTGGCAGAGATTATGGTGGCAAATTGGCAATGGTGTTGGAGATGAGGCAATTCTCTCTCACAACTCTTTTTGCATTTTTCTCTATCTAGAATCTCTCCATAAAGCATATGCATATCTTCAAAAATTGGGATATCAAGATTTGTATATCTTCAAATATTATTATTGTATATGTGCGTGTGTATATATCGTGTACAATATATCTTCAAATCTGAAATTTTGGGGTTTGAACCTCTATGTGTGTATATATCGTATATGTGCGTGTGTATATGTATTGTTTATACAGGAGACAATTGGGAAATTTATGTAGAAGGGTAATTTGGACATTTCAGTATTATATTAAATGACATCATCAATATCCGTTAGTCACTATAACATCCGCTTAATGGAAGGGAGGTAAGTTTTACTAGGATTAAATAATAAGGGAGGTAGGTCTTACACCTGAAACGTGGAGGGAGGTAAGTGTTATTAGGCCAAACCTCAACGGAGGCAAGTGATAATTACCCTATTTTTTTAGTACAAGCGGAGTCACTCGAACTCAAAAATTCATTTTTTTTTACACAAGTGGAGTCATGCGGACTAAAAAAATTCATTTTTTTGCACAAGCAGAGTCACACAGACTCAAAATTTCATATATTACACAAGCAGAGTCATGTGGACTCAAGAATTCATATATTTTATACAAGTGGAGTCACACGGACTCAAAATTCATTCATCATTTTTTTTATACAAGCAGAGTCACACGGACTCAAGAATTCATATATTACACAAGCGGAGTCATGCGGACTCAAGAAGTCATATATTACACAAGCAGAGTCACGTGGACTCAAGAATTCAAGTATTACACAAACGGAGTCACGCGGACTCAAAAATGCAATTTTTTTAACATGCTTGGAGTCACGTGAACTCAAAAATTCATTTTTTATTATTATATACATCTTTCAGATTTATTATTATTATTATTATTTCTTTTCTTGTTTAGTATTCATCTTTTTTTTCATTATCTTTGTCCAACTTTCTTATTGTATTATTGCTTTATTTATTTATCTTCATTTCCTCTTTTAAGTGCACAAGGAAGCCCTCAAGGGCCATGGGAGTCTAGCCCACGAGTACTAATGGTACAAAGGTCTCTCCGATCCTTCAAAAGAAAAGATCAACATCGCCGGCTTTGGGCTCTTCGGGCAATTACTGGCGAAGAGTTCCAGTGATTTGACTCAGACTCATGCCCTGGCAGAGAGGTGGTGGAACACCAAAAATACCTTCCACCTCCCTTTTGGAGAGATGACGATTACTCTTTTAGACTTCTCGATGATCCGTGCATTCCTCTTGGTGGACTTCATCAACCTTCTCGGCACTCATCCGGAAGACCTTATAGTTCCTTGACACATTCAAGGACAAGGACTTCACTGATAATCAGATGGTCCGGGCCTTCATCATGTATGTGTTGGTGTGGACACGTGGCCTCCGAGAGTCCACCCCCCCCTTCTGGGGTTTCGGAATTGATTTTAAAATATTTGAAGAAAAGTAGTCAAGTCTATGAAAATAGATACAGAGTCGCCACTTGGTCTTAGGGAACCAAGAAACCCAATTTGACTCACCCAAATGGATAAATGGCACCAGCCTTTCATAACTAAAGAGCTTGGCTCGGGGTTTTGGTACGAGAGAGGAAAGAGCCTTTGTCATGGCTAAAACACTGTCAACTCGCCCCGTCACTCGATGGGCCTCAATTAGCATCAAAATAATCATCTTATACTATGTTTGGTTTAACAGTTAGTATTATGGTAGCTACATTACATTGCATAAGAACCTTAAAATGGAAGATCAAAAGATAAGATATCATTCATAAGATCTAAGCCAACTATCACACGATGCAAAAGTGAAAGAGCACACAAACAAACCTAGGAAAAAAAATCGTCTAATCACATATCAAGTAATCAAGTTTTCCTAATCTAAAGGAGACATGGATTGTTCTTTAAAACAAATAATCAAAGAAAATGGGATATGCTTAGCAAACTAGTATGATACATGTTAATTCTTGGAAAAGAAGACTTCTCAATCCCCGGGACGGATGAGAAAGGAAGATCGAAGGGGTGCATGAACGTGTGATCGATTTCATTCCTTATAATCTTCTTAGATTAAGAGTCACAAAAACTCCAAATCTTGCGTGGATGCAATGCATGATCCTAGAATGTGCAAAGGTTATAGTGTGTTTTGTGTTCATAGATTTTCTAAAATGATTTAGAAATCTAATGTATGCAAGAATGAATGAAGAATGCCATTATAGAATATGTACAAATGTAGTATGAACTAATTCCTAAGATGTAGGCTAATTTAGAATACATGTAAACATCTAATCAAAGAACAAAGTTGAAACATGCTTGTTGTGAATAGTGGATAGAATAGTGAGCTGATTTTGTAAAAATGGAAAAGTGATGTTAGGAATGTTTTTAATTCATGATTTTTCATAGAGATCATCTCTATTGTGTCAAGAACACATATCAAAAAATCAAATCAAAATTTAAGTTACAGATTAAGAGAAATTATATAAACAAGAGAGGTTGCTTAGAAACAAAATCTGTACTGTCCACTGAAATGTAGAAATATCTTTGAAAATGCAAACAAAATATTTGGAGGACCATATTATACAAGAAGTTTCCTAAGACACAGAAGTGCAAGGGAAATATGGGTTGGGACCATTCTTGTTGGAAAAGTTTTCTGGAAAACAAGTTTTAAGTCACCTAAGCTGCTGTGATAGAGAAAATAGAATGTCTAGAAAGAATAATTGGGTCAAAATGGAACCCTTCCAAGTGTTTTTAGATCAAACCAAAAATCATGGGTCTTCTTTAATGAGTTAGAAAGACTTTTCAAGTGACTTTGCAATCATCCATTAAGCATTGAACTCAAAATAACATTTTAAAGTTGAATAACTCACTATTTTGAAGACTTGAGGAAAACAAGTGTTTCATTTCTTGAAATCAAAATGAGGGGTTCAAGAGGGTTTTGTAAAAGTGGTTTTGAGAGCATATTTCCAGCACTAAATGGAGATTATAAGCACTTGGAATATCAACATGAAACCCACTTCAAAAACTTCCAAGATTATTGGAGAGTATTGTTTATTTTGGAAATAACTTCAAAAATACTTAGGAAGTATTGAAGTTAGAATCATCATCTATCAAACATGTTTTTGAGGTCAAGAGCTACTATGCATAAGGATTCACTCAGCTCAAACACCATGTCATCATCTAGATGATGATAACAATGAAGTAAAATAGGAAAAATAAAAAATAAATGGGATAAGAAGAGATGAACATTCATATAAACAAGCAATCAATAGCAATCAATAGATGATATTCGATGAGATATTGGACTTGTAGCTTAGTGTTTCACTCATATATATGGTGACATATGGACATGGAAGTAGCTTCCTATCTCATAAATGCTCAAGAAAATGGTAGTTGGGTGTATTGAATGGAAGTATAGATGAAAGTAATGAAATAAACAAGTTTAGAACTCATTTTTCTATAGAAAATTAGTGGAGGAAGCTCTCTTTTCTCTCTTCTAGAACTTTGTATTTGCCACCCCCCCAAATGAGGAGTCAAGGGGGGTTTGTATAGGCCAATTTGGGGGGAGTTTGGGATTTCAAAAGTGCTCGTATTGGTCCTAAACATCTATGAACAAGAAACTACGTCATTTTGGCTTTCAATTATTCAATTTGGACCCCCAAATCAAATTACAAAAATAGACCTGTCTGGGGGAGAGTGTCGCGGAGGCTATTCCATGGCAGCAATGTGCCAGTACCATGGTGGCACTGCTCCTTAGACACCCAGATTATTATATTTAGGCACCCGGAGGTTCCGGTATTTATGAAAAGGCCCTATTTCGTTCGAAATTCACAAAAAATGCATACAAAATCTAAACTAAGCTTGTGATATGTTGTTGGAAAGGTAATGGTGTCTACTTTATGTGAAAATTAGTTTGGAGATATGTTAGTTTGAAAGTTTTGCAGTATTCGCGATAAAAGCCAATTTAATTGCCTTTTTCTCCTTCAAAAATTCATAATAAATCCATTTTAAATCCAAATATTATGTGCGATATACTGTTAGAAAGCTATTGACCTCTAGTATCCATGAAAAATATTTGAAAAATGATGCGACCTTCGATTTTAGAGTCAACTTTTAGGTCAAATCGGTTAAACACGGGACCTCCAAAATGTTATGGGAACCTCTGGGAGCTCCCAAGAGTTGACGTTTTTGTCAAATTTTCTTTTAAAACTCATTTTAGTACTATTCACATAATCTATGATGATCTTAGAACTTTTGAGTGAATTTGGGTGATTTTGGTAAAACCCTGGTCAAACCTGGGTCAAATCGGTCTACAGGGACTTACTGGGACTTCTGGGGATCTCTTGGAGCTAATGATTTCATCTGATTTTATTTCAAAACTCATTTTACTTTATTTCTTATGACATAGTTTGTTTCTAGAACTTTTGGTCCAAATCTGGGAGCGTTTGGTTTTTAGGGATATTTTGGTCATTTGTACCACTTTCTGAGCTTTTTGAGAGATTGAAATAACTTCCTAGTGTCCTTTCTGAGTCTTTTTTAGTCATCATGAACCACCAAGCTATGGGTCTCCTAAATCTAATAACAGATAAAATGGGGTGTCTACTATTTGCTCCTCTTTGGCATGAACTTGCGAAGCAATGCATGTCGCAAGCGAGTGCCAAAGCTTTGAAGAGACATGCTTTTTTGGAGGCTATAGATTTAGGATAAAAAGTATTGTAAAGATTCAAAACAAACATGATGCTGAAGCCAGTACTAGTCGCTCCCTTTGTGAGCTACCTACGTATCCTAGGAGAATTAGACCAAGAAGTAGTTCGGGCGAACAAGGGGAAAAAATAAAAAAAAAACCACAAATGCAAATGCACAATAGAATGGGCGGATGCTATGCTATGAGAATGATATGCAATGCATGGATGTGATAAGGATGTGCACTGAGTTGTGTTGTTCTTGGTGTTGTATTCTATAGCGCTTATGGTCCTAGTACACGTGTTTTATGTGTTTGCCACTCTCAATGGGCTTATTTTGTGCTTGTGTTTATGAATGCAATGCGATGGTTGACTTAGACAAGGGTGCTAAGGTTTTGAAGACTCTGGGTCTTGGGGGCACACTTCTTGAATTTTGGTAAGTGTGCTTTGTGAGTGAGTGTTATTGGATGTGGGGTCCTTGAGGATGACAATTAAAGATGACCAATGGGTGAGGGAGCTCATGATAATTGACAGCTGAGGGGCCTTACAATATCCGACAGGTAGGTGAGGGGGCTCATGATATCCAATAGCTATGTGAGGGGGCTAACGATAAGTAATAGGTGTGGAAGCTCACGATAACTCACAATAATCGACGAGTGAGGGAGCTCGAGATAATCGACAGGTAATGGAGCTCATGATTACTAACAGGTAAGGAAGCTCAAGGTTACTAATAGGCGAGGAAGCTCAAGGTAATCGATAGGTAAGGAAGCTCAAGGTAACCACTAAGTAAGGAAGCTCAAGACGACTGACACGTGATGAAGTTCATAATAACCAACGGGCGAGAAAGCCAAATGCTTGTCCCGGGAGTCAGCGTCTCTTGACTATTGGCAGTGTTTTCAATCGTTGGTTGATTCTTGAGTTGATCAATCTGAAAAGTTGGTTTGGATTTTTGGGAGTTGATTTTCTTTATTTTCTTCTACTGGGGATGATAGGGGACTTTCTGAGAATCTATCTTGATTGTTTCTCTTGACCGGGAACCAGGATTCAAATTCGAATCTCTCACGATTGATCAAATCTTGCAATGCTCAATCCAAAAGAGCCGGTTAAGACCTTCTGGAGCTGATATCTTTCTATACCTATCCACTAGGGATAGTCTGGACTCTCTAAGAATCTCCCTTAAATCTTTTAAATCTTGACTGCAAACCAAGATTCAAATCTAAATCTCACAGCTGATCAAATCTTGTAATGGTTGGTTCGAAAAGCCTATTCAAGCCTCTAGGAGCTGAACTCTTTTAGTATTTACCTACTAGGGATAGTCTGACAGTCTTTCAAATTGTTGGGGATAGAATCTTGTAAATCTTGATTAAAACGGGCCGCTAGGGCTAATTGATGTTAGAAACGGGCTAAAACAGACAAAAATGGGCCAAAATAGAGCAAAGCAGGACGAAGCAGAGCCCATAGGGAGTAGTGCCTCGAGCGGCACTGGGCCACTGCTATGGTAGTAATTGGCTAGTGCCACAAAGGCACCTCCAAATGCTCATTCTTGGCCACTTTGGGGTGATTTTGGACCCAAAACTCATCAAAAAGCATGTTGTGCACACCCGAGTGAGTAATCTTTTCCTATGATTGGAATTTTGATTGGTGTTTTATTTTTCCCCAAATTTTAAGAGGAAAGTTTGGTTTCAACTTCTATTTTCTTTGTAGATCTATGGCTTCAAGCTCGAAAAGGCTCTCTAAGAAATCCAAGGAACGAGTGAGGATTAAGAACCAACCTCTGGAGTTGATTTTACGAGACCCCCAAGGTCATCTTTCGACCGCGACTCTAGCGAGTCAGGTATGTGAAATTTTTGGTAGTTCAGGACTATTTTTGTTCGTTTGTGCTAGTTTTGTGAACTGTAGTGTACACTTAGAGTTCATTTCAAGTTTAATTTATGCTCGTTCGTTGAATTGGCAAAGTTGGACTTCGAGTTATGAATAGTGATTTTGTGCCTTTTTTTGCTATTTTTAATACAGACAGGTGCCGGACGTGGTCTAGAAGGGCCACGGTAGTCTTGCTATGCTTTCATGTGGCACTCTCAGCTATCACCCATTATTCGGCAGATGGTTGATGAGGCGGGGTTCAACGGCTTCGTCCATTTTGTTTTAAAGAGTATGAATGATTTGGCGCATTATATACTTTGGCTGAGAGATGGTGGGATACCACCAATACATTTCATCTTCCCTTTGGTGAGATGACAATGATGCCCTTCGACTTTTCAATGATCACCGGCTTGAGGGTTTACAAGAAGCGCCTGATTTCAGACTACTTTAATGAGATTAATCCTAAGGTTGTTGAGACACTGATTAGGGCTGTTCCTTCAAATCTGAAGGGGCATTGGTTTACTTGCGGCTGGCTTTATCGAGCCTATGGAAAGGGGAGGCACAACCTGAATGACCATCAACTATTGTAGGTCTTCCATCTGTATGTCCTTGGTTATTCAATTTTTGTGACGGAAAATGACCGGGTGAGTGTGAGTCTCCTTTCTTTTCTGACAGACATTGATGAGATCCCTTCTTATGATTGGGTCGGTGGGTTTTGGAAAGCTTGGGAGGTATATCCTATAAATTTTCCTCTTTTAGCTTTTGATTTCCCTATTCTCTCTTTTTAATTTTGATTTTTTATTTTATATTAGTTTTTTTTTTTACTTTCACCTATGTATTACTATAGCTTTGAGTACCTGAGATGTTGGCTTCCTCTCCTGCCGACGAGTTAGGTGAGAAGAAAGATATATGGCTTTTGTACCTTTGTTCCCTCAGGGCTTGAGATGGCAAAGGGATGTCATTGGGGTTAGGAGTGGGGCCCGTCGAATTATCCTTCTAAGGAATTTCTTGTCTGAACTAACCGTCGCTACTATTGATGGACACCTTGGGAGAGTATTTCCATGCTGTCCCTGAGGAGATTCAGGTGGTCAAACCTCTTGCCTCCCGCCGTCTTTGGATGGAGAGTATTAATGGCAAGCAATGGTACCTTGGCGAGCGTGTGTCTCGGTAGGTGATTGGTGGCCCGAGGTACTACGTTCCTCATAATCCTCCTATGATGGAAGCTGATAATCTTTCTAGTGCCATTCTGTAGGCGGCGTTAGCTGGCACTGATGCTTGGGACCACTTTCGTTCAGAGGCTGGTTATGAGACCTACCATGGCCGCAATCTGATGCCCAACTTCCCACTTCTGGATGTGAATTATTTTTCTTATTTTATGTTTTTGTCTCTATTTGTCACCTATGTTTTTGACTCATCTTGTTTTATGCCTACATTTTTGTGGGCTATATAAGAGACATGCTACTCCAGCCTCTGATCCTATCCCTTCTTGGGTTTGGACCGTCAATATTTTGGGTGCTGATGGTTCCCCCTAGTTTATAGAGGTACCGTGAGTCATGTACGGGTATCCTACCCAGCAAATAGGCGTCCTCAATATACCTTGGAGTTATGCTAAGAAGGTTCACGCCTTGGCAGCTAGCCTACAGTCTTTGGTCCTTACGCGAGACCACATGGTATGTCTCTAATTTTGTGCTTCTTAAGTTTATGAGATTCTAATCCTAGGCTTTATCCTTGATAGATGGATGGCATGCGGCAATTTTCCACTAACCAGATGTCGTCCTTGGTAAGTTTTTGACTCGACTACATTTTTTGTACATTTGTTGGCTCACGGCTAACTGTTTTTATTTTGTTTGTGTGTATAGTATTGCAGAGGTTGTGCTGGCTCCTCGAAGTATAGGCCAAGATACAGAGGAAGTAGGAGACCATCACTGGCGTATACTCTGGGGCGCCCGATGAAGGATGAAGTGGAGGAGGACTGAGGCTCTGGAGCGGGGACTTTTGTTTGGTCCCCAATTTATGTTTTTGATTAGGTTGTATCAGTGTATTTTGTGGATGATGGATGATGTGTAGGATGGTTTGTCACCTTTGACGGGAAATTATGATGTTTTTCCTTTTAGGCCGGATAACTTCCCATTTGGAGGCACAGTTGTGTGTTTGTTTTAGTTGGTGATCGTGCGATGATACATATGTGCATTATGATTCTATGATTGTTGATGTTACTGCGATGAGCAGCTTTGTGATAGTGAGTGTGTTTGCTTTGCAGGTGGGATAGTCTGTGAAATAGGGAGCTATTGTTGAAATTTTGAATTTTGCTAGAGCTGCGATAGAAAAAATGGCATTGTATGATCCTGTTCAACTCACTGCTTGGCTGAACATCATAGATGGGGTTGAACGGATCAACCTCTTCAGTTGTGGCTTGATTGAGGTGTTCTCTCTTCCAAATGGCTCTGAATACTGAATTCATGCATGTTGCTATTACTTACTAGGATCCGGTAAATCATGTTTTCAATATCAACGACCTGGAAATGTGTCCCATGTATAAGAAATCTTGTGCTATCCTCGGCTTTGATTTGGACTTAGACTTGATTCTCCCTCTTGTTGATACCCCTAGCCCTACTCGCGACTTGGATGAATATCTTGATTGTTTGACTATTGTCTCTCACCGACTGGTTCAGGGGACTTTCTCGATATTACATCTATCATAGCTCGTTATGCCAGCCCTGGAAAGTCAGTGTCAATGATGCTTCCCGCGAAGCTGCTCTGATCTTGTGCATGACTTCACATTTCCTATTCTCAAGCACTTCCAGTGCTTTGGTGCATGTTTGCCTTGGACTGAAATTAGGCAAGAACCCTATGGCCATGGTTCTAGCTGAAACCCTGAATGGTTTAGACAACGCCTTCAATCAAAGAACTCTTCTTCTTTTCGGGGCACTTTGGTATTGCAAGCGTTGTTATATGAGCGTCTTCAGCTATGGACAGGCTGTGTGTTGTGGACCATGGAATGCGGATGAGGGGTAGGTCTTGGCATTTTCCCTCAATAGTGTCTTGGGACGGATCCCAAGGAGCACACTTCACGAAAAACTAAGACTTCCTCACGCGATCCTAGAGACAAATAGTCGCCACCTAATTTTTATCGGGAATTAGGAAACCAAAGTTTGACTTGCCCAAAATTGAATATGGTTACTTGCCCTTCATTACCAGAAGCTAGGTTCGGGCATCTTGGTATGAGAGGGGGAGGAGCCCAAGCAGGACTAAAGCACCCCCTCCTCGCCCTACCAAACGGTAGGCCTTGATTTAAATATCCTTGTTCTTAATTCATAATTGGTGTTGTTTCCTCAAACATACTAGGTAATATATACATGTCAAAAAGGGAACATGTTTGTACAGTGCCGTTTGGCTTTTTCATTTAAATTAACCATTTTTCCGAAAAAAAAAAAAAAAAAAAAAAGAGGAACATCTAAGAAAAATCATGTCAAAAGATTAAATCAAGTAGAAGTCGGATACACATACAATACAAGAGAGAGGTATACTTACAGTGGTTAGTCCCGACCGGGCCTGATGCAAGTAAAGGAAACATGTCATGATATGCAAAAGGGAACGAGAAGACATACATTGAGTTGACTCTAACATACATTGAGTCCCAAAAAGAAAAAAAGAAAGGAAACGTGCAATGCAATGATGCAACATTCCTAGATAAGATGTCTCTAACATATAATCATATGAATGGGGACTATCCTAAAGGAAATGTGTCGTTTAAAACAAAGTTGTAAACCTAGAAAAATTTTAATAGGAGGGATAGAGATAGTACCCGATACATGGGCACTAAGCCACATGTAGACGAGGCAAGTCCCCAAATCAAAGTCCAGATCCACAACATTCAATTCTCTGCACTAAGACACCAAGAAATACCCAAGCATTGCAAAAATACAAACAAGCAAATGATATGCATGATAAACAAAGAAAACATGTCATCAATCAAATTTCCAAATTCAGCAACCTCTAATGAATTCTATCAAAAATAGTCTTAAACATGAGCTGGGTTAAAACCCTTTTACATAAAGTTACATACATGGCTTAGGAAACTTCTCCAAAAAGTAGAACCTCTTCACCATTTTTTAAGTTCGAGAAAGAAGAGTTTTAGGAACAGTGGACTAAGGCTGTCCACTGTTCTTGTAAAAATCATAATTAATTCTAAACAATTCATGTGAATCTCTAATTGGTGTCAAACAAAATCTATTTCATTGTAGCTTATGATAAAAATAATCCCATGGACATGTCATGACCGGAATGTGTTTGAAAAGTTTTTTTAAACAGACTCTGTTATTCTGGAAGTTTGTTATCATTTGATAAAGGAACATAAAACACAATAGAAGTTCATGAATCATGTTAATCAAGTTATTCTGAGCTTTTGATTTCTCATCAATTTATCCTAGATGATTTCTAAACCAAGTTTTATTTATCAATTGTTGTTGAGTGATCAAGGTATGACCATTTTGGATACATAATCATGTTTGTAGTTAAACTTAAAAAATTCTAGAATAGTTGTATCAACTTCAAACGCTTAGAAAATGATCTTAACTCGATCTTATGCTCACGATTTACATCGGCATATATATATATATAAGTTTGGAATCATCCCCAAAAAGCGAAATATCAATAACTATTATAGATTTTCTGAAATTCAAGCACAAAGAGACTATGTTAAAATATGTCAACCGATTTCTCAACAATTTCTAAAAATAGCATATGGATCCTAGAGGTTCTCAAAACGGATCGAATGAAAGGTAATTCATCAAAGTTTACCCAAAAATTTTGAAATCCATCAAACTATGGGTTTTGATGGACCAAATCTTATGGACAACCAATCTGTTTTGCTAAATTTTATCTAATTCTTTTTAAAGTGTGAGTAAAACATCTTAGGTGTGGATTGAATCTTATATTTTTAGAGATCAAACTCATAGATCTACTTGATTAAAATAATTTCCAATCAATCTAGGCCTCAAGTTCTATGAAGAACTTTAGATCATGGATCAAAGGGACTTACAAATATCCTATTAGAGATAAAATTCAATAGGAATTCTAGGTAACAGGAATAATCAAGAGATAGGTATGAACATAGGAATCATCCTTCTCATAGATCATACTTCCAAACCATCATAGAATTCAAAATAGATACATATATATATATATATAATCATGCATGCATGGATCTAAACTAAATAGAAGAATGAAATCAAAATTGAAAACCAAAGTGAACATCAATCTCTAATTAAGGATTATCAATAAAATCAAAAGAGGCTTGAATCTAGTTTTGTGAGTGTGTGAAGAACTAGAAAGGAAGAAGATAAGTGTTCTAACAAAGAAAATAAAATTAGACTAGATCCAAGTCTTATAGATCTATATATAAAAGTAGGAATTAGAGATGAGTTATGATGTTTACCTCTTGGAGGATTCTCAATTATGCAATCAAAGTTGAATTGAAGAGTCTTCTTCTTCAAGTGTTCTTCAAGTTCTTCAAGCACTCATCCATGGAAGTTGAGGGAAGCAGTTGATGTCTAATTCATCTAATCTAGTTATCTTGAGATTAGTTTTAAAAAGTTTTAATTCATAATTCACTTCATCTCTCTAGAAATCTCTCTTAAATTGAAAGTATTTTGCAAATATATTCACTTGTATGTACTTCTCTCTTATATATCCTCTCCTCTATATGTACTTGTGTGTCAAAGATGATCTCATATGGATCTATATATAGAGTTTTGAAAACTTAACTCTTAAGTTTCAGGATTAGAACTGAGATTTTAGAGGTTAGAAAAAGGTTAAAATGAACATTTCGGTGCCTAAACGCAATTTCCAGGCAATTTCATCGCAGTGGGAGGCTTCTATAAGGGTCTAGAACTCAAAAAGCTCGATGAAGGGGGCAAGTTGTGGGTGGCAACTTAGGTGGGACCTACCACTCCCTTTGTGTGACCTGCCACCTACTTTTCTTCATTCTCTGGTTGCCCTTATGTCCTGTTTCAAATATTACGTGCACTGCTTTTCCAGAATTTTGTAAAAATGCTTTTTGGTGTCCAAAATCGTCTATTTATGTACCGCTGGAAAGTTTTCAAGTTGAATTTTAGCATAAAAATATTTTAGGAGATTTTGAAATGAAAATTGAAGTCCAATTGAAGCCCAGAAGTCCTCTAGAACTTTTGTCGTCTTTTTGAAATCAAACGACGTCTTTTTGAAAATTGCTTTTCAATGCACGTCAATTTTGAAATTTTCTTTAAAATTGGATATTTGGATACCTAGAATACTATGATTAGAACACTTCGTGTACATATAACCTTGAGTGAATATGAATTCTGAGAGAGGATTTTGACAAAATCGGGATTTATGCATGAAAAAGGGCTTTTCTGAGCTTGAAGTCACTTTCCAAAGTTCGATCTTTCAATTATGTGGAATCTAGTACCTTTCATAGGGTACTTTCCATCATCGAATCCTCCAAGATGTTATCCACCATAAATCCTATCAATGTGGTCAAAATTGGGTGTCTACATGAACCGCCGGTTTACTGTCACAAGACTATGCTTCACTCTCACTATACTTTTGCTGACTGGGTGTACATGATGAGTACTCTATCTGAGGTAGATATTTGCTGGATTATGGGGCACTGGGGCCTTCATGCTATAACTACAAACCTTTGGGATCACCAGACAATGTGGTTGATGGGTATAAGGGAAAAAATTTTCTATCATCCTCTCCGATTGGCTGGGCAGTACTGGCAAGTTCAAGAAGTCCACTAAGGATTCACTGAGAGGGTTTTTGCTTCTAGAGTCAGAGTTATTACCGTTGCTACTTTTATCAATGGTTGGACCTTCCAGGTGAAGGCTTATTTCTGAAGACCTTTGAAGAAAATAAAAGACACAAAATAAGTCTTGACTTTTGATAAATTCTACTTTTTCCTCTCTGTGTCTTTGATACTTGTGATTGCTTTCAAAAAATTTTGTTTTTTCAACCATTCTTGCTTTTGTAATATTCGAAATTTGTTCGTCAGTGAACTTAGGCTACTTTGAGAACCTTATTTATGCATTTTAGCTTTCTGAAAATATTTTGTAACAAGATTTCGATTAGATGTCGCATTTGGCACTTGTTTGGGCATGCTTGGGTGATTAGAGGCAAACAAGGCAGGTGGCCGAAGTTTGCCCCTAGTTTGAGATATGGGTAGTTGTGAGGTAAACGAGGTAGACGACCAAAGTTTGCCTTTAGTTTAGGAGAGATTTAGGCAATCGAGGCGGGTGGCCAAAGTTTGCCCCTAGTATGAAGGTGTTTTTAGGGTCATGGACCGCGACTTTATATCTCTCATATGCTCATAACTTTTGCCTAAGCACCCATGAGGTGACCTAGCGAGCTCTTTCTCTCTTTTGTTATTGCTCACTCTGGATTTAGCTCTAACTTTTTCCTACGCGTCCTTTCAGATTTTTGACCTAGTGAGCCATCCTTTTTTTTAAAAAAGTTTTCCTATGTACCCCTAAGTAGGAATCAGGTCCAATGTAGTTCAGGCCAAGGTAGGAAGGAAGTAGGTTATTTTCTGGTGGATAGGATGACCGAACCGATGCAGTGGCCTACATATCCCCGAGTGAGAATAAGGTCGAGCGTAGTTCAAGCCAAGGTCTCACAGAATTGGTAAGAGTCAAGCATAGTACTTTTTAAGGCGATCAAGGTTGATTGGTTCTTTGAATTCAACACCGTCGAGGTCCATGAGATAGGTCACTCCTCTGAAAAGGATAGTTTTGACAATATAACGGCCAACCCATTTAGGTTTGAATTTTTGCCCGGATCAAAGATTGGGGCACGCAGCTCTTTGAGGACAAGGTCACCTTTGACAATTTTCCTTGAATGAACCTTCTTGTTAAAAGCGTGGGCTATCCTCCTTTGATAAATTCGAACATAGTCAACTGCTGTGAGGTACTTTTCATCTATGAGTTCCAACTCCTCGTTTCGTTTCCTTAACTAATCAGATTCTGAGATTTCACATTTGGCCATCACTCGCAATGATGGTAATTCTATCTCGAATGGGAGTACTGCTTCGATTCTATATACCAGTGAATAAGAAGTTGGTCTTGTAAGTATCAGCCGATTTTTGTAGTATGGTTTTGACATTCTTGTTTACGGCTTCAACTGTCCCATTCATTTATGGCCAGTATGGTGATGACTTATGATATGTGAATTTGTATTCTTCAAATAGATCCCTGACATCTTCTTTGAAATGACTTTTGTTGTCTGAAATGATCTCATGAGGTACTCCATAGCGACAGATGAGGTTCCTGTTGATGAACTTGGCCACTTTCTTGGACCTTAACTTGGTATAGGATGCAGCTTCAAACTACTTTGTGAAGTGGTCAATGGCTACCAGGATGTATCGATTCCCATTCGAGGCTTTTGGAATGATATTGCCAATGATATCGATTCCCCAGGTTGAGAACGGCCAGGAAGAGGTCATGCTGTAGAGTAGAGATGGCGGTACATGCATCATATTTGCATGGATCTGGCACTTGTGGCATCTTCTTACGTATTCACAACAATCTTTTTCCAATGTTGTCCAATAGTACCCTTGTCTTATGATCTTCTTAGCCAGTATGTGAGCATTCATCTGGGGGCCGCACACCCTATCGTGTATTTTTTCCATCATCCTTTTGGAGTTCCTTCCAAACAAACATGTCAAGTTGTGATCGTTATACCCTTCTTTAGCAATTTTCCTCCACAAATGATGAGCTGTGCAGCGAACATTCTGATGCCCCTTTTATCTTTCTTAGTAGACTCTTGAGGATATGCTCTTTTTTTATGAAGTCCCATACATCTTGGTATCATGGCACTTTTATTTCTTCTTCTTCGATCGCGACGATCATGCTGAATGATGGCTCATATCTTTGCTCATTATCAAGAGCATCATCTTGACTCCTACGAGGATTTTGATCATGGAGGCTAAGGTAGCGAATGAATCTACTAATTGCTTCTCTTCCCTGGGTAGGTAAAAGAATGCTATGCTCTTGAATTGCCTCTTTAGTGCGAGATGATCATGATAGGGCTTCAATCTTTCTTCCTTCACCCTCCATTCTCCTCTGGCTTATGCTACAATGAGGTTTGAATACCCATAGACATCCAATTTTTGAACCTTTAATTCTATGGCTGCTTCCATCCCCAAAATGCATGCCTCATATTCAGTAGTATTGTTGGTTGAGTTATAGTTAAGCTTGACTGCCGGTGGGGCATGGTCCCCACTTGGTGACACCGGAATCATTCCTACTCTATAGCCTTTTATGTTGGCTGCCCTATCGAAATACAACTTCCACTGCTCTTCTTTAACTTCCATGATATTCTCGTCCAGGAATGGGAAGTCTCCATTTCCCTTAGATCAACAGCGTGTTCAGCGAGATGCTCGGCTATAGCTCTCCCTTTTAATGACTTGCTCGTTAAATACGTGTTATCGAATTCAGATAGTAGAAGTAACCAATAGGATATGCGACCAGCCAGGGCGGGTTTTTCAAGGAGGTATTTTAGAGGATCCATGCGGGATATGAGCGCAACTGGAAAGGCTAGTATGCAGTACCTTAGTCGGCGAATGCACTAGACTAAAGCCCAGCATGTTTTTTCAAGGGTAGAGTAGTAGAGCTCATACCCAGTCATCCTCTTGCTAAGGTAATATATGGCTTTTTCAAAGTGGTTCTCTTCTCTTTCTTGGGCTAGCATGAATCCCATGGCATTTTCAGAGATGGATAGGTAAAGAAGAAAAGGCTTATAAAGGGTAGGTGGTGAAAGGACAGGTGTTTTTTGGGGGTAGGTTTTATTTTATCGAAAGAAGTTTGACATTGTTCATCCCATTGGAACTTATCTTCTTTCTTTAGTAGTCGGAACAAAGGATCACATGTAGTTGTGAGCTTGGAGATGAAGCGGCTGATGAATTGGATCCTTCCGAGGAACCTCTTACTTCATTCTCATTTTGTGGAGGTGCCATCTCTAGAATTTCCTTGATTTTAGAGGGATCTACTTATATCCCCCTTTGCATGATGTGAAAACCCAGGAGCTTCCTAGAGGTCACACAGAAAGTGAACTTATTCAGATTCAGTCTCATTTTGTATTTGTGCAATCTTTCGAAAAATATCTCCAATGCCACCAAGTGTCCTTCTCGATCTTTGGATTTTACAATCATATCATCCATTTATACCTCTACTTCTTTGTGAATTATATCATGCAGCAGTGTGGTAGCATCCCCTTGGTAGGTTGCCTCGGCATTTTTGAGTCCATAAGGCATTACCGTGTAGTAGTAAGTTCCCCATGGTGTGGTGAAGGTTGTCTTTTCCTGATCTTCTGGTGTCATTAAGATCTGGTTATACCCTAAGAAATCGTCCATGAATGATAATAGCTCGTGACCTATAGCGTTGTCTACTAGCACATCGATGTAGGGGAGCGGGAAGTCATTCTTTGGACTGGCCTTGTTTAGATCGCAAAAATAGACGCACACAAGAACTTTCCCATCCTTCTTGGGGACTGGTACGATGTTGGCAACCCATTCTGGATACTTTGTGACAATGATGAACCCTACTTTGAATTATTTTTCTACTTCTTCTTTGATCTTGAGTGCCCATTCTGGTCTTATGCATCTTAGTTTCTACTTGACGGGTTTAGAATTGGGGAGAAAGGGAAAATGATGTTGGATAATGTCGGGGTCGATCCTAGGCATGTCCTCGTAAGACCAATCAAAAACATCTTTGAATTGTTTGATCAAAAGAGTCAGTTTTTCTTTTTCTTCTTTGTTAAGCATTGAGCCAATTTACACAATTTGTGGATTATCTTTTTCATCTAGGTTAATCAATAAAGTATCTTCAGATATTTCATAAGCAGGTGGTTTTTCAATTAGTTGTTTAAGGTTAAATGGAAGATCCTTAGAGGGATCTGTGCATTCATAATTATTAGACACAGAGGAATAAGAAGAATGATCTTTCATTTCATTCACAACAAGTGGAGTGATTACATCAGACAGCGGTGGGCCTACAGTGGCTGACTCTGGTACAGACTCGATAATTAAAAGTACAAACTCTAAGGGAATCGGGGATAGGGGACACAAATAGATGATTGTACAGCCTAGTTACGCAGACCTTCCTTAATTGGTAAGATCTGATCATCTTGGCCCTCTTTCCTTCCTTTCCATCAGCAACTTCCTGCCACATTTTCTCAATGGCCTCAGTGTCTAGATACTTCAACCAGTCTTCCTCTGGGGTCTTGACAAGTTGTTTTAGATAGAGCAAATCTTGATAGGACGGCCTTTCTCAGTCAGCAAAGATTTCAAGGCCAGGAAACCTCTTTCTAGTAGCCTAATGACCAAGGTTCTGAAAACCCATATTAGGGGAAATCACTCTCTTCCTTGATGAATTGTCCATTGTTGGTCTTCTGGTGTAGCGGGAGCCTTCTCACTCTCTTCTTCCATGGATTTTGTAGCTCGATGTCTTCTTCATTGGGCTTGTACCCCAACCTAAAGGTGCATTATTGTCCTTCACTATGAGGGAACTCGCGGATCCCTTATTGACATCGATCTAATCCCATTCCAAGGAAGTAATTCATTTTGTGGACGATATTGACCACAGCGGAGTAGATCTCAGGGAACCTGTCTTCATCACTAATCATGTGGACCTCTTCCATGAAGAATCCTCTGATTTTCCCTTCTTCCAGTTTGGGTATTTGGATTTCAAAGACAGGACCGTATTTTGGAAAGGCTTAATTTCTAAGCTATTTTCGAGGATGATTTTCACTTCTTTCTTGTGAATGTACTTGTTTATTTGGTGCACAATGAATAATATAGCTTTGTGACATATAACCAAGGTCTCGAATTCAATAAATTGAATGAGCCAGGTATGTCCAAGATTTGGAAAAGCTCAGTGCAAACCAAAGACCCCACTTGAATTTGGAGAGAAGCGGTCCCTATCATAGTCCTCTTGGTATTGTCATAAGCCCTCACAGATTATATGGATGGAGTGATATCTGGGATACTGACCCCCAAGGCAGTGGCGGTCCTTATGTTATAGGCATTCAAGGCGGAACTTGTATCAACTAGACAGAATGGTACTTGCTGCCCCTTGCACTCGACAGTGATATACAAAGCTTTGTTGTGTGCAAACTCTTCTGGTGACAACACTTCATCGGAGATAGTAATAATTGACTCAAGGGCGAGTGTTCCAAGAAAGCTACCATATGTTCTGGTGCAGTGTCAATGGGGACCTCAATCCTAGCTAAGGTATTCAACACAACTTGCCTATACTTGTAGGAAGTTACCATGAGGTCCCACATTGAGAGATGTGCTTGGGTTTTCTTTAACTACTTTATTAGCTCATTATCCTCCTCGATGAGCTCTTTTATCTTTTCTTTTCCCTTATTCTTGATCATCTCTTTCTCAATAGCTTCGATGGTAGGCTGCGGTAGTTGGTAGTGAAGGCTAGACCTAGTCAAGTGGTCAATTTTAGCAGTGGTAGGCCCTTTAACAATTCCATCATCTTTGAACCAATCATAGTTAATTCTTATAGATAACTTTTCTGGCTCATTCCAAATGGAGACATTAGTTTCATTGCTCAGGTCATACCATTTGAGGTCCACTACCCCTAAGTCATGTTCCTCTAGAACAAACATATCTTGTTCATCATCCAACTGTTGTTGCCAATCATTATCCTCTCCTATAATCAAATGAGCTCCTGCATAATCTGAGATGTCAATGAGGGATAGTGTTTGTCCTAGGGGGTGATAAAGGTGACAGGGTTGAAGGATACCGGGCTAGATTCAATGAGGCTGATGTTTTAGTGGTTTGGTGGGGGATTTTGGGTGACATGGGGTTGCCATAGAGGTGGCTCAATGACATTTTGGTCGATAAGGTCTTGGATATTGTGGCAGAGGTATATGTAGTCATCGGTATTATGACCAAAGGCTTGGTGGTGGGCGCAGTGCTTGGACATATCACAACTTGGTAGTGGTAGGGTGTTTCGAGGTTAGAGTAGTTGGAGGAGGCCTTTCCTGATTAGGCGATCTAGGGATGAGGAGAGAGAGATTTCTAGCTTGGCAAAGTTACGAAAAGGATTTTTCTTGGAGGATTGGTATGGCCTAGGAGGGTATGCCATGGGTTGGCTGCTAAGGGTATTGACATCCGGGGTGTTTCGGGAGTAGTTGGGTCTGTTCGACTGACTTGGTGACTCTTTTTTCTTAATCTTCCCTTCTCTGATAGAGTCTTCAATTTAGGTTCCAATTTTAAATAGCTCTTCGAAGGTAGAGATGGACTGATGGAACAACTTCTTATATAAAATGGCTACAAATTTCGGATCAACATTCTTACCTGCTCCTTTTCAATCGGTCGATGGGTCATTTGGGCTACTTTACTCTTCCACCTGCTCAAAAATGCAGCAAAGGATTCATTGTTATTTTACTGAGAAGTTTCCAAATACCTGATCATGACATCCAACTCTTGATTATAGGAATAGTGATCAATAAACACCCGAACGACATCTTCCTATGCCCGAATTTTAGAGGCTTCCAAGGTTAGAAACCATGACAGTGCAGATTTTGCAAGAGTTTGCGAGAATATCATAGCAATGTGCTCTTGCGTACAGCCCATTGATTGGAAGATGCTCATGCACAACTTCACATGACTTTTTGGGTTTCCAGTTCTGTCAAAACGGTCAATTGCAGGCATCTTAAAGTTTTCTAGCAGTTTCAGCTTGATAGGCTCAAAGAGGCCTTTCAGGTCTAACATGTAGATATCAACCCCTTTTATATTCCTCAACACACTTTCTAGCTTGTCAGCTTTATCCATCTTTTCTTAAAATATGCAGGTGGTGGGACCCCATAAAACCATTCTTTTTCCCCATTATTCTTATATACAGTGACAGGGGGTGGTACAAATCCAGGCAGTGGTGGTGGTGGTGGTGGCATGAACCCTGGTGCTTCAGTTTTTCCATAGATTTCAAGACTTGGGCCAGGCTATCAGACTGCTGATTTATGGTTGCTCCCAACACAGTGACTTTAGCTTCCAATTCCTCCTAATTCATGTTGAAGGCCCTTGATGTACAAATTCTGACCAATCAATTGTTCAAACTTCTGACCCAGGACGAGGGCCCCAGTGGCTGACTTTGAGAATCTATACTGACCTACAACTTCGAGAGAAGTAGTGTATCAGATTCTGACAGTGACGATTAGACAGACTGTGATAATGACATTGACAAGCATAAATTGACTTGTGTACAGACTGACTAAGACAGTGTATGTAGACTGATGAGACAAGCATGCGGATGCGAGCCCTAATCTATATGATGCCCTACTTCTAACACATAGCAGTTAAGCAAATAAGGTCCTAGCCATATCGAGTGTGCTAACTTTTCTTTCCAAGTTGACCACCGTCATAGGGAGGGTAAGAAAGACAGGTTTATTCTTTGAGGAATGAGAATCTGGGAAATTTTGTAAATAGAGATTTTTGGGAAATTTGGGTGAATTTTGGCATGGTTTCTAGGAAACAAGGATTTCAGGGAAATCTAACTAAATTTTGGATGAGTTTCTGGGAAACAAGGATTTTTTGGAAAATTTGGTGGATTTTGACAATGTTTTCGGGAAACAAGGATTTCTGTAAAACAATGATTTTTGGGAAATCTGGTAGATTTTGGTAGAATTTCTAGGAAACAAAGATTTCTGGGAAATTTGGGTGAACGTTGGCAGAGTTTCTAGGGAAAGCAGGTGTATTTGGGTGAGTTTATGGGAAACGAGAATTTTTGGGAAGCTTGGGTAGATTTTGAGAGGAACAAGTATATTTTGGAAATTCTTGGTAAAGTTTGGTAGAGTTTCTGGGAAAAAATGAGATTTTTGGGTAAGTTGGGGAGAAACAGGATTTTAAGAAAATTTAGGCACAGTTTCTGGGAGAAACTGTGATTTTTGGAAAATCTGGATGATTCAGATAGAGTTTCTGGTGTATCTGATGATGGTGATCATACTGTGTAGCAGGTTTTCATACTCCTATGACTATGGACCAACAAACATGGTCTATGGTGTATATCTTTGTGAGCACAGAGCATATGTTTTTGTCATGGTGCCTAAGAAGGTCGACTCAATGTGATCACATATGAGTGATGGCCTTGGGAATCATAAGAAGGAGGTTCTGTCCTATGCTACATAAGCGTCTACACCGCGCATGTAATCTCATAAAGGCATACAATAGTTATATCACATTGTCCTTTTTGAAAAGACAAATTAACAGTCCTATGAAAGGTTCTACAGGAATCTATATGCAAAGCCTAGGTTTAGTCAAACAGGGTGACGAGAGGTCCAATATACCGTCAAAGAGATAGTATGGAAGTTTTATTCTTTTTTATATACCTTGGAAGGTACAGTATCAACAGTGCCTTGTGCCTAGTACAACAAGACCTAAACAATGTCAGCGTCATGTTTCAGACACAGTCAGAAGAGGAAATACAGAAGTACAATGCGGTGAACCAGACAAAGTAAAATGATAATTTTAAAGATGCTTCTTATAAGTCAAACCACTGTATTATTTTGTTTTGAAAATATAAATCCCCAGCAGAGTTGCCAGATTGTGGACACGTGGCCTCCGGGTGTCCATCTGCCTTTCTAGGGCTTTAGAATTGATTTTTCTTTAAAATGTTTGAAGAAAAGAAGTCAAGTCTGTGAAAACAGATATAGAGTTGCCACTTGGTCTTTGGAGAACCAAGAAACCCAATTTGACTCACCCAAATATGACATGATGCAAAAGTGAAAGATCACACAAATAAACCTAGGAAAAAAATATCGTCTCATCACATATCAAGTAATCGAGTTTTCCTAATCTAAAGGGGACATGGATTGCTCTTGAAAACAAATAATCAAAGAAAATGGGATATGCTTAGCAAACTAGTATGATGCATGTTAATTCTTGGAAAAGAAGACTTCTCAATCTCCAGGACGGATGAGAAAGGAAGATATGGTCGAGGGGGAGCATGAACGTGTGATCGATTTCATTCCCTATAATCTTCTTAGATTAAGAGTCATAAAAACTCCAAATCTTGCATGGATGCAATGTATCATCCTAGAATGCGCAAAGGTTGTAGTGTGTTTTGTGTTCATAGGTTTTCTCAAGTGATTTAGAAATCTAAAGTATGAATGAATGAATGAAGAATGTCATTGTAGGATATGTACAAATATTGTATGAACTAATTCCTAAGATATGAGCTAATTTAGAATGCATGTCAATATCTAAATAAAGAATAAAAGTTGAAATATGCTTGCTGTGAATAGTGGACAGAACAATGAACTAATTTTGTAAAAATGGAAAAGTGATGTTAGGAATGTTTTTAATTCATTAATTTTCATGGAGATCGTCCTTATTGTGTCTAGAACACATATCAAAAAGCCAAATCAAAATTGAAGTTACAGATTTAGAGAGATTATATAAATAAGAGAGGTTTCTCAGAAACATGATCTATATAGTCAACTGAAATGTAGAAAAATCTTTAAAAATGAAAAATAAATATTTGGAGGCCAATATTATACAAAATGTTCCCTAAGACACTGAAGGTCAAGGGAAAAATGGATTAGGATCATACTTTTTGGAAAAGTGTTCTGGAAAACAAGTTTTAATTCACCTAAGCTGCTGTGACAGAGAAAATAGAATGTTTAGAAAGAATGTGTGGGTCTTCTTTAATGAGTTAGGAAGACTTTCCATATGGCCTTGCAATCATCAATTGAGTATTGAACACATAATGACATTTTAAAGTTGAATAGCTCACTGTTTTGAAGACTTAGGGAAAACAAATGTTTCTTTTCTTGAAATCAAAATGAGGGGTTTAATAGGGGTTTTGAAAAAGAGGTTTTGAGAGCATATTTCTAGCACTAAATGGAGATTATAACCACTTGGATTATCAACATCAAATCCACTTCAATAACTTCCAAGATTATTGGAGAGTATTTTTTTATTTTAGAAATAAATTCAAAAGTACTTGGGGAAGTATTGAAATTAGAATCATCATCTATCAAACATGTTTTGAGGTCAAGAGCTACTATCCATAAAGATTCACTCACCTAAAACACCATGGCATCATCTAGATGATGATAAACAAGTAAGTAAAATATGAAAAATAAAAAAGAAATGGGATGAGAAGAGATGACCATTAATATAAACAAGCAATCAATAGATGAAATTCAATGAGATATTGGACTTGTAGTTTAGTATTTTACTCATAAATGGTGACATTTGGACATGGAAGTAGCTTCCTATCTCATAAATGCTCAAGAAAATGGTAGTTGGGTGTATTGAATGGACGTATAGATGAAAGCAATGAAATAAAACAAGTTTAGAACTCACTTTTGTATAGAAAACCAGTGGAGGAAGC
Source organism: Hydrangea macrophylla (assembly GCA_033977485.1). NCBI lineage: Eukaryota > Viridiplantae > Streptophyta > Magnoliopsida > Cornales > Hydrangeaceae > Hydrangea > Hydrangea macrophylla. Next base: position 6,917,902 of record CM066990.1, on the reverse strand, counting down.
TCAATTTTCTCTCTTCTAGCCTTATCTCTATCTATCTCTCTCTACAACTTCTCCTAAACTTTGCATTTGCCACCCCCAAATGAGGAGTCAAGGGGGGTTTATATAGACAAATTTGGGGGGAGTTTGGGATTTAAAAAGTGCTCCTATTGGTTCCAAACATCTGTGAACAAGAAACAACGTCATTTTGGCTTTCTATTATTCAATTCGGACCCCCAAATCAAATTACAAACATGGACCTGTCTGGTGGAGAGTGCTGCAGTGGTTGTGGGCCTGTGCCATAGTGGGAGTGGGCTAGTGCCACGGTGGCACTGCTCCTCAGATGCCCAGATTATTATATTTAGGTCCCCGGAGGTTCCGGTATTCGTGAAAGGCCCTACTTCGCCTGATATTCACAGAAAATGTGTACGAACTCCAAATTGAGCCTATGATATGCCGTTGGAAAGGTAACAAAGTCTAATTTACATAAAAAAAAATAGATCGGATATAAGTCACTTTAAAAAGTTTTGCAGTATTGCAATAAAAACTGATTTAATTGTCTTTTTCACCTTCAAAAATTCATAATAAATCCATTTTAAATCCAGAAATTATGTGCGATATACCGTTTGAAAGCTATTGACCTCCAGTATCCAATAAAAAATATTTGAAAAATTATATGGTGCTCTAATTTTAAAGTCAACTTTTAGGTCAAATGGGTCAAACATGGGACCTCCAAGATGTTCTGGGAACCTCTGGGAGCTCCCAGGAGCTGACGTTTTCGTCGAATTTTTTTTTAACTTATTTTAGTACTTTTCACATGATCTAGAATGATCTCAGAACTTTTGGGCAAATTTGGATGATATCGGTCAAACCCTGGTCAAACATGGGTCAAACCGGTCAATGGGGACTTTTCGGGACTTCAGGGGGTCTCTGGGAGCTGACGATTTCATCTGAGTTTGTTCAAAACTCATTTTATTACTTGTCATACAGTGTAGTATGTTTCCAAAACTTTCGGTCCATCTGGGAGCGTTTGGGCTTTCAGGGGTATTTTAGTCATTTGCACCACTTTCTGAGCATTTTGAAAGATATAACTAACTTCCAAGAGTCCTTTCCAAGTCTTTTTCGATCATTGTGAACCACCAAGCTATGGGTCTCCTAAATCTGATAGCCGACAAAATGAGGTGACCACAGTTGGGGTTGCTCTTTGTTGAGCACCAGGGAGGACATGATTCATTTGTCCTATGTGGCATCTCTGGAGGACGTTGACCGGATCAATCAGTACAACTAGGGAGGCGTAGGGTTGGACACAGTGTATCGCCATATGAGCGATATTTCTCGTGATCATTTCCCTTCTAGTGGGGGCTTCTGGAAAGCCTGGGAGGTAAATATTTATTTTTTTTTTATTTTTTTTTCGTAAAATGGCAAATATATATACCAATAAAGGAATGTACAAAAGTATAAGGGGCATACCCCAAGATATAACAATTAAGCACTGCAGGAGGACTAGTGGCAAAAAGCTATTGACTACACAAAAGACAATCAACTCAATGAAGGCATCTCAACCCATATAACAGGTACAAGGGGCATACCCCAGGATAAAACAATAAAGTTGTAATGCCCTGCATTCTTAGTATTTTATTTATATAAAGAGATTTTTGCATACTTCCCTTGACAATACTTGAAGTTTTACTTTCAATCGATCGAAGTTCTGTCAAGCGATTGAGCATTCTTAAGTTTAAGCGATCGAACCTCGTTCAATCGATCAAAACCTTACGGACCTGAATTTATGATGTGTTCCCCACTTTAATTGATCAAACCCCTTTTTAATCGATCAAAACTGGCGGATCTACCCTCGATCGATCAAACTAACTTCAATCAAGCAAACTTGTAATTATCAAAACTCCCAGGTTTCATACAAACCCAGCCACCTGCACCCTCATCCCCTCTATATACACACTTTGTTAGTGTGTTTGTGTGTGTTTTGCTGAACTAAGAGTTTAGAGAGAGTGTGTGTGTAGTTATATTCATACATACACATCCATATATATATACACACACATACACTCTTATATATATATTCTGAGAGAGAGAGAGAGAGAGAGAGAGAGAGAGAGAAGACAGAGACAGAGAAGAAGAGAGGAGCTCCATTGGAGGCCATTAAAGCCTTGGATGTTGCCAAACACGCCCTTATAATATTTTGGTGAGTTCCAAACTCACTCAATAGCATTAGTGTAATGTTTTACAAGGTTTTGGACGTTTAATGAGGACCCAAACACGCCCTAACATATTCTGAACGTTCAGTGCCAAAATCTGGAGAAGACGACTTTCAAGCAATCGAACTAGGTTCAATTGATTGAACCATACGGAGTCTCAATCGATCAAAATGACTTCAATTGATCAAACCTCACTTTCTTCAAGCGATTATGATGACTTCAATCGATCGAACCCAACAGAACATGGTTGTTCCTTTAAGTTTATAATTCATAATGCTTAGCTATTTTATTGACGCTCCCTGTTTTAATTATGCAATGTTATGGATTATGAAGGTAATGGGATACGACAATGAGACTGAGATAATGTGGTAAGAAACGTAGTAGGGTTTGAAATATTAGTAATAATACGACACGATAACGAGATAAGGTTTGAGGTATAATGGTGGGTAACCTTGGATAAACTAGTGACTGAGTCAGCGGGATAGTAGTTGCTTTCAATGCAAGTATGTTAGTGTCAGTTGTTAGTTGTGAACACATCTCCGTGGGATGAGAGCATTATGTATTGTACTCGCAAGCATTCTTAAAAGTAGTTAACAGTAAGAGTTCTTAAAAGTGGTGAACAAGAGCATTGGTGCGTCCATAAACTAGTAGTGATCTTGGCAGCCATGGGTGTACAATACTTGTAAGCGTTCTTAAAAGCAGTGAACAAGAATACATGGTACGTCCATAGACTAGTCATGATATGAGAACGATGTCTAGTGTTGGCTAGAGTTCTTTAAAGCAGTGAACAGTAAGAATTCTTAAAATCGATGAACAAGAAAACTAGTATGTCGTGATGAAATAACCAGTTCGGTATAGTTAGTCGGGATTAGTACAGTCAGTTTTAGAGTTGGTAAACGATAAGAATCGGATGATGATCATTCTGAACAAAAGTAGAAAAGATATTATTAGTATCACTACTTTATATCGCGCATAACTGGTAAGGACTTTATACATGTGATACTGTGGGAGTTTCTTTTCACTCAACAGAAGTAAGTTGATGGCGTTTATGCCTATAAGGATATATACTCAATCCACCGCTCTTAAGGACATATACTCAGTCCACTTCTTTTAAGGACATCTGATTGACCAATGCTCATCCCCGTAATTCTCCTGAAACTTATCAAACCTACTTAACGTTTTTCTATTATGGATACATGTCCCATGTAGCCTAACTACTCCGATTAAAATGAACGCATTATCAAACTCGATTGGGATAACTAATATCCTGAACATGAACACGTTACTCATGACGTTAACTCATTATCGTGTTCCATCATCTCTTGATTCAACAGTATCGCATTTAGAAAGCATGCGTTGATATGTGAACAGCTAAACAGTATGTATTATAAACAAAAGGGAATAACCATGTTTTGTGAGGTTCAATCGATTGAAGTGACTTCAATCGATTGAGATGCAAGTGAGTTCAAGAGATTGAAGTCATTTTGATCAGTTAAGTTGAACATGAGTTCATATCACGCCCCGGAGCAGCATAAATAGAGAAAAATAAATTTCCTTTATGGGTCCATAAGGAATGACAGGTGAAAGTCACTAATAATCCACACCACGCAGTACTAGTCCAAAAAGACAACAGTAAACAACTGATAATAACACACAGTGCTAACTATTACAAAATATCAGAGTATGGTCCACAGGATCACATCAGGTCTGAAGACAACAAATGCCCAAGTACCCGCTAACAAAAGGTTTAACAGAACAACCGAAAAGAAATCTAATTATAACATCTTCAGTCTTCAACTGGCATAAGGATAATCATTCCTGGCGTAACCGTCATCGGTGGGGCCCTCCTCTGGATAATAGTCCTCAGAGTACTGGTCTGTACCTGCAGAATAAGGGGCAGGATATTCTGGACGGGGAAAGTCCAGGCAATAAAAGGCCATCAGCTTACTGAGAGCTGAGTGAGCATAAACTAACGAGGTACCAATTATCTGAAGTAAACACAAGCTTATGAAAACACGGTTTAACATCTTATTATCTCCATATCTTATTCCCTTATTCATTCTTGTAAACCGACCCTTATCGTCTTGTTATTCAAATACCGAACTCAACATACTCAGATGTCATGAACAGACTCAATTGTTTTAACTCTAGGGATACACCCTTATTCTGTCCATCGCTTTTAAGAACAATGGTCCTGTTCACCGCATGTCATGGACTCCACGTCAGTCTGTCCCCAGCTTTTAAGAACAATGGTCCTGTTCACCGCATTTCAGGGATATAACGTTTCGAACAAGGCATATCAATCTATTGCCACGACTCAATGTCATCTACTAGTGATCCCAGCTCACCGCTTTTAAGAACAATGGTCCTGTTCACCGCTTTTAAGAGCATATCATAGATCATCTAGTCTATCTTAGGACTATTTGGTCCAACTCACCGCTTTTAAGAACAATGGTCCTGTTCACCGCATGTCATGAGCGTATCACAACCAAATGTCCGTCCACGTACCATTCCCAGAACTTATCAAACCTACTTACTTTCCATTCTACATCGACACGTGACAAACTCCCAATGTGGCCTGACTACTCGGATTAAAAGAAATCGAATATCAAACTCATATCAAAATCGACACGTCACCCATGTCTTCATATTCTTTTTATTCATTATCCATTAATCTTTGGTGTCACATTACTCCCGTCTACCCCATAGTCGCATAATGGAATTCCGAATTAGAAATCGAACAACTAAACCTCTTATATAATAAATAGGCAAAGGAAACCATGTTCTGATCATGTCAATCGATTGGAACTAAGTTCAATCGATTGGTATCAAAATCATATCAATCGATTGAAAACATGTCAATCGATTGGTATCTGAAAAGTGTCAATCGATTGAAATCCTATTCAATCGATTGGGATACAACTGATGTCAATCGATTGAGATTATGTCAATCGATTGGCACTACGTCTTCTCCAGCAGATTGTAAAAACAGCATATATAAACGTACACTACAAGCATTTAACCCATCTAAACTTCATAATAACTTATATAAACTTCATATAGAGGGACCAAGTGAGTTAGGACTCACCTAGGGTGCGTTTGGCTTATGTTTAAGCTTAATACTCCAAGCTCTCTCTCTCTTCCTTCTCTTTTTCTCTTCTCTGTCTCTGTCTTCCCTCTCTATCTCCTTCTTTCTTCTTCTTTCTTCTCTCTTCTCTTCTTCTCCCAACTGCCAAGGTAGTGTGTGTGTATATATGTATATAGATATAGAGATATAGATAGATATATGTATATATAACTCAAGAGGTATGTATCTCTCTCTCCCAAGGCTGCCAAAATGACCCAAGGTCACAAATGAACAAGTATATATAGGGGTATGGGAGTGCCACGCGTTCAAAGCTAAAGGAAAGAAGAAAACTTGTCTCAGGTTATGTCAATCGATTGGGACACAAGTCAATCGATTGGCAACAGATATTTGTAGTCAATCGATTAGAAACAATGTCAATCGATTGGGATGAATGGCAATCGATTGAGAAACATGTCAATCGATTGGAATATTGACACGTAATCAATTTTAGTCGGTAGAATGTCAATCGATTGGGAACATGTCAATCGATTGGTATCTGAAAAGTGTCAATCGATTGAGAAACTTATCAATCGATTGGTATCAAAATTTTACCAAAAGGAAAAGGAAGTTTATACGAGTATAGAAATGAAATACCAGGTCTTATTAATATACCAAAATATAGGGTATTACATCATCCACCACTCAACAAAAGATTTCGTCCTCGAAATCAAAAGTAACAAGATCTAAAACAAAAACAAAAACTTCTCGCGCATCTCTGATTCTAGCTCCCATGAAGCTTCTCTTTCATCATGATGCTTCCACTGAATCTTTACTAACGGAATCTCCTTGTCCTGAGCTTCTTGATTCCTCAATCTAGAATGCGAACAGGTCCTTCGTCGAACGTAACGTTGCTGTTGACTTCGATATCCTCAAAGTTGATCTCGTGCGCTGGGTTGTGAACACACTTCCTCAGCATACTGATGTGAAAAACGTTGTGCACTCCTGACATCTTTGGTAGCAACGCAAGGCGATAAGCAACCTTCCCAACACGCTCCAGAATCTCGAATGGTCCAATGAAACGTGGCGATAATTTGCCCCTTTTCTGACCAAATCGAACGACTCCTCGAACAGGTTAAACCTTGAGTAATACGTGATCTCCAACGGCAAATTCCAAGTCTTTGCGTCGTTTGTCAGCATAACTCTTGTATCTGGTTTGGGCTGTCTTCATCTTCTCACGTACAACTTGAATCTTCTCGTTTGTCTCACGTACCATCTCTGGCCCAAGAAGTTGACTATCTCCGACTTCGGTCCAACATAGCGGCGATCGGCAAGGTCTTCCGTACAAAGCTTCGAATGGCGCCATATCTATACTCGAATGATAACTATTATTATAGGCGAACTCAATCAGAGGTAAGTGCATCTCCCAAGAACTCTCAAAATCAATGACACAAGCTCGTAACATATCTTCCATTACTTGATTAACTCTTTCAGTCTGTCCATCGGTCTGCGGATGAAAAGCTGAACTCAAGTTCAATGTCGTTCCCATTGCTGTCTGGAGACTCTTCCAGAATCCTGCAGTAAAGCGCGAATCTCGGTATGACACAATAGATACAGGCACTCCATGTAATCGTACAACGTGTTGTAGATACATTCGGCTCAAACGTCCTACTGAATACGTCATGCTATAGGCAATAAAATGTGCCGTCTTAGTAAGTCGATCCACGATTACCCATATAGCATCGTGATTCTGCTGTGACTTCGGCAATCCTACCACGAAATCCATGGTTATGTGTTCCCATTTCCATTGAGGAATTGGTAACGGCTGTAGAAGTCCAGGTGGTCTCTGATGTTCTGCCTTTACTTGTTTACAAGTAAGACACTGAGCTACATACTCTGCCACTTCTCGCTTCATTCCTTCCCACCAAAAATTTCTCTTCAGATCCTTGTACATCTTCGTACCTCCATGATGAATAGTCATTCGTGACTTATGTGCTTCATCCAATATTTCTTTCCGAAGATTTCCTTCGTCAGGTACACAGAGTCTACCCTTACATCGTAAGGCTTCATCTGTACTTATACTCCAGACTTCTGGTTCTTTGGTTGTCATCTTGGCGAACCATAACTTCAAATCCTTTGCTGTTTGTTGAGCCTCTTTGATACGGCTGATCAAAGTTGGTTGTACCATAAGACATCCAAAATGTTGTCCTTTCATTGGTTCCACTGGCTGAAGATCAAATTCAGCAATTTCTTCTAATGCTCTCCATTCTCTAATTAGTAATGCCGCGATCACTAGCCGAGGTTTACGGCTCAAAGCGTCTGCTACTACATTTGCTTTACCTGGATGGTATTGTAAAGAAAAATCATAGTCTTTGAGTAACTCCATCCATCTTCGTTGTCGCATGTTCAACTCCTTTTGAGAAAACAAATACTTCAGACTCTTATGATCGGAAAACAGATCAAACTTTTCTCCATAGAGATAGTGTCTCCAAATTTTCAATGCAAACACTATTGCTGCTAATTCCAGATCATGCGTAGGATAATTTTTCTCATGTACCTTCAATTGTCTTGATCCATATGCGATAACCTTCCCATCTTGCATAAGCACACATCCAAGTCCTTGGTGCGATGCGTCACTGTAAATCACATATCTTTCTCCACTCTTAGGTATCGCAAGTATCGGTGCAGAAGTCAATCTCTCTTTCAACTCCTGAAATGCACCCTCATGCTTGTCTGTCCATTCATACTTCGTCTCTTTCCTGGTTAAGTTTGTCAAAGGTCCTGCTACCTTGGAAAATCCTTCTACGAATCTTCTGTAATATCCTGCTAAACCGAGGAAACTTCTGACTTCGGTCGCATTCGTCGGTCTGTTCCAACTTAAGACTGCATCAATCTTAGATGAGTCCACGGAAATACCGTCCTGAGATATAACATATCCCAAGAATTTGACTTCCTGTAGCCAAAACTCACACTTGCTGAACTTTGCATACAACTTGCTATCTCGAAGTGTCTGCAAGGCAACCTGTAAATGCTCCTTGTGATCCTCTTTTGTCTTTGAGTAGATCAGTATATCATCAATGAACACAATAATGAATTTATCCAGATATAGTCTGAATACTCTATTCATCAAGTCCATAAATACTGCTGGCGCATTCGTCAATCCAAAAGGCATAACTAGAAACTCGTAATGCCCGTATCTTGTCCTGAATGCAGTCTTTGATACATCCTCTGGTCGAACTAACAATTGGTGATATCCTGAACGCAGATCGATCTTGGAAAAGATCCTAGATCCTTGTAACTGGTTGAATAGGTCATCTATCCGAGGAAGTGGATATCTATTCTTGATTGTAACCTTGTTCAACTCCCTGTAGTCTATACAGAGTCGAAGTGTTCCGTCTTTCTTCTTTACAAACAGAACTGGTGCTCCCCAAGGTGACGTACTCGGGCGAACGAAACCTAAGTCTTCAAGCTCTTGAACTTGCTTCTTCAGTTCCAACATCTCGGTTGGTGCCATCCTATATGGAGTCTTAGAAATAGGCAATGTACCAGGTACTAATTCCACACAAAAGTCTATTTCTCTTTTCGGTGAAAGTCCTTTAATATCCTGGAATACATCCTGAAAGTCTCGTACAATAGGAATTTGATCCATCTTAAGCTCCGTACTTGTACTAATGATCGTAGCTAAACCATTCGTAAGGAACATGTCGCTTGTCAGTTGACACTGAAATCTGATCGTCGGCTTTCCTCGTATTGGAAATACAATCGTTCTAGTAGGGCAATCCAGATTGGCATTGTACTTAGTTAACCAATCCATCCCTAGGATAACATCGAATTCTGACATCGACAGAACTACCAAGTCTGCTGGCAGATTCCTATCTCCCAAAGTCAATGGGCAATCGTTACACACTTTACTCAACTTAACTGTCACTCCCAACGGTGACACAGCATTCAGTGTTGACTCAAGTGTTTGGGGTTCTAAACCCAATTGACGCACAATCTTAACAGCAATAAATGAACGTGCAGCTCTAGTATCAAATAAAGCTTTAACTGGACTATGAAAGAGTACAAGTGTACCTTCCAAATGTTGCTGCTCATCAGCATTAAAGCCTACTTCTCCTGGGATAATAGCATTCATCCTTGTCTGATCTGGAGGTCCTTGAATTCCTTGCACTGGGACTCCGTAGTGTCCTCCTCGTGGTGCACGACAATCCCTGCTCACGTGCCCTGGCTTATTGCAGTTGCGGTAGACAATATCCGGCCTGCAATTAGGTCTATGGGCAGTGCAGTTCCTTGAAATATGTCCTGGCTTTCCACAGTTAAAACATCCTCCACTATTGCTGGGTGGGGCTGTTAGTAATGCCTGCGGCTGTGACCCCTGCTGGCGATATTGTTGAGGTTGATTATAACTCTGCTGCGGTTTCCTGGTTCCTTCCCAGGTTCTCTTGTTTCCTTGAAAGTTTTCCTGAGGTCTCCATCCTTGGGTATTTCTTGGTGGTCGATTATGGAAATTCCTCTGTTGAAACCCTCGTGACGACTGAGGTCGATTCGTCTGTGATTGTTGTACTGGATTAGCATCCTTTTCTAATCCTGTAGCAAATCTAACAATTTCCTCATACGACTGGTTCAGATGACCAACCATCATATGTCTGAGGTGGGGGTTCAGTCCTTGGTGAAATCTCTTCACCTTCTTCTGCGGAGTGTCTATCATATGCTGAGCAAATCTGGATAGACGCTCGAACTGTGTTGTGTATTCCCGTACATTCCATCCTCCTTGGATCAAATTGAGAAAGTTCCTTTCCTGTTGATCTCTCTCATCCTCTGGAAAATACTTCTCCAAAAATCTGCCTTTGAATGTCTCCCACGACATAGCTCTAGCGGCATCGATCCCGATAGTGGCTCGCTCAGCTTCCCACCAATCTGCGGCGGCATAAGTGAGCTGAAACGTAGCAAGGCGACGTTTCTCTTGTTCGCTGCATTCCAATGCTTCAAATATTAACTCAATCTCTCTTATCCATTGTTCTGCTTTCCATGGTTTTGTTAGTCCATCGAACTTTTCGGGACGCAACCCACGAAAATTTGCTAACAACTTATCTCCAGTCTGTCTTGGTGGCGGGGGTGCAAGAGGTCTCTGGTGGGTGGAGTGATTATATGTGTCCCCCACATGCTCCATCCTCTGCATAAATGCTTCGAAAATTCCCGTCGGATCCATCCCTTCCGGAATAGGTGCTCCATTACGCGCTTGGTGATTTCTCAAGGGTCCTACCATGATGATAACGAGTATCGCCTACAAGAGACATATTGATCAGCTGAAAGTCTTCTCGTAGAAATGAACTCAAGATAGAACAAGAAACAGCAAAACTAACCATTCTACAACTCACACATCAAACAACCAACAATCAATATCAAAAGTACTGCTCGTATATATATAGATATCAAAAGATGTACCATGGAGTACACAGTAACCATACCGTGTACCACGTGGGACATAAGCAAAAACAGCACTAAGGTCAACTACTAATACTACTGCTAACATCTATACAAAGCTATGGTCAAATAGCTATCTCTCAAGCTCCCAAAAATCTAGTGGACAACATGTCCTAGTAAAACTAGCAAAACTAAGTCCTGCAAGTCCTGACTCAAAAGTCGTCAGCATCTGATCCTGCTGGTGGTGCCTCGTCCTCTGAATCAATCTCCATCTCCTCGAGTGGATCGTCCTCGACTGGTGCAACAAGATCTCCAACTACTACCCCTATATCCCAATCCTCTATCATCTCTGCATCATCGTCCTCCATCACGTCCACTATCGCCTGGTTAGCGACATCGACTGCTACCGCGGCGAATCCGTCGGCTATATCAAGAGCTCCTGCTATAGCGGCCTCTCCTATAACAAAACCCGCTGGCTGAGCGACCATCTGAGCTATCCATCGTACTGCCATATCGGCCATGGCTGCCATATGCATAATCGGTCCGGCTGGTATCTGAAGCACAACGGGTACTTCTGGCACAACTACCTCCTCATCGGGCGCCTCCTCATCTACTACTACGTCTGCCTCAATAGCCTCTGGGTCTGGTACTGGATCCTCTGGCTCGAACACTGGCTCCTCGGGGTCATCCTCAGGTTCATCATCTGCATCGTCTGCATGCTCACCCTCTACTGGGTCCTCGTCATCTATCGGCTCCTCCTCTCCATCTCCGTCCATGTCCTCATCGGGATGCTCATCCTCAGGCTCTAGATCCTCCTCATCCTCAATCGGCTCAGGCTCTGGCTCTGGCTCTGTGACTGGCACTGGTGATGGTGGAGCTGCTGCTGCTGCTGGTGCAACTACGGGCTCTGGTGGACCGGCTACAATAGCTCTCAACTCAATCTCATCCATCTCTGGCTTACTCAAAACTAGTGGTAACATCTCCTGGCAAATATCTCTACCGACTCTCGCAGTATGGTAAGCATCCATGCGCATCTGTGTCGGGTGAGTACTCCCGGTCACATAAAGCGCTCTCCACATGTCCTCCTCCAAATGTCGACTAGCTATCTGGCACACACGCTCACGATAAAACTCTGGGTCAGCTGGCTCCACGGTATCTCCATGGATAATATGTCCTCCATAAGCATCAGTCACAAATTGGTGAAACTCCGGATCCATGCTATCCTGCAAAGGAAACTATCTATCGTCAGGAAGACGAACTTATCTTATACTCATATCTCATCTCAAAGAATCTTAACACTACTAGGACCAGATGGTGTGGAAATACTTAGTGAACAAAAGTATCACAACCTAGAGTACCAAACCTGGCTCTGATACCAAAAAATCCTGTCACGCCCCGGAGCAGCATAAATAGAGAAAAATAAATTTCCTTTATGGGTCCATAAGGAATGACAGGTGAAAGTCACTAATAATCCACACCACGCAGTACTAGTCCAAAAAGACAACAGTAAACAACTGATAATAACACACAGTGCTAACTATTACAAAATATCAGAGTATGGTCCACAGGATCACAACAGGTCTGAAGACAACAAATGCCCAAGTACCCGCTAACAAAAGGTTTAACAGAACAACCGAAAAGAAATCTAATTATAACATCTTCAGTCTTCAACTGGCATAAGGATAATCATTCCTGGCGTAACCGTCATCGGTGGGGCCCTCCTTTGGATAATAGTCCTCAGAGTACTGGTCTGTACCTGCAGAATAAGGGGCAGGATATTCTGGACGGGGAAAGTCCAGGCAATAAAAGGCCGTCAGCTTACTGAGAGCTGAGTGAGCATAAACTAACGAGGTACCAATTATCTGAAATAAACACAAGCTTATGAAAACACGGTTTAACATCTTATTATCTCCATATCTTATTCCCTTATTCATTCTTGTAAACCGACCCTTATCGTCTTGTTATTCAAATACCGAACTCAACATACTCAGATGTCATGAACAGACTCAATCATTTTAACTCTAGGGATACACCCTTATTCTGTCCATCGCTTTTAAGAACAATGGTCCTGTTCACCGCATGTCATGGACTCCACGTCAGTCTGTCCCCAGCTTTTAAGAACAATGGTCCTGTTCACCGAATTTCAGGGATATAACGTTTCGAACAAGGCATATCAATCTATTGCCACGACTCAACGTCATCTACTAGTGATCCCAGCTCACCGCTTTTAAGAACAATGGTCCTGTTCACCGATTTTAAGAGCATATCATAGATCATCTAGTCTATCTTAGGACTATTTGGTCCAACTCACCGCTTTTAAGAACAATGGTCCTGTTCACCACATGTCATGAGCGTATCACAACCAAATGTCCGTCCACGTACCATTCCCAGAACTTATCAAACCTACTTACTTTCCATTCTACATCGACACATGACAAACTCCCAATGTGGCCTGACTACTCGGATTAAAAGAAATCGAATATCAAACTAATATCAAAATTGACACGTCACCCATGTCTTCATATTCTTTTTATTCATTATCCATTAATCTTTGGTGTCACATTACTCCCGTCTACCCCATAGTCGCATAATGGAATTCCGAATTAGAAATCGAACAACTAAACCTCTTATATAATAAATAGGCAAAGGAAACCATGTTCTGATCATGTCAATCGATTGGAACTAAGTTCAATCGATTGGTATCAAAATCATATCAATCGATTGAAAACATGTCAATCGATTGGTATCTGAAAAGTGTCAATCGATTGAAATCCTATTCAATCGATTGGGATACAACTGATGTCAATCGATTGAGATTATGTCAATCGATTGGCACTACGTCTTCTCCAGCAGATTGTAAAAACAGCATATATAAACGTACACTATAAGCATTTAACCCATCTAAACTTCATAATAACTTATATAAACTTCATATACAGGGACCAAGTGAGTTAGGACTCACCTAGGGTGCGTTTAGCTTCTGTTTAAGCTTAATACTCCAAGCTCTCTCTCTCTTCCTTCTCTTTCTCTCTTCTCTGTCTCTGTCTTCCCTCTCTGTCTCCTTCTTTCTTCTTCTTTCTTCTCTCTTCTCTTCTTCTCCCAAATGCCAAGGTAGTGTGTGTGTATATATGTATATAGATATAGAGATATAGATAGATATATGTATGTATAACTCAAGAGGTATGTATCTCTCTCTCCCAAGACTGCCAAAATGACCCAAGGTCACAAATAAACAAGTATATATAGGGGTATGGGAGTGCCACACGTTCAAAGCTAAAGGAAAGAAGAAAACTTGTCTCAGGTTATGTCAATCGATTGGGACACAAGTCAATCGATTGGCAACAGATATTTGTAGTCAATCGATTGGAAACAATGTCAATCGATTGGGATGAATGGCAATCGATTGAGAAACATGTCAATCGATTGGAATATTGACACGTAATCAATTTTAGTCGGTAGAATGTCAATCGATTGGGAACATGTCAATCGATTGGTATCTGAAAAGTGTCAATCGATTGAGAAACTTATCAATCGATTGGTATCAAAATTTTACCAAAAGGAAAAGGAAGTTTATACGAGTATAGAAATGAAATACCATGTCTTATTAATATACCAAAATATAGGGTATTACAGTTCAAGTGATTGAAGTCATTTCGATCGATAGACAAAAGTTCAATCGATTGAATCTAATTCAATCGATTGAGAGTCATCTTTTTCTCCATAATTTGGCCAGTGACGGCCAGAACTTGTGGGGGCTTTGTGGTCCATTTCTATACATCCAAAACTCACAAAAACAATATACCAAGCTACCAATGGTGTTCTTTCTCTCCTCCTTCCTTCTCTCTCTGTCTCTATCTCTGTCTGTCTCTTCTTCTTCTTTCTTCTCTGTTTCTCTCTCTCTCTCTCTCTCTCTCTCTCTCTCTCTCTCTCTCTCTTTCGAGCAAAAAATGTATAGGGTATATGTATATGTATATGTATGTATATGTGTGAGAGTGTGTGTATATATGTATACAAATATCTCTTTCTCTAACTGGATCAAACATCGCACACACACACACAAAATACATATACATAGGGAAAGGAAAAGGGTAAGGTTGCATTCTAGCATAGAAACTGGGATAAGATTTCCAGACAAGTGCGATCGATTGAAGTAAGTTCAATTGATTGACTAGGGTGGTTTGATCGATTGAACTGATATGCAATCATTGCATTTATGTCAGCAGAGTTTCTTTAATTGAAATGGGTTTGATCGCTTAAAACTGCATAAAATCAATCGATTGAAACGGGCTTGATCGATTGAAAAACCAAAATATCAATCGATTGGAACATAAATTATAAACATAGCCAAGGCAATTATACAGAATCTCATATGTTAAAATACAGGGTATTACAATAGTGCCTTTGGGCACGAGCAATTTTTAGTCAATATATATGTGATATAACTATTTATATAAATGGGGCTGCTATCCTACAACATCAAGTTTGTAGGTAGGGGTGTAAGCGGTCGATTTTGCTCAGTTTTTTCATAAAAAACCAGACCAATAGTAGCAGTCAGTCGGTTGTCGAAGCATTCGGTCTGTTTTCGGTCAGTTTTGGCTTCTACATACATTCAAAAAACCAAATCGATTTTTTGGTCGATCAATTTTCAGATGGTTTTGACTTTTGAACATACATTTAAAAAACCGACCAATCAATTTTTTGGTCGGTCGATTTTCAGTTTTCATTTTTTCACTTACACCCCTAGTTGTAGGATAGCATTGTGCTCAAATTTTAAATGGACAAAAAAATTAACGCCACTTCATTATAATAAGAGTAATAGAGTAATTTCACAATTAAGTTAAGGCTAATGCTAGTGCCAAAGCAATAATTGAGCGACACTTTTTGCTTTGGTATTAGCATTTCCTTTTAAGTTAATTTGTAACATTACTTTGATATCCTCACATAAATGAGGTGGCATAGACAATTTTGTCCAAAAAATGTGTGCATTTTTTTATTGGGTTAAATGCACTTACACCCCTGTGATTTGACCGATTTTGGGACTAATACCCCCTGTGATTTGGACTAAAGTGCAACCGTTAAAATTTGCTAATAGAGCAAGCTGAAATAACAAAATTACCCCAAATCTTCGTAATAATTTTAAGAACAAAATTTGTTTACTTCAGTTCGTTTAGCGAGAAACATATGATTTTGAATTGGGCGAGAAAAATTGTTTGATATTTTTTTAAGATTTTCTTGGTATAGGTCATGTGCTTGACCCAAAGAAAATAATTTATGACTTAATTTTGCTTTTAATATGACTTTCAGGACAAAATGGTCATTTTATCCTTCGAATTAGGGCCGCTAAGTGTAAAATTGTTATTTTGGACAGAAAAATCAAGATTGCACTTTAGTCCGAACCATAAGAGGTATTAGTGACAAAATTTAAAGTACAAAAGATAAGTACAAATCGACCCAAACACAGAGGTGTAAGTGTATTGAACCCTTTTTTTATTTGTTAGATACATGTATACAGTATATATCCATAATGTAGGATGCCAATTGTTTTATGTAGGATGCCAATTGTTTTTCTTTTTTAATGCCAGGGCCTCATATTTCCAAAACCAAAATAGAATAAGCAACAAATTTCAGCAATAGATAAAGGAAGGACATGAAGCTACGGTCAAGGGCACAAGATATGTTTTCAACATATGTGCGGGTTGAGAGAGAGAGAGATGAGGACCGGAGAAATACTCTCTATTTAGCTGGACAGAAATAGAGAGAAAAAGAAAGGTGAAGCTTTGGTCAAGGGAGAGAGAGTATTAGAGCCCTCAAAGGTCTATTCTGCTCTAAAAAGAAAGGGTAGTGTTAGTTTTGTTTGTTAGTTTCACACACACACACATACACAGAGAGAGAGAGCGAGAGAGAGAGAGATGTGGCTTCCAAAGGGTGGTAATTGTGCAAGGAAGGGAGGAGGGAATGGGTTAGTAGCAGTTGCCATAGACAGAGACAAAGGAAGCCAGCATGCTCTGAAATGGACCATTGAGCACCTTCTCTCCAGAGGCCAAACTGTTGTTCTCATCCATGTCGTTCACAGACCTTCTTCTGCTTCATGTATGCATCTCTCTCTCTCTCTCTCTCTCTCTCTCTCTCTCTCTTCATTATTCTTCCAATGGAACTAATTCAGAGAAAAAAGATGGAACTATGTCTTTACAATAACATTCTTTATGCATACACATCTAATTAATATGGGATTTGTCCAAAACTCGGACTACACATTCTAATAGAAAGAAAAAGAAAATAACATCTGAGGTCCCCAAGAAAGATTTGACACAGTGGAGATAACCATGGAGGACCAAACTGAGTTTATAAATGGACATCCAAAATGAAAGAGACAAAAGATTATAATTGATAATATAAAATTTGCCTTTGGAAAAGGCATAACAAGCACTTTGTAAAAAAAAAAAAATTCTGAAGTATGTTATCGTGTGTGACCAAATTCCAATCCGTCCAAACATGACGGACTGAGAAAGGAAAGAGGGAATTGGGGAGAAATTATATGGTCGAGCTCCTCTTCCTCTTCCCGAGAAATTATTGCACGAGCCCGTCACTTGGTGTGACAGTCTATTGTGGACCATTGATCTTGTGGGTTCCACGTGAGCCCCACAGTAAACGAAGGCCCACAATAGGCTGTCACACCATGTGACGGGCTCATTCTCTTCCCTCTACTTTCATCCCTTCTCCAAAAAAAAGCCTCAAATTCATTTCAATACCCGGAAACTATGCTTTTTTAGGGGTGGGCATTCAGTCGGTTCGGTTCGGTTTTGCACTAGGTTCGGTTTGAGTTCGGTTCGGTTTGGAGGATTATCAACTGTTAACTGACTGAAATATAATTCGGTTGGTTCGGTTCGGTTAACTGAATTACAAATTCAGTTCGGTTTGTTTATTCGGTTAACCGAATTGTAAAAAACCCAATTTTTATTTTTCATTTTTCTCAACTTTTTAGTGTTTTTTTTCCTTTCTCTTTCATATTGCAAAGAAAGCATACTTTTACTTGTTTTCAATTGTAAAAATACTTATATTTTATTATCTATAGTTATGTATAAGTATATTAATAATTTAGAAAATAAAAATAAAAAATAAAATTTCGGTTTTTCGGTTCGGTTCTGTTCGGTTTGCCTATAGGCAACTGATAACTGAGCTGAAATTTTTAATTCGGTTCGGTTTTTAACCGAACTAAAATTTTTAACTGAAATAACCGAACTGAAATTGAAAATTCGGTTTGTTCGGTTAACCGAACTGTTTGCCCACCCCTATGCTTTTTACTGTTATTTTAACTTCCCACCCAAATAAGTAAGAAGTATGTGGAAATTTCTTGTATTTTTTTTCCCAATAATGCCATATTTCCATATGCCATAGAGAATAAGAAGTAAAAGAGGAGAGAAAAACATTTGCAGAGCAATTAAAGATGACAGGCCGGGCCACAGGTAGCTCCACAAGCATTTGAATTGACAGATAGCAGCATCAAGTAGTTGACAGCACAAAGTTCGATATAACTGGAAAATGAAAAACATGGAAATAAGCAAATACTAATTATCAAGGAAATGATCGAGTTTGATGTCAGAATCATGGTACTATTGTGCCTCCCATTTTATTGTAGCTAAAAGACTATATGTGGATGCATGCAGCTGGGAACCATTCTACTGTGTATGATGTCAATGGAGCAATATCTGCCCATAGGCAACAACTTGAGAAGCAAACAAAGGAACTGTTCCTGACCTTCCATTGCTTTTGTACCCGTAAAGACGTATGTTTCAAGCTTTATGCATTGTCTTGTTCTTTCGCTAGTCACCTAAAAATGGCTCCCCTTCAAGGTACCATCGCAGGAAGGCCCTTATGAATTTATGAAATAAAAATAGATATATTTTATTTGTACGTGTAAACATAGAGGGCGAACCTCGGTGCAACACAAAGGTTGCCCCATTTCGAATTGGAGGTTACAGGTTCGAAACCCAAAAACATGTCTCTCCGCATGTGGAGTGAGGCTGCGTACATCTAAACCTCTTCAGACCCTGGGGTGGCGGGAGCCTGGTTTGCCTATATACATACATCTCTTTCTTACACATTGGTTTTTGTAACAGATACAATGCCTTGATGTCATACTCGAAGACATGGACATAGTGAAAGCATTAACAGAATATGTTTCTTATGCCGCAATAGAGACCTTGGTTCTTGGTGCCTCCTCAAGACACGGCTTTATCAAGTGAGTGCTCTGTTTCCTTTCTAACTTTACCTGCACTCACCAACTAACCAAGTAATGGTGTATCAATATGACCACACAGAGTGAAAATTCGGGGGAAAGAAAAAGCTAAAATATCCATAGCAGGACAGGAAAGTAGTATTGACGATAATAAACCTTGCATTCTAAAATCATAGTAAACTTGAAGCAATAAACGCTAGAGCATTCCTGTCCATCTTTCTTTACATATATGGGTAGATTGATGCTGGTTCTGCAATTTTTCGAGTTTTTTGAAGGAGGTGGCAGATGCTATTCTCCTATACAGGGACCAAGAGTTATTTCATTTAAATTAGTATCTGCTACCTTGATGAAGAAGAGTTCCTTTTGAGACCATGCTTTGATATGGTGGTGTATGTCATGGTTTCTCACAGCAATTCGACCATAACCAAAGATCTGAAAATCACACATACGAATCTGTACAAGTTATGACTAATTGAGGATTTTAATTTTTCGGCACAGAAGATTCAGGATTTCAGATATTCCAAGCAGTGTGTCAAAGGGAGCACCAGATTTCTGCACTGTTTATGTAATCTCCAAAGGAAAGATCTCCTCAGTCAGGAATGCTTCTCGCTCAGCTCCGTTTACTTCTCCTCTTCGCAGCCAAATAAAGAGCAACATTAACAACAGTGATAATCTATCTGAAACACACTCGAGGCACAGTTTTGGTATAAGAAAAGGTTTGTTTTTCTCAATATCAAATGGTTATATATTCAATATTGCTAGCTTGGATATCACTAACAGAATGTGAAACTCTGTATAAGCAGCACAAAGGACTCCACGCAAGGCTCATAGCTTTATGGACGACAATGAATCGGTCAAGTAAGTCACAGTAACTAAAGATAACAAAAGGAAAAAGTAAAATTGAGATACGTCTAGATATTCTCATTGAAATTCTTACAGCATATTTTGTTGTCACTTGAATCTGAATAGTTCCATTCATAATTGATGTGGAATATAATGGAAAATTCATCATCATGAATGAACATAATTAGATAAATTGGAGGCTTTATCAAATTTCTTGCTATGTGGCAATTTCTACTCTTTCTTAGAATGCGAAAATTCATCATCGTAAACTGTAAGCATCATTCCCGAAATGAACATTATCTTTAAAGTGGAGGCATTCAAGATCACTATCTATTTAGTTAAAATACTGTACAAAAGAAAGAATGCAATTCAAGGACACCCAAACAAGCCCAAAACTAATGGCTAAAGCTATTCTTGTTGAACTCGGTCATGTAATTTCTCTTGCACATTGTCCCCTTTATGATTCATTTGGTTTGCAGAGACTCGAGAAGGAAAAAGGATAAGGAGAGGAAAATGAGAAGGAAACCAATTTAACAAGGAAAGGGGGTGACTCGCACAAATGAAAATTTATTTTATCTTTTAGCCTATTTTAGTTTTCCTTCCTATTTTATCCATTGCGTTGCCTTGGAACCAAAAAAAAAAAAGAAAAGAAAAGAAAAAAGTGTTTTCCAGCATTCCTAAACGTTTTCCTTACTTTCCCCGACTAAGACCCCGTCTGGGTTGCTTTTAAAATAGTAACATTGAAATCAGAGATTTTTTAAGGCTGCAAATCAGATCATGTTTAAAATTTTGTTGGAATTAGGAAATAATATATTAGTATCAATCTACATTTATTGGTCATGTTGACCATTTTGATTATTTCCTTTTCCTTTTTGATTCCCTCTTTATTATCTTTTATTCACTTTCCTTTTTACTGCTCTTCTATTTTCTATATAAGATGTATATACAGTGATAATAAAATCATCCCTTTCTCTACATCCTTTTTGGTATCAGAGCCAAATTCGATTTTGGTATTGTTTCCTCGCTTCCACTTTCGGCGGGTGGCGACCCGTCGCCCGCCGGACCTCGCTTTGCTTTCAGCTTGAAGCCTAAGTCCGACGACCCTCCCTGCACCAACTCCATTACCCCCTACGGGCCTCGTCCAGCCTCCGGCTAGGCCCAACGGGGGCTTGTCCAGCGCCTACGGGCCATGTCCAACCCTAGTTCAGCCCTTTCGGGCCCTGTCCAACCCTAGGTCAACCCATTCGGGCCTTGTCCAGCCTTTGATGGGGAGTGGTGGAGTATATTCTGGTGGCTCAAACCCTTCAAGATTTGGGTCTATTGTTGCAACTACTGTTACTTGTTTGAACAAGATGTTGGCACTTTTTTTTGAGTGATTTATTGTGGATGATCATTCCCACAGTCTCACCCTTTATTGGTGGATGGTGTTTCCCACTCTTGACAACTTTCATGAACAGTCTTGTTGTAACCTTATCCTATGTTACATGGACTCTTCTAAATAGGAGAAGTACCCGTGTCGACACGACTCTTTGCGGACATTGGTATGACACTTGGGTAGGATTCTTCTAGTGTAATTTAGTGTAATTTTCAGCCAAGTAAGGCAAAGTACCCGTGTCAGATATGGCAATCATATCCGTGTCCTCCGGACACTTTGAAGAGTCCATGTAACATAGACCTTATCATTCCAAACTTCTGTGCTTTATTCCCACCTTCAGTTTGCGGGAGAGTGTTGGAATTAGGAAATAATATATTAGTATCAATCTACATTTATTGGTCATGTTGACCATTTTGATTATTTCCTTTTCCTTTTTGATTCCCTCTTTATTATCTTTTATTCACTTTCCTTTTTACTGCTCTTCTATTTTCTATATAAGATGTGTATACAGTGATAATAAAATCATCCCTTTCTCTACATCCTTTTAATTTAAAAAGGAATCATACTTTCAAAACGCTGCAAAAAAGCTAATCCAAACAGTCATATAGTTTCTTACGTGATTGATGACCAAGAAAAAGCTCCCCAAAAGGACTGTAAATACATTAACCAAACACAACTAAACAATGATGTGCAAAACTTTGGATTGAATGTGACTTTGATGAACATACTAACCCTATTACCATTGATGAAAATAGATCGCCGTTTTCGAGAGGAAGAAGTGGATTTGGAAAACTGGGTGGGGATCTCTCAGAAACCGATACTGACATCTCATTTGTGAGCTCTGGGAGGCCAAGCATCGATCACATGTCGTCATCTCCATATAGTCACATGGATATAGGCCGACACTCGAGGATGTCAACAAGCACAGAGCAGAGCTTTGGGTCGCTTCGCTTAGGAGCCAAGTGGACTGAAATTAGCTCTCTAAATGATTTCTCATCACCCTCATTGGACAGCGGAAGAACTTCCTGTTCATCACAAAGCATGGTAGAAACATTATTCTTTTAGCGTACCATGAAAAAACTAGAAAAATTCATGTATTTTTTTAGTATACATATGTTAATATGATCCACGATTTAAAATTTAAATGAAGCAAAATACAGAGAAACAGGATTCAATGTAGCAGCCTCGAAGTAGTTTGGGATAAGTTTTTGTTGAGTTGATTGGGAATGATATAAACCATCATTCGATCATCCCATATCAGATTCTTTGCAGCAGAATATGTGTGACTAAGAAAGATAAAACCCTGCATTAAATTTTCAGAAGTTTAAGGAAGACCACATTATGTACCTTTAGACTCTGATAGGCTCATTGATACGGTAAGGGAAAGGAAACGAAAACATTGACTAAATACTCTTCTTTGTTGGTTGATAAGTGTAGATGTGTATTTGTAGGATGAGATTAAGTTCGTACTGGAGTACAGATTTTGTGCGAGATTAGCAAAAGATTTTCAAGGAGAAGTGGATCAGGTGTAAGGAAGAGCAAGCTAGAGAGGATGGAATGGGGCAAGTGTTCTACAGAGAACCAAAGTGCAAATGGAGCCCAAACCCTAGAGAGAGAATGTCTAGAGAGAGATATCTGCACACAAATTCTGCAGAACAACTGGAGAAACATCTTGTCCATTCTCATGGGATATTGTGCCTATTTATAGGCTTAGGGTCACGTAGAGAGCGCGGTTAATCCGTACTTGAAAATCCACGTGTTGACACAATTGATAATCCGCGTGTCAAAACCTAAGACGACAAAAAGGAATATGCCTCCATCACAAATCACAAGATCTCCAGTAAACCAGCCTATTTCCGGCCCGACCAAGGAGTTTGCCTCGCAGAAAATAACCTTTGCGAGTAACCTTGGTGAACCTCTTCCTTAAGCCATCTAAGCCACGAAACCTGAGAATCCCAATGACTTTGCCGCGCATAAAAGTCATAAATAACTTTTGTGCGGCAAAGTTGAACCCAAGACATAGATTTTGCCCCCAAAGTCTATGTGCGCCATTTTAGAAGTGAGAAACTTCTCTCCATGGGTGAGTAATCCATCCTTGTAATTTCCTTGGAGGAAATATCCGTGGTGGAATGATCTTCACCATGTCATGCGCACCACTTTCCATGAGTTTCCCAGCTTTGTGAATCAAAACTCCAATGATGACACGTGGTGCGATTTGATTGGCAAGGTAAAACTAGTACCTAAAATAAGGAAAAGAGTGAGAAGAATGGGAAGGAAATGAAAATAGGATGAAAGCAAACTAAAATTTTGAATTTTGAGCGTCCTCCTTTCTCAATTTCCACAAACCAAACGGCGCCTTACAGTCAAATTCTTGGTGAACTTTAACTCGTAATATTCTCATAAATGATATCCTTTGCTAATGAAATGATATTTGGATGATTACCTCTTGTTTTTATTTGAAAACTACAGGATGATATGGAAGCTGAAATGAGGAGGCTAAAGATAGAGCTCAAACAAACAATGGAGCTATATAGTACAGCGTGCAAAGAAGCACTTACAGCGAAACAGAAGGTTATGAGAAGTAACTTTTGTTTCATAAAATTAATGTTATCCAACATTCCTACAACACAAAGGTAGTAGGATGGTGTTGTCCCTGTCCTTAAATGGACATTAAATATCTTTGCCACCTCATTAAATTTGGGTTACGAAAGTAATTTTTTACAGAAGATAAGATCAATAAATAAGGTGATGTGAATTACACCTAGCAAATTCCTCTCTACACCCACATTATGCAGTAAGGAGGAGTACATGCAGCATCTTCAGTTGTGCATGTGGGCATAGAGAGAAGTTTGGTAGATACATTTAGCAACTCCCTTAATTTAAAAAAAAAAAAAGAATTGAATTGTTAATGAGGTTACAAGGGGATTTTTTTTTTATCCATTTAAAAGAATAGGCACAAAGCTATCCTAGCACCTTCACGTAGTAGGATAGAAAGGCCGTTAACTAATTATTCCTAGTTGTATTGATCTGATAACTAATAAAGGCAGTGGAGCTTCACCGGTGGCGACTTGAAGAAGAACAAAAAGTAGAAGAGGCTCGACTGGCTGAGGAAGCAGCACTAGAGATGGTAAAGAAGGAGAAAGCTAAGTGCAGGGCGGCCATGGAAACAGCTGAAACAGCTCAGAAGATTGCAGAACTAGAGTCACAAAGAAGAATAAATGCTGAAATGAAGGCTATGCTTGAAACAGAGGAGAAGAACAAGGTACTAGGCATGCTGGCCTATAATGATGTTAGATACAGGAGATATACCATTGATGAGATTGAAGCAGCAACAGAGTTCTTTGCTCAATCTCGCAAGATTGGGGAAGGGGGTTATGGCCCTGTGTATAAGTGCTATCTTGATCATACACAAGTTGCTGTGAAGGTATTACGTCCAGATGCAGCTCAAGGAAGGGCTCAATTTCAGCAAGAGGTACGTGAATAGATTCAGAACATACAAAGATATATTTTTCAATTTTCATGCAATAAGCAAACCAAACAGGGCCTTACCTTATCTATTGAAAAATATCATGCAGGTTGAAGTATTAAGCAGCATGCGACATCCCAACATGGTAATACTTCTCGGAGCCTGCCCAGAGTACGGCTGTCTAGTCTACGAATACTTGGCTAACGGTAGCTTAGAAGACTGTCTCTTCCGACGAGGCAACACACGAGCCCTCTGTTGGCAACTAAGGTTCCGAATTGCAGCCGAGATCGCCACCGGCCTACTTTTTCTGCACCAGACCAAGCCAGAGCCACTAGTTCACCGTGACCTCAAACCGGGCAACATTTTGCTAGATCACAACTACGTAAGCAAGATTAGTGATGTTGGATTGGCTAGGTTGGTCCCGCCCACCGTGGCGGACGACGTAACACAGTATAGGATGACATCAACAGCTGGCACTTTTTGCTATATCGACCCCGAGTACCAACAAACAGGAATGCTTGGGATAAAATCGGATGTGTATTCACTAGGGATCATGCTTCTGCAACTGGTGACAGCTAAGCCAGCAATGGGCTTGACTCACCACGTTGGACGGTCTATTGAAAAGGGGACGTTCACGGAGATGTTGGACCCGACCGTGCCTGATTGGCCGGTTGAGGAGGCCTTGTGCTTGGCTAAACTGGCAATACAATGTGCAGAGCTAAGACGGAAAGATAGACCAGACCTTGGGAAGGTTGTTTTGCCTGAGCTTAACAGATTGAGAACACTGGCTGACGAAAACTTAGGCCACTTCATGGTGGGTGGCAGTGCGGGACCCTCACCCATCCACAGCCAAGTATCCATCACGCAGGTTAGTTAGATGGAATGGAATGCATATCGAGTAGCCAGAAAAGTTTTAGGTACAAATTAACCGCATTGTTAGGGTGTATAGTATAGCTTGAATATGATGTAGTTTTGTTTACAATTAACATATACTACTGTTTTAAGGTAGAATTTAGATAAAATAGGAGAATTCTTCAATACTTCATATATATATATATATATATATATGCAGCCATTTATGTTTCCTTTGGAATATTGGCAAAATTCATGATTTCAAATATCATCATTTTTTAAATGAGAACAATATTTTTCCTAACTACTCAATTTCATCGCCAACACTCCGTTTGTTTCAATGTAAAATGTTTTCCGGAAAATATTTTCACATACAATACAATTTGAATATGACAATAGTTTTCAGAAAACATTTTACATTGCAACAAACGGAGCGTTAGTTATATGCAATATATATAAAATGTATAAAGAACGATGCTAAACGATGCCCTGAATGTATAGAATGAGGTTTTCAAATTTTGCTTTCACACTCTCAGAAAGTTAAGGAAAGATTTCTTACACTAAAAAAGGAAGGTTTTCTAAACTAAATTGTTGCAGTGTGATGAAATATTGCAGGTCAAATTTGCGACATAAAGGAGGAATAAATTAACACACTAAATACCAAGTTTTGTTCTAGTAAGCATATAGATGGGCTGATTTTTAATATAGATAGATTTTGATAACTTTAGCTTTTTGCGTTTTAGACAGTTATGGAAAGTTTTTAACCGCGCAGGATGTGATAAGCGACCCACAGCTTGTACATTCAGGATTTGAAAGCTTGAAGAGCCGCTCAAGCTCAGCATCATTGAATGAAAAGCCCTCAGGTAGGACTGAAAAACAATTACTAACCAAAGAGAGAAAAGGTGAGACTTATAAATATTAAGTTTCTTTATAGTTAATTTGTTCCCTTTTGATTCACAGGAACTGGCTGAACAGCTGATTCAGACCAGCGGGACAAAGAAGTTTGTACAGAAAATCTAAGAAGTTAAATATAGTTACTCACTACATCGTGTACACTTATGTCAATGAACACCTTGAGTTCACATTTTGAGTCATTTTGAATACATATTAAGAGAGCATAAACTCCAAATAGGATGCAGCCGGGGTTGTCAACGTATGTTCTTAGGATATGATTCTGATAGTTTTTCTAAAGGAAGGAAACAAGTATCAAGAGCCTGTAACTATATGACTAACAATCACTATTAATTCATGGATTTTGTAAAGTATGTGATTTTTGAACCTTATAGTTTCACAATGGAATTTGAGATAGCCTGATGACTTCATTCATATGTTTGTTTTGTGTGTGTGTGTGTGTATGTGGTGGTGGTGGTGGGGTGGGGGGGGGGGGGGGGGGGGGGGGGGGGGGGGGGGGGGGGGGGCACTGTATCAATTTGTAACATGGCTAATTAAGACATATAGTTTCCACTTTTGCAATTTGCATACTGCAAATTAGCAATAAATTATGAAGACGCAAAAAAGTGTAGGCATAAATATTTATTGGAACATCCAAAGCTAGCATTATAAGGTTTGAGATGATGAAAAATTGTCTACAAAGGTAGAACTTCAAAAGCTGACATGAAAATCCTGGGATTGCCTTTCACAACAAAATATAGACTGAGACTCTGACATACTGCAAATTAGCTATAAATTATGAAGACACAAAAAAGTGTAGGCATAAATATTTATTGGAACTTCCAAAGCTAGCATTAACAGTTTTGAGATGATGAAAAAATGTCTACAAAGGTAGAACTTCAAAAGTTGACATGAAAATCCTGGGATTGCTCTTCACAACAAAATATAGACTAAGACTCTGATACCGCAACCACAAGCATCATACTCACCCTACCATTATAAATATATTTAATCGCAATGGGATAGTGCTCAGAAATGGAATCATGTGAAAAGTTGTTCGCAAAACATCCACATTATTGTAAGCAATAGTGATACCATGCTTGCTTGATACCAACATATTTTTATGTATTACAGGGTGGCCTAACTTATGAAAATCAACAACATTACAAATTAACATTCCATTAAAAAATTTCTACCCAAATTAAGAGATTTTCCTTTGGGGGATCACCGAAAGGAACCAAAGACTAATTGTTCTGTTAATTGTTGTTAATTGGTTGCTGGAGAATTTTTTTTTTTTTTTTTTTTGTTTTCAAAACAACCTCTAAGAAATTCTATTTTATTTAAAAAGATTTTTCTTTCTTTGGGAAAAGAGGTCGAAGATATTTCCATTTTTATTTCAAAAATAAAATCTTATTCAAACTGATTTTCTTGGGAATGTAATTCAGAAGGGACTTGTGTCTCTTTAGGGAAAAAAAATTCGGATATTTTTTTTTTTTTGGCTTGTTTGTCTGCTTTCTTCTTTTATGCCATGCAAATGCAATTGAGCCACATTATTCCACCAAATGATCATATAGCCATTTAAGTCCTAATCGCATTATTGAGAATCCCTTCTTACCCCGGAACTATCATAATCAGTATCACTCTAGTCTTTCCATAATTGAAAATTCATGTGTGATAGGGTCATGACAGTTTAGGCCTAATCAAGGCTTACTCTAATGAATAGGACACAAACAAGTTTAATGACTCGTCGTCCTATGGACTCGCAATACATATTCCCAGTATAGCACCTAAGCACATAGTCCTCATGTCATGTGACAAGCATTTCATATAGGGTATTAGATAGAGCTATATATCACGTGTCTTTTAGGCTTCCTTAACATGTCACATAATCCTAAAGGGCAAGTAAAGCAAGTGTGTGCACACATTGTCTTAATGGGTTGAGCCCTAAAGGATTGTGATCTATGGCTACTACATGCAACAAGGTGGATAAGGTCACAGGGTCCCCAGTAACATGTCCTATATACCCCCCATTACAGGGTTTGGTATGCTACGTGGACATACTATTTATACCCGTAGGTATGTGCTAGGGAAGGGAAGTTCTCCAGGGGGGTGATCTGACTATTTGCAAGCCCCGGTTTTGGTCCGCCCAAGCTTCCTAAAACTAATGCATATGCGATCTACATAATGTAAAGTCAAAAGAACCATGAAAGTTTAGGAGTCTAACCCTCTTAGTTTGGTCCCCAGTAGAATCGCCCATTGTGGGTACCTCGACCAAGTATAGGGCCTAGAAAGACCAAGCCCACTTGATTTATCCCATATAAATCTCATATCAACAACCATGAGTGAGGTTCACCACCAATCATTAGCCTTTATCTGATTTGACCGATTTGGATTACTCATATTGGATTCCATGGGGCTTTTTATCCATACTCGAGACTACAATCGATGTCCATGATCCATATCCAAGGCTACATGAGTAAGTAATCCAATTGTTTTCATACAAGGCTAACTTCGAAGAGATCCTCACTATTAGAGTCGCCACTTGGTTTGATAAAGGAAACCAAGAAAACTGAATCTATCAAGTCCAATGGATAGAGAGCACTGCACATTCGTCACCAAAGAACTCAGTTCGGGGGTTAAAGTACAAGAGAGGAAGGAGCACGATCATGCTAAAAACACTCCCTCTCGCCCCCGTCTGAAGACAAGCCTCTACTCATCTTTCAAGGTGATTGACTAGACATTATGTGGACTGTTTTATTTATACTACTGCAATCCTAAGTTCAAGTTATAAATAATTAAGAAATAAAAGCGTGCAAGAAGCTGTACATATACATGCAATGCATGTGCTAAAGCGATAATTCGGGCACTAAACGTATTACTACGCTCCCCTATGCATGCAAAAGAAAATAAAATCAAAGTAAACGTGAAAAGCACACTCAGAACCCCAGAAAAACATTATTTCTATGCACATGTAATCATGAAAGGAATTTAAATTCGATTTCATCCACTTATGCATTCTTCTCTGTGATCCTAGGAAAGTGACAAATAAAAGGGAAGTTAGAGAACTTACATATGATAGCATAGCGTTCTCAATTATTCCTAATTAACCATGGTTAGGATAACAAAGCAATATATAGACAATGAACAAAGAGAATATCCTACTATTCTAAGCATGGATAGCATGTATATATGTCCAAACATGACTACTAGGTGAAGTAGCGTGCATGTAAAACCCAAACTAGGGTGTTATTCCTACTACGGATAATCTACTATTCTACGTGAGGATAGTGTGCATGTGTATGAATGGATACATGAATATGAATTAACTTATGGATATGAATTAACTACTACACATGGATTGCATGAATTAACATGGATAACCGACTATACATGGATTACAACATGATTTCTACATTGATGCCCTAAAGATAGACTCAAAGATCCAGATTAGGGTTTCAATATCCTGGGGGGTCGAATATTCATGAATTGGATACCAACCCCACTGCTATGCATCTACCTTAGCATTGTTATGGGTAAAGTATGCCTAGGATAACTTAACCCTAATAGGAATACTACAAACAAGGAATTGAAACTATCCTGGGACTTTTAAAGATAAAAACTAGTAATAATGAAGAACCGTATGAATAAACAAGAACTTCAAACTAAAACTATGAATAAGAATATCAAAACAAGAAAATAATGAAGAACAAAGAAGAAAACTAAAAGAGAGAGGAGCTTACCCCAACAACTTCCCTCAGAGTGCTTACTCCGGTAGAGCTTCGCTAGCACTACAGACTCCAAGACTCAAACCCTAACTCTAAAACTTTAACTTCCTAAGATCTTTCAATGAGTACTCAAGGATTCCTTCTCAATGGGGTTTCCAAGTGCTCTTTAGTTCTTAGGTTTTGGTGTATCACCAGGTGTGTTGAATGGAGAGAGAAAGACCCCTTTATATAGTGTGAGGTTCGACTAAGAAGCTTGTATTCGTCCGATGTGGGACACAAAAAACACAATTTTGGCTGTTTTGGGGGTGTCTTCACACAGATTGAGGTCAAAGCAATGGCTAGAAATGTATTTAGGACATCTGAGTGCCAATGTAGCATTTAGGGGAGTGCCATGCAGCACTTAAAGAACCCGCGCAACACTCACAAGAATGCCATAGTTGCACTAGACCCAGAAAGTTATGTTTTATCCTCCAACTTTGCAGGCTTCGTTCTCACACCTCGGTCATTCTTTTTAGGATTGTGATATACCGTTAGAAAGGCATGGAAGTCTAGTTTGCAATGATTTTGGCTTTTTTGAAAAGGGATTTGTGGATTTTGAGTTATGGTCAAAAAGGTGAGGCTGACTCCAAGAAGGAGTAAACCTGTAAAGTGTAGAAAAACTATTTTGGCACAAAAATTCCCCTAAGCGGTTTTTGGCCAATGTGAGGGCCAACATGGGGCATCATTTTAAACTATTTTAGGAATATTTTGTAAAGGGAGCTCTCAGGATCTCACCCTGAGGTCCGGATTTTGCTCGGTAAAAGGCAATATTGTCATTTCAAATAGAAAGGCTATCCTAACTTAGATTTTTGTTTTTAAATTGATTTTATAACGTACCTAAGTCTTCCTAAAGGTTATTTTAATGTGCCTAAGAAACCATGGTGCTTTGCAGGGTTCTTCTTTATGTAACCCCGACAATTCTCTAATCCAGTCATCGGGTTATTCTTGAGCCGGGGGTTCCTTCTGTCAAATGGACGAACCAAAATGGGGTGTCTATGCCATTCTATGCCAATAGAACATGCACAATCAATCCATAACATCATAACATTGCTTCTAATATCCATATGTATATGTACAATGCATATACATGATCATCATAACATATACTCTCGAGTTGCCATCTCATGCTCCTAAGTTTCTAGCCTATTGCCATGATACACTAAGTGTCACGCCTTAGAACCACCCATATAGTTCTAGGACACGTGGCATGCCACCAAGGCTCACACTTAACTCTCACATGATCATTGAGGACCATTAAGTACTGGATTAAAAGAATTTCCATTTAAAAACATGTGTAAAAAACATTTTCATTTGGAAGCAAAGATCTGATCGACTAATCAGGCACCTAGCCGACTGTATTAAGAGTTACAGATTGCAAGAATCAGAAGAAACCCAATCCATTCAACTGACTCCAATCCGGTCAACTAAGTCTGTAGAGGGTAGTGCCAAAGTCAGTCAACTGGTACCTATCCAGTCGACTGGATTCATTTCACAGGGAGATCAGTTTGAAAAGTGTTGATTCACTCGACTGTAAAGACTAATCCAGTCGATTCATTTTGAGGAAACAGAAACCTGACTTCATTTCCCACATGAATATGGTCGATTGGTCGCGAGCACAGTAGACCGTATTTAGCAAAATAGGAATTTCTATAGCAAACGCCCCTAAAGCTCAATCACCCAAACCAATTCATATACATGGAACACAACCATGAATTCTACTCCAAAACACACAACATGCTTGAGATCTTCCAGGATTAGGGCACTCTCACTTCGTGTTTTCCATAATAGTCAATATCAACCTATGGTTCTTTCATTCTTATCCCTCCCATTTTCGTTTCTTTTTCACTCTCTACCTTTACTGTTTCCACTCTGCTTCTTTTCTTTTCTCCCTTTTCTTCTCTTCCTCTTTCCCTTTCTTCCTCTTTCTTTTTCCTTACTCTCCCTATTTAAGATGCATTCTTCCCTTCTCCGAATCAACCGATTTTGGAAAATAAGTACTGACACGCTTATTTATTCCTCATTGTATTGATAGTTCTCTAGGTTTAAGAACTGCATGGATGGATTTTTTTTTCTTCTTTTTCTTCTCTCTCTTTTTTAGGCAAAGGCATTATTCCACATAATTATCATAGCTCTTAATAAATTCACTCCTTAATCTAGGCACTAATTTCAATCTCATTTAACGAAAGATGGGATTGGACATATGTATCAGATAGAAAATGAATGAGTATGGGAGAAACTTGGGATTCATTTTGATTATGTCTTTTAGAGATTAGTCAAAATCATTTCTCGGTTCTTTGAATAGAGTGATAACTCTTGGCTTTTATTTGGAGTTGGAAAGGAACTAGTTCGAACATGTTTTAGGATCATTGCTAATACTCGAGTTTATCTATGGAGTTTCTTGTACAATATTTGGGCAATTTTTTATCATACAATCCACACACTCTTAATTTAGCGCAACAGAATTAATTGTCACACCCCGCAGTAGAAAAAATAGGAAAAATAAAATTCCTTTTTCGACCCATAGGCCATGACAGTTGAAAGTCACCACATTGTCCATAAACAAAGTCTAATCACTAGAGTAAAGAATCAAACTATGCATAAGGAAGTTCTAAGTTCGATATATATAATTAGAGTTTAATCCTATACTATTACAACCATAAGTATTTGTGGAAATGTAATAAAGTATTTTGGCAACATGTGCCGATTACAAACTTCATAATAATACAAAGGTCTCTAAAACGTAAACACAATTAACTTCAGCGAAGCTCCACGTCTTCAACTTGCATAGTAGTCATCTCCGGCATAGCTTCCACCAGGGTAGGCTTCTTCTTCATAGCCGCTCGTAATGTACTCCTTCCCTGCATTCTCATAATTACGAAAAGTTGGATGCAGAATATCCAACAACATAAAATGTTGTCAGTTTAAGAAAGCTGAGTGAATGTAAATACTTACAGAGTATCAATAGATATGCAGTATATAAAGCCACTATGTTAAATAAAGATCAACTCATCGTTCGCATTAGTGTATGCACCAACTCACTACATGTGACAGCCAACACCATCCCAACCATAACATGGATTCTTGGATCCACAATTCGCACGTAGCTCTGCATCTCACATTACTCAACTCACTTCCTGACTAACCCTTTACTAACCTGGCATGTAGCCCTACACATTTCAACGAGCCTGACACAAAGTCCCAACTCCACTACATGTAAGCCTGACACACAGTCCCAGCTCTGTAACACATAAGCCTGACACGTTGTCCTATCTCGACAACATATAAGCCTAACACGTAGTCCCAACTTTACCACACGTAAGCCTGACATGTAGTCCCAGCTTTTTCCATATATAATTATGACACAAAGTCCCAGCTTTCTCGACACATAATCCTAACACATAACCCCACCTTTCTTGACATATAAGCATGGCATATAGTCCCAGCTTTCCCACACACTCAATACTTGACACATCCTTTGACTCGCCTCATAGATCAAACCATCTACACATTCCCGAAACCCACATTCTTCACAAACGACCACACATGGCTATCCCAACTCATTAGGATCCCACACTCGACATCACACGATTTCCACTATCGCATCTCCATACCCAACCAAGAATAGTATCGACCTCTGTGGTCAATAGACCCACTACCATCCATGTCAATCTCAATCCAGTTAATAACATTACATCATCATTATACAAATGGTTCCCCTATTTTAATGCATTAAGCCCATTTTTCAAGCATGTGTATTATTCCAATACACATCTAATAATCAACGCACAATATAAAATAACTCAACAACTCATCATGTATAAATAATTTGAACATTTCACATTCTATTAGTGGCACTCGATTGGAATCCCTGTCAATCGATTGAAATATGTTCAATCGATTGGTAACCCTTCTAATTGATTAATACCCATTCAATCAATAGGTAAAGTTCAATCGATTAGATCCTTACTAATCGATTGTCGATTGAGAAGTCGTCTTCTTCCCAAAAATGTACTAAACCGTACATATATGTTTGGGGTCCGTTCTTTCTTACCAAATAAAGGTACTCAGTGAATTTGAACACTCACCGGTGAGGTTCAATAACACACAGAGGTTCTCATGGTGGTTCAGGTCCTATGTGAGCTCTCTCTCTCTCTCTCTCTCCCTTTTTCTCCTTCTCTCTCTTCTCCTTCTCTTTCTGTTTCTCTCTTATTTTCCTTCCTTCTTTCTTCTTCTTTTCTCTAGAGATGGCAGGGGTGGTTGTCGGAGGTGGCAGGGGTGGTAGTAATGGTGCCGTAGCAATTTTAGAAATAGAACGAAGATAGAGGAGGTGGTGGCCAACAACGTCTTCATGTAGGATTAGGAAGGCGGTGGAGGGGTGGGGGGATGAAGGTGGTGGTCGCCGGAGATGGCGAGGGTGGTGGTGGCCAGAGTCTGCAGGGGTAGTGGTTGGATGTGGCATGGGTGGTGGTAATGGTGGCTAGGGTTTGGTTAGGGTTGGAGGATGAAGATGAGGGTATTTTGGTCTATGGACATTGGGAAGACTTATCCCCAATGTGTATTTTAATTTGTCCTTAATCCCAATAAATCTCCTCTTAATGATCTTTTCACCAATTTTTCCTAAAAAGGGGGGTGAAATGCAATTTGCACCCTCAAAACTATACCATGTTTGGCACTTTGGTCCCAAAACAAATTTTTTTTTTCGCATTTTGATCCCTCAACTAACATTTTGTGTCAGTTTTTCCCTTTGTCACTAAAAAAAAGTCAGTTTTAGTGACACCAAAAGTGATGGAGGTGGAAACTGCCACAAAATATTAGCTGAGGACCAAAATGCGAAAAAATTTGTTTAGGGACCAAAGTGCCAAACATGGTATAGTTTGAGAGTGCAAAATGCATTTAACCGAAACATATATATATATATATACAGAACTCCTCTTATGAAGGAGTCCACATTTTAACAAAGTGAGGACTTTTATTACAGTCGTTGGATTCAGTTATTAGTCTGTGAAATTGCTTCAGTACCCTTAATGAAAACTGGATCCAAAGGCTATAAACAGAAGTCCTCATTTTAACAAAGTCATGAGAAGGGTTCTGATATATATATATATATATATAATTTAGCCAAAGAGCAAAAAGTGCTTTCCTTTTTTCAAATCAAATTTCATCCTTCTTTTAACTGTCTTTAACCGTTGCTTCACCCTCTATCTCTCTCTCTCTCTCTAAATATATATCTCTCTTATCAGAGCGAAATCAAAATAAAAGAAGTTATGCTAACTTCTTGATTATCAACCCCTCTTGCAAACCAGTGGCGGTATTTTGTAAATCAGATTTCAGGTCCATTAAGAATGTTTCTGCTTTTCACTATTTGTTGATTATTAATTTTTTTTGCCTATTTGGTGGATTATACTTTCTTTTTTACTAGGTGTCCAACATAAACTCTCTCTCTCTCTCTCTCTCTCTCTCTCTCTCTCTCTCTCTCTCGTGCGCGCGCGGCCGCACACACGCACACACACACACACACAAAAAAGAAGAAAACCTAATCATAGAGATCATGTGTTTGAGTTTAAGTTGTTATCATCAATTATATTACACATGACTTGTGTGTAGTGTTTGTGTGTGAAACTGACAATTCAATTGTAGGGAAAATGTAATGGTAGTTTATCAGAAGAATTTGGACTAGTGGTGTTGGAAGAGACCAATAATTACTTTCAAGGACATGCAAAGTTTTTTGTAATTTTTTTCCTAAATGATTTTCTTGGTAAAAGAACGAAGTAGAGGATCCCTACAAGTTGATGCTATAATGTGCAATTCTTGGAATTAATTTTTTTTTCTTATGTGATGCATTATTTCATTGGAGTTTAGTGTCATTGTAGACTTTGGCAGAAGAGATCAATCATTGCATTAAAGGACATGCAAGTTTGTTTTTTTTTTCCCCTAAATGATTTTCTTGGTAATAGAATGAAAAAGAGGATCCCTATAAGTTGATAGCATAATGTGCAATTCTTGGAAGTAAATTTTTTTTTTTCCTTATGTTATGCCGAATTTTAGTGGAGTGTTGATGGAGTTAGCGCCATTGTAGACTGTTGTTCATCAATGGGGACTGTCATCAGTAAAGGTACCAACGATAATGGTGCTCTTCTTGGAAATGCCTTGCGAGTAAGAGTTTTTTTTTTAATCTTTATTATGTATTTAATGACTTGGAATCTTGGATTTGTTATTTTTTGTTATTTTAGTGGAGTGTTGATGGAGTTAGCGCCATTGTAGATTGTTGTTAATCAATGGGGACTATCATCAGTAAAGGTACCAACGGTAATGTGCTCTTCTTGGAAATGTCTTGCGAGTAAGAGTTTTTTTTTAATCTTTATTATGTATTTAATGACTTGGAATCTTGGATTTGTTATTTTTTGTTATTTTTTTTGTTTTGCTTTGGTGAATTAAGAATGTTTTTCTTTACTATGTATGTGCTATGTGATGACTTGGATTTCATTCTTTTTTTATGCATTTGTTTAGTTATGCTTGCATTTCCTTGTGGAACCCATGTGTAACATTAATTGGTACATTTGTGTAAGTTTAAATGTTACATGGCCTAATGGATTTAAATGGGTGGAAGCAAATTAGGTAGAATGGTAATTCAATTATTGACGAAGTAAAATGCTAGAATGGCATAGCATGTTAATTTGAATGTCTTGTTTGGCAGGGTTATAATGGAGAAGTGTTAGATATGTGTATGTGTGTGTATATATATTTGAATGGAAATTTGATTTTTAGTTTTGTCATGGGTTCCACCCTCACAACTGGTGAGACCATTCCGCCCATTTTCTTGTTGTGTTAGCCGAGCCCATACCCTTTCCCTCATATCACTCACTGCACTCCTATAGCTTCCTTTATACACATCTTCCCCATGACACACAAAAAAGAGAAATTCCGCATATTTGACCTGACCATGCATCATGGTTTCTGAATCTCTATTTTTCTTTCTCCGACATTTGATTCTAGAGCTTCATTAAGGCTTTGTTTGGATTTTCTCTAGAGACAAGGTCTCGTTCCTCTCCTCAAGAGCTACATGATATTCTTTGACTCTTGCTTGAGTGTTGTTTGGATACTAGAATTTCATCAAATCCATTATCGTAGGGATTTCATCCTTCTAGTCTTCACCATCATTTGATTAATATCTACATCTATATGTGAATTGGTTATTTGAAGTCCAAAATGATAAATATATGTTTATGAGATCTAGAGTCATGTTTTGTTATGAGTGTTAGAGCTAGCATATTTATTTTTCCCTTTCATTTTATTTTTGTTTAGTCTATCGGTCTTATTGTAATATTTGATTATTATTACTCTTAATAATATAAAGGGAATACATTGTTTAACCCTAAGTTTGACCAATTAGATTTGTCAACATGGTATTAGAGCCTCCTCCACCATCTCAAGGATGCCTTACCCATAACCATAGCCTGCACTGGCCACTTCACCACCACCACTACCTACATCGGCTACCACACATATAGCCAGATCAACTGTAGCCCTAACAACCTCCACCCAGACCAGCCGCAACTCCTAACCCTACTCCTACCCTGTGCTACTTGTCCCTACACCAGCTCAGCCCAGCCCTAGCCGAACCTCATATCACTCCACTAGCCCTAGCCTCACACCACAGTACCTCTACCAGCCTATGACATCACAAGATACACCACCATGTCCTACCCGATAGCCATTATCCCTTAAATGAACCTACCAGCTCATTATGGCATAGTTTTTTTATCACCTAAATCTCCTTACTCTCACCTAAATCTTCTCTTTCAGTACCATAGTTGGTCCATCTCTGTGAGTTTGATTGAAGTTTAATTTTACCATCTATTTTTGGTCCCCTTATGACCATTGATTAGTCATGGACTGATTCTTTGATATGTTTTAGATCATGCTTGTTCAGAGTCCATAGCATCATCCCTATTTTTTTGTGATTGTTGTGGTTGTCTGCTTTGTGTGTTGGAATAATGGCCAATGATAAGAGTAAGAGTCCGTCATCTAGAAGTTCACAACAGCCACAACTTCTAAGCTCGTTTGTAACTCCCTCAGACAACCCGAACCTAAAAGTCACTACATCCCTGTTCAATGGCCAAAATTATTTGCCATGCTCATAGTCAGTGCTGCTTTTCTTGAGGGGTATAGGGAATATGGGATACATTGATGGGAGAACACAAGCACCTGATCCTACTGATGCTAAATAAGCACAGTAGGATATTGAGAATTATATTATCATGACTTGGCTTATTCACTCGATGATTGCTGAAATTGGTGAAGGTTTTTTGGGAATGAAGACAACTCGTGATATTTGGGAGACAGTTGCTTCGACTTATTATCGTAAAGGGAATTATGCTCAAGAGTTTGAGTTGACGCGATTGATTGACCGCTCTGAGCAAGGTGATATCAGTACTTCACTTTTTTGACCAATCATTGGCAACGTGTGGACCATCTTCAAGATTATCACCCCATCTGCCTGACCGATTCTACGGTATACTAGAAGCTTATTAGGAAGCAACGGGTCTTCAAGTTCCTTCAAGGACTTAATTCTGGGTATGATCTTGTGCACAGTTGCATCCTTGGGATTTTTAATCTTCCCACTGTAGACACCCTATTTTGTTGGCTAACAGATTTAGGAGGCCACAAGCATGTTAAACCAATATGATTAAAAAGATCGAATTTTCAGAAATTGCCTCTAAATATCTAAAAGCTTAAGAATCGGTGAAAATGAAAAAAATGCCCCTGAGAGCCCAAACACTCCCAGATTTGAACCAAAAGTTCTGGAAACACACTACATTGTAAAAAAAAAAGTAATAAAATGAGTTTTAAAACAAAATTATGAGAAATCATTAGCTCCCAGAGATTCCCAGAAGTCCCGGAAGTTCTCAAAAAATCCCCGTTGACCGGTTTGACCCAAGTTTGACCAGGGTTTGACCAAAATCATCCCAATTAGCCTAGTTCTAAGATCATCCTAGATCATGTGAAAAGTACTAAAATGATTTTTAAAAGAAAATCGGACGAAAACGTCAGCTTTGGGAGCTCCCAGAGGTTCCCAGAACTTCCCGTAGATCCCAGGTTTGACTGATTTAACCTAAAAGTTGACTTTGAAATCGGAGCACCGTATCATTTTTTCAAACATTTTTCATGGACACTAGAGGTCAATAGCTTTCCAATGGTATATCGCACATAATTTCTGGGGTTTAAAACGAATTTATTATGAATTTTCGAAGGTGAAATAGGCGATCAAATCAGATTTTATCGCGAATACCGCAAAACTTTTCGAAGTGACCCAACTTTGAAATATTTTTCATGAAAAATGGACTCCATTACCTTTCCAATGGTATATAACAACCTTAATTTGGAGTTCGTACACATTTTTTGTGAATTTCGGACAAAATAGGGCCATTGCGCGAATACCGAAACCTCAGGGGGCCTAAATAGCATTATTTTGATGTTTGAAGAGCAGTGCTGCTGCACCACTAGTCCATTGCCACCTAGCACAGGCCCAGTGCCGTCGCGACACTCTCACGCAGAACAGTCCATTTTTGTAATTTATTTGGGGGTCCAAATTGATTAATTGAAAATCAAAACGGCGTAGTTTCTTGTTCATCGATGTTTGGGACCAATGGGAGCACTCTTTAAAATCCCAAACTCCCCCCAAATTGGCCTATATAAATCCCCCTTGACTTCTCATTTTGGGGGGTGCCAAATCAAGTTTAGAGAAAGTTGTAGAGAGAAAGTTGTAGGGATAATGTTAGAATAGTGAAAGTGAGATTTTCAACAAGAAAGTGAGTTCTCAACCTTATTTTTACTTCATTACTCTTCTTTACTTCACATTCAATACACCCAACCACCATTTTAGTGAGTTTTTATGAGATAGGAAGCTACTTCCATGTCCAAAGTCACCATATATGAGTGAAACACCAAGCTACAAGTCCAAAATCTCATTGAATATCATCTATTGATTGCTTTACTTGCTTATTTACATACTATGTTCATCTCCTCGTAATCTCATTTCTTTCTTATTGTTCTTTATTTACTTACTAGTTCATCATCATCTACATGATGAAATGAAGTTTAAGGTGAGTGAATCCTTATGGATAGTAGCTTTTGACCTCAAAAACATGTTTGATAGATGATGATTATAATTTCAATACATTCCTATGTATTCTTGAAGTCACATTCAAATGAAAACAAATCTCTCCAACAATCTTCGAAGTTCTTGACTTGAGTTTGATGTTGATATTCCAAAAGGTTATAATCTCCATTTGATGATGAAAATATGCTTTCAAAAAACCCCTATTCCAAAACTCCTCTAAAACCCCATTATTTGGATTCCAAGAAATAAAACTTGTTTTTCTCGAAAAAAATCTTAAAAATAGTGAGTTATTCAACTTCAAAATAATATTGTGAGTTATATACTCAATGGGTGATTACAAGACCACTTGAAAAGTCTTCCTAACTTATTATAGAACACCCAGGATTTTTTGTTTGACTTGAAAACACTTGGAAGGGTTCCATTTTGGTCCAAATATTCCTTCCAAATATTATGTTTTTACTGTCACAGCAGCTAGGTTGACTTTCA
Source organism: Hydrangea macrophylla (assembly GCA_033977485.1). NCBI lineage: Eukaryota > Viridiplantae > Streptophyta > Magnoliopsida > Cornales > Hydrangeaceae > Hydrangea > Hydrangea macrophylla. Next base: position 6,877,192 of record CM066990.1, on the reverse strand, counting down.
ACTTGTTTTTCAGAAATCTTTCCCAAAAGGAGTGGTTCCAACTTATTTTTTCCTTAAACTTCAGTGTCATAGGGAACGTTATGTATAATATGGGCCTCTAGATGTTTTGTTTTCATTTTCTAAGAGTTTTCAAAATTTCAGTCGACAGTACGAACTCTGTTTCTGAGTAATCTCTCTTGTTCATATGATTTCTCTCAATCTGTAATGGTTATTGTAGTTTGGCTTTTTGATATGTGTTCTGGACACAATAAGGATGATCTCCATAAAAACTCATGAACTAAAAACATTTCTAACCCCACTTTTCCATTTTTACAATATCAACTCACTATTCTGTCCACTATTCACAGCAAGCATGTTTTGAGTTCTTTCCTTTGATTTGATGCATACATGCAATCCAAATTAGCTCATGTCTTAGGAAGTAGTCCATACCACATTTGTACATATCCTACATTAACAATCTTCATTCATTCATGCATATTTTTAGACATCTAAGTCATTCTAGAAATCCATGAACACAAACACACTACTAGCTTCCACATCCTAAGACCATACATTGCATCCATGCAAGATTTGGGGTTTTTGTGTCGCCTAATCTAAGAAGGTTATAAGGAATGAACTTGATCAAACATTCATGCTTTCCCACGATCACATCTTCCTTTCTCATCCATCCAGGGGATTGAGAGGTCTTCTTTTCTCAAAGAATAACATGCATCATTCTAGCTTGCTAAGCATATTTTATTTTCTTTGATTATTTTTTTTTCAAGAACAATTCATGTCCCCTTTAGATTAGGAAAGCTTGATTACTTGCTCTGAGATTAAACAAATTTTCCTAGGCTTGTTTGTGTGATCTTTCACCTTTGCATGGTGTTATTTTTAGCTTAGATCTTATGAATGATATCTTATCTTTAAATCTTTGTGGACACGCGGAATCGGACCACTTCTCTTGTTCGAGATTGCTTTGAAATTGATTTGAATCAAGGAAAGAAAACGAAAGGTATGTTGAAAACAGATACAGAGTCGCCACTTAGTCTTTAAGGAACCAAGAAACCTAATTTTGACTCACCCAGGCGGATAAGGGCACCGACCCTTCATCACCAAAGAACTTGGTTCGGGGTTTTGGTACGAGAGAGGAAGGAGCCTTTGTCACGACTAAAACACCCTCAACTCGCCCCGTCTTACGACGGGCCTCAATTAGCATCCAAATAATCATCTTATACTATGTATGGTTCGACAAATAATACTATGATAGTATATATTACATCACATAAGAAAATCTGAAATGGAAGATCAAAAGATAAAATATCATTCATAAGATCTAAGTCAAATATCATGCAATGTAAAGTGAAAGATCACACAAATAAACCTAGGAAAAAATCGTCTAATCATGTATCAAGTAATTAGTTTCCTTAATCTAAAGGGGACATGAATTGTTCTCAAAACAAATAATCAAAGAGATCAAAATATGCTTAGCAAGCTAAAATGATGCATGCTAATTTTGAGAAAAGAAGATTTCTCAATCCCCAGGACGGATGAGAAAGGATGATTAGATCGAGGGGAAGCATGAATGTGTGATCAAGATCATTCCTTATAATCTCCTTGGATTAAGAGTTACAAAAACCCCAAATCTTGCATGAATGCAATGTATGTATCTAAAATGTGCAAAGGTTGTAGTGTGTTTTGTGTACATGGATTTCTAGAATGACTTAGAAGTCTAAAATGTGTATGAACGAATGAATGAAATTAACATGGGATGTGTACAAATGTAGTATGAACTACTTCCTAAGATATGAACTAATTTGGAATGCATATGAGCATCAAATCAAATAATGAAAGTTGAAATGTACTTGCTGTGAATAGTGGACAGAACAGTAGCATGATCTTTTGGAATTGGAAAAGAGGGGTTAGGAATGTTTTCAATGCATGATTTTTTATGGAGATGTTCCTTATTGTGTCTAGAACACAACCCAAAAGGCCAATCTTGAATATCTATCAGAGATTGAGAGAAATCATATAAACAATGAAGGTCACTCAGAAACAGAGTCCATACCATCGACTGAAATGTTGAAAAATCTTAGAAAATGAAACATAATGATCTAGAGGCCCATTTTATACAGAAAGTTCCCTAAGACATTTAAGTGTAAGGGAAAAATAAGTTAGGACCACCCTTTTTGGAAAAGTTTTCTGTAAAAGAGGTTGGAAGTGGACCTAGCTGCAGTGACAGCAAAATCAGAATGTTTGGAAGGAATATTGGGATCCAAATGGACCATTTCCAAGTACTTCCAAGTCAAACCAAAAATCATGGGTGTTCTCCAATGAGTTAGGAAGACTTTCCAAGTGGCCTTGCATCCATATGTTGAGTATTGAGTTCTAGAGAAATCTTTGAACTCAACTCACTCACTGTTTTGACTCGTTGTTTTGAAGATTTTGGAGAAAACAAAGTTTTGTTTCTTGAAACCAAATGAGAGGGATTGAGAGGGGTTTTGAAATAGATGTTTTGAAGACATATTTTTAACACTCAATAAGGATCATAGCCACTTAGAATACCCACATCAAACCCATCATTAAGAACCTCCAAGATTGTTGGAGAGATTTATTTTATTTTTGAACATAACTTCAATATATTCCAAGAATACCTTGGAAGTATTGAGGTTATGATCATCATCTATCAAACATGTTTTGAGGTCAAGAGCTACTATCCATAAGGATTCACTTACCCCAAACTTCATGTCATCACTTAGATGATGATGAACTAGTAAGTAAATAAAGAAAATAAAAAGAAATGGGATAAGAAGAGGTGAACAATAAATAAACAAGCAAGTAGATGATAATCAATAGATGATATTCATGAAGCATGAGACTTGTAGATTGGTGTTTCACTCATATGTAATGACACTAGACATGGAAGAAGCTTCCACTCTCTTGAATGCTCACTAAAATGGTGGTTGGGAGTATTGAATGTTGAAATAGATGGGAGTAATGAACAAAGTTTAGAACTCACTTTTGTTTTGGAAAATCAAAGAAGGAAGCTTCTTTCTCTCTATTCTAACCTTATCTCTACAACTTTTCTCCCAAACTTTTTCAAAGCTTATATTTGACCCCCCCAAAATGAAGAGTAATGGGGTGCTTATATAGGCCAACTTGGGGTGGTTTTGGGATTTAGAAAGTATTCCCATTGGCTCCAAACATCTGAAATCATAAAACTATGTCGTTTTGGCTTTTAATTAATCAAAATGGGGCCACAAAAATTATTACAAAAATACACTATTCTGGAGGGGAGTGCCGCGGCGGCACTGGGCCAGTGCCGCGGCGGCAGTACTTCTCCCTCCGTCCAGATAATGCTATTTAGGCCCCCTGAAGTTCCGGTATTCGCGAAAAGGCCTTATTTCGTCCGAAATTCACAGAAAATGCATACGAACTCCAAATTGAGGTTGTGATATACCATTGGAAAGGTAATGGAGTCTATTTTACATAAAAAATAGTTCGGGGATAGGTCACTTTGAAAAGTTTTGCGGTATTCGCGATAAAAGCCGATTTGATCGCCTTTTTCGCCTTTGGAAATTCATAATAAATTCGTTTTAAATCCAGAAATTATGTGCGATATACCGTTGGAAAGCTATTGACCTCTAGTATCCATGAAAAATGTTTGAAAATTGTTTTGGTTCCCTGGTTCCAAAGTCAAATTCTGGTCAAACTGGTCAAACTTGGGATTCCCGGGAAGTTCTGGAGACCTCCGGGAGTTCCCGGGGGCTGATGTTTTCGCTCGATTTTCTTTTGGAACTTGTTTTAACACTTTCTTCATGATTTTGGTGAATTTGGACGATTTCGGTCAAACTTGGTCAAACTTGGTCAAATCTGGTCAAACCTTGGTCAAACCTAGTCAAACCTTGGTCAAACCGGCCAACGGGGACTTTTCGGGAGCTTCCGGGACTTCCGGGGGTCTCTGGGAGCTGCCAATTTTAGTCGATTTCTCTTTAAAACTCATTTTATCGCTTTTCTTATGACATATCATGTTTTCAGAACTTTGGGACCAAATCTGGGAGTTTTCGGGCTTTCAGGGGCATTTCGGTCATTTTGAGCATTCTGAGGGATGGAGCTGTCTTCCGAGAGTCCTTTTGAGTCTTTTACGATCATTGTGAACCACCAAGCTATGGGTCTCCTAAATCTGATAGCCGACAAAATGGGGTGTCTACAATCTTCCATTTCAAGATTCTTATGTGATATAATATAATATCATAGTATTAATTGTCGAACCAAACATAATATAAGATGATTATTTGGCTGCTAATTGAGGCCCGTCGAAAGACGGGGTGAGTTGAGGGTGTTTTAGTCATGACAAAGGTTCCTTCCTTTCTCGTACCAAAACCCCGAGCCAAGTTCTTTGGTTATGAAGGGCCGGTGCCCTTTATCCGTTTGGGTGAGTCAAATTAGATTTTTTGGTTCCTTAAAGACCAAGTGCCGACTCTGTATCTATTTTCAACAGACCTTTTTGTAAACACCCCATTTTGTCGGCTATTAGATTTAGGAGACCCATAGCTTGGTGGTTCACAATGATCGAAAAAGACTCAAAAAGGACACCTGGAAGTTAGTCCTATCTCTCAAAATGCTCAGAATGACCAAAATACCCCTGAAAGCCCAAAAACTCCCAAATTTGGACTGAAAGTTCTGGAAACATGCTACATCATAAAAAAGTATTAAAAATGAGTTTTAAAGCAAAATCAGATGAAATCGTCAGCTCCCAGAGACCCCCGGAAGTCCCGAAAGTTTCCCGAAAGTCCCTGTTAACTGGTTTGACCTAGGTTTGACCGACATCATTCAAATTCTATAGAAAGATCCGAGATCATTCTAGATCATGTGAAAAGTACTAAAATGAGTTGAAAAAAAAAATCGGATGAAAACGTCAACTCTCGGGAGCTCCCAGAGGTTCCCAGAACTTCTTGGAAATCCTATGAATGACCGATTTGACCTAAAAGTGGACTTTGAAACAGGAGTGCCGTATCATTTTTCAAACATTATTCATGGATACTAGAGGTCAATAGCTTTCTAACGGTGTATCGCACATAATTTCTGAATTTAAAACGAATTTATTATGAATTTTCGAAGGTGAAAAATGCGATCAAATCTTTTATCACGAATACCACAAATATTTACAAAGTGACCTATCTCTGAACTATTTTTTAATGGAAAGTAGACTCCATTACCTTTCCAACGGTATATCATAAGCTCAATTTGGAGTTTGTGCGCATTTTCTGTGAATTTCGGACAAAATAGGGCCTTTTCGCGAATACCAGAACCTCAGGGGGCCTAAATACAAATTTTTGGGCATCTGAGGAGTAGTGCCACGGTGGCACTGGGCAACTGCTATGGTGACACATGGCCAGTACCGCGGCGGCACTCAACCCCGTAGAATCCATTTTTGTAATTTATTTTAGTGTCCAAATTGAATAATTGAAAACCAAAACGACGTAGTTTCTTATTCACAGATGTTTGGGACCAATGGGAGCACTTTCTAAATCCCAAAACCATCCCAAATTGGCCTATATCAAGTACAAAGTTCATAGAAATTGTAGAGAGAAAGAGAGATAAAGATAGGTTTAGAAGAAGGAAAGAGAGCTTCTCCCACTGATTTTCTATAAGAAAGTGAGTTTCAATCTTGTTTTATTCCATTACCCCTCTTATATTTCACATTTAAGTCTTTCCCAACCACCATTTTTGAGCAATCTTGAGTTAGGAAGCTACTTCCATGTCCAAATGTCAATATCTATGAGTGAAACACCAAGCTACAAGTCCAAAATCACATTGGTTATCATCTATTGATTGCTATTACTTGCTTGTTTACATTAATGTTCATCTCTTCTTACCTCATTTCTTTTTTATTTTTCTTTGATTACTTACATGCTTATCATCATCTAAATGATGATATGGTGTTTGAGGTGAGTGAATCCTTATGGATAGTAGCTCTTGACCTCAAAGACATGTTTAATGGATGATGATTCTAACTTCAATACATTCATATGTATTCTTGAAGTCATATTCTCAAACAAAACTATGTTTGTGCAAGTAATATTGGGAGTTCTTGATATGAGTTTGATGATGATGTTCCAAGTTGTTTTAATCCCCTTTTTGTGCTAGAAATGTGCTTTCAAAACCCCTATTTCAAAACCCCTTTAAAACCCCAACATTTGGATTCCAAGAAATAAGCTTTGTTTTACCAAAAATCTTCAAAACAGTGAATGATCTGAGTTCAAAGATTTCTCTAGAACTCAATAATCAAGGTATGATCATGAAACCACTTGGAAAGTCTTCTTAACTTATTATAGAACATCCATGATTTTTGGCTTAGCTTGAAAACACTTGGAATGGTTCCATTTTGACCTAAACATTCCATCCAGACATTCTATTTTTGCTGTCACAGCAGTTAGGTCCAATTTCAACTTGTTTTCCAGAAAACATTTCCAAAGAGAGTGGTCCCAAATAATTTTTCCCTTGAACTTCAGTGTCTTAGGGAACAGTTTGTATAATATGAGCCTCTAGATCTTTTGTTTTCATTTTCTAAGATTTTTTAAAATTCCAGTCGACAGTACGAACTCTGTTTCTAAGTAACATCTATTGCTCATATAATTTCTATCAATCTATAATAGTTATTGAAGATTGGCTTTTTGGTATGTGTTATAAACACATTAAGGATCATCTCCATAAATAATCATGCATTGAAAACATTTTTTACCCCACTTTTCAATTTCTACAAGGTCAACTCACTGCTCTATCCACTCTTCACAGCAAGTATACTTTTACTTTCATTCTTTGATTTGATACTTACATGTGCTTCAAATTAGTTCATATCTTAGGAAGTGGTCCATACTATATTTGTGTATATCCCATGATGATTTCCTCCATACATGCATTCATATTTTAGACTTCTAAGTCACTTTAGAAAGTCTATGTACACAAACACACTACAACCTTTGCACATTCTAGGATCATACATTGCATCCATGCAAGATTTGGAGATTTTGTGACTCCTAATATAAAGAGATGATAAGGAATGAACTTGATCACATGTTCATGCTCCCCCCCTCGATCTAATCGTCCATCTCATCCATCCCGGAGATTGAGAGATCTCCTTGTCTCAAACATTAACATGCATCATACTAGCTTGCTATGTATTTTTCATTTTCTTCGTTTATTTGTTTCAAAAACAATTCATGTCCCCTTTAGATTAGGAAAAGTTGATTACTTGATATGTAAATAGACGATTTTTCCTAGGTTTGTTTGTGTGATCTTTTACCTTTGTATTGTGTGATACTTGGTTGGATCTTCTGAATGATATCTTATCTTTTGATTTTCCATTTCAAAATTCTTATGAGATGTAATATACTATCATAGTATTAATTGTCGAACCAAGCATAGTATAGGATGATTATTTGGATGCTAATTGAGGCTTGTCGAAAGACGGGGTGAGTTGAGGGTGTTTTAGTCGTGACAAAGGCTCCTTCCTCTCTCGTACCAAAACCCCGAGCCAAGTTCTTTGGTTATGAAGGGCCGGTGCCCTTTATCCATTTGGTTGAGTCAAATTAGGTTTCTTGGTTTCTTAAAGACCAAGTGGCGACTATGTATCTGTTTTCAACATACCTTCCTTTTTTTTTTTTTTCCTTTCCTTTCAAAACAATTTCAACAAACAAAGTGGTGGAATTCAGCGTGTCCACAATCTGGCGACTCTGCTAGGGATTTTTATTTTTCAAAACAAAATAATACAGAGGATTGACTCATAAGAAGCATCCTTAAAATCATATTTTCACTGTGTCTGGTTCACTGCATTACACTTCTACATTTCCCCCTCCGACTGTGTCTGAAACGCGATACTGACATTGTTCAGGTCTTGCTGTGCCAGGGCATAAGTCACCGTTGATACTGTACCTTCTAAGGTATATCAAAACAAGTAAAAACCTCCGTACTGTCTCTCTGACGATATATTGGAACTCTCATCAACGGATCCTCTTTGACTAAACCCAGCATTTGCATATAGATTCCTGTAGAACCTTTCATAGGACTGTTCATTTATCTTTTCAGATAGGACAATGTGATATAACTACTGTATGCCCTGGTGGGATTACCTGCGCAGTGTAAACGCTTATGTGGCATAGAACAGAACCTCTTTCTTATGATTCCCAAGGGAATCACTCACATGTGATTACATTGAGTGGACATGCCTAGGCACCACGACAAGGATGTCTGCTCCATGTTTACAAAGATATACACCGCTAACCTTGTTTGTTGGTCCTAAGACATAAGAGTATGAAAACTTGTTAGACAGTATGATCACCATCATCACCTGTCCCCGTCATATATTCCTATTCTTCCAGAAACTCTGCCTAACTCATTAGGATATCCCTGTTTCTCCTAGAAACTCTATCTGAATCACCCAGATTTCCTAGAAATCCCTATTTTTCCCCAGATTACCCAGTAATCTTAGTTTCTTCTAGAAACTTCGATATACTTGTGTCCCCCAGAAACTCTGTCCGAATTACCCAAATATTCCTGCTTCCCCCAAAAACCCTGTTCGAACTCCCCAGGTATCTTTGTTTCACCCGAATTTTAGAAAATCCATGTTTCTCCTGAACCTCTATCCAAGCTTCCTAGAAATTCCCATTTCCCAGGAACTCACCCAAATATACCTGTTTTTCCAAAAGCTCTGCCCAAATCTCCCAGATTCTCTAACAATCCCAGCAACTCCGTCCAAACTTCCCAGTAATGCCCAGATGTACCAATTTCTCCCAAAAACTCTGATTTTCCAGTTCCTGCCAGAAACTCTATCCAACTCACCCATAAATACCTGTTTCTTTAAAAACTTTCTCCAAATCACCTAGATTTCCTAGAAATCCCTGTTTCCTAGGAACCCTGCCAAAATTCACCCAGATTTATCAAAAATCTCTACTTATAAAATTTCCCGGATCCTCATTCCTCAAAGAGCAAACCTATTTTCCTTACCCTCCCCATGATGGTGATCATCCTGGAAAGAAAAAGTTAGCACACTCTATATGGTTAGGACCTTACTTGCTTAACTGCTATATGTTAGAAGTAGGGGCATCATATAGATTAGGGCCTGCATCTGCATGCTTGTCTCATGTGCATACACAATTCATGTCAGTTCGCTTGCATGCACATCTTGTCAGTCTCATATGTGTCAGTCTCTACACATCAAATGCATACGTATCATCATCCTCACCCATCTTAATCATTGCATAGAAGTCGTATACTTACTGTAACCGTCCTCGATTTGCATCGTTAAATCCTTCAAAACTCTGATCATCTCTTCCCGATAGGAGTCCATAAGAAGTTTTTCAAGCCTCTACTAATTTGGGCTTTTACTTTTATTTACATAAAAAAAATCGTATCCCCAGGTAAGGACACTTTTATAACTCCCCGAATTCACTATCTTAATCATAGGCAAGACCATCATCGATCCACCAATGGCCTACAAAGCTCTGGAAGAGAAAGTAAACAAGCTACAAACCACTGTTGAGAGTTGAGTTTAAGGGTTAGTCGATTTGAGAAGATGGCACAGAGCATTGGCAAAGAGCTGTTTGAAATGGGAATCAGAATAAAGGATGCCATCAGAGAAGAAAAGTTCAAGAAGGATGAACCCCAACACCAATCCAAGAGCCCCAAATACTCCCGAAACTCCCCGGATGTCAACGCCCTGTGCAGCCAAACCATGGCATACCCTGATTGGCCATTCCAATCCTCCAACCAAACCATTAGTTTCCCTTACCAAAAAAAGCAACTATGTACCATTGCCAAGCTAGAAATCTCCCTTTCCTCAGTCCTCGAGTGCCTGCTTAAGAAAGGCCATCTCCAACTACTTCAACCTCGAGATGCCCCACCACCACCAAATTATGATATGTCCAAGCACTGTGCCTACCACCAAACCTATGGCCACAATACCAATGGTTGCATGTGCCTCACCCATGATATCCAGGACCTCATCGACCAAATCATCATTGAGCCACCACCCATCCAATCCCATATCACCCAAAACATCAGCTTCATCGAATCTAAAGCCCCCGGCTTACCTATTCGAGTGATCCCATTTGCTGATGCTAGTGAATGTTGAACCTGTGCAAGTGATGTGATAGTGTTTGGGGACTTTTGCCAACAAAAGAAATAAGGATGCTCTTTTGAAAAAAAAATGATAAGCGAGTCACCGTGGCACTCTACTTGAGACCAGGTTGAGTCTAGTTGAGTCTGTCGTATGTTTTGAGTCCATTTCAAGTTTAGTCTTGTGGTCGAGTCTGTCTGTCATCGAGTTGTTAATGAGTCTGTAATCCTTCTCTATTGATGGAATGAAATCTCATTTTGCTTAATCTGATGTGTCTAGTCAGTCATAAATGCATGAATCACTGAACTGACGTGTCATTTTTTAAATTACCATGGATATTACTCTGCTAATAAATATTTGGCATCAAACAAAAAAACGAATCCTGAAAGGTCAAAGTTAATTTTGCAATGACCCCGAAGAAGAGCCGATAATTGAATAGTCTTACTTTAAGAATTTCAAAGATGCTTGATCGGGAGAGACCAAATCCTAATTATACACCTTAATTCACATTTATTAGTACCTTTTTTATCCTACTTTTGTATATTTTTACTTTGTTTTCTATTTTCTGTCAGGATTTGGAGAAAAGTAAAGATTCCAACTTAAATGGGGTGAAAAAATAGAAGAAAAGAAGCTGAAAAAAGCACATTGCGTGAGCGGTCCGCTCGCGCGAAATCCCAGAAATCGCTCGCGCAGCCCGCTCGCGCGACCTCCCATTTTACGCGCTCGCGCGGCCCGCTAGCGCGACCCGTATGAAAAAACATAAAACACGTATTTCAGTGTACTAAAGACTCCTATGCGAACGAAACTACCTAATTACGTCTGGAAAGCTAAATACAGTAGTTTTAGTGCGAATTGGGTTAGGAAAGCTTCCAAAACTTGTTCCAAATCTATAAATACTCAATTATAATTTAATTCTTGGGTTGGCAATTATTATACACACAATATATAACCATACGTTTAGCCATAAAAGGGAGGGAAGCAAGGAGAAGAAGAAGAAGACCAAGGATTTCCATGGCCTCCTCCATCAACCACTTGTCATTCATCTACCGCTTCTATGGACAACTAAACTCAAGATCTAGGGTTTCAATGAAACCCTAGCCAAGTAATAGGGTGTATTTTATGTTTTTATTTTAGTTTTATTATGTATGGATGACAGTTACATGTTCTGAGAATTTTTATAAATAAATCGTGCTCTTATTGATTAAATCGTTACTTTCAAAGTTTACTCTTGTCTTAGATCTATTTTGATGGTAGTGTACTCAATAATCTATGCTTGCTGTACTTGTTTAGATTATTTACATGTAATGGTGCCTAAATTGAATTGTGCTATCAAGTATCCGATTAGTCCATGCCTAGATTAGACGAATTATACCACAACCCTAGTTTAGTGTGGGATAATTCGTGCTAACCGAAGATGGATTATATTGGTGCTTGAACCATAGTTATTTTCTTGACGGAGGAATTGGGCTTGTAGCTACAATTCCCCATTATCATCCAACTTAATAAGCTAAAGTAATTTGTAAATACCCTTATTATGAAGCTAGTGGTGGATTTGCAATCCTAGGTTCCTTAAACTTATTATAAAACATATATTTAATTGCTTTCATAATTTAGATTTACTTTTATTGTTATTAGTTTAATTCAAATTAAATCCAAAATCCATTTTTCTTAATTAACTAAATTTAGGTTTTAAAAATTAAAGTTCGTAGTATTCAATCTCTGTGGATTCGACCTTTACTTCTACACTGCAAATCTTTTGAAAGTAAAGCATAAGTTAAACATACTTTTATATCTTGATTTTGACAAGATCAATTTTTTGGCGCCGTTGCCGGGGATTGCATTACTACCTTTAGTTTTAAAATCTTAGTTTAGTCAACTCGTAAATGCTAGATTAGGTTTTATTTATTTTTTCTTATTTTTCATTTTTGTTTTAAGTTACTAACTTTTCTTTTTGTTTTGTAGTTTCTCAAAGTAATCAAATTCTAGCGTTTTAAGTGGAGCAGTTGTGCACGTCAAAGGAGCTTACGTGGAAATAAAAAATAATTCAAGTAAATTGCTTCCTGTGAAATTCATTTCAAACCACTGTAAGTCAGGGCGCTGAGACGCAATCACTTGCATTAGGTTAGTTGTGGAGTGAGCACTGTATTAGCTAGGAAACATGGGGCGCTGGACTTTGACACGGTCATTGCATTACAGGATAATTACATGCATCATAGTAGTACTGAGTGCTTGCTTGTTATTTTATTTGCGTGATTGCTTTTTATTTTTGTTGAGTCAGTCGTTTTATTTTATTTTTCTTTTAGTTTATGTTGGGTACACGTTCTAGTAAACCTAAATTACAAACTTTTGATCCTGAACTTGAACGTACCTTAAGAATCAATAGATCTTCAACCCAAGCTTCTAGAGCTCGATTGCTACATGACGAATCGACTTCAGAACCATCGTCTCTATTTCAGGCCGAAATTCAAAGTACCCTTAAAAGGTTAAGGAAAACTCAAATTTTTAAAATAAAACCTATTCCAATAGCTGACGTTGGAAATAACAAAAATAATGTAAATAATCCTAATATACCTCCACCGCCTCCACTTAAAGATTATTTTATTTCTATGACTTACACGCCATAAACATGTATTGATTTACTGGAGGTGTCGGCATCTCACTTTGAGATAAAGTCATCTACCATCTCGCTACTTCCTTCTTTCCATGGCCACATTAATGAAGACCCTTATCAACACTTAGGAGATTTTCAAGATATTTGCTCTACGTTAAAAATCCAAAATTTCACTAATGATGAATTAAAACTGCGTCTCTTCCCATTCTCTTTAAGGGATAAAGCAAAGCATTGGCTCCAATCTTTGGAGCCGAATACAATTAAAACATGGGAAGCCTTACACAACGCATTTTTACAAAAGTTTTTCCCAATCACAAGAACAAATCAAATAAGAAAATCGATAAAAAATTTTGTGATGCAAGATGGGGAAACGCTTTATGACACGTGGGAGAAATTTAAAGAATTATTACGTTCCTGCCCACATCATCAGGTTCCTAAGTGGCAGTTGGTACAGGTCTTTTACGAGGGGCCTATTCCCTCTGTCCGTAATACCTTCGACGCCGTTTGTGCGGGTACATTCCTACACAAAAGAGCTGACGAGGCCTGAAATTTTTTTGAAACATTAAGCGAGAACTCGATGCATCAGGCTGTGTCGGTACGTTCTGAGGGATATCTTTCACAGCCTAAATGTGAGGTAAAGTTCGAGTCAAGTCACTCAATTGAAATTCAAGAACTATCTAAAAACTTTGACTGACTTTTGACAATGAATCAAATGTCGGGTTCACCCGCTCCTGAAAGTTGTGCATTATGTTTCGGTCCTGCACATTTTATACTTTCTTACCCATCGGCATCTCAATTTTCAGAATTCGTGGAGCAACACATAAACTCGATTCAACAATTCCCACGAAATAGTTATAATCCTATGCTGAAATTTTTTTCTAATACTTATTGACCTCAGTTTCAACAAAACCAATACCAACACCCTCCTCCTAATCCTAACCCTCCAAGGGTTAACGCTTTTGAGGATAAGGTGTTGGCATCCCTTAAGAACATTGAAACACAAGTACAGGCACAAGCATAAATAGTGCACTCTCACACACAATCCATTGTGAAGCTTGAGTCCGAAATGGGACAAATAGCTAATACAATGAGTCGTAGAAACGAGGGTAAGCTGCCTAGTCAAACTATACAAAACCCTAAGGGACAGTATGAGGGTAGGGGTACGAGTGAGCAAGTTAATGCCGTGTCGACTAGGATGACTATTCGTGGGGAGGAAATTGTTAAAATTCCAAATGCGAGAGAAAAAGAGGTACACATTAACTCGAATAAAGAAAAGGATGTAGATAGAGTTAGGAAAGAGAATGAACCGGTCCCAACAAATTATATTCCGAGAATGCCATATCCACCAAACGTTGAGGAACCGTCTAATTTATCAAAGAAAAATTCAAAAACAGAAGATATATTCGAGGTATTTAAACAAGTAAAAATTAATATTCCATTCCTCGATGCGATAAAACAAATTCCCGCTTACGCTAAATGTCTGAAAGACCTATGTACTCAAAAGCGCAAATTGCGTAGTCATATTCCTAAAAATGTTTTCCTCACTGAAAAAGTAAGCTCAATTTTTTAACACGCTACTCCAAAGTATAAAGATCCCGGTACGCCTACTATTTCATGTGTCATAGGTGACACTATCATTCATCGGGCTCTCCTTGACTTAGGAGCTAGTGTTAACCTCTTACCTTATCACGTCTATAAACAATTAGGACTAGGTGAACTTAAACCTACGGTCGCTATAATACAATTAGCGGATTGTTTTATTAAAATCTCTAGAGGAATCGTCGAGGACGTCTTAGTAAAAGTTGATAAATGTTATTATCCTGTCGACTTCATGGTCCTTGACACTGAACCCGTGCTAGATGCTAGGAAACACACTCCTGTCATCTTAGGCCATCCATTCTTAGCTACAGCTAACGCTCGTGTCAACTGTCAAACGGGGGTAATGAAGGTGTCATTTGGAAACATGAACTTAAAATTAAACATTTTTAATGCTATGGATCAACCTCCTAAAGACAACGATTACCTATGTGAGGCAGAATGTGAGGTAAGATGGAATATTGTGCGTAATAAAGAACTGAATATGGGTGAGGAAAATAATATAATTCGTAATGAGCGGATGAATCCTGACAACCAAGACCCGAATGATGAATTTACTCGAAAGGTAAGAAATCAATTTGAACATAATTTGGGAGAACTGTCGGTCGAATTAATCCAAAGCGACGTTATTTCGACTTTCCACCGAAATCTCCCTAACGCCCTAAAGGGTACAAACTCTGATTTATGATCTCCTTGAGTCTTGAGCTAGAACGGTCTAGCTAAAGACGTAAAAGTTAGCGCTTCTTGGGAGGCAACCCAAGCTTTATTTCGTCCGTTTCTTTTAATTTTGAGTGTTTTTGGTCATTTTAGGTCAGTTTTGAGTCCTTTTTGGGTCATTCTGGACAAGTTTGGGGGTCAGAACAAATTTATTTTGAACTAATATACATTAAAATAACAAAGAAAGGGAAAAAGACCACATCGCGTGCGCGGCCCGCTCTCGCCATGCATCGCTTGTGCGCCCCGCCCGCGCGATATTCTCCCTTAGACAAAATTTTCAACCTTTTATTATATGAGCTCTCTGTTACATCTCGCGCCTAGAATCGCGTCCGCGAGGGGTTCGCTCGCGCGATTCTGGTACTTAGAAATTTTTCTAAATAAATTTAATAACAGGCCTCAGATTTACCTCGCAGAGGAATTCGCGCGAGCGAGGGTCATTCGCGCGGTTCGCTCGCTCGAGGTGGGGATTTCTCAATTTTGTTCTTTGTTCTTTGACCTTCTGTTTCCCCAACCTATCTACTTGTTTTTCATTTCTGTTTGTTCTTTTCAGTTCTTTTCGTTTAAGTTTATCTTTGTTTCCATAGTTCTAGTTTTGTTTTTCTTTATTTCCTTTACATTCTTTTAATTCTAGTTTAGTTTCTATTGTTTACAAAAAAAAAAATCTATATTATATCCTACAAAAAGGATAGTTTGGTCATTTTGCCCATAAAAGGGGCTCTTATAACCCCAGCCCTTTGATCTTCATCAAGTGGTCCACAACTCACTCACACATACTTGCGTTGTCCCACAATCACACCCTATGGATTGTTCCCCTTTACTCTCTCTCTCTCTCTCACGTCTCTCTCGCCTCTAATCTCATTTTGAAATTCAAACAGATCTCTCTCTCTCTCACAACTCAATCGCCGCCGAGATCAACCACCGAAATTCTTTGCCCTTCGGTTAGTCCCCTCCATCTCTCTCTCTCTTTAGGTCTGGGATCATGATAAGGAACTATTGCTCTATTGTGTGCATTTTTTATTTTTAAAGTTTTTCCTACAAAAGTTGCAGTGCATTTGTAGGGTCTTTGATTTAGGTCTTCTAAGTGTTTAATTTTTGGGATGAGATGTGTAAGGTTTCATTTTTTATTTTTTGGGGTTTTTCTTGGAGTTCCAATTTCTATTTGGCTAAAGATCTTCCAATTTCTTTCTCAGACCCTCATTTCTTTTTTTCTTCTTTCTCAGGAAACAGGTACACATATCTTCTTATCCTCTCAGTTTGATTCTTTAATAAATTTGCTATGAGACATTTTTGTTGACTTCACAAGTATTACCATTCCCCAATTTAAATGAGTCCATTTTGTGGTTTCTTATTCCTTCGGAAACCATGTTATAGTCTTGGAATTAAAGTCTCCTTAAATGGAAGGGTAAATCATGGTTGGGTTTATTTGCATCTATGAAGAAAAATTACTTTCTAGGTCTTCACTCAAACTGATTTTCTCTTTTCATTTCCTGTTATAAAGGTAAATGAAAAACTCATTGATTTAACCTCTATTTTGGTTGCTAATGAAGATGATAGTGGCTTCCAAATGTTTTAAAGTTGTACTACATGTTTGGTAATCGTTCCCATTTTTCTTTTACTTTTTAAACGTAAACAATTGGATCAGAGAATGTAGTTTGGTAATTGTTGCCACAGATCTCAGTTTACATCAGTTAAGGTTTTAAAAAACCTGATTTCTTTTCATAACTAAAATTCTACTTTTTTTTTTACAAAGCACCATTTTGTAGCTTTTTAACTGATCTCTTAAATGCATATCATTTTCTATGTCCAAACTAAACAATGGGACATTAAAAAATCAGTATCCATGGCTTGCTGTTTTGCTCTTTCATTGCTTGCATTGATTTTCTTGATCCTTTCACTTTTTTTCCCCAATTTTCATGTGAATTGCTGAATATCTACTTGAATAGTTGGCTAGCATTTGTCATAAATATGGAGAGCTTCATTTCTTCTCCTCTTGACATTTTTGTAAAGAACAAACTCAGCTGGCTAGGATATGAAATCTTGGTTGTTTTCAAAACCAATACATGTTAGTCCAAAAAAATATACGATATGGATTTTGTGCAAATATCTACTTGAGTTGATTCCAAGTGCCCCATGCTAATGTGCCCAGTCACTCTAATTTAATTGTTTGGTGCTTGAAGAGCATCCCGATTTTTTTTCTTCTCTTTTATATGCTCACCAAAACAACTCACTTTATATGCTCAGTTACTGTTTTTATACATACACTTTTCATGATGACAGGCTTTTAATAGAAGCAAAAAACATGGGTAGCTTGGAACAAAAATTCAACTTCTGAAGATTTGGGCCATCGGGGTAAAGTTGGGCACTTCCCAGTTTCAATTTTCTTTTGTCCTTTTTTCCACCAACTTTAATGTAAGTAGGACCTTTTTGCCAATCACAATTTTCTGCGGTTGGTTTAGTTTCTGTACATTGATACATATACACATACATACATACACAATTTTCTGCGGTTGGCTAATACACTGATGAATTCTTCTTCCTTAAACTGATGGCTATACCTATACCTCATTTTACTCACCGTGGTTATGTTAAGAGTGCACTTAACTCACCAAGCTTTTTCACATTATGCTTTTGGGATTGAAGTTTTTTGAGGTAGGTGCTAAGTAATGCTTTGCATCCCAAATTTTTTTGACAATTTGGGGTTTTCTTTGACAATTTTTTTTTTGGTAAAACAGAAAGCTTACACTTGGGAAAGGACATTCCACTTCAAGAACTTATACCATTCCATCAATCCATCCAATGGTTAGTAAGCAAACTCACCACTCCTAAGCTTTCCTTGGTTCATTAACTTTGCTAGGTACTGTAACACTGTTCGAGAGCTTGAACAGTAAATTGAGGACCTCTGTTTCGAGAGTTGGAACGTTTATTTTAGTTTTATTTTTTGTTGGCAATTAATATATTTTGGTTCAATCCTGATCAAGTGGTCCACAACTGACTCACACAACTCTTCCCTCTCCCGTACACACACTATATCTCATCTCATTCTTTCCCTCTTCCTTCCCCTCTCTCACTCTCTCTCTCTCTCTCGATCGAGTCTCCACCACCGTCTCCCTCTCTCTCTCTCTCTCTCTCTCTCTCTCTCTCCACTGCCGACTCACCATCGCCGACTGCCTACCGGAGCCACCGTTTGTGTTTCTCTTCACTTATTCTCTCTCACTTGCTCTAAAATGTGGTATCACCGACTAACGCTTTGGGAAAGGTTTGGAAAATTTGGAAGGTGGTTTGGTTTAATACGTTGCTAATTTGGCATAAGTGCCTTCTTCCTTCACAGTAGCTTCATAGTATCTTCCGCACCAACAAGACTATCTTGGTGTACCCATTAACCCATTAGGAAGGAGCCCTTTTGGAGGAGTAATTTTAGGAAGGTGCCACTCTTTGTGATCACCTAACCCTTAAATTTGATTGACAGCAATTCCATTAGACTGTATGACTGTTAATATTTTAATGGTTAGTTTGATTTATTATGGCTCACTTTCCAATGTTCTCTCCTTCCTTAATTTGCCATGCATGTAGCATTTTTAAAAAATAAAAAATATAAATTTGCAAGATTAGTTGTTGGAACATTTATTTTCGTTTATTAATTTTTTTTTGGTTGGCAAGTAATATATTTTGGTTGAATTGTGCCATGCATGTGTTTAATTCAATTGTGTTTATGTGCGTGTTATCCATATTATATCCTAGAACAATTTTGAGGACAAAATAGGGGCTCTTACAACCCCAGCCCTTTGATCTTCATCAAACGGTCCACAACTCACTCACACAACCCTTCACTCTCCCATAAACACACGCTAGGATTTTTTATTTCTCCCACACTCTTACCCACTCAGACGCGCTCTCTCTCATACTCACGTTTGAAATTTGAACTCTCACTCTCTCCGTCTAAACCCTCTTTCCCTCACTCTCTCTCTCTCTCTCCCTCTCCCTCTCCCTCTCTCTCTCTCATACCAGCCCCTTTCCACCTCAGCCGCCGCCGATCAACTGCCGCCGATCACGATTGGGTTACTCCTCTCTCTCTCTCTCTCTCTCTCTCTCTCATTCCCCTCTTTCTATGTTTTAGGCTCTGTTTTTTTTTTGGTTTCATTTGCCCTCACGTCATCCTTCTTGCCGTCGGCGTCGGCTTTCTTCTCTCCTTGGGTTAGTCCTCCCTCCTTCTCTCTCTCTCTCTCTCTCTCTCTCTCTCTCTCATTCCCCTCTTTCTATGTTTTAGGTTGTGAAACATCGAAAGTTACCGATTGGGTTCTCTCATTCCCCTCATTCTATTTTTTTTTGTTTCATTTTCCCTTTTGCTGTTCTAAATCATTTTACATGCTCTTAGTTTCTACATCTCTATCTAATTACTTTTACTTTGTTTCTTCATCTCTTATATTTGCTCTTTCTAATTGCTGCTTACAATATTTGTATTGTGGGCCTATTTGTGTTGAGGAGGTGATGAAACCTTTTTTGGGGCAGGTAGCTTAGGTGCTTGATAATTGTTCTAAGAGAGTTGGCTTTCTTTTGCATCTTGCCTTGCATCAATTTGGTAAGAGAGTTTCTACATCTCTATCTTATATCCTATAAGAATTTTGAGGACAAAATAGGGGCTCTTATAACCCCTGCTCTTTCCCTCTTCCTACCCCTCTCTCTCTCTCTCTCTCACTCTCTCTCTCTCTCTTTTGCTCTCTCTCTCCCTCTGACTCTCTTTCTCTCTCTCTCTCTCTATGCTCATTAGTCTTAGCCCTTTTACTTTTATCTCCTTCAGCAAAAACTTTGGTTTCGTTGTTGTTTTTTTTTTTTTTTTTTTTTGGGATCTTGCGTTGTTCATCTTTCTAACTAACTTTGTGAACTTTTGATTTGTTGGGTCTTCTCGAAAGAGGGGCTTTTTGGAAAGGTATATTTGCTTCTCTCTCCAAATTTTCATTTTGCCTAATTTTTTTAATACATATTTCCTTTCTTCCACCTTTTTTTATTTTGTGGTTCCAAAGAATTTCCTTTCTTCCACCTTAATTACCCTTACATATTTTTCTCATTGTTCCCAAACTTTTCAACATCCTCCATTGACGCATGTGTTTCATATCCAACCTTCTCTGTCTCCTTTATTTTCCTATGTTTGGAGCTTGGAGGTCTCATTTATACTAATTTTTTGTTTTTGGGTTTTGGGTATAGAAGAAAAATGTTTGTGCTTTGATTATCTTGGGAATCTATTATCTTTTGTGCATTAATCTATTTTTTGCTATTGTGAATGGGTTGCATCACTTTAATGCTTTAAGAAATTGACGGTGTGTTGTGGAAAGGCTTCTTTGTTGACTTAATTGTCTTTTTATCTTTTATCTTTCAGGGGGCAATAATCACTTATAAAGGCATATCTCCTTTTTATTTATGTCATGCCCACCGATTCAAGAAATGACATTATTATCTTTTGGTAAGCCTCAACACATTTCAATGTGTTCTTGATGATTGATTTTTTTTTTTGGATAGCTTGATGCTTGATGTTAATGTTCTATATTGTTGTGCTTCATTCACCATTTGCCTTTATTTCTATTTCTTGTTTTGGTTCAAATATAGCATTTTTTTTTGTATTCTGTTTTGAGGTCTTATAATGTTCTTTTTGATTACCTATCATGAATGCTACCCCAGTGGCCTTTGGTTTGGTGAAGTTGTCCAACTTCATGGATCTCTTTTCTTTTATCCTCTTTGAGGCTTTGAAGCTTAATCTGTAGAATTTTTATCATTGTCTCTATCCCTCTCTATCCCTCTCTAATTTGTGCTAAGCATAAGTGTCTTCTTCCATAGGAAGGTGCCCTTTTGGAGGAGTTTTTGTGTGGGTTTTGAATTATAACCTGTAACACTCAAATTAATCAAAATAATAGAGGTAATTATTACTGCTGTCACAGGCCCCTGACTGTGGGTTGGTAGTTAGTAACTCACACACACCCAAAACGGGCCTGCGACGGCACTGCGGCCCCCAGGATTCGAACCCACAGTCAGGGGATTGGGGGTATGGATCCTGGCCATCTCAGCTGGGTGAGATGGTTATGAAGGTGCCCTTGTGGAGGAGAATTTGTGTAGGTTTTGACTTATAACCTGTACTTAATAAAAAGCTGGATCCGGACTGGATACACACACACCCCACTCACACACACACGCACACCCCAGCCCCAACTGAAGAATAAGTGGGGGGCAAGCAAATGAAATTAAGTTGTAGTTATCGTAAGTTTATGTGCCTTTTCGAGTTTTATTATTTCAAAAGCCTTCATGGACTTCTCCAAATGTTGTCTATTTTGTTATTTGATTTTTTCTTTCTCCTTTTGGGATGGTTCATTGCCTAAAGAATCATTGTCATTATGCACCACCTTTGTGAGTTGTTCATTACAGTTTCTAAGGGCTAATATGGCATTTTATGGCAATTTAACACACTTCTTTTGATTTCTTCAAAACTTTTTGAAAACTCTCTTTATTTTTTTGAAAACAGTTCAAACCATTATGATTTTATTTTTTGTTTTTTAGTTTTATTGTTTTCTTAAAATCTTTATTTCTTGACCCTCTTTTGCATTTTACTTTCCTTTTTTCCTTTTTCATTTTCCTTTTCCTCTTTCTTTTTGTATTTCATATTTTGCTTAATTTGCTGGTTCATTTGGAAAATTGGTTCTTAGTTTTGATTTTCAGGTTTACGTTCTAACGTTTTTTTTTTTTTTTTGGATAGTGTGTTGTTGACCCTCTTTTGCATTTTACTTTTATTTTTTCCTTTTTCATTTTCCTTTTCCTCTTTCTTTTTGTATTTCATATTTTCAACTTCATTTGTAGGTTGACATTCTAACGTTTTAGCTTAATTTGCTGGTTCATTTGGAAATTCGTTCTTAGTTTTGATTTTTAGGTTTACGTTCTAATGTTTATTTTTTTTAGAGAGTGTGTTTTATTCTTGGCCCTTTTATGATTTGATTATTGTCCACTTCAACGTATAAATGATCTTAAATTTATTACTACTAAGACCAACTGCTATGGTTTTGTAAAATGCAATGGATTTGTTCTTATTTTTTTAGTCTCAGTTCATCATTATTGGAGCCATTTCGCAATCATTTGCTTCTCGCGATCATTTGCTTCTCGCGGTCATTTGTTGAAGGTTGGGTTTTCTTGAATCTCATCTTTTTTTTATTGGTTCATTTGATTTCTTTTAGAAACCCAGTCCAGTTGGGCATCAATGCACAAGTTGAATTGGCTACTGATTGCTACTCTTTCAGCTACTTCCAATCATCTTTTGCTTTCATTCCTTTTGTTGAAAGCATTTTAAGGCTTCTTTGCATAATTTTAAAGATTGTTTGGTATTAACCTGAACACGTAGCTCAATACTAAGTTTCACATACATTGTTTTTTTTTTATTTATAAATAGTGCGGTTTGCAAAAAAACAGTTACACTTTTGCACTTTTAAGTTATTTTCAGTTCTAATGAAAACATTGCAGTCCCTCAATCTTCTTGGCCAAACATAGCTCAATCTCTTGTTCCTTCTATTGCATAGATTCATGTTTCAACTCTCAAGATGCCGTGGAAGTGGAACTTTTATTTATTTAATAGAACTTTTATTTTTTTGCCATTCCTTTCTCTTTTCAATGCTAGAGAGTACGTAGAGATATTGGTCCTTAGGTATTTCAATCTATTTATTTGGCTGATGTGTTGTCTTTCCTTTTATCCTAACCATGTTTGTTTGGCTTGCTGCATTAATTTGTACAACTAAATATGCACCACTTTTGCAATCGACTATGAAAGCCTTTTTGAGACCTATCAAACACCTCCCTCATTTGAATCTCTAGCAAGATCCATTCTTTGTCTAAGCTTGAATCCAAAATCCTATGTGTTTCTTCAAGATATCTTATGGGAGTTCAATATATTACTTTTTATGGGTTTTGCCTTAAATTCTAACTTACTATATATGCTCATTTGGTCTGTTCCACATAAGGACGAACCAATGTATTAGAATTACAAACTGTACATTGGCAATAGTTTTTTCCTTAGATTTACAATGACCTGTCCAAGCTTATCTTTGTTTAAGAATCTCAAACTTATGCCCAAAGTCTTCAATTAGTGGGGTCTTCATTTGGAACGGTATAATGTGTGCTTATGGGTTCTGTTTTTTTAAAAGGAAATGTGTTGTCTCTTTTTTGATATGTAATCGGTTTGGGTGTATATTTGATGTTTTGATTTTAGTTGTTGAGAATCTTATGGTTATCTTATGTGTGTGATCACAGTTGTGTTTTTGGGGGATTGGCAGTTTTTGGATGATTCACATGGTGTAGACTGAATCTCTCCTAATCTTTGGGTCTCTTAGGCATTTCAAAGCAAAGTTTTGTATTTGCTTTGTTATGTCCATGGAATGCATTTTTGTTCACCCCAAAATTGCTCACCCATTGGCTAATGGGGATTAATTAATGGTGTAAAGTCATGAGTCCCACTCCATTAGCCCATGGATGAGTTGGGTTAGCAATTTTGGGATGAGCAAAACTGCACTCTCTTCCAAATAAGAATATGTTTGGTGTCTTATCTGGCTATTTTGCTCTGGTTCAATATGTTTTTGGAATATAGATATGCCATATGTTTGTTTATCCAGTACTCCCTAGGAAGCCAAGCAAGTCACCAAGACCAGTTTGAGACATCATTTAGAAAGAAATTATAGTTATATGGACCTTGAACAATTTGGCCATTCTTCCTTCTTGATTATGTATAAGTGTCACAAGATCTAATATATGCAATGTATACTTGCTATGTTTTTTAATATGTACACCAACTATATATGCTTCCTCCATTGTATTTTCATTTGTCACTACTTACATACATAGAACAAGTTGAGGAAGAAAGAAGAATATCTTTGTTTCGTTTCTGATTTTGTTTGCCTTTGCAGAACTCGTGAAGCTATTCATGGAAATAAATATAGTCTCCAAGCCATGATTTTGTTTGGTATTGAAGAACTTGCAAAGGGCCCAAACATTGCTCAGCTCTTGCCTTCAGAACAGAGGCAGTCCCAACTTCGTTTTCCTCTATAGAAGAAGGTAATAGTGCTATTTTCACATTTGTATGTCCTAAAATGGTAAATGCGATAACTCATGCCAACCATTTCATGCTCTTAAGCTATTTGGATTGCTCTAAATTTGCCTCTTCATCACTGTACAAGCTTGGCTTTTAGATTAAATAGCTTTAGATTTTTAATTTATTTGTTTTTTTTCTGTCCTTGGCAAATAGATTTGTGCACTGTTTTAATGTACAAGGATTGAGTGCAGTTGGTGGGGCGTCAAAAGCTTCATTTATGCACTAGGAAACTTAATGGTGTGTGTGGATGAATTGATTCTTTGTCTACCATCTATCCAAACAATTCTCATTCTTCAACATTTTAATTGTTTGCATTTGAATCTTATTCCAATCTCTTATTTTGAAATTAAAGTTTGGTGATTTTCTTTTTTTCTATTGACAGTGATCATTCCAAGAGAAGAGCCTACGAAGGAAAATTCTGTAGTAGCTTCAAAGCTTCTCATCATCATCATTTGGTAGGAATTTGAAAGGTTGATGGTGGGTTTAAAACCTTTCGTTGCAAAAATGACGGCAAAGTAGGGGAAAAAAAATAAAAAGTACTTCAAAAGTGTGAGTGCTTTACAAAAATGGGATTTTGTTTTACCAGGTGAAGTGTAGTCTTCTTTACATGGAGTCCTTTTTAAGTGGCCTACATGTACATTTTTCATATTACATCTTCATTCTAAAGTAATTCATATTATGCTCCTATTATTGGCCTACAAGTGTGTTTTCGTTCTTAATGATTTTTATTTTCAAATTTTCTTTAGCCACTTTCAGTTACCCTACAAACTCACACCATTGCAGTTGGTCTTAAGAACCTATTGACCATCGGTTAATAGTTAATGAGGCTCGTATTGAAGCAGCAAGAGCTTCAAACTTTTTAATATCAATTTTGTATCTTTTAAATTCTTCTGCAATTTGACCTTTGTATCTTTAACAACTATAATTCCAACTCTAGGTAGAAGTGATTTTCGTCAGTAATCACACTCGACAAAATGAAAACATAAATGGAAAACAGACAAGTGGTTTTGAAAATATAAGAAAAGAAAGGACCATCCATATAGTGTCCATGGGTGCCACTTCAAGCATATGAGGAGTTTGAAAAGGAAGTTGTGGCTATCCAAGTGAGGCTGAGGATGATGAAGACCACCCATATATTGTCCATTTTAAAATTTTAGTAGGTGGAAATGCAACTTCAAAGAAAAGAAAAATAAAAAAAAAACTTTTGCAGCTTGGAGTATGTCTAATATTATGGGTTACTGAAAGACAATTTCTTTTTTGACAATTTGCTATTAGTGTAACATAAGCACTTCCAATTTAATTTAGAAACAAAATAACTTGAATGATAGAGGTCAGAAGGTGCAATTTATCCACCTTACCCTGCACGTACCTACTCCCAGATTTTGAATTTCATCTCATCCCTATTGTGCACAAACCATACTAAGAACCGCCATCTGTTCAAATATCCCCTCTCTCTCAGCCCCTTGAACTCTCTCAATCTCTCTCTCTGTCTCTGTGCACACACACGATCACACATATATCTGAGTTTTTCTTGGCACACACACACTCTCTCTCTTAGAACTGGGTCGTCTCCTGTTGCATCACCGACATCGTCGCCTCTCACCGCCAGTAACTCTCTAATCTCCCCCCGTCCCCAAGATTAAAAAAAATGATGGAATTTTCGCAAATTAGAAGTGGAATTTTCATATCTCAAGCAAATGCTATCACATTGATAAAGTTGAATAGGAGTTTAGTAACATTAAAAAATAAATTCTTCAATTACCGCAGATTCATTTATCCTATTTTTTTGCTCCGTGCCCCACGGGCACGGGCACGGGCACGTACTAGTTAAATAATAAAATAAAAAGAAAAAAACATATGTATTTTAGCTTTTATTATTTAATTGTTTGTTTAATTTTCTTTTGTTAAGTATTAACAGGTGAAATAGTGCTCCGTTTGGAGTAATTGAACTTTGATTCCGTATTATTATACGTTCACCTGTTTGTGAGTGCCGAGATCGAGGTATTATCGTTCCTTTCTTACCTACTCTCCATTCTTTTGTTTTATTGTTTCATTGGGGACAATGAAATGTTTAGGTTTGGGGGTATGCACACACATGCACATTATTACACTAAATTTTCAAAATTTTGAATTTTTTTTCGATACTTGTGCTTAAATAAACGATGTCACCTACGGTTTTGTAGACTCTAGTCGATACATCTTGTTATGTAACTTGGATTGTTATAGAATGGTAAACATGAGAAGATGTGATTAAATATTTGTTGAAGTCATGATGCGACGTTTTAGGTCATGTATCGTTCAATCGTAGTTTTATATCATAGATTTGCACACAACTATATGCACTGCACGTAGTCATTTGAATACATGTTTGATGTGAACTATAATATGATTCAGATTTCTAGATAACACATGGTGGAGACTAAACCCGGTGAGCTTTTGAGCCTATCTTTTCTTTATTGAGGGTTATAAGTACATATTGTGTTTGTCAAATTTCATTGAAATAGCGCATTAACTTGTTGTTTAGTCTCATTATTCTTGTTTTGGTTGATCAGTAAAGTTAAAATATTTGTTACCATGCTAAATAATCTTCCGTCGTAAATTTTAAAGAACCATATGACCATAGGACATGATTTTAGGCCTTCTTTGTTTGCTACTGACCGATAAATGATAAATTTCCTTAGTTTGCCCCCTTGAGCCGTTAAAATGCCATTTCTTTCTTTAATCACCATTATCCTTTTTTTTGCTCCAACTTGACAAACTTGGAGTTCACCACTGAGAGATTTGTCAACTATTAGTAGTGATAAGGCGATGTATTGATTAAGAAGAAGAAGAAAACAAGATGATGTTTGGGGTAGTACCTTGGTATTCAATGAACATTCATTTCAAAAGCAACGAAAAGGAAAAGAATAAGGTTGAAAAAAAAAGCAATGAAGAAAGAAAAAAAAGAAGAGAAAAGAAATTAAAAAAATATACGAAAAGAAGAGAATGAAATGATGAAGTTGGTGGAAGAGAGAATGAAAGAAATCGAACATGCCTTACAATGCCATTCTAAAACTACCTAATTAATCCTTTCTATCCTTTTTCATTGGCCGAGCCACATTACAACCTTTGAAAAGTCCTATTTGATCCTAGAAACATGGTTTGGATATATAAACGATGGGAGGGGATTGAAACATGGTAACGATTAATTTTTGTTGACTATTAGTGTCCTATCCATGAGACTACTGTTCTTTCGTGTCATGCGTCTTTTTTGAGTCATATGTGAGCGGTTTCATATCTTGAAAATGTAATTCCTTTGCTCACATATACTAGAGAGATTAGACATATATTTGAGTGTTTTATTTGAGAGTGTAATTAACATTATGAGATTCGTAGTCGAAGCATAGTTAGATGGTCATCCGAGTTATATTCCAAGTTCATGACATGCACGTGTTCATTTGACTACCATATCACACACGTGCAATTTTATGAGAAACTCTATTGATTTATACGATGCATGTGCTTGGGATTACTTTTCATGATGTAGGTAGACGTTTGGTTACGTTTCTTCTTGTTCGTTATTCTATTTCAAATCATTGTTTTATAATAAGGAGTATCGAATATTATGTTTTTCATTTTTAATAAAACTTTTTAACTATATAAT
This sequence comes from Hydrangea macrophylla, assembly GCA_033977485.1. Taxonomy (NCBI): domain Eukaryota; kingdom Viridiplantae; phylum Streptophyta; class Magnoliopsida; order Cornales; family Hydrangeaceae; genus Hydrangea; species Hydrangea macrophylla. The sequence goes on along the minus strand of CM066990.1, from coordinate 6,849,420 downwards.
GAAATAAAGATGGTTGTGGGAGACTTGTTGACGAGATTATACCACAACCCTAGTTTAGTGCAGGATAATTCGTGCTAACCGAAGATGGATTATGTTGGTGCTTGAACCATAGTTATTTTCTTGACGGAGGAATTGGGCTTGTAGCTACAATTTCCCATTATCATCCAACTTAATAAGATAAAGTAATTCGTAAATACCCTTATTATGAAGCTAGTGGTGGATTTGCAATCCTAGGTTCCTTAAACTTATTATAAAAACAAATATTTAATTGCTTTCATAATTTAGATTTACTTTTATTGTTATTAGTTTAATTCAAATTAAATCCAAAATCCGTTTTTCTTAATTAACTAAAGTTAGGTTTTAAAAATTAAAGTGCGAATATTCAATCTCTGTGGGTTCGACCTTTACTTCCACACTGCAAATCTTTTGAAAGTAAAGCATAAGTTAAGCATACTTTTATATCTTGATTTTGACAAGATTAATTTTTTGGCGCCGTTGCCGGGGATTGCATTACTACCTTTAGTTTTAAAATCTTAGTTTAGTTAATTCATAAATGCTAGATTAGGTTTTTTTTCTTCTTATTTTTCGTTTTTGTTTTAAGTTACTAACTTTTCTTTTTGTTTTGTAGTTTGTCAAAGTAATCAAATTCTATGAGTTTTTTCACCCCTTTCAAAACAAAAAAACAAAACAAAAAAAAAGAGTAAAAAAAAAGAAAGAAAAAGAAATAAAAGAAAAGCTCGCTAGCTTGAAAACCCGATAGGGCACCTAGGCAAAAGTTAGAGCTGAAAAGGTGTTGATTTCCAAGATCTGACCTTAGCCAGTCAAAATGATGGAGAAAATGAAAGAAAGAAAATTTTAGTGATACAGAGAATTGTACACTTCAAGGTACATCATGAGAACATTCCTAGATCACATTTCAAAAGGCTCGGAACGACCACAAATAAATTACGAGAACTGACATGCACATTCTGGAATTCTGAGATTGTGATTAAAAGATCTCACAAGAATCAACTACATGAAAAGTAAAATTGACTGGCTAGGCGAGAGTGAAAAGGATCAATCCTCAAAATAAAAAGAAAAGAAAAGAAAAGAAAAGAAAGGGAGACCGAAACTGAATCTTCTTATTCAAGACTAGCACTAGTGAGCTAAGTTTGAACTTCTTTGACGATTGGTTTGAAAAACCCTCAACCAATTTCGTTCAAGACTTTTCCTTGAACTACGCTCGACCTGATTCCTACTCGAGGATACTTAGGCAACTGCATCGGTTCGGTCGACACTACCATAATCAACCCCTCTTCTTTCAAACCTCGCCTTGAACTACGCTCGACCTGATTCCCACTTGGGGATACGTAGGCAACCGCATCGGTTCGATCGACACCATCATAATCAACCCCCATTCTTTCAAAGCCTTGGCCCGAACTACGTTGGACCTGATCTCCACTCGGTGGTACGTAGGTATACTTTCAAAAAGAATATAAGGATGGCTCGCTAGGTCGAAAATCTGAAAAGACACCAAGGCAAAAATTAGAGCTAAATCCAGAGTGAGCAATAAAAAAAGAGAGAAAATAGCTCGCTAGGTCACTTCACCAGTGCCTAGGCAAAAGTTATGAGCATATGAGAGATTAAAGTCACGATTCTTGCCTCAAGCCAGAAATCACCTTCCATACTAGGGGCAAACTTCGGCTACCCGCCTCGTTTGCCTGAATTTTACTATCTACCCTTCATGTAAGGGGAAAACTTCGGTCACCTACCTTGTTTACCCAAAACCACCAATAAACCATCATCCAAACTAGGGGCAAACTTTGATCAGCCACCTCGTTTGCCTATGAATTCCACTTCTTACACCTCAAATTAGGGGCGAACTCCGTCTTCTTAACGCAATCCCTTGATACCAAGAGCAAGTTTTCAAGTCACCAAGTTGTTTTGAAATTTTTTGAAATAGAGTATCTTTTATTCTATAAGCTAAGGCACTAATTCTAAGCACTTCTTGGGAGAATCAAAGGATTGATTAAATCAATAGGGAGGAACTTTCAAAAATTGGATTTATCAGCAAAGTGCTATCATGCTAAGATGAGAAGTGAATATAAAAAATGAGCGGTACATCATTTATGACAGAGGCACATTGGATCATGGCGATTTGAGAAATTCATGTCTAGGTCAATCCTTCTTTGTTTGAGTCAGTAGTAATCTAATCAAAAGTGTGTCAGAGATCGAGGTTTCATGCAAACTAACCCAACTTTCCTTGTCATCGTCATTCCTGTTAAGTTCATTTGTCCTGATGGTCTCAAATGTGTAGGTTTAAGGTGATTCCCAATTATAAAAAAATATGGATACAAGCAGAAGTACCAAACATCATTACTACACCAGTCAAGGTCGCAACATGAGAAGTGTCCCAAGTATGAGTAACATAAGCTTGTAAGTGGTTGCAAACTACAACTGATAGTTATTTCTCAAGGCGGCTGATCGGAGGGAATATCCCCAACACCTATTGGTGATCCAATCAGAGTCTAGATGTGTTGTATTGATGAGATGTGTTGTTGAGGTGTTTAGAGTCCAGGTTTGTTGATGAGATTATTTTTGTGAGGGTGTTTTAGATTCTAGAGATTAGAGGAGCATCGAGGAACATCAGGTGTGTTGAGGAGCATCTTTGAAGGAGCATCAGATGTGTTGAGGAGCATCAGAAGAGTTAAAAAGCATCATTGAAAAGTCGAGGAGCATCGTTAAGATTTGATCAACTGCAAGAGATTCAGATATGGGTCCTGGTTCTCGATCACAAGGTTTGATCAACCGTAAGAGATTCAGAGATGGGTCCTGGTTCTCGATCAGAAGATTTGATCAACCGTGAGAGATTCAGAGATGGGATCTTAGTTCTAGGTCAAGAATTAAAAGAGAGATTCTCAGAGAGTCTAGAGAAAAATCAGCTCCCGAAGGCCCTAACTGGCTCTTTTGGATTGAGCGTTGCAAAATTTGATCAACCACGAGAGATTCAGAGAGGGGTCCTGGTTCTCGGTCAGAAGATTTGATCAACCGTGAGAGATTCAGAGACAGAATCTTGGTTCTAGGTCAAGAATTGAAAGAGAGATTCTCAGAGAGTCCAGAAAAGAATTAGCTCTCGAAGGCCCTAACCGGCTCTTTGGTCCGACCATTGCAAGATTTGATCAACGGCGAAAGATTCGGATTTGAATCCTGGTTCCTGATCGAGAGAAACAATTAAAGAAAGATCACAGAAAGAGTCGTTTCATCCCTAGTAGATTCAGTTTAATCCCTAGCAATCGTATCGATTCGTACAACACAGTTAGTCCAACCATTGGTCCAATCCATGACAGTCATGGTAGTTTACTGTCGACTTGTCATCTCGATTAGTACATCATTAGTCCAATCCATGATAGTCATAGTAGTTCACTGTCGACTCATCATCTCGATTCATACATTGTCAATTCTTTTGATCACGGTTATTCTAACCATTGGTCTAATCCATGACAGTCATAGTAATTCACTGTCGACTTGTCATCTCTATTCGTATATCGTCAATTCAATCCATGACAGTCACAGTAGTTCACTGTTGACTTGTTATCTTGATTCGTACATTGTCAGTTCAATCCATGACAGTCAAAGTAGTTCACTGTCGACTCGTCATCTCGATTTGTACATCGTAAGTTCAATCCATGATATTCACAGTAGTTTACTATCGACTCGTCATCTCGATTCGTACATCGTTAGTCCAATCCATGATAGTCATAGTAGTTTGCTGTCGACTCGTCATCTCGATTCATACATCGTCATTCCTTCTGATCACGGTTAGTCCAACTGTTGATCTAATCCATGACAGTCACAATAGTTCACTATCGACTCGTCATTGTCAGTCCAATCCATGACAGTCATAGTAGTTCACTGTCAACTCGTCATCTCGATTCATACATCATCAATCCTTCTAATCATGGTTAGTCCAATTGTTGATCTAATCTATGACACTCACAATAGTTCACTGTCGACTCGTCATCGTCGGTCTAATCCATGACAGTCACAGTAGTTCACTATTGACTCATCACCTTAATTAGTGCATGATCAGTTCTTCTGATCACAGTTAGTCCAACCGTTGGTCCAACCCATGACAGTCACAGTAGTTCACTGTCTACTCGTCATCTCGATTTGTAAATCGTCAGTCCATTAATCATCATTAGTTTACCATCACTCTCATTCAAAATATGTTGTGTTCATCATTCTCATTCAAAATCTTGGGCTTCCATGTCCGTTAATGGCGCTTCCGTGTTCGTCGCTTGACATCTCTGGTTTTCATGTCCATAACTTGAATTCTTAGGGTTTCTGTGTCTAGGGCTTCTATGTCCATCGGCTATCTGTCAAACTTCATCTTTAATTGTCATCCTCAAGGACCCCATATCTGATCCCATTTGCTTGCTAAACACACTAGTCAAAATTCAGAAGTTTGCTCCAAGACCTAGAGTCTTCAACACCTTGGTATCCTTATCAGGATCTACCATTGTATTAAAGTCAAGGAAGCATTAGCACAACACAAGCTCACTCGGAGTGGCATACACCACAGCACTAGTTCATGCTAGGATCATTGGTACCATAAAGAGCATGCATAAAACCCGTTAAAGCTGGCAAATATACCATAGTCATAATGGAATCACAACAGGACTCAGTATATAGTTCATATCACATCCATCCATTGCATATCATCCTCATATCATAGCATCTGCATGTCTTGTTCTGCATGTTTGATTTGTTCCCTTGTTCTCCCGAGCTACGTCCTGGTCTGATTCCCCTTGGGATACGCAGGCAGTTCACGAAGAGCACGACCAACACTAACCTCAGCATCATAATTTTCATCATTGCATATTTGAAATGCTTTTATTCTAAATCTATAGCCTCCAAAAGACCTGTCTCTTCAAGCTTTGGCACTCGCTTGCGCCATGCGTCACCTCGCAAATTTATGCCAAAGAGTGGCAAACTGTAGACACTCCATTTTGTTGGCTATCAGATTTAGGAAACCTATAGCTTGGTGGTTCACAATGATCGAAAAAGACTAAAAAAGGACTCCTGGAAGTTAGTCCTATCTCTCAAAATTCTCCAAATGAACAAAATACCCCCGAGAGCCCAAAAACTCCCAGATTTGGACCGAAAGTTCTAGAAACATGATACATCATAAAAACAGTACTAAAAATGAGTTTTGAAACAAAATCAGATGAAATCGTCATCTCCCATAGACCCCCGAAAGTCCCGGAAGTTCCCCGAAAGTCCACGTTGATCGGTTTAACCTAGGTTTGACCAGGTTTGACCGAAATCATTCAAATTCTCCATAAAGTTCTGAGATCATTCTAGATCATGTGAAAAGTACTCAAATGAGTTTTAAAAGAAAATCGCATGAAAACGTCAACTCCCGGGAGCTCCCAGAGGTTCCCAGAACTTCCTGGAAATCCTATGTTTGACCGATTTGACCTAAAAGTGGACTTTGAAACCGGAGTGTCGTGTCATTTTTCAAACATTTTTTATAGATACTAGAGGTCAATAGCTTTCCAATGGTATATCGCACATAATTTCTAGATTTAAAATGAATTTATTATGAATTTTCCAAGGTAAAAAATGCGATCAAATCAACTTTTATCCCGAATACCGCAAAACTTTTCAAAGTGACCTATTTACAAACTTTTTATGGAAATTAGACTCCATTGACTTTCCAAAGGTATATCATAAGCTCAATTTGGAGTTCATACGCATTTTCTGTGAATTTCGGATGAAATAGGGCCTTTTCGCGAATACCGGAACCTCGGGGGGCCTAAATACAAATTTCTGGGGCATCTGAGGAGCAGTGCCGCGATGACACTGGGCCACTACCACGGTGGCATGTGGCCAGTGCTGCAGCGGCACTCAAGCCCTGCAGAATCCATTTTTGTAATTTCTTTTGGGGTCCAAATTGAATAATTGAAAGCCAAAACGACGTAGTTTCTTTTTCACAGATGTTTGGGACCAATGGGAGCACTTTCTAAATCCCAAAAACACCCCAAATTGGCCTATATAAACCCCCCTTTGCTCTTCATTTTAGGGGGCCAAGTAGGAAGTTCATAGAAGTTGTAGAGAGAAAGAGAGATAGAGATAGGTTTAGAAGAAGGAAAGGGAGCTTCTCCCACTGATTTTCTATAAGAAAGTGAGTTTCAATCTTGTTTTAGTCTATTACCCCTCTTATATTTCACATTCAAGTCTTTCCCAACCACCATTTTTGAGCAATCTTGAGTTAGGAAGCTACTTCTATGTCCAAATGTCAATATCTATGAGTGAAGCACCAAGCTACAAGTCCAAAATCACATTGATTATCATCTATTGATTGCTATTACTTGCTTGTTTACATTAATGTTCATCTTTTCTTACCTCATTTCTTTTTTATTTTTCTTTGATTACTTACATGCTTATCATCATCTAAGCGATGACATGGTGTTTGAGGTGAGTGAATCCTTATGGCTAGTAGCTCTTGACCTCAAAAACATGTTTAATGGATGATGATTCTAACTTCAATACATTCATATGTATTCTTGAAGTCATATTCTGAAACAAAACTATGTTTGTGCAAGTAATATTGGGAGTTCTTGATATGAGTTTTATGATGATGTTCCAAGTGGTTTTAATCCCCTTTTTGTGCTGGAAATGTGCTTTCAAAACCCCTATTTCAAAACCCCTTTAAAACCCCCAACATTTGGATTCCAAGAAATAAGCTTTGTTTTACCAAAAATCTTCAAAACAGTTAATGATCTGAGTTCAAAGATTTCTCTAGAACTCAATAATCAAGGTATGATCATGAGACCATTTGGAAAGTCTTATTAACTCATTATAGAACATCTGTGATTTTTGGCTTAGCTTGAAAACACTTAGAATGGTTCCATTTTGACCCAAACATTCCAACCAGACATTCTGTTTTTGTTGTCACAGCAGCTAGGTCCACTTTCAACTTGTTTTCCAAAAAACTTTTCGAAAGAGAGTGGTCCCAAATCAATTTTACCTTGAACTTCAGTGTCTTAGGGAACGGTTTGTATAATATGGGTCCCTAGATCTTTTGTTTCATTTTCTAAGTTTTTTCAACATATCAGTCGACAGTACAAACTCTGTTTCTGAGTAACCTCTATTGTTCATATGATTTCTATCAATCTGTAATAGTTATTGAAGATTGGGCTTTTGTTATGTGTTCTAGACACAATAAGGATGATCTCCATAAAAAAATCATGCATTGCAAACATTTCTTACCCCACTTTTCAATTTCTACAAGGCCAACTCACTACTCTGTCCACTCTTCACAACAAGTATACTTTTACTTTCATTCTTTGATTTGATGCTGACATGTGCTTCAAATTAGTTCATATCTTAGAAAGTGGTCCATACTATATTTGTACATATCCCATGATGATTTTCTCCATACATTTATTCATATTTTAGACTTCTAAGTCACTTTAAAAAGTCTATGTACACAAACACACTACAACCTTTGCACATTCTAGGATCATACATTGCATCCATGCAAGATTTGGAGTTTTTGTGACTCCTAATTTAAGGAGATTATATGGAATGACCTTGATCACACGTTCATGCTCCCCTCTCGATCTAATCTTCCTTCTCATCCGTCCCGGGGATTGAGAGATCTCCTTGTCTCAAAGATTAACATGCATCATACTAGCTTGCTAAGCATTTTTTGTTTTCTTCGTTTATTTATTTCAAAAACAATTCATGTCCCCTTTAGATTAGGAAAATTTGATTACTTGATATGTGAATAGATGATTTTTCCTACGTTTGTTTGTGTGATCTTTCACTTTTGCATTGTGTGATACTTGGTTAGATCTTATGAATGATATCTTATCTTTTGATTTTCCATTTCAAAATTCTTATGAGATGTAATATACTATCATAGTATTAATTGTCAAACCAAACATAGTATAGGATGATTATTTGGATGCTAATTGAGGCCCATCGAAAGATGGGGCGAGTTGAGGGTGTTTTAGTCATGACAAAGGCTCCTTGCTCTCTCGTACCAAAACCCCGAGCCAAGTTCTTTGGTTATGAAGGGCCAGTGCCCTTTATCCATTTGGTTGAGTCAAATTATGTTTCTTGGTTCCTTAAAGACCAAGTGGTGACTCTGTATCTGTTTTCAACAGACCTTCCTTTTTTTTCCTTTCCTTTCAAAACAATTTCAACAAACAAAGAGGTGGAATTCCACGTGTCCACACTTTTCTTTACATTTCTTCAATCATTTTCAAAATGAAGGAAAATCAATTCTGAAACCCCGCCAAAAACAAAAAAACGTAGCGGGGGTGGACTCCCGGATTCCGCGTGTCCACAATCTGGCGACTTTACTGGGGATTTTTTTTCAAAACAAAATAATATAGAGGTTTGACTTATAAGAAGCATCCTTAAAATCATCTTTTTACTATGTCTGGTTCACTGCATTGTACTTCTTAATTTCCCCCTCCGACTATGTCTGAAACGCGCAACTGACATTGTTCAGGTCTTGCTGTGCCAGGGCATAAGTCACCATTGATACCGTACCTCCCAAGGTATATCAAAAAGAGTAAAAACTTCCGTATTGTCTCTCTGACGGTATATTGGAACTCTCTTCAATGGGCCCTCTTTGACTAAACCCAGCCTTTGCATATAGATTCCTATAAAACCTTTCATTGGACTGTCGATTTATCTTTTCAGATAGGACAATGCGATATAACTGTTGTATGCCCTGATGTGATTACCTGCGCAGTGTAGACACTTATGTGTCATAGGACAAAACCTTCTTCTTGTGATCTCCAAGGCAATCACTCATATGTTATTACATTGAGTTGACCTTCTTAGGCATCATGATAAGGATGTCTGCTCCATGTTCACAAAGATATACACCACAAACCTTGTTTGTTGGTCAAAATTCATAGGAGTATGAAAACTTGCTAGACAGTATAATCACCATCATCACATGCTCTTGTCAGTTTCTCCCAGAAACTCCGATCTGCTTGTTTATCCTAGAAACTCTATCTAAATCACCCTGATATTCCTACTTTCCCCAAAAACCCTGTTCGAACTCCCAGGTATCTTTGTTTCACCCAAAATTCTAAAAAATCCATGTTTCTCTTGAATCTCTACCCAAGCTTCCCAGAAATTCCCATTTCCCAGGAATTCACCCAAATATACCTGTTTTCCCAGAAGCTCTGTCCAAATCTCCCAGATTTTCCAAAAATCCCAGCAACTCTATCCAAACATCCCAGAAATGCCCAGATGTACCAATTTCTCCCAAAAACACTGATTTCCCAGTTTTTCCCAAAAACTTTGTCCAACTCATTCGAAAATACCTATTTATCTTGGAAACTCTATCTGAACAATCCAGATATCCCTACTTCTCTTAGCAACTCTGTCCAAGTCACCCAGAAACTCCTGTTTTCCCCAGAAACTCTGAAATGCCAAAAATCCCAGTTTCTCCTAGAAACTCTATTAGAAATACCCAAAATACTAGTTTCTCCCAGCAGTTTAGTCCAAATCATCCAAAAATCCCTGCTTTTCCTAGAAACTTTCATAACCTCTGGAAATTCCTCTTATACCTTGACGATTATACTGGAAAGTAAAGTTAGCACACTTTGTATGGCTAGGACCTTACTTGTTTAACTACTATCTATTATGAGTAGGAGCATTATATAGATTAGGGCTTGCATCTGCATGCTTGCTTGATCAGTCTGCATACAGTGTGATGGTCAGTCTGTACACGAGTCAGTCCTCACTTGTCACTATAATTGTCATCTCAATCATTGCTGTCAAAGTCTGATACAGTCTTTTCACATCTAAATGTCAGTACAAGTTCCAAGCATCCAGGATCTGTATTATGAGTCAGAGGACTAGGGAGACACCTTATCAGAATCACTCCATCGAAAGTCAGTTTTATGGATCCGAAAGGTTTTAAAGCGAGAATGACAGAAATGATCGGCCAACAGTCTGACCGGTTGGCCCAAGTTTTAGCCTTTATGGAAGAATTGAGGCAACAACAGCTGCGATATTTGCCAGGATTTCTACCACCACCACCAGGGTTTATTCCACAACCACCGCAAGGACTTGCACCACCGCCTGCCATCACACCAAAAAATATAGATGATGATTGGTTCAATGGGGCCCCACTTAACAAGAAAATTAAAGAAAAATTGGATAAGGTCGACAAGCTTGAGAACATACTTAGAAAGAGTAAAGGGGTCGACGATTACATGTTAAATTTAGAAGGATTGTTTGAGCACAATAAGTTAAAGCTACCTGAGAACTTGAAGATGCCTGAAATTGATCATCCTGATGGAACTGGGAATCTGAAGAGCCACGTCAAGTTCTGCATGAGTGTTTTCCAATCAATGGGCTACACCCATGAGCACATCGTAATGTTGTTCCCTCAAACCCTCGCCAAGGCTGCTTTATCCTGGATTTTGACCTTAGAGGTTTCTAAGACGTGGACTTGGGAAGATATAGCCTAGGTCTTCGTTGATCATTACTCCTACAACCAAGAGCTCGATATCACCATCCAGGATCTGGAGACTACTCTGTAGAACTTTAATGAGTCCTTCACTGCGTTCTTGAGCAGATGGAAGAACAAAGTGGCCCAAATGACCCACCGACCAGTCAAAAAGGAACAAGTTAGGATACTGATCAAGAATCTACAGTCGTTGTACCATGCATGAGAAACTATTCTACCAGTCCATCTCAACATTTGAAGAACTATTTAAGATTGGGACTAGAATTGAAGATGCAATCAAGGAAAGAAAGATCAAGAATGAAGAATCACAAAGCCAGTCCAAGAGGCCGACTACTCCCGAAACCCTTCGGATGTCAACACCCTTAATAACCAACCCATGGCCTATTCTCCCCGACCATACCAGCTCACAAACAAAAATAGCTCACCTAGCCACCCTTACCAAAATAGGGTACCCTGTGAATTTTCCAAGCTAGATATCTCCCCTTCTATAGCCTAAGGTCGCCTATTAAAAAAGGGGCACCTCCAACTCCTTCAGCTTTGTGCCGATCCCCCACCACCTAACTGTGACCTGTCCAAATGATGTTCCTTCCACCAAGGCCCAGGCCATGACACTGACCGGTGCATACGTCTCTGCTATGATATCCAAGATATCATTGATCGAAGAATTATTGAGCCGCCACCCATCCAACCCCATGTCACCCAAAATGTCAGTTTCATTAAACCTAAGCCGCTGGCCTATCTGTTCAAATGATCCCCTTCATTGAGGCCAATGATTGTTGAAGCTACGCAGTGAAGTGATGGTGTCTGAAACTTTTGCTAAAAAAAAAAGAGGAATAAGCGAGTCATCATGATACTCCATTTGAGACCAGGTCGAGTCTAGTCGAGTCTGTTCTATGTTTTGAGTCTATTTCAAGTTTAATCTTGTGGTCGAGTCTGTATGTCATGAGTTGTTGTAAGTCTATACCAAGAAATGTAATCCTTCTCTTTTGATGGAATGAAAACTCATTTTGCTTAATCTGATGTGTCTAGTCATCAATACATGAATCACTGAACTGAAATGTCACTTTTCAAATTACCATGGATATTACTCTGCTAAAAAAATAATTATTTTTGCATTAAACAACAAAAAAAGAATCCTGAAAAGATCAAAGTCAATTTCGCGCTGACGCTGATAAAGAGCCGAGAATTGAGTAGTCTTACTATAACAATTTCAAAGATACTTTTGCTCAAATCTTGAAAAGATATTCTTGGATCTGACTTGGGGCTAACACCCTCTTTCTATCATTTCAAAGCCTTGGGCCCAACCCAATTGAGTGCCATGTGAATCTGTGCAGACCCGGTCCTTGATGGTAGCCAAATAATTCAATAAGTTTCTTCTCTCGTCAAAAAAAAAAGAGAGAAAAAAGAAAAAAGAAAAGAAAAGCTCGCTAGGTTGAAAATCCGAAAGGGCACCTTGATTTCCAAAATCTGACCATAGCCAGTCAAAATGATTTCGATGAGAGGAATGAGAGAATTGTATACTTCAAGGTGCCTCATAAGAACGTGCCTAGATATCAAAAGGCTCGGAATGACCACAAATAAATTCTGGGAGCTGACATGCACATTATGAAATTACGATTAGAAGATCTCACATGAATCGAATACGTGAAAAGAAAAATTGACTGGCTAGGTCAAAGTAAAAAGGATCAATCCTTATAAAAAAAATGGAGATTGAGATCGAATTCTCTTATTCAAAACTACCACAAGAGGCTCAAGTTTGAACTTCTTTGACAATTGGCTTGAAAACCCTTATATCGTGCTTCCTCAAGCCTTTGCCTTGAACTACGCTTGACCTGATTCCCACTCGGGGATACATAGGCAACCTCATCGGTTTGGTCGAAACCATCATAATCAATATCTCATTTTTTTCCAAGACCTTGGCTTGAACTATGCACGACCTGATTCCCACTTGGGGATACGTAGGCAACTGCATTGGTTTGATCAACATCATCATAACCAGCACCTTATTTTTTTTCCAAGACCTTGGCTTGAACTATACTTGACCTGATTCCCACTTCGGGATATGTAGGCAACCGCATTGGTTCGATCAACACAATCATAATTAGCCACTTTTCTTTCAAGGTCTTTACCCGAACTACATTGGACCTGATCCCTACTTGGGGATACGTAGCCAACCGCATTGGTTCAATTGACACCATCATAATTATCCCCTTTTCTTTTAAGGTCCTAACCTAAACTACAGTGGACTTGATCCCTGCTCGGGGGTACATAGGTAGACTTTCAAAAGTAAAAAGGATGGCTCGCTAGGTAAAAAAACCCGAAAGGGTACGTAGGCAAAAAGTAGAGCTAAATCCAAAGTGAACAATAACAAAAGAGAGAAAATGTAACGCCCTGGAGCAGGAAAAGAATCCTAAAAGGATCAAAGTTGATTTTTCGCGGACGCCAAAGAAAGCTAAGAATTGATTAGTTTTACTTTAAGAATCTTGAGATGCTTTTGCTTAAATCTTGAAAAGATATACTTGATAATAACTCGGGACCAGCTTAAATCCCTGATCTGTCCATTTCAAAATCTTGAGCCTAGAAAAATGAGCCATTCAAACCTGTCTAACCTGCAAGCCATGTACACTTTGTCCTTGATGGTAGTCAAATATTTTGAATAAACTACTTCTCTCAAAAAGAAAAAAGAAAAAGAAGAAACTCGCTAGGATGAAAACCCAAAAGGGAGCCTAGGCAAAAGTTAGAGCACAAAAGAAAAAGAAGAAAAAAGAAAAAGAAAAGAAGAAGCTCGCTAGGATGAAAACCCAAAAGGCTGCCTAGGCAAAAGTAAGAGGATGAAAAGAAAAGAAAATTTTGCGTGTTGTTTTCAAGAACCCGATCCTAGCCAGTCAAAACTTTGGAGAGAAAAGAAAAGAAAGAATAGAAGAAGGAAAAGGAGAATGTAAAAGATAGAGAAGTCGGGAACATGAATTGTCCCAAAGCTTTGATTTGTAATTTCTTTAAGTAAGCCCAATGATTTGAAAGGCTAATCTTGCGCAAAAACATGTGTGATGTATGATGAGAAATGTAAAATTGGTTGGCTAGTGAAAAGCTGAAAAGAATCAACCGTCAAAGAAAAAGAAAAGAGAAAAAGAAAAGAAAAGAAAAAGAAAAAAAAAAGAAAAGAAAAGAAAAGAAAAGAAAAAGGAGAGGTAGTTTAGTTTCTTTCAAAGCTACCACAAGTGACCTGCTCCAGAATATCTGTCTGATGACATGGCTTGAAAAGCCCCCAATTCTTAAATCCTTGCTCTTTCAAACCTCCAGCCTTTGAGGAACTACGCTTGACCTGATTCCCACTTAGGGATATGTAGGCAACCTACTTGGTTCAGTCATTGCTCCTAAAAAACTCAGCCACACTTCAAATACCTTCCTTGAAACCTCGGCCGAACTACTTTGGACCTGATTCCCACTTGGGGATAAGTAGGCGAGCTTTCCTGGCTCTCGGTCCCTGAACCTTGCAAACTAGGGGAAAAGCTTTCAAGTTTGCCCAGAGCCTCAAGATACCACTGCCACACTAGGAGCAAACTTCATTTGCCCAAACCTCCATTTATCACCATCAACTAGGGGCAAACATCATTTGCCTGTACCCCCTCTCATATCATAAGCGAATCCTGAATCATCAAGTATATCTTTGAAAACATTTGAAATGAATTGTCTCTTATTCTATAAGCTAGCTAAGGCACTAATTCGAAGCCCATTTCAGAGAAAGCAAAGGATTGATTGAGATCCATATGGAGTATTTTTCAAAGCATTACTTTATCAACTGAGTATTATCATAATAAGATGAGAAGTGCACATGAAAGCAAAGAGATACGTCAAACATGACAAACGCGCATTAAGATTAAGGAAAATTGGGTTTTTTTCATCAAAACTTCTATTTCAGTGTCAAGAATGTCAACTTCCTGTGTCAATGTCGATCAATCTATGTCGTGGTCTAATTCATCATCGTCTTGTCTGTCGTGATCTCAAGTGTGTGGGTCCAAAGTGATCTAAAAATTATGAAACTCTGAAAGCATCCAAAGGTGGATATGAGCAGAAGTTCTGAACTTTGTTGTTGCATCAATTAATCCTAGTCAAAGATGAAGCATCGAGTGGTTGATGGAAAGAAGTTAAGACCAGCCTTGGATATTGAGTTGAGCCATTGATTAAAATAGATTAGAGTGCCTTGCATATCTGCTAGTATTGGTTGAAGCTTTATGAAGCACATCAAAATCATGCTGAAATCATCAGGTCTTTTGAATACCTATCAATATTGAGATATCAGGAGACTTGAACAGCCTAAAAGTCAGGATTTGGTTTTTGCTTTAAGATTGGGATCTAGATATATGAATTACCAAGAAGGCCTGCCTCGCCAAGAAAGTTGGATTTAGATCAAAATCATGATCTGCATTTGAGATATGCTTCAGCAGCATTTTCTGCATATTGTTCGTGCCTTTGTTAAACCAACTCTGCTCTCTGCAAATTGATCCCACAAATTATTTTGACCCCAGATTGGTCTGATCTTGATGAATAAGCCTTAAGAGTGATTGAAACTTGTTGGAATTGACCCTTGAGAATTTGAATCTTGGTTGAAAAAAAGTCCCCAGACACATGGAATCGAGGGCACCACAACTTGAAATAGCCGAGGATTGATGATTTGCAGCGAACTCCCGTTGTTTTGGGATTGATTGTGGGTTATCTTGGAAAATGGACATTTGAGTCTACTATTGCTTGAGAATTATATCCAGAAAGGATTTGTAGAAGATGAATCAGAAGGTATGATTTTCAAATCAGGGTCAAGTAATTCAGAAAAGGATAGAATGAACCCAACGTACATGAGCTGGTCGAAGCACCGATATGAGTCTCAGATTAAATCAGTAGGGCCTCCAGAATATGAGCTCACATCTTAGAAATCTCAGATATCCCCAAGCAGAGAACTTTTAGAATTCATATTGCACCCAGCAGATATAGGGTTTCTTTTAGTATCGAGTATCAGAACTACCTCTGGATATAGGGTATCTCTCAGAATTGTGTACATCTTAGAATCATGTTGTAATACCTGTAATTTCTCTACGTGCAATAATACGAGTTTTATGAATTTCTATATCTTGTCTATTATTATATTATTATTTTATTTGTGTGACTGTATCAGTGTAATGTAATTACTAATTAGACTATAATAACTGCACCGACTCGACCGTAATCAGAATTAACTTAGTCCCGTAACCGGACCCGGACATTAGAAACAACACCCGTTTGCGTGTAAATTAAGACCGATACGTATATCGAGGAACTTATGCACGCAAACTGAGGAAGTGGCACACAACCCAAGGTGGGCCCCACCATGGCCGGCCACATGGCAGCCCATGCAACTCTCAAGACACATGTCACCCTCTCCCATGACACTTGTCCATCCATTGGACACTTGTCCACCACTTTGACACATGTCAATGCATGCACCCTATGCACATTGACACCTAGCACATGCAAGACTCTATATAAGCATGCATATACTCTTCCATACCATTTCTTGGCCATTACAATCTGCATGAAGAGAGGGAGCTAGGAGAAGAACTCCATGGTGGGATGAAGGAAGTTAGAAGAAGAAGAAGCATCCACCATTGAAGCTTGTGTTCAAGCTTCCTAAGCTCAAATCCAAAGCCCAAGCTCAATTTCAAGTTTATGTGAGTATTCTAACTCACTTTAGAACTTATATAGTATGTAGTAATGTTTAGCAAGTGTTTGATGTTGTATTTTGAGGTTCTATGCAACATGCAAGACAAAATTTCAAATCTGGGAAGCAGAAACTTCCAGCAGACTATTGTTTAGTAAAATGAACATTTAGAGCAGTTCAAAAATGGGAATGAGGCTAGGTTTTTTTTTGTAGAAAGATAACTCATTTATCTACAAATAACTCTGCTATAGCTCAGTCTACAAATCACTTCTTCATAGGTGAAATGTACATGCAACGCAGTACTTTAAATCTGAGAAATAGAAACCTCCAGCAGAATGTAGTTTAGTAAAATGAGTGTTTTAAGCAGCTCCGAAATCTGAATTAAGCTAAGTTTTTTTTTGGATAAATCTAACACATTTATCTACAAATAACTCTTCTATAGCTCAGTCTAAAAATGACTCCTTGATAGATGAAATGCACATGCAACTCAGTACTATAAATCTGGGACAGAGCAGTCCGAAAATATAGAAATGTCTAAGTAAAATAAACATTTTGAGCAGCTCAAAAATGTAATTGAAGCTAGATTGTTTTTGTACATGGAGCTAATCCAATTATCTACAATGTTCTAGTTTTGAGTTTGATCTACAAATCAATTTATCATGCCCAAATAAATCATATCAATTCAGTCGACATAGTAAAATTAATTCCTGACAAATTGTATAACTACTTGTATGATGTGTTTATTAATGATGCTTGCTTACCGGTACCTATGTGGTTATGGATATCTTGTGCTATGGTAGTGCTATCGAGTAGATGAGTATGTTAGGGGCTTCATCTATATATTATTGGTATTAAATCCACGAGCTACACGCTAGGTTTCTGTTGTTATGAATATAGTGTGATGACCATAGAGAGTTCATACCCAAGCTATAAGTATGTTGTACGGCACGATTATTGCGTTGATAGTGATTGGATAAGTTTCTATTGTAAGTATATTACAACATAAAACAGGATGACGGATGTATAAACGTAACTTCGAAAGTATATTAAGAAGTCCTTTAATGAACTAAATTCCGAAATGAGTGACGAATGCGCGGTCGGGAAAACGTAAGGGTCGGTTGTGCCATGTTAGAAGCAGATTATGATAAGGATAATTGTCGGATAGGTAATCTGGGTAGCGGAGATTAGGATAGTAAGAAAAAGGGATGTGTTGTTGAGTTGTGACGCGGTGATTTTTTGAGTAAAGACTCCTTTCGGTTCTTCGTAACGAAATGGATGTTCTTGTACTCCGTAACGCTTTCGGTTCTTCGTGACGAAGCGGTGATTCTTTGAGTAAAGACTCCTTTCAGTTCTTCATGACGAAATGGATGTTCTTGTACTCCGTAACGCTTTCGGTTCTTCGTGACGAAGCGGTGATTCCTTGAGTAAAGACTCCTTTCAGTTCTTCGTGACGAAATGGATGTTCTTGTACTCCGTAACGCTTTCGGTTCTTCGTGACGAAGCGGTGATTCTTTGAGTAAAGACTCCTTTCGATTCTTCGTGACAAAATGGATGTTCTTGTACTCCGTAACGCTTTCGGTTCTTCGTGACAAAGCGGTGATTCTTTGAGTAAAGACTCCTTTCGGTTCTTCATGACGAAATGGATGTTCTTGTACTCCGTAACGCTTTCGGTTCTTCGTGACGAAGCGGTGATTCTTTGAGTAAAGACTCCTTTCGGTTCTTCGTGACGAAATGGATGTTCTTGTACTCCGTAACGCTTTAGGTTCTTCGTGACGAAGCGGTGATTCTTTGAGTGAAGACTCCTATCGGTTCTTCGTGATGAAATGGATGTTCTTGCACTCCTTAACACTTCAGTTCTTTGTGACGAAGTGGTTGATGAAAGATGAAGTGGTTGTTGAAAGATGGTTTGGTTAGCAAGAGACACTTTGGATTTGTAAATGATGTCGGATGTTAGAAATGAATGGTAGTGGCATTAAGAATGTCTAGATGGGTCTCCTGAATTGTTTGTATTCCTATCGAATACGTAGTCGGGTACGCTACTAGTTATAATTCGATGGTGAGAACGTAAAGATCCTAAAAGACATGTTGAAAGGTAGTAAATGTATTCCTATTGTGTTTTACTATATACGTTCCATTTGATTTAGCTTACTCACTCAGCTTTCATAAGCTGACGACGTTCATATCGCTGGACATTCCCATGTCCAGCTTTTCCAGGTAACGAGTACACGGGTTATGATGCTACGTAAGCGGAGAACGTGGAGGAAGAGTACACCGAAGATGGCTATGGATATACTTGTTAGAGAGAAGACTAGTGGCTGTCTTTTGTAAATGTCTTTGGTGGAAAGCTCTATCAGAAGACTTATTATAGCTTTTGTAAGGCCCTAGAGCCATAAGACTCTGATGTATCTACCATGATGTAATAGTTAACTAGTACTGTGGGCTTTCTTTGTAATATATCAATGTGAGCAGATGTTGGTTTTATCCTTTTGGTTACGTTGTTTATTATTAGTATTTGGTCATGGACAATTCGGTAATGCAACCAGTCACGTGCCTCAGAGTCCAAGATGAAAATTTTAAATTTTTCCATATTTTGGCTACGCCGGGGCGTGACACATGTATCGTGGTTGCGTCCAGAAGTAGGGTATGTCTCAGAATCATGTTACCTCCAAATAAGGGGTATCTTTTAGAATTGTGTGCAAGAATCGCCTCTAGATATAAGGTATCTATCAGAATCATGTATTTCAGAATCGAGTATCGGGGTTACCTCCAGATATAGGGTATCTCTCAGCATCGGGTTACCTCCAGATGAAGGGTATCTCTATGAATTTATATCCGTGGGTTGCCTCCAGATATAGGGTTTCTCTCAGAATTGTGTGTATTTCAGAATTTGTATCCGTGGGTTGCCTCCAGATATAGGTTTCTCTCATAATTGCATGTATTTTAGAATTTGTATCCGTGGGTTGCCTCCAGACGAAGGGTATCTCTCAAAATTTGTATCCGTGTGTTGCCTCTAGATATAGGGTTTCTCTCAGAATCGTGTGTATTCCAGAGTTTGATTCGTGGGTTGCCTCCAGATATAGGGTTTCTCTCAGAATCGTGTGTATTCCAGAATTTGATCCATGGGTTGCCTCTAGATATAGGGTTTCTCTCAGAATCGTGTGTATTCCAAAATTTATATCCGTGGGTTGCCTCCAGATGAAGGGTATATCTCAGAATTTGTATCCGTAGGTTGCCTCTAGATGAAGGATATCTCTCAGCTTCGTGTTGCCTCCAAATATAGGGTATCTATCTGCATCGTGTTGCCTCCAGATATAGGGTTTGTCTCAACATCGTGTTGCCTCCAGATATAGGGTATCTCTCATAATTTGTACATCTCAGAATCGTGTATCCGTGGGTTGCCTCCAGAATGTAGGGTTTCTCTCAGAATCCGTGTATCTCTTAGAAGTCATGCATCAGAATAGAAGATTTATCTAGAAGAAGGACCTGTTTTAGAAGAACAGAAGATTTGTCGCTAGCAGAGAGACCTATTTTAGATGATTTGCCTTCAGACCTATTTTTGAAGATTTATCCCCCGAAGAAGGACCTCTTTCAGAAGAACAGAAGATTAGTCTAGAAGAAGGACCTGTTTCAGAAGAACAGAAGATTTGTCTCCGGCAGAGAGGCCTGTTTTAGAAGAAGGACTCCACATCAGCAATCGTCCCCAGCAAAAGGACTCTACATCAGCAATTATCCCCAGCAGAAGGACTCTAAATCAACAATCGTCCCCAGCAAAAGGACTCTACATCCGCAATCGTCCCCAGCAGAAGGACCTTTTTTAGCAGATCGTCCCCAGTAGAAGGACCTTTTTTAGCAGATCGTCCCCAGCAGAAGGACTCTACATCAACAATCGTCCCTAGCAGAATGACTCTACATCAGCAATCGTCCCCAGCAGAAGGACTCTACATCAGCAATCGTCCCCAGCAGAAGGACTATTCATTAGCGATCGTCCAGGGAATTCATCCAAGATACTCTGCTCCTTTGAAGTCGTTCGACATATAGATGACTCCTACAAAACTCAAGCTCAGAAGAAAAACTCTGATAAAGCTCTGAGAATCATCTGAGATGCAGATAGCATACTTCTCTTTTGACATGTTCGACTGTGAGAATGAGACGTTGCATCCCTTGCATTAGATTTTACATGTAGGGAACCCTTGAGGACGATTCCTCCAACACTTATACATTCACATTTTCATACTGCACCAGCATCCTAAGATAGGAGTATTTCATCTGTGTTGTTGTTTGTATGTTTTGTCTCCTCGCGCGTTTGAACTACGCCCTGGTCTGATTCCTGGAAAGGATACGTAGGCAGCTCCAGCGGAGCACGACCAACAACGGCTTAGATTTAGCAGCCTTTACCCAGCATTGCATTGCATTCTTGCATTTTGTGATTTCTTGATTTTCTTTGATTTTGAATTTCTTGATTTTTGCGGATTTTTTTTTCCTAAAACCTCTTAGTATGGTTATTGGGTGCCTTCAAAGCTTTGGCACTCACTTGCAGTTCACGTTGTTCACAATAAGCTCTACCAAAGAGGGGCAAACTATAGACACCCAATTTTGACCAAACTGATAAGATTTAGGGTGGACAACGTCTTGGAGGATTCGATGATGAAAAGTACCCCATGGAAGATACTAGATTCCATACAATCGAAAGATCGAACTTCAGAAAGTGACTTCAAGCTCAGAAAAGCCCTTATCCATGGATAAATCCCGATTTTCTCAAAATTGTCTCTCAGAATTCATATTCACTCGGGGTTATATGAACATTAAGTGTTATAAATGCAGTATTCTAGGTATCCAGAGATTGAATTTTAAAGAAAAGTTCAGAATCGACACACATTTGAAAGCAATTTTGAAAAAGACGTCGTTTGATTTCAAAAAGACAACGAAAGTTCTATAGGACTTCCGGGCTTCAATTGGACTTCAATTTCTATTTCAAAACCTCTGGAAATATTTTTATACTGAAATTCAGCCTGACAGCTTTCCAACGGTACGTAAACAGACAATTTCGGACACCAAAAAGCATTTTTACGAAAATCTGGAAAAGCAGTGCACTTGAAATTTGACACAGAGCTTGTGGGCAACTAGGGGAACCAAAAAAGGAGATGGAGGTTTTGGGTTGTGGGGTGGCGGGTCCCACCATAACCACCACCTACAATATATGTCCTCCATCACTGCGAGGAAATTGCCTGAAAATTGCGTTTAGACGCCGAAATGACCATTTTAACCCTCTTTTAAGCTCTAAAAATCATGTTTTAACCCTGTAACTTAAGAGCTAAGTCTTCAAAACTCTATATAAGATCTCATGAATCTCATATGAGATCATCTAAGTAGTATCTTGGATCATCTGGGAAGATCTTGAAGAGACAAGAGAGTACACAAGTGAATATACTTGCAAAAATACTTTCAACTTAAGAAAGAATTCTAGAGAGATAGAATTATGAATTAGATATTCCTAAACTAATCTCAAGATAATAGGATTATATGAATTAGAGACATCAATTGCCTCCATTAACTTCCATGGATGAGTGCTTAAAGAACACTTGAAGAACACTTGAAGAAGAAGATCTTCAATTCAACTTTGGTTATATAATTGAGAATCCTCCAAGAGGTAAACACTATAATTCATCTCTAATTCCTATTTTGTGTATATAGATCTATAAGATTTGGATCTAGCTTAGTTTTTATTTTATTTGTAGAACACTCATCTTCTTCATCTCTTGTTCTTTACATACTCACATAGCTAGATCCAAATATCTTTTGATTTTCATTAATAATTCATAATTAGAGATTGTTTTACACCTTGATTTTCAATTTTGATTTCATTCTTATGTTCAAATTTAAATCCATGCATACATGATTATATCTATGTATCTATTTTGAATTATATGATGGTTTAGAAGTATGATCTATGAGAGGGATGATTCCTATGTTCATACCCATCTCTTGATTATTTCCATTACCTAGAAATCATATTGAATTTCATCTCCAATATGATATTTGTAAGTCCCATTGATCCATGATCTAAAGTTCTTCATAGAACTTGAGGGCTAAATTGATTGGAAATCATGATAGTCAAGTAGATCTATGAATTTGATCTCTCTAATAAGCTTTAATCAACATCTAAGACATTTTCCTCACACGTTAAAATGAACTAGATAAAAATTTAGCAAACAGATTGGTTTTGTCCATGAGATTTGGTCAATCAAAACCCATAGTTTGATGGATTTCAAATTTTTTGGGTAAATTTTGATGAATTAGCTTTCATCCGGTCCGTTTTGAGAGCTTCTAGAATTCATATGCTATTTTTGGAAATTGTTGAGAAATCAGTTGACAGATTTGAACATAGTCTCTTTGTGCTTGAATTTCAGAAAAATCTATAATAGTTATCGTTGTTCCGCTTTTTGGGGATGATTCTTAACTCATGTATCTATATGCCGATGTAAAATTGTGAGCATACGATCGAGTTAAGATCGTTTTCTAATCGTTTGAAGTTGATGCTACTATTCTGGAATTTTCTAGATTTAAATACAATTATGATTATGTATACAAAATGGTCATTGATCACTCAACAACAATTGATGAATAAAACTTGGTATAGAAATCATCTAAGATAATTTGATGAGAGATCAAAAGTTTGAAATTACTTGATTAACATGATTCATGAATTTCTATTATGCTTCTATTTTGTTTTGCATTCTTTTGTCAAATGATATCAAACTTCCAGAATAACAGAGTCTATTTAAAACACTTTTTCAGAAACCTTAAGGTCATGACATGTTCATGGGATTATATTTTTCATAAACTAAAATGAAGTATCTTTGTTTTGACACTAAATAGAGCTTCACATGATTTTTGTAAAAATTAATTATGATTTTTACAAGAACAGTGGACAGTCCTGATCCACTCTTCCCAAAACTCTTATTTCTCTCACTTCAAAAATGGTAAAGAGGTTCTACTTTTTGAATAAGTTCCCTAAAACATGTATCTAACTTTCTGTAAAAGGGTTTTAACCCAGATCATGTTTAAGACTACTTTTGATAGGATTCATTAGAGGTTGCTGAATCTGGAAATTTGATTGATGACATTTTCTACTTGCTTTTCATGCATGTCATATGTTTGCTTGTGTTTTTGCAATGCTTGGGTATTCTTTGGTGCTTAAGTGCAGAGAATTGAATGTTGTGGATCCGGACTTCGTTTTGTGGGTTTGCCTCATCTACATGTGCCTTAGTGCCCATGTATCGTGTACTATCTCTATCCATTCTCTTAGAATTTTCTAGGTTTACAACTTTGTTTTCATTAACACATTTCTTTTAGGATAGTCTCCGTTTATATGATTATTTGTTAGAGACATGTTATCTAGGATTGTTGCATGATTGCATTACACGTTTCCATTTCTTTTTGCTTTTGCGACTCTACTTGATTCAACTCAAAGTAAGGCTTCTCGTTCCCTTTTGCATATCATGACATGTTTCCTTTACTTGCATCAGTCCCGGGCGGGACTAGCCACTGTAAGTATACTTCTCTCTTATATTGTGTGTGCATCCGACTTCTACTTGATTTAATCTCTTGACATGATTTTCTTTAGATGTTCCCTTTTGACATGTATATATGATCTAGTATGTTTGAGGAAACAACACCAATTATGAATTAAGAACAAGGATATTTGACTCAAGGCCTACCATTCGGTAGGGCAAGGAGGGGGTGCTTTAGTCCTGCTTGGGCTCCTTCCCCTCTCGTACCAAGACCCCCGAACCTAGTTTTTGGTAATGAAGGGCGAGTAACTTTATTCAATTTTGGGCGAGTCAAACTTGGGTTTCCTAATTCCCGATAAAAATTAGGTGGCGACTCTTTGTTTTTAGGACCGTGTGAGGAAGTTCTAGTTTTCCTTGAAGTGTGCTCCTTGGGATTTGTCCCAGGACACTATCGAGGGAAAGCGCCAGGACATCATCCGAGCGCACCGGTCTACACTCTCATGCTTATTTGTCCACTCGTACTTTATCTCCTTCCTCGTCAAATTTGTCAAAGGTCATGCTATCTTTGCAAATCCTTTTACAAATCTTTTGTAATATCCTGCTAGGCCGAGGAAACTTCTAACTTCTGTCGCATTATTCGGTCTGTTCCAGCTTAAGACTGCATCGATCTTAGATAAGTCCACTAAAATACCGTGTTAAGATATAATATGTCCCAAGAATTTGACTTCCTATAGCCAAAATTCATACTTACTAAACTTTGCATACAACTTATTATCTCGAAGTGTCTGTAAAGCAATTTGCAAGTGCTCCTTGTGGTCTTCCTCCGTCTTTGAGTAGATTAGAATGTCATTGATGAACACTGTAATGAATTTATCCAGATATGGTTTGAATACTCTATTTATTAAGTCCATGAATACTGCTGGAGCATTTATTAATCTAAAAGGCAGAACTAAAAACTCGTAATGCCTGTATCTCGTTCTTAACGCAGTCTTCAACACATCCTCTGGTTGAACTAAAAGTTGATGATATCCCGACCGTAGATCGATCTTTGAAAAGATTCGAGATCCTTATAACTGATCAAATAGGTCATCTATCCAAGGTAGTGGATATCTATTCTTGATTGCTACCTTGTTTAACTCTCGGTAGTCTATACAGAGTCGAAGTGTCCTTTCCTTCTTCCTCATTCAATGGAAAGTCGAAGGCAAAGAGTTAACACGAATAAAACTGGTGCTCCCCAAGGTGACATGCTAGGATGAACAAATCCTAGATCTTCAAGTTCCTGAACTTGCTTCTTTAGTTCCAACATCTCAGTTGGTGCCATCCTATATGGAGTCTTGGATATCGGCAACGTACTAGGTACTAATTCCACGCAGAAGTCTATTTTTATTTTTGGTGGAAGTCCTTTAATATCCTGGAATACATCCTGAAAGTCTTATAGAGTAGAAATTTGATCCATCTTGAGTTTTGTATTATTACTAACGATCTTAGCTAAACCACTTATCAAGAACATGTCGCTCATTGTCTGACACTGACATCTGATCTTTAGTCGTCCTTGTATCGAAAATACAATTGTCCTAGTGGGCCAGTCTAGGTTGGCATTGTACTTAGTCAACCAATCCATTCCTACGATAATGTCGAATTCTGACATCGACAAAACTACCAAGTCTGCAGGAAGATTCCTATCTCCCAAGGTCAGTGGACAATCTTTACATACTTCACCTAGCTTAACAGTCATTCCTAACGGTGACACAGTATTAAGTGCTAGCTCAAGTGTCTAGGATTCTAAACCCAATTGACGCACAATCTTAATAGTAATAAATGAACGTGCAACTTCAGTATCGAATAAAGCCTTAACTGGACTATGAAAGAGTACAAGCGTACCTTCCAAATTACTGCTCTTCAGCATTAAAACTTGCCCTTGCTAGGATTATAGCATTCATCCTAGTCTGATTAGGGGGTCCTTGAATCCCTTGAGCTGGTGCCCCATAGTACCCTCCTAGTGGTGCACGACAATCTTTGTTCAAGTGCCCTGGCTTGTTGCGATTTCGGTAGTTAGCACCCATCCGGTGGTTAACCTTGGAAGCTGTGCAGAACTTTGCAATGTGCCCTGGCTTCCCACAATTAAAGCATCCTCCGTTTTTGGTTGGCGGAGTTATTAGCAGCCCCTGAGGCTGTGGACCCTACTGGCGATATTGTTGGGGTTGAGTATAGCCCTGCTGTGGCTTTCTGGTTCCCTCATAGGTTCTCTTATTCCCTTGAAAATTTCTCTGAGGTCTCCAACTCTGGGTATTCCTTGGTGGCGAGTTTTGAAAACTTTGTAGTGGAAAACCTTTTGACAACTGAGGTCGATTCATCTGTGGTTGCTGTGCTAGATAAGAATCCTTTTCCAACCCTGTAGCGAATCTGATAATCCTCTCAAATGACTGATTCAAATGACTAACCATCATATGCCTGAAGTAGGGGGGGGGGGTTTCAACCCTTGGTTAAATCTCTTCACCTTCTTCTGTGAAGTATCTATCATATGTTGAGCAAAACGAGATAGACGCTCGAACTGTGTAGTGTATTCTCGTACAGTCCATCCTCCTTGAAACAGATTGAGGAAATTCTTCTCCTATTGATCTCTCCCATCTTTTGGGAAATACTTCTCAAGAAATCTTCCTTTGAATGCCTCCCAAGGCATTGCGATTGCAGCATTTATCCCAATAGTGGCTCGCTTAGCTTCCTACCAATCTGCGGTGACGTAGGTGAGCTGGAATGTAGCAAGATGACGCTTCTCTTGTTCGCTGCATTCCAATGCTTTAAAAATCAACTCGATTTCTCTAATCCATTGCTTGGCTTTCCAGGGTTCTGTTAATCTATCGAACTTCTCGTGACGAAGCCCACAAAAATTTACCAGTAACTTATCTCATGTTTGTCTATGCTAGAATAGTGCAACTGGGGGTTGGACCGATCATTGATTTGTAGCATGGTTCTAGGTGTCCCCTATATGTTCCATACTTTGCATAAATGCTTTAAAGACTCTAGATGGGTCCATTCCCTCTGGAATTGGGGCTCCAACACGCGCTTGGTGGTTTCTCAAGCGTCCTACCATAATGATAACACGTGTTGCCTACAAGAGACCCATTGATTAGCTGAAAGTCTTCTCACAGAAATGAAAGCAAGATAGAGCGAGAAGCACAAGAACTAACAGTTCTACGAAACATCACATTACAACTCAAACATACCATCAATATCAGAAGTACTGCTCATATATATATATATATCAAAAGAAGTACCATGTAGTACATAGTAACTGTACCATGTACTA
The DNA here is from genome assembly GCA_033977485.1 of Hydrangea macrophylla. Classification (NCBI taxonomy): domain Eukaryota; kingdom Viridiplantae; phylum Streptophyta; class Magnoliopsida; order Cornales; family Hydrangeaceae; genus Hydrangea; species Hydrangea macrophylla. The sequence continues at coordinate 6,822,424 of CM066990.1, read as the reverse complement.
CGTGGGATATAAGCAAAATACAGTACTAAGGGCAACTATACTAGTGGCATCTAGCTATGCAATATAAGCTACGGTCTAATAGCTATCTCTCAAGCTCCCAAAAATCATGTGGACAATATGTCCTGATATAAAACTAGCAAAAATCTAAACCTTTCCGATCCTGACTCAAAAGTAGTCAGTATCCGATCCTGCTGGTGCCTCATCCTCGGTGTCCATCTCTATAGGTGGGTCGTCCTCAACTGGTGCTGCTGCTCCTCCTACTACCACCCCAATATCCCAATACTTTAATGATCATCTTGTTAACATTCATATCCTCAATACCAAATGCTGGCTCAGCGACATCGGCGATCAACTTGGTAAAATCTCCAACTAGGGCCATAGCATCTACTAATGCAGCCTGTCCTATCAGAACTCCAGTTGGCTATACAACCATTGCTGTTACCCACTCGGCTGCCATGTTGGCAATGGCTGACATATGCAGTACAAGTCTTGCTCGTAAATCAAACACAACGGGTATCTTAGGTACAACTACCTCCTCAGGCTCTACTGCAATATCCTTCATACTCTCATCTCCTACTACTCCTATGTCATCCTCTCCAGCTATAATATCCTCATCAACTAGCTCTGGGTCCTCTTTTGGATCCTCTTCTAGCTCCTCATCATCCTCGACAGGCTCGATGTCCTTGATGGGATCCTCCTCTGGGTCAACATCTACTATCGCCTCGGCCTCTAGTGACTCTGGCTCCTCAGGCTGCTCTTGTGGCTCTGGAATGGGTATTTCAGGTACCGGTGATGGTGGTGCTACTACTGGTACTGCCTTAATAGGTCCTTCAAGAATCGCTCAAAGCTCAATGGCGTCCATCTCTAGCTTACTCTGGATCAAACGTAAAATCTCCTAATAAATATATCGACAAATCCTCGCTGAATGGTAAGCATCCATACGCATCTCCGTAGGGTGGGTCTTCTCGGTCACGTATAGAGCCTTCCACATGTCCTCCTCTAGATATCGGCTAGCTGTCTAGTGTATGTGATCATGATAAAACTCTGAATCAGCGGGTTCTACGGTACCCCCATGGATCACGTGTCCTCTCTAGGCATTGGTAATGAATTTATGGAACTCTGGATCCATAATGCTAACTTGCAAGGAATAACTATCTATCATCAGATGGCCGAACTTATCTTAAACTCATATCTCATCTCAAGGAATCTTAAAACACTAGGACCAAATGGTGTGGAATGAATAGTGAACAAAAGTATCACAACCTAAGGCTTTGATAACAAAAACCCTGTTACGCCTCAGAGTAGCAAAAATAGAAAAAAATAAATTTCCTTATTGGGTCCATAGGGAATGATAAGTGACAGTCACTAATTATCCACACCACGCAGTTCTAGCCCAACTAAAACAACAGAAGCAGTAATAACATCAACTGAAATATACGGCAGTTCTAACCATTACAAATCATCAGAGTGTGGTACACAGGATCACAACAGGTCTGGAGACAACATATGCTCAAGTACCCGTTAACTAACCATGTTCAATAGAAATATAAAGCTCAAACATAAACTAGATAAACTATCTTCAGATCTTCAACTGGCGTAAGGGTAGTCGTCAGCATAACAGCCTTCTTCGGCCTAATCGGTATCAGTGGGGCCATCCTCTACGTATTCCCCTTCCGGGTAGTAGCTATCATCATAAGCTCCATTATCTACATTAAAAGGGACAGGGTAATCTAGATGGGAAAATGTCCAGGTAATAACGGCCGTTAGCTTACTGAGAGCTGAGTGAATAAATACTCGCATGGTATCAATGATATAATGTATAACAAGTTATTGAAGTGTCTAAGATATACTTCTACTAAATAATATCTCTTCTATATTCCAACGTTGTAATTCAACCCTTATCGTCTTGGTATCTTGAGATCGATAATCAACATACTCTTTCCCGAAAGATCAGACTCAATCGTTTGATATATATAGACATACCATCATTATACCCATTGCTTGTTAAGGATATACACTATCCACCACATTCATGGACACACGTCAATCCATCCCCTGCTCATTAAGGATATATACCTATCCACCGCATATCAGGGTTACGATGCTTTGAACAACAGCATATGAAATCTATTGCCATGACTCATCATTGTATACTAGTGATCGCCCATCCACCGCTCATTAAGGATATAAACCATCCACTGCTCGTTAAGGATATAACATGGATCACCTGGTTACATTAGGACTACATGGTCCCGCTCACTGCTCGTTAAGGATATAACCCATCCACCGTATGTGAACACATATCATGACCAGTCATCTGCCCACATACTATTCCCAGAACTTATCAAACCTACTTAAACTCAGTACTACTATCGATACATGATAATTCCCATGTGGCCTGACTACTCTTTGTAATGAATGAATAGCGAACTCATACAGGAACCACATATTATCTAACATCATTACGTTAATACATCATTCTTAATCATACTTATCTGTGTTGTCATATTATCTCTGATCTACACAAAATTGCATAATAGAAGTCCAAAACGAGAATTGAATCTTAAAACCTCATATATAATGAACTAAGGGAACAATCCATACTCTGTAAAGTTTGATCGATTGAAACCATTTCGATTGATTGAGGAAAACTAGAGTTCGAGCGATCAAAGTCATTTTGATCGATTGAACTCTATTCAATTGCTCGAGAGTCGTCTTCTCTAGTAGATTCTGAACAGCATATAAACAAATGTCTTAAGGACGCGTTTAATACCTCTAATCACACCAAAACTTGTACAACATTATAATAAAGAGACCAAGTGAGTAAAAACTCGCGTAGGGTGCGTTTGGCAATGTAAGCTCGAGCTTTAAGCTACAATAGTGTCCTCCTCCTCCTCATCCTCTCTCTCTTTCTCTGCTCCTCTGTCCTCTTTCTCTATCTCCTCTACTTCTTATTCTTCTTCTTCTTCTTTTTCTCTGATACTTTCTCTCTCTCTCTCCCACAAAATATATATATGTGTGTATATATATATAAAACACATACTCACAACTCTCCCAACTCACAAGGTTCAGTAAACTCTCTCACACACACACATGAAACCAGTGTATATATAGAGGGGGTGGGGGTGCAGGTGGCTATTTTTGCGTAAAACTTGGGATTTATGATGCTTACACGTTCGATCGATCGAAGTATGTTCAATCGCTCGAGAGCATATCAGTCAGGTTAGATTGATTGAAAATAGTTTGATTGATTCAAGTGGGGACCACGTATTAAATTCAGGTCGGTAGGGTTTTGATCGCTCGAGAAAGGTTCGATCGCTTGAACTTTAGATATGCTTGATCGCTCAAAAGTAGTTCGATCGATCAAAGGGTGGATTTCAAGTAGGGTTAAGGAAAGTATATGGAGTCTCTCTGCATAAAATAATTATTGAAAATGCAGGGTATTATAGAAAAGAGCTTTCTAGGTCACTTCACCAGTGCCTAGGAAAAAGTTATGAGCATCTAAGAGATTAAAAGTCGCAGTCCTTGCCCCAAGCCAGAAATCACCTCCACAATAGGAGCAAACTTTGGTTGCTTGCCTCGTTTGCCTGAATTTTACTATCTACTCTTCATACAAGGAGCAAACTTCGATCACCTACCTCGTTTGCCCAAAACCTCCAATGAACCATCGTCCAAACTAGGGGAAAACTTCGGTTACCTACCTCATTTTCCCATGAATTTCACTTCTTACACTTTAAACTAGTGTCAAACTTCGTTTGTCTAACAACCCCTTCACACCAAGGGCAAGTTTTCGAGTCACCAAGTTGTTTCAAAATTTTGAAATAGAGTATCTTTTACTCTCAAAGCTAGGGCACTAATTCGAAGCACACTTTAGATAAGCAAATAATTGGCTAAACTTTAGGGAGAAGCTTTTAAAGCTTAGATTTATTAGTAGAGTGCTGCCATGAATAGACGAGAAGTGAACATATAAGTAAAGCGGTATGTCAATTATGAACAAGGCACATTGGATCATGGCAATTTGAGAGTTTCATGTCTGAGTCAATCCTTCTTTGTTTGAGTTAGTCGTAATATGATCAGAAGTGTGTCAAAGATCGAGGTTTCATACAAACCAACCCATTTTTCCATATCATCATCATTCCTGTCAAGTTCGTTCATCCTGATGGTCTTAAATGTGTGGGTTTAAGGTGATTCCCAATTTTAAAAATTGTGGATACAAGCAGAAGTACCAAATATTATTACTACACTAGTTAAGGTCGCAACATGAGAAGTGTCCCAAGTATTGATACTAATCATCCCTGTGGCATAAACTTGTGAGTGGTTGCAAACTACAAACTGATAGTTGTTTCTCAAGGCGACTGATCGGAGAAAATATTGCCAACACCAAAAAATTGTTGCTGATCCAATCAAAGTCCAGATGTGCTGATGATGTATGTCGATGAGATGTGTTATTGAGGTGTTTTAGGGCTCAGAGTCCAGGTTTGTTGATGAGATATTTTGCAAGGGTGTTTTAGGGCCCAGAGTCCAGATGTGTTGATGAGGTGTGTCGATGAGATGTGTTATAGAGGTATTTTAGGGCTCAGAGCCCAGATGTGTTGTTAAAGAGCATCAGATGTGTCGAGGAGCATAAGATGTGTTGAGGAATATCATTGAAGAGTGGAGGAGCATCAGATGTATTGAGGAACATCGTTGAAGAGTGAAAAAGCATCAAATGTGTTGATGAGCATTGTTGAAGGGGCATAAGATGTGTTGAGGAGCATCAGCAGAGTTGAGAAGCATCGTTGAGGAGTTGAGGAGTATCGTTGAAGATTAGAGGAACACCTTTGAGAATTGAAGAGCATTATTGAGAATCAAAAAGCATTGAGAAGCACCGTTAAAGATTTGAGGAACAACATAAGTGTCGTTGAGAATTGAGGATCATCATTTTTGAGAAGCACTATTAAAAAATTGAGAGTCATCGAGTCTATAGTATCATGATTAAGAGGCGCACAAGTCAAGTTTAGAGGCTCACTTCTCTCACCGAACACAAAAAATTGGGCATAACATGACACATATCCCATAGGTCGCGACACACACAAATCATAAGCCCACTAGGAGTGGTAAATACACCACAAATCATAACATAGCATCATCCCCGCATATCTTCCACCTGGTTGTTGTGTATTTGCATGTGTTTGTTCCCTTGTTCGTCCGAACTACATCCTGGTCTGATTCCCCTTGGGATACGTAGCCAGCTCACGCAGAGCATGACCAGCACTGGCCTCAGCATTGTTTTATTTTTCTTGTATTTTCGCAACGTACTTGTTTTTATCCTAAATCTTTTAGCCTCCAAAAGACCTGTCTCTTCAAAGCTTTGGCACTCGCTTGCGACACGCGTTGCCTCGCAAGTTCATGCCAAAGAGGGGCAAACTGTAGACACCCTATTTTTTTGGCTAACAGATTTAGGAGGCCACAAGCATGTCATACCTCGATGATTAGAGAGATCAAATTTTCAGATATTGCCTCTAAATCTCAAAAAGCTCAAGAATTGGTAAAAAAAAGACCAAAATGCCCCTGAGAGCCCAAACACTCCCAAATTTGGACCACAAGTTCTAGAAACACGCTACGTCATAGAAAAAGTAATAAAATGAGTTTTAAAACGAAATCAGGAGAAATCATCAGCTCCTAGAGATCCCCGGAAGTCTCAGAACTTCCCAGAAAGTCCCCGTTGACCGGTTTGACCCAGGTTTAACCAGGGTTTGATCAAAATCAGTCGAATTTGCCTGAAAGTTCTAAGATCATCCTAGATCATGTGAAAAATACTAAAATGAGTTTTAAAAGAAAATCGGACGAAAACGTCAGCTCCTGGGAGCACCTAGAGGTTCCCAGAACTTTTCGGAGATCCCAAGTTTGACCGATTTGACCTAAAAGTTGACTTTAAAATCAAAGCACCGTATCATTTTTCAAAACAATTTCATGGATACTATAGGTCAACAGCTTTCCAATGTATATCGCGCATTATTTTTGGGTTTTAAACGAATTTATTATGAATTTTTAAAGGTAAAAAATGTGATCAAATCGGCTTTTATCGCGAACACTGCAAAACTTTTCAAAGTGACCTAACTCTAACACATTTTTCTTGAAAACTGAACTCCATTACCTTTCCAATTGTATATCATAACCTCAGTTTGGTGTTCGTACGCATTTTTTGTGAATTTCAGACGAAATAGGGCCTTTTAGCGAATACCGGATCCTCAGGGGGCCTAAACTGCATTATCTGGACGTCTGAGCAGCAGTGCCGCCGTGGTACAAGCCCAGTGCCTCTGTGGCACTCTTCCCTAGAATAGTCCATTTTTGTATTTTATTTTGGGGGTCCAAATTGATTAATTGAAAATCAAAATGACGTAGTTTCTTGCTCACAGATGCTTGGGACCAATGGAAGCACTCTTTAAAATCCCAAAACTCCCCCCAAATTGGCCTATATAAACCCCCCTTGACTTCTCATTTTGGGGGTGCCAAACACAAGTTTTGAAAAAGTTATAGAGACAAAGTTATAGAGATGAGATTAGAATAGTGAAAGTGAGATTTTTAATAAGAAATTGAGTTCTCAACCTTGTTTTTACTTCATTACTCTTCTTTACTTCACATTCAATACACCCAACCACCATTTTAGTGAGTTTCTATGAGATAAAAAGCTATTTCCATGTTCAAAGTCACCTTATATGAGTGAAACACCAAGCTAGAAGTCCAAAATCTCATTGAATATCATCTATTGATTGCTTTACTTGCTTATTTACATACTATGTTCATCTCTTCTTAATTTCATTTCTTTCTTATTTTTCTTTATTTACTTACTAGTTCATCATCATCTATATGATGACATGAAGTTTGAGGTGAGTGAATCCTTATGGATAAGTAGCTCTTGATCTCAAAAACACGTTTAATAGATGATGCTTATAACTTCAATACATTCCTATGTATTCTTGAAGTCACATTCAAATGAAAACAAATCTCTCCAGCAATCTTGGAAGTTCTTGACTTGAGTTTGATGTTGATATTCCAAAAGGTTATAATCTACATTTGATGATGAAAATATGCTTTCAAAAAAACCCCTATTCCAAAACCCCTCTAAAACCCCAATGTTTGGATTCTAAGAAATAGACCTTGTTTTTCTCAAAAAATCTTCAAAAGAGTGAGTTAATGAACTTCAAAATAATATTCTGAGTTATATACTCAATGGGTGATTACAAGACCACTTGGAAAGTCTTCCTAACTTATTATAGAACATCCGTGATTTTTGGTTTGACTTGATAACACTTGGAAGGGTTCCATTTCGGTCCAAACATTCCCTCCAAACATTCTATTTTTACTGTCACAGCAGCTAGAATGACTTTTGACTTACTTTTCAGAAATCTTTCCCAATAAGACTGGTTCCAACTTATTTTTCCCTTGAACTTCAATGTGGTAGGGAACTTTTTGCATAATATGGGCCTCTAGATGTTTTGTTTTCATTTTCTAAGACATTTCAAAATTTCAGTCGACAGTACGAACTCTGTTTCTGAGAAATCTCTCTTGTTTATATGATTTCTCTCAATATGTAATGGTTATTGTAGTTTGGCTTTTTGATATGTGTTCTAGACACAATAAGGACGATCTCCAAAAAAATCATGAACTAAAAACATTTCGAACCTCACTTTTCCATTTTTACAAAATCAACTCACTGTTCTGTCCACTATTCACAGCAAGCATGTTTTGAGTTCTTTCCTTTGATTTGATGCATACATGCAATCCAAATTAGCTCATGTCTTAGGAAGTAGTCCATACCACATTTGTACATATCCTAAATTAACAATCTTCATGCATTCATGCATATTTTTAGACTTCTAAGTCATTCTAGAAATCCATGAACACAAACACACTACTACCTTGCACATCCTAAGACCATACATTGCATCCATGCAAGATTTGGGGTTTTTGTGACTCCTAATCTAAGAAGATTATAAGGAATGAACTTGATCATACGTTCATGCTTCCCCTTGATCACATCTTCCTTTCTCAATCATCCCGGGGATAGAGAGGTCTTCTTTTCTCAAAGATTAACCATGTATCATTCTAGCTTGCTAAGCATATTTTATTTTCTTTGATTATTTGTTTCAAGAACAATTCATATTCCCTGTAGATTAGGAAAGCTTGATTACTTGCCCTGAGATTAAACAATTTTTCCTAGGTTTGTTCGTATGATCTTTCACCTTTGCATTGTGTTATATTTGGCTTAGTTCTTATGAATGATATCTTATCTTTAGATCTTCCATTTCAAGACTCTTATGTGATGTAATATACTATCACTGTATTAATTGTCGAACCAAACATAGTATAAGATGATTATTTGGATGCTAATTGAGGCCCGTCGAAAGATGGGGCGTGTTGAGAGTGTTTTAGTATTGACAAATGCTCCTTCCTCTCTCGTACCAAAACACCGAGCCAAGTTCTTTGGTTATGAAGGGCCGATGCCCTTTATCTGTTTGGGTGAGTCAAATTAGGTTTCTTGGTTCCTTAAAGACCAAGTGGCAACTCTGTATCTGTTTTCAACAGACATTTCTTTTCATTTCTTCAATCAATTTCAAAACAAAGGAAAATCAATTCCGAAACCCTACAGGAAACAAAAACAGAACGGGGTGGACTCCCGGATTCCGCTTGTCCACACCCACTCTTCAGGAGGCTTTTACATATGTGTAAAATGAGGAAAGTCGTCGATTTGCTATGCTTCTGATTGCACCTACTGAGCGTTCCGCACTTGTTTTAGCTCCTTTGTAAGGGTAAACTTTACAGCCACATGGAGCTAATTCTATGAGTGGGTCTGACCCTTCTAGTAAGGCTAAGTAGTGGTGTGAACACTGCAATTACCCTAGATACACGAGGGCTACTTGTTGAAGACTCCATGGTCGTCCCCCTGGAGGTCGTGGAGGTCGATTTGGAGGTTGTTTTGGGCCTCCTGGTGGTCGTGGAGGCAATTCCCAGACACATCATACCAAGGTGATCAATGTTGCCGATTCGCGACAAGTTGACCAGGCTACTCCACCTTCTGTGCCTTCTTCAACACAATTGTCGACCACTGAGTATGAGGATGCATTGCGGGGTTTGGATGCTCTTCATAACCTGATGACTCGTCGTGCTCCGCCTACCTCTACAGGTGCTTCATCTTCATTTGTCCAGACAGGTAATTTAGTCACTTCTATGAGAGCGTGTTTATCTCACTCCTCGTTTCCTTGGATTATTGATTATGGTGCATCGGATCATGTGTCTAGCTCATCAGATTTATTCTTTGTGTTTACTCCTGTGTATATCGCAGTTTAACCACACTTTTTAAACATTTTCAAATTTTAAATTCAAATACGAGTCACCGCTTATTTTTTAAAAGGAAAATTAAGATACCATTTTAAAAGCAAACTGATCTTTTAGAAACCAGAGATTTCTAGGTCTGGGATTATGGAATGAGAGGGGAAGGAGCCCGGCGGACTAAAACACCCCCTCTCATCCTATCTCGTGATAGGCCTCAACTCAACATCCTTCTTAATTGAATTATTAATCTAAGCATGCTCTCAACTAATACATATGTATAAATATTCATTACAAAAGCACACAAAATCACGTAATTCAAATAGCAAGCGAGATGACATGCAAATAAGGAACTGGGAAACTTACCCGCGATCCAGCCGCGATATTGAAACATGTAATGCATACAAAAATAGAAAATCCTAAGAAAAGGTCTTTAATCACATATACACATATAAGGCAAACCCTAATTCAAAGGTGTCGTGCATGAAGTCAAAATAATCAATAAAATCAAGAAAATAAATAAACTGGAGAAGAGTAGGGAAATCATACCTCAATGGTGCTACAAAACAAAGATTAGTCCACATGTTTTGATCAAGGTATAATATGAAATCCTAAATTACATATCCAACCTTCTAGCTTAGAACTATCAAGACACAATTATGAACTCCTTATAAGTAGTTGAAGACACAACAGCTCTATAGATATACAAGTCTCAACTAGGAGCCAATGTAATGTCCATATAGAGATGATATAATCCCAACATGATCATAAGGAACCCATAGTTATGTTCAACTAGGTTCAATCAAATGCAACTTTAACCAAGAATTAGTCGTAATCCTACGTATCAACATACATGGATGAATGCATAGACATTATTCATTGATTTTGATCATTTAGCCTCTGGATTTAAGTCTAATCAATCATTATTAAAACATGGATTAAGTCCTGGGTCATGAAAAGGTCATTTAGGTCATCATATACAAAGTTCATCAAAACTGTAACAGAATTTCAGAATTTACAGAGAACCAATAAGAACTTCAAAAATAGAAAAACTATAATTCCAACGGTTTAATCTTAATGATTTTTTCGGTATGTTGTGCCTCTATGAGTCTATTTTCTAACAAGAAAATCAAAGATCAAACGGTCTAATTTCCAGGAATTGGACCAAGACCAGACACTACTTAGAATTTAACAACTCTCTGTCCAGAATTTTTGTGTAATTTTCTAAAAATAACAAATAAATCATAATAACTTTGATCTTTTTAGGAGATCTTATTAACACATTAAAATTTATAGAAAAATTTATTTGAAGTCAAAAATCGTTGATTAATGCTCTGATCTACCTAGCTGAAAATGGACTTACTGTTATGAAATTTTGGACAGAGAGTAACTAGTTTATGAATCTTAAGACCAAACTAACCTAACTATGAAATTTCATCAAAACAAAAATCCTTATGATACATATATGAGTCATGAACACTCTTCAATTGGTCTCATTAAATTCCTATAGACCCTGATTTAATTAAAAATCTTTGATCATAGTGTTTATGAATTCACTGCACCATTTGTTGGATTGGTGTTCATAATCTCATTTAAACTTAAACTATTCCTAATTCCTCTCCCAAATATATAGTCCTTGAGGAATATAAATTTAATTTTGTTCAAGTATCCTCCCACATTAATGATCCTTGGAGACTAGACATGACCAAATCATGGAGACTTTAATGGAATATGAGAAGGATTCCATGAAACTTCAAACTAGAGGGCCCAAATCATAAGTCTAGAATTGGATTCAATTATCATGTATGGATATAGGTATGATCAACCTCAGTTCCATCATGAATCATAGGATTATAAGAGACTAAAGGATCAAACTCAAGGGAATCCTATGAGATATTGAAGATCTCATGGACCTTTAAGAGAAGAATATGAACAAAATTAATTAGAATCATATTTTATTTAAAAATCCAAGTCAAAAGTTCTTTCACAAAATTGTCTTGCGTTAAACCCAAAGTTGTATTTAGATCCAAATCAATGAATCAAAATGAAAATTCAATCACAATTCAAGTGGTGTGTGATGAAATGAGGTAGGAAGAGACTTTTTGAAAATGTGTAAAAGTCTTAGATCTATGAATTGTGATTGAATTCTAGCCTAATTCTAAGTAAGATTAGAAGGTTACCTCTAATAACCTCAGGATCTTCTTGGTTCTTGATGAAAGTCTTCCAAGTTCATCCAATTCTCCTTCAAACTCTTCTTCACAAAGTTCTTGCTTTCTTCAAAATCCTCTTAGTTTCTCCTAATTCTCTCTCTATATTTCAATATATTTTCTTTTCTAAGGAGGATGATGGAAGAAGATCCTTATAATGAGGTGAACCTCCCCTTATATAGACTATTTTCATGGGGTTAAATTGGTAAATTCAGGGTAAAATTCCATGTGCAATGATATTCCATATGTTTTGAAGAAATACAGTCTGTTATAGCAGGCAGTACTCATTGACTTGTCTGTGCCACTCAGTGAATGCTGTTCTGGCACTCACTGAGTGCCGACGTGGCACTCAGCGAGTGCCGCCAGTATCGCCGCATGCCGCTTCAAACGAAATTCCCTCCTTATTTATTTATTTTTCAAATATATGCTTATATACTAATTTATAGTTATACAGTCAGGCTATAAAGAGGGCGCCCTTTTTTTATTAAAGAGCGGACCTCTTTTTTGGCCGTGTAAAAAGTGAGAATTTCTCACATAATTTAAGATGTGAGAAATTCTCACTTTTTACACGGCCAAAAAAGAGGTCCGCTCTTTAATAAAAAGGGCACCCTCTTTAGAGAATCTCTGTATAGTTATATTAATTATATATACATATATATATGTATAGGATTACATATATCTTTTTGTTTTCTTTTCTCTTCTTTTCCTTTTCAATTTTTTTTTTCTTTTCTTTTCAAAATTCTTTTCCTTCCCTTTTCTTTTTTTATATTTTCCTTTTCAAATAATTTTATATTTTTATTAGATATTTTTTATATTGAAATTTAATTTTCAAGCCGTCTCTCTTATATGTACTTCATATATGAGTTTCCCCAGAATTCTCAGTCTCTCTCTTCTTATTTTATTTCTTTCTCTTTTCTTTCGAAACTTTTATTGGGATTGAAGAATCCTCTGAAGAACTTGAGTCATTTGGAAAACCTTCAAATTTCGTCGGACATTGTCGTCATTGGTCTAGAGGTAATCATCCCCTGAATTCGATGGTCGATCAAAATTGAGGTGTCTACAGTTTGCCCCTCTTCGACAGAGCTTGTGAAGCAACACGTATCACAAGTGAATGTCGAAGCATGTGTGAAGACAAGCCTTTGATCGAGCTGCCAAATTTAGGTAAAAACAAAGTGCATTGCAAAGAACAGTCTCATAGATGGTTGGTGCTGGTCGTGCTCAGAGGTGAGCTGCCTACGTATCCCAACGGGAATCAGACCAGGACGTAGTTCGGACAAGTGACTTCCTATTCAAACACAAGCAGTCATGCACATGGGTGCACCTATCCTATCGTGATGCACATGCTCACACAATGCTATTTCTAAAATGAAATTAAATGAAATTGATCATGTTAGTTTCATGTTTGCCTTACTTCATACTTTCTCTGTATGATGCATGTTGCATGATGTGCTAACTAAGAGAATTATTGAATGTTGGTCGATGCAAATCCATTACGAAGACCAAGAAGATGTGATTTATTAACAAAATTGGTCGACATAAATCCGTTACGAGGATCGAGAATATAAATTCATTATATTCCCAAAGCAAAGGTCATTGCAAATCTGTTGCAAGAATTAAGAATATAAATCCGTTATATTCCCAAAGCAAAGGTCATCGCAAATCTGTTGTGAGAATTGAGAATATAACTCTGTTATATTCCCAGAGCAAAGGTCATCGTAAATCTGTTGTGAGAATTGAGAAAACCAATCCGTTATATTCCCAAAGCAAAGGTCGTCTCAAATTTTCTGCGAGAATTGAGAATATAAATCCGTTATATTCCCAAAGCAAAGGTCATCGCAAATCCATTGTGAGAATTGAGAATGTAAATCCGTTATGTTCCCAAAGCAAAGATCAGCGCAAATCCGTTGTGAGAATTGTGAATATAAATCCATTATATTCTCAAAGCAAAGATCATCGCAAATCCATTGTGAGAATCGAGAATATAAATCTGTTATATTCCCAAATAGGACAACGTAAGTCCGTTGTGAGGGCCGAGAATGCAAGTTCGTTACATTCCCAAATAAGGTCAATGTAAATCTGTTACGAGGACCGAGGATGCAAATCTATTACACCCCCAAATTCTGAGAGTCAAAATTAGGAATCAATTGGACTCAAAGAATTTCTTATTTCTAAATATCAGGAGTCAATCGGACTCGAAATAAATTCTAATTCATGAAACCAAAAATCAATCAGTCTTGTTTCTAAAATGGGGACTCAAAGAATCCTTGTCTACAGTTCCTATTTCAGCAAATCAGGAGTTAATCGGACTGAAATCAATTCAATTTCTTAATTCTGTTCAATTTCTAAAATCAAGAGTCAATCAGACTCAATTCAATTTTTATTCTAAAATCAGGAGTCACTTCGACTTAATTCAAATTCAAATTCCACTTATCAGGAGTCAATCAGACACATTTCAACTTTAAATTTCTAATATTGGAAGTTGGGCAGAATCAATTTAGCTCAAACTTTCAAAAGTCTGGAGTCGATTAGACTCAAAGAACAAAATTCGGAGTCAAACAGACTCAAACAATTTCAAATCGCTAAAACCAAGAGTCAATCAGACTCAAAGAATTCAAATTTCAAAATTTCAGAGTCAAACATGCTTGAAAGAATTTACTTTCCTAAAATCGAGAGTCAATCAGACTCAAATTTTTAGAATTCGGAGTCAATCAAATTGGAATCGAATTTTTATTTCCAGATCTAAAGTCAATCGGACTCAAAAGAATCAAAGTTACCGATTCCGGGTCAATTTTGACTCAATTTATATTCAATTTCCAAATCTAGAGTCAATCAGACTCAAAAGCATTTCTTATCCCCAAAAACTATTGAGTTAATCAGACTCAATTCATTTCAAATTTCAAATAGGGAGTCAATTCGACTCAAAACACTTTTTATTTCCTTCCAATCCGGGAGTCAATTCGACTCAAAACAATTTCTATTTCAAAATTCGGGAGTCAACCTGACTCAAAGATTTCACATTTTACAAAAGGAGAGTCATATGATCTTTGAAAATTCACATTTCTCGAACTCGGAGTCATACAGACTCGAAAATTCATATTTTTACAAATACGGAGTCACACGGACTCAAAAATACATATTTTACAAACATGGAATCACGCGGACTAAAAAAATTCATTTTTTACAAACATGGAGTCACGAGGACTAAAAAAATTCATTTTTTATAAATACGGAGTCACACAGACTCAATTCATATTTTACAAATACGGAGTCATGCAGACTCAAAAATTCATATTTTACAAATATGGAGTCATACAGACTTAACAAATCCACATTTTATGTAAGTGGAGTCACACAGACTCAACAAATTTCACTTTTTATACAAATGGAGTCATACAAACTCAACAAATTTACATTTTGCATAAATGGAGTTACACGGACTCAACAAACTTCACACTTTATATAAATGGAGTCACACGAACTCAACAAATTCACTTTTTATACAAATGGAGTCACACGGACTCAACAAATTCACTTTTTACACAAATGGAGTCACACGAACTCAATAAAATTACATTTTACATAAACGGAGTCACACGGACTTAACAAACATTACTCTTTATATAAATGGAGTCACACGGATTCAACAAATTTACTTTTTATACAACTAGAGTCACACGGATCCAAAGAATTGGTTTTACAAAGATGGGGAGTCCTCAGACTCAAAGAATTAATTTTACAAATGGAGAATCCTCAAACTCAAAGAATTGGTTTTACAAAAATGGGGAGTCCTCGGACTCAAAGAATTGATTTTGCAAAACGGAGAGCCCTCAGACTCAAAGAATTGGTTTTACAAAAATGGGGAGTTCTCAGACTCAAAGAATTGGTTTTACAAAATGGAGAGTCCTCAAACTCAAAGAATTGATTTTATAAAAATGGGGAGTCCTTGGACTCAAAGAATTGATTTTATAAAAATAGGGAGTCCTCAGACTCAAAGAATTTGAACGGAGCTGATGGGATTTGTGCTGCCCTAGCGGTCTTTGGAAAGCATGATTTTCTGCACTTGCGGATCATTTGGAAGAAACACAATCAATGTGTCAAAAGAGGGAAGTCAACTTTGCCCCTAATCTTGGACCATTCTCATATTTCAACTTTTAGCATTATGTTATGATAGTGTTTATGACTCCTGCTTGCATTGCTCATGGGATGCTTATGGAGACTTTTCAAATCTTTATTCATCATCTTAAACCCACATATTTGAGATCATTATTGACTCATCAGACGAGGACAAACTCAACAGACACAAGGTGATTGAACCATACTCTGAATTGATGTGCTTTCGTCGTGAATAAATGTATCATCTCATCCTTTTTTTTTACCCCTCATCTTCTTATGGTAGTATTTTATTGATAAATCCAAACTTTGATAAATTTTTCCCTTTTTATTTAGTTGATTCTTTGCCTACCTAGAGTGTGCTTCAAATTAGTGCTTTAGCTTAGAGAATGAAACACATTCCATTTCAAAACCCTTCAAACCAAACTCGGTGACCTGAGGACTTGCCTCTGGCATAGAGGGCTTTTGGCAAATAAAGTTTGGCCCCTAGTTTGAAAGAGACTTGGGGACATGCTTCAAAGGTAAAATATGGATTTCAGTAAACGAAGTTTGCCCCTAGTCTTGAGAGCATATAGGTTTATCCCAAGGGGTTTTAAGAGCATGATAGCACAGGGATGTCTAAAGCAGAGTTTCTCCTACATTGGAGGCAATCCTTATGAATAGGGTAGGATGAGGTGGGTCAACCCATCATTTAAAGGGACACGTGAGTTCGGGAAAATAGAGTTTGCCCCTAGTCTGGAATGAGGAAACTAAAGGTACAAAAGATGTTTACCTATGCGGACCGAGAACCTTGGAAGGTTTGCCTACTTATCCTCGAGCGGGAATTAGGTCCAAAGTAGTTTTGCCAAAACTTGAAAGAATGTGCCAGATCATAGTAAGTGTGCGACCGAACCGAGCAGGTTGCCTACGTATCCCCTAGTAGGAATCAGGTCAAGCGTAGTTCAAGTACTCTGAAGGCCTTGAAAGAATTAGGCTTCAAGGATTGTTGGACTTTTTGAGCCATGTTTTCATTTGGATCCAATGAGTGCTCTTTCTGAAATGGGTCAATTGTGGTAGCCTTTGAACAGGATTATGAGAACATGAACTACTTCTCCCTTTTATTTTCTTCTTTTCTTATTCTTTTTTTTTCTTTTCTTTTCTTTTTTGTTTCTAGCGGTTGATTCTTTTCACCTTTTTACCAGCCAATCAATTTTTACAACTCTCATAACACATCGTGTTTTAATCATACTCTACCATAATCACAAAGCAATATCAACCTTCCAAATCACTCTTTATTTTCTCAAGGATACCTCTGCTTTGTTTTAGGCCCACTTAGCCATGGATCCTTTCACAAAATTTTGAGGCTAATTGATACATTCAAATCTCTCTTTTCATTAATAATTGCTATTCTTTGTTTAGAACAACACAAAGCCTTGAGATAATTCATGTGCAAATGATGTACTTTGAAGTGCTCAAGAATTCTCAATCTTACTTTTTCTCATCTCTTTCCTTTCTTTTCTTTATCTCACTATCTCTTATTTTCTTCATGATTTTGACTGGCTAGGATTCGGGGTTTTGAAATCAACACGCATCTTATTTTTGCTCTAACTTTTGCCTAGGCACCCTTTGGGGTTTTCATCCTAGCGAGCTCCTCTTTTCTTTTTTTTTAATATATTTTTTTATTTTGTGATCTAGCTTTTGCCTAGGCGCCCTTTCGGGTTTTCATCCTAGCGGCTCCCTTTTCTTTTCCTTTTTCTATTCTCTTTTTTTTTTTTGAAGAAGAAGTGCATTTATCCGGCTACATCAAGGTCAAAGTTTATGGTTTTGGACTGGTTGGGCTTATTTATTTTAGGCTCGGTACTTGAGGAAAAAAGGAGATAGTCGGCAAGCTTCAAGGCCAAGTTTATCTTTCCAAGATTGAGTGAGAGTACCTTTAAATTCTTAAAGTAAAGCTAATCAATTCTCTACTACTCTGTGGATTTGGCACAAAATTTTCTTTGTTCTTTGGGGATCCATTTTCAATGCAAACACTTATCAACAAAATATTTTCCATCATCATTTGAAAAGTGATTTAGTGTTGTTTTCTTCTTTTCTTGGTTTAAGCGATCCATGTATTCACAAATAGGCACATCTAAAAATGACTTTTTATTCAACTAGCTGCGGATTATATTAAAGACTTGACAATACACTCGATGGATGACAGGCAAAACAAACACAACTTGGACACTTGACACTTGACTCTAACTTCGACATGACTCGACTACTGACTGGACTAGACCTAACTTTGGTCTTAATTGGAGTGTCACAGATGATTTTCAATTTATTAGATTTCCAAGAGCATCAATATTTGCTTTAGCAACAATATTTCCAAACACTATCTCACCTCGCTAGCATGATTTGAACCTTCGGGATTGCCACCCCCTAACAACATGTGTATAGAAACATCATCCTCGTCTATGGCCTAATTTTTAGTTGATTGGTCCTTTCTAAAATCATTTGGCTCTGCACTCCGATAAATGCCCATTACTCCTTTTCTCCTTTAGAGTCTTCATTCAGCTCTTTCCCAGCTTTTTTTTCTTTCTCTCTCTGTCTACTTTCTCTCTTTCTACCCTAGGCATTTCAGCCCTCTGAGGCTCAGAATCCTCATACCAATTGTCCTCTCCAACTTGAGCAGTGGGTGTAGGTAGAGGAGAATCGACCACTTGCATCTCAACCACAAGCTCCTAATGGGCCAATGCTCTTAGCATGATCATCACTAATTTACCCTTTCATTCAATACTGCTATTTTTCGCTACAATCACATTTTATTTTTTGATTAATTTTTGGGTAAATTGCATTTTGCACCCTCAAACTATACCATGTTTTGTACTTTGGTCCCTAAACTATCATTTTTCGCATTTTGGTCCTTCAACTATCATTTTGTGGCAGTTTGCCCCCTCCTTCACTTTCAGTGACGAAAAAAGTCACTTTTTAGTGACACCAAAAGTGACACTAAAAGTGAGGGAGGGGGCAAACTGCCACAAAATGATAGTTGAGGGACCAAAATGCAAAAAATGATAGTTTAGGAACCATAGTGCAAAATATGGTATAGTTTGAGGGTGCAAAATGCAATTTACCCTTAATTTTTTTGACTGATTTCAAAAGAATTTTCATTATTCTCCCTTTTTATTTTTTTTATATATTTTTCATCAACATTTTCATCATCTTTATCATTTCTAGTCGATTTTATCAAATGCTTGGTAAAATGTTCATGAATGATTCATATGTCACACAGATGCGATGCATGTGTGTATAGTGTGCCTATTCTATATGCCAAAGAAAAGAAAATCCTAATCCTACCACATAAACACATAAGCACATAAAATCCTCACCCATGTCAACCTCGTTACCCTTTTGAAGGTTGAACATTCCTTCGGGAAGTCTATATTGGATGATAAAATCTTTTGAAACAATTTTGGAGAAATTCTTTCGAGAATGAGGATGTTAAACATTTCTCAACAAAGATGATTGGATTGAAACTTTGCTTTGAAATTCATTTGAAAAGCATTTCCCCCAAAAATAATTCCCCAAGATTTTTGGATTTTTCCTTTGAAGATGATCATGTAAAAATATGCTTTAACAAAGATTAGTTTGAAGTTTTAATCAAAAAGTGAACTCCAAAGATTTTTGAAAGACCGATTGAAAATTTTGGAATAAAGATGACAAAAAATTCGTTTGCTTTCAAAGATAGATTTAAAATTATTTGGGTAGAAGGATTATATGATCGGATTATCACTATACTTTTTTATGAATTCGGATACATACAAGGTCAATGATGGTTAGCTAAATAGGATATAAGAGATGCAATCTTATAATCAAGATTCAGCATGTTCTCAAATGCTGCGATATTGAAACATGCAATGCATACAAATATAGAAAATCCTAAGAAAAAGGTCTCTAATCACATATACACATATTAGGCAAACCCTAATTCTAAGGTGTCGTGCATGAAGTCGAAAAAATCAATAAAATTGAGAAATAAATAAACTAGAGAAGAAAGAGTAGGTAAATCATACCTCAATAGTGCTACAAAGCAAAGATTAGTCCACATGCTTTGATCAAGGTATAATATGAAATTCCAAATAACATATCCAAGCATCTAGCTTAGAACTATCAAGCATGGAAAGGGTTGACACAATTATAAATTCCTTATAAGTAGTTGAAAATACAACACCTCAATAAATATATAAGTCTCAACTAGGAGCCAATGCAATGTCCATATAGAGAAGATATAATCCCAACATGATCATAAGGAACCCATAGTATGTTCAACTAGGTTCAATCAAATGCAAATTTAACCAAGAATTAGTCCTAATCCTAAGTATCAACATACATGGATGAATGCATGGACATAAACAAGAAATGAGCTATGAATTATTCATTGATTTTGATCATTTAGCCTTTGGATTTAAGTCTAATTAATCATTAATTAAACATGGATTAAGTCCTAGGTTATGAAAAGGTCATTTAGGTCATCATATACAAAGTTCATCAAAACTGTAACAGAATTTCAGAATTTACAGAGAACCAATAAGAACTTAAAAAATAGAAAAATTATAATTCCAACGGTTTAATCTTAATATTTTTTCGGTATGTTGTGCCTCTATGAGTCTATTTTCTAACAAGAAAATCAAAGATCAAACGGTCCAATTTCCAGGAATTGGACCAAGACCAGACACTACTCAGAATTTAACAACCCTTTGTCCAGAGTTTTTGTGTAATTTTCTAAAAATATCAACTAAATCATAATCACTTTGATCTTTTTAGGAGATCATATTAACGCATTAAAATTTATAGAAAAATTTATTTGAAGTCAAAAATGGTTGATTAATGCTCTGATCTACCTAGTTTAAAATGAACTTACTGTTCTGAAATTTTGGACAGAGAGTAACTAGTTTATGAATCTTAAGACCAAACCAACCTAACTTTGAAATTTCATCAAAACAAAAATCCGTATGATACATATATGAGTCATGAACACTCTTCAATTGGTCTCATTAAATTCCCATAGACCCTGATTTAATTAAAAATCTTTGATCATAGTGGGTTTATGAATTCACTGCACTATTTGTTGGATTGGTGTTCATAATCTCATTTAAACTTAAACTATTCCTAATTCCTCTCCCAAATATATAGTCCTTGAGGAATATAAACTTAACTTTGTTCAAGTCTCCTCCCACATTAATGATCTTTGGAGACTAGACATGACCAAATCATGGAGACTTTAATGGAATATGAGGAGGATTCCATGAAACATCAAACTAGAGGGCCCAAATCATTGTTGGGTTTGTGCCCTCAAACCATTACTTTATATAGGAGACATTGACATTTTAATATATGAATATCAGCTTTACATTTTGTTATGTATGTTTCTTTCATGAGATGATTGTTATCCTTAAGTATCATAGTAAGTAATTCGTGTATGTATGAGATACATACAAGTGAGATATGAATTGCAATTCTTTGTTACTTAGAACATGTCACAGTGGATGTTGAGACTAGGATATCTCATCAGGTTTACACTGTAGCATGATTAACTACCATTGGATGGAGTGATCAATCTCAAATCACTAGAGTGTAACTCTTAGTTAATATGCTAGTGCTTATAGTGCATTGACGGACCTGAGCTTTCCTATTGACACTCAAGGCTGTCAATCAGTCGATAGGAACTCATAACTTGTATAAGGTACGTGTTCTTAATCTTGAGACGTTTATGAACACAGACTGTGGATATGGCTGTTTTGACTTACCAATCAGTGAGGTCTATAGAAGATCAACACCTAGGTATCTTGGGTATGTCATATTCATAGGGTTGTGAACATATATTGTCAAGACAGAATCTACCCTCTGTTTCAGAGTAAGCATTCCCTTGAGAATGTCACCAAGTCGATTACTGAGTACTGCAGTCTTGTTGATAAGAGTTATCAACATGTTTGGTAA
Organism: Hydrangea macrophylla; assembly: GCA_033977485.1. NCBI lineage: Eukaryota > Viridiplantae > Streptophyta > Magnoliopsida > Cornales > Hydrangeaceae > Hydrangea > Hydrangea macrophylla. The sequence goes on along the minus strand of CM066990.1, from coordinate 6,800,837 downwards.
TCATGAGAGGTGAATGGGACTCAAGGAATACAAGAAGTAATCATGATTTAGGTTGATAGTAACAGTTATCCGACTACCTGAATATGATTACGAATGCTGACGGTAGAGGGACATTAGTACACCATACAAGTCTAGTTATCGCTTCGGATATGTTCTTTTGCGTTGGAGTTCAGTTATCGTTTTATAGTGGAGTAAACGTTAACTGATCAGTCGATTAATTTGCTGATCAAAGAGTTTGGTCATGGGAATTAATCAACTGATCTGAGCCAACAATAAAGAGCCCAGGAGGTCCCACTCTTAGCTCCGCTAGGATGCTTGGAAAGGCAAATGAGGATGATGTCAAGACAGGTTCGATCGATCGAAGTTGTCTCGATCGATTGAAGTCTAGACAAGTTCGATCGATTGAAGATGGTTCGATCGATCGAATGTTCGATCGATCGAAACCACTTCGATCGCTCGAAGTCTAGGTCGGTTCTGGGAATCTATAAATAGGGCAGCTGCGTTCTGGAAAAGAAGTTCGTTGTTTTTTATACGAAAAAGCTGCAGAAACTGTTTAGGTTTCCTAAAACCTTCCAATCCTCTCCATTAGGGTTCCCACCAACCCTAGTCCTTCCTGCGAGCATCCATAGGAGTCATAAGAGTGAAGGCCATTTAGTGGAGGCTGTTGGAAGTTGAAGATTTCAGAATTGGGTTCAAGACACTAAGGTATAAACTCTTGTCCCTTCTTGTACGCATCTATGGAATTGACGAGTAGTAGATCGTAGGCTACCAAATAAGTTTTTACAACTTGACTTTTCTGCTGCGCGTTTAAACTTTTAACTTAAACCGGTTTTTCCATCAATCATAGGTCTAGAATTGGATCCAATAAGCATGTATGGATATAGGTATGATCAACCTTAGTTCCCTCATGAATCATAGGATTATAAGAGACACAAGGATCAAACTCAAGGGAATCCTATGAGATATTGAAGATCTCATGGACCCCTAAGAGAAGGATATGAACAAAAGGAATTAGAATCAAGTTTTATTTAAAAATCCAAGTCAAAAGTTATTTCACAAAATTGTCTTGCGTTAAACCCAAAGTTGTATTTAGATCCAAATCAATGAATCAAAATGAAAATTCAATCACAATTCAAGTGGTGTGTGATGAAATGAGGTAGGAAGAGACTTTTTGAAAATGTGTAAAAGTCTTAGATCTATGAATTGTGATTGAATTCTAGCCTAATTCTAAGTAAGATTAGAAGGTTACCTCTAATAACCTCAGGATCTTCTTGATTCTTGATGAAAGTCTTCCAAGTTCATCCAATTCTCCTTCAAACTCTTCTTCACAAAGTTCTTGCTTTCTTCAAAATCCTCTTAGTTTCTCCTAATTCTCTCTATATATTTCAATATATTTTCTTTTCTAAGGAGGATGATGGAAGAAGATCCTTATAATGAGGTGAACCTCCCCTTATATAGACTATTTTCATGGGGTTAAATTGGTAAATTCAGGGTATAAATCCATGTGCAATGATATTCCATATGTTTTGAAGAAAAACAGTCTGTTATAGCAGGCAGTACTCATTGACTTGTCTGTGCCACTCAGTGAATGCTGTTCTGGCACTCACTGAGTGCCGACGTGGCACTCAGCGAGTGCCGCCGGTATCGTCGCATGCCACTTCAAACGAAATTCCCTCCTTATTTATTTTTTTTTCAAATATATGCTTATATACTAATATATAGTTATACAGTCAGGCTATAAAGAGGGCGCCCTTTTTTTATTAAAGAGCGGACCTCTTTTTTGGCCGTGTAAAAAGTGAGAATTTCTCACAAAAAAGTGAGAATTTCTCACATAATTTAAGATGTGAGAAATTCTTTTTTTTTTGTGAGAAATTCTCACTTTTTACACGGCCAAAAAAGAGGTCCGCTCTTTAATAAAAAGGGCACCCTCTTTAGAGAATCTCTGTATAGTTATATTAATTATATATACATATATATATATGTATAGGATTACATATATCTTTTTGTTTTCTTTTCTCTTCTTTTAATTTCCTTTTCAATTTTTTTTTTCTTTTCTTTTCAAAATTCTTTTCCTTCCCTTTTCTTTTTTTATATTTTCCTTTTCAAATCATTTTATATTATTAATAGATATTTTTTATATTGAAATTTAATTTTCAAGCCGTCTCTCTTATATGTACTTCATATATGAGTTTCCCCAGAATTCTCAGTCTCTCTCTTCTTTTTTTATTTCTTTCTCTTTTCTTTCGAAACTTTTATTGGGATTGAAGAATCCTCTGAAGAACTTGAGTCATTTGGAAAACCTTCAAATTTCGTCAGACATTGTCGTCATTGGTCTAGAGGTAATCATCCCCTGAATTCGATGGTCGATCAAAATTGAGGTGTCTACAGTTTTCCCCTCTTCGACAGAGCTTGTGAAGCAACACGTATCACAAGTGAATGTCGAAGCATGTGTGAAGACAAGCCTTTGATCGAGCTGCCAAATTTAGGTAAAAACAAAGTGCATTACAAAGAACAGTCTCATAGATGGTTGGTGCTGGTCGTGCTCAGAGGTGAGCTGCCTACGTATCCCAACGGGAATCAGACCAGGACGTAGTTCGGACAAGGAACTTCCTATTCAAACACAAGCAGTCATGCACATGGGTGCACCTATCCTATCGTGATGCACATGCTCACACAATGCTATTTCTAAAATGAAATTAAATGAAATTGATCATGTTAGTTTCATGTTTGCCTTACTTCATACTTTCTCTGTATGATGCATGTTGCATGATGTGCTAACCAAGAGAATTATTGAATGTTGGTCGATGCAAATCCATTGCGAAGACCAAGAAGATGTGATTTATTAACAAAATTGGTCGACATAAATCCGTTACGAGAATCGAGAATGTAAATTCATTATATTCCCAAAGCAAAGGTCATTGCAAATCTGTTGCAAGAATTAAGAATATAAATCCGTTATATTCCCAAAGCAAAGGTCATCGCAAATCTGTTGTGAGAATTGAGAATATAACTCTGTTATATTCCCAAAGCAAAGGTCATCGTAAATCTGTTGTGAGAATTGAGAAAACCAATCAGTTATATTCCCAAAGCAAAGGTCGTCTCAAATTTGCTGCGAGAATTGAGAATATAAATCCTTTATATTCCCAAAGCAAAGGTCATCGCAAATCCATTGTGAGAATTGAGAATATAAATCCGTTATGTTCCCAAAGCAAAGATCATCGCAAATCCGTTGTGAGAATTGTGAATATAAATCCATTATATTCTCAAAGCAAAGATCATCGCAAATCCATTGTGAGAATCGAGAATATAAATCTGTTATATTCCCAAATAGGACAACGTAAGTCCGTTGTGAGGGCCGAGAATGCAAGTTCGTTACATTCCCAAATAAGGTCAATGTAAATCTGTTACGAGGACCGAGGATGCAAATCTGTTACACCCCCAAATTCTGAGAGTCAAACTGGTTTAATTCAATTCAAAATTCCTAAGATTTAGGAGTCAATCAGACTCAATTCAACTTGAATTCTCAAAATCAGGAGCCAAATCAAACTCAAATCAATTCATATTTCTAAAATCACGAGTCGATCAGACTCAAATCAATTTTTCGACAATCATGAGTCGATCAGATACAAACCAATTCAATTGTCTAAAATCACGGGTCGATCAGACTCAAATCAATTCAATATTTCAAAATCATGAGTCAATCAGTCTTAAATTAATTCAATTTTTCAAAATTAGGAATCAATTGGACACAAAGAATTTCTTATTTCTAAATATCAGGAGTCAATCGGACTCGAAATAAATTCTAATTCATGAAACCAAAAATCAATCAGTCTTATTTCTAAAATGGGGACTCAAAGAATCCTTGTCTACAGTTCCTATTTCAACAAATCAGGAGTCAATCGGACTGAAATCAATTCAATTTCTTAATTCTGTTCAATTTCTAAAATCAAGAGTCAATCAGACTCAATTCAATTTTTATTCTAAAATCAGGAGTCACTTCGACTTAATTCAAATTCAAATTCCACTTATCAGGAGTCAATCAGACACATTTCAACTTTAAATTTCTAATATTGGAAGTTGGGCAGAATCAATTTAGCTCAAACTTTCAAAAGTCTGGAGTCGATTAGACTCAAAGAACAAAATTCGGAGTCAAACAGACTCAAACAATTTCAAATCGCTAAAACCAAGAGTCAATCAGACTCAAAGAATTCAAATTTCAAAATTTCAGAGTCAAACATGCTTGAAAGAATTTACTTTCCTAAAATCGAGAGTCAATCAGACTCAAATTTTCAGAATTCGGAGTCAATCAAATTGGAATCGAATTCTTATTTCCAGATCTAAAGTCAATCGGACTCAAAAGAATCAAAGTTACTGATTCCGGGTCAATTTTGACTCAATTTATATTCAATTTCCAAATCTAGAGTCAATCAGACTCAAAAGCATTTCTTATCCCCAAAAACTATTGAGTTAATCAGACTCAATTCATTTCAAATTTCAAATAGGGAGTCAATTCGACTCAAAACACTTTCTATTTCCTTCCAATCCGGGAGTCAATTCGACTCAAAACAATTTCTATTTCAAAATTCGGGAGTCAACCTGACTCAAAGATTTCACATTTTACAAAAGGAGAGTCATATGATCTTTGAAAATTCACATTTCTCGAACTCGGAGTCATACAGACTCGAAAATTCATATTTTTACAAATACGGAGTCATACGGACTCAAAAATACATATTTTACAAACATGGAATCACGCGGACTAAAAAAATTCATTTTTTACAAACATGGAGTCACGAGGACTAAAAAAATTCATTTTTTATAAATACGGAGTCACGCAGACTCAATTCATATTTTACAAATACGGAGTCATGCAGACTCAAAAATTCATATTTTACAAATATGGAGTCATACAGACTTAACAAATCCACATTTTATGTAAGTGGAGTCACACAGACTCAACAAATTTCACTTTTTATACAAATGGAGTCATACAAACTCAACAAATTTACATTTTGCATAAATGGAGTTACACGGACTCAACAAACTTCACTCTTTATATAAATGGAGTCACACGAACTCAACAAATTCACTTTTTATACAAATGGAGTCACACGGACTCAACAAATTCACTTTTTACACAAATGGAGTCACACGAACTCAATAAAATTACATTTTACATAAACGGAGTCACACGGACTTAACAAACATTACTCTTTATATAAATGGAGTCACACGGACTCAACAAATTTACTTTTTATACAACTAGAGTCACACGGATCCAAAGAATTGGTTTTACAAAGATGGGGAGTCCTCAGACTCAAAGAATTGGTTTTACAAATGGAGAATCCTCAGACTCAAAGAATTGGTTTTACAAAAATGGGGAGTCCTCGGACTCAAAGAATTGATTTTGCAAAACGGAGAGCCCTCAGACTCAAAGAATTGGTTTTACAAAAATGGGGAGTCCTCAGACTCAAAGAATTGGTTTTACAAAATGGAGAGTCCTCAAACTCAAAGAATTGATTTTATAAAAATGGGGAGTCCTTGGACTTAAAGAATTGATTTTACAAATATAGGGAGTCCTCAGACTCAAAGAATTTGAACGGAGCTGATGGGATTTGTGCTGCCCTAGCGGTCTTTGGAAAGCATGATTTTCTGCACTTACGGATCATTTGGAAGAAACACAATCAATGTGTCAAAAGAGGGAAGTCAACTTTGCCCCTAATCTTGGACCATTCTCATATTTCAACTTTTAGCATTATGTTGTGATAGTGTTTATGACTCCTGCTTGCATTGCTCATGGGATGCTTATGGAGGCTTTTCAAATCTTTATTCATCATCTTAAACCCACATATTTGAGATCATTATTGACTCATCAGACGAGGACAAACTCAACAGACACAAGGTGATTGAACCATACTCTGAATTGATGTGCTTTCGTCGTGAATAAATGTATCATCTCATCTTCATTTTTTACCCCTCATCTTCTTATGGTAGTATTTTATTGATAAATCCAAACTTTGATAAATTTTTCCCTTTTTATTTAGTTGATTCTTTGCCTACCTAGAGTGTGCTTCAAATTAGTGCTTTAGCTTAGAGAATGAAACACATTCCATTTCAAAACCCTTCAAACCAAACTCGGTGACCTGAGGACTTGCCTCTGGCATAGAGGGCTTTTGGCAAATAAAGTTTGGCCCCTAGTTTGAAAGAGACTTGGGGACATGCTTCAAAGGTAAAATATGGATTTCAGTAAACGAAGTTTGCCCCTAGTCTTGAGAGCATATAGGTTTATCCCAAGGGGTTTTAAGAGCTTGATAGCACATGGATGTCTAAAGCAGAGTTTCTCCTACATTGGAGGCAATCCTTATGAATAGGGTAGGATGAGGTGGGTCAACCCATCATTTAAAGGGACACGTGAGTTCGGGAAAATAGAGTTTGCCCCTAGTCTGGAATGAGGAAACTAAAGGTACAAAAGATGTTTACCTATGCGGACCGAGAACCTTGGAAGGTTTGCCTACTTATCCTCGAGCGGGAATTAGGTCCAAAGTAGTTTTGCCAAAACTTGAAAGAATGTGCCAGATCATAGTAAGTGTGCGACCGAACCGAGCAGGTTGCCTACGTATCCCCTAGTAGGAATCAGGTCAAGCGTAGTTCAAGTACTCTGAAGGCCTTGAAAGAATTAGGCTTCAAGGATTGTTGGACTTTTTGAGCCATGTTTTCATTTGGATCCAATGAGTGCTCTTTCTGAAATGGGTCACTTGTGGTAGCCTTTGAACAGGATTATGAGAACATGAACTACTTCTCCCTTTTATTTTCTTCTTTTCTTATTCTTTTTTTTTCTTTTCTTTTCTTTTTTGTTTCTAGCGGTTGATTCTTTTCACCTTTTTACCAGCCAATCAATTTTTACAACTCTCATAACACATCGTGTTTTAATCATACTCTACCATAATCACAAAGCAATATCAACCTTCCAAATCACTCTTTATTTTCTCAAGGATACCTCTGCTTTGTTTTAGGCCCACTTAGCCATGGATCCTTTCACAAAATTTTGAGGCTAATTGATACATTCAAATCTCTCTTTTCATTAATAATTGCTATTCTTTGTTTAGAACAACACAAAGCCTTGAGATAATTCATGTGCAAATGATGTACTTTGAAGTGCTCAAGAATTCTCAATCTTACTTTTTCTCATCTCTTTCCTTTCTTTTCTTTATCTCACTATCTCTTATTTTCTTCATGATTTTGACTGGCTAGGATTCGGAGTTTTGAAATCAACACGCATCTTATTTTTACTCTAACTTTTGCCTAGGCACCCTTTGGGGTTTTCATCCTAGCGAGCTCCTCTTCTCTTTTTTTTAATATATTTTTTTATTTTGTGATCTAGCTTTTGCCTAGGCGCCCTTTCGGGTTTTCATCCTAGCGGCTCCCTTTTCTTTTCCTTTTTCTATTCTCTTTTTTTTGAAGAAGAAGAAGAAGTGCATTTATCCAGCTACATCAAGGTCAAAGTTTATGGTTTTGGACTGGTTGGGCTTATTTATTTTAGGCTCGGTACTTGAGGAAAAAAGGAGATAGTCGGCAAGCTTCAAGGCCAAGTTTATCTTTCCAAGATTGAGTGAGAGTACCTTTAAATTCTTAAAGTATTTAGCTAATCAATTCTCTACTACTCTGTGGATTTGGCATAAAATTTGCTTTGTTCTTTGGGGATCCATTTTCAATGCAAACACTTATCAACAAAATATTTTCCATCATCATTTGAAAAGTGATTTAGTGTTGTTTTCTTCTTTTCTTGGTTTAAGCGATCCATGTATTCACAACTAAGCACATCTAAAAATGACTTTTTATTCAACTAGCTGCAGATTATATTAAAGACTTGACAATACACTCGATGGATGACAGGCAAAACAACACAACTTGGACACTTGACACTTGACTCTAACTTCGACATGACTCGACTACTGACTGGACTAGACCTAACTTTTGTCACGCCCCGAAGTACCAAAAATAGGGAAAAATAAATTTCCTTTATGGGTTCGTAGACACGTGACTGGTTATGAGTGTCACCTGATTGTCCAAACATGCTTATAACAATAATGTGATATGGGAAAGTGACTAAGTTCAGCGGAAGCAAAAATTTAAAACATCCAAGTCTTACATCAGTAGTATATTACAGGCCAAAAAGATATCCAAAAGATACATATTACAAGACCAGCTAAACTATTACATCACTAACATAATAGTAACAGAACTATAACAAAAGAAAAGCTCCAAAGTCTTCAGCTGGCGAAACCGTAGCCTTCCTCGTAGTAATCTTCACCAGCATAGTCTTTAGTAGTAAAGTCAGCATCTTGATAGCAGTCGGCTCCGTCTGGACCTGCAAAGGCTGGACGTGGAAGGTCCAGCGACATGAAAAGCCGTTAGCGGTTAAGCTAAGTGAGGGCCCCCTTAAGGTTACCACCACTTAAGGTAAGTTATTCTTCATCTCTTCTTATTCTCGATACTATGTCTTGTTCATCTTTTCTCATTCTCAAAACCATGTCTTATTTAAACCCAATTATTCCCTTTGAAACTTAACCCAGAACTGAACTAACCAATGACATTGAATGAAAGAAGACTTAACTCAAAACGCATTTACTGGTCAAGAAAGAACAACACTCAACAATGAATAGTTAACTGTCGCCCAACTAGCACTCAAACTGTCACCCAAATGGCATAAGTGTGCAGGACATTAACAATCTCTTGGTCGAACACGTCATGCCGATCCTCAGGTCGCCCGCACGTTACCGAATACGTCATGCCGATCCTCAGACCAAGGGTACGGGAAAATTAATAATCACTTGGAAGAACACGTTATGCCGATCCTCAGGTCACTCGTACATAACCGAACACGTCATGCCGATCCTCAGTCCAAGGGTACGGAAAAATAATCAACCACTTGATCGAACACGTCACGACGATCCTCAGGTCATCCGCACTTGACCGAACACGTCATGTCGATCCTCAGATCAAGGAACAAAACATAACTCACCAATCGACTCCATGGAATAATCGAGAGACCAATTTTGCAAGAATTATCCATACACGAGACAAAAGTTCACGAATCGACTTTGACCGGTAGTCACACGACTAGAAACGAGGCCCAATGTCCCTTATTCACATTAAATCTGTTATCGAAGATTTTATCGTTATTTTACGTGTTCGTACATTTCGTAGTTTAGTTCGTTAATATCATCCATTTATAACTGTTAATATTTCGCTATACGTTCGACATTCCATTTTCCTCTCAACATACTTACGATGGAAACTTTCCCGATCACTTATCATCGCAATAATCGTGCCATACAATATACTTATAGTTTGGGTATGAACTTTCCAACGGTCATTAAACTATATTCACGTAGCTTATGGGTTTATAATCATGGATTTAATACCAATAAACATATAGATGAAACCCTTAACATACTCATCTACACGATAGCACTAGCATAGCACAAGATTTTCATAATAACACAGGTACAGGAAACTAGCATCAACAATCAATACCATACATAAACAAAACATCATATAAAAAGCTACACAATCTGCCAAGATACATTTTCACTGTGTTGACTGAAACAATATGATTTATTTGGGCATGATAAATTGTTTTGTGGATCAAACTCAAAACTAAAACATTGTAGATAATAGGATTATCTTCATGCACAAAAAAAATCTAGCTTCAATTACATTTTTGAGCTGCTCAAAATATATATTCTACCTAGACATTTCTATACTTTTGGACTGCTATGTCCCAGATTTATAGCACTGCGTTGTACGTGAATTTCACCTATGAAGGAGGGGTTTTTAGACTGAGCTATAGAAGGGTTATTTGTAGATATATGAGTTATCCTTTACCACAAAAAAACCTAGATTAATTCGGATTTTGGAGTTGCACAAAACATTCATTTTACTAAACTATGTTCTGCTGAGAGTTTCAGTTTCTCAGATTTATAACACTGCGTTGTACATGCATTTCACCCATGAAGGAGTGATTTCTAGACTGAGCTATAGATGAGTTATTTGTAGATATATGAGTTATCGTTTACCACAAAAAAAACCTAGCTTAATTCGGATTTTTGAGCTGCACAAAACATTCATTTTACTAAACTATGTTCTGCTGAGAGTTTCAGTTTCTCAGATTTATGGATTTGTCTTGCATGTCATGAAAACTTCTACACAACAACATCAAACTTCTACTAAAAATTAGTACATATTATATGTGTTCTAAATTGAGTTAGATTACTCACAATTACTCACAATTTACTCACCAAAGCTTGAAATTTAAGCTTGATATTGGTTGATGCTTAGTGAAGCTTGAATCTTCAAACTTCAAGGATGAACTTCTTCTTCTTCTATTCTTCCATGGAGCTATAACTCTAGCTCTCTCTCCCTCTCAATTATATGCAGATTGTAGAGACAAAAATGTCTCAATTGTGTGTATGTGCATGATATATAGGAGATTGGCATGGTTAGGTGTCATTTGCATGAGTTCATGCAAAGACACATGTCCAATATGTGGACAAATGTCATGGGAGGAGATGACAAGTGTAAGGAGTGGCACATGGGGTTGCCATGTGGCCGGCCATGTGGGGTCCACCTCGGGTTGTGTGCAACTTTCTCAATTTACGTGCATAAGTTCCTCGGTATACGTATCGATCTCGATTTACGTGCAACCGGTGTTATTTCTAATGCCCGGGTCTGGGTACGGGACTAAGTTAAATCTTATTATGGTCGAGTCGGTATGGTTACTACAGTCTATATGGTAATACTACAACACGTCCATACTGTCACGTAATTAAAATAAAAATATAATAATATAGTGGGTCCAATACAGAAATTAGAAAAAGCTGATATTATAATGACAGAAAATTACAGGTGTTACATCTTCCACCACCTATTAAAGGATTTCGTCCTCGAAATCTAGATTTTGCTAAGTCTTAGAAAGTACAAGGTACTAATAATATCTCAGGTTTTAAGGTTATGAGGTTCCCACTAGCTAACTAATCAGACCTTCTCAAAAATTCTTTCAAACGTCCAAACTTCTTTGCTAAAACAATGCCAAGTGAAATTCATAGTTCTGACATTGAATATGGCACCTTCGGTCTTTTGTCTTGTTCAATGCTGAGATTGATTTGGTGATCTGCAAGTTCTCTTTCGGGATCTTCTTTGTGGTGGAACCTTGTTTTGAGTTTCTCGTTCCGGACAATCTTTGCGCACACGTCCAGTCTTTCCACAATTGAAGCACTGCGCCTATCAACTTGTAAGCTGTTTCGGTGCTTTGCATTCTTTGGAGTGATGTCCAGATATTTCGCAGCCGTCGCAGATATCACGTTGCTTTGGATTTGTCTCAACGGTAGTCTGATTAACTTTGCTTTCATCATTTCTTTGCCTCTTGTGATGATTCTTGATGTATCTAGAGTTTTCCTCAATGATTGTGGACTACATTTGAGTAGTTGTTCGTGATACTGGTTTGTTTCTTCTGCGTCTTTGATCAGGCAAGATTCTTACCTCTCAGCTTCTTGATACAAGGGTTGAGAAGTCTAGTTGGTCTCACGATTGTCTTCTATAACTTGTAGGGTTCATGGCGTCCTTTTAAGCGTGTTATTGTGATTGAGTTCCTTTGCGTGTCGACATGAAATCATCATGGAGTTTTGGCATCGTAGGTGATGACACAAGTCGTTAAGCAATTTTTCTATGCATTAATTAATACCAAGCATATAAGTTGTTACTAGTAATTGGAGTAGGATTGAATTCACTTGTAAGGAGTTGAATTCATAACAAAATGAATATTCATTATGTACTGAGTTAGAAACGAAGAGGTACGTGATCAGTCACTTGTAGGATCACAATGTATAGAATGAGTATCTAAGAATAACCATTAGAAGATTACTATAGGACAATCATAGTAATGCAATGACTATAGGCGCAAGGCCTCCCAAGTAGGACATAAGAATTCCTTATCTCATGAGCCATTAATTTAGGTGAAGCCTTAATGATAAAAGTCAAGGTTACTAATAAGAAGAATTTGTGAAATGAAAGGAAATGAAGACTAATTTACAAAGGGGTGCAATATACTTGAGTTCCTTAGGTGAACAAATACAAAGAGATCCTTTGCAATAATGTCAAGGGATACGCACTTGCGAAAGTTGGTCAAACGGTTGACAGTCCAAACGATTTACAAAGATTAATTTAACAGATCATAAGTCCAAATGACTTACAATGATTGGTTTATAAATGAATTATTGGAATCGATTTTCATGGTGATAAGTCCAAAGAGGTGACTTATAGCATTAGAAAGCAAATGAATTCACTATTGGATTTATCAATGATCAGAATGATCCAAAATCTTGTTAAGTGAAATCAGAGAGGACAACGAATAACTGTCAATTAGTGAAACAATAAAGGACATCCCAAGGTTCATCACAAGGATAATTGATCTAACGCAACCAATGGTAGAAAATAGTAGGTTTGCTCAAAAGGAGTTAAATTAGAAAGATCAGCCATACATGGTTTTAATTTATAATGTGCGCAGGGTCAGAGATGCATTTCTTCAGCGTGTTGATGGAACATTGATGTTGTAAACCCGAAACGTGTCTTCTCTTGGTAGGCCCTATGCGATCTGATCATTGGCTTGAAGGTGGAATGCAGTACTCATCTTCACTAATGCTCGCGGTGCGAGTCGTTCGTTGTGATTAAACGTGGTCGATGTCAGCAGTCTATGAGGTCGTTCGATCTGTTGAAGGTATGTTCTATTCTTGCATCTTCCATTGCCTCGGGTTAAGTCAATATCTCATGTGCTCCTTGTAGTAGGGTTGACCTTGGTAGTGTAGCAGGTTGTGGCTTGAGTGGTCTAAAAAGCGATTCTAAATGGACGATATGGAGGTGTCTAATTAACTCGTTTCCATAGTCACTTGCGCTAGTGCCGTCAGCGGACTTGTATCAGTCTTCCAAATACAATGGTGGGATCGATCTCCTTAGGTATTATGTTGCTTAGCCTTCTGGACTGGTCCTCAGTTGTTTGAGATGATTCATCCATTGCAGAGATCGAGAAGATTCTTTCTGTTCCTATGTATGAGTTTGTGTCTATAAGGTTTCTATCATACCTTATGCGAAGCAATCATAGCCTATTACATCTCACATTATAGTTATCATCATAATCCCAGTAACTAGAATACGATGATTGAAACGATTGAATAGATTGATCCAAAATGAAGCCAAATCCGAAAAGGTATATGAATTCTCACAAATAGAAGTACAATAGTAGAATGACGTGATCCATTCAAGAATAAGATGTAAATCTAACAATGATTGAATGACTGTTTACTATGGAATTAATCGTAGTATCTCAAGATTTGTAGGAAATGAAAGTAACTGACATAAGGCCTTCAACGAATGAAATAAGAATTAGGTATTTCATAAGTGAAATAGTCCAAACGAAACCCCACTGATAAAGAATAAGGTAGTAACTGAGAGAGACAATAAGTGGTCAAGATGTACAGAGAGTACAATGTTTTTGAGTTCATGGCGAGAACAAGGACAGAGAACTCATTTAGAATTATTTCAAATGAAATGAACTTGTAAGAATTTGCTCAAGGAATAATAAGTCAAAAAGAATGACTTTGCAGTACTAGTGATCGAACTTGTTCTCAAAAGAATTTGTCAAGAATCGGATGATCAAGGTACATACTCAAGAATTGTTGACTGGGGAATTTCTAAAAATTCAAGGAAATGAATTATTTATCAAGGAGTGTATCACAATAATTATTGATGGTAATCGGAGCCACTTTACAAAATATATAGATCCTTTTTCCAGAAGAAATGACCATTAGAATAGAAGGTATCGATTTACTCAAAGGGAGTGGAATGAGTAGAAAGGATACGACTGCTTACTATAGTACTCGCCTACCATATCTAAGGTAAAGTTTGCCTCTCTTATTATCTATTACGGGCCCTCTAAGAACTCCTCCTCAGGGTCCTCCTCCTTCTCCTTGATGTCGGCTGGATCTACTTCGTGGTCCTGCTCAGGCATCGATATGATCTCGTCCCCATCAACTGCTGGTGCTGGATGGTCATGTACATCATCCCCTGCACTCTGAAGATCGTCTGCTGGGTCAACCTCCTCGATCGGCTCGTCGTCGCTACTTGTCGGATCGTCATCAATTGTCTGGTCATCGTCGTCATCTGCGTTGTCACCATTAGATGGGTCGTCTGCTGAGTGGTCACTACCTGCAGAATCCTCTCCACTCGCTATGTCGTCGTCGCTATCTGTATCCATGGGATCTGAATCGGCATTTGGCTCTGGTATGGGCTCAGGTGAAAATGGTGGTACTGGTGCGACAATGATAATCGGGAAGAGTATATTGTCATATAGTGCCTCATCCTGAGACATGCTGATAAGCTCCTGGTGAATAAGTATGGTAGTCTCTGAAGCATGGATCGACTCGGGCTGAACTCGATCCGGATACTGTAATGTATCGGTAAGCACAGCTCTTCGTATGTCCTCTTCCAAGATATGCCTCGCCCTCTAGCAGATCCGCTGTTGATATAGTACAAGGTCGGCAAGCTGGATACGACCGTCGCGATTATAGTGACCTTCGAAATCATCATGAACAAAGCTCGACTCTATAGTCATGCAAAAGGAGCTAACTTAGTGTCAGCACTAATACGAGGTAAATCTTAGGCTCATAACTTAAGGTGTAGGACAATCAGTGAGCGCATCTAAACCTAAAGCTTTGATACCAAAAATCCCTGTCACGCCCCGAAGTACCAAAAATAGGGGAAAATAAATTTCCTTTATGGGTTCGTAGACACGTGACTGGTTGTGAGTGTCACCTGATTGTCCAAACATGCTTATAACAATAATGTGATATGGGAAAGTGACTAAGTTCAGCGGAAGCAGAAATTTAAAACATCCAAGTCTTACATCAGTAGTATATTACAGGCCAAAAAGATATCCAAAAGATACATATTACAAGACCAGCTAAACTATTACATCACTAACATAATAGTAACAGAACAATAACAAAAGAAAAGCTCCAAAGTCTTCAGCTGGCGAAACCGTAGCCTTCCTCGTAGTAATCTTCACCAGCATAGTCTTCAGTAGTAAATTCAGCATCTTGATAGTAGTCGGCTCCGTCGGGACCTGCAAAGGCTGAACGTGGAAGGTCCAGCGGCATGAAAATCCATTAGCGGTTAAGCTAAGTGAGGGCCCCCTTAAGGTTACCACCACTTAAGGTAAGTTATTCTTCATCTCTTCTTATTCTCGATACTATGTCTTGTTCGTCTTTTCTCATTCTCAAAACCATGTCTTATTTAAACCCAATTATTCCCTTTGAAACTTAACCCAGAACTGAACTGACCAATGACATTGAATGAAAGAAGACTTAACTCCAAACGCATTTACTGGTCAAGAAAGAACAACACTCAATAATGAATAGTTAACTGTCGCCCAACTGGTACTCAAACTGTCGCCCAAATGGCATAAGTGTGCGGGACATTAACAATCTCTTGGTCAAACACGTCATGCCGATCCTCAGGTCGCCCCCACGTTACCGAACACGTCATGCCGATCCTCAGACCAAGGGTACGGGAAAATTAATAATCACTTGGACGAACACGTCATGCCGATCCTCAGGTCACCCGTACATAACCGAACACGTCATGCCAATCCTCAGTCCAAGGGTGCGGAAAAATAATCAACCACTTGATCGAACACGTCACGACGATCCTCAGGTCAACCGCACTTGACCGAACACGTCATGTCGATCCTCAGATCAAGGAACAAAACATAACTCACCAATCGACTCCATGGAATAATCGAGAGACCAATTTTGCAAGAATTATCCAAACACGACACAAAAGTTCACGAATCGACTTTGACCGGTAGTCACACGACTAGAAACGAGGCCCAATGTCCCTTATTCACATTAAATCTGTTATTGAAGATTTTATCGTTATTTTAAGTGTTCGTACATTTCGTAGTTTAGTTCGTTAATATCATCCATTTATAACTGTTAATATTTCGCTATACGTCCGACATTCCATTTTCCTCTCAACATACTTACGATGGAAACTTTCCCGATCACTTATCATCGCAATAATCGTGCCATACAATATACTTATAGTTTGGGTATGAACTTTCCAACGATCATTAAACTATATTCACGTAGCTTATGGGTTTATAATCATGGATTTAATACCAATAAACATATAGATGAAACCCTTAACATACTCATCTGCGCGATAGCACTAGCATAGCACAAGATTTTCATAATAACACAGGTACAGGAAACTAGCATCAACAATCAATACCATGCATAAACAAAACATCATATAAAAAGCTACACAATCTGCCAAGATACATTTTCACTGTGTTGACTGAAACAATATGATTTATTTGGGCATGATAAATTGCTTTGTGGATCAAACTCAAAACTAAAACATTGTAGATAATAGGATTATCTTCATGCACAAAAAAAATCTAGCTTCAATTACAATTTTGAGCTGCTCAAAATATTTATTCTACCTAGACATTTCTATACTTTCGGACTGCTATGTCCCAGATTTATAGCACTGCGTTGTACGTGAATTTCACCTATGAAGGAGGGGTTTTTAGACTGAGCTATAGAAGGGTTATTTGTAGATATATGAGTTATCGTTTACCACAAAAAAAAAAACCTAGCTTAATTCGGATTTTTGAGCTGCACAAAACATTCATTTTACTAAACTATGTTCTGCTGAGAGTTTCAGTTTCTCAGATTTATGGATTTGTCTTGCATGTCATGAAAACTTCAACACAACAACATCAAACTTCTACTAAACATTAGTACATATTATATGTGTTCTAAATTGAGTTAGATTACTCACAATTTACTCACCAAAGCTTGAAATTTAAGCTTGATATTGGTTGATGCTTAGTGAAGCTTGAATCTTCAAACTTCAAGGATGAACTTCTTCTTCTTCTATTCTTCCATGGAGCTATAACTCTAGCTCTCTCTCCCTCTCAATTATATGCAGATTGTAGAGACAAAAATATCTCAATTGTGTGTATGTGCATGATATATAGGAGATTGGCATGGTTAGGTGTCATTTGCATGAGTTCATGCAAAGACACATGTCCAATATGTGGACAAATGTCATGGGAGGAGATGACAAGTGTAAGGAGTGGCACATGGGGCTGCCATGTGGCCGGCCATGTGGGGTCCACCTCGGGTTGTGTGCAACTTTCTCGGTTTACGTGCATAAGTTCCTCGGTATACGTGTCGATCTCGATTTACGTGCAACCGGTGTTATTTCTAATGCCCGGGTCTGGGTACGGGACTAAGTTAAATCTTATTATGGTCGAGTCAGTATGGT
This sequence comes from Hydrangea macrophylla, assembly GCA_033977485.1. Taxonomy (NCBI): domain Eukaryota; kingdom Viridiplantae; phylum Streptophyta; class Magnoliopsida; order Cornales; family Hydrangeaceae; genus Hydrangea; species Hydrangea macrophylla. The sequence goes on along the minus strand of CM066990.1, from coordinate 6,783,449 downwards.
TACTACAGTCTATATGGTAATACTACAACACGTCCATACTGTCACGTAATTAAAATAAAAATATAATAATATAATGGGTCCAATACAGAAATTATAAAAAGCTGATATTATAATGACAGAAAATTACAGGTGTTACAACTTTGGTCTTAATTGGAGTGTCACAGATGATTTTCAATTTATTAGATTTCCAAGAGCATCAATATTTGCTTTAGCAACAATATTTCCAAACACTATCTCACCTTGCTAGCATCATTTGAACCTTCGGGATTGCCACCCCCTAACAACATGTGTATAGAAACATCATCCATGTCTATGGCCTAATTTTTAGTTGATTGGCCCTTTCTAAAATCATTTGGCTCTGCACTCCGATAAATGCCCATTACTCCTTTTCTCCTTTAGATTCTTCATTCAGCTCTTTCCCAGCTTTTTCTTCTTTCTCTCTCTGTCTACTTTCTCTCTTTCTACCCTAGGCATTTCAGCCCTCTGAGGCTCAGAATCCTCATACCAATTGTCCTCTCCAACTTCAGCAGTGGGTGTAGGTAGAGGAGAATCGACCACTTGCATCTCAACCACAAGCTCCTAATGGGCCAATGCTCTTAGCATGATCATCACTAATTTACCCTTTCATTCAATACTGCTATTTTTCGCTACAATCACATTTTATTTTTTGATTAATTTTTTTGACTGATTTCAAAAGAATTTTCATTATTCTCCCTTTTTATTTTTTATATATTTTCATCAACATTTTCATCATCTTTATCATTTCTAGTCGATTTTATCAAATGCTTGGTAAAATGTTCATGAATGATTCATATGTCACACAGATGCGATGCATGTGTGTATAGTGTGCCTATTCTATATGCCAAAGAAAAGAAAATCATAATCCTACCACATAAACACATAAGCACATAAAATCCTCACCCATGTCAACCTCGTTACCCTTTTGAAGGTTGAACATTCCTTCGGGAAGTCTATATTGGATGATAAAATCTTTTGAAACAATTTTGGAGAAATTCTTTCGAGAATGAGGATGTTAAACATTTCTCAACAAAGATGATTGGATTGAAACTTTGCTTTGAAATTCATTTGAAAAGCATTTCCCCCAAAAATAATTCCCCAAGATTTTTGGATTTTTCCTTTGAAGATGATCATGTAAAAATATGCTTTAACAAAGATTAGTTTGAAGTTTTAATCAAAAAGTGAACTCCAAAGATTTTTGAAAGACCGATTGAAAATTTTGGAATAAAGATGACAAAAAATTCGTTTGCTTTCAAAGATAGATTTAAAATTATTTGGGTAGAAGGATAATATGATCGGATTATCACTATACTTTTTATGAATTCGGATACATACAAGGTCAATGATGGTTAGCTAAATAGGATATAAGAGATGCAATCTTATAATCAAGATTCAGCATGTTCTCAAATGCTGCGATATTGAAACATGCAATGCATACAAAAATAGAAAATCCTAAGAAAAAGGTCTCTAATCACATATACACATATTAGGCAAACCCTAATTCTAAGGTGTCGTGCATGAAGTCGAAAAAATCAATAAAATCGAGAAATAAATAAACTAGAGAAGAAAGAGTAGGGAAATCATACCTCAATAGTGCTACAAAGCAAAGATTAGTCCACATGCTTTGATCAAGGTATAATATGAAATTCCAAATAACATATCCAAGCATCTAGCTTAGAACTATCAAGCATGGAAAGGGTAGACACAATTATAAATTCCTTATAAGTAGTTCAAAATACAACACCTCAATAAATATACAAGTCTCAACTAGGAGCCAATGCAATGTCCATATAGAGAAGATATAATCCCAACATGATCATAAGGAACCCATAGTATGTTCAACTAGGTTCAATCAAATGCAAATTTAACCAAGAATTAGTCCTAATCCTAAGTATCAACATACATGGATGAATGCATGGACATAAACAAGAAATGAGCTATGAATTATTCATTGATTTTGATCATTTAGCCTCTGGATTTAAGTCTAATTAATCATTAATTAAACATGGATTAAGTCCTAGGTTATGAAAAGGTCATTTAGGTCATCATATACAAAGTTCATCAAAACTGTAACAGAATTTCAGAATTTACAGAGAACCAATAAGAACTTTAAAAATAGAAAAATTATAATTCCAACGGTTTAATCTTAATGTTTTTTCGGTATGTTGTGCCTCTATGAGTCTATTTTCTAACAAGAAAATCAAAGATCAAACGGTCCAATTTCCAGGAATTGGACCAAGACCAGACACTACTCAGAATTTAACAACTCTTTGTCCAGAGTTTTTGTGTAATTTTCTAAAAATATCAAATAAATCATAATCACTTTGATCTTTTTAGGAGATCATATTAACGCATTAAAATTTATAGAAAATTTTATTTGAAGTCAAAAATGGTTGATTAATGCTCTGATCTACCTAGTTTAAAATGAACCTACTGTTCTGAAATTTTGGACAGAGAGTAACTAGTTTATGAATCTTAAGACCAAACCAACCTAACTTTGAAATTTCATCAAAACAAAAATCCGTATGATACATATATGAGTCATGAACACTCTTCAATTGGTCTCATTAAATTCCCATAGACCCTGATTTAATTAAAAATCTTTGATCATAGTGGGTTTATGAATTCACTGCACCATTTGTTGGATTGGTGTTCATAATCTCATTTAAACTTAAACTATTCCTAATTCCTCTCCCAAATATATAGTCCTTGAGGAATATAAATTTAACTTTGTTCAAGTCTCCTCCCACATTAATGATCTTTGGAGACTAGACATGACCAAATCATGGAGACTTTAATGGAATATGAGGAGGATTCCATGAAACATCAAACTAGAGGGCCCAAATCATAGGTCTAGAATTGGATCCAATAATCATGTATGGATATAGGTATGATCAACCTTAGTTCCCTCATGAATCATAGGATTATAAGAGACACAAGGATCAAACTCAAGGGAATCCTATGAGTTATTGAAGATCTCATGGACCCCTAAGAGAAGGATATGAACAAAAGGAATTAGAATCAAGTTTTATTTAAAAATCCAAGTCAAAAGTTATTTCACAAAATTGTCTTGCCTTAAACCCAAAGTTGTATTTCGATACAAATCAATGAATAAAAATGAAAATTCAATCACAGATTCAAGTTGTGTGTGTAGACACCCCATTCTGACCGATTGTCGAATTCAGGGGATAGTTACCTGAAGATCGATGACGACAGTGTCCGGCGAAATTCAAAGGTTTTCCAAATAATTCAAGTTCTTCGGAGGATTCTTCAGCTAAAAATAAAGAAGTTTCCAAAAGAGAAAAAAGGGAGAAACCGGGTATTCGGGGAAACTCGGATAAGAAATATGTGTAAGAGAGACAGTTTGAAAATTGTTTTCAAATATAAATTATTATAATAATAATAAATAGATGATATAAAAGAATTTTGAAAAGAAAATAAAAAGGGAAAAGAAAGAATTTTGAAAAGAAAAATTAAAAAAGGGGGAATTTTTTAATCCTATAAATATATATACATATAAATATATTTCATCTATATAAGTATATTTAGTATATAAACATATATTTGAAAAATAAAGAAAAAGGGTGGTAATTCCATTAGAAGCGGCACGCGGTGTGGACCACCGGAATGCACTCTAATGAGGGGAGTTCTGGCGTCTGCCCTCGATAGTGTCCCGGGACGGATCCTATGGAGCAAACTTCAGGGAAAACTAGAACTTCCTCACGCGGTCCTAGAGACAAAGAGAACCCACCTAATTTTTATTGGAAATTAGGAAACCCAAGTTTGACTTGCCCAAAATTGAATAAGGTTACTCGCCCTTCATTACCAGAAACTAGGTTCGGGGGTCTTGGTACAAGTAGGGAAGGAGCCCAAGCAGGACTAAAGCACCCCCTCCTCGCCCTATCAAATGGTAGGCCTTGATTCAAATATCCTTGTTCTTAATTCATAATTGGTGTTGTTTCCTCAAACATACTAGATAATATATACATGTCAAAAAGGGAACATCTACAAAAAGTAGAACCTCTTTACTATTTTTGAAGTTTGAGAAATAACAGTTTTGGGAAGAGTGGATCAGGACTATCCACTGTTCTTGTAAAAATCATAATTAATTCTACAAAAATCCTGTGAAGTTCTATTTGGTGTCAAAAGAAAGCTATTTCATTGTAGTTTATGACAAAAATAATTCCATGGACATGTCATAATCATAAGGTTTCTGAAAAAGTGTTTTAAACAGACTCTATTATTCTGGAAATTTGGTATCATTTGACAAAAGAATACAAAACATAATAGAAGCATAATCGAAATTCAAGAATCATGTTAATCAAGTAGATCTAAGCCTTTGATCTCTCATCCAATTATCTTAGATGATTTCTAAACCAAGTTATATTCATCAATTGTTGTTGAGTGATCATGGTATGACCATTTTGTATACATAATCATAATTGTAGTTAAACTTAGAAAATTCCAGAAAAGTAGTATCAACTTCAAACGATTAGAAAACGATCTTTACTTGATCGTTGCTCACAATTTTACATCGGCTATAGATACATGAGTTAGGAATCATCCCCAAAAGGTGGAACATCGATAACTATTATAGATTTTCTGAAATTCAAGCACAAAGAGACTATGTTCAAATCTGTCAACCAATTTCTCAACAATTTCTAAAAATAGCATATGGATCCTAGAAGCACTTAAAATGGACTGGATGAAAGCTAATTCATCAAAGTTTACCCAGAAAATTTGAAATTTATCAAACTATGGGTTTTGATGGACCAAATCTTATGGACAAAACCAATTTGTTTTGCTGACTTTTCTCTAGATCATTTTAAAGTGTGAGGAAACATCTTAGGTGTTGATTGAAGCTTATTAGAGAGATCAAATTCATAGATCTACTTCACTATCATGATTTCCAATCAATTTATCCCTCAAGTTCTATGGAGAACTTTAGATCATAGATCAAAGGGACTTACAAATATCCTATTGGAGATAAATTTTAAATTGGAATTCTAGGTAATAGAAATGATCAAGAGATGGGTATAAACATTGGAATCATCCCTCTCATGGATCATATTTCTAAACCATCATAGAATTTAAAATAGACACATATATATATATATAATCATGTATGCATGAATCTAGAGTCCTTCTGCTGGGGATGATTGTTGATGTAGAGTCATTCTGCTAGGGACAATTGTTGATGTAGAGTCCTTCTGCTGGGGATGATTGCTGATGTTCCCTATAATAAGAATTAAAGAGGCCTTCTCTAGCTTCCGTGAGGCGTGCGCATACTCGTGTATGTGTCCGTATGCGCACACACGCGCGAGACCCGGCCGTAAAAAGCCGATTGCGGCCGGGGGGGGAAGTGAGCGAAGCGAAACGTTCCCTCCCGGTTTCCAAAGGAACTCTATAAGCTCTCACGAACCGAAGGGAAGAGAGAGAGGATAGAGTTACCCTAGTTGTTAGGGACAAGCTATTAAACGAAGTCTGAAAGACGAGTTAATAGCGCAGTCTAGAGTTAGAGCGTAGCGAGAACTCTAGAGCCGGAGGATTAAACGAAGTCTGAAAGACGAGTTAATCCAGAGGATGAGGCCGAGAGGCCGAGCTCCCCTCCTAGGGGAACTCTATCCTCTCTCACGACCAAAGGGAGGGAGAGATTATAGAGAGGGAGGGATAAGTGAGCGAAGCGAACGGTCTTTTGCTATTTGATCTTTGATTGATATCATATTTGTTTTCTTAATCCCCTGTTTTATCACAAAAATCTCCTTAAAAAACATCCAAACTCAAAAACGTGAACACACTGAAAGCAACATCAAGGAAAAAGAGCTCTTCTCTTACCAAATAGAGTTTTCCGAAAAAACCTGCTAGTGGAGGAAGACCTCCTAGGGATAAGAGACATAGGGCTAAAGAGAGAGCCAAAAAAGGATCTTTCGTGTAGAGTCCTTCTACTGGGGACAATTGCTGATTTAGAGTCCTTTTGTTGGGGACAATTGCTGATGTAGAGTCCTTCTGCTGGGGACTATTGCTCATGTAGAGTCTTTCGTTTGAAACAGGCCTCTCTGTCGGAGACAAATCTTTTGTTCTTCTAAAACAGGTCCTTCTTCAGGGGACAAATCTTCTGAAACAGGTCTGAAGGCAAATCATCTGAACTAGGTCTCTCTGTCGGAGACAAATCTTCTGTTCTGATGCATGAATTCTGAGAGATACACGAATTCTGAGAGAAACCCTACATTCTGGAGGCAACCCACGGATACACAATTCTGAGATGTACACAATTGTGAGAGATACCCTATATCTGGAGGCAACACGATGCTGAGATAAACCCTCTATCTGGAGGCAACACGATGCTGATAGATACCCTATATCTGGTGGCAACACGATGCTGAGAGATATCATTTATCTGGAGGCAACACGTCGCTGAGAGAAACCCTATATCTAGAGGCAACCCCGTTACTCGATTCTGAGATATACGATTTTGATGGATACCTTATATCTGGAGGCAACACGATGTTGAGAGAAACCCTATATCTAGAGGCAACCCCATTACTTGATTCTGAGATACACGATTCTAATGGATACCCTATATCTGGAGGCATTTCTGATACACGATGCCGAAAGAAACCCTATCTGGAGGTAGTTCTAATACTCGATGTTGAAAGAAACCCTATATCTGGAGGCACTTCTGATAGTTGATGCTGATAGATACCCTATATCTGCTGGGGGCAACATGAATTTTGAAAAGTCTCTGCTGGGGAGATTCTATGATTCACAAGTTTGCTGAAGTATACCTTTCTTCTGGAGGTGATTCTGACGATATCTGAAAGTTCTTTGCTTGGGGAGATATCTGAGATTTCTGAGATAGCTCATATTCTGGAGGCCCTGCTGATTTAATCTGAGACTCATATCGGTGCTTCGACCAACTCAAACATTCTTGTGACATGTCGGGTTTATTCTGACCCCTTCTGAATATCTTGCTCCAGGTTTGAAAATCATGCCTTCTAATTCATCTTCTGCAAATCCTTTCTGGATGTAATTCTCAAGCGCCAGTAGACCCAAATGTCCATTTTTCAAGACAACACATAATCAATCCCAAAAAAATGGGAGTTCGTTGTGAATCATTAATTCTCAGCTATTTTCAAGCTGCGGTGTCCTCCATTCTGCGGACTTTTCTTCAACCAAGATTCAAATTCCCAAGGGTCCTTTAGACCAATTTCAACAAGTTTCAAGCACTCTTTATACATCAAGATTGGACCGATTCGGGGCCAAAACAAATTTCCTAATATCACAATTCCAATCCACAATTGATAGGTACTCAAAAAGACCTGATGATTTTGGCATGACTTTGACGTGCTTCATAAATCTTAGATATTCATGCAAGGCACTCTGATCTGTTTCAACAACGGCTTAGCTCATCATCTAAGGCCGGTCTTCTAAAGCACTTGACACTTCATTTTGACTAGGATAAATTGATGTAGCAACAACGTTCAGAACTTTTGCTTGTATCCACCTTTGGATGCTTTTAAAGTTTCATAATTTTAGATCACTTTGGACCCACACACTCGAGATCACGATAGACTAGACGATGACAAATTAGAGCACAATAGAGATTGATAGACATTGACACAGGAAGATGATACTCTTGACACTGAAGTAGAAGTTTAGAGGAGACAACTCAATTTTGCATGATTTTAATGCGCATTTGCCATGTTTGACGTATCTCTTTGGTTTCATATATTCTTCTCATCTTATTATGATAATACTCAACTGATAAAGTAATGCTTTAAAAAATACTCCATATGGATCTCAATCAATCCTTTGCTTTTTTTGAAATGTGCTTTGAATTAGTGCCTTAGCTTATAGAATAAGAGACAATTCATTTCAAATGTTTTCAAAGATATACTTGACGGCTCAGGATTTGCTTATAATGTGAAAGGGGGTACAGGCAAATGATGTTTGCCCCTAGTTGAGGTGATAAATGGAGGTTTGGGCAAACGAAGTTTGCCCCTAGTATGACACTAGTATCTTGAGGCTCTGGGAAAACTTGAAAGCTTTGCCCCTAGTTTGCAAGGTTCAGGGACCGAGAGCCAGGGAAGCTCGCCTACTTATCCCCAAGTGGGAATCAAGTCCAAAGTAGTTCGTCCAAGTCTTGAAAGAAGGTATTTGAGATTCGACTGAGTGTTTCAGGAGCAGTGACCGAACCGAGTAGGTTGCCTACGTATCCCCAAGTAGGAATCAGGTCAAGCATAGTTCCTCGAAAGCTGGAGGTTTTGAAAGAGCAAGGATTTAAGAATTAGGGGCTTTTCAAGCCCTATCATCAGACAGATTTTCTTAAGCAGGTCACTTGTGGTAACATTGAAAGAAACTAAACTACCTCTCATTTTTCTTTTCTTTTCTTCTTTCTTTTTCTTTCTTTTTGTTTTTGACGGTTGGTTCTTTTCACCTTTTCACTAGCCAGCCAATTTTACATTTCTCATCATACATCATACATGTTTTTGGAGCAAGATTAGCCCTTAAAATTTTTTGGGCTTATTCGAAGATATTATAATTCAAAGCTTTGGGAATTCATGTTCCCGATTTCTCGATCTTCTTCATTTTCCTTCCTCTTCTTCTCTTTTATTTTCTTTTCTCTCTAAAGTTTTGACTGGCTTGGATCAAGTTCTTGAAAACAAAATGCAAAATTTTCTTTTCTTTTCATGCTCTAACTTTTGCCTAGGCACCCTTTTGGGTTTTCATCCTAGCGAGCTTCTTCTTTTCTTTTTCTTTTTTCTTCTTTTTCTTTTGTGCTCTAACTTTTGCCTAGGCGCCCTTTCAGGTTTTCATCCTAGCAAGCTTCTTCTTTTTCTTTTTTCTTTTTGAGAGAAGTAGTTCATTCAAAATATTTAGCTACCATCAAGGACAAAGTGTACATGGCTCGTAGGTTCGATAGGTTTGAATGGCTCATTTTTCTCGGCTCAAGATTTCGAAATGGGAAGATCAGGGATTTAAGCTGGTCCTGAGTTACTATCAAGCATATCTTTTCAATATTTAAGCAAAAGCATCTCAAGATTTTTAAAGTAAGACTAATCAATTCTTAGCTTTCTTCGGCGTCAGCGCAAATTAACTTTGATCCTTTTAGGATTCTTTTCAATGCACAAAATTATCAACAATGTATTTTTCATAATAATCAGAGAAATGATATTTTCAGCTTAGGGATTCATTCATTCATGACTAGGCGCATTTAATCAAGTAAATCAAGATTTCATTTTATTACTTCGAAAGAGAAGGATTATAGTACTCGACATAGACATAAACACAACTTCACGCTAGATAGACTTAACAACAAGACTTAAATTCTAAAACATAAAACAGACTGGACTCAATTTGACTGGATCTCAAGTGGAGCGTCACTGTGTTTTGCTTATTCATCTTAAGCATCCATTTGGCTTCAACAAGCAGCTATTCCAAACATCATCACTTCATCACTTTCTTGAGCTTCCATTTTCCACCAAAGGCTCAAGCTCCTCGGTTAACCCTTTAGGCCTATACTCATCGTCTTCGAGGCACCAATAATCTTCCTTGGAAGATTGAATAAGTGAATCCACAATATTAGGCAAAATTTTGTGGGTCATTGGCTGTCCCAAAGCTGAGATATAAATTGTCAGGTCATAGCATGCAGATTCTATCTCAAGATAATTGACATTCTGTGGCAACTGAGCCCTTTGATAATTCATAAATGGATTTCTATTACCATTTGGCTGTGTAGGAGGAGGGGCAATGATCCCCTTATCAATTAGATCTTGAATTTCATGACTAAGCCTCCAACATTTATCTGTGCTATGTCCACGCCCTTGATGAAAATTGCAGTACAAATCAGTTCTAAATTTTGGCAGAAGCAGATCCGGCTCTGGGTACGGCCCTAACTTTTTGAGATATCCCCTTTCTAACATTCTCTCAAGCACATTGCTCAAAGGCATTCACAAATTAGAAATTTCTCTTTTTTCACTTGATTGCCCCTGGTTCTGGTTTTTCTTTACAACTCTAATGTTCTCATTTGTCAATTGTGGTGCCAATGCATCGCTATCAGGTAATGGATGATTGTTCAAATAAATAGGCCCTTTGAACTTTTTTTGAACGCCTTGCATTGGGAATATCAAAGAATCCCTCCTTATCAAGCTTGTGGTCATCAATTCTTCTGCTTTTGCGGGTCGCATTCTCCAGTATACCACTCTTGGTGAGCTTGTCAAGAATATCCTGATCCAGAGTTTGTATTCCTAGATTAGCCAATCTTTCCAACCACTCATATCATCACAAGGTGCAAGAGGTGGAGGTGGAGTCGGAGGCGTTGTGTCATCCAATTGCTTTATCACACCCATCATTTTCACAAGCAGTTCACTAATTTGGTTGACAGTAGATTCCATAGCAGTCATCCTAGCATCCATATCGGCTTCATGTGTCATCTTTCCAACCCTGACTGATTCAGCTGATCTTACCCCAAACTTTTATCTGATCAAACGACTGCTCGGAGCTCTGACCCAAGAAGGAGCACAACTCTTTTGTTCTATCTTCTTTTCTCTTATTTATTAGGGATTTTCAAATAATCAGGGGTCTTTATTGTAAAAGAATTTTAAAAGAATGGTGTTTTACAAAAAGTGGATTTACAAAGATGGAAAATCTTTTCCTTTTCAAAATCATTTTCTAAAATCAAAGAAATCTTTTTTGAAATTCTGAGGAAAACAAACCTTTTCTTTTTTTGAAAGTATATCAGAGGCATCGCACTTGTGAGTCGTATATGCAATGCTCGTGTAGTGTATGCAATGCAGATGAAATGCAATCTAATCTAAATGCATTGCACCTTAATCTAGCTTAGACCTAGCATATCAGCACATAAGATTCCTTGAGTATGCTAATCATCTTATTAATCCAATCATTATCCAAGGATTTTTAGCTTTGAAATTCTTGATGGCTCAGGTTTGCAAAATTGAATTTTTCATGAAAATCTTGAAAGAGAGGCGGAGATTTGTAATTTACAAAAATATTTTTGAACCATCAATGCTTGTGGTGCTAAATCATGACTTTTTCAAAAATTGAGGTAGGAAATTCTAAAATCTGAGTGGGAAATCTTTGAATCATCAAAGCGCGAAATCATGATTTTTGAAAAGCAGTGTAGAAATTTTGAAATTCTCTAGAATTTGGGTAGAATTTGAAATTGAATCATCAAATAGGAATTTTGAAATTCTCTAAAATCTAGGGAGAACTTTGCGAAATCATGACTTTTTAAAAAATTGAGGTAGGAAATTCTAAAATCTGAGTGGGAAATCTTTGAATCATCAAAGCGCAAAAACATGATTTTTGAAAAGCAATGTAGAAATTTTGAAATTCTCTAGAATTTGGGGAGAATTTGAAATTGAATCATCAAATAGGAATTTTGAAATTCTCTAAAATCTAGGGAGAACTTTGGAAGGATTTTGTGAAAGTGAATTTCAAAGCGAATTTTCGAAAAGGGACATTCCTGAAATTTTCAAAAGATTTGGGTTTTTCAAAAAAGCGCTTGTATTTTCAAAATTTTCAAAGAATTGTCCTCGAATAATGATTGGATGTTCGGATAATGACCATACCACTCTAGATGAATCTACCATACACGTCCTCACCATCCAAATAATCCCTTACGGGCAAACGTAAATAATTCATCACATTGTCCTAATCAAAGATGAAAATCAAGATCCTAATTGAAGTGTTCTATAGAAACTATACGCAAAGGCTGGGTTTAGTCTCATAAAGGGTCCATTAGCAAGCCAAGGGCTCTATATACCGCAAGCGATACAAGGCTAGCGGTGACCACATGCTACCAAAACTCTTGATGAATGGAGGAAAGGGGGACCTCCAACCACAAGGCAATGGTCTCAAGCAGTCGCGGTGAAAGAACAATGCAAGTGCAAATGCAGGTAGAAACAACACGATTATCGAATTAATAACAAGGAAATTCATTGGCTCCAGTCAAACCCTCGAAGAATAAGAAACCAACAGTTTCATGTTCAAATCCCCAACAGAGTCGCTAGATTGTCGACCACCGGAATGCGCTCTGATGAGGGAAGTTCTGGCGTCTTCCCTCGATAGTGTCCCAGGACGGATCCCAAGGAGCACACTTCAGGGAAAACTAGAACTTCCTCACGCGGTCCTAGAGATAAAGAGTCGCCACCTAATTTTTATCAAGAATTAGAAAACCCAAGTTTGACTCACCCAAAATTGAATAAGGTTACTCGCCCTTCATTACCAGAAACTAGGTTCGGGGGTCATGGTACAAGAGGGGAAGGAGCCCAATCAAGACTAAAGCACCCCCTCCACGCCCTACCAAATGGTAGGCCTTGATTAAAATATCCTTGTTCTTAATTCATAATTGGTGTTGTTTCCTCAAACATACTAGATAATATATACATGTCAAAAAGAGAACATCTACAAAAAGTCGAACCTCTTCACTATTTTTGAAGTTTGAGAAATAAGAGTTTTGGGAACAGTGGATTAGGATTGTCCACTGTTCTTGTAAAAATCATAATTAATTCTACAAAAATCCTATGAAGTTCTATTTGGTGTCAAAAGAAAGCTATTTCATTGTAGTTTATGAAAAAAATAATCCCATGGACATGTCATGATCATAAGGTTTCTAAAAATGTGTTTTAAATAGACTCTTTTATTCTGGAAATTTCGTATCATTTGACAAAAGAATGCAAAACATAATAGAAGCATAATAGAAATTCATGAATCATGTTAATTAAGTAGATCTAAGCTTTTGATCTCTCATTCAATTATCCTAGATGATTTCTAAACCAAGTTTTATTCATCAATTGTTGTTGAGTGATCATGGTATGACCATTTTGTATACATAATCATAATTATAGTTAAACTTAGAAAATTCCAGAATAGTAGTATCAACTTTAAATGCTTAGAAAACGATCTTAACTCGATCGTATGCTCACGATTTTACATCAGCATATAGATACATGAGTTAGGAATCATCCCCAAAAAGTGGAACATCGATAACGATTATAGATTTTCTATTCAAGCACAAAGAGACTATGTTTAAATCTGTCAATCGATTTCTCAACAATTTCTAAAAATATCATATGGATCCTAGAAGCACTTAAAATGGACCGGATGAAGGCTAATTCATCAAAGTTTACCCATAAAATTTGAAATCCATCAAACTACGGGTTTTGATAGACTAAATCTTATGGACAAAACCAATATGTTTTGCTGAATTTTCTCTAGTTCATTTTAATGTGTGAGAAAAACATCTTAGGTGTTGATTGAAGTTTATTAGAGAGATCAAATTCATAGATCTATTTGACTATCATTATTTTCAATCAATTTATCCCTCAATTTCTATGGAGAACTTTAGATCATGGATCAAAGGGACTTACAAATATCCTATTGGAGATGAATTTTAAATAGGAGTTCTAGGTAATAGAAATGATCAAGAGATGGGTATGAACATAGGAATCATCCCTCTCATAGATTATATTTCTAAACCATCATAGAATTTAAAATAGATACATATGTATAATCATGTATGCATGAATCTAGAACTAGAATAGAAAAAGGAAATCAAAATTGAAAATCAATTCTAATTATGAATTATCAACAAAATCAAAGAGATTTGGATCTAGCTATGTGAGTGTGTGAAGAACAAGAGATGAAGAAGATGAGTGTTCTAACATATAAAATAAAACTAAGCTAGATCCAAATCTTATAGATCTATACATACAAAAATAGGAATTAGAGATGAATCATAGATGTCTCAATTGTGTAATCAAAGTTGATTTGAAGATCTTCTTCTTCAAGTGTTCTTCAAGCTCTTCAAGCATTCATCCATGGAAGTTAATGGAGGCAATTGATGTCTAATTCATCTAATCTAATTATCTTGAGATTAGTTTTATAAAACTTTCATTCATATTTCACTTCCTCTCTCTAGAAATCTATATAATTCTAAGTGTATTCCTCTGTATCTTGTATATTCCGTTGTGTGTAGTTGTGTGTACTTGTGTGTACTCTCTTGTCTATATCTTGTGTGATCTCAAGGTGATCTCATATGGATCTATATATAGAGTTTTAAAGACTTAGCTCTTAAGTTACAGGGTTAAAATAGGATTTTCAGAGAGCAGAAAAGGGTTAAAATGGCTATTTCGGTGCCTAAACGCAATTTCCAGGCAAATTCCTCACAGTGGGAGCCTTCTAGAAGGGTTTGGAACCAAAAAACCGCGATATAGAACACCATTCATAGGTGTCAGTTATGGTGGGACCTGCCACCTCACAACCCAAAACCGCCATCTATTTTTTTGGTTACCCTGGTTGCCCATAAGCCCTGTTTTAAAAATTATGTGCACTACTTTTCCAGTTTTTCGTAAAAATGCTTTTTGGTATCCAAAATCATCCATTTAGGTACCGTTGGAAAGCTTTCAAGTTGATTTTTATTATAAAAATATTCCTAGAGGTTTTGAAATGATAATTGAAGTCCAATTGAAGCTCGGAAGTCCTCCGGAACTTTCGTCGTCTTTCTGAAATCAAACGACGTCTTTTTCAAAATTGCTTTCAATTGTGCGTCGATTTTGAACTTTTCTTTAAAATTGAATCTTTGGATACCTAGAATACTACATTTAGAACACTTAATGTTCATATAACCCTAAGTGAATATGAATTCAGAGAGACGATTTTGACAAAATCGGGATTTATCCATGGAAAAGGGCTTTTCTGAGCTTGAAGTCACTCTCCAAAGTTCGATCTTTCGATTGTGTGGAATCCAGTACCTTCCATGGAGTACTTTTTATCATCGAATCCTCCAAGACGTTGTCCACCCTAAATTCTATCAGTGTGGTCAAAATTGGGTGTCTACACGCGGTGATGCCGACAGCACTCGCGGCGCCGGCATTCATTGAGTGCCGCGCTGACAGTTAGTGAGTGCCGAAACGGCATTCTCTGAGTGCCGCAGACAACTCAGTGAATGTCGCAAGCTGTAATAGACTATTTTTCTCAAATACGTATGGAATATCCTTGCACATGGGGTTTTCACCCGAATTTACCTAATTAACCCTTTGAGGGTGGTCTATATAAGGAGATCTTCATCTCTATTGTTGTGCTCCTTTTTAAAAAACAAGAATTCTATATAGATTATACATACAATAAAGAGATATTAAGAGGATTTTTGAAGAAACACACAAGAACTTTGAAGAATTTGAAAGAGGATTTGAAGAATTTGGAAGATCTTCTTCAAGAATTAAGAAGAATCCTGAGGTTACTAGAGGTGACCTTCTAGTCCTATCTAGAATTAGGCTAGAACTCAATCACAAATTCATAGATCTAGGACTTTTACGCATTTCCAAAAACTCTCTTCTTACCTCATTTCATCATACACCACTAGAATTTGTGATTGAGTTTTGTTTGTTCTACTCATTGATTTGGATCTAAATAAGCCTTGGGTTAAGTTCAAATGAATTCAAAAGTAAAACTAAAATATATCCTTCTTTTGCTTTTTTTAGGATTTGTGAGATCTTCAATATCTCATCAAGTCCCATGAATATGATCTCTTATTCTCTATGATCTTATGGTCTTATACGAAATAAGGAGGATCATAGTTTTATCCACACATGATTGGATGGGTCCAAATCTTAGTTCATGATTTGAATCCTTCAACTGGTAATTTCATGGAATCCCCCCATATTCCATAGAGATTTTTGTGGGTTGGTTATGTTTAGTCTCCAAGGATCATTAACTTGAGAGTAGAACTAAATGAAATAAACACATATTCCCCAAGGATTATGTATTTTGGAGAGGAATTAGAAATAGTTTAAGTCTAAAAAAGAAAATGAATACCAAGTCAATATGGGTGCAGTGAATTCATGAACCCACTGAGATCAAATATTTTTAATTAAATCATGGTCCATGGGAATTGAATGAGACCAATTGGAGAGTGCTCATAACTCATATATGAATCACTAGATTTTCTGTTCTGATGAGATTTTATGCTTAGGATGGTTTGGTCTTATGATTTGTGAACTAGCCACTCTCTGTCCAAAATTTCAAAACAGTAAGTCTATTTTAAACTTAGTAGATCAGAGCCTTAATCAAAATTTCTTGGATTCAAATAAAATTTTCTAGGAAGTTTAATGTGTTACCAAGACTCTCTAAAAAGATCATAGTCATTCTGATTTGTTTGCTATTTTTAGAAAATCATACAATTACTCTGGACAGAGGGTTGTAAATTTCTGAGTGATGACTAGTTTTTACCCAATTCCCAGAGATTGAACCGTTTGATTTTCAATTTTCTTTTTGGGTTAGAGGCACAACATACTCAAAAATCATTAAGATCAAACCGATGGAAGTATGATTTTTCTATTTTTTAAAAGTCTAGTATGCTCTCTATAAATTCTGTCATAGTTTTGCTAAACTTTATAAATGATGGTCCAAATGTCTTTTATATGACCTAAGGCTTGAAATATACTTGAACAATGATCAAATGAACTAAATCCCAGAGGCTAAGTGATCCAAATTAGTGAAAAGTTCATAGCTCATTATCATTCATGTCCGTGCATTCATCCATATATGTTGATGTTTATGATTAGGACTAACTTCTAGCTTAAGATTGCATTTAATTAAACTTAGCTGAGCATAACTATGGGTTCCCTATGATCATGTTGGGATATATCATCTCTATATGGACATTACATTGGCTCCTAGTTGAGACTTGTATATCTATAGAGGTGTTGTCTTTCTAACTAATTAGAAGTAATTCATAATTACATCAACTCTTTCTATGCTTAGTGGATTTAAGCTAGAAATTTAAGCATGTTATTTAGGACTCTATAGTATATCTTGTTTAAAGTATGTGGTCTAACTATTTGTTTTGTAGTGCTATTGAGGTATGATTTCTCAACCCCTTTCTAATTTATTATTCCCCGATTTTATTGATTTTTGACTCCATGTGCGACACCTTAGAACTAGGTCTTGCTTTATTTGTATATATAAATACGAGACCATATTCTTAGGTTTTATTTTTATTTATATGCGTTGCACGTTTAATATTCGCGCCTGAATACCGGGTAAGTTCCCTAGTTCCCTATTTGCATATCATTTTACTTGCTACTTGAATTATGTGGTTTATGAATGATATTTTATTGTTAACAATCTTGCACCCTTTTAGACATGCTTTTGTAATGTATATATATGTATGTATTAGTTGAGGGCATGCTTGGATTAATAATCCAATTAAAAAGGATGATGAGTAGAGGTCTATCACGAGATAGGATGAGAAGGGGTGTTTTAGCCTGCCGGGCTCCTTCCCCTCTCATTTGATAATCCCCGGACCTAGAAATTTTTGGTTTTTGAAAGATCATTTTGCTTTTAAAATGGTTTCTTAATTTTCCTTTTAAAAATTAAGTGGCAACTCGTATTTGAATTTGAAAAAGTTTTAAAAATCGTGGTTAGCCTGCGATATCCATAATATGGCGACACTGCGGGTGTGGATACCGGAATTCCACCGCTTCGTTTGTTTGAGATTGTTTTGAAATTGATTTGAATCAAAGAAAGAAAATAGGTCTGTTGAAAACAGATACAGAGTCGCCACTTGGTCTTTTAAGGAACCAAGAAACCTAATTTGACTCACCCAAATGGATAAAGGGCACCGGCCCTTCATAACCAAAGAACTTGGTTCGGGGTTTTGGTACGAGAGAGGAAGGAGCCTTTGTCGCGACTAAAACACCCTCAACTCGCCCCGTCTTTCGACGGGCCTCAATTAGCATCCAAATAATCATCTTATACTATGTATGGTTCGGCAATTAATACTATGATAGTATATTACATCACATAAGAAACTTGAAATGGAAAATCTAAAGATAAGATATCATTCATAAGATCTAAGTCAAATATCATACAATGTAAAGTGAAAGATCACACAAATAAACTTGGGAAAAATAGTCTAATCATGTATCAAATAATCAAGATTTTCTAATCTAAAGGGGGACATGAATTGTTCTTGAAACAAATAGTCAAAGAAAACAAGGATGCTTAGCAAGCTACGATGATGCATGTTAATCTTTGAGAATAGAAGATCTCTCAATCCCCGGGACGGATGAGAAAGGATGATTAGGTCGAGGGGATCATGAACGTGTGATCATGGTCATTCCTTATAATCTTCTTAGATTAAGAGTTACAAAAAACCCCAAATCTTGCATGAATGCAATGTATGTATCTAAAATGTGCAAAGGTTGTAGTGTGTTTTGTGTACATGGATTTCTAGAATGACTTAGAAGTCTAAAATGTGTATGAATGGACGGATGAAATCAATATGGGATATGTACAAATGTAGTATGAACTACTTCCTAAGATATGAACTAATTTGGAATGCATATAAGCATCAAATCAAAGAATGAAAGTTAAAATGTGCTTGCTGTGAATAGTGGACAGAACAGTAGCATCATCTTTTGGAAATTGAAAAGAGGGGTTAGGAATGTTTTCAATGCATGATTTTTTATGGAGATGTTCCTTATTGTGTCTAGAACACAACCCAAAAGGACAATCTTGAATAGCTATCACAGATTGAGATAAATCATATAAACAACACAGGTCACTCAGAAACAGAGTCCGTACTGTCGACTGAAATGTTAGAAAATTTTAGAAAATGAAAACGAATGATCTAAGGGCCCATTTTATACAGAAAGTTCCCTAAGATATTGAATTTTAATGGAAAAATAAGTTAGGGCCACCCCTTTTGGAAAAGTTTTCTGTAAAAGAGGTTGGAAGTGGACCTAGCTGCTGTGACAGCAAAATCAGAATGTTTGGAAGGAATATTGGGATCCAAATGGACCATTTCCAAGTACTTCCAAGTCAAACCAAAAATCATGGGTGTTCTCCAATGAGTTAGGAAGACTTTCCAAGTGGCCTTGCATCCATATGTTGAGTATTGAGTCCTAGAGAAATCTTTGAACTCAACTCACTCACTGTTTTGACTCATTGTTTTGAAGATTTTGGAGAAAACAAAGTTTTGTTTCTTGAAACCAAATGAGAGGGATTGAGAGGGGTTTTGAAATAGATGTTTTGAAAGCACATTTTCAATACTCAATAAGGATTATAGCCACTTAAAATGTCAACATTAAACTCATCATCAAGAACCTCCAAGATTGTTGGAGAGATTTATTTTTATTTTTGAACATAACTTCAATACATTTCAAGAATACCTTGGAAGTATTGAGGTTATGATCATCATCTATCAAACATGTTTTTGAGGTCAAGAGCTACTATCCATAAGGATTCACTCACCTCAAACTTCATGTCATCACTTAGATGATGATGAACTAGTAAGTAAATAAAGAAAAGAAAAAGAAATGAGATAAGGAGAGATGAACATATATATAATCAAAGCAAGTAAATAGCAATCAATAGATGATAATCAATGTGATTTTGGACTTGTATCTTGGTGTTTCACTCATAGATTTTGACATTTGGACATGGAAGTAGCTTCCTATCTCATGAATGCTCGAGAATGAGGGTTGGAGTGGACTTTGAGTGTGAAGTATATAGAAGGATGATGGAAGAAAACAAGAATAAAACTCACTTTCTTATGGAAAAGCAATGGGAGAAGCTCCCTTTCTCTCTTCTAAACCTATCTCTATCTCTCTTCTTCTCTACAACTTTTCAAGCTTTTCACTTGGCCCCCCTAAAATAAAGAGCAATGGGGGGTTTATATAGGCCAATTTGGGGTGGTTTTGGGGTTTTAGAAGTACTCCCATTGGTCCCAAACAACTGTGAACACAAAACTATGTCGTTTTGACTTTCAATTAATCAAATTGGACCCCCAAAAAAATTACAAAAATGGACTCTGCGAGGGTTGAGTGCCGCGGCGGCACTGCTCCTCAGACGCCCAGAAATTTACGTTTAGGCCCCCCAGAGGTTCCGGTATTCGCGAAAAGGCCCTATTTTGTCCGAAATTCACAGAAAATGCATACGAACTCCAAATTGAGGTTGTGATATACCGTTGGAAAGGTAATGGAGTCTACTTTACATAACAAATAGTTCGGGGATAGGTCACTTTGAAAAGTTTTGCGGTATTCGCGATAAATGCTGATTTGATTGCCTTTTTCGCCTTCGGAAATTCAAAATAAATTCGTTTTAAATCCAGGAATTATGTGCGATATACCGTTGGAAAGCTATTGACCTCTAGTATCCATGAAAATTTTTTGAAAATTGTTTCGGTGCCCCGATTCCAAAGTCAAATCTTGGTCAAACTGGTCAAACCTGGGATTCCCGGGAAGTTCTGGAAATCTCCGGGAGTTCCCAAGAGCTAACGTTTTCGCTTGATTTTCTTTTGAAACTCGTTTTAATACTTTTCTCATGATTTAGAATGATTCCGGTGAATTCGGACAATTTCAGTCAAACTTGGTCAAACTTGGTCAAACTCTGGTCAAACCTGGTCAAACCTTGGTCAAACCGGTCAACGGGGACTTTCGGGGAACTTCCGGGACTTCCGGGGGTCTCTGGGAGCTGACGATTTCATCCAGTTTTACTTAAAAACTCATTTTATCATTTTTCTTACGACATAGCATGTTTTCAGAACTTCGGGACCAAATCTGGGAGTCTTCGGGCTTTCAGGGGCATTTTGGTCAATCTGAGCATTCTGAGAGATAGAGCTGACTTCCAGGAGTCCTTTTGAGTCTTTTACGATCATTGTGAACCACCAAGCTATGGGTCTCCTAAATATGATAGCCAAAAAAATGGGGTGTCTACAGCGGGGGGATCGAACCCAGAGTCTTTGGTTTCGTAGACCAGAATTTCTGATTTTGGGTTCACTCAAGGATTAGACTTGAAAGCATCCTTTTAATCGAATTAATTAATTTTTGTGTGCCCGTTGCATTGCACTTGCATGTCTCGCTAGTCGATTACACGAAACTATGACCTTGGAAGCTCGGGGCAACCCGATCGATCAAGCCATCATGGGACTATGTGATCGTCCTTGATCTCATACCATGTGTTGGTATATAAAGCATTCTGTTGGATTTGTGTCAAGGGTCCCTTATTTGACCAAAACCTAGTCTTTGCATGGTAGCTTCCATAGAACCTTTCAAAATTAGGGAAATAAATTCTTAATTAGGATTATGTGCTAGGAAGTTTAGTATGGCCGAAGCGGGTTACTTGAGATAATAACGATACTTACCTGATGAAAGATATATAATCTCTTAGTCACTTTTGAGCAATTCCTCTTCATGTCCTATGACATTTGAGAACATGTTGAATCTTGATTTAAGATTACATCTCTTATATCATGTTTAGTTAAGCGTCATTGACCTTGTATGTATCTGAATTCATTGAAGTACGGTGATAACCCGATCATGTGATCCTTCTACCCAAGGAATTTTAAATCCATCTTTGAAAGCAAACGGATTTTTACCATCTTTACTTCAAAAAATTTCAATCGCTTCTTCTAAAAACTTTTGGAATTCACTTTTAATTACAACTCTAAACTAAATCTTTGTTAATAATCATCTTCAAAATCTAAAATCTTGAAAAATGTTTTTTGAAAAAGTGTTTTTTCAAGTGAAATTCAAAGCAAAAAATTTCAACCCAAACATTTTGTTGAGAAATATTTTCATATCCCCAAAGAAGAGAAGCAAAATATTTAAGAATTGTTTTTAAGATCTTTTCATCTAAAAAGTATATTTCAAAATTTTGAAAAACTAATAAAGATCACAATGAAAGGAGAAGTCAGCACACTTAACATGGATGAGGATCTTATGTGCTTATGTGTTAGAATTAGGTGTAGACACCCCATTTTGTTGGCTATCAGATTGGTGGTTCACAATGATCGAAAAAGACTCAAAAATGACTCCTGGAAGTTAGTTCTATCACTCAAAATGCTCAGAATGACCAAAATACCCCTGAAAGGCCCAAAACTCCCAAATTTGGACCGAAAGTTCTAAAAACATGCTATGATATAAAAAATACTAAAAATGAGTTTTGAAGCAAAATCAGATGAAATTGTCAGCTCCTAGAGACCCCCAAAAGTCCCGGAAGTTCCGAGATCATTCTAGATCATGTGAAAAGTACTAAAATGAGTTTTAAAAGAAAATCAGACGAAAACGTCAGCTCCTGGGAGCTCCTAGAGGTTTCTAAAACTTCCTAAAGATCCCAGGTTTGACCGATTTGACCTAAAAGTTGACTTTAAAATCGAAGCACTGTGTCATTTTTCAAACATTTTTCATGGATACTAGAGGTTGATAGCTTTCCAATGGTATGTCGCACATAATTTCTGAATTCAAAACGAATTTATTACGGATTTCCGAAGGTGAAAAAGACCATTAAATCGGCTTTTGTCACAAATATCGCAAAACTTTTCAAAGTGACCTGACTCCAAACTATTTTTTATGGAAAGTAGACTCTATTACCTTTCAAACGGTATATCACAAGCTCAATTTAGAGTTCATACGCATTTTTTGTGAAATTCGAACAAAATACGGCCTTTTCGCGAATACTGAAACCTCTGGGGGCCTAAATACAAATTTCTAGGCGTCTGAGGAGCAGTGCCGCGGCAGCACTAGGCCACTGCCGTGGTGGCACATGGCCAGTGCCGTGGTGGCACTCAACCACCGCAGAATCTATTTTTGTAATTTATTTTGGGGGTCCAAATTGAATAATTGAAAGCCAAAACTATGTAGTTTCTTGTTCACAGATGTTTGGGACCAATGAGAGCACTTTCTAAATCCCAAAATCACCCCAAATTGGCCTATATAAACCCCCCTTTGCACTTCAATTTGGGGGGGTGAAGTGTAAAGTTCATAGAAGTTGTAGAGAGAGAGAGATAGAGATAGGTTTAGAAGAAGGAAAGGGAGCTTCTCTCACTGATTTTCTATAATAAAAAAATAAAAATAAAAAAAAAAAAAAAAACAAAACTGAGTTTTAATCTTGTTTTCTTCGATTACCCCTCTTATATTTCACATTTAAGTCTTTCCCAACCACCATTTTTGAGTACTCTTGAGTTAGGAAGCTACTTCCATGTCCAAATGTCAATATCTATGAGTGAAACACCAAGCTAGAAGTCCAAAATCACATTGATTATCATCTATTGAGTGCTATTACTTGCTTGTTTACATTAATGTTCATCTCTTCTTCCCCCATTTATTCTTGATTTTTCTTTGATTACTTACTAGTTTATCATTATCTAAGTCATGACATGAAGTTTGAGGTAAGTGAATCCTTATGGATAGTAGCTCTTGACCTCAAAAACATGTTTGATAGATGATGATTCCAACTTCAATACTTCCAAAGTATTCTTGAAGTTATGCTCAAATGGAAACAATGCTCTCCAACAATCTTGGAGGTTCTTGACATGAGTTCAATATTGATATTTCAAGTGGTCATAATCTCCATTTTAGTGCTGAAAAATATATTCTCAAAACCTCTATTTCAAAACCCCTCATTTTGATTTCAAAGAATAAAATCATAGTTCTTCCCAAAACCTTCAAAACAGTGAACAATCTGAGTTCAAAGATTTCTCTAGGACTAAATACTCAAAGTATTTACATGAGACCACTTGGAAAGCCTTCTTAACTCATTAGAGAACACCCACGATTTTTGGTTTGACTTGGAAACACTTGAAAGGGGTCTATTTGGACCCAAATATTCTTTCCAAACATTCTGTTTTTGCTGTCACAGCATCTTGGTTGACTTTCAACTTGTTTTATAGAAACCTTTTCCAAAGGAAGTGGTCCCGACTTATTTTTACCTTGAACTTCAGTGTCTTAGGGAACCTTCTGTATAAGATAGGCCTCTAGATGTTTTGTTTTCATTTTCTAAGATGTTTTGACATTTCAGTCAACAGTACGGACTCTGTTTCTGAGTAACCTCTATTGTTCATATTATTTATATCAATCTGTAATAGTTATTGAAGATTGGCTTTCTGGTATGTGTTCTAGACACAATAATGATGATTGCCATAAAATATCATGCATTGAAAACATTTCTTACCCCACTTTTCAATTTCTACAATGTCAACTCACTATTCTGTCCACTATTCACAGAAAGTACACTTTTACTTTCATTCTTTGATTTGATGCTCATATGTGCTTCAAATTAGTTCATATCTTAGGAAGTGGTCTATACTATATTTGTGCATATCCCATGATGATTTCTTCCATGCATTCATTCATATTTTAGACTTCTAAGTCACTTTTGAAAGTCTATGTACACAAACACACTACAACCTTTGCACATTCTAGGATCATACATTACATCCATGCAAGATTTGGAGTTTTTGTGACTCCTAATCTAAGGAGATTATAAGGAATGAACTTGATCACACATTCATGCTTCCCCCTCGATATAATCTTCCTTCTCATCCGTCCTGGGGATTGAGAGATCTCCTTGTCTCAAAGATTAACATGCATCATACTAGCTTGCTAAACATTTTTCATTTTCTTCGATTATTTGTTTCAAAAACAATTCATGTCCCCTTTAGATTAGGAAAACTTGATTACTTGATATGTGAATAGAAGATTTTTCCTAGGTTTGTTTGTGTGATCTTTCACCTTTACATTGTGTGATACTTGGTTAGATCTTATTAATGATATCTTATCTTTTGATTTTCCATTTCAAAATTCTTATGAGATGTAATATACCTATCATAGTATTAACTGTCGAACCAAACATAGTATAAGATGATTATTTGGATGCTAATTGAGGCCCGTTGAGAGACGGGGCAAGTTGAGGGTGTTTTGGTCGTTACAAAAGCTCCTTCCTCTCTCGTACCAAAACCCCGTGCCAAGTTCTTTGGTTATGAAAGGCCGGTGCCCTTTATCCATTTGGGTGAGTCAAATTTAGGTTTCTTGGTTCCTTAAAGACCAAGTGGCGACTCTATATCTATTTTCAACTGACCTTCTACCTTTTTCTTTTTCTCTTTCAAAACAATCTCAAATCAAAACAAAGAGGTTGAATTCCGCATGTCCACAATCTGGCGACTCTGCTGGGGATATTTATTTTCAAAACCAAATAATACAGAGGTTTGACTCATAAGAAGAATCCTTAAAATCATCTTTTTCCTGTGATTGGTTCACCTAATTGCACTTTTGCATTTCCCCCTCCGACTGTGTCTGAAATGCGGCGCTGACATTGTTCATGTCTTGCTGTGCCAGGGCACAAGTCACCGTTGATACTGTACCTTCCAAGGTATATCAAAAAGAGTAACAACTTCCGTACTGTCTCTCTGACGGTATGTTGGAACTCTTATCAATGGACCCTCTTTGACAAAACCCAGCCTTTGCATATAGATTCCTGTAGAACCTTTCATAGGACTATTCATTTATCTTTTCAGATAGGAGAATGTGATATAACTGTTGTATGCCCTGGCAGGATTACCTGCGCGATTTAGATACTTATGAGGCACGAGGCAGGACCTCTTTCTTATGATTCCTAAGGTAATCACTCACATGAGATCACATTGAGTTGACCAACCTAGGCACCGTGATAAGGATGTCTACTCCATGATCACAAAGATATACACCGCAAACCTTGTTTGTTGGTCCCAAGACATACGAGTATGTAAACTTGCTAGACAGCATGATCACCATCATATTAACCAGTTTCTCCCAAAAACTCCCAGACATAACCAGTTTCTCCCATAAACTCTCTCTTAGAAATACCCAGACATAACCGGTTTCTCCCAGAAACCCTATCCAGTTTCTTAGAAATACCCAGATATAGCCAGTTTCTCCCAGAAACTCTATCCAAATTTCCCAGAAATACCTAAAATACTTGTTTCTCCCAGAAACTCTATCCAAATCACCTAAAATGCCCATATATACTTGTTTCTCCTACAAAACTCTGTCCAAACTTCCCAAAATATCCTAGAAAACCCTGTTACCCCTTGGTGATCATACTAGAATATAAGGTTAGCACACTCTATATGGCTAGGACCTTACTTGTTTAATTGCTATCAGTTAGAAATAGGGGCATCATATAGATTAGGGCTTGCATCCGCATGCTTGTCTCATGTGCATGCACCATTATCATCAGTCTGCACACACTGTCTCAGTCAGTCTGTACACAAGTCAGTCCATATTCGTCAACATCACTGTCATTGTTTGTTTAGTCATCACGATCAGAATCTAATACACTCTTCCTCTCGATTCTGTAGGTCAGTACAGATTCCCAAAGTTAGCAACTGGGATCCTCATCCTGAATTAGAAGTTCAAACAGTCATTTGGTCAGAATTAGCTCGCTAAGTCATTCCAACATGAATCAGGAAGAATTAGAAAACAAGGTCACTGAGTTGGGAGCAACCATAAGCCAGCAATCTGATCGCATGGCCCAAGTTTTGAGTTTTATGGAAGAACTGAAACAGTAGCAGCCACAGTACCCACATGGGTTCCCACCACTTCCAGTAGGGTTCATGCCACCACCACCACCTGGGTTTGTACCACCTCCCATCGTTGTGCATAAGAATCACGGGGAAGAAGAATGGTTTCATGGGGTCCCACCACCTGCATATGAGAAATAGTTTCAAGAAAAGATGGATAAAGTAGATAAGTTGGAAAGTGTTCTAAGAAATAACAAGGGGGTTAATGATTACATGCTAGATCTAGAAGGCATGTTCGAACCCATCAAAGTGAAACTACTTGAAAACTTCAAAATGCCAAAAATTGATCACTTCGATGGGACCGGGAACCCAAAAAGTCACATCAAGTTGTGCATGAACATCTTCCAATCTATGGGATGCACTCATGAGCACATAGTTATGTTGTTCCCTCAAACCCTCAAGAATGCCGCACTATCCTGGTTCCTAATTCTTGACACCTCCAAGACCCGAGTCTGGGAAGATTTTGCTAGAACTTTTATTGATCACTACTCTTACAACCAAGAGTTTGATGTCACCATTCGGGACCTAGAGACGACCAGGCAGAACATCAATGAGTCCTTCGTTGCATTCTTGAGCAGATGGAGGAATAAAGTGGCCCAAATGATCCACAGACCTGTTGAGAAAGAGCAAGTACGTATGCTAGTCAAGAACATGCAACCAGTGTACCATGACAAACTATTCTACCAGTCCATCTTAACATTTGAAGAACTGTTTGAAAGAGCAAGTACGTATGTTGGTCAAGAACATGCAACCAGTGTACCACGACAAACTATTCTACCAGTCCATCTCAACATTTGAAGAATTGTTTGAAATAGGCACCAGAATAGAGGATGCCATCAGAGAAGGAAAGTTCAAGAATGATGAACCCCATCACCAGTCCAAGAGACCCAACTATCCCCTGGCCTCCTCAGATGTCAGTGCGCTTAGTAACCAACCAATGGACTACCCTCTCCATCCATACCAGTCTATTCGGCCAAATCACCCAAAAGGCCCTCGCGAATTCTCTAAACTTGATGTTCCCCTTTCCACAGCCTTGGACCACCTACTCAGAAAGGGCCACCTATAGCTCCTCCCTCATAAGCCACTACTGGATCCCATACCCTCCCACTACAATATGATCCTACAATGTGCTTACCACCAAAATCTAGGCCATGCCACCGACCAATGCATCCACCTCCGCCATGACATTCAGAACCTCATAGAGGATGTATCCCATCCTAATCCTATCCATTATCTTGGCTTGGATCAACCGCTCGAGTGATCCCTTTTGATGATGCCAGTGAGTGTTGAAGCTATGCAGTAAATTGATGGTGTCTAGAACTTCTACTAAAAAAATAGAATAAGAATAGCAAACGAGTCACCGTGACACTCCATTTGAGACCAAGTCAAGTCTGTTCTGTGTTTCAAGTCTATTTCAAGAGTTGTCTTGTGGTCGAGTCTGTCTATATTTAAGTTCGGTTGAGTCTGTACCAAGAAATGAAATCCTTTTCTTTTAATGGAATGAAATCTCATTTTGCTTAATTTAATGTGTCTAGTCATAAATGCATGAATTATTGAATTGAAATGTCACTTTTCAAATCACCACGGATATTACTCTACTAATAAATTTTTGCATAAAAAAAGGAATCCCGAAAGGTTAAAGTCAATTTCGCGCTAACGCCAAAGAAGAGCAAAGAATTGATTAGTCTTACTTTAAGAATTTGAAGATGCTTTTGCTCAAATCTCGAAAAGACATACTTAAAGCTGATTTGGGTCTTGCCCAACACCCTTTTTCCACCATTTCGAAGCCTTGAGCCCAATCCAATTGGTAGCCATACAATCTATCCGACTGAAAGCAATGCAGACTTAGTCCTTGATGGTAGCCAAATATTTCAGTGAGTTTTATCTCCACTTTAAAAAGAAAGAAAAGAAAAAGAAAAAAGAAAAAAAAGCTCACTAGGTTGAAAACCCGAAAAGGGCATCTAGGTAAAAGTTGGAGCTGGAAAAGGTGTTGATTTTCAAGATCTGACCTTAGCCAGTCAAAATGACAGAGAAAATGAAAGGAAGAAAATTTTGGTGATACAGAGAATTGTACACTTCAAGGTACATCGTGAGAACATGCCTAGATCATATTTCAAAAGGCTCGGAACGACCACAAATAAATTCCGAGGACTGACATGCACATCTCATGATTACGATCGAAAGATCTCATATGAATCAACTACATAAAAAGAAAAATTGACTGGCTAGGTGAAAGTGAAAAATGATCAATCCTCAAAACAAAACAAAAAGAAAAGAAAAGAAAAGAAAGGGAGACCGAAACTGAATCTTCTTATTCAAGGCTACCACAAGTGAGCTAAGTTTGAACTTCTTTGACGATTGGTTTGAAAAACCCTCAAACAATTTCTTTCAAAGCCTTGCCTTGAACCACGCTCGACCTGATTCCCACTTGGGGATACGTAGGCAACCGCATCGGTTCGGTCGACACCATCATAATCAAACCAATCCTTCAAGCCTTGACTTGAACTACACTCAACCTGATTCCCACTAGGGGATACGTAGGCAACCGGATCAATTTGGTCGACACCATCATAATCAACCCCCTTTTCTTCAAGACATTGGCCCGAACTACGTTGGACCTAATCCCCGCTCAGGGGTACGTAGGCAGACTTTCAAAAAGAAAAGAAGGATGGCTCACTAGGTCGTAAATCCAAAATGATGCTTAGGAAAAAATTAGAGCTAAATCCAAGGTGAGCAATTACAAAAGAGAGAAAAGAGCTCGCTAGGTCACCTCACTAGTGCCTAGGAAAAAGTTATGAGCATTTGAGAGATTAAAGTCACGGTCCTTGCCTTAAGCCAGAAAATCACCTTCCACACTAGGGGCAAACTTCAGCTACCAGCCTCGTTTGCCTGAATTTTACTATCTACCCTTGATACAAGGGGCAAACTTTGGTCACCTACCTCGTTTGTCCAAAACTTCCAATAAACCATCGTCCAAACTAGGGGCAATCTTCAGTCACCCACCTCGTTTGCCTATGAATTCCACTTCGTACACCTCAAACTAGGGGCAAACTCTGTTTGCCTAACACGATCCCTTCACACCAAGGGCGAGTTTCAAGTCACCAAGTTGTTTTGAAAATTTTAAAATAAAGCATCTTCTATTCTAAAAGGTAAGGCACTAATTCAAAGCACTTCCTGGGAGAAGTAGAGAATTGATTAGATCAATAGGGAGGAGTTTTCAAAAACCAAATTTATCAGCAAAGTACTATCATATTAAGATGAGGAGTGAACATAAAAGATGAGCAGTACATCATTTATGACAGAGACACATTTAATTATGCTAATTTGGGCATTTCATGTCGTTACTTTTGTCGAGTTAATCCTTCTTTGGTTGAGTCAGTAATAATCTGATCGAAACTGTATCAGAGTTCAAGGTTCATACAAACCAATCCAACTTTCCTTATCATCTTTGTTGCTATCAAGTCCATTTGTCCTAATGGTCTCAAATGTGTGGGTTTAAAGTGATTACCAATTATAAAACCTGTGGATACAAGTAGAAATTCCAAACACCATTACTGCACTTGTCAAGGCTAGAACATGATAAGTGTCCCAAGAATCTTGAGCATTAGTGGCAGTCATAAGTCAGTCCGTAAGATCCACTAGGAAAATCTTCTCATCCCCAGCAAAGTCATCTCCTGAAAAGTCCCTGAACAAATGTGGTGTATCCCAATCAAAACCACATCTGCTCCTTATAAGAAACCATTTTCATCTCAGAAAGGGTTGTCACCTTCCCCACATAATTAGTTCACTTTTAATAGCCTTGTCCACAGAAGAGATATTTTTTCCTCCAACAAGTTCAATTCATCTTCAGTACAATCACTTACTCCATTGGCTCTCAAAAGAGTCATTTTTATCCCTAGCGAATTCAGTTTTATCCCTAGTAGGCTTCTCAATTCGTACATCATCAGTTTAATCCATGATAGTCATAGTAGTTCACTATCGACTAGTCATCTCGATTTGTACATCATCAATTCTTCTGGTCATGGTTAATCCAACTGTTGATCCAATCCATCACAGTCACAGTAGTTCACTATCGACTCGACATCTCGATTAGTACATCGTCAATCCAATCTATGACAGTCACAGTAGTTCACTGTCAACACGTCGTACATCATTAGTTCTTCAGATCACGATTAGTCCAACTGTCAGTCCAATCTATGACAGTCACAGTAGTTCATTGTCAACTCATTATCTCGATTTATACATCGTTAGTTCTTCAGATCATGGTTAGTCCAACTGTTGATCCAATCCATGATAGTCACAATAGTTCACTATTGACTCATCATCTAGATTCGTACATCATCACTTCTTCCGATTACAGTTAGTCCAACTGTTGATCCAATCCATGATAGTCACAGTAGTTCACTGTCGACTCATCGTCTCAATTCATAAATCATCAGTTCTTCTGATCACGATTAGTCCAACTGTTGATCCAATCCATGATAGTCACAGTAGTTCACAGTCGACTCATCATCCCAATTCGTACATTGTTAGTTCTTCTGATCATGGTTAGTCCAACCATTGGTCCAATCCATGATAGCCATAGTAGTTCACTATTGACTCATCATCTCGATTCGTACATCGTCACTTCTTCCGATCACGGTTAGTCCAACTGTTGATCCAATCCATGATAGTCACAGTAGTTCACTGTCGACTCATCATCTGGATTCGTACACCGTCACTTCTTCCGATCATGGTTAGTCCAACTATTGATCCAATCCATGATAGTCACAGTAGTTCACTATTGACTCATCATCTCGATTCATAAATTGTCAGTTCTTTTAATCATGGTTAGTCCAACTATTGATCCAATCCATGATAGTCATAGTAGTTCACTATCGACTCATCATCCCAATTCGTACATCGTCGGTTCTTCTGATCACAGTTACTCCAACCATTGGTCCAATCCATGATAGTCACAGTAGTTCACTGTCGACTCATCATCTCGATTCATAAATTGTCAGTTCTTCTAATCACGGTTAGTCCAACTGTTGATCCAATCCATGATAGTCATAGTAGTTCACTATCAACTCATCATCTCAATTCGTACATCGTCAGTCCTTCTGATCACTGTTAGTCCAACCATTGGTCCCACTCGTGATAGTCACGGTAGTTCACTGATTACTCATCATCTCGATTCGTGCATCGTCCGTACATTAATCATCATTAGTTTACCATCACTCTCATTCAAAATATGTCGTGTTCATCATTCTCATTCAAAATCTTAGGCTTTTATGTCCATTAATGGGGCTTCCGTGTCCACAGCTTGACATCTCGGGCTTTCATGTCCATCACTTGGCATCTCAGGACTTTTGTGTCCGTCTCATAATTTCCAGGGCTTCCATGTCCGTTGGTTATTTATCAAACTGCATCTCTGATTATAGTCCTCTAGGACCCCACATCCAATTACATTCGCTTGTGAAGCACACTTCCCAAAATTCAAAAGTTTGCTCCAAGACCCAGAATCTTCAAACAATTTGGTATCCTTATCAGGATCTACCACTGCATTAAAATCAAGGAAACACTAGCACGACATAAGTCCACTCAGAGTGGCACACACCCCACAACACCAACTCATACTAGGATCAAAACAGTAGGCATAATAGGACTCATGACACAATTCATATCACATCCATGCATTACGTATCATCCTCATAGCATAGCATCCGCCTGTCTTGTTGTGCATGTGTGATTTATTCCTTTGTGCCCCGAACTACATCCTGGTCTGATTCCCCTTGGGATACGTAGGCAACTCAAGAAGAGCACGACCAGCACTAGCCTCAGCATAATCCTTGCATCTTTTGAAATGCTTTTATCCTAAATCTATAACCTCCAAAAAGACCTGTCTCTTCAAAACTTTGGCACTTGCTTGCGACATGCGATGCCTCGCAAGTTCATGCCAAAGAGGGGCAAACTGTAGAAATCCCATTTTGTTGGCTATCAAATTTAGGAGACCCATAGCTTGGTGGTTCACAATGATTGAAAAAGACTCAAAAAAGACTCCTGGAAGTTAGTTCTATCACTCAAAATGCTTAGAATGACCAAAATACCCCTAAAAGCCCCAAAACTCCAAGATTTGGACCAAAAGTTCTAGAAACATGCTACATTATAAAAAAAATACTTAAAATGAGTTTTAAAACAAAATCAGATGAAATTGTCAGCTCCTAGAGACCCCCAAAAGTCCCAGAAGTTCCCCGAAAGTCCCCGTTGACCGGTTTGACCTAGGTTTGACCAGGGTTTGACCAAATTCATCCAAATTCTCCAAAAAGTTTTGAGATTATTCTAGATCATTTGAAAAGTACTAAAATGAGTTTTCAAAGAAAATCGGATGAAAACATCAACTCCTGGGAGCTCCCAGAGGTTCCGAGAACTTCCTGGAGATCCCAGGTTTGACCGATTTGACCTAAAAGTTGACTTTAAAACTGGAATGTCGTGTCATTTTTCAAACATTTTTCATAGATACTAGAGGTCGACAGCTTTCAAATGGTATATCGCACATTATTTCTAAATTCAAAACAAATTTATTATGGATTTCTGAAGGTGAAAAAGATGATTAAATCGACTTTTATCACAAATACCGCAAAACTTTTCAAAGTGACCTGAATCCAAACTATTTTTTAAGGAAAGTAAACTCCATTACCTTTCCAACGGTATATCACAAGCTCAATTTGAAGTTCGTACGCATTTTTTGTGAATTTCCGACAAAATAGGGCCTTTTCGCGAATACCGAAACCTCTGGGGGCCTAAATACAAATTTTTAGGCATCTGAGGAGCAGTACCGCAGCGGCACTGGACCACTGCCGTGGCGGCACCGGGCCACTGCCACGGCGGCACATGGCCAATGCCTCAGCGGCACTCAACCCCCGCAGAATCCATTTTTGTAATTTATTTTGGGGTCCAAATTGAATAATTGAAAGCCAAAACGACGTAGTTTCTGGTTCACAGATGTTTGGGACCAATGGGAGCACTTTTTAAATCCCAAAACCACTCCAAATTGGCCTATATTAACCCCTCTTTGCTCTTCATTTTGTGGGGGCCAAGTGCAAAATTCATAGAAGTTGTAGAGAGAAAGAGAGATAGAGATAGGTTTAGAAGAAGGAAAGGGAGCTTCTCCCACTGAATTTCTATAAGAAAGTGAGTTTCAATCTTGTTTTATTTGATTACCCCTCTTATATTTCACATTCAAGTCTTTCCCAACCACCGTTTTTGAGCAATCTTGAGTTAGGAAGCTACTTCCATGTCCAAATGTCAATATCTATGAGTGAAACACCAAGCTATAAGTCCAAAATCACATTGAGTATCATCTATTGATTGATGTTACTTGCTTGTTACATTAATGTTCATCTCTTCTTCCCCATTTCTTCTTGATTTTTCTTTGATTACTTACTAGTTCATCATCATCTAAGTGATGACATGAAGTTTGAGGTCAGTGAATCCTTATGGATAGTAGCTCTTGACCTCAAAAACATGTTTGATAGACGATGATTCCAACTTCAATACTCCCAAAGTATTCTTGAAGTTATGCTCGAATGGAAATAATGCTCTCCAACAATCTTGGCGGTTCTTGACAGGAGTTCAATATTGATATTTCAAGTGGTCATAATCTCCATTTAAGTGCTGAAAGTATACTCTCAAAACCTCTATTTCAAAACCCCTCTTAAACCCCTCATTTTGATTTAAAAGAATAAAACCATAGTTCTTCCCAAAACCTTCAAAACAGTGAACAATCTAAGTTCAAGGATTTCTCTAGGACTCAATACTCAAAGTATTTACGTGAGACAAGTTGGAAAGCCTTCTTAACTCATTAGAGAACACCCACGATTTTTGGTTTGACTTGGAAACACTTGAAAGGGGTCCATTTGGACCCAAATATTCTTTCTAGACATTCTGTTTTTGCTGTCACAACAGCTTGGTTGACTTTCAACTTGTTTTACATAAAACCTTTCCAAAAGGAGTGGTTCTAACTTATTTTTACCTTGAACTTCAATGTCTTAGGGAACTTGTTGTATAATATGGGTGTCTAAATGTTTTGTTTTCATTTTCTAAGATCTTTTGAGATTTCAGTCGATAGTACGGACCCTATTTCTGAGTAACCTCTATTGTTCATATGATTTCTATCAATCTGTAATAGTTATTGAAGATTGGCTTTCTGGTATGTGTTCTAGACACAATAATGATGATCTCTATAAAAAAAGCATATATTGAAAACATTTCTTACCCCACTTTTCAATTTCTACAAGATCAACTCACTGTTCTGTCCACTATTCACAGCAAGTATACTTTTACTTTCATTCTTTGATTTGATGCTCATATGTGCTTCAAATTAGTTCATATCTTAGGAAGTGGTTCATACTATATTTGTGCATATCCCATGATGATTTCCTCCATACATTCATTCATATTTTAGACTTCTAAGTCACTTTAGAAAGTCTATGTACATAAACACACTACAACCTTTGCACATTCTAGGATCATACATTGCATCCATGCAAGATTTGGAGTTTTGTGACTCCTAATCTAAGGAGATTATAAGGAATGAACTTGATCACACGTTTATGCTCCCCCCTCGATCTAATCTTCCTTATCATCTGTCCCGGGGATTGAGAGATCTCCTTGTCTCAAAGATTAACATGCATCATACTAGCTTGCTAAGCATTTTTCATTTTCTTCGATTATTTGTTTCAAAAACAATTCATGTCCCCTTTAGATTAGGAAAACTTAATTACTTGATATGTGAATAGACGATTTTTACTAGGTTTGTTTGTGTGATCTTTCGCCTTTGCATTGTGTGAGACTTGGTTAGATCTTATGAATGATATCTTATATTTTAATTTTCCATTTCAAAATTCTTATGAGATGTAATATACCTATCATAGTATTAACTGTCGAACCAAACATAGTATAAGATGATTATTTTGATGCTAATTGAGGCTCGTCGAGAGACGGGGCGAGTTGAGGGTGTTTTAGTCGTTACAAAGGCTCCTTCCTCTCTCGTACCAAAACCCCGAGCCAAGTTCTTTGGTTATGAAAGATCGGTGCCCTTTATCCATTTGGGTGAGTCAAATTTAGGTTTCTTGGTTCTTTAAAGACCAAGTGGCGACTCTGTATCTGTTTTTAGCAGACCTTTTACCTTTTTTTCTCTTTCAAAACAATCTCAAATCAAAACAAAAGAGGTGGAATTTTGCATGTCCACATTAGGATTTTCTTTTCTTTTTGCATATAGAATAGGCACACATACACTTGCATTGCATCCGTGTGACATATGAATAATTCATGAACATTTTTACCAAGCATTTGATGAAATCAAAATAAAGCAAAAATAAATTCAAATACATAAAGAAAACAAAAGGGAAGATATGATGATAAGTTTTTCTTGTAAAAATAAATAAATCAATCAAAATTGATTAAAATATATGGTTGTAGGTGAAGATAGAATTAGCTACAAGCACAGTTTGGGTCAAGGATTAGAGGGTTTGTTTGAAGGAACTTAAGAAAAACTGCCACTTGGTTTCAAGATGCCTAAGATTGATAAGTTTGATGGTTCTAGCAATTCCAGAAACCACGTAGGATGTGCATCGTGGCCTTCTAGCCAAGTGGTCTGAGTCCTGCCATGATGGCCATGTTGTTTCAGCAAATCTTGACTGGGATAGCTTTATCCTAGTATTTTACATTAGAGCCGAGCAAAACTCGCATATGGGAGGATGTTGTGAAAGCTTTTGTCACCCATTATGAATATGATCAAGAACTCGATGTAAGAGAATAAAGACTTGTTTGCTGAGTTTTTGATGCATTGGAGGGGAAAGGTTGCAAAAATGACCCAACGGCTATCGGAGAAAGAACATATCAGAATTATAGTGAAGAATTCGCAAAGTGTATATCCAAAGAAGATCATGTATCAATGCATCCACACCTTTGTAGAACTTTTTAAAATAAGGACAAGAATTGAAGACCTAATCAAGGATGGGAAGATCAAGAAAGAAGAATCCCAAAGGGCATCACTCTAGGAGACCGTTTTATGGAGGGAATACGAGGAATCAGGTGACAACTGATGTTAATGCACTGTGTGAAACAGAAAGGAAGTTTGATATAACCAAAACTTATCCAAGAAGAAGGGGGACAAACTGCCGAGGAAATTTTTGGATCTAGGAGTGTCACTGTCCATAGCCCTTGACAAGCAGGTGGCAAAGGGGCATCTTTGTTTGTTGGAACTACGGCCAAGATCGAACCCGCCTCCTCCAAACTTGAAGGTTGACTTATACTGCAAGTTTTACTAAGAATAAGGGCATTATACTGACCAATGCCTGAGGTTGAGACACGACATTGAAGACCTAATAGACAAGAAAGTGATATCCAAGCCTCCTACCAATCCACCAAATGTCACCAAGAACCCATTGCTGAACCATCACGCTATACCGCCACCGTGAATTTATTATTTGGAGTGTGAAGGAAATTCTTTTTATCCATCTCAATGATCACAAAGCTGAGTCACCCAAAGAAATCTTATCAGATTCTGAGAGATATAGTGATCTGCACTCTAGGCGGACCATCAGATGAAAGCAAGGGAAAAATGATAGAGGAAGCTGCTACTTCAGACTGGTGGGCACCTAAAATGGACAACTCTATTTGGTATAAGGGGAACGATAGCCAGAGCATCAATCGAACAATGGAAGATCTGTGGTATGTGAGTGAAAAAGATGAAGAGGAAAGTCCAAGAGTCACCAAAGTACAAGACGATCTGTGGATAAAGGAAAGGTGAGCCATTTGACCCGATCGGGGAGACATTTCAAGCCGCATAAACTAAAAGAAGACCATCCAGGCCAAGAATTGGGAAAATAAAAAGGAAAAATAGATGAAAAAGAGGAAGAGGATAGGGTATTAAAGCACATGAAAAAGACTCAAGCCAATATCACGATCTGGGGATTGTTGATTGCTTCTAAGCGTCATAGATAAGCTGTCTTAGATGCTTTGAACTAGTCGGATGTATCCATCAACATTTCAGCAGAAGATCTTGTAGGAATTAGTCAAACTCTGGCTCTTGCTATCTTGTTTACCTCAAAAGATTTACCTCTCGGAGGACCTGCTCACAACAAGCCATTGCACGTGACTGTTGAATGTTTAGGAAATTCTCTGCCTACTTGCCTCGTTGATAATGAATCTACTTTGAACGTATATCCACTCTGTACAGCTAAAAGGATGGGTTTAGATGAGTCAACTTTCATACCATCTGAGCAAAAAGTAAGACCATACGACAACACTCAGAGGGAAGTCATGGGCATCATTTTCCTTATTCTCGATGTTGAGCCATTGGAAAAGGAAGTCGTGTTCCAGATTATTGACATTCCTACCGCTTTTAATCTATTGTTGGGTAGGCCTTGGTTGTATAGTTTGGGCCCAATTCCGTCAACAATTCACCAAAGGGTCAAATGCATTTAGGGAAATAGGGTTTGTGAAATCTTTGGGGACAGTTGGGTCTATATGAATGAAACATCATCAAGTGCTCTGTTCTTCGAGCTTCAATTACAAAAGGAAGAAACAAGTGTGGGAGGATTCAAATTTATCAATATGGTAGAGGATGAAAAGCCACGGGAGTTTCTGCCATTATATTTTGACCAATACGCAAGTTTATTTGTCGCAGGGAAGGATACACCAAGGCTTATCAGAGATTCCAGGTATGGGTTTGGGAAGGATACACCAAGGCTTGTCATAATTTTCAGATATCAAGACACAGACCCATACTCGCGGGTTAGGTAGTTGAAAGAAAAAAAGAAAGCAGTTAACATGCCTAATGGTTACTTCATCAAGGAGGGAGAAGATTTCCCCTTCTGTGGGTTTCCAGAGCCATGGATGGATCGAAAGGATAAAAGCTTAAAACTGGGGTTTGAGTTCTTCCTCTTGTATGAATTCACAAAATATGAAGACCCATACTTACAGGTGCCTACAAAGCCAATCTTCGTCATGGATTGGATTTGTACATTGGATGGTTCAACAATGAAGAGTCTACTGGTGGAAAAAAATAGGGAAACCAAAGAGAATGAAGGAGAGATCGAAGAGAATAAAGCAAAGGGGGAAGAGCCAGAATATGATGTAGAGCCAGTGAACGAGGAAGAAATAAAGGGTCTGCCGGACTGCGACACTATAGAGCTCAAACAAGGGATCAATAAAGAATGGGTGTTCAAGTCTAGTTATAGGTATCCCCCCTCCTTGGAGTCGGTAATGGCCCATATGAGGCGTCTTAATATTTCAATATCTGTTGTAATCACTCCAAAAGGTATAAATGAAAATGTGACTGATTCTGCTTACTCGAATGGGTATAATAATAACTATGATACATGTAATGAATGTGATGATATACTGGATGAATTGTAAAAAATGATTGAAAAAGAAAATGAATCTGCATGTAAAATCATAGAAAGCACTTTGACAATTAATCTGGGAAATGAAGATAATCCACAAAATGTTTTTATTAGCTCCATACTTAGCAACAAGGAAAGCAAAGAATTTATGAATTTATTAAATGAATTCAAAGATGGCTTTGCATGGTCTTATGATGATATTCCAGGAATTGATCCAAAGATAGTCCAACACCATATCCCTCTATTCCCAAATTTAAAACCCATAAAATAAAATTTGAGGCGAATGAGACTAGAATAAGTACTTAAAGTGAAAGAGGTAGTTGAAAAACAATTAAGAGCTGGATTCTTGATTGTCACCGAGTACCCTTAATGGGTCGCCAACATTGTACCGGTCATAAAGATAAAATTCAATGGGGTGTATGTTGGCCAAGAAGAAGAAGAGGGGCATATGGAGAAAGTTATCTATTATTTGAGTAAAAGGATGAC
This sequence comes from Hydrangea macrophylla, assembly GCA_033977485.1. Classification (NCBI taxonomy): domain Eukaryota; kingdom Viridiplantae; phylum Streptophyta; class Magnoliopsida; order Cornales; family Hydrangeaceae; genus Hydrangea; species Hydrangea macrophylla. The sequence continues at coordinate 6,744,191 of CM066990.1, read as the reverse complement.
CGGATATGAGCTGAATTACTCACCATTAGAGAAAGCCTGTTGGGCCTTGGTATGGTGTACACATTACCTCAGTCATTATATGCTAGCTTATCTTGTAACCTTGATATCCCGGATGGACCCACTCAAATACGTGTTCAAAAAACCAGCCCTACCCAGTAGGATCTCTCGGTGGACCATGATGTTAGCCGAGTTCTATATAAGATATGTCACTTCTAAATTTGTCAAATGGAGAGCCATCACCGAATACCTAGCTGACCTGGCGGTAGAATTCGAGGAGAAAGGAGAGTTTAAATTTCATGATGGAGGAGTAACGAAAGTAAAAGAAGATTTGTGGAGAATGTACTTCGATAAAGCTGTTAATCAGATAGGATATGGAGTAGGAATCATCCTTATATCACCCAATGAAGCCCCCACCCTGCTAACCGTCAAGCTAAAATAAAAATTAACCAATAATATGGCATAATACAAAGCATGCATAATTGGGATGGAAGCAGCCTTGGCCTTAAAACTTGAGAGGATTGACGTCTTTAGAGATTCTAACCTGATAATATCGCAAGTGCGAGGAGATTGGCGAGTAAAGCATGAGAAATTGAGACCTTATCATGAATACCCAGAGAGCTTAAAAGTCTAATTTAAGAAGATCTCGTTCTATTACCTTCTATGTGAAGAAAACCAACTAGCTGACTCCTTAGCAACCCTGGCCTCAATGATCCAAATCCCCATAGGAATTACCATGATCCCCTTATCCATAGAAGAAAGAACCTGACCCTCATTTGAGGTGATCACAGCTATTAAAGAAGGAGAGGAGATTGAAATACCATGGTATATGAATGCTAGGAGTTTCATCAAAAAGGGAGAATACCCCGAGGGATCTTCAAAGAAGGATAAAAAGGCGATTCGAAGGTTTTCCGCCCAGGTTGTAATCTACGCAAGAAAATTGTTGAAAAGGTCTTATACCGGGTATAATTTGGAATGTCTGTATGGAAGAGAAGCTACAAGAATGATGGAGGAAATACATGAAGGAGTTGCAGACCCCACATAAATGGGCACATGCTAGCAAAGAAGATAATTCGACAGGGGTATTACTGGACAACGTTGGATAAGGATTGCTGTGAGTATGTTAGGAAATGCCATAATTGCCAATCCATGCAAATCTGATGCATACCTCACCTTCCCAACTCTATAGCATGACCACCCATTGGCCATTCTCTATGTGGGGTATTGATATTATTGGTGAAGTGGTTCTGAAGGCTTCCAACGGGAATCGGTATATAATTATAGCGATAGATTATTTTACTAAGTGGGTAGAAGCAGCATCATATGCAACTTTGAGAGCCAAAGATATGGTGAGTTTTATTGAGAATAATATAGTTTACAGATATGGGGTTCCGAATGAGTTAATTTCTAATCATGGTAGTCATTTTCAAGGAGAACTCATCCCACTCTTAGAGAAGTATAGGATCACCCGCCATCAATCTTCCCCATATGGGCCTTAAATGAATGGAGCAGTAGAAACAGCTAATAAAGATGTTAAGTCAATTCTGGGAAAAATGACGGATACATATAGGGATTTGCATGATAAATTACTATTTGCATTGTGGGGATATCGGAGTTTTGTGAGAACTTTAACGAGAGCTACGTCATAGTCATTAGTTTATGGGATGGAAGTTGTCCTCGCGGTTAAAGTAGAAATACCCACTCTTAGGGTTTTGGCAGAGTGTGAAGTAACTGAGCTTAGGGAGGTATGACGAGTTGATGCTACTTGATAAGAAGAGGTTGGCAGCAATAAACCACACTCGGGGATATCAGAAAAGGATAGCTCGTGCTTTCAACAAAAAGGTTCGCACAAGGAAGCTTGCTGAGGGTGACCTGGTACTCAAAGAACATAAAGCACCCGTTTATGACCCTAGAGGAAAATTCAAACCCTACTGGATTGGTCCATACATCATTAAGATAGTCCTCTCTGGAGGGGCTGCCTTTCTTATGGACCTAGGTAGAGTTGAATTTAAACAGCCAATCAACCTCGAGCACCTCAAAAAATATTTTGCTTAAAATCTTGTCTTTCAAAACTTCTTACCTTGGTGAACTACGCTTGACTTGATTCCCACTAGGGGATACGTAGGCAACCTACTCGGTGCGATCATTAATAGATTTCCAACCTTGGTTGAACTATTACAGACCTGATATGTCACACCCCGGAGCAGCAAAAATAGATAAAAATAAATTTCCTTTTGTAACACCCAGTATTTTATTTTCATTAATAAATAAATACTGCATTTCATTTCCATGAGTATTTGTTTTAATTTCTCTTTGTAATATATATCTGGGGTCAAAATGTAATTTCCGTAAATATAGAAAATATTTTATGTGGTTTCAAAATCAATATCTATATTTTTGTACAACCCATAATTTATTCCTACGCTAATATGATTCCTGTATTTTTATTTCAACCAGTTAATACCAGTTTTAATTTCAATCTGCGACTATATCGCATGTTGGGTGAGGGAACACGTGAGCTCAACCTCACCGAATGAAATCCACCTCTTTCTTGGAGCCCAATTTTGGGCAGTTTATATATATATGTGTGTATCAGTGTCTCTCATCTCTCTCATTCTCTTTCACAGTCTCTCATCTCTCACTCTCAAACTCTCTCAATTCTCTCAAATTCTCCCAATCACTCTCTTGATCACTCTCTCAAGATTACACACACACATACATAGCTATATATATATCTCAAGATCAAATCAAGAACGGAGGAGAAATTCTTAACGACAGAATCGACGGCGGATATTATCGGTCTCAAAATTCTCTGTGTAATCACCTCTGTGAGTATTATAAACTCACTCGCCATGTTTATATAAGTATAATTCAGTGTTTATATGTCTGTATATGGATATATATAGATACACCATTAAAGCTTGAACATTGGAATTTTACAAAACTCAACCAAAATCAATTCGGTGAATTGATTATGGAAGATCTCAGTCCCAATAAGCTGCGGTTCGAATCCTACGGAGTAATTCATCCATATCGCGACGAACGGTTGATTTAAAGTTTTGACACCCTCACTTTAATCGCGAATATCTAGAGATATAATCCATAATTGTTTAAATTGATTGCGTATTCTTAATCTACGCGGAAAATTGAAGAGATCCATATATTACACGTATCGTTTGAATCAGAATTTGAAAATGGGTATAAATTCAGTTTAAAAACCAGAAACAGGGGAAAACGAGGAAGATGATGAAACTGCAAGAACTCGCGCGCGCGACCCGCTCGCGCGAACCATTTTCCCCCTTTGCGCGCGCGACACCTGCTGCCCATTCGCTCGCGCGGACCGCTCGCGAGACCCGTTCTCCCCCTTCGCGCGCGCGACCCGCTTGCGCGACCAGGCAGTTTGAGCATTTTCTGTATTTTTATATAAGGGACTGTTTGGAAAAGGTTTTGTAAGTTTTTGAAGAACTGTTTGACAAATATACTGTTTTAAAGGCTCACTGTTAGGAATTGAACTTATTAGAACATTTAAGACAGAACCGTGATTTATGTTGAACGAATATCCAGCTTTGAGATTAATAATTGTTACTACAAACTATGAACATTGACATACATATTAGGGTCGAGGTTGTGTCAACATGCATGTGTGTGAGAAGGCGTGAAAAGAGTACAGAGTGGCGGTCTGGTGTGTGACCTCAATATCGATCGGATATTATTCCTGGTATTGGAGGCGACAGTGTTGTGTATGGCTTAGATATCGATCGGATATTATTCCTGGTATCTAGGGCGCTTGTTTCGGATATCGATCGGATATTATTCCTGGTATCCGAAATGATGGTATTGAGTTACGGCTTAGATATCGATCGGATATTATTCCTGGTATCTAGGGTGCTTGTTTCGGATATCGATCAGATATTATTCCTGGTATCCGAAATGATGGTATTGAGTTACGGCTTAGATATTGATCGGATATTATTCCTGGTATCTAGGGCGCTCGTTTCGGATATCGATCGAATATTATTCCTGGTATCCGAAGCGATGGTATTGAGTTACGGCTTAGATATCGATCGGATATTATTCCTGGTATCTGGGGCGCTTGTTTCGGATATCGATCAGATATTATTCCTGGTATCCGAAATGATGGTATTGAGTGCGGCTTATATATTGATCGGATATTATTCCTGGTATCTGAAGCGATGGTATGGTGTGCTGTTTTGGATATCGATCGGATATTATTCCTGGTATCTGAGGTAATGGTTTGGTTGAGTCGGCTTTTGTTTGAGAGAAAAGAGTCAGAAAGATGAGATGTTACATTGTTCATGCACGGTTGCATATTCATTGCTTATTTTATTCCCCCGTGACTTATGTTGGAATTGGAACCTTGAATCTATTGCTTTTAAAGTTAAATTGCACCACTGTTTATTTGCTTATATACACATTGCGAGCACATATTTATTTTGCTCACCAGCTTGCATAAGCTGACGGCGTTAATGCGTCCTGGACTGTTGTCCATATTTTCAGGGTCAGGAGCAGCCAGGGTACTTCGACTATTCTAGTTAGAGGCAGGGAACTTTCCAGGAGGCTGCTTTATATTTCCTATATCTTTTAAATTTGGGTTGTAATAAACTAGTTTTAGACTTTCGAATAAGGGCGTTTTGTGCCTAAGACCTGAACTTATGTAATAGTTTAGTAAGTTTTAATTTTGGAGATTATGTCTATTAGTATCCTTTCTTTTAGAAATGTTGTAAAGTTATTTTGTTGCAGGGACAATTGGTCATACTCACTTGTCACGACCTACGAGTCCATAAAGGAAATTAAATGCTTTCCTGAATTATGCTACGTCGGGGCGTGACAGGCTTTTTGGTATCAGAGCCAGGTTTTGGCTCGACCAATTGTCCAGACACATAGGATCTCCCATTAAGATAGAATTAAGATAAGATAGTGCGACTTCATTCCGTGTTTAGTCACTTTCTATCGTCGAGAACATTCTTTCTTATCTGGAGCTTGACCGAATTCTGTTGATCAATGGTTAGGTACCGTTCTCTCGATTATATGGCTGGAAGAAATCTCAGGAATCGTCCCGCTATTGAAGATGCACCCCCGGTAATAGATCCAACCGGAATGTTTGAGGCTTTTGTAAGGAGATTGGAGAGGGTTAGCGATCAGAACACAAGGAACAATAATCAGAATGGGAATCATAACGGGAATGGAAGGCAAGCCCACCAGACTGGAGACAAGCTTCTCAAGGAGTTTCGCGCCCTGCGACCTGAGTATTTTGTTGGGACCGATGAACCTTGGCAAGCGGAACAGTGGCTACGCCAGATGGAGCGTATCTTTGAGACCATAGAGTGCACTGATCTGGAGAAGAAGCGTCTGGCTATCTTTCAGCTATCTTATGCAGCGGCTGATTGGTGGGATGCTGAAAAGGAAACCATAGGGGAGGAAGCTGCAAGGAGAATGTCATGGGTGGTGTTCAAGGAAAGGTTTCTCGAGAAGTATTTTCCTGAAGAAGAGAACGACAAGAGAGAGAAAGAGTTTATGGAATTGACTCAAAGAAATCTGACTGTCCGTGAGTACACTACTCGGTTTGAGCGTCTGTCTCGCTTTGCTCCACATATGGTGGACACACCCCAGAGGAAAATCAAGAAGTATCACCGGGGTCTCAACTTGTCTCTCCGACATCTGACTATGGGGCATCTGGGCCAGTCATTCGAAGCTCTGGTGAGAAGTCTGGACATTTCTGGGTCCATAGGGAATGAGAAGTGAAAGTCATTAAATATCCACACCACACAGTACTAGTCCACAAAGTAAACTGGAATAGAAACAACTTAATATAATAACAGAAACACTATTACAAACATTCGAGTGTGGTCCGCATGATCACAACAGGTCTGGAGACAACATATGCCCAAGTACACGTTAAACTCAACAGAAATAACAAAAATATAAACTAGAACCAACTATCTTCATATCTTCAGCTGGCTTAAGGATAATCATCAGTGTAACATCCTTCTCCAGTGTAGCCGGTATCAGTGGGGTCATTCTCTGGAAAATCCCCCCTCAAAGCAGTAGCTATCATCATAAGCTCCCCTGACTTGTAGAATAAGGTACAGGATAGTCTGGATAGGAATGTCCAGACAATAACTGCTATCAACTTACTTAGAGCTGAGTGAACAGAAGTTCACAAGGTACCAAATATATAACACAATAACAAGTTATGAAAGTCATAATATATTATTCTACTAAGTAATATCTTCTTTGAATTATGACGTCAATACTTACCCTTATCATCTTATTATCCAGAGACCGAGACATGACAAGACAATCAACATATCTTGATTTTAAGGAACATACTCAATCGTTCATCTTATATCAACATACCATCATTATGTCCATTGCTCGTTAAGGATACAAACCATCCACCGCATATCATGGACACCACGTCAGTCCATCTCCTGCTTATTAAGGATACAAACCATCCACCACATATTAGGGATACAACGCTTTAAACAACAGCACATCAAATCTATTGCCATTACCCATCGTTGTATACCAGTGCTCCCCATCCACTGCTCGTTAAGGATATAACATGGATTATCTGGCTATAAGACTACATGATCCTGCTCACTACATGTTAAGGATATAACCCATCCACCGCATGTGTAAGCATATCATGACCAAGCGTCCGCCCACGTACCATTTCCAGGACATATTAAACCTACTTAAATTCAATACTACTATCGATACATAACAAATCCCATGTGGCCTAACTACATTGATTGAAATAAATAGATATCGACTCATACTTGAATCGCATAACATCTAACGTCACTACATTAATCCAATATTATTAATCGTACTTATCTCTGTTGTCACATTATCCCTAATTCACCCATAATCGCATAATGGAAGTCCGAATTAAAAAATGAATTATCGAACCCTTTATAAAATAAATAGGCAAAGGAATCCATGTTCTTCTAATGCCAATCAATTAGGACAAAAATCAATCGATTGGGATAAAAAATGTAACAATCGATTGGGAAACATGCCAATCGATTGGATCCAAAATAATGTCAATCGATTGAAAAATTCGACAATCGATGGGGTTACAAATAATAACAATCGATTGGGAATCTATTCAATCGATTGGGACTCAACTAATATTAATCAATTGGAAAAAGTTCAATCAATTGGGACTCATCTTCTCCAACAGATTCGAAAAACAAAATATATAAATGTCCTAAAGATGTGTTGATTACATCTAAACACTACCGAAACTTATAAAAACATTATATACAAAGACCAAGTTAGTAAAAACTCACCTACGAGTGTGTTTGGTGTGTGTGTGGCCTGGAAGCTCAAGCTCTCTCTCTCTTCCTTCTCTTTCTCCTCTGTCTCTGTCTGCCTATCCTTTTCTTTCTCTCCTCATTCTTCTTTCTATCTTCCTCTTGTTCTTCTCTTCTTCTCTGCCAAGGTAGTGTGTGTGTATGGTTGTATGTATATAAATAGATGTGTGTGTATAATATATGTAACAATCTCTCTCTCTCTCAAACTCAACTGAACCAAACAGACCCAAGGCCTGAAATGAAGGCGTATATATAAGAAATGAGAGTGACACACGTCCAAAGCTCAAGCAAAGAAGAAAACTTGTTTTTGCTTACGCCAATTGATTAGGACTGATGGCAATCAATTGGTTATAGATATTTCATGGCAATCAATTATGAGTCAAGGGCAATCGATTGGTTTATACCATGTAATTAATTTAGGTTAGTAGCAAGGCAATCGATTGGGGTAGATGGGAATCGATTAATATCTAAAAAGTAGCAATCGATTGGTAAGCAAAATTATGAAATGAAGGGTAAGGGTTATACAAGTGTGTAGAAACAAATACCAAGTCGTATTTATATATCAAAATATAGGGTATTACATCATCTACCACTCATTAAGGATTTCATCCTTAAAATTGAAAACGAACAGGGTCTAAAATAAAAATGAAAACATCTCATGCATCTCTGACTCTAGCTACCATGAAGCTTGACACGGCAGAAAAAATCTGTGCGCTTGTGTGTTATACCCAAGTGTAGGTAATCGTGCAAGTAGTATTCTGGTTAAGACCAGGTTGATCCCACAGGGAAGGTTAAAAACTTAATACCTAGATTAATCTCCAAAATAAAAATCAATATACGAAAGGTTGTAGAACACAAAGTTCTACGAAGTGTCTACTAAAATTAAAGCAACTAAATTAAATCAAACTAGTGATTAACTAATTAACTAAAGTGATATTTTAAAAATGGTTTTCTTTATAAAAAGGGAATGTTGGGATCACACGAATCCACAGCGATCATGCCATCTACCATGCAGTTACATTTAAGCTCTAAGGAGTGTGTTTATCTACAATATTCCGTTTTTTCTAAAGATAGAGAATCAATAGTCTGTTCATGGCCAGGACTACTTCATCACATTTATTCCCAAAACACATGAAAGTGGTTTAAATCAATAGTTAAGTCTTGCATTCTGAATGGTGGTAGCATTCAAAATGGTTTGCAAAAGTTATTGAAGAAAAATTCCTTAAGGCTTAAAGTAATGAAACTGTTTGGACAAACTGAGCATTTGGGGACAGTTTGATAACAAATCTCAAAAGCAAAAAGTCTTGGAATACTGCAAAAGGACTACTCAAGAATCTGAAGCTTCGATCGATCGACGCGCTTTCAATCGATCGAATATCATCATCTCCTGAGCGATCGAGATGTCTTCAATCGCTTGACTAGATGTCTGCTTCGATCGATCGAACTACTTCGACCGATCGAGTGTAGGTTTTACACTGCTGCATGGCAGAGGCTGGAGATCACTATTTCATCATGATCTCCCAACCTGGGGACTACTCAGACATGGTCTATAGTGTCACAGATTTGGTTTTAATGTAAAAATCCATTAAGGGCATGTTTGGCTGTGATTTTAGCATGAAATCTATGAAAAACAATGGTGATTTAGAGCTACTACGATACTATCAATGCTAACAGATTAAACTACGATTTTAAGCGACTAGAATGTAAATAAACAGAGATTGTAGAACCTGGAATAGGAAATCTTATATTAAACAATAGGAAGCAATCCCAAAAGCAATATCCAAGATTCAAACCCACAAAAACATGTAAAACACTCTATCTCTCTCTCTAAAACTGATAAAAACTAAAGTGGGCATCCTTTAGGACGTAAATACAACGAGTATATATGCATAAACCTAAAAACTATAGTTCAAAACTCCGTTTCTGCTACGTGTGCGTAGGTTCTGATAAAAGCCATGTTCGATCAATCAAACATCACTCGATCGATTGAACTTCTGGAATGCTCGAGCGCTTGAACTTTATTCGATCGATCGAAACCTTGATCGCTTGAGATCTCTTCGATCGCTCGAGACTCACTTTTCATATTTCAACTGTTTTCCTTAAAATCCAGCATCCCTTTCATCCTGCTTATTCATTTCTCCACACAGCAAGCAATGATCTACACAAATTATGGCTAAAATAATACAACTTATCATAGATTAATCATATTATGTAAAAGTTGGCATTGTAATCCAAATTGCAGATATATAAAGGAATTGTAGACTAAATCAATGTATTTTCTTCTTTTAATTCGGTTGTATTTTACAAATACCCCCGCTTGTCACAACCCCCCAACTAGCGAATTGCTAGTCCCTACCAATAGAGTGAAAATAAAAACAATCTAACTGCTACTACAACGACTAAAATAAAATAAATTAAACTAAGCTAAAATAGAAAGAGAAACTACCTAACTCACTTTCGCAGGAATCGCGATTGCATTTACCGAATGCAATAAACTGTTAAACTTATGTTCTCCTAGTGTTGTCTCGTGAGGGTTTATAGTGAATATACCCACAAAATTCTCAATTTTTAAGTTCAAAAAGATATAGAAAAACTTTTAAAACACACTCTTCTATTCAACTGTTAACTTAGCTCTACACGGATATATTAACCTCAAACAAACCATAGAGGAAATCCACATACTCCTCATATCACTAAGATAGATAAAACAAATGCATCACAATCATGTATCCGTGTGTGTGTGAAATTAATTGCTATGCATCGAACCTTGTTTAGAGTTATTTTAGACTATTGTACCTCCAGAACCAGTAATTTCAACTCAATTCTCACATAGGTTTACACTAAAAAATAAACGTCTCACAGAAACTGGCTTTAATAATGATCGCACGTGGTATGAAAGCTTTGATGAGAGTGAATTTCTGGATGCTAAATGCTTTCATATGCGACTTCACAAAAGACGGATATTTGGAGTGTATAGTCTCATGAAAAGGACACTACTTACTAGAGGAGCGAACTACCGTGGATAACTCAACTCACACGTTCATATTCAAACTAAGTCATTAAGAATCATTAAGGCTTTAGAATTTTGGGTTTTATGTAGAAAATACAGATGATGAATGGAAAGATTGCACACCTTAGCATATGATAGAGCTTGTCATCTTATTTTATTCCTACTTTATTCTTCTCACATTTCCAACCAACTGTCACCCTTTCATATTCTCCCTTTTTCCTTTTTTCCATTTCTTTTCTTCTTCATTTTTTTTACATATTACATAGCAAAAACTTCCCACAACTACTCTCCTCCAATCACATACTTTGACAGTTTTCTATTATTGGATGCGCGATGAGGTCATTTAGAGTCAAGGTGAAAGATTAGGGGTTTGTATTTCCAAAAATGGGTAAGGTATTATTATTCAATCAGTGTGGGGTTTTGAAATGGAATTGTTTCTATAGGTGAATGGATATGGGTAGTGGAAAATGGGTAACGATGACTTAATTCATTTTCTTAATTCTTTAGCTTTAACACTTCAATGTTTATTGAGTTTGGTTGGAAGATCCTGAACGTTCTCCTCTAATAAGCAGCCAGAATTGAAAAATTAACTGAGACTTAGTGCAACGAATGTAATATACGTACTCAAAAAAAAACAATTCGAATTTATGTGAAAATCCCTTCAGAAATAAAGATTGGATTGAAGGCTCACTAAGGGTTAACTAGTTTCTACTACTCGTTCTTTTAGCACCATAATCGTATTAACTAATTTTTAGGTTTTTAACATAGCTAACAACTAGTGCAATTGGATATTGGATACATGAAAGGTCAACAAATGCAATTATCCTAATGGATCTAGAGAAATGCGTGAACTTAATCCATAAAAGGATGAGATTAACATGAATATATCATTGCTTGACAACAGTTAAATAGAAGTGAATATTCAAAGTTGTTCTACTAATAAAGTTAAGAAATTTTATTTAATTAAATTTTTTTACTTTTTTATTTATGTGAGTTTAATTCAATTATAATAGAGATTTTATGATGTGTGCAATAAAGTTATCCAGATTGCTAAGTAAAAACATGTGCAGGTGATTATCTATCTACATTCCACCCCCATATATAATGCAAACACCCAATCACCGGAATGATATAACAATATAAGTACAGAACAGTGATACAAATGTCCAAAAGATCTAACAGTCCCAGCATAACCAAAACAACCCAAAAGAACTAAGAAAGAATAGAGAAGATAGTAAGAAACAAAATACAATAAAACTCCCACACTCCCTAAACATCATGTACTCATCACCAACATCAGATAAAATCACGATCGGTGCAGCAGGAGCATCCTCATCTCCACCCTCAGCAACAGTAGTAGCCATCGCCAGGCCACTCATAGTCGGGGTAGCTGATGTAGACAATGATGGGTCAGCCACAATTGGAGGTGGTGCAGATGATGATGATGGGGCATAGGGATCAGTAGGCAGTGAATAGGGGTGGCAATTCGGGTTCTCGTGTCATAATCGGGTCATTAATCGGGTTGTGTGTTTTGGGTTTGATTTTTAGTTTCGAGTGCTATTCAACTATAATGCAAACTATTTTAAATTAATCGTGTCATATCGTGTCGTGTTCGGGTTGTCTCAGTAAAACAGGACGTCGTGTCAAAAATTGCTACCTCTAGCAGTGAAGGTGGAGTAACAGACGTAGTAGGTGGAGCAGTGGATGTAGATGGAGCAGCTGGATCAGAAGTAGATGGATCAGTGGTGGGTGGTGCAGAAGGAGCAGAGGGTGGGTGTGAAGTAGTGTGAACAGACTTGTCTACCCCAATCTATATCAAGATGGCCTCCAGTAAGGTCGTCATCTAATCCATCTTGCCCTCGATTCGGATCCGCACCTCCCTCTCCTCAATAAGCAATGAGTGGAGAGTCTGGAGGGATACGGAAGATGACTCTCCTTGGGCCTAAGCCTGAGGCCGCTGTCTCAACTCGAACTGCTGTACGGCAGCAACGGGGTCCTCATCATCCGAATCTAGCTCCTCAGCCTCGGTGGGCGTCCCAGAAGCTGCACCCTCTGTGTCGGTGCCTCCCCCTCTCTTCTTCTTCGCTCCCACCTTCGCTTTTCCTTTCAGCTTTCTCTTTTTCTATGCATCCGAACGACGCGCTGCTGTCTCACAAAACTGACTCGAGGACTATGAAATCATATCAAGGGCTAATGGGAGCAATCTAGCCTGCTCAATCACCCAATGGATGGGCCAAGCGCCCTTCAGATGGCGCTTAGCGACAATGTACCGCATGGGCTGGACAAAGAATTCGATATAGAGTCGGGGCAGGCAGACACGTCGCTCCGTCCCAATGGCATATAGAACTCGAGCATACCACAGTGCCACCTTTTCATGATATGAAGTCATCAAAATACAATTAACCAATGCCAGGTGGAGGAGATGGTACTGCTCGGTCAGAAAGCGGACCTCAATCAGGGAAATGCCGTTCCAGAACTGAATCGCATCGCCAGTAATCTTCTGGATGATGACAGAGGACAGAGTCTCTGGTGTACCGGGTATGTGTGGGTAATAGTGGTCGGGACTCTTCGGTACACCCAAAGCAGCGGCCATAGAAGCTGGGCTGAAAATGATCTCGTGACCCCGGAAGAATGATCGGTAAGTGAACGGCGCCACAGGGTCCTTAATCATGGTCGCACATGCCTCTCGCACCCAAGTGATGTTGATTTTTTTGGACTGTGTCAACATCTTAAGCCATCTTGGCATGGCACAGATCCGTGTAAGAAACCAAGGGGCAGAAAGCCATACAGCCTCAAGTGGGCGCTCTAACATCAATTTTCGCGTCCGAAAGTACCGAGTGAACCAAACACGTTCCTCGTTATTTCTAAGGCCATGATCTGGTACTGGGTCAGGAATAGTGAGGTCAAAGGGGTTTAGATTTGTGGTACGCCATGACAGGATTCATTTGGGATGCCCTAAAAAAGAAAATGAAAAGAAAATATTAACGTAAGCAGAAGTAAAAGGACCAAATAAAGAAACTGCCACTGTAGATCGATCGAACAGTTTTCGTGCGATCACACAAAAACTATCGTCGTTCGCTCGAAACAAGCTCGATCGATCGAATGTTTCCTGCCTTCGATCGCTCGAAACTAGCTCGATTGATCAAGCACAGCGAGATGCAGAGAAATGACAGAAACTCAAATAAAAGAAAAAACAATCAAGAACCTAAGATTGCTACGATTATAAATAGGTCTTAGGACCAATGAGGAGCACCCCCTCAAGAATTTGAAGAAAATGAAACTAGGGGGGTCTCGGGATCATACCTCGAGTATACGCGCAGGAAAGAAATGAGGGTGATGATGATGATATCCTTAGAGATGGTTGGTGTCGCCAAATAGTGTGTGTGATCAGAGGGACAGAAATCGCCCCGAGTTCTCTTCTCTGTGCTCAAGCGCTTGAGAGTGAGAGGGAGTGAGAGAAACTAAAGAGGTATGATGGAGACGCCTCGTTTAAATACGGGTCTTGAGCGATCGAAAACTCTCGATCAATTGAACATTCGATCGATTGAATTTTGTTCAAGCACTTGAGGTTCTGATGTTATCGATCGATCGAGTATAGTTCGATCGATCGAACCTTAAAATTCCAAAACTTTTGTGAATGGAAAAACTATGCACCCCCCAAGTAATTAAGATTGTTCTGGACATACAGAATAGCATAAAAGCAGTGCAAGTACAGGACATGCAAGCTAGAAAAAAGATCATCATCAACAAGGTAAAATAAAATTGCAAATTTATAGATTTAACTTTGTAATAGCATTCGCTTTTACAAAATTGTTGCCCGCAACCATGGTACTTAAGACCTTATTAATAAAGAAAAACTAAAAATTAAAAGCAAAATTGACAATCCTTTATCCCGCATTACACTTCAAATGATAAAAGAAAGACCAAATGACAAAATGCAGTTGAAGTGGAACACTAATTTTCAAAGATGAATATTATATCTTCCGCAGTTGCTTCTTTCTCCACCATATCTTCGAATGTGGATTCCATACTTGGTGATTCCCTTTCCCAGAACAGTCGAAAAGTAGCAAGGATATCATCGAGTGAGTCTGGAATCTCTGAGGAATTGACTGCACAATCAAGAGGTGATCTGGATGGAGACAGAGATAACGGAGTGTAGTTTCTCAATGGACTTTCCTCTTGCGGCAGAGTACCCGGGGACCCTATGTATGCTCCAAATCCATAGAACAGTTGATGCAGAAGAAACAACGGTGGTAACATTGGATTCATAGTGAAAATCCTGACAAAGGAAAACAAAAGAACACCAAAAAAGAAGAAATTAAGTAAAACAAAAGAAAGAGCTAATAGAAAGGAATAAGCACAGAAAGACGAAAAGAAAAAGAAGTGTGACAAGGAATTAACCTCACTATTGGCATAATATAACCATGTACACTAGCAGGTAGGGGGCATTGAAGCCGAAACAGCAAATAACTCATGTCCACATAAATGTACAGAACCAATTCAATGACAAAGAAGTCATCAACATAAGTGAAGACAGCATTATGGCGTTCAGGCACCACATCCTGTAAATCGTCTTCCTCCTATGGTTCCCACATTAAGTCATTCTCCCATTGTTCCAAGAGGGCATCATTGACTTCCCCAACAAAATACCCCTCTGGTTTGCCTTCCTCTTCAGGAATGTCCATATGGGCGAAGGGATTAATGTGGAGGAGTACAGGATCATAAGGGATGTACCCTTGGGTCAAGTCAATGACATCGTCCGCTCCTGGCCCTAGATAAGGAGACAAGCATAATGCAATCTCCTCAATAGTCCATAGAGGGTTAGGATATTCTAAATCAGCCCATGACCCGATTGAATGGACGTCATCATCCCTCATATTTTTAATAGCCTACAGGGGAGAGATAAAATGGAATAGCAGATTAGAATCGAGGTCACACTAAAAAAAAGAGACAGAAATAAATGAAACAAAACAAAGTGCAGTAAAGGAAAGAATACAACAACAAAATGTGAACACGCTTTAGTGTTTTAGGTGGATGGATAGCTGGGCTCATCTAGCTCAATGTGCTCAGCTTCTGGTAGGAAGTTTTCCAAGAACGGTTTTAACCTTTGGCCGTTAACCTTGAAATAATCTTCGTTCTTGGGATTTATGAGCTTAATGGCTCCATGTGGAAAAATAGATTTAACAATGAATGGACTTGTCACCGGGATCGGAGCTTACCTGGAAAAAACTGGAGGCGAGAGTCGTACAGTAAGACTTTCTACACCGGCTCGAATGATTTTTGAAAGATTATTCTATCGTGGCGAGCCTTCAACCTTTCCTTGTGTAATTTAGCATTTTCGTGGGCATCGCGACGTATTTCCTCCAGTTCAGCCAACTGGAGTTTTCAGAGATGACCTCCCTCTTTAATGTCAAAGTTCAATGAACGTGTTGCCTAATACGCTTTATGCTCAATTTCGACAGGAAGGTGACATGCCTTGCTACATACTAGCTTGTACAGAGACATCCCCAAGTTTGTCTTATAAGCAGTGCAGTACGTCCATAGAGCATCGGTCAGTTTATATGCCCAGTCCTTTCTGTTGAAACTAACCGCCTTTTCTAGTATATGCTTGATTTCTCGGTTAGCCAACTCTGCCTACCCATTAGTTTGTGGGTGGTAGCCTAGAGCGATCTTGTGGTTGACCCCTTATTTCTTGAGAAGTGACTCCAAAGGCCTATTGCAAAAATGCTTGCCTTGGTCACTTATTAGCGCTTTCGGGGTTCCGAAACGTGACAGAATATATTCTTTAAGAAAGGACATTACTGTTTTGTGGTCATTGCGTCTTGTCGGTATTGCTTCTACCCATTTTGATATATACTTCACAGCTAGGAGTATGTATTCATAGTTGTTTGATTTCGGGAACGGGCCCATAACGTCTATGCCCCAACAATCGAATATTTTAATTGTGATAATGGGAGTTAAGGGCATAGAATTCCTTTTTGAAATTGTACCAAGCTTTTGACAGTGTTGGCACAATTTGCAAAAAGAATAGGCATCCTTAAACATGGTGGGCTTGTAAAAACCGCTGTGTAGGACTTTTTGTGCGATATTTTGAGAAGAAAAATGGCCTCCACAGGCTTCAGAATGGCAAGATGCCAAAATTACAGTTATGTCCTCGTTCGGGATGCAACGTCTGATGACCTGATCACCACAATACTTGAATAAGTAAGGGTCATCGAAAAAGAAATGACACTTGAACGAAAGGAACCGTTTCCTATCTTGATTTGACCAACGACTCGGGGTCTCTCCTGTAACAAGATAATTTACTATATCCGCATACCACGGCAAACTGTAAACAGCCATCAGTTGCTCATCTGGGAATTCATCCTTAATTGGTACGGGTTCAGTGTTATGAGCAAAAGTTAGCCGAGATAAATGGTCAGCGACCACATTCTCTACTCCCTTTTTATCCTTGATTGTGATATCAAATTCTTGGAGTAGGAGTATCCAACGGATAAGCCGTTGTTTCGCGTCTTTCTTAGATAATAGGTACTTGAGGGTCGAGTGGTCTGTAAAACAGACGATTGGGGACCCTATTAGATATGACTTGAACTTATCTAGAGCGAAGACTATTGCCAGTAGCTCTTTTTCGGTAGTCGTATAATTCATTTGAGCTTCGTTAAGTGTTCGACTGGCATAGTAGATTACATAGGGCTTATTACCCTTCCTCTGTCCCAGGACTGCACCAATGGCGTAGTCACTAGCATCGCACATTAATTCGAATGGCAAACTCCAATCGGGTGCCTGTATTATCGGTGCGGAGGTAAGGTGTTCCTTTAGTGCGTCAAAAGATGTTTGACAGTTGATAGACCACTCAAAAGGTGCATCTTTGACTAAGAGTTGACACAGTGGTCAAGAAATTGCACTAAAATTTTAGATAAAGTGATGATAAAATCTCGCGTGTCCCGGGAAAGAACGGATGTTTTTGACTGTACGGGGGACAAGTAGATTTGAGATTATGTCGATTTTCTCTTTATCAACTTGGATACCCCTGTCAGAAATAATGTGGCCGAGGATAATTCCCTTGGTCACCATGAAGTGACACTTTTCCCAGTTTAGTACTAAGTGTATGTCCTCGTATCTTGTTAGCACACGTTCCAGATTGTCTAAGCAATTTTCAAAACTATGGCCGAACACCTAAAAATTGTCCATAAAGACCTCAAGTATTTGTTCGACCATATCACTGAATATGCTCAACATGTGCCGCTAAAAAGTAGCAGGTGCGTTGCATAAGCCGAAAGGTATACAACGGTAGGCAAATGTACCGAACGGACACGTGAAGGTTGTTTTCTCCTGATCTTCAGGAGCAATTTCAATTTGATTATAGCCACTATATCCGTCCAAAAAGCAATAGTATTTATGACCCGCCACTCGTTCTAGCATTTGATCCATAAATGGTAATGGAAAGTGGTCTTTCCAGGTCACAGTGTTCAATTTTTCAATACACATCCGCCATTCGGTGGGGACACGTGTTGGTACCAATTCGCCATCTTTGTTTGGGATTACTGTTATACCCGCCTTTTTTGGCACCACTTGGGTTAGACTAACCCAAGGGCTATCAGATATAGGATATATGATACAAACATCAAGTAGCTTTAAGACTTCTTTTTTGACTACTTCTTGCATATTGGGATTCAGACTCCTTTGCATTTGTCGCGAAGGTTTAGCGTCTTCCTCCAGATATATTTTATGGGTGCACACAAATGGGCTTATGCCTTTGAAGTCAGGCAATAGTCTATCCCAATGCTCCTTTATGTTGTTCCAGCATTTGGATTAATTTTCCCTCTTGTTACAGACGGAGAGTGGATGAAATTAGAACAGGGTAAGTCTTTTCAGTCCCCAGGAAAGCGTATTTGAGCTCTTCTGGAAGCTCCTTTAACTCTAAATCAGAAAACTGAAAATTGGAGGGCATAACTAATTTTGTTTTTGGCGGTAGTGGTTCATATGGTGTTACTCACATGCATTCAGCTCTATCCTCCTCTTTCATTTCCATCATGAGGCAAGTTTGATTTAACGCGGTATCCAATGGGGTAGAATCATTAGGTTGATAGATAGCGTCAAATTGTGACAAAACTACCTCCAAGGGATCTTTGTAATCTACAAAATCAGCCTCGTCTTCGATGACCGTTTTAATGTAATTAATTTCTTCCTCATCCTCGTATTCTTCAGGTCGGGGGTTTGAAAAAATGTTGACATTTAAAGTCATATTCCCGAATACGATAGTCATTATACCACTTTCTATTTTTATTGTGGCATCTACGTGTTGAGGAATGGACGTCTGAAAATCACCGGGATTTGTGAACATGGATTAGACAAAGGTTCAGTGTCCAAGGTCACAAAATTGACCAGGAAGACAAATGAATCTATTTACACTAGAACGTCCTCCAGTATTCCTCTAGGATATTTGACTGACCTGTCTGTCAGTTGTAACGCAACTCTGGTAGGTTTGAGTTCACCCAACCCTAGTTATTTATAAACTGAGTATGGCAGCAGGTTTACGCTCGCTTTTAGATCAAGGAGTGCTTTGTCTATCCTTTGATTCCCAATTCGGCACGAGACAATTGGGGTATCGGGGTCTTTGAGTTTCGAAGGCAATTCATTTTTGGATGATTGTGCTTGCTTGGCAAGCAACATAAGCGTGTTTCTTCACACTTTGTTTCATCTTGACTGTGCATAAGTCTTTAAGGTACTTAGCATAAGCTGGCACTTGTTTGATTGCATTAAGGAGTGGGAGATTGATTTTGACTTATTTAAACAATTCCAAGAACTCCTGATTCTTTGCCTCGTTTTTGGGTTTCTTAAGCCTTTGAGGGTAAGGTGCAGGGTAAGGGCATTTAGGTAATTGGTCAATGACAGGCTCCTTTCTGGGCCTTCTCTCAACTTCTTCTACTTCTTTAGGGGCGTCGTCATGTGATTCTAATGTTTTGTTCTCAGTGGACGGTGTAGACACCCCAATTTTGACCAAACGTCAAGCCCAGGGGTTGGTTACCTCCAGAAGACCGATGATGACAAAGACCGGTAAAATTGAAAGGTTTCCCAGAAAACTTAAATTCTTCAAAGATTCTTCAAGACAAAATTCAAAAAATAAGAGAGAGAGAGAGAGAGAGAGAGAGAGAGATAGAGATAGAGAGAGAAATTGGGTAGCCGGGGGAAACCCGGACGTTGAAAAACATGTGAGAAAATCCGTCTAAGAAATTTTTATTCAAAAAAGAGATACAATATGAAAAAAGTTTTCAAAAGAAAAGAGGAAAAGAAGTTTTCAAAAGAGAAAAAAAAAAGAAGAAGAAGAAAAAGAAGGAAAAGAAAGAAATAAAATGATAGTATATATCATGTATATGGGTGTATCTTAATAAAGTACACTACAAGTATAAAGTACATTAGTATATACTTTGCTAATAATTAAGATTGTGGTGATGAATATTTTGAAAATTAAAAAGAGGGCAAAATTCTGTTAGCCCTGGCACGCGGGAAAGCCAGCGGTAATCACTAAGTGCCGCGCCGGCACTCACTGAGTACCGTCCGGCATTCAGCGAGTGCCGCCCGGCATTCAGTGAATGCCGTCGGAAGCCATCGAGTGTCGTGAACTATAACAGACTGCTTTTCTCACATGTTCTAGAAGAAAACTTTGCACATGGGTTTCCACCCGAATTTACCCATTTAACCTTGATGTATTGGTCTATATAAACAAGCCTTCATCTTCTTCATGGGGACTTTGACTCTTACTTCCAAAATATATTTACTAGAGAGAGATATAATAGAGAGAGAATTGGGAGAAGAAAGAAGAGTTTTATTGAAGAATTTTAAGAAGAACTTGAAGAATTTTGAGAAGAACTTGAAGATTCTTGGAAGCATTTCACAAGGAATAGAAGAAACCTTTGAGGTCTTGGAGGTAACCTCTCAATCACTTGGTAGAATTAGGCAATTCAATCACAAGTTCATAGTCCTAGGAACTTTACACATTTTCAAAACCTCTCTTCCTACCCCATTTCATCACACACCACTTAGAGCTTGTGATTGAATTTCATGATGTTTCATTAATTTGGATCCAAAATAGAGCTTTGGATTTATGAATAAAAGAGTTTTGACTTGAAATTTTCAAATAACATTTGATTTCCTTTCTTTTGTTTATATTCTTCTCAAGAGATTTATGAGATCTTCAATATTTCATTAGATTTCTTTGAGTGTGATCCCTTAATTCCCTATAATCTTATGATTTATATGGGGATTAAAGTGGATTGGATTATAATCATCTCTACATGTAGTTGGTTGAATTCAAGTCTCAACTCATGACTTGAAATCTCCTTACTAAAAAAATCTTATGGAATTCATGCTATATTCCATAGAGGTTTATGTAATTGGGATTTTACTTGGTCTCCAAGGACCATTGATTTGGTAGGATAAATGATAATATGACTCTATATTCTCCAAGGACCATTAATTTGAGAGGAGAATAAGGTTCCATGGATCTATATTCCTCAAGAATCATATGTTTGAGAGAGGAATTAGATGTAGATTTTCATAATTTATATTCAAAATTCATAAGATCAAGTAAGACCTTAGGATTCTCTTGCTAGATCTCCAATTATGAGATCTATGATAAGAATCAATCAAGGTTAAATCTAGGGATTTCTCCCTATTCCATCCTTTTTCCCAATAATCACAATCAAACTTGGTTCTAGTTCTTTCTAGGATCATGGATCAAGTTGGTTTTAAATTATGAACATCAACTTAACAAAGGCGCAGTGAATCCATAGACCAATTGTGATCAAAGATTTTTTATAGAGTCATGATTCATTGGAAATGGATGAGACCAATTGGAGGATGTTCATAACCCATTTAAATACCTCTGTGATTTTTGTTTTGATGAAATTCCATGCCTAAGATGGTTTGATCTTATGATTTCAAAACAAGCAACTCTCTGTCCAAAATTTCAGAACAGTAAGTTCGTTTTGAAATTAATAAATCAGAACCTTAATAGAGTTTCCCGGGTCTCTAATAATTTTTTCTAAGTACCTTAATGTGTTAGGAAGAACCCTAAAACGATCTAAGTGTTTCTCATTTTTTTACTATTTTTAGAAAATCGTACAAGATCTCTGGACAGAGAGTTGTAGATTCCTGAGTGATGTCTAGTGTTTTCCATATTCCCAGAGATCTAACCGTTCAAACCTTGATTTTCTTTTTGGGTTATAAACTAGACTCACAGAGGCATATCTTATCCAAAACTCATTAAGATCCAACCGTTGAAAGTATGGTTTTTCTACCTTTTAAAATCTAGTCTGCTCTCTGTAATTTAGGAAAAACAGTCACTATTTTTGTCTATTCTCATTGATTTTAACTTAAATGGTTTCCTAATGTCTTAGGACCCAAATCATGTTTTGAATAATGATAATTAAGATTAAATCTAGAGGCTAAGTGATCCAAATTAGTGAATAAATCCATATCTTATTCTTGTTCATATTCATTCATTCATTCATTCATGTACATTAATGCTTATGATTAGAACTAGTTATTGGATAAAGTTGGACTTAGTTGAACCTAATTAAGCATAAACATGGATTCCTTATGATCATGTTGGAATTATTGAATCTCTATATGGACATTACATTGGCTCTTAGTTGAGGCTTGTACATCTATAGAGATGCTATGGCTCCAACTAATCAATAGGAATTCATAGTTTAGTCAATTCCTTTCATGCTTGATAGATCTAAGTTAGAGATTTACGATTGATTATTTGATATCATATTATTATGTGAAGCATGTGGACTAATCTTTGTTTTGTAGCGCATTTGAGGTACAATTTCTCAATCCTTCTTTAGTTTATTTCATTCGTTGATTTTCTTGATTTTCGACTCCATGCGCGATACCTTAGACTAGGTTTCACCTTATGTGTTTATATGCGTTAGAAACCTTTTCTTAGGTTTATTTTATATGTATGCATTGCACGTTTAAATTCGTAACTGGATCCTGGGTAAGTTTCCTAGTTCCCTATTTGCACATCATCTTGCTTGCTATTTGAACTATGTGGCATATGAATGATATTTTGTCGTTAGCAATCTTGCAACCTTTTCAACATGCTTGTGTAATGTATTATTTATATATATATATATATGTATTAGTTGAGGGCATGCTTAGATTAATAATTTGATTAAAAAAGGATGATGAGTAGAGGTCTATCACGAGATAGGATGAAAGGGGGTGTTTTAGTCCGCCGGACTCCTTCCCCTTTCATTCCATAATCCCCTGACCCAGATTACCTTTGCTTTCGCAAAAGATCAGTTTGCTTTCAAAATGGTTTCTTAATTTTCCTTTTAAAAAAAATTAAGTGGCGACTCTTTGATTTTGAATTTAAGTTGTTTTGAAAATGTTTTAAAAGTGGGCCCCAATACCGGTATCCACAATCTGGTGACTCTGCTGGGGATCGAACCCAAAATCTTTGGTTTTGCAGACCAGAATTTCTGATTTTGGGTTCACTCGAAGATTAGACTTGAAAGCATCCTTTTAATCGAATTAATTAATTTTTGTGTGCCCGTTGCATTGCACTTGCATGTCTCGCCAGTCGATTGCACGAAACTATGACCTTGGAGGCTCGGGGTAACCCGGTCGGTCAAGCCATCATGGGACTGTGTGGTCATCCTTGATCTCGTACCATGTTTTGGTATATGAAGCATCCTATCGGGTGTGTGTCCAGGGTCCCTTATTTGACCAAAATCCGGCCTTTGCATGATAGCTTCTATAGAACCCTTCGATCTTAGGAAATTGATTCTTGATTAGGATTATGTGCTAGGGAGTTTTGAATTCCCGAAAGGGATTATTTGAGATGATGATGATGCTTGCTTGATGAAAGATGTATAACCCTTTAATCACCTTTTTAGCAATTCCTTCTCATGTCCCACGACATTTGGGAACATGCTGAATCTTAATTATGTGATTACATCTCTTATATCTTACTAGCTAAGCATCATTGACCTTGTATATATCCGAATTCATGAAGAGTACGATAATAATCCGATCATATGATCCTCCTACCCAAAGAATTTTAAACACGTCTTTGGAAGCAACTAGATTTTTGCTATCTTTATTCTAAGGTATTCAATCGCTCTTTCAAAAATCTTTGGAGTTCACTTTTTGATTAAAATCTCAAGTCAACCATCTTTGAAGGAAGAACCCGAAATTCTTGGAACCCAAAATTCTTGAAAGATTTTGAAAAATTTCACCAACTAAAAAAACGCTTTTCAAAGCAAAATTTTGACCCTATCACCTTTTGGTCAAGGAATATAATTCAAAATTCTTGAGAATTGTATTTGAGAAATCTCCTCAATTAAAAGAAATGCTTTTCAAATGAATTTCAAAGCAAAGTTTCAACCCAATCATCTTTTGTTGAGAAATGTTATTGCCTTCAAAGGAAAGCTTCTTAAGAATTTGAAAGATCCCACCATCTAGGGAAATGCTTGAAAAATAAATTTCAAAAATTCTAAAATTTTTCAAACTTTGAAGGGGTAAAGAGGATCACAATGAAAGGAAAAATTAGCGCACTGACATGGATAAGGATTATATGTGCTTATGTGTTAGGATTAGAATTTTCTTTCTTTGACATATAGAGTAGGCACACACGCACACCTGCATTGCATCCGCATGACACATGGGCCATTCATAAAAATTTCTTTTGCAAAACAAAATGTCAAAATAAAGAAAGTTTCTTTAAATAAAAGAATAAAATGTGCTTGTAGGTAAAAGATAGAATCATCTACAAGCACGATTTGGTACAGAGACTCTACTGGAAGGTTAGTAAGAAGAGAGATGGCACAAGATGCAAACGCAAGAGAGATAGCAGAATTGAGGGCCATAGGGGAACACCAGGCAGGTCAAATGGCTAGGATGATGACCATGATGGAAGCACTAGCATGACAACCACTAGTTGTTGATCCTCTTCTAGGATGATTGGTTCGATGATCAAGAAAGGGTCGAAGCACTGAGGGCAGAAAAGGAGAAGATAGAAAGAGAAAAGGCTAAGAGAGAGAAATTGATGACAGAGAAAGTAGAGAAACTGGAAAGGGTAGTCCGAAAAGCCCAAGGAGTAGACACCTACTTGCTGGAACTAGAGGGCTTATACGAAGGGGTTTGTGAAGTATTACCCGCTGGGTTTAAGATGCCTATGTTTGATAAATTCGATGGGACTGGAAATCCCCGTAGCCATATTAGGATGTGTATAGGGGCTTTTCAGCCAAGCAGCTTAAGTACAACTATGATGGCCATCCTATTTCAACAGACATTGACCGAAGCCGCCTTATCTTGGTATCTTACATTGGAGCCTGGTAAGACCAGAATTTGGGAGGAGGTTGTCAAAGCGTTCGTAGCCCAGTACGAATATAATCAGGATTTGGATGTTACCATCAGAGATTTAGAGACTACTCGGCAGGGAAATAAGGAGTCTTTCACTGAATATCTGAGCCGTTGCAGGGGAAAAGCAGCGAAAATGATACAGAGGCCAACCGAGAAGGAATAAATCCGGATGTTAATGAAAAACCTCCAACCCGTCTACCAAGAGAAGATGAGGTTTCAGTCCATCAACACCTTTGCTGAAGTGTTCGATGTGGGAACGAGGATCAAGGATATGATACAAGAAGGATTGATCAAGAGAGAAGAGCCGGTGAGCAAGTATAGGCATCCCAACTATGGGACAGGAGGAGGGAATTCAGGAAGCCATTCAGGTCCTACAGATGTGAATGCTCTAAGCAAACCAGAGAAGAAGTTTGATATAGTTAGAAGTTACCCGAAGAGAGGAGGAGATAAGCCTTTAAGGAAGTTCTCAGACTTGGGAGTGTCGTTGTCCACCGCTCTGGATAGGCTACTAGCAAAGGGGCACCTCCGCTTATTGGAACCATGACCAAGACCGAATCCACCACCCCCAAATTTCAAAGCCGATCTATACTACAAATTCCATCAAGAGCAGGGACACTCAACCGATTGATGCTTGAGGTTGAGACATGAAATCCAGGATCTGATAGATAAGAAGGTAATATCTGAACCACCCACCAACCCGTCGAACATCACCAAGAATCCATTACCAAATCATCATGCGGTACCGCCACCCGGGGTTTACTGTCTGGAAAGTGAAGAAAGCTCTTTTGATCCATCAACATTGATCACTAAGTTGGGGTGCCCGAGGAAGCTTTATCAGATACAGGGAGATTTGAACATTTGCACTTTGGGCAAACTAACGGATGGGAACAAGGGAAAGGTGATAGGAAAAGGACTGGTGGACACCTGAAGAAGACAGCTTTATTTGGTACAAAGAGGATGACAGTCAGGGCATTAACAAAGTAAAGGATGATCTTTGGTACGAAAGTGAGAAAGAAGATGAAAATTCAGGAGTCACTGAAGCACAAGATGATCTTTGGTTTAAAGAAGAGGTCAGTTATTTAACATGATCGGGAAGGCACTTCAAACCACATGAACTCGAGGAAGACCACTCAGGCCAAGAGTTGGATAAAGGAAAGGGAAAACTAAATGAGGAAGAAGAAGAAAATAGGGTCTTGAGACAAATGAAGAAGACGCAAGCAAATATCACTATTTAGGGATTATTAATCGCTTCCAAGCGTCATAGACAAGCAGTTCTAGATGCTCTTAATCAATTTGATGTCTCCATCAACATCACCCCAGAAGATTTCGTTGGTATGATCATCAAAAGCTCGACTCCCACTATATCCTTTACTGAAGCTGACTTACCCGCTGGGGGACCCGCTCGCAATAAGCCGTTACACATTACCTTGTCTCGTTGATAACGGGTCTGCATTGAATGTATGCCCATTTCGAACAGCTAAAAGGATGGGGCTTGATAAATCAATGTTTATACCGTCGGAGCAAAGGGTAAGGGCCTATGACAATACTTAACAGGCAGTGATGGGAATCATTTTTCTGAATCTCTCTATTGGGACCGGGGAGAAAGAGGCAGAGTTCCAGATTATCGATATTCCTACATCTTTTAATCTACTTCTGGGAAGGCCATGGCTGGACAGCTTGGGTGCCATCCCATCAACCATCCATCAGAAGGTCAAGTACGTTTGGAAGGGTAAAGTTTGTGATGTTCTAGGAGATAGCTGGATGCATGCATCTGGGGCTTCATCTAGTGCCCCAGTTTTGGAAGTACAAGTACAAGGGGAAGAGACAAGCTTGGGCGGGTTCGAGTTCATCAACGTGATAGAAGACAGAAGGCCAAAAGAGTTTTTACCGCTCTATTTTGATCAGTATGCAAGCCCGCTGGTGGCTGGAATTATGAGAAAGAAGGGGTTCTTCCCAGGAATGGGTCTAGGTAAGAAGCACCAAGGATTGTCTGAATTTCCAAACATTGTTACGCAAACACATACCCGTAGGTTGGGATATCAGCCGTCAAGGGAAAAAATGAAGAAAAAGAAGAAATCAGCCGATGCGCCAATGGAACCATATTCAAAAACTCTCAATGGATACTTCGTTAAAGAAGGAGAGGAGTCTCCATTTTGCGGTTTCCCAGAGCCATGGTTGGATAAAGTGGAAAAATGCATGAAGCCGGGGTTTGAGATTTTCTTTGCACATGACTTCTCTGACTATAAGGACCCGTACCTGGAAGTACCCACGAAATCCACCACTATTCAGGATTAGGTGTGCACCTTGGATGGCCTGGCAATGAAGGACCTGCTGGAAGAAGAACACAGGGGGATCGGAAAGGGTAATACCAAGGAAATCATGAATAAAAATGGGTAGAAAAGAAGTGAAGAAGAGAGCAAGGAAAAAGCAGAAAGGGAGAAATTAGGGCTTAGAAAAGAACCGGAGGAAGAAGAAATGGGAGAAATTGCTCAGACAGAAGACCTGGAAGAATGCTTCATCACTGATCTTGGAGGAGAAAAGAAGAAAGAATGGGTTTTTGAGTCTAGTGATAGGTATCCCCCTCACCCAGAGTCTGTATTAGCCCAAATGAGGCGTCTTTCAATTTCCATGTCTGTTGTAATTGATCCCAAGAAAGTTAATGAGAATATGACTAATTCTGCTTACTCGACTGTGCATAATAACTGTGATGTATGTGATGAATGTAGTGAAATACCAGATGAGTTGCAAAAATTAATTGAAAAGGAAAATGAATCTGCATATAAAATCATTGAAGGCACTTTGACAATTAATTTAGGAAATGAAGATAATCCACAAAATGTTTCTATTCGCTCCACGCTTAGTAATGAGGAAAGCAAAGATTTAATCAATTTATTAAATGAATTCAAAGATGTTTTTGCATGATCCTATGATGATATGCCAGGGATTGATCCAAAAATAGTCCAACACCATATTCCCCTTTTCCCTAACTCAAAACCTGTAAAACAAAAATTGAGGCGAATGAGGCCTGAATGGGCGCTAAAAGTGAAAGAGGAAGTTGAAAAACAGTTAGGAGCTGGATTCTTGATTGTCACTGAGTATCCAGAATGGGTCGCTAATATCGTACCAGTCCCAAAAAAGGATGGTCGTGTTAGGGTTTGTGTGGATTTTCGGGATTTGAATAGAGCCAGCCCTAAGGACAATTTCCCTCTATCTCACATTGATGTGTTAGTAGACAATACGGCGGGGCATGAACTCTTATCTTTCATGGATGGGTTCTCAGGGTACAACCAGATATTGATGGCACCTAAGGATAGGGAAAAGACTACCTTTATCACACCTTGGGGGACTTATTGTTATAGGGTTATGCCTTTGGGCTTAAGAATGCAGGGGCAACTTATCAAATAGCCGCCACCACCATGCTACATGACATGATCCATAAAGAAGTAGAGGTGTATGTGGACGACATGATAGTGAAGTCCGAGAAAAGGGAAGGGCACTTAAAAGCACTAAGAAAATTCTTTGAGAGATTGAGAAAATTCAAAATGAGATTAAACCCGCAGAAATGTATTTTTGGGGTTACCACGGGGAAATTGTTGAGATTTCTGATTACGCAGAGAAGAATTGAGGTATATCCAACCAAAATTCAAGCTGTAACCGAAATGCCGTCACCCTGGAATGAAAAGGAGTTGAGGGGATTCTTAGGGAGAATATAGTTTATCAGCCGTTTCATATCCAAACTCACCATGACCTGTGACCCGCTATTCAAGTTGTTGAGAAAAGGGGAAAATTTTGAATGGGATGACCAATGCCAGAAAGCCTTCGAGAAGATCAAAACCTACCTTCAAAACCCACCTATCCTATCACCTCCGAGACCTGGGAAGCCTTTATTGCTATATATATCCGTTACCAAAAATTCCATGGGGTGCATGTTGGCTCAAGAAGAGGAAGAGGGGCGCGTAGAGAAAGCCATATATTACCTAAGCAAAAGGATGACTGGGTATGAGTTGAATTATTCGCCATTGGAAAAAGCATGTTGGGCTTTGGTATGGTGTACACGTCGCCTTAGGCATTACATGTTAGCCTTCCCCGTTAACCTAATATCCCGAATGGACCCACTCAAATACCTCTTTAAAAAACCTGCCTTAACCAGTAGGATATCCCGCTGGACCATGATGCTAGCTAAATTTGATATTAGATATGTCACTTCCAAATCTGTCAAAGGGAGAGCCGTCTCCGAATACTTAGCTAACCTTGCCATAGAATCTGAGGAAAGGGGAGAATTTAAGTTTCCCGATAAGGGGGTGATAAAAGTAGAAGAAGATCGGTGGAGAATGTACTTTAATGGAGCAGCCAATCAGGTAGCATACAGAGTTGGATTAATCCTCATATCACCAAAAGGAGCCCCCACCCCATTGGCGGTTAAACTTAAGTATAACTTAGCCAACAACACGGCAGAATACGAAGCGTGCATAATTGGGATGAAAGTAGCCTTGGCCTTAAAAATTGACGAGATTGATGTTTTTGGGGATTCGAATCTGATAATATCGCAAGTAAGAGGTGATTGGAAAATAAAGCATGAGAAATTGAGACCTTACCATGAATACCTGGAGAGCCTAAAAGTACAGTTTAGAAAAATCTCATTCTATTACCTTCATCGTGAGGAAAACCAATTAGCTGATTCTTTAGCAACTTTGGCCTCGATGATCCAAATCCCTGTAGGAGTTACCATGATTCCCCTGTCCATAGAAGAAAGAACCCGGCCCTCATTTGAGACAATTGCAGCCATTGAAGGAGAAGAAGAAACAGAAGTACTGTGGTATACAGATGTTTGGAGGTTCATTGAGAAAGAAAAATACCCTGAAGGGGCGTCAGAAAAGGATAAGAAGGCAATTCGGAGGTTTTCAGCTCAGTTTGTGATTTATGCAGGAAAATTATGGAAAAAGTCCTATATCTGTTATAACCTGGAATGTCTGTATGGAAGGGAAGCAAGAGAAATGATAGAAGAAATACATGAGGGAGTCTGTGGGCCCCACATGAATGGGCATATGTTGGCCAAAAAGATAATTCGGCAGGGATACTATTGGATGACTTTGGATAAGGATTGTTGTGAATATTTAAGGAAATGCCATAAATGTCAGATCCATGCAAATCTTATGCACACCCCACCTTCCCAACTTTACAGCATGACTATCCCCTGGCTGTTTTCTGTGTGGGGTATTGATATTATCAGAGAAGTAGTCCCGAAGGCTTCAAATGGACACCGGTACATAATCGTGGCAATAGATTATTTCGCCAAATGGGTGGAGGCGGCATTATATGCAACTCTAAAAGCCAAAGATGTGGCAAATTTTATAGAGAAGAACATAGTCTGCAGATACGGGGTGCCAAATGAGCTTATTTCTTATCATGGGAGCCACTTTTAGGGAGAAGTTATCGCACTCTTAGAGAAGTATAGGATTACCCACCATTAATCCTCACCATACAGACCCCAGACTAATGGAGCAGTAGAAGCTGCAAACAAGAATGTAAAGGCGATCCTGGGAAAGATGACAGATACATACAGGGATTGGCATGAGAAGTTATCATTTGCTTTATGGGGATACCAAACTTCTGTAAGAACTTCGACAGGGGCTACGCCGTATTCATTAGTCTATGGGATGGAAGCTGTGCTACCAGTTGAGGTTGAAATACCATCTTTGAAAGTTTTGGCCGAATGCGAGGTAACCAAACTTGAGTGGCTACGAGGGAGATATGAGGAATTGATGCTATTAGATGAGAAAATATTGGCTTCTATAAATCACACTCGGGGATATCATAAAAGGATAGCTCGTGCTTTCAACAAAAAGGTCTGCCCAAGGAAGCTTGCTCAGGGTGACCTGGTCCTCAAAGAACTTAAAGCGCCCGTTTATGACCCCCGAGGAAAATTCAAACCCAACTTGGTCAGACCATATATTACTAAGACGCTCCTCTCCGGAGGAGCTGCTTATCTCATGGACCTAGATGGAGTTGAGTTTAAACAACCAGTTAACCTTGATCGCCTCAAGAAATATTTTGCTTGAGACCTTGTCGTTTCAAAACCTCAAGAGTTGATGAACTACGCCTGACCTGATTCCCACTAGGGGATACGTAGGCAACCTTCCCGGTTCGGTCACATGAATAAACTTGCCTATATGGAACTTCCCTTCTGACCATAACTGAACTACTATGGACCTGATACCCGTTCGGGGATAAGTAGGCGGGCCCACAAGGCCTTCGGTCTAAATAAAGCCCAACTCTTGATGTAACTCAATATCTTGAGTTTCCTTATGCCAAACTAGGGGCAAACTTGCGTTTGCCCAGAGCTACAGTCAAAATCCCTATACTAGGGGCAAACTTCGTTTGCTAAACCAAAGAACCCAGAAAGTACCTAAACCCATTTCTGGATCTACTGGCTATCAAAATAGGTACTATGTGAAAGAAAATGAGGATTCATGGTATAGAATGATTAAAACTCTAGAGCAAAACTCAAAGCAAAGTAATAAGAGTTAAGAAAGACATCAAAAGAAAGATTTTCATAACCTGAAAAGATGGGAGAAGTGCAAACTATGATTTGACATGATTAAAACATTTTCCTAATACAAAGAAAAGTCTTTTTGAAAATTGAAATACATCACAAAAGCGCAGTAAGAGTCAAACAGGATTTGTCAGAAGTTTTTAGAATCTTTTTTTCCTTCTTGTTTGCCTAAAAAGCTATTTCCCGACCAAAGTCTGAATCTCAAGAAGGTACTCAGTAGTAGGAACAATTGAGGAAGGGACCTTCCGGAAAGGAGCCGACACTCTGTTCTACCAAGCCTCGGCAAAGAGTCTCATGGTAGAAGGGCGTAGAGCGCAGCTCCTCGAAAAGTTAACTGTAATAGTGTCTGGGACATCCAGAAGCAATCCAAACTGGCGAACCACCCGTTCGGGGATGTAAAAAGTGGTGACAT
The DNA here is from genome assembly GCA_033977485.1 of Hydrangea macrophylla. Lineage (NCBI taxonomy): Eukaryota > Viridiplantae > Streptophyta > Magnoliopsida > Cornales > Hydrangeaceae > Hydrangea > Hydrangea macrophylla. The sequence goes on along the minus strand of CM066990.1, from coordinate 6,712,497 downwards.
GCAGACCGGGTAACCAAACCCCCGGACGTCCAGGAAGCCGCACAGTGACAGAGCAATAAGTCCATCGAGGGCACACCCAACAAATATCCCCACGATACAGGTTCTGAAGCCAAGAAAGCCAGCCATCAACTGTACAATAGAGGAAACGAACATCCAGGCGATCATAGGGAAGCAGTCTCCCAGTAGGAGGGTAAGTAAAGAGGCCTAAATGCTCGAGAAGCCATATCTGCAAAACATAAGGTGACCCTGAAAGCAACATTGATCCGGTGCTTTGTGCATGATCCAAACCTAGTAAGGTTTCTCCTAGAATAAGCATGATGGCACTCCGAATTTCTCGAAGACCGCGAACGATTGGGATAAGGATGTCAGAGGAAGACTAGAATAGGAAATGGGAGAGCATAGCCAAAGAAAGGGCATTGTATATAATAATCTGATATCCTCCATCATCAGGATCACCCACGGGAGCATAAATAGAAGAAAGTCGGTTAAATTCAATAAGTCGGTTGCAAACAAAAGAGCCGGCGGCACCTCGGGAATACAAAGAAGAGCCGCTATATCTTGGATGTACCCTACCTATATCAGGGGGATGATCAAATCAGCATAAGGATCGGTATGGAGAATAGCGCTAAATTCCTCGAAGAGCGGGCAAACCTCCTCATGACCGAACCGGAAGACATGCAAAAAGGGATCCCAATATGTAATAGCGGCTCAGAGTAAGCCCTCATCTAGAGCCATACGGCGGAATGCGAAGAGGTCGTTCAATCTGTGACACTCAAAATTGAGTCTGTCAATACCAGAGAGGGAATCCATCCACGGGTATAGAATGTCAGAGCTTATGGGAGCCATGAAGAAGGAGGGGGAAAATGGAAGAAGATTATGAATAAGGAAGAGGAAAAGGGGTCTTAGGAGTTTTCAAATGGGTGTTGAAATGAGCAAATGGCACTTTTTATAAGAAAAAGGCTCGAACCGGCACTCGATGAAAAGTGGCGGCACTCATTGAGTGCCGGCCGGCAGTCACTGAGTGCAGCGCGGCATTCAGTGAGTGCCGGCCATCCTCTACAAATGCCGGCCAGAGTTTAAAATGCTCATGGATTAATTTGTAATTTAGATTAGCCCAAACCTGCATAGAAATTTGAACAATAGTATTAACATTTCATCATTCAAGCACCATTCATCAATAGATCAATAACGTTCCTCATGTTTTGAGTAAATAAAGTTAATATGGTCCAAAGTCTAAAGCTAAAAAAAAGGGAGAAAAGGGGTAATCGAGCATGAGTATAAACAGAATTCAAAAATTGGCACACAGGCCACCATGCGCGGATGCTGTCAAGCTGCCTAAATAAATCCGCTAAGAAGAAAAGAAAAAGAAAGAAAAAAAGTTTCAAGTTCTTGTCCTCACGGGGACATAATATAAAGAAAAAAAAGGGGGGGTCAGTTATCCTCGTCGGCGACGAGGATTTCTTTTGGATGCCTGCGAAGCTGTCTGGCTTCCCCCAGCTCCGCCATCTCCGACGTCTCCACCGTCTCTGCCATCTCCACCGTCTCCACCATCCCCACCGTTGCCGCCTTGACCGCTGCCGCCAGTACCTCCTTGATAGTTGCCGCCTTGACCTAGTTGAAATTCTTGAATTTGCCTCCCCAAGGCAGCAATCTCGGCTTCCTAAAAAAACAAGACAAATAAAGAATAAATGAAATAAAAGAAGAAAGAAAAAGGAAAGGAAGAAAAGAGATGAGAATAAAATGAAAGTGAATAAAAATGGCGATACCATAGCTCTAGCCTGAAGGTCAGCTGTGGCCCTTGCTCCATCAGCTTGGAAGGAGTTTGAACACAGTCGTCAGTATAAGGATAAAAATTGGAATTGTAAAGGAAAGAAAAGAAAAAAAGAGAAGCAATAAAAGTTTGTTTCCAGAAAGAGATTTACCCTCCATTCGCGTCCATGAAACCAATGTTGGACAGTATGTGCATACAATAGACCTTCCTCTGCATAATCTCTGGGGACTGTATCGTATTGCAGAGGGATGGATGGAACATTCTGGGTATAAAGGTCCAGCTGATACATGGTCTCCTGGCCCATGTGCACCATAGGAACATTCCAGTTCCACTGTGGGAGAGCTGGAGGGTCAGCAACCCCAGGGACATGCTGTAAAAAAAAAAGGGGAATCCAAGTCTATGTGAGTATTATTACAAAATAAAAGGAAAATTTTAAAAGAAAATGAAAAAGATGAAATATCTGTTACCCGAGTAACATCCATAAGAGGAAAGTTGTGCATGAGGGAATTCAGTCTAAAAACTGGGTAGCCATCTGGATCGTCCAAATAATTTGCAATATTCTCCCCACCTAGGGCAGCGATGAGGTCCCCATGATCCAAAGTCTCAGTGCTCCTCATAGTAGCCGGAGGAGCCCTAGGCACATAAAAGGCAGGGGCAGCAAGTGACTGCCTAGTTACCCTCTCACCAAGATACCACTCCCGACACGCCTCCCCCACCATCAGGATTCTCATCCTGGAGAAACCCACAGTGGCTTGGATGTCTACACTGGCTTCTGGAAGGGCTACCTCCCAAGGATTCCATACCACATGAACCTCCCGTAGGTTGGTAAGCAGGTTTCTGTAGCCTACAAAGTCGTGGGCCCCAACCTTCCGGCATGTTGCTCCTTTCCTCCATTTCAAACCTTGAGGCATGATCGCAGCCTCACCTTCCCAGGTACTGGGAGCCCTCATGCGAAGGTATTCATGAGACCATATCTGCAAGGCAAAAAATAATATATATATATATATATAAGAAAAAAATGAATTCAGTCAGCAAAATAAAATCAAAAGGAATGAAATGAAAAGAGCAAAGGGTGTATGTCAATAAAATCTTACCTCCCAGGCTCTCCAGTACCCGCCGGTAGAAGGTGAGTTTCCTCTAGAAACCTCACTCATGTGGTTGTAAAGGGTGGCCAGCCCTGCCCCTCCCCAGTTGTATTGGGAGATGCGGTCAATGTCTATAAGAGAAGCCAAATACCCAAGGTTGATCGTATCACCTTTCGTGCTCATCAGCGAGCAACCCAGCACGTACATGATAAAGGCCCTAGCCATCTGGTCATCGGTAAAGACCTGACCCTTGAAAGTATCCAAGAACCATTTTGCAGGCACTATCTTCTGGATGAGACCCGAGTAAGTCGATGATCTCTTCATGACGAGTCTGGAGATCATCGTAGCGAGCAATGGGAAGGCCGCCGAACAGAATGCATGTTATCATAGCAAAGTCCAAGGGAGTCATCGTCATCTCCCCAAAGGGCAGGTGGAAAGTGTTTGTTGTATCCCACCATCTCTCTGCCAAGGCCTGGATATGAGTTCTATCATTTGAACTCTTCTCTAAAAGTAATGCAAAGAGTCCAAATCCGGCATCGTTAACCACGGTTCTGACTTCGTCAGAAAGATCCTCATACCACCTCCGGCCGTGAGCCATGCTCCCATGGCCTTTTAGGACAAATTCTGGAGTCTGCAAAAAAAGAACAAAATAAAAAGAGAGAAGAGAAGTAAGAAGCTGAAAAGAAATAAGTAATCAGATTCTTTGTAAAAAAAAAATAATAATAATAAGTAGTGATCTCTGAGTCCAAGTAACTTGGATAAAGTTCTGATTTCCGGGTTCGAAAGGCTCTTTGGTTTTGAAAATAAGAAAGTCCTCGAGAGTAAGAGACTTTTTGTTTCAAGAAATGAAAAAAAAAAATTCCTTTTGAGTCTAAGCGACTCTTTGTTTTGAAAATCAAAAGAAATTCTTTTCTTTTTTTTTGAGTTTTAGAGAATCATTGTTTCAAAAAAAAAATTCTTTTTGAGTCTAAGCGACTCCTTGATTCAAAAATAAGAACATTTTTTTAGTTTAAGCAATTCGTTGCTTCAAGAAATAAGAAATTCTATTGAGTCTAAGCGACTCTTTGATTTTGAAAATAAAAAAATTCTATTGAGGCTAAGCAACTCTTTGTTTTGAAAATAAGAAATTCTATTAAGTCTAAGCGACTCTTTGATTTTGAAAATAAAAAAATTCTTTTGAGTCTAAGCAACTCTTTGTTTTGAAAATAAGAAAATTCTATTGAGTCTAAGCGACTCCTTGGTTCGAAAATAAGAGCATTTTTTAGTTTAAACGATTCATTGTTTCAAGAAATAAATAAAAAATTGAGTTTAAGCAACTCTTTGTTTTGAAAATGAAAAAAGTCTTTTGAGTCTAAGCGACTCCTTAGTTTGAAAATAAGATCCTTTTTGAGTTTAAGCGATTCGTTGTTTCAAGAAATAAAAAAAAAAATTTGAGTCTAAGCGACTCTTTGATTTTGAAAATAAAAAAAATAAAATTGAGTCTAAGCGACTCTTTGATTTGAAAATAAAAAGGGGTTTTTTTTCGAGTCTAAGCGACTCGTTGACAGTAAAATTTTAAAAGTTCAGTAAAAGCATGGTCTATGTAAAATTCAAGTACCTCACAAGGGTCGGTGCGACCTTCATTAGTAATGGGCAAACAAGATAGAGGAATCCATGAGCATAAGAAATCAATGAATCCAAATAAGGGCAATAAACAAGAGGCATAATGCTGGGCATTGAACCCCAAACCATGGCAAGAAAATCAATCAATAAAAAGGGAGATATCATAAATAAGTGCACAAAATCATGGGGGCATCCATACATGCATCATTCATCCTACATTGCATAGCATTATTTCATCATAAGCACAAAAGGATTTGGGAAGTATACCGCTCTGTGGAAAGCTCGTGCCGAGATATGCGCCTCGGGATCAGCAAGTAAAACCGATGAGTGGTGGCCGGGATGGGTCTTATACTTCTTCTTAGGGGGACCATGGGACCCTGAACCACTAGCCATTGGAGAATCTACAAGTGAAAGAGGAAGAAAGTTGAAATTTCATATATAATTCATGGGGAAACATGAAGATGATCATGATTTTGAGTATAAAATCAAATAAAGATGCAATCTTGATGGATGGAAAGTAATCTTACCTTGTTTGATCGTTGATTCTTGAAGGAGTGAAATCTTAGAGAGAAAATCCGAGATAGGGAGAGGGAGATAATGAAAAGGAAGAAGAAAAATCATGTTTTTAACACACTGCTGAACAGGCCGGCACTCGACGAAAAGGCACAGGCACTCAGTGAGTGCAGCGCGGCAATTGATGGAGTGTCGGTCGACACTCAGTGAGTGCCGCTCCCTCTCATCGAGTGCCGCCGCGTGTTCCAGGTGGCCCTATTCCTCCTAGTTTTCATATTTATAATAAGTACCACCAAATTTTACTCCCATGTCCTCAAAGTTGTTCCCTCGTTTCGAAAGGACCCCCGAAGTTTGAAAAATGAGTTTTTAAGACCTTTTGCAAATCAAAATGAGCCCTAATTATAAGGGATTTTTGTCAAAAAAAACACCCAATTTCAGCAAATAAACTAAATCGAATCAAATCGACTCCGGATATTTGGAATTTTGATATGATTTGACAAGCGGGGGTATTTGTAAAATACAACCACGCTAAAAGAAGAAAATGTACTAAATTATTTCACAATTCCTTCATTTATCTACAATTTGAATTACAATGCTAGTTTGTACACAATTTGATTAAACTATGATAAGTTGTTTGTTTTAGCTGTAGTTTGTGCAAATTACTGTTGCTGTGTGAAGAATTGGATGAGAAAGATAAAAGGAAGTGCTGAATTATAATGAAGACAAGTAAAGGATGAAAAGTGAACCTCGATCGATTGAAGACCATTCGATCGATCGAAGGTTCGATCGATCGATAGAAGCTCAAGCGCTCGAAGACCCCAGAAGTTCAATCGATCGAAAGATGTTCGATCGATCGAACATGGCTTTTATCAGATTATACGCGCATGCAGCAGAGACGGGATTTTAACCCTAGCAGTAGGTTTTAGTATAAATACTCGTATTGTATACATCCATAAGGACGCCCACTTTAGTTTTCATCAGTTTTTAGAGAGAGAAGAGAGTTTTTCTTTGGTATTTTTGTAGGTTTTCCATTGATTCTTGGTAGTGTAGCTTGGATTCTCTTAGTTTAAATCAAAGTTTGTCGTTCTAGGTTACTTCTTTATGGTTTATTTACATTCTGCGTGTAGTTTATAGTAGCATAATCTGTTAAATTCATAGTAGTGCATGCTAAATAAGTTCACACCATTAGTTTTCTTAGTTTCCATGATTAAGACTCAAACAAACAAGACTTTGATGAACTTTTACGTTAAAAATGCATCTATGACACTCCAGACTATGTCTGAGTAGTCCCCAGGTTAGGAGATCATGATGACACCGTGATCTCAAGCCTCTGCCATGCAGCAGAATAATTCCTGTGTTCGATCGATCGAAGTAGTTCGATCGATCGGACCAGAGACATTGTCGAGCGATCGAAGTCAGTTCGATCGATCGAGGGATGAAGAAGTTCGATCCATCGAAAGCGCATCGATCGATCGAACCTTCTGATTCTTAAGGACATTCTATGCAATATTCCTAGACATCTGCTTTACTGATTTGTTATCAAATTGTCCCCAAATGCTCAGTTTGTCAAAACAGTCTATAAACTTTAAGCCTTGAGGCATTTTTCTTCAATAAACTTAGCAAACCACCCTCAATGCTAACACCATTGTAGGTGCGAGTCTTAACTATTGTTTTAAACAATTTTTATGTATTTCAAACTTAATTATGATGATATAGTCCCGGTCATGAAAGGACTATGGATTCTCTATCCTAAGAGAAATACGGAATACTGTAGAGAATGTGCTCCGTTAGATGTAATTGCATGGTAGATGGCTAGGTCGCGGTGGATTCTTGTAATCCCAACATTCCCTGTTATTGAGAGAAACGTTTTAAATATCGCTTTAATTTGTTAGTTAGCTGTTAGATTAATTTAGTTTAATTGCTTTATCTTTAGTAGTCGATAAACTGCGGATCTTCATGTTCTACATTTCTTAAAAAAAAATTGATTTTTATTTTCTCTTTTTGAGATTAATCTAAGTTTTTAGTTTAACACCTTTCCTGTGGGATCGACCTGGACTTAACCAGATTACTACTTGCACGATTACCTACACTTGGGTATAGCACACAAGCGCACACAGAATAGTTCTCGTGACAAGTTTTTGGCGCCGTTGCCGGGGAAGGCGACGAGCTAACGCTTCGATTACCTCAATCTATCCTTATCTCTTTCTGTTTTTCTTTTTCTTTCATTTTTTAGATTAAAAACTACTTAGGGTCTTTCCCTTTATGTCCGATAATTCCATCGAAGGAATTTACGGAAACCCATTCTATTCATCCAATTCATCTAGTTCTATTAACCCCATAGTTACACCTGTCGATTCAATGGCTGATAATCAAAGTAAAAATGGTGATAATGTGGTTGTACCAATCGACGATTCACTTCGTCCTTTGTTCGATCTCATGACACCTGAACACGCGCCTACACCTTCTTGTATTCTCATTCCACCTCATGCAGGCGAATTTCAATTTTGCAATTGAATGATTCAACTCCTTCCTACCTTTCATGGAATGGAGAGCGAGAAGGCGTATCTACATGTCAAGGACTTTGAGGATGTTTGTAAAACTTTCTCACAAAATTGTCCTATAGACGTGACATGTCCAATGCTATTTCCTTTCACCCTGAAGTATAAAGCAAACGCGTGGTTACTCACCTTGAAGCCAAACTCCATCTACACTTGGCATGCGATGAACACTGCTTTTCTAAAGAAATTCTTTCCACCTCGCATGACCACTGAGCTTAAACGACAAATGAATTCTTACAAACAAAAGAGCAATGAAACTTTCACCCAAACTTGGGAGCATTTCAAGGATTTGCTACTCTCATGTCCACATCACGAGTATGAGAAATGGCGAACCATTTATGAAGGATTAAATGGTAAAACTAAGAAATTGGTCGAAACCATGAGTTTAGGGGCATTTCTTCGCAAAAATACGGAAGAAGCTGAAGCTCATTTCGAGTGGTTAGCTGAACATGCCCACGAGTGGTCAAATTCAGACGATGTCCCACGCTCACAGATATCCTGTGTGGAGGAGAAAAGTTTATACTAACTAAAAAGTGAGGATCATCTGATGAACAAGTATGAAGAACTAGTGAAGAAAGTGGAAGAGTTGGGAATGAAAGGAGAGAGTTCTAGGCAGTTCTTGCCTGAAGAACCATGCAGCACATGCAACATGCTGGGACACACTACTCAATACGGTCCGAATGTGCCGTATTTCCAAGAATAACCCCCCATGGAAATGAATACCATGCAAGGGTATAGGAGGGCGGGGAATTCCTACAACAATTACAATTCACAAAATAATAATAATAGATGGAATCACCCCGGGTTTGATTGGAAAAACAATGCTAGGACCCAAAACCAATATCAACAACAACAGCCCTATAATAACAATAATCAATATCAAGGGCAATACAACAGGCAGTCCCAGCCATTCCATCAACATAGAGCAAATAACTACCACCAAGCTCAACCCTCTAATAATCAACAAGCAAATGTTTACGTGCCACCTCACAAAAAGATACAAGAGGAAGATCCACTCTCTAATGCGAATTTAACACAGCAGTTAATTCAAATGATGAGTAAAATGTCCGCGACATTAGAGAGAATGGATGCACGTCAAGAGGGGTCGAGTGAACATTTCCTGCTCAACCACTTCAAAACCCTAAGGGATACAACAATGGTCCCCCTAATCATGAATAGGTAAAAGCCGTGACAACTTTGAGAAGCGGCAAAGTCATAGGGCAAAACACACCTCTCTCTACCCATGAAGAGTATGAAGAGGATGAAGTGGTGGGTAAAAGTAAACCATCTACTCAAAAGGAGGAGCTGTCTACTAATAACAAAGCATCAGAAACAAACGAGGATGCTCCTAAAGAAGTAGAAGTTGAGAGAAGGCCTGGAAAGGAGCCTATCAAGGGCGAATTACCTAAATGCCCTTTCCCCGCGCCTTATCCTCAAAGGCTCAAGAAACCCTAAAACGAGGTAAAGAATCAGGAGTTTTTGGAGTTATTCAAACAAGTGAAAATTAATCTCCCGCTCCTTGATGCAATCAAACAAGTGCCAGCCTACGCTAAGTATCTAAAAGATTTATGCACGGTCAAGAGGAGGCAAAGTGTGAAGAAACACGCTTATGTCGCTTGCCAAGCAAGTGCAATCATTCAAAACGAATTGCCTCCAAAGCTTAAAGACCCTGGCACCCTAACTATCTCGTGTAGAATTTTGAATCAAAGGATAGACAACGCACTCCTTGATTTAGGAGCTAGCGTAAACTTGCTGCCATATTCAGTATATAAACAATTAGGGTTGCGTGAACTCAAACCCACCCGAGTTACATTGCAATTGGCAGATAGGTCAGTCAAATATCCTAGAGGAGTACTGGAAGACGTTCTGGTACAGATAGATATATTTATCTTTCCGGTCGATTTTGTGATTCTGGACACTGAACCTGTGTCTAATCCATGTTCACAAATCCTGGTGATTTTTAGACGTCCATTCCTCAACACCATTGATGCCACAATCACAATAGGGAGTGGTATCATGACCATCGTATTCAAGAACATGACTTTAAATGTCAAGATTTTTTCAAATCCCCGACCCGAAGAATACGAGGATGAAGAAGAAGTTAACTTCATCGAAACAGTCATCGAGGACAAGGCTAACCTTGTAGAATACAAAGATCCTTTGGAGGTAGTTGTGTCACAATTCGACGCTACTTATCAACCTAACGATTCTACCCCATTGGACGCTGCTCTAAATCACGACTGCCTCATGATGGAAACTAAAGAGGAAGATAGAGTTGAATGCATGTGGGTCACACCATATGAACCCTTGCCTCCAAAAACGAAGTTAACTATGCCTTCAAACTTTCAGTTTCCCGATCTAGAATTAAAAGAGCTTCCAAAAGAGCTCAAATACGATTTTCTAGGGACTAAAAAGACTTATCCTATGATAATCTCATCCATGTTGAACTCTGAATAAGAGGATAAGTTAATTCAAATGCTCAAACAGCACAAGGGAGCATTGGGGTGGACTATTGCTGACCTAAAAGGTATAAGCCCATCTATTTGCACCCATAAGATATATCTAGAGGAAGACGCTAAACCTTCGCGACAAATGCAAAGGCGTCTGAATCCTAATATGCAAGAAGTCGTGAAAAAGGAAGTCCTAAAACTTCTTGACATTGGGATTATATATCTTATATCTGACAGGTCTTGGGTTAGTCCAACCCAGGTGGTGCCCAAAAAGGCGGGTATAACAGTTATCCCAAATAAAGATGGCGAGTTAGCACCAACACGCATCCCCACTGGATAGCGGATGTGTATTGATTACCAAAAATTAAATACCGTGACCTGGAAAGACCACTTTCCATTTCCATTCATGGATTAAATGCTAGAAAGAGTGGCGGGTCATAAATTCCATTGCTTCTTAGGCGGATATAGTGGCTATAACCAAATCAAAATTACTCCTAAAGATCAAGAGAAGACGACTTTCACTTGTCCGTTCGGTACATTCGCCTACCGTCATATGCCTTTTGATTTATGCAATGTACCTGCCACTTTTCAACGGTGCATGTTAAGCATATTCAGTGATATGGTTGAATAGACACTAGAGGTCTTTATGGACGACTTCTCAGTGTTTGGCCATAGTTTTGATAACTGCCTAGAAAACCTTGAGAATGTGTTAGCGAGATGCGAGGATAAACACTTAGTACTAAACTGGGAAAAGTGTCGCTTCATGGTGACCAAGGGAATTGTCCTCGGCCACGTTATTTCTGATAAGGGTATCCAAGTCGATAAAGCAAAAATCGATATAATTTCAAATCTGCCTGTCCCTCGTACAGTCCGAGACATCCGATCTTTTCTGGGACATGCTGGATTCTATCGTCCCTTATCAAAAATTTTAGTGCGATCGCCTGACCACTGTGTTAACTGTTGGCTAAAGATATGCCATTCGAATGGTCGGAAGACTGTCAAACATCTTTTGATGCACTAAAAGAACACCTTACCCCCGCACCGATAATACAGGCACCCGACTGGAGTTTGCCGTTTGAATTAATGTGCGATGCTAGCGACTACGCCATTGGCGCAGTTCTAGGACAGAGGAAGGACAACAAGCCTTATGTAATCTACTATGCCAGCCGAACACTTATTGAAACTCAAATGAATTATACGACTACCGAGAAAGAGCTACTGGCAATAGTCTTCGCTCTGGACAAATTCAGGTCTTATCTGATAGGGTCCCCAATCGTCTATTTTACAGACCACTCGGCCCTCAAGTACTTGTTATCTAAGAAAGATGCAAAACAAAGGCTTATCCGCTGGATACTCCTACTCCAGGAATTTGATATCATTATCAAGGATAAAAAGGGAGTAGAGAATGTGGTCGCCGACCATTTATCTCGGTCGAAATTTACTGACAACACTGAGCCTGAACCAATAAAAGATGAATTCCCAGATGAGCAACTAATGGCTGTCTCCAGTTTACCTTGGTACGCGGATATAATAAATTACCTTGTTACAGGAGAGACCCCGAGTCATTGGTCAAATCAGGACAAGAAAAGGTTCCTTTCGTTCGCACGCCATTTCTTTTTTGATGACCCTTACTTATTTAAGTATTGTGTTGATCAGGTCATCAGGCGTTCCGTCCCAAATGAGGACATAACTATAATTTTGGCCTCATGTCATTCTGAAGCCTGTGGTGGCCATTTTGCCTCCCAAAAGACCGCACACAAAGTATTACACAACGGCTTCTATTGGCCCACCGTGTTCAAAGATGCCTACGCTTTTTGTAAATCGTGCCAGTGATGTCAAAAGCTTGGTACAATTTTGAAAAGGAATTCGATGCCCTTAACTCCCATCATTACAATTGAAATATTCGATTATTGGGGCATAGACTTCATGGGCCCGTTTCCTAAATCTAATAATAGTGAATATATACTCCTGGCTGTGGAATATATATCAAAATGGGTAGAAGCGATACCTACGAGATGCAATGACCACAAAACGGTAATGTCCTTTCTTAAGGAAAACATCTTATCGCGTTTTGGAACCCCAAAAGCTTTAATAAGTGACCAAGGCAAACACTTTTGCAATAGGCCTTTGGAATCACTACTCAAGAAATACGGGGTGAATCACAAGATTGCTCTAGCCTACCACCCACAAACAAACGGGCAGGCAGAGTTGGCTAACCGTGAAATCAAGCACATTTTAGAAAAAGACGGTTAGTTTCAATAGAAAAGACTGGGCTTATAAATTGACTGATGCTCTTTAGGCGTATCGTACTGCCTACAAGACAAATCTGGGAATGTCCCCACATAGGCTAGTGTATGGTAAGGCATTTCACCTCCCCGTTGAAATTGAGCACAAAGCATATTGGGCGACACGCTCATTAAATTTTGACATTAAAGAAGGAGGTCATCTCCGGAAACTCCAGTTGGCGGAACTGGAAGAAATCCGTCGAGATGCATATGGCAATGCAAAACTTCATAAGGAAAGGTTGAAGGCTCGCCATGATAGAACAATTTTTCAAAAATCTTTCGAGCCTGGACAGAAAGTTTTACTATACGATTCGCGCCTTCATCTCTTCCCAGGAAAACTCCGATCTCAGTGGACAGGACCCTTCACAGTTAAATATGTCTTTCCACATGGGGTTGAGTTATTTAATCATAAGAACAACGGCAGTTTCAAGGTCAATGGCCGAAGGGTAAAACCGTTCTTAGAAGATTTCCAACCAGAGGTTGAGCACATCCAACTGGATGAGCCCGACTATGCCTCAACCTAGAACTCTCAAGTGAGTTTTAACAATGTTGTTGTACTTTTTCTTTTACTGTTTCTCGTTTTATTTTGTTCTTTTGTTTATCTCTATCTCTTTGAGTGTGACCTTGATCGTAATCTGCTATTCCATTTATATTTTCTGTAGGCTGTCCAACATAAGAGATGACGATGTTCACTCGATAGGGTCATGGGCTAATTCAGAATATCAGAACCCACCATGGACTGTTGATGAAATAGCATTCTGTTTATCTCCATACCAAGGGCCAGGAGCCGAAGACGTCGTTGACTTAACCCACAGATACATCCCATACGATTCTACTCTCCTCCAGATCAACCCATTTGAGCACATGGAACTCCCTAAAGAGGAGGGAGAACTAGAAGGATATGATGTGTGGGAAGTCAATGATGCTCTGATGGAACAGTGGGAAAATGACTCAATGTGTGAGCCATGAAAAGAAGAGGACTTACAGGATGTGGTGCCAGAACGCCACAATGCTGTATTCACATATGTTGACGACTTCCTGGTCATCCAACTGGTTCCCTACATTTATGTGCATTTGAGTTATTTGTTGTTCCGGCTTCAATGCCCTCTACCTGCTAGTGCACCTGGGAATATCAAGCCAATAGTGAGGTTAATTCTTGGTCACATTCCTTTCTTTTTCTTTTTGCTTTGTTTATTTCTTTCTGTTAGTTCTTTCCCTTGTTCTAGTTTATTTATTTCTTGTTTTCCTTGTTGTTTTCCTTCGTCAGGAATGTCACTATGAATCATTTGTTACCACCACTGTTCTTTCCACATCAGTTGTTCAACAAGATTGGACCATACGTACGGCCCCCGGGTACTCCACCGTAAGAGGAAAGTCCGATGCGAAATCACACGCCGTTATCACTTTCGCCATCTGGATCACCTCCTACACGTGCAATCAAATCTTTGGTTAGTTCAGACTTTCTTAATGATGCCCTGGATGCCTTCCGGCTATTCTGGAAAAGGGAATCAGCAAATTTGGACCCCACATTCGGAGCTTTGGCAGAGACAGACATTGTGGAAGACGATATCTTCATGCTTGAAGAATAGTGCTACAGTTCAATTGTATTCCGTCATTTTCATCTTTCTTTCATCAATTGAAGTGTATTCCTAGACAACATTTTTAGTAGTTTCAGTTTCTTTTAATTTTTTCTGTTTCAATAAGGTTTTAAAGACCATGTTGGGGGCAATAATATTGCAAGTGGATGCTATTATAAAGATTTATTTATATAAATTTGCAATTTTCTACTATGAGGATGATGTTTTTGGCTTGCATGTTCTGTCAATGAACTGCTTTTATGTTATTCTGTATGTCCAGACCAATGTGGGTTAGTTGGGGGTGTATAATTTCTCAATTCAGGGAAATTGTAAAATTTCTAAGTTCGATCGATCGAATGTACCTCGATCAACGAGAGTATCATAACCTCGAGCGCTTCAGCAGGGCTCAATCGATCGAAGGTTTGATCGATCGAACCATCTCGAGCGATCGAGACCTGTTTTTAAACAAGGCATCGTTCAAAATCTTCTTCAGTCTCTCTTCATTTCCCTATCTCTCAATCGCTCGAAGACAGAAGGAGACTCGCGCAATTTTTGGACTCCCCACTTACAACCACATCAATTGAGGAGTAACTGGTCCCCCTGATCATCATTGGCATCACCGTCATCCTCTACTCGGCACGTCTCTCGAGGTTAGGCCCCGAGAACCCCCCTCGTTGTTCTTTCTATTTTAAATTCGTATGGGGGTGCCCCCCATCGGTTATTTTACTCTTTGTCTTAGTTATCTTGTTGTATTTTATGCTTGCGGGCCCTTTTCCGTTCTCAATGCTCAAGACTGCCACTTCGCTGTGTTCGATCGATCGAACTGGGTTCGAGCGATCGAACCTAGAATCCTTTCAATCGATCGAACAAGTCTCGAGCGATCGAACCTGCGATTTTCTCAATCGATCGAACATGCTTCGATTGATCGAAGTGTAACAGTTTCATTTTCTTTTATGGTTTCCTATTTTTAATGTTTCTATGTTTGTTTCTTCTGTTTCAGGGCTTTACGATGAACCCTATCACAGGGTATCACAAGTTCAAGCCTCTTGACCTAACCATACCAGACCCTATACCCAATCACGGGTTCAGAAACGAAGAAGACCGGGTATGGTTCACTAGATACTTCCAGTCGCGAAAGGTTATGCTCGAGCGACCCCTCGAGACAGCATGGCTTGCCACTCCTTGGTATCTTGCCCGAATACGCGCCATGCCACAGTGGTACACGCTCATCTCCCAGCCTAAGCACGTTAATCTATCCTAGATTAGGGAGGCATGTGCGACGATGATCAGGGACCTGACTGCTCCATTCACATTATGATCATTTTCCGTGGTCGGGAGATCATCTTTAGTTCGGCCACTATCGCCGCTGCTTTAGGGGTACCCGAGGTACCTGACTGTGTTTGTCCACACCGTGCTGACACACCGCTGCTCTCCCCGACTATTATTATCAGAGAGATCACTGGGGGTGCTCTTCCTGGTTGGGATGGCGAGGCCCTTATTCCTGACTTCTACCTCACAGATAATTATCATATGTTGTACCTCGCCCTCAGCAATTGCCTCTTAGTGACATCTTATCCGGAGAAGATTACAGCATGGTATGCACATGTGTTATATGCGATCGGGACACGGCAGCCAGTCTATTTGCCTCACCATTACATTGATTTCATGAGGCACCCCACACGATACATTTAGGCCAAGAAGCACTTGAAGGGTGCTTGGGCCATTCATCGGGTTATTGAGCAGACAGGACTACTTCCATTGGCGGGTGATGTGACTACCCAGTCTCGTAGTTCCTTTGGTGAGACTGCTTCCCGTCGGTCTGATGCGCAAAAGAGAAAGAGGTGGGGTAAAGGTAAGGCAAAGGTTGGCGAGAAGAGGAAGAGGCACTGATATGGAGGGTGCTGCTTCTGGGACGCCCACAGAGGCTGAGGAGCATGATTCTGAGGAGGATATGGATCCTATTGAGGAGGTGAGACAGAGGTCTCAGGCTCGTGCCCAGGGAGAGTCTTCTTCTGCGCCTCTCCCGACTATTCATGAGTTACTATTGGAGGAGAGAGAGGCCCGAATTAGACTTGAGGGCAAGGTAGATCAGATGACGACTCTACTGAAGGCAATCTTGATCCAGATTCGAGTCGACCAGGCGGTTCACGCAGCTTCTACACCACCCACCAGTGATCCACCTACAGTTGCTCCAGACTATTCCACCGTCCCACCTACTACATCTGCTATTCCACCACCTACCACCGGACCATCATCTTCAACCCTTTCTTCTCAGGTTGATCCTGCAGCTTCATCATCATCAGTGGCACCGCTTGCTGCTGAGACACCACTTCCACCACCTCCGATTGTGGCTGACACATCACTATCTACTCCAGATGCCACGATTGCAAGTGACCCAGCGGCGGCACCGATTGTTGCTGAGGGTGGAGTTGCGGTTGCTCCAGATTTACTGATCGAGATATTATCTGATGTTCCTGATCATGTGTAGTCTGTTGGTTCAGTTTTATGGATTTTTGGACATTATTGGTTGATTTGATAGATATTTTGGACACTAGTGGGATATTTTGTTTATTGTTGGGTATGGTTGGTTATGTTGGATCTTACTTTTTATGCAGTATATTATCACTGTTCTGTTCTTTCATTTTATTATCTTTCCAGTGATGCGTTCTGTTTTATGTATGGATCCCTTGCTTTATAGTTCATTCATGTTTGATCTTTGCTGTTTGGAGTATGTATGCTTTCTGTATAGGTTGTTACACTTGCAATTCTTACAATGCCATATCAGGTGATATCTCTCTATCTATTTTTGAAAATCAACTGCTGAGGACATCACGATTTTCAGTTGGGGGTGGGATGTACATAGATAATCACCTGTGCATATTGTTACTTAGCAATCTGGACCACTCTATCTATTGCTTATGTCATACAATCTCCATTCGAAGTTTGTAAATTAACTTAAATTACAAAATTTTCAAAATTTCAAAAATTTCAAACAATTAAGTAAGGTTTGAATTAAATTGGTAGAATAATTTTGAATATTCACTTCTATTTACCTGTTGTCGAGCAATGACACAACCATTTTATTCTCATCCTTTTATGAATTAAGTTCACGCATTTTTTTTTTGTTTCTCTAGGATGAAGGTATATGTTGACCATTCTTGTATCCAAATTATTTGCATGTGTTAATATCTATGCAGAAAACTTAAAATAAGAGTTAATACGACATTCGTACTTTAAGGAATAAAGTAGTGGAAACTAGTACCCTTAGTGAGCTTTTGAATCCAATCTTCAATCTTGAGGGAATTATCACATCAAATTCGAATTGTTCTTATTGAATAAGCGTAAGTGTATTAAATTCATTGAATAGTCTCTAATTCTTCATTTTGGCTGCTTATTAGAGGAGAACATTCGGGATTTACCAACTAAACTCAATGAACATTGACGTGTAAAAATTAAGAAGTTGAGAAAATGATTTAAGCCGTCGTATTTGCTCCTTGCCTTCTCCATTTACCTATATCGATATTTCCGAATATGCATTGTTCTTAACCCCACACCTAGTAAATACTTCCAAATCTATTGTGAAGTTCTAAATCCCTAATTTTATACTTTGACCTCAATATACCCCATTGCACACCCAAAGTGATTAAATTATTGAAGTATGGGAAGGAAGTAGTAGTGGGAAGGGCTACATAAAACAAAAGAAGAGGAAGGAGAAATTCTAGGTTAAAAAAAATGAAAAACAAAATGATGATTTATATTTATATGTATGGAGAGGATGGTTGGAATGAAGTGAAGAGAAAATTACTAAACTAAATCGCATGAAGATGTGCAATTTCTTACCCCTTTCATTTCTACCCTACTCAATAAAAAAAAAACCGTCAAGTCAAAGTCTTAATGATTTTTAACAACTTAGTTAAAACACGAACGTATAATTTGAGTTATCCATGGTATTTCGCTCCTCTGGTAAGTAGTACTCCTTTCGTGAGACTATACACTCTAAAATGTTCGTCTTCTATAGAGTCGAGTATGAAAGCATTAGTATTTGAATAATCACTCCATTCAAAGCTTTCATACCATGTACGGTCATTATTAACTAAGTCTCTGTGAGATATTCATTTTTGAGTGTAGTAACCATGTGAGAATTGAGTTGAAACTACAAGTTCTGAGAGTATGATAGTTTAAACAACTCTAAATAAAGTTTGATGTATAGCTGTTAATTTCACACACACACACGGATACATGAATGTGATGCATATGTTATTTTTATCTTGGTGACATGAGGAGCATGTGTATTTCTTTCATGGTTTGAATGAGGATGATATGTTTTGTAGAGCTGAATTAATAGTTGAATAATGGGGAGTGTTTAAAATTTTTTCTATATCTTTGTGAGCTTAAAAATTGGAAGAACTTTGTGGGTACATTCACTGCAAACCCTCACGACACAACACTCGTCCACTAGGGGGAACCTAGGGGTTGAACGGCTTGTTGCATTTGCTAAATGCAACCGCGATTCCTGCGAAAGTGAGTTAGGTAGTTTTCCTTCTTGTTATTTTAGTTTAGTTAATCTGGGTCTAGTCTAATTTAGTCATTGTAGTATTAGTTTAGCTTGTTTTTATTTTCGCTCTATTGCTAGGGACTAGCAAATCGCTAGTTGGGGGTTGTGACAAGCGGGGGTATTTGTAAAATACAACCGCGCTAAAAGAAGAAAATGTACTAAATTATTTCACAATTCCTTCATTTATCTACAATTTGAATTACAATGCTAGTTTGTACACAATTTGATTAAACTATGATAAGTTGTTTGTTTTAGCTGTAGTTTGTGCAAATTACTGTTGCTGTGTGAAGAATTGGATGAGAAAGATAAAAGGAAGTGCTGAATTATAATGAAGATAAGTAAATGATGAAAAGTGAACCTCGATCGATTGAAGACCATTCGATCGATCGAAGGTTCGATCGATCGATAGAAGCTCAAGCGCTCGAAGACCCCAGAAGTTCAATCGATCGAAAGATGTTCGATCGATCGAACATGGCTTTTATCAGATTATACGCGCACGCAGCAGAGACAGGATTTTAACCCTAGCAGTAGGTTTTAGTATAAATACTCGTATTGTGTACGTCCATAAGGACGTCCACTATAGTTTTCATCAGTTTTTAGAGAGAGAAAAGAGTTTTTCTTTGGTGTTTTTGTAGGTTTTCCATTGATTCTTGGTAGTGTAGCTTGGATTCTCTTGGTTTAAATTAAAGTTTGTCGTTCCAGATTACTTCTTTATGGTTTATTTACATTCTGTATGTAGTTTATAGTAGCATAATCTGTTAAATTCATAGTAGTGCATGCTAAATAAGTTCACACCATTAGTTTTCTTAGTTTCCATGATTAAGACACAAACAAACAAGACTTTGATGAACTTTTATGTTAAAAACGCATCTATGACACTCCAGACTATGTCTGAGTAGTCCCCAGGTTGGGAGATCACGATGAAACTGTGATCTTAAGCCTCTGCCATGCAGCAGAATAATTTATGTGTTCGATCGATCGAAGTAGTTCGATCGATCAAACCAGAGACATTGTCGAGCGATCGAAGTCAGTTCGATCGATCGAAAGCGCATCGATCGATCGAACCTTCTGATTCTTGAGGACATTCTATGCAATATTCCTAGACTTTCTGCTTTACTGATTTGTTATCAAATTGTCCCCAAACACTCAGTTTGTCAAAACAGTCTGTAAACTTTAAGCCTTGAGGCATTTTTCTTCAATAAACTTTGCAAACCACCCTCAATGCTAACACCATTGTAGGTGCGAGTCTTAACTATTGTTTTAAACTGTTTTTATGTATTTCAAACTTAATTGTCATGATATAGTCCCGGTCATGAAAGGACTATGGATTCTCTATCCTAAGAGAAATACGGAATACTGTAGAGAATGTGCTCCATTGAGCTTTAATGTAATTGCATGGTAGATGGCTAGGTCGCGGTGGATTCATGTAATCCCAACATTCCCTTTTATTGAGAGAAACGTTTTAAATATCGCTTTAATTTGTTAGTTAGTTGTTAGATTAATTTAGTTTAATTGCTTTATCTTTAGTAGTCGATAAACTGCGGAACTTCGTGTTCTACATTTCTTAAAAAATATTGATTTTTATTTTCCCTTTTTGAGATTAATCTAAGATTTTAGTTTAACACCTTCCCTGTGGGATTGACCTGGACTTAACCAGATTACTACTTGCACGATTACCTACACTTGGGTATAGCACACAAGCGCACACAGAATAGTTCTCGTGTCATGATTAAAGTTTGATTATTTCCAGAACCCTGAAATTTTGATCTTGGAAGACTAACTGACTCCGGATTTTGGACTTTGGATAAATTGGAACCTAATCAGGCTCCGGATTAGTTTTTTGAAAATGAATTTGATTAGGAGTCTATTCAACCCTAATTTATCCGAGAGTTGAACGAATGGGAGTCTAATTGGCACCAGATTTTTGGCAATTTAATTTGATTAAAGATTGATTGACTCCAGGTTTTGCAAGATTTGGTTTAATTAGAGTCTGATTAACTTCAGAATTTTGAAGATTGATTTGATTGAAGTCTGAATAATTCCAGATTTTGTAAATTGAATAATTTAGGGCTTAATTGACTCCGAAAATTCTTAAGTCTGCTGGACTCCAGATTTTTGGAGTTTTAATTAAATTTGGAATTTGATTGATTCTCGATTTTTGAAAATCGATTTGACTTGAGCTTGATTAATCCTAAATTTTCAAAAATTGATAACCTAAGCTTGATTGGTTCTGATCTTTTTGAAAATTGATTCGATTTAAGCTTAGTTGATTTCGCAAATTGAAAAGAGAGAGAGAGAGAGAGAGAGAGAGAGAGAGTCTGATTGATTCCGGATGTTGAGAATTAGGTTTGAATTGGGGTTTTGATTGACTTCATACCTTGAAAGCTGAAATGATTAGAATCTAATTGAATCCAGATTTTGAAAATAGATTTGTTTTGGCTCCAAATTATGATAAAATTGAGCCAATTTTGAATATGACTGATCTTTGATTTGAATCTGAAAAGTTCCAGATTTTGGAAAGGTAATTCAAAGTAAGATCCTGAAAAAGTAACTCCTAGGAAAAGAGGGAATATTGGGAATTATGAATCGAACCGAATCAGTATTGACTTTGCCTCGTGAAAAATGTGTGTCCTCAATTGTCGTAATCTTTCAGTATGCTACCTGATTCGACTATGGAGCGTAAGGCGGGAAGCGGCTCAGTCGATTAGATGATTTTGGAGGATTATGGAGCGTAAGGCATGAAGTGGCTCAATCTTTCAGCGTGCTACCTGATTCGACTATGGAGCGTAAGGCGGGAAGCTGCTCAGTCGATCAGATGATTTTGAAGGATTATGGAGCGTAAGGCGTGAAGCGGCTCAATCTTTCAGCGTGCTACCTGATTCGACTATGGAGCATAAGGCGGGAAGCGGCTCAGTCGATAAGATGATTTTAGATGATTATGGAGCGTAAGGCGGGAAGCGGCTCAATCTTTCAGCGTGCTACCTGATTTGACTATGGAGCGTAAGGCGGGAAGCGGCTCAATCTTTCAGCGTGCTACCTGATTCGACTATGGAGCATAAGGCAGGAAGCGGCTCAGTCGATCAGATGATTTTGGAGGATTATGGAGCGTAAGGCAGGAAGCGGCTCAATCTTTCAGCGTGCTACCTGATTCGACTATGGAGCGTAAGGCGGGAAACTGCTCAATCGATCAGATGATTTTGGAGGATTATGGAGCGTAAGGCATGAAGCGGCTCAATCTTTCAGCGTGCTACCTAATTTGACTATGGAGTATAAGGCGCAAGGCGCATCTCAGTCAGTTAGACAATTCTCAAAATTCATATAGATCCAGAACTTCGTAATTTTGGCGTTTCCAGAGTATGGCTATAACATAAAAAGGGAGATTTGGAGTATAAGGCACATTTTTTATAATAGAAAGGTCAACATGGATATGGGTAATCACGCTGGGAACATGAGGCATGGTATTTGAGCATGTGCATCACGTTAGGATAGGTGCATTCATCCGTGTGATTATTTGTGCCTAGGAGTTGTCCCTTGCCCGAACTACATCCTGGTCTGATTCCCGATGGGATACGTAGGCAGCTCACCATTGAGCACGACCAGCATTCGGCTCTCCGCGCACTCAATTTTGCAATGCACCTTTTGTTTTTACCTGGGCTCGACGGTTTTGGTCAAAGGCTTGTCTTTCACATAGGCTTTGACATTCGCTTATGATACGCGTTGCTTCACAAGCTCTGTCGAAGAGGGGCAAACTGTAGACACCCCGATTTTGACCAAATGTCAAGCCCAGGGGTTGGTTACCTCCAAAAGACCGATGATGACAAAGACTAGTAAAATTGAAAGGTTTCCCAGAAAACTTAAATTCTTCAAAGATTCTTCAAGACAAAATTTAAAAAATAAGAGAGAGAGAGAGAGAGGGGGGGGGGGGGGGGGGGGATTGGGTAGCCGGGGGAAACCCGGACGTTGAAAAACATGTGAGAAAATCCGTCTAAGAAATTTTTATTCAAAAAAGAGATACAATATGAAAAAAGTTTTCAAAAGAAAAGAGGAAAAGAAGTTCAAAAGAGAAAAAAAAAAAAAAAAAAAAAAAAAAAAAAAAAAAAAAAAAGAAGAAGAAAAAGAAGGAAAAGAAAGAAATAAAATGATAGTATATACCATGTATATAAGTGTATCTTAGTAAAGTACACTACAAGTATAAAGTACATTAGTATATACTTTGCTAATAAATAAGATTGTGGCAATGAATATTTTGAAAATTAAAAAGAGGGCAAAACTCTGTTAGCCCCGGCACGCGGGAAAGACGGCGGCACTCACTAAGTGCCGCGCTGGCACTTACTGAGTGCCGCCCGGCATTCAGCGAGTGCCGCCCGGCATTCAGTGAATCCTTTCATTTTAAGGAATTGGTTGCTGACACGAATATTTTTCTGTGTGTGCTTGTGTGCTACACCGGGACTATATCATCTCAATTAAGTTTGAAATACATGAAAGCGGTTTAATTCAATAGTTAAGACTCGCACCTACAATGGTGTTAGCATTAAGGGTGGTTTGCAAGATGTATTGAAAGAAAATGCCTTAAGGCCTTAAGTTCAAAGACTGCTTTGACAAACTGAGCATTTGGGGACAGTTTGATAACAACTCCTCAAAATAGAAAGTCTTGGAATATTGTATTAGATGTTCTCAAGAATCTGACTGTTCGATCGATCGATGCGCTTTCTATCGATCGACAATCGTCATCTCTCAATCGATCGAAATGTCTTCGATCAATCGACTATCTCTCTGCACCGATCGATCGAAATAACTCCAATCGATCGAACACAGATATTATTCTGGTGCATGGCAGAGGCCTAAAATCACAGTTTCATCGCGATTTCCCAACCTCGGACTACTCAGACATGGTCTGGAGTGTCCCAGATGCGTTCTTAACGTAAAAATTCATTAAGGGTTTGTTTGGTTGTGAGATTTTCATTAAAACTATAAAAACTTGTGATTTTAATATATCTAGCATGTAAAACAATATGATTAACACTAAAACACAATGAACTAAGTGCATTATGTAAACAAAATGATAACTAATTAACCTGGATTGAAGAACTCGTATTTAAACCAAAGAAAATCCCAACTATCAGTGTTAAACCTTGAATAATAACCTACAAAACCATAAAACTCTCTCCTCTCTCTATGAAAACTGATAAGAAAATAAGTGGGCGTCGTCTTGGACGTGTACAAAATGAGTTTTTATAGTAGAACCTCATGCTAGGGTTAAAAATCCCGTCTTTTGCTGCGTGCGCGTATTCTGCTAAAAGGCATGTTCGATCGATCGAAGAACTCTCGATCGATTGAACTTCTGGATTATTCGATCGCTTGAGACAGGTTGGATCGATCGAATGCTCGATCGCTTGAGAAGACCTCGATCGATCGGGCTTCAGTTTTCAACTTTGAATTGTCTTCATTAAAGCCAATCACTCCCTTTTATCCTGCTCAATCAATTATTCACACAGCGACAGTAATCTGCAAAAATCACAGCTAAAACACACAACTCATCATAGATTAATCATAATGTGTAGAAACTGGCGTTGTAATCCAAATCGCAGGTATATGGGGAAATTGTGAACTAAATTATGGTATTTTCTTCTTTTAGCGCGGTTGTATTTTACAAATACCCCCGCTTGTCACAACCCCCAACTAGCAAATTGCTAGTCCCTAGCAATAAAGCGAAAATAAAACAAGCTAACTACTACTACAACAACTAAAATAAACAAAAATAAACTAAAGCAAACTAATCTAATTAGAAAGAGACGCCACCTAACTCACTTTCGCAGGAATCGCGGTTGCATTTAGCAATTGCAACAAGCCGTTAAACCCCTAGGTTCCCCTAGTGGACGAGTGTTGTCTCGTGAGGGTTTGCAGTGAATAAACCCACAAAATTCTCAATTTTTAATATCAAAAAGATATAGAACAACTTATAAACATTACATCCTATTTCGACTATCAATTTTAGCTCTACAAAACATATCAACCTCATACAAACCATGAAGAAATCCACGTGTTCCTCCTGACACCGAGATAAATATACATATACATTCCATTCATGTATCCGTGTGTGTGTGAAATCAACAGCGATGCATTCAACTTAGTTTAGAGTTGTTTAGACTATCATACCCTTCGGAATTCGTAGTTTCAACTCAATCCTCATATGGGTTCGCACTCAAAAATGAACATCTCACAAGAACTGGTTTAATAATGATCACTCATGGTGTGAAAGCTTTGATAAGAGTGATGTTCTGGCTACTAGTGTTTCACTAACTCGATAAAGGACGAACATTTAGAGTGTATAGTCTCATGAAAAGAATACTACTTACTAGAGGAGCGAAATACCGTGGATACTCAAATTACACGTTCATATTCAAACTAAGTTGTTAAAAATCATTAAGACTTTGACTTTTTGGCTTTCATTTAGTAGGATAGAGATAAGAGGGGCGAGAATTGCACATCCTTAGCATGTGATAGAGACTAATTTATTTCTTCTTTATTTCAACTATCCTCTATTCTCATATACATTTATATATATATATATATTTTTTTTAACTTGACATTTCCTTGCATATTTTCTTTTTATAACGTCCTTCCCACAACTACTCCCTTCTAGTCACATATTTCAATAAATGTGATCACATTAGATGTGCAATCGAGTTTATACAGATTACAGTATCAGATGAAGGGTTTTAGGCTTTCATATTGGCAATATTTGATTGGTGTGGGGTTCAGAGATTCTTGGATGTTGATACAGGTATATGGAAAAGGTAAGGAATGAAGAACGATGGCTTAAATCATTTTTCTTAACTTCTTAGTTTTAGCACTTCAGTGTTCATTGAGTTTAGTTGGTAAGTCCTGAACGTTCTCCTCTAATAAGCAGCCTACATGAAGAATTTGAGACTATTCAACGAATTTAAAGTATATTCAAGAAGAACAATTCAAATTTTTTTGTAATAAGTCCCTCAGAATTGAAGTTTGGGCTCAAAAGCTCACTAAGGGTTATTAGTTTCCACTACTTATTCCTTAAAGCATAACAGTCGTATTAACTCTTATTTAAGTTTTCAGCATAGCTATTAACGCGTGCAGATGGATGTTGGATACTAGAATGGTCAACATATGCATTCGTCTTAGTGACATTAGAAAAACGCGTGAATGTAATTCATAAAAGGATGAGATTAACAGGAATGTATCATCGCTTGATAACAGCTAAACAGAAGTGAACATTTAAAAATATTCTACCAATTTAATTCAAAAATTTTGTTAATAGTTTGAAACTTTTGAAAATTTGTTGTATTGTCAACTTTAATAAAAATGGAGATTGTATGATGTCTGCAATAGAAAGAGCGGTCCAGATTGCTAAGTAAATACTATGCACATGTGATTATCTATCTATATCCCACCCCCAACTGAAAATAGCGATGACCTCAGAAGTTGATTTTCAAAAAGAAATAGAGAGATAGCACCTGAAATCGCATCAATAACTGCAAGCGTAACAATCTGTAAAGAAACATACACTCTCCAAGCAACCAAGATCAAACGAAAGATATACAAACGGAAAATAAGCCTATGATCTATAAATAATAACAAAAACATCACTGGGAAGATAAGACAATAAAAATGATAAAGCAGTGATAATAAAATAAATGCACACAAACCAAACCAACCAACCAAAAACAAATATCCACATAGAGTACCACAGTACTATAATCCAAAAGACATAAGAGGATAGCAGAGAGATAGAAATAAGAAAAAGAAAATACAACAAAACTCCCCAAACACTCCCAACGTCAAGACCTAAACATCCTCAGCAACATCTGATAATATCTCTATCGGCGCATCAGGAGTATCCTCAACTCCACCCTCAGCAACAGTACTAGCCGTCGCCGGGTCACTCGCAGTCATGACTTGAGGTGGTAGAAGTGGGGGCTCCGCAGAAGGTGGTGCCGCTGAGGACGATGGTGCAGCAGGATCAGCAGGTGGCGATGGGGGATCAGCTGTGGATGGATCGACTGTAGTATGTGCAGTAGGAGGAGTAGTGGTAGATGGGGGAGTACGTAATGACTGATCAACCCCCAACTGAATCAGAATAGCCTCTAGCAATGTCGTCATGTGGTCCACTCGGCCCTCAAGTCTGATCCGAGCTTCCCTCTCCTCCAGTAACAACTCATGAACAGTCGGGAGAGGCACGGATGACGAAGACTCTCCCTGGGCCCGAGTTTGAGCCTGAGATCGCTGTCTCAGCTCAAACTGTGCAACCTCCACTAGAGGATCAACCTCATCATCATAATCAATCTCCTCAGCCTCTGTCTGTAGGAAAAACAGGTTTAAAATTAAATCTAAACGCGCAGCGGAAAACAAAGTTCAAAACTTTTATTGGTAGCCTTGGATCTACTACTTATTAACTCTATAGATGCGCATAACAAGATGGAGAAGATTCTATACCTTAGGTCTTGAACCCAATTCTAATTTTTTGTCCTTCTCCTTGTGTGTGCAGCAGCAACCTCTAGGAAATCTTCACCCTTATGTCTCCTTGAATGCTCCCAGAGTGGCTAGGGTTGGTGGGAACCCTAATAGTGAGAATAGGGAAGGTTTGGGAACTCTAAACAGGTTCTGCAGCAACTGGTACGTCAAAACGACGAACTTCTAATTTCTGGACGTAGCTGCCCTATTTATAGATTCCCAGAACCGACCTAACTTTCGATCGATCGAAGTGACTTCGATCGATTGAACTGTCGATCGATCGAACCTCGTTCGATCGATCGAACCTGTCTAGACTTCAATCGATCGAAACAACTTCGATCGATCGAACCAGTCTTGACAGCATTCTCATTTGCCTTTCCAAGCATTCTGGTGGAGCTAAGAGTGGGACCTCCTAGGTTCTTAATTACTGGCTCCGATTAATTATTATTCCATCTAGTCAGTACTCTTGACTAAGGAATCAATAATTAATCAATTATCATTAATGCCACTATAAAATGATAATTGCACTCCAGTGCATAAGAACATAATCACACATACATAAGTGATTGCTAGACTTGTATAATATGATACGCATGTCCCTCTACCAGGCAGTATTCGTATCTATCATTGGGATGTATGTCTTAAGATACTGTCGACCCAATAGATAGTACATCTTATATTCCTCAAGTATCATTCACTACTCTTGGATTACTAAACATGTCAACAACAACACTTTGTTGACAAGGCTGGCCAACTCTCAGTAATCACTCCTAGTGACATTCTCGAGGGAATACTTACTCTTCGTTTGATTGAAGAGGGTAGAATTCCATCTTGACAATATATGTTCCCAACGTTGCATACTTGATTTACCCAAGATACCCAGGTGTTGATCTTGCAAGACCTCACTGATTGGTAAGTCAAAGCAACCAAGCATACAACTTGCGTCCATAACTGTCTCAGGATTAAGGACATGTATCCCTATACAAGTTTTGAGTTCCTATTGACGGTGACAGCGTTTAGGTGTCAATAGGTTTAACTCAGGTCCGTCAATGCACCGAGTGCACTAGCATATTAACCAAGAGTCAAAGACTCTTATGAATGAGATTCATCATTCTACCCCGTAGACGTTAATCATGCTACAGTGTATACCTGATAAGTTATCCAGACTTATCATCCACTGTGACTTATTTGAAACAACAAGGATTTGTGATTCATATCTCACATGTGTAATCACATACACAAATGAACCACATACAATGTTGTTTAAGGATTCCAGTCTAATATTCATCTCATGAACTAACATGCATAAATGCATTATGATATTCCATTGTCCAACTAACTGGTTTGAGGGCATATTCCCAACAAACTCCCACTTGCACTCATAACCATATAGCGTTAGTACTAACACTAGCATAGTCTCTGTGACTTGTCAAAATCCTTAACCCGTAAGGTTTTGCATAGGGATTGATGATCATCGACTGAAACAATCCATAGTAAAACATCTTCATGTTATACTATATCCCTAGACAAAAGACGTCACATGACATGTATCCAGTAAAGCTAATTTGAACATTGTCCAAAACACCATCACCCTGCATATATCCGCTAGTTCTTTCTCAAGCCCTAGAGAATATATACTTTATGATAGTTCAGAAAACTGAACATTCATTTGGACTGATATCTGTGAACAACCTCAACGGCATAACTGATATCCATACCTAACATCACATACAAAGTTTATCAATAGCGAAGGCTTATGATATACCTTTCATGTGATCTCTTTCATCTTGTATCCCTAGATACAAATCTTGAAAGAGCAATAGGTTATGTTCAAAGGTGAAAAACCTTTATCGAAACGTTCCACGTTGAATCTAGCCAGCAACTTTATGATATAGAAGTTTGAGACAATCTCATTATCTTAACTTTCTAATCTTGAATGAGCAAAAATCATAAGATTATAGCTCGCCTCACCGAGATCATAAATATCAAGTATACTGTAGAAACTTAACCTTAATCATTGATGATACTACTTTAACATATCGCAATGATAAAGATGTCATCAATATATGGAACCATAATCACCACCACACTTCCTTTGCGCAAGGATCCTTTCATCCACTTAAGCTACATCCACACTTTAGATGAATCCAAAGTATTTTGACCAATATGTCAAAACAGATGTCCTTATCTCTGGATGATTGCTTTAGTCCATAGACTTATGCAAATCACATACCAGAGCTTCCTTATCACAAAACTTCAATGCACCAGGGAATTTCAACAATGTTGAGAATTCTCCCACTGCAATGAAGTACCAATGTAGGAATGGATGAAGAGGTAGTAGATTTTAGTTCTAGATGATTTATAGATTGCTTTAAGATATAAATTACTTTACTCTTTTATATTATCTTTCCTTTGCAAAATTTGGTCTCCAACCAACTTTTGTTTTCTCTGGAAACACTACAAAAGTATTATACTTCTAATCTAGATTCAAAAGGCTCATCATTTCTTTACACCAATGTGCTAGACATCCTTATCCAAAGTTACCATGAGAAAGAAGTCGCATTCTTTTCACAACTTTGGGGATGTCTATCGAAAAGATTTGCTTTTGAATAAGATCCAGTATATACATTGTAGTTCCATCGAGAAAAATAAGGAATAGTAGTAACTCTAAATAACTCATCCCATGACCCAGTCATATCTAAAAGAAGATAGTTCCTTCTACCTGCTACACCATCCCGTGGAGGCGCACTAGGTGTAGACTGTCGAGAAAGAATCTCATTCTTATCTCCTTTGGACAATAAATACATTAGATAGATACTCACCATTTTGATCAAATCAAAAGGCAATGATATTCTTTTACCAATTACTCTTCATTCCAAAACTTTTGAATTTCTTCAAAATTGAGGATGAAGATGCAATAAGTAAATGTATATCAGTATCCAAAGTAGTCGAAACTTCTTTTCAACTCTAATGTTTATTGCCCTACATACATGAGTATGTCCTAATTCTAATAAGTCCTTGGTCGTGTGATTTTCAAAAGAAAAGTCACCTGATCATATTAACCTCTAAATAGGATTGACAAACAGGTAGTGGTTTCAACAACCAAAAAAGTTTTAGGATCCAATCCTTTACTCCCCATTTATCCTAATTTAGATTAATATGATCTGATCACATTTACTCTCTAAATAGGATTGACAAATAGGCAATGGTCTTAGCAACCGAAAGAGTTTAGGATCCTATCCTTTACTCCCCATTTATCCTATTTAGATTAAATATGATCTAACCTCAAAACCAAAAAGTCATAGAATTAGTTGAGGGTGCTATCCTTTTAGATGGTAAAATACCCATGAGTCATTTAAATACTACATTAGATAATATATGAGAAACAAGAGTAAATTGGTGAGATACTTGCTTGACAAGTTATTTAGATCACATAAAAGAACGCTTTCTTTTAATCAAGAATTTCAGTACCAAAATCAAAAGAATAAATATTATTCATTAATTCAAAACTGAAATCCATCTAATAACTCCAAAGTTTTATTACAATATAAAACTATTAATCTAATAGCAACTCTTGCATCAGATCCCAAAAGGCAATCAAGATCTTCTAATCACTGCACATTCTTATTTTCCAATTCCCTGCAACAATTACAGATATAATTTAGAAAATATAGAATTAGTGCCCATAGTAGTTGAAGTATCAGTTTTTCAACTTACTTCAAAAACTAGTGAAAGGATCGTACCTTGCCTTTTGCCAGTCAAGTATTCCACACAGTTCCTTTTCCAATGCCCTCTCATGCCACAATGGAAACACTTTCCTTTTGGCACGGCACCAGCCTTTCCCTTTCCAAGTCTTGCCTTCTTCCCAACAGTTGGCTTAGGCTCACCTATCCTTGAGTCTTGCTTCTCCTTCTCTGAACTTATGCTCTTAGGCTTAGTTCCAGAAGATGAAGCCATTCCAATGTTCTGAACATTTGACTCCTCTTTGACTATATCCATCGTTGCCTCAAGAGAGCTCATCAACTCACTTGTTGAAAAAACTGTTTTACTCATTTTAAAAACCTTTTTAAATTGAGTGAATGATGAAGGCAACGAATGCAAGATTATGTCAACTTGAGTCTCACCGTCAATGTCGGAACCAAGAACTTCCATTACTTTGAAATAAGTAATCATTTTAAAAACATGCTCTCTTATTGAAGTTCCTTCCAACATTCTGGTGTCCATGACTAACTCCAAGGCTCTAAGCCTTGCAGTACGGCTCAGATCCCCAAACATCTCCTCGAGGTTCAATATTATAGCACGGGCAGTGTTCAAAGGTTGATGTTGCTGCTTCAACACATCAGACAAAGAGTCTAAGATGCTAGAGCGAGCTATACCATCAAATTTTATCCACTGCCAATATTGATCCGCAAGATCAGTTGGGGTGTCATGGTATGGAATAGGTGGACAGGGAATGGTAAGAACATATTTACATCCATTAGCAGTTAACAATTCATCCAGTTCCAGTTTCCATTCAACGTAGTTATTTCCAATTAGCTTATTCTGGATCATGGTTATAGCAAGTGGGCTAGACATTATGAATCTGAAATACAAATAATGTAACAGAATTACAATATGGAAATCATGAATATGACAATTTATATGATACATTGGAATTCCCTTAACCAACTCATTAATTGTCTTCAGGATGTCAAGCCTATGAAATTAAGTCTCCGTGTGGCGATCATAACCTCATAGCCTGATTGGGAAACCCATCATGAATGTCATGCAACTCTTACAAAACAATTCATGACTCCTGAACTTTTGGTCTCTAAGTTTCTGGATAATGCTCCGTGTGGAATCCCTTACCCATAGCTTAGCTAGTGTTTACCATTAACTAGAATCCAATGACAACCGCCTCAAGTAGTGCCTCAGTGTAGTGGTCACCCTCTAACGCGTCTCATTGATTCTATCCAAAGGAAGTTCATATCTAGTAACCAATGAATAGTCTATCCTCCGTATGGAATGATCACCCATGGCTGGGTGACACAGAATATACTACCCACCTTACAATGAACCGTTTATGGAAGACCGTGGGAGTTATAAAATAAGTCCCTCTCCCACTAGATTTTTATAAGAAGTTCATATCTAGTAATCAATAAGAAATACCCTCTGTATGGAATGATCACCCATGGTTGGGTGACACAGAGTATTTCTCATACTTACAATGAACTAATAGGAATTTTTCAATTTTGAAAGAAAAAAAAAAAATTCTTCACATTGCCCATAAACATCAAGTGTTTTCTAATGTGTTGGAAAAAAGGTTTTTGAATTTCATTTTAGAAAACCTGTTTTACGTGCATGCAAGTAGTAACAATATATAAAATTCCAATCACAACTAAGCACATAAAACAAAAACTAAAATGAAATAAAAGCATTCAACAATGCCTCTATCTCCCATGACTCTATCTCCATAGAACCTTCTTCTTGGTTTGATTGCCTCTGACTCCATCTTCATGGACAACGGCTTGCTCCTCCATCTTCATGGATTTTCTAATTCTATTACATTGGTCCTATACTTCTCTCGAAGCTTACAATTTATCTAGAAATAGAAATAACAACAATAAAATAAAAGGCTAGGGAAACCGGTGCGACTTTCCTTTTCATAGGATTGAAGTCGCAGCGCCCTTTACATAAGCCTTAAATCCAAACCAACAATTAAATACAAAATTTAAAAGTCTTGGTGCCATGGGAGATAGCGGACTAAGCTTGCTGCAAAAGGGTTAGTCACACGCACAACCACGCATATATATAACAAATATATGTACCATTGGAACCCCTAATTGATTCACACAGTATATAAACT
This sequence comes from Hydrangea macrophylla, assembly GCA_033977485.1. Taxonomy (NCBI): domain Eukaryota; kingdom Viridiplantae; phylum Streptophyta; class Magnoliopsida; order Cornales; family Hydrangeaceae; genus Hydrangea; species Hydrangea macrophylla. The sequence continues at coordinate 6,679,766 of CM066990.1, read as the reverse complement.
CTTTACATACTGAATTAGAACTTAAAACAGCATCACTGCTCTGTCACACTTCGATCGAACGAAAAAGTTAGATCGATTGAACCTTCGATCGATTGAACATAGTTCAATTGATTGAACTTTCAGTTTCACAGAATGTTTTAAAAAACTTACAGCATAAATAAAATTTTAAAGTAAATATTTTTAAAACCTTTAAATCTGTAAACTGAAAACCTGGACAGAAAAGCAGTCTCGATCGATCGAACACCATTCGATCGATCGAACAGAACCAACGTTCGATCGATCGAAACTAGTTAGATCGCTTGAGAACAGATGATGTTCGATCGATCGAGACTACTTCGATCGATCGAACCCACCTTGCATCCAATGCAATCACAGATTTGTATTCTGCTGCATAAACACTGCAGAAACGGATCTGTGACGATGCAGTTTTGAAAACAGTCCTAAAATCAACATGCAAATCAAAACTAGTGTTCCAAAACGCATCTATAGATCCAAATAAGCCTGGCTCTGATACCAATTGTAGGAAAAACAGGTTTAAAATTAAATCTAAACGCGCAGCGGAAAACAAAGTTCAAAACTTTTATTGGTAGCCTTGGATCTACTACTTATTAACTCTATAGATGCGCATAACAAGATGGAGAAGATTCTATACCTTAGGTCTTGAACCCAATTCTGATTTTTTGTCCTTCTCCTTGTGTGTGCAGCAGCAACCTCTAGGAAATCTTCACCCTTATGTCTCCTTGAATGCTCCCAGAGTGGCTAGGGTTGGTGGGAACCCTAATAGTGAGAATAGGGAAGGTTTGGGAACTCTAAACAGGTTCTGCAGCAACTGGTACGTCAAAACGACGAACTTCTAATTTCTGGACGTAGCTGCCCTATTTATAGATTCCCAGAACCGACCTAACTTTCGATCGATCGAAGTGACTTCGATCGATCGAACTGTCGATCGATCGAACCTCGTTCGATCGATCGAACCTGTCTAGACTTCAATCGATCGAAACAACTTCGATCGATCGAACCAGTCTTGACAGCATTCTCATTTGCCTTTCCAAGCATTCTGGCGGAGCTAAGAGTGGGACCTCCTAGGTTCTTAATTACTGGCTCCGATTAATTATTATTCCATCTAGTCAGTACTCTTGACTAAGGAATCAATAATTAATCAATTATCATTAATGCCACTATAAAATGATAATTGCACTCCAGTGCATAAGAACATAATCACACATACATAAGTGATTGCTAGACTTGTATAATATGATACGCATGTCCCTCTACCAGGCAGTATTCGTATCTATCATTGGGATGTATGTCTTAAGATACTGTCGACCCAATAGATAGTACATCTTATATTCCTCAAGTATCATTCACTACTCTTGGATTACTAAACATGTCAACAACAACACTTTGTTGACAAGGCTGGCCAGCTCTCAGTAATCACTCCTAGTGACATTCTCGAGGGAATACTTACTCTTCGTTTGATTGAAGAGGGTAGAATTCCATCTTGACAATATATGTTCCCAACGTTGCATACTTGATTTACCCAAGATACCCAGGTGTTGATCTTGCAAGACCTCACTGATTGGTAAGTCAAAGCAACCAAGCATACAACTTGCGTCCATAACTGTCTCAGGATTAAGGACATGTATCCCTATACAAGTTTTGAGTTCCTATTGACGGTGACAGCGTTTAGGTGTCAATAGGTTTAACTCAGGTCCGTCAATGCACCGAGTGCACTAGCATATTAACCAAGAGTCAAAGACTCTTATGAATGAGATTCATCATTCTACCCCGTAGACGTTAATCATGCTACAGTGTATACCTGATAAGTTATCCAGACTTATCATCCACTGTGACTTATTTGAAACAACAAGGATTTGTGATTCATATCTCACATGTGTAATCACATACACAAATGAACCACATACAATGTTGTTTAAGGATTCCAGTCTAATATTCATCTCATGAACTAACATGCATAAATGCATTATGATATTCCATTGTCCAACTAACTAGTTTGAGGGCATATTCCCAACACTGTCGGCGTCCCTGAAGCTGCACCCTCAGTATCGGTGCTATCGGCTCTCCTCCTCTTCTCTCCCACTTTTGCCTTCCCTTTACCCTTCCTCTTCCTCTTCCTCTTCTGTGTATTCGATCGGCGAGAAGCTGTCTTACCAAAACAACTACGAGCCTGAGAGGATGCATCATCAGGTAAGGGAACGAGGCCAGCCTACTCGATCACCCTGTGTATGGCCCAAGCACCTTTCAGGTGCTTCTTGACAGCAATGTATCGGGTGGGGTGTCTCATGAAGTCAATATATAGGCGCGACAAACAGACTGGTAACCCTGTCCCTATGGCATATAGCACATGTGCATACCAGGGTGCAATCTTCTCCCGGTAGGAGGTCACCAAAAGACAATTGCTGAGAGCAAGGTGGAGCATGTGATAATTGATGGAAAAACCGGTTTAAGTTAAAAGTTTAAACGCGCAGCGGAAAAGTCAAGTTGTAAAAACTTATTTGGTAGCCTATGATCTACTACTCGTCAATTCCATAGATGCGTATAAGAAGGGACAAGAGTTTATACCTTAGTGTCTTGAACCCAATTCTGAAATCTTCAACTTCCAGCAGCCTCCACTAGATGGCCTTCACTCTTATGACTCCTATGGATGCTCGCAGGAAGGACTAGGGTTGGTGGGAACCCTAATGGAGAGGATTAGAAGGTTTTTAGGAAACCTAAACAGTTTCTACAGCTTTTTCGTATAAAAACGACGAACATATTTTCCAGAACGCAGTTGCCCTATTTATAGATTCCCAGAACCGACCTAGACTTCGAGCGATCGAAGTGGTTTCGATCGATCGAACATTCGATCGATCGAACCATCTTCAATCGATCGAACCTGTCTAGACTTCAATCGATCGAGACAACTTCGATCGATCGAACCTGTCTTGACATCATCCTCATTTGCCTTTCCAAGCATCCTAGCGGAGCTAAGAGTGGGACCTCCTAGGCTCTTTATTGTTGGCTCAGATCAGTTGATTAATTCCCATGACCAAACTCTTTGATCAGCAAATTAATCGACTGATCAGTTAACGTTTACTCCACTATAAAACGATAACTGAACTCCAACGCAAAAGAACATATCCGAATCGATAACTAGACTTGTATGGTGTACTAATGTCCCTCTACCGTTAGCATTCGTAATCATATTCAGGTAGTCGGATAACTGTTACTGTCAACCTGAATCATGATTACTTCTTGTATTCCTTGAGTCCCATTCACCTCTCATGATTACCAAACATGTTGATAACTCTTATCAACAAGACTGCAGTACTCAGTAATCGACTTGGTGACATTCTCTATTCTGAAACAGAGGGTAGATTCTGTCTTGACAATATATGTTCACAACCCTATGAATATGACATACCCAAGATACCCAGGTGTTGATCTTCTATAGACCTCACTGATTGGTAAGTCAAAACAGCCATATCCACAGTCTGTGTTCATAAACGTCTCAAGATTAAGAACACGTACCTTATACAAGTTATGAGTTCCTATCGACTGATTGACAGCCTTGAGTGTCAATAGGAAAGCTCAGGTCCGTCAATACACTATAAGCACTAGCATATTAACTAAGAGTTACACTCTAGTGATTTGAGATTGATCACTCCATCCAATGGTAGTTAATCATGCTATAGTGTAAACCTGATGAGATATCCTAGTCTCAACATCCACTGTGACATGTTCTAAGTAACAAAGAATAGCAATTCATATCTCACTTGTATGTATCTCATACATACATGAATTACTTACTATGATACTTAAGGATAACAATCATCTCATGAAAGAAACATACATAACAAAATGTAAAGCTGATATTCATATATTAAAATGTCAATGTCTCCTATATAAAGTAATGGTTTGAGGGCACAAACCCAACAATAATTATCGGTCAGATAAACGTCAGCAATAAGGGATATACCATCCCAGCTCGATAATGCACCCCCGGTAAGCTCTCGAATGACTACAATCGGTGGGAGTACTGGCGTGTCAGCACGGTGCGGGCATACACAATCAGGCACCTTCGGGACTCCTAGAGCAGCTGAGACGGTGGCTGGAATGAACACAATCTCCCGGCCGCGAAAGAATGATCGTAGTGTGAATGCAGCATCGGGATCTCGAATCATCGTCGCACAAGCCGCGCGGATCCATGACAGATTCACTCTCTTCGCCTGAGAGAGCAAATCGTACCAGTGTGGCATGGCTCGGAGGCGGGCGAGATACCAGGGAGTAGTGAGCCATGCCGTCTCGAGTGGTCGCTCAATCATGATCTTCCGGGACTAAAAATAGCGCGTGAACCACTAGCGGTCGGGAGTGTGCCGGAAGCCGTGATGTGGGACCGGGTCAGGAATAGCGAGGTCAAAGGGCTTCTCCCTGTGATACCCTGTGACAGGGTTCATTGTGAAGATCCTGAAATGGAGAAGAAAAGAAAATGACAATTCAAAACAGGAATTGAAAAGAAAACAAAGAGACTGCCAGAGTTCGAGCGATCGAACTTTAATCAATCAATCAAGAAACGCAACTCGTCGATCGATCGAACAACTCGAATCGTCGATTGCTCGAAGATTCTCGATCGATCGAACACAGAGATGTCGCAGCAACGAGAACATGAACGGAAAAGAACGGAAAACAAAGAAACAAAGTAAGGGGGACTATAAACTTCATAAAATAGGTCGTATGACCAATGGGGGGCACCCCCATGAAGATTCGATCAAGAAAAATGGAACGAGGGGGGACTCGGAGCCTTACCTCGGGATATGTGTAAGGTGGAGGATGAGGGTGATGAAGATGATGATTTGGGGGTGAAGGGCTCCTCGACTTTCATGTGTGGTAAGAGGAACCAAGAAAATTGCCCCCGTCGCCTCTGTGCTTGAGCGCTCGAAAGGAGAAGGAGATGAAGAGACTGATGAAGTGTACGCTGGAAGCCTCGTTTAAATACAATTCTCGATCGATCGAGATGTGTTCGAGCGATCGAACATTCGATCGATTGATATGTTTCAAGTGCTCGAGAAATTGATACATTCAATCGATTGAGAAACTGTCGATCGATCGAACCTTGATTTCCCAAAACTACACAGAATTTAGACACAACGTACCCCCAACTAACCCAAGTTGTTTTGGACATACAGGAAATGATAAAAATAATGCAGTACAGGACATGTAAGCCAAAAACTTATCCTCATAATAGATAATTGCAATTTTTATTTAAATAAAATTTTATAACAGCATCCATATTGCAAAATTATTGCCCCCAACTGGCATTTAAGACCTTATTTAACTAAAGAAAATGAAAACAAGACTAGAACTAAAAATATTATATGTCTAGGATTACACTTCAATTGCTAAAAGAAAGACCAATGATGAAATACAATTGAAGTGAACACTACTCTTCGAGCAAGAAAATTTCTTCTTCCACCATTGCTTCATTCTCCGTTAAATCTTCGCATGTGGAGTCCAAATAGGATGATTCCCTTTCCCAGAACAGTCGGAAAGCAGCCAGGACATCATCGAACAAGTCTGAACTCTCTAAGGAATTGAAAGCCCATGCAAGAGGTGATCCCGTTGGGGACACGGATAACGGAGTAGAACTGTGCAACGGACTTTCCTCTTGCGGTGGAGTGTCTGGGGACCTTATGTATGGTCCAAAGCCATGAAAAAGTTGATGTGGCAGGAAGAACGGTGGTACCGGTGGATGCATAGTGACAATCTTGAGAAAGGAGAAACCAAATGAAAACAACAAAAAGAAAATGAATTAAACAAGACTAAAAGAAACGACAACAGAAAGAAATAACTAAATAAAGAAAACAAGAGAAAGACAAGTGACAACGAATTAACCTCACTATTGGCATGAGACACCCATGTGCACTAGCAGGTAACGGGCACTGGAGCCAGAACAGCAAATAGCTCAGGTGCACATAGATGTAAGGAACCGCCGCGATGACAAGGAAGTCATCAACAAAGGTGAAAACAGCGTTGTGGCATTCGGGCACCACATCTTGTAGGTCCTCTTCGCCCCATGGTTCCCACATGGAGTCATTTTCCCATTGCTCCAATAGTGCGTCATCCACTTCTCCAACAGCGTACCCTTCAGGCTCGCCTTCCTCTCCAGAGAGGTCCATATGCATGAATGGGTTAATCTGGAGGAGAGCAAGATCATAAGGGATGTATCCATAGGTTAGGTCCACCACATCATCTGCCCCTGGTCCTTGGTAAGGAGATAAGCAGAATGCTATCTCATCGGCAGTCCAAGGGGGATTTGGATATTCAGAATCAGCCCATGACCCTATAGAATGGATATCATCATCTCTCATATTGAAAAGCCTGCATAGGTGAGATAATATAAAACAGCAGATTAGAATCAAAATCACTTGTAAAGAAAGTAAAGGAAAGAGTTAAAAATTGAAAAAACATCAAAAGTAAAGATATACAACAACAACGTGAAGATACGCTTAACGTTGGAGATCAAGAGTAGTTGGGTTCATCCAGTTGAATGAACTCAGCCTTTGTTTGGAAATTCTCCAAGAACGGTTTTAGCCTTTGGCCATTGACCTTGAAAATTGCATCGTTCTTGGGGTTTATTAGCTCGACCGCCCCATGTGGAAAGACAGATTTGACTATGAATGGTCCTGTCCATCGAGATCGGAGTTTGCCTGGGAAGAGGTGGAGGCGAGAGTCGTACAGCAAGACTTTCTGCCCCGGCTCGAATGATTTACAACAAATTGTTCTATCGTGGCGAGCCTTCAACCTTTCCTTATGTAATCGAGCATTGTCGTATGCATCTCGACGTATTTCTTCCAATTCAGCCAATTGGAGTTTCCGAAGATGCCCTCCCTCTTTAATGTCAAAGTTCAATGAGCGTGTCGCCCAATAAGCATTGTGTTCAATTTCTACAAGGAGGTGACATGCTTTTCCGTAAACTAGCCTATACGGAGACATTCCCAGATTCGTTTTGAAAGCCGTGCGGTAAGCCCATAATGCATCAGTCAATTTGTGAGCCCAATCCTTCCTGTTGAAACTAACCGTCTTTTCAAGAATATGCTTGATTTCTCGGTTAGCTAATTCTGCTTGCCCGTTTGTTTGTGGATGGTAGGCGAGAGCAATTTTGTGGCTGACCCCATATTTCTTAAGTAGTGACTCCAAAGGCCTGTTGCAGAAATGCTTGCCTTGGTCACTTATTAGGGCTTTTGGGGTCCCAAAACGCGATAGGATATGTTCCTTAAGAAAGGACATAACTGTTTTATGGTCATTGCGTCTTGTTGGTATTGCTTCAACCCATTTTGACACATATTCCACAGCTAGGAGTATGTGTTCACAGTTATTTGATTTAGGGAACGGGCCCATGAAGTCTATGCCCCAACAATCAAATATTTCAATAGTGATAATGGGGGTTAAGGGCATGGAGTTCCTTTTTAAAATTGTACCAAGCTGTTGACAGCGTTGGCACGTTTTGCAGAAAGCATAAGCGTCCTTGAATATGGTGGGCCAATAAAATCCGCTGTGTAAGACTTTTTGTTCGGTCTTTTGAGAAGAAAAATGGCCACCACACGCTTCAGAGTGGCAGGAGGCTAAAATTACGGTTATATCCTCATTAGGGACGCAACGTCTGATGGCCTGATCAGCACAATACTTGAATAAGTACGGGTCATCGAAGAAGAAATGACGTGCGAATGAGAGGAACCGCTTCCTATCTGGTTTGGACCAATGACTTGGGGTTTCTCCCGTGGCAAGATAATTTACTATATCAGCATACCAGGGCAAACCCGAAATAGTCATCAGCTGCTCGTCTGGGAATTCGTCTTTTATCAGTGTGGGTTCAGTGTTGTCAATAAAAGTTAACCGAGATAAATGGTCGGCGACCACATTCTCTACTCCCTTTTTATCTTTGATTATTATATCAAATTCTTGGAGTAGGAGTATCCAACGGATAAGCCTTTGTTTCGCATCTTTTTTAGACAGCAGGTACTTGAGAGCCGAATGGTCCGTAAAACAGACGATTGGAGACCCTATCAGATATGACCTGAACTTGTCCAAAGCGAATACTATTGCAAGGAGCTCTTTTTCAGTAGTTGTATAGTTCATTTGAGCCCCGTTAAGTGTTCGACTGGCGTAATAAATTACATAAGGCTTATTATCCTTCCTCTATCCTAGGACTGCACCAATGGCGTAGTCACTAGCATCGTACATTAGTTCGAAAGGCAAACCCCAGTCGAGTGCCTGGATTATTGGTGCGGAGGTAAGGTGTTCTTTTAGTGCGTCAAAAGATGTTTGACAGTTTTCCGACCATTCAAATGGTGTGTCTTTGACTAAAAGTTGACACAATGGTCGGGAGATCGCACTAAAGTTTTGGATGAAGCGACGATAAAATCCCGCATGCCCCAGAAAAGATCGAATGTCTCTGACTGTCCGAGGGACAGGTAGATTCGAGATTATATCGATTTTAGCTTTATCAACCTAGATACCTTTATCAGAAATGATGTGGCCGAGGACAATTCCCTTGGTCACCATGAAATGACACTTTTCCCAATTTAGTACTAGGTGTTTGTCCTCGCATCTTGCTAGCACACGTTCAAGATTGTTTAAGCAATTTTCGAAACTATGGCCAAACACAGAAATGTCGTCCATAAAGACTTCGAGTATTTGTTCGACCATGTCGCTGAATATGCTTAACATGCACCGCTGAAAGGTAGCAGGTGCATTGCATAAGCCGAATGGCATACGACGGTAAGCGAAAGTACCGAATGGATACGTGAACGTAGTCTTCTCCTGATCCATCCAAGAAGCAGTAGTACTTATGACCCGCTACTCGTTCTAGCATTTGATCCATGAAAGGTAATGGAAAATGGTCCTTTCGGGTCACGGTGTTCAATTTTCGGTAATCAATACACATCCTCCATCCAGTGGGAATGCGTGTTGATACTAATTCACCATCTTTATTCGGTATGACCGTTATGCCTGCCTTCTTTGGCACTACTTGGGTTGGACTAACCCAAGGACTGTCAGATATTGGATATATGATCCCAACATCAAGTAGTTTTAGCACTTCCTTTTTGACTACTTCTTGCATGTTGGGATTCAGACGCCTTTGCATTTGTCGCGACGGTTTAGCGTCTTCCTCCAAATATATCTTATGGGTGCACACAGATGGGCTTATGCCTTTGAGGTCGGCAAAAGTCCATCCTAATGCTCCCTTATGTTGTTTTAACACCTCGATTAACCTATCCTCTTGTTCAGAATTTAAAGTAGATGAGATTATGACAGGATAAGTTTTCTCAGTCCCTAGGAAAGTGTATTTGAGATCTTTTGGAAGCTCCTTTAATTCCAATTCGGGAAACTTCATGTTCGAGGGCATGACTAGCTTTGTTTTAGGAGGCAGTGGTTCATATGGTGTTACCCACATGCATTCAGCTCTATCCTCCTCTAATGTATCCAACATGAGGCAAGCGTGATTTAAAGCAGCATCCAATGGAGTGGACTCTTTAGGTTGATAGATAGCATCAAATTGTGACACAACTACCTCCAAAGGATCTTTGTAATCAACGAAATCAGCCTCATCTTCTATGACCGTGTTGATGTAATTCACTTCCTCCTCATCATCGTATTCTTCAGGTCGGGGATTTGAGAAAATTTTGACATTTAACGTCTATATTCCCAAATACGATGGTCATTATACCGCTTCTTACCTTTATTGTGGCATCTACTGTGTTTAGGAACGGACGTCCAAAAATAACCGGGATTTGTGAGCCTGGGTTGAACACAGGTTCGGTGTCTAAGATGACAAAATCAACCGGAAAGATAAATGAGTCTATTTGAATGAGGACGTCTTCCAAAACTCCTCTTGGGTATTTAACAGACCTATCTGCCAATTGCAATGCAACTCGGGTGGGTTTGTATTCACCTAGCCCTAGTTGTTTGTAAACTGAGAATGGCAGAAGGTTTACGCTAGCTCCTAGATCGAGGAGTGCGTTATCTATCTTTTGATTCCCAATTTGACATGAGATAGTGGGAGTGCCGGGGTCTTTGAGTTTAGGAGGCAACTCATTTTGGATAATTGCACTTGCTTGGCAAGCGACGTAAGCGTGTTTCTTCACACTTTGCCTCCTTTTGACCGTACATAAGTCTTTAAGATACTTAGCGTAGGCCGGCACTTGTTTTATAGCATCAAGGAGTGGGAGATTGATTTTAACTTGTTTGAATAATTCCAAGAACTCCTGATTCTTTGCCTCATTTTTAGGTTTCTTTAACCTTTGAGGGTAAGGCGCGGGGAAAGGGCATTTTGGTACTTCCTCGTTAATGGGTTCCTTTCCGGGCCTTCTCTCAACTTCTTCCACTTCTTTAGGAGCTTCAATATTCGTTTCTAATGGTTCTTTACTAGTAGTGGGCTCCTCTTCTTGAATAGAAGGTTTATTTGTATTGACCACTTCGTCCTCCTCATACTCCTCGGGGGTAGAGGTAGGCATATTTTTTTCTATAATCTTGCTGCTTCTCAGAGTCGTCACGGCTTTTGCTTGTTCGTGATTCAGGGGACCATTATTGTATCCCTTAGGGTTTTGAAGTGGTTGGGCAGGAAATGTTCCGCCCGATCCCTCTTGACGTGCATCCATTCTATCTAACATCGCAGACATTTTACTCATCATTTGAATTAATTGTTGAGTTAAGTTGACATTAGAGAGAGGATCTTCCTCTTGCACCTTTTTGTGCGGTGGCACGTACACATTAGAATGTTGATTATTGGAGTGTTGCACTTGGTTGTAATTATTAAATCTATTTTGATTGTATGGCTGGGACTGCCTGTTATATTGCCCTTGATACTGGTTATTGTTATAGGGCTGTTGTTGTTGATGTTGATTTTGGGTCCCAGCATCATTTTTTCAATCAAAACCAGGGTGATTCCATCGATTGTTATTATTATGTGAATTATTGTTGTTATAGGAATTCCCTGCCCCCCTATACCCTTGCATGACATTCATTTCCATAGGGGGTTGTTCTTGAAAATATGGCACATTAGGACAATATTGAGTAGTATGTCCCAACATATTGCATGTGCCTCATGGTTCTTCAGGCAAATTCTGCCTCGAACTTCCTCCTTTCATGCCTAACTCCTCTACTTTCTTTGCTAGTTCTTCATATTTAGTCATGAGGTGATCTTCACTGTTTAGTTGGTATAGGCTTTTCTCTTCTACACAGGATATCTGTGAGCGTGAGACATCATCCGAATTCGACCATTCATGAGTGTATTCAGCCAACCTATCAAAATGGGCTTCGGCCTCTTCGGTGTTTTTACGGAGAAAGGGACCTGAACTCATGGTTTCCACCAACTTTTTCGTTTCACCATTCAACCCATTATAAAAGAAGCTGATAGTTCGCCATTTCTCAAACCCATGGTGTGGGCACGAGAGAAGCAAATCTTTGAAACGCTCCCATGTCTGAGTGAAGGTTTCATCGCTCTTTTGTTTATAGGAATTAATTTGGCGTTGAAGGTCAGTGGTCATGCAAGTTGGATAAAATTTCTTTAGAAATGCAGTGTTCATCGCATGCCAGGTGAAAATTGAATTGGGTTTTAAGGTGAGTAACCACGCCTTTGCTTTATCCTTCAAGGTGAAAGGAAATAGCATTAAACGTGTCACGTCCACAGGACAATTATGTGAGAATGTTTTGCAAACATCCTCAAAGTCCTTGACATGTAAGTACGCCTTCTCACTTTCCATCCCATGAAAGGTGGGAAGAAGTTGGATCATCCCATTGTGAAATTAAAATTCGCCAGCATATGGTGGGATTAGAATGCAAGAGGGCGTAGGTACGTGTTCTGGTTGCATGAGATCGCATAAAGGTCGTAGTGCCTCATCAAGTGGTGCAACCACATTATCACCATTTTCACTTTGATTATCACCCATTGATTCAGTAGGAGTAGCTACAGGGTTAATGGAACTATCAGAGTCAGATAGGTAGAAAGGATTTCCAAAAATTCCTTCAATGGAATTGTTGGACATGAACTAAGAGGGTTCCTAAGGTGATTGTTTTACCTAAGGAACTAAAAGAAAAAGAAATTAAAAACAGAAATAGATTAAGGTAACCTAAGTATTAACTCGTCGCCTTCCCCGGCAACGGCGCCAAAAACTTGACACGAATATTTTTCTGTGTGTGCTTGTGTGCTACACCCAAGTGTAGGTGATCGTGCAAGTAGTAAACTGGATTAAGTCCAGGTCAATCCCACAGGGAAGGATGAGAATTAACTAACCTAGATTAGACTCAGTTAAATTAACAACTATTAAAATTAAAAGCAACTAAGTTAAATTAACTAACGATTCACTATTTGACTAAAGCAAAATTTTAAAAACGGTTTTATTTAATAAAAGGAAGTGTTGGGATCACGCGAATCCACTGTGACCTAGCCATCTCCCATGCAGTTGCAGTTTAAGCTCAATGGAGTACATCTTCTACAATATTCTGTACTTCTCTAAGGATCTAGAATCAATAGTCCTTTCATGACCGGGACTATATCATCTCAATTAAGTTTGAAATACATGAAAGCGGTTTAATTCAATAGTTAAGACTCGCACCTACAATGGTGTTAGCATTAAGGGTGGTTTGCAAGATGTATTGAAAGAAAATGCCTTAAGGCCTTAAGTTCAAAGACTGCTTTGACAAACTGAGCATTTGGGGACAGTTTGATAACAACTCCTCAAAATAGAAAGTCTTGGAATATTGTATTAGATGTTCTCAAGAATCTGACTGTTCGATCGATCGATGCGCTTTCTATCGATCGACAATCGTCATCTCTCAATCGATCGAAATGTCTTCGATCGATCGACTATCTCTCTGCACCGATCGATCGAAATAACTCCAATCGATCGAACACAGATATTATTCTGGTGCATGGCAGAGGCCTAAAATCACAGTTTCATCGCGATTTCCCAACCTCGGACTACTCAGACATGGTCTGGAGTGTCCTAGATACATTCTTAACGTAAAAAATCATTAAGGGTTTGTTTGGTTGTGAGCTTTTCATTAAAACTATAAAAACTTGTGATTTTAATATATCTAGCATGTAAAACAATATGATTAACACTAAACCACAATGAACTAAGTGTAGTATGTAAACAAAATGATAACTAATTAACCTGGATTGAAGAACTCGTATTTAAACCAAAGAAAATCCCAACTATCAGTGTTAAACCTTGAATAATAACCTACAAAACCATAAAACTCTCTCCTCTCTCTATGAAAACTGATAAGAAAATAAGTGGGCGTCGTCTTGGACGTGTACAAAATGAGTTTTTATAGTAGAACCTCATGCTAGGGTTAAAATCCCGTCTTTTGCTGCGTGCGCGTATTCTGCTAAAAGGCATGTTCAATCGATCGAAGAACTCTCGATCGATTGAACTTCTGGATTATTAGATCGCTTGAGACAGGTTGGATCGATCGAATGCTCGATCGCTTGAGAAGACCTCGATCGATCGAGCTTCAGTTTTCAACTTTGAATTGTCTTCATTAAAGCCAATCACTCCCTTTTATCCTGCTCAATCAATTATTCACACAGCGACAGTAATCTGCAAAAATCACAGCTAAAACACACAACTCATCATAGATTAATCATAATGTGTAGAAACTGGCGTTGTAATCCAAATCGCAGGTATATGGGGAAATTGTGAACTAAATTATGGTATTTTCTTCTTTTAGCGCGGTTGTATTTTACAAATACCCTCGCTTGTCAGTTGCCGCCGGAAGCCATCGAGTGCCGCGAACTATAACAGACTGCTTTTCTCACATATTCTAGAAGAAAACTTTGCACATGGATTTCCACCCAAATTTACCCATTTAACCTTGATGTGTTGGTCTATATAAACAAGCCTTCATCTTCTTCATGGGGACTTTGACTCTTACTTTCAAAATATTATTACTAGAGAGAGATATAATAGAGAGAGAATTGGGAGAAGAAAGAAGAGTTTTATTGAAGAATTTTAAGAAGAACTTGAAGAATTTTGAGAAGAACTTGAAGATTCTTGGAAGCATTTCACAAGGAATAGAACAAACCTTTGAGGTCTTGGAGGTAACCTCTCAATCACTTGGTAGAATTAGGCAATTCAATCACAAGTTCATAGTCCTAGGAACTTTACACATTTTCAAAACCTCTCTTCCTACCCCATTTCATCACACACCACTTAGAGCTTGTGATTGAATTTCATGATGTTTCATTAATTTAGATCCAAAATAGAGCTTTGGATTTATGAATAAAAGAGTTTTGACTTGAAATTTTCAAATAACATTTGATTTCCTTTCTTTTGTTTATATTCTTCTCAAGAGATTTATGAGATCTTCAATATCTCATTAGATTTCTTTGAGTGTGATCCCCTAATTCCCTATAATCTTATGATTTACATGGGGATTAAAGTGGATTGGATTATAATCATCTCTACATGTAGTTGGTTGAATTCAAGTCTCAACTCATGACTTGAAATCTCCTTACTAAAAAATCATATGGAATTCATGCTATATTCCATAGAGGTTTATGTAATTGGGATTTTACTTGGTCTCCAAGGACCATTAATTTACTAGGAGAAATGATAATATGACTCTATATTCTCCAAGGACCATTAATTTGAGAGGAGAATAAGGTTTCATGGATCTATATTCCTCAAGGATCATATGTTTGAGAGAGGAATTAGATGTAGATTTTCATAATTTATATTCAAAATTCATAAGATCAAGTAAGACCTTAGGATTCTCTTGCTAGATCTCCAATTATGATATCTATGATAAGAATCCATCAAGGTTAAATCTAGGGATTTCTCCCTATTCCATCCTTTGTCCCAATAATCATAATCAAACTTGGTTCTAGTTCTTTCTAGGATCATGGATCACGTTGGTTTTAAATTATGAACATCAACTTAACGAAGGCGCAGTGAATCTATAAACCAATTATGATCAAAGATTTTTTTATAGAGTCATGATTCATTGGAAATGAATGAGACCAATTAGAGGATGTTCATAACCCAGTTAAATACCTCTGTGATTTTTGTTTTGATGAAATTCCATGCCTAAGATGGTTTGATCTTATGATTTCAAAACAAGCAACTCTCTGTCCAAAATTTCAGAACAGTAAGTCCGTTTTGAAATTAATAAATCAGAACCTTAATAGAGTTTCCCGGGTCTCTAATAATTTTTTCTAAGTACCTTAATGTGTTAGGAAGATACCCTAAAAAGATTTAAGTGTTTCTCATTTTTTTTTTTACTATTTTTAGAAAACCGTACAAGATCTAAGGACAGAGAGTTGCAGATTCCTGAGTGATGTCTAGTGTTTTCCATATTCCCAGAGATCTAGCCGTTCAAACCTTGATTTTCTTTTTGGGTTATAAACTAGACTCACAGAGGCATATCTTATCCAAAAATCATTAAGATCCAACCGTTGGAAGTATGGTTTTTCTACCTTTTAAAATCTGGTCTGCTCTCTGTAATTTAGGAAAAACAGTCACTATTTTTGTCTATTCTCATTGATTTTAACTTAAATGGTTTCCTAATGTCTTAGGACCCAAATCATGTTTTGAATAATGATAATTTGGCTTAAATCCAGAGGCTAAGTGATCCAAATTAGTGAATAAATCCATATCTTATTATTGTTCATATTCATTCATTCATTCATGTACATTAATACTTATGATTAGAACTAGTTATTGGATAAAGTTGGACTTAGTTGAACCTAATTAAGCATAAACATGGATTCCTTATGATCATGTTGGAATTATAGAATCCCTATATGGACATTACATTGGCTCTTAGTTGAGGCTTGTATATCTATAGAGATGCTATGGCTCCAACTAATCAATAGGAATTCATTGTTTTGTCAATTCTTTTCATGCTTGATAGATCTAAGCTAGAGAATTAGGATTGATTATTTGATATCATATTATTATGTGAAGCATGTGGACTAATATTTGTTTTGTAGCGCATTTGAGGTACAATTTCTCAATCCTTCTCTAGTTTATTTCATTCGTTGATTTTCTTGATTTTCGACTCCATGCGCGACACCTTAGACTAGGTTTTGCCTTATGTGTTTATATGCGTTAGAAACCTTTTCTTAGGTTTATTTTATATGTATGCATTACACGTTTAAATTCACAGCTGGATCCTGGGTAAATTTCCTAGTTCCCTATATGCGCATCATCTTGCTTGCTATTTGAACTATGTGGCTTATGAATGATATTTTGTCATTAACAATCTTGCACCCTTTTCAACATGCTTGTGTAATGTATTATTTATATATATGTATTAGTTGAGGGCATGCTTAGATTAACAATTTGATTAAAAAAGGATGATGAGTAGAGGCATATCACGAGATAGGATGAAAGGGGGTATTTTAGTCCGCCGGGCTCCTTCCCCTTTCATTCCATAATTCCGGACCCAGATTACCTTTGGTTTCACAAAAGATCAGTTTGCTTTCAAAATGGTTTCTTAATTTTCCTTTTTAAAAAAATTAAGTGGCGACTCTTTGATTTTGAATTTAAGTTATTTTGAAAATGTTTTAAAAGTGGGCCCAAAAGCCGGTATCCACAGTCGGCTCCTCTTCTTGAGTGGGTGGTTTGCTTTTAGGTACCACTTTGTCCTCTTCATACTCTTCAAGGGTAGAGAGGGGTATATTGCACCCTATAATCTTGTTGCTTCTCAGAGTAGTCACGCCTTTTGCTTGTTCATGATTATTGGGACCATTGTTAAATCCCTTAGGGTTTTGAAGTGGTTGGGGAAGAAACGTTCCACTCGACCCCTCTTGTCGTGCATCCATTCTCTCTAATGTTGCGGATATTTTACTCATCATTTGAATTAACTGTTGCGTTAAATTTGCATTAGAGAGAGGATCTTCCTCGTGCACCTTTTTGTGTGGTGGCACGTAAACATTTGATTGCTGATTGTTAGAGGGTTGAGCTTGGTTATAGTTGTTTGATCTATTTTGATTGAATGGCTAGGGATGCCTATTGTATTGCCCTTGATATTGATTATTGTTATTGTAAGGCTATTGTTGTTGGTATTGATTTTGGGTCCTAGCATCGTTTTTCCAATCAAAACCGGGGTGATTCCATCGATTGTTATTATTTTGCGAATTATGATTGTTATACGAATTCCCCGCCCCCCTATACCCTTGCATGGCATTCATTTCCATGGGGTCTTGTTCTTGAAAGTACGGCACATTGGGACAGTATTGACTAATGTGTCCCAACATGTTGCATGTGCCGCATGGTTCTTCAGGTAAAACCTGCCTAGAACTCTCTCCTTTCATCCTTAACTCTTCTACTTTCTTAACTAGTTCTTCATATTTGTTCATTAGATGATCCTCACTTTTTAATTGGTACATACTTTTCTCTTCTACACAGGATATCTATGAGCATACGACATCTTCAGAATTGGACCATTCATGGGCATGTTCAGCTAGCCACTCCAAGTGAGCTTTAGCTTCTTTAGTGTTTTTGTGAAGAAATGGCCCTGAACTCATGATTTCGACCAACTTTTTAGTTTCACCATTCAACCCTTCATAAAAGTAGCTTATGGTTCGCCATTTCTCATACCCGTGATGTGGGTATGAGAGAAGCAAATCCTTAAAATGCTACCACGTTTGGGTGAAGGTTTCATTGCTCTTTTGTTTATAAGAGTTTATTTGTCATTTTAGCTCGGTGGTCATGTGAGGTGGAAAGAATTTCTTTAAGAATGCAGTATTCATCGCATGCCAGGTGTAGATTGAATTTGGCTTCAAGGTGAGTAGCCATGCTTTTGCTTTATCCTTCAAGGTGAAGGGGAATAGCATTAGACGTGTCACATCTATAGGGCAATTTTGTGAGAATGTTTTACAAACATCCTCTAAATCTTTGACATATAGATATGCCTTCTCACTCTCCATTCCATGGAAGGTTGGAAGGAATTGAATTATTCCGTTGCGAAATTGAAATTCACCAGCATGTGGTGGAATGAGAACAAAAGAAGGTGTAGGTGCGTGTTCAGGTGTCATGAGATCGCACAAAGGACGAAGCGAATCGTCAATTGGTATAACCACATTCTCACCGTTTTTACTTTGATTATCGGCCATTGAATCGGTGGGTGTGGCCGAGAGATTAATAGAACTAGAAGAGTCGCATGAATAAAGTGGATTTTCATAAATTCCTTCGATGGAATTATCGGACATTACGGGAAAGATCCTAAGTAGTTTTAATCTAAAGAATAAAAGACAAAAGAAAATAAAAAGAGATAAAGATAGATTGAGGTAATCTAAGCGTTAGCTCATTACATTCCCCAGCAACGGTGCCAAAAAACTTGACACGGCAAAAAAAAATTGTGTGCGCTTGTGTGCTATACCCAAGTGTAGGTAATCGTGCAAGTAGTAATCTGGTTAAGACCAGGTCGATCCCACAGGGAAGGTTAAAAACTTAATACCTAGATTAATCTCCAAAATAAAAATCAATATTTGAAAGGTTATAGAACACAAAGTTCCACAAAGTGTCTACTAAAATTAAAGCGACTAAATTAAATTAAACTAGTGATTAACTAATTAACTAAAGCGATATTTTAAAAATGATTTTCTTTATAAAAAGGGAATGGTGGGATCACACGAATCCGCAGCGATCATGCCATCTACCATGCAGTTACATTTAAGCTCTAAGGAGTGTGTCTATCTACAGTATTCCGTATTTTCTAAAGATAGAGAATCAATAGTCCGTTCATGGCCAGGAGTACTTGATCACATTTATTCCCAAAACACATGAAAGCGGTTTAAATCAATAGTTAAGTCTTGCATTCTGAATGGTGTTAGCATTCAAAATGATTTGCAAAAGTTATTGAAGAAAAATGTCTTAAGGCTTAAAGTAATGAAACTGTTTGGACAAACTGAGCATTTGGGGACAACTTGATAACAAATCTCAAAAGCAAAAAGTCTTGGAATACTGCAAAAGGACTACTCAAGAATCTGAAGGTTTGATCGATCGACGCGCTTTCGATCGATCGAATATCACAATCTCTCGAGCGATCGAGATGTCTTCAATCGCTTGACTATCTATCTGCTACGATCGATCGTAATACTTCGATCGATCGAGTGCAGGTTTTACACTACTGCATGGCAGAGGCTGGAGATCACTATTTCATCGTGATCTCCCAACCTGGGGACTACTCAGACATAGTCTATAGTGTCACAGATTCGATTTTAACATAAAAATCCATTAAGGACATGTTTGGTTGTGATTTTAGCATGAAATCTATGAAAAATAATGGTGATTTAGAGCTACTACTATGATACTATCAATGCTAATAGATTAAACTACGATTTTAAGCGACTGGAATGTAAATAAATCGAGATTGTAGAACCTGGAATAGGAAAACTTATATTAAACAATAGGAAGCAATCCCAAAAGCAATATTCAAGCTTCAAACCTACAAAAACATGTAAACTATCTATCTATCTCTCTAAAACTGATAAAAACTAAAGTGGGCATCCTTTAGGACGTAAATACAACGAGTATATATACATAAACCTAAAACGAAACTCTGGACGGAGAGTTGTAAGTCCCTGAGTGATGTATAGTGTTTGTCCAATTCCCGGAGATCTAACCGTTCAAACCTCGATTTTCTTTTTGGGTTAGAAACTAGACTCACAGAGGTTTCTCGTGTCCAAGAATCACTGACATCGAACCATTAGAAGCATCCCTTTTATTTCCTTGAAGTTCGGGTCTGCTTGCTAAAATTTTAGTATTCTGGAATGGTTTTTGATATATCTTGTGAACAATGGCCGCAATGGTCTTCTCATGACTTAGGACTTGAATCCTGCACTAATAATGATTAGTTAAGTCTAAATCCAGAGTCTAAGTGATCCAAGTCGATGAATACCTTGTGGCTTATTCTTGTTCATAATCATGTATCCATGTACATTCATGCATGTAGCCTAATACTTGTAATTAAAATACATCCTTTTTTGTTAGGGTTTAAATTACACTTAGTAGAACTTAACCATGGATTCCTCGTAACCATGTTGGGATTACTTCATTCCTATATGGACACTGTATTGGCTCCTAGTTGAGACTTACATATCTATAGAAGTGATGTCTCCCCAACTACTTAGGAGGAATTCATAGTTATGATTCTCCCATATTTGATAGATTTAAGCTAGAATTTTAAGATTATTACTTAAGACTTGGGCATTATATTTGGAGCATGTGTACTAACCTTTTTTTGTAGCGCATTTGAGGTACAATTTCTCAACCCTTTCTCTAGTTTATTTAATTCATTGATTTTATTAATTTTATGACCTCATGCGCGACACCTTAGAATTAGGATCTTGTCTTATGTGAATATATGTGATTAGAGACCTTTTCTTAGGTTTTACTTTCTATCCATATGCATTGCACGTTTAATATTCGCGACATGGATCTTGGGTAAGTTCTATAGTTCCCTATTTGCATATCATATTGCTTGCTACTTGAATTATGTGATTTTTGAATGATTTTTTATCACTTGCAATCTTACACCCTCTAGACATGCTTTTGTAATGTATATTTATACATATGTATTAGTTGAGGGCATGCTTAGATTACTAATTCGATTAAAAGGATGTTAAGTAGAGGCCTATCGCGAGATAGGATGAGAGGGGGTGTTTTAGTCCGTCGGGCACCTTCCCTCTCATTCCATAATCCCCGAACCTAGAAAATCTCTAGTTTCTTAAAAGTTCAGTTTGCTTTAAAATGGTTTCTTAATTTTCCTTTAAAAAAAAATTAAGTGGCGACTCTTGGTATGAAATTTGGAAAATGTTTTGAAATTAAAAGGTTGTGGGCACAAATACCGGTATCCACAATCTGGCGACTCTGCTGGGGATCGAACCCAGAATCTCTGGTTTCGCAGACCAGAATTCTGATTTTGGGTTCACTTGAGGATTAGACTTGAAAAACATCCTTTTAATCAAATTAATTAATCTTTATGTGCATGTTGCATTTGACTTGGATGTCTCGCCAGTCGATTGCATAGAACTATAACCTTGGAGGCTCGGGGTAACCCGGTCGGTCAAGCCATCATGGGACTGTGTGATCACCCTTGATCTCGTACCATGTGTTGGTATATGAAGCATCCTATCGGATGTGTGTCAAGGGTCCCTTATTTGACCAAAACCCAGCCTTTGCATGATAGTTTCCTGTAGAACCTTTCAATCTTAGGGAAATCAATTCTTGATTAGGGTTATATACAAGGGAGTTTTGCATGCCCGGAAGGAATTACTTGAGATGATGACGATGCTCACTTAATACGAGACATGTAAACTCTTAATCGCTTTTGAGCAATTCCTCTTCATGTCCCATGACATTTGGGAATATATTAGATTTTGATTATAAGATTACATCTCTTATATCATGTTTAGCTAAGCATCATTGACCTTGTATGCATCCGAATTCATGAAAAGTACGACAATAATCCGATCACGTTATCCTTCTACCCAAAGAGTTTTAAATCCATCTTTGAAAGCAAATAGATTTTACTATCTTTTCCCCAAGGTTTTTGATCACCCTTTCGAAAAATCTTTTGAGTTCACTTTTCGATTAAAACTCCAAGACAACCTTTGTTAAAATATGTTCTCACATTCTCATCTTTGAAGAAACTAAAAATCAGGGGAACTGTTTTTAGAAGAAATGCTTTTCGAATGAATTCCAAAACAAAATTTCAACCCGATCAATGAGAAATGTTTTATACCCTCATTTTCAAAAAAAAAAAAAAAAGATTCAAAATTATTGAGAATTGTCTTTTCTCACCATTCTAAAGAAAATGCTTTTCAAATAAATTTCAAATTTGTTTATACCCAACCTTTGAAAGGGTAGTGAGGGTCACAATGAAAGGAGAAATTATTGCACTTGACATAAGTGAGGATTTTATGTGCTTATGTGTTTACATGTTAGGATTAGAATTTTCCTTTTATTTGGCATATAGAGTAGGCACACACGCACACATGCATTGCATCCGTGTGACATATGAACCGTCCGCAAAAAGGGTTTTGCTTTACCAAGGGTCTTTTAAAACAAATATATATATATATATATGTGTGTGTGACAAAAGGAAGCGAATAAAAAGTTTTTTAAAAGAGAAAATTAAACCTTTTTGACACGAGAATAATCTTGTGCGCTCTTGTGCAACACCCAAGTGTAGGTGATCGTGCAAGTAATAACTGGTAAGACTAGGTCGATCCCACAGGGAAGGATGAGAACTAAATTACTTAGATTAAACCCTAAAAGAAAAGAAAATTCAATATTTTAGGAGAAGTGTAGAACACAAAGTCCTACAATTAACAACTACTAAACTTAAAAGCAACTAAATTAAATAAACTAATGATTAACTACTTGACTAGAGCAAGATTTGAAAATGGTTTTTCTTAATAAAAGAAAATGTTGGGATCACGCGAATCCACTATGACTCAGCCATCTACCATGCAAATGCAATTAAGCTCAACGGAGGGCAACTTCTACAGTATCCCGTACTTCTCTAAGGATATAGAATCAATAGTCCTTTTATGACCGGGACTATATCATCACAACTAAGTGTGAAATACGCAAAGGTGGTTTAATTCAATAGTTAAGACTCTCACCTACAATGGTATTAGCATTGAGGGTGGTTTGCAAAATATATTGAAAGAAAATGCCTTAAGGCTTAACGTTTAAAGACTGTTTTGACAAACTGAGCATTTGGGGACAGTTTGATAACGAATCAGTAAAGCAGAAAGTCTTGGGATACTGTATTAGATGTCCTCAAGAATCAGAGGTCTCGATCGATCGACGCGCTTTCGATCGATCGAACTTCTTCATCTCTCGATCGATCGACATATCTTCAATCGATCGACTATGTCTCTGGCCTGATCAATCGAACTACATTCGATCGATCGAACACAGGAATAAAAATACTGCATGGCAGAGGCCTGAAATCATGGTTTCATCGCGATTTCCCAACCCCAGACTACTCAGACATGGTCTGGGAAGTCTCAGATTTATTTTCAACGAAAAAGTTCATTAAAGACATGTTTGGTTGCAAGTTTTTCATAAAAACTATGAAAATCAATGATTTTAACTTAGCTAGCATGCAATACTACGAGATTGAAAGCTAAACTGTGATTAACTAGATGTAGAACATGAACAAAACAATAATACGGAACCTGGAACGAAGAAACTTGTATTAACTTTGAAAAAAAATCCAAGTTCACAATGGTGAATCCTGATAAAACCTACAAAAACACAAAGAAAACTCTCTACTCTCTATGAAAACTGATGAAAAACCAAGTATATCCCCGTTTTGACGTAGACAAAACGATTATATATAGCCTAAACCTAATGCTAGGGTTAACAAAACCTGTTTCTGCTGCGTGCGCTTATAATCTGATAAAAGGCATGTTCGATCGATCGAACAACTCTCGATCGATTGAACTTCCAGACACGTCGATCGATTGAACTACACTCGATCGATCGAACCGTCGATCGCTCGAAACCTTCTCGATCGCTCGAACTCTGTATTTCAGCTTTGAGTTATCTTCATCAGGACCAAGCACTTCCTTTTATCAACCTTCTTCAATCTTATATACAGCAGCAGTAATCTGCACAAATAATCACTAAAAACAATACCACTTATCATAGTTTAATCAATTTGTGCAAAAACTGGTTTTGTAATTCAAAATGCAGATAAACAGGGGAATTGTAGACTTTTCTAGTATATTTTCCTCTTTTAGCGCGGTTGTATTTTACAAATACCCCCGCTTGTCACAACCCCCATCTAGCAATTTGCTAGTCCCTAGTAATAAAGCAAAAATAAAACAAGCTTACTAATACTACAACGACTAAAATAACAAAAATAAGACTAAACAAATTTCCTAACTCACTGTCGCAGGAATCGCGGTTGCATTTAGCAAATACAACAAGCCGTTAAACCCCTAGGTTTCCCTAGTGGACGAGTGTTGTCTCGTGAGGGTTTGCAGAGAATCTACCCACAAAATTCTAAATTTTAAGCTTAAAAAGATATAGAAAAACTTATAACCGTTCTTTCCCATTCGACTATCAATTTAGCTCCACATAACATATCAAACTCATACAAATCATGAAGGAATCCACATGTTCCTCATATCACCAAGATAAATATACGTATGCTTTACATTCATGTATCCGTGTGTGTGTGAAATCAACAGTTATGCATCCAACTTTATTAAGAATTGTTTAGACTATCATACTCTTGGAACGCGTAGTTTCAACTTCGATTCTCACATGGGTTTACACTCAAAAATGAACATCTCACAGAAACTTGTTTAGAAATGATCGCTCATGGTGTGAAAACTTTAATAAGAGTGATGTTCTGGCTACTAGTGTTTCACACCGAACTCGATAAAGGACGAACATTTAGGGTAATATAGTCTCATGAAAGGAATACCACTTACTAGAGGAGCGAAATACCGTAGATAACTCAACTTACACTTTCATATTCAAACTACGTCATCAAGAATCATTAAGGCTTAGACAATTCGGCTTTTATTTAGTGAGACAGAAAAATAAGAGGGGTAAGAAATTGCACATCCTTAGCATTTGATTGCGTTTACTTCTTCTTCATTCCAACCATCCTCTATTTTCATATATATATATATATATTTTTTTTGACATCTCCTTGCATATTTTCTTTTTACACACTCCCTTCCACAACTGCTCCCTTCTCATCACATACCTCAACAAAAAAATTTTTTTTTTTTTTTTTTTTTTTTAGTCACCTTAGATGTGCAATCGGGTTTATAACGGTTAAAGTATAAGATGAGGGGTTTTAGGCTTTCATATTGGCAATATTCAATCCGTGTGAGGTTAGAAGGTTCTTGGATGTTGATATCGGTATAAACAAAATGAATAACGATGGCTTAAATCATTTTCTTAACTTCTTAGTTTTAACACTTCAGTGTTCATTGAGTTTTAATTGGTAAATCCTGAACGTTCTCCTCTAATAAACAGCCTAAATGAAGAATTTTGAGACTATTCAACTAATTTACAGTATATTCAAGAAAAATAATTCAAATTAATGTGACAATTCCCTCAGAATTGAAGATTGGGTTCAAAAGCTAACTAAGGGTCATTAGTCTCCACTATTTATTCTTTGAAGCATAAAAGTCGTATCAACTCTATTTTCAGTTTTCTGCATAGCTATTAACACGTGCAAATGAATTTGGATACAAGAATAGTCAACACATGCATTCCTCTTAGTGAAACTAGAAAAACGCGTGAACTTAAGTCATAAAGGGATGAGATGAATATGAATATGTCATTGCTTGATAACAGCTAAATAGGAGAGTCAATTCAAAATTTTTCTACCAATTTTTGTTCCAAAATTTGAATTATAATGGAGATTTGCAATAGATGGAGTGATACAGATTGCTAAATATAGATATGCACAGGTGATGGTCTATCTACATCCTACCCCCGACTGAAAATTGCGATGACCTCAGAAGTTGATTTTCAAATAGATAGATAGAGTGATATCACTTGATAAAGCAACGTAACAACTGCCCACATAACAATCTGTAAAGAAGCAAACAAACTCCAAGCAGACAGGATCAAAAGAAAGATAAACAGATATATAAAGCACAAGATCCATATATAATAACATAACTAATCACTGTGAAGATAAAACAAAGAAACTAAAAGAGCAGTGATTAGGGAAGTACAACCAAATCAAACTACAGTAATCTTGCAGTGTCCAAAAATCTCCAATAAAAACATAACAAACAACAATATCCCAAACTAACCCATAACATCCAAAAAATCTACCCAAAATACACCCAATGACTACCCCTCATTGGGAGCATCAGACAAAATCTCTATCAATAAATCGGGAGCATCCATAACTCCACCCTCGACCCCCGTAGTAGCGGTTGCCAGATCGCTCGTCGTGGCAACTGTAGTAGTGACTGATGTGTCGGCCATGACAGGAGTAGGTGGAAGTGATGTCTCCAAAGCAGTGGGTGCAGCTGATGTCGATGGGGCAGAAGAATCAACCGGGGGATCAGTGGGAGAGGGATCAGTAGGTGCAGAAGAAGATGGGCCAGTAGTGGGTGGTGGAGGTGCAGATGGTGTGGAAGATGGGGGTATGATAGGGTCAAACCCTAGCTGCACCAGGAGAGTAGTAAGCATCGAGGATATGTGATCAACCTTGCCCTCGAGTCTCATCCGGGCTGCCCTCTCCTCTAAAAGCAAATCGTGAATAGTCGGAGGAGGTGCGGATGAAGACACTCCCTG
Organism: Hydrangea macrophylla; assembly: GCA_033977485.1. Lineage (NCBI taxonomy): Eukaryota > Viridiplantae > Streptophyta > Magnoliopsida > Cornales > Hydrangeaceae > Hydrangea > Hydrangea macrophylla. Next base: position 6,653,460 of record CM066990.1, on the reverse strand, counting down.
GGCTGGAGCCTGAGATCTCTGTCTCAGCTCAAAACGTGCTACCTCCTGAACGGGATCGTCCTCCTCGTCTGAATCATGATCCTCAGCCTCAGTGGGCATCCTAGAAGCGGCTCCCTCTGTGTCCGTCCCGCCCCCACGTCTCCTTTTCACCCTTATTGGCGCCTTACCCTTTGCTTTTCTCTTTTTCTGAGCATCAGAACGGCGTGCCGCTGTCTCCCCAAATCGACTAGAGGCCTGAAGAATGGAATCTATGGCCAACGGGACTAGTCTGGCCTGCTCAATAACCCTATGTATAGGCCAAGCACCCTTCAGATGGCGCTTGGCGGCAATGTACCGCGTAGGCTGAACGAAAAAGTCGATATACAGGCGAGACAAACAGACACGATGTCCTATCCCGATGGAGTACAGAGCACGGGCATACCACGGCGCGAACTTCTCGTGGTAGGACGTCATCAGAATACAGTTGACCAATGCCAGGTGGAGGAGGTGGTAATTCTTAGTCAGAAACTTATCCTCGATATTTGATTCGCCATTCTAGAACTGAACGGCACCTCCTGTAAGTTCACGGATAATGGTGGTGGACGGGATCTCTGGGGCTCCTGGTAATGAGGGATAGAAACAGTCAGGGACCTCAGGAACCTCCAGAGCTGCAGAGACTATGGCAGGACTGAAAACGATCTCGCACCCGCGAAAGAATGATCGGTAGGTGAACGGGACCGCGGGATCCTTGATCATGGAAGAGCACGCTTCATGAACCCAGTGATTATTTATCGTCTTGGTCTGGATCAGCATGTCGTACCACAATGGCATGGCTCTGATCCGTGCTAGGAACCATGGAGCGGAAAGCCATACGGACTCCAATGGTCGCTCGAGCATCACCTTGCGCGTCTGAAAAGAGCTGCTAAACCAAACACGCTCTGCAGTACTCTGAAACACATGATCGGGTATGTGGTCCGGTATAGTGAGATCCAGAGGTTTGGATTTGTGGTAGCCCGTGATAGGATTCATCGTGGGTCCCTCGATAGACGTGCAAGAGGACGGTTGCCCGCAGTGCCACTACTGACCAGAGGAGCCCGGAGCTTTGTGAATCACGAGATAACGATACGGGAGGCCAAAACTTATGGAATGCTTCTCTGTTCTCGAGCGATTGAGGGGGTGTGAGAGAGACAATGAAATTTTATAAAACTTCATAATGACGCCTCGTTTTGACACCAGTCTTGATCGATCAAGAGAGTTCGATCGATCTAACGTTCAATCGATCGAGGTCTCTTCAAGCGCTCGAATATCTGATGTTGTCAATCGATCGAACTCCATCGATCGATCGAACCCCCAAATTTTATACTGACCTTGAATTAAGAAATTTAGCACCCCCAACAGGCTACCAATGTTCTGGACAACCAGAAAAATTGAAAAACAATGCATTTGACAGAACATGTAAACCAAAACTCATCCTCATAATTGAAAATTTCCATTAAATCCTTTTAATAGCATCCATATTATAACAATATTCTCCCGAATGGTATTAACACCCTTATTTAACGAAAGACAACCAAAAATAAAACTAAAATGAACAAAATTCTGTCAAAGATTACACTCCAATTGATAAACGAAAGATGAAATGAATGGAAACAACTGAAATGCGGCACTATTCTTCGAGCATGAAGATTTCCTCTTCCACAATCGCTTCAGGATCCACCGAATTTTCAAAAGTGGAGTCCAAACTTGATGATTCCCTTGCCCAGAACAATCGGAAAGCAGCAAGGATATCATCGAGCAAGTCTGGCGTCTCTAAAGAATTGAAAGCCCATGCAAGAGGTGATCCGAATGGAGACACAGATAAAGGAGTGTAATTGCGCAACGGACTGTCCTCTTGCGGCGGAGTGTGTGGGGGCCTGATGTAGGGCCCAAAACCATGAACCAGTTGATGTGGAAGGAATACCGGAATACCATTGAAAAATATAGTGACAATCCTGGACAACAAAAGACAATCAAACTGATATTATGATAACGGAACACAGGAAACACTGATTAAACACAAATAGAAAACAAGGAACAGAAACAAAATACAAAGAAATGTGACTATGTTCCAACCTCACTATTGGCATAGATTCCCAAAATGCACTAGCTGGTAAGGGGCATTGGAGCCTGAATAGCAGAAAACTCAGGTGCACATAGCGGTATGGGACCAACTCGGGAACAAGGAAGTCATCGACAAAAACAAAAATGGCATTGTGGCATTCTGGGACAACATCCTGGAGATCATGATCTTCCCATGGCTCCCACATATCATCATTTTCCCATTGCTCCATGAGTGCATCATCCACCACTCTCCCCATGTACAGGTCTTCTTCTTCATCCACATCATCGTCATCCTGAAATCCCATATTTTCATATGGATTGATGTCGAGGAGGGCCGGTGGGTATGGAATATACCCTTGAGCAGCATCAATGAGAGAGTGAGCTTCAGGGTCTTGATGAAACAAGGGGCAGGGTGTGAGTTCACCCTCAGTCCAGGTGCCACAACGACATTCTGAATCAGCCCATGAACCGATAGAATGAACATCATCACCTCGCATCTATGCACCTGCAATAGAGTGGTTTAAGGTATAGCAGATTAGAACAAAATCACAAACACAAAAGAACGAACAAAGACTTAAAAACAAAAGAGAGAAACTAAAATGCAAGGAAAGATAAGGAATACAACAACAAAATGGAACTCCACTTTGGATTTTAAGTGGGAGAATAGTTGGGCTCATCCAGCTGGATGTGCTCAACTTCAGTTAGGAAGTTCTCCAAGAACGGTTTCAATCTTTGGCCGTTGACCTTGAAACAATCATCGTTCTTTGGATTGACGAGCTCAACCGCCCCGTGTGGAAAGACAGTTTTTACAATGAACGAGCCTGTCCAACGGGAACGGAGCTTCCCTGGGAAAAGGTGGAGGCGAGAGTCATACAACAAAACTTTCTACCCCGGCTCAAATGATTTACGAAAGATCGTACGATCGTGGCGAGCCTTCAACCTTTCCTTATGCAACCTTGCAGAGTCATACGCATCTCGTCGTATCTCCTCTAGTTCTGCAAGTTGGAGCTTGCGTAACTGACCTCCCTCTTTGATATCAAAGTTCAATGAGCGTGTCGCCCAGTAAGCTTTATGTTCAATTTCAACAGGGAGGTGGCAAGCTTTCCTGTAAACCAATCTATACGGGGACATACCTAGATTCGTCTTGTAGGCAGTACGGTACGCCCATAAAGCGTCGGTCAACTTGTATGCCCAGTCTTTTCGGTTGGAGCTAACCGTCTTTTCGAGAATATGCTTGATTTCTCGGTTAGCCAATTCTGCTTGCCCATTCGACTGTGGATGATAGGCAAGAGCGATTTTATGGTGGACTCCATATTTCTTGAGAAGTGACTCCAAAGGCCTATTGCAGAAATGCTTGCCTTGGTCACTTAGTAAAGCTTTCGGAGTTCCAAAATGAGACAAGATATGCTCTCTTAGGAAGGACAAGACCGTTCTATGGTCATTGCGTCTCGTTGGTATCGCTTTAACCCATTTTAATACATACTCTACAGCAAGGAGTATGTATTCACAGTTATTAGACTTGGGAAATGGGCCCATAAAATCTATGCCCCAACAATCAAATATCTCAATTGTGATGATAGGGGTTAAAGGCATAGAATTCCTTTTAGAAATAGTTCCAAGCTTTTGACAGCGTTGGCATGTCTTGCAAAAGGAATATGCATCTTTGAAAAATGTGGGCCAGTAAAAACCGCTTTGTAGAACTTTTTGCGCGGTTTTTTGTGACGCAAAGTGGCCACCGCATGCCTCAGAATGGCATGATGCTAAAATTATGGTTATATCCTCATTGGGGACGCAGCGCCTGATAACCTGATAGGCACAGTACTTGAAAAGATAGGGGTCATCAAAGAAGAAATGACGCGCGAACGAGAGGAACTATTTTCTGTCTTGGTTTGACCAATGATTCGGTGTTTCTCCCGTGACAAGGTAGTTCACGATATCAGCATACCACGGCAGACTACTTACTGCCAGTAGCTGTTCATTCGATAACTCATCCTTAATGGATTGGGATTCAGTATTGTTGACAAAAGTCAACCGTGACAAATGGTCCGCAACCACATTCTCTACTCCTTTCTTATCTTTGATTGTTAGATCAAACTCTTGGAGTAAGAGTATCCAGCGAATGAGCCATTGTTTTGCGTCTTTCTTAGACAACAGATACTTGAGGGTCGAATGATCTGTAAAATAGACTATTGGTGACCCTATCAGATAAGACCTAAACTTATCCAAGGCGAATACTACAGCCAACAGCTCCTTTTCAGTAGTTGTATAATTCATTTGAGCTTCATTCAAAGTTCGGCTGGCATAGTATATCACATATGGCTTCTTGTCCTTTCTCTGGCCTAGGACCGCGCCAATGGCGTAATCACTAGCATCGCACATTAATTCGAAAGGCAAACTCCAGTCGGGTGCCTGTATTATAGGTGCGGAGGTGAGGAGCTCTTTTAGATCCTCGAAGGACTTTTGGCAACTTTCTGACCACTCGAATGGTGCATCTTTGACAAGAAGTTGACAAAGAGGTCGAGAGATTGCACTAAAATTCTGGATAAACCGACGATAAAATCCCGCATGCCCCAAGAATGAACGGATGTCTCTCACTGTACGGGGGACAGGTAGATTTGAGATTATGTCAATTTTTGCCTTATCCACTTGGATTCCTTCATCGGAGATTATATGGCCGAGGACTATTCCCTTAGTCACCATAAAGTGACACTTTTCCCAATTCAAAACTAGGTGTTTGTCCTCACATTGCATTAATACCTGCTCGAGATTGCTGAGGCAATCTTCAAAGCTATGGCCAAATACTGAGAAATCATCCATGAAGACTTCGAGGATGTTTTCGACCATGTCACTAAAAATGCTTAGCATGCACCGCTGAAAGGTAGCCGGTGCATTACATAAGCCAAAAGGCATTCGACGGTAGGCAAATGTACCAAATGGACAAGTGAATGTGGTTTTCTCCTGATCTTCAGGAGCAATTTCAATTTGATTATATCCACTATATCCATCCAAAAAGCAGTAATACTTGTGACCTGCCATCCGTTCTAGCATTTGGTCCATGAATGGCAAAGGAAAATGGTCTTTTCGGGTCACAGTATTCAACTTTCTGTAGTCAACACACATCCTCCATCCAGTGGGGATACGTGTTGGTACCAATTCACCATCTTTATTTGGGATGACCGTTATGCCTGCTTTCTTTGGAACCACTTGGGTTGGACTGACCCAAGGACTATCAGATATCGGATAAATCATCCCAACATCAAGTAGTTTGAGCACTTCATTTTTAACTACTTCTTACATGTTGGGATTCAGACGCCTTTGCATTTGCCTTGAGGGTCTAGCGTCTTCCTCCAGATATATCTTATGAGTGCATATTGATGGGCTTATGCCTTTGAGATCCGCAATCGTCCATCCCATAGCATCCTTATGCTTGGTCAGCATTTGCACTAGCTTACCTTCCTATTCATGAGTTAAAGCAGATGAGATGATCACAGGATAAGTTTTTCCAGTCCCTAGGAATGCGTATTTTAGCTCTTTGGGTAGCTCCTTTAATTCTAACTCCGGAAACTGAAAACTAGAAGGCATTGCCAACTTAGTTTTAGGAGGCAATTGTTCATATGGCATTACCCACATGCATTCTGCTCTATCCTCCTCTATCGTATCCATCATAAGACACGTCTGGTTCAGGTCAGCACCCAATGGAGTTGACTCTGCAGGCTGATAGATATCGCCAAATTGAGTCATCACAACTTCCAAAGGATCTTTGTAGTCGACCAAGTCAACTTCATCTTCAATGACCGTGTCAATATAATGAATTTCTTCCTCATCATCGTATTCTTCAGGTCGGGGATTAGAAAAAATTTTGACATTCAATGTCATGTTCCCGAATACGATAGTCATGATACCACTTCTAATCTTGATTGTGGCATCAATAGTGTTGAGGAATGGACGTCCAAAGATAACCGGTATGTGTGCACCAGGATTAGACACAGGTTCTGTGTCTAATATCACGAAATCTACCGAAAATACAAAAGAGTCTATTTGGACAAGGACGTCCTCTAACACCCCTCTAGGGTACTTCACAGATCTGTCTGCCAATTGCAAAGCGACTCGGGTGGGTTTGAGTTCACCCAACCCTAGCTGTTTATAGACTGAATATGGCAGTAGGTTCACGCTTGCTCCTAGATCGAGGAGTGCGTTATCGATCCTTTGATTCCCAATTCTACACGAAACAATAGGTGTACCGGGGTCTTTGAGTTTTGGAGGCACTCATTTTGAATGATCGCACTTGCTTGGCACGCGACATAAGCATGTTTCTTCACACTTTGACTCCTCCTGACCATGCATAGATCTTTGAGATACTTCGCATAGGCCAGCTAGGAGTGGAAGGTTAATTTTTACTTGTTTAAACAATTCCAGAAACTCCTGATTCTTTGTCTCATTCTTGGGTTTCTTCAACCGTTGAGGATAAGGTGCAGGAAAAGGGCATTTTGGTGGTTCGTCTTTCACAGACTCCTTTCCAGGCCTTCGCTCAACTTCTTCCTCTACTCTAGGAGCTTCAATGTTTGCCTTTATTGCCTCGTCGTTAGTAGACGGCTCCTCCTCTTGAGTAGATGGTTGCTCAAGCTCATTTTCCACCACTTCCTCCTCTTTGTACACTTCGGGTGTAGACAGAGGCATGCTTTTCTCTATGATTCTTCCACTTCTCAGTGTAGTTACGGCTTTAGCATGTTCTTGATTATTAGGACCATTATTATGTCCCTTGGGGTTCAGAAGTGGTTGGGCAGGGAATGTTCCTCCTGACCCCTCTTGCCGTGCATCTATCCTTTCTAATGTGGCAGACATTCTACTCATCATCTGTATGAGTTACTGCGTTAGATTGGCATTAGCAAGTGGCTCTTCTTCTTGTACCTTCTTGTGCGGTGGCACATAGGCATTGGTCTGTGGTGCATTGGAGGGTTGAGCTTGGTTGTAGGTATTGGTTCTGTTTTGATTGTATTGATGGGACGGCCTATTGTTTTGCCCTTGATATTGATTGTTGTTGTAGGGCTGCTGTTGATATTGATTTTGGGTCCCAGCATTATTTCTCCAATCAAAATCGGGGTGATTCCATCTATTGTTACTTTGAAAGTTATTGTTGGAATTCCCCGCCCCTCGAAAACCTTGCATGGCATTCATCTCCATAGGGGCCTGCTCTTGAAAATACGGCACATTGGGACAATATTGAGTTGTATGTCCCAACATGTTGCATGTGCCGCATGGTTCCTCAGGCATAACTTGCCTAGAGCTCTCTCCTTTCATGCTTAACTCCTCTACCTTCTTTGCTAGTTCTGCATATTTAGTCATGAGGTGATCTTCACTGGTTAGTTGGTATAGGCTTTTCTCTTCTACACAGGATATCTGTGAGCGTGAGATATTGTCAGAATTTGACTATTCATGAGCGTATTCGGCTAACCATTCGAAATGAGCTTCAGCCTCTTCGGTGTTTTTACGCAAAAATGGTCCAGAACTCATAGTTTCTACCAACTTCTTTGTTTCACCATTCAATCCTTGATAAAAGAAGCTGATAGTTTGCCATTTCTCAAACCCATGGTGTGGGCACGAGAGAAGCAAATCTTTGAAACGCTCCCACGTTTGTGTGAAGGTTTCATTGCTCTTTTGTTTATAGGAATTGATTTGACGTTGAAGGTCTGTGGTCATGCGAGTAGGATAGAATTTCTTTAGAAACGCGGTGCTCATCGCATGCCAGGTGAAAATTGAATTAGGTTTGAGGGAGTAGAGCCACGCCTTCGCTTTATCTTTCAAAGTGAAGGGGAATAACATTCGATGCGTCACCTCCCTAGGACAATTTTGCGAGAATGTTTTGCAAACATCCTCGAAATCAGTGACATGTAAGTACGCCTTCTCACTTTCCATCCCATGAAAGGTGGGAAGCAGTTGGATCATCCCATTGCGAAACTGAAATTCGCCATTATGTGGTGGGATTTGGATGCAAGAGGGCGTAGGCGCGTGTTCTGGTTGCATGAGATCGCAAAGAGGACGTAGCGCTTCATCAATTGGTACCACAACATTGTCACCATGTTCACTCTGATTATCATCCATTGATTCAGTTGGAGTGGCTATCGGGTTAATGGAACTATCAGAGTCAGAGCGGTAGAAAGAATTTCCAAAAATTCCTTCAATAGAAGTGTTGGACATGAACTAGTAGAGTCCCTAAGGTGGGTGTTTACCAATAGAACTGAAAGGAAGAGAAACTAAAAACAGAAAGAGATGAAGAGAGACTGAGGTAATCTAACGAATTTATCGTCGCCTTCCCCGGCAACGGCGCCAAAAAACTTAACACGAGTATAATCTTGTGCGCTCTTGTGCAACACCCAAGTGTAGGTGATCGTGCAAGTAATAACTGGTAAGACCAGGTCGATCCCACAGGGAAGGATGAGAACTAAATTACTTAGATTAAACCCTAAAAGAAAAGAAAATTCAATATTTTAGGAGAAGTGTAGAACACAAAGTCCTACAATTAACAACTACTAAACTTAAAAGTAACTAAATTAAATAAACTAATGATTAACTAATTGACTAGAGCAAGATTTGAAAATGGTTTTTCTTAATAAAAGAAAGTGTTGGGATCACGCGAATCCACTATGACTCAGTCATCTACCATGCAAATGCAATTAAGCTCAACGGAGGGCAACTTCTACAGTATCCCGTACTTCTCTAAGGATATAGAATCAATAGTCCTTTCATGACCGGGACTATATCATCACAACTAAGTGTGAACTACGCAAAGGTGGTTTAATTCAATAGTTAAGACTCTCACCTACAATGGTATTAGCATTGAGGGTGGTTTGCAAAATATATTGAAAGAAAATGCCTTAAGGCTTAACGTTTAAAGACTGTTTTGACAAACTGAGCATTTGACGAATCAGTAAAGCAGAAAGTCTTGGGATACTGTATTAGATGTCCTCAAGAATCAGAGGTCTCGATCGATCGATGCGCTTTCGATCGATCGAACTTCTTCATCTCTCGATCGACTATGTCTCTGGCCCGATCGATCGAACTACATTCGATCGATCGAACACAGGAATAAAAATACTGCATGGTAGAGGCCTGAAATCACGGTTTTATTGCGATTTCCCAACCCCGGACTACTCAGACATGGTCTGGGAAGTCTCAGATTTATTTTCAACGAAAAAGTTCATTAAAGACATGTTTGGTTGCAAGTTTTTCATAAAAACTATGAAAATCAATGATTTTAACTTAGCTAGCATGCAATACTACGAGATTGAAAGCTAAACTGTGATTAACTAGATGTAGAACATGAACAAAACAATAATACGGAACCTGGAATGAAGAAACTTGTATTAACTTTGAAAAAAAATCCAAGTTCACAATGGTGAATCCTGATAAAACCTACAAAAACACAAAGAAAACTCTCTACTCTCTATGAAAACTGATGAAAAACCAAGTATATCCCCGTTTTGACGTAGACAAAACGATTATATATAGCCTAAACCTAATGCTAGGGTTAACAAAACTTGTTTCTGCTGCGTGCGCGTATAATCTGATAAAAGGCATGTTCGATCGATCGAACAACTCTCGATCGATTGAACTTCCAGACACGTCGATCGATTGAACTACACTCGATCGATCGAACCGTCGATCGCTCGAAACCTTCTCGATCGCTCGAACTCTGTATTTCAGCTTTGAGTTATCTTCATCAGGACCAAGCACTTCCTTTTATCAACCTTCTTCAATCTTATATACAGCAGTAGTAATCTGCACAAATAATCACTAAAAACAATACCACTTATCATAGTTTAATCAATTTGTGCAAAAACTGGTATTGTAATTCAAACTGCAGATAAACAGGGGAATTGTAGACTTTTCTAGTATATTTTCCTCTTTTAGCGCGGTTGTATTTTACAAATACCCCCGATTGTCACATTTGTAGGGGCAAAAATAGCATCAAGTTCAAATCCAGCCTAGTTTGGGGGTCCCATAGCAAGGCTAGTGAGAAGAGAAGACACTGAAATGGCAGAAGAAAGGAACAATGGGGAAGTAGTGGAGCTGAGAATGCTGGTAGAACAACAAGCAGAGCAAATAAGGCGGCAGGCCGAAAATATGAACTGTATGATGGGAATGATAGAAGCACTGAATCGCTAACCACCACATGTAATTTTGTCAGTTATGGACCCACCTCTGGGGGGGGGGGGGGAAGGAGACTGGTTTGATGATCAGGAGGCATAATGGACTGATGCGTTGCGGGCCAACAGAGAAAGGGAGAAAGTTGAGAAAGAGGGGCTACTAACTGAGAAGATAGATAAGCTGGAAAGGGTAATGCGCATGGCCCAGGGAGTTGACACTTATTTGTTGGAACTAGAAGGTTTATATGATGGGGTTTGTGAAGTACTGCCTGCCGGATTCAAAATGCCAGTCTTTGACAAGTTTGATGGAATCGGAAACCCTCGGAGTCATATTTGAATATGCATAGGCGCCTTTCAGCCAAGTAGTTTGAGCATAACCATGATGGTCGTCTTGTTCCAGCAGACATTAACTGGAGCCACACTATCATGGTACCTTACATTAGAGCCAAGCAAGACGTGGATCTGGGAGGAAGTTGTCAAGTCGTTCATAGCCCAATACTAGTACAATCAAGACCTGGACGTTACTATCAGAGATCTGGAGACTACCAGGCAGGGAAATAAGGAGTCTTTCGCTAAGTACTTGAGCCATTGGAGAGGGAAGGAGGCTAAAATGGTCCAGAAGCCTACCGAAAAAGAATAAATCCGAATGCTGATGAAGAATCTCCAACCTGTTTACTAAGAGAAAATGAGATTTTAGTCAATCAACACTTTTGCTGAAGTATTTGATGTAGGGACTCGAATCGAAGATGCGATCCAAGAGGGAGTGATAAAGAAGGAAGAACAGCCAAATCGGTACAGAAGGCCAAACTATGGGTCTAATGGAGGACAGTCGAGGGGTCACTCTGGCCCCACCGATGTGAACGGGCCAGAGAGAAAATTCGACATAACACCAAGGAGAGGGGGGACAAACCACCGAGAAAATTCTCAGATCTGGGAGTATCACTAACAACCGCTCTCGATAGGCTGTTAGCAAAAGGGCATCTCCGTCAGTTGGAACCTCGACCTCTACCGAGTCCACTTCCGCCAGGTTTTCAAGGGGATCTCTTTTGCAAATTTCACTAATATAAGGGTCACTCAACGGATCAGTGCATGAGATTAAGGCACGAAATCCAAGATCTTATTGATAACAAGGTGATATCAGAACCGCCCGCCAGAGCTCCAAATGTCACGAGAAATCCACTACCAAACCACCATGCTGTACCACCACCGTAAGGCCTCTATTTCTTGGGGATAGAAAAAACCATCTTCGATCTGTCTAGGCTAATCACTAAGGCTAGGACACCAAGAAGGCCTCATCAACTACTAGAGGATCCGACAATCTGTACTTTAGAGGGTGCTTCGAAGGGACAATCAGTAAGATGTGAACAGGAAATGGCAGAACAGATGAATTAGTGGGTTCAGGAAACTGGCAATATAGATAAATAGAGGATGATTTATGGTACAAGAGTGATAAAGAGGCGGGAACCGAAAACGAGAGTTTGGAAAAAGTTTCAGAGGCCGACAATTTGTGGATGAGAGAAGAAGTCAGTCATTTGACCTGGTCGGGCAGACACTTCAAGCCGCATGAGCTAGAGGAAGATCACCCGGGGAGGGATCTAGACAAGGGAAAGGGAAAATGGATGAAGAAGTAGAGGAAGACAGGGTCCTGGAACAATTAAAAAAAACTTAGGCTAACATCACTATTTGGGGTTTGCTGATTGCTTCCAAATGCCACAGGCAGGCAGTCTTGGATGCCGTAATTCAGTCGGATGTTTCCATTGACACGACCCCGGAAGATCTTATAGGGTTGATCGGCAAAATTCTGGCCCTGGCTATCACATTCTTTTCAGATGACGTCCCCCCAGAAGGGCCTATTCATAACAAGCCCCTATACATCACTGTTGAATGCTTGGGAAACACCGCGCCTGCTTACCTGGTTGATAATGGATCAGCTCTGAATGTATGTCCATTTCGAACGACTAAGCGAATGGGTCTGGATGAGTCAACAGTCATCCCGTCAGAACAAAGGGTGAGAGCATATGATAATACCCAGAGGACGGTCATGGGAATTGTTTTTCTTAATCTCACTGTCGGTCATGTAAACAAAGAAGCCGAATTCCAGGTCATTGACATTCCCGCTTCCTTCAACCTGCTGCTAGGGAGGCCATGGTTGGACAGTTTGGGTGCTATACCGTCGACAATCCATCAGAAGGTTAAATGTGTCTGGGAGAACAAGGTCTGTGATATCCTCGGGGACAGTTGGGCCCGGTTGTCCGAAGCATCATCGATCGCACCGGTTTTAGAACTTTAGTTGCAAGAAGAGGAAGTAGACTTGGGAGGGTTTGAGTTCGTTAACATGATGGAAGGTGAGAAGCCAAGAGAGTTCCTGCCCCGTTGGTCGCAGGGATCATGAAGAAAATGGGTTTTTTTCCAGGTATGGGACTGGGGAAGAATCATCAGGGTCTGCCAGAGTTTCCAAAGATCCCTACTCAGACTAACACTCATGGCCTAGGCTATCAACCATCCAAGATGGAGCTGAAGGAGAAGAAAAAGTTTGTCGATGCGTCAATGACTCCGTACCAGAAAACACTCAATGGATACTTTGTGAAAGAGGGTGGGGATTTCCCCTTTTGTGGTTTTCCAGAACCATGGGTGGACCAGAAAGACAATAGCCTGAAGCTGGGGTTTGAGATTTTCTTCTCCCACGAATTCTCTATGTATGAAGATCCGTACTTGCAGGTGCCTGTTAAGTCAGTTACTACTAAAGATTGGATTGGTGCGTTAGATGGCTCGGTCATGAAAAACCTGCTGGGCGAAAGGAGAACAGAAACTATGAAAACGGGTCACAAAAGGCCAAAGAAGAATACATTGAGGGCATGGTTGAGGGGGCAGCAGAGAGTGAGGAAAATTAGGAGGATCAAGAGAAGACCGACGAAGAAGGACCAGGAAAAGAAGAGATGGAAGAAAACACGAAGACGAGGGATCAGGAAGAATGCTTCATCACTGACTTGGGAGGAGAAAGTAAGAGGGAATGGGTCTTCGAGTCTAGTAATAGGTATCTCCCATACCCAGAGTCTTTAATGGCCCAAATGAGGCGTCTTTCGATTTCCATGTCTGTTGTAATTGCTCCCAAAAACAAGATTAATGAAAATGTGACTAATTCTGCCTACTCGAATGTGATGAATGTGATGATCATGAAATACCCATTGAATTGCAAAAGTTAATTGAAAAAGAAAAAGAATCTGCATGTAAAATCATTGACGACACTCTAACAATTAATCTAGGAAATGAAAATAATCCTCAAAATGTCTTTATCGGCTCTACGCTTAGCAATAAAGAAAGCAAAGAATTAATCAAACTATTAAATGAATTCAAAGATGTTTTTGCATGGTCTTATAGTGATATGCGAGGCATTGATCCGGAGATAGTCCAACATCATATCCCCCTCTTTCCTAACTCTAAACCAATAAAACAAAAATTGAGGCGAATGAGGCCAGAATGGGCACTAAAGGTGAAAGAAGAAGTTGAAAAGCAGTTGGGGGGCTGGCTTCTTGATGGTCACTGAGTATCCAGAATGGATCGCCAACATCGTACTAGTTCCGAAAAAGGATGGTCATGTTAGGGTTTGCGTTAATTTTTGAGACTTAAATAAAGCAAGCCCTAAAGACGATTTTCCTTTATCGCATATCGACGTCCTCGTTGATAACACCGCCGGGCACAAACTTCTATCTTTTATGGATGGGTTCTCAGGTTATAACCAAATCCTCATGGCACCCAAAGATAGGGAGAAAACCACGTTCATCGTCTGTGGGGAACATATTGCTATAGGGTAATGCCATTTGGCCTTAAGAATGCAGGAGCACCTTATCAGCGGGCCGCTACTACGCTGTTGCATAACATGATCCATAAGGAGGTAGAGGTATATGTGGATGATATGATTGTAAAATCTAAGGAAAGAAGAGGTCACTTGGAGGCGTTAATAAATTCTTCGGGAGGTTGAGGGAATTCAGAATGAGGCTGAACCCGCAGACGTGTACCTTTGATGTCACCACCGGAAAGCTATTAGGGTTCCTTATCACTCAGAGGGGAATAGAGGTAGACCCAACCAAAATAAAAGCTATCGTAGAAATGCAGCCACCAAAGAGTAAAAAAGAGCTGAGGGGTTTCCTGGGTAGATTACAGTTCATAAGCCGTTTTATCTCAAAACTCACCCTGACTTGCAACCCGTTGTTTAAATTGCTAAGAAAAGGAGAGAAGTTCGAATGGGATATCCTGTGGCAACAAGCCTTCGATAAAATCAAAACCTACCTCCAAAACCCATCTGTCCTATCACCACCCTCTCCCGGGAGGCCTTTATTGCTGTACCTTTCTGTGTCCGAGGATTCGATGGGGTGTATGTTGGCCCAAGAAGGAGAAGAGGGGCATGTGGAAAAAGCTATTTATTATCTGAGCAAGAGGATGACCGGATACGAGTTGAAATACTCATCTTTAGAGAAAGCATGTTGGGCCCTAGTCTGGTGTACCCGTCGTCTTAGGCACTATATATTGGCCTTTCCTGGTGTCCTAATCTCCCGAATGGACCCACTCAAATACCTATTCGAAAAGCCTGTCTTGACTAGTAGAATTTTCCATTGGACCATGATACTGGCCGAATTCGATATCAGATATGTCACTTCTAATTCTGTTAAAGGAAGAACCGTTGTTGAATACCTAGCCAACCTTGCCATAGAATCTGAGGAGAAAAGGGAGTTCAAGTTTCCCGACGAAGGGGTGATAGAGTTGAAAGAGGATCTGTGGAAGATGTATTTCGATGGAGCCGCCAAC
Source organism: Hydrangea macrophylla (assembly GCA_033977485.1). Taxonomy (NCBI): domain Eukaryota; kingdom Viridiplantae; phylum Streptophyta; class Magnoliopsida; order Cornales; family Hydrangeaceae; genus Hydrangea; species Hydrangea macrophylla. Next base: position 6,638,434 of record CM066990.1, on the reverse strand, counting down.
CAACTAGGCTATGGGGTTGGAATCATCCTCGTGGCACCTAATGGAACACCTACCCCATTAGCAATCAAGCTTAAGTATAAATCAACCAACAACATACCTGAATACGAGGCTTGCATAGTCAGAATGGAGGAAGCATTGGCCCTAAATGTCGAGAAGATCGATGTGTTCGAAGATTCTAATTTGATTATATCTCAAGTGCGAGGTGATTGGAGGGTAAAACATGAAAACTTGAGACCCTACCACGATTATCTGGAGAGTCTAAAGGTAAAGTTCAAAAAGATATCGTTCTACTACCTCCCCCGTGAAGAGAACTAGTTGGCCGATTCCCTAGCAACCTTGGTCTCAATGATACAAATCCCTTCAGGAGTCACCATGATACCGTTATCCACAGAAATTAAAAACCAACCTTCGTTCGAGATGATCGCAATCATAGAAGAAGGAGGCGAGTTGCCTTGGTACGTGGATGTTTGGAATTTCATTAAGGAAGGAGAATACCCTGAGGGAGCTTCAGAGAAGGACAGAAAGGCAATCTGAAGGTTCTCCGCCCAATTTGAGATCTATGCGGATAAGTTGTGGAAGAAGTTGTATACCGGGTTCAATCTAGAGTGTTTATATGGAGTGGAGGCTAAGAGAATGATGGAGGAGATACACGAAGGAGTCAGTGGACCCCACATGAATGGACATATGTTGGCAAAGAAAATAATTCGGCAAGGGTATTACTAGACCACTTTGGACAAGGACTGTTGTGAGTACGTGAGAAGATGCCACAAGTGTCAGATCCATGCAAATCTGATCCATACTCTACCTTCCCAGCTCTATAGCATGACTACGCCGTGGCCTTTCTCTGTTTAGGGCATTGATATCATCGGTGAGATAGTTCTAAAGGCATCCAATGGACACCGATACATAATCATGGCAATTGATTATTTCACCAAATGGGTAGAGGCAGCGTCATACGCCACTTTGAAGGCTAAGGATGTGGTGAGCTTCATAAAAAAGAACATAATTTGTAGATATGGAGTCCCGAATAAGTTCATTTCAGATCATGGTAGCCATTTCCAGGGAGAAGTTATCCCACTCCTAGAAAAGTACAAGATCACCTGCCATCAGTCTTCTCCCTACAGGCCTCAAACAAACGGAGCGGTAGAAGCAGCGAATAAGAATGTTAAAGCAATCTTGGGGAAAACGACAGATACATACAAAGATTGGTACGAGAAGTTACCGTTTGCATTATAGGGATACCGCACCTCTGTAAGAACTTCCACGGGAGCTACGCCGTACTCATTAGTTTACGGGATGGAAGCCGTTCTTCTAGTTGTAGTAGATATACCTTCTTTGAGAGTCTTGGCAGAGTGTGAAGTGACTGAGTTGGAATGGATGCGGGAGAGGTATGAGGAACTAATGTTGCTTGATGAGAAAAGGTTGACTGTAATAAACCATACTCGGGGGGTACCAAAAGAGGATAGCTCGTTCTTTCAACAAAAAGGTCTGCCCAAGGAAGCTTGCTGAGGGTGACCTGGTCCTCAAAGAACTGAAAGTGCCTGTTTATGACCCTAGAGGAAAATTCAAGCCCAAGTGGGTCGGGCCATACATTATTAAGACTCTCCTTTCTGGAGGAGCAACCTATCTTATGGACCTGGACGGGGTTGAATTTAAACAGCCAATTAACTTCGATCGCCTTAAAAATATTTTGCTTAAAGCCTTGTTTTTTTCAAAACCTCCTACCTTGATGAACTACGCTCGACCTGATTCCCACTAGGGAATATGTAGGCATCCAGCTCGATTCGGTCATTAATAAATTGCCCGAGTGGCACCTTCTGTCAAGCCTTAAACCGAACTACTACAAACCTGATACCCATTCGGGGATAAGTAGGCGGGTTCTCAAAAGCCCTCGGTCCATGAGAAACCCAAAAGAAAATCCCTATGCCAAACTAAGGGCAAACTCCCGTTTGCCCAGAATCACACCAAAGCCCCAAAACAAGGGGCAAACTTGTTTGCTAAACCAAAAAGAACCCAAATAATTTCTGACCCCGTCTCTGGATCTCCTAGTCGTCAAAATAAGTACTATAAAAGAACAAATGAGAATTCATGGTATAGGATAATTAAAGCTTTAAGCAAAGATTCAAAGCAAAGTAACAAAAGCCGAGAAGAGATTTCGAAAGGGGGGATTTTCATAACTAAAAGATAAACTGAAAGAGTGAATACATTGATTGAACATGCTGAAACATTCTTTTTAAACATAAAACATTCAGAGGCGCAAGAAAGTAGACAGGATTCATCAAAAATTTTGTTAAGTAAATCTTTGTCCCGTCTTGCTTTATACATGTCTATGGAGTCTGTCTCTCAACCAGGGTCTGAATCTGCAAGAGGTACTCAGCAGTAGGTATGACTGAAGCAGGAATCCTCCGAAAGGGAGCAGCTACCCTGTCATGCCAAGCCTCGACAAAAGCCTTCTTAGTAGAGGAATGCATGATCGAACTCCTCATAAAGTTAGTAGCAATATCCCTAGTAATGTCTTGGCCCCAGTAATGTCTTGGAGAAGTCCATACTGACAAACCACTCGACCGGGAATGTAGAAGGTAGTAGCGTGCGGTCCAGGTAACCAGATACCGGGCCTCCCAGGAAGCCACACTACGACAGAGCGGTAAGACCAAGTCCGGCAAGCCTAGAAGATGTCGCCTAAAGAGAGGCCTTGGAGCCAATCAAGCTAAGCATTGTCACAACAGAATAAGTGATGAAATTCCATAACGAAGCAGCTCCCGGAGGTGCGAAGGATGCATAAATAGGTCCAGGCATTCCATGAACCAAATCTGTAAGACAAAAGGGGCTCCCGCAGATAACATAGCCCCAGCAGCGTGAGCACCGTCCAAGCCTATCAAGGTCTCTCTGAGAACTAGCATGACGACACTTTTCATATCTCGCAGACCACAGACGATGGGTATGAGAATATCGGAAGATGACTGGAAGAGAAAGTAAGAGAGCATGGCAATCGATAGTGCACTGCGCCGGATAATCTAATATCCGTCGTCATAAGGATCTCACACGGGACCATAAACCGAGGAAAGTCGCTCAAAGTCGATATATCTGTCATGAATAAAAGAGCTCGCAGTACTCCGTGATGTATGGAGTAGGATAGCCAAATCTTGAACATAGCCCCCCTGCACCGGTGGAACCACCAGATCCGCAAAAGGGTCAGTATGAAGTATGGTGCTGAACTCTTCGAATAAAGGGCAGACCTCATGGGAACCGAAGCGGAAGACATGAAAGGAAGGATCCCAACACTGAATCGTAGCTCAAAGCAAGCTTTCATTCAAAAACATTCGTCAGAAAGAGAAGAGGTTGTTCAGTCTGAAACACTCAAAATTTAGCCTATCAATGCCTGAGAGAGCATCCAACCATGGGAAGAGGATTTAAGAGCTAATAGGGGCCATTTTAAGAAGAAGTAAAGAAGAGAGAAGAATGCTTTGCGGAGTATTGGGGGAAGAAAGTGGTATAAATAGGAGAATAATGCTGCCTACCTACCCGCAGCGGTTAATAAAGCATAACGGAACTCAACTAAGTGCCGCGCGGCAGTCCGTGAATGACGTTGCGGCATTCACTGAGTGCCACAAAGGCCTAATCGAGTGGCATTTGAAGTTTTATTTTGGCCAGGGTTTGTTTATAATATTTTCAGCCCACCTGCAAACAGAGTGTGCGCATCATGCAGCACGTACAAGCGAGACCAAGCCATGGTTGCATACATCCATTCGTTCATTCATTCATTCATTCTAAACAAATAAAGAAGATGGAAGCATCCAAGGTTAAAATATAAGGGCCAAGCTATGGTCACGCATACAGTGAGTTGTAGTAAAAGCAGAAAAGATAAAAACAGTCATAAAGCATGCAAGGGCAGTAAATAAAAGATGTACATATGCCTATCCTACCGGCAATCCTAGAGCTATCATCAAAATAGGTGTGTGTGTGTGTGTGTGTGTGTGTATACAGTCATCCCAGTGTATGTGTATCCTTACGAACATTCAAAAATATAAAATAAAAGATAAAGAAGAGCACTGTCAGCCCCGGCCGCGGCCCCGAGCCTGGCGTGTGACACGTCGAAGAGGCTTCTCCTCCGACTCCGTGCCGCCCTCGCCGCCATCACCTCTGCCTCTCCCTCTGCCTCTGCTGCTACCACTGCTACTGCCTCCATCTCCACCTCGCCCAGCACCTCCATAATCTCCCTCAAGATCTATCCCAAACTACCAAAGCCGCTGCTCAAGCATCATCACTCGCTGGGTCAGCCTCCCGACCTCATCATCCTGAATAAAAGAAAAGTGAGTGACACAGTCTGTTTTAAATAAATTTGAAAAGGTGCGAACAAAGGGAGTCAACTCGACTTACCCTGGCTCTCGCCTGAGTCTCGGCAGTCACCCGCGCCCCGTCAGCCTAAGCCAGAAAGATCAATGAAAGGGGATTAAAGGAAGCAGAATGAGGATGCAAGAATCGGAAATAAGGTCCTATAAGCTTACCCTCCACTCCCGGCCATGTATCCACTCTCTGACGCTATGAGGGTAATGCTGGCCCTCCTCTGCATAGTCCCGCGGGACATGATCATACTAGAGCAGAATGATGGGAGTGCCCACAGGATACCGGGGAACCTCAATCACGACCTGCTCACCATAGGAAACGATACTGATACCCTAATCCTAAGGCGGCAAAGCTGGGTCCGAGTCACGGCAGGAACAGGCTGCAAGAAAAATAAATAAATTAAAAAAGAAAACATTTAAGAACTCAAAACAGTATATAAAAAAAAAAAAAGCAAAGCAAAAGACTCACCTGAGTCACTTCCATCAAGGGGAAGTTCCTCATTAGCTTTGCAGCACGGAAAGCTGCGTATCCATCGGGAGACTCCACGAGCGCCTGAACCGAAACTCCCTCAAAAGCAGCCGTAAGTTGGGTACCCTGGAGCGTATCCATGGCCCTCATAGAAGCAGGAGGGGGATGTGGACATAATAGTCAGGAGCCATCAGTGACTGCCTGGTCACTCTCTCGCCTAAGTACCACTCCCTAGCCTCAGGGCCATCTAATAGAATCCTCTGTGGGTCGTACCTACCCGACCGCCGTATCCCATCTGGAGCCTCAAGAAGCACGTCCTTCGAGGGTTGCCACTCCACATGCTACACTCGTAGAGTCATCAGGAAGTTCTTAAACGAGATAAATCATGGGCCCCAGTCTTCCACCCCACTTGGTCCTTCGCCTACTTTAGCCCCTGGGGCATGATGAGGGCATCCGCTGGTCGTGTATCAGGTGACATCATATGAAGATACTCGTGAGACCAAATCTGCAATAAAAGAGAGAGAGAGAAGGGTAAGGGTCACAGTCTTTTAAAAATTGATTGAAAGGGAAATAAAAGTTTAAAAAAAAAGAGAGAGAAGAAAATAAGAATGTACCTCCCATGCCCTCCAAAAGCCGGCGGTGGAGGCTAGGCGATCTCGGGATATCTCTCCCATGTGCCTATACAAGATGGCCAACCTAGCACCAACCCAATCGTACTGGTAAATCTGGTCCATGCACTCCAAAGACCCCACCAGCGCCACGGAGATCTGATCTCCCTTGGTGCTCAACAGAGAGCACCCCAGTACGTACATCAAGAAGCCCTGAGTCATCTGCTCATCAGTGAAGCCCTGTCAACTCCTAAATGTGTCCATGAACCACTTGGCCGTGACCAAGGGCTCCTTCGGGACTACTCCGAGTAACACATGCACCTGATCCCACTCAGTGACTGTGTCAGAATACCGTAAGAACTCTCCTCCGAATGGGATCCCCGTAATCATGCTAAAGTCCAGAGGAGTCATCGTCGTCTCTCCGAAGATGAAGTGGAAGGTGTTGGTGGTATCCCACCACCTCTCCGCCAGTGCATGGATCTATCGCAAGTCGTTAGAGCTCTTCGTCAAGAGTTTGACGAAGTCTTCAAAACCTGCAACCCTGACGAATCCATGCACCGTCTCGTTCAGCTCCCCGAACCAAGCAAAGCCATGAGCCAGGCCGTGCCCTTTCAGCATGTCCTTCGAAAAATGCAAAAGTTGAAAGATTCAAGATCAGTGAATGAATAAAGAAAGAAAAAGCAGTAAAATATATATATGTATATATATATACAGTAAAAAATGAAAAGAAAAGAAGGAGCGATGATAATAAAAGAGGGGATAAAAGAAAAAGGAGAGTTTAGAGCACTCGCAAAAATTCCATAAGCACAAGCATTTTTACTCTCCATATTCATGAAAGGTTTAGTCGTTATTTGCAAGATTATGAAAATAATAATAAAAAAGAGAAGAAAGAAAAGAATTGAATTAAAATGTTGAAAGAATAAAGATGAGCATTTGGAATGCTCGGGAAAGTCCGCAAATACAACATTCACATTCGTAAAGGCTTTTATTGACATGCATTAGATTCACGAGGTTTTAAAAAAATTCAAAAAAGGGCATTGGTTAGAAATAAAAATGAATAAAAGGGCAATCAGGACACCCAGGAAAATCCATAAGCGTGGCATACTCATTCATATAAAGTTTAGCATGAAAAACTCGTTTGTCACATACCCATTCAAAAAGTTCATAAGAAGCAAGACAAAGAATATAAAAATTTTTTAGCATTGATTAAGCACTTGAACGATCAAGAGCGCTACAAACATAGCATTTGCATTAGAAATAAGGCATTTGAAGTTGTATTGATTACACATTGCATTCATAAAGTTCATACGGCATAACAATTACAAGAAAAGGAAAGAGAGCGACATGTTTACCTCGCGCTTGAACGTGCGGGCAGACAAATGCTCGTCCAGATCCTGGAGCAAGAATGTAGCATCAGGGTAGGAGGTGGCTCAATACTTCGCCTTCTTCCTACTGCCCGAACCACTCGCCAGGATCTGTCAAAGAGAAAAAGGAATTCGTGATTAGATTCATGAAAATTTCAAAAAAATAATAAAAATAATGAGAATGATATAAGTTTTGATCGAGCAGAACTAACCTGTGAGTACCGGAGATCAATACAAAAGAAAAGAGAGGATGGGGGAAAATTTCTCCAGAGAGGATTCGGTTTGGAAAAGGTTTTGGGAGAATGAAATGAAATGAAATAAAACTTTGCGTATAAGCTTATGTCGCTTAAACGCGACACTCGGTATTCGTGCATGGCATTCAATGAAGTGTCGTACGACATTTTCTGAATGCCGCAGCGGCATTCCATGAGTGCCGCCCGGCAGTCACGGACTACTGCAAAATCCAGCGTGTGCCGCATTTGAGGCGGTTTCCAGACCCTTCATTTTTCCCCCAAAATTCAAATTGGGTCCCAAAAATTGAATTTAAACCCCTACAATTTTGCCCTCATTGTGCTTTTGACCCCCGGAGATGGTTTTCAGGACCAAACTGGTTCTCGATTTCGTGAAGTTGAAATAAATTTGAGTCGGTCGACTCCAAAATTTTGAATTGAATTGAATTTGAGTCTGTGTGCTCCAAATTTTGAAAGTTTGAAATAAATTTGAGTCTGTGGACTCCAAATTTTGAATCAAATTAAATCTGAGTCTGTCAACTCCAAATTTTGAATTGAATTGAATTGAATTTGAGTCTATGGGCTCCAAATTTTGAAAGTTCGAAATAAATTTGAGTATGTAACTCCAAATTTTGAATCGAATTAAATTTGAGTTTGTCGACTCCAAATTTTGAATTGAATTGAAAATGAGTCTGTTGACTCCAAAATTTTAAATCAAATTAAATTTGAGTTAGTTGACTCCAAAATTTTGAATTGAATTGAAATGAATTTGAGTCTGTGGGCTCCAAATTTTGAAAGTTTGAAATAAATTTCAGTCTGTGGACTCCAAATTTTGAATCGAATTGAATTTGAGTCTGTCAAATCTGAAATTTTGAATTAAATTGAATTTAATTTTGTGAGCTCCAAATTTTGAAAGTTCGAATTGAATTTGAGTCTGTGGGCTCTAAATTTTGAAAGTTCAAAATAAATTTGAGTCTGTAGACTCCAAATTTTGAATTGAATTGAATTTGAGTCAGTGGACTCCAAATTTTGAAAAAAATTGAAATAAATTTGAGTCTGTGGACTCCAAATTTGGAATCGAATTAAATTTAATTTTGTGGGCTCCAAATTTTGAAAAAAAAATTGAAATAAATTTGAGTCTGTGGACTTCAAATTTTGAATCGAATTAAATTTGAGTTTGTCGACTCCAAATTTTGAATTGAATTGAAAATGAGTCTGTTGACTCCAAAATTTTGAATTAAATTGAATTTGAGTCTGTGGGCTCCGAATTATGAAAAGTTGAATTGAATTTGAGTCTATTCGACCCCTGATTCATCTGAATATGGTTCCCCCGCTTTTTAGAGTGTAACGAATTTGCATTCTCGATTCCCGCAACAGATTTGCATTAACCCTCATTTTGGGAATATAACGGATTTGTATTCTCGATCCTCGTAACGGATTTACGTTGATCCTTAAGTGTGTAACAGATTTGCACTCTTGGTTCTCGTAACAGATTTGCGTTAACCCTCCTCTTGGGAATATAACAGATTTATATTCTCGATCCTCGTAACGGATTTACGTTGATCCTTTAGAGTGTAACGGATTTGCACTCTCGGTTCTCACAACAAATTTACGTTAACCCTCGTCTTGGAAATATAACGGATTTGTATTCTCGATCCTCATAACAGATTTACGTTGATCCTTTAGAGTGTAACGAATTCGCACTCTCGGTTCTTGCAACAGATTTGCATTAACCCTCGTTTTGGGAATATAACGAATTTGTATTCTCGATCCTCGTAACAAATTTACGTTGATCCTTTAGAGTGTAACGGATTTGCACTCTCGGTTCTCGCAACAGATTTGCGTTAGCCCTCGTTTTGGGGAGTTAGAAATGCATTTTCTAGACCCGTGCAACGAATCTTTGCATCGGTCAACATTTGGTAATCTTCTTCGGCTAACGCATCATGAAATGTGCATCACATATAGTGAAGACACGATATAAAGTAAGCATGACACTTACTTGGTTGAGTTTATTTGAAAAATACCATTGCATGAGCATGTGCATCTAGGGGTGGGCAAACAGTCGGTTCGGTTTCGAACCGAAAATTTCAGTTCGGGTTGTTCGGTTCGGGTTGGGAATTTCGGTACCGAAATCCGAACTGAAATAAACTTCGAAAATATAGTTCGGTTTCGAAATTTAAGTTCGGGTTCGGTTCGAAACTTCGGGTTGAAACTCAACCGAAATTTTTTTTTTGGTTTTTTTTTTTTTTTTTTTTTTGTAAGGAAAAATTATATATAGTAAATTAGTAAAAGCATTATAATTTATATCAGCATTACTACATATTTGGTAATCAAGGATGTTAGTTAAGTAAGTTAACTACATGTTTAGTAACCAAGAATAAAATCTAGACTTATCTAGTTACCTCTGTGAAAAAAAAAAATATATATTACAAGCAATCCAAAACATTTTGCAAGAACAAAAGAAGTAAGGAATAACTCTAGATCTTTAAGTAATAAAAAAAAAACATTTGGTAATCAAGATCTAGAATTAGCTTTAAGTTTACTATTTAGGTTTATCCCTAATTTTGGGAATTTGAAAAAAAAAAAAAAAAAAAAAAACTTCGAAAATTCGGTTCGGGTTGGAAAACTCTACCGAAAACCGAACCATACTTATAACTTCGGTTCGGTTTCAAACCGAACTTAGTTTGGTTCGGGTTCAAACCGAACTGAAATACTTTAAAATTTCGGTTTCGGTTCGAAACTTCGGTTGGCCCGAAGTATGCCCACCCCTATGTGCATCATGATAGGATAGGTGCATTCATCCGTATGATTCCTTGTGCTTACGTGTGTTTGACTCTTGCCCGAACTACATTTTGGTCTGATTCCTGATGGGATACGTAGGCAGCTCAGTCGATTGGGTTTTCGATTCAGTCGACTGCCTTTTTGAATATTGAATAAGCGCATTTGATACAGTCGACTGTAAAAAAGGGTCCAGTCAACTGGACGGCTAAAGCAGAATGTAGCCTCAAGAACCATGGTTCAGTCGACTGTTTTATGGTCAGTCAACTGATAAAATTTGCTCCCAGTCGACTGATGAAATCTATCAGTCGACTGATCTTCTGATTTTCAAATTCTTCTTGTTTTGAAAGGTTTGTTCTATTTTAAGCCCTGTTTCTGAGATTCAGTCTGACCAACTTTACATTTAGTCCTATGAGAGCAATACAATAATGAATTAGTCTTCCACAATGCTTCCATGATATATCCATCATCAGTCTTAGGATCTGTTTTGGACAACATGCTAAATGAAAACATAAGAAATCAACTTAATGGTTTGTTAATCATCAAAATTACTTAGGGTAAAACCCTTGGGGCTAACACACACGTTGTATGGGTTGCCGTCATGCTGTATATCATGCGCTAGTCAGTTACTAATGTACCATCCTCTGCGGTGGGTTTCCATGATAGTACACATGATGCGTGCCTTTGCCGCCATGCTTGCCGTTTCGCAGTTAGTATTCTGTCATGCAACTCGTTGGGTGGTGACTTACCAGCGGGGTATAGACAATCGAGCCAATTCTGCCATTGTGCTATTTGGATTATGAGGGCGTAAGGCGACGATGTTACTATAAGGCCGACGACGTTACTATGAGGCTGTAAGGCAATGATGTTACTATGAGGCCGTAAGGCGACGATGTTAAGTATGAAAAGAATATCAGAGTTCGTAGTTTAAGCATGGTTTGTATTGTGAAAGTAAGTTCAGAGTAAGTTGTCATTGTGGGTTTTATAACCCGATGTTATTGAGTTGCATTGGTTATGAGATTTTATATTCCAGAGTTTGGGTTTAGGTTCATTGAGTACGCATTTACATGCACGAGCATAATGGAAATGAGAAATTGATTAGTACGAATATGTTGTTATGATCACCAGAACTAGACAAACATGTTATGAATTATAGTGATCCTATTATTTGGTGAATGGTAGATGTTTATTAATTGCATCATATGTTAATTGATACCTTTGCTATGTCTATGTGAGCGACGTCAATCGATAATGGACTAATCGCATCCTAAGATGCAAAGTAAGATGAGTAGTTAGTGTATGTATATTGGTATTGAATATGGTTATGAACACCCACTTAGCTTTGTTGCAAAGCTGATGGCATGTTACACCTGGACAATCCAATGTCCAGATTTCCTTGCAGGTTGGTCAGAGGACAATTCAGTCTTGAGAATAAGATGCTAAGGAACACTGGAAGTGTAGAGCTAGACTGAAGATCAAAGTTAGCCGCCAGCATCATGTATTTATAATAGTCTGTTGTATTAGTATTGGGACCAACGATTTGTAATCTTTTAAATTGTTCAGATTGAAGTTTAAGTTACAATTAGCTTCTCTCCTTTATTTCTATGTTGTTTATAGTGTTAGAGGACAGGACGGCTTTCAATCAAGTCATTCCCTATGGGTCCAAAAAGGAAATTTTAAATTTCCCTATTTTTGGCTACTCCGCGGCGTGACAGATTCATTCTCTTCAAACACCATGTCATCACTTAGATGATGATGAACTAGTAAGTAAAAAAAAGAAAATAAAAAAGAAATGAGGCAAGGATAGATGAATATCAAAGTAAATAAGTAAGCAATAGCAACCAAAGTATGATAATCATTGAGACATTGGACTTGTAGCTTGGTGTTTCACTCATATAACATGACATTTTGGATATGGAAGTAGCTTCCTATCTAAATAAAAACTCAAAATTGGTAGTTGGGGATATTGAATGTGAAGTATAAAGAGGAACAGTGAAAGAAAAACAAGTTGAGAACTCACTTTCTTATATAAAATCACTAAGAGGAAGTTCACTTTCTCTCTTCTAACCTTATCTTTATCTCTTTCTCTCTACAACTTCTCTAAACTCTTGCATTTGTTACCCCAAAAATAAGGAGTCCATGGGGGTTTATATAGGCCAATTTGGGGGGGGGGGGGGGGGGGTGGTTGGGATTTAAAAGGTGCTCCCATTGGTCCTAAACATCTATGAATAAGAAACTACGTCGTTTTGGCTTTCAATTATTCAATTTAGACCCCCAAATAAAAATTACAATAATGGAACTTCTGGGGGAGAGTGCCGCAGTAGCACTGCTCCTCAGGCGATCCGAAAATTACATTTAGGCACCTAGAGGTTTCGGTATTCGCAAAAATCCCCTATTTTGTCCAAAATTCACAGAAAATGCGTACGAACTCCAAATTAAGCTTGTGATATACCATTAGAAAGGTAATGGAGTCTAATTTCCATCAAAAAAATTAGGAGTCAGGTCACTTTGAAAAGTTTTGCGGTATCCGCGATAAAAGCCAATTTGATCACCTTTTTCACATTCGAAAATTAATAATAATTCTGTTTTAAATCTAGAAATTATGTGCCTCATACAGTTGGAAAGCTATTGACCACTAGTATCCATGAAATTTTTCAAAAAATGATACGGTGCTCCGGTCTCCGAGTAAACTTTTAGGTAATACTGGTCAAACTAGGGACCTCTAAGAAGTTTTGGGAACCTCTGGGAGCTCCCAGGAGCTGACGTTTTCGTTCGATTTTCTTTTAAAACTTGTTTTTAGTACTTTTCACAAATCTAGGATGATCCCGTAGCTTTCGGGTAAATTCGGATGATTTTGGCAAACCTTCGTCAAACCTGATCAAACCTTGGTCAAACTGGTCAACGGGGACTTTCTGGGATCTTCTGGGACTTCTGGGGGCTGACGATTTTAGATGACTTTGCTTTAAAACTCATTTTACTACTTTTGTTACGATGTAGTGTGTTTCCAGAACTTTCAGTCCAAATTTGGGAGTGTTTGGGCATTTCAGTTATTTGCACCACTTTTCTGAGCATTTTGAGAGGTAGAACTAACTTCCAGGAGTCTTTTTGAGTCTTTTTCAATCATCGTGAACCACCAAGTTATGGGTCTCCTAAATCTAATAGCCGACAAAATAGGGTGTCTACATGTATCCAACACAAAATATAATGGCCACATGTGACTTTGATCTATGTTTCACATTTTGCTTACTTGGGTGGGAGGGAAGTGAGCATGACACGCGTATATTTTTTGACACTCTAAGAAACAAAATGCTAATTTCCCAAATCCACTTGCAGTTACAAAACACCAATTAATGAACCAATTTTAATGCTCATTGAATGATAGACAATATGACTTTTTTGTTGGACGATTCATGATTTGCAAGTTTGCAGATGAGTTCTATTTAGTGGACTTCGGGTATCCAAACATGACTGAGTATATTGTACCATATAAAGGGGAAAGGTATCGCTTAGGGGAATTTTAAAATGGTCATCCACCAACAAATGCACAATAAATATTCAACCATGCATACGCCAACTTAAGAAGTTCCATAGAAAGATCATTTGGAATTTGGAAAGCTAGATGGACAATGATAAAAGATATCCCGCCAAATTACAGCTGGGAGACTTAAGTAAACTTGTGTGTGCAACAATGGCAATTCATAACTTTATCAAAATATCAAAGTTAAATGATTACGCATTTGTGTGTTGTGACACTCATACCAATTATGTGCCCGATGATGCTGGTGTGGAGGAATCAGCAGGAGGTGAAGCACAACATGGACCTCCAGTCCAAAGGGATGACAATGTGATGGAAGAAAGGAGGTGTTTAATTTGTGAATCAATTTGTAATTTCAAATATTCGTAGTAGCAACTTGATAATTGTGATATTTTATGAATAATTAAATGGTAGTATTTGTTGATTGATAATTGGTTACATTGCCTTTATTTATTTATTTATTTATTTTACAATTAATGGTTTGATTGGGTGAAATTTTTTTTCATTACAGTATTAAAAAATATATTATAAATTTATTTACTGAGATGTGAACTTAAAATCTATACATTTTCAATAATTTTTTTTTTAAATTATACACAGATATTTTTTAAGGGCATTTTGGACAATTGCACTGCAAATAAGCTATTTGACAGCTTATTCTATCAAACACCACTACATCATAATCACTACTTCTGAAAAAATACCAAACAGGTTCACAACTTATTCTAAGTCCTAAAAACTATAATCTGCAAAAGCTAAAAACTATGATCTACAACAAACGGGGTCCATTGATTATGATTTTTCGATCGGGTTACGTAAACGGAGTAGGACGAGGCGGGGGTCGAGGTGGCTTATGCTTGTCGGGATCGGGACTAGGAACACTTGCATCTCATATAGGTGCACGGGTCGGGGTAAGTTATGTCCATAGTCGAAGCGGGGTCGGGGAAGAGGTACGCGGTCCCCAACCCGTCCCATTACCATAGCTCTTACCAATTACCACTAGGGGTGAAACGGTTCGGTTCGGTTCGGTTTTTTCGATTTTTTAGCACTAAAAAAACCGACCGACTATGCTCGGTTAGGGCGGTTTTGTCGGTTTTACTCGATTTTTCTCGATTCAGTTCGATTTTTGACTTATTGTATATTTGAAAAAACCGACCGAAAAACCTCAATTTTTTCTATTCGATTTCAATTTTCGATTTCGGTCGATTTGGTTTCACCCCTAATTACCACCAATATTTACTACTAATATTAAATATATTTTTTAATCACTGAGATGACTAGATAAAAGAGGGTGATAGGTAGTAAAGGTACTAAATACGTGGCTATATCCAATTGGCTAGTTTACATGGCCTAATGTGGTAGACTTTGACTAATATACATATAGCCTGTGCTCCCTTTTACATATTATTAAATTAAATAAATACATTTCTCTCGTCGTCTTCATCTCTCTTAACAAAAAATTAATTTATTTACTGAAAGTCTTGCAGTTTTTATTTTCACTATGAAAAGATGCTGAAATTCTAGCAAGCATCCGTTAATGGCGGTTACAATTGCTTTGCTCTCTAAATCGCTACTTTGATCTGATTGTAAGTGGAAATGTTCAATTTAATTGAATTTCTTTTGGTCTAATTTTTTTTTTTTTTCAAAAAATTGTGCATACGATTTGTTTTTGTTTTATTTATTTATTTATTATTATTATTATTATTATTATTATTATTATTCTAACTGGTGATTTTCAATCGGTTTTGGGGGCACGGGTATTGAATCTAGGGTTTTCGTCTGGATCTCAGGTAAGGGAAGGAGGAGGAGTTAGAAGATCAGAACTTGGACTTGGAATAATAGTCCATCCACTGAACAAAGTGTCCCTCATATACCTGTATACGATTGTCAGCTAAGAACATTCAAAATTCAGCGTCCAGGTTCAGGGGGTGACTTACCCCAAGGTGGGGAGTTGAACCCTTTCCCTTACCCTATAGCTCGGAGGGTGAATTCCTTCCAAGCTGTTGCAATGGATGATGTTGATGACATGGAGAGTGGTAATTTCGGTCCTTACCAAGACCGGGCAAGGATTTTCCCCAGCATGCGCACTAAACCTTACAATCCATTGGTAAGGATCATACATACTATTACTCACTTCTTCTTCTTCCCTTTCTTGACCCATTGATTTGCATCTTATTTGTAGCCTAGCCGCCTGTGATGCATGTTCTTACTTCTTGGTTGAGTAATTTTAATATCTTATTTGGATATGATATTGTCTATAATGTGCGTAAAAAAGTTGTGAATAATACACAAGTTAGGTGACATTTGGATGGATGGGTTACTCTTGATTTGTTTGCACTTATACAATCAATATCATATCAAATCTATCTTAAGTGTTAACCCCTCAGCCCTTTAAACTCCAAATCGTAGATTATGGGAATGGGAATTGGCTAGAAATGTGTCCAAAAGTTGGATATGGGTACCAGGACATGTCCTAGATAAACGTAAAAATAAAATGTCAGGGAAGTATGTAACATCTGAAGTTATCAAAAGTATTAGTTATTATAATTATACCAAGGGTTTCTATCTGTCTAAAGCTAGGAATTCTTATTTAATCTTAGTTTTGAGCTTTATCTTGCTTTTTCAACATGAGATGTGAAGGATTCACTTGTTCGAGTTGGGTATGGGGTGCATTTAAAATGCCCTTGCCATTGTGTTTGTAGCATGGGACCCTCAGGGCAGGGACGGAGCTATAGAAGGGCAAGGGGGGACTCAAGTCCCCCCTTGATTTTTGAAAAATATTATATATTCCCTAAAACAAAGTATATTTTTACATTTAAGCCCACCTTCCAAATTAAAAAAACTCTCTATTTTACACTTAAGACCCCTCCCAAGTATGAAACATTCAACCTTTAGGTCTCAATTTGCAGAAATAATGTGTCATTTTATAGTACATTTGGTGTCAATCAATATTAAGTTTTCTAATTCCTTCATCCGTCCAAAAAATATGTATAAATAGACCCAAAAAAATCGCCTCGGGGTAACAAGCCTCCCAACTCCAATTTTCTACATCCGTCCCCACCCTTAGGGTATGCTGGACATGATATTGTGAACACATGCCTCTTTCCTAAAGTTACTCAGTGTTTGGTTTCCTACTAACATGGTAGTGAAATGTGGTGGGACCTGGCACGCTGACATGCATTACTTCTTAAGTGTTAATTGGTGTTAGCAAAATTAAGTTACAAAAGAAGAATCTCCATGAAAAATTGAAGAAGCCGAATATCTTGAAGTTCTAGTAAGTAGTACCATACCAGTTGTGCAAAGTGGTGACAAGCATATTGATCTGTGCTTTCAAACTAATCCGATGCTTCACTTCGGTTTTGTGTTGTTTTTCCTTCTCTTCATTCTGTTATGTATAGACCTTTCATTGATCGGTTTACCCCTTTTCTATTCTTGTTTGCTGAAATATGCGTCTCTCTCTCTCTGTTTTTTATGTGCTTAGTCAGTGTTCACATTTGGTCTTTTGCAGATTTTTCGTCTTCTCAAGAGAATAAACGTTCGTGTTCTTGTTATACTTCTGCTTCTGGGCTTAGGTGCTATATTTTATGTTGGAGCAAGTACCTCTCCGGTCATTGTATTTGTCTTCTCAGTTTGCATCATTAGCTTTCTTGTGTCGATATATCTCACTAAGTGGGTACTCGCGAAGGATGAAGGGCCTCCTGAGATGGTTCAGGTATAGTAGTTTCCATTTGCTTAGCTCACTTTTATATATGTTTTACTTGCCAATGTTGAACTGTTAATATATGTAGGCATTGATTTGATTTTTTTAATCAAGATTATCATTAGAATATTGGGTGCATTGATTCCACTCAATATGCTATTGGTTATCTGTTCCTTCTTTTAGGGTCTTATTACTGCAGCTGTTATGCTCTTTGTTAATTGTTTTTGTTTAACTCAATTTTCCTCCTGTGGCAATACTGGAATGACCATGCGGGTAGCTCGATTGAGAGAATCTGGGTAACTACCCAGAGTTCATTGGTTCCTTGAAAACGTTTGGGGCTGGTAAAGTTTCCCGTTTGATGCGCAAGCCATCTGCGGGGTTCCTCCTCATCACATAAAAAAAGGGTTAAATACACTTTATGTCCCTGGGGTTAGGCCCATTATCACATGATCTCCTTGTGGTTCAAAAGGTGACACATGGTTTCCTTGTGGTTATGGTTAAAGTGGAACTGTTAATTTTTCCATTTAATATAATGGAACGTGGGGTATACGCACAAACAAGTGCGAGGGGGGGGGGGGGGGGGGGGGGGGTGGTTGTGTGGACAAAAAGTTGCCATCATATTGAGCTCATGAAAGCTAGGAAGCACCAATGCGAATGCGGGGACGCGAGTGCGTGGAGTTCGGCAATTTTCCCAAAATCATGAGTGCGCGAGTGCGGCGGGGTACTTGGATGAAATATTAAATATATTTTATGTAACATTTATATAGTAGTATATACAAACTATTCCACCACTATTTGTTTTCAAATTTAATAATTTACACATTTATCCAAAAATAATATACTCATTTAAAATAACACATCTAAAACAAGCTGGGTTTTTTGAAAAATTTAAGAAATTAACTTGGGGCTAAAGTCTAAATACAAAAGAAAGAAGGATTTAAAAGAAAGTTCAGTTTTATAAGTTAAAGTCTAGACTCTAGGCCCTAGGGCATAAAAAAGAGTAAAGAGACCCATTTGGCATTTTGGGCCATTTCATTCACGTTCCAAGCAGAGAGAGAGACGGGACGAAATCACAGGCTCGCAGCAGAGGAGAAGAAGAAGAAGAAGAAGAAGAAAGGAAGAGAAGAGGAGAAGACGCACCTGCTATGTTTTTGTTTTTCTTCTGCGTTTCTTTCTCTTTCTTGAATCTGTTCTTTTCGATGGAAAAATCAATGGGCTTCATCTTTTTTTGAATATGCCTTTCTTCCTCTTTCTTTCCTTTACTTCCTCTCCTTTCTTTTTTTCTTGAATTTATTCTTAATCTTCCTTCTCTTTCGAACGCAATTTTTGGGATTTAACATTGGTCCAGCCGCACTCCGCCACACTCAAATATGGCCAAGAATTCAAATGGAGTCCACATGTACTCAGTGCGCACTAAGATACACTAAAGCTGCGATCGCACTCGCTACACACTAAGTACGTGTGCAACACCAGTTTTGACGCACTGGTCCTTCATAGCATGAAAGTACTGAATTATACTTATTTGTGCTTCCCTGAATTTTTTTCTACCCTAACATAAAACCTTCTTTCTCCATCGTTGCTCTCTCTATCTCTAAAATAGAAGAAATCATGAGATAGCAACCACCCGCAACCACCACGACCACTCTTAACCACAACTTCTATGGATTGGGGTGATGTACGACAACCACAAGGACATCGTCCACTAGATATGCAATAGATCTGTGCATGGTTAAGATCCACCTATAGTAAGCATTGAGACCTACCCTATGAAGCACGGACTCTTCGAAAAGGCCGTCGTACCCACACTTAGTGCGCACCCGTATTGGGTGCGCCGTGGATTCTTTGAGTTCTTTTGGAGTGTGGCTAGGGCTTTTTTGTAGCATTCTTTTGGAAAAAAACACAAGATCTTCATACGATTTTGAAAACCTTGGGGGGTTTAAAAGAGAAATGATAGAAAAGAATAATAGCAATTATCTAGGGTATATACTAATGCACTAATATTATAAGATAATTTGTATATAGCATTATATAAAAGAGTATTTTTAATATTTTATCCAAGTACTCCCGCCGCACCTGCTCCCGCACCCTTTCTTTCTAGGAAATTGGCGAATCCCTCGCACTCGTATCCCCGCACCCGCACCAATGCTATCTAGGACCTACCTGATTAAGTTGACGGTAAACAAAAATTAGAATTGCCCTTCAATTCAATCAAATGTTCGGTGTACATTTTATTTTCCTCCACTATCTCAGAAACACCCCTCCCCCCCAAACAGAGGGTGTTGAAGGATAGATTAAAGACCCGATATAGTAGCAAGTAAAAACACAACACGACCTATAGAGAATACTTTTTCTCTTCCTTGCTGTACAAATTTATAAAAGCCCTAAACTTAAATGATAACTATTGGGTAGATCATAAAATTAAGGGTTAACTACACTTTACCCCCCGTGGTTTGGCTTGATTTCTCTTTACCCCACTGTAGTTTAAAATTGACCACTTAACCCCCTTGTGCTTTCAAATAAAGTGTCACCGCTAAATTAGTGACCACTTTACCCCTCTGTGATTTGGTCCGATGACATTTTACCTCCCTATGGTTTGACCCGACGACACTTTAACCCCCTGTGCTTTCGGGGTAAAGTGGTCACTAATTTTAGCGGTGACACTTTACCCGAAAGCACAGGGGGGTTAAGTGGTCAATTTTAAACCACAGGGGGGTAAAGTGACATCGAGCCAAACCACAGGGGGGTAATGTGTAATTAACCCTAAAATTAAATGCTGTACGGACTTTGATTAGATACATGAAGAGGAAAGCAAGAAATTGACGAACTTTGCTCTTGTATTATTTTTTGGGAAAATTGGTGAAAAGGGTATTAAAAGGAGTTTTATTGGAGTTAAAGACAATTTAAAATGCACATTGGAAACAAGTCCTGTCAGAAAAAGACAAAAGAAATAAAGTTAAAAATACCGCATCTACCCTTGGCGCCACATGCGCACATGCGCAGGATCACGCCTCCCCAGGCGCCTCACGCGCCTCACGCGCATGTCTTCCCCAAAAGACTGCTCACATGGTGTGAGCATTGTACCATATACTTTTCAATTTCGAAAAAATGTTTTTAAAGTTTAAACCTCCATAACTTTTGTTCTACAACTCCATTTTTTGTAAATTTTATACCGTTGGAATCGTGTCGACGAGATCTACAAAACTAGTACCATTGTTGATATGTTTTGAGCAAAAAAAAAAATTTAAATTTTTACATATATAAATAATAAGTGAAATTTCTCTTATTAAGTGAAATTTGAAAGGAATTTGAGGTATTCTAGAATTGAACAGTTGTAATGGTTTACTATACTACTACATGTGAAGAAGATAACAAAAGTGGAAGCAATTAGAATCAGAATAGGATAGATTTTTAAAATGGGTTCTTGAACGGGTAAATTTAGGTGGAAAATTGGAGTTTCGGCTGAAGGGAATTCGATTATGCGAATACTGATTTCAATACCGTTTTGGGTATCTCTGTGGATTGTTTTACAGAATTGGGACGCATTCAGGGGTGTCATAATTATGGTTGCCTTGACACCACGCCGGCTAAACAACCTGGCCATGTCCACCATTGGGATCATGTGGCTGGGGGCCATCATTGGGAAGAAGTGGATGTGAAGTTGATGATCAGGTTTTGAAGCCATTTAGCCTTGTAGGAGGAGTGAATAGTTTTAGAATAGATGATGCAAGAAGATGAAAGCTAGCAGGATGGAAATTGGATTAAGAGAGAGGTTAGAGAATTACCATGAAGCTCTCTCTGGAAATTGGATTATGATATAGGAAGAGGTAGAAATCTAACATGAAGCCAACTTCTCTCTCTCTCTCTCTCTCTCTCTCTCTCTCTCTCTCATAGTTGCACGACTTTCTTGGCTTAATATCTTTCTTTTAGACTTGACCAAAGTTGCTTGATTCGAGAAGCTGAATGTAGGGATTATGGAAATTGGATTATGAAATACTAGGAAAGAGATAGGGAGCAAATGAAATACCAAAGTTGTCTATTCCACATAGTATTCCATACACTTACTATAAACTAAAATATCAACAAAAAGGTCCAGGACAATCTTCCTTAGATATAGTCTGAAATTATCATTCATAGGAGATTGGAAGATTGGAAAATTTACACAACCCCTTCTGAACCTGAACAGTTCCCCCCCACTAAAAGAATTAAGTGAAATTTCACGGAGAAAGTTAGGTGAAATTTCATTTATGACAAATCGAAGTTAAGTAAATTTTACTCATCTTAAGTCAAATTTGACTTAGGATCATTCTGAACTGAAAATTACATTCAATACTGTATTTTTTCACTAAGAAAATTTACACAACCTCTTCTGAACCTGAACAGTTCCCCCCACTAAAAGAATTAAGTGAAATTTCACGGAAAAAGTTAAGTGAAATTTCATTTATGACAAATCAAAGTTAACTAAAATTTACTCAACTTAAGTCAAATTTGACTTAGGATCATTCTGAACTGAAATTTCAACTTAATAATAAATTTCATTAGCTACTTGCATAAAATTATCAAACAACTTAATAATAAATTTCATTAGCTACTTTTAAAAATCGCGTGGGGGCCAAACTAAGCCCTAATCTATACTTAAAGTATTTAATTTGCCCCTTTTTAAACTAAGAAATCTTACAATAGAGAAAATTTCAACCTCCATAAATATTAAGTGAAATTTCACTTAATATTTCATGTACTTAGTGAAATTTTAAGTGAATTTCACTTATTAAGTGAAATTTCACTTATTATTCATATATGTAAAATTTTGAATTTTTTTTTTTGCTCAAAACATATCAACAATGGTACTAGTTTTGTAGATCTCGTCGACACGATTCCAGTGGTATAAAATTTACGAAAAATGGAATTGTAGATCAAAAGTTATGGAGGTTTAAAGTTTAAAAATATTTTTTAAAATTAGAAATTATATGGTACAATACTCACACCATGTGAGTGACTTGGGAGACAATTCTTGTATGTTTGAGCGCGTGTGCCAGCAGGGGGGGGGGGGGGGGGGGGGGGGGAATTTGCGCGTGTGTTGGCGCAGTGACTTGGTTATTTTGCAATTCTTTTAAGGGTAGTTTGGTCTGATGAAAAGAGTAAAATGGATTTGAAAAGTGATGTTTTAATATTGTGGATGTAGGTTAAAAATGGGCCTGGGCTTTTGTCCTTAGTGAGTTTGTTGTTAATGGGCTGTCTTTTAATCCAATTATGCCCAACTTTAAGGACCTTAAGCCAAGCCTCCCATATTTTTTTTGGTGGTCAAACTATTGTAGTTCAAAGGTGTTCTTGATTTTGGTGTGATCACCAGGTGAGTTTGGGGTGAAAATTTTCCTTTGTTGAATTGAAGGGTAATATGGTCATTTCACTTAAATTGTTAACTCTGTTAACATATTCACTTTAATTGTAACCATAAGGGGGTTATTTGTCACCTTTCGAACCACAGGGAGGTCATGTGCAAATGGCCTTAACCTCATGGTCTAAGCACACCTGGGTGAAAACGCTTTGGGGGCTGCCGAAGTTTCCCGTTTGAGGTGTTAGCCATCCATGGAGTTCCTCATCATCGCATAAAAAAATGAGATTGGAATGAAGCATCTAATTTAATGAATGTGAAATACAGTTCGTCCCACGCCTCTATTGTTTTGAGTCTTGGTGATGTTCTTTTAGTTGAGTAGCTACTTTCACATGGGATCATAGGTTTCAGTTACCTTGGATATAATTGACCTAAGACGTTTATCAAGTTTTGCACCTAAAATTGGACCCAAGTTTTCCACCTGAAATACTGACCATGCCCTACTATACTCTTCACAATGTATTTTTTCCTATTTGTTTTTATGCAAAGTTTTAATTAGAAACATATTTCCTGCACAAGGGTATAGGATCAAAGAACAGGTTTCCTCTGAAAACCATTTGTAGCCCAATCGATCAGCAGAAGTTTTTGAGGCTTGAGCCTACTTGTGTTATTACTTATTAGGCTTGTGGCCTAGTGGAAGAGCCCCCAACTTTAGAAGATGCACTGAGGCCTTCTTAAAGAGGCTCTTAGTGGAAATTTTATGGCTTTCAAGGGATGTGGGTCACCTTACTGTTAAGAACTCAACTCTCTTTAGAAGAGGAGTCCTACAAAACTAGTTTGAAACAGTTTTGAAGCATTTTTAATCCCCATTTGTTCAAACAACTCTGTGATAGTGGATGTGTTAATTGAGAGGGAAAAAATAGTTGTATTGGAGTAATGTACATATGTGGTGGTTTTAGTCTTGATTTGGTTCATTTTTCCAATCCCATGATCTATTGTATATTTTCGAGTGGGTCCTAGTTTTGTATTTAGAGAACCGGAGGAAACCAACCCAAGTGAGCTGGTTTCAGCTATGTTACCCAGACTCGGGTATGGGTGTCGGGTGCGGGTGTGTATCTTGGTGCCGGACCTCCTCTAAATCCAAATCTTAGGATCCGGGGACACGTGTCTAAATGTTGAATACGGGTATGCGGACACCTTCTGAACGTATAAACATATTATGTTTCTTAATATCAATAGTTAGAAACCTCTTTGCCCACAATTTTGAGCTTCTTCTTACCTTTTCAACATTACGTGTGGAGGATCCGAGTGTCCAAATTGGGTACAGGAGTCGAACATGGGGATCGGGTACTTGGGGGTAGTAGGAGAATCCAGGTAACATAAGGTTTCAGTTTGGGACTAGTGTTACATCCTCCAAATTCCACCTGTATTTCACACAAGTCTACACATATGCGATTGTGGCCTAAAGGAAACGTTTTATTTTATGATGTAGGTCAATCTCAATGGTGTTGCTGTATTCATGTAACTGCTCCCAAGTAGCTAGGAGTATGGCCTATATAGTTTGAATCTTTTTGTTTTAAGGATATGGATATTATTTTTAGTAGTCCCTTTTCCCCCTCGAGGTGATTCTTAAGTTCTCGGGCACAATGACGTATATTTTTTGTTAACTACATTGATATCCACCAAGTGAACGGCACACCCACACACCCATTGTGGTGTTTGACTCCTAATGGACTCTTTGTGGCTTCCGAAATTTACTTTGCATTGGCCGGTCAAAATAATCAGTGGATAGCATTAATGGAAGTTTTGGTTAACATAGTCATGTAGTCTCTCTCTCTCTCTCTCCCCTCCCCCCCCGCGTCCACACCTACTTTTCTCTCTGGGAAACTCCATGCACCATTTTGTCAACAACTCTAAACGCCGATACTAACTTTCAAACAATTACAGATCTATGAACATCAGCACAAATGGATATCAAACATTTCTTTGTTGCTAATATCCAACAATTACAGATTAATTAACATCATCACAATTTTAAGTTAATCCACCCTTTCCATGTAGCCTTTGCACTGTGATTAGCATCTCGAAGATCACCGTCATCATTGCCTCGTCACCTTTATTATAGTTAGCAACTACCTCCCTGTGGTATTTTATTTTGATTTCAATAGTTCCAGCTTTTGATATTAAGGAGACTTTTCCAATTAAGATTAGGGAATCTATTTGGGGAATTGCAGGTTTTCATGGTGTAAAGAAATAGTAAGAGTTAAAGAAAGGAATCAGGTTTTGTCGAATATTGGATATGACTTCACATTTTGTAATAGTGAAGGCGAGGTTGAATGCTGGTAAAGTGGCATTTAAATAAATTTAAAAATGATGTCAGCAATTTTCCATCCATGACAGTCACAAAACAGAAGTGAGAGCTATTACTGACAACTAAAGCACAAGGGAGTAAAATTCTTTTGTTAAAATAAATTTTGGAAGTGCTAGATTGTTTTATGGTGAGAGATCAACCTTCTCTCCCATTTTACAAAGTACTTCGTTCAGATGGTGGTTGTTGCCTGTTAAGCTTCTGTTTCGTGGGTTGATTGAACTGCAAGCGTATAGGTCAGCTGTCGGAATATGATTTGAATTTGTATCTCAATCTGTTCTCTTTCCTGATTAGCTATTGTAAAAGTGGAGAAATAATATATTTGATTGATACTAAAAATGATTACAAGAGCCTAATATATATAGGCTTAGCTACAAGCTACACTTTTACAATCTAACCGATGTGGGACACTATAACATTACACTTTTTACAATATTATCCTCTAACACTCCCCCTCAAGCTCGAGCATACATATCATATGCACCAAGCTTGTCACATATATATTTAACCCGAGTCCCAACTAATGCTTTTGTGAACAAATCGGCTAACTGATCTGCGGATTTCACATGAACGGTATTGATTACTTTCTCTAGAAGCTTTTCTCGAACAAAATGACAATCAACCTCGATGTGTTTTGTCCTTTCATGGAATACTGGATTGGAGGCTATATGAACGACAGCTTGATTGTCACAAAGTAAATTCATAGGACAAGACTGAGTAAACCCAAGCTCTTCTAGTAGATGCTTCATCCACACTAATTCACACGTAGTATGTGCCATAGCCCTGTATTCAGACTCAGCACTCGACCTAGCAACTACTGTCTGCTTCTTGCTCTTCCAAGACACAAGATTACCACCAACCAAAACACAGTATCCTGTAGTGGATCTCCTATCACCAGGAGATCCTGCCCAATCAGCATCACTGTAGCTCTCAATCCACATATGACCGCGATCCTGGTACAATAAACCACGGGCTGGAGCTCCTTTGAGATACTTCAAAATACGTATCACTGCCTCCCAATGTGTTGTACGAGGAGAACTCATGAACTGGCTAATGACACTCACTGAAAAGGCAATGTCGGGTCTAGTAACATTAAGATAATTAAGCTTACCAACCAGACGTCTGTACTGCTCAGGATCCTCCAATAACTCCCCTTGATCTGATAGTAACTTGGTGTTAAGATCCATAGGAGACTCCACAGGTTTGGATCCTAACATCCCTGATTCTGATAGGAGATCAAGTACGTACTTCCTTTGAGATAAGCAAATCCCTTCACTTGACCTAGCAACCTCAATACCCAAGAAATATCTAAGCTGCCCGAGGTCCTTGGTTTGAAATTTACTTTGCAGAAATAACCTCAACTCCAAAATACCCTTAGGATCATCTCCGGTAATAACAATGTCATCAACATACACAAGCAAGAAGATTTTACCTGCTTTAGTATGTCGATAGAAGACTGAATGATCGACACCGCATCTCTGGAGTCCAAATTCAGCAACTACATCACTAAACCTACCAAACCAGGCACGAGGAGACTGTTTCAGGCCATACAAAGATCTTCTTAATCTACATACCATATTCGACTCCCCCTGAGCAACAAATCCAGGTGGTTGCTCCATATAGACCTCTTCCAACAAAGTGCCATTAAGGAAGGCATTCTTGACATCAAGCTGATGTAAGGGCCAGTGAAATATGGCAACAAGAGAAATGAGGAGACGAACAGAGGTGATCTTAGCCACAGGAGAGAACGTCTCGGAATAGTCAAGGCCATAAATCTGTGTATAGCCCTTGGCAACAAGGCGGGCTTTCAGGCGATCTATCGTGCCATCAGGATGCACTTTAATAGTATAAATCCAACGGCATCCCACTACTGTCTTGCCTGGAGGAAGAGGAACTAAGTCCCAAGTACCAGTATCTCGTAAGGCAGACATCTCATCTTCCATTGCCTGTTTCCATCCGGAGTGGGTAAGAGCCTCTGCAACAGTGTTAGGAACCGACACAGAAGACAAAGAGGTAACAAACGAAGAAAAAACAGGAGATAGATGATTATAAGAGATAAAGTTGGAAATAGGATGAGAAGTACAAGAGCGCTTACCCTTACGAAGAGCAATGGGAAGGTCAGATTCTGATGGAGGCGGATCTGAAGACGCGGAGGCGGTTGGCGGAGTAGCAGAATCCGGAATAGTCCGATGACGACGAGTGTATGTCTGCAAGTGTGGGCGATCCAGGCGGGAGGAAACCTCTGGGGTAGGAAGGACAGGGGATGTGGGAGGTAATGCAAGATGTAAGGGAAGCATAAAATCAGGATCATTCATAGAGTGGAACTCTGAATAGTATGGAGTGGACTCAAAAAAGGTAACATCAGCTGACACAAAGAAACGGCGCAGGGTAGGGCTATAACAACGATAGCCTTTCTGAACACGAGAATACCCTAAGAAAACACACTTAATAGCACGTGGGTCTAACTTGTCAGTGCCCGGGGTATGCTGATGGACAAAACAAACACAACCAAAAACACGTGGACTAACTGAAAACAGAGACTCAGTCGGAAATAATGTAGCATGAGGAGTGCACCCATCTAGAACAGAAGAGGGCATACGATTAATTAAATGACAGGCAGTAAGAACTGCATCCCCCCACTAACATTTTGGAACCCTCATTTCAAACAACAAAGTGCGGGTGACTTCTAACAAGTGACCATTTTTTTTTTCAGCAACACCATTTTGTTGAGGTGTGTGCACACACGATGATTGGTGGAGCATCCCACATTTGCTCATGTAGGTGGTGAAAGGATGAGAGAAATATTCCTGTGCATTATCACTACGAAGAATCTGAATAGGAACATTAAATTGAGTTTTAACTTCATTACAAAATGCACAAAATATTGAAAATAACTCGGAACGATCTTTCATTAAATAAATCCACGTTATTCTGGAGAAATCATCAACAAAGCTAACAAAGTATCGATACCCCTTAATAGAGGTTATACGGTGTGGGCCCCAAACATCTGAATGTACTAATTGAAATGGACAAGACACTCTTTTATTGACTCGGGGAGCAAATTGGACACGGTGATGCTTCCCCAACTGACACGACTCACACTCTAAAACAGACAAATGACTTAAACTAGGTACTAGCAGCTTCAAGTTGGCCAAGGAAGGATGTCCAAGGCGGCAATGAATCTGGTAAGGAGACACTGTAGCAGGACAAGCAGTGGGAGAAGTGGGTGGTGGAGATGAACCATCAAAATAGTAGAGACCATTGGATTCATGCCCTATGCCAATCGTCTTCCGAGTCGTCAAATCCTGAATAAGAACAGAATCAGGAAAAAAAGAGACACAAGCATTATGATTCTTTGTCAATTTGCTAATAGAAATTAAATTAAAAGGAGACTGGGGTATGTAAAGAACAGAAGATAAGGACAAGGATAAAGACAATGAGACAGTCCCTATTCCTTCAACAGGAATAGAGGAACCATCAGCTAATGTAACCGGGGGCAATGAGGATGATTTTTCAAGAGATGAAAACATGGTCGATATACCTGTGAGATGATCAGTAGCTCCAGAATCAATTACCCAAGGAGCAGAACGAGAGGTGAGACAAGCAGTGGATGTACCTTTCTGAACAAGAGAAGTACTAGGAGAAGATGCCTGCTGAGATGCCTGGAACTGTAGGAACTGAGTATACTCGTCCCGAGAAACTGAAAAATGATCAACCACAACTGGAACAGGAGGATGAGTATCACTAGGAGTAGTAACAGCAGTATTGGCAAACCGTGCAGGACGGCCAATAAGTTCCCAGCAAGTCTCCCGAGTATGACCATCCTTGTTACAATTATCACAATGACGTGTGGGGCCGCGACCACGGCCTCCTCGTCCACCACGATAACCCCCTCCACGACGAGGAGGACCACCACCCCGACCAATAGGATGCTGTGAAGCCTGAGTAACAAGGGCTGAATGATCGGTAACGGGAGGAGCAAGGGTAGAGGAATCCCGAGAAGTGCTGCGAAGAACACGCTGATAGGTCTCGGCAAGGAAAGGAAGGGAGGCACCACCAAGAATCTGAGATCGAGCTTCAGACCGGCAAGAAATTTCATCACTGCCATTTGCTCCCGCTGTTCCCTATGTTACCCAAACTCGGGTACGGGTGTCGGGTACAGACTCGGGTACGGGTGTCGGGTTCGTCCAATTATAAAGATTTTACACTATTTTGAAGGATCGGAAAGAAAAGTACCCTTATCCGGGTGTCGTGTCGGGTACGGGTACTCCATGAATTATAAAGGGTTCGGGTAACATAGGCTGTTCCTGCTGTTTCTTTGCATCAGTAGTAATAGGAATAACACCGTTCAGTTCTTCAACTAACCGTTTGAAGGAGGCAAAATACTCAGTAACTGAGAGATCACTTTGCTGCAACTAAAATTACTGAGAGGAGAGATCATACATCCGAGTGAGATCGCTGGAGAATAAGAGATGAGCATAATCCCAAATATCCTTACAGGTGCCCAAGTGACCACACATATCCGCAATGTGTGGGTCCATAGAGTTCCAAAGGAGGGCAACGATTTGGGCATCCATTTGTTTCCATGTCTTGATGGCCTTATCGTCGGTGGTGGGAGAAGACTCAGTAAGGTGAGCATCGAAACCCAAGCCAGTAAGGGCAATGGTGATAGCCCTAGACCATTGAAGAAAGTTGGAACCATTCAACTTTCGGGTAGTGAGTTGTGGGAGAGCCTTAGACTCCATGAAGAATAAGAGAAAAGAGAAAAATTAGATTGGGAGCAAAATAGATTGAGAAAGGACCAAATCGAAACAGATCTGGACAAACTAAAGGGCTACCAATGAACAGTAACTTTTGCGATGAACAGTAACTTTCAATGAACAGTAACTTTCGATGAACAGTACCCTCGGATGAACAGTACTTGAGGGGCAACGGCTAGGGTTTGAGGGGCTGCTGGTCTTCTCGGATCTTGGACAAAGATCCGGCAATTGATAAAACACGAGAAACACTCTCGATCAACTTTGATCGGCAACAAGAAAAGGAGCGAACCCTAAGATCGGTTGCTCTGATACCATGTAAAAGTGGAGAAATAATATATTTGATTGATACTAAAAATGATTACAAGAGCCTAATATATATAGGCTTAGCTACAAGCTACACTTTTACAATCTAACCGATGTGGGACACTATAACATTACACTTTTTACAGTATTATCCTCTAACAGCTATGTCTCCATTGGATTTATTGGCGGTAAGTCAATATTGAGCTCATGCATCACAATGACACTTAAGTGAAAAGTCGGTGGGCAAGTCAAAACATTTTATTTTGTTTCTACTAATTAGTTTCACTTTATAAATGCCCTTTTCGCTAATCATATTTTTCATATTTGAACAATAGTTTTCTTTCCATTGACATTATGAAATATTAATTGGCCCAACTATTTGTACATTATCTTGAGATTCTTTGTGCACTGTTCTCAGCTTATAATTTTCTTTTGCTAGATATCAGATGCAATACGTGACGGAGCTGAAGGCTTCTTTAGGACCCAGTATGGTACTATATCGAAGATGGCATTGTTACTAGCGCTGGTGATCCTTGGCATATATTTGTTTCGTAGTACAACCCCTCAACAAGAATCTTCTGGTCTGGGGAGGTGATGGCAGATTCTAAATATTGGGTTTATAGCATTTAGTTCACCTCAAAGTTCTTGCTGAAAAAAAAAAAAAAAATCTCAGGTTTGACAATGCTGATGCAGGTTCACATCTGCATATATTACCGTTGCTGCTTTTCTTCTTGGGGCTCTATGTTCAGGTATTGCGGGGTATGTTGGGATGTGGGTGTCTGTTCGTGCAAATGTTAGAGTCTCAAGTGCAGCAAGGCGGTCCGCTAGAGAGGCATTACAGGTTTTTTTTTTTTTTATTATCTACTTTGTGGTCAACTGATATGACTTTCAGATTCTATTTTAATCAGCAATTTTTTAATGTTCAGATAGCTGTTCGTGCTGGTGGCTTCTCGGCCATTGTTGTTGTTGGTATGGCTGTGCTTGGTGTTGCCATCCTTTATGCCACATTTTATGTTTGGTTGGGAGTCGATTCACCAAGTTCAATGAAGGTTACCGAATGTGAGTGCAATTTTCTTTTGTTCTCGAAATTGATGGAAATTTATGGAGACTGTTTTGGTGAATGATATGATTGTTTTTATACATCAATCACTGTGAACTGAAAAGCTGTAATCTCCAAAAGTAATTATGTTTGTTACGGGTTACATATATGCAGCCTTACCACATGCGGAGGGGCTGTTTATGCGTTCAACTTTCAAACCATTACCTACAACTCAATTCAACTTAACTAAGCCTTGTACCAAAATTATCTGGGGTCGGCTACATGAATCTTTTTTCTCCATTTTCGAACCATTACCTATGGCTGTGAATTTTCCTGATGTTTCCTTATCGGGAACAAGTACTCTGCTACCTTAAACTTTTTGTGAGAATTATTAGTGCTTGCTTAGAGTACTATGTTATAATAATAGTAGAACTGTAGAACTAACATATAAATTGAATGTTAGTTGTTGGATTGTCCCACATCGCCCAGGCATAGCCCCCGTCTGTGCTTCTTATAGGCTTGGGTAAATCCTCCTCTCATAAGGCGTCTTTTAAGGGCAATGTTCTAAAAATCGCTAGGCGCTAGTCGGGCGGCGGAGAGGGGCCTAGCGCCTAGGGGCCTAGGTGGGAGCCTAGGGGCCTAGGTGGGAACCTAGGCGAATTTTTTTATACATAAAATTAATTATATAATAGATATATATACGAGTTATGTGGTGTTGATTAAAAATAATTATAGATTTGTGGTTCAAATAATAGATATATATATATATAAAGGTTATGTGGTGTTTTTTGGAAATAAGTAAAGATTATTTTAAGGTTTTAATATTTAAAAAACTATTAGGGATCTCTCCATAATTAACTTAAACCTTAAGTGTATATATATACTAATGTTATGGTTTTTTTTCCAAAGAGTCAGACCCAAATAAGACTCTCTAGCATTCTCACCTAGCCCGCCTAGGCCACGCTTAGAGGCCGACTAATCCACTGGCCGATTTTTGCAAACGCCTAGGGAAAATCTCGACGGCCGGGCACCACCTAGGCCGATTTTTAGAACACTGTTTAAGGGTGAGTCAGTCCTATTCGGCTTTCTATTTTAGTTAATGGCAATGTATCTGCATAGTGCCATCTTTCATTTTTCAAGTTCGTAAAAACTTCATCTTTAAAGGGTAATTCTTCAGCAATTTCAAAATTTCCAAGGATTTCACATATTTAATTCCCGTTAATAAATTGCAGTGGGTGATGAGGACTCTTCTGGGAGATGAGAATTTTCTTTCTTCATCTTCGTGAGATTTCGTTGGAAAGCTTGAACCTTTTTACCTGTAAA
Organism: Hydrangea macrophylla; assembly: GCA_033977485.1. Classification (NCBI taxonomy): domain Eukaryota; kingdom Viridiplantae; phylum Streptophyta; class Magnoliopsida; order Cornales; family Hydrangeaceae; genus Hydrangea; species Hydrangea macrophylla. The sequence goes on along the minus strand of CM066990.1, from coordinate 6,606,285 downwards.
ATCTCATTGATTAGCATTTGTCTACTTGGCAATAATTTATAGGTAAACACCAAGCAATGTCCCTTAAATGTCCCATGGAAGTGGAATAGCTACATTTTGCCTGATAAGGACATATATGCGTGATATGCGACTGGTATGAATATTAGGTTGCCCATGTATCCGCCAGTTGATAAAGGCAAAGTTCGGGCTAACAGCCGTGAGAATGGGTTCGAGTTTGAAAGAATCCACTTTGTGCAGACGTTAATTTAAATGTTGACTTACTCACTTACCCCGAGTCCTACCCAGTCCAAGATCTGCATAAGTGGGACCTCCGCTTGGTAGAGGCTCTTTTAACTGTAGTACTTTATGTAGATGTGACATTATTTTTCTTTGAATTGTCAAAATTGGATCTTGCATGCTAAGAGAGATTCTTGTCAAGTTCTTTGTTGATTGAATGTTTTGAAAAGTTAGAAATGGAAAGCAGCCTTACAGAGATTATTAGACATAATTATCAATATGGGCTTTACAAAGCTATCTTAGAACATCAAGCCTCGTTTTGTTATGCAGTAATTTGTTATTGAAATATTGATTATCAGTTGCCATGCTTTGGTTCATCCTGTCCGATACGCTACGTTACCTGGACTCTCCTACTACCCCCAAGTACCTGATCCCCGTGTCTGACCCCCGTACCCAATTCAGACACTCGGATCCTCCACAGGTGATGTTGAAAATGTAAAAAGAAGCTCAAAATTGTGGGCAAAGAGGTTTCTAACTATTGATGTTAAGAAACATAGTATATTTATACGTTCAGAAGATGTTTGCATACTCGTATCCAACGTTTAGACACATGTCCCAGGATCCTAAGATTTGGATTTTAGAGGAGTTCCGACACCTAGATACACACCCGCACCCGACACCCAGATCCGAGTCTAGATAACATAGCTAATACATGCATAGTACTGGAGTTCATCGTACTTGACCGACATGGAACCATTTATTATGAAAATGAACAAGGTGATTGGAAGAGAGGCAACTCAATTTGGTAGTTCATTATTTTGGTATATTTACTTAGCTTATCATTCCTTTGCATATGCATGTGTATGTCGTATTGTGTAACTAAAAAGTTATGATATTTATTGATCCTATGGCATGCATATGAATATGCTGCAAACCGTAGTGTTGGTTCTTGGTATGAATGAACCTTGATACCCCAAAAGTGGCTCTACCATATTTGACTGAGTGGTTCTATTCAGTGACCGACCTCCATCCAGGCCAGGATGTCTTGAAAGAAGTCTTTTTTTCTTTTCTTATCTTTGTGTTATTATTTAGAGTTTGAGGACTCAATTTTAATTTCCTTTTCTTTCATTATAAATAAAAGAGAGACTCACAATTGTGAGCTCTAAGCCTGAAAAATACTCTCTAAAAAATCCAACATGGGATCAAAGCCAGGTTGAATTAGGGTTTGACTCATCTCAACCACAACCACCACCATCCACAATCAATCCCAAACCCTAACCACTACACCATTCACACGACACTGTTCATTGGAACTATTCACCGACACTGTTCATCGGTGGGCTGTTTTGATTGGTTCTTTATTTTCGGCAATTTTTGGCCCTTCTATGGACCACTGATCAGTTCTAACTGATCCGTTAGCACCCTATATGATGTTCTAATCTCTTTCTCTAGTTTTTCAGCCCTAAGTCAGTTGTCTACAATAAAATCCTAGGGTGTTGATTGTCATCTTTCTTTCCGAGTTTTTTACGGACCAATGATTTGTCTATAGATTGGACTTCAGAGTACTAGGATTGCCTTGACTACCTTCGTTTACTTGTGAAGCGGGTGTGTGTTTAACCTTCAACATGTCTAAGGATGGTGTGACACCCGAAAAATCTTCGAAGAGTGCCGAATCCTCTGGATCTCCTATACGTAATGAGAGACAGTCCTTCATTACCGAGAATCCTGGTTCTAAAATCACCACTGTCTTGTTTAATGGTGAGAACTACATGTCATGGTCTCAGTCGGCAATTCTCTGGCTCCGAAGTCGAGCCAAGTTTGGTTATGTTGATGGTACAGTCAAGGCCCCTAGTCGCGATGATCCCTCTTATGCAAAGTGGGAAGTTGATAATTACTTGATCATGAATTGGCTAGTTCGTTCCATGGAGCCTGAACTAGCAGATCCATTTCTGTCTATGGACACAGCGTAAGATATTTGGGATACTCTAGCTCAGACTTACTCCCAGAAGGAAAATGTAGCCCAAGTTTATGAGTTTTGCTGTAGTGGTGGTTGGGGTAGTGGACCCCGTGATCAGTTGACTACCGGATCCGAGTCTACTCATCATGAGAATTCTCATGCTTCCGCACCTTCATCCGCACCTGGAGATATTTGCCATACTGATATTGAGACACTGCGTTGTATATGGCTCAGCTTGACACTCCCACGAGTGCCTTTACTTCTTTTGCCCAAAAAGGTAATTTTGGCTAATTGTTCAAGTGCTCAAAGTGCTAATTCTAGGCAGACATGGATCATTAACTCCGGAGCTTCTGATCATATGACTGGTCTTTCTACTGAGTTTTCTATTTATAATCCGTGTTCAGGGAAAGGGAAAGTTAGAACTGCCGATGGTTCTCTTTCCCCTGTTTCTGGTAAAGGTGTCATTAATGTTTCTAATTCTGTCTTTATCCTCTGTACTTCATGTGCCTTATTTTTGACTAATCTTCTTTCAATTAGTCGTCTTACCCGTGATCTTAACTACAACGCAACTTTTTTTCCTACTCGCTGTGTCTTTCAGGATCTTTCCACGAAAAAGGTGATTGGCAGTGGTAGAGAGGATAATGGTCTCTATTTTTTGTTGCCCAATGGAGCTACTAGTGGGAACTTTGACACAAGCTGCTCATCATTCACAGAGCGAGACACTCCCTCGAGAGGCTTGACTATGGCATCAAAGATTAGGACATCACTCTTATTTGCTTCGTTTTTTGTTTTCTTAGTCAAAAATAAAAGTGTTTCCAAGATTTCTTGTGAGGTCTGTGAGCTCGGAAAACACCATCGTGCTACATTTAACTCTAGTTTTAATAAAAGTACTATTCCCTTTGCTATTATTCATACCGATGTTTGGGTTCCTTCTCCTGTTATTTCTTTGAAGGGATATAAATGGTTTGTCACCTTTATCGTTGATTGCACTCGCACTACTTAGGTCTATTTGATGAAAGAAAAAAGTGATGTGTTTTCTATCTTTCAAACATTCCATAAAATGATATGTACCCAGTTTAGTACAGTTGTCAAAATTGTTCGGTCGGATAAGGGGGGGGGGGGGGAACTATATCTATGGTGGTCTCACTCACTATTTGTCAGAGCATGGCAAGGTCCATCAGACGTCGTGTACTAATACTCCACAACAGAATGGAGTAGCTGAGAGAAAAAACCGGCACGTGTTAGAGTCTGCTAGGTCCATGTTGTTCTCCAGGCAACTTCCCAAGTCTTACTGGGAGAGGCCGTCCTAACTGCTGCATATCTTATTAATCGACTGCCTACCCGTGTGCTTGGTAAAAGAAGTCCAATTGAACTTCTTACTAATCCGTCCTCAATTTTCCCTATTCCTCCTAAAGTGTTTGGTTGTGCTTGTTTTGTTCACAATCACTATCCTTTCCGAAGAAAGTTAGATCCTCGTTCCCTTAAATGTGTTTTTGTTGGGTATTCACCTACACAAAAAGGGCACAACTGTTATCATCCTCCCACTCGTAAATGATATACGTCTATGGATTTACCATTGATGAGACATTGTCATACTTCCAGCCTTCCCAGTCATCTGTTTAGGGGGAGAAAGAGAACAGCAAAGAGATGCCTGTAGAAATTGTTCCATTTACTATAGGAAGAGAGGAGGGTGAAAGAGAAGAAAAGAAAGAAGGAGAGATATGTGAAAGTGAGGAAAATAAAGAGGGAGAGTGGAGTGGAAGTGAAGAAAAGAACAAAGGGGAAAGTAGAGAAGGAACTACTCACCTATTCAAAGAACAAAGGAAGGAAAATTTTTGGGACAACAGAAAAGAGGACCATCTCTCGAATCCCATTACAATTGTCTTCTTCAATTGATGAAGGTCCAGGTATTTCTAATCCTTTGATTCCTTCTATTCCTATTCTTAATTCCCTTTCTTCTGTTTCTTCCTCTGTTGATGAATTAGACATACCTATTGCTCTTCGCAAGGGTACTAGGGAGTGTACTAAACATCCGATTTCTAAATTTGTTTCATACTCTCGATTACCTTCATTACATAGGCCCTTTATGTCGAAACTCGATTTTGTTTCTATTCGTAACCATGTACAGGAGGGGCTCTATAGGATCCTAACTGGAAATCTGCGATGTTTGAAGAGATGAAAGCATTTCACAAGAATCGTACCTGGGAATTAGTAGAACTACCTCGAGGGAATAAGACAGTGGGGTGCAAGTGGGTGTTCACTGTGAAGCACAAAGCAGATGGAACAATCGAAAGGTATAAAGCAAGGTTGGTTGCTAAGGGCTTTACTCAGACTTATGGGGTAGACTATTAGGACACCTTTGCCCCTGTTGCTAAGATGAATCCCATCAGGGTTCTGTTATCCCTAGCAGCAAATCTGGAGTGACCTTTACATCAGTTTGATGTGAAGAATGTATTTCTGCATGGTGATTTAGAAGAAGAGGTGTACATGGATATTCCTCCTGGGTTTCAGAATAGCAAGACTGGAGGCAAAGTGTGCCGTCTTAAAAAGTCTTTGTATGGTCTAAAACAGTAATCGAGAGTGTGGTTTGATCGGTTCTCTCAAGCTATGGCCAGGTATGGTTTCAGACAGAGCCAAGGTGATCATACTCTTTTTATTAAACACTCGTCACAGGGTAAAGTGACTGCTTTGATTGTCTATGTAGACGATATTGTCCTCACCGGTGATGACTTGGAGGAGATGAAAAAATTGAAATCTTATCTTGCTAAGGAGTTTGAAATTAAAGACTTGGGAAATCTAAAGTACTTCCTTGGAATTGAAGTGGCGAGATGCAAGGAAGGAATATTCGTATCCCAGAGAAAGTATGTTTTGGATCTTCAAAAGGAAACAGGCATGTTGGGGAGCAAGGCGATGGATACACCAATGGATTATAACTCAAAGTTGGGGGTATGATCCAGATGGAGAACTAGCTAATAAGGGCAGATACCAGAGATTGTAGGTAAACTGATTTACTTAGCCCATACTAGAGCGGATATTGCTTTTGCAGTCAGTGTAGTTAGTCAATTTATGCATGCCCCTAAACAAACTCATCTTGATGCCGTGTTTCGGGTCATTCATTACCTTAAGTCAGCACCAGGGAAAGGACTGTTCTTTGCTAAGAATGGTCATACATCAGTTGAGGCCTACACTGATGTTGATTGGGCTGGTGCAATAAATGATAGGAGATCGACTACAGGTTGTTCATTTGTTGGCGGTAATTTGGTAACGTGGAGGAGCAAGAAGCAGCAGGCTAGGTCCAACGCAGAGGCAGAGTCTAGAGCTATGGCGCAAGGAGTATGTGAGTTATTATGGATCCAGATTGTGTTATCAGATCTTGGGTTTGGAACCAAGGACTCTATGAAGCTATACCGTGATAATAAGGCTGCTATTAGTATTGCTCACAACTTGGTCCAACATGACAGAACACCATGTGGAGATTGATAAACACTTCATCAAGGAGAAGCTAAACAATGGAAGCATTTGCACGCCTTTTGTGAAGTCAGGAGAGCAGTTAGCACATGTTCTGACAAAGAGTCTTACTAGTCGTTCATTTCACTTTATAGTCGCCAAGCTGGGCATGAGAGATATCTTTGCACCAGATTGAGGGGGAATGTTGAAAGAAGTCTTTTTTTCTTTTCTTATCTTTATGTTATTATTTAGAGTTTAAGGACTCAATTGCAATGTTCTTTTCTTTCATTATAGATAAAAGAGAGACTCACAATTGTGAGCTCTAAGCCTGAAAAATATTCTCTCAAAATCCAACAAGATGTACACAGCCGTCTTAATTGTCCCTTGTCCCGAGCAACCCAGGATTACCAGGACTTTCTAGCTTGACTGCACGATGCCCCAATAGAGGAGAACCCCGATCTATAGGTTGGGATGAGCCGTCCAGTCGCGATACAGCTCGGAATAAGCTCGGCTTACTCAGAGGTTCGTTCCGCATTGCTCTGACTCACGTTACAAAGAGAGCGAGAGAGATAGAGAGGCACAGAGGAAATCGAAGAAGAAGACAATTCGAAGAAGAAGAAGATTCGAAGAAGAAGAAGAATCGAAGAAGAAGAAGAAGCGAAGAGGAAGAAGAAGTATCGAAGAATCGAAGAAGAAGCATAGCTGAATCTGAAAATTTGAATCGTCGAAGGAGTGAATTGAAGTGATGCCTCTTTCTTCCCCTTTCTTCCTTTTATTTTTCCCCTGAATCTGCCGCACTCTGATCGCACTCCATCGCACTCAAAATTGGCGAAGAACTAAAATGGAGTTCATATGCACTAAAGGCGCACTAAAGCCGCATCTGCACTCCACACGCACTAGGTACGCGTGCTTCACCAAATCTGCCGCACTAGTGCTTCTTAAGTTCCGGGCCACGGCAAGCTCAGAGCAAATTGGGAAGGCCCCTGCCTGATCACTCGGGTAAATCGACCAGGCACCTACTGGTTGCAGACTATGGAAGGATGAGAGTTATCACACCCATGGAACGTGGAGCACCTGCGCAAGTACCACCAGTAGATTAGGCTAGCACAAATAAGATTTCTCGAACAGCTCTTTTCGAGCCCTTTTGTAATTTCCCGAGTAGCTCTTTTCGAGCCCTCAACAGTTTTGGAAAATTCAATAAATGTTAAACTTTACAGCGGTGACTTTTTGCAGCAAAAGTCCTCGGCCATCCCGGGGCAACTGAAAGACCACAACTTTGTGTGGCAAAAGACCTCGGCGCACCCAAGGCATGCTTTATATAAGTAGTAAACTCCACTTAGGCGCATATCCGACGATAGGGGGCAAACCCCTTGGGTGGCCTACGATAGAGGAGTCAAAAGATCCTAAAACCCCAACGTTTTAGGTTGGCTACCTAAAAAAGATATTTTCTCACTACCCCCGACCTTAGCAAAAGTTTGGGGGGCAGAGGAATAACTCTGCAAGAGCTTAGATAAGTACTTACAAAGCCCGGGATTAACTAAGTAACCCTTAGAAAATCCCGAGTGCCTACAAATCTAACTTAAGTACCAGCACTTAGGTAATTCCCCAAAATAAACTGACAGGGCTCGGGATTAACTAAGTATGAACTCTTAGACAATTCCGAGCGTCTATAAGACTCAGAATTCCAAAGTCAGTAAAACTCTTTGAAACTTCCCGAACAACATTTAAACTATTTATTGTCTTAAACCTTTTGCTATGGTAGGGGTATCATACTAAGGCAAATCAAACCAGTTAGGCAATAACAACAAATTGTTGTAAAAAGAGATCTCCAGGGGCATTTTTCGTTAAGACTTGTATTTACATTGCCTAGGGGGGCAGTTGTAGTAGCCTCTAAAAAAAAAAAACAACAAAACAAAAGTTGCCTAGCAGCAAAAGATCAGTCGAGTAGGTCCACCTCAATCTTCACGGTCTCCCTGACCTCTTCCGCAGTCGCAGCCGGAGGGGGAGAAGTTGGAGCTTCCTCAGCAAGCTCATCAACCCAGAAGTCCGAATCGGCTCCCCGATAGGCCGAGAGTTCCAAGTCGGTGTGGTCGACAGCCGCCCTCCTCTTCAGGTCAACATAGCCTTGGAGGAATCCGGCCTCGAGCTCTTTCTCAGCTGCCTTCTTAGCATCCGCCTGAGCAGTGGCAGCCTCAGCCAATGCCTTCCCCTCAGCCTGGGAAGCCTCCAGCTCCACCTTCAGCCTGGCCACCTCCTCTTGAAGCCCAAGCCTGGCTTGAATGCCTTTATGAACCTCTTTTTCCTTCTCGGCGGTGATGGCCTGGGCAATCTTGAGCTCGGTGACTGCTTCCTTGGCCTTCTCCTTCTCAACCTACAGCTCGGTATGAGCAGCATAGGCCTGGTTGGAAAGGTCGGTAAACTGAAACTCGGTCCCGGCCGCAAGACACCTGAGCTGAAAAAGAAAAGTCAAAATCAGTATATGGGAGAGGCAAAAATGAGACTAGAAATTGTACAAGTAGCTACTTGCAAAGTCCGAGAAGTGATACAACCACTTGGCCAGGTCAGCGGGAGGGATCCCTCGAGTCTCTTAACGTCCTTATGGTGCAGGGCGCCTTAGATCCTCTCCCGCGTGGGAACAGACGAGTGACTGGAGCCCTCGCCCCGGAGGAAGATCAAATGGCCCTGCAACACCCTGGCCACTGGGTTGGGAGTAGCTTCCTAGATCCTTTCTAGAGGAGGGATCGGAACATCCTTCGTCATTGGAGGAGGTCCCTTCCTAAGTCGCCATAATTCTTCGCCTTCCCCCGTAGCTATCGGTCACTTCCTTTTTCCGGCTGCTTTCTTTGCCAAAGCCGCCTCCTTGGCTGTGAGAGTCGACATATCCTTCCCTGGGGTAATCACTGTCAGAAGGGAAAAACAAGGGGTCAGTAATCTATTACAAAGGAAAGAGAACGGGAAATGAATAGAGGAGATGGGAAAACATCTTATCAGGAGTCGGGACAAGAGGTGGAGGATCTTGAGCACAGAACGCCTTCTTCGGTCTGAAGCTCTCTACCCTATCACCGAACTTGCCCAGCAGTCGGTTGATTTCGATCGGTGCTTGGGCTAGACTAAGAATTCGCTCCTAGCACTCGACCGGGATATCAGGTACGGCAGCAGATGTAAGCAAACCATACGACGATTAGTGTCCAAAAAATAAATGGTGCTAGGTATGCAAGAAAAGGACAGTAAAAACCTTACCCTTCAGTTCGGCCGACCAGACTGTGGGCATGACAACTGTCGACCGGGGGTCAGTTTCGTACAGCCCATCGATAGACCCATGGAAGAACTTCTTCCAGCCCTTGTTATTGCTCGGGCACTTGCCTATAATTTTCCTCCCCTGCCAAGCACTCGGAGAGAAGAACCCGAGCTCCCCGGTCTGAGGGAAAGCTCGGTAGGTCCATAAGAATTCGTGGAGGGTCAGTTCGTACCCAAAATACTGGGCGACAGGTGCACCGCCCCCATCAGGAGCCTCCACGCATTGGGTGCGAGCTGGGCGGGAGAAATCCCGAGATAGCACGGAAGTGTTAGAGAGTATAGTGTTATTATTTATTAGTAGTTAGTGATTGGGTCAATATGTAATATTATATTCTCTTTACTTGATTAATATATATGATGGGTGTGACAATTGTCAAACCTAAGCTTCCAATTAACTGTTTTTACATGGTATCAGGACCTATGGTTCTCCAACCCTAACAACCACCACCACCATCCTTCCACCACTCGCCGTAGCCCATAACACCTTCCCAACCTGCGCCGCGGCTCCCACCACCCTCAGAGCTTGCGCCGCTGCTTCTACCACCCTCAGAGCTTGCGCCGCTGCTCCCACCACCCTCCCACCCCTCGCCGAAGCCCATACACCCTTCCCACACTGCGCCGCAACCCCTCCTCCTTTCTCCACTGCGCCGAAGCCCATATACCCTCCTGCCTCTTTGCCGTAGCCCACCACCATCCTGGACTAGTTACTTATTTGCTGTTTTGATTCCTTTTTTACTTTTGTGGTGTTGTTAGGTCCCTTGATGGACCCTTGATCAATTTTATTAGTTTTTGGTGATTCCCATCTTCTCCGTTTTCCTTCACATTGTTGGGTTTTCCACTCCTATCCGGCACAATGGCAGACCTAACCAAATCGGAAGCTTCTACACCAACCACAATTCACACAGTGGTTGCTCCTTTGGATCCCAACCTCAAAATTACTCCCACGCCCTTCGATGGCCAAAATTATCTGAAGTGGTTACAGGCAGTGGAATTGTATCTGAAGGCACGTGGGAAGATGGGTCACCTTGATGGGTGTGTGACCCTTTTGTTCCTACGGATCCTGGCTATGATAAGTGGGAGATTGAGAACTCCGTTATCATGGCATGGCTTATTAATTTGATGGTCCCTGAAATTGGTGAGAGTTTCTATCGCATGAAGACGGCTAAGGCGATTTGGGACACTGTTACATCTACTTTCTCTCGCCGGGGTAATTACACACAGGAGTTTGAGTTGCTTCGTTCCATTGACCGCTCGGAACAAGGTGACATGACTGTCACCAAATATTTCCAGTTTCTTACCACTAGTTGGGATCGTGTTGACCATCTTTAGGCCTATCAGCCTGTCTGTGTTACTGATGCTAAGGGATACTGGCAGCTACAAGAGAAGCAGCGGGTCTTTAAATTCCTTTAGGGCCTTCACCCAGATTATGATGCAGTTCGTAGTCGGGTACTTGGGATGGACACTCTCCCTACCCTCAGGAAGCCTTTACTTATGTACAGAATGAGGAGAGTCGCCATTTTGTCATGCTTCCATCTATATCTACTGAGAGGTCTGCTTTAGTGTCTGTTCCACCCAGAGATAGGACTCAGCAGTCCGCGTCTTCTGACCGCCCTGTGGTGATTTGTGACTACTGTTTTAAGCCCCATCATACTCGGGCTAACTGCTGGAGCCTCCATGGCAAACCACCTGGTGGTCGTGGAGGTCGTGGAGGTCAAGGAGGGGGTCGTGGAGGTCGTTTCGGTGGCCGTGGAGAGGCTGCCCGTACAAATCATTCTGCCTTTCCTGAGACTACTGCTCCGAGTTCTAGTGGTACTGCTCCCTCTTCTGATGCTAGCCCCAGCTCCTTATCTGCCACCGAACTTGAGACTCTCAGGCATCTAATGGCCCGGTGTGTAGCTCCGACATCTACAAGCTCCTCATCATCTTTTGCCCAGTCAGGTAATGTTGTTAAGTCACCAAGAGCACTTCTTTCTCATGTTTCATCTCCCTGGATAATTGATTCCGGTGCCTCAGATCACATGTCTCCTTCATCTAACATTTTCTTTGATTATGAGTCATCTTCAGGCCAAGATAAAGTTAGAATAGCTGATGGTACCTTCTCCTCTATTACCGGGAAAGGTCTAATTCATGCTACTCCTTCTCCACCCTTGACTTCTGTGTTACATGTTTCTACTTTTTCTCACAACCTTTTATCTTTGAGTCGTATTACTCGGGATCTAAACTGTAGTGTAACTTTTTACCCTTCTCGTTGTGTGTTTCAGGATCTAATCACGAGAAGGACGATTGGCAGTGGTAGAGAGGAGCATGTTCTTTACATTCTTGATGAAGGAGAGAAGTTAGCGCATCATGCTGTAGTTATGCAGAATAAAGCTGAAGACCTCCACCTTTGGCATAGGCGATTAGGACATCTCTCTTTTTCTTTACTTAGGCATATGTTTCCTACTCTTGTAGCCAATACTAGTATTTCGAATTTTTCTTGTGATGCTTGTGAGTTTTGGAAAACATTTTCGAGCTTCTTATGCTCCGAGTGATAATAAAAGGTTGGCTCCATTTTCTTTAATTCATACTGATGTGTGGGGTCCTTCTCGTACAATGTCATTAAAAGGTCATCGTTGGTTTGTTTCTTTTATTGATGATTTTTCTCGTACTACTTGGCTATACATGATGAAAGAAAAACGAGAAGTATTTGATATTTTCCAAAATTTTCACCACATGGTCCATACTCAATTTGGGGCAGTAGTTAAAATCTTGCGTTTTGATCAAGGTGGTGAGTATATTGATTCTGGTTTGGGTGCATATTTTTTTTCTCACGGTATTATTCACCAAACTTCTTGTACTGCCACACTACAACAAAACGGTGTGGCAGAACGCAAGAACCGTCACCTTCTTGATATTGCTCGCTCCTTACTCTTCCAGGTTAATGCTCCTCGCACATACTGGGGCGAAGCAGTCCTTACAGTTGCTTATCTCATTAATCGGCTCCCCACTCGTGTTCTCCATGAACAAACACCGCTTCAGGTTTTATCCCATCCTTCCCTCTCTGCATCCATTCCACCTCGTGTCTTTGGTTGTGTTTGTTTTCATCATAACCATTCACCTACCCGTGGGAAGTTCGATTCTCGGTCTATTAAGTGTGTATCTGTCGGATATTCTCCTACACAGAAGGGTTATAAATGCTACCATCCTCCTTCTCGGAAATGGTTTGTGTCGATGGATGTCACTTTTCACGAGTCTAAATCATACTTTGTTGACCCTCAGACATCTCTTCAGGGGGAGACAAGGTGTGAAGAGATGATGCCTGTTACTTCTGTGTTACTTATGATGCTTGAGGTCGAGAAAGAAAGGGTTGACAGAGAGAATGAGGAAGTAGGAATAGATGGGAGCGAGGGGGAATCTGGAGAGCCTGAAGGAGAGGGAGTTGAGAGAGGAAGAGAGTTAAGAGTTTATTCGAGGGGGACATGGAGTAAAAGGAAGACTAGAGAGGCTTCAGAGACTGTTGCTCCTCCTCCTCCACTACCATTCTCTCCGAGTGAGATGATGATTCAGGTAATTATTCTGATACACCTCCAAAGCTAAATGATTTAGATGTCCGCATTGCTGTTCGTAAGGGTGTTAGATCTTTTACTCAACGTCCTATCTTTAATTTTGTGTCTTATTCACATTTGTCTGCTTCTTACAAATCATTTCTTTCAAAATTTTTTTCTGTCAGTGTCCCTAACCATGTCCATGATGCTCTTGCTGATCCCAAGTGAAAACAAGCTATGAGTGAAGAGATGAGGGCTCTTCACAAGACTGGCACTTGGGAATTAACAACGTTGCCTAAAGGCAAGAGGACTGTGGGGTGCAAGTGGGTGTTTGCTGTAAAGCACTGGGCTGACGGTTCCATTGTGAGGTATAAGGCTCAGTTGGTAGCAAAGGGGTACACTCAGACTTATGGTGTGGATTACGAAGAAACCTTTGCTCAAGTGGCAAAAATGAACTCAGTAAGGATTCTTCTTTCCCTTGCAGCGAATCTGGATTGACCTCTTCACCAGTTTGATGTGAAGAATGCCTTCTTACATGGTGATTTGGAATAGGAGGTTTACATGGATGTTCCACCTGGTTTTGAAGATTCCAAAACAGAGGGTGAGGTGTGTAGACTGAAAAAATCTTTATATGGTCTTAAACAATCTCCGAGAGCTTGGTTTGTGAGATTCACACAAGCTATGCTTCGGCTTGGTTTTAGATAGAGTCACGCAGACCATACCCTATTCATCAAACATTCTGCACAGGGTAAGACTACTGCACTTATCGTTTATGTTGATGATATTGTTCTTACAGGGGACGACTTTGAGGAGATGGAAAAATTGAAAAAACAGCTTGCCACAGAGTTTGAAATAAAAGACTTGGGAGCCTTGAAGTTTTTCGGGGAATTGAACTTGCAAGGTCCAAACAGGGGATTCTCATTTCTCAAAGGAAGTACGTTTTGAATCTGTTGAAGAAAACAGGGATTCTTGATAGTAAGGCTTGTGATACGCCTATGGAGCAAAATAAAAAGCTTAGTGAAGATGGGAACGGAGAATTGGTCGACAGGGGGAGCTATCAGAGACTCGTAGGTAAGCTCATTTACTTGTCTTATACTCGTCCTGATATCGCTTTTGCAGTTGGTGTTGTCAGTCAATTTATGCATTCTCCTCGGGTGTCACACCAAGATGCTGTCTATAGGATTCTTCGTTATTTGAAGTCTGCTCCCGGAAAGGGCTTATTTTTTGCTAAGCATGATCACCTGAGGGTTGAGGCTTATATAGATGCTGATTGGGCTGGTTCTGTCACGAATAGAAGGTCCACCTCCGGGTACTGCACATTTGTAGGAGGTAACTTGGTTACTTGGAGTAGTAAGAAACAAAATGTTGTAGCAAGATCTAGTGCCGAGGCTGAGTTCAGTGCGATGGCCCAAGGTATTTGTGAGCTTCTTTGGGTCATGTCATTGTTGACGGATTTGAGAGTTGAATAGGTAGATTCTATGTGACTATACTGTGATAATAAAGCAGCTATCAGTATAGCTCATAATCCGGTTCAGCACGATAGAACCATGCAAGTGGAGATTGATCGGCATTTTATCAAAGAAAAGCTGAGTAGTGGGGTTATCTGCATTCCTTTTGTAAAAAGTAGTGATCAAGTTGCGGATGTCCTCACCAAAGGAATAGGAAGCCAACCTTACCATACTGCTCTAGGCAAGCTGGGCATGAGAGATATATTTGTACCAGCTTGAGGGAGAGTGTTGAGAGTATAGTGTTATTATTTATTAGTAGTTAGTGAGTGGGTCAATATGTAATATTATATTCTCTTTACTTGATTAATTTATATGATGGGTGTGACAATTGTCAACCCTAAGCTTCCAATTAATTGTTTCTACTGGAAGATCTCAGGCCAGGGGATGCAGAGGAATACGAGCGCCCGCTATGAAGGCGTTCTCGTAGAAGATGACAAACCCGGTTGACGAAAATAGGCCCAAAAAGGACTCTTCGGGACAGCCAAGGAAGATGAGTCCGTGATAGAATACCTAGTCCTAAATCTGACCAGGTCTTGCACCCTCAGCTCGCTGGCCAAGCCCCTACAGGAGAACCCGGGATCAGATTCTCGGACACCGACTCATCGCCCCCGAATCAAATGATCGGGAACCTGAGGACCTCTTCGATCCCTGCGGGTACTTCCATTGGAAATTTGGATGGGGACTTTACCCTCACTCTGACGATCAGAAGGGGGTCGGAAAGCAGGAGACTCACTTGGTTTGGGTGTACCCGATCGAGAAGCTTTATCGTCCGATCGGGATGAAGAATTAAAGTCAGAATGGCACATGTCTGGATTCCTAAGTGCCGATCGGGTTATCAGGGGACGACCCAAATACGGGTTGGGAACTCCTAGCCTAAGGTACAACGGAGGAAGAGTCAGAAGCTTAACAGGCAAGGTTTGAGTGTACCCGATCGAGAAGCTTTATCGTCCGATCGGGACGAAGAATTAAAGTCAGAATGGCACATGTCTAGACTCCTAAGTGCCGATCGGGTTATCAGGGGACGACCCAAATACGGGTCGGGAACTCCTAGCCTAAGGTACAACGGAGGAAGAGTCAGAAGCTTAACAGGCAAGGTGAGTAAGGTTCGGGTGACAAAATTGGCCTCGGTTAAAGAAGGCCTAGGATTCACAGACTCACTATACCACCTAAGCAAAGGGAAGGATCCCCCGATCCTAAAGAATAAGCAGAACCTCAAGAAGAAGAAGTGCTACTCTCGACTTAGTCTTAGAAGATTTCTACCCTCTAGAATTCACTCAAAAAACTGACAGAAAGGGCAGCGCCCCAGAAAAAAAAGCAAAGAAGTAAAAAAGAGCAGGGCTGAAGGATTTACACGGTCGGGGAAAGAGGTCGGGTGACTTTCTCTCTCTAGAATGGCAGAGCTTCTCTCTCTATAAATTTGCGAAAATAGCTTGAGAGGGTAGAGGACCCAGGGCCTTAATATATAGAACTCATCAAACCCATCCGATCCTTCTTACTCTAAAAATAGCATCATCAAACCTTATTTTTTTAAAATGGATAGATCCCCTCTTATCTAGTGCACGACATGCTTGTTATCACAGTTTGCTTGAACTCTATATTACGAGTCAAATGTTTAGTTTTTCTGTCAATGACAATCTCTGTTGTTAAAGGCGCGCCTAAGGCTCAAATTCAAGCGTGCTCAGCATTTGTGCTTTGCCTTGCCCTTGGCAAAGCCCCTTCAAAGAAATTTTAGGCGCGCTTTTCTTGTGCTTTTTTTATAAAAGCCCAAGGTGCAAAGCCCGCACGTCAATAAAATTTTGCATCAATAACTTAATTATGCATGAAACTAAGGCCCATATTCAGGCCCAACTAATATTAGCTTTAGACCCAACTCATGACCCTCCTCTTATTAGCTTTGGACCCATATTAAGATCCATTAAGCTGTTATACCTTCCAAAACACAAGACACATTCTTTAAAATAGAAGAATATTCTTCTTTGTGGCCAACACTAAGGGCACGTTTGGTAGGCAGGAGTGAACCTTGGAATGGATTGGTCATTCCTGGGTTTATTAATATGTACCATAAATTTTTTGTTTAAATCTGATTTTATTCCACTAATTGATTGTTTAAAACCCAAAGTGGAATGTAATTGACATTTTATTTCTAGAAACTTAGCCAAACAGAGGAATGGAATGACTATTGCTAATCGATTCCTATTCCATTCCATTCCATTCCTATCTTATTCCATTCCTGCCTAGCAAACATGCCGCCGTAAGTCTCTTGTTGGTTTCCAAAGCAGGAAAAGTAAAGAGAAAGAGAAAAGCCTAATTGTACAAATAATCTACAAAAGAATTAAGTTTGAAATTATGTGATAGTTTCATACTTGTTTAGGTATTTTTTATTTTATTATAAGGTAGATTATTTTGTGAAGCATCGTAGAGATAACTCACTAATTGGTCAATTGAGCAAATACGTTGAGTGTATATTACTTTGTAGTAGTTTATAAGTATATGTTAATTGTTGAGTTCATTAAGGGGGCATTCAACCATAGGTCCTTGGAAAAAACACTTTCCAAGAGCTGAGCTTTACCAACTGAGCTATATCCCCCCGAGCCAAGTGGAGCATGCATGAAGGAGTCAGATGCGTCTTCTAGTCTTTTCCCTGGCGCAGGTGGGCCATCCTGGACTTGAACAAGAGACCTCGCCCGTGAAGTAAATCATCACACCTACGGTCCAACCAATTCGGAGACACCAATAATTTTAGCTCATCATGGGTAGAGACACTATTGCTGGCATAATAACCTCTATACGAAATGCGAACATGGATAGAAAAAGAGTGGTTCGAATAACATCTCTACTAATATTGCCGAAAATATTGTTAAAATACTTTTACGAGAAGGTTTTATTGAAAACGTGAGGAATCATTGGGAAAACAACAAAATTTTTTTTGGTTTTAACCCTGCGACATTTTCTTGTTCCTGAATAGGCCTCTTCAATCTTTTTAGGTTTATGCTCTGTTGAGATTGTCCCACTATCGGGCGCTTATAACCTAGGTACTCAATATATAAGTTCAAGGGGCTACTCCACCCATTGCCAATTGGTTTTGGGTTGGATGCTCCAATTTAACATGGTATCAGAGCAGGTTATTGTTGGGCCCAATTTGTCCACGTGTGCTCCACGTCACTTGTCTCAGTAATCCATGTGTTTGGCTCTCAGTCTTGCCACACGTGCGATGGTGTGTTGAGATTGTCCCACATTGGGGACTTATAACCTAGCTACTCAATATATAAGTTCAAGGGGCTACTCCACCCATTACCAATTGGTTTTGGGTTGGATGCTCCAATTTAACATGCTCTACTCCGGGTAGGGGTACAACTCGGGCGGGCCAACCTGTGCCCAGCCCGGGCCTGAAATTACCCGGCTTGGGCCCACGGTACTTTCACCATGGGTGGGCTTGGGTAGAAAAATGCAAGCCCGAATTCAATTTTGGCCGGACTTAGGCAGAATTTTGCTAATCCGAGCCCGAGCCCGAATCCTATTTATGTATTATTTTTTACATTAGATTATAATGTTTTTTAGTGACAAAAATACATTATTAGATATTATTGAAGCACTAAATTACTAGATGAATGTTTTTTCCCAACTCTAAACAAAAAAAATAGATTTGATACTGTACATATTGATGTTTACATACTAAAAATCGGTTTGCACAAAAAAAAAAATAATGAAAATAAAAATTGCAATTCGGGTTCGGGTTCTAATACTAAATCATAAACCAGGCTCGGGTTGAAAAGCTCGGGTTTATGTCGGGCTTGGGCTCGGGCTTAGGCAGACTGCTTGAATTCGGGATTGGGCCTGGGCAGAGCCAAAACCCTTTGAGTCCCGCCCGAGTTGCACCCCTAACTCCAAGTAAAGAATTGCCCGATTTAGATTTAGATTTAGATTTGCACATATACTGTGGGTCTAATCAATTTTCTTTTTATCCCCAAAAGTCTCTCGACTTTTTTTGGAACAAAATGGCTCTCCGCACTACTCACGCGCATACCCTGCACTTCTGAAAACGTCTCATTTTGTTTTTCAGATTTCAAATGCCGTAACTGTTAAACTACAAGTCCATTTTCAATAAATTCTATATATCTGTAATCTAAATAACAAGATCCATGTTGACCGTAAATATCTAAAATAATTAAAATTTTGAATTTTACCGCTCAAAAATTCGGGTGTCAAAAGTCATTTATTCGTAAAAACAACGCATCTGTTGCACAGATCTTAAAAAAAAAAGCCCAAATCAAAAAATAAAAATTTGTCTATAAAACGGACAAAAAAGCTACAAAGCTATGGCCGTTTTAGCAAATATCACTGTCTTTACTACACTTGAGAACTTTGTGACTGCCTTTCGAACTTTAACGACAATTATATTACCCGGGGTGTAGACTATAATCGTAATAACAATTTCCTGTCTTTATTGTACTGCATAAGAATGACACTGACTTGTCAATTGTAACATTTCATTGAGTTTAGACTATAATCCTAGTAACATTAAACTATAATAGCAGTAACATGTCACTGAAATTGACCGTAACGCCTTTATATTTCCAAATCAAAGTCAAAATTCACTGCCTTATTTCATATCAAAGTAAAATTCACACTTTATTGTCAAAACACAGTAACATTTGACATTTATTCCCAAAAGGCATTTCAAATCTATAGATATATACTATTATTGGGACCAAATGCCCTTCCTAATGCTATCCATGTGGCCGCCCATGTGGAATTTTCTTCACCTTCCACATGGCACTTATGTGGCATTCCATTTTATTTGATAATTTTAGTTATACATTTTTAGTAAATAAGAACATTAATTACAAAAACTTTTCAATAAACCTAAAAGCCTCTCTTCAAAAGTTAAAACAAATGTTTTAGCATTGTATATGTATGTATTTAGTGAACATGAATATATTTTCTGATTAAGTACATTGCACATATTTTCCTAGAAATATATTTACCATTATACACGTATGTATTTAGTAAAGTTCATGTATATGAGTTAGGGAGATCACATTAATTTGTTTTTGATTAAATAAATTGCACAAATTTTTCTATAAATGTATTTAGCATTATATATGTATGTATTTAGTGAACAAAACCCTTATACATATATTTATTTAGTGAAGTTCATGTAAAGGAAATTGGGAGAAATACATGCCCATTAAGTGCTTAATATTACTACTTACTGCACACACCCCCCCGACTATATTTTAAGCATTCTCCTTATCTTTTCTGGATTTTTAAAAGGCTTGCAATTATGATTGTTCTAGAAGTTGGACACGCAATTGGCAAACGATATACACTGCAGTCACTGCTAAATATTTAGTAGCAAATAATCTGATTTTTTTTTTTGTTGAAACTTTTGAAAACAGCCCGTGCATAGCACGGATTCTTGCCTAGTTCATTTTACTTGGTCAAACCAAGTAAAATTACACTACCAATACAAACAAATGCAATGAAATCTTATTTCATTGGATATTAAATAGACTTTAATGACATTTTACTATCTTTTGGTTTAAAATGCAAACACCGCACTAAATCTAGAGAGAAGAACCATTAAATTACATATACATAAAATCCTAAATTCTATAACCAGTTTCGACTGAAGAAAATGTTACTCAAGAAAGCAGTAGCTTCGTATCATCGTCACTATCACCACAAAAACCAAGATTAAATTGTCTTGAGCAATAGAGTAAGGTTTAATTATAGGCTTGCGTCTAGGTATAGGCCACCTTCTCCAAATATCACCAAGAAAGTCGGTTGACCCTCTCACTTGGTACCAAAGTGAGTTGTATCACTGCAAGGGTATGATCCTTTACACATCCATCCCTGACGAGTTTGTTCCTTCCTAATCTTTGTAATTTTGGTTTCCTCCTCGCATGGCCCTGGTTTGCCAAAGTCGTCCTTGAGTATATGCGAAATTGACATAGTAGCTTCCGCTTGCATGGACAAATATTGGGGGGGGGGGGGGGAGGAGTTGTTGCTGGGTGGCCTGCGCTTTTTTTGCGCCTTGCACCTAGGACTCAAGAGGCATTTGTGCCCATGTGCGCTTTGTGCCTTTGAAAACTATGTTGGCATTGGATTTCAGGAACAGACGTACACATGCTCTATTGCATTTTTTCATTTTATTTTGTTTTTCTTTTTTCCTGAAATTCTCTTTTTGCTTGTGTAGAGCTCTAATCTGTTCATTGTTTTATCGAAATGGTATATGGTTTCAAAATCCCCGTTACTAATGATCTGTTGGTTGACTCTACTTTATTTCTGTCCCAGTGCCTCTTCTTCTGGTGGGATATGGTTTTGGAGCTTCCTTTGTTGCCCTTTTTGCTCAGTTGGGTGGTGGAATATTCACAAAAGCAGCAGATGTTGGTGCTGACCTTGTTGGAAAAGTAGAACAGGGAATTCCCGAAGATGATCCTCGCAATCCTGCTGTCATTGCAGATTTGGTAAATAATCCTTTGTCATTGTCTTCATTTAATTATGGATTTGTATTAAGTATGCTGCACAGTGTGAATAGCTAGTGTGTAGTTGATCATGGATGTTTAGATGTACATGAAAATTTTAAGTAAACAATTTTTGTGGACTATTTATATCATCTTTTAATTATCGTAGTTTAAGTTCTTCCCTTCCATAATTACTAGATTAGCCATCTTAACAATAAGAATTTTGACGCAGTATTATCCGATAATATATGAAGTGAACTTCACCTTGGATTATTGTGTTAATTACCTCATTACATAACACACAGACAAGTTTTTATGAGTGTCATTTTGCATACAAGGTTGAGAAAACTTTTAATTGAAATGGTGAATAGCTAAAGTTAGTTGTAGGACAGGATCTGAGATTCTGAATTCCTGTAAAGTTTAATGAATTTTATATTGTTATGCGTACAATAGGTAGGATCAATCTGACGGCACCTTTTGTGAAGTTAGTTTAAAGCTGAAGTAACAAAGGTTTAAAATCACATATTTCTCCCCTAGCCTTGTGGAGTAGGAAAATGTTGAAATGGGGAGCTGTCTCGACATTGACGCATATCTAATTGAGGACTTTGCTTCAATGGATTGTAGAGTCACATTCCTTGTTGGCTCTTGGTTAGACTTTTTGGAAGATATGAGCCCGTCTTTCTTTACCTTGTAAGGTTGTGCAACTCGCTTGTACATGGTCTAAACACATGCTTTAGCCGCTCAGTGGATTTACTCGTCCAAAAAAAAAAAAAAAGAATGAAAGAGAGAAAAAAAGATCACCTGATAAAATTACAAACCCAACTATACTTCCATAAACAAAAATGGATTTTAGCATGTTTTTTTTTTTTTCATACTTTTTTTTTTCTTTTATTTTTTGCCTTCCCTTTCCTCCGTGTTAAGTCCTCCTTGGTTTGTCAGTTGCAGTTTTATCTAACAAAACTTCTTTTTCCCCCTTTCTTTAATTGTCCTATGTGCATTCAATAGATGCTCACTACAGCGGTCCATTCAACTGAAACTCACTTAGCATCATCTAGTGACGACTAAAGAAATTTGAATCATGACCATTTTGGAGTCCTGGAGAATTTTTGTATTGTAGGATCATGGTATAGGAGCGGTGTGCCTAAGGATGCAAAGAGTTATCTGGGTATGCATTAACAGTTATACGTTGGCTGAGACACTAGTGTAATTAGCTTTAGCAAATAGAGATGGACGTTTTATGTATGTGCTCGTCTTGCTGTTAACTATTTGTTACTTTCCTAGCAAGCCTGGTTTCTTCTACATCTAATGTATCCCTGCATATTAAGCCAAAAAAGAATTTCAAAAATCTGTTGAGGATGGATGAAAATGAATTTACTGCTTTCCTAGCAAGCCCAATCTCTTGTCAAGGAATGCAAAACCTAATTTACTTTGGGCACTTCCTAATTTGCATTCACTTAACATTTTCTTTTCCAAATAAAATCCCCTAGTATATGAAAGAGTGAAAACGTGCTTTCGTTGTTGTGGAATAAGAAGCCTTCGTATCTAAATGCACCTATTTAATTTATTCGGGCCGATCGGCTAGAGGTACGAGGGCACTGTTCTAATGGAAACCGAATTGACCTAGCTGCAGAGGAGAAGTTTGACTTCCGAGAGCTGATCCTAGCTTGGACCTCTTGCCGCCTAAACCTCTGCCAAGCAAGTGCTGCTTTACCCCCAGACTCTAGAGAATGATATGCATTCTCCACTTTCCGATCTCGCAAAGAGAGAATGTGTTTTTCCCGGGGGCTTGTGTCTTTTAATAGAGTGTCTGATCATCCGAAAAGACCAGCTAAGCATCATTGGCTTGGTCAACCTTTACCTGACCAACTACCTAATACTATGCAGACTCATCAACCAGCGTTTTTTAGCTTTGTTCAGGATTTGGCCCAAACTGTTCAGCAGATTCCCACACGTCACCACCCATTCGACTCTTTGTTCTCAACTCTTCCCCAGCCTTATTTGATAAGGCCCCTTACTATAGGATAGGGCGTTAGCGCTTTAGTTTGATTGCAGGGGCGTGTTTCCCGCCATTTTCCACAAGAATTCTGATTTATTGGCAAAGAGGCAAAGAAATGATTCATCATTCCACTCCAATCGATTCAAGAACAAGAAAAAGAACTATTGTATTTTGTTAAGACAATGTATAGGCTGTACTTTTGTACACAATCCATCCTCACAATTCACTTCCTATTTCAGAAACACACCCTAAATCTTTCATTTTTCCTTGGAATTGTTGTTGTGATTGATCTATTTGGTTGAGACTAATAGGTCTACAATATCCCTAAACGTGGAATTCTTTACCTCCTTTAGTATAACATGGTACATATGTATCGGGAAAATAAATAGATGACCTGGCCCTGGACAAGCACTCTGATGCTTTTGGAGGTCTGCTTCATTGTGTCCATTGTGCATTTGTTTTAGTTTCTATATTCAGTAAGATTTGCAACAAATTTCATTTATTTTTTGTTATTATATCTTATCCTGGTGAAATCATTGATTTTACCTGGATAGTTGCGCTCATTATTTGTCGATGTTGAAGGTTGGAGACAATGTGGGTGACTGTGCGGCTCGTGGTGCTGATCTTTTTGAAAGTATTGCGGCAGAAATAATCAGTGCCATGATACTTGGGGGAACAATGGCTCAACGCTGCAAAATTGAAGGCAAGAACCTGGTTCCTTGATATATGAATAGCTACATTATTTCATCTATTTTTATGTTCATGGTCTGCCAGACAGTCCATGCTCTCAAACCCGGCTGAGTATTTGATTATGTATTCAATTGTTTTCTCAAACATGAAGCTACTGCAGAACATGCCATAAATGCTGTCCTCAACTGGTAATCATTCGTACGTACTTTATATATTTGACTTGCCTGTAACATACATAGCCTTCGAGAACTTTAACACTTGTCCAAAATGAGAAAGTATACGCCATTAATCAGGTGTCTGCTGATCCAATAACACGATCCGAATGTATGCATATTGCATACCTATGTAGCACAGACACAGACACGTCACACGGGCACGATACGACACGGAGACGGCGAAACGGCAAATCCCAAAAATATAGGATACGGAGACGGCTAGGATACTCCGAATAAAAAAATATTTTTTAGTTTTAAGTAAAAAAAAAATAAAAAATTAGAAGGGAGGATTAAACATCAACATTATATTACATATCCATCCAAAAAAAAAAACTCTAAACTCAAAACCCTTTTTGACTCATGTAATAACTAATAAAGAAAGAATATAGACGAAACAAGATTTAAAAAGAAAGAGTCTAAGAGGCTAGGGCTTATATGATATTCTGATATATGTACTTGTATATCATTTTATTTTGTTTGTACCCCCAAGAAACACTTATTTTAAAAAGATCACCATTCCTCAAACCCAAGAAAATAATAATAATAAAATAGGATCACTAGGCCAAAAGTGTCCCAGGAGTGTCCCTCAAGAAACACTTATTTTAAAAAGATCATCATTCCTCAAAAACCCAAAAAAATAAAAATAAAAAATAAAAATAAAAAAATAAAAAATAAAAAATAAAAAAAGGTCCACAAGGCCAAAGTGTCCCAGGAGTGTCCTAGAAGTGTCCTGGCATGTCTTGCCATGTCCCAGAAGTGTCCGACAATATGATTTAATTTAAATTAATCCAGACACTTCCATAGCCGTCTCCCGTGCGTGTCCCAGCCGTGTCCGTGTCCGCGGAGTGTCGGAAACGCAAACGGCACCCCAAATGAAGTGTCCGTGCTACATAATTGTATACTCTGTAGATCGCATCTACTCCCTTTGGTCCTTGTGTACTAGTACAATTTGTTTTGTTTGGTGCATAATTGTGGAAGCATTGAAGTTTGGTGAAGCACCTTTGGGTTTCTTTTACTGGTGGACATTGACTTCTTGTTGGGAGGAAATATACTTCTTTTGCTCTTAGCAGGGTTTATTGGTTTATGTGTTTGGCCGCCTAACCATAATCTGTCATCATGTGGCTATCCCCAAAAGATTGTGTGGTTTTGCATTGATCAACACTGTACCAGACTACCAGTAGCTCACCATGTTCAAGTATTCGTTGTGTTCTTCTGATCTCCTCCTTTGAACAAAGAAAAAAGATCAGTCCTTTGAGAAGTTACATACATGAGCTCGAGATAGTTTTAATAAAGAAAAATAGTAACGTCAAATGCAAAAGTTTGGCTACTTATGAGTTATGTTTCATTTATAATTTTTTTTTAGGAAATATCTTAAACATTATTACTACCTTTGTAAGCCTCACAAAATAATAATATTCGTCATCATTATTTTGTGACCTATTGCATAGATTGGTATAGCTAAAGTGGCAAAGATCTGTCGATTATGTTCTGATCAGCCCCGCTGTTCTATCTGAAGGACTGATTAGGGTTTGCTGATCAGCTTATTGGTATTAAGTGAAATACGATAATCATATTGATTTTGTGAATAAGCCTTGAATTTAGCGATGAAATCTGCAGCCTTCATAATCCCGAGTGTTCTAGTGCCTCTCTCTTCTGCTAATTTGTGATGACTGATCAGAGATTGTTTCTCTGTTATTTTTTTATCCTTTATTGCTGAGTTTATGTTGATGGCTTAAATTGCACCTGTTTCATGTATATATGTCTTATTTGACGTGTTTGCTTCATGCATTGATTGTTTCTTTCTTAAGAGTGAGGTCCATGTAATTTCATTCTATTGATTACAAACTGATAGTTGTTTCTTACGTGCAGATCCATCTGGCTTCATTTTGTTTCCTCTTGTCGTTCACTCATTCGACCTGGTGATATCTTCAGTTGGAATATTTTCAATACGGGGCACGCGTGAGTCTGGAGTAATTGGTGTTCCAGAGGATCCAATGGCAATTCTTCAGAAAGGATACTCTATTACAATTTTTTTAGCTGTTGTGACATTTGGCTTGGTAATAGTTTCATCTACTGCTGGAATGTGATTACAGTGTCCTCTGTGTGTGCGTATTTTTCACGTAACAATAGATTATATATGATATTTTACAGCTTTTCTACCCCGTATCTCTATTTTCTTCCTTAGGATACTAGGACTGCCCCTTCAGTTCTAAGATTCATAAGCTTTGTAGCACGGACGGGACACGGATGCGTCACGATACTGTGACACTGAAAATCTAAAAAATGCAGGATACGGCACAGCTAGGACATGGTGAATGTTGAATTAAATTTTCTATTACAATTACTGTGCCCACTCCAGTCTCCCGTTTCCTAAATTTTCATATAAACCTATTGCTCATCTCCCACTGATACTTTTCGCTCAATGTTTAACAAGTATTTTCAAAGGAGCCACCATGCCGTGTCCATTCCTGTGTCCAGCTGTGTCGGCCGCATGTGAAACATTTGTATGTAAAGTAAAATTAAATTAACGCATTTTTTCGTGCATCTGACACATGTCGGGCCACAGACACAACACCCAAATTGAAGTGTCCGTCTACGTCGTTCATGAGTTGTAAGCCTGCATTAATGTCTTTTTGCCTTTTCTTTTGTATTCTCATACATGATTTAGTTGGCGGTTGTTGGTTTACTTTTACAGTCGACACGGTGGATGCTCTATACTGAACAAGCACCTTCTGCATGGTTAAACTTTGCTTTATGTGGTTTGGTTGGAATCATGACAGCGTATATTTTTGTCTGGATCACCAAGTACTACACTGATTACAAGTATGAACCGGTGCGCACATTGGCTCTTTCTAGCTCTACAGGGCATGGAACTAACATAATTGCTGGCATCAGTTTGGGTCTGGAATCCACAGCCCTTCCTGTTCTAGTCATAAGTGCATCTATAGTTTCAGCTTACTGGCTGGGTCAGACTTCCGGGCTGGTCGATGAAGCTGGAAAACCAACTGGTGGATTGTTTGGAACAGCGGTGGCAACGATGGGAATGCTTAGCACTGCTGCTTATGTTCTCACCATGGATATGTTTGGTCCAATTGCTGATAATGCTGGTGGAATTGTAGAGATGAGTCAGCAGGTAACCCTGTAAATTATTTATTCTATGTTTGGTACGAAGGAATGGAAAAAGGGAAGGAAGAGAAGGGAGGAGGGATGGAAGAGGTATATGTTAAAATGTTATTTGGAAAAAGCTTAGGTTCTAACAATAAGCTAGAACCTTTTATATTAAACATAAAGAAGAAATAAAAACAAATATTACAACTAGGTCCTTGGACTTATAACAAAATACAACATAACAATAAAATAACTCTAACATTCCCCCTCAAGCTGGTACAAAAATATCTCTCATTCCTAGCTTTTCCAGGATAGTATGAAACGGTCGACTCCCAACGGTTTTAGTAAGAACATCAACAACTTGATCGCAAGTCTTCACAAAGGGAACACAAATAGTACAGCTAGTAATATTTTCTTTGATGAAGTGTCGATCAATCTCCACGTGCTTTGTTCTATCATGTTGAACAGCGTTATGAGCTATACTGATAGCCGCTTTGTTGTCACAATATAGCTTCATAGAGTCTGTCAGTTTAACCTTCAAGTCCTTCAGCAAAGACTTGATCCACAATATCTCGCAAATAGCTTGGGCCATGGCCCTAACTCAGCTTCTACACTAGACCTGGCAACCATGTTTTGCTTCTTACTCCTCCAGGTAACGAGATTACCTCCAACGAACGTGCAGTACCCTGAAGTGGACCTCCTATCTGTAATAGAACCTGTCCAATCAGCATCAGTATATGCTTCCACCCTTAGGTGGTCATGTCTCGCAAAGTGCAAGCCCTTTCCAGGAGTAGACTTTAAATACCGAAGGATCCGGAAAACGACCTCTTGATGTGACTATCGCGGTGAATGCATAAACTGACTAACAACGCTAACAACAAAAGCAATGTCTGGACGGGTATGAGACAAGTAAATCAGCTTACCAACGAGTCTTTGATAACTCCCCCTGTCCACTAATTCCCTACTACTGTCATCACTAAGTTTATGATTTTGCTCCATAGGTGTACCACAAGCTTTGCTGCCAAGCATCCCTGTCTCCTTCAACAAGTCAAGGACATACTTCCTTTGGGAAATAAAGATCCCATGTTTGGATCGAGCAAGTTCAATCCCAAGAAAGAACTTCAAAGGCCCCAAGTCCTTGATCTCAAACTTAGTGGCCAACTGCTTCTTCAATCTTTCCATCTCCTCCAAGTCATCTCCTGTAAGCACAATATCATCAACATAGACAATAAGGGCAGTAGTCTTACCTTGCGATGAGTGTTTAATGAACAACGTGTGATTTGCATGACTCTGTTTGTACCTTAGAAGCACGAAGCGGGGGGCAGGGGTGGGGAAGCGGGAATACATAGAAGAGTCTAATGTTTGGGGCGTCTAGGAAGCGTCTATGTTAATTAAACATAATAAATTTTATGAATTTATTTGTATTAGAAAGAAAAAAAAAATCCCGTATTTTTACAGTAAGACAAATAAAATTGAGCCCAAGGAGGCTGGAGGCATGCGAAAAGTTAGTAAAGTAAAGTGTGATATATTGGATATAAGCTTTTCTTTGTGGTTTCTTTAGAAATAACAATATATGGGGTAAAATCAGTAAACACAGAAGACGTGGGTCTAGTCATAATAAGAAATACTAAAAGTTATATTACACGTATTTAGGGTTTTAAAACCCCTCATGACTGTTGCTCTTTCTCTCTCTCTCTCTTCCCGACATCGTCTCTCTCAGTCTCTCTCTCTCTTCGATACTTCGGCTATGACAAACCCCTTACGACTGCTGCTCTTTCTCTCTCTCTTCCCAACATCGTCTCTCTCACTCTCTCTTTCTTTGATACTCTGGCTATGACGAAGCAAGCTAAGATCTCAACAAGTTTTTATGGCTCCATGACAACAAATCTCAAGCTTCAGGTTAGTATTCTTCCTTTCGTCTCTTCGTCTTTCTCTATTTCCGTCATTCTTTTCTTCCCCTCTTGTTCTTCTCTTTTTTCTTTTTCTGTTGGGGAAATCACGAATCTCTGGTGGTAGAATCGCAAATCTAGGATAAGAGAATCGCGGATCTTGAACGATTCTCACTAAGAACTGCAGAATCGCGATTCTAAGGGACAATCGATGGGGATATTGGCAATTCCTGCTTCTAAGGTTTGTATGCAAACCGAAGCATAGCCTACGTGAATCTCTCAAACCAGGCCCTAGAAGACTGCTTGAGGGCATATAGTGATTTTTTAAGCCTACACACCTTCCCATTTGTCTTGGAGTCCTCGAATCTTGGAGGAATATCCATATAAACCTCTTCTTCTAAGTCGCCATGTAAGAAAGCATTCTTCACATCAAATTGGTGAAGTGGCCAATCCTGGTTGACTGCCAGTGAAAGGAGGATTCTAATTGAATTCATCTTCGCGATTGGGGCAAATGTCTCCTCATAGTCCACCCCATAGGTCTGAGTGAACCCTTTTTCCACCAACCTAGCTTTATGCCTCTCAATAGAACCATCAGCCCGGTGCTTCACAGTATACACCCACTTGCACCCTACAGTACTCTTTCCTTTAGGTAACCTCTGTTGTGAAAGGTGCGCCTCGGTCGCGCAGGCGGGCGCAAGACATGAGCCTCACCTTAGGCTAGGCGAGGTGACTTCAACCAGGTGCACGAAAGGCGCTCCTTTTTGCGCCTTTTCAGCAGGCGCAAGGCGAATGAGGCTCTCACCTAATGAAAGCAAGACCTAAGCACACATTTTACCCCCCAAAATCCCAATCGCATCTCAATTTGTTTTTTTTTTTTTTTGGGGGGGGGGGGGGGGGGGGTGAGAAAGGGAAGAAAAAAGAGGCGAAACCAGGAGTTGGGTCATTTCGGAGCTGCTGAAAGCCTGAAACCAGGTATTTTCTCTTCTTCTTTGATCATCTTCTTTTTCCGTCTTTGATCATCTTCTTCTTCTTCTTCTTCTAGAGTCACGAGACTCGCGCCTGTCTGTGTGTGTGTTTTCTATTTGCTATCTGTGTCTGCGATCTGTCTTCTTCTTCTTCTTCTTCTTCAAGTTGCGAACCTGTGACTCTGTTCTCTCTCTCTCTCTCTCTCTCTCTCTCTCTCTCTCTCTCTCTTTCTTCTGTGATCTGTCTGTGATCCTCCTTTCTTCTTCTTCTTCCTCCCTTCTTCTTCTTCTTCTTCTTCTTCTTCTTCTTCTTGCAATGTGACTCTTTTTTTTTTTCCCTTTCTTTCTTCTTCCTGCGAAACATCAATGAGCAGTGAGACAAACAGTCTTTTTTTTTCTCTCCCCTTTATAGTTTATAGTTGATTCATGAATTCGTTACCTTTATTATTATTATTAATGATTTAATCTCTGACTTGTATGTAATAATGTAAAATCATATTATAATCATCTAAAATCATATTTTGGATAAGTTATTTATATGTAAAATCATGTAAAAAAAATCATGTAAAAGTGCGCCTTGCTTCGCTTGATCGCGCGCCTCGGATTGCGCCTCGCGCCTAGGCTCTAGGGGACCTTTGCACCTCAGTGCGCCTTGTGCCTTAAATAACCTTGTAGGTAACATGGTTAATTCCCATGTACCAGTCTTTTTGAAGAGCCTTCATCTCCTCAATCATGGCATGTTTCCACTTGGGATCAGTAAGAGCTTCTTGTACATGGTTAGGAATACTAACAGAGGAAAGTTTTGAAAGGAAGGCTTTATAGGAAGGAGATAGGTGAGAATAAGAAACAACGTTAGATATAGGATGTTGAGTACATAATCTAACACCCTTTCGAAAAACAATAGGGACATCTAACTCACCTAAGTCAAGAGATCGTGTATCGGAGGAGTTACCTGAATCTTCATCACTTAAAGAGAATGGCAGCGGAAGTGGAGAAATAGGAGCAGCACAAATTTCTGGAGTCTCTCTGGTTTTCCTTTTACTCCATGTCCGCCTGGAATAAATCCTCAACTCATTCTCCCTATTCTCCCTCTGTCTCTCACTAACCTCTTCTTCTTCAGGCTCCCTCTCATTTTCTCTCTCTAGTTCAATTCTTTTTACCTCAATCATCAAAGGCAAAACCGGTATCTTCTCACACCTCGGCTCCCCCCTGAAGAGGTACCGTAGAGTCAAGAAAGTAGGATTGTGACTCATGAAATGTGACATCCATAGTGACAAACCATTTCCTAGACGGAGGATGGTAGCACTTGTATCCCTTTTGAGTGGTAAACGACAAACACACACTTAATAACACGAGGATCTAATTTTCCACGGGTCGGACGGTGGTTGTGAACAGAGCAAACACAACCAAAAACACGAGACAGAATGGATGAGGATAGAGAAGAGTGAGAAAGGCCTGTAGAGGAGTTTTCTTGTCCAACACACAAGTAGGGAGACGGTTGATAAGATAAGCTGCGGTTAACACGGCCTCACCCCAATAAGAGCCGGGGGCTTGAACTTGGAACAGTAAAGACCGGGCAACATCTAAAAGGTGTCGATTCTTACGCTCTGCCACTCCATTTTGTTGTGGAGTGTCAGTGCAAGAAGTCTGATGGATAATCCCATGGGAACAGAAATACTTACTTAAACCTGAATCAATGTATTCTCTTCCATTATCTGACCTTCAACTTTTGCTACCGCCCCAAATTGGGTACTTACCATTTTGTGGAAATTTTGAAATATAGAGAAAGCTTCCCATTTTTCTTTCATCATATACAACCACGTAGTTCGGGAATAATTATCTATAAAAACACAAACCATCTATTACCTTTCAAGGACAGTCCGGTAAGGACCCCAAATATCAAAATGTATTAAAGCAAAAGGAACAGAGCTTTTAATATTACGGGGAGCGTAAGAAGCTCGAAAATGTTTCCCAAGTTCACAAGCATCACAAAAAATATTGAAGTTTGATGTACTAGTTTTTTCAACAAGAGAAGGAAACATATATTTAAGTAAAGAAAAAGATGGATGGCCTAGTCTCCTATGCATGCCAAAGCACTAAATCATCTGCTTTATTCTTCAAAACGACAGTATGATCAGCAATCTTTTCTTCCTCATCCAGAATTTTCTCTCCCTCTTCCAGTATATAAAGTCCCTATGTCTCTCTACCAGTGCCAATCACCCTCTTCGTGATAAGATCTTGAAAGACACAATGAGAAGGGAAAAAGGTTACACAACAATTCAAATCACGAGTGATACGACTTAAGGATAAAAGATTATGAGAGAAACTAGGGACGTGTAAAACTGAAGTCAGTGGTAAAGAAGGAATGACTCGAATAAGACCTTTCCCCGAGACAGAGGAAAAGGTACCATCGGCAATGTGGACTCTATCCTGACCTGGGCAGGGCTTATAATCACAAAACAAGTCAGAGGAACGAGACATATGGTCAGAAGCACCTGAATCTATAATCCAATGAGATGAAGAGATAGAAAGGAAAGCTCTTGCCGGCACGACAATGTTACCTGGTTGTGCAAAAGAGGATGAGGTACTAGCAGCTAACAATGAAGTACACTGGGTCATCAAATTCCTGAGAGTGTCGAGTTTGGCTGGAGAAAACGGGCCCTGATCATAAGTAGGGGCAGTATCAACACTAGGTGGAGTCTCAGTATCAGTAGTAGCATTATGAGCACGAGTACCACCTCCTCGGCCTCCCGAACGACTTCCACGACCACCTCCGCGACCTTCCCGAGCAGCAGGGGGATGTCCATGAAGGCTCCAACAATTGGCTCAAGTATGATGGGGTCGATGACAATAATCATTAATCACGACAGGTCGGTCTGAAGGAGTAGACTGCTGGGTCCCTTCTCTGAACTGGCAGAAACTAGAGTTGAACGCTCAGTGGCGGCAGGTGAAAGCATAATAGAACGATGACTCTCCTCATTCTGAACATAGGCAAAGGCTTCCTGAAGGGGAGGGAGAGTATCCATCCCAAGTATCCGACTACGAACAACATCATAATCGGAATGAAGCCACTGAAGAAACTTAAAGACCCATTGCCTCTCTAGAAATTTCCGGTACTCCCTCTGCATCAGTAGTACAGGCTGGCTGAAAAGAGTGCAGGTTGTCAAGACGATCCCAACTAGTGGCAAGTGAGGTGTAGTATTGGATGACGGTCATATCACCCTGCTCAGAACGGTCAATGGAACAGAACAGCTCAAACTCCTGAGCTTAGTTCCCTCGTCGAGAGAATGTGGAGACAACGGTATCCTAAATAGCTCTAGCTGTCTTCATACGATAAAAACTTTCGCCAATTTCGGGAACCATGGAGTTGATAATCCAAGACATAATTATAGAATTCTCAATCTCCCATTTATCATACCCGGGATTTGAATTAGGAGGGGCAGTGACACGCCCATAGAGATGTCCCATCTTCCCACGTGCCTTCAGGTAAAGCTCTATTGCCTGTGACCACTTCAAGTAATTTTGGCCATTGAAGGGAACGGTAGTGATTTTGATATTGGGATCCAACGGTGTAACCACAGTTTGAATAGTCGCCACTGGTTTTTCGGGGTTGACCATAGTTTAGTGCACGGATGGAAAACCCACAAAGACTGAAGGAAGATGAAGGAGATGGGATCGAGGAAACAGATCAACACGATCTGTTTAACGGTCCATTAGGAGACCAAAAAAGAACTCCAAACAGTCAATCGCCAATCAAACCAGTATTTGTAATGGTGCTGAGTGAAAGTGTCCTTGTTGGACTCGAGGGAAATTGGGAAGGTGGATGAGGCTTCAGTTTAGGCCAGGAGAGGGCTGGGTGTTGGTGCAGGGGCTGGGGTGGTCTGGGTATGTGCAGCGCAGGCTGGGAGGGTCTTACTGGCTGCGGCGCAGCCCTAGGGGGAAGGGAGGTGGCCGGCGAAGGTCAGGGTGGTTGGCGGAGGGGTGGCGCAGGGAGTGGTGGTGGCTGGTGGCTGCTGCTGGTGTTAGGGTTAAGGTTTGAGGTTTGGCTCTGATACCATGTTAAAATGTTATTTGGAAAAAGCTTAGGTTCTAACAATAAGCTAGAACCTTTTATATTAAACATAATGAAGAAGTAAAAACAAATATTACAACTAGGTACTTGGACTTATAACAAAATACAACATAACAATAAAATAACTCTAACAGTATATATCCCTAGGGAAAGGAAGGGAGCATTCCTTCCTTTTGTTTGGATAAAGAAGAAGGAACTAAGGAAGGAAAGAAGGGAATATTATGATGGTTGACTATTTATATCCTTACATTCAATATGTCATTTTCTGTGAATGGCAAAAAATCAAAAGAGGAGGAAAGCTTTTTCTGTCCCAATCCGTCCAAAAGTGGATGGATTGAAATTTGTGGGCATGTAGGGAAGAAGCATCCCTACCCTCTTCCTTTCCTCCTATCGTCCTTCCGACCAAACTAGTGTTTCTACCCTCTTCCCTCCCATTTTCTTCCCCTCTTCCCTCATACCACACATATTGTTAGTAATTTTGGTCCTATAAGGAAGGTTTACCTTTTACGCTTGTTTCCCTTTTAACTTATGAGCTGGTTGTACAATCTGAAATATATAACTCAGCCTGAAAGTGTTCGGGAAATCACTGATTTACTTGATGCGGTTGGGAACACCACAAAAGCCACCACCAAAGGATTTGCGATTGGATCTGCAGCCCTTGCATCTTTCCTTCTGTTCAGCGCTTATATGGACGAAGTTGCTGCATTTTCTCATGAACCTTTTAAACAGGTGGGTGTTTACTGTTATTTCATTTTGCCTAGTCTCTCACGTATCTTACGCGTTTCCATCCTGCATCTTAGTTCGTACTGCTAATTTATATACAGGTTGACATTGCCATCCCTGAAGTGTTTGTCGGTGGATTGTTGGGCTCTATGCTTATATTCCTATTTAGTGCATGGGCCTGTTCTGCAGTTGGTCGAACTGCTCAAGAGGTTGTTAATGAAGTGAGAAGACAGTTTATTGAGAGGCCGGGTATCATGGTGAGTACTATTCTCTCTATCAATTTTCGTGTTGTAAGATGAATCTGGGTTTCCAATTGTTAAACACGCTTGACAGGAGTACAAGGAGAAACCAGATTATGGGCGTTGTGTTGCCATTGTAGCATCTGCATCTTTGAGGGAGATGATAAAACCCGGTGCTTTGGCTATCGTGTCACCTATAGTTGTTGGTATGTTATTCAGGTTTTGTTTTTTCGGCCTTGTATGCGTCTCTTAAACGAGTGTTCCCGCAATCATATTATGTAGAATGTGCAGTGCATGTGGTTTCATGAGAAAACATGTTACAGATTTGCGCATTTATGATTTAATACTATCTATGTTTTATGTCAGTTTTGGATGACAGATGTGACGAACATACTTTTGCATTCATTGTCATTAGGGTTCGAGGAATGCTGGGTTCTGTGTCTGTTATTTTCGTTTGACTTAACTGTTGGCATGTGATTCATGTAAATGCTGTGTTTGAGAGATTCTCGGCACTGCTGATTCTGTGTTCTTTTACATATGGCTGAACCTGTACATGTAAATATAGACCTCTGTCCATGATGCAACAGTCATGGTTGATATTAATCATTTACCCTTGCCCTAGTTGTTTCATTAGCCAACAGAATGTACAGTTTATTGTTTTCATGAGAAGCAATGTGGTCTAGACGTGCCATTCTGTTAGAAAATTTGACTAAAGTCACCACCGTGTTACGCCTGATCACGCTTTTCAGGGGAAAAATGGAACACCGCCAATCTCCCCGCCTGCTTTTCAGCGTAACTGTGTGTAACACGTGGGTGACTTCCGTCAATTTTCCTCATAGAATGACATCTATGGACCACATTGCTTCTTTTAAAAACTTAAGGACCAATTGATTCAATTGAAATTACAGGGACTAAAGTGAGACATGGGCCAAACTTCAAGGGTGTATATTGTAATCAAGCCTAACGTGTGCTGTGTCAATATTGAAAATGGTTCAATAAGGTCTACTTTGTACCACTGACAGGTTTTGTGTTCCGGATATTGGGATACTACACGGGGCAACCTTTACTTGGGGCTAAAGTTGTGGCTGCCATGTTGATGTTTGCAACTGTTTCGGGGATACTTATGGCTCTCTTCCTAAACACTGCCGGTGGTGCCTGGGATAACGCAAAGAAATATATTGAGACAGGGGCTCTTGGAGGCAAAGGGAGCGATTGTCATAAAGCTGCAATTACCGGCGATACGTAAGTGTTTATTATGGTTGGACTGGTATTATATCAGCAGTTGCAATGGTAGCATAGTGTGTCATAATCATGATCATGGGTGTTTATTGTTTATTATTATTATAATAAGAGTAGTGATGGAGTAAGCAGCTTGTTACCGAAAAAGTGGTAGCCTCCCAATCAAGTGAATTCATTTAAGAATGACAATTCATTCAACATATGTAACTCAAAAATATGTTGCTCTATTTTATTGGGATGATACAAACTTTTTGGTAAGAACCTTATTATCATCCCATCATTTCTCTTATTATTGTAGTAGTTAGTAGTATCTATGATGGCCATAGTAGAAGTGATGCAAGTACATTAATTGTTTGAAAGAGTTTCGAAACGGGATAAATCTCTCGAAACCAAAGGAGATCAAAGAAATATACACACACGCAAACAAACAAAAGAAGAGAGAAATAAATTCAACTCCCAGCATTTATTGATTTTACCAATGTTAAATCACCAGTTGCTCGAAAAGCTTAAGCTACTAGAGAATGGGTCCAAAATTGTATATCAAGCTTCAACACTCTCCCTCGCGTGCGACTCCATCTCGCACGTGGAAAGGCAACCTAGGAAGCACGGGTACTTCACTTTGGGTGCCGTATGCGTACCGAGTACTGGGGGGGGGGGGGGGGGGGGGGGGTTGTGTTACAGCACGCGTGGGTACAATTCTGACACTGGAACTATGTCTGATATGTTTTAATCAAAAGAATGAGCTTGGACACGGCGTGGGTATGGCAAGGACATGGCGGGACACGGAATGGACACAACACTTTGGGGGGTAAAAATCGACATAATTGTAGCTGAGACTACTGTCGAGGCTTCTCCATCGTCATACAACCGTCGCCGACCCGTCTCCACCGTCGTACAGCCATTGCCGACCAGGTTTGGTAAAGTTCCAACCGTCGTCGCCCACTTCTCTTCCAGCCGCAACTCAGCCCCTTATTTTTTTTTCCCACGTAAATGGAGTATTTGGCCTGATCTCATAAAAACTAAATGGGTTTTTGATGGGGAATTGGGTTGCTTGGGTAATGCCCAAATTTTTTTTATTATGAAAACTGACCTAAAAGCCCACAAAACCAATACTCTCTCTCTCTCTCTCTCCAACCACCCCCCCCCCCCCCCCCCCCCTTTGGGGCCTTAGTGCTTGTATATAGTATAATATATTCATTTTTAATTTTTTTAATATTTAACTTTGTAGTCTTGTCTTGTTTTGGAATATTATATAATAGTATATTTTATATTTAACCTTTTCTATATGCATTATTATAGTATCAGACTTAAATCTTTTTTCTTTTCTTTAAAAAAAAAAAAAAATTGATGATGTTCAATACCTTTTTTTTAATAACTAATTTTTTTTTTTATTCAACATACGCTAGCCGTACCCATACCCTACATTTTTTGAAATTGCCGTACCATCGTAGCCGTGTCACGTGCCCATACCCGTGCTACATAGGAGGCAACAAAACTAAACTCCGAGCCAAATAACAAAGTGCAAATAAGCACACCAAGGCGGGCACAGAGACTTAAATTTGAGACCTCCTACAAACAACGCTATGATGCCATATTGAGTCACCAGTTGCTCGAAAAGCTTAAGCTGGTAGAGAATGGGTACAAATTGTATATCCCACTGACCTTCACGTGCGACCCCTTCATGCACGTGGAGAGTTAACAAACCAAACTCCATCATAGAGGAGGCGAGTAACAAAGTGATATGCACACCAAAGTGGGGACAGAGACTCGAACTTGAGACCTCCCACAAGTTGTGATGCCATGTTAAGTAACCAATTACTCCAAAAACGTAAAGATGTTAGGGAATGGGTCCAACAATGTATACTAAGCTTCAACATGCAACCATCATCCATATTTATTTTATTTTATTTATTATTATTATTATTATTATTATTATTATTTTTTTTTTTTTTTTTGTAGAAAATGATAGTAGCATTGTTGCAAGAATTTGATATGTTTAAGTTTCAATGTCCCCTCAAATGGAATTTTTCCTTGGGAGCCACTAGTATTTGTTTGGCCTAAATAAGCTGCATTTGACAGTCAACTTTTCATCCTTTTTCTTTGTTCCTGTAGTGGTAGTGTTATTAAATACTTGATGGGTAGCCCTAATCAGCAATAACAGTGCGCAATGAAAATACCCCAGTTTCATGAGTTTCAACAAAGGTTTTGAGACATTGGTTAATGCTCTCAAACTTATTTATTATTGTTATCGTGTGAAGTTTTTCTACATTTTGAAATTTTTATTTTCATAATATTGGTTTGGCAGTGTTGGAGACCCATTCAAAGATACAGCCGGACCGTCCATCCATGTGCTCATCAAAATGCTCGCAACAATAACTCTAGTCATGGCTCCGATCTTTCTGTGAGAGTTCTTTATATTTCTTCGGCATACGTCACCCTTTTTGTTTAAAACTTCATATACTTTACAATGCACATATAGTTTATTTTTGATGTTATTTGAGGGTGCTTGATTGATATTTAAATCGAAATTTTCTTTTCCTTCATATGAATAAGAGATTTAACTGCTAAATTTAGTTGTAATTTGGTAATTTTTACTACTTATTTTTTTTTTGGTGGGTTAGCCTGAAATTTGTAACTAACAAGATACATGCATGATTGGTGGATCAGTTTAGTATTATAGTGTTTTTCTGTGTCTATTGTATCAAAACAAGAATGAGGCCCTTTTAGCGAAGGGGCAACGTTTGGGACACAAAAAGGTTACAAAGAGATCCTCACAGAAGGATTTGGCATCCCATGTGGCACCAATGTGGCATAGTTAAGTATGGTGGGTCTTACTATCACAGGTGATGCCACATCCTTTTGTGAGCATCTCTTTGTGACCATTTTGTGTCCCTAGCATTGCCCTTAGCGAAGTTAGACATCAACTTATGGGTCACCCGTAGATAGGGATGGCAACGGGGCGGGTATGGGACGGGGCCCCTTACCCTGCCCCCTCCCCGCTTAATCAATACACCTCCCCAACCCCAGCCCCGGGCTGCAGAGGTTTATAACAATGTCACTTTTTGAAACTGAACAAATTGAATAAGTCTGGCGTGTATCTTAAACTTGCGAGTTTGAAAGAATAATTAAGTTCATATGCATTTTAAAGAGGCAGTTTCCGTAATACAACCAATTTTGTGGTTTAGAGAAAAATCAATTGAGTAATTATGTGCTTATGTAGTTACTTTTCAAATACATATGAGTCCGTGTGATGGTGTGAAAATAACCCAAGAATAGGGATTTTATCAGACCAATATTGCATTGGTTTTCATTGGGCCTATTTCAGAAATCACAAAACAAGATCAGCTCTGAGTTCCATTTCTAATTCTGTTTGGTTCTTATGATGTTGGTTATCATAAAAATTTGTTAAGGAGCAATTTTAGGTTGTGCAAACAGTCCACTTGAGAACCACATAATCAGTTTTGTAAGTTCAGTAAGAACCAATAAAACTAAGACGTGGTATAAATCTGAACCTGTTTTCATCATTCTAAAACATGCACGTTTAGAAAGAATTGATTGCAATGTAATGATTTGTCAAATGGCCAATTTAGTTTGAGAAGAAATGCTTGCAGGATTGTCTCGAAGCATTATTCCAATTGTTGTGGGAGACCCAATCTAACACTCCGTTTGGTTTGATTTTGAAATAGAACAAAGTAGAATTGAATTGAGATGAATTCTTGATAAAATCCGACCACTTTTGGTCTGATTTGTAAATCCCATAAAACAAGAACTGGATAAAGTTTGAAATGAATTCAATTATAGTTTTAGGTCAAACCAAACACAAGAATTGGCACAAGCAAAAATTACAAATCAATTCTTTTCTTGTTTGTGACAAAAGGACTGTCAGTGTAGAACAGTGGCATTAATACTGAAGGCAAGTCTATTTAATTGGATACAAGTATATATCTCAAGTTCTCAACAAGTAATTGCCTAACAACAATGCTAGGAACACACTTTCTATCACACCCAAACCACATCCTTGCTTTAAATGCATGTACCCTGTGCTATGTAAGTGGTGCACAGAAAAGTGTGAAAAATTCAAACAGCACAAAATACATGCATTTAAAGCATATGATATGATTTGTGGTGTAGTTGAAGGTGTGCCTGCATTATTCATTGCCTAATGCGTATGAGATAGAGAGTTGTGGACTTGTGCATATTTTAAGAAGATTACTCCAAACTCCCAGACAATAGACACTAAACAGTAAACACTAAACAATAGGGGAGGTCCTAGCTTGATGACAGGATCATAAAAAGCTTAACACCTCTCATTCTTATTACTTTTTCAATATGAAAAAAAAATAATAAATAAAATAAAATAAAATAAAATATTCAAAAAGTCCTGAATAATTATCATTAAACATCACTTTACACTCCGTTTGGTTTGATTTTGAAATAGAATAGAACAAAATAGAGTTGAATTGAATTAGAATTCTAGTTTTCCTGTTTGGTTTGAAATAGAAATGAATTCAATTCTGTATGGTTCCTTTCAATTATGTTGTTTGATTTGAAGCTGAAAATGAATTGAATCAATGTTATTTCCTAAAATGCCCATGTTGTTTAGTGATTTGCAAGTCTAGCGTTCATGGAGGGAGATTGACATGAACATGATGGTGGTGGTGTTTGTTAGATCAATTTTCTGTTGAATTTTTTTGTTTAGGGATGGAAATTACAAATAGGCTAGCCAAACTGAATCTAAGATCAAGGGAAGTGGTTTGAAATGGGACTCTCTTCTCAAAGCTCTGTCAATGGAGAATCATCACCCTTCCACTCTCTTATCCATGGATTCAAGCGCCTCATCATCTCACGAAGAATGGTTCTTCTTTAGTTTTTACTTCAAACCTGTTTCCAATGAAAAGTCGAAGGCGAAGATCGTACGGGACAGTAATGGAGTTTCTGGGTTTGTTAAATCTGATCTTCAGCTTGAGGTTTTCATGGTTCAGCAGCATGATATGTGGTTTGGAGTATTCTAAACCCTAATCCCTTGGGGGGTATTATTGGTATTTGGGTTTAAAAGAAATGCATATTTTGAAAACTTGAAATTTATAGATGAAATCCCAAATGAATTCTTCAACCACCTTTGGTAAACCCCCTCAATTTGGTGGAATTGGAAGTGAAATAAAATAGTAAATTTTTATGTCAAACCAAACATAAAAATTGACGCGAATAATAATTTGTTTATGGCAAAACCAAATAGGCTTTAGGAGCTCGGGTTTATTGAGCGCAATTTTGGCAATATTTTGTGGGGTGGGTTTCCCTATCCTGTTGTCTCCCGCATTGCTTTGCTGGATACAAGGTTCTATGATATGAATGATTTTTATCCCCTCAACACACAAATTTCAACTTCTTCCCTTTCATTTATAGGGTTTTGGCCCCCCACCCCCCTTAAACCCCTCTCTCTCTCTCTCCTTCCCCTTGCAGAAAAGTTCATTGACCACCAAATTCAATTCCCACATGGAACAACCTCTCACAAAACCAAAACCAAAATCAAAACCAAAACCAAACCCAAACCCAAATCAAACATCATCATCAGCAGCGAATGAAAACAACAAATCCGCCAGCCGGAAGAGAAAACTACCGACGCCGCAAGAGCTGATAGAGCACTACGAGTCTCAAGGAATGGAAAGACAAGTGGCCTCCGTCAAGGTCATTCAAGATCTCCAGAACGCCCTCTTCCGCCTTGTTGTCACTTCCTCCTCCTCTACTAATACTACTACTGGAAAAGAAGGAGGCATGATTAAAGAGGGCAGGAAGCTGGACGTCATCAACACGCGCCTCCGCAACATCGAGACGAAGCTTTATTCTAAGCCTGGCCACGCTGCAACCTTTGCCATTGGTCTCACTTCTGGTGCCCTTTTGCGTGGCATTGGGGCCGTTTTCCCTCAAGTTTTGGGTGCCGTTGGTCAGATTTGGAGTTCTGTACGCGCCGCCACCACCTCTCATAAATAAATCCCCCAATTCCAAACACACACACACACACAACCCCACCCCCCCCACCCCCCCCCCCCCCCCCCCCCCCCAAACAAAAAAAAAGAAAAAAAAAAAAAAGAAAGAAAAAAAAGGGGTGTTCCGTTGAGGATTATTGATTGATTGGGAAGATAAAGAAATTCTTGCTCCAATCTCTCCTCCTGTGTTTAGTTGCAATTTATTGAATTATGTTGGTGTAGCTTCTTTTAGAATTGTTTTGTGCATTGATTTATCTCCCTTTGCTATTGCATTCCTGTTAGTTCCTTGTGTCAGTTGGGGTGAGAAAAACTTGAAATTTGTAGCACTGGTTGCAAGAAGACCGGGGTTTTTCATTTTGTTTAGGGTAAATTACCCGAACACTCTCTCAACTATGACCTGTTGTGACTAATACCCCTAAACTATTTTAGCCATATAGTTTTTTTTGGGGAAAATACCTTTTACCCTCCTGTGGTTACACTCATTTTCTCATAACCCCTGTGGTTCATTTTGTAACACTTAACCCCCCTGTACTACGGACTGAAGTGAGACTGTTAACTTTTGTAACGGTAGTCCCACTTCAGTCATTAGTACAGGGGGGTTAAGTGTTACAAAAAAGAACCACATGGGGGTTATGAGAACATGGGTGTAACCATAGAGGGGTAAAATGTATTTTTATCTAAAGAATATGTATAGGGGCTTGGGGGTATTAACGTCATTTCCTTTTTTTCCGTTAGAAAAGTTAACAGTCTCACTTTAGTCCGTAGTACAGGGGGGTTAAGTGTTACAAAATGAACCACAGGGGGGTTATGAGAAAATTGGTGTAACCACAGGGGGGGTAAAAGGTATTTTCCCCTAGTTTTTTTTGACACTTAGACTCCTCTTACACTCTGTTTGGTATGATTCTAAAATAAAATAGAATAGAATTGAAAAGAATAGGAAAGAAAAGAAATGAATAGAATTGATTTACAATTCTAATTCTTATGATTAGTTTGAAAGAGAAATGAAATGAAATGAATCACGGTTATTTACTATATTGTCCATATAAAAAGAGGAGGTGTGAAATATATAGGGACAAGTTTGGTACATCACATTGTTTCACTTAAAG
Source organism: Hydrangea macrophylla (assembly GCA_033977485.1). NCBI lineage: Eukaryota > Viridiplantae > Streptophyta > Magnoliopsida > Cornales > Hydrangeaceae > Hydrangea > Hydrangea macrophylla. Next base: position 6,563,643 of record CM066990.1, on the reverse strand, counting down.
TGAAATCATTTCTCACCAAATCCTATCAAAAGTAATAAGAATTGTTTATGGGCTAAAATAAGAATTGGTGAGAATTGGCTAGAATTGAAAATCAATTCTTTTGTCAAACCAAATACAAGAATTGCTACAAAAAAGAATTGCAAATCAATTCTTTTCTAGTTTGTGGCATACCAAACAGACTGTTAAACATCCGTCAAAAAACTCAACGGAAAGACATCATGTGAATGGCACATGATATGAGAAACTAAATTTAAGACCAAATTGTCCTAATGGCCTTCGGCCCATCTCTCTATCTTTTTCTTCATTTTGAATCTTCACCATGTGCATGTGCATGTGCATGTACATATATATATATATATATATATATAAGCATATATAGTATACACATATTGAAGACGAGTTTAATCCGATGTGTCATTGACAAACCATCCAAATCTCTGAAAAAAAATTGATTCCAAAAATATCATACTTCACACCAATATGGTCAGAAATGGGTTCACAGGTACGGTGAAACAAATGTCAATTAATAATAATAAAAAAAATTCATAAGAAAAACTCGAGAAATTCATTTCATCCCCAAATTTTATTACAGTCAACTAGGGGTGGTAATCGGGTCGTGTATGCTTATAATCGTGTCATTCTTAAAAGTGTCATAATTGTGTCGGGTCATAAACATGTTGGCAATACACGGTCACCTGTTTAACCCGTCTAGCCCGTGCAGAGGTGTCATCGGTTCGGTTCGGTTCGGTTCGATTCGATTTATTTATTTATTTTTATTTTTATTTCTTTAGTTTTTTCATTTTTTGAAAACCAACCGAAGTAATCAGTTCGGTCGATTTTTGGTTGATTTTGCCAATTTGGGCAGTCAGATCGGTTTTTTAGTTATAGTTTATATATTTTAATTTATTTTTTTAGATAAATTTTTTTTTTATTCATATTTATATTATTTATATTTTAGACCCCCAGATTATTAAAAAAAAAAATGAGAACTAAAAAAAATGCTTCAACTGTTAAAATATTATGATCCAAGCTTAGGTTGAGACAAGAGTCTCAACCATTTTTATATTAACCATTACAAAGAGAATTTACAAGGGTGAATTAGTATTATATCCCTATACAATAGGAATAAGAGGCAATAGACCATTGAGTTAAAAACGATTTGTATCAAGTCCCTTCCTTTTTTCTATGTCCCAAAGTACCCTTGTAGGTCAAGTTGGTCAACATCCTTCCTAAAGATAACTTTTCATAATTGATTCTTCCCCAAATTTCTGTCCTAAATTTAGTCTTCCAAAATTGGAAATTCTGAAATTGACCATAAACATACATAACTTCCAGCAACAATTCATTTACAAATAAATTATAGATCTTCATGGTTCTCTTCCTATTATTGTAGAGAGAGAGAGAGAGAGAGAGAGAGAGAGAGTTGTCCATATGCATCTTTACGAGTTTGAAATCTTCCAGGGCATGCACAACATCAGTCTCTTCTTGGTCCATAAGACGTTTGCTTCTTAAACGAATCATTAAAAAAAAAGGTTTTGGTGAGGAGTTCAACATTTTTCGTGAAGAATCCGACGTGGAAAGGGATCGTGCCGGGATTCTTATGCTTGATTATTGATATAGTCAACATGGGGAAGAAAAGTAAGATATTGGTGTAATTAGGGTCCTTTGAGACTATGATTTATGATGTTCCCACTTTAAAAGTACATTCTTTTTTATGAAATTCATAGAGTTTGATTTCCATGAAACTAAGTTTCTTCTAAGAGTATTCGTGAAATTTTCCCATTGATTCCTTATATTGTTAGCTTCTTGTCAGATTTTTCGTTAAATTCACTCAACTGTGTGTGTATTGTTAAATTTACCCAGTATTCGTGAAATTTTGTGATTGCCTTGTCAAATGCTATTTTGGTGTTCTTCATGGTGTGCCTTATCAGGAATTTCGTAGAAACAACCAAAAATACAGGTTGGTTGTGAAATTTACATGTGGTCGTCAAGTAGTAAAATTCACTATTTAACATCGGGGGGCTACAGTTCTATATGTGAAATTCACAGACCTAACAACACAATAAATTGGAAATATGGTGGGATTCAAATAGTATAATTGTGAATTTCACAAATGTCAACACCTTAATAACCTTTATCTGCTGAGACGCTTCTAAAGACCTGAAAACTTACTAATAAAACATTGTTGGGAAATTCACAATTCACAAAATGCACTTACCCCATTACTTAGTTGTTTAATTTCTAAACTACACAATCCAACTAGAGAAAAATGGTGTTTGATATAAATTGTGAACTTCTCAAACCTAGTATAAAGTTATACAAATGCAAATGTGAATGTAGTTATCTATTTAAATGGCTTAATGACCTAATATAATCAGAATAATGTGTTTTGTGAATTTCACAAGTCTCACTTATGTGACTTATAATCCAAATTTTTTTTTGCTTAATATACCACCAGCTTATTTTGTGAATTTCACAAGTCTCACTTGTGGGACTTATAAACCATTTTTTTGGCTTCATGTACCAACATATTGTTTGTGAATTTCACAAGTAAAATAATGACCAAAAAAATTGATGATGATCTTATTGTTTCAAGTTGGGAATAATGATTGCTATAGAAATATATTGTCTAGCATGTATGTAATTAATAGAGATAATAAATACATTAATGCAAGGGTCAATGATTGAAGGAATTATAAGTACACTCTTTGAACACTAGGAGAAGAGTAATGAGAGGCACACAACGAATTGCACAAATGTGCAACACATGGTTGGACCTTGAGCTGAAAAGCCTATGCACACCTTTTTGTGTGTACAAGCTTTTCAGCACAAGGTCCAACACTGTGCTGCACGTTTGTGCAATTCGTTGTGCACCTATCATTATTGCAAGGAGAAACCCAGAAAAATCACCACAAAATGTGCTAAAAGGGCCGCATGGATTAAGGGGAGTAATGAATGTAATTAGTCTCACATTCAATATCTTTAGGAAAAAAAAAACATCACATTCAATATAAATCACATTGTGAAAAATCAGGAGTTAAAAGACCAAATTAAGTAGAGCATTAAGTCACTGATTTACGACATATATGCTGTATATATATACATATATATCTTACAAAGTATAAATAAGGGTATTCAGGGAACAAATAAAATTATTAACCATGATTAGGTGTATTAACTAGGATCCTAGGGATCTAGTATTAAATAAAGATATTTGGTGTCCTTTATCCATGAAAGTACATTGATGGGGGATTTAATGGCAATTGTCTAAATTTACAATAGGGCCCTTAGGTAATAAACTCGAAAATTAAAATAATAAATGCCAACAACTCACTAACAACTAATTGACAACTAAGGATATCTCTCATGTCTAGCTTGCTAAGGATATAATGATGAGGCCTATTTCCAAAACCTTTAGTGAAAACATTCACCAACTGTTCACTAGATTTCACAAATGGGGTACAAATTGCACCACTACTCAATTTCTCTTTTATAAAGTGTCTGTTAATCTCCACATGCTTAGTTCGATCATGTTGAACTGGGTTGTGAGTAGGGGTGTCATTTGGAACGGAAAATCCGATTCCGACCGATTCTGATCCGAAAAATTCCGATTTTGGCAACTAAATATGCATTCCGAATTCCGAAAAAAAATCGGATCGAAATCGGAATTGTTTTCAGAATTCCGAAAAATTTCCGAAAATATTCCGAAATTGTATTTTCCGAAACATTTCCGAATATATTCCGAAATATTCCGAAAAATTTTCGAACGTATTCCGAAATTGCATTTTCTGAAACTTTTCCGAAAATATTCCGAATATTCCAAAAATTGTGTTCATCCCACATCGAAAAAACACAAAAAATGGGATGTGATGTGCTTCTATAAAAGGCCTACAAGTCTCAAGTGAAATCCTACTAAGCTTGAATTCCGAATATTCTGAAAAATTTTGAAAATATTTCGAATATTCCGAAAAATTCCGAATCTGATGAAATTCCGAAAATTCCGAAATTTCGGAATCGGAAATAATTTTGGAATTTCCGAAATTTCGGAATGGAATTCGGAATGCATTTTTGGCTTCCGAAAATTTCAGAATTTTTTTTTTCCGAAAGGGGTGTTTCCGTTCGGTTCCGGCTGAAACACACCCCTAGTTGTGAGCAATACTGATGGCTGCTTTATTGTCACAGTAAAATCTCATGGGATTAGGGGGCGTATGATTAAGGTCTCTCAATAAAATCTTATCCACAACAGCTCACAAATTCCCTTAGACATAGCCCGAAATTCTGCCTTCAGGTTGTTACTTGCTGCGCTAAGTAACAAGATTTCCTCCAGCAAAGGTACAATACCCTGAGATAGATCTTCTGTTTGTAGCTGAACCTGTCCAATCTGCATCAGTATAGCCTTCCACTTAAAGGTGATTATGTATACCAAAGAATAAACCCTTTCCAATTTCAAATATCTGAGGATTCGAAGAACAACGTCATAGTGAGACTCACAAAGAGCATACATAAACTGGCTGATTACACTCACAACAAAGGCAATGTCAGGGCGAGTATGAGACAGATAAATCAACTTCCCAACCAATCTCTGATATCTCCCCTTGTCAACCACTTCTCCATCTGTGTCATCCCCTGATTTCTGATTAACTTCCATAAGAGTATCACACGCCTTACTCCCTAGCATACTAGTTTCTTGCATGAGATCAAGAACATATTTTCTCTGAGAGATGGAGATCTCTTGTTTGCTTCTTGCTACCTCAATTCCCAGAGTATCACAGGCCTTACTCCCTAGCATACTAGTTTCTTGCATGAGATCAAGAACATATTTTCTCTGAGAGATGGAGATCTCTTGTTTGCTTCTTGCTACCTCAATTCCCAGAAAATACTTGAAGCTTCCCAAGTTTTTTATTTCCAATTCCTTGGCCATGTATCTCTTCAACTCCTGTATATCTTCCACATTGTCTGCTGCAAGAACAATATCATCCACATATACTATGAGAGCTGTGACTTTCCCTCGTGAGGAATGTCTGATGAAAAGGGTATGATCACCTTGGCTTTGTTTAATAACTTGAGTAAACCTTTCGAACCATGCCATCGGAGACTGTTTAAATCCATACAGGGACATATTAAGTTTGCAAACCTTTCCCTTAGATTTGGAGTCTTCAAACCTCGGAGAAACATCCATATAAACTTCTTCAGCCAAATCCCCATGCAGAAAGACATTTTTAACATCGAACTGCTAGAGAGGCCAATCTAAATTTACAACAAGTGATAAAAGGATTCTCACAGTGTTCATCTTAGCAACTAGAGCAAATGTTTCCTTATAATCTACTCCATAAGTTTGTTTATATCCCTTTGCCACCAATCGAGCTTCATACCTCTCAATAGATCCGTCTGATGCTTGATTGTAAACACCCACTTACACCCCACTGTCTTGTGCCCTCTAGGTATTTCAACCAATTCCCAGGTGCTATTTTTGTGGAGAGCTTTCATCTCCTCAATCATAGCGTGCTTCCATTTGAGATCAATGAGTGCATCCTGTACATGGTTAGGGACAAACACAGAAGCAAGCTTGGTAAGAAGGAGACAGACGACTATATGAGACAAATTTAGATATAGGATGTTGAGTACATGACATAACACCCTTACGTGTAGCAATTGGAATATCTAAATCATAAAAAATAGTAGTCGGAGGATTAGGATTACCAGGTCCCTCAACAAGGGAAAGAGATAGGAGTGGCGGATTTGAAGGAATGGTCTTATCTTTCATCCTCAAAGTTTTTCTCTGATATACTATATCCTCTTTCTCTGGATTTTTTTCTTTTGCAATGGTGGGTTCTACAAATTTCTCTCTCTCAGTCTCTTGCATGCCATCAATTTTTTCTACCTCTTCCTTCATCAAGAGTGCCTAATTGTTGGGTTTGTGCCTAATTGTTGGGTTCGTGCCCTCAAACCATTACTTTATGTATGAGACATTGACATTTTATATATGGCTATCAACTTTACATTTCGTTGTGTATTGTTCATTTCATAAGATGATTGTTAATCATTAAGTATCATAGTAAGTAATTCGTGTGTGTATGAGATACACACAAACGAGATACGAATTACTATTCATTGATACTTAAAAATTTGTCACAGTGGATGATGAGACTAGATATCTCATCAGGTTTACCTGTAGCATGATTAACTACCATTGGATGAAGTGATGAATCTCAATCACTAGAGTTTAACTCTTAGTTAATATGCTAGTGCTTATAGTGCATTGACGGACCTGAGCTTTCCTATTGATGCTTAATGCTGTCAACAGTCGATAGGAACTCATAACTAGTATAAGGTACGTGTTCTCAATCTTGAGACGATTATGAACACAGACTATGGATATGGCTGCTTTGACTTACCAATCAGTGAGGTCTTAAAGATCAACACCGGGGTATCTTGGGTATGTCATGTTCATAGGGTTGTGAACATATATTGTCAAAATATAATCTGACATTTGTTACAGAGTAAGCATTCCCTTGAGAATGTCACCAAATTGATTACTGAGAACCGCAGTCTTGTTGATAAGTATTTATCAACATGCTTGGTAATCATGAGAGGTGAATGGGACTCAAGGAATACAAGATGTAATCATTATTCAGGTTGACAGTAACAGTTATCCGTCTACTTGAATATGATTACGAATGCTGAAAATAGAGGGACATTAGCACACCATACAAGTCTAGTTATCGCTTTGGATATGTTCTTTTACATTGGAGTTCAGTTATCATTTTATAGTGGAGTTAACGTTAACTGACAAGTTAGTTAATTTGCTGATCAAAGAGTTTGGTCATGGGAATTAACAACTGGTCTGAGCCAACAATAAAGAGCCTAGGAGGTTCCACTCTTAGATCTGCTAGGATGCTTAGAAATGCACATGAGGATCATGCCAAGATAGGTTCGATCGATCGAAGTAGTCTTGATCGATTGAAGTCTAGACAGGTTCGATCGATCGAAGTGGTTTCAATCGATTGAACTTCGATCGATTGAAACCACTTCGATTGAATGAACATTAGGTCGGTTCTGGGAATCTATAAATAGGGCAGCTGCATCCAGAAAAAGAGTTCGTCGTTTTATTATACCAATGCATATATATATATATATACATTCCAAAAATATGTTAAAAGGGTGTAAAATTGCTAAATGTAAAAGGTATATAAAATCACGTAATTCAAATAGCAAGCAAGATGATATGCAATAGAGAACAAAGAAACTTACCCAAGATCCAACCGCGATATAGAAACGTGCAATGCATACACAAAATATAGAGCCTAAGAAAAAGGTCTCTAACGCATACACCAAGACCTAGTCTAAGGTGTCGCGCATGGAGTCGAAAATCCATAAAATCAAGAAATAAAATAAACTAGAAAAGGGTCAAGAAATCGTACCTTTATAGCGCTATAAAACAAATGTTAGTCCACATGCTTTGAACAAGATACAATATCAAAATCCAAGCATTATACCAAACTTCTAGCTTAAATCTATCAAACATGGGAAAGTTGGCATAATCATGCATTCCTTCTAATTTGTTGAAATCACAACACCTCTATAGTTATACAAGTCTCAACTAGGAGCCAATGTAATGTCCATATAGAGGTGGTACAATCCCAACATGGTTACAAGGAACCCATGACTAGGTGCAACTAATTATGATTTAACACAATACCAAATGATGTCCTAATGGCGAAAATTAATACATAGGTGATGAATGTATGAACATGAACAAGAACAAGCTATGAATTATTCACTGAGTTGGATCTTTTAGCCTCTAGATTTAAGTTTAACTAATCATAATCAAAACATGGTTTAAGCCTTGGGTCACGGAAAAGTCATTGGGCCATTATTTGCAAAGTTTATCAAATCAATTACAGAATTCTGAAAATTACAGAGAGCAGACCAGACATTCAAAAATAGGAAGAGCACACTTTCTATGGTTTGATCTTAATGCGTTTTGGATACAAAATGCCTCTGTGAGTCTAGTTTCTAACCCAAAATAAATTCAAAGATCAAACGGTTCGATCTCCAGGAATTAGATCAAAACCAAACATCATTCAGAATTTAACAACTCTCTGTCCAGAGATTTTGTGTGATTTTCTAAAAATAGTAAACGAATCTGAATTGCTTCATTGTTTTTAGGGGATCTTATTAACATATTAAACTTCACAGAAACATTTATTTAAAGTAAAAAATGTTTTGTTAAGGCTTTGATCTATTCAAATTAAAATTGACTCACTGTTTTGAAATTTTGGATAGAGAGTGACTAGTTTACAAATCCTAAGCCCAAACCATCTTAAACACGAAATCTCATCAAAACAAAAAATGCAGAGGTAGATTTTTGTGTTATGAACACAGTCCAATTGGTCTCATTTTATTCTAACGGACCATGATTTAATTAAAAATCCTTGATCGTTGTTGGTGATTGAACTCACTGCACCAATATTGACATCTAAGCCGTTGGAGTAGGCTCTTCTTAAGCCCTAATTCCTCTCTCAAGTTGATGGTCGTTGAGGAATATAGACTTACTTTATCCAATTCTTTTCCCATGTTAATGAACCTTGGGTACTAATTATGACCAAATCCATATAAACCTTAATGGAATATGAGGAGGATTCCTTGTGACTTAAATTTTGATGATCCAAATCATGAGCCAAGACTTGGATCCACTAATTACATGTGGACATAACTATGATCAACCTTGATTCCCATATAAATCATAAGATTATAGAGAATTTAAAGGATCAAACTCAAGGGAATCAAATGAGATATTGAAAATCTCAAGAATCCCAAGAGAGGAATATAAATAATAAGGAGATGGAATCAAAACTCAATTGATGTTCTAAGTTAGACGTTTCTTTAGAACTTATTTGGTCTTAAACCCAACGCTATTTAGATCCAAATCAATGAAAAATAAATGGAAATTCAATCACAATTCTAGTGGTGTGTGATGAAATGAGATAGGAAAAGACTTTTGAAAAATGTGTAAAAGATCCTAAGTAGTTCTATGAATTGTGATTGAACTTGAACTAAGAGCTAAAATAAAATTAGAGGTCACCTCCAATATCTTCAACTTTTTTGTGGTTTGGATGTCTTCACAAGATTCTCCAAGCTCTTCTTTCAAATTTGAAATGATTTTTTTTTAATTCTATCTAAGACTCTCTTAATGGTAGTCTCCTAATTACATAAAAAAAATTGCTCAAGAATCCTCCTAGAAGTTGTTCCAGATTCAAGATTCTCTTGTAATGGGATGTTCACTCCTTTATATAGACAAAATTTTAAGGGTCATTTTGGTAAATTCGGGGGTAAAACCCTAATCTCGAAAGTACTTTTGATGGCACAATGTGTATTATTTAAAACAGGCTGTTAAAAAAGGGCGGCACTTGGTGGAGTTGTCCGCGACACTCAGCAAGCGCCGAAATGGCACTCGCCAATTTCCGAAATGACATTCATCAAGTGCCAAAGTGGCACTCTCAGAGAGTGTCGCAGACAACTTACGGACTGTCGTCTTTTTGTGCATCTCATTTTGCCTTATTTTTTATTTATTTTTCTTTCTTTTTGCTTTCAAAACAACTTCCATTTTTGCGGCATTTGGCGAGTTGTGATGCAAATCATGGCACGTCTTCAAGGGAACCAGTTCAAATTCCAATTGGACCGGTTACGAGGGCTCGGGCAAAGAAGTTCAAAGAGGCACTCAATGGGCTAATTCAAGAAGTTTGGTTTCAGGAAATTTCGTGGAGGCCTATTGAGTTTGGTCCACAAAGATGTCTCAATCTAATTCAAGTTCTAGAAGAATAATCCAACAGTTCAAGATTGAATTCAAATTTTAGTTTTCCTAAAATTAGAATTAGATTGTCATTTTTCTTAATTGCTTAAATTGCTGAATCGTAGGCTTGCATGCCAACTATGGAACTTTCCTTATTCCTTTAGTTTCGTTTTATTTTAATTTTGGGCGAATTTATTTTGGGGCATAATATTTTGTAGGCTTATAGGGCCCAACTGTAAGCCTCAGCTATTTAAACAGTTTTAGGGTGTGTAATATGGAGTTTTGATCATTAATAATATTGTGAGAGTTTTCTCTTTGGTTCTTTGAAGAACTATTCGAACTTATCAGATTTACTCTATGGCGTTCATAGTTTTCTCTTTGGTTCTTTGAAAAACTATTCGAACTTATCGTTTACTCTGTGGTGTTCATACCTGGATTTGTCAATCGAGTTTTCCTTCCTTGATTGTGGTGTCGACATCCTTTATACCAAGGTTCGCATTTATTATAGGTGTTGGGTCGCGGTTTCTATTTGAATCTGACAATAGCATGGTCCGAGGCATTAATCGTGTTATGGGTTTCGTCACATTGTTGGCGTGGTTCATATCAAGTTGTCTGTGGCGTTCAGGGAGTACTGGTGCGACTCTTACTGAATGCCAGTACTGAAGTCAGTGAGTGCCGCTATGGCACTACGTGACTGTCGCAATCCTCACCGCGTGCCGTTTTCTGCTATTCTCCCCTTTTCTCTCCGTTTTTTCTTCCTTTTTCTTTCATCCTTAATTTATTTTCTTTTTGAGGTTGAAATTGAAGAGCCTTTCAAAGAGCTTGAATCACCTTGGAAACCCAAAAATTTGTCGGACATTGTCATCATCGATTTTGGAGGTAACAATCCCCTAAATTTAACAGTTGGTCAAAATTAGGGTGTCTACAGTTTGCCCCTCTACGACAGAGCTTGTGGTGCAAAGCATGTCACAAGTGAATGTCGAAGCCTGCGTGAAGATAAGCCTTTGACCAAACTATTGGATTTAGGTAAAAACAAAATGCGTTGGAAAAACAAGTCGCGCAAATGGCCTATGTCGGTCGTGCTCAATAGTGAGCTGCCTACGTATCCCTACGGGAATCTGACTAGGATGTAGTTTGGGCAAGGGATAAACACACAAGCACAAGTAGTCATATGAATGATTGGACCTATCCTATCGTGGTGCATGTGCGCATGCTTCAACTTACTAAGCGAGCTATCTTCAGAACTCGGAGTCTCTTTAATTGTTGGCTTGGTCCTCTTCAGGATTTGAAGCCATTTCGGTCAATCGGATGAACGCAATTGACTGGGCGGCGCTTCACGACTTAGGCCTTGGTGTCAACGTGGGTTTGCTTTCTCAGTGCAATTGACTAGAAGGCACTTCGTGACTTAGGCTCCGGTGTCAACGTGGGTTTGCTCTCTCGACGCAATTGACGGGGTGGCGCTTTGCTACTTCGATGTCAACGCGGGTTTGCTCTCTTGATACAATCGACTAGGCGGCGCTTCGCGACTTAGGCATCAGTGCCAATGTGGGTTTGCTCTCTCGACGCAATCAACTAGGCGGCGCTTTGCAACTTCAGCCCTGACGCCAATGCGGGTTTGCTCTCTTGATGCAATCAACTGGGCAGCGCTTCACGACTTAGGCCTCGGTGCCAACGCGGGTTTACTCTCTCGATGCAATTGACTGGATGGCGCTTCGCGACTTAAGCCCCGCATAGATACGTTTGCTCATTTCAACCTTCAAAATTGGGGATCAGTCAGACTCAAATTGATTCAATTTTCTGTATCCGAGAGTCGACCAGATTCGATTAAATTTTCAAATTTTCTCACAATCTAATTCAAATTTTCTTAAAATTAGGAGTCAATCGAACTCAAATCTTTTCAAATTTCTAAAATCAGGTGTCAATCAGACTCAATTCAGTTCAATTCCCAAAAATCCAGAGCCCTTCAGACTTAAACCTAATCGGGAGTTCATCAGACTCAAATCTTTTCAAATTTCTACAATCGGTAGTCAAACAAACTCAATTCAATTTATTTACAAAAATCACGAGTTTATCAGACTCAAATTATTTTAAATTTCTAAAGTCGGGAGTCCAAATAGATTCGATCCACATCAATTTCCAAATTTGGGAGTCAATCAGACTCAATTTCAATTTAGACTCAATTCAATTTATTTCCAAAATAGGAGTCCAACAGGCTCAAGTTATTTTAAGATTTCAAATTTGGGAGTTAATCAGACTTAAAAGAATGTCAATCACTTTGACTAAAATCAAACCCAAATCCACTTATCAGGAGCCAAACATTTCAAATTTCCAGACTTGGAGTCAATTGGACTCAAATTTATTCAAAATTTTGAAATCAGGAGTCCAACAGACTCAAATCAATTCAAATTTTAAACATTGGGAGTCAATCAAAGTCAACTCATTTCAAATTTAGAGTTTACCACTCTCAATTTATATTCAAATTCTAAAAATCTGGAGTCAATTAGACTCAAATTAGCTCAAATTTCAAAATCGAGAGTCCATTTGACTCGATTCAATTCAATTTTCAAAACTCAGGAGTCAATCAGACTCAATTCAATTTAAAAAATCGGGAGTTTGAATGAGGCTCAAAGAATTATTGAGAACTAATGCGAATACGAGTTTACCCTTGTGGACTAATATAGATGCCATCGAGGATTAATAAGGATTGCCATAGAGGACTCTGGACACGCGGCCTTCGGGAGTCCACTCCCTGTACTTTCTTGGGGTTTTGGAATTAATTTTCCTTTTAAAATTGTTTGATAAAAAGAAAGAAAAGAAAGTCTGTGAAAATAGATACAGAGTCGCCACTTGGTTTTTAAGGAACCAAAAAACCCAATTTGACTCACTCAGATGGATAAAGGCACTGGTCCTTCAAAACCAAAGAACTTGGCTCGAGTTTTGGTACGAGGGAGGAAGGAGCCTTTGTCACGACTAATACACCCTCAACTCGCCCCATCTCTCAACGAACCTTAATTAGCATCCAAATATTCATCTAATACTATGTTTGGTTTGACAATTAATACTACGATAGTTATATTATATCACACAACAATCTTGAAATGGAAGATCAAAAGATAAAATATCATTCATAAGATCTAAGCCAAGTATCACATAATGCAAAGTGAAAGATCACACATCATAAACCTAGGAAAAATCGTCTAATCACATATAAAGTAATCAAGTTTTCCTAGTCTAAAGGGGGACATGAATTGTTCTTGAAAAAAATAATCAAAGAAAACAAAATATGCTTAGCATGCTAGAATGTATGCATGTTAATTCTTGAAAAAGAACACTTCTCAATCCCCGGGATGGATGAGAAAGGAAGATTAGATTGGGGGAGCATGAACGTGTGATCAAGTTCATTACTTATAATCTTCTTAGATTGGGAGTCACAAAAACTCCAAATCTTGCATGGATGTTATGCATGATCCTAGAATGTGCAAAGGTTGTAGTGTTTTTGTGTTCATGAGTTTGCTAAAGTGATTTAGAAATATAAAATGTGCATGAATGCATGGAGAATGTTATTGTAAGATACGTAAGAATGTAGTATAAACTAATTCCTAAGACATGGGCTAATTTGGATTGCATGTGAACATCTAATCAAAGAATTAAAATAAAACATGCTTGCTTTGAATAGTGGACAGAACAGTGAGTTGATTTTGTAAAAATGGAAAAGTGAGGTTAGAAGTGTGCACAATTCAAGATTTTTTATGGAGATCATCTCTACTGTGTCTAAAACAAAAATCAAGATTGTAGTTATAGATTGAGAGAAATCATATAAACAAGAGAGGTTACTCAGCAACAGAGTTTGTACTGTCGACTAAAATGTAGAAAAATCTTTGAAAATAAAAACAAACCATTTGGAGGCCCATATTATACAGAAAGTTCCCTAAGACACTGAAGTTTAAGGGAAAAGTGGATTGGGACCACTCTCTGTGAAAAAGTTGTTTAGAAAACAAGTTGCAAATCAACTAAGCTGCTGTTATAGAGAAAACAGAATGTCTGGATGGAATGTTTAGGTCAAAATAGAACCCTTCCAAGTATTTTTTAAATCAAACCAAAAATCATGGGTGTTCTTTAATGGGTTAGGAAGACTTTCCAAGTAGGCTTGCAATCATCCATTGAGTATTGAATTCACAATGGCACTTTCAAGTTGAAGAACTCACTATTTTGAAGAAAACACATTTTATTTCTTGAAATCAAAATGGGGGTTTGGAGAGGGGCTTTGAAATGGAAGTTTTGAGAGTGTATTTCCAGCACTAAATAGAGATTATAACCACTGGGATATCCACTTCAAACTCATCACCAAGAACTTCCAAAATCATTTACAAAACATGGTTTTATTTGAAACCAAACTCAAGAATCCATGGAAGTAGGATACATGATGATACATGGTATGATACAATATGCTAAGAGTGGTAAAGAATATGTTCATGGGATGTGGATTCATCTAGATACAAGAGAGTGTTGCATCAAAGTGTAAAAGTCAAAAAGTGGCATATTGTGAATAGTGTCCAGACTATATACATCACTTTATAAAATCATAATGGGATGATAAATATGCCTAGGAAAATTTGGGAAAACTCACAGAGCCTCCCTAATGTATCTAGAATACACAGAAAAGACCAAACTTCAATAGCTATCACAGATTAAAAAAAACTAAATCAGAATGTATATATGACTCGGAAACAAAAGCTGCACTGTTGACTGATATTGTATGATTTTTTATAAATAGAAAATCAACTCTGGTGATGATCAAAAGATACAGAGAGTTTCATAACACATTGAAGTTCAAATAAAAAAATGGAAAATGCCAGATTATTTACATGAACTTTAAAAATGGTGAAAACAACCGAAAACAAATACAAGAAGTCAGACTATAATCTGTGTGAGAACAGACAGATTATTTACATGAACTTTAAAAATCCGAAAATGGTACTTTCACATTTCTATAATTGATGGGAAAAATTGGGGACAAACTATGATGTATTAGGGAGATTTCAAGTGTTTCATCATCATAACCCAAGTTTTTAATTCAAAACAAATCTTTCAACCTGAACAGCTCACTGTTTTGGATCATTCTTGAAGAAAATGTATTTGGATTTTGGAATAGAGTTTGAGTTCTTGATTGGGGGTTTTGAAATAGATGTTAAAAGTATGAACTTAAACACTTGAGATGACTATGTAACCACTTATAACATCCTCTTAACACTTGAAACCTCAAGAACTTGGAAGAAGAAGAAATCAAAATAGAAATGAGGTTGAGGGAGAGATGATGCAAATGATGAAGAAATCAAAATAGAAAGGAGGTTGAGAAGAGATTATGCTAGAATGTAAAGTAATCAAAATAAAATGGGATTGAGAAGGGAAATACAAGTATGATAAAAGAAAAATAAAAATAGAAATGGGATTAGGAGAGAAGAACAAGTATATATTCAATGATCTTTCAATGGTGGAACCACAAGCATTTAACCTCTCATATATGTGTATATGGGTGACTACATCACTCTCTAACTCATTGGAAACTCAAAGAAGATGAAGAAGATGAATTGAAAGCTTGAAAGCAAAAGTTTAGTTTTTAAAAAATTAATTGAAACTCACATTTTGAATTGGATTAGGAAGAAGAAAATCTCTACTTCTCTCTCTGTTTTTTCCCTAACTCTCTAATTTTCTCCCAACAACTTCAACTCTCTTGTTTTTCTCTCCTTAAATTGGAAGCCAAAGAGTCTCTTTTATAGGCCAAGATGGGGGTGTAAATGGGATTTTAGAAAGTTCAAAATGGTCTCCCATTGGTCCAAAATAAGTTGGGAACCAAAACTACGTCGTTTTGATTTCTAATTATTTGATTTAGACCCCCAAAACAATTTTCATAAATGGACCTATTTGGGGGAAAGTGCCACTATAGCACTGGGCCTGTGTCGTGGTGGCAGTGGCCTAGTGCAGCATCAGCACTGCTCCTTAGGTGCCCAGATTATTCTGTTTAGACCCCTAGATGTTCTGATATTCGCAAAAAGGCACTATTTCGTCCAAAATTCACAGAAATTGCGTACAAACTCCAAATTGAGCTTATGATATACCGCTGGAAAGGTAATGGAGTCTACTTTACATAAAAAATAGTTCAGAGTTAGGTTACTATGAAAAGCTTTGCGGTGTTCGCCATAATAGCCGATTTGATCGCCATTTTTTACCATCAAAATTGTAATAAATCCATTTTAAATCTAGAAATTATGTGCGATATACCGTTGGAAATCTATTAACCTCTAGTGTCCATGAAAATTTTTTGAAAAATAATACGGTGCTCCAGTTTCAAAGTCAACTTTTAGGTCAAATTGGTCAAAACGAGGACCTCCAAGAAGTTCTGGGAACCTTTAGGAGCTTCCAAGAGTTGACATTTTTGTCTGATTTTTTTTAAAACTTGTTTTAGTACTTTTCACATTATGGAATTTTTGGGCAACTTTGGTTGGTTTTGGTCAAACCGTGCTCAAATCGATCAACAGGGACTTTCTGGGAACTTCTGGGACTTCCAGGGGCCTCTGGGAGCTGATGTTTTCAAAATTTTCTCTTTTTAAAATACTTTTCCTTTTATTTTGAATGACATTGAATGATTTCTGAGATTCTGGGCCAATTCAGAGTGTTTTGGGCTTTCAGGGGCATTTTGGTCATTTTGCCAATTCTTTGACTTACTGAGAGTTAGAGGCAATCTCTGAAAATTCGATCTTTCTAATCATCGAGGTTTGACATGCTTGTGGCCTCCTAAATCTGTTAGCCGACAAAATGGGGTGTCTACAGTTTGCCCCTCTTTGACATGAACTTGCTAGGCAACGTGTGTTGCAAATGAGTGCTTAGAATAAAAACAAGTGCGTTGCAAAAAATGCAAGAAAAAGAAACCGATGCTGAGGCTAGTGTTGGTCGCGCTCTGCGTGAGCTGCCTACGTATCCCAAGGGAAATCAGACCAAGATATAGTTCAGGGCATAAAGAAACAAATAGATACAAATACACAACAATCAGGTAGATGCTATGCGGGGATGATTCTATGTTATGATGAGCTAAAATGATACGTGTCGTGCCTAATGTTGTGTTCTAAAGTGTTTGTGGTCCTAGTACACGTGTTCTATGTATTCACCACTCTTGATGGGCTTGGTGATCTATGCTTCGCTACGACTAATAAACTCATGAGGGATCTCGACCTAAAGGTCTTACCCAAGAAAAAAACATGGTGCTCAAAGTGATACCGCGGTGGTCAAAAGAGTGCTTATGGTGTATTTTCCACTCCTAGTGGGCTTGTGATTTGTGTGTGTCGCGACCCATGGGCTATATGTCATGTTATGGCCAATTTATTTGTGTTTGGTAAGTGAAGTGACCCTCTAGACTTGACTCGTGCTCCCCTTAATCGTGATACTATGGACTCGGTGACTCTCAGATACTCAACAATACTTCTAAAAAAATGATGATCCTCAATTCTCAAAGACGCTAATGTTGTTCCTTAAATCTTCAATGGTGCTTCTCAATGCTTCTTGAATCTCAATGATGCTCTTTAACTCTTTGACAATGCTTCTTAACTCTTTTGATTTTTCTCGATGCTGCTCCACTCTTTAACGATGCCCCTCAACGCATCTGATGCTCCTTGACTCTTCAATAATGTTTCTCAACTCTTCTGATGCTCCTCAATGCTTCAATAATGCTTCTCAACTCTTCTGATGTTCCTCGATGTTACTCCACTCCTCAACAATTCTTCTCAACTCTTTTGATGTTCCTCAATGCTCCTCCACTTTTCAATGATGTTTTTCAACTCTCTTGATGTTCCTCGATGCTTCAATAATGCTTCTTAACTCTTCTAATGTTCCTCGATGCTCCTCTATTCTTCAGCGATGTTCTAAACTCTTCTAATGTTCCTTGATGCTCCTCCACTCTTCAATCATGTTTTTCAACACATCTAGACTGGGCCCTAAAACACCCTCACAAAACATCTCATCAGCAAACCAGGACTCTGAGCCCTAAAACACCTCAAAAACACATCTTATCAACACCCCTCGTCAACATCTAGACTTTGGGCCCAAAAACACCTCAACAACACATCTCATCGACACACCTCATCAATACATCTGGACTCTAATTGGATCAGCAATAATTTCTTAGTGTTGGTGATATTTCCTCTGATCAGCTGCCTTGAGAAACAACTATCAGTTTGTAGTTTGCAACCACTTACGAGTTTATGCCACTCGTACTTGGGACACTTATCATATTACGACTTGACTGGTGCAGTAATGATGTTTGTACTTCTGTTTGTATCTACAGTTTTTGTAATTGGGAATCACCTTAAACCCACACATTCGAGACCATCAGGACGGGAATACCGATGATAAGTTGGGTTGGATTGTATGGACCTTGAGCCTTGATACACTTTTAATAAGATTATTACTGACTCGAACAAAGAAGGATTGACTCGACAAAAGTAACAACACAAAGTGCACAAATTAGCATAATTCGATGTGTCTCTGTCATAAATGATGTACCGCTCATCTTTTATGTTCACTCCTCATCTTAATATGATAGCACTTTGCAGATAAATATGGTTTTTGAAAATTCCTCCCTATTAATCTAATTAATTCTCTACTTCTCCCAGAAAGTGCTTTGAATTAGTGCCTTAGCTTTTAGAATAAAAGATGCTCCATTTCAAAATTTTCAAAATAACTTGGTGACTTGAAAACTCGCCCTTGGTGTGAAGGGATCATGTTAGGCAAATGGAGTTTTCCCCTAGATTGAGGTATAGGAAGTGGAATTCATAGGCAAACGAGGTTGGTGACCAAAGTTTGCCCCTAGCTTGGACGATGGTTTATTGGAGGTTTTGGGCAAACGAGATAGGTAACTAAAGTTTGCCCCTTGTATGAAGGGTAGATAGTAAAATTTAGGCAAACGAGGCGGGTAGCCGAAGTTTACCCCTAGCGTGGAAGGTGATTTCTGGCTTGAGGCAAGGACCATGACTTTAATCTCTCAGATTCTCATAACTTTTTCCTAGGCACTGGCAAAGTGACCTAGTGAGCTATTTTATCTCTTTTATTATTGCTCACTCTGGATTTAACTCTAATTTTTCCCTAGGCGTCCTTTCAGATTTTTGACCTAGCGAGCTATCCTTCTTTTCTTTTTGGAAAGTCTGCTTACGTACTCTTGAGTGGGGATCTAGTCTAACGTGGTTCAGGCCAGGACCTTGAAAGATGAGGGGTTAGTTATGATGGTGTCGACCGAACTGATGCAGTTGCCTAAGTATCCCCGAGTGGGAATCGGGTCGAGCGTAGTTTAAGGCAAGGCTTTAAAAAATAAGGGTTGATGATGGTGTCGATTGAACCAGTATGGTTGCCTACATATCCCCAAGTAGGAATCAGGTCGAGCATAATTCAAGCCATGGCTTGAAAGAAATGAGGTATAAGGGTTTTTTAAACCAATTGTCAACGAAGTTCAAACTTGAGCCACTTGTGGTTGTTTTGAATAAGAGGATTCAGTTTCTATCTCCCTCTAGTTTCTTTTTCTTCCTTTTCTTTTTATTTTCTTTTTTTTTGTTGTTTTGAGGATTGATCCTTTTTAATTTCTCTTAGCTAGTCAATTTTGCTTTTTATGTGGTTAATTCGTGTGAGATTTTTTGATTGCTATCTCAAAATTTTACACTGTGCATGTTAGCTCTCAAAATTAGTATGTGGTTGTTCTGAGCCCTTTGAAACATAATCTAGGTGCGTTCTAATGATGTACCTTGAAAATTCTCTCATTTGTCTCATCAAAAATTTCTCCAACCTTTTGATTGGCTAGGGTCAGATTTTGGAAATCAACACCCTTTTTGCTCTAACTTTTGCCTAGGTGCCCTTTTTGGGTTTTCAACCTAGCGAGCTTTTCTTTTTCTCTTTTTTTTTTTAAAGTGGAGATGAAACTCACTGAAATGTTTGGCTACTATCAAGGACCAAGTCCGCACAGATTCGCATGGTATCAATTGGGTTGAGCCTAAGGCTTTAAAATGGTGAAAAAAGGTGTTGGGCAAGCCCCAAGTCAATTCCAAGTATATGCCTTTTTGAGGTTTGAGCAAAAGCATCTTTAAAATTCTTAAAGCAAGACTATTCAATCTTGGCTCTTCATCGATGTCAGTGTAAAATCGACTTTGACCTTTTCAGGATTCTTTTTTGTGAATTTTTTTAGCAGAGTAATATCCATGGTAATTTGAAAAGTGACACTTCAGTTCAGTGAATCATGCATTTATGACTAGACACACCAAGTTAAGCAAGATGAGATTTCATCCCATCAAAAGAGAAGGATTATATTACTCGACACAGATTCACAACAACTTGATGACAGACAGACTCGACTTGACTTGACTTGGTCTCAAATGGAGTGTCACGGTGACTCACTTATTCTCGAGGTTTTTTTTTTTTTGGTAAAAGAGCATCCTCAAAAGCAGCAAACACCATCACTTCACTTGTACAAGGTCAACATTCATGGGCCTCAGCGAAGGAGATCATTTGAATAGATAAGCTAGGGGCTTTAGGTTCGATGAAGCTGACGTTTTGGTTGACATAGGGTTAGATGGGTGATGGCTCAATGATTTCCCAATCAATGAGGTCTTGGATATCATGGAGAAGGCGTATGCAACTGTTGATGTCGTGGCTTGGACCTTGGTGGGTTTATGACGGTCTGGGCTGGTGTGTGAACAAGATAATGAATCCAGGGAAGTACAAAAGTGTCCTTACCTGGGACTATGATAGAAGTAAAAGCCCAAATAGGTAGAGGCGTGAAATACTACTTATGGACTCCAAGTTGGGAGAGATGATCAGAATTTTGAAGGATCTATTAATGTGAACCGATGACAGTTGCACTAAGTGTGTGACTTCTGTACAATGATTGAGATGAGTGAGGATGATGACATGTATGCAGTTTATGTGTAGGGCTAACACATGTGAGACTACCGAGATGTGTGTGCATGCGAACTAACATGAATTGTGTATGCACATGAGACAAGCATGCAGATGCAAGGCCTAATCTATATGATGCCCCTACTTCTAACTTATAGCAGTTAAGCAAGTAAGGTCTTAGTCATACAAAGTATGCTAACCTTTCTTTCTAGTATGATCACCAATAGGAGAGGATTGGAATTTTCTGAAAGAAATATGGAATTTCTGGGATATTCAGGAGATTCATAAGAAGTTTATGGGAGAAACAACGATTTTTTGGGAAATCTAGGTGATTTAGACAAAGTTTCTGGAAGAAACATGTATTTTTGGATGAGTTGGACTGAGTTTCTGGGAAGTCAGAGTTTATGAGAGAAGTTTGTGGGAAAAGTAGGGATTTCAAGGTTTCTGGGAGAAATAGGGATTTCTAGATTGGATAGAGTTTCTGGGAGAAACTGGCATATATGGGAGTTTCTGGGAAAAATAGGAATATCAGGGTGATTCGAACAGAGTTTCTGGGAGAATCAAGTGTATCAGAGTTTTTGGGAGAAATTGAGATTTCTAGGTAATTTGGGGGACAGTTATGAGAGAAACAGGTATTTTCTGGGAAATCTGGAGGAGAGTTTCTGAGAGAAACATGCATTTTTTTGGGAAATCTAGGGGAGACTTTCTGAGAGAAACAAGCATTTTTTGGGAAATCTGGGAGATTTGGACAGAGTTTATGGGATAAACAGGGATATCCGGATGACTTGGGCAGAGTTTCTGGGAGAAACAGGTGTATATGACAGGAACCTGTGATGATGGTGATTATACTGTCTAGCAAGTTTTCATACTCCTATGTCTTAGGACCAACAAACAAGGTTTGTGGCGTATATCTTTGTGAGCATGGAGCAGACATCCTTGCCATGGTGCCTAGGTAGGTCAACTCAATGTGATCACATGTGAGTGATTGCCTTGGGAATCAAAAGAAAGAGGTTCTGTTCTATGCCACATAAGCATCTACATTGCACAGGTAATCCTACCAGGGCATACAACAGTTATATCACATTGTCCTATCTGAAAAGATAAATTAACAGTCCTATAAAAGGTTCTACATGAATCTATATGCAAAGGCTGGGTTTAGTCAAAGAGGGTCCATTGACGAGAGTTCCAATGTACCATCAGGGAGACTATACAGAGTTTTTACTCTTTTTGATATACCTTGAAAAGTACAGTATCAAAGGTGACTTGTGCCCTAGCACAGCAAGATCTGAACAATGTCACTGCCGCGTTTCAGACACAATCAGAGGGGGAAATATAGAAGTGCACTGCGGTGAACCAGACACAGTAAAAAGATGACTTTAAGGATGCTTCTTATGAGTAAAACCTATGTATTATTTTGTTTTGAAAATAAAAATACCAAGCAGAGTTGCCAGATTGTGGACACACGGCCTCCGGGAGTCCACACCCAGTTCTTTCTCGGGGTTTCGAATTGATTTTCCTTTTGAAATTGTTTGAAGAAAAGAAAGAAAAGAAAGTTTGTGAAAACAGATATGAAGTCGCCACTTGGTCTTTAGGGAATCAAGAAACCCAATTTGACTCACCCAAATGGATAAAGGGCACCAGCCCTTCATAACCAAAGAACTTGACTCGGGGTTTTGGTATGAGAGAGGAAGGAGCCTTTGCCACGATTAAAACACCCTCAACTCACCCCGTCTCTCAATGTGCCTCAATTAGCATCCAAATAATCATTTAATACTATGTTTGGTTCGACAATTAGTACTATGATAGTTATATTACATCACACAAGAATCTTAAAATGGAAGATCAAAAGATAAAATATCATTCATAAGATATAAGCCAAGTATCACATAATGCAAAGTGAAAGATCACACATGATAAGCCTAGGAAAAATTGTCTAATCACATGTTAAGTAATAAAGTTTTCCTAGTCTAAAGGGGGACATGAATTGATCTTCAAACAAATAATCAAAGAAAACAAAATATGCTTAGCAAGCTAGAATGTATGCATGTTAATTCTTGAAAAGGAAGACTTCTTAATCCCCGGGATGGATGAGAAAGGAAGATTAGACCGGGGGAGCATAAACGTGTGATCAAGTTCATTCCTTATAATCTTCTTAGATTGGGAGTCACAAAAACTCCAAATCTTGCATGGATGTAATGCATGATCCTAAAATGTGCAAAGATTGTGGTGTGTTTGTGTTTATGAGTTTGCTAAAGTGATTTAGAAATTTAAATTTGCATAAATGCATGGAGAATGTCATTATAAGATATGTACAAATGTAGTATGAACTAATTCCTAAGACATGAGCTAATTTGGATTTCATGTTAACATCTAATCAAAGAATTAGAATAAAACATACTTGCTGTGAATGGTAGACAGAACATAGAGTTGATTTTGTAAAAATGGAAAAGTGAGGTTAGAAGTGTGCACAATTCAAGATTTTATTATGGAGATCATCCCTACTGCGTCTAGAACACAAATCAAAAAGCCAAATCAATATTGTATTTATAGATTGAGAGAAATCATATAAACAAGAGAGGTTACTCAGAAACAGAGTTTGTACTGTCGACTGAAATGTTGAAAAATCTTTGAAAATGAAAACAAAACATTTGGAGGCCCATGTTTTACAATAAGTTCCCTAAGACACTGAAGTTCAAGGGAAAAATGGATTGGGACCACTCTCTTTGGAAAAGCTATTTGGAAAACAAGTTAAAAGTCAACTAAGTTGCTGTTATAGTGAAAACATAATGTCAGGATGGAATGTTTGGGTCAAAATGGAACCCTTCCAAGTGTTTGATTCTTTAATGAGTTATGAAGACTTTCCAAGTAGCCTTGCAATCATCCATTGAGCATTGAATTCAGAATGACACTTTCAAGTTGAAGAACTCACTGTTTTGAAGAAAACACATTTTATTTCTTGAAATTAAAATGGGGGTTTGGAGAGGGGTTTTGAAATAGGGGTTTTGAGAGTGTATTTCTAGCACTAAATTGAGATTATAACCACTTGGGATATCTACTTCAAACTCATCATCAAGAACTTTGAAAATCATTTGCAAAACATGGTTTTATTTGGAAACCAAACTCAAGAATACACGGAAGTAGGATACATGGTATGATATAATATGCTAAGAGTGGTAAATAATATGTTCATGGGATGTGGGTTCATCTAGATACAAGAGAGTGTTGCATCAAAGTGTGAAAGTCAAAAAGTGGCATGCTATGAATAGTGTCTAGACTATATGCATCACTTTATAAAATCATAATGGGGTGACAAATATGCCTAGGAAAATTTGGGAAAATTCAGAGAGCCTCTCTAGTGTATCTAGAGTACACAGAAAACGACCAAACTTCAATAGCTATCACTGATTAAAAGAAACAAATCATAATGTACAAATGATTCAGAAACAAAAGCTGCACTGTTGACTGATATTGTATGATTTTTTATAAATAGAAAATCAACTCTTATTATGATCAAATTATACAGAGAGTTTCAGAACACATTGAAGTTTAAATTAAAAAAAACAAAAAATGCCATGTTATGTGGTGAAAACATCCGAAAACAAATGCAAGAAGTCAGACTACAATATGTGGGAGAAAAGACATTATTTACATGAACTTTAAAAATCCAAAAATTGTACTTTCACATCTCTATAATTAATGGGGAAAATTGGGGACAAACTATGATGTATTAGGGAGATTTTTTAAGTGTTTCATCATCATAACCCTAGTTTTTAATTCAAAACAAATCTTCGACCTGAACAGCTCACTGTTTTGGATCATTCTTGAAGAAAATGTTTTTGGGTTTGGGAATATAGTTTTAGTTCTTGATTGGGGCTTTTGAAATAGATGTTCAAAGCATGAACTTAAACACTTGAGATGACTATGTGACCACTTAGAACATCCTCTTAACAATTGGTACCTGAAGAACTTGGATGAAGAAGAAATCAAAATAAAAATGAGGTTGAGGGAGAGATGATGCAAAATGATGAAGAAATCAAAATAGAAATGGAGGTTAAGAAGAGATTATGCTAGAATGTAAAGAAATCAAAATAGAAATGGGAATGAGAAGGGAAATACAAGTATGATAAAAGAAAAATGAAAATAGAAATGGGATTAGGAGAGAAGAACAAGTATACATTCAATGATCTTTCAATGGTGGAACCACAAGCATTTAACCTGTCATATATGTGTATGTGGGTGACTACATCACTCTCTAACTCATTGGAAACTCAAAGAAGATGAAGAAGATGAATTGAAAGCTTGAAAGAAAAAGTTTAGTTTTTAAAAAATTAATTGAAACTCACATTTTGAATTGGATTAGGAAGAAGAAAATCTCTACTTCTCTCTCTATTTTCTCCCTAACTCTCTAATTTTCTCCCAACAACTTCAACTCTCTTGTTTTTCTCTCCTTAAAATGGAAGCCAAAGGGTCTCTTTTATAGGCCAAGATGGGGGTGTAAATGGGATTTTAGAAAGTTCAAAATGGTCTCCCATTGGTCCAAAATATGTTGGGAACCAAAACTAAGTCGTTTTGATTTCTAATTATTTGATTTAGACCCCAAAACAATTTACAAAAATGGACCTGTCTGGGGGAGAGTACTGCGGCGGCAATGGGCCTATGTTGCGGTGGTAGTGGGCCAGTGCCGCAGTGACACTGCTCCTCAGATGTCCAGATTATTCTGTTTAAGCCCCCAGATATTCCGGTATTCGTAAAAAGGCCCTATTTCGTCCGAAATTCATAGAAAATGCATACTAATTCCAAACTGAGCTTGTGATATACCGTTAGAAAGGTAATGGAGTCTACTTTACATATTAAATAGTTTGAAGTTAGGTCACTTTGAAATGTTTGCTGTATTCGCGATAAAAGCCAATTTAATAGCCTTTTTCACCTTTAGAAATTTATAATAAATCTATTTTAAATTTAGAAATTATGTGTGATATATCATTGGAAAGCTATTGACCTCTAGTCTCCATGAAAAATGTTTGAAAAATGATGCTGTGTTCCAGTTTCAAAGTCAACTTTTAGATCAAATCGGTCTAAACGGGGACCTCCAAGAAGTTCTAGGAAGCTTTGGGAGCTTCCAAGAGTTGACATTTTTGTCCGATTTTTTTTATAAACATAGTTTAGTACCTTTCACATGATGGAATGTTCGGGCAAATTCAGATGATTTTGGTTAAACCCTGGTCAAATCTGGGTCAAATTGATCAACGAGGACTTTCTGGAAACTTTTGGGACTTCCGGAGGCCTCTGGGAGTTGACGTTTTCAAAATTTTCTCTTTAAAAAATACTTTTCTTTTTGTTTTGAACGACATTGAATGATTTTTGAGATTCTGGGCTAATTCAAAGAGTTTTGGGCTTTCAGGGGCATTTTGGTCATTTTTATCAATTCTTTGACTTCTTAAGAGTTAGAGGCAATCTCTGAAAATCCGATCTTTCTAATCATCAAGGTTTGACATGCTTGTGGCCTCCTAAATCTGTTAGCCGACAAAATGGAGTGTCTATAAGGACTAATAAAGATTTCCATAGAGGACTTAACAATGATGATGTTGCCGTTGAGTACTAATGCAAGGCTGCCATTGAGGACTAACACTGATGATGCTGCCATTGAGGACTAACACAGACGATGTTGCCATTGAGGACTAATGCAAGGTCTGGTGTCATATTGGACTCAATGAACCAATTTTCAATATTCGGAGTCACTTTGGACTCAAGAAGAGTCACTTTGGACTTAAGGAATCAACGGTAGTCGAATAAGGCTCAAGTAATTGATTGATTGATTGATGATGATGATGATGATTTATGCTGGATTGATGAGGTGCTTTGACACTGAATTGAGCTTGCTTGAATGAGTTTATCAAGAATGTGGGCTTATGAAGTAGATTTTCTATGGGTTCATAAAATGGATTTGCACGAAAGTGGGCTATGAATGGAATTGTGCCACCTTAATGATTTTCTACATTTGCGGACCTTTGGGAGAAATACATCGATTCTGTCAAAAGAGGGAAGTCACCTTTGCCCCTAGTCTTGGACTCTTTATATGTTGCCACTTTTGCATTATATTGTGGTAGTGTTTGAATCCTCTGCTTGTATTTGCTCTTGGGATACTTATGGAGACTTTTCAAATTTTTAATCATCATCTTAAACCCACACATTTGAGACCATTATTGACTCATCAAATGAGGACAGACTTGACAAAGCAATTACATAAGATGACTAACTCAAACTCTGTATTATTATGAATCAATGTGCTTTCATCATGAATACTATATCATCTCATCTTTTATTTATTCATCATCTTACAATGATAGTGTTATGCTGATAAATCTAGACTTTGAAAACTTCTCCCTTTCAATTTAGTTGATTCTTTTCCTATCTAGAGTGTGCTTCAAATTAGTGCTTTAGCTTATAGAATAAAAGGCACTCTACTTCAATTTAGTCAAAACAAACTTGATTACTTAAGAACTTACCTCTGACATAGAGGGATTTTGGCAAATGAAATTTGCCCCTAGTTTGAATAAGACTCAGAGGCATTGCCTCTAGGATTAAAAGTTGTGTTCAGCGGAATGAATTTTGCCCTTGGTTCGGCGATATATATGTGGCTCCAGGTGACACGAGAAAAATCTTGTGCGCTCTTGTGCAATACCCAAGTGTAGGTAGACGTGCAAGTAATATCTGGTAAGACCAGGTCGATCCCACAGGGAAGGTGTTGACCTATCGAATTAGACTAACCTCTAAAGAAAATAAAATAAAATGAATAAGATTGAACGATGGTGCGGAACACAAAGTTCCACAGCTAAAATTACTAAAGAAAATGACTAACAATCTAACTAGCTAATTAAACAGTACTTGAAATTAAGATGTTTAACTTTAAAAGAAAGTGTTGGGATTACACGAATCCACAGTAATCTAACCATCTACCATGCATTTACCTTGAAGCACAAAGGAGTATATTATCCACAGTTTTCCGTATTCCTCTAAAGATAGAGATTCTATAGCCCTTTCATGACCGGGACCATATCATCACAGTTAAATTAAGATACATGAAATCGGTTTAATCCAATAGTTAAGACTCGCATCCTCAATGGTGTTAGCATTGAAGATGGTTTGCAAAATGTATTGAAAGAAAATGCCTTAGGGCCTTAGTTTTAAAACTGTTTTGACAAACTGAGCATTTATTTGGGACAGAATGATAACAAATCCTAAAACAAAAGGTCCTGGAATACCGCAGGGAACATCCTCAAGAATCCGAGAGTTCGATCGATCGACGCGCTTTCGATCGATCGAAGACCTTCATCCCTCAATCGATCGAACTGACTTCGATCGATTGACTGTCTCTGGTTCGATCGATCGAACGGACTTCGATCGATCGAACACAACGATTATTCTGCTGCATGGCAGAGGCTGGAGATCACTGTTTCATCGTGTTCTCCCAACCTGGGACTACTCAGACATCGTCTGGAGTGTCAAAGATTGATTTTTAACGTAAAAGAACATTAACACCTTGTTTGATTGTAAGTTTTTCATGAAAACTACGAAATCTATGGTTTTACAACTATTTAGCATATAATATCACGAGATGAGCGATTAAACTATGACTACTAAGTGCAGAATCTAAGTGAGCAGTATATAGATAACCTGGAATAGAAGATACTTGTATTAACTCAGAGAAATCCAATCCACAATGTAAATATTCAATGAAAACTTACAAAAAACCAAACAAACTCTCTATCTCTCTCTATAAAACTGTTAAAAAATAATGTGGGCGTCCCACTGGACGTGTACAATACTCCTATATATAAGAAAACCTAAGAAACTAGGGTTAAAACCCGCATCTGCTGCCTACGCAAATGTTACTGGAAATACCCCGTTCGATCGATCGAACTGCTCTCGATCGATCGAACCCTTAAGCCTCAAGCGCTTCCACTCTCTTTGAGCGATCGAACTCTCGATCGATCGAACCTTCTTAGATCGATCGAACTCCACATTTCAGCTTGGGCTTCTTTTGTTTTCATTCCAGCATTCCATTTATTCTGATGTTCATCTGTTTAGTCCACACAGCAGTAATCTGCACAAATAACAGCTAAAACAATACAACTTATCATAGATTAATCATAGTGTATAGAAATTAGCCTTGCAATGCAAATCGCAGATAAAACGGGAAGTTGTGATAAAAACTAATACAATTCTTTCCTTTAGCGCGGTTGTATTTTACAAATACCCCCGCTTTGCACTACCCCCAACTAGCTTATTGCTAGTCCCTAGCAATAAAGCAAAAATAATAGAAAATAAAAACTCCTAAACTAAACTACCACAACTAAGAAACAAAGAAAAACTAAAAACAACCTAAACTAAGATAGAAAGAAAGATCCTAACTCACTTTCGCAGGAATCGCGGTTGCATTTAGCAAATGCAACAAGCCGTTAAACCCCTAGGTTTCCCCTAGTGGACGAGTGTTGTCTCGTGAGGGTTTGCAGTGAATATACCCACAAAATTCTCCAATTTTAAGCTCAAAAAGATTCAGAATAACTTGTAGAATTCACCCTTCCATTAAATTGTTAACTAAACTCCACAATAATATAATATCCTCTATCAACCCCTGAAAGAGACCCACATGCTCCCCTATATCACCAAGTAAAATATAACACATGTATTACCATCATGCACCCGTGTGTGTGTGAAATTAACAACCATGCGTCCAACCTTATTAAGAGTTATATAGACTATTGTACTTTGGAAAACTTGCAGTTTTAGCTCAATTCTCACATTGGTCACACTCAAAAAGAACGTCTCTCAGAAACTTGCTTTACAATGATCGCACATCGTATGAAAGCTTTGATAAAGATGATATTATAAATGCTAATGCTTTCATACTCGACTCTATGAAAAACGGACATTTAAGAGTGTATAGTCTCATGAATGGAACACTACTTACTAGAGGAGCGAAATACCGTGGATAACTCAACTCACACTTCCATGTTCAAATCAATTATTGAGAATCTTCAAGACTTTGACTTGCGGCTTTTATTTAGTAGGTAGGAGGGTTGTAGAGAAGAGTGTGCTTTTTTAGTATGTGATGGAATTTCAACTTTTCTTTTTATTCTTAATTCTTTTCTCCACCCAATCTCCCATTCATTTCATTTACTCTTTTTTTTTTTAAACCTGCATTCATCATCATTTTTTTATTTTTTTTTATTTTTTTATTTTTTATAAGTATATATCCCACAACTACTTTCTTCCATTTCACATACTTTGATGACTCATTCCCAACAAATATATCAAACGGCTCGATGAGGTCAAGGTATAGATCACGGGTATGAATTCTTATGATTTCATTGGAAATATTTAATTAAGGTGTGGGATCAGGGATGAAATCATTCAATGAATGTAGGTGATAGTTATATCAGGTAAAAGAATGGGTAAACGATGGCTTGAATCATTTTCTCAACTTTCAATTTTTAGCACTTAAATGTTCATTGAGTTTAATTGGTAAATCCTGAACGTTCTCCTCTAACAAGCAGTCAAAACTTTAAAGAAAACTGAGACTTAACAACGAATTCACGAAGTATATGCAAGAAAAGACCATTCGACAATGTATGAGAATCCCCTCAGAAATGACGACTGGCTCAATAGCTCACAAAGGGTTATTAGCCTCCACCACTTATTCTTTTTCGCACAATAATCATATTAACTCAATTTTTAAGTTTTCTACATGGCTGCCAATTAGTGCACAAAAGTGTTGGGTACATAATAGCTTTACAAATGCAATTTATTTCAGTGATACAGAAAAACGCGTGGATTTAATCCATAAAAAGATGAGAATACTACAAATGTGTCATTGTCTAATCAACAAGCAGGAGAGATTATTCAGAGTTATTCTAACAATACGATTAAAAATTTTCAAAATTTTAACAGACTGTGTTCTCATTAAATTTAAAACATATCTAAGTGCAAAACCTGATTATTACGGGTGTATACCTATCTATTGTCTCCTACCCCCAACTGAAAACAACAAAGTCCCCAGAAGTTGATTTTCAATAAATAAAATAGATGGGTATCACCTGTATAGAGCAAATGATGATCGCAAGCAAAGCAACCTAGCATAGAAAAGTAGAACACAATCTCCAAAACAAACAGGATCAATAAATAAGAATAACACGATAAAACCATGATCCAACAAACTAAACCACTGTAATATGAACATAATAAAATACAAACAGAGATACATAATGTCCATACAAAAAAAAACAACTAACCACATAATACAACCAAAACCACCAACATATATCCAACCAACCAAAAATACATAAATACCACCTCCCCAACTAAAACTAATCAACCCCAGACGGCGTATCATCTGCTATATCAGAAGGGATGTCGATGGGAGTAGGCGGCAATATGGTAGTAGCAGGGGCGGCAGCAGATGGCTCGGAAGCAGCGGTGGAAAAAGGATCAGCAGCCTCAGAATCTGGGGCAACATCAGATGATGGCACAGTGGTAGGTGGTGCAGACGGGGTCGTCGATGGATGCGGAGTAGAATGAACAGTCGACTCAACCCCGATCTGAATCAAAATGGACTCCAGTAAAGTCTGGAGATGGTCTATCCGGCTCTCGAGTCTAATCCTGGCCTCTCTCTCCTCCAATAGTAGCTCGTGAACTGTCGGGAGAGGCACAGAAGAAGAAGACTCTCCCTGGGCCTGAGTCTGCGACCGCTGTCGCAGCTCAAACTGCTGAACCGCAGCAACTGGATCATCCTCATCATCCGAATCAAGCTCCTCCACCTCAGTAGGTGTCCCTGAAGCTCCGGCCTCCGTGTCCGTCCCACCACGCCTCTTCTTCCTCCCCCTCACTCTTGCTTTCCCTTTCCCCTTTCGCTTCCTCTTCTGGGCGTCGGAGCGGCGAGCAGCCGCCTCGCTAAATCTGCGGGGAGAAGGGCGAACATCATCGCCAGCAAGCACGGGGAAACCGGCCTCAACCATCACCCTCTGAATAGCCCAAGCACCCTTCAGGTGCTTCTTGGACGAGATATAACGGGTGGGGTGGACCATAAAGTCAATATATAGGCGTGATATACAAACAGGCTGTCCCGTCCCCACTGCATATAAGACTCGCGCATACCAAGCCGCGATCTTCTCTCGATAGGAAGTCACTAGGAGGCAGTTACTGAGGACCAAGTGGATCATATGGTAGCCATCAGTGAGAAAATGGTCCTCGATCAAAGCATCGCCATCCCAAGACGGAACGGCGCCTCCAGTGAGCTCCCGGATAATAGTGGATGGTGGGGTCACTGGTGCATCTGGCCGGTGGGGGCAAACATAATCTGGTACCTCTGGTACCCCCAACGCGGCTGAAACGGTGGCTGGACTGATAATGAATGAGCGACTCCGGAAGAAGGCATGGTAGGTGAATGGTGCAACCGGGTCGCTGATCATAGTCGCGCAAGCACCGCGAATCCAAGACATATTGACACTCTTGGCCAACGGCAGGAGATGGAACCAGTGAGGCATAGAGCAGATCCGTGTAAGGAACCATGGGCTCTCTGTCCAGATGTGCTCAATAGGGCGCTCGACCATCACCATCCTCGTCTGAAAGTGCCGCTCGTACCACAGCCTATCCTTGTCATTTCGGAACCCGTGTGCAGGTACCGGATCTGGTATAATACGGCTGAGGGGCTTAGACTTATGGTAGCCCGTCACTGGATTCATTGCGCAGGCCTGAAAATAAGACACGACATGATACAGATAAGAACAGGGAGACAAAGAAACAAAACTGCCACTGCTTGAGTTCGATCGATTGAACTGGGTTCGATCGATTGAACTGGAGTAGACTTCGATCGCTTGAACATTGTTCGATCGATCGAACATCTCCCCTTCGATCGCTCGAAACCAGTTCAAGCGATCGAACACAGCGATGTTGCAACGATCGCAGAAACAAAAAGGAAACAACAGTTATACTAACAAAAAGAGATCCTAAGACCAAGGGGACACCCCCTTGGGATTTTCTAACACGAATATGGAGGAAAAGGAAGACACACACAAGTGGGGCCTACCTTGGTGTAGAACACGCAGTGGAGATGGAGGGGCTGATGATATGCCGGTGAGGATGATCAGAGGGGGTGATCAGGGCGCCTAATTGAATGCAAGGGTATGAAAAATGCCGAGTCGTCCCCTCCTCTGTGCTCGAGCGATTGAGAGTGAGAGTGAGGGAAATGAAAAAAGTGTCCTGAAGACGCCTCGTTTAAATGCTTCGTTCGATCAATCGAACCAAGTTCGATCGATCGAACACAAATACCTCAATCGATTGAACATAAACTACAAGCGCTTGAACATCCAGGTTTCGATCGATCGAACTGGGTTCGATCGATCGAACACTAAAATTCCAGAATTCAATTGGGGCATGAACCACATCACCCCCAACTATCCGAAACAATTCTGGACATACAGAGAGACTGAAAAAAAACAGTTGAAGTACAAGCATGTATGATAGAAATTCATCCTCAGAATAGAAAATTGCAATTTATATAAAAATAAAACTTTATAAGTGCATCCAAATTGCAACATAATTATCCCCAATTGTGGTTAAAACCTTATTTAACTAAATAAAACCAAAAATAAAACTAAAACTAAAACCAATAAAAATTCCGTCAAGGATTACATTCCAGTTGATAGACAAAAGATGAAATTGAACAAAAACAACTGAAATGCAGCACTAATCTTCGAGTATAAAGATTTCCTCTTCCACAATCTCTTCATAACTCGCCGAATCGTCAGAAGTGAAGTCCAAACTCGATGATTCCCTTTCCCAGAACAATCGAAAAGCAGCAAGGACATCATCAAACAAGTCTGGCGTCTCCACAGAATTGAAAGCCCATGCAAGAGGTGATCCGGACGGAGACAAGGATAAAGGAGTGTGATTTCGCAACGGACTGTCCTCTCGCGGCGGAGTGTGTGGGGGCCTTATGTAGGGCCCAAGACCATGAATCAGTTGATGTGGGAGAAATACCGGAATACCATTTAGGAACATAGTGACAATCCTGGACATAAAACAACAACTAAAAATAAAAAAACAGAACACAAGAAACACGAATTAACACGAAAAGAAAAACAATGAATAGAAACAAAAATACAAAGAACTGTGACAAGTTCCAACCTCACTATTGGCATAGGTTCCCAAAATGCACTGGTTGGTAATGGGCATTGGAGCCTAAATAGCAGGTAGCTCAGGTGCACGTAGCGGTATGGGACCAACTCAGGAACAAGGAAATCGTCCACGAAAACAAAGACGGCATTGTGGCGATCTGGGACGACATCCTGAAGGTCATGATCCTCCCATGGCTCCCACATATCATCATTTTCCCACTGGGCCATGAGTGCATCATCCACCATGCGTCCCATGTACAGGTCATCATCCTCCTCCACATCATCATCATCCTGAAATCCCATATTTTCGTATGGATTGATGTCCAGGAGGGCTGGTGGATATGGAATGTACCCTTGAGCAGCATCAATAAGAGAATGAGCTTCAGGGTCCTGATGAAGCAAGGGGCAGGGTGTGAGTTCACCCTCAGTCCAAGTACCACAGCGACATTCTGAATCAGCCTAAGAACCGACAGAATGAACATCATCACCTCGCATCTATGCACCTGCAACAGAGTGGTTTAAGGTATAATGGATTAGAACTAGATCACAAACACGAAATAAAGAACAAAAACCAAAAAGAAGCAAAAGAGAGAGAAACTAAAATGCAGGGAAAGAAAAGAAATACAACAACAATTGGAACTTCACTTTGGATTATTAATCATGAGAATAGCTGGGCTCATCCAGCTGGATGTGCTCAACTTCAGTGTGGAAGTTTTCCAAGAACGGTTTCAATCTTTGGCCATTGACCTTGAAACAATCATCGTTCTTTGGGTTGACAATCTCAACCGCCCCATGTGGAAAAACAGTTTTTACGATGAACGGGCCTGTCCAACGGGAACGGAGCTTTCCTGGGAAAAGGTGGAGGCGAGAGTCGTACAGCAAGACTTTCTGCCCCGGCTCAAATGATTTACGAAAAATCGTACGATCATGGAGAACCTTCAACTTTTCCTTATGCAACTTTGCAGAGTCATACGCATCTCGTCGTATTTCCTCTAGCTCTGCAAGTTGGAGCTTGTGTAGCTGACCTCCTTCTTGAATATCAAAGTTTAATGAGCGCGTTGCCCAGTAAGCTTTATGTTCAATTTCAACAGGAAGATGGCAAGCTTTCCCGTAAACCAATCTGTACGGGGACATACCAAGATTCGTCTTATAGGCAGTACGGTATGCCCATAACGCATCTGTCAATTTGTATGCCCAGTCTTTTCGATTGGAACTAACCGTCTTCTCGAGAATATGCTTGATTTCTCGGTTAGCCAATTCTGCTTGCCCATTAGACTGTGGATGATAGGCAAGAGCGATTTTATAATGGACTCCGTATTTCTTGAGAAGTGACTCCAAGGGCCTATTGCAGAAATGCTTGCCTTGGTCACTTAATAAAGCTTTCGGAGTACCAAAACGAGACAAAATATGCTCTCTTAGAAATGACATGACCGTTCTATGGTCATTTCGTCTCGTTGGTATCGCTTCTACCCATTTCGATACATACTCCACAGCAAGGAGTATGTATTCACAGTTATTCGACTTGGGAAATGGGCCCATAAAGTCTATGCCCCAACAATCAAATATCTCAATTGTGATGATAGGGGTTAAAGGCATAGAATTCCTTTTAGAAATGGTTCCAAGCTTTTGACAGCGTTGGCATGTCTTGCAAAAGGAATAAGCATCTTTGAAGACTGTGGGCCAGTAAAAACCGCTCTGTAAGACTTTTTGTGCCGTCTTTTATGACGCGAAGTGGCCACCGCATGCCTCAGAATGGCATGACGCTAATATTACGGTTATATCCTCATTGGGGATGCAGCGCCTGATGACCTGATCAGCACAGTACTTGAAAAGGTATGGGTCATCAAAGAAGAAGTGGCGCGCGAACGAGAGGAACCGTTTCCTATCTTGGTTCGACCACTGAGTTGGTGTTTCACCCGTGACGAGGTAGTTTACAATATCAGCATACCAAGGCAGACTACTTACTGCCAGTAGCTGTTCGTCTGGGAACTCATCTTTAATGGATTGGGATTCAGTATTGTCAACAAAAGTCAACCGGGATAAATGATCCGCAACCACATTCTCTACTCCTTTCTTGTCCTTGATGGTTAGATCAAACTCTTGGAGTAAGAGTATCCAGCGAATAAGCCGTTGTTTAGCGTCTTTCTTTGTCAGCAGATATTTGAGGGCCGAATGATCTGTAAAACAGACGATTGGTGACCCTATCAGATAAGACCTAAACTTGTCCAGGGCGAATACTACAGCCAGCAGCTCCTTCTCAGTGGTAGTGTAATTCATTTGAGCGTCATTCAAGGTTCGGCTGGCTTAGTATATCACATGTGGCTTATTGTCCTTTCTCTGGCCTAGGACTGCGCCAATGGCGTAATCACTAGCGTCGCACATTAATTCAAAAGGCAAACTCCAATCGGGTGCCTGTATTATAGGTGCGGAGGTGAGGAGATCTTTTAGATCCTCAAAGGACTTTTGGCAACTCTCTGACCACTCGAAAGGTGCATCTTTGACAAGAAGTTGACAAAGGGGTCGAGAAATTGCACTGAAATTTTGGATAAATCGACGATAAAAACCTGCATACCCCAAGAATGAACGAATGTCTCTTACTGTACGGGGAACAGGTAAATTTGAGATTATGTCGATTTTAGCCTTATCCACTTGAATGCCTTCATCGGATATTATGTGGCCGAGGACTATTCCCTTGGTCACCATGAAGTGACACTTCTCCCAATTCAAGACTAGGTGTTTGTCCTCACACCTCATTAAAACCTGCTCGAGATTGGTAAGGCAATCTTCGAAGCTATGGCCGAATACTGAAAAATCATCCATGAAAACTTCAAGGATGTTTTCGACCATGTCACTGAATATACTCAGCATGCACCGCTGAAAGGTAGCCGGTGCATTGCATAGGCCAAACGGCATTCGTCGGTAGGCAAAAGTACCGAATGGACACGTGAATGTGGTTTTCTCCTGATCTTCAGGAGCAATCTCAATTTGATTATATCCACTGTATCCATCCAAGAAGCAGTAATACTTGTGACCCGCCACGCGTTCTAGCATTTGATCCATAAATGGCAAAGGAAAATGGTCCTTTCGGGTCACAGTATTTAACTTCCTGTAGTCAATACACATCCTCCATCCAGTGGGAACACGTGTTGGTACCAATTCGCCATCTTTGTTCGGGATGACCGTTATGCCTGCTTTCTTTGGAACTACTTGGGTAGGACTAACCCAAGGACTGCAGATATCGGATATATCATCCCAACATCAAGTAGTTTAAGCACTTCCTTTTTAACTACTTCTTGCATGTTGGGATTCAGACGCCTTTGCATTTGCCTTGAGGGTTTAGCGTCTTCCTCCAGATATATCTTATGCGTGCATATGGATGGGCTTATGCCTTTGAGGTCAGCAATTGTCCATCCCATAGCATCCTTATGCTTGGTAAGCATTTCCACTAGCTTACTTTCCTGTTCATGAGTTAAAGCAGCTGAAATGATCATAGGATAAGTTTTTCCAGTCCCTAGGAATGCGTATTTTAGCTCTTTGGGAAGCTCCTTCAATTCTAACTCCGGAAACTGGAAACTAGAGGGCATTACCAACTTGGTTTTAGGAGGCAGTTGTTCATATGGCTGTATCCACATGCAATCGGCTCTATCCTCCTCTTTCGTATCCATCATAAAACACGTCTGGTTCAGGTCAGCATCCAATGGGGTGGACTCTGCAGGTTGATAAATATCGCCAAATTGAGTCATCACAACTTCCAAAGGATCTTTATAGTCGACCAAGTCAACTTCATCTTCAATGACTGTGTCTATATAATGGATTTCTTCCTCATCATCGTATTCTTCAGGTCGGGGATTAGAAAAAATCTTGATATTCAACGTCATATTCCCGAATACGATAGTCATGATACCAGTTCTAATCTTGATTGTGGCATCAATGGTGTTGAGGAATGGACGTCCAAAAATAACCGGGATATGTGCACCAGGATTAGACACAGGTTCTGTGTCCAATATCACGAAATCAACTGGAAAGACAAAAGAGTCTATTTGGACAAGGACGTCCTCTAACACCCCTCTAGGGTACTTTACAGATCTATCTGCCAATCGCAAAGCAACTCGGGTGGGTTTGAGTTCACCCAACCCCAGCTGTTTATAGACTGAGTATGGCAGCAGGTTCACGCTTGCTCCTAAATCGAGGAGTGCGTTGTCTATCTTTTGATTCCCAATTCTGCATGAGACAGTAGGTGTGCCGGGATCTTTGAGTTTTGGAGGCAACTCATTTTGAATGATCGCACTGGCTTGACATGCGACATAAGCATGTTTCTTCACGCTTTGCCTCCTCTTGACCATGCATAGATCTTTGAGATACTTAGCATAGGCCGGCACTTGCTTGATAGCATCTAGGAGTGGAAGGTTAATCTTAACTTGCTTAAACAATTCCAGAAACTCCTGATTCTTTGTCTTATTCTTGGGTTTCTTCAATCGTTGAGGATAAGGTGCGGGGAAGGGGCATTTTGGTGGTTCCTCCTTAACAGACTCCTTCCCAGGCCTTCGCTCAACTTCTTCCTCTACTCTAGGAGCTTCAATGTTTGCCTTGATTGGTTCGTCATTGGTAGACTGCTCCTCCTCTTGAGTAGATGGTAGCTCAACTTCTTTATCCACCACTTCCTCCTCATCGTACACTTCGGGAGTGGACAGAGGCATGCTTTTCCCTATGATTTTTCCACTTTTCAGTGTAGTCACAGCTTTAGCATGTTCTTGATTGTTAGGACCATTGTTATGTCCCTTTGGATTTGGAAGTGGTTGGGCAGGGAATGTTCCTCCTGAACCTTCTTGCCGTGCATCTATCCTTTCTAATGTGGCAGACATTCTACTCATCATCTGTATGAGTTGCTGCGTTAGATTGGCATTAGCAAGTGGCTCTTCTTCTTGTACCTTCTTGTGCGGTGGCACATAGGTATTGGTTTGTGGTGCATTGGAGGGTTGAGCTTGATTGTAATTATTGGTTCTGTTTTGATTGTAATGCTGGGCTGGCCTATTGTTTTGCCCTTGATATTGATTGTTGTTGTAGGGCTGCTGTTGATATTGATTTTGGGCCCCAGCATTATTTCTCCAATCAAAACCGGGGTGATTCCATCTATTGTTATTTTGAAAGTTATTGTTGGAATTCCCCGCCCCTCGAAAACCTTGCATGGCATTCATCTCTATAGGGGCTTGCTCTTGAAAATATGGCACATTAGGACAATATTGAGTTGTATGTCCCAACATGTTACATGTGCCACATGGTTCTTCAGGCAAGACTTGCGTAGAGCTCTCTCCTTTCATACTTAACTCCTCTACCTTCTTTGCTAGCTCTGCATACTTACTCATGAGGTGATCTTCATTGGTTAGCTGGTATAGGCTTTTCTCCTCTACACAGGATATCTGTGAGCGTGAGATATTGTCAGAATTTGACCATTCATGAGCGTATTCAGCTAACCATTTGAAATGGGCTTCGGCCTCTTCAGTGTTTTTTCGCAGAAATGGTCCCGAGCTCATTGTTTCCACCAACTTCTTTGTTTCACCATTCAATCCCTGATAAAAGAAGCTGATAGTTCGCCATTTCTCAAACCCATGGTGTGGGCACGAGAGAAGCAAATCTTTGAAACGCTCCCACGCTTGTGTGAAGGTTTCATTGCTCTTTTGTTTATAGGAATTGATTTGACGCTGAAGGTCTGTGGTCATGCGAGTAGGATAGAATTTCTTTAAAAACGCGGTGCGCATCGCATACCAGGTGAAAATTGAGTTGGGTTTTAGGGAGTGGAGCCACGCCTTCGCTTTATCTTTCAAAGTGAAGGGGAATAGCATTAAATGCGTCACCTCCCTAGGACAAGTTTGCGAGAATGTTTTGCAAACATCCTCGAAATCGGTGACATGTAAATACGCCTTCTCGCTTTCCATCCCATGAAAAGTGGGAAGCAGTTGAATCATCCCATTGCAAAACTGAAATTCGCCATTATGCGGTGGGATTTGAATGCAAGAGGGCGTAGGTGCATGTTCTGGTTGCATGAGATCGCAAAGAGGACAGAGTGCCTCATCAATTGGTACCACAACATTGTCACCATTTTCACTCTGATGATCATCCATTGATGCAGTTGGAGTGGCTATGGGGTTGATGGAGCTTTCAGAGTCAGACAGGTAGAAAGGATTTCCAAAAATTCCTTCAATAGAATTCTCGGACATGAACTAGGAAAGTCCCTAGGGTGAGAACTTACCCAAAAGAACTGAAAAGAAGAGAAAATAAAAATAGAAAGAGATGAAGATAGACTGAGGTAATCTAAGGAATTGATCGTCGCCTTCCCCGGCAACGGCGCCAAAAACTTGACACGAGAAAAATCTTGTGCAATACCCAAGTGTAGGTAGACGTGCAAGTAATATCTGGTAAGACCAGGTCGATCCCACAGGGAAGGTGTTGACCTATCGAATTAGACTAACCTCTAAAGAAAATAAAATAAAATGAATAAGATTGAACGATGGTGCGGAACACAAAGTTCCACAGCTAAAATTACTAAAGAAAATGACTAACGATCTAACTAGCTAATTAAACAGTACTTGAAATTAAGATGTTTAACTTTAAAAGAAAGTGTTGGGATTACACGAATCCACAGTAATCTAACCATCTACCATGCATTTACCTTGAAGCACAAAGGAGTATATTACCCACAGTTTTCCGTATTCCTCTAAAGATAGAGATTCTAT
Source organism: Hydrangea macrophylla (assembly GCA_033977485.1). Taxonomy (NCBI): domain Eukaryota; kingdom Viridiplantae; phylum Streptophyta; class Magnoliopsida; order Cornales; family Hydrangeaceae; genus Hydrangea; species Hydrangea macrophylla. The sequence goes on along the minus strand of CM066990.1, from coordinate 6,523,015 downwards.
AGCCCTTTCATGACCGGGACCATATCATCACAGTTAAATTAAGATACATGAAAGCGGTTTAATCCAATAGTTAAGACTCGCATCCTCAATGGTGTTAGCATTGAAGATGGTTTGCAAAATGTATTGAAAGAAAATGCCTTAGGGCCTTAGTTTTAAAACTGTTTTGACAAACTGAGCATTTATTTGGGACAGAATGATAACAAATCCTAAAACAAAAGGTCCTGGAATACCGCAGGGAACATCCTCAAGAATCCGAGAGTTCGATCGATCGACGCGCTTTCGATCGATCGAAGACCTTCATCCCTCAATCGATCGAACTGACTTTGATCGATTGACTGTCTCTGGTTCGATCGATCGAACGGACTTCGATCGATCGAACACAGCGATTATTCTGCTGCATGGCAGAGGCTGGAGATCACTATTTCATCGTGTTCTCCCAACCTGGGACTACTCAGACATCGTCTGGAGTGTCAAAGATTGATTTTTAACGTAAAAGAACATTAACACCTTGTTTGATTGTAAGTTTTTCATGAAAACTACGAAATCTATGGTTTTACAACTATTTAGCATATAATATCACGAGATGAGCGATTAAACTATGACTACTAAGTGCAGAATCTAAGTGAGCAGTATATAGATAACCTGGAATAGAAGATACTTGTATTAACTCAGAGAAATCCAATCCACAATGTAAATATTCAATGAAAACCTACAAAAAACCAAACAAACTCTCTATCTCTCTCTATAAAACTGTTAAAAAATAATGTGGGCGTCCCACTGGACGTGTACAATACTCCTATATATAAGAAAATCTAAGAAACTAGGGTTAAAACCCGCATCTGCTGCCTACGCAAATGTTACTGGAAATACCCCGTTCGATCGATCGAACTGCTCTCGATCGATCGAACCCTTAAGCCTCAAGCGCTTCCACTCTCTTTGAGCGATCAAACTCTCGATCGATCGAACCTTCTTAGATCGATCGAACTCCACATTTCAGCTTGGGCTTCTTTTGTTTTCATTCCAGCATTCCATTTATTCTGATGTTCATCTGTTTAGTCCACACAGCAGTAATCTGCACAAATAACAGCTAAAACAATACAACTTATCATAGATTAATCATAGTGTATAGAAATTAGCCTTGCAATGCAAATCGCAGATAAAACGGGAAGTTGTGATAAAAACTAATACAATTCTTTCCTTTAGCGCGGTTGTATTTTACAAATACCCCCGCTTTGCACCAGGCAAAACTTAGGTAAGTTTGCCACTAGTTTTGAAAAAAGGAAACCAAAGGCGCAGAGGGAGATGCTTATGGTTTAGGGATGTTTATGGATTGAGAACCTTAGAAGGTTTGCCTACTTATCCCCAAACGGGAATCAAGTCCAAAGTAGTTCAGCTAAAGCCTGAAAGAAAGATACCACAAGATGGAAAGGGTGATGACTGAACCGAGTAGGTTGCCTCCCCGAGTGGGAATCAGGTCGAACATAGTTCAAGTACTTTGGAAGTCTTGAAAGAATAAGGCTTCAAGAATTGGTGGGCTTTTCGAGCCATGCTTCCATATGACTTCTCTTTCTTGGGAAGATTTTCTGAAACGGATCCCTTGTGATAGCTATTTGAACAGGATGATGAGAACATAAAATACGTTCCCTTTGATTTTCTTCTTTTATTCTTCTTTTTTTTTTGACGGTTGATTCCTTTAACCTTTTCACTAGCTAGTCAATCTTTACGAATCTCATAATGTATCGTGTTTTAGCCCTCCAAATTACTCAAAGATATCTTTGCATTATTTTAGGCCCACTTTAGCCATTGAGCCTCTCATAAAATTTTGAAACTAATTGATATTTTCAAATCTATCTTTTCATTTCCAAATTATTTTCTTTGTTTAGAACAACACCAAGCCTTAAGATAATTAATGATGTACTTTGAAGTGCTCAATAATTCTCAATCTGCATTTTCTTTTCTCTTTCCTTTTTTTTCTCCACCTCACTATCTCTTAAGATTTTGACTGGCTGAGATTCAGATTTTGAAATTGACACGCATCTTATTTTCGATCTAACTTTTGCCTAGGCGCCCTTTTGGGTTTTCATCCTAGCGAGCTCTTTCTTCCTTTTCTTCATTTTTTTTCCTTGTGCTATAACTTTTTCCTAGGCACCCTTTCAGGTTTTCATCCTAGCGAGCTCCTTTTTCCTTTTCTCTTTTTTTTTTTGTTGAAAGAAGTTCATTTATCTGGCTACCATCAAGGAACAAGTTTGTGGCTTTGAACTGGTTGGGCTTATCTTTTAGGCTTAAAATTTGAGAAATATAGGATGGTGAGTGATAATGCCAAGATTTGGTTAAAGATAAATTAGAGCAGATTAAGGAAAGAGAGAGAGAGAGACTAGTTTTTTGTATGTGGTTCAGCCCTATTAATGAAGAAACCTACGTCCACGTGTGTATCTCAGCACGTTCACTACACTGTAAAAAGCCGAGGACCTGTGGTGAACCAATAATAGTCTGCAGCTACCGTAGGTCGGCCGAGCGAGTTGATGACTGCTATAGAGGTGTTGTATAGACTAAAAAGTTGATCCCTTTCAATGGGGGTGAGGGGTCTCTTTAATAGATGTAAGAGACCCACTACTACATGGATAAGGAGATATAATCCAATTAGGATTGATTGGCATTAATTGTGGGGGTTTCCTAATTGGATTAGGAAACAAAGTGCTCTTTTCCTTAGTCTTCTAACTTGATTAGGAAATAGCCTGGAATATTCTGGAGCGTGCCTTACGGCCTAGCTTGACTGCGCCTGTATGAACCGTGCTTGCATGGTCTTCTCGACCTGTTTGTCGGGTCATGGATGAACCGCTCGGGAGGCCTCGGGTAGACCAAACTGCTCGGGCTGATGCTTATCCGAGGAACTGTGCATGATTTGACTGGGACAGGGACCGGCTGCTGAGTTGAACCGCTTGACCATAGGATAAGGCCAATTTTGGGCGTGTCAGCTACCCTCCATTTCCAAGGTTTGCCGGATGCCATATCAGGGCAAGTTTGGAAATCTATCTGATGTCACTTGCCACTATCTGAGTGCTCAGGAAAGCTACTTCGGAGCTTCTGAGTCTTATGAATTCTCGGGAGCTGGTTAAGAGTTGAGACTCAGCCTAGCTCGGAACCTTTTAGGGCTCAGAAAATGGCCAAGAGTTGAGACTCTGCCTAATTCGGAGTCTTTTGCTAGAGTTAGCTCACATGATGGTTATCTTCTATCCGTAAACCTTCGTCAAGGTTGTCGGCAAAAGAATTTGACCATGTTAGAAAAGCCGACCTAAAACATATTGCTTTAGGGTCCTTTTATGTTAACTCCAGGATGGTTATCTTTCGCCCAGCCAACCTTCGTCAAGACTGTTAGTAGAAGAGTTTGACCATGTTGGTGGAGCAGACCTAAAGCGTGTTGCTTTAGGGTCCTTTACTCCTCTATCGTGGGCCAACCTAAGAGGTTTTAGTCACCTCTATCGTCAATTTGGACCTAAGTGGAGTTATTGCCTCTGAGTACTGTAGGCACCCGGGTTATCTAAGAGTTTGACTTAGTTAACCCCAAGGCCTGTAAATACCCAGTGTGATTGCCTGTTTAGTTTATTGTGCCTTCTTGCCCCCAAGCTTTTTCTAAGATGGGGGTTTGTAGAGGCTATGACTGTAGGTAACTGACCTGGAACGTGAGTGGTTGCAAGGTCTTTTGAAGCTTGCCATCATCAGCCACCTAGGGGGATTTGCCCCCATCATAGGTTATGGACCTAAGCGAAGTCGGTGCCTTGGATGTGATCTCGAGGTCTTTTGTACCTCGGGTAACATCCTGAGGTCTTTTGTGCTAGGGGTGTGGCCCCGAGGTCTTTTGCCAGCTGCGTAATAGTGGTTTTTGGTTACCTCGGGGTTGAGCCCGAGGTCTTTTTTGTATGCCTCGGGTGTGGCCCGAGGTCTTTTGAGGTGCCTCAGGGGTGGTCCCGAGGTCTTTGTAGGAGCTCTTTGACAGTCTGTGGAGCCTCATGCAATGATCGGGCAAGTACCACTATTGTCGGGCTCATCTAGACTGATAGAGATAGGAGGTCGGGTCAGGATCACTGGGATCCTGACTGTTGAAAACTAGAGGTTGGGTTGGGGCTGCCAGACTTTGACCATTGTAAACTGGAGTAACTGTTATAACTACTGGGCTTCTCCACATTGTTCTCCCTGGGCTGTTCTCGCTTTCGCTTACTTCTAGAAGGCTCGTAGCTTTCTTGCCCGAGGTCTTTGGTCTTTAGGAATTCTTCAATATCGACATACTTTCTGACCCTCTCTGTGAGTTCAACCAAGGTTTCCGGTCGATTTCTGTGAAACAACGTGGTGCACATGGTGTGTTGAACTCCCAAGCAGAAGGCTGTAATTGCAGCAGTTTCATCAAGATCATAGAACCCGAGCTTCTCTTGGCTGAATCGGTCGGTGAACACCTTGAGGGACTCATGATTCCTTTGCCTGATTGTCAGTAACTGCATGTCAGGCTTTGATCGTTCATGCATACCGATGAACTGGTTGATGAACTGCTTGTTGAGTTGCTTGAAACTGCTGATTGATTGGGGCTTCAAGGAGTAGAACCATTGAGCGGCGGGGCCTTTCAAAGTGATGGGGAAGGCCAGGCTGTATAGTTCATCGGCATTGGTGGCAAGAGCCATCTGGGCCTTGTAGGTTCAGACGTGGTCTACCGGGCTACCCGAGTCGTCGTATAAAATTTAGACGGGGTTGCTTAAATTTGTGCGGGATGGAAAACCTCGTGATTTGGCTGGAGAATGGTGACTCTATCTCGGTATTGGCGTGACTCTGAGCAGGGTTTTGGCCCAACTTTTTGGCCACTCCATCAAATTGTTTCTGCAAGTCCTTGATATGGGCCACCACACCTTCTTGACTGGTATCCGAGGGGGTTGGTCGGGTTGGTGGAAGAGGCTTCTTCTTCATGGCTGTGTGTTGTCCTCTGGGATTAGGCTCGGCTATGACTCCGGCTGATCGTGTGCCCAAGGCCACTTTGGCTCTTGACCGAGTAACCCTAGACTGATTCCCGGGCCATATGCTCCTGCCTTTCCTCTCGGGCAGCATGCCTACCGCTGATGTCTGTGGCACCCTCAACGCGGGACGGGATTGCTTGGGCACGTTGTCTGGTCAAGATCGGTTCCCGACTGTACGCAACATTCTCGGGCGATTTCCCAGCCACTTGAGGGTTGCTTTGTTGGGCCAGCAGGGCTTCGATCTGCTGCTAGGTCTTACGCTAGATCTTCAAGAGTTGTGTGATGGTTGCGGTGATCTACTTCAGTTTCAAGAATGCCGGGGCCGACGGGGTAGCCCGGCCAGCCCAATGTGCGGCCTTCTTACCCTTTTTTGGAGGCATGACTGTTAGCTGAGAGGTTTGTGCTTTGAGAAATTTGTCGTTTTCCATAGACTGCGCTAAGCTGATGATGCCAAGATTTGGTTAAAGATAAATTAGAGTAGATTAAGGAGAGAGAGATAAATTGGTTTTTTGTATATGGTTCGGCCCTGTTAATGAAGGAACCTACGTTCACGTGTGTGTCTGAGCACGTTCACTCTACTGTAAAAAGTAGAGGACCTATGGTGAACCAACAATAGTCTGGAGCTACTGTAGGTTGGCCGGGCGAGTTGATGACTGCTATAGAGGTCCTGCATAGACTGAAAAGTTGATCCCTTTCTATGGGAGTGAGGGGTCTCTTTTATAGATGTAAGAGACCCACTACTACATGGATAATGAAATATAATCCAATTAGGATTGATTGGCATTAATTGTGGGGGTTTCCTAATTGGATTAAGAAACAAAGTGCTCTTTTCATTAGTCTTTTAACTTGATTAGGAAATAGCCTGGAATATTCTGGAGTGTGCCTCGCGGCCTGGCTTGACTGTGCCTGTATGAACCATGCTTGTGTGATCTTCCCGACCTGTTGGTCGGGTCGTAGATGAACCGCTCGGCCATAGGATAGGGCCAATTTTAGGCGTGTCAGTGAGCAAGCTTCAAGAAGTTCCAAGTTCATCTTTTCAAGAATGGGCAAGAGGGTCTTTAAATTCTTAAAGTAAAGCTAATCAATTCTCTACTCCTCTGTGGATTCAGCACAAAATTCGCTTTATTCTTAGGGGATCCATTTTCAATGCAAAGATTTGTCAATAAAATATTTTCCATCATCATTTGAAAAGTGATTTATTTTTGTTTTCTTCATTTCTTGGTTTAGCGATCCATTTATTCACAACTAGGCACATCTAAAGATGACATTTTATTCAACCAGCTGCAGATTACATTATTTGTCTCGATGAGCTTGATAAAGACTCGGCAATAGACTCGATGGAAGACTGATAAAACAGACACAACTTGGACACTTGACTCTAATTCGTACATGACTCAATTATAGACTAGACTAGATTAGACTAGACTTGGTCTCAGCTGGGGTGTCATAAATGATTTTCAATTTATTGGGTCCCCAAGAGCATCCACATTTGGTTTAGCAGCAGTATTTTCAAACACTATCACTTTACTATTGTCATTTGTACCTTCGGGTTCGCCTTTCCCCAATAGCATGTGTGCCAAAATATCATCCACGTCCATGGTCCAAATTTTAGTGGGACAATATTCATCTGACTCATACCAAGTGTTGTCAATGCCTTTTCCACATTTGTTGATTGGGCCAGGGCTAGTTGGTTGTTGCACACTCATGGAAGCAGCAAATCCCTTGAGGGTGCTTAGTGATGACTGGGATTGAGAGGTCAGAGGGTGAAGAGCTTGCAAGTTAGAATCATTATGCCAAAGGTTACTCGTTGGATTTGGCAGAGGAGTGATGATTTCCTAATCAATGAGATCCTGAATCTCATAGCGGAGTCTCGAGCAAGAATCGGTTTTGTGGCCTTGAGTTTGGTGATAGGTATAGTACAAGGATATATTAAATTTGCAGGGTAAAGGATTTGGTAGTGGCTTTGGGTCTAGGGCATTGAGGTGACCACTCTTGATGAGATAGCCAAGGGCCATGGATAATGGCATGCCAAGGTTGGTAAAGATTCTTGGCTTGAGGGTTTGGCTTGATTTAGAATTTGAATTGGAGCTTGAACCAACTTTCAGGTTTGGACATAAGGTAGGGCCAAAATTATTTGAGCTCAGAAGTTGTAGACACCCAAATATTGACCAATCGTTGAATCCGGGGTTGGTTACCTCTGAAAACCGATGACGACAATAACCAGTGAAATTCGAAGATTTTCCAAAGAATTCAAGTCCTCCGAAGATTATTTGAGGAATGTAGGTTCAATTCTCCTACCAAGTTGATGGTCCTTGGAGACTAAATAAGACTCAAATCTACATAAACCTCTATAGAATATAGTATGGATTCCATGAGATTCCTAGTAGGGAGTTCCAAATCATATGACTATGGTCCACCTTATCACCCATATAAATCATAGGATCATAGGGGACTAGAAGATCAAACCAAAGAAGATCCAATGAGATATTAAGGATCTCATGGATTTCAAAGAGAATATAGAGACAAAAGGAAGTAAAATCAAAGTTTTAACAAAATCCAAGCAATAAATGCTTTTACAACTTGTTTTTTTTTTTTTTTTTTTTTTTTTTTTTTTTTTTAAACCCGAGGCTATATCTAGATCCAAATCAATGAAAACAACACATGAAAATTCAATCACAAACTTTATGTGGTGTGTGATGAAATGAGGTGAGAAGAGAGGTTTTGAAAATGTGTAAAGATCCTAGACTTCTAAATTTGTGATTGAATTTGCCTAATTCTCTATAGAATTAGAGGGTTACCTCCTATGACCTCAGGGATTTCTTCTTATTCTTGTGAAGATCTTCCAAGTCTTCAATTTCTTATTCAAATTCTTCAAAGAACTCTTCAAAAGTCTCTTGTTTTCTCTTAATTCTTTCTCTATTATATGTGTATCTCTTGTATATATGAAAAATGATTTAAGTCCTCCAACAATGGAGATGAAGGCCTACTTATATAGACCTCTCTCTCAAGGGTTAATTGAGTAATTTCGAGTGAAAACCCATGTGCAAGAATATTCCATACGTATTTGAAAAACACAATCTGTTACAGCGGGTGGCACTCGACGAATTGTCTGCGGCACTCAGAGAGTGCCGTTCCGGCACTCAATGAGTGCCGCAGCGGCACTCAATGAATGCCGGCGCGGCACTCAGTGAGTGCCGCCGGCTTCGTCGTGTGCCGCAACTAACAGAATTCCCTTTTCTTTTATTTATTTTTCAAATACATACTATAATTATACTTATACTAGTATATACCTCATCCTAATATGTCCAAGATGTACTTTATACAAGTATATACTTTAATAGACTACCCATATGTGTATTTTTTGTTTTTTTCCTTTTCTTTTTCTCTCCTTTTATTTCTTTTCAAGATTCTTTTCTATTCTTTCATTTTCTCTTTTTTCTTTCAAAAATTCTTATAATTCACTTTTCAAGATGATTTTCCAGACTGTGTTTTTCATACGTACTTTAACATCCGGGCTTCCCCTGAATCACCCAATTCTTCTCTTTTCATCTTAAATTTGAAACTTAATTTGAAGAATCTTTGGAGGACTTGAATTCTTTGGAAAATCTTCGAATTTCACTGGTCATTGTCGTCATCGGTCTTCAGAGGTAACCAACCCTAGATTCAATGGTTTGTCAAAATTGGGGTGTCACTCTGTTAACTTAGGTTTGGATAGGGTCACTTATCATGTTTCTTATGTAGTTTACCCCTCTTCGGCAGAGCTTGTAAAGCAACGTGTATCACAAGTGAATGTCGAATCCTGTGAGAGGACAAGACTTTGATGAAGTTGTTGAATCCAGGTAAAAACAAAAGTGCATTGCAAAAACAGGCGCATAGAGAATCAAGTGCTGGTTGTGCTCAACGGTGAGCTGCCTACGTATCCCGACTGGGAATTAGACCAGGACGTAGTTCGGGCAAGGGACAACATACAAATGCAAATAATCACACAGATGAATGCTCCTATCTTATCGTGGTGCACATGTTTAAACAATTTTATGTCCCATGCTCCTAAGCGCGATGATCCGGAGTTATGCTACTTTCCCTATCATCAGAAATGCATCCCACACCCTAAATTTTCCTATTATGGTATTGTCCTATTCTGGGAACATCATGATTGATACACATGTGCTTCATAGGTGTTTTGAGAATCGATTGACCGACCGAGATGCGCTTCGCGCCTTACACTCTATAGTCGAATCAGGTAACATGGTGAAAGATTTGAGATGCTTCATGCATTACACTCAGAATCTTCCAAAAAGATCATCTGATCAACTAAGATACTTCACGCCTTACACTCCATAGTCGAATCAGGTAGCACACTGAAAGATTTGAGATGCTTCACGCCTTACACTCAAAATCTTCGAAAAGGTCATTTGATCGACTGAGATGCTTCACGCCTTATACTCCATAGTTGAATTAGGTAGCACGCTGAAAGATTTGAGATGCTTCACGTCTTACACTCAAAATCTTTTGAAAAAGTCATCTGATCGACTGAGATGCTTCACGCCTTACACTTCATAGTCAAATCAGGTAGCACGCTAAAAGATTTGAGACGCTTCATGCCTTACACTCAGAATCTTCTGAAAAAGTCATCTGATCGACTAAGATGCTTCACGCCTTACACTCCATAGTCGAATCAGGTAGCATGCAGAAAGACTGAGATGCGCTTCACGCCTTATACTGTGAAAACAAAGTCGATGTAAATCCTTTGCGAGAACCAAGAATGCAAATCCGTTATATCATCAAGGCAAAGTTATTGCTAGCTTAATTCAATTCAAGACTCCTATGAGTTAGTCAAATTCATTTTCAAATCAATTTTCCAAAATCAGGAATCACTCAGACTCATATTCAAACTATTGCTAAAATCAGGAGTCAATCAAACTTAAATTCATGCTATTTTAAAAAATCAGGAGTCAATCAGACTTGAATCCGATCTAATTCCAAAATCAAGAGCCAATTAGACTTAACTCGACTTAATTTTAAATTTTCAAAATTAGGAGTCAATTAGACTCAAATTCGATTCAAAATTTTCAATTTTTCAAAACCTGGAGTCGATTATACTCAAATCAATTCAATTTCACACAATCAAGAGTAATTCAAATTCACACCATTATGAAGAATTAGGAGTTAATCAGACTCAAATCATTTAAAATTTTCCAACATCAGGAGTCAATTATACTCAAATCAACTTATTTCATAAATCAGGAGTCAATTAGGCTCGAATTCACATTATTTCACAAAAATTGGGAGTTAATCAGACTCAAGTTCAAAAAATTGGGAGTTAATCGGACTCAAGTTAAAAAAAAACAGGAGTCAATCGGACTCACATTTATATTATTTCAAAAGTCGGGAGTCAACCAGACTCAAAGATTCATCAAGGACTATTGCGAATGCAATTTTGTCGTTGAGGACTAGTATAGATGCGATATAGGACTAACGTGGATTGCCATTGAGGCCTAACAGAGATTGGCATTGAGACCTAATAAGGATCGCCATAGAGGACTAACGAGGATTTCCATTGAGGCCTAATAGAGATTGCCATAAAGGCCTAGCAAATAATGCCATTGAGGACTAATGAGGGTTGCCATTGAGGACTAATCACAGATGCCATTGAGGACTCACACTGATGATGCTACTGTTGAGGACTAATGCAAATGATGCTGCCACTGAGGACTAATGCAAGGTTGTCATTGGGGAATAATACCGATGATGCTACCATTGAGGACTAATGCCAGGTTGCCACTGAGGTCTAAAATCGATGATGCTGCCATTGAGGTCTAACACCGATGATGCTGCCATTGAGGACTAATGCAAGGTTGCCATTGAGAACCAACACCGATGATGCTGCCATTGAGGACTAATGCAAGGTTGCCATTGAGGTCTAACATTGATAATGCTGCCATTGAGGACTAAAGCAAGGTTTCCATTGAGGACTAACACCGATGATGCTGCCATTGAGGACTATTACTGAGAGAAGCTGCCATTGAGGACTAACGCATGTTCAGGAGTCTCCTCAGGCTCAAAGAATTTGAATGGAGCTGATTGGAAAGAATGATTTTATGCATTTATGGACCTTTGAAAAAAACTTATTGGTTCTGTTAAAAGAGGGAAGTCACCTTTGCCCCTATTTTTGGACTTTTCTTATATTACCACTTTAACATTGTGTTGTAATAGCGTTTGGAACTTTTGCTCGCATTGCTCTTGGGATGCTCATGGAGAATTTTCAAATCTTTATTTATCATCTTAAACCCATACATTTAAGACCATTATTGACTCACCAAAGGAGGACAGACTTGATAAAGCAAATACATAAGACGGCTGACTCAAACTCTGCATTATCATGAATCAATGTGCTTTCATTGTGAATAATGTATCATCTCACCTTTCATTTATTCATCACCTTACAATGGTAGTGCTTTGCTGATAAATCTAAGCTTTGAAAACTTCCCCTTTTTGATTTAGCGAATTCTTTGTCTATCTAGAGTATGCTTCAAATTAGTGCTTTAGCTTATAGAATAAAAGAGACTCCATTTCAAAGCATTTCAAAAACAACTTGTTGACTTGAGAACTTGCCTTTAGCAACCAAAGTTTGCCCCTAGTTTGAAAGAGACTTGGGGGCTCACTTCTAGGGTAAAATAGGGCTTTTAGCAAATGAAATTTCCCCTCAGTCTTTAGGGCAAATAGGCTCATCCAAGGGTTTTGAGAACATGATGGTGCAAGATGCTTACAGTGCATTTACTCCCAACCTAGAGGTAATCATCATGAATGTGGTGGGCTGAAGCGGGACATCCTAATGCTGATGGGCAAATTTTATTTGCCCATGGTTTAGCAATACATATATGGCTCCAGGAAAACACAAGTTTGCCCCTTTTCTGAAGGAAGGAAACCAAAGGTGCACAGGGTGATGCTTTCGATTTAGGAATGGTTATGGACCGAGAACTATGGGATGTTCGCCTACTTATCCCTAAGTGGGAATTAGGTCCAAAGTAGTTTGGCCAAGGCCTGAAAGAAAGATAGCATGAGGTGATGGGGTGATGACCGAACCAAGCAGGTTGCCTACGTATCCCCAAGTGGGAATCATGTCAAAACGTAGTTCATTGAATCTGGAAGTCTTGAAAGAATAAGGCTTCAAGAATTTGTGGGCTTTTTGAGCCATACTTTCATTTGGGCCCAATGAGTGCTCTTTTTGAAATGGGTCGCTTGTGGTAACCTTTGAACAGGATAATGAGAACATGAACTACTTCTCCCTTTTATTTTCTTCTTTTCTTTTATTTTCTTTTCTTCTTTTTTTTTCTTTTCTTTTCCTTTTTTTGTGGTGGTTGATCTTTTCACCTTTTCACTAGCCAGTCAATCTTTATAACTCTCATAACACATCGTCTTTTAATCATACTCTGTCATACTCACAAAGCAATATCAGCCCTCCAAATCACTCTTTATTTTTCTCCATTATATTTCTGCATTGTTTTGGGCCTACTTAGCCATTGATCTTTCCACAAAATTTTGAGACTAATTGATTCTTTCAAATCTCACATTTCATTTCCAATATTTTTTTCCGTTGGAACAACACGAAGCCTTGGGATAATTCATGTACCATAATGTACTTTGAAGTGTTCAAGAATTCTCAATCTTAGTTATTCTTTGATTTTTCTTTGATTTTTCTTTTCATTTTATCTTTCCTTTATTTTCTATACCTCACTATCTCTTATTCTCTTAATGATTTTGACTAGCTAGGATTTAGGTTTTGAAGTCAACACGCATATTATTTTTGCTCTAACTTTTGCCTAGGTGCCCTTTCGGGTTTTCATCCTAGCGAACTCTCTTTTTTTTCTTTTCCTCTTTTGTCTTTTTTTTGTGCTCAAACTTTTGCCTAGGCGCCCTTTCAGGTTTTCATGCTAGCGAGCTTCTTCTTTTTTTTTTCTTTTGAAGAAGACGTTTATTTAAATATCTGGCTACCACCAAGGACCAAGTTTATGGCTTTGGACTGTGGGCTCATCTTTTAGGCTTGGTATTTGGGAGAAAGGGATGATGAGCAAGCCTCAAGTCCCAAGTTTATCTTTTCAAGATTGAGAAAGAGCATCTTTAATTTCTTAAAGTAAAGTTAGTCAATTCTCTACTCCTACTTGGTTTTGGCACAAAATTTGCTTTGATCACTTGGGGATCCTTTTTAATGCAAAGATTTATTAACAAAGTATTTTCCATGATCATTTGAAAAGTAATATTTTTTTTGGCTTAATGATCCATTCATTCATGACTTAACACATTGAATCAAGCAAAATGAGATTTTATTCAACTAGTAGAGAAAGATGATTACATCAATCGACTCAATAAAAAGAGACTTGAAAAATAAACTCGATAACTGACTGACTCAAAGACTTGACTGGGCTTGACACTTGACTCCTACTTGACATGACTCAATTACCAGACTAGACTTGATTTGGTCTCAACTGGAGTGTCACAAATGATTTTCAATTTACTAGATTTCCAAGAGCATCCACATTTGCCTTAGCAGCAGCATTTCCAGACACTATCACTTCACTAGAATCATTTGAACCTTGGGTTCACCACTCCCCGATAGCACATGTACAAAAACAGATTCTCCTCTACATCAAGGAAGATGAACCCAAGAAGATTAGAATTGTTCTCACTAGGGGATCTAGTTGTTCCACTCTTTCTACAAATTCAACAATAAAGATAGGTAAAAGGTCCGCATGCAGAATTTATTTTCAGGTTGCAAGGAATTTTGAGGAACTATTGGATTACTTTGTAAATTTGTTTTCTAGATGCATGTAATCACATTGACTGATATGATGAGAATGCCAAAATGTACATGCTTTGAAGATTTGATGTGGCTAAATGCATGCACCGCACACATGGCACACAGATGAAATGAAAGTATGTGTATGCCTATTCTATATGCAAAAGAAAGGAAAATTCTAGTCCTATCACATACAACACATAAGCACATAAAATCCTCCTCCCTGTCAAGTGCGCCAATTTCTCTTATCATTTTGATCTTTGTTACTCTTTTGAAGGTTGGACATTCATTCGGGAAGTATATCTTGGATGATAGAATCTTTTGAAAACAATTCTCGAGAATTCTTTTGAGAACGAGAATGTTAAACAATCCTCAACAAAGATGATTGGATTGAAATTTTGCTTTGAAATTCATTTGAAAAGCATTTGTCCCAAAAATAATTCCCAAGAATTTTTTTTGAAGATGATCATGTGAAATTATACTTTAACAAAGGTTGACTTGGAATGTTAATCAAAAAGTGAACTCCAAAGATTTTTGAAAGAGCAATTAAATGCTTTGGAATAAAGATAGCAAAAATCCGTTTGCTTTCAAAGATGGATTTAAAATTCTTTGGGTAAAAGGATCACATGATCAGATTATCACCATACATTTCATGAATTCGGATACATATAAGGTCAATGATGCTTAGCTAAACATGATATAAGAGATGTAATCTTATAATCAAGATTCAGCATGTTCTCAAATGTCAAAGGACATGAAGAGGAATTGATCAAAAGTGATTAAGAGGTTACACATCTTTCATCAAGTAAGTATCGTCATCATCTCAAGTAATCCCTTCCGGGAATACAAAACTCCCTAGCATTTAATCCTAATCAAGAATTGATTCCCTAATTTTGAAAGGTTCTATAGAAGCTATCATGCAAAGGCTGAGTTTTGGTCAAATAAGGTACCATTGACACACACCCAATAGGATGCTTTATATACCAACACATGGTACGAGATCAAGGGTGATCACACAGTCCCATGATGGCTTGACCAACCGGGTTGCCCCGAGCCTCCAAGGTCATAGTTCCGTGCAATCGACTGGCGAGACATGCAAGTGCAGTGCAACATGCACACAAAAATTAATTAATCATTTAAAAGGATGCTTTCAAGTCTAATCCTCGAGTGAACCCAAGATCAGAAATTCTGGTTTGCGAAACTAGAGATTCGGGGTTCGATCCCCAGCAGAGTCGCCAGATTGTGGATACCGGCATTTGGGCCCACTTTTAATTCTAAAACAATTTCTTTCAAATTCAAATTCAAAGAGTCGCCACTTAATTTTTAAAAGGAAAAAAAAATTAAGAAACCATTTTAAAGGAAAATCAATATTTTGAGAAACCAAAGATAAACTGGGTTCGGGGATTATGGAATGAAAAGGGAAGGAGCCCGGTGGACTAAAACATCCCTTTCCATCCTATCTCGTGATAGGCCTTTACTCGATATCCTTCTAATTGAATTAACTATCTAAGCATGCCTTCAACTAATACATATGTATATATACATTACAAAAGCATGTCTAAATGGGTATAAGATTGCTAACGATAAAATATCATTCATAAATCATATAATTCAAGTAGCAAACAATCATGCTATGTAATAAGAATAAGAGAACTTACCCGGGATCCAGCCACATAATAGAAAATGTGCAATGCATGTAAAAGTAGAAATCCTAAGAAAAGGTCTCTAACACACATATTCACATAAGGCAAGAACTAGTCTACAGTGTCATGCATGGAGTCGAAAATCAATAAAATCAAGAAGTGAAATAAACTAGAGAAGAGATGAGAAGTCATACCTCAAAAAGCGCTACAAAACAAAGAGTTAGTCCACATGCTTTGAACAATATACAACATTGAATCTTAAATAGCGTATTCAAAGTTCTAACTTAAATCTATTAGACATAGAAGAAATTGACCCAATTATGAATTCCTTCTAATTAGTTAGAAACACATCATCTCTATAGATATGCAAGTCTCAACTAGGAGCCAATGCAATGTCAATATAGAGATAGTATAACCCCAACATGATTATAAGGAATTCACAACTAGGCTTAATTAGAGGCAACTTAACTTGAAACTAGATCCTAACTACAAGTATCGACATTCATGGATGAATGCATGGATATGAAAAAGAATAAGCTATTGACTAATCATTGATTTGGATCATCTAGCCTTTGGATTTAATCTTAATTGGCCTTATTCTAAACATAGTTTGTCTTAGGATATTAGGAGTCCATTAGATTAGAGTTATTCAAGTTTTTATCAAAACAGTGATAGAATTGCAAAAATTTCAGAGAGCAGACCAGACTTTCAAAAATAGAAATAAAATGCTTCCAACGGTTGGATCTTAATGATTTTCGCGTATGTTATACCCCAGTGAGTCTTGTTTCTAACCCAAAAAGAAAATCAAAGATCCAAGGGTTAAATCTCTGGGAATAAGGTCATAACTAGACATCACTTGGGAATTTTCTACTCCCTGTCCAGAGTTTTTGTATGATTTTCTAAAATAGTAAGAAAGTCAGAAACTCTTTGATATTTGTAGGATATCTTCCTAACACATTATTCTACCTAGAAAATTTTATTTGAGGTCAAGAAAACTTGATTAAGGCTCTAATTTACTCATCTGAAATTTTGGACAGAGAGCAACCTACTCATAAATCATAAGGCCAAACATCCTAAGTATAAGATTTCATCAAAACAAAAGTTCTAGTGATATAAATATGAGTTATGAATATCCCAATTGGTCTCATCCAATTCTCATGGACCATGATTTAATTAAAAATCCTTGATCACAATGGGTTCATGAACTCACTACACCTTAGACGAAATAACATTCATAACTCAAACCAAACTTGATCTATGATTCTAGGGAGAACCAAGATCAAGCATGATTATGAATATTGAAATAAGTAATGAAATACCAAGAGATTCATTGATTTGTCCTTAACAGACCTCCATCATAGGACTCATGTTCAAAGATCTAGCAAGAGGATCCTAAGGTCTTACCCAATCTTATGGATTCTTGAACATTTGAGTTCTCTTGATTCCAACAACTAAACTATGAAAATCTACATCTAACTCCTCCCTCAAACATGTGATCCTTGAGGAATGTAGGTTCAATTATCCTACCAAGTTGATAGTCCTTGGAGACTAAATAAGACTCAAATCTATATAAACCTCTACGGGATATAGTATGGATTCCATGAGATTCCTTGTAGGGAGATCCTAATCATGAGCTAAGACTTGAACCCAACCAAATTTGGGTGGATATGACTATGGTCCACCTTATTCCCCATATAAATCATAGGATCATAGGGGACTAGAGGATCAAACCAAAGAAGATCCAATGAGATATTAAGGATCTCATGGATTTCAAAGAGAAGATAGAGACAAAAGGAAGTAAAATCAAAGTTTGAATAAAATTCAAGTAAGAAATGATTTTACAACTTATTTTTTATTTGTTTTGAACCCGAGGCTATATCTAGAACGAAATTAATGAAAACAACACATGAAAATTCAATCACAAACTCTATGTGGTGTGTGATGAAATGAGGTGAGAAGAGAGGTTTTGAAAATGTGTAAAGATCCTAGACTTCTAAATTTGTGATTGAACTTGCCTAATTCTCTATAGAATTAGAGGGTTACCTCTTTTGACCTCAGGGATTTCTTCTTATTCTTGTGAAGATCTTCCAAGTTCTTTAATTTCTTCTTCAAATTCTTCAAATTCTTCACAGAACTCTTCAAAAGTCTCTTGTTTTCTCTTAATTCTCTTTCTATTATATGTATATATCTTGTATATATGAAAAATGATTCAAGTCCCCCAATAATGGAGATGAAGGCCTGCTTATATAGACCTCTCTCTTAAGGGTTAATTAAGTAATTTTGGGTGAAAACCCATGTGCAAGAATATTCCATACGTATTTGAAAAACACAATCTGTTATTGAGGGCGGCACTCGATGAATTATCGGCGGCACTCAGAGAGTGCCGGAACTCGACGAATTGTCGGCGGGACTCAGAGAGTGCCGTTCTGCCACTCAGTGAGTGCCACAACGACACTCAATGAATGTCGGCATGGCACTCAATGAGTACCGCCGGCTTCGTCGCGTGCCGCAGCTAATAGAGTTCCCTTTTCTTTTATTTTTTTTCAAATACATACTATATTTGTACTTATACTAGTATATACCTCATCCTAGTATGTCCAAGATGTACTTTATACAAGTATATACCTTAATAGACTACCCACATGTGTATTTTTTATTTTCTTTTCCTTTTCTTTTCAAAATATTTTCTTTTTGTCTCCTTTTATTTCTTTGCAAGACTCTTTTCTATTCTTTCATTTTCTCTCTTTTTCTTTTCAAAAATTAATTCTTATATTTCAATTTTTTAGATGATTTCTCAGACTGTGTTTCTCATACGTACTTCAACATCCGGGCTTTCCCCGAATCACCCAATTCTTCTGTTTTCCTCTTAATTTTGAAAACTTAATTTGAAGAATCTTTGGAAGACTTGAATTTTTTGGAAAATCTTCAAATTTCATTGGTCGTTGTCGTCATCGGTCTTCAGAGGTAACCAACCCTAGATTCAACGGTTGATCAAATTTCAAATTTCAAATTCAAATAGGAGTCGCCACTTAATTTTTAAAAGGAAAATTAAGAAACCGTTTTAAAAGAAAACCGATCTTTTGCGAAACCAAAAAATAAACTTGGTCTGGGGATTATGGAATGAGAGGGGAAAGAGCTCGACGGACTAAAACATCCCCTCTCATCCAATCTCACGATAGGCCTCTACTCAACATTCTTTTAATAGAATTATCAGTCTAAGCATGCCCTCAACTAATACATATATGTAAATATACATTACACAAGCATGTTGGAAAAAGGTGTAAAATTTCTATCGATAAAATGACATCCAAAACCATATAGTTCAATTAGCAAGCGACATGATATGGTTTTATGCATATCATGTTGCTTGCTAATTGAACTATATGATTTTGGATGACAAAACTATGAATTCCTTTTAGCTAGTTGGGACCATAGCACCTCTATAGATATATAAGTCTAAACTAGAAGCCAATGTAATATCCATATAGAAATGCCATAGGCCCAACATGACCATAAGGAACCCCTAGTCACGATTAATTAAGTTCAATTAAGTACAACTTAGACCAAAAATGAGTCCTACTTATTAGGATCAATATGTATGAATGAATGCATGAACATGAGCTATGAGATATTCATTGATTTGGATCTAGATATAGCCTCAGGTGTAAAAAAAAAAAAAACAAGTTGTAAAAGCATTTCTTACTTGGATTTTATTCAAACTTTGATTTTACTTCCTTTTGTCTCTATCTCTTTGAAATCCATGAGATCTTTAATATCTCATTGGATCTTCTTTGGTTGGATCCTCTAGTCCCCTATGATCCTATGATTTATATGGGGAATAAGGTGGACCATAGTCATATCTACCCAAAATTGGTTGGGTTCAAGTCTTAGCTCATGATTTGAATCTCCCTACTAGGAATTTCATGGAATCCATACTATATTCCATAGAGGTTTATGTAGATTTTGAGTCATGTCTTAGACTCCAAGGACCATTAACTTGGGAAGAAGACTAATAAAATGGATCTATATTCCTCAAGAAACATGTGTTTGGGAGAGGGATTAGGTGTAGTTTGGGTTTATTTAAGATTTTTGAATACCAATTCCACAATGGTACAGTGAACTCATGAACTCACTGAGATCAATGATTTTGAATTAAATCATGGTCCATGAGAATTGTGTGAGACCAATTAGAGAATGTTCATCACTTAAATATTGAGTCATTAGAACCTTTATTTTGATGAGATCCTATACTTGAGATGGTTTGACCTTGTGATTTCTAAGTAAATTTCAGGAACAGTGAGTTCGTTTTAAAATGGATCAATCAGAACCTCAATCAAGCTTTCTTGACCTCAAATAAACATTTCTAGGCAATTCAATGTGTTAGGAAAATACCTTAAAAATATCAAAGTGTTTCTGATGTTTTTACTATTTTTAGAAAATCATACAAAAATTCTGGACAGAGAGTTGTAGATTCCTGAGTGATGTCTAGTATTTTCCCATTTTTCAGAGATTCAATTGTTGGATCTTTGATTTTCTTTTTGGGTTAGAAACTAGACTCACATAGGCATAAAATACTCAAAAATCATTAAGATCCACTCATTGAAAATATTTTATTTCTATTTTTGAACGTCTAGTTTGCTCTCTCTAATTCCTACAATTCTGTCACTATTTTGATAAAACTTAAATAAACTCTAATCTAATGGACTCCTTACACTACAAGGTTTAAACCATGTCTAAAATAGTGTCAACTAAGTTTAAATCCAGAGGTAAATGATCCAAACGAATGAATATCTTATAGCTCATGTTCATGCATTCATTCATACATATTGATACTCATAAGTAGGACTCATTTTTGGTCTAAGTTGCACTTAATTGAACTTAATTGATCGTGACTAGGGGTTCCTTATGGTCATGTTGGGCCTATGGAATTTTTATATAGATATTACATTGGCTCCTAGTTGAGACTTGTATATCTATAGGGGTGCTATGGTCCCAACTAGCTAAAAAGAATTCATAGTTTTGTCAATTCCTCCTCTATTTGATAGATTTAAGCTAGAAGCTTAGGATTGATTATTTGATATCTTGTTTGAAGTATGCGGACTAATCTTTTTTTTAGCGCTTTTGAGGTACGATTTCCAACCCCTCTCTAGTTAATTTATTTCTTGATTTTATTAATTTTTTGACTCCGTGTGCGATACTTTAGAATTAGGATTTTGCCTTATGTGTATATATGTGATTAGAGACGTTTTCTTTAGGATTTCTATTTTGTATGCATTACACGTTTAATATTCACAGTAGGATCCTGGGTAAGTTCTATAGTTCCTTTGTGCATATCATGTCGCTTGCTAATTGAACTATATGATTTTGGATGTCATTTTATCGTTAGCAACTTTATACATTTTCCAACATGCTTATGTAATGTATATTTATATATATGTATTAGTTAAAGGCATGCTTAGATTAATAATTCAATTAAAACGATGTTGAGTAGAGGCCTATTGCGAGATAGGATGAGAGAGGGTGTTTTAGTCCGCCGGGCTCCTTTCCCTCTCATTCTATAATCCCCGGACCCAGTTTATCTTTGGTTTCACAACATATCGGTTTGCTTTTAAAATGGTTTCTTAATTCTCCTTTTAAAAATTAAGTGGCGACTCATATTTGAATTTGAAATTTAAAAATGTTTTAAAAGTGGGCCCAAATGCTGGTATCCACAGAAGTGAGTTTGGATTGCTTGGATATGGGCTTGAGATTAGATATGGGCTTTGTAGATTGGCCAGATACGACTGCGGGACTTAGTGATTGACTAGATATGAGCTCTAGTGATTGATTGGGCTTGGGTGCATGGTTGGATTTGAACATGGGCCTTGGTGCATGGGTGGGGTTGGACGTGGTGGTTGGTGCTTCTTTAAGCGATCCATTATTCTCTTCTCCAGCTGATTCATCTTTTTCTCATTCTGGCCCATTTGATCTTTCAATAATTGAATGAACTCAAGCATGACCCTCTCAAATTGGTTCACCCTCGAATCTTGTTGCTCAATAGCGGCTTGTAGTTTGCTCACTTTCTCCTCCAAAGCTCTCAAGGCCATTGGTGGATCAATTTCAACATGATGGTCCATGTTCTCCTCTAATCAAGAAAGATGAACCCAAGAAGATTAGAAGTGTCCTTACTAGGGGATCTGGTTGTTCCACTCTCTCTACAAATCCACAATATAGATAGGAAAAAGGTCCGCATACAGAATTGAACAATAAGGGATTTTTGAGGGATTTTGATCTTGATGGGAAGAAGATGTTGTGAGTTTATACGCTACACGTATGTAATGATATTGATTGGTGAGAATGCAAAAATGTACATGCTGTAACAATTTGATATGGCTAAATGCATGCACCGCACACAT
Source organism: Hydrangea macrophylla (assembly GCA_033977485.1). Lineage (NCBI taxonomy): Eukaryota > Viridiplantae > Streptophyta > Magnoliopsida > Cornales > Hydrangeaceae > Hydrangea > Hydrangea macrophylla. Next base: position 6,501,186 of record CM066990.1, on the reverse strand, counting down.
AATACAAGTGTGTATGTGTGTGTGCCTGCTCTATATGCCAAAGAAAAGATCATAATCCTAACATATAAACACATAAAATCCTCACCCATGTCAAGTGCGCCAATTTCTCTTTTTATTGTGATCTGCATTACCTTTTCGAAGGTCGGGTATTTAAAATTTTTCAAAATTCATTTGAAAAGTATTTCTTAAGATGATGAAATCTTTCAAAAACAATTCTCAAGAATTATGAATCTTTTCTTTGAAAATGAGGATTTGAAAATATTTCTCAATAAAAAATGAGTGGGGTTCAACTTTACTTGATTAAAAAGTAAACCTTGGACCTTTTCTTTGAAAGAGTGATTTTTCAAAATATTTTTTTTAATAAAAGATGATAAATAATCAAAATCTATCATAAACAGTGAACTTTGAACTCTTGGGTAGGAGTATCACATAATTGGATAATTATCGCACTTTTCATGAGTTCGGATGCATACAAGGTCAATAATGCTTAGCTAACAGGATATAAGAGATGTAATCTCATAATCAAGATTCAACATGTTCCCCAAATGTCATGGTATATGAAGAGGGGTCACTAAAAGGTGATTAAAAGGTTACACACGTTACGTCAAGTGAGCATCGTCATCATCTTAACTAATCCCTTTCGAGCATACAAAACTCCCTAGCACATAAATCCTAATCAAGAATTAATTTCCTAATTGAAAGGTTCTATGGAAGCTATCATGCAAAGGCTGGATTTTGGTCAAATAAGGGACCCTTGACACACACTCAATACAATGCTTTATATACTAACACATGGTACGAGATCAAGGGTGACCACACAAATTAGAGTAAACCAGCTCCAACGGTTCTTTTGCTCTATAGCCCTTGGCCGAGAATGGCCTCTTGGTCATTTTACCTTCCAAGTAGGATTCACAGACTGGAAGTGCCTCCACTTCCAAAAAGCCTAATGGCCCATTTTGAACCAGTCTTTGAATTCTTTTCAAATTAATATGACCAAGGCGTAAGTGCCAAAGATGTGTTTGGTTCATCCTCGAAGGTTCTTTTCTCTTAAATGGTAAACTATTTGTGTTATTCAATTCATTAAACTGCATTATAGGAGAGACATGATTTATAATATAAAGATCATCCACCAATTGACCAGAACAAATAAAATGTTTATTTTCTTTAATAACTACTATTTTATTAAAATGAACTGAATATCCATTCTTTACTAAACTATAAACTGTAGACACCAAATTTTGACCACACTGATAGGATTTAGGGTGGACAACGTCTTAGAGGATTCAATGATGAAAAGTACCCCGTGGAAGGTACTAGATTCTACACAATCGAAAGATCGAACTTCGGAGAGTGACTTCAAGCTCAAAAAAGCCCTTTTTGATGCATAAAATCCTAATTTTGTCAAAATCGTCTCTCAGAATTTATATTCAAGGTTGTATGAACATGAAGTGTTCTAAATGCAGTATTCTAGGTATCTAGAGATTCAATTTCAAAGGAAAACCCGAATCGATGCACATTGAAAAGCAATTTTGAAAAAGAATTCGTTTGATTTAAAAAAGATGACGAAAGTTCCAGAGGACTTCCGGGCTTCAATTAAACTTCAATTCTCATTTCAAATCCTCTTGGAATTTTTTTATACTGAATTCAACTCAAAAGCTTTCCAACGGTACATAAACGGATGATTTCGGACACAAAAAAGTATTTTTATGAAAATCTGGAAAAGCAGTGCACGTAATATTTGAAACAGGACATAAAGGCAGCTAGAGGGTGAGGAATAGTAAGTGGCGGGTCCCATAAGTGGGGTGACGGGTCCCACCTAAGCTGCCACCTACATGTGGCACCCTCCATTGAGCTTTTTGCATTCCAAACTCTTCCAGAGGCTTCCCAGTGCGAGGAAATCGCCCAGAAACTGCGTTTAGGCACTGAAATGGCCATTTGTACCATTTTTCGGTCTCTAAAATTCCTGTTTTAACCTTGAAACTTAAGAGTTAAGTTTTCAAAACTCTATATGTATCCCATACATCTCATATGAGATCATCTAGAGCTTACATCATCTTGAAGAAGCTTAGAATATCCTTAAGTACACCTTGAATATACTTGAAGATACAATCACATATACTTTCAATTTGAGAGATTTCTAGAGAAAGAATAGTGAATTGTGAATGGAATTCCCTTACAACTAATCTCAAGATAATTAGATTAGAAAATTAGAGAATAAAGTTGACATTAATTGCCTCCCTTAACTTCCACCATGGATGAGTGCTTGAAGAACTTGAAGAACACTTGAAGAAGAAGATCCTTCAAATCAACTTTGATTATATAATTGAGAATCCTCCAAGAGGTAAACACCATAATTCATCTCTAATTCCTATATTTATATATAGATCTATAAGTTTTGGATCTAGTTTAGTTTTATTTTTGTTAGAACACTCATCTTCCCCTTCTCTTGTTCTTCACACACTCACATGGCTAGATCCAAATCCTCTTTGATTTTGTTGATAATTCATAATTTGAGATTGATTTTCACTTTGATTTTCAATTTTGATTTCATTATTCTATTTTAGTTTAGATCCATGCACACATGATTATATATGTATCTATTTTGAATTCTATGATGGTTTGGAAGTATGATCGATGAGAAGGATGATTCCTATGTTCATACCTATCTCTTGATTATTCCTATAACCAAGAATTCCTATTGAAATTCATCTCCAATAGGATATTTGTAAGTCCCTTTGATCCATGAACTAAAGTTCTTCATAGAACTTGAGGGCTGAATTGATTGGGAATCATGATAATCAAGTTGATCCATGAGTTTGATCTCTTTAATAAACTTAAATCATCACCTAAAATGTTTTCCTCACACTTTATAATGAACTAGTTAAAATTCAGCAAAATAGATTGGATATTTAGCCCATCAAAACCCATAGTTTGATGGATTTCAAAATTTTTGGGTAAACTTTGATGAATTAGCTTTCATTTGATCCGTTTTGAGAACCATTAGGATCCATATGCTATTTGATGATGCCAAAAACTGGTAAGGGAAATTTAGAGAGAGAGATACGGTGACAAGACAATTGTATGTGGTTCGGCCCCGTTAATAAGGTGACCTACGTCCACGGGTGTGCCAGTGCGCTTCACTAGCAGATCACCGGTGGGCCTGGTGAGCCAACAATTGGGATGGCACTAACAATAATACCGACCGGGTATATGTGTCTAGGATGAATGTGTATGCTATTCTGTAAGATAAGAATGCGATCCCCTTGATGGGGGTGAGTGGCCCCTTTTATAGGTGCAAGAGACCACCCGCAATAGGTAAGTAATTAGATAAGGAAGCCTATTCTAATTACAAGTTGATGAGCATAAATCATGGGAGGTTTTCTAAATGGCTTAGGAAACTACCTACACCTTCCATTAGTTTTCTGACCGATTTAGAAAACTGTTGAGCAACTTGGCTCTCACACCGCACCTTGTGGAGAGCTGCTGAGTCACATTCCCAGGCTTGTACGTGCTTCCCGAGCTGTTACTCTCAATAGTCCTCGGGAACGGTGGGCCACCACCCTCCCGGATAATCCGGGTCCTTCGCTGTTGACGTGGAGGTTTAACTGTGGAAGAATATTTCTAGGCATATCAGCTACCCCCCATTTTCGGAGTTGATGTGATGTCCCATTAGATGAAGTTTGAAAATTAAGACTACTTCTGAGGAAGCGTCCGGTAAGAGGCCGGGACTCAATCCGGGGTGTCACCGGTCGTGGTGGTCACCCGGGGTATGGACCGAGCAGTGGCCCGGTGGGCCCAAGTCCTACCTATGCCACGTGTCAGTCTCGTCATGCATTTAATGCGCGCACCTTTTAAGGCGACGCTTCACGTGCCCGAGGGGACAGCTGTCAGTCATTTTGGGCGGGAAAACATATGAGCCGTTGGATCTGTTTTGATCTAAACCATACGTGGTTCCTATATAAAGGAACACTTGTTCATTTCTTCAACTCTTTGCTGCAAAGACATTCATTCCCGAGTAGTTTTGAGAGCAAACAATCCCCTGTCAAGATTTCCGAGACCTTTCTTGCGTTGATTTCTGTAAGTCCCTTTCCTTTCTGAGTTTCAATTTACCTTTCTCTTCCTTCTCTTTTCCTTTATCTTTTCTTTCCGTGGGGAGGCTGGAGGGAGCGAGCCCGGTAGGCTTTGAGCGAGAGTGGGATTTCTTCCTCCTTAGGTTCTATTTTTTCTTTAAGTCAAGTGGCACATTAGGGCGGTTGAACCGAGCAGGTGTTTCCGGGGTAGTCTTGAGAGAGTGCCATCTTGTGTTCAGGGCCATCTACTTTCTACCTTTTAGGTTAGTGACCTTGCCCCCCTTGTATACCAGGCTAGGGGTTCCTGACCCGTACCTTGGTCGCCATCTTCTTCTCGTTCCAACTATTGAAACCCCAAGAATATGCCACTCTGGTTTTAACTCATCCTCCCGGTTGGAGGACGAGCGGTCTGGTTTAGAGGAGCCGAACACAAGTCTGAGTCTGCCATCTGCGTCCCCCTCTGACCAGCACAGCGAAGGCAAAATCCCGGTCCGCATCTCCGAGGATGAATCGGACCAGTAAGCCCCCATTACTTCTTTGTCTGGGGATTCAGGCGATGGGACACTAGGGGAACCCGACCCCGAGGTGGCCTTCTCTAGCAAATTCATCCCGTCCACACTGCGTATGGAGGATCTCGTACGCATTAGGGATAGATACGGCCTTTCGGACCACTGCTCCTTGGCAGTAAGTGTTGGTGGGGCCCAAATCTACCAGCAGGGTTTCACCACCCTATATGAGGACATCCTCATGGCTGGATTTCGCTTCCCCCTTCATCCGGTCGTTCGGGACATCCTGATCTACTTGGGGATTTCCCTGGGCTAGTTGGCCCCGAACGGTTGGAGGTTCCTTATGGGGTCCATTTCTTTGTGGCCCCAGGTCTTCGAATATGAGCTCTCTGTCCACGAGTTTCTCTGGATGCACTGCCCATTCCTCATACATAGGGAGACCGGGTTCTTTTCCCTCGGGGCTTGCCAGGGGAGGAAGATTTTAGTCAACTGCCCGAGGAACAACAAAGGGTGAAAGAACAGGTTCTTCCAAGTGTCTACCCTCGGGCTCTACGAACTGGCCCCCAGGATCCAGATGAGGACTTCCTGGGCGGGAGAGTTGAGGGGTAAGCCCATTCGGTTTTACCTGTTGCTTACTTCTTTACTTTGCTTCTTGTTTCCAAGACTAACCATTTTGTACTTAGCTTTGCAGCAGGATCAACCAGTCCACCGAGCATTCCCGACGAGTGCCAAGCCAGGATCCAAAGTTTGGCAGACCGACTGGTAAACATCTGGAATGTGTTGACTCGGACTGGCGACTTTCGAGTCATTGACGACCTGGCTCAGCCCACAGAAGCTTCGATATTCCCTGCTATTATTTCTAGCAAGTGCTCAAACTCTGCCTTCTCCCGTGGTACTCATTCCCCCATCTTCTACATTGGTATTTAACTGTTCAATTTTTTCTTTTCGTAGAGATGGCTCCGAAGAGGAATATAGAGCAACAGAGGGAGAGGCAAGCCATTGCCGCCGCTGCTGCTGCCGCCCGGATGGCGGTGGCCCAAGGAAAGAGGCCCGCTGTCGAGGCCCCGGGTGCAGACCGTCCTCTGAGGAAGATCCGGCACGGTGTCCATCCAGAGCCAGTGGGGACCTCAATGCCCCACGTGGTGTAGTTAAAGAGGCTTTCCCCCGGGTGGGGGTGCCGGTCGTGGCGCCAATGGCTGTCTCAACCGAGATCAGGGACCGAGTGAAGCCTGGTCTGAGCCCCAGCCAAGTGGAGGCAAGTAAAAACATGTCTCCCGAGGTCTTCCAGAGCTGGCTGTACAGCCTCTCTCACATGGTGAGTTCTCCTACCTTTGTTTCATTTTCTTCAACTATTTTGTTAACTGTACTTGTTCTCTAACCGGTCGGGTGCATGGCCGCTGGGGCTGATTCCTTCCTACCCTCCCGGGCCAGGAGGACCGCTGTTGCTATAGTCGCTTTGTCTCAGGAGCAGGCGATCTCAGAAGCCAGGGGCACCGCTCTGTCCTTAGAGAAGGACAAGGTGAAGGGTTTGGCCTTGAGCCTTGGAGCTACTCAAGCTGAACTGGCTACCACCCAGGCCAACCTAGAGGCTGCCTGGGCCAGTGCAGCAGCGGCTGAGGCACGGGAGAAGGAGTTGGCGAAGGTGACGGCAGCTGCGGCCCGGGAAGAAGCTTTCAATGACGGCTTCTTCCAGGGCTATGAAGACTTGAAGCGTAGGATATCCCGAGATCACCCCGAATGGGACATCTCGTCCTATGAGGGGATTAATTCTGACTTCTGGGATGTAGGTCCTGCTGCGGGCAAGGGCCCCACTGCTGATGTCGGTCCTATTGAGGAGGCTGCCCCAGGCGGAGGCTCTGCACCGTGAGAGGGAGCTGGGGAGACCGAAGACGTGGTCGTGGTGGACGACTGGGGTCCCGACCCGTTTTCTTCTGTATTGTAATTTTTTTTTTTGGGAGGCTACTATTATTGCCCCCCAGGCCCTGTATAAATAGACCGTTTTTTTCCATTAACTGTTTACCGTTTTTGTACGTGCATGCCTGTTTGTGATTGCTAGTGTCTGCCTAGTTTTGACCGATCCCTGCCTTAGTAAATGGTTTAGGACCATAACTGCTAGAACAGCTAGTCTGGCCGCCCGGTGTATTATAGGAACTTGCCTTGTTTACCATCCAGTTGGGCCCGATATATTATGGGAAGATCCTGTTTCACCATCCGGTTATCTCTGATCACTGTAAGTACTTAGGAATGTTAGGATTCTAAGTCCTTTTAATGACCAGTGTGATTTCCTGTTTTAGCTCAGTCCCTGCCCCCCAAGCATTTTGCTAAGGCAGTTGTGCGAGAGTGAATGGTCGTAGGAAATCGACCTGGAACATGGGTGGTTGCAGGGTCATTTGAGGCTTTCCATCATCAGCCACCTAGGGGTTTGCTCCCGTCGCTGGTTGGGCCTAAGCGAAGTCGTTGCCTCGGGGTTAGGCCCAAGGTATTTATGCCTTGGTTTTGAGCCAAGGTCTTTTGCCTCGGGTTAGGCCCGAGGTCTTTATGCCTTGGTTTTGAGCCAAGGTCTTTTGCCTCGGGGTTTGGCCCGAGGACTTCGTACCTTGGTTTTGAGCCAAGGTCTTTTGCCTCGGGGTTAGGCACGAGGTCTTCGTGTCTTGGTTTTGAGCCAAGGTCTTTTGCCTCGAGGTTAGGCCCGAGGTCTTTCAATATTGGACGGGACTATTATAGGAGTAATTTTGCAAAGTAAAGTCTTTTATTTTATTCAAAAATTCATAATGAGTGCTCAAATAGAGCTACAAAAATTTCCTAACCAGTGTTAAACTGTCCTCGTCTTTGGGTTACTAATAATACTTGCGAAGGTGTTGAACATTCCAAGGGTGAGACAGATCACGTCCATCCAGGCTCCAAAGCCAGTATGTTCCCGATCGGTTTACCTGAGTAACTAGATATGGGCCTTCCCAGTTTGGCCCTAACTTTCCATGGCTCGGAACTCTTGATGACTGAGTGATGGCCTTAAGGACCAGATCCCCTACCAGGAAACTGCGATACTTCACCCTGCTATTATAGTATCGGGACACCCTTTGCTTGTAGGCTATAACTTTTAGATACGCCCGATCTCTCTTCTCCTCTACCAAGTCCAATTCTGTTCTGAGTGTGCCTTCATTGTCTGGCACGCTGTAATTCGCCACCCGATAAGTAGGCAACCCGAGCTCTGTAGGAACCAGTGCCTCAAACCCGTAGGTTAAGGAAAATGGCGTCTCACCTGTGTAGTTTGGTAGGCCCACAGGAGGGTTGGCAGTTCTTCAGCCCACATTCCTTTGGCACTTTTAAGTCTTGTTTTGATCAACTGCAAGATCGTCCAGTTTGTCACCTCAGCTTGGCCATTGGCTTGAGGGTGCTCGGGGGAGGAGTAGTGATTAAATATCCCGTAGCCCGAGTAGAACTGCCTGAACAATGGGGTGTCGAATTGCCTGCCATTGTCACTGACCAGAACCTGGGGAATGCCGAACCTACCGAGGATATTCTTTTCCATGAAGCTTTCCATTTTTCGCTCGGTTATTGTTACCAAGGGCTCGACCTCCACCCACTTGGTAAAGTAATCCACGGCGATGACTGCGAACTTGACCTGTCCTTTTCCCGTTAGTAGGGGTCCGACAATATCGCTACCCCACTAAGTAAAGGGCCAGGGACTTTGGATTGGTGTCTGAAGCTCTCCTGGTCGGTTGATCATGCGAGAGTATCTCTGACATTTGTCGCATCTTCTGACGTACTCCTGAGAATCCCGGGCCATTGTTAGCCAGTAATATCCTTGCAGTAAGGCCTTTTTAGAGAGCACCCGGCCTCCGATGTGATTCCCGCACACTCTTTCATGGATTTTGTATAACACTGATTGGACCTGTGTGGGATGGACGCAACGGAGGTATGGTACAGAGAATCCCCTTTTGTAGAGGACATTGTCTATAAGATGATACCGAGCCAACCGGTACCTGACCCGGCGGGCCTCCTCTTTCTCGTTAGGTAGCGCGCCCATTGTCAGGAATGCCACGATTGGGTCCATCCAGCTGGGTCACGAGGCGTCTGGTTCCACCTCCATGCATTCTGAGTTGATCACACTTGGTTCTGGCAGGTATTCTACCCTTATCCCGGACAAGTTTGCCTCAGAAGATGAAGCGAGGCGGGCTAACCGGTCGACCTTGGTGTTTTCCTCTCTGGGTATCTGTGTGATACAGAAACCCTGAAGCTTCTTCAAAACCGCTCGGACAAGGGCTAGATAGGCTACCATGTTATCTCCCCGGACCTCGTACTCCTGATTGACTTGGTTAACTGATCGGCGACGAATAGTTGTCGTTTATAGTTCTAAAAATACGCTTTGTTAGCCCATTTCATGTAGTTATTAGTTATTTTTTAATAAGTATTCTAAATTTTGTAGGATTTGGAGCTTTAACTTGATAATGCACAAAAATCCAATGATTAGTCGCTTTGGAAGTCATTCTGGGCTCAAACGGTGATTCTGGTGAAAGCTGAATGCAATAGAAGTCTCAGAAAAATTGCATTTTTGATAAAGAATACTTTGGATTTGAGAAATTTCTCCAGAGATATAAAATGTAGATCTTCGAGTTACGGACGCGTGGCTTTACACGGCGAGTCAATCCGAGTTCCGAGCAAAGAGTTATCACAATTCTACGAAAGTCGCGCAGTGCAGCGAAAAGGACCTCGCGCGAGCGACCTTTGAAAAAACCAAAAACGCGTATTTTATTAAATTAAAGTGCCCAGCGAAGGTGGTTTGTGCATATGACGTCCAGAAACGTAAATATAGCTGTTTTAGTGCAATTTGGCTTAGGAAAGCTTCCTAAATCCTTCCAAACTCTATATAAATCCTATTCTCAATCAAATTTAAGATCACACATCATTGCACAACATTAGATACATCAATATACAACTAAAATTTCAGCCATTGAAGGGAGGAAAGCAAGGAGAAGAAGAAGAAGACCAAGGATTCCCATGGCCTCCTCCATCAACCTCTTGCCGTTCATCAATTCTATGGTCGCTTAAACCTAGATCTAGGGTTTCAATGAAACCCTAGCCAAGTAATAGGGTTTTATTTATGTTTTTATTTTAGTTTTATTATGTATGGATGACAGTTACATGTTCCGAGGATTTTTATAAATAAATCGTACTTCTATTGATTAAATCATTGCTTTCAAAGTTTATTCTTGTCTTAGATCTATTTTGACTGTGATGTGCTCAATGATCTATGCTTGTTGTGCTTGTTTAGATTATTTACATGTAATGGTGCTTAAATTGAATTGTGCGATGAAGTATCCGAATAGTCCATGCCTAGATTAGACGGATTATACCACAACCCTAGTTTAGTGTGGGATAATTCGTGCTAACCGAAGATGGATTATGTTGGTGCTTGAACCATAGTTATTTTCTTGACGGAGGAATTGAGCTTGTAGCTACAATTCTCCATTATCATCCAACTTAATAGGCTAAAGTAATTCATAAATATTCCTATTATGAAGCTAGTGGTGGATTTGCAATCCTAGGTTCTCTTAAACATATTTATAACAACACTTTTAAATCGCTTTCATAATTTAGATTTAATTTTATTGTTCTTAGTTTAATTAATTTCAAAATCAAAATCTCGTTTTTCTTAATCAACTAAATTTAGGATTTAAAAATTAAAGTGCGTAGTATTCAATCTCTGTGGGTTCGACCTTTACTTTCACTACTACAAATCTTTAGAAAAGTAAAGTATAATTTCATATCTTGATGTTGACAACATCAATTTTTGGCGCCGTTGCCGGGGATTGCAAATTACTACCTTTAGTTTTAGAATCTTAGTTTAGTTAATTCGTAAATATTAGATTAGGTTTTCTTTTCTTATTTTTTGTTTTATTTTGAGTTACTAACTTTTCTTTTTATTTTGTAGTTTCTCGAGTCGTCAAAATTCTAATGTTTTCGGGAGGAATAGCTTAGCGCATCAAAGGTGCTTACGCGAAAAATAAAAATAAAAATAAATAAATTGCTTCTTTTGAAATTCGCTTTAAACCACTTTAAGTCAGGGCGCTGTGACACACTATCTGCATTAGTTTAGGGTTAATTGGACTGCATTAGCTAGGAAACCCGGGGCACTGGGCTTGACGCGGTCATTGCATTACAGGATAATATTCATGCATCACTGTAGTTGAGTGCTTGTTATCTTAGTTGCGTGATTGCTATTTGTTTTTTGTTTTTTTTTTTATTTATTTATTTGAGTTAGTGTTTGTTTTTAGTTTATTTTCTTTTTAGTTTATGTTTGGTACACGTTCAAATAAACCTGAATTAAAATCTTTCGATCTTGAACTTGAACGTACCCTTAGAATTAGTAAGTCTTCAACCCAAGCTCCGAGAGCTCAGTTGGAAATAGACGACGATTCGACTCCAAAACCATCGTCGTTGTTTGAGGCCGAAATTCAAAGTACCCTTAAACGGTTAAGGAGAACTCGAACTTTTAAAATAGAACCTATTCCAATGGCCGACATTGGAAACAACGTAAATAATATGAATAATCTTAATATACCGCCACCACCTCCGCTTAAAGATTACTTTATTCCTACGACTTATACGCCACAAACATGTATTGATTTACCGGAGGCGACGGCATCTCACTTTCAGATAAAGTCGTCTACCATCTCGCTACTTCCATCTTTCCATGGCCGTCTAAATGAAGATCCATATCAACACTTAGGAGATTTTCAGGATATATGCTCTACTTTAAAAATTCAAAACTTAACTGATGATGAATTGAAATTGCGGCTCTTTCCATTCTCTTTAAAAGATAAAGCTAAATACTGGCTCCAATCTTTGGAGCCAAATACAATTAGAACATGGGAAGCCTTACACACCGCATTTTTACAAAAGTTTTTCCCTATTATGCGTACGAATCAGATAAGGAAATCTATAACAAATTTTGTGATGCAAGATAGGGAAACGCTTTATGATACTTGGGAGAAGTTTAAAGAATTATTACGCTCGTGTCCACATCATCAGGTTCCTAAGTGGCAGTTGGTACAGGTCTTTTATGAGGGACTTATTCCCTCAATCCGTAATACCGTCGACGCTGTTTGTGCGGGTACCTTCCTACACAAAAGTGCCGACGAGGCCTGGAAAATCTTTGAAACATTAAGCGAGAATTCGATGCATCAGGCTGTGTCAGTACGTTCCGAGGGATATCATTCACAACCTAAGAGAGAGGTAAAGTTCGAGTCAAGTCATTCAATTAAAATAAAAGAACTATCTAAAAAACTCGATCGACTTTTAACAATGAACCAAACGACAGCCCCACTCGCTCACGAAATTTGTACATTATGTTCTGATCCGTCACATTCTATCCTAGCATGTCCATCGGCGAGTCAATTTTCGGAATTCGTGGAGCAACACATTAATTCTATTCAACAATACCCACGAAATAATTATAATTCGACTACTAATAATCCGGACGCGCCATGGAGAAACCATTCTATTATTCTATTTAAAAAATAATAATGATAATAATAATAAAAATAAAATATAAAATAAAAAATAAAAAAATCTAAATATTTAGCTGTTATTGTTATTATTATGTTCTTTTATTTTCTATTGTTAAGTATTACCAGGTGATTAGTAGCTTCGTTTGGAGCCTGATTGAACTTTGATTCCATATTATTATACGTTCACCTGGTTTGTGTTTGCCGAGATCGAGGTAATATCGTTCCTTTCTTACCTACTCTCCGTTCTTTCGTTTTATTGTTTCATTGGGGACAATGAAAGGTTTAGGTTTGGGGGTATGCACACACATGCACATTATTATGCACTAATTTAAAAAAAAAATCAATTCTTGTGCTTAAATAAACAATGTTATCGACGTTTTTGCAATCTTGATTTGATACTTCTTGTTATGTAACTATGATTGTTATAGAATGGTAAACAAGAGAAGATGTGATTAAACATTTGCTGAAGTCATGATATGATGTAATGTTTAAGTTATGTATTGTTTGAATCGTAGTTTTATATCATAGATTTGTACATAATCCTATGCACTGCATGTAGTCGCTTGAATACATGTTTGATGTGAACTATAATATGATTCAGATTTCTAGATAACACAAGGTGGAGACTAGATCCTGTGAGCTTTTGAGCCTATCTTTTCTGTTTTGAGGGTTATAAATACACATTGTGTTTGTCAAATTTCATTGAAATAGCGCATCTACTTGTTGTTTAGTCTCATCATTCTTGTTTTGGTTGATAAGTCAAGTTAAAATATTTGCTACCATGCTAAATAATCTTCCGTTGTCAACATTAAAGAACCATATGACCATAGGAGATGATTTTTAGGCCTTCTTTGTTTCCTAACCGATAAATGAAAAAAATTTCCTTAGTTCGCCCTTTGAGCCGTTAAAATGCCATTTCTTTCTTTAATTACCATTATCCTTATTTTTGCTCCGACTTGACAAACTTGGAGTTCACCACTGAGAGATTTGTCACCTTTTAGTGGTGTTAAGACAATGTGTGATTGGGAAGAAGAAGACAAGATGCTATTGGGGTAGTTGCTTAGAAATCAACGAATAATCATCCGACAAGCAAGAATTAAGAAAAAAAAAAAGGTTGAAAAAAAAAGAAGAAAAAAAAAATTGAAAAGAAAAATCAAAAGAAGAGAATGAAATGATGAAGTTGGTGGAAGAGCGAATGAAAGAAATCGAACATGCCTTACAATGCCATTCTAAAACTACCTAATGAATCCTTTCTATCATTTTTCATTGTCTGAGCCACATTACAACCTTTGAAAAGTCCTATTTGATCCTAGGAAACATGGTTTGGATATGAAAACGATGGGAGGGGGATTAAAACATGGTAATAATTAATTTTTCTTGATTATTAGCATCCTATCCATGAGACTACTGTTCTTTTGTGTCATGCGTCTTGTTCGAGTCATATGTGAGCATTTCTCGTTTTGAAAACATATTTCCTTTACTCACATATTTTAGAAAAATTACACCTGTTTTTGAGTGTTTTATTTTAGAGTGTAATTGACATTGTGAGATTCGTAGTCGAGACATAGTTAAATGGTTATCCGAGTTATATTCCAAGTTCATGACATGCGCGTGTTCATTTGACTACCACATCACACACGTGCAATTTTATGAGAAACTCTATTGATTTATACGATGCATGTACTTGAGATTGTTTTTCATGATTTAGGTGGATGTTTCATTATGTTTCTTTATGTTCGTTATTCTATTTCAAATCTTTGTTATATGATGAAGGAGTATTAAATATTATGTTCTTTATTTTTAATAAAAGTTTTTAAATTAATAAGTTAATAAAGATGGTTGTGGGTGACTTGTTGACGAAAACCCTCACGAGACTTCACTCGTCCGACTAGGGACACCTATGGGTTTAAAAGGCTTGTTGCATATGCTAAATGCAATCGTGATTCATGCGAAAATAGAGTAGTATTTGTAGTAGTAGTAGTTTTATTTTTCTGTTCTTTTTGCTCGAGGACTAGCAAAGAGTAGGTTTGGGGGTGTGATTGGCGATGAATAGTTGCCGTTTATAGTTCTAAAAATACGCTTTGTTAGCCCATTTCATGTAGTTATTAGTTATTTTTTAATAAGTATTCTAAATTTTGTAGGATTTGGAGCTTTAACTTGATAATGCACAAAAATCCAATGATTAGTGGCTTTGGAAGTCATTCTGGGCTCAAACAGTGATTCCGGTGAAAGTTGAATGCAATAGCAGTCTCGGAAAAATTGCATTTTTGATAAAGAATACTTTGGATTTCAGAAATTTCTCCAGAGATATAAAATGTAGATCTTCGAGTTACGGACGCGTGGCTTCAAACGGCGAGTCAATCCGAGTTCCGAGCAAAAGGTTATCGCAATTCTACGAAAGTCGCGCAGTGCAGCGAAAAGGACCTCGCGCGAGCGGGCCGCGCGAGCGACCTTTGAAAAAACCAAAAACGCGTAATTTATTAAATTAAAGTGCCCAGCGAAGGTGTTTTGTGCATATGACGTCCAGAAACGTAAATATAGCTGTTTTAGTGCAATTTGGCTTAGGAAAGCTTCCTAAATCCTTCCAAACTCTATATAAATCCTATTCTAAATCAAATTTAAGATCACACATCATTACACAACATTGGATACATCAACATACAACTAAAATTTCAGCCATTGAAGGGAGGAAAGCAAGGAGAAGAAGAAGAAGACCAAGGATTCCCATGGCCTCCTCCATCAACCTCTTGCCGTTCATCAATTCTATGGCCGCTTAAACCTAGATCTAGGGTTTCAATGAAACCCTAGCCAAGTAATAGGGTTTTATTTATGTTTTTATTTTAGTTTTATTATGTATGGATGACAGTTACATGTTCCGAGGATTTTTATAAATAAATCGTACTTCTATTGATTAAATCATTGCTTTCAAAGTTTATTCTTGTCTTAGATCTATTTTGACTGTGATGTGCTCAATGATCTATGCTTGCTGTGCTTGTTTAGATTATTTACATGTAATGGTGCTTAAATTGAATTGTGCTATCAAGTATCCGAATAGTCCATGCCTAGATTAGACGGATTATACCACAACCCTAGTTTAGTGTGGGATAATCCATGCTAACCGAAGATGGATTATGTTGGTGCTTGAACCATAGTTATTTTCTTGGCGGAGGAATTGGGCTTGTAGCTACAATTCTCCATTATCATCCAACTTAATAGGCTAAAGTAATTCATAAATATTCCTATTATGAAGCTAGTGGTGGATTTGCAATCCTAGGTTCTCTTAAACATATTTATAACAACACTTTTAAATCGCTTTCATAATTTAGATTTAATTTTATTGTTCTTAGTTTAATTAAATTCAAAATCAAAATCTCATTTTTCTTAATCAACTAAATTTAGGATTTAAAAATTAAAGTGCGTAGTATTCAATCTCTGTAGGTTCGATCTTTACTTTCACTACTACAAATCTTTAGAAAAGTAAAGTATACTTTCATATCTTGATATTGACAACATCATTAACCATGAGCTGAGAGTCACTGTAACCTTAGACCTATTGCGTACCCATGGAAGTGGCCAACTGCAGTCCGACCAAAAGGGCTTCATACTCAGCTTCGTTGTTGGAGGCACGGAACCCAAACCTTAGGGCGTACTCGAGCTGGATGCCGTCGGGAGTAGTCATGATGATTCCTGCCCCACTACTTTGCTGGTTTGAGGATCCGTCTACATACAACACCCAGGTGGGGATGTCGGCCTGTAACCCGGGCGGTAGAATCGGTGGGTCGATCTCTTCAGCTGGGTCTTCCGGACATGTGAACTCAACCAGAAAGTCCGCTACTGCTTGCTCTTTGATTGCCGTCAGGGGGTGGTAGGCCACTTCAAATTCCTCTAACTCCACGGCCCACTTGATGAGCCTTTCGGACGTGTCAGGCCTGCTTAAGATCCTACGGAGAGGTTGGTCGGTAAGGACCACAATGACATGGGCCTGAAAGTACGAACGGAGTCTCCGGGCAGAGGTGATGAGAGCGAATGCAAGTTTTTAGATGCGGGAGTATCTGTTCTCCGTGCCCTATAATGCCCGGCTGGTACAGTACACTAGGAACTGTATCTCGTGCTCTTCCCTAATGAGTGCTGGGCTGACCGCTGAGGGTGACACTGCCAGGTATAGGAACAATTCTTCCCTCGGTACAGGTGTTGAGAGTAGAGGGGGAGATGCCAGGTACTTCTTGAGTTCCTGAAATTCTTCCTCACACTCCTCAGGCCACTGAAACGCCTTATAGAGGATCTTGAAGAACGTCAGACACCGGTCGGTAGCTTTGGAGATAAATCTGTTCAGTGCGGCAACCCGCCCCGCCTGACTCTATACTTCTTTGGTCGACCTGGGTGACCACATGTTGATAACGGCTTGAATTTTCTCAGGGTTTGCCTCAATTCCCCGCCTGCTGACCAGGTGCCCTAAGAACTTTCCGGATGAGATACCAAATGTGCACTTGGTTGAGTTCAACCTCATCCTAAACTTCCTCAAAATGCTGAAGGCCCCGGCCAAATGTTCCAGATGGTCAGACTCTTCCCGACTTTTAACCAGTAGATCGTCAACGTAATCCTCCATTGATTTCTCGATCAGGTCTTTGAACATGTGATTGACCAGGCGTTGGTAAGTCTCCCCGGCATTTTTGAGGCCGAAAGGCATGACTTTGTAACAGTAGGTCCCCTGGTCAGTGATGAACGAGGTCTTTTCTTCGTCCCGGGGTACATGCTGATCTGATTGTACCCAGAGTAGGCGTCCATAAACGAGAGGAGCGAGTGGCCGGCCGTGGAATCCTCAAGGAGGTCTATCCTGGGTAGCGCATAGCAGTCCTTAGGGCAGGCTTTGTTCAAGTCAGTGAAGTCCATGCACATCTTCCACTTCCCGCTGTTTTTCTTGATAAGTACCACTGATGTTGTCAGAATCAAGATATAAAAAGTGTTCTTTACTTTTCAAAAGATTTGCACTGTGGAAGTAAAGGTCGAACCCACAGAGATTGATTAACTACAACGACTTAATTTTAAAACCTAACTTTAGTTAATTATGAAAATGGATTTTGATTTGAATTTAATTAAACTAATAACAATAAAAGTAAATCTAAACCATGAAAGCAATTAAATATTTATTTTTATAATAAGTTTAAGAAACCTAGGATTGCAAATCCACCACTAGCTTCATAATAGGAATATTTATGAATTACTTTAGCTTATTAAGTTGGATGATAATGGGGAATTGTAGCTACAAGCCCAATTCCTCCGACAAGAAGATAATCATGGTTCAAGCACCAACATAATCCATCTTCGGTTAGCACGAATTATCCCACACTAAACTAGGGTTGTGATCTAATCCGTCTATCCTAGGCATGGACTATTCGGATACTTGATAGCACAATTAAATAAAGCACCATCACATGTAAACAATCTAAACAAGCACAGCAAGCATAGATCGTTGAGCACATCACAATCAAAATAGATCTAAGACAAGAATAAATTCTGAAAGTAATGATTTAATCACTAGAAGTACGATTTATTTATAAAAATCCTCCAAACATGTGACTGTCATCCATACATAATAAACCTAAAATAAAAACATAAATAAAACCATATTACTCGTCTAGGGCTTCATTCAAACCCTAGATCTAGAGTTTAGTTGTCCATGGAAGTGATGGATGGCAAGTAGTTGATGGAGGAGGCCATGGAAACCCTTGGTCTTCTTCTTCTTCTCCTTTCTTCACTCCCTTCAATGGCTAAAAGTATGGTTGTAGAATATGTGTATAATAATTGCCAATAATGTCTAACCCTTTAATTGTAATAAAATAGGGTATATATAGATTCACAACAAGTTTTGGAAGCCTTCCTAACCCGAAACGAACTGAAACTGATGTAATTTACAGTCTAGACGTCGTTCAGCAGTTTCGTTTGCACAGGAGTCTTCAGTATACTGAAATACGCATAATTGATTTCTACACATATCGCGCGAGCGGACCGCGCGAGCGCGACATTTG
The DNA here is from genome assembly GCA_033977485.1 of Hydrangea macrophylla. NCBI lineage: Eukaryota > Viridiplantae > Streptophyta > Magnoliopsida > Cornales > Hydrangeaceae > Hydrangea > Hydrangea macrophylla. The sequence continues at coordinate 6,483,073 of CM066990.1, read as the reverse complement.
GTACCTCGCGCGCGCGGATCGCGCGAGCGATTCTGGGACTTTCGCGCGCGCGGATCGCGCGAGCGATTCTCGATTTCTCGCGCTCGCGGCTCGCGCGTGCGACTTGGCTTTTTCAGCTTCTTTCTTTGTGCTTTTTCATCCTGTTTAGCCTGGTTTAGGTGATTTCTTCCAAAACCTGTCAGAAAATAGAAAACGAAGTAAAAATATACAAAAACAGGATAAAAAGGTACTAACAAATGCTCGTTAAGGCGTATAATTAGGATTAGTTCTCTCCCGATCAACCACATTGGCTAGCCAGTCGGGGTAGTGGACTGCTCGTATGGAGTGGGCTTTGAGGAGCTACTCAACCTCTTCACTCACTGCTTTCTGTCTCTCGGGGGCCATGCCCCGTCTCTTCTGCTTCACAGGCCGGGAGTCTGGGTCGACGTTGAGCCGGTGAGACATTACTCGGGGATCAATCCCTGGCATATCTTCATGGAACCAAGCGAACACATCTTGACTCTATTGCAGGAATTGAATCAGCTTCTCCCTAAGGCGGGGCTCCAACAGGGTGCCGATGCTTACCGTTCAGTTTGGGAGTTGTGGGTCCAACATCACTTGCTCCAATTCTTTGATTGGGCCCACTCTATCATTTTGGTCCCTTGGGTCCATCTCCTAGACGTTCATTGTCTCTGTGATGACCTCCCGACGAAGGGAACTGACATAGAAATTTCGAGCGATTGCCTGGTCTCCACGCGGGCTCCCGAGTCCCTGAGGGGTCGGGAACTTGACTGTCAGGCTATGAGTGGAGATGACAGCCCTGGCTCTATTGAGAGTGGGCCTCCCAAGAATGACATTGTAGGTAGATGGAGCCTCCACTATTACAAAGTTTGACAGTAGGGAGACCTGCTGGGGGTAAGTTCCCATAAGCACAAGGAGCTCCATGGTACCGAGCGGCTAGGTGCTGGATCCGTTAAAACCCACCAGGAGAGTAGCAACTGGGCAGAGCCGGTCCCGGGACATCTTGAGCTGATCGAATGCTGACACGAACATGATGTCGATCGAGCTACCTGTGTCCACCAATACCTTCTTGACCACGTAATTGGCTATGGAGAGCGTCACAACCAACGGGTCGTCATGGGGGCAGTGAACGCCTCACAAATCGTCGAAGGTGAATGTTAGTATGTCAGTTAGCGGGGAGACGGTGGATTGGACCTGCCAGACATCTACCCGGGATGCCTAAGCATGCCTCTTCCTTGCCGCCTGTGAATCCCCACCGCCCGACATTCCTACAGAGATCACGTTGATTTGACCAAGGGGCTGGATTTGACCGGGAGCTCAGGCTCCTTACGCAGGCCGTCCATCCGTTGCGACGTACTCTGCCAGATGACCCTACTCGATCAGTTTTTCTTTGGCTATCTTTAGCTTGAAACAATCCCCTATGTCATGGTCGTGGTCTCTATAGAAGCGGCAAAACTTATCCCGATTCCTCTTCCCGGGCGGGGCTTTTAGCTTTACCGGTTGTTGAAGTAACCTCTGCGCCTCGGCAGTGGCCATGACCTCATGGATTGGTCGAGACAGAGGTGTGAAATCGATATGGGGCTGATCCTGAGCTCCTCTCTGTTGGTCCTACCTGGGCTTCTTTATCGGGCCCTTCTCAGAGCCCTCACGCCTCTGCTTGGCTTTCGGGGTCTCGTCTCCCGCGAAGCCAGTACCTTTGGACTTTAAGAATTCTTCCGTGCCTATATATTTCTCGACCCTCTCTGAGAGCTCCACCAGGGTTGCCGGTCGGTCTCGACGAAACAACGTGGCAACTTTGGTGTGTTGAACTCCCGAGCAGAAGGCCATGATGGCTGATGTTTCATTCAAATTACGGATCTGGAGCCTCTTCTAATTGAAGTGATCCACATACTCCCTTAGGGATTAACCCTTCCGCTGCTTGACGGTCAATAGCTGAGTATCCGGCTACGACCAGTTGAGCATTCCTACGAACTTGCTAATGAACAACTTACTCAGAGTCTTGAAGTCATCAATCGTTTGGGGCTTGAGGGCGTGGAACCACTGCACAGCTGGCCCTTTTAGAGTGCTGGGGAAGGCCAAGCATAGCAATTCGTCGACAGTGGTGACCAACGCCATCTGGGCTCTATAGGTGCGGATATGGTCCACTAGGCTCCCGGTCCTGTCATAAGAACTGAGATGCGGTGGCTTGAACTTCCGTAGGATGGGGAAGCCGGTGACCCGAGCAGTATAGGGCGACTCAGTCTCCGTATTGGTATGGTCAGGGCGCTACTTGCGGCTCAATTGCTCGATCTATTTTTGCAATCCCTGAATTTAAGCGTTCACGTCTTCCCGCTCGGTCTTCCTGTCAATGTCCGAGCGGTAAGTCGGATCAGACGACGAGGCTTCCTCTTCGAAGTGTGTTGACTTTGGGGATAGAACCCAGCTCCGGCTCTGGGTAATTATATGCCTAAGATCCCCCCGACTCCGGGCCGAAGGGTCTCTGGCTGTCTCCCAGGGCTTTGGCCCTAATCCCTCCCCCTGGTGGCGCGGCGCCTATTGATGATGTCTCTGGCATCTTCCACCCGATGAGGATTGGTACGAGCTCGCCGCCTGGGGCGCTTTGTTATGGTCACCATCCAGGGCGTGCTCCCAATCTGACGGGGATACCGGCGCCGAGTGGGTATGGTTTCAGACTCTTGCGTGCTCCCGGTCGGGGGCACTCTTCTCAGTCTGGTTTTCTAGATTGAGGGCGCTTCTCCTGCAAGGCAAACGCTTCGATTTGCTGCTGGCTCTGCCGTTGGCCTTCCAGGAGTTGGGTGAGCGCTGCTGTCATCTGCTCGGAGGTCATGGAGGCGGCCTGCTACTCGAGCTGCAAGTTCTCCTGACCAACCGGAGCAGTGTTTCTTCTTACCTGTCTTCGGTGGCATATTGATCAGTCAAGAATTTTGTTGATGGGAAGGCTTGTCGCTTCCCACGGACGACGCCAAACTGATGCCAAAAACTGGTAAGAGAAATTTAGAGAGAGATATATGGTGACAAGATAATTGTATGTGGTTCGGCCCCATTAATAAGGTGACCTACGTCCACGGGTGCGCTAGTGCGCTTCACTAGCAGATCACCGACGGGCCTGGTGAGCCAACAATTGGGGCGGCACTACTAGTAATACCGACCGGGTATAAGCATCTAGGATGAATGTGTATGCTATTCTATAAAATAAGAATGCGATCCCCTTGATGGGGGAGAGTGGCCCCTTTTATAGGTGCAAGAGACCACCCGCAATAGGTAACTAATTAGATAAGGAAGCCTATTCTAATTACAAGTTGATGAGCACAAATCATGGGAGGTTTCCTAAATGGATTAGGAAACTACCTACACCTTCCATTAGTCTTCTGACCAATTTAGGAAACTGCTGAGCAGCTTGGCTGTCATACTGCACCTCGTAGAGAGCTGCTGAGTCGCATTCCCAGGCTTGTGCATGCTTCCCGAGCGGTTACTCTCAATAGACCTCGGGAGCGGTGGGCCATCACCCTCCCGGATAATCCAAGTCCTTCGCTGTTGACGTGGAGGTTTGACTGTGGAAGAATATTTCTGGGCGAATCATTAGGATCATTAGGATAATCCGTTTTGAGAACCATTAGGATCCATATGCTATTTTTAGAAATTGTTGAGAAATCCGTTGACAGATTTAAACATAGTCTCTTTGTGCTTGAATTTTAGAAAATCATCAATGATCCGCTTTTTGGGGATGATTCCAAACTTATGTATCTATATGTCAATGTAAAATCGTGAGCATATGATCGAGTTAAGATCGTTTTCTAAGCGTTTGAAGTTGATACAACTGTATAATCTGGAATTTTCTAAGTTTAACTACTATCATGATTATGTACACAAAATGGTCATACCTTGATCACTCAACAACAACTGATGAATAAAACTTGGTTTAGAAATCATCTAGTATAATTGGATGAGAAATCAAAAGCTTAGATCAACTTGATTAACATAATTCATGAATTTTTAGTATGTCTTGCATTCCTTTGTCAAATGATATCAAATTTCCATAATAACAGAGTCTGGTTAAAACAATTTTTCACAGACCTTAAGGTCATGATATGTCCATGGGATTTTTTTTTCCATAAACTACAATGAAAAGGCTTTCTTGTGACACCAAGTAGAACTTCATAAGAATTTTTTTAGAATTAATTAAGATTTTTACAAGAACAGTGGAAAGTCCTGATCCACTGTTCCCATAACTCTTATTTCTCGAACTTCAAAAACGCCAATGAGGTCCTGCTTTTTGGAAACGTTCCCTAATACATGTATCTAACTTTCTGTAAAAGGGTTTTAACCCAGCTTATGTTTAAGATCACTTTTGATAGGATTCATTAGAGGTTGCCAAATCTGGAAATTTGATTGATTACGTTTCTTTCTTGTTTATCATGCATATCATTTGTTTGCTTGTATTTTTGCAATGCTTGGGTATTCCTTGGTGTCTTAGTGCAGAGAATTGAATGTCGTGGATTCGGACTTCAATTTGTGAGCTTGCCTCGTCTACCTATGGTTTAGTGCCCATGTACCATGTACTATCTCTACCCTTTCTCTTAGAATTTTTCTAGGTTTATAACTTTGTTTTCAACGACACGATTCCTTTAGGATAGTCTCCGTTTATGTGCTTATATGTTAGAGACATCTTATCTAGGATTGCTGCATGATTGCATTACATGTTTCATTTTTTTTTTGCTTTTTGCAACTCCGCTTGAGTCGACCCAATGTAAATCTTCTTATTTCTTCTTGCATATCATGACATGCTTCCTTAAATTGCATCGATCACGGGCGGGACTAGCCACTGTGAGTATACCTCTCTCTCTGTCTCTCTCTCTCTCTCTATCTCTCTCTCTCTCTCTCTCTCTCTCTCTTGTATTGCATGTGCATCCGACTGCTAATTGATTTAATCTCTTGAAATGATTTTCATTAGATGTTCCTTTTTTCCATGTATATATTATCTAGTATGTTTGAGGAAACAGCACCAATTATGAATTAAGAACAAGGATATTTGGATCAAGGCCTACCGTTTGGTAGGGCGAGGAGGGGGTGCTTTAGTCATGCTCGGGATCCTTCCCCTCTCGTACCGAGACCCCCGAACCTTGTTTCTGGTGATGAAGGGCGAGTAACCTTATTCAATTTTGGGCGAGTCAAATTTGGTTTCAGAATTCCCGATAAAAAATAGGTGGCAACTCTTTGTCTGTAGGTTCGCGTGAGGAAGTTCTAGTTCCTTAGAGTGTGCTCCTTGGATCCGTCCCAGGACAATGTCAAGGAATGCCGAGACCCCCCTTTCGTCCCACACGCGTGGTCCACCAAAACTGAAACTAAAGTCCTTCTAATAGGAGGTACAAAAAGACAATTTCTTAATATTAAAATCCTATCTCTACAAAAATTAAGATGTAGATCTCCTACTGCAACTACTACTACTCTCGTAGCATTTCCCATATATAGACAAATTTCTACATCACTCAGTTGCCTGGTTCCTAGACCCTTGCAAATAATTGCATACATGATCAGTGGCTCCCGTATCTACACACCAGGTATCGGTAGATTGGACTGCTAAACACGATTCAACAACTAGTAAATGAGATTTGCCTTGATTGTTCTGTCTGGCGAGATGAATCGAACATTACTTCTTCTAGTGTTCTGGCTGTTTGCAAACAAAACATTTGCCTTTATGCTTTCCCAGTTGTCCTCTTGTCCTTTGGATAAGTGGAGGACCCGCTACCTTCTTTTGAGCCTTTTCATTTTCTTTTTGCCTTTCAGCTTTGAAGCAGAACCTTTCTCAAACACAAGAGCACTCCCTGACTTTCTGTTAAGACCCTCAGCTGCCTAGAGTTCTTTAAGCAGCTTTGCCAAATTATATTTAAATTTAATCATGTTGTAATTGAGGCGGAATTGCTTAAAAGACTCTGGCAGTGACTAGAGTACGATATCGACCTGGGTTTCCCCGTCGATTTTAGTTCCAAGGATCTCTAGTTCATTAAGAAGAGATATCATCTTAAGAACATGATCCATTACATGCGTCCCCTCAGCCATGGTTGTGTTCATCAAGTCTTTCATGAAAACCTGCCTAGCAGCACGACTTTGATCCTCGATCATCTCTCGAAGGCTCTCCATCATGTCAGAGGCACTTGCCATTGACTAATGCTGATGTTGCAGAAAATTCGACATAGATGCCAAAATGTAACATTGTGCTATCTCATCAGCCTTGACCCATTTCTTGTGAGCCTGGGTTTCCTCAACGGTTGCCCCCTCACGAGGTTGTTCACGACAAACTTGAGTAAGTATAAACTTGTACTTTTCAGTAGTTAACACAATATTCAAATTCCTTTTCCAGTCTATATAGTTTGGTTCAGTAAGTTTATTTTCATTATGTATAACAGGGAGTGGATTCAAAAAACCCATTTAAAAGCCTAAGAATCACATAATATAAATAATTACATTTGGGCAAAAGGATTACTATGGGTTCGAGTTGAAAATACTGGTTCCCTCTACCATATTTGAAAGGAATCCGCCAGCAACCTGATACACCACGAATAGTATAACTCAATGGGAAGCCATATACTATCCATCATTTGTTCAGATAGGCTATTAGCTTTTTGTCACGCCCCAACGTAGCAAAATAAGAAAAAATTTTCATTTTCATTTTGGACCCGTAAGTCATGATAGGTGAGGGATCGCTTGTCCTGTACTTAGCTTAACATGTACCAGAAAAACATAGTATATAAAACAGCAGGGAAGAAAATATAGATCAACATTAAAAACTTAATTAATATTACATTGTCTCAATGAAAGTGTTTCTTAAGGCACAAGCCGCCTTATTCAAAATAAAACATTATTCAAATATTTTATTTCAACTTTAATAAATTATAAAAGTAGCTCTGCAGACTTCTCTAGCTGGCATAATCATATAACCCTGCATAGCCATGTCCTGGACATTTTGGGTGTCCAGGACAAAATAAAGTCATCAGCTAATGAAAGCCGAGTGAGCATAATGAACATACAAGCAATGTACATAAAAGCGCATTAACCGTCTTAATATTTAGTATTTTACAGTACTGTTTGTCCAGTCGTCGCATATAATCAATTAATAAATCGTTAAATCAATTATATAAGACCGTGTAAGAACAATGAAAACCATCTCATCTTACTGACTCTTTTATCTCGACCAAAATCTCTCGACTCATTCGGTTCGCTAGAACCATCCGGCACAAGGCCGTTGTTGTAGATCGGTCTACCGTATCCGAGTCGGTCTGGACACGACCTGATTGGCCTGCCGTATCCGAATCGACCTGGGCTCAATTCTTCCTAATTAATCTACCGTATCCGAGTCGGCCTGGAATAATTAAGGTGACACAAGACTCTGACTGGCCTACCGTATCTGAGTTGACCTAGGCTCAATCCTTCCTAATTAATCTGCCGTATCCGAATCGGCCTAGAATAATTAAGGTGACACAACTCAAGACACCCTTTCTTTACTTATTTCTCACAAGCCGTATATGTTGACTCAAACGACCCATTTCCAACATGCCAACTCGACTATGCACGTGTATGACTTATTCCATTTATGATTTTCTTTAGCATGCCATTGATTGTTTTAAACTCGTGATTATCATCAAGTAAACCAATTTATCTTAATTTGATTTTAGGAAACTGACGGCGTAATTTTCGGAGTCATAGAATTTTTATCATAAATTTTAGAAGATAAAAATAACATATAAATTTAGCCATAAGGCCCTTCTCAATGACATAATTATATAAAAGTAGAGGGTACTTGTATTGACAGTATTTTTTTTAATAAAGACAAGACATCAAAATACAATTCTGCTATTTTTTCATAAATTTAGAAGTACCAAAGGTATTTTGAAATGATTAAAATATTAGTTAAACAACCACTAATTTATTTATTAACATCAAGTTCTAGTTTTATAATTTGATAAATTACAAAACTATACAAAAAAATGACCTTTAACATGTTAACAATAAGATAGAATTTAATAGGATCAATAAATATTTTTAATACTTATTTTATACTAATATATTTATTATTTATTTTTATGATAAAAATAATAATTTACAAACTTATATGTAAGTAGCAAGTGTTGAACTCCCAACCTTGGGGTCAAGGAACTAAGCAATCAACAAACTATTTCAAGGGGACTAATTAGGATCCTAATATTTCATTGTCAATTTACAGAATGAGTTTTCGTTAACATTTTTGGTACCGCTAATTTTATACCTCCATGACTACATATACATATCTATACATATTCACTTATTTTCGAACCCTATGGATTGTGCGTAATGACTTAAAGTACATTAAGAGTAGATTCAAAAGACTGACCGGTTACTAAATTGGGCGTCGTAAGAGACTGAAGAATTCCGTAAATATCCGCAATATAAGTTTTGAGCTATATTGGCAATGGAGCTCCTACTGTGATAATTTTTCTTGCTGTGATTTCCAGATATGTAAGTGTACTGGTGTGTAGTGATTAAGAGTAAGGGAGAGAGTGCAATGGAGAGAGGAGACTTTGAATACTCAATGTATGTTTGGTGTGTTTTTGCATTGGGGTGCATTGTTTATATAGGATTTTACTTGGCTTGTGAAAAGCTCAAGAGGTAAGCTTGATATGTGGCTTACCAAACTATCCACGCCCCACACAATATCATCCATGGAAGTTAGGGGTGGCAATTTTTGACACGACAACCCGTTTTACAGAAACAACCCGAACACGACACGACATGACACGATTAATTTAAAATAGTTTGTATTATAGATGAATAGCACTCGAAACTAAAAATTAAACCCAAAGCACACAACCCGATTAATGACACGATTATGACACGAGAACCCGAATTGCCACCCTTAATGAAAGTTTGATGATTAAAGTTTTCAATCAGTAATTCATGTGGTAAAAAGAGGAGGCACATTGCTCTTATCAATTCAAACCATGCAATGCCATTCATTACTTTAATTTAGCAACTGTAAACATACGTGGTTGTTTGACGTCCATTAATTAGTTCATTTTCTTATGTTAGTTAGTTAAGTCCAGTTATTCTAGTTTAGTCAGTTAGCTAATTAAAATGTCCCAAATAAAATTATTAGGGATCAAAATGTAAGCGATGTGATATTACATTTTATTAAAGACTTTTATCCCAAATCATAGGGTAATTTAGGGGCACAGTCCTAAGCACTAATATAACACTCTTAAAAATTACTAAGGACTACGACATTAAAGACATGGTATTTATAAATGTTCACACAAGTATTAATTATTCAGATAGTAATCCTATTAACGCTAATACACAGTAGTAAAATAAAATGGCATTAAGTTAATAAATTAATAATACTAGTACCAATTATTTATGAGAAGATTATCACAACTAAAAGAATAATGCACATTAATGGAATAAAATTGACATTTTTATTTATTAATAGGGACGCGAAAATACAGGTTGCTACACTTTTAATTTTACTATCCAGGCAATGTACCTTGCCTAGTAAAATTAAACTGCTGACTTGCTTTGGTCCTATAAATAATAACAGTGACTCAGATGGAGAGGATATTACTATTTATAGCTAAGTGTATACCATCACTTAATTCTAGATCAAGAGTTTCGTGAGGAACACCTCCGATGGAGAGGTGACCCACACTAACAATCACCCAAAACATTCTTTTAAAGAAGTTTGTACCGATGATTCTATGATCAACTTCATCTAATGGGGAGGATGACACTAAAGCCATCACACAAAATTAATCATATCATCTACAAACCAGTGATGGAGACCATGAGATTTATACTTGATAAATTCCCTCTCCCACTTAGAATTTAAAAAAAAAATTTGAGGGTTATAATTTTAGAAAATCTTTTAATTTAATTAATAAAAAATAATGGAATACTTAATTGACAATGATTAATTCATCCATCCTTACTTGTCAAATCCACATGTGTAGATAATAAAATTATTCCATTCTCATAATTTTAGTAAATAAGTACTTATGTTTTCAAAGTATGAAATTAGTTTTATTTCTAAATACACATGTAGTTCACCATTTTAAATTAATATAAATGAACATGCAGCTAGACATCTGAAAAATGTCTAGGAACAATTATCCATGTTGTCCTATACATTAAACATGAAATAATAATAATCATTCAATCACACATAAATAAGGAAACCACAATAAAATAGGAATCCCACTTTTGTGAAGAAATCTTCATTGAACCCAATTAGCTCTATGTCGCCATTACGCAACTGCCTTCCAGAACTGTTTTCTAAAACAGCCTTTTGAAACTGCTTCCAGATCGCTTTTTGAAACTGCTCTCACGAACCATCTTCACAGATTTACTTGAGATATATTACATAAACCCTATGCCTCCATGACGGAGTTCACATGCTATTTATTTACAGTAAATTAACCACGTATAAATCAAGCGTGGGATCCAATACATACAAATCATATGCCTCCATAAAGGAGTTCACATGCTATATCAAAACAACAATATTAACCATGAATAAAGCATCGTGGGTTCCAATCACACAAAACCAGTGACCATAATAGTGGAATAAGAATGCTGCAAAACAAGGGTTAGCACAGATCTACATTCTATCCATCCATCAATGCACGTATAAGATCTGTACTACTGGACAACATGGTTGCGTCCAACCTATACGCAGAATCAACGTTGCTCTGATACTACTGTTAGGAAATTGCGTTCCCAAAATCCGTTGACAGCACATATAAGTTGGTACTGCAAAATTTACGTGAAAGCTACGATAACCCTACAAGGGCAGAACTAGGGTTACCTTAAACTGCAAAAATGAATTACTGTAGTAGACGAATCGTGAACACGGGCTCGATAACAGTTCACGATCTTCTACCATATTCCTCTGCTGTCAGAATCTCGAACTGAGTATGGGCTCTTTCGAAATCCTTTATGTTTTCTGCTTTCTCTCTTTTTACGCTCTCTTTTCTATTCTGAGTTCTAATACTCATGATGGAAAAATGCAAAAGGAGAAGAGAGCCAAAGCAACATAATATATATAGGCTACGATAGGGACCATAAGAAATCAATAAGGAATAGGCTTCCATATGGAATTAGGAAACCCTAATTCAAACTGAATCAGATTTCTATTTCCATAAATTAGAATTCATACCACTAAAGAATTATAATTGCACTCCTACCCTTATCTCAAAAATATATTTCAAGCTCCATGTTATTAAATGCTTATTACCTCCCCACGTTAAGATTATAGATATCCATTAATTAAATATAATTACCGATAATCATATTTAATTAATCTTTTAAAATTACTTGAGATTCTCTGCTTAACTTATCTAGATATGTCGGATACAAAATCCACTTGTAGAGTTTGAAATAATCAAAACTTATAAGCTTTCTCAAGGGGATATCATCAATCCCAAAATTGAGACATGGATTCCATCATTAATTTATGTCCACCACACAATTAATATTATCACCCAATCTAATTAGATATTGACCCATTTAAGGATCTCACCCTTTTAGGGATCAAAGCATAAGTATCAAATGTACGTGTTTATAAATTAACTTATGATTTAGAGTATAAGCACTCATAATAGCCATGAGGTATTAATTATCTTATAAGTCAGTACAAAGATAATTACCCCAAGCCTGTCCCGTTTAATACACAAAGTGTACCAGCATAGTGAGATGAAACTATACCGTTTTCCGTAAAAGACAAACCTACTATATCACCATACTACAGTCCTGCCGATGGTGTGTCCAATCCCATCTAAGACTGTAAACCAAATTCTTACATTCTACAAGACTCGATGGTCTGATCTTCCATGTGTAAGCCGAACTCTACACACCAAATCACTTACTATGTAGAATAAGAGACACACATGCACAATATTAAATAAAAAATATAATGCCAAATTGCCCACACAGATTCTCGTAAATATGGAATAACTAATATTATTAAAATAATAAATCAATTACATAAAGCATGGCTTTTAGTATATATCCCTGACACTTTGTAGCCATAATCCATGAATTATCCTTGCATATTCTCGTAACACACGAGCACACTGTAGACACCCCGATTTTGACCAAATGTCAAATCCAGGGATTGGTTGCCTCTAAAAGGCCGATGATGAAGATGACCGGTGAAATTCGAAGTTTTCTAGAGAATTCAAATTCTTCTAAGATTTTTTGAATCAGGTTTCAAAAAAAAAATCAAAAATAAAGAAAGAGAAATTGGGTATTCTGGAGAAACCCGAATGTTGAAAAACGTATGACAAAGTCAGTCTAGGGATTTACCCTGAAAAAAAGAAAATGAAAAGTAGTTTTGAAAAGAAAAGAGAAAAGGATAGAAGAAAAGAAAAGAAAAAAAGAAAGAAATAAAATAATATATTAAAGTATATGCTATGCATATGGATGTATCCTAATGAAGTACATTACAAATATAAGTACACTAGTATATACTTTAATAATAATTAAGTTTGTGTTAATATATATTTTGAAAATTAAAAAGAAGGCAAAAATTCTATTAGCCACAGCACGCGGCGAAGCCGGCACTCGCTAAGCGCCGCACCGGCATTCACTGAGTGCCGCCTGGCAGTCAGCAAGTGCTGCAGGCAAGTCGTTGAGTGCTATGCGCTATAACAGACTGCTTTTCTCACATGTTCTAGAATTTGCACATGGTTTTACCCGAATTTACCCATTTAACCTTGTAATATTGGCCTATATAAACAGACCTTCATCTCTATTATTGGGGGCGAGACTTGACTTTGAAATCAAAATTGAGATATACAAGAGTTATATACAATAGAGAGAGAATTGAGAGAAGAAAAGGGAGTTTTTGTTGAAGAATTTGAAGAATTTGAAGATTTTTGGAAGGGCTTCACAAAAAATAGAAGAAATCCTTGAGGTCATAGAGGTAACCTCTCAATCCTTGAAAAATTAGGCAAATTCAATCACAAATTCATAGTTCTAGGATCTTTACACATTTTCAAAACCTCTCTTCCTACCTCATTTCATCACACACCACTTAGAATTTGTGATTGAATCTCATAATATTTCATTAATTTAGATCTAATTGATGCCTTTGATTTAAAATAAGTTTGGTTTTGAAGAATTTGTATTCCAATTTCTCTTAGTAAACTTTGATTCTTCATTTCTATTTTCCTTTTGAAATTCATAAAACTTTATGTATTCCTTTGAGTCCTTTTTTGAATTCAATTCCCTAGTTTTCTATGGTCTCATGATTCATATGGAGATTAGGGAAAGCCATAGTCATGTCTACACATAGTTGGTGAGATTCAAGTCTCAACTCATGATTTGAACCTCATTACTAAGAATCTTATGGGATTCATGTTATATTCCACAGAGGTTCATGTAGATTTGGGTCTCATTTAGTCTCCAAGGACCATTAATTTGAGAGGAGAATAAGGTGTCATGGTTCTACATTCCTCAAGGATCATATGTTTGAGAGAGGAATTATATGTAGATTTTCATAGTTTATATTTCAAGGTTCATAAGATTGGGTAAGACCTTAGGATTCTCCTTCTAGATCTTCAACTATGAGATCTATGATGGAGATCCATTAAGGCTAAGTCTATGGATCTCTTTATATTTCATCACTATTCCAAAAATCATAGTCATATTTGATCCTAGTTCTCTCTAGAATCATGGATCAAGTTTGATTCAAAATATGAACGCCAATTCAACAAAGGTGCAGTGAATCCATAAACCGACTGTGATCAAAGATTTTTTATAAAATTATGGTTCATTGGAATTGGATAAGACCAATTAGAGGATGTTCATAACTCATTTAAGTACCTCTGTGATTATTGTTTTGATGAAATTCCATGTTTAAGATGGTTTGGTCTTGTGATTTCAAAACAAGCAACTCTTTGTCCAAAATTTCAGAATAGTAAATCCATTTTAAATTTAATAAATCAGAATCTTAATCGAACTTTCTTGACCCAAAATAATTTTTTCTAAGTATTTCAATGTGTTACGAAGATACATTAAAAATATCTAAGTGTTTCTCATTTGTTTACTATTTTTAAAAAATCACACAAAATCTCTGGATAGAGAGTTGAAAATTCCTAGGTGATGCCTAGTGTTTTCTTCATTCATGGGGATCTAACCGTTCAAACTTTGATTTTCTTTTTGGGTTAGAAACTAGACTCACAGAGGAATATCATACCCAAAATTCATTAAGATCCCACCATTGGAAGTATGATTTTTCTATCTTTGAAAGTTAGGTCTGCTCTCCGTAATTTATGAAAAACAATCACTATTTTTGTCTAGTCTCATTGATTTTAACTTAAACGGTTTCCTAATGTCCTGGGACCCAAATCATGTTTTTAATAATGATAATTTAGCTTAAATCCAGAGGTTAAGTGATCCAAATTTGTGAATAAATTCATATCTCATTCTTGTTCATATTCATTTATTCATTCATGTATATTGATGCTTATGATTAGAACTAGTTCTTGGATAAAATTGGACTTAGTTGAACCTCCTGAACATAAACATGGATTCCTTATGATCGTGTTGGACTTAGTTGAGACTTGTATATCTATAGAGGTGCTATGGCTCCAGCTAATCAAAAGGAATTCATAGTTTTTTCAATTCTTTCCATGCTTGATAGATTTAAGCTAGAAGCTTAGGGTTGATTATTTGATATCTTTGATCAAGGCATGTGTACTAATCTTTGTTTTGTAGCGCATTTGAGGTACAATTTATCAACTCCTTCTCTAGTTTGATATACTTCTTTGATTTTAATTGATTTTAAACCTCATGCGCGGCACATTAGCCTAGGTTTTTGCCTTATGTGTTTATATGCGTTAGAGACCTTTTCTTAGGTTTTATTTTATATATATGCATTGCACGTTTCTATTTTGCGGTTGGATCCCGGGTATGTTTTCTAGTTCCCTATTTGTATATCATATTGCTTGCTATTTGAATTACGTGGCTTATGAATGATATTTTGCCGTTAGCAATTGTGCACCCTTTTCAACATGCTTGTGTAATGTATTATTTATATATATGCATTAGTTGAGGGTATGCTTAGATTAATAATTCGATTAAAAAGGATGATGAGTAGAGGCCTATCACGAGATAGGATGAAAGAGGGTGTTTTAGTCCGCCGGGCTCCTTCCCCTTTCATTCCATAATCCCCGGACCCAGATTATCTTTGATTTCGCAAAAGATCAGTTCGCTTTCAAAATGGTATCTTAATTTCCCTTTAAAAATCAAGTGGCGACTCGTATTTGAATTTGAATGAAAGAAATTGTTTTAAAAATTAAAAGAAGTGGGCCCAAATGCCGGTATCCACAATCTGGCGACTTTGCTGGGGATCGAACCCAGAATCTCTGATTTTGTAGACCAGAATTTCTGATTTTGGGTTCACTCGAGGATTAGACTTGAAAGCATCCTTTTAATCGAATTAAGTAATTTTTGTGTGCCCGTTGCATTGCACTTGCATGTCTAGCCAGTCGATTGCACGGAACTATGACCTTGGAGGCTCGGGGCAACCCGGTCGGTCAAGTCATCATGGGACCATGTGATCACCCTTGATCTTGTACTATGTGTTGGTATATGAAGCATTCTATCGGGTATGTGTCAAGGGTCCCTGATTTGACCAAAACCTGGCTTTTGCATAGTAGCTTCCATAGAACCTTTCAAATCTTAGGAAATTAATTCTTGATTAGGATTTATGTACTAGGGAGCTTTGTATGCCCAAAAGAGATTACTTGAGATGATGACGATGCTTACTTGATAAAAGATATGTAGCCTCTTAATCACTTTTGAGCAAATCCTCTTCATGTCCTATGACATTGGAGAACATGCCGAATTTTGATTATAAGGTTACATATCTTATATCATGTTTAGCTAAGCACCATTGACCTTGTATGTATCCGAATTCATGAAAAGTACGGTGATAATCCGATCATGTGATCCTTCTACCCAAAGAATTTTAAATCCATCTTTAAAAGCAAACAGATTTTTACCATCTTTGACCCAAAGCATTTAACCGCTCTTTCAAAAAACTTTGGAGTTCACTTTTGACTAAAATTCTACATCAACCCTTATTGAGGTATATTTGCACATCCTCATCTTTGAAGGAAGAATCCAAATTTTTTTTTGGAAATTGTTTTTGGAAGAAATGCTTTTCAAATGAATTTCAAAGCAAAGTTTCAACCCAATCATCTTTTGTTGAAAAATGTTGTTACTTTCAAACGAAAGCATCTTAAGAATTTGAAAGATCCCATCATCTAGGGAAGTGCTTGACACGAATTTCAAAAATTCTAAAATTTTGTAGGTAAAAGATAGAATCAGCTACAAACACAGTTTGGTACAGAGACTCTACCGCAAGGTTAGTGAGAAGAGAGATGGCACAAGAAGCAAACGCAAGAGAGATAGCAGAATTGAGGGCCATAGTGGAACAGCAGGCAGGTCAGATGACAAGGATAATGACCATGATGGAAACACTAGCACAACAGCCGCTAGTTGTCGATCCTCCTTTGCCTATTAGGGAGGATGATTGGTTCGATGATCCAGAAAGAGCTGAAATGTGGAGGGTTGCAAAGGAAAAGATAGAGAAAGAGAGGGCTAAGAAAGAGAAGTTGATGACCGAGAAAGTAGAGAAACTGGAAAGGGTAGTCCGAAAGGCACACGGAGTAGACACTTGCTTATTAGAACTAGAAGGGTTATATGAAGGGGTTTGTGACGTATTACCTGAAGGATTTAAAATGCCTGTGTTCGATAAGTTTGATGGGACAGGAAACCCTCGTAGCCTTATCAGGATGTGTATAGGGGATTTTTAGCCAAGCGGCTTGAGCATGACAATGATGGTTGTTTTGTTTCAACAGACATTAACTGGAGCTGCCTTACCATGGTACCTTACATTAGAGACTAGTAAGACCAAAATTTGGGAGGAGGTTGTCAAGTCATTCGTAGCCTAGTACGAGTATAATTAGGATTTGGATGATAACGTCAGAGAACTAGAGACTACCCGGCAGGGGAACAAGGAATCTTTTGCTGAATATCTGAGCTATTAGAGGGGAAAAGCAGCCAAAATGGTACAGAGACCAACCGAGAAGGAAAAAATCCTGATGCTGATGAAAAATCTCTAGCTCGTCTATCAAGAGAAGATAAGGTTTCAATCCATCAACACCTTTGCTGAAGTGTTCAATGTGGGAACTAGGATCGAGGATGCGATACAAGAAGGGTTGATCAAAAGAGAAGAACCGGTGAATAGGTATAGGCGTCCTAATTATGGGACAGGAGGAGGGCATTTAAGAGGTCATTCAGGACCTATAGACGTGAACGCGTTAAGTGAACCAGAGAAAAAGTTTGATACAACCAGAAGTTACCCGAAGAGAGGATGGGATAAGCCTTTGAGAAGGTTTTCAGACTTGGGAGTGTCATTGTCCACCGCTCTGGATAGGTTACTAGCAAAGGGGCACCTTCACCTATTAGAACCGCGGCCAAGGCCAAACCCACCACCCCCAAATTTCAAAGCTGATCTATACTGCAAATTCCATCAAGAGTAGGGACACTCAACCGATCGATGCTTAAGGTTGAGACATGAAATCCAAGATCTGATAGATAAGAAGGTAATATCTAAACCACCCGCCAATCTGTCGAACGTCACCAAGAATCCACTCCCAAATCATCATGCGGGTGCCACCACCCGGAGTTTACTATTTGGAAAATGATGGAAGGTCTTTTGATCCATCAACATTGATCACTAAATTGGGATGCCCGAGAAAGTTTTATCAGATGCCAGGGGATATGAAAGTCTGCACCTTGGATAAGCTGGCGGATGGAAACAAGGGAAAGTAATAGGAAAAGCTGCTACTGAGGATTGGTGGGCACCTGAAGCTGATAGCTCTATTTGGTACAAAGGGGACGACAGTCAGAGTGTTAATAAAATTAAAGAGGATCTTTGTTATGAAAGTGAAAAAGAAGAAGAAAATCCAGAAGTCACTAAAGCATAGGATGATCTTTGGTTTAAAGAAGAAGTCAGTCCTTTAACACGGTCCGGAAGGCATTTCAAACCATACAAGATCACCTGGGCCAGGAATTAGATAAGGGAAAACGGAAACTGAATGAGGAAGAAGAGGAAGATAGAGTCTTAAGATAGATGAAGAAGACACAAGCGAACATCACCATTTGGGGGTTATTAATTACCCCCAAACATCATAGGCAAGCAATCCTCGATGTTCTCACCCCAGAAGATCTCGTCGGCATAATCAACAAAAGCTCAACTCTCACTATCTGGTTTACCGAAGCTGACTTACCTCCTGGGGGACCCGCTTACAATAAGCCATTGCACATTACCATTGAGTGTCTAGGAATTTCTTTGCCCGCTTGTGTCATTGACAATGGTTCTGCATTGAATGTATGCCTATTTCGAACAGCTAAAAGGATAGGGCTTAATGAATCTATGTTTATAACATCAGAGCAAAAGGTAAGGGCCTATGACAATACTCAATGGTGGTTATGGGAATCATTTTTTTTGAATTGGAACAGGGGAAAATGAGACCGAATTTCAAATCATCGACATTCCTGTATCATTCAATCTGCTTCTGGAAAGGCAATAGCTGGACAATTTGGGTGCCATCCCATCGACCATCCATCAGAAAGTCAAGTACATTTGGAAGAATAAAGTTTATGATATTCTGGGAGATAGTTGGATGCGTGTCTGAGGCTTCATCTAGTGCCCTAGTTTTGGAAGTACAGATGCAAGAAGATGAGACAAGTTTGGGCAGGTTCGAGTTTATCAATTTGATAGAGGATAGCAAGCCAAAAGAGTTCTTGTCGCTCTACTTTGATCAGCATGCAAGTCCATTGGTAGCCGGAATCATGAGAAAGATGGGATTCTTCATGGGGATGGGTCTGGGTAGGAAGCATCAAGGATTACCAGAATTTCCGAACATCATCTCACAAACTCACACTTGCGGGATAGGATATCAACCGACAAGGGAATAAATGAGGAAAAAGAAGAAATTGGTTGACGCGTCAATGGAACCTTACTCGAAAACTCTCAATAGATACTTCGTCAAGGAAGGAGAGGATTTTCCATTTTGCGGTTTCCCAGAGCCATGTTGGATAAAGTGGAAAACGTATGAAGCCGGGATTTGAGATTTGCTTTACACATAACTTCTCTGAGTATAAGGACCCTTACCTGTAAGTGCCTACAACATCCACCACCGTTCAGGATTGGGTGTGTACTTTGGGTGGCTTGGCAATAAAAGACCTGCTAGAAGAGGAACACAAAGGAATTGGAAAGGGTAGTACTAGAAAAAGTGTGAATAAGGATGGAAAAAGTAGAGGTGAAGAAGAAAGCAAGGAAAAGGTAGAAAGGGAAAAGTCAGAACAGGAAAAAGAACCAGAGGAAGAAGGAATGGGAGAAATTACTCGGACAGGGGACCTGGAAGAATGCTTCATTACTGATCTTGGAGGAGAGAGCAAGAAGGAATGGGTCTTTGAGTCTAGTGATAGGTATCCCCCTCACCCAGAGTTTGTATTGGCCCAAATGAGGCGTCTTTCAATTTCTATGTCTGTTGTAATTGCTACCAAGAAAGTTAATGAGAATATGACTAATTCTGCTTACTCGACTGCGCATAATAATTGTGATGCATGTGATGAATGTAGTGAAATACCAGATGAATTGTAAAAATTAATTGAAAAAGAAAATGAATCTGTGTGTAAAATCATTGAAGGCACTTTAACAATTAATTTGGGAAATGAAAATAATCCACAAAATGTCTCCATTGGCTCCACGCTTAGTAACGAGAAGAGCAAAGAGTTGTAGACACCCCATTTTGTCGACTATCAGATTTAGGAGACTCATAGCTTGGTGGTTCACAATGATCGAAAAGACTCAAAAAGGACTCTTGGAAATCATTTCTATCTCTAAGAATGCTCAGAATGACCAAAATACCCCTGAAAGCCCGAGCGCTCCCGGATTCGGACCAAATGTTCTGGAAACGCGCTACGTCATAAGAAAAATAATAAAATAAGTTATAAAGCAAGACAGGATGAAATCGTCGGCCCCTAGAGACCCCCAGAGGTCCCAAAAGTTCCCAGAAAGTCCTTGTTGACCGGTTTGACCAAGGTCTGACCAATTTTAACCAAGTTTGACCGAAATCGTCCAAATTCGCCAAAAAGTTCCAAGATCATTCTAGATCATGTGGAAAGTATTAAAATGAGTTTTAAAAGAAAATCGAACGAAAGCGTCAGCTCTTGGAGCTCCCAGAGGTTTCCAGAACTTCCCGGGAATCCCAAGTTTGACCAGTTTGACCAAAAGTTGACATTGAAGCCGGAGCACCACATCATTATTCAAATATTTTTCATAGATACTAGAGGTCGATAGCTTTCCAACGGTATGTTGCACATAATATTTGGATTTAAAACGAATTTATTATGAATTTCCGAAGGTGAAAAAGGCGATCAAATCGGCTTTTATCACGAATACCGCAAACAATTTTCAAAGTGACCTATCTCTGAACTATTTTTTTATGTAGAGTAGACTCGATTACCTTTCCAACGGTATATCACAACCTCAATTTGGAGTTCGTATGCATTTTCTGTGAATTTTGAACGAAATAGGGCATTTTCGCGAATACCGGAACCTTTAGGGGCCTAAAAAGAATTATCTGGACGAATGAGGAGCAGTGCCGCCGCGGCACTCTCCTTCAGAATGGTGTTTTTTGTAATTTCTTTTGGGGGTTCATTTTGATTAATTGAAAACCAAAACGTCGTAGTTCTATGTTCACAGATGTTTGGGACCAATTGGAGTACTTCTAAAACCCCAAAACCACCCCAAATTGGCCTATATAAACCCCCCTTGACTTCTCATTTTTGGGGTTTCAAATGTAACCTTTGAAAATTTTAGAGAGAAAGTTGTAGAGATAAGGTTAGAATAGAGAGAAAAGAAGCTTCCTTCTTTGATTTCCAAACAAAAAGAGTGAGTTCTAAACTTTGTTTTTACTTCATTACTTCCATTTACTTCATATTCAATACACCTAACCACCATTTTAGTGAGCATTTAAGAGAGAGGAAGTTATTTCCATGTCCAATGTCACCACATATGAGTGAAACACCAAGCTACAAGTCAAATACGTCATTGAATGTCATCTATTGATTGTTTATATACTTGCTTGTTTATATTTGTTCATCTTCTCTTACCTCCTTTCTTTTTGTTTTCTTTACTTACTTACTAGTCTATCATCATCTAGATGATGACATGAAGTTTGAGGTGAGTGAATCCTTATGTATAGTAGCTCTTGACCTCAAAAACATGTTTGATAGATGATGATTTCAACTTCAATACATTCCTTTGTATTCATGAAGTTGTCTTTAAAATGGAAATAATACCTTTCCAACAATCTTGGAGGCTTTTGATGATGAGTTTGATGTTGACATTTCAATTGGTTATAATCTTCATTAAGTATTGCAAATATGTTTCCAAAACCCCCATTTCAAAACCCCCTCTTAAACCCCTCATTTTGATTTCAAGAAATAAACCTTATTTTTCTCAAAAAAATCTTCAAAACAGTGAGTTATTTGATTTCAAAGAATTGTTTTGGGTTCAATACTCAATATATAGATGCAAGACCACTTGAAAAGTCTTTCTAACTCATTATAGAACATCCATGATTTTTGGCTTGACTTGGAAGCACTTGAAAGGGATCTATTTTTGTCCAAACATTCTGCCTCTGCTGTCACAGCAGCTAGGTTGACTTTCAACTTGTTTTACAGAAAACTTTTCCAAAAGGAGTTGTCCCAACTCATTTTTACCTTGACCTTCAGTGTCTTAGGGAACTTTCTATATAATATGGGCCTCTAGATCTCTTTTTTTTTTTTTTTTTTTTCATTTTCTAATATTTTCTAACATTTCAGTCGACAGTACAGACTCTGTTTCTGAGTAACCTCTATTGTTTATATGATTTCTCTCATATAAAAGATTGTCTTTTTGGGTTGTGTTTTAGACACAATAAGGAAGATCTCCATAAAAAATCATGCATTGAAAACATTCCTAACCCCTCTTTTCAATTTCTAAAAATCATGTTACTGTTCTGTCCACTATTCACAGCAAGCATATTTTCACTTTCATCCTTTGATTTGATGCTTACATGTACTCCAAATTAGCTCATGTCTTAGGAAGTAGTTCATACTACATTTGTACATATCCCATGATGTTTTCATTCATTCATTCATACACATTTTAGTCTTCGAAGTCATTCTAGAAATCCATGAACATAAAACACACTACAACCTTGGCACATTCTAGATACATACATTGCATCCATGCAAATATTTGAGATTTTTGTAACTCCTAATCTAAGAAGATTATAAGGAATGATCATGATCACACGTTCATGCTTCTCCTTGATCTAATCATTCTTTCTCATCCGTCCCGGGGATTGAGAGATCTTTTCTTCTCAAAGATTAACATACATGATTCTAGTTTGCTAGGCATCTTTGTTTTCTTTGATTTATTTGTTTCAAGAACAATTCATGTCCCCTTAGATTAGGAAAACTTTATTACTTGATATGTGATTAGACGATTTTTCCTAGGTTTGTTTTGTGTGGTCTTTCAATTTGCATTGTGTGATACTTGGCTTAGATCTTATGAATGATATCTTATCTTTAGATCTTCCATTTCAAATTTTCTTATGTGATGTAATATACTATCATAGTATTAATTGTCAAACCATACATAGTATAAGATGATTATTTGGATGCTAATTGAGGCCCGTCGAGAGATGGGGCGATTTGAGGGTGTTTTAGTTGTGACAAAGGCTCCTTCCTCTCTCGTACCAAGACCCCGAGCCAAGTTCTTTGGTTATGAAGGGCCAATGCCCTTTATCCATTTGGGTGAGTCAAAATTAGGTTTCTTGGTTCCTTAAAGACCAAGTGGCGACTCTGTATCTATTTTCAACAGACCATTTTCTTTCTTTGATCTGAATCAATTTCAAACCAAAAACAAGCAAGTGGTGGAACGCCGCGTGTCCACATTCTGCTGGGGATTTTTATTTTAAAACAAAATATTATAGAGGTTTGACTCATAAGAAGCATCCTTGAAATCAACTTTTTACTATGTCTGGTTTACCGCATTGCATTTTGCATTTTACCCTTCCGACTGTGTCTGAAACGCGGCGCTGACATTTTTCAGGTCTTGCTGTGCCAGGGCATAAGTCACCGTTGATACTGTACCTTCTAAGGTATATCAAAAAGAATAAAAACCTCCGTACTGTCTCTCTGATGGTATATTGGAACTCTCGTCAACGGACCCTCTTTGACTAAACCCAGCCTTTGCATATAGATTCCTGTAGAACCTTTCATAGCACTGTTCATTTATCTTTTCAAATAGGACAATGTGATATAACTGCTGTATGCCCTGACGAGATTACCTGCGCGATGTAGACGCTTATGTGGCATGGGGCAAAACCTCTTTCTTATGATTCCCAAGGCAATCACTCACATGTGATCACATTGAGTTAACCTGCCAAGGCACCATAACAAGGATGTCTGCTCCATGCTCACAAAGATATACACCGCAAACCTTGTTTGTCGGTCCTAAGACATAGGAGTATGAAAACCTGCTAGACAGTATGATCACCATCATCACATATCAACCAGTTTCTCCCAGAAACTCTGCCCAGATATCTCAGATACAACCATATAAACCAGTTTCTCCTAGAAACTCTGTTCAGATATCCCAGATACAACCATATTAACCAGTTTCTTTCAGAAATTCTGTCCAGATATCCCAGATATAATCATGTTAACCAGTTTCTCTCAGAAACTCTGTCCAAATATCCCAGATATAATCATATTAACCAGTTTCTCTCAGAAACTCTGCCCAAATATCCCAGATATAATTGTATCAACCAGTTTCTCTCAGAAACTCTGCCCAAATATCGTAGATATAATTGTATCAACTAGTTTCTCTCAGAAACTCTGTCCCAATCAACCAGAAATGCCCAGTCTCTCCTAGAAGCCTTCATAAAACCCTAGAAACCCCTGTTATCCCTTGGTGATCATACTGGAAAGTAAAGTTGGCACACTCTATATGGTTAGGACCTTAGTTGTTTAACTACTAAATGTTAGAAATAGGAGCATCATATTGATTAGGGTTTACATCCGCGTGCTTGTTTCATTTGTATACATCATTCCTATCAATCTGTACACACTGTCTCGACCAGTCTCACACGAGTCAGTCCACGTTTGTTAACATCACTGTCTTTGTCTATCTAAAAGTCATCACTGTAAAAATCTGACCTAGGCCTCTCGAAATATGTTAGGTCAGTATAGATTCTCAAAGTCAGCAGCTGGGATCCTCATCTTGGGTCAGAAGTTCAGATAATCATTTGGTCAGAGTCAGTCCAACAGCTTACTTCAGCATGAATCAAGAAGAGTTAGAAAATAAGGTTAACGAGTTAGGAGCAACCATAAGCCAGCAGTCCGACAGCCTAGCCCAAGTTCTGAAGTTCATGGAAGAATTGAAGAAACATCGGCCGTAACCTCTACTTGGGTTTCCACCACCGGGGTTTGAACCGCACCCACATAAGAATAACGGGGAGGAAGATTGGTTTCAAGGGGTCCCACCATTTGCATATGAGAAAAAGCTCCAAGAGAAAATGGATAAGGTTGACAAGCTGGAAAGTGTACTGAGGAAAAGCAAAGGGGTTGATGATTAAATGCTAGACTTGGAAGGCCTTTTTGAGCCTATTAAGCTGAAACTACCGGAGAACTTCAAGATGCCTGCCATCGACCGTTTTGACCGAACTGGAAATTTGAAAAGTTATGTGAAGCTATCTATGAGCATCTTCCAATCCATGGGTTGTACCCACGAGCACATTGCAATGTTGTTCCCACAAACTCTTGCATAGTCTGCACTATCATGGTTCCTAACCTTGGAAGCCTCCAAAACCCGGGCATGGGAAGACATCGTTCGAGTCTTTGTCGATCACTATTCTTACAATCAAGAGTTGGATGTTACAGTCAGGGATTTGGAAATTACTCGGCAGAACAACAATGAATCCTTCACTACATTTCTGATCAGATGGAGGAATAAAGTGGCTCAAATGACCCACCGACCGATTGAGAAAGAACAGGTGAGAATGCTAATCCGGAATCTGCAACCACTCTACCATGGGAAATAATTTTACCAGTCCATCTCTACTTTTGAAGAGTTGTTTGAAGTTGGAACTCGAATTGAAGACGCTATCAGGGAAGGAAAGATCAAGAAGGAAGAGTCTCTGAGTCAGTCAAAAAGGCCCAACTACTCCCGCAATCCTCCAGATGTCAATGCCCTTAGCAGTCAACCCATGGCTTACCCTCCTAGGCCGTACCAACCCCTCAACCAAGCAAACTCGCCCAATCACCCTTTCCAGAAAAAGCCTCCTTGTAATTTCGCCAAGCTAGAAATCTCCCTCTCCTCAGCTTTAGATCGCCTCCTTAAAAAGGGCAACCTCCAATTACTCCAGCCGCAAAATACCCCACTCCCGCCAAACTGCGATATGTCCAAAAGATGCACCTACCACCAAGCCCCTGGCCACAACACCGATGATTGCATGTGCCTTCGCCATGATATCCAAGACCTTATTGACCAAAATATTATTGAGCCACCTCCGAAGCAGCCCCATATCACTCAAAATCCTCTACCAAACCACCAAAATATCAGCCTCATTGAGTTCAACCATATATCCTTCAACCCTGCTACCTATATAACCCCCTTAGGTCAACCTTTATCCCTCATTGACATCCCAGAATCTGTGGGAATTCATCTGATCGAAGGAGGAAATGACGAGTGGCAGCAACAGCTGACTGATGAACAAGATCTATTCTTCTTGGAAGAACACGATCTGGGGGTAGTGGACCTCAAATGGTATGATCCCAACAATGAAAGCGATGCCTCTATCTGGAACGAGCCGGAGAAACCATTTGTGGGAACAGATTGTGACTGGTTCAAAGAAGATGGGACTGTAGAAGGGCCTACTTCTGCCGAGATTGATCATTTGACTAGGCCAGGCCATCATTATCAGCCTCCGCATCCTACCACTGAAGCAATCGAAAAATGTCCAATCAAAGACAAGGGAAAAGGAAAAATGGATGAGATCATCAAAGAAGGCAATGAGTTGATAAAGCAGTTAAAGAAAACCTAAGCACATCTTTCGATGTGGGACATCATGGTAACATCCTACAAGCATAGGCAAGCTATGTTGAATGCCTTGGCTGGAATTGAGGTCCCCATCGACGCTGCACTGGAAGACATGGTGGCTTTCTTGGGCGCACTCACCCCTGACCCAATCATTACATTCTCTAATGAAGACCTACCACTGGAAGGGTCTACACATAACAAAGCTTTGTACATCACTGTTGGATGTAAGGGGCAACAGGTGCCGTTCTGCCTGGTCGATACAGGTTCCACCCTAAATGTTTGTGCTCTAAGGACTGCCACTGCCTTGGGGGTCAATATCCTTGACATTACACCATCTGTGCAATCCATGAGGGCTTACGACAACACCAAGAGACATGTGATGGGGACTGCTTCTCTCCAAATTTGAGTAGGATCTTTGGTTAGCACTGAAATCTTTCAAGTTATGGACATACCTACCTCGTTCAATTTGTTGATTGGGAGGCCCTGGCTGCATGTCAACAAAGCTGTGTCATCCACTGTGCATCAAATAATCAAGTACATTCATGAGAAGGAGGTGAAAATCATCCTCGGCAATAGTTGGGGTAATGAAGCTTTTCCAAACTACGCTCCCATCTTTGAAATCCAAATACCTGAGCTAGAAGAAGGAGAAAACAGGGGATTCTTCATGGAAGATGTCCACATTATCAATGATGAAGACAGGTTCCCCGAGATCCACTCTGCAGTTTTCAACATTGTCCGCAAAATGAACTACTTCCCTGGAATGGGATTGGGCCAACGCCAGCAAGGGATTGATGAGTTCCCGCAAATCAAAGGGCAATAAGGCACTTTCGGATTGGGGTACAAGCCCACTGAAGAAGACATCGAGCTACAGAGGCCATGGAAGAAAAGAGTGAGGAGTCTCCCACCATACCGCAAAACCTTGAATGGGCAATTCATCAAAGAAGGGGATGATTTCCCCTATTTTGGATTCCCAGAAACCCTGGATCCATCAGGCCACTAGAAAAAGGCACCCAGGGCTTGAAATCTTCGCCGACTACGAAAGGCCCCCTATCAAGATCCGTTCTATCCCAAAGAATTTAAGAAGACCACGGAGGAAGACTGGTTGAAGTACCTGGACACTGAAGCCATCGAGAAAATGTGGGAAGAATTCAGCGAAGAAAATAGGGCCGAGAGCCAAGATGATCAGATCCAGCCAACTGAGGAGGGTCTGAGCAACCAGGCTGTAGAGTCATCTGTCTCCCTATCCCCTGTTCCCCCAGAGTCTGTACTTCTAATTATTGAGTCTATACCAGAATCGGCTACTATAAGCCCACCACTATCTAAGTAATCATTCCACCTGTTATGAATGAAATGAAAGACAATTCTGCTTACTCCTCTATGTCTAATACTTGTGAATGCACAAATCCCTCCGAGGATCTCCCAATTGAACCAACTAATTGAAAAACAACCTGCTTATGAAATAATCGAAGATACTTTATCAATTAACCTGGGTGAAATAGATAATCCACAAATCATGCAAATTGGCTCAACCCTTAATGAAAAAGAAAAAGAAAAATTGACTCTCTTGCTAAAAGAATTCAAAGATGTTTTTGCTTGGTCTTACAAGGACATGCCTGGGGTCGATCCCGACATCGTCCAACATCGCATTCCTCTCCTTCCCAATTCTAAACTAGTCAAGCAGAAACTTAGGCGCATGAGACCAGAATGGGCACTCAAGGTCAAAGAAGAAGTAGAAAAGCAATTCAAGGCAGGGTTCATCATTGTTACCGAGTATCCGGAATGGGTTGCCAATATCGTACCAGTCCCCAAAAAGGAATGAAAAGTTCGTGTGTGCGTCAACTTCCGTGATCTAAACAAAGCCAGTCCTAAGGATGACTTCCCGCTTCCCCACATTGATATCTTGGTGGATAACACTGTAGGACATAAGCTGCTATCGTTCATGGATGGCTTTTTGGGGTACAATCAGATTCTAATGGCGCCAGAAGATCGGGAAAAGATGACATTCACCACACCTTGGGAAACCTACTGTTATAGAGTAATGCCTTTCGGACTCAAGAATGCTGGAGCAACCTACCAAAGAGCTGCCACCACTCTGCTGCATGACATGATTCACTAGGAAGTAGAAGTATACGTAGACGACATGATCATGAAGTCCAAGGACAAAGAAGGACACCAGGTAGCACTAGGAAATTTTTTTGAAAGGTTGCACAAATACAAGATGAGGTTGAATCCAAAGAAATGCACTTTCGTTGGGTTTTCTCATCACACAAAGGGGGATATAGGTAGATCCCTCTAAGATCAAGGCAATCCTAGAAATGGCATCACCACAGAATGAAAAGGAAGTGAGAGGGTTTCTTGGAAGAATCTAATTTATCAGCCGCTTTATCTCCAAACTCATAACTACATGTGATCCTTTATTCCGATTGCTGAGAAAAGGAGAGAAATTCCAATGGGATGACAAATGCCAAGCCGCTTTCGACAAAATAAAAGCCTACCTTCAAAATCCGCCTGTCCTTTCACCACCCGCTCCTCACAAGCCCTTATTCCTTTACCTATCCGTCTCTGAAAAATGCCATAGGTTGCATGCTAGCCCAAGAAGGAGAAGACAGCCACTCCAAAAAAGCCATATATTACCTTAGCAAGAGGATGACTGGGTATGAGCTCAACTACTCTACCCTCGAAAAAATATGTTGGGCCTTGGTTTGGTGCACTCGCTGATTGAGGCACTACATGCTGGCCTTCCCAGTTATGCTCATATCCCGCATGGATCCTCTAAAATACTTCCTCGAAAAACCCGCCCTGATCGGTCGTATATCCCGTTGGTTACTTCTACTGTCCGAATTCGACATCAAGTATGTGACAAGCAAGTCAGTAAAAGGGAGTACTATAGCTGAACATCTTGCTAAACACGCCATTGATTCTGAGGTAACTGAAGATTTTCCATTCCCGGACGAGAATATTATGGAAATCAAGGAAGAATAGTGGAAGTTGTAGTTTGACGATGCAGCCAACATGAAAGGCTACGGAGTAGGAATGATTCTAGTGTCACCAAATGGGGACCACACCCCACTGGCGGTCAAGCTCAATTATAACTCCACCAATAACACCACTGAATACGAGGTATGCATTTTAGGAATGGAAGCAGCCATAGAATTGAAAATTCAGAAATTAGATGTCTTCGGAGATTCCAACCTCATTGTGTCACAAGCCAGGGGAGAGTGGAAGGTGAAAGAAGAAAGGTTAAAACCCTATCACGATCATCTCGATGGACTCAAGAGACAGATCAAGAACATCACATTCTTCTACTTGCCAAGGGAAGAGAACCAACTAGCAGATTCGTTGGCTACCTTAGCCTCCATGATCAAAATCCCCGTGGGAGTTAAGATGATGCCTTTAGTAATTGAGCAAAGGTATGAGCCTTCATTCAGCACAATTGTCGCAATCGAAGAAGAGGAAAATGAAACACCATGGTATCAGGATGTCTGGGACTTCATAGAAAAGGGGACGTACCCCCAAGAGTCTACCGAGAAAGACAAAAGGACAATTCGAAGATTCTTAGCGCAATTCATCATTTGCGGTGGAAAATTGTTGAAGAAAGGGTACAATGGTCACAACCTGACTTGCTTGTTTGGAAAAAGCTCCAGAAGAATGATGGAGATACATGAGGGGGTATGTGGCCCACACATGAACGGTCGCATGCTGGCCAAGAAAATTGTAAGACAAGGGTACGACTGGACAACATTGGAAAAAGATTGTTGTTAATACGTGAGAAGGTGCCACAAGTGCCAGATCTATGCGAACATGATGCATGTACCGCCATCTCTTCTATACAATATGACCTCTCCTTGGCCATTCTCAACCTGGGGAATCGATATTATCGGTGAAATCATTCCAAATGCCTCGAATGGAAATTGATACATTTTGGTGGCCATTGACTACTTCACAAAATGGGTAGAAGCCGCATCCTATAGCAAGTTGGGGGCCAAGGAAGTGGCCAAGTTCATCAAGAAGAACCTCATTTGTCGCTATGGAGTCCCCCATGAGATCATTTCAGATAATGGTAGTCATTTCAAAGCTGAAGTCAGGGATCTGTTTGAGGAATACAAAATCACTTATCACAAGTCGTCACCATACAGGCCACAAACCAATGGGGCAGTCGAAGCTGCAAACAAGAATGTCAAAACCATACTGCAGAAGTCGACCGATACTTACAAAGATTGGCACGAGAAACTACCGTTCGCACTTTGGGGATATAGAACCTCGATAAGGACGTCTACAGGAGCGACTCCTTATTCATTGGTATACGGTATGGAAGCGGTACTTCCAGTCGAGATAGAACTACCATCCCTGCGCATGATGGCAGAATGTGAAATTTCAGAATCGAATTGGTTAAGGGAAAGGTACGAAGAATTAGCTCTCATAGATGAAAAGCGCCTAGCGGCAGTCGACCATGTCTGAATTTATAAAAAGAGGATAGCCCGTGCTTTCAACAAAAGGGTTCGTCCGAGGAAAATTGTCAAGGGTGACCTTGTCCTTAAGGAATTACGAGCCCCGATCTTTGATCCATGCAGAAAGTTCAAACCCAAATGGGTTAGCCCTTATATTGTCAAAACTATCCTTTCTGGAGGAGCAACCTACCTTATGGACCTCGATGGCATTGAATTCAAAGAACCAATCAACATGGATCGCCTCAAAAAGTACTATGCTTGACCATTCCCCAAAATCAATTTTCTTTCAAGCCTCGCCCTGAACTACGCTCGACCTGATTCCCACTCTAGGATACGTAGGCAACCGCATCGGTTCGATCAACACCATCATAATCAACCCCTTTTCTTTCAGGACTTTGGCCCAAACTACGTTGGACCTGATCCCCGTTCAGGGGTACGTAGGCAAACTTTGAAAAAAAAAGGATGGCTCGCTAGGTCGAAAATCTGAAAGGACGCCTAGGCAAAAGTTAGAGTTAAATCCAAAGTGAGCAATAGCAAAAGAGAGAAAAGAGCTCGCTAGGTCACCTAACTGGTGCATAGGCAAAATTATGAGCGTGTGGGAAAAATAAAGTCGCGGTCCTTACCATAACCCAGAAATCATCCTTCATACTAGGGGCAAACTTCAGTCACCCACCTCGTTTGCCTAAACCTCTTCTAAACTAGGGGCAAACATTGGTGATCTACCTCGTTTGCCTCACAACCATACATATCCCAAACTAAGGGCAAACTTCGGCCACCCACCTCGTTTGCCTCTAATCGTCCTAGCATGCCAAAACAAGTACCAAAAGCATACATCTGATCAAAATCATACTACGAATGTTTTCAGAAAGCCAAATGCATAAAATAAGGTTCTCTAAGTAACCAAGGTTCGCTGATAAACAAACTTCGAATATTACATAAGCAGGGATAAATGGAAACACAAAAAGCAATCCCAAATATCAAAGACACTTGGAGGAAACAAGCAGAATTGGTCAAGTCTAGTCTTATTTTGTGGTCTCTAGAAATAGGCTCTTGCTCGACTGGCCCAGCCCCTGATGAAAGTAGCAATAGTAGTGGCTTTGACTCTGGAAGCAAAGACCCTATCAGTAAACCCCCGGGGGACCTCCTGAACTCGCCCGTACTGTCTGGCAAATCGGCGAGGATGATAGAAAGAAGTCTCTCTCAGGCCCATCAGCCACACTCTTTGGTAATCCCCGAGACTAGTGGTCACAGCATGAAGGCCCCAATGCCTCACGATCCAGCAAATGTCGACCTCAGATAAAGCGTCCATCATACCAACCCAATCGGCAGCATTATAATGAGGATGAAGCACAGCCCTACAGAAATAAACTGGCGACACATTACCTGTCCATAACTGAAGGCGCTCATAGAGCCAAGCCTGTAACACCAAAGGTGCCCCAGAAAGAAGAAGCGTTCCTTGATTGAAAGCGCGATCCAAACCATTCAGGGATTCAGCCATAACTATGGCCACAGGATTCCTGCTAAGTATTTTCCCAAGGCACACGTGCACCAAGTCAATAGAAGCACTCGAGAACAGAAAGTGCGAAGTCATGCACAATATTAGAGCGGCCCCGCGGGTAGTATCATATACGCTAGGATTCCCAGGACTAGCATATCGGGCGATGATGGAAGCACTGTCAAGAACCTCTCCATGAATTAGTCGGCGGGAAATAATAGTGGAACAGTTTAGGTATTCAGCCAAGCCTCCCGATAGGCATTTTCCTTTCCAGGCCTGGATTCGAGTGGCCATTCTGTCTATTAGGGGCTGACGCGTGGGACTAGGGGTATCAGCAGAAGGAAGAATCAGGTCAGAGTTAGAATCAAAGCCAAGGATAGCACAGAACTCCTCAAACAAGGGACATATATCCAGGCCATTGAAGTTGAAGACGTGGTTCACCGGGTCCTAGTGGACAATAGCGGCACGCATGAACTCAGTGTTTAAAGCCATCTGGCGAAGAGAGAATAGCTCGGTCAGACCATAGCTGAAGAGGTTGATCCGCTCCACACAATCCGTGATGTTCATCCAAGCCGTGAGTTGAGCGGGATCATACAATGCCATGTTTTCTGTCGAAACTCTAGTAAAATTCAAAATTTTGACAGCACCTCCCCGTTTCACGGACTATCCCACCTACAAGGCAAACACACTCACTATCATAAAGCTGCTCATCGTAGTAACATCAACAATCACAGAATCACAATGCACATATATCGTCACACAACCACCAACCAAGGCAAGCACACAACTGCGCCTTCAAACCAGAAATTATCTGACTTAAAAGGCAAGACATCATAATACTTAGTGAAAAGGTGACACATCATGTTACACATCATCCTACACATTGTCTTAAACATCGTCCAAATAGTCACATTATTCACTAGTACAACCCAATTGAAAACATAAAATGGAGATAAAACAAAAATCCCCGCTTAGGAGGCCTCAGTCTTCCTCTTCTTCGTCCTCTTTCGGGCTACCTGGAGTGTACGTCGGTGATGGTCTCCTTCTGCCACCTCTGCACCTCGGCCCGGTCCTCGATGAACCGGCACCACCCCCACGATACTGCACACACAAATAAAATGAAAACAATCAGTAGAGAAACAACAAAAAGTATGAAAATGAAGTTGAGTCAGAAACTTACCAAGGACGCCATCTGACTAGTGGCGAAGTGCCGCATACCATCCATCTGTCAAGGGAAAAATCAAGATTAGGACCTCGTAACCTTAAGGAACGCAAAATTAGAGACATACCTGATGGTCTCACGTGAGAACCAAAGACTATAAGCTAGCCGCCAAGGCGTGACCCTCCTCAGCATAACTCCATGGGACGTTTAGGATGCCTGCTGGCTGGGTAGGATACCCATATGTGATCTGTGGCACCTCCATAACCTAGGGAGAGCCATCTGCACCCAAAACATTAACAGTCCAATCCCAAGGAGGGATAGGATCAAAAACTGGGGGAACCTGTCTCCTGTACATCTCGTGAAGCTATAGGCACAAAACAAGTTAGAAAAAAGATGAGTCAAAAATATAGGCAACAGATAGAGAAAAAAACGTAAAAGAAAACTCACCACCAGGAGTGGGAAGTTGGGCATCAGGAAGCGGCCACGGTAAGTCTCGTAGCCGGTCTCAGAGAGAAAGTGATCCCAAACATCGGTACCAGTTAAAGCCGCCAGTAAAGCATCACTAGAAAGGTCATCAGCATCCATCACACGAGGATCATGAGGGACGCGATACCTCAGACCGCCAACCAACTGTCGGGACACTCGCTCGCCGAGGAACCATTACCTGCTCTCGGTACTTTCCATCAGAAGTCGGCAAGAGGAAAGGGGTTTGACCGCCTGTATCTCCTCTGGAGCAGCATAGGCAACGTGCTCCCAAGGCGTCCAATCAACGCTAGCGGGTGTCAGCCTAGATAAGAAGTTTCTGAGGAGAACAATCCGATGAGCCCTGCTCTTTACCCCGACAACATCCCTCCGCCATCTCAAGCCCTGGGGGAATAAAGGCACAGGATCCATGCCGTCCTCATCTTCACCTGATTCATCAGCAGGGGAAGGAGCCAACATCTTCAAGTACTCGAAGCTCCAAAGATGCACAGATAAAGGAAAGATCAAAAAAGCAAGAAATACAGAAATCAAAAAGTCAAAAGATAAAAGAGGTTACAGTACATACCTCCCAAGCTTGCCAGAATTCCCCCGTCGATTTAACATCACCCCAGGAAACTTCACCCATATGCTTGTAAAGGTGGGCCAGGGCAGCACCGCCCCAGTCATAAGAGGGGATCTCACTAATGGTCGCCAGACAAGAAAGAAGCCTCAAGCTTACCCGGTCATTCTGTGTCGCAAAGATCGAGCAACCAAGGACATATAGAAGAAATACCCTCAAAAGCTGAGAATTATTCAGGTTGTGATTCCCTCTGCCGTAAGCCCGGTAAAGCCAGCCACAAGGGAACCAGTGCCTCTCCAGATTAGGGGGAATAGCCCCAATCAACATCTCGACAGCCTCGGGATCGATCTCATAGAAGTAATCTAAAGTCAGGCGCTTCCCGCCAACCCTCAGACCGGTGATCATAGAAAAATCAAAAGACGTCATGGTCATCTCACCAAATGGCAGGTGGAAAGTATTGGTGGTGTCCCACCATCTCTCAGCAAGGGCATAAAAATGTGCTAGATCGTTGCTACTCTTTGAAACTAGGTGGACAAAGCCACCAAACCCGACATCATCCACCATTCTCTTAACGGTAGGCGAGAGTTGGGTGTACCAAAGAAAAGCATGAGCGAGGCTACCATGGCCCTTCAATGTCACTTCCGGCACATGCACATATCAAAAACGACAAAAAACGAGCACAAAATCACTATTCACAGTCCTAAAGTCCAACTTCACAAAATCAACGTACGAGCACAAAACAAGCTTCCAACAAACTCTAGGTGCACACTACAGTTCATATAACTAGCATAATGCACAAGATAGTCCTAAACTATCGAAAGTTTTACATACCATGCTCGCTAGAGCCGCGGTCGAAAGATGGTGTTGGGGGTCCCGTAAAATCAAGTCCGGGGTTTGGCTCTCAGCTTTCATTCGTTCATTGGCCTTCTTAGACGGTCTCCTCGAGCTCGAAGCCATGGATCTGCAAGAAAATGGAAGATTAAAACCAAACTCCAAAAAGACCTGTCTCTTCAAAGCTTTGGAACTCGCTTGCGACATGCGTTGCCTCGCAAGTTCATGCCAAAGAGGGGCAAACTGTAGACACCCCATTTTGTCGACTATCAAATTTAGGAGACCCATAGCTTGGTGGTTCACAATGATCGAAAAGACTCAAAAAGGACTCTTGGAAGTCAGTTCTATCTCTCAGAATGCTCAGAATGACCAAAATACCCCTGAAAGCCCGAGCGCTTTCGGATTCGGACCAAATGTTCTGGAAATGTGCTACATCGTAAGAAAAATAATAAAATAAGTTCTAAAGCAAGACTGAATGAAATTGTTGGCCCCAGAGACCCCCAGAAGTCCCGAAAGTCCCCGTTGACCGGTTTGACCAAGGTTTGACCAAAATCGTCCAAATTCACTGAAAAGCTTCGGGATCATTCTAGATCATGTGGAAAGTATAAAAATGAGTTTTAAAAGAAAATCGAACGAAAACGTCAGCTCCTGGGAGCTCCCAAAGGTTTCCAGAACTTCCCGGGAATCCCAAGTTTGACTAGTTTGACCAAAAGTTGACTTTGAAGCTGGAGCACCGCATCAATTTTCAAATATTTTTCATAGATACTAGAGGTTGATATCTTTCCAACGGTATGTCGCACATTATTTTTGGATTTAAAACGAATTTATTATGAATTTTCGAAGGTGAAAAAGGCGATCAAATCGGCTTTTATCATGAATACAGCAAAAACTTTTCAAAGTGACCTATCTTTGAACTATTTTTATATAGAGTAGACTCCATTAACTTTCCAACGGTATATCACAACCTCAATTTGGAGTTCGTATGCATTTTCTGTGAATTTCAGACAAAATAGGGCCTTTTTGTGAATACTGAAACCCCTGGGGGCCTAAAAAGGATTATCTGGACGAATGAGGAGTAGTGCCGCCGCGGCACAGGCCCAGTGCCACCGCGGCACAGGCCCAGTGCCATCGCGGCTTTTTCCTCCAGAATGGTATTTTTTGTAATTTCTTTTGGGGTCATTTTGGTTAATTGAAAATCAAAACGACGTAGTTCTATATTCACAGATGTTTGGGACCAATATGAGTACTTCTAAAACCCCAAAATCACCCCAAATTGGCATATATAAACCCCTCTTGACATCTTATTTTGGGGGTGTCAAATGTAAGCTTTGAAAAGTTTAGAGAGAGTTGTAGAGATAAAGTTAGAATAGAGAGAAAAGATGCTTCCTTCTTTGATTTCCAAAAAAAAAGAGTGAGTTCTAAACGTTGTTTTTACTTCATTACTTCCATTTACTTCATATTCAATACACCCAACCACCATTTTAGTGAGCATTTAAGAGAGAGAAAGTTATTTCCATGTCCAATGTCACCACATATGAGTGAAACACCAAGCTACAAGTCCAATACATCATTGAATATCATCTATTGATTGTTTATATACTTGCTTGTTTATATTTGTTCATCTACTCTTACCTCCTTTCTTTTTGTATTCTTTACTTACTTACTAGTCTATCATCATCTAGATGATGACATGAAGTTTGAGGTGAGTGAATCCTTATGGATAGTATCTCTTAACCTCAAAAACATGTTTGATAGATGATGATTTCAACTTCAATACATTCCTATGTATTCATAAAGTTGTCTTTAAAATGGAAATAATACCTTTCCAACAATCTTGGAGGTTCTTGATGATGAGTTTGATGTTGACATTTTAAGTGGTTATAATCTTCATTAAGTATTGCAAATATGTTACCAAAACCTCCATTTCAAAACCCCTCTTAAACCCCTCATTTTGATTATAAGAAATAAACCTTATTTTTCTCAAAAAATCTTCAAAACAGTGAGTTATTTGATTTCAAAGAATTGTTTTGGGATCAATACTCAATATGTAGATGCAAGACCACTTGAAAAGTCTTTCTAACTCATTATAGAACATCCATGATTTTTGGCTTGACTTGGAAGCACCTGAAAGGGATCTATTTTTGTCCAAACATTCCTTCCAAACATTCTGCCTCTGCTGTCACAGCAGCTAGGTTGAATTTCAACTTGTTTTACAAAAAACTTTTCCAAAAGGAGTGGTCCCAACTCATTTTTCCCTTAAACTTCAGTGTCGTAGGGAACTGTATGTAGAATACGGGCCTCTAGATCTTTGGTTTTCATTTTCTAAGATTTTCTAACATTTCAGTCTATAGTACGGACTCTGTTTCTGAGTAACCTCTATTGTTTATATGATTTCTCTCAATCTGTGATAGTTATTAAAGATTGGCTTTTTAGGTTGTATTCTAGACACAATAAGGATGATCTCCATAAAAAATCATGCATTGAAAACCTTCCTTCCTAACCCCTCTTTTCAATTTCTAAAAGATCATGTTAGTGTTCTGTCCACTATTCACAGCAAGCATATTTTCACTTTCATCCTTTGATTTGATGCTTACATGTACTCCAAATTAGCTTATGTCTTAGGAAGTAGTTCATAATACATTTGTACATATCCCATGATTATTTCATTCATTCATTCATACACATTTTAGACTTCTAAGTCATTCAAGGAATCCATGAACATAAAACACACTACAACCTTGGCACATTCTAGATACATACATTGCATCCATGCAAAGATTTGGGGTTTTTGTAACTCCTAATCTAAGAAGATTATAAGGAATGATCATGATCACACGTTCATGCTTCCTCTCGATCTAATCATCCTTTCTCATCCGTCCCGGGGATTGAGAGTTCTTCTCTTCTCAAAGATTAACATGCATCATTCTAGTTTGCTAAGCATCTTTGTTTTCTTTGATTTATTTGTTTCAAGAACATTCATGTCCCCTTAGATTAGGAAAACTTTATTACTTGATATGTGATTAGGCGATTTTTCCTAGGTTTGTTTTGTGTGGTCTTTCACTTTACATTGTGTGATACTTGGCTTAGATCTTATGAATGATATCTTATCTTTAGATCTTCCATTTCAAATTTTCTTATGTGATGTAATATACTATCATAGTATTAATTGTCGAACCATACCGAGTATAAGATGATTATTTGGATGGTAAATGAGGCCCGTCGAGAGACTGGGCGAGTTGAGGGTGCTTTAGCCGTGACAAAGGCTCCGTCCTCTCTCGTACCAAAACCCCGAGCCAAGTTCTTTGGTTATGAAGGGCCGGTGCCCTTTATCCATTTGGGTGAGTCAAAATTAGGTTTCTTGGTTTCTTAACGACTAAGTGGCGACTCTGTATCTGTTTTCAACAAACCATTTTCTTTCTTTGATCTAAATCAATTTCAAACCAAAAACAAGCAAGTGGTGGAACGCCGCGTGTCCACAAGAGTTAATCAATTTATTAAATGAATTTAAAGATGTCTTTGCATGGTCCTATGATGATATGCCAGGAATTGATCTAGAAATCGTCCAACATCATATTCCCCTCTTCCCAAACTCAAACCCCGTAAAGCAAAAATTGAGGCAAATGAGGCCTGAATGGGCGCTAAAAGTGAAGGAGGAAGTTGAAAAGCAGTTAGGAGCTGGATTCTTGATTGTCACCGAGTATCCAGAATGGGTCGCTAACATTGTACCAGTCCCAAAAAAGGATGGTCGGGTTAGGGTTTGTGTGGATTTTCAGGATTTGAACAAAGCCAGCCCTAAGGACGATTTCCCTTTACCCCACATTAATGTGTTAGTAGACAATACGATAGGACATGAACTCTTATCTTTCATGGATGGGTTCTCAGGGTACCATCAAATATTAATGGCACCTAAGGATAGGGAAAAGACTACCTTTATCACACCCAGGGGGACTTATTGTTATAGAGTTATGCCATTTGGGCTTAAGAACAAGGGGGCAACTATTATCAAAGAGTCGCCACCACCCTACTACATGACATGATCCATAAGGAAGTGGAGGTGTATGTGGATGACATGAAAGTGAAGTCCAAAGAGAGGGAAGGGCACTTAAAGGCTTTAAGGAAATTCTTTGAGAGTTAAGAAAATTCAGAATGAGATTAAACCCACAGAAATGTACTTTTGGGGTCACCACGGGGAAATTGTTGGGATTTCTGATTACATAAAGGGGGATTGAGGTAGATCTGACCAAAATTCAAGCCATAACCGAAATGCCATTACCCAAAAATGAGAAGGAGTTGAGGGGATTCTTAGGAAGAATACAGTTTATCAGCCATTTCATATCCAAACTCACCATGACCTGTGACCCACTATTCAAGTTGTTGAGGAAAGGGGAAAGATTTGAATGGGATGACCAATGCCAGAAAGCCTTCAAAAAGATTAAAACCTGCCTTCAAAAAGATTAAAACCTACCTTCAAAACCCACCTGTCCTATCACCTCCTGACACAAGAATTTTTCTGTGCGCGCTTGTGTGCTATACCCAAGTGTAGGTAATCGTGCAAGTAGTAATCTGGTTAAGTCCAGGTCGATCCCACAGGGAAGGTATTAAACTAAAAACCTAGATTAATATCAAAAAGGGAAAATAAAAATCAATATTTTTAAGAAATGTAGAACACGAAGTTCCACGGGTTATCAACTACTAACGATAAAATAATTAAACTAAATTAAACTAGTGGCTAATTAATTAATTAAAACGATGTTTAAAAATGTTTCTCTTAATAAAAGGGAATGTTGGGATTACACGAATCCATCGCGACCTAGCCATCTACCATGCAGTTACGTTGAAGCTCAATGGAACACACTCTCTACAGTATTCCGTATTTCTCTTAGGATAAAGAATCCATAGTCCTTTCATGACCGGGACTATGTCATCACAATTAAGTTTGAAATACATGAAAGCGGTTTAAAACAATAGTTTAGACTTTCACCTACAATGGTGTTAGCATTGAGGGTGGTTTGCAAAGTATATTGAAGAAAAATGCCTAAAGGCTTTAAGTTTACAGACTGTTTTGACAACCTGAGCGTTTGGGGCAATTTGATAACAAATCAATAAAGCAGAAAGTCTAGGAATACTGCATAGGATGTTCTCAAGAATCATAGAGTTCGATCGATCGACACTCTTTCGATCGATCGGACTTCTTCATCCCTCGATCGATTGAACTAACTTCGATCAATCGACAATGTCTCTGTTCCGATCGATCAAACTTTCTCGATCGATCGAACACATGAATTATTCTGCTGCATGGAAGAGGCTTGAGATCACAATTTCATTGTGATCTCCCAACCTGGGGACTATTCAGACATAGCCTGGAAAGTGACAGATGCATTTTTAATGTAAAAATTCATTAAGGATGCGTTTGGTTGTAATTTTAACATGAAAACTATGTAAACTAATGGTGTGAACTTATTTAGCATGCAATACTATGAGTTTAACAGATTATACTACTATAAACTACATGCAGAATGTAAATAAACAATAAAGACGTAACCTGGAAAGAAGAACTTAGAGTAAACTAGGAGTAATCAGGCTACACAATACCAAAAATCTTTAAAACCTACAAAAACATCAAGAAAAACTCTCTTCTCTCTCTAAAAAAGCTGATGAAAACTAATGTGGGCATCCTTTTTCCCGTGAATACAACTGATATGTATAGAAAAACTAAAGCTAGGGTTTCAACCCATGTACCCGCAGCGTGCGCGTATGATCTGATAAAAGCCATGTTCGATCGATCAAACTTCTCTCGATCGATTGAACTTCTGGGATCTTCGATCGCTTTAACTTCTCTCGATCGATCGAACCCTCGATCGCCTGAATCTTCCTCGATCGCTTGAACTTTGTGCTTCAGCTTTAAAATGTCTTCTTTAAAACCCAGCACTTCCTTTTATCGTTACCTTCCAATTCTCCACACAGCAACGGTAATCTGCACAAACTACAGCTAAAACAAACAACTTATCGCAGATTAATCATAATGTGTGAGAACTGGCATTGTAATTCAAACTGCAGATAAACAAGGGAATTGTAAACTAAATTAGTATATTTTCTTCTTTTAGTGCGGTAGTATTTTACAAATACCCCCGCTTGTCACAACCCCCAACTAGCGATTTGCTAGTCCCTAGCAATAGAGCGAAAATAAAACAAACTAACTACGACTATAACGACAAAACTAAAATAAATTGAACTCAAGTCAACTAAAGTAACAAGAAAGAAACTACCTAACTCACTTTCGCAGGAATCGCAGTTGCATTTAGCAAATACAAGAAGTCGTTAAACCCTTAGGTTCCCCCTAGTGGACGAGTGTTGTCTCGTGACGGTTTGCAGTGAATATACCCACAAAATTCTCTGATTTTAAGATCAAAAAGATATAGAATAACCTGTGAACACTTCCTTTTATTCAACTATTAATTTAGCTCTACAAAACATATCATCCTCATTCAAACCATGAAGGAAATAGACATGTTCCTCATGTCACCAAGAAAAAATAACAAATGCATCTCATCCATGTATCCGTGTGTGTGTGAGATTAACAGCTATACATCAAACTTTATTTAGAGTTGTTTAAACTATCATACTCTCAGAACTTGTAGTTTCAACTCAATTCTCACATGGTTACTACACTCAAAAATGAATATCCCACAGAGACTTGGTTAATAATGAT
Source organism: Hydrangea macrophylla (assembly GCA_033977485.1). Taxonomy (NCBI): domain Eukaryota; kingdom Viridiplantae; phylum Streptophyta; class Magnoliopsida; order Cornales; family Hydrangeaceae; genus Hydrangea; species Hydrangea macrophylla. The sequence continues at coordinate 6,441,183 of CM066990.1, read as the reverse complement.
CGCATATGGTATGAAAGCTTTGATAGGAGTGATTTTTTCGGATACTAATGCTTTCATACTCGACTCTATAAAAGACGAACATTTAGAGTGTATAGTCTCATAAACGGAATACTACTTACTAGAGGAGAGAAATACCGTGGATTACTCAATTTACACATTCGTGGTTAAACTAAGTTGTTGAAAATCATTAAGGCTTTGACTTGATGGTTTTTATTTAGTAGGTAGAAATTAGAGGGGTAAGAAATTGCACATTTTCAGCATGAGGTTGCATTTAGTAATTTCTTCTTCACTTCATTCCAACCATCCTCTCCATACATATATATATATATATATATCATTTTTTTATTTTTTTATTTTTATTTTTATTTTTTTTAACCTGCCCTTCCCACAACTACTCCCTCTTCATAACATACTTCAACAATTTAATCACATTAGATGTGCAATGGGGTGTATTGAGGTCAAAGTGTAAGATTAGGAATTTAGAATTTCATAATAGATTTGGCATTTACTAGGTGTGAGGTTGAGAACAACGCATATTCTTAGAATGTTGATACAGGTAAATGGAAAGTAAGGAGCAAATAACGATGGCTTAAATCATTTTCTCAACTTCCTAATTTTTACACGTCAATGTTCATTGAGTTTAGTTGGTAAATCCTGAACGTTCTCCTCTACTAAGCAGCCCAAAATGAAAAATTAGAGACTATCCAACGAATTTAATACGCTTATTCAATAAGAACAATTCGAATTTAATGTGATAATTCCCTCAGAATTGAAGATTGGATTCAAAAGCTCACTAAGGGTAACTAGTTTCCACTACTTTATTCCTTAAAGTACGAAAGTCGTATTAACTCTTATTTTAAATTTTCTGCATAGCTATTAACATGTGCAAATGATTTGGATACAAGAATGGTCAACATATGCATTCATCCTAGAAAAGCTAGAAAAACGTATGAACTTAATTCATAAAAGGATGAGAATAAAATGGTTGTCATTGCTTAATAACAGCTAAATAGGAGTGAATATTCGAAATTATTCTACCAATTTAATTCAAACCTGACTTAATCGTTTGAAATTTTTTTTTTCGTTTGTTTGTGCAATTTTTTTGTTTTACAACTTCAAATGGAGATTGTATGACATATACAATAGATAAAGTGATCCAGATTGCTAAGTAAAAATATGCACAGGTGATTATCTATCTACATCCCACCCCCAACTGAAAAAATTGCAATGTTCTCAGCAGTTGATTTTCAAAAATAGATAGAGAGATATCACCTGATATATCATTGTAAGAATTGCAAGTGTAACAACCTGTACACAAAGAATACAAACTCCAAACAACAAAGATAAAAAAGAAATGAAATATAGAGCATGGAATCCATACATAAAACAGAACGCATCACTGGAAAGATAATAAAGTGACAGAATAGACAGTGATAATATACTGCATAAAAACTAAAATGTAGCATATCCAAAACAACCAAAAAAAAAAAAAACAAATATCCCAACGGTAACCAAAATATCCAACAAACCAACCAACAACATCAACAATCAACTAACAAAATCTAAATGCCCAAAAATACTGAACCAACAGACTAAGCGTCATCGAGCACATAAGATAATATATCGATCAGTAAATCTGGAGAATCTGCAACTATACCCTCAGCAACAGTCGTAGCCGTCGCCGGGTCACTCGCAATCGTGGTAGCTGGAGTAGATAGTGATGTGTCAGCCACGACCGGAGATGGTACAAGCGGTGTCTCAGCAGTAGGCAGTGCCGCTGATGATGATGAAGCTGCAGGATCAAACTGAGAAGATGGGGCTGAAAATGATGGGCCAGTGGTGGGTGGTGGAATAACATAAGTGGTAGGTGGGACGGTGGAAGTGTTTGGAGCAGCTGTAGGTGGATCACTGGGGGGTGGTGCAGAAGCTGCATGAACCGCCTGGTCGGCTCCGATCTAGATCAAGATTGCCTCCAGTAGAGTCGTCATCTGATCTACCTTGCCCTCAAGTCTAATCTGGGCCTCTCTCTCCTCCAATAGTAATTGGTGAACAGTCGGGAGAGGCGCAGATGAAGAAGACTCTCCCTGGGCCTGAGCCTGAGACCTCTGTCTCAGCTCAAATCTTGTAACCTCCTCAATAGGGTCTATCTCCTCCTCAGACTCATGCTCCTCAGCCTCTGTGGGCATCCCAGAAGCAGTACCCTCCGTATCAGTGCCTCTTCCTCTTCTCGCCAACCTTAGCCTTGCCTTTGCCTCGCCTCTTTCTCTTTTGCGCATCAGACCGGCGGGAAGCTGTCTCGCCAAAACGACTGCGAGACTGGCCAGTCGCATCACCTGCCAACGAAAGGAGACCTGCCTGCTCAATAACCCGATGAATGGCCCAAGCACCCTTCAAGTGCTTCTTAGCTTGAACGTATCGTGTAGGGTGCCTCATGAAATCAATATAAACGCGAGGCAAACAGACTGGCTGCCTTGTCCCCATCACATATAACACATGTGCGTACCATGATGCAATCTTCTCCCGATAAAATGTCACTAAGAGGCAATTGCTAAGGGCGTGGTGTAGCATATGATAATTATCTATGAGGTAGAAGTCAGAAATAAGGGCCTCGCCATCCCAACCAGGAAGAGCACCCATAGTGATCTCTCTGATAATAATAGTCAGTGAGAGCAGCAGTGTGCCAGTACGGTGTGGACAAACACAGTCAGGTACCTCGGGTACCCCTAAAGCAGCGGAGACAGTGGCCGGACTAAAAATGATCTCCCGACCTCGGAAAAATGATCGTAGTGTGAATGGAGCAGCCGGGTCCCTGACCATCATCGCACATGCCTCCCTAATCCAGGATAGATTAACGTGCTTTGGCTGGGAGAGGAGCACGTACCATTGTGGCATAGCACGTATCCGAGCAAGATACCAAGGAGTGGAAAGCCATGCTGTCTCGAGTGGTCGCTCGAGCATAACCTTCCGAGACTGGAAGTATCTAGTGAACCACACCCGGTCTTCCTCATTTCTGAACCCGTGATCGGGTATAGGGTCGGGTATGTTAGGTCAAGCGGCTTGAACTTGTGATACCCTGTGATAGGGTTCATTGTAAAGCCCTGAAACGGAAGAAACAAATAGAGAAATCATTCAAACAGGAAAACCAAAAAAAGAAAAAGAAACTGCTGCACTTCGATCGATCGAAGGATATTCGATCGATAGAACACATTGAAGTGGCAGCGACGATTAACGATAATGGCAAATGCCTGTAAACACAAAAATTTAAGAAAATAAACATCAACAGAAGATTAATTCCAAAAGGGGACACCTCCAATACAATCCTAATGAAAAGAAAGACACAGGGGGTTAAAACCGAGACCTCACCACGAGATATGCGCGACAAGGGGGAGGAGGAGGTTGAAGATGATGATCCGAGGGGTCCGGTTCTCTTCAGGTGATGTGGTTGTGCATGGGGTCCAAAAACCTCGAGATTCTCCTCTGCCTCTGATCGCTCAAATGTGAGAGAGAGAGAGAGAGAGTGAGAAACTGAGAAAGTGTATCGACGATGCCTCATTTAAATATAGGTCTCGATCAATCAAGAAAGTTCGATCAATCGACCATTCGATCGATTGAGATCTGCTGAAGCGCTTGAAGAATGATGATCTCGATCGATCGACGTTAGTTCGATCGATCGAGCATGGAAATCTTCACTACTATTGAAATGAAAGAATATACACCCCCAACTAACCAATATTGTTTTGGAAAAACATGAAAGTGATCAAAACAATTCATTAACAGGACATGTAAGCCAAAATGTCATCATCAACATAGAGAATAGCAAATATTTTATAGATAGAACAGTATATTAGCATCCATTTGCAACATTATTGCCCCCAACATGGTATTTAAAACCTTATTGAGAAAGAACAACTAAAAGAAACTGAAAGTAATAAAACTTTGTCTAGGAATTCACTTCAATTGATGAAAGAAAGATGAAATGACAGAATATAATTGATGTGTAGCACTACTCTTCAAGCATGAAGATATCGTCTTCCACAATGTCTGTCTCTTCCAAAGCTTCGAATGTGGGGTCCAAATTTGCTGATTCCCTTTTCCAGAATAGCTGAAAGGCATCCAGGGCATCATTGAGCAAGTCTGAACTATCCAAAGACTTGATTGCATGTGCAGGAGGTGATCCGGATGGAGAAAATGATAACGGCGTGTAAGTTTGCAACAAACTCTCCTCTTACGGTGGAGTACCCAGGGATCGTATGTATGGTCCAATCCCGTGGAACAACTGATGTAGAAGGAATAGTGGTGGTAACATATGATTCATAGTGACACCCCTAACAAAGAAAAACAAAAGAGAACAAAAAGAAAGAAAGAAATTAAATAAACAAATGAAAAAACTAAAGGAATGAATAAAATAGGAAATATGACCAAGAAATAACCTCACTATTGGCCTGATATCCCCAGGTGCACTAGCAGGTAGAGGGCATTGAAGCCGGAACAACAAATAACTCAAGTGCACAAAAATGTAAGGAACCACTTGGATGACATAGAAGTCGTCAACATATGTGAATACATCATTATGGTGTTCTGGCACCACATCCTATAAGTCCTCTTCTTACGACGGTTTCCACATTGAATCAATCTCCCACTGTTCCATTAAAGCATCATCGACTTCCCAAACAACATACCCCTCTGGTTCTCCCTCCTCTTCAGGGAGTTTCATGTGCTCAAAAGGATTAATCTGGAGGAGAGCAGGGTTGTATGGGATGTATCTGTGGGTTAAGTCAATGACGTCTTCTGCCCCTGGCCCTTGGTATGGAGATAAGCAGAATGCTATTTCATCAGTAGTCCACGGTGGGTTATGATATTCTAAATCAGCCCATGACCCAATTGAGTGAACATCATCATCTCTCATGTTGAAAAGCCTGCAGGAGATAGATAAAAGAAATGGAATAGCAGATTACGATCAAGGTCATACTCAAAAATAGATAAGCAAAAGAACAAAACAAAACGAGAAGTAATAAAAGAAAGAGTACAACAACAATGTAAAAATGCACTTGAGCATTCTAGGTTGAGGCATAGTCGGGCTCATCCAGTTGGATGTGCTCGACCTCTGGTTGGAAATCCTCTAAGAACGGTTTTAACCTCTGGTCATTGACCTTGAAACTTTCGTCATTCTTAGGATTAACTAACTCGACGGCCCCATGTGGGAAGACAGATTTGACTATAAAGGGTCCTGTCCACCGAGACCGGAGTTTTCCTGGGAACAGATGAAGGCGAGAATCATATAATAAAACTTTCTGCCCCGGCTCGAAATTTTTTTGAAAAATCATTCTATCATGGTGAGCCTTCAATCTTTCCTTGTGAAGTTTGGCATTGTCGTATGCATCTCGACGGATTTCTTCCAGTTCGGCAAACTGGAGTTTTCGGAGATGACCTCCCTCTTTAATGTCGAAGTTTAATGAGCGTGTCGCCCAATATGCTTTGTGCTCAATTTCGTCGGGAGGGTGACATGCCTTACCGTACACTAACCTATATGGGGACATTCCCAGATTTATCTTGTAGGCAGTACGGTATGCCCAAAGAGCATCAGTCAGTTTATAAGCCCAGTCTCTTCTGTTGATATTAACCGTCTTTTCTAATATATGCTTGATTTCATGGTTAGCCAACTCTGCCTGCCTGTTCATTTGTGGGTGATAGGCTAAAGCAATCTTGTGATTCACCCCGTATTTCTTGAGTAGTGATTCCAAAGGCCTATTGCAAAAGTGTTTGCCTTGGTCACTTATTAGTGCTTTTGGGGGTCTCGAAACGTGTAAGATGTTTTCCTTAAGGAAGGACATTACCGTTTTGTGGTCATTGCGTCTCGTCGGTATCGCTTCTACCCATTTTGATATATATTCCACAGTCAGGAGTATAAATTCACAGTTATTAGATTTAGGAAACGGGCGCATAAAGTCTATGCCCCAGCAATCGAATATTTTAATTGTGATGATGGGAGTTAAGGGCATCGAATTCCTTTTTGAAATTGTACCAAGCTTTTGACATCGTTGGCATGATTTACAAAAAGCATAGGCATCTTTGAACACGGTGGGCCAATAGAAGCTGCTGTGCAATACTTTGTGTGCGGTCTTTTGGGAGGTAAAATGGCCACCGTAGGCTTCAGAATGATAGGAGGCAAAAATTACAGTTATGTCCTCATTCGGGATGCAACGCCTGATGACCTGATCAGCACAATACTTAAATAAGTAAGGGTCATCGAAAAAGGAATGACGTGCGAATGAAAAGAACCTTTTCTTATCTTGATTTGACCAATGACTCGGGGTCTCTCCTGTAACAAGGTAATTTATTATATCTGGTACCAAGGCAAACTAGAGACAGCCATCAGTTGGTCGTCTGGGAATTCATCTTTTATTGGTACGGGCTCAGTGTTGTCAGTAAATGTCAATCAAGATAAATGATCGGCGACCATATTTTCTACTCCTTTTTTATCCTTGATAGTGATATCAAATTCCTGGAGTAGGAGTAGCCAGCGGATGAGCCTCTATTTCGCATCCTTCTTAGATAGCAGGTACTTGAGGGCCGAGTGGTCTGTAAAACAGACTATTGGGGACCCTATTAGATAAGACCTGAATTTGTCTAGAGCGAAGACTATTTCCAGTAGCTCTTTCTCAGTAGTCGTATAATTCATTTGAGCTTTGTTAAGTGTTCGACTAGCATAGTATATTACATAAGGCTTGTTATCCTTCCTCTGTCCTAGAACTGCGCCAATGGCATAGTCGCTAGCATCGCACATTAACTCAAACGGCAAACTCCAGTCGGGTGCCTGTATTATCGGTGCAGAGGTAAGGTGTTCTTTTAGTGCATCAAATGATGTTTGACAATTTTCCGACCATTCAAATGGCATGTCTTTAGCCAACAGTTGACACAGTGGTCAGGAGATTGCAATAAAATTTTTGATAAAGCGACGATAGAATCCCACATGTCCCAGAAAAGATCGGATGTCTCGGACTGTACGAGGGACAGGTAGATTTGAAATTATATCGATTTTTGCTTTTTCGACTTGGATACCCTTATCAGAAATAATGTGGCCGAGGATAATTCACTTGGTCACCATAAGTGACACTTTTCCCAGTTTAGTACTAAGTGTTTGTCCTCGCATCTCGCTAACACATTCTCAAACACTAAGAAGTCGTCCATAAAGACCTCGAGTGTCTGTTCAACCATATCACTGAATATGCTTAACATGCACCGCTGAAAGGTGGCAGGTGCATTGCATAAACCGAAGGGCATACGACGGTAGGCAAATGTACCGAACGAACAAGTGAAAGTTGTCTTCTCCTAATCTTTGGGAGCAATTTCGATTTGGTTATAGCCACTATATATGTCCAAGAAGCAATAAAATTTATGATCCGCCACTCTTTCTAGCATTTGATCCATGAATGGCAATGGAAAGTGGTCTTTCCGGGTCACAGTATTTAACTTTCGATAATCAATACACATCCGCCATCAAGTGGGGACGCGTGTTGGTACTAACTCGCCGTCTTTGTTTGGGATAACTGTTATACCAGCCTTTTTGGGCACCACCTGGGTTGGACTAACCCAAGAGCTGTCAGACATAGGATATATAATACCAATGTCCAGAAGTTTTAGGACTTCCTTTTTCACGACTTCTTGTATATTGGGATTCAGACGCCTCTGCATTTGTTGCGAAGATTTGGCATCTTCCTCCAGATATATCTTGTGGGTGCAAATAAATGGGCTGATGCCTTTTAGGTCGGCAATAGTCTACCCCAATGCTCCCTTGTGCTGTTTGAGCATTTGAATTAACTTATCCTCTTGTTCAGAATTCAATGTGGATGAGATTATCACAGGATAAGTCTTTTCAGTCCCTAGAAAAGTGTATTTGAGCTCTTTTGGAAGCTCCTTTAATTCTAGATCGGGAAACTGAAAGTTTGAAGGCATAGTTAACTTCGTTTTTGGAGGCAAGGGTTCATATGGTGTGACCCACATGCATTCAGCTCTATCTTCCTCTTTAGTTTCCATCATGAGGCAGTCATGATTTAGAGCAGTGTCCAATGGGGTAGAATCGTTAGGTTGATAAGTAGCGTCGAATTGTGACACAACTACCTCCAAAGGATCTTTGTATTCTACAAGATTAGTCTCGTCTTCGATGACCGTTTTGATGAGGTTAACTTCTTCTTCGTCCTCATATTCTTCAGGTCAGGGATTTGAAAAAATCTTGACATTTAAAGTCATGTTCCCGAATACGATGGTCATGATACCACTTCTTATTTTGATTGTGGCATCAATGGTGTTGAGGAATGGACGTTCAAAAATCACCGGGATTTGTGAACATGGATTAGTCACAGGTTCGGTGTCCAAAATCACAAAATCGACCGGGAAGACAAATGTATCTATCTGTACCAAAACGTCCTCCAGTATTCCTCTAGGATATTTGACCGACCTATCTGCCAATTGCAATGCAACTCGGGTAGGTTTGAGTTCACCCAACCCTAGTTATTTATATACTGAATATGGCAGCAAGTTTACGCTAGCTCTTAGATCAAGGAGTTCGTTGTCTATCCTTTGATTACCAATTTGACACGAGACAGTTGGGGTGCCAGGGTCTTTAAGCTTTGGAGGCAATTCATTTTGAATGATTGCACTTGCTTGGCAAGCGACATAAGTGTGTTTCTTCACACTTTGCGTCCTCTTGACCGTGCATAAATCTTTTAGATACTTAGCGTAGGCTGGCACTTGTTTGATTGCATCAAGGAGCGGGAGATTAATTTTAACTTGTTTAAACAACTCCAAGAATTCCTGATTCTTTGCCTCATTTTGGGGTTTCTTGAGCCTTTGAGGATAAGGCGCTGGAAAAGGGCATTTAGGTAATTCGTCCTTGATAGGCTCCTTTCCAGGCCTTCTCTCAACTTCTTCTACTTCTTTAGGAGGGTCCTCATTTGATTCTAACGCTTTTTTATTAGTAGACAGCTCCTCCTTTTGAGTAGATGGTTTACTTTTATCCACCACTTCATCCTCTTCATACTCTTCAGGGGTAGAGAGAGGCGTGTTTTTCCCTATGACCTTGCTGCTTCTCAAAGTTGTCACGGCTTTGGCATGTTCATGGTTATTGGGACCATTGTTGAATCCCGTAGGGTTTGGAAGTGGTTGAGCAGGAAACGTACCACTCGAACCCTCTTGTCGTGCATCCATTCTCTCTAATGTCGCGGACATTTTACTCATCATTTGAATTAACTATTGTGTTAAATTTGCGTTAGAGAGTGGATCTTCCTATTGCACCTTTTTGTGAGGTGGCACGTAAACATTTTGCTGTTGATTGTTAGAGGGTTGAGCGTTGTTGTAGTTATTTGCTCTATTTTGATGGAATGGCTGGGACTGCCTGTTGTATTGCCCTTGGTATTGATTATTGTTATTATAGGGCTGTTGTTGTTGATATTGGTTTTGGGTCCCAGCATTGTTTTTCCAATCAAACCCGGGGTGATTCCATCTATTGTTATTATTTTGTGAATTATAATTGTTGTAGGAATTCCCCGACCCCCTATACCCTTGCATGGCATTCATTTCCATGGGGGGTTGTTCCTGAAAATACGGCACATTAGGACAGTATTGATTAGTGTGTCCCAGCATGTTGTATGTGCCGCATGGTTCTTCAGGCAAAAACTGCCTAGAACTCTCTCCTTTTATTCCCAACTCTTCCACTTTCTTCACTAGTTCTTCATACTTGTTCATCAGATGATCCTCACTTTTTAGTTGATATAAACTTTTCTCTTCCACACAGGATATCTGTGAGCGTGGGATATCATCTGAATTTGACCACTCATGGGCGTGTTCAGCTAACCACTTGAAATGAGCTTCAGCTTCTTCTGTGTTTTTGCAAAGAAATGGCCCTAAACTCATGGTCTTGACCAACTTTTTTGTTTCACCATTTAGCCCTTCATAAAAGTAGCTGATGGTTTGCCATTTCTCATACCCATGATGTGGGCATGAGAGTAGCAAATCCTTGAAATGCTCCCAAATTTGGGTAAAAGTTTCATTGCTCTTTTGTTTGTAAGAATTTATTTGTCGTTTAAGCTCAGTGGTCATGCGGGGTGGAAAGAATTTCTTCAGGAAAGCAGTGTTCATCGCATGGCAGGTGTAGATTGAATTTGGCTTTAAGGTGAGTAACCACGCTTTTGCTTTATCCTTCAGGGTGAAAGGAAATAGCATTAGACGTGTCACGTCTACAGGACAATTCTGTGAGAATGTTTTACAAACATCCTCAAAGTCCTTGACATGTAGATACGCCTTCTCGCTCTCCATTCCATGAAAGGTAGGAAGGAGTTGAATCATTCCATTGCGAAATTGAAATTCGCCTGCATGGGGTGGAATGAGAATACAAGAAGGTGTAGGCGCGTGTTCAGGTGTCATGAGATCGCACAAAGGATGAAGTGAATCGTCGATTGGTACAACCACATTATCACCGTTTTCACTTTGATTATCAGCCATTGAATCAATAGGTGTGACTATGGGGTTAATAGAACTAGATGAATTGGATGAATAGAATGGGTTTCCGTAAATTCCTTTGATGGAATTATCGGACATAAAGGGAAAGACCCTAGGTAGTTTTTAATTTAAAGGATGAAAGAAAAAGAAAACAGAAAGAGATAAGGATAGATTGAGGTAAACTAAGCGTTAGCTTGTCGCCTTCCCCGGCAACGGTGCCAAAAAACTTGACACGAGAATTTTTCTGTGTGTGCTTGTATGCTATACCCAAGTGTAGGTAATCGTACAAGTAGTAATCTGGTTAAGTCCAGGTCGATCCCACAGGGAAGGTGTTAAACTAAAAACCTAGATTAATCTCAAAAAGGGAAAATAAAAATCAATATTTTTAAGAAATGTAGAACATGAAGTTCCACGGGTTATCAACTACTAACGATAAAACAATTAAACTAAATTAAACTAATGGCTAATTAATTAATTAAAATGATGTTTAAAAATGTTTCTCTTAATAAAAGGGAATGTTGGGATCACACGAATCCATCGCGACCTATCCATCTACCATGCAGTTATGTTGAAGCTCAATGGAACACACTCTCTACAGTATTCCATATTTCTCTTAGGATAAAGAATCCATAGTCCTTTCATGACCGGGACTATGTCATCACAATTAAGTTTGAAATACATGAAAGCAGTTTAAAACAATAGTTTAGACTCGCACCTACAATGGTGTTAGAATTGAGGGTGGTTTGCAAAGTATATTGAAGAAAAATGCCTCAAGGCTTTAAGTTTACAGACTATTTTGACAAATTGAGCATTTGGGTACAATATGATAACAAATCAGTAAAGCAGAAAGTCTAGGAATATTGCATAGGATGTTCTCAAGAATCATAGAGTTCGATTGATCGACGCTCTTTCGATCGATCGGACTTCTTCATCCCTCGATCGATCGACAATGTCTCTGTTTCGATCGATCGAACTTTCTCGATCGATCGAACATAGGAATTATTCTGCTGCATGGCAGAGGCTTAAGATCACGGTTTCATCGTGATCTCCCAACCTGTGGACTACTCAGACATAGTCTGGAGTGTCACAGATGCTTTTTAATGTAAAAATTCATTAAGGATGCGTTTGGTTGTAATTTGAACATGAAAACTATGTAAACTAATGGTGTGAACTTATTTAGCATGCAATACTATGAGTTTAACAGATTATACTACTATAAACTACATGCAGAGTGTAAATAAACAATAAAGACGTAACCTGAAAAGAAGAACTTTGATTAAACTAGGAGTAATCAGGCTACACAATACCAAAAATCTTTGAAACCTACAAAAACATCAAGAAAAACTCTCTTCTCTCTCTAAAAAAAGTGATGAAAAGTAATGTGGGCGTCCTTTTTCCTGTGAATACAACTGATATACATAGAAAAACTTAAAACTAGGGTTTTAACCCATGTTCCCGCAGTGTGCGCGTATGATCTGATAAAAGCCATGTTCGATCGATCGAACATCTCTCGATCGATTGAACTTCTGGGATCTTCGATCGCTTTAACTTCTCTCGATCGATCGAACCCTCGATCGCTCGAATCTTCCTCGATCGCTCGAACTCTGTGCTTCAGCTTTGAAATGTCTTCTTTAAAACCCAGCACTTCCTTTTATCGTTATCTTCCAATTCTCCACATAGCAATGGTAATCTGCAGAAACTACAGCTAAAACAAACAACTTATCGCATATTAATCATAATGTGTGAGAACTAGCATTGTAATTCAAACTGCTAATAAACAAGGGAATTGTAAACTAAATTAGTATGTTTTCTTCTTTTAGCGCGGTAGTATTTTACAAATACCCCCGCTTGTCACCTCCCAAACCTAGGAAGCCTTTATTGCTATATCTATCTATTACCGAGAATTCCATGGGGTGCATGCTGGCCCAAGAAGAGGAAGAGGGGCGTGTGGAGAAAGCTATATATTACCTAAGTAAGAGAATGACCGAGTATGAGTTAAACTATTCACCGTTGGATAAAGCATGTTGGGCTTTGGTGTGGTGTACACGTCGCCACAGGCATTACATGTTAGCCTTCCCTGTCACCCTAATATCCCGAATGGACCCACTTAAATACCTCTTTGAAAAACCTGCCTTAACCAGTAGGATCTCGCGCTGGACCATGATGCTAGCCGAATTTGATATTAGATATGTCACTTCCAAATCTGTCATAGGGAGAGCCGTCACCGAATACTTAGCTGACCTTGCCATAGAATCTGAAGAAAGAGGAGAATTTCCGTTTCCTGATGAGGGGGTGATAGAAGTAAAGGAAGGACCCGTGGAGAATGTATTTTGATGGAGCAGCCAATCAGGTAGGATACGGGGTTGGAATCATCCTCATATCACCTAATGGGGCCCCCACCCCACTAGCCGTTAAACTTAAGTATAACTCAACCAACAACACCGCAGAATACGAAGCATGCATAATTGGGATAGAAGCAGCCTTGGCCTTAAAATTTAAGAAGATTGATGTTTTTGGGAACTCGAATCTAATAATATCGCAAGTGAAGGGTGGTTGGATAATAAAGCATGAGAAATTTAGACCTTACCATGAATACCTAGAGAGCCTAAAAGTGTAGTTTCGAAAAATCTCGTTCTATTACCTTCCTTATGAGGAAAACCAACTAGCCGATTCTTTAGCAACCTTGGCTTCGATAATCCAAATCCCTATAGGAGTTACCATGATTCCCCTGTCCATAGAAAAAAGAACCTGGCCCTCATTCGAGACAATCGCAACCATTGAAGGAGGAGAAGAGATAGAAGTACCATGGTATACGGATGTTTGGAGTTTCATTGAGAGAGGAAAGTATCGTAAAGGAGCGTCAGAAAAGGATAAGAAGGTGATCCGAAGGTTTTTAGCTTAATTTGTGATTTATGCAGATAAATTATGGAAGAAGTCCTATACCGGTTATAACCTAAAATGTCTATATGAAAGGGAAGCAAGAAAAATTATGGAAGAAGCACATGAAGGAGTCTGCGGATCCCACATGAATGGACACATGTTGGCCAAAAAGATAATTTGGCAGGGATACTATTAGACGACTCTGGATAAGGATTGTTGTGAGTATGTTAGGAAATGTCATAAATGTCAGATCTATGCAAATCTTATGCATACCCTACCTTCCCAACTTTACAACATGACCACTCCCTGGCCGTTCTCTGTGTGGGGTATTGATATCATTGGTGAAGTAGTCCCGAAAGCTTCAAATGGACACTGATACATAATTGTGGCAATAGACTATTTCACCAAATGGGTGGAGGCGGCATTATATGCAAAGCCAAAGATGTGGTAAATTTTATTAAGAAGAACATAGTCTGCAGATACGGGGTGCCAAATGAGCTTATTTCTGACCATGGGAGCCATTTTCAGGGAGAAGTTATCCCACTCCTAGAGAAGTATAGGATTACCTGCCATCAATCCTCACCATACAGTCCCCAGACGAATGGAGCAGTAGAAGCCGCAAACAAGAATGTAAAGGCGATCCTGGGGAAGATGATAGATACATATAGGGATTGGCATAAGAAGTTACCATTTGCTTTATGGGGATACCGAACTTCCGTAAGAACTTCAACAGGGGCTATGCCGTATTCATTAGTCTATAGGATGAAAATTGTTCTCCCAGTTGAGGTCGAAATACCATCTCTGAGAGTCTTGGCGGAGTGCGAGGTAACCAAACTTGAGTGGCTGTGGGGGAGATATGAGGAATTGATGCTACTAGATGAGAAGAGGTTGGCTGCTATAAATCACACTCGAGGATATCAGAAAAGGATAGCTCGTGCTTTCAACAAAAAGGTTCGCCCAAGGAAGCTTGCTGAGGGTGACCTGGTCCTCAAAGAACTTAAAAGTGCTCGTTTATGACCCCCGAGGAAAATTCAAACCCAACTGGGTTAGACCATATACCATTAAGATGCTCCTCTTCGGAGGAGCTGCCTATCTCATGGACCTAGACGGAGTTGAGTTTAAAGAACCAATCAACCTCGATTGCCTCAAGAAATATTTTGCTTGAGACCTTGTCCTTTCAAAACCTCCAGAATTGATGAACTACGCTTAACCTGATTCCAACTAGGGGATACGTAGACAACCTGCTTGGTTCAGTCATATAAATAAACTTGCCTAAAAGGCACTTCCCTTCTGACTTTAGCTGAACTACTACGGACCTGATACCCATTCGGGGATAAGTAGGCAGGCCCACAAGGCCTTCGGTCCAAATAAAACCCAAATCTCGATATAACCCAATATCATGAGTTTTCCTATGCCGAACTATGGGCAAACTTGTGTTTGTCCAGAACTAGAATCAAAGCCCTATACTAAGGACAAATTTTGTTTGCTAAACCAAAGAACCCAAAAAATATCTAAACCTATTTCTGGATTTACTGGTTGTCAAAATAGGTATTGTGTGGAAGCAAATGAAGATTCATAGTATAGAATGATTAAAACTCTAAAGCAAAACTCAAAGTGAAGTAATAAAAGCTAAAAGAGACATTAAAAGGAAAATTTTCATAATCTAAAAAGATGGGAGAAGTGCAAACTTTGATTTGACATGTTTAGAACAGTATCTTGATACAAAGAAAAGACTTTTTGAAAATTGAAAATACATCACAAAATAAAAGCGCAGTAAGAGTCAAGCAGGATTTGTCGGATGTTTTAAAATCTTATTTTTTCCCTTTTTGTTTTCCTAGGAGCTATTTCCCGACCAAAGTCTGAATCTCAAGAAGGTACTCGGCAGTGGGAACAACTGAAGAAGGGACCCTCCGGAAAGGAGCCGACACTCTGTCATGCCAAGCCTCGACAAATAATCTTATGGTAAAAGGGCGTAGAGCGGAGCTCCTTGAAAAATCTGCAGTAATAATGTCCGGGACATCCTGAAGCAAACCAAACTGGCAAACCACCCGTCCGGGGATGTAAAAAGTGGTAGCATGCAGACTAGGTAGCCAAACCCCCGGGTATCCGGGAAGCCGCACAGTGACAGAGCAGTAAGTCCATCGGGGGCACACCCAGCAATTATCCTTACAACATAGGCTCTGAAGCCAAGTAAGCCAGCCATTAACCATGCAAGAGGGGAAACAAACATCTAAGTGATCATAGGGAAGCAGTCTCCCAGCAGGAGGGTGAGCAAAGAGGCCTAAACGCTCAAGAAACCAGACTTGCAAGACATGAGGTGACCCTAAAAGCAACATCGATCTGGTGCTCTGTGCATGATCCAAACCCAGTAAGGTCTCTCTTAGAATAAGCATGACAGCACTTCGTATTTCTCGAAGACCACAAACAATAGGTATGAGGATGTCGGTGGAGGATTGAAACAAGAAATAAGAGAGCATAGCCAGGGAAAGGGCGCTACATTTCACAATCTGATATCCTTCGTCATCAGGATCACCAACAGGAGCATAAATGGAAGAAAGGCGGTCGAAATCAATGTGCCGATCGAGAACAAAAGAGCTGGTCGTACCCCGGGAAATACGAAGAAGAGCCGCTAGATCTTGGATGTACCCTACCTGTATCTGGGGGATAATTAAATCAGCATAAGGATCGATATGGAGGATGGCGCTAAATTCCTCGAAAACTGGACAAACCTCCTCATGGCCGAACCAGAAGACATGCAAAGAGGGGTCCCAACATATGATAGCAGTTCGGAGTAAGCCCTCATCTAGGGCCATATGGTGGAATGCAAAGAGGTCTGTCAATCTGTGAGACTCAAAGTTGAGTCGGTTGATGCCAACAAGAGAATCCATCCACGGGTATAGAATGTTGGAACTTATGGGAGCCATGCAGAAGGAGAATGAATGGAGAAGAAGAATTTGAATGAGAAAGAAGAAAAGGGAACCTATGAGCTTCAAATGAGCATAAAATGGGCAAATGGCACTTTATATAGGAAAATGGCACAGATCGGCATTCGATGAAAAGCGGCGGCACTCACTAGGTGTCGGCCGGCAATCACTGAGTGCCACACGGCATTCAGTGAGTGTCGCACGACATTCAATGAGTGCCGGTCAGTCTCTCTGAGTGCCGACCAGAGTTTAAGATGTTCATGAGTCAGTTTATAATTTGAATCAGCCCAAATCTGCATAAAAATTTGAACAAGAGTATCACCATTTCATCATTCAAGAACCATTCATCAATAAGTAAATAAAGGTATTCACGTTTTGAGTAAGCAAGGGGAATAAAGCCTAATGATAAGTTAGTAATCAAGCATGAATATAAACAGAATTCAAAATAAGAAGTTAATAACCTTCTTATTTCTTCTGGGTGCTTGCGGAGCTGTCTGACTTCCCCCAGCTCTGCTATCTCCGCCATCTCCACTGTCACCTCCATCCCCACCGTCACCGCCTTGGTCGCTGTCGCCAGCACCTACTTGATAGCCACTGCCTTGACCCAGTTGAAACTCTTGAATTTGCCTCCTCAAGGTAGCAAGCTCGGCCTCCTGAAAATACAAAATAAAATGAAGAATAAGTGAAATGAATAAGAAAAAAAAAGAGAACAAAAAAAAATGTATAAAAATGGTGATACCATAGCTCTGGCCTGAAGATCAGCAGTAGCCCTTGCTCCATCAGCCTGAAAAAGAGTTTGGATATAGTTGTCAGCATAAAGATAAAATTTGAATTGTGAAAAAGTAATAAGAAGGTTGTTTCCAAAAAGAGATTTACCTCCATTCGCGTCCATGAATCCAATGCTGGACAGTGTGTGCATATGATAGACCCTCCTCCACATAGTCTCTGGGGACTGTGTCGTATTACAGAGGGATGGACGGAACATTCTGGGTATAAGGGGATAGCTGGTACATGGTCTCCTAGCCCATATGGACCATGGGAACGTTCCAGTTCCACTATGGAAGAGCTGGAGGGTTGGCAACCCCAGGAACAGGCTGCGAATAAGAATTTGGATATTAATAAATGCGGTTACATATCTAAGAAAAGAGAGAGAAAAAGCAGAAATAAACGAAATAAAAATTTATTACCCGGGTGACATCCATGAGAGGAAAATTATGCATGAGAGAATTTAATCTGAAGGCGGGATAACCGTCTGGGCCATCCAAGATGTTTGCAATGCCCTCCCCGTCTAGAGCAGCCACCAGGTTGTCGTGATCCAAAGTCTCCGTACTCCTCATAGTCGCCGGGGGAGCTCTCGGCACATAAAAAGTCAGGGCTGTAAGGGATTGCCTGGTCACCCTCTCACCAAGGTACCACTCTCGGCACGCCTTATCCACCATCAGAATCCTCAACCTAGAGAAATCCACAACCACCTGGATCACCTTGCTAGCCTCTAGAAGAGCCGCCTCCCACAGATTCCACACCTCATGAACCTTGCGTAAGTTGGTGAGGAGGTTCCTGTAGCTGACAAAGTTATGGGCCCCAACCTTCCGGCTCGTCGCTTCCTTCCTCCATTTTAAGCCATGAGGCATGATAGCAGCCTCGCCATCCCGGGTACTGGGAGCCCTCATGCGAAGGTATTCATGAGACCATATCTGCAAAAGAATAAAAAGAGAAAAAAAAAAGAGTGAAGTCAGTTTTCAAGATAAAATCAAAAGGGGGTGAATAAAAAAAATGATGATGATTGAAATACAATAAAGTTTTACCTCCCAAACTCTCTAGTACCCGCCAGTGGAGGGGGAGTTTCCCCTAGAGACCTCACTTATGTGGTTGTAAAGAGTAGCCAGCCCTGCCCCCCCCCCCCCCCCCCCCCTTAATTATACTGGGATATGCGGTCAATATCCACAAGGGAGGCCAAGTACCCGAGGTTGATCATATCCCCCTTTGTGCTCATCAGCAAACAGCCCAACATATACATGATAAAGGCCCTAGTCATCTGGTCATCAGTAAAGGCCTGCCCCTTGAAAGTGTCCAGGAACCATTTTCCGGGCACTATGAACTCCCCTGGGTGAGCACCGAGTAAGTCAATAATCTCTTCATGGCGAGTCTGGAGATCGTCATAGCGAGCAACGGGAAAGCCGCCGAACGGGATGCTTGTGATCATAGAAAAGTCCAGGGGAGTCATCGTCATCTCCCCAAATGGTATGTGGAATGTATTTATTGTATCCCACCATCTCTCTACTAAGGCCTAGATATGGGTCCTATCGTTCAAACTCTTCTCTAAGAGTAATGCAAAGAGCCCAAATCCAGCATTGTCCACCAGGGTTCTAACCTCGTCAGAAAGCTCCTCGTACCACCTCTGGCTGTGAGCCATGCTCCCATGGCCTTTAAGGACAAATTCTAGATTTTGCAAAAAAGGACAGAAGAAAAACAAAGATAAGAGAAAGAAAGAAAACAAATGATTTTTTGAATCTAAAAAACTCGATTCTTTGAAAAGAAAAAAAAAGTGAGTGTTGATTTCTGAGTCTAAGTGACTCAATTCTTTGAAAAGAAAAAGTGAGTGATGATTTCCAAGCCTAAGCGACTCAAATAGGTGTTGATTTTCGAGTCTAAGCGACTCAATTCTTTATAAAAGAAAAAAAAATAAGTGGTGATTTTTGAACCTAAGCGACTCAAATAAGTTTTGATTTCCGGGTCTAAGCGACTCAATTCTTTGAGAAGAAAAAGTGAGTGATGATTTCCAAGCATAAGCTCGATTCTTTGAAAAAAAGAAAAAGTGAGTGATGATTTCCAAGTCTAAGTGACTCGTTGATTAGAAAATAAGAAAGTTCTTGAGTCTAAGAGACTCATTATTTTGAAAATAAGAAAGTTCTTGAGTCTAAGTGACCCGTTGTTTTTAAGAAAAATAAGAAAAAGTTCTTTCGAGTTTAAGCGATTCGTTGATTTTAAGAAAAATAAGAAAAAAAGTTCTTTCGAGTCTAAACGAGTCGCTGATTTGAAAATAAGAAAATTCTTGAGTCTAAGTGACTCGTTGATTTGAAAATAAGAAAATCCTTGAGTCTAAGTGACTCGTTATTGAGAGAAAAAATATGGTTCTTGGTTCTGCAACAATAGGTTTTAAGTTTAGTAAAAGCAGGGTCTACATGAAATTCGAGTGCTTCACAAGGTCGGTGCAACCCTCATTAGCAGTGGACAAACAAGATAATGGAATTCATGAGCATGGAAAATTAATGAATCCAAATAAGGGCGATAAGCAAAAAAGCACAATGCTAAGCATTGAACCCCAAATCATGACAAGAAAATCAATTCAAAAAGAGGGGGATATCGCAAATAAGTTTTAATACATTCAAAATACACAAAGTCATAGGGGCACTCATACATGCATTGTTCATCATGGATTTCATTGCATTGCATTATTTTATCATAAGCATAAAAAGGAGGTTTTGGGAGTATACCAATCTATTGAAAGCCCGTGCCGAGAGGTGCGCCCCGGGGTCGGCGAGTAAAACTGATGAGTTGTGGCCAGGGTTGGGCTTATACTTCTTCTAAGGGGGTCCGTAGGATCCCGAACCACTAGCCATTGAAGAATCTACAAGCAAAGGAAGGGAAAAGTTAAGATTCATATGAGAATACCATGAAGAAACCATGATTTTTTTTAAAGTATAAATCAAAGCCAAGATGCAATCTTGATGATTAGGGAGTGAACATACCTTGATTTTGAGTGGTTTTTTAGCAGAGAATCAAGAGGGAGTGAGATCCTAGAGAGAAAATCCGAAATAGGGAGAAGAAGAGAATGAACATGAAGAAACCATGATTTTTTTTTAAGTATAAATCAAAGCAAAGATGCAATCTTGATGATTAGGGAGTGAATATACCTTGATTTTGAGTGGTTTTTTAGTAGAGAATCAAGAGGGAGTGAGATCCTAGAGAGAAAATCCGAAATAGGGAGAAGAAGAGAATGAAAAAAGAAAGAAGAAGAATCAAGTTTTATGCACTGCTAGTCAGGTCGGCACTCGATGGAAAGTCGCCGGCACTCAGTGAGTGCCACGCGGCATTTGATGGAATGTCGGCCAACACTCAGGGAGTGCCGTTCCTCCTCACCGAGTGCCGCCGCGTGTGCCAGGTGGCCCTTTTCTTCTTAAATTTTCATATTTATAATGAGGACCACCGAATTTTGCTCCCATGTCCCTAAAGATTTTCCCTAGTTTCGAAAGGACCTCCGGAGTTTGAAAAATGAGTTCTTAAGCCCTTTTGCAAATCAAAATTAGCCCTGATTGTGAGAAATTTTTGTCAAAAACACCCAATTTCGGCAAATAAACTAAATTAAGTCTAATCGACTCCGGATTTTTCTAAAAATTTGATTTGATTAGGAGTTTAATTGATTCTAAATTTTGAAAATTTGAATAAAGTTTAGTCTAATCAGCTCCGGATTTTTTTTGGAATTTTGATTTAATTTTGGATAACTTCAGATTTTTTTTTTCTGAAATTTGAGTTGATTGAATAAATTTGAGTCTAATCGACTCCGGTTTTTTTAAAGAATTTTTTATTTGATTGGAGTCTAATTGATTCCCGATTTTGAAATTTTGATTTGATTTAAGTCAATAACTTCAGATGTTAAAATTTGATTGATTTGATTAGAGCCTGATCGACCCCGAATTTTGAAAATTGATTTAATTGAAGCCTAATTGACTCTAGATTTTGGAAAGTGATTTGATTGGGGTCTGATTGACTTCAGAATTTCGAAAATTGATTTAATTGGAGTCTAATTAACTCTGAATTTTGGGAAGTAAATAAATTGGAGTTTGATTGGCTCCGAATTTTTGAAAGTCTGATTTAATTGGAGTCTGATTGACTTCAAATTTTGAAAATAAATAAATTGGAGTTTGATTGGCTCTGAATTTTTTAAAGCTTGATTTAATTGGAGTCTGATTGACTCCAGAATTTTGAAAATTGAGTAGATTGGAATCTGATTGACTCCGAATTTTGAAAGATTGATTTGATTGGAGTCTGATTAGCTCCGAACTTGGAAATTTGATTTGATTAGAGCCTAATTGACTTCGAATCTTTGAAAAATGAATGAATTGGAGCCTGAATGGTTCTAGATTTTGAAATTTTGATGTGATTTGAGTCTGAATGACTCCGGATTTAGGAAATTTGAATAAAGTAGAGTCTAATCGACTCCGAATTTTTATAGAATTTTGATTTGATTGAAGTCTAAATGACTCTCGATTTTGAAATTTGATTTGATTTTGAATCTAGTAGACTCTAGATTATGGGAGAATTAAGCCAATTTGGATATGATTGATCCTCAATTTCAGAAATTGAAAGTAGATACAAATCCAAGTGCTTCAAGATTTAGGAAAAGTAATTCAAAATTGAATCTCAAAAAAGTAACTCCTAGAAAGAAACTAAACTAGGAATCGTGAGTTAAAACAAATCTGCATTGGCTTTATGAAGTAATAAATACACATCCTCAATTTTTGTAACGTATCTGCCCTAATCCCGACGTCGCTACGGCTCAGTCGATCAAATGGTTTTTGGAGAATTATGGAGTGTAAGGCATGAAGTGACTCAATCTTTCAGCGTGCTACCTGATTTGACTATGGAGTGTAGGTAGGAAGTGTCTCAGTCGATCAGATGATTTTTGGAGGATTATGGAGTATAAGGCGTGAAGCGACGTAATCTTTCAGCGTGCTACCTGATTTGACTATGGAGTGTGAGGCAGGAAGCGTCTCAGTAGATCAGATGATTTTTGGAGGACTATGGAGTGTAAGGCGTAAAGTGACTCAATCTTTCAGCGTGCTACCTGATTCGACTATAGAGTGTAAGGCAGGAAGCGTCTCAGTCGATTAAATAATTTTTGGAGGATTATGGAGTATAAGGCGTGAAACAACTCAATCTTTTAGCATGCTACCTGATTCGACTATGGAGTGTAAGGCAGGAAGTGTCTCAGTCAATCAGATGATTTTTGGAGGATAATGGAGTGTAAGGTGTGAAGCGACTCAATCTTTCAGCGTGCTACCTGATTCGACTATGGAGTGTAAGGCAGGAAGCGTCTCAGTCGATCAGATGATTTTTGGAGGATTGTAGAGTATAAGGCGTGAAGCGACTCAATCTTTCAGCGTGCTACCTGATTCGACTATGCAGTGTAAGGCAGAAAGCGTCTCAGTCGATCAGATGATTTTTTGGAGGATTATGGAGTGTAAGGCGTAAAGCGACTCAATCTTTCAGCGTGCTACCTGATTCGACTATGGAGTGTAATGCAGGAAGTGTCTCAGTCGATCAGATGATTTTTGGAGGATTATGGAGTGTAAGGCGTGAAGCGACTCAATCTTTCAGCGTGCTACCTGATTCGACTATGGAGTGTAAGGCATGAAGCGGCTTAGTTGATCAAATATTTTTTGGAGGATTATGGAGTGTAAGGCGTGAAGCGACTCAATCTTTTAGCGTGCTACCTGATTTGACTATAGAGT
This sequence comes from Hydrangea macrophylla, assembly GCA_033977485.1. NCBI lineage: Eukaryota > Viridiplantae > Streptophyta > Magnoliopsida > Cornales > Hydrangeaceae > Hydrangea > Hydrangea macrophylla. Next base: position 6,418,373 of record CM066990.1, on the reverse strand, counting down.
GTAAGGCATGAAGCGGCTCAGTCGATCAGATGATTCCTCGAAACACATGTTCCCAAGAATAAAACTATTACATAACCAGAGAATTTGAAGCATAAGGTGCATTTCTGATAATAGGAAAAGCAGCATATCGCAGAATCATCGTGCTTGGGACCATGGGACATTAAACTATTTGAGCATATGCATCACGATAAGATAGGAGCATCCATCTGTGTGGTTATTTGCGTTTGTGTTTTGTCCCTTATCTGAACTACGTCCTGGTCTGATTCCCGATGGCATACGTAGGCAGCTCACCTTTGAGCACAATCAGCTTTTGGCTCTCTGCGCCCGATTTTTGCAACGCACCTTTTGTTTTTACCTGGATTCGACGGTTTGGTCAAAGGCTTGTCTTTCACACAGGCTTCGACATTCACTTGTGATACGCGTTTCTTTACAAGCTCTGTCGAAGAGGGGAAACTGTAGACACCCCGATTTTGACCAAACGTCAAATCCAGGGATTGATTGCCTCTAAAAGACCGATGATGACGATGACCGGTGAAATTCAAAGTTTTTCCAGAGAATTAAAATTCTTCTAAGATTTTTTTAATCAAGTTTTAAAAAAAATCAAAAATAAAAGAAAGAGAAATTGGGTATTCGGGCCCGAATGTTGAAAAACGTATGAGAAAGTCAGTCTAGGGATTTATCCTGAAAAAGAGAAGATGAAAAGAAGTTTTGAAAAAAAAAAGAAAAGGATAGAAGAAAAGAAAAGAAAAGAAAAAAAAAAGAAAAAAATAAATAAAATGATATATTAAAGAATATACTATGGATATGGATGTATCCTAATGAAGTATATTACAAATATAAGTACATTAGTATATACTTTACTAATAATTAAGTTTGTGTTAATATATATTTTGAAAATTAAAAAGAAGGCAGAAATTCTGTTAGCCGCGGCATGCGGTGAAGCCGGCGGCACTCGCTAAGTGCCGTGCCGGCATTCACTGAGTGCCGCCCGGCAGTCAGTGAGTGCCGTTCGGCACTCAGCAAGTGCCGCAGGCAAGTCATCGAGTGTCGCGCGCTGTAACAGACTGTTTTTCCCACATGTTCTAGAAGAAAACTTTGCACATAGATTTTCACCCGAATTTACCCATTTAACCTTGGAATGTTGGTCTATATAAACAGACCTTCATCTCCATAATTAGGGGTGAGACTTGACTTTGAAATCAAAATTGAGATATACAAGAGTTATATACAATAGAGAAAGAGAATTGAGAGAAGAAAAGGGAGTTTTTCTTGAAGAATTTGAAGAATTGGAGAAGAATTTGAAGATTTTTGGAAGAGCTTCACAAAAAATAGAAGAAATCCTTGAGGTCATAGAGGTAACCTCTCAATCCTTGGAAGAATTAGGCAAATTCAATCCCAAAATCATACTTCTAGGATCTTTACACATTTTCAAAACCTGTCTCCTACCTCATTTTATCACACACCACATAGAATTTGTGATTGAATCTCATAATATTTCATTAATTTGGATCTAATTGATGCCTTGAATTTAAAATAAGTTTGGTTTTGAAGAATTTGTATTCCAATTTCTCTAAGTAAACTTTGATTCTTCATTTCTATTTTCCTTTTGAAATTCTTAAAACTTTATGTATTCCTTTGAGTCCTTTTTTGAATTCAATTCCCTAGTTTTCTATGGTCTCATGATTCATATGGAGATTAGGGAAAGCCATAGTCATGTCTACACATAGTTGGTGAGATTCAAGTCTCAACTCATGATTTGAACCTCATTACTAAGAATCTTATGGGATTCATGTTATATTCCATAGAGGTTCATGTAGATTTGGGTCTCATTTAGTCTCCAAGGACCATTAATTTGAGAGGAGAATAAGGTGTCATGGCTCTACATTCCTCAAGGATCATATGTTTGAGAGAGGAATTATATGTAGATTTTCATAGTTTATATTTCAAGGTTCATAAGGTTGGGTAAGACCTTAGGATTCTCTTGCTAGATCTTCAACTATGAGATCTATGATGGAGATCCATTAAGGCTAAGTCTATGGATCTCTTTATATTTTAATACTATTCCAAAAATCATACTCATATTTGATCCTAGTTCACTCTAGAATCATGGATCAAGTTTGATTCAAAATATGAACGCCAAATCAACAAAGGTGCAGTGAATCCATAAACCAACTGGGATCAAAGTTTTTTTTTTTTTATAAAATCATGGTTCATTAGAATTGGATAAGACCAATTAGAGGATATTCATAACTCATTTAAGTACCTTTGTGATTTTTGTTTTGATGAAATTCCATGTTTAAGATGGTTTAATCTTGTGATTTCAAAACAAGCAACTCTCTATCCAAAATTTCAGAACAGTAAATCCGTTTTAAAATTAATAAATCAGAACCTTAATCGAACTTTCTTGACCCAAAATAGTTTTTTCTAAGTATTTCAATGTGTTATGAAGATACCTTAAAAATATCTAAGTGTTTCTCATTTGTTTACTATTTTTAGAAAATCACACAAAATCTCTGGACAGAGAGTTGAAAATTCCTAGGTGATGCTAAGTGTTTTCTTCATTCCCGAAGATCTAACCGTTCAAACCTTGATTTTCTTTCTGGGTTAGAGACTAGACTCACAGAGGCATATCATACCCAAAAATCATTAAGATCCAACCGTTAGAAGTATGGTATTTCTATCATTGAAAGTCAGGTCTGCTCTTTGTAATTTATGAGAAACAGTCACTGTTTTTGTCTAGTCTCATTGATTTTAACTTAAATGGTTTCCTAATGTCTTGGGACACAAATCATGTTTTGAATAATGATAATTTAGCTTAAATCCAGATGCTAAGTGATCCAAGTTAGTGAATAAATTCATCTCTAATTCTTGTTCATATTCTTTCATTCATTCATGTATATTGATGCTTATGATTAGAACTAGTTCTTGGATAAAATTGGACTTATTTGATCCTAATTGAACATAAACATGGATTCCTTATGATCGTGTTGGGATTATAGAACCCCTATATCGACATTACATTGGCTCTTAGCTGAGACTTGTATATCTATAGAGGTGCTATGGCTCCAACTAATCAAAAGGAATTCATAGTTTTGTCAATTCTTTCCATGGTTGATAGATTTAAGCTAGAAGCTTAGGGTTGATTATTTGATATCTTTGATCAAGTCATGTGTACTAATCTTTGTTTTGTAGCGCATTTGAGGTACAATTTCTCAACTCGTTCTCTAGTTTGATTTACTTCTTTGATTTTAATTGATTTAAAACCTCATGCGCGACACATTAACCGAGATTTTTGCCTTATGTGTTTATATGTGTTAGAGACCTTTTCTTAGGTTTTATTTTATATGTATGCATTGCACGTTTCTATTTCGCGGCTGGATCTTGGGTATGTTTTCTAGTTCTCTAATTGCATATCATAGTGCTTGCTATTTGAATTACGTGGCTTATGAATGATATTTTGTCGTTATCATTGCACCCTTTTCAACATGCTTGTGTAATGTATTATGTATATATATATGTATTAGTTGAGGGCATGCTTAGATTAATAATTTGATTAAAATGGATGATGAGTAGAGGCCTATCACGAGATAGGATGAAAGGGGGTGTTTTAGTCCACCGGGCTCCTTCCTCTTTCATTTCATAATCCCCGGACCCAGACTATCTTTGGTTTTGCAAAAGATCAGTTTGCTTTCAAAATGGTTTCTTAATTTCCCTTTAAAAATTAAGTGGCGTCTCGTATTTGAATTTGAATGAAAGAAATTGTTTTAAAAATTAAAAGAAGTGGGCCCAAATGCCGGTATCCACACACACTAGTATACTAGCTTAGTGGACATTCTATTCTTGTGTGCTAACTTTGAACGTGAATATTTGTCTTCAACTTTGGTACGGTGACAACTTCCATAATGCGACATCTCTGATAATGGGAATAATCTACGCGTAATAAGATCGAAACCTATAAATTAACTTACGCTTTGCTCATTGTACTACTCGTAATGTGCCATTGTACCTTGGTCAACTTTCTTGACTTGGTTGTGAATATTTGTTGGGAGTCTTTGGTATCTCTTTGAGCCATGGGTGTTTCAGTCTATGGTGATTGATGGTATTGGTGACAATGACATTAATGATGGTGGATAATAATGATGGAATTCGAAAATGAACATCTCTTGGTTGAGTCAGTTGTTAAAGCACTTTCACTATGCTCTTCGGCCGTTAAGGCACTGTAGTTTACTCACCGAGCGGCCGTTAAGGCACTTTCATATTCATATGTGAATAGGTCATAAACCTTGGATCTCTTGGTTGAGTCGACTGTTGAAGCACTTTTACTATGCTCTTCGGTCGTTAAGGCACTGTAGTTTACTCACTAAGCGATTGTTAAAGCACTTTCATCCTAAACCCACAGCTTAAGCCAGGATTGTGGCAGGAGTAAAGACTGGTGGTGGTTGGATTTAGGAATAGTACTATTTAGCCCTTTTTGTCATAAGTCCTGAACTAGTGGCGGATCTAGAATTTTGTGTGAGGGGAGGCCAAGTTCCATGAAGGGGTTCGGGGACAGCGCTCTAGTGATATTTTTTTTGGGTCATTTATACATTTTTTTTTAAGTGAGACAGAGAGTCGAACAAGTAGTTGTGGCAAATTAGATTTAGGCATTGTTTATCTCCCGAGTTGAATAAGGGGATATTACTCTTCTCCTTCACTATTAATAGGGACGTTTAATGTCACACGGTCGTACTAATAGATATTGTTATTAATCCTGCAATGTCATTCTTCCCAAATTTTTTTATCCCCTAATGTGATTCCTAACACATTACCATTTCAACATAATGAAAGTCATGTGGACACTATGTGTTAAGAACCTTCACATGTAAAGTCACAAATTTGGGAGGGCCACTATATAAAATGCTATCAAATCTTCAAAATTCTATATAGACCCCCAAAATTTTCAAAATTTTTATAAGGGCAATGCGCCCCCCCCCCCCCCCGGTCTACCCTTGTCCAGAATGGCTCGAGTTTTTTTTTTCATGTCCCGAGTCTTAGTAGTCTAATCTCTTGGTAACATCAAAATGCAATATAAGCTGACTAAGGAAATGAACATAAGTGTTTCCTTAACTGTTACTAACGGTGCTTTGTAAGAACTTATACTCACTTAATTTGTGTTCAAGTTGACGGCGTTTTATGCTGCTGAACCTTCCACATCCAGCGATGCCAGGTTTAGCAAGTGAGGCTCAGCTTGGGGGCAACAACAAAAATGACGAGTACACAGATGAGGGCTACTACGATGATCGCTACTTGGGAGAGGACTACTATGGATTTACCAATTGAAGAAGAAGATTATAGCTTTCTGTTTATTTTATATTTATGATGTAATAAATTAGCTGTTGGATTTTGTGACACTGAATATCACCAAACTACTTTTCTTTTATTTTGGTCTCATTTGATTCAGGGTCTGTAATATATATATATATATGTTTGATATAAGACTTCGAAATGTTTAATATTATTATGTTGTGTTTAAATTAAACACATGTTCCATATTATCATGTCTCTTAAGGGCTCGTTTGTTTACCAGATTATTTGGACAAATTGGACTATTTTAGTCCAATCCGGGTTTATACTGTGTTTGTTTGAGCTTTTTAAGTATTATTTAACCAAAGTATTGTTTTAGTGTGGTTAAACTTAATGCCCCTTAAGGGGGATTAAATAATACTATGTATGTGGTATTAAAAACAAGGGGAAAAGTGGTTAGTGGGATTATTCTGTAAATGACAAAAATACCCCTCAAATATATATATTGCCCAAAACTCTAATCAGTTCATAAATTTAAGAGAGAGAGAGAGAGAAGTGAGAGAGACGATACATTACCCAAAACTCTAATCAAAACGCTGAAGTTTGCGTTTTTAATTTTCGTTTTCGTTTTTGTTTTTGATTTTCGTTTTCATTTTTGGTTTCGTTTTTTGATTTTGTTCAGATCTTCTTAACTTCATTGCAGATCTGCGTTTTTAATTTTCATTTTTGTTTTTGATTTCATTTGGATTCGTGGGTTTTCATTTTTAATTTGCGTTTTTAAAATCCGTGGGTTTTCATTTATGATTTCGTTTTTAATTTTCATTTTTGTTTTTGATTTCATTGTGGGTTCATCCATTTATTGCTTAGTAATCTTTTTCTGCTACCTTTTTTATGTGATCGGAGATGGAAAATTGGTGATAGAAATCATAATTTTCAATTTTTTTCCTTTAGATTAGTAATTTCTCGCTCTCTCTCTCTCTCTCTCTCTCTCTCTCTCTCTCTCTCTGTGAGATTTTCTGGGAAATTTGTGTATGAATGATGATCTGTATATTGCAATTGTTTATATACAGATTTTGGAGCTTGTTGGGAATGCAGCGAGGAACAACTAGAGGGGGGCGAAGTTGGATTTGTTTGTCAGGAGTTCTAGATCTAGATTGAGGGAACTAGAAATATGTATTAGATTTTGGGTTTTGATGCCTTTATTTTTTTCTCATTGTTTATGAATCATATTGTCTATATAGATTGTAATGAATAGTAGCTTTGTCATCACGTACTAGTTGTTTGCAACTGTATATAGATTGTAATGATCAGGGATTTGGAATTAGCAATTTCAAGTGTTCAGAATGGTTTATTTGATGAGTTCAGAGTATTTTTGTTGGTTTGTTTTCATTTTTTTTTTTTTTTGCTGAAATGGTTTGTTTTCATTTGAGATGCCTCCCCCCCCCCCCCCCCCCCCCCCCCCCGTGGAAATTATTCACAATTCTTTTTTAATTCCAGGGACATGAGACTATGAGAGCATCATATATATATATATACACTGATACGTCCAGAAATATTCTATAACGGTCCAACCACCACGTGGTCAGCGGATAGCCCTGATAGTCCGGAATGGGAGCATGGAGCCCACACTTCCGAGGTGTTCAGCTGTAACCGTCCGGGATACTCGGCAGCTCGGGGACGGGGCGTAGTGACTCCCCGGTAGGCGCAGAGTAGATGGCATCTCCCATCGTTTCCTTATACGGTCATGACTCTATCAAGAAAGAATCAATGGTTTCCTAAGCCACTTAGGAAACTCCCCTAATGTTGTGCAAATCTATTGTGATTAGATTAGGCTTCCTAATCTAGTAAACTTACCATGTAAGGGTGGACTCTTACATCTATAAAAGAGCCCACCTATCCTCCTTAGAGGGATCCAAAAAATTACTTCTCCGAGCATATACTTACTCGCTAGAGAACTCACCACCCATACGCATATACCCGGCCGGTGTTACTGGTAGTGCCGCCCATCTTTGTTGGCTCACCAGGCCCGCCGATGATCTGCTAGTGAGAAGCGCTTAGACGCACCCGTGGACGTAGGTCACCTCATTAACGGGACCGAACCACATACAAACCTTTTTCTTACCTTATTTACTGTTACATTCATCCATACCAAATTTTGGCATCATCAGTTTTGGCGCCGTCTGTGGGAAAGACACAGTCTTCTCATCAAAAAAAATCTTTGACTTATCGATATGCCGCCAAAGAAGGGTAAGAAAACCGACAACCCCGCCGACTCAGCCGGTCAGGAAAACCTGCGGATCGAGCCGCGGGCCACCTCCATGACCACCGAATAGGTCACGGCGGCTGATCGGGAGAGAACAAATCCTATTTATACGCCTTAACGAGCATCTGTTAGCTCATTTTTATCCTATTTTTGTATATTTTTACTTCATTTTCTATTTTCTGACAGGATTTGGAAGAAATCACCTAAATTAGGCTAAACAGGGTGAAAAAGCAGAAGAGAAGAAGCTGAAAAATCCACATCGCGCGCGCGATCCGCTCGCGCGAAAACCCAGAAATCGATCGCGCGACCCGCTCGCGCGGAAGTCCAGAAATCGCTCGCACGATCCGCGCGCCCGAGGTACCAAATGTCGCGCTCACGCGGATCGCTCGCGCGATATGTGTAAAAACCAATTATGCGTATTTCAGTACACTGAAGACTCATGTGCAAACGAAATTGCTGAATGACGTCTAGACTGTAAATTACATCAGTTTCAGTCCGTTTCGGGTTAGGAAGGCTTCCAAAACTTGTTGTAAATCTATATATACCCTATTTTATTACAATTAAAGGGTTAGACATTGTTGGCAATTAATATACACACATTCTACAACCATACTTCCAGCCATTAAAGGGAGGGAAGCAAGGAGAAGAAGAAGAAGACCAAGGGTTTTCATGGCCTCCTCCATCAACTACTTGCCATCCATCACTTCCATGGACGGCTAGATCATAGATCTTGGGTTTCAATGAAGCCCTAGACAAGTAATAGGGTTTTATTTATGTTTTTATTTTAGTTTTATTATGTATGGATGACAGTCACATGTTTAGAGGATTTTTATAAATAAATCGTACTTCTAGTGATTAAATCATTACTTTCAGAATTTATTCTTGTCTTAGATCTATTTTGACTGTGATGTGCTCAACGATTTATGCCTGCTGTGCTTGTTTAGATTGTTTACATGTGATGGTGCTTTATTGATTTGTGCTATCAAGTATCCGAATAGTCCATGCCTAGGTTAGATGGATTAGATCACAACCCTAGTTTAGTGTGGGATAATTCGTGCTAACCGAAGATGAATTATGTTGGTGCTTGAACCATGATTATCTTCTTGTCGGAGGAATTGGGCTTGTAGCTACAATTCCCCATTATCATCCAACGTAATAAGCTAAAGTAATTCATAAATATTCCTATTATGAAACTAGTGGTGGATTTGCAATCCTAGGTTCCCTTAAACATTATTTAAAACAACTTTAATTGCTTTCCTAGTTTAGATTTACTTTTATTGTTTTTAGTTTAATTAGAAATCAAATCAAAATCCGTTTTTCATAATTAACTAAAGTTAGGTTTTAAAATTAAGTCGCTGTAGTTAACCAATCCCTGTGGGTTCGACCTTTGCTTTCACACTACAAATCTTTTGAAAAGTAAAGAACACTTTTTATATCTTGATATTGACAACATCAATTTTCGGCGCCGTTGCCGGGGATTGCATTACTACCTTTAGTTTTATAATCTTAGTTTAGTTAATTTGTAAATATTAGGTTAGTTTTTATTATTTTTCTTATTTTCCGTTTTGTTTTTAGTTACTAACTTGTTCTTTTATTTTGTAGTCAACGTTTCCGAGTGGAGCAGCTAATTACATCAAAGGAGCTTACGCAAATAAAAATATAAATAAAATAAAATAAATTGCTTCTTGTGAAACTCGCTTTAAACCACTGTAAGTCAGGGCGCGCTGTGACGCACTATTTGCATTAGTTTAGGGTTAATTGCACTGCATTAGCTAGGAAACCCGGGGCGCTGGGCTTGACGCGGTCATTGCATTACAGGATAATATTCATGCATCACAGTAGTTGAGTACTTGTTATCTTAGTTGCGTGATTGCTATTTGTTTTTTTTTTTTTAGTTGAGTCAGTTTTTATTTTTAGTTTACTTTCTTTTAGTTTATGTTAGGTACACGTTCAAATAAACCGGAGTTAAAACCTTTTGACTCTGAACTTCAACGTACATTAAGACTTAACAAGTCTTCAAACTTAACTTCTAGAACAAGGTTTTTAATAGACGACGATTTGACACCGAAACCAACGTCTTTATTTGAGTCCGAAATACGTAGTACTCTTACAAGACTAAAGAAACCACGCTTTAATAACATAGAATCAATTAAAATGGCAGACATTGGAAATAATAACGAAAACAACCAAAATAACAACGGAGCTAATATGAATAATCTTAATATACCGCCACCTCCTCCACTTATAAACTATTTTATTCCTACAGCGTACACGCCACAAGCTGGTATCGAATTACCGGAGGCGACAGCATCTCACTTTGAGATAAAGTCGTCTACCATCTCGCTACTTCCATCATTCCATGGCCGTCTAAATGAAGATCCTTACCAACACTTAGGGGATTTTCAGGGTATATGCTCTACTTTGAAAATACAAAACCTAAATAATGATGAATTAAAATTGCGGCTCTTCCCATTCTCCTTAAGAGACAAAGCGAAGTATTGGCTTCAATCACTTTAGCCAAACACAATAAAAACATGGGAAGCCTTACACACCGCCTTTTTACAAAAGTTTTTCCCTATTATGCGTACAAATAAGATAAGAAAAGATATAACTAATTTTGTGATGCAAGATGGGGAGACTCTTTATGACACGTGGGAAAAATTTAAAGAATTATTACGTTCGTGCCCACACCATCAGGTTCCCAAGTGGCAATTGGTTTAAGTCTTCTACGAGGGGCTTATTCCCTCTGTTAGGAATACCGTCGATGCCGTTTGTGCGGGAACTTTCCTACACAAAAGCGCCGACGAGGCCTGGAAAATTTTTGAAACTTTGAGCGAGAATTCGATGCACCAAGCGGTGTCTGTCCGTTCTGAGGGATACCCACAACCTAAGAGGGAGGTAAAGTTCGAGTCAAGTCAATCAATTGAAATAAAAGAACTATCTAACAAACTTGACCGACTTTTAACAATGAACCAAACGACAGCCCCACCCGCTCATGAAATTTGTGCATTATGTTCTGATCCTTCACATTCGGTACTTGCATGTCCATCGGCGAGTCAATTTTCGGAATTCGTGGAGCAACACATTAACTCTATTAAACAATACCCACGAAATAATTATAATTCGACTACTAAAAATCCGGATGCGCCATGGAGAAACCATCCTAACTTCTCGTGGAAAAATAATAATAATAATCCTAATGAGGCGACTAATTTTCCTAATGCATATCGACCTCAGTTTCAACCTAATCAATATCAACAACCGCATCCTAATCCGAACCCTCCAAGGGGTAACATTTTTGAGAAAAAGGTGTTGGCATCCCTTAATAAAATTGAAACGCAAGTACAGGCACAAGCACAAATAGTGCACTCTCATACACAATCCATTGCGAAGCTTGAATCCCAAATGGGACAACTAGCTACTATAGTGAGTCGTAGAAACGAGGGGACGTTGCCTAGTCAAACAATTCAAAACCCTAAGGGACAATATGAGGTTAAGGGGTCGAATGAACAAGTAAACGCCGTCTCAACTAGGATGACTACACGAGAGGAGGTGATAGAAACCCCTAATAAGAATGAGAATGTGATAGATACGAACATCAACTCTAATAAAGAGAGGGGTGAGGACGTGAATCAAAGTAGAAAAGAAAATGAACCGGTCCCAACTAATTACATTCCAAAGTTACCATATCCACCTAATGTTTAGGGACCGTCACATTTGCCCAAGAAAGGGTCAAAAATGGAAGATATACTCGAGGTATTTAAACAAGTTAAAATAAATATTCCATTCCTCGATGCTATAAAACAAATTCCCGCTTATGCTAAATGTTTAAAAGACCTATGTACACAAAAGCGCAAAATACGTAGTCATACTCCTAAAAAGGTCTTCCTCACGGAAAAAGTAAGTTCTATTTTTCAACACTCACCTCCAAAGTATAAGGATCCTGGTACGCCAACGATTTCATGTGTCATAGGTGACACTATCATCCATAGGGCTCTCCTTGACTTAGGTGCGAGTGTTAATCTCTTACCTTATCACATCTATGAACAATTAGGTCTAGGTGAACTGAAACCTACGGCCACTACTATTCAATTAGCGGATCGTTCTGTTAAAATACCTAGAGGAATCGTCGAGGACGTCTTGGTTAAAGTTGATAAATGCTATTATCCTGTCGACTTCATGGTCCTTGACACTGAACCCGTGCTAGATGCTAGGAAACACACTCCTGTCATTCTAGGCCGTCCATTCTTAGCAACCGCTAACGCACGTGTTAACTGCCGGACGGGGGTAATGAAAGTGTCGTTTGGGAACATGAACTTAAAATTAAACGTTTTTCATAATTAACTAAAGTTAGGTTTTAAAATTAAGTCGCTGTAGTTAACCAATCCCTGTGGTTTCGACCTTTGCTTTAACACTACAAATCTTTTGAAAAGTAAAGAACACTTTTTATATCTTGATATTGACAACATCAGCGGCGTTGGAGCAGCTCCTGGAGGGCCAGCGTCGAGCACAACAGTAGATAGACGCGCTTATGGCCCAACATGAGAAGCGCCCCGCGTCAGAGAGTCGACCTGAGAAAAGCGCCCCCGTCAGCCAGTCGGCTCGGGTGCGAGAGCACGCACGATCCGATCCGGTGTCCTCACCAAATCGGGAACGTCCTGCAGGTGGAGAGCGCAGCCAGGCCACTAAGCGCTCTCAAAGGGTGCCTCGGTACATCCCTCGCCGAGCGCACCGAGCGGATGACGCCAGAATCATCATTGATCGACGGCGCGCAGCAAGGGCAGGAAAACCCGGGAATCAGTCGACGATCCTCCCGTCCTGAGCCGAGGGGACCTTAGGCACAGGCTTACCCGAACCAACAGTCGGGTACTATCTCTGTGGTCAACGCACTTTGAGGAGGAGGCCTCATCGTCCGACCCCACCTATCACTCGGACACAGAAAGGAGGACCGGGCGCACTGACGTCAAAGCCCAGGTCGAGGAGCTGCAGCAGCAGATTGAGAGACTGAACCGCAAGTCCGGTCACGACCTCACGAATACAGAAACAGGGTCGCCCTACACCACCCGGGTGACACAGTTTCCCATACCGCGGAAATTCAAACCCTCGCACCTTAGCTCATACGACGGCACGGGGAGTCCGGTGGACCACATCCGCACCTATAAGGCGCAGATGGCACTGGTCACCACGACAGATGAGCTGCTGTGCCTGGCTTTCCCCAGCACCCTAAATGAATCAGCCGCACAGTGGTTCCATGCCTTGAAGCCCCGGACGGTTGACAACTTCAAAACCCTCGGCAAACTCTTCATCAGCCAGTTTGTCGGGATGCTAGACCGATCGCAACCGGACACCCAGCTGCTAGCTGTCAAGCAGCAGAAGGGTGAATCTTTAAGGGAGTATGTGGATCGTTTCAACCAGCAGAGGCTCCTGATCCGCAACCTCAACGAGATGGCCGCAATCATGGCCTTCTGTTCAGTAGTTCAACACACCAAGGTGGCCAAGTCTTTTCATCGCAACCGACCGGCAACTCTGGTGGAACTCTCGGAAAGAGTTGGAAAGTATATAGATACCGAGGAGTTTTTGAAGGCAAAACGCCCCAGCCAGGCGGAAGACGAATCCCCAAAAGCCAAGCGCAAGCGCGAGGGATTCGAGAAGGGTCCGGGAAAGAAACCGAAGCAAGATCAAAGAGATGCTAGAGGCCAGCCCCTAACAGCTTTTACACCCCTTTCCCGACCTATACATGAGGTGATGGCTGCCGCAGAGGCACAGAGGCTGCTTCCGCAGCCAGCTAAACTCAGAGCCCCACCCGGTAAGAGAAACCAGGAGAAGTTTTGCCGTTATCATAGGGATCACGGCCACGAAACGGAGGATTGCTTCAAATTGAAGATAGCAATCGAGAAGCTGATCAAGCAGGGACATCTTGCCGAGTTTGTCACAACGGACAGACGGCCTCGACAGGAAGCCCAAGCTCCCGGTCAGCCCCCTCCACCGCTCGGCCACATTAACGTGATCTCCGGAGGAACATCTGACGGAGGTGATTCTCAGTCGGCACGGAAGAGGCATGCTTGAGCATCCCGAGCGGATGTATGGCAGGTCCAATCCACCGGCTCCTCACCAACTGACGTTCTGACGTTCTCGTCCGATGATGTACAGGGCCTCCACTGCCCCCATGATGACCCGCTAGTAGTGACGCTTTCCATAGCTAACTATATGGTCCAGAGGGTACTGGTTGACACAGGCAGCTCGTCCGACATAATGTTTACAGCGGTATTCGACCAGCTCGGGATCTCCTGGGATCGGCTCCGGCCGGTTGCTACTCCCCTGGTCGGATTCAACGGCTCCAGCACTCAACCGCTCGGTACGATCGAGCTCCCAGTTCTCATGGGGACCTACCCACAGCAGGTTTCCATGCTGACTAATTTTGTGATAGTGGAGGCCCCCTCGGCCTACAACGTCATCCTCGGAAGGCCGACCCTCAACAGGGCCCGAGCAGTTGTCTCCACATACAACTTAACCGTGAAATTCCCAACTCCCCATGGATCCAGATGTTTGCGAGGAGACCAGACCACGGCCCGAAGTTGTTATGTTAGCTCGTTGCGCCGGGGGGCAATCACCAAAACACTGAACGTCCAAGAAATGGACCCCCGGGACCAGAGGGACGTGATAGGACCTATGGAGGAGTTGGAGCAAGTTGTGCTGGATCCAGAACACCCAAGTCGCACGGTCAACATAGGCGCACTACTGGAGCCTGCCTTGAAGGAAAAGTTGACCCAGTTCCTGAGGCAAAACCAGGACGTTTTCGCTTGGAGTCATGAGGACATGCCCGGGATTGATCCCCGGGTGATGTCCCATCGTCTCAACGTCAGCCCGGACTGCCGCCCAGTGAAGCAGAAACGGAGGGGCATGGCCCCCGAGAGACAAACGGCAGTAAGTGAGGAGGTCGAGAAGCTCCTAAAGGCGAACTCTGTCCGGGAGGTCTACTATCCCGATTGGTTGGCTAATGTTGTCCTGGTCAAAAAGAGCAATGGGAAGTGGAGAATGTGCGTAGACTTCACCGACCTCAACAAGGCCTGTCCCAAGGACTATTATCCGCTGCCCAGGATAGACCTCCTCGTCGACTCAACAGCGGGCCACTCACTCCTCTCATTCATGGACGCCTACTCGGGGTATAATCAGATCAGCATGTACCCCGGGGACGAAGAGAAGATCGCGTTCATCACCGACCAAGGCACGTACTGTAACAGAGTCATGCCCTTCGGCCTTAAGAACGCCGGGGCTACATATTAGTGCCTGGTCAATTTCACGTTCAAAGACCTCATCGGAAAGTCCATGGAAGTGTACGTGGACGATCTCCTGGTCAAGAGCCGGGATGAGCCCGACCACCTTGAGCATCTAGCCGGGGCCTTCAGTATTTTGAGAAATTTCAAGATGAGGTTGAACCCGGCCAAATGCACCTTTGGTGTCTCATCCGGCAAGTTCCTCGGTCATCAAGTTAGCAGGCGGGGAATCGAAGCAAACCCCGATAAAATCCAAGCTATCGTCAACATGCGGTCACCTAAATCAACAAAAGAAGTTCAAAGCCTAGCCGGACGGGTGGCCGCACTTAATAGATTCGTGTCCCGAGCTACCGATCGGTGCCTGCCGTTCTTCAAAATCCTCCGCAAAGATTTTCAGTGGTCCGAAGAGTGTGAGGAGGCATTCCAGGAACTCAAGAAATACCTGGCCTCACCTCATCTACTGTCGACACCGGCATCCGGAGAGGAAATGTTCCTGTACCTGGCGGTGTCACCGTCGGCGGTTAGCTCGACACTCATCCGGGAAGAGCACGGGATACAGTTCCCAGTGTACTACACCAGCCGGGCATTGCAAGGTGCGGAAAGCCGATATTCCCGTATCGAGAAGTTGGCCTTCGCCCTCATCACCTCAGCCCAAAGGCTCCGTCCGTACTTCCAGGCCCATGCCATCGTAGTGTTGACCGATCAGCCCCTCCGCAAAATTCTCTCTCGGTCGGACACATCCGGGAGGCTCGTCAAGTGGGCATTGGAATTGGAAGAGTTTGAAGTAACTTACCGACCTCGGACGGCCATCAAGGGACAAGCCGTCGCTGATTTCCTGGTCGAGTTTACATACCCAGAAGACCCGGTCGAAGAACCCGAGCCTCCGGCCTTACCACCCGGATTGCATTCCGGCATCCCAACTTGGGTGCTACATGTCGATGGCTCTTCCAACCAGCAAGGTAGTGGGGCCGGGATCATCCTGACTACCCCCGATGGCATCCAGCTTGAATATGCTCTGAGGTTTGGGTTTCGTGCCTCCAACAACGAGGCCGAGTACGAAGCCCTCTTGGTCGGGCTACAGTTGGCCATCTCAATGAGTGCCCAACAAGTCCAGAGCTACAGCGACTCCCAGTTCGTAGTCAATCAGGTAAACCAAGAATACGAAGTGCGGGAGGACAGCATGATAGCCTACTTGGCCCTCGTCCGGACGATTTCCAATCAACTCCGAGGATTCTCCATCACTCGGATACCTAGAGAAGAAAACACCCGAGCTGACCGGCTGGCTCGCCTCGCCTCATCATCTGAGTCAGACTTGCCTGTGATAAGGATACAATTCCTACCCGAGCCAAGTGTGATCAATTCAGAGGGCATGGAGGTTGACCCGGTCACTGCGGGACCTAGTTGGATGGATCCAATCGTGACATTTTTGACAACAGGAAGGCTGCCGGACGACAAAGAGGAAGCAAGGCGGGTCAAGTACCGGGCGGCACGATACCATATCCTTGACGGTGTCCTCTACAAGAGGGGGTTCACTATCCCGTACCTCCGCTGCGTTCACCCTACGCAAGTTCAAGCGATACTATTCGAAATTCATGAAGGTGTGTGCGGGAATCACGTAGGAGGTTGGGCACTCTCCAGAAAGGCCCTCTTACAAGGCTACTATTGGCCAACCATGGCCCGAGATTCACAGGAGTATGTCCAAAGGTGTGACAAGTGCCAGCGATACTCTCTCATGTTCAACAAACCGGGAGAGCTCCAAACGCCGGTCCACAGTCCCTGGCCATTCGCCCAATGGGGAATTGACATCGTCGGTCCCTTACCGACAGGTAAAGGGCAGGTTAAGTTTGCCGTGATAGCTGTTGATTACTTCACCAAATGGGCGGAGGCCGAGCCCCTGGCAACGATAACCGAGCGGAAAATGGAACACTTTGTGGAAAGAAATATCCTCAGCAGGTTTGGTATCCCACGAGTCCTGATCAGCGACAATGGAAGACAATTTGATACACCCATCTTTAGACAGTTCTGCTCGGGCTATGGGATACTAAATCATTACTCTTCTCCCGAGCATCCACAAGCTAATGGTCAGGCCGAGGTGACCAACCGCACAATTTTGCAGTCGATTAAGACAAGGCTTGAGAATGCCAAAGGCCTGTGGGCTGAAGAACTACCAGCCCTCCTGTAGGCCTACCGCACCACACCCCGGGCAGCTACGGGCGAAACCCCATTTTCCTTAACTTATGGTTTTGAGGCGGTAGTCCCCACAGAGCTTGGGCTGCCCTCATACCGGGTGGCTACCTTCAATGACCCAGACAATGGAGAAGCCCTTAGGACAGAACTAGACCTGGTGGAAGAAAAAAAAGACCAGGCCTATCTCAGGGTGGCGGCTTACAAGCAAAGGGTCTCGCGGTATTATAATAGCAAGGTGAAGCATCGTAGCTTTCAAGTCGGGGACCTCGTCCTTAAGGCAGTGAACCAGTCTACCCGAGTTCCAAGCCATGGGAAGTTGGGAGCAAACTGGGAAGGACCGTATATAATGACTCGGGTCAACCGACCGGGAACCTACTGGCTACAGAACATGGACGGGCACGATCTCAGTCATCCCTGGAACGTGCAACACCTCCGCAAGTATTATCAGTTGCATCTGGCTACGGGAATCTAGTACTATAGGACAAGTTCTTTTCGTGTAGCCCTGGTTGGGCAACTATTACAGATTGTTATTTTTCAAATAAAATTGATAAAGTTTGCTTCGAAAATTCACCCCGGTCAATACACTGTGCAAAGCATGAAAGACCTCGGGCTCCGAGCCCAGGCACAAAAAGACCTCGGGCCAAACCCCGAGGTACCAAAAGACCTCGGGCTCCGAGCCCAAGCACAAAAAAGACCTCGGGCCTAACCCCGGGGCAACAAAGACCTCGGGCTCCGAGCCCAGGCACAACAAAGACCTCGGGCTCCGAGCCCAGGCACAAAAAAGACCTCGGGCCTAACCCCGAGGCAGAAAAGACCTCGGGCAACACCCCGAGGCAGAAAGGACCTCGGGCTCCGAACCCAGGCACTAAAGGACCCTGCAACCACCCATGTTCCAGGTCAGTTTCTTATGGTCGGTCCCCAGCACGTCCCCGCCTTAACAGGAACCTCGGGGGCAAGAGGGTTCTAGACCTAAACAGGAAATTAACTAAAGCTTCGCCTAGGCCCAGTCGACGATGGGGTCAATCCCCTAGGTGGCCAACGATGGCAAGCTTCAAATGCTCCTGCAACCACCCATGTTCCAGGTCGATTTCCTACGGCCATTTAGTCCCGTACTCCCGCACTCCCGCCTTAGCAAAATGCTTGGGGGGCAGGGGACAAAGGGAAATACTAAGGCCAAAATAGGGAATTACATCGTTCGACTAGGTGTTCTGTGGGTTACGGTCCTAAAGCATTTGCTAAGGCAGATGTTAGGGCGGCCAAAAACCGAACGGATACTAGCAAAAAGGCATAGTACAAAAACACTACAAAGTTGATGGAAAGCTGACCTCAGGGGTCTTTTCATTAATCAAAGAAAATGTACAAAGCCTGGGGGGCAGTTGTAGTGGCCTCCCCAAAAATAAAAAACTACAAGCAATGAAATAAAAAACAACAAGGAGGAACCAGGGAGTCAGTCTTCCACATTGACCACATCCTCGGTCTCCCCGGTCTGCTCCCTTGGTACGGCAAGTCCTTCGTCCCGCAAGTCCCCACCTGGGGCGAGTTCTGTGGCCCATCAATGGCCGCTGGGTCTTCACCAACCGCAGGAGTTTCACTAGCTATGGGATCTTCACCGACATCCCAATAATCCGAGTCAATCCCCTCGTAGGCCGAAAGGACCCATTCGGGGTGATCCCGGGCTACCCGCCGCTTCAGATCGTCATAACCTTGGAAGAAGCCATCATCAAACGCGCCCTCCAAGGCCCCTGCAGCAGGTGTCTCGGCCGCCGCCTTCGCCCGGGCTTCAGCTGCCGCAGTGAGGGCCCGGGAAACCTCCAATTCGGCCAAAACCGCTGCCAGGTCCGTCTGAGCCGTACCCAAACTCAAGGCCAATGACTTCGTCTTGCTCGTCTCGACGGCCAAGGCAGCTTTTGCTACTTGCAATTATTTCCGCTCCTTCGAAAGGGCGGCGTCAGCAGCGGCGGCCTTCCCGGCCAGGGAAGACAGGAGGAACTCGGATCCCATAGCCATACAGCCAACCTGTGGCAAGAGGATGAAGATCAGTTAGGCAAGTAAAAAGGGAGCAGGCCAATATTTGAAGGGAGAAAGAACACTTACCAGATGGGAAAGGCTATACAACCACCCTTGGAAGTCCTGGAGAGATAGCCCGGCGCATGCTTCCACCTGGCTCGGGATTAGGACAGACTTTAGTCTCTCCCGAACCTCACCAAGCACACCGATGGGCAGACCGAATGGAATGTCAGCCCGGGATGCAGGCTCCTCAACAGCCAACCTTTGGGGAGCCGATGTCCCCGCAGGGTCCGGACGGTTGACCGTCCCATGGCGGATGCGTCGGAGCGGGCGTTTGCCGCCCAGGGCCTCAGTGGCTGGCCTCTTCCCCTGGGCGATCGCCACCGAGTAGCAGCAGCGGCGGCGGCAGCAGCCTGTCTCTCCCTCAGCTGCTCCAAACTGCGTTTGGGGGCCATTTCTGCAGAAGAGCGAGATCGCACGGTCAAAAATGTGAGAAACTATGCGGACAAGTGCAGGGCGAACCAGTAAGGCAACCTGGGAACTCACCGGGGATGAGGGGTGAAAAGCTGGGGGCTGGAACGGGTTCCTCAGGGGAATAGGTCTCGACAAAGTCCCCTGTTCGGGATAATACGTTCCAAACACTGGTGGGCAACTCTGCTAGGTTCCAGATCCTAGCTTGGCACAACTCGGGGATTTCGGGTGGTTCTGTTGAGCCAGCTGTGGACAGAGGAATAAAGTCAGTTAGCAAGCCATCGCGTTCCTAAAACTGAAAGAACGGACCAACTCGGAAGGGTGGTCTTACCCCTCAACTCCCCAGCCCAGGATGTCCTTAGCTGGGTCCCCGGAGCCATGTCACAAAGGCGAAGGGTGGACACCTGGAAGAACTTGCCCTTCCACCCCTTGTTGTTGCTGGGGCATCTGTTGATAATTTTCCTGCCCGGACGGGCAGAAAATGAGAAAAACCCCACTTCCCGGTGCACAGGGAATGGTCAGTGGGCCCAAAGAAACTCATGGAGGGTAAGCTCGTACCCGAACACCTGAGGCCACAGCGATATACACCCCATCAGGAATCTCCATCCGTTGGGGGCCAATTGCCCGGGAGCGATATCGAGATAGATCAGGACATCCCGGGCAACGGGGTGAAGGGGTAGTCGGAGGCCCGCCATCATAGCATCTTCAAACAGGGTGACGAACCCAGGCTGATAGAGGTGCACGCCGCCGGGATTTACGGCTAGGGCGCAACCGTCAAGAAGAGAGTACCTCTCTCTGATCCGGAGAAGGTCTTGGGAACGCAACGTAGAAAGGGTGGACTCACAAGCAAACACTACGGGGTCAGCCTCCCTGGGCAACTCGTCGCTCGAACCCCTCGAGACGGAGGCAACAGGGGCCTCCTGGGTAGACTCACTGTCGGACAGACGAACGGGAATCCTGGCCCCACTTTGATGATTGGTCAGGGACTCAGGAAGCAGGTCCAGACTGGCACCGGGGGATCCTGAACGGTACTGTTCACTCTCCGATCTCGACGCAGAGTTGAAGCCGGAGTGTTCCATCTCGACACTCCGACGGAAAGGAACGGACACAAACTACGACCTGCGTATGGATCGGAAACCCCAAGCCTGATATACAGGGGGGGCAGAGTCACTAACCTGAATGGTAACGAGTAGACACTCCTCAGCACCAGGTAACACTCTTCCAAAACAGCGCAAGAAACACCTGCTCGGTTCAGATGAATTAAAGTTCCACCAGACTCAAAAAATGCACTGAATCTGAGGAGGAAGAAATCCCACTCCCGCTCGAACCTCACAAGATTCATTCTCTCCAGCCTCGCTTCGAAATGAAAAAGGACGGGGGGAAGAGGGAAGAAAGCAGAAAATAGAAGATCAGGAAGGGATGCAAGAAATGAGGCAAGTACTCCTTATATAAAGACCCTGAACGGCCAAGATCAGAACGGATCCAGTGGTCCAGAAGATTTCCCGCCCAAACTGTCGCTTCGGTCACGTGAAGAGTCGCCTCAAAAGGCGCGCGCATTAATTGCGTGACAAGACGGTTCAGTCAGCCAGCAATCGGTTCGGTTACGACCACGTCACCATTGTTAGGTTCTAACCTGACTTACAATTGGTTGGTATAGAGCGGCGGTGATCCGGGCCCGAGTTGCCGCAACCCGGACACATTCATACACCGGTCGGGTATTAGCTGCTCAGTGTAGCACAGAGTTAATAAACAGTTAAAGGAGCATAGTGAAAGAAAGATGTGGCCTCGAGGACCTTTTTATTGCTATGGAAGGTGAACTGTACAAAGATCGGGGGCATTTATAATAGCCTCCCCGGAAAAAAAAAAAAAAAATGAGGCCTTCAAGTCCCTTTGTCCTTCAGAGCTTTGACATCCTCCTCCAGGGCCGCCAACCTCGCCACCAGCTCCTTCACAGTAAGCTCGATGGTGTGAGTATCCACTTCCTGCATAACCGAGCCTGTCTGCAGATGAGCGGTCTGCTTTTCCACCTCCTGAAGACGACCCTCCAGGTTAGCAAGGGAAAGGCCGGTCCATGAGTTAGGCACGTGAAGGCCAACCGGGGGATCCATCCGACTTTTCTTTGGAGGAGGTGGAGACCCCTCACCAACTTCTTTCTCTTTTCCCTTCCTGGACGGGCCTGGTGGCGGGCTTGCATCCCCGGACGAGGTGGAGTCACTGCTGGTGGGCAGAAAAATTGGCCCCTCGGGTGATCCGGCCCTATATGTGGCGCGCGGGCCGATGGCCATGGATCGAGTATAGCGGCGCGACCCAGAAGCCGCAGCGGCGTGGGCCGTGGAGGAATGTCTGGCGCCTGCATCACACGCATGCCCCCCCCGACCAAATCAGAGAATGACAGGCCGGCCTCGATGGCTCGGTCAATCGCCTCTGTATCATCAGCAGTAGGGGCCGCGCCGCGGAAGGCAGCAAAAGATTGTTTGTAGAGGTCGGGATCAAAAACTGCAGGAGGGCAGAGAATGGAGTCCTCCAGCCAGTTACCGGAGACCACGACCCAAGGGTACCACCGCCAGTTTTTGTTTGGGAAGTCCAGACCTTGGACAAGGTCCCTCCCCTCGGCCCTGGGGCGCAAGTAAGGACCTCCGTGGTCGATGCCCAGGATGTAACACCTGGCGACGTCGACGGAACGGAGGAACAACCCAAGTCGCTCGTTCAGCACTGATATTCCCCAGAGGAGGCGGGCGACGTTTGGACGGCACTTGTAGAGCGGGATGCGCAACCTCTCAAGCAGGTCACAAAAGGAGACCGGGAGGGAAAAGCGTAGTCCCACAATAAGCAGCAGATAGCTGCTGATGAGGACGAAAGGGAAGGCTACTTCCTCCCCCTCAATGTACGGACGGACTTCAACGTCGCCCGGAATGTGACAATCCTCTCGAAAGGCTCTAAGCCCTTCATCTTATGACAGATCAATATGTGACGCCATTTGAGGGAAGTTTGGGAAACGAAAACAGCAGAGAAGAAGGAGCTCGGAGTGTTTTGCTCGGGCGATTTAGTTGATGATTTGCAGTAAGAAGCAGATTGAACAGGTGCTCCTTATATAGGCATCGCGAACGGTTAGGATCAAACTTGATCGGATGGCTCACATGCTCTCCCGCCGAAACTGTCGTTTCGGGCACGTGGGGCGTCGTCTCAAAAAGAGTGAGCATTGAATGCATGACGTGATGGTTCGGTTGCCACCTGGACGATTCGGTTACTTCCAAACTGGCAGCTTTGGATCCGAACCAGACCAGTAACCAGTGGACACGTGGCGCCGGGGGGCCCGGTCCTACAGGGTCACCGCTCGGTCGATATACCGACGGGTCATTACAAACCGGCCCTGTTCCCACGGGGGTCCCGGTCTTTTCCCGGTCGGTATCTGGCAAACATTCTTAATTTGCAAATTTCATCTGGCAAGGCGTCATCTCAACTTTGAAAATGGGGGGCAGCTGATACGTCCAGAAATATTCTGTAACGGTCCAACCACCACGTGGTCAGCGGATAGCCCTGATAGTCCGGAATGGGAGCATGGAGCTCACACTTCCGAGGTGTTCAGCTGTAACCGTCCGGGATACTCGGCAGCTCGGGGACGGGGCGTAGTGATTCCCCGGTAGGCGCGGAGTAGATGGCATCTCCCATCATTTCCTTATACGGCCATGACTCTATCAAGAAAGAATCAATGGTTTCCTAAGCCACTTAGGAAACTCCCCTAATGTTGTGCAAATCTATTGTGATTAGATTAGGCTTCCTAATCTAGTAAACTTACCATGTAAGGGTGGAGTCTTACATCTATAAAAGAGCCCACCTATCCTCCTTAGAGGGATCCGAAAAATTACTTCTCCGAGCATATACTTACTCGCTAGAGAACTCACCACCCATACGCATATACCCGGCCGGTGTTACTGGTAGTGCCGCCCATCTTTGTTGGCTCACCAGGCCCGCCGGTGATCTGCTAGTGAGAAGCGCTTAGACGCACCCGTGGACGTAGGTCACCTCATTAACGGGACCGAACCACATACAAACATTTTTCTTACCTTATTTACTGTTACATTCATCCATACCAAATTTTGGCATCATCATACACAAAGATTCTCTAAAGAGGACGTTCTCTTTTTATTATGGAGAGAGTCTCTGTTTTGGTCGTCGAGTCGTATTTAAAAACTGTAAAATAACAAAACCACCCTTAATAAAAACACGATCCGACGATCAAAATAGATGTTCTCCCTTTAATAAAAAGTAGGCGCCCTCTTTAAAGACTGACTATGTATATATATATACTAGATTGTGAGTTTTTTATTTTGAAATTGGAAATTTGTATGATATAGATTTACTTCTTATTCCTTGGCCTCCATATTTTTCTGAAACTTTCCCTCAATTTGGTAATGATTTAAAAATGGGCATTTACGAAAATTTACAGATTAATCTAGACTTATATCATGGTCATCTAAATACAGTATTGGACTAATTAAATTTTATCCCCAGTATAATCCGGCACGAACCAAATATAATATAAAAATAATACTGCACTATTTTTATCCTGTGGTTATTTATCTGAGTATAACTATTTACACTTAGGCTTAGTTTGGCCCCCATTGTGGTGTTTCTTATTTTTTAATGCACAATTTCATATTAATTCATTCGGTAACTAGTTTATGAGCTTTGTAAAAATTCAACTTAAGACTTTTTTGTGTAGAGGTTTTAAAAACTCTAAAATAAAACTTTTAAAAGCTCAAAATTGCTTTTTAATTTTATGATGTGTTTTTGAAGAATAGTATGTCACTTGCATAAAATTATCACTATTTAGTAATAAATTTTATAAGTTCCTTTTAAAAAGTCACATGAAACCAACTAAGCCTTAATACAATACTCACTTATCCTATCTAGTAAACAAACGATGCCTCAGTCACATGTTACTAGAATCTAAAATAAAATTTTAAAATTTTTTCTATTTTTGTTATACTCCAGGGGCTTGAGAGGATTTTCTTTTGATATCATAGCTCTAAGTTGAGAGGATTTTCTTTTGATATCAGAGCTCTAAGTTTAGACTGAGAGGAGATCGAAGATTATCCTACACTACTAGAACTAGGGCTGCAAAAAAAGCCCGTTACCCGAAAATCCGAACCGACCCGAACCGATTGGGTCGGGTTGGGTCTGAAATGAAATGGCTCGGGTCTGGTTCGGGTCCAGTCAAAATATAAATATTTCGATCCGGGTCGGGTCGGGTCTGGGTCGATTCGGGTCTGGTCCGATAAACTATTTTTGTTAATTAATTGTTTTTTTTGTGACAAAGTACTCATTTTTCTTTTCATTATATCCATGAGTATATAAAACATTATATCCACTTTCTAATAGTGAAAATTAATTTTTATGACCCTCCACCCTCATCAATCTTTTTAATGGATATACTATACCTAGAAGAATAGGAATCCACTATTGAATATAAATATAAATATAAATATAAATAATAGTAAAATAAAATATAAGGGGAAAAAAAAAAATTTTAAAAAAAAAAAAACTGGGTTGTGGCACAAACCCAACCCGACCCGACCTGAACCAAAGTTACTGGGTCAGGTCGGTCCGGGTCCAAACCTCATCGGTTCGAGTCTGGGTCTCAAAACATAGAACCAATCATAATCGGGTCGGTTCTAGTTCTGTAGAGACCCGACCCTACCCATGTGCAGCCCTAACTAGAACAATAAGATGCAATTTTACTTTTAGAAAAGCATAGAGCTGGTTAACTGTAGATAGTTCAAGAGTGTGAGTCACTTCAATTTTGAAGTTTAAGTGTTAATGAAAAACCGTATAGTGCTATATAATTTGAAAACATTGCCTAAAATTGTCATTTTATTTATAGAGCGTCAGTGGCCAATTCAGAACCACCAGTTAAAAAGAGAGAAGCGCGCGCACACAACCGCCACTTAAAAACCATAGAACACAATAACACACACCCAAGACATCAATCACAAGAAGATGTTCAGGTACAGGTTCAGTCCAGTCAAGTCAGAAACCCCCACGGAGCCGGAGAACAAGATGCAGAGTGGACTCCTTCTGGATATTGTAATCAGCCAGAGTCCTTCCATCTTCCAACTGCTTTCCGGCAAAGATCAGCCTCTGCTGGTCCGGTGGGATCCCCTCCTTGTCCTGTATCTTAGCCTTCACATTATCAATGGTGTCCGAGCTTTCCACCTCAAGGGTAATCGTCTTTCCGGTCAACGTCTTCACGAAGATCTGCATTCCACCTCTCAATCGGAGAACCAAGTGGAGAGTGGATTCTTTCTGGATGTTGTAGTCTGCGAGAGTGCGGCCATCTTCAAGCTGCTTTCCGGCAAAGATTAGCCTCTGCTGGTCTGGTGGGATTCCCTCCTTGTCCTGAATTTTAGCCTTGACGTTGTCGATGGTGTCGGAGCTTTCGACCTCGAGGGTGATCGTCTTTCCGGTCAAGGTCTTCACAAAAATCTGCATTCCACCTCTTAATCGGAGCACCAAGTGGAGAGTGGATTCCTTCTGAATGTTGTAGTCGGCGAGAGTGCGGCCGTCTTCGAGCTGTTTTCCGGCGAAGATCAACCTCTGCTGGTCCGGTGGGATACCTTCCTTGTCTTGGATCTTGGTCTTGACATTGTCGATGGTGTCTGAACTCTCGACCTCTAGAGTTATCGTCTTGCCGGTCAACGTCTTGACGAATATCTGCATCCCTCCTCTGAGACGGAGGACCAAGTGGAGGGTTGACTCCTTTTGAATGTTGTAGTCCGCAAGGGTGCGGCCGTCCTCGAGTTGCTTTCCTGCGAAGATAAGCCTCTGCTGGTCTGGAGGAATTCCTTCCTTGTCCTGGATCTTGGCTTTCACGTTGTCGATCGTGTCGGAGCTTTCCACCTCCAGAGTTATGGTCTTGCCGGTTAGGGTTTTCACGAAAATCTGCATCTGCAAATATCAAATCGGTCGCCACAAATCAGAACACTCTACCATCAATCAACTTATGATTGATTGCTGAGACTTTTTATTTTATTTTATTATTTTCATATAGTAGTATTTCTTTGAAAACGACTAAAAATTAGAATTCCAATTCCAATTCAACGAGTTTGAGAATAAATCAAACGATCGAAGATCAGAAAATACGAGTTCTCTTCGGATCTGTTCCAAGGATCTGTTTGATGCAAAACATCTAATGCAACTAAAGTTGGAAATCGATTGAATAATTTAGATTAGAATACCGATTTAAGGAGTTTTGAGAATAAATCAATCAATCGGAGATCAGAAATTGCCACTGTCCAAACACCAGATCTGATCAGATAATTTTGCCGAATGATCGATTCTTAAAATAAATAAATGAATAAATAAAGTCATTGTAACAGATCTTGGAAAACTCTTGTTAGCAATTAAAAGACAAATGCAACAAGTTTGAGAATAAAATCGATCCATCTAGATCATAAATTTCTATGCTCAATCATGAAAACCAACAGAAAATAATCTGAGTTTAAGATAGAGAATAAATAAATGGATATATAGCATAAATTTCTATGCTCTAAACAGATCTAATCAGTAGATTCAACACAAAAAGGGAATCAAATAATTGCAAGAGAGAGAGAGAGAGAGGGGGGACTAATACCTTGAGAGTTGAGAGAGATTTGGGAGACTAGAAAAAATTGCTATGTGAGAACGAAATCAGAGCAGATGAATAAGCTTTAGGTAGGAAAGCCTGTATTTAAAGGCGTGGTTGCCGACTTTGAAACGAAACTATTTTGCATCTACACCAAATTCCAATAACATACGTAAGCGATAACGTGTATTGCACCCAACCCAGCCAAACACGCCAAAGCTACGTTTGTCCTTTTCTTCAACGGTGGATTTGATAATTTGGAACCCTGAAGTGACTGGTTTAGAACATGTTTGGGACCGTTTGTGTTTTTGTAATTTCTATGGTGCGACTGGTTTAGAACATGTTTGGGACCGTTTGTGTTTTTGTAATTTCTATGGTGCCATAATGTTTGCCATAATTTAAGGTAGTCTGGCCACGAGCTATCCAGGCAGTGATTATGTGCTGTTGGCAGGAATTACACGATGAGTTTTTATTGGATTAACATCTTTAAAACATATTATGGACTGGTTTAGAACATATTATGTGCTTCTGCTAGTTCCATGTAGGTGCTACTGGGATGCTACCGTGTAGCTTACGACCAAGGATTCTTAGGCAATTTAGGATAATTCTTGGGGTAAATAAGAATCACATATAAATAAGATACATAAATTTTATGTATCTATCTCTCTTCTATGGATTTCACAGACACTGTAGACTCCACACTGTCAGCGGAACTACTAGGAGAGAGATAGTCACCTTGTGATTTATATATCTTGTTTATATAAGATTCTTATGTGCCCCAAGAGTTATCCGGTAATTTAAGGGCAAAATTAACACTAACATCGTCTTTAGTAGTATACCCGTCTGTAGGGAAAATGGAACTTAAGTTCCTATACAGAAAAAAGAAATCCCATAGTGCTGTATAATAAAATCGGTCAAGCCGGCTAAGAGAATGTTGTTTGGTCTAATTTTTTTAAAAATAGTTTAATTAATTTTTCACAAAAAATAAAAAAAAAAAAAAAAAAAAAGCAAGAGCAACAACTCCTAACCGACAAAGCCTTTGCTGGCCGGTTGGGTCATGATGTCCACTAAAAAAAAAATCAAACAGCTAAAGGAATGCCAGCTAGGATGGGCCAGAGGACCTTTAGTTGGCTGGTCTGTAAGGTAAAAAATTTAGCGGAAGGGTAAACTTAACTTTCGCAAGAATACAACCACCTAAGTTTCTATACAGGAAACACTGTTGGGGTGATTTTTTGGGAAAACTAACTTAAGTTACCCTACTGTTTGCACCACAATATAAAGTCAAAAGTGGGCCCACCAAATCTAATAAGGAATTACGCGCAGGGTATGTAACGAAGACAGACTAATGTGGAGAGCAGACTGATACAACACAAAAACGTCATAATCCAGTGTGTATGCCACGTCAGTGGCAGGGCGGTTATCGACAGTTATGTTAATGGCACATGTAACGCAGAAGTGGTGATAGGTGTAGTTACATGTGAAGCACATGATTCCAAAACATGGAGATAATGGGCGGTTTCTCAGTAGAGGGGCAGCGGTTACAACCATTGTTACCTATTTAAAGGAATGAAGGAACAGAGGAAAGGATCCCTCGGATGATGAAGAATACTTAGTTTATTTTCATGTCTTTCATTTATCTTTAGTTATCAGTGTATTTCGCTAAATTGGGATTAATTTTGTAGTTAGATCACAGTTAGAAGTCGAGATTACCACTTGTAATTGTACAGTGTTCTTTGAAGGATCTAATAGAGTGTTCTCTCTGTTACTTCTTTTAATAGTCTCAATTTTCTTCACGTTCCCAGTCTTTAATCTTTGGTTAAAGCAACCTGAACCTATTTGAAGAAATCTTGTTCCTTTGTTTCTCTATTCATCTGATTTGTCATTAGCATCAAGAGGACATTTGTCTGGCACACCCGCACTTTAACACTTGCATATTTTTGGCCATATAATTTTTGGCTTGCTCGGTGGGTCCCTGTGGAAAATTGAGCAGTCCATTATGCCACCAAAAAAGAATTTGACAAAAGATAAGGGAATCGTAGCGCTACCAGAAATGGATGCGCCGATAACAGAAGAAAATATTGAAGGAGAGGTTCATGGTAATACCAGTGATCAATCTCATACTGGCAGCCATGAGTCACTCCAACAGCAGCCTAGAGATGTTGGGACTAATGTAAATAGTTCAGATCAACAAGCTCTGAAGGATTATGCATCAGTGATGCATTTCAGTTTGGATAGTTTGTTACATGATTGGCTTCAAGCCAATTTGCAACAAACATCTACAATTATGAAACCGTTCACAGACATGATGCAGAAGATAGGGGACCAGATCACTAAGAGTATTGACCGGTAGATGTCATACATGACGGAAAAATTTGGTCTAGCGTCTTCTTCAAAGGGCAACGCATAGAAGGAACTTGCACAAGTCCCTATAAATCAGGCTCCACAACTGAATTATGGGAATGTAAAGGTTCTTGCCCGTCCTACATCGCCTAGTTTTTTGACTCATCCTAGATATGGTATGTTCAACCATACATCAAGTTCTAGTAACCAACTAGGTCCAAACCAGATGGGACAGAGTGTAGGGTATGTGTATGTTCAACGGGTATCGAATAATCCTAATATAATCACTTACCACGGTTTTCCAAGTAGGATAAATGATGGTCCCAATCCATTAACCTGGTTACCATGACGGTACCATCCCCAGACTTCTGTCTCTTCAATTGGAGGGTCATCACTTTAATCCTCATTGCCAAATGCAGGTCTGCCTATCCAGTCAGGGGTTCACATGGCAAGCTCGTCCCAAGCACATGCTTATTAAACTGGGGGACACTTTCATCAGTCAGTAGGGCAAGCTGGAGGGTGTTATCAGCCAGCAGGACAGACTGGGGTGCATCAGCAGTCAACATTGCAGATTGGGGGGCAACCCGACAACCATAGGGGCAAACTAGGGGGCACCAGCAACTGATAGCACAAGCAGGGATCCAATTCCAGCAACCGATGATGCACAATGGAGGATCAGATGTTCCACTCCATCAGCGTGCTGGAAACGAGATACGTAATCCCTATCACCCTGATATTCATGGTCATGTTCCTCTAGGGATAAATAGGGACAAAATGGTGGAAGTCATCAGGAACAGGTACATGGGCAAGTTAGAGAACAGGTCAATGACCACTTGAGAGCATATTTTGGGGCAGTGTTTAGGGTCCCTGTTCACCCACAGTACCAAAAACCATACCCAGACTTTATTAATTGCATGTTTAAATTCCCAAGATACTTTAGGATGCCTGAATTTACTCTGTTCTCTGGTGGAGATAGACAGACCACATTGGAACACATTGCTCGTTTTAAGACACAATGTTGTGAGGTTTCTTATAATAATGTTAAAATTGAGGTTATTTTCTGTAATACCCGGTATTTTCGGATGCATGGTTATATAAATAAGACCTTATATGCATGTGTGAACCCTTGGTGAAGAACCTTTCTCAAACGATCGAAGTCTTCTCGATCACTTGAACCTTGTGCCTTCTCGAGCGATCGAACATACTTCGAGCTATCGAAACTCTGTCGACCTGATTCTGTGATGTGGAACCTTTCTTGAGTGATTGAACATCTTTCAAGCGATTGAACCTTGACCGACCTGTTCTCGAGCGATTGAACTCACTTCGATCAATCGAAAGTGTTATTATTCCTATCTTACGTGTTTGCCAACTACCTCTCTTGCCCCCTATATATACGTGTGTTTTATGTGTGGGTGATGTTTGGCAGTTTATAAGTTAGAGAGAGGTGGTGATTATGTGTGTGTGTTCTATATATATAACTGTGTATATGTGTGTGTGTGTGTGTGTGTGTGATATATATATATACTTAGAGCTGAGAGAGGAGAAGAAGAATAAGAAGAGAAAAAGGAAGAAGAAAAGAACAAGAGAAAGAGGAAGACAAATAGGAGAAGAAGGACAGAGAAGAATGAGAGGAGGTAGAAAGCTCGCCGCCACCATAGTCGCCGCCGCGGAGCTCGAGAACACCGCCATCGGACCGCCGGAGCAAGGTGAGTTCATTAACTCACTCAAGGGATGATTATAGCATGTTGTATGTGTGTTTAGACGTGTATATAGTGATCCTGAAACCTCTATTCATCTCTGCCCAGTTTCTGGGTAGAAGACAACTTTTGAGCGATTGAACTTGGTTCAATCGATCGAACTTGCTGTTTCCTCAAGCAATCGAACGATCTTCAATCGATCAAACTTAGTCTGACTTCAATAGATCAAGAGGACCTCAATCAATCGAACCTTACAAAACATGTTTATTTCATGTTGATTATAATATGAACTGTTTAGCTGTTTAAAAGTTAATCATAGCTTTTTATATGCGTTATTGTTAATTTAAGATATAGTGCAACACTGTAACAAGATAAACTATTTAATTGTACATGATGATATTGCTAAACTGAATAGTAGAACGGAACACGACTGGATGCTAATAATCAGTAACGAGTAGTTATGATGAATGCAGAGCATGTGATAAATCCTGTATCTAGAGCATGAGTATAGCACAATATGTGGTCAGCATGCATGGGATAGTGTTATGAAAAGATAAGAGAATATGATGAGAATCGGTAACTGTGCCTTAATGTGGAATATGTGATATATGTACTTTGGATTCGTGGGATCAATGGCTGTCGATCCGGGTAGACGTGGGATGGTTAGGATTCTTAGTGCGCCTATCACTGTTGAAGACGTCCAGTGATGCGTATGCATTGTTGAAGACGTCCAATGTACTGTTGAAGACGTCTGACTAGTGCTCTAATGTGTTCTCAACTGTGTAGATGACTAGTGAGGGTATACGCATTGTTGAAGACGTCCGATGTGCACTTCCATTTTTTACAGATAGGTGGTACCATGTAGACGACCGATAACCCTATCAAGGGATCGTGGGACCTCATGACTAGTCGGGTGATTCCAATTGGTATTATGGTATTGACGTATGGATATCAGATTGGTATTATGGTATCAATGTGTGGATATCAGAATGGTATTATTATAGCGACGTATGGATATGGATGAGAATAAGAATATGAATACGATTATGAACATGGATATGGATATGGATAGAACAGATAATGGTTCAGTAGTGGATTCAGCGTCCCGACCTAAAGGTATATGCATGGGATGGATGCATGGGTTGCATGCAATACATGATGAGATATTTATTCCATAATCTTTACCCTTGTCATTACTTAATATGATTCCAATTATCATTGAATTCGCATATAGTTTAATGAGACCTCTACTATGTCCGTGAGAGACGTCATTGATAAGAGATTAACTGCATTTTAAGATGCTGAACAGTAATGGGTGAGGAGTGTGTTTGATGTACTCACTCAGCTTTGTATTCAAACCTGATGGCGTTGTGCCCTGGACATTCCAATGTCTAGAGCTTTGCAGGTCTTGAGGACGATAGACTGATGTTCCGCCAAACTTGGAGCTGAAAGCTTAAAGACGAAGACGTGCCACTTTGTAATAATTAGTTTTTATATATGTTGTACTTCTGTTAATATTCGTAGTAGGCCTCAGACTATAAGCCAGCTGTTGTAATAGATTTAGTAGACTTTTATAATTGGTACTTGGGCATATGTTGCTTCCAAACCTTTTATATTTTCGCTGTAGCCTCTGATTATGCTAATAAGATATGTTTTATGAATAGTTTCCTCCCTATCGTTGTGTTTATTGGTTTGAATAAATGACAATGCGGTTATTCACCAGTCACGAACCTACGGGACCAAAAAGGAACTTGTTTTCTCTATTTTTGCTTCTCCAGGGTGTGATAGGATTTTTGGTATCAGAGCCCAGGTTTCAGTTGTTAACCGTTTATCTTTTGTGATTAGAACCCGAGTTCTAAGTTAATGTTGATAGCATGAGGATTAGCTCAGATGAGATGGAACTTTTATCTTATCATGTAGACGAGAAGTTTGAAGAATCCAACCGAGAATGTTTTGTTAGCAAGTAGTAACTGTTGGAACCAGTAAGAATGTTGATGGCTGAGTTCGCAAAAAATAAGGCACCTAGAGTTAGTTATGACTATGGAGATCCTAAATATAGAACTGTTGGAGTTGGACACTGACAAATTCCTAAGCAATCTTGGAACAGTCAGTATGACCTAGAGTTAGAATGAGGTTAAGGATAAGATTTTGTTACCTTGAGCCATAAGTTAATTGAGTGGTCTCACATGTTAGTTGAGCAGTATTCGTAGTTTGGAACCTGAGAATAGAAATAAAATGTTTAGATTTGATGTTACGCGTAGAACCTATAGTTTCGTAACCTTTGCCTTGAGCATAGATACATTTAAGAATACTTGGTAGGTAGTCTGACCTCTATGGTTAATATTATTGTTTATGTGAGGTATTTGTATTACTTGATGTGATCTTATTATATAGTGGCATTGTATATTTACCACATGTTCTTACTTGAGTTGTAAGATAGAATGCATCTGACCGAGTAGTTTTTCATTTGTAGGTAGCGACACTGAACACTACCAGCACTCGTTATGGTTAGAACGACTCGAGGAAACCCGGGCTAGCTGAATGGAGTAGCTGATGTAGTACCTCCCGAGATAGATCCAACAGGAATGTTCGAAGTTTTCATCCATCGCATGAAACAAATTATCTATCGTGTTGATCGTGTTATTGGCAATGAAGCACCAGTACATCAAATGAGAGTCAAGCTGCTTAAGGAATTTCGTGCTCTTCAACTAGAGACCTTTACCGGATTAACTGGAGCATGGAAAGCTGAGCAATGGATTTGCCAGATAGAATTGATATTTGAGACACTTGAATGTACTGACACTGAGAAAAGGCATTTGGCCGTATTTCAACTAACATTCTTAGCAGCAGATTGGTGGGATAGAATTAAAGCTACGATAGGTGAAGAAGCTATAGGAAGAATGACTTGGGAATCATTCAAGACTCGATTTCTAGAGAAGTACTTCCCAGAATTTGAGAAGAACAATAGGGAAATGGAGTTCATACAATTAGTCCAAGGTAGTTTTTCAATGCCAGAACATACAACTCAATTCGAGAGGCTATCACGATTTGCACTGTATGTGATTGATACACCAAGAAGGAAGATCAAAGGATATCATCAGGGATCAGTTTCGCATATTCGTCATATGGCTATAGGACATTTAAACCAATCTTTTGAAGCTCTGATAGAAATGGCAACGAAACTAGAAGACGATACTCAGAGTAGTGAAGGACCATACTTTGATCAAACATTGCCAGAAAATGATCAACTTTTCCTAACGGATCAGAGAAGAAGTGAAAGTCAAGTTGTATTGGTAGCTAACCAAGCTCAACAAGGAAACACAGAGAGAACTTACATGGGCAACCGTCAGAAGTGCAAGAGATTGGGAATGACAAGAAAGAATCAATACTAGTGACGACTCCAACACAACATAGAGAATGAGATATCTACTACAATTGTGGAGTTCCAGGACACCATTCCCAAGAATGAAGGGCGTTAAGAAAATCTAATAGACGAGGAGTACAATGATTAAACTGTGGTAAAGTTGGTCATGTCCATAAGTTTTGTCCAGAACTAGAGATGTAACACAACGCTTCATCGTAACAAGTACCACAAGGGCAAACTTGCTGAACAAATAATTGGTCTCGACTTAGACAAGGACGATAGACAGAAGGTACAACCCTCAGCACCTACATTTTGTATTACATATAATCCCGATATCGTAGGAAGTTGGCATTCTTTTGATTTGATAGTAAGAGGATTAGACTAATTAGCTCACCCTACAATGTTGAGCCTACACCATAAATTGTAGATACTTGAACAATTCGTGTGACACTGATCGACAGTAGTTATCCAAGTATAGATATAACATCAATTGCATCCGTATATGACATCTTTTGCATCCCTACCTGACGTCAATTGCATCCTCATACAACATCATTTGTATCCTTATATGCCATCATTTGCCTCCCTACACGAAAGACTACACCAACCATTTGTATGTTGGATAGAGATGAGGAATCTCAATTTTCTTGAGACACTGACTTGACAAGAGAGGACAAACTAGAAGATTGTGAGTATACAAGAGAGGATACTAGTGATGCAAAGACAATACTAGAATTTCAAAGGAATACCACAGAAGATCGCTTTTCGACTACGATTTCCTATTGCTTTCATCCTTTTGAGATGTTATACAGTAGATCGACTCACAAAATTAGTATATAACATTGTCTAACCTGTTTAGTTAGTACGTGGAAGCAGAACAAGTATTTAACAGATGGTACGACCTCGAGGAGTGATTTTATCAATACTACATGGGAATTTGGAGACACATGAGGAAGTTTAAGTCACCAACTACGATGTCAGAGTCAAAATGCTTTCAGGTCAACACTTTAAAGGACAACAACAACAAGGGAGTTAACAAGGACGTCGTGTACCACACAAGACTGACTAAGGATGCTAACGATCACAACAAGGAGTCCAGAGATGGGAGACAACCAACTGATGCTGTAGTACAGAAATCGTCAGCACAGTATGAAGTATCTTCGGAGACGGGAGTAGACGAAAACTCTTCGCTGCAACTTAGATGAGATTAGAACACTTAATCAATAGAACCCTCACACCGTAGAGTTTGATCTGAGGAAAGAACCTTCTGTGATTGGAGACTAGCCGTTTCAGATTTTGTAAGATGATTAGATTATGCTACCCAGAACCTTTTCTCCAAGTTTGACACACGAATTTCATATATCTAAACACAAGATGTAACACCCGTACCCGGAAAAGAAGATTAATTTAGTGTTAATGTGTGTTAATTAAAGATAATTAATGCATGAGATGAATTAAGGTGGGGTTATGAACCCACATGTGAAAAGGTGTTCAAATGCGGACACAGATGAAAGTCCTGTGAAAGGCGGGACTGGTATAAAAGTGGGGCCCAACGAGGGTCTAATTAAAATAATTTGCATTTTGATGTCATTATGTGCTTATATGATTACTTGTTTAAATGCTTATTGATATTATTATGTCTTATGATAGGAAAGGGGACCAATTTGGGTACCCATGTGAGGGCGTATTTGCATAAAATTGATAACTGGTAGGTTTAATAGCAACCTCATGAATTATGTGGGACCACGTTTGGGACCCACGCAGGACTTAGATTAAATCCTTTGAGAGAAGATGGGTAGTTAATGTAATTAACATGGGGGTTTCATAATAAAACTTAAAGAAAGTCAGGGGAGGTAAATATAATTAATGGAAAGTTGATACAACACATATGCATGTGTTGATATGTGTCTCCAAGACACAAAACACAGCTGGAGATTCACAAGCTTGGAGAGAACGAGAGCTCCAAGTCGGCGACAAAAATTCTCGACGACGTTTCTTGCCGTTCCTTTGCCGTCCGGCGTCGGATTCACGATCCGAGACCACTTTTGGACTCGTGGAGGTAAGAGGATCACATGCACGTAATTTGTTTTCATTTTTGGCAACGTTTTTACGGCAACCGTTCTTAATAGACGATGTTCTTGATACCAAACTTATGTAGGAATTACACCGGTGAAATTTGGGTTAGAAATTAGCAAGAGATTGGGAAAATCTAGGCTTAATCGCTAGTAAATCGAGGAGGTGAGTGTCCTAATCTCTCAATTGGATGTTTAGCTATGATAATGTGATAATTGTGGTTCATACTTGTTAAACTCATGCTCATGTATGTATATGTTGTTGAATTTGGGCAAAAAGCATGCCAATAAGGTGAAATTGTTATGCTTATGTGCTAAGTTGCTTAAATGTTTATATGGATCAAAGGGAAGTCAAGTAGTGGTCACCATTTATAGGTCCTATATGTAAGGGATAGGAAGTCCTCAATGAGTAGGACGTGGTGACGACCACAATGAAATGCCGGTGACGCCTTCGGGGTCACAAGAGAGTGTGTGTTGCACTATGTGCGCCAAAAGTGAGAAAGATCCGGGGTGAGAAGGACCCGGGGGTGGTGCCTGGAATGACTTGACTTTCCCGGAGATCAATTTGTTGTCATTTATAATGATTTTTGTATTTACATACTTTGCATTCCAATGGCATGATTAGTTCCCTCACTAAGCGAAAGCTTAAACGAAAATATATTTCTGTTGTGGTTATTGAATAACCATCGCAAGTACCAAGCGAGACGAGGAGAGGAAATGATCCGCGCGACGGGTTGGGCGTGGGAGTTGTGTCCTTGTGTATATGTGTTCATATGCCTAGTTAGTTGGTGTCTAGAATGTATATTTTGGTTAGCAATGTAATTGTATCTTAGATTTTTTTTGAAAACTTGTAATATGTAAAGTGGGGTATGGTTGGTTGTTTATGTTCCAAACCATGAGTTGTACTTGCAAGTTGCAAGTTATGTATTTTGGGAGTGAAGTTAGAAAGAGTTAGTAGCTTTGGGTTGTAAAACTAACTTGGTTTTCCTTTTGTAGTAACGTGTATGTATGTGGTGGGAGGATATGGATTTTAATGTAAACTAATGTTTCTAGTTGGAACTTATGGATTATGTATGTTTAAACTACTTTTAAAATGTTTAGAAATGGTTTGGAAGCCCTTTATGATGCTTGGGTAAAGTTTTGAGCCACTTGAGATTGTTTTCCAAATGGATTTGGTTGTATCTAAAGGGATTGTTATGTTAGACAAGTTTTTGACAGAATTTTTGATCATGTTTAGTTAAATGTTGGGGAGAGATGCAAGCTTGTATTATCAACTTGAGTTGTCATTGAACTTGGTTTTCTTTGTTTGAGAAGTCATGCAAGTATTGAGTTAAATATGTGGGTTTTGATGTAAGTTCTTGATCCTAAGGATTAGCTTGTGTATTTTGATTGTCAATTCATGTTTGGAGATATGGTGTTGAGGTTTAGAAACATTTAGAAATGCTTGAGAATGAATTTTGATGCTTCCACAAAGCTTTGGGAAAGTTTGGGAATGTTTTGAACTGGTTTAGCAGTGTTTTTGCAGCAGAAAAACTCATCTGCAGGAACCGGATCGATCCGGGGCAAGTACGGATCGATCCGGGGCATCTGGAACTGCAGAAAATAAAGATCTGCTAAATCCGGATCAATCCGGATCTGGGGCGGATCGATCCGCTAGTCTGGGTTCAGCCTCGACAGCTTTTACGGAAACAGGCATAACTCTCTCTAGAAAACTCGGATTCGTGCACCGTTTTTTGCGTTGGAACCGGGACTCAAAGAGCTATCTTTTCATATAAAATTTGCTATACTTTATTAATGACCATTTTTCCCTTGGGTCTGTTTTGTGTCGATAGAGCTGTTTTAGGAGGTCTAATTCATGTGTTTCTTAAGGAATTAAGGGTGTTTTGAACGTGTGGGCTTGTTACACGTGTCCCAACTTGCCCGAGGTGGGTTGGCGTGTGACACAAGGATTGGAAGCTGTCACCCTAGTACTCGTAGATCGTTGATATCTTCGTATTGCATGTTTAGAACTTAACCCTTTGGCCGCTGATGTGATCATTTATGTAAAACAATAACTTGATTTTCCTAGAGTAGATCTTGCGAGATGGTTTTCTTTTTGTTTTAGGGTTACTGCTTCAGATTTCGAGGACGAAATCTTTTGATAATGTAATACCCTGTATTTCGGATGCATGGTTATATACATAAGACCCTGAATGCTTGTGTGAACCCTTGGTGAAGAACTTTTCTCAATCGATCGAAGTCTTCTTGATCGCTTGAACCTTGTGCCTTCTTAAGTGATCGAACATACTTCGAGCGATCGAAACTCTGCCGACCTGATTCTGTGATGTGGAACCTTTCTCGAGTAATTGAACTTCTTTCAATCGATCGAACCTTGATCGAACCTTGTCAGACCTGTTCTCGAGCGATCGAACTCACTTCGATCAATCGAAAGTGTTATTATTCTTATCGTACGTGTTTGCTACCTACCTCTCTTGCCTCCTGACGATATCCTATTGACGCATTTTCTTATCACACTCAAGTGTAGGTGATTGTACAAGTAATAAAGTTCTGGAAGTCCAGGTCGAACCCACAGGGAACGGAAAACAAAGATAGGCAATAACTATTTTGTCACTTAAAAAGAAAATAAAAAATGATGGTTTTTTGTGGGGTTTTACTAACTACTAGTTTTTATATATTTTTTTTTTGCCATAACACTAATTAAAAGCTATTTTTTCATAAGTAGTTTACAGTAAAGATTTTAACAATGCAAATTAACTAAGATGCTAGTAAGAAAAGGAAGAAAAAGAAATAAAAGCTAAATTTTTGTGAGATAAACTTTTTGGATTTAATAATAGCGAAAGATAGAAATAATACAAATATTTCAGCAAAGTTATAAAAAATATGAAATATTAATTAACTATGGGGAAATGATTTAAAGAATTGAGAATATGTAAAACCAACACTAGATCCCACAACTTTTGTACATTTGAAAAGGATTTGGCATTTAAGACCGTAGAGTCATTCTTTATTTAAAAATAAACTTTCACTAGTCAGGGTCATATCAAGTGTGTTAGGTTTGATATGAAACGACGTCGTTTGGTTTAAAGAAAAATAAAAAGGCAATTGGGCAGTAGCCAGGTTCGAACTGTGCCCACCGCGGACGTGGTAATTCGGTGTCCAATCCCCACCACACTGCCACTACACAATTGTCTGTCCATTAGTGGAAAGAAATATATATATATATATATATAAACACATATTTGAAATATAAATTTTGTCATATGAGTTATTTGAGTATGCTAGGTGTTTTTTTATGACAAAAGGCATAGTTTGACAATCCACATAATTATATTCTTATTTCAAATATGTAATCTTTTCAGCCCAATATAGCCATAGTATGTAAACATGTTAAATGGTCATAAAGTATAGATACATAGATATTTTTGGCCATAAATGGAAAAACAACCCATCTAGATAAATTTGCCCATTTAAGATTAGTGCACAGAAGCTGTGGTTTCTAAGTTTTTATTGCATATCCCCAATTAAAGTTTTAGCCTACCATTTTGGATTTGAAACTGTCTTCCAAATTAAATTTAAAGATAAATTAAATAGATGCACGCAATCACCGTCCAATTAAAATTAAAGTTGTAAAACCAAGGTAAGGATAAAAACTAATATTATTATATTATTTTCTCCAATTAACATGAGTTGGGGTTGAATTTGTAGAATCTGCAAAATGACAAAGTTTAGTACTACTAGGCTAATAAAATATATATAAATGGAAATACTGAACCAAAAACAAAATACTAAACCGTTGACTTTGGATTCTTGTGAGGTCACAGTGGTTGAACTCCAAGAACACAAATAAGGTCAAACCAAATCCTAATCTGATTTGGGAGTGAGATATGGATATGGTGTGCTTGGAACTTTAGTAGGTGATTATAACAACTACGTGGCTAAGAAATCTGACATTTACTTACAAAATCTGTCTTCTAGTGAATGAAAATATTGCTATAAAAATTAAAAATTTGGGTTACAAACTATTTTAGGGGACAACTATAAGTACTAACTAGACTAAAAATATTAAATCTAAACTTTAATAGGAATATTTTACTACTATGAATTGACAAAGATTGTACAAGAAAGCAAATATTTTATTTTAAGAAATACAGTACACAAAGTTTTGCTACATACTTTTTGAACATGAAATCATCAATTACATAAAAGTAAATTTTTACAACTACTAGAACTAGAAAAGGCAAAGAAAAACTAAAGTTTCCTACTTCTAGGGACAATATGAAGTGCTCACATGATAACCTCCCTATACTATTCTCTCCCTAACAGTGTGTGTTATGAAATTGTGCTTGTGAGTTGTGTCCCTTTGCTTCTCCTGCTCGTCTCTTTTTATAGACAAAATTATGTGATGAATTCATCACTGCATTCGTCACGTTTGGCACTTCTTTCTCATTCGCGTGTTCGGTTTTTTTCGATCGTCTGATAGGCCTTTGAATTTTAGCCTGCACATAGAGAAAGAGAGACTGTTTTAAAACATCATGAATGTCGTTGTCAAAGGCATCAATGCCTTTGACAATTTATCCTTGCCTTTGTCTTTTATGTTTTGTGCTTTTCATTATTTTTTATTAGTTGTAGATTTTAACAAGCACATGGGAGATTCTCCCATGTGTTTCCTGCTTCTTTTCTTTCCTTTGTTGTATTATTTCACTTCATTTTTACTAAACATAAAAAATATGTAAAAGCATATAATTACACGCATTTGAATGATATCATCATTAAATTATATTTATTCAAATATGCATGTAAAACTAGGGATTTGGGGGATTAAATGAGCATTATGTCTATTATATTGGCACATAAATGTGCAACATTCAGTGTTTGTCACACCCCTCAACTAACTTATTGCTAGTCCCTAGCAATGAAGTGAAAGCGAAATTGTTCTAAAAGTTTTATTAAAAAGTAGAAGTAGACTAAGAAAAATAAAACCTAATTCATTGTCGCAAGAATCGCGATTGCATTTAGCGTATGCAACAAACCGTTAAACCCCTAGGTTACCCCTAGTGGACGAGTGTTGTCTCGTGAGGGTTTGCAGTGAATATACCCACAAAAATCATTTTAATAATTTTTTTAATGTAAAAATAAAGTAAAATAAAAATAAAGATAGATTTTCTCCTTTTACAACAGATAAGATTTCTTTTGACAATCAAATGAAATTTTCAAGTATGTAGTAGTAATGCAACAGATATACTCACAGTTTGTCAATAGTAGCATTTTTTTATACTCTTTAAATTTATAGTGTG
Source organism: Hydrangea macrophylla (assembly GCA_033977485.1). Classification (NCBI taxonomy): domain Eukaryota; kingdom Viridiplantae; phylum Streptophyta; class Magnoliopsida; order Cornales; family Hydrangeaceae; genus Hydrangea; species Hydrangea macrophylla. Next base: position 6,376,497 of record CM066990.1, on the reverse strand, counting down.
TACTTGAAAAGTCAAGCAACTGATCTTAACTTCAAAGTTTACATAGCTACTAACAGTCATAAAATTTGTAGTTTTAACTCAAATCTCACTAGGATTTCACTCTTTTAAGGAGAAACTCTCAGAAATCGGTGTAGAGAATATCTCACTTGGTAGGGAAGTAAAGATAGAGGAGTTGATTCCATTTTTTTGATGACTCAATATATAGGCTTTTGGAGTACAATAAGTCTCATGAAAGAATACTTAGCATTAGAAGAGCGATCTACCGTGGAGAACATCCTTATCACTTAAATTTAAAAATCAATTTCTTTTAAATCACTAGGACTTTGAGTGGTAGGTTAGAAATTAAGATGAGTAGGAGATTTGGGGTGTATTTGTTCTAAGCATGTGATTGGAGTGTTTGTGCAGTTCATTCCAACCTCTTCTTTTTCTTCTCCTTTTTATCATATGTACAAATTTTTTTTTTTTTTTTTTGAGTTTCTCATTTTTTTCTTTTTTTATTGAAATCAACTCCTTTCTTTCTTTACCACTTCTTGCAATATTTTTTACAGTCCAATCACATACCTGGATATAAAAGTGAGGTTTGTACTTCCAGGTGGAGCAAGGCATGATTTGGAGAGAACTGAGAATAAGGCAATATAGGGTGAAGGGTGCATTTGAAAGAAAAGATGACCTAAATCATTTTAAAAATAGATTGTCTTTGTTCATTTAAGCAATTTAGACATTCTAATGGTAAATCCTGAACATTCTCTTCTAATGATCAGTCAAAGAAAAATAATGAGACTTTCAACGAGTGATATGATAAAAAGAATAAAATGAGACTGAAAAGAATAGTAACCCTCATAAAGGAAGATTGGTACAAAAGCTCACATGGGTTAATTATTTTCCACTACTTTCTTTAAACTGCATAGTTTATGCTTACTCATCCATTTAGATTCAGTAAATATTTTCACACTATTTCAAAATGTTTAAAGTTTAAAGAGTTTCTAGCATTTGAAATAGTTAAACATGTGACAATGTGTTGTATGTTATTAACATACCCAAAATAACATTAACATGTCAAATTTAACTTATATAGAGTAAAAGAAAATATTCTGAAAAATTCATAAGCGCATCCACTAAGTTGGATACATATATGGTGCAACTAGTATCCTCTGCACCTATACAAAAGAGGCTACGCAATCCGGAGCATCCAAGTTGTCATGATAGCCCATCCACCTCTAGTAAAAGAGATGGGTCTAGAATCCCTAGCAAGCTAAAAACATCAGTAAGAGACTAGGAGATAACTGTGGCTTTACCTAGTTTTCGCTACCTCTAGAACCATTCACCGCACTAGACATATCTGGTGATGTTGGGATCATGCAAATTACTCCTATCGAACCAGCTAATGAAAGTCAGATGTACACGTAGGATCATTTTAAAGTCTGACCTGAATGAAAATTATTGAAATGTACTAAAAATAAATTTAAAAACAAATAATAAAAATAAAAAGAAATGAGGAATGGGAAAACAAAATTTATTTGGGTATCAAAGGATCCAATCCTCTTTCTCAACCAAAATTTTCTTTTGTTTTGATTTGAATTGTCTTTTGTAGCAGTAGTAAACTTTAAAAGACGTGTCATTGTGAGCAATTAAACCAGGACATTCTTCTTTCTAACAATTCAAGCACCATCCTAACCTTTTAACTTTCCTTTTGATGGCATAAATGCTAGTGCCAGCAAAGGGTTTCTTTTACTAAGAAACAAGTGAGCGACCCATTAACGTCTAGTCATCGACTATTGGATCCATTTTTTATACTCTCAGCCAACAAGAGAGTCTAGACTCAATCCTCCACTCCTTCCAACTATTAACTAAAATCTAATTAAAGAGAGCTTAGAGGGGGTGGGTGGGAATTTTATTTAAAAACTAAAAAATATTTATATTAAGAAATATATACATTGAGAAACTAAAAAGAAAATATTTTTTTTTGTAGAAAAGTCCAAGACAACGTATTAGTACAATAATGTTAATAAGGAAAATTATGGTATAAAGTTCAAAAATCAAAAGAGCGCTGATGTGTTCGTCATTCATTCTTTTTTTTTTTTTAATTTATTTATAAAACAAAAACAGAAAACTTAGAAGAAAAAAAAAATAATTAGATTTTTTTTAACAAGGGCAACGCAGCAATATCATAACAACAATTAAGAAAATGACAAGGTAAAGTTCAAAATACATATAACCAATAGCTAGCGTGTCGTCCATTTTTGTAGTTTAAAAGCTTAAATAGAGAAATATCACCTGTTTCTTGAAAATTTGAGAACCTGGTAGGGCCGTAGATCGAGTGATATTTTCAAGCTTCTTTGATGAGCGGGTACCTACAACTTATATATTATATTTTCGTTAAATTATGAAAAAGAGAGAAAATAAAAATCTGAAATAAGCCAAAATCGAAAAAAATAGAGACTAAAATCAAAATCAAGCTTTTCTCTGGATTATAGATCTTACCTTTAGTGATCGCTAGAGTGGATCTTGATTTTAAATTGAGAAAATTAAAAAAAATGGAAAGAAAATGAGAGAGAATGAAAGATCGGGGGAGAGAGTGAGAGTTGCAGAGAGGAGACGAGAGAGAGAGAGATCATGGCGAGAGGGAAGAAGAAAAGAAAGGAAAATAAAAGGAAAAAGAGAGATGGGAAAGTTTTTAGGGTTATGCCCTATTTAAAGCCATTTTCTCTTTTTCAATGTATCTCTCTCTAAAAAGAAATTATATATATTTTTTTAAGAAATAAGATAAAACAAACAAACATGTGTTAATCGTGAAACCGTCCCCCCCCCCCCCCCCCCCCCCCCCAACTGAGTCTAATATTGTCTTCAATGAGTGAGATGAGAAAAAGAAGCCAAGGATAACACCTGTAATAAAAAGAGATAAACAAAGAAAAGATACAATAATAATGAAAAAATTAAATCATATATATAAATATATAAAAGTACTATCACTGTAAAGTGATCAAGAATTATTGTACAATTGATCTTTTGAACTGCAGTTTCAAAGGATCGATCTTGTATTCAAATTTTGCTATCTGGCAGTTTTAGCAACATAGTTTTTAAACTAGCAATACTTTTGGTGTGCCTTTTTATTTTGGACTGCAATGGGATAGTTTAAACATATAAATTAGTACATTTATTAGATAGCATTATTTGAGATTTGTAAGACTTGATAAAAATCAGAACTCATAAAATAATAAGTTCAAGTGGTTCTGATACTTAAAACACAGTGATAATTTTTTTCTTATATATATATATATAACAAAAAGAAAAGTATAATTACAATAAAAATAAAGACAGGAATTTTATTTTAACATATCTAGACGTTGACTGGGATTATTGCTCATGAAAGGTGATCATTTCGAGGTCTAGGACAGTAGACTCGAAACCTCAAGTAGGTGTCATAATCACATATGTCGGAATCATCATACACTGTTATTTCCATGAATATACTATATTCGACAGTGACTCTTTGAGGTATGAATTGTTCAATAAAGACAGGGACTAGAGATGTCCCCCATTAGACTAGGAAAAAGAACCAATCCCTCTGAAAGGCGTACCTTTCATTTCCCCGTTAACAACTCTAGTTAACAAACACCTCTATCCAAAAATAATGTCATTATCATCATAAATGGGGAATTGTACTAAGGATGTTAAGTATCGCTCCCATTCATTTTCTTCATATTCATGATATAGTTCTTGGAACACCTCATATTGAGCTTGTTCCCATTCATCGTAGTTTGTGCTAATATTCTGCCAGTCATCTAATCCATCAAATATTGGCTCACCATCCCACTCCATAGGTTGGTCAGGTTCCACTAAATAATTAATTTCTTCATCAGTGTCGTCATAATTTTTTTCGACACACCTAGTGTAGAACATTTCATCCTCGTCAGAGTCCATGACATATTCAAAATGTAGGCGTGTATCGTCATCTGATGAAGTTCTATCCTCTGAAGGATAGTTGTTATTGTTAGACGAACTGGCATGGTTTATACTCATTCTTGCACCTCTACGATGATGAGATGAATTCATATCTCTTTGTTACCTGTGACATCAGATAATATGTTATAATTTTTGAAAAATATTAAATAGTAAGAAAAATAAAATAAATAAAATAAGATGAAAACAAAATTCCTACTATGCACAATTCTAATCATGATTTATGAATTTAAGAGATATCATAGTTGGGGTTCTCCAAAGGAAAGGACTCCAACTCAGTTTCAAAATCTCCTAAGAATGGCTTTAATTTACGCCTACTAACTTTAAATGTATTTCCATCTTTAGGGTCCTCAATCACGATAGTTCCATAAGGATAAACATTTTTTTTACAATATATGGACCAGTCCATCGAGATTTCATTTTTCTTTTAAGAAGATGTAATTTTGAATTATATAATAGAACTTTTTGCGCAGGGGTAAATCTTTGATAAACAGGAGTATTAAGACATTTTTCTGTAGAGTACCCCATCATATGACATGTACTGCAAAGTTCTAATTTCTTTTTAGATTGAGGAGGATTAGCTTTTTCCAATTTAAGAGCTACTAGCTTGCGAGCTAATTCTTCAATTTTTATTACTAATTCATCTTCTGTTTGTGATTGCTGTGAACTATTAGCCTTTTCTTTTCAAGCAATTTCTTCTTTTTTCCATTGTGGAGCGTCTTCTCCAAGCCAATCAAAGTATGATTTAGCTTCACAACATATTTAAAATATTCCCCTTGATACATGGTTTTAATTATTTCCTTTGATTCTGGATCTAATGTTTCATAAAAGAAATGAATTACACACCATTTTTTAAATCCATGATGTGGACATGTTTGTAGGAGATTTATAAAAAATTCACAATCTTTAATGCATGGTTCCTTCTCTTTTTAAGTGAAAAGTTTATATTCTTGCATTAAGCTATAAGTTAATTTTTTTTGATAGAATTTATTTAGAAAAGCTTCATTCATATCATGCCATGAAGTTATAGATCCAGGATGGAGAGATAAAAGCCAAGATTCAGCTTCATCTGTTAAAGAAAAAGGGAAAAGTTTGAGATAGATTATCTCAATAGGACAAGTTCGATCAACAAATGTATCACAAATTTATTCAAATTCACGAATATGAACATAAGCATATTCTTTTTTAATTCCGTGATAAGTTGGTAAGCATGGTAGCATGTTATGAGAAAAATGAAAATTTCCTATGTGTCTAGGTAGAGTGATGCAAGAAAGAGTGATGGTTATTTCTGGGATAAATAGATTACGTAAAGACCATCGTTCACGCTCTGATAAAACAGGTTGTGGTATATTATCCCCATATTTATTATGAGTATCATCAGTTATTCCTTCCATGCCTTCAATTTCAGCCATGATTCTAGAAAACTATATACTAGATAAATCACTAGAAATATTAGAATTATGTGGTACTTAATATAAAGTTTCAGTAGTATTTAAGGACATATGAAGTAAATTAAAAACAAAATGATAAAGATATTATTATTATTATTATTATTAGCTAAATAAATAAAAAAAACTCTTTTTTATTTTATTTGTATAATAATAGTTTTTTATTTTTTATTTTTTTTAGAAGATATGTTTATAAATGTATATAAATGCTTTCTTTCTTTTATTTTTTTTAGAAGATAGCTACGAACATACTTATAAATATATATTCATATATTTTTCACAGGTAAAAATTATATATATATATTTTATTATTATTATTATTATTATTAATTTTTTTTAAAAAAAATAAACTAGATTATTTATAAGGTAAAATAGGTATATATAGATATAGATATAATAGGGAAAATATTTTAAACCTAACTTTTTTTATTTATTATTTTTATTAACCGTTCCCCGACAACGGCACCAAAAACTTGACGACATCCTATTGACATGTTTTCTTATCACACCCAAGTGTATGTGATCGTACAAGTAACAAAGTTCTGAAAGTCCAGGTCGAACCCACAGGTAACGGGAAACAAAGATAGGCAATAAGTATTTTGTCATTTAAAAAGAAAATAAAAGATGATGGATTTTTGTGGGGTTTTACTAACTACTAGTTTTTAAATTTTTTTTGCAATAAAACTCATTAAAAGCTATTTTTTCGTAAGTAGTTTACGGTAAAGATTTTAACAGTGTAAAATAAATTAACTAAGATACTAGTAAGAAAATGAAAAAAAAGAAATAAAAGCTAAATTTTTGTGAGATAAACTTTTTGGATTTAATAATAGCGAAATATAGAAATAATACAAATATTTATGCAAAGTTATTAAAAATAGGAAATATTAATTAATTAAGGGGAAATAATTTAAAAAATTGGGAATATACAAAACCAACACTAGATCCCACAACTTTTGTACATTTGAAAAGGATTTGGCATTTAAGACCGCAGAGTCATTCTTTATTTAAAAATAAACTTTCACTAGTCAGGGTCATATCATGTGTGTCGGGTTTGATATGAAACGACGTCGTTTGGTTTAAAGAAAATAAAAAGGCAATTGGGTAGTAGCCAGGTTCGAACCGTGCCCGCCGTGGACGTGGGTTATTTGGCGTCCAGTCCCCACCACTCTGCCACTACACAATTGCCTGTCCATTAGTGGATTGAAATATATATAAACATATATTTGAAATATAAATTGTCATATGAATTGTTTGAGTATGCTAGGTGTTTTTTTTAAGACAAAAGGAATAGTTTTACAATTCACATAATTATATTATTATTTCAAATATGTTATCTTTTGAGCCCAATATAGCCATAGTATATAAACATGTTAATGGTCATAAATTATAGATACATAGATATTTTTTGCCATAAATGAAAAAACAACCCATCTAGACAAATTTTTCCATTTATGATTAGTGCACAGAAGCTGTGGTTTCTAAGTTTTTATTGCATATCCCCAATTAAAGTTTTAGCCTACCATTTTAGAATTGAAACTGTCTTCCAAATAAAATTTAAAGATAAATTAAATAGATGCACGCAATCACCATCCAATTAAAATTAAAGTTGTAAAACCAAGGTAAGGGTAAAAACTAATATTATTATATTATTATCTCCACTTAACATGAGTTGGGGTTGAATTTGTAGAATTTGCAAAATAAAAAAGTTTAGTACAACTAGGCTAATAAAATATGCATAAATGGAAATATTGAACCAAAAATAAAATACTAAACCTTTGACTTTTGATTATTGTGAGGTCACAGTTGTTAAACTCCAAGAACACAAATAAGGTCAAACCAAATCCTAATCTAATTTGGGAGTGAGATATGGATATGGTGTGCTTGGGACTTTAGTAGGTGATTATAACAACTACGTGGCTAAGAAATCTGACATTCACTTGCAAAATCTGTCTTCTAGGGAATGAAAATATTGCTATAAAAACTGAAAATTTGGGTTTCAACTATTTTAGGGGACAACTATAAGTACTAACTAGACTAAAAATATTAAATCTAAACTTTAATAGGAATATTTTACTACTACAAATTGACAAAGGTTGTACAAGAAAACTATTATTTTATTTTAAGAAATACAGTACACAAAGTTTTGCTACATACTTTTTGAACATGAAATCATCAATTACATAAAAGTAAATTTTTAAAACTACTAGAATTAGAAAAGGCAAAGAAAAACTAAAGTTTCCTACTTCTAGGGACAATATGAAGTGATCACATGATAACCTCCCTATACTATTCTCTCCCTAACAGTGTGTGTTGTGAAGTTGTGCTCGTGAGTTGTGTCCCTTTGCTTCTCCTGCTCGTCTCTTTTTATAGGCGAAATTATGTGATGAATTCATCACTGCATTCGTCACGTTTGGAACTTCTTTCTCCTTCGCGTGTTCAGTTTTCTTCTATCGTCTGACAGGCCTTTGAATTTTAACCTACACACACACACACACACACACACACACACACACACACACAGAGAGAGAGAGAGAGAGAGAGAGAGAGAGAGAGAGAGAGAGAGACTGTTTTAAAACATCATGAATGTCGTTGTCAAAGGCATCAACGCCTTTGACAATTTATCCATGCTTTTGTCTTTTATGTTTTGTGCTTTTCATTTTTTTTATTAGTTGTAGATTTTAACAAGCACATGGGAGATTCTCTGATGTGTTTGCTGCTTCTTTCCTTTCCTTTATTGTATTATTTCACTTCATTTTTACTAAACATAAAAAATATGTAAAAACATATAATTACACGCATTTGAATGATATCATCATTAAATTATATTAATTCAAATATGCATATAAAACTAGGGATTTGGGGGATTAAATGAGCATTTTGTCTATTATATTGGCACATGAATGTGCAACATTCAGTGTTTGTCACCTCCCTATATATGTATGTGTGTTTTATGTATGGGTGATGTTTGGTAGTTTATAAGTTAGAGAGAGTTGGTGTGTGTGTGTGTGTGTGTGTTCTATATATATAACTGTGTATGTGTGTATGATATATGTGTATGATATATATACTTAGAGTTGAGAGAGGAGAAGAAGAACAAGAAGAGAAGAAGGAAGAAGAAAAGAACAAGAGAAAGAGAAAGACAGAGAGGAGAAGAAGTACAGAGAAGAATGAGAGGAGGTAGAATGCTCGCCGCCACCATAGTCGCCACCGCGGAGCTCGGGAATGCCGCCATCGGACCACCGGAGCAAGGTGAGTTCATTAACTCACTCAAGGGATGATTATAGCATATTGTATGTGTGTTTAGACGTGTGTATAGTGACCCCCAAAACCTCAGTTTTTGTCTCTACCCAGTTTCTGGGTAGAAGACAACTTTCGAGCGATTGAACTTGGTTCAATCGATCGAACTTGCTGTTTCCTCGACCGATCGAACGATCTTCGATCGAACTTAGTTTGACTTCAAGAGATCGAGAGGACCTCAATTGATCGAACCTCACAGAACATGTTTATTTTCTGTTGATTATAATATGAACTGTTTAGCTGCTTAAATGTTGATCCATGCTTTCTATATGCGTTATTGTTAATTTAAGAGATAGTGCAACACTGTAACAAGATGAACTATTTAATTGTTATATGATGATATTTCTAAACTGAATAGTAGAACGGAACTTGATTGGATGCTAATAATCAGTAACGAGTAGTTATGATGAATACAGAACATGTGATAAATCCTGTATCTAGAGCATGTGCATTGCACAACATGTGGTCATCATGCATGGGATAGTGTTATGAAGAGATAAGAGAATATGATGAGAATCTGGAACTGTGCCTCGATGTGGAATATGTGATATGTGTACTTTGGATCCATAGGATCAACGGTTGACGAGCTGGGTGGACATGGGATGGTTAGGGTTCCTAGTGTGCTTACCACTGCTGAAGATGTCCAGTGATGAGCATGTCCTGTTGAAGATGTCCAGTGTATCGTTGAAGATGTCCGACTAGTGCTCTAATGTACTCTCAGATGTGTAGACGACCAGTGAGGGTATACGTATTGTTGAAGATGTTCGATGTGCACTTACATTGTTTACAGATAGGAGGTACCGTGTAGACGACCGGTAACCCTATCAAGGGATCGTGGGACCTACTGACTAGTCGGGTGATTCCAAATGGTATTATGGCATCGACATATGGATATCAGATTGGTATTATGGTATCGACGTGTGGATATCAAATTGGTATTATTATATCGACATATGGATATAGATTAGAATAAGAACATGGATACGAGTATGAACATGGATATAGGTATGGATAGAACAGATGATGGTCCAGTCATGGATTCAGAGTCCCGACGTAAAGGTATATGCATGGGATGGATCCATGGGTTGCATGCATGGATTTGGTGAATACATGATGAGATTTTTTTACCATCATCTTTACCCTTGTCATTACTTAACATGACTCCAATTATCATTGAATTCACATATAGTTTAATGAGACCTTCGCTATGTCTGTGAGAGACGTCATTAATAAGAGATTAACTGCATTTTAAGATGCTGAATAGTGACAGGTGAGGAGTGTGTTTGATGTACTCACTCAGCTTTGTATTCAAAGTTGATGGCGTTTGTGCCCTAGACATTCAATGTCTAGAGCTTTATAGGTCTTGAGGACAAAAGACAGATGTTCCACCGGACTTGGAGCTGAAAGCTTGAAGACGAAGACGTGCCGCTTTGTAATAGTTAGTTTGTATATATGTTTTACTTCTGTTAATATTTTTTGTAGGCCTCAGACTATAAGTCAGCTATTGTATTAGATTTAGTAGACTTTTATAATTAGTACTTGGGTATATGTTGCTTCCAAACCTTTTATATTTTCCCTGTAGCCTCTGATTATGTTAATAAAATATGTTCTATGGATAGTATCCTCCCTATCATTGTGTTTATTGGTTTGAATAGATGACAATGTGGTTATTCACCAATCACGAACCTACGAAACCAAAAAGGAACTTGTTTTCTCTATTTTTGCTTCTCCAGAGCATGACAAGATTTTTGGTATCAGAGCCCAGGTTTCAGTTGTTAACCGCTTGTCTTTTGTGATTAGAATCTGAGTTCTAAGTTAATGTCGATAGCATGAGGATTAGCTCAGATGAGATGGAACTGTTATCTTGTCACGTAGACGAGAAGTTTGAAAAATCCATCCGAGAATGTTTTGTTAGCAAGTAGTAACTGTTGGAACTAGTAAGAATGTTGATAGGTGAGTTCATGAAAAATAAGGCATCTAGAGTTAGTTGTGGTTGTGGAGATCCTAAATATAGAATCGTTGGAGTTGGACACTGACAAATTCCTGAGCAATCTCGGAACAGTCAGTATGACCTAGAAGTAGAATGAGGTTAAGGATAAGATTTCGTTACCTTGAGCCACATGTTAGTTGAGTGGTCTCACATGTTAGTTGAGCAGTATTCATAGTCTGGAACCTGAGAATAGAAATAGAATGTTTAGATTTAACGTTAAGCGTAGAACCTGTAGTTTTGTAACCTTTTCCTTGAGCATAGATACATTTAGGAATACCTGGTAGGTAGTCTGACCTCTATGGTTAATATTATTGTTCATGTGAGGTATTTATATTGCTTGATGTGATCGTATTATATAGTGGTATTGTATATTTACCACATGTTCTTGCTTGAGCTATAAGATAGAATGCAACTGACCGAGTAGTTTTTCATTTGTAGGTAGCGACACTGAACACTACCAGCACTCGTTATGGTTAGAACGACTGGAGGAAACCCGGGCCAGCTGAATGGAGTAGCTGATGTAGTACCTCCCGAGATAGATCCAACAGGAATGTTCAGAGTTTTCATCCGTCGCATGGAAAAAATTATCAATCGTCCTGATCATGTTATCAGCAATGAAGCACCAGTACGTCAAACGAGAGTCAAGTTGCTAAAGGAATTTCGTGCTCTTCAACCAGATACCTTTACCAGATTAACTGGAGCATGGAAAGCTGAGTAGTGGATTCGCCAGATAGAATTGATATTTGAGACACTTGAATGTACTAACACTGAGAAAAGAGATTTGGCCGTATTTCAACTGACATTCTCAGTAGCAGATTGGTGGGACATAGTTAAAGCTACGATAGGTGAAGAAATTGTGTGAAGAATGACTTGAGAATCATTCAAGACTCGATTTCTAGAGAAGTACTTCCCAGAATTTGAGAAGAACAATAGGGAAATGGAGTTCATATAATTTGTTCAAGGTAGTTTTATAGTGCTAGAATATACAACTCAATTCGAGAGGCTATCACGATTTGCACCGCATATAATCGATACACCAAGAAGGAAGATCAAAGATATCATTAGGGATTAGTTCCTCATATTCGTCATACGACTATAGGACATTTAAACCAATCTTTTGAAGCTCTGATAGAAATGGCAACGAAACTAGAAGATGATACTCAGAGTAGCGAAGGACCATACTTTGATCAAACATTGCCAGAAAATGATCAACTTTTCCTAACGAATCAGAGAAGAAGAGAAAGTCAGTTTGTGTTGGAAGCTAACCAAGTTCAACAAGGAAACACTGAGAAGTTACATGGGCAACCGCCAGAAGCACAAGAGATTGGGGAATGAAAAGAAAGAATCAATACCAGTGGCGACTCCAACACAACATTGGGAATGAGATATCAACTACAATTGTGGAGTACCAGGACACCATTCCCAAGAATGCAGAGCGTTAAGGAAATCTAATAGACGAGGAGTACAATGCTTTAATTGTGGTAAAATTGGTCATGTCTGTAAGTTTTGTCCAGAACTAGAGACGCAACACAATGCTTCATCACAACAAGTACCACGAGGGCAAACTTGCTGAACAAATAATTGGTCTCGACTTAGACAAGGATGATAGGCAAAAGGTACAACCCTCAACACCTACATTTTGTTTTATATATGATCCCGATATTGCAGGAAGTTGGCATTCCTTTGATTTGATAGTAAGAGGATTAGACTAATTAGCTCACCCTACAATGTTGAGCCTACATTATAAATTGTAGATACCTGAACAATTCGTTTGACACTGATCGACAGTAGTTATCCAAGTATAGATATAACATCAATTGCATCCGTATATGACATCTTTTGCATCCCTACCTAACGTCAATTGCATCCCCATACAACATCATTTGTATCCTTATATGCCATCCTTTGCCTCCCTACACGAAAGACTACGCCAACCGTTGGTATGTTGGACAGAGATGAGGAATCTCAATTTTCTTGAGACGCAGACTTGATAAGAGAGGACAAACTAGAATATTACGAGTCTACAAGAGAGGATACTTGGGATGCAAAGACAATACCAGAATTTCAAAGGAGTACCACAGAAGATCGGTTTTCGACAACGATTTCCTATTGGTTTCACCCTTTCGAGATGTTATATAGTAGATCGACTCACGGAATCAATATATAACATTGTCTAACCTGTTTAGTTGGTATGTGGAAGCAGAACGAGTATTTAACAGATGGTATGATCTCGAGGCATGATTTTATCAATAGTACGTGGGAATTTGGAGACATATGAGGAAGTTGAAGTCACCAACTACGATGTCGGAGACAAAATGCTTTCAGGTCAACACTTTAAAGGACGACAACAACAAGGGAGTTAACAAGGACGTCGTGTGCAACATGAGACCGACAAAGGATGCTAACGATCATAACAAGGAGTCCAGAGATGGGAGACAACAAACTGATGCTATAGTATAGACAACGTCAGCACAGTGATTCGAGGTGATGAGATTCGAGGTGAAAAGTGCATGTTCATAGCGTATTATATGGTCTTTTATGTATACTTTTATCCCCAAAGTCCCTACACTTAGGTGCATTCTAATAACAATGTTCTTTTTATTGTGTTAATGCTAAACCATATGTTTTTGCATTGTTTTATAGGTATTAGGATGTAAATCAATGAAGTGGAGCTAGAGAAAGTGATTCTGGTGAAGAGAACAACGGAAGCAGCTAGGAAAACGCAATTTTTGACAATGAAGACTTCAGATTTGGAAGATTTTCCTTGAGATATGAAATGTAGATCTTTGAGTTATGATCGTGTGGCCTCAAATGGGAGGTCAATCCGAGGTCCGAGTGAAAAGTTATGGACATTCTCCCATCGGTGCGCAGAGTTGTCAAAATCAGAGGAGTGCAAGCCCTTGAGCAGAGTTCAATCGATTGAGAGTTCGATAGATTGAACTTTATTTTCATCCAAAAGTTGCGTAAACTCTGCAGGAACCCTATATATAAGTCGTTTTGACGCCAGACGAAGGGAGGACGCTCTAGAACGCAGAAAACAGCAGTTTAGGGTAGTTTTAGGGTTAGATTAGGAGTAGATTAGGTTAGATTCATCTTTTTCTTCCTCTTTTTCATTAATTTATTGAAGATTATTGAAGATTCAAGTTGATTTCATGTTTATTTCAAGTTTATTTCAGATTATATCCAGGTTTTTCTTTTCAATCTTTGTTATTTGATTGTTACTAGTTTATATGTTATGATTACTTTAGGTTACTGTTTCTGCACTAGTTTTATTATGTTTCCGTAGTTTAGACTTTGGGAATATGTGATGAAATATTGATTCCCAACCTCTGCCATGCAATCTTTAGAAAACCTAGGTTCGATCGATCCAGGGTATTTCGATCGATTGAACCAGGGCCATACTCAAGCGATCGAAGGCATTTCGATCGATTGAAGGATGACGCTGTCTGATCGATCGAGAGCGCTTCGATCGATCGAACATGTTAACTCTTGAGATGATTCTTTTAAGTATTCCATGACTTTCTATTTTAGAAATCTGTCATCAAATTGTCCCAATAAGCTCAGTTTGTCACAACAATATTTAGAACTTAAATCCTTAAGGCCTTTTTTTTAATGACTTTTGAAAACCACTTTGAATGCTAACACCATTTAGAGTGCTAGTAATAACCATTGTTTTAAACTGTCTTCCAAGTATTTTAAATCACTTGTGATGATGTAGTCCCGGTCATGAAAGGGCTATTGATTCTTTATCTTTAGAAAAATACAGAATGCTGAAGAGGAATGAACTCCATAGAACATTAACGAGTATGCATGATAGATGGTTAGGATCAATGTGGATTCACGTGTTTCCAACACCTTTAATTTAGTTGTTTAATTATATTGTTTCTTTATGTTTTGTTTATTATTTAGTTTACTTCCATTAATTAGGATTCGTTAGAACATCCATTCCCAACATTTTTATTTTCTTATCCTTTTCATTAGGTTGTAACTTAGTATATATTATTTCTATTCCTTTCCTATGGGATCGACCTGGAATTATCCAGTGTTACTTGCACGATCACCTGTACTTGGGTGTTGCACAAGGGCGCACAACTTTTTAGTCATGTCAAGTTTTTGGCACTGTTGCCGGGGAAGGCAACTAGGTTAGGATTTTACTAAGTTATTCCTAATGTTTCTTACATTTAAAAAAAAAAATTTGGACTTTTTCTCTCACAAGATAAAAATAAAAAAAATAACAATTATATTTTTTGAAAATTTTGGGTAAGCATGTCTTATCCATATTACCCTCCATACACACACAAACACAAACGCTACCAATAGGTACACACTTGAAAATCAATGTAATTATCCTCCAAGTTGGCAAGCACCCACATATGACCCGCATTATCAACCTGAATGCTACCAACCACCACAATGGGGAAATGATAGTGGTAGTCCCCCGTATTATCAAACGTATCAAGAACCTCCACATGAAGAGTTCTATCAACCGCAATGGGGTTATAACCAAAATAATAATATAGGATATGTTGGGTTTGTGCCCTCAAACCATTACTTTATGTATGAGACATTAGCATTATAATATATTGATATCAGCTTTACATTTCATTGTGTATGTTTCTTTCATGAGATGATTGTTTTATCCTTAAGTATCATAGTAAGCAATTCGTGTGTGTATGAGATACACACAAGTGAGATACGAATTACTATTCTTTGATACTTAGAATATGTCACAGTGGATGATGAGACTGGATACCTCATCAGGTCTACACTGTAGCATACTTAACTACCATTGGATGGAGTGATTAATCTCAATCACTAGAGTGTAGCTCTTAGTTGATATGCTAGTGCTTATAGTGCATTGACGGACCTGAGCTTTCCTATTGACGCTTAAGGCTGTCAACTGTCAATAGGAACTCATAACTTGTATAAGGTATGTGTTCTCAATCTTGAGATGATTATGAACACAGACTATGGATATGGCTGCTTTGACTTACCAATCAGTGAGGTCTATAGAAGATCAACACTTGGGTATCTTGGGTATGTCATGTCCATAGGGTTGTGAACATATATTGTCAAGATAGAATCTACCCTCTGATACAGAGTAAGCATTCCCTTGAGAATGTCACCAAGTTGATTACTGAGTACTGCAGTCTTGTTGATAAGAGTTATCAACATGTTTGGTAATCATGAGTAGTGAATGGGACTCAAGGAATACAAGAAGTAATCATGATTCAGGTTGACAGTAACAGTTATCCGACTACCTGAATATGATTATGAATGCTGACGGTAGAGGGACATTAGTACACCATACAAGTCTAGTTATCGCTTCGGATATGTTCTTTTGCGTTGGAGTTCAGTTATCGTTTTATAGTGGAATAAACGTTAACTGACCAGTTAGTTAGTTTGCTGATCAAAGAGTTTGGTCATGGTAATTAACAAACTGGTCTGAGCCAACAATAAAGAGCCTAGGAGGTCCCACTCTTAGCTCCGCTAGGATGCTTGGAAAGACACTTGAGGAAGCTGTTAAGACAGGTTCGATCGATCGAAGTATGTTCGATCGATTGAAGTCAGCAGGTTCGATCGATCGAGAATGGTTCGATCGATCGAAGGTTCGATCGATCGAAGTCACTTCGATCGATCGAAGTCTAGGTCGGTTCTGGAAATCTATAAATAGGGCAGCTGCGTTCTGGAAGTAAGTGATCGTCGTTTTCATACGAAGAAGCTGCAGAAACTATCATAGTCTTCCCAAAACCTTCCTATCCTCTGTATTAGGGTTCCCACCAACCCTAGTCTTTCCGGCAGGCATCCGCAGGAGTCATAAGGGTGAAGATCATCTAGTGGAGGCTGCTGGAAGTTAAAGTTTCAGAATTGGGTTCAAGACACTAAGGTATAATTCTTGCACCTCCTTGTACGCATCTATGGAATTGACGAGTAGTAGATCCTGGAATACCAAAAGTTATATAACTTAACCTATTTCCGCTGCGCGTTTAAACTCTCACTTTAAACCATTTTTTCCTTCAATTGGTATCAGAGCCACGCTCGTTTGGATCTATAGATGCGTTTTTGGAACCCTAGTTTTGATTTGCATGTTTATTTTAGAACTGTTTTCGAAACTGCATCGTCACAGATCTGTTTCTGCAGTGTTATCGCAGCAGAATACAAAACTGTGATTGCATAGGATGCAAGGTGGGTTCGATCGATCGAACTTGTTTCGATCGATCGAACATTCTGTTCTCAATCGATCGAACAGTCTTCGATCGATCGAACCTTCTGGTATTCGATCGATCGAACGAAGTTCGATCGATCGAGATAGATACTTTGTCAGGTTCTCTGTTTCACAGTTTTAAAGTGTTTTGAAATTAAAAACTTTAATTTTAAAATGTTCTGTAAAATTTTCAAATCATTTTGTGAAACAGAATGTTCAAGCGATTGAACAGTGTTCAATCGATCGAAGGTTCGAGCGATCGAACGGTCTTCGATCGATCGAACTGTGACAGAGAAGTAAGATGCTGTTTTAAGTTCTAATTCAGTATGTAAAGTGTTTATATACTGTGTGAATCAATTAAGTGTTCCAATAGTTACATATATTTGTTATGTATGTGTGGATGCGTGTACGACTAACCCTTTTGCAGCAAAATAAGTCGCTATCTCCCATGGCACCAAGTCGTTTAAATATTTATATTTAAATTGTTTGAGATTGGTGCATGTTGTAATTTATTAATGGTTTGGTTTTAAGGCGTATGTAAAGGGCGCTGCGGCTTCAATCCTACGAAAAGGAAAGTCGCACCGGTTTCCCTAGCCTTTTATTTATTTTTATTTCTTTTTTGCTATTTCCTTTTTCTAGATAAATTGTAAGCTTCAAAAGAAGCATAGGTCCAATGTAATAGAATTAGAAATTCCATGAAGATGGAGCAAGGAGCCGTTGTCCATAAAGATGGAGCCGGAGGCGACCAAACCAAGAAGGTGTTCTATGGAAATAGAGCCATGGGAGATAGAGGCATTGTTTGAATGCCTATATTTCATTTTAGTTTTTTGTTTTATGTGCTTGTTTTGTGATTGGCGTATAATACATTGTTGCATGCACTTAAAATAAGTTTTCTAAAATAAAATTCAAAAACCGTTTTCAACACATTAGTAAACATTGGATGTTTATGGGTAGTGTGTGGAAACATTTTTCAAAAGCAAAATCCTTAATTTACTAAATCTAGTGGGAGAGGGTCTTATCAAATAACACCCACGATCTTCCATTAACGGTTCATTGTAAGATGAGTAGTGTATTCTGTGTCACCTCGCCAGGGGTGATCATTCCATACGGAGGGTACACTGCTCATTGGTTACTAGATGTGAACTTCCTATGGATAGGATCAATCAGACGTGTTAGAGGGTGACCACCACACGGAGGCGCTACTTGAGACGGTTGTGATTGGATCCTAGTTAATGGTACACACTAGCTAAGCTATGGATAAGGGATCCCACACGGGGCATTATTCAGAAACTTAGAGATCAAATAGGTTCGGGAGTCATGGATATTTTGCAAGAGTTGCATAGCGGATAAGTCATGATAAATCGAAAGATCGAACATTGACCACCACACGGAGGCTTTATTTTTTCGTTTCGATATTCCGGCGACTTTGTTTTAAATAAGAGTTTTAAGGATTCTTTTATTTCAAACTGTCAATTCTGATATCCATATTTATTTTGTTTGTTTTGATTTTCAGTAATCATAATGTCTGGATCTGCATTTAGTCCACTTGCCACCATACTCACTCAAAACAAGTTAACTGGAAATAACTACACTGAATGGAAACGTAACCTTGACATCGTTTTAACTGCGGAGGATCACATATATGTCCTCACCACCCCAAGCCCTGAAGAACCCGCGGCAAATGCTTCGGCAGCTGCCAGACGCGAGTTCGACAAATGGAAGAAGTCGAATGGAATGGCCCGTTGTTACATTCTAGCCTCAATGGCTGGTGTGTTACAACACCAATTCCAATCGAACGATTCTGCCAGTGACATTATCACATCCCTGAAAAAGATGTTTGGGGAGCATGGCAGGCCTGCCAGACAGGTAGCCATGCAGAAGATAATGAGTGCAAAGATGTCGGAAGGTACTCCAGTCAAAGAACATGTTTTAAAAATGATTGGTTATTTAAACGAACTAGAGACCTTGGGAGCCAACATCGATGCACAGACCCAAGTTGATATGATCCTCAACTCGCTGTCGCCATCATTCTCTCAATTCAAACTTAACTATAATATGAATCAAATGGATTTTTTAATGAGCAAATTAATGAGTTCTTTACTGGTAGCAGAAGGGGTGATCAAACCTGGGGGCAGCGTTTTAAACGTTGAGAAAAGCGCTTCTTCTTCCCGATCTACACTCAAAGGTAAGAAAGGAAAGAAGAAGGCTGGCACTGGTGGTTCAAGTGTTGGACCGGTCCCTAAGATTGCAAAATCTAAGGGAAAAGGTAAGGGCAAAGGGAAGGTGGGTGGCCAAGGCAAAGGAAAGTGTTTCCAATGCGGTGAGAAGGGCCACTGGAAGAGGAACTGTCCAGAATTCTTAGCTACAAGAGTTCAAGGTATGATTGAATCACATGTGATTGAAGTAAGTTTTATTACGGATACTTCAAACACTTGGTGCATTGATTCTGGTGCGACTAACCATATCTGTAATTCATTGCAGGGGTTTAGATCAACCAGGAAATGCAGTGATGGGGAGATCGTACTTACTCTAGGTTCTAGCGCAACCGTATCTGCGGTTGCTATAGGAGTCGTAGTTTTAGAATTTTCAGACAATAAAGTTTTGATTTTATCAGATGTACTTTACGTCCCTTTAATGAGACGTAATTTAATTTCAGTTTCTAATTTAACGAATAATGGTTATTCCTTTCATTTTGGAACTGAAGTTGTCATTAAAAGAAGCAGTTCTTTTATATGTTCTGGTGTTAAATCAAATGGTTTGTATGTGATTACTCCCAATATTTCAAAAGATTCTTGTTTGGAACTTAATAACTCAGTGGTAACTTTACCATCTAAAAGAAAGGAACCTTCCACTAATCCAACAAGGCTTTGGCATATGAGGCTTGGCCATATCAATCTGAATAGGATTGGCAGACTAGTCAAAGAAGGGGTCTTAGGCGATTTGGTTCTCGAACCAATGGAAGTCTGCGAGTCTTGTTTGGAGGGTAAGATGACCAAAAGGCCCTTTCCTGCAAAGGGCAATAGGACCAATGCATTGTTGGAATTAGTTCATACTGATGTGTGTGGACCAATAAATATTAGAGCAAGGGGTGGTTATGAGTATTTCATAACATTTACCGATGACCACTCTAGGTATGGATATGTGTACCTAATGCAGCACAAGTCTGAAGCCTTTGAAAAGTTCAAAGAGTTTAGGGCTGAAGTGGAGAAGCAATCGGGCACACATATCAAGGCCATTTGATCTGATCGAGGTGGCGAGTACCTCTCTAATGAGTTTATTGATCACCTCGTACAGAATGGGATTCTGTCACAGTTGACTGCACCTGGTACGCCTCAGCAGAACGGCGTAGCGGAGAGAAGGAATCGGACTCTTTTAGACATGACTAGGTCGATGATGAGTTATTCAGAGTTGCCATTATTCCTTTGGGGTTATGCTTTGGAAACCGCTGCATACATACTAAATCTAGTACCAAGCAAATCTGTTCCCAGGACACCACGAGAGATGTGGATTGGGCGCAAGCCTTCTTTGCAACATCTCCGGATATGGGGGTGTCCGGCACATGTGCTCAAAGGAAAGATGAGCAAGTTGGATTCTAGATCGGAAGTATGTTACTTTGTAGGGTATCCAAAGGGTACTTATGGATGGTATTTTTATGATCCAAGAGAACAGAAAGTGTTTGTTAGTACAAATGCTGTTTTCTTGGAGGATGATTATATCATGAACCATAAACCTAAGGGAAGGATAGATCTTAGAGAGATAGAAGGAGAGCCCTCGGTCCAACCCGCAGTTGATAATGATGAAAATCAAGAAAATACCACTTCTTCACCCATTTCCGCACCGGTACCTCGTCGTAGTGGGAGGATTATCAGCCAGCCTGATAGATACATGTTCTTAGGAGAAGTTTTTGAAGCTGTCTCCATAGAATCTGAATCTGATCCTACCACTTACGAAGAGGCAATGGCTGATGTTGATTCAGCTCATTGGATTAAAGCTATGAAGGCTGAATTGGAATCTATGGATTCCAATCAGGTCTGGGATCTTGTAGAACTTCCAGCCAATATTAAATCCATTGGCTGCAAGTGGGTCTATAAGAGGAAAAGAGGATCTGATGGAAAGGTTGAGACCTTTAAGGCAAGGCTTGTGGCGAAAGGCTATACTCAGAGGGAGGGCATTGACTATGAGGAAACCTTCTCGCCGGTAGCCATGCTCAAGTCCATCAGAATACTCTTATCCATTGCTGCATGCCTAGATTATGAAATCTGGCAGATGGACGTCAAGACTGCATTCTTGAATGGCAATCTTGAGGAGGACATCTATATGCAACAACCAGAAGGGTTCATAGCTGGTCGGAAAGGTAACTTGGTATGCAAGTTGCAAAAGTCCATTTATGGGCTTAAGCAGGCATCCAGAAGTTGGAACATCCGATTTGACCAAGCGGTCAAGTCGTTTGGTTTCATACAGAATCTGGATGAGCCTTGTGTATACAAGAAATGTGAAGGGAAAGTAGTGGCTTTTCTTGTGCTTTACGTTGACGACATTCTACTCATTGGGAATGATGTAGCGGCGCTGTCAACGGTCAAGGTTTGGCTAGCTAGTACTTTCGATATGAAGGATCTAGGAGAGGCGAGCTATATTCTTGGGATAAAGCTCTTTCGGGATCGCAAGCGAAAGATAATGGGATTATCTCAAGCTGGTTATATCGAGAAAGTGCTAACTAGATTTTCAATGGATAATTCGAAGAAAGGTTTGTTACCTTTCAGGCATGGTTTAGCGTTCTCCAAGGACCAGTGTCCAAAGACACAAGAGGAGAGGAATCGCATGGCAGGAATTCCCTATGCCTCGGCAGTGGGAAGTCTCATGTATGCGATGTTATGCACTAGACCAGATATCTGCTTTGCCGTTGGCATGGTTAGCAGGTATCAATCAAATCCTGGTCCAGAGCACTGGACAGCCGTTAAGCACATTCTTAAGTACTTGAGAAGAACTAAAGGTTACATGCTTATGTACGGCAGTGGTGAGTTAATTCCAGTAGGATACACTGACTCGGACTTTATGTCAGATAAAGATTCGAGAAAGTCGACATCCGGACATCTCTTTACCTTGGGAGGTGGTGCTGTTAGTTGGAGGAGCATTAAGCAGAAATGCATTGCAGACTCAACTACAGAAGCTGAGTATGTGGCTGCTTGTGAAGCCGCAAAGGAAGCTGTTTGGCTCAAGAAGTTCCTTATGGAACTCGAGGTGGTACCAGCGTCGTTGTCACCTATTACGCTATACTGCGATAATAGTGGGGCAGTGGCTCAGTCCAAGGAGCCAAGGAACCACGGGAAGGGAAAGCACGTAGAGCGGAAATATCATCTTATCCGAGATATTGTTCAACGTGGAGATGTGACTGTCACCAAGATTGCCACCGCTGACAATCTTGCTGATCCGTTTACAAAGGCCTTGCCACAGAAGGTCTTTGATCGTCATCTAGATAGTCTAGGTCTCAGATGTAATCCTATATGGCTATGAGTGCAAGTGGGAGTTTGTTGGGTTTGTGCCCTCAAACCATTACTTTATGTATGAGACATTAGCATTATAATATATTGATATCAGCTTTACATTTCATTGTGTATGTTTCTTTCATGAGATGATTGTTTTATCCTTAATTATCTTAGTAAGCAATTCGTGTGTGTATGAGATACACACAAGTGAGATACGAATTACTATTCTTTGATACTTAGAATATGTCACAGTGGATGATGAGACTGGATACCTCATTAGGTCTACACTGTAGCATACTTAACTACCATTGGATGGAGTGATTAATCTCAATCACTAGAGTGTAGCTCTTAGTTGATATGCTAGTGCTTATAGTGCATTGACGGACCTGAGCTTTCCTATTGACGCTTAAGGCTGTCAACTGTCAATAGGAACTCATAACTTGTATAAGGTATGTGTTCTCAATCTTGAGATGATTATGAACACAGACTATGGATATGGCTGCTTTGACTTACCAATCAGTGAGGTCTATAGAAGATCAACACCTGGGTATCTTGGGTATGTCATGTCCATAGGGTTGTGAACATATATTGTCAAGATAGAATCTACCCTCTGATACAGAGTAAGCATTCCCTTGAGAATGTCACCAAGTTGATTACTGAGTACTGCAGTCTTGTTGATAAGAGTTATCAACATGTTTGGTAATCATGAGTAGTGAATGGGACTCAAGGAATACAAGAAGTAATCATGATTCAGGTTGACAGTAACAGTTATCCGACTACCTGAATATGATTACGAATGCTGACGGTAGAGGGACATTAGTACACCATACAAGTCTAGTTATCGCTTCGGATATGTTCTTTTGCGTTGGAGTTCAGTTATCGTTTTATAGTGGAATAAACGTTAACTGACCAGTTAGTTAGTTTGCTGATCAAAGAGTTTGGTCATGGTAATTAACAAACTGGTCTGAGCCAACAATAAAGAGCCTAGGAGGTCCCACTCTTAGCTCCGCTAGGATGCTTGGAAAGACACTTGAGGAAGCTGTTAAGACAGGTTCGATCGATCGAAGTATGTTCGATCGATTGAAGTCAGCAGGTTCGATCGATCGAGAATGGTTCGATCGATCGAAGTCACTTCGATCGATCGAAGTCTAGGTCGGTTCTGGAAATCTATAACTAGGGCAGCTGCGTTCTGGAAGTAAGTGATCGTCGTTTTTATACGCAGAAGCTGCAGAAACTATCATAGTCTTCCCAAAACCTTCCTATCCTCTGTATTAGGGTTCCCACCAACCCTAGTCTTTCCGGCAGGCATCCGCAGGAGTCATAAGGGTGAAGATCATCTAGTGGAGGCTGCTGGAAGTTAAAGTTTCAGAATTGGGTTCAAGACACTAAGGTATAATTCTTGCACCTCCTTGTACGCATCTATGGAATTGACGAGTAGTAGATCCTGGAATACCAAAAGTTATATAACTTAACCTATTTCCGCTGCGCGTTTAAACTCTCACTTTAAACCATTTTTTCCTTCAGGATATAGTAGTAGTTGCCACGATTACCAAACATACCAAGACTTTCCCTTTGGCGAGTCTTGTCCACAAACTCAATGGGAAGGGGACTATTATCAACAACAATGGGGCGAAACTTCATATAGTAATAATGAGGAGAATAACCAAGTTGAGGATAGTGGTATGTTAAAATTACTATTTAGTGAAATGAAAAGGCTAGATAGTGCACTAGATAAATTAGAAAATAGATATCAACAAGCATATGCTAACCAACCTTTAGATGACTATACCAGTCCTTCAACACTACAACCTAATTTTCAAGACATTAACAATGGAATGGAAATAGAGGACTATGACGGGTTTATACCGAATGAGGTTAACAACTCACTCGAGAAAGTCATAACCCAACAAGAACTCCAAAACCAAACCATTAAGCATGAAGTTGTAGAACCATCTTCTCCTCAATATGCAACCCCAGACATCAACTCCTTCACTGCCTGGATAAAGTTGCACAATTCCTTTGTGCAGAGAACCTCAATAGATGACATATGTAGTGAGGAAAGTTACACGAATGAGAATGAGAGTTTTACAGATAATGAGAGTTTAGGTGATTACACACAACTAGGAAAGGAGGAGTCCCCTGTTGACTCTCTCCCTAACTTTGATAGTGACCCTAGGGAGGACATACTTGAAAAAATCTAAATCCAATTTAGATTCATGTGATATTCATGAACCCTCACCTCTTTCGGCCGAAGAGGTGGTGTCACCAAGTTGCCCATCATCTATCCTTGCTATCAATCAAATCTCTCATCCTGAGCTCGAAAATCATGTGTACCCTACTCTTGAACAAAAAGAATGTGTTATGGAAGAGGATGGTAAGGATTCTAGAACATGTACTTCACAAAATTTTAACTTTCAAAATTCTTTGAGAGAAGACTTGGAAAATATCGCGCCCACTTTAGATGATCTTAAACTTAAACAAGAAGCTAGTAATCTGCTAGACTGTTTGACCTTCTTGAGTAATACTGACATTGAGGCCCAAATAGATAGCTTTATCCAAGTCCAGTCCAAAACTATTTACATAGAACAGAAATACAATTCATATGATCATATCTCTATAGATTCTGTTATAATACAAGAGGATGGTAATAAAGCTAAATTAGAATATTACTTAGGCCCTACCCCTTTTATCAAACTATGGCCATCTCCTTGTATTAAAATAGAGGCTGTTATAGAAAATATCAACACTAAAGATCGTTTCATGCATATAATTCCTAAAAAGTGTGGTATTCCTCCTGTAACTGTCCCCAATAACTTTGGAAGCCATAGGTTTTGCATCATCTCCTCTGACCTTGAGCCTGACATTAGTTGGGGGGAGTTGTATTTTTCTGAGGATCCCAATGTTCTTCTTACTATTAAATTATTTCATTGGGAAGATCCTCATAAATTTTGGTATTACTTTATGATAAAAATCTTGATTAACCGAATTTATTTACTCAGTAGTTCTATTATATTATCTATTTTTCCTTGTTGCAACTAATGATTTTGCAGGTAACTTAAAATTTTTTTTGGATATTAACGCCTCGAGGTAACATCCTTCCTTCTCTCGCTTTACTTTACATGTCCATGTGCTTAGTTTAGAACATTGAGGACAATGTTTAGTTTTAGTTGGGGGGAGTGAGTCATTGCATGCCTCGTTTATTTCTTTTTATGCTTTCGTGTCAATACACCTGCTTAGCAGCAACTCAAACTCAGTAAATTAAAATTGTAAAAATTTTTAAAATTTTTAATTTTATTTTTAAAGATAATAAAATGGTTCTTGTATTTCTCTCTTAGTTAATGTAGTTAGTTATGATGCATTAGTGTTATTTTCTGTATGTTATTAGTATGTAATACACAATGGTAGTTTGTTTACTATCTTAGTTATAGTATATTTTATGCTTTTTAATCTTCAAACAACTTTGAGCATGTTGTGACAACCTTGTACATAGCTAAAATGGATTAGTAAGCATAGCTTAGGTGTCTTAAGAGACTGTAGTGGAGACTAATAACCCAAATGAGCTTTTGTGCCATTCTTTGTTTTTGAGAGTTTTATAAAATTACATTTACTTTTTGAAAAGCGTTGTAATTCGTTGTAAGTCTCATTTTTCTTCTTCATTTTGACTGATCACTAGAAGAGAACGTTCATGATTTACCAACTTTAGAGCTCTTGAATTTACTAAAATGAATAATCCTATGAACTTAGAAGATGATTTAGGCCATGTTTTGACCATACACGCATAATACAGCTTTGGCTTACCTCTATGATATTCCTTCACTTCACCTCTTGAGCTTATCATAATTGCCTTGTTTTCACAATCCTAAAGTTCATACCTAACTCCAAATTAGGAGTTCAAGCCTCAGTTCTTTATTTAGGTGTGGTTAGAATGTGTTGCGTTGACAAGAAGTTTGTTAGTGTGAATAAGGGAAAGTTGGAAAGAAAAAAAAGAAAGAGAAAAAGAAAAAAAAAAAAGAAAAAAAAGGGCATGAAAAGAATAAAAAAAAATGCCAATGGTTGTTACAAAAGAAAAAAATAATAATAAAAAGGAGAGTGTGGGAAAGAAAATAAAAAAAAGAAAATATTTTAAAAAAAAAAAAGAGAAAAGAGAGATTGGAGATGTGGGAAAGTTTGAAAAGTTATAGTAGACATTCTAATCACATCCGTTGACCTTATTGAAAATCACGAACCTCTTTCTTTCACCTAGCGCCTCTTTTTCAAAGTCCTGATGTTTTTAAGTAAATTGGATTTGAAGTTAAGGTAATAAGAGAGTCTCCACGGTATCTCGCTCTTCTAGTGAAAAGTATCCTTTTAAGAGACTTTGTGCACTAAAATGTCCGTTTTTCTATTTAGATATGAGAAGCATTAGATTCCATTCACATTTACTCTTTATAGCTTCCATATCATGAGTGATAATTATTACACCCAATTCGGAGTGATTTCATCTTGAGAGCGTAATCCCGGTAAGAGTTGAGTCAAAATGAACGTCTTGATAGTGTCTTAGGTTATGCGAGCTTTGAAATTAAAGTTTTGTATTTGGGTTGTCCATTCACACACACACTTGAAGATTGATAGGTATGGAATATTCTAATGACTTTGATAGTAGATTAACTGTAATATGTGTGTTGCATTGCTATGGCTTATTAGAGAGTTTCATGAGATTGTTAAGCTTAACTATATTGCTAAATGAGAGGAAAAAAATTCTTCGAAAACATTTAAATGAGAACCATTACCATAAATATGAATTTTGTGGATAAATTCACTATAAACCCCCACGAGACAACACTCGTCCACTAGGGGGAACCTAGGGGTTTAAAGGCTTGTTGTATACGCTAAATGCAATTGCGATTCCTGCGAAAGTGAGTTAGGATTTTACTTTATTTTGTTTTCAATTGTTAGAGTTAATTAAACATTGTTGTAGTTCGCTTCATTGCTAGGGACTAGCAACGAGCTAGTTGGGGGGTGTGATTCGAGGTGAAAAGTGCATGTTCTTAGCGTATTATATGGTCTTTTATGCATACTTTTATCCCCAAAGTCCCTACATTTATGTGCATTCTAATAACAATATTCTTTTTATTGTGTTAATGCTAAACCATATGTTTTTGTATTGTTTTATAGGTATTAGGATGTAAATCAATGAAGTGGAGCTAAAGAAAGTGATTCTGGTGAAGAGAACAACGGAAGCAGCTGGGAAAACACAATTTTTGACAATGAAGACTTCAGATTTGGAAGCTTTTCCCAGAGATATGAAATGTATATCTTTGAGTTACGGTCGCATGGCCTCAAACGGGAGGTCAATTTGAGGTCCGAGTGAAAAGTTGTGGCCATTCTCCCATCGGTGCGCAGAGCTGTCAAAATTAGAGGAGTGCAAGCCCTTGAGCAGAGTTCAATCGATTGAGAGTTGGATCGATCGAACTAAGCTCGATCGATTGAACTTTATTTTCATCCAAAAGTTGCGTAAACTCTACAGGAACCCTATATATAAGTCGTTTTGACGCCAGACGAAGGGAGGACGCTCCAGAACGCAGAAAATAGCAGTTTAGGGTAGTTTTAGGGTTCGATTAGGAGTAGATTAGGTTAGAGTCATCTTTTTCTTCCTCTTTTTCATTAATTTATTGAAGATTATTGAAGATTCAAGTGGATTTCATGTTTATTTCAAGTTTATTTCAGATTATATCCAGGTTTTTCTTTTCAATCTTTGTTATTTGATTGTTATTAGTTTATATGTTATGATTACTTTAGGTTACTGTTTCTGCACTAGTTTTATTATGTTTCCGTAGTTTAGCCTTTGGGAATATGTGATGAAATATTGATTCCCAACCTCTGCCATGTAATCTTTAAAAAACCTAGGCTCAATCGATCGAAGGTATTTCGATCGATTGAACCAGGGCTATACTCAAGCGATCGAAGGCATTTCGATCGATTGAAGGATGACGCTGTCCGATCGATCGAGAGTGCTTCGATCGATCGAACATGTTAACTCTTGAGATGATTCTTTTAAGTATTCTATGACTTTCTATTTTAGAAATCTGTCATCAAATTGTCCCAATAAGCTCAGTTTGCCAAAACAGTTTTTGAACTTAAAGCCTTAAGGCCTTTTCTTCAATAACTTTTGAAAACCACTTTGAATGCTAACACCATTTAAAGTAAAAGTAATAACCATTATTTTAAACTGTCTTCCAAGTATTTTAAATCACTTGTGATGATGTAGTCCGGGTCATGAAAGGTCTATTGATTCTTTATCTTTAGAAAAATACGGAATGCTGAAGAGGAATAAACTCCATAGAACATTAATGAGTATGCATGGTAGATGGTTAGGATCAATGTGGATTCACGTGTTTCCAACACCTTTAATTTAGTTGTTTAATTATAATGTTTCTTTATGTTTTGTTTATTATTTAGTTTACTTCAATTAATTAGGATTCGTTAGAACATCCATTCCCAACATTTTTATTTTCTTTTCCTTTTCATTAGGTTGTAACTGAGTATATATTCTTTCTATTCCTTCCCTGTGGGATCGACCTGGAATTATCCAGTATTACTTGCACGATCACCTATACTTGGGTGTTACACAAGAGCGCACAAATTTTTAGTCGTGTCACACAGTATGAAGCATCTTCGGTGACGGGAGTAGACGACAACGCTTCGCTGCAACTTAGATGAGATTAGAACACTTAATCAATAGAACCCTCACACCATAGAGTTTGATCTGAGGAAAGATCCTTTTGTGATTGGAGACTAGCCATTTCAGATTTTGTAAGATAATTAGATTGTGCTACCCAGAACCTTTTCCCGAAGTTCGACGCATGAATTTATATATCTAAACACAAGGATTGTTAGCTGTCACCCTAGTACTCGTAGATCGTTGATATCTTTGTATCGCATGTTTAGAACTTAACCCTTTGTCCGCTGATGTGATCATTTATGTAAAACGATAACTTGAGTATCCTAGAGTAGGACTTGCAAGATGGTTTTCTTTTTATTTTAGGGGATACTGCTTCAGATTTCGAGGACGAAATCTTTTAATAAGTGGTGGATAATGTAATACCCTATATTTTGGATGCATGGTTATATAAATAAGACCCTAAATGCTTGTGTAAACCCTTGGTGAAGAACCTTTCTCAATCGATCGAAGTCTTCTTGATTGCTTAAACCTGGTGCCTTCTTGAGCGATCGAACATATTTGAGCGATCAAAACTCTACCGACCTGATTCTGTGATGGGGAACCTTTCTCGAGGGATTCAACTTCTTTCAATCGATCGAACCTTGACCGACCTGTTCTCGAGCGATCGAACTCACTTTGATCGATCGAAAGTGTTAGTATTCCTATCTTACGTGTTTGCCACCTTCCTCTCTTGCCTCCCTATATATGTACGTGTGTTTTATGTGTGGGTGATGTTTGGCAGTTTATAAGTTAGAGAGAGTTGGTGTACGTGTGTGTGATCTATATATATATATAACCGTGTATATGTGTGTGTGTGTGTGATATATATATACTTAGAGCTGAGAGAGGAGAAGAAGAACAAGAAGAAAAGAAGGTAGAAGAAAAGAACAAGAGAAAGAGAAAGACAGAGAGGAGAAGATGGACAGAGAAGAAGGAGAGGAGGTAGAAAGCTCGCCGCCACCATAGTAGCCGCCGTAGAGATCGAGAACGCCGCCATCGGACCGCCGGAGCAAGGTGAGTTTATTAACTCACTCAAGGGATGATTATAGCATATTGTATATGTGTTTAGACATGTATATAGTGACCCCGAAACCTCTATTTGAATCTACCCAGTTTCTGGGTAGAAGACAACTTTCGAGCGATTGAACTTGGTTTAATCGATAGAACTTGCTGTTTCCTCAAGCAATCAAACAATCTTCGGTCGATCAAAATTAATTTGACTTTAAGCGATCGAGAGGGCCTCAATCGATCGAACCTCACAGAACATGTTTATTTCCCATTGATTATAATATGAACTGTTTAGCTATTTAAATGTTGATCCATGCTTTCTATATGCGTTATTGTTAATTTAAGATATAGTGCTACACTGTAACAAGATAAACTATTTAATTGTTACATGATGATATTGCTGAACTGAATAGTAGAACGGAACACGACTAGATGCTAATAATCAGTAATGAGTAGTTATGATGGATACAGAGCATGTGATAAATCCTGTATCTAGAGCATGAGCATTGCACAACATGTGGTCAACATGCATGGGATAGTGTTATGAAGAGATAAGAGAATATGATAAGAATTGGAAACTGTGCCTCAATGTGGAATATATGATATGTGTACTTTGGATCCATAGGATCAATGGCTGACGAGCCGGGTAGATGTGGGATGGTTAGGGTTCCTAGTGCGCCTCTCACTGTTGAAGACATCCAATGATGCGTATGCACTATTGAAGACGTCCAAAGTACTATTGAAGATGTCCGGTTAGTGCTCTAATGTATTCTCAGCTGTGTAGACGACCAGTGAGGGTATACACATCGTTGAAGACGTCCGATGTGCCACTTTCATTGTTTACAAATAGGTGGTACCGTGTAGACGACTGGTAACCTTATCAAGGAATCGTGGGACCTACTGACTAGTCGGGTGATTCCGATTGGTATTATGGTATCGACGTGTGGATATTAGATTGGTATTATGGTATCGACATGTGGATATCAGATTGGTATTATTGTATCGACGTATGGATACGGATTAGAATAGGAACATGGATACGAGTATGAACATGGATATGGGTACGGATAGAATAGACGATGGTTCAGTCGTGGATTCAGCGTCCTGACATAAAGGTATATGCATGGGATGGATGTATGGGTTGCATGCATGGATTTGGTGAATACATGATGTGATATTGTCACACTCCAACACGCCTCGGTGGATTAGGACACGTGTAATAAAGCCCACACACCAAATTATCCTCTAATTATAAGAAAAGCCATGAATTAGACCTCATAAAATAACTTTTAGACACAAACAGCCCCCAAGGGCAAAATGGTCATTAATAAACTATAGCCAAATTTTACACCAAAAGATAGATTTTTGAGTCTCGGATCCAACGCAAAAAACGGCGCGCGAATCCGAGTTTTCTACAAGGAGTTATGCTTGTTTTCGTAAAATCCAGCAGTTGCCAAAAACAGGGGCGGATCGATCCGCCCTTTAAGGGTGGATTGATCCGGCTTCCCTAGAACAGTTCCCAGCTGCTAAAAATATCAATTTTTCAAGTCCAAAACATTTTCAAACTTCCCCAAACTTTGTGGAAGCATCAAAAACATCTTCATAAACATTTACAAGTGTTCCTAAACCTTAACACAACATCTCCAAGCATGGATTGACAATCAAAACACACAAATTATTCCTTAGGATCATGAACTTACATCAAAGTCCACATTTTAATCAAATACTCACATAACTTCTTAACCAAAAGAAAACTAAGTTCAATTGATAACCCAAGTTACTTACTACTCTAAGTTTCTATCCAAAATACAAAACATGTAACTAGCACCCAACACATGGTTTGTTGCACAACCAAACTCAATACCAACTTAACATATTACAAGCTTTCTCAAAACATGAGTTGTTCACATGTCTATTACAAATTCAAACATATACATGATCTCATTTGAAAGGTTGGTTTTAACATTCGAACTCATTAACCCTTCCCTAGAACATCAACTTGCATCACATTACTCCCAATACATACATAACTTGCAACTTGTACGTACCACTCATGAATTGGTGCATAAACAACCAACAATACTCACCTTAGCATATTGCAATCCTCCCAAAAACCCAAGGTACTTATACATTGACAATAAATGATACATTTTAAACATAAACTAAGTAGTGATATGAACATATCCATTTATACACAACTCTCGCGCCCACCCCGTCGTGCGGATCATTTCCTATCGTTCTCACATTCGGTACTTGCGATGGTTATTCAATAACCACAACAGAAAACATATTTTTCGTTTAAGCTTTCTCGTAGTGAGGGAACTAAGCATGCTATTGGAATGCAAAGTATGTAAATGCAACAATCATTATAAATAACAATAAATTGATCTCCGGAGAGTCAAGTAACTCCATCCACCACCCCCGGGTCCTTATCACCCCGGATCTTTCTCACTTTTGGTGCATATAGCGCGACACACACTCTCTTGTAACCCCAAAGGCATATATATAAGCATGAGTTAAGCAACTATGAACAACAATTATCGCATTAACATAACTAAACACCCAATTTTAAGATTAGACATTCGCCTCTTCGAATTACTAGCGAATTAAGTTTAGAATATCCCAACCTCTTGCCAATTTTAACCCAAATCCTACCGGTGTAAATCCTACATAGTTTTGATACATCGAACATCGTCTCTCAAGAACAATCACCAAAAACGAAAACAAATTACATGAATGCGATCCTCTTACCTCCACGAGTCAAAAAATGGTTTCGGATCGTAAATTCGGTGCCGGACGGCGAAGGAATGACGTCAAATGTCATCAAGAAAAATCGTCGCCGACTTGAGAGCTTTTGGTTCTTTCAAAATTCTATAAATCCAGCTATAAATTGTGCTTGAGACACATATCCTCTCATTCATATGTGTTGGCACAAGTTTTCACTATTCCTATTTACCTCCCTTAACTTTCCTTTTACTTTATTATGAAACCCCATGTTAATTACATTAACTACCCACATTTTCTAAATGGATTTAATCCAAGTCCCGCGTGGGTTCCAAATGTGGTTCCACATAAATTATGAGGATGCTATTAAACCTACCAATTATTAATTGTATTCAAATACGCCCTCATATGGATACCCAAATTGGTCCCCTTTACCTAACATATGACATAATAATATCTTTAAGCATTTAAACAAGTAGTCATTTAAGCATATAATTACATCTAAATTCAATTTACATTATTTAGACCTTCGTCATGTCCCACTTTTATGCCAGTTTCACTTGACTTGAAACTCTCATCTGTGTTCCCATCTGAACACCTTTTCACCTATGGGTTCATAACCCCACCTTAAACTATCATAAACATTAATTATCATTAATTATCATACATGAACATTACATTAACCTTCTTTTTCGGATGCGGGTGTTACTTTTCTCCCTCCCTTTTAAGAAGTTTGTCCCCAAACATTCCTCATCTTGTAGCATCAATAAATATACATTTCCATCTCAAACTTCTAAGAGTTTATAAGCATTGTCTTGATTCAAACTTGACAATCAACACTATAACACGAAGGCTTGAAACACATCACACCCCTTTGGTTGATTCTGACTGTAACCTTAATCGATAGGGTATCAGTTCGGATTCTTTTCTATACTTCCAATGATCCGATGAATTGGATTGCAATCTTTTTCCATCCTTAATATTATATTACTTACCAAAGACCCACCTTTTGAAACAATTCTTTCCTCTTATAGATACATTTCCTCAATCTTTCTAAAAATGCAACACAATTACCTATAATACAGTTTTCCTGATAATCATCAGCTTGCGGAAATTGCTCTGCTATAACTTAATATCATTTCTTTTTCTTCTTGTACAACTTTAGAAGTTCAATACATTCAAATACGTCATTCTGGAATGATGATCGAGTATTAATGCCTATACAATCTTATAATTTCCTTTCACATACAATTCAATTAACCCTTGGAAAATCGCAGATTTAACCAGTAACTCTTAACTTACTTGGTCAACCTTTTCACAATCATTCACATGTTGGCATCTAAGTCTTGTTAACTTTAACAACCCCATCATTAAATTTATCACAATGCATATTCACCTTCACTTGGTCATCAATATCATTTGCAATACTCTAGCGAATCTTTAGTATGTTTGCCTTAATTTTCCCCATTATGCAATACGTCACATAGGGTGCTTTACAGTTCCCATATAAAACAATCGTCACAGTATCTCAGCTTTGAATTAATAATTCCTAGATTCCAAATCAATCTTCAAGAAGGTTTGTACCCCTTGTAACTGATTATCAAGTCATCATATATAATAAAATTCGATCAATACCATTCCATACCCAATCATTAACAACTTATTCTCCATAATCTCATTTACGACTTCAATATTTCTTATGAATCTCCTTTCTTGAGCTATCTCCATTTGGAATATATGTATTTAACTTCTAGATTCACCACATCTTACTATAATGCAAACTTTAATCATTCTTCCTCAACAACTTATTATATTCCCTTTATGGAGCAAACGAAAAACAAAAACACGGATTCTTAGGCCAACCTCTTATAAACTGATACAATATTTTCAGTTGATTTCAAACTACGAGCATCTCCTCCTTTCACAATTTCCAGGGTAATTTCAGCTTCTAGCCATTCTGAATCTCCATCAACTCACCTCGAATAATCAAATCACGCAATATCTTTCCCTCTTCAATCACTAACTGGTAGCTTCAACAACAACTTGACTTTGCTTGTCTGTGTTAGGTTTTCATATCGTTGCTTATCATGAATTCCAACATTTCCTTTACCATGCACTCAATTTTACACAAGTCATATTTCGAATCCCAATAGTCCTTATTAACTCCTTAGTTATAGAAATGTCTCTGCCTATTCCAAACCTTACGTCAAATAGTATTCCCATCAGGTTTCAATCTTTTATGAAGCACAAGTAATATTTTCAATGCCATACAGTCCAATCCCTGACATTATACTTCATCCGAACTAGCACATTTCCGAATGTTAATCAATCTAGCTAAGGCCATTTTCTTCTCAAATCAATTCTTTAACTACCAAAAACATTCATACGTACTCCGAATTACTAACCGAACATGTTCTGTAATTATAAATATTATCAACCTCTAGTCCTTTATCATTTCATTTCTTGTCCATAAAGTTTTAACCGTTGCTAAGTATTATAAACCTCGTAATCATACTTCATCAGAATATGACCTAGTCATTAACACAAACTTTCGCCTCGAATAAAATTTCCCTGGTATCATTAAATTAGCTAATGTGTAATTCCATCACAAGTTGATTTCAATATATCCCATATATTCAGTTTATAACATCAATAGCCACGAAGGATACTCCAGTTACTTTAAATGTCATTAAAATCATCATTTGCTCGAATTTCCTTCCAAAATTCTCGTAATATCTCCTACCTTAATCTTTCATTAACCATTCTCAGATTTTGGTTGAAAGTACTGACACATCTAAGATTAGTCAACAATTTATTCATTCGCTATTTTTTTTTATCTATTCTCAACTGTAGCTTCATTCAATCCCGATTCCCAATACCCTATCTAATTGTTTTATTTGTCTTCTCATAGCGATGCCAATATCCCCTTTCATAGTAATGCCAATATCCCCTTCAATACACTACCCCAAGTGTTAATTATAGTTCAAGTTCAAGCCTTTTTGTAGTTCAATTATCCTCTACTAAACAAGTTGTTCAATTAGTCTTCTCATAATGCATTCAAGATTTCACCCACTGTCAAAATAGCTCATATGCATATGCAAAACTCCCACTGTCAAAATATTCTCAACTCAATTCAATGTATACTCTTTCTCTGATAAGTGCAAACTTCTGACTTTTCTTCCTCGCTATATGGTAACTTAACTGATGACACAACATGAAATAATCAAACTACGTCAATTTCGCAAAAAATAGAAGCTTATTCAATTCAAATTTATATCATACCATAGTTACCTGATTGACAATCATATCATACCCAGTGCTTCCTCAAACGTTGAGTAGCTATCAATACCATTCTATGGTTAACAATATCATATTTTTCTTATACCACATTTTCTTGATACGCATGTTTCATTTGTAGAAACTTCTAACAACCTCCCCTCAGTTAGCCGACAACCTCTAATGGTTTCACAATATCGAATGTCAAGAACATATTGACTATCTTGAAAGTCAAACTCCATTGGACTCTGTACCCAATCACTACACAGTCAACTCTCTAATTCTTGATTTGCGACCCATTCATAACTAGCTGTGCATTTGAAGAACAACACTATAACTACTACTAACGGTTTTGTATTATCCTAATCATTTACTCCTAGTATGCCAGAATCAATCACGTATATCCCCGATTAAAATATCACTAACTCAGCCAACCTCCCAAAATCCCCAACAGTACACTTGATCATTCAACGATTATTATAATGCAATCAATACATAGTTCTTTTGGAATCAGAAATGCTTGCATTGATTATAGACAAGTAAATAATTAACCTTACACATTACCTGATATTCATGGTGACTCAAGTATAAGTTAAGAACTCCTATCTCCTGGTGCTTCTCTCCCCATTGGCGATTGAACAAATTTTGAGGTGATCTCAGATGTTGAAATGCTTGGACCCTCTTGTCATTTATTAAAACATTCCTATACCCAGTAATCTCATTGACCACATTCATAACAATTTCCACTGAACCTTGTACCCCTATTTGAACAATTCTTCGCAAGGTGCTCAAGTTGTCTGTAAGCATAATAGATTATGTGGCATACTCTGCAATGTTGTTTCTTACTCATTATACAACCCAACTTCTTTACTTTTGGAACACCACTTGCCGGTGAACTCCCCCACATTTGTTTCTTAAGCTTATCTCAACTTTCACTTTGACTTTTTCCTAATCTCTTACCCTTAGTCATTATCAAGACTCGTTTAGAAAACATTCTATGACTGTTGGTTCCGTTCATACCTCTGATTTTGGAATTTTTTATGCTCGTTCCACAACTCTCACTATTCTCCACAACATTTTTTTTCTTAACAATTCTACTTCGTTGTTATCATGCTTGTCTTTATCCCAATTTTAATACTACTAGACAATTAAGTTTGATATTCCCATAATAATTTACATCATGTTACCATAAATAACATGTTGTGTATGCTAAACAACTTTTAAGCATGTTAAATAAATGTGTATGCATAATTTACGCATTCATTAATCATATATGCTATTATGCTTCATAATCGTCACTCATCCCCAAAGGCTCTAATCTATTGCTCTGATACCAAAAATTATCACACTTCAACCCGCCTCGGCAGATTAGGACACGTGTAACAAAGCCCACACACCAAATCATCCTCTAATTATAAGAAAAGCCATGAATTAGACCTCCTAAAATAACTTTTAAATGCAAACAACCCCCAAGAGCAAAATGGTCATTAATAAAGTATATACAAATTTTACATCAAAAGATAGATTTTTTAGTCCCAAATCTAACGCAAAAAACGGCGCGCGAATCCGAGTTTTCTACAAAGAGTTATGCTTGTTTATGTAAAAGCCACCAGCTGCCAAAAACAGGGGCGGATCGATCCGCCCTTTAAGGCCGGATCGATCCGGTTTGCTATTTTTCTGGCAAAATGTTCTCAAGAAGGGGCGGATCGATTCCCCTTTAAGGCTGGATCGATCCGGCTTCCCCAGAATAGTTTCCAGCTGCATAAACATCAATTTTTCAAGTCCAAAACATTTCCAAACATCCCTAAACTTTGTGGAAGCATCAAAAACATCTTTAAAAACATTTCCAAGTGTTCCTAAACCTTAACACAACATCTCCAAGCATGGATTGACAATCAAAACACACAAATTATTCCTTAGGATCATGAACTTACATCAAAGTCCACATTTTAATCAAATACTCACATAACTTCTTAACCAAAAGAAAACTAAGTTCAATTGATAACCCAAGTTACTTACTACTCTAAGTTTCTATCCAAAAAACAAAACATGTAACTAGCACCCAACACATGGTTTGTTGCACAACCAAACTCAATACCAACTTAACATATTACAAGCTTTCTCAAAACATGAGTTGTTCACATATCTATTACAAATTCAAACATGTACATGATCTCATTTGAAAGGTTGGTTTTAACATTCGAACTCATTAACCCTTCCCTAGAACATCAACTTGCATCACATTACTCCCAATACATACATAACTTGCAACTTGTAAGTACAACTCATGGCTTGGTGCATAAACAACCAACAATTCCCAACTTATCATATTGCAAGCCTCCTAAAAACCTAAGGTACTTATACATTGACAACAAACGATACATTTTAAACATAAACTAACTAGTCATACGAACATATCCACTTATACACAACTCCCGCGCCCACCCCGTCATGCGGATCATTTCCTCTCATTCTCACGTTCGGTACCTGAGATGGTTATTCAATAACTACAACAGAAAACATATTTTTTGTTTAATCTTTCGCTTAGTGAGGGAACTAATCATGCTATTGGAATGCAAAGTATGTAAATGCAACAATTATTATAAACAATAATAAATTGATCTCCGGAGAGTCAAGTAACTCCAGCCACCACCCTCGGGTCCTTCTTACCCTGGATCTTTCTTACTTTTGACGCATATAGCGCGACACACACTCTCTTTTGACCCCGAAGGCGTCATCGGCATTTCATAGTAGTCTTCACCACACCCCACTCATTGAGGGCTTACTATACCTTACATATGGGACGTGTAAATGGTGACCAGTACTACTCGACTTTTCTTTGATCCACATAGGCATTTAAGCAACTTAGCAAATAAGCATCACAATTTTACATTATTAATATGCTTTTTGCCCAAATTCATCAACACATATATATAAACATGAGTTAAGAAACTATAAACAATCACATTAACTTAACTAAACACCCAATTTTAAGATTAGACACTCACCTATTCGAATTACTAGAGAATTAAACTTAGAATATCCCAACCTCTTGCCAATTCCAACACAAATCCTACCGGTGTAAATCCTACATAGTTTTGATACATCGAACATCGTCTCTTAAGAACAATCACCAAAAAAATGTTGCCAAAAATAAAAACAAATTACATGCATGCAATTCGCTTACCTCCACGAGTTCAAAAATGGTCTCGGATCGTAAATTCGGTGCCGGACGGCGAAGGAACGGCGTCAAACGTCGTCAAGAAAAACCGTCGTCGACTTGAGAGCTTTTGGTTATTTGAAAATTCTATAAATCCAGCTATAATTTGTGCTTAAGACACATATGCTCTCATGCATATGTTTTGGCACAAGTTTGCACTATTCCTATTTACCTCCCCTAACTTTCTTTTTTGCTTTATTATGAAAACCCCATGTTAATTACATTAACTACCCACATTTTTAAAATAGATTTAATCCAAGTCCCGCATCGGTCCCAAACGTGGTCCCACATAAATTATGAGGTTGCTATTAAACGTGGTCCCACATAAATTATGAATTATATTCAAATATGCCCTCACATGGATACCCAAACTGGTCCCTTTTACCTAACATATGACATAATAATATCTTTAAGCATTTAAACAAGTATACATTTAAGAATATAATTACATCTAAATGCAATTTACATTATTGAGACCTTCGTCAGGTCCCATTTTTATACCAGTTTCACTTGACTTGAAACTTTCATCTGTGTTCCCATCTGAACACCTTTTCACCTATGGGTTCATAACCCCACCTTAAACCATCATAAACATTAATTATCATTAATTTTTACATATGAACATTACATTAACCTTCTTTTTCGGGTGCGGGTGTTACAAATATTTATACCATTATCTTTATCCTTGTCATTACTTGATATGATTCCGGTTATCATTGAATTTGCGTATAGTTTAATGAGACCTCTACTATGTCCGTGAGAGACGTCATTTATAAGAAATTAACTGCATTTTAAGATGCTGAACAATAATGGGTGAGGAGTGTGCTTGATGTACTCATTCAGCTTTGTATTCAAAGTTGATGGCATTTGTGCCCTGGACATTCAAATGTCTAGAGCTTTGGAGGTCTTGAGGATGAAAGACTGATGTTCTGCCGGACTTAGAGCCGAAAGCTTGAAAATGAAGATGTGCCGCTTTGTAATAGTTAGTTTGTATATCTGTTGTACTTCTGCTAACTTTGTTGTAGGCCTCACACTATAAGCCAGCTGTTGTAATAGATTTAGTAGACTTTTATAATTGGTACTTGGGCATATGTTGCTTCCAAACCTTTTATATTTCTGTTGTAGCCTCTGATTATGTTAATAAGATATGTTCTATGAATAGTATCCTCCCTATCGTTGTGTTTGTTGGTTTGAATATATGATAATGCGATTATTCACTAGTCACGAACCTACGGGACCAAAAAGGAACTTGTTTTCTCTATTTTTGCTTCTCTGGGGCGTGACATTTGCTAATTCACTTACTGGACCAGACTTTAATTGGTATGTGAACCTCTCCACAGGTTCCGTCCAAACTTGGCAAGATATGGAAAGGATTTTTCATAGTCAGTTTTATCAGACTGATCCAGATGTGACCATTACTGATTTACCTAGATTAAAACATAATGTTGGAGAGAATGTAAAGACATTTATCACTAGGTTTAAATTTGCACGAAATAGGTGTACGGCTAGGTTGCCAGAAGAAGAGTACGTGCGATTAGCTATTGATAATTTGAAATCTACACTTAGAATGCATTTTATGGGTCAATAGTTTACGGTTCTGTGCTATGTCGTTGATGCCGTGGCACGATACGAGAAAGTTGTAGATGAGGAAAATCAAAAGAAAAATAGTGCAAGGGGTGTGTATTACAAGGGACATCATCAGCCTGCGCACCTAGTGGATATCGAGGATGAGACACAAGCTGACAAAGAAAATTGCATACAAATGTGCTGTAGCTGAAATGACTACTCAAAAGCCATTCATATGTGATGTCCTGCGTAAACCAGCCTAAGCTCTGGAAAAGAATACTACCAGTCAGACTGATAAGCCTAATAAAAGTATGACTTTGATATTACCAGGACTGACATGATTTTTAACTGGTTAGTAAAAGAAAAGAAAATCAAATTGATACATAATTTGCCAACGAACAATGAAGTAAAGGGAAAAACTCATTGCAAATAGCATAATAAATGGACTCATAGTACTAATAAGTGTACACCATTTCGCGAGTCCATACAAAAGTGGATAAAAAATGGAACCATAAAATTCCCTAATTATAAGCCTATATAACATGTTGACAAGAACCCGTTCGTAGCTTAAGCATATGTCAATATGGTATCAGCCGATTTTACCAACATGACAAAGGCAGTCAAACCACAATGGTAGATTAAGAATGTCTCTATAACAGGGAGGATGGAAAGTGTGGTCTTAAGGCCTAAAGCTTAGTCTAGAGGCCTCAATCCAAAATCACCACCATTTATCCAGAGATTTGAGGTTAAGTCTAACCAATGAGATCGTAAAGTTGAAATAAATCTAGAAAATCATGATGATGATAAGAAAATAAGAGATTCTAAAGAAATGGGGGATGATTTGTCAGACTTTGATGAGCGTACTAGTTATAAGAATATAGGAAGGATAGACCGCCAGTCCTCAGACGAGGATAATCTTGATCAGTCTTAATTTGGGTTATTGGTTTGGGATGATGAAGATCCTATAAACGGTCAGATTCAGACTAATGCTAAATAATCAGTAAACCTGTTGAGCTTAGACCGTTCAGAAGATAAAGATAACCTCGATTTGTTTGAATCTAGGGTACTGGTCCAAGATAAGATAAATCCTACAGGTAATCAAGACCAGACTGATGTCGTACAGTCAGTAGACTTATTAAGCTCTGTCCAGTCGGAGGCCATCAATATAGAATATGGTGATATGTTCCAATTAGGATGATCACTGCTATCCTTTTATGACAACATGGTATATACAATGCCACATGCTTTTGTGGCCCATGACTGGCACCCTGATGGTCTAGAAGGGGACATTAATGATGATTTAGAGCCTATGATATGCATCATGGAAGAAGCCCAAACACTAAAACCCGCTAATCAAAATATGCCAATTTAAGATTTGAAGCAAAAAATGGCCATTGTGTTTGATAAGTCAAACGTCGGAATGGTCAAACATCTGAGACCATTATATTTCAAGGCCAATTTTAATGGTGTACTGATGTCCAAAGTGCTGGTGGACAATGGAGATTCGGTTAACTTACTGCCTTCAGATACGCTTAAAAAGTTACAGAAAACCAGCATTGATCTCATTGACACCAATGTGGCTATAATGGGATTCTTCGGAGCATCAGTCCAACTAAGAGAAGTGCTCCCGGTCATAGTGTCCATTGGGAGCAAGACTGCATTAATGACATTTTTTGTAGTAAATACAACTTCTCATTATAATGCTTTGTTAGGTCGCGATTGGATCCATACAGCTTGGTGTGTACAATCAACTTTGCACCATTGTTGGATTTTTTGGAATGAAGAAGAAGATGAGCCAGAAATAGTTAAAGCCGACAAAAAATCATTTCTGGTTGAATCTTATGTGGCTGAAACAGAGTTCTATGTAGAGGTTGTACCATTAAGGTTATGGTAAATTGATAAAAATGGTCGCCCCAAAGGGATCGCCCCAACTTCCATTGTTTACAGAAAAGTGGTACCGTGTAGATGATTGGTAACCCTATCAAGGGATCATGGGACCTACTGACTAGTCGGGTGATTCCGATTGGTATTATGGTATCGACGTATGAATATCAGATTGGTATTATGGTATCGACGTGTGGATATCGGATTGGTACTATTATATTGATGTATGGATACGGATGAAGGTATGGATAGAACAAACGATGGTTCAGTCGTGGATTCAGCGTCCCGACGTAAAGGTATATACATGGGATGGATACATGGGTTACATGTATGGATTTGGTGAATACATGATGAGATATTTATACCAAGATCTTTATCCTTGTCATTACTTTATATGATTCCTATTATCATTGAATTCACGTATAGTTTAATGAGACCTCTGCTATATCCATGAGAGACGTCATTGATAAGAGATTAACTGCATTTTAAGATGCTGAACAGTAATGAGTGAGGACTGTGTTTGAGGTACTCACTCAGCTTTGTATTCAAAGCTGATGGTGCTTGTGCCCTGGACATTCCAATGTCTAGAGCTTTGCAGGTCTTGAGGACAAAAGACTGATGTTCCGTCGGACTTGGAGCTGAAAGATTGAAGACGAAGATGTACCGCTTTGTAATGTTTAGTTTGTATATCTGTTATACTTATATTAATATTTGTTGTAAGCCTCAGACTATAAGCCAGCTGTTGTAATAGATTTAGTAGACTTTTATAATTGGTACTTGGGCATATGTTGCATCCAAGCCTTTTATATTTCCGCTGTAGCCTCTGATTATGTTAATAAGATATGTTCTATGAATAGTATCCTCCTTATCGTTGTGTTTGTTGGTTTGAATAGATGACAATGCGATTATTACCAGTCACGAACCTATGGGACCAAAAGGGAACTTGTTTTTATCCATTTTTGCTTCTCCGGGGCATGACATTTGCCAATTCACTTACTGGACCTACCTTTACTTGGTACGTGAACCTCCCTATAGGTTCCGTCCAAACTTGGCAAGACATGGAAAGGATTTTTCATAGTCATTTTTATCAGACTGATCATCTAGATTAAAACAAAATGTAGGAGAGAATGTAGAGACATTTATCACTAGGTTTAAATCTACACGAAATAGGTGTAAGGCTAGGTTGCCAGAAGAAGAGTACATGCGATTAGCTGTTGATAATTTCAAATTTACACTTAGAATGTAGTTTGTAGGTCAACAGTTTACAGATCTGTGCCATGTCATTGATTTCATGGCATGATACGAGGAAGTGGTAGATGGGGAAAATCAAACGAAAAATAGTACAAGGGGTGTGTATTACAAGGGACATCATCAGCCTGCGCACCTAGTGGAAATCAAGGATGAGACATAGGTTGACGAAGAAAATGAAAATGCATACAAATGTACT
The DNA here is from genome assembly GCA_033977485.1 of Hydrangea macrophylla. Lineage (NCBI taxonomy): Eukaryota > Viridiplantae > Streptophyta > Magnoliopsida > Cornales > Hydrangeaceae > Hydrangea > Hydrangea macrophylla. The sequence continues at coordinate 6,332,289 of CM066990.1, read as the reverse complement.
GCAGCTGAAATGACTGCTCAAAAGCCATTTATATGTGATGTCTTACGTAAACCAGCCTAAGCTCTAGAAAAGAATACTACCAGTCAGACTGATAAGCCTAATAAAAAGTATGACTTCGATATTACCAGGGCTGACATGATTTTTGACTGGTTAGTGAAAGAAAAGAAAATCAAATTGACACATAATTTGCCAACGAACGATGAAGTAAAGGGGAAAACTTATTGCGAATGGCATAATAAATGGACTCATAGTACTAATAATTGTACACCGTTCCGTGAGTCTATACAAAAGTGGATAAAAAATGGAACCATAAAATTCCCTAATGATAATCCTATACAACACATTGACAAGAACCCGTTCGTAGCTGAAGCACATGTTAACATGGTTTCAGCTAATTTTACTAACATGATAAAGCCAGTCAAACACAGTGGCAGATTAAGAATGTCTCTAAAACAGGGAGGATGAAAAGCGTGGTCTCAAGGCCTAAATCTTTGTCTAGAGGCCTTAATCCAAAAGCACCATCATTTGAGACAAGAACAGGAGTGTATTATCATACCACTAATCCTTATGAGTCATACATTATGATGAGGAGGTCTTTACATGAGTTAGTAGAAGCCAAAAAATAACCGATTCTCTGTATTAGTTGTGCAGAGATATTGGCAGTACTGCTCTAAAAACATAACGATGCTTTTGAGGATGATGAAAGAACCCTCAAGGGATGAAGCAATCAAGGTAAAGTAGTCCAACATCCAGGAGGTTTTCGGGTCACAATGAATAAAGGTGGGCCTGATAAGGAAAAGTGGTGGTAATATCCCAAACAAGCAAACAGAGTAAGCCAAGACAGAAGAGGAATCATCATTCACAGAATCAGAAGGTTCAGTCAGTCAAGGTCAAAAAGGATGTTCAGAGCCCGCAGTGTATCCTAATACCAAACCAAGAATGGTGTTACCTCCTGTACCATAAGATCGGCGTTGAATGTATGTCTAGCATCCTAAATTCCCTCAGTATCATGATCCACCATTTTCAACTTGAACTCAAAAGAGACAGTTGCTGCAAAAAAAAGACTGCCCAAAAGAAAAAACAACTGTTTATCTGGAGATTTGAGGGTAAGTCTAACCAATGGGATCATAAAGTTGAAATGAATATGGAAAATCAGGATGATGATAAGAAAATCAAAGATTCTAACAAAATGCGTGATGATTTGTCAAACTTTGATGATCATACTGGTCATAAGAATGTGGGAAGGATAAACTGCCAGTCCTCAAACGAGGATAATCTTGATCAGTCTGAATTTGGGTTATTGGTTTAGGATGATGAAGATCCTATAAATGGTCAGATTCAGACTGATGCTGAACAATCAGTAAACCTGTTGAGCTTAGACTGTTCAGAAGATAAAGATAACCTCGATTTGTCTGAATCTATGGTACTGGTCCAAGATAATGTAAATCCTATAAGTAATCAAGACCAGGCTGATGTGAACAGTCAGTAGACCTGTTAAGCTCAGCCCAAACGGAGGCCATCAATACAGAACATGGTGACATGTTCCAATTAGGACAATCACTACTATCCTTTTATGACAACATGGTATATACAAAGCCACATGCTTTTGTGGCCCATGAATGGCACCCTGATGGTCTAGAAGGGGACATTAATGATGATTCAGAGCCTGTGGTATGCATCATGGAAGAAGCCCAAACACTAAAACCCGCTATTCAAAATGTACCAATTTGAGATTCAAAGCAAAAAATGGCCATTGTGTTTGATAAGCCATATGCCAAAATGGTCAAACATCTGAGACCATTATATGTCAAGGCCAATTTTAATGGTGTACCAGTGTCCAAAGTGCTGTGGACAATGGAGCTTCGTTTAACTTTTTGCCTTCACATATGCTTAAAAAGTTGTAGAAAACCAGCAATGATCTCATTGACTCTAATGTGGCTATAATGAGATTCTTTTGAGCATCATTTCAACCAAGGAGAGTGCTCCCCGGTCATGGTGTTCATTGGGATCATAATTGCCTTAACGACATTTTTCCTAGTAAATACAACTTCTCATTATAATGCTTTGTTAGGTCGCGATTGGATCCACACAGCTTGGTGTGTGCCATCAACTTTGCACCAATGTTTGATTTTTTGGAATGAAGAAGAAGATGAGCCAAAATAGTTAAAGCCGACAAGAAACCATTTCTGGTTGAACCTCATGTGGCTAAAGCACAGTTTTATGATATGGAGGTTGCACCATTAAGGTTATGGGGAATTGATAAAAATGGTCTCCCTAAAGAGATCGCCCCCGTAGTAAGTGACAGAAGCCATGAATGTTCTGAATCAGACAATGTTGTTTAATGGAAGAACATCACATTGAACTATATCTCGACATTATTCGTCGAATTCAGGATGATGCACAACTGAGTGTTCAAGAATAAGCTTGGTTATCAAACTGTGTGAAGGAAGAGACTTATCGAGGTGAACCAGATCAGATTCAAGCATCCAAAATACCTTAGGCACCACCCAAGTTGGATGATGGTAAGGTCGAGGTTCAGGATCTGATAGAAGAAGTTAACTTAGAGGGGGCAGACGGTCCTAGGAGGATTACATTCGTAAGTCAACTTCTTCCCGTAGATTTTAAGAAAGGTTTACTTGACTTGTTACGTCAATACGATTGCTTCACCTGGGATTACCACAAGATGCATAGTTTGGATAGAAGTTTGGAAGAACATCAACTTGCAATAATGTCAGGGTACAAGCCTTATAAGCAATCTCCAAGAAGATCATCCTAAAAGTCAAGGAAGAGGTAGAACGATTGTTGAAGGCGGGATTTATCCATACAACCAGGTATGCTAAATGGCTTTCAAATTTTGTTGCTGTTCTGAAAAAGAATGAAAAATTAAGAATATGCATAGATTTCGGAGATCTTAATAAAGCCACTCCCAAAGATGAGTATCCTATGCCTATTGCTAACATGCTAGTTGATTCTACATCTGGACATGAGATCCATAGCTTTATGGATGGACACTCTGGCTATAATCAAATTTTTATAGCCAGGGATGATGTTGGAAAGACAGCATTTCGATGTCCAGGGGAAATTAGAAACTTTGAATAGGTCGTAATGTCATTTGGATTAAAGAATATTGGGGCAACCTACCAACGTGCCATGAATGCCATGTTTCATGATATGATTGGAAAATGGATGGAAGTCTATATAGATGACGTAGTGGTGAAATCAACCTTTTATGACCACATAAAGTTCTTGACAAAGAGTTTCGAAAGAATGAGATGCCACAAGTTAAAAATGAACCCCTTAAAATGTGCATTTGGTGTCTCAGCGGGAAATTTTTTTGGGTTTTTTTAGTACATCAAAGGGGGATCAAGGTTGATAAAAATAAAGCCAGAGTCATTATAGAGGCCAAACCACCAGCCAACAAGAAGCAATTGCAGAGACTGCTTGGCTAAATTAACTTTTGCTCCGATTTATCTCTAATTGTGCAGGCAAAACTAATGTTTTTTGTCCACTGTTAAAATTGAAGAATGAAGAAGAATTAGTGTGGGGACAAGAACACCAGCTTGCTTTTGAGCAAATCAAAGGATATCTTGCCAAGATGCCCGTTTAAGTTTATCCTAAGCAAAATAAACCTTTAAGATTGTATGTTTTAGCCTCTAGTGATTCAATTGAAAGTCTGTTAGTTCAAATTAGCAATAGAGATGTCGAACAAGCAGTTTATTATTTGAGCCGTGTACTGACTGATGTGGAACAAAGATATACATAAATTGAAAAGTTGTGTTTGGCTTTGTTCTTCTCTTCTGTTAAGTTAAGATATCATATGCTACATGTAACATTAGAAGTCATGTATAAGAGTGATGTTATTAAATATATGCTGTCAAGACCAATTATCACTGGTAAAGTGGCAAAGTGGTCCTTAACTTTGCTAGAATTCAACCTGCAATATGTACCTCAGAAAGCTATCAAAGGAAAAGTTCTAGCTGATTTCTTGGCTAACCATCCTTGCCTTGATATAAATCCTGAAATCCTGAAATCCTGAAAGGGGTTTAAGTTGGATACATATCTGTTACCCTACAGGTATTATGGTTTGATGGATCCAGTATAGAAGAATTAGTAGGTGCAAGAATCATCCTTACATCCCCATTTGGAAAAAGGACACAATTTTCATTTAAACTTGATTTTAAATGTTCTAATAATTAGGCTGAGTAGGAAGCTTTGATTATAGGCCTTAAAATTTTATTCAAAATGAAGGCCATTACTGTAAAGTTGGTTGGGGATTCTCAATTAGTGATTAACCAATTGGGGAAAAATATAAAGTGCACAATACCATTTTGGAAAAGTATCATGTAATTGCGGTAAGGTTGACATAGTTTTTCTGAGTCAGTGGTGCAATATGTGCCAAGAGAAGAAAATGGGGAGGCTAATGAAATGGCACAGATTGCCTTCGAACTTAAGATCCCTACGAACGTCCTTTGGAGGATGATTACTGTTGAAAAAAATATCTCAGTCATCAATTTTGGAAGAGGATGACACTATTTGTGCTATGCCCCTTCAAACTGATGAAAATGATTGGAGGGGGCCAATCATTAAATTTTTGGAAAATCCTGATATCCACGCTAATATCAAGATCAGAAGGAAGGCACTGCATTATTTTTTAGCTGATGGTGAGTTGTTTAAAAAATTGGCAAAAGAATCAGTGTTGTAGTGTCCTAGTAAGTTAAAAGCATTGAAACTGATGAAGCAAGTACATAACGGTTGTGTGGTGCTCATCATGCTGGGACAAAAATGAGATGGTTCATAAGAAGATATAATTATTATTTGCCCACCATTTTAAAAGATTGTATTATCTTTGCTAAAGGTTGTCAGGCTTATCAAAGACATGGGCCAATTCAACATGCGTCTGCCATTAGTCTCCAATCCATTATCAAACCATGGCCATTTTGAGGATGGGCAATGGATGTGATTGGTAAGATTAGTCAACCTTTATCAAAAAATCATGCATATATACTGGTGGCTACTGATTATTTTATTAAGTGGGTAGAAGCTATTCCACTTAAATCAGTCAACCAGAATGAGGTAATCAAATGCATTAAAGAATATATCATTCATAGGTTTGAATCCACAACCATTACTGCTGACCAAGTGATCGGGAGGGAACAAGTCCTAATCACACGCCTTAATTCACGTTTGTTAGCACTTCTATCCTATTTTTGTGTACTTTTACTTCATTTTCCATTTTCTGTCAGGTTTTAGAAGAAAGCGAGAGTTCTAGGCTTAAAAGGGTGTAAAAGCAGAAGAAAAGAAGCAGAAAAAGGCACCTCGTGCACGTGGCCCACTTTTGCGAATTTCTGAATCGTGCTCGCGCGACCCATACAAAAATCTAATGTTGCGTATTTCAATGAGCTGAAGACCCCTACGTAAACGAAATTGCCTAATTACGTCCAGAAAGTGAAAAATAGCAGTTTCAGACGGATTAGGTTTAGAAAAGTTTTCCTAATCCCTCTACAACTATATATAGATCATTCTAAATCAATTGGAGGGTTACACACATCAATACATCATCACAACATACAACTTTGGAAGCAAGAGAAGAAGAAAAATCTAGTTTTGAGGTTTCTGATGGCTACAATCCACTCCATCTCTATGTTTTCATCGATTATGCGCAACTAAACACCTATTCTAGGGTTTCAATGAAACCCTAGCTATGTAAATGGGGATTCTTTGTTTTCTTTCTTTAGGATTTTATGTTTTTTTGGATAGTAATTATATGTTTGAGGATTCTAAATATATTATAGGGTTTTGAATGTTAATAATCAATAGTATTTTGGATTTATTCTTGTCTTAGATTCTTTCTTGTACTTATTGAACCCAATATTCCTTGATTGCTGTGATTAATAGGAATATTTACATACAATAGTGCTTATGTGATTGCAATGTTTATATCTAATATGATTCATGCTTAGGAAAGATGGGTTCTGCTACACCCTAGTTATAGGTAGACAATTCATGCCAACCGAAGATGAGTTATGCTTAGGTGAAACTAGTGATATCTTCTTGTTGATACTAGCAAGCTTGTAGCTAAGATAGATCATAACTATCCAATCATAGATCTTAAAGTAGAAAGTATAGACCTCCGATGCATAGTTAGTGGTGGATTTGTAATCCTAGATCCCATTCAGTCATATTAAAACAATCTTAAATATTACACGTATTCACTTAGTTTTAAGTATAGTATCTTGTTTCCATAGTTTCATAGTTTAATTCATAATTCTAGTAGTTAAATAAACAATTAATCAAACTTCTGTTTTTATAACTAAATAGATTTAGGTTTATTAATTAAAGGATAAAAATAATCAATCTCTGTGGGTTCAACCTTTACTTCCACACTACAAATCTTAGAAAGTGAAGCATACTTTTATATCTTGATTTTGACGAGATCAATTTTTGGCGCCGTTGCTGGGGATTGCAATATTTTTGCCATTAATTTTTAGAATCTTAATTTAGTTAGTAAATATTAGCTTAGATTTTATTTCCTTTATTTTCCAGTTGAATTTTTTGAGTCGCTAAAAATTATCCTTTATTTGCAGCTATGAAGTCGTCAAATCATAAGCGAATTGGAGTGGAGTAGCGGTGCACATCAATGGAGCGTAGACGAACCTGAAAAAAAATTTGCTACAAATTCAAAAATACCAAGTAAATTTGCTGTGTTTTTATTTTCGCATCAAGGCACTATAAGTCAGGGCGCTGAAATGCATTACTTGCATTAGCTTAGGTGTGGAGTGAGCACGTGCATTTGCTAGGAAACCCGGGGCGCTGGGCTTTGACGCGAATTACTGTATAACAGGATAATTGCATGCATCATAGTAGTGTTGTGTGCCTACTTGAGTATTTGCATAGTTTATTCTCTTATTTGGTTGTGTCAGTCGTTATCGTAGTATCAGTTCTTTAGTTTATGTTTGGTACCCGTACGAGTAAACCTATATTACATCCGCTTAATCTTAAACTCGAACATACCCTTAGAGTCCTTAGGTCTTCAACCCAAGCTTCTAGAGCTCGGTTGATGTTAGACGACAAATCAACTCCTTAACTGTCGTCTTTGTTTGATTCTGAAATCCAAAGCACTCTTAAATGTTTAAAGAAAACCAGAACTATTAAGATCGACCCTATTCCAATGGCCGATTTTGGAAATACAATTTTGGAAATAACGGGAATAACCAAAATAATGGAGGCAAGCCTAACATACCTCAACCTCCGCCTTTAAAAGATTATGTTACTCCCATAGCTTATACGCCACCGTCATGCATAGAGTTATCGGAGGTGACTGCATCTCACTTTGAGATCAAGTCATCGACCATTGCACTTCTTTCATTGTTTCATGGTCGAGCTAAGGAAGATCCCTACCATCATTTAGGTGAACTTCAGGATATATGTGCCACATTGAAAATTCAAAATTTAACAGATGATGAACTAAAATTGCGTGTTTGTCCATTTTCTCTTAAGGATGAAGCTAAGTACTGGCTTCAATCTCTAGAGCCGAACTCTATAAGAACATGGGATGGTTTGCATACAGCGTTCCTACAAAAGTTTTTCCCCATCACTCGAACTAATCAATTTAGAACATCTATAATGGGTTTCACAATGCAAGACGGTGAAATACTTTACGATACATGGGAACAATTTAAGGAACTTCTATGCTCTTGTTCTCATCATCAAATCCCTAAATGGCAATTGGTACAAGTTTTCTATGAGGGACTTGTTCCCTTTGTTCGCAATACGGTTGATGCTATTTGTGCAGGGACGTTCCTCCACAAAAGTGCCGATGCAGCTTGGAAGATATTTGAAACTTTAAGTGAAAGCTCAATACATCAAGCTGTGTCCGTACGTCTAGAGGGATACCTTCACCGCAACCTAAACGAGAGGCTAAGGTTGAGTCAGGTCATTTAATTGAAATTCAGGAACTATCTAGGAAACTTGACCAACTAAAGATGATAGGCCATTTGCAGGCCCCACCTCCTGCCAAACTATGTCAGTTATGTTCCAATCTATCTCATTCCACACTTGCATGTTCTTTTGCTTCACAATTTCTGGAATTTGTTGAACAACATATCAATGCTGTTCAATAATTCCAAAGACCTAATTATAACCCTACTAGTTATAAACCGGACACGATATTGCGATCTCACCCAAACCTCTCATGGAAATCTAATAGTGAAGGACCATATTCAAAACCAGAGATGACAAATTTCCCTAATGCATATAGGCCTCAACCTAATCAATACCAATAACCTCCTTTCCGTGCTAATCCTCCTAGGGATAAATCATTTGAAGAGAGTGTGTTGGCATCGTTGAAAAATTTAGAGGCCCAATCTCAGTCTCAGTCTCAACTAGTCAACTCCTATACACAATCTATTACTAAATTAGAATCATAAATGGGACAACTAGAGAATGCATTAAATCGTCATAATGAAGAAAAGTTACCGAGTCAACCGGTTCAAAACCCAAAAGGGCAATATGAAGTAGGAACAGCAAGTGGCCAAGTAAATGCAGTTTCCATGAGAACAACTAAGCGTCCTGAGGAGGTCATACCTCCTCTGGAACCTAGAAAAGAAAAAGGAAAAGAAATTGCTAAAGACCAAGATGGGAATAATAATAAAGTTACGAAGGACTCTAATCCTTCGGTACCTAATACATCTAACGCAACTAAACCGTCGAATTACGTGCCTAGGATGTTGTTTTCCCCATGCGTAGATGTCCCATCTCACTTTTCAAAGAAAGGAACAAGACCGGGAGATATCTTAGAAACCTTCAAGGAAGTAAAAATCAATATCTCGCTTTTGGATGCCATTAAGCAAATACCTCCTTATGCTAAATTTTTAAAAGACTTGTGTACTCAAAAGAGGAAGTCTCGAAATCATCTATCTAAGAAAGTCTTTTTTAACAGAGAAGGTTAGTTCTATATTTCAACACAATATGCTTAAATATAAGGACCCGGGTACACCAACAATTGTGTGTCATACAAGTGACAAATATATCCATCGGGCCCTTCTCGATCTTGGAGCAAGTGTAAACTTACTCCCGTACTCAGTTTATGAACATCTTGGCCTAGGTAAACTAAAACTAACTGCTGCTACCTTACAGCTAGCAGATTGTTCCATTAAAGTTCCACGTGGCGTGATAGAAGACATTTTGGTAAAGGTAGATAGGTGCTATTATCCGATCGATTTCATTATACTCAACACAGAACCAGTCCTTGAAGCTAATAAATATGTCCTAGTTATCCTAGGATGTCCATTCTTAGCTACTGTCAATTCAATTATAAATGTAGGACTAGAGTTATGGATATCACATTTGGAAAATATGACCATTCATCTTAATGTATTTAATGCATCAAATCAACCTCATAGGGATGACGACGAGATAGATTGTTACGCGATAGACTTAATTGATGAGTTAGTAGAAGAGGCAGCCCCTTTTATGCTAACCAAAGAAGCCTTAGAAGCGTGTTTATCATATTTTAACTTCAACGATTTTGATGTTGATGAATCTATTGAAGAATTGAATAACCAATTGGAATCAGTAAACACGACTAGCGTGTTTCCTTGGATGCCCAAGATAGAGGCTCTTCCTCCTCTTGCACATGAACCTACACTGTCATCCACCGAGTGTCCACCGATGCTTGAGCTAAAACTGTTACCAAACTTTCTTAAATATACATTTCTAGGATCCAATACTACACTCCTGGTAATAATAGCATCAAATTTATCTATGGACCACAAGATTCAACTATTAAAAGTCATATGAGAACATAAGAAAGCTATTGGTTGGATGGTAGCAGACTTAAAAGGAATTAACCCATCTGTTTGCATGCATCGGATAAACTTAGAGGAAAACGCTAAACCTTCTCGAGAAATGCAAAGATGTCTTACCCTAATATGAAAGAGGTGGTCATGAAAGAGGTTATTAAACTCTTAGATGCAGGCATTATTTATCCGATCACTGATAGTAATTGGGTCAGCCCTATACAGGTTGTTCCAAAGAAATCAAGCATTATGGTCGTGCCAAATGCGAAAGGAGAACTTGCCCCCACCTGCCAAACTACTGGTTGGTGGGTATGTATTGACTATCATAAACTTAACACCATGACCCGTAAAGATCATTTTCCTCTTCCATTCATTGATCAAATCTTGGAACGTCTATCTGGTCAAAGCTTCTATTATTTTCTAGATGGATACTCTGGTTATCACCAAGTACCTGTCTATCCTGATGACCAAGAGAAAACAACATTCACATGTCCCTTCAGGACCTTTGCGTATCGCCGCATGCCGTTTGTCTTGTGTAATGCACCAGCCACCTTCTAACGATGTATGATGGCGATCTTTTCGGATAGGGTTAAAATATTTTTGGAAGTATTCATAGATTACTTTTCTATTTTTGGTCCTACATTTGATGAATGTCTTCAAAACCTTGCAAAAGTCCTTACCCTTTATGAGGAAGCGAATTTGGTTTTAAGTTGGGAGAAGAGTCATTTTATGGTTCAAAGAGGGAATAGTCTTGGGTCATGTCGTATCTAAACGGGGAATAGAGGTCGATAAAGCAAAAATTGAATTGATAGATAAACTCCGCCACCGTCTTCCATCTGTCAGATCCGTTCATGTCTCAGTCATGCCAGATTTTACCGTCGGTTTATCAAAGACTTTAGCAAAATTTCTAGACCCTTGTGCAATTTACTTGCCAAGGACGCCCCATTCATCTTTGATAATGAATGCCTTAAAGCATTTGAAACATTGAGAACTTTACTTTCCATGGCTCCAGTAATCCAATCCCCTGATTGGACTCTTCTGATTGAACTAATGTGTGATGCTTCTGATTATGCTGTGGGAGCTATTTTAGGTCAGAAAGTGAATAAAGTCCCTCATATGATTTATTATGCTAGTAAAACGCTCAATGACGCGCTATTAAATTATACGCTACTGAAAAAGAATTTCTAGCGGTCGTGTTTGCCCTCGATAAGTTTCGTTCATGTCTCTTAGTGTCTACGGTTATCGTCTATACTGATCATGCCGCTGTACGTCATCTCTTGAATAAAAAGGAAACTAAAGCTCATTTAATCCGTTGGATCTTACTCCATCAAGAGTTCGACTACGAAATAAGAGTTCAAGAGTTCGACTACGAAATAAGAGATAAAAGGGATATGAAAATGTAGTCGCCGACCACTTGTTGCGAATTCTGGTTGATTCTAATGATATTATTCTGCTTCAAGATTCATTTCTGGATGAACAACTATTAGCGTTATCTAATGTAAAGCGTCTGTGGTTTAGCGATGTTGTGAATTACTTAGCTACTGTATATGTCCCTCCTACATGGTCTAAACAAGATAAAGATCAATTTTTCTCGCAAGTTAAACATTACTATTGGGATGGCCCACTTTTATTTAAGCATTGTTCTGACCAAATCACTCTTTAGAATGTGGGGGTCACTTTGGTGGCTGTCGTACAACCGCTAAAATCCTCCAAAGTGGGTTATATTGGCCAACCTTGTTCAAAGATGCTCATGAATTCTGTGAAAAGTGTGTGCATTGCCGACAAACCGGTAATATATCACATCATGGCGCAATGCCTCTCACACCTATTTTGATAATTAAAATATTTGACGTGTGGGGCATTGATTTTATGGGACCATTTTTGTCGTCCTTTGGTTTCAAATATATTCTAGTTGCGGTTGACTACGTTTCCAAGTGGGTGGAGGTAGTAGCGACAAAAATGAATGACCATAAGGTAGTAATACAATTTATAAAAGATAATATCTTTTGTCATTTTGGAACACCGCGAGCTATTATAAGCGACGGTGGCACACATTTCTATAATCGTCATTTTGAGGCCCTGGTTCGAAAATATTCCGTCACTCATAAGGTGGAAATTGGGTATCATCCTCAAACCCAAGGGCAAGTTGTAGTCTCTAATAGAGAAGTAAAAAGTATACTAGAAAAAATGGTACGTCCCGATCGTAAAGATTGGTCACAACGACTAAGCAACGTGCTTTGGGCCTACCACACTGCGTACAAAACTCCTATCGGGACGTCCCCATATCGATTAGTGTTCGAAAAAGTGTGCTACTTACCCGTTGAATTAGAGCACAAATCATATTGGGCCATTAAAGCCTTTAATCAAGATATAAAATCGGTTGAATGTCACCGAAAGCTTCAACTACATGAGCTTGAGGAACTAAGAAACGAAGCCTATGAGACTGCGAGAATCTACAATGAACGATGGAAAGCATTTCATGATAAAATGATCAATCGTAAAAACTTCGAGGTCGGGTAATGTGTTTGGCTATTTAATTCAAAATTGAGGCTATTCCTGGGTAAATTACGTTCCCGATGGGATGGGCCATTGACGACATCCTATTGACGCGTTTCTTATCAACACCCAAGTGTAGGTGATCGTACAAGTAATAAAGTTCTGGAAGACCAGGTCGAACCCACAGGGAATGGAAAATAATTTTATAACGATAGGCAGTAACTATTTTGTCCCTAAAAAGAAAATAAAAGATGATGGATTTTTGGGGCTTTTACTAAACTACTAGTTTTTATAGTTTTGCAATAAAACTAATTAAAGGCTATTTTTTTGTAACAGTTTATGGTAAAGATTTTAATAGTGCAAAATAAATTAACTAAGATACTAGTAAGAAAAGGAAGAAAAAGAAGTAAAAGCTAGATTTACATGAGATAAACTTATTGGATTTTATTCTAGCGAAACATAGACATAATACAAATGTTTAATCTAAGTTATCTAAAAGTAGTAAATATTAATAAATTTGGGGGAAATGATTTAAAGTAATTGGGAATATTAAATAATTTGGGAGAAATTATTTAATGGAATTGGGAATATTAATTAATTTGGGAGAAATAATTTAATGGAATTGAGATTATGCAAACCAACACTAGATCACACAACTTTTGCGCATTTGTAAAGGATTTGGCATTTCTAAACAGAGTAAATCTTTATTTGAAAATAAATTTACACTAGTTGAGGTCATATCAATGTGTCAGGTTTGATATGAAATGACGTCGTTTGGTTTAAAGAAGAATAAAGAGGCAATTGGGCAGTAGCCAGGTTCGATCCGTGACCCGCCGCAAAAGTGGGTTATTCGGCGCCCAGTCCCCACCACTCTGCCACTACAAAATTGCCATTCCATTAATGGATAGAAATATATATACACATATTTGAAATATAAAGTTTGTCAAATGAGTTGTTTGAGCATGCTAGATATTTTTTTATGACAATTAAAAGACATAGTTTGTGACAATCCACATAATTATATTCTTATTTCAAATATGTAATCTTTTGATGTCCAATATAGCCATAGTCTATAAACATGTTAAATGGTCATAAACTATAGATACATAGATATTTTTTGGCCATAAATGAAAAAACAACCCATCCAGATAAATTTGCCCATTTAAGATAAGTGCATAGAAGCTGTGGTTTCTAAGTTTTTTTGCATATCCGCAGTTAAAGTTTTAGCCTACCATTTTGGAATTGGAACTGTCTTCCAAATATCCTTTTAAAAAATGATAAAATAGATATACACAGTGACTATCCAATTAAAATTAAAGTTATAAAACCAAGGTAAGGGTGAAAACTAATATTAATATATATTTTCTCTACTTAACATGAGTTGGGGTTGAATTTATGGAATCTGCAAAATAACAAAGTTTAGTACAACTAGGCTAATAAAATATAAATAAATGGAAATACTGAACCAAAAAAAAAATGCTAAACCTTTGACTTTGACTTCTTGTGGAGTCACCGTGGTTGAACTCCAAGAACACAAGCAAGGCCAAACCAAATCCTAATCAAATTTGAGAGTGAGATATGGATAGGGTGTGCTTGGAGCTTTGGTAGGTGATTATAACAACTATGTGGTATAGAAATCTGGCATTTACTTGCAAAATCTATCTTCGAGTGAATGGAAACATTGCTATAAAAACTGAAAATTTGGAATTTCAAACTATTTTAGGGGACAACTACAACTATTGCTGGACTAAAAATATTAAATCTAAATTTTAATAGGAATATTTTACTACTACAAATTAACAAAGGTCCAACGAGAAAACAAATATTTTAATTTGAGAAATACAGTGCACAAAGTTTTGTTACATATTTTTTAACATGAAATCATCAATACATAAAAGTAAAATTTTCCAACTACTAGAACTAGAAAAGGCAAAGAAAAACTAAAGTTTCATACTCCTTGGGACAATGTGAAGTGCTCACATGATAACCTCCTTAAATTATTCTCTCTATTTGATGGTGCGTAGTGAAGCTGCTGCTTGGCAGTTGTGATTGCTGGTGTGTTCTTTTCTGTGCTGTTTGTTGCCTCTTTTTATAGACGAAGTTTTGACGAAATTTCGTCACTTCATGCGTCACTTTGAGCACGAGATTGGCAATTTTTCTTCGTGCGATCGTCCACGTTTTTCAAAACTATTGTCAGTTAATCTTGACTTTCTGCACAATTGTGAGAGAGAGAGAGAGAATGAAAGGAAAAGAAAATTCGTATCAAACAAACATCACCATCAACCATTCAATGAATGGTTGATGGTTTGGCTGTTGGTTTTTTATTTTATTATTATTTTTCTTTGTTTTAGGTTTTTTTTGCTTGCTTTCGTTTTTTTTTTTGCTCCTTTTGGATTGTTCCTAGAGTTTACCGTTAACATTTTGACTAACAAGATATATGAGAAATGCTTCGGTGTGGTTGCTACTTCTTTCCTTCATTTTATTTCCCTTCATTTTTACCTAAGCATATAAAATATGTAAAAAGATATAATTACACATTTGAGTGACATCCCCATTAAATTAAATTAATTTAAATATGTATGTAAAACTAGGAATTTGGGGGACTAAATGAGCACTATGTCCATTATATTGGCACATGAATGTGCAATATTCAGTGTTGGTCACACCCTCAACTGGCTTATTGCTAGTCCCTAGCAATGAAGTGAAAGAGAAATTGTTCTAAAAGTTTTATTAAAAAGTAGCAGTAGGCTAAGGAAAATAAAACCTAACTCACTGTCACAGGAATCGCGATTGCATTTAGCGTATGCAACAAGCCTTTAAACTCCTAGGTTACCCCTAGTAAACGAGTGTTGTCTCGTGAGGGTTTGTAGTGAATGTACTCACAAAATTCAATTTAGTTGTTTTTGTAAGTAAAAATAAAGTAAAGAAACAAAAAAAAAGGTAGATTTTCTCCTTTTATAACAGATAAGATTAAATTTGACAATGAAATGAAATTTCCAAGTATGTAATAGCAATGCAACACATATACTCACGGTTTATCAATGGTAGCATTTTTTATACTCTTTAAACTTACAATGTGTACTTGAAAAGTCAAGCAACTGATTTTAACTTCAAAGTTTACATAACCAACAATAGTTATAAAACTTGTAGTTTTAACTCAAATCTCACTGGGATTTCACTCTTTTAATGATAAACTCTCAGAAACCGGTGTAGAGAACATCTCACATGGTAGGGAAGCAAAGACAGGGAAGTTGCTTCCATTTTGATGACTCAATATATAGGCATTTGGAGTACAATAAGTCTCATGAAAGAATACTTAGCATTAGAAAATTGATCTACCGTGGAGGAGAACATCTTTATTACTTAAATTTAAAAATCAATTTCTTTTAAATCATTAGGACTTTGACTGGTAGGTTAGAAATTTAGAAGATTAGGAGATTTGGGGTGTATTTGTTCTAAGCATGTGATTGGAGTGTTTGCGCAATTCATTCCAACCTCTTCTTTCTTCTCCTTTTTATCATTTGTACAGTTTTTGTTTTGTTTTTTTTGAAATTAACTCCTTTCTTTCTTTACCACTTCTTGCAATATCATTATAGTCCAATCACATACCTGAATATAGAAGTGAGGTTTGTACTCCCAGATGGAGCAAACCATGATTTGGAGAGAATTGAGAATAAGGTAATACAAGGTGAAGGGGGGTGCATTTGAAAGAAAAGATGGCCTAAATCATTTTTAAAATAGATTGACTTTGTTCATTCAAGCAATTTAGAAGTTCTAATGGTAAATCCTGAACGTTCTCTTCTAATGACTAGTCAAAGAAAAAGAAAAATAATTAAACTTACAACAAGTGATATGATAAAATAATGAGATTGAAAAGAACAGCAACCCTAATAAAGGAAGATTGGCACAAAAGCTCACATGGGTTAATTAGTTTCCACTACTTGTCTTTAAACTGCATAGTTTATGTTTACTCATCCATTTAGATTCAGTAAATATTTTCACATTGTTTCAAAATATTTAAAATTTAAAGAGTTTGTAGCATTTGAAATAGTTAAACATGTGACAATGTGTTGTATGCTATTAACATATCCAAAATAACATTAACGTATCAAATTTGTCTTATATAGAGTAAAAGAAAAACTTTTAAAAATTTTCTAAGCGCATCCACTAGGTTGGATACATATATGGTGCGATTAGTATCCTCTGCACCTATACAAAAAAGGCTACGCAATCCGGAGCGTCCAAGTTGTCACGATAACCCATCCACCTCTAGTAAAAGAGATGGGTCTAGAACCACTAGCAAGTTAAAACATCAGTAAAAGGCTAGGAGATAACTCTGGCTTTACCTAGAATTGGGCTACCTCTAGAGTCATTCACCGCACTAGACATATCTGGTGATGTTGGCATTATGCAAATTACTCCTATCGAACCAGCTACTGAAAGCCAGATGTACACGTAGGATCATTTTAAAGTCTGACTTGACTGAAATTTATTGAATGTACTGAAAATAAATTTAAAAACAAAAAATAAAAATAAAAAGAAACGAGGGATGGGAAAACAAAATTTATTTGGGTATCAAAGGATCTAGTTCTCTTTCTCAACCAAATTTTCTTTTGCTTTAATTTATATTGTCTTTTGTAGCAGTAGTAAACTTTAAAAGATGTGCCATTATGAGCAATTAAACTATGACATTCTTCTCTATAACAACTCAAACACCATACTAACCTTTTAGCTTTCCTTTTGATGGCATAAAGGCTAGTGCCAGCAAAGGGTTTTTTCTACTCAAAAACAAGTGAGCGACCCATTAACGTCTGGTCATCGACTGTCGGAACCATTTTTTATACTTTCAGCCAACAAAAGAGGCTAGACTCAGCCCTCCACTCCTTCCAACTATCACGTATGATATAATTACAGAAAAGTTAGAGGGGGTGGGTGGAAATTTTATTTAAAAACTAAAAATATTTATATTAAGAAATATATACATTCAGGAAAAAAAAAATTTTTTTCCTTTTTTTTTTTTTTGTAAATTCTAAGAACTACTTTTTTTTAAAGCAGAATACTAGAAAACTACATTTTTCTCTCTTTCTTTCTATCTTTTTTTTTTAGAAGTGTAAGACAACGTATCATTACAATAATAATAATAAGGAAAATTATGATATAAACTTCACAAATTATAAGAGCGCTGACGTGTTCGTCATTCATTTTTTATTAAAAAGAAAATGAAAAAATATCACCTGTCTCACAGAGATCTGAGAACCTGATAGGGCCGTGGATCGAGTGATATTTCCAAGCTTCTTTGGTGAGTGGGCACCTACAACTTATGCATTATATTTTTATTATTATATAATGGAAAAGAGAGAAACAAAAATAAAAAAACAAAACTAAAAATTTAAGCCGAATCGAAAAGAAAAAAAAAATCAAAATCAAGCTTTTTTCTAGATTATAGATCTTACCTTTAGTGATCGATAGAGTGGATCTTGATTTTGGATTGAGGAAATGAAAGAAAATGGGAGAAATGAGAGAGAATGAGAGATCGGGGAAGAGAGTTGCAGAGAAGAGAGAGAGAGAGATCGCGGTGAGAGGGAAGAAGAAAAGAAAGGAAAAAAAGAGATGGGGAAAGTTTTTAGGGTTTAAAGCTCTATATATAGCAATTTTCTCTTTTTCAGTGTATCTCTCTCTAAAAAGATTAATTTTAAATTTTCTTTTAAGAAATAAAGATAAAACAAAGAAACAGGTGTTAATCGTGAAACCATCCCCCCAACTGAGTCTGACATTGTCCTTAATGAGTGAGATGAGAAAAAGAAGCCAAGGCTAACACCTGTAATAAAAAGAAAGAAATAAAGAAAAGATAGAATAATGATGACAAAATTGACTTACATATATAAAAAGTGATCAAATTAAGAGTATAGGACTATGAAAACATAAATACTCTGATACACTATGTCCTATACCAATTATGATTTAAGTTATTAAGAAGCATTATAGTTGGGGTCCTCCAAAGGAATTAACTCCAACTCAGGTTCAAATCTTTCTAAAAATGGTTTGAATCTATGTCCATTAACTTTAAATGTATTTCCATCTTTAGGATCCTCAATATTGACAGTTCCATAAGGATAAACCTTTTTAACTATATACGGATCAGTCCATTGAGATTTCATTTTTCCTCTAAAAAGATATAGTCTTGAGTCATATAATAGAACTTTTTATGCGGGGGTAAATCTTTTGCGCAAAAGATTCTTATTATGATACATTTTAGTTCTTGCTTGATGAATTCGGGCATTATCATATGCGTCTTTATGAATTTCTTCAAGCTCACTTAATTGTAATTTTCTTAAAATTCCTCCCTCTTCAATATTACAATTTAAAGTCCTAGCAGCCCAATATGCCTTAGGTTCTAATTCTACTGGTAGGTGACAAGCTTTTCCATTGACAAGTCTGTATGGAGACATCCCCAAATGGGTCTTATAAGCAGTTCTATATGCCCATAAAGTATCTGTTAATTTTTAAGACCGGTCTTTACGATTAGAATTCACAGTTTTTTTTCTCGAGAATATGCTTAATTTGCCTATTAGATAATTCAACTTGTCCATTTGTTTGTGGATGGTATGCAGTTGACACCTTATGGGTCACTCCATATCTTGTCATTAACTTTTCAAATGGCTTGTTACAGAAATGAGTTCCTTGATCACTTATTATTGCTTTTGGAGTTCCACATTGAGAAAGTATATTATCTTTTAAAAATGCAATAACTGTACGATGATCATTCTTTCTTGTAGGAATAGTTTCTACTCATTTTGAAACATATTCAATGGCTAATAAAATATATTCATATTGGCAAGATGGAGGAAAAGGTCCCATAAAGTCAATACCCCAACAATCAAATATTTCGATTGTAATTATAAGGGTCATTGGCATTTGATTTCTTTTCGTAATACTGCCTAACATTTGACAACGGTTACAAGCCTCATAGTATAAATATGAATCTTTAAATATGATGGGCCAATATAAACCGTTTTGTAAAATTTTCATGGCAGTTACTCGGTGTCGGGCCCACCCCGGTCAAAATGGGGTGTCTACACTCGGGATGACAAAAGTCCTCCACAAAAGGACGAATGACAAATGAAAAATACATTTTTGATTTCTTCATTAGGAACACATTACCTAATTACCCGATCAACATAATATTTAAACAGATATTGGTCATCAAAGTAGAAATGCCTAGCAATAGTTAGGAGTCTTTTTTTATCTGATGTTGACCAATTGCTTGGTATTTTTCTAGTTACTAAATAATGAACAAGATCAGCATACCATGGCAAGGAAGTCACAGAAAATAACTGTTCATCAGGAAAAGAGTCTTGAATAGGTAAGGATTCATTAGTATTGTTTTCAAAAGTGAGGCAGGATAAGTGATCAGTGACAAACACTGAATATTGCACATTTATGTGCCAATATAATAGACATAGTGCTCATTTAATCCCTCAAATTCCTAGTTTTACATGCATATTTGAATTAATATAATTTAATGATGATGTCAGTTAAATGCGTGTAATTATGTGCTTTTACATATTTTATATGTTTAGGTGAAAATGAAGTAAAATAAAGGGAAGGAAAGAAGTAGCAACAACACCGGAGTATTTCTAATATATCATAACGTCAACAAGTGTGAAACGTATTAATGTCATGAAAGAGACATTTTAGCGTTCACACTTGAATGGAATCTTCTAATTTCATCTGTTCTCTCTCTCTCTCTCTCTCTCTCTCTCTCTCTCTCTCTTTCTTTCTTTTCTACAAGATTGAAATTCAACCACTGTCAGAATGAGCGAAGAAAAAAGGGACACGAGAGGAAAAAATTGGCAAGGTTTAGTTCAGTGACAAATGGGATGATGTATTTTCATCATTTCTTCATCTATAAATTGAAGGCAGAGGTAAGCCAAACAAGCATATCACAACAACGAGAAATTATAGTACTCACCATCATAGAGAGAATAGTTTAGGGAGGTTATCATGTGAGCACTTCATAGTGTCCTTAGAAGTAGGAAGCTTTAGTTTTTCTTTGGTTTTTCTAGTTCTAGTAGATGTAAAAATTTGCTTTTATATAATTGATGATTTCATGTTAAAAAATATATAATAAAACTTTGTATACTGTATTTCTCAAATTAAAATATTTGTTTTCTTGTACGACCTTTGCCAATTCGTAGTAGTAAAATATTTTTATTAAAATTTAGATTTATTATTTTTAGCGTAGTAGTACTTGTAGTTGTCCCCTAAAATAGATTGAAATCCCAAATTTCTAGCTTTTATAACAATATTTTCATTCACTAGAAGACAAATTTTGCAAGTAAATGCCAGATTTCTTAACCACGTTGTTGTTATAATCACCTACCAAAGCTCCAAGCACACCATATCCATATCTCACTCCCAAATTAAATTAGAATTTGGTTTGGCCTTGCTTGTGTTCTTAGAGTTCAACCACTATGACCCCATAAGAAGTCAAAGTCAAAGGTTTAGTATTTTATTTTTGGTTCAGCATTTCAAATTTTTTTTTTATGCTTTATTAGCCTAGTTTTCACCATTACCTTGGTTTTATAACTATAATTTTAATTGGACGGTGATTGTGTGTATCTATTTAATTTATCTTTAAATTTTATTTAGAGTACAGTTTTAATTCCAAAATGGTAGGCTAAAACTTTAATTAGGGATATGCAAAAAAAACCTAGAAATCACAGCTTCTGTGCATTAATCTTAAATGGGCAAATTTATCTGGATGAGTTCTTTTTCCATTTATGGCCAAAAAAATATATATATGTATCTATAGTTTATGACCATTTAACATGTTTATAGACTATGGCTATATTGGACATCAAAATATTAAATATTTAAAATAAGAATATGATTATTTAGATTGTCAAACTATGCCTTTTGTCCTAAAAAACACCTAGCATACTCAAACAATTCATTTGACAAACTTTATATTTCAAATATGTGTATATAGATATTTCTATCCATTAATGGACAAGCAATTGTGTAGAGGCAGAGTGGTGGAGAGTGGGCACCGAATAACCCACGTCCTCGATGGGTCACGGTTTGAACCTGGCTACTTCCCAATTGCCTCTTTATTTATTTTTAAACCAAACGACGTCGTTTCATATCAAACCTGACACACTTGATATGACATCAACTAGTGTAAGTTTATTTTCAAATAAAGATTCACTCTGTTTAGAAATGCCAAATCCTTTACAAATGCACAAAAGTTGTGTGATCTAGTGTTGGTTTGCATATTCCCAAATCCATTAAATTATTTCTTCCTAATTAATTAATATTTCCTCTTTTTAAATAACTTAGATTAAATATTTATATTAATACTATCTTTCGCTATAATAATATCCAAAAAGTCATCTCATGTAAATTTAGATTTTATTTCTTTTTCTTCCTTTTCTTACTAGTATCATAGTTAATTTATATTGCACTGTTAAAATCTTTACCGTAAACTGTTAAAAAAATAGCTTTTAATTTTTATTGCAAAAAATATTAAAACTAGTAGTTTAGTAAAAGCCCCAAAAATCCATCATCTTTTTTTTTCTTTTTAGGGACAAAATAGTTACTACCTATCTTTATAAAATTGTTTTCTGTTCTCTGTGGGTTAGACCTGGTCTTCCAGAACTTTATGACTTGTACGATCACCTACACTTGGGTGTTGATAAGAAAACGCGTCAATAGGATGTCGTCAATCAGCTACCACATTTTCTACTCCTTTTTTGTCTTTAATTATTAAATTAAATTCCTATAGTAGGAGTATCCACCTAATAAGCCTAGGCTTAGTGTCTTTCTTTGAAAATAGGTATTTCAGAGCTGAATGGTCCGTAAGACAGACAATAGGGGAACCAATCAAGTATTGCCTAAATATATTAAGGGCAAAGACCACGGCTATCAATTCTTTTTCAGTAGTTGAGTAGTTCATTTGAGTACTATCCAGAGTTCTACTGGCGTAGTATATAACTGATGCCTTTTTATCCTTTCTCTGCCCTAAGATAGCTCCAATGGCAAAGTCGCTTGTATCACACATTAATTCAAATGGTAAGCTCCAATCAGGAGATTACATAATAGGTGCAGTAGTGAGATGCTCGTTTAATTGCTCAAAGGATTTTTGACGTTCTTTAGTCCATTCAAAAGGTGTGTCTTTGGCCAATAATTGACATAAAGGCCTAGAAATAGTACTGAAATTTTTTATGAATTAGCGATAAAAACCTGCATGTCCTAAGAATGAACGGATGTCTTTACAGTCTTGGGAATAGGTAAATTAGTTATAGGATCTATTTTGGATTTGTCTACCTGTATCCCATTTTTAGAAACAATGTGTCCCAAGACAATTCCTTTAGTGACCATAAAATGACACTTTTCCCAATTTTATACTAAACTTTTTTTTTTCACATCTCTGGAGAATTTTATGAAGATTGTTAAGGCAATCATCATAGGATTTCCCTAAAATTGAAAAATCATCCATAAAAACTTCTAAATTCTTTTCTACCATATCACTGAAAATATTTAGCATATACCTTTAAAAGGTCGCAGGTGCGTTGCAAAAACCAAAGGGCATTCAGTGATTGGCGAAAGTTCCAAATGAACATGTGAAAGTAGTTTTTTCTTGATCTTCTGGTGCTATCTCTATTTGATTATAACCACTATAACCATCTAGAAAATAGTAATACTTATGGTCCGCTATTCTTTCTAACATTTGATCCATAAAAGGTAAGGAAAAATGATCCTTACGAGTTACAGCATTGAGTTTTCTGTAGTCTATGCATACACGCCATCCAGTAGTGACACAAGTGGGAATTAATTCTCCCTTTGAATTTGGAACAACTGTAATTCCTGCTTTCTTCGGTACAACTTGTGTTGGACTTACCCATTTACTGCCAGATATTGAATATATAATGCCCATATCGAGTAGTTTGAGAACTTCCTTCTTGACTACTTCCTGCATAATAGGATTAAGTCTTCTTTGCATTTCTCTTGAGGTTTTAGCGTTATCTTCAAGATATATATTGTGAGTGCATAGTGAAGGGCTTATTCCTTTTAAATTGCTATACTCCAAGCAATGTCACTTTTATGCTTTTGAAGCATACTAATGAGTTTATTTTCTTGACTGGAGTCTAGAAAAGATGATATTGTTTTGGGATAAGTATTATTACTACCAAGGAAAGCATATTTAAACTCTTTAGGGAGTTCTTTTAATTCCAACTGTGGAGTTTGTAAATTAGATGAAAGTGTTAATGCAGTCTTTGGTGGTAAAGGTTCAAAATGTGTAGTCCATATTGCTTCTTGAATTATTTCTTCAGTTGAATCTTCATTAAAACATACTTGACTCATAAGATGTTTTTGTAGATTTTTACTGTCTAGCTTCTGAATAGAGTTATTAATAACATATTCTACTGGATCATTATAACAATTCAAGTTAAAATATTCTCGTGATAGAGATTCAATAGCATGAACTTCTTCAATATTCTCATCTTCTTCTTGATGCTGTGACTTTAATATTTGAAGTCATATTTCTAAATACTACAGTCATCATACCATTGCGGATTCAAATAGTCGCATCAATGGTAGCCAAGAAGTGCCTTCCAAAATGACTGGTATTTGCACATTAGCATCTAATACTGATTCTGTATCAAGGATGACAAAATCTACTGAGAAAATAAATTTATCAACTTTGACAAGAACATTTTCCACAATTCCTTGCGGGTATTTTGTAGATCTATCAGTAAGTTGTAATACCATGCGAGTAGGCTTTAGCTCACCTAATCCAAGCTGTTGATAAACAGAATAAGGAAGCAAGTTTACACTAGCTCCTAAGTCAAGGAGTGCGTGATTAATTTTGTGATTTCCAATAATACACGATATTGTTGGTGTACCTGGGTCTTTAAATTATGTTGATAAATTATGTTATACAATGGAATTAATTTCTTCTACGAAGTCAGCGGAATACACATCTTTTCTTACATTTTGCTTGCGTTTGACAGTACATAAACCTTTTAAAAATTTTACATAAGCAGGTACTTGATTAATTGCATCTAAGAGAGGAATAATATGCACTTGTTTAAATAATTCTAAATATTCCTAATTCTTAGTACTTTGGTATTTTCTTAAACGTTGTGGATAAGGAATTTGAGGAGAGTATTCAGGAGTTTCCTCTATTTCTTTTTTCACTGGTAAATCAGATGTTTCATTTTCTTGAGAAATTTGTTATTTTTCAAAGATTTCAATTTCAACTTCATTAGCACTTTTATCTTCATCTATTTCTTCCTCAATTTCTAGTATATTATCATCCTTATTTGTTGTCTTAATTTCTTCTAAAGATGGTAAAATTTCTTGTCCAACAGCCTTACCACTTCTTAGTACAGTTACAACTTTTACTTGTTCATGTTGACTATTACCAGAAGTTGAGGGATCACCTTATGGTTGTCCCCTTGGATTAGGTTGTGGTTGGGTAGGAAAAATGCCTTTTCCTTTAGAATCGTGTTGCTTATTAATCCTATCTACGGATGTTTGTAGTTTTCCCATGATTTGTATTAATTGTTGCATCATAGATTATAAAGGTTCCTCTTGTACTTTCTTGTGCGGAGGCACATAAACATTAGAATTTTGCTATGTATTAGGATGTGTATTTTGTGTTTGTTGAAATTGAGGTGGAGGAGGTAAATACGATTGATTATTTTGAGGAGGATACTATTGAGGTTGAAATTGTAAAATACCTTCTTTAGTATACTTATGATTTGGAGGATTCCTCCAATTAGACTGTTATGAATTACCATAGGAGTTTTGGAGACCCCTATAATTATTCATAGCATTATCTCTGCTGGAGCAATTTCTTGAAAATTTGAATTGTTAGGACATTTATTCGTAGGATGTCCTAATGTATGACAGTTGTCACAAAGGTCTCTTTTCTTCTTAGGTGAATTATTTTTTCTACTGTCATAGCTTCCACTTTACGTGCTAATTCTTCATATTTCAGTGTTAATTCACCTTCTGATTGTAATTGGTATAAACTTTTAGCTTTTTTTGTCCTACCAATTTCTTCTGTTTCCCATTAGAAAGCATTTTCTCCAAGCCAATCAAAGTATGATTCAGCCTTGTCGGCAGTTTTACTCAAAAATTTTCCTCGAAACATAGTTTCAACTAATTTACTTGATTTTGGTTCTAATTCTTCATAAAAGAAATTAATTAGATACCACTTTTCAAATCCATGATGTGGACAAGCTAGCAGGAGATCTTTAAAATGTTCCCAAACTTCAAGAAATGGTTCCTTTTCTTTTTGAGTAAAAAGTTTAATTTGACGCATCAAGCTATTAGTTAAATTTTTAGGATAAATTTTTCTTAGAAAGGCTTCATTCATATCATGCCATGAAGTTATAGATCCAGGACGGAGAGATAAAAGCCAAGCTTTAGCTTTATCTTTTAAAGAAAAAGGAAAAAAGCTTAAGACGAATTATTTCAATAGGATAGCCTTGATCAGAGAACGTAATACAGACTTCTTCAAATTCACGAATGTGAAGATAAACATGTTCTGACCCCATTCTATAAAAAGTTTGTAAGAGTGTAATCTGTAATACCTATAATTTCTCTACGTTCAATAGTATGAGTTTTATGAATTTCCATATTTGGTATATTATTATATTATTATTTTATTTGCGTGACCATATCAGTGTAATGTAATTACTAATTAGACTGTAATCACCACACCAACTCGATCGTAGAAAGACTTAACTTAGTCCTGTACTCGGACCCGGACAATAGAAATAATACCCGGTTGTATGTAAATCGAGACCGATACATATATCGAGGAACTTATGCACATAAACTGAGAAAGTGGCACAAATCCTAAGGTGGGACCCACATGGCTGGCCACATGGCAAGCCCCATGCATCATCCCCTACACTTGTCATCACTCCATGTGACATTTGTCCACTAGATGGACACATGGCCCTCCATGCACACATGCAAGCATGCATAGAGACACATGCCCATCCTCCCTTGCTATATTAACATACACATGCACTTGTTTGACATTTTTAGTCACCATAATCTACACTTAGATTAGAAAGAGTGCTGAGAATTTTAGTTGATGAAAAGAAAGAAGAAAGGAAAAAAAATTAAGAGTTCATCTCCCTCTCTTGCCTACACCTTTACATATACAACTATACACATCCATAAACTTATATATACCATCATGGGGACTTATAATCTGTAATAAGAAGTTTTAGAAGACCTACAAAGAGTCCCTAGAAGAAGAAGAAGTACACAATCAAGAGTAGAAGAAGAAGAAGAAGAAGAAGAAGAAGAAGAAGAAGAAGAAGGAACATCCACCATTGAAGTTGAGTTCAAGCTTCCTTAAGCTCAAATCCAAAGCCCAAGCTCAATTTCAAGACTTGGTGAGTTACTAACTCACTTTAGAATATATATATATATAGTATGTAGTAATGTTTAGTGATTGTTTGATATTGTATTTTGAGGTTCTATGCAACATGCAAGTCAAATCTTTAAATATGAGAAACTGAAACTTTCAGCAGAATGTAGTTTAGTAAAATCAAAGTTTGGAGTAGCTCCAAAATCTGAATTAGGTTAGGTCTTTTTGTGGAGAAAGGTAACTCATTTATCTAAAAATAACTCTTCTATAGGTCAGTCTAGAAATCACTCCTTCATAGGTGAAATGCATGTACAACACAGTGTTACAAATCTGGGAAACAGAAACTTTCAGCAGAACATAGTTTAGTAAAATGAACGTTTGAAGTAGCTCAAAAATCATAAAGAAGCTAGGTTTTTTTGTGGAGAAAGCTAACTCATTTATCGACAAATAACTCTTCTTTAGCTTGGTCTAAAAAAGACCCTTCATAGGTGAAAGTCACATACAATGCAGTACTATAAATCTGGGATAGAGCAGTCCAAAAATATAAAAATATCTAAGTAAAATAAATATTTTGAACAACTAAAAAATGTACATGAAGATGATCCAAATATCTATAATGTTCTAGTTTTAAGATTGATCTACAAAGCAATTTATCATGCCCAAATAAAACATGTTGTTTCAGTCAACACATCGAAAATGTATCCTGGCAGATTGCGTAGCTTTTTGTATGATGTTTTGTTTATGTATGGTGTTGATTGTTGATGCTGGTTTTCCGGTACCTGTGTTGTTAAAAAAATCTTATGCTATGGTAGTGCTATAGCATAGATGAGTATGTTAAGGGTTTCATCTATATGTTTACTGGTATTAAATCCATGTTATAAATCTATGAGCTACGTGATATATTTTCCATTGTTATGAATATAGTTTAATGACTGTTGAAAGTTCATACCCAAGCTTTAAGTATGTTGTACAACACGATTATTGAGTTGATAATGATTAGGTAAGTTCTCATCGTAAGTATATTATGATATAAAACAAAATGACGGATGTATTAATATAACTTCGAAAGTATAAATGGATGTTATTAATGAACTAAACTACGAAACGTACGAACGCGTAAGATAACGATAAAACCTTCAATAACAGATTTTATGCGAATAAGGAAAGTTGGACGTTGTTTTCCGTCATGTGACTACCGGTCAAAGTTGATTAGTAAACTTTCATGTCGTGTTCGGATATTTCTTGAAAAGTTGGTCTTTCGGTAATTCCATGGAGTCAATTGGAGAGTTATGTTTTGTGTTCTTGATTTGAGGATCGGCATGACGTGTTTGGTCAAGTGTGGATGGCCTGAGGATCGTCATGATGTGTTTGATCAATTGGTTGATTATTTTTTCGCACCCTTAGACTGAGGATCACCATGAAGTGTTCGGTTAAGTACGAGTGACCTGAGGATCAGCATGATATGTTCGTCCAAGTGATTGTTAATATCCCATACCCTTGGTCTGAGGATCGGCATAAAGTGTTCGGTTACGTATGGGTGACCTGTGGATCGGCATGACGTGTTCGACGAAGTGATTGTTAATATCCTGCACACTTGTTCTAAGGATCATCAATGATGTGTCAAATCAAGCGATTCATTGTCGAGTGTTGTTTTTTCTTGACTGGTAAATGCGTTTGGAGTTAAGTCTTCTTCAAGTAAATGTCGTTGGTCAGTTCAGTTCTGGGTTAAGTTTCAAAGGGAATGATTGGGTTTAAACAAGGCATCGTTTTGAAAATAAGAAAAGATTAACAAGACATAGTTTGAGAATAAGAAGAAATGAAGAATAACTTACCTTGGTGGTGGTAACCTTAAGGGGACCCTCACTTAGCTTAACCGCTAATGGCTTTTCATGTCGCTGAACCTTCCATGTCCAGCCTTTGCAGGTCCAGACGGAGCCAGCTATGATCAAGATACAGATTTTACTACTAAAGATTATACTGGTGAAGATTACTACGAGGAAGGCTATGGTTTCGCCAGCTGAAGATCTTAAAGTTTTTCTTTTATCATAGTTTTGTTATTAATATGTTTAATGATGTAATAGTTTAGTTGAACTTGTAATATCTATCTTTTGGATATCTTTTGGTCTGTAATATACTAATCATGTAAGACTTGAAAGTTTTAAATTTACGCTACCACTGAACTTAGTCAACTTCCCGTATTACATTATTGTTAGAAGCATGTTTGGACAATTAGGTGACACTCACAACCAGTCACGTGTCTACGAACCCACAAAGGAAATTTATTTTTCCCTATTTTTGGTACTTTGGAGCATGGCAGGGATTTTTGGTATCAGAGCTTTAGGTTTAGACGCGCTCAATGATTGTCCTATACCTTAAGTTATGAGCATAAGATTTACCTTATATTAGTTCTGACACTAAGTTAGCTCCTTTTGTAGGACTGTGGAGCCATACATAATACTAGACATCTTCAAAGGATATAAAGTTAGCCGTTAGACGATTGACGCTTAGTTTATGTTGATGGCTTCCTTAGATATTTTGTTAGAATGAATTGTTATATCGACAAGAAGTTTAGGCTTTGACGAATTTCCTGAGATGAATCTCGGAATAATCACCTTAGCCTAGAGTCTAGAAAGACTAAGGATAAGATACTTCATCACCTTAAGTTACATGTTAGTTGAGTGGTTCCACTTGTAAGTTGGATAATGTCATAGCACAAAACTTAGAAATAAAAATTCCCTAGTCGTATATGGAAATACAAATAGGCCTTATGGATAGATAGACACCTTATACGCTTGGATTGCTCTATATTGCTTAGATAGTATGCAACGCACGAAATATGATAAGTTGGGATAACCTTATGGACACCAACTCATACATAAGAATGCACAAATCTTTGTAACGTCTACTACACTTGCAATCTGCCAGGACACATGCACAAAAATTGTCAAACTCCCAAGATCTACCGCCGACCAGATTTCAATTGCTAGTACGACAGCAAGAAGGGTCATCTTTTCAAGGACTATTGGATGTTGAGGGCATACAACAACAATGCTTTTTTTACAGTAAGGAGCACATGAGATATTGACTTAATTAACTACCCGAGTTGATGGAAGATGCGAGAGTAGAATGTACCTTCAACAGACCGAACGACCTCATAGACTGCTGACATCGACCATGTTCAATCACAATGAACGACTCGCACTGGGAACATTAGTAAAGATGGGTACTACATTCCACCTTCAAGCCAACGATCAGATCACACAGGTCCTACCAAGAGAAGACACGTTTCGGGTTACAACATCCTGTGCACATTATAAATTAAAACCATATAAGGCTGAGTAATTATATCCATCTTTTTGATTTAACTCCTTTTGAGTAAACCCACTATTTTCTATCATTGGTTGCGTTAGATCAATTATCCTTATGATGAACCTTGGGACATCCTTTATTGTTCCACTAATTGACAGTTATTCGTTGTCCCCTATGATTTCACTTAACAAGATTTTGGATCATTCTGATCAGTGATAAATCCAATTGTGAATTCATTTGCTTTCTAATGCTATAAGTCACCTCTTTGGACTTATCCTCATGTAAATAGATTCCAACAATTCATTTATAAACCACTCACTACAAGTCATTTAGATTTATGATCTGTTAAATTAATCTTTATGAATTGTTTGGACTGTCAACCATTTGACCAACTCTTGCAAGTACGTATCCTTTGACATTATTGTAAAGGAGCTCTTTATATTTGTTCAACTAAGGAACTCAAGCATATTGCACCCCTTTGTAAACTAGTCTTCATTTCCTTTCATTTCATGAATTCTTCTTAACTTTTATCATTAAGACTTCACCTAAATTATTGGCTCATGACATAAGAATTCTTATGTCCTACCTTGGAGGCCTTACGCCTTTAGTCAATGGATTACTATGATTGTCCTATAGTAATCATCTGATGATCATTCTCAGATACTCATTCTATAAATTGTGATCCTACGAGTGAGTAATCACATACCTCTTCATTTCTAACTCAGTACACCATGAGTATTCATTTTGTTATGAATTCAACTCCTTATAAGTGAATTCAATCCCACCCCAACTACTAGTAACACCTTATATGCTATATATTAATTAATGCACGAGGAAATTGCTTAACGGCTTGTGTCATCGCCTACGATGCCGAAACTCCACAATGATTTCATGTTGACACGTAAAGGAACTCAATCACAACAACATGCTTAAGAGGACGCTACGATCCCTACAAGTTATAGAAGATTTACTATTATATATACCCCAGAGTAAGGGGAGAAAATGAAATCTGGAATGGGTTTTTGAGGTAAAGGACTTCAACCTCGCAGGGTATGATAAACTCACCAGGATTGTGTTTCCAGGTCAATTGAATTAAGATTTCCCTCTTTGTGATAGCTGAGAAGCGTTCTAAACACTTTTTCGACAAGGGAGGAAAAGAATTGAATTGAATACCTAGGGAGAGTGAAGTACCATTCCATAGCTTCATCAGTAAGGCTCCTTGAGAATAGTCTGATAATAAGACTATCATCATGAGCCACTTCAGCACATTAGGCGGATGGGCATAAAAGGATTTCACGTGTGTAAGCTACGTAGGTTTAACTACTTTTTGATGTGGGCCCCATCACTCCTTCCAAATCTAAGGATCATAGGGTTGAGGACCTCTTCATACGAATTTTTTATTTCCTCTTAATGTTTCGAGCCACTTCTCTTCAAGCCTTTTTAGTTGTTCTTGGACTTTTGCTAGGTTTACCCAGTGGATTTTGAAAGAAAGGTTGTTGGCAAAAGCCTAGGTTAGGTGTGAAAGCTATTCGATTGCCACCAGCTCTTAAGCACACCCATTGGCATTGACTGCATCGGATTGAAAGACTTTCGTTTTCATTAATGTGTCCATAACTTTCTCATGGATTTGATTTGGAAGAATACACGGGAAGCCTAGAGACATCATTTGGCATTGTGTAGCTTCCTTAATTGGACTAGCGCACTCAGGTGAGCAATAAGTCGTTGGTTGAACCAATAGGGGCTCTGGCAGAAGATACCACTAGACACCCAATCCCAGCAGAAGACATGTTAGTAGGACAAATTGGCTATCTTTGACGTAGGCGAAGGCCATTGCCTCTGATAAGCTAAATGTCCTTGTACGACTAATTTGTCTTGTGGCGCCCGCTAATCTTATAACGTAATACGGGGATCTAAGTAGGGTGGCTTTTTTGCCTCTATTTTGATCTATTGTCAAAGCAAAAAAGAAAGGGCAACTGTTCTCAAAGCAGTATTGCCACATCTGACTCAATCAAAAAGCATTATAAAAACCACCCTTTTGCCAAGGAAAGCCTTAAAAGTAGGAAAGGAAAGCTATTTCAACAACTTTATAATACGATATGACCATCCAAAATGAAACTAATGAAACCAATCTTCAGCCATACTTGACTAATTTTGTCTACGTCTAATGAGCCTAGCCTAACGATTCTAGGGTGAATTTTGTCTATTGCTCCTTACCCTATAGATTATAGATACTCTTCCCAATGCCAAGAACTAGGATTAGAAGGAAAGTCTCAACCCTTTGGTACGAAAGTAGGCTATGATTCCCAGAGAGAAAGAAATGGTTTCATACCATATAAAAGCTTGGCACCTAGTTACCTTTATTTAAGTCGACCTTACTCGGGCTAAGTTTCAAGGAAAGATCAGTTCTTTAAGCTAAAAGCTTAAGTGATCAACTAGAAGAGACCACCTTCCCCAATGAAATGGATTTCCCTGGAGCAGCAACTAAAAGAGAAAAGACCGGGTATGCCTGAAATGGATTCGTGAACAACAGATAAGAGATATACCCCAGATACCATTTGAACCAGAGCTGAACCATTGAATTACTGGAGAGTGATTTCACTCCAGAAGACCTCGAGAATAATAAGGGTATCTAGCCTTTGAAAGATGTCCAAAGGATCACGTGCTAAAGGAGAGTTAGTAATGGGAGAAAGCAGAGAAAGTTCTAAAGGTAAAACTTCGTCTCTTCCATAGACCAAAGCCTATAGAGTGACTTTTGAGAAGCCACTAGAAGAAATGACCAAGCATCTGAGGCCTCTATACATTAGAACACATCGATAGAAAGCCAGTGTCTAGGGTCTTGGTGGACAATGGAGCCGAAGTGAATATACTGCCACTTAGAATAGTAAGGGGCTTTCTAAGTCCGATCAAGATTTGATCCTTTGCGAAGTCTCAATTACCAGCTTTGATGGTGGCGTGGCTCAAACAAAGGGATCATTCCAGTGGATCTGACAATGTGTAAGACCTCTAAAATCAGCACCTTCTTTATGGTATATGGAACAACGACATATAAGGCCTTACTGGGTAGAGATTGGATCCATTCAAATTGGTCCATCCCCTATTCGTTCCATCAGTTTCTAGTATTCTAGAATGACAAGAATGAGATCAAAATGGTTTTGGAAGATAATAGACCCTTCACAGTCAATGCTAACTTGGCAGAGGCGCAGCTCTATCACAGGAATGAAGGACCTTTGATACTCCTACAGCCAGATGGTGAAGGGAGACCAACAAGAGCCAGTGTAATCATCGATGAGGTTGATACACCCACCTTAAAAACTGTGTTAGAGATGTATAGGCCATCAGTAGTTTAATTGTCTGGCCCGGAACCATATCCAAGATGGTAACAATGACTAAGCCTCTAACAAGGAGTTTAGGGACTCTTTCACATGGGATTACGACGAGATGCCTAGCTTGGATAGGAAGTCGATAGAGCATAGGCTTCCCATCAAGGAGGGTTTCAAGCCATACAAGCAACCACTAAGAAGAATGGCTCTTGATATAATTTAATTCCTAAAGTAAAGGAAGAGGTAGAAAGCCTTCTCAGAGCCAGATTTATACGACCAACCAGGTATGTCGAATGACTCTATAATATTGTGATGAAAAAGAATGGAAAGATTAGAGTATGTATTAATTTTAGAAAGATTCATTCTTGCTACATTCCTTCCACTCACGGTACACCTAATATATTATCGTTGACTCACTGCATTCTTTCTGGGTATTAACTCACTGATGGAGGACAGGATTGAAGGAGTGACTTTCTGTCTTATAGCTTGAGATAAAAGTCAGTTAGTAAGAGTATTAGGAATGAAGAGCCTAGATGAAGTAAGTCAGACAATAGACGATTCGTACCATCTTGGAGGAGGGAACTGATAGCACTAGTCTCGTATCAGGGGCATAGCCAGAAGAGGATGCATACAGAACTGACATAGATGCCATAGAAGGAACTGCTAGAGGTATTTTACTTGCTATGAAATAAGGGGCTGTTCGGGATTACGCTGATTGACCTAAGGATGGGATAGGAATGAATGAAGGCAACCAATTCCCTTTTTAAATAAAATAGAATCGAGCTGTGGCACTGAACAAGCTCATGCCATCTCGGGATCTTAGATACGGCATTAGCGGCCTTATAGGAATAAGCGGTCCATGCAAGAGTGCCTTCCCTTTAAGAAGGGGGGTGACATGTGTAACCAAGAATAAGCTGTTGGAGCAATAATTGGTCTTTCTGGTCCTGTTGGCCTATCCAGTGCCAGTTCTGTTACAGTTACCATGTTGGAGTATGAGTGATCGTAGGTGGTGTTCTCTTAGCACTTGCATCACTAAGCGGTGCATCGAGAATAGAAACTCTTATGTTACCGCTCTTGATGGTAAGTTCATAGCATCTTTAGTGCTATCAATTACTTTCTTTCCTGTTGTTGGAATTCCCGCTGCTAGATTACTCGTAGGAAATGCTGTCTCCATTTCTGGTGTTCTTCTTTAGCTAATTGTTCAATCAAGCAGTGCTTTAGTTTCTGTTGTTTCTGGTGAGTTCATATCCGTAGTTGTGCTAGAAGAAAATGAGGGACGTTGAGCAAGTGCTAGTGGGATAGATTAAGTATGAATCTGACTCGAGCAATTTCTATCTTTTTCACGGATGAGATTCATTTGAAAATAAATCCCTGATCTGACTAAATAGGAAATGAACTGAAAGCAAGAATGAGAACTTTAGGCTTGAGGAATAATAAAATCCTCCTCTCTAGCCTTCAACGTCTGATTTGCACTTGATGTAAGGAAAACAGAGGAAGATCTCTAGCATAAAGAAAGAAAAGGGAGAGTTGACTTTCCTAATATCCATATAGAATGAGCGGAGGATGAGAATAAGTTGTGAACGTAAGCGGTGCACATGAAATGTATGTGCTCTTTGAAATAACCGTTCTTTGCGTATCTGATGTTACCGGTCTTGTTGAAAAAAAAGTAGTTGGTGAAATAGAAGTGATTTAGCCTTATTTATTACATTAGTCTTAGTTCCTTAGATCCTTGGTCGGGTGAGGCTCTTCTCATGTAGTCTAGTATCTTCCAGTAACTCCAGATCATCACCCTTCCTACTCTCCCCTATTCTGTTGACGGTTGCTATGTAGAGAGCGAATGCTAGTGTTATCCCAGCTACCCACATTGCTATGTTCTGGGGTGTTCTCTCAGCTGGTATTTCATAAGCTATTTTGCTTAACAGCCTTTCTTCCTCCGCCCCTCCATATGCTACTTGTGTTCCTATACTGGTTATCTCCCCGCTACTGTTACTACTAATTCTTCCTTCCGAGTATTGCAATTTCGTCAGCGTCTGTATTCGGGTTGTCTTGGGGATAAATTCCCACCATAGGAGACACCCGAGATATAGCACCGGTATTACTAGACTGAGCGTTTGGGCTATGGCTTGCGCCCGCTTTGAGAAATTAACCATTTTATCTGCTAAGGGCTTTTTCATGCTTACTTTTTGTAGAATCCTAGTATCTGGCACTTGCTCCTTAATTAGCAGCTCTAATCCCATCCCCGCTCGGACGATCGTAGCATCATCTGCTGCCCCAACTCAAGTTGTTGATCCTATAGATTCTTTACGGAAACCTGTTTTTTCAATATAGAAAATTGAGGGGTCTTTTAGTGGTTGACTTTCTTATTCGCTGACTCGTTCTCCCCGAAAAAGGGGTTTTTTGCAAGTGAAAGTTATATGGTGAATCTTCCCTCTGTTTAATAGTCAATGCTTTAAAACACTCTTTTACCAACAACAACATCATCATTCGGTGCTCTCATTTAATTTGATTTTGTCCTCCCGCGGTCTTTTTTGCCTCCAGCTCGCCTGATGGCTCACACGGTCTCGAGGTCTTTTACGAGACTAGCGCAAAGGCAAAAGAAGTCCTTTCAAAAAACCAAAAGGCAGAGCGATAGAAAGAAAAAAAAAGCATGCTTCCATACTTTACCAGTAGAATCAAGTTTGCTATTAAAAAAAAGGAGGGAGAGAAGTTACGGATCTACCATTGGGACAGATTGCAGGGGGTTGACCTTAGTTCTCTCAACTCGTTACAAGCTTTCTTCCTTTATTGATATTGAGAATAACCGGAAAAAGGAAATGAATTACACAACCGACATTCCGGTTGAATTATAGACTCCCTTTGTCGATTCCTTACAAGGAGGAAAATCAAGAGGAACTTGGAACATGAGCCCACTCAGTATTAGATAGTTGGTGAGGGCAGGGCTTAGTGGGAAATAGAACCGTTATGTGAATTTAAACTAATGTTGCTATAAGCCCCTTCTAAACTCAATATGTGAAAGCGTCTAAAAAAGACTAAGATTGCTTGGGAGATGCCTTAAGACAATGGGCTTTCCCTTTGAATAAAAGTCAAACTTGGGAGGAGTGTCCTACTTTAGGAAATAGGGATCATCGGTCCATTCCAAGCTTGAAGGATAAAGATTCTTGGGAAGAGATACCATACCCACCCAGTCATGGATTAAACTACTACTCTCTCTTTCAATAGATAGAAATAGGACATGAACCGCCCAGGTGTAGATGTACTCGAACTCAAAGTTTCTTATAGGATGAAGCAACAGGGAGTTCTTTTATTGAGGGTGTCGCTACTGAAGCCCAATAGATCTTGTTCTAAACGAAAGGGCTTGCTCCGCAGAGTATGAGGGGTTCTTGGGAGGGAAGTATTGGGAGTTGATATCCTTGTTAGCACGTCTGGTCTTTCACACACACTACCTCTCAAAGATTCTACTATAATGACCATCTATTATTCTTCTTTCTGTACAAAGACTTCTCATGAGCCACATCTTCTTTCCCCCTACGCAGAGGGTGGTTCGCTTCAATTCATTTTTTAAGGCCGTCTGTGTTTCGGCTTCAAGGGAATACTTGAATTG
The DNA here is from genome assembly GCA_033977485.1 of Hydrangea macrophylla. Taxonomy (NCBI): domain Eukaryota; kingdom Viridiplantae; phylum Streptophyta; class Magnoliopsida; order Cornales; family Hydrangeaceae; genus Hydrangea; species Hydrangea macrophylla. The sequence goes on along the minus strand of CM066990.1, from coordinate 6,295,365 downwards.
GCACTCAATCAGCTACCTCTTGGGACTGCTCCAAAGGGAATTCCTATTGGCTAGGGAGATTTAGGTGCATGATCTTCCATTTTGTTCATCTCGGACTGATCAAAGCAAGGTCTCTTTCTTCACTTTCTAGGGTGTCTTGCATGTTCCGATCACTTCTTTACCTACTTCCTTGCGTCACACAGCCAAGAGGTGAACTCATTATCGCTTTGCTTCACTTGCTCATCTTAGTTCCAAGGATAACTACACACTTTACATAACTCTAGCGGGAGCGAGAAATGGTCCTGAAGACCGGGTGCACTACATGACTTCCTAATACTAAAAAGACCCCCCTATGCCTTAAATCCTTGACCAAGTGATGGGATAACTGTGCCATAGAAGATAGAAGGTCAAGACCCTATCGATTTATTGACCTCGTATAATAAGAACGAAATGCGCATACAAGCATTGGCCGTAAGCATTGAAGGGGAAGGAAAGAGCTTTACAAGCGGCATTGTCATTCTCAGGGTTGGGCTTTGTAGGAGTTGGGCGAGATGCAAGACTTTTTCTTTTGAAAGTAAAGAGCTCGGATTTTCCATTCCTTAATTGATCTGATATTCCATCGCCCTAGAGCTTTGATTGAAGATTGTTGAGGTTTTCTCTAAAAGAAGGCAGGCCAGATGATTAGCACTAGATAGCGCCCTTAATCTCTTAGTAGACAGTTGTTGACTTCCTCAGAAATCATTTGAGAACACCAAGCTCAGAATACATCACCAAATAATTATTTAGCCACTGAGCTAATACATAGCTAAGCGAACAAGAACATCAATTGAGGAAAGAGTCTCGTCCGTAGCATAAACTTGAGTTGGGCAACCTTGAATGAAAAGCCAAGATAGCGTGTGTGATCCATTAGTAATATGCTGTACTGTTATTAGCGGACTTACCCATAAACGCCTTCCCTCTGGTGGTTTTTGCCCCCTTCCACCATCCTACTTCCTAACCGAAACTTAAAGATAAAGTCTTACATCCACTCAGATGATGGGACTACTACTAAACTCCTGAAATTAGGAACATGTTTGATCACTCATGAGCTATCTTACAAAAGGAATTCCAGTCTCCTAAACAAACCATCGGGAATAGGCTCAGTTCAAAAAACATATCTGTCTCTATAGATTCACAAAATCTATCTCTCTTTCAAATAAAGAGCTCTAACCTCCAACAACTTTAGGAGTGGTAGATAGCTTGACTCTTTCGGGCTTTCAATCTCACAGACCAGCTCCCAAAAGGAATGAAAATGCATTTCAAGGCATACCATCGACTTTACTACTATTTGGCTTGTTCCCATCCCTTGGAAGTTGATTCAATCTTATCAAAGTTGAAAGGAAGTAGAAACCCCCATTCGAATAAAGGGTGGATGCAGCCTTATGTCAGAATAATCTTCTACTTTGTTTGTCAGCGTCCAACTTGTGATGCACGAGGGAGACCAAGACAGCGGGGAAGTATCATCCATGTTCCATAGTCAGCTTCATCGACACAACAAACATACCAATTCAAATTCTTCTCGCCAACATGCCGTTGATAGTAGATAAAGAGAGTGGCAGAGGAGCAACAGCACGAGGCCTAGAAAACTGTTGTAATTCTCATCATTCAAAAGAAGCAAGAGACCCATAAAGACAACCTTGTAAGCACAATCAGAGAAGGTAGTCAGTTTGTTCTTCACGAAGCCCTGAAGGAAAAATTCACATCGGTACCTTTTTAGCTGATAAATGGAGTACAGAATGGGTACAAAGTACTCCGTGTGTGTATTTAGATTAAGCCTCTGATGTTATGCGAGAGGCACACCAAGAGTTTCCGGAGGCAATTGGTAGGCCTAAAGTGAAAGTCAAAAAGATTCTATTAGCAGGACTCTGGTGGTCTACCATTACGACAAATGTGAAGGATTTTTGTCAGGTGTGCGACGCCTTCTAGAGGACCAGGAAGCCAGCACCTAAAGTCTATATGTCCTTGACGCCGCGTTTTAAGGTAAAGGGAGGAAGGCTGGGGCATCCATTTCGTAGGTTCCTTGACACACCACTTTTCTTCACATTGTTCCTTCCATAGCCTATCCTAGCCCTATGCTCCGTCTTATTCAGTTTCCTTCTCTCGAAGGCAATGACTAGATGTTTGTCTCGAATCAGCACTCTGCCAATCTCACTATCATTCTATCAGCAACCACCCTTTGTTACGTTAAAGAAAGGATAGACCGAACCAGCTCACTAACAAAATTTCAGAACAGGAAATGTCACCCAAACCACACCTTATTCGCTCGACTGAAGTTGGACTGGAAGCACGCCTTCAAAGTTCACCTTTCTTGAACCAACCGCCCATCTTCACGCCCTTGCCTGCCCACCTAATTTGCTTGAAAGAAGCTCTGAAATAGGATAATACAATAGGAAAAAGGTGAAACTTGCCTTCCCTTATCTGTTCCGAGGATAATTTTAGCCTTCTTCCTCTATTCCAATCAAGACTCGAGAACGCTCTTACGCTAACCGAGTTGACTAAGAATTAGGTACGGAAGGAAGTGAAGGTGAAGTAGGCTTGCTTTAAGGGCTAGGTGACACGACTAAAAAGTTGTGTGCTCTTGTGCAACACCCAAGTGTAGGTGATCGTGCAAGTAATACTGGATAAGTCCAGGTCGATCCCTCAGGGAAGGAATAGGGAGAATGTCTACTAAGTTACAACCTACAGAAAAGGAAAAGAAAATAAGAATGTTGGGAGTGGATGTTCTAACGAATCCTAATTAATTAAATTAAACTAAATAATAAACTAAACATAAAGAAACATAACTAATTAAATAAATAAACTAAAGGTGTTGGAAATACGAGAATCCACATTGATCCTAACCATCTACCATGCATACTCATTAATGTTCTATGGAGTTCATTCCTTTTCAGCATTCCGTATTTTTCTAAAGATATAGAATCAATAGCCCTTTCATGACCGGGACTACATCATCACAAGTGATTTAAAATACTTAGAAGACGGTTTAAAACAATGGTAATTACTTGCACTCTAAATGGTGTTAGCATTCAAAGTGGTTTTCAAAAGTCATTGAAGAAAATAGTCTTAAGGCTTTAAGTTCTAAAAACTGTTGTGACAAACTGAGCTTATAGGGACAATTTGATGACAGATTTCCAAAATAGAAAGTCATGGAATACTTAAAAGAATCATCTCAGGAATTAGCAAGTTCGATCGATCAAAGCGCTCTCGATCGATCGGACATCTTCATCCTTTAATCGATCGAAATTCCTTCGATCGCTTGACTATGGTTCTGGTTCGATCGATCAAAATACCTTCGATCGATCGAGCCTAAGGTTTCTAAAGATTGCATGGCAGAGGTTGAAAATCAATGTTTCATCACATATTCCCAACGTCTAAACTACGGAAACATGAATAAACAAGTACAGGAATAGCAAACTAGAGTAATCATAACATATAAACTAATAAACAATGAAATAGAGAAAAGGAAAAGAAAAACCTGGAATAATCTGAATATAACTTGTAATAAATATATAACCAATTTGAATCTTCAATAATCTTCAATATAACAATGGAAAAGAGGAAGAAAAATAAGAATCTAACCTAATCTACTCCTAACCTAACCCTAAAACTACCCTAAACTGCTGTTTTTCGAGTTCTGGAGCATCCTCCCTCCATCTGGCATCAAAATGACTTATATATAGGGTTCCCGCAGAGTTTACACAACTTTTGGGTGAATATAAAGTTCGATCGATCGAGCTTAGTTCGATCGATCGAAGGTTCGATCGATTGAACTCTCCTAAATCGCTTAAACTTCTCTGATTTTGATAGCTCTGCGCACCGATGGGAGAATGGCCATAACCTTTTACTCGGACCTCAGATGGACCTCCTGTTTGCGGCCACGCGACCATAACTCAAAGATCTACATTTTATAACTCTGGAAAAATCTTCCAAATCTGAAGTCTTCGTTGTCAAAATTGGCATTTTCTCAGATGCTTCCGTTGTTCTATCCACCAGAATCACTTTCTTTAGCTCCACTTCATCGAATTACATCCTAATACCTATAAAATAATGCAAAAACATATGGTTTAGCATTAACACAATAAAAGGAACATTGTTATTAGAATGCACCTAAATGTAGGGACTTTGGGGATAAAAGTATGCATAAAGGACCATATAATACACTAGAAATATGCACTTTTTACCACGAATCACTAGGCTTTCTCTCTTCTTTGGTTGATAATATGACAGAGATGGGCCCTTGAGCCTAGGCTTTCTTCTTTAAAGCCTTGAGCCGGGTATGAACTCGATTCTTGGTTGGATCTTGCTAGGTATTCCCACTTTGCTTGGATGGCACCTTTGATTAGGACTTTTCTTCATCTCAAAGAGGATCTAAGCTAGCTAATCTAAACAATTCTCTTCCTAAACCAAAAGAGTCAGAGTCAAGCATTCCAATTTCGGGGCTTAGCTTAGGCCCCTTCCTAATCTAATGCCATGCCCAACCAATGCCGAATCTAAGACCTGGTTTCTTCTTTCTTGCCTACCTCTTTAGAGTAATCCTACATTAATGTTACTCTCTGATTGGAATTGAGGGCAGATGGTACAAAATAGGGGGCATGGTTGCAAATGGGTCACAATTTCTGAAGACTACGCCAGAGAGTTTTCAAGTCTCAATGCTATCTTAGACAGTCTTGAGAGTGAGGGCCGCACGAGCCCCCACTTCTTTGATTTTTTTATAAAAAAAGAGAAGGCCTTTGATCTGGGCGGGATCTATCAGCATCATCATTCTCCCTTGACTTTTTCTTTCACTTCAACAAAAAATTATAATCGGGGACCGACAAACTGGAAAAACTACTATTGCCATCGATACCATATTAAACCAAAAGCAAATAAACACAAGGGGCACCTGCCCCGTGAATGGAAAAAAGGAATTTATGCTTTAGTCGCTACCGTTTCACTTGAGTTGCCTTGGATGATGGATGAGGAAGACCTCTGAAGCGGTTGAGGGGCAACTGACCAAAAGGAAAGAGGGTAGGCCGCAAATGCTATTTAAAATTTTATAAGACAAACCTCTGTGCGCCCTGGCTGGGCTGACAGGTTTTTGGCGCCATAAAGTGAGGGAGAGAGAAATCTCGTTAGTCTTGGTATGATTGACGTGGGTTGTCGTCGGCCCGACGGACTTTTGGAGAAGAACCGCTTCTTCCCCCAGATGTAGTCGTCCTTAGTCTTGCTTTTGTCGAGGATGAACCGGGTCCCCATACTCATGACTTGAATAATAAGGGAGTTCACTGGATTTTTTCTAGAGGTACTGGTTTGAATCCGGCTCGTGACAAGGCCTTTGGTCATAGAATATCTCGGCGCCTTCGTTCATTTTCTTGTTAGATGAATGACTCTCGCGCTGGTAAACATGGGATAGGAATGATTAAAGCAAATGATGATCGATGCTTCATAACTACTCTTGGCAATACCGTTGTGGTTGAATCACTATCCGGTGCTCTCTTTCTATTTGCAAGAAAAGAAGGAGTTGCTGTTCTTACAAATGCTATTTCATTTGGTCCTATGTTTGCAATTGAATCACCAACTGCTGGTACACTAACCGCAGGCAGCTATTGAATAAGCAGCTGCCCATTAAACCGCTAAAAGCAGGAGAAGCAGCGAATTTAGTAGTGAATCACTGGCCATCAGGACTAAGGACTCTTCCTGAGTCCAGTCCTGATTTAACATCATTTTAAGGTGGTCAGTTAATAAAAGTGGCTCTCATAGTGTTGGGGCCCACATATATGTTAATAAAACTAAGCGCGAACGAGCCTTCATATCCTTCTTATCTCTGTTCTCTATGAGTAGCAGGCAGTTTTTGCTGTTAAAGTGCAGGTTTTTCAAGATAGAGATTTTTGAGCTATTGATTTTTAACTTCCTTCCCTCAACAACTATCCGAGGTAGTTCTTAGATGATCCAGCTCGGAAGATCATGCCATGAAATTCGTGTGTGTCTTTCTTTATTTTTTATGTCATCTGGCGCTCTTGATCACTCTTCACGAACAGTCCGAGAAGGATACTTCCCTTATGACCGTGTCTGCCCCCATTTCAGCCCCCTATTCCATAGGAAAGGAGAGGTCTTCCCATTCATCCGTTGGATTTTTCTTTGGCTAATACAGGTGGGGTCTTTTTACTGGCTTGGCAAAGCTTAGGGGCTCATTAAATTGCATTTTATAGGTTATAAACAGGTCTTCGCATCGATCTATTTCAATGAACCAATAGATCTTCTTTCTTCTATTGATTAGTCGGACAAACAACTGAGGGAATGAGCTGAGTAGGACAATTAGAGGAAGATACCCCTATGCCTAGCATCTACTTCTTTTCTTTCTGAACAAGAATACTCAATGGTCCAAACTAGATTCTCTATATCATATCGAATTATATTTTAGCTTGACTGACTTGCTGCGCTAGTCATATCGGATAAAAAAAATTTCTATGGTTCACCGAGGAATGCTTCCCTTCCTACGGTCGCTAGATCGAGTTGACCTTTACGATAGGAGCAAAAGACCCCTTTGAAAGGCTTTTTTTGCTCAGAAGCAATGGGCAGGAATAGGCGAAGTTAACATACTTGCTCAATATGTTCATTTCTTGCTAAACAAAAATGACCTAGATAGAAAGTTTTGGACTGGACCTTTCATGGGTCGGGGTCTGACACCTCCAGAGCTGGGAATGGGCCATAAAGATCAATTCTGTCTAAAAGGTTGAGGTACCTGGATGTGCCCAGTGGTAATGCTCCAGATCCAGCTTCTAGCCTAACACGCCTGCTACACTGTTTAAAGATTTGAATTAGAAGCTGTAATGCCCTATTTCTAAGGGGCTTAAGGTATGCAATGCGAAAGCTCTTCGAATGATGCAAGCAATGGGATACTCAATTAAGGAAGCCCAGGGGTTGTGCAATGGAAGAGGAATGTTAGACACCGTTTGATGCCATAGATTCTCCAACACAAAAGAGAGCTCTCTTTGAAGATCCAGAATGTGGAAAGGTCCTTAGGTTGTCGGGCTTAGGGGGTGAGGAGAAGGTTGAGGTACCCGAGCAAGATAGTCACATGTTCGAATATGATACTAAAGTCTTCCACATTTATGAGGAACACGATTCTGATGAGGATGACGAAGTTAAGAAAGAAAAGGAAGAGGAACTAGAGCTCTTTTTTAACAGCACGAACAACTTTGACTCGTACTATACCAGCTACTAGAACTTAAATAAACAAAATAGGATTTTGTTTCAATTCAATGCATTCGGCTAAGAGGAAGAGGAATATGATCAGTCTTTTGTGAAAGTGCCCCACCCACAGTCTGACCAAGAAAACAACCTTTCACAATTTCGATCTCAGCCCTAAACATCGTATCGATCGTTTAGTGGCCTTCAAACGGCCTATCCATTGCCTTTTGATTTAGAGCCTCATCAGATCTATTTTTCTACGTGCCCCAACTCTCGTAAATAATGATTACCTGCCCCGCTTGGCTGAATTTACATTCTGACTTTTTATAGTCCAAGTAAAGGATGAGGGGTACTGGCCTCATTAACTCAGATGGAATCCTGCAGATGAGGGCGCCCATCAATATATTTAAACAAAAGCTTAACTTGGCCTTGATACTGCTATTCAAGGTAAGGTATGGAAGATAAATAGCTTGCCCCCTTTGAGTTCGAAGTGCTATTTCCCACCAGGGTAATAAATAAAGTCTTTGGCGCTTTATTCGTGTTGTTGTAATGCAGACGATGTGTTGCAATACCTTCAACACACGTGCAAACATTCTGAATTGTAAGACAACGCTTAACGAAGGAGAAAATACCCAAAATGGAAAGCCTTAACTTGGGGAATATTTATTTTTGACTCGAGGAATTTCAAAAAAGCATAGAAAAGAAAGAAGCCAAAATTTTGACAGCTTGACAAAAAAAGAACCGACTCCTAATTCCGGTTAAGCTCTAAATATTTTCCCTGTTACTATTTCCGTTCCCATTTTTTTAATAGAAAAACCTATCCTAATTTCACCAAAAAATGGAAGTTCTTTTGAAGTAACTCATCATTTGATTTGATCTTCCTTCTTTCTTTGATTGAAAGGGAAGCGCAAAGACGCGGAGTGAAAATAAAGGAATTAAAATTAAACTAATGCATCTAATGCCCCTTTTTAATTCTAAGTGGAATTCTCTTTTACAAGAGATACTTACTTATGTGCAAGACTCGCCCCATTCATCGGACCTACTAAGGGAGCATACTTCCTATATATTGCGCCACGAAATCCATGAAAAGCTATGTTCTTTATTTCACGAAGCACAACTTCCACTCCTTCCTGCTACCAATATGGGGGACGTGGTCAATGATTTGACTGCGAATTCCATGGGGCTTCTCAATTTTTATGCTATGGCCAAAAACCTGATCGTTCAGGGGTCAGTAAGCCCTCATTTTTTGACTACCTGCGCTATTGTCGCGCAATTATGGGTGGGGGAAGGGGATAGCGGGTTAGCCCTTAGAATCAAATTCTAAACCTACATGGCGCTACTGAATGCTTCTCATTAATAGAAAGAGGAGTCAGCCAAAAAGAAAGACCACCAAAAGTCACGACCACCAAGATACGCATAGTGATTCGATCTTTTGATCACCCATTTTGGAAAACCATTTTGGGGGCTTCTGCCTTATACACAAAAGATTGGATTTCTTGAATCACGAGTCTTATATACTGTGTTATGATCACCTTATATTGATAAAAAGTGAAGAGAACAATTTGAAATAGAAATCAAGAAACAATTTCTGATCATAAAAACAGAAACCCATGAATTGCGCAAGAAGTTCTTTCGGTTAAAACATTGTGCGACTTGGAGGACATAAGACTTCTTGGTCAAGCCAAAAAGATTGCCGACTGGATTCTCCTGCCCCACCATGCCTGTCCCTTTACCTTACCTTAAGAAGAAAGAGGGGGGTATGAAGTGTGGGAAAGAATGTCATAAGTGTATGATACAATAGGTAACCTTAAGGAGTGGCGGCAAAACTCTTGATTGATCAATGCGAGTGAATTGTGCTTAGACACTTCGTAAAACCATACCAATCTATGAGAGGAGCTGATGGATGAGTATGCTTCCCCATTCGATTCACGGAATGTGATCTGGGATACGATGGGAATTTGTGTGCCTCGGTAGGAAAGAGATCACCGGAGTATAGCACAAGATCTTTCTTGTTACCATGGGGTCGACCTTTGAACAAGGTAAACCTAATGGGAACCAAAAAATGGGGGGTAACGCATTAGGCAAAAGACGATCCAAAAAGCAAAGGCTCACCCAGCTGAAGGAAGGAGCCTTAGAAGCTTACCTTATTCTTATTTATGAAATAGGGAAAGGGGCAACCTATCTTACTAATAATAAGAACGGGGGTGAGATAGGCAACAGGTAGCTTGCTTCCAAGCCGGCCCGGCCACGAGGAATCAAGAGATCTTTTTGAGTGCTGACTTGGATCTCAGGTGACGGAATAAGGCGGCCAAAAGCAATGAGTAGTGGCGGTCGAAGCTTGGCTCTAGCTGATAGGCTAGCAGTAAGCTTGGCTATAGCGAAGCACTTACCAAGTGCGAAGGAAAGGGCCTTCTCCACTTGAGCCGTATGCGGGGGAACTCGCACGTGCGGTTCTTAGGGGGGAGAGCTAGTAGGAGCCATCCCATCCCAATAACATATATTTGGAGCTTAATATGAAATCCTATTTTTTTGCAAGACCCGTTCGGATAAGGAAAACTCCAAAGATTGCTTCAAAGTAAGATTCTTGCATTGACCCTTTCCTGAACCAGAACCGAGGAAGGGTGAGAGAAAAAGGGGATCAAAATGTCCCATCAATAAAGTGAGGGCTTTTTGGACCATCCCTTCCCCCCATTTTCATTCTTCCTTCCTCCCCTCTCACTCGTCCTTTTTCAATAAAGAAACCCCGCTCCCTAAGGGGCCCCCGCTCCCTAAGGGGCCCCTCTCTGATAAGGAAGGAAATGAAAGAATCTCAATTTTACGGTAAATCCAGTCCGATGGCTATTCTCCACTAACCACAAGGATATAGGGACTCTATATTTCATCTTCGGTGCCATTGCTGGGGTGATGGGCATATGCTTCTCAGTACTGATTTATATGGAATTAGCACGACCCAGTGATCAAATTCTTGGTGGGAATCATCAAATTTATAATGTTTTAATAATGGCTCACGCTTTTTTAATGATCTTTTTTTATGGTTATGCCAGCGATGGTAGGCGAATCTGGTAATTGGTCTATTCCGATTCTGATAGGTGCGCCTGACATGGCATTTCCACGATTAAATAATATTTCATTCTAGTTGTTGCCACCAAGTCTCTTGCTCCTATTAAGCCCAATCTTAGTAGAAGTGGGTAGCGGCACTGGGTGGATGGTATATCCGCCCTTAAGTGGTATTACCATCCATTATGGAGGAGCAATTGATTCAGCAATTTCTAGTCTTCATCTATCTAGTGTTTCATCCATTTTAGGTTCTATAAATTTTATAACAACTATCTCCAACATACGTGGACCTGGAATGACTATGCATAGATCACCCCTATTTGTGTGGTCTGTTCCAGTGACAACATTCCCACTTTTATTATCACTTCCGGTACTGGCAAGGAAAAGTACCATGTTATTAACCAATCAAAACTTTAATACAACCTTTTTGATCCCGCTGGAGGGGGAAACCCCATGTTATACCAGCATCTCTTTCAGTTCTTCAGTCATCCAGAGGTGTATATTCACATTCTGCCTAGATCTGGTATTATAAGTCATATCGTTTTGACTTTTTCAGGAAAATCGGTCTTTGGGTATTTAGGCATGGTTAATGCCATGATCAGTATAGGAGCCCTTGGATCTCTTGTTTAGGCTCATCATATGTTTACTGTGGACTTAGACGTTGATACCCATGCCTACTTCACCGCAACTACCATGATCATAGCTGTCCCCACTGGAATCAAAATCTTTAGATGGATCGCTACCATGTTGGGTACATTACAAAACACCCATGTTATTTGCTGTAGGGTTCATCTTTTTGTTCACCATAGGAGGACTCACTGGAATAGTCCCAGCAAATTCTGGGATAGACATTGCTTTACATGATTGACACGTGAAAAATCTTGTGCGCTCTTGTGCAATACCCAAGTGTAGGTAGACGTGCAAGTAGTAACTGGTAAGACCAGGTCAATCCCACAGGGAAGGTGTTGACCTATTGAATTAGACTATCCTCAAAGAAAACAAAATAAAATGAATAAGATTGAACGATGGTGCAGAACACAAAGTTCCACAGCTAAGATTACTAATGAAAATAATTAAGATTAAATTAACGATCTAACTAACTAATTAAAACAGTACTCTAAATTAGGATGTTTAAACTTTAAGAAGAAAGTGTTGGGATTACACGAATCCGCAGTAATCTAACCATCTACCATGCATTTGTCTTGAAGCACAACGGAGTACATCACCCACAGTTTTCCGTATTCCTCTAAAGATGGAGAATCCATGGCCCTTTCATGACCGGGACCATATCATCACAATTAAATTAAAATATGTAAAAGCGGTTTAATCCAATAGTTAAGACTCGCATCCTCAATGGTGTTAGCATTGAAGATGGTTTGCAAAATGTATTGAAAGAAAATGCCTTAGGGCCTTAGTTTTAAAAGCTGTTTTGACAAACTGAGCATTTTTGGGACAGAATGATAACAAATCTTAAAACAAGAGGTCCTGGAATACTGCAGGGAACATCCTCAAGAATCAGGGAGTTCGATCGATCGACGCGCTTTCGATCGATCGAAGACCTTCATCCCTCAATCGATCGAACTGACTTCGATCGCTTGACTGTCTCTGGTTCGATCGATCAAACTAACTTCGATCGATCGAACACAGCGATTATTCTGCTGCATGGCAGAAGCTGGAGATCACTGTTTCATCGTGTTCTCCCAACCTGGGACTACTCAGACATCGTTTGGAGTGTCACAGATTGATATTTAACGTAAGAAAACATTAAAACCTTGTTTGGTTGCGAGTTTTTCATGAAAACTATAAAAACTATGGATTCGAGAATATCTAGCATACAATACCACGAGATGAACGATTAAACTACGACTACAAAGTGCAGAATGTAAATGAGTGACACGAATATTTTTCTGTGTGCGCTTGTGTGCAATACCCAAGTGTAGGTAGACGTGCAAGTAGTAACTGGATTAAGTCCAGGTCGATCCCACAGGGAAGGTGTTGAATTAAACTACCTAGATTAGACTCTAAAGAGAAAACAAAAATCAATATTTAAAATGAAGTGTAGAACACAAAGTTCCACAGTTAACAGCTACTAGAATTAAAGACAACTAAATTAACTTAACTAACTAAGCACGATTCTAAAAGAAACGGTTCTTCTTAATAAAAGAAAGTGTTGGGATTACGCGAATCCACCGTGACCTAACCTTCTACCATGCAATTGCATTTAAGCTCAAAGGAGTACACCTACTACAGTATTCTGTACTTCTCTAAAGATATAAAATCAATAGCCCTTTCATGACCGGGACTACATCATCACAATTAAGTTTGAAATACATAAAAACGGTTTAATCCAATAGTTAAGACTCTCACCTACAATGGTGTTAGCATTGAGGGTGGTTTGCAAAATATATTGAAAGAAAATGCTTTAAGGCCTTAAGTTTAAAGACTGTTTTGACAAACTGAGCATTTAGGGACAATTTGATAACAAATCCTTAAAACAGAAAGTCTTAGAATACTGTTTTAGATGTTCTCAAGAATCAGAACCCTCGATCGATCGACGCGCTTTCGATCGATCGAATATCTTCATCTCTCGATCGATCGACATTTCCTCGATCGCTCGACTAAGTCACTGTCTCGATCGATCGACATACTTTCGATCGATCGAACACAGGAAGAAAAAAAATATTGCATGGCAGAGGCCTGAAATCACGATTTCATCGCGATTTCCCAACCCTAGGACTACTCAGACATTGTATGGAGAACCACAGATTGATATTTAACGTAAAAGTTCATTGAAACAATGTTTGTTTGAAAGTTTTTCATTAAAACTATAAAACTAGTGAGTACGATCTAATTAACATAAAACTACTCGAGATTAATAAGTATACTATGATTAACTAAGTGCAGAAAACAAATAAGCAATAGATCAAGAACCTGGAATGAAGATAACTTGTATTAACTAAAGAAATCTAGTTCACAATGCTAAATCTTCAATGAAACCTACAAAAAACCAAGAAAAACTCTCTCCTCTCTATCTAAAACTCATAAAACAAAGTTTGGGCGTCCCCTCTGGACGTATACAATATGAATATAAATAGTAAACCTAAGAGCTAGGGTTTAAAAACCCGCAACTGCTGCATGCGCGTATAATCTGATAAAAGGGACTTTCGATCGATCGAAACTCTCTCGATCGATCGAACAACTTGAATTGTCGATCGCTTTAACTTCCTTCGATCGATCGAAAACTCGATCGCTCGAACTATGTCGATCGCTCGAACTCTGCAATTCTTCTTCAATCTTTCTTCTTTGAAACAAAGCATCTCCTTTTTATCAAATCTTTCAGTCTTTTATACAGCAGCATTCACCTGCACAAATAGTAGCTAAAACAATACAACTTATCATAGATTAATCATATTGTCTAAAACTAGCATTGTAATGCAAATTGCAGATAAAACGGGAAGTTGTGATCAAAACTAATGCAATTCTTTCTTTTAGCGCGGTTGTATTTTACAAATACCCCCGCTTTGCACAACCCCCAACTAGCTTATTGCTAGTCCCTAGCGATAAAGCGAAAATAAAATAAATAAAAACTCCTAAACTAATACTACCACAACTAAGAAACAACGAAAAACTAAAAACAACCTAACTAAGATAGAGAGACAAAAAAAATCCTAACTCACTTTCGCAGGAATCGCGGTTGCATTTAGCGAATGCAACAAGCCGTTAAACCCCTAGGTTCCCCCTAGTGGACGAGTGTTGTCTCGTGAGGGTTTACAGTGAATATACCCACAAAATTCTCCAATTTTAAGCTCAAAAAGATTTAGAATCACTTATGACATCTCCCCCCCCATTAAACTGTTAATTCAACTCTACAAGGATATAATATCCTCTATCAACCCATGAAAGAGATCCATATGTTCCCCTATATTACCAAGTAAAATATACAAATGTATTACCATCATGCACCCGTGTGTGTGTGGAATCAACAACCATGCGCCCAACCCTTATTAAGAGTTATCTAGATTATTGTACTTGGGCAACTTGCAGTTTTAGCTCAATTCTCACATTGGTCACACTCAAAAACAACGTCTCTCAGAAACTTGCTTTATAATGATCGCACATAGTATGAAAGCTTTGATAAAGATGATATTCTAAGTGCTAATGCTTTCATACCTGACTCTATGAAAAACGGACATTCAAGAGTGTATAGTCTCATGAACGGAATACTACTTACTAGAGGAGCGAAATACCGTGGATAACTCAACTCACACTTCCATGTTCAAATCAATTGTTGAGAATCTTCAAGACTTTGAATTATGGCTTTTATTTAGTAGGTGGGGGTGTTGTAGAGAAGAGTGTGCTTTGTTTTCTTTTTAGTATGTGATGGAATTTCCACTTCTCTTTTTATTCTTCATTCTTTTCTCCACCCAATCTCCCATTCATTTCATATGCTTTTTTTTTTTTTTTTTTTTTTTTTTTTTTTTTATATATAACTCCTTCATTCATCATCATTTTTTTTTTTTTTTTTTTTTTTTTTTTTTTGAAATGTCCCACAACAACTTCCTTCCATTTCACATACTTTGATGACTCATTCTCAATAAAATTTATCAAACAGTTCGATGAGGTCAAGGTATAAATCAAGGATTTGGATTCTTGTGATTTTTATTGGAAATATTTATCTGAGGTGGGATCAAGGGGTGAAACGAAACAATGAATGTAGGTGGGTTATATTAAGTAAAGGAATGGGTAAACGATGGCTTGAATCATTTTCTCAACTTTCAATTTTTAGCACTTAAGTGTTCATTGAGTTTAATTGGTAAATCCTGAACGTTCTCCTCTAACAAGCAGTCAAAACTTTTAACGAAAACTGAGACTTAACAACGAATTCACCAGTATATGCAAGAAAAACCATTCGACAATGTATGAGAATTCCCTCAGAAATGAAGATTAGCTCAAAAGCTCACAAAGGGTTATTAGCTTCCACTACTTGTTCTTTTCGTACAATATTCATTTTAACTCAATTTTCAGGTTTTCTACATGACTGTCAATTAGTGTGCACAAATATTGGGTACATACTAGCTTTACAAATGCAATTTATTTCAGTGATACAGAAAACGCGTGGATTTAATTCATAAAAAGATAAGAATACTACAAATGTATCATTGCCTAATTAACCAGCAGGAGAGAGTATTCAGAGTTATTCTATCAATACGATCAAATAAAATTTCAAAATTTCAAAATTTCAACAAACTGTGTTCTTAAATGTAAAGCATATCCAAGTGCAAAACTAAATCGTCACGGGTGTATACCTATCTATTATCTCCTACCCCCAACTGAAAACAACATAGTCCCAGAAGTTGATTTTCAACAATTAAAATAGATAGGTATCACCTGTATAGTGTAACGCGATGATACGAAGCATAGCAACCTGGCATAGAAAATATAAAACACAATCTCCACAACAACAGATCAATAGATAAAACAAGTAAAACTATGATCCAAACAACATTAACCACTGGAATGAAGAGAACTGAAATAACAGTAGTAATATCCATACATGCCCAAAACAACCACAAAACAACAAACATAAAAACATAAACCAACCTGTCCAACCAAACCAAACCAAAACACCAACAAAAACATAAATACAGAAACACCACCTCCCCTAAGAATACTAATCAACTCCAGACGGAGCATCCTCAGCCACATCAGACGGGATGTCGATGGGAGCAGGCTGTGGCTGGGCGGTAACTGGCGGAATATCAGCAGAAGTAGATGGAAGATCGGTCGTGGATGGAGCGGATGATGATGGATCAGCAGCAGTGGTAACTGGAACAGCAGTAGGGGATGGATCAGCAACAGGTGGTGGTGCAGTGGCAGCAGATGGGGGCACAAACGGGTCAAACCCAAGCTGGACCAGCAGTGTAGTCAGCAGGGTAGAGATATGATCGATCTTACCCTCAAGCCGTATCCGTGCCTCCCTCTCCTCCAATAATAGATCGTGAATAGTCGGGGGAGGCGCAGATGACGACTCTCCCTGGGCTGGAGCCTGAGATCTCTGTCTCAGCTCAAAACGTGCCACCTCCTGAACGGGATCATCCTCCTCCGAATCTGGCTCCTCAGCCTCAGTGGGCGTCCCAGAAGCCGCACCCTCAGTATCGGTGCCATCAGCTCTCTTCCTCTTCCCTCCAACTTTCGCCTTCCCCTTGCCCTTTCTCCTCCTCCTCTGAGCATCTGAGCGGCGAGAAGCAGCCTCACCAAAACGACTGCGAGCCTGTGATGTCGCATCGCCAGGTAAGGGAAGGAGGCCAGCATGCTCAATCACTCTGTGTATAGCCCAAGCACCTTTCAGGTGCTTCTTGGCAGCAATGTAGCGAGTGGGGTGCCTCATGAAGTCAATATATAAGCGAGGCAAACAAACAGGCAACCCCGTCCCTATGGCATATAACACATGAGCATACCAGGGGGCAATCTTCTCCCGGTAGGAGGTGACCAATAAACAGTTGCTCAACGCGAGGTGGAGCATATGGTAATCATCGGTCAAGTAAATATCAGCAATCAGTGCCCTACCATCCCAGCTCGGTAATGCACCTCCAGTAAGCTCTCGGATCACAGCAGTGGGTGAGAGCACTGGTGTACCGTCACGGTGTGGGCAAACACAATCAGGCACCTCAGGGACTCCAATAGCAGCGGAAACGGTAGCAGGGCTGAACACGATCTCCCGGCCGCGAAAGAATGATCGTAGTGTGAATGCGGCACCGGGATCTCTGATCATCGTCGCGCAAGCTGCGCGAATCCATGCGAGATTCACTCTCTTTGCCCGAGAGAGCAAATCGTACCAGTGTGGCATGGCCTGGATGCGGGCGAGGAACCAGGGGATATCGAGCCAGACTGTCTCGAGTGGTCGCTCTAGCATGACCGGCCTAGTCTGAAAATATCTCGTGAACCACTGGCGGTCGGGGGTGTTCCGGAAGCCATGGTGTGGGATCGGATCAGGAATAGCAAGGTCAAAGGGCTTCTCCCTGTGGTAACCCGTAACAGGGTTCATTGTGGGCCCCTGAAAATAGAAGAGAAACAGAAAAGAAATCAAAACAAGATAAAAATGAAAAAGAAGGTGAAACTGCTGGATTTCGAGCGATCGAACTATGTTCGATCGATTGAGAAAAGGCAAAGTTCGAGCGCTCGAAACTAGTTCGATCGATTGAGAAGGTGCAAGGTTCGAGCGATCGAACCTAGCTCGATCGATCGAGAACAGCGAATGTGCAGGAACCATTTCTGAGAACAGAAACGGCCCAAACACAAACCAAACACGACAAACAAGCAAAGAAAAAGCGGAAAAACACACTGGGGGCACTCCCATAAGAAATGGAATCAAGTGAAGTGAAGGGGGAACTCGAGGTCTTACCTCGAGGTGCGTGTAGTGGTGAGGATGCCGGAGTTGAGGGTGATGATCTGGGGAGGGAGAGCTCCTTGAATAACCGAGTGGAATGAAGGGAACCCAAAAGTCGCCTCGGGTGTGCTCCTCTGCGCTCAATCGCTCGAGAGTGATGAAGGAGATGAAAATACTGAGGAAATGTACGCTGGAAGCCTCGGTTAAATACAAATCTCGATCGATCGAGATTTTTCGATCGATCGAAACTTAGATCGATTGAAAGTGTTCAAGCGATCGAGGATAAGAAATCGTCGATCGATCGAGAGACATTCGATCGATCGAACTTGGAAATTCCAAGATATCACAGAATGGATGAAATAAGTACCCCCAACAGATCTAAAATATTCTGGACAAACAGCAGAAAGAAAGAACAGTGCATAAACAGGGCCTGTAAGCCAAAAACTCATCCTTACACTAGAAAAATTGCAATTTGATAGGAATAAACCCTTTTAAAAACATCCAAACTACACAGTAGTGCCTCCCAATTGGTATGTAAACCTTATTTAACTAAAGAAAACTAAAATAAAACTAAAACCAAAAACATGTCTGTCAAAGATTCCACTCCAATTGCTAAACATAAAAGGAAATGAATGAAAACAACTGGAGGGTGGCACTATTCTTCGAGTGTGAAAAGAACCTCTTCCACAATTGCTTCATGCCGCACCAAATCTTCAAAAACGGAGTCCAGGCTCGATGATTCCCTTTCCCAGAATAGTCGGAAAGCAGCAAGGACATCATCGAACAAATCTGGAGTCTCTAAGGAAGTGATAGCATTATCAAGAGGTGATCCGCATGGAGATAGAGACAACGGAGTGACATTGCGCAATGGACATTCCTCTTGTGGCGGAGTCTGTGGCCGTTGAATGTATAAGCCATGAAAGAGCTGATGTGGAAGGAAAATAGGTGGGTACGGAAGATTCATAGTGACAATCCTGACAAAGAAAAGAAAAATAAAAATCATAAAATAAACAAAACGACAACAAGATAACGGAACAAAAGAAATACAATACGAAAGGAAAAACGATGAACAGAAACAAACAGAACACAGAAAAAAAATGATCAAGTTCCAACCTCACTATCGGCAGAGATTCCCAAAATGCACTAGCAGGCAAAGGGCATTGAAGCCTGAAAAGCAAATAGCTCAAGTGCACATAGCGGTATGGGACCAACTCAAGCATGAGGAAATCATCCACTAAAACAAAGACGGCATTGTGGCGTTCTGGGATGACATCCTGGAGAATATGATCTTCCCATGGCTCCCACATATCATCGTTTTCCCATTGGGCCATGAGGGCATCATCCACCATTCTCCCCATGTACAGGTCGTCTTCGTCATCCAACTCCTCCTCATTAGGAAAATCCATATTTTCAAACGGATTGATGTCCAGGAGAGCAGGGTCGAATGGGATATATCCGATGGACTCATTGATTCGAGTGTGAACCTCAGGATCATAAGGATGCAAGGGGCAGGGCGTGGGTTCACCCTCAGTCCAGGTGCCACAACAGCACTCGGAATCAGCCCATGAACCAATAGAATGGACATCATCTCCTCGCATATTCACCTGCAGCAGAGTGGTTTAAGGAATAATGGATTAGAACTAAATCACAATTACGAAAGAGAGAACAACCAAACACAAAAGAAAGAAAGAACTAAAATGCAAGGAAAGAAAAGAAATACAACAACAAGTTGGAATTCCACTTGAGATTTTTTTAAGTGGTGAAATAGGTGGGCTCATCCAGCTGGATGTGCTCCACTTCAGTGCGAAAATTCTCCAAGAACGGCTTCAATCTTTGGCCATTGACCTTGAAACACTCATCGTTCTTGGGATTGACAATCTCCACCGCCCCATGTGGAAAAACAGTCTTTACGATGAACGGACCTGTCCACCGGAAACGGAGTTTTCCTGGGAAAAGATGGAGGCGAGAGTCATACAGCAACACTTTCTGCCCCGGCTCAAATGATTTACGAAAAATCGTACGATCGTGTCGAGCCTTCAACTTTTCCTTATGCAACTTTGCAGAGTCATACGCATCTCGTCGTATTTCCTCTAGCTCTGCAAGTTGGAGCTTGCGTAGCTGACCTCCCTCTTGAATATCAAAGTTCAATGAGCGTGTCGCCCAATAAGCTTTATGTTCAATTTCAACCGGAAGGTGGCAAGCTTTCCCGTAAACTAGTCTATACGGGGACATTCCAAGATTCGTCTTATAGGCAGTACGGTATGCCCATAACGCGTCAGTCAATTTGTATGCCCAGTCTTTTCGATTGGAACTAACCGTTTTCTCGAGAATATGCTTGATTTCTCGGTTAGCCAATTCTGCTTGCCCATTTGACTGTGGATGATAAGCAAGAGCGATTTTATGATGGACTCCGTATTTCTTGAGAAGTGACTCCAAGGGCCTATTGCAGAAATGCTTGCCTTGGTCACTTAGTAAAGCTTTCGGAGTACCAAAACGAGACAGAATATGTTCTCTGAGAAATGACATGACCGTTCTGTGGTCATTTCGTCTCGTTGGTATCACTTCTACCCATTTCGATACATACTCCACGGCAAGGAGTATGTACTCACAGTTATTTGACTTGGGAAATGGGCCCATAAAATCTATGCCCCAACAATCAAATATTTCAATTGTGATGATAGGGGTTAGAGGCATAGAATTCCTTTTAGAAATGGTTCCAAGCTTTTGACAGCGTTGGCATGTCTTACAAAAGGAATAAGCATCTTTGAAGACTGTGGGCCAGTAAAAACCGCTTTGCAACACTTTTTGTGCGGTCTTCTGCGACGCAAAATGGCCACCGCATGCCTCAGAATGGCATGACGCTAAGATAACGGTTATATCCTCGTTGGGTACGCAACGCCTGATGACCTGATCAGCACAGTATTTGAAAAGGTATGGGTCATCAAAGAAAAAATGGCGTGCAAACGAGAGGAACCGTTTCCTATCTTGATTCGACCAATGGGTCGGTGTTTCACCCGTGACCAGGTAGTTTACCACATCAGCATACCAAGGCAGACTACTTACTGCCAGTAGCTGTTCATCTGGGAACTCATCTTTAATGAATTGGGATTCAGTGTTATCGGTAAAAGTCAACCGGGATAAATGATCCGCAACCACATTCTCTACTCCTTTCTTGTCCTTGATTGTTAAATCAAACTCTTGGAGTAAGAGTATCCAGCGGATAAGCCGTTGTTTAGCGTCTTTCTTTGACAAAAGATACTTGAGGGCCGAATGATCTGTAAAGCAGACGATTGGCGACCCTATCAGGTAAGACCTAAACTTGTCCAGAGCGAATACTACGGCCAGCAGCTCCTTTTCAGTAGTAGTATAATTCATTTGAGCTTCATTTAAGGTTCGGCTGGCATAGTATATCACATGCGGCTTATTGTCCTTCCTCTGGCCTAGGACTGCGCCAATGGCGTAATCACTAGCATCGCACATTAATTCAAAAGGCAAACTCCAGTCGGGTGCCTGTATTATAGGTGCGGAGGTGAGGAGATCTTTTAAATCCTCGAAGGACTTCTGGCAACTCTCTGACCATTCGAAAGGTGCATCTTTGACAAGAAGTTGACAAAGGGGTCGAGAGATTGCACTGAAATTCTGGATAAATCGACGATAAAAACCCGCATGCCCCAAAAATGAACGAATGTCTCGCACTGTACGGGGGACGGGTAGGTTTGAGATTATGTCGATCTTAGCCTTATCCACTTGGATTCCTTCATCGGATATTATGTGGCCTAGAACTATACCCTTGGTCACCATAAAGTGACACTTCTCCCAATTCAAGACTAGGTGTTTGTCCTCACACCTCATTAAAACCTGTTCGAGATTGCTGAGGCAATCCTCGAAGCTATGGCCGAAAACTGAAAAGTCATCCATGAAAACTTCAAGGATGTTTTCGACCATATCACTAAAGATGCTTAGCATGCACCGCTGAAATGTAGCCGGTGCATTACATAAGCCAAATGGCATTCGTCGGTAGGCGAAAGTACCGAATGGACACGTGAACGTGGTTTTCTCCTGATCTTCAGGAGCAATCTCAATTTGATTATACCCACTGTATCCATCTAAGAAGCAGTAGTACTTATGACCCGCCACTCGTTCTAGCATTTGGTCCATGAATGGCAAAGGAAAATGATCCTTTCGGGTCACAGTATTTAGCTTCCTGTAGTCAATGCACATCCTCCATCCAGTGGGGACACGTGTCGGTACTAATTCACCTTCTTTATTCGGAATGACCGTTATGCCCGCTTTCTTTGGAACTACTTGGGTAGGACTAACCCAAGGACTGTCAGATATTGGATATATCATCCCAACATCAAGTAGTTTAAGCACTTCCTTCTTAACCACTTCTTGCATGTTGGGATTCAGACGCCTTTGCATTTGCCTTGAGGGTTTGGCGTCTTCCTCCAGATATATCTTATGCGTGCATATGGATGGGCTTATGCCTTTGAGGTCAGCAATTGTCCATCCCATAGCATCCTTATGCTTTTTCAGCATATCCACTAGCTTACTTTCCTGTTCATGAGTTAAAGCGGATGAAATAATTACAGGATAAGTTTTTCCGGTTCCTAGGAATGCATATTTCAGCTCTTTTGGGAGCTCCTTCAATTCTAACTCCGGGAACTGGAAACTAGAGGGCATTACCAATTTGGTTTTAGGAGGCAGTTGTTCATATGGCATGACCCACATGCAATCGGCTCTATCCTCCTCTATCGTATCCATCATAAGACACGTCTGATTTAGGTCAGCATCCAATGGAGTTGATTCTTCAGGCTGATAGTTATCGCCAAATTGTGTCATCACAACTTCCAAAGGATCTTTGTAGTCGACCAAATCAACTTCATCTTCAATAACCGTGTCTATATAATGGACTTCCTCCTCATCATCGTATTCTTCAGGTCGGGGATTAGAAAAGATCTTGACATTCAATGTCATGTTCCCGAATACGATTGTCATGATACCACTTCTAATTTTGATTGTGGCATCGATGGTGTTGAGGAACGGCCGTCCAAAGATAACCGGGATATGTGCACCAGGATTAGACACAGGTTCTGTGTCCAATATCACAAAATCCACCGGAAATACAAACGAGTCTATTTGGACCAGGACGTCCTCTAATACCCCTCTAGGGTATTTCACGGATCTGTCTGCCAACTGCAAAGCAACTCGAGTGGGTTTGAGTTCACCCAACCCTAGCTGTTTATAGACTGAATATGACAGCAGATTTACGCTTGCTCCTAAATCAAGGAGTGCGTTGTCTATCTTTTGATTCCCAATTCTGCATGAGACAGTAGGTGTACCGGGATCTTTGAGTTTTGGAGGCAACTCGTTTTGAATGATCGCGCTGGATTGGCACGCGACATAAGCATGTTTCTTCACGCTTTGCCTCCTCTTGACCGTGCATAGATCTTTGAGATACTTTGCATAGGCCGGCACCTGCTTGATAGCATCTAGGAGTGGAAGGTTAATCTTAACTTGCTTAAACAATTCCAAAAACTCCTGATTCTTCGTCTCATTCTTGGGTTTCTTCAACCGTTGAGGATAAGGTGCAGGAAAGGGGCATTTTGGTGGTTCCTCCTTAACAAATTCCTTTCCCGGCCTTCGCTCAACTTCTTCTTCTACTCTAGGAGCTTCTAGGTTTTCCTTTATTGGTTCGTCATTAGTAGACGGCTCCTCCTCTCGAGTAGATGGTAGCTCAACTTCTTCGTCCAACACTTCCCCCTCTTTGTACACTTCGGAAGTGGACAGAGGTATGCCTTTTTCTATGACTTTTCCACTTCTCAGTGTGGTCACAGCTTTAGCATGTTCTTGATTATTAGGACCATTGTTATGTCCCTTGGGGTTCTGAAGTGGTTGGGCAGGGAATGTTCCTCCTGAGCTCTCTTGCCGTGCATCTATCCTCTCTAAAGTGGCAGACATTTTACTCATCATTTGGATGAGTTGCTGCGTTAGATTGGCATTAGCAAGTGGCTCCTCCTCTTGCACCTTCTTGTGCGGGGGCACATAGGCATTGGTTTGTGGTGCATTAGAGGGTTGAGCTTGATTGTAATTATTAGTTCTGTTTTGATTGTAATGCTGGGGCGGCCTATTGTTTTGCCCTTGATACTGATTATTGTTGTAGGGCTGCTGTTGATATTGATTTTGGGCTCCAGCATTGTTTCTCCAATCAAAACCGGGGTGATTCCATCTATTATTACTTTGAAAAGTATTGCTGGAATTCCCCGCCCCTCGAAAACCTTGCATGGCATTCATCTCTACAGGGGCTTGCTCTTGAAAATATGGCACATTAGGACAATACTGAGTTGTATGTCCCAACATGTTGCATGTGCCACATGGTTCTTCAGGCATGACTTGCCTAGAACTCTCTCCTTTCATGCTTAACTCTTCCACCTTCTTTGCTAACTCTGCGTACTTAGTCATGAGGCGATCTTCATTGGTTAGCTGATATAGGCTTTTCTCTTCTACACAGGATATCTGTGAGCGTGAGATATTGTCAGAATTTGACCATTCATGAGCGTATTCAGCTAACCATTCGAAATGGGCCTCAGCCTCTTCAGTGTTTTTTCGCAGAAATGGCCCAGAGCTCATTGTTTCCACCAACTTCTTTGTTTCACCATTTAATCCCTGATAAAAGAAGCTGATCGTTCGCCATTTCTCAAACCCATGGTGTGGGCATGAGAGAAGCAAATCTTTGAAACGCTCCCACGCTTGTGTGAAGGTTTCATTGCTCTTTTGTTTATAGGAATTAATTTGACGCTGAAGATCTGTGGTCATGCGAGTAGGATAGAATTTCTTCAGAAATGCGGTGCTCATCGCATGCCAGGTGAAAATTGAATTAGGCTTTTGGGAGTGAAGCCACGCCTTCGCTTTATCTTTCAAAGTGAAGGGGAATAGCATTAAATGCGTCACCTCCCTAGGACAATTTTGCGAGAATGTTTTGCAAACATCCTCGAAATCGGTGACATGTAAATACGCCTTCTCGCTGTCCATCCCATGAAAAGTGGGAAGCAATTGGATCATCCCATTGCGAAACTGAAATTCGCCATTGTGTGGTGGGATTTGAATGCAAGAGGGCGTAGGTGCATGTTCTGGTTGCATAAGATCGCAAAGAGGACGGAGTGCCTCATCGATTGGCACCACAACATTGTCACCGTTTTCACTCTGATGATCATCCATTGATGCAGTTGGAGTGATAATCGGGTTGATGGAACTATCAGAGTCAGAGCAGTAGAATGGATTTCCAAAGAATCCTTCGATAGAATTCTCGGACATGAACTAGGAGAGTCCCTAGGGTGAAGGTTTACCTAGAGAACGAAAGAATAAAGAAAACAAAAAGAGAAATAGATGAAGAGAGATTGAGGTAATCTAAGAATTAACTCGTCGCCTTCCCCGGCAACGGCGCCAAAAACTTGACACGAACATTTTTCTGTGTGCGCTTGTGTGCAATACCCAAGTGTAGGTAGACGTGCAAGTAGTAACTGGATTAAGTCCAGGTCGATCCCACAGGGAAGGTGTTGAATTAAACTACCTAGATTAGACTCTAAAGAGAAAACAAAAATCAATATTTAAAATGAAGTGTAGAACACAAAGTTCCACAGTTAACAGCTACTAGAATTAAAGACAACTAAATTAACTTAACTAACTAAGCACGATTCTAAAAGAAACGGTTCTTCTTAATAAAAGAAAGTGTTGGGATTACGCGAATCCACCGTGACCTAACCTTCTACCATGCAATTGCATTTAAGCTCAAAGGAGTACACCTACTACAGTATTCTGTACTTCTCTAAAGATATAAAATCAATAGCCCTTTCATGACCGGGACTACATCATCACAATTAAGTTTGAAATACATAAAAACGGTTTAATCCAATAGTTAAGACTCTCACCTACAATGGTGTTAGCATTGAGGGTGGTTTGCAAAATATATTGAAAGAAAATGCTTTAAGGCCTTAAGTTTAAAGACTGTTTTGACAAACTGAGCATTTAGGGACAATTTGATAACAAATCCTTAAAACAGAAAGTCTTAGAATACTGTTTTAGATGTTCTCAAGAATCAGAACCCTCGATCGATCGACGCGCTTTCGATCGATCGAATATCTTCATCTCTCGATCGATCGACATTTCCTCGATCGCTCGACTAAGTCACTGTCTCGATCGATCGACATACTTTCGATCGATCGAACACAGGAAGAAAAAAAATATTGCATGGCAGAGGCCTGAAATCACGATTTCATCGCGATTTCCCAACCCTAGGACTACTCAGACATTGTATGGAGAACCACAGATTGATATTTAACGTAAAAGTTCATTGAAACAATGTTTGTTTGAAAGTTTTTCATTAAAACTATAAAACTAGTGAGTACGATCTAATTAACATAAAACTACTCGAGATTAATAAGTATACTATGATTAACTAAGTGCAGAAAACAAATAAGCAATAGATCAAGAACCTGGAATGAAGATAACTTGTATTAACTAAAGAAATCTAGTTCACAATGCTAAATCTTCAATGAAACCTACAAAAAACCAAGAAAAACTCTCTCCTCTCTATCTAAAACTCATAAAACAAAGTTTGGGCGTCCCCTCTGGACGTATACAATATGAATATAAATAGTAAACCTAAGAGCTAGGGTTTAAAAACCCGCAACTGCTGCATGCGCGTATAATCTGATAAAAGGGACTTTCGATCGATCGAAACTCTCTCGATCGATCGAACAACTTGAATTGTCGATCGCTTTAACTTCCTTCGATCGATCGAAAACTCGATCGCTCGAACTATGTCGATCGCTCGAACTCTGCAATTCTTCTTCAATCTTTCTTCTTTGAAACAAAGCATCTCCTTTTTATCAAATCTTTCAGTCTTTTATACAGCAGCATTCACCTGCACAAATAGTAGCTAAAACAATACAACTTATCATAGATTAATCATATTGTCTAAAACTAGCATTGTAATGCAAATTGCAGATAAAACGGGAAGTTGTGATCAAAACTAATGCAATTCTTTCTTTTAGCGCGGTTGTATTTTACAAATACCCCCGCTTTGCAATGAGCAATATATAAATATCCTGGAACGAAGAGTACTAGTATTAACTTAGTGAAATCCGGTTCACAATGTAAAAACTCAATGAAAACCTACAAAACACAAGCAAACTCTCTATCTCTCTCTCTAAAACTGTAAAAATGTAATGTGGGCGTCCTTCTGGACGTATACAATACACATATATATAAGAAAACCAAAGAACTAGGGTTAAAAACCCGCATCTGCTGCGCACACGAATGTTACTGGAAATACCCCGTTCGATCGATCGAACTTCTCTCGATCGATCGAACCCGTAAGCCTCAAGCGCTTTAACACTCTTCAAGCGATCGAACGCTCGATCGATCGAACTATGTTAGATCGATCGAACATCAAATTTCAGCTTTGACTTTTCTTGTTTTCATTCCAGCATTTCATTTATCCTGATGTTCATCTATTTAGTCCACACAGCAGTGATCTGCACAAACAACAGCTAAAACAATACAACTTATCATAGATTAATCATATTGTATAAAAATTAGCCTTGTAATGCAAATTGCAGATAAAACGGGAAGTTATGATAAAAACTAATACAATTCTTCCTTTTAGCGCAGTTGTATTTTACAAATACCTCCGCTTTGCACAACCCCCAACTAGCTTATTGCTAGTCCCTAGCGATAAAGCGAAAATAAAATAAACTACAAACTCCTAAACTAATACTACCACAACTAAGAAAACAAAGGAAAACTAAAAACAACCTAAACTAAGATAGAAAGAAAGATCCTAACTCACTTTCGCAGGAATCGCGGTTGCATTTAGCAAATGCAACAAGCCGTTAAACCCCTAGGTTCCCCCTAGTGGACGAGTGTTGTCTCGTGAGGGTTTGCAGTGAATATACCCATAAAATTCTCCAATTTTAAGCTCAAAAAGATTTAGAATAACTTGTAGAATTTCCCCTTCCATTCAATTGTTAATTAAGCTCCGCAATAATATACTATCCTCTATCAACCCATGAAAGAGACCCACATGCTCCCCTATATCACCAAGTAAAATATAACAAATGTATCACCATCATGCACCCGTGTGTGTGTGAATTTAACAACTATGCGTCCAACCCTATGAAGAGTTATCTAGACTATTGTACTTTGGAAAACTTGCAGTTTTAGCTCAATTCTCACATTGGTCACACTAAAAAAGAACGTCTCTCAGAAACTTGCTTTACAATGATCGCACATCGTATGAAAGCTTTGATAAGGATGATATTCTAAGTGCTAATGCTTTCATACTTGACTCTATGAAAAACGGACATTTAAGAGTGTATAGTCTCAGGAATGGAACACTACTTACTAGAGGAGCGAAATACCGTGGATAACTCAACTCACACTTCCATGTTCAAATCAATTGTTGAGAATCTTCAAGACTTTGAATTGCGGCTTTTATTTAGTAGGTGGGAGTGTTGTAGAGAAGAGTGTGCTTTTTAGTATGTGATGGAATTTCAACTTCTCTTTTTATTCTTTATTCTTTTCTCCACCGAATCTCCCATTCATTTCATATGCTCTTTTTCTCTTCTCCTTCATTCATCATTTTTTCATTTTTTTTTTATTTTTTTTATTTTATTTTATTTTTTTTTTAACCTGGACGTCCCACAACTACTTCCTTCCATTTCACATACTTTGATGACTCATTCTCAACAAATATATCAAACGGCTCAATGAGGTCAAGGTATAGGTCAAGGGTATGGATTCTTGTGATTACATTGGAAATATTTAATTGGTGTGGGATCAGGGATGAAACAATTCAATGAATGTAAGTGAAAGTTATATCAGGTAATAGAATGGGTAAACGATGGCTTGAATCATTTTCTCAACTTTCAATTTTTAGCACTTAAGTGTTCATTGAGTGTAATTGGTAAATCCTGAATGTTCTCCTCTAACAAACAGTCAAAACTTTTAAAGAAAACTGAGACTTAACAACGAATTCACCAAGTATATGCAAGAAAGACCATTCGACAATATATGAGAATCCCCTCAGAAATGTCGATTGGCTCAATAGCTCACAAAGGGTTATTAGCTTCCACTACTTGTTCTTTTCGCACAATATTCATATTAACTCAATTTTCAGGTTTTCTACATAGCTGCCAATTAGTGTGCAAAAGTGTTGGGTACATAATAGCTTCACAAATGCAATTCATTTCAGTAATACAGAAAAAACGCGTGGATTTAATCCATGAAAAGATGAGAATACTACAAATGTGTCCTTGTCTAATTAACAAGCAGGAGAGATTATTCAGAGTTATTCTATCAATACGACTCAATAATAAAAATTTTCAAAATTTTCAAAATTTTAACAGACTGTGTTCTCATTAAATTTAAAACATATCCAAGTGCAAAACCTATCTATTACGGGTGTATACCTATCTATTATCTCCTACCCCCAACTGAAAACAACAAAGTCCCCAGAAGTTGATTTTCAACAAATAAAATAGATGGGTATCACCTGTATGGAGCAAATTGATGATAGCAAGCATAGCAACCTAGCATAGAAAAAGAGAACACAATCTCCAAAACAAACAGGATCAATAGATAAAAGTAACACGATAAAAATCATGATCCAAACAAGCTAAACCACTGTAATATGAACTGAATAAAATACAAGCAGTGAGAAATAATGTCCATACAGAACCAACCAACCAAATAATCCAACCAAAACCACCATCATATCCAACCAACCAAAATCAGTACAATAACTAACCAAAAATACATAAACACCACCTCCCCATCGAAAACTAATCGACACCGGATGGTGCATCATCAGCTACATCAGAAGGGATATCAATGGGAGTAGGCGGCAACGAGGTAGTAGCAGGGGCAGCAGCAGATGGATCGGCTAGTGGTGGATCGGCTGCAGCAGAAGAAGTGGATGGACCTGTAGTAGTAGGAGTAGCAACATATGATGGATCGGCAGCAGGCGGAGTAGACGGGGCCATCGATGGATGCTGAGTAGAGTGAACAGCCTGATCAACCCCAATCTGAATCAATATGGACTCCAGCAAGGTCTGCAGATGGTCCATCCGGCCCTCAAGTCTAATCCTGGCCTCTCTCTCCTCCAATAGTAGCTCGTGAACTGTCGGGAGAGGCACAGAAGAAGAAGACTCTCCCTGGGCCTGAGTCTGCGACCGCTGTCGCAGCTCAAACTGCCGAACCGCCGCAACCGGATCATCTTCATCGTCATCGGAATCAAGCTCCTCCACCTCGGTAGGTGTCCCTGAAGCTCCCGCCTCCGTGTCCGTCCCACCACGCCTCCTCTTCTTCCCCCTCACCTTCGCTTTCCCTTTCCCCTTTCGCTTCCTCTTCTGGGCGTCGGAGCGGCGAGCCGCCGCCTCGCTGAAACGGCGGGGAGAAGGGCGAACATCATCTCCAGCAAGCACGGGGAAACCGGCATCAGCCATAACCCTCTGTATAGCCCAAGCACCCTTCAGGTGCTTCTTAGACGAGATAAAACGGGTGGGGTGGACCATAAAGTCAATATAGAGGTGTGGGATGCAAACTAGCTGTCCCGTCCCCACTGCATATAAGACTCGCGCATACCAAGCCGCGATATTCTCTCGATAGGAAGTCACTAGGAGGCAGTTGCTGAGGACCAGGTGGATCATGTGGTAGCCATCAGTGAGAAAGTGGTCCTCAATCAAAGCTTCGCCATCCCAAGACGGAACGACGCCTCCAGTGAGCTCACGGATAATAGTGGATGGTGGGGTCACTGGTGCATCAGGCCGGTGGGGGCAAACATAATCAGGTACCTCTGGTACCCCCAACGCGGCTAAAATGGTAGCGAGACTGATGATGAACGGGCGACTCCGGAAGAAGGCATGGTAGGTGAATGGTGCAACCGGGTCGCGGATCATAGTCGCACATGCACCTCGAATCCAGGACAGATTGACACTCTTGGCCAATGAAAGGAGATGGAACCAGTGAGGCATAGAACGGATCCGTGTCAGGAACCATGGGCTCTCCGACCAGATGTGCTCAATAGGGCGCTCGATCATCACCATCCGTGCCTGAAAATGCCGCTCATACCATAGCCTGTCCTCGTCATTCCGGAACCCATGTGCGGGTACCGGATCTGGTATAATAAGGCTGAGGGGCTTGGACTTATGATAGCCCGTCACTGGATTCATGTGGCAGCCCTGAAAAAATAAACATGACATGACACAGATTAGAACAGAAGAAAAGAAGAAAGAAGCTGCCACTGTTGGAGTTCGATCGATCTAAGTGAGTTCGATCGATTGAACTAGAGTAGGCTTCGATCGCTTGAACATTGTTCGATCGCTCGAATAGTTCCCCTTCGATCGCTCGAAACCAGTTCAAGCGATCGAACACAGCGATGTGCAGCGATCGCAGAAACGCAAAGGAAACGAAAAGTACACAAACAATGAACTATCAAAAGGAAATCCTAAGACCAAGGGGACACCCCCTTAGGATTTTCTAACACAATCATTAAGGAAATGTAAGACAAAAACAAGTGGAGCCTACCTTGGTGTAGAAATACACAGTGGAGGTGGAGGGGATGATGAGATGATTAGAGGGGTGATCTGGGCGTCGTATTGAGTGCACGGACACGAAAATTGCCGAGTCGCCCACCCCTCTGTGCTCGAGCGCTTGAGTGTGTGTAACTGAGGGAAATGAAGAGGTGTTCTGAAGACGCCTCGTTTAAATGCTGAGTTCGATCGATCGAACTATGGTCGAGCGATCGAAAACAAATCCCGCAATCGATTGAAAAGAAAATGCAAGCGCTTGAACATCCAGGTTTCGATCGATCGAAATGGGTTCGATCGATCGAACACAAAAATTTCTGAATTCAATGGGAAACATGAACCATATCACACCCAACTATCAGAAACAATTCTGGACATGCAGAGAGACTGAAAAGCAGTTGAATTACAGGCATGTAGAACAAAAATTCATCCTCAGAATAGAAAATTGCATTTTATATAGAAATAACACTTTATGATTGCATCCAAATTGCAACATTATTATCTCCAACCGTGTTTAAGACCTTATTTAACTAACGAAGACCAAAAATAAAACTAAAACCAATAAAATTCTGTCAAGGATTGCACTTCAGTCGATAAACAAAAGATGAAATGGATGGAAACAACTGAAATGCAGCTCTAATCTTCGAGTATAAAGATTTCCTCTTCCACAATCTCTTCATAACCCGCCGAATTCTCAGAAGTGAAGTCCAAACTCGATGATTCCCTTTCCCAGAACAATCGAAAAGCAGCAAGGATATCATCAAACAAGTCTGGCGTCTCCAAAGAATTGAAAGTCCATGCAAGAGGTGATCCGGATGGAGACATGGATAAAGGGGTATAATTTCGCAACGGACTGTCCTCTCGCGGCGGAGTGTGTGGGGGCCTTATGTAGGGCCCAAGACCATGAATAAGTTGATGTGGGAGGAATACCGAAATACCATTTAGAAACATAGTGACTATCCTGGACAAAAGACAACAAACCGAAATTAACATAACAGAACACAAGAAACACGGATTAACACGAAAAGAAAAACAATGAACAGAAACAAAAATACAAAGAAATGTGACAAGTTCCAACCTCACTATTGGCATAGGTTCCCAAAATGCACTGGCTGGTAAGGGGCATTGGAGCCTGAATAGCAAGAAGCTCAGGTGCACATAGCGGTATGGTACCAACTCAGGAACAAGGAAATCCTCCACGAAAATAAAGACGGCATTGTGGCGGTCTGGGACGACATCCTGGAGGTCATGATCTTCCCATGGCTCCCACATATCATCATTTTCCCATTGTGCCATGAGTGCATCATCTACCATTCGTCCCATGTACAGGTCTTCTTCCTCCTCCACATCATCGTCATCCTGAAATCCCATATTTTCGTATGGATTGATGTCCCGGAGGGCTGGTGGATATGGAATGTACCCTTGAGCAGCATCAATGAGAGAATGAGCTTCAGGATCTTGATGAAGCAAGGGGCATGGTGTGAGTTCACCCTCAGTCCAGGTGCCACAACGACATTCTGAATCAGCCCAAGAACCGATAGAATGACCATCATCACCTCGCATCTATGCACTTGCAACAAAGTGGTTTAAGGTATAATGGATTAGAACTAGGTCACAAACACAAAAGAACGAACAAAAACTTAAAAACAAAAGAGAGAAACTAAAATGCAGGGAAAGAAAAGAAATACAACAACAATTTGGAACTCCACTTTGGATTTTTAAGTGGAAGAATAGTTGGGCTCATCCAGCTGGATGTGCTCAACTTCAGTGTGGAAGTTCTCCAAGAACGGTTTCAATCTTTGGCCATTGACCTTGAAACAATCATCGTTCTTTGGATTGACAATCTCAACCGCCCCATGTGGAAAAACAGTTTGTACGATGAACGGGCCTGTCCAACGGGAACGGAGCTTTCCTGGGAAAAGGTGGAGGCTAGAGTCATACAGCAAAACTTTCTGCCCCGGCTCAATTGATTTACGACAAATCGTACGATCATGGCGAGCCTTCAACTTTTCCTTATGCAACTTTGCAGAGTCATACGCATCTCGTCGTATTTTCTCTAGCTCTGCAAGCTGAAGCTTGCGTAGCTGACCTCCCTCTTGAATATCAAAGTTCAATGAGCGTGTTGCCCAGTAAGCTTTATGTTCAATTTTAACAGGGAGGTGGCAAGCTTTCCTGTAAACCAATCTATACGGGGACATACCAAGATTCGTCTTATAAGCAGTACGGTATGCCCATAACGCGTCAGTCAATTTGTATGCCCAGTCCTTTCGATTGGAGCTAACCGTCTTTTCGAGAATGTGCTTGATTTCTCGGTTAGCCAATTCTGCTTGCCCATTAGACTGTGGATGATAGGCAAGAGCGATTTTATGATGGACTCCGTATTTCTTGAGAAGTGACTCCAAGGGCCTATTCCAGAAATGCTTGCCTTGGTCACTTAGTAAAGCTTTCGGAGTACCAAAACGAGACAAGATATGCTCTCTTAGAAATGACATGACCGTTCTGTGGTCATTTCGTCTCGTTGGTATCGCTTCTACCCATTTCGATACATACTCTACAGCAAGGAGTATGTATTCACAGTTATTAGACTTGGGAAATGGACCCATAAAATCTATGCCCCAATAATCAAATATCTCAATTGTGATGATAGGGGTTAAAGGCATAGAATTCCTTTTAGAAATCGTTCCAAGCTTTTGACAGCGTTGGCATGTCTTGCAAAAGGAATAAGCATCTTTGAAGACTGTGGGCCAGTAAAAACCGCTTTGTAGGACTTTTTGTGCGGTCTTCTGTGACGCGAAGTGGCCACCGCATGCCTCAGAATGGCATGACGCTAATATTACGGTTATATCCTCATTGGGGACGCAGCGCCGGATAACCTGATCAGCACAGTACTTGAAAAGGTATGGGTCATCAAAGAAGAAATGGCGCGCGAATGAGAGGAACCGTTTCCTATCTTGGTTCGACCAATGAGTTGGTGTTTCACCCGTGACGAGGTAGTTTACAATATCAGCATACCAAGGCAGACTACTTACTGCCAGTAGCTGTTCGTCTGGGAACTCATCCTTAATGGATTGGGATTCAGTATTGTCGATAAAAGTCAACCGGGACAAATGATCCGCAACCACATTCTCTACTCCTTTCTTATCTTTGATTGTTAAATCAAACTCTTGGAGTAAGAGTATCCAGCGAATAAGCCGTTGTTTAGCGTCTTTCTTTGATAAAAGAAACTTGAGGGCCGAATGATCTGTAAAACAGACGATTGGTGACCCTATCAAATAAGACCTAAACTTATCCAGGGCGAATACTACTGCCAGCAGCTCCTTTTCAGTAGTAGTGTAATTCATTTGAGCTTCATTTAAAGTTCGGCTGGCATAGTATATCACATATGGCTTATTGTCCTTTCTCTGGCCTAGGACCGCGCCAATGGCGTAATCACTAGCATCGCACATTAATTCAAAAGGCAAACTCCGGTCGGGTGCCTGTATTATAGGTGCGGAGGTGAGGAGCTCTTTTAGATCCTCAAAGGACTTTTGGCAACTCTCTGACCACTCGAAGGGTGCGTCTTTGACAAGAAGTTGACAAAGGGGTCGAGAGATTGCACTGAAGTTCTGGATAAATCGACGATAAAAACCTGTATGCCCCAAGAATGAACGGATGTCCCTTACTGTACGGGGAACAGGTAGATTTGAGATTATGTCGATCTTTGCCTTATCCACTTGGATTCCTTCATCGGATATTATGTGGCCGAGGACTATTCCCTTGGTCACCATAAAGTGACACTTCTCCCAATTCAAAACTAGGTGTTTGTCCTCACATCGCATTAAAACTTGCTCGAGATTGCTGAGGCAATCTTCAAAGCTATGGCCAAATATTGAAAAATCATCCATGAATACTTCAAGGATGTTTTCGACCATGTCACTGAATATGCTTAGCATGCACCGCTGAAATGTAGCCGGTGCATTACATAAGCCAAACGGCATTTGTCGGTAGGCAAAAGTACCGAATGGACAAGTGAAGGTGGTTTTCTCCTGATCTTCAGGAGCAATTTCAATTTGATTATATCCACTGTATCCATCCAAGAAGCAGTAATACTTGTGACCCGCCACACGTTCTAGCATTTGATCCATGAATGGCAAAGGAAAATGGTCCTTTCGGGTCACAGTATTTAACTTCCTGTAGTCAATACACATCCTTCATCCAGTGGGGATACGTGTTGGTACCAATTCACCATCTTTGTTCGGGATGACCGTTATGCCTGCTTTCTTTGGTACTACTTGGGTAGGACTAACCCAAGGACTATCAGATATCGGATATATCATCCCAACATTAAGTAGCTTGAGCACTTCCTTTTTGACTACTTCTTGCATGTTGGGATTCAGACGCCTTTGCATTTGCCTTGAGGTTTTAGCGTCTTCCCCCAGATATATCTTATGCGCTCATATGGATGGGCTTATGCCTTTGAGGTCAGCAATTGTCCATCCCATAGCATCCTTATGCTTGGTTAGCATTTCCACTAGCTTACTTTCCTGTTCATGAGTTAAAGCAGATGAAATGATCACAGGATAAGTTTTTCCAGTCCCTAGGAATGCATATTTTGGCTCTTTGGGAAGCTCCTTCAATTCTAACTTCGGAAACTGGAAACTAGAGGGCATTACCAACTTGGTTTTAGGAGGCAGTTGTTCATATGGCATTACCCACATGCAATCGGCTCTATCCTCCTCTATCGTATCCATCATAAGACACGTCTGGTTCAGGTCAGCATCCAATGGGGTGGACTCTGCAGGTTGATAGATATCGCCAAATTGCGTCATCACAACTTCCAAAGGATCTTTGTAGTCGACCAAGTCAACTTCATCTTCAATGACCGTGTCTATGTAATGGATTTCTTCCTCATCATCGTATTCTTCAGGTCGGGGATTAGAAAAGATCTTGACATTCAATGTCATGTTCCCGAATACGATAGTCATGATACCACTTCTAATCTTGATTGTGGCATCAATGGTGTTGAAGAATGGACGTCCAAAAATAACCGGGATATGTGCACCAGGATTAGACACAGGTTCTGTGTCCAATATCACGAAATCAACCAGAAAGACAAAAGAGTCTATTTGGACAAGGAGGTCCTCCAACACCCCTCTAGGGTACTTCACAGATCTGTCTGCCAATTGCAAGGCAGCTCGAGTGGTTTTGAGTTCACCTAACCCTAGCTGTTTATAGACTGAATAAGGCAGCAGGTTCACGCTTGCTCCTAGATCGAGGAGTGCGTTATCTATCCTTTGATTCCCAATTCTACATGAGACAGTAGGTGTACCGGGATCTTTGAGTTTTGGGGGCAACTCATTTTGAATGATCGCACTGGCTTGGCACGCGACATACACATGTTTCTTCATGCTTTGCCTCCTCTTGACCGTGCATAGATCTTTGAGATACTTAGCATAGGCCGGCACTTGCTTGATAGCATCTAGGAGTGGAAGGTTAATTTTAACTTGCTTAAACAATTCCAGAAACTCCTGATTCTGTCTCATTCTTGGGTTTCTTCAACCGTTGAGGATAAGGTGCAGGAAAGGGGCATTTTGGTGGTTCCTCCTTAACAGACTCCTTTCCAGGCCTTCGCTCAACTTCTTCCTCTGCTCTAGGAGCTTCAATGTTTGCCTTTATTGCCTCGTCATTAGTAGACGGCTCCTCCTCTTGAGTAGATGGTAGCTCACCTTCTTCATCCACCACTTCCTCCTCTTTGTACACTTCGGGAGTGGACAGAGGCATGCTTTTCTCTATGATTTTTCCACTTCTCAATGTAGTCACAGCTTTAGCATGTTCTTGATTGTTAGGACCATTGTTATGTCCCTTGGGGTTCAGAAGTGGTTGGGCAGGGAATGTTGAAGGAAAAAGTGGTTTAAAGTTAGAGTTTAAACGCGCAGCGGAAATAGGTTAAGTTATAAAACTTTTGGTATTCCAGGATCTACTACTCGTCAATTCCATAGATGTGTACAAGGGGGTGCAAGAATTATACCTTAGTGTCTTGAACCCAATTCTGAAACTTTAACTTCCAGCAGCCTCCACTAGATGATCTTCACCCTTATGACTCCTGTGGATGCCTGCCGGAAAGACTAGGGTTCGTGGGAACCCTAATAGAGAGGATAGGAAGGTTTTGGGAAGACTATGATAGTTTCTGCAGCTTCTGCGTATAAAAACGACGATCACTTCCTTCCAGAATGCAGCTGCCCTATTTATAGATTTCCAGAACCGACCTAGACTTCGATCGATCGAAGTGACTTCGATCGATCGAACCTTCGATCGATCGAACCATTCTCGATCGATCGAACCTGCTAACTTCAATCGATTGAACATACTTCAATCGATCGAACTAGTCTTAACAGCTTCCTCAAGTGTCTTTCCAAGCATCCTAGCGGAGCTAAGAGTGGGACCTCCTAGGCTCTTTATTGTTGGTTCAGACCAGTTTGTTAATTACCATGACCAAACTCTTTGATCAGCAAACTAACTAACTGGTCAGTTAACGTTTATTCCACTATAAAACGATAACTGAACTTCAACGCAAAAGAACATATCCGAAGCGATAACTAGACTTGTATGGTGTACTAATGTCCCTCTACCGTCAGCATTCGTAATCATATTCAGGTAGTCGGATAACTGTTACTGTCAACCTGAATCATGATTACTTCTTGTATTCCTTGAGTCTCATTCACTACTCATGATTACCAAACATGTTGATAACTCTTATCAACAAGACTGCAGTACTCAGTAATCAACTTGGTGACATTCTCAAGGGAATGCTTACTCTGAATCAGAGGGTAGATTCTATCTTGACAATATATGTTCACAACCCTATGGACATGACATACCCAAGATACCCAGGTGTTGATCTTCTATAGACCTCACTGATTGGTAAGTCAAAGCAGCCATATCCATAGTCTGTGTTCATAATCATCTCAAGATTGAGAACACGTACCTTATACAAGTTATGAGTTCCTATTGACTGTTGACAGCCTTAAGCGTCAATAGGAAAGCTCAGGTCCGTCAATGCACTATAAGAACTAGCATATCAACTAAGAGCTACACTCTAGTGATTGAGATTAATCACTCCATCCAATGGTAGTTAATATGCTACAGTGTAGACCTGATGAGGTATCCAGTCTCATCATCCACTGTGACATATTCTAAGTATCAAAGAATAGTAATTCGTATCTCACTTGTGTATATCTCATACACACACGAATTGCTTACTATGATACTTAAGGATAAAACAATCATCTCATGAAAGAAACATACACAATGAAATGTAAAGCTGATATCAATATATTATAATGCTAATGTCTCATACATAAAGTAATGGTTTGAGGGCACAAACCCAACAAACTCCCACTTGCACTCACAACCATTCAGAACTACATCTAAGACCTAGACTATCTAGATGACGATCAAAGACCTTCTGTGGTAAGGCCTTTGTAAACGGATCAGCAAGATTGTCAGCGGTGGCAATCTTGGTGACAGTCACATCTCCACGTTGAACTATATCTCGGATTAGGTGATATTTCCGCTCTACGTGCTTTCCCTTCCCGTGGTTCCTTGGGTCCTTGGACTGAGCCACTGCCCCACTATTATCGCAGTATAGCATAATAGGTGACAGCGACGCTGGTACCACCTCGAGTTCCATAAGGAACTTCTTGAGCCAAACAGCTTCCTTTGCAGCTTCACAAGCAGCCACATACTCAGCTTCTGTAGTTGAGTCTGCAATGCATTTCTACTTAATGCTCCTCCAACTAACAGCACCACCTCCCAAGGTAAAGAGATGTCCGGATGTCGACTTTCTCGAATCTTTATCTGACATAAAGTCCGAGTCAGTGTATCCTACTGGAATTAACTCACTACCGCCGTACATAAGCATGTAATCTTTAGTTCTTCTCAAGTACTTAAGAATGTGCTTAACGGCTGTCCAGTGCTCTGGACCAGGATTCGATTGATACCTGCTAACCATGCCAACGGCAAAGCAGATATCTGGTCTAGTGCATAACATCGCATACATGAGACTTCCCACTGCCGAGGCATAGGGAATTCCTGCCATGCGATTCCTCTCCTCTTGTGTCTTTGGACACTGGTCCTTGGAGAACGCTAAACCATGCCTGAAAGGTAACAAACCTTTCTTCAAATTATCCATTGAAAACCAAGTTATCACTTTCTCGATATAACTAGCTTGAGATAATCCCATTATCTTTCGCTTGCGATCCCGAAAGAGCTTTATCCCAAGAATATAGCTCGCCTCTCCTAGATCCTTCATATCGAAAGTACTAGCTAGCCAAACCTTGATTGTTGATAATGCCGCTACATCATTCCCAATGAGTAGAATATCGTCAACGTAAAGCACAAGAAAGGCCACCACTTTTCCTTCACTCTTCTTGTATACACAAGGTTCATCCAGATTCTGTATGAAACCAAACGACTTGACCGCTTGGTCAAATCGGATGTTCCAACTCCTGGATGCCTGCTTAAGCCCATAAATGGACTTTTGCAACTTGCATACCAAGTTACCTTTCCGACCAGCTATGAACCCTTCTGGTTGTTGCATATAGATGTCCTCCTCAAGATTGCCATTCAAGAATGCAGTCTTGACGTCCATCTGCCAGATCTCATAATCTAGGCATGCAGCAATGGATAAGAGTATCCTAATGGACTTGAGCATGGCCACCGGCGAGAAGGTTTCCTCATAGTCAATGCCCTCCCTCTGAGTATAACCTTTTGCTACAAGCCTAGCCTTAAAGGTCTCAACCTTTCCATCAGATCCTCTTTTCCTCTTGTAGACCCACTTACAGCCAATGGGTTTAATATTGGCTGGAAGTTCTACAAGATCCCAGACCTGATTGGAATCCATAGATTCCAATTCAGCCTTCATAACTTTGACCCAATGAGCTGAATCAACATCAGCCATTGCCTCTTCGTATGTGACAGGATCAGATTCAGATTCTATGGAGACAGCTTCAAAAACTTCTCCTAAGAACATGTATCTATCAGGCTGGCTGATCATCCTCCCACTACGACGAGGTACCGGTGCGGAAATAGGTGAAGAAATGGTGTTTTCTTGATTTACATCGTTATTAACTGCGGGTTGGACTGAGGGCTCTCCTTCTATCTCTCTAAGATCTATCCTTCCCTTAGGTTTATGGTTCATGATATAATCATCCTCTAAGAAAATAACATTTGTACTAACAAACACTTTCTGTTCTCTTGGATCATAAAAATACCATCCATAAGTACCCTTTGGATACCCTACAAAGTAACATACTTCCGATCTAGAATCCAACTTGCTCATCTTTTCTTTGAGCACATGTGCCGGACACCCCCATATCCGGAGATGTTGCAAAGAAGGCTTGCGCCCAATCCACATCTCTCGTGGTGTCCTGGGAACAGATTTGCTTGGTACTAGATTTAGTATGTATGCAGCGGTTTCCAAAGCATAACCCCAAAGGAATAATGGCAACTCTGAATAACTCATCATCGACCTAGTCATGTCTAAAAGAGTCCGATTCCTTCTCTCCACTACACCGTTCTGCTGAGGCATACCAGGTGCAGTCAACTGTGACAGAATCCCATTCTGTACAAGGTGATCAATAAACTCATTAGAGAGGTACTCGCCACCTCGATCAGATTGAATGGCCTTGATATGTGTGCCCGATTGCTTCTCCACTTCAGCCCTAAACTCTTTGAACTTTTCAAAGGCTTCAGACTTGTGCTGCATTAGGTACACATATCCATACCTAGAGTGGTCATCGGTAAATGTTATGAAATACTCATAACCACCCCTTGCTCTAATATTTATTGGTCCACACACATCAGTATGAACTAATTCCAACAATGCATTGGTCCTGTTGCCCTTTGCAGGAAAGGGCCTTTTGGTCATCTTACCCTCCAAACAAGACTCGCAGACTTCCATTGGTTCGAGAACCAAATCGTCTAAGACCCCTTCTTTGACTAGTCTGCCAATCCTATTCAGATTGATATGGCCAAGCCTCATATGCCAAAGCCTTGTTGGATTAGTGGAAGGTTCCTTTCTTTTAGATGGTAAAGTTACCACTGAGTTATTAAGTTCCAAACAAGAATCTTTTGAAATATTGGGAGTAATCACATACAAACCATTTGATTTAACACCAGAACATATAAAAGAACTGCTTCTTTTAATGACAACTTCAGTTCCAAAATGAAAGGAATAACCATTATTCGTTAAATTAGAAACTGAAATTAAATTACGTCTCATTAAAGGGACGTAAAGTACATCTAATAAAATCAAAACTTTATTGTCTGAAAATTCTAAAACTACTACTCCTATAGCAACCGCAGATACGGTTGCGCTAGAACCTAGAGTAAGCACGATCTCCCCATCACTGCATTTCCTGGTTGATCTGAACCCCTGCAATGAATTACTGATATGGTTAGTCGCACCAGAATCAATGCACCAAGTGTTTGAAGTATCCGTAACAAAACTTACTTCAATCACATGTGATTCAATCATACCTTGAACTCTTGTAGCTAAGAATTCTGGACAGTTCCTCTTCCAGTGGCCCTTCTCACCGCATTGGAAACACTTTCCTTTGCCTTGGCCACCCACCTTCCCTTTGCCCTTACCTTTTCCCTTAGATTTTGCAATCTTAGGGACCGGTCCAACACTTGAACCACCAGTGCCAGCCTTCTTCTTTCCTTTCTTACCTTTCGGTGTAGATCGGGAAGAAGAAGCGCTTTTCTCAACGTTTAAAACGCTGCCCCCAGGTTTGATCACCCCTTCTGCTGCCAGTAAAGAACTCATTAATTCGCTCATTGAAAAATCCATTTGATTCATATTATAGTTAAGTTTGAATTGAGCGAATGATGGCGACAGCGAGTTGAGGATCATATCAACTTGGGTCTGTGCATCGATGTTGGCTCACAAGGTCTCCAGTTCGTTTAAATAACCAATCATTTTTAAAACATGTTCTTTGACTGGAGTACCTTCCGACATCTTTGCACTCATTATCTTCTGCATGGCTACCTGTCTGGCAGGCCTGCCATGCTCCCCAAACATCTTTTTCAGGGATGTGATAATGTCACTGGCAGAATCGTTCGATTGGAATTGGTGTTGTAACACACCAGCCATTGAGGCCAGAATGTAACAACGGGCCATTCCATTCGACTTCTTCCATTTGTCGAACTCGCGTCTGGCAGCTGCCGAAGCATTTGCCGCGGGTTCTTCAGTGCTTGGGGTGGTGAGGACATATATGTGATCCTCCGCAGTTAAAACGATGTCAAGGTTACGTTTCCATTCAGTGTAGTTATTTCCAGTTAACTTGTGTGAGTATGGTGGCAAGTGGACTAAATGCAGATCCAGACATTATGATTACTGAAAATCAAACAAACAAAATAAATATGGATATCAGAATTGACTGTTTGAAATAAAAGAATCCTTAAAACTCTTATTTAAAAACAAAGTCACCGTGTGGTGGTCAATGTTCGATCTTTCGATTTATCATGACTTATCCGCTATGCAACTCTTGCAAAATAGCCATGACTCCCGAACCTATTTGATCTCTAAGTTTCTGAATAATGCCTCGTGTGGGATCCCTTATCCATAGCTTAGCTAGTGTGTACCATTAACTAGGATCCAATCACAATCGTCTCAAGTAGCGCCTCCGTGTGGTGGTCACCCTCTAACACGTCT
The DNA here is from genome assembly GCA_033977485.1 of Hydrangea macrophylla. Classification (NCBI taxonomy): domain Eukaryota; kingdom Viridiplantae; phylum Streptophyta; class Magnoliopsida; order Cornales; family Hydrangeaceae; genus Hydrangea; species Hydrangea macrophylla. The sequence continues at coordinate 6,252,449 of CM066990.1, read as the reverse complement.
GATTGATCCTATCCATAGGAAGTTCACATCTAGTAACCAATGAGCAGTGTACCCTCCGTATGGAATGATCACCTCTGGCGAGGTGACACAGAATACACTACTCATCTTACAATGAACCGTTAATGGAAGATCGTGGGTGTTATTTGATAAGACCCTCTCCCACTAGATTTAGTAAATTAAGGATTTTGCTTTTGAAAAATGTTTCCACACACTACCCATAAACATCCAATGTTTACTAATGTGTTGAAAACGGTTTTTGAATTTTATTTTAGAAAACTTGTTTTAAGTGCATGCAACAATGTATTATACGCCAATCACAAAACAAGCACATAAAACAAAAAACTAAAATGAAATATAGGCATTCAAACAATGCCTCTATCTCCCATGGCTCTATTTCCATAGAACCACCTTCTTGGTTTGGTCGCCTTCGGCTCCATCTTTATGGACAACGGCTCCTTGCTCCATCTTCATGGAATTTCTAATTCTATTACATTGGACCTATGCTTCTTTTGAAGCTTACAATTTATCTAGAAAAAAGAAATAGCAAAAAAGAAATAAAAGGCTAGGGAAACCGGTGCGACTTTCCTTTTCGTAGGATTGAAGCCGCAGCGCCCTTTACATACGCCTTAAAACCAAACCATTAATAAATTACAACATGCACCAATCTCAAACAATTTAAATATAAATATTTAAACGACTTGGTGCCATGGGAGATAGCGACTAATTTTGCTGCAAAAGGGTTAGTCGTACACGCATCCACACATACAAAACAAATATATATAAATATTGGAACACTTAATTGATTCACACAGTATATAAACACTTTACATACTGAATTAGAACTTAAAACAGCATCTTACTTCTCTGTCACAGTTCAATCGATCGAAGACCGTTCGATCGCTCGAACCTTCGATCGATTGAACACTGTTCAATCGCTTGAACATTCTGTTTCACAGAATGATTTAAAAATTTTACAGAAATAATTTAAGATTAAAGTATAATTTAAAAAACCTTTACAACTGTGAACAGAACACCTGGACAGAGAATCTATCTCGATCGATCTAACATTATTCGATCGATCGAACACCAGAAGGCTTCGATCGATCGAAACTAGTTCGATCGATTGAGAACAGAATGTTCGATCGATCGAAACAAGTTTGATCGATCGAACCCACCTTGCATCCTATGCAATCACAGTTTTGTATTCTGCTGCGATAACACTGCAGAAACAAATCTGTGACGATGCAGATTCAAAAACAGTTCTAAAATCAACATGCAAATCAAAACTAGGGTTCCAAAAACGCATCTATAGATCCAAACGAGCGTGGCTCTGATACCAATTGAAGGAAAAAGTGGTTTAAAGTTAGAGTTTAAATGCGCAGCGGATATAGGTTAAGTTATAAAACTTTTGGTATTCCAGGATCTTCTACTCGTCAATTCCATAGATGCGTACAAGGGGGTGCAAGAATTATACCTTAGTGTCTTGAACCTAATTCTGAAACTTTAACTTCCAGCAACCTCCACTAGATGATCTTCACCCTTATGACTCCTGCGGATGCATGCCGGAAAGACTAGGGTTCGTGGGAACCCTAATAGAGAGGATAGGAAGGTTTTGGGAAGACTATGATAGTTTCTGCAGCTTCTGCATATAAAAATGACGATCACTTCCTTCCAGAACGCAGCTGCCCTATTTATAGATTTCCAGAACCGACCTAGACTTCGATCGATCGAAGTGACTTCGATCGATCGAACCTTCGATCGATCGAACCATTCTCGATCGATCGAACCTGCTAACTTCAATCGATCAAACATACTTCAATCGATCGAACTAGTCTTAACAGCTTCCTCAAGTGTCTTTCCAAGCATCCTAGCGGAGCTAAGAGTGGGACCTCCTAGGCTCTTTATTGTTGGCCCAGACTAGTTTGTTAATTACCATGACCAAACTCTTTGATCAGCAAACTAACTAACTGGTTAGTTAACGTTTATTCCACTATAAAACGATAACTGAACTCCAACGCAAAAGAACATATCCGAAGCGATAACTAGACTTGTATGGTGTACTAATGTCCCTCTACCGTCAGCATTCGTAATCATATTCAGGTAGTCGGATAACTGTTACTGTCAACTTGAATCATGATTACTTCTTGTATTCCTTGAGTCTTATTCACTACTCATGATTACCAAACATGTTGATAACTCTTATCAACAAGACTGCAGTACTCAGTAATCAACTTGGTGACATTCTCAAGGGAATGCTTACTCTGAATCAGAGGGTAGATTCTATCTTGACAATATATGTTCACAACCCTATGGATATGACATACCCAAGATACCCAGGTGTTGATCTTCTATAGACCTCACTGATTGGTAAGTCAAAGCAGCCATATCCATAGTCTGTGTTCATAATCATCTCAAGATTGAGAACACGTACCTTATACAAGTTATGAGTTCCTATTGACTGTTGACAGCCTTAAGCGTCAATAGGAAAGCTCAGGTCCGTCAATGCACTATAAGCACTAGCATATCAACTAAGAGCTACACTCTAGTGATTGAGATTAATCACTCCATCCAATGGTAGTTAATTATGCTACAGTGTAGACCTGATGAGGTATCCAGTCTCATCATCCACTGTGACATATTCTAAGTATCATAGAATAGTAATTCGTATCTCACTTGTGTGTATCTCATACACACACGAATTGCTTACTATGATACTTAAGGATAAAACAATCATCTCATGAAAGAAACATACACAATGAAATGTAAAGCTGATATCAATATATTATAATGCTAATGTCTCATACATAAAGTAATGGTTTGAGGGCACAAACCCAACAAATGTTCCTCCTGAGTCTTCTTGTCGTGCATCTATCCTCTCTAACGTGGCAGACATTCTACTCATCATCTGTATGAGTTGCTGCGTTAGATTGGCATTAACAAGTGGCTCTTCTTCTTGTACCTTCTTGTGCGGTGGCACATAGGTATTGGTCTGTGGTGCATTGGAGGGTTGAGCTTGGTTATAATTATTGGTTCTGTTTTGATTGTATTGCTGGAACGGCCTATTGTTTTGCCCTTGATATTGATTATTGTTGTAGGGCTGCTGTTGATATTGATTTTGGGCCCCAGCATTATTTCTCCAATCAAAACCGGGGTGATTCCATCTATTGTTACTTTGAAAGTTATTGTTAGAATTCCCCGCCCCTCGAAAACCTTGCATGGCATTCATCTCTATAGGGGCTTGCTCTTGAAAATATGGCACATTAGGACAATATTAAGTTGTATGTCCCAACATATTGCATGTGCCACATGGTTCTTCAGGCATGACTTGCCTAGAGCTCTCTCCTTTCATGCTTAACTCCTCTACCTTCTTTGCTAGCTCTGCATACTTAGTCATAAGGTGATCTTCACTGGTTAGCTGGTATAGGCTTTTCTCTTCTACACAGGATATCTGTGAGCGTGAGACATTGTCAGAATTTGACCATTCATGAGCGTATTCAGCTAACCATTCGAAATAAGCTTCGGCCTCTTCGGTGTTTTTACGCAGAAATGGTCCAGAGCTCATCGTTTCCACCAACTTTTTTGTTTCACCATTCAATCCTTGAGAAAAGAAGCTGATAGTTCGCCATTTCTCAAACCCATGGTGTGGGCATGAGAGAAGCAAATCTTTGAAACGCTCCCACACTTGTGTGAAGGTTTCATTGCTCTTTTGTTTGTAGGAATTGATTTGACGCTGAAGGTCTGTGGTCATGCGAGTAGGATAGAATTTCTTTAGAAACGCGGTGCTCATCGCATGCCAGGTGAAAATTGAATTAGGTTTTAGGGAGTGGAGCCACGCCTTCGCTTTATCTTTCAAAGTGAAGGGAAATAGCATTAGATGCGTCACCTCCCTAGGACAATTTTGCGAGAATGTTTTGCAAACATCCTCGAAGTCAGTGACATGTAAATACGCCTTCTCACTTTCCATCCCATGAAAAGTGGGAAGCAGTTGAATCATCCCATTGCGAAACTGAAATTCGCCATTATGCGGTGGGATTTGAATGCAAGAGGGCGTAGGTGCATGTTCTTGTTGCATGAGATCGCAAAGAGGACGGAGTGCCTCATCAATTGGTACCACAACATTGTTACCATTTTCACTCTGATGATCATCCATTGATGCAGTTGGAGTGGCTATCGGGTTGATGGAACTATCAGAGTCAGAGCGGTAGAATGGATTTCCAAAAATTCCTTCAATAGAATTCTTGGACATGAACTGGGAGAGTCCCTAGGGTGAGTGTTTACCAAAAGAACTGAAAAGAAGAGAAAGTAAAAACAGAAAGAGATGAAGAGAGACTGAGGTAATCTAAGGAATTGATCGTCGCCTTCCCCGGCAACGGCGCCAAAAACTTGACACGTGAAAAATCTTGTGCGCTCTTGTGCAATACCCAAGTGTAGGTAGACGTGCAAGTAGTAACTGGTAAGACCAGGTCGATCCCACAGGGAAGGTGTTGACCTATTGAATTAGACTATCCTCAAAGAAAACAAAATAAAATGAATAAGATTGAACGATGGTGCAGAACACAAAGTTCCACAACTAAGATTACTAATGAAAATAATTAAGATTAAATTAACGATCTAACTAACTAATTAAAACAGTACTCTAAATTAGGATGTTTAACTTTAAGAAGAAAGTGTTGGGATTACACGAATCCGCAGTAATCTAACCATCTACCATGCATTTGTCTTGAAGCACAACGGAGTACATCACCCACAGTTTTCCGTATTCCTCTAAAGATGGAGAATCCATGGCCCTTTCATGACCGGGACCATATCATCACAATTAAATTAAAATACGTAAAAGCGATTTAATCCAATAGTTAAGACTCGCATCCTCAATGGTGTTAGCATTGAAGATGGTTTGCAAAATGTATTGAAAGAAAATGCCTTAGGGCCTTAGTTTTAAAAGCTATTTTGACAAACTGAGCATTTTTGGGACAGAATGATAACAAATCTTAAAACAAGAGGTCCTAGAATACTGCAGGGAACATCCTCAAGAATCAGGGAGTTCGATCGATCGACGCGCTTTCGATCGATCGAAGACCTTCATCCCTCAATCGATCGAACTGACTTCGATCGCTTGACTGTCTCTGGTTCGATCGATCGAACTAACTTCGATCGATCGAACACAGCGATTATTCTGCTGCATGGCAGAAGCTGGAGATCACTGTTTCATCGTGTTCTCCCAACCTGGGACTACTCAGACATCGTTTGGAGTGTCACAGATTGATATTTAACGTAAGAAAATATTAAAACCTTGTTTGGTTGCGAGTTTTTCATGAAAACTATAAAAACTATGGATTCGAGAATATCTAGCATACAATACCACGAGATGAACGATTAAACTACGACTACAAAGTGCAGAATGTAAATGAGCAATATATAAATAACCTGGAACGAAGAGTACTAGTATTAACTTAGTGAAATCCGGTTCACAATGTAAAAACTCAATGAAAACCTACAAAACACAAGCAAACTCTCTATCTCTCTCTAAAACTGTAAAAATGTAATGTGGGCGTCCTTCTGGACGTATACAATACACATATATATAAGAAAACCAAAGAACTAGGGTTAAAAACCCGCATCTGCTGCGCACACGAATGTTACTGGAAATACCCCGTTCGATCGATCGAACTTCTCTCGATCGATCGAACCCGTAAGCCTCAAGCGCTTTAACACTCTTCAAGCGATCGAACGCTCGATCGATCGAACTATGTTAGATCGATCAAACATCAAATTTCAGCTTTGACTTTTTTTGTTTTCATTCCAGCATTCCATTTATCCTGATGTTCATTTGTTTAGTCCACACAGCAGTGATCTGCACAAACAACAGCTAAAACAATACAACTTATCATAGATTAATCATATTGTATAAAAATTAGCCTTGTAATGCAAATTGCAGATAAAACGGGAAGTTATGATAAAAACTAATACAATTCTTCCTTTTAGCGCGGTTGTATTTTACAAATACCTCCGCTTTGCAATGATACTTATTATGCGGTTGCACATTTCCATTATGTACTTTCAATGGGAGCCATTTTCGCTTTATTTGCTGGATTTCACTATTAGGTAGGTAAAATCTTTGGTCGGACGTACCCTGAAACTTTATGTCAAATCCATTTTTTGGATCACTTCTTTCGGGGTTAATCCTACTTTCTTTCCCATACATTTCTTAGGGCTTTTGGGTATGCCACGGCACATTCCAGATTATCCAGATGCTTACACTAGATGGAATGCCCTTAGTAGTCTGGCTCTTATATATCCGTAGTTGGTATTTGTTGTTTCTTCATGGTTGTAACAATCACTTCAAGCAGTGGAAAGAACAAACGATGTGCTCCAAGTCCTTGGGCTGTTGAACAGAATCCAACCACATCAGAATGGATCGTACAAAGTCCTCCAGCTTTTCATACTTTTTGAGAACTTCCAACTATCAAGGAGACGAAAAGTTATGTGAAGTAAAAGCAGAAAAGGTCGTCGATTGCTACTAAGAACCTAATAAAACTTTTTAAAATGTGGGTTCTAAAATCACTTGTGTAGGTCGAGGTTGAGAATTGGGGGGTCCGCCTGAGGAAATTGAACACAATAGAGGAGTTCGTTCCATCGTATAAGATCCTCGAACTTACCACGACCACCATCTGCGGTCAATTTTTGTTCTCTTCCCTGCCCGGGAAGGTGGATCAAAGAAAATATGGTATAAATCCAACTTGGGTTTATGGACACGCGGGATTCCACAACTTGCTTGTTTTGAAATTGACTTGAAAAGATAGAGAAAAGGTATGTTGAAAACAGATACACAGTCGCCACTTGGTCTTTAAGGAACCAAGAAACCTAATTTTGACTCACCCAAACGGATAAAGGGCACTGACCCTTCATAACCAAAGAACTTGGCTCGGGGTTTTGGTACGAGAGAGGAAGGAGCCTTTGTCGTGACTAAAACACCCTCAACTCGCCCCGTCTCTCGATGGGCCTCAATTAGCATCCACATAATCATCTTTTACTATGTTTGGTTCGACAATTAATACTATGATAGTATATTACATCACATAAGAAAATTTAAAATGGAAGATCTAAAGATAAGATATAGGATGTCAATGGATTTTCAGCTTTTCATTTGAAAATGTTCAAGAACCCTCGAGACAAACAGAGAAGTTTCTAAGAATGATCTCTCATAATCTAAACTCCCAATACATAGTTGGCATCACCCATGTCCTCAATCTCAAACTGAGAGGACGACCACTTTCCAGTGGCACAATGGAACTCATCTCATTCCCAGCTAGAAGGATGTCATCAATATACAAAGAATTATACCACTTTTCTTGGACTGTTTAATGTAAACACATTTTACCATTTCCTAGACGATTGCTAGCTTGAGATAATAAATGGAACGTTTAAGACGGCGTACTTTTGCGGTCATTCCTTTTGGTCACAAAACCAATGGGTTGGTCCATATTGATCTCTTCTTCTAGTTCACCACTGAGAAAAAAAATTTAAACATCCAACTTAAAAAGTTCTAAAACTAAATGCGCGATAATTGCTAGGATAAGGCGATTGGAGCCAGATCTCACCCTTTGGGAGAACATGTTTCCATGGTCTATACCTCTCTAGGTACAAACTATCGCCATAAGACGCACTTTATACTTGTCAATTGAAGCATCTACCTTATGTTAGATTTTGAAAATACACTTGTCTCTAATATTCTTACACACAGGAGGAATATCAACTAACTCCCAGGCCTTATTTGCGTCCATAGAGCTCATCTTATTTGGCATAGCAACTATCCACTCAGCTTCAGTAGACAAAGAAAAATGCTTCATCAAAAGAAGCAGGCTCATCCTCATCCACTTGTGCACATATTTGCACACATGAAAATGCCTTCTCAATTTCAAAACAGCGATAGGGAACTTTTTCCTCATCACCTACGGTGTACTACCTGAGAATCTTGAGTGCTTAGTGGAGCACTCCCACTATCTGGTACATTCCCACTAGTGTCTAGCAGTGTACTCCCTCTTAGCTAGAGACTAATACCATTTTACAGTGATTACTAGATGTGGAATCTCAATCTCCCCACCCTCGCTTAAAAATAGTATATTGTCTTCAACATCCTCTAAATCATAGAGGTCAAGATATTTCTTAGTATTACCAACCTTGGGAAGTCATTATCAATATCATGTGACATCACTTGTGTCATTCCTATACTTGGTTTTTTATTATACATAATAAAGCCTTTCGAGTTATTAGAATATCTTGTAAAGATATGTTTTCTAGCTCTTGGGCGTAGTTTCTCGCACTTATGCAAGGCATAGTGACATAACCTCCTGAGCCCAACGGGCTCAAATGTTCCAAAAGGAGCTTTTTGCTTTTTCATATCTCAAAAGGGGGTAGAAGGAACTGACTTTGAAGAGGCACTCTAGTATGTAGACAGTAATCAAGAGTACATCCCCTCAAAACAACATTGTGGTTTTGACTTGTGCCATCATAGTCCTAGCCATATCTAGGAGCATCATATCCCCTTCTCTCTACAACATCATATTGTTACGGAGTTTCAGGAATAGGAAGTTGTCTGCGTATCATCTTTTCCTCTCACAATTCCCTGAACTGATTAGATAAGTACTCGTGATCCTCATATCAAACGAAATTATCTATAAAAGTAAGAAAATACGAGGTGCCATGACGTGCCTTCACAACCATAGGTCCACAGATATCTGAGTAAACTAGCTTTAATGCTTGAGTAGCTCTAATAGCCTCTCTAAAAGGCTTTCGACATGCTTTGGCAACTAAGCAAGACTCACACATAGGGAGGTAAACCTTAGCGAGTGGGCGCAAAAGGACTTTTCGAGCTAATCAAGTCATCCTATCACATCTTATGCGTTCAAGTTCAGCATGCCATGTCTCAGAATAAAACAATAACAGAGGAATTTAAAACCATTCTTAAGTAGTTATCCCTAGATAACCATGTCCTAATAACACTACCACCCAAAAATATCCATCCTATTACCACCGAATTTAAAATGCCTTCGACTACGCTTTTACACCTTGTTAGCCTTGGGCACAAACTTGCTAACCCCACCCTGCCAAGTACCCTTACCATTGCGTTTATGCCCATTAGCCTTGCGATCACTTCCACTTATGGAAGTTGTGGTCAAGAGTGTAGCTATACGGGTTCACCTTACCTTTTGGTGCTCCATGTTTAGCTCAACAAGTCGGGAAATTTAAAAAAAAAAATTTAACATTTTCGTGGTGGATCATGATTTTTTTCCTGTGGTCCCGCTAATCAGGCAGCAAACTATTCATAGCCCGAAACTACAGTTTGGCAGTAAAGATATTCCCAGTAATCTGAAATCACGAATCATACCTGACATCGACCTTAGATGTTCACTCATTGTGTACTTGGAACATTTTCTTTACTTTCTTGATCTTCATAACCAGACACTCAGTCTAGTAGTGAAAGTGTCACATAAATAAAATTCGAGCTGATCCCACAATTGTTTAGCTATTGGGTAGTACATATACTTCCCAACAAGATCATAGTGCATGCTACTTATCACAAAGTGCGTGCTATGATCCTTCTCGAGCAAAGTGTTATTGGCTTTCAAGGTTATAACGATGTTGGACCTTAGGCTCATTATTTGGTTGAATAGGTTGGACCATAGAATAAGTCTAAAGCTATAAGCTCTTACTCATTCTATAGTTTTGTAATGCCATGCAACAAAAAATAGTCCCTTTAAACTTGTTATCTTTGTAAAGATCAACGAAGTGTTATTCGAAAAACATTTGACGACGTGCACAAGGGTTTGACTTTATTATTTGCACAATTCATAAAATTCATTTTAAAATCCAATTACAAATGAAATTTTCCCTTTTTACGATTTAAGACCAAAAAATTTGCTAGTGCTCATTAATCAAATCTTAATCTTGTAAATCAAGAAAAACCTTTTATAATTGATTTTTCTAACAAACATCAATTAGATGGTACCATTACTTATATAAGATTGTCCACAATAATATAAACACCATACAAAAAAAGTGTGGATGGACCCCCACGTGGGTTCGAATAGATAACTTAGAGCTCATGCTAAGATAATGCAAGTGTATGATGTATGAACAAAGAAAACCATCCCTTTACAAATAGGCTTTTCGAATACAAGAAATATAAATGCTCATCCTCACATTACATTTATAGCAAATAAAAAAAAAGGAATGCTTTGTTCATATACTTACACAGAAAAAACCTTAAACATGCATTATGGGGACACAAGCTCAACAAATTGTCAATTAATTATCCATTCATTTGATCTAGATTAATGCATTAATCACATATACCAAGCACTCATGCGGTTTATTTAATTGCTTTAAAATTTTGAAAAAATACAAAAAGTTAATACTTTATTTTTCCTATATTAAGGACATTGTGTGGGACCAGAAATAATTTTATGATAAATTATTTCATTGTTTTTGGTATTTTTAGAGCAAAAAAGATATGTTTTATATGTGTTTTTAATTGCTTAAGATATCCAAAAATGTTTACTAATTTTTGAAATTAATATATAGTGTTTAGTACACTGTAGGGGACTTTAAGATAATTTGTTTGTGGTAAATTATCATGTGTTTATGGCATTTTAGAGCATATGATTATGTTTATGGACATTCATTTAATTGCTTCATATAGCCATAATACATTATAAATTTTTTTAATTAATATAGTCATAAGGGACACTATTTTGAGATCATATATAATTTTGTGGGACCCATAGATAATTTTTTTGGTAAGTTATCTAAATCATATTAATATTTTAGAGCATATTGTAGACACCCAATTTTAACCTCACTGATAGGATTTAGGGTGAACATCTTGGATGATTCGATGATGAAAAGTACCGCGTGGAAGGTACCGGGTACCACACAATCGAAAGATCGAACTTCGAAAAGTGACTTCAAGGTCAGAAAAGCCCTTTTCCATGAATAAAATCCTGATTTTGTCAAAATCGTCTCTCAGAATTCATATTCACTTAGGGTTATATGAACACGAAGTGTTCTAAATGCAGTATTCTAGTTATCCAGAGATTCAATTTTAAAGAAAAGTTCAAAATTAACGCACATTGAAAAGCAATTTTGAAAAAGACGTCGTTTGATTTCAAAAAGACAACGAAAGTTCCAGAGGACTTTCGGCCTTCAATTGAGCTTCAATTTCATTTCAAAACCTCCTGGAATATTTTTATACTAAAATTCAACTCGATAGCTTTCCAACAGTACGTAAACAGACAATTTCAGACAACAAAAAGCTTTTTTACAAAAATCTAGAAAAGCAGTGCACGTAAACTTTGAAACAGGATATAAGGGCACACAGGGGAACACAATTAGTAAATGGCGGGTCCCATATGTGGGTGGAGGGTCCCCCCTAAGCCTCCACCCATAATATGCCCCCTGCATCGAGCTGTTTTGGTTTCAGGTCCTTCTAGAAGCCTCCTACTGTGAGGAAATTGCTTGGAATCTGCGTTTAGGCACTGAAATGACTATTTTAACCTTTTTCTGCTCTCTGAATATCCTGTTTTAACCCTGTAACTTAACAGTTAAGTTTTCAAAACTCTATATATAGATCCATGTAAGTTCATCTTGATATACTTGGAAGATCTAAAGAGCACCTAGAGCTTAGGTCATCTTGTAGAAGCTTTGAATATACTTGAAGATATACTTACTTTCAACTTAAGAGATTTCTAGAGAGAGAGAATAGTTTGAATTGAAGTTTTATGAATTAATCTTAGGATAATTAGATTACAATTGGACATCAATTGCCTCCATTAACTTCCATGGATGAGTGCTTGAAGAATACTTGAAGAAGAAGAATCTCCAAATCAACTTTGATTACATAATTGAGAATCCTCCAAGAGGTAAGCATCAATATTCATCTCTAAATTCTAACTTTTATATGTAGATCTATAAGATTTGGATCTAGATTATTTTCTTTTTTTTTAGAACACTCATCTTCTCCTTCCCTTGTTCTTCACACACTCACATAGCTAGATCCAAATCCTCTTGATTTTATTGATAATCTATAGTTAGAGATTGATTTTCACTTTGGTTTTCAATTTTAATTTCATTCTTCTATTTAATTTGGATCCATGCATACATGATTATATATATATATATCTATTTTGAATTCTATGATGGTTTGGATGTATGATATATGAGAAAGATAATTCCTATGTTCATACCTATCTCTTGATTATTCCTATACCTAGAATTCCTATTGAATTTCATCTCGAATAGGATATTTGTAAGTCCCTTTGATCCATGATCTAGAGTTCTTCATAAGAACTTGAGGGCTAAATTGATTGGATATCATGATTATTAAGTTGATCTATGAATTTAATCTCTCTAATAAACTTCAACCATCACCTAAGATGTTTTTCTCCCACTTTAAAATGAATTAGATGAAATTTAGCAAAACAGATTGGTTTTGTCGATAAGATTTGGTTCAACAAAATCCATAGTTTGATGGATTTCAAATTTTCTGGGCAAACTTTGATGAATCAGCTTTCATTCGGTCCATTTTGATAACTTTTAGGATCCATATGCTATTTTTAGAAATTGTTGAAAAATTGGTTGACAGATTTGAAAATAGTTTCTTTGCATTTGAATTTCCAAAATTTTATAATAGTTATCAATATTCCGCCTTTTGGGGATGATTCCTAACTCATGTATCTATACGCCGATGTAAAATCGTGAGCATACGATCGAGTTCAGATCGTTTTCTAAGCGTTTGAATTTGATATAACTATTCTGGAATTTTCTAGATTTGACTACAATTATGATCATGTATACAAAATGCTCATACCTTGATCACTCAACAACAATTGATGAATAAAAATTGGTTTAGAAATCATCTAGGATTATTGAATGAAAGATCAAAAGCTTAGAATATCGATTAACATGATTCATGAGCTTCTATTATATTTCTATTATGTTTTGCATTCTTTTGTCAAATGATACAAAACTTCTAAAATAATAGAGTCTGTTTTGAAACAACTTTTTAGAAACCCTACGATCATGACATGTCCATAGGATTATTTTTTACATAAACTACAATGAAATAGCTTTCTTTTGACGCCAAATAGAGCTTCACATGATTTTTGTAGAATTAGTTATGATTTTTACAAAAATAGTGGACAATCCTGGTCCAGTGTTCCCAAAACTCTTATTTCTCGAACTTCAAAAATGATATAGAGGTTCTACTATTTTGGAAAAGTTCCCTAAGATATGTATCTAACTTTTTGTAAAAGGATTTTAACCCAGCTCATGTTTAAGACCACTTTTGATAGGGTTAATTAGAGGTTGTTGAATCTGGAAATTTGATTGATGACATCTTCTACTTGTTTTTCATGCATATCATTCATTTGCTTGTGTTTTTGCAATGCTTGGGTATTTCCTTGGTGTCTTAGTACAGAGAATTGAATGCCGTGGATTCGCACTTTGATTTGTGGGTTTACCTCATCTACATGTGGCTTAGTGCCCATGTATCATGTACTATCTCTCTCATTTCTCTTAGAATTTTTCTAGTTTTACAACTTTGTTTTCAACGACACAATTCCTTTAGGATAGTCTCCATTTATCTGCTTATATGTCAGAGACATCTTATCTAGAATTGTTGCATGATTGCATTGTACATTTCCTTTCTTTTGCTTTTTGTTGCTCCGCTTGAGTCAACCCAATGTAAGTTCTCTTGTTTCTTTTTGCATATCATGACATGTCTCATTTACTTGCATTGGTCTCGGGCGGGACTAACCATTGTAAGTATACCTCTCTCTTTATCTCTAGGATCGAGTGAGCAAGTCCTAGGTTTCCCTGTAGTGTGCTCCTTGGGATCCGTCCCGGGACATTGTCAAGGGAGAACGCCAGGACTCTTCTCAACACGCATCGGTATCCACAATCTGGCGACTCCACAGGGGACTTGAATATGAAACCGATGGTTTATTGTTCTTCGAGGGTTTGACTTGAGCCAAATAATATCCTGTTATTAATTTGATAATCGTGTTGTTTCTACTTGCATTTGCACTTGCATTGTTCTTTCACCATGACTGCTTGAGACAATTGCCTTATGGGTGGAGGGCCCTCCTTCTTCCATTTGTCATGAGACTTTGGTAGCATGAAGTCACCGTTAGCCTTGTACTGCGTGCGGTATATAGAGCCCTTGGCTAACTAATGGACCCTTTATGAGACTAAAACCCAGCCTTTGCATATAGTTTTTATAGAACCCTTCAATTAGGATCTTGATTATAATCTTTTATTAGGACAATGTGATGAATTACTTGCATTTTCCCATAAGGGATTATGTGGATGATGAGGACGTGCATGAGAAGGCATCATCAAACCTTGTATGGTAGATTCTTCTAGAGTAGTATGGTCTTTATCCAAACATGCAATTATTATTCAAGGACAATTTTTGAAATTTTTTTAAAATATAAGCATTTCTTTGAAAAATTCGAGTCTTTTGAAAATTCTGGGAATATCCCTTTTGAAAATTTGCTTTGAAATTCACTTTCGCAAAATCCTGCCAAAAAATTCTCCTCTAAGATTTTAGAGGATTTCAAATTCCACTTTGGTTTCAAGAAAAATCATGATTTCACACTTTGATGATTCAATTTCAAATTCTCATTAGATTTTAGAGAATTCGAAAACTTCTACCTTGGTTTTCAAAAGAAATCATGATTCCAACTTTGATGATTCAATTTTAGATTTTAGAATTTCAGAATTTCCTACCTCAATTTTCGCACCACAAACATTGATGGTTCAAAATATTTTTGAAATTTACGAATCTCCCCCCTCTCTTTCAAAAATTTTCATTCAATTTTGTAAACATGAGCCATCAAGAATTTCAAAACTAAAAATCCTTGGATAATGATTGGATTAGTAGGATGATTAGCATACTCAAGGAAACTTATGTGTTTATGTACTGATATGCTAGGTCTAAGTTAGATTAAGGTGCATTGCATATAGATTAGATTGCATTTCATCTACATTGTATACACTACATGAGCATTACACATACGGCTCAGGAGTGCGACACCTCTAATATACTTTCAGAAAGAAAAATTTTGTTCTCCTCAGAATTTTGAACATGATTTCTTTGATTTTAGAAAATGTTTTTGAAAAAGGAATAATTTTCAATCCACTTTTGTAAAGTATCATTCTTTGAAAATTCTTTTGCAAATAAGACACCTGATTATTTTAAAAATCCCTAATAAACCAGAAAAGAAGATAGGACCAAAAAGTTGTACTCCTTCCTGGGTCAGAGCTCCGAACAATTGTTTGATCAAATTAGGGCTTGAAGAAGGAACACCCGAGTCGACTAGGGTTGAGGATATGATGTACGAAGCCAATATGGAAGTTAGGTTGGCAGCAATGCAAGCTTCGTTTGATCAGAGTAGGGAATAGAGTCGGGAACAACTTGCCACCATAATGAGAATGATTGCGCAGCTGACTAATCTGCCACCACCACCACCTTCGATGCATCCTGAGGAAGAAGACTTTGGGGAGACAGTCCAACCAAAGGTACAGCTAGATCAGGAAACTAGGGATAATTTAGCTAAGATCCATAAGCTAGAAAGTGTGATCAAGAAAAGCAAAGGGGCGGATAAGTATTTGTTCGACATTGAAGGGTTGTGTGATGCTCCAAAAGCAAAACTCCCTGATAAGTTCAAAATGCCTCACACCGAATTCTTCAATGGAACTGGAAATCCAAAGAGCCATCTGAGGCTTTATGTAGGAGTGTTACATCACATAGGCATTGGGTCTGATTGTTTCACCGTGCTATTTCATAGAACTCTGAGTGAGACAACATTGTCATGGTATTTGACCTTAGAATCAGTTGTGGCTAAAGATTGGGAAGCCCTGGCTAGAGCATTTATGGTTCAATACTCATACAATTAGTCATTAATGTGACTACCAGAGATCTGGAAACCACTAGGCAAGAGTGTAAGGAATCCTTCGCAGGTTTCCTTACTCGTTGGAGGGCTAAGGCTGCTCAGATGACGAGCAAGTCTACTAAGAAAGAGCAAGTCTAAATGATCGTCAAGAACCTGCCGCCTGAGCATCTTGAAAAGCTCCTATTTTAATCTATCATGATATTTGAACAACTATTTGACATAGGTACACTCATCGAAGATGCAATCCAGGATGGGACAATCAAGAAAGAGAACACGAACAATGGAAGGCCAGTCTATCATCAATCCATTGATGTTAATGCATTATCTCCTCAGCCTTTTGAAAAAGAACGTCGAAGTACTACTATGGCAAGAGGAAGTCAAAACCAAGGGCAATCAAGACAAAAGAGGGAGTTTTTTGAATTGGGAATGTCTCTAAGCACAACATTAGAAAGAATGTTGGAGAAAAGGAAAAGAAGTTAGATTCGATGCCGACTCCACACCGACTTCCACAAAACTTTAGGATAGATTTGTACTGCAACTACCATCAAGGATATGGCCATAGTACCAACAAGTGTTGGAGGCTCAGACATGAAATTCAAGATTTAATTGATAATGGGATCATTACAGATGTTAACAAGAGTTTGAAGGTTACACCACCATGAGATATCATCTTCATTGAAATAGGCATGAATCCTACAACCCTACGGTCTACAACCCTACGGTGTACATCACATCACTGGACCAACCAGCGATGTCTATTGAGCTTCCAAATGATTTGATGATTTGCACAATAAGAGCTGGAGAAGAAGAGATGGCATTTAAAGAATATATGAATGATAGGATGACCGCTATGGAATCTATTATCAACCAAATTAGTGAACTGGTTGTGAAAATGATGGGTGTGATAAAGCGATTGGCTGACACAACGCCTCTGACTCCACCTCTTGCACCTTATGATGATAATGAGTGGTTTGAAAGATTGGCTAATCTAGGAATACAAACTCTGGATCAGGAAATCCTTGACAAGCTCACTAAGAGTGGTTTACTAGAGAATGTGACCTGCAAGAGCAAAAGAATTGGTGACTTTAAGCTTGATAGGGAGGGATTATTTGATATGCCCAATAGAAGGCCTTCGAAAAAGGTTAAAGGGACACTTCATTTGAACAAATATCCATTACCTGATATCGATGTATTGGCACCACAACTGCCAAAGAGACCAATTTAACAGTAATGGGGGGAAAATACTAGAGTTACAAGGGGAAACCAGAATGGGCAAAAGAAAGAGAAGAGAGAATTTTCTGAGCTTGGAATGTCCATAAGTAGCGCACTTTAAAAAATATTAGAGGAAGAGTACTTGAAGAAGCTGGAACCCAAGCCAGAACCTGATCCACTTCCACGAGGCTACAAGACTGAGTACTACTGCTATTTCCATTAGAGTCGTGGGCATAGCACAAATAGATGCTGGAGACTCAGGAATGAAATTCAGGACTTGATCGAAAAGGGTATCATCATTCCTACACCACAACAGGTCAGAGAATTAGCCAAATAATTCATGACTTTGTTGAAGAATGAAGAATTTGGGAGAGCCTACAAGGGACAGTTTATGATGATGTTTGGAATAGCTGCTTGTTGAAGCCGAGTGGATGTTTTAAATTGAATAAGTAGATCGTAGTGACACTCCACTTAAGATCAAGTTGAGTCTAGTCAAGTCGAGTCAATTTTGAGTCTTGTTGTCGAGTTTGTCAATCATTAAGTTGTGTTTAAGTCTATGTTGAGTACTATAATCCTTCTCTTTTGAAGTAATGAAATAAAATCATGTTTTGCTTGATTAATGTGCCTAGTCATGAATGAATGAATCTCTAAGCTGAAAATATCATTTCTCTAATTATTATGAAAAATACACTATTGATAATATTGTGCATTGAAAAGAATCCTGAAAGGATCAAAAGTTGATTTTACGCTAATGCCGAAGAAAGCTAAGAATCGATTAGTCTTACTTTAAGAATCTTGAGATGCTTTTGATTAAATCATGAAAAGATATGCTTGATAGTGACTTGGGACTAGCTTAAATCCCTGATCTTCCCATTTCAAAATCATGAGCCCAGAAAATGAGCCATTCAAACCTATCTAACCTGCAAGCCATAAACACTTCGTCCTTGATGGTAGCCAAACATTTCAAATGAGCTACTTCTCTCCAAAAGAAAAAGAAGAAAAAAGAAAAAAAAAAAAAAAAAAAAAAAAAGAAGCTCACTAGGATGAAAACCTGAAAGGGCGCCTAGCCAAAAGTTAGAGCATGAAAAGAAAAGAAAATTTTGCATGTTGTTTTCAAGAACTTGATCCTAGCCAGTCAAAACTTTAGAAATAAAAGAAATTAAAAGAAAGAAGAGGAAAAAGAATGAAGAAGATCGAGAAATCGGGAACGTGAACTGTCCCAAAGCTTTGAATTATAATCTCTTTGAATAAGCCCAAAAGATTTGAAGGGCTAATCTTGCTTTGAAAACATGTATGATGCATGATGAGAGAAGAAAAATTGGCTGGCTAGTGAAAAGGTGAAAATAATCAACCCTCAATAAAAAGAAATGAAAAGAAAAGAAAAAGGAGAGGTAGTTTAATTTCTTTCAATGAAACCACAAGTGACCTGCTTTAGAAATTTTGTCTGATGATATGGCTTGAAAAGTCCCTTAATTCTTGAATCCTTGCTCTTTTAAAACCTCCAGGCTTTGAGGAACTACACTTGACATGATTCTCACTTGGGGATACGTAGACAACCTACTCGGTTCGGTCACTGCTCCTGAAACACTCAACCACATCTCATATACCTTCTTTCAAGACGTGGCCAAACTACTTTAGACCTGATTTTGACTTGGGGATAAGTAGGTGAGCTTCCTTGGCTCTTGGTCCCTAAACCTTGCAAACTAGGGGCAAGTTTGCCCAGAGCCTCAAGATATCACTGTCACATTAAGGGCAAACGAAGATTGCCCAAACTTCCATTTATCCTCGTCAACTAGGGGCAAACATCATTTGCATGTACCCCTTTTCATATTATAAGCGAATCCTGAGCCGTCAAGTATATCTTTGAAAACATTTGAAATAAATCATCTCTTATTTTATAAGCTAAGGCACTAATTTAAAGCAAATTTCAAAGAAAGCAAAGGATTGATTGAGATCCATATGAAGTATTTTCAATGCATTACTTTATCACCTGAGTATTAACCCACTAAGATGAGAAGTGTACTTGAAAAGCAAAGAGATACGTCAAGCATGACAAATGCGCATTAAATTATGAAAAATTGAGTTGTCTCCTCTAAACTTCTATTTCAGTGTCAAGAGTGTCATCTTCCTATGTCAATGTCTGTTAACCTCTGTCATGGTTAAGTTTGTTATCATCTAGTCTGTTGTGATCTTGAGTGTGTGGGTCTAAAGTGATGTATAATTATAAATTTTTAAAAGCATCCAAAGGTGTATACAAGTAGAAGTTCTAAAAACCATTATTACATCAATTAATCCTAGTCATGATGAAGCATCAAGCGGTTAATGAAAAGGTGCTAATCAGAAGACCGGCCTTAGATATTGAGTTAAACCGTTGTTGAAATAGATCAGAGTGCCTTGCATGAATATCTGTTAGAATTGGTTGAAGACTTTTGAAACATGTTAAAGTCATGCCAAAATCATAAGGTCTATTGAGTATCTATCAATTATGAATCAGAATTGTGATATTGGGAACTTTGTTTTGACCCCAAATTGGCCCAATCTTGATATGTAAGCCTTAAGAGTGCTTGAAACTTGTTGGAATTGGTCTGAATGACCCTTGAGAATTTTAATCTTGGATGAAAACCATTCAGAGTTGAAGAAAAGTCCCCAGACACTAAGAATCAAGGGCACTGCATCTTGAAATAGCCAAGAGATTTTGATTTGCAACAAACTCCCGTAGATTTGGGTTGATTGTGTTGGACACTTGGGCCTTGTGTCACTCGAGAATTACATCTAGAACAGATTTGTTGGGTATACAGAAGATGGGTCAGAATACAAGACCTTTGAATCATGAGCAAGATATTCAAGAAAGAGTCAGAAGAAGCCCGACATGTTGCAAGAATATTTGAACTGGTCGAAGCACCAATACGAGCCTCAAATTGAATCAGCAGTGCCTCTAGAATATGAGATCACATCTCATAAATCTCAAATATCTCCCCAATCAGAGAATTGTTAGATATCAGAATCACCTCTAGAAGAATACTTCAGAAAATTCATGAAATTAGAACCCATACATCTCTCAGAATCATATAATCTCCCCAGTAGAGAATTTCTAGAAATCAATTATCAGAATTGCCCTCAAGAGAAGGGTATCTCTCAGAATTATATATGTATCAGCATCGTGTATCCATGGGTTGCTCTAAGAAGAAGGGTATCTCTCAGCATCATGTACCATAATTGCCTCCAAATGAAGGGTAATCTCTCAGCATCAAGTATCAGAACTACCTGCAGATACAGGGTATCTATCAGAATTGCCTCCATATATAGGGTTTCTTCCAGCATCGTGTATCAGAACTGCCTCCAAACAAAGGGTGTCTATCAGCATTGACTATCAGAATTACCTCTAGATACAAGGTATCTCTCAGCATCGTGTATCAGAAGTGCCTCCAGATATAGGGTATCCATCAGAATTGTGTATATTAGAATTATGCATCAGGATTGCCTCCAGATATAGGGTGTCTCTCAAAAATCATGTATCGTGCATCAAGGTTGTCTCCAGATAAAGGGTGTCTCTCAGAACCGTGTGTATCTCAGAATCGAGTATCAGGGTTGCCTCCAGATATAGGGTTTTCTCTCAACATCGTGTTGTCTCCAGATATAAGTTATCTCTCAGCATGTTGCCTCCAGATATAGGGTATCTCTCAACATTGTGTTGCCTCCAGATATAGGGTATCTCTCAGCATCGTGTTGCCTCCAGAAGTAAGGTATCTCTCAGAATCCATGTATCTCTTAGAATTCGTGCATTAGAACAGAAGATTTGTCCCCAACAGAAGGGTCTATTTTAGAGGAATAGAAGAATTGTCTCTATAAGGATGTTTCAGAGGATTTGCCTCTGGAACTATTTCAGAAGATTCGTCCCCAGAAAAAGGACCTATTTCAAAAGTACAGAAGATTTGTCCCCAGAAGAAGGACATGTTTCAGGAGTACAGAAGATTCGTCCCCAGCAGATGGACACTACATCAAACAATCATCCCCAACAGAAGGACACTACATCAAGCAATCGTCCCCAGCAGAAGGACTTTACATCAGCAACTATCCAGGGGTTAGGACACTTCATCAATCATCCAGGCTTAAGAAGGCATTATTTCAGAGATTATCCTAGATTAAAGACCCTTTTTTATCAAAAGATGTTTAGATATGATTCAGAATTCATCCAAGATATTTCGCTACTTCAATAGTCGTCCGAGATATAGATGACATCTATGAGCCTCAGGCTCAGAAGAAAGACTCTAACAAGACTCCAAGAATCATCCAACATATAGCTAGCATACTTCTCTTTAGACATATTTGACTATGAGAGTGAAATGTTGCATCCCTTGCATTAGGTTTTGCACCTAGGGAACCCTTGAGGATGATTCCTCTGTCACTTTCACATTCACATTTTCATATTGCATCAACATCCTAGGATAGGAGCATTTCATCTGCGTTGTTGTTTGTCTGTTCTTTATCTCCTCGTGTGCTTGAACTACACCCTAGTCTGATTCCTGGAAATGATATGTAGGCAGCTTAAGTAGAGCACCATCATCAACAGCTTTGATTTAGCCACCTCTACCCAGTATTGCATTCTGGTATTCGTGATTTCTTGATTTCTCTGATTTTGAATTTCTTGATTTTTTTTTCGTATTTTTGTTTTTCTTAAAGCCTCTCAATATAGTTATTGCGTGCCTTCTAGCTTTAGCACTCACTTGTAGCTCACGTTGTTCACAACAAGCTCTGCCAAAGAGGGGCAAATTGTAGACACCTAATTTTGACCACACTGATAGGATTTAGGGTGGACAACATCTTGGAGGTTCGATGATGAAAAGTACCCCATGGAAGGTACCAGATTCCACATAATCGAACGATCGAACTTCGAAAAGTGACTTCAAGCTCAGAAAAGCCTTTTTCCATGAATAAAATCCCAATTTTATCAAAATCATCTCTCAGAATTCAAATTCACTCAGGGTTATATGAACACGAAGTGTTCTAAAGCTAGTATTCTAGGTATCCAGAGATTTAATTTTAAAGAAAAGTTCAAAATCGACGCACCTTGAAAAGCAATTTTGAAAAAGAAGTCGTTTGAGTTCAAAAAGATGTCGAAAGTTCCGGAGGACTTTCGGACTTCAATTGAGCTTTAATTTTCATTTCAAAACCTCCTGGAATATTTTTATACTAAAATTCAACTTGAAAGCTATCCAACGGTACGTAAATAGATGATTTTGGACACTAAAAAACATTTTTACAAAAATCTATAAAAGCAGTGCGCGTAAAATTTGAAACAGGACATAAGGGCACATAGGGGAATCCAAAGAGTAAATGGCAAGTCCTACATGTGGGGTGGTGGGTCCCCCCTAAGCTGCCACCCATAATGTACCCCCTGCATTGAGCTTTTTTGGTTCTAGACCCTTCTAGAAGCGCCCCACTGCGAGGAAATTGCCTGGAAACTACGTTTAGGCACCAAAATGGCCATTTTAACCCTTTTCTGCTCTCTGAAAATTCTGTTTTAACCCTATAACTTAAGAGTTAAGTTTTCAAAACTCTATATATAGATCCATGTGAGATCGTCTTGATATACTTGGAAGATCTAGAGAGCGCCTAGAGCTTAGGTCATCTTGAAGAAGCTTTGAATATACTTGAAGATATACTTACTTTCAATTTAAGAGATTTCTAGAGAGAGAGAGAGAGAATTATGAATTGAAGTTTTATGAATTAATCCTAGGATAATTATATTACAATTGGACATCAGTTGCCTCCATTAACTTCCATGGATGGGTGCTTGAAGAGCTTGAAGAACACTTGAAGAAGAAGAATCTTCAAATCAACTTTGATCACATAATTGAGAATCTTCCAAGAGGTAAGCATCAATATTCACCTCTAAATTCCCACTTTTATATATAGATCTATAAGATTTAAATCTAGTTTAGTTTCATTTTTTTAGAACACTCATCTTCTCCTTCCCTTGTTCTCCACACACTCACATAGCTAGATCCAAATCCTCTTGATTTTATTGATAATCAATAGTTAGATTGATTTTCACTTTGGTTTTCAATTTTGATTTCATTCTTCTATTTAATTTGGATCCATGCATACATGATTATATATATATCTATTTTGAATTCTATGATGGTTTGGAAGTATAATCTATGAGAAGGATGATTCCTATGTTCATACCTATCTCTTGATTATTCCTATTACCTAGAATTCCTATTGAGTTTCATCTCTAATAGGATATTTGTAAGTCCCTTTGATCCATGATCTAGAGTTCTTCATGAGAACTTGAGGGCTAAATTGATTGGGAATCATGATAATTAAGTTGATCTATGAATTTGATCTCTCTAATAAGCTTCAACCATCACCTAAGATGTTTTTATCACACTTTAAAATGAATTAGATAAAATTCAGCAAAATAGATTGGTTTTGTCCATAAGATTTGGTCCACCAAAACCCATAGTTTGATGGATTTTAAATTTTTTGGGTTAACTTTGATGAATTTGCTTTCATTCAATCCGGTTTGAGAACGCTTAGGATCCATAGTCTCTTTGTATTTGAATTTCAAAAAAATCTATAATAGTTATCGATATTCTGCCTTTTGGGGATGATTCCTAACTCATGTATCTATGGGCCGAAGTAAAATTGTGAGCATACGATGAAGTTAAGATCGTTTTCTAAGGGTTTGAAGTTGATATAACTGTTCTGGAATTTTCTAGATTTAACTACAATTATGATCATGTTTACAAAATGGTCATAACTTGATCACTCAACAATAGTTGATGAATAAAATTTGGTTTAGAAATTATCTAGGATAATTGAATGAAAGATCAAAAGCTTAGAATAACTTGATTAACATGATTCATAAACTTCTATTATATTTCTATTATGTTTTGCATTTTTTTGTCAAATGATACCAAACTTCCAGAATAATGGAGTCTAATTAAAATAACTTTTCATAATACTTAAGGTCATGACATGTCCATGGGATTATTTTTGTCATAAACTACAATGAAATAGGTTTCTTTTGACTCCAAATAGAGCTTTACATGATTTTTGCAGAATTAGTTATGATTTTTACAAGAACAGTGGACAATCCTGAACCACTGTTCCCAAAACTCTTATTTCTCAAACTTCAAAAATGGTAAAGAGGTTCTACTTTTTGAAGAAGTTCCCTAAGACATGTATCAAACTTTCTATTAAAGTGTTTTAACTCAGCTCATGTTTAAGACCACTTTTGATAGGGTTCATTAGAGGTTGTTGAATCTGGAAATTTGATTGATGACATCTTCTACTTGTTTTTCATGCATATCATTCGTTTGATTGTATTTTTGCAATGCTTGGGTATTTCCTTGGTGTCTTAGTACAGAGAATTGAATGCTGTGGATTCGGACTTCGATTTGTGGGTTTGCCTCATCTACATGTGAATTAGTGCCCATGTATCGTGTACTATCTCTCTCCTTTCTCTTAGAATTTTTCTAGGTTTACAACTTTGTTTTCAATGACACAATTCCTTTAGGATTGTTTCCATTTATGTGCTTATATGTTAGAGACATCATATCTAGGATTGTTGTATGATTACATTGAACGTTTCCTTTCTTTTGCTTTTTGCAACTCCGCTTGAGTCAACCCAATGTAAGTTCTCTTGTTCCCTTTTGCATATCATGACATGTTTCCTTTACTTGCATTGGTCCCGGGCGAGACTAACTATTGTAAGTATACCTCTCTCTTGTATTGCATGTGCATCTGACTTCTACTTGATATAACCTCTTGACATGATTTTCCTTAGATGTTCCCTTTTGACATGTATATATCTATATATCTAGTATGTTTGAGGAAAAAACACCAATTATGAGTTAAGAACAAGGATATTTGAATCAAGGCCTACCATTCGGTAGGGCGAGGAGGGGCTACTTTAGTCCTGCTTGGGCCCCTTCCCCTCTCGTACCAAGACCCCCGAACCTAGTTTCTGGTAATGAAGGGCGAGTAAATTTATTCAATTTTGGGCGAGTCAAACTTGGGTTTCCTAATTTCCGATAAAAATTAGGTGGCGACTCTTTGTCTCTAGGATCGCGTGAGGAAGTCCTATTTTTTCCTGAAGTGGACTCCTTGGGATCCATCCCGGGACACTGTCGAGGGAGAACGTTAGGACTCTTCTCAACACGCATCGGTATCCACACATATAATTATGTGTTTTTGGTTCACGTATTAAATTGCTTAATTTTTTTTATCGATTATTAGTTCATGAAATTAATACAATGTGTTTAGCACACTAGTGGTAGCTTGAGGAAATTTTTTAGTAAATTTTCTCACTCTTTGGGATATAATTTAGAGCATTATTGTGTTAAAACGCAGTATTAATTGCTTAAAATACCATAAATACATGATAATTAACATAAAAATTATCTAAGAGTCCCTAAACAGTGTACTAAACACTAGAAATTAATTTCAAAAACCAATAATTAGCTTTGGATATTTTAAGCAATTAAAAACATGTACATAATATATTATATACTCTAAAATATCAAAACAATTGCAAGAAATTTCCAAAACTTACCCCAGGGTCCCACGCAGTTTACATAACATTGGAAGAACATAATATTCAAAAGTGTTATTTTTTTATAATTTTAAACTAATTATAAAATAGTTTGTAATGAAAGAATTCCCAAAAAAAGTATTTTTAGAATTTGCCAAACAATGCCTTACAAATTGCACGAATTGTGCCCTTTGCACGTGGCCTTTCCCATCAACTTGATTGTACTTGCAGAGTCAAATAGTACAAGCCATGTTAGGAAGGGCATAACTTATCCTTCAATAAATAACCAAATTGTTTACTTTGCCAAACATGTCACTGTAACCATGTCAGTGTGACGTGGGCCACACGCGCAGCTTGCACAACTAGACTTGCAAAGCACGTACTTCTTCTTCGTTGGACAAAAAATGCATCAAACCACATTTGGAAAATGGCTCTGTGTCACCGACTTTCAGAGGCTACTACTGCTTTGATTTTGACCCAAATCTCTTGAATCATATACCATTAGAAAGCTTATGCAACATAGATTAATAATAGTTAAAAAAAACATATTCGAAAATTAGGGTTTGATATATCTCACTTGTTTGAGTTAACCAGTCCATGAGACTTTAGGGGGCGACTCTAGGGACCTTATGGGACACAACCATATAAAAAATTGGAACTTCTATCGGAGTTTTGTATTAGACCCACTTGAAAATTCAAAAATAGGGTTTGTATGCAAAAGCTTCAAGGAAGCTTTAATGGAAGATCGTATTTGGGAAAATAAATGGGTGAATCAACGTCCTACGGCTTTGATACCAATTTAGAAAATATATGCACACAAGCATAGAGTAGGGTTCAAGGCATACCTTGAGCGGAATGCCCCGATTCGGATCGTCTAAGGCGTTGTTACGAGCTCGGCAACTTCAATCACAAACTCCATCTCCTTCTTCACTTCCGTGTACTCTCTTATGGTTCGTGTTGGTTGTAAGAGACACTACTAGAGCGATCCCCATTAGTATCATGTGCTAAATCCCATAGCTCCATGGTGATGGCCCAGAGAAAGAAAACGTGAGAGAGAAAGAGGAGAGAGAGGGCTGCTGAATTGCTTAGGATGATGGAATATATATGTTTATATCATATACATATATACACACATATTCACCAAGCCATAGGGCTTCAAGAGCCAAAGCCCATTGGACCCGGCCCAATGTATGTGGGTGTACCAATTACCCCACAATGTTTTACAGATCCTATTACAATCCTCATGTCAATAACCACGAATGAGGTTCACTAACCTTCATTAGCCTTTATTCGATCCGAACGATTTGGATTACTTGTATTTTGGATTCCATGGGGCTTTATATCAAACCCGAGGCAACAATCGATGCCCATGATCCACATCCAAGGCTACACGAGTGAGTAATCCATGTTCTATCCCATAAGGCTAAATTCGGAAAGATCCTCACTAATAGAGTTGTCACTTGGTTTGATAAAGGATACGAAGACAACTAAATCTATCAAGTCCAATGGATAGAGAGCACCGCCCTGTCATCACCCAAGGACTCGATTCGGGGGTTAAGGTACGAGACATGAAGTAGCTAGATCGTGCTAAAACATCCCTTCTCGCCCCATCGTGAGATGGGACTCTACTAAGCTTTCAAGGTGATGGACTATAGATTATGAAGACCATTTCAGTTATTTCTAATGCAATCCTAATTCAGGTTATAAACAACTAAAGAAATAAAATCGTGAAAGAGACTATACGTATATCATATAATGCACGTGCTAAAACAGTAATTCAGGGACTAAATGTATTGTTACACTCCCCTATGCATGTGAAAGGAAATAAAATGAAATAAACATTAAAATCACATTCAACTAGAAAAATAGGATATCTAAGCACAATTGCCATATAAGGAATTTAAACCAGTTTTATCCCCCTAATCATGCTTCTAGGTTATCTAAGATTGCAGTAAATAAGGAAGGATATAGGAACTTGCCCAGGATAGCATAGCATTCCTTACTGCAACTTCCTAATTAGCCAAGGTTAGGATAATAATAGCATAGTAACCAAACATGAACACTAAGTGCATGTGTGCATTATAACCCTTAATCGGGATATCCTCTATTCTACGTGTGAATAGTGTGCATGTGTATGCGTGGATGCATGGACAAGATATACTAGGATAAATGTGAATAAGTAATACTAGAATAATTAGGGTTTCATGGTCCTTAGTGAGATTGGAATAACCATGGCTTGGCTACCAATCCCTTTGGTGGAGGCTATTCCATGGTTGGAATAGGGACCACTACGCATAGCCTATCCACAAACAGGATAGTAGGCTAACCTAGGAGCCTAGAAGATCTAAACTACTAAGAAATGAAGAACTACAAAGAACAAATGAGAAAACGAATCTAAATTAAGAACTATGAAGATCAAAACTAAGGAAAATAATAAAAACAAAGAAAGAAAATAAGAAAAAGAAAGCTTACCTTAAAAACTTCCCTCAAAATCTTCTCCAACATCCGCTAACACCACGATCTCTAGGATGAAAGCCCTAAAACTAAAATATTTAACTATTCCCAAGAACTTTTATGAGTGCTTCGGAATCCTCCTATGGGGTTTCCTTTAGCCCTCTCTAGTTCTCATGATTTTCTGGTTTGTTGGATGGAGAGGGGAAGGCCTCTATTTATAGTTTCAATTATGGGCTATGTTTTCTATATTTAAGCAATGTAGGCTGGAATTACAAGCTTTAAAAGCTTGTACTTAAGCTATGTGGTGTACCTAAGAGGTTTTGGTTGTACTTAACCCTGATTGGTTGAATTCGGGCTAGTTCACATGGATTGGGACCTAATCAATGGCTAAAAATCAATCTAGGACTGAGTGCCACAGTGGTTCTTTCTGAGGGTCATGCGGCCCTCTCAGAGTACTACTGTGGCACTCGGCCCTGGAAGTTGTGTTTGCTACCCTATGTTCTCCGATGTAGTTCTCTCACCTAGATTATCATTTTTTGGAGTGTGATATACCGTTGGAAAGGTATGAAAGTCTAGTTTCTAGTGCTTTTGGTCTCATTAAAAAATAATTTGTGAATTTTGAGTTATGAAAAAAAGGTGAGTCTAACTCTGGAAAGGAGCTAACCGTTTGGCACAAAAATTCTCCTAAGCAGTTTTTGGCCAACGTGAAGGCTCGAGGTGTCATTTGAAGCTAAGGAAAATTTTGTAAATGGAGCACTCAGGATCCTACCCTGAGGTCCGAAATTTTCTCGATAAAGGCATTTTTTGTTATTTCATGTAAAACAGCTATCATCACTTGGTTTTTCATTTCTAACATACCTAAGTCTTCCTAGAGGTTATTCTAATGTATCTAAGAGATCATAGTGCTTCACAGAGTTCTGCTTCATACAATCAATAAATCCTAATTCTAGTCATTAGGTTATTCTTGAGGCGGGGTTCCTTCTGTCGAACAGACGATCCAAAATTGGGTGTCTACAATTTGCTCCTCTTTGACAGATCTTTGAAAACAATGTACGTCATAAGGGAATGTCAAAGTGTGATTACCTTTTAGTGAGTCTGAAAGAATTTTAGAAGAAATTCGAGAAATTCAATGCATATAAGCACACAAAAAAAGTCTAGAAAATCAAGTGGTTGCACTTGAGAGAGCTGACTACATATTCTAGTACAGGAAGTTAGACCAACCGTAGTTCAATGGGCATACGACATGCAATCACTAATTTAAATAAAACACAATGAATGATATGAGACTTAAACTACTTCTAACATGCAAAATACTCAGGGATTCTTCCATTTGGAACTGCGAATGATTCAACAGGGGTTTCCTATCGCAGATGACTCAATGGGGTGTCCTATGGCGGATGATTGAATAGGGGTGTCTTATCTAGAAGAATTCAATGGGGGTGTCTAATATAGGACAACTCAACGGGGTGTCCTATTGTGGATAATTCAACAGAATTGCCTTGATCTAGAGGACTTCATGACGGGTTTACCTTACCTTGAGGGCTTTACGACGTATCTGGGCAAAGCTCTTCAAGCTAGGTAGAGATAAGGAGGTCTCCAAAGCCACTTAAGGTTAATTGGACCTAAAATATGTAGTGATGAACCAATTACGGTGAACCTCACAAGCGTTACAACAACAACAATGGGTTTGCCTCATCTTGAGGGCTTTACGACATCTCCGTGCATAGCTCTTTGAGCTAGGTGGAAACAAGGAGGTCTCCAGAGCCACTTAAGGTGATCTGGACCTAAAATATGTAGTGAAAAGCCTGTTACAACGAACATTACGAGCGTCACAATAGCGATAATGGGTTTGCCACATCTTGAGGGATTTACGATCAGTTCCGTGCATAGTAGGTCCTCGAGAGGCAAACTGTTGTTCTAAATGCTAAATCTGTTGGGGGGAAAAATCCTAGCATAATGCAATGCAACATAATTGGGAAAAGGTGCTCGTGGAGCCATTCAAGGCAAATCACAAGAACTTATACAAAATTTGAGAACTATTTGAC
Source organism: Hydrangea macrophylla (assembly GCA_033977485.1). Lineage (NCBI taxonomy): Eukaryota > Viridiplantae > Streptophyta > Magnoliopsida > Cornales > Hydrangeaceae > Hydrangea > Hydrangea macrophylla. The sequence goes on along the minus strand of CM066990.1, from coordinate 6,222,243 downwards.
ATGCACGGTGCAATGATAAGGAAAACTCTTACAATGCAAATTGAATGCAACTAAATACTCTGCTGGGGATTCAAATTCTTATGCAACTATGAAGTAAAATGCTCACGAATATATCCAAAAAATTTTATCACAAAAATCTTGTTCAAAAACACATCAAAGGATCTAAATGGGGCAATAGTTGGGTTTGGGGACCAAACGGGGCATCAGAAGGGGCAAAAAAAGCAAATCTAGTAAACTTGGGCTGAGGGCCGCACAGCTCGGGGGGACAGCCACTATGGCACTCAACCTTCTTATATGTGTTTTGACTCCTCATTTGCATTCATTTCAAATTTTGGGGCTTTCCTCTCCAAGAATGCTCTCTTGCCTTCATTTCTTCTCTCTAAAATCTTAATTTTAAATCACCTCCATTTCATTTTCATTTTTAAAACTTTCATTTAGCATTTGTAAAGCACTCACTCCTCAAAATAAAATCAAAATCAAGAGCTTGCACATTAGATTCCACCATGTCTTCCTCAAGTTCTTCTCTCAATAGTGAAGATGAACGTCCAATACCTCTCAAAACTCGGGAGGGAAAGTGCTCCTACCAACCCTCTTCTAACAATTTTTCTCCTGAATTATTCCTTAGAGATCCAGATCGTCATCTCTCATTCCGTGCTAGGAAAGGATGGGTAAGCTAACAACTTCCATACTTCAACTTCCATTTTTCTCTTTTCCTATCTTTTCTTTTCTATACTTTATGAATGTAATGCATGTCTATGAATGAATGTATGCTCTAATTATTGTCTATATAATATTTGATTCAAAAATGGGGCAAAATTAACTTACCACCATGCTTATTTCAAAGTACTCTAAAAATGTGCACACCAAGTGTTTGTAGAAATGCTTAACTCACCATTTTCACTCATTTTTAATCATAAAAATAGTTTTTTTTCACTTTCAGCACGTCAAATTGTGGGCTAGTGAACTTTATTCCACGTGACTAGAGTTCACACAGGGATCATCATCTCGTCGCAATAGCACTAGATTAGCACTGGAGCCCAGGAGGCGTTCCACCTCTCATCGAATGATCGTTGATGAGAATGACGCTATCGACTCAGATTTGGCACCTCCGAGGAGATCCCATCAGGCACAGAGGAGGAAAAGACATATGTGAGATTAGATTTCCTTAGTAGGTTGTTGTATGGATGGCTCTGTGGATTTAGATTGGATTTGATTCATGAATGTTCCCTTTCTTTATTATCTTTCATTTGGACCTCTAGGGAACTTTTATGACACTTATGACTCTTTTATGTATGAATTGAAAGTATTTGATTCATTCTATGACATCTTAAACACTTAAAAAACACTTTTTATGAAGGAAAACAGCGCATTTGGCTCAATTAGGGACCCAAAATCCAACAAAAACGCAACTAAAAATGAACAAAAATAGGAGTTAATAGTTGAGGGCCATAGTGGCACTCAAAAGGAGGGGCACAATCCTCATGAGTTTTGCTCAGCTCTCAGGGGAGAGCCACTACGGCACTTGGACCGTTTTCGCAAATTTTGATGAATTTTGGAAGTTTTTGACTCCGATTCGACTGTGAACTTCCTAATACATCCCAAAACTGACCTAAGACCTTATTTAAACCCAAAGACTCCTAGAACTCTTCCATAACCTCAAAGAATTTTTTTTTCAATAGAGAACACAATGATCCAAGCTCTCTTTCCATGGATGGATGCATTCCATGGCTTGGATCGGGTCTACTTCCAATGCTATGATTTGGATAGTCTCTTCTCTCTTCATCAAGTGAGGCTTAATAAAGACTTCATAGCAGCAATCACTTGTTGGGATTCTAAATACAATGTGCTTCGATTCAATTATGAAGAACTATGCCTAACCTTCGAAGAATTTTATACCATTCTTGGCTATAACCCAAAATCTGAACTTGTGCTTCTTTCTCACCATTCTAGGTATGCATGTTTCCTTTCAACATTGACCGAGCTGCCTCTAATCTAATGTAGTGAATTCATTATGGGGAATTATGTCATGTTTTTCCCTTTAATCAGGCTCTTCTCCCTGGATGACCCTACTATCGCTCATGAACACAAGCGAGGTATTCTTGCTTTGTGCATGATGGCCTTATTCTTGCTCTATGATGGAACTACCACTATGGACATGCAACTCATTACCATGGCTCTGGATGTAAGAAAGGGAAAGAATCCCATGATGATGTGCCTAGATAAAACATTAATAGGTCTGGACAATGCCTCTGTAGGTCCTTTGGAAACTTTTGCGGATCTTTGATAGTGCTACATGTATGGCTATTCGAGCGAACACGACTCATAAGCCCTCTTAAGAATCCTTCTACATATGCTTCTCTCTACCATGCTCGGGTTGTTCATTGTCCCTATGATTCTCTGCAAGATTGGACTATCTGGTTCCACAACCTCACTTATAAAGACATTGAATGAAATATTCAATGGTGGGATATTGACTCCTCTTCTTTCATTACAGGCTCAATCTAGTAGGCTCAAGTGCTCGAGAGAGATCGAGCACACGCCTTTATAACTTACAGGATTCCTTTCTCTTTTGCTATAAAAGTTATTCATTATTAAGTATAGCTCTATCAGCATGAAGTACAAAACTTTCCATTAGCACATGCAAGCATATATAACAAGTACAACATTGAGGTACACCTATCATAGCTTATTGTACTATTAACTTACCATAGATCATTATAAATATAACATACAATAACTAAACTTTTTAAGTAGCAAAACTCGAGCACTAACTCTTCTTGAGCGCTCAGGCCTAGTGTGGACACACGGAATCCGTCGTCCACTCCCAGTTTTTCCTGTTTGTTTTCGGGGTTTCAGAATTGATTTTCCTTTGTTTTGAAATTGATTTGAAAGAAAACAAGAGGTTGATTTCGAAGAAAAGAAGGTCTTTCGAAAACAGATACAGAGTCGCCACTTGGTCTTTAAGGAACCAAGAAACCTAATTTTGACTCACCTAAATGGATAAAGGGCACCGGCCCTTCATAACCAAAGAACTTGGCTCGGGGTTTTGGTACGAGAGAGGAAGGAGCCTTTGTCACGACTAAAACACCCTCAACTCGCCCCGTCTCTCGATGGGCCTCAATTAGCATCCAAATAATCATCTTAGACTATGTGTGGTTCAGCAATTACTATTATGATAGTATATTACATTACATAAGAATCTTGAAATGGAAGATCAAAAGATAAGATATCATTCATAAGATCTTAGCCAAATATCATACAATGCAAAAGTGAAAGATCACACAAATAAACCTAGGAAAAATCATCTAATCATATATCAAATAATCAAGACTTCCTAATCTAACGGGGGGGGGGGGGGGGGGGGGGGGACATGAATTGTTCTTAAAACAAATAAATCAAAAGGATCAAAGTATGCTTAGTAAGCTAGAATGATGCATGCTAATCTTTGGGAAAAGAAGATCTCTCAATCCCCGGGACGGATGAGAAAGGATGATTAGATCGAGGGGAAGCATGAGCGTGTGATCATGATCATTCCTTATAACCTTCTTAGATTAGGAGTTACAAAACCCCAAATCTTTGCATGGATGCAATGTATGCATCTAGAATGTGTAAAGGTTGTAGTGTGCTTTGTGTTCATGGATTCCTAGAGTGACTTAGAAGTCTAGAATATGTATGAATGTATGAAGGAAATCATCATGGGATATGAACAAATGTAGTATGAACTACTTCCTAAGACATGAGCTAATTTGGAGTACATGTAGGCATCCAATCAAAGAATGAAAGTTAAAATGTGCTTGCTGCGAAGAGTGGACAGAACAGTAACATGATCTTTTGGAAATTGAAAAGAGGGGTTAGAAATGTTTTCAGTGCATGATGTTTTATGGAGATCTTCCTTATTGTGTCTAGAATACAACCCAAAAAGCCAATCTTTAATAACTATCACAGATTGAGAGAAATTATATAAACAATAGAGGTCACTCAGAAACAGAGTCCGTACTATCGACTGAAATGTTCAAAAATCTTAGAAAATGAAAACAAATGATCTAAAGACCCATTTTATACAGAGAGTTCCCTAAGACATTGAAGTTTGAGGGAAAAATAAGTTAGGACCACTCCTTTTGGAAAAGATATCTGAAAAAGAGGTTGGAAGTGGACCAAACTGCTATGACAGCAAAAACAGAATGTCTGGAAGGAATGTTTGGGTCCAAATGGACCATTTCCAAGTACTTCCAAGTCAAACCGAAAATCATGGGTGTTCTCCAACGAGTTAGGAAGACTTTCCAAGTGGCCTTGCATCCATATGTTGAGTATTGAGTTCTAGAAAAATCTTTGAACTCAGATTACTCACTATTTTGACTCACTGTTTTGAAAATTTTGGAAAAAAACTAGAGTTTTCTTTCTTGGGATTAAAATGAGGGGGTTTTAAGAAGGGTTTTGGAGTAGATATTTTGAAAGCATATTTTCAATACTCAATGAAGGTTATAGCCACTTAAAATGCCAACCTCAAACTCATCATCAAGAACCCCCAAGATTGTTGGAGAGATTTATTTTTATTTTGAACATAACTTTAAGAATACCTTGGAGGTATTGAAGTTTTGATCATCATCTATCAAACATGTTTTTGAGGTCAAGAGCTACTATCCATAAGGATTCACTCCCCCCAAACTTCATGTCATCATTTAGATGATGATGGACTATTAAGTAAATGAGGAAAATAAAAAAGAAGTGAGATGAGAAGAGATGAACATTATATAAGCAAACAAGTAAATAGATAGCAATCAATAGATGATATTCATGATGTATAGAACTTGTAGTTTGGTGTTTCACTCATATGTTATGACATTGGACATGGAAGAATCTTCCACTCTCTTAAATGCTCACTAAAATGGTGGTTGGGTGTATTGAATGTTGAAGTAAATGGGAGTAATGAAGTAAAAACAAAGTTTAGAACTCACTTTTGTTTTGAAAATCAAATAAGGAAGCTTCTTTTTTCTCTATTCTAACCTTATCTCTACAACTTTCTCTCCCAAACTTTTTCTAAGCTTTCATTTGACACCCCCAAAATGAGAAGTCAAGGGGGGTTTATATAGGCCAACTTGGGGTGGTTTTGGGGTTTTAGAAGTATTCCTATTGGCTCCAAACATCTGAAATCATAAAACTACGTCGTTTTGGTTTTTAATTAATCAAAATGGAACACCAAAATTATTTACAAAAACACACTGTTCTGGAGGGGAGTGCCGCGGTGGCACTAGGCCAGTGCCGCGGTGGCAGTGGGCCAGTGCCGTGGCGGCACTACTCCTCCTTCGTCCAGATAATGCTGTTTAGGCCCCCAGAGGTTCCGATATTCGCAAAAAGGCCCTATTTCGTCCGAAATTCACAGAAAATACATACGAACTCCAAATTGAGGTTGTGATATACCGTTGGAAAGGTAATAGATTCTACTTTTTATAAAAAATAAATTGGGGATAGGTCACTTTGAAAATTTTTGCGGTATTTGCGATAAAAGCCGATTTGATCGCCTTTTTCGCCTTCGGAAATTCATAATAAACTCGTTTTAAATCCGAAAATTATGTGCGATATACCGTAGAAAAGCTATTGACCTCTAGTATTCATGAAAAATATTTGAAAATTGTTATGGTGGCCCGGTTCTAAAGTCAAATTCTGGTCAAACTGGTCAAACCTGGGATTTCCGGGAAGTTCTGGGAACCTCTGGGAGCTCCCCGGAGCTGACGTTTTTGCTCGATTTCCTTTTAAAACTCATTTTAATATTTTCCACATGATCCAGAATGAATCTGGTAAATTTGGACGATTTTGGTCAAACTTGGTCAAACATTGGTCAAACCGGTCAACAGGGACTTTCCGGGAACTTCTAGGACTTCCAGGGGTCTCTGGGAGCTGACGATTTCATCCGATTTACTTAAAAAAAAACTCATTTTATCACTTTTCTTATGACGTAGCATGTTTCCAGAACTTTTGGTCCGAATCTGGGAGCTTTTGGACTTTCAGGGGCATTTTGGTCATTCTGAGCATTCTGAGAGATAGAACGGGCTTCCAGGAGTCCTTTTGAGTCTTTTACGATCATTGTGAACCACCAAGCTATGGGTCTCCTAAATTTGATAGCCGAAAAAATAGGGTGTCTACACCTGGTCTGTTCGTTGGGCTCGAGCGCTAGCGCTTGGTCCAAGCGCTCTGGTTTGATAGTTTGCTAATAGTTTGTAAGTTTCATAACGGAATTTTGTTTCTAAGCGCAATGCATGTTATATGTAATGTTATAGATCATGAATTAACTAAAGAAATCATGGTTTAAGAGTGAGTATGAGTACTCATAAGATCTAGATAATCAATCTGATGCAAAAGATGATGATTATGAGATGAGTATGATGATCAAGATCCAAAGTGGCCTCAATCCAAACTTCAAGGCGTCTAAACTTCTCCTCATACACTTTGATCTTCAAAACTCAACTCCAAAACCTCAGTTCATGCAATATAAGTGTGTTTGTGTGCAATAGGATGTGTGGATCATGAATTAGAGGCCATGTATGGATTCAAGAGAGGGGTGCGTGTCTATATGTATGTGTGTTTGTTCGCTTATGCTTATGAATTCTCAAAACTCTCCCTCACACAAGCTCTCTATAAGATAGAGTTATAAATAAAGTAAATATTGGATTATGTTGTGTATTTAGAGAGTTTTAAAGGCCCAAGGGCAAAATGGTCTTTTTACATATTTTTAGCTCGAGCACTTGCACTAGCTCGAGCTCTCCTGTCTCAAGCGCTCCGCAGGCTCGAGTGCTCGGGGCCCCTATTTTAGAAATTCTTCTAATGTTTCAAAGATCCAAAGGTTAAAGAAATAAACATCCTTATATATATCATCCATATATAATTATTACTTACACATATAGATACGAGAATATAGAAATGCATTCATAAACTGCTATATACGGGAAAAAGGGCTAGTGTTACACATGTTTACTTTCTTTTTTGCTTTTGCGACTCTACTTGAGTTAACTCAATGCAAGTTTTCTCGTTCACTTCTTCTATATCATGGCACGTTTACTTTATTTGCATTGGTCCTGCGCGGGGCTAGCCACTGTGAGTATACTTTTCCCTTGTATTGTATGTGTATCCAATTGCTACTTGATTTAATCTCTTCAAATGATTTTCATTAGATGTTCTTTTTACCATGTATATACTATCTAGTATGTTTGAGGAAGCAACACCTCTTATGAATTAAGAACAAGGACATTTGAATCAAGGCCTACCATTCAGTAGGGCGAGGAGGGGCTCCTTTCAACCTAATCGGGCGCTATGCGACGTGGACAGCCAGCCGCTGACACGAGAGGGACCCACGTCATATACCCAATTCATTAATAGTGGTTGGGATACACTGGGTGATTCTGGGTACCATCCCCAGGATGGTCACGTAATGAGTCACTACTATAGGGTGACTCGGCATTTCTTGCTGAGGCGACAGAGATACTTTCATTGGACATTTTTTAGCGTATCAACTGTCCCCCATTTCTGAGGCTAATATAATGCTTCTTTAGATGAGCATTGGAAATTTGCATGGCTCAGATACTTGGGCCATGCAGAAGCTCGATAAACTGTACAGGTCTGGGTTAGTGGCCGAGGTCACCCGGTACTTGGGCCTATCGGTTGACACCGTGAGCTTGGGGTCGGTTCTTTCCATATGTTAGAGAGTGACTGGTTCGGTTAGGATTCAACAAAGTCAATGCGAACGTAACTGAACAGCTGCATCATAACCGAGCCATCATGTCATGTATTAAATGCACATGCCTTTTGAGGCACCATTTGGACTGCCCGAGGCAACAACTAGTAGGTGTTTAGGCAGGAGTTATGCAGGGTGTTGGATCTCAGATGATTTAGACCATCTGTACTATCTATTTAAGGGACACTTGTGCATTTATTCTATTCCTGTTATCCAGAGAAAGAGACTACCGAGTGGTTTAAGAGAGAAAGCAACCAATCAAGCTTCATGAGCTCTACTTCGCACTCTTTTTCCTCTAAGTCTTCATTCTTCCAGCATTGTCATTCATTGTACTTTTCTTTCTTTTCTTCTCTCTATTCCCGAGTGAGGCAGGAGAATAGGAACCCACTTGGACTCGTGGCGGAGTGGGACTTTTTTTTTCTTTAGGTTCTGATTCTTTCGTAGATCGAGTGCTAACCTTTCCCTGGTAGACTGGTTAAACTAGTTGGGCTATTCTAGATTCTATCTGAGGGGTACCTGATGGCTAAGGCCTTGTACGCCCTATAATATAGGCTCTTAACACTTCCGTCCCTATATCTTAGACTCGGGATTCAAGACCCCTACTTAGATCGCTAGTTGCTCTCACGTTCTATAGCAGAGACCTTAGAGATGTGCCATAATGACTCTAACTAGTCATCCCAGTTGGAAGATGAACAATCTAGGTCAGGGACACCAGACACGAGCCTAAACCACCTTTGTTGACCCTGTCCTACCATCATAGCGAGTGTAGGATCCTCATTCGGGTGTCCAACGATGTGGCCAGCCAGGGCCTCCCAGCAGTATCTGTATCACAGGGGTCAGGGGATGAACCACCAATCCCTATCAGTCCAGATGTAGCATTTTCTTGTAAGTGGATCTCTAGCAGCCTGCTAGGTACCGACCTGGGCCAGATTAGGGATAGGTATGACATCCCTGGCTACTTCTCCTTGGACGTACCTAACGGAGGGGCTCATATATACCAGTCGAGTTTTGTAACCCTTTATGAGGATGCCTTCGTGGCTGGGCTTCGTCTTTCCCTTCATCCGGTCGCTCGGGTCATTTTGATCAACATTAGGATCGATCCCGAGTAGCTCACCCTGAATGGGTAGAGGTTTCTAACAAGGACCATCTCTCTATGGCCCCAAGTTCTTGGGTATGAATTCACCATTCAAGAGTTTCTCTGGACCCACCGACCATTCTCGGTGCACAGGGAGGCCGGGTTCTTTTCTTTGGGAGCCTGGCAAGGGCGAAAGATCATAGAAAAATGCCCGAGTAACAACAGGGACTGGAAGAATAAATTTTTCCAATTATCCACCCCCGAGCTTTGTGAAGACTCCCCGGAAATATAGTTGATGACCGCCTGGGCGGGGAATCTAAGGAGTAAGTGTCCGTACAGTCCGTCATTTCCTCTTGCTTTGCTATTTCTATGAACTAACTTTCTGGTTTGTTTTGTAGTGGGGTCAACTAATCCATCGAGCATCCCGAATGAGTGTCAAGATAGGATTCGAGCTTTGGCTAAGGAGCCTACGAACATGGCAACTTCCTGATGCAAACAGGTAAGCGAAAAGTCACCTACGAACCTGACCAGCAGCTTGAGGCACCTATCATCCTTCTAATAATTCTTGGTGAGCTCTTTAGTCTCAAGTCATCTTTACTTTTCCCTTGGTTATTGTTTTTATTGCTTTTTCGATCACTTATAACCTACCTTGTTCCCTGGTAGGACATTGACTCTGTGGGCAGTGCAGGTCACCACTCCAAGGGTGAGCTTACCGACCAGGGTAGCACTGGGTGAGTCTTTGGAGATCTGGGAAAGGATCATGTCGGGTCTTCTCTTGAGCTAGGTGGAGATCTGTGTCGGGATGTCTCTGCAGGCGTTCTAGGGATGGCTTTTCAGCCTCTCACACTATATAAGTAGCTTGCCCTGTTTCCTTCGTTTTTAGTTTTCTTATCCAATTACTGAGTTTGACCGATCGGTTTCTGCCTTGTTCCATATAGGTTGGCTGTATGGCTACCGGGGCTATATCTTTCTTACCTGCTTTGGCTGAGAGGGCAGCCGTTGCTGAGGCTGCCCTTTTGAACGAGAGAGTAGCCTTGGAGGCTAAGGAGACTTCCCTAGCCCTGAAGAAAGATAAAGTGAAGGGGCTGGCTCTTGAACTAGGAGTGGCCTAGGCGGAGTTAGATACCACTCTAACGGAGCTGGGGGATGCTCGAAAGGGTTAAAAGGCTACAGAGAGGGCCTGGCTGAGGCCACAGGCACTCGGGAGTAGGTGTTGAGGTCTGACTATGACTTCAACGATAGTTTCTTTCATTCGGAGTGGATTCTAACTACTGGGAGATGGGACCTGATGCAGCTGAAGGGGCCACCGTTAAAGACTCGCTGGCAGAGGACACTGCTACTGATAGAGAGGTCGGAGAGACCGGGGATGAGGTGGTTGACTACTCTTAGTCCCCAGCCTGTACTTATATTTCTTTTCGTTGTTTTTTGTTTTTTGGGAAGGCTACTATAATTGCCCCCCAAGCATTGTACAAAGTCTTTTGAACGAGTAATGGAAAGGCCCTCCAAGGTCACCTTTTTGCAGCAATACTTTATGTTCTTGTACTTGTATGCCTGTATTTTATGATTGCTTGCCAGACCGATTGTTATTCTCTCGTGACCCTGCCTTAGCAAAAGGTTTAGGACTATGACCAGTAAGGAGCACTTGGTCTTTTATGGACCTGTAATGCCCTTAAAAGTCCCGAGCCATTGATGACTAGGAGGTTTGTAGGTCCCGTGTGGGATAGTGTCAGCCTTTAATCCTGTTACTGCCCAATCGCAGAGCTTTGGGCATTATAGGTATTTGGGAATGTTTATTGGTTAATTCCAAGTCCTGTTAGTGCTCGGTGTGATTTCCTATTTTAGTTTAATATTTCCCCTGTTCCCGAAGCTTTTGCTAAGGTGGGCGTCTGTGGAGGTAGTGATTGTAGGGAACCGACCTAGAACATTGGTAGTTCCAAGGTCTTTTTAAGTTTGCTATCCTTAGCCACCTAGGGGGATTTTCCCCCATTGTAGCTTATGGACCTAAGCAAAACTGGTGCCTCGAGTATGATCCCGAGGTCTTCTGGTGCCTCGGGTGTGGTCCTGAGGTCTTATTTGTGCCTCGGGTGTGATCTCGAGATCTTTTTGTGGTGGTGGGCCATTGGTAAGGAACATTGTTTTGATTAAAGGATTTTATTCAGCCTAAAAATACTATGATTCCTCGGAAAGAGCTACAACTTTGTGTAAACATAAGTCCTTAACCAATTCTAGCCCACAGTTTATTAAAAATACTTCCATAGATGTTCCATGTTCCACGGGTGTGATAGGTCCTATCCATCTAGCGTTTGCAACCAGTAGGTTCCAGCTCGGTTGACATGGGTAACTTTATATGGGCCTTCCCAGTTTGGTCCCAATTTTCCATGACTCAGAATTTTTGTGGACTGATCGACTGCCTTGCGAACGAGGTCCCCCACCTGGAAATTGCAGCATTTTACCTTGCTGTTGAAGTACCACGAGACCCTCTGCTTGTATGCTGCCACCTTTAAATATGCCCAGTCTCTTTTTTCTTCTACTAGGTCAAGTTTCCCTCTAAGGGCTTCCTCGTTGCCTTGTTTACTGAAATTTGCCACCTGGTACGTTGGAAATCTGAGCTCTGTGGGTACCACTACCTCAAAGCCATAGATAACTGAGAACGGTGTTTCTCCTATTGCCACTCGAGGAGTGGTATGGTAGGCCCACAGAAGGGTCGCTAGTTCATCAACCCAAAGTCCCTTGGCCTGTTCAATCTTGGTTTTAATGGACTACTGAATTATCCGGTTTGTCACCTCGGCTTGGCCATTGGCTTGAGGATGATCGGGAGAAGACTATTGATTTGATATACTATAGCTCAAGCAGAATTGCCTGAATACTGGGGTGTGGAACTGCCTGCCGTTTTTGCTGGCTAGTACCCAGGGAATGCCGAACCTGCTGAGGATGTTCTTTTTTAAAACTCTCCATTTTCTTCTAGGTTATAGTTGCCAAGGGCTCGGCCTCTGCCCACTTGGTAAAGTAGTCCACAATGATGACAGCAAACCTGACCTGCCCCCTTACCATGTGAAGGGGCCCGACTATGTCAATGCCCCACTGAGCAAATGACCAGGGCCTGAGGATTGAAGTTTGGAGCTCTGCCGGGCGGTTGATCATGTTGGCATGCCTTTGACATTTGTCACACCACCTGACATAATCTTTCGAGTCTTGGATAATTGTGGGCCAGTAGTAACCTTATAGTAGGGCCCTTCGTGAAAGCGCCTAGCCTCCGATGTGGTTTGCACACACTACTTCATTGATCTCATATAAGATTGCTTGGACCTGGGATGGGTGGATGGATCGGAGGTAGGGCAGGGTAAATCCCCTTTTGTACAACACGTCATTCAAGAAGTGGTATCTAGTTGCTCGATATCTGTCATGTTGTAGACACCCAATTTTTACCACACTAATAGGATTCAGGGTGGACAACATCTTGGAGGATTCAATGATAAAAAGTATCCCGTGGAAGGTACTAGATTCCACACAATCAAAAGATCAAACTTCGAAAAGTGACTTCAAGCTTAGAAAAGCCCTTTTCCATGTATAAAATCCCAGTTTTGTCAAAATTGTCTCTCAAAATTCATATTCACTCAGGGTTATATGAACATGAAGTTTTCTAAACGTAACATTCTAGGTATCCAGAGATTCAATTTCAAACAAAAACCCGAAATCAACGCACATTGAAGAGTAATTTTGAAAAAGAAGTCGTTTGATTTTAACAAGACGACGAATGTTTCGGAGGAATTTTGGACTTTAATTGAACTTCAATTCTTATTTCAAATCTCCTAGAATATTTTTATACTAAAATTTAACTCGACATCTTTCCAATAGTACGTAAACGGACGATTTTGGACAAAAAAGCATTTTTACCAAAATCTGGAAAAATAGTGAACGTAATATTTGAAACAGGATATAAGGGCAACCAGAGGATGAGGAACAGTAAGTGGCAGGCCCCACTTATGGGGTGGCAGGTCCCACATAAGCCGCCACCTATATGTGGCACCCTCCATTGAGCTTTTTGAGTTCCAGACCCTTCCAGAGGCTTTTTACTACGAGGAAATTGCCCAGAAACTATGTTCAGGCACTGAAATGGCCATTTTAATCCTTTTCTGATCTCTAAAATTTCTCTTTTAACCTTGAAACTTAAGAGTTAGGTTTTCAAAACTCTATATATAGATCCCATGCATCTCATATGAGTTCATCTTGATCTTCTACCATCTTGAAGAAGCTTAGGATATCCTTAAGTACACCTTGAATGTACTTGAAGATACAATCACATATACTTTGAATTAAAAGAATTCTAGAGAGAGAATAGTGAATCATAAATTGATTTCTTCTAAAAGTAATCTTAAGATAACTAGATAAGATTATTGAAGAGAGTTTTGGCATCAATTGCCTCCCCAAAACTTCCACCACGGATGAATGCTTGAAGAACTTGAAGAACATTTGAAGAAGAAGATCCTTCAAATCAACTTTGATTACATAATTGAGAATCATCCAAGTGGGAGACATCACAATTCATCTCTAATTCTTACTTTTATATATAGATCTATAAGATTTGGATCTAGCTTAGTTTTTGTTTTCTTTGTTAGAACACTCATCCTCTTTTTCTCTTGTTCTTCACACATTCATATGACTTTATCCAAATCCTCTTTTGATTTTGTTGATAATTCATAATTAGAGATTGATTTTTACTTTGATTTTCAATTTTGATTTCATTCTTCTATTTATTTTAGATCCATGCATACATGATTAAATATGTATCTATTTTGAATTCCATGATGGTTTGGACGTATGATCTATGAGAAGGATGATTCCTATGTTCATACTTTTATCTTGATCATTCCTATAACCTAGAATTCCTATTAAAATTTATCTCTAGTAGGATATTTGTAAGTCCCTTTGATCCATGATCTAATGTTCTTCACAGAAATTGAGGGCTAAATTGATTGGGAATCATGATAATCAAGTGGATCTATGAGTTTGATCTCTCTAATAAGCTTCGACCATCATCTAAAATGTTTTGCTCACACATTAAAATAAACTAGTCAAAATTTAGGAAAATAGATTAGTTTTGTCCATAAGATTTAGTCCATCAAACCCATAGTTTGATGGATTTCAAAATTTCTGGGTAAACTTTGATGAATTAGTATCATTTGACCCGTTTTGAGAATCATTAGGATCCATATGCTATTTTTAGAAACCGTTGAGAAATCGGTTGACACATTTGAACATCGTCTCTTTGTATTTGAATTTAAAAAAATCTATAATAGTTATTGATGATCTTCTTTTTGGGGATGATTCCTAACTCATGTATCTATAAGCCGATGTAAAATCATGAGCATACGATCGAGTCAAGATCATTTTCTAAGCGTTTAAAGTTGATACAACTATTCTGGAAATTTCTAAGTTTAACTACAATCATGATTATGTATACAAAATGGTCATACCTTGATCACTCAACAATAATTGATGAATAAAACTTGGTTTAGAAATCATCTAGGAAAAATGAACAAGAGATCAAAAACTTAGATCAACTTGTTTAACATGATTCATGAATTTCTATTATATTTTGCATTTCTTTGTCAAATGATACCAAATTTCCAGAATAACAGAGTCTGGATAAAACATTTTACAAAGACCTTAAGATCATGAAATGTACATGGGATTATTTTTATCATAAACTACAATGAAAAAGCTTTCTTTTGACACCAAATAGAGCTTCATGTGATTTTTGTAGAATTAATTATGATTTTTACAAGAACAATGGACAGTCCTGATCCACTATTCCCAAAACTCTAACTTCTCAAATTTCAAAAATTCTAATGAGGTCATACTTTTTGGGAAAGTTCCCTAAGACATGTATCTAACTTTTTGTAAAAGGATTTTAACCCAACTCATGTTTAAGATCACTTTTGATAGGATTCATTAGAGGTTTCTGAATCTGAAAATTTGATTGATGACATCTTCTTCTTGTTTATCATGCATATAATTTGTTTTTTTATATTTTTGCAATGCTTGGGTATTCCTTGGTGTCTTAATGTAGAGAATTGAATGCCGTGGATTCAGACTTCAATTTGTGGTTTGCCTCGTCTACATGTGGCTTAGTGCCCATGTATCGTGTACTATCTCTATCCTTTCTCTTAGAATTTTTCTAGGTTTACAACTTTGTGTTCAATGACACGATTCCTTTAGGATAGTGTGTGTTTATGTGCTTATATGTTAGAGACATCTTAGCTAGAATTGTTGCATGATTGCATTACACGTTTCCTTTCTTTTGCTTTTTGTGACTCCGCTTGAGTCAACCCAATATAAGTCTTCTTGTTTCTTCTTGCATATCATGACACATTTCCTTTATTTGCATCAGCCTCGGGCGGGACTAGCCACTGTGAGTATACCTCTTTCTTGTATTGCATGTGTATTCGACTGCTACTTGATTTAATCTCTTGAAATGATTTTCATTAGATGTTCCTTTTTGCCATGTATATGTTATCTAGTATGTTTGAGGAAACAACACCAATTATGAATAAAGAACAAGGATATTTAAATCAAGGCCTACTATTCGATAAGACGAGGAGGGGGTGCTTTATTCCTACTTGGGCTCCTTCCCCTATTGTACAAAGACCCCCGAACCTTATTTCTGGTGATGAAGGGCGAGTAACTTTATTCAAGTTTGGGCGAGTCAAATTTGGTTTCCTAATTCCCGATAAAAATTAGGTGGCAACTCTTTGTCTCTGGGATCGTGTGAGGAAGTTCTAGTTCCTTGAATTGTGCTTCTTAGATTCATCCCAGGACACTCTCTAGGAATGCTAGACCCCCCCCCCCCCTCTTCCCTCATCACCATCCACACACGTCGAGCTTCATCCTTCCCAATTGGTAGGCTCACGGCGTTGAGGAAAGTTACAATGGGATCCATCCAGTTGGGTCCCAAGTCAATTGGGTTGACTTCCATGCCCTCTGAGTTGGACACGTTGAGTTCAGATAGGTACTCTACCCTTATCCTTGGGAGGTCTGACTTTAAAGATGATGCTAGTCGTGCCAACTAATCGGCCCTAGTATTTTCTTCCCTCAGGATTTCTGTGATGGAGAACCCTTTGAACTTCTTTGTGACTATTCAGACGAGGGCCAGGTAGGCCACTATGTTATCTTCCTTGGCTTCATATTCCTGGCGGACTTGGTTGATAACTAGATGGGAGTTGCTGTATTCCTGAATTTGCTGTGCACCCATTGAGGTAGCTAACTGTAGCCTGACCAACAAAACATCATATTCGACTCCATTATTGGAAGCTTGAAACCCAAACCTTAGAGCGTACTCTAGTTGGATCCCATTAGGCTTGGTAAGGTTGACCCCTGCCCCACTGCCTTGCTTATTTGAGGACCCATCCACATAATGTACCCAGGTCGGTATGTCAGGCTGTAGCTCAGGCGGTAACTTAGGCGGGTTGAACTCCTCGACTGGGTCTTCTGGGTACGTGAATTCCACTAGGAATTCTGCCACAGCTTGTCCCTTGATTGCCGTTCAGGGTCTGTACACCACTTCAAATTCTTCCAACTCTAATGCCCACTTCATGAGCCTCTCGGATGTTTCAGGCTAGGATAGGATCTTCGTAAAGGCGGGTCAGTGAGCACCATAATGACATGATCTTGGAAGTACGAGCAGAGCCGTTTGGCCGAGGTAATGAGGACGAAGGCGAGCTTCTCTATCCGGGAGCATCTGCTTTCTTCGCCCTGTAGTGCCTGGCTTGTGTAGTAGACCGGGTATTGTATCTCATGCTCCTCTCTGATCAATGCTGAGCTCACCGCCGAGGGTGACATTGCAAAGTAAAGCAATAATTCCTCCCCTAGTATGGGCGTCAAGAGTAGATGAGGCTATGTCAGGTACTTCTTGAGTTCCTGAAATGCCTCTTTTCACTCTTCTGACCACTGAAAAGCTGTATAGAATTTTGAAGAATGAAAGGCACTGATTGGTTGCCCGGGAGACAAATCTGCTCAAGGCAACTACCCACCCGGCCAAACTTTATACTTCCTTTGTTGACAGGGGTGACCGCATGTTAATGATGGCTAGAATTTTTTTGGGGTCTGCTTCGATTCCCCGCCCGTTGACTAGATGCCCCAGGAACTTACCAGGTGAGACTCCAAAGTTGCACTTAGCTGGGTTCAACCTCATCCAAAACATTCTTAAGATGGTGAATGCCACAGCTAATTGCTCAAGGTGGTCGGCTTCGTCTTGGCTTTTGACCAGGAGGTTATCAACGCACACTTCTATTATTTTTCCTTTTAGATCTTTAAATATGTGGTTAACTAGGTGTTGATAAGTTACCCCAGTGTTCTTGAGGCCAAAGGGCATCATTTTGTAGCAATATGTCCCCTGATCGGTGATGAAAGAGGTATTCTCCTCGTCCCCGGGATACATGTTGAGTTATATCCTGAGTAGGCATCCATGAAGGAGAAAAGTGAATGACCGGCTGTGGCATCCACGAGGATCTCTATCCTAGGTAGTGGATAGCAGTCCTTGGGGCAAGCCTTGTTCAGGTTGGTAAAGTCCACATACATCATCCACTTCCCGTTGCTCTTCTTGACCAGTACCACATTGGCCAACCAGTCAGGATAGTGAACTTCTCAGACCGACCTTACCTTGAGAAGCTTTTCAATTTTCTCATGCACTGCCATTTACCTTTCGGGAGCCATGCCCCTCCTCTTTTCCTTGATCGGGTAGGAGATCGGTTCAACGTTGAGACGGTGGGACATGACCCAGGGATCAATTCCAGGCATGTCTTCATGGCACCATGCAAAGACGTCTTAGCTCTCTCTCAGGAACTCTACTAGCTTTTCCCTAAGACTTGGTTCCAGGAGAGTGCCAATACTGATGGACCGGCCGGGGAACCGGGGGTCCAGCACCACTTGACTTAGTTCCTCCATCGAACCTACTCCATCACTCGTGTCCCTTGGATCCATCTTCTGAACATTCAGCATTTCTATAATTGTTTCTCTCCATAGGAAGCTGACATAACAGCTCCAAGCAGTTACTCTATCTCCATACAGCTTCTCGGACCTTGGGGGGTTGGGAACTTGATCGTTAGGCTGTAGGTTGACACAATAGCCTTGGCTTTGTTGAGCGTGGGCCTTCCAAGGATGACAATATAGGTAGAGGGGGCTTCTACTACAACAAAATTTATGAGTACGGAGACCTACTGCGGGTAGGTTCCCATAATGACTAGCAGTTCAATTATCCCAAGCGGTTATGCGCTTGATCCGTTGAATCCTACCAAGGGGGTGGACACCGGTCAGAGTCGATCCCTTGATATTCCAAACTGATCAAAAGCTGAGGTGAACATAATATCAGAGGAGCTGCCCATCTCAACTAACACCCTCTTGACCATGTAATTGGCTATTGAGAGTGTCACCACTAGCAGAGCGTCATGGGGGTAATATAGGTCCCTGACATCATCGGATAAGAACGTCAATACATTAGTCGGTGGGGAGTTGGCTAGTTGGACTTGTAGGACACCCACTCGGGATGCCCGTGCATGTCTTTTCCTAGCCAACTATGAGTCTCCTCCGCCCGATGTGCCTCCGAAGAACACGTTGATGTGACCGAGGTGTTACGACTTCTCAGGAGCTCGGGTATCTTGCCTTAGCTATCTATCTATAGTGACAAACTTAGCTAGATGACCTTACTCGATCAACTTCTCAATGGCAGTCTTGAGCTTGAAGCAGTTTTCTGTATCATGGCCATAATATCTATGGTATTGGCAATACTTATCTTGGTTCTTTTTCTCGAGCGAGCTCTTCAGTTTTGCTGATTTTTTTAGCAACCTCTGAGCCGTGGCAGCAACCATAACTTCTTAGATAGGCCAGAAAAGAGGCATGAAGGTAACCGAGGCCTGATCCCGACCGCTTCATTTCTGATCTTGCTTCGGATTCTTTCCCGAGCCTTTTTTAGAATCTTCGTGCTTCCGTTAGGATTTCGGGGACTCATCCTCCATGAAGCTGGTGCACTTAGACTTTAGGAACTCTTCTGTGTCAGTGTATTTTCCAACTCTCTCTGAGAGTTCAACTAGGTTAGTTGGTCAATCGCAGTGGAACGACATAGAAACCTTGGTGTGCTAAACCCCCAAGCACAAGGCTGTGATCGTGACCGTTTTGTTCAAGTTGCAGATCTGAAGCTTTTGCTGATTCGATACGGTTAACATTATCCTTCAGGGATTCTTCCTTGTGCTGCTTGATAACCAACAATTGGGTGTCTGGTTGTGACCGGTCAAGCATTCCTATAAACTACCTGACGAAGAGCTTACTGAGTGTCTTAAAGTCATCAATCGTTCGGGGTTTAAGTGAGTGGAACCACTGTGCGGTCGGCCCTTTGATAGTGCTGGAAAAGGCTAGGCACAGCAGTTCATTGACGTTGGTAGCTACCGCTATTTGAGCCTTATAAGTCCAGACATGATCGATTGGGCTCCCCGAGCCATCATAAGATTCAAGATATGGTTGCTTGAACTTACGAGGAATGGGAAATCATGTGATCCAAACAGTGAAGGGTGACTCTATTTTAGTATTGGTGTAGTCACAACCTGGACTGTTACTCAACTTCTTAATCTGTTTTTGTAGGTCGCTGATGTGGGTGTTAACGTCCTCCCAATCGGTCCTTCGTTCTATATCTGTGCGATAGGTCGGGTTGGACGATGAAGCCTCTTCTTCAAAGTGCGTTGTCCTCAGAGATGGGGTATGGCTTCGATTCCAGGTAATCGTGTGCCTAAGATCTGCATGGCTCCTGGCCAGGCATTCTTGGGCTAATTCCCAAGCTATTTGCTCTTGCCCCTCCCTTCTAGTAGCGTATCTACTATTGATTATCTCTCTGGCATCCCCCGCCCGACTTGGGTTGGCCCGAGCACGTTATGGGGTCCTCTCGGGGCCACAGCTATGCTTATCGTTCCCAGATTACCCCAAAGTCGGGGGGGATACTGGTGCAGTATGGGAAATCTGTTGAGTCCGCAAGGGCACGCAATCATGTGCGTCGTTGCCGAGCTGATCCTCGACTCGATGGGGCTTATCTTGTTAGGCCAATAATTCTTTGATTTACTGCTGAGCTTGACGCAGGCCTTCTAGGAGTTGCACAAGAGCCGCGGTAATCTACTTTAAGGTCATGGAGGCAGCCAGTTGTCTGGCCTGCGAATTCGCCTGACCTGTTTTGGCAGTAGTCTTCTTACCCTTCTTCGACGGCATGTTGATCGGTAACGGATTTGTTTTTGGGAGAAAAACTATCATATTTCTACAGACGGTGATGATGTCAAAATTTTGGGTAAGAGAATAAGAAGAAATAGTTAAGTGAGTTTGTATATGGTTTGGCCCTGTTAATTAAGAGACCTACATCCACGTTATGTGTCGGAGCACTTGCACTATAACATGAAAGTTGCCGGGGTTCTTTGGTGAACCAACAAGAGCTTGGAGCTACCACAGACCGGTCAAGCAAAGTATGCGTATGTGCAATTAAATGTTGCGATTCTGTATAAATAAGAAGGCCCTCCCCTTTTGAAGAGGGTGAGTGGTGTCTTTTATAGATAGAAGAGACCACTCGTATAAGGTAAGTAGCCTAATTTGGTAGTATGATCTAATTACAATTGATCAGCACAAATTGTGGGAGTTTCCTAATCGGATTAGGAAACACCCTTTTCTTTGCATTAGTCTTCTAACTGAGGTAGAAAACTGTCTACAACCTTCTGCGTCAGACAATGCGACGTGGACAACCATCCACTGACACAAGATTGTGGTCGGGATACACCGGGTGGTCCTGGGTACCATCCCAAGGATGGTCACGCAATGAGTCGTAGCTACCAGGTGACTTGGGATTTCTTGTTGAGGTGGCGGAGATACTCTCATTGGATATTTTTAGGTGTATCAATTATGTATACAAAATGGTCAAACATTGATCATTCAACAACCATTGATGAATAAAATTTGGATTAGAAACAAGTTAGGATGAATGAATGAGAAATCAAAAGCTTAAATCAACTTGATTGACATGATTCTTTAAGTTCCATTATGTCTTGCATTCATATTGTCAAATGATACCATATTTCCAGTATAACAGAGTCTAGTTAAAGTAATTTTTAAGAGAACGCGAGTTTACAGAATGTCCATGGGTTTATTTTTGTCACAAAGATCAATAAAATAGCTTTCTTTTGACACTAATTTGATCTTCATATGATTTTTCTAGAATTAATTATGTTGTTTACAAGAACACTGGGCAGCCCTGATCCACTAATCCCAAAACTCTTATTACTTGAACTTTAAAAATGCTAATGAGGTATTAGTTTTTGGAAAAAACTCCTTAAGACATGTATCTAACTTTTCTGTAAAAGGATTTTAACCTAGCCCATGCTTAAGACCACTTTTGATAGGATTCAATTGAGGTCACTAAATCTGAAAATTTAATTGATGACCATTTGCTTCTTGTTTATCATGCATATCATTTGCTTGCTTGGATTTTTGCAATGTTTGGGCATTCTTTGGTGTCCTAATGCAGTGAATTGAGTGTTGTGGATCCGAACTTCAATTTGTGGAGTTGCCACTTCTACATGTGGCTTAGTGCCCATGTATCATATACTCTTCTCTACCGTTCTCTTAGAATTTTTCTAGGTTTGCAACTTTTTTTCAACGACACGTTTCCTTTAGGATAGTCTCCGCTTATATGCTTATGTGTTAGAGACATCTTATTTAGGGTTGTTGCATTATTGCATTTAACGTTTTCTTTCTTTTTGCCTTTGTGACTCCGCTTGAGTCAACTCAATGTAAGTTTTCTTGTTCTCTTTTGCATATAATGTTTTCTTTCTCATTTCCTTTATTTGCATTGGTCCTGGGCGGGGCTAGCCACTGTGAGTATACTTTTCCCTTGTATTACATGTGCATCTGATTGCTACTTGAATTTAGTCTCTTTAAATGATTTTCATCAAAATAAGATGTTTTTGCCATGTTTATATTATCTAGTATATTTGATAAAATAACACATACTATGAGTAAGTAACAAGGATTTTTGAATTAAGGCCTACCATTCGGTAGGGCGACCAGGGGGTGCTTTAGTCCTACTCAGGCTCCTTTACTTCTCGTACCAAAACCCCCGAACATTGTTTCTCGTGATAAAGGGTGAGTAACCATATTCATTTAGGCAAATCAAATTTTGGCTACCTAATTCCCTATAAAAATTAGGTGGCGACTCTTTTGTCTTTAGGATCATCATAAATAGTTCTTGAAGTGAGCTTTGGATCCGTCTTAGGACATTGTCAAGTTCGACAGAACTAATCGATGATCCTTTTTTACCCAAAAAAAGGCCAACCTGAGAATGGGAAAAGGTTGCGGTCCCATATAATCCCTCCTCTTGATCATGAATTGTTAATTGATCCTCTTGGATCCTTATTAATCCATGTCTTAGAGGCTTGCTTTCATTTCAATATCTCTTTACACTCTTTCTTAATTATGTGTTCTTTTAGTTGGGTTGTTGTAGGGTACCCTTCAACCGATTGAAAGGTGTGCATTAAACCTGTCTGGCAGAGAGACCTTCGACCGGTCGAAGGTACTCCTTAGACTGGTCAAAAAACCTACTGACTTGGCCACAAAAATTTCCAAAACTTCAAAATTTTAGAAATCTATTTTGGTTTATACTTAGCATATGGTTAGTCTTTTATGGAAAAAAAATACTACTTTTGATTTCTTAAGTCTGTTTGGTTTCATTTACTTGCTACAGAATAGATAGGGACTCATAAAGGGGTTTCATCCCGAATTCTCTTACAATCGATGGATAAAGGTCATTTAGGCACACAACTAACATAAGTAGGGATCCGTTCCTTGTAAATCATTGAGTCTTAAACCCCTGGCAAGCCCAAGCATACACAAACTTTATTTTCTAGTGAACACATTCATAGAAGATACCCCATAAGTATACAGTATTTATATACACATCGATCACTAATTAAATATTCCAATCTATGTTGATGAAAGATGTTATAAAAGCATATACATAAAACAATTTTGACTTTAATTAAATAAGAAACTTTGGAAGCCCTATTTTGGTGCCCACGGACTTAACATCCTCTTGAACTTGTTGTCTGTACTCCTTGAAGCTAAATTTTCTATAGATTGAAGGTTGAATGCAACTTTGTATCAAAGTGTCATAAGAAGGACAGAAAAAGTATGCAATAGAAAACCTTTCCGCATCTCTGTTGGCTACTACTCGGTGTTCAATGCTCTTGTAGGATCCATTGCTCCATGCCTGCGTCAAGAAGTACATTACAAACATTAGCTTTGGTTTCATTTTACTGGGTTTTAGGTTTACATTCAAATTTTTCAGGGGAAGACCTAGGGTCGGGCACAACTGCACTGTAACTACCGCAAATGCTTGAAAAAAAAATAATTGAGTAGGTTATATTTTAGTCTAATTATAAT
The DNA here is from genome assembly GCA_033977485.1 of Hydrangea macrophylla. Classification (NCBI taxonomy): domain Eukaryota; kingdom Viridiplantae; phylum Streptophyta; class Magnoliopsida; order Cornales; family Hydrangeaceae; genus Hydrangea; species Hydrangea macrophylla. The sequence continues at coordinate 6,198,985 of CM066990.1, read as the reverse complement.
TCAGCCCATCCTATAAATTCGGCCAATCACTTTTTTTTTTAACTTCTAAATATGCCCACTAAGCCTACTACCCAAATTTTGAAGGGAAAAATGTTTTATGTAAAATGTTAGTTCCCTTATAATATTCAAACCCACTCAAAATATTTCGTTCAACATTAAATTTTTGTTTCAACATATTTTTCTTTTACTTCTTAGTTTTTCCAGCAAAAATTGTTTTACCATCAACACAAAGTTTATAAATTAAAATCAATAATCAGCCCTTGCTACCAAAAAAATTTTCGTCTAGTTGTAATCCAATCCACTCTATGTATGTGGCCCAACACTTTTTCTTTCGTAAATATTTGGTCCAACACATTTTTCTTTCACTAGCTTCTAAGTTTATTCCAACTGAAATTGTTTTTCCATCAGTCTAAACTTTTCAAAGTTACAATTTAACAATCAACCCTTATTATAAAAAAAAAATGATAATATGCACACTGGAGTAAAGCTTCAAAGGGGTCGGAGGAAAGAATTACAAGCACATGTATCTCAACTCCCAAAACAACTTGAGTACCTAAGATAGCAACACTATCATTTTCTATATATACAAAAATCCATAGAATTTGTATACATAGTCCCCAAAAGAAAACAGGGTGCTGCCCCTGACATCACTATGGGCTTGCCACTTGCTTCATTTGTAATGCTTGTAAATTTATTTTTATTTCATGAATGTAATTTTTGGCTTGTATTTATAAACTGTAGTTTCTATTTATAAACTGTATTTAGAACCTGTTGTAACAATACCAGTGTTTCACATAATTTTTTACACACGTGCTTAAGGAGATGTGTCATGTCAATCACATCGGTCAATACCACGAATTATGGGAAAAGTACCCAACCACCCCTTACACAACCCTTTTCACACTCAACCAATCACCTCACCATGCCCCTCTCACCTCCTCAACCTAACCCTTTACACCTCATAATGTATGTATAGGAGTGCATGTGTATATAGTGTGTAGTATGGGTGTGGCGTGTATGAGCGAGAGAGTGGCAGTGAGATGTGAGGGTGTGCTTGAGTGAGATGTGCAGTGTGTGTTTGTGAGTGTATAGTGTGTGAGTGAGTGTGTGGTGTGTTTGGTATGAGTGGCAGATTGGTAAGGAGTGTGGCGTGTGGTAGTAGTAGTGAGAGTAGGGTGCAGTGTATGGGTGTTTAGTGTGTGCAGTGGAGTGGTAGTGTCAGTGTGCATTGAGTGTTTAGTGTGTGTCGTGTGTGGTATGATGTTTGTGTGGCAGCGTGTTGACTTGTGTGCTTGAGTTTGTGTTGTGTCATATATGTATGCATGTGACCTACATCTGTGTATAATATAATATATGTATATATACTATGCATGTGTGTGTGACTATACTATTTTTATAATAAGTAAATTAATCACCATTCCCCCAATAAATATAACACCCCCATCTCTCATTCTTTGAAAGAAAGAGAAGAAAAAAATAGAAAAAGAAAGTGTAAACCGAGAGAGTTAGAGAAGGAGAAAACGAAGCCAACTCTCGAGCCACACCGCGATTCCGAATTTACAGTGAGTTCTTAACTCACTTGGTATACTAGAACAATGCCCGTATCATCTTTCGTTTATTATTATTTTTGGATGACCTTATACTTAACATTTGATGTCCCTAACTTAGGTCCATGTGATGATCTCTATTATCACTATTATTATTACTACTATTATTCATCATTATTATTATTATTATTATTATTATTATCTTAGCAGTTAACCATTAAACATTATGCTTAATATTTGGTACCCCTAACCTAGTTCTGTATTATGATTCCGTTATTATTATTATTATTATTATTATTATTATTGTTACATTAACCACTCTTATTATTATGTTATTACTTAGCCGTTAATCTCATGTTTAACATATATACCCCGAAGATTAATGTCCATATTATTCCGTGAATATTATTATCATTATTATTATTATTATTATCACTAGCATTATTATCTTTATTATTATTATTGTTATTAAATAAACATCATATTTAATATGTTGTACTCCGAACATATTAATTTCCATATTATTCTGTTAACATTATTAATATTATTATTTATTCCAGTATTAGCCTTATGTTAATATGTTGTCCCCCAAGCATATTATTCTGTTATTATTATTATTATAATTATTTCTATTTATTATTATTAGCCTGGTCAACACCATGCTTTAACGTGTAGTACTATGAGTTTAGGGCCCGTACTATATTTTAAGAATAGCACATGTTTAATTAGCTTTTACATCGTGCATATCGCGTAATACACCTCACGTTGAAGTCGATGTCATAACGTCAAGTTGACGTGTTCGTGTGCAGTGTTGAATGGTCGCAGAGGCCAAGTCCGAATGCATTTGAATATAAATGTAGTTGACTGCGGAGGTCCGAAAATTGATATGTAGTGAGTCGGTACTGTCAAATGGAATTACAGGATCACATGCCGGTGTTGATTGCTACTGGCCATAGAGAAGGAAAACACGATAGCAAAGTAACTATGTTGATAAGAATAAATTGAGAAATGAATAAACTCGGTTCGCCTGTGAGGTGAGATTACTGCTGCAGTCGTGACAACCAGTGCTATTAAAGTAACTGTTTTGCAAATTGGCGACGATATTCATAGGGTAAGGTCCTGGGGACCTAGAGTATTTGGTTAGCTTGTAAAGTGGGATTACTACTGTGACCACAGAGAAGGCAAACAATAATAGTAAAGTAACCATAGCTCGACCCACTGGATGAGGCACTCTAAACTAACGACATTACACTGGTAATGTAAAAAAGTTAAGTGAGTCGGTTGTTAAGTTAAGTGAAGTCGAATGTATCGATAATGCATGGTTCACACATGGTCTCATTATAAATTATTCAATTGTCATAACTAGTCGCTATGTACATTCAGATACGTATTTTATTATAAGTGTTCGGTTAGGATGCTTACTTAGCTTTTTTTAAAGCTAACGACATACTACGCCCTGGATACATTCGACTTCACTTAACTTCAAGCTAGCGACTAGCGGAACATCGGCATATTGTATACAAATCATAATTGTATTTAAATTTCAGAAAATCTATAATAGTTATCAATGTTCCGCTTTTTGGCGATGATTCCTAACTCATATATACCTATATGCCGATGTAAAATTGTGAGAATACGATCGAGTTAAGATCGTTTTCTAAGCGTTTGAAGTTGATACAACTATTCTAGAATTTTCTAAGTTTAAATACAATTATGATTATGTATACAAAATGGACATACCTTGATCACTCAACAAGAATTGATGAATAAAATTTGGTTTAGCAATCATCTAGGATAGTTGGATTAGAGATCAAAAGCTTAGAATAACTTGATTAGCATGATTCATGAACTTCTATTGTGTTGTGCATTCATTTGTCAAATGATATCAAACTTCCAGAACAACAGAGTTTGTTTAAAACACTTTTTTAGAAACCTTATGATCATGACATGTCCATGGAATTATTTTTTCCATAAACGACAATGAAATAGCTTTCTTGTGACACCAAATAGAGCTTCACATGATTTTTGTAGAATTAATTATGATTTTTACAAGAACAGTGGACATTCTTGATCCACTATTTCCAAAACTCTTATTTCTCTCACTTCAAAAATGATAAAGAGGTTCTACTTTTTGGAGAAGTTCCCTAAGAGTATCTAACTTTTTGTAAAAGGGTTTTAACCCAGATTATGTTTAAGACCACTTTTGATAGGATTCATTAGAGGTTGCTGAATCTGGAAATTTGACTGATGACATATGTTTGCTTGTGTTTTTGCAATGCTTGGGTGTTCTTTGGTGTTTTAGTGCAGAGAATTGAATGCAGTGGATCCAGACTTTGATTCATGATCTTGCCTCGTCTACATATGGCTTAGTGCCATGTATCGTGTACCTTCTCTATCCTTTCTCTTAGAATTTTTCTAAGTTTACAACTTTGTTTCCAACAACACAATTCCTTTAGGATAGTCTCCGTTTATATGATTATTTGTTAGAGACATTTTATCTAGGATTGTTGCATGATTGCATTACACGTTTCCATTTCTTTTTGCTTTTGCGACTCCGCTTGAGTCAACCCAATGTAAGTTCTCTTGTTCCCTTTTGTATATCATAACATGTTTCCTTTATTTTGCATCAGTCCCGAGCGAGACTAGCCACTGTAAGTATACCTCTCTCTTGTATTACATGTGCATCCGACTTCTACTTGATTTAATCTCTTGACATGATTTTCCTTAGATGTTCCGTTTTGACATGTATATATTATCTAGTATGTTTGAGGAAACAACATCAATTATGAATTAAGAACAAGGATACTTGAATCAAGGCCTACCATTCGGTTGGGCGAGGAGGGGGTGCTTTAGTCCTTCTTGGGCTCCTTACCCTCTCGAACCAAGACCCCCGAACCTAGTTTCTGGTAATGAAGGGCGAGTAACCTTATTCAATTTTGGGCGAGTCAAACTTGGGTTTCCTAATTTCCGATAAAAATTATGTGGCGACTCTTTGTCTCTAGGACCACGTGAGGAAGTTTTAGTTTCCCTGAAGTGTGTTCCTTGGGATCCATCCTGGGACACTATCTAAGGAAAGCGCTAGGATGACAGAGCGGTGCGTGTCCACAATATGGCGACTCTGCTGGGGATGTGAGCATGAAACTGATGGTTTCTTGTTCTTCGAGGGTTTGACTTGAGCCAAAGAATATCCTTGTTATTAATTCGATAATCGTGTTGTTTCTACCTGTATTTGCACTTGCATGATTCTTCACCGCGACTGCTTGAGACCATTGCCTTGTGGGTGGAGGGTCCTCTTTCCGCCATTTCGTCAAGAGACTTTCGTAGCATGTGGTCACCGTTAGCCATGTACCGCTTGCGGTATATAGAGCCATTGGCTTGCTAATGGACCCATTATTAGACTAAAATCTGGCCTTTGCCTATAGCTTCTATAGAACCCTTCAATTAGGATCTTATTTATCATCTTTGATTAGGACAATGTGATGAATTATTTGCGTTTGCCCGTAAGGGATTATGTGGATGATGAGGACGTGTATGTGAAGGCATCATCAAACCTTGTATGGTGGATTCCTCTAGAGTAGTATGGTCTTTATCCGAACATCCAATCATTATTCAAGGACGAATTTTGAAAATTTTGAAAATACAAGCATTTCTTTGAAAAACCCAAGTCTTTTGAAAATTTCGGGAATATCCCTTTTGAATATTCGCTTTAAAATTCACTTTTGCAAAATCCTTTCAAAAATTCTCCTAGATTTTAGAGAATCTCAAAATTTCTACTCTGATGATTCGATTTTAAAACCTCCTCTCAGATTTTAGAGGATTTTAAATTTCTACTTTGGTTTTCAAATTTCAAGAAGAAATCATGATTCCAATATTGATGATTCAAATACAGATTTTAGAATTTCAAATTTCCTAACTCGATTTTAGAAAATCATGATTTCACACCGCAGGCATAGATGGTTCAAAAGTGCTTTTAAAAATTACAGATTTTCCCCCTTCCTTTCAAAATTTTTTATAAAAAATTCAATTTTGTAAACCTGAGCCATCGAAGAATTTCAAAGCTAAAAATCCTTGGATAATGATTGGATTGGTAAGGTAATTAGCTTACTCAAGGAATCTTACGTGCATATGTGCTGATATGCTAGGTCTAAGCTAGATTAACGTGCATTGCATTCAGATTAGATTGCATTTCATCTGCATTGCATACACTACACGAGCATTTCACACACGACGCACAAGTGTGACGCCTCTGTTATACTTTCAAAAAAGAAAAGAATTGTTTTCCTCAAAATTTTGGAACTTGATTTCTTCAATTTTGAAAATTGTTTTTGAAAAAGGAAATGATTTTCAATCCACTTTTTGTAAAGTATAATTCTTTGAAAATTCTTTTCAAATAAAGATACCTGATTATTTGAAAACCCCTAATAAACCAAAAAAGAAGATAGGACCAAAAAATTGTACTCCTTCCTAGGTCAAAGCTCCGAACAGTCGTTTGATCAGATCAGGATTTGAAGAAGGAACAGACGAGTCAACTAGGATTAAGGGTATGACATACGAAGCTGATTTGGAAGCCAGGTTGGCCGTAATGTAAGCTGTATTGTATCAGAGTAGAGAACAGAATCGAGAACAACTTGCCACCATGATGAGAATGATTGAGCAGCTGACTAATCTGCAACAACCACCGCCTCTAGTGAATCATAAGGGAAAAGACTTTGGGGAGACAATTCAACCAAAGATTAATCTAGATCAGGAAACCCAGGACAAGTTAGCTAAGATTGACAAGCTTGAGAGTGTGATCAAGAAGACCAAAGGGGTTGATGAATATATATTCGATATAAAAGGTCTGTGTGATGCTCCAAAAGCAAAACTCCCTGATAAGTTCAAAATGCCTCATATCAAATTCTTTGACGAAACTGGGAATCCAAGGAGCCATCTGAGGCTTTATGTAGGAACTTTATAGCCCATGGGCATTGGGTCTGACTATTTTGCCATGTTATTTCAAAGAACTCTAAGTAGAGCAGCATTGTCATGGTATCTGACCTTAGAATTAGCTATGGCTAAAGATTGGGAAGCCTTGGCTAGAGCATTTATGGCTCAATACTCATACAATCAATCATTCGATGTTACTACATAAGATCTAGAAACCACTAAGCAAAAGTACGAGAAATCATTTGCAGGGTTCCTTACTTGGAGGGCTAAGGCTGCTCAGATGACGAACATGCCTTTTTAGAAAGAGCAAGTCCGAATGATCATCAAGAACCTGTAGCCTGAGTATCTTGAAAAGCTTTGATTCTAATCTATCATGACATTTGAACAACTATTTGACATAGGTACACTCGTCGAAGATGCAATCAGGGATGGGACAATTAAGAAAGAAAACATGAATAATCGAAGGCCAGTCTATCATCAGTCCACTGACGTCAATGCATTATCTCCTCAGCCTTTTCAGAAAGAACATCAAAATACTACTACGGCGAGAAGAAGTCAGAACCAGGGGCAGGCAAGAGAGAAAAGGGAATTTTCTGAATTGGGAATGTCCTTGAGCATTGCACATGAGAGGATGCTAGAAAAAGGGTACTTGGAGAAATTGGAACCAGAGCCAGATCCTCTTCCGCCAAAATTCAGAACCCATTCATACTGTGATTTTCACCAAGAACGCGGGCATAGCACAGATAGATGTTGGAGGCTCAGGCATGAAATTCAGAACTGATTGAAAAAGGTGTCATCACTCCCCCACCGCCACAGAATATCAATTCTCTTGAGATAGGGTCTACACACTCCGACCCAGCAATTTACATCTCACCATTAGGGCTGCCAGTGTCCCATATAATTTTGCCTGGCCTTAGGGAGATGATGCAATCTACCAAGGAAGATGTTTGGTGCCTCGAAGACAAGGAGTATATGCCTGAAGGGTTAACCGAGAAGCTTGAGCCTTTGATGGAGAATGGCAAGCTCAAGAAAGTGATGAAGTGATGATGTTCGGGAACAACTACTTGTTGAAGCCAAATGGATGCTTAAGAAGAATAAGCAAATCACTGTGACGCTCCACTTGAGATCAAGCTGAATCGAGTCCAGACTATTTTATGTTTTAGAAGTTAAGTCTTTTTGTCGAGTCCGTCTATCATCGAGTTGTTTTGAGTCCGTGTCAAGTACTGTAATCCTCCTTTTTTGAAGTAATAAAATCTTAATTTGCTTGATATAATGCAACTTAACATGAATGAATAAATCTTTAAGCTGAAAGTGGCATTTCTCTTATTAATGTGAAAAATACTTTGTTGACAAATTTTTTGCATTGAAAAGAATCCTGAAAGAATCAAAGTTGATTTTGCACTGACATCGGAGAATGCTAAGAATTGATTAGTTTTACTTTAAGAATCTTGAGATGCCTTTGCTTAAATCTTGAAAAGATATACTTGATAGTAACTCGGGACTAGCTTAAATCCCTGATCTTCCCATTTCGAAACCTTGAGCCCAGAAAAATGAGCCATTCAAATCTGTCTAAACTGCAAGCCATGAACACTTTATCCGTTATGGTAGCCAAACATTTCAAATAACCTACTTCTCTAAAAAAAAAAAAAGAAAAAGAAGAAGCTCGCTAGGATGAAAACCCGAAAGGGCGCCTAGGCAAAAGTTAGAGCACAAAAGAAAAAGAGAAAAAAAAGAAAAAGAAAAAAAAGAAGCTCGCTAGAATAAAAACCCAAAAGGGTGCCTAGGCAAAAGTTAGAGCATGAAAAGAAAAGAAAATTTTGCGTATTGCTTTCAAGAACTTGATCCTAGCCAGTCAAAACTTTAGAGAAAAAAGAAAAGCAAGAAGAAAAAAAGAGGTGGAAGAATGAAGATGATCGAGAAATTGGGAACATGAATTATCCCAAAGCTTTGATTTGTAATTTCTTAAAGTAAGCCCAAAGATTTGAAGGGCTAATCTTGCTCCGAAAACATATATGATGAAGAAAAATGTAAAAACTGACTGGCTAGTGAAAAAGTGAAAAGAATCAACCGTCAAAGAGAAAAGAAAAGAAAAGAAAAGAAAAGAAAAGAAAAAGGGGAGGTAGTTTAGTTTATTTCAACGCTACCACAAGTGACCTGCTTTAGAAAATCTGTCTGATGATATGGCTTGAAAAGCCCCTCAATTCTCGAATCCTTCCTCTTTCAAAACCTCCAGCCTTTGAGGAACTATGCTTGACCTGATTCCCACTTGGGGATACGTAGGCAACCTACTCGGTTCGATCACTGCTCCTGAAAAAATCAGCCACACTTCAAATACCTTCCTTCAAACCTTGGCTGAACTACTTTGGACCTGATTCCCACTTGGGGATAAGTAGGTGAGCTTTCCTGGCTCTCAGTCCCTGAACCGTGCAAACTAGGGGCAAACTTTTCAGTTTACCCAGAACCTCAAGATATCATTGCCACACTAGGGGCAAACTGCGTTTGCCCAGGCTTTCATTTATCCTCGTCAACTAGGGGCAAACATCGTTTGCTTGTACTCCCTTCCACATCATAAGCTAATCCTGAGCTGTCAAGTATACCTTTGAAAACATTTGAAATGAATTGTCTCTTATTCTATAAGCTAAGGCACTAATTCAAAGCATATTTCAGAAAAAGCAAAGGATTAATTGAGATCCATACGGAGTATTTTTCAAGGCATTACTTTATCAACTGAGTATTATTACACTAAGATGAGAAGTGCACATGAAAAGCAAAGAGATACGTCAAACATGACAAATGCGCATTAAATCATGGAAAATTGAGTTGTCTCCTCCAAACTTCTATTTCAGTGTCAAGAGTGTTATCTTCTTGTGTCAACGTCTATCATGGTCAAGTTTGTCATGATCTCGAGTGTGTGGGTCCAGAGTGATCTATAACAAATTTTCAAAAAATTTAAAGGCATCTAAAGGTGGATACGAGCAGAAGTTCCAAATATTGTTATTATCCTAGTCAAGATGAAGCAAGTGGTTGATAGAAAAATGCTAAAGAGAAGATCGGCCTTGGATTTTGAGTTGAGCCGTTGTTGAAACAAATCAGAATGCCTTGCATGAATATCTGCTAGAATTGGTTAAAGATTTATGAACCACGTCAAAGTCATTAGGTCTTTTGAGTACCTATCAATCATGGATTAGAATTGTGATATCAGGAACTTTGTTTTTGACCCTGGATTGGTCCGGTCTTGATGTGTAATCCTTAGAGAGTGCTTAAAACTTGTTGAAATTGGTCTAAATGACCCTTGGAGATAGGAATCTTGGTTAAAAATTGTTCAGAATTGAAGAATCTCCCCAGCAGAGAACTTTCAGATGTCATCAGAATTACCTCCAAAGGAAGGGCATATCTCAAGAATCCATGAATCAGAATGGCTATCCGCTAATCAGTTGTTTCGCCAGAAATTGGCAATTATCAACCTTCAGAGATGGATCATAATCTGTGAACACTTTTGAATTAGCATCTGTTTTACCTTTATTCAGAAGAAATGTTGGAACGATTGAGCTAGCAGAAGCATCTACTGAAATGTTGTCGTAAGGAGACGACCTTGACATCAAAAAGTAGACGTAAGGAGACGCCTTCTATTTCACAATGTCATCATAAGGAGATGCCCTTTATTTCACAAAGTCATTGTAAGGAGATGCCCTCTACTTCAGAAAGTCATCATGTGGAGATGCCATTTACTTCAGAAAGTCATCATATGGAGATGCCCTTTACATTAGAACGTCATCATATGGAGATGCCCTCTATTTCACAAAGTCATTGTAAGGAGATGCCCTCTACTTCAGAAAGTCATCGTATGGAGATGCCATTTACTTCAAAAAGTCATCGTATGGAGATGTCCTTTACGTCAGAACGTCATCCTATAGAGATGCCCTCTATTTCACAAAGTCATTGTAAGGAGATGCCCACTACTTCATAAAGTTATCGTAAAGAGATGCCCTCTACATTAGAAAGTTATCGTAAGGAGACCCTAAACAAAGTCATCATAAGGAGATGCCCTCTACATCAGCAATTCAACTCCAGCAAAAGGACTCTACATCAACAATCGTGCAAGGGTTAGGACACTTTTTTTAGAAGTTATTTTACATGATTCAGAATTCATCTAAGATACTCCATTACTTCAGTAGTCGTCCGAGATATAGATGGCACCTACAAGCCTTAAGTTCAGAAGGAAGACTCTGACAAGACTCCGAGAATTATCTAAGATACATATATCATCCTTCTCTGTAGAAATATTCGACTGTGAGAGTGAGACATTGCATCCCTTGCATTAGATTTTGCATATAGGGAACCCTAGAGGACGATTTATCCAGCACTTGCACATTCACATTTTTGTACTGCATCAGCATCTTAGGATAGGAGCATTTCATTTGTGTTATTGTTCATATGTGTTCTTTGTCTCCTTGCGCACTTGAACTATGCCCTGGTCTGATTCCTGGAAAGGATACGTAGGCAGCTCCAGTGGAGTAGGACCAACAGCGGCTTAGATTTAGTAGCCTCTACCCAGCATTGCATTGCATTCTTGTATTTCATATTTCCTTGATTTTCTCTGATTTTGAATTTCTTAAGTTTTGCAGATTTTTGTTTTTCCTAAAACCTTTCAGTATGGTTATTGGGTGCCTTCAAAGCTTTGGCACTCACTTGCAGTTCACGTTGTTCACAACAAGTTTTGCAAAAGAGGGGCAAACTGTAGGCACCCAATTTTGACCACACTGATAGGATTTAGGGTGGACAATGTCTTGGAGGATTCGATGATGAAAAGTACCCTGTGGAAGGTACTGGATTCCATACAATTGAAAGATCGAACTTCAAAAAGTGACTTCAAGTTCAGAAAAGCCCTTTTCCATGCACAAATCTCGATTTTGTCAAAATTGTCTCTCAGAATTCATATTCACTCAGGATTATATGAACATTAAATGTTCTAAACGTAGTATTCTAGGTATTTAGAGATTCAATTTTAAAGAAAAGATTGAAATCAATACACATTTGAGAGCAATTTTGAAAAAAAAAACGTCGTTTGATTTAAAAAAGACCACGAAAGTTCCGGAGGACTTCCGAGCTTCAATTGGACTTCAATTCTCATTTCAAAACCTCCTGCAATATTTTTATACTGAAATTCAACCCGATAGATTTCCAACAATACATAAATGAATGATTTCAAACACCATAAAGCATTTTTACAAAAATCTGAAAAAGCAGTGCACGTAATTTTTTAAATAGGGCTTGTTGGCAACCAGGGGAGCCCAAAATGTAGGTGGCGGGTCCCACAAGTGGGGTGGAAGTTCCCCCTTAACCGCCACCTATATGGAGTGTTCTCCATTGGGTTTTCCTAGTTCCAGACCCTTCTAGAAGGCTCCCACTGCGAGAAAATTGCCTGGAAATTGCGTTTAGGCACCAAAATGGCCATTTTAACCCTTTTCTGCTCTCTGAAAATCCTATTTTAACCATGTAACTTAAGAGCTATGTCTTCAAAACTATATATATATATCCACATGAGATCATCTTTAACACACAAGAGATAGATAAGAGAGTATACAAAAGTACATTCAAAAGAATATACATGATATAGAGGAATATACTTAGAATTCAAGAGAGATTTCAAGAGAGTAGAAGTGAATTATGAATTAGAATTTCCTAAACTAATCTCAAGATAATAGGATTAGATGATTTTAACACCAATTACCTCACTCAGCTTCCACGGATGAGTGCTTGAAGAACACTTGAAGAAGAATATCTTCAATTCAACTTTGGTTATATAATTAAGAATCCTCCAAGAGGTAAACACTATAATTCATCTCTAATTCCTATTTTGTATATATAGATCTATAAGATTTGGATCTAGCTTAGTCTTATTTTATTTGTTAGAACACTCATCTTCTTTATCTCTTGTTCTTCACGCACTCACATGGCTAGATCCAAATCTCTTTGATTTTCATTGACAATTCATAATTAGAGATTGATTTTCACTTTGATTTTCAATTTTGATTTCATTCTTCTATTTTAATTTAGATCCATGAATACATGATTACATCTATGTATCTATTTTAAATTCTATGATGGTTTAAAAGTATGATCTATGAGAGGGATGATCCCTATGTTCATACCCATCTCTTGATTATCTCCATTACCTAGAATTCATATTGAATTTCATCTCCAATATGATATTTGTAAGTCCCTTTGATCCATAATCTAAAGTTCATCATAGAACTTGAGGGCTAAATTGATTGAAAATCATGATAGTCAAGTAGATCCATGAATTTGATCTCTCTAATGAGCTTCAATCAACACCTAAGATGTTTTCCTCACACTTTAAAATGAACTAGATGAAAATTCAACAAAACTGATTGGTTTTGTCCATGAGATTTGATCCATCAAAACCCATAGTTTAATAGATTTCAAATTTTTTGGGTAAACTTTGATGAATTAGCTTTCATCCAGTCCTTTTTGAGTACTTCTAGGATCCATATGCTATTTTTGGAAATTGTTGAGAAATTGGTTGACAGATTCGAACATAGTCTCTTTGTGCTTGAATTTCAGAAAATCTTTAATAGTTATCAATGTTCTGCTTTTTGGGTATGATATCTAACTCATATATCTATATGCTGATGTAAAATCGTGAGCATACGATCGAGTTAAGATCATTTTCTAACCTTTTGAAGTTGATACCACTATTCTGAAATTTTCTATGTTTAAATACAATTATGATTATGTATACAAAATGGTCATACAATGAACACTCAACAAGAATTGATGAATAAAATTTGGTTTAGAAATTATCTAGGATAATTGGATGAGAGATCAAAAGCTTAGAATAACTTGATTAACATGATTCATGAACTTCTATTGTGGTGTGCAATTATTTGTCAAATGATATCAAACTTCCAGAATAACAGTCTGTTTAAAACACTTTTTCAGACACCTTAAGATCATGACATGTCCATGGAATTATTTTTTCCATAAACTACAATGAAATAGCTTTCTTGTGACACCAAATAGAGCTTCACATGATTTTTGTAGAATTAATTATGATTTTTACAAGAACAGTGGACAATCTGATCCACTAATTCCAAAACTCTTATTTCTCTCACTTCAAAAATGGTAAAGAGGTTCTACTTTTTGGAGAAGTTCCCTAGGACATGTATCTAACTTTCTGTAAAAGGGTTTTAACCCAGCTCATGTTTAAGACCACTTTTGATAAGATTCATTAGAGGTTGCTGAATCTGGAAATTTGATTTATGACATTTTCTACTTGCTTTTCATGCATGTCATATGTTTGCTTGTGTTTTTGCAATGCTTAGGTACTCTTTGGTGTTTTAGTATAGAGAATTGAATGCCGTGGATCCAGAATTCGATTTGTGATCTTGTCTCGTCTACATGTGGCTTAGTGCCCATGTATCGTGTACCTTCTCTATTCTTTCTCTTAAACATTTTCTAGGTTTACAACTTTGTTTCCAATGACACAATTCATTTAGGATAGTCTCCATTTATATGATTATTTGTTAGAGACATCTTATCTAGAATTGTTGCATGATTGCATTACACGTTTCCATTTCTTTTTGCTTTTGCGACTCCGCTTGAGTCAACCCAATGTAAGTTCTCTTGTTCCCTTTTGCATATCATGACATGTTTCCTGTAAGTATACCTCTCTCTTGTATTACATGTGCATCCAACTTATACTTGATTTAATCTCTTGACATGATTTTCCTTAGATGTTCCCTTTTGATATGTATATATTATCTAGTATGTTTGAGGAAACAACATCAATTATGAATTAAGAACAAGGATATTTGAATCATGGCCTACCATTCGGTAGGGTGAGGAGGGGGTGCTTTAGTCCTACTTGGGATCCTTCCCCTCTCATACCAAGACCCCCGAACCTAGTTTCTGGTAATGAAGGGCGAGTGACCTTATTCAATTTTAGGCGAGTCAAACTTGGGTTTCCTAATTCCCAATAAAAATTAGGTGGCAAATCTTTATCTCTAGATCACGTGAGGAAGTTCTAGTTTTCCCTGAAGTGTGCTCCTTGACATCCATCCTGGGACACTATCGAAGGAAAGCGGCAGGACGACCGAGCGGCGCGTGTCCACAACTGGTGCTTCCAACTCTTTCATTGCTATTAAGATTGTACAACGGTTGTGTTTAGTGCCCTAGACGCTTGATGTAGCTCTAAACGTTATGTCCCCCTTCAGAGTGAACATTAAGTTAGGAAAAGCATGTAAGGACTATACTTTAAACCTTGAAGATCAGAACCTCCCCGCTAATCTGATAGTTCTGTCGATGAAGGAATTTGACTTGATATTAGGAATTAATTGGCTCATGAAATACCATTCCAAATTAGAGTGTGTTAGCAAGTCTATTACTTTTTCAATACCTAGAAGCCAACCATTCAAATTCTAATGTGATCCTTTGTGCAACACCTTCCTTACCAACTATGTAGCTACTCTTGGAAGCATAAGTTCGGAAATCCCAATTGCAGAAATCCCTGTAGTCTAAGACTTTGAGGATGTATTGAAGGACATCTCAGGACTACCACCCAAGAGAGACATCGACTTTTGTATCGAGATGGCACCCGGTACCCTACCAGTATCCAAGACCTTGTATCGGATGGCCCCAACGGAAATGAAAGAATTAAAGAAACAAGTCCAGGAACTTGAAGATCTAAAATTCATTCGACCAAGCAAGTCGCCTTAGGGAGCGCCAATGCTAGTCGTTAAGAAAAAGGATGGGACACTTCGACTCTGTATCGACTATAGAGAGTTGTACAAAGTCACAATCAAGAACCGATACCCCTTCCCTAGAATTGACGACCTATTCGATCAATTGCATGGAGCAACGACCTTCTCCAAGATAGATCTACGATCCGGATATCCCTAATTGCTGGTTCGACCTGAGGACGTATTAAAGACAACCTTTAGGATAAGATATGGGCACTATGAATTCCTGGTCATGCCGTTTGGACTAACAAATGCCCCAGCTGTATTCATGGATTTAATGAACAGGATGTTCAGGCCCTACTTGGATCAATTCGTGATTATGTTGATAGATGATATCCTAATCTACTCAAAGACTAAGGACGAACACAAAGAACATCTGAGGATCATACTACAGATGCTCCGAGACAACCACTTGTATATGAAGTTCAACAAGTGTGAATTTTGGCTAATGGAAGTCAAATTCTTAGGTCACACTGTCTCACAGGATAGGATGGCTGTAGATTCAACGAAGACAGATGCTGTTTCGGATTAGAATAGGCCAAACACTGTAACCGAAGTTGGAAGTTTCCTTGGTTTATCTGGATACTACCAAAGGTTTGTTAGAGGATTCTCTAAGATAGTATCCCCTTTGACCAATCTGATAAGAAAACATATGAAGTACGAATGGAAGGACAAGGATGAACGCGCATTTCAAGAGCTAAAGAAAAGATTGACCTCGGCACCAATGCTTGCGATACCGAAGAGCGGTGAGTAGTTCATCATTTATCCTAATGCATCACACCAAGGACTTGGATGTGTGCTCATGCAGGACAGAAGAGTGAGAGAGTATGGATCATGATGACTAAAACCACACAAAATGAACTACCCTACACATGACCTGAAACTAACCATAATCATTTTTGCTCTCAAGATTTGGAGACATTACCTTTATGGAGAAAAGTTCAGCCTGTTTTCAAATCATAATAGTTTAAGATACTTGTTATCTCAGAAGGAGCTGAACATGAGGCAATGATGTTGGATGGAATTGTTGAAGAATTACGATTTTACTTTGCAATACCACCCTGGTAAAGCAAATGTAGCTACTGACGCACTAAGCCAAAAACCCCACAAGCTGATCATATCCTCTCTTATGATCAAAGAGTGGAAAGCATTGGAAACACTCGCTGAATTCAACTTTTAGACCTTGGAATCTAGTGAAGGATGACTTTGGATGCCTTGTAGTACAACTAATACTCATCAATTACATCCTTGAAGCTCATGGAAAGGACAAAGGACTTCGTCAATGGTTTGAGAAAGCATTGGCAAAGGACCCAACGAAATGGAGTATTGGAGCAGACGAAGGATTTAGATGTCGTAATAGACTTTGTGTGCCTAACGAAGACAATTTAAGGAAGGACATACTGAATGAAGCACACAAGTCAAGAATGATGGTCCACCCTGGAGGAACAAAGATGTATAAGGACATGAAGAGGAACTTCTGGTAGGAAGGAATGAAAGGAGAGGTAGTGGATCACGTATCCAAATGTATAACCTACAAAAAAGTTAAAGCAGAACACCAGAGACCAGCAAGATTATTATAACTACTGCTAGTTCCTGGATGGAAATAGGAACACATTTCTATGGACTTCATTGTGGGAATGCCCATATCGTAATAGAATCATGATGCTATTTGGGTGATCGTGGACCAACTTACCAAATTATATCATTTCATCGCGTACAACATGACGTACCTAGTTGAAAAGATGAGCAGAATGTACTTACAGCAAGTCTTAGGACTACACGGAGTGCCTATATCGATCGTATCAGATCGTGACTGGCATTTTACATCAAGATTTTGGGAAAGCTTGCAAGCAGCAATGGAAACTTCATTGAAGTTAAGTTCAGCGTTTCATCCCCAAACTGATGAACAAACAGAAGCATCAACCAAGTAATGGAAGACATGCTCCGAGCTTGTGCCATAGACTTTGAGAGTTCTTGGGAGACACAATTGCTATTGGTGGAGTTCTTTTACAATAATAGTTATCATTCGAGAATCAGGATGGCACCATTCGAGGCACTATATGGAAGACTATGCCAATCACTGTTGTACTGGACTAAAATTAGAGACAACAAACTTCTACGACCAAAAATGGTTCGAGATACTAATGAAAAGATCAACATCGAGAAAAAAATATGAAAACACCGCAGAGCAGACCAAAAATTTATACAGATAAGCACAGTAAGGAATTGAAGTTCAGTGTTGGAGATAACATATTTCTTAATTATCTCCAGTGCGAGGCATTGTCAGATTCGGACATATATAAGGAAAGTTGTCACCACGCTACATTGGACCATTTTAAATTTTAGAATGTGTGGAAAAAGTTGACTACAGACTTGCACTGCAGCCCAAGATGCCAGGAGTACACAATGTATTTCATATCAGTATGCTAAGGAAGGTTGTACATGATCCGTCACATAAGATTGACTTCACGAACATCGAGGTGAACAACCTGACTTATACTGAAGGACCACACCGAATTCTAGATCAAGGAATCAAGAAACTGAGGACTAAGGAAATCCCTCTTGTGAAAGTTCAGTGGAGACACCACAACGAATGTGAAGCTACATGGGAGTTAGAATCAGAAATGCGAGAGAAGTTTCCAGCCTTGTTTAGTGACTAGCTAGCTAAGATTTCGATAGGTGGTGGATATTGTAATACCTGTAAAAAAATTTATTTTATTGATGTAATTTTTGTCCTATATTTATAAACTGTAGTTTCTAATTTCGGTGTCATTGACTTTATCATAGTTCTAGTTTATATTATAGTTTTAATATCAACGCGTTTTACCCTGACTGTATTTAGAACTCGGACTGGGTTAGCACGTAAACCCATAATAATACCAGTTTTTCATATAATTCTGTACAAGCGAGCTTAACGAGACATGTCACGTCAATCCCACGAATTATGGGAAAAGCACCAAACCACCCCTTACACAACCCCTTCACACTCAACCAATCACCTCACCATACCCCCCTCACCTCCTCAACCGAACCCCTTACAACCCATAATGTATGTATGGGAGTGCATGCATGTATAGTGTGTAGTATGGGTGTGGCATGTATGAATGAGGGAGTGGCAGTGAGATGTGAGGTGTGCTTGAGTGCAATGTGCAGTGTGTGTTTATGATTGTATAGTGTATGAGTAAGTGTGTGGTGTGTTTGGTATGAGTGGCAGTGAGATGTGAGGTGTGCTTGAGTGCAATGTGCAGTGTGTGTTTATGATTGTATAGTGTATGAGTAAGTGTGTGGTGTGTTTGGTATGAGTGGCAGGGTAGTAAGGTGTGTGGCGTGTGGTAGTAGTAGTGAGAGTAGGGTGCAGTGTATGGGTGTGTCGTGTGTGTACAGTAGAGTGGTAGTGTGAGTGTGCATTGAGTGTGTGGTGTGTGTCGTGTGTAGTGTGTGGTATGATGATGTGTGTGGCAGTGTGTTGACTTGTGTGCTTGAGTTTGTGTTGTGTCATATATGTATGCATGTGATCTACATGTGTGCATAATATAATATATATATATATATACTATGTATGTGTGTGTGGCTATACTATTTATATTATAAGTAAATTAACCAACATCCCCTCTATAAATATAACTACCCCCATCTCTCATTCTTTACAACAAGAAGAAGAAAGAAAATAGAAAGAGAAAGAGTTAACCGAGAGAGCTAGAGAAGAAGGAAAGGAAGCCCACTCCCGAGTCATAGCGTGACCCTGAACCTACAGTGAGTTCCTAACTCACTTGGTATACTAGAATAATGCTCGTATTGTCCTCAATTTATTATTATTTTTGGATAACTTGTGCTTAACATGTGGTGTCCCTAGCTGAAGTCCATGTGATGATCTCGGTTATCACTATTATTATTATTATTATTACTATTATTTATTATTTTTATTATTATCTTAGTAGTTAACCGTTAAACCTTTTGCTTAATATTTGGTACCCGTAACCTAAGTCCGTATTAGGATTCCATTATTATTATTATTATTATTATTGTTGTTGTTGTTGTTGTTGTTGTTGTTGTTGTTGTTGTTGTTATTATTATTATTGTTGTTGTTGTTGTTATTATTATTATTATTATTATTGTTGTTGTTATTATTAACCACTATTATTATTATGTTATTACTTAGCCGTTAATCTCATGTTTAACATATATACCCCGAAGATTAATGTCCATATTATTCCGTGAATATTATTATCATTATTATTATCTTTATTATTATTATTATCAAATAAACCTCATGCTTTAATGTATTGTACACCGAACATATTAATGGCCGTATTATTTCGTTAATATTATTAATATAATTTATTCCAATTTTAGCCTTATGTTAATATGTTGTCCCCCCGAGCATATTATTCTGTTATTATTATTATTATTATTATTATTATTTCTGTATATTATTAGCTCGGTCAACACCATGCATTAACATGTAGTACCATGAGGTTAGGGCCCGTACTATATTTCAAGAATAGCTCCTGTTTAATTAACTTATACCTCGTGCATATCACATGATACACCTTACGTAGAAGTCAGTGTCGTAACGTCAAGTCGACGTGTTCATGTACAGAGTCGAACGGTCGTGGAGACCAAGTCCGTATGCATTTGGAAATAAGTGTAGTCGACCGCGGAGATTCAAAAGTTGATATGTAGTGAGTCGGTACTGTCAAATAGAATTACAGGATCGCATGTCGGCGATGATTACTACGATGGCCACAGAGAAGGCAAACACGATAGCAAAGTAACCATGTTTATAAGAATAAATTAAGAAATGAATAAACACGAATTAGCCTATAAGGTGAGATTACGACTGTGGTTGCGATGACCAACTATAGTAAAGTAACTATTTCGTTAATCAACGACGATATTCATAAGGCAAGGTCTCGGGAACGTCGAGTATTTGGTTAGCTTGTAAAGCGAGATTACTACTGTGACCACGAAGAAGGCAAACAACGATAGTAAAGTAACCATGGGTCAACCCACTGGGCGAGTCACACTAAGCCAACGGTGTTACACTGGTAATGTAACAAAGTTAAGTGAGTCAGATGTTAAGTCAAGTGAAGTCAAACGTATTGATGATGCATAGTTCACACATGGTCTCATTATAATTCATTCAATCGTCATAACTAGACGCTATGTACTTTCGAATACGCATTTTATTTGGAGTGTTTGGTTAGGATGCTCACTTAGCTTTTATTAAAGCTAACGGTATACTATGTCCTGGATATTTCCACATCTAGCCTTCACAAGATATGACTACCCATAGGAGCACTATCTAGAAGAAGCGTATGAAGAGGAAGCTTTCGAAGGAGAAGCCTACAATGATGAAGGCCACGGCTATGCCAGTTAGAGGCATAGCTTCAAGAAAGAAGAGTTAGTTGTTCCTTATAGATTTTTGTCCATTTATACTAAGTTGTAAATTGGCGTCACACACCTTACTTCAACTATCTTACACTTTCTTTTGTCCTTACATATGAAGATGTAAATGGCGTCCAATGCCTTAATCACTTTTTTCTTTTATCTACCAACTCTGATGTAATAACTAGTAATCTTTTGATGTATATATTCAGTTTACGCTTCCACTTAAGTTATTCTTTTATTATCTAGTGTGCTGTGGACAATCAGTTAATGTAACTAGTCATAGCTTACGGACCCAGAAAGGAAAATTTTATTTCCTCCTAATTTCTGATACTCTAGGGCATGACATCATTTTTAGCCCACCATAATACAAAATCCTAGTTCTGCCATCAAAAAGATTCATAAGTTGACATTTAACCTTTGTGGTACAAGTGAAAATTCTAATGAGGTTAACTTTTTACTTAAAAGTTCATTTCCGAAAAAAAAAAACACTTTTAACTTAAAAGTTAAAATAACCAATATTCCCTTGTTGAAACATGATGCAAATTCCTAGAAATTTCTTGAACTATTGAATTATTCTAAAGTTGTGTCAATTTGTTAATTCTTAGAATATTCTAGAATGATCTAAAGATATAAAGTCACACGTACGTATCTAGAATATTCCTAAAATTATTTAAGAATTAGCTAGATTGAGTACAATCTAGAATATTCCTAGAATTAGCTAGATTATGTACTACCTAAAATGTGTATGTACTAGAAAAGTCTAGAAGAGTCATGATATTACTTAAGTGTCCTATAGATAGATGTAAGCAAGCCATTTTGCAGGTGGAATGAATGAAAGACGTTTCCAATTAAGTCTTCCATCTCCCATACTGTTGAAATCATATATGAATCACCAACTATTCTAAACAAATACCTTATAAACTATTCCGCACAAACTAACTGTGGTGTCAAAGCACCCCCAAAACCAACAGTAGTATCATAGCCTTGTTCAAATACTGGGCGTAACAACTCTAAACTATCAGATCTTGCTTCGTTCAAATACTGGGCGAAATACCCCAAAAACCAATAGTGGTATCATAGCCCTGTTCAAATACTGGGCATAACAACGCTAAACTATTAGATCTTGGTTCGTTCAAATACTGGGCGAAATAATACTAAACTTTAGTGTCTTTTTCGTTCAAATACTGAGCATAACAACAAATTTCCATGGCTAATTTATCACATTCATTGTCCATACCTGTTCCCATTTGACAACTATGATTTTTGGAGCATCAAAATCAAAACATTTTTCCAAGCCCATGATACATGGGATGTTGTCTATGAAGGATTTGTCATTCCAAAAGACATCTCTATTCTCAATGCGACTCAACGAAAGGAGCTAAAAGATAACAAGATAAAGGATTCACGAGATGTCAGTTTGCTTCAACAAGCACTGACTGATACAATATTTCCAAGAATAGCAGGAGCTAGGAGTTCCAAGGATGCATGGGAGATTTTGCAAGAAGAATTTAAAGGCGATGATCGAAAAGGTACGTTCTGTCAAACTACAAGTTTTGAGAAAAGAATTTGAAAACATTAAATGAAGGAATCTGAGACTGTCAAGCCTTACTATTCCAACATAAAGGAAATAGTAAATTAATTAAGAGCCTATGGTGATGATATTCAAGACAAAAGAATTGTCGAAAAAATAATCATTAGTGTCACTGAAAAGTTTGATCCAATTGTTACTACAATTGAAAGTACAAAGGATCTATCAACACATTCTGTGGCTGGACTAATGGAAGCTCTAGAAGCATATGAACAAAGGCTGAGTCAGCATAATAAAGATTCAATAGAAAATGCCTTTCAGTCTAAATTCAATGCAAGATCTCAAAATTCTAGGCAAGGTGATTGGAAGAAATAAAAGAAAATTCTAGAGGAGGAAAAAACTCTAGAAATGATGGGAATATAAAATATCAAGGGGAGAAAAAAAGAAACGATTGACCATGTGGTATTTGTAAAAATACAAACCACTTGGAAAAGGACTACTGGTTTAAAGATAAACCACAATGCCGATATTGCAAAAGATTTGGGCATGTCAAAAAACATTGTCGTCTTAAAGAAAAAACCAAGCCAATTTTTTTCGAAGAAAAAGAAGAGGAAGTGTAGACACCCCATTTTGTCGGCTATTAGATTTAGGAGACCCATAGCTTGGTGGTTCACAATGATCGTAAAAGACTCAAAAAGACTCCTGGAAGTCAGCTCTATCTCTCAGAATGCTCAGATTGACCAAAATGCCCCTGAAAGCCCGAAAACTCCCAGATTTGGTCCCGAAGTTCTGAAAACATGCTATGTCGTAAGAAAAATGATAAAATGAGTTTTTAAGTAAAACTGGATGAAATCGTCAGCTCCCAGAGACACCCGGAAGTCCCGGAAGTTCCCCGAAAGTCCCCGTTGACCGGTTTGACCAAGGTTTAACCAGGTTTTGACCAGAGTTTGACCAAGATTTGACTTTGGAATCGGGGCACCGAAACAATTTTCAAATATTTTTCATGGATACTAGAGGTCAATAGCTTTCCAACGGTATATCGCACATAATTCCTGGATTTAAAACGAATTTATTTTGAATTTCCGAAGGCGAAAAGGGCGATCAAATCAGCATTTATCGCGAATACCGCAAAACTTTTCAAAGTGACCTATCCCCAAACTATTTTTTATGTAAAGTAGACTCCATTACCTTTCCAACGGTATATCACAACCTCAATTTGGAGTTCGTATGCATTTTCTGTGAATTTCGGACGAAATAGGGCCTTTTCGCGAATACCGGAACCTCTGGGGGCCTAAACATAATTTTCTGGGCTTCTGAGGAGCAGTGCCGCCGCGGCACTGGCCCAGTGCCGCCGCGGCACTCAAACCTCGCAGAGTCCATTTTTGTAATTTTTTTGGGGGTCCAATTTGATTAATTGAAAGCCAAAACGACATAGTTTTATGTTCACAGTTGTTTGGGACCAATGGGAGTACTTCTAAAACCCCAAAACCACCCCAAATTGGCCTATTTAAACCCCCCATTGCTCTTCATTTTGAGGGGGCCAAGTGCAAAAGCTTGAAAAGTTGTAGAGAAGAAGAGAGGTAGAGATAGGTTTAGAAGAGAGAAAAGGAGCTTCCTCCTACTATTTTGCTATAGAAAGTGAGTTCTAATCTTGTGTTCTTCCATTACCTCTCTTATACTTCACATCCCAAACACCCCCAATCACCATTCTTGAGCATTCTTGAGTTAGGAAGCTACTTCCATGTCCAAATGTCAAAATCTATGAGTGAAACACCAAGCTACAAGTCCAAAATCACATTGATTATCATCTATTGATTGCTATTTACTTGCTTTGATTATATATATGTTCATCTCTTCTTATCTCATTTCTTTTTTATTTTCGTTATTTACTTACTAGTTCATCATCATCTAAGTGATGACATGAAGTTTGGGGTGAGTGAATCCTTATGGATAGTAGCTCTTGACCTCAAAAACATGTTTGATAGATGATGATCATAACCTCAATACTTCCAAGATGTTCTTGAAATGTATTGAAGTTATGTCCAAAATAAAAATGAATCTCTCCAATAATATTGGTTCTTTGATGATTCAAGGTTGGATGAGGTTCTAAGTGGTCACATGGTCATCTCAAGAGTTTAAGTTCATGCTTTGAACATCTATTGCAAAACCCCCAATCAAGAACTCAAACTCTATTTCAAACCCAAATCCATTTTCTTCAAGAATGATCCAAAACAGTGAGCTGTTCAGATTCAAAGATTTGTTTTGAATTAAATACTTGAGTTATGATGATGAAACCACTTGGAAAATCTTCCTAAGGCATCATAGTTTGTCCCCAATTTTTCCCATCAATTATAGAAATGTGAAAGTATTTGTTTTGGATGTGAGAAGTTCATATTCATAATCTGCCTCTGTTCTCACAGAATGTTCACCCAACTTCTTGCACTTATTCTGGACATTTTCATCACTGTACATATACCTTTTCTATTTTGTTTATAAAACTTGGGTGTCTTAGGAAACTTTTGGTATATAATGGGTCATCATAAACCTTTTCTTTGATTTATGAAAAATCATACAAAATCAGTCAACAGTGCAGCTTTTGTTTCTGAGTCATGTGTACATTCTAATTTTTTTCTTTTAATCTGTGATAGCTATTGATGTTTGGCTTTTTGAGTTATTTTCTAGACACAATAAGAATGATCTCAGATTTTTCTCACATTTTTCTAGGCACGTTTGACCTCCCATTATAATGTTGCAAAGTGTCATATGCAGTCTGTCCACTATTCACAGCAAGCACATTTCAACTTTTATTCTTTGATTTGATGCTCATATGCATTCCAAATTAGCTCACATCTTAGGAAGTAGTTCATACTACATTTGTATATATCCCATGTTGATTTAATCCATTCATTCATGCACATTTTAGACTTCTAAGTCATTTTAGAAATCCATGAACACAAAACACACTACAACCTTTGCACATTTTTAGGTTCATACAATACATTCATGCAAGATTTGGGGTTTTTGTAACTCTTAATCCAAGAAGATTATAAGGAATGAACTTGATCACACGTTCATGCTTCCCCTCGATATAATCATCCTTTCTCATCCGTCCCGGGGATTGAGAGATCTTCTTTTCTCAAAAAATAACATGCATCATTCTAGTTTGCTAAGCATATTTTGATTTCTTTAATTATTTGCTTCAAGAACAATTTATGTCCCCTTTAGATTAGGAAACTTTATTAATTGATATATGATTAGACGATTTTTCCTAGGTTTATTTGTGTGATTTTCACTTTACATTGTATGATATTTGGCTTAGATCTTATGAATGATATCTTATCTTTTGATCTTCCAATTTCAAGTTTTCTTATGTGATGTAATATACTACAATAGTATTAATTGTCGAACCAAACATAGTATAAGATGATTATTTGGATGCTAATTGAGGCCCGTCGAAAGACGGGGCGAGTTGAGGGTGTTTTAGTCGCGACAAAGGCTCCTTCCTCTCTCGTACCAAAACCCCGAACCAAGTTCTTTGGTTATGAAGGGTCGGTGCCCTTATCCGCTTGGGTGAGTCAAAATTAGGTTTCTTGGTTCCTTAAAGACCAAGTGGCGACTCTGTATCTGTTTTCAACAGACCTTTCGTTTTCTTTCCTTGATTCAAATCAATTTCAAAACAATCTCAAACAAGAGAGAAGCGGTGGAATCCCGGTATCCACAATCTGGCGACTCTGCTGGGGAATTTTATTTTAAAACAAAATAATACAGAGGTTTGACTCATAAGAAGCATCCTTAAAATCATCTTTTTACTGTGTCTGGTTCACCGCATTGCACTCTGCATTTTACCCTCCCGACTGTGTCTGAAACGCGGCGCTGACATTGTTCAGGTCTTGCTGTGCCAGGGCACAAGTCACCGTTGATACTGTACCTTCCAAGGTATATCAAAAAGAGTAAAAACCTCCGTACTGTCTCCCTGACGGTATATTGGAACTCTCGTCAACGGACCCTCTTTGACTAAACCCAGCCTTTGCATATAGATTCCTGTAGAACCTTTCATAGGGCTGTTGATTTATCTTTTCAGATAGGACAATGTGATATAACTGCTGTATGCCCTGGTGGGATTACCTGTGCGGTGTAGATGCTTATGTGGCATGAGGCAGTAACCTCTTTCTTATGATTCCCAAGGCAATCACTCACATGTGATCACATTGAGTTGACCTGCCTAGGCACCATGACAAAGATGTCTGCTCCACGCTCACAAAGATATACACCGCAAACCTTGTTTGTTGGTCCTAAGTCATAGGAGTATGAAAACTTGCTAGACAGTATGATCACCATCATCACCTATTCCCGTCATACTTACCAGTTTCTCCCAGAAACTCTGTCCAGATATCCCAGATATAACCATACTTACCAGTTTCTCCCAGAAACTCTGTCCAGATATCCCAGATATAACCATACTAACCAGTTTCTCCCAGAAACTCTGTCCGGATATCCCGACTATAACCATATTAACCAGTTTCTCCCAGAAACTCTGTCCGGATATCCCAGATATAACTGTATTAACCAGCTTTTCCCAGATACCCCGCTCAAATTGCCCAGAAATACCAGGAACTGTGTCCGGATTTCCCAATTTCTCCTAGAAGCTCAGCCCAAATCAACCAGAAATCTCTATTTCTCCTAGAAACTCAAATGACTTCTAGAAATTTCTCCGAATCTTCCAAATCCCTATTTTTCCCAGAAACTCTGTCTAAAATTCCCGAAGTATCCCGGAAATCCCTGTTATCCCTTGGTGATCACACTGGAAAGTAAGGTTAGCACACTCTGTATGGCTAGGACCTTATTTGTTTAGCTGTTATCTGTTAGAAATAGGAGCATCATATAGATTAGGGCTTGCATCTGCATGCTTGTCTCATACGCATACACGATTCGTGTCAATCTACATGCACACGCATCTTGTCAGTCTCACACATGTCAGTCTCCACACATCAAATGCATACGTAACATTATCCTCACCCATCTCGATCATTGTACAAAAGTCATACACTTACAGCAACCGTCCTTGGTTTGCATCATTAAATCCTTCAAAATTCTGATCATCCCCTCCCGCTAGGAGTCCATAAGAAGTATTTTGTGCCTCTGTTAATTTGGGCTTTTACTTCTATTTGCAGAAAACATAACCCCGGGTAAGGACACCTCTGTACCTTCCCAAATTCATTGTCTCAATCGTGGGCTAGCCCAGGCTATCATAAACTCGCCAATGGCCTACCAAGCTCTGGAGGGGAAAGTGGACAAACTACAAACCACTGTTGAACAACTAACTTTAAGGATAAGCCGATTCGAGAAGATGGTGCAGAGCATCGATAAAGGGAAGTATGGGTTGCCCAACGCCATCTATCCAAGCCCGTTTCCACATCCGAATCTCTACTTGTATCCAAACCCACACTTTAGCCTTGGTAATCCTAGTCCATATCCAAATCCAAGAGCCACTCCAAGGACCCACTTGAACTCAAAGTCTAACAAAACCCGCAACCCAAGAACCTTCACCAACTTGGGTATGCCATTGTCCGTTATCCTTGATAACCTCATCAAAAAGGGGCACCTCCGACTCCTTCAGCCTCGTGCTGACATCCCTCCGCCTAGTTGTGACCTGTCCAAAATTTGTGCCTACCACCAAGGCCCAGGCCATGACACCGATAGCTGCGTGCGCCTTCGCCATGATATCAAAGACCTCCTCGATCAAAAAATCATCGAGCCATCGCCCATCCAACCCTATGTCAACCAAAGTGTCAGCTTCATCGAACCTAAAGCCCCTGGCTTACCTGTTCAAATGATCCCCTTCGCTGAGGAACCTGCGCCGGTGAAGTGATGGTGTTTGGAGCTCTTGCTAGAGAGCCAAATGAAGATGCTCTTTTAAAAAAAAATAATAAAAAGAATAAGTGAGTCACTGTGACATTCCATTTGAGACCGGGTCGAGTCCAGTCGAGTCTGTTGTATGTTTTGTCTATTTCAAGTTTAGTCTTGTGGTTGAGTCTGTTTGTCATCAAGTTGTTAATGAGTCTGTAATCCTTCTCTACTGATGGAATGAAGTCTCATTTTGCCTAATCTGATGTGCCCAGTCATAGATGCATGAATCGTTGAACTGAAGTGTCACTTTTCAAATTACCATGGATATTACTATGCTAAAAAAAAAAAATAGTTTTCTTTATTTTTAACTCAAATAGAAAATCCTGAAAGGTCAAAGTCAATTTTGCACTGACACTGATGAAGAGCTAGAATTGAATAGTCTTACTTTAAGAATGTAAAGATGCTCTTGCCTCAATCTTGAAAAGACATACTTGGAACTGACTTGGGGCTTGCCCAACACCCTTTCCCACCATTTCGAAGCCTTAAGCCCAATCCAATTGGGAGCCACACAATCTGTCCGATTGAAAGCAATGCAAACTTAGCCCTTGATGGTAGCCAAACATTTCAGTAAGTTTCATCTCCACTTTCACAAAAAAAGAAAAAAAAAAAAAAAAAAGAAAAGAAAAGAAAAGAAAAAGCTCGCTAGGTTGAAAACCCGAAAGGGCACCTAGGCAAAAGTTAGAGCTGAAAAAGGTGTTGATTTCCAAAATCTGATCCTAGCCAGTCAAAATGTTGGAGAAATTTTGATGAAACAAATGAGATAATCATACGCTTCAAGATACATCTTAAGAACGTGCCAAGACCACGTTTCAAAAGGCACGGAATGACCACAAATAAATTCCGAGAGCTGACATGCACATTCTGGAATTCTGAGATTGCGATTGAAAGATCTCACAAGAATCGACTACATTAAAAAGCAAAATTGACTAGCTAGGCGAAAGTGAAAAGGATCAATCCTCAAAACAAAACAAAAAGAAAAAGAAAAAGAAAAGAAAGGGAGATTGAAACTGAATTCTTTTATTCAATGCTACCACAAGTGGCTCAAGTTTGAACTTCTTTGACGATTGGTTTGAAAAACCCTCATACCTCAAACCCCTTGTTTCAAGCCTTGCCTTGAACTACGCTCGACCTGATTCCCGCTCGGGGATACGTAGGCAACCACATCGGTTCGGTCGCTCCACCAACAAAATAACCTTTGCTTTCAAGCCTTGCCTTGAACTACGCTCGACCTGATTCCCACTCGGGGATACGTAGGCAACCACATCGGTTCGGTCAACACCATCATAATCAAACCAATTCCTTTCAAAGCCTTGCCTTGAACTACGCTCGACCTGATTCCCACTCGGGGATACGTAGGCAACCGCATCGGTTCGGTCACCCCACCTACCCAAAAATCAACCCGCTTCTTCCCAACCATGCCCGAACTACGTTGGACCTGATCCCCACTTGGGGGTACGTAGGCAGACTTTCAAAAAAAAAGAAGGATGGCTCGCTAGGTCGAAAATCCGAAAGGACGCCTAGGCAAAAATTAGAGTTAAATCCAAGGTGAGCAATAACAAAAGAGAGAAAAGAGCTTGCTAGGTCACCTCACTGGTGCCTAGGCAAAAGTTATGAGCATTTAAGAGATTAAAGTCACGGTCCATGCCTCAAGCCAGAAAATCACCTTCCACACTAGGGGCAAACTTCGGCTACCCGCCTCGTTTGCCTGACTTCTACTATCTACCCTTCACACAAGGGGCAAACTTCGGTCACCTGCCTCGTTTGCCCAAAACCTCCAATGAACCTTCCTCCAAACTAGGGGCCAACTTCGGTCATTTGCCTCGTTTGCCTACCGATCCCACTTCATGCCCTTCAAACTAGGGGCAAACTTCATTTGCCACCTGATCCCTATACACCAATGGTAAGCCTTCAAGTCACAAACATTGTCTTGAACATATGGAAATGGAGCGTCTTTCATTCCATAAGCTAAGGCACTAATTCAAAGCACATCTTGAGAGAAGCAAAGAAATTGATTAGATCAGTAGGGAGGAATTTTCAAAAATAAGATTCACCATCAAAGTGATGCCACGTTAAGGAGAGAAGTAAACACAAAAGAGAAATGGTACATCATTTATGACAAAAGCACATTAAGTTTTGGCAAGTCGACCTTGTTTCATTTTGGTGTCAAATGTGTCTTCCTCGTGCGTCAATGTCTGTCAAGTTTTTGAGTCTGTTGTAGTCTCAAATGTGTAAATCAAAAGTGACTAATAAAATTTTCAAATCAAGTTATAAAGAGCATGCCAATACAAGCAGGAGTACCAAACACCATTACTGCACTGGTCAAGGCGTCAGCGTAAGAAGCGTCAAAACTTGGGGAAGATTTCATCCCTTTCCAAACTGCCAAAAGTTAACCATCATCTTCATGCAACATAAGTCCATGAGTGGCTGTTGATCTTTCATATTTCTTCATGGAACATAAGTCCATGAGTGGCTGTTGATGATCTTCATTTCTCCTAGCAACATAAGTCCATGAGTGGCTGTTGATCTTATTTCTTCATGCAACATAAGTCCATGAGTGGCTGTTGATGATCTTCTTTCATCCGAGCAACATAAGTCCATGAGTGGCTGTTGATCTTTCATCTTTCATGTAACATAAGTCCATGAGTGGCTGTTGATGATCTTCTTTCATCCGAGCAACATAAGTCCATGAGTGGCTGTTGATCTTTCATCTTTCATGCAACATAAGTCCATGAGCGGCTGTTGATGATCTTCCTTTCTCCTAGCAACATAAGTCCATGAGTGGCTGTTGATCTTTTGTCTTTCTTCATGCAACATAAGTCCATAACTGGCTGTTGATGATCTTCCTTTCTCCTAGCAACATAAGTCCATGAGTGGCTGTTGATCTTTCGTCTTTCTTCATGCAACATAAGTCCATGAGTGGCTGTTGATCTTTTGTATTTCTTCATGCAACATAAGTCCATAACTGGCTGTTGATGATCTTCCTTTCTCCTAGCAACATAAAGTGGCTGTTGACTGTCTTCCTTCGCTCATGCAACATAAGTCCATGAGTGGCTGTTGATGATCTTCTTTCATTTATCCAACATAAGTCCATGAGTGGTAGTTGATCACCCTCCTCCTTCAATATCAAAACCTTAACTGCCGTAGACCATCTCCGTATCCCTCATCACAAATAGAATGATACCTTGACTCCCATTCAACGGGCGTATTTCCTTCTTCCTAGTAGAGTGCATTATTCATTCCAGTGGCCCATCTCAGTCAAGACCACAAAAGAAACCACATTCGTCCCTAGCAGAGTCACTTCACCCCCTCAAGTAGATGCAATCCCCAGCAAGCATATCAATTCAACAGTTCTTCTAATCAAGGTTAGTCCAACCATTGATTCAATCCACGACAGTCACAGTAGTTCACTGTCGACTCGTCATATCGATTCGTACATCGTCAGTTCAATCTAGGACAGTCACAGTAGTTCACTGTCGACTCGTCATATCGATTCGTACATCGTCAGTTCAATCTAGGATAGTCACAGTAGTTCACTGTCGACTCGCCTTCTCGATTAGTACATCGTCAGTTCAATCTAGGATAGTCACAGTAGTTCACTGTCGACTCGTCATATCGATTCGTACATCGTCAGTGCAATCCATGACAGTCATAATATCGACTCGTCATCACGATTTGTTCATTCACCCGCCCTCTAGATTGAGGCAAATCCTTCTTCATCAGCCCTCTAGATTGAGGCAAACCCTTCACCATCCGCCCTCTAGATTGAGGCAAACCCTTCATCATCAGCCCTCAAGATTGAGGCAAATCCTTCATCATCAGCCCTCAAGATTGAGGCAAATCCTTCATCATCAGCCCTCAAGATTGAGGCAAATCCTTCATCATCAGCCCTCTAGATTGAGGCAAATCCTTCTTCATCAGCCCTCTAGATTGAGGCAAACCCTTCACCATCCGCCCTCTAGATTGAGGCAAACCCTTCATCATCAGCCCTCAAGATTGAGGCAAATCCTTCATCATCAGCCCTCAAGATTGAGGCAAATCCTTCATCATCAGCCCTCTAGATTGAGGCAAATCCTTCATCACCAGCCCTCTAGATTGAGGCAAATCCTTCATCATCAGCCCTCTAGATTGAGGCAAATCCTTCATCACCTGCCCACTAGATTGAGGCAAATCCTTCATCATCAGCCCTCAAGATTGAGGCAAATCCTTCATCATCAGCCCTCAAGATTGAGGCAAATCCTTCATCATCAGCCCTCTAGATTGAGGCAAATCCTTCATCATCAGCCCTCTAGATTGAGGCAAATCCTTCATCATCAGCCCTCTAGATTGAGGCAAATCCTTCATCACCAGCCCTCTAGATTGAGGCAAATCCTTCATCATCTGCCCACTAGATTGAGGCAAATCCTTCATCATCAGCCCTCAAGATTGAGGCAAATCCTTCATCATCAGCCCTCAAGATTGAGGCAAATCCTTCATCATCAGCCCTCTAGATTGAGGCAAATCCTTCATCACCAGCCCTCTAGATTGAGGCAAATCCTTCATCACCAGCCCTCTAGATTGAGGCAAATCCTTCATCACCAGCCCTCTAGATTGAGGCAAATCCTTCATCCCCAGCCCTCTAGATTGAGGCAAATCCTTTATCGCCAGCCCTCTAGATTGAGGCAAATCCTTCATCATCAGCCCTTTAGATTGAGGCAAACCCTCCATCACCAGCCCTCTAGATTGAGGCAAATCCTTCATCACCAGCCCTCAAGATTGAGGCAAATCTTTCATTATAAACCCTTTAGGTTCGGGTAGAACTTCCACATCTATCAATCATTTTAGAGAGATTCTCAGAGAGTCCCCTACCATCTTCAGCAGAAGATAACAGAAGTCCGAACCAATTCTTCGAACTTTGTAATCATATGGATCGGCCAGCGATTAAAAAATCACTCGCAGTCAAATCACCCCGATTCCCAGGGCAAGCACTGTCTATTCGCAATTCAAGGATCCGTGTCCAAACAAATATCATGAACTTCCTCACCAACTCAATTATCGTGAGCTTCCTCACTCCTTCGTCTAAAATTATAAGCTTCCTCACTTGTCGTGAGCTTCCTAACTCCTCTGTCCAAAATCATGAGCTTCCTCACCGCTCAATTCTTGTGAGCTTCCTCACTCATCGTGAGCTTTCTCACATCGTGAGCTCCTTACTTATTATGAGCTTCATCACTCATTTGTCCAAAATCATGAGTCCCCCTCACCTACCTATTGATTATTGTGAGCTTCCTTGCCTGTCACTTATCGTGAGCTTTCTCACTTATCGTGAGCTTCCTCACTCCTTTATCCAAGATCATGAGCTTCTTCACTTATTATGAGCTCACTTGTCGCTCTTGAGCTTTCTCACTCTGGTTTCCTCAAACTGTCAGGACTCCGCGTCTGATCCGTTTTGCTTACAAAGCACACTTCCTAAAGTCCAGAAGTTTGCCCCTAGACCCAGAGTCTTCTAAACCTTGATGTCCTTATCCGAGTCATCACAGTCACAAACACTAGCATAACACCAGCCCACTCGGAGTGGCACACCCCACAGCACTTGCTCATACTAGGGTCATAACACTAGACATGATAGGACTCATGACACAATTCATATCACATCCATGCATTGCATATCACTCTTATTGCATAGCATCCGCCTGATTGTTGTGTATGTGCATGTGTGATTTATTCCTTTGAGCTCTGAACTACGTCCTGGTCTGATTCCCCTTGGGATACGTAGGCAGCTCACACAGAGCGCGACCAGCACTAGCCTCAGCATCATTGCATCTTTTGCAACGCTTTTTATCCTAAATCTATAGCCTCCAAAAGACCCGTCTCTTCAAAACTTTGGCACTCGCTTGCGACATGCGTTGCCTCGCAAGTTCCTGCCAAAGAGGGGCAAACTGTAGACACCCCATTTTGTCGGCTATTAGATTTAGGAGACCCATAGCTTGGTGGTTCACAATGATCGTAAAAGACTCAAAAAGACTCCTGGAAGTCAGCTCTATCTCTCAAAATGCTCAGATTGACCAAAATGCCCCTGAAAGCCCGAAAACTCCCAGATTTGGTCCCGAAGTTCTGAAAACATGCTATGTCGTAAGAAAAATGATAAAATGAGTTTTTAAGTAAAACTGGATGAAATCGTCAGCTCCCAGAGACACCCGGAAGTCCCGGAAGTTCCCCGAAAGTCCCCGTTGACCGGTTTGACCAAGGTTTAACCAGGTTTTGACCAGAGTTTGACCAAGATTTGACTTTGGAATCGGGGCACCGAAACAATTTTCAAATATTTTTCATGGATACTAGAGGTCAATAGCTTTCCAACGGTATATCGCACATAATTCCTGGATTTAAAACGAATTTATTTTGAATTTCCGAAGGCGAAAAGGGCGATCAAATCAGCATTTATCGCGAATACCGCAAAACTTTTCAAAGTGACCTATCCCCAAACTATTTTTTATGTAAAGTAGACTCCATTACCTTTCCAACGGTATATCACAACCTCAATTTGGAGTTCGTATGCATTTTCTGTGAATTTCGGACGAAATAGGGCCTTTTCGCGAATACCGGAACCTCTGGGGGCCTAAACATAATTTTCTGGGCTTCTGAGGAGCAGTGCCGCCGCGGCACTGGCCCAGTGCCGCCGCGGCACTCAAACCTCGCAGAGTCCATTTTTGTAATTTTTTTGGGGGTCCAATTTGATTAATTGAAAGCCAAAACGACATAGTTTTATGTTCACAGTTGTTTGGGACCAATGGGAGTACTTCTAAAACCCCAAAACCACCCCAAATTGGCCTATTTAAACCCCCCATTGCTCTTCATTTTGAGGGGGCCAAGTGCAAAAGCTTGAAAAGTTGTAGAGAAGAAGAGAGGTAGAGATAGGTTTAGAAGAGAGAAAAGGAGCTTCCTCCTACTATTTTGCTATAGAAAGTGAGTTCTAATCTTGTGTTCTTCCATTACCTCTCTTATACTTCACATCCCAAACACCCCCAATCACCATTCTTGAGCATTCTTGAGTTAGGAAGCTACTTCCATGTCCAAATGTCAAAATCTATGAGTGAAACACCAAGCTACAAGTCCAAAATCACATTGATTATCATCTATTGATTGCTATTTACTTGCTTTGATTATATATATGTTCATCTCTTCTTATCTCATTTCTTTTTTATTTTCTTTATTTACTTACTAGTTCATCATCATCTAAGTGATGACATGAAGTTTGGGGTGAGTGAATCCTTATGGATAGTAGCTCTTGACCTCAAAAACATGTTTGATAGATGATGATCATAACCTCAATACTTCCAAGATGTTCTTGAAATGTATTGAAGTTATGTCCAAAATAAAAATGAATCTCTCCAATAATATTGGTTCTTTGATGATTCAAGGTTGGATGAGGTTCTAAGTGGTCACATGGTCATCTCAAGAGTTTAAGTTCATGCTTTGAACATCTATTGCAAAACCCCCAATCAAGAACTCAAACTCTATTTCAAACCCAAATCCATTTTCTTCAAGAATGATCCAAAACAGTGAGCTGTTCAGATTCAAAGATTTGTTTTGAATTAAATACTTGAGTTATGATGATGAAACCACTTGGAAAATCTTCCTAAGGCATCATAGTTTGTCCCCAATTTTTCCCATCAATTATAGAAATGTGAAAGTATTTGTTTTGGATGTGAGAAGTTCATATTCATAATCTGCCTCTGTTCTCACAGAATGTTCACCCAACTTCTTGCACTTATTCTGGACATTTTCATCACTGTACATATACCTTTTCTATTTTGTTTATAAAACTTGGGTGTCTTAGGAAACTTTTGGTATATAATGGGTCATCATAAACCTTTTCTTTGATTTATGAAAAATCATACAAAATCAGTCAACAGTGCAGCTTTTGTTTCTGAGTCATGTGTACATTCTAATTTTTTTCTTTTAATCTGTGATAGCTATTGATGTTTGGCTTTTTGAGTTATTTTCTAGACACAATAAGAATGATCTCAGATTTTTCTCACATTTTTCTAGGCACGTTTGACCTCCCATTATAATGTTGCAAAGTGTCATATGCAGTCTGTCCACTATTC
Organism: Hydrangea macrophylla; assembly: GCA_033977485.1. Classification (NCBI taxonomy): domain Eukaryota; kingdom Viridiplantae; phylum Streptophyta; class Magnoliopsida; order Cornales; family Hydrangeaceae; genus Hydrangea; species Hydrangea macrophylla. The sequence goes on along the minus strand of CM066990.1, from coordinate 6,162,843 downwards.
ACAGCAAGCACATTTCAACTTTTATTCTTTGATTTGATGCTCATATGCATTCCAAATTAGCTCACATCTTAGGAAGTAGTTCATACTACATTTGTATATATCCCATGTTGATTTAATCCATTCATTCATGCACATTTTAGACTTCTAAGTCATTTTAGAAATCCATGAACACAAAACACACTACAACCTTTGCACATTTTTAGGTTCATACAATACATTCATGCAAGATTTGGGGTTTTTGTAACTCTTAATCCAAGAAGATTATAAGGAATGAACTTGATCACACGTTCATGCTTCCCCTCGATATAATCATCCTTTCTCATCCGTCCCGGGGATTGAGAGATCTTCTTTTCTCAAAAAATAACATGCATCATTCTAGTTTGCTAAGCATATTTTGATTTCTTTAATTATTTGCTTCAAGAACAATTTATGTCCCCTTTAGATTAGGAAACTTTATTAATTGATATATGATTAGACGATTTTTCCTAGGTTTATTTGTGTGATTTTCACTTTACATTGTATGATATTTGGCTTAGATCTTATGAATGATATCTTATCTTTTGATCTTCCAATTTCAAGTTTTCTTATGTGATGTAATATACTACAATAGTATTAATTGTCGAACCAAACATAGTATAAGATGATTATTTGGATGCTAATTGAGGCCCGTCGAAAGACGGGGCGAGTTGAGGGTGTTTTAGTCGCGACAAAGGCTCCTTCCTCTCTCGTACCAAAACCCCGAACCAAGTTCTTTGGTTATGAAGGGTCGGTGCCCTTATCCGCTTGGGTGAGTCAAAATTAGGTTTCTTGGTTCCTTAAAGACCAAGTGGCGACTCTGTATCTGTTTTCAACAGACCTTTCGTTTTCTTTCCTTGATTCAAATCAATTTCAAAACAATCTCAAACAAGAGAGAAGCGGTGGAATCCCGGTATCCACAGGAAGGAATTCTTTTCTATGCCTACCAAGCAGTAAGAGAAGAGAAAGAAGATATGTGATATAGTGACAGCGGCTGCAGCAATCATATGACTGCAAATGAAAACATATTCTGTGAGATTGATACATTGATCAAATCACGAGTCAGAATGGGGAATGGTGCTGTAGTGGAGGCCAAAGGCAAAGGCACGATTATCGTGGAGACGAAGAAAGGTACGAGATTTATTCAAAATGTTTTGCTAGTTCCCAATTTAGAGCGATATTTACTTAGTGTTGGTCAAATGATGGAAAATGGGTATTCCTTACACTTTGATGGAGACTCATGCACCATCTATGACAAGAAAAATAAAAGTTTGGTAATAGCTGTTGTGAAAATGAAGAAAAATAGAAATTTTCCTATTCAAATGAGAAATGCAAAGGATACAGCAATGAAGGCTCTAGACGTTAAAGCAACGGAGACTTCAATTCACACCTCGACAGCAGAAGTGACACCTCCAGCATCACTAAAGAAAGAAGACTCATCTTTTGATTCCCCTCCTAAAAGAACTAAAACATCAACAGATATCTATGAAAGATGCAGCTCAGCAACTACAGAATTAGAAAGAGAGATAACCGCTAGCAAACAGATCAAGTTAAATGATTGCACAACTGAAAAGAAAGTCACAAATATCTTCAAAAAGGTCCTACTGATCGGGAGAGAACAAATCCTAATTATACGCCTTAACGCACATTTGTTAGTACTTTTTATCCTATTTTTGTGTATTTTTACTTCGTTTTCTATTTTTTGACAGTTTTTGGAAGAAAACAAGTATTCCAAGCTAAACATGGTGAAAAAGCAAAAGAAAAGAAGTTGAAAAAGGCCTATCACGCGCGTGGCCCGCTCGCACAGAATACATGAACCTCGCTCGTGCGACTCGCTCGTGTGACCTCCCATCATCGCTCTCGCACGGCCCGCTCGCGCGACATGTGTAAATATCAAAGTTGTGTATTTCACTATACTGAAGACTCCTATGCAAACGAAACTGCCAAATTACGTCCAGACTATAAAATATAGCAGTTTTAGTGCGTTTCGGCTTAGGAAAGCTTCCAAAACTTGTTCCAAACTCTATATATACTTTGTTTTTATTCCATTTTTAGGTTAGACTATATTATACACATATACATACAGCCATATACAACAATATACACAGCCATCGAAGAGAGGAAATTAAGGAGAAGAAGAAGAAGACCAAGGATTCTCATGGCCTCCTCCATCAACCTCTTATCGTTCATCAATTCCATGGCCAACTAAACCTAGATCTAGGGTTTCAATGAAACCCTAGCCAAGTAATAGGGAGTTCTTTATATTTTTATTTTAGTTTTATTATGTATGGATGATGATTACATGTTTAGTGGATTTAAAAAATAAAATCGTGCTTCTATTTATTAAATCCTTACTTTCAAAGTTTGTTCTTGTCTTAGATCTATTTTGACTCTGATGTGCTCAATGGTCTATATCTGCTGTGCTTGTATAGATTATTTACATGTAATGGTACTTAATTGAATTATGCTATCAAGTATCCGAATAGTTCATGCCTAGGTTAGACGGATTATGCCACAACCCTAGTTTAGTGTGAGATAATTCATGCTAATCGAAGATGGATTATGTTGGTGCTTGAACCATGGTTATTTTCTTGATGAAGGAATTGGGCTTGTACTTACAATTCTCCATTATCATCCAACTTAATAAGCTAATTGAATGCCTAAATACCCTTATTATGAAGCTAGTGGTGGATTTGCAATCCTAGATTCCCTAAACATATTTATAAAAGCAATTTTAAATCACTTTCATAGTTTAGATTTATTTTCATTAGTCTTATTAGTTTAATTAAAATTCAAATCAACTTCCGTTTTCATAATTAATTAGATTTAGGTTTTAAAATTAAAAGTTGTAATTCAATCTATGTGGATTCGACCTTTACTTTCACTACTACAAATCTCTAGAAAAGTAAAGTACACTTTTTACATCTTAATACTGACAACATCAAATTTTGGTGCTGTAGCCGGGGATTACAAATTACTACCTTTAGTTTTATAATCTTAGTTTAGTTAATTCGTAAATATTAGACTAGAATTTCTTTTTATTATTTTCTATTTTTATTTTGAGTCACTAACTTTTCTTTTTGTTTTGTAGGTTCACTCAAGTTAGCAAATTCTAGCGTTTTGGAAAAGCTTAGTGCACCAAAGGAGCTAATGCGAAAAATAAAATAAATAAAATACAAGTAAATTGCTTCCTTTGAAATTCTCTTCAAACCACTGTAAGTCAGGGTGTTGTGATGCACTATTTGCATTAGTTTAGGAGAGAATTGCACTGCATTAGCTAGGAAACCCAGGGCGCTAGGCTTTGACGTGTTCATTGCATTACAGGATAATATTACATGCATCATAGTAGTACTGTGTGCTTGATTACTTGCGTGGTTGTTTTTCGTAATCGTTGAGTTAGTCATTGTTTTAGTCTATTTTCTTTTAGTTTATATTTGGTATACATTCAAGTGCGGAAACATGATGCAAATTCCTAGAAATTTCTAGAACTATTGAATTATTCTAGAGTTGTGTAGAGTTGTTAATTCCTAGAATATTCTAGAATAATCTAAAGATAGAAAGTCACATGCATCTAGAATATTCCTAGAATTATCTAAGAATTAGCTAGATTGAATACAATCTAGAATATTCCTAGAATTAGCTAAATTATGTACTACCTAGAATGTGTATGTACTAGAAAATTCTAGAAGAGTCAAGATATATTACTTAAGTGTCTTATAAATAGATGTAAGCAAGCCATTTTACAGGTGGAATGAATGAAAGACGTTTCCAATTAAGTCTTCCATATCCTGTACTATTGAAAGCGTATACGAATCACCAACTATTCCAAACAAATACCTTATAAACTATTCCGTACAAACTAACTGTGGTGTCAAAGCACCCCAAAAACCAACAATTAATTCATACTTTCTTTGTTGGTCTTCTATATAACAAAATTTACGTCAACCACTGGTTTTTATATTTAATTTTACTGTATGGATGGTGATGGTGGTTGGAGATGTGGAACAGTGAATGGTAATTTGAAGAAGAAAGAAAATGGTGGAAGAAAGTAGAGGAAAGAGAATTAATGGGGGGAAAGTTAAGATGACATTTTAAATTCAAAATGCCTAACGTAATTTTAAAGAGATTGTAACTTCTTGAGTTTGCTTTTAATAAAATGCTTTGTTATCAAAAAAAAAATTTAATTAATTAATAATAATAATAAATTTTTTTTGAAATTTATGTTAATTTTAAAGAAAAACTTAAGGGTTTCTTTACCTCAAATAAGTCTCCAATGTTGATGATTAAAGCCTCTGGATTTGGTTTAACACTGATCCATTTTCCATCTTTGACAAGCTGCAAACCTCCAATATGATCTTGATACAATATAGTGAGAAAGTCACTATCAGTATGTGGCATTAGCCCTAAGACCTTAGAAGATATTGGGCATGCTGGGTATCTGTTCATTCGAAGATAGCATGAACTCGGCAGGCAATTTTTTTCAATTAAGTTGGACTTACATCCAAGATACTCAGCTAATATTTCAGCTATTTTTTGAGCCAGCTCAGAAACCACTGCTGCAAATTCTTCAATTGTAGAGCTGCAAAATAATAGAAGATACAAAAATCAAGAAAATGCATAGAAATGCAATCACAAATTAAATTAATAAGTTTAAGAGATATTTATTGAATATAACGTTGTATGACATGTGTCATATTCTAGTAACTATGTTGATAATGAAATAAAAACCGAATGGGACATACATCACTCAGTGGAGGCCTAGATGAGCTAAAAATCTCTCTTTAAAGTCACGCTAAAAAGACATGAAACCATATGGGAATTAAAACAATCAGCACCCTAAACTACAATAAAGTACATATAATTAGCGTAAAGATTTAACTCGCTCATCATCAAGCATATCATAAGATTATTAATTTTCACCCTAAATTTCAAAATGCATGCGTCTTTTTGGAAAAGTAGAATATAAATGAGAGAGCAGTAAGATTGTGTTTTGTATTGACAACTTCGGAGTGCATTCTCACCATTAATTGTAATTACATCATCATCTTCATTATCAACTTATTGTAAAGATGTATTCTAGCTGATACCATGTTTATTTACTTTTTTCATAAAAATAAGCCTTAATTACTTGTTCTACTTTTAAATTGGAGATGGTGCTTTAAAAATTTGCATTTGAGGAAACGAATTGGGGGCTTAGAAAACTCTATGTCCCTCAATTTTCTAGCGAAATAACTCTCAATAAATTTCCATCTTAATCTCTGTTAGAATATATAAGAGAGAGGGAGAGAGAGCGAGACAATACTATGAATTGTGTATTGAATGGTGTGATGAAACCTTACAATGAGTAGCCTTTATATAGGCAAAGAGAGAATCCTAAAAGGGAAAGAGAAGTACCTAGGCTAGTAGTACAACTGGTAGTACAATGTATCTAGACAGTAAGTATAGTAAGATACAATAGGTACAAGAATGTAGACCAAAATTCTAATATTATTCTAATAGCCCCCCTCAAACTCAAGGTGGTAGAATGGAAACCAACTTGAGTTTGGAAACTAAATCCTGAAGACGTCCCGATAGATGAGCTTTGGTGAATACGTCAGCAGTCTGATCGATGGAGGAGACTGAGTTAAGTCGAATGGTACCACAAGAAATATGATGACGAACAAAATGACAATCAATCTCAATGTGTTTTGTACGTTAATAGAAAACATCACTATGAGCAATTTGAATGGCACTTTGGTTGTCACAACTGATGGTTGTAGCTGTTGGATGATTGAACCCCATGTCCTTAAGTAACCAGCGTAGCTAGAGAAGTTCCTGAGTGGTATCAGCAAGGGCACGATATTCAGCTTCTGCACTAGATCGGGCAACAACAGTTTGCTTCTTACTGCGCCAGGAGATGAGAGAGTCACCCAAGAAGAAGCAATACCCAGTGGTGGAACGACGATCAGTAGGATCTCCTGCCCAGTCTGCATCTGAGTAGGCACATAGCTCAAGAGAGGAGTGAGCAGAGAAGTGGAGGCCGTGAAATAAGGTCCCTTTGATGTACCTGAGAATGCAGAGAACTGCTGCATAATGAGGAGAACGAGGAGCAGATAGCAATTGGCTTATAATATGGACAGCATACGAGATATCAGGTCTAGTAACAGTTAGATAAACGAAACTCCCAACAAGCTGACGATTAAAGTAGGATCATCCAAGGGTATACCATCCATAGGAGTGAGCCTAGAGTTAGGCTCGAGAGGAGTGGTACTAGTCTTGCTGTTTGTAAGTCCCGCCCATGTAAGTAAGTCTAAGGCATATTTAGCTTGAGAGAGATAATATCCGTCGGAACTGAAATTGATCTCAAGGCCCAGAAAATAGTTAAGTTTGCTGAGATCTTTCATTTCAAAATGTTGGCTGAGATGGGTTTTGAGATCCAAGATTCCAGATGTATCATCTCCTGTGATAATCATATGATCCATATAGAGGAAAAGTAGAATAATGCCCCGGTCAAATTTGCGGATGAAAAGAGCTGAATCATATGAGTTGCCTGTGAACCCAAAGCGCTCAACAATGGTGCTGAACTTTGCAAACCAAGCCCGAGGAGCTTGCTTGAAACCATATAGAGCTCGGTGGAGCTTGCAAACTTGATGAGGATGATGATGATAACCAGGAGGAGGACACATATAAACTTCTTCAGTGAGGTCAACATTGAGGAAGGCATTTTTGACATCCATTTGGAATAAGTCCCAACGGCGAACTGCAGCAACTGCAATGAGGCTGCGAACAGAGGTGAAACGGGCAATAGGGGCAAATGTTTCCTCATAAACAATCCCATACTCCTGGGTAAAGCCCTTGGCTACTAGGCGGGCTTTCTAGCGTTCAATGGATCCATTTGAGTGAGTTTTGATCTTGTAAACTCACTTACATCCCATAGCATGCTTGCCACTTGGCAAGTCCACCAAATCCAATGTGTGATTTTGTTCAAGTGCCCGCAATTCATCATCCATTGCTTTCTGCCAAAGAGGATTATAATTGGCCTCATGGTAAGATTGAGGCTCATGATGAGAGAGAATCGTAGAAAAATAGTGGTAATCCTGAAGATGAATTGGAGAAGCTTTTACTCGGTCGCTACGTCTAGGAAGAGGGTCAGGGTCTAATGCAGACCCATCAGATGGAACAGGCAGTTCAGTAGAGACTGTGGTGGACAATTCAGATGAAGTATCTGTAGATGTGGATGTGGGTAGAGGGGCAGGCAAAGTTGCTGATTCAGAGTGAGAGCTTATATCAGGGGTGTTAGGAAATAGATCTACTAAGGGGTCAGTGAAGTAGAAAGGAGTATTGGTAGGAGATAGATGAAACTGGGACATGGATGAGAACATTTTGTGTTCCCAGAAGACAACATGATAAGACACACGAAGACGTTTGGAGTAAGGGTACCAAAATCGATAGCCTTTGTGTTCAATACCATACCCCAAGAAACAACATCAGCAAGCTCGAGATTCTAGTTTTGTGCGCTCATGTGGCTGTAGTAAGACAAAGCAAGCAGAACCAAAGACTTTAAGGGTAATATAGTTAGGAGGATGGTTATATAGATGCTCATATGGTGACTGATTTTTAGTAGTGGGAGAAGGGATACAGTTCATGATGTAAATGGCAGTGAGGGCAGCCTCTCCCCAAAATTGTTCGGGACATGAAGCAGATGTGAGAAGAGCTCGAACAGTATTAAGAATATGACGGTGTTTATGCTTGGCTCTCCCATTTTGTTGGGAGGTTCCTGGACAGGAACGATGGGGAAGGGTGCCATGCTGGCGAAGAAAATTTAGAACACCTTTTTCTTTGTATTCTTGGGCATTATCAGCTCGAAACACTTTGATATTGCAAGAAAATTGAGTTTTGATCATGTTAGCAAAATCAAAGTAAATATGGGGTAATTCAGATCGATTTTTCATTAGATATAGCCAGGTGTATCATGAAAAATCATCGACAAAGATTACATAATATCTAGATCCTCCCATTGTGACAGTTGGAGAGGGACCCTAAACATCAGATTGAATTAAATCAAAAGGTGCAGAGGAAACAGAATCACTATTATTAAATGGTAAAGTTGGTTGTTTGGCAAGTTAACAAGGTAAACAATCAATATTTTTGACTTTAATTGAACCTAACTGACCACTTGACACTAAGGATTTTAACCGACTTAGCAAACATGATCTAAACGAGAGTGCCAAAGGTGAAAAGGTGAGGTGGACGATACTGACGCTGCAGCTTGAGTTGGTGAAATGAAGTGAGAAGGAATATGGAGATTGTTCAGTTCAAATAATCGTCCTATTTTATGACCTGCCCCAAGAGTCTGGCCCATTTTTGGGTCTTGTACTAGACATCCAGAATTAGAGAAAGAGACGGTAAGTCCGAGTTCACACAATTGACCAAGAGATATGAGATTTAAAGTGAGTGTAGGAATAAGATAAGTGTCAGGGAGAGATGTGTGAGTGGTGGAGACTAGCCTTATATGAATGACGTTCATACGGGAACCATCAGCTATGTGTATGGATGGTGCATTGAGAGTAGAATGTTTGGTAGAGAATGTAGTGGGATCAGAGGTCATATGGTTACAACAACTAGAGTCAAAGAACCAAGAAGATATACCTGGGGCAACAGATAGAGCAGTAGGAGACGTGTTATCAGAACAATCCAGAACTCGTTTGATGATGTCTGCAAGGAGAGAATCAGAGATGGATGAAGGGGTAGACAACTTAGAAGATGATGACACCTTGGTAGAATAGCAGTGGATGATGATGAACAACCTCGGGACCGATTATCCTGTGAATATCTAGTAGGATTCTCATTGCAATCATTAAGATAGTGCCCTGGTCCACGCTTGTGACAGAAAGTACACACTCTGATAGGACAATGCAACAGAATATGTCCTGCTTTGTGACAGTATCTGCAAGAGGGATCTGTGAGAGGCTCCACGATGTGTAACATAAGTCTGAGAGTGGTAGAATTGATCTGGATGACAGTGGTCGGGTGGTGATATGACGGAGGAAGCCTGGATGAGGAAGTGGCAGCCGAGCAATGGAGGCAGCTGGGTGGTGGTGACCTGGTGACAGTGGCGGTGACCGACCGACGAAAGCGGTGACAGCGGCAGAGCCCAAGTTGAGATGGCGAGGTGATTGGAAGGAGGACGTCGGGCAGGGTAGAAGTGGATGGTGGTAGCCGGGCAGTGGAGGTGACCGGACTAAGACGACACGATTAAAAACTTGAGGCAACTACAAAAAAGATTTCGGATATAGAGGATCCACTATTGTGGCAACCACAAAGCATACTTTCCTTTTAAGAAGTTACCAAGAGGAGGAAGAGACCACCAGGAGCTTATAGCTCTGATACTTAGAATATGTAAGAGAAAGGGAGAGAGAGTGAGACAATACTATAAATAGTGTATTGAATGGTGTGATGAAACCTTACAATGAGTAGCCTTTATATAGGCCAAGAGAGAATCCTAAAAGGGAAAGAAAAGTACCTAGGCTAGTACAACTGGTAGTACAATGTATCTAGACAATAAGTATAGTAAAATACAATAGCTACAAAAATGTAGACAAATATTCTAATATTATTCTAACAATCTCTACCCCTAATTTGGCTTTATTCTCTCTCTCTCTCTCTCTATATATATATATGAAATATGTATATATTAATATGCTTGGTATATGAACAAAAAGAAGTCATTTTCATACCAAATGGAGCATATATATATATATAATGGTAAAATGAAGCTGGCCGGTAAATTAACAAGGTGCCTCCATTACGTTACCCCATTTAAAACATACAACATGGTTAACATTTGGTGAAAAAACTGTGTGCATGAAGACTCCTTAGAGACACTAAAAAATTTCCAATGTAAGTGTGTTTATATTATATGTATTTACATACATGTACAAAGTACCTAAGGGTATTGTTGAGTGCTTTCAGTCTTGAAATCTCACTAAGAGGAATGTGAAAAGCTTCTGACCAAGAAAGCTGCATCGGAGAAGTAGCAGTAGGCGTCCCCCATCGATAACAACCCGTTGACATGAAGTCCAAAAGCTTCTCATTAGCTTTCTTGTTAAATGGCTGCCGAAAAAGCTTCACTTGCTCACAATACATCCTTTCAAATACCTCTTTAGAAATCCCATGATTCACAACTTGGAAGAACCCCCACTTTCTTGCAGCATCAACAATACTTCTCTTACACTCAACCTGATTAAGGCTTAATTGATTAAGATCAATAAGTGGTGGCTCATATTGGTTGTTAACATTAAATGGGTTCTTCTCATCCACTCTTTCTCTATTTTCATCTTCTCCTAATATGTTGCTGAGAATGGTCTTGTAGGTTTCCTGAAATGGCGGATCATATTCCATTTTTGGAAGCTGAAGATGAATGAAGATATATAGAGACAAAATAAAATGGTGGCATTGGTTTCTCTATATTTCCCAAGAGAGAGACTATACAAATTTGAACTTTTGTGAATGAGGACCACATGAATAAATGGTGGGTTATCTTTAATTTCCTGCTGACGATATTAGTGCAATAGGTATTATAGGAAATAGTTGATTAATACTAGGGGGACTTTGAGCCTTAGTTTCAAAGTAGTTCCACCCAAATGGGGATAATAAAGCGGCTAATGATGGTAGGTTTGGGGTGTGGTTTGAAATGTGTGCCTAGCACTTCTCTACTTACTATTACAGTATTATTCTTGGTTGGGAAATTTAATTTAACTCCTAGCTAGCAACCTCATTTTCTGTTCCATAGATATACATTAAGGTCCCAATTGACAAACTTGAAATTAAGTACTGTCATAAGCAAAATATTCTAGAGGTTAAAACATATCGGATTGAGTGATTTTCTTTTAGTAGAATTTTTTACTTTAAATTTTTTAATATGTTTTAGGACACTTTTTAAGTTCAGAGAAGCCCTTGTATATTATCTAGCAGACTGAAAAAAAATAATTCAGGTTATATAGGCCTAATGATATCGTGAGTATATCAGCCGTTCCTAATGACCTGTTTTGGTATTCCATGAATATGTATATACCCACTGATAAGCTGTAAAGCTTTTAATATATATATATATATATATATAGAAACTGATCATAACAACGCATCAGTCCATTGAACAAAATTAAAAGCATCATGATTTTTTTTTAATATGGTAATTCCTACATTTTCTTGGGATGATGTAACCGATTATTGTATCCATAACTTTATTTCAGAACTACCATTTTTCCAAATGGTCTCGTTCCAGATAGTGATTTCAAAGTTGAGATGCTAGAAAATTTGTTAATTAGTCCCTTCAAAGTCACGGGACAAGCTAAAATTTCATAAGAGAAGTTAAGATCGATTGCTATGCGTACCATTTACTTTTAGTTTAATCCAATTTTTACTCAAAATTCTACAAAAGCGACACTGTCTCATTTGATTTTCTGGCAAACTAAAGCAAAGACCACTCAATGTACATTTAATGAAAAATGTAAGGCACTCACCATATTTCACAACACATTATTCCATAACAGGGCTTTGACATTTAATTGTACAAATGATAATAGTACCTTTCTTCAACAAAATATTTTTACACAAATTGATCTCTCTCTCTCTCTCTCTCTCTCTCATCATCTTATCTTATTATATCTATTATATATATATAAAGAGCAAAGTCAAAATTCTTTCCACACTGTGCCTGCCATATGGTATTTTGTGGGTATTTTTTTTGTCCATTTGATATTGCTTAATTTCTTTTTTTTTTTTTTATATTATAAATTCATTGTTTTCTTTATATCATTATACATACACATATATATGTGTGAACCATATCATAATTATTATATGTTAATATATACAAAATATCTTCAACTTCTCAAAATCATAACAATTTTTTAATAGATTCAACTTCTAGAGTCTTTTTATCTTTCACTTATTAAATTATATTTTATTGGATAAATAAACCTCTTTGCATTCAAATGTATTAATTTAATTCGTATATATATATATATTTGTTGGTTCATGTATTAGAAAATACGTACAATAGTTCAATTATGTTCAATGTATGCTTATGACTATCATAAAAAAAAAAAATTTAAAAAATGTATATTCATGTATTTGTGACAAATATAATAACTCTTTAGATCTTTTAGACAACTATAAAAGGATTTGCCACTTGGCTTAAGGAGAGGCAAGGCTAGCAAAGTTTTACAATTTTGCTCATTAAATTACTCCAAACATCTTTTCTTATTTAGCAGTGATTCTCTAACAATAACTCCACTATTTTATTAATATGAGTGTTGAATTTGAAATGTTTGAAAATTAAGATTTTATGTTATATAGGATTGACAAATTTTAAATATTTTTTGCATTTTGTTACATATCATCCTTGTTTCTGATAGTTGTTGTCACGTGCATTGCACGGATAAAAAAGCTAGTTTACAAGTAAAATGCAAGACAAAATAGGGATTAATACTAGTTATTTTCTTTTTTAACTTTTACCATGGCTATTAAAGAAGATATTTTTTGTAGTGTTAAATGCACTAGATTTTGCCGATTTTTATTTATGTCGTGTGTTTCAAAAAGTTTGGCACTAATATCTTTGTGGTTCGGAATAAAGTGTAATCATGAGTTTTTCCATCTAATTTAACGGCTCCACACTTGGGAGCCCTAATTTGAAGGGTAAAATGTCTCTTTTACCCCTAAAAGTCACATTAAAAGGAAAATAAGTAATAGCTAGTTTCTTTGAGTCAAGCACACAACCTGTATCAAGAAAATTCTAAAAAATATCAATGATTTTTCCTCAACCAATTTGAAACCATTGGTTTCTCTCTAAATGAATTAAAGTAAATAGCTTATGTTCTAAACACTATTATGAAGGTTTGGGGGTAAATTGGTCATTTCAGCTTGCTTCGTTAGACATTTTAATGATTACACTTTGGTCTGAACCACATGAGGCATTAGTTCCAAAATTTAAAGCACAGGAGATAAGTGAAAATTGGCAAAACCAAAGAGGGTGTAAGTGTCAATGAAAGATACATTGTAATACCCTATGTTTTTATTGTACTTTTGTATTTCTGTATATATAGACAAAGACACTTTAACTTATTCTTGCCTCTGCTGAATTTTAGGTCCTAATCGATTGGCCTTTATACCAATTGATTGTCATCTTTTGAACTCCAATCGATTGCCATCTTTCCCAATCAATTTTTATGCTGCCAACATGTAATCATTACATGACAATATCCCAATCAATTGCCTTGTTATCTAATTGATTGCCTTGAAATATCTGTGCTCAGTCGATTACCTCTGGTTCTAATCGATTGTCATCTGCAAAGACAAGTTTTCTTCATTGCTTCATATTTTACATATGGCAGTTTCAATTTCTATATATATGAGTTCAATTTGTGCCTTGGGAAGGTTTTCATAGTTTTGGACGAGAGAGAGAGAGAGAGAGAGAGAGAGAGAGAGAGAGAGAGAGAGTATATTATATACACACATCCATACATATATCTATACACAAACACAAGCACATACTGCCTTTGGTAGAAGGAAGAAGAGAAGATCAGAAAGGAGAGAAGAAGAAAGAGAACAGAAAGGGAGACAGAGGAGAGGTAGGGAAGAGATCAAGAGGAGTAGAGAGAAAGCTTAAGCTCTAAAGCCACCACCCACACACCAAACGCACCCTAGGTGAGTCCAACTCACTTGGTCCTTTTATTATGAAGTTTTAAAAGTGTTAGAGAAGTTTAGATGTAAGAATTACGTCCTTTAGACTTTTTAAATTTTCTGGACTAAGTTTATGTTAGAGAAGACGAAGTCCCAATCGATTGGAAGTTTTTCCAATCGATTGCCATAGGATCCAATCAATTGGATAGTTTCCAATCGATTACTATTATTTGTATACCAATTGATTCCCAAAGTTGCCAGTCGATTGGCATTGATGGTGACCCAATCGATTGCCAAGTTTCCCAATCGATTGGCAATTACAGAATAAGGATTGCTTCGTTTATTTATTATATAAGGGGTTCGATCTCCTAATCATCAATCTTGACTTCCATGATGTGACTATGGAGTAACAAGTGACAAGGTGATACAGTATGGGAATAATACATGTGTTGAATAATAGATTAATGAATTAAATAATGGAACTATTGATGTAATGTTGTTAACCGAATTGAGAAGCCGACGTGCATAGTCATGGGTCTGTCGATTGTAGAGGTCGATACTATTTACAATTGTGAGTATGAATGCGGTCGTGAGGATTGTATGATGACAGGTGTGGGATCCTATGGTGCTAGGATAGGATCGGGACTACATGTCAGCTTAATGTATAATAGAGTAGGACTATGTGTTAGGTTAATGTATGATAGAGTTACACTACATGTCAGGTTAACGTATGATAGAGTTGGACTGCATGTCCGATTTGGGAGGTTATGTGATGTGGGACATCGTGTTAAGTTTAATATATTAAGGCTACGTGCAGTAACGTGTCGGGGCTGCATACCGTAATAGTATTGCTGTGTGCTATAATATTACTGAGTAATGTGATATTGCTAAGTGTTGTAATATTGCTGAGTGCAGTGGTATTGTTGAGTATGGTGGTGTAGCTGAGTGTTGTGGTATGATGGAGCTGAGTGCCGTATTATATCAGGGTTGCATGCTGTATTATATCAGGGCGGGTTCGCTAGAACTTTAGGTATGTGTGTCGGGATTTGATAGCTTATGTGGTATGGGACTATGTGTCTAATCAATGTGTTGGGAGTTAGAACTACGTGTTTGAGTTATGTGTTAGAGATTGGGACTATATGTCGGGTTTGAACAAGTCATGATGTATTGGGCTACGTCCCAGGTTAGAAAGGGATTGTCAAGGAATGAGTTATGTATTGTGAGATGTAACGTTGCATGCGTGATGCGGGTCACGTTATGGTGAGATTAGATTAGGACGATATCAACTATACATATTGATTTAGTGTATTCATGAACGTGAACGACAAGATGATTCTTAAATAATGCTGTTGTTATATGCTACAAATCTATAGATACTCTGTTAGTGTTTACATGCACTCGACTTTCGTAGCTGACGGCGTTTATGTCGCTGGATATTCGATATGCAGCTGGCCAAGGTTATGAGTATGAAAGAGATTCATACATGGATAAGGGCTACGAGGATGGAGCCTACGATGACGGAGCCTATGCTGATGCTAAGTACTACGCAAGTTAAAGACTTGGAGCTTTACTATAGTTTATATTTATGTTTTAAAGACTGTTGTAACAAATTAAGTTTGTAATTGGCATATATTGCCGTAATACTTTATTTATGTTTCTACAAACACTCATGATTGTGTAACAGTTAGTATTGAACTCTGATTTTCTATATCAACCTTAAAACTTTCCAATGTATGGTTTGATTTATTACTTTGATGATTAGACTTTGGTTATGGACAATTTGGTGATTTTCAACTGTCATGGCCCACGGGTCCAAAAATGAGTTTATTTTCACTATTTTTGCTATTATGGGGCGTGACAGGATTTTTGGTATCAGAGCCTGGTTTGGTAGTCGCATTTACCAATTGTCCAACATTTGTTGAGTTTTGAACCTTAAGATTCCTTGAGATAGGGGTTGACTCTAAGTAATGTTTTGGAGATCATCCCTATGGAGTTCTCTGTGCTATTAACGTGATAATAGTTATAACTATTACGTTGCGAATTACTTTCTATGATTATTTATGGATTGGCGACTAACCAATAGACATCTGTATAGGTACCCAACCCTACTACATCGATGGTGGGAATGCTTGTTCGGAATCGTCCCGAACAAATCGAAGATGCACCCCCAGTACCCCATGCTGTTGATCCAACAGGACTGTTCGAAGCCTTTGTGCGTAAGATGGAATGGATCAACAACCCTAATGTGAACAACAATAATAATCATGGACCACCTCTAAGGCTGGTTGAGGACAAAATAGTGGAGCATTTTCGTCATTTTCGTCTAGAGAAGTTTGATGGGAATACAAAGACATGGCAAGTGGAATAGTGGCTCCGAGAGATGGAAGCAATCTTTGATATCCTAGGATGTAACGAGATTGAGAAGCATCGACTGGCGTCATTCTAGTTGAATTATGTGACAGCCAATTGGTGGGAATCGAAGAAGGTAACCGTAGGATAGGACGCGGCCGGAAGGATGCCCTGGATCGCATTTAAAGGGTTATTTCTAGAGAATTACTTTCCTCAAATGGAGAGGAATAAGAAGGAGAGGGAAATCATTGAGCTCAGATAAGGAAACTTTACCGTGAGAGAGTATACGGTACAGTTTAAACGATAATCTCATTTCGCCCTTCATATGATCGATACCCCAGAGAAGAAGAATATGCAGTATCACCAGGGTCTCTCACTGCCACTATAATGGATGACTCTAAATCATCAAGGTCAAAACCTTCAAAGCTATGGTAGGAATGGCAGTCAGTCAAGAGGATATTAATGGTCGGGAGTAAGGAAGTTTTGGGAATCGACCACCACTCAGGGGAAACCAAGGACTAAGACCCCTGATGCGGTTCCAAGGAAATAAGCGTAACTAGATTGGAGAGAGGAAGCCATAACCTCCATTTCCTCAGAACCGCTATGCGACAAACCAAGCACCTTCCCCATAAGGACTTCCTACTGCTATTGAAAGCAATATCGATGGATCGATGCTTCAACTATGGGAAGCCAAGCCATATGGCTAAGGATTTCCGAGCTCCTATGAACTACAACCGGTCGGGCATTCGCTATTATAACTGTGGTAATCACGGCCACATATCAAGGACTGTAGAGCATCCCGTAGGGCATACAACAGACAAGCTGCTCAGGGCCAAGTTAGACAGGCTTAGATGAATGCTATCCTCCTAGAGAATGTAGGATTTAATGAGGTTGAATAGAAGAACAAGGAAGGTACTCTTACGTTATTTAACACTCGAGTTAAGCTTTTATTTGATAGTTGTGCTTCAAATTCGTTTATTGCTATCGGAATTATTAAACTTTTGGGTTTAATTAGTACCCCAGATGCTTGATGTAGCCTTAAATGCGGTATCACCCTTGGGAGTAACCGTAAGATTAGTGAATGTTTGCAAGGACTGTGTCATAACCCTTGACGATAGGATTCTTCCAGCGGATCTAATCGTTTTGTCAATGAAGAAATTTGACATCATCTAATTAGGACTTGATTGGCTCACGAGGTATCGTGCTAAGTTGGATTGTGCCAAAAAGATGATTACATTTCTGGTACCAGGAAGCCAACCTTTTGACTTTCAGTGTAACCCCTTTACTGATTTTCCTTATTAGCCGTCCAACAACCATTGAGAGCTCGAGTTCGGAACTCACTGTTACATAGATTCCCTTAGTCTGAGACTTTGAGGACGTGTTTTAGAATATTTTAGGACTGCCACATAAGCGGGACATTGACTTCTATATTGAATTAGTGCTTGGTACTTTACCACAATTGAAGATTCCTTATCATATGGCACCAATGGAGATGTAAGAACTGAAGAAGCAAGTACAGGATTTAGAAGATCTCAAGTTTGTTCGACCCAGCACGTCGTCTTGGGGAGTGCCAATGCTATTCGTTAAGAAGAAGGAAAGAACTCAACGACTTTGTATCGACTATAAGGAGCTCAACAATGTCAAGATTAAGAATACGTACCCACTCCCTAGAATTGATGAACTGTTTCATCAGCTACAAGGAGCGAAGACTTTATTGAAGATCGATTTACATTCAAGATATCATCAACTATTGGTTCGACCGGAGGGTATTTTGAAGACTTCTTTCAGGACGAGGTATGGGCATTATGAATTCTTGGTTATGTCTTTTGGATTAACCAATGTCCCAGCGGTATTCATAGACCTAATGAATAGAGTTTTTAGACCCTACTTGGATTAGTTCATTGTTGGGTTCATAGATGATATTCTAATATACTCAAAGACCGAGGAGGAACATGAGAAACATGTAAGGATCGCACTACGGACCCTTTGAGATGAGAGAGTCCATTTATAGCGATGCATCACACCAAGACTCGGATGTGTTCTGATGTAAGATAGAAAGGTAATAGCATATGCATCGTGACAATTGAAACCCCATGAATTGAATTACTCGATGCATGACCTCAAGCTAGCCACGATTATTTTTGTACTCAGGATTTGGAAGCATTATCTCTATGGTGAGAAGTTTGATCTGTGCTTGGAGAACAATAGTTTGAGATATTTGTTCTCTCAAAAGGCATTGAACATGAGGCAACGATGTTGGATGGAATTGTTAAAGGATTATGATTTCATGTTGTAGTATCACCCTGGGAAAGCAAATGTGGTAGCCGATGCTTTAAGTCGAAAACCCCAGAGGATAGTTATAGCTTCTCTTATGGTCAAAGAGTGGCAAGCATTGAAAACTTTGGCTGAATGTGGTATTCAGGCCTCAGACCTAAGTAAAGGATGACACTTTGGATGTCTCATGGTGCAACCGACCCTCATCAGTCGTATTTTGGAGGCGCAGAAGAAGAATGAAGGAATTCAGAAGTAGTTCACAAGCAAAGCAATAAAAGAACCAAAGAATTAGAGTTTTGGTGCAGACGGAGTTTTCAGATGTAGAGGTAGACTTTGTGTGCCAGATGAAGATAATCTTAGAAAGGATATACTGGATGAAGCTCACAATTCGCGAATGACTATCCACCCAGGAGCTACAAAGATATACAAAGATTTAAAGAGGAACTTTTGGTGGGAAGCTATGAAATGAGAAGTTGCTGAGTACGTGTCTCAATGTCTTACATGTAAGCAAGTGAAAGCGAAGCATCAAAAACCACCCAGACTTCTGCAACCATTACCAGTTCTCGAATGGAAGTAGGAACATATAACTATGGACTTTGCGGTAGGTTTGCCAAAATCTCAGCAAAATCATGAGGCTATTTGGGTAGTTGTGGACCGACTTACCAAATTAATGCATATAATCCCTTATAATATATCATACCCGGTCGAGCATTTGAGCCGGATGTATTTACAATAAGTCATGCGACTGCATGGTGTACCTATGTTAATCGTATCAAACAGCGACTCGTGATTTACTATAGAGTTCTAGAAGAGTCTATAGTCAGATTTGGAGACTTCATCAAGTTTGAGCACTACCTTTCACCCACAGACCAATGGACAGATTGAACAAGTTAACTAGGTGACGAAAGATATGCTGGGAGCGCGTGTCATTAATTTTGAGAGCTCATGGGAAACTCATTTATCGCTAATAGAATTCGCATACAATAACAGTCACCACTTGAGCATAGGAATTGTACCCTTTGACGCCTTGTAAGGAAGGCTGTGTCGATCGCCTTTGTGTTGGGAAGAGATTGGAGACAATCAACTGCTTGGACCTGAATTAGTTCAGGAAAATAACGAGAAGATCCAGATCGTGAAAGAAAGGATGCGAACAATGCAGAGTAGACACAAGAGTTATGCGGATAAACTCTGTAGAAGTTTGGAATTCAGTGTTAGAGATCATGTGCTACTCAAGGTATCTCCGATACGAGGAATTGCCAGGTTTGGACAGAAGAGAGAAAAGTTAGCATCGCATTTCATTAGACCATTTGAGATCCTCAAAGGTGTAGGACAGGTTGCCTATCGAATCGCGTTGCCCCCTAAGATGTCAGGAGTGCACAATGTCTTTCGTGTTGGCATGTTAAGGAAGTGTGCTCATAACCCGAGTCATAAGATCAATTTTGAAGACATCGAGGTAAATGAAAATGTAACGTTCCACGAATGACCAGTACGAATTCTGGATCGAGGAGTTAAGAAGTTGAGAAACAAGAAATTCTGCTGGTAAAAATCCAGTGGAAGTTTTACGATGAAAGAGAAGCTTCTTGGGAATTGAAGTCGGAGATGCATGAGAGGTATCCAGAGTTGTTTAGCGACACTTAGTTCAGATTTCGAGGATGAAATCTTTATTTAGAGGGGGATGATGTAATACCCTATATTTTTACTGTACTTTTGTATTTCTGTATATTTAGATAAAGACCGTTTGATTTATTTTTGCCTTTGTTGAATTTTAGGTCCTAATCGATTGGCCTTTATACCAATCGATTATCATCTTTTAAACTCCAATCGATTGCCATCTTTCCAAATTAATTTCCATGCTGCCGACCTGAATTCATTATGTGGTAATATCTTAATTGATTGCTTTGTTATCTAATCGATTACCTTGAAATATCTATGCCAAATCGATTACCTCTGGTTCCAATCAATTAGCACCTGCAGAGACAAGTTTTCTTCATTGATTCGTGTTTTGACATGTGGCACTTTCAATTTCTATATATATATATATGAGTTCATTTTGTGCCTTCGGAAGGTTTTCATAGTTTTGGTTGAAAGAGATAGATTATATATATTATATACACACATCTATACATATATCTATATACATACACACACACACACACACACATACAATGCCTTTGGCAGAACTTAGCAGAGAAGATTAGAAAGAATAGAAGGAGAAAGAGAAGAGAAAGAGAGACAGAGGAGAGGCGGAGGAGAGATCAAGAGGAGGAGAGAGAGAGCTCAAGCTCCATAGCCACCACCCACACACCAAACGTACCCTAGGTGAGTCCAACTCACTTGGTCCCTTTATTATGAAGTTTTACAAATTTTGGAGAAGTTTAGACGTAAGAATCACATCCTTTATATGATTAAATCTGCTGGACTAAGTTTCTATTAGAGAAGACGAAGTCCCAACCGATTGGTAGTTGTCCCAATCGATTGCCATAGGATCCAATCGATTGGATAGTTTCCAATTGATTGTCAAAGTCACCAATCGATTGGCATTGATGGTGACCCGATCTATTGCTAAATTTCCCAATTGATTGACAATTGCAGAATACGGATTGTTTTGTTCATTTGTTATATAAGGGGTTCGATCGTCTGATCATCGATCCAAACTTCCATGATGCGTCTATGGGGTAACAAGTGACAAGGTGATACAGTATGTGAATAATACACGTATTGAATAATGGATTAATGCATTAAACAATGGAACTGTTGATGTAATGTTGTGAACCGAATTGAGAAGCCGACGTGCAGAGTCATGGGTCTGTCGACCGTAGAGGTCGATACAATTTATAATTGTGAGTATAAATGCAGTCATGAAGATCGTATGATGATAGCTGTGGGATCCTAAAGTACTGAGATAGGATCGGGACTACGTGTCATCTTAACGTATGATAGAGTAGGACTATGTGTTAGGTTAATGTATGATAGAGTTAGACTAAATGTCAGGTTAACGTATGATAGAGTTGGACTGTGTGTCGGATTTGGAAGGTTATGTGATGTGGGACTTCTTGTCAAGTTTAATATATCAGGGCTGCGTGCCGTAACGTGTCGAGGATGCGTGCTATAATAGTATTGCTGAGTACTGTGATATTGATGAGTGCTATGATATTGCCGAGTGCGGTGGAATTGTTGAGTGCGGTGGTGGAGCTGAGTGCTTGCGGAGTTGAGTAGTGTGGTATGATGGAGCTGAGTGTCGTATTATATCAGGGCTGCGTGACGTGTTATATCGAGGCAGGTTGGCCGGAACGTTAGGAATGTGTATCGGAATTCGATAGCTCGTGTAGTATGGGACTACATTTCTGATCGATGTGTTGGGAGTTAGGACTACGTGTCTGAGTTATGTGTTAGCGATTGGGACTTCATGTCGGGTTTGAACAAGTCATGATGTATTGGGTTATGTGCCAGGTTAGAAAGGGATTGTCTAGGAATGAGTTTAGTACTGTGAGATGTAAGGCTGCGTGCGTGTTGTGGGTCACGTTATGGTGAGATTGGATTGGGATGATGTCAATTATACATATTGATTTAGTGTATTCATAAACGTGAATGACATGATGATTCTTAAATAATGCTGTTGTTATATGTTGCAAATCTATAGATACTCTGTTAGTGTTTGCATGCACTCGGCTTTCGTAGCTGACGGTGTTTATGCCGCTGGATATTCGATATCCAGCTGGCCAAGGTTATGAATATCCAACTGGCCAAGGTTATGAGTATGCAAGAGATTCATACATGGATAGGGGCTACGAGAATGGAGCCTACGATGACGAAGGTTATGTTGGTGCTGACTACTACGTAAGTTGAAGACTTGGAGCTTCACTGTAGTTTATGTTAATGTTTTGGAGACTATTGTAACAAGTTAAGTTTGTAATTGGCATATGCTACCGTAATACTTTATTTATGTTTCTGCAAACACTAATGATTGTGTAATAGTCAGTATTGAACTCTGATTTTCTATATCGATGTTAGAACTTTTTAATACGTGGTTTGATTCATTACTTTGATGATTAGACGTTGGTTATGGACAATATGGTAACTTTCAACTGTTATGGTCTACAGGACTAAAAAGAAATTTGTTATCTCTATTTGCTACTATGGGACGTGACATACATGCATATTGGTATATAAGCTATACGATGTTTAAAATATGAGATACTAATTCTTAAAAGGGATCTTCTTTCATACATCCAAATTATTTTGGTAGTATCATACATCTCAATTCGATACCCAAAAGAGTAATTTGGCTCTAAAATGTACAAATAGGTCATAGCATATTGTAACTTTAAAAATCATTTTTCTTTTAGACCCAAAAACCCTAGGATTTTAATACATTCAAAACCAAAACATATCATACAATCCTTACATCATGAGAACGGTACGCTGGTACAAAGTTAGCTTATTAAAAATTAAAAAAATGCAAAAAAGTGTAATGTTATGCTTTGCCAAATTTAATTTCTATACGGTGTAACAATTGAACGACCAAAAACAAATTTTTTAACGAAGACTCAGTGGTATCACTAAATTAAATATAGTATAAGTATTAAAATATTTAGAAACCAAATAATCAAAATTGGGCACTACACTCAAAAGAAAGTGATTTATGCAACAGAGAAAGGATGTCAAGGCTTTAAGAGATTCCCCATAAGGTTCTAAATACACGGCCGAATGGACGAACACGCGTCTTGTTTGTTTATCTGTAATTTATATCTCGCACCCAATCATAGAGAAGAAACCCGCGTAGAGAGTTTATCAAAACAATCATGCTAGATACACACTTTCAATCACTCTAAATTACATCTTTAATTTAAATATAAGTATTTTCTGTTGTGTAAATAGTATGCATAAAAGTGTAAAAAAAAAAAAACTTTTAACAGCACAAGATACATACATTTAAAACATAAAATATAATATAAAATGTGATTGAAAGTGTGTGCCTAACATTATTCTTACCTAAAAAGCCACGTAGTAAAGCACTAATAACACACCACACATGTTTCATTGTTCTTTGGTGACTTGTTATTGTAGTTTCACCATTCTTTGATGACTTGACTGGTGGATAAGTGTGAGATAGCATGTTAGACGGTGTACCATACAAATATTCCCTCCATATAAAAATAAGTGTATATTTTTATTTTACACATTGTTTAAAAAAATTGTATTATATTCGATCAAAAAAAAAGTTTAATTATGTTAATTTTATTGGTTCATTAAAAAGTCAATTTCCAAATTTACCTTTGAATGCGATGGATGTGTGACTTTTTATTTAATTTGAGATCACACATAAATACTATTTTATTTTTATTATAAGAGTAATTTTGAAATGTAAATAAAATTATATACCAATTTAAGAAAGTGAACACTTATTATAAAATATCTAAAAAATTAAATATAAACATTTATTTTATGACAAAAAGAGTAATATTTGGTTAAATTCCAAAGCGTGAGTCCAATCCAAATAATTCGCTCTCATTAAAAGTAATGAGAATAAATTTTTTGAATCGAATCCAAACTTCCACTTATTTTTGGATCCCAACTCCATTACAATTAACCCAACTCGCAGATACGCTGCCAACCCAGCATGTCACGTGTTATCGAGAATACCCTTTTTTTTTTTTTTTTTTTGGTTGGTGACTACCGACTAGTGAGAAGTGGCACTGGGAATCATATGCAGGGAAATTTCGTATGGTGCACGGTATTGGTTTGCGCACACCAAACGCCAATGAGAGAGAAAAATATGAGATTGTAGTGCTGTTGTGTGTGATTTTTGATGAAAAAAAATTATAATTTAATGACAAAAAATTGTAACCACAATGAGAAACAAAGGTAGTTTTGTAATCACCATAAGAAAAAGGGTAAAGTTTGGGATATACCTATTCACATAATTTTTAGGACATAACTCAAAAGATGTATGTATTCCTCTCCTGTGTCACTGTGGGATCTACTGACATCACAAGAGAGACATAAACACATCTTTTAAATTGTGTCTAAAAGATTACGTAAATAAGTGTGCCCAAATATTATCCAAAGAAAAAAGCATATCCACCCTGACAAAATGTTGCAATCTACCATAAAAAAATTATAAATATAATGACAAAAACAGTAACAAACAAAACCACCGTAATTTTTTTTACCAAAAACCTGTGCCGCTCTCTCCGCGCACATGGTGCGCATAAACCATCATGCGCATAAAAGAAGTTTCCCATATACTGTCGGCAATTCCCTTGGTAGCCTCAATTACTACACTATGCACCGATAGAAACATAAATGCTTTGCCATTTATCAATGGAAAATTCTATGATTAGATAATAGTAGTTTGGTGGTTGAGAGAAAAAGTTACGTGTGGCAAAAGTAGCTAGTCTTAAACATCGGATTGAGGTTTCAAAATATTATACACTCCATCCAAACTATTAAGATACGACCAGACCACAGTAGTTTATGTCCCAAAACATTGTACTTAGGTCGCAAAATATTATACGTATGTCTCAAAACATTGTACTCATATTGAGGTTCCATATTATTATACTTAGCTCTTAAAATATTGTACCCATTTTAAGTGGTATTGTACAACCAAACCACTTAAATCGTACATTAAACTCTCCTTTATCACGGTGTCGGGGATTTTATTATCTTTTTAGGCTTAGTTTGGCCCCCACGTGGTGCTTCTCCTTTTTTAAAGCTCAATTTCATGTTAATTCATTTGGTAACTAGTTTATGAGCTTTGTAAAAATTGAACTTAGGCCTTTTTGGGGGGAGTTTTTAAAAGCTCTAAAATGGAGTTTTTAAAAGCTCATGGTTGCTTTTTGGTTTCATGCTGTCTTTTTGAAGAGTAGTGTGTCACTTGTATAAAATTATCAAACAATTTAGTAATAAATTTCATAAGCTCATTTTAAAAAGCCACATGGGGGCCAAACTAAGCCTTAGTAGTTTTTAATTTTCCTACCCAATTCACTTCTGATAGCAATAACGTTATTACTCTGGTATTTTGTGCGGCTGCTGGCCGTAATTCTGAATATGGTACTCCCTCTGTTTCATTTTCTTTGACTAATTTTGTATATAAATTTTTTTAAGTAAACATCATTAAATGTATTATTTCGCATTAAAATTTATCTATTCTTTCAAAATTACCCATTTTACTTCCTTTTACCAAGAACTAATATTTTTCTACATTTAAGTTTAGAAAGGGTATTGTTGAAAAATGAGTAAAAAATATGTATTTAATAGTCAAAGTGTTCTTCAATTTTGGGACGACTAAAAAGCAAAAAGTAGTCATACAAATTGGTAGGGATGTAAAAATGGCCCATCAGGCCCGGCCCGGCCCTACATTGATTGGGCCGAGCTAGAGGGTTCATGTTCTAGGCCCTACCCGAGGGCCTAGGTCCTTAGGCCGGGCTTAGGACTGGGCTTAAGGCCTCGGGCCGCGCAGGGCTGGGCCTAAGTTGTCTTTCTTATTTTTATTTATTTATTTATTACTCCTATAAGATATATAAAGACATTATAAATATGTAAACAAGTGACAAAGTAACGGAAGATATAAAGGGTTAGAGTCTAATTAAATAAATAAAATTAAATTCATTATCTTTTATTAAAAGAAATTAGAAATAAAAATTATTACGCCCCAAATTTGGCATTACTCCTATGTATAATTGTATTATATCCTTAAATTATTCGAGTAACACTATGCTTCTTTTCTTAAATGGTTCTCAAACATAAGTGGTAATGGGCTCACCTTCAATAATGATAGGACCACTTCAACATCATCCAATCAAAGTAGGATCATTGTCACATATTTTTGGGAATCATTTGAGATACAAAATTTTGGAAGTATAGCATTACTCAATTTACTCGCAAGTTGGCAATACTATAAATTTTGTCACTTGCAATTTTGATTATATGAATTGTTGGAAAGCTTCTGAGCTTGATCGGGCCGGGCCTCGGGCTAGGCTTTGGGCCGGGCTCGGGCTTCAAAAGATAGACCCAGGCCCTACCGAGGGATGTAAGGGCCTAAGGTCGGGCTGGCCCTACCTCAGGCTTGGGCCAGGCTTAAGGCCCATTTTTTCGGACTCGGCCTCGGGTTGCGCGTCGAGCCGAGCTTTTTTACATCCCTACAAATTGGGACAGATGGAGTACATAATAGACAATCATTAGTCCTCATGTTTTTCTTTAAAGTCAAAAAATTCTTGAGTTTTTTTTTTTGGATTAAAATGACCCCCAACGGCTATTCAAGTTTTTTTTTGGTTTTTCAATCTTTTTTTTTTAAATATATATATATATGCACTATACAAGGGGAGATAGTGCTCTCTAACTCATAAATCCCACACTCTATAAGACTTAAACCCGCAACCAATTGCGGGTGGGATAGAATTGCTAGGGATATATACTAAAAGTCGTACTTTATGTAGTTGATTTATTATTTTAAAATATTAGTTATTTCATTTTTATGAGAATTTGTATGAACAGTGTTTGCATTATGTTATTTATTTAATGTTGTACATGTGTGTCTCTTATTCTACATAGTAGATGGTTAGGTGTGTAGAGTTCGACTTACAGACGGAAGATCAGACCATCGGATCTTTTAGAATGTAAAATTTTGGTTTACAGTCTTAGATGGGATTGGACACACCATCGGTAGGACTGTAGTATGGCGATGTAGTAGGTTTGTCTTGACTACGGGAAAGGGTATAGCTTCATCTCACTATACTGGTACACTTTGTGTATTAAACGGGACTGACTTGAGGTAATTATCTTTGTACTGACTTATAAGATAATTAATACCTCGTGGCTATTATGAGTGCTTATGCTCTATATCCTAAGTTAATTTATAAACACGTGCATTTGATATTTACACTTTGATCCCTAAAAGGGTGAGATCCTTAAATAGGTCAATATCTCATTGGATTGGGTGACAATATTAATTGTGTGGTGGATATTAATTAATGATGGAATTCATGTCTCAATTATAGGATTGATGATATCCCCTTGATAAAGCTTATAAGTTTTGATTATGTCAAACTCTGCAGGTGGATTTTGTATCTGACATATCAGATAAGTTAAGCTGATGATCTCACGAAATTTTAAAAGATTAATTAAATATAATTGTCAGTTTTTATATTTGATTAATGGATATCTGTAATCTTAACGTTGGGAGATAATAAGCATTTAATAGCATGGAGCTCGAAATATATTTTTGAGATAAGGGTAGGAATGAAATTATAATTCTTTAGTGGTATGAATTATAATTTATGAAAATAGGAATCTGATTCAATCCGAATTAGGGTTTCCTAGTTCCATAAGTAAGTCTATTCCTTATTGACTTCTTATGGTTTCTATCGTAGCCAATAGATATATTGATGTGGCTCTCTTCTCAGTTTGTGTTTTTCCATCAAGAGTATTATAACTCAGAATAGAAAGGAGAGCGTAAAAAGATAGAGCAGAAAATATAAAGATTCAAAAGAATCCACACTCGGTTCGAGATTCTGGCAGTAGAGTAATACGGTAGGAGATCGTGAGCAGTTATCGAGCCCGTATTCTCGATTCATCTACTACAACAATCTGTTTTTGCAATTTAAGGTAACCTTAGTTCCGCCCTTGTAGGGTTATTGTAGTTTTCACATAATTTTTGTAGTGCCAACTTATACGCTCTGTCAATGGATTTTGGGAACGCAATTTCCTAAGAGTGGTATCAGAGCAACGTTGATTTTGCGTATAGGTTGGACCTAACCATGTTGTCCAGTAATACATATCTTATGCATGCATTGATGGATGGATAGAATGTAGATATGTGCTAACCCTTGTTGTGCAGGGTCCTTATTCTACTATTATGGTCACTGATTTTGTGTGATTGAATCCCACTATGGTTTATTCGTGGTTAATTTTGTTGTTTTGATATAGTATGTGAACTACTTTATGGAGACATATGATTTATATGTATTGGATCATACGCTTAATTGATACGTGGTTAATTTACTGCAAATCATAGCATGTGAACTCCGTCATGGAGGTATAGGGTTTATGTATCTCAAGTAAATCCGTGAAAATGGTTCGTTAAAGCAGTTTTACAAGTAGTTCCAGAAAGCGATTTGGAAGCAGTTTCAGAAGACTATTTCAGAAAATAGTTCTGGAAGGCAGTTGCTGATGGAAGATCTGACCGGGGCAGCTCGAACCCCGTTCGCAGTGGCGACATAGAGCTAATCGTGTTCAATGAAGATTTATTCACAAGAGTTGTAGTTTGACCATAATAGTGGGATTCCTGTTTAACTGTAGTTTTCTTATTTATGTGTGATTGAATGATTATTATTGTTTCATTTTTAATGTATAGGACAACATGGATAATTGTTCCTAGACCTTTTTCATATGTCTAGCTGCATGTTTAATTTATATTAATTTAAAATGATGGACAACTACATGTGTATTTAGAAATAAAACTAAAATTCCATACTTTGAAAATATAAGTGCTTATTTTCTAAAACTATCAGAGTAGAATAATTTTATTATTTACATATATGGGTTTGACAAGTAAGGATGAATTAATCCTTGTCAAACATTTCCTTATTTTATATTAATTAAATTAAAAAATTTTCTAAAAGTTATAACCCTCATCTTTTTATAAAATTCAAAGTGGGAGAGGGAATTTATCGAGTATAAATCTCATGGTCTCCATTACTGGTTTGTAGATGATATGATTTATTTTGTATGATGGCTCTAGTGTCATCCTCTCCATCGGATGAAGTTGATCATAGAATCATCAGTATAAGTTTCTTTAAAAGAATGTTTTTGGTAATTGTTAGTATGGGTCACCTCTCCATCATAGGTATTCCTCATAGAACTCTTGATCTAGAATTAAGTAATGGTATACACTTAGTTATAAATAATAATATCCTCTCCATCTGAGTCACTGTTATTATTTATATGACTAAAGCAAGTCAGCAGTTAACTTTACTAAGCAAGGTACATTGCCTGGATAGTAAAATTTAAAGCCAATAGCATATCTGAACAAATGATGAATAGTATATGGCTTCCCATCAAGTCATACTATTCGCGGTGTATCAGGTTGGTGGTGGCAGTGGCGGACCGAGGATTTTGTATTAGGGGGGGCCAAGTTTTATCCCCGAAATTTTTTTTTTTGGGTCATTTATACATATTTTTATTTTTTAAGTGAGACAGAGAGTCGAACGAGTAGTTGTGACAAATTCGATTGAGGCATTGTTTCTCCTGAGCTGAATAAGGGGATATTACTCTTCCCCTTCACTAATAATAAGGACTTTTAATGTCACACTAGTGGATATTGTTATTAATCTTGCAATGTTATTCTTCCCAAATTTTTTTAACCCCAAATGTGATTCCTAACACATTACCATTTCAACATAATGAAAGTCAAGTGAACACTATGTGTTAAGAATCTCCACATGTAAAGTCACAACTTTGGGGGGGCCACTATGTAAAATATTTTCAAATCTTCAAAATTCTATATAAACCCCCAAACTTTTCAAATTTTTTGCGGGGGCCACCGGTCCCTTAATGGGTCCGCCCCTGGCTGGTGGATTCCTTCAAATATGGTAGAGGGAACCAATATTTTTAACCTGGATCCATAGTGATCCTTTTATCCAAATGTAATTATTTATATTATGTGATTCTTAGGGTTTTAATGGGTCTTTTCAATCTACTCGCTATTATACTTAAAGAAAACAAACTTACTGAACCAAACTATATAGACTGGAAAAGGAATTTGGATATTGTGTTGACTACTGAAGAGTAAATGTTTGTGCTTACTCAAATCTATCCTAAGCAACCCGGTAAGGGGACAACCGATGAGGAAACCCAGGCTCACAAGAAATGGGTAAAGGCTGATGAGATCGCACAGTGTTACATTTTGGCATCCATGACGAATCATCTGCGACATCAGCATCAGTCAATGACAAGTTCTTATGACATGATGGAGAGCCTCTGAGAGATATTCGGGGATCAAAGTCGTGCTGCTAGGCAGGTTGCCATGAAAGACTTGATGAACACAACCATGGCTGATGGGACACCTGTAAGGGATCATGTTCTTAAGATAATATTGCTTCTTAATGAACTAGAGATCCATGTACCTGAAATCGACGGGGAAACCCAAGTCGATATCGTACTCCAGTCACTGCCAGAGTCTTTTAAGCAATTTCGCCGCAATTACAACATGAAAAAACTTAAATATACTTTGGCGGAGCTGCTTAAAGAATTCCAGGCAGCTGAGGATTTCAATAGAAAGTCAGGGAGTGCTCCTATGTTTGAGACAGGTTCTGCTTCAAAACCGAAAGGCAAGAAGAAAATGAAAAAATGCTCAAAAGAAGGCTGTTGGTCCTCCGCCAATCCAAAGGCCAAGAGACAACCGGGAAAGCCTAAAGGCAAATGTTTTGTTTGCAAGCAGTCAGGACACTAGAAGAAGCAAAATTCGGTTTATCTCGTCAAACAGAACAATCAAGGTAAATCTCATTTACTAGTTGTTGAATCATGTTTAGTTGTCTGATCTACTAGTCCTGGTGTGTAGATACGGGAGCCACTGATCATGTGTTCAATTCTTTGTAGGGGTTTTAGGAAACTAGGCAGCTCAGTGATGGAGAAATTTATCTATATATAGAAAATGCTACGAGAATAGCAGCAATTGGAGTAGGAGATCTACATCTTAGTTTTGGTAGAGATAGGATTTTAATATTAAGAAATTGCATTTTTGTACTTGCTATTAGAAGGAATTTAGTTTCAGTTTCTAGTTTAGTAAATAATGGATATTCAGTTCATTATAATAAAATAATAGTTATTAAAGAAAACAAATATTTTATTTGTTCTGGTCAATTGGTGGATGATCTTTATATTATAAATCATCTCTCTCCTATACTGCAACTGAATCAATTGAATAACACAAATAGTTTGTCATTTTAGAGAAAAGAACCTTCGAGGATGAACCAAACGCAACTTTAGCACTTACGCCTTCGTTATACTAATTTGAAAAGGATTCAAAGACTAGTTCAAAATGGGCTATTAGGCTCATTGGAAGTGGAGGCAATTCCAGTCTGTGAATCCTGCTTAGAAGGTAAAATGACCAAGATGTCATTCTTGGCCAAGGGCTATAGAGAAAAGGAACCATTAGAACTGGTTCACTCTGATTTGTGTGGTCCTATGACTGTCTAAGCAAAAGGGGGACTTTGAGTACTTTGTCACTTTCATCGATGATTACTCAAGGTATGGGTACATTTATTTGATGCGACGTAAGTCTAAATGCTTTGAGAAATTCAAAGACTTCAAGGCTGAAGCGGAGAAGCCTCTAAGTAAATGTATCAAGACACTACGATTTGATCGTGGTAGAGAGTACCTCTTGGAAGAGTTTAGGGAACACTTGTTGGAGTAAGGGATTACATCCGAACTATCTGCATCCCGTATACGTCAGCAGAACGGTGTAGCAGAAAGAAGGAACATGACTGTCATAGACATGGTAAGATCTATGATGAGTTATTCAGAATTACCAGTTTCCTTTTGGGGGCATGCATTAGAGATAGCTGTATACATTCTAAACTTGGTACCATCTAAGTCAGTACTTACTACTCCCACAGAATTGTTGACTGAGCGAAACCCTAGTCTGCGGCATATTCGGATCGGGAGTAGTCCAGCACACGTGTTGAAAGGGAACGTAGAAAAGTGGGAATCGAGAACGGAAGTATATTTTTTTGTTGCGTATCTAAGAGGAACTAAAGGTGGTCTATTTTATAGTCCTAAGGATCAGAAGGTTATTACTAGCACCAATACCACATTCTTAGAAGATGACTATGTTATGGACCATAATCCCAAAAACTGCATTGTTCTAAAGGAAATGAGAGATGAGACACCAACACATACTTCTTCGATACCATCGGTACGAGTAAAAACATCACAAGAAAGAGTTATTAATATTCTATTACCACATCATAGTGGGAGGATTACTGAAACTCGTGTAGATCTCGAACCAACCATTAACACACAGGTTCCTGAACCAGTACAGCGTGCAGATAATGGTATTAGGTTTAGAATCTTCACAATGTAATACCAGTGATACACAAACACGGGTTGTGCCTCAATGTAGTAGGAGGGTTATTATTCAACCTGACCAGCATATGTTCTTGGGAGAGTCTTATGACCGGTTCCCTGATAAACAAGGTACCGATCCTTGTAAGTACAATGAAGCACTCCAAGATAAAGATGCCGATCTTTGGCAAAGGGCCATGAAGTCTAAAATGGAGTTTATGTACTCCAATCAAGTCTGGGATCTTACAGAACCACCCAATGAAATAAAACTCATTGGATGCAAGTGGATCTAGAAGAAGAAGAGACAAGTAGACGGTAAGGTGAAAACTTTTAAAGCAAGGCTTGTTGCGAAAGGATTCACTCAAAAAGAAGGAATCGATAATGAGGAAACCTTTTCGCTGGTGGCCATGATAAAGTCTATCTGGATTCTCTTGTCTATTGCTGCACATTTCGATTATAAAATTTGGCAAATGGATGTCAAGATAACATTTCTTAATGGGAATCTGGACGAGTGCATCTATATGGTGCAACCAGACAGGTTCATCGTGAAGGCCTAGAACACATATTATGCAAGCTTAAGAAGTCAATTTATGGACTTAAGTAGGCATCTATGTCTTGGAATATCCGCTTTGATCAAGCAATCAAGTCTTTTAGTTTTGATCAATGTGCAGATGAATCCTGTGTGTACATGAAACATTGGAAGCGTGGTGGTGTTCTTAGTAGTATATGTGCATGATATCTTGCTAATCGAAAACGATGTGGAGGTATTATCATCTATAAGGGTATGGTTGTCTAATCAATTCGATATGAAGGACTTGGGATAAGTCGGTTACATGCTAGGGATCAAGCTTATGCGAGATCACAAGAAAAGGACATTGGGCTTGTCACAAGGCACTTATATCGATAATATTCTTGCAAGTTTTAGCATGCAAGATTCTGAAAAGGGATTCCTTCCCTTCTGACATGGAATTACTCTATCTAAGGATCAGTGTCCTAAGACACCTAATGAGATAGAGAAGATGAAGGTAGTTCCTTATGTCTCGGCAGTAGGAAGCCTAATGTATGCTATGCTGTATACTAGACCTGACATCTGCTTTGCTATTGGTATGGTTAGTAGATATCAGTCTAATCCAGGGCAAGAACATTGGACTGCGATGAAAAATATTCTCAAGTACCTAAAAAGGACTCGAGACTATATGTTAGTTTACTAAGAAGATAGTCTTGTACCCATTGGGTACACATATTCTGATTTCATGTCAGATAGGGATTCCAAAAAGGCTACCTTAGGATATGTGTTTACCCTCGGAGGTGGAGCCATTAGTTGGACGAGTATCAAGCAGTCATGTATTGCTAATTCCACCATGGAAGCCGAGTACGTGGCTGCTTCAGAAGCCGCTAAGGAGGCCGTTTAGCTTAGAAACTTCCTTATGGATCTAAGAGTAGTACATGCGGTACAATTGGCTATTACCCTTTATTACAATAATAGCAGAGTGATTGCCAACTCAAAGGAACCTAGGGCCCATAAGAAGGGAAAGCATATTGATCGTAAGTATCACTTCATACGAAAGATCATGCAAAGAGCTGATGTTGAAGTAACCAAGATAGCATTAGCAAATAACCTGGCAGATCCTTTTACTAAGAGCTTACCAGCCAAGACTTTTGACAGTCACGTTGAAGGGATTGGAGTGAGGTGTGTCGCATGATGGCTTTGAGTCTAAGTGGGAGATTGTTAGGGATATATACTAAAAGCCATGCTTTATGTAGTTGATTTATTATTTTAATAATATTTGTTATTCCATTTTTATGAGAATCTGTGTGGGCAATGTTTGCATTACATAGTTTATTTAATATTATGCATGTGTGTATCTTATTCTACAGAGTAGGTGGTTTGGTGTGTAGAGTTTGGCTTACACACGGAAGATCAGACTATCAGATCTTGTAGAATGTAAGATTTTGGTTTACAGTCTTAGATGGGATTGGACACACCATCGGTAGAACTGCAGTATGGTGATGTAGTAGGTTTATCTTGACTATGGGAAATGGTATACTTTCATCTCACTATGCTGGTACACTTTGTGTATTAAACGGGACTGACTTGGGGTAATTATTTTTGTACTGACTTATACGATAATTAATACCTCGTGGCTATTATGAGTGCTTATGCACTAAATCCTAAGTTAATTTATAAACACGTACATTTGATATTTACGCTTTGATCCCTAAAAGGGAGAGATCCTTAAAAATGGGTCAATATCTCATTGGATTGGGTGACAATATTAATTGTGTTGTGGATATTAATTAATGATGGAATCCATGTCTCAATTTTGGGATTGATGATATCCCCTTCAGAAAGCTTATAAGTTTTGATTATGTCAAACCCTACAGGTGGATTTTGTATATGACATATCACATAAGTTAAGCAGAGGGTCTTAAGGAATTTATGAGATTAATTAAATATGATTGTCAGTAATTATATTTAATTAATGGATATCTGTAATCTTAACGTGGGGAGATAATAAGCATTTAATAACATGGAGCTCGAAATATATTTTTGAGATAAGGGTAGGAGTGCAATTATAATTCTTTAGTGGTATGAATTATAATTTATGGAAATAGCAATCTGATTCAGTTCGAATTAGGGTTTCCTAATTCCATAAGTAAGCCTATTCCTTATTAACTTCTTATGGTCCCTATCGTAGCCTATATATATGGTGCTTTGGATCTCTTTTCAGTTTACGTTTTTCCTGCAAGAGTATTATAACTCAAAATAGAAAAGAGAGCGTAAAAAGAGAGAGCAGAAACAGAAGGATTTCGAAAGAGCCGACATTTGGTTCGAGATTCTGGCAGCAGAGGAATACGGTAGAAGATCGTGAGTTTTATCAAGCCCGTGTTCTCAATTCGTCTACTATAGCAATCTGTTTTTGTAGTTTAAGATAAACTTATAGTTCCGCCCTTGTAGGGTTATTGTAGCTTTCGCGTAATATTTGCAGTACCAACTTATACGCGCTGTCAATGGATTCTGGGAATGCAATTTCCTAACAAGAATCTCTTACCACTGGGCCATCCTTTGGCCTCAATTTTTCAATCTTTATAATGCCATAACTTTCAACTACAAATTGGTTTTCAGTAAAATTTGTATATCCGTTATTTACAAAACAATATGCATAGTGACTATTGAATTCTTTTAAAAAAAAATCAAAATTTCACAACTCAAAAACGGAGTTTGAAATTATTTCTTTCTCTTCTTCTTCCTCCTTTATTTTTGGTTGTAGAATCTCCACTTGTATTGTATAGTTCTCGAAAAATTAGCCCAAATCAAAAGAAAATCATCCAAAACAGTCAAAGAATCACAAAGTTATGGTCGTTTTTGCAAATGATGTTGTCTTTATGGTGTTGTCAAAGTAAAGACAGTAAACAGTGACATGGCACTTTTTTTTTCCAATTTGCACATGCATGTTATTGGATATTGTCCAATACAATACTACTGTAGAAAAGATAGTAGCATATCGTTAAATACAGTAACATTTCTTCAAAACGACCAAAAAATCACAAAGTTATGGTCATTTAGCATATGTTACTGTCTTTAAATATTGTTCGTACGTGAAAAATAGTAATACATCATCAAAGATAATATTAACATGATACTGCACAAAATACAGTAACATGTTGTACTTGGCAGTAACATTCCTCTCAAATCTACAAAAGAATCGCAAAATAGGGTCATTTAGCAAATGTTATTGCCTTCATGGTTCTGCTTAGGTAAAAACAGTAACATAGCGTCAAACATTAGTACCATGGTATTGCACAAAGAGACAACAACTTCTTGTCGACAGTAAAGATAATATATTTTTTAAAGATAGAGTATCACTTTCACAAAGACAGTGACATAACACTACAACAGGTATGTCACTGTCTTATTTTTTTACCTAGTTTTTCGTAATCATTTTGGATCTTGTTTGATAGATCTACTCTTCTAGAATATGAATATATAAATTTTATTCAAAATATAGTTGTGGTTTGAAACTTTTGGCATTTTAAAGTATGAAAAATAAACAAAAAAATACATTGGGACGTAAGCGTGCTAAGTTGTCATGAGCAACATATTTTAAGTGTGAAATGGGGTAATGTAGACACCACAATTTTGACCGACTATCGAACTTAGGTGGATTTACCCTTGAAAATCAATGATGAATATGTCCCATCGGCAATCAAGACTCTTCCAAGAAATCTAACTCTCTTCCAAGAAGAATCTTGGCCCAAAATATCCCCTAACCCATCACATTATAGACCATGAGTTTTGAACATGTATGGATGATTAATTAATGTTTCGAAAAAATTAAATAACATGCACAGCGGAAAACAAGTTCATAACTTTGATTGGTATGCGAGACCTATTTCTTATCGATCTATAGATGTAATGTTTCAGAATTTTAATAAGGGTAATTGGGTAATTTCGCATATTCTGTGTGGACTGGTATTTTAATTTACTGTATTTAAATTTTTCAGAGCATGATTAAATTATTTAATTTTGTCTTTCATATGCTTTAGAAATTAATTTCTGTACCCGTGGATGTGTTTATTTAATTTTGGGGTTACACGTTGAGTCAGACTGTCCATTTGGGTATCAAAACATTCAGTATTGACTAAATAAGTGATGTGGATCCCACCCCACACCACTATAGCCGGCCACCCCCTCTTCCCCATTTCATTTTCACATTAGTTTTTGGTTTGGAAGCATTTCTCTTCATCTCTTCTTCTCTATACACTTCAAGAGCCAAGAAAATCCAAAGTTCTTCTTCTTCCTTGGGTTTCCTTCTACAAGATTGCAAGAGAAGCTCAAGATGATCATTATCTAGCATCTCTAACCATCCTAGAGCTTGGAAGCATCATTTGGTAAGCATTCTAGAAAACCCCAAAATTCTAGGGTTTCACTTGATTTCGAAAATTTGGGTTTTTATTGAACTTCTCTTCTCTTTCATAGCTTCCTTGGAGTATATAGAATACCTCTTTCACATCCTAACCATTTCTATGGAGGATTTCTAGTGTGGGTAAGTTTTCCCAATCTCTAACAACCTAGGGTTTACTAGTTTCATGACTTCTATCCTAACCTTGGGTTGTTCTTGATTAGAGGTGCATTCTTGAAGCATTCTTCAAGATCCTAGCACAAGCCTTGAAGTTATTTTGGTTGTGCTTAGCTCTCTTGAGTTGCCATTGATCCTTTGGAAGCTAAGCATTGAAGTAGATTTACATTATGCAATTATATATGTTATACTTGCCTAAGATGCTATGAGTATATTTATATGTTAAGAGAGACTTAGACACATGTATTAGGACTTTTCCCCCAAAGTTGTAATGTTAGGGTTATATGCCTAAATATAATTTACATGCTTGGGTTGTGTAAATTGTGATGTTGTTGTGTTATATGTGATCAAAAGGATGTTAAAAATATAATTTAGACACATGCAATGGATATTTCCCCAAAGTAGTAATGTAAGGGTTGTATGCCTAATTGTGGAATTATATGCCTTGGTTGTGTAAGTTGTAAAATTTGCGGTGTTAAATGTAATTAAAATGATGTTAAGGGAATAATATGGACACATGCATTATTTTTCCTCAAAGTGGTAATTTGGAGATTGTATGCTAGATGGTGAATTTCACGTTTTGGTTGTACTTAACTTGATTACATGATGCTAGACATGTTTAGGATGCTCCCTTTATGTGTAAAAGCATGTTTGGACGTTAATTTAGAAATCCTTGTTAGGAATGCTATATTATGAGTTTTAATTCAACTCTTGATGTCTTTGATACATGTTCAACACGCACGAATTATTGTGTTCACTAATTTGTTGGAGCATCTATAATGTCATTTTAAACATTTCATGCATTGAGGCCAAATCGGCAAGCATTCATGTATCACGACATAAAGGTTTTATTTGAAAAGAGAGAGGAAAACCCCATGTGTGGGAATTTGATTTAAGAAATCCGGACGTGGGTTGTGATGTGAGACAGGGAGAATGACCCTTAGAAACATTCAAACTCCAAACTATATTTGGGTAGCTCCCGGAAGTTGGTATGCTACACTCCATGCGTGGGTGGCTAATGGTCCAGTAACGAGAGAGATGTGCATTTGTCACGCATAGCCTTGCGGCTTTAAACATTTCATGGTAGCCATGGTGGCGATTCATTGCACCTCATTTCATTTTAGTCATGGATAGCATATAGATTTGTTACAATGTTGTCTACGAGCCGCCGTTCTCATAAAAACGGCAAAACATTTTTCAGGTGAACTTGATAAGGGCAAAAGGGCACATGTGACCGACGCATAGACGTTGGTGTATTTTGTTCTATTTTGAGGACTCGTGTCTACATATGTAAATGGATAGTTCCCATGTAAATTTTAGTCTTTTGAGAAGTTTGTAATAGTTAGAGTTCTTCAAGAAAATTGTTGTATTACTTTTATTAAACTTCTAAAGTTTGGATTCCATAATTTTGTCATCGGAAGGTCTTGTTGTAAGTTTGATGGACAAGTGTTAGTCCTTTTATTTATGTTATGTAACTATATTTCCGAGACCGTAGCATTTCTTCTAAAGTTTTATGTATGTGTGTGGATTTGAGTCCTTGTCGGATTCGTTTATGATTGGTTTTGTCCTTGCCGGACTCATTGTAATTGTATGGAATCCTTGCCGGATTCGTTTATGTTTGGTTTTGTCCCTACCGGACTCATTCTATTTGTATGAAATCCTTGCCAGATTTGTCCATTTTTTTTTAAAGGAAATGTTAAAAAATCTCTCCCATTCTCTTTCTCTCCTCTCCCCTCTTTGATCTCTTTCCCTTTTTCAAATATTTACTTATGTTGGAATTATGTATATATATGTTTTTAAAAGGTTTCCGAATATGAAAATACATATGTGTGTGTGTTTAGAATACATTCCTTATATCTCTCTCCCTATCTCTCCCTATATCTCTCCCAATCTCTCCCTCTCCCCTTTTTCCTCTCTTTATCTCTTTCACTTCTCGTTTCTAATAAATTTCGAGTATATGAAGTTCCGTTTGGTCTAGGCATGTGTTATATGTCATTTAGGACTTGTTTAGTCATGTATTGAAGTTTAAACTTGAGGATTTAGCATAATTGGGAACATTTCTACAAGCTGTCAAAATGCTGTCAAAAGTTGCTGTCATAGAAAAACTGCTACTGTTTTTTTTTTTTTTTTCTGCCCAAATGGTGCAGAATTGGAAAACAAGTCATTAGACGAAAGTTGTGCAGAATCGAATTTTACGGGTATTTTAAAATTCAGCAACTGTCAAAAATGACCTTTTATCAAATTCATTGTAACTTTTCCTTTCTCTTTGATATAGTGCTTGCCCGGAAAGGCTTTTTAATGTGATTTTCAAATGCTTTCATCTTTCATGGACTCGTTAACATGTAAGTCCATTTTGGATTTATGTATTAGTAAGTCATCCTTGTAGGAACCCCGTGGGTTTCCAAAGTTACTTCTGCATTGTGATTGGGTTTTTACTTCTTTCCCCTCTATCTTTCCTCTTTCCTCGCGCTTCGGTTTTCGGGGCGTGACAATAGATGCGTAGAGACTAGAGTATACCATTATATCTTGAACGCAATTCTGATTTTGTATTCTTTATTTAATATCCACCAGCTTCCTCCAGATGATCTTCACCCTTATGTCTCCTTGGATACTTTGGAGAGGCTAGGGTTTGTGGTAACCCTAATGGAGAGGTCAGGAGGGTTTAGAAAACTTCTAAAACTTTTGGACCTTATGAGAGAAGAAAAATGAAGAGCTGTATATTCTGTCTTGCAAGTCCTCCTATTTATAAGTTTTCAAACCGACTTTTGGTTTCAATAAATTGAAACACTTTCAATCGATTGATTTCACTTCAATCGATTGAAACATTTTCAATCGATTGAATGGGCCCAGTCACCAATTGATTGAATCTAAGAGTTAGACCTCCTAGGTTCTTAATTGTTAGCTCAGACTAATTGTTAATTCCCATGATCAAACTCTTTGATCAGCGAATTAACCAATTGATCAGTTAATGTTAACTCCACTATATAATAATAACTGCACTCCAATGCAAAAGAACATATCCAAAGCGGTAATTAGACTTGTATGATTATACTATTGTCCCTCTACCTTCAACATTTGTAATCATATTCACGTAGTCGGATAAACTCTTACTGTTAACCTAAATGATGATTACATCTACTCCTTGAGTTTCATTTGCCTCTCATGATTACCAAACATGTTGGTAACTGCTTATAAACAAGTCTATAGTTCTTAATAAGCAACTTGGTGACATTCACAAGGGAATGCTTATTCTTTGTCAGAGAGTAGATTCTATCTTAACAATATATGTTCATAGTAGATTCTATCTTAACAATATATGTTCATAACCCTATGAACATGACTTACCCAAGATACCCAAGTGTTGATCTTGAAGACCTCACTGATTGGTAAGACAAAGCAGCCACATTCATAGTCTGTGTCCATAATCATCTCAAGATCAAGAACACGTACTTATACAAGTTATGAGTTCCTATCGACTGATGACAGTTTTAGATGTCAATAGTAAAGCTCATGGCTCATTAATGTAGTTAATCATGCTACAGTATTGTTCACTCTTATTATTTTGCTTTGGGCATGCCAGAGTTATTTAAAGCTCCATTGTGTGTGTGTATGTGTATGTGTGTGTGTATGTTGGTGTGTGTGAAGGAAAACGTGGGTTTTCCTAATATTTTGTGTGAGTGAAGCACAAATTGACTTCTATCGCATTAGTGATTGTTAAAGACTAGTAGGAAAGTACCCTAGTCATAGGTTCTTTAATAGTATTAAAGCACACAAGTCAAATTATGTCTTAAATATGTACAAGAAACATTAAATAAATCAACAAGCTTAAAGGACGATCAGACTACCTTGAAGAGAAGAGATATTTTGATGATAAACTTGAAGAATAATCTGTGAATTGGACTAAGTTATACAGAAATGAAAAGATAAAGTGGATGCTTTGTAAAAGAGTGTCGTGTTTGGTGTGTTCTTTGGAGTTTTTGTTTGAGTCGCAGGGTCTTTTCTTCCTGGACCATTTCTTATATTTATAGAAGAGAAGCACTTGCTTTTGTCAGTTAGGACAAACGAGCTTGGGGAGCTGCATCAACTGAACTTCGACAGCACCAAATGTTCTTGTAGCTTCCCAACTATCTCATTGGTTGAAGCTTCAGCTCTATCTGTCTTGGAATGTGTGTTTCCATCATGAGTTCTGACAACTTTAGAGATTTTTCTCATCCTTTAGAGAGATCTGCTTCTTGGAACCTGTGCAAGGCTTCTTGAGGAAGCCTTCATTAAGTCGATGAAAGTGGCAGCACGATGGAGAAGGTCCATGGGGCTTGTAGCTTGTTTGAATCAAGGCTGACCTCTTGGTTTTATTGTCTACACCTATTGTGCTATTTGGACATGCATTTTTGGGGTGCATACAATTGCCCCCCAAAATGTGACATTAAATGTTCACAACGTTTATTGTCACATTTTTAATTTTGAGCAGGCCACCGATGCTTTATGGAGAAGTCGATTTAAAGGTTTGAAAAGAAAAGGAACCTCGTTTCTCATGTCCGAACGAGTGGAGAAGGCTATAAATATGCCTCATTACCCATCTTTTCGTCCATCTTCCTCCTCCGCTTTCCCTCTTCTTACAGACCGCCCTAATTTTCCTTAGCTTTCTTTTCTCCACCCTTTACCAAAATAGCCTCTGCTTCTTCTAGTATAGCCATGCAAGATAACATGTCTCTTTTTGAACGAGTGCAGATCCTTTGTTGTCTCATGCCTCTTCTTACTATTCTTCTTCCTTCATTGATCTAGATGCAATAAGGGTCTCCCCCGTCACTTTTGGACTAGGCCCTGCATTTCTTGGGTCTACTCTTGAAGATTTCACCCCTTTTTTGGGGAATTTTTGGCAATACTACAAATAACTTTTTTTGGTGGGGGGTGGCCCGCTCTGGTTCCTGGTTGGACAGAATGGGTGGATAGAGTTTCCACGGAGAAGAAAGGTATGTGGGAACAGGTGGGCATTTATGAGGCCATCATGCTGAGCAAACACAAGCTTCCTGTCGAACGAGCCTTATTCTTTGCTACCCTAGCATTCTGGTCTTAATCCCAAAACCGCTTTCTATTTAGATGGGTCCTGATGGGACCGACGATCCAAGTTATTAGCCTTCTCTTAAGTTTCCATCCCCATAGTGAAGAAGTATTTCTTGGTTTTGACGAAGGCAAAGCCACCTTTACCTTTCTTGAGGTTGACCAGAAAAAAGGAGATTCGGTCTCCCATAAGATCGTAAAATGCTTATGGAAGTTTTTTTATGTACTGTTGTGAGAAGACAGGTTCTGCAATAACAGAAGAAGAGCCTAACAAGCGAGGATATTTGTAAAATATAACTGTGCTAAAAGAAGAAAATGCATTGATGTAGTTCATAACTCCTTAGTATATCTGCAGTTTGTATTACAATGCCAGATTTCATACAATATATCAAATCTATGGTAAGTTGTGTTGTTTTAGCTATTATTTGTGCAGATCACTATTTTCCTATGTGAAGAAGTGAATAACAGGATAAAAGGAAAGCTAGATTATAAGAAAGACAATTCAAAAATGAAAAGTGCGGTTCGAGCGATCGAAGACATCTCAAGCGATCGAGCTTTCGATCGATTGACAGTTGTCAAAGCACTCGAGAATTCCAAAAGCTTAAGAGATCGAGTGATGTTCGATCGATCGAACATGGTTTTTATCAGAACTTACGTGTGTAGCAGAATAGTTGTAATCAACCCTAGCACTAGGTTTTAGTATAAATACTCGTTATGTATACGTCAAGGAGAAGGCCTAACTTGTTTTTCATTAGTTTATAGAGAGAGTTAGAAAGTTTACATTGTTTTTGTAGGATTCAAAGTACAATATTGCTTGTTCTTGGATTTTCAAGGAGTTTGATCTTAATACATCATCTCAGGTTATGTTATTTTGGTTTGTTTACAATCTGTTTATAGTCTCCAGTGGTATTAGTAAGGTTAATCGTAGTCTTACATGTTAGATAGTGTTACACTCATAGTTTTTATAGTTTTCATGTTAAAATCACAACCAAACGCATCTTTAATGAACTTTCACGTTAAAAATGAATCTGTGACACTCCAGACTATGTCTGAGTCGTCCTAGGGTTGGGAGATCACGATGAAACAGTGATCTCCAGCCTCTGCCATGCATCAATTTAGAACCTGTGTTTGATCGATCTAAGTTAGTTCGATCGATCGAACCCTGGACACAGTCAATCGATTGAAGACATTTCGATCGCTTGAAAGATGCTGATTCTTGAGCGATCAAAGGCGCGTCGATCGATCGAGAAGTCAACTTCTTGAGAGGATCCCCTATAGTATTACTAGACTTTCTGCTTTAGAGATTTGTTATCAAACTGTCCCCAAATGCTCAGTTTGTCAAAACAATCTCTGAACTTAAGGCCTTAAGGCATTTTTCTTCAATATATTTTGCAAACCACCTTCAATGCTAACACCATTGTAGGTGCGAGTCTTAATTATTGAATTAAATCGCTTTCATGTG
Organism: Hydrangea macrophylla; assembly: GCA_033977485.1. NCBI lineage: Eukaryota > Viridiplantae > Streptophyta > Magnoliopsida > Cornales > Hydrangeaceae > Hydrangea > Hydrangea macrophylla. The sequence goes on along the minus strand of CM066990.1, from coordinate 6,118,875 downwards.
TTTCAAACTAACTATGGTGATATAGGCCCAGTCATGAAAGGACTATTGATTCTTTATTTTTAGAAAAATACGGAATACTATTGAGAGATGAGCTCCGTTGAACATTCATGAAAGTTTCATGGTAGATGGCTAGGTCACTGTGAATTGTGTGATCCCAATGTTCCCCTTTTATTAAGAAACATCATTTTTAAATATCGCTTAGTTAATTAGTTAATTCATAGTTTAATTTAATTGCTTTATCTTTAGTAGTCGTTAATTGTGGAACTTCGTGTTCTACATTTTACTTAAGTCTTGAATTTTCCTTTTTCTTTTAGAGTTTAATCTAAGTAATTAGTTTACAACCTTGCCTGCGGGATCGACCTAGTCTTAACCAGATTACTACTTGTACGATCATTTACACTTGAATGTAGCACAAGCGCACATAAATAATTCTCGTGTCAGAGCCTATTCATTTTCTGCTCAGCCACCCAAGCAATCACAAGAGAACATATTCCTCTTGCCTGGGAATTGAGCCGAGAGAGGTTGATGGCTTTGGCCACACTGGTCTGGTTATATCTTTGTAGAGGAGTGAGAGACTTACCTCTCTCAGTATGTAAGAATGCAAGTGGCCCTATTTGGCTCCTTTAGCCTTGGTTTCAATGTTATTTCCAAGAGTTCCAACCAATCGATGTGAGTACCTTGACCAAGTATATGGCCTAGAAGGATTAAGCCCACTTGATTGATCCCATTCCAATCCTCATGTCAACAACCACGAGTGAGGTTCAACACCCTTCATTAGCCTTTATCCAATTCGACCGATTTAGATTACTCATATTTTGGATTCCATGGGGCTTTTGATCCATCCCGAGGATATGCCCATGATCCATATCCAAAGCTACACGAGTGAGTAATCCATATATATCCCACAAAGCTAAATCCGGAGAGATCCTCGCTAATAGAGTCGCCACTTGGTTTGATAAAGGAAACCAAGAAAACTAAATCTATCAAGTCTAATAGATAGAGAACACCTCCCTGTCGTCACCAAAGAACTTGGTTCAAGGGTTAAGGTACGAGAGAGGAAGGAGCTAGATCATGCTAAAACACCCCCTCTGACACTATCGTGAGATGGGCCTATACTTAGCTTTCAAGGTGTTTGACTAGAGATTATGAAGATCATTCCATTTATTACTAACACAATCCTAATTTAAGTTATAAACAGCTAAAGAAAGAAAAGTATGCAAGAAACTATACATATACCATGCAATCTACATGCTAAAGCGGTAAATCAGGGACTAAACGTACCTCTACGCTCCTCTATGCATGTGAAATGAAATAAAAAGGAAGTAAATGTGAAAAACCGCATTCAAACCCTAGAAAAATAGGAATTCTAAGCATGATTGCCATGTAAGAGAATTAAAACTAGTTTTATCCACCTAATCATGCTTCTAGCTGATCTAGGGAAGTAGTAAATAAGGTGTAAGGACTTACTCGGGATAGCATATCATTCCTTATAGCAGCTTCATAATTGGCCATAGTTAGGATAACATAACGATAATAACCAAACATGGATGCTAGGTTCATGTGTGCATGTGTAACCCTTAATCGGAATATCCTACTATTCTATGTGTAGATAGTGTGCATGTATACGCATGGATGCATGAATAAACATGAATAAGACTAGACTAGTTTACAGTAGGCTACATATGAATAAGTAATAAGAGAAAATTAGGGTTTCATGGTCCCTAGTGAGATTAGAATAGCCATGGCTTGGCTGCCAATCCCACTAATGTTCCATGGTTGGAGTAGGGACCACTAGGGATAGCCTATTCACAAACAAGATAGTAGGCTAACCTAGAAGCCTAGAAGATCTAAACTACTAAGAAAGGAAGAACTACGAAGAACAAACAAGAAACTAGATCTAAACTAAGAACTATGAAGATCTAAACTAAGAAAAACAAAACAAACAAAGGAAGAAAACAAAGAGAAGAAAGCTTACCCTAAGAACTTCCCTTAGAATCTTTCTCCAATAGAGCTCTGCTAAGAGGTTTTGGTCATACTTGCATCTGATTGGTCAAATTTATGCTAGTTCATGCGGATTGGGACTTAACAGATAGTCCAAATTGAGTTCTGGGCTGAGTACCATAGTGGCTCTCTTTGAGGGCAGCGTTGCCCTCTCAAAGCACCATTGTGGCACTCGGCCCCACAAGTTGTGTTTTCTACCCTATGTTCTCAAACTTCGTTCTCTCACCTCGTTTATTGTTTTCGGTCTTCTAATATACCATTGGAAAGGTATGAAAGTCTAGTTTAAGATTCTTTTGGTCTCATTAAAAAATAATTTGTAAATTTTGAGTTATGGTGAAAAAGGTGAGGGTGACTTCAAAAAAGAGCTAACTGAAGATGCATAAAAGGGCTATTTGGCAAGAAAATTATCCTAAGCAGTTTTTGGCCAATGTGAAGGATTGGGGCATCATTTTAAGATAATTTAGGAATATTTCATAAAGATCAATTTCTCGGTAAAAGATGATTTTCGTCATTTCATGTGAAACGGCTATCCTAACTTGGATTTGTGTCTCTAAATTAAGTTTCTAATGTACCTAAGTCTTCCTAGAGGTTATTCTAATGTGTCTAAGAGACCATGGTGCTTCATGGAGTTCTACTTCATACGATCAATAAATCTTAACCCAGTCATCGGGTTGGTCTTGAGGTGGGGTGGTTCATTCTGTCGAACAGACGAACCAAAATATGGTGTCTACAATTTACCCCTCTTTGACAAAGCTTTGCAAGCAACATGCGTCATAAGGGAATGTCAATGTATGAAAACCATGCAATGAGTCTAAAAGACTTTTGAAAGGATATTAAGAAAATCAACACATGCAAGCACACAATGAAAATCTCAAAAATCAAGTGGTCGTGCTCGAAAGAGGTGCCTACATATTCCTTTATAGGAAATCAGACCAACCGTAGTTCAATGAGCACACCATGTGTAAGCACAAACTCAAGTAAAACACAAAGTGAATGATATGAAACTTAAACTAATGCTAAAATGCAATATTCTCGGGGTTGTTCCATTGGGATCCACAGATGATCACAAAGGAGTGTCCAATCTAGGACAATAAGATTTCCCTCAATCTAGTGGACTTCACAATAGATTTGCCTCAATCTTAGGGTCTTCACAATTAGTTTGCTTCATCTTGAGGGCTTCATGATGCGTTTTCCTTATCTTGAGGGCTTTACAACATCTCGGGTCGTAGCTCTTCGAGCTTGGTGGAGATAGGGAGGTCTTCAGAGCCACTTAAGGCGAACTGGACCTAAAGTATACAGTGATAAGCCAGTTACGGTAAACAACACAAGCGTTTGTAGAAAGCTAAGGCTGAGATGCAGATATCTCCCTACAGAGCACTTTATGCTAAGTAGGGAGTGCATAGATGTTTAGAGTAGAGGGCAGAGGCTGAGATGCAGAGTTTTTCATACGTAGCACTTCATGCTAGGTAGGGAGTGCAGAGATATTAAGAGCAAAGAGCAGAGGCTAAGATGTAGAGAGTTGAGATGCAGAGTTCTCCATGCATAGAGATGCTGAGGGTAGAGAGAGGAGGCTGAGATGTAGAGAGCTGAGATCTCCATATGTAGCACTTCATGCCAAGTAGGGAGCGTATAGGTGATGAGAGCAGAGAGCGACGGCTGAGATACAGAGATTTTAAATGTAGAGTTCTCCATATATAAACACTTCATGCTAGGTAGGGAGTACAGAGATCAAAGATGATAAGAGTGCATAGGGCGCAGACATCATAAAGGCAGAGAGCAAATATAATACGAATGCGGCATAAATATAGAGATCAGGGATTTATAGGGAGCAAAGAAAGCGTGAATTTATAGAGAGCATGGATTACAAGGAGCAAAGAAAGCATAGATCTATGGGAGCATGGAAAGCATGGATGATAGATAATATAGATGGAATGAATAGTTAACGCAATGTATGGCTTAGAAGAGATGCTAAAATCAATGCATAGATGTAGTAACTGCTTAACAATAGACTCATGAAGAGCCTAGAAAGAAAACTATTCTGCTGAGGAATTGAACATAAATGTGACATCACTCTATTGGGGAAAAGATACTTCTGGAGCCATTTAAGGCGAACCAGGGACACCATGCACGACTCAAAACATGTTCAACATAATTAATGCAACAATGCGGGAGATTCTTGAAAACTAATGTAATGCAATGCTGCTAAGGCTGATTACTTTGCTGGGGATTTTAATATGCATGTAATGTATAACTTCAAAAAGGTGCTTGATAAAATCAATATGCAAATACGGGGGTTGTTCACTTATTAGTTAATGCAGTAAAGAGCCAAATGGGCCCACTACTCTAAAGAAAACATATTATTGATCCATTTAAGGCGAACAATGAGTGTGGTGCACAACTCAGCAAGGATGTTCATTAAAACTAATGTGCAAATGCGGGGTTACCCTCTCGACAATCAATGCAATCATAGAGCCATTTAAGGCCAAGAATGAATACAGTACATGAAACTAGAATATGCAATAAAATCATCTTGCTATTCAAAGGACACATGTTCATCTATGAAAACCATGTAGAGCCAGTAAAGCCAAACACTCTTAAAAGGGAAACATCATGGAGCCACTAAAGGCAAACCATCTATGCATTGCACAATCATTATTATGGATAACCCTAAAATTGTGGGGATTAAATTTATGAAATTCGATAGATATGAACATTGCCCCTAGTTTAGATGTTCATGCTTGATGATGCAATGATGTTGTGAACACAGCTTATTTCAGAAGATCACACGGATGCTAATGGACTTCTTTCTTATTACCATTCTCAGAAAAATTATTTCTTATTCCATTGCCCATGATACACCCAATAAGGTCTATGACTCTACGACTCAAACTTGAGACACTAAAAATGTCCAAATAATGCATCTTTTCTTTTTTTTTTTGACGCAGTGGCTTAATACCCGTGATGTACCTTGTGCATGATCTAGATTATTCTTTTACTATTCACCAAATTCTTTGAGATGAGACTTCATGCATAAATTCAAGGTTTGGAAATTTTCCCTAATCATGTCCGTAATCAATTTATTACTCTCTCTGTATCATAGCCATCAAACTTTCATTTCCAATCGAAGAGCAAAATAACGACTCCGTCTAAACTCACATGAAGACATCACCTCAAAATAACATTGCCCCTTATTTATGACAAGGGACATGGTCATGGCTAGTGTATGACAAGGGTTGGGCTCGGCTAAATAAAAAGGGTAAAAGAAGATTACCCCTTGTATATAACAAAGGGGTTGGACTCGAGCGAATAGAACGGGTGGCAGAGGGCCTTGCCCCTTCCATGCAAATCAATGAGTGACGAATTCTTCCAATAATCAAACTAAACCCACATAGTGAAGGGCTTGCCACTTGTATATGATTGGCATGAATTTGGGATAAGGGCTCGCCCCTTGTAGGAAAAGAAAAGTGCATAGGCTAGTTTGAAATCAAATGATACTCATTGGTCAGGAATTTATCCGTCACATAATTGACTTTAAATTCCATAATGGGGCATACCCCTTGTATAAGGGCAAAGCAAGCCCTCAAGATTTCAAGGGGGCCTTTCCCTTAGTATGAAGGCAAATGGTCTTAGGTCAATGGTTGAGACTGAACCCTTTAAGAGGTTGCCTATGATCCCCTAGTAGGAATTACGTCAAACGTAGTTCCAAGCAACAGCACTGTTATGACAAATATCAGGATCGAGAAGCAGGGTGTGAATAAAGTCAGGACTCTAGAGATGAGGCGTAAGCTCGGGTGAGACCAAACCTTTTAAGAGGTTGCCTACATATCCCCTAGCAGGAATCAGGTCAAACATAGTTCAATTACGACAATGACTTTTGGCCATTGGCATAATGACCTTTGTAAGTTTGGTCAAGCTGATGAATTTCAGGACCAATCACATTTAGATTCACAGGGAAAGATTTGACAGAACAAGATTATAGCTGAATCAATTTAAACTCAATGCTAAGGTCAAAACTGCTGCTCAGAGCTTTTCACGATTTGGTTCGTCTTAGTAAGCACAGATTCGATTATGGTACGACGCCTTCACTCTTTTTTTTTGTTTTTTTTTTCTCTTCTCATTTTTTTCTGCTCTAACTTTTTCCTAGGCGCCCTTTCAGATTTTCATCCTAGCGGGCCTTTTTCCATTTTTCTTTTTCTACTCTAACTTTTGCCTAGGTGCCCTTTTGGGTTTTTAACCTAGTGAGCCTCATTCATTTTTTGTTTTATCCATGCAAGTCTACTCTTCATACCTCTCTTCTCATCAATGCCTACATTATCTCATCGTGGTCACCTTCTAGGCATATAGCACATTCTTTACTTCGTGTTTTACTACGGTTCTTCATTTTTATCACTTTCTATCTTTTGCATTCTCCTCCACTTTTCTCTTTTCTATTTATTTTCTTTTCTTTTTTTCTCTTCTCTTTTTTCTATTTCTCTCTCTCTTTCTTATCCTTCCTAATTGAGATGCATTCTACCCTTTTCTGAGTCCACAAGTCTTGGAAATTAACTAATGACATGCTTATTTCTCCCTCATTGAATTAATAGCCTTTGAAGTCTATAAAGTATTCCCGTGTGGACAAATTTTTCTTTTCTTTTTTTTTTTCTTTTTCTTTTCTATCTTTTTTTTTTTCTAGGTAGAGGCATTATACCACATGATCACCAAAGCTTGGAATCGAGACTCCAATTTTAGTCTCATTTAACAAAAGATGTGAATGGATACAAGGATGGGATAGAAAATGAATGGGTTTGAGATTTATTCTAAGTACGTCTTTTAAAGCTTAGATAGAAATCTTTTTCGGTTCTTCGAATAGAGTGACAACTTTTGGCTTTCATTTGGAGTTTAGCAAAGAACTAAGTTAATTACACTTTAGGATCTTTCTCAATACTCGAGTTCATATGTGAAGTCTCTTCTACGATTTCTTAGCTGATTCATTTTCTCTTTTTCTTTTGGCAATCATTATCATCTAGTCCACACACTCATAATTTTCACAACAAAATTAATAAAGATGAAAATTATTTTTATTGAATAGAAGAAGAAGTAATACATCACTAGACTCTTTTTCTTTCTTCAAACTCGATTACTAGACTCTTGAACAATCATAATTTATTCAAATTCTCAAGACTAGACAAGACTCAACCTAGACCTTTGAGTCCATAGGTGTATCATGAGTACTTTATTCGAAAACACTTCTTTGTTAAGTAGTCCACTAGCATCCATGTTCAAGAATAGTTCCCAGCATCATCACATCATCAGTACCTTTACTACCATTCTTAGGTCTAGGTCCCCCAAATAATAAGTACATGGATACGTGATCCACATCCTCCATCTAGTCCTTCTTATAGTTGGTAACCTCAAGCCCTTCCTCAAATTTGTGCCATATTGAGTTGTTGAGATACTGTCCATCCCACCATTTAATGCATGCAACCCAAGGTCTAGTTCTTCGAAGAAGAAAAGGTTTGCCTCATCATCATTTTCAAAATACCCATCATCTTAAAGGAAATCTAGTTCTCCTTAAAGGCTCATACTACAAACTTCAGCTCCTTTTGGGCTCAAGTTCGGTTATGTTGTGATCTAGACGGATGGGTCATAGTTGGGTGGGTCGAGGCTAATTAGGTTGATATTCTAGGGTGGTGGTAGAGCATGATGAATTGGTAGTGGGTTTTGGGTGATATTAGGTTGAGTGGATGGGGGTGCAATGAATATGTTGTTAATAAGGTCTTGGATTTCATGCAAAGTCAGGTGCAATGGTCAGTGGAATAGCTAGGTTCTTGGCGAAAGGCATAGTATCTGGTGGGGCTATATCTTGGTGGGATTAGATTTGGGGGTGGCCTTGGATCTAAGGGCTCAAAGTAGCCTTTTTCAATGAGTCGGTCCAGTATGGTGGACAAGGGTACATTAAGGTTGGTAAAGGTTCTACATCAGTTGTTATTTTAGGGGTTCGGGTTGGAATTTTTGCCATGGTTTTGGTAAAGGACATTGATATCAGGTTCGGTATCATAGTTTCCTCCCATAGTTCTCCTTCTTGAATTGTTTTCTTCCTTTTATATTTTCCCATCCCTCAGGGCATCTTCTATCTTGGTCCCTACATCAAACAACTGGTCAAAGGTGGTAATTAGCATGAAGCACATGCGCTCATTGTAGGTAGGTTGTAAATTCTTTAAGATTATAAGGACTTGCTCCTTCTCGATTGGCCTATTTTCCATTATAGCAGCCTTCTTCCTCTAATGGGTCAAGAATGTGGCAAAAGACTCCCAATTATCCTGCCTAGTAGTCTCAAGGTCCCTAACAGTAATATCGAGCTCGGTGTTATAGGCATAGTGCTTTACAAACTCAGTCACAATATCCTCCCATAGACGATTCTTAGAGGATTCGAGGGCTAAGAACCATTGTAAGGCTCCTCTAGACAGATAATGGGAGAACATATAGGCCAAGTGCTCATTCCCTAATCCCATTGGTCTCAAGGGAGTGGCATACATCTTCAGATGGCTCTTGGAATTCCTGATCTCATAAAACTTCTCTAGGTCAGGCATTTTGAATTTCTCAGGCAGTTTGATCTTTGAAGGTTTGAAGAAGCCCCCAAGGTCTAGGAGATAGTCATCAACTCCACGAGATTTCCTCACTATTCTTTCTAATTGGTCCAACTTATCCTTCATTTTCTTTTTGGGATTTCCACGTACATCATCAATGAACCAATCCTCATCCTTGAAAGGATTTAGATCAACAGGGTCCTTAGGTGCAATGGGAGCCTGAGGTGGTGGATTGACAATAGGCCAGCCCTATGGATTCATGGTAGTTTGCCCTAAAGGCCAATGAGAAGTTACAACAGCTGCCCCTAACGGGTTAAGGTATCCTCTAACTATAGTATTCTTTCTTGCTCCTTAGCCATTGGTACCCTTATGTCTATAGCACAGACTAATCTTCCTAAACCAAAGGGACGGACCCAAGAATGTGTGCTTGTGGTCTTCTTTGGAGCTATGTTCACTTGTCTCTCTACAATTTCAATTTAGAAATCTCATTTAAAACAAGAATGATTGTGCCCCCCTTTTGGATTTGAAATATATTCTATTTTTTTTTCAAAATTTTCTTATGATATGCATGATATGCAAAATAACGACCTTATTCAAATCACCATATAGCCAATTAAGTCATAATCGCATCATCAAGAATCCCTATTCATCCCATAGTCACCATAATTAGTGTCATGCTAGTTATCCCATGCTTGGAATTTTACCTGTGACAAGGTTTATTATAGCCTAGGTCTAATTAGGGCTTACTCTAGTGAATAAGTTGCAAACAAGGTTATGATTCATCGTTCCCCAGACTCGTGGCACATGATCCTAGTATAACACATAAGCACACCATCTTCATGTCATGTGGCGAGAATTTCACTCTGGCAGAGTGCTTTTGGTGTTAGACAAGGCTATGTATAATATGTCGTATAGCCTTCTTTATCATGTCACATAATCCCAGCAGGCAAATAAGGCATGTGTGCGCAAATTGTCATAATAGGTCAAGCTCTAAAAGATTGGGATCTATGGTTACTATATGCATCATAGTGGATAGAGTCAAAGGGTCCCCCAGTGAGATGTCTTATATACTCCCCATTATAGCATTTAGTATGTCACATAATCCACATGGGTGGTCTGGCGATGCTGCATGCCCCGGCTTTTGTCCGCCCAAGCTTTCTAAAACTAATGCATGTGCATTCTCCTAATATAGAGTCAAGGAACCTTGAAAGTTTTGGAGTCTAACCCTCTTAGTATGTCCCCAGTAGAGTCACCAATTGTGGGTTCCTCTACCAAGTATAGGGCTTAGAAGGATTAAGCCCACTTTATTGATCCCATTACAATCCTCATATCAACAAACATGAGTGAAGTTTACCACCCTTCATTAGCCGTTATTTGATCTGACCGATTTGGATTACTCGTATTTTGGATTCCATGGGGCTTTTGATCCATCCAGAGGCAACATCGATGCCCACGATCCACATCCGAAACTAGACGAGTGAGTTATCCATATATATCCTGCAAGGCTAAATCCAGAGAGATCCTTGCTAATAGAGTTGCCACTTGGTTTCATAAAGGAAACCAAGAAAACTAAATCTATCAAGTCCGATGGATAGAGAGCACCACCCCATCGTCAGAAAAGAACTCGATTTAGGGGTTAAGGTACGAGAGAGGAAGAATCTATAGATCATGATAAAACGCCCCCTCTCGCCCCATCGTGAGATTAGCCTCTACTCAGCTTTCAAGGTGTTTGACTAGAGATTATGAAGATTGTTCCATTTATTACTAATGCAATCCTAATTCAAGTTATAAACAGCTAAAGAAAGAAAAGCGTGTAAGAAATTGTATATATCCCATGCAATGCACATGCTAAAGCGGTAAATCGAGAACTAAACATATCGCTACGCTCCCTTATGCATGTGAAATGAAATTAAAAGGAAGTAAATGTGAAAAACCGCATTTAAACCCTAGAAAAAGAAGAATTCTAAGCACAAGTACCATATAAGGGAATTGAAACTAGTTCTATCCACCCAATCATGCTTCTAGGTGTTGTAGACACCCCATTTTGTCGGCAATCAGATTTAGGAGACCCATAGCTTGGTGGTTCACAATGATCGTAAAAGACTCAAAAGGACTCCTGGAAATCAGCTCTATCTCTCAGAATGCTCAGAATGACCAAAATGCCCCTGAAATCCCGAAAACTCCCAGATTTGGTCCCGAAGTTCTGGAAACATGATATGTCATAAGAAAAATGATAAAATGAGTTTTTAAGCAAAACGGATGAAATCGTCAGCTCCCAGAGACCCCCGGAAGTCCCGGAAGTTCCCCGGAAGTCCCCGTTGACCGGTTTGACCAAGGTTTGACCAAGGTTTGACCAAGTTTGATAAGAGTTTGACCAAGTTTGACCAAGTTTGACCGAAATCGTCCGAATTCACCAGAATCATTAGAAAAGTATTAAAATGAGTTTTAAAAGAGAATCGAGCGAAAATGCCGGCTCTTGGGAGCTCCCGGAGGTTCCCAGAACTTCCCGGGAATCCCAGGTTTGACCAGTTTGACCAAGATTTGACTTTGGAATCGGGGCACCGTAACAATTTTCAAATATTTTTCATGGATACTAGAGGTCAATAGCTTTCCGACGGTATATCGCACATAATTTTTGAATTTAAAACGAGTTTATTATGAATTTCTAAAGGCGAAAAAGGCGATACCGCAAATCCAAAACTTTTCAAAGTGACCTATCCCCGAACTATTTTTTATGTAAAGTAGACTCCATTACCTTTCCAACGGTATATCACAACCTCAATTTGGAGTTCGTATGCATTTTCTGTGAATTTCGGACAAATTAGGGCCTTTTCGCGAATACCGGAACCTCTGGGGGCCTAAACGTAAATTTTTGGGCATCTGAGGATCAGTGCCGCCGCGACACTGGCCCACTGCCTCCGCGGCACAGGCCCAGTGATATACCTAATAAGATTAATATAAGATGTTTAAAAGCTACCTGTATGGTATTTTGTATAAGTGATATACTGATTTATGATGCCATATGTGTTCCGATAAATTGTATGGCTATGTGAAGCATGTTAAGGTAGTGTTATCGCATATGTGAGCATGTCAAGGGTTTTATCTATATGTTCATCGATATCAATTCCATGATATGCGATCCATGCTCTATATGTTACATTTCTGCTGTTAATTGGTTAGATGCACGTTTTACGATGTTGATCGACTGGAATAGATAATGCATGCCACGTTAATAATAAAGAGGAATAAAAGTAGAATTGCATGTGAGTACTGATAATGGACACACGTGCATTTCATGACATGTGTTAGCAAGCATTGCATAAGGGAGAGAGGTGTTTGATTAGATTATGAATGAAGAGAGATGTGATTTGTGGATCCTATGGATCAACGGCTGACGAGCTGGGTGGACATGAACGGTTAGGGTTCCTAGCGCGCCTCTCATCGTTGAAGACGTCCGATGATGCGCATACGTGGTTGAAGACGTCCCATGTATCGTTGATTACGTCCGGCTAGTGCTCTAATACACTTCTCAGCCGTGTAGACGACCGGTGAGAGTAAACCCATGGTTGAAGACGTCCCATGTGCCAGTCTCATTGTTTACAGATAGTGTGCGCCGTGAAGACGTCCGGTGGCCTATCAAGGGACGAGTATGAATTGGCTGTGATAGTATGTTGTCATCCTTGATATACCGCATGTTGTCAATTGGATAAGAAAGAAAAGGCGAATAATGAGATTGAGTTGATGAGTCAAAATGATTTGGTTTGGAAGTTTTGGTTTTAAAATAAAATGGTTTTGAAAAGTATCTGTTTTAAAAGCAAGTGTCTTTGAAAAGGGTTGGGAGTGAGTCTTATTGGTCATGCATTTGCACGCACAAGTTATAATAAAGAGAATGTATTCTATGATGTTATGTTTATCTGATTACCTGTCTTGTTGAGACCTCTGTTATGCCCGTGGTGAGAATGCGTCTTTTGATAAGAGATTAACCATATTTTTAGAGTATTAAACTATGACGTGAGTTGAGAGATGTTCTGTATTTATTGATTATAGTGCGGTTGAGACTCTCACTCAGCCTTGTTCCAAGGCTGACGGCATGTTACGCCCTGGGCATTCCTATGCTCAGAGTGTTGCAGGTTTGGAGATAGATAGAAGAGTTCAGGAGACAGTGCTGTGGAGCCAAGGAGAATAAAGCTTTGGCCAAGATCTAATAGATAGTTTCTCAAGTGTTAAGCTTATGTAAATTATTTAGTATGGCCTCTTATATTAAGATTGAAGTTATTGTAACCCTTGTTTAATTTCCGCTGCTGTATTTATACTCTGATAAGTATTAGATCATGTCTAAGGTCTAGCTTTTCCCTTATGATTGCACGGTGCGGAGTTAGAAGGACAGAGCGGTTAACAAACTAGTCACGTGTCTACGGACCCATAAAGGAAAATTTTTATTTTCCCTATTTTTGGCTTACTCCGGGGCGTGACATAGATAATCCTTAGGAAAAGTATAAGTTCTTAGAGTTTAGGATTGAGTGTTGGAGTCTGCAGTGTTGGTAAAGCCCTGCAGAATTATTCTGAGGAAAGTTCTTGAGGTAAGCTCCTTCTTCTTCTTTATTCTTCTGCCTTATTTCTTGTTTTGATCTTTATTTTATTAGATCTAGGTTGAATTTCTTATTTGTTCTTCGTGTTCTTCATTTTTATTGCTTGTAATCTTTAAAGTTCTAGGGTAGTTATACCTCCTTGTTTGTAGTGTCCATTATAGTAGAATTATCCTAGGCAGAGCTACCCCCAAATGTTGTGGTAGCTGAAGCTATGGGGTTGGTATTCAATCCATGGATATCCGACCCCCGAGATAACAAAGCCTTAATTGGATCTATGAGTCTAGATCTAGGGCATTCATATAGGAATCATGTAGTAATTTGTATTAGTTGGGATAGTAGGATATCCATGCTATCCTTATTTTATCCATGCATAGTATTTATTTCATAACTAGTTTAATTTATTAATTTATTTCTATCCATGCACATGCATACACTTGTACACTATCCTCACATAAAATAGTAGGTTATTCATACTAGGGATAACACTTAATTAAGCTTACACATGCACACCATTGCACATAGTAGTCATGTTTGGACATGCATACATGTTATCCATTCCTAGAATAGTAGAATATTCTTAGATTGTCCTCCATATATTATGCTTTTTTATTGTCCTAACCATGGTTAAGAGAGTGCTATGCTATCCCAGGTAAGTTCTCTAGCATCGTTCTTATTTATTGCTTTCTTAGGATCGCATACGAGCATGCTTAGGTGGATAAAATATAGATTTCAATTCCTTATATGATTACTTATGCTTAGAATTCATGTTTTTCTAGGGGTTTGTGTGTGATTTTCACATTTATTTTCCATTTAATTCCTTTCGCATGCATAGGGGAGTGTAGTAATACGTTTAGTCTCTGAATTACTGTTTTAGCATATGCATTGCATGTAAATGCTTAGTTTCTTGCACGATTTTATTTAATTAGTTGTTTATAACTTGAATTAGGATTTCATTATAAATAATTAAAATAGTCCACATAATGTTTAGTCGAATGCCTTTAAAGCTGAGTAGAGGCCCATCTCACGATGGGACGAGAGGGGGTGTTTTTGCACGATCTAGCTCTTTCCTTTCTTGTACCTTAGCCCCCGAAACGAGTTCTTTGGTGACAACGGGGCGGTGCTCTCTATCCATTGGACTTGATAGATTTAGTTTTCTTGGTTTTCTTTATCAAACCAAGTGGCGACTCTATTAGTGAGAATCTCTTCGGATTTAGCCTTGTGGGATAAAACATGGATTACTCCCTCGTGTAGCCTCATATATGGATCATGGCCATCAATTATTGCCTCAGGTTGATAAAAAGTCCTATGGAATCCAAAATACAAGTAATCCAAAATTGGTCGGATAGGATGAAGGCAAATGAAGGGTGGTGAACCTCACTCGTGGTTGTTGACATGAGATTTGAAATGGGACAATCAAGCAGGATTAATCCTTCTAGGCCCCAAGCTTGGTTCGGGTACCCACAATTGGCGACTCTGCTGGGGACTGAACTAAAAGGTTAGACTCCAAAACTTTCAAGGTTCCTTGACTTTATAGTATGAGGATCGCATGTGCATTAGTTTTAGAAAAGCTTGGGTGGACAAAAACCGAGTGCCTACAGCCTGTCAGATCCCCTCTACAGAGGACTTCCCTGCCTTAGCACATACCTAACGGTATAAAAAAAGTAGTCCATGTACCACTCCAAATCCTGTAATGGGGGGTATATAGGACTCTCGCTGGGGGACTGTGGATATCGCATTTTTCTTACCCACAGCTTTTCTTTTAAAGTTCTTTTAAAATTCAAATTCAAAACAAATGAGTCGCCACTTAATTTTTAAAAGGAAAAATTAAGAAACCATTTTGAAAGGAAGCTGATCGTTTGCGAAACCAAAGATTAACTAGGTCTGGGAATCATGGAATGAGAGAGAAAGGAGCCCGTCAGACTAAAAGACCCTCTCTCATCCTATCTTGTGATAGGCCTCTACTCAACATCCTTTTAATCAAATTTATTAATCTAAGCACGCCCTCAACTAATATATATACATATACATCACAAAAGCATGTCCAAAGGGTGTAAAATTGCTAATGACAAAATATCATTCATAAACCACATATTTCAAGTAGCAAGCAATATGATATGCAATAAGGAACAAGAGAACTTACCCGGGATCCAGTAGCGATATTAAACGTGCAATGCATACAAAAAAAGAAAATCCTAATAAAGTCTCTAATCACATATACATATAAGGCAAGCTCCTAATTCTAAGGTGTCGCGCATGAGGTTGAAAAATCAATAAAATCAAGAAATAAAAATAAATTAAAGGGGGTCCTAGAAATCATAACTTAATAGCGCTACAAAACAAAGGGTTAGTCCACATGCTTCACATTATAATATGATATCAAACAATCAATCCTAATTTTCTAGCTTAGATCTAGCAAGCATGAAATCCAACTTTATCCAATTACTAGTTCTAATTATAAGCGTTAATGTACATGAATGAATATGAACAAGGATAGGACATGGATTTATTCATTAATTTGGATCACTTAGCCTCTGGATTTAAGCCTAATTAATTGTTATTAAGATATGGTTTAAGCCCTAAGTCATAGGAGAATCATTTAGGCCATTATTTACAAAGTTGGCCAAATGTGTCATAAAATTCTGAAAATTGCAGAGAGCAGACCAGAATTTTAAAAAACAAAAAAGCATGCTTCCCATGGTTTGATGTCAGTGAATTTTGGACACAAGATGCCTCTGTGAGTCTAGTTTCCAAATCAAAAAGAAAATCAAAGTTTCAACGGTTAGATCTCTAAGAAAAGGACAAACACCAGACATCACACAGAGATGTACAACTCTCAGTCCAGAGATATTGTTTGATTTTTTAAAAATAGCAAAAAGATCAGAAATGCTTTGTTCTTTTTAGGGTGACTTCCTAACACATTAATCTACTTAGAAAAAATTATTTTGGGTCACAAACAATTTATTAAAGCATTGGTTTACTTATTTCAAAAGAGTGTCACTATGCTGAAACTCTGGACAGATTGTTGTTACTTCACAAAACTCATGACCAAACCATTTTAAACATGAAATCCCTTTAAAACAAAAATTGTAGTGGTAGAACTTTGAGTTATAGACACTTTCCCGTTGGTTTCACTTGATTCCAACGGTTAGATTTCGAACCAAAAATCTTTGATCAAAAACAGTTTGTGAACTCACTGTTTTCATTTGTCAAGTTCAACTTTTATTTGTTAACCCCAACTATTAAACCATGAAGTTGGGTTTAAACCAAACCACTTCTCCTACCATTTGATGGTCATTGGAGATCAAGACATGACTAAAACTCATGAGTTTTCAAGGAATATAAGGAGACTCCATGAAAACTCAAGCTTAGAGGACCCAAACCATGGTAGGAGTTTGGATTCATCTACTTGTTCTTACTAGAATGATGATCAACTTTAAATTTCATGTGAATCATAAACTTACATGAGACTAAAAGATCAAACTCATGAGATTCAAGTGAGATATGGAAGATCCCAAAGAGTCTCAAGAGAAGAACATAAACAAGAAAAAGAGAAGAAGAATCAAAGAACTAGCTCATGAACTTCAAGAGGATATAGAGAAGACCCCATGAAATTCCAAGTTAGAGAACCCAAGTCATGAATATGGAATTGGATCCATCTATTTGTTTACAAAGTAAAGTGATGATCAAACTTTGACTCCCATGTGAAGCATAGGCTTACATGAGATTCAATATATCAAACTCAAGAGCTTTCAAGAGAGATAGTGAAGATCTCCAAGAATCTCAAGAGAAAAGTATAAACAAAAAAGAGGAAATGAATCAAGGAAACTAAGAGAGCAAGTGCTCTAAATCCATAAAAGAAAACTAACAAGATTAGAGTATCACCTCCAACTATCCTCAAACTTCTATATTTTGAAGGTCTTCCAAGCTCTTCTTTAAACTCTCCTCCCAATATTCTCTCTTCTACCCAAATGTTCTTCTTTCAAAAGTTCTCCTAAACTCCCCTCAAAATCCCCCAATATTTTTTTTTGGTCTATCTCTTGTCTATCATCCTTGCATGTGTTCCTCCCCTTTTATAGGCAAAATTGCTAAGTATTTTCAGTGAATTCGGAGTAAAAGACAGGTGTAACCATCCCATTTGGTGGTACAATACGTACTTCCTAAAATTAGACAGACTGCTACCCAGGGCAATATTCAGAATTCATCTGCGGCAGTCCGTGGGTGCCGCTGCGGCACTCTGTGACTGCCGCGCCGGCATTCCGTGACTGTCGCACGGCTCTCCGTGAGTGCCGCGGAAGATTGTTGATTGCCGGGTTTCCGTCAACCTTACTTTATCAGATTTTTGTTTTTATCCGCCTACACATACGTATTGTACCACAAAATACGGACTTTAAAAGCAAACAGCAGTCAGAAAATGTCGGCAGCACTCAGTGAGTGTCGGCCCGGCATTCACTGAATTCCGTTCGGCACTCAGTGAGTGCCGCTCGGCATTCACTGAATGCCGCGGCAATCTGTCGTGTGCCATTTTTTTGTTGAACTTCCTCTTTTAGGTCTTTTCTTTTCTCCTTTTTCTTCCAAAAAAATATTTTCGAAGATTTTCTCCAAAAGTGGTGTTTTTTATACTTGAATTCTCCTAAATACCTGGTATTTTCTTTTTTTTGTGAAATTTTATCACGTTTGGAGAATTTTCTGAAGAGCTTGGAATACTTCGATTCTTTCGGTCTTTATCATAATCAGACGTGGATGTGACGCTCTCCTAAATTCGACGGTCGGTCAAAATTGGGGTGTCTACAGTTTGCCCCTCTTTGACAGAGCTGGTGGGGCAATGCGTCCCATAAGTGAATGTCAAAGCCTGTGTGAAGACAAGTCTTTGACCAGACTGTTGAATTTAGGTAAAACAAAATGCGTTGCAAAAACGGCCTCACAAATGGTTCACGTTGGTCGTGCTCAACGGTGAGCTGCCTACGTATCCATTCAAGAATCAGACCAAGACGTAGTTCAGGCAGGAGCCAAACATACACAAGCACAAGTAACCATACGGATGAATGCACCTATCTTATCGTGATGCAAGTGCCATGCAATGGTATTTTCCGAATTGACCCGGTCATACAAACGCCATGCTCATCATGTTTTCCCCGCGTGCGACGCACTTTACGTGATGCGTTAGTCAGGAAAGATTACCTAATTCTGTGATTGATGCGAAGATCTGTTACAGGGGTCATGATGTTTTTGATTTGATTTCGAGGGCCAACGCAAATCTGTTGTGAGAACCGAGAATATAAATCCATTATATTCTCAAAACAAGGGTTAACGCAAATCTGTTGCGAGAACCGAGAATATAAATCCGTTATGCTCTCAAGACAAAGGATCGACGCAAATCTGTTACGAAGAATGAGGGTTGACGCAAATTTGTTACGAAAACCGAGAATGTAAATATGTTACACTCCCAACCAAGAGGATCGATGTAAATTTGTTACGAAGACCGAGAATACAAATCAGTTATATTCCCAAAATGAGGGTTAACGCAAATATGTTGCGAGAACCGAGAGTGCAAATATGTTACATTCTCAAACATAGGATCAACGTAAATATGTTATGAGGATCGAGGGTTAACGCAAATATGTTGCGAGAACCGAGAGTTCAAATATGTTACATTCTCAAACATAGGATCAACGCAAGTATGTTACGAGGATCGAGGGTTAACGCAAATATGTTGCGAGAATCGAGAATGCAAATATGTTATATTCTCAAACAAAGGATCAACGCAAATATGTTACGAGGATCGAGGGTTAATGCAAATATGTTACGAGAACCGAGAGTGCAAATATGTTATATTCTCAAACATAGGATCAACCGAAATATGTTACGAGGATCGAGGGTTAACGCAAATATGTTGCGAGAATCGAGAATGTAAATATGTTACATTCTCAAACAAAGGATCAACGCAAATATGTTACGAGGATCGGGGGTTAACGCAAATATGTTACAAGAACCGAGAGTGCAAATATGTTACATTCTCAAACAAAGGATCAACGCAAATATGTTACGAGGATCGAGGGTTAACGCAAATATGTTGCGAGAACCGAGAATGTAAATATGTTACATTCTCAAACAAAGGATCAATGCAAATATGTTACGAGGATCGAGGGTTAACGCAAATATATTGCGAGAACCGAGAGTGCAAATATGTTACATTCTCAAACAAAGGATCAATGCAAATATGTTACGAGGATCGAGGGTTAACGCAAATATGTTGCGAGAACCGAGAATGTAAATATGTTACATTCTCAAACAAAGGATCAACGCAAATATGTTACGAGGATCGAGGGTTAACGCAAATATGTTGCGAGAATCGAGAGTGCAAATATGTTACATTCTCAAACAAAGGATCAACGCAAATATGTTACGAGGATCGGGGGTTAACGCAAATATGTTGCGAGAACCGAGAGTGCAAATATGTTACATTCTCAAACAAAGGATCAATGCAAATATGTTACGAGGATCGAGGGTTAACGTAAATATGTTGCGAGAACCAAGAATGTAAATATGTTACATTCTCAAAGAAAGGATCAACGCAAATATGTTACGAGGATCAGGGGTTAACGCAAATATGTTACGAGAACCGAGAATATAAATATGTTACACTCCCAAAAGTGGGGCAACCATACTTGGATAGATCAGGAGTCAATTAGACTCAAAGAATTTTCAAATTTTCAAAATTTGGGAGTCGAATTGACTCGAACTTATTCAAATTTTCAAAGAGAATTTCAAATTTCAAAATCGGAGTCACTTCGACTACACAAAAAAATTTCAATTTTCAACATTAGAGTCAATTTGACTCAAAAAAATTTGAATTTTCAAAATCGGGAGTTTGAATGAGACTCAAAGAACCATTGAGGAACAATGCGAATGCGAGGTTGCCATTGAGGACTGACACAAATTAAGTTGCCATTGAGGACTAATGCAAAGTTGCCATTGAGGACTAATGCAAGGTTGCAGAAAGCTGCCATTGAGGACTTATGCTTAGAGAAGAGAAGATATTGGTCAATAGCCACTCATTATATTGCAAAAAATGATGGTCAAAAGCCACTCAGGGACGTACATTGCTAAAGTGGAGATCAACAACCTTGTAAGGAGACTTACATAAATTTTATTCAAAAATATCGAGAGTCAATCAGACTCAAATCAATTCAACCTTGTAAGGAGACTTACGTAAGGAGACTTACTCAATGAAATTCACGGAGTCACACGGACTCAACAAAAATTCACTTTAAATGGAGTCATGCGAACTCAAGGAATTTCTTATTTCAAAATCAGGGTTTAAGATTTCAAATTTTCTTAATTTTGACTCAACAAGAATCACAAATCTCGAAATTGGAGTCAAATCGCCTCAACAAAAATTCCACTTTTCAAAATCAGGAGTTAATCAGACTCTATTCAACTCAGATTTTCAAAATCAAAAATCAGTTAGACTCCATTTATTTCACTTTCCACATCAAGAGTCAGTCAGACTCAAATAGGTACAATTTTACCAAAATTCAGAGTCATTTTGACTCAAATCAAGTTCGAATTCCACTTATTAGGAGTCGATCAGACTTAGTTCAAATTAATTTTTTAAACGAGACTCAAAGAATTTGAACGGAGCTGATAAAATGATTTTTTTTGCATTTACGGGCCTTTGGAAGAAACACATCGATTCTGTCAAAAGAGGGAAGTCACCTTTGCCCCTAGTCTTGGACTCTTCTCATATCTTCAATTGAACATCATGTTGTGATAGTGTTCGAAACCTCTGCTCGTATTGCTCTTGGGATGCTCATGGAGACTTGTCAAACGTTTATTCATCATCTTAAACCCACACAATAGAGACCATTTATTGACTCATCAAAGGAGAACAGACTTGACAAAGCCAATTATACAAGACGACTGACTCAGATTCTGTATTATTATGAATCAACATGCTTTCAACGTGAATGATGTATCATCTCACCTTTTATTTATTCATTATCTTACAAATGGTAGTGCTTTGCTGATAAATCTAAACTTTGAAAACTTCCCCTTTTTGATTTAGCAAGTTCTTTGCCTATCTAGAATGTGCTTCGAATTAATGCTTTAGCTTATAGAATGGAAGGCACTCTATTTCAATCTTTCAAAACAAACTCAATTACTTGAGAACTTGCCACTGGCATAGAGGGTTTTTTGGAAGACAAAGTTTGCCCCTAGTCTTAAGGGCAAATAGACTCATCCAAGGGTTTTGAGAACATGATGGTACAGGATGCCTGTAGTCCATTTACTCCCAACCTAGAGGTAGTCATCATGAATACGGTGGGCTAAAGCAGGAAACCCAATACTGATTGGCAAACTTTGTTTGCCCCTGGTTTCGCAATAGATATATGGCTCCAGGCAAACACAAATTTGCCCCTAGCCTGAAAGAAGGAAACCAAAGCTGCAAAGGGTGATGCTTTTGGTTTAAGAATGGTAATGGACAGGACCGAGAACCTTGGAAGGTTCGCCTACTTATCCCCATCAGGTCCAAAATAGTTCGGGCAAGGCCTGAATGAAAGATAGCATGAGATGATGGGGTGATGACCGAACCGAGTTGGTTGCCTACGTATCCCCAAGTGGGAATCAGGTCAAAACGTAGTTCATCTATTCTGGAGGTCATGAAAGAATAAGGCTTCAAGAACTGGTGGGCTTTTCGAGCCATGTTGCCATTTAGGTCCAATGAATGCTCTTTCTGAAATGGGTTGCTTATGGTAGCCTTTGAACAGGGATATGAACTACTTCTCCCTTTTATGCATTTTTTCTTTTCCTCTTTTCTTCCTTCTTTTTCTTTGTTCTTTTTTGGCGGTTGATTCTTTTCACCTTATCACTAGCCAGTCAATCTTTACAACTCTCATAATATGTCGTGTTTTAATCATACTCTATTATACTCACAAAGTAATATCAGCCTTCCAAATCACTCTTTATCTTTCTTAACGATATTTCTGCATTATTTTAGGCCCACTTATCACTTATCCATTGAGTCTCTCACAAAAATTTAATTGATACGTTTAAATCTCTCTTTTCATTTCCAATTTCTTTTCTTTATTGAGAACAACATAAAGCCTTGCGATAATTCATGTACCAATGCTGTACTTTGAAGTGCTCAAGAATTCTCAATCTTATTTATTCTCTGCTTTTTCCTTTCTTTTCTCTACCTCACTTTCTCTTATTCTCTTCATGATTTTGACTGGCTAGGATTCAAATTTTGAAATCAACACGCATCTTATTTTTGCTCTAACTTTTGCCTAGGCGCCATTTCGGGTTTTCATCCTAGCGAGCTCCATTTTCTTTTTCTTTTTCTTTTCTTTCTCTTTTTTTTTTTGAAAGAAGAAGTTCATTAAAAATGTCTGGCTACCATCAAGGACCAAGTTTATGGTTTTAGACTGGTTGGGCTCATCTTTTAGGCTTGGTATTTAAGAAAGGGGGATGGTGAGCAAGCTTCAAGTTCTAAGTTCATCTTTTCAAGATTGAGCAAGAGCATCTTAAAATTCTTAAAGTAAAGCTAATCAATTCTCTAGTCCTCCTTGGATTTGGCACAGAACTTGCTTTGATCACAAAGTATTTCTCACGCTCATTTGAAAAAGTGATTTGATTTTCATTTTTTTTTTGGCTTAATGATCCATACATTCACGACATGGCACACAGAATGAGATTAGTAGGGAAAAGGATTGCATCACTTGACTCGATAAAAAGAAAGATTTAGAGAATAAACTCGACAACCAACTGACTCAAAGACTCGACTGGACTTGACACTTGACTCCTACTTGACATGACTCGATTACCAAACTAGACTTGACTTGGTCTCAACTGGAGTGTCACAGACGATTTTCAATTGATTAGATTTCCAAGAGCATCCATATTTGCTTCAACAACAGTACTTCCAAACACTATCACTTCATTATCATCATTTGAATCTCTGGGTTTGCCTTCCTCCAACAGCATGTGTGTAGAAATATCATCCGCATCCATGGCCCAATTCTTAGTAGGACAGTATTCATCTGACTCATACCAAGTATTGTCAATGCCTTTTCCACATTTGTTGATTGAGCCAGGGCCAGTTGGTTGTTGCACACTCATAGATGTAGCAAATCCTTTGAGGGTTCTCAGCGATGGCTGGGATTGAGAGGTTGGAGAGTGAAGAGCTTGCAAGTCATGATCATTATGCCAAAGGTCACTTAGTGGATTTGGTAGAGGAGTGATGATTTTCTGATCGATGAGATCCTGGATCTCATGGCGGAGTCTCGAGCAAGAATTGGTATTGTGGCCTTGAGTCTGGTGATAGGCACAGTACAAGGACATGTCATATTTACGAGGTAAGGGATTCGATGGTGGCCTTGGATCCAGGGGACTGAGGTGACCACTCCTGATGAGGTGACCAAAGGCTATGGATAATGTCATGCCAAGGTTGGTGAATATTCTTGACCTGCCGGCTCGGCTTAATTTCGAATTTGACTTTGAACTTGAGTTGGCTTTTGAGTTGAGATGTGGGCTTGGAATAACTCTTTGGTTCGTTGGGATTAGGCATGGATATGGGCTTTGGTGAATGATTGAACTTGGGTATGGACTTTGAGGATAGGTTGGATTTGGACATAGGCTTTGGTGATTGGTTGGGCTTGGATGTGGATTTTGGTGCTTGGCCGGGTGATCCATTATTCCCTTCTCCAATTTATTCATCACTACCTCATTCAAACCCACTTGGTTTTTGAGTAACTGATAGAGTTCAAGCGTTACCCTCTCCAATTGATTTACCCTTAAGTTCTGTTGCTCAATAGTGGCTTGCAACTTGTTCACTTTCTCTTCCAAATCTCTTAAGGCCATTGGCGAATCAATCTGAAGATGATGGTCCATGTTCTCCTAAAATCAAGAAGAAAAGAGGTTTGAAGTGTCCTCACTAGGTGATCTGGTTGTTCCACTCTTTCTACAGATTCATGACATGGAAAGATCCACATGCAGAATCGATTTTCAAGAGACAATGAATTTCGAGGAATTATTTTGATCTTAATTGGAAGGAAGATGTTGTGGGTTTGTATGTAATGATGTTGGTTAATGTGACAAACATGTTCATGCTTCGATGGTTTGATGCAACTGAATGCATGCACCGCACATATGGCACACGGATGAAATGCACGTGTGTGTGTGCCTACTCTATATGTCAAAAAAAAAAAAGAAAATCCTAATCCTAACACATAAGCACATAAGCACATAAGATCCTCACCCATGTCAAGTGCGCTGATTTCTCCTCTAATTGTGATCCTCACTACCTTCTCAGAGGTTGGTCATTTCGAAATTTTCAAAATCTATTTGAAAAGCATTTTTTTTGTTTGGGTAGTAAAAAAAAGGCCTTTGAAAACAATCCTTGAGAGTGCTTTTTGAGAACATTCTTCTACCAAAATAATTTTCAAGGATTTTCGAATTTTTCTTTTGAAGATGATCAAGTGAAATATGCCTTAACAAGGGTAATTTGGGAATTTTTAATTGAAAAGAGGAAAAGATTTTTTGAAAAGGTAATCGAAAACCTTGAGAAAACCTTTGGGTAGGGGGATCACATGACCGGATTATCACCGTACTTTCCATGAATTTGGATACATACAAGGTCAATGATGCTCAACTAGACATGATATAAGAAATATATTCTTATAATCAAGGTTCGGCATGTTCTCCAAATGTCGCAGAACATGAGGAGAATTTGCTAAAAGGTGATTAAAAGATTATACATCTTTCATCAAGCAAGTATCGTCATCATCTCAAGTAATTCCTTCCGGGCATACAAAACTCCCTAGCACATAATCCTAATCAAGAGTTGATTTCATAAGATTGAAAGGTTCTACAGAAACTATCATGCACAGGCTGGGTTTTGGTCAAATAAGGGACCCTTGACACACATCCGATAGGATGCTTCATATACCAAATCATGGTACGAGATCAAGGGTGATCACACAGCCCCATGATGACTTGACTGACCGGGTTGCCCCGAGTCTCCAAGGTCATAGTTCCGTGCAATCGACTAGCGAGACATGCAAGTGCAATGCAACAGGCACACAAAAATTAATTAATTCGATTAAAATGATGCTTTCAAGTCTAATCCTCGAGTGAACCCAAAATCAAAAACCTGGTCTGCGAAACCAGAGATTCTGGGTTCGATCCCCAGCAGAGTCGCCAGATTGTGGATATCGCATTTTTCTTACCCACATCTTTTCTTTTAAAGTTCTTTTAAAATTCAAATTCAAAACAAATGAGTCGCCACTTAATTTTTAAAAGGAAAAATTAAGAAACCATTTTGAAAGGAAACTGATCGTTTGCGAAACCAAAGATTAACTACGTCCGGGGATTACGGAATGAGAGAGGAAGGAGCCCGTCAGACTAAAATACCCTCTCTCATCCTATCTTTTGATAGGCCTCTACTCAACATCCTTTTAATCAAATTTATTAATCTAAGCACGCCCTCAACTAATATATATACATATACATCACAAAAGCATGTGCAAAGGGTGTAAAATTGCTAATGACAAAATATCATTCATAAACCACATATTTCAAGTAACAAGCAATATGATATGCAATAAGGAACAAGAGAACTTACCCGGGATCCAGTAGCGATATTAAACGTGCAATGCATACAAAAAAAGAAAATCCTAATAAAGTCTCTAATCACATATACATATAAGGCAAGCTCCTAATTCTAAGGTGTCGCGCATGAGGTTGAAAAATCAATAAAATCAATAAATAAAAATAAATTAAAGGGTGGTCCTAGAAATCATACCTTAATAGCGCTACAAAACAAAGGGTTAGTCCACATGCTTCACATAATAATATGATATCAAACAATCAATCCTAATTTTCTAGCTTAGATCTAGCAAGCATGAAATCCAACTTTATCCAATTACTAGTTCTAATTATAAGCGTTAATGTACATGAATGAATATGAACAAGGATAGGACATGGATTTATTCATTAATTTGGATCACTTAGCCTCTGGACTTAAGCCTAATTAATTGTTATTAAGATATGGTTTAAGCCCTAAGTCATAGGAGAATCATTTGGGCCATTATTTACAAAGTTAGCCAAATGTGTCTAGAATTCTAAAAATTACAGAGAGCAGACCAGAAATTTAAAAAACGAAAAAGCATGCTTCCCATGGTTTGATGTCGGTGAATTTTGGACACAAGATGCCTCTGTGAGTCTAGTTTCCAAATCAAAACGAAAATCAAAGTTTCAACGGTTAGATCTCTAGGAAAAGGACAAACACCAGACATCACTCAGAGATGTACAACTCTCTGTCCAGAGATATTGTTTGATTTTTTAAAAATAGTAAAAAGATCAGAAATGCTTTGTTCTTTTTAGGGTAACTTCCTAACACATTAATCTACTTAGAAAAAATTATTTTGGGTCACAAACAATTTATTAAAGCATTGGTTTACTCATTTCAAAAGAGTGTCACTATGCTGAAACTCTGGACAGATTGTTGTTACTTCACAAAACTCATGACTAAACCATTTTAAACATGAAATCTCTTTAAAACAAAAATTACAGTGGTAGAACTTTGAGTTATAGACACTTTCCCGTTGGTTTCACTTGATTCCAACGGTTAGATTTCGAACCAAAAATCTTTGATCAAAAACAGTTTGTGAACTCACTGTTTTCATTTGTCAAGTTCAACTTTTATTTGTTAACCCCAACTATTAAACCATGAAGTTGGGTTTAAACCAAACCACTTCTCCTACCATTTGATGGTCATTGGAGATCAAGACATGACTAAAACTCATGAGTTTTCAAGGAATATAAGGAGACTCCATGAAAACTCAAGCTTAGAGGACCCAAACAATGGTAGGGGTTTGGATTCATCTACTTGTTCTTACTAGAATGATGATCAACTTTAAATCTCATATGAATCATAAACTTACATGAGACTAAAAGATCAAACTCATGAGATTCAAGTGAGATATGGAAGATCCCCAAGAGTCTCAAGAGAAGAACATAAACAAGAAAAAGAGAAGAAGAATCAAAGAACTAGCTCATGAACTTCAAGAGGATATAGAGAAGACCCCATGAAATTCCAAGTTAGAGAACCCAAGTCATGAATATGGATTTGGATCCATCTATTTGTTTACAAAGTGAAGTGATGATCAAACTTTGACTCCCATGTGAAGCATAGGCTTACATGAGATTCAAAATATCAAACTCAAGAGCTTTCAAGAGAGATAGTGAAGATCTCCAAGAATCTCAAGAGAAAAGTATAAACAAAAAAGAGGAAATGAAATCAAGGAAACTAAGAGAGCAAGTGCTCTAAATCTATAAAAGAAAACTAACAAGATTAGAGTATCACCTCCAACTATCCTCAAACTTCTATATTTTGAAGGCCTTCCAAGCTCTTCTTTAAACTCTCCTCCCAATGTTCTCTCTTCTACCCAAATGTTCTTCTTTCAAAAGTTCTCCTAAACTCCCCTCAAAATCCCCCAATATATTTTTTTGGTCTATCTCTTGTCTATCCTCCTTGCATGTGTTCCTCCCTTTTTATAGGCAAAATTGCTAAGTATTTTCAGTGAATTCGGAGTAAAAGACAGGTGTAACCATCCCATTTGGTGGTACAATACGTACTTCCTAAAATTAGACAGACTGCTGCCCTGGGCGACAGTCAGAATTCATCTGCGGCAGTCCGTGGGTGCCGCTGCGGCACTCTGTGACTGCCGCGCAGGCATTCCGTGACTGCTGCACGGCTCTCCGTGAGTACCGCGGAAGATTGTTGATTGCTGGGTTTCTGTCAACCTTACTTTATCAGATTTTTGTTTTTATCTGCCTACACATACGTATTTTACCACAAAATACGGACTTTAAAAGCAAACGGCAGTTAGAAAATATCGGCGGCACTCAGTGAGTACCGGCCCGGCATTCACTGAATGCCGTTCGGCACTTAGTGAGTGCCGCTCGGCATTCACTGAATGCCGCGGCAATCTGCCGTGTGCCGTTTTTTTGTTGAACTTCCTCTTTTAGGTCTTTTCTTTTCTCCTTTTTCTTTCAAAAAAATATTTTCGAAGATTTTCTCCAAAAGTGGTGTTTTTTATACCTGAATTCTCCTAAACACCTGGTATTTTCTTCTCTCTGTGAAATTTTATCGCGTTTGGAGAATTATCTGAAGAGCTTGGAATACTTCAATTCTTTCGGTCTTTATCATCATCGGACGTGGAGGTGACGTTCTCCTAAATTCGACGGTCGGTCAAAATTGGGGTGTCTACATGGATTCTTTTTAACTCTATCCACCCTGATGCATATAGTAGCCATAGAGCCAATCCTTTAGGGCTTGACCTATTATGACAATGTACGCACACACACTTGCCCTTTGGGATTGTGACATGATAAGGAAGCCTACAGGACACATGACACATAGCCCATCTAATGCCCAAGGCATTCTATCCATATGAAATGCTCGCCACATGACATAAGGACGGTTTACTTATGCATTATAGAGGGAATATGTGGCACGAATTCGTAGAACTACGAATCATAACCTTGTTTGCATCCTATTCGCTAGAATAAGCCCTTATTAGACCTAGACAATCATAAACCCTGGCACACATGAAATTCTAGACATAGAATGGCTAACATTGATTATGGTGGTCAATGGAATAAAAAGGGAATACTCGATGACATGACTAGGACTTATATGGCTATGTGAATAGGAAAAGGTTGTTATTTTGCATTGCATATCATAAAAAAATTTTGAAAAGAAAAAAATAGAAAATATTTTCAAATTCAAAAAGTGGGCACAATCATTCTGGGTTTAAACGGGATTTTTAAATTGAAATTGTAGAGAGACAAGTGAACATATCTCCGAAGAAGGCCATAAGCATACCTTCTTGGGTCCGTCCCCTTAGTTCAGGAAGACTAGTCCGAGCTACTAGTACTGGGATACCTATGGCTAACGAACAAGAGAGAATGGAACAGCTAGAGGATACGTTGGCTTGTCAGGGGCAACAATTATAGCTTCTTATAGACCATTTAGGGCAAACTACCATGAACCCGCAGGGCCTGCCTGTTGTTGATCCACCACCTCCACCTCATATTGCACCTAAGGACACTGTTGATCTGAATCCTTTCAAGGAGGAGGATTGTTTCGATGATGGTGTACGTGGGGATCCTGAAAAGAAAATGAAGGATAAGTTGGAACGATTAGAAAATGTAGTGAAGAAATCCCATGGAGTTGATGACTATATCCTAGACCTCGAGGGCTTCTTCGAACCTGCAAATATCAATAACCCTGAGAAGTTTAAGATGCTTGATTTTGAGAAGTTTGATGGGACCAGGAATCCCAAGAGCCATTTGAAGATGTATATCACTGCCTTGAGATCTATACGATTAGGGAATGAGCACATGGCCCAATTATTCTCCCGTTATCTGTCCGGGGTAGCTTTGCAATGGTTTTTAGCTCTCGAATCCTCTAAGACCTGTCTGTGGAAGGATATTGTGATTGAATTCATAAAATAATATGCCTAGAACACCGAGCTTGATGTAACTATTAGGGACCTTGAAACCATTAGGCAAGACGATCAGGAGTCCTGTGCTACATTTTTGACTCGTTGGAGGATGAAGGCTGCCGAAATGGCGAATACACCCACCAAGAAGGAGCAGGTTTACATGATCATAAAGAACTTGCAACCTCTATACCAGAGCACATGTGTTTCATGCCAATCACTACCGTTGAACAATTGTTCGATGCAGGGATAAAGATAGAGGATGAACTGAGGGATGGGAAAATCAAAAAGGAGGATAACAACTTAAGGAAGAAACCCACGAGAGGAAACTACTCTGCCAATCATGCCACTCCTAATATCAATGCCCTCTACCAAGATGCTGACCAAAACCCAACATCATCCCAAAGCAATAACCGTAGGACCTTTTCCAAGCTTGGCATGACCTGTCCTTGAATGACTTATTAATAAAGGGTATCTCAAGCCACTAGATCCTATTCCACCACCTAATCCACTCTCAATAAGACATGATCCTACCAAATACTGCACCTTCCACCAGGGACATGGCCACGAGAACGATCATTGCATTAGACTTTGCCATGAGATCCAAAACCTTTTGACAATAAGGTAATTGCACCCCCGTCCACTCAGCCAAATATTACCCACAATCCGCTACCAAATCACCGTGTTGTGCCACCACCTTAGAATATCAACCTTATTAGCCTTGATCTTACAAACTATAACCCATCCGTATACATCACCCCATAACCAACCCTAAGCCTATGGTTATCCTCCCAAAAGATGCTAAAAATTGTAGTATGAGCTATGGGGATGAACTAGATTTCTTGGAAGATGATGGCTATTTTGAAAATGATGATGAGGCCAACCTTTTCTTCTTAGAAGAACTAGACCTCGAGTTACAAGAAATCAAGTGGTGGGATGGGGAGTCTGCCAATGACTCAATATGGTTTGAACCCGAGGAAAGGCTTGAGGTTGCTGACTATGATTGGATGGAGAATGTGGACCACATGTGTATGAGCCTATTGTTTGGGGGATTCGGACCTAAGGATGGCTGTGAGGATGCATGAAGTGGTGATGTTGGGAACTACTCTAAAACATGGATGCTAATGGACCACAAAGGATTGCTCATGATACACCTATGAAGTCAAAGGGTTAGGTTTAGAAATGTCTCGTTTTGAAAATTTGAATAATTGTGCTTGGTCAAGTGTCTAGGTGATTCGAAACTAGTATTCGAATAAAAAAAAGTCTAGTGATGTAGTAGTTTCTTCTTCTAATCAATAAAAAGAATTTCATCTTTTTTAATTATGTTGTGCTAAATTATGAGTGTGTGGATTGCATGATGAAACACCCAAGGTATGATGAAGAGACTTCGTATACGAATTAGAGTACTGAGAAAGATCCTAAAATGTACTTGAATTAGTTCTTTGCTAACTCCAAATGAAAGACAAAAGTTGACTCTCTATTCAAAGAATAAAAAAATAGGTTTTGACTAAGCTCTAAAAGACATATTCAGAACAAATACCAAGATTCTCCCAAACCCATTCGTTTTCTATTCAATACTTGTATCCAATCCCATCTTTCGTTATGGTGCCTAGACTAAGGAGTGAGATTTGTTCAAAGTTATGGTGATCATGTGGTATAATTCCTTTGCGTAAGAAAAAAATATATAGAAAAGAAAATTAAGGAAATGAAAATAAAAAATTATTCATGCGGGAAAACTTCTCAGACCTCGAAAGCTATCAATACGATGAAAAAGAAATAAGCACGTCAATAGTTACTTTTCAAAACTTGTTAACTAAGAGAAGGGTATAGTGTACCTCAAATAGGGAGGATAAGATAGGGATAAAGAAAAAATAGAAGAAAAAAAGGAGAAAAGTGGAGGAGAATGAAAAAGATAGAAAGCAACAATAAGGAGGGAAGAAAATGAAGAGTCGTAGGAATACATGAAGTGAAGAATATGCCATATGCCTAGAAGGTGACTACGATGAGATAATGTAGATATTGATAAGAAGAGAGGTATGAAGAGTTGACTCGCATAGATGAATAAAACAAAAACCAAAAAAAAAATAGATATAGAAAAAGAAAAAGAAAAATTAGGCTCGCTTGGTTGAAAACCTGAAAGGGCACCTAAGTAAAAGTTAGAGCAGAAAACGAATAATAGAAAAGGCTCGCTAGCATGAAAACCCAAAAGGGAGCCTAGGCAAAATTTAGAGCCAAGAAAAAGAAAAGAGAAAAAATAAAAAAAAGGGTGAAGGCATTCGACTATAATTGAACCTGTGCTTACTAAGATGGACCTAATCTTGAAATGCTCTGAGCACCAGTCTTGACCTTAGCTCTGAGTTTAAATCGATTCAACTTAAATCTTGTTCTGTCAAATCTTTCCCTGTGAATCTAAATGTGATTGATCTTGAATTTCATCAGATCAGTATGCCTAGTCTCATGTCATCATGGAACTACATTTGACCTGATTCCCAATAGGGGATACGTAGACAACCTCTCAAACGGTTCGGTCTTTCTCATGCATAAGTCTCATCTCTAGAGTTTCAACTTTATTTGAACCCCGCTTCTCACTCCCTATATAATCCTAGCTCTGTTCTTGCATGGAACTACATTTAACCTGATTCCCAATAGGGGATATGTACGCAACCTCTCAAAAGGTTCGGTCCCCTTGAATCTTGTTAATTTTAAAGTCAAGCTCCATCATGCACTTTAACTAGGGCAAGCTCCATCATGCACTTTAAAGTCAATTTTATGTGACGAATAAATCCTTAGCCGATGGATATCCTTTGATTTTAAAAAAACCCGTGCACTCTGTCCTCTATACAAAGGGCAAGTTCTTACTCTGAAATTCATATCTCGTATACAAGGGGCAAGCCCTTTACTCCATGGGTTTAGTTTGAATTCTTCACCCATTGATTTGTACACAAGGGGCAAGGCCCTCTACCACCCGTTCTATCCAATCGAATCCAACCTCTTATCATATACAAGGGGCAATCCCCCTTCTGCCCATTTTTTGTTTAGTCGAGCCCAATCCCTTGTCATACACAAGGGGAAAGCCAAGTCCAAGTCCCTTATCATAAACAAGGGAAAATGTTATTCTGAGGTGATGTCTTCATGTTTGTTTAGACATAGTCGTATTTTCACTCTTTGATTAGAAATGAAAGTTTAAGGTCGTAATGTAAAGAGAGTAAAGAGTGGATTACGAACATGATTAAGGAAAATTTTTTATCCTCGAATTTAGCATGAAGTCTCATCTCAAAGAATTGGGTGAATAGAAAAAGAATAATCCAGGTCATGCACAAGGTACATCACTTGTAATAAGGCACTACGTAAAAAAAAGTATGATTTGATTGTTTTTAGTGTCTCTGGTTGAGTTTTAAATTCGAGTTTGAGTTGTAGAGTCATAGACTTTGAAGGTGTATCGTGAGCAATAGGACAAGAATATTTGAAGCATAAGATAAAGGAAGGAGTCTATGAGCATCTGTATGATCTTTTAAAATGAGCTGTGTTCACAGTATTATTGCATCATCAAGCATGAACGTCTAAACTAAGGGAAGTGTTCACGTCTCTCAAATTTTATATATCTAATCCCCACGATTTCAAGATAAGGGTTGTGTAATGCATATGCGGTTTACCTTTAATGGTCCCATAATGTTTCCCCTTTAAAAGTAGTTTTGCTTCACTGGCTTTACATGGTTTTTATGGTTGAACGGGTATCCCTCATAGAGCATGATGACATTTCTTGCATATTCATTTCAGTTTCATACATCAAACTCGTAGTTCGCCTATACGGGCTCTACAATGCATTGATGGTTAAACGAGTAACCCCCGCATTGCATTAGAATTGATTTAAGGTGTGTTGAGGTTTGAGAGTAGCGTGCCTTAACTTGGCCCACTCAAAATGATTTTCTTGTGTGCCTTATCCCGACCCTTTCAAAATGAATTTCTTGTGTGCCCTAACCCGGCCCATTCAAATTGACTTTCTTGTGTTCCTTAATGT
Organism: Hydrangea macrophylla; assembly: GCA_033977485.1. Classification (NCBI taxonomy): domain Eukaryota; kingdom Viridiplantae; phylum Streptophyta; class Magnoliopsida; order Cornales; family Hydrangeaceae; genus Hydrangea; species Hydrangea macrophylla. The sequence goes on along the minus strand of CM066990.1, from coordinate 6,085,196 downwards.
AGCCAATTCAAAATAAATTTCTTGTGTGCCTGAACTCGGCCCATTCAAAATGAATTTCTTGTGTGCCTTAACCCAGTCCATTCAAAATGAATTTCTTGTGTGCCTTAGCTCGGCCCATTCAAAATGATTTTCTAGCGTGCCTTAATTCAGCCCACTCAAAATGATTTCTAGCATGTCTTAACTCGAGCAACTCAAAATGATTTTCTAGCGTACCTTAACTCGGCCCACTCAAAATGGTTTTCTTGCGTGCCTTAACCCGGCCCATTCAAACTGGTTTTCTAGCGTGCCTTAACTCGGCCCACTCAAAATAATTTTCTAGCGTGCTTTAACTCAGCCCACTCAAAAAGATTTCTAGCAAGCCTTAACTTGGCCCGTTCAAAATAATTTTCTAGTTTGTGCATTTATGCCCCTATAATGCCCCGTTATGTCCCCGGACCCAATTTTTGCTCTGATTTGATCATTTTGATGCATTTTGATCGATTTTTCACATTATTGAGTGCTTGTAAACATTCGTAGAATATTATTCACATGCATATAAATCCCCAGCATAGCATTTAGTCTCATTTAGCATTACATGGCATTAATTGCTAGAAGTTCCACATTGTTGCATTCGTCAGTTCAAGCAAGTTTTGAGTTGTGTACGGTACTCCCAGTTAACCCTGATGGCTCTAGAAGTATCCTTTTCTAGTCGAGTGATGTCACATTTGTTCCCCAGAAAAACATTGATTCCTAGTTACATTGCATTGCTTGTGCACTATCATACCAGTCGAATTGAGTGACGTCTTGAATCATGTGTAGTGCTCCTGGTTTGCCTAGCTTAATGGCTCCACGAATACCTTTTCCCCAACAGAGTCACATCGCATTGCATTGTATCCCATGGTTTTCATTAAATGGCTCCATGAATTTAAATTCTCTAGTAGAGTTGTCCTTCTCGCTTATCTTGAAGAGCTACACTCGAAGATGTTGATAGTTGCATTGATAATCGTAGTTGTGAATGCCCGTGATGTTCGTCGTAATTGGCTCATCACCGCGTGTCGTAGGTCCAATTCGCCTTAAGTGGCTCTGGAGACCTATTTATCTCAACCTAGCTCAAAAAGCTATGCACGGAGATGTCGTAAAGCCCTTAAGATGAGGTAAACCGTTATCGCGAATCCTTTAAGATGAGGCAAGCGCTCATGATGTTTGCCTACAATTATGGCTCATCACTGTGTATCTTAGGTCCAGTTCGCCTTAAGTGGCTCTGGAGACGTGTTTGTCTCTACCTAGCTCAAAGAGCAATGCACGAAGATGTCGTAAAGCCATCAAGATGAGGCAAAGTCGTGAAAGTCCTCTAGATTGAGGCAATACCCTGTTGAGTCATCCGCGATAGGACACCTCGTTGAATTGTCCACGATAGGACACCCTATTGAATCGTCCACTATAGGACACCCCATTGAATCGTCGGTGATAGGACACCCTATTGAATCATCTATGATAGGACACTCCATTGAATCTTTCATGATAGGAAACCCCATTGAATCATCCCTGATAGGATACCCCGTTGAATCATCATCGATAGGACACCCTATTGTGATCATATGTGGTTCCAAATGGAACAATCCCCGAGTATCTTGCATGTTAACATTAGTTTGAGTCTCATATGATTCACTGCTTTTTACTTGAATTATTGCTTGCATATGGTGTGCTCATTTGAACTATGGTTGGTCTGATTTCCTATAAAGGAATACGTAGGCAGCTCTTTCGAGCACGACCACTTGATTTTTGAGATTTTCTTTGTATGCTTGTTTGCATGTGTTGATTTACTCAATTTTCTCCCAAAAGTCTTTCGAACTCACTAAAAGGTTGTCAGGCATGCTTTGACATTCCCTTATGATGCGCGTTGCTTGTAAAGCTTTGTCAAAGAGGGGTAAACTGTAGACACCCTATTTTGGTTCGTCCGTTCGACAGAAGGAACCCCACCTCAAGTACAATCTGATGACAGGAATCAGGATTTGTGAAATGTTGATTTTATAAAGTAGAACTCCGTGAAGCACCGTAGTCTTTGAGATACGTTAGAATAACCTTTAGGCAAACTTAAGTACGTTAGAAATTCAAATTAGAGACAAAAATCAAATTTAGGGGAGCTTTTTCACATGAAATGACAAAAAATTGCCTTTTACTGAGCAAAATCTAGACCTCGGAGTTGGATCCTGAGATAGCCTAAATTAGTGACCCAAGCCCTTACATTGGCCAAAAACCACTTAGGAGAACTTTAACCCTTTTTACACCTCACAAGTTTGCTTCTTCTTAGAGTCAGCCTCACTCTATTGACCATAACTCAAAATCTACAAATATTTTTGATTGAGACAAAAAACATCTTAAACTAGACTCCCATACCTTTCCAATGGTATATCACAAGTCTAAAAAGGATAAACGAGGTGAGAGAATGAAGTTCGTGAAATCGGGAAGGAAAACACAACCTTTGGGCTCAGAGTCATGGTGGCTCTCATTTGAGTACTACGTGTCACTCTTGTACTAACATGTTGCAGCCTTGAGTGCCACTATGGCTCTCAGATACACCAGATGTATTCTGGACCCTTGATTTGACCCCAATTTACGTGAAAATGCCTAAAAAGGGAAATTTTGTGTTTCTTTAGTCTCATATCGCTTAAACACAAGACTTTTCACCCAAATCTTCAACTATAAAAGGGGATCTTCCCCTCCTCATCCAACACACCAAAAAATCCTAAGGATTAGAGAGCCAAGGAAACCCCTCTGGAGGATTCCGAAGAACTCCTAGAAAATCCTTAGAAAATGTATAAGTTTTTAGAGTTTAGGATTGATTCTTGGAGTCCATGGTGCTGGCGAAGCCCTGCAAAAGTATTTGAGGGATATTCTTGAGGTAAATTCCTTCTTCTTCTTTTTTCTTCTTTATTTTATTAGATCTAGGTTGAATTTCTTCTTTCTTCTTTACGTTCTTCATTTTTATTGCTTTTAATCTTTAAAGTTCTAGGGTAGTTGTATATCCTTGTTTGTAGTATTCATTAAAGTAGAGAAGCTGTGGTGTTGGTATTCAATCCATGGATATCCGATTCAGAGATAACAAACCCTTAATTGGATCTACGAGTTTGGAGCTAGGGCATTCATATTGGAATCATGTAGTAATCCGTATTAGTTAGGATAGTTGGCTATCCATGCTATCCCTATTTTATCCATGCATAGTAGTTAATTCATAAATAGTTTAATTTTTTAATTAATTCCTATCCATGCACATGCATACACTTGTACACTATCCTCATATAGAATAGTAGGTTATCCACACTAGGGATAACACTTAATTAAGCTTACACATGCACACCATTGTACATAGTAGTCATGTTTGGACATGTATACATGTTATCCATGCCCAGAATAGTAGAATATTCTTAGATTGTCCTCCATATATTACGGTTTTTTTTTGTCCAAACCATGGTTAATTAGGGTAGTTGAGAGTGTTATGCTATCCCGGGTAAGTTCTCTGGCTTCCCACTTATTTATTGCTTTCTTAGGATCACATAGGTGCATGCTTAGGTGGATAAAATAAAGATTTTTAATTCCTTACATGATTGCTTGTGCTTAGAATTCATGTTTTTCTAGGGTTTTGTGTGTGATTTTCATGTTTATTTTTCTTTCATTTATTTTTGCATGCATAGGGGAGCGTGGTAATACGTTTAGTGCCCTAATTACTGTTTTAGCATATGCATTGCATGTAAATGCTTAGTTTCTTGCATGATTTTATTAATTAGTTGTTTATAACTTGAAATAGGATTTGATTAGAAATAATTGAAACGGTCCACATAATGTCTAGTCAAATACCTTGAAAGCTGAGTAGAGGCCCATCTCACGATGGGGCGAGAGGGGGGCTTTTTTATCATGATCAAGCTCCTTCCTCTCTCATACCTTAACCCCCGGAGCGAGTTCTTTGGTGACGACGAGGCAGTGCTCTCTATCCATTGGACTTGATAGATTTAGTTTTCTTGGTTTCCTTTATCAAACCAAGTGGTGACTCTATTAGTGAGGATCTTTCTGGATTTAGCCTTGTGGGATAAAACATGGATTACTCACTCGTGTACAGCCTCAGATATGGATCATGGTCATTGATTGTTGAAAGTCCCACGGAATCCAAAATACGAGTAATACAGATCGGTCGGATCAGATAAAGGCTAATGAAGGATGGTGAACCTTACTCGTGGTTGTTGACATGAGATTTGAAATGGGACAATCAAGTGGGCTTAATCCTTCTAGGCCCCAAGCTTGGTTCGAGTACCCATACTTGTCACGGCCCGGAATAAGCCAAAAATAGGGAAAATTAAAATTTTCTTTATGGGTCCGTGGACACGTGACTAGTTTGTTAACCGTCATGCCCTTCCAACTCCGTACAACATGATCATAAGGGGAATTCAAAAGCATAAGCATTACTTAAACTTATTAGAGTGTAGATATGGTGGCGGAAATTACACAGGAGTTACAATAACATCAATCTTAATACAAGAGACCATACTAAACTATTTACATAAACTTGAAAACATAAGAAACTATTTATCAGATCTTCAGAAAGGCTTTATCCTCCTTGGCTCCACGGCACTACATCCTGAACTCTTCTATCTATCTCCAAACCTGCAATGCTCTGGGCATAGGAATGCCCAGGGCGTAACATGCCATCAGCCTTGGAACAAGCCTGAGTGAGAGTCTCAACCGCACAATGATCAATAAATACAAAACATCTCTGGACTCACGTCATAGCTTAGGACCTTAAGATATGGTTAATCTCCTATCAAAAGACACAATCTCACCACAGGCATAGCAGAAGTCCCAATAAGATAGGTAGATAGATAAATATGACATCATAGAATACATTCTCCTTATTTTATCCTCGTGCGTGCAAATGCATGACCGATGCGACTTACTGCCGACTCTTTTCAAAGACACTTGCTTTTCAAAATAGATACTTTTCAAAACCATTCCATTTTAAAACAAAAACTTTCCAAAACCAAATCATTTCTAACCAAACCATTTTACTCATCATTTCAATCTCATCTTTCACTTTCTCTTTCTCATCCACTTGACAACACATTGTACATCAAGAATGATAACCTGCTATAACAGCCGATTCATACTTATTCCCAGGCTACCGGAAGTCTTCACAGCACACACTATCTGCAAACAATGGAACTGGCACATGGGACGTCTTCAACCATGTGTATACTCTCACCGGTCGTGTACACGGCTGAGAAGTATATTAGAGCACTAGCCGGACGGCTTCAACGATAAATGGGACGTCTTCAACCACGTATGCGCATCACCGGACGTCTTCAACGGCAAGAGGCGTGCTAGGAACCCTAACCATCCATGTCCACTCGGCTCGTCAGCCGTTGATCCATCGGATCCAATATTCACATCTCTTTCCCATTTACTTATCTCATCTCATTCGCATACTCATCAAATACTTATTTCTCTCACACAACGCATACTGATACATGTCATGAAATGCACGTGTGTCCATTATCAATACTCACATGCAAATCTACTTTTATTCCTCATTATTATTAACATGGCATGCGTTATCTATTCCGATCAACAACATCGTAAAATATGCATTTAACGATTAGCAGCAGAGATATAGCATATAAAACATGGATCATGCAACATGGATTTGATACCAATAACCATATAGATAAAATCCTTAACTTGCTTTGCATAGCCATACAATTATTGGAATACAAGTAGCATCATAAACCAACATATTACTTATACAAAACATCATACAGATAGCTTTAAAACATCTTATATTAATCTTATCAGGATTAGAGTGAGGTTAGGAGACTTACCTCGAGTCACTGATCCTCGGAAGTAGCTAACCGTCAAGTTCTACAACGATAAACGGAAGAAGCAACAATAATGTATGAGTACAACTATAGAGGCAAAAATGGTAATTTTACCAAATGAGGTTATAAACCTCAAGGTAGTGATCTACATGTCATTCTAAGTCCAACGCCATTGACTAGACTCAAATCGGAGTTTGTCGCGTTTTACGAGATAATATATAGAGCATACTACACTAATGCGGGCCCTAAAGACAAGCTGTATTTTCGACCGAGTCGAAAGGTCACCAAACTTTAAGGGAATGTTCTAGACATTATTCTAAGACTCTGGGAACCGACCGCGTAATTTTCGGAGTCCTAGATTATTTATTATGAATATATCATAAAATACTCAAAAAGGGGTTTAAATACATAATTATAAGCATACTGAGAAATCAGTATTAGAAGTATTTTTAATAAATACTATATATAAAAATACACTACCAGTATTTATCTCATAATTTTAGGAGCTCGTTTGGTATTTTTAATAATTAATATACTCTTAAAATAGCTCCATATTAATTATTAAAAATACTAATATAAAGTATTATAGCTTTATTAAATCTTGAGATATCATAAAATGACATTAGGGATGTTCTCCTAATTTTTCAAAATTTATAAACACGTATAGGTATTTAATTACTATTTAAATACCATAGAGAGCAATATTTATTATTTATATTATACCTATAAATAATAAATTTATATTATTGTATAACCATAATATAAGGAGTATATAAAATACTAATTGATGATATTGTATAAAATATCACAGTGGACATATCCCTAATTTTCTAAAATTTATAAATTCATATAGGTATTTAATATTTATTTAAATACCCTTAAAAATATTTATATTATAATTTTAAATTACCAAATAATTAATAATTATATTATTACCATACTATAATTATACTTAGTATATTAAGAATATTATATAATAATATTCCATAAAGTAAATGTACTAATAATACATTTTAATACAATTTATAATAATTTAAATAATTTAAAATCTATTAATACTAATAATAGTAATAATAATAATCATAATAATAATAGTCATAATAATACCTGGCCCGCCGAGTCAACCAGAACCGGCCCGGACCCTACGGGTAACCCGCTAACACACACAAAGGAACCCAAAGAGTCAGACCCGACCCGACCCGACCCAAACTAATATGGGTTACCCATACGCATACTCAAACTAACCCAGCCCAAGAACCCCTCGAGTTGAACTAAACCCGGACCCGAGACCCAACTCTACTCACAGACCTACCCAGCCCAGTAACTCAAACCAAACCAACCCTAAACCATACCCAGACCCTCTAGCAGACTCAACGCGACCCAACCCGAAAAACCCAAACCTAATTAGACCGGAACCGAAACCCGATACCCATGTACACACACAATGATACCCGGACCAAAGATCCGAACCCGCCCCGAATACGGCCCTGCGTCAAAATGACGCCGTTCCATTAAACCCAACCCATGGATTATTAAAACCTGATCCTAATCATTACCCTTACCCATTTACACTCACAAACCAACCCATACCTTGACCCGGACCGCCCCGGATGTTATAACCCAAAACCCATGCAGGTTTCATTCTTCTCCATCCAACCCTGACGCCGCCGGCGCCGTCTGAGCTCGCCGAGAAACTTCCCAGGCCTATATCTCTCTCTCCTGTCCATGGAAATTCCTCAGACCACTGCTAAAAGGACCGGAATTAGGTCCTCTACAACATATCATGAGCTGGGAACTGGGTTCATTAATTTAGATCTTCTACCAGAGGATTATCATTTTGGTCATAAGTGAGAATAATGGCTTGCAAGGCCATTCAAACGAGGTCTAAATCAAAGGCTATTCTTGGGGGGTCTATTTGGGTCCAATGGGGGTCTGATTGGGGTAAAAAAAAGGATTTTGGTCATAGTTTCAAATCAAGCTTTATTGGTAAAGCTTTAATGGTGATCGGGGCATGTACAGAGCTTAAGGCTCTATTTGGAGCTTTGCACGTGGTCCTAAAAATGATTTAAGGACATGCAGATGTCCAGAAATGAACTTGGGGTGTGGGTTTACCCTAGAGAGCCACGGGTTCTCTTTTTCTTTTCTTCTCCGATCTCCCTCCTTTTCTTTCTCCATGTCTGCCTTTCTCTCCTTCCTCTGGACTAGACAGAAATGTGGATGTGGGTGGGTGTGTGTGCTACGTACAGAGAGGGTGTGGGGGGTTTTGTAGTGGACAGTATGGGGTTGTGTTGTGTGCACAATGTACGAGTGTATGAGTTTTTTTACTTCTAATCTCTTTCTTCTCACTCTCGATTTTTCTCTTCTAAAGACAATCTATAGAAACAGATTTAGGTGCTGCTAAATGGGAGTAATATGAGGGGGTTATGAGGCATATTTATAGAGGAGGGTGGATGGGAGTTTATCCAGTGTAGGTGCATTCAAACGTGTATATATATACGTGTTTGTATGTGTCCAATGGTAGAGAAGGGAAGATCAAATAAGGGTGGTGGTATGGGTCCCACTCTCGACTAGAAGTACTGGGTTGTGTATCTGAGTTCTATTGAATGTGCGCTACTATGAGTATAAGTGGTATAGAACATGTGAATGTGAGCAAGAATGTGTACGGGTCTAAGTATATGTCTAACCAAAATTTCTAAAATAGAAGATATGAATGTCGGGGTTACGATTATTCTATTAGACTCTAGGTTATATGTATGTCGTCATTGTTAAGACGTTAACTATAGGATATTGTAAGGATTCCTAATTACGGTCACCCTATTCTCTAATATCTTGCATGGAATTTCCAGAGAAATTCTAGGTGCTACAACTCTACCCACCTTATCAGAGGATTTTGTCCTCGAAATCTAGAGATTGCTGGGTCTCAGAATGTACAAGGTTCTAATCTCAGCTCAGATTTTAAGGTTGTAAGCTTTCCATCAGTTGATTCATCAAGCCCTTCTCCTAATTTCTTTCGAATGTCCCAAACATCCTATAATACCATCACCATATAAGATTCAAAGTTCTGGCATTGAGTATGGTACCTTCAGTCTTCCATTCTGTTCAGTGCTGGGATCGATTCACCGATTTACGAGCTCTCTTTCTGGATCTTTGTGGTGGTGGAGCATTGTTCTGAACTTCTTGTTCGGTGCAATCTTTACGTACATGTCCAGTCTTTCCACAATTGAAACACTGCACCTGTTGTCCTGGGAGTTGTTTCGGTGCTATGCATTCTTTGGAGTGGTGTCTCGGTATTCCGCAGTTGTAATAGATGTCATGTTGCTTCGTATGTGTCTGAACTGTAGTTTAACTAACTTTCTTTTCATTGTTTCTCTGTCTCTTGTGATGAGTCCTGTTGTGCCCGATGTTTCCTTTAGTGCTCGTGGACTATATTCGAGTGATTGTCTGTGTTACTTGATTTTCTCTTCGAATTCCTCCTGGGGTGGTTGCTTGGAACCAGTTATCTTTTCCTCTTTGTCGGTTGCTCTCTAGTTTCTTGCTATTCAGAGCTATGTTCTCCAGTTGTATGGCTAATTCGACCATTTCTTCGAATGGTTGGTCGAGGTATACTGCTGCTTTCTTCTGAATGTCTGCGTTAAGTCCTTCATAATATTGCAATGTCTTATTTTGCTGAGTATCTACCATGTGAGGAGCAAATCGCAATAGTCTCTCAAATTTCATTGTGTATTCTTGTACTATCATATTGCCTTGAACTAGTTCCATGAATTCCTTTTTCTTCTTGTTCTTTTCCATCCTTGGGAAATACTTTGCTAGGAATTTCGTCTTGAATGCTTCCCATGTCATTCTCTTTGCAACACCTTCGCCTATCATAGCTTCAAAAGATTCCCACCAGTCTCCTGTCGAATACGTCAATTGGAACATAGCCAGTCATCTTTTCTCCATCTCATTGCATTCGAGGGCTTGAAACATTCGTTCTATATCACGAAGCCATTGTTTAGCTTCCCATGCTTCTATCATTCCAGTGAAAGTTCCTGGTTGAAGTGCACGGAATCTCTCGAGCAGTTTATCTCCTGTCTGACGAGAATTTCCATTGTTGATGACGCAGTCTAGGTGATCACTTTCTTGCTCCACACGTCGGACAAGAGCTCCTATCAATCCCGTTGGATCTACTGTTGGAGGTATCACATCTGTTGGTCCGTTGGGTGGATTCTGAACATTCCGTTTTCTCTTAACCATGGTGTATGTTAACAAGGGTTATACCTATGAGTTGATGCCTAATAGGTCAATACCTTATCTTATCTCATCTGATCACATAACAAGTAACAGTAACAGTTCATCAAGTCAACGGAGGTTCTTAACATATAACGGTTGTCACAACTACTACTAGGATCAAGGGTAAGGCATTCCTATCTGACACGGCTAAGAATGTGCATGCGCTTGTGTGCTATACCCAAGTGTAGGTAATCGTGCAAGTAGTAAACTGGTTAAGACCAGGTCGATCCCACAGGGAAGGTGTTAAACTAAATACCTAGATTAATCTCTATCAGAAAAATAAAAATCAATATTTAAAAAGGGTGTAGAACACAAAGTTCCATGAGGTAACTACTAGAATCAAAGCAACTAAAGTAAATTAAACTAATGATTAACTAATTAACTAAAGAGATGTTTTAAATCGTGTTTTTCTTAATAAAGGAGAATGTTGAGATTACACGAATCCACCGCGACCTAGCCATCTCCCATGCAATTACATTAAAGCTCAATGGAGCGCATTTTCAACAGTATTTCGTATTTCTCTTAGAATAAAGAATCTATAGTCCTTTCATGACCAGAACTATATCATCACAGTTAATTTGAAACACATGAAAGCGGTTTAAAACAATAGTTAAGACTCGCACCTACAATGGTGTTAGCATTGAAGGTGGTTTGCAAAAGATATTGAAGAAAAATGCCTTAAGGCCTTAAGTTCAGAGACTGTTTTGACAAACTGAGCATTTGGAGACAGTTTAATAACGAGTCTCTAAAGCAGAAAGTCTAGGAATACTGCATAGAATGTTCTCAAGAATCAGAGGGTTCGATCAATCGACGTGCTTTCGATCGATCGAATATCCTCATCTCTCGATCGATCGAAATGTCTTCGATCTCTCGACAATGTCTCTGGTCCGATCGATCGAAAGAACTTCGATCAATCGAACATAGGAATTATTCTGTTGCATGGTAGAGGCTTTTCATTGTGATCTCCTAACCTAGGGACTACTTAGACATGGTCTGGAGTGTGTTGGATTCATTTTTAACGTAAAATTCCATTAAATGTTGTTTGGTTTCGATTGATCGAATTATGTTCAAGCGCTCGAAGATCCCAGAAGTTCAATCGATCGAGAGATGTTCGATCGATCGAACATGGCTTTTACGTGCACGCAGCAGAAACGAAGTTCTTAACCCTAGCATTAGGATTTTTGTATATATAGTCGTATTGTATATGTCCTGGGGGATGCCCACTTTTACTTTTGATCAGTTTTACATAGGGAGAAGAGAGTTTGTTCTTGTTTTTGTAGGTTTTATCAAGGATTTCTAGTGCTTTTGGTTAGATTCTATTAAGTTTAATATAAGTTCTGCATTCCAGGTTACTTTTTACCGCTTTATTTACATTCTACTTGCTGTTTGGTGTAGTTTAATCTGGTAATCTCGTAGCTTTGCATGATTAGGTAGTGTTAAATCTTTAGCTTTTAATTATTTCATGATAAAAACACAACCAAACAACATTTTAATGGAATTTCACCTTAAAAATGAATCCAAGACACTCCAGACCATGTCTGAGTAGTCCACAGGTTGGGAGATCACGATGAAATCATATTGTGTAAAAACTGGCATTGTAATTCAAATCACAGATATACAAGGGAATTGTAGACTAAATCAATGTATTTTCTTCGTTTAGCACAGTTGTATTTTACAAATATCCCCGCTTGTCAGTATCCTTGGTCTTTCTAGACTCTAGGCTGAGCTAACTGTTCCGAGATCCATCTCAAGAAGTTCGTCAATACCTAAACATCTATTGACCAATGGTCCATCCTATATTCTTATTACTAATACATGTATAAGATGTAAGATTAGCAATTAATTGAAAGCAAGAATTCGTCTCATCCATACAATTATATTTAAGTTAAGTCGCAAGCAGATTATTATTAATCAAAAGATGAAAAGGGTACAACAATAGTACGAATACCAGTTCTACTAATCTGGATTACATCAAAAGAAGTGAAACAAAATAAGATGAACTAGCTAAGGGTCCAATCTCCATCTCTCTCAACATCAGAGTCTGTGGTCACCTCTCCTAAGTCACTGGATAGCAGAAAGTCAATCGGAGGAACATCTACCTAGGCGCCCCAAGCTGGCTCTAGAGGCCAATTAGGGTTCTCTATCATCTCTAATTCTGCAATCGGGTCTTCTTCATCATCAGAGTTCTCATTAGAACCTACGGGACTTAGAAAATGTACTATCTCCTCTTGAGACTCGTCCTGGTCATGAATGACAAGTTTCCAAGGGCATGAGAGGTGTCCTCCATCTCAATTGACATCAAGCGAGGTGCTATGACTCTATGTTAGGCTAGCTCTGGAACATGGTGGCACCAATATGAGCTAATCTTCTGGAAGAAGTCTATCTCTATAGGGTGACTCTGTACTTTCCATCCACTAGGTCATGATCTACTCGATGCTCTATACTACCTGCCCAAAGCAGAAAACTAACTCAGTACCGGTGCTAACCAAAAGAATTATTTTAAGGTTTATAGCTTAAGAGTGTTGGACAGACGGTAAACGCCTAAACCTAGGCTCTGATACGACAAAAACTCTGTCACGCCCCGGAGTAAGCCAAAAATAGGGAAAATTAAAATTTTCTTTATGGGTCCGTGGATACGTGACTAGTTTGTTAACCGTCCTATCCTTCCAACTCCACACAACATGATCATAAGGAGAATGCAAAAGCATAAGCATTAATTAAACTTATCAAAGTGTAGATATGGTGGCAGAATTACACAGGAGTTACAATGACATCAATCTTAATACAAGAGACCATACTAAACTCTTTAGATAAACTTGAAAACATAAGAAACTATCTATCAGATCTCCAGAAAGGCTTTATCCTCCTTGGCTCCACGGCAGTACATCCTGAACTCTTCTATCTATCTCCAAACCTGCAACACTCTAGGCATAGGAATGCCCAGGGCGTAACATGCCATCAGCCTTGGAACAAGGCTGAGTGAGAGTCTCAACTGCACAATGATCAATAAACATAGCTTAGTACCTTAAGAAATGGTTAATCTCTTATCAAAAGTTGCATTCGCACCACAGGCATATCAGAAGTCTCAACAAGACAGGTAGACAGATAAACATGACATCATAGAATACATTTTCCTTATTTTATCCTCATGCGTACAAATGCATGACTGATGCGACTTACTCCCGACTCTTTTCAAAGACACTTGATTTCCAAAACAGTTATTTTCAAAACCATTCCATTTTAAAACCAAAACTTTCCAAAACCAAATCATTTCGAACCAAACCATTTTACTCATCAATTCAATCTCATCATTCACTTTCTCTTCCTCATCCACTTGACAACACGTGGTACATCAAGGATGATAACCTGCTATAACAACTGATTCATACTTATTCCCTTGATAGGTCGCCGGACGTTTTCACGGTGCACACTATCTGTAAACAATGGAACTGGCACATAGGACGTCTTCAACCATGTGTATATTCTCACCGATCGTCTACACGACCGAGAAGTATATTAGAACACTAACCGGATGTCTTCAACGATACATGGGATGTCTTCAACCACGTATGCACATCACCGGTTGTTTTCAACGGCGAGAGGCGCGCTTGGAACCCTAACCATCCATGTCCACCCGGCTCGTCAGCCGTTGATCCAGCGGATCTAATATTCACATCTCTTTCCCATTTACCTATCTCATCTCCTTCACATCCTCATCAAACACTTCTTTCTCTCACACAACGCATACCGACACATGTCATGAAATGCTGGTGTGTCCACTATCAATACTCACATGTAAATCTACTTTTACTCCTCTTTATTATTAACATGGCATGCGTTATCTATTCCGATCAACAACATCGTAAAACGTGCATTTAACAATTAGCAGCAAAGATATAGCATATAAAACATGGATCACGCAACATGGATTTGATACCAATAACCATATAGATAAAACCCTTAACATGCTCACGTATGCGATGGCACTACCAAGCATGCTTTGCATAGCCATACAATTATTGGAATACAAGTAGCATCATAATTCAACATATTACTTATACAAAACATCATGCAGATAGCTTTTAAACATCTTATATTAATCTTATTAGGATTAGAGTGAGGATAGGAAACTCACCTCGAGTCGTCGATCCTCGGAAGCATCTAACCGTCAAGTTCTACAACAATAATGCATGAGTACAACTATAGGGGGAAAATGGTAATTTTACCAAATGAGGTTATAAACCTCAAGGTAGTAATCTACGTGTCATTATTAGTCCAACGCTATTGACTAGACTAAAATCGGAGTCCGTCGCATTTTACGAGCTAATATGTAGGGCTTACTACACTAATCCGGGTCCTAAAGACAGGCTATATTTTTGACCAAGTCGAAAGGTCACCAAACTTTAAGGGAATGTTGTAGACATTATTCTAAGACTCTGGGAACTGGCCGCGTAATTTTCGGAGTCCTAGATTATTTATTATGAATTATTGAAGATAATATATATTAGAAAATACTCAAAAAGGGGTTTAAATACATAATTATAACTATAGTGAGAAATCAGTACTTAGAAGTATTTTTAATAAATACTATATATCAAAATGCACTACCAGTATTTATCTCATAATTTTCGGAGCTCGTTTGGTATTTTTAATAATTAATATACTCTTAAAATAGCTCCTTATTGATTATTAAAAATACTAATATAAAGTGTTATAGCTTTGTTAAATCTTGAGATATCATAAAATGGCATTAGGGATGTTTTCCTAATTTTTCATAATTTATAAACACGTTTAGGTATTTAATTACTATTTAAATACCATAGAGAGCAATATTTATTATTTATATTATACCTATAAATAATAAACATATATTATTATACAACCATAGTATACGGAGTATATAAAATACTAATTGATAATATTGTATAAATTATCCCAGTGGACATATCTCTAATTTTCTAAAATTTATAAATGCATACATGTATTTAATATCTATTTAAATACCCTTAAAACTATTTATATTATACTTACAAATTACCAAATAATTAAATATTATATTATTACCATACTATAATTATACTTAGCATATTAAGAATATTATATAATAATATTCCATAAAGTAAATGTACTAATAATACATTTTAATACAATTTATAATAATTAAAATCATTAAAAACTATTAATACTAATAATAGTAATAATAATAATCATAATAATAATAATCATAATAATACCTGACCCGCCGGGTCAACCAAAACCGGCCCGGACCTTACAGGTAACCCGCTAACACACACAAAGGAAACCAAAGGGTTGTCCCAAAGAGTCAGACCCGACCCGACCCAAACTAATATGGGTTGCCCATACACACTCAAACTGACCCAGCCCAAGAACCCCTCGGGTTGAACTAAACCCGAACCCGAGACCCAACTCTTCTCACAGACCTACCCAGCCCATTAACTCGAACCTAACCGACCCTAAACCATACCCAGACCCTCTAGCAGACTCAACGCGACCAAACCCGAAAAACCCAATCCCAATTGGACCCGAACCGAAACCCGATACCCACGTACACACACAATGATACCCGGAACAAAGACCCGGACTCGCCCCGAATACGGCCCGGTGTCAAAATGACGCCGTTCCATTAAACCCAAACCATGGGTTATTAAAACCTGATCCTAATCACTACCCTTACCCATTTACACTCACAAACCAACCCATACCCAGACCCGGACCGACCCGAATGTTATAACTCAAAACCCATTCGGGTTTCATTCTTCTCCAGCCAACCACGATGCCGCCGGCGCCGTCTGATCTCGCCGGGAAACTTCCCAAGCCTATATCTCTCTCTCCTCTCCATGGAAATTCCTCAGACCACTGCCAAAAGGACCAGAATTGGTTCCTCTACAACATATCATGATCTGGGAACTGGGTTCATTCATTTAGATCTTCTATCAGAGGATTATTGTTTTGGTCATAAGTGAGAATAATGGCCTACATGGCCATTCAAATGACGTCTAAATCGAAGGCTATTCTTGGGGGGCTATCTGGGTCCAAGGGGGTCTGATTGGGGTAAAAAAAAAAAGAATTTTGGTCATAGTTTCAAAATCAAGTTTTAATGGTGAAGCTTTAATGGTGACCTGGGCATATACAGAGCTTAAGGCTCTATTTGGGGCTTTGCATGTGGTCCTAAACATGATCTAAGGACATGCAAATGTCCAGCTGTGAACCTGGGGTGTGGGTTTACCCTAGAGAGCCACATGTTCTCTTTTTCTTTTTTTCTCTGATCTCCCTCGTTTTTTTTCTCCACGTCAGCCTTCTTCTTCTTCCTCTGGACTGGACAGAAATGTGGATATGGGTGGGGGTGTGTGTATGTTGTGTACAGAGAGGGTGTGGGTGGTTATGTAGTGGACAATATGGGGGTGTGTTGTGTGCACAATGTATGAGTGTATGGAGTTTTTTTTTCTTCTAATCTCTTTCTTGTCACTCTCATTTTTTCTCTTCTAAAGACAATTTGTAGAAACAGATTTAGGTGCGGCTAAATGGGAGTAATATAAGGTGGTTATGAGGCATATTTATATAGGAGGGTGGATGGGAGTTTATCCAGTGTAGGTGCACTCAAACATGTATATATGTACGTGTTTGTATGTGGCCAAGGGTAGATAAGGGAAGATCAAATAAGGGTAGTGGTGTGCGTCCCACTCTCGACTAGAAGTACTGGGTTGTGTATATGAGTTCTATTGAACGTGCGCTACTATGAGTATAAGTGGTATAGAACATGTGAATGTGAACAAGAATGTGTATGGGTCTAAGTATATGTCTAACTAAAGTTTCTAAAATAGAAGATATAAATGTCGGGGTTACGATTATTCTATTAGACTCTAGGTTATATGCAATCTCGTCGTTGACACGACTAAAAAGTTGTGCGCTCCTGTGCAACACCCAAGTGTAGGTGATCGTGCAAGTAATATAGTACTGGAAGTCCAGGTCGATCCCACAGGGAAGGAATAGGAAGAATATCTACTAAGCTACAACCTAAAGAAAAAGAAAAGATCATAAAGGAGCGGAATTCTAACGAATCCTAATTAATTAAATTAAACTAAATAATAAACTAAAGCTTATAGAAACATAACTAATGAAATAAATAATTTAAAGGTGTTGGAAATACGTGAATCCACATTGATCCTAATCATCTACCATGCACATTCATTAACGTTCTATGGAGTTCATTCCTTTTCAGCATTCCGTATTTTTCTAAACATAAAGAATCAATAGCCCTTTCATGACTGGGACTATATCATCACAAGTGATTTAAAATACCTGAAAGATGGTTTAAAATAATGGTTATTAGTTGCACTCTAAACGGTGTTAGCATTCAAAGTGGTTTTCAAAAGTCATTGAAGAAAATAGCCTTAAGTAAGTTCTAAAAACTGTTGTGACAAGCTGAGCTTATAGGGACAATTTGATGACAGATTTCTAAAACAGAAAGTCAGGGAATACTTAAAAGAATCATCTCAGGAATTAACATGTTCGATCGATTGAAGCGCTCTCGATCGATCGGACATCATCATCCTTCAATCGATCGAAATGTCTTCGATCGCTTGACTATGGCTCTGGTTCAATTGATCGAAATACCTTTGATCAATCAAGCCCAGGTTTTCTATATCATACATGGAAGAGGCTAAGAATCAATATTTCATCACATATTTCTAACGTCTAAACTACGGAAACATGATTAAACTAATACAGGAATAACAAACTAGAGTAATCATAATAGCTAGATTAACAAACAATCAAATAGAGAAAAGGAAAAGAAAAACCTGGAATAATCTTAATATAACTTGTAATAAACATGAAACCAACTTAAATCTTCAATAATCTTCAATATAACTGTTGGCCCAAAGGTGGAAACCTTAGAGGGGGGGTGAATAAGGTTTTAGCGGAAATTAACCTTTTAAAACAAATTGCAAATTAAAACACAATCACAAGCAATTAAGTAAAGAGAGAAGGGAAGAGAAACTTGCAAACCGATTTTTCAAGTGGTTCGGCAATCGCACCCCGCGGCCTACGTCCACCCCTCAAGAACACCTCTTGAGGATTCCTTAATCCGATCTAATTACGGGTGTAGACCAAACCGTTTTCCGGAGCACTTACGAGTGTGCACCAAACCGTTACAAGAGCCTATGATCTCTCCCAAAGAAGAACACCTCTTCTTTGCATACAAGGGTTACTAACCCTCAACCTTTACAATTGATTTGATACAAATTGAACTCTCTTTATAGAGTGGATAATACAATTGAAAGCTCACTACAATTCACTCTCTCAATGATTACAATTGAAGGTTAGAGCAAATTGATAAACTCACACAACTAGGGCTCAATTTTGAATGATTAAGAATCAACAAGTTGTGTGATTGAAATAGATGTTTTCCAATAGATTGATCAACATAAAATGGTGTGGGAAAACATGTATTTATAGGCCAAGAAAGATTATAGCCGTTGGTGGCAAGTTTGGTAATTAAAAGCCCCTTTAAAAACTAGCCGTTATGCCTTTTCAGGTCGCTTCAGTCGACTGGAACATGAAGCAGTCGACTGGACCTTAAAGTAGTCGACTGAGATGTGTTTACAGAGGGTTCTATTTGCATTCTGCTCACTTCAGTCGTCTGAATCGGGCCTTCAGTCGACTGCCCCTCCCTGTTTGGCAGCCTGACACATCTCCACTAAAATGGCCATAACTCCCTCTACCAAACTCGGATTTTTGATCCGTTTGATGTTTTGGAAACTAGATTCAAATACCTTTCCAACCATATAAGATTCAACATTTAATTAATTTCCAATTGGTTGGGGCATTGCTTTAAAGATTATCCATTTAAATTTTGTTTCCAAAACTTTTACTTTTAGCATTTATTTGAGCCCCTAAGAGTGTGAGATCAAGATGCCTTACAATGATGGTCCTAGACTTCAACCAAGGATGAAATATCTTCAAGTCTTCAAGCTTGATCCTTGTTGAGCTCCTTGTAATCTTGATCTACATCAATTGAATCTCATGCACACAAAGATGTTAAAACATTGATACAATATTAATACATGAGATTATATGAGCATAAAAATGACTATGATAATAACAAAGAATGAATCAATATGAATCATGTAATTATCATAGCATATTTGACATCATCAAAACATAATTAAATATGCCTTAATATACCTTAAGGCTAACAATAACAATGGAAAAGAGGAAGAAAAATAAGAATCTAACCTAATCTACTCCTAATCTAACCCTAAAACTACCCTAAACTGTTTTTTTTGTGTTCTGGAGCGTCCTCTCTTCGTCTGATGTCAAAACGACATATTTATAGGGTTCTTGTAGAATTACGCAACTTTTGGGGGAACATAGAGGTCAAGCAATCGAGCTTAGCTCGATCGATCGAAGTCTCAAGGGCTTGAACTCTCTGATTTTAACAGCTCTGCACACCAATGAAAGAATGGCCATAACCTTTCACTCAGACCTCAGATTGACCTCCCGTTTGTGGCCACGCGACCGTAACTCAATGATCTATATTTCATATTTCTAGAAATATCTTCCAAATCGAAAGTCTTCATTGTCAAAATTGGCGTTTTCTCAGCTGCTTCTGTTGTTCTCTTCACTAGAATCACTTTCTTTAGCTCCACTTCATTGATTTACATTCTAATACCTATAAAACAACGCATAAACATATGTTTTAGCATTAACACAATAAAAAAATATTGTTATTAGAATGCACCTAACTGTGGGGACTTTGGGGATAAAAGTATGCATAAAGGACCATGTATTACGCTATAAATATGCACTTTTCACCTCGAATCACACCCCCCAACTAGCTCGTTGCTAGTACCTAGCAATGAAGCAAACTAAAACAATGCTTATTTAAACTCTAAGAATTGAAAACAAAATAAAGCAAAAATCCTAAATTACTTTCGCAGGAATCGCAATTGCATTTAGCTTATGCAACAAGCCTTTAAACCCCTAGGTTCACCTTAGTGGACGAGTGTTGTCTCGTGAGGGTTTGCAGTGAATCTACCCACAAAAGTCATATTTATGGTAATGGTTCTAGTTTAAAAGTTTTCAAGAAATTTTTTCACTCATTTAGCAATATAGTTGAGCTTAACAATCACATGAAACTCTCTAGTAAGCCATAGCAATCCAACTCACACATTACAGTTAATCTACTATCAAAGTCATTAGAATATTCCATACCTGTTAATCTTCAAGTGTGTGTGTGTGTGAATGGACAACCAAAATACATAACATTAATTTCAAAGGTGGCATAATCTAAGATGCTATCAAGACGTTCATTTTGACTAGACTCTCACCGGGATTACACTCAAAAGATGAAATCACTCCGAATTAGGTGTAATAATTATCACTCATGATATGGAAGCTATAAAGAGTAAACGTAAATGAAATCTAATGATTCTCATATCTAAATTGAAAAACGAATATTTTAGTGCACAAAGTCTCATGAAATGATACTTTTCACTAGAAGAACGAGATACCGTGGAAAACTCACTCATTACATTAACTTCAAATCCAATTTACCTAAAATCATCAGGACTTTGAAAAAGAGGTGTTATGTCACGCCCCGGAGCAGCATAAATAGAGAAAAATAAATTTCCTTTATGGGTCCATAGGGAAATGACGGGTGAAGTCACATGATTGTCCACACCACGCAGTACTAAGCAACAAAAGTAATAGTGTAACAACAATGAAGTCTAGGTTCTGATTCACAACATAACATAAGGTCAACAGAAGTTACTAACTATTACATATCAGAGTCTCGAATCAAACATAAGGCAGCGGAAGTACAAATGTCAAGGCAACATATGCCTGACTACAAAAAGGGTTCTAAAACGGTAGAGACAATTAGCTACAATTCTAGTCTAGTCTTCAGTTGGCATAAAGGTAGTCCTCGGCGTAGTAGTCTTCTTCAGTCTGACCTCCGTCGGGGAAATCCTCCACAGGGACTCCGTCACCGGCATAGTAGTCCTCTCCTGCAGGCCCTTCACCTGTATAGTCATAACCAGGGTGCGCTAGAACGTAGAAATGTCCAGCGGCATAAACGCCGTCAGCTTAATGAAAGCCGAGTGAGTTAGATACTAACAGGGTATCGACTATTGAAGTTATCACAAGTTATAAATAGTAACCAAATTAGAATTCAGTAAGGGTAACTCCTTTAATCAAATTGATGATCCGATTACTAATGTTTTACTTATTATAAAACCGATAACACGTCTAGATAGGGGGAAACAGACTCGACAGTAGTTCAACTCTATAACACACCATTGCTCATCCACCGCTTTTAAGAACATATGCACAGTCCACCGCATGTCATGGATACCACGTTAGTCCATCCCCCGCTTTTAAGAACATATGCACAGTCCACCGCATGTCAGGGATATAACGCTTTAAACAACAGTACATCATTCTATGCCACGACTTAGCGACGTCTACCAGTGATCACGGTCCACCGCATGTCATAGACACCTTCGTCTGTCTACTGCTTTTAAGAACATATGATTAGATCATCTGGCTATCTTAGGGCAAATGGTCCGGTTCACCGCAAGTCATAGACACCTTCGTCTGTCTACCGCTTTTAAGAACATATGATCGACCAAAGCCCGCCCACGCAAATTTCCCGAATCTTAGCAAACCTACTTAAGTTCAACTCTATTACCGATACATGACAATCCCAATGTGGCCCAACTACTCTGAATGAAATGAACGTTAACTCCAAAGGGTTCACTACTATTCCGTTGTCTTAACATTTTAAACATTATTCGATAGTCTTGTTATTACTACGATCCTACACTGCATTAACTCGTTATCATGTCTGTATTACAATAATAAAGCATGCTGGGAAATACTGAACAGTAAATAAACAACTAAACAATTATTACATTATCTAAACAAGTAAAACAGTAAACTGTAACTGCCAATCGATTGGTATGGATGTCAATCGATTGGTATAAAAGTGGCATCAATCGATTGGAAGAAGGTTCAATCGATTGGTATAAAAGTAGTGTCAATCGATTGATAAAAAGTTCAATCGATTGGATCACAATCCATGTCAATCGATTGATAAAGATTCAATCGATTGGAACCTGAAAGATGTCAATCGATTGGTATAGATGTCAATCGATTGACACTTCGTCTTCTTCACAGAGAAGACTGCCCAGCAACACATAAACGGGAAACATGGTTTCTCTTTCATTTCTTCATTCAAAACATGTTCTAACATCAATATCAAGCTACCAAGTGAGTTTAGAACTCACCTAGGCGTTAAGGGCGTGTTTGGTTGTGTTTTGAAGCTTGAGCTTCAATGGTGGTCTCCCTCTTCTCTGTTTCCTCTGCTCTCTGCCTTCTCTCTTCTCTTTCTCCTTCTTTTCTTCTTCTTGCTGGTCTTCTTCTTCTTCTTCTCAGTCCATCTCTGAGTGTGGGTGAGTAAATATATGCATATATGTGAGTATATATATATATGAGTGTATATATATATAAACACACACAAATCACTCCCTCTCACTCTCTCTAATTTCTGTAAACAGAAATACACCCAAAATGGGCTGGTATATATAGAAAAGGAGTGTTCACGTGGCCTCTCCCCAGCTGCTTCCAATCGATTGACATAAGTGTCAATCGATTGAAACAATCAATCGATTGAGATAAAGTTCAATCGATTGGTATAAGCAATCGATTGATATACTTGCCAATCGATTGGTATAAAAATATACCAAGGGTAAGGCCAAGCTCATACAAGTATTGAAAGAAACATACAAGGTCTAGTTATATAATATATTACAAAAATACAGGATATTACATCATCCACCACTCATAAAAGATTTCGTTCCCGAAATCCGAAATAAACTGGGTTAAAACAAAAATGGAAACTTCTCTCGCATCTCCGATTCCAATTCCCATGAAGCTTCTCCTTCGTCGTGGTGCTTCCACTGAACCTTCACTAGCGGAATATCCTTGTTTCTGAGCTTCTTCACTTCTCGGTTTAGAATACGCACTGGTCCTTCATTGTATGTCACGTTCTCGTTCACCTCGATATCTTCAAAACTGATCTCGTGCGTTGGGTTATGGGCACATTTCCTCAACATGCTAATGTGGAAAACGTTGTGCACTCCTGACATCTTTGGCGGCAACGCAAGTCGATAAGCAACCTTCCCAACACGTTCTAGGATCTCGAACGGTCCGATGAATCGCGGCGATAGCTTTCCTTTCTTCTGTCCGAATCTGACGATACCTTGAACTGGCGAGACTTTGAGTAGTACATGATCTCCAACTGCAAACTCTAGATCTTTCCGTCGCTTGTCGGCATAGCTCTTGTGTCTGGATTGCGCTGTCTTCATCTTTTCTCGTACAATCTGGATCTTTTCGCTGGTTTCTCGAATCATCTCGGGTCCAAGTAGTTGAGTATCTCCGACTTCTGTCCAACATAGCGGCGATCGGCAAGGTCTTCCATACAAGGCTTCAAACGGCGCCATTCCTATGCTCGTGTGGTAACTGTTGTTGTAGGCAAACTCGATCAAAGGTAGATGCGTCTCCCATGAACTCTCGAATTCAATGACACAGGCTCGCAACATATCTTCCATCACTTGATTGACTCGTTCTGTCTGACCGTCTGTCTGTGGATGAAAGGCTGAACTCAAATTCAATGAAGTTCCCATTGCTGTCTGAAGGCTCTTCCAAAATTCTGCGGTGAAGCGTGAATCTCGATCTGAAACTATTGAGACAGGTACACCGTGCAGTCGCACTACTTGCTGTAGATACATCCGGCTCAATCTTTCGACAGGGTGCGTCATGCTATAGGCGATGAAATGTGCTGACTTGGTGAGTCGATCCACTATTACCCAAATAGCGTCGTGGTTTTGTTGAGACTTCGGCAATCCAACCACAAAATCCATGGTGATGTGCTCCCATTTCCATTGGGGAATCGGTAGCGGTTGTAGGAGTCCAGGTGGTTTCTGATGCTCCGCCTTCACTTGTTTGCAAATAAGACATTGCGATACATACTCGGCCACTTCTCGCTTCATTCCTTCCCACCAAAAGTTTCTCTTCAAGTCCTTATACATCTTATTTCCTCCTGGGTGGATAGTCATCCTTGACTTGTGTGCTTCGTCCAGAATGTTCTTCCTGAGACCATCGTCATTTGGCACACAGAGTCTACCTTTGCATCTCAGTGCTCCGTCCGTACTAACACTCCATATCTCTGGTTCCTTTGCGGACATCTTGGCAAACCATAACTTGAAATCCTGGTTCGACTGTTGAGCTTCCAAGATGCGGCTGATGAGAGTCGGTTGTACAACAAGACATCCAAGGTGTTGTCCTTCTCCTGATTCCACTGGTCGAAGGTCGAATTCGGCTAACGTCTCCATTGCTCGCCATTCTCTAATCAAAATCGAAGCAACCAAAAGGCGTGGCCTCCGGCTCAGAGCGTCGGCTACAACATTTGCTTTACCCGGGTGGTATTGCAAAGAGAAGTCGTAGTCCTTGAGTAGTTCCATCCATCTCCGTTGTCGCATGTTCAACTCCTTCTGAGAGAACAGGTATCTTAAACTCTTGTGATCTGAGAATAAGTTAAACTTTTCTCCATACAAATAGTGTCTCCAAATCTTCAGGGCGAACACGATTATGGCTAGTTCTAAGTCGTGCGTCGGATAGTTCTTCTCATGTGGCTTCAATTGTCTTGATCCGTATGCGATGACATTCCCCTCTTGCATTAGCACACAACCAAGTCCTTGGTGTGATGCATCACTATAGATTATGAATTGTTCACCACTCTTAGGTATCGCAAGCACGGGTGCTGAGGTTAGTCTCTCTTTCAATTCCCGAAATGCATCCTCATGTTTATCGGTCCATTCGTACTTCGTCTCCTTCCTAGTCAGGCTTGTCAACGGTCCTGCGATTCTAGAGAATCCTTCCACAAATCTCCGGTAATACCCAGCCAATCCTAGGAAACTCCTAACTTCTGTTGCGTTGGTTGGCCTGTTCCAGCTCAAGACTGCATCGATCTTAGATGAGTCTACGGAAATCCCATCCTGTGATATCACATGTCCCAGGAATTTAACTTTCTGAAGCCAGAATTCACATTTGCTGAATTTCGCATACAGACTATTGTCTCTGAGAGACTGTAGAGCAATTTGTAGATGCTTGTTATGTTCTTCTTCCGTCCTTGAATAAATTAGAATGTCGTCAATGAATACTATAATGAATTGATCCAGATAGGGTCTGAATACTCTATTCATTAGGTCCATGAATACTGCCGGGGCATTAGTCAATCCAAAAGACATCACTAGAAACTCATAGTGTCCATATCTCGTCCTGAAGGCAGTTTTCGGTATATCTTTCGGCCGAACTAGTAATTGATGGTATCCTGAACGCAAGTCAATTTTTGAGAATATCCTTGATCCTTGTAGTTGATCGAACAGGTCGTCTATCCGGGGAAGTGGGTATCTATTCTTGATCGTGACCTTATTCAGCTCCCTGTAGTCGATACAGAGTCGTAGCTCTCCGTCCTTCTTCTTCACAAATAAAACTGGTGCTCCCCAAGGCGATGTACTCGGGCGAACAAAACCTAAATCTTCAAGTTCCTGAACTTGCTTCTTCAATTCCAACATTTCTGTTGGCGCCATCCGATACGGGATCTTGGAAATCGGCAACGTTCCGGGTGCTAACTCAATGCAGAAGTCTATCTCTCTCTTCGGCGGAAGTCCTGAGATACTTCGGAACACATCTTCAAAGTCTTGAATAACGGGGATCTGGTTGATAGTAAGCTCCGTGCTTGAAGTCTTAATCGTGGCTAGGCAGCTCGTGATAAACATGTCGCTCAACGGTTGGCACTGAAATCTGATCTGCGGGCAACCAGGCGTCGAAAAGATAATGGTCCGACTAACACAATCTAGGTTAGCGCCATACTTAGTAAGCCAATCCATTCCTAGGATCACGTCGAACTCAGACATTGACAAGACTATCAAGTCTGCCAGAAAATTCCTATCCTCTAGTGTCAAGGGACAATCCTTGCACACCTTACCTAACTTAACGGATACTCCCAATGGCGAAACGGCATTAAGGGTCGGCTCAAGTGCTAGGGGTAACAATCCCAAATCACGTACCATCTTAATAGCTATGAAAGAACGGGAGGCACCGGTATCAAACAAAGCTCTAACTTGATAGTGAAATAAAATAAGTGTACCTTCCAAGTTCTGCTGTTCCTCAGCATTATACCCTGCATTGTCAGGGATGATGGCATTCACCCTAACCTGTCCTTGCTGTCCTTGAGCAGGCGCTCCATAGTAGCCTCCACGTGGTGCTCGACAATCCTTGCTTATGTGACCAGGCTTGTTACAGTTGCGGCAGACAAGGTCATTGCGGCGGTTGGTCTTGGGGGCTGTGCAATACCTTGCAATATGTCCGGGCACTCCACAATTGAAACATCCATCAATATTCTGTCGCTGAGCGACGGGCTGTGCCTGAGGTGGTCCTTGCTGTCGATTCTGTTGTCGAGGAAAATTAGCTTGGGGCTTCCTTGTCCCATCCCATGTGCGCTTGGTTCCCTGATAGTTGTTGGTCTGGGGTTTCCATCCTTGGTTGTTCCTTGATGATTGCGCGGAGAAGTTCCTTGGTTGGAAGGTCCTGGGTGGAGGTCGATTCGCTTGTGGTCCTTGCATAGGGTAAGCATCCTTTTCCAAACTTGAAGCAAGACGGACAATCCCTTCAAACGACTGGCCTAGATGGCCTATCATCATGTGCCGGAGGTGTGGGTTGAGTCCTTGGTGGAATCGCTTGACCTTCTTGACGGAGGTGTCTATCATATGCGGAGCAAAACGGGAAAGTCGCTCAAATTGTGTAGTATACTCTCTGACTGTCCAGTTTCCTTGGGTTAGACTCAGGAAATTCCTCTCTTATTGGTCTCTTTCGTCCTCAGGGAAATACTTCTCGAGAAATCGAGTCTTGAATGCTTCCCAAGACATTCTCCTTGCAGCGTCAATCCCAATCGTGGCTCTCTCGGCCTCCCACCAGTCCGCGGCGGAGTAAGTTAGTTGAAATGCGGCTAGACGTCTCTTGTCAAGCTCACTGCACTCCAGGGCTTCAAAGATTAGCTCCAACTCCCGTATCCATTGCTCTGCTTTCCAGGACTCTGCCATGCCGTCGAACTTTTCGGGTCGCAGGCCACGAAATCGTTCCAACAGTTTATCGCCTGTCTGCCTTGGAGGGACAAAGTGGTTGTTACCATTATCGTTGGTGGCATGATTGTAGGTATCGCCGATGTGCTCCATCCGTTGCATGAAAGCTTCGAAGACTCCAGTTGGGTCCATACCCTTGGGAATGGGTGCTCCCAGTCGTGCTTGGTTCCTTGTGGGTCCCACCATAGTGATCCGTGTGAGGTGTACCTATGAAGGATCTAACGATTAGCCAACAATCTCCTCGGGGAAATGATCATACTTAAATAACAGAAAGCGTAACATGAATCAAAATCACAACCATAACATAATAATGAGGTGATAACAGAAATATCCAAGAGAAACGATCTGCCATATATATATACCCAAAAGATGTACAGCGGAGTACACGATAGATCATCTGTGTACCGCGTAGTATATGATCCTATACAAGATCTAAACAAAAGAAAGATATACACAAAACCACTACTGGTGGCTACCTATACAAAAAGGCTACGGTTAATAGTTGTCTATGTAAGCGTCAAAAGTAAGCGGACAACATGTCCTAAAGTCAAACGTAAAAGTCTAAGTCCTAAAGGTACTGGACTCAAAAGTTGTCCACATCGGATCCATAGATGGAAGCCTCGTCCTCTGGGGCAACCTCAGACAAAACATCATCCTCATCCATGTCATCGTCATCCATCATGTCCTCGTCCTCTATCACAACATCCTCGATCAGCTCGGGTCCATCATGCTGCACAACAGCTCCCAAATCCCCTGCATCAGCGCCCATGTCAGCCTGGGCTGCATCAAATGCGGCTGCAAGTGCCTCAGCCTGTACCATAGCCTGTGCCAACTCCGGTGCTCCGATCTCAAATCTATGGGGATGTGCAGCCATCTCTGTGGCCCACTCAGCTGCTAGCTGTGCTATAACGCCTCCTGGTAAGACTGGTACTACTACATCATCGTCTGCGGCTACCTCCTCTTCCTCTATCGGATAACCCTCTGCAACCACAATATCTACGCCAACTGGCACGTCCATACCGGCTGGGTCCACGGGGTCCTCCTCCTCTGGATCATATTCCGGCTCCTCGTCATCGGTGTCCTCGTCCTCTTCATCCTCCATCTCCTCATCTGCATCCTCTGGCTCATCGTCGTCATCGCTCTCATCATCACCCTCCAGATCCTCATCTGCTGGGGGTGCATCAGCCATGTCCTCTTCTGGTGGGGGTGGAGGTGCTGCTCTAACCTGTGCAAGTAGAACCTGGTACGAAGAACGGTCTCGTAACATCAGTAGAGAATCCTCCTCGATGCGTTTGAAGGTCTCCTTACGATAGATCATCTCCTGACGTATCACTTCTGGGTCCTGGGTCCCAAATCTCTGCTGCTCGATCTGCATGTCTCGCTCTGTCTCTACAATAGCTCTCTACCTAACCTTCCAGGCATAGTACTCTGGATCTGCTGGCGCAATACTACTCTCATACACATAGTGTCCTCCGAACTCGTCTGGAACGAACAGCGGCGGTGCCATGCTACCTGAAAAGGGACTACCTTAAGTCAGAACTAATCTTAATACTCATCTATAGAATCTCAAGGTTCTAGGACCAGATGGTGTGGGACAATCTGTGAGCGAAAAGGTATATAACCTAGGCTCTGATACCAAAAATCCTGTCACGCCCCGGAGCAGCATAAATAGAGAAAAATAAATTTCCTTTATGGGTCCATAGGGAAATGACGGGTGAAGTCACATGATTGTCCACACCACGCAGTACTAAGCAACAAAAGTAATAGTGCAACAACAATGAAGTCTAGGTTCTGATTCACAACATAACATAAGGTCAACAGAAGTTACTAACTATTACATATCAGAGTCTCGAATCAAACATAAGGCAGCGGAAGTACAAATGTCAAGGCAACATATGCCTGACTACAAAAAGGGTTCTAAAACGGTAGAGACAATTAGCTACAATTCGAGTCTAGTCTTCAGTTGGCATAAAGGTAGTCCTCGGCGTAGTAGTCTTCTTCAGTCTGACCTCCGTCGGGGAAATCCTCCACAGGGACTCCGTCACCGGCATAGTAGTCCTCTCTTGCAGGCCCTTCGCCTGTATAGTCATAACCAGGGTGCGCTGGAACGTAGAAATGTCCAGCGGCATAAACGCCGTCAGCTTAATGAAAGCCGAGTGAGTTAGATACTAACAGGGTATCGACTATTGAAGTTATCACAAGTTATAAATAGTAACCAAATTAGAATTCAGTAAGGGTAACTCCTTTAATCAAATTGATGATCCGATTACTAATGTTTTACTTATTATAAAACCGATAACACGTCTAGATAGGGGGAAACAGACTCGACAGTAGTTCAACTCTATAACACACCATTGCTCATCCACCGCTTTTAAGAACATATGCACAGTCCACCGCATGTCATGGATACCACGTTAGTCCATCCCCCGCTTTTAAGAACATATGCACAGTCCACCGCATGTCAGGGATATAACGCTTTAAACAACAGTACATCATTCTATGCCACGACTTAGCGACGTCTACCAGTGATCACGGTCCACCGCATGTCATAGACACCTTCGTCTGTCTACCGCTTTTAAGAACATATGATTAGATCATCTGGCTATCTTAGGGCAAATGGTCCGGTTCACCGCAAGTCATAGACACCTTCGTCTGTCTACCGCTTTCAAGAACATATGATCGACCAAAGCCCGCCCACGCAAATTTCCCGAATCTTAGCAAACCTACTTAAGTTCAACTCTATTACCGATACATGATAACCCCAATGTGGCCCAACTACTCTGAATGAAATGAACGTTAACTCCAAAGGGTTCACGACTATTCCGTTGTCTTAACATTTTAAACATTATTCGATAGTCTTGTTATTACTACGATCCTACACTGCATTAACTCGTTATCATGTCTGTATTACAATAATAAAGCATGCTGGGAAATACTGAACAGTAAATAAACAACTAAACAATTATTACATTATCTAAACAAGTAAAACAGTAAACTGTAACTGCCAATCGATTGGTATAAAAGTGGCATCAATCGATTAGAAGAAGGTTCAATCGATTGGTATAAAAGTAGTGTCAATCGATTGATAAAAAGTTCAATCGATTGGATCACAATCCATGTCAATCGATTGATAAAGATTCAATCGATTGGAACCTGAAAGATGTCAATCGATTGGTATAGATGTCAATCGATTGACACTTCGTCTTCTTCACAGAGAAGACTGCCCAGCATCACATAAACGGGAAACATGGTTTCTCTTTCATTTCTTTATTCAAAACATGTTCTAACATCAGTATCAAGCTACCAAGTGAGTTTAGAACTCACCTAGGCGTTAAGGGCGTGTTTGGTTGTGTTTTGAAGCTTGAGCTTCAATGGTGGTCTCCCTCTTCTCTGTTTCCTCTGCTCTCTGCCTTCTCTCTTCTCTTTCTCCTTCTTTTCTTCTTCTTGCTGGTCTTCTTCTTCTTCTTCTCAGTCCATCTCTGAGTGTGGGTGAGTAAATATATGCATATATGTGAGTATATATATATGAGTGTATATATATATAAACACACACAAATCACTCCCTCTCACTCTCTCTAATTTCTGTAAACAGAAATACACCCAAAATGGGCTGGTATATATAGAAAAGGAGTGTTCACGTGGCCTCTCCCCAGCCAGAGCAAAAGAATCTGCCCAGCTGCCTCCAATCGATTGACATAAGTGTCAATCGATTGAAACAATCAATCGATTGAGATAAAGTTCAATCGATTGGTATAAGCATCGATTGATATACTTGCCAATCGATTGGTATAAAAATATACCAAGGGTAAGGCCAAGCTCATACAAGTATTGAAAGAAACATACAAGGTCTAGTTATATAATATATTACAAAAATACAGGGTATTACATGTTAGGTGAAAGAAGAAAGAGACTTGTGATTTTCAATTGGGTCCAAGGATGTGATTGGAATGTCTACTACAACTTTTCAAACTTCCCCACATCTCCAATCTCTTTTTTTTCTCTCTCTCTCTCTTTTATTTATTTTTCACACTCTTCTTTTATTATTATTTTTTTTCTTTTGTAACAACCATTGGCACTTTTTTCTTTTCATGCCTTTTTTTTCTTTATTTTTTTCATGAATTTTTTTTTTTTGCCAACTTTCTCTTATTCACACTACCAAACTTCTTGTCAAGATAACATATCCCAATCATTCCTAGGTAGGGAAAACAAGCTTAAACTTGTATTATGGAGTTGGGCTTAGATTTAAGGAATTGTAATGACAATGCAATTATGATAAGGCTCAAGAGGTTACGTAAAGGAATAGAACAGAGGTAGGCCAAGGCTGTATTATGCGTGTATGGTCAAAAGATGGCCTAAATCATCTTCTAAGTTCATTAGGATTATTCATTTCAGTAAATTCAAGAGCTCTAAAGTTGGTAAATCCTGAACGTTCTCTTCTTGTGATCAGTCAAAATGAAGAAAATTGAGACTTTCAACGAGTGAATACTCTTTTCAAAAAAATAAGAGTAATTTTATAAAACCCTCAAAAACAAGGAATGGCACAATAGCTCACTTGGGTTATTAGTCTCCACTATAGTCTCTCAAGACACTTAAGCTATGCTTACTCATCCATTTTAGCTAAGTACGAGGTCGTCACAACGTGCTCAAAATTGTTTGAAGATTAAAAAGCATAAAATATACTATGACTGAGATAGTAAACAAACTATCATAGTATATCACATAATAATAACATACAGAAAGTAACACTAATGCATCATAACTAACTACATTAGCTATGAGAGAAATACAAGAACCATTTTATTATATTTTAAAAAATTTATATTAATAATTTTGCAATTTTAATTTACTGAGTTACATGTTGCTAAGCAGGTATATGACACTAAAGCACAACAAAAAAGATACGAGGCATGCAATGACTCACTCCCCCCCAACTAAAACTAAACATTGTCCCCAATGTTCTAAACTAAGCTCATGGACATGTAAAGTAAAGCGAAAGAAGGAATGATGTTACCTCGAGGCGTTAATATCCATTTTTTTTATTTCATTTTTCAAGTTACCTATAAAAATCATTAGTAGCAACAAAGAAAAATAGAAAATACAATACAACTACTCAGTAAATAAATTCGGTTAATCAAGATTTTTATCATAAATTAATAATCAAAATTTTTGAAGATCCTCCCAATGAAATAATTTAATAGTGAGAAGAATGTTGGGATCCTCAGAAAAATACAACTCCCCCCCAACTAATGTCAGGCTCAAGGTCAGAGGAGATGATGCAAAACCTATGGCCTCTAAATTTGTTGGAGACAATTATAAGAGGTATACCACACTTTTTAGGAATTATACGCAAGAAACGATCTTTGGTGTTGGTATTTTCTATAACGGCCTCTATTTTAATACTAAAAACAGGAGGAGGCCATGGTTCAATAAAAGTGGCAGGGTCTAAGTGATGTCCTAATTTTGCTTCTTTACCCTCCTTTTGTTCTAGAACAGAATCTATGGAGATATGATCATAGGAATTTAATTTCTATTCTATGCACATGGTTTTGGACTGGACTTGGATAAAGGCATCTATTTGAGCCTCAATGTCATTATTATTCAAGAAGGTCAAGTAGTCTAGGAGATTACTAGCTTCTTGTTTAAGTTTAAGAACATCTAATGTGGGCCCGATATTTTCCAAGTCCTCTCTCAAAGAATTTTAAAAAATAAAATTTTGAGCAGTGCATGTGATAGAATCCTTACCATCCTCTTCCACAATACATTCTTTTTGTTCATTAGTGGGGTACACATGACTTTTAAGCTCGGGATGAGAGCTTTGATTGATAGCGAGGATATGTGATGGGCAACTTGGTGACATCACCTCTTCAGCCGAAAGAGGTGAGGGTTCATGAATATCACAAGAATCTAAACAGGATTTATATTTTTCAATTATGTCCTCCCTAGGGTCACTATCAAAGGTAGGGGTTGTAACAACCTGCATTTAATTTTAAATTTTGCATTTCATATTTCATTAATGTTCCTGATGTTAACTCAAATTTGTAATGACTGCTTTGATTTAATTTGCAACTCTCATGTTTAGAATTTTAATACTTGCTTTATTTCATATTTAAAATTTTTGTTGGGGTCAAATTGTAGCTTTACACATTTAGTAATACCTGTGTTGGATTTTAAAATTGTATTTCAAAATGGTGGAATTGTTTGCTTTTGACTCAATCAGTATTTTTATAAAACCAGAAAATCATTTCTTAGGTTAAAATAAATTTTCTGTATTTTTGTGGTGACCACCGCGCCCCGAAAATACCAGTTTATCTTTAAAACTGTCTACGCCGTGTCAAACTTTCACAGATTTTGGAAGTGATGTAAAGTTGGACATGACATTGGTTTATTTCCATTTATGGAAACTAACCATTGACTTAGGCCTTGTTTGACAATGCATTGTGTGAGTGTGTTAACTTAAGACCATGAGTTGAATTACCCAAACAAACATATATGGCCCCTAGCACTCTACATGACCCCTATGAATTTCTATCAGCTTCTAAACTTGTTGGAGTGTATGTATACCATACATAATCTGTGCATATATGTAAATACATAGATGTGTGTGTGCTGTATATTATAGGTATATATGTATAATTAAAACAAATCATTTTGTTGAGTGAATGGGAATCAACTTGGGCTCCAAGTTGAGGAAGTTGCTAGTTAACAAACACTCTCACACACATATCTCACAATCTAGAGATTGCAACACTAAACATAGAGAGTTTCAGAGAGAAAAGAGAGAGCTTGAGAATTTATTTACTGAATTTGCTAGAGAGAGAGGACTCAATCCCCATAGCCAATGCTTGGGTTTGAATTTCTATATTGCTTCTCTTTCTCAAAAATTACTTCAATCACAATCACTGTGGGTATTTTAAAACTCACTCCAAATTTAATTCGTGTTCAATTACTGTTTATATGTACGTGTATGTTAATCTCCATTGATGACTTACGTTTGAAACTTGAAACTTGAAAAACATGGATTTTCCAAACTTAACCAAAATTCATTTTCTAACTGAAATATGAAAGATTATGGTATGTAGAGTATACGGTTATAATATTAGAGCTTAATTTGTTCGTATCATGACGTATGATTAAAACGAAGTTTCCGTCAACTCTCGATTTTTCATAAAATCTGAGAGCTACGGATCGATTCAAGTAAAATTGATCATCGATTCTTAATCCTAGCAAAAAATTTAAGAAAATTATATATTACATGTCCTATTTACTTCCTAATTGCAAAATGGGTCAAAAGACCCCTTATTTCTGAAATAGGGGAAAACCAGCGAAGAAGATGAAGCTTCTGCCAGAACTCGCGTGTGCGATCACGCGATCGAGGGTCACGCTAGCGGCCCGCGGGCGTGAGGTGGGTGATTCTAGGCAGAAGGAAAAGTTTTATAAAAGAAAATTAGAAAAAGGGCCAATCACACATGCAGTTTGCGTGCGTGAGCTATGTATTTGCAGGTAGAAAGAAATTTTTTTTAAAAGAAAATGAAAAATAGGTATATCGCGCGAGCGGCCTGCGCGAGCGACCATCGCACTAGCTGCCCGCACGCGCGACTTCTGACAGTTTTTAGTTTTTGTTTGTTTTATGTTAAGGAACTATTTGGGTGATGTTTCATGGACTTTTAAAGCTTCATTTGGGAAATTTACTAAAACAGAATCCGATTTGGTTACGTTTGGATGATTAAACTGATGTATTATGACTTATCAATCCTCCGTACTCATGCTGTTTCTATATTTCAGTGATTTACTTTATGTTTAAAGTTTCATGACATACATGTGGAGTCAATTATACATGCATGGTAAGTGTGAATGTTGGTCAGTGTGGTGTAGAGTGTGTGGTTGAGATTGTGTTGTGGACACTCCCTGGTAAGTGAGTACTAAAGTGTGTTGTGGTTGAGATTGCGGTCAAAGTGTCATTGAAATGTGACAGTGGCAAAACTGGACATTCCCTGACGACCATGGTAGCGTCAAAGTGTGTGAAGTTGAACTTGGACATTCCCTGGCACCCATGGTAGTGCTAAAGTGTAACCTACAGACATTCCCTGGTACCCGAGTCTGGATACTGCGTGAGGTTTCCTCCGGTATTTGCAAGGCGGATTAGGTACTAAAGTGCGAGGCATTGGACATTCCCTGGTACCCTGTACTAAAGTATGAGGCAAACTGGACACTCCATGGTACCCCTGTGCTAAAGTGTGGCTATCAGAGTATTTCAAAGATACTGGTGTGAGAGAGTGGGTTGGTGTGTGGTCGAGAGAAAAGAGTCAGTAAGATCAGATGGTGCATTGTTTTCATACACTGTCATATATATGTGATTTATAGCTTTCAAATGATATTGTGGTTGTTCTCTAAAATGAACTCTTTACTCTAATGTAAACTTGTTGAATTAAATGAGAATTTGAAAATGGTAAATGAGTATGTTTTACATTCAAAGTTATGTTTTTAATACTCACCAGCTTCTTGAAGCTGACGACGTTCATGCGTCCTGGACATTAGTGTCTAGGCTTTTCAGGTTTTGAGCAAGCAGAACATTACGACTATGCAAACTGAGAACAACTGCTGGAAAGAGAATTTACTTTACATATTGAACTATTTGGATAATTGTAATAGATGTTAAGTTATTGCTGTAATAACTATTAAGTTAGAAAAATATTGTAAGCCTTGATTGCTCTGCTCTGATTATTGTCTGTTGCTGTTCGACGATTGGGACGGAATCGATCATTCAAACTGTCGCGACCTATGGGTCCATAAAGGAAATTAAACGCTTTCATTATTTATGCTACGTCGGGGCGTGACTGGATTTAGTGGTATCACAGCTAGGTTATTTATCTCAAGATAATTTAGCCAGGTTAAGGTTTACCAGTTTAGACCCGATTCCATGATCTGTTAGCTTAAGCTTCACATACCCGATGATACAACAGGGAGGATAAACTCAGAATCCAAATGCTTAAGATTATCACTTTCCTGATTTAAGTTAGTACCTTTTTATTAGGTATGGATCCAGCTCAGCCGCTCTACGTACCAGATGGGTTTGGAGGACATTTGGTGACTCCCGGGGCAACAGTCCCAGCTTTTCTCAATTTATATCATACCGCCATTGAGCAGCTAGCCACTGCGACTGTACTATAAGATCTGTGGCACCAGGTTCACGTAGTGGGGATAGTTGATTTGACGCGTAGTTGCCTTGAGATACGCTATTTTGCGGAGGCTCAATGCTTAGTACTATTTGAGATATTGAGACCAGTTGTTAGTGATGCTCTCTATTTCCCCTTTGAGATCCAAGTTGTGCACGCTCATCTAGCACAACTGGAGATGCCCTGGCCTGTCGTTCTTATGGTTGAGGATGACGGTGACAACGACATCATGGTTATCCCTATTGCAGGGGATGTTGTAGGAAAGGATGGCATAGGTATAGATGACCTCGTCGCTTAGCTCAAGGAGGAGCTAGCACTTGAGGTAGTTTTGCCTGAGGAGGTGCCAGTTGAGGCAGATGCCCCAGCGCCTGCTTCCTCATCGACCTCTCAGAGCTCTTATTTTGATTTGGTGGGCCCGTTCTTTGATCAGTGATTTCGCCCCGTCGATTCGCTAGATCTTCTGATAGCTACGGAGACGACTGATTTCTTAGATACCACCTTGTATATATTGACTATTTTGACTAGTAGCTCTATCTCTTTTTGCAATTGTTCTTACATGCATTCGAGTATAGGGCAATGACCCCATTTTTGTAACATTAACACTTGCATGGACATATGCGTCCTAACCCATATAGCTAGGGTAGGCATTGACTAATCATACATGCTTTTGTATCAACTTGACAAGAAGTTATATATAGAAATACCCTTTTTGATATTATCACTGCTTAAACTACTTTACATTTCTGCTTCGTGCATATTTCTCATCCGGTCATCATTATCATGCATAGAATGGATGGAAGACCAAGGAGGAGCAAGAACTTGATTGAGGGAGCACCTGAGGCTGCTGATCCCACAGGAATGTTTGAAGCTTTTGTCAGACGTCTTGAAAGGATTAATAACCCAAATGAAAATCGACGAGACCGACAAACTGGAGATAAGCTGCTAGAGAGATTCTGTGCGCTAAGGCTCGAGCAGTTTGCGGATACCGCGGAACCATGGAAAGCAGAACAGTAGTTAAGACAGATGGACCGTATGTTCGAGGCTGTCCAGTGCAATGAGATGGACAAGAGGAGGTTAGCTACTTTCCAATTGACTGATGCCGTCGCAGATTAGTGGGATTCAGTCACAGCTACCATCAGGAATGAAGTTGTGACAGGAATGATATGGACTGCATTTAAGGGGAGGTTTCTGGAAAAGTAGTTTCCGGCTATAGAAAGGCACAGGAGGGAGAAGGAATTCATGGACTTGACTCAGGGAACTAAATCGGTGTAAGAGTACACCACTCAATTCGAGAGACTGTCCTGGTTTGCCCCTCATATGGTTGATACTGAGGAAACGAGGATCCGTAAGTATAACCAAAGGCTGACACTGCAGTTTCATCACCTGACTCTCGGTCACCAAGATAAGTCTTTTGAAGGACTAGTCGGCCTGGCCACTGATCTAGAAGAAGATGCTTGAGTGAATCGAAAGTAATTCAAATTCCGACTGCCTCAATGTGGTAACTTTGGAAACAAGCCACCAATGTATCGTACCCAAGGGCAGAAGAGGAATTTTGATGGGAGCAAGAGGACCCAAGCTATCACGTATCCGACTCAACCCCGAGTAGGAGAAGGAAGTAGTGTTGGAAAGTGTTTCAATTATGGCAACCCCAGTCATCTGGCTTGAGATTGCAAGGCACAAAGGCATGCTACTCAGCAAGGCATAGTCTGCAATAACTGTGGTGAACTAGGTCATATCAGCAAGTTCTATACTGCCCCTAAGCAAGTGACTTATGGTTAGCAAGGTTAGACTCACGTGAATGTTGGTATCCCTGATGCCACTGGATGTGATGGGACTGTGTACGAAGAAGAAAACTATGAAGAAGCTCAACTTGATCAGCAAGCTGTAGAAGGTAACTTGACTCTGATTAACTCCTATGTTAAATTGTTATTTGATACGGGTGCTGCACTTTTATTCATATCTATTAATACTATTCGGAGATTTGGCATATTACCTCATCGTTTTGAGAAAGCTTTGAGGGCTACTTCACCATTAGGAGCCGCAGTCAGGTTAAGACATATGTGCGAGTATTGCCCCTTACATCTAGAAGACCATGAAATCCCTGAAAGGCTGATTGTGCTATTGATAAAGGAGTTCGACATAATCCTAGGCACGGATAGGCTCTCTCAGAATCAAGTAAAGCTGGATTGTGCGAGGAAGAGAATTACATTCCCCGATAATGAGAATCAACTCTTTGATTTTCAATGTAACCCTTCGGGATATATGTTCCTCACAAGGTGTTTGGCTAACATCGAAGTTGTCAGTGCAGAAGCAATAGTGTTGTCTATACTTGTAATCAAGGACTTCGAAGAAGTATTTCAAGACGTTTCTGGTTTGCCACCCGAGAGAAGTATAGAGTTCTGTATTGAGCTTATACCGGGTACTGTACCGATTACCAAGGTTCCCTATAGAATGGCCCCCACCGAACTATTGGAATTGAAGGAACAAGTTCAAGAGCTCGAGAACCTAGGTTTTGTACGTCCAAGTACATCGCCCTGGAAAGCACCAGTGTTATTTGTGAAGAAGAAAGACATGACACTTCGGTTGTGTATCGATTATAGAGAATTGAACCAAGTGACTATCAAGAATAAGTATCCCTAGCCTCGAATTGACTACTTATTTGATCAACTACAAGGAGCTACGACATTTTCCAAAATAGACCCAAGGTCGGGACATCATCAGTTAAGGGTATGGAAGGAAGACATACCTAAGACTACATTCAGAACCCGATATGGTCACTATGAGTTTTTGGTAATGCCGTTTGGAATGAAATATGCCCCAGCAGTGTTTATGGATTTGATGAACAGAGTGTTCAAGCCTTACTTGGATCAGTTTGTCATCGTCTTCATTGATGATATTTTGATCTATTCTAAGTCAAAGGAAGAACACGAACAACATCTATGGATTGCAATGTAGATGCTTAAGGACCATCACTTATATGCCAAGTTCAGTAAGTGTGAGTTCTGGTTATAAGAAGTGAAATTTTTGGGACACAAGGTGTCATCTCAAGGAATTTGTGTGGATTCGCCCAAGGCAGATGCTGTGTCAAACTGGGTTAGGCCGAGCAATCCTACAGAGATTAGGAGTTTTCTGGGACTCGCAGGCTATTACAGAAGATTTGTTGAAGGGTTTTCAAAAATAGTTGCACCATTAAACGGATTGACGAAGAAGAATTTGAAGTTCGACTAGACAGAGAAGCATGAGCACGCCTTTCTAGAGTTAAAAGAGAGGCTCACTACCGCACCGGTACTAGCTATACCCAAGCCTGATGAGAAGTTCACTATCTTTAGCGACGCGTCATATCAAGGACTAATGTGTGTACTTATGCAAGATGGTAGAGTTATCGCTTATGGATCTAGATAGCTGAAACTGAATGAGTTAAAATATCCCATTCATGATTTAGAGTTGGCGGCAGTAGTATTCCCACTCAAGATTTGGAGACACTATCTCTACAGTGATAAGTTTGATTTATTCTTCGATCATAAGAGTCTGAAATATTTGTTCACAC
Source organism: Hydrangea macrophylla (assembly GCA_033977485.1). Lineage (NCBI taxonomy): Eukaryota > Viridiplantae > Streptophyta > Magnoliopsida > Cornales > Hydrangeaceae > Hydrangea > Hydrangea macrophylla. The sequence goes on along the minus strand of CM066990.1, from coordinate 6,045,139 downwards.
AGAAAGAGTTGAACATGAGACAACGCATATTGATAGAGCAGATCAATGATTACGACTTCACGTTAGAGTAACACCCTGGTAAAGCTAATGTGGTCCCTGATGCTTTAAGTCAGCAAACTTGTGAGTCCTTAATGGTTAGAGAATGACGAGCATTGGAGACGTTGGCGGAGTTTGATGTACAGAGTGCTGAAGAAGGAGAAGGACAACTTTTCGGATGTCTTATCCTATAGCCTGTTCTTATCAACCGCATTATCGGAGCTTAGAAAGAAGATGAGAAGTTTCAAGCATGGTTTGCGAAGATGTCAGAGAAAGATCCGACACAATGGAAGGTGGGAATCGATGGAGGATGTCGATGTAGAAACAGGTTATGTGTACCAGACTGTGGGGATTTGAGAAATGATATTCTGGCGTATCGACTGGCGCTACCACCGAAGATGTCTGGAGTTTACAATGTATTTCATGTGAGTATGCTGAGAAAGTAAATATGAGACCCCTCGCACATGGTTAGTTATGACGATATTGAGGCGAGTCATAAAGTTTCTTACAAGGAGAGACCTGTGAAGATTCTGGATCAAAGTATCAAGAAGTTGAGGAACAAGGACATTCCGTTGGTGAAGGTTCAGTGGAATCACCATGACAAGAACGAAGCCTCTTGGAAAGTTGAAGCTGAGATGAGGAAGAAGTATCCGGAGTTATTTCAGGACTAGTTAGTCTTGATTTCGGGGACGAAATCTTATTTAAGGGAGGAAGGATGTAACAACCTGCATTTAATTTTAAATTTTGCATTTCATATTTAATTAATGTTCCTGATGTTAACTCAAATTTGTAATGACTGCTTTTATTTAATTTGCAATTCTCATGTTTAGAATTTTAATACTTGCTTTATTTCATATTTAAAATTCTTGTTGGGGTTCCACTGTAACTTTACAAATTTAGCAATACTTGTGTTGGATTTTAAAACTGTATTTTAAAACGGTGGAAATGTTTGCTTTTGACTCAATCAGTATTTTTATAAAATTCGAAAACCATTTCTTACGTTAAAATGAATTTTTTGTATTTTTGTGGTGACCACCGCGCCCCGAAAATACCAGTTTATGTTTAAAACTATCTGCGCTGTGTTAAACTTTCACAGATTTTGGAAGTGATGTAAAGTTGGACGTGACTGATGCTTTATTGCCATTTATGGACACTATCCATTGACTTAGGCGTTGATTGACAATGCATTGTGTGAGTGTGTTAACTTAAGACCATGAGTTGAATTACCCAAACAAACATATTTTCCCCCTAGCACTCTACATGACCCCTATGAATTTCTATTAGCTTCTAAACTTGATGGAGTGTATGTATACCATACATAATCTGTGCATATATGTAAATACGTAGATGCGTGTGTGCTGTATATTATAGGTAAATATGTATAATTAAAATAATCATTTTGTTGAGTGAATTGGAATCAACTTGGGCTCCAAGTTGAGGAAGTTGCTATTTCACAAACACTCTCACACACATATCTCACAATCTGGAGATTGCAACACTAAACATAGAGAGTTTCAGAGAGAAAAGAGAGAGCTTGAGAGTTTAAGTACTAAATTTGCTAGAGAGAGAGGACTCAATCCCCATAGCCAATGCTTGGGTTTGAATTTCTATATTGCTCCTCTTTCTTAACAATTCCTTTAATCACAATCACTGTGAGTATTTTAAAACTCACTCGAAATGTAATTCGTGTTCAATTACTGTTTATATGTATGTGTATGTTAATCTCCATTGATGACATACGTTTGAAACCTGAAAATTGAAAAACATGGATTTTCCAAACTTAACCAAAATTCATTTTCTAAATGAAATATAAAAGATTGTGGTATGTAGAGTATACGGTTGTAATATTAGAGCATAATTTGTTCGTATCGCGACGTATGATTAAAATAAAGTTTTTGTCAACTCTTGGTTTTTCGTAAAATTCAAGAGCTACGGATCGATTCAAGTAAAATTGATCATAGATTCTTAATCCTTGCAAAAAATCGGAGAAAATCTTATATTACATGTCCTATTTACTTCCAAATTACAAAATGGGTTAAAAGATCCCTTGATTTCTGAAACAGGGGAAAACCAGCAAAGAAGACGAAGCTTCTGCCTGAACTCGCGCGAGCGAGGTTCGCGCAAGGTGGGTGATTCTAGGCAGAAGGAAAAGTGTTATCAAATTAAATTGGAAAAAGGGCAAATCGTGCGAGCGGCCCGCGTGAGCGACCATCGCACGAGTTGCCTGCGCGCGCGCGACTTATGACACTTTCTAGTTTTGTTTGTTTTATGTTAAGGAACTATTTGGGTGATGTTTCATGGACTTTTAAAGCTCCGTTTGGGAAATTTACTGAAGCAGAATCCAATTTGGTTACGTTTGGAAGATTAAACCGATGTATTATGACTTATCAATCCCCGTACGCACGTTGTTTATATATTTTAGTGATTTACTTTATGTTTAAAGTTTCATGACATAAATGTAGAGTCAGTTATACATGCATGGTAAGTGTGAATGTTGGTCAGTGTGGAAAAGAGTAATGGTTAGTGTGGTGTAGAGTGTGTAGTTGAGATTGTGTTGTGGACACTCCTGGTAAGTAAGTACCAAAGTGTGTTGTGGTTGAGATTGTGGCGAGAGTGTAATTGAAATACGACTGTGGCAAAACTGGACACTCCCTGACGACCATGGTAGCGTCAAAGTGTGTGAAGCCGAATTTGGACATTTCCTAGCACCCATGGTAGTGCTAAAGTGTGGCCTACGGACATTCCCTGGTACCTGAGTCTTGACACTGCGTTAGGTTTGCTTCGGTATTTGCGAGGTGGATTAGGTACTAAAGTGTGAGGCATTTGACACTCCCTGATACCCCGTACTAAAGTGTGAGGCAAACTGGACACTCCATGGTACCCCTATGCTAAAGTGTGGCTATTGGAGTATTTCAAAGATACTGGTGTGAAAGAGTGGATTGGTGTGTGGTCGAGAGAAAAGAGTCAGTAAGATGAGATGGTGCATTGTTTTCATACACGGTCACATATATGTGATTTATAGCTTTCAAATGATATTTTGGTTGTTCACAAAAATGAACTCTTTACTCTATCGTAAACTTGTTGAATTAAATGGGAATTTGAAAATGGTAAATGAGTATGTTTTACATTCAAAGTTATGTTTTTAATACTCACCAGCTTCTTGAAGCTGACGACGTTGATGCGTCCAGGACATTCGTGTCTAGGCTTTTCAAGTTTTGAGCAAGCGGAACATTACGACTATGCAAACTGAGAACAACTGCTGGAAAGAGAATTTACTTTATATGTTGAACTATTTGGATAACTGTAATAGATGTTAAGTTATTGTTTTGATTTAAGGCGGTTTGTGCCTTTAGAGACCCCGTGCTGTAATGACTATTAATTTAGAAAAATATTGTAAGCCTTGATTGCTCTGCTCTGATTATTTTCTATTGCTGTTCGACGATTGGGACGGAATTGATCATTCAAACTGTCGCGACCTACGGGTTCATAAAGGAAATTAAATGCTTTCCTTATTTATGCTTCGTTGCGGCGTGGCAGGGGTTGAGTCAACAGGGGACTCATCCTTTCCTACTTGCGTTTAGTCACCTAAACTCTCATTTTCTTTAAAAACCTCATTCTCATCTGTGTAACTCTCCTCACTATATATGTCATCTATTGCGGTTCTCTGCACAAAGGAATTATGCAACTTTATCCAGGCAGTGAAGGAGTTGATGTCTGGGGTTGTATATTGAGGAGAAGATGGTTCTACAACTTCATGCTCAATGGTTTGGTTTTGGAGTTCTTGTTGGGTTATCACTTTCTTGAGTGAGTCATTGACCTCATTCGGTATAAACCTATCATTGTCCTCTAATTCCATTCCATTATTAGTGTCTTGAAATTTAGGTTATAGTGTTGAAGGACTGGTATAGTCTTCTAAATGTTGGCTAGCATATGCTTGTTGATATCTAGTTTCTAATTTATCTAGTGCACTATCTAGTCTTTTTATTTCACTAAATAGTAATTTTAACATACCACTATCCTCAACTTGGTTATTCTCCTCATTATTACTATATGAAGTTTCGCCCCATTGTTGTTGATGATAGTCCCCTTCCCATTAAGTTTGTGGACAAGACTCGCCAAAGGGAAAGTCTTGGTACGTTTGGTAATCGTGGGAACTATGACTATGTCCTATATTATTATTTTGGTTATAGCCCCATTGCGGTTGATAGAACTCTCCATGTGGAGGTTCTTGATACGTTTGATAATATGGGGGACTACAACTATTGTTTTCCCATTGTGGTGGTTGGTAGCACTCAGGTTGATAATCTGCTTCATATGTGGGTGCTTGCCAACTTGGGGGATAGTTTTCATTACCTAAAGTGTACCTATTCACGATGTTTGTGCTGTATGTAGGATAATATGGATAAGACATATTCACTCAAAATTTTTAAACAATAGGAATTTTATTTATTTATTTATTTTATCTTGTGAGAGAAAAAGTCCAAAAGCTTTTTTTTTTTTTTTTTGAAAAATAAGAAAAATTGGAAATAACTTAGTAAAATTCTAGCCTAGTTGCCTTCTCTGGCAACGGGGCCAAAAACTTGACACGACTAAAAAGTTGTGCGCTCTTGTGCAACACCCAAGTGTAGGTGATCGTGCAAGTAATATAGTACTAGAAGTCTAGGTCGATCCCACAGGGAAGGACTAGGAAGAATATCTACTAAGCTACAACCTAAAGAAAAAGAAAAGATCATAAAGGAGCGGAATTCTAGCGAATCCTTATTAATTAAATTAAACTAAATAATAAACTAAAGCTTATAGAAACATAACTAATGAAATAAATAATTTAAAGGTGTTGGAAATACGTGAATCCACATTGATCCTAACTATCTACCATGCACATTCATTAACGTTCTATGGAGTTCATTCCTTTTCAGCATTCCGTATTTTTTTAAAGATAAAGAATCAATAGCCCTTTCATGACTGGGACTATATCATCACAAGTGATTTAAAATACTTGAAAGGCGGTTTAAAACAATGGTTATTACTTGCATTCTAAATGGTGTTAGCATTCAAAGTGGTTTTCAAAAGTCATTGAAGAAAATAGCCTTAAGGCTTTAAGTTCTAAAAACTGTTGTGACATGCTGAGCTTATAGGGATAATTTGATGAAAGATTTCTAAAACCGAAAGTCATGGAATACTTAAAAGAATCATCTCAGGAATTAACATGTTCGATCGATTGAAGCGCTCTCGATTGATCGGACAGTATCATCCTTCAATCGATCGAAATGTCTTCGATCGCTTGACTATGGCTCTGGTTCGATCGATCGAAATACCTTCGATCGATTGAGCCCAGGTTTTCTATATCATACATGGCAGAGGCTAAGAATCAATATTTCATCACATATTTCCAACGTCTAAACTACGGAAACATGATTAAACTAATACAGGAATAACAAACTAGAGTAATCATAATAGCTAGATTAATAAACAATCAAATAGAGAAAAAGGAAAAGAAAAACTTGGAATAATCTGAATATAACTTGTACTAAACATTAAACCAAGTTGAATCTTCAATAATTTTTAATATAACAATGGAAAAGAGGAAGAAAAAAAAGAATCTAACCTAATTTACTCCTAATCTAACCCTAAAACTACCCTGAACTACTATTTTTTGCGTTCTGGAGCGTCCTCTCTTCGTCTAATGTCAAAACGACTTATTTATAGGGTTCACGCATAGTTTACGCAATTTTCGGGTGAAAATAGAGCTCAAGCGATTGAGCTTAGCTCGATCGATCAAAGTCTCAAGGGCTTGAACTCTCTGATTTTGACAGCTCTGCACACTAATGGGAGAATGGCCATAACTTTTCACTCAGACCTAGGATTGACCTCTTGTTTGTGGCCACACGATCGTAACTCAAAGATCGACATTTCATAGTTGTGAAAAAATCTTCCAAATCGGAAGTCTTCATTGTAAAATTTGGTGTTTTCTCAGCTGCTTCTGTTGTTCTCTTCACTAGAATCACTTTCTTTAGCTCCACTTCATTGATTTACATTCTAATACCTATAAAACAACGCATAAACATATGTTTTAGCATTAACACAATAAAAAGAACATTTTTATTAGAATGAAAGTATGCATAAAGGACCATGTATTACGCTATAAACATGCACTTTTCACCTCGAATCTTAACTATAGGATCTTGTAAAGATTCTTAATTATGGTCACCCTAATGGACCTTCTGTAATCGTACCATGGTGATGTCATCACTATTCTCTAATATCTTGCATGGAACTCCCAGAGAAATTTTAGGTGCTACAATACTAGGTGATCTACAAAGTAATAAATAAGGAAGGTGTAAGGACTTACCTGGGATAACATATCACTCCTTATAGCAGCTTCCTAATTGGTCATGGTTAGAATAATATAACCATAATAACCAAACATGGATGCTAGGTTGATGTGTGCATGTGTAACCCTTAATCGAAATATCCTACTATTCTATGTGTGGAAAGTGTGCATGTGTTTGCATGGATGCATGGATGCATGGATAAGCATGAATAAGACTAGACTAGGTTACACTAGGCTACATATGAGTAAGAAATAAGAGGAAATTAGGGCTTTATAGTCTCTAGTGATATTGGAATAGCCATGGCTTAGCTACCAAATCGCATTAGTGGTGGCTATTCCATGGTTGGAATAGGGACCACTAGGGATAGCCTATCCACAAATGGGATAGTAGGCTAACCTAGAAGCCTAGAAGATCTAAACTATTATGAAAGGAAGAACTATGAAAAACAAACAATAGACAGATCTAAACTAAGGAAAACAAAAGAAACAAAGGAAGAAAACAAAGATAAGAAATCTTACCCCAAGAACATTCCTCAAAATCTTCCTCTAACAAAGGAAGAAAACAAAGATAAGAAATCTTACCCCAAGAACATTCCTCAAAATCTTCCTCTAGCAGAGCTTTGTTAAGAGGTTTTGGCCATACTTGCATCTGATTGGTCAAATTTGTGCTAGTTCACACAGATTGGGACCTAACAGACGGCTCAAATTGAGTTCTGGGCTGAGTGCCATAGTCTCTCTCTCTGAGAGCTGTATGGCCCTCTCAAAGTGCCACTGTGGAACTCGGCATCAAAAGTTGTATTTTTTACCCAATATTCTTAGACTTCATTCTCTCACCCAGGTTATCATTTTTGGGCTTGTGATATATCGTTGAAAGGAATGAAAGTCTAGTTTAAGATGCTTTTCATCTCATTCAAAACTAATTTGTAGATATTGAGTTAAGATGAAAAAGGGAAGGCTGACTCTAGAAAGGAGCTAACTGGAGATGTGTAGAAGGGTTATTTGGCACAAAAATTCTCCTAAGCCATTTTTGGCCAATGTGAAGTACCAGGGCATCATTTCATGTGAAACAGCTAACCTAACTGGGGTGTCTATAGTAAATGGAAGTAATGAAGTAAAAATAAAGTTTAGAACTCACTATCTTGTTTGGAAATCAAAGAAGGAAGCTTCTTTTCTCTCTACTCTAACATTATCTCTACAACTTTCTCTCTAAAACTTTTCAAAGCTTGCATTTAACACCCCCAAAATGAGAAGTTAAGGGGGGTTTATATAGGCCAATTTTGGGTGGTTTTGAGGTTTTCGAAGTATTCCCATTGGTCTCAAACATCTGTGAACATAGAACTACGTCGTTTTGGTTTCCAATTAATCAAAATGAACCCCCAAAAGAAATTATAAAAATGGACCATTCTAGGGGAGAGTGCCACGGAGGCAGTGGGCCAGTGTCGTGACGGCACTGCTCCTCATTCGTCCAGATAATCCTTTTTAGGCCCCCAAAGGTTTCGGTATTCGCAAAAAGGCCCTATTTCGTCCTAAATTCACAAAAACTGCATACAAACTCCAAATTTAGTTTGTGACATACCATTGGAAAGGTAATGGAGTCTAATTTACATAAAAAATAACTTGGAGTAGGTCAATTTGAAAATATTTGCGGTATTCGTGATAAAAGTCGATTTAATCGTCTTTTTCACCTTTAAAAAATCATAATAAATTCGTTTTAAATCCAAATATTATTTGCGACATACCATTGGAAAGCTATTGATCTCTAGTATCTACGAAAAATATTTGAAAAATGATACGGTGCTCTAGTTTTAAAGTCAACTTTTGGTCAAACTGGTCAAACTTGGGATTCCCGGGAAGTTCTGGAAACCTCTGGGAGCTCCCAGGAGCTGACGTTTTCATCCGATTTTCATTTAAAACTCGTTTTAGTACTTTTCACATGATCTAGAATGATTTTGGTCAAACCGGTCAACGGGGACTTTCGGGAACTTCTGGGACTTCCGGGGGTCTCTAGGAGCCGACGATTTCATCCAGTCTTGCTTTGTAACACATTTTATTGTTTTTCTTACAATGTAGCGCATTTCTAGAACATTAGGTCCAAATCCGGGAGCGTTCGGGCTTTCAGGGGTATTTGGTTCATTCTGAGCATTTTGAGAGATAGAACTAACTTCCAGGAGTCCTTTTTGAGTCTTTTCGATCACTGTGAACTACCAAGCTATGGGTCTTCTATATCTAATAGCCGAAAAAATGGGGTGTCTATAGTTTGCCCCTCTTTGGTATAAACTTGCGAGGCAATGCGTGTCGCAAGCGTGTGCCAAAGCCTTGAAGAGACAAGACTTTTGGAGGTTATAGATTTAGGATAGAAAGCATTTCAAAAGATGTAAGGATAGAAAACATGATGCTGGGGCCAGGGCTGGTCGTTCTTTTTGTGAGCTGCCTACGTACCCAAGGAGAATTAGACCAGGACGTAGTTCGGGGCATAAAGGAACAAATCGCACATGCTCAAGGAGACAGGCGAATGCTATGTTATGAGGATGATATGCAATGCATGGATGTGATATGAATTGCGTCCTGAATCCTATCATGTTTAGTGTTCTGATCTTAGTATGAGCTGGTACTGTGGGGTGTGTGCTACTCCGAGTAGACTTATGCCGTGCTAGTGTCTTCAACTGTGATGCAGTGGCTGATTCTGATAAAGATACAATGGCATGGAGGACTCTGGGTCTTGGGGCAAACTTCTTAAATTTTGAGAAACGTGCTTTGTAAGTGAAATAGATCAGAAGCAAGGTTTTAGAGGATGACAACCAAAGGTGACCGAGGGATCTTGTGATAACCGATAAGTGCGAAAGCTATGATAATGGAAAAATGAGAAAGTTTATGATAATCAGGAGACATGGAGTCATGGAACGACGGTGCTCATCTTTGAAAACTTGACACGGGCGATGTTCTGGTTGTTCCTGATGACCGATCTTCAGGAGTCGGTTCTGTTTTTGCTACTTTCTGCTGGGGATAGTGAGAACTAGTATCCTTCCGTATTTATTTTTGGGGGATGGCATAGGACTCTTAGAGAATCTCTCTTTTCTTGATCAGGAACCAGGATCCATCTCTGAATCTCTCACGGTTGATCAGATCTTGGCAATGGTCAGTCTGAAAAGTTGATTCGGGCCTTTGGGAGCTGATATCTTTCTGTTTCTATCCTTAGGAGGTTAACTGAATCTACTGGGGATAAAATGGATCTATTGGGGATAAAACCTCATAAATATTGACTAAAATAGGCCACCGGGGCAAATTGGGATCACGAACGGGCTAAAACGGGTCAGAGTGGGCCGAAACGGGCTGAAGCGGAGCGAAGCGGGGCCTGCGGGGAGCAGTGCCGCGGCAGCACTAGGTAGCCAGACTTCATGTGTGTATATCTCGGGTTTTTGAGCATTTTAAGCTCATTTTTGGCCATTTCGGGGTGCTTTTGGAGCAAAAATCGGTCAAAATGCAACTTGTGCACGCTCAGGTGAGTAATCTTTCCTAATTTTGGAATTTTGATTGGTGTTTTGGTTTGTTCCATTTTTCAAGAAGAAAGTTTGGTTTTAGCTTCAATTTTTCTTGCAGATCCATGGCTTCAAGCTCAAGGAGATCATCTAAGAAGGCCAAGGAGCGAATGAAAGTCGAGAGCCAAACCCCGGACTTCATTTTACGAGACCCCCAATGTCATCTTTCGGTCGTGGCTCTAGCGAGCCTGGTATATGAAGCTTTCGAAAGTTTAGGACTATTTTGTGCATTGTGCTAGTTTTATGAACTGTAGAGTGCACCTAGAGTTTGTTTTGTGCTCGTATGTTAATTTTGTGAAGTTGGACTTTGGGTCGTGAATAGTGATTTTGTGCTTGTTTTTTGTCATCTTTAAAGTGTGCAGGTGTCGGAAGTGACATTGAAGGGCCATGGTAGCCTTGCTCATGCTTTTCTTGTGGTACACACAACTCTCGCCTGCCGTCAAGATAATGGTAGACGATGTCAGGTTTGGCGGCTTTGTCTGCCTAGTTTCAAAGAGTACCAACGATCTGGCGCATTTTTATGCTCTTGTTGAGAGATTGTGGGACACCACCAATACCTTCCATCTGCCATTTGGTGAGATGACAATGACGCCTGTTGATTTTTCCATGATTATCGGCTGGAAGGTTGGCGGGAAGCGCCTAGTCTTGGATTACTTCTATGAGATTGACCCTGAAGCTGTAGAGATGTTGATTGGTATTGTTCCTCCTAATCTAGAGAGGCACTGGTTCCCTTGTGGCTGGCTTTATCGGATCTATGGCAGAGGGAATCACAATCTTGATAATTCTTAGCTTTTGAGGGTATTTCTTCTGTATGTCCTTAGTTGCTCGATTTTTGCGACATGGAATGACCGGGTGAGCTTGAGGCTTCTTTCTTGCCTGGCGACCATTGGTGAGATCCCCTCTGATGACTGGGGCAGTGCTGCCTTGGCCCACCTTTACAAGCACATGGGTGGGGTTTCTCGTGGTGATATCAAATCTACGGGGGGATTATGGCGAGCTAGGGAGGTATGTACTGCAACCTCTTTTATCTTTCGGCTTTTTAATTTTCGTACCTCTTGTCTTTTTTGATTTTCCCTTTGTCTGTGCAGCTTTGGAGGTTTGAGTACCTAAAGATGTTGGCTCTTTCCTCTGCTGATGAATCAAGTGAAGATGAGGATGGCATGGCTCCTGTGCCTTTGTTGTCCCAAAGCTTGAGATGGCAGAGGGATGTTGTCGGGGTAAAGAGCGGGGCTCATCGGATTGTTCTCCTCAGAAACTTCTTATCTGGGATAACAGCTGCTAGCATTGATTGGACACCTTGGGAGCACGTTGCCTTTGTTGCCCCAGAGAAGATACAGGTGGTCAGGCCCCTTGCCTCTTGCCGACTTCTGATGGAAGGTACCGAAAGCAGGCAATGGTTCCTTGGCGAGCGAGTGTCTCTGCAGGTGGTTGGCGGTCCGAGGTATCGCATCCCTCATAATCCTTCTGTGATGGATGCTGATGTTCTTTTCCGGTGATGCTTTGCTGGCTGCCTTAGCTAGTACTGATGTTTGGGATCAATTTCTCTCTGGGACTGGCTATGAGACTTACCGTGGCTGCTTCCTGATGCCCAACTTCCCACTCCTAGATGTGAGTTTCTTTTACGTTTTTGTCTCTATTCGTTACCAATGTTTTTGAGTCATCTTTTTATTGGGTTTGTGCCCTCAAACCATTACTTTATATAGGAGACATTGACATTTTAATATATGGATATCAGCTTTACATTTTGTTATGTATGTTTCTTTCATGAGATGATTGTTATCCTTAAGTATCATAGTAAGTAATTCGTGTATGTATGAGGTACATACAAGTGAGAAACGAATTGCTATTCTTTGTTACTTAGAACATGTCACAGTGGATGTTGAGACTGGGATATCTCATCAGGTTTACACTGTAGCATGATTAACTGCCATTGGATGGAGTGATCAATCTCAAATCACTAGAGTGTAACTCTTAGTTAATATGCTAGTTCTTATAGTGCATTGACGGACCTGAGTTTCCTATTGATGCTCAAGGCTGTCAATCAGTCGATAGGAACTCATAACTTGTGTAAGGTACGTGTTCTCAATCTTGAGACGATTATGAACACAGACTGTGGATGTGACTGCTTTGACTTACCAATCAGTGAGGTCTATAGAAGATCAACACCTGGGTATCTTGGGTATGTTATGTTCATAGGGTTGTGAACATATATTGTCAAGATAGAATCTACCCTCTGATTCAGAGTAAGCATTCCCTTGAGAATGTCACCAAGTCGATTACTGAGTACTGCCTTCTTGTTGATAAGAGTTATCAACATGTTTGGTAATCATGACAGGTGAATGGGACTCGAGGATTATAAGAAGTAATCATGATTCAGGTTGACAGTAACTGTTTATCCGATTACCTGAATATGATTGCGAATACTGACGATAGAGGGACATTAGTACAACATACAAGTCTAGTTATCGCTTCGGATATGTTCTTTTTGCGTTAGAGTTCAGTTATCATTTTATAGCGGAGTAAACGTTAACCGATCAGTCGATTAATTTTGCTGATCAAAGAGTTTGGTCATGGGAGTTAATCAACTTATCTGAGCCAACAATAAAGAGCCTAGGAGGTCCCACTCTTAGCTTCGCTAGGATGCTTGGAAAGGCAAATGAGGATGATGTCAAGACAGGTTCGATCGATCGAAGTTGTATCGATCGATTGAAGTCTAGACAGGTTCGATCGATTGAAGATGGTTCGATCGATCGAATGTTCGATCGATCGAAGCCACTTCGATCGCTCGAGAGCTAGGTCGGTTCTGGGAATCTATAAATAGGACAGCTGTGTTCTAAAAAAGAGGTTGTTCGTCGTTTTGAACGTCAGAAGCTGCAGAAACTGTTTTGGAGCCCCAAAACCTTGTGTATCCTCTCCATTAGGGTTCCCACCAACCCTAGCCCTTCCTGCGAGCATTCATAGGAGTCATAAGAGTGAAGACCATCTAGTGGAGGCTGCTGGAAGTCAGAGATTTCAGAATTGGGTTCAAGACAGTAAGGTATAATTCTTGTCTCCTCTTGTACGCATCTATAGAGTTGATGGGTAGTAGATCCGGGCATGCCAATTAAGTTTTATAACTTGATTTTTCCGCTGCGCGTTTAAACTTAGAACTTAAACCGTTTTCTTTTCCAACAATTGGTATCAGAGCCACGCTCGTTTGGATCTATAGATGCATTTTTGGAACACTATATTGATTTGCATGTTGATTTTAGAACTATTTTCGAAACGGCATTGTCACAGATCTGTTTCTGCAGTGTTATCACAGCAGAATACAAATCTGTGATTGCATGGGATGCAAGGCGGGTTCGATCGATCGAACATGTTTCGATCGATCGAACATCCTCTGTCCTCGAGCGATCGAACAGTCTTCGATCGATCGACACCTTCTGGTGTTCGATCGATCGAATGAAGTTAGATCGATCGAGACAGATTCTTTGTCAGACTCTCTATTTCACAGTTGTAAGGTGTTTTGAAATTAAAAGCTTTATTTTTAAAAGTATTCTGTAAAATTTTCAAATCATTCTGTGAAACAGAATGTTCAAGCGATTGAACAGTGTTCAATCGATCGAAGGTTCGAGCGATCGAACGGTCTTCGATCGATAGAACTGTGACAGAGAAGTAAGATGCTGTTTTTAAGTTCTAATTCAGTATGTAAAGAGTTTATATACTGTGTGAATCAATTAAGTGTTCCAATATTACATATATTTGTTATTTGGATGCGTGTACGATTAACCCTTTTGCAGCTAGTTAAGTCACTATCTCCCATGGCACCAAGATTTTAAATTTTGTATTTAAACTGTTTGAGATTGGTGCATGTTGTAATTTAAGTTTGGTTTGGTTTTAAGGCATATGTAAAGGGCGCTGCGACTTCAATCCTACGAAAAGGAAAGTCGCACCGGATTCCTTAGCCTTTTATTTTGTTGTTATTTCTATTTCTAGATAAATTGTAAACTTCGAAAGAAGCATAGGACAAATGTAATAGAATTAGAAAATCCATGAAGATGGAGCAAGGAGCCGTTATCCATGAAGATGGAGCTAGAGGCGATCAAACCAAAAGGAGGTTCTATAGAGATAGAGCCATGGGAGATAGAGGCATTATTTGAATGCCTATATTTCATTTTAGTTTTTTGTTTTATGTGATTGGTTTGTGATTGGCGTATAATACATTGTTGCATGCACGCAAAACAAGTTTTCTAAAATAAAATTCAAAAACCGTTTTCAACACATTAGTAAACATTAGATGTTTATGGGAAGTGTGTAGAAACAGATTTTCTCAAAAAGCAAAATCCTTTTTACTAAAACTAGTGGGAGAGGGTCTTATTAATTACACCCACGATCTTCCATTAACGGTTCACTGTAAGATGAGTGGTACATTCTGTATCACCTCGTCAGGGGTGATCATTCCATACGGAGGGTGCATTACTCATTGGTTACTAGATGTGAACTTCTTATGATAGGATCAATCAGACATGTTAGAGGGTGACCACCACACGGAGGCGCTACTTGAGACGGTTGTGATTGGATCCTAGTTAATGGTACACACTAGCTAAGCTATGGATAAGGGATCCCACACGGGGCATTGTTCAGAAACTTAGAGATCAAAAGGGATCGGGAGTCATAACATGTTTTTGCAAGAGTTGCATAGCGGACAAGTCTTGATTAATCGAAAAATAGAAAATTGACCTCCACACGGAGGCTTTATTCTTTTGTTTCGATATTCCGGCGACATTGTTTTAAAATAAGAGTTTTAAGGATTCTTTTATTTCAAACTGTCAAATCCTGATATCCATATTTATTTTGTTTGTTTGATTTTCAGTAATCATAATGTCTGGATCTGCATTTAGTCCACTTGCCACCATACTCACTCAAAACAAATTAACTGGAAACAACTACACTGAATGGAAACGTAACCTTGACATCGTGTTAACTGCGGAGGATCACATATATGTCCTCACCAACCCATGCCCTGAAGAACCCGCGACAAATGCTTCGGCAGCTGCCAGACGCGAGTTCGACAAATGGAAGAAGTCGAATGGAATGGCTCGTTGCTATATTCTGTCCTCAATGGCTGGTGTATTGCAACACCAATTCCAATCGAATGATTCTGCCAGTGACATTATCACATCCCTGAAAAAAAAGATGTTTGGGGAGCATGGCAGGCCTGCCAGACAGGTAGCCATGCAAAAGATAATGAGTTCAAAGATGTCGGAAGGGACTCCAGTCAAGGAACATGTTTTAAAAATGATTGGTTATTTAAACGAGCTGGAGACCCTAGGTGCCAACATGGATGCACAGACCCAAGTTGATATGATCCTTAATTCGCTGTCACCTTCATTCGCTCAATTTAAACTTAACTATAATATGAATCAAATGAATTTTTCAATGAGCGAATTGATGAGTTCTCTTTTGGCAGCGGAAGGGGTGATCCAACCTGAGGTCAACGTTTTGAACGTTGAGAAAAGCACTTCCTCCTCCCGATCTGTGCCGAAAGGAAAGAAAGGGAAGAAGAAAGCTAGCACTGGTGGTTCAAGTGTTGGACCAGTCCCTAAGATTGCAAAATCTAAGGGAAAAGGTAAATCTAAGGGAAAAGGTAAGGGCAAAGGGAAGGTGGGTGGCCAAGGAAAAGGAAAGTGTTTCCAATGCGGTGAGAAGGGCCACTGGAAGAGGAACTGTCCAGAATTCTTAGCTACAAGAGTTCAAGGTATGATTGAATCACATGTGATTGAAGTAAGTTTTATAACGGATACTTCAAACACTTGGTGCATTGATTCTGGTGCGACTAACCATATCTGTAATTCATTGCAGGGGTTCAGATCAACCAGGAGGTGCAGTGATGGGGAAATCGTACTTACTCTAGGTTCTAGCGCAACCGTTTCTGCGGTTGCTATAGGAGTCGTAGTTTTAGAATTTCTAGACAATAAAATTTTGATTTTATCAGATGTACTTTACGTCCCTTCAATGAGACGTAATTTAATTTCAGTTTCTAATTTATCGAATAATGGTTATTCTTTTCATTTTGGAACTGAAGTTGTGATTAAAAGAAATAGTTCTTTTATATATTCTGGTGTTAAATCAAATGGTTTGTATGTGATTACTCCCAATATTTCTAAAGACTCTTGCATGGAACTTAATAACTCAGTGGTTACTGTACCATCTAAAAGAAAGAGACCTTCCACTAATCCAACAAGGTTTTGGCACATGAGGCTTGGCCATATCAATCTAAATAGGATTGGCAGACTAGTCAAAGAAGGGATCTTAGGCGATTTGGTTCTCAAACCAATGGAAGTCTGTGAGTCTTGTTTAGAGGGTAAGATGACCAAAAGGCCCTTTCCCGCAAAGGGCAATAGGACCAATGCATTGTTGGAATTAGTTCATACTGATGTGTGTGGACCAATAAATATTAGAGCAAGGGGTGGTTATGAGTATTTCATAACATTTACTGATGACCACTCCAGGTATGGATATGTGTACCTAATGCAGCACAAGTCTGAAGCCTTTGAAAAGTTCAAAGAGTTTAGGGCTGAAATAGAGAAGCAATTGGGCACATATATCAAGGCCATTCGATCTGATCGAGGTGGCGAGTACCTCTCTAATGAGTTTATTGATCACCTCGTACAGAAGGGGATTCTGTCACAGTTGACTGCACCTGGCACGCCTTAACAGAATGGTGTAGCTGAGAGAAGGAACCGGACTCTTTTAGACATGACTAGGTCAATGATGAGTTATTCAGAGTTGCCATTATTCCTTTGGGGTTATGCTTTGGAAACCGCTGCGTACATACTAAATCTAGTACCAAGCAAATCTGTTCCCAGGACACCACGAGAGATGTGGATTGGGCACAAGCCTTCTTTGCAACATCTCCGGATATGGGGGTGTACGGCACATGTGCTGAAAGGAAAGATGAGCAAGTTGGATTCTAGATCGGAAGTATGCTACTTCGTAGGGTATCCAAAGGGTACTTATGGATGGTATTTTTATGATCCAAGAGAGCAGAAAGTGTTTGTTAGTACGAATGCTGTTTTCTTGGAAGGGATGACTATATCATGAACCATAAACCTAAGGGAAGGATAGATCTTAGAGAGATAGAAGGAGAGCCCTCAGTCAAACCCGTAGTTGATAACGATATAAATCAAGAAAATATCACTTCTTCACCCATTTCCGCACCGGTACCTCGTCGTAGTGGGAGGATTATCAGCCAGCCTGATAGATACATGTTCTTAGGAGAAGTTTTTGAAGCTGTCTCCATAGAATCTGAATCTGATCCTGCCACTGCCACATACGAAGAGGCAATGGCTGATGTTGATTCAGAACATTGGGTTAAAGCTATGAAGGCTGAATTAAAATCTATGGATTCTAATCAGGTATGGGATCTTGTAGAACTTCCAACCAATATTACCCATTGGTTATAAATGGGTCTACAAGAGGAAAAGAGCATCTGATGGAAAGGTTGAGACCTTTAAGGCTAGGCTTGTAGCGAAAGGTTATACTCAGAGGGAGGGCATTGACTATGAGGAAACCTTCTCGCCGGTAGCCATGCTCAAGTCCATCAGAATACTCTTATCCATTGCTGCATGCCTAGATTATGAGATCTGGCAGATGGACGTCAAGACTGCATTCTTGAATGGCAATCTTGAGGAGGACATCTATATGCAACAACCAGAAGGGGTTCATAGCTGGTCGGAAAGGTAACTTGGTATGCAAGCTGCAAAAGTCCATTTATGGGCTTAAGCAGGCATCCAGGAGTTGGAACATCCGATTTGACCAAGTGGTCAAGCCGTTTGGTTTCATACAGAATCTGGATGAACCTTGTGTATACAATAAGTGTGAAGGGAAAGTGATGGCCTTTCTTGTGCTTTACGTTGACGATATTCTACTCATTGGGAATGATGTAGCGGCATTGTCAACGGTCAAGGTTTGGGTAGCTAGTACTTTTGATATGAAGGATCTAGGAGAGGCGAGCTATATTCTTGGGATAAAGCTCTTTTGGGATCGCAAGCGAAAGATAATGGGATTGTCTCAAGCTGGTTATATCGATAAGGTGCTAACTAAGTTTTCAATGGATAATTCGAAGAAAGGATTGTTACCTTTCAGGCATGGTTTAGCGTTCTCCAAGGACCAATGTCCAAAGACACAGGAGGAGAGGAATCGCATGATAGGAGTTCCCTATGCTTCAGCAGTGGGAAGTCTTATGTATGCGATGTTATGCACTAGACCAGATATTTGCTTTGCCGTTGGCATGGTTAGCAGATATCAGTCGAATCCAGGTCCAGAGCACTGGACAACCGTCAAGCACATTCTTAAGTACTTGAGAAGGACTAAAGATTACATGCTTATGTACGGTGGTAGTGAGTTAATTCCAGTAGGATACACTGACTCGGACTTTATGTCAGATAAAGATTCTAGGAAGTCGACGTCCGGTCATCTCTTTACCTTAGGAGGTGGTGCTGTCAGTTGGCGGAGCATTAAGCAGAAATGCATTGCAGACTCAACTACAGAAGCTGAGTATGTGGCTGCTTGTGAAGCCGCAAAGGAAGCTGTTTGGCTCAAGAAGTTCCTTATGGAGCTCAAGGTGGTACCAGCGTCGGTGTCACCTATTACGCTTTATTGTGATAATAGTGGGGCAGTGGCTCAGTTCAAGGAGCCAAGGAACCACGGAAAGGGAAAGCACGTAGAGCAAAAATATCATCTTATCCGAGATATTGTTCAACGTGGAGATGTGAGTGTCACCAAGATTGCCATCGCTGACAATCTTGCTGATCCGTTTACAAAGGCCTTGCCACAGAAGGTCTTTGATCGTCATCTAGATAGTCTAGGTCTCAGATATAATCCTGTATGGTTATGAGTGCAAGTGGGAGTTTGTTGGGTTTGTGCCCTCAAACCATTACTTTATATAGGAGACATTGACATTTTAATATATGGATATCAGCTTTACATTTTGTTATGTATGTTTCTTTCATGAGATGATTGTTATCCTTAAGTATCATAGTAGTAATTCGTGTATGTATGAGATACATACAAGTGAGATACGAATTGCTATTCTTTGTTACTTAGAACATGTCACAGTGGATGTTGAGACTGGGATATCTCATCAGGTTTACACTATAGCATGATTAACTACCATTGGATGGAGTGATCAATCTCAAATCACTAGAGTGTAACACTTAGTTAATATGCTAGTGCTTATAGTGCATTGACAGACCTGAGTTTTCTATTGACGCTCAAGACTGTCAATCAGTCGATAGGAACTCATAACTTGTGTAAGGTACGTGTTCTCAATCTTGAGACGATTATGAACACAGACTGTGGATATGACTGCTTTGACTTACCAATCAGCGAGGTCTATAGAAGATCAACACCTGGGTATCATGGGTATGTCATGTTCATAGGGTTGTGAACATATATTGTCAAGATAGAATCTACCCTCTGATTCAGAGTAAGCATTCCCTTGAGAATGTCACCAAGTCGATTACTGAGTACTGCAGTCTTGTTGATAAGAGTTATCAACATGTTTGGTAATCATGAGAGGTGAATGGGACTCAAGGATTATAAGAAGTAATCATGATTCAGGTTGACAGTAACTGTTTTTCCGATTACCTGAATATGATTGCGAATGCTGACGGTAGAGGGACATTAGTACAACATACAAGTCCAGTTATCGCTTCGGATATGTTCTTTTTGCGTTAGAGTTCAGTTATCGTTTTATAGTGGAGTAAACGTTAACCGATCAGTCGATTAATTTTGCTGATCAAAGAGTTTGGTCATGGGAGTTAATCAACTGATCAGAGCCAACAATAAAGAGCCTAGGAGGTCCCACTCTTAGCTCCGCTAGGATGCTTGGAAAGGCAAATGAGGATGATGTCAAGACAGGTTCGATCGATCGAAGTTTTATCGATCGATTGAAGTCTAGACAGGTTTGATCGATTGAAGATGGTTCGATCGATTGAATGTTCGATGGATCAAAGCCACTTCGATCACTCGAGAGCTAGGTCGGTTTTGGGAATCTATAAATAGGGCAGCTGCATTCTAAAAAAGAGGTTGTTCGTCGTTTTGAACGTCAGAAGCTGCAGAAACTATTTTGGAGCCCCAAAACCTTCTGTATCCTCTCCATTAGGGTTCCCACCAACCCTAGTCCTTCCTGCGAGCATCCATAGGAGTCATAAGAGTGAAGACCATCTAATGGAGGCTGCTGGAAGTCAGAGATTTCAGAATTGGATTCAAGACAGTAAGGTATAATTCTTGTCTCCTCTTGTGCGCATCTATAGAGTTGATGGGTAGTAGATCCGGGCATGCCAATTAAGTTTTATAACTTGATTTTTCCGCTGCGCGTTTAAACTTAGAACTAAAACTATTTTCTTTTTCAACACTTTTCCCTAACTTGTTTTGTGCCTACAGCTTCGCAAGATGTACAAGAGATAGGTTCCCCAAGTTTCTGATCCTATCCCTCCTTGGGATTGAACTGTTAATGTTTTGGGTACAGATGGCTCTCCCCAGGTTATGGAGGTTCCATGGGTCACATGTGGGTATCCCACCCAGCCAGCAGTCGTCCTCAACATCCCTTTGAGTTATGCTGAGGTGGGCCACGCCTTGGCAGCTAGCTTACGGTCTTTGGTCTTCAAGCGAGACCATCGGGTATGTCTCTAATTTTGCGCTCCTTAAGGTTATTAGGTCCTAACCCTGATTTTGCCATTGACAGATGGATGGTATACGACAGTTCGCCACTAGTCAGATAGCGTCCTTGGTATGTTTCTGACTCGACCTTGCTTTTGTTCTTTTTATTGTTTCTCTACTAATTGCTTTCATTTTATTTGTGTGTGCAGTATCGCGGGGGGGGGGGGGGGGGGGGTGGGGGTGCCGGCTCATCCAGGACTGGACCAGGTACAAAGGTGGCAGGGAGAGGCCATCGCTGAGGTACACTCCGGGTGGCCCGATAGAGGACGAAGAAGAGGAAGACTGAGGCCTCCTAAGTAGGGATTTTTATTTTATCTCTATTTTATGTTTTCAATTGGGTTGTACTAATGAATAATGTGACTGATGGACAATGTGTAAGACAATGTGTAGGATGATGTGTAGGATGATTTATCACCCTTGATAGAGTATTATGATGTTTTGCCTTTCGAGCCAGATTGTTTCTTGTTTAAAGGCGCAGTTGTGTGCTTGCTTTGGTTGGTGGTTGTTTACTGTGATTCTATAATTGTTGATGTTACTGCGATGAACAGCCTTGTGATAGTGAGTGCATTTTCCTTACAGGTGGGATAGTCCGTGAAACAGGAAGGTGCTGCCGAAATTTTGAATTTTGCTAGAGCCGCGACAGAAAATATGACATTGTATGATGCTGCTCAACTCACAGCTTGGCTGAACATCATGGATGGTGTGGAGCGGATCAACCTCTTCAGCTGCGATATGACCGAGCTATTCTCTCTTCGCCAGATGGCTCTGAACATTGAGTTCATGCATGCCGCTATTGTCCACTTGGACCCGGTGAACTATGTCTTTAATTTTAACGGCCTGGAGATATGTCCCCTGTTTGAGGAGTTCTGTGCTATCCTTGACTTCGATTCTGACTCTGACCTGATTCTTCCTTCTGCTGATACCCCAGTCCCACACGAGGCTTGGCTAAATACCTAAACTGTTCCACTACTATTTCCCGCCAGCTAATTCATGGTGAGGTTCTTGACATTGCTTCCATCATTGCCCGGTATGCTAGTCCTAGGAATCCTAGCGTATATGATGCTACCCACGGGGCCGCTATGATATTGTGCATGACTTCACACTTTCTGTTCTCGAGTGCTTCTATCGACTTGGTACACGTGTGCCTTGGGCTGAAATTTAGCAGGAATCCCATGGCCGTGGTTCTGGCTGAAACCCTGAATGGTTTGGATCGTGCTTTCAATCGTGGAACGCTTCTTCTTTTTGGGGGCGCCTTTGGTGTTACAGGCTTGGCTCTACAAGCGCCTTTAGTTATGGACTGGTAGTGTGCCGCCGGTTTACTTCCGCAGGGCTGTGCTTCATTCTCATTGCACTTCTACCGATTGGGTTGGCATGATGGGTGCTTTATCTGAGGCTACATTTGCTGGATCATGAGGCGTTGGTGCCCTCATGCTCTGTCCACTAGTCTCGGGGATTACTAGAGAGTGTGGCTGATAGGTCTGAGAGAGACCTCTTTCTATCATCCTCGTCGATTGGCCAGACAGTACGGGCGAGTTCAAGAGGTCCCCCATGGGTTTACTGAGAGGGTTTTTGCTTCCAGAGTTAAAGCCACTACTATTGCTGCTTTCATCAGGGGCTGGGCCGATCGAGCAAGAGCCTATTTCTAGAGATCTTTGAAGAAATAAAAGACACAAAATAAAACTAGACTTGACTGATTCTGCTTCTTTCCTCCAAGTGTTTTTGATATTTGACATTGCTTTTTGAAAGAACTTTTTGTGTTTTCATTATCCCTGCTTATGTAATATTCGAAGTTTGTTTATCGGCGAACCTTGGTTACTTGGAGAACCTTATTTTATGCATTTGGCTTTCTGAAAACATTCGTAGTATGATTTTGATCAGACGTTTGCTTTTGGTACTTGTTTGGGCATGCTAGGACGATTAGAGGCAAATAAGACGGGTGGCCGAAGTTTGCCCCTAGTTTAGAAGAGGTTCAGGCAAACGAGGTGGGTGGCCGAAGTTTACCCCTAGTGTGAAGGGTGATTTCTGGGTTATGGTAGGGACCGCGACTTTATTTTTCTCACACGCTCATAATTTTGCCTAGGCACCAGTTAGGTGACCTAGCGAGCTCTTTTCTCTCTTTTGTTATTGCTCACTTTGGATTTAACTCTAACTTTTGCCTAGGCTTCCTTTCGGATTTTTGACCTAGCGAGTCATCCTTCTTTTCTTTTTGTTGAAAGTCTGCCTACGTCCCCCCGAACGGAGATCAGGTCCAACGTACTTCGGGCCAAAGTCTTGAAAGAAAAGGGGCTGATTATGATGGTGTCGACCGAACCGATGCGGTTGCCTACGTATCCCCGAGTGGAAATCAGGTCGAGTATAGTTTAGGCCAAAGTCTTGAAAGAAAATTGGTTTTTGGGGAATGGTCAAGCATAGTACTTTTTGAGGCGATCCATGTTGATTGGTTTTTTGAATTCAATGCCATCGAGGTCCATAAGGTAGATTGCTCCTCCAGAAAGGATAGTTTTGACGATATAAGGGCCGACCCATTTGGGTTTGAACTTTCCACGTGGATCAAAGATCGGGGCTCGCAATTCCTTAAGGACAAGGTCACCCTTGACAATTTTCCTCGGATGAACCCTTTTGTTGAAAGCACGGACTATCCTCTTTTGATAGATTCAGACATGGTCGACTGGCGCTAAGCGCTTTTCATCTATGAGAGCCAATTCTTCGTATCTTTCCCTTAACCAATCCGATTCTGAAATTTCACATTCTGCCATCACGCGTAGGGACTCTCTCGACTGGAAGTACTGCTTCCATTTCATATACTAGTGAGTAAGGAGTTGCTCCTATGGACGCCCTTATCGATGTTCTGTATCCCCAAAGTGCGAACAGTAGCTTTTCGTGCCAGTCTTTGTAGGGATCGACCGATTTCTGCAGTATGGCCATGACATTCTTGTTTGCAGCTTCGACTGCCCCATTAGTTTGCGGCCTGTATGGTGACAACTTGTGATAAGTGATTTTGTATTCCTCAAACAGATCCCTGACTTTAGTTTTAAAATGACTACCATCATCTGAAATGATCTCATGGGAGACTCCATAGCGACAGATGAGGTTCTTCTTGATGAACTTGGCCACTTCCTTGTCCCCCAACTTGATGTAGGATGCGGCTTCTACCCATTTTGTGAAGTAGTTAATGGCCACCAGAATGTATTGGTTCCCGTTTGTGGCCTTCGGGACAATTTTGCCATTGAAATCGATTCCCCAAGTCGAGAATGGCCACGAGGAGGTCATACTATAGAGTAGAGATGGTGGTACATGCATCATGTGTGCGTGGATCTGGCACTTGTGGCACCTTCTCACTTATTCACAACAATCTTTCTCCAATGTCGTCCAATAGTACCCTTGTCTTACGATCTTTTTGACTAGCATGTGACCATTCATGTGCGGACCACACACCCCTTTGTGTATTTCTTCCATTATTCCTCTGGCGTATTTTCCGAACAAGCAAGTTAGATTGTGACCATTGTATCCTTTCTTCAATAATATTCCCCCGTAAATAATGAACTGTGCTGCGAACCTTCAAATTGCTCTTTTGTCTTTCTCGAAAGAATCTAGGGGATATGCCCCCTTTTCTAAGAAGTCCCAAACATCTTGGTACCATGGTGTTTCGTTCTCTTCTTCTTTGATCGCAGCGACCATGTTGAATGAAGGTTCGTATCTTTCCTCAATTACCAAAGGCATCATCTTGACTCATACGGGAGTTTTGATCATGGAGGCTAAGGTAGCCAATGAATCTGCTAGCTGGTTCTCTTCCCTTGGCAAGTAGAAGAATGTGATGTTCCTGAACCGTCTCTTGACTCTATCGAGATAATCATGATAGGGCTTCAACCTTTCTTCTTTCACTTTCCATTCTCCTCTAGCTTGTGATATAATGAGGTTTGAATCTCCGAAGACATCCAACTTCTGAACTTTCAGTTCTATGGCTGCTTTCCATCCCCAGAATGCATGCTTCATATTCAACAGTGTTAATGGCGGAGTTATAATTGAGCTTGACTGCCAGTGGGGTGTGGTCCCCATTTGGTGACACTAAAATCATTCCTACTCCGTAACCTTTCATGTTGGCTGCTCCATCAAAGTACAACTTCCACTGTTCTTCCTTGATTTCCATGATATTCTCGTCCGGGAACGGAAAATCTCCATTTACTTCAGAATCAATGGCGTGTTCAGCAAGATGTTCAGCTATAGTTCTCCCTTTTACTAATTTGCTTATCACATACTTGATATCGAATTTGGACAGTAGAAGTAACCAATGGGATATACGACCAGTCAGGTTGGAGATTTCGAGGAGGTATTTTAGAGGATCTATGCGGGATATGAGCACAATAGGAAGGCCAGCATGTAGTGCCTCAGTCGGCGAGTGCACCAAACCAAGGCCCAATATGTTTTTTTGAGGGTAGAGTAGTTGAGATCATACCCAGTCATCCTCTTGCTAAGGTAATATATGGCTTTTTTGGAGTGGCTTTCTTCTCCTTTTTGGGCTAGCATGCATCCCATGGCATTCTTGGAGACAGATAGGTAAAGAAGCAAAGGCTTATGAGGGGTAGGTGGTGAAAGGATGGGTCGTTTTTCGAGGTAGGTTTTTATTTTATCAAAGGCGTCTTGGCATTGGTCGTCCCATTGCAACTTCTCTTATTTTCTCAACAATCGGAACAAAGGATCACATGTAGTTATGAGTTTGGAGATGAAGCAGCTGATAAATTGGATTCTTCCAAGAAACCCTCTCACTTCTTTTTCATTCCGTGGTTGTGCCATTTCTAGGATTGCCTTGATTTTAGAGGGATCCACCTCTATCCCCCTTTGTGTTATAAGAAAACCCATGAGCTTACCGGAGGTCACATCAAAAGTACATTTCTTTGGATTCAACCTCATCTTGTATTTGTGCAACCGTTCAAAAAACTTTTCCAGTGCCACCAAGTGTCCTTCTCCGTCCTTGGACTTCACGATCATGTCATCTACGTACACTTCTACTTGTGAATCATGTCATACAACAGAATGGTGGCAGCTCTTTGGTAGGTTGCTCCAGCATTCTTGAGTCCGAAAGGCATTACTCTATAACAGTAGGTTCCCCAAGGTGTGGTGAATGTTGTCTTTTCTCGATCTTTTGGTGCCATTAGAATTTAATTGTACCCTGAAAAGCCATCCATAAACGAGAGTAGCTCATGTCTTACGGTGTTATCCATTAAGACATCGATGTGGGGAAGCGGGAAGTCATTCTTAGGACTGGCTTTGTTTATATCACGGAAGTCGACGCACACAGGAACTTTTCCATCCTTTTTGGGGACTGGCACGATGTTGGCAACCCATTCCGGATACTCGGTAACAATGATGAACCCTGCCTTGAATTGTTTCCCCACCTCTTCTTTGACCTTGAGTGCCCATTCTGGTCTCATGCGCCTAAGTTTCCGCTTAGCGGGTTTAGAATTGGGAAGGATGGGAATGCGATGTTGGACGATGTCGGGATCGACCCCAGGCATGTCCTCGGAAGACCAAGCAAAAACATCTTTGAATTCTTTTAGCAAGAGAGTTAATTTTTCTTTTTTTTTTATTAAGAGTTGAGATAATTTGCACAATTTGTGGATTATCTATTTCACCTAGGTTAACCGATAAAGTATCTTTGATTATTTCATAAATAGGTGGTTTTTCAATTAGTTGCTTAAGCTGGATTGGGAGATCCTCGGAGGAATCTGTGCATTCAGAAGTATTAGACATAGAGGAGTAAGCAGAATCATCTTTCATTTCATTCATGATAGGTGGAGTTATTACATTAGACAGTGGTGGGCTTACAACAGCCGACTCTGGTACAGACTCGATAATTGGAAGTACAGACTCTGGGGGAATAGGGGATAGGGAGATAGATGACTCTACTGCCTGGTTGCTCAGACCCTCCTCAGTTGGCTTGATCTGATCATCTTGGCTCTTGGCCCTCTTTTCTTCCTTTTCTTCGGCGAACTCTTTCCATATTTTCTTCATAGCTTTAGTGTCCAAATACTCCAACTAGTCTACTTCCGGGGTTTTCTCAATTTCTTCGGGATAGAACGGATCTTGATAGGGAGGCCTTTCGCAGTCAGTGAAGATTTCCAGCCTGGGGTACCTTTTTCCATTAGCATGATGGATCCGAGGTTCTGGGAACCCAAAATAGGGGAAATCGTCCCCTTCTTTGATGAATTGCCCATTCAAGGTTTTGCGGTATGGTGGGAGACTCCTCACTCTTTTCTGCCATGGCCTCTGTAGCTCGACGACTTCTTCAGTGGGCTTGTACCCCAACCCAGAAATGCCTTGTTGCCCCTTGATCTGAGGGAACTCACGAATCCCTTACTGGCGTCGGCCCAATCCCATTCCAGGGAAGTAGTTCATTTTGCGGACGATGTTGACAATTGCAGAGTGGATCTCAGGGAACCTGTCTTCATCATTGATTATATGGACTTCTTCCATGAAGAATCCCCCAATTTCTCCTTCTTCTAGCTCAGGTATTTGGATTTCAAAGATGGAAAACTTCATTACCCCAACTATTGCCAAGGATGATTTTTACCTCCTTCTCATGAATGTACTTGATCATTTGATGCAGAGTGGATGATACAGCTTTTTTGACATGCTGCTAGGGCCTTTCGATCAACAAATTGAACGAGGTAGGTATGTCCATAACTTGAAAGATTTCAGTGCTAACTAAAGATCCTACCCGGATTTGGATGAAATAGTCCCCATCACATTTCTCTTGGTGTTATCATAGGCCCTCACGGATTGCACAGATGCTGTGATGTCAAGGATATTGATCCCCAAGACGGTGGCAGTCCTTAGAGCACAAACATTTAGGGCGGAGCCTGTATCGACCATACCAAATGGCACCTGCTGTCCCCTACATCCAATAGTGATATATAAAGCTTTGTTATGTGTAGACCATTCCGGCGGCAAGTCTTCATTAGAAAATGTAATGATTGGGTCAGGGGTGAGTGCGCCCAAGAAAGCCACCATGTCTTCTAGTGCAGCATTGATAGGGACCTCAATTCCAACCAAGGCATTCAACACAGCTTACCTATGTTTGTAGGATGTTACCATGATGTCCCACATCGAGAGATGTGCTTGGGTTTTCTTCAACTGCTTCATCAACTCATTATCTTCTTTGATGATCTCATCTATTTTTCCCTTTCCTTTGTCTTTGACCAGACTTTTTTCGATTACTTTAGTGGTAGGCTGCGGAGGATGATAATGATGGCCTGACCTAGTCAGATGATCAATCTCAGTAGGAGTAGGCTCTTTTACAGTCCTATCTTCTTTGAACCAGTCACAATATGTTCCCACAAATGGTTTTTCCGGCTCATTCCAAATAGAAACCTCGCTTTCATTGTCGGGTCATACCATTTGAGGTCCACTACCCCTAGATCGTGTTCTTCCAAGAAGAATAGATCTTGTTCATCAGAAAGCTGTTGTTGCCACTCATCATCCCCTCCTTCGATCAGATGAATTCCCACAAATTTTGGGATGTCAATGAGGGCTAAAGGTTGACCTAAGAGGGTGACATAGGCAGCAGGATTGAAGGATACATGGTTGAACTCAATGAGGCTGATATTTTTGTGGTTTAGTAGAGGATTTTGAGTGATATGGGGCTGCTTTGGAGGTGGCTTAATGATATTCTGGTCAATGAGGTCTTGGATATCATGGCAAAGGCGCATGCAATCATTGGTGTTGTAGCCATGGGCTTGATGGTAGGTGCATCTTTTGGACATATTGCAGTTCGGCGGGAGTGGGGTATTACGAGGCTAGAGTAGTTGGAAGTTGCCTTTTTTAAGGAGGCGATCTAAAGCTGAAGAGGGGGGGAGGGATTTCTAATTTGGCAAAGTTGCGAGGAGGCTTCCTCGGGAAAGGGTGATTGGACGAGTTATCTTGGCCGGGAGGCCGGTACGGCCTAGGAGGGTAAGCAATAGGTTTGACTGCTAAGGGCATTGACATCCGGAGGTTTGCGGGAGTAGTTGGGCCTTTTTGTCTGACTCGGAGGCTCTTCTTTTTGGATTTTTCCTTCCCTTATGGCATCTTCGATTCAAGTCCCAACTTCAAACAATTCCTCAAAGGTGGAGATGGACTGGTAAAATAATTTCTCATGGTAGAGCAGTTGCAAATTATAGATTAGCATCCTTACCTATTCCTTTTCAATCGGCCAGTGGGTCATTTGGGCTACTTTATTCCTCTATCTGCTCAGAAACGCTGCGAATGATTCATTGTTGTTCTACTGAGTTGTTTCCAAATCTCTGATGGTGACATAAAGTTTTTGGTTGTAGGAATAGTGATCAACAAATACCCGAACTATGTCTTCCCATGCCCGAGTTTTGGAAGCTTCCAAGGTAAGGAACCATGACAGTGCAGACTTTGCAAGAGTTTATGGGAACACCATTGCAATGTGCTCATGAGTGCAGCCCATTGATTGAAAAATGTTCATACATAGCTTTACATGGCTCTTCGGATTTTCGGTTCCAGCAAAACAGTCAATGGCAGGCATCTTGAAGTTTTCCGGCAGCTTCAGCTTAACGGGCTCAAAAAGTCCTTCCAAGTCTAGTATGTAATCATCAACTCCTTTACTCTTCCACAATACGCTTTCCAGATTGTCGACTTTGTCCATTTTCTCTTGGAACTTTCTCTCATATGCGGGCGGTGGGGCCCCTTGAAACCAATCTTCTTCTCCATTGTTCTCAGGATGCGGTATGAATCCGAACGGTGGTGGTGGGAACTCAGGGGGACACTGCTGCCGCTATTATTTTAGTTCTTCCATAAACTTCAGGACCTGGGCTAGGCTGTCAGATTGTTGGCTTATGGTTGCTCCCAATTCGGTGACCTTGTTTTCTAGCTCTTCCTTATTTATGTTGAAATGACTTGTTGGGCTGATTCTGACCTAACGATTATCTGAATTTCTGACCCAGGACGAAGATCCCAGTTGCTGGCTTTGAGAATCTATAGTGACCCTACAAATTCAAGAGGATTTGTATCAGATTTTGATAGTGATGACTTTAGATAGACAAATGACAGTGATGTTAACAGACGTGGACTGACTTGTGTATGGTCTGACTGAAACAGTGCGTGTAGACCGATAGGAATGGTGCATACAAATGAGACAAGCACGCAGATGTAAGCCCTAATCTATATGATGCTCCTATTTCTAACATATAGCAGTTAAACAAATAAGGTCCTAACCATATAGAGTGTGCCAACTTTACTTTCCAGTATGATCACCAAGGGATAACAGGGGTTTCCAGGAATTTATGAAGGCTTCTAGGAGAGACTGGGCATTTCTGGTTGATTTAGACGGATTTTCCGAGAGAAACTTGCATCTCTGGGCATTTTTTGTTGGTTTGGATAATGTTTCTGAGAGAAGCCGGCATATCTGGACATTTCTGGTTGGTTCGGACAAAGTTTCTGGGAGAAACTGGTTGATGCGGTTATACCTGGGATATCTGGACAAAGTTTTTGGGAGAAACTGGTTAATATGGTTATATCTGGGATATCTGGACAGAGTTCCTGGGAGAAACATGTTGATATGTGATGATGGTGATCATACTATCTAGCAGGTTTTCATACTCCTATGTCTCAGGATCGACAGACAAGGTTTGCGGTGTATATCTTTCTGAGCATGGAGCAGACATCCTTGTCATGGTGCCTAGGTAGGTCAACTCAATGTGATCACATGTGAGTGATTGCCTTGGAAATTATAAGAAAGAGGTTCTGCCTCATGCCATATAAGCGTCTACACCGCGCAGGTAATCCCGTCAGGGCATACAACAGTTATATCACATTGTCTTATCTGAAAAGATAAATGAACAGTCCTATGAAAGGTTCTGCAGGAATCTATATGCAAAGGCTGGGTTTAATCAAAGAGGGTCCGTTGACGAGAGTTCCAATATACCGTCAGAGAGACAGTACAGAAATTTTTACTCTTTCTGATATACCTTGGAAGGTACAGTATCAATGGTGACTTATGCCTTGGCACAGCAAGACCTGAAAAACGTCAGCGCCGCGTTTCAGACAAAGTCGGAGGGGGAGGGGAATGCAAGAGTGCAATGCGGTGAACCAGACAAAGTAAAAAAAGATGATTTTAAGGATGCTACTTATGAGTCAAACCTCTGTATTATTTTGTTTTAAAATAAAAATTCCCAGCAGAGTCGCCAGATTGTGGACACGCGGAATCGCTCATCCACTCTTTTTAGTTTGTTTTGAGATTCTTTTGAAAGGAAAAGAAAAGGTCTATTGAAAATAGATACAGAGTTGCCACTTGGTCTTTAAGGAACCAAGAAACCTAATTTTGACTTATCCAAATCGATAAAGGGCACCGGCCCTTCATAACCAAAGAACTTGGCTCGGGGTTTTGGTACGAGAGAGGAAGGAGCCTTTGTCGCTGATCTTGTCAGAATCAAGATATAAAAAGTGTTCTTTACTTTTCAAAAGATTTGCAGTGTGGAAGTAAAGGTCGAACCCACAGAGATTGATTAACTACAGCGATTTAATTTTAAAACCTAACTTTAGTTAATTATGAAAACGGATTTTGATTTGGTTTGAATTAAACTAAATAACAATAAAACTAAATCTAAACTATGAAAGCAATTAAAGTTGTTTAAATAATGTTTAAGGAAACCTAAGATTGCAAATCCACCACTAGCTTCATAATAGGAATATTTATGAATTACTTTAGCTTATTACATTGGATGATAATGGGGAATTGTAGCTACAAGCCCAATTCCTCCGACAAGAAGATATTCATGTTTCAAGCACCAACATAATCCATCTTCGGTTAGCACGAATTATCCCACACTAAACTAGGGTTGTGATCTAATCCGTCTAACCTAGGCATGGACTATTCGGATCCTTGATAGCACAAATCAATAAAGCACCATCACATGTAAACAATCTAAACAAGCACAGCAAGAATAGATCGTTGAGCACATCACAGTCAAAATAGATCTAAGACAAGAATTAATTCTGAAAGCAATGATTTAATCAATAGAAGTACGATTTATTTATAAAAATCCTCTAAACATGTGACTGTCATCCATACATAATAAAACTAAAATAAAAACATAAATAAAACCCTATTACTCGTCTAGGGCTTCATTGAAACCCTAGATCTATGATCTAGCCGTCCATGGAAGTGATGGATGGCAAGTAGTTGATGGAGGAGGCCATGGAAACCCTTGGTCTTCTTCTTCTTCTCCTTGCTTCCCTCCCTTCAATGGCTGGAAGTATGGTTGTAGAATGTGTGTATATTAATTGCTAACAATGTCTAATCCTTTAATTGTAATAAAATAGGGTATATATAGATTTACAACAAGTTTTGGAAACCTTCCTAACCCGAAACGGACTGAAACTGATGTAATTTACAGTCTAGACGTCGTTCAGCAGTTTTGTTTGCACAGGAGTCTTCAGTATACTGAAATACGCAACTTTGATTTTTACACATATCGCGCGAGCGGGTTGCGCGAGCGCGACATTTGGTACCTCGCGCGCGGATCACGCGAGCGATTCTGGGATTCTCGCGCGCGCGACTTGGCTTTTTCAGCTTCTTTCTTTATGCTTTTTCACCCTGTTTAGCCTGGTTTAGGTGATTTCTTCCAAATCCTGTCAAAAACTAGAAAACAAAGTAAAAATATACAAAAACAGGATAAAAAGTACTAACAAATATGAATTAAGGCGTATAATTAGGATTAGTTCTCTCCCGATCACACCCCCAAACCTACATTTTGCTAGTCCTCGAGCAAAACTAAAATAAAAACTACTACTAAAAAAAATACTACTGCATTTTCGCATGGATCACGATTGCATTTACCATATGCAACAAGCCTTTTAAACCCCTAGGTGTCCCTAGTCGGACGAGTGAAGTCTCGTGAGGGTTCTCATCAACAAGTCACCCACAACCATCTTTATTAACTTAAAAACTTAAAAAGTTTTATTAAAAACTAAAAACTAATAAACAATACTCCTTATTATAAAACAATGATTTGAAATAGAATAACGAACAAGAAGAAACAAAATCAAACGTTCACCTATATCATGAAAAACAATCTCAAGCACATGCATCATATAAATCCATAGAGTTTCTCATAAAATTGCACGTGTGTGATGTGGTAGTCAAATGAATACACGCATGTCATGAACTTGGAATATAACTCGGATAACCATCCAACTATGCTTCGACTACGAATCTCACAATGTTAATTACACTCTCAAATGAAACACTCAGAAACAGGTGTAATTTATCTAGTATATGTGAGTAAAGGAAATATGTTTTCAAAACAAGAAATGCTCACATATGACTTGAAAAAGATGCATGACACAAAAGAATAGTAGTCTAATGGATAGAATGCCAACAATCAAAAAAAATTAATCATTACCATGTTTTAATCCCCCTCCCATCGTTTTCATATCCAAACCATGTTTTCCAGGATCAAATAGGACTTTTCAAAGGTTGTATTGTGGCTCAGACAATGGAAAAGGATAGAAAGGATTCATTAGGTAGTTTTAGAATGGCATTGTAAGGCATGTTCGATTTCTTTCATTCTTCTTCTGCAAACTTTCATCTTTTCTTTCTCCTCATTCCTTTTTATTCATTTTTCTTCTTTTCTTTCATTTTTTTCTTCAACCTTCCTCTTCTTTATTTTATTTCTTTTCCTTTTTCTTTTCTCGCTTCTCAAATGATTATTCATTGAATACCAAGCAACTACCCCAATAGCATCTTACTTTCTTCTTCTTCTCAATCAACACATCGCCTTAATACTACTAAAAGTTGATTACTCTTCCAGTGGTATACTCCAAGTTGATCAAGTTGGAGCTTTTAAAGAGGATAATGGTGAACCAAGAAAAAGAGGCATTGTAACGGCTCAAAGGGCGAACTAAGGAAATTTTATCTTTTATCGGCCGGCAATAAACAAAGAGGGCCTAAAATCATTTCCTAGGGTAATACGGTTCTTCAATGTTTACGACGGAAGATTATTTAGCATGGTAACAAATATTTTAACTTGACTATCAACCAAAACAAGAATAATGAGACTAAACAATGAGTAGATGCGCTATTTCAATGAAATTCGACAAACACAATATATTTATAACCCTCTAAAAAGAAAAGATAGGCTCAAAAGCTCACTGGGTCTAGTCTCCACCTTGTGTTATCTAGAAATCCGAATCATATTATAGTTCACATCAAACATGTATTCAATCAACTACGTGCAGTGCATAAGTTTTATGTGCAAATCTATGATATAAAACTACGATTCAAACAATACATAACTTAAAACGTTACATCATAACTTCAGCAAATGCTTAATCACATCTTCCCTTGTTTACCATTCTATAACAATCATAATTCTCTAACAAAGAGTATCAAATTGATATTGCAAAAACGTCGAAAACATCGTTTATTTAAACACAAATCGAAAAATTTGAAAATTGGTGTGCATAAAATA
Source organism: Hydrangea macrophylla (assembly GCA_033977485.1). Classification (NCBI taxonomy): domain Eukaryota; kingdom Viridiplantae; phylum Streptophyta; class Magnoliopsida; order Cornales; family Hydrangeaceae; genus Hydrangea; species Hydrangea macrophylla. The sequence goes on along the minus strand of CM066990.1, from coordinate 6,011,057 downwards.
ATGTGCATGTGTGCATACCCCCAAACCTAAACCTTTCATTGTCCCTAATAAAATAATAAAATGAAAGAAAGGAGAGTACATAAGGAAGGAACGATAGTACCTCGATCTTGACAAGCATAGAACAGGTGAACACAAAGGAATATGGCTATAAAGTTCAATGTTACCTGTTACTACTAGATAAAAAGAAACTAACAAAAGAATATTAAAAGTAAATGAAACCTAAATAGGGAATATAAATCTAAAAACTAAGCTAAACTAAACTAAACGAGCAAATGGAAAAGAAATAAAACGAAAAAGTATAAATGTAACAAGGAAAACAACGAACACGAACTAAACTGAACCAAATAAACAAAAACAGAAAAGAAACACAAATAAAATAGGTAGGGGGAAGGATATAGAAAACAAAAGGGAAAAAACAGGAAAGTGGGGAATCGCGCGAGCGGTCCGCGCGAGCGAATTCCCAAAATTTTATTTTATTTTATTTTATTTTTATTTTTATTTTTATTTTTTTTAAAATTCTATCGCACGAGCGAGCTACCTCGCGCCCGCGAAACCAGGCGCGAGGAGAAGCAGAGGCATCATATAAGAAAAAACAAGGAAAAACCACTAAGGGGCAAACTCGCGCCAGCGGGCCACGCGAGCGATGTCTCGCGCGAGCGAATCACGCGCGCGATTTGGGTGTTTTCCGTTTTTTTGGTTAAAATTATGTATATAATATTAAAATAAATTAATTCCAACCCCCAAACCTACCCAGAATGTCCAAAACAGACTCAAAAACGACCAAAGATAAGAAAAACGAACGAAATAAAGCTTGGGTTGCCTCCCAAGAAGTGCTAACTTTTACGTCTTCAGCTAGACCGTTCTAGCTCATGGCTTACGGAGGTTGAAAATCAGACTTCGTACCCCTAAGAATATCAGGTAGAGCTCGATGGTAAGCAGAAATTACGTCGCTTCGAATTAAATCAATCAACGGTTTGTCAGTATGTTCAAATCGATTTCTTACCTTCCGAGTAGATTCAGCATTAGGGTCCGAGGTATTAGGGTTCATCCACTCATCATCCACTATATCTTTGTCGTTACTCACATTTATTGCTTTGTTAGGCTCAATATTCCGTCTTACCTCACCTTCCGCCTCACATAGGTAATCGTCGTCTTTAAGAGGTTGATCCATAGCATTAAAAATATTTAATTTTAATTTTATATTCCCGAACGACACTTTCATCACCCCTGTTCTACAATTAACACGTGCGTTGGCCGTGGCTAAGAATGGACGACCAAGAATAACAGGAGTGTATTTGCTAGCATCTAGCACCGGTTCGGTGTCAAGGACCATAAAATCAACGGGATAGAAACATTGATCAACTTTTACTAGGACGTCTTCGATGATTCCTCTAGGTATTTTAATAGAACGATCTGCTAATTGTATTGTAGCGGCCGTAGGTTTAAGTTCACCTAATCCTAGTTGTTTGTAGACATGATAAGGTAAGAGGTTAACACTAGCTCCTAAGTCAAGGAGAGCCCGATGAATGATAGTGTCACCTATGACACATGAAATCGTAGGCGTACCGGGATCCTTATACTTCGGAAGAGCGTGTTGGAAAATTGAACTTACTTTTTCCGTGAGGAAGACCTTTTTCGGAGTGTGACTGTGTATTTTGCGCTTTTGCGTACATAGGTCTTTTAAACATTTAGCATAAGCGGGAATTTGTTTAATAGAATCGAGGAAAGGAATATTGATTTTAACTTGTTTAAACACCTCGAGTATATCCTCAACCTTAGACCCTTTCTTGGACAAATGTGACGGTCCCTCAACATTAGGTGGATATGGCATTCTCGGAATATAATTCGTTGGGACCGATTCTTTTTCTTTCTTATTTTGGCTTGCGTCCTCACCCTCCTTATTTGAGTTATTATTTATATTTTTCTCACTCGTATCCGGAATTTCAACAACTTCCTCTTCTCTAATAGTCGTCCTAGTCGAAACAACGTTCACGCTCTCACTCGACCCCCGCTTTTCGTATTGTCCCTTAGGATTTTGAACAGTTTGCGCAGGCAACTTTCCCTCGTTTCTACGACTCATCGCAGTAGCTATTTGTCCCATTTGGGACTCAAGCTTCGTAATGGATTGTGTATGAGAGTGCACTATTTGTGCTTGTGCTTGGACTTGAGTTTCTATATTTTTAAGGGATGCCAACACCGTAGCCTCAAAAGCGTTATCCCTTTGAGGGTTAGGGTTAGGAGGTGGGTGTTGGTATTGATTTTGTTGATATTGGGGTCGATAAGTATTAAGAAAATTGTTCGACCTAGGAGTATAATTATTTTGTGGGAATTGTTGCATAGCATTTACGTGTTGCTCCACAAATTCCGGATATTGGGATGCAGAAGGACATGCAAAGATATTATGGGACGGTTCGGAACATAATGCACATACTTCTGAAGAGTGTGGATTAGACGTTTTGTTCATTTGCATCAGTTGGTCAAGTTTTCTATTTAATTCTTGTATTTGTATTGACTGACTTGACTCAACTGTCACCTCTCGCTTAGGTTGAAGGTATCCCTCAGAACGGACAGACACCGCTTGGTGCATCGAATTCTCGCTTAATGTTTCAAAAATTTTCCAGGCCTCGTCGGCGCTTTTGTGTAGGAAATTTCCCGCACAAACGGCATCGACGGTGTTACGGACCGAAGGAATAAGTCCCTCGTAAAAGACCTGGACCAACTGCCACTTAGGAACCTGATGATGTGGACACGAACGTAATAATTCTTCAAATTTTTCCCACGTGTCGTAGAGTGATTCCCCATCTTGCATCACAAAGTTTGTTATAGATTTTCTTATCTGATTCGTACGCATAATCGGGAAAAACTTTTGTAAAAATGCGGTGTGTAAGTCTTCCCATGTTCTAATTGTGTTTGGCTCCAAAAATTGAAGCCAATATTTAGCTTTATCTTTTAAAGAGAATGGAAAGAGCCGCAATTTTAATTCATCATCAGTTAAGTTTTGGATTTTCAAAGTAGAACATATATCTTGAAAATCTCCTAAGTGTTTATATGGATCTTCATTTAAACGGCCATGGAAAGATGGAAGTAGCGAGATGGTAGACGACTTTATCTCAAAGTGAGATGTCGTCGCCTCCGGTAAGTCGATACAAGTTTGTGGCATGTAAGTCGTCGGAATAAAATAATCTTTAAGTGGAGGAGGTGGTGGTATATTAGGATTATTCAAATTATTTCCGTTGTTATTTTGGTTGTTATTGTTATTTCCAATGTCTGCCATTTTAATCGGTTCTATGTTATGAAAGCGTGGTTTCTTTAGTCTTGTAAGAGTACTACGTATTTCGGACTCAAATAAAGACGTTGGTTTCGGTGTCAAATCGTCATCTATTAAAAACCGTGTTCTAGAAGTTAAGTTGGAAGACTTGTTAAGTCTTAATGTACGTTCAAGTTCAGAGTCAAACGGTTTTAATTCCGGTTTATTTGAACGTGTACCTAACATAAACTAAAAGAAAGTAAACTAAAAACAAAAACTGACTCAACTAAAAAACAAATAGCAATCACGCAACTAAGATAACAAGCACTCAACTACTGTGATGCATGAATATTATCCTGTAATGCAATGACCGCGTCAAGCCCAGCGCCCCGGGTTCCTAGCTAATGCAGTGCAATTAACCCTAAACTAATGCAAATAGTGCGTCACAGCGCCCTGACTTACAGTGGTTTAAAGCGAGTTTCACCAGAAGCAATTTATATTATTTTATTTATATTTTTATTTGCGTATGCTCCTTTGATGTAATTAGCTGCTCCACTCGGAAACATTGACTACAAAATAAAAGAACAAGTTAGTAACTAAAAACAAAACGGAAAATAAAAAAAATAAAAATTAACCTAATATTTACGAATTAACTAAACTAAGATTTTAAAACTAAAGGTAGTAAATTGCAATCCCCGGCAACGGCGCCAAAAATTGATGTTGTCAGAATCAAGATATAAAAAGTGTTCTTTACTTTTCAAAAGATTTGCAGTGTGGAAGTAAAGGTCGAACCCACAGAGATTGATTAACTACAACGACTTAATTTTAAAACCTAACTTTAGTTAATTATGAAAACGGATTTAGATTTGGTTTGAATTAAACTAAATAACAATAAAACTAAATCTAAACTATGAAAGCAATTAAGGTTATTTTAAATAATATTTAAGGAAACCTAAGATTGCAAATCCACCACTAGCTTCATAATAGGAATATTTATGAATTACTTTAGCTTATTACATTGGATGATAATGGGGAATTGTAGCTACAAGCCCAATTCCTCCGACAAGAAGATATTCATGGTTCAAGCACCAACATAATCCATATTCGGTTAGCACGAATTATCCCACACTAAACTAGGGTTGTGATCTAATCCGTCTAACCTAGGCATGAACTATTCGGATACTTGATAGCACAAATCAATAAAGCACCATCACATGTAAACAATCTAAACAAGAACAGCAAGAATAGATCGTTGAGCACATCACAGTCAAAATAGATCTAAGACAAGAATAAATTCTGAAAGCAATGATTTAATCAATAGAAGTACGATTTATTTATAAAAATCCTATAAACATGTGACTGTCATCCATACATAATAAAACTAAAATAAAAACATAAATAAAACCCTATTACTCGTCTAGGGCTTCATTGAAACCCTCGATCTATGATCTAGCCGTCCATGGAAGTGATGGATGGCAAGTAGTTGATGGAGGAGGCCATGGAAACCCTTGGTCTTCTTCTTCTTCTCCTTGCTTCCCTCCCTTCAATGGCTGGAAATATGGTTGTAGAATGTGTGTATATTAATTTCTAACAATGTCTAACCCTTTAATTGTAATAAAATAGGGTATATATAGATTTACAACAAGTTTTGGAAGCCTTCCTAACTCGAAACGGACTGAAACTGATGTAATTTACAGTCTAGACGTCGTTGAGCAGTTTTGTTTGCACAGGAGTCTTCAGTATACTGAAATACGCAACTTTGATTTTTACACATATCACGCGAGCGCGACATTTGGTACCTCGCGCGCGCGGATCGCGCGAGCGATTCTGGGATTCTCGCGTGCGCGGCTCGCGCGCGCGACTTGGCTTTTTCAGCTTCTTTCTTTATGCTTTTTCACCCTGTTTAGCCTGGTTTAGGTGATTTCTTCCAAATCCTGTCAAAAACTAGAAAACAAAGTAAAAATATACAAAAACAGGATAAAAAGTACTAACAAATGTGAATTAAGGCGTATAATTAGGATTAGTTCTCTCCCGATCAGTCGCGACTAAAACACCCTCAACTCACCCTGTCTTTCGACGGGCCTCAATTAGCATTTGAATAATCATCTTATATTATGTATGGTTCGACAATTAATACTATGATAGTATATTACATTACATAAGAAAATTTGAAATGGAAGAACTAAAGATAAAATATTATTCATAACATCTAAGCCAAGTATCACACAATGCAAAGTGAAAGATCACATGAACAAACCTAGGAAAAATTGTCGAATCACATATCAAGTAATAAAGATTTCCTAATCTAAGGGCACATGAGTTGTTCTTGAAACAAATAATCAAATAAATCAAAATATGCTTAGCAAACTAAAATGAAGCATGTTAATCCTTGAGAAAAGAAGATCTCTCGATCCCCGGGACGGATGAGTAAGGAAGATTAGATCGAGGGAAAGCATGGACGTATGCTCCAACTCATTCCTTATAATCTTCTTAGATTAGGAGCCACAAAAGCCCCAAATCATGCTTGGATGCAATGTATGATCCTAGAATGTGCAAAGGTTGTAGTGTGTTTGTGTACATGGACTTTCTTAAGTGACTTAGAAGTCTAAAACATGAATGAATGCATGGAGGAAATCATCTTAGAATATGTACAAATATAGTATGGACCTCTTCCTAAGATATGAACTAATTTAAAGTGCATATAAGCATCAAATCAAAGAATGAAAGTAAAAGTGTGCTTGCTGTGAATAGTGGACAGAACAGTAACATAATCTTTTGAAAATTGAAAAGAGGGGTTAGGAATGTTTTCAATGCATGATTGTTTATGGAGATCATTCTTAGTGTGTCTAGAACAGAAATCAAAAAGCCAATCCTCAATAACTATCACAGATTGAGAGAAATAATATAAACAATAGAGGTTATTCAGAAACAGAGTCCGTACTATTGACTGAAATGTTAGAAAATCTTAGAAAATGAAAACATAAAATCTAGAGGCCCATAATATACAGCAAGTTCCCTAAGACATTGAAGTTCAAGGAAAAAATAAGTTGGGACCACTCTTTTTAGAAAAGAGTTTTGTAAAGCAAGCTGAAATTAAACCTAGCTGCTGTGACAGTAGAGGCAGAATGTTTGGACAAAAATGGACCCCTTTCAAGTGCTTCCAAGTCTAGCCAAAAATCATTGGTGTTCTATAATGAGTTAGAAAGACTTTACAAGTGGTCTTGCATTCATATATTGAGTATTGAACTCATAATAATTCATTGCAGTTAAATGACTCACCGTTTTGAAGGTTTTGAGAAAACAAGGTTTATTTCTTGAAATCAAAATGAGGGGTTTAAGAGGGGGTTTTGAAATGGGGATTTTGAAAACATATTTTCAATACTTAATGAATATTATAACCACTTAAAATGTCAACATTTGACTCACATCAAGAACCTCCAAGATTATTGAAAGTATTATTTCCATTTTAAAGACAACTTCATGAATACATAGGAATGTATTGGAGTTGAAATCATCATCTATCAAACATGTTTTTGAAGTCAAGAGCTACTATCCATAAGGATTCACTCACCTCAAACTTCATGCCATCATCTAGATGATGATAGACTAGTAAGTAAATAACGAAAACAAAAAAGAAATGAGGTAGGAAAAGAACAACAAAGTAAGCAAACAAGTATATAAACAATCAATAGATGATATACAATGATGTATTAGACTTGTAGCTTGGTGTTTCACTCATATGTGGTGACATTGGGCATGGAAATAGCTTCCTCTCTCTTAAATGCTTACTAAAATTGTGGTTGGGTGTATTGAATATGAAGTAAATGGAATTAATGAAGTAAAAACAAAGTTTAGAACTCACTTTCTTGTTTGGAAATCAAAGAAAGAAGCTTCTTTTCTCTCTACTTTAACCTTATCTCTACAACTTTCTCTCTAAAACTTTTCAAAGCTTGCATTTGACACCCCCAAAATGAGAAGTCAACGGGGGTTTATATAGGCCAATTTGGGGTAATTTTGGGATTTTAGAAGTACTCCCATTGGTCCCAAACATCTGTGAATATAGAATTACGTCGTTTTGGTTTCCAATTAATCAAAATGAACCCCCAAAAGAAATTACAAAAATGGACCATTCTGGGGGAGAGTGCCGCAGTGGCACTGGACCTGTGCCGCGGTGGCAGTGGGCCAGTGCCAAGGTGGCACTGTTCCTCATTCGTCCAGATAATCCTTTTTAGGCCCCTAGAGGTTCCGGTATTCGCAAAAAGGCCATATTTCGTTCGAAATTCACAGAAAATGCATACAAACTCCAAATTGAGGTTGTGATATACCGTTGGAAAGGTAATGAAGTATACTTTACATAAAAAAATATTTTGGAGATAGGTCACTTTGAAATGTTTTGCAGTATTCGCGATAAAAGCCTAATTGATCTCCTTTTTCACCTTCGAAAATTCATAATAAATTCGTTTTAAATCCAAAAATTATGTGCAACATACCATTGGAAAGCTATTGACCTCTAGCATCTATGAAAATATTTGAAAAATGATATGGTGCTCCAGTTTTAAAGTCAACTTTTGGTCAAACTTGGGATTCCCGGGAAGTTTTGGAAACCTCTTGGAGCTCATAGGAGCTGACGTTTTCGTCCGATTTTCTTTTAAAACTCGTTTTAGTACTTTTCACATGATCCAGAATGATTTTGGAATTTTTTGGCTAATTCGGATGATTTTGGTCAAACCCTGGTCAAACCGGTCAACGGGGACTTTCTGGGAACTTCCCAGATTTTTGGGGGTCTCTGGGAGCCGACGATTTCATCCGGTCTTGCTTTAGAACTCATTTTATTGTTTTTCTTACGATGTAGCGCATTTTCAAAAAATTTGGTCCGAATTAGGGAGTGTTCGGGCTTTCAGGAGTATTTTGGTCATTCTGAGCATTTTGAGAGATAGAACTAACTTCCAGGAGTCCTTTTTGAGTCTTTTCGATCACTGTGAACTACCAAGCTATGGGTCTCCTAAATATGATAGCCGACAAAATGGGGTGTCTACAGACTCATAGAGACACCCTGTGTCCAAAAATCATTGAGATAACCATGAAAAGCATGAGTTTGTTAGTTTGAATATCTAATTCCTTCTCTATAATTCCTAAAATTCTGTGATAGATTTGATAAAGTTTGTAAATGATTATCCAAATGATTTTTCTATGACCTAAGTCTTAAACTATGTTTTGAACAAGGTTAATTAAGTTTAAATGATAGGCTCAATAATCCAAATCAATGAATGATTCTTAATTTGTTCATATCATCACATATGTATTGATTAATGTAATTTAGGACATTGTTTTGTTTTAATTGGTTGAGTTTAGTCATGGATTCATTTTAATCATGTTGAGATTGTATCATCTCTATATGGACATTACACTGGCTCCTAATTGAGACTTATATATATCTATAGGGATGTTATGGTTCCAACAAATTGGAAGGAATTCATGATTTGTCAACCTTCTCCATTTTTGTTAGAGTTAGGCTAAAATTGGGTATAACCCTTAGGATTTAGTATTTTATTGTATTCAAAGAATGTGGACTAACCTTTGTTTTGTAACGCTATTGATGTACAATTTCTGTACTTTTTCCTAGTTTATTTTATTTTATTTCTCGATTTTATTGATTTTCAACTTCATGTGTGACACCGTAGAATAGGGTTTGTCTTATATATATATGTGTGTGTGTTAGAGACCTTTTCTTAGGCTTTCTATTTTCGTATGCATTTCATGTTTAATATTCGCACTTGGATCCCAAGTAAGTTCATTTGTTCCTCATTGCATATCATTTTGCTTGCTATTTGAGCTATGTGATTTTGTATGCCATTTTATCGTTAGTAATCTTACACCCCTTTTTACATGCTTTTGGAATGCATATATATATATATGTGTGTGTGTGTATGTGTGTGTGTGTGTATTAGTGAAGGGCATGTTTAGATTAATAATTCGATTAAAAAGGATGTTGAGTAGAGGCCTATCACAAGATAGGATGAGAGGGGGTGTTTTAGTCCGCCGAGCTCCTTCCACTCTCATTCCATTTTTTTGGACCTAGAAATTTCTGGTTTCCTTAAAGATCAGTTTGTTTTTAAAATGGTTTCTTAAATTTTCCTTTCAAAAATTAAGTGGCGACTCGTATTTGAATTTGCAAAAGTCAAAATGTGGCTAGATTGCGATATCTACAATATGGCGACTCTGCTGGGGATGGAACCTAGAATCTCTGGTTTCGCAGACTAGAATTCAAATTTTGGGCTCGAGGATTGGACTTGAATGCATCCTTTTAATTGAATTGATTAATTTTTGTGTGCCTGTTACATTTCACTTGCATGCCTCGCCTGTTGATTGCATGGAACTATGGCCTTAGAGGCTCGGGGCAACCCGATCGGTGAAGTTACCAATAGAGCCATATGATCACCCTTGATCTTGTACCAATTGGTATATAAAGCATCCTATCGGATATGTGTCAAGGGTCCTTTATTTGACCAAAACCCAATCTTTGCATAGTAGCTTCTATGGAACGTTTCAATTTTAGGAAATAAATTATTTATTAGGATTATGTGCTAGGGAGTTTGAATGCTCGTAAAGGGATTATTTGAGATGATGACGATGCTTGCTTGATGTAGGGTGTATAACCTTTTAATCATTTTCTAGCAATTCCTCTTTATGTCCCATAACATTTGGGAACATGACAAGTATTGCTTATAAGATTACACTTCTTATAAGCATCATTGACCTTGTATGTATCCAAGTTCATAAAAAGTGCGATAATTTCTGATCATGTGATCTATCTACCCGAGATTTTAATACCCACCTTTGAGAGCAAACAAACTTTGAAGCCTTACCTTTCAATAAAGTAAAGCTGAAACCCAATCATCTTTTGTTGAAAATGTTTTCATCCCCATTTTTGAAGAAAAATCTAGAATTCTTGAGAATTGTTCCCATTTTCGAAAAATCTTATCTAAGAAATGTTTTAAAAAAGAATTTTTGAAAAACAAAAAATTCAAAATATCCAACCTTGGAAAGGGTGACAAGGATCACAAAGAAAGGAGAAATTAAGTGCACTCGACATGGATGAGGAATTTATGTGCTTATGTGTTAGGATTATGATTTTCTTTTCTTCGGCATATAGATTAGGCACATAGTATTTCGGATAATCGAGTCATGTCAAGTAGGAGTCAATTGTCGAGTCAAGCTGAGTCTTCTAGTTAGTTTGTTATCATGTTTTAAAGTCTTTATCGAGTCAAGTGATGTAATCCACTGTCTTTACTAGTTGAATAAAATCTCATTCTGCTTGATTCAGTGTGCCAATTCGTGAATGTATGTATCATTAAGCCAAAAAAAATTATTAATAAAAAGAGAGTCACTTGTTTCAAATGATGATGGAATAGATTTTGTTGATAAATTTTTTCATTGAGAATGGATACCCAAAGAAAAAATCAAATTTTGTTCCAAATCCATAGAGAAGTAGAAAATTGATTTGCTTTACTTTACGAATTTAAAGTTTCTCTTGCTCAATCTTGAAAAGATAAACATGAAACTTGAGAGCTTGCTGACCATCCCTTTTTTCGTCAAACACTAAGCTTATAAGATTAGCCCACGGTCCAAAGTCATAAACTTGGTCCTTGATGGTAGTCATATAGTTTGATTGAACTTCTTATTCCAAAAAAAAAAAAAAGAAACGAAAAGAAAAAAATGGAGCTCGCTAGGATGAAAACCCAAAAGGGCGCCTAGGCTAAAGTTAGAGCAGAAATAAGATGCATGTTGATTTCCAAACTCGAGTCCTAGATAGTCCAAATCATGAAGAGAATAAGAGATAGTGAGGTAGAGAAAAGAAAGGAAAGAGAAAAGAAAAGAAGAGAATAAATAAGATTGAGAATTCTTGAGCACTTCAAAGTACATCATTGGCACATGAATTATCTGAAGGCTTTTTGTTGTTCTAAACAAATAAAAGAAATTGAAAATGAAAAGAGAGATTTGAAAGTATCAATTAGTCTCAAAATTTTGTGAGAGGCTCGCTAAGTGGGCCTAAAACAATGTTGAGATATCTTTGAAGTATAAATAAAGAGAGGTTTGGAGGGATGATAGTGCTTACTATAAGAGTTGTAAAGTTTAATTGGCTAGTGAAAAGGTTAAAATAATCAACTGTCAAAAGAAAAGAAAAGAAAAGAAAAGAAAAAGAAAAAAAGAAAAAAAAATAAAAGAAGAAAATAAAAGGGAGAAGTAGTTCATGTTCTCATCATCCTGTTAAAAAGCTACCATAAGAATTCCATTTCAAAAAATTTATCCAAGGAAGTGCGCCACCTAGAATGACAAGAAAGAAGAAATTGGTGAATTGAGCATTTCTACGAACACCTTGAGTGCACAATTTGAGAATCCTTGTTTGAAAATGGTGGCTCTTGATTCTTATCCATGGGATGGAATCAACCACAAGAAAAACATATTAGAGCATGCATACATTCATTACTGAGCCTCAATTTGGTAGTACATTGCATTTGGAAAGAAGAAATTGAGTTTTTAAAAGAAAAATTTTGACAATACCTCTCCTTCCCTAGCTTTGAAGGATAAATGTTGATGTGGATCTCTTATAAGTTGCTCGGGAGGGAAATTATTGGAGGAAGGTTTGTAAGAACGTCCTCCCTCCCGAAGATTGAGAGGAAGGGGACCCCTACTCTCAATGTTGAAGTATGAACACGAAGATGAGGAGGAAGACATTGTTGAATTTTGAATGAATATCTTGTGATTGGATTATTTGGAAAGTGTTTTTGAATGAACAAATATTTGATTTTCAAGAATTTAAATGAGACTTTGATTTTAAAAAACAAAAGTGAGGATGAGAGAACTTAGTTTTGGAGGATGAGAATGGAGAGGTAATGGAGAAAAAGGAACAAGTTTGGAGAGAATCCAACCAAATTTGGAAGTGGGTAGCAAATGAACAACAAAATGCCTAAAATAGGGGCTGATAGCCATGGTGGCACACTCAGAGTGTCGCGTGGCACTCTCCTAGTGCCACCATGGCACTCAGTCAAATTTTCTGTTTGTGCATTTATGCCCCTATAATGCCCCGTTTGGTCTCCGGATCCATTTTTGTCTCCGCTTTGATTCTTTTGATACATTTTTGATCAAATTTTCATGATTTTGAGTGCTTGAAAACTTTCATAAGACATCATTTACATGCATATGAATCCCCGGTAGAGCATTTAGTCTCATTTAGCATTGCATGGCATTAACTGCTAGATGTCCCACATTATTGCATTCTCCTGTTCAAGCAAGTTTTGAGTTATGTCAGATACTCCTAGTTGGCCCTGACAGCTCATGGGGTATCATTTCCTAGTCAAGTGATGTCGTGTTTGTCCCCCAGAAAGAACATTGAATCCTAGTTACACGGCATTACTGTCCTATAGTTATATGGTTCTTCAATATTTACGACGGAAGATTATTTAGTATGGCAACAAATATTTTAACTTGACTATCAACCAAAACAAGAATAATGAGACTAAACAACAAGTAGGTGCGCTATTTCAATGAAATTCGACAAACACAATGTATTTATAACCCTCAATAAAGAAAAGATGGGCTCAAAAGCTCACCGGGTCTAGTCTCCACCTTGTGTTATCTAGAAATCCGAATCATATTATAGTTCACATCAAACATGTATTCAAGCGACTACATGCAGTCCATAGGTTTGTGTGCAAATCTATGATATAAAACTACGATTCGAACGATACATGACCTAAAACGTCATATCATGACTTCAGCAAATGTTTAATCACATCTTCTCTTGTTTACTATTCTATAACATTCATAGTTACATAACAAGAAGTATCAAATTGAGATTGCAAAAACGTCGGTAACATCGTTTATTTAAGCACAAGAATCGATTTTTTTTTCAAAATTAGTGCATAATAATGTGCATGTGTGTGCATAACACCCGCAAACCTAAACCTTTCATTGTCCCCAATGAAACAATAAAATGAAAGGAAGGAAAGGACATAAGGAAGGAACGATAGTACCTCGATCACGACACTCATAGAACAGGTGAACACATTGGAATATGGCAATAAAGTTCAATGTTACCTGTTACTTCTTAACAAAAGAAAATTAAACAAACAAAATAAATAATAAAAGCTAACATATAAGTTTGTTTTTTTTTTTTTTTTAATTAGAAACTAAACTATAAGTAAAAGAACGTAATGAAAAGAAAACAAATAGACATAAAACTATCTAAACAAAGACAAACTTAAATGAAAAGAACTAAAAAGAACAAACCGAAACGAAAATAACTAACCAGGAGTGGGAAACAGAAGGTAAAAGACCAACAAGAAAAAGTGGAAAATCCCCACCTCGCACGAGCGGACCCCGCGAGCGACCCTCATTCGCACAAATCCATCCGCGAGGTAAACCTGAGGCCTCTTTATTATTTTTTTCAGAAAAGTTCTAAGGCACTAGCTCGCACGAGCGGACCCCTTGCGCGCGCGACTTCAAGCGCGAGTAGATACTAAGGCTAGATATAAAAACTTGAAAAATTTTGTCTAGGAGGGAATCTCGCGCGAGCGGACTGTGCGAGCAGGTCGCGCGCGCGACTGTGGTCTTTTCCTCTTTTTTTAGTATAAAAAATGTATATAAGTTCAAAATAAATTATCCCCGACCCCCAAACCTGTTCCGAAAACTCAAAAACTGACCAAAATGACCCAAAAACATACAAAAATAAGACAAATAGATGAAATAAAGCTTGGGTGGCCTCCCAAGAAGCGCTATCTTTTACGTCTTTAGCTAGACTGTTCTAGCTCAAGATTTATGGAGGTCGTAACACAGATTTTGTGCCCCTGAGGATATCAGGAAGAGCCTGGTGGTAAGTAGAAAGAATAACGCTTTGTATTACTTTATTCAATGGTTCATCCTTTTCGGTTGCAAATTGATTCTTCACCTTTTGAGTAAATTCGTCATTAGGATCTAAATTATTCAAATTCATCCGCTCATTTTCCAATATATTATTGTCATTACTCACCTTTATTACGTTATTAGGTTCAATTTTTCACCTTACCTCACTCTCCGCCTCACATAGATAGTCATCATCTTTAGGAGGTTGATCAATAGTGTTAAAGAAGTTTAATTTTAAGTTCACGTTCCCAAATGACACTTTCATTACCCCCATTCGACAGTTAACACGAGCGTTTGCGGTTGCTAAGAATGGACGACCAAGAATAACAGTAGTGTGCTTCCTAGCATCTAGCACCGGTTCAGTGTCTAGGATCATGAAGTCAACAGGATAATAGAATTTGTCAACTTTAACTAAGACATCCTCGACGATTCCTCTAGGGATTTTAATAGAACGATCCGCTAATTGTATAGTAGCGGCCGTAGGCTTAAGTTCACCTAGTCCTAGTTATTTGTAAACGTGGTAGGGTAAAAGATTAACACTAGCTCCTAAGTCAAGGATAGCCCTATGAATTACAGTGTCACCTATGACACATGAATTTGTAGGCGTACCTGGATCTTTATATTTCGGAGTAGCGTGTTGGAAAATAGAACTTACTTTTTCCGTGAGAAAGACCTTTTTAGGAGTATGACTACGTAATTTACGTTTTTGAGTGCAAAGGTCTTTAAGACATACATTTAGCGTAAGCGGGAATTTGTTTAATAGCATCGAGGAATGGAATATTAATTTTAACTTGTTTTGATCCCCGGCAACGGCGCCAAAAATTGATCTTGTTAAAATCAAGATATAAAAGTATGCTTATTTGTGCTTTGCTTTCAAAAGATTTGTAGTGTAGAAGTAAAGGTCGAACCCACAGAGATTGAATTACTACGCCTCTTAATTTTAAAACCTAAATCTAATTAATTATAAAAATGAGATTTTGATTTTGAATTTAATTAAGATAAGAACAATAAAATAAATCTAAATTATGAAAGCGATTTAAAAGTGTTTTTGTAAATATGTTTAAAGGAACCTAGGATTGCAAATCCACCACCAGCTTCATAATATGAATATTTATGAACTACTTTAGCCTATTAAGTTGGATGATAATGGGGAATTGTAGCTACAAGCCCAATTCCTCCGTCAAGAAAATAACTATGGTTCAAGCACCAACATAATCCATCTTTGGTTAGTACGAATTATCCCACACTAAACTAGGGTTGTGGGATAATCCGTCTAATCTAGGCATGGACTATTCGGATACTTGATAGCACAATTCAATTTAAGCACCATTACATGCAAATAATCTAAACAAGCATAGCAAGCATAGATCATTGAGCACATCACAGTCAAAATAGATCTAAGACAAGAATAGATTTTGAAAGCAATGATTTAATTCATAGAAGCACGATTTATTTATAAAAATCCTCGGAGCATGTAACTGTCACCCATACATAATAAAACTAAAATAAAAACATAAATAAAACCCTATTACTTGGCTAGGGTTTCATTGAAACCGTAGATCTAGAGTCTAGTTGTCCATAGAAGCGGTAGATGGCAAGTAGTTGATGGAGGAGGCCATGGAAATCCTTGGTCTTCTTCTTCTTCTCCTTGCTTTCCTTCCTTCAATGGCTGAAAGTGTGGTTGTATATATTGTGTGTATAATAATTGTCCAACCCTTTTATTGAAGTAAAATAGGGTATATATAGATTTACAACAAGTTTTTGAAAGCTTTCCTAACCCGGAATGCACTAAAACTATTGTATTTAGCTTTCCAGATGTAATTAGGCAGTTTTGTTTGCGTAGGAATCATCAGTATATTGAAATATGCAAGTTCCATTTTTACACATGTCGCGCGCACGGGCTGCACGAGCGCAATATGGGGACCTCGCGCGAGCAGATCGTGCGAGCGATTTCAGGATCTTCGCGCGAGCGGATCGCACGCGCGATGTGTTCTTTTCAGCTTCTTTTTGCTTGCTTTTTCACCCTGTTTAGCTTGGTATACTTGATTTCTTCCAAATCCTGTCAGAAAATGGAAAATAAAGTAAAAATATACAAAAACAGGATAAAAAAGTACTAACAAACGTGAATTAAGGCGTATAAACAGGCTCTGTTCTCTCCCGATCAATTACCTCCCGCATTGTCGCACTAATTGAATTGAATGAAGTCTTGCATCATGTGTAGTGCTCATGGTTTGCCTCAACGGTTCCACGAGTACCTTTTCCCTAGCAGAGTTACATCGCATTGTGTCGTATCCCATGGTTTGCCTTATATGGCTCCATGAATTTGAGTGCCCTAGTAGAGTTGTCCTTCTCTCTTGTCTTAAAGAGCTACGCTCGAAGATGTCGATAGTTGCATTGATAATCGCAATTGTGAGTGCTTGTGATGTTTGCCTACAATTATGGCTCATCACTTTATACCTTAGGTCTAGTTCGCCTTAAGTGGCTCTGGAGACCTGTTTTTCTCCACCTAGCTCAAAGCGCTATGCACGGAGATGTCATAAAGTCCTCAAGATGAGGCAAACCATTGTTGTGAAGCCCTCAAGACGAGGTAAGCGCTCATGATGTTTGCCTGCAATTACTGCTCATCACAGTGTATCTTAGGTCCAGCTTTTCTTAACTGGCTTTGGAGACCTATTTGTCTCCACCTAGATTGAAGAGCTACGCACGGAGATGTCGTAAAGCCCTCAAGATGAGGCAAACCATTGTCGCAAAGCCCTCAAGATGAGGCAAGCGCTCATGATGTTTGCTTGCAATTATGGTTCATCACTCCGTATCTTAGGTCTAGTTTACCTTAAGTCGCTCTGGAGACCTATTTGTCTCCACCTAGCTCGAAGAGCTTTGCATGGAGATGTCGTAAAGCCCTCAAGATGAGGAAAAGTCATAAAAGTTCTCTAGATTAAGGCAATACCTCATTGAATCGTTCGCGATAGGATACCTCGTTGAATTGTCCGCGATAGGACACCTCGTTGAATCGTTTGTGATAGGACACCTCATTGAATCGTCTGTGATAGGACTCCTCATTGAATCGTCCGTGATAGGACACACCTCATTAAATCATCCACGATAGGATACCCTGTTGAATCGTCCGCGATAGGTCACCCCGTTGTGATCATCCATGGTTCCAAAAGAAACAATCCCTAAGTATCTCGCATGTTAGCATTAGTTTGAGTCCCATATCATTCATTGTGTTTTACTTGAATTATTGCTTACATGTGTTGTGCTCATTGAACTACGGTTGGTCTAATTTCCTGTGAGGGAATACGTAGGCAGCTTTTTTGAGTTTTCTTTGTGCGCTTATTTGCATGTTTTGATTTTCTCGATTTTCTTCCTGAAGTCTTCTAGACTCACTAAAAGGTTGTCATTCATGCTTTGAAATTCCCTTATGAAAAGCGTTGCTTTCAAAGCTCTGCCAAAGAGGGGCAAACTATAGACACCGTATTTTGGTTCGTTCCTTCGACTATAGGAACCCCGCCTCAAGAACAATCCAATGACTGAAATTAGGATTCGTGGGATGTTAGTTTTATAAAGCAGAACTCCGTGAAGTACCATGGTCTCTGAGATATGTTAGAATAACCTTTAGGGAGTCTTAGGTACATTAGAAACCCAAATCAGAGACAAAAACCCAATTTAAGTTAGCTTTTTCACATGAAATAACAAAAAATTGGCTTTTTATCAAGCAAAATCCAAACTTCAAGGTGGGATTATGAGAAATCCCTTTATAAAATAGTCCTAAAATTAGTGAAATTAGTGACCTAAGCCTTCATATTGGCCAAACACCACTTTGGAGAATTTTTACCATTTTTGCACCTCACAGGTTTGCTTCTTCTTGGAGTCAGCCTCACTTTTTTTACCATAACTCAAAATCTACAAACTCTTTTTGAATGAGACCAAAAACATCTTAAACTAGACTCCAATACATTTTTTAGGGTATATCACAAGCACAAAAAGGATAACCAAGGTGAGAGAACGAAGTCCGAGAAGTCAGAGAAGAAAACACAACCTTTGGGATGAGAGCCATGTTGGCTCTCAGGCTGAGTGCCGCACGACACCCTTGGCCTACTAGTGGTAGCCTTGAGTGCCACTATGGCTCTCAAATACCCCAGATGTATTCTGGACCCTTGATTTGACCCCAATCCGTGTGAAAATGCCCAAGACGTGAAAATTTATGTTTCTTTTATCCCACATTGCTTAAACACAAGACTTTTCATCAAAATCTTCAACTATAAAAGGGGGTCCTTCCCTCCCCATCCAACACACCTGAAAATCCTGAGAACTAGAGAGCTCAAAGTAACCCCCTTGGAGGATTCCAAAGCACTCAAAGTTCTTTGGTAAGTATAATCTTTTAGTTTTTAGTCTTGGAGTCCACAGTTCTGGCGAAGACCTGTAGAAGTTGTAATACCCTGTATTTTTGTAATATATTATGTGAATAAGACCCTGTATGCTTCTTTTAATACTTGTATGAGCTTGGCCTTACCCTTGGTATATTTTTGATACCAATCGATTGGCAAGTATATCAATCGATTGCTTATACCAATCGATTGAACTTTATCTCAATCGATTGACACTTATGTCAATCGATTGGAGGCAGCTGGGCAGATTCTTTTGCTCTGGCTGAGGAGAGGCCACGTGAACACTCTCTCCTTATATATACCAACCATTTTCCTGCGTTTTTCTCTTTAGAAAAATCAGAGAGAGTGAGAGGGAGTGTTTTGTGTGTGTTTATATATATATAAACACTCATATATATATACACACATATATATACATGTATTTACACTCACACACACAGATAGACTGAGAAGAAGGAGAAGAAGATCAAGAAGAAGAAGAAAAGAAGGAGAAAGAGAAGAGAGAAGGCAGAGAGCAGAGGAAAGAGAGAAGAGGGAGACCACCATTGAAGCTCAAGCTTCAACACACATTCCCAAACACGCCCTTAACGCCTAGGTGAGTTTTAAACTCACTTGGTAGCCTTACATTGATGTTAGAACATGTTTTGAATGAAGAAATGGAGAGAAATCATGTATTCCCGTTTATATGTTGCTGGGCAGTCTTCTCTGTGAAGAAGACGAAGTGTCAATCGATTGACACTATATCAATCGATTGACATCTCTCATGTTCCAATCGATTGACATTTTATGCAATCGATTGACATGGATTGTCATCCAATCGATTGAACCTTCTTCCAATCGATTGACACTACTTTTATACCAATCAATTGACATCTATATCAATCGATTGGAAGTTTCAGTTTACTGTTTTACTTGTTTAGTTAATGTAATAACTGTTTAGTTGTTTATTTACTGTTCAGTATTTCTCAGCATGCTTTATTATTGTAATACAGACATGATAACGAATTAATGCAGCGTAGGGTCGTAGTAACAACAAGACTAACGGATAATGATCATAATGTTAGATAACAGAATAGTCGTGAATTCTTTGGAGTTAACGTTCATTTCATTCCGAGTAGTCGGGCCACATTGGGATTGTCATGTATCGGTGATAGAGTCGAACTTAAGTAGGTTTGCTAAGATTCAGGAAATTTGCGTGGGCGGGCTTTGGTCGATCATATGTTCTTAAAAGCGGTAGACAGACGAAGGTGTCTATGACTTGCGGTGAACCGGACCATTTGCCCTAAGATAGCCAGATGATCTAATCATATGTTCTTAAAAGCGGTAGACAGACGAAGGTGTCTATGACATGCGGTGGACCGTGATCACTGGTAGACGTCGCTAAGTCGTGGCATAGAATGATGTACTGTTGTTTAAAGCGTTATATCCCTGACATGCGGTGGACTGTGCATATGTTCTTAAAAGCGGGGGATGGACTAACGTGGTATCCATGACATGCGGTGGACTGTGCATATGTTCTTAAAAGCGGTGGATGAGCAATGGTGTGTCATAGAGTTGAACTACTGTCGAGTCTGTTCCCCTATCTAGACGTGTTATCGGTTTTATATAAATAAAACATTAGTAATCGGATCATCGGTTTAATGTAAAGAAGTTACCCTTACAGAACTCTAACTTGTTGCGGCTTATAACTTGTAATAACTTCAATAGTCGATTCCCTGTTAGTATTTAACTCACTCAGCTTTCATTTAGCTGACGGCGTTTATGCCGCTGGACATTTCTACGTTCCAGCGCACCCTGGTTATGACTACACAGGTGAAGGGCCTGTAGGAGAGGACTACTATAACGGTGACGGAGTCCCTGTGGAGGATTTCCCCGACGGAGGTCAGACTGAAGAAGACTACTTCGCCGAGGACTACCTTTATGCCAACTGAAGACTAGACTAGAATTGTAGCTAATTGTCTTTACCATTGTAGAACCCTTTTTGTAGTCAGGCATATGTTGCCTTGACATTTGTACTTCCGCTGCCTTATATTTGATTTGAGACTCTGATATGTAATAGTTAGTAACTTCTGTTGACCTTATGTTACGTTGTGATCAGAACCTAGACTTCATTGTTGTTACACTATTACTTCTTGTTGCTTAGTACTGCGTGGTGTGGACAATCATGTGACTTCACCCGTCGCTGCCTTTGGACCCAAAAAGGAAATTTATTTTTCTCTATTTTTGCCGTTCCGGGGCGTGACAGGATTTTTGGTATCAGAGCCTAGGTTGTATACCTTTTCGCTCACAGATTGTCCCACACCATCTGGTCCTAGAACCTTGAGATTTTATAGATAAGTATTAAGATTAGTTCTGACTTAAGGTAGTCCCTTTTCAGGTAGCATGGCACCGCCGCTGTTCGTTCCAGACGAGTTCGGAGGACACTATGTGTATGAGGGTAGTATTGCGCCAGCAGATGCAGAGTACTATGCCTGGAAGGTTAGGCAGAGAGCTATTGCAGAGACAGAGCGAGACATGCGGATTGAGCAGCAGAGATTTGGGACCCAGGACCCAGAAGTGATACGTCAGGAGATGATCTACCGCAAGGAGACCTTCAAACGCATCGAGGAGGATTCTCTACTGATGTTACGAGACCGTTCTTCGTATCAGGTTCTACTTGCACAGGTTAGAGCAGCACCTCCACCCCCACCAGAAGAGGACATGGCTGATGCACCCCCACCAGAAGAGGACATGGCTGATGCACCCCCAGCAGATGAGGATCCGGAGGGTGATGATGAGAGCGATGACGATGATGAGCCAGAGGATGCAGATGAGGAGATGGAGGATGAGGAGGACGAGGACACCGATGACGAGGAGCCGGAGTATGATCCAGAGGAGGAGGACCCCGTGGACCCAGCCGGTACGGATGTGCCAGTTGGCGTAGATATTGTGGTTGCAGAGGGTTATCCGATAGAGGAAGAGGAACTAGCCGCAGACGATGATGCAGTAGTACCAGTCTTACCAGGAGGCGTTATAGCATAGCTAGCAGCTGAGTGGGCCGCAGAGATGGCTGCACATCCCCATGGATTCGAGATCGGAGCACCGGAGTTGGCACAGGCTATGGTACAGGCTGAGGCACTTGCAGCCGCATTTGATGCAGCCCAGGCTGACATGGCCGCTGATGCAGGGGATTTAGGAGCTGTTGTGGAGCATGATGGATCCGAGCTGATCGAGGATGTTGTGATAGAGGATGAGGACATGATGGATGACGATGACATGGATGAGGATGATGTTTTGTCTGAGGTTGCCCCAGAGGACGAGGCTTCTATCTATGGATCCGATGTGGACAACTTTTGAGTCCAGTACCTTTAGGACATAGACTTTTACGTTTGACTTTAGGACATGTTGTCCGCTTACTTTTGACGCTTACATAGACAGCTATTGACCGTAGCCTTTTTGTATAGGTAGCCACCAGTAGTGATTTTGTGTATATCTTTCTTTTGTTTAGATCTTGTATAGGGTCATGTACTACGCGGTACACAGATGATCTATTGTGTACTCCGCTGTACATCTTTTGGGTATATATATGGCAGATCGTTTCTCTTGGTTATTTCTGTTATCACCTCATTATTGTGTTATGGTTGTGATTTTGATTCATGTTACGCTTTCTGTTATTTAAGTATGATCATTTCCCCGAGGAGATTTTGTCGGCTAATCGTTAGATCCTTCATAGGTACACCTCACACGGATCACTATGGTGGGACCCACAAGGAACCAAGCACCACTGGGAGCACCCATTCCCGAGGGTATGGACCCAACTGGAGTCTTCGAAGCTTTCATGCAACGGATGGAGCACATCGGCGATACCTACAATCATGCCACCAACGACAATGGTAACAACCACTTTGTCCCTCCAAGGCAGACAGGCGATAAACTGTTGGAACGATTTCGTGGCCTGCGACCCGAAAAGTTCGACGGCATGGCAGAGGCCTGGAAAGCAGAGCAATGGATACGGGAGTTGGAGGTAATCTTTGAAGCCCTGGAGTGCAGTGAGCTTGACAAGAGACGTCTAGCCGCATTTCAACTAACTTACTCCGCCGCGGACTGGTGGGAGGCCGAGAGAGCCACGATTGGGATTGACGCTGCAAGGAGAATGCCTTGGGAAGCATTCAAGACTCGATTTCTCGAGAAGTATTTCCCTGAGGACGAAAGAGACCAACAAGAGAGGAATTTCCTGAGTCTAACCCAAGGAAATTGGACAGTCAGAGAGTATACTACACAATTTGAGCGACTTTCCCGTTTCGCTCCGCATATGATAGACACCTCCGTCAAGAAGGTTAAGCGATTCCACCAAGGACTTAACCCACACCTCTGGCACATGATGATAGGCCATCTGGGCCAGTCGTTTGAAGGGATTGTCCGTCTTGCTTCAAGTTTGGAAAAGGATGCTTACTCTGTGCAAGGGCCACAAGCGAATCGACCGCCACCCAGGATTTTCCAACCAAGGAACTTCTCCGCGCAATCATCAAGGAACAATCAAGGATGGAAACCCCAGACCAACAACTACCAAGGAACCAAGCGCACATGGGATGGGACAAGGAAGCCCCAAGCTAATTTTCCTCGACAACAGAATCAACAGCAAGGACCACCTCAGGCACAGCCCGTCGCTCAGCGACAGAATATTGATGGATGTTTCAACTGTGGAGTGCCAGGACATATTGCAAAGTATTGCACAGCCCCCAAGACCAACCGCCGCAATGACCTCGTCTGCCGCAACTGTAACAAGCCTGGTCACATAAGCAAGGATTGTCGAGCACCACGTGGAGGCTACTATAGAGCGCCTGCTCAAGGACAGCAAGGACAGGTTAGGGTGAATGCCATCATCCCTGACAATGCAGGGTATAATGCTGAGGAACAGCAAAACTTGGAAGGTACATTCATTTTATTTCACTGTCAAGTTAGAGCTTTGTTTGATACCGGTGCCGCCCGTTCTTTCATAGCTATTAAGATGGTACGTGAATTGGGATTGTTACCCCTAGCACTTGAACCGACCCTTAATGCCGTTTCGCCCTTGGGAGTATCCGTTAAGTTAGGTAAGGTGTGCAAGGATTGTCCCTTGACACTAGAGGATAGGAATTTTCTGGCAGACTTGATAGTCTTGTCAATGTCTGAGTTCGACGTGATCCTAGGAATGGATTGGCTTACTAAGTATGGCGCTAACCTGGATTGTGTTAGTCGGACCATTGTCTTTTCGACGCCTGGTTGCCCGCAGATCAGATTTCAGTGCCAACCATTGAGCGACATGTTTATCACGAGCTGCCTAGCCACGATTAAGACTTCAAGCACGGAGCTTACTATCAACCAGATCCCCGTTATTCAAGACTTTGAAGATGTGTTCCGAAGTATCTCAGGACTTCCGCCGAAGAGAGAGATAGACGTCTGCATTGAGTTAGCACCTGAAACGTTGTCGATTTCCAAGACCCCGTATCGGAAGGCGCCAACAGAAATGTTGGAATTGAAGAAGCAAGTTCAGGAACTTGAAGACTTAGGTTTTGTTCGCCCGAGTACATCACCTTGGGGAGCACCAGTTCTATTTGTGAAAAAGAAGGACGGAGAGCTACGACTCTGTATCGACTACAGGGAGCTGAATAAGGTCACGATCAAGAATAGGTACCCACTTCCCCGGATAGACGACCTGTTCGATCAACTACAAGGATCAAGGATATTCTCAAAAATTGACTTGCGTTCAGGATACCATCAATTGCTAGTTCGGCCGAAAGATATACCGAAAACTGCCTTCAGGACGAGATATGGACACTATGAGTTTCTAGTGATGTCTTTTGGATTGACTAATGCCCCGGCAGTATTCATGGACCGAATGAATAGAGTATTCAGACCCTATCTGGATCAATTCATTATAGTATTCATTGACGACATTCTAATTTATTCAAGGACGGAAGAAGAACATAAGAAGCATCTGCAAATTGCTCTACAGACTCTCAGAGACAATAGTCTGTATGCGAAATTCAGCAAATGTGAATTCTGGCTTCAGGAAGTTAAATTCCTGGGACATGTGATATCACAGGATGGGATTTCTGTAGACTCATCTAAGATCGATGCAGTCTTGAGCTGGAACAGGCCAACCAACGCAACAGAAGTTAGGAGTTTCCTAGGATTGGCTGGGTATTACCGGAGATTTGCGGAAGGATTCTCTAGAATCGCAGGACCGTTGACAAGCCTGACTAGGAAGGAGACGAAGTACAAATGGACTGATAAACATGAGGATGCATTTCGGGAATTGAAAGAGAGACTAACCTCAGCACCCGTGCTTGCGATACCTAAGAGTGGTGAACAATTCATAATCTATAGTGATGCATCACACCAAGGACTTGGTTGTGTGCTAATGCAAGAAGGGAATGTCATCGCATACGGATCAAGACAATTGAAGCCACATGAGAAGAACTATCCGACGCACGACTTGGAACTAGCCGCAATCGTGTTCGCCCTGAAGATTTGGAGACACTATTTGTATGGAGAAAAGTTCGACTTGTTCTCAGATCACAAGAGTTTAAGATACCTGTTCTCTCAGAAGGAGTTGAACAAGCGACAACGGAGATGGATGGAACTACTCAAGGACTACGACTTCTCTTTGCAATACCACCCGGGTAAAGCAAATGTTGTAGCCGACGCTCTGAGCCGGAGGCCACGCCTTTTGGTTGCTTCGATTTTGATTAGAGAATGGCGAGCAATGGAGACGTTAGCCGAATTCGACCTTCGACCAGTGGAATCAGGAGAAGGACAACACCTTGGATGTCTTGTTGTACAACCGACTCTCATCAGCCGCATCTTGGAAGCTCAACAGTCGAACGAGGACTTCAAGTTATGGTTTGCCAAGATGTCCGCAAAGGAACCAGAGATATGGAGTATTAGTACGGACGGAGCATTGAGATGCAAAGGTAGACTCTGTGTGCCAAATGACGATGGTCTCAGGAAGAACATTTTGGACGAAGCACACAAGTCAAGGATGACTATCCACCCAGGAGGAAATAAGATGTATAAGGACTTGAAGAGAAACTTCTGGTGGGAAGGAATGAAGCGAGAAGTGGCCGAGTATGTATCGCAATGTCTTATTTGCAAACAAGTAAAGGCAGAGCATCAGAAACCACCTGGACTCCTACAACCGCTACCGATTCCCCAATGGAAATGGGAGCACATCACCATGGATTTTGTGGTTGGATTGCCGAAGTCTCAACAAAACCACGATGCTATTTGGGTAATAGTGGATCGACTCACCAAGTCAGCACATTTTATCGCCTACAGCATGACGCACCCTGTCGAAAGAATGAGCCGGATGTATCTACAGCAAGTAGTGCGACTGCACGGTGTACCTGTCTCAATAGTTTCAGATTGAGATTCACGCTTTACCGCAGAATTCTGGAAGAGCCTTCAGACAGCAATGGGAACTTCATTGAATTTGAGTTCAGCCTTTCATCCACAGACAGACGGTCAGACAGAACGAGTCAATCAAGTGATGGAGGATATGTTGCAAGCCTGTGTCATTGAATTCGAGAGTTCATGGGAGACGCATTTACCTTTGATCGAGTTTGCCTACAACAACAGCTACCACACGAGCATAGGGATGGCACCGTTTGAAGCCTTGTATGGAAGACCTTGCCGATCGCCGCTATATTGGGCCGAAGTCAGAGATACTCAACTACTTGGGCCCGAGATGATTCGAGAAACCAGCGAAAAGATCCAGATTGTACGAGAAAAGATGAAGACAGCGCAATCCAGACACAAGAGCTATGCCGACAAGCGACGAAAAGATCTAGAGTTTGCAGTTGGAGATCATGTGCTACTTAAAGTCTCGCCAGTTCGAGGTATCGTCAGATTCGGACAGAAGAAAGGCAAGGTATTGCTGCGATTCATCGGACCGTTCGAGATCCTATAACGTGCTGGGAAGGTTGCTTATCGACTTGCGTTGCCGCCAAAGATGTCAGGAGTGCACAACATTTTCCACATCAGCATGTTGAGGAAATGTGCCCACAACCCAACGCACGAGATCAGTTTTAAAGATATTGAGGTGAACGAGAACGTGACATACAATGAAGGACCAGTGCGTATTCTAGACCGAGGAGTGAAGAAGCTCAAAAACAAGGATATTCCGCTAGTGAAGGTTCAGTGGAAGCACCACGACGAAGGAGAAGCTTCATGGGAATTGGAGTCGGAGATGCAAGAGAAGTTTCCATTTTTGTTTTAACCCACTTTATTTCGGATTTCGGGGACGAAATCTTTTATGAGTGGTGGATGATGTAATACCCTGTATTTTTGTAATATATTATGTGAATAAGACCCTGTATGCTTCTTTTAATACTTGTATGAGCTTGGCCTTACCCTTGGTATATTTTTGATACCAATCGATTGGCAAGTATATCAATCGATTGCTTATACCAATCGATTGAACTTTATCTCAATCGATTGATTGTTTCAATCGATTGACACTTATGTCAATCGATTGGAGGCAGCTGGGCAGATTCTTTTGCTCTGGCTGAGGAGAGGCCACGTGAACACTCTCTCCTTATATATACCAACCATTTTCCTGCGTTTTTCTCTTTAGAAAAATCAGAGAGAGTGAGAGGGAGTGTTTTTTGTGTGTTTATATATATATAAACACTCATATATATACACACATATATATACATGTATTTACACTCACACACACAAATAGACTGAGAAGAAGGAGAAGAAGATCAAGAAGAAGAAGAAAAGAAGGAGAAAGAGAAGAGAGAAGGCAGAGAGCAGAGGAAAGAGAGAAGAGGGAGACCACCATTGAAGCTCAAGCTTCAACACACATTCCCAAACATGCCCTTAACGCCTAGGTGAGTTTTAAACTCACTTGGTAGCCTTACATTGATGTTAGAACATGTTTTGAATGAAGAAATGGAGAGAAATCATGTATTCCCGTTTATATGTTGCTGGCAGTCTTCTCTGTGAAGAAGACGAAGTGTCAATCGATTGACACTATATCAATCGATTGACATCTCTCATGTTCCAATCGATTGACATTTTATGCAATCGATTGACATGGATTGTCATCCAATCGATTGAACCTTCTTCCAATCGATTGACACTACTTTTATACCAATCGATTGACATCTATATCAATCGATTGGAAGTTTCAGTTTACTGTTTTACTTGTTTAGTTAATGTAATAACTGTTTAGTTGTTTATTTACTGTTCAGTATTTCTCAGCATGCTTTATTATTGTAATACAGACATGATAACGAATTAATGTAGCGTAGGGTCGTAGTAACAATAAGACTAACGGATAATGATTATAATGTTAGATAACAGAATAGTCGTGAATCCTTTGGAGTTAACGTTCATTTCATTCCGAGTAGTCGGGCCACATTGGGATTGTCATGTATCGGTGATAGAGTCGAACTTAAGTAGGTTTGCTAAGATTCGGGAAATTTGCGTGGGCGGGCTTTGGTCGATCATATGTTCTTAAAGCGGTAGACAGACGAAGGTCTCTATGACTTGCGGTGAACCGGACCATTTGCCCTAAGATAGCCAGATGATCTAATCATATGTTCTTAAAAGCGGTAGACAGACGAAGGTGTCTATGACATGCGGTGGACCGTGATCACTGGTAGACGTCGCTAAGTCGTGGCATAGAATGATGTACTGTTGTTTAAAGCGTTATATCCCTGACATGCGGTGGACTGTGCATATGTTCTTAAAAGCGGGGGATGGACTAACGTGGTATCCATGACATGCGGTGGATGAGCAATGGTGTGTCATAGAGTTGAACTACTGTCGAGTCTGTTCCCCTATCTAGACGTGTTATCAGTTTTATATAAGTAAAACATTAGTAATCGGATCATCGGTTTAATGTAAAGAAGTTACCCTTACAGAACTCTAACTTGTTGCGGCTTATAACTTGTAATAACTTCAATAGTCGATACCCTGTTAGTATTTAACTCACTCAGCTTTCATTTAGCTGACGGCGTTTATGCCGCTGGACATTTCTACGTTCCAGCGCACCCTGGTTATGACTATACAGGTGAAGGGCCTGCAGGAGAGGACTACTATAACGGTGACGGAGTCCCTGTGGAGGATTTCCCCGACGGAGGTCAGACTGAAGAAGACTACTACGCCGAGGACTACCTTTATGCCAACTGAAAACTAGACTAGAATTGTAGCTAATTGTCTTTACCATTTTAGAACCCTTTTTGTAGTCAGGCATATGTTGCCTTGACATTTGTACTTCCGCTGCCTTATATTTGATTCGAGACTCTGATATGTAATAGTTAGTAACTTCTGTTGACCTTATGTTACGTTGTGATCAGAACCTAGACTTCATTGTTGTTACACTATTACTTCTTGTTGCTTAGTACTGCGTGGTGTGGACAATCATGTGACTTCACCCGTCGCTGCCTTTGGACCCAAAAAGGAAATTTATTTTTCTCTATTTTTGCCGTTCCGGGGCGTGACAGAAGTATTCCGAGGGAAGTTCTTGAGGTAGGCTCATTCTTTTTCTTTGTTTTTCTGCTTTATTTTCCTGTTTTGATATTTATTTTATTAGATCTAGGTTGAATTTCTTGTTTATTATTCGCGTTCTTCATTTTTATTGCTTTTAATCTGTAATGTTCTAGGGTAGTCGTATTTCCTTGTTTCTAGTATCCATTAAAATAGAGTTATCCTAGGTAGAGCTCCCCGCAAATGTTTGGCTAGCCGAAGCTATAGGGTTGGTATTCAATCCATGAATATCCAACCCCGGAGATAACAAAGCCTTAATCGGATTTACGAGTCTAGAACTAGGGCGCTCATATAGGAATCATATAGTAATTCATATTAGTTGGAATAGTAGGCTATCCATGTTTATATTCATGCATAGTAGTTTAATCCATGAATTAGGTTATTCATAGTAGTTAATCCATAATTAGTTGAATTCATGAATTAATTCTTATCCATACACATGCATACACTTGCACAGTATCCTCATTTAGAATAGTAGCTTATCCATACTTGGGATAACATCTTAATTAAGCTTACACATACACACTATTGCACATAATAGTCATGTTTGGACATGTATACATGCTTTCCATGCTTAGAATAGTAGGGTATTCACCTCGATTATCCTCTACATATTATGTTTTGTTGTCCTAACCATGGTCAATTAGGATAATTGGGAATGCTATGCTATCCCAGGTAAGTTTCTAGCATCCCTCTTATTTACTGCTTTCATAGGATCACCTAGAAGCATGCATAGATGGATAAAACACAGATTTAAATTCCCTACATGATTACTTGTGCTTAGAATTCATGTTTTTTTAGGGTTTTGAGTGTGATTTTCACGTTTAATTCATTTTTATTTCCTTTTGCATGCATAGGGGAGTGTAGTAATATGTTTAGTCCCCGATTTACTATTTTAGCATGTGCATTACATGTACTTGTATAGTTTCTTGCACAATTTTCTTTTATTAGTTGTTTATAACTTGGCATAGGGTTGCATTAGAAATAATTGAAACAGTCATCATAATGTCTAGTCAAACACCTTGAAAGCCGAGTAGAGGCCCATCTCATGATAGGACGAGAGGGGGTATTTTAGCACGATCTAGATCCTTCCTCTCTCGTACCTTAACCCCCGAACCGAATTCATTGGTGACGACGAGGCAGTGCTCTCTATCCATTGGACTTGATAGATTTAGTTTTCTTGGTTTCCTTATCAAACCAAGTGGTAACTCAATTAGTGAGGATCTCTCCCGATTTAGCCTTGTAGGATATATATGCAAGGATTACTCACTCGTGTAGCCTAGAATATGGATCATGGGCATCGGTTGCTTCCTCGGGTTGGATACAAAGCCCCATGGAATCCAAAATACGAGGAATCCAAAATCATCTAAAATGAAAGAATGACTCAACATGCTCACTTAGGTTATTAGTCTCCACTACATGTCTCTTAAGATATCTAAGCTATGCTTACTAATCCATTTTAGCTAAGTACATGGTTGTAACTCGTGCTCAAGGTGCTTGAAGATTAAAAAGTATAAAACATACTATAACTCAGATAGTAAACAAACTACAATTATGTTCATCACATACTAATGACATACATAAAATGACACAAATGCATCATAACTAACTACATTAACTAAAAGAGAAACAAAAACCATGTTATTTTATTAAAAAATTTTAAATTTAATAATTTTACTAAGTTCATGTTGCTATGCACATGTATATGACATTAAAGCACAAAAAAAGAAAAGAAATGAGGCATGCAATTACTTACTCCCCCAATTGAAACTAAACACTGTCCTGAATATTCTAAACTACGTATATGGATAAGGAAAGTAAAGCGAAAGAAGGAAGAATAGCACGGATCGAGAGAGAACAGATCCTAATTACATGCCTTAATTCACATTTGTTAGTATGTTTTATCCTATTTTTATGTATTTTTATTTTGTTTTCTGTTTTAGAGCAGGTTTTGGAAGAAAACACTAATCCAGGTTAAATAGGGAGATAAAGCAGGAAGAAAGAAGCTGAAAAAGGCACCTCGCTAGTGCGACCCGCTCGCGCGGAAGACCAAAAATCGCTCGCGTGACTTCCCAATATCGCGACCTGTGTAAAAATCAAATACGTGTATTTCAGTGTAATGAAGACTCCTACGCGAACGAAACTACCTAATTACATCTAGAAAGCTAAATACAACAGTTTTAGTGCGAATTGGATTAGAAAAGCTTCCAAAACATGTTACTAATCTATATATACCCTATTTTACTTGAATTTAGGAGTTGGAAATTGAGATACACACAATATACAACTAAAATTTCAACCATTGAAGAGAGGAAGGCAAGAAGAAGAAGAAGAAGACCAAGGATTCCCATGACCTCCTCCATCGACCTCTTGCTGTTCATTAATTCTATGGACAACTAAACTCTAGATCTAGGGTTTCAATGAAACCCTAGCCAAGTAATAGGATGTATTTTATGTTTTTTATTTTAGTTTATTATCTATGGATGACAGTTACATGTTCTGAGGATTTTTATAAATAAATCGTGCTTTTATTGATAAAATCGTTACTTTCAAAGTTTACTTTTGTCTTAGATCTATTTTGATGGTAGTGTGCTCAATGATATATGCTTACTATGCTTGTTTAGATTATTTGTATGTAATGGTGCTTAAATTGAATTGTGCTATCAAGTATCCGAATAGTCCATGCCTAGATTAGACGGATTATACCACAACCCTAGTTTAGTGTGGGATAATTCGTGCTAATCGAAGATGGATTATGTTGGTGCTTAAACCATAGTTATTTTCTTGACGGAGGAATTGGGCTTGTAGCTATAATTTCCCATTATCATCCAACTTAATAAGCTAAAGTAATTCGTAAATACCCTTATTATGAAGCTAGTGGTGGATTTGCAATCCGAGGTTCCTTAACCTTATTATAAAAACAATTTAATTGCTTTCATAATTTGGATTTACTTTTATTATTATTAGTTTAATTCAAATCAAATCAAAATATGTTTTTTCTTAAATTAGCTTAATTTAGGTTTTAAAATTAAAGCGCGATAGTTAATCAATCTCTGTGGGTTCGACCTTTACTTCCATACTGCAAATCTTTAGAAAAGTAAAGTAAACTTTTTATATCTTGATTTTGACAAGGTCAATTTTTGGCGTCGTTGCCGGGGATTGCATTACTACCTTTAGTTTTAGAATCTTAGTTTAGTTAATTCGTAAATACTATATTAGGTTTTTTATATTTATTTTTTTTTTCTTCTAATTTTTTGTTTTTGTTTTAAGTTACTAACTTTTCTTTTATTTTTGTAATTTCTTAGGAACTCAAAATTCTAGCGTTTCGAGTGGAGCAGCTGTGCACGTCAAAGAAGCTTACGCAAAAAAAAAAAAAAAAATTCAAGTAAATTGCTTCTTGTGAAATTTGCTTCCAACAATTGTAAGTTAGGGCACTGTGACGCACTATTTGCATTAGTTTAGGGTTATTTGCACTGCATTAGCTAGGACACCCAGGGCACTGTGAATGGACGTGGTCACTGCATTACAGGATAATTTACATGCATCACAGTAGTTGAGTGCTTGTTATCTTAGTTGCATGATTGCTATTTGATTTTTTATTATTTGAGTCAGTTTTTGTTTTTAGTTTATTTTCTTATAGTTTATGTTTGGTACATGCTCAAGCAAACCGGAATTAAAACCTTGCGATCTTGAACTTGAACGTACATTAAGAATTAACAAGTATTCAAACATAACTTCTAGAATTAGGTTAAACATAGACGGCGAATTAACTCCGAAACCATCGTCGTTATTTGAGTTCGAAATACGTAGTACCCTTAAAAACATAAAGAAACCACGCTTTATCAACATAGAACCTATTCCAATGGCCGACATTGGAAACAACAGAAATAATGGAAATAACAATAATAACCCTAATATACCGCCACCTCCCCTGCTTAAAGATTATTTTATTCCTACAACTTACACGCCTCAAGCAGGTATCGAATTACCGGAGGCGACGCCATCTCACTTTGAGATAAAGTCATCTACCATCTCGCTACTTCCTTCTTTCCATAGCCGTATAAATGAAGACCCTTATCAGCAGTTAGGGGATTTCCAAGATATATGCTCTACGTTAAAAATCCAAAATTTCACTGATGATGAATTAAAACTGCGTCTCTTTCCATTCTCTTTAAAACATAAAGCAAAGTATCGGCTCCAATCTTTGGAGCCAAACACTATAAAAACATGGGAAGCATTACATACTGCATTTTTACAAAAAAAATTCCCAATCACAAGAACAAATCAAATAAGAAAATCTATAACTACTTTTGTGATGCAAGATGGGGAAACACTTTATGACACATGGGAGAAATTTAAAGAATTATTACGTTCCTGCCCACATCATCAGGTTCCTAAGTGGCAATTAGTTCAAGTCTTTTATGAGGGACTTATTCCCTCTGTTCGTAATACCGTCGATGCCGTTTGTGTGGGTACTTTCCTACACAAAAGCGCCGACGAGGCCTGGAAAATAGTTGAAACTTTGAGCGAGAATTCGATGCATTAGTCTGTGTTGGTACGTTCTGGAGGATATCTGCCACCACCAAAAAGAGAGGTAAAGTTCGAGTCAAGTCATTTAATTGAATTTCAAGAATTAAATAGAAAACTTGACCAACTTATGAGGATGGGAATTAGGCCCACTCTACCTTCTTCAGAAGTATGTGCATTATGTTCTGTACCATCTCATAATATCTTTGCATGTCCTTCTGCATCTCAATTTCTGGAATTCGTGGAGCAACACATTAATTCTATTCAACAATACCCACAAAATAATTATAATTCAACTACTAATAATCTGGACGCACCATGGAGAAACCATCCTAACTTCTCGTGGAAAAATAATAATAATAATCCTAATGAGGCGACTAATTTTCCTAATACATATTGACCTCAGTTTCAACCTAATCAATACCAACAACCGGCCCTAATCCGAACCCTTCAAGGGGTAACGTTTTTGAGAAAAAGGTGTTGGCGTCCCTTAATAAAATCAAAACACAAGTACAGGCACAAGCACAAATAGTGCACTCACACACACAATCCATTGTGAAGCTTGAATCCCAAATGGGACAACTAGCTAATGTAGTGAGTCATAGAAATGAGGGGACGTTGCGTAGTCAAACAATTCAAAACCTTAAGGGACAATACGAGGTTAAGGGGTCGAATAAGCAAGTAAACGCCATCTCAACTAGGTTGACTACACGAGAGGAAGAGGTAATAGAAATTCCGAATGAGAATGTGATAGATATGAACATCAACTCTAATACAATGAAGGGTAAGGACGCGAGCCAAAATAAGAAAGAAAAAGAACGGCCCTGACTAATCATATACCGAAATTGCCCTTTCCACCAAACATTGATGAACCATCAAATTTTCCAAAGAAAGGGTCAAAGGTTGAGGATATACTCAAGGTATTTAAAGAAGTTAAAATCAATATTCCATTCCTCGATGCTATTAAACAAATTCCCGCTTACGCTAAATGTCTTAAAGACCTATGCACTCAAAACGTAAATTGCGTAGTCATACTCCGAAAAAGGTCTTTCTCACGGAAAAAGCTAGCTCAATATTCCAACACGCTACTCCGAAATATAAAGATCCAGGTACGCCTACGATATCATGTGTCATAGGTGACACTATTATTCATCGGGCTCTCCTTGACTTAGGAGCTAGTGTTAACCTCTTACCTTATCACGTCTACAAACAACTAGGACTAGGTGAACTTAAACCTACGGCCGCTATAATACAATTAGCGGATCGTTCTATTAAAATACCTAGAGGAATCGTCGAGGGCGTCTTGGTTAAAGTTGATAAATGCTATTATCCTGTCGACTTCATGGTCCTTGACATTGAACCCGTGCTAGATTCTAAGAAACACACTCCTGTCATCTTAGGCCGTCCATTCTTAGCGACTGCTAATGCTTGTGTTAACTGTAGGATGGGGGTAATGAAAGTGTCGTTTGGGAACATGAACTTGAAATTAAACATTTTTAATGCTATGGATCAACCTCCTAAAGACAACGATTACCTATGTGAGGCGGAGAGTGAGGTAAGACGGAATATTGAGCCTAACAGAGAACTGAATATGGGTGAGGAAAATAATATAATTCGTAATGAGCGGATGAATTTAAATAATCTGGACCCTAGTGATGAATTCACTCGGAAGGTAAGAAATAAATTTGAACATAATAAGGATGATCTGTCAAATGAATTAATCCAAAGCAACATTATTTCTGCTTACCACCGAGCTCTTCCTGATATCCTTAGGGATACACAGTCTGATTTATAGCCTCCTTGAATCTTGAGCTAGAATGGTCTAGCTAAAGACGTAAAAGATAGTGCTTCTTGGGAGGCAACCCAAGCTTTAATTCGTTTGTTTTAATGATTTTTGACTATTTTTGGGTCGTTTTGGTATGTTTTTGAGTTTCTGGACAGGTTTGGGGGTTGGAGTAAAGTTATTTTTAATTTATATACATAAAATAGGTGAAACAAGAGAAAATACCATTCTCGCGCGCGCTGCTCGCTCATGCGAGACGTCGCTCGCACGAGAATATGCCTTAGTTTTTTTTTCTAACTTTCTTTTTTTTTTTATGACCCCTCAGGTTCATGTCGCGCCTCAGCTCGCTGGCACGAGGCTGTCTTGCTCGCACGAGATATTAAAAAAAAAAATTCAGATTCGCGCGCGCGACCGTCGCTCGCACGGACCGCTCGCGCGATCCCCCATTTTCCTAATTTTTTCTTTTGCTTTCTATATCCTTCTCCCCTACATGTTCGAGTAGTTTTTACTTTTCTGTTTTTGTTTCTTGGGTATTTTTTTTAGATCGAGTCGTTTGTTGTTTTCTTGTTTATAGTTATGTTTTATTTTCTTTTATAGTTATTATTTTTTTGTTTTCATAATTTTATTCAGTCGTATAGTTTATTTTTGTTTCGTTTAGCTTAGTTAAAATTATTAGCTGCTTTTATTATTTTCTTTGTTCGTCTTTTATCAAGAAGTAGCAGGTAACATTGAATTTTATTGACATATTCCTTTGTGTTCACCTGTTTGTGAGTGCCAAGGTCGAGGTATCGTCGTTCCTTCCTTACGTACTTTCCTTTCTTTCATTTTATTGTTTCATTGGGGGCAATGAATGGTTTAGGTTTGGGGGTATGCACTCACATTATTATTATTACACTAAATTTTTCAAAAAAAATTCGATACTTGTGCTTAGATAAACGATGATTTCCGACGTTTTTGCAATATAAATTTGATACATCTTGTTATGTAACTTGGATTGTTATAGAATGGTAAACAAGAGAAGATGTGATTAAACATTTGCTGAAGTCATGATATGACGTTTTAGGTCATGTATCGTTCGAATCGTAGTTTTATATCATAGATTTGCACACAAACCTATGCACTGCACGTAGTCGCTTGAATACATGTTTGATGTGAACTATAATATGATTCGGATTTCTAGATAACACAAGGTGGAGACTAGACCCGGTGAGCTTTTGAGCCTATCTTTTCTTTTTAGAGAGTTATAAATACATCTTGTGTTTGTCGAATTTCATTAAAATAGCGCATTAACTTGTTTTTTAGTCTCATTATTCTTGTTTTGGTTGATAGTCAAGTTAAAATATTTGTTACCATGCTAAATAATCTTCCGTCGTAAATGTTGAAGAATCATATAACCATAGGACATGATTATAGGCCTTCTTTGTTTACCACTCTCCAGATAAATGAAAATTTTCCTTAGTTCGCCCTTTGAGCCATTAAAATGCCATTTTTCTTTAATTACCACTATTCTGTTTTTGCTCCAATTTGGCCAATTTGGAGTTCACCCCTGAAAGATTGATCAACTTTTAGCGGTGTTAAGGCGATGTGTGATTGAGAAGAAGAAGAAGAAAATAAGATGATGTTTGGGGTGGTTGCCTTGTTATTTATTGATTGAGTATTCAGAAAGCAACGAAAAGAAAGGGAAAAGAGAGAAAAGTAAAGAAAGGGTGGTAGAAAAAAAAAGAAAAAGGTTGAAAAAAAATGAAAAAAAAGTATGAAAAGATGAAGTTGGTAGAAGAGACGAACGAAAGAAATCGAACATGCCTTACAATGCCATTCTGAGATTAGCTACCTAATGAATCCTTTCTATCCTTTTTCACTGCCTGAGCCACATTATAACCTTTGAAAAGTCCTATTTGATCCTAGGAAACATGGTTTGGATATGAAAACGATGGGAGGGGGATTAAAACATGGTAATGAGTAATTTTTCTTAACTGTTGGCGTCCAATCCATGAGACTACTGTTCTTTCGTGTCATGCGTCCTTTTCGAGTCATATATGAGCATTTCTCGTTTTGAAAACATATTTCCTTTACTCATATATTTTAGAAAAATTACACCTGTTTCTGAGTGTTTCATTTTAGAGTGTAATTGACATTGTTAGATTCGTAGTCGAGACATAGTTAATTGGTTATCCGAAGTATAATCCAAGTTCATGACATGCGCGTGTTTATTTGACTACCATATCACACACGTGCAATTGTATGAGGAACTCTATTGATTTATACGATGCATGTGCTTGGGATTGTTTTTCATGACTTAGGTGAATGTTTCATTATGTTTCTTTATGTTCGTTATTCTATTTCAAATCTTTGTCTTATGATAAGAAGTATTCAACATTATATTTTTGTTTTAATATTAAAAGAAAAAAAAGTTTTTAAATTGATAAGTTGATAAAGATGGTTGTGGGTGACTTGTTGACGAGAACCTTCACGAGACTTCACTCGTCCGACTAGGGACACCTAGGGTTTAAAAGGCTTGTTGCATATGCTAAATGCAATCGTGATCCATGCAAAAATGGAATAGATTTTTATTAGTAGTTTTATTTTTATTTTCTTTTTGCTCGAGGACTAGCAAAATGTAGGTTTGGGGGTGTGATCGGGAGAGAACAGATCCTAATTACATGCCTTAATTCACATTTGTTAGCATATTTTATCTTGTTTTTATGTATTTTTATTTCGTTTTCTGTTTTAGAGCAGGTTTTGGAAGAAAACACTAATCCAGGTTAAATAAGGAGAAAAAGCAGGAAGAAAGAAGCTGAAAAAGGCACCTCGCTTGGGCGGCCCGCTCGCGCGGAAGACCAAAAATCGCTCGCGCGGTCCGTGTAAAAATCAAATACGTGTATTTCAGTGTAATGAAGACTCCTACGCGAACGAAACTGCCTAATTACGTCTAGAAAGCTAAATACAGCAGTTTTAGTGTGAATTGGATTAGGAAAGCTTCCAAAACATGTTACTAATCTATACATACCCTATTTCACTTGAATTTAGGGGTTGGCAATTGAGATACACACAATATACAACTAAAATTTCAGCCATTGAAGAGAGGAAAGCAAGGAGAAGAAGAAGAAGACCAAGGATTCCCATGGCCTCCTCCATCAACCTCTTGCTGTTCATCAATTCTATGGACAACTAAACTCAATATCTAGGGTTTCAATGAAACCCTAGCCAAGTAATAGGATGTATTTTATGTTTTTTATTTTAGTTTTATTATGTATGGATGACAGTTACATATTCCGAGGAATTTTATAAATAAATCGTGATTTTATTGATTAAATCAATACTTTCAAAGTATACTCTTGTCTTAGATCTATTTTGATGGTAGTGTGCTCAATGATCTACGCTTGCTGTGCTTGTTTAGATTATTTACATGTAATGGTGCTTAAATTTAATTGTGCTATCAAGTATCCGAATAGTCCATGCCTAGATTAGACGGATTATACCACAACCCTAGTTTAGTGTGGGATAATTCGTGCTAACCGAAGATGGATTATGTTGGTGCTTGAACCATAGTTATTTTCTTGACGGAGGAATTGGGCTTGTAGCTACAATTCCCCATTATCATCCAACTTAATAAGCTAAAGTAATTCGTAAATACCCTTATTATGAAGCTAATGGTGGATTTGCATTCCTAGGTTCCTTAAACTTATCATAAAACAACTATTTAATTGCTTTCATAATTTAGATTTACTTTTATTATTATCAGTTTAATTAAAATCAAATCAAAATCTGTTTTTCTTAAATTAGTTAAATTTAGGTTTTAAAATTAAAGCGCGGTAGTTAATCAATCTCTGTGGGTTCGACCTTTACTTCCACACTGCAAATCTTTAGAAAAGTAAAGTATACTTTTTATATCTTGATTTTGACAAGATCAAGCACCTCTAGGCATTAAGGTCCAAATTTAGATTACCTACAAAATTCTATTAGCAACATGAAATGATAAAGAACATAATCAATATACTCCATAATTCCTAACCACCAATGAGTGATTAAGAAAGATAAATATCATATATTAGTAATCAAAATTTCATAGGATCCTCCCTACAAAACAAGTAAGTAATTAGAACATCATGTAGGAACTCAAAAAATAAAATCTCCCCCCAACTA
This sequence comes from Hydrangea macrophylla, assembly GCA_033977485.1. Classification (NCBI taxonomy): domain Eukaryota; kingdom Viridiplantae; phylum Streptophyta; class Magnoliopsida; order Cornales; family Hydrangeaceae; genus Hydrangea; species Hydrangea macrophylla. The sequence goes on along the minus strand of CM066990.1, from coordinate 5,971,546 downwards.
ATTTCAGATGTACTGTTGAACGGGATGGTGAAAACCCTTTACTACCCAATTATAGGGGAACATTGACTAAATAGGAAATACTTTTCCAAAAGGCTTAAAAGGAAAAACTAACAAAGGGGGTCTTGGTTTTTCATTGGAAAAAAGGGTCAGAATAATGATTGAACATATAAGCAACACAGACCTCCTTGTTTAATGGAATAGTTTCTATTGGTGGATAAATACAAGAGTGCGATTTTGTATTTGGACTTGGTTTGACTTGTATAGGATTGGACATGGGCTTGACTTGGCAAAATTTGTCTATTTTAGCACCCAAGTCATCATTGTCCACATACGTTAAGGAATCCAAAAAGGCACTTGCCTCTTGGTGCAGGTGAAGACATCTAACTTGGGACTGAATTGGTCCAAGTCCTCAATATATTGTTCCTTGCTCAAAATCACATTACTATCCTCACAATTTTCTTGTTCATCATGCTCTAAGTTTTCTAAAAAGTCAAGGATAATAGATTCTTCATCTGTGTGTTTTGGTAATAGCTCTTCTTTCTTCTTCTCCTCCAACAGTTCCATTATCGTGTGATCATTTACTTGCTCTATAGGTTCATCAAGGCTAGTCGTATCAAAATAATCTTAGGGAATGGAGTCAATACATTGTACTTCCTCTAAATCATCCTCTTCGTCTTGGTGTTGAGGGTTCGAAAAAATCTTGACATTCAAAGTCCTATCTCCAAAAACCAGAGTCATTATACCACTCCTAATATGAATAGTAGCGTCTACTATTGCCAAAAAGGGTCTAACAAAAATGATAGGAATTTCAGCAATTGGGTTAGGGACAGGTTCTGTGTCTAATGCCACAAAGTCTACAGGAAAAATAAATTTATCCGCTCGAATAAGGGCATCTTCTCAAATACCTCTAGGTATCTTAATAAACCTATCAGCTAATTGTAGTGTGACACGAGTTGGTTTGAGCTCCCCTAGTCCTAACTGTTTATAGATCGAATTAGGAAGCAAATTGACACTAGCTCCTAAATCAAGTAATGCATGATCTATCTTTTGGTTTCATATAATGCATGAAATTAATGGCGTACCTAGATCTTGATATTTAGGTGGTAAATTATTCTTTATTATTGAACTCACTTGATCAGCAAGATACGCTTTCTTCTTTACACTTTGCTTACGTTTAATAGTGCATAAAGCTTTTAAATACTTAGCATAAGCAGGCACATGATTTATAGCATCCAAGAGTGGCAAATTAATTTTAACTTGTTTAAATAATTCTAGATATTCTTGACTCTTAGCATCATGTCGTTTCTTTAATCTTTGTGGGTAAGGGGCTAGAGGAACGTATTTAGAAGCTTCCTCTTCTGCTTTATCCCCATCTTGACTCTCACTACTCTTAGGTTGGGTTTGTTCGTCTTCTTTAATGTTGTCACTCTCAACTACCTCTTCCACAATGTTATCTTCAATATGTTTTTCTTCCTCAATTAAATGAGGAGAGATATCTTGCCCTAAAATTTTACCACTTCTTAAGGTTGTTATCAATTTAACATGTTCTTGATTCCCCAAACCAAAACTTTGGTTGCCATTTTGTGGTTGACCTCTAGGATTAGCTTGTGGTTGAGCTGGGAAAATTCCTATTTGACTATTTTCAAATTGATTACCTATCATTTCCATAGTTGATTGCAATTTTCCCATAGCTTGAACCATTTGTTGCATCATTGCATCTCTAGGGTCTTCTTGTGCCTTCTTGTGAGAGGGTACATAAACGTTGGAGCTATTTTGAGTATTTCCTTGATAGTTATGTTATTGTAGGGGTTGATATTGTTGATTATATTGCTGAGGAGGTGGTTGATATTTATTTTGATTTAGTTAGAAGAATTGATTTTGTTGAGGTGGTGGATTAAAACACTTATTAGGTACTTGATTCACCTCATTTCTCCAATTATTTACATTTTGTTGCTTCTTCCAATTATACCCACCATACGCATTCATAGGACTATTATAATTATTCATCACATTCATATCCACAGGCAGTATTTCTTGAAAAACGGGTACATTAGGGAAAGTTTGTGCCTGATGTCCTATCATATTGTGGTTACTACACATTTCTTCTTGATACATTACTCTAGGTTGTTCTGTTATTCCTTTTGCTAATGCCTCTACTTTCTTAGCAAGTTGTTCATATTTAGTAAATAATTCATCTTCTGCCCTAAGTAGGAATCTACTTTTTTGTTTAGCCCTATCAGATTCACTAGGATGTGCGTGCGTTACTTCTCGTGGTTCCCATTGTGGTAAATTTTCAGCAAGCCAAGCAAAATATATTTCAGCCTCATTTGTACTTTTATGCATGAATGATCCTTAACACATTGTTTGCACTAACTTTTTAGATTCTGGGGTTAATCCCTCGAAAAAAAAACTCATGAGACGCCATTTTTCAAAACCATGGTGTGGGCAAGATAAAAGTAGATCTTTGAAACGTTCCTATACTTTAGCAAAGTTTTATTCTGATTTTGGGTAAAAATCTTGATTTGTCGCATGAGGTCATCTGTTAAATGCTTTGGAAAGAATTTTTTCAAACATTCCTTATGCATAGCAGCCCATGTGCTAATTAAGCCAGGTCTAAGAGTTAAAAGCCAAACTTTAGCTTTATCCTTCAAGGAAAAAGGGAATAGTTTCAATCTAACAATTTCTTGTGGACACGTTTGGTCTTTAATGTCTCACACATATTCAAAGTCTTTTAAATGCACATACGTTCTCTTATTCTCAATCCCATGGAAAGTAGGTAAGAGTGGTATCATACCATTTCTAAAGTAAAAAGTACCATGATATGGTGGGATAGTTATACACGAAGGGATTGTGTTCCTATCAAGGGCTAACAAGTCCCTTAGTGGATGCGTGTTGTCATCTATCCTTTTTCGAGGGTTGAAGTTATGTTGGCTTTCAGTATCATCATTTAAATTATCACTTATCCCAATATTACCATCGTTTCCATTATTCCTATTGTTCCCACTAAGGCCATTAAGATTGAATGGAAGAAAGCCAGCCATTGGGTCAGAATGTTGAGGTGTAACTATCGGATTAATAGAAGAATCAGAGGAATTGTTAAAAATTTGGATTTGTTGAAATAAGCCTTCGTTGGAATTATATGACATGAAACTTTACGAAGTGAATGTGTGATAATATGCAAAACAAATAAAAGGATAAAATAAAATAAAGGGATTTGCTAACTTACAGCATAGGAGACTTTTAGCGACGAAAATCAAGGTTTTAGTGACGAAGTTTCTTGTCGCTAAAAGTTGGAATCTTTATCGACAAAAATTTCGCCGCTAAAAACCTATTTTTCGTCGCTAAAAGGGCTATTGTATGCTGCTAACTTACAACCATCATGCTGTAAGTTAGCAAACCCCAAAAATAAATTAACAAACTAAATAAAATCAAGCAAATTGCCTCTCCCCAGCAACGGCGCCAAAAACTTGACACGAATAAAATATTGTGCTCTAAATGCTACACTCAAGTATAGGTGATCGTGCAAGTAATATAGTACTGGAAGTCTAGGTCAATCTCGCAAGGATTAGATTATTAAGATGTTTTTATTCAAATTATTTCCTAAAAAAATGAAAGGAACATATGATTTAAAGTGGAGGGAAGTTATTACCTAAATGCAGCCTAATTAAATTAACTAAATTAATCCAAAGCATAATTAAAGAAATTTAAACTAACAAGTTAAGAAAGTGTTAGGATTATGTGAATCCACATTAATTCCATCCACAACCATGCTTGAGAAAAGATATGATATCCTAAACAATCCAGGACAAACCTCCTTAAGTGTAAGTTTCATTAAAATTGTAAAACACCCTATAGTTGACATAAAGATATGAAATGACTTCAATTAGTCCTTTTTTATCAAGTCTGGGTAGAATGTTTATGAGTACAAATCATTGATTTTATCCAACAAAACATTTATAGAAACCGATAGATGAGGTGTCAATTATATCTATGTCAGGTATTCACAAAACCCTAATCGAAATCCAAGTTAAAATCTCCAACATCAAGTTAAATAATATTATTCATATTGGAAAACTTGAGACCAGTAAATCTCGACTTGGATCACAAATAAAGCTTTGAATTATAAGGTTGCTCAATTAAGAACATACATAGAAGTTGATTTTATTAATGCTTCATTACAAAATCCTAACTAAAAATCTACTCTAACATACGAATATTGAAATCGAAGCAATATAATAAAGCAAACATATTAATTAAACTAAAAACATATAAATAAAGAGAAGGAACAATAGAACCTGAATTAAATCGTAGCTTGGAATTGAAATCGCTAAGAAAAGTTGATGTTTACTTCAATACATTCTTAAGCCCTAACTTTGGTGTATATAAGAGAAAGAGAGGGAGGAAACGAATCTAATCTACCCTACTCCTACTCCTAAACTATCCTAACCTGAAAATATAATGAAAGTTGCTGCTTTTTGTTCATAAACATGTATATAAAAGTAGTAGATGGGCTGGGCTTTTTATTTTCACGCTGGACATTTTGCTGCTTTTGATAACTTCACGCACTGATTGGAGAATTGGCATATCTCTCTGCTCGGACCTTGGATTGGTGCACGGTTTGTGACCACGTGTCTGTAACTCGTCAAACTACAATTCTATCTTTGGAAAAATTTCAAAATTCTAAGTTCTTTAATGTCAAAAATGCCCTTTTCTCAGCTACTGCTGTTATTCGCCTACTTATTTCTTACTTTTCTTGCATTATTTCAACTCCATTTTTGTCCAAGCATAATATAACTTGTAAAAACACATAAATACACACGTTTTAATACTAACACTATAAAATCATATTATTCTCAAACCACGTGTGAAGTAGTGATTTTGGGGACTAAAATCCACATGAATAACCACAAAAATGTGCTATGAATATGCAATATTTAGCTCTAATCAAGTACGCACAATCATCTCCCCGAAAGGTAGGCAGAAAGTATTCGTAGTCCCACCATCGCTCCGCTAAGACCTGGATTTGGGCCATGTCATTTGAGCTTTTCTCTAATAATTGCACGAAATGCCCAAAATCTGCGGCATTGATTCCTTCCTTGACAATGTCGGGAAGCTCCTTATACCCTCTGTATCTATGAGCCAAATTCCCATGGCCCTTAAGAGTAGTTTCAAGCATCTAAAAAAAAGAAAAAAAAAGAGTAGATGAGTAAAATAATTAGGTTAAATGGAGAGAAAGAGAAAAAAATAAGTGATGACAATGAAATCAATGAAATCTAGGGAAGTAAATAGATTGCATTCAGGTTTTGTAAAAATGAATTCTGGTGTCCGAGTGGCTCCATGCCTTGTAAAAATGAATTCCTAAGTCCCAGTAACTCCATGTTTGAAAAAAAAATGTTTAGTAAAAAAAATGAATTTATGAGTCCGAGTGACTCCGTGTTTTGTGAAAACGAATTCTTGAGTCCGAATGACTCCATGTCTTGTAAAAAATAAACTCTTAATTCCGAGTGACTCCATATCTTGTAAAAATGAATTCTAGAGTCCGAGTGACTCCATGTCATGTAAAAAAATAATAAACTCTTGAGTCCGAGTGACTCTATGTTTTGAAAAAATGAATATTTGAGTCCGAGTGACTCCATGTCTTGTAAAAAATGAATTCTGAGTCTGAGTGACTCCATGTCTTGTAAGAAATAAATTTCTGAGTCTGAGTGACTCCATGTCTTGTAAAAATGAATTCTGGAATCAGAGTGACTCCATGTCTTTTAAAAAATAATAAACTCTTGAGTCCAAGTGACTCCATATTTTGAAAAAAATGAATTTGTGAGTCTGAGTGACTCCATGTTCTGTAAAAAAAATGAATTTTTGGGTCTTCTAGCTTTGTCCATGCAAAAAATGAAGATATTTGAGTCTGCACGACTCACTTTCGCATGTAATGTGAATTGACACAGTCTAAGTGAAATTCAAGAACTCGTCAGGGCTGATGCAACCCCCATTATTAGATATAAGTGAAATGATGAAAACTTTGAACATGGCCTCAACATGAAATCAGTAAAATTCGAACAACAAGAACATGCAAGAGCATAATCTTTGATATCGCAGGATTTGCTCAAAATCAACCTAAAAGGGCATGAATGATTAACTGTGACAATAGCTTGGGGATAACAAAAGAGCACAAATGCATAAGATTAAGGTCAGATTCATGCATATATTAGGCATCATACATTGTATCCATCATCATAGAGAGCAGGAGAATTTGAGATTATACCTATTTGCTAAACGCCCGTGCCGAGAGGTGCTATCTGGGGTAGGCAAAGAGGAACGATGAGCTATGGCTAGGGGTAGGCTTGTATTTCTTCCTCAAGGGCCCATGGGAACTTAAACCACTAGCCATTTGTGCAAAGCTACAGGAAAAAAATCAATAGGATGGAAGTTAGAAAAACATAATAAGAAATGTGTAAAGAAATTCAAATTTTGATCATGAATCTAGTTAAAGTTAGGATCTTGATACTAGGAAAGAAACATACCTTGATGTGAAAAATTGTGGATTGAAGTTAAAGAAAGAAAAATCTTGGAGAGAAAAATCATATGAGATGAGGAAGAGAATGAGAAAAGAAGAAAAGAAAAGTTGTTTTAAACAAACTATTGGACACACCGACAGTCGATGAAAAGTCCGCGGCACTCGCTGAGTGCCGCAATGGCATTCACCAAGTGTCGCCGCGCTATCACCAAGTGCCACTGCATGTGACAATTGCCCCCCCTCCCCCCCAAATTTTCATATTCGTATTGGGGACTAATAATTAGATGTCCCTCAAACTTTTCCCTCATTTTGAATAAACCCCTTGCATTTGAAAAATAAGTTTTTAAGCCCTTATCACAAGCTAAAATTGGCCTTGATTTTGAGAATGAATTGGTTTGGGTATAATCATACTCCAATTTTGAAATTTTAAATTGATTCGAGTCTGAATGACTCCTGATTTTGAGAGCTGAATCGATTTGATTCTAATTGACTCCCGATTTTGAAATTTAAATTGATTCGAGTCTGAATGACCCTTGATTTTGAGAATTGAATTAAACTAAGTCTAATTGACTCCTGATTTTTTGAAAATTAGATTCTTTGAGTCTAATTGACTCCTGATTTTGAAAGTTTTAATTTAATTCGAGTTCGAATGACTCCGATTTTGAAAGGTTGATTTTCTTTAAGTCGTATTGACCCCCATTTTAGAAATTTAAAATCTTTGAGTCAGATTAACTCCATTTTTAGAGATTTGAAATTCTTTGAGTCAGTTTGACTTTTTTTGTTTAGAAATTTAGAAATTCTTTTGAGTCTGATTAATTCAAGATTTGGAATCAGAAATTCTTTTTGACTCTGGATTTTTGAATTTGAAATGAATTGAGTATGATTGATTCCCTGATCTTAAGAACCTAAAATGATTAGAGTCTGATTAACTCATGATTTTAGAAGAATGAATTTATCTGAATTTGGTTGATCCCACGATTTCATGAACCTAAAGTTGATCGACCCCCAATTTTAGAAATTTAAATTGATTTGAGTCTGATCGACTCTGGATTTTGAAAAGTTAATTTGATTTGAGTCTGATTGACTCTAAATTTTGAAATTTTGAATTGATTTGAGTCTGATTGACCCTTGATTTCAAAAGATTAATTTAAGTATACTCAACTTCATTTTTTTTAAAAAGTGAATTGATTTGAGTCTTGATTGACTCCTGCTTTCAAGAAATAGAACTAATTTGAGTCTGATCGACTCTGGATTTTGAAATTTTGAATTAACTTGAGTCTGATTAATTCATGATTTTGAAAATTTTAAATTTATTTGAGTCTAATCGACTCCCAATTTTGAAGTTTGAATTGATTTGAAGTCTAAATTGACACCGAGGCATAATACGCAAAGCGTAGTCCAATCAATTGCATTTCAGAGAGCGCAGTCTGCGTTGACACCAAGGCATAAGGCATGAAGTGCAATCCAATGAATTGCATTTATCCAAAAAACCGAGATGGTTGCGGATAATGATAACCAAGCATCAAAAAGCATAGAGCTTAGAACGCATCTATGAGCATCAAAACAATGGGGTTTTGAATCGTCGCATTTGTTTGCATAACACGAAGCATGAAATTGCATGGGAATCCATCCTTACGTGCGCATGTGCATCATGATAAGATAGGTGCATTCATCTACATGATTGTTTGTGCCTGAGTGTTGTCCTATACTCAAACTTTGTCCTGGTTTGATTCCCGTCGGGATACATAGGCAGCTCACCACTTGAGCATGACCAGCACTGATCATCTAGGCATCTTGTTTTTGCAACGCACTTTGTTTTTACTTGAATTCAATAGTTTGGTCAAAGGCTTGTCTTCACACAAGCTTTGGCATTCACTTATGATACGCATTACTTCATAAGCTCTATCAAAGAGAGGCAAACTGTAGACACACTAATTTTGACCGACGTCGAATCCAGGGGATGATTACCTCTAGCTGATGATAATAATGTCCGACAGAATTTAAAGATTTTCTAACTGATTCAAGTTCTGTGGAGGATTCTTCAGTCTCAATAAAGTTTTTTAAGAAAAAGACCGGGTGTTTGGGGATACTCGGGTATGAAATACGTATAAGAAAAGCAGTTTGGAAAACCTGATTTTGAGATAAACTATAAAAAATGATTGGAAAATAAAATAAAAAGGAAGAAAAGGAATTTTAAAAGAAAAGAAAACAAAAAGATATGAATCATCACATAAATATGTACATAATCTATATAAGTATATATTTAAAAAATAAATAAAAAGGAGAGGGAATTTTGTTAGAAGCGGCACTCGGTGAAGCCGGCAGCACTCGCTGAGTGCCACAGATAACTCATTGAGTGTCGCCCACCGTAACAGACTGTTTTTCTTCAATACGTATGGAATATCATTGTACATGGGTTTTTACCCCAAATTTACCAAATTAGCCCTTTGTGAGTGGTCTATATAAGGAGATGGTCATCTCAATTATTGTGATCCTCGGACAAGTGAAGAAATATTAGAGATATATATACAATTGAGAGGAATTGAGAGAATTTTGAAGAAAACCAAGAGTTTTTTTGAAGAAGAATTTGAAGAATAACTTGAAGACTTGGAAGATCTTCATTAAGAAACAAGAAGCTTTGAGGATTCCTAGAGGTAATCTTCTAAATTTGACTTAGTTTGTCTTTAAATTCAATCACAATTCATAGAACTCTAGGACCTTCTTACATAATTTTCAAAAATTCTCTTCATACCTCATTTCATCACACACCACTAGAATTGTGATTAAATTTTCATATGTTTTCATTGATGTGGATCTAAATAAAGCTTTGGGTTTACGACAAAATAAGTTTGTAAACGAATTTTGACTTGGATTTTCAAATAAACTTTGATTCTATTTCCTTTTGCTTATACTCTTTTCTTAGGGTCCGTGAGATCTTCAATATCTTATTGGATTCCCTTGATTTTGATCCTTTAATCCACTATGATCCTATGATTTATATGGGAATTAAGGTTGATCAGGGCTATATCCATACATGATTAGTGGATCCAAATTTTGACTCATGATTTGGGTCCTCTAATTGGAAATATCATGGAATTCTTTCCATATTCCATGAAGGTCTATGTGGATTTTGTCATGTCTAGTCTCCAAGGATCATTATCTTGAGAGGAGAATAGAATACAATAAGTTTATATTCCTCAAGGATCATCAACTTGAGAGAGGAATTGACTTGTCATTTTTCATGGCTTGGCTATCAATATTGGTGTAGTGAATTTATTAACCAACTTTGATCAAAGATTTTTAATTAAATCATGATCCATTGGAATTGAATGAGAACAATTGGAATGTGTGCATAACACATGAATCTACCATCACAATTTTTGTTTTGGTTAAATTCCATAGTTAACATGGTTTGGTCTTAGGATTCATGAACTAGTTACTTTCTGTCTAAAATTTCAGAACAATAAGGTAGCATTTATTTAAGTAGATCAGAGCCTTAATCAAATAATTTTTTCTATATAGTCAAATGCGTTAAAGAGATCCTCTAAAAAGATGGATTCATTCAGATTTATTTACTATTTTTAAAAAATCATAGAGAAAACTTTGGATAGAGAGTTGTTAAATTCTGAGTGATGTCAAGTCTTGGTCCAATTCCTAGAGATTAGACCGTTCGATCTTTGATTTTCTTTTTGAGTTAGAAACTAGACTCATAGAGGCACATCATATCAAAAAATCATTAAGATCAAACCATGGGATCTATGTTTTTCTATTTTTCAATCTCAGGTTTTTTCTCTATAAATTCTGAAACTCTGTTGCAACTTTAATAAAACTTACTAATTATGATCCAAATGACTTTTCTATAATCTAAGGCTTAAACCATGTTTTGATTATGACTAATTGAGCCTAAATCCAGAGATTGAATGATCTTAGTCAATGAGTGATTTATAACTTACTCTTGTTCATGTTCATGCATCCATCACATAGGTATAGATTCTAGCAATTAGGACATCATCTTGTATTGTGTTAAGCCCTAATTAGTTGAACATAACTATGGGTTCCTTATGATCATGTTGGAATTTTGTCATTTCTATATGGACATTACATTGGCTCCTATTTGAGACTTGTATATCTATAGAGGTGTTGTAATTTCAACTAGTTAAAAGGAATTCATGATTATATCAATTTCTTGATTACTTAATAGATATAAGTTAGGAAGTGGACATGATGTTTAGGCGTTGAGACTATATCTTGTTCAAAGCATGTGAACTAACTCTTTGCTTTGTAGCGCTATTGAGGTATGATTTCCTGACTCTTCTCTAGTTTTTTATTTCTTGATTTTATTGATTTTCAAATCCATGCACGACACCTTAGATTAGGGTTTGCCTTATGTGTATATATGTGTTAGAGATCCTTTTTCTGGGTTATTTGGATCTATTTGTATGCATTGCACGTTTCTTTTCGCGACTGGATCGTGGGTGAGTTCCTTTGTTCCTTATTGCATATCATCTTGCTTGCTATTTGAATTACGTGTTTTTGTATGCCTTTTATCATTGGCAATCTTGCACCCCTTTCGACGTACTTTTGTAATGTGTATATATATTTGTATTAGTTGAGGGCATTCTTAGATTAACAATTTGATTACAAAGGATGTTGCGTAGGGGCCTATCATGAGATAGGATGAGAAGGGGTGTTTTAGTTTGCCGGGCTCCTTCCCCTCTCATTCCATAATCCTCGGACCTAGAAATCTCTGTTTTCCAAAAGATCAGTTTTCTTTTAAAATAGTTTCTTAATTTTTTCTTTAAAAATTAAGTGGCAACTTATTTTTGAATTTGAATTTGAAAAAAGTTTTAAAAAGTGTGGTTAAAGTGTTAAACTACGATACCACAAGCACCCTTTGTATTTATAGTGTAAAGACAATCTTCAACTGTTCTGGATGTGCTTTCGTGATATTTAGCCTTAATACCCACATATAGGTACAAGTGTGTAGCAATCAACTGTCTTTCATTGGTCTTGTTAGTTTGATGTAACTGCTTTTGGACCGGACAAATGAGAAGCCTTCTAGCTTTACCCAGGTTCATCTCAAGACCGAGCGAAGACCAAGTGAACAAACACCTCTTCCTTGATTATCCTTGAGTTGATATTGGACTCTTTTTTCCTCAGTCTGGGGATTTATGGGCCCCCCACTCCGTATCCTTGACATCGGTCTAGACCCCGAAATTAGGTTAGTCCTCAGTCTTATTATTCTTGGTCCAATCCTTTTCCTTTCTTAGGTTTATTTATCTCTAGCCTATCTTGACTCTGTCGGCCCAACTGGCCGAGCAGATGTTGGGTGTTAATAATACCTAATACGTTATCTGGTCTTGTCATCAAAAGTTCCAATAGTTGTCTAGTTAGAGTTAGCCTGCCGAGAAACATCAACATGAATCAAGAGGATTTGGAAACCAGAGTTACTGAGCTGGGAGCAACCATGAGTTGAAAGTCTAATTGATTGGCACAGGTTTTGAGTTTCGAGGAGTTGAAGCAACAGCAGCCGCACAACCCGCCAGGGTTCCCACTACCACTACCAGGGTTCATTCTGCCACCACCACTAGTGTTCATACCATCGCCTGCTACTGTGCATGAGAATGTTGGTGGAGAATAATGGTTTAATGGGGTCCCTCCACCCGTGTATGACAAGAAGATTTAGGAAAAAACTAGACAAAGTGGATAAGCTGGATAGCATGTTGTGAAAGAGTAAAGTGGTCGACAAATACGTGTTGGATTTGGAAGTTCTTTTTGAGCCCATCAAACTGAAACTACCAGAGAATTTCAAAATGCCTACCGTTAATCACTTCAATGGATTTTGAAACCCAAAAAGCCATATGAAACTATGCATAATCATTTTCTAATTGATTGCAAGGGAAAAAATGTACCGTTCTATCTGGTTGATACGGGCTCCGCTCTGAATGTCTGCACTTTAAGAATTGCCACAGCCTTAGGTCTAAGCATTCTAGACATCACCCCATTCGTATAGTCCATTAGGGCCAATGAAAACACGAAGAGAACTGTGATAGGGATTGTCTCTCTCCAAATTCGAGTGGGATCCCTAGTATGCACCGAGCCATTCTAAGTTATGGACATATCAGCCTTATCCAACTTGTTGATTAGGAGGCCTTGGTTACACGTCAACAAGGCTATATCGTCCACCATGCATTAAATGACAAAGTACATTCACAAGAAAAAGGTGAAGACTGTCAACAAAAATAGTTGGGGAAGTGAAGCATCATCAAGCTACGCTACTGTCTTTGAAATTCAAATACCACAACTAGAAGAAGGAGAAATTGAGGGATTTTACATGGAAGAAATCTGCATGATAAGTGATGAAAATAGGTTCCCCTAGATCCACTCCGCACTAGCCAACATTGTCCACAAAATGAACTTCTTCCCCAGAATGGGATTGGGCATTGTCAGCAAAGGATCCTTGAGTTTACCCAGATTAAAGGACAAAAGGGCACGTTTGCACTAGGATATGAGCCCACTAAAGAGGATATTGAGGTGCAGAAGCCATAGAAGAAAAGGATGAGAAGCCATAGAAGACTCTGAATGGATAGTTTGTAAAAGAAGGTGACGATTTCTCCTATTGTGGTTTCCAGAACCTTGGATCCATCAGGCTAATGGGAAAAGGTATCCTGGCCTTGAGATTTTGCTGATTGTGAGAGGCCTGCCTACCAAGGCCCATACTACATAGAGGTAGCTATCAAGACCCCTGGAGAAGACTAGATAAAGTACCTGGGCATTGAAGATCTTAAAAAAAATGTGGGAGGAATTTGCTGAAGAAAGAGAGGGAAAGAGGGCCAAGAGCCAAGATAATCAGATCATACTCATTAAGGAGGGACTAAGCAACCAGGTTGTAGAGTCATCTGTCTGAGTCTTCCCATTCCCTATTCCCCTAGAGTTTATACTTCCTCTTATGGAGTCTATACCCACGTCGGCCGATGTAGGCCCACCATTTGATCTAAGCACTCCATCTACTATGAATGAAATAAAAGACAATTTAGCTTACTCCTCGGTGTCTAATAATTGTGAATGCACAGATCTCTCTAAGAATCTTCCAATTGAACTTAAGCACATAATTAAAAAACCACCTACTTATGAAAATAATTGAAGACACTTTATCGATTAATCTAGGTAATGAAGATAATCTGCAAATTGTGCAAATTGGTTCAATGCTTAATAAAGAACAAAGTGAAAAACTAAGCATTTTGCTAAATGAATTCAAGGATGTGTTTGTGTGGTCTTACGAGAACATGCCTGGGTCGACCCTGACATCGTCTAACACCACATTCCTCTTCTTGCCAATTCCAAACTCGCCAAGCAGAAACTAAGGTGTATGAGACTAGAGTAGGTGCTCAAAATTAAGGAAGAGGTCGAAAAACAATTCAAAGTAGGATTCACCATTGTCACAGAATATCCATAATGGGTCACAAACATTGTACCGGTTCCTAAGAAAGATGGGCGAGTTCATGTGTGAGTCAATTTTTGTGATCTAAACAAAGCCATCCCAAAGGATGCCTTCCCGCTCCCCCATATCAATGTATTGATAGATAACAACGTAGTCCATGAGCTATTATCATTCATGGATGGGTTCTTAGAGTATAACCAGATATTGATGCACTAGAAGATTGAGAAAAGACAACCTTCATGGCACCTTGGGGGACTTACTGCTATAGGGGTGATGCCTTTTGAACTCAAGAACTCCGGGGCAAATTACTAAAGGGTCACTACCACTTTGTTACATGATATGATTCACAAGGAGGTAGAGGTGTACGTGGATGACATGATTGTAAAATCCAAGGATCGAGAAGGGCACTTGGTAGCATTGGAGAAATTCTTCAAAAGGTTGCACAAATACAAAATGAGGTTGCATCCAAAGAAGTGCACTTTTGGCATAACTTCTAGAAAGCTGCTAGGTTTTCTTATCACACAAAGGGGGATAGAAGTAGACCCTTCCAAGATCAAGGCAATTCTAAAGATGGCGCCACCGTAGTATGAGAAAGAAGTAAAAGGATTCCTCGGGAAGATCCAGTTCTTCATTCACTTTATCTCCAAGCTCACAGCTATGTGCAATCCCTTGTTCTGACTATTGAAAAAAGGAGAAAGGCTCCAATGGGATGACCAATGCCAAACTGCCTTCGATAAATAAAACCCTACCTTCAAATACCATTAGTTCTTTTACCACCTACCTCCCACAAGCCCTTATTCATTTATCTATCTGCCTCTAAGAACGCCAAGAGTTGTATGCTAACCCAAGAAGGAGAATAAAGCCACACCAAAAAAGCCATATATTACCTTAGAAAGAGTATGGCTGGGTATGAGCTCAACTACTCTAGCCTTGAAAAAACGTGTTGGGTTTTAGTCTGGTGTATTCGACGACTAAGGCACTATATGCTACCCTTCTTGGTTGTACTCATATCTTGCATGGATCCTCTAAAATATCTCCTCGAAAAACATGCCCTAACTGGTCGCATATCTCGTTGGTTACTGCTACTATCTCAATTCGATATCAAGTATGTGTAGGATAAACCAGTTTAAAAATTATTTCAAACGCGCAGCGGAAAAGATTCAATTATAATACTGATTGATATCCCAGGATCTACTACTCGCAAATTCTATAGATGCGCACAAGAGGGGACAAGATTATACCTTTGTGTCTTGAACCCAATTCTGATATCTTCAACCTTGGTGATGCAGCAGCCTCCTCTAGGTTGTCTTCACCCTTATGTCTCCTACGGATGCCTGCCGGAAAGACTAGAGATGGTGGGATCTCTAATTTAGAGGATAGGAGGGTTTAGGAAGTCTAAAATAGTTTCTGTAGAATCTGGTTAATAAAAATGACGAAATCTCTTTCCAGAATGCAGCTGCCCTTATATATAGATTCTAGAACCGACCTAGACTTCGAGCGATCGAAGATCTTCGATCAATCGAACCTTCGATTGATCGAACCATTCTCGATCGATCGGGACTGCCAAGACTTCAATCAATCGAACATACTTCAATCGATCGAACTTGTCATGACAACTCCCTCATGTATCTTTCCAAGTATCCTGGCAAAGCTAAGAGTGGGACCTCCTAGGCTCTTTATTTTTGGCTCTGACCAGTTTGTTAATTACCATGACCAAACTCTTTGATTAGCAAACTAACCAACTGGTCAGTTAACGTTTACTCCACTATAAAATGATAACTAAACTCCAACGCAAAAGAACATATCCGAAGCGATAACTAGACTTGTATGGTGTACTAATGTCCCTCTACCGTCAGCATTCGTAATCATATTCAGGTAGTCGGATAACTATTACTATCAACCTGAATCATGATTACTTCTTGTATTCCTTGAGTCCCATTCACCTCTCATGATTACCAAACATGTTGATAACTCTTATCAACAAGACTGCAATACTCAGTAATCGACTTGGTGACATTCTCAAGGGAATGCTTACTCTGAATAAGAGGGTAGATTCTATCTTGACAATATATGTTCAGAACCCTATGAACATGACATACCCAAGATACCCAGGTGTTGATCTTCAATAGACCTCACTGATTAGTAAGTCAAAGCAGCCATATCCACAGTCTGTGTTCATAATCGTCTCAAGATTGAGAACACGTACCTTGTACAAGTTATGAGTTCCTATCGACTGATTGACAGTCTTGAGTGTCAATAGGAAAACTCAGGTCCTTCAATACACTATAAGCACTAGCATATTAACTAAGAGTTACACTCTAGTGATTGAGAATAATCACTCCATCCAATGGTAGTTAATCATGCTACAGTGTAAACCTGATGAGATATCCAGTCTCATCATCCATTGTGACACGTTCTAAGTAACAAAGAATAGTAATTCGTATCTCACTTGTATGTATCTCATACATACATGAATTACTTACTATGATACTTAAGGATAACAATCATCTCATAAAAGAAACATACATAACTAAATGTAAAGCTGATATCCATATATTAAAATATCGATGTCTCATATATAAAGTAATGGTTTGAGGGCACAAACCCAACAAACTCCCACTTGCACTCACAACCATACAGGATTACATCTGAGACCTAAACTATCTAGATGACGATCAAAGACCTTCTGTGGCAAGGCCTTTGTAAACGGATCAGCAAGATTGTCAACGGTGGCAATCTTGGTGACAGTCACATCTCCACGTTGAACAATATCTCGGATAAGATGATATTTTCGCTCTACGTGCTTTCCCTTCCGGTGGTAAGCCACTGCCCCATTATTATCACAATAAAGCGTAATAGGTGACAGCGATGCTGGTACCACCTCGAGCTCCATAAGGAACTTCTTGAGCCAAACAGCTTCCTTTACGGCTTCACAAGCAGCCACATACTCAACTTCTGTAGTTGAGTCTGCAATGCATTTTTGCTTAATGCTCCTCCAACTAACAGCACCACCTCCCAAGGTAAAGAGATGTCCGGATGTTGACTTCCTCGAATCTTTATCTGACATAAAGTCCGAGTCAGTATATCCTACTGGAATTAACTCACTACCGCCATACATAAGCATGTAATCTTTAGTCCTTCTCAAGTACTTAAGAATGTGCTTAACGGCTGTCCAGTGCTGTGGACCTGGATTCGATTGATACCTGCTAACCATGCCAACGACAAAACAGATATCTGGTCTAGTGTATAACATCGTATACATGAGACTTCCAACTGCTGAAGCATATGGAATTCCTGCTATGTGATTCCTCTCCTCTTGTGTCTTAGGACACTGATCCTTGGAAAACGCTAAACCATGCCTGAAAGGTAACAAACCTTTCTTCGAATTATCCATTGAAAACCTAGTTAGCACTTTCTCGATATAACCAGCTTGAGATAATCCCATTATCTTTCACTTGCGATCCCAAAAGAGCTTTATCCCAAGAATATGGCTCGCCTCTCCTAGATCTTTCATATCGAAAGTACTAGCTAGCTAAACCTTGACCGTTGACAGCGCTGCTACAACATTCCCAATGAGTAGAATGTCGTCAATGTAAAGTATAAGAAAAGCCACCACTTTTCCTTCACACTTCTTGTATACACAAGGTTCATCCAGATTCTGTATGAAACCAAACGACTTGATCGCTTGGTCAAATCGGATGTTCCAACTCCTGGATGCCTGCTTAAGCCCATAAATGGACTTTTGCAGCTTGCATACCAAGTTCCCTTTTCGACCAGCTATGAACCCTTCTGGTTGTTGCATATAGATGTCCTCCTCAAGAAGAATGCAGTCTTGACGTCCATCTGCCAGATCTCATAATCTAGGCATGCAGCAATGGATAAGAGTATTCTGATGGACTTGGCATGGCTACCGGCAAGAAGGGTTCCTCATAGTCAATGCCCTCCCTCTGAGTATAACCTTTCGCTACAAGCCTAGCCTTAAAAGTCTCAACCTTTTCATCAGATCCTCTTTTCCTTTTGTAGACCCACTTACAGCCAATGGGTTTAATATTGGATGGAAGTTCCACAAGATCCCAGACCTGCTTAGAATCCATAGATTCTAATTCAGTCTTCAGAGCATTAACCCAATGAACTGAATCAACATCAGCCATTGCCTCTTTGTATGTGGCAGGATTAGATTCAGATTCTATGGAGACAGCTTCAAAAACTTCTCCTAAGAACATGTATCTATCTGGCTGGCTGATAATCCTCCCACTACGACGAGGTACTGGTACAGAAAAGGGTGAAAAAGTGGTGTTTCTTGATTTACATCGTTATTAACTGCGGGTTGGACTGAGGGCTCTCCTTCCATCTCTCTCAGATCTATCCTTCCCTTAGGTTTATGGATCATGATATAATCATCCTCCAAGAAAATACCATTTGTACTAACAAACACTTTCTGTTCTCTTGGATCATAAAAACACCATCCATAAGTACCCTTTGGATACCCTACAAAATAACATACTTCTGATCTAGAATCCAACTTGCTCATCTTTCCTTTCAGCACATATGCCGGACAACCCCATATCCAGAGATGTTGCAAAGAAGGCTTGCGCCTAATCCACATCTTCTGTGGTGTCCTGGTAATAGATTTGCTTGGTACTAGATTTAGTATGTATGCAGCGGTTTCCAAAGCATAACCCCAAAGGAATAATGGCAACTCTGAATAACTCATCATTGACCTAGTCATGTCTAAAAGAGTCCGGTTCCTTCTCTCCGCTATGCCATTCTGCTGAAGCGTGCCAGGTGCAGTCAACTGTGACAGAATCCCATTCTGTACGAGGTGATCAATAAACTCATTAGAGAGGTACTCGCCACCTCGATCAGATCAAATGGCCTTGATATGTGAGCCCAATTGCTTCTCCACCTCAGCCCTAAACTCTTTGAACTTTTCAAAGGCTTCAGACTTGTGCTGCATTAGGTACACATATCCATACCTAGAGTGGTCATCGGTAAATGTTATGAAATACTCATAACCACCCCTTGCTCTAATATTTATTGGTCCACACACATTAGTATGAAATAATTCCAACAATGCATCAGTTCTATTGCCCTTTGCAGGAAAGGGCCTTTTGGTCATCTTACCCTCTAAACAAGACTCGCAGACTTCCATTGGTTCGAGAACCAAATCGCCTAAGATCCCTTCTTTGACTAGTCTGCCAATCCTATGTAGATTGATATGGCCAAGCCTCATGTGCCAAAGCCTTGTTGGATTAGTGGAAGGTTCTTTTCTTTTAGATGGTATAGTTACCACTGAGTTATTAAGTTCCAAGCAAGAATCTTTAGAAATATTGGGAGTAATCACATACAAACCATTTGATTTAACACCAGAACATATAAAAGAACTATTTCTTTTAATAACAACTTCAGTTCCAAAATGAAAAGAATAACCATTATTTGTTAAATTAGAAACTGAAATTAAATTACGTCTCATTAAAGGGACGTAAAGTACATCTGATAAAATAAAAATTTTATTGTCTAAAAATTCTAAAACTACGACTCCAATAGCAATCGCAGATACAGTTGCGCTAAAACCTAGAGTAAGCACGATCTCCCCATCACTGCATTTCCTGGTTGATCTGAACCCCTGCAACGAATTACAGATATGGTTAGTCGCACCAGAATCAATGCACCAAGTGTTTGAAGTATCCGTAATAAAACTTACTTCAATCACATGTGATTCAATCATACCTTGAACTCTTGTAGCTAAGAATTCTGGATAGTTCCTCTTCCAGTGGCCCTTCTCACCGTATTGGAAACACTTTCCTTTGCCCTTACCTTTTCCCTTAGATTTTGCAATCTTAGGGACCGGTCCAACACTTGGACTACCAGTGCCAGCTTTCTTCTTCTCTTTCTTTCCTTTCGGCATAGATCGGGAAGAGGAAGCGCTTTTCTCAATGTTTAGAACGTTGACCCCAGGTTTGATCACCCCTTCCGCTGCCAAAAGAGAACTCATCAATTCGCTCATTAAAAAATCCGTTTTATTCATATCATAGTTTAATTTAAATTGAGCAAATGACGGTGACAGCGTGTTGAGGATCATATCAACTTGGGTCTGTGCATCGATGTTGGCACCTAGGGTCTCCAGCTCATTCAAATATCCAATCATTTTTAAAACATGTTCTTTAACTGGAGTCCCTTCCGACATCTTAGCACTCATTATCTTATGCATAGCTACCTGTCTAGCAGGCCTGCCATGCTCCCCGAACATCTTCTTCAGGGACTTGATAATGTCACTGGCGGAATTGTTCGACTAGAATTGGTGTTGTAACACACCAGCCATTGAGGCCAGAATGTAGCAATGAGCCATTCCATTCGACTTCTTCCATTTATCGAACTCGCGTCTGGCAGCTGCTGAAGCATTTGTCGCGGGTTCTTCAGGGCATGGGGTGGTGAGGACATATATGTGATCCTTCGCAGTTAATACGATGTCAAGGTTTCATTTCCATTCAGTGTAGTTATTTCCAGTTAACTTATTTTGAGTGAGTATGGTGGAAAGTGGACTAAATGTAGATATATACATTATGATTTACTGTAAAATCAAAAGACAAAATAAATATGAATATCAGATTTGACAGTTTGAAATAAAAGAATCCTTAAAACTCTTATTTTAAAACAAAGTCGCCGGAATATCAAAACAAAAGGATAAAGCCTCCGTGTGGTGGTCAATTTTTGATTTTTCGATTAATCAAGACTTGTCCGCTATGCAACTCTTGCAAAACAAGTTATGACTCCCGATCCCTCTTGATCTCTAAGTTTCTGAATAATGCCCCGTATAGGATCCCTTATCCATAGCTTAGCTAGTGTGTACCATTAACTAGGATCCAATCACAACCGTCTCAAGTAGCGCCTCCGTGCGGTGGTCACCCTCTAACACGTCTGATTGACCCTATCAAAGGAAGTTCACATCTAGTAATCCAATGAGTAATGCACCCTCCGAATGGAATGATCACCCCTGGCGAGGTGACATAGAATGCACTACTCATCTTACAGTGAACCGTTAATGGAAGATCGTGGGTGTCACTAAATAAGACCCTCTCCCACTAGATTTGGTAATTAAGGATTTTGCTTTTTAGAAAAAATTGTTTTTACACATTACCCATAAACATCCAATGTTTACTAATGTGATGAAAAAATGGTTTTTGAATTTTATTTTAGAAAACTTATTTTACGCGCATGCAAGTAATAACAATATATTTAAATTCCAATCACAAAACAAGCACATAAAATAAAAAATGAAATGAAAATAAAGACATCCAAACGATGCCTCTATCTCCCATGGCTCTATCTCCATAGAACCTCCTCTTGGTTTGGTCGCCTCCAGCTCCATCTTCATGGACAACGGCTTGCTCTTCCATCTTCATGGATTTTTTTATTCTATTACATTGGTCCTATGCTTCTTTTGAAGCTTACAATTCATCTAGAAATGAAAATTACAATAGCAACAATAAAATAAAAAGGCTAGAGAAACCGGTATGACTTTCTTATTCGTATGATTGAAGTCGCAGCGCCCTTTACATATGCCTTAAAACCAAACCAATAATAAAACATGATATACACCAATCTCAAAACATTCAAATACCAAAATTTAAATAGATCTTGGTGACATGGGAGATAGCGACTAGACTTGCTGCAAAAGGGTTAATCGAACACATCCATGCATATATATAACAAATATATAAATATATCTAACTATTGGAACGCCTAATTGATTCACACAGTGTATAAACCCTTTATGCACTGAATTAGAACTTAAAACAGTATCTCTCTTCTGTGTCACTGTTCGATTGATCGAACTTTCGATCGATTGAACACTGTTCAATCGCTTGAACATTCTATTTCACAGAATGATTTAAAAAATTTGCAAAATACTTTTTTTAATTTCAAAACACTTTAAAACTGTGAAACAGAGAACCTGACAAAGAATCTGTCTCGATCGATCGAATGCCATTCGATCGATCGAACATGTTCGAAGTTCGATCGATCGAAACCTGTTCGATCGATCGAAACGCTTGAGCACAGATCTTCGATCGATCGAACATACTTTGATCAATCGAATCCAACATACATCCAATCCAATCACAGATTTGTATTCTGCTGCGATAATACTGCAAAAACAGATATATGACAATGCCGTTTCGATAACAGTTCTAAAATCAATATGCAAATAATAACTAGTGTTCCAAAACGCATCTATAGATCCAAATAAGCGTGGCTCTGATACTAATTGTAGGATAAACTAGTTTAAAAATTATTTTAAATGCGTAGCATAAAAGATTCAGTTATAATACTGATTGATATCCCAGGATCTACTACTCGCTAATTCTACAGATGCACACAAGAGGGGACAAGATTATACCTTTGTGTCTTGAACCCAATTCTGATAACTTCAACCTTAGTGATGCAGCAGCCTCCTCTAGGTTGTCTTCACCTTATGTCTCTTGAGGATGCCTGCCGGAAAGACTAGAGATGGTGGGATCTCTAATATAGAGGATAGGAGGGTTTAGGAAGTCTAAAACAGTTTCTGCAGCGTCTGGTTAATAAAAACGACGAACTATCTTTCCAGAACGCAGCTATCGTATTTATAGATTTCCAGAACTGACCTAGACTTCGAGCGATGGAAGATCTTCGATCGATCGATCGATCGAGCATACTTCAATCGATCGAACTTGTCATGACAACTCCCTCATGTGTCTTTCCAAGTATCCTGGCGGAGCTAAGAGTGGGACCTCCTAGGCTCTTTATTGTTAGCTCTGACCAGTTTGTTAATTACCATGACCAAACTCTTTAATCAGCAAACTAACCAACTGGTCAGTTAACGTTTACTCCACTATAAAATGATAACTGAACTCCAACGCAAAAGAACATATCCGAAGTGATAACTAGACTTGTATGGTGTACTAATGTCCCTCTACCGTCAGCATTCGTAATCATATTCAGGTAGTCAGATAACTGTTACTGTCAACCTGAATCATGATTACTTCTTGTATTCCTTGAGTCCCATTCACCTCTCATGATTACCAAACATGTTGATAACTCTTATCAACAAGACTGCAGTACTCAGTAATCGACTTGGTGACATTCTCAAGGGAATGCTTACTCTGAATCAGAGGGTAGATTCTATCTTAACAATATATGTTCACAACCCTATGAACATGACATACCCAAGATACCCATGCGTTGATCTTCAATAGACCTCATTGATTGGTAAGTCAAAATAGCCATATCCACAGTCTGTGTTCATAATCGTCTCAAGATTGAGAACACGTACCTTATACAAGTTATGAGTTCCTATCGACTGATCGACAGTCTTGAGTGTCAATAGGAAAACTCAGGTCCGTCAATTCACTATAAGCACTAGCATATTAACTAAGAGTTACACTCTAGTGATTGAGATTAATCACTCCATCCAATGGTAGTTAATCATGCTACAGTGTAAACCTGATGAGATATCCAGTCTCATCATCCACTATGACACGTTCTATGTAACAAAGAATAGTAATTCGTATCTCACTTGTATGTATCTCATACATACATGAATTACTTACTATGATACTTAAGGATAACAATCATCTCATGAAAGAAACATACATAACTAAATGTAAAGCTGATATCCATATATTAAAATGTCAATGTCTCATATATAAAGTAATGGTTTGAGGGCACAAACCCAACAGTATGTAACAAGTAAGTTGGTAAATTGGAGAACTGTAGCTGAACACGCTGTTGATCTGAGGAAAGTGGAGACTTCCCATTCTTGGACTAGAATATCATGGAAGTCAAAGAAGAGTAGTGAAAATTGTTCTTTGTCAGAGCTACAAGCATGAAGGGATTTAGAGTAGGAATGATTCTGGTGTCACCAAATGGGACCACACCCCTTTGGTAGTCAAACTCAATTATAACTCCACCAATAACTCCACTGAGTATGAGGCATGCATTCTGGGTGTGGAAGCGGTGGTAGAATTAAACGTTCAAAAGTTGGATGTCTTCGGAGATTCAAACCTCATCATATCATAAGTGAGAAGAGAGTGGAAGGTGAGAGAAGAAAGATTGAAACCCTATCATGACCTTGATGGACTCAAGAAACAATTCGAGAGCATCACATTTTTTTACCTGCCCAGGGAGGAGAATCAATTAGACGAATCTTTCGCTGTACTAGCAACCATGATCAAAATCCCTGTTGGAGTCAAGATGATTGTGGATTGGTGCAAGAGGTCGTAGAGTCCTATCAGTGTCAATTATGTCCCGACAAGGATCCAAGGCTACATACAGAGACCCAGGCCTTGTAACTTTTAATCCACTTGACTAGAGTCGCCACCTGATTTTTATGGAATCAGAAAACTATGAGCTGACTTACTCAAAATGGAAGGGAGAAAATGGCTCGAGGGTCTTGGTACGAAAGGGAAAGGAGGCATATGCTTGGGCTAGAGCACCCTTCCTCACCCTACATTAAAGTAGGCCTTGCCAATGTCTTAGTTCTAAATTCATAACTGGTATTCTTTTCTCAATCATACTACATAATATATACATGAAATAAAGTGCATTTAGGTAAAAATCAATCAAGAGATTAAGTTCAAATAGCAATCGGATGTACATGCGACCCTAGAGAAGGATGAAAATACTTACAGTGGGCCAATCTCTCTCGAGATCAAATATAAAGAAAGGAAATGTGCATGGGATGCAAAGAGAACAAGAGAACTAACATTGGGGTGACTCAAGCGGAGTCGCAATGGCAATCAAAGATAAACGTGCTATGCAACATGCAACAACCTTAGATAATTTGTCTCTTACAAGTAAGCACATAACGGAGATTATCCTAAAGGATTTGTGTCGTTGATGCAAAATGTTGTAAACCTAGCAAAATCTCTTAAGAGAAGGATAAATAAATGTACACTACACATGGACACTAAGTCACATACGAAAAAGGTAAGATTAATGCAAGGAGTTGAATCCGAGTCATTCGAATCTTTGCATAAAATGCCACAAAAAAACCAAGCATTTCAAAAGAACAAAAGATATCCAAGCATACAAGTGAAATGCATAAGAAATGAGAGAAATAGTCGTCAATCAAAATTCCATATTTGAAGACCTTCATAAAATCATTCCAAAAGTAGACCTAAACAATGAATCAATTCAATTCTTTTCCAAATCATAAGTTCAATGAGCTAGGAAGGTTTTCCAAAAAAGTGGGACCTCATTTGCATGAATGATTTGGGAAGTTCTATCCATTTTAAAATTCTCTATGTAGACTCATCGACTGATCTTGTCACACCCATTCCAAAAAAATTTCATGGTTTATTTGACCTTATCTGGTATTTCTATGAATAGTAATTATACCTGTGTAGTATAATTCTGGTGAATTTGGATATGATAGTATCATTTCGAGAACTGTGGTGAGAACGTGAGAGATACGTTAACTAAAAAGGTAGGTCGTGTAGAGATTTCACAGAATATAGTTTTCGGACGTTATTTTGGACCCAAACGAAACTTAGTCGGAAACTTTTGAAATTTATAGTTTTCACTCGTAAAGTTATAAAATGGATGTGCGCGAAGTTTCGAGAACTAATTAGAAGTTTGAGGAACTCGTGGGGAGGTAAGCGTAATTTCCAGAACTTTTGTCTATATATAGATGAGGATGAGATTCATTCTCATCCAAACTTTCCAAAATATCTAGAGAGAGGAGAGAGAAGGGATATTTGGAGCCAACGGGCTTTGCGACGCCGATCGACGACCGTTCGTCCGTCAGATTTTCTCTAGATTTCAGATTTGAACTCGTGGAGGTAAGATCTACGTTTTGATACCACTTAGGCCGTGTTTGGCCAAGTTTTGTAAAGATATTAATTTTAGACTTTTGGGAAAAACAGGTATAAACTTGTAGGAATTTTCTCAAATTCGAAATCCGACGTTTATTTAGCCTCCTAGTCGATCCTTCAAAGTTTGGGGGAAATTGCACGAGGTATGAAGTTCTAACTTGTGAAATATAGGGAAATACATGTTTTATATTTCGACGACGACATTGTGATCCGGGCGAAATCCATGTATAAATTGTAGGCCCGTTAATTATGTACGAGCTAAAATATGAAAAGCATGTCTAAATTTATGCGACCACGTTAAGTTGTCTATGTGGGTCAAAGGGGAGTCTTATACAAATTCATACCGGAGTAAGCTTCTCGATGTTTGAGAATTTAGTAGCGACGGCTACTGTGCATGGTTGATAGACTTGGACTTGCCATGGCACTTGTGGATACAATGGTTGATAGACTTGGACTTGCCATTGGTATCGCAGTTTAAGACTTGGACTTGTCGCTACCGGATGAAGGTGTTTTTTTTCTCCCTAGAGACTATTGTATGATTTATGAGATTAAAGCATGATTTGTCATATATTGTACATGTTAGACTTGTACGCTCAGCATATAGCTGAGCAGTGGAGATGTACTCCATTGCAGGTAAAAAGAATGACAAGAAGAAGTGTGTGGAGTGAGGCCGATGACGCCGGGGAATCACCTTTGCATATGTTTTTGTTTTTAAATCCAAAATCTTGTGTAAGGATTTGTATATTATAATACGTTGTAATAGATCCTTGGATTAGCTTTGTAATATGGTAATTCTATACTTGAATGTTTGTAATTGTGTTTTAATATGTTGAAAATCAGTTATGGTTGGGATTGTTGTTGGTATTGAGAAGCATGAGTTGTTAATTTTCAGCATAGGGCTGCCCAGCAGGGGAGCAGTCGACTGGACCCAGGGTCAGTCGACTGGATCTCGTGTGTTTGAGACACTGGAAGTGAATAGTAAGAGAAGCAGTCGACTGGACCCCTTTATCAGTTGACTGGACACTGTTGATTTTTGGCTACTGCTTCTGATAGTGGAAAAGCAGTCGACTGGATTCTCCGAGTAGTCGACTGGACCCCTTTGATTAAGTTGCATTTTTGTGTTCTGCTTGACACAGTCGACTGGGAATCGTGATCGGTCGACTACACAGTCGACTGGCGACTGTTTTCAAAAACTGTTTCTTTTGAAGTGTTTTCCTTTAGCCAAAACTTTTTATAACTCTGATTTCAATGGATTTTACAAACTCAGAGGCTAATATTCCCCAAGTTTTAAATACCCAGTGTTGTTTTAAAGTTCTTTCCGCTGCGTATATTTATATGATTATTTGGATGAGCCTTGGTGGCGTGCCACGTGTCCTATTTCCACGCGTAGTGGGATGGGTCGTGACATTTAGTGGTATCAGAGCTGGAGGTAACAAAACTTTGGGAACGTTCGATGACGAGTGGAGTGTTGAGTGAATTGCCACATGTTTTCAATTGCATTCATGCATCTTAGAGATGTTTAATGCACATGGATGTTGTTTTACATACATGCTATTGTTATTGTTGTACATGCATTGTGTTTATGCATTGCAAACTACAGGATTGTAATCATGGATGACCGAGAGTTATCACCCCATACCCGACGAATGAATGAAATGGCAGAGATGATGGGGAATATGGGGGAAATGATATGGAATATAGCGCAGCGACTGCCTCCCACACCTCACATCGAAGTGGAACCAATAACTGTAGTAAATGCACCCGAAAATAGGGGTATGAGATCAATATCTGAACAGTTTACTCGAAAGAAACCGATGGAATTTCAATGGACACCCGATCCAACGCTCGCAGAACATTGGATAATGGACATGGAACGAATCTTCCGATCTATCCCGATGACCGATAGGGAGAAGATGGAAAATGTAAGTGATGTACTGAAAGGTCAATCCCAGAACTGGTGGATAAATGTACTAGATCAAGGGGCACCGATTACTTGGGAAGGGTTCAAGGCAGAATTCAATCGCCGGTTCTTTCCGCGTGCCACCTACAATACAAAGAAGCGAGAATTTGATAACTTGAAGCAGGGAGATATGACTGTAACCGAATATACTTCCAAGTACAATGTGTTGTTGAGGTTTGGCAAGGGTTCAGTACCAGAGGAGGAAGATAGAGCAAGGAAATTCGAAGAAGGTTTAAGGGAAAATATTCGTTTAAGGGTGGAAACCTACGAACATTCGACTGTGATAGCAGTACAACAAACGGCGCTAGTGGCCGAGAGTGGAATGGAAAGGTCGAGGCACAATCAGCACGAAAAACGAAGCAATGAGAGTGGAGATAAGAACCAAGGCGGATCTTTCAAGAGGCCATTTCAAAGAGGCTCTGGTTCTAGTTCCACTGATTTCAGGAGAACGCCAAGTAGCATACCGTTGTGTTCGCTTTGCAACAGACCACACTCAGGCCGATGTTTCATGACCAAACCCCAGAACAGGAACCAAGGCGGGGGTAGTATAAATTCAACACCCAACATGAGAGGCAAGTGTTATGATTGTGGAGTATTTGGGCACCAAGTCAGGGATTGCCCGAGGAAGTATCTTCAGCAAGGAGCTAGTTCTATGGCTTCCAGTGGGTCGAAGCCTAGATAGTCCAATGACGGAGGACAAAGGACGGAGCAACGTCAAAGAAGAGCATATCAGATGAACCCAGGAGATGTGACTGCTTCCGAGACAGTAGTCTCAAGTATGGTGCTTCTATGTTCGCACTTAGCACACGTACTTGTTGGCTCGGGATCTATGCATTCATTTGTATTACATGTTTTTGTTGAACATTTGAATGTTAAATCGGCACCGTTAGGATATGAATTGTCTATTTCTATGCCACTTAGTAAATCGATAGTGATGTCTACTATATATAAGAACTGTGAAATCAAATTAGGCGAGAAGTTGATGACTGTAGACCTTATACTGATTGGGGTGAATCATTTTGATGTGATACTGGGAATGGATTGGTTAGCCCTTAACCAAGCTACGATAGATTGTGAACGAAAAGAAGTTAATTTTCGATCACCGGTACATGGGAACTTTTATTTCCAAGGAAGTGGGGTTACACCGCCGCCGTATTTGATTTCAGCTATCCGGACGGGAAGATTATTGAAAAAGAGATGTCACGGATTCCTATGTTCAGTGATCGATGTCTCAGCGACCGAATTCAAAGTAGAAGCCATTCCGATAGTGCGAGATTATTCAGATGTCTTTCCTGATAATCTACCAGATGTTCTTATTGAGAGAGAAATTGAATTCACCATTGAGGTAAAGCCAGACTCAAGACCGGTATCCAAGGCACTGTATAGAATGGTACCACTAGAATTGAAGGAACTGAAGGTTCAACTACAAGAGTTACTTGATAAAGGTTTCATTCAACCAAGTATTTCTCCTTGGGGGGATCCAATGTTGTTTGTAAAGAAGAAAGACGGTTCAATGCGTATGTGTGTAGATTACCGAGAACTAAACAAGTTGACGATTGAGAATAAGTACCCGTTACCTAGAATTGATGACTTATTTGATCAACTTCGTGGGGCACAACTGTTCTCCAAGATAGACCTGAGATCGGGTTACATCAGTTGAAAGTGAAGGCCGAAGATGTCGAGAAAACAGCTTTCAGAACGCGTTATGGACACTATGAGTTCTTAGTTATGCCATTTGGAGTTACCAATGCACCAGCCGCGTTCATGGATCTTATGAATCGAGTATTCAAAGATTATTTGGATGACTTTGTGATTGTATTCATTGACGATATCCTTGTTTATTCGCCAAGTGAGATAGAACACGAGAACCACTTGAAGTTGATACTTCAGAGATTGCGAGAGAAGCAACTATTTGGAAAACTTAAGAAATGTGAATTTTGGTTACCCAGTATTACTTTTCTTGGTCAGGTAATTGACAAGAATGGAGTATCAGTTGATCCTCACAAAGTAGAAGCTGTATCAAATTGGCAAAGACCGACTTCCGTATCCAAAATTTGAAGTTTCTTGGGATTAACAGGATACTACCGCTGTTTTATTGAATATTTCTCGAAGATCTCATTGCTAATGACAAAGTTAATGAGAAAGGGAGTTACATTTGAATGGAGTCAGGAATGTGAAGACAGTTTCCAAGAATTGAAAGCACGACTAACGAGAGCACCTATCCTGATAATACCATCCGGAACTGAGGGGTTTGTGATCTATAGTGATGCTTCACACAAAGGGTTGGGATGCGTGTTGATGCAAGGGGGTAAAGTGATGGCTTATGCTTCTAGACAATTGAAGGCACATGAGATTAATTATCCGACTCATGATCTAGAATTAGCTGCAGTAATTCATGCATTGAAGATTTGGAGACATTATTTGTACGGAGAAAAGTGTGAGATATTCACAGACCACAAGAGTTTGAAATATATTTTCACCCAACAGGACTTGAACATGAGACAGCGAAGATGGTTGGAGTTGATGAAAGATTATGATCTTTCGATTGAGTACCATCCGGGGAAGGCGAATGTAGTAGCCGATGCATTAAGCCGGAACACGCCGAGGAATTTAGCCGACGAGCTAACACAACAAAAGGAGTTGATAAACGAGATGGAACGCTTAGAATTGGATGTGATTCCAGGGACCAATGATGACTTGATGATGGCGATTGTAGCACACCCAGATATTATTGAAGAGATCAAGAAAGAACAATTTAACGATGCCTATTTGTACAGAATGAAAGATGAGATATCTTTGGGAAAGCGACCTGGTTATGTATTAGAACAAGGAACGTTGAAACTGGGAAATCGATTATGTATACCGAATGTGAAAGACTTGAAAGAGAGAATTTTAGAAGAAGCTCATAGTACAAAATATTCAGTGCACTCGGGAAGTAATAAGATGTACTGGAACTTGCGAGAAAACTTCTGGTGGAAGGGTATGAAGCGTGAAGTCGCTAAGTTTGTATCCGAATGTTCGGCATGTCAGTAAGTGAAAGCAGAGAGACAAGTACCTGCCGGATTGCTACAACCATTACCAGTGTCGGAATAGAAGTGAGACGAGATCACGATGGATTTTGTTTCTGGATTTCCCCGATCATCCATCAAGAATGACAAGGTTTGGGTTATAGTCGACCGATTAACCAAGTCAGCTCATTTTCTACCGATCAAGACGACTAAACCGTCTAAGTTAGCGAAATTGTATGGGAAAGAGATTGTAAGGCTACATGGAGTCCCAGCTGTGATTATTTCCGATCGCGATAGTAGTTTTACGTCAAGATTTTGGGGAAGTTTGCAAGAAGCTATGGGTACAAAATTGAGTTTCAGTACTGCATTTCATCCTCAGACCGATGGACAGTCAGAGCGCATGATTCAGACGCTAGAGGATATGTTGAGACTTTGTGTATTAGATTTTGGGAGCGATTGGGAGCACCACTTGCCGTTAATTGAATTTTCTTATAATAATGGATTTCAGTCAAGTATCGGAATGGCACCGTATGAAGTTATTAGGACCTGAGTTAATACAGGTGACTACTGAAAAGGTGAAGTTGATTCAAGAGCGACTCAAGGTAGCTCAGAGCCGATATAAGAGTTATGCAGACTCTAAACGACGACCGATGAATTTTGAAGTTGGAGATTTTGTATACTTGAGAACATCGCCTTCGAAAGGCATTGTACGATTTGGGAAGAGGGGAAAGCTAAATCCGAGATTCATAGGACCTTTTGAGATCCTAGAGAGGGTTGGTCCAGTAGCTTACCGATTGGCATTGTCATCCGAGTTGGAACATGTGCACAATGTGTTTCACGTGTCTATGTTGAGACGTTGTATGACTGACACGAGTAAGATCATTGTACCTGAACCGCTGCAGATTCAGGGGGACTTGACTTATGTTGAACACCCTGTAGAGATCTTGGACTGCAAAGAACAAGTTTTGAGAACCAAGACTATTCCAATGGTGAAAGTGCTATGGTGTAGTCATACGCTGGAAGAGGCTACATGGGAAAGTGAGGAAGACATGAGGAATAAGTATCCATACTTATTCGACGCATGAGGTAAAGTTTGGGGACAAACTTCCTTTTTGGAGGGAAGAGTTGTCACACCCGTTCCAAAAAAATTTCATGATTTTAATATGCATATTCAGATTTTGTGGATTATCAATGTTCGTTGATAATGGTGGATTGAGGTTGACTGTGAGTCAACGGTAAGGTGTCAGTGAGGACACGGGAACATGGAAGTTCATATTGTATAATCATGAATAAATGACATTTATATGATTTAAATGTTATTTGACCTTATCTGGTATTTCTATGAATAGTAATTATACCTGTGTAGTATAATTCTGGTGAATTTGGATATGATAGTATCATTTCGAGAACTGTGGTGAGAACGTGAGAGATACGTTAACTAAAAAGGTAGGTCGTGTAGAGATTTCACAGAATATAGTTTTCGGACGTTATTTTGGACCCAAACGAAACTTAGTTGGAAACTTTTGAAATTTATAGGTTTCACTCGTAAAGTTATAAAGTGGATATGCGCAAAGTTTCGAGAACTAATTAGAAGTTTGAGGAACTCGTGGGAAGGTAAGCGTAATTTCCAGAACTTTTGTCTATATATAGATGAGGATGAGATTCATTCTCATCCAAACTTTCCAAAATATCTAGAGAGAGGAGAGAGAAGGGAGATTTGGAGCCAACGGGCTTTGCGACGCCGATCGACGACCGTTCGTCCGTCAGATTTTCTCTAGATTTCAGATTTGAACTCGTGGAGGTAAGATCTACGTTTTGATACCACTTAGGCCGTGTTTGGCCAAGTTTTGTAAAGATCTTAATTTTAGACTTTTGGTAAAAACAGGTATAAACTTGTTGGAATTTTCTCAAATATGAAATCCGACGTTCATTTAGCCTCCTAGTCGATCCTTCAAAGTTTGGGGGAAATCGCACGAGGTATGAAGTTCTAACTTGTGAAATATAGGGAAATACATGTTTTATATTTCGACGACGAAATTGTGATCCGGGCGAAATCCATGTATAAATTGTAGGCCCGTTAATTATGCACGCGCTAAATTGTGAAAAGCATGTCTAAATTTATGCGAGCACGTTAAGTTGTCTATGTGGGTCAAAGGGGAGTCTTATACAAATTCATGCCGGAGTAAGCTTCTCGATGTTTGAGAATTTAGTAGCGACGGCTACTGTGCATGGTTGATAGACTTGGACTTGCCATGGCACCACTTGTGGATACAATGGTTGATAGACTCGGACTTGCCATTGGTATCGCGGTTTAAGACTTGGACTTGCCGCTACCGGATGAATGCGTATTTTTTCTCCCTAGAGACTATTGTATGATTTATGAGATTAAAGCATGATTTGTCATATATTGTACATGTTAGACTTGGACGCTCAGCATATAGCTGAGCAGTGGAGATGTACTCCATTGCAGGTAAAAAGAAAGACAAGAAGAAGTGTGTGGAGTGAGGCCGATGACACCGGGGAATCACCTTTATATATGTTTTTGTTTTTAAATCCAAAATTTTGTGTAAGGATTTGTATATTATAATACGTTGTAATAGATCCTTGGATTAGCTTTGTAATATGGTAATTCTGTACTTGAATGTCTGTAATTGTGTTTTAATATGTTGAAAATCAGTTATGGTTGGGATTGTTGTTGGTATTGAGAAGCATGAGTTGTAAATTTTCAGCATAGGGCTGCCCAGCAGGGGAGCAGTCGACTGGACCCAGGGTCAGTCGACTGGATCTCGTGTGTTTGAGGCACTGGAAGTGAATAGTAAGAGAAGAAGTCGACTGGACCCCTTTATCAGTCGACTGGACACTGTTGATTTTTGGCTACTGCTTCTGATAGTGGAAAAGCAGTCGACTGGATTCTCTGAGCAGTCGATTGGACCCCTTTGATTAAGTTGCATTTTTGTGTTCTGCTTGACACAGTCGACTGGGAATCGTGATCGGTCGACTACACAGTCGATTGGCGACTGTTTTCAAAAACTATTTCTTTTGAAGTGTTTTCCTTTAACCCAAACTTTTTATAACTCTGATTTCAATGGATTTTACAAACTCAGAGGGTAATGTTCCCCAAGTTTTAAATACACAGGGTTGTTTTAAAGTTCTTTCCGCTGCGTATATTTATATGATTGTTTGGATGAGCCTTGGTGGCGTGCCACGTGTCCTATTTCCACGTGTAGTGGGATGGGTCGTGACAGATCTTACAAAAATCATAACTAAATTCTCAGAGCACATATGAAAGCCTATCTTATGTCAAACGAAAGGAATTTCATTTATGTTTATGGGAAAAATACTTTCATAAACCCAAATTGAACATAAGCATTCAGATTTGAAGCAGACTTCACTGTTCTGGAAGTTTAATATAAATGATTTGTGCCCAGACTTGTCGACTAATGTTGCAAAAATCATAGCTTAATTCACAAGACACCTATGAAGGTATATTTTATGTCAAAAGAAAGCTATTTCATTCAAGTTTATAAAAAAAATACTTTCATAAGCCCAGATTGATATTAAGGTCTCTGAAATCGAGTTGAATCAAACTCTATTAATCTAAAATTTTAATATTATGTGACAAATGAAAAATATGCAAAGTGGGCAAGCAAAATCACTCAAACATATTATTTCAAGCTTTTGGTATTTCTTCTTATTATTCTAAAATGGTTCTTAAGTCATATTTTAGATTTATTACCGGGAAAACAAAGTATGATCATTTTGTAGACATGATTCATTTACAATATAGATTTGGAAGATTTTAGGATAGTCTTACTTTGTTTATTCTCTCAAAAGATAATCTTAGCTTGATCATCTTGATTTTATGCCAGTGTAATATTATCAAGCTAAGGATTACTTCCAAAAAGAATGTAGATTGCATCATCCAGTCATTTTAAAAATTAGAACCATAAATAAGTCACGTCCAAGTACATTTACTGTCTTTTCGATAATCTTTTGGAAATAAGTGAGGTTCATCAAGGCAAACCGGATGAAGGTGATTTCATCCTACTCATCTATAAACTTTAAAGTCATGCCTCAGTGGTAATAATGAGTTTTAAACCATGGATAAAATCAAATTTACTTTAATGAACAATTCTTAGTTCATTTATTTTATCTTATGGCAAAAACACTTTTGGTGCAGTGAGAAGTCCTTTAGAAAGATCAAATTCATGAATGAAGAAGTTTAAGATGACTTCCAATCCAATATGCCTTTCTTGGTAAAGAACACCAAACTAGTTGGTTGAAGGACTTACAATTATCATCTTGGTATACCCAAAAGAGGAAATAGAAGTACATGTACTTAAATAGAGTCATAGAAGGAAATGTACATCTTCATCATGGACTCACATCAAAAGGCAAAGAATGATTCAAATTCAAGTGTATGCATATATGTTTTTTACCAAAAGAGGAGAGAAAACTCAAGAACACCAATCATCTTTAAAGTGAAGGAAAAATATAAAAATAGCATCTCTAATCCATATTTTATCAACAAAATTAACTAGAACTTGGATCTTTGTGCAAGTTGTGAGATGAATCAAAGCAAAGGTGTAAGAAAACAAAAAGAAGAAGAAAAAGATCCAAGCTCTAGAAATACATACATACAAAACTAGTAGATTAAAGAGGTAGTTTAGAGTTACCTCTTGAAGATCTCTCAAAAATTCAAAGATCGTTGGAGGAAAGTTGTTTCTTCTTCAAGTGTTCTTGAACTCCAAAGCAAAGGATGCAAAGATGTCAACTTATATTCTAACTTAGATCTTCTAAAATACTACTTCTTTTTAACTTTTCAAGAAAACAAAAAGAATGTTTTTCTTACTTTTTCATTTTCTATTCAAGAAAAGACAAGCACAACTTCTACTAACTTCAAGACATTCTAATGCAGGAATTCTAAGAAGATTGTAGTTGTTTGGATGCTAGCTTACGCCTTTCATGATGTGTCAAAGAGAAGAACATGCGGTCCAATTTATAGGCAAACCATGTATGATTTTGGTGTCTTTGAATGCATAGAAAGAGGGTAACATGGTCAATTCAGGGACCAAACAAAGTTTCAAGGCAATTTACTTTCACAACACATGTGTATATACAGCATGTGTTACAAAAATCAAGTGGCAGAGAAAAAATGGAGGTGGCGGCCCTAGCAGGGCCTGCTAGTGGCAAGTGGCAGCCCCACTTGCTTTTTGGGTCCCTCTAGGCCCCCTCAGCTCTCCTGTCAAAAGTGATTTTCTTAAAAGTGATTTTTCCCCTCTAGAATCGCCTATTTTTTCATCATTCGAAAGCTGTAAGATTGAATTTCATTCTGAAAATATCCTGAGAGTAATTTTCAAAAGAATTTATCATCAATATTGATTTAGAAGTCTCCCAGAATCCTTGTGCTCTATTTCATAGTTAGCTTCCTACGCTCGCCAGTTTTGAAAGATTATCTGAAATTGAGATATCGAACTCTTGAAATTAACATCTGAGACCTTAATGACCATTTTTCCCTAAGTCATATGTATATTTTGAAATAAATTTTGAGAAAATCACCAATCTATCTTGAAAAAGCTTACTTTGGACTCTCAGAACACTATCCGGAGTCCATACTTTCATTGTGCATAACCGAGATTCCTTCTTCGAGGTATTTTCATCATCGAGACCTTCAAGAGGTTATTCTCCCTAAATGGTGAGAGTGTGGTCAAAATTGGGTATCTACAATGATGCCCTTGGTAATTGAGTAGAGATATGAACCATCGTTTAACGTGATCACTGCGATCGAGGAAGAAGAAAGAGAATACCATGGTATCGAGACATATGGGACTTTATAGAGAGAGGAGGATACTCTAAGGAATCTACCGAAAGAGACAAAAGAGCAATCCAAAGGTTCGCCGCACAGTTCATCCTTTGTTGACAAAAGCTATTGAAGGGTACAATGGTCATATCCTAACATGTCTATTTGGAAGGAGTGGCAGAAGGATGATGGAGGAAATACATGAAGGAATGTGTGGTCCCCACATGAATGGTCATATGCTACCCAAGAAGATCATAAGACAAGCGTACTACTGGACAATGTTGGAAAAAGATTGTTGCGAATACGTGAGAAAGTGCCACAAGTGCAAGATCCATGAAAACATGATGCATGTACCGCCATCTCTATTCTATAGTAAGACCTCTCCATGGCCATTCTCAACCTGGGGAATTAATATCTTCGGCGAGATTATTCCAAAGGCTTTGAATGGGATTAGACACATCCTGGTAGGCAATTGACTACTTCACAAAATAGGTCAAGGCTGCAACATATGCCAAGTTGGGGCCAAGGTGTTCATTAAGAGAAACCTCGTCTATCATTATGGAGTCCCTCAAGAGATTATTTTAGACCATAGAAGTCACTTCAAAGCAGAAGTCAGAGAATTGTTTGAAGAATACAAAAGTGCCCATCACAAGTCATCGCCATACAGACCAAGAACCAATGGGGCAGTTGAAATCCCAAACAAGAATATCAAATTCATATTATAGAAATCGGTAGATACCAACAATGACTAGCACGAGAAATTATCGTTTGCACTTTAGGGGTGCAGAACATCAATAAGGATGTCTATAGGAGTGAATCATTATTCCTTGCTAGTTTGGATGGAAGCAATACTCCCAATAGAGATAGCATTACCTTCGCTATGGGTTATGGCCGAATGTAAAATTTTAGAATTTGAATCACTAAGGGAAAGGTACAAAGATCTGGCACTCATATACTAAAAGGGCTTTGCTATAGTTCATCATGTTTAAACCTACCTATAGACACCCAAATTTTGACCGGACTATTGAACCTAGAGAGAATTACCTTTGGATAAAATGGTGATACTGTCCAACGTGCTCGGACCTTTAATGAACTCTTCAAAAACTTCGAAAAGATTTATAATCAAATTTTATTTAAAAAGGGTAAACTAATCTTCAAGGGAAAGTTTCTATGATTTATCAAGTATCAAATACGTGAGGTAAAAGAAATTAGAGTATTAGGGATGACAAAGATCCAAGGAAAAAGATTCGGGAGCTTAAAACCATCATATTTCTTTTTTATTATTATTTCAAAAAAAGAGGAGAAGTCACAATTGATGAAAAACTAAGATAATTAGGCTATTGAAATGAATTCTACTTGTTCGAGATCTTTAAACAATTTAAAGAATATTTTTCTCATAACATTTGAAGCTAGAATAAGTCAAATGAAGAATTTTCAAGGCAAATAAAGTATAAAAAGACAAAAAGAAAAAGAAAATATTCAAAAAAGACAAGAACCGGCACTCAGGGACACGAGTTGTCACTCAGTGAGTGTCGGTACGGCAATTACTCAGTGATACTAAGGCATTCACTGAGTGCCGCAGAGTTCATTTTGAGTGCCGTGTTGAATGCAGCTTTGAGAAATAATATTGCTTCTAGAATTTTCTTTGTATCACTGAAATATCCCATATGACCTCGTTTCTTGAGGACGTATATACCCTTAAGTCATCTTTAACAGGATAAGATCATCTTGAATTAATAGACAAGAATACCTTCCCCTTTGAGAATTTCTCTATAAATATAGACCCCTTTCAAGGGAGAAGGAGGTTGGCTAATCTTGGTTAATAAATTTAGAAAATTGAGAGAAACTTGGAGAGAAGGAGAGATACAATTTGAGTTTCTTTCAAAGAAATTAAGTCTTTGAAGATCTAAGATTAAAAACTTATGGAATTTGAATAGATCAAGAGGAAGAAAAGAGAAAAGAAGAAAAGCTTGAAGAAGAGAAGTGAACAAGACTTAAAGATTGATCCAATTCAATAAAAATCCTTGTGAATCTGAGTATTCCCAAAGGTAATTCTCTCATCTAGTATGTTATATTTTCATATTTCAATCACAATTCTTATAATTTTAGGATCCTTTTACACAATTTTCAAAATGTCTCTTCTAACCCCATTCCATCACACACCACTCGAATTGCGATTGAATTTTCATTATTGATTTGGATCTAGTTGATCATGGATTGAGTTTTGAAATAAGCTTTTCAAAAGAAAATTTGCTTTGGATGATCAAGTTAGTTTGAATTCTATCTCTCTTTATTTATGCTCTTCTCTTTGAAATCAATGGGATCTTAAATATCCCACTTGAATTCCTTAAGCTTGATCTCTTAATTTTCTATAAATTGGTGATTTACGTGATGATTAAGACTGATTTTGATCATGCTTAGGATCAATCGGTAGATTCAAGTCTTGTATCCATGGCTTAGATCTATGAGATTGATGGTTTCATAGAATGCTCTTCATATTCTATGGAAATCTATGAAGGTTAGTGTTCTTAGACTCCAAGGACCATTGATTTGATAGGGGAATCAAATAAAATAAGTCTTACTTGCTCAAGGACCATCAATTGGAGAGAGGAATTAGTTCTAGAATAAGCCGATTGTAATGGTTTGATGGTTAGATTCAACTAAGCTTAAGTGTTTAGGCATATTCATGGAATTGAGTAAAATTCTTAGAGATCTCCATGGAGGTTTCTTCAAGGTTGAATTCATGAATGTCCTTGATGCTTGATTGATTATCTTAAGTGGTCATAACCAACACTTGGCTCAAACTATCTCTAGAACTTTGGACCAAATTGAGTTTAAATAAGAAATGACAATTCAACAATGGTGTAGTGATTTCAATGATGATCTATGATCAAAGATTTTTAATTAAATCATGATCTGTTGAATTTGAAGAAGACCAATTGGGATGTGTCTATAACACCTAGGTCAAACATTGCAATTTTGTTTTTATTAGATTTCATGGATAACATGGCTTGATCATAGGTTTTGCAACCCTATTGTTCTCTGTCCAGAATTTCAGAATAGTGAACCACTTTTTATAATAAATAGATCAGAGCCTTCATCAAGTATTTTAAGCTCGACATATTTTTTTCATGAATTTCAATGAGCTAATAAGATCATCTAAAAGGATTGAGAGGATTTAGATTCGTTTGCTATTTTTAATAAATCGTACAAAATCTCTGGACAAAGAGTTAATAAATTCTGAGTGATGTCTGATCTTGGTCCAGCTGATCTTTACTTTTTTTTAGATTATATAATAGACACACAGAGGTATGTCATACTCAAAAATCATTAAGATCAAGCCATAGGAACAATGAGTGTCCTATTTTTGTATATTTGATTCCTCTTCTGTAAATTCTGGAATTCTGAAGCAAACTTGGTAAGTCTCACTTATTTTGATCCAAATGGTCTTCTATTGCCTTAATGCTTGGGACATGTTTTGAATAAGAATAATTAAACTCAAATCCAAAGGTCAAGTGGTCAAAATCATCAAACAATTCATGTCTTATTCATTTCCATGCATTCATGATCATCATGTTTAAAGATAATACTTATATTTTTGGTTATAGAGTATAGGATCATGATTGTCTGAATATCATCATGGATTCTTTTTAAATATGTTGAAACCATATCATCTCTATGTGGATATTACATTTGCTCGAAGTTAAAGTCCTTCTGGACCTTCCAGTTGAGACTTGTATGTCTATAGGGATGTTACGATTTCAACGATTGGAGAGAATTCATAATTTTGGTCAACCCTATTTGTTTTGTTAGATTTAGATGAAAATTTGATAATACTATATTCAATCATGTTGACTAACCTTTGTTTTACAATGCACCCGAGGTAAGTCCCTCTGTCTTCTCTCAAGTTTATTTCATCATTAATTTTATTGATTTTTTGACTTCATGCGTGACAACTTAGATTAGGGTTTCGGCCTTGTACGCTTATATGATTAGAGACTTTTTTTCCTAGGTTTTCTATATTTTGTATGCATTGCATGTTTCCCTATCATAGTTGGATCTCGGGTTAGTTCTCTCATTCTCGGTTACATAGCATTTGTGTGCTATTTGAACTTACTTGGTTATGGATGCCATTTTTTTTGTTAGCAATCTTACACCCCTTTTGACTTGTTTGTGCTATGTACATCCATATCTATCTATTGACTGGGACACACATAAACTATTTTAAATTGAATAAAAGGATGGTGACTAGAGGCCTATTCAGGATAGGATGAGAGGGGGTGCTTTAGTCCCATCGGGCTCTTTCCCCTCTCATTCCATGATCCCCAAACCTAGAAATCTCTGGTTTCATAAAAAGTAGCTTTCAAAATGGTTACTTAATTTATTTCCTTAAAATTAAGTGTTGACTCTTTCTTTTGTTTTAAATTGATTTGAAAAAATTGAGAAAAATAGGCCAGAAGCAGTTGCCCCAGCATGTCCACAATCCGATGACTCTACTGGGGATCGAACCCAAAATCTCTGGTTTCACAGACTAGATATTTTAGGTTCATTTGAGGATCAGACTTGAAAGCATACTCTCATTCAATTTATTTGATTTATGTGTGTCTGTTTGCATAGTACTTGTGTCACGCCCCGGCGTAGCCAAAATATGAAAAAATTTAAAATTTTCATCTTGGACCCTGAGGCACGTGACTGGTGGAAGTACCGAATTGTCCATGACCAAAATAATAATAACTAAATGCTATGACAAAAGGGTAAAAGCAACATCTATTACTAGAATATATTACAATGAAAGGCTACAACAGTACTGGCTAATTAAATACATAAGAGTCTTATGGCTTTCGGCCTTACAAAAACTATTACAAAAATAAGATAAGTCTTCTGATTACAACAAAAATATTTACAAAGGGAAGCTGCTGATCTTCTTCCTAACTCGCATAACCATAATCTTCTTCAATATAATCTTCTTCCACGTTATATTCTTGAGTAGCTCCATAGCCTGTGTTCTTGTGACCTGGATAAGCTGGACATGGGAATGTCCAGCGACATGAACGTCGTCAGCTTATGAAAGCTGAGTGAGAAAACTAAATCTAATGGAACGTATATAGTAAAGCACAACAAAAATACCCTTATGACTTTTTAACACGTCTTTTAAGATCTTTGCGTTCTCACTGTTGGGTTATAACTACCAATATACCCGACCACGTATTCGAAAAGAAAACGTCCAACTGAGAAAACTCGTCTCGACATTCTTGATGCCACTATCATCTATTGTCAACATCCGACATCATTTACGAACCCAAAAACATCTCTTACTAACTAAACCATATTTCATTTACCAAAAACACCTTCCAACAACCGAAACATCTTTTAACAACAACCTCGTCACGAAGAACCGAAGTGTTAGGGAGTGAAAGAATATCCATTCCATCACAAAAAACCAAAAGCAGTCTTCACTCTAAGAAACACCACTTCCCCATCACGAAGAACTGAAGCATTCACGGAGTGCAAGAACATCCATTCCATCACTAAGAACCGAAAGGAGTCTTCACTCTAAGAAATACCACTTTGCCATCACGAAGAACCGAAGCGTTTACAGAGTGCAAGAACATCCATTCCATCACTAAGAACCGAAAGGAGTCTTCACTTTAAGAACCACCACTTCGCCATCATGAAGAACCGAAGCGTTAATCGTACCCCTTTCGTCACGAAGACCCGAAAGGATACACAATAGTCATCAATT
Source organism: Hydrangea macrophylla (assembly GCA_033977485.1). Classification (NCBI taxonomy): domain Eukaryota; kingdom Viridiplantae; phylum Streptophyta; class Magnoliopsida; order Cornales; family Hydrangeaceae; genus Hydrangea; species Hydrangea macrophylla. The sequence goes on along the minus strand of CM066990.1, from coordinate 5,929,228 downwards.
CATAACCCATCAAACACATCCTTTACTCACTATCCTGGCCTCCGCGGCTTGGTTTACCTATCCAACACTTATCCTTGACATACGATGCTCCTAACCAAGCACAATCAATCCTTACATATCCTTGACTGCATTCGCGTCACTCGTTCTGTGGTTTAATTTGTTAATAACTTTCATTTACACATACATGGTAGCGTTCCTATGTCCGTTGTTCTGTTTTATATCATAATATACCCATGAAGTCAGAATTAATATCGTCGTTTAGCTTATGGCTTTAATAGTTCCTTAAGGAAACTTTCCCGGAAAAACTTCCCAGAAATCGATTCTCCCATTAATCGATTTCTGGCGCCAGATTCTCAAATCCTCTATTTTTATGCAATGTACAATCATTTAAGCTCAGGGTATGCAAATTATATACTCCTATGAGTAGTATAACATGTCTACAGTAGTGTAGATACTCCATATATATCCAAGCATGGGTCTATGTACAACTAATTCAAGCTTATGTTAAGATTTCAAAGCATCATCTTGGTTATACTTGTAAAATACATACATGGGTTCATTATCATTTCTATAAAACTAACAAAACTTCACAGACCCTTAACATACTCATCTACTCAATAGCACTACCATAGCACAAGATATTCATAACCACACAGGTATCGGAGAAAAGCATCATCAATAAACACATCATACAAGCAGTTGTACAATCTGCGAGGAATTAATTTTACTATGTCGACTAAATTGATATGATTTATTTGGGCGTGTGTCACACCCCGATTTTTGGACAACCAAATATTCAATCCAGAGCCTGTATCCGGACTAATATTCAATTACCAAAAATCACGAGAGCGACACCCTCCCATATGCTAACATAAATTTTTTGAAAACAGTATTTAATACTCCTTAAATAAGGACATGTGATCTTGTGTTTTAAAAAAAAAACTCTTTATTAATAAACCTGTATTCCAAAACATCCATTTCATTATAAAAGAAATAAAGTTCCATTATAAATATTATATCACTTTTCAATTTAAAAAAAAAAACATCATTTTCATAAATAAAATGTCCACATATAGAGTTTAGCGGAAATAAAAATAAATCAGAATAAAATCTATACATCCATTGGTCAGAGTAACTACAACGTTCCCAATACCCAATATACCATATTTATTACAATTATACATACTGGCCCACAATGCCAGAAAATAAAATACAATCAAGTACAACAAAAATAAGTACAACTCCAATAATAAACAACACAACGACCATCTCTTCACCCAAACAGAAGCTCCAACGAAAATCTCCAAAAACTAAACCTGCACAAATACATTCGACTACGTTTCATATAGAAACGCCCCCGAATGTATAACACACTCGGGTCAGTCACATGACTGGTATGAGTTAAACAAAACAACAAGTCTTAGGGATCCAACTTGAACCCGTAGACAACAAATTACACTACAATACTCTTGGGTCAAGACAGGTAGTTCCACACACATATCTGGACAATAGAGTAGTTTCCATTTATGTGGTGGCAAGTAGTTTCTTGCCCAAAATCTAAAGTTACTACGAGTTTCATACTTACCCATTACTTATGGTGAGCCAAACCTGTAATACGTTAGTGGGCCCACCATCCTGCAAATGGAATGATCATAAACCAAGCAAACAATTCTGTATACAAACCGTCCACATTACAACTTAAATGTCGCATTCATTATTCCAAACTTGTCAGTCTTATGAAATACTCCATTGTCATTATTTATTAGCCTTTAATTTATCTTTGTGTTCCCTAGGTTCACCACTTGGCCACCCTCCATGGTACACCCACACATATATCCCATGTGTGCCCGGACATACTACTAACATCCACTCTGGTGCTAGTTTGGTTGGGGTATCAACCAAACCAGGTATACACACAGAAGGCCAGTCAATATGCCTAGACGTCTAACAAATAAGCCGAGCATAAGGCTTAGGCCAGCTTGATCACGAAGCCACTGGCAAAAGAGTACACTCAGCAAGTCGAGCTACCAAAAAAAAACATATCACACAACGGGGAGCGGTGAACACTAAAGAACTATGTTGCAATTATCACTTATCGTTCGTATTATCCCAATAATTGTAAATTTCACGTTTATTACATAGTTCCGTGTTATCATCCAATCACATCTCTAACTTTTAGATGTATTCCAATTTTTTTACAATAAAGGGTTTCTTTTTAATTTACCCATAACAATCTTCCCTCGATAATTTCCAATCAATTACAACATCCCCAGTATACTATTCAACATATCTAATTTACTCATTTTTATCAAAATGACCACAAAATAAGATCAGTTATTTCAGGTACAATAATCTCAACCCAACATTCAATATTAGCCTACATAAAGCACATAATAAGAAATCATATTCTCCAATTTGCACGTTGAACTATATTGAAAACTGCTACTGTAATCTTAAATTTCTGCCCAAACGGTGCAGAATCAGGAAAAATACCATTAGACGAAAAACGTGCAGAATCACGTTTTACATGAGACATGCGGACAGAATGTTCAAATTCAAAGCCACGATTTTCTAATAATTTTCTGAAGTTTCTGCAACTGTTAAAATAAAATAAAAACGAATTTTCTTATTATTTATTCATTATCAAAATTATTCCCCTTTGTGTATTCATCAAATTAACTATCCACATGATCTATCCAAGTACACCGAGATCACAATCATAATATCACACGAAGAAAATAAATATTTATATCATTCAATAATAACGAATGGGGATCCACACACAATTTAACACCAACCACAAAATTAATAAGAACTATTTGGATTCTCTTGCACACACACACACACATATATATACATACGTGTATATATATATATATATACCCAAATATAAATTTTAACTCACCTAGTTGATCACAAATCAACCACCACGAATGCTTCGCAATTCCCCATGTGCCCACGAACCCGAGATCATTCTCGTTTCTTCTTCTTCTTCTTCTCCCTCTCTCTCTCTCTCTCTCACACACACACACACAACACACGTCTGTTCTCTCTTCTACTCTCTTTTCTTATCTTCCCTTTTAGTTTTAATATGGGGGCTAGGGTTTTATAAGTATATATGTACACTACACACACAACACATGTTAATAAAACACACACAAATATATAAATCCCGTTTTTCTTTTTATGGGCTCACAAAAGAGACTTATATGAGCCCAGAATGATGTACAAAGTGTTAAAATGAGTAGCCCAATGGGTACCCATGACCCCGGTACTAAGTTTTAATGTTAATTACATTATTTAACACATTCGCGGGCCTGTAAACACTATATAACAAAAATACATATCAACCCTTCATTTTATTTTTTTAACAAATATAAATTAATAAAATATAACTTCCAAACTAAACGCGCTCACTCATGATTTAATTTATATGTCCACCAAACACTAAAAATTTTCCAAACACATGTCTTACATAGGCACACTCATATAATATTGCTAACTGAAATTTCAATAAAAATATTATTTAAACACTTACAAATTTTCGGGTTGTTACATTCTACCCTCCTTAAAGAAATTTCGTCCCGAAATTTGGGGTGCAACAAATACAGATAATTAATATGCATGACGTTAAACACACAATTAAAGCAATCCAACATCGAAGTGTCGCTATCGTTTAACTCCCGACAGTAATGAGACCTGGTACATCGAGCGAATAATCCAAACAAGGAAACACTCATGTATATACCCATAGTCTCATATAGTCGCTTGTTAAATTTTAACAGACACACAAGACACAACACCAGTAAGGTAAAACACATAATTTCACATAAAGCACTAGATATTAACTATTTATTAAAAGCAACAATTGATTAATTTCACAAAGATATGACTACGTGTATGCACATGTTCCCCTCTTACTGTGTCCCGCACAACACTTCATCGGGATATCCAATACTTACTTACCGCTCCAACCACATCTGAGAAATATTTACTGGCACTGAAGATAAATATATCCTTGTCTTGTAATAATCAGAGTAATAATCAGAATTCAAGAAAATCCGTAATAATAGACGGTTGTACAGAACACCCATAGAGAATATGGCAGATTCGCCGATAGTATAAGAAGTCCAAATGCCCAATAAATGAAGTCCAATAATCAACTCAGTAGATAATAAAAGGGACAATAGAAATCCTGCTAATAAAATAATAAGTCTTCTGAGAATATCCAAATGCCCAATAAATGAAGTCCAATAATCAACTCAGTAGATAATAAAAGGGACAATAGAAATCCTGCTGATAAAATAATAAGTCTTCTGAGAATAAGAGAATCCCGATACTCCAATAGAATAATACCCTTCTGAATATTAAGTTGATACTGCCAGATAATAATAACTCGAAGAAGATATTCCAGTACTACTCCTGAACTCAACCGCCTGACGAAGAAAATTACATCTCCCCTCTACTATTTTATCCCATGAGAATTAAAATGATGCATGCTCTACTAATCAATATTAAATAACGTTACCAATGCTAATTTTTATATTATTATTTTCAAGTATTAGACATTAACTGTGTTTTTTCTCCAAATCAGTCATGTGATCTCATTCTCCCTCATTTTCACTCATTTTTGTGGAAAACAAATTCCTCCTCCCCACTAAAAAAACAAATTCCATGAAAAATGTTTGCGGGTCTCAATGATCTGACTTGAGCTCTCTCTCGACTCTGGAGATCTGTTTCAAAAATGGAGATCTCTCTCAAATCGGTACTCTCTCTCTCTCTCTCACACACACACACACACACACACATAGATATACCGATATATAGATATACCGATACATATATATACCGATGTATATAGCTATATAAATATAATGATACATGCATAGATGCAAGTCCATAAATACTGCTGGCGCATTCGTCAATCCAAAAGGCATAACTAGAAACTCATAATGCCCGTATCTTGTCCTGAATGCAGTCTTCGATACATCCTCTGGCCGAACTAACAATTGGTGGTATCCTGAACGTAAATCGATCTTGGAAAAGATCCTAGATCCTTGTAACTGGTCGAATAGATCATCTATCCGAGGTAATGGATATCTATTCTTAATCGTAACCTTGTTCAACTCCCTGTAGTCTATACAGAGTCGAAGTGTTCCTTCCTTCTTCTTTACAAATATAACTATAACTACTAATTGTGACGCATCTGGTGCGTCACAAATATAGTCCCTACTATTTGTGACGCATCTGGTGCGCCACAAATAAAATATCTACTATTTGTGACGCATATTATGCGCCACAAATAAAATCCCTACTATTTGTGACGCATATTGTGCGCCACAAATAAAATCCACAATTAAATCCCTACTATTTGTGACGCATGTAGTGCTCCACAAATAAAATCCCTACTATTTGTGACGCACTAGATGTGACACGAAGCGGTGTCTTTGCGGTTTCTATTTCTCTCATCATCTATATTTGGGTCCCATTGATTCTTATCTCAAAAGATTAGATCAAAAGGAGAACTCTTCTTTGACTTTCACGGTTTCGACGACGCCTAGATGTCGTTCAGCAGTTTCGTTTGCACAGGAGTCTTCAGTATACTGAAATACGCAACTTTGCTTTTTACACATATCGCGCGAGCGGGTCGCGCGAGCGCGACATTTGGCTCCTCGCGCGCGCGGATCGCGCGAGCGATTCTGGGATTCTCGCGCGAGCGGATCGCGCGAGCGACTTTCTGGTTTTCGCGCCCGCGGCTCGCGCGCGCGACTTGGCTTTTTCAGCTTATTTCTTTGTGCTTTTTCATCCTGTTTAGCCTGGTTTAGGTGATTTCTTCCAAAACCTGTCAGAAAATAGAAAACGAAGTAAAAATATACAAAAATAGGATAAAAAGGTACTAACAAATGCTCGTTAAGGCGTATAATTAGGATTAGTTCTCTCCCGATCACACCTCCAAACCTACATTTTGCTAGTCCTCGAGCAAAACTAAAATAAAAACTAACTACTAATAAAATACTTCTCCATTTTCGCATGGATTGCGATTGCATTTAGCATATGCAACAAGCCTTTTAAACCTCTAGGTGTCCCTAGTCAGACGAGTGAAGTCTCGTGAGGGTTCTCATCAACAAGTTACCCACAACCATCTTTATTAACTTGTAAATTTAAAAAGTTTTATTCAAACGAAAAATAAAACAATCAATACTCCTTATTATAAAACAATGATTCGAAATAGAATAACGAACAAGAAGAAACAGAATCAAACGTTCCTATATATATATGTATAGACACAATTTTTCATTTTAAATCTAAATTAATCATATGAGTTACCAAATAGAATATTTTTTCTTTTTAAATCTAAATAAAATACAGGAAACAATGTTATTTTTAAAAAAATATAATAATAATAATTATTATTCAATCTATTCTATTTTTTTTAGAAAGTAACCCATGATCTAGTGAGCTCAAGACAGATGGTCAGTGATTGGCCAAACCTAGGGATATTAGGAGCAAGGTTTGGGAACTTGAAGCTTTTCAGAAGTCGAAGCGATGAACTTGAAGAAAATCGTCGGGACATTATTCATCATTGATTTCTAGAGATAAATCCCCCTAAGTTTAATAGTTCGTTTACATAGGCTCCAGATTTGCAATCTTAATGAAATGGCTGCAATCATAGCCTTCTGCTCGGGAGTTCAACACACCAAGGTCCCAAAAATGGTTAATTTCATTAAACATTGCATTGTATCCTATAAATTAGTTCCATTTATCTTCCCAAAAGGTACAAATATTTTGATTGTGAACTTTTCAAACTTCATTTAAAAAAATCTGGAATTACAATAAATAGGTCCCATTCCATTAAGCAGTGAATGAGTTGAGTGACCAATTTTGGGTGGTATTTTGTGGAAAAGACTTAGCACTCCCAAGCAAACCGTCAAATCTTGAAGGAATTAATTTTGGCATACTTATCGTCTCTAATTGATTTTTCAAATGTCTATGTGGCATTTGGCAAGCAAAGGAATATATCGAATTTGATATATCAAAAGTGATGTGTTAAATAAATTTCTTTTAATCAAGAAATTCAAAATTTGAGAAAATCAATAAATGATGTATGCAAGAATGCAATGCAATGCTAGGTAGAAGTGGCCAAATCTATATATGTATTTTTTTTTATATCTTTCCCCCTGCCTATTTTATCTGTGTTTTCAAAATGATGGAATTTCATAACTCCACGTTTCACAATTCTTGGGCCAGGCTTTCGATGTGAGTTTAGCCGTGTCAGGGTATAACCCCAAAAGAAAATCAAAATCGGGAAATCGATTCTTACGTTAAAATGAATTTTCTGCATTTTGTGGTGATCACCGCGCCCCGGAAATACCAGTTTCTGTTTTAAACTGTCCGCGCTGTACTAAACTTCCAAAAATTTTGGAAGTGCTATAAAGTTGGACATGACATACACTTTACTTTCCATTTATAGCAAGTAATGATTCCCAAAAGTGTTTCCCAACACATGTGGCAGTGGGACTCTCCTCAACAATGGTAGGACCACTTCAACATCAACCAATCAAAATCAACTGGGCCCACTGCCACATGTGTTGGGAAATACTTTTGGAAAAAAAATGGATTGATTTACATGAATCTTGAACCAAATATTTATAAAAAGGTCCAGAAGCGCAATCAAAAGACAAAACATGGATCCATGGCCAGATTTTGAGCAGTCATGTTTTGAATGACACTGGTCCAGAAAATTACATGTTTATGTCTACATATTTTGAAAATAACACTAAGAGTAGTAAACAAAAGACAAAAGTACAACAAAATACACCAAACTGAAGTTGAAACATTGAAGTTTCTAGAAGGAAAAAATTCTTATATCGAAACAGTACTTTTGAAAAGAAATATAAAATAAAAATGATGAAAAAGGAATTTTAAAATTTTTGAAAAGAAAAGGAAGAAAAGAAAAGGAAAAAGAGAGGAGGAATAATACATTTAGAGCATATATTATGGATGTATTCTTAATGGAATATATTACAAATACAAGTATTTTAACATAATTCGTCAATAATTAAGCTTATGTTAATATATATGTTGAAAATTAAAAAGTAGGGCAAAAATTCAGTTAGCCCCGGCACCCGGAAAACCTGGCGGCATTCGCTGAGTGCCAATTTTCATGTTTTCCCATAAGCTCTATCCAAATCTCCAAGATTTCCCAAAAATTCCAGCAACTCCATCCAAACTTCCCAAAAATGCCTAGATGTACTAATTTCTCCCAGAAATTCTGATTTCCCAATTTCTCCTAGAAGCTCAGTCCAAATCAACCAGAAATCCCTATTTCTCCTAGAAACTCAAATGACTTCTAGAAATTTTTCTGAATCTTCCAAATCCAGTTGGAAAGGGTAATGCGCAAGGCTCAGGGAGTTGATACCTATCTAATGGAGTTAGAAGGCTTGTATTAGGGGTCCACGAAAGCGAGCTTGAACACTTATATCTACGCAGTATAAGAACATCGAGCTAGATATAAACCCTATTATTTCTATATATCGCCTCAGTTTTTCAGTACATTTCCTGATTCGGCACCGGAGTCTAAGACGCAAAGTGCATCTCAGCCAATCAGATGATCCTTAAGACACTAGAGTATAAGACACGAAGCGCATGAAAATAGAATTCATTTTCCTAGGAAATACTTCTTGATTGAATGGATATTGACGAAAAATGAGTTTATAGAAGTTCAGTTAGTTAATTGGAGCATACAAATTAAATCGCACATCCAACACATCTAATAAAAGTTGCAGGAAGAATCGGAATGGGAATCGGACTTCCGGTTATCAATATACACTACAAAATAACTTTTTCACCTCGTAGACTATGAAAAACTAAGTTTTTGGGTGAGATCTTTCGATCGCAATCTCAGAATTCCAGAATGTGCATGTCAGCTCTCGCAATTTATTTGTGGATTTAAAATTATAATTTAAACAGTGTTGGGAACATATGAGTCTGCATAACACCAGCCACTACCATGATTTAACAATAACGAACAATCGGGGTTTTATCCTTATAGTATTCCATATTTCAAAAAATGATTAAGTTAAGCATCCTAAACACTAAGTATGTGAATTTCACATACTTAGTGGTTCAACTACCTCACTTGTTTATGAAGGACTGAAATATTACTAATTAACTCTATGAACAACGATAAACAAATCGAATATAGAATATTCGACATGTTCGTCATAAACGTTCATTGAACTAATTAGTGTAAAGAGCTTTTATTTCAAAATCAATTTGCAATTTGGACTTTAAAAGATCAATTTGGGCTTAGTTTATGAAATAGAGGTTATCAAATGTTCTCTCAACTGTATCACATATAGACATGGATTTGGAAGATTCGGAGAAATATCTAGAAGTCATTTGAGTTTCTAGGAAAAATAAGGATTAGTGGTTGATTTGGACTAAGCTTCTAGGAGAAACTGGTATTTTGGGTATTTCTGAGAAATATGGATAGAGTTTCTAGGAGAAATAAGTATATCTGGGCATTTCTGGGTGATTTGGACAGAGTTTTTGGGAGAAACAAGTACTATGGGTATTTCTGGAAAATTTGGATAGAGTTTCTAGGAAAAACTGGTATATTTGGGAAATCTAGACAGGGTTTCTGGGAAAAACTGGCTAATATGGTTATATTTAGGATATCTGGACAGAGTTTCTGGGAAAAACTGGTTAATATGATCGTATCTGAGATATCTGGATAGCGTTTCTGGTATTTCTGGGAAATTTGGGCATACTTAGTTTTTCATAGTTTGTGGTGAAAAAGTTATTTTGTAGTGTATCTTGATAACCGAGAGTCCGATTCCCATTCCGATTCTTCCTGCAACTTTTATTAGACGTGTTGGATGTGTTATTTATGTTTCGTGGTAACCATATGGACGGTTTACATTTTTACCCCCTAAACCCTAAAAAAAATTGGAAACATTTATGTCACTTTTAAGAAAACCCACAAATAAAAAGCATTTATGTCACTTTTAAGAAAACAGACATTTATGTCGTTTTTTAAAAAAATATTTATGTCACTTTCAAAGTAGTTATGTCGCTTTTAAAGTTTTTATGTCACTTTTAACACTTAAATGTAACATTTTCATTTTGTATTTATGTCGCTTTAATACATTTATGTCACTTTAAGTTAAAAGTGACATAAATAAAATTATATTTATGTCGTTTTTAAGTATTTATGTCACTTTTTATTAACATATGTTTCGATTTTATGAAACATTTGTTACTTTTATAAAACATTTATGTCATTTTTTTTTAACATTTCTGTCACTGCCATTTATGTTCCTTTTTACTGAAAAAAAATACATAAATACCTATTTATGTCACTTAAAAAGTGACATAAATAGCATTTTTCCTTGTAGTGATGATGTAATACCTGTAAAATTTCTTAGTTAATAAAATTAATATCCCGTACTTTGTTCGTATTTCTAGTGTCCTATGTAAATACTACGTATTTATAAATTATTAACATAGACTATAAGTTACAGACCCGGACTGACGTTGATTGTGGATATCGCAGGTTGACTTACCCACAGCTTTTCTTATTTAAAATCTTTTTCCCAAATTTTCAAATTCAAAAGAGTCGCCACTTAATTTTTAAAGGAAAAAAAATTAAGAAACCATTTTTAAAAGCAAACTAATCTTTTGCGAAGATTAACTAGGTCCGGGGATTATGGAATGAGAGAGGAAGGAGCCCGCCGGACTAAAGCACCCTCTCTCATCCTATCTTGCGACCTAATACACAAGCACACATACACGACTTCTTTTCCTTTTTCTTTTTTTTTTCTTTTTTTTTTTTGGAGCCACATAGAATATTCTCAGGGATATTCCTCAACTTAGCTCTATTTCTATTTAAACCCCCCATAGTTTCCTATACTTTTATAAAACCCGCTAATATTAGGATTAACTATCCAATTTCTAAGTGAATTTATATCTATGTCACACATGGGTCCCAAATGTGCTGTCAAATATTATGTGAAGGCACTAATTAGCCTACTAATTATGCACGTATCCAATTATGCCCTCACAAGGGTACCCAAACTGATAGACCCCCTTACCCCAACTGTCTCTTGCCGAATTGGGAATCAAAGGATAGACAACGCACTCCTTGATTTAGGAGCAAACGTAAACCTGCTGCCATACTCAGTTTATAAACAATTAGGGTTGGGTGAACTCAAACCTACCCGAGTTGCATTACAACTGGCAGACAAGTCAGTCAAATACCCTAAAGGAATACTGGAGGACATTCTGGTGCATATAGATTCATTTATCTTCTCGGTCAAGTTTGTGATTTTCGACACTGCAGGCGAGGCGAGGCAAGCCAACCAGTCGGCCCTGGTGTTTTCTTCTCTGGGTATCTGAGTGATGGAGAATCCTCGGAGCTTCTTGGAAACTGCTCGATCATGGGCCAAGTAGGCTACCATGTTGTCGTCCCGCGCTTCATACTCTTTGTTAATCTGGTTGACCATGAGCTGGGAGTCGCTGTATCCTTGGACCTGTTGTGCATTCATTGATGTGGCCAACTGCAATCCGACCAGGAGGGCTTCATATTCGGCTTCGTTGTTGGAGACACGGAACCCAAACCTTATTGTATATTCGAGCTGGATACCGTCGGGGGTAGTCAGGATGATTCCTGCCCCCACTGCCTTGCTGATTGGAAGAACCGTCCACGTGCAGTACCTAGGAAATTTAGATGGAGTAGGGGTTTTTGGAAAATATGGGTAGATTTTAGAAGAGTTTCTGGGAAACAGAGATTTTTGGAGAAATCCGGGTAGACTCTGACAGAGTTTCTGGGAAATAGGAATTTTTAGGAAATTTGGTAAAAGATTCTGGGGAAAACAGAGATATAATGTACCGAATGGTTGGGTGCTGGATCCGTTGAAACCTACCAGGGGAGTGGCCACTGGTCAGAGCCGGTCCCTGGATACCCTGAGCTGATCGAACGCTGAGATGAACATGATGTCGAAGGAGCTGCTCGTGTCCATCAGCACCCTTTCGATCACGTAGTTTGCTACGGAGAGCGTCACCACCAATGGATCATCATGAGGGCATTGCAGGCCTAGCATGTCCTCGGATGAGAATGTTATCACATTAGTCGGGAGGGAGCTGGTGGATTGGACCAGACATCCGATCAGGATGCCAGAGCATGCCTCTTCCTGGCCGTCTATAAATCCCCTCCGCGCGGAGGCCTAGCCTTTACTGTTACGGGGGTTTCTTGCAGCACATCCCGCAATTCGAGTTCCTAGTGGTACCCATCTCACACGCCTACCCACAAATCCGGGATTTCTAAATTTTCAAAACAAAATCCCTCCTAGAGGGTTTTATGCATGGAAGCCTCTAAGGTCTTCCCTTTTAGAGCCTGCATAAAGCACATAATAAGAAATCATATTCTCCAATTTGCACGTTGAACTATATTGAAAACTGCTACTGTAATCTTAAATTTCTGCCCAAACGGTGCAGAATCAGGAAAAATACCATTAGACGAAAAACGTGCAGAATCACGTTTTACATGAGACACGGGGACAGAATGTTCAAATTCAAAGCCACGATTTTCTAATAATTTTCTAAAGTTTCTGCAACTGTTAAAATAAAATAAAAACGAATTTTCTTATTATTTATTCATTATCAAAATTATTCCCCTTTGTGTATTCATCAAATTAACTATCCACATGATCTATCCAAGTACACCGAGATCACAATCATAAAATCACACGAAGAAAATAAATATTTATATCATTCAATAATAACGAATGGGGATCCACACACAATTTAACACCAACCACAAAATTAATAAGAACTATTTGGATTCTTTTGCACACACACACACACATATATATATACATACGTGTATATATATACCCAAATATAAATTTTAACTCACCTAGTTGATCACAAATCAACCACCACGAATGCTTCGCAATTCCCCACGTGCCCACGAACCCGAGATCATTCTCGTTTCTTCTTCTTCTTCTTCTCCCTCTCTCTCTCTCTCTCTCACACACACACACAACACACGTCTGTTCTCTCTTCTACTCTCTTTTCTTATCTTCCCTTTTAGTTTTAATATGGGGGCTAGGGTTTTATAAGTATATATGTACACTACACACACAACACATGTTAATAAAACACACACAAATATATAAATCCCGTTTTTCTTTTTATGGGCTCACAAAAGAGACTTATATGAGCCCAGAATGATGTACAAAGTGTTAAAATGAGTAGCCCAATGGGTACCCATGACCCCGGTATTAAGTTTTAATGTTAATTACATTATTTAACACATTCGCGGGCCTGTAAACACTATATAACAAAAATACATATCAACCCTTCATTTTATTTTTTTAACAAATATAAATTAATAAAATATAACTTCCAAACTAAACGCGCTCACTCATGATTTAATTTATATGTCCACCAAACACTAAAAATTTTCTAAACACATGTCTTACATAGGCACACTCATATAATATTGCTAACTGAAATTTCAATAAAAATATTATTTAAACACTTACAAATTTTCGGGTTGTTACAGCGTGACAAATTGATTTGTAGATCAAACTCAAAACTAGAATATTGTAGATAATTGGATTAGCTTCTTGTACCAAAAAAAATCTAGCTTCAATTATATTTTTGAGCTGCTCAAAATATTTATTTTACTTAGACATTTCTATATTTTTGGACTGCTCTGTCCCAGATTTATAGTAATGCATTGCATGTGCATTTCACCAATGAAGTGTTGATTTCTAGACTGAGCTATAGAAGAGTTATTTGTAGATAAATAAGTTAGATTTTTCCAAAAAAAAACCTAGCCTCATTCCCATTTTTGAACAGCTAATTCATTTTGCTAAACAACATTCTGCTGGAAGTTTCTACTTCTCAGATTGATAATACTATGTTGTACATAAATTTCACCTATGAAGGAATGATATTTAGACTAAGCTATAGAAGAGTTATTTTTAGATACATGAGTTAGCTTTCTCCACAAAAAAACCTAGCCTCATTCCCATTTTGGAACTGCTCAAAATGTTCATTTTACTAAACAACAGTCTGCTGGAAGTTTCTGCTTCCCAGATTTGAAAATTTGTCTTGCATGTCAGGGAACTCTCAAACTATCAACATCAATCACTTAATAAACATTACTACATACTATATATGTTCTAAAGTGAGTTAGTAAACTCACAATTACTCACCAAAGCTTAAAATTGAGCTTGATGTTGATTTGAGCTTGATGAAGTTTAATCTTCAACTTCAAGGATGCGCTTCCTCTTCTTCTAACTTCTGAACTTCTCTTTTTTGCTAGGAATTTCTTGAGATTCTAGGACTAAAATTCACATCTCTAAGTCTCCATGGTTATGTGTGTGTAATGGAGTGCATGGGTGTATGTATATGGAGGTGTTTATGAGGAAAGGGAGGATCACCTCTTGAATTCACTCCAAAACTCTCTTCCGTTTTTCTCATGGACATGCAAGTCTCCTAACTTCCTCTCTAAATGCAGATTATGAAGAGTAAGAGAGGGTAATGCATGCTATATGCATGTATATATAGAAAAACCCAAGTGCTAGGTGTCATTTGCATGGTTATATGCCATGCCATGTGTCCAACAAGTGGACATGTGTCCAAGGTGGTGACATATGGCTGCCATGTGACCGGCCATGTAGGTCCCATCTCGAGTTGTGTGCTACTTTCTTAATTTGCGTGCATAAGTTCCTCGTTATGTATGTCAATTCCGGTTTACGTGCAAACGAATATTGTTTCTAATGTCCGGCTCCGGGTACGGGACTAAGTTAATCTTATTACAATTGAGTCGGTATGGTTACTATAGTCTATCATTACTCCTACCACACGTCAAAACCGTCATACAATTAAAATAATAATATAAAATTAAACAGTTAAATGCGGAAATTTAGATATTATTAACTAAAAGAAAAGAAATTACACGTATTACAACTTGCATGTCCCGCCAGTCGATTGCACAGAGCTATGGTCTTGAAGACTTGGGGCAACCTGGTCAGTCAAGTAGCCAAAGAGCCATGTGATCACCCTTGATCTCCTACCATGTGTTAGTACATAAAAAGTCATCTACATGCCTTTCCAACCCCATTGGATGGTATAACAGATGCTCATCAAGGGACCCTAATTTAAGACTAAAACCCGGCCTTTTGCATGATAGTTTTCATAGAACCTTTCAAAATTAGGATTCAATTTTTGGTTAGGAACTATGTGATGTAACACTTGGATGCCCGGAAGGGATTATTTGAGATGATGATGATGCTTTCTTGACATAGGATGTGTAACCTTCTAATCACTTTCTTGCAATTCCCCTTTATGTCCCGTGACATTTGGAAACATGCCGAATCTTGATTATAAGATTACGTTTCTTATATCCTGTTAGCTAAGTGACAAGAGGGGGTATTTGTAAAATACAACCGCGCTAAAAGAGGAAAATATACTAGAAAAGTCTACAATTCCCCTGTTTATCTGCAGTTTGAATTACAATACCAGTTTTTGCACAAATTGATTAAACTATGATAAGTGTTATTGCTTTTAGTGATTATTTGTGTAGATTACTGCTGCTGTATATAAGATTGAAGAATGGTGATAAAAGGAAGTGCTTGGTCCTGATGAAGACAACTCAAAGCTGAAATACAGAGTTCGAGCGATCGAGAGGGTTTCGAGCGATCGACGTTTCGATCGATCGAGTGTAGTTCAAGCGATCGAAGTTTCCGGAAGTTCAATCGATCGAGAGTTGCTCGATCGATCGAACATGCCTTTTATCAGATTATACGCGCACGCAGCAGAAATGGGTTTTTTAACCCTAGTATTAGGTTTAGGCTATATATAATCGTTTTGTTTACGTCCAAAGGGGAGATACTTTTTTTTTCATCAGTTTTCATAGAGAGTAGAGAGTTTCCTTTGTGTTTTTGTAGGTTTTATCAGGATTTACCATTATGAGCTTGGATTTTTTTCATAGTTAATACGAGTTTCTTCGTTCCAGGTTCCGTATTATTGTTTTGTTCATTTTCTACATCAAGTTAATCACAGTTTAGCTTTCAATCTCGTAGTATTGCATGCTAGCTAAGTTAAAATCATTGATTTTCATATTTTTTATGAAAAACTTGCAACCAAACATGTCTTTAATGAACTTTTTCGTTAAAAATAAATCTGAGACTTCCCAGACCATGTCTGAGTAGTCCGGGGTTGGGAAATCGCGATGAAACCGTGATTTCAGGCCTCTGCCATGCAGTATTTTTATTCCTGTATTCGATCGATCGAATGTAGTTCGATCGATCGGACCAGAGACATAGTCAATCGATTGAAGATATTTCGGTCGATCGAGCGATGAAGACGTTCGATCGATCGAAAGCGCGTCGATCGATCGAGACCTCTGATTCTTGAGGACATCTAATACAGTATCCCAAGACTTTCTGCTTTACTGATTCTTTATCAAACTGTCCCCAAATGCTCAGTTTGTCAAAACAGTCTTTAAACGTTAAGCCTTAAGGCATTTCCTTTCAATATATTTTGCAAACCACCCTCAATGCTAATACCATTGTAGGTGAGAGTCTTAACTATTGAATTAAACCACCTTTGCGTATTTCACACTTAGTTGTGATGATATAGTCCCGGTCATGAAAGGACTATTGATTCTATATCCTTAGAGAAGTACGGGATACTGTAGAAGTTGCCCTCCGTTGAGCTTAATTGCATTTGCATGGTAGATGGCTGAGTCATAGTGGATTCGCGTGATCCCAACACTTTCTTTTATTAAGAAAAACCATTTTCAAATCTTGCTCTAGTCAAGTAGTTAATCATTAGTTTATTTAATTTAGTTGCTTTTAAGTTTAGTAGTTGTTAATTGTAGGACTTTGTGTTCTACACTTCTCCTAAAATATTGAATTTTCTTTTCTTTTAGGGTTTAATCTAAGTAATTTAATTCTCATCCTTCCCTGTGGGATCGACCTGGTCTTACCAGTTACTACTTGCACGATCACCTACACTTGGGTGTTGCACAAGAGCGCACAAGATTATTGGTCAACTGTATTGGTCAACTGTATTCTGATGACGTCCTACCACGAGAAGTTCGCACCGTGGTATGCTCGTGCTCTGTACTCCATCGGGACAGGACAGCGTGTCTGTTTGTCACGCCTGTATATTGACTTTTTCGTTCAGCCTACGCGGTACATTGCCGCCAAGCGCCATCTGAAAGGTGCTTGGCCTATACATAGGGTTATTGAGCGGGCCGGACTAGTCCCATTGGCCACAGATTCCATTCTTCAGGCCTCTAGTCGATTTGGGGAGACAGCGGCTGGCCGTTCTGATGCTCAGAAAAAGAGAAAAGCAAAGGGTAAGGCGCCAATGAGGGTGAAAAGGAGACGTGGGGGCGGGACGGACACAGAGGGAGCCGCTTCTGGGACGTCCACTGAGGCTGAGGAGCATGATTCAGACGAGGAGGACGATCCCGTTCAGGAGGTAGCACGTTTTGAGCTGAGACAGAGATCTCAGGCTCCAGCCCAGGGAGAGTCTTCATCCGCACCTCCTCCGACTATTCACGATTTGCTTTTGGAGAAGACGGCAGCCCGGATGAGGCTCGAGGGCAAGGTTGATCACATATCCTCGATGCTTACTACTCTCCTGGTGCAGCTAGAATTTGACCCTATCATACCCCCATCTTCCACACCATCTGCACCTCCACCACCCACTACTGGCCCATCTTCCTCTGCACCTACTGATCCCTCTCCCACTGATCCCCCGGTTGATTCTTCTGCCCCATCGGCATCAGCCGCACCCACTGCTTTGGAGACATCTCTTCCACCTGCTCCTGTCATGGTCGACACATCAGTCACTACTACAGTTGCCACGACGAGCGATCTGGAAACCGCTACTACGGGGGTCAAGGGTGGAGTTATGGATGCTCCCGATTTATTGATAGAGATTTTGTCTGATGCTCCCGATGAGGGGTAGTCATTGGGTGTATTTTGGGTAGATTTTGGGATGTTATGAGTTAGTTTGGGATATTTTTGTTTGTTATGTTTTTATTGGAGATTTTTGGACACAGCTAGATTACTGTAGTTTGATTTGGTTGTACTTCCCTAATCACTGCTCTTTTAGTTTCTTTGTTTTATCTTCACAGTGATTAGTTATGTTATTATATATGGATCTTGTGCTTCATATATCTGTTTATTTTTCTTTTGATCCTGTATGCTTGGAGATTGTTTGCTTCTTTACAGATTGTTATGTGGGCAGTTGTTACGTTGCTTTATCAGGTGATATCAATCTATCTATCTATTTGAAAATCAACTTCTGTGGTCATCGCAATTTTCAGTTGGAGGTAGGATGTAGATAGACCATCACCTGTGCATATCTATACTTAGCAATCTGTATCACTCCATCTATTGCAATCTCCATTATAATTCAAATTTTGGAACTAAAACCATCTATTGCAAATCTCCATTATAATTCAAATTTTGGAACTAAAATTGGTAGAAAAATTTTGAATTGTCTCTCCTATTTAGCTGTTATCAAGCAATGACATATTCATATTCATCTCATCCCTTTATGACTTAAGTTCACGCGTTTTTCTAGTTTCACTAAGAGTCGCATGTTTTCACTATTCTTGTATCCAAATCCATTTGCACGTGTTAATAGCTATGCATAAAACTGAAAATAGAGTTGATACGACTTTTATGCTTCAAAGAATAAATAGTGGAGACTAATGACCCTTAGTTAGCTTTTGAACCCAATCTTCAATTCTGAGGGAATTGTCACATTAATTCGAATTGTTTTTCTTGAATATACTGTAAATTCGTTGAATAGTCTCAAAATTCTTCATTTTGGCTGTTTATTAGAGGAGAACGTTCAGGATTTACCAATTAAAACTCAATGAACACTGAAGTGTTAAAACTAAGAAGTTAAGAAAATGATTTAAGCCATCGTTATTCATTTTGTTTATACCGTTATCAACATCCAAGAACCTTCTAACCTCACACTGATTGAATATTGCCAATATGAAAGCCTAAAACCCCTCATCTTATACTTTAACCGTTATAAACCCGATTGCACATCTAAGGTGACTAAAAAAAAAAATTAAAAAAAAAAAAAAATTTGTTGAGGTATGTGATGAGAAGGGAGCAGTTGTGGAAGGGAGTGTGTAAAAAGAAAATATGCAAGGAGATGTTAAAAAAAAAAATAAATAAATAAAATAAAGAAAATATATATATATATATATATGAAAATAGAGGATGGTTGGAATGAAGAAGAAATAAACGCAATCAAATGCTAAGGATGTGCAATTTCTTACCCCTCTTATTTTTCTATCTCACTAAATAAAAGCCGAATTGTCTAAGCCTTAATGATTCTTGATGACGTAGTTTGAATATAAAAGTGTAAGTTGAGTTATCCACGGTATTTCGCTCCTCTAGTAAGTGGTATTCCTTTCATGAGACTATATTACTCTAAATGTTCGTCCTTTATCGAGTTCGATGTGATACACTAGTAGCCAGAACATCACTCTTATTAAAGTTTTCACACCATGAGCGATCATTTCTAAACAAGTTTCTGTGAGATGTTCATTTTTGAGTGTAAACCCATGTGAGAATCGAAGTTGAAACTACGCGTTCCAAGAGTATGATAGTCTAAACAATTCTTAATAAAGTTGGATGCATAACTGTTGATTTCACACACACACGGATACATGAATGTAAATCATATGTATATTTATCTTGGTGATATGAGGAACATGTGGATTCCTTCATGATTTGTATGAGGTTGATATGTTATGTGGAGCTAAATTGATAGTCGAATGGGAAAGAATGGTTATAAGTTTTCCTGTATTTTTTTTAAGCTTAAAATTTAGAATTTTGTAGGTAGATTCTCTGCAAACCCTCACGAGACAACACTCGTCCACTAGGGAAACCTAGGGGTTTAACGGCTTGTTGTATTTGCTAAATGCAACCGCGATTCCTGCGACAGTGAGTTAGGAAGTTTCCTTCATTTTGTTAGATTAGTTGCTTTAGTCTTATTTTTGTTATTTTAGTCGTTGCAGTATTAGTAAGCTTGTTTTATTTTCGCTTTATTGCTAGGGACTAGCAAATCGCTAGTTGGGGATTGTGACAAGCGGGGGTATTTGTAAAATACAACCGCGTTAAAAGAGGAAAATATACTAGAAAAGTCTACAATTCCCCTGTTTATCTGCAGTTTGAATTTCAATACCAGTTTTTGCACAAATTGATTAAACTATGATAAGTGGTATTGTTTTTAGTGATTATTTGTGCAGATTACTGCTGCTGTATATAAGATTGAAGAATGGTGATAAAAGGAAGTGCTTGGTCCTGATGAAGACAACTCAAAGCTGAAATACAGAGTTCAAGCGATCGAGAGGGTTTCGAGCGATCGACGTTTTGATCGATCGAGTGTAGTTCAAGCGATCGAAGTTTCTGGAAGTTCAATCGATCAAGAGTTGTTTGATCGATCAAACATGCCTTTTATCAGATTATACGCGCACGCAGCAGAAATGGGTTTTTTAACCCTAGCATTAGGTTTAGGCTATATATAATCGTTTTGTTTACGTCCAAAGGGGAGATACTTTTGTTTTTCATCAGTTTTCATGGAGAGTAGAGAGTTTCCTTTGTGTTTTTGTAGGTTTTATCAGGATTCACCATTGTGAGCTTGGATTTTTTTCATAGTTAATACAAGTTTCTTCGTTCTAGGTTCCGTATTATTGTTTTGTTCATTTTCTACATCTAGTTAATCACAGTTTAGCTTTCAATCTCGTAGTATTGCATGCTAGCTAAGTTAAAATCATTGATTTTCATAGTTTTTATGAAAAACTTGCAACCAAACATGTCTTTAATGAACTTTTTCGTTAAAAATAAATCTGAGACTTCCCAGACCATGTCTGAGTAGTCCGGGGTTGGGAAATCGCGATGAAACCGTGATTTCAGGCCTCTGCCATGCAGTATTTTTATTCCTGTGTTCGATCGATCGAATGTAGTTCGATCGATCGGACCAGAGACATAGTCGATCGATTGAAGATATTTCGGTCGATCGAGCGATGAAGACGTTCGATCGATCGAAAGCGCGTCGATCGATCGAGACCTCTGATTCTTGAGGACATCTAATACAGTATCCCAAGACTTTCTGCTTTACTGATTCGTTATCAAACTATCCCCAAATGCTCAGTTTGTCAAAACAGTCTTTAAACGTTAAGCCTTAAGGCATTTTCTTTCAATATATTTTGCAAACCACCCTCAATGCTAATACCATTGTAGGTGAGAGTCTTAACTATTGAATTAAACCATCTTTGCGTATTTCACACTTAGTTGTGATGATATAGTCCTGGTCATGAAAGGACTATTGATTCTATATCCTTAGAGAAGTACGGGATACTGTAGAAGTTGCCCTCCGTTGAGCTTAATTGCATTTGCATGGTAGATGGCTGAGTCATAGTGGATTCGC
Organism: Hydrangea macrophylla; assembly: GCA_033977485.1. Classification (NCBI taxonomy): domain Eukaryota; kingdom Viridiplantae; phylum Streptophyta; class Magnoliopsida; order Cornales; family Hydrangeaceae; genus Hydrangea; species Hydrangea macrophylla. Next base: position 5,907,736 of record CM066990.1, on the reverse strand, counting down.
GTGATCCCAACACTTTCTTTTATTAAGAAAAACCATTTTCAAATCTTGCTCTAGTCAAGTAGTTAATCATTAGTTTATTTAATTTAGTTGCTTTTAAGTTTAGTAGTTGTTAATTGTAGGACTTTGTGTTCTACACTTCTCCTAAAATATTGAATTTTCTTTTCTTTTAGGGTTTAATCTAAGTAATTTAATTCTCATCCTTCCCTGTGGGATCGACCTGGTCTTACCAGTTACTACTTGCACGATCACCTACACTTGGGTGTTGCACAAGAGCGCACAATATTATTCTCGTGTCACTAAGCATCATTGACCTTATATATATCCAAATTCATGAAAAGCATGATGATTATTTGATCTTGTGATCCTATTACCGGTGAGTCCAAAATTCACAATTTATTATTAAAGGAATTTGAATTTGCAAAATGTTTTGAAATGTTTTGAAAATCACCCTTTCAAAAGAAAAAGTCCAAGGTCTACCTTTTAATCAGAGCAACGTTGAAACTCAATCATCTTTTAGAAAAAAGTGTTTTCGCCTTCCTACTTTCTCAAAATTCTAGAAAATTTTTCCCAATTTTGAAAAGATTACAAGAATAGTCTTCAAAGGAAAATTTCCAAAAATTTTCGTGAAGCATCTAAAACTTTGAAAGGGTGACAAGGATTATAATGAGAGAAGAAATTAGAGCACTTGACATGGATAAGGATTTTTATGTGCTTATGTGCTATTTGTTAGATTTAGGATTTTTCATTTTTCTTTGGCATATAGAGTAATTGCATTCACGTGCATCGTCATTCGCATAACATGTGTGAGATTCATGACATCACATCTTTTAAAAGGATCTTTCAAAATAAAAAATCCCTTTGCAAAAGAAAAAGATTCATTGTATATTAAAGTTTTGAAAATAAAACGTTGACACAATAAGATTATGATTGTAGGCAAGATAGCATTGAACACCGATATTCGGGTGCAAAGTTAGTAAGAAGAGAACCAGAAACGGAAAGAGGAATTGATCAGGAACAGAATGCTACAGAAATGGCACGAATGAATGAGAGAATGGACTAGATGATGGCTATGTTGGAAACCTTAGCCAACCAGAGGTCTGTGATTGACTCACCGATATTCGACCCTCTTCCACCTACAAATTGGTTTGGAGACGATGACTGGTATGAGGATCCGAAACCACGTAGAGTCGAAGTGCCTAGGGCTGAGAGAGAAAATTTTGAAAAAGTTAATAAATAGCTTATTGAGATGAAGAAGAAGGTTGAAAAGTTAGGGAATGTTGTCCGCAAGTCTAATGGGGTTGACAATTATCTAATATAGCCAGAGGGTTTATTTGAAGGAGCTTAAGAGAAGTTGTTGATTTGTTTTAAGATGCCTTAAATAGATAAGTCCGATGGATCTGGCAATCCCAAAAATCATGTGAGGATGTGCATCGGAGCCTTTCTACCGAGTAGTTTGAGTCCTACCATGATGGCTAAACTATTTCAACAAACCTTGACTAGGGCAGCCTTATCCTGGTATTTCACTTTGGAACCTAGAAAAACTCGCATATAGGAAGAAGTCGTGAAAGCTTTTATCACACAATATGAGTACAATCAAGAGTTGGATGTAACTGTGAGGGACCTAGAGATGACCAGGCAAGATATGCATATAAATTAGGGAAAAATAGTCATTAAGGCCTCAGACGTGAATTTCAAGAATCCAGTAGCTCAATTTCAGAAAATCTTTCAAAATCGGGGCGCGTAGAAAGCTAACTGTGAAAAAGAGAATGAAAGAGCACAAGAATCCCGGGAGACACCCAATTTGAAATTGACATAAAATTCCTATGAAAATTACTCTCGGGACATTTTTAGAATGAAATTCAATCTTACAGCTTTCAAACGGCGTGAAAACAGGTAATTTCGGAGGCCAAAAACCATTTTTGAGAAACTCCAGAAGGTCTATTGACTTGAAATTTGACAGGGGAGCTAAGGATACACGAAGGAAGAGAAAAATCAAGTGGCTGCCACAAAATGGAGGTGGCGGCTCCAGTGGGTTCTACCACTTTCATATGTGGTCCACCACTTGATTTTTGTATCTCTTTTTGTAAATAAACATGTGTTGAAGAATAAAATTGCAAGGAAACTTCATTTGGTTCCCGAGTTGACCATTTTACCCTCTTTCTACTCATTAAAAGGCATCCAAATCCTACATCTTTTGCCTATAAATTGGACCCTTGGGTTCTCCCTTTAACACACTTGAAAATACAAAAAGAAGTGCTAGAGAAAGTACTTGAGAATGGAGAGAAAACACTTGAGAGAACTCTTGTGTGTTCATAAATCTTTTATGCATTTCAAAAGAAATTCTTCTTGTCTCCTAAAATGTTTAAAACAAAGAATACTTTAAGAGTTTGGAACTAGGAAATCAAAACATGAATTGATATCTTTGCATACACTTGAAGAAGGAAGAACTTTCTTCTAGCTCTTTGCATTTTTGAGAGATCTTTAGGAGGTAAACTCTAAAACTACCTCTTTAATATGCTAGTTTCTATATATACTAGTGAAAGGCGCACGTGCAAGGCACGTGCCTGTCGGAGAGAATTGTTGAATTTAAATTTAGAAGTTATTTTACTTACTACAAGCTCAAAAGATGGAAGTGCGAAAAGCTAGCAAGCAACCAAAAGAGAATTGCTAATATAAATCCTTAAAGATTGAATATTTACATTACTTGGACAAACTATTTTAGTTAGGGTAATGACTTGCAACCTTACTAACAACAAAGCAATCTAGCCTTTTATGATATCTCTACAACCTCACACCACCTTTCTAAGTAGCCAAATAAGTACGAGATATTTTGACATTGAAGAGTGACCTGCAATATTTTCTAATGCACTTCAAAAAAGAAATACAGTATTAGGAAGCTAAACTCATGTGTGTGCATGTCTGTGAAACCAAGCATGTTAACAAGTAAAGAGGCAACTTGACAACTTCGTATGAAGCATGCTTAAGATTTTGTTTAATCAAGCTTAGGGTTGAATCGACTCTTAAGATTTTGTTTATTCAAGCTTAGGGTTGAATTGACTCTTAGTGTAGGATAGAACTGGTTTACTTATTGATCACATAACTGATTATGAGTTTTCCCAAACGCTCCTTAATCAACATTGTAGCTAAAAAAAGAAGAAGATTGTTGCTATGATTCCCAATGCTGTGGTTTTACAACCTGACACAACTTCCAACGAAAATTCCATGTTCCCATGTAAAACATTTGGAAACCATTTGCCACAACATTTGGAAACGATAGCATTACTTGAAAAGTAAATACTGCAAGTTATGAAATAAATGGTACGGTTTGTGATGGTACTTATACTATTTCGTGGCCCAACCATCCAATGTACCTATTCTCAAGTGCTTGAGGAAGATCATAGTGATTAAGATTTGCGTATGGGTAAATAGCAACTTAAATGATTATTGCTAATATCATACCTATCTTCTGTATCTCTCTATGAAGATCCATTGGCATAATATTATACTATGAAGTGCTACCTACTATGTATATATGTACTTTTTGAGTTATCTCGACAAATAATACCTCTCTTCAGCATGTAATGGTCAACTTACTGTAGTAGGTAACTCGCTGGTTATTAACCTTCCCTGTTCCATCTACATTTAGATATGAACACGGGAGAAGATCTCAGTGAACATACATGTTTATATATCTAATACATGTACTTATCATAAGAATGCAAGTGGTAATTTTTACAACTGACAAAAAGAGTGTTATTGAAAGGATTACTTGGGAAAAATGTGGATCATGAAATTGAGAATCGGTAGGCATTGAAATTCAGCTTTTCCATTATACCAATACCTTCCTGTCATCACAGAACATAATTGTGAGTTTTATGTTTTCTTGCAACAGACCAACTTAAATTTAACCAGCTGGTTAATAAAGGAAATTTTAATAACATTTTTCCTATTTGGAGGTTCTTTGTTTGGTAGATTTAAATGTGAAAATAGAAGGGAAACTAATAAACAAGACAAATGACAAGGGAAATTATTTTCTAATATTTCTTTCGCAGAAATAATAATAGCTAGAGGAAAATAATAGGTTAACATAGATGTCTAGGTGTGCAAAGAGATCTTTGACCATTAATCACTCTGTTGGAGGCACCTATGATGCAATAACAAGAGTGGTTCAAAAGAAGTTTACAATTTGTTACAAATCCACTACTATCAGTAAGTGCTTGTGAAAGTAATTGGAACACCTAAAAAAACCATGTGAAACAGATATATAATCAATCTTAAGAAATTATCCCAAATATTCATCAACTTCTCAGACTCAAAACTATACCAAAATAGTACTTCACTAAAACTTAAACCCAAACAAACCCACACAATACCATGCACACTCAAATTTTGATATGGTCTGCGTAAGAAGGAAAATTCCTTACAGTCTTGGTGATTTTGGTACCAACATGTTGTGATTGGATCCCGACATGTTATAACTTTGAAAATCACTTTTATTTTAAAACCAAAATGACTTTCAAAGTAACAACATATTGGGACTAAGTTACAATATGTTGAATCACAACATGTTGGCACCAAAATGTGATTGAAATAGAAGATCCCGTGTAAGAATCTAAGGAACTGCTTTTACGCAAATTTGATTTAGTATGAGTTTGATGTAGGGTGTGTAATGCTCTTACTCAAATTTTACACCCTTGGGAGAGTAAATAATAATAATAATACAAGAAAAATGAAATAAAACCATGAAAAAGCTACATATCAAACAAATATTTTGCTCAAATTTTCATGAGCTTAAAAATGACCCAAACCATCATACGATAGTACGACACCTCCAACCTTTTGTTCAAATTGAGTAAAGTTTTCATTCGGTATGAAGTTTTCCAATGCTTATACTCAATCTTCTTACAATAGTATTATCTTCTCCTAAAAATGTATAATATTTGGCATCTCCAATCTTACATCAAATTTGACTCAAATCTTAAAATAAAAAATAAATAAATAAAAAAAACAAAAAACTTTTCTACACCCTTGGTCAAACAAAGTGTGAGTATCTGAATAACATTATTTCAGTTTAGGTTAAGTTCGAGTAAAACTCAAACTGATACATGTTTGAGTCTAGGATTTGAGGAAGTTTTTGAGCACTTTTACTCAAATTTAAATGTTGTATTAGTTTTGAGTTAACAATTGGACCGGTTTTTTTTTCGACTGAAATTAGGGTTTGAGATGCTCTTACTCGAACTTTATAATACCCTATCAAAAGGAAATTATAATATCATAAATGGATTTTAGTAAAATCATTTATGGAGAATCATTAAATTAATATGAAGCCTAAACCATAATTGCCCACCCAGAGTCCCCCCTCTCTCTTTCTGTCTAGTGTCTACATGTGTCAATACAAGATTGTATATATATATATGGATAAGTATGAAAAATTCGGGAACATGAATATTGTACTTACAGTACTATGTATCTAGTTAAGTAGTGAGAGAATGTGGGAGAACTACCTTGAGATGGAATACTCAAAGAGCTTCCCAGTAGAAGAGAAGATGATGAGACCAACTTGGGCATCACATAGAATTGCAAGTTCATCAGCTTTCTTTATAAGTCCTTTACGTCTCTTCGAGAAGGTCACTTGCCTAGCACCTAAATTATCTATCTTCTTTATCTCAATCTTCTCTCTCCCCATTCCTTTTCTGTTAACACCAAAAAAAGGAAAAAAGGAAAAAATTCTTTTGGCTATATATATAAACTAATAAATAAATAAATAATAACATAAAAAATTAGAACTACAAGCAAAGGTCAAAATTATCTTGGAAAGCATATAAAAAAAATTCAAAAATTCTTCTTGCTTTTAATTAGCAACATAAAAAAGCACAAGCAATAATCTTTATGAAATAAAGAGGCCAACAATCTTCTTGTTTAAAAATATGAGTATCCAAAGCAAGCTTTTATCTACACAAATAAACCCACATAAAATAGGATAAGCAAAGGTCAAAATATCTTCAAAAACCCAAAAAAAAAAAAAAAAAAAAAAAAAAAAAAAACTGGAACAGATATATAATCAATCTTAAGAACCCTATTTTGAACAAAACCACCAATTTTGAAAGAAACCTAAATTAAAGCAACACTAATTTGAGAAAAGGCTCTATTGAATAATCTAAACCATGAAGCAATGAACAAATCGGGGAAAAAAAAAAACAGATGTGTGATCAATCTTAAGAATCCTAATTTGGGGGGAAAAAACCCAAAATTTGTGAAAGTCCTAAATTGAAGAAACACTAATTTACATAAAGAAGGGGAAAAAACCCCTAATTTCAAAAAGCCTAAGTTCAAAAAATACCAATTTGAGGAAACACTAATTTGAAAATCTAACTTTTAAAATCTATATAAAAGTGCTTGCAGAGCAGGATTTCTTAACAGGGAAAAGAAAAATCATAAAAGATAATGATAAGAAAAGCATAGTAACTACCCCGGTGATGAGTAGTTTCAATTATTTTCCTGTCTAGGGATTTGATTTCTTTGGGTTTGAGTGATCTTCATTTGGATTTGTTGACGATGTTACTTGACAAGCAGCAGAAGAACGACGCCAGAAAGGGTAACCGCTTGTTGATTGGAATCACTATCATGGACAGCGGCAAAGGAGCCTCTCTCAAAAATCCCCATTTGGTTCGTTCTCGTCGGACCAACCATGTCTGCAGAAGTCGGAAACACACACAGGGACACATATTCACATCATCCATGGCTTCAGTTTCATTGATTACAGGGATAGAAGAGGAGAGAGAGAGGGGCGCAGCAACAGAGAGAGAGAGAGAGCTGGGTAGATGCGTGGAAGGTTATAAGAAGCACAGAATAGCAACAAGAGTAGTGTAGTTAATTTGCCGTACAAGCAGGGGTAGAAGAGGCAATCCATATAATTCGACACTAAGGAGGCGATATTCTCTTATAGTATAGTAGATATATGTATTTCTATAACTTGGATCTTTTCTTTCTTCTTTTTGTTTACTTAACACCTTTGATTTGATTTCTCACACAACTTACACAAAGATCCAAGTTCTAGTTGATTTTCTTGGTAAAAGATGGATTAGAGTTGCTACTTTCATATTTTCCTTCACTTTGAAGATGATTGGTGTTCTTGAGTTTTATTTCCTCTTTAAGGAAAGAACACATGTGCACACATTTGAACTTTCAACATTCTTTGCCTTTTGCTTTTATTCCATGATGATGTATATTTCCTTCTATGACTCTATATATCTATGTACTTTTGTTTCCTCTTTTGGAATACCAAGATCATAATTGTAAGTTCTTGAACCAACTAGTTTGGTGTTCTTTACCAAGAAAGACATATTTGATTGGAAGTCATCTTGAACTTCTTCATTCTTGATATTGATCTTTCTAAAGGACTTCTCACCACACTAAAAGTGTTTTTTCCACAATATAAAATAAATGAACTAAGAATTATTCATTAAAGCAAATTTGACTTTACCATGGGTTTAGAACTCATTATTACCCTTGAGGCTTGAATTCAAAATTCATGGATGAATAAGGATGAAACCACCTTCATCTATTTTGCCTGGATGAACCTCACTTATTCCCAAAAGATTATCGAAAAGCCGGTAGATATAATTGGACATGACTTATTTATGATCAAAATTTGAAAAATGTCTAGGTGATGCGATCTACATTCTTTTAGTACGTAATCCTTAGCTTAGTAAGATTACACTAGCACAAAGTCAAGATGATCAAGCTAAGATTATCTTTCGAGAGAATGAAGAAAGTAAGACTATCTTAGAATCTTCCAAATCTCTATTGTAAATGAATCATGTATACAAGATGATCATACTTTGTTTTCTCGATAACAAATCTAAAACATGGCTTAGAAACCATTTTACAATAATGAAAAGAAAGATCAAAAGCTTAAACAAACATATTTGAGTGATTTTGCTTGCCTACTTTGCATATTTTTCACTTATCACATGATATCAAAATTTTAGAATATTAGAGTCTTATTCAAATCAGTGTTCAGAGACCTTAAGTTCAATTTTGGTTTATGGATGTATTTTTCCCATAACTTTCAATGAAATAGATTTATTTTGACATAAAATAGACATGCATAGGTGTTTTGTGAATTTAGTTATGATTTTTGCAAGATCAGTCGACAAGTCTGGGTAGAAATCATTTATATTAAACATCCAGAACAGTGAAGTCTACTTAAAATCAGTTTTCAGAAAACTTAAGTTCAATCTAGGCTTGTGAATATATTTTTCCCATAAATTTCAATGAAACACCTTTCTTTTAACATAATATAGAACGTCACATGTGCTCTATGAATTTAGTTATGATTTTTGCAAGATCAGTAAACGAGTTTAGACAGAGACTTTTAAAATGAATAGAACTCACAAACCATTTATGCAAATAAGGTCACACTTTTTAGAAAAGCTTCCTAACTCATTGAACTTATCATCAGGAAAAGGAATTGAATTGATTCATTGTTTAGACCTACTTTTGGAGTGATTTCTTTTAAGGTCTTCAAATCTGGAATTTTAATTTATGACAATTTCTCTCCTTTAATTTTTATGCATTTCACCTATATGTTTGGATTTCTATTGTCCTTTTTCATCGCTTGGTTTGTTTTGTGACATTTTGATGCAAAGATTTGAATGACTCAGATTCAACTCCTTCAATCGATTTTGCTTCTTCCGCATGACTTAATGTCCAATTGTTATGTACATTCTTCTATCCTTCTCTTTAGAGCTTTTGCTAGGTTTACAACTTTTTCATCAATGATACAAATCCTTTAGGATAATCTCCGTAATATGCTTATTGTTAGAGACAAATAATCTATGATTGTTGCATGTTGCATAACATGTTTAACTTTAATTGGCATTGCGACTCCGATGAGTCACCCTAATGTAAGTCCACTTGTCCTCTTTGCAATCCATACACGTTTTCAGTCTTTACATTTTGATCTCGAGTGGGATCGGCCCACTATGAGTACTTCTATCAATTTTCTAGCATCGCATGTATATCCGCTTGCTAATTGAACTTAATCTCTTGTTTGATTTTGCCTAAATGCCCTTTATGCCATGTATACATTTTGTAGTATGAATGAGAAAAGAACACCAATTAGTAATTAAGAACAAAGATATTGCCAAGGCCTACCATAATGTAGGGCAAGGAGGGGATGCTCTAGCCCAAGCATATGGCTCCTTCCCCTTTCGTACCAAGACCCTCGAGCCCATTTTTTGGCAATGAAGGGTGAGTACCCTTCCATTTTGAGCAAGTTAGCTCACGATTTCCTGATTCTATAAATATCAGGTGGTGACTCTAGTCAATTGGATTAAAAGTAGTAAGGCCTAGGTCTCTGCATGCAGCCTTGGATTTGTCCTGGGACATAATTGAGACTGACCGGACCCTGCAACTTTTGCCACGATCCACAAGTACATGATGAATCCCCTGGCCATCTGATCACCCGTAAAGCCCTCCTAGTACCAGTTGGATGTGACCAAGGGCTCATCTGGAACTACCCCCAATAGCACGGGAACTCGATCCCACTCTATCACCGTATCAAGCATCTGTAGACACTCGCCTCCGAATGGGATACCCGTGATCATGCTAAAGTCGAGCATAGTCATCGTCTTCTCCCCAAACTCGAAGTGGAAGGTGTTGGTGGTGTCCCACCACTGCTCTACGAGAGCATGAATCTATCGGAGGTCATTAGAGCTCTGATGAACCCCACGAAGCCGACTGCATCTGTATAACCCCTCATAGTCTCATTCAGAGACTCGTACCACTCAAAGCCATGAGCAAGGCTATCATGACCATCAGTGACTGAGGCTGAAGCTCCAAGAAGTTATAAATTTTGATGTCAGTATGGAATAAACAAAGAAAGAGAAAGAAAAGAAAAGAAAATGACAATGAAAAAAATAATGATGAATTAGAAGTGATGAATAACAACATTTGAAAATTTTCAGCTTCAAGCTCATACATTCTAATATCATTGAGATAGTGAGTAGGAAATTGAAGAATCTAAAGAGAATAAGAAAAGAGAATACACCTCTCGTTAGAACGCCCGATCAGAAATGTACTGCTCAGGTCTCAGAGTAGAAAAGTGGGGTCACTACGAGGAACAGGCTTGTACTTCATTCTCCTCTTACTCAAGCCACCCGAACCATTAGCCATGGCGATCAATCTATCGAGATAAAGTCATGAAAAGAGATAAAGATTCAAATTTTTGAAAAGGGGGAAAAGAAAAGAGAAATCAAAGAAATAACGTGAATAAGAGAATCTGATCGAGATGGACTAACCTGCTATTCCCTTATAACGCTGCGAATGAGTAGAGAGAAATCTTAAGAGAGAGATTCAGATTGAGAAGTGTTGAGAACGAAAGAAAGTAAAAGAAAAACTAAACATATATAGCATCATGTGCCACAAATGGCACTCGAAAAGTCACGAACGGCAGTCGCTAACTGCTGCGTGACACTCGTTGAGTACCGAAGCTAGAACATTTAGTAAGCAACGCTACGGCATTCACAAACTGCCGCATTTTTCCGTGCGTGACACTAATCAAGTAGCTGAAGAGTCAGTCATTTTTTCCTTCCAAAATTCAAAAAGTTTCAAAATTTTGAAATTAGAACCCCAAGAGTTTGCCCCTTATCACATTTTGGTCCTTGGGGGATAAATAGAGAATGAAATTTCGAGTCCACATGACTCGAATTTTCTAGTCTGCATGACTCCAGATTTTGAAAAATAGAAAATGAATTTTCGAGCCCGCGTGACTCCAGATTTTGAAAAAATAAAAAATGAATTTTCGAGTCCGTGTGACTCCAGATTTTGAAAAAATAGAAAATGAATTTTCGAGTCCGCATGACTCCAGAGTTTGAAAAATAGAAAAAGAATTTTTGAGTCTGCGTGACTCCAAATTTTGAATAATAGAAATGAATTTTTGAGTCCGCGTGACTCCAAATTTTGAAAAATAGAAAATAATTTTTCGAGTCATCATGACTCCAGATTATGAAAATGGAAAATGAATTTTCGAGTCCGCGTGACTCCAGATTTAAAAAAAAAAACAGAAAATGAATTTTTGAGTCCGTGTGACTCCAGATTTTGAAAATAGAAAATGAATTTTCGAGTCCGTGTGACACCATATTTTGAAAAATAGAAAATGAATTTTCGAGTCTGCGTGACTGTTCTGAATTAGAAAGAAAGAAGGATTTGCCCCTAATAATGAAAGACTTTTATAAGATTTTGAGTCATTGAATCTGGAGTGATTCTGACTTTTCTGCGAACCTGGAGTCATTAAATCTAGAGTGATTCTGACTTTTCTACGAACTTGAAGTCATTGAATTTGGAGCAATTCTGACTTTTTTGCGAATCTGGAGTCATTGAATCTGGAGCGATTATGACTTTTTTGCGAATCTGGAGTCATTGAATTTGGAGCGATTATGACTTTTCTGCGAAACTAGAGTCATTGAATCTAGAGCGATTTTGACTCGTCTGCGAATCTAGAGTCATTGAATCTGGAGCGATTTTGACTTTTCTGCAAGAATTGGAGTCATTGAATCTGGAGCGATTTTGACTTTTCTGCAAGAATTGGAGTCATTGAATCTGGAGCGATTCTAACTTTTCTTCTAAAATCAGAGTCATTAAATCTAGTACAATTTTGACTTTTAAGCTAGAATTGGGGTCATTAAATCTGGATCTATTTTGACTTCTCTACAAAAATTTGAATCATAAATTTGGAGCGATTTTGATTTCTCTACAAAAAATTAGGATTCATTAAATTTTGAGTGATTTTGATTTATAAAAATGTTAAGTCTGAGCAACTCTGAATTCTACCAAATCAATAAGCAGTGTATGGCGTGAAACGCATCTGCATCAATCATCCCATTGAGTATGCAAACTTCCCAAAATGGGACAATATCAGAAAAAGAAAATTTAAGGTGTAGAATGCATTCTTATCACTAGAGATCGGGTGATCTTGAATCATCGCATTTGCATCGCATAAAAGCATGAAGCATGAAACTACATTGGCAATCATCACTACATGAGGACATGCATCATGATAGGATAGGTGCATTCATCTGTATGACTATCTGTGCTTGTGTGTGATCCCTTACCTGAACTACGCTCTAGTCTGATTCCTCTAAGGATACGTAGGTAGCTCACCATTGAGCACGACCAGCACCAGCAATGTTAGTAGCTGCTTTTTCAACGAACTTTCCTTTTACCTAGATTCTCTAGCCCGGTCAAAGGCTTGACCTCACACAGGCTTCAACATTTCACTTGTTATATGCGTTGCATCACAAAAGCTCTGTCGAAGAGGGGCAAAATTTAGATACCCCAATTTTGACCAGACTACCGAACCTAGGGAAAATTACCTTTGGATACAATGATGTAGTAACCACGTATTTTCATGTTTAAATTGACGATTTAGACTTCGTGCGCGATTTTAGCAAAAATTGGTCACATGGGTATTTTGGTCATTTTTCCAATTTTATAAGTCATGAACTGAAAATCTATTTTTTTGGGAAAAGTTGCATGAGATTAAATAATTTGGTGTTCGTGTTGGAAATTAAGATTTTTCGATCTTCGTTTAGAAGATATATCAGTTTCAGTACTTCTCAGATTTAGTTGAATCCTAACTAACCTAGTTCAAATCCAACCGCCTTGGGGACCAAACAAAACATTTAGTTGCTACCTAACCTAAATGATCTTGACCATCAAATAGACTACCTAACCTAAATGATCTTGACAATCAAATAGACTACCTAACCTAAATGATCCTGACCACCAAATAGACTACCTAACCTAAGCTAACCAATCGTGACCATCCAATTCATTTTGGCCACCAAGAAGCTTAGCCTATAAATATGGATGCTATGCTTCATTACTTTTACACCACATTTCATAGAGGTCAAAGAGAATTTTTAAGAGAAAGTTAGAGGAAGAAGAAGAAGATAACTGTTTGGAAGTTGCTCAACATCATTTATAGGGACCTGGTTGTGTACAATATGCTTTCTAATTCTCTGGAGTATTTCTTTGTTATCTCTACTTGTACTCTTTTTGCAGTTATTTTGTGTTTTCATTTGGAATCAATGAGTATGTGTTTATTGCTAGGTGCTATGGGACTAAAGGGTCATGAGCATGGAGCACCTTCCAACAATCCAACAGGCCTCAGGGACTGACATACTAGAGACGGGTGAGGTGAGGTGAGGTGAGGTGTCTCTTGCTATGTGACCAAGAGGAACATGGTATGATGCTATTGTTATGAGCGTTTGGGTAATGTGACTAGTTGGTTTGTGAGACTAGTCAATTGATTTGATGTCCTTCTATTTATTTGATTGTCATTATCCTTTTGAGCCATTCATGTCATATTGTATACTTACCGGTGTGGTTTTTAGATGCAGGCAGTGCCGGTAATCGAAGCCTGGAAGAGAGATAAGGTTAAGGATGATATAGGAGATTTGTGGAGAGTATGGGCCTGCTGGGAGTTTAAAGAAATTTCGTATTTTTTATTGAAAGAACCAAGTGCAATTCATTTTATTTTTCAATGGAATTAGGCTTTATTTTTGCGAGGCGTCATTAATGGTATCAGAGCCTATCCCCAACGGGAAGTGTAGGACTATATCGAGGTTTGATAGTCTACATCGTTTGGGAGGAGTCAGAGAAGGGAGAAAAATATTTGTTTTACAGAACAAAAGATACCATATTTGTTTTAAACATTGTTTTTGTAGAAAAACATGCACATAAGCATATATGTCGGGTATACGTCACTTACGTAGCAGAATAACCCGACAGATCGCCGACTGGTGTTGTTACGATCCCAACGATGAAATCCATGAACAACAGCCCCTATTGTGCTCCCATGTACTCCCTTGTACTCTGTATTAGTCGTAGAAGATGCTACTAGAGCGGTCTACGTCAATATCATGTGCTAAATCCCCAAGCTCCATGGTGATGGCTCTAGAAAGAGAAAAACTGTGAGAGGTAGAGGGGAGAGAGAGGGAGAGAGGCTGCCCAATCTGTTAGGGATGATCATATATGTGTGTGTGTATATATAGGCATACACAAACCCTACCTGATTAGGACTTCAAAAGCCCATGCCCCTTTGGAACCAGTCCAATACAATGTGGGTGACCGTATGGCTCGGCCACAATATAATCTTACATCTCCCACTCACCCACATAGGGCTAGTTCTAAAACCAATCTCTCGAAACAGAACTTCTCATCTCTTCATACAGGTAAATAGAACGTGCGACCTTATGAAAGTACAGTGATAGGAGTGTAATGCCAAATCATCACCATAACCAGCAAGACACATCACTCGAAACCTTCTCGTATATGCCTTAGACTATTCAACCACACTAGACACAGCATTCTCAATCCCTCGGTGAAAAGAATTGATGTACCACCTCAATGTAATGTACACATGACATATAAGTAACAAAATACGATTGTCGCAGGTCTGCTAATGAGTAATAAAAACATGGTGTTATTGAATGGTCTTCGCTAAGCCCACATGTCAATCTAACTAACTTGACCGCTTGCCCAGACACGTCCCATAGAACGGAATTATCCCTTCGCCCTAGGATAGCATGCTAAAGTTGCTGTCATCAAGCGTCCTCTTCGTGACATAGTCTCAAGTCCTAAAGGCAACCAGTTTGTAGGATAACCAATGTCTTGGATATGCTACGTGGCCCACACAGTAGTGAAGAGGAATCCATTCACTACTCCACTGTCGATCGCAAAAGCACATACAGTATGATATGCATGCTATGGCGTTCTTCCATAAAAATGGACATGTCACTCTTTGTTTGAAAAACAAGTAACGCCATACAAATCTTAGTCTAGACTTTACACAAAACGTCTAACCTGAGTTTTCCAGCACAGTCTCCACTTCTGGCACCCGTTTGAAAACTCACATTTGGCTATAAACAAGCTACATAGAGTCATGGGATCTCTCTATGTTTGACCAAATATAAAAGGTCTCATCTTAGCTTCATCTAAGGCGACATATAGAAATTATATGGGTTTATATCTAGCTCGTTGTTCTTACACTGCGTAGATGTAAGTGCTCATGCTCGCTTTCTATGCTCTATAGACACACATGTCCTAGCTATCTATCTAAGCACCATGAACAAAAATGTCTCATCTTTCTCGCCATCTAAGCGCCATGGACACGCATGCCCTAGTTCACTATCTCGGCGCCAAGGGTGAATCACCTGTGTGAGCAGGTCGATTCTAGCCCGGTGACTTATTGGAAATGTGCATCCGTTCCACTTATAACAAATATATATATGTAAATAGCTAGTTTATAAAACTCGAAAAATAATGTCAACAACACAATAAAATGTCTAAGCACATCAAATCCCAAGGTGGAGATGTTCATCAAGACAACTTCCATTTGCGCAAACTACATCTCAAATGTGACAAAAATGAATGCCTATATGGCAGAATGGCTTTTAAGATCTTTTGCATATGCTCAGGCTTATGTGCTATCACCGTAGATGAAAACAACCTCTTCGCTTACGAGGTGATGAACCTAGCCATTGCAAAATTTCTTCAACCATGACAACTTCTCGAACAGCTACAGAGCACACCACATATTATGCTTCCATCGTGGACAGCATAAGGCAAGGTCCATAATACTCATACGAACATATCGTAAGATACTCTTCACTACTCTCTAGTGACAGGACCAAGGTTGCTATGGCAACGACTAATTAAACCAACCGCATAGTAGACATCTGACCGAGTATACAACATAGCATACTTCAGGTTCCCTATTGCGGATGCATAGGGCAAACTGGACATTTTTTTGCTCTTCTCATTATTCTTAAGACATTGATCTAAGGTCAGGGTGAGTCCCTTTTAGGATGTCAATAGGTAATTAAGCTTTTCATGTGAAAATGTTCAAGAACCTACATCTTGTAAGTCCCTCATGACTAATAGAGGAGATTTTGAGAACAATATCTCACAATCTAAACTCCCAACACATAGTTGGCATCACTCATGTCCTCATTCTCAAACTGAAAGGACAACCACTCTCAAGCGGCGACAATGGAACTCATCTCATTCCCATCTAGAAGGATGTTGTCAACATACAAAGAATTAGAACACTTTTCTTGGACCGTTTAATGTAACCATTTTGTACCACTGCGTAGCCGATTGCTAGCTTGAGATAATAAACAGATCATTTGAGACAGCATACTTTTACACTCATCCCCTTTGGTCACAACACCAATGGGCTAATCCATATTTATCTCGTCGTCTTGTTCTCTATTAAGAAAAGAACAGTTTAAACATCCAACTAAGAAGGTTCCAAAACTAAATATGCGACAATTGCTAGGATAAGGCGAATGGAGTAAGATCTCACCCTTTGGGAGAACATGTTTCCATGGTCTATACCCTCTCTGGGTAGAAACTATCACCATAAGGCGCGCCTAATACTTGTCAATTGAACCATCTGCCTTGCATTAGATTTTGAAAACACACTTGTCTCCAATAGTCTTACGCACAGGTAGAATGTCAAGTAACTCCCAGACCTTATTCGTGTCCATAGAACTCATCTCATCTGGCATAGTAACTATCTACTCAGCTTCAGCAAACGAAGAAAAAGGCTTCAACAAAAGACGCATGCTCATCCTCATCCACTTGTGCACACATTTGCACACATATGAAAATGTCTTCCTCAATTTCAAAACAGCGATAGGGACTTTTTCCTCATCATTATACAGAGTACTACCTGAGAATCTTGAGTGCCTAGTGTGCACTCCCACTATCTGATACACTCCCACTAGCATCTAGCGGTGTACTCCCACTCGGTTGGAGACTAGTACCATTTTTCAGCGATTACTGGATGTGGAATTTCAATCTCCCCACCCTCGCTTAAAGATGGTATGTTGTCTTCAACATCCTCCAACTCATAGAGGTCAAGATATCTGTTAGTAATATAAATCTAGAGAAGTCATTGTCAATGTCATGCGGCACCATTTTTGTCACTCCTATGCCCGTTTGTTCATTATACGTAGCATAGCCTGTCGAGTTATTAGAATACCTTATAAAGGTATGCCTTCTAGCTCTCGAGCATAGCTTCTCGCACTTATGCAAGGTATAGTGAACATAACCTCCTGAGCTCCACGGGCTTAAATATTCCAAAATAAGCTTTCCGCCTTTCCATAGCTCATAAGGGGGTAGAAGGAACTGACTAAGGAGAGGCACTCGAGTATATAGGCAGCAATCAAGAGTACATCCCCCAAAACAACATTGGGGGGTTGTCTTGCGCCATCATAGTCTTTGCCATACCTAGGAATGTCTTATTCCTTCTTTCTGCAATACCATATTATTGCAGAGTTTCTAGATTAGGAAGTTATCTGCGTTGCTCATTTTTCCTCACATAGTTCCCTGAACTGATTAGATAAGTACTCGAGATTCTCATATCACGCGAAATCACCTTTAAAGGTGAGAAAATAAGAAGCACCATGACTTGCCTTTACAACCATAGGTCCACAGATATCTGAATGAACTAGCTCTAATGCTTGAGTAGCTCTAATAGCCTTCTTAAAAGGCTTTTGGCATGTTTCATCAACTAAGCAAGACTCACATATAGGTAGGTCAACCATAGTGAGTGGGCCCAAAAAGGGCTTCTTGACCTAATCAAGCCATCCTATCACATCCTATATATTCAAGTCCAACATCCCATGCCTCAGAATAAATGAATTAACAGAGGAAACTAGAATTAAAATAATTCATAAGAAGTTATCCCTAGATAACCATGTCTTAGTAACACTGCCACCCAAAAATATCCATCCTATTACCACCTAAGTGAAAAATGCTCTCGATTGCGCTCTTCCACCTTGTTAGCCTTGGGCGCAAACTTGCTAGCCCTACCCTGCCTCTAGGCGGGTTTACCCTTACCATTGCGTTTAGGCCCATTGGCCTTGCGCTTACTCTCACTTATAAAAGTTGTGGTAAAGATTGTAGCAATATGGTTCGCCTTACCTTTTGGCGCTCCGAATTCAGCTCAACATGTTGGAAAATGTCAAAAATAAAAAATTTAACATTTTCGTTGTAGATCATGATTTGTTTTCTATGGACACACAAATCAGGCAAAGAACTAATCATAGCTTGAAACTGCAGTTTGCCACTAAAGATGTTCTGAGTAATGTGAGATCATGAATCATACCTGTCATCGACCGTAGATGTCCAGTTATTGTGTACTTGGAACGTTTCCTTTACTTTCCTGAACATCATAACTAGATGCTCAATCTAGTAGTGAATGTGCCACCAAAAACAAATTCGACATGATCTCACAATACTTTGGCTATTAGGTAGCATATATACGTCCCAACAAGATCATGGTGCATGCTGCTTATCACAAAGCGCGTGTTATGATCCTTCTCGAGCCAAGTATCATAGACTTTCAAGGTTATAATGAAATTGGGCCAGAGGCCCATTATTCAGTTTAATGGGTTGGACTATAGAATAATTCTAAAGCCCAATAGCTCTTACTTATTCAGTAGGTATGTTACTTTAATTTATAGTGCCATATTACAAAAATTAATCCCTTTAAAATTGTTATCCTTGTAAAGATTAACGAAGTGCGGTAAAAAAAAAATAGGGTAAATATCATCTACCTCCCTTGAGATTTGGCCTAATAACACTTACCTCCCTCCACGTTTCAGAACTAACATTTACCTCCCTTATTTTTGAATTTCAGTAACACTTACCTCCCCTTTGTTAACAAACCGTTAGAAAAACTAACGAAATGACGATGATATCACTTAATAACGATCTAAAATACCAATATTACCCTTCTTCTTGGCTCACTTCTTACTTGAGCAGACCCCTGAAAATGGAAAGCTGATTTTCTATCAAATATTTAAGTGGGTAAGACCCCTATAGAAAGCTGGTTTTCGATCAAATACTTAAGTGGGTAAGTTAGATTGATGAAAGAAGTGAGTAGGAAGGGTAATTTTGGTATTTTAGATCTCTATTAAGTGATATTATCGTCATTCCGTTAGTTTTTCTAACGGCTTGTTAACGGATGGGAGGTAAGTGTTACTGAAATTCAAAAATAAGGGAGGTAACTGTTAGTTCTGAAACGTAGAGGGAGGTAAGTGTTATTATGCCAAACCTCAAGGGAGGTATGTGATATTTACCCAAAAAAATATTTGAGAACATGCGTAAGGGATTGACATTATTATTTGCACATTTCATAAAGTTTGTTTTAAAAGCCAATTACAAATGAGTTTTTCCCTCTTTACAATTTAAAACCAAAAAATTTGCTATTGCTAATTAATCAAATCTTAATTTTGTAAATCAAGAAAAACATTTTATAATTGATTTTTCTAAACAAACATCAATTAGATGGTACAATTACCTATCTAAGATCATCCACAATAACATAAAGTGCGCCATACAACAAAAGTGCGCATGGACCCCCACGTGAGTCCGAATTGACAACTTAGAGCTCATGTTAAGGTAATTCAAATGTATGATGTATGAACAAAGAAAACCATCCCTTTACAAGTAGGCTTTTCCAATACAAGAAATAAAACTCTCCTCACATTACATTTATAGTTATGAAAAACTAGGGATGCTTTGTTCATATACATACACGGAAACAACCTTAAACATGCATCGTGAGGACACAAGCTCCACAAGTTGTCAATTAATCGTCCATTCATTTTATCTAGATTAATGCATTAATCACATACACCGAGCACTCATGTGGTCTATTTATTAATGAATGGACTAATTCATCACTCCATTTTAGGAGGAGGATTAGAGGTCTCGGGTCGTCCAATCACTAACCACAACAATTAATGCATGACCAACAATGCAGTGAACTTCTAAGAAATAATAAAATTTGCAATAAAATAATTATTGCATAGCCCGATAGCTCCCATAAGCTAAATAAAATCAGTGAAAAATCCTGATTATTTTTCACTAATTTTAACACACTTTTCGGTCTTAAAACATATTTTAAAAGCAATTCATTAAGGGGTTTTAAATTAACAAATTAATTGAATACGTCATGAAAAAATAACTGAAAAACTGATTTTTCATTATAAAGAATTTTCCAAAATTTATCAAGGCCCAAAAAACATTTTGAATCAATTTAACAAAATAAATTGATCAAGTTAAACAAAAATTAACTATGAGCAACAAAAATTCCCAAAAATACAAACATTTCAAGGAAGTTGTTCTCAAAACATTTTCAGTGATCTAATATGGTGTTCTAAACACCCCATATTAATTTTAAAAACTAATAGTCTATTTTTTCTATTTTAAGCAATTAAATAAATATCCATAAGCATAAATTTTATGCTCTAAAATACCAAAACCAAAAAAATGATATAATTCACTAAAATTTTCTCAAGTCTCCAATCAGTGTACAAAAACACTATACATTAAATTCAAGAATTAACAACTTTAATTAGTTATATTTTAAGCAATTAATATTGCATACTCAAACACAATATATGCTCTAAAATATATCTTAAAGAGCGAGAAAATTTACTAAAGAATTTACTCAAGCTACCACTAATGTTCTAAACACATTTTGTTAAATCCCTGAATTAATAATCAGTAAAAATATTTTAAGCAATTTAATATATGTACAAAAAAAACACACAATTATATGCTCTATAATATTAACATGATTCAGATAATTTACCAAAAATTATCTATGGGTCCCACAAAATTTAATATGGTCTCAAAATAGTGTCCTTAATGTCCCTTATTAATTACAAAAATTAATAATTTATTATGGCAATTTTAAGCAATTAAATAAATACCCCCAAAGCACTAATTATATGCTTTAAAATACCATAATACATGATAATTTACCAAAAATTAACTAAGAGTCTCAAAACAATGTAATAAACACTGAATGTAATAATATTTAAAAAAATTATTATTTTCTGGCCCAAAAACTTATTTAAACCACTTTTAAAAAATTTTACAAGATATTTATTAGTCAAGAAAAAAAATCCAAAATATCATTACTTGACTAACAAGGTCACAGCTTGGGTCCAAGGTCACCACCGTTAACCAAACTGGCCAAACAAGGCCTTACGTCTTGGCATCCCAAGTCTATACCGAATAATTCACGATGATTGCACATGCCATAAAAAATATTGGCACGTGTAGCTATTGTTGTCAACAAAAAAAATTCCATTCAAAACCTTTTGAAATTTTCTTAGTTTTAAAATTCATCCACGTCACGAATTTTGCCAAAACAAAACTTTGACAGTGTTTTAAATGTACATGCTACTGTAGCGATACACCAAACACGGCCTAAAAAATGGTCCCAGCTTGGTGACCACGATGTGCGACGCTCCATTCCAAATTGTGAAACTACCAGTTTCACTAATTTGAAACAAAATTTTATATACATATTGTTTTGAATAAAAAAAAGTCTATATATATAAATATATTTTTTTAATATTAAAACAGATCTAGGTTTTAGATTTATCAACCATTGGAGATAATCAGTCCATGCAACTTCATAGAGGGACTCTAGGGACCATATGGGACACAACCATATTAAATATTTTGACTTCTACTGGAGTTTTCACGTAGACCAACTTCAAAATCGATTTTATCAAGTTTTTGTTAAAAGCTTGCTCGAAGCTTTAATTCCATATTTGATTTGAGTAATTAAACGGGCGAATCAACAACCTATATGGCAATGTAGAAAAACATGCACACAAGCATATATGTCGGGTGTAGGTCACTTACCTAGCAGAATAACCCGACGGATCGATGACCGGTGTTGGTAGGAGCCCAACGATGAAATCCATGAACAGCAGCCCCTATTGTGTTCCCGTGTACTCCCTTGTACTCCGTATTAGTTGTAGAAGATGCTACTAGAGCGGTCTCCATCAATATCATGTGCTAAATCCCCAAGCTCCATGGTGATGGCTCTAGAGAGAGAAAAACCTTGAGAGGTAGAGTGGAGAGAGAGAGAGAGAGAAAGAGGCTGCCCAATCTATTATGGATGATCATATATGTGTGTATATATATAGGCATACACAAACCCTACCTGATTAGGACTTCAAAAGCCCATGCCCCTTTGGACCTGATCCAATATAATGTGGGTGACCGTATGGCCCGGCCACAATATAATCTTACAGTTTTAATAAATTTACGAAATTATTTGCCAAATACTTTTATCTCTAGATTTTGGGACAAAATCTCTGTTAATGAGGGTAGATTGTAGTAACCCGTATTTTCATGTTTAAATTGACGATTTAGACTCCGCGTACAATTTTAGCAAAAATTGGTCATAGGGATATTTTGATCATTTTTCCAAATTTTTAATTCATGAACTGAAAGTATAATTTTTTGGGAAAAGTTGCATGAGATTCAATAATTTGGTATCCATTTAGAAGATATATCGGTTTCAGTACTTTTCACATTTAGTTGAATCAAAACTAACCTAGTTCAAATCCAATAGACTTGGGGACCAAGAAAAATATTTAGTTGCCACCTAACCTAAATGATCTTGACCATCAAATAGACTACATAACCTAAATGATCTTGACCACCAAATAGACTACCTAACCTAAGCTAACCAATCGTGGTCATCCAATTCATTGTGGCCACAAAGAAACTTAGCCTATAAATATGGATGCTATGCTTCATTACTTTTACACCACATTTCATTGAGGTCAAAGAGAATTATTAAGAAAAAGTTAGAGGAAGAAGAAGAAGAAGAAGAAGAGAAGTGTTTGGGAGTTGCTCAACATTATTTATAGGTATCGGTTTGTGTACAATATGCTTCCTAAATTCTCTGGAGAATTTCTTTGTTATCTCTAATTGTACTCTTTTTGAAGTTATGTTGTATTTTCATTTGGAATCAATGAGTATGTGTTTATTGCTAAGTGTTCTGGGACTAAAGGGTCATGAGCAAGGAGCACTTACCAATAGTCCAACAGGCCTCAGGAACCGACGTACTGGAGACGGGTGAGGTGAGGTGAGGTGAGGTGTCTCTTGCTATGCGACCAAGAGGAACCTGGGTATGATGTTATTGGTATGAGCATTTGGATAGTGTTAGTAGTTGGGTTGTGAGACTGGTCAATTGATTTGATGTCGTTCTATCTATTTGATTGTCATTATCCTTTTGAGCCTTTATTATTCATTTCATATTGTATACTTCCCGATGTGAATTTTTAGATGCAGACAGTGCCGGTAACCGAAGTTTGGAAGGGAGACAAGGTTAAGGATGATATAGGAGATCTGTGGAGAATATGGGCCTGCTGGGAGTTTTAAAGAAATTTTGTATTTTTTTTATTTGAACGAATCAAGTGTAATTCATTTTATTTTTCAATGGAATTACGCTTTATTTTTGTGGGGCGTCACAAATGATGATATTGTTCGGTGCACTTGGTCGATCTTCAAGTACTCTTCATGAACTTTGAAAAGCTTTTCAATCTATTTTACTTTTTAAAAAGTAAATAGCTCTTCAAAGACAAGTTTGTATGACTTTAGAGTATCAGATACGTGTGGTAAGGAAATTAGAACATTCGGGATAGTAGATATCCAAAGAAAGAAGTTTAGAAGCTTAAAATCATCATTTTCATATTTTATTATAACTTTTATAGGAAAAATAAAAGTAATGAAGAACCAATGAATTTAGGCTTTTAAGATGGATTTGAGTAGTTCTACACTTTGAAACAATCTGAAAATTTTTTATTTATAATATTTTGAAGCTAGAACATTTTTAATAAGGATTTTCTAAAGGAAAATAGAGTATAAAAAAAAGAAAAAGAAAAAGAAAATGCTTAGAATGAAAAAACGGCTGTAGACACTCCATTTTGTCGGTTATCAAATTTAGGAAACCAATAGCTTTGGTGGTTCACCATGATCAAAAAAGACTCAGAAAGGACTCTTGGAAGTTATTTCTATCTCTCAAAATGCTCAGAAAGTTGTACAAATGACCAAAATGCTCCCAGATTTGGACCGAAAGTTCTGAAAATAAGCTACGTCATAAGAAAAGTAACAAAATGAGTTTTGAAACAAAATCGGATGAAATCGTCAGTTCCCAGAGACCCCCGAAAGTCCAGTAAGTTCTTGGAAAGTCTCCGTTGACCGATTTGACCGAGGTTTGACTAAGTTTGACCAGGATTTGACCAAAATCATCCGAATTCACCCAAAAGTTCCAAGATCATACTAGATCATGTGAAAAGTACTAAAACAAGTTTTAAAAGAAAATTAGACGAAAACATCAATTCTTGGGAGGTCCCAGAGGTTCCCTGAACATCTTGGAGGTCCCCTTTGACCTAACAGTTGACTTTGAAATTGGAATTTGAAATTGGAGCACCGTATCATTTTTTAAATATTTTTTATGGGTACTATAGGTCAATGGCTTTCCAACGGTATATCGCATATAATTTTTGGATTTAAAACATGTATATTATAAATTTTCGAAGGTAAAAAAGGAGATCAAAACCAGCTTTTATCGTGAATATAGCAAAACTTTTCAAAGTAACCTATCTTCAAACTATTTTTTTTTAGAAAAGTAAACTCCATTACCTTTCCAACGGTATATCACAAGCTCAGTTTGGAGTTCGTACGCATTTTCTGTGAATTTCAGATGAAATAGGGCCTTCTTGTGAATATTAGAACCTTTGGGGGTCTAAATACAACAATCTGGGCGTCTGAGGAGCAACGCCACCATGGCACTGGCCCACTGCCACCGTACAACAAGCCCAGTGCCACAACAACACTCTCCCCCAGAAGTTCATTTTTTGTAATTTTGTTTTGTGGCCCCAAATTGAATAATTGAAAGCTAAAACAACGTAGTTTCTTGTTCACAGATGTTTGGGACCAATGGAAGCACTTTTTAAATCATAAACTCCCCCTAAATTGGCCTATATAAACCCCCCTTGACTCCTCATTTTGGGGGTGGCAAATGCAAGTTCTAGAGAAAGTTGTAGAGAGAGACAGGGAGAGATAAGGTTTAGAAGAGAGAAATTGAGCTCTTAGCCACTGATTTTATATAGAAACTAGTCAAGACGGGTTGTGCAGTAATATTTTATAATTTCAATCGTAAGCCTTTTAAGTGAGTCGAATACATATATATTTAGTGAGACAAATTTGAACAAACATAGAGGAAATAGGGGTAAAAAAGAAACAGTGAGTAATGAAAATGTTGTACTTGCAGTCTCATCAACGCATTCCTCGTCAAGAACTGCTGAAAAATCACCAGTGCTTTCAGAAAGAGTAATTCACAATATGTACTTCTAATTCTATTTATTTTTATGTTTTGTTTTTGTGAACGGCAATAATTTCATTCATGACAAACCCCATACAAAGGAAAGAGCAAAAATAGCCCCAACTAAAACCATTACCCCATATAGCAAAGAGTAAGCACAGCCTCACATAGGGCATTTAACATAAACCTGGCCAACCGGGATGTGTGTGTTGAGAAATAAAATTGGGAATCTTACAAAATTGTTACAAACAACAAAAAAAGAAAAGAAGAGATTTTAATAATGCATTTCACTGCAAGCTATTGTACTAAACTGTGTTGAACGTATAGCATCGGCTACATAACCACAAATTGAACTTACAATTATAAACATGTCTTTAAATTTCCACTACAATCTCTATATTCCATGACTGGTCCTATCCCAATGTCCCATGGCTTCATTGTTGGCCAGCAGTCAGCACAATTCATGCTATCCAAGTTGGGAACAACATAATTTTTTTTTCTATGAAATTTTCCTCCAAGATGTTATTCTATCCTGCAAAAAGCTTTCAAATGTAGGAGGGAACATATGCAATCTCAATCCATCAAAACTAAGATAATGCTAGTTGTAGAATACTTCATTTTTAAAAAAAAAATAGAAATAAAAAAGCCTTGTTACACTACAACCAAAATGTAGGTAACTCTGTGAAATTCTTAATTCTTGTAAGGTGTAACAATTCATCCAAGGCAGGAACAATTAAAATATAGAAACATGCATTTTTCCGACCGTCATAGGGATGTATAATTAAGCAATAAGTCGAATGTTAACAACTATGATCCAATGTTAACAACTATCTGCTGCTGCTTTTTTTTTTTTGGGGTATAAATTACATAGATATACACTACTTGCACAACAGAAATAAATAGGTCACAGACTTGGGTTTTAACTTTAGTGAGAGAGAATAACTATAATATATAACTATAATATGTTGAACTAAAGTTACATCAAAATTGATAAAGCATTCAAAATAACACATCAACAAATAGATACACAAATAAAAGGGAAATGTTTTCAACTCATCATTAGAGCGTACATTGTTGGTGTAGGCAAACCTAAATTAAAGAGAGGACAGTTATAAATTTTAGAAAAAGAATTAAAAATAGCAAGTTCAACAATCACCCATGAACTATACATATCTATGGAATGATATCTTTAGTTCTTGAGCTATCACTCCAACCAAAATTGACTGCCCTTCGAGTATACATTCTATCTATTTTAGGATTTAGAAACTCAAAGAAAGCAAACACACACACATACAACACACACAGATTCTGTCACACAGGTGCATAAGAAAGCTTCATAACCCATCTACAACCATTTGACAATAGAATTATAGATAACCAAATCAAATTTCTCAACTGGATTCTCATCAAAGGCAATTTATAGTGTTGTCAATAATCTATGTTTTTACAGATATTTTAGTTTTTTAAAGCTGAGAGATTTCAACACAAAATCCACAAATATAGGATCCTTAAAATTTGGCAAGGATCACATGTATATCTAAACATAGATTTTATATCAAATGGAATAACTTATCTTACCCATCTAGATCTACTTAATTAATCTAGAATAAATAGATTTTTTCTAACAAAACTTCCATGTGTTTTAAGTCCATCTCAAAAAAGAGTTACAACAATTGAGGACATAGTGATCGACTACCAATGAAAAGGCATTAGTCCACGAACACACAAAGATTCAATGAAAGCTAAATTACGAAGCAACAAACCCACCATTTTCAACTACTTACAGTCTTACACCAAAAGTTCATCAAATAAAGGGAAAAAAGTTTAAAATTATTATAAAAAAATAGAAGCCATAAAATGTTAGTGAATATGCGAATAAAATTCAGAAAAAATAGTCAGTGAACCTACAAAAATTAAAGAATATACGTTCCATAGGGTCACAATGAAGAAAAGAGAACCCAATGAAGACATAGAAAGCATAAACAAAGAACAGGCCTGATCTCATCAAAATCAAGATAAAAAGTATACTCTAAGTTAAAAGATTTGTAGTGTGGACGTAGAGGTGGAACCCACAGAGATTGAAATACTAAAGCACTTTAATTTTAAAACCTAAACCTAGTTAATTAACAAAACAGAATTTTGATTTTGATTTTAATTAAACTAAGAACAGTGAAAATAAATCAAAACTATGAAAGTGATTAAAAGTTGTTTTGATAAATATATGTATTGAACCTAGGATTATAAATCCACCACTAGCTTCATAATAAGGGAATTGTAGCTACAAGCCCAATTCCTCCGTCAAGAAGATAACTATGATTCACGCATCAACATAATTCATCTTCGGTTAGCACGAAGTGTCTCACACTAAACCAGGGTTGTGGCATACTCTGTCTTCTTTAGGAATGAACTATTCAACTACTTGATATCACAATTCAATTAAGCACCAATATATGTAAATAATCCATACAAGCGCAGAAAATATAGACTATTGAGCACATCATATTCAAAATAGATCAAAGACAAGAATAAACTTTGAAAGCAATGATTTAATTAATGAATACCATTTTATTAATTAAAATCCTCTAAACATGTAATTATCATCCATATAAATAAAACTAAAAAGAAAAACATAAAATATAGCCTATTACTTGGCTAGGGTTTCATTGAAACCCTAAATCTAGGTCTAGGCGGCCATAGAATTGAAGATTGGCAAGAGGTTGATGGAGGAGGCCATGGAAATCCTTGGTCTTCTTCTTCTTCTACTTGCTTCTCCCTCTTCAATGACTGAGGTTTTAGTTGTGGAAGGATGTGTATAATGTTGTGTAACCCCAAAATTGATTTAGAATAGGATTTATATAGATTTGGAAAGATTAGAAGGCTTTTCTAAGCCTAATCGCACTAAAACTGTCGTATTTGCATTTCTCGACGTCATATTCACAAACCACCTTCGCTGGGAACTTTAATTTGATGAAATACACATTTTTGGCTTTTTCACAGGTTGGTCGCGTGGTCAACTCGCGTGAGGTACTTTTCACTACTCTGCGCGACTTTTGTAGAATTGCAATAATGTTTTGCTCAAACCTCGGATTGACTTGCCATTTGTGGCCACACGTCCGTAACTTGAAGATATACATTAAATATCTCTGGAGAAATTTCTCAAATCCAACGTATTCATTGTCCAAAATGCAATTTAGTGAGGCTGCTACTGTCTCTAGCTTTCTCCAAAATCACCTTTTGAGCACAGAATGTCTTCCAAAGACACTAATCATTGGATTTTAGTGCATTTTCATGTTAAGGCTCCAAAACCTACAAAACATAGAATACTTATTAAAAACATTTAATAACTAAATGAAGTGGGCTACCAAAGTGTATCTTCAGGACTATAAAGCGGGACTATTGGTCGCTGATCACACCCCCAAACCTACACTTTGCTAGTCCTCGAGCAAAGAAAAATATAAAAATAAATACTACTATACGTACAAATCCTAACTCATTGTCGCAGGCAACGTGATTGCAATTATCATATGCAACAAGCCTTTTGAACCCCTAGGTGTCCCTAGTAGGATGAGTGAAGTCTCGTGAGAGTTTCGTCGAATAAGACACCCACAACCATCTTTATTTCACTATACATTTAAAAAGTTTCATTAAAAATGAAAAACATAACTTTCAGTACTCATTATTATAAAATAATAATTTGAAATAGAATAACGAACAAAAGAAATGGAATCAAACGTCCAACTACGTCATGAAAAACAATCCCAAGCACATGTATCACATAAATCAATAGAGTTTTTCATAAAATTGAACATGTGTGATGTGGAAGTCAAATGAACACGTGCATATCATGCACTTGTGTAATGCCTTGTATTTTGAAATTATTATTTATGCACAAAGATTCTTTATACTCCCCTTGTTTATACTTGAGATTTTATCTCCGATCGAGAGATCGAGCATTTCAAAGTTCAAGCGATCGAACCCTATTCAATCGATCGAAACCCTGCCGACATAAATTCAATACGTGTCCCTACTTTAAACGATCAAAACTTTTTCAATCGATCAAACATGATCGATCTGCTCTCGAGTAATCGAACAACTTTCGATCGATCGAACATGTATTAATCAGGATTTCCAGGTTTCCCGTAAAGACAGCCACCTACACCCCTTCCCCCTCTATATATACCTTATTTTAATCTCCCTCCCATCGTTTTCATATCCAAACCATGTTTTCTAGGATCAAAAATGACTTTTCAAAGGTTGTAACGTGGCTCAGGCAATGAAAAAGAATAGAACGGATTCATCAAGTAATCTTCAGAATGACATTATAAGGCATATTCAATTTCTTTCATCATCTTCTCTACCCACTTTCATCTTTTCATTCTTCATATTTTTTTTCTTTCCTTTTCTTTTTTTCTTCTTCCAAACTTTTTCTTTTCCTTTTCATTGCTTTTGAAACAAATATCCATTGAATACCGAGGCAACTACCCTAAACATCGTCTTGTTTTCTTCTTCTTCTCAATCAACACATTGCCTTGTCACCACTAAAAGTTGATCAATCTTTCAGTGGTAAACTCCAAGTTGGCCAAGTTGAAGCAAAAAAAAAAAGGATCATGGTGATTAAAGAAAGAGAGGCACTTTAAAGGCTCAAAGGGGCAAACTATGAAAATTTTATCATTTATCTAGATAGGTCAAAGGTCAAGCAGGTGAAAACAAAGAAGGCCTAAAATCATGTACTAGAGTTATACGGTTCTTCAAAGTTTATGACAGAAGATTATTAGCATGGTAGCAAATATTTTAACTTGACTATCAACCAAAACAAGAATAATGAGACTAAGCAACGAGTTAATGTATTATTTCATTGAAATTCGACAAACACAAAATATATTTATAATCCTCTAAAAAGAAAAGATAGGCTCAAAAGCTCACTAGGTTTAGTCTCCACCATGTGTTATCTAGAAATCCGAATCATATTATAGTTCACATCAAACACGTATTCAAGTGACTACGTGCAGTGCATAGGTTTGTGTGCAAATCTATGATATAAAACTAAGATTCGAACGATATATATCCTAAACGCCGTATCATGACTTTAGCAAATATTTAACCACATCTTCTCATGTTTACCATTCTATAACAGTTCAAGTTACATAACAAGAAGTATCGACGCAAGATTGCAAAAACGTCGGTAATCTCGTTTATTTAAGCACAAGTATCGAATTTTTTTGAAAAATCTGTGCATAATAATGTGCATGTGAGTGCATACCCCCAAACCTAAACCTTTCATTGTCCCTAATGAAACAATAAAACAAAAGAAAGGAGAGCACGTAAGGAAGGAATGACAATACCTCGATCTCAGCAATCACAAACTAGGTAAACGTATATGAATATGGCGATAAAAGTTCAAACATGCTCCAAATGGAGCCACTAATTCACCTATCAATATTTGATAAAAGAAGAAAAAAAAAACAAAAAAACAATGATAGCCAATAGAAATATATATATATATGTGTGTGTGTAATACAGACTGTGGCATACTTGTTGAGAAACTAAATTGAAAACGAAAGACTCAACGAAAATCGAAAAGAACAAGCACAAAAGGAACTATCAAAAGAAAGAAGGACTCGATCTAAAAGGGGCCTAAGAGAGCAAATAGAAGAAAAAAAACACAAAAGGGTTGGGATTGAGAAGAAGAGAACAAAAGACAAGCACAAAAATCCGCCATCACGCGCGCACGTCGCGTGAGCGACCCATCGCACGCGCGATTCCTCGTGCTAGGAAATACTGAGGCTTGTTAAATAAATTTTTTTAAAAAATTTTCTAAGTCCAAAACTCATGCGCGCGAGCGACTTTCTACAGAAAAAGAACAAAAGGCAGCCACTCTTTCTAAACATAGATTTTATATCAAATGGAACAACTTACCTTAGCCATCTAGATGTATTTAATTAATCTAGAATAAACAGATGTTTTCTAACAAAACTTCAATGTGTTTAAGTCCATCTCAAAAAAAGAGTTACAACAATGGAGGACACAGTGATCGACTGCCAATGAAAAGGCATTAGCCCATGAACACACAAAGATGCAATGGAAGCTAAATTAGGAAACAACAAACCCACCATTTTCAACTACTTACAGTCTTGTACCAAAAGTTCATCAAATAAAGGGAAAAAGGTTTAAAATTATTATATATAAAAAAAAATAGAAGCCACAAAATGTTAGTGAGCATGCTAATAAAATTCAAAAAAACAGTCAGAGAACCTGCAAAAACTAAAGAATATACGTTCCATAGGGTCATAATGTAGAAAAGAGAACCCAATAAAGACATAGAAAGCATAAACAAAGAACAGGCCTAATTTTATCAAAATCAAGATAAAAAAAGTACAATCAACTTTAAAAGATTTGTAGTGTGGAAGTAGAGGTCGAACCCATAGAGATTGAAATACGAAAGCACTTTAATTTTAAAACCTAAACCTAGTTAATTAACAAAACAGAATTTTGATTTTGATTTTAGTTAAACTAAGAATAGTGAAAATGAATCTAAACTGTTAAAGCGATTAAAAGTTGTTTTGATAAATATGTGTATTGAACCTAGGATTGCAAATCCTCCTTTAGCTTCATAATAAGGGTATCTATGCATACAATTAGCTTATCACATTGGATGATAATGGAGAATTGTAGCTACAAGCCCGATTCCTCTGTCAAGAAGATAATTACAAATCAAGCATCAACATAATTCATCTTCGGTTGGCACGAAGTGTCTCACACTAAATAGGGTAGCGGCATACTCTGTCTTCCCTAGGCATGAACTATTCGACTACGTATATCACAATTCAAGTAAGCACCATTTCATGTAAATAATCCATACCAGCACAGCAAATATAAACTATTGACAACATCACATTCAAAATGGATCTAAGACAAGAATAAACTTTGAAAGCAATGATTTAATTAATGAATATGATTTTATTAATTAAAATCCTCTAAACATGTAATCATCATCCATAAATAATAAAACTAAAAGAAAAACATAAAATACACCCTAGATCTAGGTCTAGGCGGCCATAGAATCGAAGATTGGCAAGAGGTTGATGGAGGAGGCCACAAAAATCCTTGGTCTTCTTCTTCCTCTTCTTCTTGCTTCTCCTCTTAAATGGCTGAAGTTTTAGTTGTGGAAAGATGTGTATAATGTTGTGTAACCCCAAAGAATAGGATTTATATAGATTTTGGAAGGATTAAGAGGCTTTCTAAGCCTAATTGCAATAAAATTGTCGTATTTATGTTTCTAGACATCATATGCACAAATCACCTTTGCTGGGCCCTTAAATTTGACGAAATACGCGTTTTTGGTTTTTTCACAGTTGGTCGCATGGCCAGCTTGCGTGAGGCACTTTTCACTACTCTGTGCGACTTTCGTAGAATTACGATAACTTTTTGTTTGGACCTCCGGTTGACTCGCAGTTTAGGGCCACGCGTCCGTAGCTCGAAGATCTACATTTTATATCTTTGGAGAAAATTCTCAAATCTAAAGTATTCATTATCAAAAGTGTAATTTATCAACGCTGCTACTGCCTCCAACTTTCTCCAAAACCACCTTTTAAGCACAGAATGTCTTCCAAAGCCACTGATCATTGAATTTTAATGCATTTTCATGTTAAAGCTCCAAAACCTACAAAACATAGAATACTTATTAAAAACACTTAATAACTAAATGAAGTGGGCTAACAAACCGTATCTTCAAGACTATAAACGGGAACTATTCGTCGCTGATCAAGGCCCTTATTATTACCCAAGGAACAAAATTTCATTTTGTCAGTCGAAACAAATTCTATTTTGGTTTTTTGTTTGAAAGCATAAATCACATCCAATCCAAAGCAAAGCAATAAATACCTTTAGAAATCACATTAACAAAGCTGAAATGAGAATGTTAACCCAAAATGAATAGGTACGTGAAAACATTCATCCAATTTCACCTCTCTATTTGTCAAGAGAAGAGTATTTTATAACATGTTTTGTTTAGTTAGATTCTATAGATACAAAAAGAGCTATAATAGAACATCACCTACAAAAACTGCTATGTTATCCTTCCACAGCTCGGTGCCACAAATGCAATTCCCCCAAAAATTCGTTGAATGAAATACCCATTTAAGTTCTAAATGGCATACTTAAGGTCAACAATCCTGTACAAAAAGCAAATAAAAGACCTAGTTTTAGGAAATAATGCATTTATGCAGATGTATGGAGGGGGTGGAAGTATAGATGAAAAAAAAAAAGCAAAAGGCGCAAATGAGGCATGTATAAACATATAATCATAGTAGTGAGATACAAAACACTTATCTAAGTGACACAGAGAATAGAAAAATTCAAAAACATTGACAGAATGTTTGGTCAAACCAATTTTCATAAAAGCAAATAGAAAATAAAACTGAAGTGATAGATTTGAGGAAGATCTACAACATGTGTTGGGAGCCAAATTTTAGAACATTTGTAACATGTGGGGAAACAAATTTTATATAAACTTTGGGAACCATATCATTCCCCTTGATGCATTCCAAACATACTGTAATCGACAGTGATAAATTTGAGTAATCAAATTCCGGAAATTATGAGACCCACCAAATTTGGAAACCATATCCTCACACTTTCCAACTCATGTGGGAACCGAATTTGGAAAGCAAACATAGAGTGGGATTTTGTAACTATAAGGGGAAGAAAACCACATTGGCCTCTTGGACCAATTGGCCACCAAAAACCACAAATTCTCAGACAGAATGTGAAGGCAAACATTATTACCAGATCAAGATATTCAAGAATGGAAATATTTCTCAAACACACATATTCATTCCCTTTTACATAATTAAATCAATTTGATAAATACAAAAAGTTAACCTTCTGAAATATCTATAATAGTTAAGTCTCAACCACATTTGCCCAACTGTCAATTGTCACATATAGCTTTAAGAAACAGAGAAAGAGGTTTATTTGCAGCTACATATCAAGGTAAAAGAACATACAACAGATATAACAAAAATCTGCAGCAAGCAAAATTGAAGGTAGAAAATTAAAATGTTATGACATACCTTGTTCTAGCATAGAAGTCAACACAAAATGTTAACATTACAGAACAACAATAGGGTTCGAACAGTCAAATTGGTGGAGACAAAATTTTTCGTTGATTCTCTCACACCAGTAGGGATCAAACGCAGAAGAAGCTCCGAGACCGCATTGCAAAGAAAGGATAACTGGTTCTAAAGGTTCAATTTAACAACTAATTCATAATAATAATAATAATAATAATAACAATAATAATAATAATAATAATTGATTCTAGAGTTCTTAGCAGTATATATTCCTACTACATGCATAACATATTAGATAGAAACCAACAAATTAATTTGATTTAATTTGATTTGAAGACAACCAAGCTAAAACTTGACTGGATCATAAGTAACTTGAAACCCAAGCCCCAAAATTCTAACCTCAATTCATAGAGTTTCTCTTCAGCAAGCCTTCAAGAATTTTGTCAAACACCTTCAGTGCCTTGCACAAGAAGCATTGATTCATACCTATGAAGATGAAAAAAAAACCCAAACAAACAGAAGCATTCTAATTGGACTTCCCAGGGAACACTCAAATTGGCAAAATAGAACGGATACACCAGAAACCAGTCCAAAAGAAGATGAAACACCATGAAATCACAGAGTTATAAAACTTGACTTGCTCCATAAAAAAGTAAAAATAGAGAGACGGTTACATGATTTTGAAAGCACAAATAGAATAAAGTGTTGCGAGAGCATGAACAAATTGAATGTAATGTGGCACACAATATTATTGAGGCAACAGGAAAAAACCAAATAATGTTAGTCCCCATAATATAGCAGTTGTAGAGCACAAAGAAAAGCAAGAAATCAAAATCAAACAATCTATTAATCAGATTGGGAGGAAAAAGTGGAATGAAAGGGAGCAAATTTGTACCTCTTGCATAGCAATCGTAAAACAGGGATTTATGGCACAATAGCTTTAATTTTCATAAGCATGTACACTTTGGAAGGGAGAGAAATTGAGGGATACGGATTTGGGGGCTACGGATTTGTGAGTTGTCATAGGTAGGGTTGGCTATACCGAACTAATGAATGCTGTGGAGAGAAAGAATAATTTGGGGTGTGGGAAAGATGAAAGGGTGTGGGAAAAATGAATGAGCCTAGGCTACAGGGAGGCGTGTGTAGAGAGAAGAGGGAACGATCTAGTTTGGGCATGTGTGAAGATAGAGAGAGATCAATAGATTGAGAGGATGGCTTGCTTGCCACCTAGGATTTTTCATAGCATAAGAGGTTGTTGATGTGGCAAGCCCTAGGGAGAGTGTTTGCTTCTGCATTTATATATATAATAGAAGTGAGTTCTAAACTTGTTTTCTCTCATTACTTCCATTCAATACTCCCGACCGCCATTTTTGAGCATTTATGAGATAGGAAACTACTTCCATGTCCAAATGTCAGCACATATGAGTGAAACACCAAGCTACAAGTCCAAAATCACGTTGATTATCATCTATTGATTGCTATTGTTTGCTTGTTTATATAAATGATCATCTCTTCTTACCTCATTTCTTTTTTATTTTTCTTTGATTATTTGCTTGTTTATCATCATCTAGATGATGACATGGTGTTTGAGGTGAGTGAATCCTTATGGATTGTAGCTTTTGACCTCAAAAACATGTTTGATAGATGATGATTCAAACTTCCCAAGTATTCTTGAAGTTATTTCCAAAATAAAACATCACTCTCCAATAATCTTTGAAGTTCTTGAAGTGGGTTTGATGTTTATATTCCAAGTGGTTATAATCACCATTTAGTGCTGGAAATATACTCTCAAAACCTTCATTTCAAAATCCCTCTTAAACCTCTCATTTTGATTTCAAGAAACAAGGCACTTGTTTTCTCAAATTATCAAAATATTGAGTTCTTCAAATTTAAAATGTCATTCTAAGATCAACACTTAATGGATGATTACAAGACCACTTGAAAAGTCTTCCTAACTCATCAGAGAACACCCATAATTTTTTGTTTGATTTAAAAACACTTGGAAGGGTTCCATTTGGACTCAAATATTCCTTTCAGACATTTTGTTTTCTCTGTCACAATAGCTTAGTTGAATTGCAACTTGTTTTCTAGACCACTTTTTCAAAGAGAGTGGTCGCAATCCATTTTTCCTTGAACTTTGGTGTCTTAGGAAACTTTATGTATAATATGGGCCTCTAAATATTTTGTTATCATTTTCAAAAATGTTTCTATATTTCAGTCGACAGTACGGACTCTGTTTCTGAGTAAACTCTCTTGTTTATATGATTAGTCTCAATCTATAACTTCAATCTTAATTTGGCTTTTTGCTATGTGTTCTAGACACAGTAGAGATAGTCTCCATAAAAAATAATGAATTCAAAACATTCCTAACCTCACTTTTCTATTTTTACAAAATCAGTTCACTGTTCTGTCCACTATTCACAGCAAGCATGTTTCAACTTTTATTCTTTGATAAGATGTTTACATGCATTCTAAATTAGCCCATATCTTATGAATTAGTTCATACTACATTTGTACATATCCTAGAATGATATTCTTCATTCATTCATGTATACTTTAGATTTCTAAGTCACTTTAGAAAATCTATGAACACAAAACACACTACAACCTTTGCACATTCTAGGATCATTCATTGCATCCATGCAAGATTTGGATTTTTTGTGACTCCTAATCTATGAAGATTATAAGGATCAATTCTGAAACCCCAGGAAAGGGGGTGGACCCCGGAGACCACGTGTCCACAATCTGGCGACTCCACTGGGGATTTTTTAAAATTTTCAAAACAAAATAATACCGAGATTTGACTCATAAGAAGCATCCTTAAAATAATCTTTTTAATGTGTCTGGTTCACTGCATTGCACTTCTGCATTTCCCCCTTCGACTGTGTCTAAAATGGGACGCTGACATTGTTTTGGTCTTGTTTTTCTAGGGAACAAGTCACTGTTGATATTGTACCTTCCAGGGTATATCAAAAAGAGTAAAAACTTCTGTACTGTCTCTTTGACAGCATATTGGAACTTTTGTCAACGGACCCTCTTTGACTAAACCCGGTCATTGCATATGGATTCCTGTAGAACCTTTCATGGGACTATTGATTTATCTTTTTAAATAAGACAACACTATTTAACTGGTGTATGCCCTAGTGGGATTACCTGTGCAGTGTATACGCTTATGTGGCATAGAACAGAACCTCCTTCTTATGATTCCCAAGGCAATCACTCACATGTAATCACATTGACTCGACCTGCCAAGGCACCATGACAAGGATGTATGCTCTGTGTTCACAAAGATATACACTACAAAACCTTTTTTGCTGGTCCAAAGTCATAGGAGTATGAAAACCTACTAGACAGTATGATCGCCATCATCAGATACACTAGAAACTACCCAGATTTCCCAGTAAATACCAGTTTCTCTCAGAAACTCTGTCCAAATCATCTAGATATGCCAGTTTCTCACAGAAACTCTATCCAAACTACCTAGATTTCCAATAAAATACCTGTTTCTCGCATAAAATCTGTCCAAATCTCCCAGAAATGCCCAGATATGCCAGTTTTTCTAAGAAACTCGATCAAAGTTTCCCAGATTTTCGAAAAACTACTTGTTTTTCCCATAAAATCTGTCCAAATCTAACAAAAATTCCCAAATATACCCGTTTCTCCTAGAAACCCTATTCAAACTACTCGAAACTCTCAGAAATTCTAGAAATTCCCCTGAATCTCCTAAATATCCTGGAAGTTCATCTTTCTCCCATGATGATAACACTGGAAAGTAAAGTTAGCACACTCTGTATGGCTAGGACAATACTCGCTTAATTGCTATCTATTAGAATTAGGAGCATCATATAGATTAAGGCTCACATTTGCATGTTTGTCTCATCAGTCTTCATGCACTGTCTTAATCAGTTTGTATACAAGTCTGTCCACATTTGTCAACATCATTATCACAGTTTATCTAATTATCACTGTCAGGATCTGATACACTTCTCCTCTTAAATCTGTAGGTCAATATAGATTCCCAAAGTCAACAACTAGGATCCTCGTCTTGGGTTAGAAGTTCGAACAATCATTTGGTCAGAATTAGTACACCGAGTGCCTTCAACACGAATCAAGAAGAATTGGAAGCTAAAGTCACTAAGCTAGGAGCAACCATAAACTAGCAGTCTGATAGTCTGGCCCCGGTCTTGAAATTCATGGAAGAACTGAAGCAACAACATATACCCACCAGGGTTCCCACTACTACCACAAGGGCTCATGCCACCGCCACCGCCGTCGCCTGGGTTTGTACCTCCTCTCGTCATTGTGTATAAGAATAATGGGGAGGAAAAATGCTTTCATGGGGTCCCGCTGCCTGCGTATGCGAAAAATTTCCAAGAGAAGATGGATAAAGTTGACAAGTTGGAAAGTGTGTTGAGGAAGAGGAAAGGGGTTGATGACTACATGCTAGACCTAGAAGGCCTTTTTCATCTCTATCAAGCTAAAACTGCCAGAAAACTTTAAGATGCCTGTCATTGATCGTTTTGATGGAACTGGAAACCCAAAAAGTCATGTGAAGTTGTGCATGAGCGTTTTCCAATTAATGGGCTGCACCCATAAGCACATTGCTATTCTGTACCCGCAAACTCTTGCAAAATCTGCACTATCATGGTTCCTAACCTTGGAAGCCTCTAAAACTCAAGCATGGGAAAATATCGTTCGGGTGTTTGTTGATTACTATTCCTAAAATCAAGAGTTAGAGGAATAAAGTGACCCAAATGACCCATTGGCTGATTGAAAAGGAGCAGGTGAGAATGCTAATCCAGAATCTACAACCGCTTTACCATGATAAATTGTTCTATCAGCCCGTCTTTACCTTCGAAGAGTTGTTTGATGTCGAAACCAGGATCGAAGACGCTATCAAAGAAGGGAAGATTAAGAAAGAAGAGCTGCTAAGCTAGTCAAAGAAACCTAATTACTCCCAGAACTCCCTGGATGTCAATGCCCTTAGCAGCCAGGCTATGGCGTACCCAACCCAACCATACCAATCCTTCACCCAAACCAATACCTCCAGCCGTCCCTTTCAGAAAAAGCCTCTCTGCAACTTTGCCATGCTAGAAATCCCCCTCTCCTTATCCTTAGATCGTCTCCTCAAGAAAAGCCACCACCAACTACTCCAACCACGAAACACCCTACCACCACCAAGTTGTGATATGTCCAAGCACTACACCGACCACCAAGCCCCTGGCCATAACACCAATGACTGCGTACCCCTCTGCCAAGATATCCAAGACCTCATTGACCAAAATATCATTGAGCCACCTCCAAGGCAGCCCTATGTCACCCAAAATCCCTTGCTAAATCACCAAAACATCATCCTCATTAAATCAAGCTCCATATCCTTCAACCCTGTCACTTATATCACCCTCCTAGGATAACCACTATCCCTCATTGATATCCCAGATTCTATGGGAGTTCATCTAATTAAAGGAGAGGACGATGAATGGCAATAACAACTAGAAGATGAAAAAGATTTGTTCTTCCTGGAAGAACATGATCTAGGGGCAGTGGATCTCAAATGGTATAACCGAAGCAATGAAAGTGATTCCTCTATTTGGAATGAGCAAAAAAGCCATTTGTAAGTACTGACTGTGACAGGTTCAAAAATGATGGAAATATTGAAGGTCTTACTGCTGATAAAATTGATCACTTGACCTGGTTAGGCCGTCACTACCAACCTCCGTAACCAGCCACCGAGACTATTGAGAAAGGGCTGATTAGGAATAAGGGACAAGAAAAGATGGAAGAGATCATTAAGGAGGATAATGAGCTGATAAAGTAGTTGAATAAAACCCAAGCACATCTCACAATGTGGGACCTCATGGTAACTTCCTACAAGCATAAGCAAGCTGTGTTGAACGCCTTAGCCAGGATTGATGTCCCCATTGACACTACACCGGAGCATATGGTAGCTTTCTTGGGAACACTCACCCCTAATCCAATTACTACTTTCTCCGATGAAGACTTGCCACCAGAAGGGTCTGTGCGCAATAAAGCTTTGTATATTGCCGTCGAGTGCAAGGGGGTTGCAAGTACTATTTTTTTTGGTTGATACGGGTTCCGCCATGAATGTCTGTGCTCTAAGGACTACCATCGCTTTAGGGGTCAGTATCCTAGACATCACTTTATCCGTACAATCTGTGAGGGCTTATGATAATACCAAGAGGACTGTGATAGGGACCATTTTTCTCTAAATTCAAGTAGGGTCTTTGGTTTGCACTGAGATTTTCCAAATCATGGACATACCTGTCTCATTCAATTTGTTGATTGGGAGACCCAAGTTACATGTCAACAAAGCTGTATCATCCACCGTTCACCAAATAATCAAGTACGTTCACAAGAAAGAAGTGAAAATCATCCTCGAAAATAGTTAGGAAAATGAAGCCTTTCCAAAATACACTCTCGTCTTTGAAATCCAAATACCGAACTGGAAGAAGGAGAAATTGGAGGGTTCTTCATGGAAGAAGTCCACATGATTAGTAATGAAGATAGGTTCCTTGTGATCCACTCTACAGTAGTTAATATCATCCGCAAAATGAATTACTTCCCTAGAATAGGATTGGGCCGCCATTAACAAGGGATTCGTGAGTTCCCTCAAATTAAAGGACAACAAAGCACTTTTGGGTTGGGGTACAAGCCCACTAAAGAAGACATCGACCTACATAAGCCATGGAAGAATTGAGTGAGAAGTCACCTGCCATATCGTAAGACCAAGAATAGATAATTCATCAAGGAAGGGGATGATTTCCCCTACTATAGGTTTCTTGAACCCTGGATCCATCAAACCACTGGAAAGAGGTATCTTGGCCTTAAAATCTTCGCTGATTGCGAAATGCCCCCCTGTCAAGATCCATTTTATCAGAAAGAAGTTGTGACGACCCCAGAGGAAGACAGGTTGAAGTACCTGGACACGAAAGCTATCGAGAAAATGTCAGAGGAACTTGCTAAAGGAAAGGAAGG
Organism: Hydrangea macrophylla; assembly: GCA_033977485.1. NCBI lineage: Eukaryota > Viridiplantae > Streptophyta > Magnoliopsida > Cornales > Hydrangeaceae > Hydrangea > Hydrangea macrophylla. The sequence continues at coordinate 5,866,444 of CM066990.1, read as the reverse complement.
AAAGAGGGCCAAGAGCCAAGATGATCAGATCATACCAACTGAGGAGGGTCTAAGCAACCAGACTGTAGAGTCATCTACCTATGTCTTCATATCCCCTATTCCCCCAGAGTCTGTACTTTAAATTATTGAGTCTGTACTAGAGTCGAATGTTGTAGGCCCACCGCTGTCTGATGTAATCACTCCACCTATTATGAATGGAATGAAAGACGATTCTGCTTACTCCTCTATCTCTAATAGTTGTGAATGCACAGATCCCTCTAAGAATCTCCCAATTAAACTTGAAAAACTAATTGAAAAATTACCTGCATATGAAATAACTAAAGATACATTATCGATTAAACAAGGTGAAAAAGATAATCCAGAAATTGTGCAAATCGAATCAACACTTGACAAAGAAGAAAAAGAAAAAATGACTCTTTTAATAAAAGAAGTCAAAGATGTTTTTACATGGTCTAACGAGGATAGGCCTGGGATTGACCCCGACATATTCCAAGATCATATTCCCGTTCCCCCCATTCTAAAACCGTTAAATAGAAACTAAGGTGCATGAGACAAGAATAAGCACTCAAGGTCAAAAAAGAAGTGGAAAAGCAGTTCAAAGCAAGGTTCATCATTGTCACAGAGTATCCAGAATGGGTTGTCAACATCGTACGAGTCCCTAAAAAGGATGGAAAAGTTTGTGTGTGCATCAATTTATGTGATCTAAACAAGGCCAGCCCAAAGGATGACTTCGTACTCCCCCACATTGATGTACTGGTAGACAATACTGCAGGTTATGAGTTGGTATCATTCATTGATGGTTTCTTAGGGTATAACTAGATCTTAATGGCACCAGAAGACCAAAAAAAGTCAACCTTCACCATACCATGGGGAACTTACTACTATAGGGTAATGCCTTTCGGACTCAAAAATGCCAGGACAACCTACCAAAGGGCTGCTACCACCTCATTGCATACCATGATACATAAGGAAGTAGAGGTATACATGGATGATATGATCGTAAAATCCAAAGATCGAGAAGTAAACTTGGTAGCGTTGGAGAGATTTTTTGAACGATTGCATAAATACAAAATGAGATTGAATTTGAAGTACACTTTTAGTGTGATCTCTGGGAAGCTCCTAGGTTTTCACATCATGTAAAGGGGGATAAAAGTAGACCCCTCCAAAATCAAGGCAAATCTAGAAATGACACCTCCGCAAAATGAGAAAGTGGTAAAAGGGTTCCTTGGAAGGATCTAGTTCATCAGCCTCTTCATCTCCAAACTCACAACTACATGTGATCCCTTATTCCGATTGAAGAAGGAAGGAGTGAAGTTCCAATGGATGACCAATGTCAAACCGCCTTTAATAAAATAAAAACCTACCTCCAAAACCCTCCAAGGGAAGAGAACCACTCCGAAAAAGCCATATATTACCTTACCAAGAGGATGACTAGGTTTGAGCTCAAATACTCTTCTCTCAAAAAAACATGATGGGCTTTAGTCTAGTGCACTTGCTGATTAAGGCACTACATGCTAGCCTTTTCAGTTGTGCTCATATCCCGCATGGATCCTCTAAAATATCTCCTTGAAAAACCTGCCCTGACCGGTCGCATATCCCGTTGGTTACTTCTACTTTCTGAATTTGATATCAAGTATGTAATGAGCAAGTCAGTAAAAGGGGGAACTATAACTGAGCATCTCGCTTAACATGTTGTTGATTTTGAGGAAAATAGAGACTTCCTATTCCCGGACGAGAATATCATGGAAGTTAAAGAAGAATAGTGCGAATTGTATTTCGATGGGGTAACCAACATCAATGGATATGGAGTGGGGATGATTCTGGTACCATCAAATGGAGACCATACACCACTAGCAGTCAAGCTCAACTATGACTCTACCAACAATACTGCTGAATATGAGGCGTGCATTTTGGGGATGAAAGCAGCCATAGAATTGAAGGTTTAGAAATTGGATATCTTTGAAGACTCAAACCTCATTGTATCACAGACCAGAGGTGAATGGAGGGTGAATGAAGAAAGGTTGAAGCCCTATCATGATCATCTCAACAAGCTCAAGGAACAATTCAAGAGCGTGGCATTCTTCTACCTACCCAAGGAAGAGAAGCGACTAGCAGATTCTTTGGCTACCCTAGCCTCCATGATCAAAATTCCCATAGGAGTCAAGATGATGCCCTTGGTAATTGAGCAAAGACATGAGCCACATTTAGCATGATCGTCACGATCGAAGAAGAAGAAATAGAAGTGCCTTGGTACCAGAATGTATTAGACTTGATAAAAAAAAGGAGCATATCCCCCAAGAGTCTACTGAAAAAAATAAAAGGGCCATCAGAAGGTTCATTGCATAGTTTATCATTTATGGAGGAAAATAGTTAAAGAAAGGGTATAACGATCACAACTTGACATGTTTGTTCGGAAAGAACACTAAAAGGATGATGGAAGAAATGCACGAAGGGGTGTGTGGTCCCCATAAGAATTATCACGTGCTAGCTAAGAAGATTAAGATAAGGGTACTACTCGACAGCATTGGAAAAAGATTATTGCGAATACGTAAGAAGATGTCATATGTGCCAGATCCATGCAAACATAATGCATGTACTGCCATCTCTACTTTATAGTATGACCTCTCCATGGCCGTTCACAACCTGGGGAATCGATATCATTGGAAAGATTGTTCCAAAATCCTTGAACGGGAACCGATACATTCTAGTAGCCATTGACTATTTCACAAAATGGGTTTAGGCTGCGTCCTACACCAAGTTAGAGGCCAAAGAAGTGGCCAAGTTCATAAAAAAAAACCTCATCTGTCGATATATGGTCCCTCATGAGATCATCTCGGACAACGGAAGCCATTTTAAAGTAGAAGTTATGGATCTATTTGAGGAATACAAAATCATCTATCATAAGTCATCACCATACAGGTCACAAACCAATGGGGCAGTTGAAGCCGCAAACATGAATGAGAAAACCATACTGTAGAAATCGACTGATACTTATAAAGATTGGCATGAGAAGCTACCATTTCCACTTTGGGGGAATAGGACATCGATAAGGACTTCTACAGGAACAACTCCTTATTCATTGGTATATGGGATGGAAGCAGTACTCCTAGTTGAGATAGAAATGACATCCTTACGAGTGATGGCCGAATGTGAAATCTCATAATCTAATTGGTTAAGGGAAGATACAAAGAGTTGGCGCTCATGGATGAAATGCGCCTCACGACAGTTGACCATGTCTGAATTTATCAAAAGAGGACAGCCCGTGCTTTTAACAAGAAAGTGCGTCGGAGAAAAATTGTCAAAGGTGACCTTGTCCTTAAAGAGCTAAAAGCCCCAATCTTCGATCCGTGTAGAAAATTCAAGCCTAAATGGGTTAGCCCTTATATCGTCAAAACTATCATTTCTGTAGGAGCGATATATCTCATGGACCTCGACAATGTCGAATTTAAAGAACCAATCAACATTGACCGCCTCAAAAGTACTATTCTTGACTTTCACCATTTCCTTCAAGACCTTGCCTTGAACTATGCTCGACCTAATTCCCACTCAGGGATACGTAGGCAACCGCATCAGTTTGGTTAACACAATCATAATCAACCCTCTTTTCTTTTAAGACTTTGGCCCGAACGAAATTAGACCTGATCTCCACTCGGGGGTACGTAGGTAGACTTTTAAAAAGAAAAAAAGGATGGCTCGCTAAGTCAAAAATTTGAAAGGACGTCTAGGAAAAAATTAGAGCTAAATCCAAAGTGAGCAATAACAAAAGAGAGAAAAGAGCTCACTAGGTCACTACACTGGTACCTAGGCAAAAGTTATGAGCATATGACAAAAATAAAGTCGTGATCCCTACCATAACCCAATAACCACCTTTCACACTTGGGGCAAACTTCGGCCACCTACCTCGTTTGCCTAAATCTCCCCTAAACTAGGGGCAAACTTCGGTAATCTACCTCGTTTGCCTCACAACCACCCATATCCCAAACTAGGGGCAAACTTTGGCTACCCGCCTTATTTGCCCCTAAATCACCCGAGCATGCCCAAGCGAGTACTAAAAGCAACATCTAATCAAAATTTTGTTACAAAAAGTTTTTAAAAAGCCAGGATGCATAAAATGAGGTTCTCAATGTAACCTAGGTTCACCGATAAACAAACTTCGAATATTACATAAGCAGGAATGATTGAAAAGGTAAAAGTTTTTTTCAAAAGCAATCATAAATATCCAAGACACTTGGGGGAAGAAGCAGAATCTTGCAAGTTCGATCTTATTTTGTGTCTTTTATTTAATCAAAGGTCTTCATAAATAGGCCTTTATCCGGTAGATCCAATCGTTGATGAAAGTAGCGATGGTAACAACTCTGATTCTAGAAGCAAAGACACTCTCAGTGAATCCTTGGGGGACCTCTTGAACTTGCATGTACTGCCTAGCCAACCGACAAGGATGATAGAAAGAAGTCTCCTTCATATCCATCAACCACACTCTCTGGTGGTCCCCAAGGCTCATAGTCACAGCATGAAGACCCCAATGTACCACGATCCAGCAAATGTCTACCTCAGATAGAATACTCATCATGGGAATCCAGTCGGCATAAGTATAGTGAGAATGAAGCACAGCCCTACAAAAGTAAACCAACGATATACGACCTATCCACAACTGAAGGCGCTCATACAACCAAGCCTGTAACACCAAAGGCACCCCAAAAAGGAGAAGAGTCCCGTTATTGAAGGCATTGTCCAAACCATTCAGGGATTCAGCTAGAACCATGACCATAGGGTTCATACCTAATTTCAGTCCAAAACAAACCTGTACCAAAGCACTAGAAGTACTCGAGAATAAGAAATGTGAAGTCATACACAAGATCATTGCAGCTCCGTGGGAAGCATCATAAACACTGACATTTCCAGGGCTAGCTTAACAGGAAATGATAGATGCAATGTCAAAAAAGTCATCCTGAACCAGTCGGTGAGAGACAGTAGTCGAATAGTCAAGATATTCAGCCAAGCTGCGAGTAGGGCTAGGGGTATCAGTAAGAGGGAGAATCAAATCTGAGTCTAGGTCAAAGTCAAGGATGGCATAGAATTCTTCAAACATGGGACACATCTCTAGGCCATTGAAGTTGAAAACATGATTTATAGGATCCCAATGGGCAATAGCAGCACGTATGAATTCAATATTCAGAGCCATTTGGTGGAGAGAGAATACCTCAGTCAAACCACAACTAAAGAGGTTGATCCGCTCGACCCCATCACTGATGTTCAGCCAAGCACTGAGTTGAGCAGGGTCATACAATGCCATAGTTTCTATCGCAGTTCAATCAAATTCAAATTTTGGCAGCACCTCCTAATTTTACGGACTATCCCACCTATAAAGCAAACACACTCACTATCATAAAGTTGCCCATCGCAGTAACATCAACAATCACAGAATCACAGTGCACATATGTATCGTCATATAATCACCAACTAAAATAAGCACACAACTGTGCCTCTAAACCAGAAATTATCTGGCCTAAAGGTAAAACAACATAATATCATGTCAAAGGTGACAAACCATCCTACACATCATCCACAAAACACACTAATACAACTCAATCGAAAACAAAAGATGGAGACAAAACAAAAGTCCCCGCTCAGGAGCCTCAGTCCTCCTCCTCTTCATCCTCCACTAGGCCACCCGAAGTATATGTCGGTGATGGTGTCTTACCGCCTCTACACCTTGGCCTAGACCTTGAGGAGCCAGTGCTACCTGTGCAATACTACACACAAACAAAACAAAAATAGTCAACCATGAGCCAACAAAGGTACAAAAAATGGAGTCGATTCAGAAACATACCAAGGATGCCATCTGATTTGTGGCAAATTCCCCCATACTATCCATCTGTCAAGGACAAAACTTAGGACTAGAATCTCATAACATTAAAAAGCATAAAATTATTAACATACCCTGTGGTCTCTAAGGACCAAAGACTATAAGCTAGCTGCCAAGGTGTGACCCTCCTTAGCATAACTCCAAGGGATGTTGAGGACACTACTGGCTGGGTAGGATACCCGCACGTGACTCTTGGTACTTTCAAAACCTGGGGGGAGCCATCAGCACCCAAAACATTGACGGTCCATTCCCAAGGAGGGATAAGATCAGAGGCTGGAGGAGCCTATCTCCTATACAACCCGTAAGTTAGACCGCCTAAAAAGTGTAGTGAGGAAGTCCCGTGGGGTTGATGATTATCTGTTAGATCTTGAGGGTTTCTTCGAGCCTTTAGAGCTCAAAATGTCTTATAAGTTTAAGATGCTCGAGCTAGAGAAGGTTGATGGGACCGAGAACCCCAAAATCCACTTGAAGATGTATGTCACCATCCTTAGGCCTATGGGATTATGGAATGAACACCTGGATCAAATTTTTTCACGATTCCTATCTCATGGAGCTCTATAACGGTTTCTAGCCCTAGAATCCTCCAAGACCCATTTGTGGTGTAGGACATTGTGATTGAATTTGTGAAATAATATGCCTACAATACCAAACTCGATGTTACCATCCGGGACCTCAAGACCACTAGGTAAGATAACCGGGAGTCTTTTGCCACATTTTTTACCCTTTTGAGGAAGAAGGCTGCTGAGATGGAAAATAGGCTAACTAAAAAGGAGCAGGTCCATATAATCATTAAGAACTTGTAACCAACCTACAATGAGTGCATGTGCTTTATGCCAATCACCACCTATGAACAACTATTCAATGTAGGAACCAAGATAAAGGATGCCTTGAGGGATGGAAAGATCAAGAGGTAGGAGAATAATCTGAGGAAGAGAACTACAAGAGGAAACTACTCAAATAACCATATGGCACCCGATGTCAATGTCTTGAGTGAGAACCAAAATACCGACCCGTTCTACTCAAGAAATAACTGCTCCAAACCAAGAAAATTCATAACCCTCAGCCCACCTTTATCCTCTATATGCCCCACCTCATCCAAAAAGGCCACCTCAAGCCCTTGAACCTAAGACCGACCCTGGATCCTCTCCCACCAAGATATAACCCTACCAAATACTGTGCCTTCAACCAAAAACACAGTCATGATACCAATAGTTGCACTTGTCTCTGCTATGAGATTTAGGACCTCGTCGATAATGGGGTCATTACACCCCACCTCCACTAAATGTTACCTTCAACCCGTTACCTAATCACCATGCCGTTCCCCTTCCACAAAATATCAACCACCTTAGCCTCACCCCACTCTCCTATGACCTAACCATATATATCACCGCCTTGATCGAAACTGAGCCCATGGTTAGCCTCCTAGAGAAATTCAAAATTTGCTTTTTGGATGACAATAATGAATTTTGGGTGGATGAAGACCTTAGATCGATGACCTATTCTACCTAGACGAGTTAGATCTTTGCCTTAGAGAAGCAAAGTGGTGGGATGGACAGCCGTTTGATGATTCCATTTGTGATGGCATTGAAATTAACGAGGATGTTCCAGAATGCATATGGGGAGAAGGAGATGTTCAACACTTGACTAGGGCAGGTAGACATTTCAAGCTGCTGCAACTAAAAGAAGATCATTCGAGGAGAGAGGTAGGCAAAGGAAAAGGAAAGGTATTGAGTGTGCTGCAAGAAGAAGATAAGGTGCTCAAGCAACTCAAGAAGACTCAGGCTAACATTTCCATTTAGAGCTTGCCCATGGCTTCTGATTAGAGGTGAAAAATGCATATTCATAGCGTATTTCATAGTCTTTTATGCATACTTTTATCCCCAAGTCCCTAAATTTAGATGCACATCAATGATTAAGCATTTTCTATGATGTTGAGACTCAAATATGTGTTTTTACACCATTTTGCAGGTTATAGGAAGCAACCATTGCATAGAAAGTGATTCTGGTGAAGAGAACAATAGAAGCAGCTGAGAAAATGCCAATTTTGACAATGAAGACTTCAGATTTGGAAGATTTCCCAGAGATATAAAATGTAGATCTTTGAGTTATGGTCGCGTGGCCGCAAACGGGAGGTCAATCCGAGGTCCGAGTGAAACGTTATGGCCATTCTTCCATCAGTGCGCAGAGCTGTCAAAATCATAGAGTTCAAGCGATTGAAAAAGAGTTCAATCGATCGAACCTTCGATCGATCAAACTAAGCTCGATTAATTAAACTTTATATTCACCCAAAAGTTGCGTAAACTCTATGGGAACCCTATATATAAGCCGTTTTGACGCCAGACGAAGGGAGGACGCTCCAGAACGCACAGAACAGCAGTTTAGGGTAGTTTTAGGGTTAGTTTAGGAGTAGATTATTTTAGTTTGATGTTTTCTTCCTCCTTTTCCATTATAGATTCAAGATTCAAGTTTGTTTCAAGTTTATTACAAGTTATATTCAGATTTATTCCAGGTTTTTCTGTTCCTTTTCTTTATTTGATTGTTTGTTAATTTAGTTGTTATGATTGCTATGTTTTACTACTTCTGCACTAGTTTTGTTATGTTTCTGTAGTTTAGACTTTGGGAATATGTGATGAAACATTGATTCCCAATCTCTGCCATGCAATCTTTAGAAACCTTGGGCTCGATCGATCGATCGAAGGTATTTCGATCGATCGAACCAGAGCTATAGTCAAGCGATCGAAGACATTTCGATCGATTGAAGGATGACGATGTCCGATCGATCGAGAGTACTTCGATCGATCGAACATGTTAATTCTTGAGATGATTCTTTTAAGTATTCCATGACTTTCTGTTTTAGAAATATGTTATCAAATTGTCCCTATAAGCTCAGTTTGTCACAACAGTTTTTAGAACTTAAAGCCTTAAGGCTATTTTCTTCAATGACTTTTGAAAACCACTTTGAATGCTAACATCATTTAGTGTGCAAGTAATTACCATTGTTTTAAACCGTCTTCCATGTATTTTAAATCAACTGTGATGATGTAGTCCCGGTCATGAAAGGGCTATTGATTCTATATCTATAGAAAAATACGGAATACTGAAGAGGAATGAACTCCATAGAACATTAATGAGTATGCATGGTAGATGGTTAGGATCAATGTGGATTCTTGTATTTCCAACACCTTTAATTTAATCGTTTAATTAGTTATGTTTCTATATGTTTAGTTATTATTTAGTTTAATTTAATTAATTAGGATTCATTAGAACCTCCAATCCTTTATTTTTATTTTATTTTCTTTAGGTTGTAACTTAGTAGATATTCTTCCTATTCCTTCCCTGTGGGATCGACCTGGACTTATCCAGTATTACTTGCACGATCACCTACACTTGGGTGTTGCACAAGAGCGCACAACTATTTAGTCGTGTCAGCTTCAACAAACCACAAGTACGAAGTGCTTGAAGCTTTGAACTATTGTGGTGTTCCTATCGATACTACTCCCGAGTAATTGGTAGCTCTAATCAAGCCTATGGTGAAGACCTTGATCATATCCTTCACTAATGAGGACCTTCCTTCTGAGGGACCTTATCACAACAGGCCGCTCCATATCACTATTCAGACTTTGGGGATAAGAGCTTTGGTGGTTTTGGTTGATAATGGTTCCGTGCTTAATGTCTGTCCATTGCAAACCTTACAAGCTTTGGGTATTCTGATGAACAAGATGCAAACCTCATGTCAGTCTGTCTGCGCCTATGATAATACCCAAAGGAAGTTAGTTGGGGTGTTGAATCTATAAGTTACTATTAGGCCTACTAATGGGAATATGGAATTCCAAGTGATTGACATAGCTGCTTCTTTCAACCTGCTGTTAGGGAAACCCTGGTTGTATGATGACAAGCGGGGGTATTTGTAAAATTCAACTGCGCTAAAAGAAGAAAATGCACTTATTTAGTTCACAACTCCTTGTCATATCTGCAACTTGTGCTACAATGCTATCTTTTATACAATATGATTAGTCTATGATAAGTTGTATCATTTTAGATATTATCTGTGCAGATTACTGTTTTGCTGTGAGAAGAAATGAATAACAGGATAAAGGGAATGCTTGATTACAAGTAAGAGAATTCAAAGCTGAAATATAGAGTTTGAGCGATCTAAGATGTTCAAGCGATTGAGGTTTCGATCGATCAAGTATAGTTCAAGTGCTCGAGTAATCCAGAAGTTCAATCGATCAAGTGATGTTCGATTGATCAAACATGCCTTTTTTCAGAACTTACACGCACGCACCAGAAGAGTTGTAATCAACCCTAGCATTAGGTTTTTATATAAATACTCGTTATGTTTACGTCCATGAGAACGCCCACATGGTTTTCATCAGTTTTACATATATATATATACATAGAGAGAGAGAGATCTACTTGGATTTTTATAGGTTTTCATTGCTTGGATAGTGCATTGCATTAAAGTTTGAAGTTTATTATTAGTTCGGTTCGTTCCAGGTTCTGATATGCAAGTCTTATTTACTTTCTGCTAGTTATTCAGTAGTTTTAATCCGAATAGATCATAGTTTCTCTTGCTCGTAGTGATTAAATCCTTGTTTTTCATATTTTGCATGTTTAAAACACAACCAAACGAGACTTTAATGAACTATTACGTTAAAAACAGATCTAACACACTCCAGACCATGTTTGAGTAGTCCTAGGATTGGGAGATCATGATGAAACAGTGATCTCTAGCCTCTGACATACAACAGATTAATGCATGTGTTTGATCGATCAAAGATGGTTCGATCGATCGGACTAGCAATACAGTTAAGTGATCGAAGACATTTCGATCGATTGAGAGATGACGATTGTTGATCTCTCGAAAGCACGTCAATCGATTAAACTCTCTGATTCTTGAGAATGTCCTTTGCAGTATTCCTAGACTTTTTACTTTAGAGATTTGTTATTAAACTATCCCAAAATGCTCAGTTTGTCAAAACAGTTTCTTTAACTTTAAGCCTTAAGGCATTTTTCTTCAATAACTTTTGCAAACCACTTTGAATGCTAACACCATTCAGAGTGCGAGACTTAACTATTGTTTTAAACTGATTTTATGTATTTTGAATCAACTATGATGATATATTCATGAAAGGGCTATGGATTCTTTTTTTTAAGAGAAATACGGGATACTGTAGAAGATGTACTCCATTGAGCTTCAATGAAACTGCATGGTAGATGGTTAGGTCACTGTGGATTCGCGTAATCCCAACGTCCCCTTTTATTAAGTAAAAATCCATTTTAAAATATTGCCTTAGTTGTTTAGTTAATCATTAGTTTAAGTTTATCACTGTAGTAGCAGTTACTTTGTGGAACTTCGTGTTCTACACCTTACTCAAATCTTGAATTTTTATTTTCCTTTTAGAGTTTATTCTAAGTTTCTAGTTCTCAACCTTCCCTGTGGGATCGACCTGGTCTTAATCAGATTACTACTTCCACGTCTACCTACACTTGGGTATTGCACACAAAATAATTTCCGTGTCAAGTTTTTGGGGTCGTTGCCGGGGAAGGCGACAAGCTAACGCTTAGATTACCTCAATCTATCTTGATCATATTCTATTTTCTTTTTCTTTTAGATTCTTTAAGTATTACCTCTTAGGATCTTTTACCTTTCATGTCTAATAATTCCATTGAAGGAATTTATGAAAATCCACTCTATTCATCCAATTCTTCTAGTTCTATTAATCCCGTAGCTACACCTACAGATTCAATGGCTGACGATCAAAGCGAAAATGGTGAGAATGTGGTTGTGCCTATTGATGATTTGCTACATCCTTTGTGCGATCTTATACAACCCGACCATGCACCTATGCCTTCTTGTATTCTCATTCCACCTCATGCAGGTGAATTCCAATTTCGCAATGGAATGATTGAACTCCTTCCAACCTTCCATGGAATGTAGAGCGAGAAGGAATATCTACACGTCAAGGATTTTGATGATGTTTGTAAAATGTTCTCCGAAAATTGTCCTGTAGATGTAACATGCCTAATGCTATTTACCTTTACCTTGAAGGATATAGCAAAAGCGTGGCTACTCACCATCAAGCCAAATTCAATCTTCACCTGGCATGCGATGATCACTGTGTTTTTAAAGAAATTCTTTCCACCTCGCATGACCACTGAACATAAACGGCAAATAAACTCCTACAAACAAAAGAGCAATGAAACATTCACTCAAACTTGGGAGTGTTTCAAGGATTTGCTTCTCTCCTGCCCACATCATGGGCACGAGAAATGGCGAACCATTAGCTACTTTTATGAAAGATTAAATGGTGAAACTAAAAAGCTGGTCGAAACCATGAGCTCAGGTCAATATCTTCGCAAAAACACCGAAGAGGCTGAAACCCACTTCGAGTGGTTAGCTGAGCATGCTCATGAATGATCAAACCTTGAAGATGTCTCACGCACACAAATATCATGTGTAGAAGAGAAAATTATCTACCAATTAAAAAACGAAGATCATCCAATGACCAAATACGAAGAACTAGCAAAGAAAGTGGAAGAGTTAGGGATGAAAGGAGAGAGTTTTAGGCAGGTTTTACCTGCATGGTTAACCTGCAGAACCATGCGGCACATGCAATATGTTGGGACACACCACTCAATACTGTTCCAATGTGCCATACTTTGAAGAACAAGTCCCCATGGAAATTAACGCCATGCAAGGGTATAGAGGGGTGGGGAATTCCTATAATAACAAAAATAACTTTCAAAATAATAACAATAGATGGAATCACCCCAGTTTTGATTGGAAAAATGATACTGGAACCCAAAATCAATATTAGCAACAGCCTTACAACAACAATAACCAATATCAAGGACAATACAATAAGCAGTCCCAACCAAACCAGATCTAATAATTACAACCAAGTTCAACCCTTTAATAATCAACAGTCAAATGTGTACGTGACACCACATAAAAAGGTGCAAGAAGAAGATCCACTCTCTAATACAAACTTAACACAACAATTAATTCAAATGATGAGTAAAATGTCTGCAAAATTAGACAGAATGGATGCACGACAAGAGGGATCGGGTGGAACATTTCCTACCCAACCACTTCAAAACCCTAAGGGATATAACAATGGTCCCAATAATCAAGACCATGCTAAAGCCTTGACTACTCTAAGAAGCTGCAAGATTATAGGGTGCAATATGCCTCTCTTTACCCCTGAAGAGTATGAGGAGGACGAAGTGGTAAACAAGAATAAACCTTCTACTCAGGAAGAGGAGCCATCTAATAGTGAAACATTAGAATCAAATGATGATGCTCCTAAAGAAGTAGAAGAAGTTGAGAGAAGATCTGGAAAGGAGCACGTCAATGATGAATTACCTAAATGCCCTTTCCCCGCGCCTTATCCTCAAAGGCTAAAGAAACCCAAAAATGAGATAAAGAATCAGGAGTTCTTGGAATTGCTCATATAAGTCAAAATAAATCTTTCACTCCTTGATGCAATCAAACAAGTGCTAGCCTATGCTAATTATCTTAAAGATTTATGCACGGTCAAAAGGAGGCAAAGTGTGAAAAAATGCGCTTATGTCGCTTGCCAAGCAAGCGCAATCATCCAAAATGAATTGCCTCTGAAACTCAAAGACCCTAGTACTCCAACTATCTCATGTCAAATTGGGAATCAAAGAATAGACAACGCATTTCTCGATTTAGGAGCAAGCATAAATCTCTTGCCATATTCAGTTTATAAACAACTAGGTTTAGGTGAATACAAAACCACCCGAGTTGTATTACAATTGGCAGAGAGGTCAGTTAAATACCCAAGAGGTATGTTGGAAGACGTCCTCGTGCAAATAGACTCATTTGTCTTCCTGGTTGATTTTGTAATTCTAGACACTGAACCTGTGTCTAACCCACGTGCACGAATCTCGGTGATATTTAGACGTCCATTTCTAAACACAATTGATGCCACGATAAAAATAAGAAGTGGTACAATGACTATCATATTCAAAAACATGACTGCAACCATAAAAATCTTCTCGAATTCCTGACCCCAAGAATACAAGGATGAGGAAGAAGTAAACTATGTCAAGACGGTCATTGAAGATGAGGCTGAGTTGGTTTATTACAAAGATCCTTTGAAGGTAGTGGTGTCACAATTTGATGCTGTCTACCAACCTAAAATCTCTACTCCATTGGACATCAACCTAAATCTGACCTGCCTCATGATGGAAACAAAAAAGGAGAATAGAGCTAAATGCATATGGGTAGCACCATATGAACCACTGCCTCCAAAAACAAAGTTAGTCATGCCCTCCAATTTTCAGTTTCCCGATTTGAAGTTAAAGGAGCTTCCAAACGAGCTTAAATACGCTTTCTTAGGGATTGAAAAGACTTACCCTATTATCATATCATCAACTCTAAGTCTTAAACAAGAGGGTGAATTAATTCAAATGCTGAAACAATATAAGGGACCATTGGGATGGACTATTGCAGATCTCAAAGGCTTAAGCCCATCAGTCTGTACCCATAAAATCTACTTGGAGGAAGACGCTAAACCTTCACGACAAATGCAAAGGCGTTTGAATCCCAACAAGTAAGAAGTAGTCAAAAAGGAAGTTTTAAAACTACTTGATATTGGGATCATTTATCCTATTTTTGACAGCCCTTGGGTTAGTCCAACTCAAGTGGTACCAAAAAAGGCAGGCATAATGGTTATTCCAAATAAAGACAGTGAATTGGTACCAACACGCGTCCCCACCGAATGGCGGATGTGTATTGATTACAAAAAACTGAATACCGTGACCCGAAAAGACCACTTTCCTCTACCGTTCACGGATCAAATGCTAGAATAAGTGGCAGGTCATAAGTACTATTGGTTTTTGGACGCATACAGTGGGTACAACCAAATCAAAATTACTCTCGAAGATCAGGAGAAAACAACCTTCACATGTCCGTTTGGTACTTTCGCCTACCGTCGTATGCTCTTCGGTTTATGCAATACACCTGCTACATTTCAACGGTGCAGGCTCAGCATATTCAGTGATATGGTCAAACAATTACTCGAAGTCTTCACGGATGATTTCTCTGTGTTTGGCCATAGTTTTGAAAATTGTCTAGAAAATCTTGAATGTGTGTTAGCACGATGTGAGGACAAGCACCTAGTGTTGAACTGGGAAAAATGTCACTTCATGGTGACCAAGGGAATCGTTCTCGGCCATATCATCTCTTATAAAGGTATCCAAGTGGATAAAGCAAAAATCGACATAATCTCGAATATACCTGTCCTCCGTACAGTCAAGAACATTCGTTCTTTCTTGGGACATGCAGGATTTTATCGTCGATTATCCAGACCTTTAGTGCAATATCCTGACCACTCTGTCAACTGCTCGTTAAAGATGCACCATTTGAGTGGTCAGAAAGTTGTCAAACGTCTTTTGATGCACTAAAAGAGCACCTTACCTCCGCACTGATAATGTAGGCACCCGACTGGGGTTTGCCATTTGAATTAATGTGCGATGCTAGAGACTACGCCATTGGTGCAGTGTTGGGACAGAGGAAGGATAATAAGCCTTACGTAATCTACTATGCTAGTTGAACGCTAAATAAAGCTCAAATGAATTATACAACTACTGAAAAAGAGCTACTAGCCATAGTCTTCACTTTAGATAAATTCAAGTCTTATCTAATAGGGTCCCCAATTATCTGTTTTACAGACCACTCGGCCCTCAAATACCTGTTATCCAAGAAAGACGCCAAACAAAGGCTTATCCATTGGATACTCCTACTCTAAGAGTTTGATATCACAATCAAAGATAAAAAAGGAGTAGATAATGTGGTCACTACCATTTGTCTCGGTTAACGTTTGTTGACAATACTAAGACGCTGTCAATAAAGGATGAATTCCCAGATGAGCAACTGATGACTCTCTTGGGTTTGCCCTGGTATGCGGATATAGTAAATTACCTAGTTATGGGAGAGACCCCGAGTCACTGATCAAATCAAGATAAGAAACGGTTCTTCTCTTTTGTACGTCACTTCTTCATCGATGATCCGTACTTATTCAAGTATTGTACCGATCAGGTCATCAGACATTGCGTTCCAAATGAGGATATAACCGTGATCTTAGCTTCATGCCACTCTGAACCCTGTGGTGGCCACTTTGCTTCACAGAAGACCGCACAAAAAATCCTACATAGCGGCTTCTATTGGCCAACCATATTCAAGGATGCCCAAGAACTTTGTAAATTGTGTCAACGCTGTCAAAAAGCTAGGCGTAATCTCAAAAAGAAATTCTATGCCTTTAACTCCCCTAATCACAATCAAAATTTTTGACTGTTGGGGCATAGATTTCATGCCATTCCCAAAGTCAAATAACTGCAAGTATATACTCCTTGCTGTAGAGTATATCTCGAAATGGGTAGAGGCAATTCCAACTAGGCAAAACAATCCTCGAACAGTCATTTGTTTCTTAAAAGAAAATATCCTTTCGAGTTTTGGAACCCCAAAGGCATTAATTAGTGACCATGGAAAGCACTTCTGTAATAGTCCCTTGGAGTCACTGCTCAAAAAGTATGGGGTTAACCATAAAATTGCCTTAGCCTATCACCTACAAACTAACGGGTAGGCATAATTGGCTAACCGAGAAATAAAACATATTCTCAAAAAAACGATTAGTTCAAAAAGGAAAGACTGGGCATACAAACTAACCGATGCTCTATGGGCGTACCGTACTGCTTATAAGATAAACCTGGGAATGTCCCCATATAGGCTAGTGTACAGAAAGGCATGTCATCTCCCCGTCAAAATCGAGCATAAAGCATATTGGGCGACACGCTCATTAAACTTCGATATTAAAGAGGGAGGCCAATTAAGGAAACTTCAACTTACAGAGCTAGAGGAAATCCGTATAGATGCATATGACTCTGCTAAGTTGCATAAGGAAAGGTTGAAGGCTCTCCACAATAGAACAATCTTTCGAAAATCATTTGAGCCGGGGCAGAAAGTCTTGCTATACAACTCTCGCCTTCACCTCTTTCCTAGGAAGCTCCGATCTCGGTGGATAGGTCCATTCATCGTTAAATCTGTCTTTTCACATGGGACCATCGAGCTATTCAATCCAAAGAACAAGGAAAGTTTCAAGGTCAATGGCTAAAGATTGAAGCCGTTCTTGGACAACTTCTAACCCGAAGTTGAGCACATCTAACTGGATGAGCCAAACTATTCCTTAATCTAGAACAACAAAGAGTGTTCTCACATTATTGTTGTATTATTTCCTTTTTGCTGCTTTTTGTTTGTTTTATTTATTTCTGTCTTTTTGAGTGTGAGCTCGACTCTAATCTGCTATTCCAAATAATCTCCCCCTACAGGCCATAAGAATGAGAAACGACGACGTTTATTCAATCGTGTCATGGGCTGATTCAGAATACCAAAACCCTCCCTGGATTGCCGAGGAGATTGCATTCTGCCTTTCTCCTTATTAAGGGCCTGAGGCGGATGATGTAATTGACCTCCTTACAATCCTGCCCACCTCAACATTAATCCTTTGGAGCATATGGACTTCCCTGAAGAGGAAGGAGAACCAGAGGGGTATTTCATCGGGGAAGTTGATAATGCCCTCTTGGAACAGTGGGAGAACGACTCGATGTATGAACCATGGGTTGAAGAAGATTTACAGGATGTGGTGCCCGAACGCCATAATGTTGTCTTCACATATGTGGATGACTTCATTGTCATTGAGTCGATTCCGTATATTCATATGCACATGAGCTATTTGTTGTTTCGGCTCTAATGCCTCCTACCTACTAGTTCATAGGGTTCTATCCCACCAATAGTGAGGTTAACTCATTGTCACATTTCATTTTCTTTTCGTCTTTCTTTGTCTATTCCTTTCTATTAGTTCTTTCAATTTATTTTATTTAATTTCTTTCTATTTGGTTTTTTTTTTGTTGTCCTTGTCCAGGATTATCCCTATTTTCCACAATGGTCTGCTAGTGTTCCTTCTGCACCAACTATTTCATGGACTTGGACCTTATATAGGGTCTCCTGGTACTCCACCGCAAAAGAGCAAATAGCTGAGAAATTATACTCCTCTATTAATGTCTCCATCCGGATCATCTCTTGCATGTGCAATCAATCCTTTGGAGGTTACAGATACTTTTGATGATATTCTGGATGCTTTTAGATCTTTCTAGAATCGTGAATTATCGAGTTTGGACTCCACTTTTGAAGATTTGGCAACATATGAAACAATTGCAGAAGAAGGAATTTTCATGTCCGAATTTTAGTGACCCACATTAGTTGTGTCTTGGCATTTGATTAATCTTTTCTCAGTTGAAGTGCAATGCACAACAAAGAATTGTTAGTTTTGCTTTTAATTCTAGTTTTTATATGTAATAAGGTCTTAAGTGCCAATTTGGGGATTATGATTTGCAAAATGGATGTTATTAAACAAACTTATATTGATAAAATTTGCAACATTTTACTATGTTAATGGTGAATTCTGGCTTACATGTGTGCGTTTGCAATACTCTCAGTCTATTCTTGTATGTCCAGAAAAGTTTGTATTAGTTGGGGGTACACAGATGCTCTGCTTTTAATTTCTGGAAAATTTCAAGTTCCATCGATCGAACCATTTTTGATTGATCAAGAATCTGGAAATCTCAAGCGCTTGAACAAGCCTCAATCGATTGACAGTTTGATCGATCGAACTTTCTCGATCGATCGAGACTTGTATTTAAATGAGGCATCCAGCGTACACTTCAATAGTTTCTCTATCTCACTTTCACTCTCGATCGATTTAAGACAGAGAAAGAGAGCTCGGCGATTTTCTTCTCCCCCTTCCATTTCCAGCACTTGGGGAGCCACGATCATATCATCTTCACCATCATCATCTCCCTCTTCCCCTTGCTGCACATACCCCAAGGTAGGTTCTCACCTACCCCCTATTCCATTTTTGTTCGAAAACATGAGGGGGTGCCCCCCCATTGGTCCTAAAACCAATTAATGTTTGTTTTAATCCTTTATTTCTTGTTTTCCTTCAATTTCTGTGTCATTTTTTTCCCTATTGTCTTTCTATGCTTGATCAATCGAGCTAGGCTCAAGCGATCGAAGCTGACCCTTGTTCAATCGATCGAGAAAATTTGATCGATCAAACTATAACAATTTCAGTTTCTTCATTTCTTTTCAGTTTACTGTTTTAAATAGTCTTTTCTTTTCTTTCTCTTTTTTAGGGACCTCACAATGAACCCTATTACGGGTTACCATAGATCTAAGCCCCTTGACCTTATCATTCCTGACCCAATACCAAAACATGGGCTTCGAAACGAGGAGGAATGAACTTGGTTCACCTGCTGGTTTCAAGCAAGGAAGGTTATGTTAGAGCGACCACTTGAGGTTATGTGGCTTTCCGCCTCGTGGTTTCTTGCACAGATCCGTACAATGCTAAGCTGGTATGAGATGTTGACTCATTTAAAGAAAATCAACATCAATTGGGTGCGCGAAGCATGTGCCACTATGATCAAGGATCCTGCAGCCCCACCTGCATACCATTCTTTCTTCTGCGGGTATGAGATCATTTTTAGCTCAGCTACCATGGTCGCTGCTTTAGGAGTACCAGAGGTCCCCAACTACTTCTACCCTCATATACTCGGCACCCCAAAGACTCCTCATACCACTATCATAAGTGAGATCATGGCAGGGGCTGTTCAATTCTAGTACGGCAATTCCCTGATCGAGGATCAGTTTCTGACCTAGTAGTATCACCTCCTCCAACTGGCTCTTGCCAACTGCATTCTAATGAATTCCTACCACGAGAAGGTGGCATCGTGGTGTGCTCAAGTCCTTTATGCCATCGGGACAGGACAGCGCATCTGTCTCCCTCGCCTTTATATCGATTTCTTTATCCAGCCAACGCAGTACATTGCCGCCAAGCGCCATCTGAAGGGCGCTTAGCCTATCCATCGAGTGATAGAGTAGCTGGGTTACTCCCGTTGGCCATAGACACAATTTTATAAGTATCTAGTCAATTTGGCGAGACGACGGCACACCGTTCTGATGCACAGAAGAAGAGAAAATTAAAAGGAAAAGCAAAGGTTGGAGTAAAGAGGAAGAGAGGTGGAGGCACCGACACTTAGGGTGCAGCTTCCGGGATGCCTACTGAGGCTGAGGAGCTAGATACAAATGAGGAGGACCCCATTACTACTGCACAGCAGGTCGAGCTGAGATAGAGGTCTCAGGCTCCTACCCAGGGAGAGTCTTCTTCTATGTCTCTACAGACTCTCCACACTTTATTCATCGAGGAGAGGGAGGCACGAATGAGGCTTGAGGGCAAGATGGACCGCATATTGACTATGCTTGAGGCGATGCTGATGCAGTTGGGGGTTGATCAGTCTTTACACACAGCTTCACATCCACCACCACCCGCTACACCACCCACCACTGATCCTTCATCTTCCGCAGCACCTCCATCTGCTGATCCTTCTGCCCCATCATCATCATCTACACCTCCTCCGGTTAGGACTGTTCCTCCATCGACCATTACTTCTGACTCCACTTCCGCCACCTTCTGTTGATGCTCTAGCCGAACCGATCGAGATCTTGTCATATGTGGCCGATGATTAGTTGATTCTGCGAGATGAGAGTTGGGAGTTTTGTTGTATTTATTTTATTTCTATTTTCTCTCTCCTCTCACTCAGTATTCTTTTAAATGTTTGGTGTGTTGGGACTGCTGGATCTTTTGGATATTAAAATCAATGTTCTGTGCTTTATTGTTTTACATTTCTAGTGATTGGGTATTGTATTATATTTTGATCATACTCTATTAGTTTATATTTTTATTTCTTTTGATCTTGGCTGCTTGGAGATTGTGTTTTTCGGATACAGGTTGTTATACTTGCGGTTATTGGTTTGCTTTATCAGGTGATATCCTTCTATTTACATTTAAAAATCAACTTCTGAGGACATTATTATTTTTAGTTGGGTATGGGATGTAGATAGATAATCGCCTACACATGTTCACACTTAGCAATCTTGGTTAGAATTTAATGTACATTTCATACAATCTCGATTATAATTGGATAAAACTTAAAATTGAAGAAATTTGAAAATTTTTGAAATTTTTATTTTGAACATTATTGGTAGAATAATTTTGAACACTCACTTTTGCTTAGCTGTTACCAATCAATGATACATTCATATTAGTCTCATCATTTAATGGATTAAATTCATGCATTTTTCTAGTTTCACTAGGATGACTGCATATGTTGACCTTTCATGTATCCAACATCCATATGCACGTGTTGATAGCTATGTAAAAGCCTAAAAAATGAGCTAAAACGACTATTGTGCTAAAAGAACGAGTAGTGGAAACTAATGACCCTTAGAGAGCTTTTGATCCAATCTTTGTTTATGAGGGAATTTCACATAAATTCAAATTATTTTTCTTGATTATGCGTATTAAATTCGTTGCACTAGTCTCAATTAATTCTTCACTTTTGCCTGTATATTAGAGGAGAACGTTCAGGATCTACCAACTAAACTCAATAAACACTGTAATGCTAAAACTAAGAAATTAAGAAAATAATTTAAGGCATCGTTACCTATTTCCTACCACTATTCATATCCCTTTACCCATACCAACTTAATGTTGCCTATTCTATTATGAAAATACAAACTCTTAATCCTTTACCTTGACTTCAATGAACCCCATTGCGCATCTAAAAATAAATAACTATCAAAGTATGTGATTGGAAGAAGAGTAGTTGTGCGAGTTTTTTTTTTTAATTTGAAAAAAACAAAAAGGGAGAATATGAAAGAATGAAAGTTGGATGGAGATGTGATAAGAATAAAATGAGAGGATAAGCTCCATCATATGCTAAGACGCACAATCTTTCTTTATCATCATCTTTATCTACTACATAAAAGCCCAAAAATCTAAAGTCTTAATGATTCTTAATGACTTAGTTTGAACATGAATGTGTGAGTTAAGTTATCCACGGTAGTTCACTTATCTAGTAAGTAGCGTCCTATTCATGAGACTATACACTCTAAATATCCGTCTCTTGTAGAGTTGAATATGAAAGCATTAGTATCCAAAAATTCACCCTTATCAAAGCTTTTATATCATGTGCGATCATTTTTAAGCCAATTTCTGTTAGAAGCTTTTATATTCACTATAAACCCTCACGAGACAACAATCGTCCACTAGGGGAAACGTAGGGGTTTAACAGCTTGTTGCATTCGCTAAATGCAATCACGATTCCTGCGAAAGTGAGTTAGGTAGTATCTCTTTCTATTCAGATTAGTTTGCTTTTGTTTATTTTGTTTTAGTTTAGTCGTTGTAGTAGTAGTGCAACTTGTTTTTATTTTCGATTTATTGATAGGGACTAGCAATAAGCTAGTTGGGGGTTGTGACAAGCGGGGGGTATTTGTAAAATTCAATCGCGCTTAAAGAAGAAAATACAATGATTTAGTTCACAACTCCTTGTCATATCTGCACTTTACGTTACAATGCTATCTTTTATGCAATATGATTAATCTATGATAAGTTGTATTATTTTAGCTATTATCTGTGCAGATTACTATTTTGCTGTGAGAAGAAATGAATAACACGATAAAGGGAATGCTTTATTACAAGCAAGAGAATTCAAGGCTAAAATACAGAGTTCGAGCGATCTAAGATGTTCAAGCGATCGAGGTTTCGATCGATCGAGTATAGTTCAAGGGCTCGAGTAATCCAGAAGTTTAATCGATCGAGTGATGTTCGATCGATCGAACATGCCTTTTTTCATAACTTACACGCACACAGCAGAAAAGTTGTAATCAACCCTAGCATTAGGTTTTTGTATAAATACTGGTTATGTTTACGTCCATGAGGACGCCCACATAGTTTTCATCAGTTTTACATAAAGAGAGAGAGGATCTACTTGGATTTTTGTAGGTTTTCATTGCTTGGATAGTGCATTGGATTAAAAAGTTTGAAGTTTATTATTAGTTCGGTTCGTTCCAAGTTCTGATATATTAGTCTTATTTGCTTTCTGCTAGTTATTCAGTAGTTTTAATCTGAATAGATCATAGTTTCTCTTGCTTGTAGTGATTAAATCCTTGTGTTTCATATTTTGCATGTTTAAAACACAACCAAACAAGACTTTAATGAACTATTATGTTAAAAATAGATCTAAGACACTCCAGACCATGTCTGAGTAGTCCTAGGGTTGGGAGATCACGATGAAACAGTGATCTCCAGCCTCTGCCATGCAGCAGAATAATACCTGTGTTTGATCGATCGAAGGTGCTTCGATTGATCAGACTAGCAATACAGTCAAGCGATCGAAGACATTTCGGCCAATTGAGAGATGACAATTGTCGATTGATCGAAAGCGCGTCGATCGATCGATCGAACTCTCTGATTCTTGAGAATGTCCTTTACAGTATTCCTTGACTTTTTACTTTAGAGATTTGTTATCAAACTGTCCCAAAATGCTCAGTTTGTCAAAGTAGTTTATGAAACTTTAAGCCTTAAGGCATTTTTCTTCAATAACTTTTGCAAACCACTTTAAATGCTAACACCATTCAGAGTGCGAGACATAACTATTGTTTTAAACTGCTTTTATGTATTTTGAATCAACTGTGATGATATAGTCCCAGTCATGAAAGGTCTATGGATTCTTTATTTTAAGAGAAATACGGGATATTATAGAAGATGTACTCCATTGAGCTTCAATGAATCTGCATGGTAGATGGTCAGGTCACTGTGGATTTGTGTAATCCCAACGTCTCCTTTTATTAAGTAAAAACCCGTTTTAAAATATCGCCTTAGTTGTTTAGTTAATCATTAGTTTAATTTTATCGCTTTAGTAGCAGTTACTTTGTGGAACTTCGTGTTCTACACCTTACTCAAATCTTAAATTTTTATTTTCCTTTTAGAGTTTAGTCTAAGTTTCTAGTTCTCAACCTTCCCTGTGGTATCGACCTGGTATTAACCAGATTACTACTTGCACGTCTACCTACACTTGGGTATTGCACACAAAATAATTTTTGTGTCATTTGACATGTAAGTCGTGCCCTCGACCCTTCACCAAAAGATTAAGATGGTGTAGAGGATCGAATAGTGGGCTTGTTTGGAGATTCTGGGATCCGCACTGCTCAAGATGGAGTTGCCTTGGAGAAACAATTATCGAGCAAGATCGTACTCTTGGTGGGTTCAAGCTCGATAGGATCAATGCTTTGGGAATGGAAAAACCGTTAGGGAAAGTTGCACCGTACCTTGATGATTGTGCAAATCCCATGATAGCTCCGATTATGAATAAGATGAAGTTTTTCCCAGGCATGGGTCTAGGTCGAAGGCAGCAAGGGATAGCTAAATTTCTAAACTTTGCTGGGCAAAAGAACAAGAATGGTCTAGGGAATGTACCAAAGAAAGGGGAAACAAGCAAGTCCAAGAGCGTCGGGTCTTTCAAGAAGACTCTCAATGGCTCTTTTGTTAAAGAAGGGGAAGATTTTTACTATTGTGGCTTCCCGAAGCCTTGGTATGACCATGATATAAAGAAAAGGATCCCTAGTTATGAAACATTTTTTGACTGTGAGCCATTGGGAGTGGAAGAGGGACTAACCAAGAAGACTGCTCAAGAAGGCTGGGTTGAGAACATGGACCAAGGATCTATGAAGTTGTTGTTAGGGGATGAACCTAGTGAAGAGGACAAAGAGGTGATGACACTACAAAGTAAGAAGACGAATGTCTCCAAGATCATCGGGAAAGCTAAGGAGGAGCTTAAGAATTGGAAGTATGAAGATGCACCACACCTAAAAGGGAACTTTTCTAAGTTTTTTGAGTTTATAACCGGATCCACACCTGTTAGTGGATCGGAGGTTGTCTTTTATTCTATTTTTGAGTCAGTTACTAGGGGTAAGAAGTCTACTGAGTCTGGTGTCAAGTCTGCTATCGAGCCTGTTAAAGATTTCCCAGTTATAAATAAAATGAACTCCTATTCTGCTTACTCCGATGTGTCTAAATTTGAATGCATATGTCCTAATGAAAATGATGAAATTCCCAAAGATTTAAAATGCTTAATTGAAAATGATGAAATTGAACCAGCTCAAAAAGTGGTGGAAGATACTTTATCAATAAATCTGGGTATTGAGGAGGATAACCAAAAGGTCCAAATTGGTTCAACACTTAATCAATGTGAAAGCCAAGAATTGACTACTTTACTTAAAGAATTTAAAGACATTTTTGATCGATCCTATGAGGACATGTCTGGGATCAACCCTAAAAATGTCTAACACAAAATCCCACTTCTTCCTGAATCCAAGCCCGTAAAATAAAAATTGAGCCGAATGAGACCCGAGCTAGCGCTCAAGGTTAAAGAAGAGGTTAAAAAATAATTGTATGTAGGTTTCCTAATAGTGGCTAAGTATCTGGACTGGGTATCCAATATTGTTCATGTACTTAAGAAAGATGGAAGTGTGCGTGTGTGCGTATACTTTCAAGAACTAAATAAGGCTAGTCCTAAGGGCGGTTTCCCAATCCTACACATAGATGTCCTAGTTGACAATACCACCGGACATGCACTACTATCATTCATGGATGGGTTTTTGGGATACAATCAGATGCTCATGGCACTGGAGGATAGAGAAAAGACTATGTTTATCACACATTGGGGTACATTCTACTATAAAGTTATGCCATTCAGACTCAAGAATGCTGGGACTGCATATCAAAGAGCTGCAACTACACTATTGCATGATATGATCCACAAGGAGGTAGAAGTGTATGTGGAAAGTTTACTTTGATGGAGCTGCTAATCAGAAAGGATATAGAGTTGGAATAGTGCTAGTATCTCCAGATGGTGCTCATGCGCCGTTCTCTATCAAGCTAAATTTCATTGTCACCAACAATGTTAGTAAGTATGAAGCTTGTATGATTGTATTAGAGATGGCCCAAAGACTAGAGACAAGGAAAGTCGAGGTGTTTAGGGATTCTAATTTGTTAAATTTCACAAGCTAGAGGAGATTAGAAAGTACAGGAGGAAAGATTGAAGCCTTACCTTGAGTACTTGGAGAGCTTACAAACAAAATTTGAGTAGATCACCTTCTTCTACCTACCCCAAGACAAAAATCAATTTGTCGATGCCTTAGCCACCCTAGCCTCAATGATTGAAATACCTATAGGAGTAGCCATGAGACCCCTGGTCATAGAAAGAAGAGAGAAGCCCTCGTATTGTTACATCATTTCAAACATCGAAAATGAAGGAGAATTACCTTGGTATAGCAATATTTGGAAATTTATAAGCCAACAAAAGTACCCTAAGGGAGCCACGGAGAAGGATAAGAGGGCAATAAGGAGGTTGTCAGCCTAATTTGTCATTCACAGAGGAGAATTGTATAAGAGATCACATATAGGGAAGAACTTGTTATTCCTTGACAAAGGTAAGGCTGAAAATATGATAGAGGGGATTCACACTAGGGTGTGTGGCCCCTATATGAAAGGACATATGCTAGCTAAGAAAATAGTGAGATAATTATACTACTAGTCAACCATGGAACATGAGTACTGTATGTGAAAAGATGCCATCGTTGTCAAATCCATGCAAATCTTATGCACACTGCACCGTCAGAGCGCTATAGTCTCACCACACCCTGGCCATTCTCAGTCTAGGGAATTGATATCATTGGGGAGGTGATACTGAAGTCATCGAATGGGAATAAATACATTGTTGTGGCCATCAATTATTTCACAAAATGGGTAGAAGCGACATCCTACACCAAGTTAGAAGCTAAAGACGTGGCTATATTCATCAAGCATAACATCATCTGTAGGTATGGTGTTCCTCATGAGACAATATCTTATAATGGGTCATACTTTAAAGTCGAGGTGCTAGCACTATTGGAGGAATATAAGATTACCCATCATAAGTCATCACCATACAGGCCACAGACCAACGGTGTAGTTGAAACTACAAACATGAACGTAAAGGCAATATTGCAAAAGATGGCAGATACATATAAGGATTGGTATGAGAAGTTACCGTTCACACTGTGGGATTGTAGAACATCTGTGAGGACATCCACTGGAGTCATACCATATTCGCTGGTGTATAGAATGGAATCAGTCTTGTCGATAGAGCTTGAGATACCATCCTTAAGGGTAATGGCCGAATGTGAAGTAAAGGAATTCGAATGGCTAAGAGAGAGGTACGAGGAGCTAGCACTGATAGATGAGAATATGTTGGAGGCATTGAACCATGTCTAGGAATAACAACAAAGGATAGCTAGAGCCTACAACAAGAAATTCCGCCCAAGGAAGATGGTTGAGTGTGACTTGGTCTTGAAAGAATTGAGAGCGCCAGTTTTCGATCCAAGAAGGAAGTTTAAGCCTAATTGGGTCAGACCCTACCTAGTCAAAACAATTATCAAAGGGGGAGTAGCCTACCTCACAGACCTTGATGGCCTTGAATTCAAAGAGCTTATTAATCAAGATTGCCTCAAGAAGTACTACGCTTAGCCCACCCATTCACATCTTACCCAAACTACAAAAATGGACCTGATTCCTACTAGGGGGTATGTAGATAGCCTGGCAATAGGCTCAGTCCAAGTCCTTAAGCCATTCCCATTCATTTATTATACTAGGGGCAAGCCATTCCAGTCTTTATTTTCCTTGTTTGTCCCTATATTAGGGGTAACCCCAGCCTTGAAGCCTAACCCTTCTTTTAAAAGGGCTAGCCCCGCTTTTGAACCAAACATTGATATAGATTTTAGGAAGATTCAGGCATGCGTTCAAAAGACTAAAATTATATGATCTTTAATCAATGAGTCAAGCATGATAGGAATGGTGTAATGAAGAATAAGTGAAGAGTTGAAAGTAGACAAAATAAGGAGAATTCTCATAACTAAAGCTTTTATTGATAAATTTTTATTCATTATAATAAAGAACTAGAAGATAAAAGTCCTAAAAAATATGTGAAAAGACTATGCTATTCTAAAGACTATTGGTGTAAAGTGGAGTCGGAGTCTTCTTCCATTCTCCTAGTCGTTTCCTTTGCCGCCTCTTCTCTTTCTACATGGCCTTGGTTAAGTATTTGGATGGAATAAGATATGAGGCTCCTTTGTTGTGATTTATGAAGCAGCATTCTTCCCATCATTTCTTGAAGCGGGACATATCCAAGGTCTTATGAGCACCTTTTGCAGGAATCCTGTGATGCATTGGCACCTCTTGAGGGTGATTGAAATGATGTAGGGCCCGACTAGGAAGGCAAAATGTCCACATATGAAGACCAGGGAGGCTGACACTAGAAATTGAGCCTATAATAAAGGAAGAGGAGTCGATGACTCACCATTGAATATTCCACTCAATGTCCTCATGAGTAAGGTCGTTGAACCAGATAATCCAATCTTGCAAAGAATTATAGGGATAATAAACTACCCGAGCATGGTAGAGAAGAGTATATGTTAATCGATTCTTAGGAGGAGTCATGGGTCTTGTCCGTTCATAAAGCCATACTTGTAGCACAAGCATGGACCCACAGAAGTTTTCAAGGGAACCTGTTGAGGCGTTATCTAGACTAGTTAATGTTTTAGCCAAGCACACCATCATAGGATTTTTGCCCTTGCATACATCCAGAGCCATGGTGATGAGTTGCTCGTCCACGGTAGTAGTACCGTCATAGAACAAGAAAAATGCCATCATACACAGAGCACAAATACCTCGTCTATGTTCATGAGCGATAGTAGGATCATCTGAAAAGAAGAGCCTGATTAAAGGAAGCAACATGACATGATTCCCCATGATGAATTCACTATACTCAGTTAAAAGTAGCCTGCTCAATGTTGAAAGGAAATAAGTATACCTTGAGTGGTTATAAGGAATAACGAGTTCAAATTTCATATTGTAGCCAAGCATAGTTGAAAACTCTTCGAAGGTTGGGCATAGTTCTTCACAATTGAATCAGAACACGTTGTAGTTGGAATCCCAACTAGAGATTGTAGCCGCTACAAAGTTCTTATTAAACCTCACTTGGGCTAAGGGAGAAGAGACTATCCAAGCCGTAAGATTGGAAGTAAACCCGATCCAAGCCATGGAATGCATCCATCCACAGAAAGAGAGCCTCCGTCATCATGTCTCCATTGAAACAAAGTTTTCTTTGAGGTTATAGGAGAGTTCTAGGATTTTTTAGGGTTTAACTAAAGTCTTAGGTTGGTTTTGAGTCGTACTAGGAAGTTCAAAGTCGAATAGCGGTCAAAAAAAAAACTTCCAAAAATCATCAAAATTTGCAAAAACTGTCTGAATGCCGTAGTGGCACTCCCCTGAGTTGCGTGGTACTATTGAGGGCCGCACCCCTCTTTTTGAGGGCCACTATGGCCCTCGACAGTTAATTCCTATTTTCACTTGTTTCCGGTTGTGTTTTTGTTGGTTTTTGGGTCCCCAGTCATGCCATACACGTTGCATTTTCTCTTAAAAAGTGTCTTTAAGTGGATTAAGATGTCATAGAGTGAATTAAATCCATTCGGACAAATACATGAAAGAGTCAGTAAGTGTCATAAAATTTTCCCAGAGGGTACATGCAAACTCATACAAGCCAAATAAAGGTTCAAATGAGAGATAATAAGGAAAAGGAGCATCTATGAATCAAATCCGTTTTGAATCCATATGGTCATCCTTACAAGTGCCTAATATATGAAAGTCTAATATCGTGGACATCTATTCTCCCTCTATGCCTAATGCGATCTCCTTGGAGGTATTGGATCCGAATCAGTAGCGTCATCCTCCTCAATGATCGTTCGATGAGAGGTGGAGCGTCTCCTGCTCTCTGGCACTGCTCTGGTGCTAGCACCATGAGATGATGATCCTTGTGTGAACTCAAGCCATGCCACACAAACTCACTAGCCCGTAATTCCACACGTTGAAAAAAACAAGGAAAACCACTTTAAAAAAAGGAAGAAAAACAAGTCACATGCATGCATTTTTTTTTTGTTTTTAGCATAAGAGTTCATAGAAATGTTTTACCAGGCTTGCCTTTCGAGCATCGGACTAGGCAGTGCATGCTTGAAGAGAATGAGTCACCATCTTGAGCTGTTGAAGAAGAGAGAGGAAAAGAGGGAAAGTCAGAGGTAAAGAACTCAAAAATAAGGGGCAAGTTACGGGGATACCTTGACATTAAGCTGACGGATCCAAGACCTCATGCTAGCTACAAGTCACCTATACTCTTCGATATATCCTCGAGACACTATATCCATGCCTAGAGGAAGCGATTGGAAGTCCTGAGGAAGTGACTCAGGGACACGAATATGGACCTCGCCGTCATTTTCATCCAATGAGGGTACAGTCCAATCAATCGAAGGAAGATAAGCGTTAAAAGATTCAAGAGGATTATCGTTGCGGACGCCAGATCCACTCCCATGGAAATAGGTACTTGAGCTCCTAGCACCACCCATGGAAGGGCCACCCTATTAGGAATTAGTTAAGAGGGGAAAGGAAAAGACTAAAGGAAAAGAAAAGAGGAGTCTATGGAATGTACCCCAGGAGTTCCCGTCAAAGGGAAGTTGGGCATCAAGACTGAAATCCTGAGGCCATTGTAATCCTCTCCTGGCTGTAACCATTTCATTACAAGGGTCCCATCAAGAGCTCCCCTAAAAGTAGTACCTCTAAGGTCATCGGATGATAGCATTGTAGTAGGAGGATAGCTTGGAACAACGAAGTGATCTCAAATACCATTCTGCTATACGACCCTCTCTCCCAGATACCAAGCAAATAAATAATGCCTAGAAGGTATAAATTGGTGTTAGGATAGGCGAGCCGGCACCCTGAGGAATGCTACAATGGAAGGAACAAATCCAGCCCAAGGATCCCAATTGACTGCATCCGCTGTAAGGTTTGAGAAGAAATCCCTACATTTATTGAAGCTGTGAGCCCCAACTTTCACCCCCACATTCTCTTTTTTCCACTTTAATCCATAAGGAAAGGTGGTTGTATAGGAATTGATTAGTATAGGGCCGATCATCCTAAGGTACTCGTAGCTCCAAATCTTGCAAGACGAAAAGAGAACCGTTAGAAAGAAGAAATAATAAGAAAGGAATCCACTAAGGAAAAGATTAATGAAATGCTTACTTCCCAAGCCCACCAAAACCCGCA
This sequence comes from Hydrangea macrophylla, assembly GCA_033977485.1. Classification (NCBI taxonomy): domain Eukaryota; kingdom Viridiplantae; phylum Streptophyta; class Magnoliopsida; order Cornales; family Hydrangeaceae; genus Hydrangea; species Hydrangea macrophylla. The sequence goes on along the minus strand of CM066990.1, from coordinate 5,835,466 downwards.
TACCAATGAGGAATCTGTTCTGGAAATCTCCCCCATTTGAGTATAAAGGAGGGCTAGGCCGGCATCACCCCAATCCTACTTTCAGATTTTGGATATTTCAGATAGACACTCAAGGATGGAGAGATGAATTCGGTCAGCTCGAGTGCTAAGGAGAGAACACCCAAGGACATACATTAAGAGGCTTGCTTAAGTTTTGCCTTTGTAAACATGTCATGATGTTTGAATGCTCAACAAAACCATGTGTGCGCAACGGTTCTACTTACTATTTTGGTTGGATATATCACTAAGAGCTCGATCTTTTGGGCTCATGGTCATCTCCCCTAATGGTAAGTGGAAAGTGTTGGTGGAATCCCACCATTGCTCTGACAATCTAAGAAGTTGACCTCTATCATTGATTCTCGGGACTAGCAATCTCACAAATTCCCCGAATCTGGCATTTTTAACATTGGTTTTCATGGTCGATGGAAGCTTCTTGTACCATTCATATCCATAGGTAAGACATCCATGGCCTTTGAGGGACTTCTCTGGATCCTAGAACAATGAAGAGAGCAAAAACGGTGAGTTAAGCATTTCTACAAATACTTGGGGTGCACATTTTTAGGGCACTTTAAAATAACCATGAGAGCAAGTCAATTTTACCCCATTTTTGCATCAAGACATGCATTAGATTCATAAAGCATAGCATTTGCATTGAAAAGAAAAGAAAAGAAAAATGGAAGTTGAAGTATGGAAATTGTTGGCTTACCCATCCTTTTTTAGCACGGAATGACATATGATGATCTGGAACTCTGAGGAATAATTCGGGAGGAAATTTGTTAGAAGAGGGTCGGTAAGAGTGTTTCCCCTCCCGTGTTTTGAGGGGGAGAGGGCGTTCACCCTCACTATTGAAAGAAGAGCTTGAAGATGACATGGTAGAATTTAATGAGCAAGCTTTTGATTTATATTTTATTTTGAGAAATGTGAGTGAGGAATGAGTGATTTCCTAATGCTAAAATGAGAGTTTTGAAAATGAAAATAAAATGAAGTTGATTTAAACTCAAGATTTTAGAGAGAGAGAGAGAGAGAGAGAGATAAATGAAGGCAAGGGAGCATTCTTGGAGAGAAAAGCCCCGAAATTCGAAATGAATGCAAATGAGGAGTCAGAAAAATATATAAGAGGCTAAGTGCCATAGTGGCAGCCCCACAGGATTGTGCGGCCCTCAGGGAGAGCCCCTATGGCCCTCAGCCCAATTTTGGTAGATTTGTTGTTTTGCCCCTCTTGATGCCCCGTTCGGTCCCTGGACTCAACTATTGCCACGTTTTGATACTTCAATGCATTTTTGAATGAGAGTTTTGCAATAAGAAATACCTAAAAGCATTCATGAGTTTTATTACATGACAATCGCATGAGAATATGAATCCCCAGCAGAGCAATTAGCCTCATTTCATTGCACTGATAGAATATTGCACCATTCTTATTAAAATAAGTTTCGAATCCTTGCATAGTTCTCGTGGTTTGCCTTGAATGGCTCCATGATTACCTTTTCCTAGCAAAGTTAGCACGCATTTTGCATACAATTTTGCACTGCACTTAAGAAATTCATTCCCCAGCAGAGATAGCATTTAGAATAGTAGTTTTCCCCTCTGTGGACACGCGGAATCGATTTTCCCCTTTTTGTTAAGGTAAAATTGATTTGAAATAGGTAAGAAAGGTCTGTTGAAAACAGATACAGAGTCTCCACTTGGTCTTAAGGGACCAAGAAACTTAATTTTGACACACCCAAATAGATAAAGGGCACCATCCCTTCATAACCAAAGAAATTGACTCGGGGTTTTGGTACGACAGAGGAAGGAGCTCTGGTCGCGACTAAAACACCCTCAACTCGCCCCGTCTCTCGACGGGCCTCAAATAGCATCCAAATAATCATCTTATACTATGTTTAGTTCGATAATTAATACTATGATAGTATATTACATCTCATCAGAATCTTGAAATGGAAGATCAAAAGATAAGATATCATTCATAAGATCTAATCCAAATACCACACAATGCAAAGGTGAAAGATCACACAAACAAACCTAGGAAAAATCATCTAATCACATAGCAAGTAATCAAGCTTTCCTAATCAAAGAGGAGACATGGATTGTTCTTGAAACAAATAGTCAAAGAAAATAAAATATGCTTAGCAAGCTAGTATGATGTGTGTTAATCTTGGAGAAAAGAAGACCTCTCAATCCCTGGGATAGATGAGAAAGGAAGATATGATTGAGGGGAAGCATGAACGTGTGAGCAACTTCATTCCTTGTAATCTTCTTAGATTAGGAGTCACAAAAATCCCAAATCTTGCATAGATGCAATGTATGATCCTAGGATGTGTAAGGTAGTAGTGTGTTTGTGTTCATGGATTTTCTAAAGTGACTTAGAAATCTAAGGTATGCATGAATGGATGAAGGATGTTATCATAGGATGTGTACATATGTAGTATGAACTACTTCCTAAGAGATTAGCTAATTTGGGATGCATGTAAACTTCTAATCAAAGAGTTAAAGTTAAAACATGCTTGATGTGAAAGTGGACAGAACAATGAGCTGATTTTGTAAAAATAGAAAAGTGAGGTTAGAAATGTTTTTAATTCATGATTTTTTATAGAGATCATCCTTATTGTGTCTAGAACACATATCAAAAAAGCCAAATCACTATTGAAGTTACAGATTTAGAGAAATCATATAAATAAGAGAGGTTACTCAGAAACAGAGTTCGTACTGTCGACTGAAATGTAGAAAAAGCTTAGAAAATGAAAATGAAACATTTAGAGGCCCATATTATACATAAAGTTTCCCAAGACACTGAAGTTCAAGGGAAAGTGACTGAGAGCCACTCTCTTTGGAAACATTTTTTGAAAAATAAGTTGCAATTCAGCTAATCTCTTGTGACAGTAAAAACAAAATGTCTGGAAGCAAACATCATGGGTGTTCTTTAATGAGTTAGGAAGACTTTCCAAGTGGTCTTGTAATCACCCATTGAGTATTGAACTCAGAATATTATTTTGAAGTTGAATAACTCACTGTTTTGAAGATTGTTAAGAAAAAACAAGGTTTATTTCTTAGAATCCAAATATTAGGGTTTTAGAGGGGTTTTGAAATAGGAGTTTTGAAAGTATATTTCCATCACCAAATGGAGATTATAATCCCTTAGAATACCAACATCAAACACATATCAAGAACTCCCAATATTTCTTGCACAAGCATAGTTTTGTTTGAGAATATGACTTCAAGAATACATATGAATGTATTGAAGTTGAAATCATCATCCATCAAACCTGTCTTTGAGGTCAAGAGCTACTATCCATAAGGATTCACTCTTCTCAAACAACATGTCATCTAGATGATGATAAGGATGTAAGTAATAAAAAAATCAAAATAAAATGAGGTAGAAGAGATGAACATAGTATGTAAACAATCAAATAAGCAATCAATAGATGATGATCATTGAGTTATTGGACTTGTAACTTGGTGTTTCACTCATATATATTGACATTTGACGACATTTGAACATGGAAGTAGATTTCTAACTCAAGATTGCTCAAGAATGGTGGTTGGGGGGGTGATTTGAATGTGAATTATAAGAGAGGTAATGGAAGAACTTGAGTTTAGAACTCACTTTCTATAGAAAATCAATGGAGCAAGCTTAATTTCTCACTTCTAACTCGAACTATTTCTCTCATTCGCTCTATAACTTTTTCAAGCTTTTCACTTGGCCCCCCTAAAATGAAGAGCAAAGGGGGGTTAATATAGGCCAATTTGGGGGTGGTTTTGGGATTTAAAAAGTGTTCCCATTGGTTTCAAAAAACATCAGTGAACAAGAAACTACGTCATTTTGGTTTTCAATTATTCAATTTGGACTCCCAAAATAAATTACAAAAATGGATTCATTAGGGGTTGAGTGTTGCTGGGCACTTGCCATATGCCACTGCGGTAGTGGCCCAGCACTGCTCCTTAGATGTCCAGATAATACTGTTTAGGCCCCCAGAGGTTCCGGTATTCGCAAAAAGGACCTGTTTCGTCCGAAATTCACAGAAAATGTGTATGAACTCCAAATTGAGCTTGTGATATACAGTTGGAAAGGTAATGAAGTCTATATTCCATAACAATAGTTTGGAGTTAGGTCACTTTAAAATGTTTTGTGGCATGCACGATAAACTCCGATTTGATCGCCTTTTTCACATTCAGAAATTCATAATAAATTTAAATCCAGAAATCATGTACGATATATCGTTTGAAAGCTATTGACCTCTAGTATCTATGAAAAATGTTTAAAAAAAGATATTGTGCTCTGGTTTTAATGTCAACTTTTAGGTCAAATCGGTCAAACTTGGGATCTCCAGAAACTTCTAGAAACCTCTGGGAGCTCCCAGGAGCTGACCATGTCGTCCGATTTTCTTTTAAAATTCATTTGAGTACTTTTTACATACTTTATAATGATTTCGAAACTTTTTAGCAAATTGGAATGATTTTGGTCACACCCTAGTCAAACCTGGTCAAACCTAGGTCAAACCAGTCAACGGGGACTTTTCGGGAACTTTCGGGACTTCCGAGGGTCTCTGGGAGCTAACTATTACATTTGATATTTCTTTAAAACTCATTTTCTTACTTTTCTTGAGACGTAGCATGTTTCTAGAACTTTTGGTCTAAATCTGGGAGTTTTAGGGCTTTTAGGGGTATTTTGGTCATTCTGAGCATTTTGAGAGATAGAACAAACTTCCAGGAGTCCTTTTTGAGTCTTTTTTTATCATTGTAAACCACCAAACTGTGGGTCTCCTAAATCTGATAATCGACAAAATGGGGTGTCTACAGTTTGCCCCTCTTTGGCATGAACTTACGAGGCAACGCATGTCCCAAGCGAGTGCCAAAGCTTTGAAGAAACAGGTATTTTGGAGGCTATAGATTTAGGATAAAAGCGTTGCAAAAGATGCAATGATGAAAAACATGATGCTGAGGTCAGTGCTAGTCACGCTCCGCGTGAGTTGCCTACGTATACCAAGGGAATCAGACCAGGACGTAGTTCGGGGCACAAAGGAATAAATTACACATGCACAACAAAACAGGCAAATGCTATGCTATGAGGATGATATGCAATGCATGGATGTTATATGAACTATGTACTGAGTCCTGTTGTGATTTTATTATGACTATGGTGTATTTGTGATCGGCGACGAATAGTTGCCGTTTATAGTCCTAAAAATACGCTTTGTTAGCCCATTTCATGTAGTTATTAAGTGATTTTTAATAAGTATTCTATATTTTATAGGTTTTGGAGCTTTAATATGAAAATGCACAAAAATCCAATGATTAGTGGCTTTGGAAGTCATTCTGGGCTTAAAAGATGATTCCGGAGAAGGATGAATGCAGTAGTAGCCTCGGCAAATTGCATTTTTGACAAGCAATACTTCAGATTTGAGAAATTTCTCCACAGATATAAAATGTAGATCTTTGAGTTACGGACGCGTGGCCGTAAACGGTGAGTCAATACGAGGTCCGAGTCAAAAGTTATCGCAATTCTACGAAAGTGGTGCAGAGCAGCGGAAAATCTGAGAAAATTCTGGAAATTGCCCAGGTCGCTGGAGCGACCCGCGCGCGCGACCCGCTCGCGCGACCCGCGCGAGCGACCCTTTGAAAAAGTCAAAGTTGCATATTTCGAGGCCCTGAAGTGCCCTGTGCGATCCGAATTGGTTAAATACGTCCAGAAACGTAAAAACAGCTGTTTTAGCGCGATTTGACTAAGGAAAGCTTCCTAAATCCTTCCAAACTCTATATAAATCATATTCTAAATCAAATTTATATATACAAATGATTACACACCATTATACACATCAATATACAGCCATAATATACATTATTTTCAGCCATTTTTGAAGAGAGGAAAGCAAGGAGAAGAAGAAGAAGACCAAGGATTCACATGGCCTCCTCCATCAACCTCTTGATGTTCATCAATTCTATGGCCAACTAAATCTAGATCTAGGGTTTCAATGAAACCCTAGCCAAGTAATAGGGTTTTATTTATGTCTTTATTTTAGTTTTATTATGTATGGATGACAGTCACATGTTCCGAGGATTTTTATAAATAAATCGTACTTCTATTGATTAAATCATTGCTTTCAAAGTTTATTCTTGTCTTAGATCTATTTTGACTGTGATGTGCTCAATGATCTATTCTTGTTGTGCTTGTTTAGATTATTTACATGTGATGGTGCTTTATTGATTTGTGCTATCAAGTATCCGAATAATCCATGCCTAGATTAGACGAATTATACCACAACTCTAGTTTAGTGTGGGATAATTCGTGCTAACCGAAGATGGATTATGTTGGTGCTTGAACCATAGTTATTTTCTTGACGGAGGAATTGGGCTTGTAGCTACAACTCCCCATTATCATCCAACTTAATAAGCTAAAGTAATTCGTAAATAACCTTATTATGAAGCTAGTGGTGGATTTGCAATCCTAAGTTCCCTAAACATATTTATAAAAATAATTTTTAATTGCTTTCATAATTTAGATTTACTTTCATTGTTCTTAGTTTAATTAAAATTCAAATCAAAATCTCATTTTCATAATTAATTAGATTTAGGTTTTAAAATTAAGAGTCGTAGTAATTCAATCCCTGTGGGTTCGACCTTTGCTTTCACACTACAAATCTTTTAAAAAGTAAAGAACACTTTTTATATCTTGATATTGACAACATCAATTTTTGGCGCCGTTGCCGGGGATTGCATTACTACCTTTAATTTTATAATCTTAGTTTAGTTAATTCGTAAATATTAGAGTAGTTTTTATTCTTCTTATTTTCCATTTTTGTTTTAAATTACTAACTTGTTCTTTTATTTTGTAGGTTTTCGAGTCATCAAATTCTAACGTTTCCGAGTGGAGTAGCTAATTACATCAAAGGAGCTTACGCAAATAAAATAAATAAAAATTAAGTAAATTGCTCGCTTTAACTTCGCATCAAATCACTGTAAGTCAGGGCGCTGAGACGCAATTACTTGCATTAGGTTAGTTGTGGAGTGAACACTGCATTAGCTAGGAAACCCGGGGCGCTGGGCTTGACGCGGTCATTGCATTACAGGATAATATTCATGCATCATAGTAGTACTGTGTGCTTGCTTGTCGTCTTATTTGCGTGATTGCTATTTGTTTCTTTTGTTTAGTCAGTCTTTGTTTTTAGTTTCTTTTTCTTTATTTTAGTTTATGTTAGGTACACGTTCAAATAAACCAGAATTAAAATCTTTCGATCTTGAACTTGAACGTACCTTAAGAACTAGTAAGTCCACAACCCAAGCTTCTAGAGCTAGGTTGCAAGACGACGAATCAACTCCGATTCCGTCGTCGTTGTTTGAGGCCGAAATTCAGAGTACTCGTGAACGGTTAAGGAAAACTCGAACTTTTCAAATTAAACCGATTAAAATGGCTGACGGTGGAAATAACAATAACAATCAAAATGATGGTGCTAATATGAATAATCTTAATATACCGCCACCTCCTCCACTTATAAATTATTTTATTCCTACTACTTACACGCCACAAGCTGGTATCGAATTACCGGAGGCGACGGCATCTCACTTTGAGATAAAGTTGTCTACCATCTCGCTACTTCCTTCATTCCATGGTCGTTTAAATGAAGATCCATATCAACATTTAGGAGATTTTCAGGATATATGCTCCACTTTGAAAATTCAAAATCTTACTGATGATGAATTAAAATTGCGGCTCTTTCCATTCTCGTTAAAAGATAAAGCTAAATACTGGCTCCAATCTTTGGAGCCAAACACAATTAGAACATGGGAAGCCTTACACACCGCATTTTTACAAAAGTTTTTCCCTATTATGCGTACGAATCAGATAAGAAAATCTATAACAAACTTTGTGATGCAAGATGGGGAATCACTTTATGACACGTGGGAAAAATTTAAAGAATTATTACGCTCGTGTCCACATCATCAGGTTCCTAAGTGGCAGTTGGTACAGGTCTTTTATGAGGGACTTATTCCTTCAGTCCGTAATACTGTCGACGCTGTTTGTGCGGGTACCTTCCTACACAAAAGCGCCGATGAGGCCTGGAAAATTTTTGAAACATTAAGCGAGAATTCGATGCATCAGGCTGTGTCGGTACGTTTCGAGGGATATCATCTTCAACCTAAGCGAGAGGTGAAAGTTGAGTCGAGTCAGACAATCGAAATACAAGAATTGAATAGAAAACTTGACCAACTTATGAGGATGGGGAATAGGCCAAATCCACCTTCTTCAGAAGTATGTGCATTATGTTCCGAACTGTCACATAATATCTTTCCATGTCCTTCTGCATCTCAATATCCGGAATTTGTTGAACAACACGTTAATTCTATGCAACAATTCCCACAAAATAATTATAATCCTAGGTCGACTAATTTTCCTAATACGTATCGACCCCAATACCAACAAGGTCAATACCAACCACCTCCTCCACCTCCACGCAATAATGCATTTGAGGAGAAGGTGCTGGCCTCACTTGAAAATTTTGGGTTGGTAATTCAGTTAGTGCACTCTCACACTCAGTCTATCGCAAAGCTAGAGTCCCAAATGGGACAAGTAGTTACTACATTAAACCGTTTAACTGAGAGTAAGTCGACGAGTCAACCTACTCAGCAACCTAAGGGGCAATACGCAGTGGGTAGTACGAGTGAGAGCGTGAACGCTGTTTCGACTAGGACGACTACTCGAGATGAGGAAGTTGTTGTAATTCTGGATGGGGGTGAGAAAAATAAAAATTTAAATTTGAATAAAGAAAAAGGTGAAGACGTGGATAGAGTTAGGAAAGATAAAGAACCGGTCCCAACGAATTATGTTCCAAAGTTACCTTTTCCACCTAATGTTGAGGAACCGTCTAATCTTACAAAGAAAAAATCGAAAACTGAGGATATACTCGAGGTGTTTAAACAAGTTAAAATTAATATTCCATTCCTCGATGCTATAAAACAAATTCCTTCTTATGCTAAATGTTTAAAAGACCTATGTACGCAAAAGCGAAAAATACGCAGTCACACTCCGAAAAAGGTCTTCCTCACGGAAAAAGTAAGTTCAATTTTCCAACACGCTCCTCCGAAGTATAAGGATCCCGGTACGCCTACGATTTCATGTGTCATAGGTGACACTATCATTCATCGAGCTCTCCTTGACTTAGGTGCTAGTGTTAACCTCTTACCCTATCATGTCTATAAACAACTAGGTCTAGGTGAACTTAAGCCCACGGCCGCTACTATTCAATTAGCGGATCGTTCTGTCAAAATACCTAGAGGAATCGTCGAAGACGTCCTAGTAAAAGTTGATCAATGTTTCTATCCCGTTGATTTTATGGTCCTTGACACCGAACCGGTGCTAGATGCTAGAAAATACACTCCTGTTATTCTTGGTCGTCCATTCTTAGCCACGGCCAACTCACGTGTCAATTGTCGAACAGGGGTAATGAAAGTGTCGTTCGGGAACTTGAAATTAAAATTAAATGTTTTTAATGCGGCTGATCAACCTCCAAAGGACGATGAATACTTAAGTGTTGAGGGTAATGAGGTTAGAAGAACTGTTGAACCTAATAAAATAATAAATAGCAATGAGGGAAATAATACGGTGAGTGATGAGCGGATGAATTTGAATACAACAGACTCTAACGATGAATTTACTCGAAAGGTGAAAAATCGACTTGAATATAATCAGGATGAACCGTCGATTGAATTAATTCGAAGCAACATGCTTTCAACTTACCATCGGGCTCTTCCTGACATCTTACAGGGTTCACAGTCCGAGTTATGGCCTCCATGATTCTTGAGCTAAAATGGTCTAGCTGAAGACGTAAAAGTTAGCGCTTCTTGGGAGGCAACCCAAGCTTGATTTTCGTCTGTTTCTTTGATTTTTGGATGTTTTGAGTCGTTTTGGTCAGTCTTAGAGTTTTCTGGACAGGTTTGGGGGTCAGAACTAATTTATTTTAATATTATATACATAATTTTAGCCACAAAATGGAAAAAACCAATCTCGCGCGGGCGACCCGCTCGCGCGAGGCCTCGCTCGCGCGGTCCGCTGGCGCGAGAATGTGCCTTAGTGAAATTTCTTGTTTTCTTTTTGTTTGATGTCTCAGGTTCTGCTGGCGCCTGATCTCGCGGGCGCGAGGAAGTCTCGCTCGCGCGAGATTTATTGTTAAAAAAAAATAATAAAAAAAAAATAAAAAATAAAAAATAAAAAGTAAAAAAAAAACCTCGCTGGGGATTCGCGCGCGCGACGGTCGCTCGCGCGGACCGCTCGCGCGACCCCCGATTTCTGCATTTTCTTCTTTTATTTTCTTATATCTTCCTCCCACACCTGTCACATAGTTTTTACTTTTCTGTTTTTGTTTCTTAGGTACTTTTAGATCGAGTCTTTAATTGTTTTCATAATTCTGGTTATGTTTTATTTCCTTTTATAGTTTATTTTCGTGTTGTCTTCATAGTTTTGTTTCTTCTTATAGTTTATTTAGTTTCGTTTAGCTTAGTTATAATTCTTTTAGCTGTTTTTATTATTTTGTCTGTTTAATTTTCTTTTGTTAAGAAGTAACAGGTAACATTGAATTTTATTGCCATATTCCTTTGTGTTCACCTGTTCTAGGCTTGTCAAGATCGAGGTATTATCGTTCCTTTCTTACATACTTCCCTTTCTTTCGATTTATTGTTTCATTGGGGACAATGAAAGGTTTAGGTTTGGGGGTATGCACACACATGCATATATTATGCACTAATTTTGAAAATTTTGAAATAAGTGTGTTTAAATAAACGATGATTACCGAGGTTTTTACAATATTAATTTGATACTTTTTGTTAGAGAACTTTGAATTGTTATAGAATGGTAAACCAGAGAAGATGTGATTAAACATTTGCTGAAGTTATGATATGACGTTTTAAGTTATGTATTGTTTGAATCGTAGTTTTATATCATAGATTTGCACAACAACTTATGCACTGCACGTAGTCGCTTGAATACATGTCTGATGTGAACTATAATATGATTCGGATTTCTAGATAACACAAGGTGGAGACTAAACCCAGTGAGCTTTTGAGCCTATCTTTTCTATTTTGAGGGTTATAAATACATTGTGTTTGTCGAATTTCATTGAAATAGCGCATCTACTTGTGGTTTAGTCTCATTATTCTTGTTTTGGTTGATAGTCAAGTTAAAATATTTGTTACCATGCTAAATAATCTTCAGTTGTAAACATTGAAGAACTGTATGACCATAGGACATGATTTTAGGCCTTCTTTGTTTGCTACTCACCGATAAATTATAAAATTTCCTTAGTTCGCCCCTTTGAGCCATTAAAATGCCTTTTTTTTTAACTACCATTATCCTGTTTTTGCTCCAATTTGGCCAACTTGGAGTTCACCCCTGAAAGATTGATCAACTTTTAGTGGTGTTAAGGCGATGTGTTGATTGAGAAGAAGAAAATAAGATGCTATTGGGGTAGTTGCTTGGTATTCGATGAATAATCATTTGAGAAGCAAGAAAAGAAAAAGGAAAAGAAAAAAGAAAAGAAAAAAATAAAGAAGAGGAAGGTTGAAAAAAAATTGAAATGAATGAAAATGAATGAAGAGAAAGAAAAGATGAAAGTTTGTAGAAGAAGAATGAGAGAGATCGAACATGCCTTACAATGCCATTCTAAAACTACCTAATGAATCTTTGCTATCCTTTTTCATAGCCTGAGCCACATTACAACCTTTGAAAAGTCCTATTTGATCCTAGGAAACATGGTTTGGATATGAAAACGATGGGAGGGGATTAAAACATGGTAATAATTAATTTTTCTTGATTGTTGGCATACTATCCATGAGACTACTGTTCTTTCGTGTTATGCGTCTTTCTCGTGTCATATGTGAGCATTTCCCTTTTTGAAAACAATATTTTCTTTACTCACATATATTAGATAAGTTACACCTATTTCTGAGTGTTTCATTGGAGAGTGTAATTGACATTGCGAGATTCGTAGTCGAGACATAGTTTGATGGTTATCCGAGTTATATTCCATGTTCATGACATACACGTGTTCATTTGACTACCACATCACACACGTGCAATCTTATGAGGAACTCTATTGATTCGTACATTGCATGCCCTTGATTGTTTCTCATGATATAGGTGAACGTTTGATTCTGTTTCTTCTTGTTCGTTATTCTATTTCGAATCGTTGTTTATAATAAGGCTTGTTGATGAGAACCCTCACGAGACTATGCTAAATTTTTCGTTTTAATAAAACTTTTTAAACTTTTAAGTTAATAAAGATGGTTGTGGGTGACTTGTTGATGAGAACCCTCACGAGACTTTACTCGTCCGACTAGGGACACCTAGGGGTTTAAAAGGCTTGTTGCATATGCTAAATGCAATCGTGATCCATACGAAAATGGAGTAGTATTTATAGTAGTAATTTTATTTTTTATTTTTTATTTTTTTTGTTGTTCTTTTTGCTCGAGGACTAGCAAAGAGTAGGTTTGGGGGTGTGATCGGCGACGAATAGTTGCCGCTTATAGTCCTAAAAATACGCTTTGTTAGCCCATTTCATGTAGTTATTAAGTGATTTGTAATAAGTATTCTATATTTTATAGGTTTTGGAGCTTTAATATGAAAATGCACAAAAATCCAATGATTAGTGGCTTTGGAAGTCATTCTGGGCTTAAAAGATGATTCCGGAGAAGGATGAATGCAGTAGCAGCCTCGAAAAATTGCATTTTTAATAAGTAATACTTCAGATTTGAGAAATTCCTCCAGAGATATAAAATGTAGATCTTCGAGTTACGGACGCGTGGCCGCAAACGGTGAGTCAATACGAGATCCGAGTCAAAGGTTATCGCAATTCTACGAAAGTGGTGCAGAGCAGCGGAAAATCTGAGAAAATTCTGGAAATTGCCCAGGTCGCTGGAGCGACCCGCGCGCGCGACCCGCGCGAGCGACCCTTTGAAAAAGTCAAAGTTGCATATTTCAAGGCCCTGAAGTGCCCTGTGCGATCCAAATTGGTTAAATACGTCCAGAAACGTAAAAACAGCTGTTTTAGCGCGATTTGACTAAGGAAAGCTTCCTAAATCCTTCCAAACTCTATATAAATCCTATTCTAAATCAAATTTATATCTACAAATGATTACACACCATTATACACATCAATATACAGCCATAATATACATTATTTTCAGCCATTTTTGAAGAGAGGAAAGCAAGGAGAAGAAGAAGAAGACCAAGGATTCACATGGCCTCCTCCATCAACCTCTTGATGTTCATCAATTCTATGGCCAACTAAATCTAGATCTAGGGTTTCAATGAAACCCTAGCCAAGTAATAGGGTTTTATTTATGTCTTTATTTTAGTTTTATTATGTATGGATGACAGTCACATGTTCCGAGGATTTTTATAAATAAATCGTACTTCTATTGATTAAATCATTGCTTTCAAAGTTTATTCTTGTCTTAGATCTATTTTGACTGTGATGTGCTCAATGATCTATTCTTGCTGTGCTTGTTTAGATTATTTACATGTGATAGTGCTTTATTGATTTGTGCTATCAAGTATCCGAATAATCCATGCCTAGATTAGACGAATTATACCACAACTCTAGTTTAGTGTGGGATAATTCGTGCTAACCGAAGATGGATTATGTTGGTGCTTGAACCATAGTTATTTTCTTGACGGAGGAATTGGGCTTGTAGCTACAACTCCCCATTATCATCCAACTTAATAAGCTAAAGTAATTCGTAAATAACCTTATTATGAAGCTAGTGGTGGATTTGCAATCCTAGGTTCCCTAAACATATTTATAAAAATAATTTTTAATTGCTTTCATAATTTAGATTTACTTTCATTGTTCTTAGTTTAATTAAAATTCAAATCAAAATCTCATTTTCATAATTAATTAGATTTAGGTTTTAAAATTAAGAGTCGTAGTAATTCATTCCCTGTGGGTTCGACCTTTGCTTTCACACTACAAATCTTTTCAAAAGTAAAGAACACTTTTTATATCTCTGAGAATCCCTCTTTACCTGTTTCTTGACTAAGAATCAGAACCTACCTCTGAACCTCTCACGGTTGATCAACTTCTTGTAGTGCCCAATCCAAAAGAGCTGGTTAGAGTCTTCGGGAGCCGATCTCTCTTCAATTCTTGACCTAGAACCAGGATTCTTCTTCAAACCTCTCATTGTTGATCAACTTATTGCAATGCCTAATCCAAAAGAGCAGGTTAGAGACATCGGGAGCCAATTTCTTAGTCGACAGTGAACTACTGTGAGTATCATGGATTGAACTGACGATGTACAAATTGAGATGACGAGTCGATAGTGAACTACTATGACTGTCATGGAATGAATTAACGATGTACGAATCGATACGATGAATTGATAGTGAACTCTCTTACTGTCATGGATTGGACTGACGATGTACTAATCAAGATGACGAGTCGATATTGAACTACTGTGACTATCATGGATTGAACTGACGATGTACGAATCGATACGATGAGTTGACAGTAAACTACTGTGACAGTTATGGATTGGACTGACGATGTACTAATCGAGATGACGAGTCTATAGTAAACTACTATGACTGTCATGGATTGAGCTGACGATGTACTAATCGAGAAGCCTGTTGGAGATAAAACTGAATCTGCTGGGGAGGAATAGATAAGATGTACTCTGCTAGGGAAGAAGGAAATACACCCACTAATGGGAGTAAAGTCAAGATTCTATTTAGGATGAAGGATATATAGATGATCTGCGGCGGCTTTAGATTTGACATTGATGGAGGATGATGATTAACAACCTCTCATGGACTTATGTTGCATGGATAAGGAAAGATAATCAATAGCTACTCATAGACTTATGTTGCATGAATGAAGGAAGATCAACAGCCACTCATGGACTTATGTTGTTAGGATGAAGGAAGATCATCAACAGCCACTCATGGACTTATGTTAATAGGACAAAAGAAGATCATCAATAGCCACTCATGGACTTATGTTGCATGAACAAAGAAAGGTGATCAATAGCCACTCATGGACTTATGTTACTAGGAGAAAGGAAGATCAATAGCCACTTGTGGACTTATGTTGCTAGGAGATGATGGTTAACTTTCGGCGGTTTGGAAAGGGATGAAATTTGCATTTGCCCTAAGTTTGGACACTTCTCATGCTGACGTCTTGACTGGTACAGTAATAGTGTTTGGTTCTCCTGCTTATATTGTCCTTGGAATGCTCTTAAAATTTTACAACTTGATTCGAAAAAAACATTATTAGCCACTATTGACTTACACATTGAGACTACGACAAACTCAAAAACTGATAGACATTGACGCATGTATGAGGGCGACACATTTGACACCAAATTGGAAGAAGCTCAACTTGCCAAGATTTAATGTGCATTTGTCATAGATGATACTTTGCTGATAAATCTGAATTTTTAAAAATTCTTCCCTATTGACTAGTCGATTCTTTACTTTTCCCAGGATGTGCTTTGAATTAGTGCCTTAGCTTATAGAATAAAAGATACTCCATTTCCATCTATTCAAAACAAAATTGGTGACTTGAAGTCTTACCATCAATGTACGGCAAATAAAGTTTGCCCCAAGTTTGAAGTGTAGGAAGTAGAATTTATATGCAAAAGAGGTAGGTAACCGAAGTTTGCCCATAGTTTAGACGATGGTTCATTGGAGTTTTGGGCAAACGAGGTAGGTGACTAATGTTTTCCCCTTGTATAAAGGGTAGATAGTAAAATTCAGGCAAATGAGGTGGGTAGCCAAAGTTTGCCCCTAGTGTGAAAGGTGATTTCTGGCTTAAGGTAAGGACTAGTGAAGTGACCTAGCGAGCTCTTTTTTCTCTTTTGTTATTACTCACTTTAGATTTAGCTCTAATTTTTGCATAGGTGCCCTTTCGTGTTTTCGACCTAATGAGCCATCCTTCTTTTCTTTTTCTTTTTTTTTTAAAGTCTGCCTACGTACCCCTAAGCGGGTATTAGGTTCAACGTAGTTCGGGCCAAGGCTTTGAAAGAAAGGGGTTGATTATGATGGTATCGACCGAACCGATGTGGTTGCCTAAGTATCCCTGAATGGAAATCAGGTCGAGCATAGTTCAAGCCAAGGTCTTGAAAGAAGAGGGGTTTTTCAAGCCAATCGTCAAATAAGTTCAAACTTGAGCCACTTATGGTAGCTTTGAATAAGAGGATTCAATTTTCATCTCCCTTTCTCGTATTTTTTTTTTTTTTTGCTTTGAGGATTGATCCTTTTTACTTTCACCTAGCCAGTCAATTTTTCTTTTCACGTAGTCGATTTATGTAAGATTGTATGATTGCAATCTCAAAATTCCAAAATGTACATGTCAACTCTCGGAATTTATTTGTGGTCATTTTGAGCCTTTGAAATATGGTCTATGCATGCTCTCATGATGTACCTTGTAGTGTACAATTCTTTCATTTATTTCATTAAAATCATTTTGACTGGCTAGGGTCAAATTTTGGAAATCAATACCTTTTTAACTCTAACTTTTGCCTAGGTGCCCTTTTGGGTTTTCAACCTAGCGAGCTTTTCTTCTTTTCTTTTCTTCTTTTTTTTTCTTTCTTTATCTCTCTCTCTTTTTTTATTTTTTTAAAGTGAAGATGAAACTCACTGAAATGTTTAGCTACCATCAAGGACCAAGTCCACATAGATTTGCATGGCTATCAATTGGGTTGGGCCCAAGGCTTTGAAATGGTGAAAAGGGGTGTTAGGCAAGCCCCAAATCAGTCTCAAGTATGTCTTTTCGAGATTGAGCAAAAACATTTTTAAATTCTTAAAGTAAGACTATTCAATTCTCGGCTCTTCTTCAGGGTCAATGCGAAATTAACTTTAACCTTTTCAGGAATCTTTTTTTTGTTTGTTTGATGCAAAAATTTATTAGTAGAGTAATATCCATGGTAATTTGAAAAGTGACATTTCAGTTCAATGATTCTTGCATTTATGACTAGACACATCATATTAGGCAAAATGAGATTTCATTCCATCAGAAGAGAAGGATTATATTACTCGATGCAGACTCACAACAACTCGATGACAGATAAACTTGACCACAAGACAAAACTTGAAATAAACTCAAAACGTAGAACATACTCGACTAGACTCGACCCGGTCTCAATTAGAGTGCCACGGTGACTCGCTTATTCTTTTTTTCTTTTTAAAAGAACGTCCTCATTTATTTTGCTAGCAAAAGTCCCAAACACCACCACTTCACTTGTATAGGTTCAACATTTATGGACCTCAACGAAGGGGATCACTTGAATAGATGCGCCAAACACTTTAGGTTCGATGAAGCCAGGGGGCTTTTTGGTTGACATAGAGTTAGATGAGTGATGGCTTGATGATTTTCCGACCGATGAGGTCTTGGATATCATGGTGAAGGCGTATGCAGCCGTCGGTGTCATGGTTTGGGCCTTGGTGGGTTTATGATGGTTTGGGCTAGTCCACAAATAAAACAATGAATCCGAGAAGGTACAAAAGTGTCCTTACCCAGGACTAATATAGAAGTAAAAGCCTAAATCGGTAAAGGTGCAAAATACTTCTTTTAGACTCCTAGTGGGGAGAGATGATAGGAATTTTGAAGAATTTATCGATGTGAACCAATGATGGTTGTAGTATGTATACGACTTCTACACAATGATTGAGATGGGTGAGGATGACAACATGTATGCTCTAGATGTGTAGAGACTAACACATGTGAGACTGAAAAGATGTGTAAGTGAACTAACATGAATTGTGTATACATATGAGACAAGCATGAGGATGCAAGGCCCTAATCTATATGTTGCCCATACTTCTAATATATAATAGTTAAGCAAGTAAGGTTCTAACCATATAGAGTGTGCTAACTTTTCTTTCCACGATGATCACCGTCATAGGAAGGTTGAGGAAGACAAGTTTGATCTTTGAGGAATGAGAATCTGGGAAATTTTATAAGTAGATATTTTTAGGAAATCTGGGTGAATTTAGGCAGTGTTTCTAGGAAACAAGGATTTCTGGAAAATCTAGGTCAAGGTGATTTGGACAAAGTTTCTGAAAGAAACAAGAATTTCTGGGTAAGTTGGACAGGGTTTCTAGGAGAAATTGGGAAATCAGGGTTTCTAGGAAACAGGGATTTCTAGGAAATCTTGGTGATTTGGACAAAATTTCTAAAAGAAACAGGTATTTCTGGGTGAGTTAGACAGAGCTTTTGGGAAAACAGGTATATTTGGGTGAGTTGGATAGAGTTTTATGGAGAAACAAGTATATCGGAGTCTCTGGGAGAAACTGAGATTTTTGGGTAATCTGGGGGATTTGGACAAAGTTTCTGGGGAGAAACTGGTATATCTGGGAAATCTGGGAGATTTGGACAGAGCTTTTGGGAAAACAGGTATATATGACAGGAGCAAGCGATGACGGTGATCATACTATCTAGCAAGTTTTCATACTCCTATATCTTAGGACCAACAAACAAGGTTTGCGGTGTATATCTTTGTGAATATGGATCAGACATCCTTATCATGGTGCCTAGGCAGGTCAACTCAATATAATCACATGTGAGTGATTGCCTTGGGAATCATAAGAAAGAGGTTCTGCCTCATGCCATATAAGCGTCTACACCACACAGTTAATCCCGTCAGGGCATACAGCAGTTATATCACATTGTCCTATCAGAAAAGTTAAATGAACAGTCCCATGAACGATTCTAAAAGAATCTGTATGCAAAGGCTTGGTTTAGTCAAAAAGGGTCTATCGACAAGAGTTCCAATATAGCGTTAGATAGACAGTATGGAAGTTTTTACTCTTTTTGATATACCTTGGAAGGTACAGTATCAATGGTGACTGGTGCCCTGGCACAACAAGACTTCAACAATGTCAGCACTGCGTTTCAGACACAGTCGGAGGGGGAAATACAGAAGTGCAATGCGGTGAACCAGACACAGTAAAAAGTTGATTTTAAGGATGCTTCTTATGAGTCAAACCTCTGTATTATTTTGTTTTGAAAATAAAAGTCCACAATGGAGTTGCCAGATTGTGAACATACGGAATCGGTTTTCCCCTTTTTATTGTTTAAAATTGATTTGAAAAAGGTAAGAAAGGTATGTTGAAAACAGATGCATAGTCGCCACTTGGTTTTTAAGGAACCAAGAAACTTAATTTTGACTCACCCAAATGGATAAAGGGCACAGACCCTTCATAACCAAAGAACTTGGCTCGGGGTTTTGGTACGAGAGAGGAAGGAGCCTTTTTCGAGACATAAACACCCTCAACTCGCCCCGTCTCTCGACTAGCCTCATTGCATCCAAATAATCATCTTACACTATGTTTAGCTCGACAATTAATACTATAATAGTATATTACATCTCATAAGAATCTTGAAATGGAAGATCAAAAGATAAGATATAATTCATAAGATCTAAGCCAAATACCACACAATGCAAAGGTGAAAGATCAAATAAACAAACCTAGGAAAAATAGCCTAATCACATAGCAAGTAATCAGGCTTTCCTAATCTAAAAGGGGACATGGATTATTCTTGAAACAAATCGTCAAAGAAAATAAAATATGCTTAGCAAGCTAGTATGATGCTTGTTAATCTTTGAGAAAGGAAGACCTTTCAATTCCCAGGACGGATGAGAAAGTAAAATGTGATCGAGGGGAAGCATGAATGTTTGAGCAAATTCATTCCTTGTAATCTTCTTAGATTATGAGTCACAAAAATCCCAAATCTTGCATGGATGCAATGTATGATCCTAGGATGTGCAAGGTAGTAGTGTGTTTGTGTTCATGGATTTTCTAAAGTGACGTAGAAATGTAAAGTATGCATGAATGGATGAAGAATGTTATCATAGGATGTGTACATATGTGATATGAACTACTTCCTAAGAGATGAGCTAATTTGGGATGCATGTAAACATCTAATCAAAGAGTTAAAGCTAAAACATGCTTACTGTGAAAGTGGACAGAAAAGTGAGCTGATTTGTAAAAATAGAAAAGTGGGATTAGAAATATTTTTAATTTATGATTTTTTATGGAGATCATCATTACTGTGTTTAGAACACATATCAAAAATCCAAATCACTATTAATGTTACAGATTGAGAGAAATCATATAAAAAAGAGAGGTTACTTAGAAACAGAGTTCGTACTAGTCAACTGAAATGTAAAAAAAATCTTAGAAAATGAAAATAAACATTTAGAGGCCCATATTATACAAAGCGTTCCCCAAGACACTGAAGTTCAAGGAAAAAATGATTGAGGACCACTCTCTTTGTAAACATTTTCTGAAAAATAAGTTACAATTCAACTAAGCTGCTATGACAGTAAAAACAGAATGTCTGGAAGCAATGTTTGGGTCAAAATGGACCTCTCTCAAGTGTTTATAGATCAAAAAAAAATCATGGGTGTTCTGTAATGAGTTACGAAGACTTTCCAAGTGGTCTTGTAATCACCCATTGAGTATTGAACTCAGAATATTATTTTGAAGTTGAATAACTCACTGTTTTGAAGATTTTTGAGAAAAAACAAGGTTTATTTCTTAGAATCCAAATATTAGGGTTTTAGAGGGGTTTTGAAATAGGAGTTTTGAAAGTATATTTCCAACACCAAATGGAGATTATAACCCCTTAGAATACTGATGTTGTCAATATCAAGATATAAAAGTAGTCTTTACTTTTCAACAGATTTGCAGTGTGGAAGTAAAGGTCGAACCCACAGAGATTGATTAACTACCGTGTTTTAATCTTAAAACCTAAATCTAATTAATTATAAAAATTGATTTTGATTTGAATTTAATTAAACTAATAACAATAAAAGTAAATCTAAACTATGAAAGCAATTAAAAGTGTTTTTAAATAATGTTTAAGGGAACCTAGGATTGCAAATCCACCACTAGCTTCATAATAGGAATATTTATGAATTACTTTAGCTTACTAAGTTGGATGATAATGGGGAATTGTAGCTACAAGCCCAATTCCTCCGACAAGAAGATATTCATGGTTCAAGCACCAACATAATCCATCTTCGGTTAGCACGAATTATCCCACACTAAACTAGGGTTGTGATCTAATCCGTCTAACCTAGGCATGGACTATTCGGATACTTGATAGCACAAATCAATAAAGCACCATCACATGTAAACAATCTAAACAAACACAGCAAGCATAGATCGTTGAGCACATCACAGTCAAAATAGATCTAAGACAAGAATAAATTCTGAAAGCAATGATTTAATCAATAGAAGTACGATTTATTTATAAAAATCCTCTAAACATGTGACTGTCATCCATACATAATAAAACTAAAATAAAAGCATAAATAAAACCCTATTACTCGTCTAGGGCTTCATTGAAACCCTAGATCTATGATCTAGCCGTCCATGGAAGTGATGGATGGCAAGTAGTTGATGGAGGAGGCCATGGAAACCCTTGGTCTTCTTCTTCTTCTCCTTGCTTCCCTCCGTTCAATGGCTGGAAGTATGTGTGTATAATAATTACTAATAATGTCTAACAATGTCTAACCCCTTAATTGTAATAAAATAGAGTATATATAGATTTACAACAAGTTTTGGAAGACTTCCCAACCCGAAACGAACTGAAACTGATGTAATTTACAGTCTAGACGTCGTTCAGCATTTTCGTTTGCACAGGAGTCTTCAGTATACTGAAATACGCAACTTTGGTTTTTACACATATCGCGCGAGCGCGACTTTTGGACTTCGCGCGCGCGGATCGCGCGAGCGATTCTGAGTTTCTTGCGCGCGCGACTTGGATTTTTCAGCTTCTTTCTTTGTGCTTTTTCACCCTGTTTAGCCTGGTATACTTGATTTCTTCCAAAACCTGTCAGAAAATAGAAAACGAAGTAAAACTATACAAAAACAGGATAAAAAGTACTAACAAATGTGAATTAAGGCGTATTATTAGGATTAGTTCTCTCCCGATCACACCCCCAAACCTACATTTTGCTAGTCCTCGAGCAAAACTAAAATCAAAACTAACTAATAATAAAATACTGCTCCATTTTCGCATGGATCACGATTGCATTTAGCGTATGCAACAAGCCTTTTAAACCCCTAGGTGTCCCTAGTCGGACGAGTGAAGTCTCGTGAGGTTTCTCGTCAACAAGTCACCCACAACCATCTTTATTAACTTGTAAATTTAAAAAGTTTTATTAAGAACCAAAAAACTAATAGTCAATACTCCTTATTATAAAACAAAGATTTGAAATAGAATAACGAACATAAAAAAAATATAATGAAACATCCACCTAAATCATGAAAAAAATCTCAAGCACATGCATCGTATAAATCAATAGAGTTCCTCATACAATTGCACGTGTGTGTTATGGTAGTCAAATAAACACGCGCATGTCATGAACTTGGAATATAACTCGGATAACCATCCAACTATGTCTCGACTACGAATCTCACAATGAATTACACTCTCAAATGAAACACTCGGAAACAGGTGTAATTTTTTCTAAAATATGTGACTAAAGGAAATATCTTTTCAAAACGAAAAATGCTCACATATGACTCGAAAAAGACGCATGACACGAAAGAACAGTAGTCTCATGGATAAGATGCCAATAATCAAGAAAAATTAATCATTACCATGTTTTAATCACTCTCCCATCGTTTTCATATCCAAACCATGTTTTTCAGGATCAAATAGGACTTTTCAAAGGTTGTAATGTGGCTCAGGCAATGAAAAATGATAGAACGGATATATCAGGTAGTTTTCAGAATGGCATTGTAAGGCATGTTCGATTTCTTTCATTCTTCTTCTCTACCAACTTTCATCTTTTCTTTCTCTTCATTCCTTTTCATTCATTTTTTTCAACCTTCTTCTTTTTATTTTGTTCAATATATTTCTTTTTCCTTTTCCTTTTCTTGCTTCTCAAATGATTATTCATCGAATACCAAGCAACTACCCCAATAGCATCTTATTTTCTTCTTCCTTTTCAACACATCACCTTAACACTACTAAAAGGTGACAAATCTCTCAGTGGTGAACTCCGAGTTTGTCAAGTCGGAGCAAAAACAAGAATAATGGTAATCAAAGAAAGAAATGGCATTTTAACGGCTCAAAGGGCGAACTAAGGAAATTTATAATTCTTCGGTCAGTAAACAAAAAAGGGCCTAAGATCATTTCCTAGGGTAATACGGTTCTTCAATGTTTACAATGGAAGATTATTTAGCATGGTAACAAATATGTTAACTTGATTATCAACCAAAACAAGAATAATGAGACTAAGCAACAAGTTAATGCGCTATTTCAATGAAATTCGACAAACACAAAATGTATTTATAACCCTCTAAAAAGAAAAAATAGGCTCAAAAGCTCACCGGGTCTAGTCTCCACCATGTGTTATCTAGAAATCCGAATCATATTATAGTTCACAACCAACATGTATTCAAACGACTACGTGCAGTGCATAAGTTTATGTGCAAATCTATGATATAAAACTACGATTCAAACAATACATAACTTAAAACATTTCAACATAACTTCAACAAATGTTTAATCACATCTTCCCTTGTTTACCATTCTATAACAATCATAGTTACATAACAAGAAGTATCAAATTGATATTGCAAAAACCATAGGTAACATCGTTTATTTAAACATACTTATTGAAAAATTTTAAAATTTTAAAATTTTTCATAACTAATGTATGTGTGTGCATACCCCCAAACCTAAACCTTTCATTGTCCCCAATGAAACAATAAAACGAAAGAAAGGAGAGTAGGTAAGAAAGGAACGATAGTACCTCGATCTCGGCAAGCATAGAACAGGTGAACACAAAGGAATATGGCAATAAAGTTCAAATGCACCTATTAATACTAAAAAAACCTAAACAAAGAAAAGATGAAAAACAACTAAAAGAAATATAAATAAATTAACCTAATCTATACGATATAACAAAACAAAGAAAACAAAATAAACATAAACTAAAAAAAAAATAAAGCATACGATAAAAGAAAATAAAACATAACCAGAATTATGACAACAAACAAAAACCTGATGGAAAAGGACCTACGAAACAAAAACAGAAATGGAAAAACTGTGTGACAGGTGTGGGAGGAAGATATAAGAAATCAAAAGAAGAAAATGCATAAATGGGGGGTCGCGCGAGCGGCCGTCGCGTGCGCGAATTCCCAATTTTTTTTTTTTTTTGAAATCGCGCCCGCGAGCTACCTCGCGCCCGCGATATCAGGCGCGAGGAGAACCTGAGGGCTCATATAAAGAAAACGAAAGAAAAAACACTAAGGCACATTCTCGCGTCAGCGGGCTGCGCGAGCGGGCCGCGCGCGCGATTTGGGTGTTTACCATTTTTTAACTAAAATTATGTATATAATATTAAAATCAATTAATTCCAACCCCCAAACCTGTCCAGAATGTCCAAAACAGACTCAAACAGACTCAAAAACGACCAAAAATAAGAAAAACGAACGAAATAAAGCTTGGGTTGCCTCCCAAGAAGCGCTAACTTTTACGTCTTCAGCTAGACCGTTCTAGCTCAAGAATTTATGGAGGGCGTAAATCGGACTGTGTACCCCTAAGGATGTCAGGTAGAGCTCGATGGTAAGCAGAAATTACATCGCTTTGAATTAATTCGATCGACGGTTTGTCAGTATGTTCAAATCGATTTCTTACCTTCCGAGTAGATTCAGCATTAGGGTCCGAGGTATTAGGGTTCATCCAGTCATCATCCACTATATCTTTTTCGTTACTCACATTTATTGCTTTGGTAAGCTCAATATTCCGTCTTACCTCACCTTCCGCCTCACATAGGTAATCGTCATCTTTAGGAGGTTGATCAATAGCGTTAAAAATGTTTAATTTTAAGTTCATGTTCCCAAACGACACTTTCATTACCCCCATCCGGCAGTTAACACGTGCGTTAGCGGTTGCTAAGAATGGACGGCCTAAAATGACAAGATTATGTTTCCTAGCATCTAGCACGGGTTCAGTGTCAAGGACCATAAAATCAACGGGATAATAGCATTTATCAACCTTAACCAAGACGTCCTCGACGATTCCTCTAGGTACTTTCACAGAACGATCCGCTAATTGAATAGTAGCGGCCATAGGTTTAAGTTCTCTTAGTCCTAGTTGTTTATAGACGTGATAAGGTAAGAGATTAACACTCGCACCTAAGTCAAGGAGAGCTCTATGAATGACAGTGTCACCTATGACACATAAAATCGTTGGCGTACCAGGATCCTTATACTTTGGAGGTGAGTGTTGAAAAATAGAACTTACCTTTTCCGTGAGGAAGACCTTTTTCGGAGTATGACTACATATTTTGCGCTTTTGTGTACAAAGGTCTTTTAAACATTTAGCATAAGCGGGAATTTGTTTTATAGCGTCGAGGAAAGGAATATTAATTTTAACTTGTTTAAATACCTCGAGTATATCTTCAGTTTTTGATTTTTTCTTCGAAAAATTAGACGGTTCCTCAACATTAGGTGGATATGGCATTCTCGGAACATAATTTGTTAGGACCGGTTCATTTTTTTTTTAACTCTATCCATGTCTTCTCCTTTTTCTTTATTCAAATTTAAATTTTTATTTTTCTCACCCCCATCCGGAATTACAACAACTTCCTCATCTCGAGTAGTCGTCCTAGTCGAAACAGCGTTCACGCTCTCACTCGCACTACCCACTATGTATTGCTCCTTAGGTTGCTGAGTAGGTTGACTTGGCAACTTACTCTCAGTTAAACGGTTTAATGTATTAACTACTTGTCCCATTTGGGACTCTAGCTTTGCGATGGACTGAGTATGAGAGTGCACTAACTAAATTACCGACCCAAAATTTTCCAGTGAGGCCAGCACCTTCTCCTCAAATGCATTATTGCCTAGAGGTGGAGGAGGTAGTTGGTATTGACTTTGTTGATATTGGGGTCAGTACGTATTATGAAAATTAGTCGACCTAGGATTATAATTATTTTGTGGGAATTGTTGCATAGAATTAACGTGTTGCTCAACAAATTTTGGATATTGAGATGCAGAAGGACATGCAAAGATATTATGAGACGGTTCAGAACATAATGCACATACTTCTGAAGAGGGTGGATTGGACCTATTCCCCATCCTCATAAGTTGGTCAAGTTTTCTATTTAATTCTTGTATTTCAATTGACTGACTCGACTCAACTTTCACCTCTCACTTAGGTTGAAGATGATATCACACAGCCTGATGCATCGAATTCTCGCTTAATGTTTCAAAAATCTTCCAGGCCTCGTCGGCGCTTTTGTGCAGGAAGGAACCCGCACAAACGGCGTCAACGGTATTACTAACAGAGGGAATAAGCCCCTCGTAGAAGACCTGAACAAGTTGCCACTTAGGAACCTGATGATGTGGGCAAGAGCGTAATAATTCTTTGAATTTCTCCCAAGTATCATAAAGTGTTTCCCCATCTTGCATTATAAAATTAGTGATAGATTTCCTTATTTGATTTGTACGCATAATAGGGAAAAACTTTTGTAAAAATGCGGTGTGTAAGGCTTCCCATGTTTTAATTGTGTTTGGCTCAAGTGATTGAAGCCAATACTTAGCTTTGTCTCTTAACGAAAATGGAAAGAGCCGCAATTTTAATTCATCATCAGTAAGATTTTGAATTTTTAAAGTAAAACATATATCCTGAAAATCTCCTAAGTGTTGGTATGGATCTTCATTTAGACGGCCATGGAAGGATGGAAGTAGCGAGATCGTAGACGACTTTATCTCAAAGTGAGATGCTATCGCCTCCGGTAATTCAATACATGTTTGTGGCGTGTAAGTCGTCGGAATAAAATAATCTTTAAGTGGAGGAGGTGGCGGTATATTAAGATTATTCATATTCGCACCATCATTTTGATTGTTATTGTTATTTCCACCGTCAGCCATTTTAATCGGTTCAATTTGAAAAGTTCGAGTTTTCCTTAACCGTTCACGGGTACTCTGAATTTCGGCCTCAAACAACGACGACGGAATCGGAGTTGATTCGTCGTCCTGCAACCTAGCTCTAGAAGCTTGGGTTGTGGACTTACTAGTTCTTAAGGTACGTTCAAGTTCAAGATCGAAAGATTTTAACTCCGGTTTATTTGAACGTGTACCCAACATAAACTAAAATAAATAAAAAGAAACTTAAAACAAGGATTGACTAAACAAAAGAAATTAAAAGCAATCGCACAAATAAGACAACAAGCAAGCACACAGTACTACTATGATGCATGTAAATTATCCTGTAATGCAATGACCACGTCAAGCCCAGCGCCCCGGGTTTCCTAGCTAATGCAGTGTTCACTCCACAACTAACCTAATGCAAGTAATTGCGTCTCAGCGCCCTGACTTACAGTGATTTGATGCGAAATTAAAGCGAGCAATTTACTTAATTTTTATTTATTTTATTTGCATAAGCTCCTTTGATGTAATTAGCTACTCCACTCGGAAACGTTGACTACAAAATAAAAGAACAAGTTAGTAACTAAAAACAAAACGGAAAATAAAAAATAAAAACTAACCTAATATTTAATAATTAACTAAACTAAGATTATAAAACTAAAGGTAGTAATGCAATCCCCGGCAACGGTGCCAAAAATTGATCTTGTCAGAATCAAGATATAAAAGTATTCTTTACTTTTCAACAGATTTGCAGTGTGGAAGTAAAGGTCGAACCCACAGAGATTGATTAACTACCGTGTTTTAATCTTAAAACCTAAATCTAATTAATTATAAAAACGGATTTTGATTTGAATTTAATTAAACTAATAACAATAAAAATAAATCTAAACTATGAAAGCAATTAAAAGTGTTTTTAAATAATGTTTAAGGGAACCTAGGATTGCAAATCCACTACTAGCTTCATAATAGGAAAATTTATGAATTACTTTAGCTTACTAAGTTGGATGATAATGGAGAATTGTAGCTACAAGCCCAATTCCTCCGACAAGAAGATATTCATGGTTCAAGCACCAACATAATCCATCTTCGGTTAGCACGAATTATCCCACACTAAACTAGGATTGTGATCTAATCCATCTAACCTAGGCATGGACTATTCGGATACTTGATAGCACAAATCAATAAAGCACCATCACATGTAAACAATCTAAACAAACACAGCAAGCATAGATCGTTGAGCACATCACAGTCAAAATAGATCTAAGACAAGAATAAATTCTGAAAGCAATGATTTAATCAATAGAAGTACGATTTATTTATAAAAATCCTCTAAACATGTGACTGTCATCCATACATAATAAAACTAAAATAAAAGCATAAATAAAACCCTATTACTCGTCTAGGGCTTCATTGAAACCCTAGATCTATGATCTAGCCGTCCATGGAAGTGATGGATGGCAAGTAGTTGATGGAGGAGGCCATGAAAACCCTTGGTCTTCTTCTTCTTCTCCTTGCTTCCCTCCCTTCAATGGCTGGAAGTATGTGTGTATAATAATTACTAATAATGTCTAACAATGTCTAACCCCTTAATTGTAATAAAATAGGGTATATATAGATTTACAACAAGTTTTGGAAGCCTTCCCAACCCGAAACGAACTGAAACTGATGTAATTTACAGTCTAGACGTCGTTCAGCAGTTTCGTTTACACAGGAGTCTTCAGTATACTGAAATACGCAACTTTGGTTTTTACACATATCGCGCGAGCGCGACTTTTGGACTTCGCGCGCGCGGATCGCGCGAGCGATTCTGAGTTTCTTGCGCGCGCGCGACTTGGATTTTTCAGCTTCTGTCTTTGTGCTTTTTCACCCTGTTTAGCCTGGTATACTTGATTTCTTCCAAAACCTATCAGAAAATAGAAAACGAAGTAAAACTATACAAAAACAGGATAAAAAGTACTAACAAATGTGAATTAAGGCGTATTATTAGGATTAGTTCTCTCCCGATCAAATACCAACATCAAACTCATATCAAGAACTCCCAATATTTCTTGCACAAACATAGCTTTGTTTGAGAATATGACTTCAAGAATACATATGAATGTATTGAAGTTGAAACCATCATCCATCATACATGTCTTTGAGGTCAAGAGCTACTATCCATACGGATTCACTCTTCTCAAACAACATGTCATCTAGATGATGATAAGCATGTAAGTAATAAAAAAAATCAAAAAGAAATGATGTAGAAGAGATTAACATAGTATGTAAACAATCAAATAAGCAATCAATAGATGATGATCATTGAGATATTGGACTTGTAACTTGGTGTTTCTCTCATATATATTGACATTTGGACATGGAAGTAGATTGCTAACTCAAGATTGCTCAAGAATAGTGGTTGGTGGGGGGGGGGGGATTTGAATGTGAAGTATAAGAGAGTTAATGGAAGAACTTGAGTTTAGAACTCACTTTCTATAGAAAATCAATGGAGGAAGCTCCATTTCTCACTTCTAAATCTAACTATTTCTCTTATTCTCTCTACAACTTTTTCAAGCTTTTCACTTGGCCATCCTAAAATGAAGAGCAAAGGGGGGTTTATATAGGCCAATTTGGGGGTAGTTTTGGGATTTAAAAAGTGTTCCCATTGGTCCCAAACATCTGTGAACAAGAAACTACGTCGTTTAATTTTGGCTTTCAATTATTCAATTTGGACCCCCAAAATAAATTACAAAAATATATTCGTCAGGGGTTGAGTGCCTCCGCGGCATTGGCCATGTGCTTCCACAGCAGTGGTTCAGTGCCGCCATGGCACTGCTCCTCAGATGTCCAGATAATGTTGTTTAGGCCCCTAGAGGTTTCGATATTCGCGAAAAGGCCATATTTCGTCCGAAATTCACAGAAAATGCATACGAACTCCAAATTGAGCTTGTGATATACTATTGGAAAGGTAATGGAGTATAAATTCCATAAAAAATAGTTCGGAGTCAGGTCACTTTAAAATATTTTTACGGTATGCGCGATAAAAGCCGATTTGATAACCTTTTTCATATTCGGAAATTCATAATAAATTTGTTTTAAATCCAGAAATTATGTATGATATACCATTGGAAAGCTATTGACATCTAGTATCCATGAAAAATATTTGAAAAATGATGCAGTAATCCAGTTTTAAAGTCAACTTTTAGGTCAAATCGGTACTTTTCAGTAATCTAGAAAGTTCTGAGAACCCCTGGGAGCTCCCAAGAGCTGACGTTTTAGTCCAATTTTCTTTTAAAACTCATTTTAGTACTTTTCACATGATTTAGAATGATCTCGGATCTTTTTGGCAAATTTGGATGATTTCGATCAAACCCTGGTCAAACCTAGGTCAAACTGGTCAACGGGGACTTTTCGGGAACTTCCGGGACTTCTGGGGGTCACTGGGAGCTCACAATTACATCTGATTTTGTTTTAAAACTCATTTTCTTACTTTTCTTGTGACGTAGCATGTTTCTAGAACTTTTGGTCCAAATCTGGGAGTTTTAGGGCTTTCAGGGGTATTTTGGTCATTCTGAGCATTTTAAGAGATAAAACTAACTTCCAAGAGTCCTTTTGAGTTTTTTTCGATCATTGAGAACCACCAAACTATGGGTCTCCTAAATCTGATTGCCAACAGAATGGGGTGTCTACACCCTCGAGGCTCTACTATGCATAGCATCCAGAACAGTAGTTTACCTCTCGAGGCTCCACTATGCACAACATTTAGAATAGTAGTTTACTTTTTGAGGCTCTACTATGAACAACATTTAGAGCAGCAGTTTGCCTCTCGAGGCTCTACTATGCATAGTATCCAGAACAGTAGTTTGTTCTCGAGGCTTTACTATGCACAACATTTAAAACAGTAGTTTGCCTTGATGCTCTACTATTCAAAGCGCCTGCATCGATATTGCAAGCGCTCGTGATGTTCGCCATAACTGGCTCATCACTGCGTATTCCCGGCATAGTTTGCCTTAAGTGGCTCTATGGACCCTTCTTGTCTTCACCTAGTTCACACGTAGAGCTACACACAGAGATGTCGCAAAGCCCTTAAGCTGAGGCACCCCGTACTGCTATTGCAAACACTAGTGATGTTCGCCTGCAATTATGGCTCATCACTATGTATTTCAGGCATAGTTTTCCTTAAGTGGCTCTATGGACACTTCTTGTCTTCACCTAGCTCGCACGAAGAGCTATGCACGGAGACATCGTAAAGCCTCAAGATGAGGTACCCTGCACTTCTATTAAAAATGTTCGTGATGTTCGCCTGCAATTATGGCTCATCATTGCGTATTCTGGGCATAGTTTGCCTTAAGTGGCTCTATGGATCCTTCTTGTCTTCACCTAGCTCACGTGAAGAGCTACGCACAAAGATGTCACAAAGCCCTTAAGCTGAGGCATCCGCTCCATTAGAATAGTAGTTCGCCTTACGAGGCTCTACTATGTAAAGCCCTTTAGATAAAAGCACTCCTATTTTTGCATCATCTGAGAATAGGACATTGCATCATTGCACCGTCCATGCTAAAGATACCTTTCATAAGTCTAGGATCTTGGTTATGCCTCAAACTGTAACTGGAATCCAACCCCGAGTATGTTATATGTTAGCATTAGTTTGAGTCTCATATCATTCATTGCGTTTTACTCGAATACTTGTTTGCATGTATTGTTCTCATTGAACTAGGGTTGGTTTAATTTCCTATAAAGAAACATGTAGGCAGCTCTTTCGAGCGCGACCACTTGATTTTCGAGATTTTTCATTATTTTCTTGCATGTTTTGATTTTCTCGATTTTCTTCCGGAAGTCTTCCGAACTCATCGAATGGTTGTCATACTTTGACATTCCCTTATGACGCGTGTTGCTTGAAAAGCTATGTCAAAAAGGGGCAAATTGTAGAATCTATTTTGGTTCGCCCGTTCGACAGAAAGAACCTTGCCCCAAGAGCAACCCGATGACTGGAGTCAGGATATATTGATGGTATGAAGAAGAACTCCGTGAAGCAGCGTGGTCTCTTAGATATGTTAGAATAACCTCTAGGAAGACCTAGGTATGTTAGAGACTTAATCTAGAGACAAAAATCCATGTTGGGATTTTTCACATAAAATGACAAAAAATCGCCTTTATCGATCAAATTTCAGACCTCAAGGTGGAATATCGAGAGCTCCCTTTACAAAATATTCCTTAATTAGCTTCAAATGATGCCCCGAGCCCTCACGTTGGCCAAAAACTGCTTAGGAGAATTTTTGTGCCAAAATAGCCCTTCTACATATCTACGGTTAGCTCCT
Organism: Hydrangea macrophylla; assembly: GCA_033977485.1. Classification (NCBI taxonomy): domain Eukaryota; kingdom Viridiplantae; phylum Streptophyta; class Magnoliopsida; order Cornales; family Hydrangeaceae; genus Hydrangea; species Hydrangea macrophylla. Next base: position 5,803,255 of record CM066990.1, on the reverse strand, counting down.
TTCTGGAGTCAGTCTCATCTTTTTTTATCATAACTCAAAATCTACAAATTATTTTTGAATGACACCTAAATCATTGAAAAATAGACTTCCATACCTTTCCAACGGTATATAATCCAAAAATGATAATCGAGGGGAGAGAACGAAGTCCAAGAAGTTCAGGGTAAAAATATATCTTTTCGGACTGAGTGCCATAGTGGCATTGGGCTAAGAGCTGCACAGATCTCGAGAGGGCCATGCCCCTTTTCTTGAGGGCCACTATGGCACTCAGCCCAAGATTGATTTTTAGCCCTTGATTAGGTCCCAATCCGTATGAACTAGCACAAGTTCGACCAATCAGATGCAAGTACGTCCAAAACCTCCTAGGTACACCTCAAATAACCTTGGTACAAGCCTTTAAAGCTTGCATTTCTGTCCTATAATGCTTAGACATAGAAAACAAATCCTAGAATTGAAACTATAAATAAGGGCCTTCCCCTCTCCATCAAACACACCATAAAATCCTGAGAACTTAAGAGGTTAAGAAAACCCCCATAAGAGGATTATGAAGCACTCATCAAAGTTCTTGGGAATAGTTTAATCTTTTAGTTTTAGGGTCTTGATCCTAGAGATCCCGGTGTTAGCCGAGCTCTGCCAGAGAAGATTCTAAGGGAAGCTCTTGAGGTAAGCTTTCTTCTTCTTCTTTTCTTGCTTTCTTTGTTTTTCTTAGTTTTGATCTTCATAATTCTTAGTCTAGATTCATTTTTCTTCTCCATAGTTCTTCCTTTCTAAGTAGTTTAGATCTTCTAGGCTTCTAGGTTAGCCTTCTATCCCGTTTGTGGATAGGCTATCCCTAGTGATCCATATTCCAACCATGGAATAGCCACCACTAGTAGGATTAGTAGCCAAGCCATGGCTATTCTCACTAAGGACCATGAAACCCTAATCTTTTTATTCGTTGTTCCTTTCTAACCTAGTTTTAGCTTATCTATGCATCCACGCATACACATACACACTATTCACACGTAGAATAGTAGGATATCCCTGATAAGGGATACACATGCACACATACATTTAATCCATGCTTGGTTATTAAGCTTGTGTTATCCTAACCATTAGGCTGCTATAAGGAATGTTGCGCTATCCCGGGTAAGTCCTTACACCTTCCTTATTTACTTCTTTCCTAGATCACCTAGAAGCGTGACTAGGTGGGTAAACTGGTTAAATTTGCTTATATGGTACTTATGCCTAGATATCCTATTTTTTAAGGGTTTGAATAGGGGAGTGTAGCAATACGTTTAGTCCTCGAATTACCGCGGCCCATCTCACGATGGGGCGAGAGGGGGTGTTTTAGCACGATCTAGCTGCTTCATCTCCTGTACCTTAACCCCGAACCGAGTTCTTTGGTGATGACGGTATCCATTGGACATGATAGATTTAGTTTTCTTGGTTTCCTTTATCAAACCAAGTGGCAACTCTATTAGTGAGGATCTCTCCAGATTTAGCCTTGTGGGATATACATTGGATTACTCACTCGTGTAGCCTCGGATATGGATCATGGGCATCGATGTTGCCTCGAGAGTGATATAAGATACAAATCCACATGCAATCCAATACGAGTAATCCAAATCGGTCGGATCAAATAAAAGGCTAATAAAGGGTGGTGAACCTCACTCATAGTTGTTTACATGAGGATTGTAATGGGATCAATCAAGTGGGTTTAATCCTTCTAGGCCCTAAACTTGGTTTGGGTACCCACAATGATACCAATTGGAATTTATTCCTAACTCATTGACGTACCACTATAATTTTTATTTTGATGAGATTTCATGGTTAACATGGCTTGATCATGGGTTTTGTAACCCAATTGTTCTCTATCTAGGATTTCTGAATAGTGACATTCTTTTAAGATGAATGGATCAGAGCCTTGCCCAAACATTTAAGCTCCAAATAATTTTTTGTATGAAGTTTTTTGAGTTTTATAGGACCCTCTAAAAAGATTGGAATGATTCAACATCGTTTGCTATTTTTAATAAATCATATAAAGTATTTGGATAGAGAGATAATAAACTCTAAATGATGTCTGATCTCGGTCCAATTCCTAGAGATTGGACAATTTGATATTAAATTTCCTTTTTGGGTTAGATAATAGACACACAGAGGCCTGTCATATTAAAAAATCATTGAGATCAAGCCACGGGAACCATGAGTTTCCTATTTTTGAATGATTCCTTCTCTACTGTTCATTTTGTAATTCTAAAGCAAATTCCATAAGTCTCATTCCTTTTGATCCAAATGGCTTTCTAAAGCCTTAAGCCTTGGGACATGTTTTGAATAAGAATAATTAAGCTCAAATCCAGAGGTTAAGTGATCCAAATAATCAAATGATGCATGTCTTCTTCATTTCCATGCATTAACGATCATCGTGTTTTAAGATAATGCTTGTATTTTGAATCATTGAGCATAGGAATAAGTCATGCTTGTTTCAACACAGTGATGGATTCTTTTCCAACATGTTGAAAACATATCATCCCTATATGGACATCACATTCGCTCTAGGTTAAGGTCATTCTGGACCTTCCCGTCGAGACTTGTATGTCTATAGGGATGTTATGATTCCAACAACTGAAGAGAATTCATGACTTTGGTCAAACTTATTTGTCTTGTAAGATTTGGATGAAAATTTGATGATATTATGCTCAACCATCTCGACTAACCCTTGTCTTGTAGCGTAATTGAGGTACGATCTCTCATTTTCCTTTCTGTTTCATTTGGTCTTAGTCATTTTATTGATTTTGCAACTCCATGTATGATACCTTAGATTAGGGTTTTGCCTAATATGCTTATGTGATTAGAGACCTTTTTCTTAGGTTTTCTATATTTGGTATGCATTGCACGATTCCAATTCGTAGCTGGATCTTGGGTAGTTTTCTTGTTCTCAAATTGCCTATCATTTGTGTGCTATTTGAACTTACTTGGTTATGAATGCCTTTTTTAAGCAAACTTGCACCCCTTTCAACTTGCTTGTACTATGTATATCTTTATCTATGTACTGATTTGGGACACACATAAGCCTTTAAATTGAATAAAAGAATGGTGACTAGAGGCCTATCCATGATAGGATGAGAGAGGGTGCTTTAGTCCCACAGGGCTCCTTCCTCTCTCATTCCATGATCCCCGGATCTAGAAGTCTCTGGTTTCACAGAAAAGTAGCTTTCAAAATGGTTTCCTAATCTTCCTTTTAAAAATTAAGTGACAACTCTTTTGTATTAAATTGATTTGAAAATTCGAGTAAAATAGGCGGCAGAATCCAAGTAGGTCCCCAATATCCACAACCGTATTCATTGGTCTATGGAATGGAGTTTGTCTTACCAGTCAAAGTGGAGATACCATCTTTACGAGGTGGAGATGCCATCTTTACGTATATTTATAGAATATAAAGTGTTAGAATTCAACTGGCTATGTGAAAGGTATGAGGAGTTAGCACTCATTGACGAGAAACGACTATCAGGCCTAAATCATGTTCGAGGGTATTAAAGAAGGATAGCATGTGCTTTTAACAAGAAAGTTCACCTGAGGAAGCTTGTTGAGGGTGATCTTGTTCTTAAAGATTTGAAAGAGCCGGTCTTCGATCCTAGAGGAAATTTTGAACTAAATTGAGTTGGTACTTACATCATTAAAGAACTCCAATCTGGAGTAGCTGCTTCCCTCATGGACTTAGACAGAGTTGAGTTCAAGCAACATGTCAATATTGATCGCCTTAAGAAATATTTTGCTTAGAAAAAAAGCCTTTTTTTTAAACCATCCCTTCAAGACTTTCCAGAGGTGATGAACTATGTTTTGACCTGATTCCTGCTTGGGGATACATAGGCAGCCTACACGGTTCGATCATGAATACCTTCATAGTATATAATGTTCTTTTTTTAAGGCCTCAACCGAATTACTATAGGACCTAATGCGCATTCGAGGATAAGTAGGAGGCCATGGCCTTCGGTCCCAAAGAAACCTAACCAATCTATCTCCTACCCTTCAAGCAAGGGGCAAACTAACGTTTGCTCGGGAACTACTTCATCTCCATTCCACCAGGAGCAAACTTTGTTTGCCCAGCATTTAAAACCCCCCTCTCAAACTAGGGGCAAACGGAACCCTAACATACCTTTGGGTCTATTGGCTTTCCAAATAACAATCAAGTAGGGGGTCAAAACCAAACCAACGAAAACCGAAAACCAAAATCGAACCGAAAAAACTGAACCTTTTCGGTTGGTTTTTTTAAATAAATTATAAGCCAAAAATCGAACCAAACCAGAAAAAACTGAGCAAAACTGACAAAACCACCCTAACCAAGAATATTCGGTCGATTTTTTTAGGGAATTGTTATTGCCACTCCATCGTTGAACTAAGGAACTCCATGGTACCACTCTTAGAGCATGTGGTACATGGTACCACATGCTCTAAGAGTGGTACCATGGAGTTCCTTAGTTCAATGATGGAGTGGAAATAGCATCATCCTTTTTTTACTGCCAAAAAACTGAAAAAAACTAATCGAACTATTTCACCCCTAGAATCAAGTTTGAACATCCTGAAAATTCATGAAGCTAAGAGATGAAATTTCATTGCGTAACCCTGAAATTGAGTAATAAAAGTTGAAAAGAAATATAAAAAGGAGAATTCGTCATTATCATAAAGTCATTTGTAAAGGAAAATACAATGAAGAGGTGTTGTGGGTTGGTGATTTTCCTACCAATTCTTCCTAAAAATATCAGGAAATCAAAAAGCGCAAGAAAAGAAAGCATAATTGGTCACAAAAATTTGTAAATATGTGTATGCATATCTCTACTCAATCTGAGTCTATCTCATAATCACTCCCTGGATCTCTAAAATGTACTCCTCAGATAGATCAATACGAGCTGGAACCCACGAGAAAGGCGCAGCAATCCGCATATACCAAGCAGTGGTGAAAGTAGTGATGGAAGAGAAGCGAAGAATAGAACCTCTCATGACCCCAAGGGTGTACTCAGAAGTCTCCTGGCAGTGGCCATACTGCCTGGTGACCCGATTCAGAATGGAAAAAGTGATAGCACGGAAGCCATGAAGCAAGATCCCGCTCCATTCAGGAAATCGAATAGTGACAGAGCAATACTCCCAAAAAGCACAAATCCAACATATGTCCTTAGCTGATAAGGCCTTGAACCATGTAAGCCAACCATCAGATGTACTGAAAAGACTCTGAACTTGTCTCTGGTCAAAAGGGAGAACCTTGGAAAAGCCACGAGGAAGAACCAGAAGCCTCAGATGCTCTAGGAGCCAAAATTGCAAGATCAGTGGGGCACCGCGAAGGAGACTAGTCCCATCAATAAGAGCTTGATCCAAACCCATCATGGTCTCAGCAAGAACAAGCATCTTGGGGTTCTTCTGTGCATAAAGTCCAAGGAAAATTGGTATGATAGTGTTAGAAGTAGAAGAAAAGAGGAAGTGAGAAATCATGGCTCGGCTATGGGCACTCCATCCAGATGCATGGTGATCAAAATACCCACCTGTAGCTGGGCAATACCAGGCAAAGAAACATGGAAAGTCGACCTCATGATCAGAAATCAAGGTTATTACAGCAGGATGGGTACAACCAAGGAGTAATGAAAGGTCCTGAACATTCCCAATCTGAACAGAAGAGAGAATCAGATCAGAGTACAGGCTGAAGCCGAGAATGGCATTGAACTCCTCAAGTAAAGGAGAAACCTCCTGGTAGCCGAATTTGAATACATAGAACTCTTGAACCCAGCACTGAATAGCTACACGAAGGAAAAGTGAAACATTCATTTATCCTCTTTTAAAAACATTATAATTAGATATGCCATTCTTATTACATTACAGAACTTTACTCAGATCGACCCGATAACCAACATTATACCGAAAACACGGCTGACTTGACTTCACTTTGGACTATAGGTCCAATCTTTACCAACTCGACACTTTTGCATGCAATCTGGCATGAATGCCATTGGCCTGGAATATTTCTACCCAAATGGCCGATGGTATACCTCTCTTGTCATTACTGCCTCAATGGCCAATTACTTGACATCACTGCCCAACTGGCCAATGGTAACCCCAACTTATTCGTTCAGCCTTGGTTAACTTGTCATCATTACCCCAATGGCCAATTACTTGACATCTCTACCTAAATGGCTGGTTAACCATCTACAACAACCAATCCTGACAGTACTGACAAGGTACTACTACTCTTGCCACTAATGCCCTAATGGTTATAGTGACATATGAACAAGATATCTGGACTCACGACTTCTTTTCACAAACTGATCATACGAACGAAGAACGAGATCTGAACTAATGAATACGATCGTCACATATATAAGTTATTGCGGCTTCCTTATAACCCACTAACGTACGTAGTACAAGTCGTTAAAGCTTATTATTAATAATCAAGGTATCGTTCTTACATGTATCGCATTATTGCTTTTGGAGTTCACGTACATTATTACTATAAGAATTACAAGCCCAAGACGTAATTTAATAATGACAATAAGAACTTTCTTAAAATAGTAGGCTCGTGCACTCAAGATGCTCGAGCACTCCTGACTCGACCGCTCGTACTGGGTCGAGCGCTCACCTTCACGAATTTCAGAATCCTTTAGTTCTTTTATTATAAAAGTAGTTCTTTTACTACGATATTACCAAATCAACCTAAGGTATAACTTCAAAATTCACAGATTACATATGCACATATATATTTAACTACGAGGTCCATGTACAATTCTGTTAGCTCAAAGTACAATAAATATAGCATAGATCATCATATATTCAACATGCAAATAATTTGATTTTATAAATAACAGTTCAATTGAGTGCTCAGACCGTGGGAGCGCTCTTGGGCTGGCCAGTTAAACCACTCGAGCACTCATGTGCGCCACAGTGCTCGGATTCTATGAAAATCCAACAGTTTGGTAGTCTATAACAGATTTTCAGTTTTGATCCTCATACATGTTATATGCATAGACTAAGATCATAGATATAACTTCAGAAAACATAAATTCAAGTAAGTGGGAGTACTCACAAAGATCTAGATGATGAGATGATGAAAATAATTAAGTGAAATGGTAACTTTGCAAAGTCCGTTAACTCCGTCAACTGAAAAAATATGACAAGGGAGGTTAGTGTGATATGTGAAACATCAGGGGTGGCAGGTGTGATCGGATCAAACTTGTAGTTGATGTTTACCCTTTCTTGACAAATTCAAACGACTAGATAAAATGACACAATTAAACCTTGAGGGACTAAGTTGACAAAAACACTAAACTACAAGGGTATAAAACGTAATTAAGCCATTGGAATATCTAAAATTAAGATCGTATTTTTCACAAAGTTATGTTGGTTTGAAATATAAATAGTTTTAAGAGGGCTGAATTACCAAATTTATCCTTGAAGTTTGGTCCTTATCTCATTTTAGTATCTATAGTTTCAATTGCATCAATTTGGTCGCTGAAGCTTTTAAATAAAAGTAATGTGGTCCAAACATTCAATTCTGTGAAAAAATCGTTAGAAATAGAACACCAACAATCTCCCCACACGCTTGCCAGTGTAATTGCGCATAGCAGTGGGTGAATTCTATCAAATTTGCTAAAGGAATTGGACATTTGGATCATATTACTTATATTTAACAACTCAGGGACCAACTTAATGCAATTGAAGCTAGAGACACTACAATAAGACAGAAACCAAACATCAAGGGTATATTTTATATTTAAGCCTTTTAATTGTGCAAGAAAGCTACCACTTATCAAACGCTAAAATTTATAAAAACATTAAAGTTTGAGTTAAATGAATTTTGCACCCTCAAATTATACCATATTTTGCACATTGGTCTCTAAACTATCATTTTGTGCATTTTGGTCCCTCAATTATTATTTTGTGGTAGTTTGCCCCTTCTGTCACTTTCAGCGTCACTTTTGGTGTCACTAAAAAGTGACTTTTTTCGTCACTAAAAGTGACGGAGGGGGCAAACTGTCACAAAATAATAGTTGATGGACCAAAATGCATAAAATAATAGTTTAGGGACTAAAATACAAAATATAGTATAATTTGAAGATGCAAAATGCAATTTACCCTTAAAATTATGAAACATTATAATCAATTCTTCCACTTTCAAACAGCACTTAATTGCTTTTCATGGAACTTCTTTCAAATAGAAGGGAAAATTCTTATGTTGTACTCGCCTTTTGCGGCGAATCCAATTTCCTATTTGCAAAAGCAACAAAGTTGCTTTCATGAGACCCAACGCGGTTGCTTGCTAAGACCAGAATGAGCCACTCCTATTTAGGTCCTCTTTCAGAGCAGCGTGGGGTGGTAGTAAAATTATGGCTTAACTACAGTTTATACCCTTAGTAGTTTGCCTCTAGTGTCAATTTGTAAGTCGTACCTTAAAATGTGTCGCTTTAATTATTTAGTTTTATAAGTGTATTATTTTAATCTAATTAGTCCTTTGTAACGAATAATTTTGTCACTAAAAATAAATAATGTTTCAAAAAGTATTTGAAGGACTAAAATGACACATATAAAATTACAGGGACTAAAATGACACTTTTTAGACTACGAAGACCAAATTGACACAAAGGGCAAACTACGAGGGTGTAAAATGTTGTTGAGCTTAAAATTACTTTCTTGGACTTATTGTATTTACCTCTTAATTACTGTAACAAGAAAATATAAAAATATAATATACATTAAAAAAAAATACTTTTATTGAGAATAGCTTAGTGTTATCGAAGTGAAGTTAGTGGACTCTTTTTAGATAGAAGATTTAATAAATAAAAAAAATAAAAGAAAGCAAAATTGAGAAGAATATTTTGGTAAAAAAAATATTCAAATTAAATTTTGTGAATCAATTTCTTTTTCTTTTTTATTTTTTTATTTTTTTAGTTCCTATAATATTACAAGAACTGTTAATTTCTGTTATTACATAGGCAAGGAGAAAACACTATAGAATGCACTAAAAATTTTGTTTTTTTATTATTATTATTATATTTTTTTGTGCTGTTGCCATATCCTTTTTTTTCATTTTATTCTCTAGATCATTGAGCTAAATAGAGTAATTACTATGAAGCATTTGCAATTCGAAAAGGGTCCCGTACCCTTATCTGACACATATTGGACACCAACACTTGCATGACTCACTTTCGATATTTATCGGACACGGCATATTCATGTCTTATTTCTGTCATGCAATTTTTAGAGACGGATATATTACCAACACGGTGAGACACTTCAAGGGACAAGAAAAAAACTCTTTTGGTTCAAAATGTTGCCTTTTGTTAGTTTTTTTTTTTCAAATATTTAAAACCTAAACGCAATTAATTTTTTTTTCATGCATTACATTACTTATCTACTCAAACTTTTTAAAAAAATATAAGTAATGAACTTAAAGTCGAACTAAATATTTTAGTCGAGGTGCCTCCAGGTCTCGGGGGATTAGTCGAGGTGCGCGCAAGCTGGCCCGGATACCCCCGATTATCCAAAAAAAATAAAAAATTATTTAAAAAAAAAAACTGTATATCCTGGCCGTGTCGTGCATCATCTTTTTAGGATTTTCCTTATTAATCTACGAGTATCGTGTCAACATATCAGTGTCCATGCTTCATAAGTCATATGATTAATATTGGTGTTAAGGTGTATACAAGAACACTACACTACCCAAAAAAAAAACAAAACCAAAAAAAAAAAAAAAAAAAACAAGGGAGATGGATGCGCAAAAAACCCAACCTGAAAAGACTTCCAACAATGGATCTTTTTAAAAAGGAAGTGAGAGAACACATTCTTTACTTGTAACTTGCAGTCCCACCCACCAATTCAAATGGGTCTTTAATTGCTTTCTAAAACCTAGCGAGTAGCCGGAGATCAGCGGAAAACCGCCTTTCCTCATCGAACATGGCGGACCAAGGTGGCGGAGGTGGGTGTTGCCGGTGCTGCTTCAAATTCATATTAACCTCAGGTTTCACAGCTCTCTTCTTGTGGCTCAGCCTCCGTAGCTCAAAACCCATTTGCTCAATTCAACAATTTTACCTCCCTGCCCTCAACAAAACCTCCAATTCCACCACCAATACCACCATCTACTTTGACCTCAAGCTCGACAACGAGATGAAAGATAAGGGAGTTTACTACGATGCCCTCAATCTCACCTTTTATTACGGCCCCAACCAGAGCCACCCTGTTGGGAACGCCACGTTTGATGAGTTTTACCAGGGGCTTAAAAAGAATGCTCGCCGGAGAGCACTCGTGGAGACTCACAATGTGCCATGGAAAGCGGTTTTCGGGGCGGTTTCGAACGGGACGGCAGTTTTCAGAGTGGATTTGGCGACGGCGGTGAGGTACAAGATCATGTTTTGGAAGACCAAGAGACACAGGTTGGTTGTGGGGTCCACTGTGGAAATTAACGACTCCGGTGAGAAGAAATTCAAGAAGGGCATTAGGCTCAGATCCAAAGCACCGGAGCTGGGTTGCTATCGTGGGCCGGCGGCGAATCTGTTAGTTGTTTTTACTATTGTCCTGATTTTGATGTTCAATTAAAATTGTGCAGAGTTAAAACCAATGTCGATTTTGTTTCTGAGTCATTATTTGTTAGAGATGAAAATTGTATCTCTCTTTTTATGTTCACTGTTCATTTTTGAAGGAAGAAATGTTTCAACGTATGGCAACTTTTCCAGTATTCAATTTTTATGAAACTAATTTAACTTTCTTTTTCCTTTTCTTTCTTCTTCTTCTTCTTTATTTATTTATTTATTTATTTTTCTTTTTGTAAAAAGAATTGTTACAATAATATTGATCTAAAAAAGAGGAAATTAGAGCATGATGATGCCAAAAATTGGTAAGAGTAAAGTAAAGCAGTTTAGGAGAGAGAGAGAGACTATTTTTTGTATGTGGTTCGGCCCTGTTAATGAAGGTACCTACGTCCACGGGTGTGTCTGAGCACGTTCACTAGCAGATCACCGGCGGGCCTGGTGAGCCAACAAAGAGGGGCGGCACTCCCAGTAATACCGGCCGGGTGTACGCATATAATGGTGAATTTTTATAGAGGTGCTGCGTAGACTACAGAATTGGCCGCGCCCTCAATGGGGGGTGAGTGGTCTCTTTTATAGATGCAAGAGACCTACTCATACATGGATAAGGAAATATAATCCTATTAGGGTGTGATTGACACCAATCAAGTAAGTTTCCTAATTGTATTAGGATTGATTGACATTAATTGTAGGAGTTCCCAATTGGATTAGGAAATAGATGCACTTTCCATTAGTCTTCTAGCTTGAGTAGGAAACTGCCCGTAATGATCGGGATCATGCCTGTGGGCCCGGACGGGTTGTTGATTTTGAACCGCTCAGTCATATTTTGGGCGTATCAGCTGCCCCCCATTTTCAAGATTGGCCAGATGCTATATCGGGGCAAGTTTAGAAATCAGTTTGATGTTGCTTGTCGATGTCTGAGTGCTCGTGGAAGCTGCCTCGGGGCTTCTGAGCCTGGTGAGTCCTCGGGAACTGACTGAGAATTGAAACCCAGCCTAGCTCGGGACCTTTGGGTGCTCGGGAACTGACCGGGAGTTGAGTCCCAGCCTAATTCGGAGTCTTTGAATGCTCGGGAAGTGACCGAGAGTTGAGACTCGGCCTACTTCGGAGTATTTTTTTCTTGAGTTAGCTCCCAGGATGGTTATCTTCTGCCCGTAAACCTTCGTCAAGGCTGTGGGTAGAAGGATTTTACCATGTTGGACAAGCCGACCTAAAGCGTATTACTCTAGGGTCCTTTTTTATGTTAGCTCCCCAGGATGGTTGTCTTCTGCCCGGCCAGCCTTCGTCAAGACTGTTGGGAGGAGAGCTTGACCATGTTGGTAGAGCCGACCTAAATCACGTTGCTTTAGGGTCCTTTTACTCCTCTATCGTCGGCCAACCTCAGAGATTTTAGTCACCTCTATCGTCGGTCTGGACCTAAGTGGAGTTAATGTCTCTGAGTACTGTAGGTGCTCGGGTCGTCCAAGATTTTGACTTGGTTATTCGCGAGGCCTGTAGATACCCGGTGTGATTACCTGTTTAGTTCACTACGCCGTCTTGCCCCCAAGCTTTCGCTAAGACGAGGGTCTTACATAGGCTATGATCTGTAGGTAACCGACCTGGAACATGGTGGTTGCAGGGTCTTTTGAAGCTTGCCATCGTCGGCCACCTAGGGGGTTTGGCCCCATCGTCGGTTGGACCTAAGCGAAGCCGGTGCCCCGGACGTGACCCCGAGGTCTTTGGTGCCTGGGTTCGGAGCCCGAGGTCTTTTTAATGCCTGAGTTCGGAGCTCGAGGTCTTTTTAGTGCCTGAGTTCGGAGCTCGAGGTCTTTTTCGTGCCTCGGGGTTAGGCCCGAGGTCTTTGTATGCCTCGAGGTTAGGCCCGAGGTCTTTGTATGAGTTCTCTGACAATCGGTGGAGCCTCATGTGGTGATCAAGCAAGTACCAATGTAGTCGGCCTCTTCTAGACCGATGGAGACAGGAGGTCGGATCAGGATCATTGGGATCCAGATTTCTCTGTGCTGGAGGCAAAGTCGGAACTGCTTGATCCTGACCGATGTGAACTGGAGATCGGGCCGGGGCTGCCGGACTCAGACCGCTGCGAACTGGAGGTCGGGTCGGGGCTGCCGGGCTCAGACCGCTGCGAACTGGAGGTCGGGTCGGGGCTGCCGGGCTCTGCCTGCTGTGAGCCGAAGGAACTGTCAGAATTCTCGGGCTGATCTCGCTTCCGCTTATTTCTGGAGGACTCGTTGCTTTCTTGCCCGGTGTCTTTGGTCTTCAGAAACTCTTCAGTGTCAATGTATTTTCCAACCCTCTCAGAGAGCTCGACCAAAGTTTCCGGTCGGTTTATGTGGAACGACGCAGCGCACTTGGTGTGTTGAACTCCCGAGCAGAAGGCTATGATGGCGATTGTTTCGTTCAGATCGCGAATTTGAAGCTTCTGTTGGTTGAACCGGTCGGTGAACTCCTTGAGGGACTCATTATTCCGTTGTCTGACTGTCAGTAGCTGCATGTCTGGCTTTGGCTGCTCGTGCATACTGGCGAACTGGTTGATGAACTGCTTGCTGAGTTGTATGAAACTGCAGACCGATCGGGGCTCCAAGGAGTAAAACCATTGCATGGCCGGGCCTTTCAAAGTGCTGATGAAAGCTAGGCAGTGTATCTCATCGGAGTTGGTGGCTAGGGCCATCTGAGCCTTATAGGTTCGGACGTGGTCAATCGGGCTTCCCGAGCCGTTGTATGAATCTAGCCGAGGCTGCTTGAATTTGCGCGGGATAAAGAACCTCGTGATCTGGCTGGAGAATGGTGACTCTGTCTCGGTATTGGCTTGATTCGGAACACAGTTTTGACCAAGCTTTTTGGCCACTCCGTCGATCTGTTTCTTCAAGTCCTTGATTCGGGCTTCCACTCCTTCCCGACCGGTATCTGAGGAACTAGTCGGGTTGGTGGAAGATGCTTCTTCATGGCAGGGTGCTGTCCTCTGGGATCGGGCTCGGCTATGACTCCGGGTAACCGTTCGCCTAGGGACGACTTGGCTCTTGACCGAGTGACCCTGGACTGATTCCCGGGCCATACGCTCCTGCCTTTCCTCTCGGGCAGCACGCCCACTGTTGATATCTCTGTCATCCTCAACATGGGACAGGTTGGCTCGGATCCGTTGTCTGGTCAAGATCGGTTCTCGACCGTACGCAATGTTCCCGGGTCGTTTCCCGGCCACTAGAGGATTGCTTTGCTGGGCTAGCAGTGCTTCGATCTGTTGCTGGATTTGACGCTGGCCCTCCAAGAGTTGTGTGAGGGTTGCAGTGATTTGCTCATATGTCGGGACTGCTGCAGTCGACGCCGGGGCCGAAGGAACATCCCGGTCGGACTGCTGCGCAGCCTTCTTTGGTGGCATATCGATCAGTCAAGAATTTGTTGATGAGAAGAATTGTCGTTTCCCACAGACGGCGCCAAACTGATGATGCCAAAAATTGGTAAGAGTAAAGTAAAGCAGTTTAGGAGAGAGAGAGAGATTATTTTTTGTATGTGGTTCGGCCCTGTTAATGAAGGTACCTACGTCCACGGGTGTGTCTGAGCACGTTCACTAGCAGATCACCGGCGGGCCTGGTGAGCCAACAAAGAGGGGCGGCACTCCCAGTAATACCGGCCGGGTGTACGCATATAATGGTGAATTTTTATAGAGGTGCTGCGTAGACTACAGAATTGGCCACGCCCTCAATGAGGGGTGAGTGGTCTCTTTTATAGATGCAAGAGACCTACTCATACATGGATAAGGAAATATAATCCTATTAGGGTGTGATTGACACCAATCAAGTAAGTTTCCTAATTGTATTAGGATTGATTGACATTAATTGTAGGAGTTCCCAATTGGATTAGGAAATAGATGCACTTTCCATTAGTCTTCTAGCTTGAGTAGGAAACTGCCCGTAATGATCAGGATCATGCCTGTGGGCCCGGACGGGTTGTTGATTTTGAACCGCTCAGTCATATTTTGGGCGTATCAGAGTAATAAGAAATTGTTTTTAGTCCACTTGTCATCCTTTTTTTTAAGATACTTCTTTTGAGGAAATTTTAATTTCAAATTTATAAACGTGGGAAAAAATCCTGGATAATTTGATTTCTCAAGGAATTAAACTCTTCTCCCATATACTGTAAATGATAGCACTTTTGCACACCTAAATTTGGTTCACTATTGCTCAATCATGTCTTCATTGTCTGATATGAGCCCCCTCTCATTTTTATTTTGCCCTTCTATGAGACACATGTTAAGCAGTAAAGACATGTGTGAGCAATGATGAACCAAATTTGAGTGAGCAAAAGTGTTCTCTACTGTACACACACTCATATATTGAATTGTTATATTTTATATTTATTTATCTTTCACTTAATATATACATTGAACAATTTAGTGATTAAGTTCCAGTAATCTATATATCTGTAAGTTTCAATATCTTTGTTGTCTTCTTTATTTATTATCTCTGTCTTTTAATTAATGCCTGCTTCCCCTTTGGTATCAGAGCCGAGACCCGATTGTTGTGTTTGTTCTTACAGTCATTCACCTTTATGTATATGATCATTTTCAAAACTCTTTATGAAAAGATTGCCAAAAAACCACCTAGACCACTTGATTTAGATCCTGCTAGATAATAAGTCCTTCAGAGAGAAAAGGCCTCAGCAGAGGATGAAGGGTATGTGTCTTCCTAAGTATGTGTCAGAAGGACCTCTCAAATTAAGAAATTTGTTTAAATAAAACCCTGTTAGATGGAAAGATTATTTATATTAAATGAAGTAGTTGCTTCTAGTTCCAGAACCACTTTTCTCTCCATACCAGACATAGTAAATAAAGAAAAACATAATTATCAGGAAGTTAACCAAGATTTTAGTGATTGGACAATCCCTTTTCCACTACAGAAATTTACAAGTCATCCTTTCTTTTTTTTTTTAGATTTGATTACAATGTCAAAAATAGTAGAAAAACCTATGGTATTAATAAAGAACATGAAAGATGTCAACTCCTCAGTAAATATTTAATTAGAAAACATAGATCTAGTGTCTACAATTTTATTCACATAGAATTAATACAAGTTGTAGTAACCACTTAATATTAAAGGAATAAATTCTTCTATACTCATCTTTAAGAGATGCTAGATTTCCAAATTTTAGTACTAGTATGATGGGATTTATGGAATCCATTCTTCACGATGGACTGATTCATTTTAATTGTTTTCCTGATTTTACTTTAAGTCTTAGAGATCGACCGTTTCATTTTGAAAGCTTTAAAATTAAATAATAGGAATAATTACACGAACCACCCATGAGGTTTGGAGAAATAACACGGACCTCCACTCTATGTTACAAAATTACACAAACCTCCCTTGAGATTTGGATTTGCATTACACACACCTCCCCTCTAGATTACTAAATTTACAGAGACCTCCCTTCTTAATGTGCTAATGTCGAAAATACCCTTAGTTATAAGATAAATAATAATAAAAAAAAACCTCTCTCTCTCTCTCTCTCTCTCTCTCTACTGTGTCTACATATGTACATGCATACACCATATATATACGGACCATGCATATATATCTATATACATACATACATACTTACTTACATACATACATACATATATACACACACACACACACCATATATATACATATTTGTATACATATAGCCATTGAATACATATATACATAGATACTTGTATACATTTTTGAGCTGGTTTTGGTATTTTGGGTTTAGATCTTAGGCTTTTGGAACAAATTGATTTTGAGTTTAAATCTTAGAAACATATGTATTTTTGGAATAAGTTGATTTTGGGTTTAAATCTTAGCAATAAATTAGTGTTTTGGAACAATCAGATTTTGGGTTTAAATTTTTTATTTTTTTGAACAAATTCATATATATAATCTGTATATTATATATGTACTAGTATATCTATATCTATATCTATATATATACACATATAATAGACAGATGAGAGAGAGAGATATATATATATATTTTGTACTTTAGTAAATGGTAAACAAAGTGAGGGTAAAATTGTAAATTCATGCTAAAAGGAAATTCTGTGTAATTTTGCAATATAGAGGGGAGGTCCGTGTAATTTTTCCAAACCTCTGGAGAGGTCCTTGTTTATCCCTAAATATTAAAACTACTGATGATATTACTAATATGCAAAATGGATGTCAAGAACTTGATTTAATTAACAGAGTTTATTATAAATGCATTAGAAGTAATCTTAATATCCATGCTCTTATTAAAAGTCCTAAAAATCAAACTTTACTCATGCAAAGTAACTCAGAACTTGCTAATATCTAGATTCCTAAGACTATTCTGTGGAAGGAAATTTAATTACCTAGTCATTGGTTTTTAAAAAATGAAAATCATTCTAAAAATTTCCAAACCAACAATATAGTTGATCTAGATCATGTACAACAATTAATTCACAGATGAAAAAGTCACAGAGTTAATTTTGATGAACAATGTATTAGGACATCTTCTTTAAAAATTAAAGATTTTGATTCTAATACTTCTAGATCTAGTACGTCTTGTATTCCAGATAAGTCCACAACACTAAGCAAAGACAAAGATCTCCTCAGTGAAATTTATATTATCATGCCTTGGAGAAGCAAAAAGTAGATAAAATAAATTCTTTTTTGGTCCCGTAGGCCCGTGACTGGTGAATTGTCATCTACTCGAACCAACAACACAACGATAGGGAGGATATTATTCATAGAACATATCTTATTAACAAAAACAGAGGCTACAGCGGAAACTCACAGGTCGCAGCCAACTAAAACTATTGCAATAGTTGCTTATAGTCAGAAACCTACAATAATATTAACGTAAACAAAGTAGATAAATAAACTAATTATTATAAAGCACCACGTCAACATCTTCGTCTTTAAGCCTTCAGCTCTAAGTCCAGCGGAACATTAGTCTTCTGCTATCAATACCTGCAAAGCTCTGGACGTTGGATTGTTTAGGGCACAAACGCCATCAGATTTGAATACAAAGCTGAGTGAGTACATCAACCATGGATATCCGACCCTGGAGATAACAAAGCCTTAATTGGATCTACGAGTCTAGATTTAGGGCATTCATATAGGAATTATGTAGTAATTCATACTAGTTGGGATAGTAGGCTATCCATACTTTATCCATGCATAGTAGTTACTATCCATGTATCCATGCAATTCATACACTTGCACATTATTCTCACATAAAATAGTAGGGTATCCATACTAGGGATAACACTTAATTAGGCTTACACATGCACACTACTTCACTAGTAGCCATGTTAGGACATGCATATATGCTATCTATGCTTAGAACAGTATGATATACTTAGATTATCCTCTATATATTATGCTTTATTGTCCTACTTGATACGCCCAGAAATATTCTATTATAAGTCAAACCTCCACGTCAACAGCAAAGGACCCGGATTATCCAGAAAGTGAGCTGGTGGCCCACCGATCCCAAGGCCTTTCGAGGGCAACCGCTCGGTATGCTCGCACAGCCCGGGCATGCGGTGCAGCAGCTCTCCACAAGGTGCGGTTTGACAGTCCAGCAGATCAGCAGTTTCCTAAATCAGTCAGAAGACTAATGGAAAAGTGTAAATAGTTTCCTAAGCCATTTAGGAAACCTCTCATGATTTGTGCTCATCAACTTGTAATTAGATTAGGCTTCCTAATCTAATCAGTTGCCTAATGCGGGTGGTCTCTTGTACCTATAAAGGGGCCACTCACTCCTATTAGAGGGGATCACATTCTTAACTTAAAGAATAGCATATACACTCATCTAATACGCATACACCCGGTCGGTATTACTGGTAGTGCCGCCCAATTGTTGGCTCACCAGGGCCGCCGGTGATCTGCTAGTGAAGCGCACTGACGCACCCGTGGACGTAGCTCACCTTATTAACGGGGCTGAACCACATACAATTGATTGTGTCACCATATCTTTCTTCTTAATCTCTCTTACCAATTTTTGGCATCATCAGTTTGGCGCCGTCTTTGGGAAAACGACAAGTTCCTCATCAACAAATTCCTTGACTGATCAACAAGCCACTGAAGACGGGTAAGAAAAACACTACTCCGGTCGGTCAGGAGAACTTGCAGCTCGAGCCGCAAGCCGCCTCCATGACCTTCGAGCAGATGACAACAGCGCTCGCGCAACTCCTAGAAGGCCAACGGCAAGCCCAGCAGCAAATCGAAGCGCTGTTGGCCTTGCAGGAGAAGCGCCCTCAATTAGAGAATCAGACCAAGAAGAGTGTCCCTGACCGGGAGGCCGGAAGAGTCCAGAACCATACCCACTCCGTGCCAGTATCCCCGTCGGATTGGGAACACTCTCGGGATGATGACCGTAGCAGAGCGCCCAGGCGCCCCAGACGGCGAGCTCGTACCAATCCTTGTCGGGTGAAAGATGCCAGAGACATCATCAACAGGCCCCGCGCCACCAGGGGGGAGGGATCAGGGCCGAAGCCCGGGAATCAGCCAAAGACCCTCCGGCCCGGAGCTGGGGAGATCTTAGGCATACGATTACCCGGAGCCGGAGCCGGGTTCTATCCCCGAGGTCAACACACTTCGAAGAGGACCCCTCGTCGTCTGATCCGACTTACCGTTCGGATCACCAGATTCCCCATCCCGCAGAAGTTTAAGCCACCGCATCTTAGTTCTTATGATGGGACAGAGAGCCCAGTGGATTACATTCGCACCTATAGGGCCCAGATGGCGTTGGTCACCACTGTCGACGAATTGCTGTGCCTGGCCTTACCCAGCAGTCTCAAGGTGCAGCTGTGCACTGGTTCCACGCCCTCAAGCCCCGAACAGTTGATGACTTCAAGACGCAAAACAAGATGTTCATTAGCCAGTTCGTAGGGATGCTCGACCAGTCACAACCGGACACTCAGCTATTGACTGTCAAGCAACGCAAGGGCGATTCCCTAAGGGAGTATGTGGATCGCTTCAATCAGCAGAGGCTCCAGATTTGCAATTTGAACGAAACAGCAGCCATCATGGCCTTTTTCTCGGGGGTTCAACACACCAAGGTTGCTACATCATTCCATCGATACCGACCAGCAACCTTGGTGGAGCTCTCAGAGAGGGTAGGAAAATATATAGACACAGAAGAATTCCTAAAGTTCAAACACTCCGGCTTCGCGAGAGATGAGTCCCCGAAGGCCAACCGGAGGCGTGAGGGCTCTGAGAAGGGCCTGGTAAAAAAGCCCAGGCAGGACCAGCAGAGAGGAGGTCGGGATCAGCCCCAGATCGCTTTCATGCCTCTATCCAGTCCAAACCACGGAGTCATGGCCGCCGCCGAGGCGCAGAGGTTACTTCCACAACCGGAAAAACTAAAAGCCCCGCCCAGGAAGAGGAATCGGGATAAGTTTTGCCGCTTCCATAGAGACCACGGCCATGACATAGAGGATTGCTTTAAGTTGAAGATAGCCATAGAAAAACTGATCGAGCAGCGTCATCTTGCAGAATACGTCGCGACAGATGGACGGCCTACGCAAAGAGCCCGAGCTCCTGGTCAAATATAGCCTCTTGGTCAAATCAATGTGATCTCCGGAGGAGCGTCGGGCGGTGGGGACTCACAGTCGGTAAGGAAGAGGCATGCTCGGGCATCCCGGGCGGATGTCTGGCCGGTCCAATCCACCGGCTCCCCGCCAACTGATATACTGACATTCACCCCTGACGATTTGCAAGGCGTCCACTGCCCCCATGATGACCCGTTGGTTGTGACGCTCTCCATAGCAAATTACGTGGTCAAGAGGGTGTTGGTGGACATGGGTAGCTCGACCGATATCATGTTCGTGTCAGCATTCGATCAGCTCAGGATATCTAGGGATCGGCTCCGCCCGGTTGCTACTCCCCTGGTGAGTTTCAACGGATCAAGCACCCAGCCGCTCGGTACCATGGAGCTCCCCATGCTTATGGGAACTTACCCTCAGCAGATCTCCCTACTGTCAAACTTTGTAATCGTGGAGGCTCCACTGCCTACAACGTCATTCTTATAAGGCCCACACTTGATACGACTAAAAAGTTGTGCGCTCTTGTGCAACACCCAAGTGTAGGTGATCGTGCAAGTAATATTAGATAAGTCCAGGTCGATCCCACAGGAAGGAATAGGAAGAATATCCACTAAGTTATGACCTAAAGAAAATGAAAAAAGATGAATATACGGATGGAGGTTCTAATGAATTCTAATTAATTAAATTAAACTAAATAATAATCTAAATATATAGAAACATAACTAATTAAACAGATAAACTAAAGGTGTTGGAAATACGAGAATCCACATTGATCCTAACCATCTACCATGCATACTCATTAATGTTCTATGGAGTTCATTCCTTTTCAGCATTCCGTATTTTTCTAAAGATAAAGAATCAATAGCCCTTTCATGACCAGGACTACATCATCACAGTTGATTTAAATTACTTGGAAGATGGTTTAAAACAATGGTAATTACTTGCACTCTAAATGGTGTTAGCATTCAAAGTGGTTTTCAAAAGTCATTGAAGAAAAAGCCATAAAGCTTTTAGTTCTAAAAACTGTTGTGACAAACTGAGTTCATAGGGACAATTTGATGACAGATTTCTAAAATAGAAAGTCATGGAATACTTAAAAGAATCATCTTAGGAATTAGCAAGTTCGATCGATCGAAGGTTCGATCGATTGAACTCTCCTCAATCGCTTGAACTTCTCTGATTTTAACAGCTCTGTGCACCGATGGGAGAATGGCTATAACGTTTTGCTCGGACTTCGGATTGACCTCCCGTTTGCGGCCACGCGACTGTAACTCAAAGATCTACATTTTATATCTCTAGGAAAATCTTCCAAATCTGAAGTCTTCATTGTCAAAATTGGCGTTTTCCCAACTGCTTATGTTGTTCTCTTCACCAGAATCACTTTTCTTTAGCTCCACTTCATTGATTTACATCCTAATACCTATAAAAACAATGCAAAAATATATATTTTAGCATTAACACAATAAAAAGAACATTGGTATTAGAATGCACCTAAATGTAGGGACTTTGGGGATAAAAGTATGCATAAAATATCACGTAATACACTAGAAATATGCACTTTTCACCATGAATCACACCCCCAACTAGCTCGTTGCTAGTCCCTAGCAATGAAGCGAACTACAACAGTGTTTATTTAACTCTAAAAATTAAAAATAAAAGAAGGTAAAAATCCTAAATCACTTTCGCAGGAATCGGACTTGCATTTAGCGTATGCAACAAGCCTTTAAACCCCTAGGTTCCCCCTAGTGGACGAGTGTTGTCTCGTAAGTGTTTGCAGTGAATTTACCCACAAAATTCATGTTTACGGTAATGGTTCTAGTTTAAATGTTTTCAAGAAATTTTTCCTCTTATTAACAATGTGGTTAAGCTCAACAATCTTATGAAAACTCTTTAGTATGTCATAGTCATACAACACACACATTACAGTTAATCTACTATCAAAGTCATTAGAGTATTCCATACCTATTAATCTTCAAGTGTGTGTGTGAGTGGACAACCAAAATACAAAACTTCAATTTTAAAGCTTGCATAACCTAAGATACTATCAAGACGTTCATTTTGACTCAACTCTCTCCGGGATTACACTCTCAAGATGAAATCACTCCGAATTAGGTGTAATAATTGTCACTCATGATATGGAAGCTATAAAGAGTAAATGTAAATGGAATCTAATGCTTCTCATATCTAAATAGAAAAACAGAAATTTTATAGTGCACAAAGTCTCATGAATGGATACTTTTCACTAGAAGAGCGAGATACCGTGGAGAACTCCCTCATTACCTTAATTTCAAATCCAATTTACTTAAAATCATTAGTACTTTGAAAAAGAGGTGTTCGGTGAAAGAAGAAAGAGCTCATGATATTCAATTGGGTCAACGAATGTGATGGAATATCTACTATAACTTTTCAAACTTCTCCACATCTCCAATCTTTCTCTCCTTCTTTTTATTTATTTATTTTCTTTTGTAACAACCATTGGCACTTTTTTTTTCTTTTCATGCTTTTTTTTTTCTTTTTCCCTTTCTTTTTTCTTTGCCAACTTTCCCTTATTCACACTAACCAAACTTCTTGTCAAGATAACACATTCCAATCACTCCTAAATGAAGAACTGAGGCTTGAACTCCTAATTTGGAGTTAGGTATAGACTTTAAGGATTCTGAAGACAAGGCGATTATGGTAAGCTCAAGAGGTGAAGTAAAGGAATATCATGGAGGTAGGCCAAGGGCTATATTTTGCATGTATGGTCAAAAGATAGCCTAAATCATCTTCTAAGTTCATAGGATTATTCATTTTAGTAAATTCAAGAGCTCTAAATTTTGATAAATCTTGAACGTTCTCTTCTAGTGATCAGTCAAAGTGAAGAAGGAAAATGAGACTTACAATGCTTTTCAAAAAGTAAGAGTAATTTTATAAAACCCTCAAAAATAAAGAATGGCACAAAAGCTCACTTGGGCTATTAGTCTCCACTATAGTCTCTCAAGACACATAAGCTATGCTTACTAATCCATTTTAGCTATGTACAAGGTTGTCACAACGTGCTCAATGTTGTTTGAAGATTAAAAAACATAAAATATACTATAACTAAGATAGTAAACAAACTACCATTGTGTATCACATACTAATAACATATAGAAAATAACACTAATGCATCATAACTAACTACATTAACTAAGAGAGAAATACAAGAACCATTTTATTATCTTTAAAAATAAAATTAAAAATTTTTAAATTTTTAAAATTTTTGAAAATTTTAATTTACTGAGTCATGTTGCTAAGCAGGTATATTTGCTAAGCAGGTGTATTGACACGAAAGTATAAAAAGAAATAAACGAGGCATGCAATGACTCACTCCCCCCCAACTAAAACTAAACATTGTCCTCAATGTTCTAAACTAAGCATATGGACATGTAAAGTAAAGCGAGAGAAGGAAGGATGTTACCTCGAGGCGTTAATAATCCAGATTTTTTTTTCAAGTTACCTGCAAAATCATTAGTAGCAACAAGGAAAAATAGAGAATATAATAGAACTACTCAGTAAATAAATCAAGATTTTTATCATACAGTAATAACCGAAATTTTTGAGGATCCTCCCAGTGAAATAATTTAACAGGGAAAAGAATGTAGGAATCCTCGTAAAAATGCAACTCCCCCCAACTAATGTCAGGCTCAAGGTTAGAGGAGATGATGCAAAACCAATGGCTTCCAAAGTTATTGGGGACAGTTATAAGAGGAATACCACACTTTTTAGGAATTATGCTCAAGGAAAGATCTTTGGTGTTGGTATTTTCTATAACAGCCTCTATTTTTTTATTATCAAAAACAGGCAGAGGCCATGGTTCAATAAAAGGGGCAGGGTATAAGTGATGTTTTAATGAAGCTTTACTGCCCTTCTCTTGTTCAAGAGCAGAATCTATGGAGATGTGATCATATGAATTGGATTTCTATTCTATGTACATTGATTTGGACTGGACTTGGATAAAGCTATCTATTTGGGCCTCAATGTCAGTATTACTCAAGAAGGTAAAGCAGTCTAGGAGATTACTAGCTTCTTGTTGAAGTTTAAGATCATCTAATGTGGGCCAAATAGTTTCTAAGTCCTCTCTCAAAGAATTTTGAAAGTTAAAATTTTGTGAAAAACATGTGCTAGAATCCGTACCATCATCTTCCACAACACATTCTATTTGTTCAATAGTGGGGTACACATAACTTTCAAGCTCGGGATGAGAGCTTTGAATAATAGAGAGGATAGGTGATGGGCAACTTAGTGACACCACCTCTTCGGCCGAAAGAGGTGAGGGTTTATGAATATCGCATGAATCTAAACAGGAATTAGATTTTTCAATTACGTCCTCCCTAGGATCACTATCAAAGGTAGGGGTAGAGTCAACAGGGGACTCTTCTTTTCCTAATTGCGTGCAATCACCTAAACTCTCATTATCTGTAAAAACCTCATTCTCATCCGTGTAACTCTCCTCACTATATATGTCATCTATTGAGGTTCTCTGGACAAAGGAATTTTGCAACTTTATCCAGGCAGTGAAGGAGTTGATGTCTGGGGTTGCATATTGAGGAGAAGATGGTTTTACAACTTCATGCTTAATGGTTTGGATTTGGAGTTCTTGTTGGGTTATGACTTTCTCGAGTGAGTTGTTAACCTCAGTCGGTATAAACCCGTCATTGTCCTCTATTTCCATTCCATTGTTAGTGTCTTGAAATTCGGGTTGTAGTGTTGAAGGATTGGTATAGTCTTCTAAAGGTTGGCTAGCATATGCTTGTTGATATCTAATTTCTAATTTATCAAGTGCACTATCTAGCCTTTTCATTTAACTAAGTAGCAATTTTAACATACCATTATCCTCAACTTGGTTATTCTCCTCATTATTACTATATGAAGTTTCACACCATTGTTGTTGGTAGTAATTCCCATCCTAATGTGTTTGTGGACAAGACTCGCCAAAGGGAAAGTCTTGGTGCGTTTGGTAATCATGGGAGCTACTACTATATCCTACATTATCATTTTGCTTATATCCCCATTTCAATTGATAGAACTCTTCATGTGGAGGTTCTTGATACTTTTGATAATACGGGGGACTACCACTATTGTTTTCCCATTGTGGTGGTTGGTAGCACTCAGGTTGATAATATGCGTCATACGTGGGTACTTGCCAACTTGGGGGATAGATTTCATTACCTAATGTGTACCTATTCGTGGTGCTTGTGTTGTATTGAGGGTAATATGGATAAGACATATTTATCCAAAATTTTTAAACAATAGGAATTTTATTTATTTTTTATTTTTATCTTGTGAGAGAAAAAGTCCAAAGTTTGTTTTTTTTTAATGTAAGAAAAATTAGGAATAACTTAGTAAAATCCTAACTTCGTTGCCTTCCCCAGCAATGGCGCCAAAAACTTGACACGACTAAAAAGTTGTGCGCTCTTGTGCAACACCCAAGTGTAGGTGATCGTGCAAGTAATACTAGATAAGTTCAGGTCGGTCCCACAGGGAAGGAATAGGAAGAATAACCACTAAGTTATAACCTAAAGAAAATGAAAAAAGATGAATATACGGATGGAGGTTCTAACGAGTTCTAATTAATTAAATTAAATTAAATGATAATCTAAACATATAGAAACATAACTAATTAAATAGATAAACTAAAGGTGTTGGAAATACGAGAATCCACATTGATCCTAACCATCTACCATGCAAACTCATTAATGTTCTATGGAGCTCATTCCTTTTCAGCATTCCGTATTTTTCTAAAGATAAAGAGTCAATAGCCCTTTCATGACCGGGACTACATCATCACAGTTGATTTAAAATACTTGGAATACGGTTTAAAACAACGGTAATTACTTGCACTCTAAATGGTGTTAGCATTCAAAGTGGTTTTCAAAAGTCATTGAAGAAAAGGCCTTAAAGCTTTTAGTTCTAAAAACTGTTGTGACAAACTGAGCTTATAAGGACAATTTGATGACAAATTTCTAAAATAGAAAGTTATGGAATACTTAAAAGAATCATCTCAGGAATTAGCAAGTTCGATCGATCGAGCTTAGTTCGATCGATCGAAGGTTCGATCGATTGAACTCTCCTCAATCGCTTGAACTTCTCTGATTTTGACAGCTCTACGCACCAATGGGAGAATGGCTATAACCTTTTATTCGGACCTCGGATTGACCTCCCGTTTGTGGCCACGCGACCGTAACTCAAAGATCTACATTTTATATCTTAGGAAAAATCTTCCAAATCTGAAGTCTTCATTGTCAAAATTGGCATTTTTCCAGCTACTTATGTTGTTCTCTTCACCAGAATCACTTTTCTTTAGCTCCACTTCATTGATTTTACATCCTAATACCTATAAAACAATGCAAAAATATATATTTTAGCATTAACACAATAAAAAGAACATGGTTATTAGAATGCACCTAAATGTACGGACTTTGGGGATAAAAGTATGCATAAAATACCACGTAATACACTAGAAATATGCACTTTTCACCACGAATCAACACTCAACAGAACCAGGGTCGTCGTCTCCACCCATAGCCTGACAGTTAAGTTCCCAACCCCTTAGGGACCCGGGAGCCTGCGTGGAGATTAGAATGATGGGCACCATGATGGACCGAGTCTTAAAGCTGACCCCTTACAAGTTCCAGATGGGCTAATCACAAGATCAAGAGCTAAGAAGATCAAGGAACCAATGCAAGGATTGGTACAATCCACTTGGGCTGAAGTTGCAAATGTTTCAAGCAAGACTTCAACATTCAAGATGGGCTTGGAAGAAGAGAAACTAGCTTTAATCCATGTGATACAAGCCACTTAGGCTATTTTATTTATGTTTGCTGGTTTTGGGCATGTGGGCCTATTTTATTCATTAATTGGACATCTATTTAGCTTTAAGTTTAATTTGTTTTGGGCTTGAGTACCTCCAGCCCATTTCTTTTATTTTTATTGAAGGCCTTTTGGGCCCTAGGGTTATTAGATATAAAAACACTCTTGTAGCAGTTTTTAATGACAGATTATGTGAATGAATATTATTCTTCTCAGAGAGTTCAGTTTTCTCTTCTTGTTCTTGATTGAACAATCCGAACTTATCAAAAGCATTCCCTTTGTGGCGTTCACACCAAATCTGGGTTCAATAGGTCTAGATCATCTTTGTGGTTTGATTATTGGCTTTCCTGGGTGATTTACAAAATGATTGTGGGTTCAAGGAATATCAATTCCATGGGTTCACATCATCAGGCAACCGCCCAGAGTTGCTATGTCAGTTCCCTTCGCTGGGAGGTCATCACAGAGACATTGAACATCCAAGAGATGGACCTGAGGGACCAGAATGATAGAGTGGGCCCGATCGAAGAATTGGAACAAGTGGCGCTGGACCCACAACTCCCAGACCGAATGGTCAACATCGGCACCCTATTAGAGCCCCGCCTTAGGGAGAAGCTGATTCAATTCTTATAATAGAGTCAGGATGTGTTCGCCTGGTGCCATAAAGATATGCCCAGGATTGACCCCCGGGTAATGTCTCATCGGCTCAACGTCGACCCAGACTCCCGACCGGTGAAGCAGAAGAGACGGGGCATGGCCCTAGAGAGATAAAAAGAAGTATGTGAGAGGTCCACTATCCCGACTGGCTAGCCAATGTAGTACTTGCCAAGAAAAACAACCGGAAGTGGACGATGTGCGTGGACTTCACCGACCTGAACAAAGCCTGCCCCAAGGACTGCTACCCGCTCCTCAGGATAGACCTCCTTGTGGATTCCACGGCTGGCCATTCGCTCCTTTCGTTTATGGATGCCTATTTCGGGTACAATCAGATCAGCATGTACCCCGGGGATGAAGAAAAGACCTCGTTCATCACGGATCAGGGGACCTATTACTACAAAGTCATGCCCTTCGGCCTCAAAAACGCCGGGGCAACTTATCAACGCCTGGTTAATCATATGTTCAAACACTTGATCGGGAAATCAATGGAGGAGTACGTCGACGATCTGTTGGTCAAAAGCCAGGACGAGTCTAACCATCTAGAACATTTGGCCGGGGCCTTCAGCATTTTGAGAAAGTTCGAGATGAGGTTGAACCCGGCCAAGTGCACATTTGGCATCTCATTTGGAAAGTTCTTAGGGCACCTGGTCAGCAGGCGGGGAATTGAAACAAACCCCAAGAAAATCCAGGCCGTCATCAACATGCGATGCGATCGCCCAGGTCTACCGACCGGTGCCTACCATTCTTCAAGATCCTCCGTAAGGAATTTCAGTGGTCTGAGGAGTATGAGGAGGCGTTCCAGGAACTCAAGAAGTACTTGGCATCTCCCCCTCTACTCTCAACACCTGTGCCGGGGGAAGAATTGTTCCTATACCTGGCAGTATCACCCTCAGCGGTTAGCTCAGCACTCATCAGGAAAGAGCACGGGATACAGTTCCTAGTGTACAATACTAGCCGGGCGCTCCAAGGCGCGGAGAGCTGATACTCCCGCATCAAAAAACTTGCATTCGCTCTCATCACCTCCGCCTGGAGACCCCGTCCGTACTCTCAGGCCCATGTCATTGTGGTCCTTACTAACCAACCTCTCCGTAGGATCTTAAGTAGGCCTGACACGTTTGGGAGGCTTGTCAAGTGGGCCGTGGAGTTAGAGGAATTTGAAGTGGCCTACCACCCCCGGACAGTAATTAAGGGGCAAGCAGTAGCAGACTTTCTGGTTGAGTTCACATATCCGAAAGACCCAGTTGAAGAGCTCAACCCACTGGTCCTACCACTCGGGTTACAAGCTGACATCCCCACTTGGGTGCTATATGTGGACGGTTCCTCAAACCAACAAGGCAGTGGGGCAGGAATCATCTTGAGTACTCCCGACGCCATCCTGCTCGAGTATGCCCTAATGTTTGGGTTTCGTGCCTCCAACAAAGAAGCTGAGTATGAAGCCCTATTGGTCGGACTGCAGTTGGCCACTTCTATGGGTGCGCAACAGGTCCAAAGTTATAGTGACTCTTAGCTCGTGGTTAACCAAGTCAGCCAGGAGTACGAAGCCTGGGGAGACAACTTGGTAGCCTATCTAGCCCTTGTCCGAGCGGTTTCGAAGAAGCTTCCGGGTTTCTGTATCACACAGATACCCAGAGAGGAAAACACCAGGGCCGACCAGTTAGCCCTCCTCGCTTTGTCTTCTGTGTCAGACTTTCCCAGGATAAGGGTAGAATACCTGCCCGAGCCATGTGTGATCAACTCAGAATGCATGGAGGTAGAACCGGACGCCCTGGGACCCAGCTGGATGGACCCGATCATAGCATTCCTGACAACCGACGTGTTACCAAACAAGAGAGAGGAGGCCCGTCGGGTCAGGTACCGGGTGGCCCGATATCATCTTATAGACAACATCCTCTACAAAAGGGGATTCTCTGTACCATATCTCCACTGCGTCCACCCCGCGCAGGTCCAATCAGTGTTGTACAAAATCCATGAATGAGTGTGGGGGAATCATATCGGAGGCCGGGCACTCTCTAGAAAGGCCTTACTGCAAGGATATTACTGGCCAACAATGGCCCGGGATTCTCAGGAATATGTCAAAAGATACGACAAATGTCAGAGATACTCCCCCATGATCAACCGACCAAGAGAGCTCCAGACACCAATCCAAAGCCCCTGGCCCTTTGCCCAGTGGTGTATCGACATTGTCGGACCCCTACCGACGGGAAAAGGACAGGTCATGTTCGCAGTCATCGTCGTGGACTACTTTACCAAGTGGGCGGAGGTCGAGCCTTTGATAATAATAACCGAGCGAAAAATGGAGAGCTTCATGGAAAAGAATATCCTTAGTAGGTTCGGCATTCCCCGGGTTCTGGTCAGCGACAAGGACAGGCAATTCGACACCCCATTGTTCAGGCAGTTCTACTCGGGCTATGGGATACTTAATCACTGCTCCTCCCCCGAGAACCCTCAAGCCAATGGTCAAGCCGAGGTGACAAACCGGAAGATCTTGTAGTCGATCAAAACAAGACTTGAAAGTGCCAAAGGACTGTGGGCTGAAGAACTGCCAACCCTCCTGTGGGCCTACCGAACTACGCTCCGTGCGGCAACAGGTGAGACGCCGTTTTCCTTAACCTACGGGTTCGAGGCGGTGGTCCCTACAGAGCTCGGGTTGCCTACTTACCGGGTGGCGAATTACAGTGTGCCAGACAACGAAGATGCACTCAGAACAGAACTGGACTTGGTAGAGGAAAAAAGAAACCGGACATATCTAAAAGTTGTAGCCTACAAGCAGAAGGTGTCCCGGTATAATAGCAGGGTGAAGGATCGCAGTTTTCTCATGGGAGATCTGGTCCTTAAAGCCATTAATCAGTCCTCAGGAGCCCCGAGCCATGGAAAGTTAGGGCCAAACTGGGAAGGCCCATATCTAGTTACTCGGGTAAACCGCCCAGGAACCTATTGGTTACAAACTCTGGACGAACGTGATCTATCTCACCCATGGAATGTGCAACACCATCGCAAGTACTATCAGTAACCCTTAGACATGGACAGTTTAGCACTGGTCAGGAAATTTTTATAGCTCCATTTGAGCATTCATTATAAATTTTTGAATAAAATAAAAGACTTTACTTTGCAAAATTACTCCTATCAGTGTCCCCTCCAATATTAAAAGACCTCGGGCCTATTCCCGAGGCAAAAGACCTTGGCTCAAAACCAAGGCCTAAAAGACCTCGGGCCTAACCCCAAGGCAAAAGACCTTGGCTCAAAACCAGGGCCTAAAAGACCTTGGGCCTAACCCCGAGGCAAAAGACCTTGGCTCAAAACCAAGGCACAAAGACCTCGGGCCTAAACACGAGGCAACGGCTTCGCTTAGGCCCAACCAGCGATGGGAGCAAACCCCCTAGGTGGCTGACGATGGAAAGCCTCAAATGACCCTGCAACCACCCATGTTCTAGGTCGGTTTCCTACGGCCACTCACTCCCGCACACCCGCCTTAGCAAAATATTTAGGGGTAGGGACTAGGCTAAAACAGGAAATCATACTGGTCATTAAACGCACTTGGAATCCTAGCATTCCTAAGTACTTACAGTGATCAGAGATAAACATCCCGGACGATAAAATAGGATTTTCCTATAATACGCCGGGCCATCCCGGACGGTAAAACAGGCTTTTCCTATAATACACCGGGATATCCCGGACGGTAAACAGGACAAGTTCCTATGATACACCGGGCAGGGATCTTTAAAACAGGTCGGTAAGACCAGCTGTTCTACCAGTTACGGTCCTAAACCATTTGCTAAGGCAGGGATTTAGGTCAGTCAAAACTAGGCGGACACTGGCAATCCCAAACAAGCATGTAAGTACAAAAACGGTAAATATTTAATGGAAAAGACGGTCTTAAGGACCTTTTTATTAATTAAAAACTAACTGTACAGGGCCTGGGGGGCAATTATAGTAGCCTCCCAAAAAAAAAAACCACAATACAAAAGAAAACGCGTCGGGGACCTCAGTCGTCCACCTCGACCATGTCTCGATCTCCCCAGCCTCCTCTTCCGAGTCAGCTCCTCCTCCCAGTGCAGAGCCTCCGCTCGGGGCATCCTCCTCTGTAAGGCCGGCATCAGTAGCGGGGCCCTCGCCGGCAGCAGGACGTACATCCCAGAAGTCAGAATCAATCCCTTCGTAGGACGATATGTCCCACTCGGGGTGATCCTGGGATAGCCTGCGCTTCAGATCCTCATAGCCCTGGAAAAAGCCATCGTCAAAAGCTTCTTACCGGGCCCCAACTGCCATCACCTCTGCCAGCTCCCTCTCTCGCGCCTCTGCCGTCGCTGCGCTGGCCTGAGCAGCCTCTAGGTCGGCCTGGGTGGTAGCCAGCTCGGCTTGAGCAGCGCCAAGGCTCAAGCCAGACCCTTCACCTTGTCCTTCTCCACGGCCAGAGCGGTGCCCCTGGCCTCTGAGATTGCCCGCTCCTCAGACAAAGCAGCTTCAACAACAGCGGCCCTCTTGGCCAGGGAAGGTAGGAAGGACTCAGCCCCGGCGGCCATGCATCCGACCTGCGAGAAGTTAAAATCGACCGGTCAGAGAGCAAGCACAGTTGACAAAATAGTTGAAGAAAAGAAAACAAAGATAGGAGAACTCACCATGTGAGAGAGGCAGTACAGCCAGCTCTGGAAGATCTCGGGAGACATATTTTCACATGCCTCCACTTGGCTGGGAAGCAGACTGGGTCTCACCCGCTCCCTGATCTCGGCCGAGGCAGCCATTAGTGCCACGGCCGGCACCCCCGCCCGGTGGGCAGTCTCTTCAACTACCACCACGTGGGGCATTGAGGTCCCTACTGGCTCCTGACGGTTTGCTACACCGTGCTAGATCCGCCTTAGCGGGCGCTCTCCACCTGGGGCCTCAGTGGCGGGCCTTTTTCCTTGTGCCACCGCCATCCACGCGGCAGCGACCTGCCTCTCCCTCAGTTTCTCCATATTTCTCTTCGGAACCATCTCTGCAAAAGGAAAAAAAACTGAACAGTTAATAACCAATGTAGAAAACGGGGTAGGAGTACTACGGGAGACGGCAGAGTCCGAGCACTTACCAGGAAGGATTGGAGGGAATACTGGAGCTTCTGTGGGCTGAACCGGGTCGTTAGTAGCTCGGAAGTTGTCGGTCCGAGTCAACACGTTCCAGATGTTTACCAGCCAATCTGCCAAACTCCTGATGTTGGCTTGGCACTCGTCAGGAATGCTCGGTGGGCTGGTTGATCCCGCTGCAAAGCCAAATACAAAATGGTTAGTCTCAGAAACTGGAGTACAATAAAGAAGAAATCAACAAAAAGCAAAATCGAACGGGCGTACCCCTCAACTATCCCGCCCAGGAAGTCCTCATTTGGATCCCGGGGGACGATTTGCAGAGCCCGAGGGTGGACACTTGGAAGAACCTGTTCTTCTACCCTTTTTTATTGCTCGGGCAGTTGACTAAGATCTTCCTCCCCTGCCGAGCCCCGAGAGAAAAGAACCCGATCTCTCTATGTACGGGGAATGGGCAGTGTGTCCAAAGGAACTCCTGGACGGAGAGTTCATATCCGAAGACCTGGGGGCCACAAAGAGATGGACCTCATCAAGAACCTCCAACCGTTAGGGGCAAACTGGCCCGGGGCAATCCCCAAGTATATCAGAACGTCCAGAGGGACCGGATGGAGGGGGATGCGAAACCCAGTCATGAGGATGTCCTCATATAGGGTGGTGAAACCCCGCTGGTAGATTTGGGTCCCCCAGATGTTAACAGCCAAGGAGCAGTGGTCGGGAAGGCCGTACCTATCCCTAATGCGCCCGAGATCTTTAGTGCGCAAGGTGGACGTGATGAATTCGCTGGAGAAGGCTACCTCGGGGTTGGGTTCCCCTGGTGTCTCGTCGCCTGAACCCTAGGAAACGGAAGCGACGAGGGCATCCTGGTCCGACTCATCGTCGGAGAGACGAATCGGGATCCTACTTTCCTTTGCTGGTCACATGGGAAAGCGGACGGTGGATTTAGGCTAGTGTCAGGACTTCCCGATCGGTATATCTCATCCTCTGACCGGGAAGTAGAATTGAAGCCGAAATGTTCCACTTCGGGTACTCTTGTGGTAGGATGGGGAAGCAGGTTGCGCCCTAAGTATGGACCAGGAACCCCGAGCCTGGTATACAGAGGGGGGCAAGGTCACTAACCTAAAAGGTAAATAGTGGATGGTACTTAACGTAAGGTGACACTCTCTCAAGACTACCCTGGAAACTCCCGCTCGGTTCAACTGCCCTAAGGTGCCTCTTGACTTGAAGAAAGAACAAAACCTAAGTAAGAAAAAATCCCACTTCCGTTCTAACCTAAGTGGGTTCACTCTCTCCAGCCTCGCTCAGAAAAGAAGAGAAGGAAAAGAGTGCAGAACTGAAACTAGAAAGGAAAGACTTACAAAGTTTAGCGCAGAAAAGGGCTCAGGAATCTTGCTCGCTCTCAAACCACTCGGGAATATGTGTCTTTGCAGCAAAGAGTTGAGAAATGAACAAGTGTTCCTTTATATAGGAACTACGGATGGTTCAGATCAAAACAGATCCAATGGCTCATGCGCTTTCCCGCCCAAAGTGGCTAACAGTTGTCACCTCGGGCATGCGAAGCGTCGCCTAAAAAGACACATGCATTAAATGCACGACGAGATGGTTCGGTTACCGTGTAAACGGTCTAGTTACTTCCACGCTGGTATCGTTTGATCCTGACTAGGCTAGTCACAAGCTGACACGTGGTGCAGGTAGGACTCGGGCCCACAGGGCCATCGTTCGGTCCATACCGCGGCTGACCACAGCGATCGGTCTTACCCCAGGTTGAGTCCCGGCCTCTTACCGGACGGTTCCTCAGAAGCAGTCTTAATTTTCAAACTTCATTTGATGGGACATCACATCAACTTCAAAAATGGGGGGCAGCTGATACTCCCAGATATATTCTGCTATAAGTTAAACCTCCACGTCAACAGCAAAGGACTCGGATTATCCAGAAAGTGAGTTGGTGGCCTACAGATCCCGAGGCCTTTCGAGGGCAGCCGCTCGGTATGCTCACACCGCCCAGGCATGCGGTGCAGCAGCTCTCCACAAGGTGGAGTTTGACAGCCCAGCAGCTCAGTAGTTTCCTAAATCAGTCAGAAGACTAATGGAAAAGTGTAAATAGTTTCCTAAGACATTTGGGAAACCTCCCATGATTTGTGCTCATCAACTTGTAATTAGATTAGGCTTCCTAATCTAATCACTTGCCTAATGCGGGTGGTCTCTTGCACCTATAAAAGGGGTCACTCACCCCCATTAGAGGGGATCACATTCTTAACTTAAATAATAGCATATACACTCATCTAATACGCATACACCCGGCCAGTAGTACTAGTAGTGCTGCCCCATTGTTGGCTCACAAGGCCCGCCGGTGATCTGCTAGTGAAGCGTACTGACGCACCCGTGGACGTAGGTCACCTAATTAACTGGGCCGAACCATATACAATTGATTGTGTCACCATATCTTTCTTCTTAATCTCTCTTACCAATTTTTGGCATCATCACTACCCATGGTTAATTAGGGTAATTGAGGGTGCTATGCTATCCCAGGTAAGTTCTCTACACCCCTCGTATTTACTACTTTCTTAGGATCACATAGAAGCATGCTCAAGTGGATAAAACACAGTTTAAATTCCCTATGTGATTATTTGTGCATAGGATTCATGTTTTTCTAGGGTTTTGAGTGTGATTTTCATGTTTAATTCAATTTTATTTCCTTTTGCATGCATAGGGGAGAGTAGTAATACGTTTAGTTCCCAAATTACTATTTTAGCACATGCATTGCATGTAATTACTTAGTTTCTTGCACAATTTTATTTCTGTAGCTATGTATAACTTGAAATAGGATTGCATTAGTGTAATTGAAACAGTCATCATAATCTTTAGTCAAATAGCTTGAAAGCTGAGTAGAGGTCCATGTCACGATAGGGTAAGTGGGGGTGTTTTAGCGTAATTTTGCTCCTTCTTCTCTTGTACCTTGACCCCCAAACTGAGTTCATTGGTGACGACGGGGTGGTGCTCTCTATTCTTTGGACATGGTAGATTTTGTTTGCTTGGTTTCCTTTATCAAACCAAATAGCGACTCTATTAGTAAGGATCTCTTTAGCCTTGTGGGATAAAACATGGATTACTCACTCTATTCTTTCAAATAGCTTGAAAGCTGAGTAGAGGTCCATGTCACGATAGGGTAAGTGGGGGTGTTTTAGCGTAATTTTGCTCCTTCTTCTCTTGTACCTTGACCCCCAAACTGAGTTCATTGGTGACGACGGGGTGGTGCTCTCTATTCTTTGGACATGATAGATTTTGTTTGCTTGGTTTCCTTTATCAAACCAAATAGCGACTCTATTAGTAAGGATCTCTTTAGCCTTGTGGGATAAAACATGGATTACTCACTCGTGTAGCCTCAGATATGGATCATGGGCATCGATAGTTGCCTCGGGTTGGATAAAAATCCCCATGGAATCCGAAATACGAGTAATCCAAATCGCTTGGATCGGATAAAGGATAATGAAGGGTGGTGTACCTCACTCGTGGATATTGGCATGAGATTTGAAATGGGACAATCAAGCAGGCCTAATCCTTCTAGGCCCCAAAGCTTGGTTCGGTTACCCACAATTGGCGACTCTACTGGGGACTGAACTAAGAGGGTTAGACTCCAAAACATTCAAGGTTCTTTGACTTTATATTATGAGGATCACATGTGCATTAGTTTTAGGAAGCTTGGAAGGACCAAAGCCGAGGGCTTATAGCCTGTCAGATCCCCTTCGCAAAGGACTTCCCTGCCCTAGCACGTACCTAACGGTATAAAAAGTAGTCTGCGTACCACATCAGATCCTGTAATGGGGGGTATATTGGACTCTCGCTGGGGACCCTTTTTGACTCTATCCACCCTGATGCATATAGTAGCCATTGATCTAATCCTCTAGGGCTTGACCTATTATGTCAATGTGTGAACATATGCTTTACTTGCCCTTCGGGATTATGTGACATGATAAGGAAGCCTATACGATACATGATACATAGCCCTGTCTAATACCCAAGGCATTCTATCCATATGAAATGCTCGCCACATTACATAAGGATGGTTTGCTTATGTGTTATGCTGGGATTATGTATCACGAGTTCGTAGGACAATGAGTCATAACCTTGTTTGTATCCTATTTGTTAGAGTAAGCCCTAATTATACCTAGGCTATGTCCCAAGCATGGGATGGATAGGATGACATTGACTATGGTGGCCCTAGGATGAGAAGGGGTACTAAATGATATGACTAGGACTTATATGGCTATATGTTTATTTCAAGTCTAATTTCCTCGCATGAGCATGTATAGCTGATCTTGTCAGAATCAAGATATAAAAAGTGTTCTTTACTTTTCAAAAGATTTGCAGTGTGGAAGTAAAGGTCGAACCCACAGAGATTGATTAACTACAGCGACTTAATTTTAAAACCTAACTTTAGTTAATTATGAAAACGGATTTTGATTTGGTTTGAATTAAACTAAATAACAATAAAACTAAATCTAAACTATGAAAGAAATTAAAAGTGTTTTTGTAAATATGTAAAGTAAACCTAGGATTGCAACTCCACCACTAGCTTCATAATAAGGAATATTTATGAATTACTTTAGCCTATTAAGTTGGATGATAATGGGGAATTGTAGCTACAAGCCCAATTCTTCCAACAAGAAGATATTCATGGTTCAAGCACCAACATAATCCATCTTCGGTTAGCACGAATTATCCCACACTAAACTAGGGTTGCGATCTAATCCGTCTAACCTAGGCATGGACTATTCGGATACTTGATAGCACAAATCAATAAAGCACCATCACATGTAAACAATCTAAACAAGCACAGCAAGCATAGATCGTTGAGCACATCACAGTCAAAATAGATCTAAGACAAGAATAAATTCTGAAAGTAATGATTTAATCACTAGAAGTACGATTTATTTATAAAAATCCTCTAAACATGTGACTGTCATCCATACATAATAAAACTAAAATAAAAACATAAATAAAACCCTATTACTCGTCTAGGGCTTCATTGAAACCCTAGATCTATGATCTAGCCGTCCATTGAAGTGATGAATGGCAAGTAGTTGATGGAGGAGGCCATGGAAATCCTTGGTCTTCTTCTTCTTCTTCTTGCTTCCCTCCCTTCTATGGCTGGAAGTATGGTGGTAGAATGTGTGTATATTAATTGTTAATAATGTCTAACCCTTTAATTGTAATAAAATAGGGTATATATAGATTTACAACAAGTTTTGGAAGCCTTCCTAACCCGAAACGAACTGAAACTGATGTAATTTACAGTCTAGACGTCGTTCAGCAGTTTCGTTTGCACAGGAGTCTTCAGTATACTGATATACGCAACTTTGATTTTTACACATATCGCGCGAGCGGGTCGCGCGAGCGCGACATTTGGTACCTCGCGCGAGCGATTCTCTGTTTTTCGCGCGCGCGGCTCGCGCGCGTGACTTGGCTTTTTCAGCTTCTTTCTTTATGCTTTTTCATCCCGTTTAACCTGGTTTAGGTGATTTCTTCCAAATCCTATCAAAAACTATAAAACGAAGTAAAAATATACAAAAACAGGATAAAAAGTACTAACAAATGTGAATTAAGGCGTATAATTAGGATTAGTTCTCTCCCGATCACACCCCCAAACCTACATTTTGCTAGTCCTCGAGCAAAACTAAAATAAAAACTAACTACTAATAAAATACTACTCCATTTTCGCATGGATCACGACTGCATTTAGCATATGCAACAAGCCTTTTAAACCCCTAGGTGTCCCTAGTCGGACGAGTGAAGTCTCGTGAGGGTTCTCATCAACAAGTCTCCCACAACCATCTTTATTAACTTAAAAACTTAAAAAATTTTATTAAAAAGAAAAACATAACATCCAATACTCCTTATTATAAAACAATGATTCGAAATAGAATAATGAACAAGAAGAAACAGAATCAAACGTTCACTTACATCCTGAAAAAAAACAATCCCAAGTACATGAATCGTATAAATCAATAGACTTTCTCATATAATTGCACGTGTGTGATGTGGTAGTCAAATTAACACGCGTATGTCATGATCATGGAATATAAATCGGATAACCATCCAACTATGCTTCGACTACGAATCTCATAATTAATTACACTCTAAAATGAAACACTCAGAAACATGTGTAATTTTTCTAGTATATGGGAGCAAAGGAAATATGTTTTCAAAACGAGAAATGCTCACATATGCCTCAAAAAAGACGCATGACACAAAAGAATAATAGTCTCATGGATAGGATGTCAACAATCAAGAAAAATTAATCATTACCATGTTTTAATCCCCTCCCATCGTTTTCATATCCGAACCATGCTTCCTAGGATCAAATAGGACTTTTCAAAGGTTGTATTGTAGCTCAGGTAATGAAAAAGGATAGAATGGATATATCAAGTAGTTTTAGAATGGCATTGTAAGACATGTTCGATTTCTTTCATTCTTCTTCTCTACCAACTTTCTCTTCTTTCATTCTCTTTTCATTCATTTTTCTTCTTTTCTTTCATTGTTTCAACCCTCCTCTTCTTTATTTTGTTTTCTTTTCCTTTTTCTTTTCCTGCTTCTCAAATGATTATTCATTGAATACCAAGCAACTACCCCACTAGCATCTTATTTTCTTCTTCTCAATCAACACATCGCCTTAATACTACTAAAAGTTGATCACTCTTCCAGTGGTATACTCCAAGTTGATCAAGTTAGAGCTTTTAAAGAGGATAATGATGAACAAAGAAAAAGAGGCATTGTAACGGCTCAAAGGGCGAACTAAGGAAAATTTATCTTTTATCAGTCGGCAATAAACAAAGAGGCCTAAAATCATGTCCTAAAGTCGTATGGTTCTTCAATGTTTACAATGGAAGATTATTTAACATGGTAACAAATATTTTAACTTGACTATTAACCAAAACAAGAATAATGAGACTAAACAACAAGTTAATGCGCTATTTCAATGAAATTCGACAAACACAAAATATTTATAACCCTCTAAAAAGAAAAGATAGACTCAAAAGCTCACTGGGCTTAGTCTCCACCTTGTGTTATCTAGAAATCCGAATCATATTATAGTTCACATCAAACATGTATTCAAGCGACCACGTGTAGTGCATAGGTTTATGTGCAAATCTATGATATAAATCTACGATTCGACCGATACATAACTTAAAACGCCATATCATAACTTCAGCAAATGTTTAATCACCTCTTCTCTTGTTTACCATTCTATAACAATTCAAAGTTATTTAACAAGAAGTATCAAATTAAGATTGTAAAAACGTCGGTAACATCGTCTATTTAAGCACAAGAATTGAATTTTTTTTTTAAATTAGTGCATAATAATGTGCATGTGTGTGCATACCCCCAAACCTAAACCTTTCATTGTCCCCAATGAAACAATAAAATGAAAGAAAGGAGAGTAGGTAATAAAGGAACGATAGTACCTCGATCTCAGCAAGGACAAACAGGTGAAGGTATAAGAATATAACGATAAAGTTCAAATGTACCTGTTAATACTAGACAAAAGAAACTAAACAAAGAAAAGATGAAAAACAACTAAAAGAAATATAAATAAATTAACCTAATCTATACGATATATCAAAACCAAGAAAATAACATAAACATAAACTAGAAAAGAAAATAAAGCATACGATAAAAGAAAATAAAACATAACCAGAATTATGACAACAAACAAAAACCTGATGGAAAAAGGACCTACGAAACAAAAACAGAAATGGAAAAACTACCTGATCAAGTATGGAAGACTGATATAGAAAACAAAAGAAAATATCAGAAAAATAGGGTATCGCGCGCGCGAATTCCAAAATTTTAAATTTTTTTTTTTTAATATCGCGCCAGCGGGACCCCATCGCGCCCGCGAGCTACCTCGCGCCCGTGAAACCAGGCGCGAGAAGAAGCAGAGGCATCATATAAGAAAAAACAAGGAAAAACCACTAAGGGGCAAACTCGCGCCAACGGGCCGCGCGAGCGATATCTCGCGCGAGCGGATCGCGCGCGCGATTTGGGTGTTTTCCATTTTTTAGCTAAAATTATGTATATAGTATTAAAATAAATTAATTCCAACCCCCAAACCTGTCCAGAATGTCCAAAACAGACTCAAACAGACTCAAAAATGACCAAAAATAAGAAAAACGAACAAAATAAAGCTTGGGTTGCCTCCCAAGAAGCGCTAACTTTTACGTCTTCAGCTAGACCGTTCTAGCTCAAGACTTACGGAGGTTGAAAATCAGACTTCGTACCCCTAAGAATATCAGGTAGAGCTCGATGGTAAGCAAAAATTACGTCGCTTCGAATTAATTCAATCGACTATTTGTCAGTATGTTCAAATCGATTTCTTACCTTTCGAGTAGATTCAGCATTAGGGTCTGAGGTATTAGGGTTCATCCACTCATCATCCGCTATATCTTTGTCGTTACTCACATTTATTGCTTTGTTAGGCTCAATATTCCGTCTTACCTCACCTTCCGCCTCACATAGGTAATCGTCATCTTTAGGAGGTTGATCAATAGCGTTAAAAACGTTTAATTTTAAGTTCATGTTCCCAAACGACACTTTCATTACCCCCGTTCGGCAGTTGACACGTGCGTTGGCCGTGGCTAAGAATGGACGACCAAGAATAACAGGAGTGTATTTTCTAGCATCTAGCACCGGTTCGGTGTCAAGGACCATAAAATCAACGGGATAGAAACATTGATCAACTTTTACTAGGACGTCTTTGACGATTCCTCTAGGTACTTTGACGGAACGATCCGCTAATTGAATAGTAGCGGCCTTAGGTTTAAGTTCACCTAATCCTAGTTGTTTGTAGACATGATAAGGTAAGAGGTTAACACTAGCTCCTAAGTCAAGGAGAGCCCGATGAATGATAGTGTCACCTATGACATATGAAATCGTAGGCGTACCTGGATCCTTGTGCTTCGGAGGAGCGTGTTGAAAAACTGAACTTACTTTTTCCGTGAGGAAGACCTTTTTAGGAGTATGACTGCGTATTTTGAGCTTTTGTGTGCATAGGTCTTTAAGACATTTAGCGTAAGCGGGAATTTGTTTAATAGCATCAAGGAAAGGAATATTAATTTTAACTTGTTTAAACACCTCGAGTATATCTTCCATTTTTTACCCTTCCTTGGGCAAATGTGATGGTCCCTCAACATTAGGTGGATATGGCATTCTCGGAATATAATTTGTTGAGACCGGTTCATTTTCTTTTCTACTTTGATTCACGTCCTCACCCCTCTCTTTATTAGAGTTGATGTTCACATCTATCACATTCTCATTCTTATTAGGGGTTTCTATCACCTCCTCTCGTGTAGTCATCCTAGTTGAGACGGCGTTTACTTGTTCATTCGACCCCTTAACCTCATATTGTCCCTTAGGGTTTTGAATTGTTTGACTAGGCAACGTCCCCTCGTTTCTACGACTCGCAACAGTAGCTAGTTGTCCCATTTGGGATTCAAGCTTCGCAATGGATTGTGTATGTGAGTGCACTATTTGTGCTTGTGCCTGTACTTGCATTTCAATTTTATTAAGGGATGCCAACACCTTTTCCTAAAAAATGTTACCCCTTGGAGGGTTCGGATTAGGATGCGGTTGTTGGTATTGATTAGGTTGAAACTGAGGTCGATATGCATTAGGAAAATTAGTCGCCTCATTAGGATTATTATTATTATTTTTCCAAGAGAAGTTAGGATGGTTTCTCCATGGCGCATCCGGATTATTAGTAGTCGAATTATAATTATTTCGTGGGTATTGTTGAATAGAGTTAATGTGTTGCTCCACGAATTCCGGATATTGACTCGCCGATGGACATGCAAGGATAGAATGTGACGGATCGGAACATAATGCACAAATTTCATGAGCGGGTGAGGCTGTCGTTTGGTTCATTGTTAAAAGTCGGTCAAGTTTGTTAGATAGTTCTTTTATTTCAATTGAATGACTTGACTCGAACTTTACCTCTCTCTTAGGTTAATTAAGATATCCCTTAGAACGTACTGACACAGTCTGATGCATCGAGTTCTCGCTTAACATTTCAAAAATTTTCCAGGCTTCATCGGCACTTTTGTGTAGGAAGGTACCCGCACAAACAGCATCGACGGTGTTACGGACCGAAGGAATAAGTCCCTCGTAAAAGACCTGGACCAACTGCCACTTAGGAACCTGATGATGTGGACACGAACGTAATAATTCTTTAAATTTTTCCCACGTGTTGTAGAGTGATTCCCCATCTTGCATCACAAAGTTTGTTATAGATTTTCTTATCTGATTCGTACGCATAATCGGGAAAAACTTTTGTAAAAATGCGGTGTGTAAGTCTTCCCATGTTCTAATTGTGTTTGGCTCCAAAGATTGAAGCCAATATTTAGCTTTATCTTTTAAAGAGAATGGAAAGAGCCGCAATTTTAATTCATCATCAGTTAAGTTTTGGATTTTCAAAGTAGAACATATATCTTGAAAATCTCCTAAGTGTTTATATGGATCTTCATTTAAACGGGCATGGAAAGATGGAAGTAGCGAGATGGTAGACGACTTTATCTCAAAGTGAGATGCCGTCGCCTCCGATAAGTCGATACAAGTTTGTGGCGTGTAAGTCGTCGGAATAAAATAATCTCTAAGTGGAGGAGGTGGTGGTATATTAAGATTATTCATATTAGCTCCGTTGTTATTTTGGTTGTTTTCGTTATTATTTCCAATGTCTGCCATTTCAATTGGTTCTATGTTATTAAAGCGTGGTTTCTTTAGTCTTGTAAGAGTACTACGTATTTCGGACTCAAATAAAGACGTTGGTTTCGGTGTCAAATCGTCGTCTATTAAAAACCGTGTTCTAGAAGTTAAGTTGGAAGACTTGTTAAGTCTTAATGTACGTTCAAGTTCAGAGTCAAAAGGTTTTAATTCCGGTTTATTCGAACGTGTACCTAACATAAACTAAAAGAAAGTAAACTAAAAACAAAGACTGACTAAACTAAAAAAAACAAATAGCAATAACGCAACTAAGATAACAAACACTCAACTACTGTGATGCATGAATATTATCCTGTAATGCAATGACCGCGTCAAGCCCAGCGCCCCGGGTTTCCTAGCTAATGCGGTGCAATTAACCCTAAACTAATGC
Organism: Hydrangea macrophylla; assembly: GCA_033977485.1. NCBI lineage: Eukaryota > Viridiplantae > Streptophyta > Magnoliopsida > Cornales > Hydrangeaceae > Hydrangea > Hydrangea macrophylla. The sequence continues at coordinate 5,759,512 of CM066990.1, read as the reverse complement.
AAATAGTGCGTCACAGCGCCCTGACTTACAGTGCTTTAAAGCGAGTTTCACAAGAAGCAATTTATTTTATTTTATTTATATTTTTATTTGCATAAGCTCCTTTGATGTAATTAGCTGCTCCACTCGGAAACGTTGACTACAAAATAAAAGAACAAGTTAGTAACTAAAAACAAAACGGAAAATAAAAAAAAATAAAAAAAAATAAACTAACCTAATATTTACGAATTAACTAAACTAAGATTATAAAACTAAAGGTAGTAATGCAATCCCCGGCAACGGCGCCAAAAATTGATCTTGTCAGAATCAAGATATAAAAAGTGTTCTTTACTTTTCAAAAGATTTGTAGTGTGGAAGTAAAGGTCGAACCCACAGAGATTGATTAACTACAGCGACTTGATTTTAAAACCTAACTTTAGTTAATTATGAAAACGGATTTTGATTTGGTTTGAATTAAACTAAATAACAATAAAACTAAATCTAAACTATGAAAGCAATTAAAAGTGTTTTTGTAAATATGTAAAGTGAACCTAGGATTGCAACTCCACCACTAACTTCATAATAAGGAATATTTATGAATTACTTTAGCCTATTAAGTTGGATGATAATGGGGAATTGTAGCTACAAGCCCAATTCCTCCGACAAGAAGATATTCATGGTTCAAGCACCAACATAATCCATCTTCGGTTAGCACGAATTATCCCACACTAAACTAGGGTTGCGATCTAATCCGTCTAACCTAGGCATGGACTATTCGGATACTTGATAACACAAATCAATAAAGCACCATCACATGTAAACAATCTAAACAAGTACAGTAAGCATAGATCGTTGAGCACATCACAGTCAAAATAGATCTAAGACAAGAATAAATTCTGAAAGTAATGATTTAATCACTAGAAGTACGATTTATTTATAAAAATCCTCTAAACATGTGACTGTCATCCATACATAATAAAACTAAAATAAAAACATAAATAAAGCCCTATTACTCATCTAGGGCTTCATTGAAACCCTAGATCAATGATCTAGCCGTCCATTGAAGTGATGAATGGCAAGTAGTTGATGGAGGAGGCCATGGAAACCCTTGGTCTTCTTCTTCTTCTTCTTGCTTCCCTCCCTTCAATGGCTGGAAGTATGGTTGTAGAATGTGTGTATATTAATTGCTAATAATGTCTAACCCTTTAATTATAATAAAATAGGGTATATATAGATTTACAACAAGTTTTGGAAGCCTTCCTAACCCGAAACGAACTGAAACTGATGTAATTTACAGTCTAGACGTCGTTCAGCAGTTTCGTTTGCACAGGAGTCTTCAGTATACTGAAATACGCAACTTTGATTTTTACACATATCGCGCGAGCGGGTCGCGCGAGCGCGACATTTGGTACCTCGCGTGCGCGGATCGCGCGAGCGATATCTGGGTTTCTCGCGCGAGCGGATCGCGCGAGCGATTCTCTATTTTTCGCCCGCGCGGCTCGCGCGCGCGACTTGGCTTTTTCAGCTTCTTTCTTTATGCTTTTTCATCCTGTTTAACCTGGTTTAGGTGATTTCTTCCAAATCTTGTCAAAAACTAGAAAACGAAGTAAAAATATACAAAAACAGGATAAAAAGTACTAACAAATGTGAATTAAGGCGTATAATTAGGATTAGTTCTCTCCCGATCAATAGCGTTGAGAGAACCTAAAATGGAAAGATGAAAAAAGAAAAAGAAAAAATATTTCCAATTCCAAAAGGGGAGGCACAATCATTTCGGGTTTAAACGAGATTGTTTTTAAATTGAAATTATAAACATAGCTCCAAAGAAGACCACAAGCACGACTTCTTGGGTCCGTCCCTCCAGTTCAGGATGATTAGTCTGCATTATAGACACAAGTGTACCAATAGCTAAGGAGCAAGAAAGAATACTACATCTAGAGGATACCTTGACTCGTCAGGGGCAACAATTGCAACTTCTCAAGGAGGAGGATTGGCTTAATGATGGTATACGTGGGGATCACGGGATGAAAATGAAGGTTAAGTTGGACCGCTTAGATAGTGTAGTGAAGAAATCCTGTGGAGTTGATGACTATCTCCTAGACCTTAAGGGCTTCTTCGAACCTTCAAAGATCAAATACCCCAAGAATTTTAAAATGCCTGACCCATAAAAGTTTGATGGGACAGGGAACCCCAAGAGCCACTTGAAGATGTTTGTCACTGCCTTAAGGCTTATAGGGTTGGAGATTGAGCACCTGGCTGAGTTGTTCTCACGATACTTATCCGGAGGAGCCTTGTAGTGGTTCCTAGCTCTTGAATCTTCTAAGACCCGGCTGTGGGAGGATATTTTGACCAAATTTGTGAAGCAGTATGCCTACAATACTGAGTTAGATGTTACCATACGAGACCTTAAGACCACTAGGCAAGATAACTAGGAATCTTTTGCCATATTCTTGACCCATTAGAGGAATAAGGTTGTCAAAATGGCAAATAGGCCAACTGAGAAAGAGCAATGATCATAAAGAATCTGCTACCCAACTAAAATGACGCATGTGCTTGATGTCGATTACCACCTTTGATCAGTTATTTGATGTTGGGACCCAAGATAGAAGATACCTTAAGGGATGGAAAAATCAAAAAGGAAGAAATTAATTCAAGGAAGAAACCTACTGGAGGAAACTACGATGCTGAACCAGATATCAATGTCCTTCACCAAAATTGTAGCCAAAATTCCTACCCGAACCCCCAAAATATCAATTGCTCTAGAACCTTCGCCGATCTTAACCTACCCTTGTCCACCATACTAGATCGACTCATCCAAAAAGGCCACCTTAAGCCCTTAGATCCAAGGCCACCATCAAATCCGATCCCACCAGGATATAACCCCACTAGATACTGTGCCTTTCACCAAGAACATGGCCATTCCACTGACCATTGCACCCGAATTTGCCATAAAATCTAAGACCTTATTGACAATAAAGTCATTGCACCCCCATCCACTCAATCTAATATCACCTGAAATCTGCTGCCAAATCATCGTGCTGTGCTACCACCCAGAATATCAACCTTATTAACCTTCATCTTACAAATTATAACCCGTCCGCATACATCACCCCCATAACCAACCCTGAGCCTGTGGTTATCCTCCCAAAAGGTGCTAAAATTTGTAGTATGAACCATGGAAAAGAATTAAACTTCTTGGAAGATGAAAATGATGATGAGGCAAACATTTTCTTTTTGGAAGAATTAGACCTTGGGTTGCATGACATCAAGTGGTGGGATGGACAATCTCCCGACAACTCGATATGGCACGAACTTAGAAAAGAGCCTGAGGTCACTGACTATGATAAAGAGCGGATGGAGAATATGGATCACGTATCCATGAACCTGCTATTTGGGGGACCTAGACCTAAGGATGGCAGTGAAGGTGCTAATGAAGTGGTGATGCTGGAAACTGCTCTTGAGCATGGATGCTAATGGACTACTTAACGATGAAGAGTTTTTAAATAAAGTGCTCATGATAAACCTGCAGAGTCAAAGGTCTAGGTTGAGTTTTGTTTGGTCCTTAGGGCTTGAAATATTGTGCTTGATCAAGAGTTTAGTAATCGAGTTTGAAAAAAAAAAGAGTCTAGTAACATATTTCTTTTTCTTCTATTCAATAAAAATAATTTTCATCTTTTCTGTTGTGACAAATTATGAGTGTGCGGATTGCATGATGAAAAGAGAAAATGAATCACCCAAGAAATCGTTAAGAGACTTCACATATGAATTAGAGTATTGAGAAAGATCCTAAAATGTGTTTAGATTAGTTCTTTGCTAAACTCCAAATGAAAGCCAAAAGCTATTGCTCTATTCAAAAGGCTGAAAAAGATTTTTAACTAAGCTCTAAAAGACATACTCAGAACTGATCCCCTTCAAGACCCATTCGTTTTCTATCTGATACTTGTATCTAATCTCATCTTTCGTTAAATGAGAGTGAAATTGGTGCCTAGACTAAGGAGTGAGATTTATTGAAAGCTATGGTGATCATGTGGTATAAGGCCTTTGCCTAAAAAAAATAAAAAAAATAAAAAATTGTCCTTGCGGGAAAACTTCTCAGGCCTCGAAAGTTATCAATGAAATAAAGAAGTAGGCATGTCAATACTTACTTTCCAAAACCTGTGGACTCGGAGACGGGTAGAAGAGACAAAAGAAAAGAAAAAATAGAGAAAGAGAAGAAGTAGAAATTGAGAAAAGAAAAGGGCTGGATGAGAATGCGAAAAGATAGAGAATGACAAAAATAATAATAATAATAATAATAATGAGAAGAAGAAGAAGTAGAAGAAGAAGAAGAAGAAGAAGAAGAACCCATAGGTCGATATTGACTATGGCGGGAAGTGGATGTGAGAAAATACGTCTTGTTCCTTGGTAGAAAGAATAAAAGAACCGTAAATTGACATTGACTATTATGAAAACTCGAAGTCAAAGTACACCTTATTCTTTAGAGATAAATATGATTAGATGACACAGATATTAAAAAGTGGAGAGGTACAAAGATTTGACTCGTATGGATGAAACAAAAGAAAAATAATAAAAAATGAAGATTGCTAGGTAAAAACCCGAAAGGGCACCTAGGCAAAACTTACAGCAAAAAAAAGAGAAAGAAAGAAAAAATAAGGTGAAGGTGTTATACCATAATTGAACCTATGCTTACTAAGATGGATCTAATTGTTAAAAGCTTTGAGCACTAGTTTTCATCTTAGCATTAAATTTAGACCAAGTTAGCTCAAATTTTATGTCATCAAGTTTTTATCTAGAAAATCCATTCTTCCTTATGAATATGAATATGATTGAGTTTGAAATTCTTCAATTTGACCACACTCAAAAGATCAGTATGCCTAGTCTCATGTCATCATTAAACTACGTTTGACCTGATTCCCATTAGGGGATACGTAGGCAACCTCCAAAAAGGTTCGATCTTGCCCATGCTTAAGTCTCATCTCTAGAGTCATGACTCAATTCAAGCCTCGCTTCTCAATCCTGATACTAGCCCTATTCTTGCTTTAAACTATGTTTGACCTGATTCTCATTAGGGGATACGTAGGCAACCTCTCAACAGGTTCGGTCTTAGCCATTGACCTAAGACCATATACCCTTCACACTAGGGGCAAGGCCCCCTTTGAAATCTTGTGTGTTTGCTTTGCCCTTATACTAGGGGCAAGCCCCATCATGGACTTTAAAGTTAATTATGTGATGGATAAATCCTTGACCAATGAGTATACTTCGATTTCAATCTAGCCTATGCACTTTGTTTTCCTACAAGGCGCAAGCCCTTATCTTGAAATTTATGTCAATTGTATATAAGGGGCAAGCCCTTCACTCCGTGGGTTTAGTTTGATTACTGAAAGAACTTGTCGTTTATTGATTTGCAGACAAGGTTCAATCCCCCTACTGCCCGTTTTGTTCAGCCTAGTCCAACCCCTTGTCATATACAAGGGGAAAGCCAACTCCAAGTCCCTTGTCATAAATAAGGGACAATGTTATTCTGAGGTGATGTCTTCATGTGAGTTTAGATGGAGTCATATTTTTTTACTCTTTGACTAGAAATGAAAGTTTGAGGCTATAATGCAGAGAGAGTAATGAATTGATTAACACGATTAGGAGAAATTTTCTATTCTTAAATGTATGCATGAAATCTCATCTCAAAGAATGGATGAATAGTAAAAGAATAATCTATATCATGCGCGAGGTACATCACTCGTAATAAGACATTGTGTCAATATAAAGCAAAGAAAGAAAAAAAGATATATGATTTTAGTGTCTCTGGTTGAGTTTTAAATTCGAGTTTGAGTCATTGAGTCATAGACTTTGAGGTTTGTTGTAAGCAATAAGTTAAGAATATTTGAAGTATAACATAAAGAAAGGAGTCTATGAGCATCTGTGTGATCTTTTGAAATGAGTCGTGTTCACAGCATTATGGTAGTGTTCACATCTCTTGAATTTCATAAATTTAATCCCCATGATTTCAAGATAATGATTTGTGTAATGCATATGCGGTTCACCTTTAATGGTCCTATAATGTTTCCCCTTTAAAAGTAGTTCGCCTTCACTGTCTCTTCATGGATTTATGATTGAGCGGGTTTTCCCCATATAGCATGATAATCTTATTGCATATTCATTTTAGTTTCATGCACCACACTCATTGTTCGCTTTAAATGGCTTGACGGTGTGCTTCCTAAAGAGTAGTTCACCTTCAAGGCTCTACGTGTTGATTGACCGGGTAACCCCCGCATTTGCATATTGATCACATTGCATGTGCATATGAATCCCCAATAGAGCAATTATTGATCGGTGAAGAATAGTTGCCGTTTATAGTCCTAAAAATACGCTTTGTTAGCCCATTTCATGTAGTTATTAAGTGATTTTTAGTAAGTATTCTATATTTTGTAGGTTTTGGAGCTTTAATATGAAAATGCACAAAAATCCAATAATTAGTGGCTTTGGAAGTCATTCTGGGCTCAAATGGTGAATCCGGTGAAAGCTGAATGCAGTAGAAGTCTCGGAAAATTGCATTTTTGACAAAGGATACTTTGGATTTGAGAAATTTCTCTAGAGATATAAAATGTAGATCTTTGAGTTACGGACGCGTGGCTTCAAAAGGCGAGTCAATCCGAGTTCCGAGCAGAAAGTTATCGCAATTCTACGAAAGTTGCGCAGTGCAGCGAAAAGGACCTCGCGCGAGCGGGTCGCGCGAGCGACCTGTGCAAAAATCAAAAATACGTATTTTGTTAAATTAAAGTGCCCAGCGAAGGTGGTTTGTGCATATGACGTCCAGATTACATAATATAGCAGTTTTAGTGCGATTTAGCTTAGGAAAGCTTCCTAAATCCTTCCAAACTCTATATAAATCCTATTCTAAATCAAATTTAGGATTACACATCATTATACACATTAGATACATCAAATTATACATTGTTTTCATCCATTAAAGAGAGAAAAGCAAGGAGAAGAAGAAGAAGACCAAGGATTTCCATGGCCTCCCCCATCAACCTCTTGCTATTCATCAATTCTATGGCCAACTAAACCTAGATCTAGGGTTTCAATGAAACCCTAGCCAAGTAATAGGGTTTTATTTATGTTTTTATGTTAGTTTTATTATGTATGGATGATGATTACATGTTTAGAGGATTTTTATAAATAAATCGTACTTTTATTGATTAAATCATTACTTTCAAAGTTTATTATTGTCTTAGATTTATTTTGACTGTGATGTGCTTAATGATCTATATTTGATGTGCTTGTATAGATTGTTTAAATGTAATGGTGCTTTATTGAATTGTGCTATCAAGTATCCGAATAGTCCATGCCTAGATTAGACGGATTATACTACAACCCTAGTATAGTGTGGGATAATTCGTGCTAACCGAAGATGGATTATGTTGGTGCTTGAACCATAGTTATTTTCTTGACGGAGGAATTGGGCTTGTAGCTGCAATTCCTCATTATCATCCAACTTAGTAAGCTAAAGTAATTCATAAATATTCCTTATTATGAAGCTAGTGGTGGATTTGCAATCCTAGGTTCCATTAAACATTATTTAAAACAACTTTAATTGCTTTCATAGTTTAGATTTAGTTTTATTGTTATTAGTTTAATTAAAATCAAATCAAAATCCGTTTTCATAATTAACTAAAATTAGGTTTTAAAATTAAGTCGCTGTAGTTAATCAATCTCTGTGGGTTCGATCTTTACTTTCACACTGCAAATCTTTTGAAAAGTAAAGAACACTTTTTATATCTTGATTCTGACAAGATCACCCATTAGCATTGCATTGCATTAGTCTTTGAAAATTTCCAGCATTGTTAAATCGATTATGTTGAACATGGTTTGAGTCATGCATGGTGTCCCTGGTTCACCTTAAGTGGATTTGGAAGTAGCTTTTCCCCAACAGAGTGATGTCGCATTTATAATTCAATTTCCTAACAAAATTGTTTGCCTTCTAGGCTCTTTTTGAATTTGTTGTTGAGCAGTTACTGCATCTGTGCATTGATTTCAGCATCTCTTCTAAGCCATACATTGCTTCAACTATCCATGCCATCTACGCTATCTACCATCCATGCTTTCTATGCTATATACAGATCCATGCTTTCTTTGCTCCTTGCAATCCATGTTCTCCATAAATCCATGCACTCCATAAATCTATGCTCTCTGCATTTATACCGCATTTATATTATATTTATTCTCTGCCCTTATGAAGTCTGCAGCCTATGCACTCTTATTATCTCTGACCTCTGAACCCGCTACTTAACATGAAATGCTATGTATAGAGATCTCTGCATCTTAGCCTCTGCTTTCTGCTCTCAACACCTCTGCACTCCCTACTTTGCATGAAATGCTACATACGGAGATCTCAGCTCCTGCATCTTAGCCTCTACTTTCTGCTCTCACTACCTCTACACTCCCTACCTAGTATGAAGTGCTACGTATGGAGATCAGATCTCTGCATCTCAGCCTCCGCACTCTACTCTCAGCATCTCTGTACTCCCTACTTAGCATGAACTACTATGTATGGAGAACTCTGCATCTTTGCCTCTACTCTCTATAAATGCTCGTGATGTTCGCCGTATTAGGCTTATCACTACGTTGTTTAGGTCCAGTTTACCTTAAGTGGCTCTGGGGACCTTTTTGTCTCCACCGAGCTCATGCAAAGAGCTATGCACAGAGATGTCACAAAGCCCTCGATGAGGCACCCTTGCATTGTCCATGCTAAGGACATTCATTCATTGCATCATCCGCGATAAAGACACACCCCTTGGTTGCATCCTCTCTGCTAAGGACACCGTTCATGATACCCCGAGTGTGTTGCATGTTAGCGGTAGTTTGAGTCTCATATCATTCATTATGTTTTACATGAATTAATATTGTTTGCACATGGTATGCTCATTTGGATTATGGTTGGTTTGATTTCCTATGAAGGAATACGTAGGTAGCTCTTTTGATCACGACCACTTGATTTTTGAGATTTTCTTTGTGTGCTTGCATGTGTTGATTCTCTCAATTTTCTTCCTAAAGTCTTCTTGACTCACTAAAAGGCTATCATGCATGCTTTGACATTCCCTTATAATGCGCATTTCTTGCAAAGCTCTGTCAAAGAGGGGAAAACTGTAGACACCCTATTTTGGTTCGACATTCGACAAAAGGAACCCGCCTAAAAAAAAACCTGATGATTGGAATCAAGATTTGTGGAATGACGGTTTTATGATGCAAAACTCCGTGAAGCACCTGGTCTTTGAGATATGTTAGAATAACCTTTAGGAATACTTAGGTACGTTAGAAACTCAATTTAGAGACAAAAACCCAATTTAGGTTAGCTTTTTCACATGAAATGACGAAAAATTGCCTTTTACCGAGCAAAATCTAGACCTCAGGGTGGGATCCTGAGAACTCCGTTTACAAAATAGTCCTAAAATAGGCTAATTTAGTAACCTAAGTCTTCATATTGGCCGAAAACCACTTAGGAGAATTTTCACCCTTTTTGCACCTTACAGGTTTGCTCCGTCTTGGAGTCAATCTCACTCTTTTGACCATAACTCAAAATATTCAAACTCTTTTTACATGAGAATAAAAACATCTTAAACTAGACTTCCATACCTTTCCAATGGTATATCATAAGCCCAAAAAGGATAACCGAGTTGAGAGAATGAAGTTCGGAAAGTCTGGAGTGAAAACACAACTTCTGGGCAGAGAGCCATGATGGCTCTGAGGCTGAGTGCTGTGTGGAACTCTTAGACTTTTGCATGGTAGCTCTGAGTGACACTATGACTCTTTGATACTTTAGATGCATTCTGGAGCCTTGATTTGACCCCAATCCGCGTGAAAATGCCCAAAAAATAAAAAAATTAAGTTTTTTTTTTATCCCACGTCGCTTAGCTATAGAGTTTTTCACCCAAATCTTCAACTATAAAAAGGGGTCCTCCCCTCCCCATTCAACAAACCTGAAAATCTTGAGAACTAAAGAGCTTAAGGAAACCCCCTCCGAGGATTCTGAAGCACTCAAAGTTTTTTGAAAAGTTTAATATTTTAGTTTTGAGGGTTCTTGGAGTCCGAGGTGCCGACGAAGCCCTGCAGAAGTATTATGAGAGAAGTTCTTGAGGTAAGCTCCTTCTTCTTCCTTGTTTTGTTTTTCTTTACTTTCCTATTTTGATCTTTATTTTCTTAGATCTAGGTTTAATTTATTGTTTGTTCTTCGCGTTCTTTATTTTTTGCTTTTCATCTTTAAAGTTCTAGGGTAGCTGTATTTCCTTGTTTTAGCATCCATTCAAGTAGAGTTATCCCAGCAGAGCTACCCCCAAATATTGTGGTAGCTGGAGTTATGGGGTGGATATCCAATCCATAGATATACGACCCTGGAGATAATAAGCCTTACTCGAATCTATGAGTCTAGAATTAGGGCATTCATATAGGAATCATGTACTAATTCATACTAGTTGGGATAGTAGGCTATCCCTACTTTATCCATGCATAATAATTTATCCACGTATCCATGCACGTGCATACACTTGCACACTATCCTCACATAGAATAGTAGGTTATCCATATAACACTTAATTAGGCTTGCACATGCACACTACTTCACTAGTAGTCATGTTTGGACATGCATATACACTATCCATTCTTAGAATAGTAGGATATTCTTAGATTGTCCTCTATATATTATGTTTTATTGTTCAAACCATGGTTAATTAGGGTAATTGAGAGTGCTTTGCTATCCCTGGTAAGTTCTCTACGTCCCTCTTATTTACTACTTTCTTAGAATCACATAGAAGCATGCTTAGGTGGATAAAACACAGATTTAAATTTCCTATATGATTATTTGTGCATAGGATTCATGTTTTTCTAGGGTTTTGAGTGTGATTTTCACGTTTAATTCATTTTTATTTCCTTTTGCATGCATAGGGGAGCATAGTAACACGTTTAGTCCCCCAATTACTATTTTAGCACGTACATTGCATGTAATTGCTTAGTTTCTTGCACGATTTTATTTCTCTAGCTATTTATAATTTAAATAGGATTGCATTAGTGTAATTGAAATGGTCTTCATAATCTTTAGTCAAACACCTTGAAAGCTGAGTAGAGGCCCATCTCATGATAGGGCAAAAGGGGGTGTTTTACCACGATTTAGCTCCTTCCTCTCTCATACCTTAACACTCGAACCGAGTTCTTTGGTGGTGCTCTCTATCCATTGGACATGATAGATTTAGTTTTCTTGGTTTCCTTTGTCAAACAAAGTGGTGACTCAATTAGTGAGGATCTCTCTGGATTTAGCCTTGTGGGATAAAACATGGATTACTCACTCGTGTAGCCTCGGATATGGATCATGGGCATTGATAGTTGCCTTGGGTTGGATAAAAATCCCCATGGAATCCAAAATACGAGTAATCCAAATCGGTCAGATCGGATGAAGGCTAATGAAGGGTGGTGAACCTCACTCGTGGCTGTTGACATGAGATTTGAAATGGGACAATTAATCAGGCTTAATCCTTTTAGGCCTCAAAGCTTGGTTCGGGTACCCACAGATGCCGATGATCTTTCTGGTGCCATTCTATAGGTGGCTTTGGCTAGCACTGATGCTTGGGACAACTTTCGTTCCGAGGTTGGTTATGAGACCTACCATGGTCGCTTTCTGATGCCTAGCTTCTCACTTCTGGATGTGAGTTCTTCTTGTTTTATGCTTTTGTCTCTATTCATCGCCTATATTTTTGGCTCATCTTTCCCCTACCTTATTTTGTGCCTATAGTTTCGCGGGCTATATCAGAGACATGCTCCTCCAGCCTCTGACCCTATCCCTCTTTGGGACTGGACCATTAATGTTTTGGGTGCTGATGGTTCCCCCCAGGTTATGGAGGTACCACGAGTCACGTGCGAGTATCCTACCTAGCTAGAAGGCATCCTCAACATCCCTTGGAGCTATGTTAAGGAGGGTTACGCATTGGCAGCTAGCCTGCGGTCTTTGATCCTTAACGAGACCACAGGGTATGTCTCTATTTTTGTGCATCTTAAGGTTATGAGATTCTAATCCTAGGTTTTGTTCTTGACAGATGGATGGTTTGTGGCAGTTTGCCACTAACTTGATGGTGTCCTTGGTAAGTTTCTGACTTGACTCCATTTTTGTACTTTTATTGGCTCACAACTGACTGTTTTTGTTTTGTTTATGTGTGCAGTATCGAGGAGCTAGCGCTGGTTCCTCGAAGTCTAAGCCAAGGTGCAAATGAGGTAGGAGACCATTGCTGATGTATATTCTGGGTGGCCCAATTCAGGATGAAAAGGAGGACTGAGGCATCCTGAGTGGGGACTTTTGTTTTGTCTCCATTTTATATTTTCAATTGGTTAAATCTGTGTATTTTGTGGATGATGGATGATGTTTAGGATAGTTTGTCACCTCTAACGAGATATTATGATGTTTTGCCTTTAGACCGGAAGTTTCCAATTTGGAGGCGCAATTGTGTACTTGTTTTAGTTGGTGATCATATGATGATACATATGTGCACTATGATTCTGTGATTGTTGATGCTACTGCTATGAGCAGCTTTATGATAGTGAGTGTATTTGCTTTGCAGGTGGGATAGTTCGTGAAATGGGAGGTGCTGTCAAAATTTTAAGTTTTGCTAGAGTTGCGACGGAAAGTATGGCATTGTATAATCTCGCATAACTCATGGATTGGCTGAACATCACGGATGGTATGGAACGGATCAACCTTTTCAGTTATGGCTTGACTGAACTATTCCCTCTCTACCAAATGGCTCTGAATACTGAATTCATGCGTGCTGCTATTGTTCACTGGGATCCAGTTACTATGTCTTCAAATTTAACGGCCTAGAGATTTGTCCCATATATGAAGAATTCTATGCCATCCTTGGCTATGATCTAGACTCAAACTTGATTCTTTCTCCTGCTGATACCCCTAGCCCTACTCGTGGCTTGGCTAAATATCTTGACTGTCCGAATACTGTCTCTTATCGACTGGTTCAGGGTGACCTTTTTGACATTGCATCTATCATTGCCCGTTATGCTAGCCCTGGAAATATCAGAGTTTATGATGCTTCCAGTGGAACCGCTCTGATCTTGTGCATGACTTCACATTTCCTGTTCTCGAGCACTTCTAGTGCTTTGGTGTAGGTTTGCCTTGGACTGAAATTAGGCAAGAACCCCATGGCTATTATTCTAGCTAAAACCCTAAATGGTTTGGACAATGCCTTCAATTAAGGAACTCTTCTCTTTTTTAGGGCGCCTTTGGTATTGCCAGCTTTGTTATATGATCGTCTTCAACTATGGATGGGCCGTGTGCCACCGGTTACTTTCGTAGCACTGTGCATCATTCTCATTATACTTTTGCCGACTGGGTTCGCATGATGAGTACTCTATCTGAGGCAGATATTTGCTGGACTATGGGGCATTGGGGCCTTCATGCTATGACTACAAGCCTTGGGGATCACCAGAGAGTGTGGTTAATGGGTATTAAAGAGACTTCTTTCTATCATCCTTGTTGGTTGGCTAGGTAGTACAGGCACATTCAATACGTCCCCCAGTTTGCTTCTAGAGTTAGAGTTGTTACCATTGCTGCCTTCATCAATGGTTGGACTTACCAGGTGAAGGCCTATTTTTAAAGACCTTTGAAAAAATAACACAAATAAGACCAGACTTGACAAATTTTGCTTCTTCCTCTCTATATCTTTGATATTTGTGATTGCTTTTGCAAACTTTAATTTTTTTCAACCATTCCTGCTTTTGCAATATTCGAAGTTTGTTTATCGATGGACCTAGATTACTTTGAGAACATTATTTCATGCATCTTGGCTTTCTGAAAACTAACAAGATTTTGATTAGATGTCGCTTTTGGTACTTGCTTGGCATGCTTGGGTGATTAGAGGTAAACGAGGCAGGTAGCCGAAGTTTGCCCCTAGTTTGAGATATAAATGGTTATGAGGCAAACGAGGTAGATGACTGAAGTTTGCCCCTAGTTTAGGAGAGATTTAGGAAAACGAGACAGGTGGCCAAAGTTTGCCCCTAGTGTGAAGGGTGGTTTCTGGGTCATGGTACGGACTGCGACTTTATTTCTCTCATACACTCATAACTTTTGCCTAGGCACTAGTGGAGTGACCTAGCGAGCCTTTTTCTCTCTTTTGTTATTTATCACTTTGGAATTAGCTCTAATCTTTGTCTAGGCATCCTTTCAGATTTTTGACCAAGCGAACCATCTTTTTTTTTTCTTTTTGAAAGTCTACCTATGTACCCCTGAGGGATCAAGTCCAATATAGTTTGGGCCAAGGCAGGAAGGAAGTTGGTTATTTTCTGGTGGGTGGGACAACCAAACCAAAGTGGCTGTCGTTGTATCCCCGAGTGGGAATCAGGTCGAGCGTAGTTCAAAGCAAGGTTTGAAGAAAAAAGGTGAAAGTCTAGCACAGTACTTTTTGAGGCGTTCAAGGTTGATTGGTTCCTTGAATTCAGCACCGTCGAGCTCTAGAAGGTAGGTCGCTCCTCCAAAAAGGATAGTTTTAAAGATATAAGGGCCAACCCATTTAGGTTTGAATTTTTTGCGTAGATCGAAGGTTAGGACTCGCAGCTCTTTGAGGACAAGGTCACCTTCGATAATTTTCCTCCGACGAACCTTCTTGTTAAAAGTGCGGGCTATCCTCCTTTGATAAATTCGGACATGGTCAACTACTGCGAGGCACTTTGCATCTATGAGTGACAAATCTTCGTATCATTCTCTTAACCAATCGGATTCCAAGATTTCACATTCGGCCACCACTCGCAACGATGGTAATTCTATCTCGACTGAGAGTACTGCTTCTATCCCATATACCAGTGAATAAGGAGTTGCTCCTGTAAACACCCTTATCGATGTCATGTACCCCCAGAGTGCAAACGGTAGCTTCTTGTGCCAATCTTTGTATGTATCAGCCGATTTCTACAGTATGGTTTTGACCTTCTTGTTTGCAGCTTTGACTGCCCCATTGGTTTGTGGCCTATATGGTGATGACTTATGATAAGTGATTTTGTATTCTTCAAACAGATCCCTGAGTTCTTCTCTGAAATGACTTCCATTGTTTTAAATAATCACATGAGGGACTCCATGGCGATAGATGAGGTTTCTCTTGATGAACTTGGCCACTTCCTTGGCCCCTAACTTGGTGTAGGATACAGCTTCAACCCACTTTGTGAAGTAGTCAATGGCTACCAGGATGTATCGATTCCCATTTGAATCTTTTGGAATAATTTCACCAATGATATCGATTCTCTAGGTTGAGAACAGCTATGGAGAGGTCATACTGTAGAGTAGAAATGGCCAGTAATACCTGATTAGAGGTGAAAAATGCATATTCATGACATATTACATAGTCTTTTATGCATACTTTTATCCCCAAGTCCCTAGATTTAGGTGCATTCTATTAAAAATATTATTTTTATTGTGTTAATGCTAAAAATTATGTTTATTCATTGTTTTACAGGTATTAGAATGTATTTCAATGAAGTGGAGCTAAAGGAAAGTGATTCGGGTGAAGAGAATAACAGAAGTAGCAGAGAACATGCCATTTTTGACATTGAAGACTTCAGATTTAGAAGTTTTCCCAAGAAATATAAAATATAGATCTATGAGTTACGGTTACATGGCCATAAACCGGAGTCAATCTAAGGTCCGAGTGAAGAGATATGACCATTCTCCCATTAGTATGCAGAGGTGTCAAAAGTAGAGAAGTTCAAGCCCTTGAAGATAGTTCAATCGATTGAAAGTCTAATTAATCGAAAATGTTTGTTCGATTGAAGATGAAATTTTCACAAAGGTTGAGTACAGTCTACAGGAACCCTACAAATAAGCGGTTATGATAGAAGACGAAGAGGACACCCCAGAATACGAAAAATAGCTGTTTAAGTATAGATTAGGAGTAGGTTAGGTTAGTTTATGCAGTTCTTCTCCCTCCTTTCAAGGCTCCAGATTTCAAGTTTACTACAAGTTATTTTCATATTTATTCCAGGTTTTTCTTTTCCTTTAGCTTTATTTGATTACTTATTAGTTTATAAGTTATGATTGCTCTAGCTTACTATTTCTGCACTTATTTATTCATAATTCCATAAATTAGAAGTTGGGAATAAGTGATGAAATATTCATTCCCAGCCTCTGCCATGCATTATATAGAAACCTGTGTTCGATCAATCGATCGAACAGAGAACAGTCAAGCAATTGAAGTCATTTTGATCGATTGAAGGATGATACAGTTTGATCGATCGAGAGCGCTTCGATCGTTCGAACCAGTAAATTCCTGAGATGATTCCTTTAAGCATTCCAAGACTTTTTGTTTCAGAAATATGTCATCAAATTGTTCTAGTAAGTTCAGTTTGTCACAACAGTTTTTAGAACTTAAGCCTTAAGTCTATTTTCTTCAATGACTTTTGAAAACTACTTTGAATGCAAACAGCATTTAGATTGCAAGTATTAACCATTGTTTTAAATTGTCTTTTAAGTATTTTAAATCACGTGTGATGATATAGTCCCGGTCATGTAATTGTTATTCTTTATCTTTAGAAAATACAGAATGCTGAAAAGGAATGAACTTCATATAACGTTAATGAGTATACATGATAAATGGTTAGGATCAATGTGGATTCACGTGTTTCCAACACCTTTAATTTATCAATTTAATTAATTATGTTTCTTTATGCTTTCTTTATTATTAAGCTTAATTTAATTAGGGAATTGCTATGTACACCCGTGTATTTGCTATGTACACCCAAATTTCCTTATTCCACTAATATTTCTTCTAAAAATTCCCACTTTTATAAAGTGGAGCGGTGTACATAGCAAATTAGTGGTGTACATAGCAATTCCCTTTAATTGACTAGGATTTGTTAGAATCTTCACTCCTATATTGATCCTTTTTTTTTTTCTTTAGGTTGTAACTTAGTATATACTCTTCATATTCCTTCCCTTTGGGTTCGACCTGGACTTATCCAGTATTACTTCCATAATAATCTACACTTGGGTGTTGCACAAGAATGCACAACTTTTTAGTCGTGTCAAGTTTTTTGTGATTAGAGGTGAAAAATGCATATTTATAGTGTATTACATGGTCTTTTATCCATACGTTTATCACCAAAGTCCCTAGATTATTTAGCTATATTCTAATAAAAATGTTCTTTTATTGTGTTAATGCTAAAATCTATGCTTATGTATTGTTTTATAGGTATTAGAATGTATTTCAATGAAGTGGAGCTAATGGAAAGTGATTCTGTTGAAGAGAACAACAGAAGTAGCTGAACAAAATGCCATTGTTGACATTGAAGACCTTAGATTTCGAAGATTTCCCATGAAATATAAAATGTAGATCTAAAAGTTATAGTCACGTGGCCATGAACTGGAGGTCAATCTGAGGTCTGAGTGAAGAGATATGGCCATTCTCCCATCGGTTCGCAGAGCTATCAAAAGCATATAAGTTCAAGCTCTTGAATAAAGTTCAATCGATCAAAAAAGTTCGATCGATTGAAGATGAAATTTTCACAAAAGTTGTGTATAGTGTTCAGGAACCCTATAAATAAGTTGCTGTGATAGTAAACACAAGGAGGACACCCTAGAATATAAAAAAACACCGGTTTGAGGGTTAGTTTTAAGGTAGATTCGGAGTAGGTTAGGTTAGTTTATGTAATTCTTCTCCCTCCTTTCAAGACTCAAGATTTCAAGTTTACTACAAGTTATTTTCAGATTTATTCTAGGTTTTTCTTTTTCTTTTCCTTTACCTTTATTTGATTGTTTATTAGTTTATAAGTTATGATTGCTCTAGCTTATTGTTTTTGCACTTATTTTATTCATGTTTCTGTAGTTTAGAAGTTAGGAGTAAGTGATGAAAATTGATTCCCAGTCTCTGCCATGTATTATATTGAAAACCTGTGTTCGATCAATCGAAGGTATTTCTATCAATAAAACCAGAGAACAGTCAAGTGATTAAAGTCATTTCTGGATCGATGGAAGGATGATGTAGTTCGATCGATCGAGAGCACCTCGATCGATCGAAACTGTCAATTCCTGAGATGATTCTTTCTAATTATTCCAAGACTTTTTGTTTTAAAAATCTATCATTAAATTGTTCTAATAAGTTTACCTTGTCATAACAGTTTTTAGAACTTAAGCCTTACGGCTATTTTCTTCAATGACTTTTGAAAACCAATTTGAATGCTAACACCATTTAGAGCGCAAGTATTAACCATTGTTTTAAACTGTCTTTTAAGTATTTAAAATCACTTATGATGATATAGTCCTGGTCATGTAAGGGCTATTGATTCTTTATCTTTAGAAAATTATGGAATGTAAAAAGGAATAAACTCCATAGAACGTTAATGGGTATGCATGGTAGATAGTTAGGATCAATGTGGATTCACGTGTTTTCAATACCATTAATTTATTTATTTAAATAGTTATGTTTTGTTATGCTTTATTTATTATTTAGTTTAATTTAAGTAATTAGAATTTGTTAGAACCTTCACTCCTACAATTCGTATTTTTCTTTTTCTTTTTTACGTTGTAACTTAGTATATATTCTTTCTATTCCTTCCTTGTGGGATTGACCTGGACTTATCCAACATTACATGCACGATCACCTACACTTGGGTGTTGCACAAGAGTTCACAACTTTTTAATCCTGTCAAGTGTTTATCGCCGTTGGTGTCACACTCCGACTTTTGGACAACCAAATATTTAATCCAGAGCATGTATCCAGACTAATATTCAATTTTCAAAACACCGAGAGTGACACCGTCACACAGGCTAATAAATAATTTTTTTGAAAATAGAATTTAATACTCATTAAATAAGGACACGTGATCCTGTGATAATATAAAAACTATGTATTATTAAACTTATATTCCCAATCCTCCATTTCATTATAAAAGAAATAATTTTCCATTACAAATATAATACCATTTTAATTTACAAAATGATTACAATGTTCATTAAATAAAATTTCTTACAAAGTTCAGTGAGAAGAAAAAAAAAAAATAAAGTCTATACATCCGGTGGTCAGAGCAACTACAACGTTCCAATGCCCAAAGACTCCACAGCCAAGCACAACGGTCACATCATCAAAAGCAATATCCTGCACATATCATCCAACTGCGTTTCAAACAGAAACGCACCCGAATGCATAACACACTCGGGTCAGTCACATGACTGGTATGAGTTAAACAAACATAACAAAATCTGAGGGTTCCAACCTGAACCCGTAGACTACAAACCACATTACAACACTATTTGGCCAAGATAGGTAGTTCCACACACATATTTGGACAAAAGGGTAGTTTCCATTTATGTGGTGGCAAGTAATTTCTTGCCCAAAACCCAAAGCTACTACGATTTCATACTTACCTATCTACTTATGGTGAGCCAAACCTGTAAAACATTAGTGGGCTCACCATCCTGCAAATTGAATGATCACAAACCAAGCAAACAATTCCGTATACATACCGTCCACATTCTAACTCAGACGTCGCATTCATTATTCCACGCTTATCAGTCTTATGAAATAATCCATATTCATTACTTATTAGACTTAAATTTATCTTTGCATTCCCTGGCTTCACCACTTAGCCACCCTCCATGGTACAGCCCACACATATATCCCATGTGTGCCCGGACATACTACCAACATCCACTCCGGTGCCAGTTTGGTTAGGGTATCAACCAAACCAGGTATACACAACGGAAGGCCGGCCAATATGCCTAGACGTCTATACAATATAAGCAGAGCATAAGGCTTAGGCCAGCTTGATCACGAAGCTACTGGCAAAAATACACTCCACAAGTCTTAAGCTAGCTTGATCACGAAGCCTTTGGCAAAAGAGTGCGAGCTACCAAAAACAATAACGCAACAACGGGGAGTAGTGAACACTAAGGAATTATGTTGCGATTATCACTTATCTTTTGTATTATCCCGAAAATTGTGAATTTCATGTTTATCACATAGTTCCATCTCATCATATTCTAATCACATCTCTAACCTTTAGATGCATTCCAATTTCCTACAATAAAAGGGTTTTATCAATTAGCTCATAACAATCTTCCCTCAATAATTTCCAATCAAATTACAAGATTCCTAATATACTATTCAATGTATTGAATTTACTCATTTTTATCAAAATAACCACAAAATAAGGTCACTTATTTCAGGTACATAACCTCAACCCAACATTCAATATTAGCCTACAAGAAACATATAATAAAAATTCACGTTCTCATATCATAAAGTATTTACTTAAACATTTTTCACTGCTATTGAAATTGTAAATTTCTGCCCAAACGGTGTAGAATCGGGAAAAACTCTATTAGACGAAAGTTGTGCAGAATCGCGTTTCCTATAGGCCGATGCGAACAGAATTCCAGAATTCTAAGCCATGGTTTTATAATGTTTTTTCGAAGTTTCTGCCACTCTTACAATAAAAATAAAATGAATTTTCTATTATTTATTCATTATCAAAATTATTCCCCTCTGTGCATGTATCAAATTAACTATCCACATGATCTATCCAAATACACCGAGAGCACATTCATAAAATCACATGAAGAAAAATAAGTATTTATCATTCAATAATAACGAATGGGGATCAACACACAATTTAACACCAACCACAAAATTAATAAGAAATAATTGGATTATCTTGCACATACATATACATACGTGTATATATATACCCAAATCTAAATTTTAACTCACCTATTTGATCAAAAATCGACAACCACGAACGCCCTGCGATTCCACACGTGCCCACGAACCCGAGACCCTTCTCCTTTCTTCTTCTTCTTCTCTCTCTCACTCTCTCTCTCTCTCTCTCTCTCTCACACACACACGCGTCTGTTCTCTCTTTGGGTGGCTAGGGTTAATGATATATGGATATCATACTCTCCTAACTAGGTTTATAAAACTACTAACACTTGACTACACAAAAATCCCGTTTTTTTCTTGTGGACTCACAAAAGAGACCTATATGAACCCATAATGCAATCCAAACTACTAAAATAGCTAACCCAACTGGTACTCATACCCCGGGTACTTAATTTTCATGTTAAATTCACTAATTAACTTACTTATGGGCCCCGAAACACTACCCGACACTAAACTCGTCATTCTACAAAAATTGTAACTCAGTCATACAAATAATCTATCATACAATTTAATTAAAGCTCAAAATGTCAGGTCATAATAATAGTGAAACATTAGAAATTTTAATAATAAAAAAAAACAATCAGGGAAATATTACTGGTATTAGTAACAAATTAAATATGCTTACTAGCAATTTAATCCATGGGTTCTCCAAACTTAAAATTTTTAAACACGTTTCTTACATATGCACACTCATATAATATTACTAACTGAAAATAATTATTAACACACTTAGAAATTTTAGGGTTATTACATTCTATCCTCCTTAAAGAAATTTCGTCCCGAAATTTGTAGCAACGATAAATACACAAGTCAGTCATAAATAAAGTTAAGCACGCAATTTCATACAACTATGTATTACGTTTGACTTTCAACCATACGAGACCAAGTACGTCGAACGACTAATCCAAACAAGGAAACTCTCATCTATTTACCTTATTCTTGTATAGTCAATTGTCAAACGTTAATAGATATTCCGAAACACAGAGATTGATGCAAACCATGTGAATACGAACTATGCATGCAACATGCTCACAGTTAATAAAAATTTAACTATATGCCCATGTTGACCTCTTACCTTGTCTCGTACCACTTCTCATCGGAATACCCAATACTTACCACTCCAACCAATAGCTTCAAAATCTTCCATAAGCTTGCACTGAGAATAAGAATACCTGTCTAGATCCATAAGATGTTGTAGACATAAGATTACTGCTGGCTCAATATATGCTCTCGAAAAAAAAAAATATAGAATTTCCACACGGAGATATATGAGAGAGATGCAGTAGTAGAATACCAATCGATAATAACAGCTTCATAATAAGAAATCCAGAGTGCCGATAATAATAATGTCCACCAAAAATGGCCAGATAAGAATAATATAAATAATAGAAGTCTTGCAAATAATAATAGAAATCCCGATCCTCCGATAGAATAATGGTTCAGCTAGATGATAATTAGATAACTGTCCGATAATAATAGCTTGAAGAAGAAAATTTGATATCACGCCAGAATTACACTGCTTGTTCAAAACTCCAACTCCCCCGCTACTTCTCCAACATGTCACAAAATATGCATGCACTACTATGCGACTCATAATATAGTAAATGATTTCAACAAATTAACAAGTAATGATAAAGTCAGAAAGTTATGCAATTAATCGATTGAAAATAATTAAATAACATGTAGGCAACACATGGATAATACATAAGTACACATAACCCGAAACCCAAATAAATCCGCGACCAATAGCTCTGACCAACGTTTAGTCCACAATCCGAGTATCACCTATACTCGCTAAGCTGACCATTAGCTCTAATACCAAACTGTCACACCACGATTTTTGGACAACCAAATATTTAATCTAGAGCATGTTTCCAGACTAATATTCAATTTCCAAAATACCGAGAGTGACACCCTCACACAGGCTAATGAATAATTTATTTGAAAATAGAATTTAATACTCATTAAATAAGGACACGTTGTTAATTTAAAAACTATGTATTATTAAACTTATATTCCCAATCCTCCATTTCATTATAAAAGAAATAATTTTCCATTACAAATATAATACCATTTTAATTTACAAAAGGAATTCAAAGTTCATTAAATAAAATTTCTTACAAAGTTCAGCGAGAAGAAAATAAAGTAAAAAAAATAAAGTCTATACATCCGGTGGTCAGAGTAACTACAACGTTCCAATGCCCAAAGACTTCACAGCCAAGCACAACGGTCACATCATCAAAATCAATATCCTGAACATGTCATCCAACTACGTTTCAAATAGAAACGCACCCGAATGCATAACACACTCGGGTCAGTCACATGACTGGCATGAGTTAAACAAAAATAACAAAATCTGAGGGCTCCAACCTGAACCCGTAGACTACAAACCACATTACAACACTATTGAGCCAAGACAGGTAGTTCAACATACATATTTGGGCAAAAGGGTAGTTTCCATTTATGTGGTGGCAAGTAGTTTCTTGCCCAAAACCCAAAGCTACTACGATTTCATACTTACCCATCTACTTATGGTGAGCCAAACCTGTAAAACATTAGTGGGCCCACCATCCAGCAAATTGAATGATCACAAACCAAGCAAACAATTCCGTATACAAACCGTCCACATTCTAACTCAAACGTCGCATTCATTATTCCACACTTATCAGTCTTATGAAATAATCCATATTCATTACTTATTAGCCTTAAATTTATCTTTGCATTCCCTGGCTTCACTACTTGGTCACCCTCCATGGTACAACCCACACATATATCCCATGTGTGCCCGGACATACTACCAACATCCACTCCGGTGCCAGTTTGGTTAGGGTATCAACCAAACTAGGTATACACAATGGAAGGCCGGACAATATGCCTAGACGTCTATACAATATAAGCCGAGCATAAGGCTTCGGCCAGCTTGATCACGAAGCCACTGGCAAAAGTACACTCCACAACTCTTAAGCCAGCTTGATCACGAAGCCACTGGCAAAAGAGTGCGAGCTACCAAAAATAATAACGCAACAATGGGGAGTAGTGAACACCAAGGAATTATGTTGCGATTATCACTTATCTTTTTTTCCAATCAAATTACAAGATTCCCAATATACTATTCAATGTATTGAATTTACTCCTTTTTATCAAAATGACCACAAAATAAGGTCACTTATTTCAGGTACATAACCTCAACCCAACATTCAATATTAGCCTACAACAAACACATAATAAAAATTCACATTCTCATATCGTAAAGTATTTACTTAAACATTTTTCACTGCTATTGAAATTGTAAATTTCTGCCCAAACGGTGCAGAATCGGGAAAAACTCTATTGGACGAAAGTTGTGCAGAATAGCGTTTCCTACAAGCCATTGCGGACAGAATTCCATAATTCTAAGCCATGGTTTTATAATGTTTTTTTCAAAGTTTCTGCCACTGTTAAAATAAAAATAAAACGAATTTTCTATTATTTATTCATTATCAAAATTATTCCCCTCTGTGCATTTATCAAATTAACTATCCACATGATCTTTCCAAATACACCGAGATCACATTCATAAAATCACATGAAAAAAAATAAGTATTTATCATTCAATAATAACGAATGGGGATCAACACACAATTTAACACCAACCACAAAATTAACAAGAAATAATTGGATTCTCTTGCACATACATATACATACGTGTATATATATACCCAAATATAAATTTTAACTCACCTAGTTGATCAAAAATCGACAACCACGAACGCCCTGCGATTCCACACGTGCCCAAGAACTCGAGACCCTTTTCCTTTCTTCTTCTTTTTCTTCTTCTCTCTCCCACTCTATCTCTCTCTCTCTCTCTCTCTCACACACACACACATCTATTCTCTCTTTGGGTGGCTAGGGTTAATGATATATGGATATCATACTCTCCTAACTAGGTTTATAAAACTAATAACAGCTGACTACACAAGAATCCCGTTTTTCTTCTTGTGGGCTTACAA
Source organism: Hydrangea macrophylla (assembly GCA_033977485.1). Taxonomy (NCBI): domain Eukaryota; kingdom Viridiplantae; phylum Streptophyta; class Magnoliopsida; order Cornales; family Hydrangeaceae; genus Hydrangea; species Hydrangea macrophylla. Next base: position 5,734,866 of record CM066990.1, on the reverse strand, counting down.
AAGAGACCTATATGAGCCCAGAATGCAATCCAAACCACTAAAATAGCTAACACAAATAGTAACCATACCCTAGGTACTTAATTTTCATGTTAAATTCACTAATTAACTTACTTGTTGGCCCGAAACACTACCCGACACTAAACTCGTCATTCTACAAAAATTGTAACTCAGTCATACTAATAATCTATCATACAATTTAATTAAAGCTCAAAATGTCATGTCATAATAATAGTGAAACATTAGAAATTTTAATAATAAAAAAAATAATCGGGGAAATATTACTGGTATTAGTAACAAATTAAATATGCTTTCTAGCAATTTAATTCATGGGTTCTCCAAGCTTAAAATTTTTAAACACGTGTATTACATATGCACACTCATATAATATTACTAATGGAAAATAATTATTAAAATAATTATTTACACACTTAGAAATTTTAGGGTTATTACAGTTGCCGGGGAAGGCAACTAGGTTAAGATTTTGCAAAGTTATTTCCAAATTTTCTTGCTTTTCTATAAGATAATAATAAAAATGATAAAATAAAAAAAAGTAAAATTAAAAAAAGACTTTTGGATATTTTCTCTCACAAGAAAAAAAATAAAAAAATTAATATCCTATTGTTTAAAAAATTTTGGGTGAACATGTCATATCCATGTTATCCTCCATACAACACAAATACCACGAATGGGTACACACTTGAAAATCAAAATAGTTGTTCCCCAATTTGACAAGCACACACTTATGATGCACAATTCAACCCGAGTGCTACCAACCACCACAATGGGGAAATAATATTGGTAGTCCGCTTTATTATCAAATGCATCAAGAACCTCCACATGGAGATTTCTATCAATCGCAATAGGGGATACAACAAAAATAATAGTGTAGGATATAGTATTAGTTAATTCCCATGATTACCAAATGCACCAAGACTTTCCTTCTGGGGAGTCTTACACACAAACACAATGGGATGGGAATTACTACCAACCATAATGGGGCGAAACTTCATATAGTTATAATGGGGAGAATAACCAAGTTGAGGATAATGGTATGTTAGTGTTGCTGCTTAGTGAAAGAAAAAAGCTAGATAGTGGAATTGATAAATTAGAAACTAGATATCAACAAGTATTTAATAACCAACATATAGAAGACTACCATAGTTCTTCAACACTACAACCTGAATTTCAAGACACTAACAATGGAATGGAATTGGAGGATAATAACAGGTGTATAATGATGTCTAAACTGTAAAACCAAACCATTCAGCATGAAGTTGTAGAACCATCTTCTCCTTAATATGTACCCCCAGACATCAACGCATTCACTATCTAGTTAAAGTTGCACAATCTCTTTGTCCATAGCACCTTAATAAATGACATGTATAGTGAGGAGAGTTACAAGGATGAGAATGAGTTTTTAAAGATAATGAAAATTTAGGTGATTAGGAAGGGAGGAGTCCCCTATTGACTCTACACCTACCTTTGTTAATGACCCTAGGGAGAACGTAATTGAAAAATCTAAATTCTGTTCAGATTCATGTGATATTTATAAACTCTCCCCTATTTCAACCGAAGAAGTGGTGTCACCAAGCTGCCCATCACCTATCCTTACTATCAATCAAAGCTGTCATCCCGAGCTTGAAAGTCATATGTACCCCACTCTTGAACAAAAATAAAGTGTTGTGGAAGAGGATGGTAAGGATTTTAGCACTTGCTCTTCATAAAATTTTAAATTTCAAAACTCTTTAAGAGATGACTTGGAAAATATTGGACACGAATTAGATGATCTTCACCTTCCACAATAAGCTAATCATTTTCTAGATTGCTTGATCTTCTTGAGTGATAATGACATAGAGGCTCAAATAGATAGCTTTATACAAGTCTTGTCCAAAACAATGTATATAGGACAGAATTCCAATTCCTATGATCATATCTCCATAGATTCTATTCTAGAACAAGAGGAGGGTGATAAAGGTGCATTATAACATCACTTAGACCCTACCCCTTTTTTTGAACCATGGCCTCTGCCTGTTTTTGATATTAAAAAAATAAGGGCCGTTAGAGAAAATATCAACACCAAAGATCATTTCTTGAATATAATTCCTAAAAAGTGTGGTATATCTCTTATAACTATCCACAAAAAATTTGGAGGCTATAGGTTTTGCATCATCTCCTGTGACCTTGAGCCTGACATTAGTTGGGGAGGGGGGTTATATTTTTATGAGTATCTTCATATTCTTCTCACTGCTAAATTATTTTATTGGAAAGATCCTCAAAAATTTCGGTTATTACTTTATGATAAATATCTTGATTAACAGAATTTATTTACTGAGTAGATGTATTCTATTTTCTAATTTTTCTTGTTGCTTCTAATGATTTTGCAGGTAACTTGAAAAAAAATTAGCTATTAACGCCTCGAGGTAACATCCTTCCTTCTTTCGCTTTACTTTACATGTCCATGTTCTTAGTTTAGAACATTGAGGACAATGTTTAGTTTAAGTTGGGGGGAGTGAGTCATTGCATGCCTCATATCTTTTTGTTGTACTTTAATGTCAATATACCTATTTAGCAACATACAACTCAGTAAAGTGAAATTGCAAAAGTTTTAAAAATTTTAATTATTTAATATAAATAGATGGTTCATGTATTTCTCTCTTAGTAAAAGTAGTTAGTTATGATGCTGTAATCTTATTTTTTGTATGTTGTTAGTATGTGACACAAAATGATAGTTTGTTTACTATCTTAGTTTTAGTATATTCTATACATTTTAATCTTCAAACAACTTTGAGCACATTATGATAACCTTGTACTTAGCTAAAATGGATTAGTAAGCATAGCTTAAGTGTCTTGAGAGATAGTAGTGGAGATTGATAACCCAAGTGAGTTTTTGAGCCATTCTTAGTTTTTGAGGGTTTTATTAAATTACTCTAACTTTTTGAAAAGCATTTTCACTCGTTGAAAGTCTCATTTTTCTACTTCATTTTGACTGATCACTCTAAGAGAATGTTCAGGATTTACCAAAATCTAGAGCTCTTGAATTTACTGAAATGAATTATCCTATTAACTCAGAAGATGAATTAGGCCATCTTTTGACCATGCACGTATAATACAACCTTGGTCTACCTCTATGATATTCCTTTACTTAATCTCTTGAGCTTATCATAATTACTTTGTCATTACAATTCCTAAAATCTATGCCTAACTCCAAATTACGAGTTTAAACTTCTTTTCTCTACCTAGGAGTGATTGAGATGTGTTACGCTGATAAGAAGTTTGGTAGTGTGAATAAGGGAAAGTTGGCAAAAAACTAAAAATAAAAATAAAAGAAAAAAAAATGTGAGAGAGAGAGAGGGAGAAAGAAAATGCCAATGGTTGTTATAAAAGAGAAAAAGTAATAAAAAGAAGAGTGTGGAAAAAAGAAAAAGAAAAAATAAAGATAGAGATTGGAGATGTGGAGAAGTTTGGTAAGTTGTAGTAGATATTCCATTCACATCCTTTGACTCAATTGAAAATCACGAACTTCTTTCTTCTTAATCGAACACCTCTTTTTCAAGACCTAATGATTCTAGATAAATTGGATTTGAAGTTAAAGTAATGAGATATCTCTCCACGATATCTCGCTCTTCTAGTGAAAAGTAGCCTTTCATGAGACTTTATCAACTGAAATTTCTATTTTTCAATTACTATATGAGAAGCATTAATTTCCATTTAAATTTACTCTTTATAGCTTCCATATCATGAGTGATAATTATTACACCTAGTTCAGAGTGATTTCATCTAGAGAGTATAATCCCGGTGAGAGTTGAGTCAAAATGACATCTTGATAATGTCTTAGGTTATGCGAGCTTTGAAATTAAAGGTTTGTATTTTGGTGGTTCATTCACAAACACACTTGATGATTAATAGGTATGGAATATTCTAATGACTTTGATAGTATAATAACTGTAATATGTGTGTTGCATGGCTATGGCATACTAGAGAGTTTCATTAGATTGTTGAGCTTAACCATGTTGTTAAATGAGAGAAAAAAAATTTCTTGAAAACATTGAATGAGAACCATTACCATAAACATGAATTCTGTGGGTAGATTCACTGTAAACCCTCATGAGACAACACTCGTGCACTATAGGGAACCTAGGGGTTTAAAGGCTTGTTGCATACGCTAAATGCAATCTCGATTCCTGCGAAAGTGAGTTAGGATTTTTACTTTCTTTTGTTTTAAAATTTTAGAGTTCAAATAAACATTGTTTCACTTTGCTTCATTGCTGGGGACTAGCAACGAGCTAGTTGGGAATGTGATTAGAGGTGAAAAATGCATACTTTTAGCATATTACATTGTCTTTTATGCATATGTTTATCCCCAAAGTCTCTATATTTAGCTACATTCTAATAAAAAATGTTCTTTTTATTGTGTTAATGCTAAAACCTATGTTTTTGCATTATTTTATAGATAATAGAATGTATTTTAATGAAGTGGAGCTAAAGGAAAGTGATTCTGGTGAAGAAAACAACAGAAGCAGCTGAGAAAATGCCATTTGAGACATTGAAGACTTCATATTTGGAAGATTTTCTAAGAAATATAAAATGTATATCTATGAGTTATTGTCGCATGGCCACAAACTGGAGGTCAATTTGAGGTCCGAGTGAAGAGATATGGTCATTCTCCCATCGGTGCACAGAGTTGTCAAAAGCAGAGAAGTTCAAGCCCTTGAAGATAGTTCAATCGATTGAAAGTTCAATCGATAAAAAAATTTCGATTGATTGAAGATGAAAATTTTGCAAAAGTTGTGCACAGTATGCAGGAACTATATAAATAAGCTGCTATGATAGCAGACACAAGGGGGGCGCCCCAGAATATAAAAAATAGCAGTTTTAGGGTTAGTTTTAGGGTAGATTAGGAGTAGGTTAGGTTCGTTTATGTATTTCTTCTCCCCCCTCTCAAGATTCAAGATTTCAAGTTTACTACAAGGTATTTTCAAATTTATTCCAAGTTTTTCTTTTCCTTTACCTTATTTCATTGTTTTATAGTTTATAAGTTATGATTGCTCTAGCTTACTATTTCTACACTTGTTTATTCATGTTTTCATAGTTTAGAAATTGGGAATAAGTGATGAAACATTGATTCCCAGCCTCTGCCATGTATTATGTAGAAAACCAATGTTCGATTGATCGAAGGTATTTCGATTGATCGAACCAAAGAACAATCAAACGATTGAAGTCATTTCGATCGATTGAAGTATGATGCAGTTCGATCGATCGAGAGCGCTTCCATCAATCGAAACTGTTAATTCCTGAGATGATTCTTTTAAGTATTCCAAGACTTTATATTTCAGAAATCTGTCATCAAATTGTTCCAGTAAGTTCAGTTTGTCACAACAGTTTTTAGAACTTAAGCCTTAAGGCTATTTTCTTCAATGACTTTTTAAAACCACTTTGAATGCTAACACCATTTAGAGTGCAAGTATTAACCATTGTTTTAAACTCTCTTTTAAGTATTTTAAATCACTTGTGATGATATAGTCCCGGTCATGTAAGGGCTATTGATTTTTTTTATCTTTAGAAAAATACGGAATGCTAAAAGTAATGAACCCCTTAGAACGTTAATGAATATGCATGGTAGATGGTTAGGATCAATGTGTATTCCTGTGTTTCCGACACCATTAATTTATTTATTTAAATAGTTAAGTTTCTTTATGCGTTATTTAATAATTAGTTTAATTTAAGTAATTAGGTTTTGTTAGAACCTTCACTCCTATATTTTTCTTCTTTTTTTTTTAGGTTGTAACTTAGTATATATTCTTCCTATTCCTACATATGGGATTGACCTAGACTTATTCAGTATTACTTGCACGATCACCTACACTTGGGTGTTGCACAAGAGCTCCCAACTTTTTAGTCGAGTCAGTTGTGCGCACAATCAGATTGATGAATATGTTATGAATATGCATTGTTCAGTCGTTAGAGTCGGTGTTGGTAGAGGGTGATGATGAGTAGGGGTTGGATGGTGGGACTCAATTTTTTTTTTAATCTTTTCATGTAATTGATGAGTGGGTATAGACATTATCAGACTCTGGCATATCTATTCTTTCATTTTGTTCTCTTTGTTTTTTTTTTTTTTTTTTTTTTTTTTACTTTTTGATTTTAGGATGATGCTGTACCCGGCTACGACCAATTTAGTTTACATTTTGTACTTTTATTTTCCATTTGGGTCTGTATTTATTTTTCTATTTTGGTACTTTTTCTTTTTGATTTGGTTATCTTCCTGCTGCTTATTTTAGTCCTGTTAATTTTAACATTGTTGGTTGATAGTTGTGCTTGCATCGTTATTTAAGTAATTATGCTTATTGACAATTAATGTGATCATCGTAATTTGCTCCATGTAATTACAAGCACCTCTCTTACTCCCATAGCACTAAACCACGAAACCATTACCGTTCAGGTTTGGGGGAGGTGCTGTTCAAATTTTAAAATAACTAGCATGACACCATTTGAGTACTTGCATCACTTCAAACTACATATCATTGCATGTCGTCATTAACCCACAATGTTACTTTGTGATTTATGTTTTATTAACAATAACTAATAAATTAGTAGTTGTGGTTAATTTTTGTTTTTAGGTTTATAGTCGCAAAATCCATGCAACGTTACCTCATTTCTCGAATCGTCATTCCAAATCCCACTATTATGGACCACCTTATCTCTCCACCCTCTTCCCCAGATACACAATCTAGCGAGTCTAGACACCACTCTGATCTAGATGTATCCACAGATGACCACTCACCTAAACCCTTTGGTCCAATCGGTCGTGCCTGTTATGACCCAAGTTCATGGTACCATCGTTGTCCTCGTGTCCTTATTCCTATTTGTTCTGATTCTTTGGACGATAATGACAGTTTATTTGGTAAGGACCCCATACTCATATATAGTCCCTATGGTGCACCACCGACTTCCTCGGAGTCCTCATCTTCTTCTGATTCGGCCAATTATTCGACCAGTGACGATGAGGACAAGGATGAAGAGGAAGTTAAACAGAGTCTAGGTGATGCCTCTTCTAGAGAGCCTGCTGAGACCGTTGCCGATTTGCCTGAGGTCATATATCCATATAGGGATTTGTCGAATTATGTCCTGGACGTCATGCGACAGCGTCCTGGGCACCCCGACTGGTTTCCGAAGGATATAGTTTCCATTTTGGCCCCATATGACGGACCGGAGGATGATGAGGTAATCTTAGCACCAGAGAGCGACATTGAGGATGAGGCGATAGAGCTACCACCCTTTGATCTTGCTAAGCATCATGACTGGCATTGTTTGATTCCTATAGACGCGATATTCCGTTGCCACCATCATCAGATGCTTTCAGAGGAGTGGATGTTCTAGTGGTCTTCTCCATGGAGTTCATTCGTATCATTGTCATGCTTCTACCTGCATAGGGACATGTGGTGATATAGTTTGGGGGAGTTTTATGGATTCTTTTATTTGTTTTCATTTTTTTATTACAATTTTTTTTAGTAGTTAGTTTTTCAGTAGTTATTTCTTTTAGTAGAAATTTCTTTCTTGTTTAGAAAAAGTTGAAAAAATAATAATAATTATAATTTTTGTTTGTTGAAGAAATTTAGAAGTATACTAATAATGCACCAACATGTAATATTTTGATTGATTGTCAAGACTTCTTTGGAAACCGAGGTTATTAGAGTTCATAATTCAATGTTTACTACAATTGTGAAGGTATGTTCTTAAAGTCATGTATTGTTCGAATCATATTTTCATATCTTTAACTTGCACACTCTCTTATTGTTGAAATCGTATTTTCATATCTTTAACTTGCACACTTTGTTATTGCACTGCACGTACTCGATTGGATGCATGCTTAATGTGAACTATAATATGATTCGGATCTCTAAATAATTTATTGTGGAGACTAAACCTTGTGAGCTGTTGAACTATTCTTCCTTTTTGAGGGTTATAAACATAATACGTATGTCGAATCTCCTTGATGTAGCACATTAATTTGTTGATGATAGTCTCATTATCCTTGTTTTGATCGATAGTCAGGTTGGTATTGTGATCACCATGTTTAACGAAACATAAAGATAATTTTCCCTTCATATTGTTAACATTGAAGAACTATGTGATTCTAGGATATGATCTTAGGCCCATGTTGTTTTTCACTTTTTGGCCTTTGACGTACCCGTTACTATAATTGAGTATACCCCTAGTAGCCCTTTGAATCTTTATGTAAGCCTTTTTCTTTATTCGTCCATTATCCTACCCACTCTGATATGGAGTTCGCCGATGAATAACATCATCTTACCCAAGTCCGAGAGTGGTCAAAAATGGTCTTCCAAAAGAAAATTGGACTAATGGTGGCTAGTAGAGCACTACAAAAAAACGTGTCTTTTGTGACGGAAATAATCCGTCACAAAAAAGGTGCAATTCCGTCACAAATTCTTTTTGTGACGGAATTGCACTTTTTGTGACAGTTTTGTGCTCGACACAAGTTAGGAGCGTCACAAAAAAGTCTGTGTCGGGTCAAATTCCGTCACAAAAACTATTTGTGACGGATTTTGTGTCGGATTTGCGTGCGACACAAAAAATAGTGTCACATATACTTATTATTTGTAACAGTTTATTTGTGTCGACTCGAAACCGTCACAAATAGTATTTGTGACGGATTCGTGTGCGACACAAATAGTAGTGTCACATTAGATTTAAGACACTTTATTTGTGTCAACCCAAGACTGTCACAAATACTTATTTGTGACGGAATTTTATATATTGTGACAACAAATATTACTAAAACCGTCACAAATACTTATTTGTGACGGAATTTTATATATTATGACCACAAATATTTCCAAAACTGTCACAAATAATATTTGTGACGGAATTTTACATATAGTGACCACAAATATTACCAAAACCGTCACAAATACATATCTGTGACGTAATTTAATATATTGTGACCACAAATATTACAAAAACCGTCACAAAAAATATTTGGGACTGAAATTTATACATTGACACCAAAAATCATTATTTCTGCATCACAATAAATTATGACATGCTAATATTTAATGACAAGAACACAATAAATTTAAAGCATATTGATTAAAGATAAAACAAGATACAATAAAGTATATGTCCATACATAATTATTTCATAGTGGAAATAAAAAAAAATAATCTAAATAAAGTTTTTACTCTCATGATTGGATTCTCATCATGATGTAAATCCTCTAATCTCTTGCCAAAACCTGAAACAGATAACGAAAGTTCAATTAAAATATAATAGCGCAGTCACCTAGAAACTTAAAGAGTAAAGCAAGACCAAAAATACAAATAAAAAACTAACCAAACAAGCAACACAAAGACAAAAAAAAAGGCCAAGATTCATAAAAAAAATTCGACAGAGTTTCCTCTATTTCTATAACATCCGAAAATTTTCATAAACCTGTGTAAATAAATTTATCACAACACAAAACTAGCATACAACTCCTTGGCACTTTTATGATGCAGTATACTAAATTTTAGCACAAATTTCTTATCTCACAATACTACCAACACCATGATGAGTCTAATGAATGGGTAAAAAAAACAAGATAATCAACCATATTGTTTCACTACATAAAAATATACGCTCACACACTACAACTCACAATTATGCTCATCAATACAATTAATAATGAATGGGTAATAAACTAGAGCTAAATCTAACAATTTGTTAGTAAACTACATGTACAAAGAAATTACCTCATTATCTTGGTTCGCATCTCCATCAGCCTCAGAGTTTGGGCGGTGCACAATTAATTATTTAGGCTTATAGCAGCTAGCAAAAGTAAGTGAATTGAAGTTTCCCTAATTAAATTTGCAGAATGACAAAACTGCTACTGCAACTGCATAAAGCTGCTAGGGAAAGTAATAACTAATGGAGAAGCCAAAACTAAAATATTTTCTTTCTTTGATAACATACCCAATTCTAACTTTCAACTTTATATTGACTTCAAGAAAGATCAAGTGCACCATTCACTTGGCAAATGTTTTTAGCAACCATGCAATATCAATGTCTAAAATGAAATGGGCAAATTACCAACCATTAACCAGTAACCACACCGTTTGAACATAGGCCTCTGAATTGACCGGATTTTGACATCGATCATATCCGGTAGTCTGGATTTGTCAAGAACGTGTAGATATGATAGTACAACAACAATCCTGACTGTACAAACTTGATGACTAATAGATAGTTTAGTTATGGTAGTTTATTGATGGGACTCATAACAAATGAAAAATTAAATACAACAATCCGGCAGTGTATAAAGTTGTTTATATGGGATAAACAAGTTACATGTTTTTTATTTTTATTTTCAAAAGTCTTTGAAGATAGCATAACTAATGTACCGGCGGCACGGTAGTATCAAATATCTGGTAGTTCAAAAAAATGGACCCGTCCTAGCATTTCAGTAACCTATCAGATTGTTGCATGAGATATCTTAGGATCACCATTGATCCAATCCAAATCCAAATCCAACTACAAGCATGTTTGATTTGAACTGCAGGATGCATTCCAATTGTTCCCTTAAAGAGAAGATCCAAAACATACTTACTTGTTCCCTTAACCATGTTGACCTGAACATATAGAGAACATATATCAGGAACAGAAAAGAATTGTCCCCAATGGCAAGTTCACAAGCTTTCTTTGCAGCACTGATAATCTCAATCCTCACAATCAGTTCAAGTTTAGTTGAGGTGAACATATATAAAAGCATGTATCTCAACTGGGGTCCTCATCATTCTTCAATTCAGCCTAATGGTGATGAGCTTCAACTTGTGTTGGACACAACTTCAGGTAAACATTTTTTCAGTTATCACCCACATAAAATTGCTTTCAATATTTTTCCATAATACTATCTTCAGTAACCGATAGTAGTTTTATTGGCATAACAAAAAAAATATAAGTACTTGCCTAACATCAAATCCCAGGAACTCTTAAGTGTTAAAACTCGTAAGAACGAATTGTAAAGTAATATCTCATTGAGACCCTACACAGCTATAATTATTTTCATGCTTTCTAATGCAGTGATTCAAAAATGGTCAACTATCCGCTCTAAACAGTCTATTGCTCTGAATTAGTTTTCAAGTTCTGGTGCTCAATCTAAGAGAGCATTCTTATTTGGAAGCATTGAAATGCTAATCAAATTGGTACCTGGGAATTCTACAGGGACAGTCATTGCCTACTATGTAAGTGCAATGTTTCATCTTGAATACACACAGACATATACCTATATATCTGTACATATATACGTATGCAACTTAATCCCTAAAAAAGATGGATATCCCCATCTCAGTTTTTTGTATTCATGGTCTTAAATTATGGCAGCTGTCCTCTATAGGGGACCAGCATGACGAGATTGACTATGAGTTCTTAGGAAACTCAGCAGGAGAACCTTACACAGAGTGTGAATAGACAACTGTGCATTTCTTAAAACACCAATGCATTCACAAAAACTGATTACTAAAAAAAACAATCACAAGCTCAACAACACCTAAAACATCAAACAAATTCAACAACTAAAAAAAAATCACAAACAAAAATATATCTAAATTAGAAGATTCAGAACATATCTACAGAGATCTAGAGAGATCTAGAGAGAGAGAGAGAGAGAGAGAGAGAGCGCTTATAAAGAAGAATTTTTCAAATACCTGGGGCTACTGCAGAACTCGTAGAGCTTGCCTCCATTGGAGAAGACGATAAGAGCACTTGTTTGAGATAACTTATTTTTCTTCTTTTTATTTGTTCCCGCGACTGTAAAAATTGAGCAATTACTTGTGTGTTTGATGAAGAGATTGTAGAATTTGGGGGTTTTAAGCCCTAAACAAATAATTGGGGGTTTTAAGCCCTAGATATGTAAGGAACATACCAATGTAGCAAAGACCACCGAGCGAGAGAGAGAGAGAGAGAGAGAGAAGGGAGGGCGTCAGAGGAGGGAGGAGGAGGAGTCGGAGGAGGAGAGAGGGCATCGGAGGGAGGGTGGAGGGGGATGGAGGGCGTCAGAGAAGGAGGAGGAGGAGGAGAGAATGAGAAGTGGAGGAGGATGAAGAGAATGAGAAGAGACTGGAGGATGAAGAGAAGAGAATGAGCACTGTGTCCCGATGGGTTTAGGCCCCAACTTTTCTTCTTTTCTTTTCTTTTTTTTTCATGTGCTCACTTTGCCCCCAACTTTTCCCGCCACAAAAAAAGTTATTTGTGTCGGATTAAATAAATTCTAGACAAATAAAAATGTATCTGTGTCAGATAGGTACATTTCCGTCACAAATAAAAATTATTTGTATCGGATATGTACGTTTCTGTCACGAATAAATCACTATTTGTGTCGGATATATTTCCGTCACAAAATCCGTCACAAAAACATTTACTGTGACGGATTTATATCAGTCACAAAAACTTTCGTCACAAAAGGCTCATTTTCTTGTAGTGAGAGATTAGAGTATTGAGTGGTGTGAATAAAAAAATGATATGAAAAAAAGTACAAAAAAAAAATTTAAAAAAAAAAAGAAAAGAGAAAAAAAAATTGAAAAGAAAAATAGTTGAAATGAAAAAGCAAAGGGTAGAAGAAGTAATAATAATAAAAGTAATAATATATATGAAGTAGTGAATGAGAAGTAGATAGTCGTTGTAGTAAAAGCCCTTGTATTAAACATTGCGACCATTCATACCCACTTGAAGATTTTTTTTTGAATTCCTTTACCTTTCCTTTCTAGCTTTAACCATTGACTAACATTTTAAACCATTGTTAAAGTCCTATTTGATCCTAGAAAAATATGGTTAGGAGGTAGAAGCGATAAAGAGGGGGAGCAATAACAAATTGATGACTATATATATACTTGATGATTGATATCTTATTCATGAGACTACGTTTCTTTTGTGTCATGCGTCTTTCCATGTCATATGTGAGCATTGCTTGCTTTGAAAATTTATTCCGTTAGCTCGCATATACCCAAGAAATTACACCTGTTTCTGAGTGCTCCATTTCAAAGTGTAATTAACATATTAGATTTATAGTCGAAGCATTGTTAGAAAGTTATCCAGATTATATTCTAAGTTTATGATAGGCGCGCATTCACTTGGTTACCATTCACACACGTGTTAGTAGTTGATATATTATATTGATTCCTTTTATACATGTGCGTGAGGCTATTTTCATGATTTAGGTGGACGTTTGGTAATGATAATCTTGGTGACTAAATGTTCTATTTAAAATTATGGTGATCATGAGGGATGTTGGATGTTGGGTCATCGTTTAAATAAAGTTTCTTTTACTCTAATTGTGACGCCCCGGCATAGCCAAAATAGGGAAAAAAATTTAAATTTTCCATCTTGGACCCTAAGGTACGTGACTGGTTGCATTACCGAATTGTCCATAACCAAGCAATAATAACAATATACGTAATTAACAAAGGATAAAACCAACATCTACTTACATGATTATATTAAAATGAAAAACCATAGTACTAACTAACTATTACATCATTATAGATATATCAAGGTCTTATGGCTCTTGGACCTTACAAAAACTATTACAAAAGATATGATAAGTCTTCGGGTTGAGATTACAATAAAAAAACATTTACAAAAGGTAAGTACCAGTCTTCTCTCTAACTAGCATAACCATAGTCATCTTTGGTATTCTCATCCTCCACGTCCTCTTGCGTAGTATCATAACCTGTGTACTCATCACCTGGATAAGCTAGACATGGGAATGTCCAACGACATGAACGCCGTCAGCTTATGAAAGCCGAGTGAGAAAACTAACACAAATGGAACTTATATAGCCACACACAACCAAACACGTTCACTTCGTCTTTTAAAGTTCTCCATGATCTCACCGTCGAACTATGACCACTAACGTGGCCGACTAAGTATTTGAATAGAATACAGATAATCAATACGACCGATCTCCATATCCCGAAGATACTATAGTGACCTACTTCCAGAACTTGACTCGGGAACCCAACTCTACGCAACAACATCTACAACAACAATTCTATTCACTTTGCACTAACTTTCACTTCATCAGGAAGAATCATCACTTCGTCACAAAGAACTGATGTGTTCACAGAAACTTCATTTCATCACAAAGAGCCAAAGTGTTCACATAACCCTCACTTCATCACAAAGAGCCGAAGTGTTCACACAACCCTAACTTTGTCACGAAGAGCCGAAGTGTTCACATAACTCTCACTTCGTCACGAAGAGCCAAAGTGTTCAACTCAACCTAATAATAAGCCTAACAAGGAGTCCTAGCTTTCCAAACTAACCCGACACGAAGACCTAACATAATCATTCTGAGTTCGACACGAAGTCCCAACATAGCCATTCTGAGTTTGACACGAAGTCCTAACTCTGGACACTAGTCTGACACAAAGTCCTGTCATAACCATACAGAGTTCGACACGAAGTCCTGACTCACAACACTGAGTCTGACACGGAGTCCTGACCCACTACACTAATACACCATCACACTAGGCCTCCCGTGGCCACCATCCTGGCAACCATATCCTTCTTACACCATCCCGACCTCTGCGGCTTGTTTTAGCTATCTGACACTTAATCTCAGCATAAGCTGCTCCCGACATAGCACAATTGATTCTCACATAATCCTGACCGTACATGCGTCACTCATTATAGAATTTGATTAATTATATAACTTCCAATTATAACCATCAAGTTTCTGTTTATACTTCCATCATTCTGTTTTACATCATAACGTGCTAACAAAATCTAAATAAGTGTTAACATTTGGTTCATGGCCTTTAATATACCTTAAGAGAACTTTCCCATAAAAAGCTCCTAGAAATCGGTTACTCCCACTAATTGGTTTCTGGGTCTTGCCCCAGAAACCAGTTTCTATCCACTAATCAATTTCTGATGAAAGTTTCAATAATCCTTTGTTTCATGCACCGTACAACACTTTAAGCTTAGAGTATTATGCATAAATACTTCTATGGCAAGTATAATATTATCATAGCTATAATCATAATTTGTATAGTTCCATTCATGAGTCAAAGGTACAACTTTTAAAGCTCGTATCATAAATTCAAAGTATCATAACATGAATTGGATACATAAATAGTATACATGAGTTCATCAATATGGCTAAGTTGCTGACATGCAGCTTCTAACAAACATATAACAAGGTCTCACACAAGTAGAAGCAAGGTACAACTGAGCAAAGCATAGAAATCATCAAACTAACACACTGCTCCCAGGAATCGATTCTTCCCAGAAACCGGTTCCTTGAACCTATTCCCAGAAACCGGTTTCTCATGCCTTTCAGTAGCTTTTCACAACACTGCTATACTATGGATTTAAATTCCAAAATCAACTTACATGGCATGGAAACCTGAAAATAACATCCTCAAACACATACTAAACATCACCACATACTATATATATATATTCTAAAGTGAGTTAGTAAACTCGGCAATGCTTAGAATTGAGCATGGATGTTGATTTGAACTTAGAAAGCTTGAACACAAGCTTCAATGATGAAACCTTCTTCTTCTTCTTCTAATTTCTTTTGGTTATGTACTTTTTCGTCTTCTAAAGGTCTCTTCTAGCAACTTCTAAGTCTCCATGGTTGTGTATGTAGGTGTATGGGTGTGTATATGGAAGTGTATACAAAGGAAAGATGAGTGAATGCTTAGGCTTTTCTTCTAATTCTTCATCCCTCTCTATATATAACTTATAGCTCCTTACAATACTCTCTAGATGCAGCTATAAAAGACCCAAAAAAAGTGCAATGTATAAGTGTAGGCATGCTTACATAGAGGGAAATGAAGGCTAGGTGTCAATGTGCATGTATAAGTGAGTGCATGCATGAACATGTGTGTAGACACCCCGATTTTGACCAAACGTCGAGTTAAAGGGAGTGATACCTCCAAGACCCGATGATGACAATGTCTGACCAATCTAGGACTTCCAAAGATGATTCAAACTCTTTGAAAGACTCTTTAACCAAAATAAAAAGCAAAAAAGAAAAAAAGAGGAGAATAGAGGCAAAACGACACTTGGGCAGATTTGCGGCAATCACGGGTTGCCGATGCGGCACTCCCTAACTGTCGGAACGGCATTCAGGGAGAGCCGCACCAGCATCCATTAGCTGCCGCTAATATGCTTCAAGTGTCGCTAAATTTGAAAATCCTGAAAAGACGGCAGTCCATGGAGTTGTTCGCGGCATTCTATGAGTGCCGTAGCAGCAATCAGAGAATGCCGCACCGGCATTCACCAAGTGCCATTTCGGCACTCAGTGAGTGTCGCTTCCATCTCCATTGAGTGCCACGTTTTTGTAACAGCTAGCTGTAATACAACACATTTTTGTACTACTAAAGGACAGTCCGAATTAGGGTTTTCTGCTCTAAAATGACTGAAATAACCCTTCAAATTTATTTATAAATAGAGGATGAATATCCTTTTGCATGGGGTTGGAATTTTCTTTGAATCTAAAGGTTGTGTTAGTTCTCCAAATCCTAAAACTATCAAAATTTCTTCTCTAAACACAATTAGAAGTTTGTTTTAGAAGAGTTGAAGAGGGTGGAAAGCTTGATTAGTCTTTGGAAGTTCTTCAAAATCACAAAGTTGAGGATATTTTGGAGGTAAAACTTTGAATTCATTAGTCTTCCTAGTCATAAATATACTTAGAGTCCTTGAATTTTCTTTTTTTTTCCCTTTTAAGTCTTTGAGATTCATAAGACCCTCAATGTCTTACTTGAATCCTTAGACTTGAAATCCTTTGATTCCTTTGTAAGCTCATGATTTACAAGGAGGTTGAAGTTGATATTAGTAAACTTGATTAATAAATCTAAACCTATCTTCATGGTTTAGGTTTGTTATGTTTAGGTTTCATGGAATTTCTCCATATATCTTGGAGACTTTCAAGATATGAATGTAGTTAGTCTCCCATGACCATCAAACGGTAGGAGAGGTAGTGTGGCTCAAGCCAAATTCTATGGCTAATGGGTGAAATTAGTTAACAAAGTTATACTTGATAAATGATGCAGTGAGTTCACAATCTATTTTTGATCATAGATTTTTAGTTAAACATCGAACCGTTGGAACTGAATGAAACCAATGGGAAAGTGTTTATAACTCAAAGTTCTACCACTGTAATTTTTGTTTTAAGGAAGTTTCATGTGTAGAGTGGTTTGGCCAAGGGTTTTGTGGAACAACTATAATCTGTCAAGAGTTTTAGAACAATAACACTCGTTTGAAATAAGCAAACCAGAACCTTAATTAAGCACTCTTGGCTCAAAATAATTTTTCCTAAGTAGTTTAATGTGTTAGGAAGATACCCAAAAAAGACCAAAGCATTTTTGATTTTTTTTACTATTTGTAGAAAATCGTACAAAAACTCTGAACGGAGAGTTGTAAGTCTCTAAGTGGTGTCTAGTGTTTGTCTAATTCTTAGAGATCTAATCGTTGAAACTTTGATTTTCTTTTTGGGATGGAAACTAGACACACAGAGGCATCTTGTGTCCAAAAATCATCAAGATCAATCTATGGGAAGCATCTCTTTTATTTCTTTGAAGTCCGGGTCTGCTTTCTAAAATTTTAGTATTCTGGAATGGTTTTTGATATATCTTGTGAACAATGGACCAAATGACTCTTCCATGACCTAAGGATTAAACCATGTGTTAATAATGATTAGTTAAACTTAAATACAGAGGCTAAATGATACAAATCAAGGAATAATCCAATAGCTCATT
Source organism: Hydrangea macrophylla (assembly GCA_033977485.1). Lineage (NCBI taxonomy): Eukaryota > Viridiplantae > Streptophyta > Magnoliopsida > Cornales > Hydrangeaceae > Hydrangea > Hydrangea macrophylla. Next base: position 5,717,104 of record CM066990.1, on the reverse strand, counting down.
CTTGTTCACATCTAAGTAATCGTACACATTCATCCATGTAGATTGATATTAGAATTCATAATTGTGCTATTTCTTCTACTTGATAGAATTACGCTAGACGTTTAGGAATAAATATTCGATACTATACATTCTTTCTAAAGTATATGGACCAACCTTTGTTTTGTAGCGCCTTTAAGGTACAATTTCTCAACCCTTTCTTTAGTTTATTTAATTCCTTGATTTTATTGATTTTATGACCTCATGCATGACACCTTAGAATTAGGTTTTGCCTTATGTGTATACGTGATTTGAGACCTTTTCTTTAGATATTTCTATTCGTATGCATTGCACGTTTAATATTTGTGGCATGGATCAATTTGCTTTAAAATGGTTTCTTAATTTTCCCTTTTAAAAATTAAGTGGCGACTCTTTGCATTTGAAATTTGAATAAGAAATTGTTTAAAATCAAAAGTGGGCCCAGATGCCAGTATCCACAATCTGGCGACTCTGCTGGGGATCGAACCCAGAATCTCTGGTTTCGCAGACCAAAATTTCTGATTTTGGGTTCACTCAAGAATTAAACTTGAAAGCATCCTTTTAATCGAATTAATTAATTTTTGTGTGCCCATTGCATTTCACTTGCATGTCTCGCCAGTCGATTACACAGAACTATGACCTTGGCGGCTCAGGGTAACCCGGTCGGTCAAGTTATCATGGACTATGTGATCACCCTTGATCTTGTAGCATGATTTGGTATATGAAGCATCCTATCGGATGTGTGTCAAGGGTCCCTTATTTGACCAAAATCCAGCCTTTGCATGGTAGCTTCTATAGAACCTTTCAATCTTAGAATATCAATTCTTAATTAGGATTATATGCTAGGGAGTTTTGTATGATTACTTGAGATGATGACGATGCTTGTTTGATGTAGGATGTGTAGTTGTCTAATTATCTTTTAGCAAATTCCTTCTTATGTCTCACGACATTTGGTAACATGTTGAATCTTGATTGTAAGATTACATGTCTTATATCTTATTAGCTAAGCATCATTGACCTTGTATGTATCCGAATTCATGAAAAGTACAGTGATAATCCAATCATGTGATCCTCCTACCCAAAGAACTTGAGATCCATCTTTGAAAACAAACATATTTTGCTATCTTTTCCCCAATGTTTTCGATCACCCTTTTGAGAAATCTTTTGAGTTCACCTTTCGATTAAAATTCCAAAACAACCTTTGTTAAAATATGTTCTCACATCCTCATCTTTGAAAGAACCCAAAAATCAAAGGAACTATTTTAGAAGAAATGCTTTTTGAATGAATTCCAAAACAAATTTCAACCTGATCAATGAGAAATGTATTACACCCTCATTTTCAAAATTCAAAATTTATGAGAATTGTCTTTTCTCACCATTCTAAAATAAAATACTTTTTAAATTCAAAATCTTTGAAAGGGTAGTAAGGGTCACAATGAAAGGAGAAATTATTGCACTTGACATAAGTGAGCATTTTATGTGCTTATGTGGTAGGATTAGAATTTTTTCTTTTATTTGGCATATAGAGTAGGCACACACGCACACATGCATTGCATCCGTGTGACATATGAACCATCCATAAAAAAGAGTTTTCACTTTACTACGGGTCTTTCAAAACAAAATATATATATGTGACAAAAGGAAACGAATAAAAGCTTTTTTTTAAGAAAAAATTAAACCTTTTGGTAGGGACAAAAATAGCATCAAGTTCAAATCAAGCCTGGTTTAGGGATCCCACAACAAGGTTAGTAAGAAGGTAAGACATTGAAATGGCAGAAGAAAGGAACAATGAAGAAGTAGCAGGGTTGAGAACGCTGGTAGAACAACAAGCAGAGCAAATGAGGCGGCAAGCCGAAAATATGAACCGTGTGATGGGAATGATAGAAGCACTGAATTGCCGACCACCGCCTGTAATTCCACTGGCTATGGACCCACCTCTAGGGCCCGAAGGAGATTAGTTGATGATCAGGAGGCACAATGGACTGATGCGCTGCAGGCCAACAGAGAAAGGGAAAAAGTTTAGAAAAAGAGGCTACTAACCGAAAAGATAGATAAGCTAGAAAGGGTAATGCGCAAGGCCCAGGGAGTTGACACTTATTTGCTGGAACTAGAAGGTTTATGTACTGCCTGCTGGATTCAAAATGCCAGTCTTTGACAAGTTTGATGGAACCGAAAACCCTAGAGTCATATCCGAATGTGCATAGGCGCCTTTCAGCCAAGTGGTTTGAGCGCAAACATAATGGCTGTCTTGTTCTAGTAGACATTAACCGGAGCCGCACTGTCGTGGTACCTTACATTAGAGCTGAGCAAAACCTGGGTCTGGGAAGAAGTGATCAAATTATTCGTGGCACAGTATGAGTATGATCAGGACCTGGATGTCACAGTCAGAGATTTGGAGACCACTAAGCAGGGAAACAAAGAATCATTTGCTGAGTATTTGAGTAGGTGGAGAGGAAAAGTAGCTTAGATGGTACAGAGGCCGTCCGAGAAGGACCAGATTCGAATGTTGATGAAGAAACTTCAACCTGTCTACTAAGAGAAAATGAGATTCCAGTCGATAAACACTTTTGCTGAAGTATTTGATGTAGGGACTCGAATCGAAGATGCAATCCAAGGAGTGATAAAGAAAGAGGAACAGCTATACCGGTACAGAAGGCCAAACTATGGGTCCCATGGAGGACAGTCGGGGGGTCACTCTGGCCCCAATGATTTCAACGCACTGAACGACCCAGAGAGGAAATTTGACATAACACCAAGGAGAGGGGGGGATAAACTAACGAGAAAATTCTCAGATCTGGGAGTATCACTCTCAACCTCTCTTGATAGGCTGTTAGCGAAAGGGCATCTCCGTCAGTTGGAATCTTGACCTCTACCAAATCCGCTTCTGCCAAGTTTTCAAGGGGAACTCTTTTGTAAATTTCACTAATAGAAGGGGCACTCAATGGATCGGTGCATGAGGTTAAGGCACAAAATCCAAGATCTTATTGATGAAAAGGTGTTATCAAAATTGCCCGCCAGAGCTCCAAATGTTACGAGAAATCCACTACCAAACCACCATGCTGTACCACCACCGCAAGGCCTCTATTTCTTGGGGATAGAAGAAACCATCTTCGATCCATCTAGGCTAATCACTAAGGCTAGGACACCAAGAAGGCCTTATCAACTGCTGGAGAATTCGACAATTTGTACTTTGGAAGGTGCTTCGAAGGGATGTGAAGGGGAAATGGCAGAATAGATGGATTGGTGGGTTCAGGAAATGGGCAATATAGATTAGATAGAGGATGATCTGTGGTACAAGAGTGATGAAGAGGTGGGAACCAAAAATGAGAGTTGGGAAAGAGTTTCAGAGGCCGATAACTTGAGGATGAGAGAAGAAGTCAGTCATCTGACCCGGTCAGGCAGACACTTCAAGCCGCATGAACTAGAGGAAGATCACCCGGGGAGGGATCTAGACAAGGGAAAAGAAATATGGATAAAGAAGCAGAGGAAGACAGATAATTAAGAAAACTCAGGCTAACATCACTATTTGGAGCTTACTGATTGCTTCAAAACATCACAGGCAGGCGGTCTTGGATGCTTTGAACGAATCTGACGTTTCCATCGAAGGAACACCAGAAGACCTCATGGGAATGATCAGTAGAATTCCGACTCTGGATATTACCTTCTCATCAGACGACCTACCTCCGGGAGGGCCTGTTCACAATAAATCGCTATATGTCACTGTTGAATGCCTGGGGAACACTATACCTACCTGTCGTAGTGACAATGAATCTTCGCTAAATGTGTGTTCGTTCCGAACAGCTATGCGCATGGGTTTGGATGAAACAATGTTTGTACCATCTGAGCAGAAGGTAAGGGCATATGACAACACTCAAAGAATGGTCATGAGAATAATTCTCCTTCATCTAGCTGTCGGGCCTGTGGAAAAGGAAGCTGAATTTCAGGTCATCGACATACCTGCTTCTTTCAATTTACTACTAGGAAGCCCGTGGCTAGACAGTTTGGGCGCCATACCATCTACAGTTCATCAAAAAGTCAAGTGTGTCTGGAAGAGCAAGGTCTGTGATATTTTCAAGGATAGTTGGGTTCGTTCATCTGAAGCTTCATCGAGCGTGCCAGTTTCGGAGGTACAATTCCAAGAAGAAGAAACATGTCTGGGAGGGTTCGAATTCATTAATATGTTGGAGGGAGAGAAGCTGAGAGAGTTCCTACCATTATATTTTGATCAGTACGTGAGTCCGCTAGTCGCTGGTATCATGAAGAAGATGGGTTTCTTCCCAGGTATGGGATTGGGTAAGAATCATCAAGGTCTGCCGAAATTTCCAAATATCACCACTCAGACTCACACTCATGGCCTAGGCTATTAACCGTCAAAGAAGGAGTTAAGAGATAAGAAGAAGGTAATTGATGCACCATTGGATCCATACCTGAAGACGCTCAATGGATACTTTGTGAGAGAGGGAAAGGATTTCCCCTTTTGTGGCTTCCTAGAACCATGGGTAGATCAGAAGGACAAATGTATTAAGCATGGGTTTGAGATCTTCTTCTCCCACGAATTCTCTGAGTATCAGGATCCATACCTACAGGTACATGTAAAGTCAGCTACTGTAAAAGATTGGGTTGGTGCACTAGACGGCTCAGTCATGAAGAATCTGTTAGCCGAGGAAAGCACAGAAGCCAAGGGAACGGGCCAAGAAGGGGTCGTGGAAGACAAGGTCAGAAAAGAACATGCTGAGGAATTGGTAGAAGAGGTTCAAGATGAGGAAAATGACATGGGAAAACCCGAGAAAGAAGAAATGGAAGAGATTACCAAGACAGGGGAACTAGAAGAGTGCTTCATCACTGATCTGGGAGGAGAAAGCAAGAAAGAGTGGGTTTTGAGTGTAGTAATAGGTATCCCCCACACCCACAGCATGTAATGGCCCAAATGAGTCGTCTTTCAATTTCTATGTCTGCTGTAATTGATCCAAAGAAAATCAATGAAAGCATGACCAATTCTACCTACTCGAATGCGCTTAATGACTGTGATGAATGTGATGATCATGAAATACCAGATGAATTACAAAAATTAATCGAAAAAGAAAAAGAATCTGCATGTAAAATCATTCAGAACACTCTAACGATCAATCTAGGAAATGAAGATAATCCTCAAAATGTTTTATTTGGCTTTACACTTAGCAAAGAATTAAGAAAGCAAAGAATTAATCAATCTATTAAATGAATTCAAAGATGTTTTTGTATGGTCTTATGGTGATATGCTAGGCATTCATCCAGAGATAGCCCAACACCAGATCTCCATCTTCCCCAATTCAAAACCTGTAAAACAAAAATTGAGGCGAATGAGGCCTGAATGGGCACTCAAAGTCAAAGAGGAAGTTGAAAAGTAGTTGAGAGCCGGATTCTTAATGGTCACCGAGTATCCAGAATTGATCGCCAATATAGTGCATGTCTCAAAAAAGGACGGTCGTGTTAGGGTCTGTGTGGACTTCCCGGATCTGAACAAAGCCAGCCCTAAGGACGATTTCCCTTTACCTCACATTGATGTGTTAGTGAACAATACGGCGGGACATGAGCTCCTATCTTTTATGGATGGGTTCTCAGGGTATAACAAGATTCTAATGGCGCCCGAGGATAGGGAGAAAACCACTTTCATCACACTATGGGGCACATACTGCTATAGAGTGATGCGATTTGGGCTAAAAAATATGGGCTCAACTAACCAACGGGCCACTACAACACTATTGCGTAATATGATCCATAAGGAGGTAGAGGTATATGTGGACGATATGATTGTAAAATCTAAGGAAAGAAGAGGTCACTTGGAGGCATTAAGAAAATTCTTCGGGAGGTTGAGGGAATCAGAATGATGTTGAACCCCCCGAAGTGCACCTTCGGGGTCACTACTGGAAAGTTGTTGGGGTTTCTCATCACTCAGAGAGGGATAGAGGTGGACCCAACCAAGATGAAGGCCATAGTCGAAATGCAGCCACCTAAGAACGAAAAAGAGTTAAGGAGATTTCTGGGTAGAATACAGGCCATAAGCCGTTTCATTTCAAAACTCACCTTAACCTGTGACCCGTTGTTTAGGTTACTCAGAAAAGGAGAGAAGTTCAAATGGGATACCTTGTGTCAACAAGCCTTTGATAAGATCAAAACCTACCTCCAAAACCCACATGTCCTTTCACCACCCTCACCTGGGAGACCTTTATTGTTGTACCTTTCTGTGTCCAAGTATTCAATGGGGTGTATGTTGGCACAAGAAGGAGAAGAGGGGCATGTGGAAAACGTCATTTATTAATTGAGCAAGAGGATGACGGGATACGAGCTGAAATACTCACCTTTAGAAATAGCCTGTTGGGCCCTAGTCTGGTGTACCCGTTGCCTTAGGCGCTACATGTTATCCTTTCCCGTTGTCCTAATCTCCCGAAAGGACCCACTCAAATACCTATTTAAAAAGCCTGTCTTGACCAGTAGAATTTCCCATTGGACCATGATGCTGGCCGAATTTGATATCAGATATGTCACTTCTAAATTTGTTAAAGGAAGAGCCGTTGTTGAATACCTAACCGACCTTGCCATAGAATTTGAGGAGAAAGGGGAGTTCAAGTTTCCCGATGAAGGGGAAATGGAGTTGAAAGAGGATTTATGGAATATGTATTTCAATGGAGCTGCCAACCAACTAGGCTATGGGGTTGGAATCATCCTCGTGGAACCTGATGGAACACCTACTCCGTTAGCCGTCATGCTTATGTATAATTCAACCAACAACGCCGTAGAGTATGAAGCTTGCATAATTGGGATGGAAGTAGCCTTAGCCCTAAAAGTTGGAAGGATCGACATTTTCGGAGATTCTAACCTGATCATATCCCAAGTGCGAGGTGATTGAATGGTGAAGCATGAGAAGTTGAGGCCTTACCATAACTACCTAGAGAGCCTAAAAGTATAGTTCAAAAAGATACCATTCTACTACCTTTCCTGTGAAGAGAACCAGTTGGCCAGTTCCCTAGCAACCTTGGCCTCAATGATACAAATCCCTTTAGGAGTCACCATGATACCATTATCTATAGAAATCAGAAACCAACCTTCATTCGAAATGATCGCAATGATAGAAGAAGGAGGTGAGTTACCTTGGTATGTGGATGTTTGGAATTTCATTAAGGAAGGAGAATACCCGAGGGAGCTTCAGAGAAGAACAGAAAGGCGATCCGAAGCTTTTCCACCCAATTTGTGATCTATACGGATAAGTTGTGGAAGAAGTCATATACTGAGTTCAATCTGGAGTGTTTGTATGGAAGGGAGGCTAAGAGAATGATGGGAGAGATACATGAAGGAGTTTGCAGACCCCATATGAATGGACACATACTGGCAAAGAAGATAATTCGGCAGGGGTATTACTAGAGCACTTTGGAAAAAGATTATTGTGAGTATGTCAGAAGATGCCACAAGTGTCAGATCCATGCAAATCTGATGCATACCCCACCTTCCCAGCTCTATAGCATGACCACGCCGTGGCCTTTCTCTGTTTAGGGCATTGATATTATTGGTGAGATAGTTCCAAAGGCATCCAGTGGACATTGATACATAATTGTGGCAATTGATTATTTCACCAAATGGGTAGAGGCAGCGTCATACGCCACTTTGAAGGCTAAGGATGTGGTGAGTTTCATAAAAAAGAACATAGTTTGCAGATATGGAGTCCTGAATGAGTTCATTTCAGACCATGGTAGCCATTTCCAGGGAGAATTTATCCCACTCCTAGAAAAGTACAAGATCACCTGCCATCAGTATTCTCCCTTTAGGCCTCAAACGAACGGAACAGTAGAGGTGGTGAATAACAATGTTAAAGCAATCTAGGGAAAAACAACAGATATATACAAAGATTGGCATGAGAAGCTGCCGTTTGCATTATGGGGATACCACACCTTTGTAATAACTTCCACGGGAGCTATGTCGCACTCATTAGTTTATGGGAAGGAAGCCGTTCTCCCAGTTGAAGTAGAAATACCTTCTCTAAGAATCTTGGCAGAGAGGGAAGTAACTGAGTTGGAATGGATGTGAGGGAGGTATGAGGAACTAATGTTCCTTGATGAGAAAAGGTTGGCTGTAATAAACCATACTCGGGGATAATCAAAGAGGTCCGCCCAAGGAAGCTCGCTGAGGGTGACCTGGTCCTCAAAGAACTGAAAGTGCCTGTTTATGATCCTAGAGGAAAATTCAAGCCCAACTGGGTTGGGCCATACATTATTAAGGCTTTCCTTTCCAGAGGAGCGGCCTATCTTATGGACCTGGACGAGGTTGAATTTAAACAACCAATTAATCTCGTTCGCCTCAAAAAATATTTTTCTTGAAACCGCTTCTTTCAAAACCTCCTACACAGATGAACTACGCTTGACCTGATTCCCGCTAGAGGATACGTATGCAACCTGCTCGGTTCGGTCACTAATAATTACCTAAAAAGGCATTTTTCATCGAGCCGTAAAAAAAAGAACTACTACGGACTTGATACCCATTCGGGGATAAGTAGGTGGGCTCTCCAAAAGCCTTCGGTCCACCAAAACCCAAAAAGAACCCTGTACTAAACTAGGGACAAACTAGCGCTTGCCTCGAACCACTTGGAAGCCCCGAAACCAGGGGCAAACTTCATTTGCTATCCGAAGAACCCAGATATTTACCTTGAACCCATCTCTAGATCTCCTGACTATCATAATGAGTACTATAATGAAGAAAATGTGAATTCATGGCGTAGAATGAGTAAAGCTTTAAGCAAGATACAAAGCAAGATAAACAGCCAAGAAAAGACATTAAAAAGGAAAATTTTCATAAAGGATAAATCGGAGAAGTGAACACTTTGATTAAAGTTAGAACTATTCCTAAAGCATGAAAGCACTTTTTCAAAAAGAGAAATAAGAAAATCACATTCAAAAGCGTAAAAGGATAGGAAGGAGTGGTCTGAAAATTTTATGAAATAAAGCTCTGTCCTATTGTTTTATTCCACAAATGTCTGCAAAGTCTATCCCTGGATCAGAGTCTGGATTTGAAGAAGGTACTCAGTAGTAGGCGCAATCGCCGCAGGGACCCTCTGGAAAGGAGCTGACACTCTATCATGTTAAACTTCAACGAAAGCCTTCACACTAGAAGGGCGCATGATCGAACCTCTTGTAAAATCAATAGTATGAGCCTCTGTAATATCCTGGAGAAGCCCGTACTGACGAACCACTCAGCTGAAAATGTAGAAAGAAGTAGTGTGCACGCCAGGAAACCAGATACCGGGCTTCCCAAGAAGCTGCACTACGATAGAGCGATAAGACCAATCTGGGTAAAAACTAGCAATTATCGCCAGGAGAGGGGTTTTTGAGCCAATTAAGCCATACATCATTCGAGCGAAACAAATGGTAAAGCTCAATGCGATCATAGGGAAGTGACCTATGAAGGTACGAAGGATGCACGAAGAGATCTAAGTGCTCCATGAGCTAAAGCTACAGGACAAAAGGGGCTCCCACAGACAACATGGCCTTGATGGCATGAGCCTGATCCAATCCTATCAAGGTTTCGCAAAGAACTAGCATGACGACACTCTTCATCTCTCAAAGACCACAAGCAATGGGTATGAGGATGTCAGAAGACGACTGGAAGAGGAAGTGAGAGAGCATGGCAATCGATAGTGCACTGTGCCGGATAATCTGATATCCGCCATCATAAAGATCTCCCACGGGAGCATAGACCGAGGAAAGTCACTCGAAGTTAATCTGCCTGCCACATATGAAAGAGCTCGCAGCATTACAGGATATGTGGAGTAGAGTGGCCAAATCTTGAACATAGCCCGCCTGCACCGGGGGAACTATCAGATCTGTAAAGGGGTCGGTGTGGAGGATAGCGTTGAACTCCTCAAATAAAGGGCAAACCTCATGGGAACTGAAGCAAAAGACATGATAGGAGGGATCCCAACATTGAATCGTAGCTTAAAGCATGCCTTCATTCAAAAACATTCATCGGAAAGAGAAGAGGTCGTTCAGTCTGAAACACTTGAAATTTAGCCTGTCAATGCCTGAGAGAGCATCCATCCACGGGAAGAGGATTTGAGAGTTAATGGAGGCCATTTCGGGAAGAAGTGAACAAGAGAGAAGAATGTTTTACGGAGTATAGGGGGAAAAAAGTGGTATAAATAGGAGAATAAAGATTCCTACCTACCAGCAACAGTCAATAAAGCAAAAAAACACTCAACAAAGTGTTGCATGGCAATTCGTGAATGCCGTTGCAGCATTTACTGACTGCCGTTATGGCATTCACTGAGTGCTACAAAGGCCAAACCGAGTGCCGTTCGGAGTTTTATTTTGGCCAGGGTCTGTTTATAGTATTTTCAGCCCACCTACAAACAAGAAAAACATAATAAAAGTATGCATCGTGCAATACATGCAAACAAGACCAAGCCATGGTCACATACATCCATTCATTCATCCATTCGTTTGAAATAAATAAAGAGGATAGAAGCATTCAAGGTTAAAATAAAAGGACCAAGGTATGGTCACACATACGGGGAGCAATAGTAAAAGCAGAAAAGATAAAAATAGTCATAAAGCATACAAGCACCTATCCTACCACGGCTATCGAAAAGCCATCAGCAAAGGTAAACGTGTGTGATATGAGCATCCAAATAAAAGTGTGTGTATATATACAGTCATCCAAGTGTATATGTCTCCTCACCAAAACACTCAAAAGATAAAAAGAAAAGAGAGATAAGGGTGAGGTCAGCCCCGGCCCCGGCCTCGAGTCTGGCGGGTCACGCGCTTGAGGAGCTCCTCCTCTGACTCCGTCCTGCTCGCTCCGCCACCGCCTCTGCCACCGCCAGTTCCGCTCACTCTGCCTCTGCCTCTGGCACCACTGGTACCTCCGCTACCACCTTTACCTCGCCCGGTGCCGCTGCCCCCGGGAGCTCCTCTGTAATTTCCATCGGGATCTACCCAAACTGCCAAAGTCACTGCTCAAGCTCCGTCACTCGCAGAGTCAGTCTCCTGACCTTATCATCCTGAAAAAAAGGAAAGGTTAATAGCATAGTTTGTTTTGAAGTAAAAGTGAAAAGTGTGAATAAAAAGGAGTCAACTCAACTTACCTGGCTCTCACCTGAGCCTCGGCAGTCACTCACGCCCCGTCAGCCTAAGCCAAAAAATCAATGAAAAGAGATTAGTGGAAGCAGAATAAGGATGCAAGAATCGAAAATAAGGTCTTATAAGCTTACCCTCCACTCCCGGCCATGGATCCACTCTCTGACGCTATGAGCATAAAGCTGGCCCTCCTTCGCATAGTCCCGCGGGACATGATCATACTGGAGCGGAATGATAGGAGCGCCCGCAGGATACCGGGGGACCTCAATCATAACCTGCTCACCGTAGGAAACGGTCCTGACACTCCAATCCCAAGGCGGCAAAGTCGGGGCCCGAGTCGCAGTAGGAACATGCTACAAGTAGAAGAAATGTAATCAATAATAAAATACTTGGAAACTCATAATAAAATAAAGAGTGCAAGAGCAAAGAGGACTTACCCAAGTCACTTCCATCAAAGGGAAGTTCCTCATCAGCCTCGCAGCTCGAAAAGCTGTGTATCCATCAGGAGACTCCACGAGCATCTGAATCGAGACTCCCTCAAAAGCAGCCGTAAGTTAGGAACCCTTGAGCGTATCCATAGCCCTCATGGAAGCAGGAGGGGGATGTGGCACAAAATAGTCAGGAGCCATCAGTGACTGCCTGATCACTCTCTCGCCTAAGTACCACTCCCTAGCCTTGGGGCCGTCCAATAGGATCCTCATCGAGTCGTACCCACCCGACTGCCATATCCCATCTGGAGCCTTAGGAAGCACGTCCCTCTAGGGCTACCACTCCACGTGCTGTACTCGTAAAGACGTCAGGAAGTTCCTAAATGAGATAAAATTATGGGCCCCAGTCTTTCGCCCCACCCGGTGTTTCGTCCACTTCAGCTCCTGGGGCATAATGAGGGCGTCTGCTGGTCGCGTCCTAGGTGATATCACATGGAGATACTCGTGGGACCAAATATGCAAAACAAAAGAGATAGAATTGTGAGGGTCACATTCTTTTGAGAGTTGATTAAAAAGAAAAATAAAATAAGAAGGAAAAAGAAAGAAGTGTTGTATACCTCCCACACCCTCCAAAAATCGCCAGTAGAGGCCGAGTGATCCTGGGATATCTCTCCCATGTGCCTATACAAGATGGCCAACCCAGCACCAGCCCAATCGTACTGGTAAATCCAGTCCATGTGCTCCAAAGAACCCACCAGTGCCACGGAGATCTGATCTCCCTTGGTGCTCAACAGAGAGCATCCCAGTACGTACATCAAGAAACCTCGAGCCATCTGCTCATCAGTAAAGCCTTACTGGCCTCTGAAGGTATCCATGAACCACTTGGCCATGACCAAGGGCTTCTCTAGGACTGCTCCAAGTAACACCTGCCCCTGGTCCCACTCGCGGACTATATCCAAATATCGAAGGAGCTCTCCTTCAAATGGGATCCCCGTGATCATGCTGAAGTCCAATGGAGTCATCGTCATCTCTTCGAAATTGAAGTAGAAGGTGTTGGTGGTATCCCACCACCACTTTGCTAATGTGTGGATCTGTCGCAGGTCATTGGAGCTCTTCATCAAGAGTTTGACGAAGTCCCCAAAACCTGTGGCCCTGACGAATCCCTGTACAGTCTCACTCAGCTCCCCGTACCACTCGAAGCCATATGCTAGGCTGCCATGCCCCTTTAGCATCCTGGGTTGTAACTACAAGAAAGAATCACAAGCTTTGATGTTAGCAAATAAAAAATTAGGAAACAAAAAGATGAGGAGAGAAAAGAAAAAGAAAAGAAAATGCATACAAAAATAATAATAACAATAAAATAATATCCGCGTTTTCAAGATATGAGGTTTTGAAAAATAGCATAGCCATGAGGTACAGGTGAATAAAAAAATAGCTTTTGAGAGAACTTCACAAGCATGGATTTCACATTCATGAAAAGTTTGGTCATCATTTGCAGAATAATAAAAAGGGATGCAATAATAAAGGATGAATGAATAATGAGGTTTTGATTGGCGTACATCGCAGTCAAAAAGCCTTTTGAGAAAAGTTAACGAAACTGAATGTACGCAACTGCAGATGGGACACCCAAAAATTCATAAGTATAGCATTCATTTTCATATGAAGTCTTGTCCCTGCATTCGTAAAAGTTCATAAGAAATAGGATAAAGAATACAAAATTGAATGAGCGTCGATTAAAGCATTCTAGACACTCGAGAGCGCTACAAGCGTAGCATTTGCATTATAAATAAGGCATTTGAAGTTGCGTTGATTACATTGCATTCATAAAGCTCATACGGCATAAGAATTGCAAAAGGAGAAAAGGGAGGGGCATGTTTACCTCGCGCTTGAACGCACGGGCAGATAAATGCTCGTCCGGATCCCGGAGTAAGAGTATGGCATCGGGGTTGGGGATGGCTCGATACTTTGCCTTTTTCCTACTACCCGAACCGCTCTCCATAATATGTCAAAGAAAAAAAGGGGAATTCGTGGTTAGATTCATGAAAAGTTCAGAAAAATAATAAAAATAATGCAAATTGAATGATATAGATTTTGATCGAGCAGGACTAACCTGTGAGTACCGGAGATCAATACAAAAGAAAAGAGGGGATGGGGCAAAATTTCTCCAAAGAGGATTCAATTTGAGAGAGGTTAAGAGAATGAATGAAAATGAAATGAAAGTCTCGGTATAAGCTGCCGCCCACCAAATGCGACACTCAATTTTCATGAGCGATAATTGGTGAATTGTCGTGCAGCACTCACTGAATACCACAGCGGCACTCCATGAGTGCCGTACAGCAGTCACAGACTGTCGTAAATTCTAGCGTGTGGCGCATTTGAGGCGATTACCAGACCTTTCATTTTCCTCCCAAAATTCAAATTGGGACCCAAAAATTGAATTATAACCCCTAAAATTTTGCCCTCATTATGCTTTTGACCCCCGGAGATGGTTTTCAGGACCACATTGGTCGTCGATTTTGTAAAATTGAAATAAATTGGAGCCTACAGACTCTAAATTTTGAAAATTCAAATGAATTTGAGTTTATGGACTCCAAATTTTGAAAATTGAAATGAATTTGAGTCTGTGAACTTCGAATTTTGAAGATTGAGATGAATTGGAGTCTATGAACTCCAGATTTTGAAAATTGATATGAATTGGAGTCCGTGGACTCCAGATTTTGAAAATTGAAATGAATTTGAGTCTGTAGACTCTGAATTTTGAAAATTAAAATGAATTTGAGTCTGTGGACTCCAAAAGTTTGAAAATTGAAATAAATTCGAGTCTGTGGACTCCAAGATTTTGAAAAATTGAATTGAATTTGAGTCTGTTCATCCGAATATGATTGCCCTGCTTTTTTATAGGGTGTAACGGATTTACACTCTCTGTTCTCGCAACAGATTTGCGTTAACCCTTGTTCTGGGAATATAACGGATTTATGTTCTCGATCCTCGTAACAAATTCACGTTGATACTTTAGAGTGTAGTGAATTTGCGCTCTCAGTTCTCATAATAGATTTGCGTTAACCCTCATTCTGGGAATATAACGGATGTATATTCTCGATCCTCGTAATAGATTTACATTGATTCTTTAGAATGTTACGGATTTGCACTCTCGGTTCTCATAATAGATTTGTGTTAACCCTCATTTTGGAAATATAATGGATATATATTCTCGATCCTCATAATAGATTTACGTTGATCCTTTAGAGTGTAACGGATTTGCGCTCTCGGTTCTCGCAATAGATTTGCGTTAACCCTCATTCTGGGAATATTACGAATTTATATTCTCGATCCTCGTGACAGATTTATGTTGATCCTTTAGAGTGTAATGGATTTGCACTCTCGGTTCTCGCAATAGATTTGTGTTAACCCTCATTTTGGGAATATAACGGATTTATATTCTCGATCCTCGTAACAGATTTACGTTGATCGTTTAGAGTGTAACGGATTGGTGCTCCTGGTTCAAGCAATAGATTACCATTAACCCTCGCTTTGGGAAGTGAGAAATGCATTTTCTCGACCCTTGCAAACTAATCTTTACATCGGTTAACATTTGGTAATCTTCTCTGGCTAGCGCATCATGAAATGTGCGTCACATATACAGAAGATATGATATAGAGTAAGCATGGCTTTTGCTCGGTCAAGTTTATTTGAAAATACCATTGCATGAGCATGTGCATCACAATAGGATAGGAGCATTCATCTGTATGATTACTTGTGCTACATATGTTTGACTCCTACTCGAACTACGTCTTGGTCTGATGCCTGAGGGGATACGTAGGCAGTTCATCATAGAGCACGACCAATTGGAATTTTGCTGCACACTGGCTTTCTTTTTGCAACGCATTTTTGTTTTTACCTGAATCCGACCATTTGGTCAAAGGCTTGTCTTCACACAGGCTTCGACATTCACTTGTGGTTTGCATTGCTCCACAAGCTCTGTCGAAGAGGGGTAAACAGTAGATACCCCAATTTTGACCAAACATCGAGTTAAGGGGAGTGATACCTCTAAGACACGATGATGACAATGTCCGGCCAATCTAGGACTTCCAAAGATGATTCGAACTCTTCAAAAGACTCTCTAACCTAAACAAAAAGCAAAAAAAAAAAGAAAGCAAGAGGAGAATAGAGGTAAAATGGCACTTGGGCATATTTGTGGCAGTAACGGGTTGCTGATGCGGCACTCCCTAACTGTCGGAATGGCATTCAGGGAGAGCCGCACCAGCATCCATTAGCTGCCGCTAATATGCTTCAAGTGTCGCTAAATTTGAAAATCCTGAAAAGACGGCAGTCCATGGAGTTGTTCGCGACATTCTATGAGTGCCGTAGTAGCAATTAGAGAATGCCGCACCGGCATTCACCAAGTGCCGTTTCGGCACTCAGTGAGTGCCGCTTCCATCTCCATTGAGTGCCACGTTTTTGTAACAGCCAACTGTAATACAGCACATTTTGTACTACCAAAGGACAGTTTGAATTAGGGTTTTCTGCTCTAAAATGAATGAAATACCCCTTCAAATTTATCTATAAATAGAGGATGAATATCCTCTTGCATGGGGTTGGAATTTTCTTTGAATCTAGAGGTTGTATTAGTTCTCCAAGTCCTAAAACTATCAAAATTTCTTCTCTAAACACAATTAGAGGTTAGTTTTAGAAGAGTTGAAGAGGGCAGAAAGCTTGATTAGTCTTTGGAAGTTATTCAAAATCACAAAGTTGAGGATATTTTGGAGGTAAAACTTTGAATTCATTAGTCTTCCTAGTCACAAATATACTTAGAGTCCTTGAATTTTCTTTTTCTTTCCCTTTTAAGTCTTTGAGATTCATGAGACCCTCAATGTCTTACTTGAATCCTTAGACTTGAAATCCTTTAATTCCTTTGTAAGCTCATGATTTACAAGGAGGTTGAAGTTGATATTAGTAAACTTGATTAATAAATCTAAACCTATCTTCATGGTTTAGGTTTGTTATGTTTAGGTCTCATGGAATTTCTCCATATTTCTTTGAGACTTTGAAGATATGAATGTAGTTAGTCTCCTATAACCATCAAATGGTAGGAGAGGTAGTGTGGCTCAAGCCAAATTCTATGGCTCATGGGTGAAATTAGTTAACAAAGTTGTACTTGATAAATAATGCAGTGAGTTCACAATCTATTTTTGATCATAGATTTTTAGTTAAACATCGAACCATTGGAACTGAATGAAACCAATCGGGAAGTGTTTATAACTCAAAGTTCTATTACTACAATTTTTGTTTTAAGGAAATTTCATGTTTAGAGTGGTTTGGTCAAGGGTTTTGTGGAACAACTATAATCTGTCCGGAGTTTTAAAAGAGTAACACTCGTTTGAAATAAGCTAACCAGAACCTTAATCAAGCACTATTGGCCCAAAATAATTTTTCCTAAGTAGTTTAATGTGTTATGAAGCTACCCCAAAAAGACCAAATCATTTCTGATAATCTTACTATTTTTAGAAAATCATACAAAAACTCTGGACGGAGAGTTGTAAGTCTGTGAGTGGTGTCTAGTGTTTGTCTGATCCCCAGAGATCTAACCGTTGAAACTTTGATTTTCTTTTTGGGATGGAAATTAGACACATAGAGGCATCTTGTGTCCAAAAATCATCAAGATCAATCTATGGGAAGCATCCCTTTTATTTCTGTGAAGTTCGGGTCTGCTTGCTGAAATTTTAGTATTCTGGAATGGTTTTTGATATATCTTGTGAACAATGGTCCAAATGACTCTTCCATGACCTAAGGATTAAACCATGTGTTAATAATGATTAGTTAAACTTAAATACAGAGGCTAAATGATACAAATCAAGGAATAATCCAATAGCTCATTCTTGTTCACATCTATGTAATCGTACACATTCATCCATGTAGATTGGTATTAGAATTCATAATTGTGCTATTTCTTCTACTTGATAGTATTACGCTAGACGTTTAGAAATAATTATTCGATACTATACATTCTTTCTAAAGTATATGGACTGACCTTTGTTTTGTAGCGCCTTTGAGGTACAATTTCTCAACCCTTTCTCTAGTTTATTTAATTCCTTGATTTTATTGATTTTATGACCTCATGCGTGACACCTTAGAATTAGGTTTTGCCTTATGTGTATACGTGATTAGAGACCTTTTCTTAGGATCTTTCTATTCGTATGCATTGCACGTTTAATATTCGCAGCATGGATCCCGGATAAGTTCTACTTGAATTATTTGTTTTTTTTTAATGATATTTTATCACTTGCAATCTTACACCCTTTAGACATGCTTTTGTAATGTATATTTATACATATGTATTAGTTGAGGGTATGATTAGATTTTTCATTCGATTAAAAAGGATGTCAAGTAGAGGCCTATCGCGAGATAGGATGAGAGGGGGTGTTTTAGTCCGACGGGCTCCTTCCCCTCTCATTCCATAATCCCCGGACCTAGAAAATCTCTGGTTTCTTAAAAGATCAGTTTTGCTTTAAAATAGTTTCTTAATTTTCCCTTTTAAAAATTAAGTTGCGACTCTTTGTATTTGAAATTTGAATAAGAAATTGTTTTAAAATCAAAAGTGGGCCTAGATGCCTGTATCCATAATGTGTCAAGGGGGGAGGGGGGTAGACAAGTGTCCAAGGTAGGGAAGACATGTGTCAATGGTAATACATGGGCTGCCATGTGGCCAGCCATGTGGGGTCCACCTCGGGTTGCATGTCCTTTTTTTGGTTTGCGGGCATAAGTCCTCGTTAAGCGTGTCAGTCTAGATCTACGTGCAAACAGGTATTGTTTCTAATGTCCGGGTCCAAGTACGAAACTAAGTTAAGTCTTATTACAGTCGAGTTGGTGCGATATTTACAATGTAATTAGTACTACAGCACATGGATACGGTCACATGATTAAAATAATAACATAATAATAGGCTAAACACAGAAAATT
The DNA here is from genome assembly GCA_033977485.1 of Hydrangea macrophylla. NCBI lineage: Eukaryota > Viridiplantae > Streptophyta > Magnoliopsida > Cornales > Hydrangeaceae > Hydrangea > Hydrangea macrophylla. Next base: position 5,698,605 of record CM066990.1, on the reverse strand, counting down.
CAAAAAACTGGTATTATTATACATAGAGAAAAATTACAAGTACTTGTGGACACGCGGGTTTCCACCTCTTTTTTTGCTTTGTTTGTTTGAAATTGATTTGGATCAAAGAAAGAAAACGGTCTATTGAAAACAGATACAGAGTCGCCACTTGGTTTTTAAGGAACCAAGAAACCTAATTTGACTCACCCAAATGGATAAAGGGCACCGGCCCTTCAGAACCAAAGAACTTGGTTCGGGATTTTGGTACGAGAGAGGAAGGAGCCTTTGTCGCGACTAAAACACCCTCAACTCGCCCCGTCTTTCGACGGGCCTCAATTAGCATCCAAATAATCATCTTATACTATGTATGGTTCGATAATTAAGACTATGATAGTATATTACATCACATAAGAAAATTTGAAATGGAAGATCTAAAGATAAAATATCATTCATAAGATCTAAGTCAAATATCATACAATGTAAAGTGAAAGATCACACAAATAAACCTAGGAAAAATTGTCTAATCATGTATCAAATAATCAAGACTTCCTAATCTAAAGGGGGGATATGAATTGTTCTTGAAACAAATAAATCAAAAGGATCAAAGTATGCTTAGTAAGCTAGAATGATGCATGCTAATCTTTGGGAAAAGAAGATCTCTCAATCCCCAAGACGGATGAGAAAGGATGATTAGATCGAGGGGAAGCATGAACGTGTGATCATGATCATTCCTTATAATCTTCTGAGATTAGGAGTTACAAAAACTCCAAATTTTTGCATGGATGCAATTATATATCTTGAATGTGTAAAGGTTGTAGTGTGCTTTGTGTTCATGGATTCCTAGAATGACTTAGAAGTCTAGAATATGTATGAATGTATGAAGGAAATCATCATGGGATATATACAAATGTAGTATGAACTACTTCCTAAGACATGAGCTAATTTGGAGTGCATGTAGGCATCAAATCAAAGAATGAAAGTTAAAATGTGCTTGCCGTGAATAGTGGACAGAACAGTAACATGATCATTTGGAAATTGAAAAGAGGGGTTATAAATGTTTTTAATGCATGATTTTTTATGGACATCTTCCTTATTGTATCTAGAACACAACCCAAAAAGCCAATCTTTAATAACTATCACAGATTGAGAGAAATCATATAAACAATAGAGGTCACTCAGAAACAGAGTCCTTACTGTCGACTGAAATGTTGAAACATCTTAGAAAATGAAAAAAAAAATGATCTAGAGGCCCATTTTATACTTAAAGTTCCCCAAGACATTGACGTTTAAGGAAAAAATAAGTTAGGATCACTCTTTTTGGAAAAGGTTTCTAAAAAAGAGGTTGGAAGTGGACCTAGCTGCTGTGACAGCAAAACAGAATGTCTGGAAGGAATGTTTGGGTCCAAATGGACTATTTCCAAGTACTTCCAAGTCAAACCAAAAATCGTGGGTGTTCACTAATGAGTTAGGAAGACTTTTCAAGTGGCCTTGCATCTATATGTTGAGTATTGAGTTCTAGAAAAATCTTTGAACTCAGATTACTCACTGTTTTGACTCACTGTTTTGAAAATTTTGGGAAAAACTAGAGTTTTCTTTCTTGGGATTAAAATGAGGGGGTTTTAAGAGGGGTTTTGGAGTAAATATTTTGAAAGCATATTTTCAATACTCAATGAAGGTTATAGCCACTTAAAATGCCAACCTCAAACTCATCATCAAGAACCTCCAAGATTGTTGGAGAGATTTATTTTTTTATTTTGAACATAACTTCAAGAATACTTTGGAGGTATTGAAGTTATGATCATCATCTATCAAACATGTTTTTGAGGTCAAGAGCTACTATCCATAAGGATTCACTCACCCCAAACATCATGTCATCATTTAGAAGTGAATAAAGAAAATAAAAAAAGAAGTGAGATGAGAAGAGATGAACATTATATAAGCAAACAAGCAAATAGATAGCAATCAATAGATGATATTCATGATGTATAGAACTTGTAGTTTAGTGTTTCACTCATATGTAATGACATTGGACATGGAAGAAGCTTCCACTCTCTTAAATGCTCACTAAAATGGTGGTTGGGTGTATTGAATGTTGAAGTAAATGGGAGTAATGAAGTAAAAAAACAAAGTTTAGAACTCACTTTTGTTTTGAAAATCAAAGAAGGAAGCTTCTTTTCTCTCTATTCTAACCTTACCTCTACAACTTTCTCTCCCAAACTTTTTCTAAGCTTTCATTTGACACCCCCAAAATGAAGAAAAATGGGGGATTTAAATAGGCCAACTTGGGGTGATTTTAGGATTTAGAAAGTATTCTCATTGGCTCCAAACATCTGAAATCATAAAACTACGTCGTTTTGGTTTTTAATTAATCAAAATGGAATCCCAAAATTATTTACAAAAATACACTGTTCTGGGGGAGAGTGCCACGGCGGCACTGGACCAGTGCCGCGGTGGTAGTGGGCCAGTGCCGCGGCGGCACTGCTCTTCCTTCGTTTAGATAATGCTGTTTAGGCCCCCATAGGTTCCGGTATTCGCGAAAAGGCCCTATTTCGTCCGAAATTCACAGAAAATGCGTACGAACTCCAAATTGAGGTTGTGATATACCATTGGAAAGGTAATGGAGTCTAATTTACATAAACAATAGTTCGGGGATAGGTCACTTTGAAAAGTTTTGTGCTATTTGCGATAAAAGCCGATTCGATCGCCTTTTTCGTCTTGGGAAATTCATAACAAACTCGTTTTAAATCCGAAAATTATGTGCGATATACCGTCAGAATGCTATTGAAATCTAGTATCCATGAAAAATATTTGAAAATTGTTACAGTGCCCCGGTTCTAAAGTCAAATTCTGGTCAAACTGGTCAAACATGGGATTCCCGGGAAGTTCTAGGAATCTTCGGGAGTTCCCAAGAGCTGATGTTTTCGCTCGATTTTCTTTTAAAACTCATTTTAATACTTTTCTCATGATCTAGAATGATTCCGGTGATTTCGGACGATTTTGGTCAAACTTGGTCAAACTTTGGTCAAACCTGGTCAAACCAGTCAACGGGGACTTTCCGGGAACTTTTGGGACTTCCGGGGGTCTCTGGGAGCTGACGATTTCTTCCAATTTTTCTTAAAAACTCATTTTATCACTTTTATTACGACGTAGCATGTTTCCAAAACTTTGGGACCAAATCTAGGAGTTTTCGGGCTTTCAGGGGCATTTTGGTCATTCTGAGCATTCTGAGATATAGAATTAGTTTCCAGGAATCCTTTCGAGTCTTTTACGATCATTGTGAACCACCAAGCTATGGGTCTACTAAATCTGATAGCCGACAAAATGGGGTGTCTATAGTTTGCCCCTCTTTGGCATGAACTTGCGAGGCAACGCATGTCGCAAGCGAGTGCCAAAGCTTTGAAGAGACAGGACTTTTTGAAGGCTATAGATTTAGGATAAAAGTGCTACAAAAGATGCAATGATGCTGAGGTCAGTGCTGGTCGTGCTCTGCGTGAGCTGCCTACGTATCCCAAGGGGAATCAGACTAGGGCGTAGTTCAGGGCACAAATGAATAAATCACATATGCACGTACACAACAATCAGACAGATGATATGCTACGAGGATGATATGCAATGCATGGATGTGATATGATTGTGTACATAAGTCCTATTATGTCCATTGTTATGACCCTAGTAGGTGCTATGGGATGTGCCACTCCGAGTGGGCTGGTGTCGTGCTAGTATTTGCTACTGTGATGTGGTGGATGACTCGGATAGGGGCATCAAGGTTTAGAAGACTCTGGGTCTAGGGGCAAACTTCTGTGCTTTGCAAACAAGCGAGATAGATCAGATGCGCGTTGTCTAGAAGACGACAGCTAAGGGTGATCGAGGGATCTTGTGATGAAAATGGATAGATGTGAAAGCTTATGATAATCGGGAGACACGGAGCCGTGGAAGGACGGTGCTTCATTTCCCAAAAATCCGGATGTGGGCGATGTTCTGATTGTTCCTGATGGCTGATTTTTGGGAGTCGATTCCTCTTTTGTTACTTTTTGCTGAGGGTAGTGGGAATTAGTATCTTTCCGTATCTGTCCTCGGGGGATGATGTAGGGTTCTCGGAGAATCTCTTTTTCCTTGATCGGGAACCAGGACCCATCTCTGAATCTCTCACGGTTGATCAAATCTTTCGGCGCTCAATCCAAGAGGGCCGGTCAGGGCCTCCGGGAGCAGGTACCTTTGGGTTTCTGTCCTCGGGGGATGATGTAGGGTTCTCGGAGAATCTCTTTTTGATCGGGAACTAGGACCCATCTCTGAATCTCTCACGGTTGATCAAATCTTTCAGTTTCTGTCCTCGAGGGATGATGTAGGGTTCTCGGAGAATCTCTTTTTCCTTGATCGGGAACCAGGACCCATCTCTGAATCTCTCATGGTTGATCAAATCTTTCGATTTCTGTCCTCGGGGGATGATGTAGGGTTCTCGGAGAATCTCTTTTTCCTTGATTGGGAACCAGGACCCATCTCTGAATCTCTCACGGTTGATCAAATCTTTCGGTTTCTGTCCTCGGGGGATGATGTAGGGTTCTCGGAGAATCTCTTTTTCCTTGATCGAGAACCAGGACCCATCTCTGAATCTCTCATGGTTGATCAAATCTTTCGGTTTCTGTCCTCGGGGGATGATGTAGGGTTCTCGGGGATTCTCTTTTATCTCTTTTTGGTAAATCAGCCAAAATCCAGGATTCGTAATCAGAACTCTCGTGCTTGATCAAAATTTGTGACAGTCGTCCCGAAACAGCCGATTCGAATCTTCGGGAGTCAATTTTTCCCAGTTTCTACCTACTGGAGGTAGCCCTGACAACTTTTGGACTGTTCGGGGTAAAACCCCATAAATCTTGATCGAAATTGGCTACCGGTGCTGATCGGGGCCAAAAATGGGCTGAAAAGGGCCAAAATGGGTCAAAACGGAGCAAAACAGAGCGAAGCAGGGCCCGCGGAGAGCAGTGCCACGGCGACACTGGGCCACTGCTGCGGCGGCACTGGTCCACTACCACGGCGGCACTGGATGGGCGGACTCCATTTTTGTATATCTCGGGTTTTTGAGCTTTTCAAGCTCATTCTTGGCCATTTTGGGGTGTTTTTGGAGCCAAAATTCTTCAAAACGCAGCTTGTACGCGCTCAGGTGAGTAATCTTTCCTCGTAGTTGGAATTTTGATTGGCGTTTTGGTTTACTCAAATTTTCAAGAAATAAGTTAAACTTTGACTACCATTTTCTTTGTAGATCCATGGCTTCGAGCTCCAGGAGACCGTCTAAGAAGGCCAAGGAACGGATGAAGGTCGAGATGCAAACCCCGGACTTAATTTTACTGGACCCCCAATGTCATCTTTCGGCCGCGGCTCTAGCGAGCTTGGTATGTGAAACTTTTGACAGTTAAAGACTATTTCCATGTATTGTGCTAGTTTTGTGAGTCGTAGTGTGCACCTAGAGATTGTTAGAAGTTCGATTTGTGCTCGAACGTTGATTTTGTGAATTTAGACCTCGGGTTGTGAATAGTGATTTTGTGCATCGTTTTGTTGTCTTTGGTATGTGCAGGTGCCAGAAGTGACATTAAAGGGCCACGGTAGCCTCGCTCACGCTTTCCTATGGTATACTCAACTCTCGCCCACCGTCAAGAGGATGGTAGACGATGCCGGGTTTGGAGGCTTCGTCCGTCTGGTTTCAAAGAGCAGCAACGATTTGGCACATTTTTATGCTCTGGCTGAGACGTGGTGGGACACCACCAATACTTTCCACCTTCTATTTGGCGAGATGACCATGACGCCCTTCGACTTCTATATGATTACCGGTTTGAGGGTAGGCGGGAAATGCCTAATTCTGGATTATTTCTATGAGATCGACCCTGAGGCTGTCGAGATGTTGATCGGGGCTGTTCCCCCTAATCTGGAGAGGCACTGGTTTCCTTGTGGCTGGCTTTACCGGGCCTATGGCAGAGGGAATCATAACCTGAACAATTCTCAGCTTTTAAGGTTATATCTTCTGTATGTCCTTGGTTGTTCGATCTTTGCGACACGGAACGACCGGGTGAGCTTGAGACTCTTTCTTGCCTGGCGACCATTGAAGAGATCCCCTCCTACGACTGGAGCGGTGCTGCCTTGGCCCATCTTTACAAGCACATGGGTGAGGTTTCCCGGGGCGATGTTAAATCGACAGGGGGATTTTGGCGAGCTTAGGAGGTATGTTCTGCATCTTTTTGATCTTCTGGCTTTTTGATTTCAGTACCCTTTCTGACTTTCTCCTTTATCTGTACAGCTTTGGAGCTTTGAGTACCTGAAGATGCTAGCTCCTACCCCTGCGGATGAAGCAGGTGAAGACGAGGATGGCATGGCTCCTGTGCCTCTGTTTCCACGAGGCTTGAGATGGCAGAGGGATGCCGTCGGGGTGAAGAGTGGGGCCCACTGGATTGTTTTGCTCAGAAACTTCTTAACCGAGTTGACGGCTGCTAGTGTTGATTGGACGCCTTGGGAGTGCGTCGCCTATGCTGTCCCAGAGGAGATTCTAGCGGTCAAACCTCTTTCCTCTTGCCGACTCCTGATGGAGAGTACCGAGTGCAGGCAGTGGTTCCTTGGCGAGCGAGTGTCCCGGCAGGTGGTTGGTGGTTCCAGGTATCGCGTCCCTCATAATCCCCCTGCGATGGATGCTAGTGACCTTTCTGGTGATGCTCTGTTGGCGGCCTTAGCTGGCACCGATGGTTGGGATCACTTTCTCTCTGAGACCGGCTATGAGGCTTACCGTGGCCGCTTCCTGATGCCCAACTTCCCACTCCTAGAGGTGAGTTTCCTTTATGCTTTAGTCTCTATCCGTTGCCTATGTTTTTGACTCATCTTTTCCTAACTTGTTTTGTGCCTACAGCTTCGCGAGATGTACAGGAGACAGGCTCCTCCGACTTCCGATCCTATTCCTCCTTGGGATTGGACCGTCAATGTTCTAGGCACTGATGGCACTCCCCAACTGATGGAGGTGCCACGAGTCACATGCGGGTACCCTACTCAGCCAGTGGGCGACCTCAACATTCCTTGGAGTTACGCTAAGGAGGGTCACGCCTTGGCGGCTAGCTTACGGTCCTTGGTCTTCACACAAGACCACTGGGTATGTTTCTAATTTTGCGCTCCTCAAAGTTATGAGGTTCTAACCCTGGATTTTACCCTTTGACAGATGGATGGCATGCGGCAGTTTGCTGCCAATCAGATGGCATCCTTGGTAGGTTTCTGACTTGACTCTCTTTTTGTATTTTTTGTTGTTTTCCTACTGATTGCCTTTATTTTATTTGTGTGTGCAGTACCGTGGGGGCGGGGCTGGCTCATCAAGGACCGGTCCGAGGTGCAGAGGTGGTAGGAGGAGGCCGTCGACGACATATACTCCGGGTGGTCCCACAGAGGACAAAGAAGAGGAGGACTGAGGCCTCCTAAATGGGAATCTTGTTTTATTTTCTTTTTATGTTTTCGATTGTGTTGTACTGGTGATGTGACTATTTGGACAGTGTAGGATGATGTGTGGAACAGTTTGTGACCTTTGACAAATTATTATGATGTTTTACCTTTTAGGCTGGATAGCTTCCGGTTTGGAGGAGCAGTTGTGTGCTTGTTTTAGTTGATGATCGTGTGATGATACATGTGCACTGTGATTGTTGGGTGTTACTGCGATGGGCAGTTTTGTGATAGTGAGTGTTTTTGCCTTGTAGGTGGGATAGTCCATGAAACGAGGAGGTGCTGCCGAAATTTTGAAATTTTCTATAGCCGCGACCGAAAATATGGCTTTGTATGATCCCGCTCAACTCACAGCTTGGCTAAACATCACGGATGGTGTGGAACGGATCAACCTCTTTAGCTACGGCTTGACCGAGCTATTCTCTCTTTTCCAGATGACCCTGAACACTGTGTTCTTGTGTGCTGCTATTGCCCATTGGGACCCGGTGAACCATGTCTTCAATTTCAATGGAATGGAGATATGCCCCCTATTTGAGGAGTTCTGTGCTATACTTGGTTATGATTCTGATTCTGACCTGATTCTCCCTTCTGCTGATACCCTCAGTTCTATGCGAGGCTTGGCTGAATAACTGAATTGTTCCATCAGTATTTCCCGCCGGCTGATTCAAGGTAAGGCTCTTGGCATTGCTTCCATAATCGCTCGATATGCCAGTCCTGGGAATTCCAGCGTGTATGATGCTACTCGTGGGACTGCTCTGATTCTGTGTATGACTTCGCACTTATTGTTCTCGAGTACTTCTAGAGACTTAGTACATGTATGTATCGGACTGAGGGCAGGTAAGAACCCCATGGCCATGGTTCTGGATGAAACCCTGAATGGTTTGGATCGCGCTTCAAGTCAGGGAACGCTTCTACTTTCTGGGGCGCTTTTGGCGTTACTGGCTTGGCTCTAGGAGCGTCTTCAGTTATGGACAGGTAATGTGCCACCAGTTTATTTTCGCAGAGCTGTGCTTCATACTCATTTTACTTCTGCCGATTGGGTGGGTATGATGGGCGCCTTATCTGAGGCTAACATTTGCTGGATTGTGAGGCGTTGGGGCCTTTATGCTGTGACCACTAGTCTTGGGGATTTCCAAAGAGTGTGGCTAATGGGACTGAGAGAAACCTCCTTCTATCATCCTCGTCGATTGGCCAGACAGTATGGGCAAGTTCAAGAGGTCCCCCGGGGGTTTACTGAGAGGGTCTTTGCTTCCAGAGTCAGAGCCACCACTATTGTTGCTTTCATTAGGGGCTGGGCCAGTCGAGCAAGGGCCTATTTCTAAAGACCTTTGAAGAAATAAAAGACACAAAGATAAAACTAGACCTGACTAATTTTGCTCATTCCTCCAAGTGTCTTTGAACATGTGTGATTGTTTTTTGAAAGACTTTTATTTATTTATTTTTTTATTTTTGATCTTTCCTGCTTATGTAATATTCAGAGTTTGTTTATCGGTGAACCTTGGTTACTTTGGGAATCTCATTCCATGCATTTTAGCTTTCTAAAAACATTTTGTAACTGAGATTTCAATTAGATGTTGCTTTTGGTACTTGCTTGGGCATGCTAGGATGATTAGAGGCAAACGAGGCGGGTGGCCAAAGTTTGCTCCTAGTTTGGGATATATATGGTTGTGAGGCAAACGAGGTAGATGACCGACTTTTTCCCCTAGTTTAGAAGAGGTTCAGGCAAACGAGGTAAGTGGCCGAGTTTGCCCCTAGTGTGGAGGGTGATTTCTGGGTTATGGTAAGGTCCGCGACTTTATTCTCTCAAATGCTCATAACTTTTGCCTAGGCACCAGTGAGGTGACCTAGCGAGCTCTTTTCTCTCTTTTGTTATTGCTCACCTTGGATTTAACTCTAACTTTTGCCTAGGCGTCCTTTCGGATTTTCAACCTAGCGAGCCATCCCTCTTTTTTGAAAGTCTGCCTACGTACCCCCGAACGGGGATCAGGTCCAACGTAGTTCGGGCCAAAGCTTGAAAGAAATCGGTTATGTTTTTGTGAGTGGGGTGACCGAACCGATGTGGTTGCCTACGTATCCCCAAGTGGGAATCAGGTCGAGCGTAGTTCAGGCCAAATCTTAAAAGAAAATGGTTATGGGGAAATGGTCAAGCATAGTACTTTTTGAGGCGATCCATGTTGATTGGTTCTTTGAATTCGACACCGTCGAGGTCCATGAGATAAGTTGCTCCTCCAGAAAGAATGGTCTTAACGATGTAAGGGCCGACCCATTTAGGTTAAAACTTTCCACGGGGATCAAAGATCGGAGTTCGCAATTCCTTAAGGACAAGGTCGCCCTTGACAATCTTCCTCGGACGAACCCTTTTGTTGAAAGCATGGGCTATCCTCTTTTGATAGATTCGGACATGGTCGACTGTCGCTAGGCGCTTTTCATCTATGACAGCCAATTCTTCGTATCTTTTCCTCAACCAATCCGATTTCAAAATTTCACATTCTGTCATTACGCGCAGGGACGGTAGTTCTATCTCGACCGAAAGTACTGCTTCCATCCCATACACTAGTGAGTAAGGAGTTGCTCCTGTGGACGTCCTTATCGACATTCTGTATCCCCAAAGTGCGAATGGTAGCTGTTCATGCCAGTCTTTATAGGTATCGGCTGATTTCTGCAGTATGGTCTTGACATTCTTATTTGCAGCTTCGACTGCCCCATTAGTCTGTGGTCTGTACGGTGACGATTTTTGATAAGTGATTTCGTATTCCTCGAACAAATCCCTGACTTCCGCTTTGAAATGACTTCCGTTGTCCGAAATAATCTCATGGGGGATTCCATAATGACAGATGAGATTTCTCTTGATGAATTTGGCCACTTCCTTGGCCCCCAACTTGGTGTAGGATGCGGCTTCTACCCATTTTGTGAAGTAGTCTATGGCTACCAAAATGTACCGATTTTCGTTCGAGGCTTTCGGAATGATTTCACCGATGATATCGATTCCCTAGGTTTAGAATGGCCAAGGTGAGGTCATGCTGTACAGAAGGGATGGTGGTGTATGCATCATGTTTGCATGGATCTGGCAGTTGTGACACCTTCTTACGTATTCGCAACAATCTTTCTCCAATGTTGTCCAGTAGTACCCTTGTCTTATAATTTTCTTGGCCAGCATGTGACCGTTCATGTATGGACCGCATACCCCCTCGTGTATTTCTTCCATCATTCTTCTGGAGCTTTTCCCAAACAAGCAAGTCAGGTTGTGACTGTTGTACCCTTTCTTCAACAATTTCCCATCGCAAATGATGAATTGTGCTGCGAATCTTAGATTTGGCCCTTTTGTCTTTCTCGGTAGACTCCTGGGGGTACATCCCCTTTTCTATGAAATCCCAGACATCCTGATACCATGGTGTTTCATTCTCTTTTTCTTCGATTGCGGCGATTATGTTGAACGAAGGCTCATGCCTTTGTTCAATTACTAAAGGCATCATCCTGACTCACACAGGAATTTTGATCATGGAGGCTAAGGTAGCCAATGAATCTGCTAGCTGGTTCTCTTCCCTAGGCAATTAGAGGAACGTGACGTTCCTGAACTGCCTCTTGAGTCAGTCAAGATGATCATGATAGGGCTTCAACCTTTCTTCTTTTACTTTCCATTCCCCCTTAGCTTGTGATATAATGAGATTTGAGTCCCCGAAGACGTCCAACTTCCGAACTTTCAATTCTAGGGCTGCTTTCATTCCCAGAATGCATGATTCCTATTTAGCAGTGTTGTTGGTGGAGTTATAATTGAGCTTGACTGCCAACGGAGTATGGTCCCCACTTGGTGATACTAGGATCATTCCTACTCCGTATCCTTTCATGTTGGCTGCTCTATCAAAGTACAACTTCCACTATTCTTCCTTGATTTCCATGATATTCTTGTCCAAAAATGGAAAGTCCCCACTTTCTTCGGAGTTAACAGCGTGCTCCGCAAGATGCTCAGCTATGGTTCTCCCTTTTACCGACTTGCTTGTGACGTACTTGATATCGAATTCGGATAGTAGAAGTAACCAACGGGATATACGACCGGTCAGGGCGGGTTTTTCGAGGAGGTATTTTAGAGGATCCATGCGGGATATGAGCACAACTAAGAAGGCCAGCATGTAGTGCCTCAGTCGACGGGTGCACCAAACCAAGGCCCAACATGTTTTCTCGAGGGTAGAGTAGTTGAGCTTATACCCAGTCATCCTCTTGCTGAGGTAGTATATGGCTTTTTCAGGGTGGCTTTCTTCTCCTTCTTGGGCTAGCATGCAACCCATGTTATTTTTAGAGACAGATAGGTAAAGGAATAAGGGCTTATGGGGAGTGAGTGGCGAAAGGACAGGCGGATTTTGAAGGTAGGCCTTTATTTTGTCAAAAGCGGATTGGCATTGGTCATCCCATTAGAACTTTTCTCCTTTTCTCAACAATTGGAACAAAGGATCGCATGTAGTTGTGAGCTTAGAAATGAAGCGGCTGATAAACTGAATTCTTCCGAGAAACCCTCTCACTTCCTTTTCACTCCGCGGTGGGTCCATTTCTAGGATAGCCTTGATTTTAGAGGGATCCACCTCTATCCCCCTTTGTGTGATGAGAAAACCCAGGAGTTTACTGGAGGTCACACCGAAAGTGCATTTCTTTGGATTCAACCTCATCTTGTATTTGCACAACCTTTCGAAAAACTTTTCCAGTGCTACCAGGTGTCCTTCTCTATCCTTGGACTTCACGATCATGTCATCTACGTACACTTCTACTTCCTTGTGAATCATGTCATGTAGCAGAGTGGTGGCAGCTCTTTGGTAGGTAGCCGCAGCATTCTTGAGTCTGAAAGGCATTATTCTATAGCAGTAGGTTCCCCAAGGGGTGGTGAATGTCATCTTTTCCCAATCTTCTGGCGCCATTAGAATCTGATTGTATCCTAAGAAGCCATCCATGAATGAAAGTAGCTCATGTCCAGTGGTGTTGTCCACCAGGACATCAATGTGGGAAAGCGGGAAGTCATCCTTGGGACTGGCTTTGTTTAGATCACGGAAGTCAATGCACACACAAACTTTTCCATCTTTCTTGGGGACTGGCACGATATTGGCAATCCATTCCGGATACTCAGTGACAATGATGAACCCAACCTTGAATTTCTTCTCCACTTCTTCTTTAACCTTGAGTGCCCATTCTGGCCTCATGCGCCTCAGTTTCTGCTTGACCGGTTTAGAATTGGGGAGGAGGGGAATATGATGTTGGACAATGCCGGGATCGACCCCAGGCATGTCTTCATAAGACCAAGCAAAAACATCTTTGAATTCTCTTGACAAGAGGGTTAATTTTTCTTTTTCTTCTTTATTAAGAGTTAAGCCAATTTGCACGATTTGTGGATTATCTGTTTCACCCAGGTTAATTGATAAAGTATCTTCGATTATTTCATAAGCAGGTGGTTTTTCAATTAGTTGCTTAAGTTCGATTGGGAGATCCTCAGAGGGATCTATGCATTCACAATTATTAGACATAGAGGAGTAAACAGAATCGTCTTCCATTTCATTCATGACAGGTGAAGTGATTACATTGGACAGTGGTGAGCTTACAACAACCGATTCTGGTACAGACTCAATAATTGGCAGTACAGACTCTGGGGGAACAGGGGATAGGGAGATGCTGGCAGATGACTCTACAGCCTGGTTGCTCAGACCCTCCTCAGTTGGCTTGATCTGATCATCTTGGCTCTTGGCCCTCTTTTCTTCCTTCTTTTCAGGGAATTCCTCCCACATTTTCTCGATGGCTTCAGTGTCCAGGTATTTAAACCAGTCTTCCTCTGGGGTTTTCATAACTTATTCAGGATAGAACGGATCTTGATAGGGGGGCCTTTTGCAGTCAACGAAGATTTCAAGCCCGGGGTGCCTTTTCCCAGTGGTTTGATGGATCCAGGGTTCGGGGAATCCGAAGTAGGGGAAATCATCCCCTTCTTTGATGAATTGTCCATTCAAGGTTTTGTGGTATGGTGGGAGACCCTTCACCCTTTTCTTCCATGGCCTCTATAGCTCGACGTCTTCTTCAGTGGGCTTGTACCCCAACCCATAAGTGCCATGTTACCCTTTGATCTGAGGGAACTCACGAATCCCTTGCTGGCGTCGGCCCAATCCCATTCCGGGGAAGTAGTTCATTTTGCGAACAATGTTGACAACTGCGGAGTGGACCTCGGGGAACCTGTCTTCGTCATTGATCATGTGGACTTCTTTTATGAAGAATCCCCCGATCTCTCCTTCTTCTAGCTTAGGTATTTGGATTTCAAAAATGGGATCGTAGTTCGGGAAAGCTTCATTACCCCAGCTATTACCGAGAATGATTTTCACTTCCTTCTCATGAATGTACTTGATCATTTGATGCACAGTGGATGATACGACTTAGTTGACATGCAGCCAAGGCCTTCTGATCAACAAGTTGAACGAGGCAGGTATGTCCATGACTTAAAAGATTTCAGTGCTTACCAAAGATCCTACCCGGATTTATAGAGACACAGTTCCCATCACATTCCTCTTGGTGTTATCGTAGGCCCTCACGGATTACACAGATGGCATGATGTCAAGGACATCGACCCCCAAGACGGTGGCAGTCCTTAGGGCACAAACATTTAAGGCAGAACCTGTATCGACCAGACAAAATGGCACCTGTTGTCCCTTACATCCAACAGTGATGTACAGTGCTTTGTTATGTGCAGATCCTTCTGGTGGCAGGTCTTCATCAGAAAATGTAATGATTGGGTCGGGGGTAAGTGCGCCCAAGAAAGCCACCATGTCTTCTGGTGCGGCGTCAATGGGGACTTCAATTCCAGCCAAGGCATTTAAGACGGCTTGCCTATGCTTGTAGGATGTTACCATGATGTCCCACATCGAGAGATGTGCTTGGGTTTTCTTTAGCTGCTTTATCAACTCATTATCTTCTTCGATGATCTCATCCATCTTACCCTTTCCCTTGTCTTTGACCGGACCTTTCTCGGTTGCTTCGGTGGTAGGCTATAGAGGCTCGTAATGACGTCCTGACCTAGTGAAATGATCAATCTCTTGGGGAGTAGGCCCTTCTACAGTCCCATCCTTTTTGAACCAGTCGCAGTCTGTCCCCACAAATGGTTTTTCGGGCTCGTCCCAGATAGAAGCATCACTTTCATTATTGGGATCATACCATTTGAGGTCTACCACCCCTAGATCATGCTCTTCCAGATAGAACAAGTCTTGCTCATCGTCTAGCTGTTGCTGTCACTCGTCATTCTCCCCTTCAATCAGATGAATTCCCACAGAGTCTGGGACGTTAATGAGGGGTAAGGGTTGTCCTAGGGAGGTGATATAGGTAGCAGGGTTGAAGGATACAGGGTTGGACTCGATGAGGTTGACATTTTGGTGGTTTGGTAGAGGATTTTGAGTTATATGGGGCTGCTTTGGAGGCGGCTCAATGATATTCTGGTCAATGAGGTCTTGGATATCATGACGGAGGCGCATGTAATCATCGGTGTTATGGCCAGGGGCTTGGTGGTAGGTACATCGCTTGGACATATCGCAGTTAGGCGGGGGCGGGGTATTCCGAGGCTGGAGTAGTTGGAGATGGCCTTTTTTGAGGAGGCGGTCTAAGGCTGAGGAGAGAGAGATTTCTAACTTGGCGAAGTTGCGAGGGGGCTTTTTTTGAAAAGGGCGATTGGGGGAATTTGCATGGTTGGAGGGTTGGTATGGCCTAGGAGGGTACGCCATGGGTTGGCTGCTAAGTGCATTGACATCCGGGGGATTCCGGGAATAGTTGGGCCTTCTTGACTGACTCGGAGGCTCTTCCTATTTTATCTTTCCTTCTCTGATAGAGTCTTCAATTCAATTTCCAACTTCAAACAACTCCTCAAAGGTGGAGTTGGACTGGTAGAACAATTTCTCATGGTAGAGCGGCTGCAGATTCCAAATTAGCATCCTTACCTGTTCCTTTTTGATTGGCTGGTAGGTCATTTGGGCCACTTTATTCCTCCACCTGCTCAGAAACGCAGCGAATGACTCATTGCTGTTCTGTTGAGTAGTCTCCAAATCCCTGATAGTGACATCCAGCTCTTGATTGTAGGAGTAATGATCGACGAAGACTCGAACAATGTCTTCCCATGCCGGGTTTTGGAGGCTTCCAAGGTTAGGAACCATGATAGTGCAGGCTTTGCAAGAGTTTGCTGGAACAACATCGCAATGTGCTCGTGGGTACAACCCATGGACTGGAAGATACTCATACATAGCTTCACATGACTTTTCGAATTCCCAGTTCTGTCAAAACGGTCGATGGCAGGCATCTTGAAATTCTCTGGCAGTTTCAGCTTAACAGGCTCAAAGAGGCCTTCTAGGTCTAGCATGTAATCATCGACCCCCTTGCTTTTCCTCAGTACGCTTTCCAACTTGTCAACCTTATCCATTTTCTCTTGAAGCTTCTTCTCATACACAAACGGTGGGACCCCTTGAAACCAGTCTTTTTCCCCATTATTCTCAGGTGGGGGTGGTTCAAACTAAGGTGGTGGAAACTCGGGCGGAGGTTGCGGCCGCCGCTGCTTCAATTCTTCCATGAACTTTAGAACTTGGGCTAGGCTGTCGAACTGCTGGCTTATGGTTGCTCCCAACTCGGTAACCTTATTTTCCAACTCTTCTCGATTCATGCTGAAGTAAGCTGTCGGACTGATTCTGACCAAGCGGTTATCTGAACTTCTGACCCAAGACGAGGATCCTAGCTGCTGACTCCGGGAATCTATACTGACTTGACAGATTTTGAAAGAAGGGGTGTATCAGATCTTGATAGTGACGACTTTAGACAGACAAAGACAGTGATGTGGACTGACTCGAGACAGTGCGTGTAGATTGATGGGAATGGTGTATGCATGTGAGATAAGGACGCGGATGTAAGCCCTAATCTATATGATGCCCTTACTTCTAACAAATAGCAGTTAAACAAATAAGGTCCTAGCCATACAGAGTGTGCTAACTTTACTTTCCAGTATGATCACCAAGGGATAACAGGGATTTCCGAGATACTTTAGGAATTTTGGACAGAATTTCTGGGAGAAACAGGGACTTTGGGTATTTTTAGGAAATTTGGATGAAGTTTCTGGGAGAAACTGGTATATCTGGGAAATCTGGGAGATTTAGGCAGAGTTTCTGGGAAAAACTGGTTAATATGTTTATATCTAGGACATCTGGACAGAGTATCTGGGAGAAACTGGTTAATATGGTTATATCTAGGATATCTGGACAGAGTTTCTGGGAGAAACTAGTTAATATAGTTATATCTGGGATATCTGGATAGAGTTTCTGGAAGAATCTGGTTAATATGGTCTTATTTGGGATATCTGGACAGAGTTTCTGGGAGAAACTTGTTAATATGGTTATATCTGGGATATCTGGACAGAGTTTTTGGGAGAAACTGGTTAATATAGTTATATCTGGGATATCTGGACAGAGTTTCTGGAAGAAACTGGTTAATATGGTTATAGTGATCATACTGTCTAGCAGGTTTTCATACTCCTATGTCTTAGGACCGACAAACAAGGTTTGCGGTGTATATCTGTGTGAGCATGGAGCAGACATCTTTGTCATGGTGCCTAGGCAGGTCAACTCAATGTGATCACATGTGAGTGATTGCCTTGGGGATCATAAGAAAGAGGTGCTGCCTCATGTCACATAAGCGTCTACACCGAGCAGGTAATCCCGTCAGGGCATACAACAGTTATATCACATTGTCCTATCTGAAAAGATAAATCAACAGTCCTATGAAAGGTTCTACAAGAATCTATATGCAAAGGCTGGGTTCAGTCAAAGAGGGTCCGTTGACGAGAGTTTCAATATACCATCAGGGAGAAAGTACGGAGGTTTTTACTCTTTTTGATATACCTTGGAAGGTACAGTATCAACGGTGACTTGTGCCCTGGCACAGCAAGACCTGAACAATGTCAGCGCAGCGTTTCAGACACAGTCGGAGGGGGAAATGCAGAAGTGCAATGCGGTGAACCAGGCACAATAAAAAGATGATTTTAAGGATGCTTCTTATGAGTCAAACCTCTGTATTATTTTGTTTTAAAAAAAAAATCCCCAGTAGAGTCGTCAGATTGTGGACACGCGGGTTTCCACCTCTTTTTTTGCTTTGTTTATTTGAAATTGATTTGGATCAAGGAAAGAAAACGGTCTGTTGAAAACAGATACAGAGTCGCTACTTGGTTTTTAAGGAACCAAGAAACCTAATTTGACTCACCCAAATGTATAAAGGGCACCGACCCTTCATAACCAAAGAACTTGGTTCGGGGTTTTGGTACGAGAGAGGAAGGAGCCTTTGTCGCGACTAAAACACCCACAACTCACCCCGTCTTTCGACGGGTCTCAATTAGCATCCAAATAATCATCTTATACTAATTAATACTATGATAGTATATTACATCACATAAGAAAATTTGAAATGGAAGATCTAAAGATAAGATATCATTCATAAGATCTAAGTCAAATATCATACAATGTAAAGTGAAAGATCACACAAATAAACCTAAGAAAAATTGTCTAATCATGTATCAAATAATCAAGACTTCCTAATCTAAAGGGGGGACATGAATTGTTCTTGAAACAAATAAATCAAAAGGATCAAAGTATGCTTAGTAAGCTAGAATGATGCATGCTAATCTTTGGGAAAAGAAGATCTCTCAATCCCCGGGACGGATGAGAAAGGATGATTAGATCGAGGGGAAGCATGAACATATGATCATGATCATTCCTTATAATCTTCTTAGATTAGGAGTTACAAAAACCCAAATCTTTGCATGGATGCAATGTATGTATCTAGACTGTGTAAATGTTGTAGTCTGCTTTGTGTTCATGGATTCCTAGAATGACATAGAAGTCTAGAATATGTATGAATGTATGAAGGAAATCATCATGGGATATATACAAATGTAGTATGAACTACTTCCTAAGACATGAGCTAATTTGGAGTGTATGTAGGCATCAAATCAAAGAATGAAAGTTAAAATGTGCTTGCTGTGAATAGTGGACAGAACAGTAACATGATCTTTTGGAAATTGAAAAGAGGGGTTAGAAATTTTTTTAATGCATGATGTTTTATGGAAATCTTCCTTATTGTGTCTAGAACACAACCCAAAAATCCAATCTTTAATAACTATCACAGATTGAGAGAAATCATATAAACAATAGAGGTCACTCAGAAACAGAGTCCGTACTGTCGACTGAAATGTTGAAAAATCTTAGAAAATGAAAACAAATGATCTAGAGGCCCATTTTACACATAAAGTTCCCTAAGACTCGTTTTGGAAAAGTGCTCTAAAAAAGAGGTTGGAAGTGGACCTAGCTGCTGTGACAGCAAAAACAGAATGTCTGGAAGGAATGTTTGGGTCCAAATGGACCATTTACAGGTACTTCTAAGTCAAACCAAAAATCATGAGTATTCTCCAATGAGTTAGGAAGACTTTCCAAGTGGCCTTGCATCCATATGTTGAGTATTGAGTTCTAGAAAAATCTTTGAACTCAGATTACTCACTGTTTTGACTCACTGTTTTGAAAATTTTGGGAAAAACTAGAGTTTTCTTTCTTGGGATTAAAATGAGGGGGTTTAAGAGGGGTTTTGGAGTAGATATTTTGAAAGCATATTTTCAATACTCAATGAAGGTTATAGCCACTTAAAATGCCAACCTCAAACTCATTATCAAGAACCTCCAAGATTGTTGGAGAGATTTATTTTTTTTATTTTGAACATAACTTCAAGAATACCTTGGAGGTATTGAAGTTATGATCATCATCTATCAAACATGTTTTTGAGGTCAAGAGCTACTATCGATAAGGATTCACTCAACCCAAACTTCATGTCATCATTTAGATGATGATGGACTAGTAAGTAAATAAAGAAAATAAAAAAGAAGTGAGATGAGAAGAGATGAACATTATATAAGCAAACAAGTAAATAGATAGCAATCAATAGATGACATTCATGATGTATAGAACTTGTAGTTTAGTGTTTCACTCATATGTAATGACATTGGACATGGAAGAAGCTTCCACTCTCTTAAATGCTCACTAAAATGGTGGTTGGGTGCATTGAATGTTGAAGTAAATGAGAGTAATGAAGTAAAAACAAAGTTTAGAACTCACTTTTGTTTTGAAAATCAAAGAAGCAAGCTTTTTTTCTCTCTATCCTAACCTTATCTCTACAACTTTCTCTCCCAAACTTTTTCTAAGCTTTCATTTGACATCCCCCAAAATGAAGAGCAATTGGGGGGTTTAAATAGGCCAACTTGGGGTGATTTTGGGATTTAGAAAGTATTCTCATTGGCTCCAAACATCTGAAATCATAAAACTACGTCGTTTTGATTTTTAATTAATCAAAATGGAAGCCCAAAATTATTTACAAAAATACACTATTCTAGGGGAGAGTGCCGCGGCGGCACTGCTCTTCGTTCATTCAGATAATGCTGTTTAGGCCCCCAGAGGTTCCGGTATTCGCGAAAAGGTCGTATTTCGCCGAAATTCATAGAAAATGCGTACGAACTCCAAATTGAGGTTGTGATATACCGTTGGAAAGGTAATTGAGTATAATTTACATAAAAAATAGTTTGGGGACAGGTCACTTTGAAACGTTTTGCGGTATTTGCGATAAAAGACGATTTGATCGCCTTTTTCGTCTTCGGAAATTCATAACAAAATCGTTTTAAATCCAAAAATTATGTGTCATATACCGTCGAAAATCTATTGACCTCTAGTATCCATGAAAAATATTTGAAAATTGTTACAGTGCCCCGGTTCTAAAGTCAAATTCTGGTCAAATTGGTCAAACCTGGGATTCCCGGGAAGTTCTGGGAATCTTCGGGAGTTCCCAAGAGCTGACATTTTCGCTCGATTTTCTTTTAAAACTTATTTTAATACTTTTTTCATGATCTAGAATGATTCTGGTGAATTTGGACGATTTTGGTCAAACTTGGTCAAACTTTGGTCAAACCTGGTTAAACCTTGGTCAAACCGATCAACGGGGACATTCCGGGAACTTCCGGGACTTCCGGGGGGTCTCTGGGAGCTGACGATTTCATCCGATTTTTCTTAAAAACTTATTTTATCACTTTTATTATGATGTAGCATGTTTCCAGAACTTTGGGACCAAATTTGGGAGTTTTTGGGCTTTCAGGGGCATTTTGGTCATTCTGAGCATTTTGAGAGATAGAATTGGCTTTCAGGAGTCCTTTCGAGTCTTTTACGATCATTGTGAACCACCAAGCTATGGGTCTCCTAAATCTGATAGCCGAAAAAATGGTGTGTCTACAGTACTACATCTTCTGCCACCTATTATAGGATTTCGTCCTCGAAATCAAAACTAACTAAACAGAAATGGAAATTTCTCTCACATCTCCGATTCCAGCTCCCAAGAAGCCTCTCCTGCATCATGATGCTTCTACTGAACCTTTACCAGCGGAATCACTTTGTTCCCCAGCATCTTACTTTCATGATCCATAATTCTTATAGGTCCTTCGATGAATGTAGCATGGTCATTTACTTTAATATGTTTGAAATCAATCTCGTGTGTTGGTATTTGAAGACACTTCCTGAATATACTCACATGGAATACGCTATCAACCCCTAACATTTTCGATGGTAAAGCTAATCCATAGGCGACTTTTCCCATACATTCAGAATTTTAAATGGTCTGATGTAGTATAGTGATAGATTTCCCTCTTTTATCCAAATCTTACAATGCCTTGAACCGGGAAAACTTTCAAATATACATAATCTCCAACTTTAAATTCTAAATCTCAACGTCATTTGTTCGCGTAGCTCTTGTATCTGCTTTGTACTGCTTTCATCCTTTCCTTCACTGTATTTATTCCTTTATTGGTTTCTTGAACTAAGTCTGGTCCCAACAGTTTGCCATCCCCAACTTCTGCCCAACACAAAGGTGATCGGCATAGTCTTCCGTACAATGCTTCAAATGGTGCCATCCCTATGCTCAAATGAAAATTATTTTTGTAAGCAAACTCAATCAACAGTAAGTGAGTTTTCCACGAACTTTTAAAATCAATTACACATGCTCGGAGCATGTTCTCGATTACTTGGTTTGTCCTTTCTGTTTGTCCGTCCGTCTGTGGATGAAATGTGGAATCAACTTTAGAGATGTTACCATTGCTTTCTGAAGACCTTCCCAAAATCCAACTGTGAACCTCAAATTTTCGTCTGATATAATTGATACCAGTACTCCATGTAATCGAACAACCTGTTGCAGGTATAGTTGACTCATCTTCTCGTTAGGATATGTCATATTATAAGCGATAAAGTGAGTTAATTTGGTCAGTCGTTCTACAATTACCCAAATTGCATCGTGGTTTTACTGAGATCTTGGCAATTCCACAACAAAATACATGGTGATATGCTCCCATTTTCATTCTGGGGCAGGCAGAGGTTGTAGTAATCCCAGAGGTCGTTAATGTTCCGCCTTAACTTGCTAACAAGTAGGGCATTTGGCTACATACTCTGTGACTTCCCTCTTCATGCCTTCCCACCAAAAGTTTCTTTTTAAGTCTTTATACATCTGGGTTCCGCCAAGGCGTATAGTCTTCCTTGACTTATGTGCTTCGTCCGGAATGTGTTTCCTCAAACAATCTGTGTCAGGTACACGCAACCTATCCCTACATCTAAGTCCTTCGTTTGTTCTATTATTCCATTCAGTCTGATCCTTTGCTTTCGTTTTCTCAAACCATTTCCGCAATCCTTTGTCCTTCGTTTGAGCTTCGAGTATTTGATGAATGAGTGTTGGTTGCACCATAAGACATCCAAAAGGTCATCCATCACTTGGTCTTGCAGCCTGAATGTCAAATTTTGTTAAATCTTCTAAGGCTTCCCATTCCTTGATTAAAAGTAAGGCGATTAACCTTCGGGGTTTCCTGCTCAGAGCATATGTGACCATATTTACCTTACCGGGGTGGTATTGCAAATTAAGGTCATAGTCCTTAAGTATTTCTTTTTTAGAGAACATGTATTTTAAGCTTTTGTGATCCAAAAATAAGTCAAACTTCTCTTCATAGAGATAGTGCCTCCAAATCTTAAGTGAAAAGACAATTACAGTCAATTCCAGATCGTACGTATGGTAGTTCAACTCATGTAGCTTTAATTGTCTAGATCCATAAGCGATCACCTGGCCCTTCTACATAAGTACATAACCTAATCCTTGATTCGATACATCACTGTAAATAGTGTACTATTCACCACTCTTGGATATAGCTAGCACTGGCGTTGAGGTCAACCTCTCCTTTAGTTCCTGGAAAGCGCGTTAGTGCTTGTCCTTCCACTCAAACTTCAAGTCCTTTTTCATTAATCCATTTAAAGGAGACACAATCCTAAATAATCCTTCTACGAATCTCCTATAGTATCCAGCCAATCCAAGGAAACTTTGTACCTTTGATGCGTTGGTCGGTCTATTCCAATTAAAAACTACGCCCGTCTTGGTTAAGTCCACTGAAATTCCATTTTGTGAGACTACATGCCCCAAGAACTTAACTGCTTTAAGCCAAAACTCACACTTACTGAACTTGGCATAGAGGCAATTTTCTTTAAGTGTCTGGAGTGTAATCTGTACATACTTCTTATGTTCTTCTTCACTCTTCAAATAAATAAGGATGTCATCGATAAACATGATGATGAATTAATCCAAGAAGGGTCTGAACACCCAATTCATCAAATCCATGAATACTGTCGGGGCATTGGTTAATCCAAAAGGCATAATTAAGAACTCATAATTCACATATCTTATCCTAAAAGCTATTTTGATATGTCCTCTGGCCTAACAAGTAACTGATGGTATTCAGATCGTAAATCGATCCTTCGAAAAGGTTGTCGCTCCTTGTAGTTGATCGAATAAGTCATCTATCCTAGGAAGTGGGTACTTGTTCTTGGTGGTGACCTTATTTAATTCTCTATAGTCAATACAGAGTCAAAGATTTCCATCCTTCTTTCTAACAAACAGAACCGGGGCTCCCCAAGGTGACGTACTTGGTCTAAGGAATCTAAGATCTTCTAACTCTTATACTTGCTTTTTCAGCTCCAGCATTTCCATTGGGGCCATACAATAAGGGGTCTTGGATAACGGTGTTGTTCTAGGTACTAGATTAATACAAAAGTCAATCTCACACTTAGGTGGTAGTCCAAAAATATTCTAAAAGACATCTTCATAGTCTCGAACTATTGGGATTTGAGCGATCGCTAATTCTAAGCTTGTGGTTTCCATAGCGACTAAGGGAGTCATAAGAAAGGCGTCACTAGTAGGGTTGCATTAAAAATTGAAGGGTGGACTTCCTGGTATTGAAAATGTGATCCACTTACTAGCACAATCTAACTTTACATGATACTTAGTAAGCCAGTCAAATCCTAGGATCACATCGAACTCCTTCATTGATAGACCAATTAAGTCTGTAGGTAGGTTCCTATCCTCTAATGTCAAAGTGTAGTCCTTGCACACCTTTTCGAGCTTTACGATCACTCCCAAAGGCTATACCATGTTCAGAGCTACCTTAAGTGTTTGGGGTGCTAATCTTAATCATTGTACCATCTCAAAGGCAATAAATGAATTTGTAGCACTAGTATAAAAAATCACTTCAACCCGACTAGAATATAATGAGTGTGTACCTTCCAAGTTCTACTATTCCCTTTCATCATAGTCGGCTGCCTCGGGTATGATAGCATTGAGCCGGGCCCTACCAGCTTGACCTTGAGTAGTAGGCCCATGATAGTTTCCTCTTGGTGCCTTGCAATCCTTGCTCATATGCCCTTTTTTTACCACTGTTGTAGCATACAACATTAGCTTGATTGTTAGGGGGGCTGTGCAGTCTTGTGCCATATGTCCGGGGATCCCATAATTAAAACATCCGTCTTTGTTGTTCCCGGTGGTTGAGGTTGGCACTTGTGGTGCGGAAGGTGCTTCGTTCTTGTCCCGAGGAAATGTGGGTCTTGATTTCTTACCACTATTCCATGGACGCTTATTTCCTTGGTAACGGGTTGAAGGTCTTACTCTTGGTCCATTCCTAGGCGGGGGTGGTCAGTATGTCATCTGTTTCGGGCCCTAACAGCCATTTCTTTCTAATCCTGCTACCAACCTGACCAAAGCCTCGAAAGTTTGATTCAAATGTCCCAATGTCAGATATCAGAGGTGCGGATTGAGTCCTCGATGAAACTTCTTAATCTTCTTTTGAGGAGTCTCAACCATATGAGGGATGAAGCGGGACAAGCGTTCAAATTGTGTTGTGTAATCTCTCATAGTCCTATTTCCTTGAGTCAATTCGACGAATTCCTTCTCTCTATGGTCTTTTTCATCATCCGGAAAGTGGTCCATGCCATCCTTCTTGAAGCTTCTACTCCTATGGTTGCCCACTCTGCTTCCCACCAATCTACCACCGCGTACGTGAGCTGGAAAATGGCGAGACGACGCTTCTCCGTCTCGGAGCATTCGATTGATTTGAAGATATAATCCATATCCCTTAGCCATTTCTCTATTTACCAGGATCACTAGTACCGTAAAACCTATCAGGGTGAAGGGCTCTGAATCCTTCAAGTAATCTGTCTCTAGTCTGGGTTGGCTTTCTTGGGCGGTGTTCGTTGTCGTGGTTGTTGCCTACATGGTCCAAATGGTGTAGAAATATGCCAAAGATTCTAGTAGGATCTATCCTTCGAGAATGGGATATGGTGGTCCTCCATTGTGATTTCTTCTCGGTCTATCCGCCATCGTGCTTGTGTGCTTATGTAATACCCATACTCGGAGAAATGAGATAATATTTGCTTAACATGCATTAATTAGTATAATTAATAGCATATAATAAATTGGATAAGTTTTAGTTACCCCGACGTGATAAGTGTTCCGAAAAGGGCACAATTGGACAGATATGAAGTGGGACCCATAGGGGGTCCGAATGAAATAAATTGCATTTAGTTGCATTTATATGATAAAATGAATATTTGTTTAATTGCTTTAATATTTTATTGATAATTGCAATATTTTATGGTGCCAGTTTGGGTAACTATGTGAGAGTGAATAGGAATTAGATTCATAACTAGTAGGTTGATTAGCAACTTTTACAAAATATGCAGGACCACATTTAGGACCCACGCGTGACATAGAATAATACCTACTTAGATATTGGGTAGTTAATACAATTGTTTAGGGGATTTCATAACAAAGTTTAAAGAAATATTGGGGGTGTAATTTGAAATAAACAAAATTTGGCATGAGGCTTAGGAGGATGACACCTCCACTGTGACTCATTGTGGATACCAGGATTCCACCGCTTCTTTGCTTTTTGAAACTATTTTGAAAATTGATTTGAATCAAAGAAAAGGAAAAGAAAAGGTCTGTTGAAAACAGATACAGAGTCGCCACTTGGTCTTTAAGGAACCAAGAAACCTAATTTTGACTCACCCAAGCGAATAAGGGCACCGGCCCTTCATAACCAAAGAACTTGGTTCGGGGTTTTGGTACGAGAGAGGAAGGAGCCTTTGTCGCGACTAAAACACCCTCAACTCGCCCCGTCTTTCGACGGGCCTCAATTAGCATCCAAATAATCATCTTATACTATGTATGGTTCGGCAATTAATACTATGATAGTATATTACATTACATAAGAAACTTGAAAATGGAAGATCTAAAGATAAAATATCATTCATAAGATCTAAATCAAATATCATGCAATGTAAAGTGAAAGATCACACAAATAAACCTAGGAAAAATCGTCTAATCATATATCAATTAATCAAGTTTTCCTAATCTAAAGGGGACATGAATTGTTCTTGGAACAAATAATCAAAGAAATCAAAATATGCTTAGCAAGGCTAGAATGATGCATGTTAATTTTTGAGAAAAAGAAGATTTCTCAATCCCCGGGACGGATGAGAAAGGATGATTAGATCAAGGGGAAACATGAACGGGTGATCGGGTTCATTCCTTATAATCTCCTTAGATTAAGAGTTACAAAAACTCCAAATCTTGCATGAATGCAATGTATGTATCTAGAATGTGCCAAGGTTGTAGTGTGCTTTGTGTTTATGGATTCCTGGAATGACTTAGAAGTCTAAAATGTGTATGAATGGATTAAATCAACATGGGATGTATACAAATGTAGTATGAACTACTTCCTAAGATATGAACTAATTTGGAATGTATATAAACATCAAATCAGAGAATGAAAGTTAAGGTGTACTTGCTGTGAATAGTGGACAGAACAGTAGCATCATCTTTGGAAAATTGAAAAGAGGGGTTAGGAATGTTTTCAATGCATGATTTTTTATGGAGATGTTCCTTATTGTGTCTAGAATACAACCCAAACAGACAATCTTGAATAGCTATCACAGATTGAGAGAAAACATATAAACAACACAGGTCACTCAGAAACAGAGTTCGTACTGTCGACTGAAATGTTAGAAAATCTTAGAAACTGAAAACGAATGATCTAAGGGCCCATTTTATACAGAAAGTTCCCTAAGACATTGAATTTTAAGGGAAAAATAAGTTAGGACAACCCTTTTTGTAAAAGTTTTCTGTAAAAGATGTTGGAAGTGGACCTAGCTGCTGTGACAGCAAAAACAGAATGTTTGGAAGGAATGTTGGGATCCAAATGGACCATTTCCAAGTACTTCCAAGTCAAACCAAAAATCATGGGTGTTCTCCAATGAGTTAGGAAGACTTTCCAAGTGGCCTTGCATTCATATGTTGAGTGTTGAGTTCTAAAGAAATCTTTGAACTCAACTCACTCACTGTTTTGACTCATTGTTTTGAAGATTTTGGAGAAAACAAAGTTTTGTTTCTTGAAACCAAATGAGAGGGATTGAGAGGGGTTTTGAAATAGATGTTTTGAAAACATGTTTTCAATATTCAATAAGGATTATAGCCACTTAGAGTACCTACATCAAACTCATCATTAAGAACCTCCAAGATTGTTGGAGAGATTTATTTTCATTTTTGAACATAACTTCAATACATTTCAAGAATACCTTGGAAGTATTGAGGTTATGATCATCATCTATCAAACATGTTTTTGAGGTCAAGAGCTACTATCCATAAGGATTCACTTACCCCAAACTTCATGTCATCACTTAGATGATGATGAACTAGTAAGTAAATAAAGAAAATCAAAAAGAAATGGGATAAGAAGGGATGAACAATAAATAAACAAGCAAGTAGATGATAATCAATAGATGATATTCATGAAGCATGAGACTTGTAGATTGGTATATCACTCATATGTAATGACACTAGACATGGAAGAAGCTTCCACTCTCTTGAATGCTCACTAAAATGGTGGTTGGGAGTATTGAATGTTGAAATAAATGGAAGTAATGAAGTAAAAACAAAGTTAGAACTCACTTTTGTTTTGAAAATCAAAGAAGAAAGCTTCTTTTCTCTCTACTCTAACCTCATCTCTACAACTTTCTCTCCCAAACTTTTCCAAAACTCACATTTGACTCCCCTAAAATGAGGAGTAATGGGGTGTTTATATAGGCCAACTTGGGGTGTTTTTGGGATTTAGAAAGTACTCCCATTGGCTCTAAACATCTGAAATCATAAAACTATGTCGTTTTGGCTTTTAATTAATCAAAATGGGACCACAAACTTAATTACAAAAATGGATTGTTCTGGAGGGGAGTGCCAAGGCGGCACTGGGCCACTGCCGCAGCGGCAGTGGGCCAGTGCCGCGGCGGCACTGCTCCTCCCTTCGTCCAGATAATGCTGTTTAGGCCCCCCGAAGTTCCGGTATTCGCGAAAAGGCCCTATTTTGTCCGAAATTCACAGAAAATGCGTACGAACTCCAAATTGGGATTGTGATATACCGTTGGAAAGGTAATGGAGTCTACTTTACATAAAAATAGTTTGGGGATAGGTCACTTTGAAAAGTTTTGCGGTATTTGCGACAAAAGCCGATTTGATCGCCTTTTTCGCCTTTGGAAATTCTTAATAAATTCGTTTTAAATCCAGAAATTATGTGCGATATACCATTGGAAAGCTATTGACCTCTAGTATCTATGAAAAATATTTGAAAATTGTTTCGGTGCCCCGGTCCCAAAGTCAAATTTCAGTCAAACCGGTCAAATCTGGGATTCCCGGGAAGTTCTGGGAACCTCCGGGAGTTCCCGGGAGCTGATGTTTTCGCTCGATTTTCTTTTGGAACTCGTTTTAATACTTTTCTCATGATTTGGAATGATTCCGGTGAACTCGGACGATTTTGGTCAAACTTGGTCAAACTTGGTCAAACCTGGTCAAACCATGGTCAAACCTTGGTCAAACCTAGTCAACGGGGACTTTCCGGGAACTTCCGGGACTTCCGGGGGTCTCTGGGAGCTGACGATTTCACCCGATTTATCTTAAAAACTCATTTTATCGCTTTTCTTATGACATAGCATGTTTTCAGAACTGTGGGACCAATTCTGGGAGTTTTCGGGCCTTCAGGGGCATTTTGGTCATTCTGAGCATTCCGAGAGATGGAGCTGGCTTCCGAGAGTCCTTTTGAGTCTTTTACGATCATTGTGAACCACCAAGCTATGGGTCGCCTAAATCTGATAGCCGACAAAATGGGGTGTCTACAGTTTGCCCCTCTTTGGCATGAACTTGCGAGGCAACGCATGTCGCAAGCGAGTGCCAAAGCTCTGAAGAGACAGGACTTTTTGGAGGCTATAGATTTAGGATAAAAAGCGTTGCAAAAGATGCAAGGATGATGAGGTTAGTGCTGGTCGTGCTCTGCGTGAGCTTCCTACGTATCCCAAGGGGAATCAGACCAGGACGTAGTTCGGGGCGCAAAGGAACAAATCACACATGCACAGCAAGACATACGGATGTTATGCTATGAGGATGATATGCAATGCATGGATGTGATATGAATTGTGTCATGAGTCCTATCATGTCCAGTGTTATGATCCTAGTATGAGCAGGTGCTGTGGGGTGTACCACTCCGAGTGGGCTGGTGTTGTGCTAGTGTTTGCGACTGTGATGTGGTGGATGACTCGGATAAGGACAGCAAGGTTTAGAAGACTCTAGGTCTAGGGGCAAAACTTCTGAAACTTGGGGAGTGCGTTTTGCAAACGAGTGAGGCAGATCAGGTGTGCTTTGTTTAGCAGACGACAGCCAAAGGTGACCGAGGGATTTTGTGATAAAAATGGACATATGAGAAAGCTCATGATGATCAGTGGACACGGATCCTTGAATTGTGAATAGATAGTGCTTGCCCTGGGAATCAGGGTGATTTGACTGTGGATGATGTTTTCAATCGTTGGCAGATCCTTATGATGACAAGCCGGAGAATCGGTCCGGACTTCTGTTATCTTCTGCAGGGGATGGTAGGGGACTCTCTGAGAATCTCTCTTCTTGATCGGGAACCAGGATCCATCTCTGAATCTCTCACGGTTGATCAAATCTTTCGGCGGTCAATCCAAGAGGACCGGTCGGGGCCTCCGGGAGCTGAAGGATAACATACTCTACTAGGAAGAAGGAAATACGTCCGTTAAATGGGAGTAAAGGTATCATTCTATTTGTGACAGAGATGATTTGCGGTGGTTTGACACTGATGGAGGGTGATAATCAATAGTAACTTATGGACTTATGTTGCTAGGATGAAAGAAGATCATCAACTGCCACTCGTGGACTTATGATACTAGGAGAAAGGAAGATCATCAACAGCCACTCATGGACTTATGTTGCATGAAGAAAGATGAAAGATCAACAGCCACTCATGGACTTATGTTGCTAGGAGAAAGGAAGATCATCAACAGCCATTCGTGGAGTTATGTTGCATGAATGAAGGAGGATAACCAACAGCCACTCATGGACTTATGTTGCTAGGAGAAAGGAAGATCATCAACAGCCATTCGTGGACTTATGTTGCATGAAGAAAGATGAAAGATCAACAGCCACTCATGGACTTATGTTATTAGGAGAAAGAAAGATCATCAACAGCCATTCGTGGACTTATGTTGCATGAATGAAGGAGGATGACCAACAGCCACTCATGGACTTATGTTGCTAGGAGAAAGGAAGATCATCAACAGCCATTCGTGGACTTATGTTGCATGAAGAAAGATGAAAGATCAACAGCCACTCATGGACTTATGTTGTTAGGAGAAAGGAAGATCATCAACAGCCATTCGTGGACTTATGTTGCATGAATGAAAGAGGATGACCAACAGCCACTCATGGACTTATGTTGCTAGGAGAAAAGAAGATCATCAACAGCCATTCGTGGACTTATGTTGCATGAAGAAAGATGAAAGATCAACAGCCACTCATGGACTTATGTTGCTAGGAGAAAGGAAGATCATCAACAGCCATTCGTGGACTTATGTTGCATGAATGAAGGAGGATGACCAACAGCCACTCATGGACTTATGTTGCTAGGAGAAAGGAAGATCATCAACAGCCATTCGTGGACTTATGTTGCATGAATGAAGGAGGATGACCAACAGCCACTCATGGACTTATGTTGCAAGGAGATGATGGTCAACTTTCGATGGTTTGGAAAGGGATGAAATTCGCATTTGCCCTAAGTTTGGACGCTTCTCATGCTGACGCCTTAACCGGTACAGTAATGGTGTTTGGTACTCCTGCTTGTATTAGCATGCTCTTTATAACTTGATTTGAAAATTTTATTAGTCACTGTTGATTTACACATTTGAGAGTACAACAGACTCAAAAACTTGACAGACATTGACGCACGAGGACGACACATTTGACACCAAAATGAAACAAGGTCGACTTGCCAAAACTTAATGTGCTTTTGTCATAAATGATGTACCATTTCTCTTTTGTGTTTACTTCTCTCCTTAACGTGGCATCACTTTGATGGTGAATCTTATTTTTTAAAATTCATCCCTGCTGATCTAATCAATTTCTTTGCTTCTCTCAAGATGTGCTTTGAATTAGTGCCTTAGCTTATGGAATGAAAGACGCTCCATTTCCATCTGTTCAAGACAATGTTTGTGACTTGAAGGCTTACCATTGGTGTATAGGGATCAGGTGGCAAACGAAGTTTGCCCCTAGTTTGAAGGGCATGAAGTGGGATCGGTAGGCAAACGAGGCAAATGACCGAAGTTTACCCCTAGTTTGGGGGAAGGTTCATTGGAGGTTTTTGGGCAAACGAGGTAGGTGACCGAAGTTTGCCCCTTGTGTGAAGGGTGGATAGTAAAAGTCAGGCAAACGAGGCGGGTAGCCGAAGTTTGCCCCTACTGTGGAAGGTGATTTTCTGGCTTGAGGCATGGACCGTGACTTTAATCTCTCAAATGCTCATAACTTTTGCCTAGGCACCAGTGAGGTGACCTAGCAAGCTCTATTCTCTCTTTTGTTATTGCTCACCTTGGATTTAGCTCTAATTTTTGCCTAGGCGTCCTTTTGGATTTTCGACCTAGCGAGCCATCCTTCTTTTTTTTCTTTTTTGAAAGTCTGCCTACGTACCCCCAAGTGGGGATCAGGTCCAACGTAGTTCGGGCCATGGTTGGGAAGAAACGGGTTGATTTTTGGGTAGGTGGGGTGACCGAACCGATGCGGTTGCCTACGTATCCCTGAGTGGGAATCAGGTCAAGCGTAGTTCAAGGAAAGGGTTGAAGGAAATTGGGTATGAGGGTTTTTCTAACCAATCATCAAAGAAGTTCAAACTTGGGTTACTTATGGTAGCTTTGAATAAAAGGATTCAGTTTCCATCTCCCTTTCTTTTCTTTTCTTTTCTTGTCTTTTCTTTTTCTTTTTCTTTTTCTTTTGTTTTGAGGATTGATCCTTTTCACTTTCGCCTAGCCAGTCAAATTTTTTATTTTTTTTTTTCATGCAGTTGATTCTTGCAAGATCTTTCAATCGCAATCTTAGAATTCCGAAATGTGCATGTCATTTTTCAGAATTTATTTGTGGTTGTTCCGTGCCTTTGGAAATGTGATCTAGGCACATACGATTCTCTCATTTGTTTTATTTCTTTCATTTTCTCCATTATTTTGACTGGCTAAGGTCAGATCTTGGAAATCAATACCTTTTCAGCTCTCACTTTTGCCTAGGTGCCCTTTCGGGTTTTCAACCTAGCGAGCTTTTTTTTTTTTTTTTTTTTTTTTGAAAGTGGAGATGAAACTCATTGAAATGTTTGGCTACCATCAAGGACCAAGTCTGCGCAGGTTCGCATGGCTATCAATTGGGTTGGGCCCAAGGCTTTGAAATGGTAGAAATGGTGGAAAGGGTGTTGGGCAAGTCCCAAGTCAGTTCCAAGCATGTCTTTTCAAGATTGAGGCAAGAGAATCTTTAAATTCTTAAAGTAAGGCTATTCAATTCTCGGCTATTCATCGGTGTCAGCGCAAAATTGACTTTGACCTTTCAGGATTTTTTTGTTTGAGTAAAAAAAATATTATTTTTTTTAGCATAGTAATATCCATGGTAATTTGAAAAGTGACACTTCAGTTCAGCGATTCATGCATCTATGACTAGGCACATTAGATTAGGCAAAATGAGACTTCATTCCATCACTAGAGAAGGTTACAGACTCATAACAACTTGATGACAGATGGACTCGACCACAAGACTAAACTTGAAATAGACAAAACACACAACAGACTCGACTGGACTTGACCCGGTCTCAAATGGAATGTCACAGTGACTCGCTTATTCTTTTTTTTTTTTAAAAGAGCATCCTCATTTGTTTTGATAGCAAAAGTCCCAAACACCATCGCTTCACCGGCACAGGTTCAACATTCATGGTCCTCAGCGAAGGGGATCATTGAAATGGATAGGTCATGGGTTGGTCCAGACCGAGGTAGTGAATTGGATTGGGGTGTGGCGCATCATCTAAGAGATCCTGAATTGAGTGACGGAGCCTCTTACAGTTGTCGGTCTCATGGCCTTGGTCTTGGTGTAATCACAATACTTGGATTCATTGTACCCATGAGGTGGGTGATTAGGAGGCTTACTAGGCTCCAAAGTTACAAGGTGGCCCTTTTGAACAAGGTGATTGAGAGCGGAGGACAAGCTCATGTCAAGTGGTGTGAAGACTCTTTGGTTTCCTTTCTTGTGCCTCTTACTGCAATCATTTTGGCTTGATGATGGACTTAAGGCATTGACATCTAGGCTCTCTTGATCTTCACCAAAGGTATGGGGTCTCTTCTCCTTTTGCAGTGACCCAGCTCCATTGATCTTGCCTTCACAGATAGCATCCTCGATTCTAGTCCCAACCTCAAACAACTCTTCAAATGTTGAGATGGACTGGTAGAATAGTTTTTCATGGTATACTGGTTGCAGGTTCTTGACCAGCATACGTACTTGCTCTTTCTCAATAGGCCTGTGGATCATTTGGGCTACTTTATTCCTCCATCTGCTCAAGAATGCAGCGAAGGACTCATTGAAATTCTGCCTGGTAGTTTCCAGATCTCGGATGGTGACATCAAGCTCTTGGTTGTAGGAGTAGTGATCAATGAAAGTTCTAGCAACATCTTCCCAAACTCGGGTCTTGGAAGTTTCAAGGGTTAGGAACCAGGATAGTGCGGCTTTTTGGAGGGTTTGAGGGAACAGCATAGCTATGTGCTCATGGGTGCAGCCCATTGACTGGAAAATGCTCATACAAAACTTCATGTGGCTCTTCGGATTTCCAGTTCCATCAAAACGGTCGATTTCAGGCATCTTGAAGTTCTCGGGTAGCCTCACCTTGTTGGGCTCAAACAATCCTTCCAGATCTAACATGTAATCGTCGACTCCCTTACTCTTCCTTAGTATGTTCTCAAGCTTGTCGACCTTGTCCATTTTCTCTTGGAGCTTTTTCTCATATACAGGCGGCGGGACCTCTTGAAACCGTTCTTCTTCCCCATTGTTCTCGGGAGGCGGTCCAAATCTAGGCAGTGGTGGTGGCATGAACCCTTGTGGTGGTGGGAACCCAGGTGGGTACTGTGGTTGCTGTTGTCGGAACTCTTCCATAAATTTCAGAACTTGAGTTAGCCGATCTGACTGTTGATTTATTAATTCAGTGACCTTGGCTTCCAAAGTTTCCTGATTCATGTTGAATTTTCTCGGCGGACTGATTCTAACCAAATGACTGTTCGAACTTCTGACCCAGGATGGGGATCTCAGTGGCTGATTTTGGGAATCTATAATGACCTATAGATTCGAGAAGAGTGTATCAGATTCTGATAGTGATGACTTTAGATAGACAATGACAGTGATGTTAAGGAAGATGGACCGGCTTATGTACAGACTGACTGAGATAGTGTGCGCAGACTGATAAGAATGGTGCATGCACATGAGACAAGCATGCGGATGCAAGCCCTAATCTATATGATGCCCCTACTTCTAACAGATAGAAGTTAAACAAATAAGGTCCTAGCCATACAGAGTGTGCTAACCTTACTTTCCAGTATGATCACCAAGGGATAACAGGGATTTCCGGGATACTTTGGGAATTTCGGATAGAGTTTCTGGGAGAAACATGGGTTTGGAAGATTCGGAGAAATTTCTAGAAGTCATTTGAGTTTCTAGGAGAAATAAGGATTTCTGGTTGATTTGGACTGAGCTTCTAGGAGAAACTGGTATTTTGGGTATTTCTGAGAAATATGGATAGAGTTTCCAGGGGAAACAAGTATATCTGGGCATTTCTGGGTGATTTGGGCAGAGATGTTGGATTTTTGGAGAATCTGGGAGATATGGGTGTATCTGGGATATCTGGACAGAGTTTCTAGGAGAAACTGGACAATATGGTTATATCTGGGATATCTGGACAGAGTTTCTGGAAAAATTGGATAATATGGTTATATCTGGGATATCTGGACAGAGTTTCTAGGAGAAACTGGACAATATGGTTATATCTGGGATATCTGGACAGAGTTTCTGGGAGAAACAGGTTATGATGGTGATCATACTGTCTAGCTAGTTTCATACTCCTATGTCCTAGGACCAACAAACAAGGTTTGCGGTGTATATCTTTGTGAACATGGAGCAGACTTCCTTACCATGGTGCCTAGGCAGGTCACTCAATGTGGTCACATGTAAGTGATTGCCTTAGGAATCATAAGAAATAAGTTCTGCCTCATGCCACATAAGCGTATACACCGCGCAGGTAATCCCGTCAGGGCATACAACAGTTATATCACATTGTCCTATCTGAAAAGATAAATGAACAGTCCTATGAAAGGTTCTACAGGAATCTATATGCAAAGGCTGGGTTTAGTCAAAGAGGGTCCGTTGACGAGAGTTCCAATATACTGTCAGGGAGACAGTACGGAGGTTTTTACTCTTTTTGGTATACCTTGGAAGGTACAGTATCAACGGTGACTTGTGCCCTGGCACAGCAAGACCTGAACAATGTCAGCGCCGCGTTTCAGACACAGTCAGAGGGGAGGAAATGCAAGAGTGCAATGCGGTGAACCAGACACAGTAAAAAGATGATTTTAAGGATGCTTCTTATGAGTCAAACCTCTGTATTATTTTGTTTAAAAATAAAAATCCCCAGTGGAGTCGCCAGATTGTGGATACCAGGATTCCACCGCTTCTTTGCTTTTTGAAACTGTTTTGAAAATTGATTTGAATCAAAGAAAAGGAAAAGAAAAGGTCTGTTGAAAACAGATACAGAGTCGCCACTTGGTCTTTAAGGAACCAAGAAACCTAATTTTGACTCACCCAAGCGGATAAGAGCACCGGCCCTTCATAACCAAAGAACTTGGTTCGGGGTTTTGGTACGAGAGAGGAAGGAGCCTTTGTCGCGACTAAAACACCCTCAACTCGCCCCGTCTTTCGACGGGCCTCAATTAGCATCCAAATAATCATCTTATACTATGTATGGTTCGGCAATTAATACTATGATAGTATATTACATTACATAAGAAACTTGAAAATGGAAGATCTAAAGATAAAATATCATTCATAAGATCTAAATCAAATATCATGCAATGTAAAGTGAAAGATCACACAAATAAACTTAGGAAAAATCGTCTAATCATATATCAATTAATCAAGTTTTCCTAATCTAAAGGGGACATGAATTGTTCTTGGAACAAATAATCAAAGAAATCAAAATATGCTTAGCAAGGCTAGAATGATGCATGTTAATTTTTGAGAAAAAGAAGATCTCTCAATCCCCGGGACGGATGAGAAAGGATGATTAGATCAAGGGGAAACATGAACGGGTGATCGGGTTCATTCTTTATAATCTCCTTAGATTAAGAGTTACAAAAACTCCAAATCTTGCATGAATGCAATGTATGTATCTAGAATGTGCCAAGGTTGTAGTGTGCTTTGTGTTTATGGATTCCTAGAATGACTTAGAAGTCTAAAATGTGTATGAATGGATTAAATCAACATGGGATGTATACAAATGTAGTATGAACTACTTCCTAAGATATGAACTAATTTGGAATGTATATAAACATCAAATCAAAGAATGAAAGTTAAGGTGTACTTGCTGTGAATAGTGGACAGAACAGTAGCATCATCTTTGGAAAATTGAAAAGAGGGGATAGGAATGTTTTCAATGCATGATTTTTTATGGAGATGTTCCTTATTGTGTCTAGAATACAACCCAAAAAGCCAATCTTGAATAGCTATCACAGATTGAGAGAAAATATATAAACAACACAGGTCACTCAGAAACAGAGTTCGTACTGTCGACTGAAATGTTAGAAAATCTTAGAAAATGAAAAAGAATGATCTAAGGGCCCATTTTATACAGAAAGTTCCCTAAGACATTGAATGTTAAGTGAAAAATAAATTAGGACCACCCTTTTTGGAAAAGTTTTCTGCAAAAGAGGTTGGAAGTGGACCTAGCTGCTGTGACAGCAAAAACAGAATGTTTGGAAGGAATGTTGGGATCCAAATGGACCATTTCCAAGTACTTCCAAGTCAAACCAAAAATCATGGGTGTTCTCCAATGAGTTAGGAAGACTTTCCAAGTGGCCTTGCATTCATATGTTGAGTATTGAGTTCTAAAGAAATCTTTGAACTCAACTCACTCACTGTTTTGACTCATTGTTTTGAAGATTTTGGAGAAAACAAAGTTTTGTTTCTTGAAACCAAATGAGAGGGATTGAGAGGGGTTTTGAAATAGATGTTTTGAAAACATGTTTTCAATATTCAATAAGGATTATAGCCACTTAGAGTACCTACATCAAACTCATCATTAAGAACCTCCAAGATTGTTGGAGAGATTTATTTTATTTTTGAACATAACTTCAATACATGTCAAGAATACCTTGGAAGTATTGAGGTTATGATCATCATCTATCAAACATGTTTTTGAGGTCAAGAGCTACTATCCATAAGGATTCACTCACCCCAAACTTCATGTCATCACTTAGATGATGATGAACTAGTAAGTAAATAAAGAAAATAAAAAAGAAATGGGATAAGAAGGGATGAACAATAAATAAACAAGCAAGTAGATGATAATCAATAGATGATATTCATGAAGCATAAGACTTGTAGATTGGTATATCACTCATATGTAATGACACTAGACATGGAAGAAGCTTCCACTCTCTTGAATGCTCACTAAAATGGTGGTTGGGAGTATTGAATGTTGAAATAAATGGAAGTAATGAAGTAAAAACAAAGTTAGAACTCACTTTTGTTTTGAAAATCAAAGAAGAAAGCTTCTTTTCTCTCTACTCTAACCTCATCTCTACAACTTTCTCTCCCAAACTTTTCCAAAACTCACATTTGACTCCCCTAAAATGAGGAGTAATGGAGTGTTTATATAGGCCAACTTGGGGTGTTTTTGGGATTTAGAAAGTACTCCCATTGGCTCTAAACATCTGAAATCATAAAACTATGTCGTTTTGGCTTTTAATTAATCAAAATGGGACCACAAACTTAATTACAAAAATGGACTGTTCTGGAGGGGAGTGCCGCGGCGGCAGTGGGCCAGTGCCGCGGCGGCACTGGCCACTGCCGCGGCGGCAATGGGCCAGTGCCGCGGCGGCACTGGGCCACTGCCGCGGCGGCAATGGGCCAGTGCCGCGGCGGCACTGCTCCTCCCTTCGTCCAGATAATGCTGTTTAGGCCCCCCGAAGTTCCGGTATTCGCGAAAAGGCCCTATTTCGTCCGAAATTCACAGAAAATGCGTACGAACTCCAAATTGGGATTGTGATATACCGTTGGAAAGGTAATGGAGTCTACTTTACATAAAAAATAGTTCGGGGATAGGTCACTTTGAAAAGTTTTGCGGTATTTGCGACAAAAGCCGATTTGATCGCCTTTTTCGCCTTTGGAAATTCATAATAAATTCGTTTTAAATCCAGAAATTATGTGCGATATACCGTTGGAAAGCTATTGACCTCTAGTATCTATGAAAAATATTTGAAAATTGTGTCGGTGCCCCGGTCCCAAAGTCAAATTTCGGTCAAACCGGTCAAACCTGGGATTCCCGGGAAGTTCTGGGAACCTCCGGGAGTTCCCGGGAGCTGATGTTTTCGCTCGATTTTCTTTTGGAACTCGTTTTAATATTTTTCTCATGATTTGGAATGATTCCGGTGAACTCGGACGATTTTGGTCAAACTTGGTCAAACTTGGTCAAACCTGGTCAAACCTTGGTCAAACCTAGTCAAACCGGTCAACGGGGACTTTCCGGGAACTTCCGGGACTTCCGGGGGTCGCTGGGAGCTGACGATTTCACCCGATTTATCTTAAAAACTCATTTTATCGCTTTTCTTATGACATAGCATGTTTTCAGAACTTTGGGACCAATTCTGGGTGTTTTCGGGCCTTCAGGGGCATTTTGGTCATTCTGAGCATTCCGAGAGATGGAGCTGGCTTCCGAGAGTCCTTTTGAGTCTTTTGCGATCATTGTGAACCACCAAGCTATGGGTCTCCTAAATCTGATAGCCGACAAAATGGGGTGTCTACACTCATCATATCCTACATATCAAAATAAGCAAAAGCATAGATACAGGAGAAGGGAATTTCGGCTATTGATGGGAGCTCTACCGACTACACCGTTTCTTTGCCATTTCGTCGCCATCGGTACACTGTTTCGTGAACTGAAGCCGTATTCGGAATCGTGGAGGTGAGAGGATCGTCTCCATACCTTTCTTTTTCAGTTTTGTTAACGTTTTTTCACGACCCTCTTTGAGGTGATGATACATATGCATGAAATTTACATACAAGATTATCACTGGAGAAAACTAGAGCGAATATTTATAAGAAATTTGGGGGTTTTAGGCTTTAATTGGAGAAATTTGTGAAGTGAGTACTCTAATCCTAAATTGGGTGTTAAATGATGCTTGTATGATATTGAGTATGATTATATGCTTAGTTCTTGGATTATTAGATAAAGCATGTTTTAATTAAAGCTTAATATATCAAATTTACAGAAATTGCTATGTGATATGTTTGATGTGCTTATGTGCTTCATTGGTTCAATGGATGTCAAGTAATGATCACCATTATTCAGCCGGTATTGACGGGATGATGTTTTTCCACAAGAAAAAGGGAATGGTGGTGATGACCACAACGATTTGACTACGGCCACTTGAGAATGTGTGCTTTCGCTATATGTGGCGTTAAAGTGAGAAAAGACCCAGAATCATTGGTCCATTATGATGGTGATTAGTTACTTGACATTCCAGCGCCTAGTTTCTGTTGAATATTACATATGCACATTTCATACTCAATGGCAAAGTATTCACTAAGCGTAAGCTTAAAACAAAACTATTTTCTGTGTGGTTATTGAATAACCATCGCAGGTACAGATCGCGAAGGGGAAAGAAAGTGAACGGGAATCTGGGCGGAGTATCTTCTTGTTTATATGTTCATAGATATGTAAATATATTAGTCTTGGTGGATGTGGAACTCATGGTTGTAATGTTGTAGTTGTAAATGATTTGCTAGAAGAATAAGTTGTAGTTGGAATGCAAACTTCTTTTGGTAGGTTGTAAAATGTTAAGCACCACCTTCATAATGTTGTAGAATGAGGTTTGAAGCTCATTGGTATGTTGGGGTGCATTTCCATTGAGTTTAAATTGTGTTTGAGCCTTTGGACTCATGTTGAGTCAAGCATTGATATGAGAATGCAAGTTTGTTCTTTCAAATGGATTTCATGGATTTTGATGATTAAGTGGACTTGCAAGTATTTGAAAATTAATTATGAAACCTCACTTGATGGTTGAAGGGTTTTGGCTATAACAAGTTGCTTTTAAACTAGTCTTGGCAAAGAAATTTCCATCTTCTTACTACTTGTGTTTGAATAGAGATTTACGTCAAGTTCTTCATTTGTTTGAGGTTTGGGTTGTGGTTAAAATATTTGTGAGAGCTTAAACATGTTGTTGTTGTTGGGTTTGCACTCTCAAACCATTACTTTATGTATGAGACATTGACATTTTAATATATGGATATTAGCTTTACATTTCATAGTGTATATTTGTTTCATGAGATGATTGTTAATCCTTAAGTGTCATAGTAAGTAATTCGTGTGTGTAAGAGATACATATAAGTGAGATACAAATTAATGTTCTTTGATACTCAGAACTTGTCACAGTTGATGAGGAGACTTGATATCTCATCAGGTATACATTGTAGCATGATTAACTACCATTGGATGGAGTGATGAATCTCAATCACTAGAGTGTGACTCTTAGTTAATATGCTAGTGCTTATAGTGCATTGACGGACTTGAGCTTTCCTATTGACACTCAAGACTGTCAAACAGTCGATATGAACTCATAACTTGTATAAGGTATGTGTTCTCATTCTTGAGACGATTAAGAACACAGAGTGTGGATATAGATATTTTGACTTACCAATCAGTGAGGTCTATAGAAGATCAACACTTGGGTATCTTGGGTATATCATGTTCATAGGGTTGTGAACATATGTTGTCAAGATAGAATCTACCCTCCGATTCAGAGTAAGCATTCCCTTGAGAATGTCACCAAGTTGATTACTGAGAAATGCAGTCTTGTTGATAAGTAATTATCAACATGTTTGGTAATCATGAGAGGTGAATGGGACTCAAGGAATACAAGAAGTATTCATGATTCAGTTTGACAGTGACAGGTATCTGACTACCTAAATATCATTACGAAGGCTAAAGGAAGAGGGACATTAATACACCATACAAGTCTAGTTATCGCTTCGGATATGTTCTTTTATGTTGGAGTTCAGTTATCGTTTTATAGTGGAGGAAATGTTAACTGATCAGTTTGTTAGTTTGCTGATCAAAGAGTTTGGTCATGGGAATTAACAACTCGTCTAAGCCAACAATAAAGTGCCTAGGAGGTCTCACTCTTAGCTCTGTTAGGATGCTTGGAAAAGCACAAGAGGATCTTGTCATGACAGGTTTAATCGATTGAATATATTTTGATCGATTGAAGTCTAGGCAAGTTCGAGCGATATAAAGGTGTTCGATCGATCAAAGCTACTTTGATCGGTTGATGGTTTTAGTCGGTTTTGGAAATCAATAAATAGGACAACTACGTACAGGGTTTAATAATCATCGTTTTTCTTATGCGAAAGTTGCAGAAACTATTTAGGATTTTCCCAAGCCTCATTATCATCCCCGTTGGGATTCCCACCAACTCTAGCCTCTTCGGCAGCATCTGTAGGAGTCATAAGGGTGAAGACAACCTAGTGGAAGTTGCTGTATAATCAAGAAGTTTGATGATTACAAAATTGGGTTCAAGACCTGAGCTATAATTCTTATCCAATCTTGTTAGTACGCATCTATAGAATTAACGGGTAGTAGATCAGGGCATACTAATAAGTTTTTGAAACTCAATCTTTCAGTTGCACGTTTAAAAATAATATTTAAACATGCTTTTCCTTCAACTGGTATCCGAGCCATGCTTGTTTGGATCTATAGATATGTTTTGGAACACTAGTTTTGATTTGCATGTTGTTTTTAGAGCTGTTTTTTAAATTGCATCGTCACAGATCTATTTCTACAGTGTTATCACAGCAAAATACAAATCTGTGATTGCATTGGATGCATGATGAATTCAATCGATCGAAGTAGTCTCGATCGATCGAACTTTGTCTGTTCTCAAGCGATCGAAAGGGTTTCGATCGATTGAATGTGTTTCGATCGATCAAGACCGATTCTCTGTCCAGGTGTTCTGTTCACAGTTTTAAAGGTTTTAAATATTAATAACTTTAATTTTGAATTTTTTTGCAAAATTTTTCAAGTCATTCTGTGAAACTGAAAGTTCAATCGATTGAATAATATTCAATCGATCGAAGGTTCGAGCGATCGAACGGACTTCGATCGATCGAAGTGTGACAGAGAAGTTAGATGTTATTTTAATGTTCTAAATTAGTGCGTAAAGATTTTATGTACTGTGTAAATCAATTAGGGTTCCAGTAGTTACACATATTTGTTATATATGCATGGATGTGCGTATGACTAACCCTTTTTGCAGCAAGATTAGTCCGATATCTCCCATGGCACCAAGATCAATTATAAAGTACTATATTGTTTGAGATTGGTGTATGCTGTATTTAATTTTGGTTTGGTTTTAAGGCATATGTAAAGGGCGTTGCGACTTTAATCCTATGAAAAGGAAAGTCGCACCGGTTTCCCTATCCTTCTTTGTTTTCTTGTTGTTGATTTCTATTTCTAGATAAATTGTAAGCTTCGAAAGAATCATAGGATCAATGTAATAGAATTAGAAAACCCATGAGATGGAGGAGCAAGCCATTATCCATGAAGATGGAGCTGGAGGCAATCAAATCAAGAAGGAGGTTCTATGGAGATAGAGCCGTGGGAGATAGAGGCATATGTGTGCCTTTGTTTCAATTTTAGTTTTTGTTTTATGTGCTTGGTTGTGATTGTCATTTAATTATATTATTACTACTTGTATGCACATAAAATAGGTTTTCTAAAATCAAATTCTTAAAATGTTTCAATGCATTAGTAAACATTGGATGTTTATGGGTAATGTGTGGAAACAATTTTTTCAAAAGCAAAATCCTTATTTACCAAATCTAGTGGGAGAGGGTCTTATTAATAACACCCACGATCTTCCATTAACGGTTCATTGTAAGATGAGTAGTGCATTCTGTATCACCTCGCCAAGGGTGATCATTCCACACGGAGGGTACACTACTCATTGGTTACTAGATATGAACTTCCGATGGATAGGATCAATCAGACGTGTTAGATGGTGACCACCATATGGAGGTGCTACTTGAGGCGGTTGTGATTGGATCCTTGTTAATGGTACACACTAGCTAAGCTATGGATAAGGGATCCTACACGGGACATTATTCAGAAACATATAGATCAAAAAGGTTTGGGAGTCATAACTTATTTTGCAAGAGTTGCATAGCGGATAAGTCATGATTAATCGAAAGATCGAGTATTGACCACCACACGGAGGCTTATTCTTTCGTTTCGATATTTCGGCGACTTATTTCAAAATAGGAGTTCTAAGGATTCTTTTATTTCAAACTGTCAAATTCTGATATCCATATTTATTTTGTCTTTTGATTTTTTTTTTTTCAGTAAATCATAATGTCAAGATCTACATTTAGTCTACTTGCCACCATACTCACTCAAAATCAGTTAACTGGAAATAACTACACAGAATGGGAATGAAACCTTGACATTATTTTAACTACGGAGGATCACATATATGTCCTCACCACACCATGCCCTGAAGAACCTGCGGTAAATGCTTCGATAGCAGCCAAACACGAGTTCAATAAATGAAAAAAGTCGAATGGAATGGCCCGTTGCTACATTCTGGTCTCAATGGCTGGTGTGTTGCAACAGTAATTCCAATCAAACAATTCTGCCAGTGACATTATCAAATCCCTAAAAAAGATGTTTGGGGAGCATGGCAGACCTGCCAGACATGTAGCCATGCAGAAGATAATGAGTGCTAAGATGTCGGAAGGGACTCCAGTCAAAGAACATGTTTTAAAAATGATTGGTTATTTGAACGAGCTGGAGACCCTAGGTGCCAACATTGACGCACAGACCCAAGTTAATATGATCCTCAATACACTGTCACCATCATTCGCTCAATTTAAACTAAACTAAACTATGAATAAAATGGATCTTTTAATGAGTGAATTAATGAGTTTTTTACTGGCAGCAGAAGGGGTGATCAAACCTGGGGCAACGTTTTGAACGTTGAAAAAAGTTCTTCTTCCTCCGATCTACACCGAAAGGCAAGAAAGTGAAGAAGAAGACTGGCACTGGTGGTCCAAGTGTTGGACCGGTTCCTAAGGTTGCAAAATACAAAGAAAAGGGTAAGGGCAAAGGGAAGGTGGGTGGCCAAGGCAAAGGAAAGTGTTTCCAATGTGGTGAGAATGGCCACTGGAAGAGGAACTGTCCATAATTCTTAGCTACAAGAGTTCAAGGTATGATTGAATCACATGTGATTGAAGTAAGTTTTATAACGGATACCCCAAACACTTGGTGCATTGATTTTGGTGCGACTAACCATATCTATAATTCGTTGTAGGGGTTCAGATCAACCAGGAAATACAGTGATGGAGAGATCGTACTGACTCTGGGTTCTAGCACAACCATTTCTGTGGTTGCAATAAGAGTAGTAGTTTTAGAG
The DNA here is from genome assembly GCA_033977485.1 of Hydrangea macrophylla. NCBI lineage: Eukaryota > Viridiplantae > Streptophyta > Magnoliopsida > Cornales > Hydrangeaceae > Hydrangea > Hydrangea macrophylla. The sequence goes on along the minus strand of CM066990.1, from coordinate 5,653,660 downwards.
TTTTTGGACAATAAGACTAGTTTTATCAAATGTACTTTACGTCCCTTTAATGAGACGTAATTTAATTTTAGTTTCAAATTTATCGAATAGTGGTTAATCTTTTCTTTTTGGAACAGAAGTTATTATTAAACGAAATAGTTCTTTTATATGTTCTGGTGTTGAAACTAATGGCTTGTATGTGATTACTCCCAATATTTCTAGAGACTCTTGTATAGAACTTAATAACTCAATGTTAACTTTACCATCTAAAAGAAAGGAACCTTCCACTAATCCAACAAAGCTTTGGCATATGAGGCTTGGCCATATCAATCTAAATAGGATTGGCAGACTAGTCAAAGAAGGGGTCTTAGGAAGCCTTCTTTGCAGCATCTCCAGCTATGGGGGTGTCCGGCACATGTGCTGAAAGGAAAGATGATCGAGTTGGATTCTAGATCAAAAGTATGTTATTTCGTAGGGTATCCAAAGGGTACTTATGGATGGTATTTTTATGATCCAAGATAACAGAAAGTGTTTGTTAGTACAAATGCTATTTTCTTGGAGGATGATTATATCATGAACCATAAACCTAAGGGAAGGATAGATCTTAAAGAGATAGAAGGAGAGCCCTCAGTCCTACCCGCAGTTGAAAGTGTTGTAAGATAAGAAAATACAACTTTTTCACCCATTCGTGCACTAGTACCTCGTCGTAGTGGGAGGACGGTCAGCCAGCCTGACAGATGCATGTTCTTAGGATAAGTTTTTTGAAGCTATCTCCATAGAATCTGAATCTGATCCTGCCACGTATCAAGAGGTAATGGCTGATGTAGACTCAGCTCATTGGCTTAAAGCGATGAAGGCTGAATTGGAATCTATGCATTCTAATCAGGTCAGGGATCTTGTAGAACTTCTAGCTAATATTAAACCAATTGGCTGTAAGTGGGTCTACAAGAGGAAAAGAGGATCTGATGAAGAGGTTGAGACCTTTAAAGCAAGGCTTGTAGTGAAAGGTTACACTCAGAGGGAGGGCATTGACTATGAGGAAAACTTCTCGCCGGTAGCCAGGCTCAAGTCCATCAAAATACTCTTATCCATTGCTACATGTCTAGATTATGAGATCTGGCAGATGGACGTCAAGATGGCATTCTGGAATAGCAATCTTGAAGAGGACATCTATATGCAACAACCAGAAGGGTTCATAGCTGGTGGGAAAGGTAACTTGGTATGCAAGTTGCAAAAGTTCATTTATAGGCTTAAGCAGGCATCCAGGAGTTGGAACATACGTTTTGACCAAGCGGTCAAATCGTTTGGTTTCATACAGAATCTGGATGAACCTTGTATATACAAGAAGTGTGAAGGGAAAGTGGTGGCTTTTCTTATTCTTTACGTTGATGACATTCTACTCATTGGGAATGATGTAGCGGTGTTATCAATGATCAAAGTTTGGCTAGCTAGTACTTTCGATATGAAGGATCTAGGAGAGGCGAGCTATATTTTTGGAATAAAACTCTTTCGGGATCGTAAGCGAAAGATAATGGGATTATCTCAAGCTGATTATATTGACAAGGTGCTAACTAGGTTTTTAATGGATAATTCAAAGAAAGGTTTGCTACCTTTCAAGCATGGTTTAGCATTCTCCAAGGACCAGTGTCCAAAGACACAGGAGAAGAGGAATCGTATGGCAGGAGCTCCCTATGTTTCGGCAGTGGGAAGTCTCATGTATGCGATATTATGCACTAGACCAGATATCTATTTTGCCATTGGCATGGTTAGTAGATATCAATTTAATCTAGGTCCAGAACACTAGACAGCTATTAAGCACATTCTTAAGTACTTATGAAGGAATAAAGATTACAAGCGTATGTACGGTGGTAATGATTTAATTCCAGTGGGATACACTGACTCGGATTTTATGTTAGATAAAGATTCGAGGAAGTCGATGCTCGATAATCTCTTTACCTTGGGAGTTGGTGCTGTTAGTTAAAGGAGCACTAAGCAGAAATGCATTGCAGACTCAACTACAGAAGTTGAATGTGGCTTCTTGTGAAGTCGCAAAGGAAGTTGTTTGGCTCAAGAAGTTCCTTATAGAGCTCGAGGTGGTACCAACATTAGTGTCTCCTATTATGCTTTATTGTGATAATAGTTGGGTAGTGGCTTGTTCCAAGGATCCAAGGAACCAGGAAATGGAAAAGCATGTAGAGAGAAAATATCATTTAATACGAGATATTGTTCAACGTGGTGATGTGACTGTCACCAAGATTGCCACCGCTGACAATCTTGCTGATCCGTTTATAAAGGACTTGCCACAGAAGGTCTTTGATTGTCATCTAGATAGTTTAGGTCTCAGATGTGGTCCTGAATGGTTATGAGTGCAAGTGGGAGTTTGTTGGGTTTGTGTTCTCAAACCATTACTTTATGTATGAGATATTGACATTATAACATATGGATATCAGCTTTACATTTCATAGTGTATATTTCTTTCATGAGATGATTGTTAATCCTTAAGTATCATAGTAAGTAATTCGTGTGTATATGAGATACATACAAGTGAGATACGAATTACTATTCTTTGATACTTAGAACTTGTCACAGTGGATGATGAGACTGGATATCTCATCAGGTATACATTGTAGCATGATTAACTACCATTGGATAGAGTGATGAATCTCAATCACTAGAGTGTGACTCTTAGTTAATATGCTAGTGCTTGTAGTGCATTGATTGACCTGAGCTTTCCTATTGACACTCAAGACTGTCAAACAGTCGATATGAACTCATAACTTGTATGAGGTACATGTTCTCAATCTTGAGATGATTATGAACACAGACTGTGGATATGGATATTTTGACTTACCAATCAGTGAGGTCTATAGAAGATCAACACCTGGGTATCTTGGGTATGTCATGTTCATAGGGTTGTGAACATATATTGTCAAGATAGAATCTACCCTCTGGTTCAGAGTAAGCATTCTCTTGAGAATGTCACCAAGTTGATTACTAAGAACTGCAATGAGAGGTGAATGGGACTCAAGGAATACAAGAAGTATTCATAATTCAGGTTGACAGTAACAGTTATCCAACTACCTGAATATGATTATGAATTCTGAAGGTAGAGGGACATTAGTACACCATACAAGTCTAGTTATTGCTTTGGATATGTTCTTTTGCTTTGTAGTTCAATTATCGTTTCATAGTGGTGTAAACGTTAACTGATCAGTTGGTTAGTTTACTGATCAAAGAGTTTGGTCATGAGAATTCACAATGGGTCTGACCCAACAATAAAGAGTCTAGGAGGTCCCTCTCCAATCCTAAACACGGTTACAAGATATATAAACGATTGGATATAAAGATATCAATTCTTACATAAGCTCATATCACATCATGCATATACTCCATTAAGTAGAGGGACCAAGCCTTCATTGATAACTTCAAATATTTACATAGTACAGCATAGTTACAATAACATTTACATGGGAAAGAACGCACACTGAATATATACATAGTAGGGAAAATAGCTCCAAAAATTTATACGTAGAAAAGGCCTGCACATTACTACCAACACGTGTTATGTGCCTCAGTACATACTATATACACAAAAGATGGGCTATTAACCCTATTACAAGTAGAGCTCTAAATCCAGGGGATCCTATCCCAAAAGTCCTCCATGTCTGACTCGTATGGTGGGGCGTCATCCTGAATTGGAATCTCCTCATGTGGAACCCAGTCCAAGTACAGGTCAAACTCATCAAGCATCTCATCATTGTCCTCATCCAACGGCTCTATCTCTGCATCCTCAAGGTCATCCTCAACCTCTGGCCCTTCATCCTCCATGATGACCATCACTCCATCCTCGTCAGTATCTTCTGCCGGATTATCCTTAGCTCTGTTTCCCTCGGGTGGTTCCTCACACACATCCTCGACTGGGCCAACATCTGCTGCTGGATCAGCATCCTCTACGGGATCCATGTCCTTTGCTGGATCCTCTCCATCATCATCCTCCTCCTCCATAACCATCTCTAGCTCATAGTCCTCATCATCATCATCATCATCAGACTCATCCTCACCATCAGACTCAATGAATGGCTCTACAGATATAAGTGCATCAACTATAGGCTCCTCTGGTGGTGGGTGTGGTATGAAGGGAGGTGGTTCTGCAGGCAATTGTGGGGGCCTCCTGATGAATGATTCTAAGGGTGCTCTCTCGGTAGTATGCCTCCATCTATAGGATCACTAGATACTGAATCCCTAATAAGTATAGATCGTGCCACTTGTTATCCTCCATATGCTGCAGGGCACTATAGCGAATCCTCTGGTAATACAACACTAGGTCTGCGGGCTTTTGTGATCTGGGTATATCCAATGTCCCCCAAATCCATCTCGGACGTAAAAAAGGTTCCATGATAACCTGTCCAATGTAAAACTATCATAAGGTTAGTATCTTCATAGGTGGAAAAAGGGTCTTATGATTTATAACTTTTGTGTATAGGACAATCGGTGTACACGTCTTAACCTAGGGCTCTGATACCAAAAATCCCTATCACACCCCCGCGTAGCCAAAATAGGGAAAAAATAAAATTTCCATCTTGGATCCTAAGGCATGTGACTAGTTGCATCATCGAATTGTCCATAACCAAGCAATAATTACAATGTACATAATTAAACAAGGATAAAATCAACACCTGCTTACATGATTATATTACAATGAAAAACTACAGTACTAACTAACTATTACATCATTATAGATACATCAGGGTCTTATGGCTCTTGGACCTTACTAAAACTATTATAAAAGATATGATAAGTCTTCTGGTAGAGATTACAATCAAAAGTATTTACAAAAGATAACTACTAGTCTTCTCTCTAACTAGCATAACCATAGTCATCTTCGATGTACTCTTCTTCCACATCCTTCTTTTGCGTAGTATCACGACCTATGAACTCATTACCTAGATAAGCAGGACATGGGAATGTCCAGCAACATGAACACCATCAATTCATAAAAGTCAAGTGAAAAAACTAACACAGATGGAACTTATATAGCCATACACAAACAAACACGTTCACTTCTTTTATTACGTCTTTTAAAGCTCTCCACAATCTCACTGTCGAACTATGACCACTAACGTGCCCGACTAAGTATTTGAATAGAATACAGACAATCAACACGACTGATCTCCATATCCCGAAGATACTGTAGTGGCCTGCTTCCAGAACCTGACTCGGGAACCCAACTCTAGGCAACAACATCTACAATAGCAATTTTATCCACATCACACTAACTTTCTCTTCATCACAAAAAGGACCGAAGTGTTCAACTCAACCCTTACTTCAACACGAAGAATTGAAGTGTTCACACAACCTTCACATTGTCACGAAGAGCCAAAGTGTTCACACAACCCTCACTTCGTCACGAAGAGCCAAAGTGTTCACACAACCCTCACTTCGTCACGAATAACCGAAGTGTTCAACTAAACCTAACAATAAGCCTGACACGAAGTCCTAGCTTTCCCAATCAACTTGATACAAAGTCCTAACATAATCATTTTGAGTTTGACACAAAGTCCCAACATAGCCATTCTGAGTTTGACACGAAATCCCAACTCTCAACACTAGTCCGACATGAAGTGCTATCATAACCATACTGAGTCCGACACAATGTCCTGACTCACAACGCTGAGTTTGACATAGAGTCCTGACTCACCACACTAACACATCATCACACTAGGCTTCCCGTAGCCACCATTCCGACAACCATATCCTTCTTACACCATACCAGCCTCTGTGGCCTGGTTTAGCTATTCGACACTTAATCTCAGCATACGCTGCTCCTAACATAGCATCACTGATTCTCACATAACCCTGATTGCACACACACCACTCATTATAGAGTTTGGTTCATTATATAACTTTCGATTATAACTATTAAGTTTCCGTTTATACGTCCATCATTCTGTTTTACATCATAACGTGCTAACAAAATCCGAATAAGCATTAACGTTTGGTTCATGGCCTCAAATATACCTTAAGGGAACTTTCCTAGAAAAAGCTCCCAGAAATCGGTTACTCCCACTAATCGATTTCTAGGTAGGGCCCCAGAAATCAATTTCTACCCACTAATCAATTTATGATGACAGTTTCAAGAATCCTTTGTTTTATGCACTGTACAACACTTTAAGCTCAGAGTATTATGCATAAATACTTCCATGGTCAGTACAATATTATCATAGCTATACTTATAATTCATATAGTTCCATTCATGAGTTAAAGGTACAACTTTTAAAGCTCATCTCATAAGTTCAAAGTATCATAACATGAATTGGATACATAAAACGTACACATGAGTTCGTCAATATGGCTAAGTTGCTAACATGCAGCTTCTAACAAACATATAACAAGGTCTCATGCCGGTAGAAACAAGGTACAACTGAACAAAGCATAGAAAATCATCAAACTAACAAACTATACCCAAGAACCAGTTCTTCCCAGAAATTGGTTCCTTGAACCTATTCCCAAAAAAGGGTTCTTCCCAGAAATTGGTTTCTCATGCCTTTTAGCAGTTTTTCATGGCACTACTATATTATGGATTTAACTTCCAAAATCAACTTGCATGGCACGGAAACCTCAAAATAACATCCTCAAACACATACTAAAAATTACCACATTTTATATATGCTCTAAAGTGAGTTAGCAAACTCACCAATGCTTGGAATTTAGCTTGGATGTTGATTTGAGCTTAGGAAGCTTGAACACAAGCTTCAATGATGAACCTTCTTCTTTTTCTTCTAATTTCTTTTGGTTATGTACTTGTTCTTCTTCTAAAGACTTCTTCTAGTACCTTCTAAGTCTCCATGGTTATGTATGTTGGTGTATGGGCGTGTATATGGAAGTGTATACAAAGGAAAGAGGAGTGAATGGTTTGGCTTATCTTCTAATTCTTCATCTCTCTCTATATAACTTAAAGCTCCTTACAACACTCTCGAGATACAGCTATAAAAGACTCAAGGAAAGTGCAATGTATGAGTGTAGGCATGCTTTTAATACAGCGACTATCTACTTCTCAATCACTACTTCATATATATTCTTACCTTTTTTTTATTTCTTCTTCCGTTTTCTTTTTTATTTCAACTATTTTTCTTTTAAATTTCTTTTTCTCTTTTTTTTTTATGCTTTTTTCATATCATTTTTTTATTCACACTACTCAATACTCTAATCTTTACTAGCCGCTATTAGCCCAATTTTCTTTTGGAAGACCATTTTCGACCACTCTCGGACTTGGGTAAGAGGATGTTATTCATCGGCGAACTCCATATCGGAGTGGGTAGGATAACGGGTGAACAAAGAAAAAGGCTTACATAAAGGCTCAAATGTCTATTAGGGGTATACTCAATTATAGTAACGGGTTGGTCAAAGGCCAAAAAGTGAAAAATAACGAGGGCCTAAGATCATGTCCTAGAATCACATAGTTCTTTAATTTTAACAATATCAAGGGATAATTATCTTTATGTTTTTTCAAACATGGTGATCACAATACCAACTGTGGATACCGGGAATCGGACCACTTCTCTTGTTCGAGATTGTTTTGAAATTGATTTGAATCAAAGAAAGAAAATAGGTCTGTTGAAAACAGATACAGAGTCGCCACTTGGTCTTTAAGGAACCAAGAAACCTAATTTTGACTCACCCAAGCGGATAAGGGCACCGGCCCTTCATAACCAAAGAACTTGGTTTGGGGTTTTGGTACGAGAGAGGAAGGAGCCTTTGTCGCGACTAAAACACCCTCAACTCGCCCCGTTTTTCGACGGGCCTCAATTAGCATCCAAATAATCATCTTATACTATGTATGGTTCGGCAATTAATACTATGATAGTATATTACATTGCATAAGAAACTTGAAAATGGAAGATCTAAAGATAAAATATCATTCATAAGATCTAAATCAAATATCATGCAATGTAAAGTGAAAGATCACACAAACAAACCTAGGAAAAATCGTCTAATCATATATCAATTAATCAAGGGTTCGCTAATCTAAAGGAGACATGAATTGTTCTTGGAACAAATAATCAAAGAAATAAAAATATGCTTAGCAAGGCTAGAATGATGCATGTTAATCTTTGAGAAAAAGAAGATCTCTCAATCCCCGGGACGGATGAGAAAGGATGATTAGATCAAGGGGGAGCATGAACGGGTGATCGAGTTCATTCCTTATAATCTCCTTGGATTAAGAGTTACAAAAACCCCAAATCTTGCATGAATGCAATGTATGTATCTAAAATGTGCAAAGGTTGTAGTGTGTTTTGTGTACATGGATTTCTAGAATGACTTAGAAGTCTAAAATGTGTATGAATGAATGAATGAAAATAACATGGGATGTGTACAAATGTAGTATGGACTACTTCCTAAGATATGAACTAATTTGGAATGCATATGAGCATCAAATCAAAGAATGAAAGTTGAAATGTACTTGCTGTGAATAGTGGACAGAATAGTAGCATGATCTTTTGGAATTTGAAAAGAGGGGTTAGGAATGTTTTCAATGCATGATTTTTTATGGAGATGTTCCTTATTGTGTCTAGAACACAACCCAAAAGGCCAATCTTGAATAGCTATCACAGATTGAGAGAAATTATATAAACAATAGAGGTCACTCAGAAACAGAGTTCGTACTGTCGACTGAAATGTTAGAAAATCTTAGAAAATGAAAAAGAATGATCTAGAGGCCCATTTTATACAGAAAGTTTTCTAAGACATTGAATTTTAAGGGAAAAATAAGTTAGGACCACCCCTTTTGGAAAAGTTTTCTGGAAAAGAGGTCGTAAGTTGACCTAGCTGCTGTGACAGCAAAAACAGAATGTTTGGAAGGAATGTTGGGACCCCAAATGGACCATTTCCAAGTACTTCCAAGTCAAACCAAAAATCATGGGTGTTCTCCAATGAGTTAGGAAGACTTTCCAAGTGGCCTTGTATCCATATGTTGAGTATTGTGTTCTAGAAAAATCTTTGAACTCAACTCACTCACTGTTTTGACTCATTGTTTTGAAGATTTTGGAGAAAACAAAGTTTTGTTTCTTGAAACCAAATGAGAGGGATTGAGAGGGGTTTTGAAATAGATGTTTTGAAAACATGTTTTCAACATTCAATGAGGATCATAGCCACTTAGAATACCTACATCAAACTCATCATTTAAGAACCTCCAAGATTGTTGGAGAGATTTATTTTGTTTTTGAACATAACTTCAATACATTTCAAGAATACCTTGGAAGTATTGAGGTTATGATCATCATCTATCAAACATGTTTTTGAGGTCAAGAGCTACTATCCATAAGGATTCACTCACCCCAAACTTCATGTCATCACTTAGATGATGATGAACTAGTAAGTAAATAAAGAAAAGGAAAAGAAATGAGATAAGGAGAGATGAACATATATATAATCAAAGCAAGTAAATAGCAATTAATAGATGATAATCAATGTGATTTTGGACTTGTAGCTTGGTGTTTCACTCATATATTTTGACATTTGGACATAGAAGTAGCTTCCTATCTCATGAATGCTCAAGAATGAGGGTTGGAGTGGACTTTGAGTGTGAAGTATATAGAAGGATGATGGAAGAAAACAAGAATAAAACTCACTTTCTTATGGAAAATCAATAGGAGAAGCTCCCTTTCTCTCTTCTAAACCTATCTCTATCTCTCTTCTTCTCTACAACTTTTCAAGCTTTGCACTTGGCCCCCCCAAAATGAAGAGCAATGGGGGGTTTAAATAGGCCAATTTGGGGTGGTTTTGGGGTTTTAGAAGTACTCCCATTGGTCCCAAACAACTGTGAACATAAAACTATGTCGTTTTGGCTTTCAATTAATCAAATTGGACCCCCAAAAAAATTACAAAAATGGACTCTGCGAGGGATGAGTGCCGCGGCGGCACTGGGCCAGTGCCGCGGCGGCACTGCTCCTCAGAAGCCCAGAAAATTACGTTTAGGCCCCCAGAGGTTCCGGTATTCGCGAAAAGGCCCTATTTCGTCCGAAATTCACAGAAAATGCATACGAACTCCAAATTGAGATTGTGATATACCGTTGGAAAGGTAATGGAGTCTAAATTTACATAAAAAATAGTTTGGGGATAGGTCACTTTGAAAAGTTTTACGGTATTCGCGATAAAAGCCGATTTGATCGCCTTTTTCGCCTTTGGAAATTCATAATAAACTCGTTTTAAATCCGAAAATTATGTGCGATATACCGTCGGAAAGCTGTTGACCCCTAGTATCCATGAAAAATATTTGAAAATTGTCACGGTGCTCCGGTTCTAAAGTCAAATTCCGGTCAAACTGGTCAAACCTGGGATTCCCGGGAAGTTCTGGAAACCTCTGGGAGTTCCCGGGAGCTGATGTTTTCGCTCGATTTTCTTTTGGAACTTGTTTTAATACTTTTCTCATGATTTAGAATGATTCTGGTGAATTCGGACGATTTCGGTCAAACTTGGTCAAACTTGGTCAAACCTGGTCAAACCTTGGTCAAACCGGTCAACGGGGATTTTCCGGGAGCTTCCGGGACTTCCGGGGGTCTCTGGGAGCTGACGATTTCACTCGATTTTCTCTTAAAAACTCATTTTATCGCTTTTCTTACGACGTAGCATGCTTTTAGAACTTTGGGACCAAATCTGGGAGTTTTCGGGCTTTCAGGGGCATTTTGGTCATTCTGAGCATTCTGAGAGATAGAGCTGACTTCCGAGAGTCCTTTCGAGTCTTTTCCGATCATTGTCAACCACCAAGCTATGGGTCTCCTAAATCTGATAGCCGACAAAATGGGGTGTCTACACCAACCCGACTATCAATCAAAACAAGGATAATGAGACTATGATCAACAAATTAATGTGCTATATCAAGAAGATTCGACAAACACATTATGTTCATAATCCTCAAAAAGGAAGAATAGTTCAACAGCTCACAAGGTTTAGTCTCCACAATAAATTATTTAGAGATCCGAATCATATTATAGTTCACATTAAGCATGCATCCACTCGATTACGTGCAGTGCAATAAGAAAGTGTGCGAGTTAAAGATATGAAAATATGATTCCAACGATACATGACTTTAAGAACATACCTTCACGACTGTAGTAAACATTGAATTATGAACTCTAATAACCTCAGTTTCCAAAGAAGTCTTGACAATCAATCAAAATATTACATGTTGGTGCATTATTAGTATACTTCTAAATTTCTTCAACAAACTAAACTTATTATTTTTTTTCAACTTTTTCTAAACAAGAAAGAAATATCTACTAAAGAAATTACTACTAAAAACTAACTACTAAAAAAACAATAATAATAAAAAAATTGAAAAAGAATAAAAGAATCCATAAAACTCCCCCAAACCGTATCAACGCATGTCCCTATGCAGTTAGGAGCATGACAATGATATGAATGAAGTCCACAGAGAAGACAACTAGAACGTCCACTCCTCTAAAAACAAATGATGATGGTGGCGGTGGAATTTCGCGTCTATAGGAATCAAACAATGCCCAGTCAGGATGCTCAGCAGGATCAAAGGGTGGTAGCTCTATCGCCACGTCCTCAATGTCGCTCTTCAGTGCTAAGATTACCACATCATCCTTTGGTCCATCATACGAGGCCAAAATGGAAACTATATCCTCCAGGGACCAGTCGGGGTGCCCAAGACACTGTCACACAACGTTCGGGACATAATCTGCCAAATCCCTATATGGATATGTGACCTCAGGCAAAGCGGCAACGGTCTCAGTAGGCTCACTAGAAGTGGTATCACCTAGACTCTCTATAACATCCTCTTCATCATCGTCCTCATCGTACGGGGTCCTCACCAAATAAATTGTCATCGTTGTCCAAAGAATCAGAATAAATAGGAATAGGGACGCGATGACGATGACAGTACCATGAACATGGGTCGCAATCAGCAGGACCGATTGGACCGAAGGGTTTAGCTTTAGGTACACTAGATCTAAGTGAGTGATCATCTACGGATACATCTAGACCAGAGAGGTAACTAGACTCGCTAGATTGCCTATTTTGGGAAGAGGGTGGAGAGATAGGGTGGTCCATAATAGTGGGATTTCAAATGAAAATTTGAGGAGTGAGGTAATGCTGTATGGATCTTGTGACTAAAAATCTGAAAACAAAAATTAACCACAACTGCTAATTTATTAGTTATTGTTAATAAAACATAAATTACAAAGTAACATTATTGGTTAATGACGACATGCAATGATATGTAGTTTGAAGTGATGCGAGTACTCAAATGGTGTCATGCTAATTATTTTAAAATTTGAACAGCACCTTTCCCAAACCTGAACGGTAATGGTTTCCTGGTTTAGTGCTATGGGAGTAAGAGAGGTGCTTATAATAACATGGAGCTAATTACGATGATCGCATTAATTGTTAATAAGCATAACTACTTAAATAATGATGCAAGCACAACTATCAACCAACAATGCTAAAATTAACAGGACTAAAATATTCAGCAGGAAGATAACCAAATCAAAAAGAAAAAGTACAAAAATAGAAAAATAAATACAGACCCAAATGGAAAATAAAAGTACGAAATGTAAACTAAACCAGTAGTAACCGGGTATAGCATCATCCTAAAATCAAAAAGTAAAATAAAAAAACAGAGAACAAAATGAAAGAATGTACATGCCAAAGTCTGATCATGTCTATACCCACTCATCAAATACATGAAAAGATAAAATAAAATTAAAAAATGAGTCCCACCATCCAACCCCTACTCATCATCACTCCCTACCAACACCAACTCTAGCCCTAAACCTCCCTGACCATCACCATTTTCATCACTCCCATCATCACCATCACCATCACCATCTCCACCCTTAACACCCTCCTCACCACCAGCCTCTAGAACAGCCTGCAGCGTAGGTCGTTGAAATGCAGACTAGGGATGAGCTAATTAGAAATAGGAATGCATGTAAGACTGCAACCTAAGGGTCTCACCGTAGAAAGAGTAGACATCGTCATATGTCCATGCGTAAGGCATGTCCTCCAGCAGAGGTGGGCATTGTGCCTGTCTCTCTCGATGAGCCTGAGCCTGAACCTGGTCCCTGGCTTTAGCCACCTCCTAACTAGTGGTTCAAGTCTTAACTTCCAGTCACTGGAAGCGAACTCTGGAATATTGCAACGGTGCCAGAAACTTGACATGACTAAAAAGTTGTGCGCTCTTATGTAACACCCAAGTATAGGTGATCATGCAAGTAATACTGGATAAGCCCAGGTCGATCCCACAGGGGGGAATATGAAGAATATATACTAAGTTATAACGTAAAGAAAAAGAAAAGATCAATATAGGAGTAAAGGTTCTAACACATCCTACTTAATTTAATTAAACTAAATAATAAATAAAGCGTAAAAAAACATAATTTATTAAATAGATAAATTAAAGGTGTTGGAAACACGTGATTCCATTTTGATTCTAACCATCTACCATGCATACTCATTAACATTCTATGGAGTTCATTCCTTTTCAGCATTCCGTATTTTTCTAAAGATAAAGAATCAATAGCCCTTACATGATCAGGACTATATCATCATAAGTGATTTTAAATACTTAAAAGACAATTTAAAACAATTGTTAATTCTTGCACTCTAAATGGTGTTAGCATTCAAATTGGTTTCAAAAGGCATTGAAGAAAATAGTCTAAAGACTTAAGTTATAAAAACTATTGTGACAAACTGAACTTACTGGAACAATGTGAAGACAGATTTCTAAAACAAAAATTCTTAGAATGCTTAAAGGAATCATCTCAGGAATTTACAAATTCGATCGATTGAAGCGCTCTCGATCGATCGAGCTGCATCATCCTTCAATCTATCAAAATGACTTTCATCGCTTGACTATTCTCTGGTTCGATTGATCGAAATACCTTCCATCGATCAAACATAGGTTTTCTATATAATACATGGCAAAGGCTGGGAATCAACATTTCATCACTTATTCTTTACTTCTAAACTACAGAAACACAAATAAACAAGTATAGAAACAGTAAGCTAGAGCAATCATAACTTAAAAACTAATAAACAATTAAATAAAGGTAAAGGAAAAGAAAAACCTGGAATAAATCTGAAAATAACATGAGTAAACTTGAAATCTTGAGTCTTGAAAGGAGGGAAAAGAGTACATAAACTAACCTAACCTACTCCTAATCTACCCTAACACTAACCCTAAAACTGTTGTTTTTCGTATTCTGGGGGTCCTCTTCGTCTACTATTGTAACAGCTTATTTATAGTGTTCCTACAGATTGTACTCAACTTTTGTGAAAATTTCATCTTTAATCGACCAAACTTTCTTGATCGAACGAACTTTCAATCGATTGAACTATCTTCAAGGGCTTGAACTTCTCTACGTTTGATAGCTTTGCGCACCAATGGGAGAATGGCCATATCTCTTCACTCGGACCTCAGATTGACCTCCGGTTTATGGCCACACGACCGTAACTCATAGATCTACATTTTATAAATCTTCGGAAATCTTCCAAATCTACAGTCTTTAATGTCAAAAATGGCATTTTCTCAGCTACTTCTGTTGTTCTCTTCACCAGAATCACTTTCCTTTAGCTCCACTTCATTGAAATACATTCTAATACTTGTAAAATAATGCATAAACATAAGTTTTAGCATTAATATAATAAAAAGAACATTTTTATTAAAATGTACCTAAATCTAGGGACTTGGGGATAAAAGTATGCATAAAAGACTATGTAATATGTTATGAATATCCATTTTTCACCTCTAATCACACCCTCCAACTAGCTCATTGCTAGTCCCTAGCAATGAAGCGAACTATAGCAATGTTTATTTGAACTCTATAAATTGAAAACAAAATAAAGTAAAAATCCTAACTCACTTTTACAGAAATCGCGATTGTATTTAGCGTATGCAACAAGCCTTTAAACCCCATATTTCCCCCCTAGTGGACGATTGTTGTCTCGTGAGGGTTTCCTGTGAATCTACCCACAAAATTCTTATTTTATGGTAATGGTTCTTGTTTAAATGTTTTCAGGAAAACTTTTTTCCCTCTCATTTAGCAATGTGGTTAAGCTCAACAATCTCATGAAACTCTCTACTATGTCATAGCCATGTAACACATTATAGTTAATCTACTATCAAAGTCATTAGAATATTTCATATCTGTTAGTCTTTAAGTGTGTGTGCGTGAATAGAAAACCAAAATACAAAATTTTAATTTCAAAGCTCGCATAACCTAAGACACTATCAAGGCGTTCATTTTGACTCAACTCTCACCGGGATTATACCCTCGAGATGAAATCACTCCGAATTAGGTGCAGTAATTATCACTCATGATATGGAAGCTATAAAAAGCAAATGTAAATGAAAACTAATGCTTTTCATATCTTAATTGAAAAATGGAAATTTTAGTAGATAAAGTCTCATGAAAGGATACTTTTCACTAGAAGAGTGAGATACCGTGGACAACTCTCTCATTACCTTAGCGTTAAATCCAAGTTACTGAGAATCATTAGGTCTTGAAAATGAGGTGTTTTATTAAGAAGAAAGCGATTCATGCTTTTCAATTGAGTGAAAGGATGTGAATGGAATATCTACAACAACTTTTCAAACTTCCCCACATCTCAGATCTCTCTCATCTTTTTTTTTTCTTTTAATTTTTTCCTTTCCCACACTCTTCTATTTTTTATTTTTTCTCTTTTGTAACAACCATTGGCATTTTTTTTTTCTCTCTCCCTCTTTTTTTGATTTTTGTTTTTCTTTTTTATTTTTTTTGCCAACTTTCCCTTATTCACACTACCAAACTTGTTGTCAATGCAACACATCTCAATCACTCCTAGGTAGAGAAAAGAAGCTAAAACTCATAGTTTGGAGTTAGGCATAAATTTTAGGAATTGTAATGACAAGGTAATTATGATAAGCTCATGAGGTTAAGTAAAGGAATATCGTAGTGGTAGACCAATGCTGTATTATACATGTATGTTCAAAAGATGGCCTAAATCATCTTCTAAGTTAATAAGATTATTCATTTCAGTAAATTCAAGAGCTCTAGATTTTGGTAAATCCTGAACGTTCTCTTCTAGTGATCAGTCAAAATGAAGATGAAAAATGAGACTTTCAATGAGTGAAAATGCTTTTCAAAAAGTAAGAGTAATTTTATAAAACCCTCAAGAAAAAAAGAATGGCACAAAAGCTCACTTGGGTTATTAGTCTCCACTATATTCTCTCATGACATTTAAGCCATGCTTACTAATCCATTTTAGCTAAGTACAAGGTTGTCACAACGTGCTCAAAGTTGTTTGAAGATTAAAAAGCATAAAATTTACTATAACTAAGTATAGTAACCCGTATTTTCATGTTTAATTGACGATTTAGTCTTCGTGGGCGATTTTAACGAAAATTGGTCACAGGGTTATATTGGTCATTTTTCCAATTTTGTAAGTCATGAGCTAAAAATACAATTTTTGGAAAAAGTTGCGTGAGGTTAAATGATTTGGTGTTCGTGTTGCAAGTTAAGAGTTTTCGATCTCCGTTTAGAAGACATCTCGATTTTAGTCATTTTGAGAAAATACCCGTTTTGTATTTATACGACCTTCTCTGTATTTATACGACTTTTTAATTATATTATTTAATAATATAATTATATTATTATAACAAAATATTATATTTTCCTAACTAGATTTCTTAAACTATACTAGCCAACCCATGTGCATTTGTGTGGTGTATGTGTTGTGCATATGTTCATTTGTGTGCTATGTATTTGTGTGGTGTATGGGTTGTGCATGTGTTCATTTAAGGACTATGCATTTGTGTGGTGTGTGTGTTTGTGTTGTGGACCACAAGTCCCAACTTGGTGAGCAAGTTTCCCAAGTCTATAAATGAATCCATTTTCTTTCATTCAATTTACTAGTTCTTCTACACTTTTATATCTTCCTCACCTCAACTCTCTCTCTCTCTCTCTCTCTCTCTCTCTCTCTCTCTCCTTCCCATGTATTAAATATACGCACACAATTATAGATATATGTACACCTCGGGTTAGTGGAAAAAAAGATGAGGAGCTAAGGGTATGATTGGAAAGGTGGGTAAACTAGGTTGTGTACAATATGCTTTCTATATTCTCCAGAGTATTTCTTTGTTATCTCTACTTGTAATCTTTTCGCAGTTATGTTGAGCTTTCATTTGGAATCAATGTGCATGTGTTTATTGCGAAGTGCAATGGGACTGAGGGTCATGAGCAAGGAGCACCTGCCAACAGTCCAGCAGGCCTCAGGAACCGATGTACTAGAGATGGGTGATCAAAGGTGAGGTAGCTCTTTGCTATATGACCAAGAGGAACCTGGTATGATGCTCTTTGAGTGAGCGGTTGGTTCGTGTGAGCGGTTGGTTCGTATGATTGGTCTATTTAATTTATTTCATTGTACCTTTTGAGCCTTTGATATTTCTATCATATTGTATACTTCCTGGTGTGGTTTTTAGATGCAGGAAGTGCCGATAATTGAAGCTTGGAAGGGAGATAAGGCTAAGGATGACATAGGATATCCGTGGAGAATATGAGCCTGTTGGAAGTTTTAAAGAAATATTTTACTTTTATTTTAAAGAATCAAATTGTAATTCATGTTATTTTTCAATGGAAATACGCTTATTTTTACGGGGCGTCATGCTAAGATAGTAAGCAAACTATCATTGTGTGTCACATACTAATAACATACAGAAAATAACATTAATGCATCATAACTAACTACCTTAACTATGAGAGAAAAACAAGAACCATTGTATTATCTTAAATAATAAATTTTTTTAAAACCTTTGCAAATTCTTTTTATACCTGTTAGTCTTTAAGTGTGTGTGCGTGAATGGACAACCAAAATACAAAATTTTAATTTCAAAGCTCGTATAACCTAAATACAAAATTTTAATTTCAAAGCTCGCATAACCTAAGACACTATTTTAATTTCAAAGCTCGCATAACCTAAGACACTATCAAGGCGTTCATTTTGACTCAACTCTCACCGGGATTATACTCGAGATGAAATCACTCCGAATTAGGTGCAGTAATTATCACTCATGATATGGAAGCTATTAAAAGAAAATGTAAATGAAAACTAATGCTTTTCATATCTTAATTGAAAAATGGAAATTTTAGTAGATAAAGTCTCATGAAAGGATACTTTTCACTAGAAGAGCGAGATACCGTGGACAACTCTCCCATTACCTTAGCGTTAAATCCAAGTTACTGAGAATCATTAGGTCTTGAAAATGAGGTGTTTTATTAAGAAGAAAGAGATTCATGATTTTCAATTGAGTGAAAGGATGTGAATGGAATATCTACAACAACTTTTCAAACTTCCCCACATCTCAGATCTCTCTCATCTTTTTTTTTTTCTTTTAATTTTTTCCTTTCCCACACTCTTCTATTTTTTATTTTTTCTCTTTTGTAACAACCATTGGCATTTTCTTTTTTTTTTCTCTCTCCCTCTTTTTTTGATTTTTGTTTTTATTTTTTATTTTTTTGCCAAATTTCCCTTATTCACACTACCAAACTTGTTGTCAATGCAACACATCTCAATCACTCTTAGGTAGAGAAAAGAAGCTAAAACTCGTAGTTTGGAGTTAGGCATAAATTTTATGAATTGTAATGACAAGGTAATTATGATAAGCTCATGAGGTTAAGTAAAGGAATATCGTAGTGGTAGACCAAGGCTGTACTATACATGTATGTTCAAAAGATGGCCTAAATCATCTTCTAAGTTAATAGGATTATTCATTTCAGTAAATTCAAGAGCTCTAGATTTTGGTAAATCCTGAACGTTCTCTTCTAGTGATCAGTCAAAATGAAGATGAAAAATGAGACTTTCAATGAGTGAAAATGCTTTTCAAAAAGTAAGAGTAATTTTATAAAACCCTCAAGAAAAAAAGAATGGCACAAAAGCTCACTTGGGTTATTAGTCTCCACTATATTCTCTCATGACATTTAAGCCATGCTTACTAATCCATTTTAGCTAAGTACAAGGTTGTCACAACGTGCTCAAAGTTGTTTGAAGATTAAAAAGCATAAAATTTACTATAACTAAGTATAGTAACCCGTATTTTCATGTTTAATTGACGATTTAGTCTTCGTGGGCGATTTTAACGAAAATTGGTCACAGGGTTATATTGGTCATTTTTCCAATTTTGTAAGTCATGAGCTAAAAATACAATTTTTGGAAAAAGTTGCGTGAGGTTAAATGATTTGGTATTCGTGTTGCAAGTTAAGAGTTTTCGATCTCCGTTTAAAAGACATCTCGATTTTAGTCATTTTGAGAAAATACCCGTTTTGTATTTATACGACCTTCTCTGTATTTATACGACTTTTTAATTATATTATTTAATAATATAATTATATTATTATAACAAAATATTATATTTTCCTAACTAGATTTCTTAAACTATACTAGCCAACCCATGTGCATTTGTGTGGTGTATGTGTTGTACATGTGTTCATTTGTGTGCTATGTATTTGTGTGGTGTATGGGTTGTGCATGTGTTCATTTGAGGACTATGCATTTGTGTGGTGTGTGTGTTTGTGTTGTGGACCACAAGTCCCAATTTGGTGAGCAAGTTTCCCAAGTCTATAAATGAATCCATTTTCTTTCATTCAATTTACTAGTTCCTCTACACTTTTATATCTTCCTCACCTCAACTCTCTCTCTCTCTCTCTCTCTCTCTCTCTCTCTCTCTCTCTCATTCCCATGTATTAAATATACGCACACAATTATAGATATATATACACCTCGGGTTAGTGGAAAAAAAGATGAGGAGCTAAGGGTATGATTGGAAAGGTGGGTAAACTAGGTTGTGTACAATATGCTTTCTATATTCTCCAGAGTATTTCTTTGTTATCTCTACTTGTAATCTTTTCGCAGTTATGTTGAGCTTTCATTTGGAATCAATGTGCATGTGTTTATTGCGAAGTGCAATGGGACTGAGGGTCATGAGCAAGGAGCACCTGCCAACAGTCCGACAGGCCTCAGGAACCGATGTACTAGAGACGGGTGATCTGAGGTGAGGTAGCTCTTTGCTATATGACCAAGAGGAACCTGGTATGATGCTCTTTGAGTGAGCGGTTGGTTCGTGTGAGCGGTTGGTTCGTATGATTGGTCTATTTATTTTATTTCATTGTACCTTTTGAGCCTTTGATATTTCTATCATATTGTATACTTCCTGGTGTGGTTTTTAGATGCAGGAAGTGCCGATAATTGAAGCTTGGAAGAGAGATAAGGGTAAGGATGACATAGGATATCCGTGGAGAATATGAGCCTGTTGGAAGTTTTAAAGAAATATTGTACTTTTATTTTAAAGAATCAAATTGTAATTCATGTTATTTTTCAATGGAAATACGCTTATTTTTACGGGGCGTCATGCTAAGATAGTAAGCAAACTATCATTGTGTGTCACATACTAATAACATACAGAAAATAACATTAATGCATCATAACTAACTACCTTAACTATGAGAGAAAAACAAGAACCATTGTATTATCTTAAATAATAAATTTTTTTAAAACCTTTGCAAATTCTTTTTATACCTGTTAGTCTTTAAGTGTGTGTGCGTGAATGGACAACCAAAATACAAAATTTTAATTTCAAAGCTCGTATAACCTAAATACAAAATTTTAATTTCAAAGCTCGCATAACCTAAGACACTATTTTAATTTCAAAGCTCGCATAACCTAAGACACTATCAAGGCGTTCATTTTGACTCAACTCTCACCGGGATTATACTCGAGATGAAATCACTCCGAATTAGGTGCAGTAATTATCACTCATGATATGGAAGCTATTAAAAGAAAATGTAAATGAAAACTAATGCTTTTCATATCTTAATTGAAAAATGGAAATTTTAGTAGATAAAGTCTCATGAAAGGATACTTTTCACTAGAAGAGCGAGATACCGTGGACAACTCTCCCATTACCTTAGCGTTAAATCCAAGTTACTGAGAATCATTAGGTCTTGAAAATGAGGTGTTTTATTAAGAAGAAAGAGATTCATGATTTTCAATTGAGTGAAAGGATGTGAATGGAATATCTACAACAACTTTTCAAACTTCCCCACATCTCAGATCTCTCTCATCTTTTTTTTTTTCTTTTAATTTTTTCCTTTCCCACACTCTTCTATTTTTTATTTTTTCTCTTTTGTAACAACCATTGGCATTTTCTTTTTTTTTCTCTCTCCCTCTTTTTTTGATTTTTGTTTTTCTTTTTTAGTTTTTTGCCAAATTTCCCTTATTCACACTACCAAACTTGTTGTCAATGCAACACATCTCAATCACTCTTAGGTAGAGAAAAGAAGCTAAAACTCATAGTTTGGAGTTAGGCATAAATTTTATGAATTGTAATGACAAGGTAATTATGATAAGCTCATGAGGTTAAGTAAAGGAATATCGTAGTGGTAGACCAAGGCTGTACTATACATGTATGTTCAAAAGATGGCCTAAATCATCTTCTAAGTTAATAGGATTATTCATTTCAGTAAATTCAAGAGCTCTAGATTTTGGTAAATCCTGAACGTTCTCTTCTAGTGATCAGTCAAAATGAAGATGAAAAATGAGACTTTCAATGAGTGAAAATGCTTTTCAAAAAGTAAGAGTAATTTTATAAAACCCTCAAGAAAAAAAGAATGGCACAAAAGCTCACTTGGGTTATTAGTCTCCACTATATTCTCTCATGACATTTAAGCCATGCTTACTAATCCATTTTAGCTAAGTACAAGGTTGTCACAACGTGCTCAAAGTTGTTTGAAGATTAAAAAGCATAAAATTTACTATAACTAAGTATAGTAACCCGTATTTTCATGTTTAATTGACGATTTAGTCTTCGTGGGCGATTTTAACGAAAATTGGTCACAGGGTTATATTGGTCATTTTTCCAATTTTGTAAGTCATGAGCTAAAAATACAATTTTTGGAAAAAGTTGCGTGAGGTTAAATGATTTGGTATTCGTGTTGCAAGTTAAGAGTTTTCGATCTCCGTTTAGAAGACATCTCGATTTTAGTCATTTTGAGAAAATACCCGTTTTGTATTTATACGACCTTCTCTGTATTTATACGACTTTTTAATTATATTATTTAATAATATAATTATATTATTATAACAAAATATTATATTTTCCTAACTAGATTTCTTAAACTATACTAGCCAACCCATGTGCATTTGTGTGGTGTATGTGTTGTACATGTGTTCATTTGTGTGCTATGTATTTGTGTGGTGTATGGGTTGTGCATGTGTTCATTTGAGGACTATGCATTTGTGTGGTGTGTGTGTTTGTGTTGTGGACCACAAGTCCCAATTTGGTGAGCAAGTTTCCCAAGTCTATAAATGAATCCATTTTCTTTCATTCAATTTACTAGTTCCTCTACACTTTTATATCTTCCTCACCTCAACTCTCTCTCTCTCTCTCTCTCTCTCTCATTCCCATGTATTAAATATACGCACACAATTATAGATATATATACACCTCGGGTTAGTGGAAAAAAAGATGAGGAGCTAAGGGTATGATTGGAAAGGTGGGTAAACTAGGTTGTGTACAATATGCTTTCTATATTCTCCAGAGTATTTCTTTGTTATCTCTACTTGTAATCTTTTCGCAGTTATGTTGAGCTTTCATTTGGAATCAATGTGCATGTGTTTATTGCGAAGTGCAATGGGACTGAGGGTCATGAGCAAGGAGCACCTGCCAACAGTCCGACAGGCCTCAGGAACCGATGTACTAGAGACGGGTGATCTGAGGTGAGGTAGCTCTTTGCTATATGACCAAGAGGAACCTGGTATGATGCTCTTTGAGTGAGCGGTTGGTTCGTGTGAGCGGTTGGTTCGTATGATTGGTCTATTTATTTTATTTCATTGTACCTTTTGAGCCTTTGATATTTCTATCATATTGTATACTTCCTGGTGTGGTTTTTAGATGCAGGAAGTGCCGATAATTGAAGCTTGGAAGAGAGATAAGGGTAAGGATGACATAGGATATCCGTGGAGAATATGAGCCTTTTGGAAGTTTTAAAGAAATATTGTACTTTTATTTTAAAGAATCAAATTGTAATTCATGTTATTTTTCAATGGAAATACGCTTATTTTTACGGGGCGTCATGCTAAGATAGTAAGCAAACTATCATTGTGTGTCACATACTAATAACATACAGAAAATAACATTAATGCATCATAACTAACTACCTTAACTATGAGAGAAAAACAAGAACCATTGTATTATCTTAAATAATAAATTTTTTTAAAACCTTTGCAAATTCTTTTTATACCTGTTAGTCTTTAAGTGTGTGTGCGTGAATGGACAACCAAAATACAAAATTTTAGTTTCAAAGCTCGTATAACCTAAATACAAAATTTTAATT
This sequence comes from Hydrangea macrophylla, assembly GCA_033977485.1. Lineage (NCBI taxonomy): Eukaryota > Viridiplantae > Streptophyta > Magnoliopsida > Cornales > Hydrangeaceae > Hydrangea > Hydrangea macrophylla. The sequence goes on along the minus strand of CM066990.1, from coordinate 5,630,294 downwards.
TCAAAGCTCGCATAACCTAAGACACTATTTTAATTTCAAAGCTCGCATAACCTAAGACACTATCAAGGCGTTCATTTTGACTCAACTCTCACCGGGATTATACTCTCGAGATGAAATCACTCCGAATTAGGTGCAGTAATTATCACTCATGATATGGAAGCTATAAAAAGCAAATGTAAATGAAAACTAATGCTTTTCATATCTTAATTGAAAAATGGAAATTTTAGTAGATAAAGTCTCATGAAAGGATACTTTTCACTAGAAGAGTGAGATACCGTGGACAACTCTCTCATTACCTTAGCGTTAAATCCAAGTTACTGAGAATCATTAGGTCTTGAAAATGAGGTGTTTTATTAAGAAGAAAGAGATTCATGCTTTTCAATTGAGTGAAAGGATGTGAATGGAATATCTACAACAACTTTTCAAACTTCCCCACATCTCAGATCTCTCTCATCTTTTTTTTTTCTTTTAATTTTTTCCTTTCCCACACTCTTCTATTTTTTATTTTTTCTCTTTTGTAACAACCATTGGCATTTTTTTTTTCTCTCTCCCTCTTTTTTTGATTTTTGTTTTTCTTTTTTATTTTTTTTGCCAACTTTCCCTTATTCACACTACCAAACTTGTTGTCAATGCAACACATCTCAATCACTCCTAGGTAGAGAAAAGAAGCTAAAACTCATAGTTTGGAGTTAGGCATAAATTTTAGGAATTGTAATGACAAGGTAATTATGATAAGCTCATGAGGTTAAGTAAAGGAATATCGTAGTGGTAGACCAATGCTGTATTATACATGTATGTTCAAAAGATGGCCTAAATCATCTTCTAAGTTAATAGGATTATTCATTTCAGTAAATTCAAGAGCTCTAGATTTTGGTAAATCCTGAACGTTCTCTTCTAGTGATCAGTCAAAATGAAGATGAAAAATGAGACTTTCAATGAGTGAAAATGCTTTTCAAAAAGTAAGAGTAATTTTATAAAACCCTCAAGAAAAAAAGAATGGCACAAAAGCTCACTTGGGTTATTAGTCTCCACTATATTCTCTCATGACATTTAAGCCATGCTTACTAATCCATTTTAGCTAAGTACAAGGTTGTCACAACGTGCTCAAAGTTGTTTGAAGATTAAAAAGCATAAAATTTACTATAACTAAGTATAGTAACCCGTATTTTCATGTTTAATTGACGATTTAGTCTTCGTGGGCGATTTTAACGAAAATTGGTCACAGGGTTATATTGGTCATTTTTCCAATTTTGTAAGTCATGAGCTAAAAATACAATTTTTGGAAAAAGTTGCGTGAGGTTAAATGATTTGGTATTCGTGTTGCAAGTTAAGAGTTTTCGATCTCCGTTTAGAAGACATCTCGATTTTAGTCATTTTGAGAAAATACCCATTTTGTATTTATACGACCTTCTCTGTATTTATACGACTTTTTAATTATATTATTTAATAATATAATTATATTATTATAACAAAATATTATATTTTCCTAACTAGATTTCTTAAACTATACTAGCCAACCCATGTGCATTTGTGTGGTGTATGTGTTGTACATGTGTTCATTTGTGTGCTATGTATTTGTGTGGTGTATGGGTTGTGCATGTGTTCATTTGAGGACTATGCATTTGTGTGGTGTGTGTGTTTGTGTTGTGGACCACAAGTCCCAATTTGGTGAGCAAGTTTCCCAAGTCTATAAATGAATCCATTTTCTTTCATTCAATTTACTAGTTCCTCTACACTTTTATATCTTCCTCACCTCAACTCTCTCTCTCTCTCTCTCTCTCTCTCTCTCCCATGTATTAAATATACGCACACAATTATAGATATATATACACCTCGGGTTAGTGGAAAAAAAGATGAGGAGCTAAGGGTATGATTGGAAAGGTGGGTAAACTAGGTTGTGTACAATATGCTTTCTATATTCTCCAGAGTATTTCTTTGTTATCTCTACTTGTAATCTTTTCGCAGTTATGCTGAGCTTTCATTTGGAATCAATGTGCATGTGTTTATTGCGAAGTGCAATGGGACTGAGGGTCATGAGCAAGGAGCACCTGCCAACAGTCTGACAGGCCTCAGGAACCGATGTACTAGAGACGGGTGATCTGAGGTGAGGTAGCTCTTTGCTATATGACCAAGAGGAACCTGGTATGATGCTCTTTGAGTGAGCGGTTGGTTCGTGTGAGCGGTTGGTTCGTATGATTGGTCTATTTATTTTATTTCATTGTACCTTTTGAGCCTTTGATATTTCTATCATATTGTATACTTCCTGGTGTGGTTTTTAGATGCAGGAAGTGCCGATAATTGAAGCTTGGAAGAGAGATAAGGGTAAGGATGACATAGGATATCCATGGAGAATATGAGCCTGTTGGAAGTTTTAAAGAAATATTGTACTTTTATTTTAAAGAATCAAATTGTAATTCATGTTATTTTTCAATGGAAATACGCTTATTTTTACGGGGCATCATGCTAAGATAGTAAGCAAACTATCATTGTGTGTCACATACTAATAACATACAGAAAATAACATTAATGCATCATAACTAACTACCTTAACTATGAGAGAAAAACAAGAACCATTGTATTATCTTAAATAATAAATTTTTTTAAAACCTTTGCAAATTCTTTTTATACCTGTTAGTCTTTAAGTGTGTGTGCGTGAATGGACAACCAAAATATAAAATTTTAGTTTCAAAGCTCGTATAACCTAAATACAAAATTTTAATTTCAAAGCTCGCATAACCTAAGACACTATTTTAATTTCAAAGCTCGCATAACATAAGACACTATCAAGGCGTTCATTTTGACTCAACTCTCACCGGGATTATACTCTCAAGATGAAATCACACCGAATTAGGTGCAGTAATTATCACTCATGATATGGAAGCTATAAAAAGCAAATGTAAATGAAAACTAATGCTTTTCATATCTTAATTGAAAAATGGAAATTTTAGTAGATAAAGTCTCATGAAAGGATACTTTTCACTAGAAGAGCGAGATACCGTGGACAACTCTCTCATTACCTTAGCGTTAAATCCAAGTTACTGAGAATCATTAGGTCTTGAAAATGAGGTGTTTTATTAAGAAGAAAGAGATTCATGATTTTCAATTGAGTGAAAGGATGTGAATGGAATATCTACAACAACTTTTCAAACTTCCCCACATCTCAGATCTCTCTCATCTTTTTTTTTTCTTTTAATTTTTTCCATTCCCACACTCTTCTATTTTTTATTTTTTCTCTTTTGTAACAACCATTGGCATTTTCTTTTTTTTTTCTCTCTCCCTCTTTTTTTGATTTTTGTTTTTCTTTTTTATTTTTTTTGCCAACTTTCCCTTATTCACACTACCAAACTTGTTGTCAATGCAACACATCTCAATCACTCCTAGGTAGAGAAAAGAAGCTAAAACTCATAGTTTGGAGTTAGGCAAAAATTTTAGGAATTGTAATGACAAGGTAATTATGATAAGCTCATGAGGTTAAGTAAAGGAATATCGTAGTGGTAGACCAATGCTGTATTATACATGTATGTTCAAAAGATGGCCTAAATCATCTTCTAAGTTAATAGGATTATTCATTTCAGTAAATTCAAGAGCTCTAGATTTTGGTAAATCCTGAACGTTCTCTTCTAGTGATCAGTCAAAATGAAGATGAAAAATGAGACTTTCAATGAGTGAAAATGCTTTTCAAAAAGTAAGAGTAATTTTATAAAACCCTCAAGAAAAAAAGAATGGCACAAAAGCTCACTTGGGTTATTAGTCTCCACTATATTCTCTCATGACATTTAAGCCATGCTTACTAATCCATTTTAGCTAAGTACAAGGTTGTCACAACGTGCTCAAAGTTGTTTGAAGATTAAAAAGCATAAAATTTACTATAACTAAGTATAGTAACCCGTATTTTCATGTTTAATTGACGATTTAGTCTTCGTGGGCGATTTTAACGAAAATTGGTCACAGGGTTATATTGGTCATTTTTCCAATTTTGTAAGTCATGAGCTAAAAATACAATTTTTGGAAAAAGTTGCGTGAAATTAAATGATTTGGTATTCGTGTTGCAAGTTAAGAGTTTTCGATCTCCGTTTAGAAGACATCTCGATTTTAGTCATTTTGAGAAAATACCCGTTTTGTATTTATACGACCTTCTCTGTATTTATACGACTTTTTAATTATATTATTTAATAATATAATTATATTATTATAACAAAATATTATATTTTCCTAACTAGATTTCTTAAACTATACTAGCCAACCCATGTGCATTTGTGTGGTGTATGTGTTGTGCATATGTTCATTTGTGTGGTATGTATTTGTGTGGTGTATGGGTTGTACATGTGTTCATTTAAGGACTATGCATTTGTGTGGTGTGTGTGTTTGTGTTGTGGACCACAAGTCCCAACTTGGTGAGCAAGTTTCCCAAGTCTATAAATGAATCCATTTTCTTTCATTCAATTTACTAGTTCTTCTACACTTTTATATCATCCTCACCTCAACTCTCTCTCTCTCTCTCTCTCTCTCTCTCTCTTTCTCTCTCTCCTTCCCATGTATTAAATATACCCACACAATTATAGATATATATACACCTCGGGTTAGTGGAAAAAAAGATGAGGAGCTAAGGGTATGATTGGAAAGGTGGGTAAACTAGGTTGTGTACAATATGCTTTCTATATTCTCCAGAGTATTTCTTTGTTATCTCTACTTGTAATCTTTTCGCAGTTATGTTGAGCTTTCATTTGGAATCAATGTGCATGTGTTTATTGCGAAGTGCAATGGGACCGAGGGTCATGAGCAAGGAGCACCTGCCAACAGTCCAGCAGGCCTCAGGAACCGATGTACTAGAGATGGGTGATCTGAGGTGAGGTAGCTTTTTGCTATATGACCAAGAGGAAACTGGTATGATGCTCTTTGAGTGAGCGGTTGGTTCGTGTGAGCGGTTGGTTCGTATGATTGGTCTATTTAATTTATTTCATTGTACCTTTTGAGCCTTTGATATTTCTATCATATTGTATACTTCCTGGTGTGGTTTTTAGATGCAGGAAGTGCCGATAATTGAAGCTTGGAAGGGAGATAAGGCTAAGGATGACATAGGATATCCGTGGAGAATATGAGCCTGTTGGAAGTTTTAAAGAAATATTTTACTTTTATTTTAAAGAATCAAATTGTAATTCATGTTATTTTTCAATGGAAATACGCTTATTTTTACGGGGCGTCATGCTAAGATAGTAAGCAAACTATCATTGTGTTTCACATACTAATAACATACAGAAAATAACATTAATGCATCATAACTAACTACCTTAACTATGAGAGAAAAACAAGAACCATTGTATTATCTTAAATAATAAATTTTTTTAAAACCTTTGCAAATTCTTTTTATACCTGTTAGTCTTTAAGTGTGTGTGCGTGAATGGACAACCAAAATACAAAATTTTAATTTCAAAGCTCGTATAACCTAAATACAAAATTTTAATTTCAAAGCTCGCATAACCTAAGACACTATTTTAATTTCAAAGCTCGCATAACCTAAGACACTATCAAGGCGTTCATTTTGACTCAACTCTCACCGGGATTATACTCGAGATGAAATCACTCCGAATTAGGTGCAGTAATTATCACTCATGATATGGAAGCTATTAAAAGAAAATGTAAATGAAAACTAATGCTTTTCATATCTTAATTGAAAAATGGAAATTTTAGTAGATAAAGTCTCATGAAAGGATACTTTTCACTAGAAGAGCGAGATACCGTGGACAACTCTCCCATTACCTTAGCGTTAAATCCAAGTTACTGAGAATCATTAGGTCTTGAAAATGAGGTGTTTTATTAAGAAGAAAGAGATTCATGATTTTCAATTGAGTGAAAGGATGTGAATGGAATATCTACAACAACTTTTCAAACTTCCCCACATCTCAGATCTCTCTCATCTTTTTTTTTTTCTTTTAATTTTTTCCTTTCCCACACTCTTCTATTTTTTATTTTTTCTCTTTTGTAACAACCATTGGCATTTTCTTTTTTTTTCTCTCTCCCTCTTTTTTTGATTTTTGTTTTTCTTTTTTATTTTTTTGCCAAATTTCCCTTATTCACACTACCAAACTTGTTGTCAATGCAACACATCTCAATCACTCTTAGGTAGAGAAAAGAAGCTAAAACTCATAGTTTGGAGTTAGGCATAAATTTTATGAATTGCAATGACAAGGTAATTATGATAAGCTCATGAGGTTAAGTAAAGGAATATCGTAGTGGTAGACCAAGGCTGTACTATACATGTATGTTCAAAAGATGGCCTAAATCATCTTCTAAGTTAATAGGATTATTCATTTCAGTAAATTCAAGAGCTCTAGATTTTGGTAAATCCTGAACGTTCTCTTCTAGTGATCAGTCAAAATGAAGATGAAAAATGAGACTTTCAATGAGTGAAAATGCTTTTCAAAAAGTAAGAGTAATTTTATAAAACCCTCAAGAAAAAAAGAATGGCACAAAAGCTCACTTGGGTTATTAGTCTCCACTATATTCTCTCATGACATTTAAGCCATGCTTACTAATCCATTTTAGCTAAGTACAAGGTTGTCACAACGTGCTCAAAGTTGTTTGAAGATTAAAAAGCATAAAATTTACTATAACTAAGTATAGTAACCCGTATTTTCATGTTTAATTGACGATTTAGTCTTCGTGGGCGATTTTAACGAAAATTGGTCACAGGGTTATATTGGTCATTTTTCCAATTTTGTAAGTCATGAGCTAAAAATACAATTTTTGGAAAAAGTTGCGTGAGGTTAAATGATTTGGTATTCGTGTTGCAAGTTAAGAGTTTTCGATCTCCGTTTAGAAGACATCTCGATTTTAGTCATTTTGAGAAAATACCCGTTTTGTATTTATACGACCTTCTCTGTATTTATACGACTTTTTAATTATATTATTTAATAATATAATTATATTATTATAACAAAATATTATATTTTACTAACTAGATTTCTTAAACTATACTAGCCAACCCATGTGCATTTGTGTGGTGTATGTGTTGTGCATGTGTTCATTTGTGTGCTATGTATTTGTGTGGTGTATGGGTTGTGCATGTGTTCATTTGAGGACTATGCATTTGTGTGGTGTGTGTGTTTGTGTTGTGGACCACAAGTCCCAATTTGGTGAGCAAGTTTCCCAAGTCTATAAATGAATCCATTTTCTTTCATTCAATTTACTAGTTCCTCTACACTTTTATATCTTCCTCACCTCAACTCTCTCTCTCTCTCTCTCTCTCTCTCTCTCTCTCTCTCTCTCTCTCATTCCCATGTATTAAATATACGCACACAATTATAGATATATATACACCTCGGGTTAGTGGAAAAAAAGATGAGGAGCTAAGGGTATGATTGGAAAGGTGGGTAAACTAGGTTGTGTACAATATGCTTTCTATATTCTCCAGAGTATTTCTTTGTTATCTCTACTTGTAATCTTTTCGCAGTTATGTTGAGCTTTCATTTGGAATCAATGTGCATGTGTTTATTGCGAAGTGCAATGGGACTGAGGGTCATGAGCAAGGAGCACCTGCCAACAGTCCGACAGGCCTCAGGAACCGATGTACTAGAGACGGGTGATCTGAGGTGAGGTAGCTCTTTGCTATATGACCAAGAGGAACCTGGTATGATGCTCTTTGAGTGAGCGGTTGGTTCGTGTGAGCGGTTGGTTCGTATGATTGGTATATTTATTTTATTTCATTGTACCTTTTGAGCCTTTGATATTTCTATCATATTGTATACTTCCTGGTGTGGTTTTTAGATGCAGGAAGTGCCGATAATTGAAGCTTGGAAGAGAGATAAGGGTAAGGATGACATAGGATATCCGTGGAGAATATGAGCCTGTTGGAAGTTTTAAAGAAATATTGTACTTTTATTTTAAAGAATCAAATTGTAATTCATGTTATTTTTCAATGGAAATACGCTTATTTTTACGGGGCGTCATGCTAAGATAGTAAGCAAACTATCATTGTGTGTCACATACTAATAACATACAGAAAATAACATTAATGCATCATAACTAACTACCTTAACTATGAGAGAAAAACAAGAACCATTGTATTATCTTAAATAATAAATTTTTTTAAAACCTTTGCAAATTCTTTTTATACCTGTTAGTCTTTAAGTGTGTGTGCGTGAATGGACAACCAAAATACAAAATTTTAGTTTCAAAGCTCGTATAACCTAAATACAAAATTTTAATTTCAAAGCTCGCATAACCTAAGACACTATTTTAATTTCAAAGCTCGCATAACCTAAGACACTATCAAGGCGTTCATTTTGACTCAACTCTCACCGGGATTATACTCTCGAGATGAAATCACTCCGAATTAGGTGCAGTAATTATCACTCATGATATGGAAGCTATAAAAAGCAAATGTAAATGAAAACTAATGCTTTTCATATCTTAATTGAAAAATGGAAATTTTAGTAGATAAAGTCTCATGAAAGGATACTTTTCACTAGAAGAGCGAGATACCGTGGACAACTCTCTCATTACCTTAGCGTTAAATCCAAGTTACTGAGAATCATTAGGTCTTGAAAATGAGGTGTTTTATTAAGAAGAAAGAGATTCATGATTTTCAATTGAGTGAAAGGATGTGAATGGAATATCTACAACAACTTTTCAAACTTCCCCACATCTCAGATCTCTCTCATCTTTTTTTTTCTTTCAATTTTTTCCATTCCCACACTCTTCTATTTTTTATTTTTTCTCTTTTGTAACAACCATTGGCATTTTCTTTTTTTTTTCTCTCTCCCTCTTTTTTTGATTTTTGTTTTTCTTTTTTATTTTTTTTGCCAACTTTCCCTTATTCACACTACCAAACTTGTTGTCAATGCAACACATCTCAATCACTCCTAGGTAGAGAAAAGAAGCTAAAACTCATAGTTTGGAGTTAGGCATAAATTTTAGGAATTGTAATGACAAGGTAATTATGATAAGCTCATGAGGTTAAGTAAAGGAATATCGTAGTGGTAGACCAATGCTGTATTATACATGTATGTTCAAAAGATGGCCTAAATCATCTTCTAAGTTAATAGGATTATTCATTTCAGTAAATTCAAGAGCTCTAGATTTTGGTAAATCCTGAACGTTCTCTTCTAGTGATCAGTCAAAATGAAGATGAAAAATGAGACTTTCAATGAGTGAAAATGCTTTTCAAAAAGTAAGAGTAATTTTATAAAACCCTCAAGAAAAAAAGAATGGCACAAAAGCTCACTTGGGTTATTAGTCTCCACTATATTCTCTCATGACATTTAAGCCATGCTTACTAATCCATTTTAGCTAAGTACAAGGTTGTCACAACGTGCTCAAAGTTGTTTGAAGATTAAAAAGCATAAAATTTACTATAACTAAGTATAGTAACCCGTATTTTCATGTTTAATTGACGATTTAGTCTTCGTGGGCGATTTTAACGAAAATTGGTCACAGGGTTATATTGGTCATTTTTCCAATTTTGTAAGTCATGAGCTAAAAATACAATTTTTGGAAAAAGTTGCGTGAGGTTAAATGATTTGGTATTCGTGTTGCAAGTTAAGAGTTTTCGATCTCCGTTTAGAAGACATCTCGATTTTAGTCATTTTGAGAAAATACCCATTTTGTATTTATACGACCTTCTCTGTATTTATACGACTTTTTAATTATATTATTTAATAATATAATTATATTATTATAACAAAATATTATATTTTCCTAACTAGATTTCTTAAACTATACTAGCCAACCCATGTGCATTTGTGTGGTGTATGTGTTGTACATGTGTTCATTTGTGTGCTATGTATTTGTGTGGTGTATGGGTTGTGCATGTGTTCATTTGAGGACTATGCATTTGTGTGGTGTGTGTGTTTGTGTTGTGGACCACAAGTCCCAATTTGGTGAGCAAGTTTCCCAAGTCTATAAATGAATCCATTTTCTTTCATTCAATTTACTAGTTCCTCTACACTTTTATATCTTCCTCACCTCAACTCTCTCTCTCTCTCTCTCTCTCTCTCTCTCTCCCATGTATTAAATATACGCACACAATTATAGATATATATACACCTCGGGTTAGTGGAAAAAAAGATGAGGAGCTAAGGGTATGATTGGAAAGGTGGGTAAACTAGGTTGTGTACAATATGCTTTCTATATTCTCCAGAGTATTTCTTTGTTATCTCTACTTGTAATCTTTTCGCAGTTATGCTGAGCTTTCATTTGGAATCAATGTGCATGTGTTTATTGCGAAGTGCAATGGGACTGAGGGTCATGAGCAAGGAGCACCTGCCAACAGTCTGACAGGCCTCAGGAACCGATGTACTAGAGACGGGTGATCTGAGGTGAGGTAGCTCTTTGCTATATGACCAAGAGGAACCTGGTATGATGCTCTTTGAGTGAGCGGTTGGTTCGTGTGAGCGGTTGGTTCGTATGATTGGTCTATTTATTTTATTTCATTGTACCTTTTGAGCCTTTGATATTTCTATCATATTGTATACTTCCTGGTGTGGTTTTTAGATGCAGGAAGTGCCGATAATTGAAGCTTGGAAGAGAGATAAGGGTAAGGATGACATAGGATATCCATGGAGAATATGAGCCTGTTGGAAGTTTTAAAGAAATATTGTACTTTTATTTTAAAGAATCAAATTGTAATTCATGTTATTTTTCAATGGAAATACGCTTATTTTTACGGGGCATCATGCTAAGATAGTAAGCAAACTATCATTGTGTGTCACATACTAATAACATACAGAAAATAACATTAATGCATCATAACTAACTACCTTAACTATGAGAGAAAAACAAGAACCATTGTATTATCTTAAATAATAAATTTTTTTAAAACCTTTGCAAATTCTTTTTATACCTGTTAGTCTTTAAGTGTGTGTGCGTGAATGGACAACCAAAATATAAAATTTTAGTTTCAAAGCTCGTATAACCTAAATACAAAATTTTAATTTCAAAGCTCGCATAACCGAAGACACTATTTTAATTTCAAAGCTCGCATAACCTAAGACACTATCAAGGCGTTCATTTTGACTCAACTCTCACCGGGATTATACTCTCAAGATGAAATCACTCCGAATTAGGTGCAGTAATTATCACTCATGATATGGAAACTATAAAAAGCAAATGTAAATGAAAACTAATGCTTTTCATATCTTAATTGAAAAATGGAAATTTTAGTAGATAAAGTCTCATGAAAGGATACTTTTCACTAGAAGAGCGAGATACCGTGGACAACTCTCTCATTACCTTAGCGTTAAATCCAAGTTACTGAGAATCATTAGGTCTTGAAAATGAGGTGTTTTATTAAGAAGAAAGAGATTCATGATTTTCAATTGAGTGAAAGGATGTGAATGGAATATCTACAACAACTTTTCAAACTTCCCCACATCTCAGATCTCTCTCATCTTTTTTTTTTCTTTTAATTTTTTCCATTCCCACACTCTTCTATTTTTTATTTTTTCTCTTTTGTAACAACCATTGGCATTTTCTTTTTTTTTTTCTCTCTCCCTCTTTTTTTGATTTTTGTTTTTCTTTTTTATTTTTTTTGCCAACTTTCCCTTATTCACACTACCAAACTTGTTGTCAATGCAACACATCTCAATCACTCCTAGGTAGAGAAAAGAAGCTAAAACTCATAGTTTGGAGTTAGGCATAAATTTTAGGAATTGTAATGACAAGGTAATTATGATAAGCTCATGAGGTTAAGTAAAGGAATATCGTAGTGGTAGACCAATGCTGTATTATACATGTATGTTCAAAAGATGGCCTAAATCATCTTCTAAGTTAATAGGATTATTCATTTCAGTAAATTCAAGAGCTCTAGATTTTGGTAAATTCTGAACGTTCTCTTCTAGTGATCAGTCAAAATGAAGATGAAAAATGAGACTTTCAATGAGTGAAAATGCTTTTCAAAAAGTAAGAGTAATTTTATAAAACCCTCAAGAAAAAAAGAATGGCACAAAAGCTCACTTGGGTTATTAGTCTCCACTATATTCTCTCATGACATTTAAGCCATGCTTACTAATCCATTTTAGCTAAGTACAAGGTTGTCACAACGTGCTCAAAGTTGTTTGAAGATTAAAAAGCATAAAATTTACTATAACTAAGTATAGTAACCCGTATTTTCATGTTTAATTGACGATTTAGTCTTCATGGGCGATTTTAACGAAAATTGGTCACAGGGTTATATTGGTCATTTTTCCAATTTTGTAAGTCATGAGCTAAAAATACAATTTTTGGAAAAAGTTGCGTGAGGTTAAATGATTTGGTATTCGTGTTGCAAGTTAAGAGTTTTCGATCTCCGTTTAGAAGACATCTCGATTTTAGTCATTTTGAGAAAATACCCGTTTTGTATTTATACGACCTTCTCTGTATTTATACGACTTTTTAATTATATTATTTAATAATATAATTATATTATTATAACAAAATATTATATTTTCCTAACTAGATTTCTTAAACTATACTAGCCAACCCATGTGCATTTGTGTGGTGTATGTGTTGTGCATATGTTCATTTGTGTGCTATGTATTTGTGTGGTGTATGGGTTGTGCATGTGTTCATTTAAGGACTATGCATTTGTGTGGTGTGTGTGTTTGTGTTGTGGACCACAAGTCCCAACTTGGTGAGCAAGTTTCCCAAGTCTATAAATGAATCCATTTTCTTTCATTCAATTTACTAGTTCTTCTACACTTTTATATCATCCTCACCTCAACTCTCTCTCTCTCTCTCTCTCTTTCTCTCTCTCCTTCCCATGTATTAAATATACCCACACAATTATAGATATATATACACCTCGGGTTAGTGGAAAAAAAGATGAGGAGCTAAGGGTATGATTGGAAAGGTGGGTAAACTAGGTTGTGTACAATATGCTTTCTATATTCTCCAGAGTATTTCTTTGTTATCTCTACTTGTAATCTGTTCGCAGTTATGTTGAGCTTTCATTTGGAATCAATGTGCATGTGTTTATTGCGAAGTGCAATGGGACCGAGGGTCATGAGCAAGGAGCACCTGCCAACAGTCCAGCAGGCCTCAGGAACCGATGTACTAGAGATGGGTGATCTGAGGTGAGGTAGCTTTTTGCTATATGACCAAGAGGAAACTGGTATGATGCTCTTTGAGTGAGCGGTTGGTTCGTGTGAGCGGTTGGTTCGTATGATTGGTCTATTTAATTTATTTCATTGTACCTTTTGAGCCTTTGATATTTCTATCATATTGTATACTTCCTGGTGTGGTTTTTAGATGCAGGAAGTGCCGATAATTGAAGCTTGGAAGGGAGATAAGGCTAAGGATGACTAGGATATCCGTGGAGAATATGAGCCTGTTGGAAGTTTTAAAGAAATATTTTACTTTTATTTTAAAGAATCAAATTGTAATTCATGTTATTTTTCAATGGAAATACGCTTATTTTTACGGGGCGTCATGCTAAGATAGTAAGCAAACTATCATTGTGTGTCACATACTAATAACATACAGAAAATAACATTAATGCATCATAACTAACTACCTTAACTATGAGAGAAAAACAAGAACCATTGTATTATCTTAAATAATAAATTTTTTTAAAACCTTTGCAAATTCTTTTTATACCTGTTAGTCTTTAAGTGTGTGTGCGTGAATGGACAACCAAAATACAAAATTTTAATTTCAAAGCTCGTATAACCTAAATACAAAATTTTAATTTCAAAGCTCGCATAACCTAAGACACTATTTTAATTTCAAAGCTCGCATAACCTAAGACACTATCAAGGCGTTCATTTTGACTCAACTCTCACCGGGATTATACTCGAGATAAAATCACTCCGAATTAGGTGCAGTAATTATCACTCATGATATGGAAGCTATTAAAAGAAAATGTAAATGAAAACTAATGCTTTTCATATCTTAATTGAAAAATGGAAATTTTAGTAGATAAAGTCTCATGAAAGGATACTTTTCACTAGAAGAGCGAGATACCGTGGACAACTCTCCCATTACCTTAGCGTTAAATCCAAGTTACTGAGAATCATTAGGTCTTGAAAATGAGGTGTTTTATTAAGAAGAAAGAGATTCATGATTTTCAATTGAGTGAAAGGATGTGAATGGAATATCTACAACAACTTTTCAAACTTCCCCACATCTCAGATCTCTCTCATCTTTTTTTTTTCTTTTAATTTTTTCCTTTCCCACACTCTTCTATTTTTTATTTTTTCTCTTTTGTAACAACCATTGGCATTTTCTTTTTTTTTCTCTCTCCCTCTTTTTTTGATTTTTGTTTTTCTTTTTTATTTTTTTGCCAAATTTCCCTTATTCACACTACCAAACTTGTTGTCAATGCAACACATCTCAATCACTCTTAGGTAGAGAAAAGAAGCTAAAACTCATAGTTTGGAGTTAGGCATAAATTTTATGAATTGTAATGACAAGGTAATTATGATAAGCTCATGAGGTTAAGTAAAGGAATATCGTAGTGGTAGACCAAGGCTGTACTATACATGTATGTTCAAAAGATGGCCTAAATCATCTTCTAAGTTAATAGGATTATTCATTTCAGTAAATTCAAGAGCTCTAGATTTTGGTAAATCCTGAACGTTCTCTTCTAGTGATCAGTCAAAATGAAGATGAAAAATGAGACTTTCAATGAGTGAAAATGCTTTTCAAAAAGTAAGAGTAATTTTATAAAACCCTCAAGAAAAAAAGAATGGCACAAAAGCTCACTTGGGTTATTAGTCTCCACTATATTCTCTCATGACATTTAAGCCATGCTTACTAACCCATTTTAGCTAAGTACAAGGTTGTCACAACGTGCTCAAAGTTTTTTGAAGATTAAAAAGCATAAAATTTACTATAACTAAGTATAGTAACCCGTATTTTCATGTTTAATTGACGATTTAGTCTTCGTGGGCGATTTTAACGAAAATTGGTCACAGGGTTATATTGGTCATTTTTCCAATTTTGTAAGTCATGAGCTAAAAATACAATTTTTGGAAAAAGTTGCGTGAGGTTAAATGATTTGGTATTCGTGTTGCAAGTTAAGAGTTTTCGATCTCCGTTTAGAAGACATCTCGATTTTAGTCATTTTGAGAAAATACCCGTTTTGTATTTATACGACCTTCTCTGTATTTATACGACTTTTAAATTATATTATTTAATAATATAATTATATTATTATAACAAAATATTATATTTTCCTAACTAGATTTCTTAAACTATACTAGCCAACCCATGTGCATTTGTGTGGTGTATGTGTTGTACATGTGTTCATTTGTGTGCTATGTATTTGTGTGGTGTATGGGTTGTGCATGTGTTCATTTGAGGACTATGCATTTGTGTGGTGTGTGTGTTTGTGTTGTGGACCACAAGTCCCAATTTGGTGAGCAAGTTTCCCAAATCTATAAATGAATCCATTTTCTTTCATTCAATTTACTAGTTCCTCTACACTTTTATATCTTCCTCACCTCAACTCTCTCTCTCTCTCTCTCTCTCTCTCTCTCTCTCTCTCTCTCATTCCCATGTATTAAATATACGCACACAATTATAGATATATATACACCTCGGGTTAGTGGAAAAAAAGATGAGGAGCTAAGGGTATGATTGGAAAGGTGGGTAAACTAGGTTGTGTACAATATGCTTTCTATATTCTCCAGAGTATTTCTTTGTTATCTCTACTTGTAATCTTTTCGCAGTTATGCTGAGCTTTCATTTGGAATCAATGTGCATGTGTTTATTGCGAAGTGCAATGGGACTGAGGGTCATGAGCAAGGAACACCTGTCAACAGTCCGACAGGCCTCAGGAACCGATGTACTAGAGACGGGTGATCTGAGGTGAGGTAGCTCTTTGCTATATGACCAAGAGGAACCTGGTATGATGCTCTTTGAGTGAGCGGTTGGTTCGTGTGAGCGGTTGGTTCGTATGATTGGTCTATTTATTTTATTTCATTGTACCTTTTGAGCCTTTGATATTTCTATCATATTGTATACTTCCTGGTGTGGTTTTTAGATGCAGGAAGTGCCGATAATTGAAGCTTGGAAGAGAGATAAGGGTAAGGATGACATAGGATATCCGTGGAGAATATGAGCCTGTTGGAAGTTTTAAAGAAATATTGTACTTTTATTTTAAAGAATCAAATTGTAATTCATGTTATTTTTCAATGGAAATACACTTATTTTTACGGGGCGTCATGCTAAGATAGTAAGCAAACTATCATTGTGTGTCACATACTAATAACATACAGAAAATAACATTAATGCATCATAACTAACTACCTTAACTATGAGAGAAAAACAAGAACCATTGTATTATCTTAAATAATAAATTTTTTTAAAACCTTTGCAAATTCTTTTTATACCTGTTAGTCTTTAAGTGTGTGTGCGTGAATGGACAACCAAAATACAAAATTTTAGTTTCAAAGCTCGTATAACCTAAATACAAAATTTTAATTTCAAAGCTCGCATAACCTAAGACACTATTTTAATTTCAAAGCTCGCATAACCTAAGACAATATCAAGGCGTTCATTTTGACTCAACTCTCACCGGGATTATACTCTCGAGATGAAATCACTCCGAATTAGGTGCAGTAATTATCACTCATGATATGGAAGCTATAAAAAGCAAATGTAAATGAAAACTAATGCTTTTCATATCTTAATTGAAAAATGGAAATTTTAGTAGATAAAGTCTCATGAAAGGATACTTTTCACTAGAAGAGCGAGATACCGTGGACAACTCTCTCATTACCTTAGCGTTAAATCCAAGTTACTGAGAATCATTAGGTCTTGAAAATGAGGTGTTTTATTAAGAAGAAAGAGATTCATGATTTTCAATTGAGTGAAAGGATGTGAATGGAATATCTACAACAACTTTTCAAACTTCCCCACATCTCAGATCTCTCTCATCTTTTTTTTTTCTTTTAATTTTTTCCTTTCCCACACTCTTCTATTTTTTATTTTTTCTCTTTTGTAACAACCATTGGCATTTTCCTTTGTTTTCTCTCTCCCTCTTTTTTTGATTTTTGTTTTTCTTTTTTATTTTTTTGCCAACTTTCCCTTATTCACACTACCAAACTTGTTGTCAATGCAACACATCTCAATCACTCCTAGGTAGAGAAAAGAAGCTAAAACTCATAGTTTGGAGTTAGGCATAAATTTTAGGAATTGTAATGACAAGGTAATTATGATAAGCTCTTGAGGTTAAGTAAAGGAATATCGTAGTGGTAGACCAAGGCTGTATTATACATGTATGTTCAAAAGATGGCCTAAATCATCTTCTAAGTTAATAGGATTATTCATTTCAGTAAATTCAAGAGCTCTAGATTTTGGTAAATCCTGAACGTTCTCTTCTGGTGATCAGTCAAAATGAAGATGAAAAATGACACTTTCAATGAGTGAAAATGCTTTTCAAAAAGTAAGAGTAATTTTATAAAACCCTCAAGAAAAAAAGAATGGCACAAAAGTTCACTTGGGTTATTAGTCTCCACTATATTCTCTCATGACATTTAAGCCATGCTTACTAATCTATTTTAGCTAAGTACAAGGTTGTCACAACGTGCTCAAAGTTGTTTGAAGATTAAAAAGCATAAAATTTACTATAACTAAGTATAGTAACCCGTAATTTCATGTTTAATTGACGATTTAGTCTTCGTGGGCGATTTTAACGAAAATTGGTCACAGGGTTATATTGGTCATTTTTCCAATTTTGTAAGTCATGAGCTAAAAATACAATTTTTGGAAAAAGTTGCGTGAGGTTAAATGATTTGGTATTCGTGTTGCAAGTTAAGAGTTTTCGATCTCCGTTTAGAAGACATCTCGATTTTAGTCATTTTGAGAAAATACCCGTTTTGTATTTATACGACCTTCTCTGTATTTATACGACTTTTTAATTATATTATTTAATAATATAATTATATTATTATAACAAAATATTATATTTTTCTAACTAGATTTCTTAAACTATACTAACCAACCCATGTGCATTTGTGTGGTGTATGTGTTGTGCATATGTTCATTTGTGTGCTATGTATTTGTGTGGTGTATGGGTTGTGCATGTGTTCATTTGAGGACTATGCATTTGTGTGGTGTGTGTGTTTGTGTTGTGGACCACAAGTCCCAACTTGGTGAGCAAGTTTCCCAAGTCTATAAATGAATCCATTTTCTTTCATTCAATTTACTAGTTCCTCTACACTTTTATATCTTCCTCACCTCAACTCTCTCTCTCTCTCTCTCTCTCTCTCTCTCTCTCTCTCCTTCCCATGTATTAAATATACGCACACAATTATAGATATATATACACCTCGGGTTAGTGGAAAAAAAGATGAGGAGCTAAGAGTATGATTGGAAAGGTGGGTAGACTAGCTAGGTTGTGTACAATATGCTTTAAATATTCTCCAGAGTATTTCTTTGTTATCTCTACTTGTAATCTTTTCGCAGTTATGTTGAGCTTTCATTTGGAATCAGTGTGCATGTGTTTATTGCGAAGTGCAATGGGACTGAGGGTCATGAGCAAGGAGCACCTGCCAACAGTCCAACAGGCCTCAGGAACCGATGTACTAGAGACGGGTGATCTGAGGTGAGGTAGCTCTTTGCTATATGACCAAGAGGAACCTGGTATGATGCTCTTTGAGTGAGCGGTTGGTTCGTGTGAGCGGTTGGTTCGTATGATTGGTCTATTTATTTTATTTCATTGTACCTTTTGAGCCTTTGATATTTCTATCATATTGTATACTTCCTGGTGTGGTTTTTAGAAGCAGGAAGTGCCGATAATTGAAGCTTGGAAGGGAGATAAGGGTAAGGATGACATAGGATATCCATGGAGAATATGAGCCTGTTGGAAGTTTTAAAGAAATATTGTACTTTTATTTTAAAGAATCAAATTGTAATTCATGTTATTTTTCAATGGAAATACGCTTATTTTCACGGGGCGTCATGCTAAGATAGTAAGCAAACTATCATTGTGTGTCACATACTAATAACATACAGAAAATAACATTAATGCATCATAACTACCTTAACTATGAGAGAAAAACAAGAACCATTGTATTATTTTAAATAATAATTTTTTTTAAAACCTTTGCAAATTCTTTTTACTGTGTTACATATTGCCGAACAGGCATATTGACATTAAAGCACAACAAAAAAATATATGAGGCATGCAATGACTCAATACCCTTGTCTTATGATCTTCTTAGCCAGTATGTGACCATTCATGTGGGGACCACACACCACTTCGTGTATTTCTTCCATCATCCTTCTAGCATTCCTTCCGAACAAACGTGTCAAGTTGTGAATGTTATACCCTTTGTTTAGCTGTTTTCCTCCACAAATGATGAACTGTGTAGCAAACCTTCTGATGGCCCTTTTATCTTTCTCTGTTGACTCTTGAGGATATGCTCCTTTTTCTATGAAGTCCCATACATCTTGATACCATGGCACTTCTTTTTCTTCTTCTTCGATCACAACGATCATGCTAAATGATGGCTCATATCTTTGCTCAATTACCAGGGGCATCATCTTGACTCCTACAGGGATTTTGATCATCGGGGCTAAGGTAGTCAACAAATCTGCTGATTGGTTCTCTTCCCTAGGTAGGTAGAAGAATGCCACGCTCTCAAATTATTCCTTGAGCTTATCAACATGACCATGATAGGGCTACAACCTTTCTTCTTTCACCTTCTATTCTTCTCTGGCCTGTGATAAAATGAGGTTTGAATCCCCGAAGACATCCAATTTTTTAAACTTCAATTTTATGGCTACTTCCATCCCCAAAATGCATGCCTTGTATTCAGCAGTATTGTTGGTTGAGTTATAGTTGAGCTTGTCTGCCAATGGGGTATTGATCGGCGACGAAGAGTTCCCGTTTATAGTCCTGAAGTTACACTTTATTAGGCCATTTCATTTATTTTTAAGTTTTTTTAAATAATTATTCTACATTTTGTAGGTTTTGGAGCTTTAACTTGGCAATGCATTAAAATCCAATGATTAGTGGCTTTGGAAGACATTTTGCGCTCAAAAAGTGATTCTGGTGAAAACTAAATGTAGTAGCAGACTCGGTAAATTGTATTTTTGACAATGAAGACTTTGAATTTAAGAAATTTCTCCAGGCATATAAAATGTAGATCTTTGAGTTACGGACAAGTGCTCGCAAATAATGAATCAATATGAGGTCCCAGTCAAAAGTTATTGCAATTCTACTATTCGTACGCAAAGTTGAGAAAAAATATGAGAAAAGTGAAAAATGGCATCTCGTTGGAGTGACCCGCGCGCGTGACCCACTCATGTGACCCATGCGAGTGACCCATTGAAAAAGTTAAAAGTGCATATTTCGAGGTACTAAAGAGCTCTGTGCGATCCGAATTGGCTAAATACATCCAGAAACATAAAACAGTAGTTTTAGTGTGATTAGGTTTAGAAAAAGCCTCCTAATCCTTAAAAAATCTATATAAATCCTATTCTAAATTACTTTTGGGGTTACACAATAGTATAAACATCCATAAAAACAAAAACTTCAGCCATTAAAGAGGAGAAAGCAATAAGAATAAGAAGAAGACCAAGGATTCCCATGGCCTCCTCCATCAACCTCTTACCAATCTTCAATTTTATGGCCGCCTAGACCAATATATAGGGTTTCAATGAAACCCTAGCCAAGTAATAGGGTGTCTTTTATGTTTTTCTTTTAGTTTTATTATGTATGGATGATGATTGCATGTTTAGAGGATTTTAATTAATAAAATTGTGTTCATTGATTAAATCGTTGCTTTCAAAATCTACTCTTGTCTTAGATCCATTTTGGATGTGATGTGCTCAATAGTCTATATTTGCTATGCTTATATAGATTATTTACACGTAATAGTGCTTATTTGAATTGTGATATAAAGTAGTCTAATAGTTCATGCCTAGGGAAGACGGAGTGTGCCACAACCCTAGTTTAGTGTGAGACACTCCGTGCCAACCGAAGATGAATTATGTTGATGCTTGAATCATAGTTATCTTCTTGATGGAGGAATTGGGCTAGTAGCTACAATTCTCCATTATCATCCAATATAATAAGCTAATTAAATGCATAGATATCCTTATTATGAAGCTAGCGATGGATTTGCAATCCTAGGTTCAATATACATATTTATCAAACAACTTTTAATCGCTTCCATTATTAGATTTATTTACTTAGTTTCTTAGTTTAATTAAAATCAAAATTAAAATTATGTTTTCTTAATTAACTAGGTTTAGGATTTAAAATTAAAGTACTTTAGTATTTCAATCTCTATGGGTTCAACATCTACTTCCACACTACAAATCTTTTAAAGTAGAGTATACTTTTTATCTTGATTTTGACAAGATCAGGTATGGTCCCCACTTGGTGACACCAGAATCATTCCTACTCTGTATCCTTTCATGTTGGCTACCCCATTAAAATACAACTTGCACTGTTCTTCTTTAACCTCCATGATATTCTCATCCGGGAATAGGAAGTTTCCATTTTTCTCCGAATCAATGGCGTGTTCAGCGAGATGCTTAGCTATAGTTCTTCTTTTTACCGACTTGTTAGTTACATACTTAATATCGAATTCAAATAGTAGAAGTAACCAATGGGATATACGACCAGTCAGGGCGGGTTTTTCAAGGAGTTATTTTAGAGGATCCATGCTGGATATGAGCACAATCGAAAAGGCTAGCATGTAGTGACTTAGTCGGCGAGTGCACCAAACTAAAGCCCAAATGATACCAAATTGAGAGATTAAAAGCCTAAATCAACTTGATTTACCATGATTCATGAACTTCTATTATGTCTTGCATTCCTTTGTTAAATGATACCAAATTTCCAGAATAATAGAGTCTAGTTAAAACAATTTTTCAGAGACCTTATGGTCATCAAATGTCCATGGGATTATTTTTGTCATAAACTGCAATGAAATAGCTTTCTTTTGACTAACTTCATATGATTTTTGTATAATTAATTATAATTTTTACAAAAATAGTGGACAGTCCTGATCCACTGTTCCCAACACTCTTATTTCTTGAACATCAAAAATGCTAATGGGTTCCTAGTTTTTGTAAAAGTTCCCTAAGACAAATATCTAACTTTCTGTACAAGGATTTTAAACCAGCTCATGTTTAAGATCACTTTTGATAGGATTCATTAGAGGTCACTAAATCTGGAAATTTAATTGATGACATCTTCTTCTTGTTTATCATGCATATCATTTGTATACTTGTATTTTTGCAATGCTAGGGTATTCTTTGGTGTCTTAGTGCAGCGAATTGAATGCCGTGGATCCGGACTACGATTTGTAGGTTTACCTCGTCTACATGTGGCTTGGTGCCCATGTATTATGTACAATCTCTACACTTTCTCTTAGAATTTTTCTAGGTTTACAACTTTGTTTTCAATGACACGATTCTTTAGAATAGTCTCCGTTTATGTGCTTATATGTTAGAGACATCTTATCTAGGATTGTTGGATGATTGCATTACATGTTCCTTTGTTTTGCTTTTTGCGACTTTGCTTGAGTCAACCCAATGTAAGTATTCTTGTTCCCTTTTGCATGTCATGACATGCTTCCTTTATTTGCATCGGTCCTGGGCGGGACTAGCCACTGTGAGTGTATATCTCTCTTGTATTGCATTTGCATCCGATTGCTAGTTCATTTAATCTCTTGAAATGATTTTCATTAGATGTTCCTTCTCCCATGTATATAATATCTAGTATGATTGAGGAAACAACACCTATTATGAATTAAGAACAAAGATATTTGAATCAAAGCCTACCATTCAGTAGGGCAAGGAAGGGGTGCTTTAGTCCTACATGGGCTCCTTCCCCTCTCGTACCAAGACCCCCGAACCTTGTTTCTAGTAATGAAGGGTGAGTAACCGGATTCAATTTTGGGAGAGTCAAATTTGGTTTCCTAATTCCTGATAAAAATTAGGTGGCGACTCTTTGTCTCTAGGATCGTGTGAGGAATTCTAGTTCCTAAAGTGTGCTCCTTGGATCCAGCCTGGGACACTATCAAGAAATGACAGAACCCCCCACCACCCCCACACGCGCGTGGTCCACAAGAGCTATAATGTTGAAAAATAAGTTCCAAACCAATGCTGCTTCGTGCTTATCCGTAAGCTACTAAAAGTACTTGCGGAGGTGCTGCTCATTCCAAGGGTGAGACATGTCCCACACGTCCAGAGTCTATAACCAGTAGGTACCCGGCCAGTTGACTCTAGTAACCCAGTAGGGTCCTTCCCAATTTGGCCCCAATTTCTCGTGGCTTGGGACTTTGGAATATTGGTTTACTGCCTTAAGAATGAGGTCTCCTACCTAGAAACTGTAGTTCTTGACTCTATTGTTGAAATGCCAAGAGACCCGCTGCTTGTAGACTGCTACTTTCAGATATGCCTGGTCCCTTTTCTCTTCTATTAGGTCGAGCTCCCCTCTAAGGGCTTCTTTATTGCCTTATTCGCTGAAATTTTCCACCCGGTACGATGGTAATCCAAGCTCTGTGGGGACCACTGCCTCAAAGCCATAGGTGGAGGAGAATAGAGCCTCCCCTATTGCCGCTCAGGGAGTAGTATGATAGGCCCACAGAAGGGATGGTAGTTTTTCTGCCCAGGGTCCCTTAGCGTTATCAAGCCTAGTTCTAATGGACTGCAGGATCGTTCGATTTGTCACTTCGGCATGTCCGTTAGCTTGAGGATGCTCAGGGGAAGAGTAGTGATTTTATATACCATAGCCCGAGCAGAATTACTTGAATATCAATGTGTCAAACTACTTGCCATTGTCGATGACCAGTACCCGGGGAATGCCAAACATACTGAGAATATTTCTCTCAATGAAACTTTCCATCTTTTTCTTGATGATTGTTGCCAAGGGCTCGGTTTTTGCCCATTTGGTGAAATAGTCCACTCCGATGACAACGAATTTAACCTGGCCTTTAGCCATAGGAAGGGGTCCGACTATGTCGATGCCCTACTAGGCAAATGGCCAGGGGCTGAGGATTGGGGTCTGGAGCTCTCCCGGGTAGTTGATCATAGGCGCATGTCTCTGACACTTGTCACACCACTTGACATATTCTTGAGAATCCTAGGCCATCGTTGGCTAGTAGTAACCTTGTAGCAGGGCCTTACGGGAAAGCGCCCGACCTCCAACATGGCTCCCATACACTCAATCATGGATTTTATGTAGTATTCCTTAGACCTGAGTAGGGTGGATACACCAGAGATAAGGAATGGAGAATCCCCTTTTATAGAAGACACTATTAGCAAGGTGGTATTGACCCGCCCGATACTTAACTCGGTAGGCTTCGACCTTCCCATTTGGTAGGCCTCCGGTGGTGAGGAACTTCAGTATAGGATCCATTGAACTAGGCCCTACATCGACCAGGTCAATGTCCATGACTTTTGAGTCGAACACACTGGGTTCATGCAAATACTCTGTCCTTATCCCGGGCAGGTCTGACTCAAAAGACAATGCTAGACGGGCTAATCGGTCGGCTCTGGTGTTCTCCTCTTGCTGGATCTGTTTGATTAAGAAACCTTTGAGCTACTTGGTGACTGACATAACTAGGGCTAAGTAGGCTACCATGTTGTCTTCTCATGCCTTATACTCCTGATTGACTTGGTTGACAACTAGCTGGGAGTCGTTGTACCCTTGAATTTGCTGTGTGCCCATAGAGGTAGCCAATTATAACCCGACCAGCAAGGCTCCGTACTTGACTTCATTGTTAGAGGCCTAAAACCCAAACCTTAATGCGTACTCTAGCTAAATCACGTCGGGCATGGTCAGGATAATCCCTGCCCTACTGCCCTGTTTGTTCGAGGATCCGTCCATATGGAGTACCCAGGTCGAGATGTCAGGAAGTGGACCGAGTGGTATCTCTGCCAAAAATGGCTTCTCTATCGGATCTGCTAGATAAGTGAACTCCATGAGGAAGTCTTCCACTACCTGACCCTTGATTGTTGTACGGGGCTGGTAGATCACTTCAAACTCTTCCAATTCCAATACCCACTTCATGAGCTTCCCGAATGTTTTAGGTCGGCCAAGGACCCGGTAAAGTGGCTGATCCATGAGGACCACGATGACATGGGCCTGAAAGTACGGGTGAAGTCTTCGGGCGGAGATGATTAGTGCAAAGCGAACATCTCGATGCGGTCTACGCCTTATAGTGCCCAGCTTGCGTAGTAGATTGGGTATTATATCTTGTACTCCTCCCTTACTAATGTTGAGCTCACCACTGATTGTGACACTGCCAAGTAAAGCAACAATTCTTCCTCTGGTATGGGCAGACAGAGTAGAGGAGACGATGTAAGGTATTTCTTGAGCTCTTAAAATGCCTCTTCACACTCTTTTGACCACTAAAAAGCTTTGCGGAGGATTTTAAAAAAGGCAGGCACTCATCGGTCACCCGAGAGACAAATCTATTCAAGGAAGCTACCCGTCAGGCTAAACATTGTACTTCCTTTGTTCACCAGGGTGATCGTATGTTTATGATGGCTTGAATTTTGTTAGGGTTCATCTCGATTCCCCGTCGAATAACCAGATGCCCCAAGAACTTTTCGAACAAGACTCCAAATGTGCACTTGGTCAGGTTCAACCTCATCTAGAATTTCCTTAAGATGTTGAAGGCCCTGACCAGGTGCTTGAGATGGTTGGACTCATCTTGGGTTTTGACCAGGAGCTCGTCAATATATACCTCCATTGTTTTACCGATCAAATCCTTGAACATATGGTTGACCAAGCGTTAGTAAGTTACCCCGGCATTTTTGAGATTGAAGGGCATCAACTTGTAGCAATACGTCCCCTAGTCGGTAATGAAAGAAGTCTTCTCGTTGCCCCCGGGATACATGTTGATCTGGTAATACCTCGAGTAGGCATCCATGAAAGAGAGAAGTGAGTAATTGGTTATGGAATCCATAAGGAGGTCTATCCTAGGTAGTGAATAGTAGTCCTTGGGGCAAGCCTTGTTTAGGTTAGTAAAGTCCACACACATTCTCCACTTCCCGTTACTTTTCTTGACCAGTACCACGTTGGCCAACCAGTCAAGACAGTGAACTTCTCGGACCGACCTTGCCTTGAAACTTGTCTTCCGGGAGCCATGCACCTTCTCGTCTGCTTGACTGGCCAGGAACTCGGGTCAACGTTGGGTGGTAGGACATGACCCTGGGATCTATTCTTGGCATGTCTTTATGGTACCAGGTGAAGAAGACTTGGCTCTCTCTCAGGAACTGGATTAACTTTTCTCTGAGACTCGGATCTAGGAGAGTGCCAATGTTGATGGACCAGTCGGGGAACTCAGGGTCCAGCACCACTTGACTTAGATCCTCTACTGGGCCTACACCATCCCTGGCTTCCCTCGGGTCTATCTCCTGGACGGTTGCTTGATCTCCTCTTAGGTTTCTTGGACTCTAGGGGGTTGGGAACTTGACAAATAGGTTGTATGTCGATATAACTGCCTTGGCTTTATTGAGGGTTAGTCTTCCAAGGATGATGTTATATGCAGATGGAGCCTCCATAACCACGAACTTTGCCATCATTGAGACTTGTTGTGGGTAGGTTCCCATTAAGACTGGCAGCTCGGTCATCCCGTGAGGTTGTGTGCTTCAACCGTTGAACCCGACCAAGGGAGTGGCCATCGATCAGATCCTGTCCCTTAATATCCCAAACTTATCAATGGCTGAGGAAAATAAAATATCCGAGGAGCTGCCTGTGTCTACTCTGGATGGTTACTTGATCTCCTCTTAGGTTTCCCAGACCCTTGGGGGGTTGGGAACTCGATAAATAGGCTGTATGTTGACACAACCACATTGGCTTTATTGAGGGTTGGCCTTCCAAGGATGACATTATATACAGATGGAGCCTCCACAACCATGAAGTCTGCCATCACTGAAACTTGTTGTGGGTAGGTTCCCATCAAGACCGGTAGCTCGATCATCCCGTGCGGTTGTGTGCTTCAATCGTTGAACCCGACCAAGGGAGTGGTCACCAGTCAGATATTGTCCCTGGATATCCCGAACTGATCAATGGTAGAGGCAAATAGAATATTTGAGGAGCTGCCGGTGTCCACTAATGCCCTCTTTACCACATAATTTGCTATAGAGAGCATCACTACTAGCGGATCATCGTGGGGATAGTGTAGGTCCTTTATATCATCGGATGAGAAGTCAGCACATTGGTTAGTGGGGAGTAGGCTAATTAGACATGTAGGACATCCACTCAGGATGCCCAAGCATGCCTTTTTTTGGCCGACTATGAGTCCCTTCTGCCCGATGTTCCTCTAGAGATCACGGTGATATCACTGAGGGGTTGCGGCTGCTCGGGTGCTCGAGTGTCTGGCTGAGGTAGTCTATCCGTGCTGACAAACTCGACAAGGTAACCCTGCTCGATCAGCTTTTGAACGGCAATCTTTAACTTAAAATAGTCCTCTGTATCGTGACCATGATCTTTGTGGTAGCGACAATACTTGTCCCAGTTTTTCTTCTCGGGGGGGCTCTTAGCTTTGTTAACTGTTTGAGTAGCCTCTGAGCCTCGGCGATGACCATGACTTCCTGGATAGGCTGGGAAAGAGGTGTGAAGGTGATGGGGACTTGATCTCGACCGCCTCTTTACTGATCCTACTTCGGCTTCTTTCCCGGGACCTTCTCAGAACCCTCGTGTTTTCGCTTGGATTTTGGGGACTCATCTCCCGTGAAGCTGGAATTAGATTTTAGGAATTCTTCCATGTCAATGCATTTTCTAACCCTCTCTGAGAGTTTAACCAGGGTGGCCGGCCGGTCATGGTGGAACGATATGGCAACCTTGGTGTGCTAAACACCTGAGAAGAAGACTGTGATCGTGACCTTTTCATTCAAGTTGTGGATCTAAAGATTTTGCTGATTGAAATGGTTGACATAATCATTCAGGGATTCTCCCTTGTGCTACTTGACGGCTAGCAATCGAGTGTCTAGTTGTGATCGGTAGAGCATCGCCATGAACTGGCTGACAAAGAGTTGCTGAGTGCCTTAAAATTGTCGACCTTTCGGGGTTTTAGTGTGTAGAACTACTGTGCAACTGGGCCTTTGAGGGCGCAGGGAAAGGCTAGGCAGAATAGTTCATTGGCGTTAGGAACTAATGCTATCTGAGCCTTGTAAGTCCAAACATAATCAATTAGGCTCCCCAAACCGTCATAAGAATCGAGATGCGATTGCTTGAATTTGCAAGGAATGGGGAATCCTGTGATCCGGATAGTAAAGGATGACTCGATTTCAGTGTTGGTGTAGTCGCACCCCAGCCTACAACTTAACTTCTTAATTTTTTGTTGTAGGTCGTTGATTTGGGCTTTGACGTCCTCTTTCCTGGTCTTCCGCACTTTATCTGTACAGTAGATTAGGTTGGATGACGTAGTCTCTTCTTCAAAGTGCGTTGTCCGCAGGGATGGGTCATGACTCCAACTCCAAGTAATTGTGTGCCGAAGATCTACGCGGCTCCTGGCTGAGTGTTCTTGTGCTGATTCCTGGGCCGTTTGCTCCTACCCCTCCCTTCAGGCAACGTGCCTGCTATTGATAATCTCTCTGGCATCTCCCGCCCATTTGGGTTGTCTCGGGCACGTTACTGGGTCCGCTCAGGGCCATGGCTACTCTCATCATTCTCGGACCACCTGAAAGTCAGAGGGGATACTAGTGCTGTATAGGCATGCTGTTGATTCCGCACAGGCAGGCTATCGTATGCATCGTTCTCGAGCTGATCCTCGGCTTGAGGGAGTTTATACTATCGGGCCAGCAGTGCTTCAATTTGCTCCTGAGTTTAACGCTGGCCCTCCAGGAGTTGGGCGAGAGTCACAGTGATCTATTCGAAAGTCATGGATACAGTCGGTTGCCCAGCCTGTGAACCCACCTGACTCGTCGGGACAGTAGTGTTCTTACCCTTCTTTGGTGGCATGTTGATTAGTTATGTATTTGTTTTGGAGAAAGCTTGTCGTTTCCCCAGACAGTGCCAAGCTGATGAGGCCAAAATATAGTTAGAGGTAAGAAGAATTAAACAAGAAGGATTTGAGTATGGTTCGACCCCGTTAATTAGGAGACTTACATCCACGTGTGTGTCAGAGCACTGTCACTAACAAATCATCAGTGGCCCTTGGTGAACTAACATAGAGGGTAGTACTACCAGAGACCGGTCGGGTATATGCATATGAGTGTCGTGTATTGCTATTTTGCCCAAAGAGAATGCGATCCCTTCAATGGGGTGAGTGGTCCCTTTTATAGGTACAAGAGACCACTCATACAAGGATAGTAAACTGATTAGGAAGCACAATCTAATTGCAATTGACTAACACAAATCATGAGAGTTTTTTACGTGGATTAGGAAACTATTTCAGCTTCCCATTAGTCTTCTAGTCGAGGTAAGAAACTGTACGGAGCCTTCATGAAGTAGGTCACTAGACATGCCCGGGAATTACCCATCGTAGGATGGACCCGCATCATGAGCCCAACCTTTATTTGAACCGGGTGGTCTTACATGGGCATCTCGGGATGGTTGCATGGTGAGCGTCATTACCGGTTACCTCAACGTTCCTTGCTGAGGTGGCAGAGCTTGATCTTGACTGAATTTTTTTGTAGGTATCAAAACCCACGTAGGGTTTTAAAAAGAAAACTTCTTTAAATAGAAGGCCCTCTCATATGCAGCCAAGAAGAAAAAAAAACATAGCCTTCCTCATTTTTTAACAACCTTATTTGGCTCAAACAAGAAGAGCTCCCCAACCTTTAGGCTTTGTTTGTTGTCAACCAAACACCTCAAAATCATCACCACTGCCACCACCACTAAAAACCCATGATCACCACTCAATTACCCACTGACACTCACAACCATAGCTCCCGAAGCTGCCCAGAAAGTCAGAAACTAAAAAAGCCTACCAGTGGGTCCCCCTCAAAGAGATAAAACTAACCCAACTGGTCAGACCAACAAAGAAGGCCCCACAAAGCTCCACACACTGCCAAAAAGTCTCACGCACCGCCGCTGGCTTCTGTTGTCTCAGACGACCAACCTGTCCATAGTCGCCGGAGACTACCACCCCTAACTATATTGTCTAGCCAAGACGATCCAGACGCCAGTGGCCTGACCTCTAAATGATGGTGTGGTAGTCCACGTGGTAGCTAATGCCTTATGTCAGTGTTTGATTTGCTAGTCAATAATGACATAGCAGTACACGTGGCAGTGAACGCCATGTGTAATCTTCTGGTTAGTGGGTCAGTGCTGACATAAATTGCTGACTAGGCTAGCAGTTCCTGATTGGTTATTTAACCGTTGAGTCAGCATTGAGTCAGCTGCATGTAGGGAGGTAGAACGGAGGGCTGGTGGCATATGCAGCACGTGCGGCCATCCCCAATGAACTTTAGAGGTCGGTCGCCAGTGTTTGGATCATTTTGGCTAGACGATATGGTTGGCGGTGGTAGTCTTCGGCAAATATGGCAGGGTTGGCCATGGAGGGAACAAAAGCCAATGGCGAAGCGTGAGCCCTTTTGGCAGCTCGTGGAGCTTTGTGGGGCATTCTTTGGTGGTTTGGCAAGTTAATTTAGTTTTGGATCTTTGAGGGGGACCCACTGGTGAGAAGAGTGGATGTGATTAAGGCCCTACTTAGTGGCTTTTTCAGTTTCTCAGTTGAGCTAAGGCTCTGTTTGGTTTGGGCTTATTTTCTAGACTTTCTGGGCAGCTTCAGGAGCTGTGGTTGTGAGGGTCATTGGGTAATGGAGTAGTGAGCATGGGTTTTTAGTGGTGGTGGTTTTGGTGATGGTTTTAAGATGTTTACTTGACAACCAAACAAAGCCTAAAGGTTGTGGAGCTTTTCTTGCTTTAGCCAAACAAGGTTTTCAAAAAATGAGAAAGGTTGTGTTTTTTCCTTCTTGGCTACGTATGGGAAGGCCTTCTATTTATAGAAGTTTACTTTTGAAGCCTTACATGGGTTTTATACCCATGTAGGTGAGACGCAGAGAGGTAGTTTCCAATCATTGATCGGGGTGATTGACCGATCCTGGACTTCGATCTTTGATATTTTTCAATTCGGGTGTCCGATTTGGATTATTCAAAAAGATCCGGGCTTTGGTTAGTGTCCTCTTTAAATTCGTATGGTTGGATTGAAATTTTTTCGAAACTCGAAAACGGTTCCGTTTTCTTTAGACTATCAACGTTTGTTCTAGATCATCTAAACTTCGACTGTCGATATCTTTTGATTCGGCCATCAGATTCTCTTGCTTCAAGATGGTCTAGAATCATATTGACATTCTCTTTGAATCAATATGGTTCGATTAAGAATCTCTGACATTAAAAATGACTGTTATGCCCTTGTCTTTCCCAATTGAGCTTTACAACTTCGGTTAGCCGTCGTTTCTTCTCTGATTATCCGATTGGGCTCCCTTGACTTGCAAAATTCCCATTTTCTCTAAATTTCCATCCAGCTATGCCCAGTTGGACTTTCAACATTTTTGGATTGATGATCTTATCCTTTTTCCTTGATTTCGGTGTGCCGAAATTTCAATCCAAACCCAAAATTCTGTCAGTTATCAGATTTCGATGATTCGAAGTGCTGTGGGCACGTATTGTCACACTCCATGTTGCGATAATTACGGGAAGTAAGCTCCTTATCGGACCCGTAGGCTCTTAAAAAGTTTCAGATCGTATGATTGTCCAAACACCAACTTAAATAAAATATCAGAGTAATAATAGCAGCAAAAATGTTCTAAGTTTAGCATAATCAACTTCAGAGTCTTACAATCTCCATTATACATACTTACATTATAATCATCCAAAATAAAAGAAATAGAAGTCTAGAAGCCAAATGGCCGATAACAACAACAAAATACAAGCTAGATAATAAAATTCCCCAACGGGAACAGAACAGTTTCAGCATCATGAACTCCTCTTTAACTGGTGAAGCCCCAACCTTCTTCATCCACGATCTCATCTTCATGGTACTCGCCCAGTGGAATAGCATCTCCAACACCTGGAACTGCAGCAGCTAGACACGGATGTCCAGGGCCACATGCCCATTAGCTGAAAGCTAAGAAAAATACTACAAAGCATAAATAATATGAACATATACACCATTTACGTTATCACTCAAAAGTTATCACGACGTTACTCAAGTTCTCACCCCAAACCCAACGTTTTTTTCCAACCATGCAACCACAACAATGCAATGCGACACGCATGAATCCATTGTGCCAACAACTCACAACTGACATTACTAGTTTTTTCCAACTCACAACCACAACATTGGTAGTACCATCTTCTACCTAACCACAACAACACCGAACCAACGGTACTAGTTTTATATCAACACACGACAATTCAACACATCATGCCCAGTGTGGATATCGCAATTTAACCATGCTTTTAAACTTTTTCAAATTTTAAATTCAAATACGAGTCACCACTTAATTTTTAAAAGAAAATCTAAAAACCATTTTAAAAACAAACTGATCTTTTGGAAATCAAAAATTTCTAGGTCCAGGGATTATGGAATGAGAGCGAAAGGAGCCTGGTGGACTAAAACACTCTCTCTCATCTTATCACGTGATAGGCCTCAACTCAACATCCTTTTGACCGAATTTATTAATTCAACCATGCCCTCAATTAATACATATATATACATCACAAAAACCATGTTGAAAGAGGTGTAAGATTGCTAAAAAGGCATACAAAACCAAGTAGATTCTTCTAGCCAGGAAAATGATATGGAATAAGGAACAAAGTAACTTACCCGGGATCCAGCCGTGAATATTAAATGTGCAATGCATACAAATAAATAGAAACCTAGAAAAGGGTCCCTAACACATATATATACATAAGACAAGACCTAGTCTAAGGTATCGCGCATGGAGTCAAAAATCAATAAAATCAAGAAATAAAATAAACTAGAGAAATGTCGAGAAATCGTACCTCCATAGTGCTACAAAACAAAGATTAGTCCACATACCTTGAACATAATATAATATCAAATCCTAACCATCATGCCCAACTCTATAAATATACAAGTCTAAACTAGGAGTCAATGTAATATCAATATAGATATGATACGATCCCAACATGATCACAAGGAACCCATGATTAGGTTCAACTAATTATTATTTAACACAACCAAAATAATGTCCTAATTGCTAGATTCAATACACATGTGATGTATACATGAACATGAACAAGAACAAGCTATGAATCACTCATTGATTTGGATCACTTAATCTCTAGAGTTAAGTTCAATTAATCACAATTTAAACGTGGTTTAAGCCTTAGGACATAGAAAGATCATTTGGGTCATGAATTTACAAAGAGCAGACCAGATTTTCAAAAAAAGAAAGAACATACCTCCCATGGTTTGATCTTAATGATTTTTGGATATGATGTGCCTCTATGAGTTTAGTTTCTAACCCAAAAAGAAAATCAAAGATCAAACAGTCCATTCTCTGGGAATTGGACCAAAATCAGACAGCACTTAGAATTTAACAACTCTCTGTCTAGAGTTTTTGTGTGATTTTTTAAAAAATAGTAAACGAATCTGAATGACTCCAATCTTTTTAGGGGATCTTAATAACACATTTAACTTTACAGAAAAATTTATTCGAAATAAAAAATGTTTGGTTAAGACTCTGATCTATTCAAATCAAAACTAATTTACTGTTCTAAAATTTTGGACAGAGAGTAACTAGTTAACAAATCCTCATATCAAACCATCGTAACCACGAAATCTCATAAAACAAAAATTGCAGCGATACATCTATGAGTTGGGGATAAATTCCAATTGGTCTCACTCAATTCCAATGGATCATGATTTAATTAAAAATCTTAGATCACTGCTGGTTATTGAATTCACTGCACCAATGTTGACATCTAAGCCATGAAAGTTGGCTCTTCTTAAGTCTTAATTCCTCTCTCAAGTTGATGATCCTTGAGAAATATAGACTTTTTTTATTCAATTCTCCTCCCAAATTAATGGTCCCTGGAGACTAGATATGACCAATCCATATGAACCTCAATGGAATATGGAGAAGATTCCATGAGATTTCAAATTGAAGGATCCAAATCATGAGGCAACACTTGAGTCCACTAATTATGTATGGATATAACTATGATCTACCTTATTTTCCATATAAATCATAAGTTTATAGAGAATTAAAGGATCAAACTCGTGGGAATCAAATGAGATATTGAATATCTCACAAATCCTATGAGTAGAATACAAACAAAGAAGAGATGAAATCAAGATTTAATTGACGATCCAAGTCAAAATTCTTTTTATAAACTTGTTTAGCCTCAAATCCTTAGCTACTTAGATTCAAATCAATGACAACTAATGAGAATTCAATAGCAATTCTAGTGGTGTGTGATGAACTGAGGTGGGAAGAGAGTTTTTGAAAATTGTGTAAAAGGTCCCAGAGTTCTATGAATTGTGATTGAATTAGAGACAAACAAAGTCAAGATTAGAAGATTACCTCTAGAAATCTTAAGATTTTCCTTGTTCTTGGTGAAGATCTTCCAAGTCTTCAAGTTCTTCTTCAAAATCCTTGGGTTTTCTTACCAAATTCTGTCAATTCCTCACAATTGTATATATATCTTCAATATTTCCTACTTTTTTCCCAAAGGCCCTTGTAATGGAGATGAACGAACATCTCTTTATATAGACTAATTTCAAGGGGTCAATTTGGTAAATTCAGGGGAAAAACCCATATGCAATGATATTCAATACGTATTGATGAAAAACAGTATGTTACAGCGGGCGACACTGAATGAATTGTTTGCGGCACTCACTGGCTGTCGGCGTGGCACTCGCTGAGTGCCGCTGGCTTTGCTAATGCCGTTTCTAAAAGAATTATCCCCCCTTTATTTTTTTTAAATATATATTTATATAGATTATATATATAAATATATTTATTTAAATCTTTTTTGTTTTCTTTACTTTTAAAATTCCTTTTCCTTTTTTTTTTTTTCAAAAAGTTTTCTATATTTTATATCAGAATTAAATCTTCCAAACTATTTTTCTTATACGCATTTTATACCCGTATTTCCCCGAACACCTGGTTTTTCTCTTGAAAACTTTATTTGAGATTGAAGAACCTTCCGAAGAGCTTGAATTATTTAGAAAGAAATCTTCGAATTCTGTGTAGTACCCGTAAAATCCGTAATACTTTAATTAATGTAATTTCCTAATTTCCTAAGCCAGACCTTATATGTTAATATTTTATTTTTAATATATTTGGTTGTCGTGAAATATTATAACTGCACATTATGATTTATATATATATAGTTCATTGCAGTAAATTTTTATAATTATAGATTATTATATATTTTCGCTGCCGCTAACTTATAACTATAGGTTATAGTACATATATTTTCTTTGTTGCCTAAGTTTAGATACTTGTAAACCCAGACTGTAATTAATTGGACCCAGTTGTATTAGACCTGGGCTGAAATCTTTAGACCTATACTAAGAATGTAGACTCGGATTGATAATTACGCGTTAAACCGTAAAATCTGCGTTTATTTAGACTGCATGGCACGTAGTCCTAAGCGACGACTAAACCACACAATTATGGAAACGAGAATCTTTCCTAAAATAGCCTACTGTGCAACCTAAACCACCAAGACCCATTGGATAACTCCCTCGCCCAAACAACCTCCTTTACCCGCAGGGAAAACGCCCCCCCCACCCCACACCCCACAACTCCACCACTGGCACACACTTCCACCCCCCTCTCAAATCAGTTTATCACCCATCACCCTCACTCACTGCTACACGCCACCCTCCCCACCTCACCAAACAATCACCTCTACTGCCCTCACTGTCACCCTACCCTCTGCCCTCACTGTCCCCCCTCTGTGACCCGTAACTAACATAAGCACACACACGTTTTATATATATTGTAAATATGTAATGCACTGAGTCTATATATATTATATATATAATAATATATGTAGTGTATATGTGTATGATATTATATTATATATAGAGAGAAGGAACCGAGAGATTGAGAGTTAGAGAGAGAGAAAACCCAAAAGGAACCAAACCACGTTCCCAACCCCACTGCTCCTCAACCTCTCTGCCCCCTACCTCTCACCTCAGCACACACATACACACATAACCCGCAGATAACAGCAAAGAAGAAGAAGAAGAAGAAGAAGAAGAAGAAGAGGGAGAAGACGGGCCAAGAGATAGAGAAGGAGAGGACCCAAGCCGAGACCACACCGATGAAGGTAACGCCTCACGCTCCCTCTATATCTTTCTGCAGACACACAGACTCACACTCACGCCCACGCACACCCCCGAAATGACCCAAGACCTCGGCCATGGCCAGACCACCATTAAAGCTCCGGCAAGCTCGGGTTTTTTGACCGTCACCAAAATTAGTAAAACCAACGCCAAAATGACCCTACCGACCCCCTTAAGACCCTCGATGAATAGCTCGAAGATTAAGTTGCGTTTGGATGACCAACGATCGAATTATTCTTTTAAAAATGCAACTATTTTTGCATCCGTATGGACAGACCATTAAGAGTTAGACTTCAAGACCTATACCGTTAGATACGGCTCGTCGAGGCACTCGATTTCGATATAAAGTTTGCATATTTTCATTAAGATTTGAGTGAGTTATGACCAT
The DNA here is from genome assembly GCA_033977485.1 of Hydrangea macrophylla. Taxonomy (NCBI): domain Eukaryota; kingdom Viridiplantae; phylum Streptophyta; class Magnoliopsida; order Cornales; family Hydrangeaceae; genus Hydrangea; species Hydrangea macrophylla. The sequence goes on along the minus strand of CM066990.1, from coordinate 5,593,736 downwards.
TTGAATTTTGGTGTACAATGTGTACATGTATACATATAATATATGTATATGCCCGCTGTGTTTCTTCACGTTGAAGAAGAAGGATGAATTAGGGCTAAGGCTTGTTTGGGAAAACTGCTATTGGCTCAGCTTATGTGTGTTAGAAAATGAATTTGCCAAACATGAACCTTAGGCCTTAATCATTATTTAATTCATTACCTAATCCATTAAATTATTAGTAATCTTGCTTCATTAGTATTTTTATATTGTTATTCTACGAACTATGATTAGTAAATAATTAGCTTCTAATTATTAATTATGCCATAATTAATAATTAAGAATTGTTTTAATATTTAAAGTATGGTCATGTTCACGATTTAGGATTAATTAATATTAATCCGAGTTAAATTATAGATTATAGATTTTATATTTTAAAATATTAGTGTAGTATTCGGTTAATTATTTTAGTAAATAATTAACTATTATTATTATTTTCTTAATTTTTCACTATTCGATAATTAATAACGAAGAGTCTTTATTGATAGATAAATATTGTTTATGTATTTGATTAGTAAATAATTTGTATTTAAAAATTTAGAAAAATATTTTAAGTCTGTTTAACTAATTAATTTATTATCATTAATAAAAATAAATATATTTAGTATTTAATAAATACTAAATAAGTGATTTCTTTATTTTAAAAATAGATAATAAATACCTATTAAGTGTTTTAAATTCTAAAAGTTAGGAATATGTTCCTAATATTATTTTATCCTGTTTTTTAAATTATCAATTTATAAAACTATGTCTTGTTATTTTTTTTAGTAATTATCAATGAGCTATTATTCAATGTTTAATTATTTTAAATACCAGACAAGCTCCGAAAATTATGACAAAAATACCACTAGCCTATTTTAAGGTCTAGTATTTAATAAAAATACTTCTAAGGACCTCTCGTCCTTCTAAATTATATTTTAGAATTAAAGGACTCCGAAGACTACAATTATATAAGTATTCTTTCAATAATTCATAATAAATAAACCGTAACTCAAAAAAATACGCGGTCAGTTCCCAGAGTCTTAGAATAATGCCTAGAACGTCCCCTTAAAGTTTGATAACCTTTCAACGCCGTAAAAAATACAGCTTATTTCTAGGGCCCAAACTGGTACAGAAAACCCAGCCTTTTATGTGACGGACTCCGATTTGAGTCTAGTCAATGTCGTTGGACTTAGAATGACACGTAGATCACTACCTTGAGGTGTATATCCTCATTAGATAAAATTACCATTATACCCCTATCATTAACACATACGCATCATCATCATTATTCTATTATGCGTTGTAGGATTGTGACTTATCCGCTGTTCGGAGAGTCCTAAGCTGGACAAGATATTCAGGTGAGTGTTTCTAACCTCGCTCCCAATATACATAATGACTACTAGAGTATTTGTATGTATGTACCGTATTTATGATGGTTATTCGATGTGCTTAGATGCTTATGTTATATATCTGTTATGGAATTGATTGCTATGAGACAAGCATGTTAGATATTATTATGATATATTGATAAGAAGTAAAGGGAAAGAACTATATGTGATAGTCGTGATGAATAATTGATTATGGATCATTAGTTAGTACGTTTTGTATATCAATGTTGATTATATGAGCACGTTGTTATTATTGCCTTGATAACCATGCTTAAATGTACAAATGAGAATAAAGAGCATGATAACGTTTCATTTATATGTTTCACCTAATGTAGTTATGTTATCAAGAATCATGTAAATGAAGAATCACATCATGGTGTCAGTACAAGCAGTCAGTGTCAGTGTCAGTGACTCCGGCCAAGTGAGGTCGTGAGTTGAAATGTTTGGCAGTCTTGGAAATTGGGAATTAACATGATTAAGATTCTTGTGTCGTGAGTCATGAGTCGTTACGCTTTGGAAACCATTCAAAATGATAAAGAGACGTAATAACGGGACAGTATGATTGAGATATTGATTGTTGTGATTGTAATAGTAAGAGAACAGTTACAGCTGTTATTGTGCCAGTTGTCCGTGTAAATCGCCGGAGATGGCACATGTGTCTGGGTTTACCGTCGTACTGCTTAGCAGTTAGTGCTCTAATGTACTAGTCGTCCGAGGTGCTTTGCCGGAGATAGTACACACGTTGTGTGAGTTTGCTGTCGTGCTGTATATCATGCACTAGTCAATTACTAATGTACCGTCCTCTGCGGTGAGCTTGCCGTGAGAGTACACATGGTGTGTGCGCTTGCCACCATGCTTGCATAATTGCAGTTAGTATTCTGATGTGCATCTCGTCTGGTGGTGATTCACCAGTGAGGGTATAGACGATCGAGTCAATTCTACCATTGTGCTATTTGGATTATGAGGCTGTAAGGCAACGATGTTATTATGAGACCATGAGGCGACGATGTTATTATGAGGCCGTAAGGTGACGACGTTACTATGAGGCCGTAGGGCGATGATGTTAAGTATGAAATGAGTATCAGAGTGCGCAGTGGAAGCATGGTTTGTATTATGAAAGTAAGCTCAGAATAAGTTGTCGTTGTGGGTTTTATAACTCGATGCTATTGAGTTGCATTGGTTATGGGATTTTATATTCCAGTGTTTGGGTTTGGGTTCATTGAGTACGTATTTACATCCACGAGCATAATGGAAATGAGAAATTGATTAATACGAATATATTGTTATGATTTCGAGAATTAGACAAGCATGTTTATGTTAATCCCGTTATTTGTTTAATGGTAGATGGTTAGTAATTACATCATATGTTAATTGATACCTTTGCTATGTCTGTATGAGCGACGTCAATCAATAATGGACTAACAGCATCCTAAGATGTAAAGTAATAACGTGGGATGAGTAGTTAGTGTATGTATATTGGTAGTGAATATGGTTATGAACACCCACTCAGCTTTGTTGCAAAGCGGATGGCATATTACGCCTGGACAATCCAATGTCCAGATTTCTTTGCAGGTTGGTCAGAGAACAATTCAGCCTTAAGAGTAAGATGCTAAGGAACACTGGAAGGGTAGATCTAGACTGAAGATCAAAGATAGCCGTTGGCATTGTGTATTTATAACAGTCTATTGTATTAGCATTGAGACCTATAATTTGCAATTATTTAAATTGTTTAGATTGAAGTTTAAGTTACAATTAGCTTTCTTCCCTTTATTTTCATATTGTTTCTAGTGTTAGAGGATAGGACGGCTTTCAATCAAGTCATTCCCTATGGGTCCAAAAAGGAAATTTTAAATTTTCCCTATTTTTGGCTACTCCGGGGCGTGACATTCTGCCAGACATTATCATCATCGGTCTAGAGTTAATCATCCCTTGAATTCATCAGTCGGTCAAAATTGGGGTGTCTACAGTTTGCCCCTCTTTGATAGAGCTCGTGGAGTAATGTATATCACAAGTGAATGTCGAAGCCTGTGTGAAGATAAGCATTTGACTGAACTGTCAAATTCAGGTAAAAAATAAAGTGCGCTGCAAAACAAGATGCCTAGATGGTCACTGCTGGTCATGCTCAATGGTGAGCTACCTACGTATCCCAAAGCGAATCAGACGAGGACGTAGTTTGGGTACAGGGCAAAACTCAGGTACAAACAATCATGTGGATGAATGCACCTATCTTATCGTGATGCACATTCTCATGCAAATGCTTTTCAAAAAAATTGAAATGAAATGAGACTAACCATACTAGTGTCATGCTCGCCCTATTTTTATGGATTTACTACATGATGTGTGATACATGGTGCGTCAACCAAGATCACTGATTGTTGGTCGATGTAAATCTATATCATGGACCAAGAAGATATAATTGACTGAGAAATTTGGTCAACATAAATCCGTTATGGAGACAGAGAATGCAAATCAGTTAAATTCCCAAACAAGGTCAAATGCAAATCCATTGCGAGGACCGAGGATGCAAATCTATTACAGCCCTAAATTTGATTAACGTAAGTCCGTTATGAGGATCGAGAATATAAATCCATTATATTCCCAAACAGGCCAACACAAATCCGTTACAAGGGTCGAGAATACAAATTCGTTACATTCCCAAATAAGGTCAACGCAAATCTGTTGCGAGGACCGAGGATGCATATTCGTTATACCCCCAAATTTTGATCAACGTAAGTCCATTATAAGGATCGAGTATATAAATCTGTTATATTCCCAAATAGGCCAATACAAATTCGTTACGAGGGCCGAGAATGCAAATCTGTTACATTCCTAAACAAGGTCAAACATAAATCCGTTACGAGGATCGAGTATGTAAATTCATTATACCCCTTAATATGTCCAAGATTATTTAGCCATGAAGTCAGTCTACCACGTCACCAGGAGGTGCGAGTTACCTCGGTAATGGCACCAGTAGCCGAGCAATCCCGAGGTGTTTGTCAGGACCGCGCGGTTCGTATCAACAGGCTGGGGATGAAAGGTCGCGGCATCTCGTGGACCTGGCCTAACCACCAGTTTCCTAAATCATCTGCAAGACTACAAGAGGGAATGTTGCAGTTTCCTAAACCACTTAGGAAACTCTCCCCAAATTATGCAAATCAATTGTAATCAGATTAAGCTTACTAATCTGACTGACTTACTATGTAAGGGTGGACTCTTGTGCCTATAAAAGAGCCCACCTACCCTGTTTAGAGGGACCCGAAAAGAACTCTTTAGCTAACAGGCATAGAACAGAGAACTCCTTAATACACATATACCCGACTGGTATTACTGGTAGTGTCATTCCTCTTTGTTGGCTTACTTGGCCCGCCGGTGATCTGCTAGTAAACGCGCACAGATGCAACCGTGGACGTAGGTCACCTCGTTAACGGGACCGAACCACATACAACTTGTTCTAGTCTTTTTTTCTCTCTAAACTCTTCTTACTAATTTTTGGCATCATCAGTTTGCCGCCGTCTGTGGGAAACGACAGAGTTTTTCACCAACAAATTCTTGACTGATCATCATGCCGCCTAGAAGGAATAAGAAGGCCACTACTCAGCCCGATCAGGAGGATTCGCAGCCTGGGCGATCAGCTGCCTCCATGACCACTGAGCAGATAATGGCGGCGCTGGCACAATTCTTGGAGGGCCTGCACCGAATGCAGGAACAAATGGAGGCACTTTTGGCCCGATAGGAAAAGCACCCTGCACCAGAAGATCAGCCCGAGAAAAGTGCTCCCGTTCAGGATACCGCTCGGGCGCAAAGGCGAGCCTGTTATGCCCCGGTGTCCCCATCGGACTGGGAACACTTCGGTGATGGTAAGCACAGCCAGGCGACCAGGCGTTCACAAAGATGAGCTCGGCCCAATCCTCGCTGGGTGGAGGATGCCAGAACCATCATCAATCGACGGCGCGCGGCCAGAGGAGAAGAGTCAGGCCGGAAGGCCCAGGAATCAGCCAAAGACCCTCCGGCCCTGAGCCAGGGGGATCTTAGGCACACGATTTCTTGGACCCGGAGCCGGGTCCTATCCCCAAGGTCGATGCTCTTTGAGGAAGAGGCCTCGTCGTTCGATCCGACCTACCGCTCGGATATAGAGTAGAGGATTGGGCGGGATGACGTCAAGGCCCAGTTCGAACAACTACAGCAAATTGAGAGGTTGAGCCACAAGTCTGGCCACGACCTCACAAACACGGAGACGGAATCACCCTACATCGCTTGGCTGACGCAGTTCCCTATCCCCCAAAAGTTCAAACCCCCTCACCTTAGCTCCTATGACGGCACAAGGAGTCCGGTGGACCACATCCGTACTTATAAGGCGCAGATGACACTGGTCACCACGGTGGATGAACTACTATGCCTGGCCTTTCCCAGTACCCTCAAAGGGCCAGTAGCACAGTGGTTCCATGCTTTAAAGCTCTGGACGGTCGATGACTTCAAAGCCCTCAGCAAGCTGTTCATCAGCCAGTTTGTTGGGATACTCGACTGGTCGCAACCGGACACTCAACTGCTGACCGTCAAGTAGCACAAGGGGGAGTCCCTAAGGGAGTATATGGACCATTTCAATCAGCAAAGGCTTCAGATCTGCAATCTCAATGAAACGGTCGCAATTATGGCCTTCTGTTCAGGAGTTTAACACACCAAGGTTGCCACGCCATTTCATCACGAATGACCGGCAACTCTGGTGGAGCTCTCAGAGAGGGTCGAAAAGTACATAAACACTGAGAAGTTCCTGAAGGCAAAGCGTGCCAGCCAGGCGGGAGACGAATCCCCGAAGGCCAAGCGCAAGCGTGTCGGATTTGAGAAGGGCTCGGGAAAGAAGCCAAACCAAGATCATAAGGATGTCCGGGGTCTGCCCCCGATTGCTTTTACACCCCTTTCTCGGCCCATACAAGAAGTCATGGCCGCGACCGAGGTGCAGAGGCTGCTTCAACAGCCAGCAAAGCTTAAAGCCCCGCCCGGGAAGAGGAATCGGGATAAGTTTTGCCGTTTTCACAAAGATTACACCCACAACACAGAAGACTGCTTCAAGTTAAAGATGAAAATTAAAATATTGATCGAGCAAGGCCATCTAGCAGAGTACGTTATAGCAGATGGACGGCCCGCACAAGGAGCCCGAGATCCCGGTGAACTCCAGCCTCTCGGTCAAATCAATGTGATCTCCGAAGGAACGTCAATCGGAGGGGATTCACAGTCGGCACGGAAGAGGCATGCTCGGGCGTCTCGGGCGGATGTCCGACAGGTCCAATCCACCGACTCCTCCCCAACTGACGTTCTGACGTTCACCTCTGACGACTTGCAGGGCATCCACTTGTTAGGGATGTATACTAAAAGCCATGCTTTATGTAGTTAATTTATTATTTTAATAAAATCAGTTATTCCATTTTTATGAGAATCTGTGTGGGCAATGTTTGTATTATATTATTTATTTAATATTATACATGTGTGTCTCTCATTCTACATAGTAGGTGGTTTGGTGTGTAGAGTTCAGCTTACACACGGAAGATCAGACCACCAGATATTGTAGAATGTAAGATTTTGATTTACAGTCTTAGATGGGATTGGACACACCATCGGTAGGACTGCAGCATGGTGTTGTAGTAGGTTTGTCTTGACTGCGGGAAACGGTACAATTTCAACTCACTATGCTGGTACACTTTGTGTATTAAACAGGACCGACTTGGGGTAATTATCTTTATACTGACTTGTAAGATAATTAATACCTCATGGCTATTATGAGTGCTTATGCTCTAAATCCTAAGTTAGTTTATAGACACGTACATTTGATATTTACACTTTGATCCCTAAAAGGGTGAGATCCTTAAATGGGTCAATATCTCATTGGATTGGCAAGCAATATTAATTATGTGGTGAATATTAATTAATGATGGAATCCATGTCTCAATTTTGGGATTGATGATATCCCCTTGAGAAAGCTTATAAGTTTTGATTATGTCAAACCCTGCACGTGGATTTTGTATCCGACATATCAGATAAGTTAAGCAGAGGATCTCAAGGAATTTTAAGAGATTAACTAAATATGATTGTCAGTAATTATATTTAATTAATGGATATCTGTAATCTTAACATGGGGAGATAATAAGCATTTAATAACATGGAGCTCGAAATATATTTTTGAGATAAGGGTAGGAGTGCAATTATAATTCTTTAGTGGTATGAATTATAATTTATGGAAATAGGAATCTGATTCAGTTTGAATTAGGGTTTCCTAATTCCATAAGGAAGCCTATTCCTTATTGACTTCTTATGATCCCTATCGTAGCCTATATATATGCTGCCTTGGCTCTTCTCTTAGGTTGCATGATTTCACATTCTAAGCTTCCCTTGACCTCCTACCTTTCTTCTAGAAGGGTTTCCACCAAACCTTAGTCTCTGTGAGCATTCAAGAGACATAGGAGTGAAGATCGCTAGTGTCGAACAACGCTCACTAAAAGAACTTCAGACTGCTAGATACTGATCGAAAGTTGCTTAAATTTTTACACGACTTTCCTGATGTCAAGACGGAGCTGCTGTAAAAAATTCAAGTAAATCGGAGATCGTTTAGTCCTCCTGACGAACACATCTTTATTGGATCAATGTGATCGGGATTGAATCGTCACAGCAATCAAAGAGAGTGTTATAACTGGGATTAGAAAATAGAACGTAAAGAGGGAAGAGTAGAAAACATAAAGGATTTCGAAAGAGCCCACACTCAGTTCGATATTCTGGCAGCAAAGGAATATGGTAGAAGATCGTGAGCTATTATCGAGCCCGTGTTCTCGATTCATCTACTACAGCAATCTGTTTTTGCAGTTCAAGGTAACCCTAGTTTTCGCCCTTGTAGGGTTATTGTAGCTCTCACCTAAATTTTTTACAGTACCAACTTATACGCACTGTCAATGGATTCTGGGAATGCAGTTTCCTAACAGTGGTATCAGAGCAACGTTGATTCTGCGTATGGGTTGGACGCAACCATGTTGTCCAATAAAACAGATCTTATGCGTGTTTTGATGGATGGATAGAACGTAGAATTGTGCTAACTCTTGTTTTGCAGCGTTCTTATTCCACTATTATGGTCACTAGTTTTGTGTGATTGGATCCCACGATGGGTTTATTCGTGGTTAATATTGCTATTTTGATATAGCATGTGAACTCCTTTATGGAGGCATAGGATTTGTGTGTATTGGATCCCACGCTTGATTGATGCATGGTTAGTTTACTGCAAATAAATAGCCTGTGAACTCCTTCATGGAGGCATAGGGTTTATGTAATTTATCTCAAGTAAATCCGTGAAGATGGTTCGTAAGAGTAGTTTTACAAGCAATTTCCGAAAGTGATCTGGAAGCAGTTTCAGAACACAATTTCAGAAGGCAGTTTTAGAAAACTGTTCTGGAAGGCAGCTCAACCCCATGTGTAGTGGCGACATAGAGCTAATCGGGTTCAATGAAGAATTCTTCACAAGAGTTGCAGCTTGACCATAATAGTGGGATTCCTATTTTATTGTGGTTTCCTTATTTATGTATGATTGAATGATTATTATTGTTTCATGTTTAATGAATAGGACAACATGGATAATTGTTCCTAGACCTATTTCAGATGTCTAGCTGTATGTTTAATTTATATTAATTTAAAATGATGGACAACTACATGTGTATTTAGAAATAAAACTAATTCCATAATTTGAAAACATAAGTACTTATTTTCTAAAATCATGAGAATAGAATAATTTTATTATCTACACATGTGGGTTTCACAAGTAAGGATGAATTAATCCTTGTCAAGTATTCCATTATTTTTTATTAATTAAATTAAAAGTTTTTCTAAAAAATTATAACCCTCAATTTTTTTTTAAATTCTAAGTGGGAGAGGGAATTTATCAAGTACAAATCACATGGTCTCCATCACTGGTTTGTAGATGATATGATTAATTTTGTGTGATGGCTCTAGTGCCATCCTCCCCATCGGATGTAGTTGATCATGGAATTATCGGTACAAACTTCTTTAAAAGAATATTTTGGGTGATTGTTAGTGTGGGTCACCTCTCCATCAGAGCTGTTCCTCACGGAACTCTTGACCTAGAATTAAGTGATGGTATACACTTAGCTATAAATAATAATATCCTCTCTATCTGAGTCACTGTTGTTATTTATAGGACCAAAGCAAGTCAGCAGTTTAATTTTACTAGGCAAGGTACATCGCCTGGATAGTAAAATTAAAAGGCAATTGCCTATCTGAACAAATGATGGATAGTATATGGCTTACCATCGAGTCATACTATTCGCGGTGTATCAGGTTGCTGGCAGATTCCTTTCAAATATGGTAGAGGGAACCAATATTTTCAACTCGAATCCATAGTAATTTTTGCCCAAACGTAATTATTTATGTTATGTGATTCTCAGGCTTTTAAATGGGTACTTTCAATCCACTTGCTGTTATACTTAAAGAAAACAAACTTACTTGACCAAACTATATAGACTTGAAAAGGAATTTGGATATTGTGTTAACTGCTGAAGAGTACAAGTTTGTGCTTACTCAAGAATGTCCTGAGCAACCTGGTGAGGGGGCAACCGCTGAGGAAACCTAGGCTCACAAGAAATGGGTCAAGGCTGATGAGATGGCGCGGTGTTACATTTTGGCATCCATGTCAAATGTGCTGCAACATCAGCATCAGTCAATGGCCAGCGCCTATGACATGATGGAGAGCCTCCGAGAGATGTTCGGGGATCAAAGTCGTGCTGCTAGGCAGGTTGCCATGAAAGACTTGATAAACACAACCATGGCTGAGGGGACGCCTGTAAGGGATCATATTCTTAAGATGATATCTCTTCTTAATGAACTAGAGATCCTTGGAGCTGAAATCGACGGGGAAACCCAGGTCGATATCGTACTCCAGTCACTGCCAGAGTCTTTTAAGTAATTCCGCCTCAATTACAACATGAATAAATTTAAATATACTTTGGCGGAGCTGCTTAAAGAACTCCAGGCAGCTGAGGGTCTCAACAAAAAGTTAGGGAGTGCTCTTGTGATTGAGAAAGGTTCTGCTTCAAAGCCGAAAGGCAAGAAGAAAATGAAAAAGGCTCAAAAGAAGGCCGCGGGTCCTCTGCCAATCCAAAGGCCACGAGGACAACCGGGAAAGCCTAAAGGCAATTGTTTTGTTTGCAAGCAGCCAAGACATTGGAAGAAGCAATTTCTAGTTTATCTCGCCAGACAGAACAATCAAGGTAAATCTCATTTACTAGTTGTTGAATCATGTTTAGCGGTCCGATCTACCGGTACCTGGTGTGTAGATACGGGAGCCACTGATCATGTATGAAATTCTTTGCAGGGGTTCCAGGGAACCAGGCAGCTTAGTGATGGAGTGATTTATCTATATATGGGAAATGCTACGAGAGTAGCAGCAGTTGCAGTAGGAGATCTACATCTTAGTTTTGGTAGTGATAGGATTTTAATATTAAGAAATTGCTTTTATGTACCTTCTATTAGAAGGAATTTAGTTTCAGTTTCTAGTTTAGTAAAGAATGGATATTCAGTTCATTTTAATAAAATAGTAGTTATTAAAGAAAATAAACGTTTTATTTGTTCTGGTCTATTGGTGGATGATCTTTATATTATAAATCCTATCTCTCCTATACTGCAACTTAATGAATTGAATAACGCAAATAGTTTGCCATTTAAGAGAAAAGAACCTTTGAGGATGAACCAAACACATCTTTGGCACTTACACCTTGGTCATATTAATTTGAAAATGATTCAAAGACTGGTTCAAAATGGGCCATTAGGCTCATTGGAAGTGGAGGCACTTCCAGTCTGTGAATCCTGCTTGGAAGGTAAAATGACCAAGAGGTCGTTCTCGGCCAAGGGCTATAGAGCTAAAGAGCCATTGGAACTGGTTCACTCTGATTTGTGTGGTCCTATGACTGTCCAAGCAAGAGGGGGATTTGAGTACTTTGTCACTTTCATCGATGATTACTCAAGGTATGGGTACATTTACTTGATGCGGCGTAAGTCTGAATGCTTTGAGAAATTCAAAGACTTCAAGGCTGAAACGGAGAAGCGTCTAAGTAAATGTATCAATACACTACGATCTGATCGTGGTGGAGAGTACCTCTTGGGAGAGTTTAGGGAATACTTATTGGAGCAAGGGATTACATCCCAATTGTCTGCACCCCGTATGCCTCAGCAGAATGGTGTAGCAGAAAGAAGGAACATGACTCTCATGGATATGGTAAGATCTATGATGAGTTACTCGAATTTACCAATTTCCTTTTGGGGACACGCATTAGAGACAGCTGCATACATTCTAAACTTGGTACCATCTAAGTCAGTACCTACCACTCCCACGGAATTGTGGACTGGGCGAAAGCCTAGTCTGCGGCATGTTCGGATCTGGGGTAGTCCAGCACATGTGCTGAAAGGGAACGCAGAAAAGTTGGAATCGAGAACAGAAGTATGTTTCTTTGTTGGGTATCCAAAAGGAACTAAAGGTGGTCTATTTTATAGTCCTAAGGATCAGAAGGTTATTGTTAGCACCAATTCCACATTCTTAGAAGAGGACTATGTTATGGACCACAAGCCTAGAAGTCGTATTGTTCTAGAGGAAATGAGAGGAGAGACACCGAGACATACTTCTTCGATACCAACGGTACGAGAAGAAACACCATAAGAAAGAGTTATCGATATTCCATTACCACGTCGTAGTGGGAGGATTATCGAAACTCGTGTAGATCCCGAACCAACCATTAACATGCAAGTTCATGAACCAGTACAACGTGTAGATAATGGTGTATTAAGTTCAGAATCTTTACAACGAAATATCAGTGATACACAGAAACAGGTTGTGCCTTGTCGTAGTGGGAGGGTTATTATTCAACCTGACCGGTATATGTTCTTGGGAGTGTCTTATGACCGGGTCCCTGATGAACAAGGTATCGATCCCTGTAACTACAATGAATCACTCCAAGATAAAGATGCAGATCTTTGGCAAAAGGCTATGAAGTCTGAAATGGAGTCCATGTACTCCAATCAAGTCTGGGATCTTGTAGAACCACCCAATGAAATAAAACCCATTGGATATAAGTGGATCTATAAGAAGAAGAGAGGAGAAGATGGTAAGGTGGAAACCTTTAAAGCAAGGCTTGTTGCGAAAGGGTTCACTCAAAAAGAAGGAATCGATTATGAGGAAACTTTTTCACCGGTGGCAATGCTGAAGTCTATCCGGATTCTCTTATCCATTGCTGCACATTTCGATTACGAAATTTGGCAAATGGATGTCAAGACAGCATTTCTAAATGGGAATCTTGACGAGTGTATCTATATGATGCAACCAGACGGGTTCATTGCAAAGGGCCAAGAACACATGTTGTGCAAGCTTAAGAAGTCCATTTATGGACTTAAGCTGGCATCTAGGTCTTGGAATATCTGCTTTGATCAAGCAATCAAATCTTTTGGTTTTGATCAATGTGCGGATGAATCTTGTGTGTACAAGAAATATGATGGAAGAGTGGTGGTGTTCTTAGTACTGTATGTGGATGATATCATGCTAATCGGAAACGATATGGGGGTATTATCTTCTGTAAGGGTATGGTTATCCAGTCAATTCGATATGAAGGACTTGGGAGAAGCCGGTCACATCCTAGGGATCAAGCTTATGCGAGATCGCAAGAATAGGATGTTGGGCTTGTCACAAGGCACTTATATCGACAATATTCTTGCAAGGTTTAGCATGCAAGATTCCAAGAAGGGATTCCTTCCCTTCAGACAAGGAATTACTCTATCTAAGGATCAGTGTCCTAAGACACCTGATGAGATAGAGAAGATGAAGGCAGTTCCTTACGCCTCAGCAGTAGGAAGCCTAATATATGCTATGCTATGTACTAGACCTGACATCTGCTTTGCTGTTGGCATAGTTAGTAGATATCAGTCTAATCCAGGGCAAGAACATTAGACTGTGGTGAAAAATATTCTCACGTACCTGAAAAGGACTCGAGACTATATGTTAGTTTACCAAGCAGACAATCTTGTACCCATTGGGTACACAGATTCTGATTTTATGTCAGATAGGGATTCCAGAAAGTCTACCTTGGGATATATGTTTACCCTAGGAGGTAGAGCCATTAGTTGGAGTGAGGTATGTCACTTCATGGCTTTGAGTCTAAGTGGGAGATTGTTAGGGATGTATACTAAAAGCCATGCTATATGTAGTTAATTTATTATTTTAATAAAATCAGTTATTCCATTTTTATGAGAATCTGTATGGGCAATGTTTGTATTATATTATTTATTTAATATTATGCATGTGTGTCTCTCATTCTACATAGTAGGTGGTTTGGTGTGTAGAGTTCGGCTTACACACGGAAGATCAGACCACCAGATATTGTAGAATGTAAGATTTTGGTTTACAGTCTTAGATGGGATTGGACACACCATCGGTAGGACTGCAGCATGGTGTTGTAGTAGGCTTATCTTGACTGCGGGAAACGGTACAGTTTCAACTCACTATGCTGGTACACTTTGTGTATTAAACAGGACCGACTTGGGGTAATTATCTTTATACTGACTTGTAAGATAATTAATACCTCATGGCTATTATGAGTGCTTATGCTCTAAATCCTAAGTTAGTTTATAGACACGTACATTTGATATTTACACTTTGATCCCTAAAAGGGTGAGATCCTTAAATGGGTCAATATCTCATTGGATTGGGTAGCAATATTAATTGTGTGGTGGATATTAATTAATGATGGAATCCATGTCTCAATTTTGGGATTGATGATATCCCCTTGAGAAAGCTTATAAGTTTTGATTATGTCAAACCCTGCAAGTGGATTTTGTATCCGACATATTAGATAAGTTAAGCAGAGGATCTCAAGGAATTTTAAGAGATTAATTAAATATGATTGTCAGTAATTATATTTAATTAATGAATATCTGTAATCATAACATGGGGAGATAATAAGCATTTAATAACATGGAGCTCGAAATATATTTTTGAGATAAGGGTAGGAGTGCAATTATAATTCTTTAGTGGTATGAATTATAATTTATGGAAATAGGAATCTGATTCGGTTTGAATTAGGGTTTCCTAATTCCATAAGGAAGCCTATTCCTTATTGACTTCTTATGGTCCCTATCGTAGCCTATATATATGCTGCCTTGGCTCTTCTCTCAGGTTGCATGATTTCACATTCTAAGCTTCCCTTGACCTCCTACCTTTCTTCTAGAAGGGTTTCCACCAAACCTTAGTCTCTATGAGCATTCAAGAGACATAGGAGTGAAGATCGCTAGCGTCGAACGACGCTCACTAAAAGAACTACGGACTGCTCAATACTGATCGAAAGTTGCTGAAATTTTTACACGACGTTCCTGACGTCGAGACGGAGCTGCTGTAAAAAATTCAAGTAAATCGGAGATCGTTTAGTCCTCCTGACGAACACATCTTTATCGGATCAATGTGATCGGGATTGAATCGTCACAGCAATCAAAGAGAGTGTTGTAATTGGGATTAGAAAATAGAACGTAAAGAGGGAAGAGCAGAAAACATAAAGGATTTCGAAAGAGCCCACACTCAATTCGATATTCTGGCAGCAAAGGAATATGGTAGAAGATCGTGAGCTGTTATCGAGCCCGTGTTCTCGATTCGTCTACTACAGCAATCTGTTTTTGCAGTTCAAGGTAACCCTAGTTTCCGCCCTTGTAGGGTTATTGTAGCTCTCACCTAAATTTTTTGCAGCACCAACTTATACGCACTGTCAATGGATTTTGGGAATGCAGTTTCCTAACACCACTGCTCCCATGATGACCCGCTAGTTGTGATGCTTTCTATAGCCAACTATATGGTCAAGAGGGTGCTAGTGGACACAGGCAGCTCGTCCGACATTATGTTCACGTCGGCATTTGATCAGCTCGGGATCTCTAGGGATCGGCTCCGGCCAGTCGCTACTCCCTTGGTTGGATTCAATGGCTCTAGCACACAACTGCTCGGGATAATTGAGCTCCCAGTTCTCATGGGAATCTACCCTCAGCAAGCTTCTGTGCTGACAAATTTTGTGATCGTGGAAACCCCGTCGGCCTACAATGTCATCCTTGGGAGGCCGACCCTTAATAAGGCCAGGGCAGTCGTCTCTGCTTACAGCTTAACAGTGAAGTTCCCTACTCCACAGGGACCCAGAAGCTTGCGGGGAGATCAAGATACCTCCCGAAGTTGCTATGTCAGCTCGTTGCGTTGGGGGGTATCACCGAAACATTAAACATTCAGGAGATGGACCCCCGGGACCAGAATGTCACGATAGGTTCGGTGGAAGAATTGGAAAGAGTGATGTTGAATCCTGAATACCCAGACGGCACGGTCAGCATCGGTACCCTACTGGAGCCCGACCTGAAGGAAAAACTAACTCAGTTCTTAAGGTAAAACCAGGACGTTTTCGCTTGGAGTCATGAGGATATGCCCGGGATAGTCCCCCTGATAATGTCCCATCGTCTTAATGTCAGTTTGGATTGTCGACCAGTGAAGCAGAAGAGAAGGGGCATGGCCCCCGAGAGACAGACAGCGGTAGCCGAAGAGGTGAAAAAGCTCCTGAAGGCAAAGTTCATCCGAGAGGTCCACTATCCCGACTAGTTGGCTAATGTCATTCTGGTAAAGAAAAGCAACGGGAAGTGGAGGATGTGTGTGGACTTCACTGACCTCAACAAGGCTTGCCCCAAGGATTGCTATCCGCTACCCAAGATAGACCTCCTTATGGATTCTACGGTAGGTCCCTCACTCCTCTCGTTTATGGATGCTTACTCGGGGTACAACCAGAACAGCATGTACCCTGGGGATGAAGAGAAGACTGCGTTCATCACTGACCAGGGGACGTATTGCTATAAGGTTATGCCATTCGGTCTCAAGAATGCCAGGGCTACCTACCAATGCCTGGTCAACTACATGTTCAAGGGCCTGATTGGGAAGTCTGTGGAAGTATATGTGGATGATCTGCTGGTCAAGAGCCGGGACGAGTCCGACCACCTTAAGCATCTGGCCGGGGCCTTTACCATTTTGAGAAAATTCAGGACGAGGTTGAACCCGGCCAAATACACCTTTGGCGGCTCATTCGGGAAATTTTTGGGCCATCTAGTCAGCAGACGGGGAATTGAGGCAAACCCTGAAAAGATCAAAGCCACCATCAACATGCGGTCGCCCAAGTCGATGAAGGAAGTTCAGAGCCTAGCTGGACGGGTGGCCGCACTGAACAGATTTGTCTTCTGATCTATCGACCGGTGCCTGCCATTCTTTAAGGTCCTCCGCAAAGCGTTCCAGTGGTCAGAAGTGTGTGAAGAGGCGTTCCAGGAACTCAAAAAATACTTGGCGTCCCCTCCTCTACTCTGAATACCCGTGCCGGGGGAAGAATTGTTCTTATCCTTGGCAATGTCACCCTCAGTGGTCAGCTCGACACTCGTTAGGGAAGAGCACGGGATACAATTCCCAGTGTACTATACCAGCCGGGCGTTACAGGGCGCAGAGAGTAGATACCCCCGTATCAAAAAACTGGCGTTCACCCTCATCACCTCGGCCAAAAGGCTCCGTCCGTACTTTCAGGCCCATGTCATTATGGTCCTCACAGATCAACCTCTCCGCAGAATCCTCAGCCGTCCAGACACGTTCGGGAGGCTCGTCAAGTGGGCATTGGAGTTAGAAGAATTTGAAGTGATCTACCGACCCCGGACTGCCATCAAGGGACAAACTGTAGCAGACTTTCTGGTTGAGTTCACGAATCAAGAGGACCCGGTTGAAGAGTCTGAGCCTTCGGCCCTACCGTCCGGGTTACACTCTGACATCCCACCTGGGTACTGCATATGGACGGTTCATCGAATCAGCAAGGCAGTGGGGCAGGAATCATCCTAACTACCCCCGACGACATCCAGCTCGAGTACGCCCTAAGGTTTGGATTCCGTGCCTCCAACAACGAGGCTGAATACGAAGCCCTATTGGTTAGATTCCAATTGGCCATTTCTATGAGTGCGCAACAGGTCCAGGGATACAGCGATTCCCAGCTCGTGGTCAATCAGGTCAACCAAGAGTACGAAGCACGGGAAGACAATATGGTAGCCTACTTGGCTCTTGTCCAAGCGGTTTCCAAGAAGCTCCGGGGATTTTCTATCACGCAGATACCGAGAGAGGAAAATATCAGGGCCGATCAGTTGGCCCACCTTGCCTCATCTTCTTAGTCAGACTTGCCCGGGACAAGGATAGAATATCTACCCGAGCCAAGTGTGATCAACTCAGAAGGCATGGAAGTAGATCCGGTCACCCTGGGACCCAGCTAGATGGACCTGTTTGTGACATTCTTGACAAAAGGGGCGTTACCAGACGAGAAAGAAGAAGCATGTCGGGTCAAGTACCGGGCGGCCCGATACCATCTTGTTGACGGCATCCTCTACTAGAGGGGTTTCACTATCCTGTACCTCCGCTGTGTCCACCCTGCGCAAGTCCAAGCGATATTGTTTGAAATCCACAAAGGAGTGTGCGGGAATCACATCGGATGTCGAACACTCTCCAGGAAGGCCCTAATGCAAGGTTACTACTGGCCAACCATGGCCCGGGATTCCCAGGAATACGTCAGAAGGTGTGACAAGTGTCAAAGATACTCTCCCATAATCAACCGACCGGGAGAGCTCCAGACACCAATCCATAGCCCTTGGCCATTCGCACAGTGGGGAATCGACATAGTCGGTCCCTTGCCGATGGGTGACACGAGAATTTTTCTGTGTGCGCTTGTGTGCTATACCCAAGTGTAGGTAATCGTGCAAGTAGTAATCTGGTTAAGTCCAGGTCGATCCCACAAGGAAGGTGGTAAACTAAATACTTAGATTAATCTCAAAAAGGGAAAATAAAATTCAATATTTTAAAGAAATGTAGAACACAAAGTCCCACAATTTATCAACTACTAAAAATAATTAAACTAAAATAAACTAATTGCCAACTAATTAATTAAAGTGATAATTTAAAATGTGTTTTTCTTAATTAAAAAGGAATGTTGGGATTACACGAATCCACCGCGACCTAGCCATCTACCATGCAGTTGCATTGAAGCTCAATGGAGTACGTCCTCAACAGTATTCCGTATTTCTCTTAGAATAAAGAATCCATAGCCCTTTTATGTCCAGGGCTATATCATCACATTGGAGTTTGAAATACACAAAAGCGGTTTAAATCAATAGTTAAGACTCTTACCTACAATGGTATTAGCATTGAGGGTGGTTTGCAAAAGGTATTGAAGAAAAATGCCTCAAGGGTTAAAATTCACAGACTGTTTTGACAAACTGAGCGTTTGGGGACAGTTTGATAACAATCCAGTAAAACAGAAAGTCTAGGAATACTGTATAGAAGGTCCTCAAGAAAAAGGGTGTTCGATCGATCGACGCGCTTTCGATCGATCGAACTACCTCGTCTCTCGATCGATCGAACTGTCTTCGATCGCTCAACTGTGTCTCTGGCCGATCGATCGAACTACCTCGATCGATCGAACACAGGGATTATTCTGCTGCATGCCAGAGGTCTAAGATCACGGTTTCATCGTGATCTCCCAACCCGGGGACTACTCAGACATCGTCTGGAGTGTCACAGATTTATTATTAACGTAACAATTCATTAAGGTTGTGTTTGGATGAGGTTTAAACATGCAATCAATGAAAATCTATGATTTATCAACTACCAACACGTAAAACGATGATCTATGCAGATTTAACTATGTAAACTACTAAAAGAATGCAAACAAAACTGATATATCAAAACCTGGAACGAACGAGCTATTAATGACCTTTAAACTTTACTTGAATTCAATGTTCAATCACCAAAACCTACAAAAATCAAAGTAGAACACTCTCTCTCTATGAAAAAACTGATAAAATGTAAAATGGGCGTCCCTATGGACGTCTACAATATGAGTATAAATAGCAGAAACCTAATGCTAGGGTTCCCCCATATATTCTGCTGCGTGCGCGTAAAAATCTGATAAAAGGCATGTTCGATCGATTGAATGTTTCTCGATCGATTGAACTCTTGGGGACTTCGATCGCTTGAAATTATCTCGATCGATCGAACCTTTGATCGATCAAATGGTCTTCAATCGCTCGAATTCTATATTTCAGCTTTTACATGTCTTCTTTAGAATTCAGCATTTCCCTTCATCGTTATCTTTATATTCTTCACACAGCAACTGCAGTCTGTACAAATTACAGCTAAAAACGCACAACTTATCATAGTTTAATCAATATGTTCATAAACTAGCATTGTAATTCAAATTGCAGATAAATGGAGGAATTGTAAACTAAATCCATACTTTTTCTTCTTTTAGCGCGGTTGTATTTTACAAATACTCCCGCTTGTCACAACCCCCAACTAGCGAGTTGCTAGTCACTAGCAATAGAGCGAAAATAAAAACAAGCTAAACTATAACTATAATGGAAAAACTAAAATACTAAACTAGACTAATAAACTAACATAGCAAGAAAGAAAACTATCTAACTCACTTTCGCAGGAATCGCGGTTGCATTTAGAGAATACAACAAGTCGTTAAACCCCTAGGTTCCCCCTAGCGGACGAGTGTTGTCTCGTGAGGGTTTGTAGTGAATATACCCACAAAATTATCTGATTTAGCTCAAAAAGATATAGAACAATCTTTTAAACATTCCCCTTTTTATTCAACTATTAATTTAGCTCTACAGACATATCATCCTCATTCAAACCATGAAAGAAATGCACATGTTCCTCATGTCACCAAGATAAAAATAACACAAGTGTCACATCCATGTATCCGTGTGTGTGTGACATTAACAGCTATACATCGAACTTTATCTAGAGTTGTTTAAACAATCATACTCTCAGAACTTGTAGTTTCAACTCAATCCTCACATAGTTATTACACTAACATTTGAACATCTCACCGAAACTTGGTGAATAATAGTCGAATATGGTACAAAATCTTTGAGAGGAGTGATTTTTTTTTTTGGATACTAATGCTTTCATACTTGACTCTATAAAAGACGAACATTTTAGAGTGTATAGTCTCATGAAAGGAATACTACTTATTAGAGGAGCGAAATACCGTGGATAACTCAACTTACACTTTCATGTTTAAACTAAGTCATCGAGAATCATTAAGGCTTTGACTCTTTGGATTTTTTTTTTTTAGTGGGATAGAAATGAAAGGGTAAGAACTTGCACATCTTTATCATGTGACTGTATTTAGTAATTTGTTTACTTTCCTCCAACCATCCTTTCCATACATATCATCATTCATTATATATATATATATATATTTTTTTTCTTTTTTTTTTTTTTGATATATCAATATGGATATATGCAGCCCTTCTCACCACTATTCCCTCCTCATACTTCAACAATCTAATCACATTGGGTGTGCAATGGGGTGTATTTAGGTCAATGTATAAAGTTAGGAATTTAGAATTTCATATGGTTTCGGCATGATTTATTAGGCGAGGGGTTAAGAACAGCACATATTCAGAGATGTCAATGTAGGTAAATGGAAAGGTAAGGAGTAAGCAAGGATGGCTTAAATCATTTTCCCAACTTCTTAATTTTAACACTTAAATGTCCATTGAGTTTTAATTGGTAAATCCTGAACGTTCTCATCTATTAAGAAGCCAAAATAAAGAATTAGAAACTATTCAACGAATTCTAATCGGCATTTTCAATGAAGACAATTCGAAATTAATGTGATAATTTCCTCAGCAATGAAGATCGGATTCAAAAGCTCACTAAGGGTGACTAGTTTTCACTACTTCATTCTTTAAAGTACAAAAGTTGTATTAACTCTTATTTTAAGTTTTCTGCATAGCTATTAACATGTGCAAATGATTTGGATACAAGCATGGTCAACATATGCATTCATCCTAGAGAACTAGAAAAATGTGTGAACTTAATTCATAAAAGGATGAGAATAAAATGATCGTGTCATTGCTTGATAACAGCTAAACAGAAGTGAATATTCAAAATAATTCTACCAATTTAATTCAAAAATTGAAATTTAGGAAATTTTGAAATTTTAAGTTAATTCTAACTTCGAATGGAGATTGTATGACATTAGCAATAGATAAAGCGGTCCAGATTGTTAGGTAACTAATATGCACAGGTGATTATCTATCTACATCCCACCCCCAACTGAAAATTGCAATGTCCACAGCAGACGATTTTCAAAGATAGATAGAGAGATATCACCTGATGTATATAATCATAAGAATCAGAAGTGTAACAACCTATACAGAAGGCATACAAACTCCAAACAGCAACAAGGAAAACAGGAATTAACTATAAAGCAAGGGATCCATGCATAAAACAGAACGCATCACTGGACAAATAATAAGATGAAAGAACAAAACAGTGATAATATACATCATACAAACTAAAATCCAAAAAAATACACCACCCACCAATAATACAAAATATCCAAAATTAAATCCAATCAACCAAACAACACCTCCAAATCCAACCACAAGAACCAAAATACACAAACAATCAATAATACCCATCCCCCAGGACTAGACATCATCGGCGACATCCGATAAAATCTCAATAAAAATATCAGGAGCATCCCCACCACCACCCTCAGCAACAGTCGATGCTGCTGGGGCACTCATAGTCGTAGTGTCTAGTGTAGATAAGGATGTGTCAACTACGACGGGAGAAGGTGGAAGTGGTACCTCCGCAGCAGATGGTGTCGCCGATGATATGGATGGATTGGTAGGTGGTGCAGAAACAGGAGGATCAGGCATAGATGGTGCTGCTGAAGTAGATGGTGCGGAAGGATCAACCGGAGGACCAGTAGGAGCAGAGGAAGATGGTGTAGTAGTGGGTGGTGGGGGTGCAGATGGAGGGGAAGATGGGGGCACGATCGGATCAAACCCTAGCTGGACTAATAGGGTCGTCAGCATGGTGGATATGTGATCTATCTTGCCCTCGAGTCTAATCCGGGCCTCCCTCTCCTCTAATAAAAACTCGGGAATCGTAGGGAGAGGCGCAGAAGAGGACTCTCCCTGGGCAGGAGCCTGAGACCGCTGTCTCAACTCAAAACGGGCAACCTCCTCCACCGGGTCAACCTTCTCATCAGAATCACGCTCCTCAGCCTCTGTGGGCGTCCCAGAAGCAGCTCCCTCAGTATCAGTCCCGCCTCCACGTCTCCTCTTCTCTCCCAGCTTTGCCTTGCCTTTTCCTTTTCGCTTCCTGTTCTGCGTATCGGACCGGCGGGAAGCTGTCTCTCCAAAATGACTGCGGGACTAGGCAGTCGCGTCTCCCGCCAAAGGAATGATACCCACATGCTCGATCACCCTATGAATAGCCCAAGCACCCTTCAGGTGCTTCTTGGCCTGAATATAGCGTGTAGGGTGTCGCATGAAGTCGATGTAAAGGCGGGGTAAACAGACTGACTGCCGTGTCCCGATCGCGTATAAGACACGAGCATACCACGCCGCGATCTTCTCCCGATACGAGGTCACTAAAAGGCAATTACTCAGGGCAAGATGGAGCATATGATAATTATCTGTGAGGTAGAGGTCGGATCCCGGATCATCATCGCACACGCCTCCCGTATCCAAGATAGATTCACCTACTTAGGCTGGGAGAATAGTGTGTACCACTGGGGTATAGCACGTATCCGTGAAAGGTACCACGGAGTAGCCAGCCAGGCAGTCTCAAGGGGACGCTCGATCATGACCTTCCGTGACTGGAAGTAACGGGTGTACCAAACGCGGTCTTCCTCGTTTCTAAACTCGTGATCTAGAACTGGGTCGGGTATAGCGAGGTCGAACGGCTTAGATTTGTGGTAGCCAGTGATCGGATTCATGATAAAGCCCTGAAAAGGAATAAGCAATGAGAGAACACATTAGAATAGGGCAATTACAAAAGAGAAAGAAATTGCCACACTTCGATCGATCAAATCCTATTTGATCGATCGAGCATGTTGCATGTTTGATCGCTCGAGAATGTTCAATCGATCGAATGGATGCTGGGTTCAATCGATCGAAACCCGTTCGATCGATCGAGAACAGCGAAAATCAGTGGCAACGATGGAGAGTAGGAATAGCCCGAAAACAACAAAAACGTTCATAACACTAAGAAAAGGAGTTAAAGAATAAATGGGGGCACCCCCATATGAATTTGAAATGGAAAAAAATACGAGGGGTGACTCGGGGGCTCACCTCTAGAGACGTGCTGGGTGTAGGGTGTCAATGGAGCCACTGACGATCCGGAGAATCCGGAGCTCCTTAATGGATGTAGTTTGAAGTGGGGGAAGCCAAAATCGTGGGAGGTCCTTTCTGTGTTCGATCGCTCGAGTAAAGGGGAGAGAATGAGTGACTGATTGAAACTTCGTAACGACGCCTTGTTTAAAAAAAGGTTTCGATCGATCGAGTATGAGCAATCGATCGAACAGTCGATCGATTGAGTTCTTCTCAAGCGCTCGAGAGGATGACACGCTCGATCGATCGAGACACGTTCGATTGATCGAACATAGAAATCCTACAATATTTCTGAATTGAGAAATTACACACCCCCAACTAACCAACATTGATCTGGTCATACAGAATAAGGATAAAACAGTGCATTGCCAGAATATGTAAGCCAAAAACGTCAACCTCATAATAGAACATTATAAATTTTATATAAATAAATCCTTAAAATATCATCCACTTATAATATTCATGCCCCCAACTTGGTGTTTAAAACCTTATTGATAAAGAAAAACGAAAAGAAAGCTGAAATTACTGAAAACTCCGTCTAGGAATACACTTCAATTGATGAAATAAAGTAAAAATGACAGAAAACAATTGAAGTTAAACACTATGCTTCGAGAATGAAAATTTCTTCTTCCACAACTTCTTCCTCCACCAGAACTGCAAATGTAGAGTCTGAACTTGATGATTCCCTTTCCCTAAACAAGCGGAAAGCAGCGAGGACATCATTGAGCAAGGCCGAACTCTCTAAGAAATTGATATCACCGACAACAGGAGATCCAGATGGAGACAAAGATAATGGAGTGTAATAGCGCATCTGTAACACCCTGTATTTCCTTTCCATTAATAAATGTTTATTTCAATTTAATTTCTATTTAAAAATAATTATCTGGGGCCAAACCGTAATTTTCTTAAATATAGAAAAATATTTTCTATGGTTTCAAAATCAATATCTATATTTTTGTACAACCCAGAATTTATTCCTACGCTAATATTATTTTCTGCATTTTTATTTCAACCGTAATAATACCAGTTTTAATTTCAATCTGCGTCTATACCTCGACTTGGGTGTGGGAGCACGTGAGCTCAACCACATCGTACGTTTTCCATGGCCATCTTGGAGCCCAAAACTGTGGATTTATATATACGTTGGTTTTTCTCTCTCTTTCTCACAGTCTCTCATCTCTCACTCCCAAAACTCTCTCAATTCTCTCAATCACTCTCTTGCTCTCTCAAGACAACACACACTTAACACACATAGAGTATATACATATACATACACACAGTTACACATACATAGCTATACATATATCAAGAAACGGAGGAGAATTCTCTAAACGACTGAATCGACGGCGGAAATTCTCCATCTCAAATTCTCTGTATAATTGCCTTCAGTGAGTATCATAAACTCACTCGCCATGTTTATATAAGTATAATTCAGTATATATATGTGTGTATATGGGTATATATATAGATACACCATTGAAGGCTTTGAATTGGAGTTTTACAAAACTCAACCAAAATTAATTCCATGAATTGATTATGGAAGATCTTAGTCCCAATAGGCTACGGTTCGAATCCTACAGAGTAATTCATCCATATCGAGACGAACGGTTGATTTAAAGTTTTGACACCCTTACTTTAATCGCGAATATCTATAGATATAACCTGTAATCGTATAAATTGATAGCATATTCTTAATCTACGCGGAAAACTGAAGAGATCCATATATTGCACGACATGTTTGAAACAGAATCTGAAATGGGTGTAATTTCAGTTTAAGACCAGAAACAAGGGAAAACGAGAAAGAGGATGAAACTGCAAAAACTCGCGCGCGTGAGGCTCTCTCGCGTGAACCATTTTCCCCCTTCGTGCGCGCGACTCAATCGTGCGACACCCGCTACCTATTCGCTCGCGCAGACCGCTCACGTGACCCATTCCCCCCTTGGCGCGGGCGACCAGGTAATTTGAGCAGTTTCTGTATTTTTATATAAGGGACTATTTGGAAAAGGTTTTGAAAGTTTTTAAAGAACTGTTTGACAAATATACTGTTTTAAAGGCTCACTATTAGAAATTGGACTTGTAAGAATGTTTTAGACTGAGATTTACGTTGAACGAATATTCAGCTTTTGAGATAAATAACGGTTACTGCAAACTGTGAACATTGACATACACATTAGGGTCGAGGTTGTGTCAACATGCATGTGTGTGAGAAAGCGTGAAAAGAGTAAAGAGTGGCGGTCTGTTGTGTGACCTCAATATCGATCGGATATTATTCCTGGTATTGGAGGCGACAGTGTAGAGTTACGGCTTAGATATCGATCGAACATTATTCCTGGTATCTAGGGTGCTTGTTTCGGATATCGATCGGATATTATTCCTGGTATCCGAAATGATGGTATTGAGTTACGGCTTAGATATCGATCGAATATTATTCCTGGTATCTAGGGCACTTGTTTCGTATATCGATCGGATATTATTCCTGGTATCCGAAATAATGGTATTGAGTTACGGCTTAGATATCGATCGGATATTATTCCTAGTATCTAGGGCGCTCGTTTCGGATATCGATCGGATATTATTCCTGGTATCCGAAATGATGGTATTGAGTTACAGCTTAGATATCGATCGGATATTATTCCTGGTATCTAGGGCGCTCGTTTTGGATATCGATCGGATATTATTCCCGGTATCCGAAGCGATGGTATTGAGTTACGGCTTAGATATCGATCGGATATTATTCCTGGTATCTAGGGCGCTTGTTTCGGATATCGATCGGATATTATTCCTGGTATCCGAAATGATGGTATTGAGTTGCGGCTTAGATATCGATCGGATATTATTCCTTGTATCTAGGGCGCTTGTTTCGGATATCGATTGGATATTATTCCTGGTATCCGAAATGATGGTATTGAGTGCGGCTTAGATATCGATCGGATATTATTCCTGGTATCTGAAGCTGTGGTATGGTGTGCTGTTTTGGGTATCGATCGGATATTATTCCTGGTATTTGAGGTAATGGTTTGGTTGAGTCGGTTTTTGGTTGAGAGAAAAGAGTCAGAAAGATGAGATGTTACATTGTTCATGCACGGTTGCATATTTATTGCTTACTATATTTCCCCGTGACTTATGTTGGAATTGGAACCTTGAATCTATTGCTTTTTAAAGTTAAATTGCACCGTTGCTTATATGCTTATATATACATTGCGAGCACTTGTTTATTTTGCTCACCAGCTTGCATAAGCTGACGGCGTTGATGCGTCCTGGACTGTATGTCCAGATTTTCAGGGTCAGGAGCAGCCAGGGTACTTCGACTATGCTAGTTAGAGGCAGGCGACTTTCCAGGAGGCTGCTTTATATTTCCTATGTCTTTTTAATTTCGAGTTGTAATAAACTAGTTTTAGACATTTGAATAAGGGCTTTTGTGCCTAAGACCAGGACTTATGTAATAATTAGTAAGTTTAATTTTGGAGCTTATGTGTATTAGTATCCTTTCTTTTAGAAATGCTGTTAAGTTATTTTGTTGCAGGGATAATTGGTCATACTCACTTGTCACGACCTACGAGTCCATAAAGGAAATTAAATGCTTTCCTGTATTATGCTACGTCGGGGCGTGACAGGCTTTTTGGTATCAGAGCCAGGTTATGGCTCGACCTACGACACATAGGATCTCCCGTTAAGATAGAATTAAGATAAGATAGTTCGACTTTATTCCGTGTTTAGTCGCTTTCTATCGTTGAGAATTTTCTTTCTTCTCGAGAAGTTGATCGCATTCTTTTGATTGATGGATAGGTGTCGTCCTCTCGATTATATGGCTGGAAGAAATCTCAAAAATCGTCCTGCTATTGAAGATGCACCCCCGGTAATAGATCCAACTGGAATGTTTGAGGCTTTTGTAAGGAGATTGGAGAGGGTTAGCGATCAGAACGCACGGAGCAATAATTAGAATGAGAATCATAACAGGAATGGAAGGCAAGCCCACCAGACTGGAGACAAGCTTTTCAAGGAGTTTTGCGCCCTGCGACCTGAGTATTTTGCTGGGACCGATGAACCTTGGCAAGCGGAACAGTGGCTACGCCAAATGGAGCGTATCTTTGAGACCATAAAGTGCACGGATCTGGAGAAGAAGCGTCTGGCTATCTTTCAGTTGTCTTATGCAACGGCTGATTGGTGGGATGCTGAAAAGGCGACTATTGGGGAAGAAGCTGCAAGGAGAATGCCATGGGTGGTGTTCAAGGAAAGATTTCTCGAGAAGTATTTCCTTGAAGAAGAGAAGGACAATAGAGAGAAAGAGTTTATGGAATTGACTCAAGGAAATCTGACTGTCCGTGAGTACACTACTCGGTTTGAACGGTTGTCTCGCTTTGCTCCACATATAGTGGACACATCCCTAAGGAAAATCAAGAAGTATCATCGGGGTCTCAACTTGTCTCTCCGACATCTGACTATGGGGCATCTGGGCCAGTCATTTGAAGCTCTGGTGAGATTGGCTACGGGGTTAGAGAATGATGGTTGTCAGAATTCGAAGCCGTTTGGAAATCGACCTCAGCAGAAGGGTTATTCTGGACAGAAACTAGGGCATCCTCAGGGACAGAAAAGGACCTGGGATGGAGGGAAGAAACCTCAACAGACACAAGCAGTACAACAATATCCGCCTCGAGCAACAGGAGGGAACAACAACAATAACTGCTTCAATTGTGGTAATCCTGGTCACCGAGCTAAAGATTGCAGACTGACTAGGCGTGCTGATCATCCGGGAATTGCGTGCTATAATTGTGGCATGCCAGGTCACATAAGTCCGGAATGCAAGGCTCCTAGGAGAGGCAATTCCGGCCAGCAAGGACAGGCCCGCCTAAATGCTGTTATTCCCGAGGCTGCTGGTTATGAAGAAACAGGGTATGAAAAAGGTGCTTATGAGGAGGAACTGCCCGAGCAACAGACAGTGGAAGGTACTCTAACCATGTTTAACTCTCATGTTAAAGTTTTATTTGACATGGGTACTACACATTCCTTTATATCTGTTAAGATTGTTCAGAAGTTGGGAATAGTACCGCAACGTTTAGTTGAAGCTTTGAGTGCTGCCTCACCCTTAGGAACCACCGTCAAGTTATTATATATATGTAAGGATTGTCCTTTATGGTTAGGAGACCGTGAACTTTTGGCAAGATTGGTGGTTCTGTCAATGAAAGAATTTGATATAATCCTGGGAATGGATTGGCTCGAGAAGAATCATGCGAAGTTGGATTGTGCAAGGAAGAGGATCACATTTGCGGACAATGGGAATTGACTCTTCAATTTCCAATGTAACCCTTCGGGTGATATGTTCCTCACTAGATGCCTAGCAAACATTGAGGTTGTCAGTGCAGAGGTGACAGTATCATCAATACCGGTGATCAAAGAGTTCGAGGAAGTATTCTGAGATATTTCTGGATTACCACCTGAGAGGGACATAGAATTCTGTGTGGAACTGGTACCAGGCACTCGACCTATAACCAAGGTTCCCTACAGGATGGCCCCTACTGAGTTGTCGGAGCTGAAGGAACAAGTTCAAGAACTTGAGGAGTTGGGTTTTGTTCGTCCAAGTACTTCACCCTGGGGAGCACCAGTGTTGTTTGTGAAGAAGAAGGATGGGACAATGCGGTTGTGTATTGACTACCGAGCACTGAATAAGGTTACTATCAAGAATAAGTATCCTTTACCTCGGATAGACGATCTGTTTGATCAGTTGCAATGAGCCACGACCTTTTCTAAGATTGATCTATGGTCAGGATATCACCAGTTGAGGGTGCGGAAGGAAGACATACCCAAGACTGCTTTCAGGACGAGATACAGACACTATGAGTTCTTAGTGATGCCGTTTGGGATGACGAATGCTTCGGCGGTGTTTATGGATTTGATGAACAGAGTATTCAGGCCCTATTTGGATCAATTCGTTATTGTCTTTATTGATGACATTTTGATCTATTCCAAGTCAGAGGAAGAGCATGAACAACATCTAAGGATCGCATTACAGACTCTCAAGGATCACTGCATGTATGCTAAATTCAGCAAGTGTGAATTCTGACTTTAGGAAGTTAAGTTCCTCGGGCATGTGATCTCACAACAAGGAATCGCAGTTGACTCCTCAAAGACCGATGCAGTGGTGAATTAGACTCGGTCGACTACTGCTACAGAAGTCAGATGTTTTCTGGGACTCGCTGGTTACTATCGGAGGTTTGTAGAGGGTTTCTCCAAGATAGCAGCCCCGTTAACCGGTTTGACTAAGAAAGATTTGAAGTTTGAATGGACTGATAAGCATGAACACGCTTTTCTGGAATTGAAAGAGAGATTGACAACAGCGCCAGTGCTTGCGATACCAAAGGATGGTGAGGTGAGAAGTTCACTATTTTTAGTGATGCCTCTTATCAAGGATTGGGATGTGTCCTTATGCAAGATGGAAAGGTCATAGCCTATGGTTCACGGCAGTTGAAGCCAAATGAATTGAATTACCCAACTCATGATTTGGAGCTAGCAGCAGTAGTGTTCGCACTTAAGATCTGGAGACACTACCTCTACGGGGAGAAGTTTGATTTGTTCTCAGACCACAAGAGCCTCAAGTATTTGTTTACTCAGAAAGAGCTGAACATGAGGCAACGTCGGTGGATGGAGCTGATTAAGGACTACGACTTCACATTAGAGTACCACCCTGGTAAGGCTAATGTAGTTGCTGACGCCCTAAGTCGGAAACCTCGAGGAACGATTGCTTCATTGATGTTGAGGGAATGGAAAGCTTTAGAGACAATCGCAGAATTTGATATGCATATTTCTGAGGGAAGTGTCGAGCAACACTTTGGATGCCTCATGGTACAACCAACACTTGTGAGTCGGATCATCGAGGCCCAAAAGGAAGACGAGAAATTTCAAGCATGGTTTGCCATGATGTCAGAAAAGGACCCTACAGAATGGAAGGTTGGGACCGATGGAGGATACCGATGTCGAGACAGATTGTGCGTGCCAGATTTTGGAGATTTGAGAAAAGATATTCTTGAAGAAGCACATAAATCGAGACTGACAGTACACCCAGGAGGAACAAAGATGTATAAGGATTTGAAGAGAAATTTCTGGTGGGAAGGGATGAAACGAGAAGTAGCCGAGTTTGTGTCTAAATGTTTGACTTGTCAACAAGTGAAGGCCGAACATCAGAGACCCTCAGGATTGTTACAACCCTTACCTGTTCTGGGATGGAATTGGGAACACATAACTATGGATTTCGTGGTTGCACTGCCCCGGTCACAACAGAATCATGACGCGATTTGGGTAATTGTGGATTGTCTGACGAAGTCTGCACACTTTATCGCGTATAATATGACTTACCCAGTAGAAAGGATGAGTCGAATGTACCTACAGCAAGTGGTGCGACTGCACGGTGCGCCTGTGTCGATTGTATCAGATCGCGATACACGTTTTACCTTGGGATTTTGGGAAAGTTTGCAAAAGGCTATGGGAACTTCGCTCAAGATGAGTACTGCATTCCATCCTCAGGCCGATGGACAGACCGAGCGTGTTAATCAGATTATGGAAGATATGCTCAGAGCTTGTGCAATCGACTTTGAAGAGTCTTGGGAGACGCACTTACCGTTGGTCGAATTTGCGTATAACAACAATTATCACTCGAATATTGGGATGGCACCGTTTGAAGCCTTGTACGAACGGCCATGTCGATCTCCTTTGTGTTGGGCTGAAGTGGGAGACACAGAACTTTTGGGACCAGAGTTAGTAAGAGAGACTAATGAGAAGATTTCACTGGTCAAAGAAAGAATGAAAACTGCCCAGAGTAGACACAAGAGTTATGCGGATCGGCGTCGAAAGGATTTGGAGTTCAGTATCGGAGATCACATACTCCTTAAGGTTTCACCCGTTCGGGGAGTAGTACGTTTTGGTCAGAAAAGAGGGAAGTTGGCACCCCGTTTCATCGGACCATTTGAAATCTTGGAGCGAGTTGGAAAAGTGGCTTATCAGCTCGCGTTGCCACCAAAGATGTCTGGTGTTCATAATGTATTCCATGTCAGTATGTTAAGGAAATACATACGGGACCCTTCGCATGTGGTTAATTTTGATGATATTGATACAAGTCAGAATGTTGTCTACAAGGATAGACCTGTGAGGATTCTTGACCAGAGTATCAAGAGGCTGAGGAGAAGAGACGTTCCTTTGGTTAAGGTTCAGTGGAGGCATCATGACGAGGGAGAGGCGTCGTGGGAGTTAGAGTCAGACATGACGACTAGATACCCCGAGTTGTTTCAGGACTAGTTAGCTCACATTTCGGGGAAAAACCTCTGTTAAGGTGGGTAGAGTGTAACACCCTGTATTTCCTTTCCATTAATAAATGTTTATTTCAATTTAATTTCTATTTATAAATAATTATCTGGGGCCAAACCGTAATTTTCTTAAATATAGAAAAATATTTTCTATGGTTTCAAAATCAAAATATCTATATTTTTGTACAACCTAGAATTTATTCCTACGCTAATATTATTTTCTGCATTTTTATTTCAACCGCAATAATACCAGTTTTAATTTCAATATGCGTCTATACCGCGACATGGGTGTGGGAGCACGTGAGCTCAACCACACCGTGCGTTTTCCATGGCTTTCTTGGAGCCCAAAACTGTGGATTTATATATACGTTGGTTTCTCTCTCTCTTTCTCACAGTCTCTCATCTCTCACTCCCAAAACTCTCTCAATTCTCTCAATCACTCTCTTGCTCTCTCAAGACAACACACACTTAACACACATAGAGTATATACATATACATACACACAGTCACACATACATAGCTATATATATCAAGAAACGGAGGAGAATTCTCTAAACGACTGAATCAACGGCGGAAATTCTCCATCTCAAATTCTCTGTATAATTGCCTTCAGTGAGTATTATAAACTAACTCGCCATGTTTATATAAGTATATGTATATGTGTATATGGGTATATATATAGATACACCATTGAAGGCTTTGAATTGGAGTTTTACAAAACTAAACCAAAATCAATTCCGTGAATTGATTATGGAAGATCTTAGTCCCAATAGGCTACGGTTCGAATCCTACGGAGTAATTCATCCATATCGCGATGAACGGTTGATTTAAAGTTTTGACACCCTTACTTTAATCGCGAATATCTAGAGATATAATTCGTAATCGTATGAATTGATTGCGTATTCTTAATCTACGCGGAAAACTGAAGAGATCCATAAATTGAACGACATGTTTGAAATAGAATCTGAAAATGGGTGTAATTTCAGTTTAAGACCAGAAATAGGGGAAAACGAGGAAGATGATGAAATAGCAAGAATTCGCGCGCGCGACCCGCTCGCACGAACCATTTTCCCCCTTTGCGCGTGCGACTCGCTCGCGCGCGCGACACCTGCTGCCCATTCGCTCGCGCAGACCGCTCGCGCGACCTGTTCTCCCACTTCGCGAACGCGACTCGCTCGCGCGACCAGGCATTTGAGCAGTTTCTATATTTTTATATAAGGGACTGTTTGGAAAAGGTTTTGAAAGTTTTTAAAGAACTGTTTGACAAATATACTGTTTTAAAGGCTCACTGTTAGAAATTGGACTTGTAAGAACGTTTCAGACTGAGATTTACGTTGAACGAATATTCAGCTTTTGAGATAAATAACTGTTACTGCAAACTGTGAACATTGACATACATATTAGGGTCGAGGTTGTGCCAACATGCATGTGTGTGAGAAAGCGTGAAAAGAGTAAAGAGTGGCGGTCTGGTGTGCGACCTCAATATCGATCGGATATTATTCCTGGTATTGGAGGCGACAGTGTTGAGTTACGGCTTAGATATCGATCGAATATTATTCCTGGTATCTAGGGCACTCGTTTCGGATATCGATCGGATATTATTCCTGGTATCCGAAATGATGGTATTGAGTTACGGCTTAGATATCGATCGGATATTATTCTTGGTATCTAGGGAGCTTGTTTCGGATATCGATCGGATATTATTCCTGGTATCCGAAATGATGGTATTGAGTTACGGCTTAGATATCGATCGGATATTATTCCTGGTATCTAGGGCGCTTGTTTCAGATATCGATCGGATATTATTCCTGGTATCCGAAATGATGGTATTGAGTTACGGCTTAGATATCGGTCGGATATTATTCCTGGTATCTAGGGCGCTCGTTTCAGATATCGATCGTATATTATTCTTGGTATCCGAAGAGAAGGTATTGAGTTACGGCTTAGATATCGATCGGATATTATTCCTGGTATCTAGGGCGCTCGTTTCGGATATCGATCGGATATTATTCCTGGTATCTGAGGTAATGGTTTGGTTGAGTCGATTTTTGGTTGAGAGAAAAGAGTCAAAAAGATGAAATGTTACATTGTTCATGCACGGTTGCATATTTATTGCTTACTATATTCCCCCATGACTTATGTTGGAATTGGAACCTTGAATCTATTGCTTTTTAAGTTAAATTGCACCGTTTCTTATATGCTTATATATACATTGCGAGCACTTGTTTATTTTGCTCACCAGCTTGCATAAGCTGACAGCGTTGATGCGTCCTGGACTGTATGTCCAGATTTTCAGGGTCAGGAGCAGCCAGGGTACTTCGACTATGCTAGTTAGAGGCAGGCGACTTTCCAGGAGGTAGCTTTATATTTCCTATGTCTTTTTAATTTCGGGTTGTAATAAACTAGTTTTAGACATTTGAATAAGGGTTTTTGTGCCTAAGACCAGGACTTATGTAATAATTAGTATGTTTTTAAAGAACTGTTTGACAAATATACTATTTTAAAGGCTCACTGTTAGAAATTTGACTTGTAAGAACGTTTCAGACTGAGATTTACGTTGAACGAATATTCAGCTTTTGAGATAAATAACGATTACTGCAAACTGTGAACATTCACATACACATTAGGGTCGAGGTTGTGTCAACATGCATGTGTGTGAGAAAGAGTGAAAAGAGTAAAGAGTGGCGGTCTGGTGTGCGACCTCAATATCGATCATATATTATTCCTGGTATTAGAGGGGACAGTGTTGAGTTACGGCTTAGATATCGATCGGACATTATTCCTGGTATCTAGGGTGCTTGTTTCGGATATCGATCGGATATTATTCTTGGTATCCGAAATGATGTTATTGAGTTACGGCTTAGATATCGATCGGATATTATTCCTGGTATCTAGGGCACTTTTTTCGTATATCGATCGGATATTATTCCTGGTATCCGAAATGATGGTATTGAGTTACGGCTTAGATATCGATCGGTTATTATTCCTAGTATCTAAGGCGCTCGTTTCGGATATCGATCGGATATTATTCCTGGTATCCAAAATGATGGTATTGAGTTACAGCTTAGATATCGATCGGATATTATTCCTGGTATCTAGGGCACTTTTTTCGTATATCGATCGGATATTATTCCGGGTATCTGAAATGATGGCATTGAGTTACGGCTTAGATATCGATCGGATATTATTCCTAGTATCTAGGGCGCTCGTTTCGGATATCGATCGGATATTATTCCTGGTATTCAAAATGATGGTATTGAGTTACGGCTTAGATATCGATCGAATATTATTCCTGGTATCTAGGGCGCTCGTTTCGGATATCGATCGAATATTATTCCTGGTATCCGAAGCGATGGTATTGAGTTACGGCTTAGATATCGATCGGATATTATTCCTGGTATCTAGGGCGCTCGTTTTGGATATCGATCGGATATTATTCCCGGTATCCGAAGCGATGGTATTGAGTTATGGCTTAGATATCGATCGGATTTTATTCCTGGTATCTAGGGTGCTTGTTTCGGATATCGATCGGATATTATTCCTGGTATCCGAAATGATGGTATTGAGTTACGGCTTAGATATCGATCGGATATTATTCCTGGTATCTAGGGCACTTTTTTCGTATATCGATCGGATATTATTCCTGGTATCCGAAATGATGGTATTGAGTTACGGCTTAGATATCGATCGGATATTATTCCTAGTATCTAGGGCGCTCGTTTCGGATTTCGATCGGATATTATTCCTGGTATCCAAAATGATGGTATTGAGTTACTGCTTAGATATCGATCGGATATTATTCCTGGTATCTAGGGCGCTCGTTTTGGATATCGATCGGATATTATTCCTGGTATCCGAAGCGATGGTATTGAGTTACGGCTTAGATATCGGTCGGATATTATTCCTGGTATCTAGGGCGCTCGTTATGGATATCGATCGGATATTATTCCCGGTATCCGAAGCGATGGTATTGAGTTACAGCTTAGATATCGATCGGATATTATTCCTGGTATCTAGGGCGCTTGTTTCGGATATTATTCCTGGTATCCGGAATGATGGTATTGAGTTACGGCTTAGATATCGATCGGATATTATTCCTTGTATCTTGGGCGCTTGTTTCGGATATCGATCGGATATTATTCCTGGTATCCGAAATGATGGTATTGAGTGCGGCTTAGATATCGATCAGATATTATTCCTGGTATCTGAAGCTATGGTATGGTGTGGTGTTTTGGATACCGATCGGATATTATTCCTGGTATCTGAGGTAATGGTTTGGTTGAGTCGGTTTTTGGTTGAGAGAAAAGAGTCAGAAAGATGAGATGTTACATTGTTCATGCACGGTTGTATATTTATTGCTTATTATATTCTCCCGTGACTTATGTTGGAATTGGAACCTTGAATCTATTGCTTTTTAAAGTTAAATTGCACCGTTGCTTATATGCTTATATATACATTGCGAGCACTTGTTTATTTTGCTCACCAGCTTGCATAAGCTGACGGCGTTGATGCGTCCTGGACTGTATGTCCAGATTTTCAGGGTCAGGAGCAGCCAGGGTACTTCGACTATGCTAGTTAGAGGCAGGCGACTTTCCAGGAGGCTGCTTTATATTTCCTATGTCTTTTTAATTTCGGGTTATAATAAACTAGTTTTAGACATTTGAATAAGGGCTTTTGTGCCTAAGACCAGGACTTATGTAATAATTAGTAAGTTTTAATTTTGGAGCTTATGTGTATTAGTATCCTTTCTTTTAGAAATGCTGTTAAGTTATTTTGTTGCAGGGACAATTGGTCATACTCACTTGTCACGACCTACGAGTCCATAAAGGAAATTAAATGCTTTCCTGTATTATGCTACGTCGGGGCGTGACATCATCGGTCTATCCTCTTGCGGCGGGGTGTCTGGGGACCTTATGTATGGTCCAAATCCATGGAAAAGTTGATGTGGAAGGAACAGCGGTGGGAATGGTAGATTCATAGTGATATTCCTGACAAAGGGAAACAAAAACGAAAATGGAGAAAATACGTTAAAAAGAGCAACAGAAAAACAAAAAGGAAGAGATAAATAAAGCAAAACGAAAAGGAAAAGAAAGGAATGTGACACAAAGTTCACCTTACTATTGGCCAGATATCTCCAGATACACTAGCTGGTAGAGGGCATTGAAGCCTGAATAGCAAGTAGCTGACATACTCATAGATGTAGGGAACCACATGGATGACCATGAAGTCATCAACATATATGAAAACAGCATTGTGGCGTTCGGGCACCACATCTTGTAAGTCCTCTTCTTCCCATGGCTCCCATATTGAGTCATTTTCCCATTGTTCCATTAGAGCGTCGTCGACCTCCCACACAGCATATCCTTCCGGCTCTCCCTCCTCGCCAGGGAGTTTGATGTGCGTAAATGGGTTGATCTGAAGGAGCGCAGGATCATACGGGATATATCCGTAGGATAAGTCAACGATGTCATCGGCTCCTGGCCCTTGGTATGGAGATAAGCAAAATGCTATTTCATCAGCAGTCCACTGTGGGTTCTGATACTCTGAATCAACCCATGACCCTATCGAGTGAATATCGTCATCTCTCATAGTGGACAGCCTGCACAAGATAAAAGTGGAATAACAGATTAGGATCAGGATCACATTCAAAAAAGACAGACAAAAGATAAAACAAAACAAAAAACAGGAAAAGAAACAATACAACAACATTGGGAGAACGCACTTGGGCGTTTTAGTTTGAAGTATAGTCGGGCTCATCCAATTGGATGTGCTCGATCTCAGGTTGGAAATCTTCTAAAAGCGGTTTTATCCTCTGGCCATTGACCTTGAAACTTCCATTGCTCTTATGATTAAATAACTCCACAGCCCCATGTGAAAAGACAGATTTGACTGTGAAAGGTCTTGTCCACCGGGATCGGAGTTTTCCCGGGAAGAGATGAAGGCGTGAATCATATAATAAAACTTTCTGTCCAGGTTCGAAAGATTTTCAAAAAATTGTTCGGTCATGACGAGCCTTCAACCGTTCCTTGTGGAGTTTGGCATTATCATATGCATCTCGTCAGATTTCTTCCAGTTCTGCCAACTGCAGTTTCTAGAGATGTCCTCCTTCTTTAATGTCAAAGTTTAATGAGTGTGTTGCCCAATAAGCTTTGTGTTCTATTTCGACAGGAAGGTGACACGCCTTACCATACACTAGCCTATATGGAGACATTCCCAAATTTGTCTTAAAGGCCTTGCGGTATGCCCATAAAGCATCAGTCAGTTTGTAAGCCCAATCTTTTCTATTGAAACTAACCGTTTTTTCAAGTATGTGTTTGATTTCAAGGTTAGCCAACTCTGCCTGCCCGTTTGTTTGTGGGTGGTACGCTAGAGCGATTTTATGGTGTACCCCATATTTCTTGAGTAGTGCTTCCAAAGGCCTGTTGCAGAAATGCTTGCCTTGGTCACTTAATAATACTTTTGGGGTTCCGAAACGCAATAAAATGTTTTCCTTAAGAAAAGACATGACTATTTTGTGGTCATTGCGTCTCGTCGGTATTGCTTCCACCCATTTTGATACGTACTCCACAGCTAGGAGTATGTATTCGCAGTTGTTTGATTTAGGGAACGGGCCCATAAAGTCAATGCCCCAATAATCGAATATTTTAATTATGATAATAGGGGTTAAGGGCATAGAATTTCTTTTTGAAACAGTACCTAGCTTTTGACAGCGTTGGCACGATTTACGAAAAGAATAAGCGTCCTTAAAAATGGTGGGCCAATAAAATCCGCTGTGTAGGACTTTTTGTGCGGTCTTTTGGGAAGAAAAGTGGCCACCATACGCTTCAGAGTGGCACGAGGCTAGAATTACGGTTATATCCTCATTAGGGACGCAACGCCTGATGACTTGATCAGCACAATACTTGAATAAATAAGGGTCATCGAAAAAGAAATGGCGTGTAAACGAGAGGAACCGCTTCCTGTCTTGATTCGACCAATGTCTCGGAGTTTGTCCTGCGGCTAGGTAGTTTACTATGTCAGCGTACTAGGGTAAACTCGAGACAGCCATAATTTGCTCGTCTGGGAATTCATCTTTGATTGGTATGGGCTCTGTATTGTCTGTGAATGTTAACCGAGATAAGTGGTCAGCAACCACATTCTATACTCCCTTTTTATCCTTGATAGTGATATCAAATTCCTGGAATAGAAGTATCCAACGGATAAGCCTCTGTTTCGCGTCTTTCTTAGATAACAGGTACTTGAGGGCCGAGTGGTCTGTAAAACAGACTATTGGGGACCCTATCAGATAAGACCTAAATTTATCCAACGCGAAGACTATTGCCAGTAACTCTTTTTCAGTAGTTGTATAGTTCATTTGGGCTTCATTGAGTGTTCTGCTGGCATAGTATATAACATAAGGCTTGTCGTCCTTCCTCTGTCCCAGGACTGCACCAATGGCGTAGTCACTAGCATCGCACATTAGTTCGAATGGCAAACCCCAGTTGGGTGCCTGTATTATCGGTGCGGATGTAAGGTGTTCTTTTAGGGCATCGAAGGATATTTGATAGTTTTTCGACCATTCGAAAGGTGCATCTTTGACGAGTAGTTGGCACAGTGGTCGAGAGATGACACTAAAATTTTGGATAAAGCGTCGATAGAATCCAGCATATCCTAGAAAAGAACGGATGTCTCTAACTGTACGAGGGACAGGTAAATTCAAAATTATATCGATTTTCGCTTTATCGACTTGGATACCTTTGTCAGAGATAATGTGGCCGAGGACAATTCCTTTGGTTACCATGAAGTGGCATTTTTCCCAGTTTAGTACTAGGTATTTGTCCTCGCATCTCGCTAACACGTTTTCAAGGTTTTCTAGGCAGTTATCGAAACTATGGCCAAACACTGAGAAGTCGTCCATGAAAACCTCTAGTGTCTGTTCAACCATATCGCTGAAAATGCTTAACATACACCGCTGAAAAGTAGCAGGTGAATTGCATAATCCAAAAGGCATGCGATGGTAAGCGAACGTACCGAACGGACATGTGAATGTTGTTTTCTCCTGATCTTCAGGAGCAATTTCAATTTGGTTGTACCCACTGTATCCGTCCAAGAAACAATAATGCTTATGACTCGCCACTCATTCTAGCATTTGATCCATGAATGGCAGTGGGAAGTGATCTTTCCGGGTTACAGTATTCAACTTTCGATAGTCAATACACATCCGGCATCCAGTGGGGACATGTGTTGGTACTAACTCGCCATCTTTATTTGGGATTACTGTTATATCGGCCTTTTTGGGCACCACTTGGGTTGGACTAACCCAAGGGCTGTCAGAGATAGGGTATATTATCCCAATGTCTAGAAGTTTTAGGACTTCTTTCTTTACAACTTCTTGCATATTTGGATTCAGACGCCTCTGCATTTGTCGCAAAGGTTTGGCGTCTTCCTCCAGATATATCTTATGGGTGCAAATAGATGGGCTTATGCCTTTCAGGTCGGCAATAGTCCATCCTAATGCTCCCTTGTGCAGTTTGAGCATTTGGATCAACTTATCCTCTTGTTCTAAACTTAACAAGGCTGAGATTATAATGGGATAAGTCTTTTCAGTCCCCAGAAAAACATATTTGAGCTCTTTTGGAAGCTCTTTTAATTCATGTTCAGGAAACTGAAAGTTCGAAGGCATGGTTAACTTCATTTTCGGAGGCAAGGGTTCATATGGGGTGACCCACATGCATTCCTCTCTATCCTCCTCTTTAGTTTCCATCATGAGGCAATCATGATTTAGAGCAGCGTCCATTAGGGTAGAATCGTTGGGTCGATAAGTAACGTTGAATTGTGACACTACCACCTCCAAAGGATCTTTATAGTCAACCAAATCAACCTCGTTTTCGATGATCGTTTCAATGAAGTTCACTTCTTCTTCATCCTCGTATTCTTCAGGTCGGGGATTTGAAAAAATCTTGACATTTAAAGTCATATTCCCGAATACGATGGTCATGATACCACTCCTTATTTTGATTGTGGCATCAATGGTGTTTAGGAATGGACGTCCAAAAATCACTAGGATTTGTGAACATGGATTAGACACAGGTTCAGTGTCCAAAATCACAAAATCCACCAGGAAGACAAATGTGTCTATCTGCACTAGAACGTCCTCCAGTATTCCTCTAAGATATTTGACTGACCTGTCTGCCAATTGCAATGCAACTCTAGTGGGTTTGAGTTCACCCAACCCTAGTTGTTTATATACTGAATATGGCAGCAAGTTCACGCTTGCTCCTAGATCAAGGAGTGCGTTATCTATCCTTTGATTCCCAATTCTACACGAGACAGTTGGGGTGCCAGGGTCTTTAAGCTTTGGAGGCAACTCATTTTGAATTATTGCGCTTGCTTGGCAAGCGACATAAGCATGTTTTTTTTACACTTTGCCTCCTTTTGACCGTGCATAAGTCTTTCAAATACTTAGCGTAGGCTGGCACTTGTTTGATTGCATCAAGGAGTGGGAGATTGATTTTAACTTGTTTGAGCAACTCCAAGAATTCCTGATTCTTTGCCTCGTTTTGGGGTTTCTTAAGCCTTTGAGGGTAAGGTGCAGGGAAAGGGCACTTAGGTAATGCGTCAATGACTGGCTCCTTTCCAGGCCTTCTCTCAACTTCTTCTGCTTCTTTAGGAGTGTCCTTGTTTAATTCTACTGATTTATCATTAGTAGACAACTCCTCTTCTTGAGTGGATGGTTTTCTCCTAATTACCACTTCCTCCTCTTCATACTCCTTGGGCGTAGAACGAGGCATGTTTTGCCCTATGACTTTGCCGCTTCTTAATGTTGTCACGGCTTTTGCCTGTTCATGGTTAGGAGGGCCATTGTTGTATCCCTTGGGGTTTGGAAGTGGTTGAGCAGGAAACGTACCACTCGAACCCTCTTGACGTGCATCCATCCTCTCTAATGTTGCGGACATTTTACTCATCATTTGAATTAACTGTTGTGTTAAGTTTGCATTAGAGAGTGGATCTTCCTCCTGCACCTTCTTGTGAGGTGGAACGTAAATATTTGCTTGTTGGTTGTTAGAGGGTTGAGCTTGGTTGTAGTTGTTTGTTCTATTCTGATTGAATGGCTGTAGGGGTGGCAATCGGGTCGTGTCGGGTCATAATCGTGTCGGGTCATTATCGTGTCGGGTCATTGTCGTGTCGGGTTATAATCGTGTCATTTTTAACGTGTCATAATCGTGTCGGGTTATAATCGTGCCGGGTCATATACGTGTCACCCGTTTAACCCGTCTAACCCGTGTAGGGTGTCATCGGTTCAGTTCGGATCGGATCGAATCGAATCAAATTTTTATTTTTTTATTTTTGATTTTTTTTTTCATGTTTTGAAAACCAATCGAAGTGGTCGGTTCGATCTATTTTGCCAATTTTGACAATAAGATCAATTTTTTAGTTGTAAGTAATTTAAGAAACCCAATCGGCTAGCTCGGTTCGGCTATTCGAAATAAGCTTACAGCCCTACTAAGAACACAAACAAATCTTCCATCAAATGTATCAATTATTAACACGTACATCTTAAATACCAAAATACTACAAATATAGCAACATCTAACTATTATAAACTTAACTCCCAAGCACATCTACACAAACTGAATAAGAAGAAATATTGTTTTTACTAACAATATAAAAAAATTTCTTCACTTGTCATCCATCAAGAATCAAGATTAACAGTTGTATTTATCTAATTGACTAATTTGTCTCCCTCCCAATCCATCAATCCTAGCCAGCTTCCTCCCTTTTTTTCCTTCCTTTTTTATTTTTTAATTATTTTTTATTTTTATTTTTTATGCAATGCTTGATGCATGAATGCTTCCAGGTTCCAGCTTCCTTCGTCCCTTATTAGTTATTAATTATTATCTTTTAGCAAAAAAAAGTAATTAATTATTTTTTTTTTATTACATTAGTTATTAATTATTATATATAAATTTACTTGTTTGGTAAGTTGGTAACGACTCTTTTTTTTTTAGCAAAAAAAAAATTTAGTTTATATATATCTATACATATTTTAAATATTTTTTTTCTCTCAAAAATTTTTTTTTTTTTTAAAAAAAGATATTTTTTTTAAAATTTTTTTATATTACTTTTATTTTAGACTTCTAGATTATTAAAATTTATTTTTAAAACTAAAAAAAATGCCCCAACTGCACTTAAATACTTAATCGGGTCAAACGGGTTAGACGGGTTGACCCGCTTCAACCCGTTTATTAATCGTGTCAAACGGGTCGACTCGTTTATGACCCGTGCCCTTACACGGGTCACCCAAACCCGTTTATTTTCGTGTCGGGTCGTGTCGGATTGCCGTGTCGTGTCGAAAATTGCCACATATAAATGGCTGGGACTGCCTGTTGTATTGCCCTTGATATTG
Source organism: Hydrangea macrophylla (assembly GCA_033977485.1). Taxonomy (NCBI): domain Eukaryota; kingdom Viridiplantae; phylum Streptophyta; class Magnoliopsida; order Cornales; family Hydrangeaceae; genus Hydrangea; species Hydrangea macrophylla. Next base: position 5,550,387 of record CM066990.1, on the reverse strand, counting down.
ATTATTGTTATTGTAGGGCTGTTGTTGTTAAAATTGGTTTTGGGTCCCAGCATTGTTTTTCCCGTCGAACCCGGGGTGATTCCATCTATTATTTTGTGGATTATAGTTGTTGTAGGAATTCCCTGCCCCCCTATACCCTTGCATGACATTCATTTCCATGGGGGGTTGTTCTAGAAAATATGGCACAATTAGACAATATCGAGTAGTGTGTCCCAGCATGTTATATGTGCCACATAGTTCTTCAGGCAAAAACTGCCTAGAACTCTCTCCTTTCATCCTCAATTCTTCCACTTTCTTTACTAGTTCTTCATACTTATTCATCAGATGATCCTCACTTTTTAATTGATATAAACTTTTCTCTTCTACACAGGATATCTGTGATGGTGGGATATCATCTGAATTTGACCACGCATGGACGTGTTCAGCTAGCCACTCAAAATGAGTTTCAGCTTCCTCCGTGTTTTTACAAAGAAATGGCCCCGAACTCATGGTCTCGACCAATTTTTCGTTTCACCATTTAGCCCTTCATAAAAGTAGCTGATGGTTCGCCATTTTTCATACCCATGATATGGGTATGAGAGTAGCAAATCCTTGAAACGCTCCCAAGTTTGGGTGAACGTTTCATTGCTCTTTTGTTTGTAAGAGTTTATTTGTCGTTTAAGCTCGGTGGTCATGCGAGGTGGAAAGAGTTTCTTCAAGAAAGCGGTATTCATCGCATGCCAAGTGTAGATGGAGTTTGGCTTCAAGGTGAGTAACCACGCTTTTGCTTTGTCCTTCAGAGTGAAAGGAAATAGCATTAAACGTGTCACATCTATAGGACAATTCTGTGAGAAAGTTTTACAAACATCCTCAAAGTCTTTGACATGTAGATATGCCTTCTCGCTCTCCATTCCATGAAAGGTAGGAAGGAGTTGAATCATTCCATTGCGAAATTGAAATTCGCCTGCATGGGGTGGAATGAGAATGCAAGAAGGTGTGGGCACATGTTCAGGTGTCATAAGATCGCACAAAGGATGAAGTGAATCGTCGATTAGTACAACCACATTATCACCATTTTCGCTTTGATTGTTGGCCATTGAGTCGATCGGTGTAACTATGGGGTTAATAGAACTAGATGAACTGGATAAATAGAGTGGATTTCCAAAAATTCCTTCGATGGAATTATCGGACATAAAGGGAAAGACCCTAAGTAGTTTTTTTTTTTAATTGAAATAAAAAGATAAACAGAAAGAGAAGGATAGATTGAGGTAATCGAAGCGTTAGTGTGACACCCGCTCCCGCAGATTATTTTAATAATATTTAGCATGCATTATTAATCATTTAATGATAATTTGAGTATATGTGAGATGTGGGCCTTGACCCACTAAGTTGTTTATGGGTGTCCAGTGGGAACCTAGATGTGGCCAATGTGGCAATTCCAAATTGGAACATGTGTTGGTGGGTCCCAATTGAGATGGGACAGTAATATGTTGAATACCTTATGTGCCTAAATGTTTATTAAGGCTTAAATGATTTATTATTTTATTGCTAATAATATCATGTTGTTAGTTGGTGACCACTTTTGTGGTCAGTTAGGGGTACCTTTGTGAGAGCAAATGGAACACGTTACATAACTAGTAGGCTAAATTGCAACTTCATATAATTATACGAGGCCACTTATGGAACCCATGCGTGACATAGACAAACACTCATTTAAGTTAGGATAGTTTTAATAATAGTTTTATAACTTGTGGGGGGGGGTGTATTAGTAATTTACCCAAACCTTGAGGGAGTTCATAATAAATACGAAAAGTTGACTTAGTATATAACTTGGAAGCTTTTAGAAGAAGCTTAGAACGTCTTCTTCTTCTCTAAATTGTCGGCCGAAAGTGGAGATCGAGTATGGTGGGTTTCGTCGAGCTTCGTGACGACGGTTCACCGATCAAACAACGTCCGTTCTCAAATCTAATTATATATTCGGACTCGTGGAGGTGAGTCTAATATTTTGGTACCAATTTTATTGAGTTTGGAAACAATTTTTCCGTGACCCATTTTTGAGTGATAGCTTATAATTTATTATATATATGTAGGATTTGATATGCTCAGAATTATCCAGCATGGGCCCAACGGCCACGTCAGCATCGAAGACCAAGCAGAACCCTGGGGTCCACACCCAGGGCTTGCCAGCGTCACCGCTCGGGGTGCCCGCACTGCCCGGGCGTGACCTTCGGCGGCTCTCCCGGACGCGCGGCTCAACTCCAGCAGTTTCCTTGTGCGGCCAGAGTCCTATTAGGAATAAAACTCGATAGATTCCTAATCTGATAAGGATCTTCCCTTAACTTATGCACATCAAATTGTGATTGATATAGGCTTCCTAATGGATCTAAGTTTCCATGTAGAGGTGGACTCTTGCATCTATAAAAGAGCCCACCCATACCCTTCTAAAGGGGGAGAAAGGAACGATCTTGAGAAACCTAATAACTAGAGCATACACTGAAACGCATATACCCGGACGGTATTACTGGTAGTGCCGCCCACCATTGTTGGCTCACCAGGCCGCCGGTGATCTGCTACTATAGCGCCTAGACGCACACGTGGACGTAGGTCACCTCGTTAACGGGGCCGAACCACATACAACTGAAGACCAAGCAGAACCCTGGGGTCCACACCCAGGGCTTGCCAGCGTCACCGCTCGGGGTGCCCGCACTGCCCGGGCGTGACCTTCGGCGGCTCTCCCGGACGCGCGGCTCAACTCCAGCAGTTTCCTTGTGCGGCCAGAGTCCTATTAGGAATAAAACTCGATAGATTCCTAATCTGATAAGGATCTTCCCTTAACTTATGCACATCAAATTGTGATTGATATAGGCTTCCTAATGGATCTAAGTTTCCATGTAGAGGTGGACTCTTGCATCTATAAAAGAGCCCACCCATACCCTTCTAAAGGGGGAGAAAAGAACGATCTTGAGAAACCTAATAACTAGAGCATACACTGAAACGCATATACCCGGACGGTATTACTGGTAGTGCCGCCCACCATTGTTGGCTCACCAGGCCGCCGGTGATCTGCTACTATAGCGCCTAGACGCACACGTGGACGTAGGTCACCTCGTTAACGGGGCCGAACCACATACAACTCCTTGGTGTTTCTTTGTCTCTCTCTGAATCCTCTCTTACCAATTCTAGGCACCATCAGTTTGGCGCCGTCTGTGGGAAACGACAGTTTCCTTACCAAAACAAATCTTGACTGATCGATATGGCCGCCAAGAAGGGTAAGAAGACCGCCGCTCAGAGTGGCCAGGAGACCTCGCACCAGGCAGACGGTGCGGAAGTACCACGACAAGAGGTGCCGGCCACTTCCATAAATTCTGAGCAAGTTGCCGACACGCTCGCTCAACTCCTGGAGGGACAACAACGAACCCAGCAGCAGATCCAAATGTTGCTGGCCCTGCAGGAGAAGCCCCTGGCGAGCGAGCCACCTCCAGAGAAGAGCGTGCGCGACCGTGAAGTCTCGCAAGGTAAACAGCACACCCACTCTCAGCCGGCGTCCCAGCCAGCAGAGAAACGCCCCGGAGATGGCGATCGCAGCCGAACATCCAGGCGTACCCGAGCAGGGGCATCAAGAAAACCCCGCCGGGTACAGGATGCCAGAGACATCATCAACAACCGACGTGCCGCCCGAGGGGAGGGGTCAGGCCAGAAAACTCGGGGATCGGCTAAGGACCCCCCGGTCAGGAACCGGAGGGACCTCCGGCATACGATTACCCAGAGTAGGAGCCGGGTTCTATCCCCAAGGACGACACACTTCGAGGAGGAGGCCTCGACATCAGATCCGTCCTATCGCCCGGAAGAGTGCAAAAATACCGGGCAGGAAGACGTCAAGGCCCAGATTGAGAACCTCCAGAAGCAGATTGAGAGGTTGAGCCGCAAGTCTCGGCATGATCTCACCAATGCGGAAACGGAATCCCCTTACACAGTTCGGGTAACGCAGTTTCCCATTCCTCGCAAATTCAAGCCGCCACACCTCAGCTCCTACGACGGCACGGGAAGCCCCGTGGACCATGTCCGCACTTACAAGGCTCAAATGGCACTCGTGACGACCACCGACGAACTGCTGTGCCTGGCCTTCCCCAGCACCTTGAAGGGATTGGCCGCGCAATGGTTCCATTCACTGAGGCCCCGGACGGTCGACGACTTCAAATCTCTGAGCAAGCTCTTCATCAGCCAGTTCGTGGGGATGCTTGACCGATCACAGCCGGACACCCAGCTGCTCACTGTGAAGCAGCGCAAAGGAGAGTCTCTGAGAGAATACGTGGACCGCTTCAATCAGCAGAGGCTCCAGATCCGTAATCTCAATGAGACAGCAGCAATCATGGCCTTTTGTTCAGGGGTCCAACACACCAAGGTTGCCACGTCGTTCCATCGTGACCGACCGACAACCCTGGTGGAACTCTCAGACAGGGTCGGCAAGCACATTGATACTGAGGAATTCCTAAGGGCAAAGCGCTCCGGAACCGTGGGAGATGAGTCTCCGAGGTCCAAGCGCAAGCACGAAGGGCCGGACAAAGGCTTGGGCAAGAAGCCCAGACAGGATCAGCAGCGAGGCGGTCGGGACCAACGGCGGGGTGGCTGGGATCAGCCCCAAGCCAACTTCACGCCGCTCTCCCGACCTATCCAGGAAGTAATGGCCGCTGCCGAGGCTCAGAGGCTACTCCCGCAGCCAGCAAAGCTTAGGGCACCCCCCGGCAAAAGAAACCGGGACAAATTCTGCCGTTTTCACAGGGACCACGGCCACGACACGGACGACTGCTTTAAGTTGAAGATGGCCATAGAGAAGCTGATTGAGCAGGGGCACCTAGCCGAGTTTGTCACAACAGACAGACAACCCCGACAAGGTAACCGAACTCCGGATCAGCCTCCACCTCTCGGCCAGATCAATGTGATTTCCGGCGGCACCTCGGGCGGAGGGGATTCGCAGTCGGCAAGGAAGAGGCATGCTCGGGCATCCCGGGCGGATGTCTGGCACGTCCAATCCACCGACTCCCCGCCGTCCGACGTGTTGACCTTTTCTTCCAACGATGTGCAGGATCTCGACTGCCCCCACGATGACCCGCTGGTTGTAACGCTCTCCATCGCCAATTATGTGGTCAAGAGAGTACTAGTGGATACGGGCAGTTCATCGGACATTATGTTCATCTCAGCGTTCGAGCAGCTAGGGATATCCCGGGATCGATTACGACCGGTGACGACCCCACTGGTAGGCTTCAATGGGTCCAGCACATTGCCGCTCGGCACCATCGACCTTCCAGTCCTCATGGGAACTTACCCTCAGCAAGCCTCTGTGCTGGCGAACTTTGTTATCGTGGAAGCACCATCCGCCTACAATGTCATCCTCGGTAGGCCAACCCTCAACAAAGCCAAGGCGGTCGTCTCGACGTACAGTCTGACAGTTAAGTTCCCTACCCCCCAGGGGCCCAGGAGCCTACGCGGAGATCAGATGACCGCACGGAGTTGTTACGTCAGCTCCCTGCGAAAGGGCGCCGTCGCAGAATCCTTCAGCGTCCAGGAGATGGATCTGAGGGACCCAAGCGACAAAGTCGGCCCGGTAGAGGAGTTGGAAAGAGTGGTCCTGGACCCTCAACTCCCAGACCGGACTGTCAGCATCGGTACCCTCCTTGAGCCTAGCCTCCGGGAAAGACTCATCCAGTTCCTGCGCCAAAGCCAGGACATCTTCGCGTGGTGCCACGAAGACATGCCCGGGATTGACTCACGGGTTATGTCTCACCGCCTCAATGTCAACCCGGACTCTCGGCCGGTGAAGCAGAAAAGACGAGGCATGGCCCCCGAAAGGCAAATTGCGGTCTCTGAGGAAGTAGAGAAGCTCCTCAAGGCGGGCTCAATCCGGGAAGTCCTCTATCCCGACTGGTTGGCCAACGTCGTATTGGTCAAAAAGAGTAACGGAAAATGGAGGATGTGCGTGGACTTTACGGACCTGAACAAAGCTTGTCCCAAGGATTGCTATCCACTGCCTAGAATAGACCTCCTTGTGGACTCCACCGCCGGCCATTCGCTCCTCTCCTTCATGGACGCCTACTCCGGGTACAACCAGATAAGCATGCACCCCGGAGACGAAGAAAAAACTGCCTTCATCACAGATCAAGGCACGTATTGTTACAAGGTGATGCCCTTCGGCCTCAAGAACGCCGGGGCAACCTACCAGTGGTTAGTCAACCACATGTTCAAAGATCTAATTGGTAAAACTATGGAAGTATACGTTGACGATCTGCTGGTCAAGAGTCGCGAGGAGGCCGACCACTTGGACCATCTGGCCGGAGCCTTCAGCATTTTGAGAAAGTTCGGAATGAGGTTGAACCCGGCCAAATGCACATTCGGTGTCTCGTCCGGAAAATTCCTTGGCCACCTTGTCAGCAGGCGGGGAATCGAGGCTAACCCCGAGAAAATACAGGCCATCATCAACATGAGGTCCCCCCGATCAACCAAAGAAGTCCAAAGTTTGGCCGGACGGGTAGCCGCACTGAACAGATTCGTCTCCCGAGCCACCGATCGTTGCCTGCCATTCTTCAAAATCCTCCGAAAGGCGTTTCAATGGTCGGAGGAGTGCGAGGGGGCATTCCAGGAACTCAAAAAGTACTTGGCCTCTCCCCCTCTGCTCTCAACGCCAGCGCCGGGGGAAGAACTGATCCTATACTTGGCGGTGTCACCTTCAGCGGTCAGTTCAGCTTTAGTTCGGGAAGAGCACGGGATACAGTTCCCCGTGTACTACACAAGCCGAGCACTCCAGGGCGCCGAAAGCAGATATTCCCGGATCGAGAAGCTCGCTTTTGCGCTCGTGACATCTGCTCGAAGGCTCCGCCCATACTTCCAGGCCCACACAATTGCAGTGCTCACAGACCAGCCGTTGCGCCGGATCCTGAGCAGACCCGAAACATCGGGAAGACTCGTCAAGTGGGCCCTGGAATTGGAAGAATTTGAAGTGGTCTACCGACCCCGGACAGCCCTCAAGGGGCAGGCAGTGGCAGATTTCCTGGTCGAGTTTACCTATGCAGAGGATCAGACCGAAGAGCTCGACCCACCAGTCTTGCCGCCCGGGTTGCAGATCAACATCCCGACCTGGATACTCTACGTCGACGGTTCTTCCAACAACCAGGGCAGCGGAGCAGGAATCATCCTGACCTCTCCTGACGGAATCCAGCTCGAGTACGCGCTGCGGTTCGGATTCCGCGCTTCAAACAATGAAGCCGAGTACGAAGCCCTACTGGCAGGGTTACAGTTAGCTACATCTATGGGAGCACAGCAGGTCCAAGGGTACAGTGATTCCCAGCTCGTGGTTAACCAAATCAGTCAGGAGTATGAGGCCCGAGAAGACAACATGGTGGCCTACCTGGCCCTTGTCCGAGCGGTTTCGAAGAGACTCAAAGGACTGGCCGTCACGCAGATACCGCGGGAGGAGAACACCAGGGCCGACCGGTTGGCCCGCCTAGCTTCATCCTCTGAGTCAGACTTGCCCGGGATAAGGATAGAATACCTGCCCGAGCCAAGTGTGATCAATTCAGAAGGAATGGAGGTGGACCCGGTGGACCTGGGACCCAGTTGGATGGACCCCATAGTTACATTCTTAGCGACCGGCGTGTTACCGGACGGAAAAGATGAGGCCCGCCGCACCAAATACCGTGCAGCCAGGTACCATTTAATTGATGGCATACTCTACAAAAGGGGCTTCACCATCCCATACCTCCGCTGCGTTCATCCCGGGCAAATTCAAGCGATCTTGTACGAAATCCATGAAGGAATTTGTGGGAACCACGTTGGAGGCCGGGCACTCTCGCGGAAAGCGCTGCTGCAAGGCTATTACTGGCCAACTATGGCTCGGGATTCCAGGGACTATGTGAAAAGGTGTGACAGATGCCAAAGGTTCTCCCCCATGATCAATTGTCCGGGAGAGTTGCAGACACCCATCCTTAGCCCCTGGCCGTTTGTTCAATGGGGCATCGACATAGTAGGCCCCCTGCCAACAGGAAAAGGGCAAGTCAAGTTTGCTGTCATAGCCGTGGACTACTTTACCAAGTGGGCAGAAGCCGAACCATTGGCCACCATCACCGAGAAGAAGATGGAGGGTTTTATAGAGAAGAATATCCTCAGCAGGTTCGGCACTCCCCGTGTACTGGTGAGCGACAATGGCAGACAATTTGACACCCCGGTGTTTCGGCAATTCTGCTCGGGCTACGGGATATCCAACCATTACTCCTCTCCCGAGCACCCTCAGGCCAACGGCCAAGCCGAGGTGACAAATAGGACAATCTTGCAATCAATCAAGACTCGGCTTGAAAGTGCCAAAAGTCTGTGGGCTGAAGAGTTGCCGACCCTCCTGTGGGCCTACCGTACCACTCCCCGAGCAGCAACAGGCGAAACGCCGTTCTCACTCACCTATGGCTTCGAGGCCGTAGTCCCCACAGAGCTCGGATTGCCCTCCTACCGGGTAGCCAATTTCAGTGAGCAAGGCAACGAGGAAGCTCTGAGAACCGAACTTGATTTGGTAGAAGAGAAAAGAGATCAAGCCTATCTGAGAGTGGCAGCATACAAGCAGAGGGTGTCGAGGTACTATAACAGCAAGGTCAAGCATCGCAGCTTCCAAGTGGGTGATCTTGTCCTGAAGGCGGTAAACCAGTCGACTAGAATCCCGAATCATGGGAAGTTGGGGCCGAACTGGGAAGGCCCATATACGGTCACCCGGATTCATCGACCGGGAACCTATTGGCTACGAGATTTTGACGGGCATGAGCTTTCCCACCCGTGGAACATACAGCACCTTCGAAAATATTTTCAGTAGCTGGGATGAAGGGGGTTAGCGATCGATTAGGACTCTTTGTAGCTCTACCCGAGCAGTTAAAATTTTTTTTTTTTTTGAAATAAAGAAATTACCTTTCTGCAAAGTTCCTACTCAAGTGTTCCACCCCAGCACAAAAAGACCTCGGGCCTAACCCCGAGGCACCTTCAAAGACCTTGGCTAAACACCAAGGCACAAAAAGACCTCGGGCCTAACCCCGAGGCACCTTCAAAGACCTTGGCTAAACACCAAGGCACAAAAAGACCTCGGGCCTAACCCCGAGGCGCAGGCTTCGCCTAGGTCCAGCCAACGATGGGGCCTAACCCCCTAGGCAGCCAATGATGGCAAGTCTCAAAGGACCCTGCAACCACCCATGTTCCAGGTCGGTTTCCTACGGTCGGTATTCCCGTCCATCTCCATAACAAAACGCTTGGGGGGCAAGGGAATGCAGGCTTAAACAGGAAATTAAACAAGGTTTAACCTAGGTCCAACCGACAATGGGGGCAAACCCCCTAGGTGACCCACGATGGTTAAACCCCAAAGGACCCTGCAACCACCCATGTTCCAGGTCGGTTTCCTAAGGTTGCTCGCTACTACGCACCCGCCTTACCAAAATGCTTGGGGGGCAGGGGAATGCAGCCTTAAACAGGGAATCACACCGGTCATTAACAGTACTTGGAGTCCTAGCATTCCCAAGTACTAACAGTGATCAGAGATAAATAACCCGGACGGTAAAACAGGACAAGTCCTATAATACACCGGGTATGCCTTCAAAAACAGGTCGAGAAGACCAGGCGTTCTACCAGTTACCGTCCTAAACCATTTTGCTAAGGCAGTGTTCGGTTCGACTAAAACTGGTCAGATACTGGCAGAAGACCAATTATTCAACCGGTTGCAACCCTAATCCATGTGCTAAGTGAAGGGTCTTGCAATTAAAAACTGGTCGGGGATTGGCAATCACATGGGCATGCAAGTACAAAATGTAAACAGTCAATGGAAAGGAAAGTGGCCTCAGGGGCCTTGTCATTGATTAAAAGCAGACTTGTACAGACCCTAGGGTGAGCAGTTGTAGTAGCTCACCCCCCCCCCCCCCCCCCCCCACAAAACAAACAAATACTACAACAGTAAAAGAAGAAAAAGAAAGGGCATAAAAGCCCTACTGGTCACCCACAACGTCCAGCTCTTCCTCCGCAGCAGGAGCGGCTCCAACTGGCGCAGCCTCCGCAGGCCCCCCGCTAGTAGCCCGGTCCTCTTTCCAGTAATTGGATTCGGCCCAGGAATAGCCGGAGATGTCCCAGTCCGGGTGATCCGCCATAACACGGGCAATCAGGTCCCTGTAGCCCTTGAGGAATCCAGCCTCGAATTCCTCCTCGGCATCTTTCGTCTCTGCTTCAAGGGCGGCGGTCGCTTCGGACAGAGTGGCGGTCAGAGCCTCAACATCCTTCTCGGCAGCCACCCGACCGGCCTCCGCGGCAGCAAGCTTGGCCTCTACAGCAGCGAGCTGGGCCTCAGCAGCCGTTCGGGAAGCCCGCTCGGTTAAAACCACACCTCGGGCCTCCCCCAGCTCCTGGCCCAAAGCCCTAGCCTTCTCCGCCTCAGCCTCCCGGGCCGTCTTTTCCACGGAGAGGGCCTCCTCAGCAGCCGCCAGTTTCCCGGTCAGCGCGGGGAAGGTCGCCTCAGACCCCGCTGCTATACAACCGACCTGCAAACGAAAACAGCTATAAGCATTATGAGCGAAACAAGCAATAAGCACCTATGAGAAGTACGAAATATGGACGCACCATATGGCTAATGCTGTAGAGCCAAGCGGTCACGTCCTCCGGGCTTAACAAGGAGCACTTGTCCACCTGACCCGGCAGCAGAGCGGGGCGGATCCTCCCGCGTACCTCATCCGCCCTCTCAACCGGCGGCACTGCAGGAAGCCCTGTATGCACGGTCTCCTCCACAGTAGGGAAGGAGACGCCAGCTGTTTTGAAAGCAGCGGGCGTCTTGGGGGGCACGGCAATGGTCACCCCGGGCGCCGAGGTGCCTACCCCCCCCTTGTCAGGGCGGATGACGATGCCCCGGGTGAGCCTCTTGAGCTTCTGGCCCTCGGTGGGCTCCAGCCTCTTCCTCTTTGGTCCAGCTCGGGCAAGCAGGACCTCCTCTTTCTCCTTCAGCGCCGCCGCGTCCTTGGGAGCCATTGCTGCAAAACAACCGGAAAGATATTAGGCCGCAAAGAAAGATGTAAGAAGGAACAGTGGAATAAATAGAACGCTGACCGGGAACAGTAGAAGAGGAGGCAGGGACTTCTGAGGGCTCCGCGGGGGAATAAGACACCACTATGTCTCCCGTCGGGGACAGAACGTTCCGAATGTTGGTGGGCAACTGTGCTAAGCCCCAAATCCTGGCCTGGGACGCCTCGGAGATCTCAGGAATGTCTGCCGACCCAGCTGCAAGTAGAAGCATCAAAACGGTTAACAGGTCAATAAATCCATAAAACCGAAAGAGACAAACAAAAGAAAGACAGGTAGCCTTACCCCTCAGCTCCTTCACCCAGGATGTCCTCGGTCGGGTCCCCGCGGCCTCGTCACAAAGGAGAAGGGTGGACACTTGGAAGAACTTGCTCTTCCACCCCTTGTTGTTACTGGGGCACTTGTCGATAATCTTTCTGCCCGGCCGGGCGGAGAAAGAAAAGAACCCCAGTTCCCCGTGTACGGGAAACGGCCGATGGGCCCATAGAAACTCCTCGAGGGTCACCTCACACCCGAACGCCTGGGGCCACAGAGATATACAACCCATCAGGAATCTCCACCCGTTGGGGGCCAGTTGCCCGGGAGCAATCCCAAGGTGAATCAGGATGGCCCTGGCTACTGGGTGGAGCGGAAGGCGGAGACCTGCCATCATTGCATCCTCGAAAAGAGTCGTGAAGCCCGGATAGTAAAGGTGCGCTCCCCCGGAATTCACCGCCAAAGAGCAACTACCCGGGAAGGAGTATCTCTTCCTAATCCGGATAAGGTCCTCGGAACGCAAAATCGAGAACACTGACTCACAAGCAAACGCAACGCCGGGATCGGACTCCCCGGGCGCATCGTCGCCCAAACCCCTAGAGACGGAGGCAACGGGGGCCCCCTCGACGGATTCGTCATCAGACTGACGGGCTGGAATCAAGCCCTCACTCTGGTGGTCAGAAGGAGGGTCCAAAACCGGGTCGGAGCCATTCGACCGGAACATCTCGCTAATCGAACGGGACGCAGAATTGAAGCCGGAATGCTCCATCTCGGATGCCCCTGGGGAAGGAAGAGGGAGCAGATCGCGACCTAAATACGGATCGGAAACCCCGAGCCTGAGGTACAGGGAAGGCAATGTCACTAACCTAAAAGGCAGAGAGTAGATGGCCCTAAACGTCAGAAGGCACTCTCTCAGTGAAACTACGGAGACACCGGTCCGGCTCAACTGGCCTGAGTCTCCACCCGACCGGAAAAACAAGCAGAATCTAAGGAAGAAAAAATCCCACTCCCGCTCGAACCCTACCGGACTCACTCTCTCCAGTCTCACTACGAAAAGAAGAGAAGATGGGGAAAGGGAAGAAGGGAGCAACAGACGAAAGTGCGGAAGGAAGAGGACTTACAAAGCTTGCACAGAAAAGAGAACTCGAGAATCTTGCTCGGACTAGCTTCTGCTCTCAGGACGTTCGGCGATCTCTCTGCAGTAAAGGGCCAGAAAAGTGGACAAGCATTCATTTTATAGAAACCGGGAACGGCCCAGATCAAAACGTATCCAACGGTCCGTATGATCCTCCGCCCGAAGTTGCTGACAATTGTCTCCTCGGGCGCATGAAACGTTGCCTAGAAAGGCGTGCGCATTAAAGGCCTGACATGACTGTTCGGTTGGCGCGCAAGTGGCTTGGTTGCGTCCGCGCTGGCGTAGTTCGAACCTAACCAGGTCAACGACCAGCGAACACGTGGCAGCAGCGACTCCCGAACCAACGGATCGCCCGCTCGGGAAATGCCCCGACCGACGTCTTCCTCCGGACCCGCCCGACGGACAAAATTCCGGTCTACCACCGAACGGTTCCCAGGGAAAATTTCAGTTTTCAACCCTCATCAAACGGAGCGTCCAATCAGCTTTGAAAATGGGGGGCAGGTGGTACGTGCACGAGAATCTCGGCGTAACCACACAGCAAGTCCACGAGGTTTATTGGACACTGGTTGGAATTTTGGAACTCCAACCGAATAAACCACTGTCAAAATAGAAATCGGAAATACCGATAGGTCAACAACAGTTCGAGTATTAACAGCTACAACAAAGTGCAATTAACGCGAAAGGGATGGCCTCAAGGACCTTGTTCATTGATTAAAAAAAAAAAAAATTGTACAAGTTCGGGGGGCAGTTGTAGTAGCCTCCCCACAAAAAAAAAAAAAAAAAAAAAGGACGGCAGACTTCAAGTGCCCTTATCCTTCAAGGCCTTGATCTCCTCCTCCAGGGCAGCCATCCTCTCCACCAGCCCTTGGACGGTCAACTCTAGGGCGTGGACATCCACCTCCCGCATGACAAAGTTCGTCTCCAGGTGAGCGGTCTGCTTTTCCACTTCCTGCAGGCGGCCCTCCATGTTAGCAAGAGAGAGGTCCGTCCAGGTGGGCACACGGAGACCGCTCGGGGTGTCAAGCTTGCTCCTTTTCGGCGAAGGTCCAGAGACTTCACCAACAGCTTTTCCCTTCCCTTTCCCGGGCGGGGCAGGTGGCGGGCTCGTGTCCTCAGATGAAGATGAGACTGAATCACTGCTGGTGGACAAGGTGACCGGCCCCTTGGACGGCCCGGCCATGCCCGTGGCCCGCGAACCAGAGGCCATGGATCGAGTATAGCGGCGTGACCCCGAAGCCACAGCGGCAGAGGAGGGTCCAGCGCCCACATCGTCTACTGGTCCCCCAACCAGATCAGAAAACGACAGCCCGGCCTCGATAGCTCGGTCAATCGCCTCCGTTTCATCAGCGGTGGGGGCAATGCCACGGGAGGCGGCAAACGTTCGCCTGCAGAGGTCAGGATCAAAAGTCTCGGGGGGGCAGAGAACTCCATCTTCCAGCCAGTTGCCGGCAACCATAACCCAGGGGTATTGCTGCCAGTTCTTATTTGCAAAATCCAGGCCTCGGACAAGGTCCTTTCCCTCAGTCCTGGGGCGGAAGTAAGGACCTCCGTTGTCGATCCCCATTATGTAGCACCTTGCGACGTCGGCGGACTGGAGGAACAACCTCAGTCGCTCGTTCAGTACCGAAATCCCCCAGAGGAGGCGGGCGACATTCGGGCGGCATCTGTGGAGCGGAATGCGCAGCCCCACGAGCAGGTCACAAAAGGAGACTGGAAGAGGAAAGCGCAGTCCCACAATTAGCAGCAGATAGCTGCTAATAAGGACGAAAGGGAAGGCCACTTCCTCTCCCTCAATGTGTGGACGAACTACTACGTCGTCCGGAATTTGGCAGTCCTCTCGGAAGGCTCTGAGCCCTCCTTCAGACGACAGGTCGATGTTGGAAGCCATTGGGACGAAGATTGAAGTAGTATGGGCAGAGGAAAAGGGGTCGGGAGTGCTTTGCTCTGAAAACCCGCTCGGTGATTATTGATCTTCAAACAGTGGTGAATATGTAGAATGAACTGATGCTCCTTTTATAAAGACAAAGGACGGCTCAGATTGAATCAGATCGGACGGTCAGGACGTTTTCCCGCTCTTGGCGACTGACGGCTGTCACATCGGGCATACCATACGCCGCCTCAAAAGGCGCATGCATTAAATGCACGATGTGACGGTTTAGTCCCAACGCAAACGGTTCGGTTACCTCCACGATGGCCCCGTCGCATCCCAACTAGGCCTGCAAGCAGCTGACACGTGGCCCTGGGCAATACCGGACCCTCTAGGCTCCCGCTCGGTCCTTTCCCGGAAAGATAACCCCGGGTCAGCCTTACCTCGGGAAAGGCCTCGGCTTCTTCCCGAGCGGTTTCTCGTGAACAGCTCTGATTTCCAAACCTCATCAGATATGGCATCCAATTAGCTCTGGAAATGGGGGGCAGCTGATATGCTCAGAATTATCCAGCATGGGCCCAACGGCCACGTCAGCATCGAAGACCAAGCAGAACCCTGGGGTCCACACCCAGGGCTTGCCAGCGTCACCGCTCGGGGTGCCCGCACTGCCCGGGCGTGACCTTCGGCGGCTCTCCCGGACGCGCGGCTCAACTCCAGCAGTTTCCTTGTGCGGCCAGAGTCCTATTAGGAATAAAACTCGATAGATTCCTAATCTGATAAGGATCTTCCCTTAACTTATGCACATCAAATTGTGATTGATATAGGCTTCCTAATGGATCTAAGTTTCCATGTAGAGGTGGACTCTTGCATCTATAAAAGAGCCCACCCATACCCTTCTAAAGGGGGAGAAAAGAACGATCTTGAGAAACCTAATAACTAGAGCATACACTGAAACGCATATACCCGGACGGTATTACTGGTAGTGCCGCCCACCATTGTTGGCTCACCAGGCCGCCAGTGATCTGCTACTATAGCGCCTAGACGCACACGTGGACGTAGGTCACCTCGTTAACGGGGCCGAACCACATACAACTCCTTGGTGTTTCTTTGTCTCTCTCTGAATCCTCTCTTACCAATTCTAGGCACCATCAGGATTTATTCCTGAAGCATAATAGGACTTTAATCTCAAGTTTAGGAGCGATTTCCAAGAGGTGAGTGACATTAATTATGATATATGGATGATTTCATGTTTGGGTTCATTTGTGATGTAAAAGCATGTTAAATTAGCTTAATAAAGCTTATTAGTTTATTAATGGGCAAAATTCATGTGGTTAAATTAGGCCCAATTTGATTGTGAAAGCACGGTGTAATGAATTATGTGAGCATGTTGAGTTGCTTATTTGGGTCAAAGGAATTGCTAGTTCTATACCACCATGAGGTAATCGATGTGGTGACGACCACGGCCGTCAGAGGCCTATGGGACCGCACGTGAGGCGTGGGTCATAACTAGGTCACTTGGGCTTAGGGAGTGGAGCCGCGGACTAGTTGGTAGTGGTGGAAGTGAACTAGTAATTGCCGGAGACTATAGTTGGTTGTAATGAAATGAAATTGAGCATGTTTATTATTCATATGCATAATTAGTGTTATTCACAAGCATATAGCTTATATATTGTAGTGGTTATTGAATAACCATCGTAGGTGTTCAAGGTGGAGCTCAAAAGGAAAGAAATGGAAATTGGTGAGTATTCGTGGGCGTGAGATTATAATTGAATTCCTATTTATTAGATTTATGTTCAATAAATAAAATTAGTGAAATATTGTAATCAATTATTTATTTAAATTTGTGTAGAAAAAGATAGCGGCTTAAATTCTTGTAATATAGGCGACGTGTTGTGTTGATTGGTTATGGGACGAGGTTGTATTTCTGTAACTTCTAATTAGGCAAGGGGGTATCTTTGGGGACCCTTTGACCTACAAAAATGTTACTTTTGAAAACAGATTTTGGTAAGATGTGTTTGGGTATATGTGTTCAAACCTTTGAAAAAAAATAAAATAGTGTGTTGAGTTCTTTGATCAAAACTTTTATTCTTTTGATTTCCGCAACTTTAATAATTTGAGAAGAGCCTTGGTGGTGTACGACGTATCCTAGATTTATATGTGTGAATTCGGGGCGTGACAGTTAGCTTGTCGCCTTCCCCGGCAACGGCGACAAAAACTTGACACGAGAATTTTTCTGTGTGCGCTTGTGTGCTATACCCAAGTGTAGGTAATCGTGCAAGTAGTAATCTGGTTAAGTCCAGGTCGATCCCACAGGGAAGGTGGTAAACAAAATACTTAGATTAATCTCAGAAAGGGAAAATAAAATTCAATATTTTAAAGAAATGTAGAACACAAAGTCCCACAATTTATCAACTACTAAAAATAATTAAACTAAAATAAACTAATTGCCAACTAATTAATTAAAGTGATAATTTAAAATGTGTTTTTCTTAATTTAAAAGGAATGTTGGGATTACACGAATCCACCGCGACCTAGCCATCTACCATGCAGTTGCATTGAAGCTCAATGGAGTACGTCCTCAACAGTATTTCGTATTTCTCTTAGAATAAAGAATCCATAGCCCTTTCATGTCCAGGACTATATCATCACACTGGAGTTTGAAATACACAAAAGCGGTTTAAATCAATAGTTAAGACTCTCACCTACAATGGTATTAGCATTGAGGGTGGTTTACAAAAGTTATTGAAGAAAAATGCCTCAAGGCTTAAAATTCACAGACTGTTTTGACAAACTGAGCATTTGGGGACAGTTTGATAACAATCCAGTAAAACAGAAAGTCTAGGAATACTGTATAGAAGGTCCTCAAGAAAAAGGGTGTTCGATTGATCGACGCGCTTTCGATCGATCGAACTATCTCGTCTCTCGATTGATCGAACTGTCTTCGATCGCTCGACTGTGTCTCTGGTCCGATCGATCGAACTACCTCGATCGATCGAACACAGGGATTGTTCTGCTGCATGGCAGAGGTCTGAGATCACGGTTTCATCGTGATCTCCCAACCCGGGGACTACTCAGACATCGTCTGGAGTGTCACAGATTTATTATTAACGTAAAAATTCATTAAGGTTGTGTTTAGATGAGGTTTAAACATGCAATCAATGAAAATCTATGATTTATCAACTACCAACACGTAAAACGATGATCTATGCAGATTTAAACTATGTAAACTACTGAAAGAATGCAAACAAAACTGATATATCAAAACCTGGAACGAATGAGCTATTAATAACCTTTAAACTTCACTTGAATTCAATGTTCAATCACCAAAACCTACAAATATCAAAGTAGAACACTCTCTCTCTATGTAAAAACTGATAAAATATAAAGTGGGCGTCCCTATGGACGTCTACAATATGAGTATAAATAGCAGAAACCTAATGCTAGGGTTCCCCCATACATTCTGCTGCGTGCGCGTAAAAATCTGATAAAAGGCATGTTCGATCGATCGAACGTTTCTCGATCGATTGAACTCTTGGGGACTTCGATCGCTTGAAATTATCTCGATCGATCGAACATTCGATCGATCGAATGGTCTTCAATCGCTCGAACTCAACATTTCAGCTTTTACATGTCTTCTTTAGAATTCAGCATTTCCCTTCATCGTTATCTTTCTATTCTTCACACATCAACTACAGTCTGCACAAATTACAGCTAAAAACGCACAACTTATCATAGTTTAATCAATATGTTCATAAACTAGCATTGTAATTCAAATTGCAGATAAATGGAGGAATGTAAACTAAATCCATACTTTTTCTTCTGTTAGCGCGGTTGTATTTTACAAATACTCCCGCTTGTCACAACCCCCAACTAGCGAGTTGCTAGTCCCTAGCAATAGAGCGAAAATAAAAACAAGCTAAACTATAACCATAACGGAAAAACTAAAATACTAAACCAGACTACTAAACTAACATAGCAAGAAAGAAAACTATCTAACTCACTTTCGCAGGAATCGCGGTTGCATTTAGCGAATACAACAAGCCGTTAAACCCCTAGGTTCCCCCTAGCGGACGAGTGTTGTCTCGTGAGGGTTTGAAGTGAATATACCCACAAAATTCTCTGATTTAGCTCAAAAAGATATAGAACAATCTTTTAAACATTCCCCTTTTTATTCAACTATTAATTTAGCTCTACAGACATATCATCCTCATTCAAACCATGAAAGAAATGCACATGTTCCTCATGTCACCAAGATAAAAATAACATAAGCGTCACATCCATGTATCCATGTGTGTGTGACATTAACAGCTATACATCGAACTTTATCTACAGTTGTTTAAACAATCATACTCTCAGAACTTGTAGTTTCAACTCAATCCTCACATAGTTATTACACTCACAATTGAACATCTCACCGAAACTTGGTGAATAATAGTCGAATATGGTACAAAAACTTTGATAGGAGTGATTTTTTTTTTTCGGATACTTATGCTTTCATACTTGACTCTATAAAAGACGAACATTTTAGAGTGTATAGTCTCATGAAAGGAATACTACTTATTAGAGGAGCGAAATACCTTGGATAACTCAACTTACACTTTCATGTTTAAACTAAGTCATCGAAAATCATTAAGGCTTTGACTCTTTGGATTTTTTTTTTTTTTTAGTGGGATAGAAATGAAAGGGTAAGAACTTGCACATCTTTTACATGTGACTGTATTTAGTAATTTCTTTACTTTCCTCCAACCATCCTTACCATACATATCATCATTCATTATATATATATAATTTTTTTTTTGATATATCAATATGGATATATGCAGCCTTTCTCACCACTATTCCCTTGGCGACAATAACCGAACGGAAAATGGAAAGCTTTGTGGAAAGAAATATTCTCAGTAGGTTCGGCATTCCCTGGGTCCTGGTTAGCGATAACGGTAGACAATTCGGCACCCCTATCTTCAGGCAGTTCTGGTCGGGCTACGGGATACAAAATCATTACTCCTCCCCCGAGCACCCTCAAGTCAATGGTCAAGCCGTGGTGACGAATCGGACAATCTTGTTGTCAATTAAAACAAGGCTTGAAGGCGCCAAAGGGCTGTGGGCTGAAGAACTCCCAACCCTCTTGTGGGCCTACCGCACTACACCCTGAGCGGCAACAGGCGAGACGTCGTTCTTTTTAACCTACGGATTCGAGGCAGTGGTCCCCACAGAGCTTGGGTTGCCTATATATCGGGTGGCTAACTTCTGTGCGCCGGATAATGAAGACGCCCTCAGATTAGAACTGGACCTAGCGAAAGAAAAAAGAGACTGAGCCTATCTAAAGGTGGCAGCCTACAAGCAATGGGTTTTTTGATACTACAACAGCAAGGTGAAGCACCGCAGTTTTCAATTCAGAGACCTCGTCCTTAAGGCAGTGAACCAGTCTTCCCGAATTCTGAGCCATGGGAAATTGGGGCCAAACTGAGAAGGTCCGTATAAAGTAACCCAGGTCAACCGACCGGGAACTTACTGGCTACAGAGTATGGACGGGCGTGATCTCTCTCTCACCCTTGGAATGTCCAACACCTCCGTAAGTATTATCAATAACACTTGGCCACGGGAATTTAGTTTTGGTAGAAAAATTTGTTTTTGTAGCTCTAATTGACCAACCGTTATAAATCTTTATTTTTAAATAAAATTGAATAGTTTACTTGGCAAATTTAATCCCATTAGTATCCCGTGCACCGCAGAAAAGTCCTTGGGCCTAACCCCGAGACATGAAAGACCTTGGCTAAAAACCAAGGCAAAAAGACCTCGGGCTCCGAACCCAGGCACAAAAGACCTCGGGCTCCGAACCCAGGCACCGGCTTCGCCTAGGTCCAACTGATGATGGGGGCAAACCCCTAGGTGGTTGATGATGGCAAGCCTGAATGGACCCTGCAACCACCCATGTTCCAGGTCGGTTTCCTACGGCCACTTACTCCTGCACTCCCGCCTTAGCAAAATGCTTGGGGGGCAGGGGAATATAGGCCAAAACAAGAAATCACACCAGTCACTAAAAGAACTTGGAAGATATTCGTAAGTACTTACAGTGATCAGAGATAGATACCCCGGACGGTAAAATAGGATACCCCTATCATACACCGGGACATCCCGGACGGTAAAGCAGGGTATTTGTATAATACACTGGGACATCACGTACGCTAAACAGGACCAGTTCCTATGGCACGCTGGGCAATTACCTTTAAAATAGGTCAAGAAGACTAGGTGTTCTGCTGGTTGCGGTCCTAAACCATTTGCTAAGGCAGGGGCTTATGTTGGCTAAAAATCGGGCGGATACTAGCAATCGCAAACAGGCAAAGTGCAGAATAAAGTAAGCAGTTAATGAAAGGAAGACTGACCTCGAGGGCCTTTTCATTAATATTAAAAACACTGTACAAAGCCTGGGGGCCAGTTGTAGTAGCCTCCCCAAAAAAGAAAACAAATTACAAAAAAAAAAAAAAAACACACCCATAGGTCATGGGTTGTCCACAACGACCACCTCTTCTTCCCCAGTGGCCTACTCTTCCAAAGAAGGGTCCCCGGTCAGTGCAGCTTCAGCGGTGACCTCGGAGTTAGCTTGGCCCTCCTTCCAGTAACTGGACTCTGCCCAAGAATAGCCAGATAGGTCCCATTCAGAGTGGTCAGTAGCAGCCCGCTTAGCCAGATCAGCGTAGCCCGTATGGAACCCTGCCTCGAACTCCTATTCCGCCTCCTTGGCTTCAGCATCCCGAGCGACAGTGAGCTCAGAAAGCGGAGCCGTCATGGCCACTAGGTCCTTCTCAGTAGTGATTCTCCTGGCTTTGGCGGTTACAGCTTTCATCTTTGCAACCTTCCAGGCAGCCCACTTAGTTGAAAGAGAGTCGCGGGTCTCTCCCAGCTCCAGGGCCGTTGGTCGGGATTTTTCCTCCTCCACGGAGAGAGCAAACTCCACGGATTCGTGGGCAGCCCTCTGCACAGACAGGTCAGCCTCCGTAGTGGCTAACCTCTCGGCAACGCCGGGAAGGGTGGCTTCAGCCCCAGCCGCAATACAGCCAATCTTCAAGATCAAAACGACGTCAGTATACGCATGGAAGAAAAGCCAATGTTCATATTATAGAATGACTTACCATGTGGCTGATGCTGTAGAGACAACCGATTATAGCCTCGAAACTTAGCAGAGTGCATTTGTTGATTTGACTCTTCAACAGCCCGGGCCGGACCCTTTGGTGGATATCGTCCGCCGTCTCAACTGTCGGCATCGAGGAGGGGCCCGCGCGAGCTGTCTCCTCCATGCTGGGGAAGGAGACCCAGACGGGTTGGCGGCTGGGGGAAGAAGTGATGGCGCAGCGATGGTAATGCCGGGTGTTGAGGCCGCAGCAGCCTCCTTCTCCGCCCGAATCGAGATTACTCGGGAGATCCTCTTGAGGGGCTGGCCCTCGGTGGGGTCTGGCTTTTTCCTCTTCTGGCCGGTCCGGGCCATCAAGGCCGCCTTTTTTTCTTTCAAAGCCGTCGCACTCTTGGGAGCCATTTATGTAAAACCGAAGAAGAGTGCATGAGAACTCAGCAAAGTACCAAATAAAAAACAATAATAATAATCGAAAGGTCAAGTGATGGAACTTACCAGGAATGATCGACGGGAATATGGGAGCTACGAAGTGATGCTGGGGCTCGTAAGAAATCTTCGAACTTCTCGATCGGGTCAGCACTTTATTGATGTCGGTCGGGTCCTCCACCAAAGACAAGATCCTCACTTGGAAATCGTTGGGAAGGCTGGGCGAGTCAACTGATCCTACTGCAAAGCAAACATACAACGGGTTAGTCATGGTAAAATAAAGAGACTAATCATGCAAGGAAAGTGATTAGGCTTACTCCTCAATTTCCCCGCCCAGGAGGTCCTCAACTGCACACCCGACGCCTTTTCACATAACCCTAAGGTGGATACTTGGAAGAATTTCTTCTTCCATCCCTTATTGTTGCTCGGGCAGTTAACTATTATCTTCCACCCCTGCCTAGCCCCGAGCGAGAAGAAGCCAGCCTCCCCGTGAACTTGGAACGGCCGATGAGTCCAAAAGAACTCCTGTAGGGTGACCTCATGCCCGAGAACTTGAGGCCACAAAGAGATGGACCCCATCAGATACCGCCAACTGTTCGGGGCAAGCTGTCCGGGGGAGATCCCGAGGTAGATGAGTGCGTCCAGGGCAACAGGATAGAGCGGTAGGCGAAGGCCTACCATAAAGGCATCTTCGTATAGGGTAACGAAGCCCGACTCATGGAAGTGGACCCCGCCGTCGTGGACAGACTGAGAGAAGGGGCCGAGAATATCATATCTCTCCCTGATCTGACCCAAATCAGGACTGCACAGGCTGTTGATGATTGACTCGCAGGCAAAGATAACGCTGGGACTGTTCGATACAGACCCTTCATCGCCCGACCACCGAGACGTCTAGGCCACAAGAGAATCCCAGTGCGTTTCCTCGTGAGACGCATGAGCAGGTTTCCTTCCCTCACTGTGCTGATCAGAGGGGGCCGAAGAAGGAGGGTTTAGGCTTGTGCTCAAGGTCCCTAATCGTGACTTCTCGTCCTCCGATCGAGATGATGCGTTTAAGTCTAAGTGGCACATGTCAAAGTCTACGGTGGACCTAGGAGGCAGACGGCGACCTAAAAATGGGTCAAGGACTCCAAGCCTGAGATACAAAGGAGGCAGATCTAACAACCTGAAGGGCAGGTCATACAAGACTCTAGATGAAAGGTAACACTCTCTCAAGACTCTCCCGGGAACACCTGTTCGGTCTAAATGCCCTAAGGTACCTCCTGATTGGAAGAGATAGCAGAACCTAAGAAAGGAAAAGTCCCACGCTCGTTCTGCCCTAAGTGGGTTTGCTCCCTCCAGCTTCGTTCAGAAAAGAAGAAGAGAGTGAAGAACTGAAGACAAAAAGGAGAGACTTACAAAGTTTAGCGCAGAAAAGGACTCGGGAATCTTGCTCGGGGTCTTGTTTGCTATCGAATCGCTCGATAAACTCTCTCACTTGGCAGCAGGAATTGAAGAAATGAGTAAGTGTTCCTTATATAGGAATAACGGGCAGTCCAGATCAATCAGATCCAACGGCTCAGGAGTTTTTCCGCCAAGAACCGTCAGACAGTTGTCACCTTGGGCACCTGAAGGGTCTCCTCAAAAGGCGCTCACATTAAATACGTGACGTGACTGTTCGGTTACCACGCAGATGTTCGGTTACATACAAACCGACTTTGATGGATCCTAACCAGGCCAATCACTCCCTGACACGTGGCAACACCAACATCCCAACTCCTCTCTATACTGGTCAGTTATTCCACCGGGTGATTTGGAAGGTGGGTCCCCTCCCGAGCAGCATTCCCGGAGGATAACTGAACGGTTTCCAAGAAGGTACTAATTTTTGAATCCTCACCCGATGAAGCATCGAGTCAATTTCGAAAATGGGGGGTAGCTGATATGTCCAAGATTATCCAGCCATGAAGTCAGTCTGCCACGTCACTAGGAGGTGCGAGTTACCTCGGTAACGACACCAGTAGCCGAGCAATCCTGAGGTGTTCATCAGGACCGCGCGGTTCGTATCAACAGGCCAGGCATGAAAGGCTGTGGCATCTCGTGGACCTGGCCTAACCAGCAGTTTCCTAAATCATCTGCAAGACTACAAGAGGGAATGTGGCAGTTTCCTAAACCACTTAGGAAACTCTCCCCAAATCATGCAAATCAATTGTAATCAGATTAGGCTTCCTAATCTGACTGACTTACCATGTAAGGGTGGACTCTTGTGCCTATAAAAGAGCCCACCTACCATGTCTAGAGGGACCCGAAAAGAACTCTCTAGCTAACAGGCATAGAACAGAGAACTCATTAATACGCATATACCCGGCTGGTATTACTGGTAGTGTCGTTCCTCTTTGTTGGCTCACCAGGCCCGCCGGTGATCTGCTAATAAACGCGCACAGACGCAACCGTGGACGTAGGTCACCTCAACCACATACAACTTGTTCTTGTCTTTTTTTCTCTTTAAACCCTTCTTACTAATTTTCAGCATCATCACCCCCAAATTTGATCAATGTAAGTCCATTACGAGGATCGAGAATATAAATCCGTTAAATTCTGAAATAGGCTAACACAAATCTGTTATGAGGGCCGAGAATGCAAATCTGTTACATTCCCAAATAAGGGTAGCGCAAATTCATTGAGAGGACGAAGGATACAAATCCGTTACTATTAGGAAACTGCGTTCCTAGAATCCATTAACAGAGCGTATAAGTTGGTACTAAAAAAAATTCGTGAAATCTATAATAATCCTACAACAGCAGAACTAGGGTTACCTTAACTGCAAAAATGGATTGCTGTAGTAAACGAATTGAGAACACGGGCTCGATAGCAGCTCACAATCTTCGATCATATTCCTACACTACTAGAATCTCAAACTGAGTGTGGGCTCTTTCGAAATCCTTTTTGTTTTCTGCTCTCCCTTTTACACTCTCTTTTCTTTTCTGAGTTAATAATACTCTTGATGGAAAAACATAAACTGAGAAGAGAGCCAAAGCAGCATATATATAGGCTATGATAGAGACACCATCAGAAGTAAATAAGGAATAGGCTTTCTTATGGAATTAGGAAACCCTAATTCGAACTGAATCAGATTCCTAATTCTATAAATTATAATTCATACCACTAAAGAATTATAATTGCACTCTTACCCTTACCTCAAATATATTTCAATCTCCATGTTATTGAAGGCTTATTATCTCCCCTCGTTAAGATTACAGATATCCATTAATTAAATATAATTACTGATAATCAATCTTTTAAAATTCCTTTAGATCCTCTGCTTAACTTATATGATATGTCGAATACAAATCCACCTACAGGGTTTGACATAATCAAAACTTATAAGCTTTCTCAAGGGGATATCATCAATCCCAAAATTGAGACATGGATTCCATCATTAATTAATCTCCACCACACAATTAATATTGTCACCCAATCCAATGAGATATTGACCCATTTAAGGATCTCACCCTTTTAGAGATCAAGCATAAATATTAAATGTAAGTGTTTATAAATTAACTTAGGATTTAGAGCATAAGCACTCATAATGGCCATGAGGTATTAATTATCTTATAAGTTAGTACAAAGATAATTATCCCAAGTCGGTCCCATTTATTACACAAAGTGTACCAGCATCGTGAGTTGAATCTATACCGTTTCCCGTAGTCAAGACAAACCTACTACATCACCATGCTGCAGTCCTACTAATGGTGTGTCCAATCCCATCTAAGACTGTAAACCAAAATCTTACATTCTACAAGATTCAATGGTCTGATCTTCCATTTGTAAGCCGAACTCTACACACCAAACCACCAACTTTGTAGAATAAGAGGCACACATGCAAAATATTAAATAAACAATGTAATGCAAACATTGCCCACACAGATTCTCATGAAAATGGAATAACTGATTTTATTAAAATAATAAATCAACTACATAAAGCATGGCTTTTAGTATATATCCCAAACAGTTACACCCCCAAATTTTGATCAACGTAAGTCCATTGCAAGGATCGAGAATATAAATCCATTATATTCCCAAAATAGGAGTAAAATATGCTTAAATCAACTCAATTTTCAAAATCAAGAGTCAACCAGACTCAAATCAATTCAATTTTTTCAAAATCATGAGTCAATTAGACTCAATTCAATTCATCTTATCAAAATCAGGAGTCAATTAGACTCAAATTAATTAAATTTTTCAAAATCAGGAGTCAATCAGACCCAAATTAATTCAATTTTTCAAAATCATGAGTCAATCAGACTCAAATCAATTCAAATTTTTCAAAATCAGGAGTTAATTTGACTCAATTCAATGCTCTTCTCAAAATCAGGAGTCAATCAGACTCAAATCAAATCAAAATTTCATAATCAGAAGTTGGTCAGACCCAAATTAATTCAATTTTCCAAACTTAGGAGTGAATTAGACTCAAATCAATTTAATTTTGCAAAATCAGGAGTCGATCAGACCCAAATTAATTCAATTTTTCAAAATAATGAGTCAATCAGATTCGAGGGGACTTAAATGTCCTCATTTTTGCACAAACAAAGCCAGATGAGCCAAAAAATTCATTTTTATAAATCATGGGGTCATTTGTACTCAAGAATTCATTTCTTACAAACATGGAATCATTCTGACTCAGAAATTCATCTTTTACACAACACTGAGTCACTCAGACTCAAGAATTCATTTCTCCAAGACATGGAGTCACTAGAACTCAAGAATTTATTTTTTTACAAAACATAGAGTCACTCGGACTCAAGAATTTATTTCTACAACACATGGAGTTAGTTGGACTAAAAAATTCACTTTTTTACACAACACGGATTCACTTAGACTCGAGAATTCATTTCTATAAGAAATGGAGTCACTCGGACTCAAGAATTTATTTTTTTACTAAACATGGAGTCACTCAGACTCAAGAATTTATTTCTACAAAACATGGAGTCACTTGGACTAAAAAATTCACTTTTGTACAAAACATGAAGTAACTTGGACTAAAAAAAAACTCATTTCTACAACACATGGAGTCACTCAGACTAAAAAATACACTTTTTACAAAACATGGTGATGATACCAGAATTTAGGTGAGAGAGATTTAGAGAGAGAGATGTGCACCAATAGATTGTATGTGGTTTGGCCCCGTTAATGAGGTGACCTACGCCCACGTTTGCGTCAGAGCGCTTTCACTAACAGATCACCGGTGGTGTTTGGTGAGCCAACAAATATGGCGGCACTACAGTTAACCGGCCGGGTATATGCATAATAGTGATGTACTTTTCAATTCTTTAGGTTAAGAATGCGACCCTTTGACTGGGGGTGAGGGGCCTCTTTTATAGGTACAAGAGGCCACTCGTACAAGGCAAGTTCATAGATTAGGAAGCCCAATCTGATTACAACTGATTTACATGATTTAAGGAGAGTTTCCTAAGTGGTTTAGGAAACTACTTGCTCTTCCTATTAGTCCTTCAGCTAGGATAGGAAACTGTCTGGAGGCCTGCTGGGCAAGCAATTACACCTTCTAGGAATGCATACATATGGGGCCAGCCTGGGATGAATTCTCGAGCTGTGGATGTACAGGGCGGTTCTACATAACGGCCCGAGATGGTTGAGCAGTTAGCCCAGATTGGAGATGACTTGGCTTCTCTTTGTTGAGGTGGCGAGGCTTGACTTTGGCCTGGTATTTTTGTACATATCAGCTACCCCAATTTTCAAAGCTAATGCGATGCCTCATTGGATAAGGATTGAAAATTAGTACTGCTCTAAAAATCGTCCAAGACGGAGGCCGGGACCCTTGTCCGGGGAAAGACAGATCGTGATGGTCAACCGGGGTTTGGACCGAGCGGTGATCCTGTGGGCCCGGGGGTGACATCTGTCATGTGTCAAGGAGTGACTGGTCTAGTTAGGATCGAATGTAGTCAGTGCGGATGTAACCGGCTAATCGCATGGTAACCGAACTATCCCGTCTCGCATTTAATGCGTGTGTGGACACGCAGAATCCGTCATCCACTCCCGGTTTTTCTTGTTTGTTTCCGGGGTTTCAGAATTGATTTTCCTTTGTTTTGAAATTCATTTAAAAGAAAACAAGAGGTTGATTTTGAAGAAAAGAAGGTCTTTCGAAAACAGATACAAAGTCGCCACTTGGTCTTTAAGGAACCAAGAAACCTAATTTTGACTCACCCAAATGGATAAAGGGCACCGTCCCTTCATAACCAAAGAACTTGGCTCGGGGTTTTGGTACGAGAGAGGAAGGAGCCTTTGTCACGACTAAAACACCCTCAACTCGCCCCGTCTCTCGACGGGCCTCAATTAGCATCCAAATAATCATCTTATACTATGTGTGGCTCGGCAATTACTATTATGATAGTATATTAAATTACATAAGAATCTTGAAATGGAAGATCAAAAGATAAGATATCATTCATAAGATCTTAGCCAAATATCATACAATGCAAAAGTGAAAAATCACACAAATAAACCTAGGAAAAATCGTCTAATCACATATCAATTAATCAAGTTTCCTAATCTAAGGGGGGCATGAATTGTTCTTGAAAAAATAAATCAAAGAAAGGGACCGATGAGAAAGGATGATTAGATCGAGGGGAAGCATGAATGTGTGATCATGATCATTCCTTATAATCTTCTTAGATTAGGACTCATAAAAGCCCCAAATCTTTGCATGAATGCAGTGTATGTATCTATAATGTGTAAAGGTTATAGTGTGCTTTGTGTTCATGGTTTTCTATAATGACTTAGAAGTCTAATATATGTATGATGAATGAATGGAATCATTATGAGAAATTTACAAATGTAGTATGAACTACTTCCTAAGACATGAGCTAATTTGAAATGCATATAAGCATCAATTCAAAGGATGAAAGTTAAAATGAGCTTGCTGTGAATAGTGGATAGAACAGTAACATGATCTTGTGAAAATGGAAAGGAGGGGCTAGGAATGTTTTCAATGCATGATTTTTTATGGGGATCCTCCTTATTATGTCTAGAACACAACCCAAAAAGACAATCTTTAATAACTATCACAGATTGAGAGAAATCACATAAACAATGGAGGTCACTCAGAAACAGAGTCCGTACTGTCGACTGAAACGTTGAAATATCTTAGAAAATGCAAACAAATGATCTAGAGGCCCATTTTATACAGAGAGTTCCCTAAGACATTGACATTTAAGGGAAAAATAAGTTAGGACCACCCTTTTTGGAAATGTTTTCTGAAATAAGAAGTTGAAATTCAACCAAGCTGCTGTGACAGTAGAGGCAGAATGTTTGGAAAGAATGTTTGGACAAAAAGGACTCCTTTCAAGTATTTCCAAGTCAAACCAAAAATCATGGGTATTTTCTAATGAGTTAGGAAGATTCTCCAAGTGGTCTTACATTCATACATTGAGTATTGAATCAAAATAATTCCTTGAAGTGAAATGACTCACTGTTTTGAGGGTTTTGAGAAAAACAAGGTTTATTTCTTGAAATCAAAATGAGGGGTTTAAGAGGGGGGTTTTGAAAGTATACTTCCAGAACTTGGATGAATATTCTAACCACTTGGAATATCAATTCCTAACTCATTTCAAGAACTTCCCCAAGTATTTGCAAAACATGGTTTTATTTGGAAACCAAACTCAAGAATCTATGAAAATATTATACATGAGAGGATAGATGATACATGATATGATATAGCATGATAAAAGTGGTAAAGAACATTTTCATGGGATATGGGTTCATCTAGATACAAGAGAGTATTGCATCAAAGTGTGAAAGTCAAAAAAATGGCATGCTGTGAATAGTGGACAGGCTGTATGCATTACATTATAACATCATAATGGGAGGTCAAACATGCCTAGGAAAATGTGGGAAAAAATCAGAGATCATCCTTATTGTGTCTAGAAAATAACTCAAAAAGCCAAACCTCAATAGCTATCACAGATTAAAAGAAATAAATCAGAATGTACACATGACTCAGAAACAAAAGCTGCACTGTTGACTGATTTTGTATGATTTTTCATAAATCAAAGAAAGGGTTTATGATGACCCATTATATACCAAAGGTTTCCCAAGTTTCATAAAAAAAAAATAGAAAAGATATATGTACAGTGATGAAAACATTCATAATAAGTGCAAAAGTCAGGTAAACATTCTGTGAGAACAGAGGCAGATTATGAATATGAACTTCTTAAGTCCGAAAATAATACTTTCACACCTCTATAATTTATGGAAAAAATTGGAGATAAACTATGATGTCTTAGGAAGATTTTTCAAGTGGATTCATCATCATAACTCAGGTATTTAATTCAAAACAAATCTTTGAATCTGAACAGCTCACTGTTTTGGATCATTCTTGAAGAAAATGGATTTGGGTTTTGAAATAGAGTTTGAGTTCTTGATTGGGGGTTTTGAAGTAGATGTTCAAAGCATGAAATTAAACTCTCGAGATGACCATGTGACCATTAGAACCTCATCCAACCTTGAATCATCAAAGAACTCCCAATATTATTTGCACAAACATAGTTTTATTTGAGAATATGACTTCAAGAATATATATGAATGTATTGAAGGTAGAATCATCATTCATCAAACATGTCTTTGAGGTCAAGAGCTACTATCCATAAGGATTCACTCTCCTCAAACAACATGCCATCTAGATGATGATGAACAACTAAATAATCAAATAAAAGTCAAAAAGAAATGAGGTTAAGAGAGAGATGAACATCAAAGTAAACAAGCATTCAAATAGCAATCAATAGTTGATAATCATTGAGATATTGGACTTGTAGCTTGGTGTTTCACTCATATATGGAGACATTTGGACATGGAAGTAGCTTTCTATCTCATGGATGCTCAATAATGGTGGTTGAAAGAAATGCTTGGATGATTGAAGTTTTGATAGCAAACTCAAGTAAAAAGAAAACTCACTTTGATGGATGAAAATAGAAGAAGAAGACTACTTCTTCTCTTTCTCTCTCTATATTTTTCTAGAATTTCTTCCTAAGCTCTCTCTAAGCTTCCATGTCTCCCCTCTAAATGAAAGTAAATGGCTTCTTTTATAGGCAAAGGAGGGGTGGTAAATAGAGTTTTAAAAAGTTTAAAATGGTCTCCCATTGGTCCAAAATAGGCTAGGAACCAAAACTACGTCGTTTTGATTTCTAATATATCAAATTGGACCCCCAAAAGAAATTACAAAAGTGGACTGTTCTGGAGGAGAGTGCCGCGGCGGCACTGGGCGGCACTGGGCCTGTGCCGTGGCGGCTGGGCCAGTGCCGCCGTGGCACTGCTCTTCCTTCATCCAGATAATGCTGTTTAGGCCCCAAGAGATTCCGGTGTTCGCGAAAAGGCCCTATTTCGTCCGAAATTCACAGAAAATGCATACAAACTCCAAATTGAGGTTGTGATATACCGTTGGAAAGGTAATGGAGTCTACTTTACATAAACAATAGTTCGGGGATAGGTCACTTTGAAAAGTTTTGCGGTATTTGCGATAAAAGCCGATTTGATCACCTTATTCGCCTTCGGAAATTCATAATAAATCCGTTTTAAATCCTGAAATTATGTACGATATACCGTTGGAAAGCTATTGACCTCTAGTATCCATGAAAAATATTTGAAAATTGTTACGGTGCTCCGGTTCTAAAGTCAAATTTTGGTAAAACCGGTCAAACCTGGGATTCCCGGGAAGTTCTGGAAACCTCTAAGAGCCCCCAGGAGCTGACGTTTTCGCTCGATTTTCTTTTAAAACTCATTTTCATACTTTCCACATGATTTAGAATGATTTTGGAGAATTTGGACGTTTTCGATCAAACTTGGTCAAACTTGGTCAAACCTGGTCAAACCGGTCAACGGGGACTTTCCGGGAACTTCCGTGGGACTCTGGGAGCTGACGATTTCATCCACTTTTACTTAAAAACTCATTTTATTATTTTTCTTATGACGTAGCATATTTCCAGAACTTTTGGTCAAAATCTGGGAGCTTCTGGGCTTTCAGGGGCATTTTGGTCATTCTGAGAGATAGAACTAACTTCCAGGAATCCTTTTAAGTCTTTTTTTATCATTGTGAACCACCAAGCTATGGGTCTCCTAAATCTGATAGCCGACAAAATGGGGTGTCTACAATTTGCCACTCTTTAGCATGAACTTGCGAGGCAACGCATGTCACAAGCGAGTGCCAAAGCTTTAAAGAGACAGGTCTTTTGGCGGCTATAGATTTAGGATAAAAAAAAAAGCGTTGCAAAAGATGTAATGATGCTGAGGCTAGTGCTGATCGTGCTCTGCGTGAGCTGTCTACGTATCCCAAGGAGAATCAGACCAGGACGTAGTTCAGGGCACAAAGGAATGAATCACACATGTACATACATAACAACCAAGCGGATGCTATGCTATGAGGATGGTATGCAATGCATGGATGTGATATGAATTGTGTCATGAGTCCTATCCTGTCTAATGTTATGACCCTAGTATGACCAGGTGCTGTGGGGGTGTGTGCCATTTCGAGTGGACTTTTGTTGTTCTAGTGATTCTGACTATGATGCAGTGGCCGACCACGGTCTGAAAAGACTCTGGATTTCGGGGCAAACTTTTCAAATTACGGGAAGTGTGCTTCGCAAGTGAATGGGATCGGATGTGGGGTCTTTGAGGATGATAACTAAGGATAACCCATAGGTGAGGGAGTTCATGATAACCGACAGTTTTATAATAACCAAAGCAAGGAGGCTCATAATAAGTGGGGTAGCTCACGATAATTGACAGGTGAGATAACCGGAGCGAAGAAGCTCACGATAAGTGAGGAAACTCATAATGACTGACAGGTGAGAAAGCTCATGATAATCAGTGGACACGGATCCTTGAATTGTGAATAGACAGTGCTTGCCATGGGAATCGGGGTGATTTGACTACGAGTGATGTTTTTAATCGTTGGCCGATCCTTATGATGACAAGTCCTGAGAATCAGTTCGGACTTCTGTTATCTTCTGCTGGGGATGGTAGGGGACTCTCTGAGAATCTTTCTTCAATTCTTGACCTAGAACCAGGATTCATTTCTGAATCTCTCGTGGTTGGTCAGATTTTGTAATGTACTCTGCTGGGAAGAAGGAAATATGCCCATTAAATGGGAGTCAAGGTATCATTTTGTTTGTGGCAGAGATGATTTGTGGTGGTTTGACACTGATGGAGGGTGATAATCAATAGCAACTTATGGACTTATGTTGCTAGGATGAAAGAAGATCATCAACAGCCACTTATGGACTTATGTTGCATGAACGAAGAAAGATGGTCAACAGCCACTCATGGACTTATGTTGCTAGGATAAAGGAAGATTGTCAACAGCCATTCGTGGACTTATGTTTCTAGGATGAAAGAAGATCATCAACAGCCACTCATGGACTTATGTTGCATGAATGAAGAAAGATGGTCAACAGCCACTCATCAACTTATGTTGCTAGGATGAAGGAGGATTGTCAACAGCCATTCGTGGACTTATGTTGCATGGATGAAGGAGGATGACCAACAGCGACTCACGGACTTATGTTGCTAGGAGAAAGGAAGATCAACAGCCACACATGGACTTATATTGCATGAAGAAAGATGAAAGATCAACAGCCACTCATGGACTCATGTTGCTAGAAGAAAGAAAGATCATCAACAGCCACTCATGGACTTATGTTGTATGAAAAAAGATGAAATATCAACAGCCACTCATGGACTTATGTTGCTAGAAGATGATGGTTAACTTTTGGCAGTTTGGAAAGGGATGAAATTTGCATTTTCCCTAAGTTTGGACACTTCTCATGCTGACGCCTTGTCTGGGCAGTAATGATATTTGATACTCCTGCTTGTATTGTCATTGGAATGCTCTTTATAACTTGATTTGAAAAATTCATTATTCGTCACTGTTGACTTACACATTTGAGACTACGACCGACTCTTTTCCTGAAAAAGACTATGACAGACTCAAAACTGACAGATACTGACACGCGAGGGTGACACATTTGACACCAAAATGAAACAAGCTCGACTTGCCAAAACTTGATGTGCTCTTGTCATAAATGATGTACCATTTCTCTTTTGTGTTTACTTCTCACCTTAACGTGGCATCACTTTGATGGTGAATCTTATTTTTTAAAATTCCTCCCTACTAATCTAATCAATTTCTTTGCTTCTCCCAAGATGTGCTTTGAATTAGTGCCTTAGCTTATAGAATAAAAGATGGTCTATTTCCATCTGTTCAAGACAATGTTTGTGACTTGAAGGCTTACCATTGGTGTATAGGGATTGGGTGGCAAACGAAGTTTGCCCCTAGTTTGAAGGGCATGAAGTGGGATCGGTAGGCAAACGCGGTAAATGACCGAAATTTGCCCCTAGTTTGGAGGAAGGTTCATTGGAGGTTTTGGGCAAACGAGGTAGGTGACCGAAGTTTGCCCCTTGTATGAAGGGTAGATAGTAAAATTTAGGCAAACGAGGCAAGTAGCCAAAGTTTGCCCCTAGTATGGAAGGTGATTTCTGGCTTGAGGCAAGGACCGTGACTTTAATCTCTCAAGTGCTCATAACTTTTGCCTAGGTACTAGTGAGGTGACCTAGCGAGCTTTTTTTTCTCTTTTGTTATTGCTCACCTTGGGTTTAGCTCTAACTTTTGCCTAGGCGTCCTTTCGGATTTTCAACCTAGCGAGCTATCCTTCTTTTCTTTTTTCAAAGTCTGCCTACGTACCCCCGAACGGGGATCAGGTCTAATGTAGTTCGGGCCGAAGCTTGAAAGAAATTGGGCTATTTTTGTGGGTGGAGCGACCAAACCGATGTGGTTGCCTACGTATCCCCGAGTGGGAATCAGGTTGAGCGTAGTTCGGGAAAGGTCTTGAAAGAAATTGGTTGAGGGTTTTTCAAACCAATCATAAAAGAAAACTTAGCTCACTTGTGGTAGCCTTGAATAAAAAGATTCAGTTTCAATCCCCCTTTCTTTTCTTTTTTTTGTTCTTTTTCTTTTGTTTTGAGGATTGATCCTTTTCACTTTTGCCTAGCCAGTCAATTTATAGTCGATTCATGTGAGATCTTTCAATCGCAATCTCGAAATTTCATGATGTGCGTGTCAGCCCTCAGAATTTGTTTGTGGTCGTTTCGAGCCCTTTAAAACATAATCTAGGCGCGTTCTAATGACGTACCTTGAAGCATACAATTTTCTCATTTGTTTCATCAAAATTTTCTTCAACCTTTTGACTGGCTACGGTCAGATTTTGGAAATCAACACCTTTTTAGCTCTCACTTTTACCTAGGTGCCCTTTTCGGGTTTTCAACCTAGAGAGCTTTTTTTTTTTTCTTTTTTCTTTTTTTTTTTTGAAGGTGGAAGAAACTCATGGAAATGTTTGGCTACCAACAATGACTAAGTCTGCATTGGACAGGTTTGTATGGGTCTTGATTGGACTAGGCTCAAGGCTTTAAAATAGTGGAAAAGGGTGTTGGGCAAGCCCCAAATCAGTTCCAAGTATGTCTTTTCGAGATTTGATCAAAAGCATCTTTGAATTCTTAAAGTAAGACTATTCAATTCTCGGCTCTTCATCGGTGTCTGCGCAAAATTGACTTTGACCTTTCAGGATTTTTTTTTTGGTTTGAGTAAAAAAAATTACCATTTTTTTAGCACAGCAATATCCATGGTAATTTGAAAAGTGACACTTCAGTTCAGCGATTCATGCATCTATGACTAGGCACATCAGATTAGGCAAAATGAGACTTCATTCCATCAGTAGAGAAGGATTACAGACTCATTAACAACTCGATGACAAACAGACTCGACCATAAGAATAAACATACAACAGACTCGACTAGACTCGACCTGGTCTCAATTGGAATGTCACAGTGACTCACTTAATCTTTTTATTTCTTTTTCTAAGAGCATCCTCATTTGGTTTTCTAGCAAGAGTCCCAGACACCATTACTTCACTTGCACAGGTTCAACATTCGTGGGTCTCAGCAAAGGGGATCATTCAAGCGGTTGGTCCAAGCCAAGATAGGAGATGGCATTAGGATGGGGTGCATCCTCTATGAGATTTTGAATGTCATGGCGGAGGCGGATGCACTGATCGGTGGCATGGCCTAGATTTTGGTGGTAAGCACATTATAGGCTCATGTTGTAGTGAGAGGGTATGGGATCCGGTAGTGGTTTGTGAGGGAGGAGCTGCAGGTGGCCTTTTTTGAGTAGGTGGTCTAAGGCTGTGGAGAGGGGAATATCAAGTCTAAAGAATTTGCGAGGGCCTTTAGGGCGATTTGGTGGAATGGACTGGTATGGACGGAGAGGGTAGGCCATCGGTTGGTGGTTAGGTGCATGGATATCTGGGGAGTCTAGGGAGTAGTTGGGTCCCTTGGACTGGTGTTGGGGTTCATTATTCCTGCACTTTCCTTCTCTGATGGTATCCTTTATTCTGGTGAGCTTGTCAAGAGCTTCTTGATCCAAACTATGTATCCAAAGATCAGCTAATTTTCCAAACCATTCAGTACAAGGTGCTGGCCGGGAAGATAGCAGAATCGAGGGTGGTGGGTTAGCCAAATACCGTATCATATCTGTCATTTCCGCAAGCTCGTCCCTGATCTTCTCAACAGCAGGTTCCATAGCGGTCATTCTAGCATCCACAGTTATTCTGATTAGTTGATTATTCGGTGTACGAGTCCAAGCGAAGTGAATGCGGACTTCTGGTCTCATTTTCTCAAGAAATCCTAGGACCTGGGTGAGGTGATCCGAATGCTGAGTCATAGTGGTTCTCATCTGGGCGACTCGAGTTTCCAAGCTTTTGTGATCCATAGGTTTGTTTTCGGAAGGGCTATTAATCCCAAGAAGAAAATGTAGTAGGACAACGTTTAGGACCTGTGATGTCTTACAAATTGAAATGACAAGGATCAGACTCGGAGGATGAAGATCGATGATCATGTGATGATGAGAAGGGATAGGCTGTGTGGACTTATGAGATATATGTGCATGCAAACTGACACGAATTGTGTATGCATATGAGACAAGCATGCGGATGCAAGTCATAATTTATATGATGCCCCTACTTCTAACATATAATAGTTAAGCAAGTAAGGTCCTATCCATACAAAGTGTGCTAACTTTTCTTTCCAGTATGATCACCAAGGGATAACAGGGATTTTCGGGATACTTCAGGAATTTTGGACAGAGTTTCTGGGAGAAACAGGGATTTGGAAGATTCGGAGAAATTTCTAGAAGTCATTTGATTTTCTAGGAGAAATAGGAATTTCTGGTTGATTTGGACTGAGCTTCTTAGGAGAAACTGGTATTTTGAGTATTTCTCAGAAATATGGGTAGAGTTTCTAGGATAAACAAGTATATCTGGGCATTTCTGGGTGATTTGGGTAGAGTTTTTGGGAGAAACAAGTACTATGGGTATTTCTGGGAAATTTGGATAGAGTTTCTAGGAGAAATAAGTATGTTTGGACATTTCTAGGTGATTTGGGCAGAGATGCTGGGATTGTTGGAGAATCTGGGAGATTTGGACGGAGCTTCTGGGAAAAACTGGTTAATATGGTGAGTTTATGAGAAATTGGAATTTCTGGGAAGCTTGGGTAGAGGTTTCGGAGAAATATGAATTTTCTGGAATTTTAGGTGAAACAAAGATACCTAGGGAGTTCATAGGACTTCTGGGAGAAGTGGGAATATCTGGGTGATTCGGACAAGCATTTTTGGGGAAGTCTGGGAGATCTTGGTAGGGTTTGGAAAAAGGGGTTTCTTGGAAATCTGGTGGATTTTGGCAGAGTTTTCGGGGAGCAGAGATTTCTAGTAGAGTTTTTGGGAAACGGGAATTTTTAGGAAGTTTAGATGGATTCTAGTAGAGGTTATGGGAAATAGGAATATCTGGTTAAATCGTTATATCTGGGAAATCTGGAGATTTGGATGACGGTGATCATACTGTCTAGCAAGTTTTCATACTCCTATGTCTTAGGACCAACAAACAAGGTTTGCGGTGTATATCTTAGTGAACGTGGAGCAGACATCTTTGTCATGGTGCCTAGGCAGGTCAACTCAATGTGATCACATGTGAGTGATTGCCTTGGGGATCATAAGAAAGAGGTTCTGCCTCATGTCACATAAGCGTCTACACCGCGCAGGTAATCCCGTCAGGGCATACAGCAGTTATATCACATTGTCCTATCTGAAAAGATAAATCAACAGTCCTATGAAATGTTCTACAGGAATCTATATGCAAAGGCTGGGTTTAGTCAAAGAGGGTCTGTTGACGAGAGTTCCAATATACCGTCAGAGAGACAGTACGGAAGTGTTTACTCTTTTTGATATACCTTGGAAGGTACAGTATCAACGGTGACTTGTGCCCTGGCACAGCAAGACCTGAACAATGTCAGCACCGCGTTTCAGACACAGTCAGAGGGGAAATGCAGAAGTGCAATACAGTAAACCAGACACAGTAAAAAGATGATTTTAAGGAATGCTTCTTATGAGTCAAACCTCTGTATTATTTTTGTTTTTAAAATAAAAATCCCCAGCAGAGTCGCCAGATTGTGGACATGCAGAATCCGTCGTTCACTCCCGGTTTTTCCTTTTTGTTTCCAGGGTTTCGGAATTGATTTTCCTTTGTTTTGAAATTGATTTGAAAGAAAACAAGAGGTTGATTTCGAAGAAAAGAAGGTCTTTCGAAAACAGATACAGAGTCACCACTTGGTCTTTAAGGAACCAAGAAACCTAATTTTGACTCACCCAAACGGATAAAGGGCACCGGCCCTTCATAACCAAAGAACTTGGCTCGAGAGAGGAAGGAACCTTTGTCACGACTAAAACACCCTCAACTCGCCCCGTCTCTCGACGGGCCTCAATTAGCATCCAAATAATCATCTTATACTATGTGTAGTTCGACAATTACTATTATGATAGTATATTACATTACATAAGAATCTTAAAATGGAAGATCAAAAGATAAGATATCATTCATAATATCTTAGACAAATATCATACAATGCAAAAGTGAAAGATCACACAAATAAACCTAGGAAAAATCGTCTAATCATATATCAATTAATCAAGTTTATTAATCTAAGGGGGACATGAATTGTTCTTGAAACAAATAAATCAAAGAAAACAAAGATGCTTAGCAAGCTAGAATGATGCATGTTATTCTTTGAGAAGAGAAGATCTCTCAATCCCCGGGACTGATGAGAAAGGATGATTAGATCGAGGGGAAGCATGAATGTGTGATCATGATCATTCCTTATAATCTTCTTAGATTAGGACTTATAAAAGCCCCAAATCTTTGCATGAATGCAATGTATGTATCTATAATGTGTAAAAGTTGTAGTGTGCTTTGTGTTCATTGATTTCTATAATGACTTAGAAGTCTAATATATGTATGAATGAATGAATAGAATCATTATGAGAAATTTACAAATGTAGTATGAACTACTTCCTAAGACATGACCTAATTTGGAATGCATATAAGCATCAAATCAAAGGATGAAAGTTAAAATGAGCTTGCTGTGAATAGTGGACAGAACAGTAACATGATCTTGTGAAAATGGAAAAGAGCGGCTAGGAATGTTTTCAATGCATGATGTTTTTATGGAGATCCTCCTTATTATGTCTAGAACATAACCCAAAAAGCCAATATTTAATAACTATCATAGATTGAGAGAAATCACATAAAAAATGGAGGTCACTCAGAAATAGAGTCCGTACTGTCGACTGAAATGTTGAAATATCTTAGAAAATGCAAACAAATGATCTAGAGGCCCATTTTACACAAAAAGTTCCCTAGGACATTGAAGTTTAAGGGAAAAATAAGTTAGGATCACCCCTTTTGGAAAAGGTTTCTGAAAAAAGAAGTTGAAAGTCAACCAAGCTGCTGTGACAGTAGAGGCAGAATGTTTGGAAAGAATGTTTGGCCAAAAAGGA
This sequence comes from Hydrangea macrophylla, assembly GCA_033977485.1. Lineage (NCBI taxonomy): Eukaryota > Viridiplantae > Streptophyta > Magnoliopsida > Cornales > Hydrangeaceae > Hydrangea > Hydrangea macrophylla. Next base: position 5,510,606 of record CM066990.1, on the reverse strand, counting down.
CTCCTTTCAAGTATTTCCAAGTCAAACCAAAAATCATGGGTATTTTCTAATGAGTTAGGAAGACTCTCCAAGTGGTCTTACATTCATACATTGAGTATTGAACTCAAAATAATTCCTTGAAGTTAAATGACTCACTATTTTGAGGGTTTTGAGAAAAACAAGGTTTATTTTTTGAAATCAAAATGAGGGGTTTAAGAGGGGGGTTTTGAAATGGGGGTTTTGAAAGTATACTTCCAGAACTTGGATGAATATTCTAACCACTTGGAATATCAATTCCTAACTCATTTCAAGAACTTCCCCAAGTATTTGCAAAACATAGTTTTATTTGGAAATTAAACTCAAGAATCTATGAAAGTATGATACATAAGAGGATAGATGATACATGATATGATATAGCATGATAAAAATGGTAAAGAATATGTTCATGGGATATGAGTTCATCTAGATACAAGAGAGTGTTGCATCAAAGTGTGAAAGTAAAAAAAATGGCATGCTGTGAATAGTGGACAGACTGTATGCATTACTTTATAACATCATATTGGGAGGTCAAACATGCCTAGGAAAATGTGGGAAAAAAATCAGAGATCATCCTTATTGTGTCTAGAAAATAACCCAAAAATCCAAACCTCAATAGCTATCACAGATTAAAAGAAATAAAACAGAATGTACATATGACTCAGAAATAAAAGCTGCACTGTTAACTGATTTTGTATGATTTTTCATAAATCAAAGAAAGGGTTTATGATGACCCATTGTATTCCAAAAGTTTCCTAAGACACCCAAGTTTCATAAAACAGATAGAAAAGATATATGTACAGTGATGCAAAACATCCATAATAAGTGCACAAAGTCAGGTAAACATTCTGTGAGAACAGAGGCAGATTATGAATATGAACTTCTTAAGTCCGAAAATAATACTTTCACACCTCTATGATTGATGGGAAAAATTGGAGACAAACTATGATGTCTTAGGAAGATTTTCCAAGTAAATTCATCATCATAACTCAGGTATTTTAATTCAAAACAAATCTTTGAATCTGAACAGCTCACTGTTTTGGATCATTCTTGAAGAAAATGGATTTGGGTTTTGAAATAGAGTTTGAGTTCTTGATTGGGGGTTTTGAAATAGATGTTCAAAGCATGAAATTAAACTCTTGAGATGACCATGTGACCATTAGAACCTCATCCAACCTTGAATCATCAAAGAACTCCCCATATTATTTGCACAAACATAGTGTTGTTTGAGAATATGACTTCAAGAATACATATGAATGTATTGAAGGTAGAATCATCATTCATCAAACATATCCTTGAGGTCAAGAGCTACTATCCATAAGGATTCACTCTCCTCAAACAACATGTCATCTAGATGATGATGAACAACTAAATAATCAAATAAAAGTCAAAAAGAAATGAGGTTAAGAGAGAAATGAACATCAAAGTAAACAAGCATTCAAATAGCAATCAATAGTTGATAATCATTGAGATATTGGACTTGTAGCTTGGTGTTTCACTCATATATGGAGACATTTGGACATGGAAGTAGCTTCCTATCTCATGGATGCTCAATAATGGTGGTTGAAAGAAATGCTTGGATGATTGAAGTTTTGATAGCAAACGCAAGTAAAAAGAAAACTCACTTTGATGGATGAAAATAGAAGAAGAAGACTACTTCTTCTCTTTCTCTCTCTATATTTCTCTAGAATTTCTTCCTAAGCTCTCTCTAAGCTTCCATGTCTCCCCTCTAAATGGAAGTAAATGGCTTCTTTTATAGGCAAAGGAGGGGTGGTAAATAGAGTTTTAAAAAGTTTAAAATGGTCTCCCATTGGTCCAAAATAAGCTGGGAACCAAAACTACGTCGTTTTGATTTCTAATATATCAAATTGGACCCCCAAAAGAAATTACAAAAGTGGACTGTTCTGGAGGAAAGTGTCGCGGTGGCACTGGGCCTGTGCCGAGGTGGCAGTGGGCCAGTGCCGCGGCGGCACTGCTCTTCCTTTGTCCAGATAATGCTGTTTAGACCCCTAGAGGTTCCGGTATATGCGAAAAGGTACTATTTCGTCCAAAATTCACAGAAAATGCATACGAACTCCAAATTGAGGTTGTGATATACCTTTGGAAAGGTAATGGAGTCTAATTTACATAAACAATAGTTCGGGGATAGGTCACTTTGAAAAGTTTTGCGGTATTCGCGATAAAAGCCAATTGATCGTCTTTTTCGCCTTCGGAAATTCATAATAAATCCGTTTTAAATCCTGAAATTATGTGCGATATACCGTTAGAAAGCTATTGACCTCTTGTATCCATGAGAAATATTTGAAAATTGTTATGGTGCTCCAGTTCTAAAGTCAAATTTTGGTAAAACCGGTCAAACCTGGGATTCCCGGGAAGTTCTGGTAACCTCTAGGAGCCCCCAGGAGCTGACGTTTTTGCTCGATTTTCTTTTAAAACTCATTTTCATACTTTCCACATGATTTAGAATGATTCCGGAGAATTTGGACGTTTTCGATCAAACTTGGTCAAACTTGGTCAAACCTTGGTCAAACCGGTCAACGGGGACTTTCCGGGAACTTCCGGGGGTCTCTGGGAGCTGACGATTTCATCCGATTTTACTTAAAAACTTATTTGATCATATTTCTTACGACGTAGCATGTTTCCAGAACTTTTGGTCCAAATCTGGGAGCTTCTGGGCTTTCAGGGCATTTTGGTCATTCTGAGCATTCTGAGAGATAGAACTAACTTCTAGGAATCCTTTTAAGTCTTTTTTGATCATTGTGAACCACCAAGCTATGGGTCTCCTAAATCTGATAGCCGAAAAAATGGGGTGTCTACAGCGTGAACTTTTTGATGTGACACTCTACGTGCCTGAGATGACAACTGTCAAGTTGAGCGAGAGAATTTTTAGGCTGTTGTATCTTATTTGATCCTGACCGCTCACGCTATATATATAAGGAACACTTGGCCATTTCTTTCATTCCTGCTGCCAAGAGATAGAGAAAATTGAGCAATTTTGGGAGCGAAAGTCCCCGGTCAAGCTTCTCGAGCCCTTTCTCTGCGTCACTTCTTGTAAGTCTTCGTTTCTCAGTTTCAATTCACTGTTCTTTTTTGTCTCTTCTTTCCTTTTCTTTTTGGAGCGAGCCTAGAGAGGCCGAATCCCCTTAGGCTTGAGCGGGAGTAGAACTTCTTCTTCCTTAGGTTCTGTTTTTTGTTTGGATTAGGTGGTACACCAGGTCAGTTGGACCGAGCGGGTTGTCCCGGTATTGTCTTGGCCGAGTGTCACCTAACCCTGAGGACCCTTTACTCTTTGCCCTTTAGGCTTGTCAATTTGCCCCCTTTGTACCTCAGACTAGGAGTTTTCAATCCCTTGCAAGGTCACCAACTGCTTTCTAATCCAACCACATGAGACTTAGGGATGCGTCACTCAAGATTTAACTCGTCTTCTCGGTCAGAAGATGAGGGATCTTTTTTTGAGACACCGGACACCATCCTAGACCCACCTTTCAAGACAGCGTCTGACCATCATAATAAAGGCCAGATTCCTATTCGGGTGTCTTATGATGATGGGGCTCATGACCCCCCCATGGCCTCAATATCTGGGAGGTCGGGTAGTGCGGAGTCAAGGCCGAATAACCCCGTCATTGTGTTCGCTTGCAAACAGATCGCTAGTATCTTGCGTGCCCCTGACCTGGGTTGGATTAGGGACAAGTACGACATTCTCCACCACTTTTCAATGGCCGTGCATGACGACGGAGCTCACCTACATGAGTCGGGCTTTGTCACCCTGTACGAGGATGCCCTTATGGCGGGCCTCTATCTCCCTCTTCACCCTATTACTAGGGATGCGCTCATATACTTCGGGATCTCCCCTGGGCAGCTTGCCCCACATGGTTGGAGATTCTTGATGGGGGCCATCTCCCTTTGGCCCCAAGTCTTCAGGTACGAACTCACTCTTTAGGAGTTCTTCTGGACCCACCGGCCATTCCAAGTGCATTGGCAGGCCGACTTCTTCTCGCTAGGGGCCAGGCAGGGGAGAAAAATAATAGTTAACTGCCCGAGTAACAATAGGGGGTGGAAGAAGAAATTCTTCCAAGGGTCTACCCTCAGATTTTGAGGAGTAAGCCTCCACAAATTTTCTTCTTGTTTTCCTCTTTTACTTCATAGTCGTTACTGAATTATCAACTTCTTGCTTTACAGGGGATCAACAGACCCATCCTATCATTGATCAAGGACCCTACTAACGTCAACAAGGTACTGACCCAGTCAAGAAGTCCAAAGATCATGTACGAGCCCAAACACCGCTTCGAGGCTCCCATTTTCTCTCCAATTAATCCCAGTGTTTCCTACCATTTTCTCTTCTAGTTACTTTTCTATTTGCTTTTATCTAGTGCTTGACGTGTGACTGACATGTATTTTTTTTTTAGTTTTGCAGAAATGGCCCCTAAGGATGCGGCAGCCTTGAAAGAAAAAGAGGTGGCACTGATGGCCCGGGCAGGCCAAAAGAGAAAGAAGCAGGACCCCGTTGAGGGTCAATAACTAAAGAGGATCTCCCGGGGGCTCTACTGCGTGGGCAAGGAAGTTGTACGGACTTCAACTCCTGGGGTCACCATTGCTGTGGAGCCCTTGCCTTCACGATCCGACTCTCCCAGTACCACGCAAGGGGCTGTCCACGAGGCTGACGGTGGAGACTTTAGACGATGTCTAAGGGAGGGTCTGGCTCGGGCTATAGTAGAGCCAAGTAGACAAATGCTCTCTGCTGGGGCCCGAGGCCCTGATTGGCTGGCTATATAGTATCATCCATATGGTAAGTTACTTTGCATGCATTTTGATAACGTTACTTATTTCTCTGCACGGGATGCTGATAACTATTTTTCCTCTTGCAGGTTAGCTGTATAGCGATGGGAGTAGAGGCTACCTTACCCGGGGTGGCCGAGAAACTGGCTGCTGCTAAAGCTGCCCTTTCCAAGGAAAAGGCTGCCCAGGAGTCTGCAGACTTTGCCCTTTCCATGGAGGAGGAAAAGTCCAGGGCTCTGGCCCTGGAGCTGGGGGAGGCCCGTGAGATGACCTCTACCGAGTAGGCTGCCTAGAAGGTAGGCAAAGCTAAGGCCGCGCTCGCATAAGCCGGGAGGGTAACTGCCAAAAAGGATGCGGCAACCCTTTCTGAACTCGCTGCTGATCGGGGGGCGAAAGCCAAGGAGGCGGAGGAAGAATTTGAGGCATGCTTCTTCAAGGGCTACGTTGACCTGACCGAGCGGGTTACTGTCGATCATCCGAACTAGGACCTTTCTGGCCACTCTTGGGCAGAGTCAAGCTGTTGGATGGAGGATCAGGCCGCTAACGTGGTCGATGCTGAAGCTACACCGGACAGGGGCTCAACCCCAGGAGAAAATGCCGCTACTTGAGGGAGGACGAGGAGACTGAGAATGTGGTCATCGTCGATGACCCTTGACTTCCTCTCCTTTAATTATTTTTTGACCTGTCATTTTTTTTTTGTTTTTTGTTTTTTTTTTTGGGTGGGGGGCTACTACAACTACCCCGAAGGCTCTGTACAAACGTTTAATTAATGAAAAGGTCCTTTGAGGCCACCTTTTTCCATCAATTGTCGTGTTGCGTCTATATTTGTCTGTTTATTATTGCATGTGACCGACAGGTTTTTAGTCTTTCCATGACTACCTTAGCAAAAGTTTTAGCACTGTGACTAGTAGAACACACTAGGTCTCTTGAGGACCTGTACTATAGGTCATGCTCAGTAATGTAGGACCTGGTTCCCGTTATCCGAGCGGTCTCTCTGGACATTGTAGGTACTCAGGACTATTTTGGGGGTGGCATCACGTGCATAGCCCAGTGTCCTATTGAATGCCCAGTGTGATTACCTGTTTTGGTCCAGAGTTAGATACCAGTATCCCCCCTGTCCCCCACGGTTTGGCTAAGGCGGGCATTGGTTGAGGGAGCGACCATAGTAACCGACCTGGAACATGGGTGGTTGTAGGGTCTTTTGAGGCTTGCCATCATCAGCCACCTAGGGCGGGAGTCGGTTATGGACCTAAGCGAAGCCACTACCCCGGGTGTTAGTCTGAGGTCTTTTGTGCCTAGGGTCTAGCCCTGAGGTCTTTTGAGTGCCTGGGGTTTGACCCCGAGGTCTTTTGAGTGCCTGGCATTTGACCCGAGGGCTTTTGCATGATCAAACACAAGGAAAAAATTATTGGGCAAAAAGGAGATTTTACTCATTATTAAGACTACTCAGGGAGAGCTACAATGTTCCTAACCAGTACAGCCTTCATGCTTCACTGAAAGTACTTGCGGAGGTACTGCACATTCCAAGGATAAGAGAGGTCTCGCCCATCTAGAGTCTGTAGCTAATAAGTGCCCGGGCGGTTGACGCTTGTGACCCGGTAGGGTCCCTACCAGTTTGGGCCCAACTATTCATGGCTCAGGACTTTTGTCGACTAGTTTACCGCCTTCAAGACTAGGTTTCCCACCTGGAAACTGCAATGTTTGACCTTGCTATTATAGTACCGGGAGACTCTTTGTTTATAGGCTGCAACTTTTAGATACGCCCCATCCCTTTTTTATTCTATTAAATCAAGCTCTCCTCTGAGGGCTTCCCTGTTGCCTTACTCACTGAAGTTCGTTACCCGGTAGGTAGGCAACCCGAGCTCTATGGGGACTACCGCCTTAAAGCCGTAAGTAAGTGAGAATGGTGTCTCACCTGATTTTTCCCGGGGAGTAGTTTGGTACGCCTACAGGAGGGTCGGTAGTTCCTCTGCCCAAAGACCTTTGGCCTTTTCAAGCCTAGTCTTGATTGACTACAATATTGTCTGGTTTGTCACTTCAGCCTAGTCTTGATTGACTACAATATTGTCTGGTTTGTCACTTCAGCCTAATCAGAACTGTCTGAATACCGGGGTATCGAACTGCCTGCTGTTGTCGCTGACCAAAACTCGGGGAATGCCGAATCTGCTAAGAATGTTTTTCTCAACAAAATTTTCCATCTTTTTTTTCTATGATTGTTGCCAAGGGCTCAGCCTCTGCCCACTTGGTAAAATAGTCAACAACGATGACGGCAAACTTGACTTGTCCTTTTCCCCATTAGAAGGAGACCAACAATATCGATACCCCACTGAGTGAATGGCCAAGGACTGAAGACTAGACTCTGGAGTTCTCCCAAGCGGTTGATTAATGGAGAGTATCTCTGACACTTTTCACACCTCTTAACATACTCCTGGGAATCCTGGGCCATGTAAAAAACCACTTGGGAGGCCAAACACTCTCTCGAAAGGCCCTGCTGCAGACCGGGCGGTGTGACAGGCGGCTCAAGCTCTTCGGTTGCCTATTCTGGATAGGTGAATTCCACAAGAAAATCCACCACTGCTTGCCTCTTTATTACCATTCAAGTTCTATAAACTATCTCGAATTCTTCCAACTCTAATGCCCATTTGACCAGCCTCCCAGATGTCTCTTAGGACCACAATGATGTGTGCCTGGAAGAACGGATGGAGTCTCTGGGCAGAGGTGATCAGGGCAAAGGCCAACTTCTCAATGCAGGAGTACCAGCTTTCTGCACCTTTGAGCGCTCGGCTGGTGTAGTAGACCGGGAACTGTATCCCGTGCTCTTCTCGGATAAGTGCCAAGCTTACCGCTGAAGGAGACACCGCCAAATACAAGAATAACTCTTCCTTCGGTATGGGTGTGGAGAGTAGAGGGGGCGATGTCAGGTACTTCTTGTGTTCCTGGAATGCCTCCTCGCACTACTCTGACCACTAAAATGTCTTACAGAGGATCTTGAAAAATGTAAGGCATCGGTCGGTAGCTCAGGAAACGAACCTATTTAGTGCAGCTACCCGACCGGCCAAGCTCTGTACTTTCTTAGTTGACTGGGGTGACCGCATGTTGATAATTGCTTGAATCTTTTTGGGGTTTACCTCAATTCTTCGTCTGCTGACCAAGTGTCCAAAAAAATTCCGAAATGAGACTCTGAACATGCACTTGGTCGGGTTTAACCACATACGGTACTTTCGCATTTGGATTTCCTCACATACTGTAGCCTGTCTTTCTAAAGCCTTGCCCCTCCTCTTCTGTTTGACCGGTCGGGAGCTTGGATCAATGTTGAGATAGTGAAAGATAACCTGGGGGTCAATTCCCGACATGTCCTCATGGCACCAGGCGAAGATATCCTGGTTCTCTCTCAGGAATTGGATTAATTTTTCCTTTAGACTCTGGTCTAGGAGAGTGTTGATGCTCACGGACCGGTCGAGGAGTGCTGTGTCCAGTGTCACCTGTTCTAACTCTTCAACCAGGCCTACTCCATCCTTTACATCCCTTGAGTCCATTTCCTGGATGTTCAATGTTTTCGCAATCACCTCTTTGTGTAAGGAAATACCATAGCAACTTCGAGTGATTGACTGATCTCCACATAAGCTTCTCGGGTCCTGGGGGTCGGGAACTTTACCACCAGGCCATAGGTTAACACAACCACTTTGGGTTTGTTGAGCGTCGACCTCCTAAGGATGGCATTGTACGTGGAAGGGGCCTCCACGACCGCAAAGTTTGCAAGCACAAAGACCTAATAGGGGTGAGTCCCATAAGAACCGGCAACTTGATCATTCCAAGCGGTTGCGTGCTTGCACCATTGAATCTGGCCAAAGGAGTTGCAATCGACCAGAGTCTATCCCATGATATTCCTAACTGGTCGAATGCCGAGGCAAAGAGAATATCGGAGGAACTACCGGTGTGCACCAATACCCTCTTCACCGTGTTGTTGGCTATGGAGATTGTCATGACCAGGGGGTCATCATGGGGGCAATGAAGGTCCCCTGTGTCGTAAGATAAGAATGTTAGCACATCGGTTGGTTGGGAGTCGATGGATTGGATATAAGAGACATCCGCTCGGGATGCCTAAGCATGCCTCTTCCTAGCCGACTGTGAGTCCCCTCCGCCTGAGGTCCCTCCAGAGATCCCGTTGATTTATCCGAGTGGTTGCGGCTGCACGGGAGCTTGGTTATCTATGCTAGGTCGTCAGTCCGTCGTGACAAATTCGGCGAGGTGGCCCTACTCTATCAGTCTTTTGATGGCCATTTTATGTTTGAAGCAATCTTCTGTGTCATGGCCATGGTCCTTATGATACCGACAATATTTGTCCCAATTTCTCTTCCAAGGTGGGTTCCTCAGCTTTGCGGTTGTTGGAGGAGCCTCTGGGCGTCAACAGCGACCATGACTTCATGAATAGGCAGAGAGAGTGGCATGAAGGTCACTAGATCCTGGTCCCAATCGCCCTTCTATTGATCCAACTTTGGCTTCTTCCCCGGGCCCTTTTCAGAACTATCTCATTTCTATTTAGCCCTCGGAGACTCATCTCCTGCAAGGCTAGCATGCTTAGCCCTCAGGAACACCTCGGTATCAATGTATTTCCCAACTCTCTCAGAGAGCTCTACTAACATTTTCGGTCGGTCATTATGGAACGACATAATCCTTTAGGGACTCCCCCTTGTGTTGCTTGACGGTCAGCAATTGGGTATCTGGTTGTGATCGATCGAGCAATCCCACAAACTGGCCGATGAATAACTTACTGAGCATCTTGAAGTCGTCGACCATTCGGGGCTTGAGGAAGTAAAACCACTATGCGGCTACCCCTTTAAGGGTGTTGGGAAAGGCCAGGCACAACAGCTCGTCAGTGCTGGTAACCAGGGCCATTTGAGCCTTGTAAGACCGGGCGTGATCGATTGGGCTTCCCGAACCGTCATAGGAATTGAGATGTGGTTATTTGAATTTCCTCGAGATAGGGAACTTGGTGATCCGGGTGGTGTGAGGTGACTCGGTTTTGGTATTAGTGTGATTGCGACCTGCCTTGCGGCTCAGCTTCTCAATTTTCTTTTGCAGGTTTATGATCTGGTCCTTGATGTTTGTCTGACCGGTCTTCTGCTCTGTATCCGAGCGGTAGGTCGAATTTCCTCGAAGTGCGTTGTCTTTGGGGATGGGATATGGCTTTGACTCTAGGTAATCGTGTGCCTGAGATCCCCTCGACTCCTGGCTAGGGTATCTTTAGCCGGTTCCTAGGCCTTTTTTCCATGCCCATCCCCTTTGCTAGCGCACCTGCTATCTGCCAGCGCGCCTGCTATTGATGATATCTCGAGGTCCATGGGTGCGTTATTGGGTCCGTTCAGGGGCCTGATTACACTCATCATTCCTAAGCCATCCCCTAGCTGACGGGGACAATGGCTTAGTGTAGGCACGCATTCGGGGTCTGATCTGCTCCCGATCAAGCACGCTTTTCTCAGGCTGATCCTCGATCAAGGGGAGCTACTCCTGTCGGGCCAACAGCGCTTCGATCTATTGCTGGGTTCACTGCTAGCCGTCCAAGAGTCGCACAAGAACTGCGGTAATCTGCTCGGGGGTCGTGGAGGTAGCCGGCTGCCCAGACTACGACTCCACTTGATCCGTCGAGGCAGCGGTCTTCTTACCTTTCTTCAGTTCCATGGCTATCAGCTAAAGATTTATTTTTAGGAGAAATCTGCCGATTCCTACAGACGGCGCAAAGCTAAAGATGCTGAAATTTAGGTAAAAAAGATTTAGAGAGAGAGATGTGCACCAATAGATTGTATGTGGTTCGGCCCCATTAATTAGGTGACCTACGTCCACGTTTACGTCAGAGCGCTTTCACTAACCGATCACCAGAGGTGTTTGGTGACCCAACAAAGAGGGCGGCACTACCAGTTAACCGGCCGGGTATATACGTAATAGTGATGTACTTTTCTATTTTTTAGGTTAAGAATGCGACCCTTTGATAGGGGGTGAGGGGCCACTTTAATAGGTACAAGAGGCCACTCGGACAAGGCAAGTTCACAGATTAGGACGCCCAATCTGATTACAACTGATTTACATGATTTAAGGAGAGTTTCCTAAGTGGTTTAGGAAACTACTTGCTCTTCCTATTAGTCCTTCAACTAGGATAGGAAACTGTCCAGAGGCTTGCTGGGCAAGCAATTTTACCTTCTTGGAATGCATATATGTGGGGCCAGCCTGGGACGAATCCCTGAGCTATGGACCGCACCGGACGGTTCTACATAATGGCCCGGGATGGTTGAGCAGTTAGCCCAGATTCAAGATGACTTGGCTTCTCTTTGCTGAGGTGGCGAGGCTTGACTTTGACCTGGTATATTTGTACATATCACATGGAGTCACTCAGATTCAAGAATTCATTTCTTACAAACATGGAGACACTTGGACTTAAAAATTCACTTTTTACAAAACATGGAGTCACTTGGACTCAAGAATTTATTTCTTACAAACATGGATGCATATTCTATTTACTTCCTATCTTGCCTGCTTATTTGTTTGTTTTACTCATTCATTAATTTTTTTCTTTATTTTTTTTCCAGATGCCCGAAAGTGCCCTTAAAGGCCATGGGAGCTTGGCTCATGGATATCGAAGCGATGGTGGGACACCACGAATACATTCCATCTTCCATTCGCGGAGATGACGATGACCCTTCCAGACTTTGTAATGATCACTGGTATTCCTTTCGGTGGCCTTCCTGTGGCTCGATTTGATGATATCGGGAGTCGACATGAATAGATTATTGACCTCCTTGGAGCTCAAGCATTTAACATATGACCTCATGTGGCAAATAAATCTTTTTTACCCAAAATGATAATGAAACATATTCTAAAGTCTGGGAAAATTTTAAAGACTTACTTTTGGTGTGTCCACACCATGATTTCAAAAAATGGTGTCTCATGAGTTTCTTTTTTGAGGGACTAACCCCGAAATCTAAAAAGTTAGTACAAACAATGTGTTAAGGATCATTCATGCATAAGAGTGCGAATGAAGCTAAAACATATTTTGGCTAGCTTCTGAAAATTCACCTTAATGGGAACCACATGAAGTAACATGCGTACCTCCTAGTGAACCTGATGGGAGCAAACAAAAGAGTGGATTCTTACTTAGGGCTAAAGATGAGTTATCTAAGAAATTTGAAGAATTAGCTATACAAGTGGAAGTGTTAACTAAGGGGCTAACAGGGCAACCTATTTGACGTATCAAGAAAAAGTGTGTGGTAATTGCAATATGGTAGGAAATCAGGCACATATCTGTCCTAATATACATGTTTATCAAGAAACACCACCTATAGATATGAATGCGATGAATAACTATAAGGGTCCTATAAATTCTTACAATGAGTATAGTTAGGGGAATCATCCTAATTTGAATAATTATAGAACTGAGGCAAATCGAGAACTAAATAATTTTAATCAACAACCTCAACAAAATCAATACTTCCAATATAATCATCAATATCAGCCCCACAATAACAAAACTATCAAGGTAATGCACAACATAATTCTAATGTCTATGTGCACCCTCACAAGAAGGCACAGGAAGACCCAAGTCAACAAATGATGCATCAAATGATTCAAGTATTGGGAAAACTACAAACAACGATGGAAAGAATGAGTAATCAACTTGACTATAAAGAAAATGTAGTTTTCCCAGCTCAAACACACACAAATCCTAGAGGTGACCTCCCTCCTCAACCATAACTTAATTAAAGGGTCCAAGGGCAGGTTGTCCCTGATTTTGACAATCCAGAACAAGCCAAAGCTATTACAATGTTAAGAAGTGGGAAAATAGTGGAGAAGGAAAAATAGATTGATGAAGAACAAAATGAAGAAGACCTGGAGGAATCTCATGTTGAGGAAGAACCTCCTTCTGAAATTGAAGAGTTAAAATTGCAATTTAAACAAAAAATAGAGAAATTGAAAAGTGAGCATAGAGAGGAAATCAAAATATTGAAACTAAGTACGAATAAGAAAATTGAAACAGAAAACATCGAATGTCCCGTTCTTGTTCCCTGTCCTCAAAGATTGAACACAAGAAACAAAGAGTCAGGAGTTTCTTGAACTTTTTAAGCAAGTTTACATTAATCTCCCCCTCTTGGATGTTGTTTGATAAGTACCTGCTTATGCTAAATGCCTAAAAGATCTGTGCACTGTCAAATCCAAGCAAAGTGTTAAAAAAAAAAGCGTACTTAAAAGAACATGTGGGCTCAATCATAAAACATAACTTACCTCCAAAGTTTAAAGATACTGGGACCCCAACAATTTCTTGTATCTTGGGGAATTAAAGGATCCAAAATGCACTCCTAGATTTAGGAGCAAGTGTTAATTTGCTTCTGTATTCTGTTTACTAGCAATTGGGCTTAGGCGAGTTAAGACTTGCCCGGATTACCTTACAACTCACTGATAGATCCATTAAAGTACCATGGGGCATTTTAGAAGACGACTTAGTTTAAATCGATAATTTGGTTTACCCCGTGGATTTCATTGCCTTAGATACAGAGCCGGTAACTACTAGCAATACACAGATCACTGTTATATTCAGTAGGCCATTCTTAACAACAATCGACGCAACTATTCACATTAGAAATGGCCTAGTAACTATGATTTTTGGGAATATGACTTTGAATGTTAAGATCTTCTCGAATTCCCATCATCCAGACGAAGAGGAAAATGACGATGAAGTTCATTGCATTTACTCTGCATAATCTTATGAACTAGTAGAACATGTACACCATTCCATCCCATGGGAACCTGGAAATAATAGAGATAGTGAGGCCAATGAATTTTTAGATTGCGTTGATGTAAACTACTTGGAGGACGATTATAAAAAGGCCAAAGACTTACATAAAATATGGAACTGGATGAATGGAAAATTTAGTTAGATCAGTTTCTAAATACCGATTCAATTTCCCTTTCCAAATGTACTAGTGATCCACCTTGGAGTGCTACTGTCGATCCAATAGGTATAATCTTGAATCTATCATTTTTTATCATGAGGAAATGGTTATACTGCATACTCCTAAGTCTCCTATACTTTCACTCTAGTCATATTTAAATCCAGTATTTCATAATCATTTAAAAAATACAAAAGGTGGTAAGGTCATATATGCTAAATCCTCTAACTCTGCTAAATCCCACATTTCAAAGGTCTTCTTGAACTCTTAATTGCGTATCTATTTAATTGCAATAACCATTTAAAATTCTGATTGTTGGTATATGACACTCGTTTTGAGTAATTAATGCAAGTAGAAATACCAATAGTTGGGAGAAGATGCTATGAGGATCCCAATTCTTTTCGCTGTAAAATAATTTAATTGGGATGATTTGCAAAAAATTTGGTTACTGTTTTACGATGATTATCTTGACTAACAGCTTACTTTGTTTACAGAGTAGATGCATTATATTTTCTATCTCGCCTTGTTGCTAATAGATTTTGCAGGTAACTTTAAAATCTTTGAACTTTAACGCGTGAGGTAACATCGTTCCTTCTCTCACTTTACTTCAAATATCCATGTGCTTAGTTAAGAACATTGAGGACAATGTTTAGTTTTAGTTGGGGGAGTGAGTCATTGCATGCCTTGTTTCTTTCTTTTTTGCGCTTTAATATCAAATACTTGTGCTTAGCAACATGAACTCAGTAGAGTAAAATTTTAAATTTTAATTTTTTTTTTTTGAATAAAATAAAAGGGTTCTTGTATCTCTTTTAGTTAATGTAGTTAGTTATGATGCATTTATGTCATTTTCTATATGTCATTAGCTTGTGATGCACATAATTATAGTTTGTTTACTATCTTAATTATAGTATGTTTTATAATTTTTAATCTCCAAACACCTTGAGCACGAGTTACAACCATGTACTTAGCTAAAATAGATTAGTAAGCATAGCTTAGATATCTTAAGAAACATGTAGCGGAGACTAATAACCAAAATGAGCATATTGAGCCATTCTTTCATTTTAGAGAGTTTTTATATATTTATTCTTGCTTTTTGAAAAGCATCAAGTGTCATTATTCTTTCTATTTGGCTGATCACTAGAAGAGAATGTTAGGATTTACAAAAACTCTAGAACTCTCAAATTACTGAAATTGATAAACTAATGTACATGGGAAATGATTTAGGCCTTATTTCTTCGATTATACACCGATATTGCAGCCTTGAACCTAATCATGCATACTTTCTTACATATTAATTACCCTTCTAGATATGTTTCTACCATAAACCAATACTTTGAGCCTAAATGTTATACATTCATGCATTACTTCCCGAACACCTACACCTCAAGTAAACAGTACATGTCACGTACTTATTGCTTATATACATCTTAGCATGTGATTTGGATTGTGATGTATCTATGGAGAAATATGTGAAGTGTGAGCGAGAGAGAAGATGGCAAAATGAATATGATAACATGTTGTGAGTTGCCAAAAATAAAAAAAAGGTCATAGAAGAGGGGTGGAAATTTGAAAAGAAAAAAAATAGAAGAAAAGACTGATGAGTTGTGAAGATTGGAGAAGATCAGAAGTTTCAAAACAATTGGAAACTTATGTATTCAAAGTGAAGAAATACTCCAGTCACATGCTAATAAGACAATATTGAAAATTTCTACATTTCTTTCCCTTACATCAATGCATTTTAAAGTCCTAATGATTCTAAGTAAATTGGATTTGAAGTTAAGGTAATGAGAGAGTTTTCCACGGTATTTCGCT
Source organism: Hydrangea macrophylla (assembly GCA_033977485.1). NCBI lineage: Eukaryota > Viridiplantae > Streptophyta > Magnoliopsida > Cornales > Hydrangeaceae > Hydrangea > Hydrangea macrophylla. The sequence continues at coordinate 5,495,067 of CM066990.1, read as the reverse complement.
CTTCTAGTGTGAGGTATCCATTCGTGAGACTATTGCACTTTAAAACGTCCATTTTTTCAATTTAGATTTGTGAAGCATTAGTTTCCATTGCATTTACTCTTTATAGCTTCCATATCATGAGGGATAATAAATATAACTTATTCAGAGTGATTTCATCTTGCAAGTGTAATTCAGGTGAGAGTTGAGTCAAATCTAGTGTCTTAAAAATGTTTTAGGCTATGCGAGCTTTAAAGTTATAGTTATGCATTTTGGTTGTTCATTCACACACACACTTGAAGATTAAATGTATGGGACGTTCTAATGACTTTTATAGTAGATTAACTATTATGTGTGTGTTGCAAGGCTAAACCATACTAGAGACTTTTATAATTGTTGAGCTTAGTTGTATTGATATAGGAGAGAGAGCTTTCTTTAAAGATTCAAATGAGAACCATAAACATGAATTTTGTGGGTAGATTCACTATAACCCATCATGAGACAACACTCGTCCACTAGGGGAAACCTAGGAGTTTAACGGCTTATTGCATATGCTAAATGCAATCATGATTCCTGTAGCACCTGAATTTCTCCAGAAATTCCAGGTAGGATATTAGAAATTAGTGATGTTGCTACCAAGGTTGTCAGGTATTCACAATGTTTTTCACATCACTATGTTGAAGGAGTATCATCAGGGCGCGATGCCACATGTAATTGACTTCAAGGACATTGAGGCGAATAACAACGTGTCTTACATCGAGAGACCGATCAAGATTTTGGGTCGAGAAACCAAGAAGCTGAGGAACGAGGAGATACCATTGGTGAATGTTTAATGGAATCATCATGATGAAAGAGAAGCTTCGTGGAAAATGGAGTCAAAGATGCGAGAAAAATATCCTTTTCTATTTTGTACCTAGATAAGCTCTAATTTCGAGGACGAAATCCTTAAATAGGTGGGGGAAGATGTAACACCTGTAATTTTCTATCATTATAATATCAGCTGTTTTGAATTTCTGTATTGGACTGACTATATTATTATATTATTATTTTAATTACGTGACGGTATGGACATGTTGTAGTATTACCATATGGACTGTAGTAACCATACCGACTTGACCATAATAACATTTAACTTAGTCCCGTACCCGGACCCGGACATTAGAAATAATACCAGTTTGCACGTACTTCGAGATTGACACGCATACCGAGAAACTTATGCACGTAAACTGAGGGAGTGGCACATAACTCGAGGTAGGACCCACATAGACGGCCACATGGCAAGTCCCATGCATCATCCCCTACACTTGTCATCACTCTAGGTGACATTGTCCACTTAATGGACACATGTCCTAAGCATGCAACATGCAAAGGACACCTAGCACATGAAAATTCTATATAAACAAGCACATGCATACACTACACACTCTTAGTTGGATCATAATCTGAATTTTTGGAGAGAAAATTAGGAGACTTAGGTAGTTCATGAGAAAAAGAGAGAAGAAAAGTTAAGAAGAAGAAGAAGTTCATCCTTGAAGTTGAAGTTCAAGCTTTATCAAGCTCAAGAACAGCATCCAAGCTCAATTTCAAGCTTTGGTGAGTAAATTGTGAGTAATTGTGAGTAATCTAACTCAATTTAGAACATATATAGTATGTATTAATGTTTATTAGGAGTTTGATGTTGTTGTTTTGAAGTTTTCATGATATGCAAGACAAGTGCTTTAAATTTGAGAAACTAAACTTCCAACAGAATGTAGTTTAGTAAAATGAATGATTGGAGTAGCTCAAAAATCTGAATTATGCTAGGTGTTTTTGTGGAGAAAGCTAACTCGTTTATCTACAAATAACTCTTCTATAGCTCAGTCTAGAAATCAATCATTCATGGGTGAAATTCATGTACAACGCATTGTTATAAACCAGGGAAAAGAGAAACTTCCAGCAGAATGTAGTTTAGTTAAATGAATGTTTTGAGGAGCTCGAAAATCAGAATTAAGCTAGGTTTTTTGTGGTAAAAGCTAACTCATTTATATACAAATAACTCTTCTATAGCTAAGTCTAGAAATCAATCCTTTATAGGTAAAATGCATGTACAACGCAGTGTTATAAATCTGAGAAACTGAAACTTTCAGCAGAACATAGTTTAGTAAAATGAATGTTTAGAGTAGCTTATGAATCTGAATTAGGCTAGGTTTTTTTGTGGAGAACGCTAACTCATTTTTCTACAAATAACTCTCCTATAACTCAGTCTAAAAACCCCTTCTTCATAGGTTAAATTCACATAAAATGCAGTGCTATAAATCTGGGATATAGCAGTCCGAAAGTATAGAAATGTCTAGGTAGAATAAATATTTTGAGTAGCTCAAAAATGTAATTGAAGCTAGATTTTTTTATACATGAAGATAATCCTATTATCTACAATGTTATAGTTTTGAGCTTTCTCCACAAAGCAATTTATCATGCCCAAATAAATCATGTTAATTCAGTCAACACAGTGAAAATATATCCTGGCAGATTGTACAGCTTTTTGTATAATGTATTGTTTATGCATGGTGTTGATTGTTGATGCTAGTTTTCTGGTACCTGTGTTGTTATGAAAATCTCGAGCTATGGTAGTGCTATCGTGTAAATGAGTATGTTAAGGGTTTCATCTATACGTTTATTGGCATTAAATTCATGTTATAAATCCATGAGCTACATGCTATGTTTTTCGTTGTTATGAATATAGTCTAATGACCGTTGAAAGTTCATACCCATACTATAAGTAACTTATATGGCACGATCATTGCATTAATAAGTGATCGCAAAAGTTTCCATTGTAAGTATATTGAGAGGTAAAACGGAATGTCAGATGTATTAGCGAAATATTGACGGTTATAAATGGATGATATTAATGAACTAAACTACGAAATGTACGAACGTGTAAAATAACGATAAGGGACGTTGGGTTTTGTTTCTAGTCGTGTGACAACCGGTCAAAGTTGATTTGTGAACTTTCGTGTCGTGTTTGGATAATTTTTCAAAGTTGGTCTCTCGATTATTCCATGGAGTCGATTGGTGAGTTATGTTTTGTTCCTTGATCTAAGGATCGGCAGGACGTGTTCGGTCAAGTGCGGATGACCTAAGGATGGCCATGACGTGTTTGATCAAGTAGTTGATTAGTTTTCCGCACCCTTGGACTGAGGATCGGCATGACGTATTCGGTTATGTATGGGCGACCTGAGGATTGGCATGACGTGTTCGACCAAGAGATTGTTAATGTCCCACACACTTATGCCATTTGGGAGACAGTTTGAATACCAGTTGGGCGATATTTTGAATGCCATTTGGGCGACAGTTTGAGTGCCAGTTAGGCAACAGTTAACTATTCATTATTGAGTGTTGTTCTTTCTTGACCAGTAAATGCGTTTGGAGTTAAGTCTTCTTTCAGTCAATGTCATTGGTCAGTTCAGTTCTGGGTTAACTTTCAAAGGGAATGATTGGGTTTAAATAAGACATGGTTTTGAGGATAAGAAAAGACGAACGAGACATAGTATCGAGAATAAGAAATGATGAATGAGCTATGGTTTCGAGAAATAAGAAGAGATGATGAATAACTTACCTTGGTAGTGGTAACCTTAAGGGGACCCTCACTTAGCTTAACCACTAATAACTTTTCATGCTGCTGGACCTTCCACGTCCAGCATTTGCAGGTCCAGACGAAGCTGGCTATGATCAAGATACAGATTTTACTACTAAAGACGATGCTGGTGAGGATTACTTCGAGGAAGGCTATGGTTTCGCCAGCTGAAAATCTTGGAATTTTTCTTTATCATAGTTCTGTTTTTTATAAGTTTATGATGTAATAGCTTAGTTAAACATGTAATATCTATCTTTTGGATATCTTTTAGTCTGTAATATACTAATCATGTAAGACTTGAATGTTTAGATTCTTGCTTCCGCTGAACTTAGTCATTTTCCCGTATTATATTATTGTTTTAAGCATTTTTGGACAATTAGGTGACATTCACAACCAGTCACGTGTCTACGAACCCATAAAGGAAATTTATTTTTCCCTATTTTTGGTACTTCGGGGCGTGACAGGGATTTTTGGTATCAAAGCTTTAGGTTTAGACGCGCTCATTGATTGTCCTACACTTTAAGTTATGAGCCTAAGATTTACCTCGTATTAGTACTAACACTAAGTTAGCTCCTCTTGCAGGACTATGGAGTCGATCTTCGTTCATGATGATTTCAGAGATCACTATAATCACGACAGTCGTATCCAACCTGCCGACCCTGTACTATATCGACAGCGGATCTGCTAGAGGACGAGGCATATCTTAGAGGAGGACATACGGAGAGCTGTGCTTACCGATACATTGCAGTATCTGGATCGAGTTCAGCCCGAGTCGATCCATGCTTCAGAGACTACCATACTTATTCACTAGGAGCTTCTTAGCATGACTCAGGATGAGGCACTATATGACGATATACTCTTCACGATTATCATGGCCGCACCAGCACCACCATTCTCACCCGAGCCCACACTAGAGCCAAATGCTGATTCAGATCCCATGGATACAGATAGCGACGACGACATAGCGAGTGGAGAGGATTCTGCAGGCAGTGACCACTCAGAAGATGACCCATCTAATGGTGACAACACAAATGACGATGATGACCTGACAATTCAGGACGATCCGGCAAGTAGCGATGACGAGCCGATCCAGGAGGCTGACCCAACAGACGATCTTCAGAGAGCAAGGGATGATGTACACGACCATCCAACACCACCAGTTGACGGGGACAAGATGATACCGATGCCTGACCAGAATCAAAAAGCAAATCCAGCTGACATTAAGGAGGAGGAGGAGGACCCTGAGGAGTAGTTCTTAGAGGACCCATAATAGATAATAAGAGAGGCAAACTTTACCTTAGATATGGTAGGCGAGTACCATAGTAAGCAGTCATATCCTTTCTACTCATTCCACTCCCTTTGAGTAAATTGATACCTTCTATTCTAATGGTCATTTCTTCTGGAAAAGGGATCTATATATTTTGAAAAGTGGCTCTGATTACCATCAATGATTATTGTGATACACTCCTTGATAAGTAATTCATTTCCTTGAATTTTTAGAAATTCCCCAGTCAACAATTCTTGAGTATGTACCTTGATCATCCGATTCTTGACAAATTCTTTTGAGAACAAGTTCGATCACTAGTACTGCAAAGTCATTCTTTTTGACTTATTATTCCTTGAACAAATTCTTACAAGTTCATTTCATTTGAAATAATTCTAAATGAGTTCTCTGTCCTTGTTCTTGCCATGAACTCAAAAACGTTTTACTCTCTGTACATCTTGACCTCTTATTGTCTCTCTCAGTTGCTACCTTATTCTTTATCAGTATGTTTTCGTTTGGACTATTTCACTTATGAAATACCTAATTCTTATTTCATTCGTTGATGGCCTTATGCCATCAGCTACTTTCATTTCCTACAAATCTTGAGATACTACGATTACTTCCATAGTAATCAGTCATCCAATTATTGTTAGATTTACATTTTATTCTTGAATGGATCACTTTGTTCTACTATTATACTTCTATCTATGAGGATTCATATGCCTTTTCAGATTCAGCTTCATTTTGGGTCAATCTGTTCAATTGTTTCAATCATCGTATTTTAGCTACCAGGATTATGATGATAACCATAATGTGAAATATAACAGGTTATGATTGCTTTGCATAAGGTATGATAGAAACCTTATAGACATTAACTCATATGTAGGAACGCAAGAATCTTCTCGATCTCTGCAATGGATGAATCATCTCAAACAACTGAGGACCAGTCCAGAAGCCTAAGCAACATAACACCTAAGGAGATCGATCCCACTGGTATATTTGGAAGACTAATACAAGACTTATGGAAGACCGCGGGTAGCACTAGCACAAGTGACTATAGAGACGAGATGATAAGACACCTCCATATTACCTATTCAGAATCGCTTAGAGACCACTCAAGCCATAACCTGCTACACTACCAAGGTCAACCCTACTACAAGGACAACTCAAAAACGGCGAACAATGATCATGGCATTTGTTTCAACTATGGAAACCATGGGTGTCTGGCCAAGGAATGTCAAGCTCCCAAGGCCTGTAACCAACCAAACGTTATCTGCTACAGTTGTCGCAAGAGAGGACATTTGAGCAAGGACTGCAAAGCACTCGAGATGGACGCTACGGAGCATATGCAGCTCAGAGAAGCCTAGCTCAATACCACCATCCCCAATATAGCTGGATTAGGCAAAGAGGCACAACGAAGACTAAAAGAACACATGAGGAACATGAGAAAGTCTGACACAACAATAGCATCTATCCAACGCAAAACATGCCAACATTGTTTCAACTGCAGAAATCGCGGACATCACTTCGATGAATGCCCAACTCTGAAACAAATTGGAGGACATGAATCGCGATGCTACAAATATAGTGGAATGGACCACATTCGCAAGGATTGTGAGGCAATAAAGAACATCAATCAAGATCTATTGATGAACTTGGAAGAAGAAGGGGAGTTGATACAACCTATATAATCGATTATGCAAAATTTTGACTTATTAATGAATCTAGTTTTGTGTATCTAGTATTATTGTAATGATTAGTGTTCTGATATATATATATATATTATTGTAAAGGTACAACAAATCGGCAGTTAGTAACTATAAGTATACAACGAGCATCGTATCCCACCTTTAAACTAACGGTCAAACCAGACGAGCTAACCTAAAGATAGAAGATGTGTTACTAGCTCACATCATCAACAACATCGGAGATACATGGAAAAGTTTACACCATCAATTATGAAAGCTTGTGGCGCATCCGGAACAAAATTATGAGAGAACCCACTCATCGCTGAACAAAATGTTTGCCAACTATGACAAAGTCAAGCATAGGCATGACATCACTCGAGGTTCTATATAGAAGGCCATGTCAATCATCATCACGTCAAAAAGATCAGTAATAATGGAAGAACCTACAGTTTGAAGTCGAAGATAAAGTACCATTAAAATATCGATCGCTCGAGGTAACGTGCTATTAGACCAAAAGAAAGGAAGCTATCACTGCGCCACATTGGAGTATTTACGATCGAATCGCCCACCAACTCGCGTACGTCATCACCAACGGTGTAGTAGATCACAACGCTTTTTGAGTGGATACGCTAATCTACAACTTTCTTCATACTAACATGCTAAGGGTTACATTCATGACCTCTACAAGTTATAAAAGACAATTGTGAGAGCAACTAGACTTCTCAACTATCGCATCAAGAAGCTGAGAGGTAAGAATCTTGCCGATCAAAGATATAGAAGAAATAATGAAAGAAAAGTTAATCAGACTGCCGTTGAGACAAATCCAAGGCAACATGATATCTGCGACGGCTGCAGAATATCTGGACATCACTCCAAAGAATGCAAAGCACCGAAACAGCCCACAAGTTGATAGTCGCAGTTCTTCAATCGTGGAAAGACTGGACGTGTGCACAAAGATTGTCCAGAATGAGGAATTCAAAACATGGTTCCACCACAAAGAAGGTTCCAAAAGATAGCTCGCAGGTCATCAAATTAATTCCAGCATTGAACAAGACGAAAGACTGAAGGTGCCATACTCAATGTTAGAACTTTGAAATTCACTTGGTGTTGTTTAGCAAAGAAGTTTGGACGTTCGAAAGAATTGGTGAGAAAGTCTGATTAGTTAGCAAGTAGGAACCTCACAACCTTAAAATCTGAGATATGATTAGTACCTTGTATTTTCTAAGACCTAGCGAACTCTAGATTTCGAGGACGAAATCCTCTGATAAGGTGGGTAAAGATGTAGCACCTGAATTTCTCCAAAAATTCCATGTAGGATTTTAGAAATTAGTGATGTTGCTACCAAGGTTGTCAGGTATTCACAATGTTTTTCACATCACTATGTTGAAGGAGTATCATCAGGGTGCGATGCCACATGTAATCGACTTCAAGGACATTAAGGCGAATAACAACATGTCTTACACTGAGAGTCCGATCAAGATTTTGGGTCTAGAAACCAAGAAGCTGAGGAACAAGGAGATCCCATTGGTGAAAGTTCAATGAAATCATCTTGATGAAAGAGAAGCTTCATGGGAAATGGAGTCAGAGATGCGAGAAAAATATCCTTTTCTATTTTGTACCTAGATAAGCTCTAATTTCAAGGACAAAATCCTTTAATAGGTGGGGAAAGATGTAACACCTGTAATCTTCTGTCATTATAATATCAGCTTTTTTGAATTTCTGTATTGGACTAACTATATTATTATATTATTATTTTAATTACGTGACGGTATGGACGTGTTGTAGTATTACCATATGGACTGTAGTAACCATACCGACTCAACCATAATAAGATTTAACTTAGAAATAATACCCGGACATTAGAAATAATACCAGTTTGCACGTACTTCGAGACCGATACACATACTGAGGAACTTATGCACGTAAACTAAGGGAGTGGCACACAACTCGAGGTGGGACCCACATGGCCGGCCACATGGCCGGCCACATGGAAAGTCCCATGCATCATCCCCTACACTTGTCATCACTCCATGTGATATTTGACCAATTAATAGACACATGTCCTAAGCATGCAACATGCAAAGGACACCTAGCACATGGAAATTCTATATAAACAAGCATATGAACACACTACACTCCCTTAGTTGGATCATAATCTGAATTTTTGGAGAGAAAATTAGGAGACTTGGGTAGTTCATAAGAAAAAGAGAGAAGAAAAGTTAAGAAGAAGAAGAAGTTCATCCTTGAAGTTGAAGTTCAAGCTTCATCAAGCTCAAGAACAGCATCCAAGCTCAATTTCAAGCTTTGGTGAGTAAATTGTGAGTAATTGTGAGTAATCTAACTCAATTTAGAACATATATAGTATGTATTAATGTTTAGTAGGAGTTTGATGTTGCTGTGTTGAAGTTTTCATGACATGCAAGACAAGTGCTTTACATCTGAGAAACTGAACTTCCAGCAGAATGTAGTTAAGTAAAATGAATGTTTGGAGTAGCTCAAAAATCTGAATTAGGCTATGTATTTTTGTGGAGAAATCTAACTCATTTATCTATAAATAACTCTTCAATAGCTCAGTCTAGAAATCAATCTTTCATGGGTGAAATGCATGTACAACGCAGTGTTATAAACCTGGGAAAAGAGAAACTTCCAGCAGAATGTAGTTTATTAAAATGAATGTTTTGAGGAGATCAAAAATTGGAATTAAGCTAGGTTTTTTTGTGGTATAATCTAACTCATTTATCTACAAATAACTCTTCTATAGCTCAGTCTAGAAATCAATCCTTTATAGGTGAAATGCATGTACAACGCAGTGTTATAAATTTGAGAAACTGCAACTTTCAGTAGAACATGGTTTAGTAAAATGAATGTTTGGAGTAGTTCAAGAATCTGAATTAGGCTAGGTTTTTTTGTGGAGAAACCTAACTCATTTTTCTACAAATAACTCTTCTACAGCTCAGTCTAAAAACACCTTCTTTATAGGTTAAATTCACATAAAATGCAGTGCTATAAATCTGGGACATAGCAGTCCAAAAGTATAGAAATGTCTAGGTAGAATAAATATTTTGAGCAATTCAAAAATGTAATTGAAGCTTGATTTTTTTTTACATGAAGATAATCCTATTATCTACAATGTTTTAGTTATGAGTTTGATCCACAAAGCAATTTATCATGCCCAAATAAATCATGTTAATTCAGTCAACACAGTGAAAATACATCCTGGCAGATTGTACAGCTTTTTGTATAATGTTTTGTTTATGCATGGTGTTGATTGTTGATGCTAGTTTTCTGGTACCTGTGTTGGTATGAAAATCTCGTGCTATGGTAGTGCTATCATGTAGATGAGTATGTTAAGGGTTTCATCTATATGTTTATTGGTATTAAATTCATGTTATAAATCCATGAGCTACGTGCTATGTTTTCCATTGTTATGAATATAGTCTAATGACCGTTGAAAGTTCATACCCATACTATAAGTAACTTATATGGCACGATCATTGCATTAATAAGTGATCGAAAAAGTTTCCATCGTAAGTATATTGAGAGGTAAAACAGAATGTCAGATGTATAGCGAAATATTGACGGTTATAAATGGATGATATTAATGAACTAAACTACGAAATGTACGAACGTGTAAAATAACGATAAAACCTTCAATAACAGATTTATGCGAATAAGGGACGTTGGGTTTTGTTTCTAGTTGTGTGACTATCGGTTAAAGTTGATTCGTGAACTTTCGTGTCGTGTTTGGATAATTCTTGCAAAGTTGGTCTCTCGATTATTTCATGGAGTCGATTGGTGAGTTATGTTTTGTTCCTTGATCTGAGGATCGGCATGACGTGTTTGGTCAAGTGTGGATAACCTAAGGATCGTCATGACATGTTCGATCAAGTAGTTGATTAGTTTTTTGCACCCTTGGACTGAGGACCGGCATGATGTGTTCGTCCAAGTGATTATTAATTTCCCGTACCCTTGGTCTGAGGATCGGCATGACGTGTTCGGTAACGTGCAGGTGACCTGAGGATCGGCATGACGTGTTCGACCAAGAGATTGTTAATGTCCCGCACACTTATGCCATTTGGGCGACAGTTTGAATGCCAGTTGGGCGATAGTTTGAATGCCATTTGGGCGACAGTTTGAGTGCCAGTTGGGCGACAGTTAACTATTCATTGTTGAGTGTTGTTCTTTCTTGACCAGTAAATGCGTTTGGAGTTAAGTCTTCTTTCAGTCAATGTCATTGGTCAGTTCAATTCTGGATTAAGTTTCAAAGGGAATGATTGGGTTTAAATAAGACATAGTTTTGAGAATAAGAAAAGATGAACGAGACATAGTATCGAGAATAAGAAATGATGAACGAGCTATGGTTTCGAGAAATAATTAGAGATGATGAATAACTTACCTTGGTGATGGTAACCATAAGGGGACCCTCACTTAGCTTAACCGCTAACGGCTTTGATTGCTACTGGACCTCCCACATCCAGCCTTTGCAGGTCCAGACGAAGCTGGCTATGATCAAGATACAGATTTTACTACTAAAGACTATGCTGGTGAAGATTACTACGAGGAAGTCTATGGTTTCGCCAGCTGAAGATCTTGGAATTTTTCTTTTATCATAGTTCTATTTTTAATATGTTTATGATGTAATAGCTTAGTTGAACTTGTAATATCTATCTTTTGGATATCTTTTAGTCTGTAATATACTAATCATGTAAGACTTGAATGTTTAGATTCTTGCTTCCGCTGAACTTAGTCACTTTCCCGTATTATATTATTGTTTTAAGCATTTTTGGACAATCAGGTGATATTCACAACCAGTCACGTGTCTACAAACCCATAAAGGAAATTTATTTTTCCCTATTTTTGGTACTTCGGGGCGTGACAATTCCTGTAAAAGTGAGTTAGAATTTTTGTTTCTTTTGTTTTTAATTTAGTTTTTAGAGTTTAAATTAACCTTGCATTTGTTCACTACATTGCTAGGGACTAGTAATGAGTTAGTTGGGGGGTGTGATTAGATGTAAAAAGTGCATATTCATAACATGTTATATGGTCTTTTATGCATTCTTTAATCCCAAGTCCCTAGAGTTACACGTATTTCAATAACATTGCGCTTTCATGATGTTAATGCTAATACATGTGTATTTGTATGGTCTTATAAGCTATTGGGTGCGTTTACATGAAGTGAATCTTGAAGCTTGGCAATGAATGTCTCACTTTTTGTCACACAACCCTTATATATTTCATTTACATCATTTATACAAGGTTTGTGAGTGTTTTGTAGGTCAAAGAAAGCAATCGTTGCTTACAAGGTGATTCTAGTGGAAGAGAATGACAGCATCAGCTGAGAAAATGACATTTTTCACATTCAAGACTTTGGAATTGTGAATTTCCTCCAGAGATAAAAGTTGTAGTTCATTGAGTTACGGTTGCATGGTTACAAACCGTGCATCAATCCGAGGTCCGAGTAAAGAGATATCGCAATTCTTCCATCGGTGCATAGAGCTATCAACTGTAGAAGATCATGACTGATCCTGAAACATCTCTGGGATCGGTCCTGGCCATGACCGGTCTTGGTAGTGTACTGGGACGAGTCCCACTCAACAGATTTGTCCCAATAGCTTCTTTTTAGGTTTAGGACTCCTATATTGATATATATCTATATACTAAAACTAAAAATGAAAAGTTTTAGTAGAGGGCTATATTGTGAAGACACGTGGCACTTTTTTTTTGGGATTTTATCATTTTACTCTCTTTGTGCAATTGATTCATTAACCGACTATTTGTTTCTCTCATTTAATGTTACTCCTCTTCCTCTCTCTCTCTCTATTCAAATCATCATTCATCTCCCCCAAATCTAGATCAATAGATCATCCCTCTCTCTCTCTCTCTCTCTCTCTCTCTCTCTCTCTCTCTCTCAACCTCTCATTTTTTTACCATTCCATTTTCCTCCTCTCACCACTACCATAATCACCATCCACTGTTACCATCACCACGGCTGCACAACTACTACCTACAACCGCCGCCGCCTTCAGATGTCTCCTAGGTTGTTCCCTCTCGGGTATTCCTCTCCCTATATCTCTGTTTCTATCTTAGGTGTCCCTCTCTCTAGATCTATTTTTATCTAAGATGAAAAATGAAGAACGAATCAGTAGAAAGAAACATTTTTAATCAGGTTCGGGTACCATTAGATTTCAAAAATATAAAAATAAAAAAGCAAAATTACAAAACAAATCCAAATAAAATTTTGAAGCAAGCAATACACTGGATCCTTTAAATTGAGGAAATGTCCCAATAAGATTTGGGCCTACTTAAGAAAATAACTTATTTGGTGAATTCACATTTTAGGTGATAGGGTTCAGTATGCATTGGAATTTGGAAGTTCCCATTCATCTCTTTCTTTTAAATTTTTTCTCTAAAAAAGGTTCCATGTTTTAACAAAATTTTTTGATAATGGTAACTTTCTCGGGGAAACTTAACTATTTATTGCTTTTAGTTTTTGTGGGTTGGTCAAATGGGGTTGAACAAGTGCAAAGTCTGGACTCAAATTATATAGGTTTCTACAAAAAAATTTGGGGGTTCGTTTGTATAAAATTAACGTGACTATTCAACTTCACACAAATTAACATGACTATTGAACTTCACGGAGAGTAAGTCTTTTTGGGAACCACTAATGTTCCAACCATCAATGAATTATAGGATTTGACAGGAAAATCCATGAATATGTTGACACAGAGTTTACTACTTTCTCTGGAATATTTGGAAACCGGCTGAGAGCAACTCCAACCAGGTAAGGTAATCGAATTGAGTAACCAAAATTGTGTTTTGACTATCTAAATAGGTCTTTTGATGAACAACATGATAACTTAAATTAATAAAGCATAGCATAAATCTGCAAAAGTACAAGCTATATATAATAGTTGTCCATAATGGACCAATATTTTTGTTGCCTTCAAAATATCCATTTATTATAAATCATAATGTAGTAATATATATATATGTCTACATACATATATATGTATATATCAACAGAAATGTATATAAATATATGTAGATAAATATTTTTAAACTCACTTGTATGCACAGTGGATGCCAAATAAGTTTCATGCACCAGTGTTGGCCGTACTTTCGGGTTCATGAGGCAGTTTGTTCGAATGGTGCATGATCTCGTCAAAATCAAGATATAAAAGTATGCTTAACTTATGCTTTACTTTCAAAAGATTTGCAGTGTGGAAGTAAAGGTCGAACCCACAGAGATTGAATACTACGCACTTTAATTTTTAAAACCTAAATTTAGTTAATTAAGAAAACGGATTTTGGATTTAATTTGAATTAAACTAATAACAATAAAAGTGAATCTAAATTATGAAAGCAAATTAAACATTTGTTTTTATAATAAGTTTAAGGAACCTAGGATTGCAAATCCACCACTAGCTACATAATAAGGGTATTTACAAATTACTTTAGCTTATTAAGTTGGATGATAATGGGGAATTGTAGCTACAAGCCCAATTCCTCCGTCAAGAAAATAACTATGGTTCAAGCACCAACATAATTCATCTTCGGTTAGCACGACTTATCCCACACTAAACTAGGGTTGTGGTATAATCCGTCTAATCTAGGCATGGACTATTCGGATACTTGATAGCACAATTCAATTTAAGCACCATTACATGTAAATAATCTAAACAAGCACAGCAAGCATAGATCTTTGAGCACACTACCATAAAAATAGATCTACGTCAAGAGTAAACTTTGAAGGTAACGATTTAATCAATAAAAGCACGATTTATTTATAAAAATTCTCGGAACATGTAATTGTCATCCATACATAATAAAACTAAAATAAAAACATAAAATACACCCTATTACTTGGCTAGGGTTTCATTGAAACCCTAGATCTTGAGTTTAGTTGGCCATAGAATTGATGAACGGCAAGAGGTTGATGGAGGAGGCCATGGGAATCCTTGGCCTTCTTCTTCTTCTCCTTGTTTTCCTCTCTTCAATGGCTGAAAGTATGGTTGTATATTGTATGTATATCAATTGCCAACCCCATAATTGAGTTAATTTGGGATATATATAGTTTTGTAGCAAGTTTGGAAGCTTTCTTAGCCCAATTCGCACTAAAACTGCTACATTTAGCTTTTCAAATGTAATTAGGCAGTTTCGTTCACGTAGGAGTCTTCAATACACTGAAATACGCATTTTATATTTTTTGTATGGATTGCGCGAGCGTGCCGCGCAAGGGTGATTCTGGGAGGTCGCGCTCGCTCGAGCGATTTTTGGACTTCCACGCGAGCGGACCGCGCACGCGATATGGTTTTTTCAGCTTCTTTTCTTCTGCTTTTTCACCCCATTTAGCCTAGAATCCTTACTTTTCTCCAAATCCTAACAGAAAATAGAAAATGAAATAAAAATATACAAAAATAGGATAAAAACGACTAACAAATGTGAATTAAAGCGTATAATTAGGATTTGTTCTCTATCGATCACACCCACATACCTACATTTTGCTAGTCCTCGAGTAAAAAGAACATAAAAATTAAACTACTAATTAAAAAACTACTCCATTTTTGCATGGATCACGATTGCATTTAGCGTATGCAATAAGCCTTTTAAACTTCTAGGTGTCCCTAGTCGGACAAGTGAAGTCTCGTAAAGGTTCTCGTCAACAAGTCACCCACAACAATCTTTATTAACTTGTAAAGAAAATTTTAACTTATAACAAGAAAATTTTATTTAAATTTTCAACATTCAAAAAGTTTTATTAAAAAGGAAAACAATGATATTCAATACTCCTTATCATAAAACGATGATTTGAAAATAGAATAACGAATAAGAAGAAACAGAATCAAATCCAATTACATCATGAAAACAATTCCAAGCACATGCATCGTAAAAAATCAATAGAGTTTCTCATAAAATTGCACGTGTGTGGTGTGGTAGTCAAATGAACACACGTTTGTCATGAACTTGGAATATAACTTGGATGACCATCTAACTATGCTTCGACTATGAATCTCACAATGAATTACACTCTCAGATGAAACGCTCAGAACATGTGTAATTTATCCGATATATGGGAGCAAAGGAATTATGTTTTCAAAACGAGAAATTCTCACATATGACTCAAAAAGGTCGCATGACACCAAAGAACAGTAGTCTCATCGATAGGACGCCAACAGTCAAGAAAAATTAGTCATTACCATGTTTTAATCCCCTTCCCATCGTTTTCATATCTGAACCATGTTTCCTAGGATCAAATAGGACTTTTCAAAGGTTAAAATGTGGCTCAAGTAATGAAAAAGGATAGAAAGGATTTGTTAGGTAGTTTTAGAGTGGCACTGTAAGGCATGTAAGATTTCTTTCATTCGTCTCTTCTACCAACTTTCATCTTTTCATTCTCCTCCTTTTCATATTTCTTTTTTAATTTCTTTCCTCTTCTTTTTTTTCAACCCTTTTTTTTAATTCTTTTCCCTCTCTTTTCATTACTTTATGAATAATCAATCAATAAATAACAAGGCAACCACCCCAAACATCATCTTGTTCTCTTCTTCTTCTTAATCGACACATCGCCTTAATATCATTAAAAGTTGATGAATCTCTCAGTGGTAAACTCCAAGTTGGTCAAGTTAGAGCAAAAAAAAAAGGATAATGGTGATTAAAGAAAGAAATGGCATTTTAACGGCTCAAGGGGGCGAACTAAGGAAATTTATCATTTATTGGTCGGTAGTAAACAAAGAGGGCCTACCATCATCTCCTATAGTCATATAATTTTTCAATGTTTACAACGGAAGATTATTTAGCATGGTAACTTGACTTATGAACCAAAACAAGAATAATGAGACTAAACAATGAGTTAATGCGCTATTTCAATGAAATTCGACAAACACAATGTGTTTATAACCCTCTAAAAAGAAAAGATAGGCTCAAAAGCTCACCAGGTTTAGTCTCCACCATGTGTTATCTAGAAATCTGAATCATATTATAGTTCACATCAAACATGTATTCAAGCGACTACGTATAGTGCATAAGTTTGTATGCAAATCTATGATATAAAACTATGATTCGAACGATAAATGACCTAAAACTTCATATCATGACTTCAGCAAATATTTAATCACATCTTCTCATGTTTACCATTCTATAACAAATCACGTTACATACTAAGAAGTATCGACTAGAGATTGCAAAACCGTAGGTGACATTGTTTGTTTAAGCACAAGTATCAAAAAAAATTTCAAAATTTTGGTGTATATAATAATGTGCATGTGAGTGCATATAATAATGTGCATGTGACTGCATACCCCCAAACCTAAACCTTTCATTGCCCCCAATGAAACAATAAAACGAAAGAAAGGAAAGTACGTAGAGAAGGAACGATAGTACCTCAATTTCGACAACCACAAACCAGGTGAACATATAAATATGGTGATAAAGTTCAAATGCTCCAAATAGAGCTATTAATCACTTGTCAATACTTGACAAAGGAAAATAAACAACAAAAACAATAATAGCTAATAGAAATATACATATATTATTATTTTTGGTTTTTTTTTTAATCAGTAAATTTTTTTTATTTTTTATTCTATTATTATTTTTCTTTCTTCTTCTTTTTTTTCAATAAAATTTAAACTATAACAAAAAAAAACTAATGGAAATAAAACAAATAGAATCATCAAAACGAAGAAGAACATAAACTAAAAAGAGACCTAACAGAATAAATAGAAAAAATAAAAATAACTGACCAGGTTGTGGGAGAAAGGAGGTAAGAGAACAAAAGAGAAAATCTAAAAAATCCCACCTCGTGTGAGCAGGCCGCGCGAGCACCTCCGCGAGGGAATGCAGAGGTATATATTTATGAAAAGTAAGGAAAAATCTCTAAGTCCACACATCGCGCGTGCGCGCCGCGGGAGCGAGACTCTCACGTGCGCGATTTCAAACGCGAGATGAAGCATAGAGCTCATATTAAAAAGTTAGACAAATTTTCTCTAAGGGGAAATCTCGCACGAGCGTTAGCAGTTGCTAAGAATGGACGGCCTAAGATGACAGGAGTGTGTTTTCTAGCATCTGGCACGGGTTTACTGTCTAGGACCATGAAGTCGACAGGGTAATAACATTTATCAACTTTAACGAGAACGTCGTCGACGATTCCTCTAGGTATTTTAATTGAATGATCCGCTAATTGGATGGTAGCGGCCGTGGATTTAAGTTCACCTAGTCCTAGTTGTTTATAGACGTGATAAGTTAAGAGATTAACGCTAGCTTCTAAGTCAAGGAGAGCCCGATGAATGATAGTGTCACCTATGACACATGAAATCGTAGGCGTACCTGGATCTTTATATTTCAGAGTAACGTGTTGAAAAATTGAGCTTACTTTTTCCGTGAGAAAGACCTTTTTTGGTATATGACTGCGTAACTTGCGCTTTTGAATACAAAGGTCTGTTAAACATTTTGCGTAAGTGGGTATTTGTTTTAAGTATCGAGGAATGGAATATTAATTTTTACTTGTTTAAATACCTCGAGTATATCTTCAGTTTTTGACGTTTTCTTTAAAAAAATTACGGTTCGTCGACGTTTGACGGAAAGGGCATTTTCGGAATATAATTTGTTGTGGTTGGTTCATTTTCTTTCCAAATTTTACTCGGATCCTCACCCTTTTCTTTATTCGAGTTAATGTGTACCTCTTTTTCTCTCGCATTCGAAATTTCAGCAATTTCTTCCTCACTAATAGTCATCCTAGTTGATATGGCATTAACTTGTTCATTCGAACCCCCATTCCCACATTGTCCCTTAGGATTTTGAATAGTTTGACTAGGCAATTTAACCTCGTTTCTACGACTCATAGCATTAGCTATTTGTCCCATTTGAGATTCAAGCTTCACAATGGATTGTGTGTGAGAGTGCGCTATCTATGCTTGTGCTTGTACTTGTATTTCGATATTCTTAAGGGATGCCAACACTGTCTCCTCAAAAGCATTAACCCTTGGAGGGTTAGGATTAGGAGGAAGGTGTTGGTACTGAGTTTGTTGAAATTGGGGTCGATAAGTATTAGGAAAATTATTTGACATAGTATTATAACTATTTCGTGGGAATTATTGAATCGAGTTTATGTGTTGCTCCACAAATTCTGAAAACTGAGATGTCGATGAGCAAGAAAGTATAGAATGTGAATGATTGGAACATAATGCACAACTTTCATAAGAGGGTGAACCCGACATTTGATTCATTTGCATAAGTCGGTCAAGTTTTCTAGATAATTCTTGTATTTCAATTGATTGACTCGTCTCAACTTTCACCTCTCGCTTAGGTTGAAGGTATCCCTCAGAACGTACCGACACAACCTGATGCATCAAGTTCTCGCTTAATGTTTCAAAAAATTTCCAGGCCTTGTCGACGCTTTTGTGTAGGAATGTACCCGCACAAATGGCATCGACGGCATTATGGACAGATGGAATAAGTCCCTCGTAAAAGACCTGTACCAACTGCCACTTAGGAACCTGATGATGTGGGCAAGAGCGTAGTAATTCCTTAAACTTCTCCCAAGTGTCATAAAGTGTTTCCCCATCTTGCATCACAAAACTTAGTCCTCGTGATTGGGAAAAACTTTTGTAAAAATGCGGTGTGTAAGGCATCCCAGGTTTTAATTGTGTTTGGCTCAAGTGTTTGAAGCCAATATTTTGCTTTATCTCTTAAAGAGAATGGGAAGAGACGCAGTTTTAATTCAACATTCATGAAATTTTGAATTTTTAAAGTAGAGCAAATATCTTGAAAATCTCCTAAGTGTTGATATGGATCTTCATTAATGCGGCCATGGAAAGACGAAAGTAGTGAGATGGTAGATGACTTTATCTCAAAGTGAGATGTCGTCACCTCCGGTAAATCAATACATGTTTGTGGCATGTAAGTCGTAGGAATAAAGTAATCCCTAAGCGGAGGCGGCGGAGGTATATTAGGATAATTTATATTATTTCCGTTATTTTTGTTATTTCCAATGACAGCCATTGGAATAGGTTTTATTTTAAAAATTTGAGTTTTCCTTAACCTTTTAAGGGTACTTTGAATTTCGGCATGAAATAGAGACGATGGTTCTGGAGTCGATTCGTCGTCTAGCAACCGAGCTCTAGAAGCTTGGGTTGAAGATCTATTAATTCTTAAGGTACGTTCAAGTTCAGGATCAAAAGTTTGTAATTCAGGTTTACTAGAACGTGTACCAAACATAAACTAAAAAGAAAATAGCAACACTAAGACAAAAATTGACTCCACAAATATAAGACGAAATCACGCAAATAAGGCAACAGGTACACAACTACTATGATGCATGAAAGAAATGACCGCGTCAAGCCCAGCGCCCCGGGTTTCCTAGCTAATGCGCGTGAACAATCACTCCTAAACTAATGCAAATAGTGCGTCTCAGCGTCCTGACTTACAGTGGTTGGGAGCAAATTTCAAAGGAAGCGATTTATTTTATTTATTATTTTTTATTTTTACGTAAGCTCCTTTGACGTGCACAGCTACTCCACTCAAAATGCTAGAATTTGATAACTTTGAGAAACTACAAAACAAAAAGGAAAGTTAGTAACTTAAAACAAAAACGAAAAATAAGAAAAAAAAAATTAAAACTTAATCTAGTATTTACGAATTAACTAAACTAAGATTCTAAAACTAAAGGTAGTAATGCAATCCGCGACAACGGCGCCAAAAATTGATCTCGTCAAAATCAAGATATAAAAGTATACTTTACTTATGCTTTACTTTCAAAAGATTTGAAGTGTGGAAGTAAAGGTCGAACCCACAGAGATTGAATACTACGCACTTTAATTTTTAAAACCTAAATTTAGTTAATTAAGAAAAACGGATTTTGGATTTAATTTGAATTAAACTAATAACAATAAAAGTGAATCTAAATTATGAAAGCAATTAAACATTTGTTTTTATAATAAGTTTAAGGAACCTAGGATTGCAAATCCACCACTAGCTTCATAATAAGGGTATTTACAAATTACTTTAGCTTATTAAGTTGGATGATAATGGGGAATTGTATCTACAAGCCCAATTCCTCCGTCAAGAAAATAACTATGGTTCAAGCACCAACATAATCCATCTTCGGTTAGCACGACTTATCCCACACTAAACTAGGGTTGTGGTATAATCCGTCTAATCTAGGCATGGACTATTCGGATACTTGATAGCACAATTCAATTTAAGCACCATTACATGTAAATAATCTAAACAAGCACAGCAAGCATAGATCATTGAGCACACTACCATAAAAATAGATCTACGTCAAGAGTAATCTTTGAAGGTAACGATTTAATCAGTAAAAGCACGATTTATTTATAAAAAATCCTCGGAACATGTAACTGCCATCCATACATAATAAAACTAAAATAAAAACATAAAATACACCCTATTACTTGGCTAGGGTTTCATTGAAACCCTAGATCTTGAGTTTAGTTGGCCATAGAATTGATTAACGGCAAGAGGTTGATGGAGGAGGCCATAGGAATCCTTGGTCTTCTTCTTCTTCTCCTTGCTTTCCTCTCTTCAATGGCTGAAAGTATGGTTGTATATTATATGTATAACTATTGCCAACCCCATAATTGAGTTAATTTGGGATATATATAGTTTTATAGAAAGTTTGGAAGCTTTCTTAACCCAATTCGCTCTAAAACTGCTATATTTAGCTTTTCAAACGTAATTAGGCAGTTTCGTTCACGTAGGAGAAATGTTGATCGACTGGTATCTCATTTTTTCTTGATAGATTGAAGGTTCTTCATCAACATTCAGATCTGGTCTTTCTCAGATGGCCTCTGTACCATTTTAGCTGCCTTCCCTCTCCAATGGCTTAAGTATTCAGCGAAAGACTCTCTATTTCCCTGTCTGGTAGTCTCCAGATCTCTAACGATAATGTCCAGGTCCTGATTATACTCATATTACCCCATGAATGCTTTGATCACTTCTTCCCAAACCCGGGTCTTGTTTGGTTTGAGAGTGAGGTACCAGGATAAGGCAGGTCTAATTAAAGTTTGTTGGAACAAAACGGCCATCATGGTGGTGCTTAGTCCACTTGGTTGGAAAGCTCTGATACACATCCTTACATGACTGCGAGGGTTTCCCGTTCCGTCGAACTTATCAAAAACTGGCATCTTAAAGCCGCTTGGCAGCGTTGTGGACTCCATCGTACAGACCTTCCAACTCCATCAGATAAGTGTCGACCCCTTGAGCCTTATGCATCACCCTTTCCTGCTTCTCGATCTTCTCGATCAGTAGCCTCTCTTTCTCACCTTTCTCCCTTTCCCTGTTGGCTTGCAGTGCATCAGTCCACTGTGCCTCCTGATATCAAAGAAATCTCCTTCCCTCCTAGAGGTGGGTCCATAACTGGCCAAATTACAGGCGGTGGTCGTGATTTAGTGCTTCTATCACTCCCATCATACGGTTCATATTTTTGGCTTGCCGCCTCATTTGCTCCGCTTGTTGTTCTACCAGTGTTCTTAACCCGGCTACTTCCTCATTGTTCCTTTCTTCTGTCATTTCAGCGTCTTCTCTCCTTACCAACCTCGCTATGGGATCCCTAAACTAGGCTTGATTTGATGATGTTTTTGCCCCTATAAAAGGTTTAAATTTTTCTTTTAAAAACTTAAAAACTTTTATCTACTTCCTTTTGTTACACATATATATATATTGTTTAAAAGACCCTTGGTAAAAACTTTCTTTTATATGTCACATGGATGCAATGCATGTGTGCGTGTGTGCCTATATTATATGCCAAAGAAAAGAAAATCCTAATCCTAACACATAAACACATAAGCACATAAGATCCTCACACATGTCCAGTGCGCCAACTTCTCCTTTCATTGTGATCTTTACTACCCTTCCAAAGGTTGGATATTCAACAAATTTTTTATATTTATTTGAAAAGCATTTCTTTAAATGATGATATCTTTCAAAAACGATTCTCATGGATTTTGAATCTTTTTTCTTTAAAAAAAATGAGGATGTGCAAACATTTCACAATAAAGATGATTGGATTGAAATTTTGCTTCGAAATTCATTTGAAGAACATTTCTTCCAAAAACAATTTCCAAAATTTTTAGATTTTTCCTTAGAAGATGATCATGTAAAAATATACCTTAACAGAGGTTAGTTTGGAGCTTTACTTGACCGAAAAACATTTTGGGATAAAGAATGGTGATTTATCAAAATCTTGTTTGCTCTCAAAAGTGGATTTTTAAACTTTCGGGTAGAAGGATCACACGATCGGATTGTCATCATACTTTTCTTGAATTTGGATGCATACAAGGTCAATGATGCTTAGCTAACATGATATAAAAAGTATAATCTTATAATCAAGGTTCGGCATGTTTTCCCAATGTCGTGGAACACGAGGAGAAATTGGTAGAAGGTGATTATCAGATTATATATCTTTTATCAAGCAAGCATCGTCATCATCTCAAGTAATCCCTTCCGGGCGTACAAAACTTCCTGGCACATAAATCCTAATCAAGAATTGATTCCTAAGATTTGAAAGGTTCTATGGAAGCTACTATGCAAAAGCTGGGTTTTGGTCAAATAAGGGACCCTTGACACACACCCGATAGGATGCTTCATACACTAACACACGGTACGAGATCAAGGGTGATCATACAGTCCCATGATGGCTTGACCGACCGGGTTGCCCCGAGTCTCCAAGGTCATAGTTTCGTGCAATCGACTGGCTGGACATGCAAGTGAAATGCAACAGGAACACAAAGATTGATTAATTCGATTAAAAGGATGCTTTTAAGTCTAATCCTCGAGTGAACCCAAAATCAGAATTCTGGTCTGCGAAACTAGAGATTCTAGGTTCGATCCCTAGCAGAGTCGCCAGATTGTGGATATCGCAATTTTTCTTTCTTTTACCCCAGCTTTTGTTTTTAAAATTCTTTTCCAAACTTCAAATTCAAAACAACTGAGTTGCCACTTAATTTTTTTTAAAAAAATGGAAAATTAAGAAACCATTTTAAAGCAACTGATCTTTTTGCGAAACCAAAGATTAAACTAGGTCCGAGGATTATGGAATGAGAAGGGAAGGAGCCCATCAAACTAAAACACCCCTTCTCATCCTATCTCGCGATAGGCCTCTACTTAACATCCTTTTTATTGAATTACTAATCTAAGCATGCCCTCAACTAGTACGTAGATATAAGTATACATTACACAAGCATGTCGAAATGGTGTAAAATTGCCAATTTACAAAATATCATTCAAAACCAAATAATTCAATTAGCAAGTGATGCGATATGCAAAATTGAGAACTAGAGAACTTACCCGGGGTCCAGCCGCGAATGTTTAAATATGCAATGCATACAAAAGGATAAAAACCTAAGAAGAGGGTCTCTAATACACATATATACACATAAGGTAAATCGTAATTCTACGGTGTCGCACATGAGGTCGCAAAATCAATAAAAGCGAAGAATGACTAAACTAAAGGAGAGTCGAAAGATCATACCTCATCAGCACTACAAAACAAGGGTTAGTCCACATGATATACAATATGTAAAATTGAATAATGATCCTAGGCCTCTAACCTAAATCTATCAAATGTAATTAACCTAAAGCAAACGAATCCTAATTATAAACATCAAGTCACATGGATGAATGTAAATATAAACAAAAAGAAAATGTGAAATACTTATTAACTTAGGTAACTTAAACTTTGAATTCAAGCTTAACTAATCATTATTGAAACATGGTTTGAACCTCAGCTCATGAAAATATCATCTAAGCCATTATTTATAAGATTGATCAAAGTTGTTACAGAATTTTGAAAATTGTTGAGAGCAGATCAGAACTTCATTGAAATAAAAAGCATGGTTCCCGTAGTTTGATCTTGATGGTATTTGGACACAATATGCCTCTGTGTGTCTAGTTTCTAACCCAAAAAGAAAATTAAGGCTTCAACGGTTAGAACTCCAAGAATTGGACAAACACTAGACATCACTCAGAGACTTACAACTCCCAGTCCAGAGTTTTTGTATGATTTTCCAAAAATAGTAAAGCAATCAAAAAGGCTTTGGTCTTTTTAGGGTAGCTTCCTAACACATTAAACTACTTAGCAAAATTTATTTTGGGTCAAAAGTGCTTGATTAAGGTTCTGATTTGTTTATTTCAAAAGAGTGTTACTGTTCTGAAACTCTGGACAGATTATAGTTGTTCCACAAAACCCTTGATCAAACTACTCAAAACATGAAACTACCTTAAAACAAAAATTACAGTGGTAGAACTTTGAGTTATAAACACTTTCCCGTTAGTTTCATTTAGTTCCAACGGTTGGATGCTCAACTAAAAATCTACGATCAAAAACAGATTGTGAACTCACTGCACATCGGGTTAGTTCATCTTATTCTTATCAACTTAGACAAATAGGCCATGGAGTTGGGCTTGTCTAAAGCTAACTCTCCTACCATTTGATGGTCATTGGTAACTAAAGATATTCATATTTATAAATTTCAAAGAAGCATGGAAGAACTTCATGAAACTTTGTCATAACAAACCTCAAACCATGAAGATAGGTTTGGGTCCATTAGCTAAACATTCTAGTACCAATCTTTAATCCTCTCATGAATCATAAGACTATAAAGAGATTAAGGGATTTCAAACCAAAAGATTCAAGTAAGGCATTGAAAGCCTTATGAACCCAAAGGATGAACACAACAAATGAAAAGGGAAATTAAAGAACTTTGTGCATGCTATAATTAAATTTGAACAAAGACTAATTATTCTAGAGTTTTACCTCCAAAGTATTCTCAACTTTGTGATTTTGGAGAACTTCCAAAGACTAATCAAGCTCTTCCACTCTAATTCTACTTAAATACCCCTTAAACCTTCACAAAATCTAATTCTAATTGTGTTTAAGAAAGCTTTTTTAGAGTTAAGATGAAGAGAACACTAATACAACCTCTAGATTCCAAGAAAATTCAACCCTTTGCAAGAGGATATTCATCCTCTAGTTATAAACAATTTTAGAGGGGTATTTAAGTCATTTTAGAGCAGAAAACCCTAATTCAATCGTCCTTTTGATAGTACAAAATGTGCTACATTACAGCTGTCTGTTACAAAAATGCGGCACTCAATGAAGATGGAAGCGGCACTCACTGAATGTTAGAACGGCACTCAGTGATTGCCGTTGCGGCATTCAGTGAATGCCGATGCGGCACTCAGTGAATGCTGTGGACAACTCTAGGGACTGTCATTTTTTTGTAAAAATTCATTTTTTTGCGGTGGTTGCTGAAATTCGTGGCATTCACAGAATGCCGTCCGTTAGTTCAGAGACTGCCGCACCGGCAGCCCGTGACTGCCGCAAATTGGCTCAAGTGCCGTTCTGCCTCTTTTTTCCTTTTTCCTTTCATCGTCATTTTTTTTTCCTTTTTGTTTATGTTGGAGAGTCTTTCGAAGAGCTTGAATTATCTTTGAAAGTCCTAGGTTAGCCGGACATTGTCATCATCGGATCTTGGAGGTATCACTCCCCTTTACTTGACATTTGGTCAAAATTGGGGTGTCTACACATATTTCTTGTTTTCTTTTAACCCTAACCTCAACAAATATAATATGTATCTATTTAATTAATACTCTCACACTATTATATATATCTACAAACACCATAACATCTATAAATCCCCGTTTTTTGTCTTTGGCCTTCACAAAAAGACATCATATGAACCCAAAATGCAGTACAAAGTACTAAAATGAGTAGCCCAATGGGTACCCATGAACCCGGGTACTTAATCCTATGTTAAATACATCGTATAACATATTAACGACCCCTAAATGCTACTCAAAATTTAATACAAGTTCACTAAGATACATAAACACAATTAATAACCAATACTAGAAAATAACAAATTTAACTACTAAAAGCGTTTAAAAAATTAGGGTTGTTATGCTTCAACTCCAATATCTCAGTTGGCGTCATCTGATATGGAGTCTTAGATATCGGCAATGTTCCAAGTACTAGTTCCACACAAAAGTAGTATGTTTCTCTTTTCGGTGGAAGTCCTTTAATATCTTGGAATACAACTTTAAAATCTTGTACGGTAGGAATCTGATCCATCATTGGTTCTGTACTCGTACCACCAATCGTAGCTAAACAGCTTATGAGAAACATGTCCCTCATTGCCATGAAGCTTGAATCTCAAATAATTAGGGCTTGAATCTTTGATTGCAATAAGTGAGTATTCAATAGGAGTAATTGATGTCCCAACAACCAATTTGAATTGAGTATATATACTCTCTCAAGAAAATCTAAACCATTAAGGTAGGTGGGAGCATTAAATGCTTAAAGAAAAATAGAGGAAAAGAGCCGTTAATATTTCTACGTAGTAATCCAGTCAACTGGGCTCGCGGTTCAGTCGAGTGAACTTTTGAACTTAATGTTTGTGCCATGAAAACAGTCGACGAAATGGTGGTCCAGTCGATTGAATGTTGTCAAGCAGAATGCTTGTTTTTGTTACAGAAACTAGTCGACTGAAGGACAGTTCCGGTAGATTGAAAAATAAAGGGTCCAATCGACTAGACGAATGTTCAGTCGACTATTTTTCTTTAGAAAAATAGTTTGATTGTTTTGAATGATTTGTTCAGTTTTAGGCCTTTGTTTTTAAGATTTAACCTTACTAACTTTATATAAACTCTTATAAGAGCAATACAAGATAGAAATAAAGTTCCTCAAGGCTTTCATGGAGTATCCATCATCTTTATTATGCTCTGTTTGGACAACACACTAAATGAAACCATAAGTACTCAACTTGATAGTTTGTTAATCATCAAAATTACTTAAGGTAAAACCCTTGGGGCTAACAATCTCCCCCTTTTTGATGATGACAAACTTCTAGTTGCCCAAGATAAAAGAATAACAAAAATTTGTCCAATTTTAGATAAATGATGCACTTTGAAGAACATGTAAAAGTATAAATCAACTTTTTATAATAAATGGCAATCAATTCGAAGTGGAAAAGCAACATGATATTCTCCCCCTTTTGTCATCAACAAAAACTACTTAGAGTGGAGAAAATCTCTCCCTCTTTGAGTGAGTTGATGGATGGGATGGGAGAAGGGGGGGAAGTGTGGGAATTACTTAATAAAAAGTATCATCATCTTCCCATGTTTAGTACACAAACAGACAAGTTTACCAATATCATGAGAAGCAATAGCAGATACAATCATCATACAAACATGAATGCATAGACAAGCATGAATGGTAAATGGAACTCCATATAACAAAGGAGACAAATTCTTATAATATCCATAGAAATAGTTTAAAAACAAAAGAGATTATATAGATACAAAAAGAATTTGTAAGCCTATACGAAACCCAAAACCCAAAACTATCTATCTAGATGTCAATGTGAGCTTATATAGCTTTAGCCTACATCCAAAAGAGATAAAAAAAAAAAAAAAAAAAAAAAAAAAGGTTGTCTCCTAATCACCCTAATGGCATCTAGAGTATCATCGTAGCTGGACTGTATCTCGGATAAGCGTCTGTCCACAAGCTCCTGAGTAGCAGCAGAGGTGATGCGAAGAACGTCCACAGTAGTGCCAATCTCTAGAATGTCAGAGCGGAGTGTGTTAAGCTGAGAAGTAACAGTAGAAGAGAGTGTGGAGACACTAGAGGAGAGCGAGGAGTGAAGAGAAGTGATA
Organism: Hydrangea macrophylla; assembly: GCA_033977485.1. Taxonomy (NCBI): domain Eukaryota; kingdom Viridiplantae; phylum Streptophyta; class Magnoliopsida; order Cornales; family Hydrangeaceae; genus Hydrangea; species Hydrangea macrophylla. The sequence goes on along the minus strand of CM066990.1, from coordinate 5,466,857 downwards.
GTGGTGGAGAGAGACTCGATAGAGGCAGTGATAATGGAGAACTGCTCTGAGAGGTCAACAGCAAGAGGAGGAGCTGAAAAAGAAGGAATGTCAGTAGAGGGAGGAGTGGAAATGAAGGGAGCATTAGAAGGTGGAGTAGTGGTGGTGGGGGTAGTAGAGGTGGAGGGAGTTAGAGGGTTTAATTGGGGCAACCAATTTGGGGTTTCCACAAATTAGACGACAGGTAATTAATGGGTCAAACCCATAGCCTGTATTCCATTTATTGTCCTCATAGCGACGAATGTCTCCCATTGGAACACTAAAGATTTGAACTATAGAGTCAGGTGTGATAGTGAATTTTAACCCGCGAACAAATGAAGTAAAAGAATTGTGCTGAGGCGAGGGATGCAAATTCATGTAGACATCACGGACAAGAGTGGGGTAGTAAGGCTGAGAAATAGAGAGGAAATAAGTCCATCGTAGGGCATTTAATAATGCGCCAATGCACAGACCATAAGAAGTAGAGAAATCAGGGTGAAGAGTTTTACCTATGACGATCTTGCAGTGAACAAAGGAGTTATTGAAACTCTCCCATCGTTCAGTGTCCAAAAATCAAGCCAGGGGACGAGGTACAGAAGGACGAGGTGCTAGTGTAGCGGCCGGAGCAGATTTAAATAATGTTTGTCTCACATGAATTTGTCAAGAATTTGAATAGTATGTCAGAACCCTTACGGTATGATCTATCTGTATCATTGCCGTTAAGTAAACCGTTTATGACCTCTTCTATGTTCAAAGCATGTGAAATCAGAGTAGGTGATAGAGTATTGACTGTGGACTTAATTCTGTTAACCGTCAACTAATTTAATATAATCTTGGGCATGGATTAGTTGTCTACAAATCAGGCTATAATTAATTGTGAACGGAAAATGGTTAATTTTCAGTTACCAGGATAAAAAGAGTTTACATTCTAAGGGGTTGGGGTAGCAGCGCCACCGTATATAGTATTGGCAATTCGGCCTGGGAAGTTGTTAAAAATGGGTTGTCAAGGTTCCTATGTACTATAATTAATACATGTATCACGGTGACTCAGGTTGAGGATATCTTGATAGTACGGGAGTTTTCAAATGTATTTCCTGAGGATCTACCAAACGTGTTGATCGAGCGGGAGATTGAGTTTACTATTGAAGTGGTATCAAAGACACCATATAGAATGGCACCGATGGAACTAAAAGAGTTAAAGAACCAGTTACAAGAGTTGCTCGACAAGGGATTTATTCGACCTAGTATTTCTCCTTGGGGAGCATCGGTTTTATTTGTCAAGAAGAAGGACAGAACCGTGCGAATGTATTAAGTTGACTATTAAAAATAAGTATCCATTACCGAGGATTGATGATTTGTTCTCAAGCTTTCTCGAAGATCGACTTAAGATCAGGCTACCATTAACTAAAAGTTAAAGAGGAAGGTGTGGAGAAGACAGCATTCAGGACCCGATACAGTCATTATGAGTTTATGCTCATGCCATTCGGAGTTACCAATGCGCCCAAAACTTTTATGGATTTGATAAACCGGGTATTCAAGGAATACTTAGATGAATTTGTAATTATCTTTATAGATGATATTTTGGTCTACTCTAAAAGTGTTGAAGATCATGAGAAGCAGTTACGACTGGTATTGCAACGACTTCACGAGAAGAAGTTATTAGGTAAATTGAAGAAATGTGAGTTTTGCCTAACCGAGATAGCATTTTTGGGATATGTGATCTCTAAGGAAGGTGTTTCAGTGGACTCGCAGAAAATTAAAACTATAGCCAATTGGAATCCACTGAAGAATGTGTCAAAAGTTTGAAGTTTCTTGGGATTGGTCAGGTATTATCAAAGATTTGTAGAAAATTTCTCAAGAATTGCGATGCTTATGACTCAGTTAATGAGAAAAGATATTCCTTTTGTTTGGAGTTCCAAATGTGAAGAAAGTTTCAAGGAATTGAAGACAAGGCTTATGACAGCACTGATATTGACAATTCCTTCGGGGACTGAGGGGTTTGTTATCTTCAGCGATACTTTGCATTGAGGTTTAGGATGTGTCCTATGTTGGGGATATATACTAAAAGCCATGCTTTATGTAGTTGATTTATTATTCATTTAATAAAATCAGTTAATCCATTTTTATGAGAATCTATGTGGGCAATATTTTTATTATATTGTTTATTTAATATTATGCATGTATGTCTTTCATTCTACATAGTAGGTGGTTTGGTGTGTAGAGTTCGGCTTACACATGGAAGATCAGACCATCAGATCTTGTAGAATGTAAGATTTTGGTTTATAGACTTAGATGGATTGGACATACTATCGATAGGACTGCAGCATGGTGTTGTAGTAGGTTTGTCTTGACTGCAGAAAACGGTATAGTTTCAACTCACCATGCTGGTACACTTTGTGTATTAAACGGAACCGACTTGGGGTAATTATCTTTATACTAACTTATAAGATAATTAATACCTCATGACTATTATGAGTGCTTATGCTCTAAATTCTAAGTTAATTTATAGACACGTACATGTGATATTTACACTTTGATCCCTAAAAGGGTGAGATCCTTAAATGGGTCAATATCTTATTGGATTGGGTGACGATATTAATTGTGTGGTGGATATTAATTATTGATGGAATCCATGTCTCAATTTTGGGATTGATGATATCCTCTTAAAAAATCTTATAAGTTTTGATTATGTCAAACCCTGTAGGTGCATTTTGTATCCGACATATCAGATAAGTTAAGCAGAGGATCTCAAGGAATTTTAAGAGATTAATTAAATATGATTGTCAGCAATTATATTTAATTAATGGATACGTGTAATCTTAACATGGGGAGATAATAAGCATTTAGTAACATGGAGCTCGAAATATATTTTTGAGATAAGGGTAGGAGTGCAATTATAATTCTTTAGTGGTATGAATTATAATTTATGGAAATAGGAATCTGATTCAGTTTGAATTATGGTGTCCTAATTCCATAAAGAAGCCTATTCCTTATTGACTTCTTATGGTCCCTATCGTAGCCTATATATATGCTTCTTTGGCTCTCTCCTCAGTTTGCATTTTTCCATCAAGAGTATTATAACTCAGAATAGAAAAGAGAGCGTAAAAAGAGAGAGCAGAAACATAAAGGATTTCGAAGGAGCCCACACTCAGTTCGATATTCTAGCAGCAAAGGAATACGGTACAAGATCATGAGCTGTTATCGAGCCCGTGTTCTCGTGCCGTCTACTACAGTAATCCGTTTTAGCAGTTTAAGTTAACCCTAGTTCTGCCCTTGTAGGGTTATTGTAGTCTTCACATAATTTCTTTACAGTACCAACTTATATGCACTGTCAATGGATTCTGGGAACGCAGTTTCTTAACATCCTATTGCAGAATGGTAAAGTGATTGCATATGCTTCACAACCACTGAGACCACACGAAACCAACTACCCAACACATGACTTGGAATTGGCATTGATGATCTTTGCCTTGAAGATTTGGAGGCATTATCTATACGGGGAGCGATGTGAAATTTCCATAGATCACAAGAGCTTGAAATATATATTGACTCAAAGAGACTTGATATGAGACAGAGACGGTAGTTGGAGTTAATGAAAGACTACGATTTGTCGATAAAGAATCACCCAGGGAAGGCCAACGTGGTAGCCGATGCATTAAGCTAAAAGTCAACTGGTAACCTAGCTTATGTTTTGACTTCTCAAGAGAAAATGATTCATGAAATGGAGCAATTGAGACTCGAAGTAATTCCAAGAACTGAGGGAGCTTTGATGGAAGCAATTATAGCACAACCGACACTTATGGATGAAATTAGAATGATACAGCTTCAGGATTCGAATTTGAGGAAGATTTGCGACGAAATACCTGAGGGTAAGAAACTGGATTTTCACTTATATGGATGGTGTATTGATATACAGAAATTGAATTTGTGTACCCAATGTTAATGGGATTAAAGAGACGATTCTAGAGGAGGCGCACAATACCAAATATTATATTCATCCGGGGAGTACCAAAATGTATCGTGATCTACAGGAGAATTATTGGTGGTTTGGAATGAAGCGAGAAATAGCCAAACACATGGAAAAGTGTATGGTATGTCAACGAGTAAAAGCAGAACATCAAAGATCAACGGGGTTGTTACAACCATTGCCAGTACCAAAATGGAAATAGGAGAACAAATCCTTGATCCTTGTAATTTATCGAATAGGTCGTCTATTCGGGGAAGTGGATATCTATTCTTGATCGTGACCTTATTTAGCTCTCTTTAGTCGATACAAAGTCGTAGCTCTCCGTTCTTTTTTTTCACAATTAGTACAGGTGCTCCCCAAGGTGATGTACTTGGGCAAACGAAACCTAAGTCTTCAAGTTCCTGAACTTATTTCTTCAGTTCTTGCATCTCTGCTGTGCCATCCAGTATAGGGTCTTGGAAATTGGCAACATTCTAGGTGCTAACTCAATGCAGAAGTCTATCTCCCTCTTTGGCAAAAGTCCTGAGATATTTTGAAATGCATCGTCAAAGTCTTGGATGATCAGAATCTGGTTGATGGTAAACTCTATATTTGAACTCTCGATCACAACTAAGCAGCTCATAAGAAACATGCCGCTTAATAGTTGGCACTAAGATTTGATTTGCGGACAACCAGGTATCGAAAAGACAATGGTCTGGCTAACACAATCCACGTTAGCACCATACTTAGTAAGCCAATCCATTCCTAGGATCACGTCAAACTCAGACATTAACAAGACTATCAAGTCTGCCAGGAGATTTCTATCTTCTAGGGTCAAGGGACAATCCTTACACACCTTACCTAACTTAACAGTTACTCCCAAGGGCAAAATGACATTAATGGTCAGCTCAAGTGCTAGGGTTACCAAACCAAAATCATGCACAATCTTAAGAGCTATGAACGAACAGTGTAGACACCCCGATTTTGACCAAACGTCGAATTAAGCAGAGTATTACCTCCAGATCTGATGATGACAGCATTCGAACTAATCTTCCAAAAATAATTCAAGCTCTTCAAAAGGCTCTGCGATTTAAACAAAAGAAGGGAAGGAAGAAAAAAAAAAGAAAAGAGGGGATAAGAGAAAACGGCACAAGGTAAAACCTGCGGCAGTTACTAGTTACCGGTGCGACATTCACATATTGTCGGGGCGGCAATCAGTGAATACTTCAATGATAGTCAATGAATGCTATTAAAATGTGCCAAATGCCGCAAAAATGGGAAATCCTAAAAACACGGCAGTTCCTGGAGTTGTTTGTGGCATTCAGTAAATGTTGGTGCGGCAATCAGTGAATGCCGCTACAGCATTAATTGAGTGCCGTGGTGGCTGTCACTGATTGCTGCTTCCATCTCCAGTAAGTGTCGTGTTTTCAGGTAGACCACTATAATACAGCATGCTTTATACCATCAAAGGGACATGAAATCAGTGTTTTTGCCCCTGAAATGACTAAAATACCCTTTTAAATTTGTCTATATAAAGAGGGTGAATATCCCATTGTAAGGAAATGAATGCTTGAATCTCCCAACCTTATCTTGAATCTTCTTATCTTCAACCTCTCAAAATTTTCAAATACACCTAAGAACCACCTTCATAAGAGTGAAAGGAGTAAGTTGTGTGTGAATTAAGAGTTGAAGAGCTTGTTTTACTTGTAGAAATCCTTCAAAATCACCAAGTTGAGGATATTTGGAGGTAGACTTTAGACTAATTAGCTTTTAAATATGTATTAACTTAAATGATGCTTGAGTTTTTTAGTCATTTCTCTTAATCACACACCTCTTGAGAATCATGAGACCTTCAATGTCTCATTTGATTTTCTTGATACGAAGCCCTTTAATTCTCTTGTAAGTTCATGGTTTACAAGGGGATTAAAGTTGATGTTTAATATGTGTAGTTGATAGGTCCAAGTCTATCATCATGATTTGGGTTTATTACCTTTAGATTTCATGAAGTTTCTCCATACTTCATTGAAACCTACAAGCATAAGAGTCGTTAGCCTCCCATGACCATCAAATGGTAGGAGAATTATTTCAACTAAAGCCAAGTTTAATGGCTTAGTAATTAAAATTACTAAGTGAAAGATAAACTAGAAAAAATGCAGTGAGTTCATCAACCACTTTTCATCAAAGATTTTTAGTTAAACATCAAACCGTTGGAACTGAATGAAACCAATAAGAAAGTGTCTATAACTCAAAGTTCTACCACTGTAATTTTTGTTTTAAAGAGATTTCATGCTTAAAGTGGTTTGGTTATGAGTTTTGCCGAACAACAATAATCTGTCCAGAATTTCAGAACAGTAACACCTTTTTGAAGTAAATAAATCAAAATCTTAATTAGGTTTCCTTGGCCTCAAATAATTGTTCCTATGAAGTTTAATGTGTTAATAAGACTCCCTAAAAAGATTAGAGTATTTTTTATTTTTTTACTATTTTTAGAAAATCATACAAAATTTCTGGACAAAGAGTTGGAAATTCCTGAGCGATGTCTAGTTTTTGTTTGATTCCCAGAGATCTAACCATTGGAACTTTGATTTTCTTTTTGGGTTGGAAACTAGACTCGGAAAGGCATCTTGTGACCAAACCTCATCAAGATCAAACCATTGGAAGTATACTTTTCAAATTCTTAAAGCTCGGGTCTGCTCTCTGGAATTTCTAGAATTTTGTGACAGATTTGGTAAATTTTGTAAAAGTGGCTTAAATGATGTTTTCATGAGCTAAGGCTTAAACCATGCTTCAATAATGATTAGTTAAGCTTGAATTAAAAGTTTAAGCGACCTAAATTAATGAATACTTCATAATTTTCTCTTGTTTATATACATATTCATCTATGTGGCTTGATGTTTATAACTAGAATTCATTTACTTTAAGATTTAATTGCATTTGGTAGATTTAAGCTAGTAGCCTAGGATTATCATCTAACTTTATATTTTGTATATCATGTGGACTAACCCTTGTTTTGTAGTGCCAATGAGGTATGATTATTGAATCTTCCTTAGTTTAATTATTCCTTAATTTTATTGATTTTTCGACCTCATATGCGACACCTTAGAATTAAAGATTTGCCTTATGTATATATATGTGATTAGAGACCCTTTTATTAGGAATTCCCTTTTGTATGCATTGCACGTTTCAAATTCGCAGCTAGATCCCGGGTAAGTTTCCTAGTTCCCTATTTGCATATCATACGGCTTGCTAGTTGAACTACTTGGTTTTGAATGATATTTTGTCATTAGCAATTTTACGCCGTTTTAACATACTTGTGTGATGTATATTTATATCTACATATTAGTTGAGGGCATGATTAGATTAATAGTTTGATTAAAAGGATGTTGAGTAGAGGCCTATCGCGAGATAGGATGAGAGAGGGTGTTTTAGTCCGTCGAACTCCTTCTTCTCGCATTCCATAATCCCCGGACCTAGTTAATCTTTGGTTTTGCAAAAGGTCAGTTTACTTTTAAGATGGTTTCTTAATTTTCCTTTTAAAAATTAAGTGGTAACTTGTATTTGAATTTGAATTTAAAAGTTGTTTTGAAATTTAAAGAAAAAGATGTGGGTAAGGAAAAATTGCGATATCCACCCAATCTGGCAACTCTACTGGGGATCGAACCCAGATTCTCTGGTTTTGCAGCCCAGAATTTTGATTATGGGTTCACTCGAGGATTGGACTTGAAAGCATCCTTTTAATTGAATTAATTAATCTTTGTATGCCTGTTGCATTTCACTTATATGTCTCGTCAGTCGATTGCACGGAACTATGACCTTGGAGGCTCGGGGCAACCCGGTCGGTCAAGTAACCATGGGACTGTGTGATCACCCTTGATCTTGTACCATGATTTGGTATATGAAGCATCCTACTCGTTTGACCAAAACCCAGCTTTTGCATAGTAGTTTCTATATAACCTTTCAAATCTTAGGAAATAAACTCTTCATTAAGGTTATATGCTAAGAAGTTTGTATGCCTGAAAGGGATTAGTTGAGATGATGACAATGCTTGCTTGATATAAGACGTGTAACCTCTTAATCACCTTTTAGCGAATCCTCTTTATGTCCTATGACATTTGAGAAGATGCCCAACCTTGATTATAAGATTACATCTCTTATATCATGATTAGCTAAAGCATCATTGACCTTGTATGTATCCGAATCCATGAAAAGTATAGTGATAATCCGATTAGGTGACCCTTCCACCCAAGGAATTTTCTTTTTTTTTTCTTTGTAAGCAAACGAGATATTTTGCCATCTTTACCCCAAGATTCTTTTGGAAAATCACACTTTCCAAACCTTTGGAGCTCACTTTTGATTAAAGATCCAAACTAATCTTGGTTAAAATATATTATCACATAAATATCGTCAAAAATAAAATCTTGGGAATTGTTTTTGGAGGAATACTTTTCCAAATGAATTTCGAAGCAAAAATTACAATCCAATCACCTTTGTTAAAAAATGTTTCACATCCTCGTTCTCGAAAGAGGTTCTCGAGAATTGTTTTCAAAATATTTTATCGTCCAAGAAATACTTTCCAAATGATTTCTGAAGGCAGTAATAAGGGTCACAAAGAGATGTGAAATTAGCGCATTTGACATGAATGAGGATTTTATGTGCTTATGTGTTTATATTTTAGGATTAGATTTTTTCCTTTCTTTTGCATATAGAGTAGGCACACGCGCACACATGCATTGTATCCGTGTGACATATGAACCATTCATAAAAAGGTTTTACCAAAGTGTCCGTTTTTTAAATTGAAATAAAAAGAAATAACAAAATGTTTTTCTAAATCACTAAAATTCCTTTGTAGGGCAAAAATAGCATCAAGTTCAGGCACGGTTTAATTTAGAGGTCCCACAGCAAGGTTAATGAGAAGGAGCGACGAAGAAGTGGTAGACGAAAGGAACAATGGGAAAGTAGCAGAGTTAAGAACACTAGTAGAACAACAAGCGGAATAGATGAGGCAACACGTTGAGAATATGAAACGAATGATGGTCATGATAGAAGCAATAGCATGCCCGCCACTAATCGTGAATCCACCAAATAATGACCCGCCAGTTAGGGAAGAAGGCTAGTATGATGACCCAGAGATGCCAAGAGTCGAGGTCCCTAAAGTAGAAAGGGAAATAGTGGAAAGGAAAAAGACTGACAAAGAGAGGATAATGACCGAAAAGGTCGAGAAGCTAGAAAGGGTGATGCGTAAGGCTCATGGAGTCGATACTTACCTGATGGAGTTGGAAGGGCTAAACAATGGGGTCTGCGAGACGCTGCCTGTCGATTTTAAGAAGCCAATTTTTGACAAGTTTGATGGAACAGGGAATCCACGCAGTCATATGAGGATGTGTATTAGGGCCTTCCAACCTAGCGGGTTGAGCACTTCTATGATGGCCATCTTATTTCAGCAAACCTTAACTGGGGTTGCCTTGTCTTGGTATCTCACTCTCGAACCAAATAAGACCCGGGTCTGGGAAGAAGTAATCAAAGCATTCGTGGCACAGTATGAGTACAATTAGGACTTGGATGTCACAGTCCGAGATTCGGAGACCACTAGGCAGGGAAATAAGGAATCATTTGCTGAGTATTTGAGCAGATGGAGGGAAAAAGTGGCTAAGATGGTATAGAGGCCATCCAAGAAAGATCAGATATGGATGTTGATGAAGAACCTTCAGCCCGTGTATCAAGAGAAGATGAGATTCTAGTCGATCAACACCTTCGCTGAGATTTTTGACGTGGGAACAAGGATAGAGGATGCGATTCAAGAAGGGGTAATCAAGAAGGAAGAATAGCCAAATTGATATAGAAGGTCGAGCTATGGATCAAATGAAGGACATTCGGGGGGTCACTCTGGCCCCACTGATGTCAAAGTGCTAAATAGACCAGAGAGAAAGTTTGACATAAAACCAAGAAGAGGAGGGGACAAACAGCCAAGGAAGTTTTCAGATTTGGGGGTTTCACTGTCAACCGCCCTCGATAGGCTAACGGCAAAGGGCCATCTTCGCCTGTTGGAGCCTCGACCTCTATAAAGTCCACTTCCGCCAATGTTCTTGGAGGATCTTTATTGCACGTTTTACCAGCAAAAGGGTCACTCTACAGATCAATGCACAAGGCTGAGGCATGAAATTCAGGACCTCATTGAAAACAAGGTGATATCCGAGCCACTTGTCAAAACTCTTAATGTTACTAGGAATCCGCTGCCAAATCATCATGCTGTACCACCACCATAGGGCCTTTATTTCTTGGGGATAGAAGAACAGACCTTTGATTCGTCTAGGCTAATCACTAAAGCCGGGATACCAAGGAAGCCTAATCAGATATCGGGGGATCCGATAATCTGTACTCTAGGGAATCAACTAGACTGGTGGGTTCAAGAGATTAGCAACACTAATGTAGATCAGGTAGGAGAGGACCTATGGTACGAGAGCGGCGGAGAAGAAACAGGGAAAGGGCTTGAAAGTTGTTTTCGAAGTTGATAATTGTGGGCAAAGGAAGAAGTCAATCACCTAACCCGGTCAGGGAGACATTTTAAACCACGTGAGCTAGAGGAGGATCACCCAGGGAGAGAATTAAGTAAAGGGAAAGGGAAGATGAATGAGGAGGAGGAAGAAGATAGGGTTTTAAAGCAAATGAGAAAGACTCAGGCCAACATCAGTGACAAGCGGGGGTATTTGTAAAATACAACTGTGCTAAAAGAAGAAAATATGCTGATTTAGTCCACAACTCCGTGCATTTTTGCACTTTATGTTATAATGCTAGTTTTTACACAATATGATTAATCTATGATAAGTTGTATTGTTTTAGTTTTTACTTGTGCAGATTACTGTTCTGTTGTGTGAAGAAATGGATAGCAAGATAAAAGGAATGCTTGATTTTAAGGAAGATAATTCAAGCATGAAAAGTAAGGCTCGAGCGATCGAAGATCTCTCAAGCGATCAATGTTTCGATCGATCGAGATTACTTCAAGCACTTGAAGATTCCAGATGTTCAATCGATCGAGTGATGTTCGATCGATCGAACATGGTTTTTATCAGACTTACGCGCACGCAGTAGGGACGGCGTTTTTAACCCTAGCTGTAGGTTTATCTATAAATACTCATTTTGTATACGTCCATAAGGATGCCCACTTTAGTTTCTATCAGTTTATAGAGAGTAGAGAGCTTTTTCTTGTGTTTTTTGTAGGTTTTTTAAAGATTATTATTGTTTTGGCTTGGATTCTCTTAAGTTTAATTAAAGTTCTTCATTCTAGGTTACATCTTACTGTTTCATTTGCATTCTGATTATAGTTTAATCTGTTATCTCGTAGCTTTGCATGTTAGTTAGGGTTAAACTATTAGTTTTCGTAGATTTCATGTTAAAATCGCAACCAAACATGACCTTCATGGACTTTTATGTTAAAAATGAATCTGAGGCACTCCAGACTATGTCGAGTAGTCCTAGGGTTGGGAGATCGCGATGAAACAGTGATCTCCTACCTCTGTCATGCAGCAGTTTAAAACCTGTGTCCGATCGATCAAAGTTAGTTCGATCGATCGGAGTAGGTACAGTCAAGCGATCGAAGACAATTCGATCGATTGAAAGTTGATGAGGTTTGATCGATTGAAAGCGCGTCGATCGATTGAACTCTCTGATTCTTGAGAATATCCTATGCAGTATTCCTAGACTTTCTGCTTTAGAGATTTATTATCAAACTATCCCCAAATGCTCATTTTGTTAAACAGTCTCTGAACTTAAGGCCTTAAAGCATTTTTCTTGAATATCCTTTGCAAACCACCCGCAATGCTAACACCATTGTAGGTACGAGTCTTAACTATTGTTTTAAACTGCTTTCATGTGTTTCAAATTAACTGTGATGATATAGTCCTGGTCATGAAAGGGCTATGGATTCTTTATTTTAAGAGAAATACGGAATACTATAGAAGATGTTCTCCATTGAGCTTTAATGCAACTGCATGATATATGGCTGGGTCACTGTGGATTTATGTGATCCCAACACTTCCCTTTTTATTAAGTAAAAACACGGTTTTAAAATATCATTTTAGATAATTAGTTAATCCTTTGTTTAATTTAATTTAGTTGCTTTATCTTTAGTAGTTGATAATCGTGGAACTCCGTGTTCTACACTTTCCTTATACATTGATTTTTATTTTCTTTTCAGAGTCTAATCTAGGTACTTAGTTTCCAACCTTCCCTGCGGGATTGACCTGGTCTTAACCAGATTACTACTTGCACGTCTACCTACACTTGGGTATAGCACACAAGCGCACACAAATATTTCTCGTGTCAAGTTTTTGGCGCCGTTGCTGGGGAAGGCGACTAGTTAATTCTTAGATTACCTCACTCTTTCTCAATCAATTTCTATTTTTCATTTTCTTTCTCTTTAGGTTTAAAATCTCCTTAGTATCTTTCTCTTTCATGTCCGATAATTCCATTGAAGGAATTCTCAGAAATCCATTCTACTTATCTGATTCCTCTAATTCTATTAATCCCGTAGCCACACCTACAAATTCAATGGGTGATAATCAAAGTGAAAATGGTAATAATTTGGTTGTGCAATTGGACGATTCATTGCGTCCTTTGTGCGATGTCATGCAACCTGAACACGCACCTACACCTTTTTGTATTCTCATTCCACCCCACGCGGGGAAATTCCAATTTCGCAATAGAATGATTCAACTCCTTCCAACCTTCCACGGAATGGAGAGCGAGAAGGCATATCTAAACGTTAACGACTTCGAGGATGCTTGTAAAACATTCTCACAAAACTGTCCTGTAGATGTGACACGTCTAATGCTATTTCCTTTCACCTTGAAGGACAAAGCAAAAGCGTGGCTGCTGACCCTTAAGCCAAATTCAATCATTACTTGGCATACGATGAATACCGCATTTTTAAAGAAATTCTTTCCACCGAGCTAAAACGTCAAATAAATTGCTACAAACAAAAGAGCAATGAAACCGTCACTCAAACGTGGGAGCGTTTCAAAGATTTGCTTCTCTCATGCCCACTTCACGGGTATGAGAAATGGCGAACTATTATCTACTTTTATGAAGGATTAAATGGTGAAATGAAAAAAGTAGTTGAAACCATGAGCTCAGGTCCATTCCTTCACAAAAATACTAAAGAAGTTGAAACTCACGTCGAGTGGTTAGCCGAATATGGTCATGAATGGTCTAATTATGAAGATATCCCACGCGCTCAAATATCAGGTGTAGAGGATAAAAGTATATATCAACTAAAAAGTGAAGATCACTTAATGACTAAATATGAGGAACTAGCTAAGAAAGTAGAGGAGTTAGGGATGAAAGGAGAAAGTTCTAGACAGGTTTTGCCTGAAGAACCATGTGGCACATGCAATATGTTGGGATATACTACTCCATATTGTCCCAATGCGTCGTACTTTCAAGAACAACCCCTCATGGAAATGAATGTCATGCAAGGGTATAGGGGGTGGGGAATTCCTATAATTACAACTTTCAAAATAATAATAATAGATGGAATCACCGCGGGTTTGATTGGAAAAATGATGCTGGGACCCAAAATCAATACCAACAACAGCCCTACAACAACAATAATCAATATCAAGTGCAATACAATAGGCTGTCCCAGTCATTCAACCAAAACAGACCTAATAATAACTACAACCAAGTTCAACCCTCTAATAATAAACAGTTAAATGTCTACGTGCCACCATATAAAAAAGGTGTAAGAGAGGAAGATCCAATCTCTAATGCCAATTTAACACAGCAATTAATTCAAATGATGATTAAAATGTCTATGGCATTAGAAAGGTTAGATGCCCGACAAGAGGGACCGAGAGGGACCTTCCCTCCCCAACCACTTCAAAACCCTAAGGGATACAACAATGGTCCCACTAATCATGAACAGCCAAAAGTCGTGACTACTTTGAGAAGCGGCAAGATTATAGGGCACAATATGCCTCTCTCTACTCCCGAAGAGTACAAGGAGGACGAAGTGGTAAACAAATATAAATTTTCTACTCGGGAAGAGGATCTACTAATAACGATTAGAAACAAACACTGAAGCTCCTAAAAAAGTAGAGGAAGTTGAGAAAAGACCCAGAAAGGAGCCAGCTAATGATGAATTACCAAAATGCCCTTTTCTTGCACCTTATCCTCAAAGGTTAAAGAAACCCAAAAATGAGGCAAAGAATCAGGAGTTCTTAGAATTGTTCAAACAAGTCAAAATAAACATTCCACTCCTTGATGCAATAAAGAACGTACCGGCATACGCCATATATCTCAAAGACTTATGAACGATCAAAAGAAGGCAAAGTGTGAAGAAACACACTTATGTCGCTTGCCAAGAAAGCGCAATCATTCAAAATGAGTTGCCTCCGAAACTCAAAGACCACGGTACTCCCACTATCTCATGTCGAATTGGGAATCAAAGGATAGACAACCCACTCCTTGATCTAGGAGCAAGCGTAAACCTATGCCATACTCAGTCTACCAACAATTAGGGTTGGGTGAACTTAAACCTACCTGAGTTGTACTACAACTGGCAGATAGGTCAGTCAAATACCTTAGAGGAATACTGGAGGACGTCCTCATTCAAATAGACTCATTTATCTTCCCAGTTAATTTTGTGATCTTAGACACTGAACCTATGTCTAATCCATGCGCACAAATCCCGGTAATATTCGGATGCCTATTCCTCAACACAATTGACGCCACAATCAAAATAAGAAGTCGCATAATGACCATCGTATACGGGAACATGACTTTAAATGTCAAAATCTTTTCAAATCCCCGACCTGAAGAATACGAGGATGAGGAAGAAGTTAACTACATCGAAATGGTCATTGAAGATGAGGCCGATTTGGTCGATTATAAAGATCCTTTGGAGGTAGTGGTGGCACAATTTGATGTCATCTACTAACCTAAAAATTCTACCCCATTGGACAGCGACCTAAATTTAACTTGCCTCATGATGGATACTCTAGAGGAGGATAGAGATGAATGGATGTGGGTAACACCATATGAACCATTGCCTCCTAAGAAAAAAATCGTCATGCCCTCCAACTTTCAATTTCCCGATTTGGAATTAAAGGAGCTCCCAAAAGAGCTCAAATACGCTTTCCTAGGGACTGAAAAGACTTATCCTGTCATAATCTCATCTATGTTAAATTTTGAACAAGAGGTTAAGTTAGTCCAAATGTTGAAACAACATAAGGGAGCATTAGGATGGACTATTACCGACCTCAAAGGCATAAGTTCGTCTATCTGCACTCATAAAATATATTTAGAGGAAAATGCTAAACCTTCACAACAAATGCAAAGGCATCTGAATCCCAACATGCAAGAAGTAATCAAAAAGGAAGTTCTAAAACTACTAGATGTTGGGATTATATATCCTATTTCTGAAAGCCCTTGGGTCAGTCCAACACAAGTGGTGCCCAAAAAGGCAGGCATAACGGCTTTTTCTAATAAAGATGGTGAATTAGTACCAACACGCATCCCATCAGATGGCGAATGTGTATTGATTATCAAAAATTGAATACCTTGACCCGAAAAGACCACTTTCCATTACCATTTATGGATCAAATGCTAGAACGAGTGGCGGGTCATAAGTACTATTGCTTCTTGGACAAATATAGTAGATATAATCAATCGAAATCACTCCTGAAGATCAGGAGAAAATAACTTTTACATGTCCGTTCGGTACTTTTGCTTACCATCGTATGCCCTTCGACTTATGCAATGCACCTGCTACCTTTTAGCGGTGCATGTTAAGTATTTTTAACGATATGGTCAAACAGATACTCGAAGTTTTCATGGACGACTTTTCTGTGTTCGGCCATAGTTTTGAAAATTGCTTGGACAATCTGGAATGTGTGTTAGCACGATGCGAGGAATGTGTGTTAGCACGATGCGAGGACAAACACCTGGTACTAAACTGAGAAAAGTGTCACTTCATGGTGACCAAGGGAATTATCATTGGCCACATTATCTCTTATAAAGGTATCCAAGTGGATAAAGCTAAAATCGATCTAATCTCAAACCTACCTGTCCCCCGTATAGTTAAAGACATCCGATCTTTTCTGGGGCACGTCGGATTTTATTGTCACTTCATCCAGAACTTTAGTGTAATATCCTGTCCACTCTGTCAATTGCTCGTTAAAGACGCACCATTTGAGTGGTCGAAAAGTTGTCAAACATCATTTGATGCATTAAAAGAACACCTTACCTCCGCACCGATAATACAGGCACCCGACTGGGGTTTGCCATTCGAACTAATGTGCGATGCTAGCGACTATGCCATTGGTGCAGTCCTAGGATAGAGGAAGGATAATAATCCTTATTTAATCTACTATGCCATTCGAACGCTTAACGAAGCTTAGATGAATTACACAACTATCGAAAAAGAGCTATTGGCAATAGTCTTCGCTTTGGATAAATTCAGGTCTTATTTAATAGGGTCCCCAATCGTCTATTTTATAAACCACTCAGCCCTCAAATACTTGTTATCCAAGAAGGATGCGAAACAAAGTCTTATCTTTTGTATACTCCTACTCTAAGAATTCGATATCACAATCAAAGACAAAAAGGGAGTAGAAAATGTGGTCGCTGACCATTTGTCTCGGTTAACGTTTATTGACAATACTGAACTAATACAAATTAAGGATGAATTCCAAGATGAGCAACTGATGACTGTTTCCAATTTGCCCTGGTACGCGGATATAGTAAACTATATAGTTACGGGAGAAACCTCAAGTCATTGGTCAAATCAAGACAAGAAATGGTTCCTCTCTTTCGCACATCACTCCTTATAATCCTGCCCTCCTCCAAATTAACCCTTTTGCCAATATAGATCTTCTAGAAGAGAAAGGAGAACTAGAAGGGTATTTCATCGGTGAGGTGGATGATGCACTCTTGGAACAATGGGAGAATGACTCAATGTGGGATCCATGGGTGGAAGAAGATCTACAGGATGTGGTGGCCGAGCGCCATAACGATGTCTTCACATATGTGGATGACTTCATCGTTATCGAGTCGATTCCATATTTTTATGTGCACATGAACTTTTTGTTGTTCTAGCTCCAATGCCCTCTACCTGCTAGTGCACATGGTTTTATCACGCCAATAGTGAGGTTAACAATTTGTCATGTTTCATTTTCTTTCCGTTGTGTTTTGTTTATTCCTTTCTGTTAGTTCTTTCATTTATTTTATTTACCTTCTTCCTTTTGTCTGTTGATCATTCTGTTATCAATTGAAGTGTAATCCTAGACAGTAGTTTTGTTAGTTTCAGTTTTATTTTAGTTTTTCCTTTTTTAATAAGGTCTTTAGTGCCAACTTGGGGGGTTATAATTTTGCAAAATGGATGCTATCACAAAGTTATGTTTATAAGAATTTGCAATTTTCTTTTATGATGATGACCTTTGGCTTACATGTCCTATAAATGTATTATTTTTATAATTTTCCTGTATGTCCAGAACAATGTTGGTTACTTAAGTGTGCATAAATCTGGCATCCAAAGTGATCCTAGAATTCTCAGGTTCGATCGATCGAACCATTCTCGATCGATTAATGGTGTACAATCCTCAATCGCTTTAACAGATCTCAATCGATTGAGAGTTCTATCGATCGAACTTTCTCGATCGATCGAGACTTGTATTTAAACAAGGCATCCTCCACAATCTTCTTCAGTTTCTCTCTCTTACTCTCCCTTTCAAGCGCTCGAGCTCAGAGAGAAGACTCGTGATTTTTTCCCCCCACTCATTACACTTTTCATTTGGGCAGCCTTCATCACCTTTGATCATCATTCTCATCACACTCACCTCTCCTCTGCATATATATCCGAGGTAAGGTCCCGAATCCCCACCTTTTCATTTTCATTTGAAAACTTGTGGGGGTGCCCCCCATTGGTCCTAAGACCAATTTATGTTTGTCTTATTCCTTTTTTCCTTATTTTATGTCCTTTTCCGCTCATTTTTCTTGTCCCCGCTAATTTTCTGTGCTCGATCGATCTAGCTAGGCCCAAGTGATTGAAGCCGATACCTGTTCAATTGATCGAGAAATGTTCGATCGATTGAACTATAGCAATGACAGATTCTTCATTTCTTTCTTTGTTTTCTATTTTTATTAATTTTTTCTTTTCTTTCTCAATTTCAGGGACTTCACAATGAACCCTATAACAAGGTATCACAAATCTAAACCCTTCGATCTCACAATACCTAATCCGGTACCCGATCATGGGTTTCGGAATGATGAGGACCGAGTGTGGTTTGATCGCTATTTTCATTCATGAAAGGTAATGTTGGAATGACCGCTACAGATGGTTTGGCTCTCAGCTCCATGGTTCCTGGAAAGAATCAGAGACATGCCTCTATGGTACGATATGTTGACCCAAAACAAACGGGTCAACATCAATTAGGTTCGGGAAGCTTGTGCCATAATGATTAAGGATCCTGCGACCCCATTCACATACCGATCCTTCTTCCGCGGGCATGAGATTATTTTTAGCCCTGCCACTATTTTTGCTGCTCTAGGCATACCTGAGGTGCCTGACTATTTCTACCCTCAGCTACTGGGTGCTCTAGAGATCTCTCTTGCCGCTATTATCCTCGAGCTCACGGGATGAGCCATCCAATGGAACGGCGAATCTCTTATCGAGGATAGGTTTCTTATTGAGGATTACCATCTCTTCCATCTAATGCTGGTCAACTTCATTTTGATGACTTCTTACCACGAGAAGTTGGTAGCATGGTATGCTTGGGCTCTTTATTCTATTGGGATGGGACAACAAGTCTGCCTGTCTTGCCTCTATATCAACTTTTTATACAGTCGACACGGTACATCGCCAATAAGCGCCATCTGAAGGGTGCTTGGCCTATTCATTGGGTTATTGAGCGAGCTAGGTTACTTCGGTTGGCCACAGACATGACTTTGTAGGCCTCCAGTCGATTCGGCAAGACAGTGGCCAGCCGTTCTGATGCACAAAAAAAGCGAAAAGCAAAAGGAAAAGCCAAGGTTGGGGCGAAGAGGAGGAGAGGAGGAGGCACTGATACTGAGGGTGCGACTTCTGGGATGCCTTCCGAGGCTAAGGAGTATGATTCGAGCTGAGACAGAGATCTCAGGCTCAGGCCCGGGGAGAGTCATCTTCCGTGTCTCTCCAGTCTCTCCACTCGTTGATTATTGAGGAGAGGGAGGCCCGGGTATGGCTTGAGGGCAAGGTCGACCGTATGACATTTTTGCTGGAGGCAATTTTGGTACAGATAAACGTAGATCAGTCTATTCACACAACTTCACATCCACTTACTGCCCCTTCTATACCACCCACGACCAGTCCATCTTCTTCTATTCTGCCACCATCTTCTGATCCTACTACTCCATCTACATCCATAGCTCAGCCTACTATTTCTTATACTCCACTTCCACTGCCTGCTGATCCCTATGCCCCATCATCATCATCTGCACCACCTCCAGTCGTGGGTGACCCATCATTCCCAACATCAGTTGTTGTGACTATGAGTGACCCGGCGACGGCTACTACTGTTGCTGAGGGTGGAGATGAGGACGCCCCTGCTACACCAATCGTGATTTTTATTGGTGATGTTTAGTTTGTGTCCGTTGAGAGTGAGAGTTTTGTTGTATTTTGTTTATTACTGTTCTCTCTCTTCTCCCATAGTTTTCTTTTGGTCTTGTGGATATTTTAAGACTGTTGGGTTGTTTGGACATTATTATCACTATTCTATGCTCTATTATTTTATCATTACGGTGATTGGATTTGTTCTTATGACTCGATCATGTTTTATAATTATATTTCATTTCTTTTGATCTTGGCTGCTTGGAGTTTGTATGCCTTCTTTATAGATTAATATGCTTGCAGTTCTTGCTTGGCTTTGTCAAGTGATATCTGTCTATTTATTTTTGAAAATCAACTTCTGAGGACATCGCAATTTTCAGTTGGGGGTGGGATGTAGATAGATGATCACCTGCACATGTTTATACTTTGCAATCTGGATACCTTTATTGCATATATGATACAAACTCGATTAGAATTGGATTAAATTTAAGAATTAAACAAATTGAAAAAAAAAAACTTTGAAGAAATGTGAGAAATTTTGAAAATTTTTATTAATAGAGCAACTTTGAATATTCACTCCTATTTAGCCGTTATCAAGCAATGATACATTCATATTAATCTCAACTTTTTATAAATTAAATTCACGCATTTTTTTTTAAGTTTCACTAGGATGATTGCATATGTTGACTATTCTTGTATCCAAAATCCATATGCACATGTTAATAGCTATGTTGGAAACCTAAAATAGAGTTAATATGACCTTTGTGCTCTAATGAATGAGTAGGGGAAACTAGTTACCCTTAGTAAGCTTTTGAATCCAATCTTAAATTCTGAGGGAATTATCATATTGAATTTGAATTGCTTTTCTTGAATATGCTTATTAAATTCATTGAATAGTCTCTAATCCTTCATTTTGACTGCTTATTAGAGGAGAACATTCAGGATTTACCAACTAAACTCAATGAACACTGAAATGCTAAAACTAATAAGTTAAGGAAATAATTTAAGCCATCGTTATTCACTCCTTAACTTTTTCATATACTTATATCAACATTCAAGAATCTGCTTTATTCTCAACCCCACACCGATTAAATATTGCCAGTTCTAGAATGGATACCCAAATTCCTAATCTTATACTTTGACCTCAATGAACCCCCCATTGCACATCTAATATTATTAAATTGTTGAAGTATAGGAGGGAGTGGTTGTGGGAGTGACATTATAAAAAGAAATATACAAGGAGATGTTTGAATGTGGATATATACATCTATAAAAAAAAAAAAAAAAAAATTAACATATATGAAAATAGAGGATGGTTGGAATGAAGTGAAGAAAAATCACTAGACTCAATCAAATGCTAAAGATGTGTGATTCTTACCCCTCTTATTTCTATCCTACTGTATAAAAAAAATCGAAAAGTCAAACCCTTAATGATTCTTCTAGTAAGTAGTGTCCCTTTCATGAGACTATACACTGTAAATGTTCGTCCTTTATTGAGTCGGGTGTGAAAGTACTAGTAACCAAAATATCATTCTTATTAAAGCTTTCACACCAGGTGCGATCATTATTAAACAAGTTTTTGTGAGATGTTCATTTTTGAGTATAAATCCATGTGAGAATTGAGTTGAAACTACAAGTTTTGAGAGTATAATAGTCTAAACAACTCTAAAATAAAGTTTGATGCATAACTGTTAACTTCACACACACACGGATACATGGATGTGATGCATATGTTATATTCATCTTGGTGACATGAGGAACATGTGGATTTCTTTCATGGTTTGTATGAGGGTGATATGTTTTGTTGAGCTAAGTTGACAGTTGTATGGGAGGGAGTGTTTACAAGTTATTCTATATCTTTTTGAGCTTAAAATCGGAGAATTTTGTGGGTATATTCACTGCAAACCCTCACGAGACAACACTCGTCCACTAGGGGAACCTAGGGGTTTAACGGCTTGTTGCATTTGCTAATGCAACTACGATTCCTATGAAAGTGAGTTAGGAAGTTTCTCATTCCATTTAGATTAGTTTACTTTAGTTTATTTTATTTTAGTTCAGTCGTTGTAATAATAGTTTAGCTTATTTTTATTTTCGCTTTATTGCTAGGGACTAGCAATTCGCTAGTTGGGGTTGTGACAAGCGGGGGTATTTGTAAAATACAACCGCGCTAAAAGAAGAAAATATGTTAATTTAGTCCACACCTCCTTGTCATTTCTGCACGTTGTGTTATAATGCTAGTTTTTACACAATATGATTAATCTATGATAAGTTGTATTGTTTTAGTTTTTACTTGTGCAGATTATTGTTCTGCTGTGTGAAGAAAGGATAGCAAGATAAAAGGAATGCTTGATTTTAAGGAAGTCAATTCAAACATGAAAAGTGAGGCTCAAGCGATCGATGTTTTGATCGATCGAGATTAGTTCAAGCGCTTGAAGATTCTAGATGTTCAATCGATCGAGTGATGTTCGATCAATCGAACATGGTTTTTATCAGAATTACGCGCACACAACAGGGATGGAGTTTTTAACCCTAGCATTAGGTTTATCTATATATACTCATTTTGTATACGTCCATAAGGATGTCCACTTTAGTTTCTATCAGTTTATAGAGAGTAGAGAGCTTTTTCTTGTGTTTTTTGTAGGTTTTTAAAAGATTATTATTGTTTTGGTTTGGATTCTCTAAAGTTTAATTAAAGTTCTTCATTCCAGGTTACATCTTACTGTTTTATTTGCATTATGCTTATAGTTTATCGTAGTTTAATCTGCTATCTCGTAGCTTTGTATGTTAGTTAGGGTTAAACTATTAGTTTTCGTAGATTTCATGTTAAAATCACAAGCAAACATGACCTTCATGGACTTTTACGTTAAAAACGAATCTGAGGCACTCTAGACTATGTCTGAGTAGTCCTAGGGTTGAGAGATCATGATGAAACAGTGATCTCCAGCCTCTGCCATGCAGTAGTTTGAAACCAGTGTTCGATCAATCAAAGTTAGTTTGATTAATCAGAGCAGGTACAATCAAGCGATCGAAGACATTTCAATTGATTGAAAGTTGTTGAGGTTCGATCGATCGAAAGCGTGTCGATCGATCAAATTCTCTAATTCTTGAGAATATCCTATGTAGTTTTCCTAGACTTTCTGCTTTAGAGATTTGTTATCAAACTGTCCTCAAATGCTCAGTTTGTCAAAACAGTCTCTAAACTTAAGGCCTTAAAACATTTTTCTTCAATATCTTTTGCAAACCACCCTCAATGCTAACACCATTGTAGTTGCGAGTCTTAACTATTGTTTTAAATCGCTTTCATGTGTTTCAAATTAACTATGATGATATAGTTCCGGTCATGAAAGGGCTATGGATTCTTTATTTTAAGAGAAATACGGAATACTGTAGAAGATGTTCTCCATTGAGCTTTAATGCAACTGAATGATAGATGGCTGGGTCACTATGGATTCGTGTGATCCCAATACTTCCCTTGTTATTAAGTAAAAATATGATTTTAAAATATCATTTTAGATAATTAGTTAATCATTAGTATAATTTAATTTAGTTGCTTTATCTTTAGTAGTTGATAATCGTGGAACTACGTGTTCTACACTTTCCTTGTACATTGATTTTTATTTTCTTTTCAGTGTCTAATCTAGGTACTTAGTTTCCAACCTTCCCTGCGGGATCGACCTGGTCTTAACTAGATTAGTACTTGCACGTCTACCTACACTTGGGTATAGCACACAAGCGCACACAAATATTTCTCATTTCAATCACCATCTGGGGTTTGTTGATCGCTTCCAAACATCACCGACAAGCAGTTCTGGATGCCTTGAACCAATTCGATGTTTCTATCGACACTCTTGCTATTACCTTCTCATCCGATGACCTGCCTCTGGGAGGGCCTATTTACAATAAACCGTTATAAGTCACAGTTGAATGTCTGGGAAACACTAAGCCTACTTGTCTCGTTGACAACGGGTCCGCTCTAAACGTGTGTCCGTCTCGAACAGCTAAACGCATGGGTTTGGATGAATCAACATTCATACCATCTGAGTAGAGGGTGAGAGCGTATGACAATACTCAGATGACAGTCATGGGGATAATTCTCCTTCATCTTGCTATCCGGCCTGTGGAAAAGGAAGCCGAATTTTAGGTCATTGATATTCCTGCTTCTTTCAATTTGCTACTAGGGAGGCCATGGTTTGACAGTCTGGGTGCCATACCGTCTACAGTTCATCAGAAAGTCAAATGTGTCTAGAAAAGTACAGTTTGTAATATTCTCGAGGACAGTTGGGTTCGTCCGTCTAAAGCTTCATCAAGCGCGCCAGTTTTAGAGGTATAATTTCAGGAAGAAGAGACAAGTCTGAGAGGGTTTGAGTTTATTAACATATTGGAAGAAGAGAAGCCGAGAGAATTTCTTCCGCTGTATTTCAATCAGTACGCAAGTCCGTTGGTCGTCAGGATTATGAGAAAGATAGGTTTCTTCCCAAGCATGGGGCTGGGTAAAAATCATCAGGGTCTACTAGAGTTTCCAAGGATCCTCTCTCAGACTCACACTCATGGTCTGGGTTATCAACCATCAAAAAAAGAGCTAAGAGAGAAGAAGAAGGCAACTGATGCACCATTGGACCCTTACCTGAAGACGCTCAATGGATACTTTGTGAAAGAGGGAGAGGATT
This sequence comes from Hydrangea macrophylla, assembly GCA_033977485.1. Taxonomy (NCBI): domain Eukaryota; kingdom Viridiplantae; phylum Streptophyta; class Magnoliopsida; order Cornales; family Hydrangeaceae; genus Hydrangea; species Hydrangea macrophylla. The sequence continues at coordinate 5,442,646 of CM066990.1, read as the reverse complement.
TCTCCTTTTGTGGCTTCCCAGAACCATGGGTGGATCGAAAAGACAAATGTTTAAAGCCAGGGTTTGAGATCTTCTTCCCCCACGAATTCTCTGAGTATCAAGATCCATATCTGCAGGTGCCTGTGAAGTTAGCTACTGCTAAAGATTGGATTGGTACGCTGGATGGTTCAGTCATGAAGAACCTGTTGGGTAAAGAACACACAAAAACTGAGAGAACGCCATAAAAGAGCATGCTGAGGGTTGGGTACAAGAGGAAGAACCAAAAAAAGAAGAGATGGAGGAGATTACAAAGACAGGGGATCTGGAGGAATGCTTCATCACGAATCTGGGAGAAGAAAGCAAGAAAGAGTGGGTTTTCGAGTCTAGTGATAGGTACCCCCCCACACCCAGAGTCTGTAATGGCCCAAATGAGACATCTTTTGATTTTCATGTCTATTGTAATCACTCCAAAGAAAATCAATAAATGTATGACTAATTCTGCCTACTCGAATGTGCTTAATGAATGTGATGAACATGAAATACCAAATGAATTACAAAAATTACTAGAAAAAGAAAAAGAATCTGCATGTAAATTCATTGAGAACACTCTAACGATTAATCTAGGGAATGAAAATAATACTAAAAATGTTTTTATTGGCTCTACACTTAGCAAAGAATTAATCAATCTATTAAATGAATTCAAAGATGTTTTTGCATGGTCTTACAGTGATATGCCAGGTATTGATCCAGAAATAGTCCAACATCATATCCCCCACTTTCCCAATTCCAAACCTATAAAACAAAAATTGAGGCGAATGAGGCCTGAATGGGGACTCAAAGTCAAAGAGGAAGTTGAAAAGCAATTGAGAGGCAGATTCTTGATAGTCACCCAGTGTAATACCTGTAATTTCTCTACGTGCAATAATACGAATTTTATGAATTTCTATATCTGGTCTATTATTATATTATTATTTTATTTGTGTGACTGTATCAGTGTAATGTAATTACTAATTAGATTGTAATCACTGCACCGACTCGACCGTAATTAGAATTAACTTAGTCCCGTTACCGGACCCGTACGTTAAAAACAACACCCGTTTGCACGTAAATCGAGACTGACACGCATATCAAGAATATTTGCACACAAACCGAGGTAGTGGCACAAAACTCAACGTGGACCCCACATGGTCGGCCACATGGCAGCCCATGCACCACATGGCACCACCTCCCTTGCCACTTGTCCACCTCTAGGACACTTGTCCATGCATGTACACTCTAGCACATGCATGGTGACACATATCCCACCACCATCTCTATATAAACATGCCTATATTCATGCATTACACTCTTGGCCATTTACAATCTGCATATAGAGTTAAAGAGAGCTCGGAGATGAACTCCATGGAGAGATAAGAGATACATGGAGATGGAGAAGAAGAACTAGGAAGAAGTCTCCACCATTGAAGTTGTGTTCAAACTTCCAAAGCTCAAATCCAAAGCCCAAGCTCAATTTCAAGACTTGGTGAGTATTCTAACTCACTTTAGAACCTATATAGTATGTAGTAATGTTTAGCAAGAGTTTGATGTTGTATTTTGAGGTTCTAGACAACATGCAAGTCAAATCTTCAAATCTGGGAAGCTGAAACTTCCAGCAGAATGTTGTTTAGTGAAACGAACGTTTTGAGCAGTTCAAAAATGGGAATGAGGCTAGGTTTTTTTCGTGGATAAAGCTAACTCATTTATCTACAAATAACTCTTCTATAGCTCAATCTAAATATCAATCCTTCATGGGTGAAATGCATGTACAACGCAGTGTTATAAATCTGAGAAACAGAAACTTTCAGCAGAACATAGTTTAGTAAAATGAACATTTTGAGCAGTTCGAAAATGGGAATGAGGCTAGGTTTTTGTGTGGAGAAATCTAACTCATTTATCTACAAATAACCCTTCTATAGCCCGATCTAAAAATGGCTCCTTAATCGGTAAAATGTACATGCAACGCAGTACTATAAATCTGGGACAGAGCAGTCCAAAAATACAGAGATGTCTAAGTAAAATAAATATTTGGAGTAGCTCAAAAATGTAATTGAAGTCAGATTTTTTTGTACATGAAGATAATCCAATTATCTACAATGTTCTAGTTTTGAGCTTGATCTACAAATCAATTTATCATGCCCAAATAAACCATATCAATTCAGTTGATATAGTAAAATTAAATTCTGGCAGATTGTATTACTACTTGTATGATGTGTTTATTGATGATGCTTGCTTTCCGGTACCTGTGTGGTTATGGATATCATGTGCTATGGTAGTGCTATCGAGTAGATGAGTATGTTAGGGGCTTCATCTATATATATTATTGGTATTAAATCCATGAGCTACACGCTAGGTTTCCGTTGTTATGAATATAGTGTGATGACCATAGAGAGTTCATACCCAAGATAGAAGTATGTTTTATGGCATGATTATTGCGTTAATAGTGATTGGATAGGTTTCCATTGTAAGTATATTACGACATAAAACAGGATAACGGATGTATAAACGTAACTTCGAAAGTATATTCGGAAGTCCTTTAATGAACTAAATTTTGAAATGAGTGACGAATGCGCGGTCGAGAAAACGTAAGGGTCGGTTGTGCTATGTTAGAAACAGATAATGGTAATGATAATTGTCGAATAGGTAATTTGGGCAGCGGAGATCAAGATAGTAAGAAAAAGGGATGTGTTGTTGAGTTGTGACGCGGTGATTCTTTGAGTAAAGACTCCTTTCGGTTCTTCGTGACGAAATGGATGTTCTTGTACTCCGTAACGCTTTCGGTTCTTCGTGACGAAGCGGTGATTCTTTGAGTAAAGACTCCTTTCGGTTCTTCGTGATGAAATGGATATTCTTGTACTCCGTAACGCTTTCGGTTCTTCATGACGAAGCGGTGATTCTTTGAGTAAAGACTCCTTTCGGTTCTTCGTGACGAAATGGATGTTCTTGTACTCCGTAACGCTTTCGATTTTTCGTGACGAAGCGGTGATTCTTTGAGTAAAGACTCCTTTCGGTTCTTCGTGATGAAATGGATGTTCTTGTACTCCGTAACGCTTTCGGTTCTTCGTGACGAAGCGGTGATTCTTTGAGTAAAGACACCTTTCGGTTCTTCATGACGAAATGGATGTTCTTGTGCTCCGTAACGCTTTCGGCTCTTCGTGACGAAGCGGTGATTCTTTGAGTAAAGACACCTTTCGGTTCTTCATGACGAAATGGATGTTCTTGTGCTTCGTAACGCTTTCGGCTCTTCGTGACGAAGTGGTGATTCTTTGAGTAAAGACTCCTTTCGGTTCTTCGTGATGAAATGGATGTTCTTGTACTACGTAACGCTTTCGGTACTTCGTGACAAAGTGGTGATTCTTTGAGTAAAGACTCCTTTCGGTTCTTCGTGACGAAATGGATGTTCTTGTAATCCGTAACGCTTTCTGTTCTTCGTGACGAAGCGGTGATTCTTTGAGTAAAGACTCCTTTCGGTTCTTCGTGACGAAATGGATGTTCTTGTACTCCGTAACGCTTTCGGTACTTCGTGACGAAGCGGTGATTCTTTGAGTAAAGACTCCTATCGGTTCTTCATGACGAAATGGATGTTCTTGCACTCCTTAACACTTGGGTTCTTTGTGACGAAATGGTTGATGAAAGATGAAGTGGTTGATGAAAGATGGTTTGATTAGCAAGAGACACTATGAGTTTGTAAATGATGTCGGATGTTAGAAATGAATGGTAGTGGCATTAAGAATGTTTAGACGGGCCTCCTGAATTGTTTGTATTCCTATCGAATACGTAGTCGGGTACGCTACTAGTTATAATTCGACGGTGAGAACGTAAAGATCCTAAAAGACATGTTGAAAGGCAGTAAAAGTATTACTGTTGTGTTTTACTATATACGTTCCATTTGATTTAGCTTACTTACTCAGCTTTCATAAGCTGACGACGTTCATGTCGCTGGACATTCCCATGTCCAGCTTATCCAGGTAACGAGTACACGGGTTATGATGCTACGCAAGCGGAGAACGTGGATAAAGAGTACACCGAAGATGGCTATGGATATACTTGTTAGAGAGAAGACTAGTGGCTGTCTTTTGTAAATGTCTTTGGTGGAAAGATCTATCAGAAGACTTATTATAGCTTTTGTAAGGCCCTAGAGCCATAAGACTCTGATGTATCTACCATGATGTAATAGTTAACTAGTACTGTGGCCTTTCTTTGTAATATATCAATGTGAGCAGATGTTGGTTTTATCCTTTTGGTTGCGTTATTTATTATTAGTATTTGGTCATGGACAATTCGGTAATGCAACCAGTCATGTGCCTCAGGGTCCAAGATGGAAATTTTAAATTTTTCCCTATTTTGGCTACGCCGGGGCGTGACAGGGATTTTTGGTATCAGAGCTTTAGGTTAAGACGTGTACACCGATTGTCCTACACACTTAAGTTATGAACTGTTAGACCTTTTTCCATCGATGAATACATAAACCTTATGGTAGTTTTGTGATTAGCATGGCTCCTTATACATCCCGGATGGATATGGAGGATGGGGTTGATGAGGAGATTGACCCAGCAGTGGGTATTGACCTAGCAGAGGATGTTGACCCAACAGAGGGTGCTGGTGAGGGGGAAGCAATGATAGTCATGGAGGCTGGAGAGCCAGAGGTTGAGGATGACTTTGAGGATGACTCTAAGGATGCAGATATAGAGCCTTTGGATAAGGATGAAGATGAGATAGTTGATAAGTTTGACCCATACTTGGACTGGGTTCCACCTATGGAGATTCCAATCTTGGATGATGTTCTACCATATAAGTCAGATATGAAGGAATTTTGGGATAGGACTCCCAGGATCTAGAGCTTTACTTGTATTAGGACTAGTAGCCCATCTTTTTGTGTATATAGTATGTACCCAGGCATATAACACAAACTAGTGGTAGCGTGTATGCCTTTCTATGTAAATATTTGAAGTTATCTATAAAGATTTGTTTCCTCTACTTGATGAAATGTATTGATGTGATATGTACTCATATTAGAATTGTTAGCTATACCTTATATCGTTTATATATCTCGTAACCATAGTTAGGACTGGAGGGTAACCAGTAGTTATTCAGTTAGGTTCATAATACACAAACAGATGACAAGTCAGCCACCTCAGCTTAGGAATGGACCAAGGGGAAGACCTCCGACCCGTTTCCAAGGAAACAAACACCCGTGGAATAGCGGTAAGAAACCAGGACACACCTTTCCCCGGAATAAGCATGCAAAACCAACTGCACCACAAGTACCAACCACTACTACTGGGAACAACAAGGATGTATGTTTCAATTGTGGGATCCCCGGACTACACAGCCCCTAGAACCAACAACCGGGCTAATGTTATATGCTACAACTGACGCAAAAGAGGAAGCATGAGCATGGATTGCAATGCACTAAGAGAAAACTATCATGGGCCTACTACTCAAGGTCAAACTAGCAAAGGTCGACTAAATCCTATCATACCCGAGGTGGCCAGCTATGATGAAAAGGAATAGCAGAACTTGGAAGGTACACTCTTATTATATGCTAGTCGAGTTAAAGTACTTTTTGATACAGGTGCTACGAATTCGTTTATTGCCTTTGAGATTGTATGACGATTGGGTTTAGTACCCCAAGCACTTGAGGTAGCCCTAAACACGGTATCACCTTTGGGAGTGACCGTGAAGCTAGGAAAGGTGTGTAAGGACTGCACTTTGATATTGGAGGATAGGAACCTACATGCAGACTTAATTGTTCTATCAATGAAGGAATTCGACGTAATCTTAGGATTTGACTGGCTTACTAAGTATCATGCAAAATTAGATTGTGCTGGTAGATCGATCACATTTTCAGTACCTGGAAGTGCACCCTTTAGTTTTCAATGCTACCCTACAAGTGACGCCTTTCTTACAAGTCGTTTAGCCGCTGTGGAAACTACAGGCTTAGATTTGACGATCGCTCAGATTCTGATAGTCCGAGACTATGAGGATGTCTTTCAGGACGTTTCTGGATTACCACCAAAGCGCGAGATCGACTTTTGTATTGAGTTGATACCCGAAACGACACCGATATCCAAGGCTCCTTATCGTATGGCCCCAACGGAAATGCTGGATTTGAAGAAGCAAGTACAAGAGTTAGAAGATCTTGGATTTATTAGACCAAGCACGTCACCTTGGGGAGCCCAGGTTCTATTTGTTAGGAAGAAGGATGGAAATCTTCGACTCTGTATCGACTACAGAGAGTTGAATAAGGTTACTATTAAGAACAAGTACCCGCTTCCCAGGATAGACGATTTGTTCGATCAACTACAAGGAGCGATCACTTTTTTTGAAGATTGACTTACGATCTGGGTACCATCAGTTACTTGTCAGGCCGGAAGATATACCGGAAACAGCTTTCAGAACAAGATATGGGCACTACGAGTCCTTAGTTATGCTTTTTGGATTAACTAATGCCCCGGCGGTATCATGGATTTGATGAATCGGGTGTTCAGACCCTTCTTGGATCAATTCATCATCGTGTTTATCGACGACATCCTTATTTATTCGAAGAGTGATGAAGAACATGAGATGCATGTAAAGATTGCACTTCAGACACTTAGAGAAAATCATCTTTGTGCTAAGTTCCGTAAGTATGAGTTTTGGCTGAAAGAAGTCAAATTCTTGGGACATGTAGTCTCACAGAACGGAATTTCAGTGGACTCAACCAAGACGGATGCAGTTTCTAGTTGGAATAGACCAACCAACGTATCGGAAGTACGAAGTTTCCTTGGATTGGCTGGATACTACAGGAGATTCGTGGAGGGTTTCTCAAGGATCGCGTCTCCTTTAACCGAACTAACAAAGAAGGATTCAAAGTTTGAGTGGAAGGACAAGCACGAACGCACCTTTCAGGAACTAAAGGAGAGGTTGATCTCAGCGCCAGCGCTAGCTATACCCAAGAGTGGTGAACAGTACACTATCTACAGTGACGCATCATATCAAGGATTAGGATGTGTACTTATGCAGAATGGTCAGGTGATCGCTTATGGATCCAGACAATTAAAGCCACATAAGTTGGACTACCTAACGCACGATTTGGAATTGGTTGCAATTGTCTTTGTACTTAAGATTTAGAGGCACTGTCTCTACAGAGAGAAGTTTGACTTATTTTCGGATCACAAAAGCTTGAAATACCTATTCTCTCAAAAGGATTTAAACATGAGACAACGACGTTGGATGGAGCTACTTAAGGACTACGACTTTAATTTGCAATACCACTCTGGTAAGGCAAATGTAGTCGCAGATGCTCTAGGCAGAAAACCCCAAAGGTTAATCGCCTCATTTTTAATTAGGGAATGGAAAGCCTTAGAAGCTTTAACAGAATTTGACTTCCAGACTACAAGACCAGGTATTGGATGACCTTTTGGATGTCTTATGGTGCAGCCAACCCTCATTAATCGAATACTCGAAGCTCAAAAGAAGGACGAAGGATTGAGGAAATGGTTTGAGAAGGCGAAAGCAAAGGATCCGACTGAATGGAATATTGGAATAGACGGGGGATTCAGATGTAAGGACAGGTTATGTGTACCCAACACGGATGATTTGAGGAAAGACATTTTGAATGAAGCACACAAGTCGAGAATGACAATACATCCCGGTGGAACCAAGATGTACAAAGACTTAAAAAGGAACTTTTGGTGGGAAGGCATGAAGAGAGAAGTCGCAGAATATGTAGCTAAATGCCCTACTTGCCAACAAGTCAAGGCGGAACATCAACGACCTCCAGGATTACTACAACTGCTACCAATCCCAGAATGGAAATGGGAGCATATCACCATGGATTTTGTTGTGGGATTACCGAGATCTCAGCAGAACCATGATGCTATTTGGGTATTTGTTGATCGGCTGGCCAAATAAGCCCATTTTACTACCTACAATATGACCTATTGTATCGAGAAGATGAGTCGAGTATACCAGCAACAGGTTGTGTGATTACATGGAGTACCGGTGTCAATCATATCAAAATGCAATTCGAGATTCACTACTAGAATTTTGGGAGAGTCTTCCGAAAGCAATGGGACGTCTCTGACACTAAGTTCTGCATTTCATCCATAGACTGACGGATAAAAGGAAAGGATGAAAGCAGCGCAAAGCAGATACAAGAAGCTACGCGGACAAATGACGTTGAGATCTATAATTTAGAGTTGGAGATCATGTGCAATCGAAAGTTTCTCCGGCTCGAGGCATTGTAAGGTTTGGACAATAGAAGGGAAAGCTATTACCATGCTACATCGGACTATTTGAAATTCTAGAGCACATAAGGAAAGTCGTCTATAGATTGGCGTTACCACCGAAGATGTCGGGAGTTCATAATATTTTCCATGTAAGTATGTTGAGGAAGTGTCTTCGCAACCTGGCACACGAGATTGATTTCAAAGATATTACAGTAAACAACAATGCTACACTCGTCGGAGGACCTGTAAGAATTATGGATCACGGAATCTAGAAGCTAAGGAACAAAGAGATTCCGCTGGTAAAGGTTTAGTGGAAGCATCATGATGAAGGAGAAGCTTCTTGGGAGCCGAAATCGGAGATGCGAGAGAAGTTTCCATCCCTGTATAGTACTAGCTCATTCTGATTTCGAGGATGAAATCCTGTAATAGGTGGTAGAAGATGTAATACCTGTAATTTCTCTACATGCAATAATACGAGTTTTATGAATTTCTATATCTGGCCTATTATTATATTATTATTTTATTTGTGTGATTATATCAGTGTAATGTAATTACTAATTAGACTGTAATCACTGCACCGACTCGACCGTAATTAGAATTAACTTAGTCCCGTAACCGGACCCGGACGTTAAAAACAACACCCGTTTGCACGTAAATCGAGACTGACATGCATATCAAGAATATTTGCACGCAAATTGAGGTAGTGGCACAAAACTCAAGGTGGACCCCACATGGTCGGCCACATGGCAGCCCATGCACCACATGGCACCACCTCCCTTGCCACTTGTCCACCTCTAGGACACTTGTCCATGCATGTACACTCTAGCACATGCATGGTGACACATATCCCACCACCATCTCTATATAAACATGCCTATATTCATGCATTACACTCTTGGTCATTTACAATCTGCATATAGAGTTAGAGAGAGCTAGGAGATGAACTCCATGGAGAGATAAGAGATACATGGAGATGGAGAAGAAGAACTAGGAAGAAGTCTCCACCATTGAAGTTGTGTTCAAACTTCCTAAGCTCAAATCCAAAGCCCAAGCTCAATTTCAAGACTTGGTGAGTATTCTAACTCAATTTAGAACCTATATAGTATGTATTAATGTTTACCAAGAGTTTGATGTTGTATTTTGAGGTTCTATACAACATGCAAGTCAAATCTTCAAATCTGGGAAGCTGAAACTTCCAGCAGAATGTTGTTTAGTAAAACGAACGTTTTGAGCAGTTCAAAAATGGGAATGAGGCTAGGTTTTTTTTGTGGATAAAGCTAACTCATTTATCTACAAATAACTCTTCTATAGATCAGTCTAAATATCAATCCTTCATGGGTGAAATGCATGTACAACGCAGTGTTATAAATCTGAGAAACAGAAACTTTCAGCAGATCATAGTTTAGTAAAATGAACATTTTGAACAGTTCAAAATTGGGAATGAGGCTAGGTGTTTTTGTGGAAAACTCTAACTCATTTATCTACAAATAACACTTCTATAGCCCGGTCTAAATATGGCTCCTTAATAGGTAAAATGCACATGGAACGCAGTACTATAAATCTGGAACAGAGCAGTCCGAAAATACAGAGATGGCTAAGTAAAATAAATATTTGGAGTAGCTCAAAAATGTACTTGAAGCTAGATTTTTTTGTACATGAAGCTAATCCAATTATCTACAATGTTCTAGTTTTAAGTTTGATCTACAAATCAATTTATCATGCCCAAATAAATCATATCAATTCAGTCGATATAGTAAAATTAAATTCTGGCAGATTGTATAACTACTTGTATGATGTGTTTATTGATGATGCTTGCTTTCCGGTACCTGTGTGGTTATGGATATCTTGTGCTATGGTAGTGCTATCGAGTATATGAGTATGTTACGGGCTTCATCTATATATATTATTGGTATTAAATCCATGAGCTACACACTAGGTTTCCGTTGTTATGAATATAGAGTGATGACCATAGAGAGTTCATACCCAAGCCATAAGTATGTTGTATGGCATGATTATTGTGTTAATAGTGATTGGATAGGTTTCCATTGTAAGTATATTATGACATAAAATAGGATAACGGATGTATAAACATAACTTCAAAAGTATATTCGGAAGTCCTTTAATGAACTGAATTTCAAAATGATTGACGAATGCGCGGTCGGGAAAATGTAAGGGTCGGTTGTGCTATGTTAGAAGCAGATTATGGTAAAGATAATTGTCGGATAGGTAATCTGGGCAGCGGAGATCAAGATAGTAAGAAAAAGGGATGTGTTGTTGAGTTGTGACGCGGTGATTCTTTGAGTAAAGACTCCTTTCGGTTCTTCGTGACGAAATGGATGTTCTTGTATTCCGTAATGCTTTCGGTTCTTCGTGACGAAGCGGTGATTCTTTGAGTAAAGACTCCTTTCGGTTCTTCGTAACGAAATGGATGTTCTTGTACTCCGTAATGCTTTCGGTTCTTCGTGACGAAGCGGTGATTCTTTGAGTAAAGACTCCTTTCAGTTCTTCGTGACGAAATGGATGTTCTTGTACTCCATAACGCTTTCGGTTATTCGTGACGAATCGGTGATTCTTTGAGTAAAGACTCCTTTCGGTTCTTCGTGATGAAATGGATGTTCTTGTACTCTGTAACGCTTTTGGTTCTTCATGATGAAACGGTGATTCTTTGAGTAAAGACTCGTTTCGGTTCTTCGTGACGAAATGGATGTTCTTGTACTCCGTAACGCTTTCGGTTCTTCATGACGAAGCGGTGATTCTTTGAGTAAAGACTCCTTTCGGTTCTTCGTGACGAAATGGATGTTCTTGTACTCCATAACGCTTTCGGTTCTTCATGACGAAGCGGTGATTCTTTGAGTAAAGACTCCTTTTGGTTCTTCGTGACGAAATGGATGTTCTTGTACTACGTAACTCTTTCGGTTGTTTGTGACGAAGTGGTGATTCTTTGAGTAAAGCCTCCTTTCGGTTCTTTGTGATGAAATGGATGTTCTTGTACTCTGTAACGCTTTCAGTTCTTTGTGACGAATCGGTGATTCTTTGAGTAAAGACTCCTTTCGGTTCTTCGTGATGAAATGGATGTTCTTGTACTCCGTAACGCTTTCGGTTCTTCGTGACGAAGCGGTGATTCTTTGAGTAAAGACTCCTTTCGGTTCTTCGTGACGAAATGTATGTTCTTGTACTCCGTAACGCTTTCGGTTCTTCGTGACGAAGAGGTGATTCTTTGAGTAACGACTCCTTTCGGTTCTTCGTGACGAAATGGATGTTCTTGCACTCCTTAACACTTGGGTTCTTTGTGACAAAGTGGTTGATGAAAGTTGAAGTGGTTGATGAAAGATGGTTTGATTAGCAAGAGACACTTTAGGTTTGTAAATGATGTCGGATGTTAGAAATGAATGGTAGTGGCTTTAAGAATGTCTAGACGGGCCTCCTAAATTGTTTGTATTCCTATCGAATACGTAGTCGGGTACGCTACTAGTTATAATTCGACGGTGAGAACATAAAGATCCTAAAAGACATGTTGAAAGGCAGTAAATGTATTCCTATTGTGTTTTACTATATACGTTCCATTTGATTTAGCTTACTTACTCAGCTTTCATAAACTGACGACGTTCATGTCGCTGGACATTCCCATGTCCAGCTTATCCAGGTAACGAGTACACGGGTTATGATGCTACACAAGCGGAGAACGTGGATGAAGAGTACACCAAAGATGGCTATGGAGAGAACTAATCCTATTTATACGCCTTAACGAGCATTTGTTAGTACCTTTTTATTCTATTTTTGTATATTTTTACTCTGTTTTCTAGATTCTGACAGGTTTTGGAAGAAATCAACTAAACCAGGCTAAACAGGGTGAAAAGCAGAAGAAAAGAAGCTGAAAAAACCAAGTCGCGCGCGCGATCCGCGCCCGCGAAATCCGAGAAATCGCTCGCGAGAACCGCTCGCGCGAGAACCCCATAATTCGCTCGCGCGATCCGCGCGCGCGAAAGCCAAATGTCGCGCTCGCGCGACCCGCTCGCGCGATATGCCCAAAAACCAAAGTTGCGTATTTCAGTATACTGAAGACTCCTGTGCAAACGAGACTGCTAAACGACGTCCAGACTGTAAATTACATGCGTTTCAGTCCGTTTCGGGTTGTAAAGGCTTCCAAAACATGTTGTAAATCTATATAAACTCTATTTTACTTCAATTAGAGGGTTGGCAATTATTATACACACATTCTACAACCATACTTCCAGCCATTGAAGGGAGGGAAGCAAGGAGAAGAAGAAGAAGACCAAGGGTTTCCATGGCCTCCTCCATCAACCTCTTGCTATCTACTACTTCCATGGACGGCTAGATCATTGATCTAGGGTTTCAATGAAGCCCTAGATGAGTAATAGGGAGTATTTTATGTATTTATTTTAGTTTTATTATGTATGGATGACAGTCACATGTTGAGAGGATTTTTATTAATAAATCGTACTACTATTGATTAAATCATTGCTTTCGGAATTTATTCTTGTCTTAGATCTATTTTGACTGTGATGTGCTCAACGATCTATTCTTGCTGTGCTTGTTTAGATTGTTTACATGTGATGGTGCTTTATTAATTCGTGCTATCAAGTATCCGAATAGTCCATGCCTAGGTTAGACGGATTAGATCACAACCCTAGTTTAGTGTGAGATAATTCGTGCTATCCGCAGATGGATTATGTTGGTGCTTGAACCATGATTATCTTCTTGTCGGAGGAATTGGGCTTGTAGCTACAATTCCCCATATTCATCCAACGTAATAAGCTAAAGTAATTCATAAATATTCCTATTATGAAACTAGTGGTGGATTTGCAATCCTAGGTTCCCTTAAACATTCATTAAAACAATTTTAATTGCTTTCATAGTTTAGATTTATTTTTATTGTTAGTAGTTTAATTAAATTCAAAATCAAATCTGTTTTCCCTAATTAACTAGACATAGGTTTTAAAATTAAATCGCTGTAGTAATCAATCTCTGTGGGTTCGACCTTTACTTCCACACTGCAAATCTATTGAAAAGTAAAGAATACTTTTATATCTTGATTCTGACAAGATCAATTTTTGGCGCCGTTGCCGGGGATTGCATTACTACCTTTAGTTTTATAATCTTAGTTTAGTTAATTTGTAAATATTAGATTAGTTTTTATTCTTCTTATTTTCTGTTTTTGTTTTTAGTTACTAACTTGTTTTCTTTTATTTTGTAGTCAACGTTTCCGAGTGGAGCGGCTAATTACATCAAAGGAGCTTACGCAAAAATAATACAAATAAAATTAAATAAATCGCTTCCTTTGGAATTCGCTTTAAACCACTGTAAGTCAGGGCGCTATGACGCACTATTTGCATTAGTTTAAGGTTAATTGCACTGCATTAGCTAGGAAACCCGGGGCGCTGGGCTTGACGCGGTCATTGCATTACAGGATAATTTTCATGCATCACAGTAGTTGAATGCTTGTTATCTTAGTTGCGTGATTGCTTGCTATTTGTTTTTCTTTTGTTGAGTCAGTTTTTGTTTTTAGTTTCTTTTTCTTTGTTTTAGTTTATGTTAGGTACACGTTCAAATAAACCAGATTTAAAATCTTTCGATCTTGAACTTGAACGTACCTTAAGAACTAGTAAGTCCACAACCCAAGCTTCTAGAGCTAGGTTGCAAGACGACGAGTCAACTCCGATTCCGTCGTCGTTGTTTGAGGCCGAAATTCAAAGTACTCGTGAACGGTTAAGGAGAGCTCGAACTTTTAAAATCGAACCAATTAAAATGGCTGACGGTGGAAATAACAATAACAACCAAAATAACGACGGTGCTAATATGAATAACCTTAATATACCGCCACCACCTCCACTTATAAATTATTTTATTCCTACTACTTACACGCCACAAGCTGGTATTGAATTACCGGAGGCGACGGCATCTCACTTTGAGATAAAGTCGTCTACCATCTCGCTACTACCTTCCTTCCATGGCCGTCTAAATGAAGACCCTTACCAACACTTAGGGGATTTTCAAGGTATATGCTCTACTTTGAAAATACAGAACCTAAATAATGATGAATTAAAATTGCGGCTCTTCCCATTCTCCTTAAGAGACAAAGCGAAGTATTGGCTTCAATCTTTGGAGCCAAACACAATAAAAACATGGGAAGCCTTACACACCGCCTTTTTACAAAAGTTTTTTCCTATTATGCGTACAAATAAGATAAGAAAAGATATAACTAATTTTGTAATGCAAGATGGGGAATCACTTTATGACACGTGGGAAAAATTTAAAGAATTATTACGTTCGTGTCCACATCATCAGGTGCCCAAGTGGCAATTGGTTCAAGTCTTCTATGAGGGGCTTATTCCCTCTGTTAGGAATACCGTCGATGCCGTTTGTGTGGGAACTTTCCTACACAAAAGCGCCGACGAGGCCTGGAAAATATTTGAAACACTAAGCGAGAATTCGATGCATCAGGCTGTGTCGGTACGTTCTGAGGGGTACCTTCAACCTAAGCGAGAGGTGACAGTTGAGTCAAGTCAATCAATTCAAATACAAGAATTAAATAGAAAACTTGACCGACTTATGCAAATGAACAAAACGTCTAATCCACCCTCTTTAGAAGTATGTGCATTATGTTCTGAACCGTCCCATAATATCTTTGCATGTCCTTCTGCATCTCAATTCCCGAAATTTGTTGAAGAACACGTTAATTCTATGCAACAATTCCCACAAAATAATTATAATCCTAGGTCGACTAATTTTCCAAATACGTACCGACCCCAATACCAACAAGGTCAATACCAACCACCTCCTCCACCTCCACGTAATAGTGCATTCGAGGAGAAGGTGTTGGCCTCACTTGAAAATTTTGGGTCGGTAATTCAGTTAGTGCACTCTCACACTCAGTCTATCGCAAAGCTAGAGTCCCAAATGGGACAAGTAGTTAATACATTAAACCGTTTAACTGAGAGTAAGACGACGAGTCAACCTACTCAGCAACCTAAGGGGCAATACGCAGTGGGTAGTACGAGTGAGAGCGTGAACGCTGTTTCGACTAGGACGACTGCTCGAGATGAGGAAGTTGTTGTAATTCCGGATGAGAGTGAGAAAGATGGGAAAATTGACTTAAATTTGAATAAGGAGGGTGAGGGAACGAGTAGAATTCAAAAAGATAAAGAACCGGTCTCAACGAATTATACTCCGAGAATGCCATATCCACCTAACGTTGAGGAACCGTCTAATCTTACAAATAAAAAGTCTAAGGTTGAGGATATACTCGAGGTATTTAAACAAGTCAAAATAAATATTCCTTTCCTCGATGCTATAAAACAAATACCCGCCTATGCTAAATGTCTAAAAGACCTTTGTACACAAAAGCGCAAAATACGGAGTCATACTCCTAAAAAAGTCTTCCTCACGGAAAAAGTAAGCTCTATATTCCAACACGCTCCTCCAAAATATAAAGATCCAGGTACGCCTACGATTTCATGTGTCATAGGTGACACTATCATTCATCGGGCTCTCCTTGACTTAGGAGCGAGTGTTAATCTTTTACCCTATCACGTCTATAAACAATTAGGTTTAGGTGAACTTAAGCCCACGGCCGCTACTATTCAATTAGCGGATCGTTCTGTTAAAATACCTAGAGGAATCGTCGAAGACGTATTAGTAAAAGTTGATCAATGTTTCTATCCCGTTGATTTTATGGTCCTTGACACCGAACCGGTGCTAGATGCTAGGAAACACACTCCTGTCATTCTTGGTCGTCCATTCTTAGCCATGGCTAACGCACGTGTTAACTGTAGAACAGGGGTGATGAAAGTGTCGTTCGGGAATATACAATTAAAATTAAATGTTTTTAATGCTGTTGATCAACCTCCCAAAAACGATGATTATCTAGGTGTGGAGGGTAGTGAGGTAACACGGAATATCGAGCCTACCAAAGAAATAAATGTGAGTGGGAAAAATAATAATGTAGAGGATGATGAGTGGATGAATCCTAATCCCGTAGACCCTAATGCGGAATCTACTCGGAAGGTAAGAAATCGATTCGAACATAATGACAAACCGTTAATCGATTTAATTCAAAGCGATGTTATTTCTGCTTACCATCGAGCTCTACCTGACATCCTTAGGGGTACACAGTCCGATTTACGGCCTCCATGAGTCTTATGCTAGAAAGGTCTAGCTAAAGACGTAAAAGTTAGCGCTTCTTGGGAGGCAACCCAAGCTTTATTTCATTCGTTTTTCTTATTTTTGGACGTTTTTGGGTCTGTTTGTGTCTGTTTTGGACATGTTGGATAGGTTTGGGGGTTGGAATTCAATTTTTTTTTTATAGTATATACAAAATTTTAACTAAATAGTGGAAAAAAACCAAACTCGCGCGCGCGGCCCGCTCGCGCGAGACGTCGCTCGCGCGGCCCGCTGGCGCGAGATGGCCCCTTAGTGTTTTTTCTTTTGTTTGCTTTTTCTTGAGCCTCAGGTTCTCCTCGCGCCTGGAATCGCGGGCGCGAGGTACCTCGCTGGCGCGATTTCGAGAATTTAAAAAAAAAAAAAAAAAAAAAAAAAAAATCCTGGGAATTCGCGCGCGCGACGGCCGCTCGCGCGGACCGCTCGCGCGATTCCCCCTTTTTCCTGTTTTTTTTCTTTTGTTTTCTATCTTTTCCCCCATACTTGTTCTGATTATGTTTTTGTTTCTGTTTTGTTTATTTGTTTCAGTTTAGTTCAATTTGGTCGTTGTTTTCTTTATTACATTTATACTTTTTCGTTTTATTTCTTTTCCTTTTGCTAGTTTAATTTAGTTTTGATTAGTTTATCGATTTATATTTTGTATTTAGATTTCATTTACTTTTAATATTTTTGTTAGTTTCTTTTCGTTTATCTATTAGAACAGGTAACATTGAATTTTATTGCCATATTCCTTTGTGTTCACCTGTTATACGCTTGTCAAGATCGAGGTATTATCGTTCCTTCCTTCTGTACTCTCCTTTCTTTGGTTTTATTGTTTCATTGGGGACAATGAAAGGTTTAGGTTTGGGGGTATGCACACATTAGTTTATGCAAAATTTTAAAATTTACAATAAGTGTGTTTAAATAAACGATGTTACCTACGGTTTTGCAATCGCTAGTCGATACTTCTTGTTATGTAATGTGATTTGTTATAGAATGATAAACAAGAGAATATGTGATTAAATGTTTGCTAAAGTTATGATGAAACGTTTTAGGTTATGTATCATTTGAATCGTAGTTTTATATCATAGATTTGCACATGAACTATGCACTGCACGTAGTTGTTTGAATACATGTTGGTTGTGAACTATAATATGATTCGGATTTCTAGATAACACAAGGTGGAGACTAAGCCCGGTGAGCTTTTGAGCCTATCTTTTCTATTTAGAGGGTTAGAAATATATTGTGTTTGTCGAATTTCATTGAAATAGCGCATCTACTTGTTGTTTAGTCTCAGTATCCTTGTTTTGGTTGATAGTCAAGTTAAAATAGTTGTTACCATGCTAAATAATCTTCCGTCGTAAATATTGAAGAACCATATAACTTTAGGACATGATTTTAGGCCCTCTTTGTTTATGACCAATAAATGGAAAAGTTCCTTAGTTCGCCCTTTGAGCCATTAAAATGCCATTTCTTTCTTAAATTACCATTATCCTTGTTTTTGCTCCAATTTGGCCAACTTGGAGTTCACCTCTGAAAGATTGATCACCTTTTAGTGGTGTTAAGGCGATGTGTGATTGAAAAGAAGAAGAAAATAAGATGCTATTGGGGTAGTTGCTTGGTATTCGATGAATAATCATTTGAGAAGCAAGAAAAGAAAAAGAAAAAGGAAAAAGAAAACAAAATAAAGAAGAGGAAGGTTGAAAAAAAAATGAAAGAAAAGAAGAAAAATGAATGAAAAGGAATGAAGAGAAAGAAAAGATGAAAGTTTGTAGAAGAAGAATGAAAGAAATCGAACATGCCTTACAATGCCACCCTGAAAACTACCTAATGAATCCTTTCTATCCTTTTTCATTACCTGAGCCACATTACAACCTTTAAAAAGTCCTATTTGATCCTAGGAAACATGGTTTGGATATGAAAACGATGGGAGAGGGATTAAAACATGGTAATGATTAATTTCTCTTGATTATTGGCATCTTATCCATGAGACTACTGTTTTTCGTGTCATGCGTCTTTTTCGAGTCATATGTGAGCATTTCTTGTTTTGAAAATATATTTCCTTTGCTCCCATATATTAGAAAAATTACACCGGTTTCTGAGTGTTTCATTTGAGAGTGTAATTGACATTGTGAGATTCGTAGTCAAGACATAGTTAGATGGTCATCCGGGTTATATTCCAAGTTCATGACATGCGCGTGTTCACTTGACTACCTCATCACACACGTGCGAGTTTATGAGAAACTCTATTGATTTATACGATGCATGTGCTTGAGACTGTTTTTCATGATGTATGTAGGTGTTTGATTCTATTTCTTTATGTTCGTTATTCTATTTCGAATCATTGTTTTGTAATAAGGAGTATTGAATGTAGTTTTTTTCATTTTAATAAAATTTTTTTAATTTTAAGTTAATAAATATGGTTGTGGGTAACTTGTTGACGAGAACCCTCACGAGACTTCACTCGTCCAACTAGGGACACCTAGGGGTTTAAAAGGCTTGTTGCATACGCTAAATGCAATCGTGATCCATACGAAAATGGAATAGATTTTTATTAGTAGTTTTTATTTTAGTTTTGCTCGAGGACTAGCAAAATGTAGGTTTGGGGGTGTGATCGGGAGAGAACTAATCCTATTTATACGCCTTAACGAGCATTTGTTAGTACCTTTTTATTCTGTTTTTGTATATTTTTACTCTGTTTTCTAGTTTCTGACAGGTTTTGGAAGAAATCAACTAAACCAGGCTAAACAAGGTGAAAAAGCAGAAGAAAAGAAGCTGAAAAAACCAAGTCGCGCGCGCGATCCGCGCCCGCGAAATCCGAGAAATCGCTCGCGAGAACCGCTCGCGCGAGAACCCCATAATTCGCTCGCGCGATCCGCGCGCGCGAAAGCCAAATGTCGCGCTCGCGCGACCCGCTCGCGCGATATGCCCAAAAACCAAAGTTGCGTATTTCAGTATACTGAAGACTCCTGTGCAAACGAGACTGCTAAACGACGTCCAGACTGTAAATTACATGCGTTTCAGTCCGTTTCGGGTTGTAAAGGCTTCCAAAACATGTTGTAAATCTATATAAACTCTATTTTACTTCAATTAGAGGGTTGGCAATTATTATACACACATTCTACAACCATACTTCCAGCCATTGAAGGGAGGGAAGCAAGGAGAAGAAGAAGAAGACCAAGGGTTTCCATGGCCTCCTCCATCAACCTCTTGCTATCTACTACTTCCATGGACGGCTAGATCATTGATCTAGGGTTTAAATGAAGCCCTAGATGAGTAATAGGGAGTATTTTATGTATTTATTTTAGTTTTATTATGTATGGATGAAAGTCACATGTTGAGAGGATTTTTATTAATAAATCGTACTACTATTGATTAAATCATTGCTTTCGGAATTTATTCTTGTCTTAGATCTATTTTGACTGTGATGTGCTCAACGATCTATTCTTGCTGTGCTTGTTTAGATTGTTTACATGTGATGGTGCTTTATTGATTCGTGCTATCAAGTATCCGAATAGTCCATGTCTAGGTTAGACGGATTAGATCATAACCCTAGTTTAGTGTGAGATAATTCGTGCTATCCGCAGATAGATTATGTTGGTGCTTGAACCATGATTATCTTCTTGTCGGAGGAATTGGGCTTGTAGCTACAATTCCCCATATTCATCCAACGTAATAAGCTAAAGTAATTCATAAATATTCCTATTATGAAACTAGTGGTGGATTTGCAATCCTAGGTTCCCTTAAACATTCATTAAAACAATTTTAATTGCTTTCATAGTTTAGATTTATTTTTATTGTTAGTAGTTTAATTAAATTCAAAATCAAATCTGTTTTCCCTAATTAACTAGACTTAGGTTTTAAAATTAAATCGCTGTAGTAATCAATCTCTGTGGGTTCGACCTTTACTTCCACACTGCAAATCTATTGAAAAGTAAAGAATACTTTTATATCTTGATTCTGACAAGATCAGATATACTTGTTAGAGAGAAGACTAGTGGCTGTCTTTTGTAAATGTCTTTGGTGGAAAGATCTATCAGAAGACTTATTATAGTTTTTGTAAGGCCCTAGAGCCATAAGACTCTGATGTATCTACCATGATGTAATAGTTAACTAGTATTGTGGCCTTTCTTTGTAATATATCAATGTGAGCAGATGTTGGTTTTATCCTTTTGGTTACGTTGTTTATTATTAGTATTTGGTCATGGACAATTCGGTAATGCAACCAGTCTCGTGCCTCAGGTTCCTAGATGGAAATTTTTGAATTTTTCCCTATTTTGGCTACGCCGGGGCGTGACACCAAGTACCCAGAGTGGATCACCAATATAGTGCCTGTCCTGAAGAAAGACGGCCGTGTTAGGGTTTATGTCGACTTTCGGGATTTGAACAAAGCCAGCCATAAGGATAATTTCCCTTTACTTCACATTAATATGTTAGTGGACAATACAACGGGACATGATCTCCTATCTTTTATGGATGGGTTCTCAGGGTATAACCAAATTCTAATGGTGCTCAAGGTTAGGGAGAAACCACTTTCATCACACCATGGGCACATACTGCTATAGGGTGATGCCGTTTGGGCTCAAAAATGTGAGCGCAACTTACCAGCGGGCTGCTACAACGTTGTTGCAAGATATGATCCATAAGGAGGTGGAAGTGTATGTGGATGATATGATTGTGAAATCTAAGGAGAGAAAAGGGCACTTGGATGCGTTAAGAAAGTTCTTCGGAAGATTAAGAGAATTTAGAATGAGGTTAAACCCTTAGAAGTGCACCTTTGGAGTCACTACCGAAAAGTTGCTGGGGTTTCTCGTCACTCAGAGAAGGATAGAGGTGGACCCGACCAAAATAAAGGCCATAGTCGAAATGCAGCCACCCAAGAATGAGAAGGAGTCAAGGGGGTTTCTGAGTGGGATACAGTTTATAAGCCGCTTTATCTCAAAACTCACCCTAACCTGTGACCCTTTATTTAAGATGCTTAGGAAAAGAGAGAGGTTCGAATGGGATACCTTATGCCAACAAGCCTTTAAGAAGGTCAAAACCTACCTTCAAAACCCACCTGTCTTATCACCACCCTTACTCGGAAGACCTTTACTGTTGTACCTTTCCGTGTCTGAAGATTCAATGGGGTGTATGTTGGCCCAAGAAGGAGAAGAGGGGCATGTGGAAAGAGCATGTTGGGCTTTGGTCTGGTGCACCCGTCGCCTTAGGCACAACATGTTAGCCTTCCCCGTAACCCGGATATCCCGAGTAAACCCACTCAAATACCTGTTTGAAAAACCTGTGTTGACCAGTAGGATTTCCAGGTGAAACATGATGCTAGCTGAGTTCGATATTAAGTATGTTACCACCAAATCTGTGAAAGGAATAGTTATCGCTAAATACTTAGCGGATCTCGCAATAGAGTCAGAGGAAAAGGGTGAGCTCTGGTTCCCAGACGAAGGAGTGATGGGATAGAGGAGAATTTATGGAAAATGTACTTCGATGGTGCGGCTAATCAGTTAGGCTATGGGGTCAGAATCATCCTTGTGGCACCAGATGGAACTCCTACACTGTTAGTTTCAAGCCTAGGTACAATTCAACCAATAACACGGATGATTTGAGGAAAGACATTTTGAATGAAGCACACAAGTCGAGAATGACAATACATCCCGGTGGAACCAAGATGTACAAAGACTTAAAAAGGAACTTTTGGTGGGAAGGAATGAAGAGAGAAGTCGCAGAATATGTAGCTAAATGCCCTACTTGCCAACAAGTCAAGGCGGAACATCAACGACCTCCAGGATTACTACAACTGCTACCAATCCCAGAATGGAAATGGGAGCATATCACCATGGATTTTGTTGTGGGATTACCGAGATCTCAGCAGAACCATGATGCTACTTGGGTATTTGTTGATCGGCTGGCCAAATAAGCCCATTTTACTACCTACAATATGACCTATTGTATCGAGAAGATGAGTCGAGTATACCAGCAACAGGTTGTGTGATTACATGGAGTACCGGTGTCAATCATATCAAAATGCAATTCGAGATTCACTACTAGAATTTTGGGAGAGTCTTCCGAAAGCAATGGGAACGTCTCTGACACTAAGTTCTGCATTTCATCCATAGACTGACGGATAAAAGGAAAGGATGAAAGCAGCGCAAAGCAGATACAAGAAGCTACGCGGACAAATGACGTCGAGATCTATAATTTAGAGTTGGAGATCATGTGCAATCGAAAGTTTCTCCGGCTCGAGGCATTGTAAGGTTTGGACAATAGAGGGGAAAGCTATTACCATGCTACATCGGACTATTTGAAATTCTAGAGCACATAAGGAAAGTCGTCTATAGATTGGCGTTACCACCGAAGATGTCGGGAGTTCATAATATTTTCCATGTAAGTATGTTGAGGAAGTGTCTTCGCAACCTGGCACACGAGATTGATTTCAAAGATATTACAGTAAACAACAATGCTACACTCGTCGGAGGACCTGTAAGAATTATGGATCACGGAATCGAGAAGCTAAGGAACAAAGAGATTCCGCTGGTAAAGGTTTAGTGGAAGCATCACGATGAAGGAGAAGCTTCTTGGGAGCCGAAATCGGAGATGCGAGAGAAGTTTCCATCCCTGTATAGTACTAGCTCATTCTGATTTCGAGGACGAAATCCTGTAATAGGTGGTAGAAGATGTAATACCTGTAATTTCTCTACATGCAATAATACGATTTTTATGAATTTCTATATCTGGCCTATTATTATATTATTATTTTATTTGTGTGATTATATCAGTGTAATGTAATTACTAATTAGACTGTAATCACTACACGACTCGACCGTAATTAGAATTAACTTAGTCCCGTAACCGGACCCGGACGTTAAAAACAACACCCGTTTGCACGTAAATCGAGACTGACATGCATATCAAGAATATTTGCACGCAAATTGAGGTAGTGGCAAAAAACTCAAGGTGGACCCCACATGGTCGGCCACATGGCAGCCCATGCACCACATGGCACCACCTCCCTTGCCACTTGTCCACCTCTAAGACACTTGTCCATGCATGTACACTCTAGCACATGCATGGTGACACATATCCCACCACCATCTCTATATAAACATGCCTATATTCATGCATTACACTCTTGGTCATTTACAATCTGCATATAGAGTTAGAGAGAGCTAGGAGATGAACTCCATGGAGAGATAAGAGATACATGGAGATGGAGAAGAAGAACTAGGAAGAAGTCTCCACCATTGAAGTTGTGTTCAAACTTCCTAAGCTCAAATCCAAAGCCCAAGCTCAATTTCAAGACTTGGTGAGTATTCTAACTCAATTTAGAACCTATATAGTATGTATTAATGTTTACCAAGAGTTTGATGTTGTATTTTGAGGTTCTATACAACATGCAAGTCAAATCTTCAAATCTGGGAAGCTGAAACTTCCAACAGAATGTTGTTTAGTAAAACGAACGTTTTGAGCAGTTCAAAAATGGGAATGAGGCTAGGTTTTTTTTGTGGATAAAGCTAACTCATTTATCTACAAATAACTCTTCTATAGCTCAGTCTAAATATCAATCCTTCATGGGTGAAATGCATGTACAACGCAGTGTTATAAATCTGAGAAACAGAAACATTCAGCAGATCATAGTTTAGTAAAATGAACATTTTGAACAGTTCAAAATTGGGAATGAGGCTAGGTGTTTTTGTGGAAAACTCTAACTCATTTATCTACAAATAACACTTCTATAGCCCGGTCTAAATATGGCTCCTTAATAGGTAAAATGCACATGGAACGCAGTACTATAAATCTGGAACAGAGCAGTCCGAAAATACAGAGATGTCTAAGTAAAATAAATATTTGGAGTAGCTCAAAAATGTACTTGAAGCTAGATTTTTTTGTACATGAAGCTAATCCAATTATCTACAATGTTCTAGTTTTAAGTTTGATCTACAAATCAATTTATCATGCCCAAATAAATCATATCAATTCAGTCGATATAGTAAAATTAAATTCTGGCAGATTGTATAACTACTTGTATGATGTGTTTATTGATGATGCTTGCTTTCCGGTACCTGTGTGGTTATGGATATCTTGTGCTATGGTAGTGCTATCGAGTATATGAGTATGTTACGGGCTTCATCTATATATATTATTGGTATTAAATCCATGAGCTACACACTAGGTTTCCGTTGTTATGAATATAGAGTGATGACCATAGAGAGTTCATACCCAAGCTATAAGTATGTTGTATGGCATAATTATTGTGTTAATAGTGATTGGATAGGTTTCCATTGTAAGTATATTATGACATAAAATAGGATAACGGATGTATAAACATAACTTCAAAAGTATATTCGGAAGTCCTTTAATGAACTGAATTTCGAAATGATTGACGAATGCGCGGTCGGGAAAATGTAAGGGTCGGTTGTGCTATGTTAGATGCAGATTATGGTATAGATAATTGTCGGATAGGTAATCTGGGCAGCGGA
Source organism: Hydrangea macrophylla (assembly GCA_033977485.1). Classification (NCBI taxonomy): domain Eukaryota; kingdom Viridiplantae; phylum Streptophyta; class Magnoliopsida; order Cornales; family Hydrangeaceae; genus Hydrangea; species Hydrangea macrophylla. The sequence goes on along the minus strand of CM066990.1, from coordinate 5,417,787 downwards.
GATCAAGATAGTAAGAAAAAGGGATGTGTTGTTGAGTTGTGACGCGGTGATTCTTTGAGTAAAGACTCCTTTCGGTTCTTCGTGACGAAATGGATGTTCTTGTATTCCGTAATGCTTTCGGTTCTTCGTGACGAAGCGGTGATTCTTTGAGTAAAGACTCCTTTCGGTTCTTTGTAACGAAATGGATGTTCTTGCACTCCGTAATGCTTTCGGTTCTTCGTGACGAAGCGGTGATTCTTTGAGTAAAGACTCCTTTCAGTTCTTCGTGACGAAATGGATGTTCTTGTACTCCATAACGCTTTCGGTTATTCGTGACGAATCGGTGATTCTTTGAGTAAAGACTCCTTTCAGTTCTTCGTGATGAAATGGATGTTCTTGTACTCTGTAACGCTTTTGGTTCTTCGTGATGAAACGGTGATTCTTTGAGTAAAGACTCGTTTCGGTTCTTTGTGACGAAATGGATGTTCTTGTACTCCGTAACGCTTTCGGTTCTTCATGACGAAGCGGTGATTCTTTGAGTAAAGACTCCTTTCGGTTCTTCGTGACGAAATGGATGTTCTTGTACTCCGTAACGCTTTCGGTTCTTCATGACGAAGCGGTGATTCTTTGAGTAAAGACTCCTTTCGGTTCTTCGTGACGAAATGGATGTTCTTGTACTACGTAACTCTTTCGGTTGTTTGTGACGAAGTGGTGATTCTTTGAGTAAAGCCTCCTTTCGGTTCTTTGTGATGAAATGGATGTTTTTGTACTCTGTAACGCTTTCAGTTCTTTGTGACGAATCGGTGATTCTTTGAGTAAAGACTCCTTTCGGTTCTTCGTGATGAAATGGATGTTCTTGTACTCCGTAACGCTTTCGGTTCTTCGTGACGAAGCGGTGATTCTTTGAGTAAAGACTCCTTTCGGTTCTTCGTGACGAAATGTATGTTCTTGTACTCCGTAACGCTTTCGGTTCTTCGTGACGAAGAGGTGATTCTTTGAGTAACGACTCCTTTCGGTTCTTCGTGACGAAATGGATGTTCTTGCACTCCTTAACACTTGGGTTCTTTGTGACAAAGTGGTTGATGAAAGTTGAAGTGGTTGATGAAAGATGGTTTGATTAGCAAGAGACACTTTGGGTTTGTAAATGATGTCGGATGTTAGAAATGAATGGTAGTGGCTTTAAGAATGTCTAGACGGGCCTCCTAAATTGTTTGTATTCCTATCGAATACGTAGTCGGGTACGCTACTAGTTATAATTCGACGGTGAGAACATAAAGATCCTAAAAGACATGTTGAAAGGCAGTAAATGTATTCCTATTGTGTTTTACTATATACGTTCCATTTGATTTAGCTTACTTACTCAGCTTTCATAAACTGACGACGTTCATGTCGCTGGACATTCCCATGTCCAGCTTATCCAGGTAACGAGTACACGGGTTATGATGCTACACAAGCGGAGAACGTGGATGAAGAGTACACCAAAGATGGCTATGGATATACTTGTTAGAGAGAAGACTAGTGGCTGTCTTTTGTAAATGTCTTTGGTGGAAAGATCTATCAGAAGACTTATTATAGTTTTTGTAAGGCCCTAGAGCCATAAGACTCTGATGTATCTACCATGATGTAATAGTTAACTAGTACTGTGGCCTTTCTTTGTAATATATCAATGTGAGCAGATGTTGGTTTTATCCTTTTGGTTACGTTGTTTATTATTAGTATTTGGTCATGGACAATTCGGTAATGCAACCAGTCTCGTGCCTCAGGTTCCTAGATGGAAATTTTAAATTTTTCCCTATTTTGGCTACGCCGGGGCGTGACACCAAGTACCCAAAGTGGATCACCAATATAGTGCCTGTCCTGAAGAAAGACGGCCGTGTTAGGGTTTATGTCGACTTTCGGGATTTGAACAAAGCCAGCCATAAGGATAATTTCCCTTTACTTCACATTAATATGTTAGTGGACAATACAACGGGACATGATCTCCTATCTTTTATTGATGGGTTCTCAGGGTATAACCAAATTCTAATGGTGCTCAAGGTTAGGGAGAAACCACTTTCATCACACCATGGGCACATACTGCTATAGGGTGATGCCGTTTGGGCTCAAAAATGTGAGCGCAACTTACCAGCGGGCTGCTACAACGTTGTTGCAAGATATGATCCATAAGGAGGTGGAAGTGTATGTGGATGATATGATTGTGAAATCTAAGGAGAGAAAAGGGCACTTGGATGCGTTAAGAAAGTTCTTCGGAAGATTAAGAGAATTTAGAATGAGGTTAAACCCTTAGAAGTGCACCTTTGGAGTCACTACCGAAAAGTTGCTGGGGTTTCTCGTCACTCAGAGAAGGATAGAGGTGGACCCGACCAAAATAAAGGCCATAGTCGAAATGCAGCCACCCAAGAATGAGAAGGAGTTAAGGGGGTTTCTGAGTGGGATACAGTTTATAAGCCGCTTTATCTCAAAACTCACCCTAACCTGTGACCCTTTATTTAAGATGCTTAGGAAAAGAGAGAGGTTCGAATGGGATACCTTATGCCAACAAGCCTTTAAGAAGGTCAAAACCTACCTTCAAAACCCACCTGTCTTATCACCACCCTTACTCGGAAGACCTTTAGTGTTGTACCTTTCCGTGTCTGAAGATTCAATGGGGTGTATGTTGGCCCAAGAAGGAGAAGAAGGGCATGTGGAAAGAGCATGTTGGGCTTTGGTCTGGTGCACCCGTCACCTTAGGCACAACATGTTAGCCTTCCCCGTAACCCGGATATCCCGAGTAAACCCACTCAAATACCTGTTTGAAAAACCTGTGTTGACCAGTAGGATTTCCAGGTGAAACATGATGCTAGCTGAGTTCGATATTAAGTATGTTACCACCAAATCTGTGAAAGGAATAGTTATCGCTAAATACTTAGCGGATCTCGCAATAGAGTCAGAGGAAAAGGGTGAGCTCTGGTTCCCAGACGAAGGAGTGATGGGATAGAGGAGAATTTATGGAAAATGTACTTCGATGGTGCGGCTAATCAGTTAGGCTATGGGGTCAGAATCATCCTTGTGGCACCAGATGGAACTCCTACACTGTTAGTTTCAAGCCTAGGTACAATTCAACCAATAACACGGCAGAATATGAGGCGTGCATAATTAGAATGAAAGCGGCACTGGCCTTGAAAGTTGAGAAGATCGATGTTTTTGGAGATTCTAATTTGATCATATCTCAAGTCCGAGGTGATTGGAGGGTGAAGCACGAGAAATTAAGACCCTACCACGATTAGCTGGAGAGTTTGAAAGTACAGTTCAAGAAGATATCATTCTATCACCTTCCATGAGAAGAAAACCAACTGGCTGATTCCTTAGCAACCTTAGCCTCAATGATACAAATCCCTTCAAGAGTCACCATGATCTTGCTATCTATAGAAATAAGGAATCAACCTTCATTTGAGATGATCGCAGCCCTAAAAGATAAAGGAGAAGTGCCTGGGTATAAGGATGTTTGGAAATTCATTAAAGAGGGAGAGTACCCTGAAGGAGCTTTAGAGAAAGATAGGAAGGCGATTTGAAGGTTCTCTATCCAATTTGTGATATATGCGGGTAAGCTATGGAAGAAATCGTACACCGGGTATAATTTGGAATGTTTATACGGAAAAGGAGGCTAAGAGAATGATGGAGGTAATTTATGAAGGAGTTTGTGGACCCCACATGAACGGGCATATATTGGCTAAGAAAATAATCCGCCAAGGGTATTACTGGACAACCCTAGCCAGAGATTGTTGTGAATATGTCAGGAGGTGCCATAAGTGTCAGATCCATTGATGCATACCCTGCCCACCCAACTCTATAGCATGACTACGCCATGGTCGTTTTCCATCTGGGGTATTGATATCATTGGTGAGATAGTCTCGAAGGCCTCTAATGGACACCGGTACATAATTGTGGCCATCGATTATTTCACTAAATGGGTGGAAGCTGCGTCATATGCAACTTTGAAGGTTAAGGATTGTGGACACGCGGCGTTCCACCTCTTTGTTTGTTTTTGTTTGAAATTTGATTTGGATCAAAGAAAGAAAATGGTCTGTTGAAAACAGATACAGAGTCGCCACTTGGTCTTTAAGGAACCAAGAAACCTAATTTTGACTCACCCAAATGGATAAAGAGCACCGGCCCTTTATAACCAAAGAACTTGGCTCGGGGTTTTGGTAGGAGAGATGAAGGAGCCTTTGTCGGGACTAAAACACCCTCAACTCGCCCCGTCTTTCGACGGGCCTCAATTATCATCCAAATAATCATCTTATACTATGTATGGTTCGACAATTAATACCATGATAGGTATATTACATCACATAAGAATCTTGAAATAAAATATCAAAAGATAAGATATCATTCATAAGATCTAAGCCAAATATCACACAATGCAAAAGTGAAAGATCACACAAACAAACCTAGGAAAAAATCGTCTAATCACATATCAAGTAATCAAGTGTTCCTAATCTAAAAGGGGACATGGATTGTTCTTGAAACAAATAATCAAATAAATCGAAATATGCTTAGCAAGCTAGTATGATGCATGTTAAACTTTGAGAAAAAGAAGTCCTCTCAATCCCCGGGACGGATGAGAAAGGAAGATTAGATCAAGGGGGAAGCATGAGCGTGTGATCAAATTCACTCCTTATAATCTTCTTAGATTAGGAGTTACAAAAACCCCAAATCTTGCATGAATGCAATGTATGTATCTAGAATGTGCCAAGGTTGTAGTGTGTTTTGTGTTCATGGATTCCTAGAATGACTTAGAAGTCTAGAATGTGTATGAATGAGTGAATGAAATCATCATGAGATATGTACAAATGTAGAATGAATTACTTCCTAAGATATGAACTAATTTGGATTGCATGTAAGCATCAAATCAAAGGGGGAAAGTAAAAATGTGCTTGTTGTGAATAGTGGAGAGAACAGTAGCATGATCTTTTGGAAATTGAAACGAGGGGATAGGAATGTTTTCAATGCATGCTTTTTTATGGAGCTCTTCCTTAATGTGTCTAGAACACAACCCAAAAAGCCAATCTTTAATAACTATTAGAGATTGATAGAAATCATATGAACAATGGAGGTTACCTAGAAACAGAGTTCGTACTGTCGACTGAAATGTCAAAATATCTTAGAAAATGAAATCAAATGATCTAGAGGCCCATTTTATACATAAAGTTCCCTAAGACATTGAAGTTAAAGGGAAAAATAAGTTAGGACCACTCTTGTTGGAAACATTTTCTGTAACACAAGTTGAAATTAGACCAAGCTGCTGTGACAGCAAAAATAGAATATCTGGAGAGAATGTTTGGGTCCAAATGGACCATTTTCAAGTATTTCCAAGTCAAACCAAAAATCATGGGTGTTCCCTAATAAGTTAGGAAGATTTTCAAAGTGGTCTTGCGTCCATACATTGAGTATTGAGTTCTAGAGAAATCTTCGAACTCATATCACTCACTGTTTTGACTCACTATTTTGAAGATTTTGGGAAAAACTTGATTTTTCTTTCTTGAAATCAAAATGAGAGGGGTTGAGAGGGGTTTTGAAATAGAGGTTTTGAAAGTATATTTTCAACATCAAATGGAGATTATAACCTCTTGGAATATCAACATCAAACTCATTATGAAGAACCCCCAATATTATTGGAGAGATTCATTTTTATTTTGAACATAACTTCAAGGATACCTTGGAGGTATTGAAGTTATAATCATCATCTATCAAACATGTTTTTGAGGTCAAGAGCTACTATCCATAAGGATTCACTCACCTCAAACTTCATGTCATCATTTAGAGGATGATGAACTAGTAAGTAAATAAAAATGTCAAAAAAAGAAATGAGGTTAGGAAGAGATGAACATGATATGAACAAGTAAGTAATTAACAATCAATAGATGATAATCAATGTGATATTGGACTTGTAGCTTGGTGTTTCACTCATAGATATAGACATTTGGACATGGAAGTAGCTTCCTAACTCAAAAATGCTTAGAGAAATGGTGATTGGTTGTATTGATGATGAAGTATATTGAAGAATGGTGGAGGAAAACAAGATTGGAACTCACTTTCTATAGAAAAATAGTAGGAGGAAGCTCCTTTCTCACTTCTAAATCTATCTCTATCTCTCTTTCTCTCTACAACTTTGTCAAGCTTTGCACTTGCCCCCCCCCCCCCCCCCCCCAAAAAAAAAATGAAGAGCAATGGGGGGTTTATATAGGCTAATTTGGGGTGGTTTTGGGGCTTTAGAAGTATTCCCATTGGTCCAAAACAACTGAAAACATAAAACTACATCGTTTTGGTTTCTAATTAATCAAAATGGACCCCCAAAAATAATTGCAAAAATATACTGTTCTGGAGGAGAGTATCGCGGCGGCACTGGGCCTGTGCCACGGTGGCAGTGGGCCAGTGCCGCGGCGGCACTGCTCCTCAATCGTCTGGATAATCCTGTTTAGGCCCCCAGAGGTTCCGGTATTCGCGAAAAGGCCCTATTTCGTCCGAAATTCACAGACAATGCATACGAACTCCAAATTGAGGTTGTGTACCGTTGGAAAGATAATAGAGTCTATTTTACATTAAAAAAAATAGTTTGGAGATAGGTCACTTTGAAAAGTTTTGCGGTATTTGCGATCAAGGCCGATTTGATCCCCTTTTTCGCCTTCGAAAATTCACAATAAACTCGTTTTAAATCCAAAAATTATGTGCGATATACCGTTGGAAATCTATTGACCTCTAGTATCCATGAAAAGTATTTGAAAATTGTTATGGCGCTCCGGTTCTAAAGTCAAATTTTGGTCAAACTGGTCAAACCTGGGATTCCCGGGAAGTTCTGGAAACCTCTTGGAGCTCCCAAGAGCCGACGTTTTCGCTCGATTTTCTTTTAAAACTCATCTTAATACTTTCCACATGATCTAGAATGATCCTAGCGAATTTGGACGATTTTGGTCAAACTTGGTCAAACCTTGGTCAAACCTGGTCAAATCTTGGTCAAACTGGTCAACGGGGACTTTCCGGGAACTTCCGGGGGTCTCTGGGAGCTGACGATTTCATCTGATTTTTCTTAAAAACTCATTTTCTTACTTTTCTTACGACATCGCATGTTTCCAAAACTTTTGGTCCAAACCTGGCAGTTTTGGGGCTTTCAGGGGCATTTTGGTCATTTTGAGAGATAGAACTAACTTCCAGGAGTCCTTTTGAGTCTTTTTCAATCATTGTGAACCACCAAGCTATGGGTCTCCTAAATCCGATAACCGAAAAAATGGGGTGTCTACAAGGATGTGGTGAGCTTCACAGAAAAGAACATAATTTGCAGATACGGGGTCCGAAATGAGTTCATTTCTGATCATGGCAGTCATTTCCAAGGGGAAGTCATCCCACTCTTAGAAAAATACAAAATCACCCGTCATCAGTCGTCCCCATACAGGCCACAGACGAATGGGTCAGTAGAAGTGGCAAATAAGAATGTCAAAGCAATCTTGGGGGAAACGATGGACACGTATAAGGATTGGCATGAGAAGCTGCCATTTGCGCTATAGGGATACTGGACTTCCATGAGAACTTCTACTAGAGCTACACCATATTCACTGGTTTATGGGATGGAAGTCGTCCTTCCTGTCGAGATAGAGATACCCTCTCTAAGGGTTTTGGCCAAATGTGAAATAACTGAGTTAGAGTGGACACGGGGAAGGTATGAGGAATTGATGTTGCTCGATGAGAAAAGGTTGGCTGCGATAAATCATACTCGGGGATATCAGAAGAAGATAGCTCGTGCTTTCAACAAAAAGGTCCACCCAAGGAACCTTGTTGAGGGTGACCTGGTCCTCAAAGAACTAAAAGTGCCTGTTTATAACCCCAGAGGAAAATTCAAACTGGGTTGGGCCATACATCATTATGACTCTCCTCTCTGGAGGAGCCGCCTATCTTATGGACCTAGACGGGGTTGAATTTAAACAACCAATTAACCTTGATCACCTCAAGAAGTACTTTATTTGAAACCACTTCTTTCAAAACCTCCTACGTTGATGAACTACGTTTGACCTGATTCCCGCTAGGGGATACGTAGGCAACCTGCTCGATTCGGTCATTCATAATTGTCTAAGTGGCACCCTCCGTCAAGACTTAAACTGAACTACTGCAGACCTGATACCCGTTCAGGGATAAGTAGGCAGGCTCTCAAAAGCCTTCGATCCATGAAAAACTTAAGGAAAAACCCTGTATTAAAATAGGAGCAAACTAGCCTTTTCTCGGAATCACATCAAAGCCCCAAAACCAGGGGCAACCTTTGTTTGCTACCCGAAGAACCTAGATATTTACTTCAAACCGATCCCTAGATCTCCTTGCTATTAAAATGAGTACTACAAAAGAACAAGAAAAAATTCATGGTATAGAACGATTAAGACTTTAGGCAAGTTTTAAAGAAAAGTGATAAAGAGCCAAGAAAAGACATTAAAAGGAGAATTTTCATGGATATATTAACCGGAAAAGTGAACACTTTGATTGAACATAACATTCTTTGGGAAGAAAAATAAGAAAATCACGTTCAAAAGAGTAAAGGATAGGTAGGAGTTTTCTAAATTTTTGTAAAATAAAGCTTTGTCCTATTGTTTTGCTTTCATCCATGTATGTCTACAAAGTTTGTCTCTGGATCAGTGTCTGGATTCGAAGAAGGTACTCAATGGTAGGCACGACCGATGCAGGAACCCTCCAGAAGGGAGCTGACACTCTGTCATACCAAGCCTCGATAAAAGCCTTCATAATGGAAGGGCGCATGATCGAACTCCTCGTAAAGTCTGCAGTAATGTCCTCAATAACGTCTTGGAGAAGTCCATATTGGTGGACTATCCAGCCAGGAATATAGAAAGTGGTAGAATGCAAACTAGGCAGCCAGATGCCAGATCGCCTAGGAAGCCGTACTGCAACAGAACGGTAAATCCACTGTGGGCAGACCCAGTAGATATCACCGGAAGAAAGACCCTGAAGCCAACCGAATCAGGCATTGGCAGAATAAAACAAGTGATGAATCTCCATACGATCATAAAGAAGGAACCCGCGAAGGTGTGATGGGTGTATAAAGAGGTCTAGACGCTCCATGAGCCAAATTTGTAGGACGAAAGGCACTCCTGCAGATAACATAGCCTCAGCAGTGTGGGCACGGTCCAAACCAATCAAGGTTTTTCCAAGGATCAACATAACGGCACTCTTCATCTCCTGCAGACCACGAGTGATGGGAATGAGAACATCATAAGATGATTGAAAGAGGAAGTAAGAGAGCATAGCTACTGATAGTGCGCTACGCCAAATGATCTGATACCCACCGTCATAAGGATCCCCCATGGGAGCATAAAACAGAGCAAAGGCGCTCAAAATCAATCTATCTATCACAAACAAAAGAGCCCGCTACGTTTTGAGACGTTTTGAGAAGAGCGGCCAAGTCCTGAACATACACAACCTGCACTAGAGGAACCATCAGATCCGCTGAAGGATTAGTGTGCAGAATAGTGCTAAACTCCTCGAACAAAGGAAAAATCTCTTGAGAGCCGAAGTGAAAGACATGGAGTGAGGGATCCCAACACTGAATAACAGCTTGAAGTAAGCCTTCATTTATAATCATCCATCGGAAAGAGAAGAGGTTGGTTAGTCGGAACCACTCAAAGTTGAGCCTATCAATACCAGAGAGAGTATCCATCCATGGGAAAAGGATTTGGGAACTAATGGGGGCCGTTGTAGGAGAAAGTGAATGGGAGGAAAAGGTGTTTTACGGAGTAGTGAAGGAAGGCTATAAATAGGAGTAGATCTGCCCAGAACACAAGGCGGCACTCGATAAAGTGAAACGGCACTCGAGAAAGTGTCGTGCAATAATCCGTAAATGTCGTACGACATTCACTGACTGCCGTTGCGGCACTCACTGAGTGCCGCGAAGGCCTAATCAAGTTCGCATGAAGCAATTTTTGACCAGGACTTGTTTGTAATGTTTTCAGCCCACCTACAAGCAGAAAACTGAATATATAATAAACGTGCACATCATACAGCACGTAGAACAAGACCAAGCTATGGTCACATTCATTCATTCATTCATACAAGAAAAAAGTAATGAAAATAAAAAAGGGGGTTTCACTTGTCGCAGAAAATTAAAATAAAAATAAAAATAAAAGGACCAAGCCATGGTCACACATACAATGAGCAATAGTAAAAAGGGCAGAAAAGGTAAACGCAGTCATAATAAAGTAATGCAGATACATATCCTATCACGACTACCCAAAAGCCGTCAGCAAAAACAAATGTGTGTGTGAGATACAGTCATCTAAATAAAAGTGTGTGTCCTTTCCATAAACACTCAAAACATAAAAAGAGAAAGGGAAGAGAGATAAAGGTGAGGTCAGCCCCAGCTCCGGCCTTGAGACTGACGCGTGACGCATCTGAGAGGCTCCTCCTCTGACTCTGTGTCACTCCCGCCGCGTCTGCCACCACCTCTGTCTCTACCTCAGTCGCCACTACTGCCTCCACCACTGCCTCTACCTCGTCTAGCACCGCTACCTCTAAGAGCTCCGCTATAATCAATGCTAAACTACTAGAGCCACTGCTTGAGCTCCCTCACTCACAAGGACAGCGCCCAGACCACATCGTCCTGAATAAAAGAATGAATGAATAGCATAATCTAATTATGCTAAAAAGTAAAAATAAGGGCAGTAATAGTTTACCCTGGCCCTCACCTGAGCCTCCGCATTCACCCGCACTCCATCAGCCTGAAAAAGGGAATCAAAAAAGAGAGGTCAAAAAGTCAGAAAGAGAACGCAAGTACTTTAATCAAAAGTCAAGTTTTTAGAAAATTACCCCCCACTCTCGACCATTAACCCACTCTCTCACACTATGGGCGTAAATCAAGCCCTCCTCTGCATAGTCCCTCGGGACATGGTCACACTAGAGTGGAATGGTGGGAGCGCCCGTCTGATATCTAGGGACCGTGGTCATGACCTGCTCACCATAGGAGACTGTTCGGAGGCTCTAATCCTAAGGTGGTATGGCTGGAGCCCGAGTAGCAGTAGGAACAGGCTATAAGGAAGGGGAATGAATTCAATGAGAACATATATATATGTGTGTGATAATGAACTACAGGAAGATTTGAAAGTTAACAGAAACTTACCCGAGTCACTTCCATCAGAGGGAAGTTCTTTATCAGCTTGTCGACTCGGAAGGCCTCATATCCGTCGGGGGGCTCCAGAAAATCCTGAATGGAGAGCCCAACTAAGGCGACTATAACCACTGAACCCTGGAGGGTATCTGTAGGTCTCATGGACTCGGGTGGAGGATGCGGCACATAGAATGAAGGAGCCGCCAGTGACTGCCTAGTCACCCTCTCCCCCAGATACCATGCCTGAGCGTCTGGACTGTCAAGCAATATCCTCTGTGGGTTATACCCAGCCGACTACTGCTTCCCCGAGGAAAGGGTGGGAAGCACGTCGAGCCAGGGCTATCACCGGACGTGCGGCTCTCGTAGATTTGTCAGGAAATTCCTAAATGAAATGAAGTCATGAGCCCCGGTCTTCCGCCCGACCCGTTCCTTTGCCCATTTCAGTCCCTGGGGCATGATGAGGGCGTCCGCTGGTCGCATCTCAAGTGACATCATGTGTAGATACTCATGAGACCAGATCTGTAAGAAAGAAAGAATAACATAAGTCTCAATGTATTTAAATAAAGAAATTTAAAGAATTCAAGGCTTGATTTCAAATTAAGGATTGACAGAAGGAGAGATGTACCTCCCAAGCCCTCCAGAAGCTGCCGGTGGAGCACAGGCGATCCCGGGAAATGTCCCCCATATGTTTGTATAGGATGGCTAATCCTGCACCAGCCCAATCGTACTGATAGATCTATCCCATGACCTCCAGTGACCCCACCAGTGCCAAAGAGATCCTATCGCCTCTAGTACTCAGCATTGAACACCCCAACAGGTACATGATGAAACCTCGGGCCATCTGCTCATCTATGAAGCCCTGCTAGCCCCTAAATGTATCCATGAACCACTTGGCCGTGACCAAGGTCTCCTCGGGAATGACTCCTAGCAATGACAGCACCTGATCATACTCTGTCACTGTATTGAGGTAGCGGAGTCACTCCCCCCCGAAGGGGATCCCTATGATCATGCTAAAATTCAGTGGGGTCATTGTCATCTCCCCGAACGAGAAGTAAAATGTGTTGGTGATATCCCACCACCGCTCGGAGAGAGCATGTATCTATCTCAGGTCATTAGAGCTTTTCGTCAAAAGCTTAACGAAGTCCCCGAAGCCCGCCGTATCAATATAACCCCACACGGTCTCTCTCAGCTCCTCATACCAAGCAAAGCCATGGGCCAGGCTGCCATGCCCCTTCAGCACACTGGGCTGGACCTGCAAAAATCACAAAAATGGTGTCAATAAATGAGCAAGTAAAAGAAAAAGAAGAAAATAAAAGAAATAACAATTAATATATATATATATGTAATAAATAATAATAAAAAGGATAATGATAATAAAGGATGGAGGAATAATAAAAAGGGTGGAGGAGAAATCATTCAAGATACTTAAGAAATTTAACAAGGTTTGACGCTCGCACTCTTGATAACATGCCTCGCATCCTTAATGTGAGAAGGCTTAAAACAAATATAGGTTCAAGATATATTCATATCAATTTTGAATGAATAAAAAGGGGATCGTAGCGCTCAGAAGATGGTCATTGTTCATAAGGGATATTTGAAGTCTTGACTAGCATATGCCACATTCAAAAATCCTTGAGAAAAATTGAAAAAGAAAAAATGTAATAATAAGGTTAAATGTGGATAATTAAGCACAGATGCAATTGAAATGCTAGAAAATCCTACAAGCACAACATTTGCATTCATAAGAAGACATTTGAAGTTGTGTTGATTATGCATTGCATTCATAAAATTCATAAGCGAGGAGAATTACAAGAAAAGCAAACTAGAGGAGGCATGAATAAATGCCGGTGTAGATAGATGCTCGTCCGGATCCTGGAGCAAGAATGTAGGGTCAGAATGAGGAGTGGCCAAATACTTGGCCTTCTTTCTGCTACCCGAACTGCTCGCTATGTCAAGTAACCTGTTAAACAAAGAATGAACTAAGGGTTGAACTTTCGAAAGTATTCAAGAAAACAACCAAAATAAAGAGAGTTTTGAGATTCTGATCGAGGGAACTGACTCGTAGATCTTTTAGGTCAATACGTGATAATCGAAAAAAATCTCCAAAGGATTTTGGATTGGAGAGAAAATGAGAGTGAAATGGGAAATGGGTTGAAACCAAGCATATAAGCAATTGGTCGCTTAAACGCGGCACTCGGTTTTTTGTGCCCGAACGTTGATAGAGTGTCGCACGGCACTCGCTGAATGCCACACCAGCACTTAGCGAGTGCCGCACGACAATCATGAACTGCCACAAAATTAAACATGTGTCGTGTTTGAGGTAGTTAAAAGATAATTTGTTCCCCCCAAAAATTTAAAATTGGGTCCCTAAAATTGAATTTAAACCCCCAAAATTTGCCCTCATTACACCTTTGGCCCCCAAAGATGAATTCCAAAACCGTATTGGTTCCCAAATTTGGAAAATTAAAATGAATTTGAGTCTGTTTGACTCCTGGTTTTGAAAATTTAGAGAATTTGAGTCTAACTGACTCCTGATTTGGAAAATTGAAAAGAAATTGAGCTTGTTTGACTCCAGAATAATCTGAATATGTTTTACTCTTAAATTTTGAGAATATAATAGATTTATGTTCTCAGTCCTCGCAACAGATTTGCGTTGGCCCCTCTTTTGAGAATATAACAGATTTACATTCTCAGTCCTTGCAACAAATTCGCGTTGGTCCCGCTTTTGAGAAAATAACATATTTATATTCTCGGTCCTTGTGACAGATTTGCATTGACCCCAATTTTGAGAATATAACGGATTTCTTTTCTTGGTCCTCGTAACAGATTTGCATTGGCCCCACTTTTGGGAGTATAACGGATTTATATTATCGATCCTCTCAACAGATTTGTGTTGGCCCAACTCTTGGGAGTATAACGGATTTATATTCTTGGTCCTCGCAACAGATTTACGTTGGCCCAGCTTTTGGGAGTATAATAGATTTATCTTCTCGGTCCTCCCAGTAGATTTGCGTTGGCCTCGCTTTTGGGAGTATAATAGATTTATATTCTCGATCCTCGTAATAGATTTGCATTGGCCTTGCTTTTGAGAATATAACGGATTTATATTCTCGGTCCTCGCAATAGATTTGCGTTGGCCCCACTTTTGAGAATATAACAGATTTAGATTCTCAGTCCTCGCAACAGATTTACGTTGGCCAGTCTCCGAGAATCTCCTTTGGTTACCGCACCACGCATCATGCAATAAACACATGAAACAGAGCAAACATACCCGACGAGGCCAAAGGGCTACAGATTATCAGAGCAAACGTGCATCGACACTGGGGCCTAAGTCGCGAAGCGCTGCCCAGTCGATTATACTCGTCTGTACGCTCACAAAGCATCAACCTAAGGGTTATAGGAACTCAAAATTTTAGTAGCAACTCATCTTTGAGATAACGTAGAACATAGACTGCATCTAGGCACGTCAAGATGGCTTAATCTCGAACCATGTCATTTATAGAGCATAAAATTGCATTGACCATCGTCATTTGCATAAGCACGTGTATCATGACAGGATAAGTGCGTTCATCCGTACGATTACTTGTGCTTGTGTGTGTGTTCTCCCTTACTCGAACTACGTATTGGTCTAATTTCTGAGGGGATACGTAGGCAACTCATCATAGAGCACAACCAACTAGAACCTTGCCACGTGCCTTTTGTAATGCATTTTGTTTTTACCTAAATTCATCAGTTTGGTCAAAGGCTTGTCTTCACATAGGCTTTGAAGTTCACTTACGAATATGAGTTCCTTCACAAGCTTCGTTAAAGAGGGGCAAACTATAGACACCCTAATTTTGACCAAACGTCGAATTAAAAGGAGTATTACCTCCAGATCTGATGATGACAATGTCCAAACTAATCTGGGGTTTCCAAAAATAATTTAAGCTCTTTAAAAGGCTCTGCGATTTAAACAAAATAAATGAAGGAAGAAAAAAGAGAAAAGAGGGGATAAGAGAAAATGGCACAGGGCAGAACCTATGGCAGTTACGGGTTGCCAGTGTGGCATTCATATATTGCCGGACTTGCAGTCAGTGAATACCGTAACGGCAGTCACTAAATGCCATTAAAATGTGCCAAATGCCGCAAAAATGGGAAATCCTGAAAGATAGCAGTTCCTGGAGTTGTCTGCGGCATTCAGTGAATGTCGGTACGGCAATCATTGCTCTTATCCCCTCTTTCAAACAAAGTTCTAACTTGATTATGAAATAAAATGAGTGTACCTTCCAAGTTTTGATATTCCTCAGCATCGTATCCTGCATTGACAATGATTATGGCATTCACTCTAATCTATACTTCCTGTCTTTAATATCCTTGAGCAGGGACTCCATTGTAGCCTCCATGAGGTGCTCGACAATCCTTGCTCATATGACCAAGTTTGCTACAATTGCGGAAGATGGGATTATTATGGCGGTTAGGCTTGGGAGCTGTCCAATACCTTGTAATGTGTCCAAGAACTCCACAGTTGAAGTTTCCATCAGTGTTCTATCACTGGGTGATGGGCTATGCCTGAGGTAGTCCTCGCTGTTGATTTTACTATCGAGGAAAGTTAGCTTGGGGCTTCTTTGTACCATCCTAAGTCCGCTTGGTTCCTTGGTAGTTTTTAGTCTGGGGCTTCCATCCTTGATTGTTCTGAGGTGGCTGAGCGGGAAGTTCCTTAGTTG
Organism: Hydrangea macrophylla; assembly: GCA_033977485.1. Lineage (NCBI taxonomy): Eukaryota > Viridiplantae > Streptophyta > Magnoliopsida > Cornales > Hydrangeaceae > Hydrangea > Hydrangea macrophylla. The sequence goes on along the minus strand of CM066990.1, from coordinate 5,401,971 downwards.
GAAGGTTCTGGGCGAAGGTCAATTCAGTTATGGTCCTTGTATAGGATAAGCATCCTTATCTAAACTTGAAGCAAGACGGACTATCCCTTCAAATGTCTGGTCCAAATGGCCTATCATCATGTGTCGGAGGAGTGGGTTGAGTCCATGATAGAATCACTTAACCTTCTTGGTAGGGGTATCTATCATGTGCGGAGCGAAACAAGAAAGTCGCTCGAATTGTGTGTATATTCCCTGACCGTCTAGTTCCCTAGAGCTCGGCTTAGAAAATTCCTTTCTTGCTGATATCTTTCATCCTCAGGAAAATACTTCTCAAGAAATTGAATCTTGAATGCTTATCAAGGCATTCTCCGTGTAGTATCGATCCCAATTGTAGCTCTCTCGGTCTCCCACCAGTCTGTGGTGGCGTAAGTTAATTGAAATGCGGCCAAACATCTTATGTCAAGTTAGCTACATTCTAGGGCTTCGAAGATTAGCTCCAACTCTCATTTACATTGTTCGCATTTCCATTATCCAGCCATGCCATTGAACTTCTCAAGTGGTAGGCTACGAAATCGTTCCAATAGCTTATCGCTTGTCTGGCTCAAAGGAGCAGCGTGTTTGTTGCGTTGTTTCCATTGTTAGCTCAATGGGTGGCATTGTTGTAAGTGTCTCCAATATATTCCATCATTGCATTAACACTTCAAAGACTCCAGTTGGGTCCATACCCTCAAGAATGGGTGCTCCCAATCACGCTTGATATCTCGTGTTCCCAGTTATTATGTCTCGTGTGAGGTGTACATATGAAAGATCTAATGATTAGCTGGCAATCTTCTCGAGGAAACATGAAGGGAAAATTAGGTTTCAAAAAAATTAATTTTATGTGCAGCAAAAAGACAAAGTTGAAAATTTTTTATTGGTACGCCCGGACCTACTACTTATCAATTCTATAGATGCGTGCTACAAAAGAGACAAAGATTATACCTCTGGTCTTGAACCCAATTATGTTTCTCTTCTTCCTTGATGGTACAGTAGCCTCCACTCGATGGTCTTCACTCCTATGTCTCCTATGAACACTTCTGGAAAGTCTAGAGATGGTGGGATCCCTAATAGAAGGGATAGAGAAGGTTTAGGAACCCTAAAATGGTTTCTACATCTTTCTAAGTGATAAAATGACGATTAAGAAATTCTATACGCAGCTTCCCTATTTTTAGATTTCCAAACTGACTTTAAGCCTTCGATCGATCGAAGTGCTTTGATCGATCGAATCTTCGATCGACTGAAGAACTTTCGATCGATCGAACATGTCTTGACTTCAATCGATCTTGACTTCGATCGATCAAAACTCTTTCGATTGATCAAACTTGTCTTGACAACATCCTCTTGTGCCTTTCTAAGCATCCTAGTAGAGCTAAGAGTGGGACATCCTAGGTTCTTAATTGTTGGCTCAGACCAGTTATTCATTCCCTTGTCCAAACTCTTTTATGAGAAAATTAACCAACTGGTCTGTTAATGTTTACTCCACAATAAAATGATAATTGCACTCCAACACAGAAGAACATATCCGAAGCAATAACTAGAATTGTATGGTGTACTAATGTCCCTCTACCATTAGCATTCATAATCATATTCAGGCAGTAGGATAAATTGTTACAGTCAACCTAGTGATTACATCTTTCATTCCTTGAGTCCCATTCACCCTTCATGATTACCAAACATGTTGACAACTCTTATCAACAAGACTACAGTTCTCAGTAATCAACTTGGTGACATTCTCAAGGGAATGCTTACTCTCTATCAGAGGATAGATTCTATCTTGGCAATATATGTTCACAACCCTATGAACATGACATACCCATGATACACAGGTGTTGATCTTTAAGATCTCAGTGATTGGTAATTCAAAGTAGTCATATCCACAGTTTGTGTTCACAATCGTCTCAAGATTGAGAACACGTACCTTATATAAGTTATGAGTTCCTATTGACTGTTGACAGTCTTAAGTGTCAATAGGAAAACTCAGGTCTGTCAATGCACTATAACCACTGGTATATCAACCAAGAATTATACTCGAGTGATTGAGATTCATCACTCCATCCAATGGTAGTTAATCATGCTACAGTGTAAACCTAATGAGATATCCACTCTCATCATCCACTGTGACAAATTCTAAGTATCAAAGAATAGTAATTTATATCTCACTTGTATGTATCTCATCACACACAAATTTTTTACTATGATACTTAAGGATTAACAATCATCTCATGAAAGAAACATACACAATGAAATGTAAAGCTGATATCCATATATTAAAATGCCAATGTCTCATACATAAAGTAATGGTTTGAGGGCACAATCTCAGCAAACTCCCACTTGCACTAATAACCATTCAGGACTACATCTGAGACCTAGACTATCTAGATGAAGATCAAAGACCTTCTGGGGCGAGGCCTTTGTAAATGGATCCACAAGATTGTCAGTGGTGGCAATCTTGGTAACAGTCACATCTCCACGTTGAATAATATCTCGAATTAGATGATATTTTCGCTCTATATACTTTCCATTTTTGTGGTTCCTTGGCTCCTTGGACTGAGCCACTACCCACTATTATTGCAGTATAGCGTAATAGGTGACAGCGACCTTGGTACCACCTAAAGCTCCATAAGGAACTTCTTGAACCAAGCAACTTCCTTTGCAGCTTCACAAGCAGCTACATACTCAGCCTCTGTAGTTGAGTCTGTAATGCATTTCTGCTTAATGCTCCTCCAACTAATAGTACCACCTCCTAAGGTAAAGAGATGTCTGGATGTCAACTTCCATGAATCTTTATCTAACATAAAATTTAAGTAAGTGTATCCCATTGGAATCAACTCATCCACACCGTACATAAGCATGTAATATTTAGTCCTTCTCAAGTACTTAACAATGTGCTTGACGGCTATCCAGTGCTCTAGACTTGTATTCGACTGAAACCTGCTAACCATGCCAAAGCCAAAGTAGATATCGAGTCTAGTGCATAACATCGCATATATAAGACCTCCCACTGCCAAAGCATAAGGAACTCCTGCCATACGTTTCCTCTCCTCCTATGTCCTAGGACACTGGTCCTTAGAGAACGCTAAACTATGCCTAAAAGGTAATAAACCTTTCTTCGAATTGTCCATGGAAAACCTAATTAGCACCTTATTGATATAACCAGCTTGAGATAATCCCATTACCTTTTGCTTATGATCCCGAAAAATCTTTATCAAAAGGATGTATCTCGCTTCTCCTAAATCCTTCATATCAAAAGTACTAGCAAACCTAACCTTAATTGATGACAATGCCCCTACATCATTTTCAATGAGTAGAATGTCATCAACATAAAGCACAAGAAAAAGCTACCACTTTGCCTTCACACTTCTTGTATACACAAGGTTCATCCAAATTCTGTCCGAAACCAAACAATTTGACCACTTTGTCAAAATGAATGTTCCAACCCCTAGATGCCTGCTTAAGCCTATAAATGGACTTTTGCAACTTGCATACCAAGTTACCTTTCCCACCAGCTATGAACCTGTCTAGTTGCTGCATATAGATGTCCTCCTCAAGATTTCCATTCAAGAATGCAGTCTTGATGTCCATCTGCCAGATCTTATAATCTAGACATGCCATAATGGATAAGAGTATTCTGATGGACTTGAGTATGGCTATCAGCGAGAAGGTTTCCTCATAGTCAATGCCCTCTCTTTGAGTATAACCTTTCACTACAAGCCTTGCCTTAAAGGTCTCAACCTTTCCATCAAAACCTCTTTTCCTCTTATAGACCCACTTACAGCTAATGGATTTAATATTAGCAAGAAGTTCTACAAGATTCCAGACCTGGTTAGAATCCATAGATTCCAATTTAGCCTTCATAGCTTTTACCCAAAGAGTTGAATCAACATTAGCCATTGCCTCTTCGTACACGGTAGAATCAGATTTGGATTATATGGAGATCGCTTCAAAAACCTCTCCTAAAGAACATGTATCTGCCTGGCTGGCTGACTATCGTTCCACTACAACAAGGTACCAGTGCAAAAATGGGTGAAGAAGTGGTATTTTCTTATCATACATTGTTATCAACTGCGGGTAGGACTGAGGGCTCTCCTTCTATCTCTTTTAGATCTATCCTTCCCTTAGGTTTGTGGTTCATGATATAATTATACTCCAAGAAAATAGCATTTGTACTAACAAACACTTTCTGTTCTCTTGGATCATAAAAATAACATCCATAAGTACCCTTTGGATACCCTACAAAGTTACTTTCGATCTAGTTTCCAATTTGCTCATCTTTCCTTTCAGCACATGTGTTGGACACCCCCATATCTGGAGATATTACAAAGAGGGCTTGTGTCCAATCCACATTTCCTGTGATGTCTTAGGAATGGATTTTCTTGGAACTAGATTTAGTATGTATGCAACGGTTTCCAAAGACTAACTTCAAAGAAATAATGGCAACTCAGAATAACTCATCATCAACCTAGTCATATCTAAAAGAGTCCGCTTCCTTCTCTCTCCTACACCGTTCTACTGAGGCATACCAGGTATAGTCAACTATGATAGAATCTCATTCTGTATGAGGTGATCAATAAACTCATTAGAGAGGTACTCACCACCTCGATCAGATTGAATGGCCTTGATATGTGTTCCCAATTGCTTCTCCACTTCAGCCCTAAACTCCTTGAACTTTTCAAAGGCTTCAGACTTGTGCCGCATTAAGTACACATATCCATACCTAGAGTGGTCATCAGTAAATGTGATGAAATACTCATAATCATCCCGTGCTCTAATATTTATTGGTCCACTCACATTAATATGAACTAATTCCAACAATGCATTGGTCCTATTGCCCTTTGCAGGAAAGGACCTTTTAGTCATCTTACCCTCTAAACAAGACTCACAGACTTCCATTAGTTAGAGAACCAAATCGCCTAAGATCCCTTCTTTTACTAGTTTGCCAATCCCATTGAGATTGATATGGCCAAGCATTGTTGGATTAGTGGAAAGTTCCTTTCTTTTAGATGGTACAGTTATCACTGAGTTATTAAGTTCCATATTATAATCTTTAGAAATACTTGGAGTGATCACATATAAGCCGTTAGTTTGAATACTAGAACATATAAAAGAACTAAGGTGTGTTTCGGCCGGAACGGATCGGAAAACACCCTTCAGAAATAAAATTTCTGAAATTTTTTGAACACCAAAAAAATTCTAATTCCGATTCCGGTTCCGAAATTTTGAAATTAATTTTTTCTATTCTGATTCTGAAATTTGGAAATTTCAGATTTTTTTAGAATCGGAATCTTTTGAAAAGTTTCGAAAATTTTCAGAATTATTTTGAAATTTTCCGTTTGTGATGATTATCATACTTGTCTTTCAATTTACAGAAACACTTGTCATTTCTTCTTTTCATTCTTTACCGTTGTGGGATGAAGCTAAGTTTCAGAATATTTCGAAGAACTTTCAAAAATTATAGTTTTAGATTTTCTTCAAAAAAAATTTGGAATACTTTCGGAATATTTTTCATAAAAAATAGTTTCAGAATATTTTCAAAAAACTTTTAGAATTTTTGGAATTTTTGGAATTCTTAAAACAATTCCGATTCCCATCCAATTTTTTTTAAAATTTTCAGAATTCAGAATTTCAGAATTCAGAAAGCATTTTTGGTTTCCAAAATAGGAAATTTTCAGAACGAAATTGGTCGGAATCGGAATCAGAATTTCCGTTTCAAATGACACCCCTAAAAAGAACCATTTCTTTTAATGACAACTTCAGTTCCAAAATAAAAAGAATAACCTTTTTTCGATAAATCCAAAACTAAAATTAAATTACGTCTCATTAAAAGGACGTAAAGTACATATGATAAAATTAATATCTTATTGTCCTAAAATTCTAAAACTACCATTCCTATAGCAACCACAGAAACGGTTGCACTAGATCCCAGAGTTAGCATGATCTCCCCATCACTGCATTTCTTGGTCGATCTGAACCCCTGCAACGAATTACAGATATGGTTAGTCGTACTAGAATCAATAAACCAAGTGTTTGAAGTATCCGTTATAAAACTTACTTCAATCATATGTGATTCGATCATACCTTGAACTCTTGTAGCTAAAAATTACGGACAGTTCCTCTACCAGTGGCCCTTCTCACCGCATTGGAAACAATTTCCTTTGCCTTGGCCACCCACCTTTCCCTTGCCCTTACCTTGTCCCTTAGATTTTGTAATCTTAGGGACCAGTCAAACACTTGGACCACCAGTGCCAGCCTTTTTCTTCCCTTTCTGACCTTTCAACGTGATCGAGAAGAGGAAGTGCTTTTTTCAACGTTCAAAATGTTGCCCCCAAGTTTGATCACCCCTTTCGCTGCCAGTAAAGAACTCATTCATTAAGAAATTCATTTGATTCATGTTACAGTTAAGTTTAAATTGAGCAAATGACGGCGACAGTGAATTGAGGATCATATCAACTTGGGTCTGTGCATCGATGTTGGCACCCAGGGTCTCTAGTTCATTTAAATAATTGGAGTCCCTTTCAACATCTTCGCACTCATTATCTTTTGCGTAGCAACCTATATAGCAGTCTTCCATGTTCCCCAAACATTTTTTTGGGGATCTTGATAATGGCACTAGCAGAGTCATTCGATTGGAATTGGTGTTGCAACACACCAGCCATAGAGGCCAGAATGTAGCAACGGGCCATTCCATTCAATTTCTTCCATTTATTGAACTTGCGTCTAGCAGCTTCCGAAACATTTGCAATAGGTTCTTCAGGGCATAGGGTGGTGAGGACATAAATGTGATCCTCCGCAGTTAAAAAGATGTCAAGGTTATGTTTCCATTCTGTGTAGTTATTTCCTGTTAACTTGTACTGAGTGAGCATAGTGAAAGTGGACTAAATGTAGATCCAGACATTATGATTTACTGAAAAAACAAACAGACAAAATAAATATGAATATCAGAATTTGACAACTTGAAATAAAAGAATCCTTAAAACTCTTATTTTAAAATAAAGTCGTTGGAATATCGAAAAGAAAGATTAAAGCCTCGGTGTAGTGGTCAATATTCGATCTTTAGATTAATCATGACTTGTCCACTATGCAACTCTTGCAAAACAAGTTATAACTCCCGAATCTATTTGTTCTCTAAGTTTCTGAACAATGTCCCGTGTAGGGTTCCTTATCCATAGCTTAGCTAGTGTGTAATATTAACTAGGATCCAATCACAACTGCCTCAAGTAGTGTCTCCGTGTGGTAGTCACCCTCTAACACGTTTGATTGATCCTATCCGTAGGAAGTTCACATCTAGTAACCAATGAGTAGTGTATACTCCATATGAAATGATCACCCATGGCGAGGTAACACAGAATGCACTACTCATCTTAAAGTGAACTGTTAATGGAAGATCATGGGAGTTATAATAATAATTCCCTCTCCCACTATATTTAATAAATAAGGATTTTGTTTTTAGGAAAAAAAATGTTTCTACTCATTTCCCATAGACTTTCAGTGTCTATTGATGAGTTAAAACGGTTTTTGAATTTTATTTTAGGAAAACTTGTTTTTCATGCACGCAAGTAGTAACAATATGTAATATGCCAATCACAACTAAGCACATAAAACAAAAAACTAAAATTGAAATAAAAGCATCCAAATAATGCCTCTATCTCCCAAGGCTCTATCTTCATAGAACCTCTTTCTTGGTTGGTATGCCTCTGGCTCCATCTTCATAGACTTTGGCTTGCTCTTCCATCTTCATGGATTTTCTAATTCTATAACATTGGTCATATGCTTCTTTCAAAGCTTATAATTTATCTAGAAATAGAAAACAATAATAAAATAACAGGCTAGGAAAACAGGTACGACTTTCCTATTCACAGGATTGAAGTCGCAACGCCCTTTACACACACCTTAAAATCGAACCAAAATTAAATGTACACCAATCACAAATATTTGAATACAAAATTTAAAACAAAACTTGATGCCATGGGAGATAGTAGACTAATCTTCCTGTAAAAGGGTGAGTTGTACACACAACCACGCAAAATATAACCATTAGAATTCATAATTGACTTGCATATTCCATTAACTCTTCAGACTTCGTTCGATTGAAAAAGCTTCAATTAATCGAACTTTTGATCAATTGACCAAGGTTCAAACGATTGAATTCAAAATTTCACAAACTAATTCAAAAATTGTCAGAACAGCATAAAATAGTAAGTAGATAATTTTAATACTTTTAAAACTGTGAAAAGAAGATCTGGACAGAGAATTAGTTTCAATCAATTGAATAGACATTAATCGATCGAATAGAACAATGTTCGATCGATCGAACTATGATCGATCGTTTGAAAACCACACTATTTTGATCAATCAAAACACTTTCAATTGATCGAATACAGGCAATTTTAATCAATCAAAACTGCTATGCATCCAATACAATCACAGAATTGGTTTTTGCTGTGAAAACACTATAGAAATAGATTTGTGAGGATGTAGTTTCAAAAATAGTTCTATAAACATCATGCGAATCAATCTAGTGTTCCAACACACATCTATAGATCCAAATAAGCATGGCTCGGATACCAATTGAAGGGAAAATTAGGTTTCAAAAAATTTTATTATATGCGCAGTAGAAAGATAAAGTTGAAAAACTTTTATTAGTATGCCCGGATCTACTACTTATCAATTCTGTAGATGCGTGCAACAAGAAAGACAAAGATTATACCTTAGGTCTTGAACCCAATTCTGTTTCTCTTCTTCCTTAATGGTACTGCAGCCTCCACTAGATGGTCTTCACTCCTATGTCTCCTATGAACGCTTCCGGAGAGGCTAGAGATGGTGGGATCTCTAATGAAAGGGATAGAGAAGGTTTGGAAACCCTCAAATAGTTTTTGTAGTTCTCTAACTGATAAAATGACGATTAAGAAATTTTGTATGCAGTTGCCCTATTTATAGATTTCCAAACTAACTTTAAGCCTTCAATCGATCGAAGTGGCTTCAATCGATCGAATCTTCGATCGATTGAAGAACTTTCGATCGATCGAACTTGTCTTGACTTCAATCGATCAAAACTCTTTTGATCAATCGAACTTGTCATGACAACATACTCTTGTGCCTTTCCAAGCATCCTAGTGGAACTAAGAGTGGGACATCCTAGGTTCTTAATTGTTGGCTCAGACCAGTTGTTCATTCCCATGGCCAAACTCTTTTATGAGAATATTAACCAACTGGTCAGTCAATGTTTACTCCACTAGAAAACGATAAATGCACTCCAACACAGAAGAACATATCTGAAGCAATAACTAGACTTGTATGGTGTACTAATGTCCCTCTACCATTAGCATTCATAATCATATTCAGGTAGTCGAATAAATTGTTACTATCAACCTGAATAGTGATTACATCTTTCATTCCTTGAGTCCCATTCACCCTTCATGATTACCAAATATGTTGATAACTCTTATCAATAATATCAATACGACTTCAATTCTCAGTAATCAACTTGGTGACATTCTCAAGGGAATGCTTACTCTCTATCAGAGGGTAGATTCTATCTTGACAATATATGTTCACAACCCTATGAACATGACATACCCAAGATACCCAGGTGTTGATCTTTAAGACCTCACTGATTAGTAAGTCAAAACAGTCATATCCACAGTCTGTGTTCATAATCGTCTCAAGATTAAGAGCACATACCTTATACAAGTTATGAGTTTCTATCGACTGTTGACAATCTTAAGTGTCAGGAAAACTCAGGTCCGTCAATGCACTGTATGCACTAGCATATCAACCAAAAATTATACTCTAGTGATTGAGATTCATCACTCAATCCAATATTAGTTAATCATGCTACTGTGTAAACCTAATCAGATATCCAGTCTCATCATCCATTATGATAAATTCTAAGTATCAAAGAATAGTAATTCGTATCTCACTTGTTTGTATCTCATAGATACACAAATTACTTACTACGACACTTAAGGATTAACAATCATCTCATGAAAGAAACATACACAATAAAATGTAAAGTTGATATCCATATATTAAAATGTCAATGTCTCATATAGAAGGCTTAAATCAACGATAGAGGAGTAAAACCACCCTAAAGCAACATACTTTAGGTAAGCTCCACCAAAATGGTCAAGCTATTCTCCCAACAATCTTGACATGGTTGGCTAGGCGGAAGATAACTATCCTAGGGAGTTAATATAAAAGGACCCTAAAGCCATACGCTTTAGGTCAGCTTCTCTAACATGGTAAAATTCTTTTACCCATAACCTTGACAAAGGTTTATAGGCAGAAGATGACCATCTTGGGATCTGACTCAAGCAAAAGGTTCTAAATTAGGCTGAATCTCAACTCTTATCCAGTTCCCAAGAACTCATAAGGCTCAAAAGTTCTAAGGCAGCTTTCCCGAGCATTCAGACAATGGCAAACGGCTTCAGACACATTTGCAAACTTGCCTCGATATAGCATCAAGCCAACTTTGGAAATGGAGGGGCAACTGATACGCCCGAAATTGGCTCCACTCTATAACCGAGCGGTTCCACTCAACAACAGGTCTCTATCTCGACCAAGTCATGCATTGTTCGTTGGATAAGCGCTAGCTCGAGCAGTGCAGAATATCTGAGACTTCCCGATCGTGTAGCATGAGGCTCAGTCAGAGAAGCTCGGCCTATAGGTTGGGACAACATCGTCACCAAATAGCTTGGAAAGAGTTTATCTAATTCATTAGCGCGTCCCATACTATTCAGCTCCAACAATCAAGTCATTACTAGGGCAGAGGCCTCCCGAATAGTTTATCCACAACCCGAAAAACAGGTTGGGGAGACCGCATAGGTGGTATGATCCAGAATATTTTAGATAGTTTATTGCTCAAGTTAGAAGACTAATGGCATGTATGGAAAGTTTTTTAATACAAATAAAAAACTCACTTGATTTATATCAATCATATGCTAATCAGGGTTGGATTACTTAATCTGCCCAATTTTCTTGTATGAGTAGGTCTCTTCCATCTATAAAAGAGATCATTTATTCCCATAGAAAGGGATCAACTTTTCAATCTACAGATACCTTTATAGTAATTATCATCGTGCCCGACTGACCTACGGTAGCTTCAAACTGTTGTTGGTTCACCAAAGGTCCCCGACTTTTTATAGTATAGCGAACGTGCTTAGGCTCACACGTGAACGTAGGTTCCTTCATTAATAGGGTTGAACCACATATAAAAAAACTAGTCTCCCACTGTCTCTCTCTCTCTCCTTAAATTGCTCTAATTTATCTTAACCAAATTTTAGCATCATCAGAATCTACCCTCTGATAAAGAGTAAGCATTCCCTTGAGAATATTACCGAGTTGATTACTGAGAACTGTAGTCTTGTTGATAAGTAGTTATCAACATGTTTTGGTAATCATGAAAGCTGAATGGGACTCAAGGAATAGGAGATGTAATCATTATTCAGGTTGACAGTAATAGTTATCCGATTACTTGAATATGATTATGAATGCTGACGGTAGAGGGACATTAGTATGCCATATAAGTCTAGATATCGCTTCAGATTTGTTCTTTTGCGTTGGAGTGCAGTTATCATTTTATAGTGGAGTGAACGTTAACTGACCAATTAGTTAGTTTGCTAATCAAAGATTTTGGTCCTGGGACCTAACAACTAGTCTGAGCCAACAATAAAGAACCTAGGAGGTCCCAATCTTAGCTCCGCTAAGATGCTTGGAAAGGCACATGAGGATGCTATCAAGACAAGTTTGATCGATCGAAAGAAGTTAAGACAGGTTCGATCGATCGAAAGCTCTCAATTGATTGATGGATTCGATCGATTGAAGCCACTTCGATCGATTGAAAGTAAGGTTAGTTCTAGAAATCTATAAATAGGGCAGCTGCGTCCAGAAATTAGAGTTAATCATTTTTATTATACCAAAAGTTGTAGAAACTATTTAGGGCTTCCCAAACCTTTTCTATCCTCTTTATTATAAGAGTGAGGACCATCTAGTGGAGGCTGTTAGAAGTCAAAGATTTTAGAATTAGGTTCAAGACTTAAAGGTATAATTCTTGTCCCCTCTCTTGTACGCATCTATAGAGTTAACGAGTAATTGATTTGGGCTAACAATTAGATTTTATAAACTATATTTTCACTGTGCATGATTTAAAGTTTTTCGAAACATAAATCCTATAATTGGTATCAGAGCCATCGTTGATTGGATCTACAGATGCATTTTAGGAATACTAGTTTGATATGCATGTTAGTATTTAGTGTTGTTTTGAAACTGCTTCATCATAGATCTACTTCTGTAGTGTTTTCATAGTAGAAAATAAATATGTGATAGCAATTTTGATCGATAGAACTTGTTTCGATCGAATGAAACTCTCTGTGTTCAATTGATTAAAAGAGTTTCAATTGATCGAACCAGTGCAGTCTTCAATCTATCGAACGTCATTCAATCGATCGAATAGGGTTTTCTGTCCAGGTGTTATTTTCATAGTTTTAAAAGTTTTAAAATTATTGATCGGCGACGAATAGTTCCTGTTTATAGTCCTAAAGTTACGCTTTGTTAGCCTATTTCATTTAGTTATTAGTTGTTTTTTAATAAGTATTCTATACTTTGTAGGTTTTGAATCGTTAACTTGAAATTGCATAAAAATTCAATGATTAATGACTTTGGAAGACATTATGGGCTTAAAAGGTGATTCTGGTGAAAGCTTAATGCAGTAGCAGTCTTGGTAAATTGTATTTTTGACAATGAAGACTTTGAATTTGAGAAATTTCTCCAAAGATATGAAATGTAGATCTTCAAGTTACGGATGCGAGGCGATAAACGGTGAGTCTAGGGCTGTTCAAAATCCATCCGCCCACCCGACTCACCCATAGCCTTTTTATTGGTTTTTAAACAATATGGATGGAGTCACAAATCTTGGGGTGGAAACCCGTCAGTTTCGGGTGGAGTCACAGGTCTAGGGGGTGAAAACCCGATTCACCCGACCTGACTCAAAACATACTTAATTTTTTAAAAATATATATATATAATATGCTTATATCAATATATGCATTATGTATTATATAGTCTTTAAATATATATATATGTTATATTCTTTTATCAATAAAATATATATGTCACTAGCGAAGATATAAAAACATTAAAACCATCAAACTGGCACATGAATATGTTTTTATTTTTTGTTTGGTCAGAGCTTTGGTTAACCCATGACTATATATACAAAAATGTTTAAAGAAAAAAAAATGAAGACAAAGTCATGTGTAAAGCAAATGCTTGATTGAGACAAATGAGACAGTCAGGTTTCACCTGACTCGACCCGACACACCCGACCACCCGATGAGTCAGGTGCACCTGACAAAGCGAGTGAAACCCGACTATGTTCAGATGGATGAGTGGATGAGGGCCAAACCCGACTCACCCACCCAACTCGTTAGCACCCCTAGGTAAGTCAATACGAAGTCTGAGTCAAAAGTTATCGCAATTCTACGATCACTGCACAAAGTTGAGAAAAGTTGAAAAAAGCTGGAAACTTGCATCTTGCTGGAGCGGCCCACTCGCGTAATTTTAGAAATCGCACGCAAGCGGCCCACACAAGCGGACCGTTGGAAAAACCTAAAACACTTATTTCGATGTACTGAAGAGCCCTATGTGAATGGAATTGGCTGAATAACTCCAAAAACATAAATAATGCAGTTTTAGTGCGATTAGGTTTAGGAAAGTTTCCAAAACTTGCTCCAAATCTATATATATCCTCTTTTAAGTAAAATTGGGGGTTCCACAACATTATACACATCTATATACAATAAAAACTTCAGCCATTGAAGAGGGAAAAGCAAGGAGAAGAAGAAGAAGACCAAGGATTTCCATGGCCTCCTCCATCAACCTCTTTCCAATCTTTAATTCTATGGCCGCTTAGACCGATATCTAGGGTTTCAATGAAACCCTAGCCAAGTAATAGGGTGTATTTTATGTTTTTCTTTTAGATTTATTATGTATGGATGATGATTACATGTGTAGAGGATTTTAATTAATAAAATTGTATTCATCGATTAAATTTTTTCTTTCAAAATCTATTCTTATCTTAGATCTATTTTGGATGTGATGTGCTCAATAGTCTATATTTGTTGTGCTTGTATAGATTATTTACATGTAACGGTGCTTATTGGAATTGTGATGTCAAGTAGTTAAATAGTTCATGCCTAGGGAGGACGGAGTGTGCCACAACCCTAGTTTAGTGTGAGACACTCCGTGCCAACCGAAGATGAATTATGTTGATTCTTAAATCGTAGTTATCTTCTGGACGGAGGAATTGGGCTTATAGCTGCAATTCCCCATTATCATCCAACGTGATAATCTAATTGAATGTATAAATACCCTTATTATGAAGCTAGCGGTGGATTTGTAATCCTAGGTTCAATACACATATTTATCAAACAACTTTTAATCTCTTTCATAATTAGATTTATTTCCTTAGTTTCTTAGTTTAACTAAAATCAAAATCAAAATCAAAATTCTATTTTCTTAATTAACTAGGTTTAGGTTTTAAAATTAAAGTGTTTTAGTATTTCAATCTCTGTGGGTTCAACCTCTACTTCCACACTACAAATCTTTTAAAGCAAAGCATACTTTTATATCTTGATTTTGACAAGATCATTTTTTGGCGCCGTTGCCGGGGATTGCAATATTTTTGCCATTAATTTTTAGAATCCTAATTTAGTTAGTTAGTAAATATTAGGTTAGGTTTTATTTCCTTAATTTTCCTGTTAAAATTTCAAGTCGCTAAAATTATCCTTTTGTTTTGTAGTTTCTCGAGTCATCAAATTCTAGTGTTTCAGAATAGAAGAGATTAGCACATCAAAGGAGCTTACGCGAATCGAATGCTATTATCCCATCAATTTCATGGTCCTTGACACTGAACCGGTGATATATGCTAGGAAACACATACCTATCATTCTTGGTCGTCCAATCTTAGCCACCGCTAATGCGCGTGTCAACTGTTGAACAGGGGTAATGAAAGTTTTGTGTGGGAATTTGAACCTTATATTAAATGTATTTAACGCTATTGACCAACCTCCCAATGATGATGATTACCCATGGTTGGTGGAGAGTGAGGTTAGATGAACTATTGAACCGAATAAAGAAATAAATGTGAGTAAGGAGAACAATATAGTGAGTAATGAGCGGATGAATTCAAATAATCCGGATCCTAATGAAAGATTTACTCAAAAGGTCAAGAATCGATTTTGAAATCGAAAAAGAGGAACCATCGAATGAGTTAACAAATAAAAGCATTATTTTTGTTTTCAACCAGAGTATCCCTAATGTCTTCAAGGGTACAAAGTCCAAGTCTCAGTCTCCATGAGTCTTAAGCTAGAATGGTCTAGCTGAAGATGTAAAAGACAGTACTTCTTGGGAGGTAACCCAAGGTTTTATCATTCTATTTTCTCATTTTTGTACACTCTTTGGTCATTTTGGGTCAGTTTTGAGTCAACTTTGGTTGTTCTAGACAAGTTGGGGGTCGGGGTCAATTTATTTTGAACTTATTCACAATGAAAGGAAAGACGATAGAGAAAGAGAACATGTCACGCACGTGGTCTACTCGCGTGACATGTCACTTGCGCAAGTTTTTGCCTTGGGAAATTTTTTTTTAACTTTATTATAGATGCCCTCAGCCTTGAGTCGCGTTCGAATCGCGCGCGCGAGGGCTTATTGCTCAAGCGGCCCGCTTGCGCGATTATATGCCTTAGAAAATTTTTTAAACTTGACAAAACAGACCTCAGATTTACCTAGCACGAGGAATCGCGCACGCAAGGAGGGATTTTTTGTGTTTGTCTCTTTTGCTTCTTCTTCTTTCTCCCAAACCGTGTTTATGTGTTTGTTCTTTTCTGTTTTCTCTCTTAGGCCTCTTTTAGACCGACTCTTCTTTGTTTTGACAGTTCTGTTTGTGCTTGTTCTTTTTTATTTTAGTTGAGTCTTTTGGTTTTAGTTTAGTTTAGTTTAGTTTTTCAACAAGTACACCACGGTCTACATTTTATATTTATATTTCTATTAGCTATCATTGTTATTTTGTTTGTTTATTTTCTTTTGTCAAGTATTGACAAGTGAATTAGTAGTTCTATTTGGGCAATTGAACTTTATCGCCTTATTCACATACGTTTACCTGGTTTTTGATTGCTGAGATCGAAGTAATATCGTTCCTTCCTTATATACTCTCCTTTATTTCATTTTATTGTTTCATTGGGGACAATGAAAGGTTTAGGTTTGGGCGTATGCACTCACATGCACATTATTATGCACTGCTTTTTTTAAATAAAAAAATTCGATACTTGTGCCTAATAAACGATGTTACCAACGTTTTTGCATTTTCGAGTCGATACTTCGTGTTATGTAACTTGGATTGTTATAGAATGGTAAACAAGGGAAGATGTGATTAAACATTTGCTGAAGTCTTGACGCAACGTTTTAGAATTTGTATCGTTCGAATCGTAGTTTTATATCATAAATTTGCACACAAAGCTACGCATTGCACATAGTTAAATGGATGCATGTTTGATGTGAATTGTAATATGATTCAGATCTCTAGATAACACATGGTGGAGACTAAACCCAGTGAGCTTTTAAGCCTATTCTTTCTTTTAAGAGGGTTATAAATACATTTTGTGTTTGTGAAATTTCATTTGAATAGCGCATTAACTCATTGTAGAGTCTCATTATTCTTGTTTTGGTTGATAGTCAAGTTAAAATACTGGTTACCATGCTAAATAATCTTCTGTCATAAACATTGAAGAACCATATGATCATAGGAAATGATGGTAGGCCTTCTTTGTTTACTACCGACCGAAAAATGATAAAATTTTCTTAGTTCGCCCATTTGAGCTGTTAAAATGCCCTTTTCTTTAATCACCATTATCCTTTTTTTTGCTCCTACTTGACCAACTTGAAGTTCACCACTGAGAGATTCGTCAACTTTTAGTGGTGATAAGGCGGTGTGTCGATTAAGAAGAAGAAAAACAAGATGATGTTTGGGGTAGTTTCCGTGGTATTCAGTGAATATTTGTTTCAAAAGCAACAAAAAGGAAAAAGAAAAAGGTTGAAGAAAAAAAAATATGTGGAAAGAAATTAAAAAAAATGAAAGAAGAGAATAAAATGATGAAAGTTGGTAGAAGAGATGATGAAAGAAATTGAACATGCCTTATAGCGCCATTCTAAAACTACCTAACGAATCCTTTCTATCATTTTTCATTGCCTAAGCCACATTACAATCTTTGAAAAGTCCTGTTTGATTCTAAGAAACATGGTTTGGACATGTAAACGATGGGAGGGGGATTAAAACATGGTAACGATTAATTTTTCTTGATTGTTGACGTCCTATCCATGAGACTATTGTTCTTTCATGTCATGCATCTTTTTCGAGTCACATGTGAGCGTTTCTCATTTTGAAAATATATTTTCTTTACTCCAATATATTAGAGAGATTACACATGTTCTGAATATTTCATTTTAGAGTGTAATTAACATTGTGAAATTTGTGGTCGAAGCATAGTTGGATGGTTATCCGAGTTATACTCCAAGTTCATGACATGCGTGTGTTCATTTGACTACCATATCACACATATGTAATTTTATGAGAAACTCTATTGATTTATACGATGCATGTGCTTGGGATTGTTTTTCATGACATAGGTAGACGTTTGGTTCCATTTCTTCATGTTCGTTATTCTATTTCAAATCATTGTTTTATAATATGGAGTATTGAATACTATATTTTTCGTTTTTAATAAAACTTTGTAAATGCATAATGAAATAAAGATGGTTGTGAATGTCTTATTCGACGAGAACCCTCACGAGACTTCACTCGTCCTACTAGGGAGACCTAGGGATTTAAAAGGCTTGTTGCATATACTAAATGCAATCGCGTTGTCTGCGACAGTGAGTTAGGATTGTTAAGTATAGCATTATTTATTTTTTATTTTTCTTTGCTCGAGGACTAACAAAGTGTAGGTTTGGGTGTGTGATCGACGACTTATAGTTCCCATTTATAGTCCTAAAGTTATGCTTTGTTAGCCCATTTCATTTAGCTATTAGTTGTTTTTTTAATAATTATTCTATATTTTGTAGGTTTTGGAGCTTTAACTTGAAAATGCACAATATTCAATGATTAGTGGCTTTGGAAGACATTGGGCTCAAAAGGTGATTCCTGTGAAAGCTGAATGCAGTAGCAGTCTCGGTAAATCGCATTTTTGACAATGAAGACTTTGAATTTGAGAAATTTCTCCAGAGATATGAAATGTAGATCTTCGAGTTATGGACGCATGGCCACAAAAGGTAAGTCAATACGAGGTGCGCAAAGCTGAGAAAATCTGAAAAAAGCTAGAAAAGGGCATCTCACTAGAGTAGCCCGCTCGCACGATTTTGGGGATCGCGCGTGAGCAGCCCACACGGGCAACCCATTGAAAAATCTTAAAATGCATATTTCAATGTACTGAAGAGCCCAGTGCAAATGGAATTGGCTAAGTACATCCAGAAACATAAATAAAACAGTTTTAGTGCGATAAGGTTTAGGAAAGCTTTCAAAACTTGCTCCAAATCTTTATATATCCTCTTTTAAGTAAACTTAGGGGTTACACAACATTATACACATCCATACACAACAAAAACTTCAGCCATTGAAGAGGGAGATGTAAGGAAAAGAAGAAGAAGACCAAGGATTTCCATGACCTCCTCCATCAACCTCTTGCCAGTCTTCCATTCTATGGCCGCTTAGACCGATATCTAGGGTTTCAATGAAACCCTAGCCAAGTAATAGGGTATACTTTATATTTTTCTTTTAGATTTATTATGTATGGATGATGATTACATGTGTAGAGGAATTTAATTAATAAAATCGTATTCATTATTTAAATCGTTGCTTTCAAAATCTATTCTTGTCTTAGATCTATTTTGGATGTGATGTGCTCAATAGTTTATATTTGTTGTGCTTGTATAGATTATTTACATGTAATGATTCTTATTGGAATTGTGATATCAAAAGGTCGAATAGTTCATGCCAAGGGAAGACGGAGTGTGCCGCAACCCTAGTTTAGTATGAGACACTCCGTGTCAACCCAAGATGAATTATGTTGATGCTTGAATCATAGTTATCTTCTTGACAGAGGAATTGGGCTTGTAACTACCATTCCCCATTATCATCCAACGTGATAATCTAATTGAATGAATAAATACCCTTATTATGAAGCTAACGGTGGATTTTCAATCCTAGGTTCAATACACATATTTATCAAACAACTTTTAATCACTTTCATAATTAGATTTATTTCCTTAGTTTCTTAGTTTAACTAAAATCAAAATCAAAATTCTGTTTTCTTAATTAACTAGGTTTAGGTTTTAAAATTAAAGTGTTTTAGTATTTCAATCTCTATGGGTTCGACCTCTACTTCCACACTACAAATCTATTAAAGTAGAGTATACTTTTACATCTTGATTTTGACAAGATCAATTATACACTTCAATTTTAAACTGTCCTATAATTTGTTTTAAAAAATTGTTCTACGAAAAAGACAAGTTTAATCGATTTAACTAAGTTCAATCGATTGAAGATTTGAGCGATCGAGTGTTCTTCAATCGATCAAAGTGTGACAGAGAACCAAAGATGGTATTTTAGTTCTAATTACTTCCATAAAGTGTTTATGGTGTATGCGAGTCAATTAGTAGTTCCAATGGATGTATATATGAGTGAATGTGTGTATATCTAACCCTTTTGCAGCTAGTTAGTACGCTATCTCCCATGGCACTAAGTTCCAATGATTTAAATTATTGTATTTGAATTTATGTTTGAGATTGGTGTGTATTTTATTTTGGTTTGGTTTTAACGCATATGTAAAAAGGCGCTGCGACTTCAATCCTACAAATAGGAAAGTCGCACCGGTTTCCCTAGCCTTTTATTTTATTGTTGTTTTCTATTTCTTGATAAATTGTAAGCTTTGAAAGAAGCATAAGACTAATGTAATAGAATAGGAAGCCCATGAAGATGGAACAAGAAGCCATTGTCCATGAAGATGGAGCCGGAGGCGACCAAACCAAGAAGGAGGTTCTATGGAGATAGAGCCATGAGAGATTGAAGCATATGAATGCCTTTATTTCAATTTTAGTTTTTTGTTTTATGTTCTTGGTTTGTGGTTGGCGTTTTATACATTGTTACTACTTGTATACACTTAAAACAAGTTTTCTATAATAAAAATCAAAAATCGTTTCAATGCATTAGTAAACATTGGATGTTTGTGGGTAATGTGTAGAAACAATTTTTCCAAAAGAAAGATCCTTATTTACTAAATCTAGTGGGAGAGGGTCTTATTTATACCCATGATCTTCTATTGACGGTTACTGTAAGATGAGTAGTGCATTCTTTGTCACCTCGCCAAGGGTGATCATTCTATACGGAGGGTACACTACTCATTGGTTACTAGATGTGAACTTCCTACGGATAGGATCAATCAAACATGTTAGAGGGTGGCCACCACACGAAGGCACTACTTGAGGCAATTGTGATTGGATCCTACTTAATGGTGCACACTAGCTAAGCTATGGATAACGGATCCCACACGGGGCATTATTCAGAAACTTAGATATTAAATAGGTTTGAGAGTCATAACTTGGTTTGCAAGAGTTGTATAGTGGACAAGTCATGATTATCGAAAGATCGAGTATTGACCGCCACACGGAGGCTTTACTCTTTCGTCTTGATATTCCGGTGACTTTGTTTTAAAATAAGAGTTTTAAGTATACTTTTATTTAAAATTGTCAAATTATGATATCCATTTTTATTTTGTCTGTTTGATTTTTCAATAATCATAATGTTTGGATCTGCATTAAGTCCACTTGCCACTATACTCACTCAAAACAAGTTAACTGGGGGCAACATTATGAACGTTGAGAAAAACTCTTTCTCTTCCCGATCTGCGCCGAAAGGCAAGAAAAAAAGAAGAAGTCTAGCACTAGTGGTCCAAGTGTTGGACCGGTACCGAAGATTGCAAAATCTAAGGGAAAAGGTAAAAAAAAAAAAAAGGGAAGGTGGGTGGCCAAGGCAAAGGAAAGTGTTTCTAATGTGGTGAGAAGGGTCATTAAAAGAGGAACTGTCCAGAATTCTTATCTATAAGAGTTCAAGGTATGATTGAATCACATATGATTGAAGTAAGTTTTATAACGGATACTTCAAATACTTGGTGCATTGATTCTAGTACAACTAACCATATCTATAATTCATTGCAGGAGTTCAGATCAACCAAGAAATGCAGTGATGGGGAGATCGTGCTAACTCAGGGTTCTAGCGCAACTATTTCTGCGGTTGCTATAGGAGTAGTAGTTTTAGAGTTTTTAGACAATAAGACAATAGTTTTATCAAATGTACTTTACGTCCCTTTAATGAGACGTAATTTAATTTATGTTTCAGAATTATCGAATAAAAATTATTCTTTTCATTTTAGAACAGAAGTTGTCATCAAAAGAAATGGTTCTTTATATGTTATGGTGTTAAACTAATGGCTTGTATGTGATTACTCCTAATATTTCTAATGATTCTAACATGGAACATAATAACTCAGTGGTAACTGTACCATCTAAAAGAAAGGAACCTTACACTAATCGAAACAAGGCTTTGGTACATGAGGCTTGGCCATATCAATCTAAATAGGATTGGCAGACTAGTCAAAGAAGGGGTCTTAAGCGATTTGGTTCTCGAACCAATGAAAGCCTGTGAGTCTTGTTTAGAGGGTAATATGACCAAAAGGCCCTTTCCTGCAAAGGGCAATAGGACCAATGCATTGTTAGAATTAGTTCATACTAATGTGCGTGGACCAATAAATATTAGAGCATGGGGTGGTTATGAGTATTTCATAACATTTACTAATGACCACTCTAGGTATGGATATGTGTACCTAATGCAGCACAAGTCTGAAGCTTTTGAAAAGTTCAAAGAGTTTAGGGCTAAAGTGGAGAAGTAATTGGGCACACATATCAAGGCCATTCGATCTGATCTAGGTGGCAAGTACCTCTCTAATGATTTTATTGATCACCTCATATAGAATAGGATTCTGTCACAATTAACTATGCCTGGTATGCCTTAGTAGAACGATGTAGCAGAGAGAAGGAATCGGACTCTTTTAGACATGACTAGGTCGATGATGAGTTATTCTGAGTTGCCATTATTCCTTTGGGGTTATGCTTTGGAAATCGCTACATATATACTAAATCTAGTACCAAGCATATCTATTCCCAGGACATCACAGGAGATGTTGATTGAGCACAAGCCTTCTTTGCAACATGTTCAGATACGGGGGTGTCTAGCACATGTGCTGAAAGGAAAGATGAGCAAGTTGGATTCTAGATCGGAAGCATGTTATTTTGTAGGATATCCAAAGGGTACTTATGGATGGTATTTATATGATCCAAGAGAACAAAAAGTGTTTGTTAATACAAATGTCATTTTCTTGGAGGATGATTATATCATGAACCATAAACCTAATGAAAGGATAGATCTGAGAGAAGTAGATGGAGAGCCCTCTATTCCTCCAATAGTTGAAAGCGATGTAAGACAAGAAAATACTACTTTTTCACCCATTTTTGCATAGGTACCTCGTCGTAGTGGGAGGATTATTAGCCAGCTTGATAGATACATGTTCTTAGGAGAAGCTTTTGAAGCTGCCTCCATAGAATCTGAATCTGATCCTACCACATATGAAGAGGCAATGGTTGATGTTGATTCAGCTCATTTGGTTAAAGCTATGAAGGCTGAATTTGAATCTATGGATTCCAATCAGGTCCGAGACCTTGTAGAGCTTCCAGCCAATATTAAATCCAATGGCTGTAACTGGGTCTATAAGAGGAAAAGAGGATCTGATGGAAAGGTTAAAACCTTTAAGGCAAGGCTTGAAACAAAAGGTTATACTAAGAGGGAGGGCATTGACTATGAGGAAACCTTCTCGCTGGTAGCCATGCTCAAGTCCATCAGAATACTCTTACCCATTGCTGCATGTCTAGATTATGAGATCTGGCAGATGGACGTCAAGACTACATTCTTGAATGGCAATCTTGAGGAGGACATATATATGCAACAACCAGAAGGGTTCATAGCTGGTGGGAAAGGTAACTTAGTATATAAGTTGCAAAAGTCCATTTATGGGCTTAAGCAGGCATTCAAAAGTTGGAACATTCATTTTGACCAAGCGGTCAAATTATTTGATTTCATACAGAATTTGGATGAACCTTGTGTATATAAGAAGTGTGAAGATAAAGTGGTGGCTTTTCTTGTGCTTTATGTTGATGACATTCTACTGATCAGGAATGATGTAGCGACGTTGTCAACGATTAAGGTTTGGTTAGCTAGTACTTTCGATATACAGGATCTAGGAGAGGCACGCTATATCCTTGGTATAAAGCTCTTTTAAGATCGCAAGCGAAAGATAATGGGATTATCTTAGGCTGGTTATATCGATAAGGTACTAACTAGGTTTTCCATGGACAATTTGAAGAAATGTTTATTACCTTTCAGGCGTGGTTTAGCATTCTCCAAGGACTAATGTCAAAAGACACAGGAATTCCCTATGCTTTGGTAGTGGGAAGTCTCATCTATTCAATGTTATGCACTAGACCAGATATCTACTTTACCGTTGGCATGGTTAGCAGGTATTAGTCGAATCCAGGTTCAAATCTTGAGAAGGACTAAAGATTACATGCTTATGTATGGGTTGATGAGCTAATTCTAGTAGGATAGACTGACTCAGACTCTATCTCAGATAATGATTCCAGAAAGTCGACATCCAAACATCTCTTTACCTTGGGAGGTGGTGTTGTTAGTTTGAGGAGCATTAAGCAGAAATACATTACAGACTCAACTACAGAAATTGAGTATGTGGCTGCTTGTAAAGTCGTAAAGTAAGCTGTTTAGCAAGAAGTTCCTTATGGAACTCGAGGTGGTACTAGCATTGCTGTCACCTATTACACTATACTATGATAATAGTGGGGCAATGGCTCAGTCCAAGGAGCTAAGGAACCATGGAAAGGGAAAGCACGTAGAGAGAAAATATCATTTTATTCAACATATTGTTCAACGTGGAGAAGTGACTGTCACCAAGATTGCCACCGCTGATAATCTTGCGGATCTGTTTACAAAGGCCTTATTGCAGAAGGTCTTTGATCGTCATCTAGATAGTCTAGGTCTCAGATGTAGTCCTGAATGGTTGTGAGTGCAAGTGGGATTTTGTTGGGTTTGTGCCCTCAAACCATTACTTTATGTATGAGACATTGACATTTTAATATATGGATATCAGCTTTACATTTTATTATGTACATTTCTTTCATGAGATGATTGTTAATCCTTAAGTATCATAAAAAGTAATTCGTGTATATATGAGATACATACATGTGAGATACGAATTACTATTCTTTGATAATTAGAACTTGTCACAGTGGATGACAAGATTGGATATCTCATTAGGTGTACGCTATAGCATGATTGACTACCATTAGATGGAGTGATTAATCTCAATTGCTAGAGTATAACTCTTAGTTAATATGCTAGTGCTTCTAGTGCATTGACGGACCTGAGTATTCCTATTAACACTTAAGACTGTCAACAGTCGATAGGAACTCATAACTTGTATAAGGTATGTGTTCTCAATCTTGAGACGATTATGAATAGAGACTGTGGATATGACTGCTTTGACTTACTAATCAGTGAGGTCTATAAAAGATCAACACCTAGGTATCTTGGTAGGTCATGTTCATAGGGTTGTGAACATATATTGCCAAGATAGAATCTACCCTCTGATAAAGAGTAAGCATTCTCTTGAAAATGTCAACAAATTGATTATTGAGAACTGTAGTCTTGTTGATAAGTAGTTATCAACATGTTTGGTAATCATGAGAGGTGAATGGGACTCAAGGAATGGAAGATGTAATCATTATTCAGGTTGACAATAATAGTTATCTGACTACCTAAATATGATTATAAATGCTAATGGTAGAAGGACATTAGTATGCCATACAAGTCTAGATATTGCTTCAGATTTATTCTTTTGCGTTGGAGTGCAGTGATTATTTTATAGTAGAGTAAACGTTAACTGACCAGTTGGTTAGTGATCGGGAGAGAACAAATCCTAATTATACACCTTAACTCACATTTGTTAGCTGTTTTTATCCTGTTTTTATGTAGTTTTACTTTATTTTCTATTTTCTGTCAGGTTATAGAGGAAAGCAAGGAGATCTGGTTAATTAAGGTGAAAAAGCAAGCAGAAAGGAGTTGGAAAAAGCCCTTCGCGCGAGCGGCCCGCTCGCGCGAGATCCCAGAATTTGCTAGAGCGACCCGCGCGCGCGACCTGCCCAATGACGCGCTCGCGCGGCCCGCTCGCGCGATCCGCACAAAAATCAAAGTTGCGTAATATGCTCTACTGAAGAATCCTGTGCAAACAAGACTGCTTAATGACGTCCGGATTGGAAATTATAGCTGTTTTAGGTAGTTTCGGGATAGGAAAGCTTCAAAAATTCCTTGTAAACTCTATATATATGGAGATTTTATAAGTTTTTAGGGTTACACACATACATACACCTAGAGAGCTATTGATATACATTCATTAAAGGCTTTGAAGGCAAGGGAGAAGAGCAAGTTTGAAGGTCTCTCATGGCTTCCATCCAACCAATCTTCATGCTTTCAACCATCATGAACAACTAAACTCCTAATCTAGGGTTTCATTGTATGTAAAGGGGGATTTTCTGTGCTTTTCTACTCTAAGATTTTATGTTTTGGGATAGTGATTATATGTTGGTGGATTATTTATATATAATCAGTTTTAATGTTAATAATCAATAGTATTTTGGATCTATTCTTGTCTTAGACTTTTCCGTATGCTTGTTGAACTCAATAGTCCTTGATTTCTGTGATTGATAGGATTATTTACATACAATGATGCTTATGTGATTGTGACGTTTACATCTTTTATAATCCATGCTTAGGAAAGATGAGTTATGCTACACCCTAGTTATAGGTAGATAATTCATGTGAACCATAGATGGATTATGCTTAGATTGAACTAACAATATTCTCTTGACGATACTTTGGGCTTGTAGCTACAATAGATCATAACTATCCAAACATAGAATTTAGATTAGAAAGTATAGAACCCCAATGCGTAGTTAGTGGTGGAATTGTAATCCTAGATCTCATCTCCATATAGTTAAATCAACTTTAAATTTTGCATATAAGTTTCCTTAGATTTACTTCTAGATTTTATTCTAAAATTTCATAGTTTACTTCATAGTTTAATTAATAGTAATAATCAAATTCTAAACTAATCAAACTCCCGATTTTCTTATAACTAGCTAGATTAGATTTTAGTAATTAAAGGATTAAAAATTAACAATCTCTGTGGGTTCGACCTTTACTTTCCACACTACAAATCTTTTGAAAGTAAAGCACAAATAAGCATACTTTTATATCTTGATTTTGACAAGATCAATTTTTGGCGCCGTTGCCGGGGATTGGAATAGTTTTTACCGTTAATTATTAGAATAATAATTTACTTAGTTAGTAAATATTAGTTTCCATTTTATTTTCGTTGTTTTTCACTTTATTTTCGAGTTGCTAAAATTATCCTTGTTTCTACAGATCTCAATTCGTCAATTCTAGCAAGATCGAGTGGAGCAGCTGTGCACATCAGCGGAGCTTATGCGGACCTGCAAGAAAATAAATTGCAATCAATTTAAAATCACTAAGTAAATCCGTTATTTAAATTTCGCATCGAACCACTGTAAGTCAGGGCGCTGTGACGCAATACTTGCATTAGGGTAGGTGTGGAGTGAGCATTGCATTAGCTAGGAAACCCGGGGTGCTGGGCTTGACGCGGTCATTGCATTACAGGATAATTTCATGCATCACATTAGTCTTGTGTGCTTGCATGCTTGGTTATTAGCGTAGCTATTTTTGTTTTTTTTTTATTGAGTCAGTCCTTAGTGTATGTTTGGTACTCGTTCAACTAAACCTAAATTAAATCCGCTTAATCTCGAACTTGAATGCACACTTAGAGGCCTTAGGTCATCAACCCAAGCTGCGAGAGCTCGGTTGATGTTAGACGACGAGTCCACACCAGAACCGTCATCTTCGTTTGAATCAGAAATCCGTAGTACCCTTAACCATTTAAGAAAAACTAAAACGATAAAAATCGAACCTATTCCTATAACCGATTTTGGACATAACTGGAATAATGGAAATAATCAGAATGATGGGGATAATCTTAACATACCCCCACCACCACCATTAAAGAACTATTTCACTCCTACTGCATACACACCACCGTCATGTATTGCATTGCCGGAAGTGACGGCAGCTCATTTTGAAATCAAACCCTCAACTATTGCGCTCCTGCTGTCATTTCACGGGCGTGTTAAAGAGGACCCTTATAATCATCTAGGTGAGTTTCAGGGTATCTGTGCGACTTTAAAGATTCAGAACTTAACAGATGATGAATTAAAAATGCGCTTGTTCCCGTTTTCACTTAAAGATAAAGCGAAGTACTGGCTCCAATCGTTGGAGCCAAATTCAATAAGAACATGGGATGAGTTGCAAACTGCGTTCCTACAAAAATTCTTCCCCATAACCAGGATGAATCAGATTAGAAAGTCAATAACTAATTTTACAATGCAAGATGGGGAGACACTTTACGATACATGGGAATAGTTTAAAGAACTCTTACGTTCTTGCCCTCATCACCAGATACCCAAATGGCATTTGGTGCAAGTCTTCTATGAAGGATTAATTCCCGCTGTCCGAAACACCGTCGACGCTATTTGTGCGGGGACATTCCTCCACAAGAGTGCCGATGAAGCATGGAAGATATTTGAAACTTTAAGTGAAAACTCTATGCACCAAGCAGTATCCGTACGACCTGAGGGACACCTTATACCTCACCTAAAGAGAGAGGCGAAAGTTGAGTCTAATCATTCATATGAAATCCAAGAATTAAATAGAAAAATGGACCAACTTATGATGATGGGCCGCATGCAAGGGCCACCTCCTTCTGCTGAAATATGCCAGTTATGCTCGAATTCGTCACATTCGACATTAGCATGCCCGTCCGCGTCCCAGTTCCCCGAATTTGTGGAACAACATATAAATGTTGTCCAACAGTTCCAACGACCCAATTATAACCCCGGGGGTTATAAACTGGACTCGACATGGGGAGCTCACCCGAACCTTTCTTGGAACTCTAATAGTGAGAAACCATATTCGAAACCCGATACGACGAATTTTTCTAATGCGTATCGGCAACAACCGAATCAGTATAAGCAACCTCAAAATCAACAAAATCAATACCAACAGCCGCCTTTCCGCACTAATCCTCCAAGAGATAAAACTTTCAAAGAGAGCGTGTTAGCGTCATTAAAAAACCTCGAAGCGCAGTCACAATCACAATCTCAACTTGTTAACTCTCACACGCAGGCAATAGCAAAATTGGAATCCCAGATGGGCCAGTTAGCTAATACATTGAATTGACGTAATGAGGGAAAATTACCAAGTCAACCGGTGCAAAATCCTAAGGGTCAGTATGAGGTAAGTTCGACGAGTGATCAAGTTAATGCTGTCTCAACAAGGACCACCGAACGTCCTAAGGAGGTCATACCTCCTCCCGAGGCAAGAAAAGATAAAGGTAAAGAAAAAGAAAAGAGTGAAAAGGAAGAGAATGTAACTCCAGTTTCAAAAGACGCTAATCCTCTAGTATCTACTAAAACATCTAAAGCAGCGAACCCTTCCGATTATGTGCCCAGAATGCCATTCCCACCAAGCGGGGAAGCCCCGGCTCACTTCACTAGAAAAAGCACAAAACCGGAAGATATTCTCGAAATATTTAAAGAAGTAAAAATCAATATTCCACTACTATGGTTTCTCACTATTAGAAAGTCTAGAAACCATTTATCTAAGAAAGTTTTCTTAACGGAAAAGGTTAGCTCCATGTTTCATAACAATACTCTAAAATACAACGATCCCGGTACTCCAACCATCGCTTGTCACATCGGGGATAAATACATTCATCGGGCTCTCCTTGATTTAGGAGCGAGTGTGAATTTGCTCCCCTACTCGGTATATGAATATTTGGGTTTAGGAGAACTGAAACCGACGGCAGCCACTTTACAATTAGTCGATAGGTCAATTAAAGTTCCACGGGGGGTAGTGGAGGATGTTTTGGTAAAAGTTGATAGATGCTACTATCCGGTAGATTTTATCATTCTAGACACCGAACCCGTCCTAGATGCTAGTAAACAAGTCCCAGTCATTCTAGGACGTCCTTTCCTAGCCACGGCCAATTCGATTATTAACTATAGGACTGGTGTGATGGATATAACGTTTGGGAACATGACTGTGCGCCTTAACATCTTTAATGCGTCTAACCAACCATATAGGGATGATGAAGAGGCAGACTGCTATGCCATAGACTTAATAGACGAATTAGTCGAAGAGGCAGCGCCTTTTATGTTGACTAAGGAAGCCTTGGAAGCATGCCTATCGCATTTCAATTTTAATGATTTCAACATTGACACGAATATTGAAGATGTAAATACTTTATTGGAATCAGTAAACACAGCCAATGCACTTCCATGGAAACCTAAAATAGAGGCCTTACCGCCTCTTGCACATGAACCAGCCTTACCATCCCTTGAGTGCCCTCCAATACTCGAACTTAAGCCATTGCCGGATTCTTTAAAATATGCATTCCTAGGAACGAACGCGACCCTTCCAGTCATAATCGCGTCAAATTTAACGGAAATTCAGGAAGTACAGCTAATCGAGGTTCTAGGTAATCATAAAAAGGCGATTGGATGGACGGTCGCCGATCTAAAAGGAATTGACCCGTCTGTTTGTATGCATAGAATAAATTTAGAAGAAAGTTCTAAACCTTCTAGGGAAATGCAACGACGTCTCAACCCTAACATGAAAGAAGTGGTTATGAAGGAAGTTATAAAACTCTTAGATGCCGGTATTATCTACCCAATTTCCGATAGCAATTGGGTCAGTCCAACTCAGGTTGTCCCAAAGAAATCGGGTATCACGGTCGTACCAAACGATAAGGGAGTCCTTATACCCACCCGGCAAACTACTGGTTGGCGGGTATGTATTGACTATAGAAAACTTAATTCGATGACTCGTAAGGACCACTTCCCTCTTCCATTTATTGATCAAATCCTCGAATGTCTGTCCGGTCAGAGTTATTATTGCTTCTTAGATGGATACTCTGGTTATAACCAGGTGCCCGTTTACCCCGATGACCAAGAAAAGACGTTTTCACATGTCCCTTTGGAACCTTTGCCTACCGTCGTATGCCGTTTGGCTTGTGCAATGCACCGGCAACTTTTCAACGGTGTATGATGGCAATTTTCTCAGACATGGTTGAGAAATTTCTCGAAGTATTTATGGACGATTTTTTAGTTTTCGGACCTACATTTGAGGAATGCCTTAAAAATCTCACGAAAGTCCTCGCCCGGTGCGAGGAAGCAAATTTGGTATTAAGTTGGGAAAAGAGCCATTTCATGGTTCAAGAGGGAATAGTCTTGGGTCACGTTGTTTCCAAGCGGGGTATAGTGGTTGATAAAGCGAAAATTGAGTTAATAGATAAACTCCCACCGCCATCATCCATTCGTCAGATCCGTTCCTTCCTAGGTCATGCCGGTTTTTATAGACGATTTATCAAAGACTTTAGTACAATTTCATGCCCCTTGTGCAACCTGCTTGCCAAGGATGTTCTTTTGTCTTTGACAACGACTGTCTGAAAGCGTTTGAAACGTTGCGAACCTTATTATCCACGGCTCCGGTAATCCAATCTCCTGATTGGTCATTACCGTTTGAATTGATGTGTGATGCTTCCGATTATGCTGTTGGAGCCGTTTTGGGACAAAAAGTCAATAAGATCCCTCACGTAATTTATTATGCGAGTAAAACGCTAAATGACGCGCAATTGAATTACACGACTACGGAAAAAGAATTATTAGCGGTTGTGTTTGCCTTGGATAAGTTCCGCTCATATCTTTTAGGGTCAAAAGTTATTGTTTATACTGATCATGCCGCATTACATCATCTATTGAATAAGAAAGATACGAAACCCAGATTAATCAGATGGATTTTACTCCTTCAAAAGTTTAATTATGAAATACGGGATAAAAAGGGTTCTGAAAATGTAGTAGCTGACCACTTGTCACGAATTCCTATAGAATCTAATGATCTTACCCCACTAAAGGATTCATTTCCGGACGAACAATTATTTGCATTATCCACCATCAAGCGTCCATGGTTCAGTGATATCGTCAACTTCTTAGCTACAGGACATATCCCGAATAAGTGGTCTCGTTTAGACAAAGATCGATTCTTTTCTCAAATTAAACACTATTACTGGGACAACCCACTGTTATTTAAACACTGTTCTGATCAAATTATATGACGTTGTGTTCCGGAGAGTGAGTTCAATTCTATTTTAAACTTCTGTCACTCTCTAGAATGCGGAGGACACTTTGGTGGCCGGCGTACGGCCGCTAAAGTCCTCCAAAGTGGATTATATTGGCCAACACTGTTTAAAGACCCACATGAATTCTGTCAGAACTGCGTACGTTGTCAACAAATAGGTAACATGTCACGTCGTGATGTGATGCCCCTGACTCCAATTCTTATTATAGAAATATTTGATGTGTGGGGCATCGACTTTATGGGTCCGTATCCCTCGTCTTGTGGTTTCGAATACATTTTGGTCGCGGTCGACTATGTTTCTAAGTGGGTGGAGGCAGTGGCGACGAGAACCAACGACCATAAAGTAGTGGTTCAATTTATAAAAGATAATATATTTTGTCGATTCGGTACGCCACGGGCAATTATAAGTGACGGGGGTAAACATTTCTGTAATCGTTACTTCGAAGCCCTCGTCCGAAAATATTCCGTCACCCATAAAGTAGGAACCGCATACCACCCGCAAACCCAAGGCCAAGTTAAAGTGTCTAATAGAGAGGTAAAAAGTATATTAGAAAAAACGGTACGTCCAGACCGTAAAGATTGGTCACAACGACTGACCGATGCGCTTTGGGCTTATCGCACAGCATTTAAAACTCCTATTGGGATGTCTCCTTACCGACTAGTATTTGGAAAAGCGTGCCACCTACCGGTGGAACTGGAACATCGATCCTAATGGGCCATAAAAACACTTAACCAAGATATAAAAGCGGCAGGATGCCATCGTAAACTTCAATTGCAAGAACTCGAAGAATTGAGAAAGGAAGCGTATGAAAATTCGAGAATCTATAAAGAACGATCTAAAGCTTTCCACGATAAAATGATTATAAGAAAGAATTTCGAAGTTGGACAACGCGTATGGTTATTTAACTCGAAATTAAGGTTGTTTTCGGGTAAGTTACGGTTCCGATGGGACGGTCCGTTCACTATAACACAAGTGTTCCCGCATGGGGCGATCGAAATTCAAGATACAAACGGTGGAACACCGTTCAAGGTAAACGGACAACGACTTAAGCCGTACCGGTTGGAAGAGACAGAAGAAAGAGAAATCGAATCTATAGATCTGGTAGATCCGATCAATTTAGACTGAGCCTTGCATCGGTCGAGCTAGCGACGTAAAACTTAGCGCTTCTTGGGAGGCAACCCAAGCTTTAGTTAGAATTTTCTTCAATTTGGTACAGTAGTTAGTAGTTTGTGGCCAATGTCTGAATGATTGAATGCCCAAAAGATACAAATTTTAACTTTTCCAACACTTATACAAGGTAACAGAAAAGAAAAATGAGAAACCTACATCTCGCGCGCGCGGTCCGCCCACGCAAGATTGCCCCTTAGACAAAAATTTTCCTAGTTTTTATATCGAGCCTCAGCTTTCCCTCGCGCCTCAAATCGCGGGCGCGAGGTTCTCGCTGGAGCGGTCTGCTCCGGCGGACTTTACACTTAGAAAACTTTGGTATGAAACCATAAACAAAGTCTCAGCTTCACCTCGCGGAGGAATCTGCGCGCGCGAGCTCGCTCGCGCGGTCCGCTCGCGCGAGGTTGCCCTTCCTTTAAATATAGGGCTTAGCCCTAATTTTCTTAGATTTCTCTTTTCTCTCTCTTCGTCTTCCCTGTCGCTCTCTCGCGATCTCTACCTCTCCTTCTCTCTTCTCTTCCACCACAACCCACCACGCACAACCCTGCCGCCGGTCACAACCCACCACGCACAACATCGCCAGAGCACCACCACCTCGAGTCAGCGACGCCGCTGCCGCCGCAGCACCGCCACTGACCCACACGAAACCGAAGCCAAACCCCCCCCCCCCCCATCGTGAATCTTCCCTCACAGGGTATACAAGTGCTTTTATACATATATATATATACGGATGTAGATAAGATATACATCTATATCTATAAATATATACTCATATCTATACACACACTCACACCCAACCCTAAAATCTTGACCTGACCAAACCCTAAATTCAGAATCCATATATATATATATATAGATACAGAGAAACACACATGAATTTCTTTATATAGAACATATATTCTACAATCTGTTTGAATACATCCAATTCGGGTGTGTGCATTAGGGTTTGTGGGTTAATTTGAACTCAATAAGGGTCTGTGCATTAGGGTTTATGTAGAACTATGTATGCCCATTCCGAGTTAAGCCCACACTAATTTCACACACAGATTTAATTATATACACACACGCACAATCTCAATTTGAAAATTCACCCTGTCCCAAACCCTAAATTCAATATATATACATATACGCAGATAGATTCTTGTCTACACCTTTCGCATATGCACACACACAAATTTGGGATGTATAGAATACAGATATTATGAGATCTGGTTGATTAGATCGCAGTTGGATTGAGCATTAGGGTTTGTGGGTCAATTTTTAACCTCGGAACAATTTTGGGAAAGTAAATTAAGGTTTTGGTATACACCTGTTTTTCTCATTTATTTAACTCACAAACTTGGATCTTAATTAAAAGTATCCAACTGTAAGTCCACTTCTTTTAGGACCACATAGATATTAGTTTTTAATTGCCTATAGCACTAAGTCATCGTGTAGATACGTAATCGATGTTGTTGAGTTCATTATTGATAACTATTCCACCATATAAATAATACAAATCTATCTTGCAACATGTTTACACATTGAATTTGAGGTCATATGCTGTAACCTCGATTCTATGAAGTAATGGAAATAGTTCGGTAGTGCAATCCTGAATTTTAGTTTAGTACTTCACATAATTGTTCTACTAACATAACACCGCTAGTTACGTTGTTCACATTCACATTCATTATACGTAGGCGCTTCTTATTCTAATCTTTTATGCTAGGAGCGTACCAACAATTCTGCGATCATTAAAATCAAATGCGCACTAGAGCGTTTCTATTTTCGAAAGTTCTTTAACTTAATAATTTCAGATATCGCCGTGACTGATTGAACTAACTTGTGACCGTCCCACTAGGAATTCCAAATTATTGTGTTCAACATAAACGTCACTTATCTATACATTTATTTACATTATGCAATAAACACGCGACAAGTACCCCGAGACTTGCCGCAATGTGTGTGCCCTTGTTGGGACAGTGGGTGGGAAGGGACCGGCTCTTCTCACAGTTGCTGGGTATTCCCCCGTGAAACCCAATTTCTTTTAAAACTGTTGCACTGCTTTGTATTGATTGTGTCCCTTGCCGGGATGATTTTTCTTGCAGGTGACCCATTCTCCCTTTTTCTCCTTTCTTTTTCTTTTTCTGGGCAGAACCGTATTTTAAAGCCCGCATTTCCAAAATTTTTCTAAAAACTTACACCCACCTCTCTAGAATATGACAAAACGAACTGTGAAATCCGCCTCTTCAACACAACCACCTCAGAAACGATCTAAAGGAAAAGAAAAACAGACAGAACCACCACCACCACCACCAGACGATCCGAACCCGAACGAACTAGGCCCAAAGTACACCAACCAAGGCCTTAACTACGAGGCTGCTATAGATGATCAGTATTTCGCATCTGATAAAGACACAAAGTGGGGCCATAACAACCTAGACGCCCGTAAGTTGGCCCCACAGCTTTATTTTAGGAACCCAGATCTAATCAGCTACCCCCGCGTCGTCCGCCTCTTTTATCAAAACCTCCGCTACCATAAACAATCCCTAAGCTAGTACGCCTTCCTGTCCACCACCATAGATGGCCACGACATTACCCTCAACCCAGATAACATCGCTGAAATCCTCCAACTCCCCTCCCATTCTTACCAAGTTCCAAAATTAAACTTCCTCAACAAAGCCCACTCCTTCATACATATCATTCAGGACATGTGTGGCAGCTGCTCTGGTTCAGGGCAATCTATTCGACGATCGCACATGCCCCGCCAGATGTGGTTCGTCGACCATGTCTTTAAACGAAACCTGTACCCCCTTGGTCATGAGCAGGAATGGACCAAGGAAATTCACCATGCCCTCCATGTTGTTTACCACAATGATTGGTTTCACCCTGGCCTAATTATTATGGAGGGTATGCGTCTTGCGGCTCATGTCATTGACCACTCCCTTGATTCTAAGCTTCTTCTGCCCTACCCTCGCACTATCACCGCTATTCTCCAGGCTAAGGCCTTTCCTATTCCTGCCGATGAGCCCATTGATGCACATATTCCAAAGTTTGCTTCCGTTGATTGGAAGCTGAGCTTGGATCAACTAGA
The DNA here is from genome assembly GCA_033977485.1 of Hydrangea macrophylla. NCBI lineage: Eukaryota > Viridiplantae > Streptophyta > Magnoliopsida > Cornales > Hydrangeaceae > Hydrangea > Hydrangea macrophylla. The sequence continues at coordinate 5,366,226 of CM066990.1, read as the reverse complement.
CCTGAAGGTTAGAAGGGCCCGAGAGCAGGCCCAGGCCCGTCGTGAGCAGGCAGCCCAGCGTCCACCCCCTCCTAAGGATTCCCCATACGCTTGGACGTATGGGGACGTGTGTGCTTTTTGAGGTGAGACGCTGCGCTTGCAGTCATACATGAGGTCCTTTTTCCAGCTTCATCATCTTGATCAGCTGGAGGACATTCTTGCTCAGGGAGAGGCAGCGTACCAGTTAGTGTTTCCGCGACAGGCACAACAGGTGGCTGAGGAGGGAGTTGAGGAGCAGGAGGAGGTATAGGGTGAGGAGGAGGAGGCTGACGATGATGGTGATGATGACGATGGGAGTGACGGTGATGGGGATGGTGATGGTACTACTGGCCAGGGGAGTACGGGGTTGGAGCTGGTTCTGATTGAGGGTGGTGAGGACTAGACTAGGTTTTGGGGGGAGTGTTTGGACATTTATTTTTCCTTTTTCATGTATTTGGTGGGTGGTTTAGACATTTTCAGACAGTTTGGCTTGTATATTCTTTTATTATTCCTGTGTTTTTACCTTTCGTCTGTCTGTTTATTATTATTAGGATTTTGCTGTACCCGACTTTGACCGGTTAGTTTACTTTCTGTCTTTTGGTTTACTTTTGAGCAGTTGGTCTGTAATTATATCCTTTTTCTTTTATGGCTTCTGATTTATAGTTCTGTTATTACTGTTGCCTCTAATTCGTCACAGCTTGACATTGTTCTTTATTACCGCTTCAATTTCATGTTTGGCTATATACTGTCTCATTTATTCACTTGGAAGCAATTGTCATTGAATTACTATTGAATAGCAATCTCACCACCCATTGCACTAGAACAGGGGTTTCTTCAGTTTAGGTTTGGGGGTAATTCTGTAAAAATTTCAATTTCAATGCAACCTTCCATCGCTTCCGTTTAAAAATTTGACATTAATTACGGCCATACATTAAGCGAATAGTAATGTTACGTTTCGTACTTTTAACAATTTCAAACTAATAGGATTAAATTGTGACTTAATTTGTGGTTTCAGGTTTTTGTTTTTCCAATATCCGTATAGTACCTCGACCCTTATATATCCTCTACATCCTCATAGCATGGACCATCCGATTTCTCCTCCTTCGTCACCTGATAGGTCCCCGAGTCAGTCGAGTTATTGTTCTGACTTTAGCTCGCTTTCTGATACTCCTACACTAAGTCCTAGGGTAGCCAAACCTGCTGGTCCCGGCTAGTACCGTCGTCGGCCTTGTATGCCTACTTGTTCTGATTCTTCTGCTGAGGATGACCTGTTTGGCGATGACCCTACCGCTATTGATGGCCCTTATGGCGCTCCCTCTACATCTTCCGAGTCTTCTTCGTCTGAATCGGCCGATTCATCGACCGATGATGACGACGAGAAAGTGGTTTCTGGTTTAGTTGCTAGTTCATTATCTAACCCTGTTGAGTCTACTGTGCTTCCGACTGAGGTTATATATCCATATAGGGACCTCCCTGATTATGTGCCGGACGTTGTTCAACAGCGTTCGGGGCACCCTGACTGGTCCCCTGAGGATATTGCCTCGATGTTTGTGCCTTATTCCGGTCCTGAGGATGATAGGGTGGATTTGGGTTCGAGTTTCATTGAGGGGATTGAGGAGGGTGAGCGTCCAGATTTACATGCTGATTTTGATGAAGTGGGCCCACCGTTCGACCCTGCGGAGCACTCGGAATGGGAGCTTGTGGATTGGCACTTTAGATCTGTAGTAACCACCCTTTATTTTCTAAATATATCTTGATTAAAAAAAATGAATAAATAAATAAATTCTAGTAGCTAATCTAATTAAAAGGAGTTATATCCTAAGTAATAAAAGACCAAACCATTATAAGTAACCATAGTTAATTTATATGTGAATTTAACATCTGGCAGGTTAGTGCAATAAGTATTAAACTCACACAATCATTCTCTCTCTCACACACACACACACACTCGGCCAAACACATAAATCACCCCTGAATTGGGTACAACCTAGGATAGCATGTGTACTTGAGCATTGAGTGCACATGAGCTTGTGGGGATTTATACATACTTACACTCGGCTATATGTATATACCTAGTATTGGTTAGTGCATGTATGAGTTTTACACCCAAACCTTCATTCTCTCCTACGGCTGTACATATGGATATATAGATAAACATGAGTTAAGTAAGCATTTAATAAGAAAACCTTCCCAAGTACACAAGGCCTTGATTGTTAGCTGGTGACAACTCTTAACCAAGCATGCTTCTTACAGGTTTAAATGAATTAAGTACTACCTATATAGGATTGGTACTCATCCTAGCAATTAACTTCCTAGTACTTACGCCTGTGAAAACGTTTAGTTAACACCCCAAATACTATTATTCTCTCTCACAATGCCCCTCACTGTCAAAGGAACTCTCCAAGTACTTCAATTAGGTTTGTACCGCCTAGGGGGAAGGACTACTGAAATCATGAGTATAGAACAATAACTGTAGTGTACTAGGTGGAGGAGAAAATTGTGTATAAAAGGAGAGGTTTGGGAAACCATTTTCCCTCACACCTAACTCTCTCTCTCTTTCTATATCTCACTGTCCGAAACACACACACACGCAGTTTACCTGTTTTTAAATTTCTGGGTTTGGAGCTAAGGTGCTGTTTGGCAGAGGAGGTCTTAAGCTCAGCACTCTCAAATTTCTTCCCAACCTAACCGAGCCTTAAGAGTGAGCACTCTATATCCTAAGAGTTATATAGAAATCCATTCTTAGATTTGGTTCCACATGGTAGAAACCTTGATGAAATTATATGATATATATGCATGTATATATTCGGGTATATGTGTATGTTCATAGATGGGAACTTTCTTAAAAGTTCACGTGGTTAAAAAAAATATAATTTTTTGAAGCAAACTATATACCCATATATGGGCCGAAAATATATAGCAATGTATATGTATGTTTCCATAGAAATTTTCTTGATAATTCATATGGTTAGAAAATGATTACCCTTGTGGGCCAAATATACATATATATATAGAACTATATATATGTATATAAGCATAATGATCATTCCTTTTCCAGTTGGTGTTCTATATCTTGAAATAATTTTTTTTTATAAAGCCTACTTTGACTTTTTCAAGTATAAAGAGATGGGCTCTCAAGCTTAGAGTCATCTGATTTGGAAAGTGGAAGAACTTCAAAAAAAAAATGTGTTTTGAAGTGTAGACAGAATCAAACTTTTAAGCATTTTATTTTAACTCCTTAATACTTATATGGGTCCCTTCTTATTTTCAAGAAAAGGGGTATTTTTATAATTATCTAATTTTACTCCAAACTTTGATACAATAGTTTAAAGGTTCTGAAAGTAAAAGAAAAAGTCTAAGAGAAATTATTTTAGAAGCAAATCCTATTATTCTCCATATTTTCCAAAAACAGTACTTTGAAAGGTTATAGAAATATTTCATGAAACTTAAAGCTTTCCTTTAAATTGTTATTGTCATTATTTTGAATTTCTCAAAAGAAAAGTAAAACGATGATTTATAAGTGTCTAAATATAACTGTAATATCTTCTTGATTTATTGAAGGAGTCTTTTATTTTAATCCTTGATCCAAAGACTAAAGATCTTGCTAAGAAAATGGTATTTTGAAAAAAAATAAAAAAAAAAAGGGGGGGCATAAGAAATGCCAAAATGTGGAAAGTTGATATTAAGGAAAATGAGTTGTTCTCTAAAGAAGGTATTTGATGTATAAACCTGGGACTGAAACAATCTAGTGGACTGGGGTGAAGAGTGCCCTACAGTAAGTATGCTTATGTGCCATGTTATTACGAGTATTGGACTGGTAACTGGTACACGTCTTGCCAGCTAGGTCTGGGGCGCTGTGGTCAAATCGGTGCTATGACATTTCGAGCAATTATTGCTGGTGCTTAGTGCGACATTCATTTCGACCAACAATAGGTGGTGAATGGTTTTTGGTTATACATGATACAATATTTATTTAAATTTTGGTGATACTTCGGTGACCTTGTGGTCATACCAAAGTGGTCTTTGAAAAAAAAAATCATTTTTTTTGGGGCAAGAAGAATATGCAAGATTGAGCTTTGGTCAGGGTATAAAGAAAAATTTTGAGAAAGCTTATATAAACTATTACTAATGTTATTTTTAAAGAGGCCATTAGTATATCATCTCTAATATTCGACTTTTGTATAAAGCTTGGAATATATTGAGAAACTCACCAGTAATACTGACGGATGTTGTTATCCACCCTTTTCAGGAAATGAAGTTTAATAGATGGAATCCATGGAGGATGAATAAAGAGCTTTTCTTTAAAAGAATTTATGACTTGAATTGCTGTATTTTATGGCTAAGTCCCAAGACTATGTCTATTCCTTATGATGTATTTGGATCTTATGATGTCTACTTGTTAACTGATGTAATAACTTTAGAGTTTGGACTATCATTATTTCTATGGTTGGAACTACAATATATTAATTAAACCTGTCTCCGCCTTCGTTTCAAAGTTGATATAAAAAAAAATCCTACCTTTATTATTATTCGGGGCGTGACAGTATTTTTGGTATCAGAGCCTAGGTTTTACTATACTGTAGTTCTCTAAGTCAAAGTCTTCTTATTATTTTATTCTAACTTGGGAAATTTTATAGGATGGATGGACTCTTTGGACTAGATAAGTGGGGGGGACACTATGTAGCCCCCAATGGAGAGATTGTACCGGTGAACTTGGAACTTTTCGAACGACTGGTAGAAACAGACACTAAGAACACCCTCTATGCTGAGATAAGGGCTACAGAACTAAAGCATGGCCCCCTAAATACCATGATGCGTAGGGCAGTGGTCCTTTACTGTCTTCGAATCCAATAAAGGGTGCTTGAGAACGTCCTAGCAGATGCCTCCCACTTTTCCACCTTCCAGGCTATGGAACTCCAAATGGCATTGAATGCACCGCCCATATGGCCACTGGGTTATGATGGTGTAGAGATTCTGCTAGAGCCTGTTGACATCTTTGAGGCCCCTCCACTTCCAAATGAAGCACCCCCTTACTTCATTGCTCCAGGGTTAGGATTAGAGCATGAGGCTACTAATGTCCCGACCCCTGTTGACCCCTATCCGGATGTTCCTGGTTTTCCCCTAGAATATGACCCAAACCCCCCTCAGATTCCTGCTCCAGTGGTGAATATCATCACCGATTCTGACTCAGACCCATCTATGGGTAGTGCCCACTCAAGAAATATGATCTAGTTGTAATTAGTGCATTGTAGCACAAATCTATGCATGTTTTCTCCTTTTTCTTTTCTTTCGTTGTTAATAATAATTTCCCCAAGATAACCATGCATCTGTTATCCTAATTTTGTATAGGGAAAGTAGCGGTGTAGTTAAGGACTCTATCTCATGTGTAACCTTTAAATATTAATAGAAGGACATCTTAGAATTAATATTCAAATTGTCTCCCTAATTCCATGTTATACTTCTTAAGATTTAAAACACATTCTATCTATGTCTCTCCTAGGAGGAAAATGGCCGGTCCATCCCATAACACTCGTGCACAGAATGGATGCCATCCAGAATCAGACCCTACTGGATTGTTAAGTGCCTTCGTTAGGCAAATGGAACAAATGAATGCAAGGAGACCCACGGTGGGAATACATGACATCCTGCATGGTCGCTTCAAGGCCCTAAGCCCTGACAAATTTGCCAGAACTGCTGAACCAGTAAAGGCTGAAAAATGGGTACAACAATTGGAAGACATTTTTGAAGTTCTCGAATGCACAGAAATTGAAAAGAAAAAGATGGCAGTGTTTCAGTTAACCGCTGAGGCATGAAACTGGTGGGAACTGGTGAAGACAACCATTGGGGCCGACGCAGCCAAAAGGATGACATGGACTGTGTTCAAAGAAAAATTCTTGGAGAAGTATTTCCCTGATACTGAAAGGGAACGAAGAGAAAAAGAATTCATGGAACTGACCCAAGGGAGTTTGTCCGTCTTGGAATACCAGAATCGCTTTGAAGCACTGTCACGCTTCGCAAACCATCTGATCGATACGCCCGAACGTCGAGCCCGAAAGTTCATCAAGGGGTTAATTCCTCCCATACGCCGAATGATCATCGGACATCGCCATCAGACCTATGAAGAAGTTGTGGAAGAGGCACTAACTGTAGAAGAGGATAATCGAGAATTTAAGAAACAAATGGACTCGAGGGGGCCAAACAAAACCCTATAGCAGGGAAACCGTAACTGGAAGGGCGGACGATTTCAGAAGAGGCAGAAAACCGACACTGGGAATGCCAACACGGTACCTCTTGGCAACAAAACTGGAAATGCCCAACGACCAGGGAACACCTGCTTCAACTGTGGGATAGTTGGACATCATGCACGAGACTGTACCAGGCATAAGGTGACCTGTTTCAACTGCGGGGACAAGGGGCACTGCAGTCGAGATTGCAAGAAGCCAAGGAACAATAACAATAATCGATCACAGCCAGCACAAGGGCAGATGTATGCAGTGGTCCCAGAACAAGCAGGACTATAAGGTACCATAACTTTATTCAATAGCCGCGTGAAAACCTTATTCGACACTGGGGCAACACACTCTTTCATATCATCTAAATTAGTACAAAAATTAGGACTGACCCCCGAATGCTTGCATATACCTTTGACTGTATCATCCCCACTAGGAACAACAATGACTTTAGAGTATGCCTGTAAGAACTGTTCAACAGATATGGAAACCCATACCAAGGTCGCTGAACTAATCGTCCTGTCGATGACCCATTTTGACGTTATTCTTGGGATAGACTGGCTTACCGCATTCCATGCCAATCTAAACTGCCATGAAAAGACAATCACATTTTGCAAACCAGGTCAACAACCACAAGTCATTCGTTGTAAACCCTCGGAAGATGCTTTTATTGCTAGCTTTTTGGCAAATCTCGAAGGACAAGACGAGGAGCGCGCCATTAGTCAAATCCCCGTTATCTCTGAATTTGAGGACGTCTTTCAAGAGATCATGGGTTTTCCCCCTAAGCGAGAAATTAATTTCGGTATCAAGCTCGTTGCTGGTACATCGCCAATATCATGGACCCCGTATCGTATGGCGCCTGTAGAAATGAAAGAACTCAAAAAACAAGTTCAAGAGTTTGAAGACCTTAAATTCATAAAGTCGAGCTCCTCACCATGGGGCGCACCAGTACTCTTTGTGAAAAAGAAGGATGGAACGTTGAGGCTATGCTTCGATTACCGAGAACTCAACAAGGCAACCATTAAGAACAAGTACCCTCTACCATGAATTGACAATCTATTTGATCAATTGCAAGGGACAACGATGTTCTCCAAAATCGATCTAGGGTCAGGATATCATCAACTTCTCGTAAGAGAAGAGGACATCCCAAAGACAGCTTTTCGTACGAGATACGGACATTATGAATTCCTAGTCATGTCTTTTGGACTAACCAATGCACCAGCCATCTTCATGGACCTCATGAATAGAATCTTTCGCCCTTACCTTGATCAGTTTGTGATCGTGTTCATCGACGATATCCTAATCTACTCGAAGACGAGAGAAGACCATGAGCAACATCTGAGGACCACCCTTGAAGTGCTACGAAGACACAAACTGTATGCAAAATTTAGCAAGTGTGAATTCTGGCTGGAACAAGTCAAATTTCTAGGACATACGGTCAGCAAAGAAGGAATTTCAGTGGATGACTCCAAGGTGGAAGCAGTCCGAAACTGGAACCAACCTACTACACCAACGGAGGTTAGGAGTTTTCTTGGCTTAGCAGGATATTATCGGAGATTCGTGGAAGGATTCTCGAAAATAGCTATGCCACTAAACCACCTAACCAAGAAAGACACAAAATTCATTTGGGACGATGCTTGTGAGAATGCATTCCTAGAATTGAAGACAAGGCTAACGACCGCACCAATACTCATCATCCCAAAAGACGATTTCAAGTTCATGATCTACACTGACGCATCACACCAAGGACTAGGATGTATGTTAATCCAAGGCCATGAAGTGGTGGCATATGGATCCCGACAATTGAAGCCCCATGAGCATAATTACCCAACACATGAGTTGGAGTTAGCAGCTGTGGTTTTTGCATTGAAGATTTGGAGACACTACCTGTATGGGGAGAAATTTGACCTTTTCTCAGACCATAAGAGCTTGAAGTACCTTTTCTCACAAAAGGAATTAAATATGAGACAACGAAGGTGGATGGAACTTCTAAAGGACTATGATTTCACACTTCAATACTATCCAGGAAAGGCAAATGTGGTGGCCGACGCCCTCAGTCGAAAACCACAAGGACTAATTGCATACTTCATGATAAGGGAATGGAAATTTTTGGAATCTCTGGTCGATTTTGATGTACAACCAACTCACCAAGGAGAAGGACAACCCATGTGCAATTTAATAGCTCAACCGACCTTAATTGCCAAGATAATTGAGGAGCAAGCAAAGGACGAGAAATTTCAAAAGTGGTTTGAAGAGATGTTTAAAAAGGACCCAACAAAGTGGATCATTGGAAAAGATGGAGGCTACAGGCTTCAACAAAGGCTCTGTGTGCCAAACATTCAAAGCTTAAGGGAAGAAATCATGAGTGAAGCTCACCGATCAAGATTTACGGTGCACCCAGGAGGTATAAAAATGTATAAGGATCTCAAGAGGAATTATTGGTGGGAAGGAATGAAAAGAGATGTGGCTGAATGTGTAGCCAAGTGTTATACCTGTCAGCAAGTCAAAGCTGAACATCAATGACTCTCTGGATTATTACAACCACTGCCAATACCAAAATGGAAATGGGAGCACATCTCAATGGATTTTGTCACTGGACTACCCCGAACCAAGCAAGGACACGACGCAATTTGGGTAATTATTGATCGTCTTACTAAGTCAACTCACTTCTTGACTTATCGCATGACCGACACTGTGGAAAGGATTAGCAAACTATACCTACAACAAGTTGTTAGATTCCATGGAGCACCAGTATCTATTGTGTCGGATCGAGACTCACGTTTTATCTCCAAATTTTGGGAAAGTTTCCAAAGAGCACTGGGAACATCGTTGAAATTAAGCACTGCCTTTCACCCTCAGACTGATGGACAAACAGAGAGAGTCAACCAAGTGATGGAAGACATGCTACGGGCTTGCATTCTCGAATTTGAAGACAACCATTGGGGCCGACGCAGCCAAAAGGATGACATGGACTGTGTTCAAAGAAAAATTCTTGGAGAAGTATTTCCCTGATACTGAAAGGGAACGAAGAGAAAAAGAATTCATGGAACTGACCCAAGGGAGTTTGTCCGTCTTGGAATACCAGAATCGCTTTGAAGCACTGTCACGCTTCGCAAACCATCTGATCGATACGCCCGAACGTCGAGCCCGAAAGTTCATCAAGGGGTTAATTCCTCCCATACGCCGAATGATCATCGGACATCGCCATCAGACCTATGAAGAAGTTGTGGAAGAGGCACTAACTGTAGAAGAGGATAATCGAGAATTTAAGAAACAAATGGACTCGAGGGGGCCAAACAAAACCCTATAGCAGGGAAACCGTAACTGGAAGGGCGGACGATTTCAGAAGAGGCAGAAAACCGACACTGGGAATGCCAACACGGTACCTCTTGGCAACAAAACTGGAAATGCCCAACGACCAGGGAACACCTGCTTCAACTGTGGGATAGTTGGACATCATGCACGAGACTGTACCAGGCATAAGGTGACCTGTTTCAACTGCGGGGACAAGGGGCACTGCAGTCGAGATTGCAAGAAGCCAAGGAACAATAACAATAATCGATCACAGCCAGCACAAGGGCAGATGTATGCAGTGGTCCCAGAACAAGCAGGACTATAAGGTACCATAACTTTATTCAATAGCCGCGTGAAAACCTTATTCGACACTGGGGCAACACACTCTTTCATATCATCTAAATTAGTCCAAAAATTAGGACTGACCCCCGAATGCTTGCATATACCTTTGACTGTATCATCCCCACTAGGAACAACAATGACTTTAGAGTATGCCTGTAAGAACTGTTCAATAGATATGGAAACCCATACCAAGGTCGCTGAACTAATCGTCCTGTCGATGACCCATTTTGACGTTATTCTTGGGATAGACTGGCTTACCGCATTCCATGCCAATCTAAACTGCCATGAAAAGACAATCACATTTTGCAAACCAGGTCAACAACCACAAGTCATTCGTTGTAAACCCTCGGAAGATGCTTTTATTGCTAGCTTTTTGGCAAATCTCGAAGGACAAGACGAGGAGCGCGCCATTAGTCAAATCCCCGTTATCTCTGAATTTGAGGACGTCTTTCAAGAGATCATGGGTTTTCCCCCTAAAGCGAGAAATTAATTTCGGTATCAAGCTCGTTGCTGGTACATCGCCAATATTATGGACCCCGTATCGTATGGCGCCTGTAGAAATGCAAGAACTCAAAAAACAAGTTCAAGAGTTTGAAGACCTTAAATTCATAAAGTCGAGCTCCTCACCATGGGGCGCACCAGTATTCTTTGTGAAAAAGAAGGATGGAACGATGAGGCTATGCTTCGATTACCGAGAACTCAACAAGGCAACCATTAAGAACAAGTACCCTCTACCATGAATTGACAATCTATTTGATCAATTGCAAGGGACAACGATGTTCTCCAAAATCGATTTACGGTCAGGATATCATCAACTTCTCGTAAGAGAAGAGGACATCCCAAAGACAGCTTTTCGTACGAGATACGGACATTATGAATTCCTAGTCATGTCTTTTGGACTAACCAATGCACCAGCCAGCTTCATGGACCTCATGAATCGAATCTTTCGCCCTTACCTTGATCAGTTTATGATCGTGTTCATCGACGATATCCTAATCTACTCGAAGACGAGAGAAGACCATGAGCAACATCTGAGGACCACCCTTGAAGTGCTACGAAGACACAAACTGTATGCAAAATTTAGCAAGTGTGAATTCTGGCTGGAACAAGTCAAATTTCTAGGACATACGGTCAGCAAAGAAGGAATTTCAGTGGATGACTCCAAGGTGGAAGCAGTCCGAAACTGGAACCAACCTACTACACCAACGGAGGTTAGGAGTTTTCTTGGCTTAGCAGGATATTATCGGAGATTCGTGGAAGGATTCTCGAAAATAGCTATGCCACTAAACCACCTAACCAAGAAAGACACAAAATTCATTTGGGACGATGCTTGTGAGAATGCATTCCTAGAATTGAAGACAAGGCTAACGACCGCACCAATACTCATCATCCCAAAAGACGATTTCAAGTTCATGATCTACACTGAAGCATCACACCAAGGACTAGGATGTATGTTAATCCAAGGCCATGAAGTGGTGGCATATGGATCCCGACAATTGAAGCCCCATGAGCATAATTACCCAACACATGAGTTGGAGTTAGCAGCTGTGGTTTTCGCATTGAAGATTTGGAGACACTACCTGTATGGGGAGAAATTTGACCTTTTCTCAGACCATAAGAGCTTGAAGTACCTTTTCTCACAAAAGGAATTAAATATGAGACAACGAAGGTGGATGGAACTTCTAAAGGACTATGATTTCACACTTCAATACCATCCAGGAAAGGCAAATGTGGTGGCCGACGCCCTCAGTCGAAAACCACAAGGACTAATTGCATACTTCATGATAAGGGAATGGAAATTTTTGGAATCTCTGGTCGATTTTGATGTACAACCAACTCACCAAGGAGAAGGACAACCCATGTGCAATTTAATAGCTCAACCGACCTTAATTGCCAAGATAATTGAGGAGCAAGCAAAGGACGAGAAATTTCAAAAGTGGTTTGAAGAGATGTTTAAAAAGGACCCAACAAAGTGGATCATTGGAAAAGATGGAGGCTACAGGCTTCAACAAAGGCTCTGTGTGCCAAACATTCAAAGCTTAAGGGAAGAAATCATGAGTGAAGCTCACCGATCAAGATTTACGGTGCACCCAGGAGGTATAAAAATGTATAAGGATCTCAAGAGGAATTATTGGTGGGAAGGAATGAAAAGAGATGTGGCTGAATGTGTAGCCAAGTGTTATACCTGTCAGCAAGTCAAAGTTGAACATCAATGACTCTCTGGATTATTACAACCACTGCCAATACCAAAATGGAAATGGGAGCACATCTCAATGGATTTTGTCACTGGACTACCCCGAACCAAGCAAGGACACGACGCAATTTGGGTAATTATTGATCGTCTTACTAAGTCAACTCACTTCTTGACTTATCGCATGACCGACACTGTGGAAAGGATTAGCAAACTATACCTACAACAAGTTGTTAGATTCCATGGAGCACCAGTATCTATTGTGTCAGATCGAGACTCACGTTTTATCTCCAAATTTTGGGAAAGTTTCCAAAGAGCACTGGGAACATCGTTGAAATTAAGCACTGCCTTTCACCCTCAGACTGATGGACAAACGGAGAGAGTCAACCAAGTGATGGAAGACATGCTACGGGCTTGCATTCTCGAATTTGAAAGCACTTGGGAAACTCACTTGTCGTTGATAGAATTTGCCTACAACAACAGCTACCATTCTAGCATTGGCATGGCACCGTTCGAAGCATTATATGGACAACCTTGTAGATCACCTATTTGTTGGGCAGAAGTTGGTGATGGAGAATACCTTGGGCCCGAGCTAGTGCAAGAAACTACGGAGAAGATAGGCATCATGCGCGATCGCCTACTCACCGCTCAAAGTAGACAGAAAAGCTATGCCGACCGCCGAAGGAAGGATCTAGAATTTTCGGTAGGTGACCACGTACTTTTGAAGGTATCACCAACACGAGGCGTAATGAGATTCGGCCAAAAGAAAGGAAAACTATCACCAAGATTCATCGGACCATTCGAAATCTTGGAGAAATTTTGGAAGGTTGCATATCAACTCGCTCTACTACCTAAACTATTTGGAATCCACGACGTCTTTCACGTAAGCATGTTGAGAAGATACGTTCGGGACTCCTCACATAAGATCAATTATGACGACATCGAGCTTAATGAGAATATCTCATACAAGGAAAAACCCATGAGAATCTTGGATCGAAAGACAAAACAGCTAAGGACGAAGGAAATTTCTTTAGTTAAAATCCAGTGGAATCACCACAACGAGAACGAAGCCTCTTGGGAGCTAGAATCAGATATGCGCAAGAAGTACCCTCAGATTTTTGACTAGTACGGTAAGTAATTTCGGGGGCAAAATTTCTTTAAGAGAGGTATAATGTAGTAACCACCCTTTATTTTCTAAATATATCTTGATTAAAAAAAATGAATAAATAAATAAATTTTAGTAGCTAATCTAATTAAAAGGAGTTATATCCTAAGTAATAAAAGACCAAACCATTATAAGTAACCATAGTTAATTTATATGTGAATTTAACATCTGGCAGGTTAGTGCAATAAGTATTAAACTCACACAATCATTCTCTCTCTCACACACACATACACACACACACACACTCGGCCAAACACATAAATCACCCCTGAATTGGGTACAACCTAGGATAGCATGTGTACTTGAGCATTGAGTGCACATGAGCTTGTGGGGATTTATACATACTTACACTCGGCTATATGTATATACCTAGTATTGGTTAGTGCATGTATGAGTTTTACACCCAAACCTTCATTCTCTCCTACGGCTGTACATATGGATATATAGATAAACATGAGTTAAGTAAGCATTTAATAAGAAAACCTTCCCACGTACACAAGGCCTTGATTGTTAGCTGGTGACAACTCTTAACCAAGCATGCTTCTTGCAGGTTTAAATGAATTAAGTACTACCTATATAGGATGGGTACTCATCCTAGCAATTAACTTCCTAGTACTTACGCCTGTGAAAACGTTTAGTTAACACCCCAAATACTATTATTCTCTCTCACAATGTCCCTCACTGTCGAAGGAACTCTCCAAGTACTTCAATTAGGTTTGTACCGCCTAGGGGGAAGGACTACTGAAATCACGAGTATAGAACAATAACTATAGTGTACTAGGTGGAGGAGAAATTTGTGTATAAAAGGAGAGGTTTGGGAAACCATTTTCCCTCACACCTAACTCTCTCTCTATATATATCTCACTGTCCGAAACACACACACACGCAGTTTACCTGTTTTTAAATTTCTGGGTTTGGAGCTAAGGTGCTGTTTGGCAGAGGAGGTCTTAAGCTCAGCACTCTCAAATTTCTTCCCAACCAAACCGAGCCTTAAGAGTGAGCACTCTATATCCTAAGAGTTATATAGAAATCCATTCTTAGATTTGGTTCCACATGGTAGAAACCTTGATGAAATTATATGATATATATGCATGTATATATTCGGGTATATGTGTATGTTCATAGATGGGAACTTTCTTAAAAGTTCACGTGGTTAAAAAAAAATAAAATTTTTTGAAGCAAACTATATACCCATATATGGGCCGAAAATATATAGCAATGTATATGTATGTTTCCATAGAAATTTTCTTGATAATTCATATGGTTAGAAAATGATTACCCTTGTGGGCCAAATATACATATATATATAGAACTATATATATGTATATAAGCGTAATGATCATTCCTTTTCCAGTTGGTGTTCTATATCTTGAAATAAATTTTTTTATAAAGCCTACTTTGACTTTTTCAAGTATAAAGAGATGGGCTCTCAAGCTTAGAGTCATCTGATTTGGAAAGTGGAAGAACTTCAAAAAAAAAATGTGTTTTGAAGTGTAGACAGAATCAAAATTTTAAGCATTTTATTTTAACTCCTTAATACTTATATGGGTCCCTTCTTATTTTCAAGAAAAGGGGTATTTTTATAATTATCTAATTATACTCCAAACTTTGATACAATGGTTTAATGGTTCTGAAAGTAAAAGAAAAAGTCTAAGAGAAATTATTTTAGAAGCAAATCCTATTATTCTCCTTATTTTCCAAAAACAGTACTTTGAAAGGTTATAGAAATATTTCATGAAACTTAAAGCTTTCCTTTAAATTATTATTGTCATTATTTTGAATTTCTCAAAAGAAAAGTAAAACGATGATTTATAAGTGTCTAAATATAACTCTAATATCTTCTTGATTTATTGAAGGAGTCTTTTATTTTAATCCTTGATCCAAAGACTAAAGATCTTGCTAAGAAAATGGTATTTTGAAAAAAAAAGGGGGCATAAGAAATGCCAAAATGTGGAAAGTTGATATTAAGGAAAATGGGTTATTCTCTAAAGAAGGTATTTGATGTATAAACCTGGGAATGAAACAGTCTAGTGGACTGGGGTGAAGAGTGCCCTACAGTAAGTATACTTATGTGCCATGTTATTACGAGTATTGGACTGGTAACTGGTACACGTCTTGCCAGCTAGGTCTGGGGCGCTGTGGTCAAATCGGTGCTATGACATTTCGAGCAATTATTGCTAGTGCTTAGTGCGACAATCATTTCGACCAACAATAGGTGGTGAATGGTTTTTGGTTATACATGATACAATATTTATTTAAATTTTGGTGATAATTCGGTGACCTTGTGGTCATACCAAAGTCGTCTTTGAAAAAAAAAATCATTTTTTTTGGGGCAAGAAGAATATGCAAGATTGAGCTTTGGTCAGGGTATAAAGAAAAATTTTGAGAAAGCTTATATAAACTATTACTAATGTTAGTTTTAAAGAGGCCATTAGTATATCATCTCTAATATTCGACTTTTGTATAAAGCTTGGAATATATTGAGAAACTCACCAGTAATACTGACGGATGTTGTTATCCACCCTTTTCAGGAAATGAAGTTTAATAGATGGAATCCATGGAGGATGAATAAAGAGCTTTTCTTTAAAAGAATTTATGACTTAAATTGCTGTATTTTATGGGCTAAGTCCCAAGACTATGTCTAATCCTTATGATGTATTTGGATCTTATGATGTCTACTTGTTAACTGATGTAATAACTTTAGAGTTTGGACTATCGTTATTTCTATGGTTGGAACTACAATATATTAATTAAACCTGTCTCCGCCTTCGTTTCAAAGTTGATTTAAAAAAAAAATCCTACTTTTATTATTATTCGGGGCATGACACGATCTGGCATACAGCCTCCTTTTGACGTATTTCGTGGTGTGGATGTCCTGGTGATCTTCTACGAGGACTACATTCATGTCATTGTCATGTTCCCATCTGCATAGGGACATGCAGTGCTTTGGTTTGGGGGAGTATATGGATATTCTTTTTAGTAATTTCTTTTTTTTTTTTTTTTTTTTAGTACTTCAGATTATTTTTGTTCAGTTGCTTCTGTTAGTTCGTTATTTTGTTATTTCATTCATTTGTTTTTTTTTTTTAGTATTCTAAAAAAATATATATATATATTATAAAAAAAATAGTTTCTTCATATTGTTCAATGTTGCATTATTTCTGTTTGTAATTAGATTTCATTGAGATTTTGGAATTTAGAGAGTATGTAATTTGATGTCTACCGAATCTATGAAGGTATGTCTTGAGAGTGTATATCCTTAGAATCATTGTTTTATATCTTATACTTGCATATCTTGTTGAACGACACGTAGTCAGATGGATATATAGTAACATTTGAACTATAATATAATTTGGATGTCTAAATAGTAAAATTGTGGAGACTAAACCTGGTAAGCTTTAGAGCCTTTCATCCTTTTGAGGGTTTTAAATTTATTATGATCGAATCTCTTTGACATTCCGCACTATTTCGTTGATTAGTCTCATTATTCTTGGTATTTTGATTGAGAGTCGAGTCGGTATTATAATTACCATGCTTAAGAAAAAATTATATTTCCCTTAACATTATAACATTGAAGAATCATGTGAGTTTGGAAAAGGACACTAGACCATCTGTTCTAATACACCTTTTCGACCTTTGGCCTACCCAATATAAATATTTTTTTCCCTTGTTAACCTATTTGAGTCGTTTTTAAATAAGTCATTTCTTTGTTCACCTATTATCCTAACCACTCCGATATGGAGTTCGCCATTATAAATTGACCTAACCCATGTCCACAAGTAGCTAGAGAATAGTTTTCCATAAAGAAATAGGGCTAATAAACGACTACGGAAAAGTGATGGATTGAGTAGTAAAAGAAAAGAAGTATGAAAAAAAAAAGAGATAAAGAAAAAAAGAGAGAAAATAGATATTGGAAAAGGAGTTGGAAAAAAAAAAAGAAAAAAAAAGATATACGAATATCTTGGAAGAGATAAAGAAAAAAAGAAGAGAAATAACTATTCATTGTAGTAAAGCCCTTGCGTTACACATCAATGTTATTTCTAGATATTTACGGACTCTTTGAATCCCTTTTTACCCCTCTTTTCTGAACCTTAACCCTCGACTAATGCTACAACCCTTATAAAGTCCTAGTTGATTCTATGGAAACATGATTTGAATATGGACCGATAAAGGAA
Organism: Hydrangea macrophylla; assembly: GCA_033977485.1. Taxonomy (NCBI): domain Eukaryota; kingdom Viridiplantae; phylum Streptophyta; class Magnoliopsida; order Cornales; family Hydrangeaceae; genus Hydrangea; species Hydrangea macrophylla. Next base: position 5,348,814 of record CM066990.1, on the reverse strand, counting down.
AGGGAATATAAACATGGTAGTAATGATATTCACTTGATGATTGATATCTATTCATGAGACTATTTTATTTTTGTCGTGTCGTACGTTGTTCCGTGTCATATGCGAGTTTATTAGTTGCGCGATAATTCTTCCTCGCGTATATATACATATGAGTGTTTACACCTGTTTCAAAATGATTTCATTTTAGAGTGTATTAACAATGTGAGATTTGTAGTCGAAGCATCACTAGATAGTTATCCGATTTATATTCTAAGTTCAGAGTCGCCGTGTATCCACTTGACTACTAATTCACACACATGCGGGTTTTTGATATATTCTATTGATTCTGGTGATATATGTTTTCGGAATATTTTTCATGATGTAGGAAGGCGTATTATTGTTTTACTCTTGATAATTTAAAAGTTTCATGCGAAGTTGAGTTTACAAAAGCAGGATGTTAATATTGAAATATTGTAGATTTTGAATAAAATTTTTATTTTTACAAGTTAATAAAGGTGGTTGTGGGTGACTTGTTGACGAGAACCCTCACGAGACTTCACTCATCCGACTAGGGACACCTAGAGGTTTAAAAGGCTTGTTGCACAGGCTAAATGCAATCGGTATCCATACGAAAATGGAGTAGTTTTATTCTTTTTGGTCGAGGACTAGCAAAATGTAGGTTTGGGGGTGTGATCGGGAGAGAACAAATCCTAATTATACACCTTAACTCACATTTGTTAGCTGTTTTTATCTTGTTTTTATGTAGTTTTACTTTATTTTCTATTTTCTGTCAGGTTATAGAGGAAAGCAAGGAGATCTGGTTAATTAAGGTGAAAAAGCAAGCAGAAAGGAGTTGGAAAAAGCCCTTCGCGCGAGCGGCCCGCTCGCGCGAGATCCCAGAATTCGCTCGAGCGACCCGCGCGCGCGACCTGCCCAATGACGCACTCGCGCGGCCCGCTCGCGTGATCCGTACAAAAATCAAAGTTGCGTAATATGCTCTACTGAAGAATCTTGTGCAAACGAGACTGCTTAATGACGACCGGATTGGAAATTATAGCTGTTTTAGGTAGTTTCGGGATAGGAAAGCTTCAAAAATTCCTTGTAAACTCTATATAGATGGAGATTTTATAAGTTTTTAGGGTTACACACACACATACACCTAGAGAGCTATTGATATACATTCATTAAAGGCTTTGAAGGCAAGGGAGAAGAGCAAGTTTGAAGGTCTCTCATGGCTTCTATCCAACCAATCTTCATGCTTTCAACCATCATGAACAACTAAACTCCTAATCTAGGGTTTCAATGAAACCATAGCTATGTAAAGGGGGATTTTCTGTGCTTTTGTACTCTAAGATTTTATGTTTTGGGATAGTGATTGTATGTTGGTGGATTATTTATATATAATCAGTTTTAATGTTAATAATCAATAGTATTTTGGATCTATTCTTGTCTTAGATTTTTCCTTATGCTTGTTGAACTCAATAGTCCTTGATTTCTGTGATTGATAGGATTATTTACATACAATGGTGCTTATGTGATTGTGACGTTTACATCTTTTATAATCCATGCTTAGGAAAGATGAGTTATGCTACACCCTAGTTATAGGTAGATAATTCATGTGAACCATAGATGGATTATGCTTAGATTGAACTAACAATATTCTCTTGATGATACTATTGGGCTTGTAGCTATAATAGATCATAACTATCCAAACATAGAATTTAGATTAGAAAGTATAGAACCCCAATGCGTAGTTAGTGGTGGAATTGTAATCCTAGATCTCATCTCCATATAGTTAAATCAACTTTAAATTTTGAATATAAGTTTCCTTAGATTTACTGCTAGATTTTATTCTAAAATTTCATAGTTTACTTCATAGTTTAATTAATAGTAATAATCAAATTCTAAACCAATCAAACTCCCGATTTTCTTATAACTAGCTAGATTAGATTTTAGTAATTAAAGGATTAAAAATTAACAATCTCTGTGGGTTCGACCTTTACTTTCCACACTACAAATCTTTTGAAAGTAAAGCACAAATAAGCATACTTTTATATCTTGATTTTGACAAGATCAGTTAGTTTGCTGATCAAAGAGTTTGGTCATAGATATTAAAAACTAGTCTGAGCCACCAATAAAGAACCTAGGAGGTTCCACTCTTAGCTCCGCTAGGATGCTTGGAAAGGCACATGAGGATGCTGTCAAGAAAAGTTTGATCGATCGAAAGAGGATCAATTGATTGAAGTCAAGACAGGTTCGATCGATCAAAAGCTCTTCAATCGATCAAAGCCACTTCAATCAATTGAAATTAAGGTTGGTCCTGGGAATCTATAAACAGGGCAGCTACGTCTAAAAATTGGAATTCATCATTTTTATTATACCAAAAACTACAGAAACTATTTAGGGCTTCCAAACCTTCTCTATCCTCTCTATTAGGGTTCCCACCAACCCTAGTCTCTCCGAGAGCATCCATAGGAGTCATAAGAGTGAAAACCATCTAGTGGATGCTACTGGAAGTCAAAGATTTTAGAATTAGGTTCAAGACTTAAAGATATAATTCTTGTCCCCTCTCTTGTAAGCATCTATAGAGTTAACGAGTAGTAGATCCGGGCTACCAAGTAGTTTTTATAAACTATATTTTTCACTGTGCATGATTTAAAGTTTTTCGAAACCTAAATCCTACAAGGGGTGCATCAACCATGTCATCCTCTGGTAGGGGTGGAGGAATTTGGGATAGTGGCTCTGTCGGGGGAGGTGGAGGCACTGCTCTAACCTCTATAAGTAAAACCTGATATAAAATTTGGTCTCGCAGTATCTGTAGGGAATCCTCCTCGATGCATCCGAAGGTGTCCTTACGGTAGATCATCTTGATGTATCAGCTCTGGGTTTTGGGTCCCAAATCTGTGTTGCTTAGTCAGCATGTCTCACACTATCTCTGTGATATCCCTCTGTCTAACCCTCTAAGCATATTACTGTGGATCTGCTGACTCAATACTGCCCTAATACACGCAGTGTCCTCCAAACTCATCTGGAACGAACAACGGCGGTTCCATGCTACATGAAAAGAGACTACCTTAAGTCAAAACTTATCTTAATACTCATCTATAGGAATCTCAAGGTTCTAGGACCAGGTGGTGTAGGATGATCTGTGAGCGAAAAGATATAAACCAAGGCTCTGATACCAAAAATCATGTCATGCCCCGGAATGGCTCTGATACCAAAAATCTTGTCATACCCCAGAATGGCAAAATAAGAGAAAAATAAAGTTCCTTTTTAGGTCCAAAGACAGCGACTGGTGAAGTCACATGATTGTTCACACCATGCAGTACTAAATAACAGAAAGGATAAAGAGAGAACATAATATAATCTAGGTTCCAATTAAAACATAACTTAATGTCAAAGAGGAAGTTACTAGCTATTACAATTAGAGTCTCGAATCAAAGTAAACAAAATGAATTACAAACATTAAGGCAACATATGCCTGATTACAAAATGGTTTAGAAAGCAATAAGGATAATTAAACTACGATCTAACCTAATCTTCAATTGGCATATAGGTAGTCCTTGGCGTAGTAATCTTTTTCCTTGATCGGGAACCAGGACCCATCTCTGAATCTCTCACGGTTGATCAAATCTTTCGGTTTCTATCCTCGGGGGATGATGTAGGGTTCTCGGAGAATCTCTTTTTCCTTGATCGAGAACTAGGACCCATCTCTGAATCTCTCATGGTTGATCAAATCTTTCGGTTTCTATCCTCGGGGGATGATGTAGGGTTCTCGGGGATTCTCTTTTATCTCTTTTTGGTAAATCAGCCAAAATCCAGGATTCGTAATCAGAACTCTCGTGCTTGATCAAAATTTGTGACAGTCGTCCCGAAACAGCCGATTCGAATCTTCGGGAGTCAATTTTTCCCAGTTTCTACCTACTGGAGGTAGCCCTGACAACTTTTGGACTGTTCGGGGTAAAACCCCATAAATCTTGATCGAAATTGGCTACCGGTGCTGATCGGGGCCAAAAATGGGCTGAAAAGGGCCAAAATGGGTCAAAACGGAGCAAAACAGAGCGAAGCAGGGCCCGCGGAGAGTAGTGCCACGGCGGCACTGGGCCACTACCACGGCGGCACTGGGTGGGCGGACTCCATTTTTGTATATCTCGGGTTTTTGAGCTTTTCAAGCTCATTCTTGGCCATTTTGGGGTGTTTTTGGAGCCAAAATTCTTCAAAACGCAGCTTGTACGCGCTCAGGTGAGTAATCTTTCCTCGTAGTTGGAATTTTGATTGGCGTTTTGGTTTACTCAAATTTTCAAGAAATAAGTTAGACTTTGACTACCATTTTCTTTGTAGATCCATGGCTTCGAGCTCCAGGAGACCGTCTAAGAAGGCCAAGGAACGGATGAAGGTCGAGATGCAAACCCCGGACTTAATTTTACTGGACCCCCAATGTCATCTTTCGGCCGCGGCTCTAGCGAGCTTGGTATGTGAAACTTTTGACAGTTAAAGACTATTTCCATGTATTGTGCTAGTTTTGTGAGTCGTAGTGTGCACCTAGAGATTGTTAGAAGTTCGATTTGTGCTCGAACGTTGATTTTGTGAATTTAGACCTCGGGTTGTGAATAGTGATTTTGTGCATCGTTTTGTTGTCTTTGGTATGTGCAGGTGCCAGAAGTGACATTAAAGGGCCACGGTAGCCTCGTTCATGCTTTCCTATGGTATACTCAACTCTCGCCCACCGTCAAGAGGATGGTAGACGATGCCGGGTTTGGAGTCTTCGTCCGTCTGGTTTCAAAGAGCAGCAACGATTTGGCACATTTTTATGCTCTGGCTGAGAGGTGGTGGGACACCACCAATACTTTCCACCTTCCATTTGGCGAGATGACCATGATGCCCTTCGACTTCTCTATGATTACCGGTTTGAGGGTAGGCGGGAAACGCCTAATTCTGGATTATTTCTGTGAGATCGACCCTGAGGCTGTCGAGATGTTGATCGGGGCTATTCCCCCTAATCTGGAGAGGCACTGGTTTCCTTGTGGCTGGCTTTACCGGGCCTATGGCAGAGGGAATCATAACCTGAACAATTCTCAGCTTTTAAGGTTATATCTTCTATATGTCCTTGGTTGTTCGATCTTTGCGACACGGAACGACCGGGTGAGCTTGAGACTCTTTCTTGCTTGGCGACCATTGAAGAGATCCCCTCCTACGACTGGGGCGGTGCTGCCTTGGCCCATCTTTACAAGCACATGGGTGAGGTTTCCCGGGGCAATGTTAAATCGACAGGGGGATTTTGGCGAGCTTGGGAGGTATGTTCTGCATCTTTTTGATCTTCTGGCTTTTTGATTTCAGTACCCTTTCCGACTTTCTCCTTTATCTGTATAGCTTTGGAGCTTTGAGTACCTGAAGATGCTAGCTCCTACCCCTGCGGATGAAGCAGGTGAAGACGAGGATGGATTGGCTCCTGTGCCTCTGTTTTCACGAGGCTTGAGATGGTAGAGGGATGCCGTCGGGGTGAAGAGTGGGGCCCACTGGATTGTTTTGCTCAGAAACTTCTTAACCGAGTTGACGGCTGCTAGTGTTGATTGGACGCCTTGGGAGTGCGTCGCCTATGCTGCCCCAGAGGAGATTCTTGCGGTCAAACCTCTTTCCTCTTGCCGACTCCTGATGGAGAGTACCGAGTGCAGGCAGTGGTTCCTTGGCGAGCGAGTGTCCCGGCAGGTGGTTGGTGGTTCCAGGTATCGCGTCCCTCATAATCCCCCTGCGATGGATGCTAGTGACCTTTCTGGTGATGCTCTGTTGGCGGCCTTAGCTGGCACCGATGGTTGGGATCACTTTCTCTCTGAGACCGGCTATGAGGCTTACCGTGGCCGCTTCCTGATGCCCAACTTCCCACTCCTAGAGGTGAGTTTCCTTTATGCTTTAGTCTCTATCCGTTGCCTATGTTTTTGACTCATCTTTTCCTAACTTGTTTTATGCCTACAGCTTCGCGAGATGTACTGGAGACAGGCTCCTCCGACTTCTGATCCTATTCCTCCTTCGGATTGGACCGTCAATGTTCTAGGCACTGATGGCACTCCCCAACTGATGGAGGTGCCACGAGTCACATGCGGGTACCCTACTCAGCCAGTGGGCGACCTCAACATTCCTTGGAGTTACGCTAAGGAGGGTCACGCCTTGGCGGCTAGCTTACGGTCCTTGGTCTTCACACAAGACCACTGGGTATGTTTCTAATTTTGCGCTCCTCAAAGCTATGAGGTTCTAACCCTGGATTTTACCCTTTGACAGATGGATGGCATGCGGCAGTTTGCTGCTAATCAGATGGCATCCTTGGTAGGTTTCTGACTTGACTCACTTTTTGTATTTTTTGTTGTTTTCCTACTGATTGCCTTTATTTTATTTGTGTGTGCAGTACCGTGGGGGCGGGGCTGGCTCATCAAGGACCGGTCCAAGGTACAGAGGTGGTAGGAGGAGGCCGTCGACGACATACACTCCGGGTGGTCCCACAGAGGACAAAGAAGAGGAGGACTGAGGCCTCCTAAATGGGAATCTTGTTTTATTTTCTTTTTATGTTTTCGATTGTGTTGTACTGGTGATGTGACTATTTGGACAGTGTAGGATGATGTGTGGAACAGTTTGTGACCTTTGGCAAATTATTATGATGTTTTACCTTTTAGGCTGGATAGCTTCCGGTTTGGAGGAGCAGTTGTGTGCTTGTTTTAGTTGATGATCGTGTAATGATACATGTGCACTGTGATTGTTGGGTGTTACTGCGATGGGCAGTTTTGTGATAGTGAGTGTTTTTGCCTTGTAGGTGGGATAGTCCATGAAACGAGGAGGTGCTGCCAAAATTTTGAAATTTTCTATAGCCGCGACCGAAAATATGGCTTTGTATGATCCCGCTCAACTCACAGCTTGGCTAAACATCACGGATGGTGTGGAACGGATCAACCTCTTTAGCTACGGCTTGACCGAGCTATTCTCTCTTTTCCAGATGACCCTGAACACTGTGTTCTTGCGTGCTGCTGTTGCCCACTGGGACCCGGTGAACCATGTCTTCAATTTCAATGGCATGGAGATATGCCCCCTATTTGAGGAGTTCTGTGCTATACTTGGCTATGATTCTGATTCTGACCTGATTCTCCCTTCTGCTGATACCCTCAGTCCTATGCGAGGCTTGGCTGAATATCTGAATTGTTCCATCAGTATTTCCCGCCGGCTGATTCAAGGTGAGGCTCTTGGCATTGCTTCCATAATCGCTCGATATGCCAGTCCTGGGAATCCCAGCGTGTATGATGCTACTCGTGGGACTGCTCTGATTCTGTGTATGACTTCGCACTTATTGTTCTCGAGTACTTCTAGCAACTTAGTACATGTATGTATCGGACTGAGGGCAGGTAAGAACCCCATGGCCATGGTTCTGGCTGAAACCCTGAATGGTTTGGATCGCGCTTCAAGTCAGGGAACGCTTCTACTTTCTGGGGCGCTTTTGGCGTTACTGGCTTGGCTCTAGGAGCGTCTTCAGTTATGGACAGGTAATGTGCCGCCAGTTTATTTTCGCAGAGCTGTGCTTCATACTCATTTTACTTCTGCCGATTGGGTGGGTATGATGGGCGCCTTATCTGAGGCTAACATTTGCTGGATTGTGAGACGTTGGGGCCTTTATGCTGTGACCACTAGTCTTGGGGATTTCCAAAGAGTGTGGCTGATGGGACTGAGAGAAACCTCCTTCTATCATCCTCGTCGATTGGCCAGACAGTATGGGCAAGTTCAAGAGGTCCCCCGGGGGTTTACTGAGAGGGTCTTTGCTTCCAGAGTCAGAGCCACCACTATTGTTGCTTTCATTAGGGGCTGGGCCAGTCGAGCAAGGGCCTATTTCTAAAGACCTTTGAAGAAATAAAAGACACAAAGATAAAACTAGACCTGACTAATTTTGCTCATTCCTCCAAGTGTCTTTGAACATGTGTGATTGTTTTTTGAAAGACTTTTATTTATTTATTTTTTTTATTTTTTTATTTTTGATCTTTCCTGCTTATGTAATATTCAGAGTTTGTTTATCGGTGAACCTTGGTTACTTTGGGAATCTCATTCCATGCATTTTAGCTTTCTAAAAATATTTTGTAACTGAGATTTCAATTAGATGTTGCTTTTGGTACTTGCTTGGGCATGCTAGGATGATTAGAGGCAAACGAGGCGGGTGGCCAAAGTTTGCCCCTAGTTTGGGATATATATGGTTGTGAGGCAAACGAGGTAGATGACCGACTTTTTCCCCTAGTTTAGAAGAGGTTCAGGCGAACGAGGCGAGTGGCCGAGTTTGCCCCTAGTGTGGAGGGTGATTTCTGGGTTATGGTAAGGTCTGCGACTTTATTCTCTCAAATGCTCATAACTTTTGCCTAGGCACCAGTGAGGTGACCTAGCGAGCTCTTTTCTCTCTTTTGTTATTGCTCACCTTGGATTTAACTCTAACTTTTGCCTAGGCGTCCTTTCGGATTTTCAACCTAGCGAGCCATCCCTCTTTTTTGAAAGTCTGCCTACGTACCCCCGAACGGGGATCAGGTCCAACGTAGTTCAGGCCAAAGCTTGAAAGAAATCGGTTATGTTTTTGTGAGTGGGGCGACCGAACCGATGTGGTTGCCTACGTATCCCCAAGTGGGAATCAGGTCGAGCGTAGTTCAGGCCAAAGCTTAAAAGAAAATGGTTATGGGGAAATGGTCAAGCATAGTACTTTTTGAGGCGATCCATGTTGATTGGTTCTTTGAATTCGACACCGTCGAGGTCCATGAGATAAGTTGCTCCTCCAGAAAGAATGGTCTTAACGATGTAAGGGCCGACCCATTTAGGTTAAAACTTTCCACGGGGATCAAAGATCGGAGTTCGCAATTCCTTATGGACAAGGTCGCCCTTGACAATCTTCCTCGGACGAACCCTTTTGTTGAAAGCATGGGCTATCCTCTTTTGATAGATTCGGACATGGTCGACTGTCACTAGGCGCTTTTCATCTATGACAGCCAATTCTTCGTATCTTTTCCTCAACCAATCCGATTTCAAAATTTCACATTCTGTCATTACGCGCAGGGACGGTAGTTCTATCTCGACCGAAAGTACTGCTTCCATCCCATACACTAGTGAGTAAGGAGTTGCTCCTGTGGACGTCCTTATCGACATTCTGTATCCCCAAAGTGCGAATGGTAGCTGTTCATGCCAGTCTTTATAGGTATCGGCTGATTTCTGCAGTATGGTCTTGACATTCTTATTTGCAGCTTCGACTGCCCCATTAGTCTGTGGTCTGTACGGTGACGACTTTTGATAAGTGATTTCGTATTCCTCGAACAAATCCCTGACTTCCGCTTTAAAATGACTTCTGTTGTCCGAAATAATCTCATGGGGGACTCCATAATGACAGATGAGATTTCTCTTGATGAATTTGGCCACTTCCTTGGCCCCCAACTTGGTGTAGGATGCGGCTTCTACCCATTTTGTGAAGTAGTCTATGGCTACCAAAATGTACCGATTTTCGTTCGAGGCTTTCGGAATGATTTCACCGATGATATCGATTCCCTAGGTTTAGAATGGCCAAGGTGAGGTCATGCTGTACAGAAGGGATGGTGGTGTATGCATCATGTTTGCATGGATCTGGCAGTTGTGACACCTTCTTACGTATTCGCAACAATCTTTCTCCAATGTTGTCCAGTAGTACCCTTGTCTTATAATTTTCTTGGCCAGCACGTGACCGTTCATGTATGGACCGCATACCCCCTCGTGTATTTCTTCCATCATTCTTCTGGAGCTTTTCCCAAACAAGCAAGTCAGGTTGTGACCGTTGTACCCTTTCTTCAACAATTTCCCATCGCAAATGATGAATTGTGCCGCGAATCTTAGATTTGGCCCTTTTGTCTTTCTCGGTAGACTCTTGGGGGTACATCCCCTTTTCTATGAAATCCCAGACATCCTGATACCATGGTGTTTCATTCTCTTTTTCTTCGATTGCGGCGATTATGTTGAACGAAGGCTCGTGCCTTTGTTCAATTACTAAAGGCATCATCCTGACTCACACAGGAATTTTGATCATGGAGGCTAAGGTAGCCAATGAATCTGCTAACTGGTTCTCTTCCCTAGGCAATTAGAGGAACGTGACGTTCCTGAACTGCCTCTTGAGTCAGTCAAGATGATCATGATAGGGCTTCAACCTTTCTTCTTTTACTTTCCATTCCCCCTTAACTTGTGATATAATGAGATTTGAGTCCCCGAAGACGTCCAACTTCCGAACTTTCAATTCTAGGGCTGCTTTCATTCCCAGAATGCATGCTTCCTATTTAGCAGTGTTGTTGGTGGAGTTATAATTAAGCTTGACTGCCAACGGAGTATGGTCCCCACTTGGTGATACTAGGATCATTCCTACTCCGTATCCTTTCATGTTGGCTGCTCTATCAAAGTACAACTTCCACTATTCTTCCTTGATTTCCATGATATTCTTGTCCGAAAATGGAAAGTCCCCACTTTCTTCGGAGTAAACATCGTGCTCCGCAAGATGCTCAGCTATGGTTCTCCCTTTTACCGACTTGCTTGTGACGTACTTGATATCGAATTCGGATAGTAGAAGTAACCAACGGGATATACGACCGGTCAGGGCGGGTTTTTTCGAGGAGGTATTTTAGAGGATCCATGCGGGATATGAGCACAACTAAGAAGGCCAGCATGTAGTGCCTCAGTCGACGGGTGCACCAAAACCAAGGCCCAACATGTTTTCTCGAGGGTAGAGTAGTTGAGCTTATACCCAGTCATCCTCTTGCTGAGGTAGTATATGGCTTTTTCAGGGTGGCTTTCTTCTCCTTCTTGGGCTAGCATGCAACCCATGTTATTTTCAGAGACAGATAGGTAAAGGAATAAGGGCTTATGGGGAGTGAGTGGCGAAAGGACAGGCGGATTTTGAAGGTAGGCCTTTATTTTGTCAAAAGCGGCTTGGCATTGGTCATCCCATTAGAACTTTTCTCCTTTTCTCAACAATTGGAACAAAGGATCGCATGTAGTTGTGAGCTTAGAAATGAAGCGGCTGATAAACTGAATTCTTCCGAGAAACCCTCTCACTTACTTTTCACTCCGTGGTGGGTCCATTTCTAGGATAGCCTTGATTTTAGAGGGATCCACCTCCATCCCCCTTTGTGTGATGAGAAAACCCAGGAGTTTACTGGAGGTCACACCGAAAGTGCATTTCTTTGGATTCAACCTCATCTTGTATTTGCGCAACCTTTCGAAAAACTTTTCCAGTGCTACCAGGTGTCCTTCTCTATCCTTGGACTTCACGATCATGTCATCTACGTACACTTCTACTTCCTTGTGAATCATGTCATGCAGCAGAGTGGTGGCGGCTCTTTGGTAGGTAGCCGCAGCATTCTTGAGTCTGAAAGGCATTATTCTATAGCAGTAGGTTCCCCAAGGGGTGGTGAATGTCATCTTTTCCCGATCATCTGGCGCCATTAGAATCTGATTGTATCCTAAGAAGCCATCCATGAATGAAAGTAGCTCATGTCCAGTGGTGTTGTCCACCAGGACATCAATGTGGGGAAGCGTGAAGTCATCCTTGGGACTGGCTTTGTTTAGATCACTGAAGTCAACGCACACACAAACTTTTCCATCTTTCTTGGGGACTGGCATGATATTGGCAATCCATTCCGGATACTCAGTGACGATGATGAACCCAACCTTGAATTTCTTCTCCACTTCTTTTTTAACCTTGAGTGCCCATTCTGGCCTCATGCGCCTCAGTTTCTGCTTGACCGGTTTAGAATTGGGGAGGAGGGGAATATGATGTTGGACAATGCCGGGATCGACCCCAGGCATGTCTTCGTAAGACCAAGCAAACACATCTTTGAATTCTCTTGACAAGAGGGTTAATTTTTCTTTTTCTTCTTTATTAAGAGTTAAGCCAATTTGCACGATTTGTGGATTATCTGTTTCACCCAGGTTAATTGATAAAGTATCTTCGATTATTTCATATGCAGGTGGTTTTTCAATTAGTTACTTAAGTTCGATTAGGAGATCCTCAGAGGGATCTATGCATTCACAATTATTAGACATAGAGGAGTAAACAGAATCGTCTTCCATTTCATTCATGACAGGTGAAGTGATTACATTGGACAGTGGTGAGCTTACAGCAGCCGACTCTGGTACAGACTCAATAATTGGCAGTACAGACTCTGGGGGAACAGGGGATAGGGAGATGCTGGCAGATGACTCTACAGCCTGGTTGCTCAGACCCTCCTCAATTGGCTTGATCTGATCATCTTGGCTCTTGGCCCTCTTTTCTTCCTTCTTTTCAGGGAATTCCTCCCACATTTTCTCGATGGCTTCAGTGTCCAGGTATTTAAACCAGTCTTCCTCTGGGGTTTTCATAACTTCTTCGGGATAGAACGGATCTTGATAGGGGGGCCTTTTGCAGTCAATGAAGATTTCAAGCCCGGGGTGCCTTTTCCCAGTGGTTTGATGGATCCAGGGTTCGGGGAATCCGAAGTAGGGGAAATCATCCCCTTCTTTGATGAATTTTCCATTCAAGGTTTTGCGGTATGGTGGGAGACCCTTCACCCTTTTCTTCCATGGCCTCTGTAGCTCGACGTCTTCTTCAGTGGGCTTGTACCCCAACCCATAAGTGCCTTGTTACCCTTTGATCTGAGGGAACTCATGAATCCCTTGCTGGCGTCGGCCCAATCCCATTCCGGGGAAGTAGTTCATTTTGCGAACAATGTTGACAACTGCGGAGTGGACCTCGGGGAACCGGTCTTCGTCATTGATCATGTGGACTTCTTCTATGAAGAATCCCCCGATCTCTCCTTCTTCTAGCTTAGGTATTTGGATTTCAAAAATGGGATCGTAGTTCGGGAAAGCTTCATTACCCCAGCTATTACCGAGAATGATTTTCACTTCCTTCTCATGAATGTACTTGATCATTTGATGCACAGTGGATGATACGACTTAGTTGACATGCAGCCAAGGCCTTCTGATCAACAAGTTGAACGAGGCAGGTATGTCCATGACTTAAAAGATTTCAGTGCTTACCAAAGATCCTACCCGGATTTGTAGAGACACAGTTCCCATCACATTCCTCTTGGTGTTATCGTAGGCCCTCACGGATTACACAGATGGCATGATGTCAAGGACATCGACCCCCAAGACGGTGGCAGTCCTTAGGGCACAAACATTTAAGGCAGAACCTGTATCGACCAGACAAAATGGCACCTGTTGTCCCTTACATCCAATAGTGATGTACAGTGCTTTGTTATGTACCGATCCTTCTGGTGGCAGGTTTTCATCAGAAAATGTAATGATTGGGTCGGGGGTAAGTGCGCCCAAGAAAGCCACCATGTCTTCCGGTGCGGCGTTAATGGGGACTTCAATTCCAGCCAAGGCATTTAAGACGGCTTGCCTATGCTTGTAGGATGTTACCATGATGTCCCACATCGAGAGATGTGCTTGGGTTTTCTTTAGCTGCTTTATCAACTCATTATCTTCTTCGATGATCTCATCCATCTTACCCTTCCCCTTGTCTTTGACCGGACCTTTCTCGGTTGCTTCGGTGGTAGGCTATAGAGGCTCGTAATGACGTCCTGACCTAGTGAAATGATCAATCTCTTGGGGAGTAGGCCCTTCTACAGTCCCATCCTTTTTGAACCAGTCGCAGTCTGTCCCCACAAATGGTTTTTCAGGCTCGTCCCAGATAGAAGCATCACTTTCATTATTGGGATCATACCATTTGAGGTCTACCACCCCTAGATCATGCTCTTCCAGAAAGAACAAGTCTTGCTCATCGTCTAGCTGTTGCTGCCACTCGTCATTCTCCCCTTCAATCAGATGAATTCCCACAGAGTTCGGGACGTTAATGAGGGGTAAGGGTTGTCCTAGGGAGGTGATATAGGTAGCAGGGTTGAAGGATGCAGGGTTGGACTCGTTGAGGTTGACATTTTGGTGGTTTGGTAGAGGATTTTGAGTGATGTGGGGCTGCTTTGGAGGCGGCTCAATGAAATTCTGGTCAATGAGGTCTTGGATATCATGGCGGAGGCACATGCAATCATCGGTGTTATGGCCAGGGGCTTGGTGGTAGGTACATCGCTTGGACATATCGCAGTTAGGCGGGGGCGGGGTATTCCGAGGCTGGAGTAGTTGGAGATGGCCTTTTTTGAGGAGGCGGTCTAAGGCTGAGGAGAGAGAGATTTCTAACTTGGCGAAGTTGCGAGGGGGCTTTTTTTGAAAAGGGCGATTGGAGGAATTTGCATGGTTGGAGGGTTGGTATGGCCTAGGAGGGTACGCCATGGGTTGGCTGCTAAATGCATTGACATCCGGGGGATTCCGGGAATAGTTGGGCCTTCTTGACTGACTCGGAGACTCTTCCTTTTTTATCTTTCCTTCTCTGATAGCGTCTTCAATTCAATTTCCAACTTCAAACAACTCCTCAAAGGTGGAGATGGACTGGTAGAACAATTTCTCATGGTAGAGCGGCTGCAGATTCCAAATTAGCATCCTTACCTGTTCCTTTTGGATTGGCTGGTGGGTCATTTGGGCCACTTTATTCCTCCACCTGCTCAGAAACGCAGCGAATGACTCATTACTGTTCTATTGAGTAGTCTCCAAATCCCTGATAGTGACATCCAGCTCTTGATTGTAGGAGTAATGATCGACGAAGACTCGAACAATGTCTTCCCATGCCCGGGTTTTGGAGGCTTCCAAGGTTAGGAACCATGATAGTGCAGGCTTTGCAAGAGTTTGCGGGAACAACATCGCAATGTGCTCGTGGGTACAACCCATGGACTGGAAGATACTCATACATAGCTTCACATGACTTTTCGAATTCCCAATTCTGTCAAAACGGTCAATGGCAGGCATCTTGAAATTCTCTGGCAGTTTCAGCTTAACAGGCTCAAAGAGGCCTTCCCGGTCTAGCATGTAATCATCGACCCCCTTGCTTTTCCTCAGTACGCTTTCCAACTTGTCAACCTTATCCATTTTCTCTTGAAGCTTCTTCTCATACACAAACGGTGGGACCCCTTGAAACCAGTCTTTTTCCCCATTATTCTCAGGTGGGGGTGGTTCAAACTATGGTGGTGGAAACTCGGGCGGAGGTTGCGGCCGCCGCTGCTTCAATTCTTCCATGAACTTTAGAACTTGGGCTAGGCTGTCGAACTACTGGCTTATGGTTGCTCCCAACTCGGTAACCTTATTTTCCAACTCTTCTCGATTCATGCTGAAGTAAGCTATCGGACTGATTCTGACCAAGCGGTTATCTGAACTTCTGACCCAAGACGAGGATCCTAGCTGCTGACTCCGGGAATCTATACTGACTTGACAGATTTTGAAAGAAGGGGTGTATCAGATCTTGATAGTGACGACTTTAGACAGACAAAGACAGTGATGTGGACTGACTCGAGACAGTGCGTGTAGATTGATGGGAATGGTGTATGCATGTGAGATAAGCACGCGGATGTAAGCCCTAATCTATATGATGCCCTTACTTCTAACAAATAGCAGTTAAACAAATAAGGTCCTAGCCATACAGAGTGTGCTAACTTTACTTTCCAGTATGATCACCAAGGGATAACAGGGATTTCTGAGATACTTCAGGAATTTTGGACAGAATTTCTGGGAGAAACAGGGACTTTGGGTATTTTTAGGAAATTTGGATGAAGTTTCTGGGAGAAACTGGTATATCTGGGAAATCTGGGAGATTTAGGCAGAGTTTCTGGGAAAAACTAGTTAATATGTTTATATCTGGGACATCTGGACAGAGTATCTGGGAGAAACTGGTTAATATGGTTATATCTAGGATATCTGGACAGAGTTTCTGGGAGAAACTAGTTAATATAGTTATATCTGGATAGAGTTTCTGGAAGAATCTGGTTAATATGGTCTTATCTGGGATATCTGGACAGAGTTTCTGGGAGAAACTTGTTAATATGGTTATATCTGGGATATCTGGACAGAGTTTCTGGGAGAAACTGGTTAATATAGTTATATCTGGGATATCTGGACAGAGTTTCTGGAAGAAACTGGTTAATATGGTTATAGTGATCATACTGTCTAGCAGGTTTTCATACTCCTATGTCTTAGGATCGACAAACAAGGTTTGCGGTGTATATCTGTGTGAGCATGGAGCAGACATCTTTGTCATGGTGCCTAAGCAGGTCAACTCAATGTGATCACATGTGAGTGATTGCCTTGGGGATCATAAGAAAGAGGTGCTGCCTCATGTCACATAAGCGTCTACACCGAGCAGGTAATCCCGTCAGGGCATACAACAGTTATATCACATTGTCCTATCTGAAAAGATAAATCAACAGTCCTATGAAAGGTTCTACAAGAATCTATATGCAAAGGCTGGGTTCAGTCAAAGAGGGTCTGTTGACGAGAGTTCCAATATACCATCAGGGAGACAGTACGGAGGTTTTTACTCTTTTTTATATACCTTGGAAGGTACAGTATCAACGGTGACTTGTGCCCTGGCACAGCAAGACCTGAACAATGTCAGCGCAGCGTTTCAGACACAGTCGGAGGGGGAAATGCAGAAGTGCAATGCGGTGAACCAGGCACAATAAAAAGATGATTTTAAGGATGCTTCTTATGAGTCAAACCTCTGTATTATTTTGTTTTAAAAAAAAAATCCCCAGTAGAGTCGTCAGATTGTGGACACGCGGGTTTCCACCTCTTTTTTTGCTTTGTTTGTTTGAAATTGATTTGGATCAAAGAAAGAAAACGGTCTGTTGAAAACAGATACAGAGTCGCTACTTGGTTTTTAAGGAACCAAGAAACCTAATTTGACTCACCCAAATGGATAAAGGGCACCGACCCTTCATAACCAAAGAACTTGGTTCGGGGTTTTGGTACGAGAGAGGAAGGAGCCTTTGTCGCGACTAAAACACCCACAACTCACCCCGTCTTTCGACGGGTCTCAATTAGCATCCAAATAATCATCTTATACTAATTAATACTATGATAGTATATTACATCACATAAGAAAATTTGAAATGGAAGATCTAAAGATAAGATATCGTTCATAAGATCTAAGTCAAATATCATACAATGTAAAGTGAAAGATCACACAAATAAACCTAGGAAAAATTGTCTAATCATGTATCAAATAATCAAGACTTCCTAATCTAAAGGGGGGACATGAATTGTTCTTGAAACAAATAAATCAAAAGGATCAAAGTATGTTCAGTAAGCTAGAATGATGCATGCTAATCTTTGGGAAAAGAAGATCTCTCAATCCCCGGGACGGATGAGAAAGGATGATTAGATCGAGGGGAAGCATGAGCATGTGATCATGATCATTCCTTATAATCTTCTTAGATTAGGAGTTTCAAAAACCCCAAATCTTTGCATGGATGCAATGTATGTATCTAGACTGTGTAAAGGTTGTAATGTGCTTTGTGTTCATGGATTCCTAGAATGACATAGAAGTCTAGAATATGTATGAATGTATGAAGGAAATCATCATGGGATATATACAAATGTAGTATGAACTACTTCCTAAGACATGAGCTAATTTGGAGTGTATGTAGGCATCAAATCAAAGAATGAAAGTTAAAATGTGCTTGCTGTGAATAGTGGACAGAACAGTAACATGATCTTTTGGAAATTGAAAAGAGGGGTTAGAAATTTTTTTAATGCATGATGTTTTATGGAAATCTTCCTTATTGTGTCTAGAACACAACCCAAAAATCCAATCTTTAATAACTATCACAGATTGAGAGAAATCATATAAACAATAGAGGTCACTTAGAAACAGAGTCCGTACTGTCGACTGAAATGTTGAAAAATCTTAGAAAATGAAAACAAATGATCTAGAGGCCCATTTTACACATAAAGTTCCCTAAGACTCATTTTGGAAAAGTGTTCTAAAAAAGAGGTTGGAAGTGGACCTAGCTGCTGTGACAGCAAAAACAGAATGTCTGGAAGGAATGTTTGGGTCCAAATGGACCATTTACAGGTACTTCCAAGTCAAACCAAAAATCATGAGTATTCTCCAATGAGTTAGGAAGACTTTCCAAGTGGCCTTGCATCCATATGTTGAGTATTGAGTTCTAGAAAAATCTTTGAACTCAGATTACTCACTGTTTTGACTCACTGTTTTGAAAATTTTGGGAAAAACTAGAGTTTTCTTTCTTGGGATTAAAATGAGGGGGATTTAAGAGGGGTTTTGGAGTAGATATTTTGAAAGCATATTTTCAATACTCAATGAAGGTTATAGCCACTTAAAATGCTAACCTCAAACTCATTATCAAGAACCTCCAAGATTGTTGGAGAGATTTATTTTTTTTATTTTGAACATAACTTCAAGAATACCTTGGAGGTATTGAAGTTATGATCATCATCTATCAAACATGTTTTTGAGGTCAAGAGCTACTATCCATAAGGATTCACTCACCCCAAACTTCATGTCATCATTTAGATGATGATGGACTAGTAAGTAAATAAAGAAAATAAAAAAGAAGTGAGATGAGAAGAGATGAACATTATATAAGCAAACAAGTAAATAGATAGCAATCAATAGATGACATTCATGATGTATAGAACTTGTAGTTTAGTGTTTCACTCATATGTAATGACATTGGACATGGAAGAAGCTTCCACTCTCTTAAATGCTCACTAAAATGGTGGTTGGGTGCATTGAATGTTGAAGTAAATGAGAGTAATGAAGTAAAAACAAAGTTTAGAACTCACTTTTGTTTTGAAAATCGCAAGCTTTTTTTCTCTCTATCCTAACCTTATCTCTACAACTTTCTCTCCCAAACTTTTTCTAAGCTTTCATTTGACACCCCCAAAATGAAGAGCAATTGGGGGGTTTAAATAGGCCAACTTGGGGTGATTTTGGGATTTAGAAAGTATTCTCATTGGCTCCAAACATCTGAAATCATAAAACTACGTCGTTTTGATTTTTAATTAATCAAAATGGAAGCCCAAAATTATTTACAAAAATACACTATTCTAGGGGAGAGTGCCGCGGCGGCACTGGGCCAGTGCCGCGGCGGCACTGCTCTTCGTTCGTTCAGATAATGCTGTTTAGGCCCCCAGAGGTTCCGGTATTCGCGAAAAGGTCCTATTTCACCGAAATTCATAGAAAATGCGTACGAACTCCAAATTGAGGTTGTGATATACCGTTAGAAAGGTAATGGAGTCTAATTTACATAACAAATAGTTCGGGGACAGGTCACTTTGAAACGTTTTGCGGTATTTGCGATAAAAGACGATTTGATCACCTTTTTCGTCTTCGGAAATTCATAACAAAATCGTTTTAAATCCAAAAATTATGTGTCATATACCGTCGAAAATCTATTGACCTCTAGTATCCATGAAAAATATTTGAAAATTGTTACAGTGCCCCGGTTCTAAAGTCAAATTCTGGTCAAATTGGTCAAACCTGGGATTCCCGAGAAGTTCTGGGAATCTTCGGGAGTTCCCCGGAGCTGACGTTTTCGCTCGATTTTCTTTTAAAACTTATTTTAATACTTTTTTCATGATCTAGAATGATTCTGGTGAATTTGGACGATTTTGGTCAAACTTGGTCAAACTTTGGTCAAATCTGGTCAAACCTTGGTCAAACCGATCAATGGGGACATTCCGGGAACTTCCGGGACTTCCGGGGGGTCTCTGGGAGCTGAAGATTTCATCCGATTTTTCTTAAAAACTTATTTTATCACTTTTATTATGATGTAGCATGTTTCCAGAACTTTGGGACCAAATCTGGGAGTTTTTGGGCTTTCAGGGGCATTTTGGTCATTCTGAGCATTTTGAGAGATAGAATTGGCTTTCAGGAGTCCTTTCGAGTCTTTTACGATCATTGTGAACCACCAAGCTATGGGTCTCCTAAATCTGATAGCCGAAAAAATGGTGTGTCTACAGTACTACATCTTCTGCCACCTATTATAGGATTTTGTCCTCGAAATCAAAACTAACTAAACAGAAATGGAAATTTCTCTCACATCTCCGATTCCAGCTCCCAAGAAGCCTCTCCTGCATCGTGATGCTTCTACTGAACCTTTACCAGCGGAATCACTTTGTTCCCCAGCATCTTACTTTCATGATCCATAATTCTTATAGGTCCTTCGATGAATGTAGCATGGTCATTTACTTTAATATGTTTGAAATCAATCTCGTGTGTTGGTATTTGAAGACACTTCCTGAATATACTCACATGGAATACGCTATCAACCCCTAACATTTTCGATGGTAAAGCTAATCCATAGGCGACTTTTCCCATGTATTCAGAATTTTAAATGGTCTGATGTAGTATAGTGATAGATTTCCCTCTTTTATCCAAATCTTACAATGCCTTGAACCGGGAAAACTTTCAAATACACATAATCTCCAACTTTAAATTCTAGATCTCAACGTCATTTGTTCGCGTAGCTCTAGTATCTGCTTTGTACTGCTTTCATCCTTTCCTTCACCGTATTTATTCCTTTATTGGTTTCTTGAACTAAGTCTGGTCCCAACAGTTTGCCATCCCCAACTTCTGCCCAACACAAAGGTGATCGGCATAGTCTTCCGTACAATGCTTCAAATGGTGCCATCCCTATGCTCAAATGAAATTTATTTTTATAAGCAAACTCAATCAACAGTAAATGAGTTTTCCACGAACTTTTAAAATCAATTACACATGCTCGGAGCATGTTCTCGATTACTTGGTTTGTCCTTTCTGTTTGTCCGTCCATCTGTGGATGAAATGTGGAATCAACTTTAGAGATGTTACCATTGCTTTCTGAAGACCTTCCCAAAATCCAACTGTGAACCTCAAATTTTCGTCTGATACAATTGATACCAGTACTCCATGTAATCGAACAACCTGTTGCAGGTATAGTTGACTCATCTTCTCGTTAGGATATGTCATATTATAAGCGATAAAGTGAGTTAATTTGGTCAGTCGTTCTACAATTACCCAAATTGCATCGTGGTTTTACTGAGATCTTGGCAATTCCACAACAAAATACATGGTGATATGCTCCCATTTTCATTCTGGGGCAGGCAGAGGTTGTAGTAATCCCAGAGGTCGTTAATGTTCCGCCTTAACTTGCTAACAAGTAGGGCATTTGGCTACGTACTCTGTGACTTCCCTCTTCATGCCTTCCCACCAAAAGTTTCTTTTTAAGTCTTTATACATCTTGGTTCCGCCAAGGCGTATAGTCTTCCTTGACTTATGTGCTTCATCCAGAATGTGTTTCCTCAAACCATCTGTGTCAGGTACACGCAACCTATCCCTACATCTGAGTCCTTCGTCTGTTCTATTATTCCATTCAGTCGGATCCTTTGCTTTCGCTTTCTCAAACCATTTCCGCAATCCTTTGTCCTTCGTTTGAGCTTCGAGTATTTGATGAATGAGTGTTGGTTGCACCATAAGACATCCAAAAGGTCATCCATCACTTGGTCTTGCAGCCTGAATGTCAAATTTTGTTAAATCTTCTAAGGCTTCCCATTCCTTGATTAAAAGTAAGGCGATTAACCTTCGGGGTTTCCTGCTCAGAGCATATGTGACCATATTTACCTTACCGGGGTGGTATTGCAAATTAAGGTCATAGTCCTTAAGTATTTCTTTTTTAGAGAACATGTATTTTAAGCTTTTGTGATCCAAAAATAAGTCAAACTTCTCTTCATAGAGTTAGTGCCTCCAAATCTTAAGTGAAAAGACAATTACAGTCAATTCCAGATCGTGCGTATGGTAGTTCAACTCATGTAGCTTTAATTGTCTAGATCCATAAGCGATCACCTGGCCCTTCTACATAAGTACATAACCTAATCCTTGATTCGATACATCACTGTAAATAGTGTACTATTCACCACTCTTGGATATAGCTAGCACTGGCGTTGAGGTCAACCTCTCCTTTAGTTCCTGGAAAGCGCGTTAGTGCTTGTCCTTCCACTCAAACTTCAAGTCCTTTTTCATTAATCCATTTAAAGGAGACACAATCCTAAATAATCCTTCTACGAATCTCCTATAGTATCCAGCCAATCCAAGGAAACTTCGTACCTTTGATGCATTGGTCGGTCTATTCCAATTAAAAACTACGCCCGTCTTGGTTAAGTCCACTGAAATTCCATTTTGTGAGACTACATGCCCCAAGAACTTAACTGCTTTAAGCCAAAACTCACACTTACTGAACTTGGCATAGAGGCAATTTTCTTTAAGTGTCTGGAGTGTAATCTGTACATACTTCTTATGTTCTTCTTCACTCTTCAAATAAATAAGGATGTCATCGATAAACATGATGATGAATTAATCCAAGAAGGGTCTGAACACCCAATTCATCAAATCCATGAATACTGTCGGGGCATTGGTTAATCCAAAAGGCATAATTAAGAACTCATAATTCACATATCTTATCCTAAAAGCTATTTTGATATGTCCTCAGGCCTAACAAGTAACTGATGGTATTCAGATCGTAAATCGATCCTTCGAAAAGGTTGTCACTCCTTGTAGTTGATCGAATAAGTCATCTATCCTAGGAAGTGGGTACTTGTTCTTGGTGGTGACCTTATTCAATTCTCTATAGTCAATACAGAGTCAAAGATTTCCATCCTTCTTTCTAACAAACAGAACCGGGGCTCCCCAAGGTGACGTACTTGGTCTAAGGAATCTAAGATCTTCTAACTCTTATACTTGCTTTTTCAGCTCCAGCATTTCCATTGGGGCCATACAATAAGGGGTCTTGGATAACGGTGTTGTTCTAGGTACTAGATTAATACAAAAGTCAATCTCACACTTAGGTGGTAGTCCAAAAATTTTCTAAAAGACATCTTCATAGTCTCGAACTATTGGGATTTGAGCGATCGCTAATTCTAAGCTTGTGGTTTCCATAGCGACTAAGGGAGTCATAAGAAAGGCGTCACTAGTAGGGTTGCATTAAAAATTGAAGGGTGGACTTCCTGGTATTGAAAATGTGATCCACTTACTAGCACAATCTAACTTTACATGATACTTAGTAAGCCAGTCAAATCCTAGGATCACATCGAACTCCTTCATTGATAGACCAATTAAGTCTGTAGGTAGGTTCCTATCCTCTAATGTCAAAGTGTAGTCCTTGCACACCTTTTCGAGTTTTACGATCACTCCCAAAGGCTATACCATGTTCAGAGCTACCTTAAGTGTTTGGGGTGCTAATCTTAATCATTGTACCATCTCAAAGGCAATAAATGAATTTGTAGCACTAGTATAAAAAAGCACTTCAACCCGACTAGAATATAATGAGTGTGTACCTTCCAAGTTCTACTATTCCCTTTCATCATAGTCGGCTGCCTCGGGTATGATAGCATTGAGCCGGGCCCTACCAGCTTGACCTTGAGTAGTAGGCCCATGATAGTTTCCTCTTGGTGCCTTGCAATCCTTGCTCATATGCCCTTTTTTTACCACTGTTGTAGCATACAACATTAGCTTGATTGTTAGGGGGGCTGTGCAGTCTTGTGCCATATGTCCGGGGATCCCATAATTAAAACATCCGTCTTTGTTGTTCCCGGTGGTTGAGGTTGGCACTTGTGGTGCGGAAGGTGCTTCGTTCTTGTCCCGAGGAAATGTGGGTCTTGATTTCTTACCACTATTCCATGGACGCTTATTTCCTTGGTAACGGGTTGAAGGTCTTACTCTTGGTCCATTCCTAGGCGGGGGTGGTCAGTATGTCATCTGTTTCGGGCCCTAACAGCCATTTCTTTCTAATCCTGCTACCAACCTGACCAAAGCCTCGAAAGTTTGATTCAAATGTCCCAATGTCAGATATCAGAGGTGCGGATTGAGTCCTCGATGAAACTTCTTAATCTTCTTTTGAGGAGTCTCAACCATATGAGGGATGAAGCGGGACAAGCGTTCAAATTGTGTTGTGTAATCTCTCATAGTCCTATTTCCTTGAGTCAATTCGACGAATTCCTTCTCTCTATGGTCTTTTTCATCATCCGGAAAGTGGTCCATGCCATCCTTCTTGAAGCTTCTACTCCTATGGTTGCCCACTCTGCTTCCCACCAATCTACCACCGCGTACGTGAGCTGGAAAATGGCGAGACGACGCTTCTCCGTCTCGGAGCATTCGATTGATTTGAAGATATAATCCATATCCCTTAGCCATTTCTCTATTTACCAGGATCACTAGTACCGTAAAACCTATCAGGGTGAAGGGCTCTGAATCCTTCAAGTAATCTGTCTCTAGTCTGGGTTGGCTTTCTTGGGCGGTGTTCGTTGTCGTGGTTGTTGCCTACATGGTCCAAATGGTGTAGAAATATGCCAAAGATTCTAGTAGGATCTATCCTTCGAGAATGGGATATGGTGGTCCTCCATTGTGATTTCTTCTCGGTCTATCCGCCATCGTGCTTGTGTGCTTATGTAATACCCATACTCAGAGAAATAAGATAATATTTGCTTGACATGCATTAATTAGTATAATTAATAGCATATAATAAATTGGGTAAGTTTTAGTTACCCCGACGTGATAAGTGTTCCGAAAAGGGCACAATTGGACAGATATGAAGTGGGACCCATAGGGGGTCCGAATGAAATAAATTGCATTTAGTTGCATTTATATGATAAAATGAATATTTGTTTAATTGTTTTAATATTTTATTGATAATTGCAATATTTTATGGTGCCAGTTTGGGTAACTATGTGAGAGTGAATAGGAATTAGATTCATAACTAGTAGGTTGATTAGCAACTTTTACAAAATAT
The DNA here is from genome assembly GCA_033977485.1 of Hydrangea macrophylla. NCBI lineage: Eukaryota > Viridiplantae > Streptophyta > Magnoliopsida > Cornales > Hydrangeaceae > Hydrangea > Hydrangea macrophylla. The sequence continues at coordinate 5,324,167 of CM066990.1, read as the reverse complement.
GCAGGACCACATTTAGGACCCACGCGTGACATAGAATAGTACCTACTTAGATATTGGGTAGTTAATACAATTGTTTAGGGGATTTCATAACAAAGTTTAAAGAAATATTGGGGGTGTAATTTGAAATAAACAAAATTTGGCATGAGGCTTAGGAGGATGACACCTCCACTATGACTCATCATATCCTACATATCAAAATAAGCAAAAGCATAGATACAGGAGAAGGGAATTTCGGCTATTGACGGGAGCTCTACCGACTACACCGTTTCTTTGCCATTTCGTCGCCATCGGTACACTGTTTCGTGAACTGAAGCCGTATTCGGAATTGTGGAGGTGAGAGGATCGTCTCCATACCTTTCTTTTTCACTTTTGTTAACGTTTTTTCACGACCCTCTTTGAGGTGATGATACATATGCATGAAATTTACATACAGGATTATCACTAGAGAAAACTAGAGCGAATATTTATAAGAAATTTGGGGGTTTTAGGCTTTAATTGGAGAAATTTGTGAAGTGAGTACTCTAATCCTAAATTGGGTGTTAAATGATGCTTGTATGATATTGAGTATGATTATATGCTTAGTTCTTGGATTATTAGATAAAGCATGTTTTAATTAAAGCTTAATATATCAAATTTACAAAAATTGCTATGTGATATGTTTGATGTGCTTATGTGCTTCATTGGTTCAATGGATGTCAAGTAATGATCACCATTATTCAGCCCGTATTGACGGGATGATGTTTTTCCACAAGAAAAAGGGAATGGTGGTGATGACCACAACGATTTGACTACGGCCACTTGAGAATGTGTGCTTTCGCTATATGTGGCGTTAAAGTGAGAAAAGACCCAGAATCATGGGTCCATTATGATGGTGATTAGTTACTTGACATTCCAGCGCCTAGTTTCTGTTGAATATTACATATGCACATTTCATACTCAATGGCAAAGTATTCACTAAGCGTAAGCTTAAAACAAAACTATTTTCTGTGTGGTTATTGAATAACCATCGCAGGTACAGATCGCGAAGGGGAAAGAAAGTGAACGGGAATCTGGGCGGAGTATCTTGTTGTTTATATGTTCATAGATATGTAAATATATTAGTCTTGGTGGATGTGGAACTCATGGTTGTAATGTTGTAGTTGTAAATGATTTGCTAGAAGAATAAGTTGTAGTTGGAATGCAAACTTCTTTTGGTAGGTTGTAAAATGTTAAGCACCACCTTCATAATGTTGTAGAATGAGGTTTGAAGCTCATTGGTATGTTGGGGTGCATTTCCATTGACTTTAAATTGTGTTTGAGCCTTTGGACTCATGTTGAGTCAAGCATTGATATGAGAATGCAAGTTTGTTCTTTCAAATGGATTTCATGGATTTTGATGATTAAGTGGACTTGCAAGTATTTGAAAATTAATTATGAAACCTCACTTGATGGTTGAAGGGTTTTGGCTATAACAAGTTGCTTTTAAACTAGTCTTGGCAAAGAAATTTCCATCTTCTTACTACTTGTGTTTGAATAGAGATTTACGTCAAGTTCTTCATTTGTTTGAGGTTTGGGTTGTGGTTAAAATATTTGTGAGAGCTTAAACATGTTGTTGTTGTTGGGTTTGCACTCTCAAACCATTACTTTATGTATGAGACATTGACATTTTAATATATGGATATCAGCTTTACATTTCATAGTGTATATTTCTTTCATGAGATGATTGTTAATCCTTAAGTGTCATAGTAAGTAATTCGTGTGTTTAAGAGATACATATAAGTGAGATACAAATTAATGTTCTTTGATACTCAGAACTTGTCACAGTTGATGAGGAGACTTGATATCTCATCAGGTATACATTGTAGCATGATTAACTACCATTGGATGGAGTGATGAATCTCAATCACTAGAGTGTGACTCTTAGTTAATATGCTAGTGCTTATAGTGCATTGACGGACTTGAGCTTTCCTATTGACACTCAAGACTGTCAAACAGTCGATATGAACTCATAACTTGTATAAGGTATGTGTTCTCATTCTTGAGACGATTATGAACACAGAGTGTGGATATAGATATTTTGACTTACCAATCAGTGAGGTCTATAGAAGATCAACACTTGGGTATCTTGGGTATATCATGTTCATAGGGTTGTGAACATATGTTGTCAAGATAGAATCTACCCTCCGATTCAGAGTAAGCATTCCCTTGAGAATGTCACCAAGTTGATTACTGAGAAATGCAGTCTTGTTGATAAGTAATTATCAACATGTTTGGTAATCATGAGAGGTGAATGGGACTCAAGGAATACAAGAAGTATTCATGATTCAGTTTGACAGTGACAGGTATCTGACTACCTGAATATCATTACGAAGGCTAAAGGAAGAGGGACATTAATACACCATACAAGTCTAGTTATCGCTTCGGATATGTTCTTTTATGTTGGAGTTCAGTTATCGTTTTATAGTGGAGGAAATGTTAACTGATCAGTTTGTTAGTTTGCTGATCAAAGAGTTTGGTCATGGGAATTAACAACTCGTCTAAGCCAACAATAAAGTGCCTAGGAGGTCTCACTCTTAGCTCTGTTAGGATGCTTGGAAAGGCACAAGAGGATCTTGTCATGACAGGTTCAATCGATTGAATAGATTTTGATCGATTGAAGTCTAGGCAAGTTCGAGCGATATAAAGGTGTTCGATCGATCAAAGCTACTTTGATCGGTTGATGGTTTTAGTCGGTTTTGGAAATCAATAAATAGGACAACTACGTACAGGGTTTAATAATCATCGTTTTTCTTATGCGAAAGTTGCAGAAACTATTTAGGATTTTCCCAAGCCTCATTATCATCCCCGTTGGGATTCCCACCAACTCTAGCCTCTTCGGCAGCATCTGTAGGAGTCATAAGGGTGAAGACAACCTAGTGGAAGCTGCTGTATAATCAAGAAGTTTGATGATTACAAAATTGGGTTCAAGACCTGAGCTATAATTCTTATCCAATCTTGTTAGTACGCATCTATAGAATTAACGGGTAGTAGATCAGGGCATACTAATAAGTTTTTGAAACTCAATCTTTCCGTTGCACGTTTAAAAATAATATTTAAACATGCTTTTCCTTCAACTGGTATCCGAGCCATGCTTGTTTGGATCTATAGATATGTTTTGGAACACTAGTTTTGATTTGCATGTTGTTTTTAGAGCTGTTTTTTAAATTGCATCGTCACAGATCTATTTCTACAGTGTTATCACAGCAAAATACAAATCTGTGATTGCATTGGATGCATGATGAATTCAATTGATCGCAGTAGTCTCGATCGATCGAACTTTGTCTGTTCTCAAGCGATCGAAAGGGTTTCGATCGATTGAATGTGTTTCGATCGATCAAGACCGATTCTCTGTCCAGGTGTTCTGTTCACAGTTTTAAAGGTTTTAATTATTAATAACTTTAATTTTGAATTTTTTTGCAAAATTTTTCAAGTCATTCTGTGAAACTGAAAGTTCAATCGATTGAATAATATTCAATCGATCGAAGGTTCGAGCGATCGAACGGACTTCGATCGATCGAAGTGTGACAGAGAAGTTAGATGTTGTTTTAATGTTCTAAATTAGTGCGTAAAGATTTTATGTACTGTGTAAATCAATTAGGGTTCCAGTAGTTACACATATTTGTTATATATGCATGGATGTGCGTATGACTAACCCTTTTTGCAGCAAGATTAGTCCGATATCTCCCATGGCACCAAGATCAATTATAAAGTACTATATTGTTTGAGATTGGTGTATGCTGTATTTAATTTTGGTTTGGTTTTAAGGCATATGTAAAGGGCGCTGCGACTTTAATCCTATGAAAAGGAAAGTCGCACCGGTTTCCCTATCCTACTTTGTTTTCTTGTTGTTGATTTCTATTTCTAGATAAATTGTAAGCTTCGAAAGAATCATAGGATCAATGTAATAGAATTAGAAAACCCATGAGATGGAGGAGCAAGCCATTATCCATGAAGATGGAGCTGGAGGCAATCAAATCAAGAAGGAGGTTCTATGGAGATAGAGCCGTGGGAGATAGAGGCATATGTGTGCCTTTGTTTCAATTTTAGTTTTTGTTTTATGTGCTTGGTTGTGATTGTCATTTAATTATATTATTACTACTTGTATGCACATAAAATAGGTTTTCTAAAATCAAATTCTTAAAATGTTTCAATGCATTAGTAAACATTGGATGTTTATGGGTAATGTGTGGAAACAATTTTTTCAAAAGCAAAATCCTTATTTACCAAATATAGTGGGAGAGGGTCTTATTAATAACACCCACGATCTTCCATTAACGGTTCATTGTAAGATGAGTAGTGCATTCTGTATCACCTCGCCAAGGGTGATCATTCCACACGGAGGGTACACTACTCATTGGTTACTAGATATGAACTTCCGATGGATAGGATCAATCAGACGTGTTAGATGGTGACCACCATATGGAGGTGCTACTTGAGGCGGTTGTGATTGGATCCTTGTTAATGGTACACACTAGCTAAGCTATGGATAAGGGATCCTACACGGGACATTATTCAGAAACATATAGATCAAAAAGGTTTGGGAGTCATAACTTATTTTGCAAGAGTTGCATAGCGGATAAGTCATGATTAATCGAAAGATCGAGTATTGATCGCCACACGGAGGCTTATTCTTTCGTTTCGATATTTCGGCGACTTATTTCAAAATAGGAGTTCTAAGGATTCTTTTATTTCAAACTGTCAAATTCTGATATCCATATTTATTTTGTCTTTTGATTTTTTTTTTTCAGTAAATCATAATGTCAAGATCTACATTTAGTCTACTTGCCACCATACTCACTCAAAATCAGTTAACTGGAAATAACTACACAGAATGGGAATGAAACCTTGACATTATTTTAACTACGGAGGATCACATATATGTCCTCACCACACCATGCCCTGAAGAACCTGCGGTAAATGCTTCGATAGCTGCCAAACACGAGTTCAATAAATGAAAAAAGTCGAATGGAATCGCCCGTTGCTACATTCTGGCCTCAATGGCTGGTGTGTTGCAATAGTAATTCCAATCAAACAATTCTGCCAGTGACATTATCAAATCCCTAAAAAAGATGTTTGGGGAGCATGGCAGACCTGCCAGAAATGTAGCCATGCAGAAGATAATGAGTGCTAAGATGTCGGAAGGGACTCCAGTCAAAGAACATGTTTTAAAAATGATTGGTTATTTGAACGAGCTGGAGACCCTAGGTGCCAACATTGACGCACAGACCCAAGTTAATATGATCCTCAATTCACTGTCACCATCATTCGCTCAATTTAAACTAAACTAAACTATGAATAAAAGGGATCTTTTAATGAGTGAATTAATGAGTTTTTTACTGGCAGCAGAAGGGGTGATCAAACCTGGGGGCAACGTTTTGAACGTTGAAAAAAGTTCTTCTTCCTCCGATCTACACCGAAAGGCAAGAAAGTGAAGAAGAAGACTGGCACTGGTGGTCCAAGTGTTGGACCGGTTCCTAAGATTGCAAAATACAAAGAAAAGGGTAAGGGCAAAGGGAAGGTGGGTGGCCAAGGCAAAGGAAAGTGTTTCCAATGTGGTGAGAATGGCCACTGGAAGAGGAACTATCTAGAATTCTTAGCTACAAGAGTTCAAGGTATGATTGAATCACATGTGATTGAAGTAAGTTTTATAACGGATACCCCAAACACTTGGTGCATTGATTTTGGTGCGACTAACCATATCTATAATTCGTTGTAGGGGTTCAGATCAACCAGGAAATACAGTGATGGAGAGATCGTACTGACTCTGGGTTCTAGCACAACCATTTCTGTGGTTGCAATAAGAGTAGTAGTTTTAGAGTTTTTGGACAATAAGACTAGTTTTACCAAATGTACTTTACGTCCCTTTAATGAGACGTAATTTAATTTTAGTTTCAAATTTATCGAATAGTGGTTAATCTTTTCTTTTTGGAACAGAAGTTATTATTAAACGAAATAGTTCTTTTATATGTTCTGGTGTTGAAACTAATGGCTTGTATGTGATTACTCCCAATATTTCTAGAGACTCTTGTATAGAACTTAATAACTCAATGGTAACTTTACCATCTAAAAGAAAGGAACCTTCCACTAATCCAACAAAGCTTTGGCATATGAGGCTTGGCCATATCAATCTAAATAGGATTGGCAGACTAGTCAAAGAAGGGGTCTTAGGAAGCCTTCTTTGCAGCATCTCCAGCTATGGGGGTGTCCGGCACATGTGCTGAAAGGAAAGATGATCGAGTTGGATTCTAGATCAAAAGTATGTTATTTCGTAGGGTATCCAAAGGGTACTTATGGATGGTATTTTTATGATCCAAGATAACAGAAAGTGTTTGTTAGTACAAATGCTATTTTCTTGGAGGATGATTATATCATGAACCATAAACCTAAGGGAAGGATAGATCTTAAAGAGATAGAAGGAGAGCCCTCAGTCCTACCCGCAATTGAAAGTGTTGTAAGATAAGAAAATACAACTTTTTCACCCATTCCTGCACTAGTACCTCGTCGTACTGGGAGGACGGTCAGCCAGCCTGACAGATGCATGTTCTTAAGATAATTTTTTTGAAGCTATCTCCATAGAATCTGAATCTGATCCTGCCACGTATGAAGAGGTAATGGCTTATGTAGACTCAGCTCATTGGCTTAAAGCGATGAAGGCTGAATTGGAATCTATGCATTCTAATCAGGTCAGGGATCTTGTAGAACTTCTAGCCAATATTAAACCAATTGGCTGTAAGTGGGTCTATAAGAGGAAAAGAGGATCTGATGAAGAGGTTGAGACCTTTAAAGCAAGGCTTGTAGTGAAAGGTTACACTCAGAGGGAGGGCATTGACTATGAGGAAAACTTCTCGCCGGTAGCCAGGCTCAAGTCCATCAAAATACTCTTATCCATTGCTACATGTCTAGATTATGAGATCTGGCAGATGGACGTCAAGATGGCATTCTGGAATAGCAATCTTGAGGAGGACATCTATATACAACAACCAGAAGGGTTCATAGCTGGTGGGAAAGGTAACTTGGTATGCAAGTTGCAAAAGTCCATTTATAGGCTTAAGCAGGCATCCAGGAGTTGGAACATACGTTTTGACCAAGCGGTCAAATCGTTTGGTTTCATACAGAATCTGGATGAACCTTGTATATACAAGAAGTGTGAAGGGAAAGTGGTGGCTTTTCTTATTCTTTACGTTGATGACATTCTACTCATTGGGAATGATGTAGCGGTGTTATCAATGATCAAAGTTTGGCTAGCTAGTACTTTCGATATGAAGGATCTAGGAGAGGCGAGCTATATTTTTGGAATAAAACTCTTTCGGAATCGTAAGCGAAAGATAATGGGATTATCTCAAGCTGATTATATTGACAAGGTGCTAACTAGGTTTTTAATGGATAATTCAAAGAAAGGTTTGCTACCTTTCAAGCATGGTTTAGCATTCTCCAAGGACCAGTGTCCAAAGACACAGGAGAAGAGGAATCGTATGGCAGGAGCTCCCTATGTTTCGGCAGTGGGAAGTCTCATGTATGCGATATTATGCACTAGACCAGATATCTATTTTGCCATTGGCATGGTTAGTAGATATCAATTTAATCTAGGTCCAGAACACTAGACAGCTATTAAGCACATTCTTAAGTACTTATGAAGGAATAAAGATTACAAGCGTATGTACGGTGGTAATGATTTAATTCCAGTGGGATACACTGACTCGGATTTTATGTTAGATAAAGATTCGAGGAAGTCGATGCTCGATAATCTCTTTACCTTGGGAGGTGGTGCTGTTAGTTAGAGGAGCACTAAGCAGAAATGCATTGCAGACTCAACTACAGAAGTTGAATGTGGCTTCTTGTGAAGTCGCAAAGGAAGTTGTTTGGCTCAAGAAGTTCCTTATAGAGCTCGAGGTGGTACCAACATTAGTGTCTCCTATTATGCTTTATTGTGATAATAGTTGGGTAGTGGCTTGTTCCAAGGATCCAAGGAACCAGGAAATGGAAAAGCATGTAGAGAGAAAATATCATTTAATACGAGATATTGTTCAACGTGGTGATGTGACTGTCACCAAGATTGCCACCGCTGACAATCTTGCTGATCCGTTTATAAAGGACTTGCCACAGAAGGTCTTTGATTGTCATCTAGATAGTTTAGGTCTCAGATGTGGTCCTGAATGGTTATGAGTGCAAGTGGGAGTTTGTTGGGTTTGTGTTCTCAAACCATTACTTTATGTATGAGATATTGACATTATAACATATGGATATCAGCTTTACATTTCATAGTGTATATTTCTTTCATGAGATGATTGTTAATCCTTAAGTATCATAGTAAGTAATTCGTGTGTATATGAGATACATACAAGTGAGATACGAATTACTATTCTTTGATACTTAGAACTTGTCACAGTGGATGATGAGACTGGATATCTCATCAGGTATATATTGTAGCATGATTAACTATCATTGGATAGAGTGATGAATCTCAATCACTAGAGTGTGACTCTTAGTTAATATGCTAGTGCTTGTAGTGCATTGATTGACCTGAGCTTTCCTATTGACACTCAAGACTGTCAAACAGTCGATATGAACTCATAACTTGTATAAGGTACATGTTCTCAATCTTGAGATGATTATGAACACAGACTGTGGATATGGATATTTTGACTTACCAATCAGTGAGATCTATAGAAGATCAACACCTGGATATCTTGGGTATGTCATGTTCATAGGGTTGTGAACATATATTGTCAAGATAGAATCTACCCTCTGGTTCAGAGTAAGCATTCTCTTGAGAATGTCACCAAGTTGATTACTAAGAACTGCAATGAGAGGTGAATGGGACTCAAGGAATACAAGAAGTATTCATAATTCAGGTTGACAGTAACAGTTATCCAACTACCTGAATATGATTATGAATGCTGAAGGTAGAGGGACATTAGTACACCATACAAGTCTAGTTATTGCTTTGGATATGTTCTTTTGCTTTGTAGTTCAATTATCATTTCATAGTGGTGTAAACGTTAACTGATCAGTTGGTTAGTTTACTGATCAAAGAGTTTGGTCATGAGAATTCACAATGGGTCTGACCCAACAATAAAGAGTCTAGGAGGTCCCTCTCCAATCCTAAACACGGTTACAAGATATATAAACGATTGGATATAAAGATATCAATTCTTACATAAGCTCATATCACATCATGCATATACTCCATTAAGTAGAGGGACCAAGCCTTCATTGATAACTTCAAATATTTACATAGTACAGCATAGTTACAATAACATTTACATGGGAAAGAATGCACACTGAATATATACATAGTAGGGAAAATAGCTCCAAAAATTTATACGTAGAAAAGGCCTGCACATTACTACCAACACGTGTTATGTGCCTCAGTACATACTATATACACAAAAGATGGGCTATTAACCCTATTATAAGTAGAGCTCTAAATCCAGGGGATCCTATCCCAAAAGTCCTCCATGTCTGACTCGTATGATGGGGCGTCATCCTGAATTGGAATTTCCTCATGTGGAACCCAGTCCAAGTACAGGTCAAACTCATCAAGCATCTCATCATCGTCCTCATCCAACGGCTCTATCTCTGCATCCTCAAGGTCATCCTCAACCTCTGGCCCTTCATCCTCCATGATGACCATCACTCCATCCTCGTCAGTATCTTCTGCCGGATTATCCTTAGCTCTGTCTCCCTCGGGTGGTTCCTCACACACATCCTCGACTGGGCCAACATCTGCTGCTGGATCAGCATCCTCTACGGGATCCATGTCCTTTGCTGGATCCTCTCCATCATCATCCTCCTCCTCCATAACCATCTCTAGCTCATAGTCCTCATCATCATCATCATCATCATCAGACTCATCCTCACCATCTGACTCAATGAATGGCTCTACAGATATAAGTGCATCAACTATAGGCTCCTCTAGTGGTGGGTGTGGTATGAAGGGAGGTGGTTCTGCAGGCAATTGTGGGGGCCTCAACTCTACTCGGAAAGTGATGACTCTGAAAGTTTGGCGATCTTGATTCATACCGAGTGCCTCCTGATGAATGATTCTAAGGGTGCTCTCTTGGTAGTATGCCTCCATCTATAGGATCACTAGATACTGAATCCCTAATAAGTATAGATCGTGCCACTTGTTATCCTCCATATGCTGCAGGGCACTATAGCGAATCCTCTGGTGATACAACACTAGGTCTGCGGGCTCTTGTGATCTGGGTATATCCAATGTCCCCCAAATCCATCTCGGACGTAAAAAAGGTTCCATGATAACCTGTCCAATGTAAAACTATCATAAGGTTAGTATCTTCATAGGTGGAAAAAGGGTCTTATGATTTATAACTTTTGTGTATAGGACAATCGGTGTACACGTCTTAACCTAGGGCTCTGATACCAAAAATCCCTATCACACCCCCGCGTAGCCAAAATAGGGAAAAAATAAAATTTCCATCTTGGATCCTAAGGCATGTGACTAGTTGCATCATCGAATTGTCCATAACCAAGCAATAATTACAATATACATAATTAAACAAGGATAAAATCAACACCTGCTTACATGATTATATTACAATGAAAAACTACAGTACTAACTAACTATTACATCATTATAGATACATCAGGGTCTTATGGCTCTTGGACCTTACTAAAACTATTATAAAAGATATGATAAGTCTTCTGGTAGAGATTACAATCAAAAGTATTTACAAAAGATAACTACTAGTCTTCTCTCTAACTAGCATAACCATAGTCATCTTCGATGTACTCTTCTTCCACATCCTTCTTTTGCGTAGTATCACGACCTATGAACTCATTACCTAGATAAGCAGGACATGGGAATGTCCAGCAACATGAACACCATCAATTCATAAAAGTCAAGTGAAAAAACTAACACAGATGGAACTTATATAGCCATACACAAACAAACACGTTCACTTCTTTTATTACGTCTTTTAAAGCTCTCCATAATCTCACTGTCGAACTATGACCACTAACGTGCCCGACTAAGTATTTGAATAGAATACAGACAATCAACACGACTGATCTCCATATCCCGAAGATACTGTAGTGGCCTGCTTCCAGAACCTGACTCGGGAACCCAACTCTAGGCAACAACATCTACAATAGCAATTTTATCCACATCACACTAACTTTCACTTCATCATAAAAAGAACCGAAGTGTTCAACTCAACCCTTACTTCAACATGAAGAATTGAAGTGTTCACACAACCTTCACATTGTCATGAAGAGCCAAAGTGTTCACACAACCCTCACTTCGTCATGAAGAGCTGAAGTATTTACACAACCCTCACTTCGTCACGAAGAGCCAAAGTGTTCATACAACCCTCACTTCGTCACGAATAACCAAAGTGTTCAACTAAACCTAACAATAAGCCTGACACGAAGTCCTAGCTTTCCCAACCAACTTGATACAAAGTCCTAACATAATCATTTTGAGTTTGACACAAAGTCCCAACATAGCCATTCTGAGTTTGACACGAAATCCCAACTCTCAACACTAGTCCGACATGAAGTGCTATCATAACCATACTGAGTCCGACACAATGTCCTGACTCACAACGCTGAGTTTGACATAGAGTCCTGACTCACCACACTAACACATCATCACACTTGGCTTCCCGTAGCCACCATTCCGACAACCATATCCTTCTTACACCATACCAGCCTCTGTGGCCTGGTTTAGCTATTCGACACTTAATCTCAGCATACGCTGCTCCTGACATAGCATCACTGATTCTCACATAACCCTGATTGCACACACACCACTCATTATAGAGTTTGGTTCATTATATAACTTTCGATTATAACTATTAAGTTTCCGTTTATACGTCCATCATTCTGTTTTACATCATAACGTGCTAACAAAATCCGAATAAGCATTAACGTTTGGTTCATGGCCTCAAATATACCTTAAGGGAACTTTCCTAGAAAAAGCTCCCAGAAATCGGTTACTCACACTAATCGATTTCTAGGTAGGGCCCCAGAAATCAATTTCTACCCACTAATCAATTTATGATGACAGTTTCAAGAATCCTTTGTTTTATGCACTGTACAACACTTTAAGCTCAGAGTATTATGCATAAATACATCCATGGTCAGTACAATATTATCATAGCTATACTTATAATTCATATAGTTCCATTCATGAGTTAAAGGTACAACTTTTAAAGCTCGTCTCATAAGTTCAAAGTATCATAACATGAATTGGATACATAAAACGTACACATGAGTTCGTCAATATGGCTAAGTTGCTAACATGCAGCTTCTAACAAACATATAACAAGGTCTCATGCCGGTAGAAACAAGGTACAACTGAACAAAGCATAGAAAATCATCAAACTAACAAACTATACCCAAGAACCAGTTCTTCCCAGAAATTGGTTCCTTGAACCTATTCCCAAAAAAGGGTTCTTCCCAGAAATTGGTTTCTCATGCCTTTTAGCAGTTTTTCATGGCACTACTATATTATGGATTTAACTTCCAAAATCAACTTGCATGGCACGGAAACCTCAAAATAACATCCTCAAACACATACTAAAAATTACCACATTTTATATATGCTCTAAAGTGAGTTAGCAAACTCACCAATGCTTGGAATTTAGCTTGGATGTTGATTTGAGCTTAGGAAGCTTGAACACAAGCTTCAATGATGAACCTTCTTCTTTTTCTTCTAATTTCTTTTGGTTATGTACTTGTTCTTCTTCTAAAGACTTCTTCTAGTACCTTCTAAGTCTCCATGGTTATGTATGTTGGTGTATGGACGTGTATATGGAAGTGTATACAAAGGAAAGAGGAGTGAATGGTTTGGCTTATCTTCTAATTCTTCATCTCTCTCTATATAACTTAAAGCTCCTTACAACACTCTCGAGATACAGCTATAAAAGACTCAAGGAAAGTGCAATGTATGAGTGTAGGCATGCTTTTAATACAGCGACTATCTACTTCTCAATCACTACTTCATATATATTCTTACCTTTTTTTTTATTTCTTCTTCCGTTTTCTTTTTTATTTCAACTATTTTTCTTTTAAATTTCTTTTTCTCTTTTTTTTTTATGCTTTTTTCATATCATTTTTTTATTCACACTACTCAATACTCTAATCTTTACTAGCCGCTATTAGCCCAATTTTCTTTTGGAAGACCATTTTCGACCACTCTCGGACTTGGGTAAGAGGATGTTATTCATCGGCGAACTCCATATTGGAGTGGGTAGGATAACGGGTGAACAAAGAAAAAGGCTTACATAAAGGCTCAAATGTCTATTAGGGGTATACTCAATTATAGTAACGGGTTGGTCAAAGGCCAAAAAGTGAAAAAAAACGAGGGCCTAAGATCATGTCCTAGAATCACATAGTTCTTTAATTTTAACAATATCAAGGGATAATTATCTTTATGTTTTTTCAAACATGGTGATCACAATACCAACCCGACTATCAATCAAAACAAGGATAATGAGACTATGATCAACAAATTAATGTGCTATATCAAGAAGATTCGACAAACACATTATGTTCATAATCCTCAAAAAGGAAGAATAGTTCAACAGCTCACAAGGTTTAGTCTCCACAATAAATTATTTAGAGATCCGAATCATATTATAGTTCACATTAAGCATGCATCCACTCGATTACGTGCAGTGCAATAAGAAAGTGTGCGAGTTAAAGATATGAAAATATGATTCCAACGATACATGACTTTAAGAACATACCTTCACGACTGTAGTAAACATTGAATTATGAACTCTAATAACCTCAGTTTCCAAAGAAGTCTTGACAATCAATCAAAATATTACATGTTGGTGCATTATTAGTATACTTCTAAATTTCTTCAACAAACTAAACTTATTATTTTTTTTCAACTTTTTCTAAACAAGAAAGAAATATCTACTAAAGAAATTACTACTAAAAACTAACTACTAAAAAAACAATAATAATAAAAAAATTGAAAAAGAATAAAAGAATCCATAAAACTCCCCCAAACCGTATCAATGCATGTCCCTATGCAGTTAGGAGCATGACAATGATATGAATGAAGTCCATAGAGAAGACAACTAGAACGTCCACTCCTCTAAAAACAAATGATGATGGTGGCGGTGGAATTTCGCGTCTATAGGAATCAAACAATGCCCAGTCAGGATGCTCAGCAGGATCAAAGGGTGGTAGCTCTATCGCCACGTCCTCAATGTCGCTCTTCAGTGCTAAGATTACCACATCATCCTTTGGTCCGTCATACGAGGCCAAAATGGAAACTATATCCTCCAGGGACCACTCAGGGTGCCCAAGACACTGTCACACAACGTTCGGGACATAATCTGCCAAATCCCTATATGGATATGTGACCTCAGGCAAAGCGGCAACGGTCTCAGTAGGCTCACTAGAAGTGGTATCACCTAGACTCTCTATAACATCCTCTTCATCATCGTCCTCATCGTACGGGGTCCTCACCAAATAAATTGTCATCGTTGTCCAAAGAATCAGAATAAATAGGAATAGGGACGCGATGACGATGACAGTACCATGAACATGGGTCGCAATCAGCAGGACCGATTGGACCGAAGGGTTTAGCTTTAGGTACACTAGATCTAAGTGAGTGATCATCTGCGGATACATCTAGATCAGAGAGGTAACTAGACTCGCTAGATTGCCTATTTGGGGAAGAGGGTGGAGAGATAGGGTGGTCCATAATAGTGGGATTTCAAATGAAAATTTGAGGAGTGAGGTAATGCTGTATGGATCTTGTGACTAAAAATCTGAAAACAAAAATTAACCACAACTGCTAATTTATTAGTTATTGTTAATAAAACATAAATCACAAAGTAACATTATTGGTTAATGACGACATGCAATGATATGTAGTTTGAAGTGATGCGAGTACTCAAATGGTGTCATGCTAATTATTTTAAAATTTGAACAGCACCTTTCCCAAACCTGAACGGTAATGGTTTCCTGGTTTAGTGCTATGGGAGTAAGAGAGGTGCTTATAATAACATGGAGCTAATTACGATGATCGCATTAATTGTTAATAAGCATAACTACTTAAATAATGATGCAAGCACAACTATCAACCAACAATGCTAAAATTAACAGGACTAAAATATTCAGCAGGAAGATAACCAAATCAAAAAGAAAAAGTACAAAAATAGAAAAATAAATACAGACCCAAATGGAAAATAAAAGTACGAAATGTAAACTAAACCAGTAGTAACCGGGTATAGCATCATCCTAAAATCAAAAAGTAAAATAAAAACACAGAGAACAAAATGAAAGAATGTACATGCCAAAGTCTGATCATGTCTATACCCACTCATCAAATACATGAAAAGATAAAATAAAATTAAAAAATGAGTCCCACCATCCAACCCCTACTCATCATCACTCCCTACCAACACCAACTCTAGCCCTAAACCTCCCTGACCATCACCATTTTCATCACTCCCATCATCACCATCACCATCACCATCTCCACCCTTAACACCCTCCTCACCACCAGCCTCTAGAACAGCCTGCAGCGTAGGTCGTTGAAATGCAGACTAGGGATGAGCTAATTGGAAATAGGAATGCATGTAAGACTGCAACCTAAGGGTCTCACCGTAGAAAGAGTAGACATCGTCATATGTCCATGCGTAAGGCATGTCCTCCAGCAGAGGTGGGCATTGTGCCTGTCTCTCTCGATGAGCCTGAGCCTGAACCTGGTCCCTGGCTTTAGCCACCTCCTAACTAGTGGTTCAAGTCTTAACTTCCAGTCACTGGAAGCGAACTCTGGAATATTGCAACGGTGCCAGAAACTTGACATGACTAAAAAGTTGTGCGCTCTTATGTAACACCCAAGTATAGGTGATCATGCAAGTAATACTGGATAAGCCCAGGTCGATCCCACAGGGGGGAATATGAAGAATATATACTAAGTTATAACCTAAAGAAAAAGAAAAGATCAATATAGGAGTAAAGGTTCTAACACATCCTACTTAATTAAATTAAACTAAATAATAAATAAAGCGTAAAAAAACATAATTTATTAAATAGATAAATTAAAGGTGTTGGAAACACGTGATTCCATTTTGATTCTAACCATCTACCATGCATACTCATTAACATTCTATGGAGTTCATTCCTTTTCAGCATTCCGTATTTTTCTAAAGATAAAGAATCAATAGCCCTTACATGATCAGGACTATATCATCATAAGTGATTTTAAATACTTAAAAGACAATTTAAAACAATTTTAATTCTTGCACTCTAAATGGTGTTAGCATTCAAATTGGTTTCAAAAGGCATTGAAGAAAATAGTCTAAAGACTTAAGTTATAAAAACTATTGTGACAAACTGAACTTACTGGAACAATGTGAAGACAGATTTCTAAAACAAAAATTCTTAGAATGCTTAAAGGAATCATCTCAGGAATTTACAAATTCGATCGATTGAAGCGCTCTCGATCGATCGAGCTGCATCATCCTTCAATCTATCAAAATGACTTTCATCGCTTGACTATTCTCTGGTTCGATTGATCGAAATACCTTCCATCGATCAAACATAGGTTTTCTATATAATACATGGCAAAGGCTGGGAATCAACATTTCATCACTTATTCTTTACTTCTAAACTACAGAAACACGAATAAACAAGTATAGAAACAGTAAGCTAGAGCAATCATAACTTAAAAACTAATAAACAATTAAATAAAGGTAAAGGAAAAGAAAAACCTGGAATAAATCTGAAAATAACATGAGTAAACTTGAAATCTTGAGTCTTGAAAGGAGGGAAAAGAGTACATAAACTAACCTAACCTACTCCTAATCTACCCTAACACTAACCCTAAAACTGTTGTTTTTCGTATTCTGGGGGTCCTCTTCGTCTACTATTGTAATAGCTTATTTATAGTGTTCCTACAGATTGTACTCAACTTTTGTGAAAATTTCATCTTTAATCGACCAAACTTTCTTGATCGAACGAACTTTCAATCGATTGAACTATCTTCAAGGGCTTGAACTTCTCTACGTTTGATAGCTTTGCGTACCAATGGGAGAATGGCCATATCTCTTCACTCGGACCTCAGATTGACATCCGGTTTATGGGCACACGACCGTAACTCATAGATCTACATTTTATAAATCTTTGGAAATCTTCCAAATCTACAGTCTTTAATGTCAAAAATGGCATTTTCTCAGCTACTTCTGTTGTTCTCTTCACCAGAATCACTTTCCTTTAGCTCCACTTCATTGAAATACATTCTAATACTTGTAAAATAATGCATAAACATAAGTTTTAGCATTAATATAATAAAAAGAACATTTTTATTAAAATGTACCTAAATCTAGGGACTTGGGGATAAAAGTATGCATAAAAGACTATGTAATATGTTATGAATATCCATTTTTCACCTCTAATCACACCCTCCAACTAGCTCATTGCTAGTCCCTAGCAATGAAGCGAACTATAGCAATGTTTATTTGAACTCTATAAATTGAAAACAAAATAAAGTAAAAATCCTAACTCACTTTCACAGGAATCGCGATTGTATTTAGCGTATGCAACAAGCCTTTAAACCCCATATTTCCCCCCTAGTGGACGAGTGTTGTCTCGTGAGGGTTTCTTGTGAATCTACCCACAAAATTCTTAT
Organism: Hydrangea macrophylla; assembly: GCA_033977485.1. NCBI lineage: Eukaryota > Viridiplantae > Streptophyta > Magnoliopsida > Cornales > Hydrangeaceae > Hydrangea > Hydrangea macrophylla. Next base: position 5,306,526 of record CM066990.1, on the reverse strand, counting down.
TTATGGTAATGGTTCTTGTTTAAATGTTTTCAGGAAAACTTTTTTCCCTCTCATTTAGCAATGTGGTTAAGCTCAACAATCTCATGAAACTCTCTACTATGTCATAGCCATGTAACACATTATAGTTAATCTACTATCAAAGTCATTAGAATATTTCATATCTGTTAGTCTTTAAGTGTGTGTGCGTGAATAGACAACCAAAATACAAAATTTTAATTTCAAAGCTCGCATAACCTAAGACACTATTTTAATTTCAAAGCTCGCATAACCTACGACACTATCAAGGCGTTCATTTTGACTCAACTCGCACCGGGATTATACCCTCGAGATGAAATCACTCTGAATTAGGTGCAGTAATTATCTCACCGGCATTTTCTTTTTTTTTCTCTCTCCCTCTTTTTTTGATTTTTGTTTTTCTTTTTTATTTTTTTGCCAACTTTCCCTTATTCACACTACCAAACTTGTTGTCAATGCAACACATCTCAATCACTCTTAGGTAGAGAAAAGAAGCTAAAACTCATAGTTTGGAGTTAGGCATAAATTTTAGGAATTGTAATGACAAGGTAATTATGATAAGCTCATGAGGTTAAGTAAAGGAATATCGTAGTGGTAGACCAAGGCTGTACTATACATGTATGTTCAAAAGATGGCCTAAATCATCTTCTAAGTTAATAGGATTATTCATTTCAGTAAATTCAAGAGCTCTAGATTTTGGTAAATCCTGAACGTTCTCTTCTAGTGATCAGTCAAAATGAAGATGAAAAATGAGACTTTCAATGAGTGAAAATGCTTTTCAAAAAGTAAGAGTAATTTTATAAAACCCTCAAGAAAAAAAGAATGGCACAAAAGCTCACTTGGGTTATTAGTCTCCACTATATTCTCTCATGACATTTAAGCCATGCTTACTAATCCATTTTAGCTAAGTACAAGGTTGTCACAACGTGCTCAAAGTTGTTTGAAGATTAAAAAGCATAAAATTTACTATAACTAAGTATAGTAACCCGTATTTTCATGTTTAATTGACGATTTAGTCTTCGTAGGCGATTTTAACGAAAATTGGTCACAGGGTTATATTGGTCATTTTTCCAATTTTGTAAGTCATGAGCTAAAAATACAATTTTTGAAAAAAGTTGCGTGAGGTTAAATGATTTGGTATTCGTGTTGCAAGTTAAGAGTTTTCGATCTCCGTTTAGAAGACATCTCGATTTTAGTCATTTTGAGAAAATACCCGTTTTGTATTTATACGACTTTCTCTGTATTTATACGACTTTTTAATTATATTATTTAATAATATAATTATATTATTATAACAAAATATTATATTTTCCTAACTAGATTTCTTAAACTAACTAGCCAACCCATGTGCATTTGTGTGGTGTATGTGTTGTACATGTGTTCATTTGTGTGCTATGTATTTGTGTGGTGTATGGGTTGTGCATGTGTTCATTTGAGGACTATGCATTTGTGTGGTGTGTGTGTTTGTGTTGTGGACCACAAGTCCCAATTTGGTGAGCAAGTTTCCCAAGTCTATAAATGAATCCATTTTCTTTCATTCAATTTACTAGTTCCTCTACACTTTTATATCTTCCTCACCTCAACTCTCTCTCTCTCTCTCTCTCTCTCTCTCTCTCTCTCTCTCTCCTTCCCATGTATTAAATATACGCACACAATTATAGATATATATACACCTCGGGTTAGTGGAAAAAAAGATGAGGAGCTAAGGGTATGATTGGAAAGGTGGGTAAACTAGGTTGTGTACAATATGCTTTCTATATTCTCCAGAGTATTTCTTTGTTATCTCTACTTGTAATCTTTTCGCAGTTATGCTGAGCTTTCATTTGGAATCAATGTGCATGTGTTTATTGCAAAGTGCAATGGGACTGAGGGTCATGAGCAAGGAGCACCTACCAACAGTCCAACAGGCCTCAGGAACCGATGTACTAGAGACGGGTGATCTGAGGTGAGGTAGCTCTTTGCTATATGACCAAGAGGAACCTGGTATGATGCTCTTTGAGTGAGCGGTTGGTTCGTGTGAGCGGTTGGTTCGTATGATTGGTCTATTTATTTTATTTCATTGTACCTTTTGAGCCTTTGATATTTCTATCATATTGTATACTTCCTGGTGTGGTTTTTAGAAGCAGGAAGTGCCGATAATTGAAGCTTGGAAGGGAGATAAGGGTAAGGATGACATAGGATATCCGTGGAGAATATGAGCCTGTTGGAAGTTTTAAAGAAATATTGTACTTTTATTTTAAAGAATCAAATTGTAATTCATGTTATTTTTCAATGGAAATACGCTTATTTTTACGGGGCGTCATGCTAAGATAGTAAGCAAACTATCATTGTGTGTCACATACTAATAACATACAGAAAATAACATTAATGCATCATAACTAACTACCTTAACTATGAGAGAAAAACAAGAACCATTGTATTATCTTAAATAATAAATTTTTTTAAAACCTTTGCAAATTCTTTTTATACCTGTTAGTCTTTAAGTGTGTGTGCGTGAATGGACAACCAAAATACAAAATTTTAGTTTCAAAGCTCGTATAACCTAAATACAAAATTTTAATTTCAGAGCTCGCATAACCTAAGACACTATTTTAATTTCAAAGCTCGCATAACCTAAGACACTATCAAGGCGTTCATTTTGACTCAACTCTCACCAGGATTATACTCTCGAGATGAAATCACTCCGAATTAGGTGCAGTAATTATCACTCATGATATGGAAGCTATAAAAAGCAAATGTAAATGAAAACTAATGCTTTTCATATCTTAATTGAAAAATGGAAATTTTAGTAGATAAAGTCTCATGAAAGGATACTTTTCACTAGAAGAGCGAGATACCGTGGACAACTCTCTCATTACCTTAGCGTTAAATCCAAGTTACTGAGAATCATTAGGTCTTGAAAATGAGGTGTTTTATTAAGAAGAAAGAGATTCATGATTTTCAATTGAGTGAAAGGATGTGAATGGAATATCTACAACAACTTTTCAAACTTCCCCACATCTCAGATCTCTCTCATCTTTTTTTTTTCTTTTAATTTTTTCCTTTCCCACACTCTTCTATTTTTTATTTTTTCTCTTTTGTAACAACCATTGGCATTTTCTTTTGTTTTCTCTCTCCCTCTTTTTTTGATTTTTGTTTTTCTTTTTTATTTTTTTGCCAACTTTCCCTTATTCACACTACCAAACTTGTTGTCAATGCAACACATCTCAATCACTCCTAGGTAGAGAAAAGAAGCTAAAACTCATAGTTTGGAGTTAGGCATAAATTTTAGGAATTGTAATGACAAGGTAATTATGATAAGCTCTTGAGGTTAAGTAAAGGAATATCGTAGTGGTAGACCAAGGCTGTATTATACATGTATGTTCAAAAGATGGCCTAAATCATCTTCTAAGTTAATAGAATTATTCATTTCAGTAAATTCAAGAGCTCTAGATTTTGGTAAATCCTGAACGTTCTCCTCTAGTGATCAGTCAAAATGAAGATGAAAAATGAGACTTTCAATGAGTGAAAATGCTTTTCAAAAAGTAAGAGTAATTTTATAAAACCCTTAAGAAAAAAAGAATGGCACAAAAGTTCACTTGGGTTATTAGTCTCCACTATATTCTCTCATGACATTTAAGCCATGCTTACTAATCTATTTTAGCTAAGTACAAGGTTGTCACAACGTGCTCAAAGTTGTTTGAAGATTAAAAAGCATAAAATTTACTATAACTAAGTATAGTAACCCGTAATTTCATGTTTAATTGACGATTTAGTCTTCGTGGGCGATTTTAACGAAAATTGGTCACAGGGTTATATTGGTCATTTTTCCAATTTTGTAAGTCATGAGCTAAAAATACAATTTTTGGAAAAAGTTGCGTGAGGTTAAATGATTTGGTATTCGTGTTGGATGTTAAGAGTTTTCGATCTCCGTTTAGAAGACATCTCGATTTTAGTCATTTTGAGAAAATACCCGTTTTGTATTTATACGACCTTCTCTGTATTTATACGACTTTTTAATTATATTATTTAATAATATAATTATATTATTATAACAAAATATTATATTTTCCTAACTAGATTTCTTAAACTATACTAGCCAACCCATGTGCATTTGTGTGGTGTATGTGTTGTGCATATGTTCATTTGTGTGCTATGTATTTGTGTGGTGTATGGGTTGTGCATGTGTTCATTTGAGGACTATGCATTTGTGTGGTGTGTGTGTTTGTGTTGTGGACCACAAGTCCCAACTTGGTGAGCAAGTTTCCCAAGTCTATAAATGAATCCATTTTCTTTCATTCAATTTACTAGTTCCTCTACACTTTTATATCTTCCTCACCTCAACTCTCTCTCTCTCTCTCTCTCTCTCCTTCCCATGTATTAAATATACGCACACAATTATAGATATATATACACCTCGGGTTAGTGGAAAAAAAGATGAGGAGCTAAGGGTATGATTGGAAAGGTGGGTAGACTAGCTAGATTGTGTACAATATGCTTTCTATATTCTCCAGAGTATTTTTTTGTTATCTCTACTTGTAATCTTTTCGCAGCTATGTTGAGCTTTCATTTGGAATCAATGTGCATGTGTTTATTGCGAAGTGCAATGGGACTGAGGGTCATGAGCAAGGAGCACCTGCCAACAGTCCAACAGGCCTCAGGAACCGATGTACTAGAGACGGGTGATCTGAGGTGAGGTAGCTCTTTGCTATATGACCAAGAGGAACCTGGTATGATGCTCTTTGAGTGAGCGGTTGGTTCGTGTGAGCGGTTGGTTCGTATGATTGGTCTATTTATTTTATTTCATTGTACCTTTTGAGCCTTTGATATTTCTATCATATTGTATACTTCCTGGTGTGGTTTTTAGAAGCAGGAAGTGCCGATAATTGAAGCTTGGAAGGGAGATAAGGGTAAGGATGACATAGGATATCCGTGGAGAATATGAGCCTGTTGGAAGTTTTAAAGAAATATTGTACTTTTATTTTAAAGAATCAAATTGTAATTCATGTTATTTTTCAATGGAAATACGCTTATTTTCACGGGGCGTCATGCTAAGATAGTAAGCAAACTATCATTGTGTGTCACATACTAATAACATACAGAAAATAACATTAATGCATCATAACTACCTTAACTATGAGAGAAAAACAAGAACCATTGTATTATCTTAAATAATAAATTTTTTTAAAACCTTTGCAAATTCTTTTTACTGTGTTACATATTGCCAAACAGGCATATTGACATTAAAGCACAACAAAAAAATATATGAGGCATGCAATGACTCAATACCCTTGTCTTATGATCTTCTTAGCCAGTATGTGACCATTCATGTGGGGACCACACACCACTTCGTGTATTTCTTCCGTCATCCTTCTAGCATTCCTTCCGAACAAACGTGTCAAGTTGTGAATGTTATACCCTTTGTTTAGCTGTTTTCCTCCACAAATGATGAACTGTGTAGCAAACCTTCTGATGGCCCTTTTATCTTTCTCTGTTAACTCTTGAGGATATGCTCCTTTTTCTATGAAGTCCCATACATCTTGATACCATGGCACTTCTTTTTCTTCTTCTTCGATCACAACGATCATGCTGAATGATGGCTCATATCTTTGCTCAATTACCAGGGGCATCATCTTGACTCCTACAGGGATTTTGATCATCGAGGCTAAGGTAGTCAACAAATCTACTGATTGGTTCTCTTCCCTAGGTAGGTAGAAGAATGCCACGCTCTCAAATTGTTCCTTGAGCTTATCAAGATGACCATGATAGGGCTACAACCTTTCTTCTTTCACCTTCTATTCTTCTCTGGCCTGTGATAAAATGAGGTTTGAATCCCCGAAGACATCCAATTTTTTAAACTTCAATTTTATGGCTACTTCCATCCCCAAAATGCATGCCTTGTATTCAGCAGTATTGTTGGTTGAGTTCTAGTTGAGCTTGTCTGCCAATGGGGTATTGATCGGCGACGAATAGTTCCCGTTTATAGTCCTGAAGTTACATTTTATTAGGCCATTTCATTTATTTTTAAGTTTTTTTAAATAATTATTCTACATTTTGTAGGTTTTGGAGCTTTAACTTGGCAATGCATTCAAATCCAATGATTAGTGGCTTCGGAAGACATTTTGCGCTCAAAAAGTGATTCTGGTGAAAACTAAATGTAGTAGCAGACTCGGTAAATTGCATTTTTGACAATGAAGACTTTGAATTTAAGAAATTTCTCCAGGCATATAAAATGTAGATCTTTGAGTTACGGACAAGTGCTCGCAAATAATGAATCAATATGAGGTCCCAGTCAAAAGTTATTGCAATTCTACTATTCGTACGCAAAGTTGAGAAAAAATATGAGAAAAGTGAAAAATGGCATCTCGTTAGAGTGACCCGCGCGCGTGACCCACTCATGTGACCCATGCGAGTGACCCATTGAAAAAGTTAAAAGTGCACATTTCGAGGTACTAAAGAGCTCTGTGCGATCCGAATTGGCTAAATACATCCAGAAACATAAAACAGTAGTTTTAGTGTGATTAGGTTTAGAAAAAGCCTCCTAATCCTTAAAAAATCTATATAAATCCTATTCTAAATTACTTTTGGGGTTACACAATAGTATAAACATCCATAAAAACAAAAACTTCAGCCATTAAAGAGGAGAAAGCAATAAGAATAAGAAGAAGACCAAGGATTCCCATGGCCTCCTCCATCAACCTCTTACCAATCTTCAATTTTATGGCCGCCTAGACCGATATATAGGGTTTCAATGAAACCCTAGCCAAGTAATAGGGTGTCTTTTATGTTTTTCTTTTAGTTTTATTATGTATGGATGATGATTGCATGTTTAGAGGATTTTAATTAATAAAATTGTGTTCATTGATTAAATCGTTGCTTTCAAAATCTACTCTTGTCTTAGATCCATTTTGGATGTGATGTGCTCAATAGTCTATATTTGCTATGCTTATATAGATTATTTACACGTAATAGTGCTTATTTGAATTATGATATAAAGTAGTCTAATAGTTCATGCCTAGGGAAGACGGAGTGTGCCACAACCCTAGTTTAGTGTGAGACACTCCGTGCCAACCGAAGATGAATTATGTTGATGCTTGAATCATAGTTATCTTCTTGATGGAGGAATTGGGCTAGTAGCTACAATTCTCCATTATCATCCAATATAATAAGCTAATTAAATGCATAGATATCCTTATTATGAAGCTAGCGATGGATTTGCAATCCTAGGTTCAATATACATATTTATCAAACAACTTTTAATCGCTTTCATTATTAGATTTATTTACTTAGTTTCTTAGTTTAATTAAAATCAAAATTAAAATTATGTTTTCTTAATTAACTAGGTTTAGGATTTAAAATTAAAGTACTTTAGTATTTCAATCTCTATGGGTTCAACATCTACTTCCACACTACAAATCTTTTAAAGTAGAGTATACTTTTTATCTTGATTTTGACAAGATCAGGTATGGTCCCCACTTGGTGACACCAGAATCATTCCTACTCTATATCCTTTCATGTTGGCTACCCCATTAAAATACAACTTGCACTGTTCTTCTTTAACCTCCATGATATTCTCATCCGGGAATAGGAAGTTTCCATTTTTCTCCGAATCAATGGCGTGTTCAGCGAGATGCTCAGCTATAGTTCTTCTTTTTACCGACATGTTAGTTACATACTTAATATCGAATTCAAATAGTAGAAGTAACCAATGGGATATACGACCAGTCAGGGCGGGTTTTTCAAGGAGTTATTTTAGAGGATCCATGCTGGATATGAGCACAATCGGAAAGGCTAGCATGTAGTGACTTAGTCGGCGAGTGCACCAAACTAAAGCCCAAATGATACCAAATTGAGAGATTAAAAGCCTAAATCAACTTGATTTACCATGATTCATGAACTTCTATTATGTCTTGCATTCCTTTGTTAAATGATACCAAATTTCCAGAATAATAGAGTCTAGTTAAAACAATTTTTCAGAGACCTTATGGTCATCAAATGTCCATGGGATTATTTTTGTCATAAACTGCAATGAAATAGCTTTCTTTTGACTAACTTCATATGATTTTTGTATAATTAATTATAATTTTTACAAAAATAGTGGACAGTCCTGATCCACTGTTCCCAACACTCTTATTTCTTGAACATCAAAAATGCAAATGGGTTCCTAGTTTTTGTAAAAGTTCCCTAAGACAAATATCTAACTTTCCGTACAAGGATTTTAAACCAGCTCATGTTTAAGATCACTTTTGATAGGATTCATTAGAGGTCACTGAATCTGGAAATTTAATTGATGACATCTTCTTCTTGTTTATCATGCATATCATTTGTATACTTGTATTTATGCAATGCTAGGGTATTCTTTGGTGTCTTAGTGCAGCGAATTGAATGTCGTGGATCCGGACTACGATTTGTAGGTTTACCTCGTCTACATGTGGCTTGGTGCCCATGTATTATGTACAATCTCTACACTTTCTCTTAGAATTTTTCTAGGTTTACAACTTTGTTTTCAATGACACGATTCTTTAGAATAGTCTCCGTTTATGTGCTTATATGTTAGAGACATCTTATCTAGGATTGTTGGATGATTGCATTACATGTTCCTTTGTTTTGCTTTTTGCGACTTTGCTTGAGTCAACCCAATGTAAGTATTCTTGTTCCCTTTTGCATGTCATGACATGCTTCCTTTATTTGCATCGGTCCTGGGCGGGACTAGCCACTGTGAGTGTACATCTCTCTTGTATTGCATTTGCATCCGATTGCTAGTTCATTTAATCTCTTGAAATAATTTTCATTAGATGTTCCTTCTCCCATGTATATAATATCTAGTATGATTGAGGAAACAACACCTATTATGAATTAAGAACAAAGATATTTGAATCAAAGCCTACCATTCAGTAGGGCAAGGAAGGGGTGCTTTAGTCCTACATGGGCTCCTTCCCCTCTCGTACCAAGACCCCCGAACCTTGTTTCTAGTAATGAAGGGTGAGTAACCGGATTCAATTTTGGGCGAGTCAAATTTGGTTTCCTAATTCCTGATAAAAATTAGGTGGCGACTCTTTGTCTCTAGGATCGTGTGAGGAATTCTAGTTCCTAAAGTGTGCTCCTTGGATCCAGCCTGGGACACTATCAAGAAATGACAGAACCCCCCACCACCCCCACACGCGCGTGGTCCACAAGAGCTATAATGTTGAAAAATAAGTTCCAAACCAATGCTGCTTCGTGCTTATCCGTAAGCTACTAAAAGTACTTGCGGAGGTGCTGCTCATTCCAAGGGTGAGACATGTCCCACACGTCCAGAGTCTATAACCAGTAGGTACCCGGCCAGTTGACTCTAGTAACCCAGTAGGGTCCTTCCCAATTTGGCCCCAATTTCTCGTGGCTTGGGACTTTGGAATATTGGTTTACTGCCTTAAGAATGAGGTCTCCTACCTAGAAACTGTAGTTCTTGACTCTATTGTTGAAATACCAAGAGACCCGCTGCTTGTAGACTGCTACTTTCAGATATGCCTGATCCCTTTTCTCTTCTATTAGGTCGAGCTCCCCTTTAAGGGCTTCTTTATTGCCTTATTCGCTGAAATTTTCCACCCGGTACGATGGTAATCCAAGCTCTGTGGGGACCACTGCCTCAAAGCCATAGGTGGAGGAGAATAGAGCCTCCCCTGTTGCCGCTCAGGGAGTAGTATGATAGGCCCACAGAAGGGATGGTAGTTTTTCTGCCCAGGGTCCCTTAGCATTATCAAGCCTAGTTCTAATGGACTGCAGGATCGTTCGATTTGTCACTTCGGCATGTCCGTTAGCTTGAGGATGCTCAGGGGAAGAGTAGTGATTTTATATACCATAGCCCGAGCAGAATTACTTGAATATCAATGTGTCAAACTACTTGCCATTGTCGGTGACCAGTACCCGAGGAATGCCAAACCTACTGAGAATATTTCTCTCAACGAAACTTTCCATCTTTTTCTTGATGATTGTTGCCAAGGGCTCGGTTTTTGCCCATTTGGTGAAATAGTCCACTCCGATGACAACGAATTTAACCTGGCCTTTAGCCATAGGGAGGGGTCCGACTATGTCGATGCCCTACTAGGCAAATGGCCAGGGGCTGAGGATTGGGGTCTGGAGCTCTCCCGGGTAGTTGATCATAGGCGCATGTCTCTGACACTTGTCACACCACTTGACATATTCTTGAGAATCCTAGGCCATCGTTGGCTAGTAGTAACCTTGTAGCAGGGCCTTACGGGAAAGCGCCCGACCTCCAACATGGCTCCCATACACTCATTCATGGATTTTATGTAGTATTCCTCAGACCTGAGTAGGGTGGATACACCAGAGATAAGGAATGGAGAATCCCCTTTTATAGAAGACACTATTAGCAAGGTGGTATTGACCCGCCCGATACTTAACTCGGTAGGCTTCGACCTTCCCATTTGGTAGGCCTCCGGTGGTGAGGAACTTCAGTATAGGATCCATTGAACTAGGCCCTACATCGACCAGGTCAATGTCCATGACTTTTGAGTCGAACACACTGGGTTCATGCAACTACTCTGTCCTTATCCCGGGCAGGTCTGACTCAAAAGACAATGCTAGACGGGCTAATCGGTCGGCTCTGGTGTTCTCCTCTTGCTGGATCTGTTTGATTAAGAAACCTTTGAGCTACTTGGTGACTGACATAACTAGGGCTAAGTAGGCTACCATGTTGTCTTCTCATGCCTTATACTCTTGATTGACTTGGTTGACAACTAGCTGGGAGTCGTTGTACCCTTGAATTTGCTGTGTGCCCATAGAGGTAGCCAATTATAACCCGACCAGCAAGGCTCCGTACTTGACTTCATTGTTAGAGGCCTAAAATCCAAACCTTAATGCGTACCCTAGCTAAATCACGTCAGGCATGGTCAGGATAATCCCTGTCCTACTGCCCTGTTTGTTCGAGGATCCGTCCATATGGAGTACCCAGGTCGAGATGTCAGGAAGTGGACCGAGTGGTATCTCTGCCAAAAATGGCTTCTCTATCGGATCTGCTAGATAAGTGAACTCCATGAGGAAGTCTTCCACTACCTGACCCTTGATTGTTGTACGGGGCTGGTAGATCACTTCAAACTCTTCCAATTCCAATACCCACTTCATGAGCTTCCCGAATGTTTTAGGTCGGCCAAGGACCCGATAAAGTGGCTGATCCATGAGGACCACGATGACATGGGCCTGAAAGTACGGGTGAAGTCTTCGGGCGGAGATGATTAGTGCAAAGCGAACATCTCGATGCGGTCTACACCTTATAGTGCCCAGCTTGCATAGTAGATTGGGTATTATATCTTGTGTTCCTCCCTTACTAATGTTGAGCTCACCACTGATTGTGACACTGCCAAGTAAAGCAACAATTCTTCCTCTGGCATGGGCAGACAGAGTAGAGGAGACGATGTAAGGTATTTCTTGAGCTCTTAAAATGCCTCTTCACACTCTTTTGACCACTAAAAAGCTTTGCGGAGGATTTTAAAAAAGGCAGGCACTCATCGGTCACCCGAGAGACAAATCTATTCAAGGAAGCTACCCGTCAGGCTAAACATTGTACTTCCTTTGTTCACCAGGGTGATCGCATGTTTATGATGGCTTGAATTTTGTTAGGGTTCACCTCGATTCCCCGTCGAATAACCAGATGCCCCAAGAACTTTTCGAACAAGACTCCAAATGTGCACTTGGTTAGGTTCAACCTCATCTAGAATTTCCTTAAGATGTTGAAGGCCCTGACCAGGTGCTTGAGATGGTTGGACTCATCTTGGGTTTTGACCAGGAGCTCGTTAATATATACCTCCATTGTTTTACCGATCAAATCCTTGAACATATGGTTGACCAAGCGTTAGTAAGTTACCCCGGCATTTTTGAGATTGAAGGGCATCAACTTGTAGCAATACGTCCCCTAGTCGGTAATGAAAGAAGTCTTCTCGTTGCCCCTGGGATACATGTTGATCTGGTAATACCTCGAGTAGGCATCCATGAAAGAGAGAAGTGAGTAATCGGTTATGGAATCCATAAGGAGGTCTATCCTAGGTAGTGAATAGTAGTCCTTGGGGCAAGCCTTGTTTAGGTTAGTAAAGTCCATACACATTCTCCACTTCCCGTTACTTTTCTTGACCAGTACCACGTTGGCCAACCAGTCAAGACAGTGAACTTCTCGGACCGACCTTGCCTTGAAACTTGTCTTTCGGGAGCCATGCACCTTCTCGTCTGCTTGACTGGCCGGGAACTCGGGTCAACGTTGGGCGGTAGGACATGACCCTGGGATCTATTCTTGACATGTCTTTGTGGTACCAGGTGAAGAAGACTTGGCTCTCTCTCAGGAACTGGATTAACTTTTCTCTGAGACTCGGATCTAGGAGAGTGCCAATGTTGATGGACCAGTCGGGGAACTCAGGGTCCAGCACCACTTGACTTAGATCCTCTACTGGGCCTACACCATCCCTGGCTTCCCTCGGGTCTATCTCCTGGACGGTTGCTTGATCTCCTCTTAGGTTTCTTGGACTCTAGGGGGTTGGGAACTTGACAAATAGGTTGTATGTCGATATAACTGCCTTGGCTTTATTGAGGGTTAGTCTTCCAAGGATGATGTTGTATGCAGATGGAGCCTCCATAACCACGAACTTTGCCATCACTGAGACTTGTTGTGGGTAGGTTCCCATTAAGACTGGCAGCTCGGTCATCCCGTGAGGTTGTGTGCTTCAACCGTTGAACCCGACCAAGGGAGTGGCCATCGATCAGATCCTGTCCCTTAATATCCCAAACTTATCAATGGCTGAGGAAAATAGAATATCCGAGGAGCTGCATGTGTCTACTCCGGATGGTTACTTGATCTCCTCTTAGGTTTCCCAGACCCTTGGGGGGTTGGGAACTCGATAAATAGGCTGTATGTTGACACAACCACATTAGCTTTATTGAGGGTTGGCCTTCCAAGGATGACATTATATGCAGATGGAGCCTCCACAACCATGAAGTCTGCCATCACTGAAACTTGTTGTGGGTAGGTTCCCATCAAGACCGGTAGCTCGATCATCCCGTGCGGTTGTGTGCTTCAATCGTTGAACCCGACCAAGGGAGTGTTCACCGGTCAGATATTGTCCCTGGATATCCCGAACTGCTCAATGGTAGAGGTAAATAGAATATTTGAGGAGCTGCCGGTGTCCACTAATGCCCTCTTTACCACATAATTGGCTATAGAGAGCATCACTACTAGCGGATCATCGTGGGGATAGTGTAGGTCCTTTATATCATCGGATGAGAAGTCAGCACATTGGTTAGTGGGGAGTAGGCTAATTAGACATATAGGACATCCACTCAGGATGCCCGAGCATGCCTTTTTTTGGCCGACTATGAGTCCCTTCTGCCCGATGTTCCTCTAGAGATCACGGTGATATCACTGAGGGGTTGCGGCTGCTCGGGTGCTCGAGTGTCTGGCTGAGGTAGTCTATCCATGCTGACAAACTCGACAAGGTAACCTTGCTCGATCAGCTTTTGAACGACAATCTTTAACTTAAAATAGTCCTCTGTATCGTGACCATGATCTTTGTGGTAGCGACAGTACTTGTCCCAGTTTTTCTTCTCGGGGGGGCTCTTAGCTTTGTTAACTGTTTGAGTAGCCTCTGAGCCTCGGCGATGACCATGACTTCCTGGATAGGCTGGGAAAGAGGTGTGAAGGTGATGGGGGCTTGATCTCGACCGCCTCTTTACTGATCCTACTTCGGCTTCTTTCCCGGGACCTTCTCAGAACCCTCGTGTTTTCGCTTGGATTTTGGGGACTCATCTCCCGTGAAGCTGGAATTAGATTTTAGGAATTCTTCCATGTCAATGCATTTTCTAACCCTCTCTGAGAGTCTAACCAGGGTGGCCGGCCGGTCATGGTGGAACGACATGGCAACCTTGGTGTGCTAAACACCTGAGCAGAAGACTGTGATCGTGACCTTTTCATTCAAGTTGTGGATCTAAAGATTTTGCTGATTGAAATGGTCGACATAATCATTCAGGGATTCTCCCTTGTGCTACTTGACGGCTAGCAATCGAGTGTCTAGTTATGATCGGTAGAGCATCGCCATGAACTGGCTGACAAAGAGTTGCTGAGTGCCTTGAAATTGTCGACCTTTCGGGGTTTTAGTGTGTAGAACTACTGTGCAACTGGGCCTTTGAGGGCGCAGGGAAAGGCTAGGCAGAATAGTTCATTGGCGTTAGGAACTAATGCTATCTGAGCCTTGTAAGTCCAAACATAATCAACTAGGCTCCCCAAACCGTCATAAGAATCGAGATGCGATTGCTTGAATTTGCAAGGAACGGGGAATCCTGTGATCCGGACAGTAAAGGATGACTCGATTTCAGTGTTGGTGTAGTCGCACCCCAGCCTACAACTTAACTTCTTAATTTTTTATTGTAGGTCGTTGATTTGGGCTTTGACGTCCTCTTTCCTGGTCTTCCGCACTTTATCTGTACAGTAGATTAGGTTGGATGACGTAGTCTCTTCTTCAAAGTGCGTTGTCCGCAGGGATGGGTCATGACTCCAACTCCAAGTAATTGTGTGCCGAAGATCTACGCGGCTCCTGGCTGAGTGTTCTTGTGCTGATTCCTGGGCCGTTTGCTCCTACCCCTCCCTTCAGGCAACGTGCCTGCTATTGATAATCTCTCTGGCATCTCCCGCCCATTTGGGTTATCTCGGGCACGTTACTGGGTCCGCTCAGGGCCATGGCTACTCTCATCATTCTCGGACAGCCTGAAAGTCGGAGGGGATACTAGTGCTGTATAGGCATGCTGTTGATTCCGCACAGGCAGGCTATCGTATGCATCGTTCTCGAGCTGATCCTCGGCTTGAGGGAGTTTATCCTATCGGGCCAGCAGTGCTTCAATTTGCTCCTGAGTTTAACGCTGGCCCTCCAGGAGTTGGGCGAGAGTCACAGTGATCTATTCGAAAGTCATGGATACAGTCGGTTGCCCAGCCTGTGAACCCACCTGACTCGTCGGGACAGTAGTGTTCTTACCCTTCTTTGGTGGCATGTTGATTAGTTATGTATTTGTTTTGGAGAAAGCTTGTCGTTTCCCCAGACAGTGCCAAGCTGATGAGGCCAAAATATAGTTAGAGGTAAGAAGAATTAAACAAGAAGGATTTGAGTATGGTTCGACCCCGTTAATTAGGAGACTTACATCCACGTGTGTGTCAGAGCACTGTCACTAACAAATCATCAATGGCCCTTGGTGAACTAACAAAGAGGGTAGTACTACCAGAGACCGGTCGGGTATATGCATATGAGTGTCGTGTATTGCTATTTTGCCCAAAGAGAATGCGATCCCTTCAATGGGGTGAGTGGTCCCTTTTATAGGTACAAGAGACCACTCATACAAGGACAGTAAACTGATTAGGAAGCACAATCTAATTGCAATTGACTAACACAAATCATGAGAGTTTTTTACGTGGATTAGGAAACTATTTCGGCTTCCCATTAGTCTTCTAGTCGAGGTAAGAAACTGTATGGAGCCTTCATGAAGTAGGTCACTAGACATGCCCGGGAATTACCCATCGTAGGATGGACCCGCATCATGAGCCCAACCTTTATTTGAACCGGGTGGTCTTACATGGGCATCTCGGGATGGTTGCATGGTGAGCGTCATTACCGGTTACCTCAACGTTCCTTGCTGAGGTGGCAGAGCTTGATCTTGACTGATTTTTTTGTAGGTATCAAAACCCACGTAGGGTTTTAAAAAGAAAACTTCTATAAATAGAAGGCCCTCTCATATGCAGCCAAGAAGAAAAAAAAACATAGCCTCCCTCATTTTTTAACAACCTTATTTGGCTCAAACAAGAAGAGCTCCCCAACCTTTAGGCTTTGTTTGTTGTCAACCAAACACCTCAAAATCATCACCACTGCCACCACCACTAAAAACCCATGATCACCACTCAATTACCCACTGACACTCACAACCATAGCTCCCGAAGCTGCCCAGAAAGTCAGAAACTAAAAAACCCTACCAGTGGGTCCCCGTCAAAGAGATAAAACTAACCCAACTGGTCAGACCAACAAAGAAGGCCCCACAAAGCTCCACACACTGCCAAAAAGTCTCACGCACTGCCGCTGGCTTCTGTTGTCTCAGACGACCAACCTATCCATAGTCGCCGGAGACTACCACCACTAACTATATTGTCTAGCCAAGACGATCCAGACGCCAGTGGCCTGACCTCTAAATGATGGTGTGGTAGTCCACGTGGCAGCTAATGCCATATGTCAGTGTTTGATTTGCTAGTCAATAATGACATAGCAGTACACATGGCAGTGAACGCCATGTGTAATCTTCTGGTTAGTGGGTCAGTGCTGACATAGATTGCTGACTAGGCTAGCAGTTCCTGATTGGTTATTTAACCGTTGAGTCAGCATTGAGTCAGCTGCATGTAGGGAGGTAGAACGGAGGGCTGGTGGCATATGCAGCACGTGCGGCCATCCCCAATGAACTTTAGAGGTCGGTCGCCAGTGTTTGGATCATTTTGGCTAGACGATATGGTTGGCGGTGGTAGTCTTCGGCAAATATGGCAGGGTTGGCCATGGAGGGAACAAAAGCCAATGGCGAAGCGTGAGCTCTTTTGGCAGCTCGTGGAGCTTTGTGGGGCATTCTTTGGTGGTTTGGCCAGTTAATTTAGTTTTGGATCTTTGAGGGGGACCCACTGGTGAGAAGAGTGGATGTGATTAAGGCCCTACTTAGTGGCTTTTTCAGTTTCTCAGTTGAGCTAAGGCTCTGTTTGGTTTGGGCTTATTTTCTAGACTTTCTGGGCAGCTTCAGGAGCTGTGGTTGTGAGGGTCATTGGGTAATGGAGTAGTGAGCATGGGTTTTTAGTGGTGGTGGTTTTGGTGATGGTTTTAAGATGTTTACTTGACAACCAAACAAAGCCTAAAGGTTGTGGAGCTTTTCTTGCTTGAGCCAAACAAGGTTTTTAAAAAATGAGAAAGGTTGTGTTTTTTCCTTCTTGGCTACGTATGGGAAGGCCTTCTATTTATAGAAGTTTACTTTTGAAGCCTTACATGGGTTTTATACCCATGTAGGTGAGACGCAGAGAGGTAGTTTCCAATCATTGATCGGGGTGATTGACCGATCCTGGACTTCGATCTTTGATATTTTTCAATTCGGGTGTCCGATTTGGATTATTCACAAAGATCCGGGCTTTGGTTAGTGTCCTCTTCAAATTCGTATGGTTGGATTGAAATTTGTTCGAAACTCGAAAACGGTTCCGTTTTCTTTAGACTATCAACGTTTGTTCTAGATCATCTAAACTTCGACTGTCGATATCTTTTGATTCGGCCATCAGATTCTCTTGCTTCAAGATGGTCTAGAATCATATTGACATTCTCTTTGAATCAATATGGTTCGATTAAGAATCTCTGACATTAAAAATGACTGTTATGCCCTTGTCTTTCCCAATTGAGCTTTACAACTTCGGTTAGCCGTCGTTTCTTCTCTGATTATCCGATTGGGCTCCCTTGACTTGCAAAATTCCCATTTTCTCTAAATTTCCATCTAGCTATGCCCAGTTGGACTTTCAACATTTTTGGATTGATGATCTTATCCTTTTTCCTTGATTTCGGTGTGCCGAAATTTTAATCCAAACCCAAAACTCTGTCAGTAATCAGATTTCGATGATTCGAAGTGCTGTGGGCACGTATTGTCACACTCCATGTTGCGATAATTACGGGAAGTAAGCTCCTTATCGGACTCGTAGGCTCTTAAAAAGTTTCAGATCGTATGATTGTCCAAACACCAACTTAAATAAAATATCAGAGTAATAATAGCAGCGAAAATGTTCTAAGTTTAGCATAATCAACTTCAGAGTCTTACAATCTCCATTATACATACTTACATTATAATCATCCAAAATAAAAAAAATAGAAGTCTAGAAGCCAAATGGCCGATAACAACAACAAAATACAAGCTAGATAATAAAATTCCCCAACGGGAACAGAACAGTTTCAGCATCATGAACTCCTCTTTAACTGGTGAAGCCCCAACCTTCTTCATCCACGATCTCATCTTCATGGTACTCGCCCAGTGGAATAGCATCTCCAACACCTGGAACTGCAGCAGCTAGACACGGATGTCCAGGGCCACATGCCCATTAGCTGAAAGCTAAGCAAAATACTACAAAGCATAAATAATATGAACATATACACCATTTACGTTATCACTCAAAAGTTATCACGACGTTACTCAAGTTCTCACCCCAAACCCAACGTTTTTTTCCAACCATGCAACCACAACAATGCAATGCGACACGCATGAATCCATTGTGCCAACAACTCACAACTGACATTACTAGTTTTTGCCAACTCACAACCACAACATTGGTAGTACCATCTTCTACCTAACCACAACAACATCGAATCAACGGTACTAGTTTTATATCAACACACGACAATTCAACACATCATGCCCAGTGTGGATATCGTAATTTAACCACGCTTTTAAACTTTTTCAAATTTTAAATTCAAATACGAGTCACCACTTAATTTTTAAAAGAAAATCTAAAAACCATTTTAAAAACAAACTGATCTTTTGGAAATCAAAAATTTTTAGGTCCAGGGATTATGGAATGAGAGCGGAAGGAGCCTGGTGGACTAAAACACTCTCTCTCATCTTATCACGTGATAGGCCTCAACTCAACATCCTTTTGACCGAATTTATTAATTCAAGCATGCCCTCAATTAATACATATATATACATCACAAAAACCATGTTGAAAGAGGTGTAAGATTGCTAAAAAGGCATACAAAACCAAGTAGATTCTTCTAGCCAGGAAAATGATATGGAATAAGGAACAAAGTAACTTACCCGGGATCCAGCCGTGAATATTAAATGTGCAATGCATACAAATAAATAGAAACCTAGAAAAGGGTCCCTAACACATATATATACATAAGACAAGACCTAGTCTAAGGTATCGCGCATGGAGTCAAAAATCAATAAAATCAAGAAATAAAATAAACTAGAGAAATGTCGAGAAATCGTACCTCCATAGTGCTACAAAACAAAGATTAGTCCACATACCTTGAACATAATATAATATCAAATCCTAACCATCATGCCCAACTCTATAAATATACAAGTCTAAACTAGGAGTCAATGTAATATCAATATAGATATGATACGATCCCAACATGATCACAAGGAACCCATGATTAGGTTCAACTAATTATTATTTAACACAACCAAAATAATGTCCTAATTGCTAGATTCAATACACATGTGATGTATACATGAACATGAACAAGAACAAGCTATGAATCACTCATTGATTTGGATCACTTAATCTCTAGATTTAAGTTCAATTAATCACATTTTAAACGTGGTTTAAGCCTTAGGGCATAGAAAGATCATTTGGGTCATGAATTTACAAAGAGCAGACCAGATTTTCAAAAAAAGAAAGAACATACCTCCCATGGTTTGATCTTAATGATTTTTGGATATGATGTGCCTCTATGAGTTTAGTTTCTAACCCAAAAAAGAAAATCAAAGATCAAACAGTCCATTCTTTGGGAATTGGACCAAAATCAGACAGCACTTAGAATTTAACAACTCTCTGTCTAGAGTTTTTGTGTGATTTTTTAAAAAATAGTAAACGAATCTGAATGACTCCAATCTTTTTAGGGGATCTTAATAACACATTTAACTTTACAGAAAAATTTATTTGAAATAAAAAAATGCTTGGTTAAGACTCTGATCTATTCAAATCAAAACTAATTTACTGTTCTAAAATTTTGGACAGAGAGTAACTAGTTAACAAATCCTCATATCAAACCATCGTAACCACGAAATCTCATAAAACAAAAATTGCAGCGATACATCTATGAGTTGGGGATAAATTCCAATTGGTCTCACTCAATTCCAATGGATCATGATTTAATTAAAAATCTTAGATCACTGCTGGTTATTGAATTCACTGCACCAATGTTGACATCTAAGCCATGAAAGTTGGCTCTTCTTAAGTCTTAATTCCTCTCTCAAGTTGATGATCCTTGAGAAATATAGACTTTTTTTATTCAATTCTCCTCCCAAATTAATGGTCCCTGGAGACTAGATATGACCAATCCATATGAACCTCAATGGAATATGGAGAAGATTCCATGAGATTTCAAATTGAAGGATCCAAATCATGAGGCAACACTTGAGTCCACTAATTATGTATGGATATAACTATGATCTACCTTATTTTCCATATAAATTATAAGATTATAGAGAATTAAAGGATCAAACTCGTGGGAATCAAATGAGATATTGAATATCTCACAAATCCTATGAGTAGAATACAAACAAAGAAGAGATGAAATCAAGATTTAATTGATGATCCAAGTCAAAATTCTTTTTATAAACTTGTTTAGCCTCAAATCCTTAGCTACTTAGATTCAAATCAATGACAACTAATGAGAATTCAATAGCAATTCTAGTGGTGTGTGATGAACTGAGGTGGGAAGAGAGTTTTTGAAAATTGTGTAAAAGGTCCCAGAGTTCTATGAATTGTGATTGAATTAGAGACAAACAAAGTCAAGATTAGAATATTACCTCTAGAAATCTTAAGATTTTCCTTGTTCTTGGTGAAGATCTTCCAAGTCTTCAAGTTCTTCTTCAAAATCCTTGGGTTTTCTTACCAAATTCTGTCAATTCCTCACAATTGTATATATATCTTCAATATTTCCTACTTTTTTCCCAAAGGCCCTTGTAATGGAGATGAACGAACATCTCTTTATATAGACTAATTTCAAGGGGTCAATTTGGTAAATTCAGGGGAAAAACCCATATGCAATGATATTCAATACGTATTGATGAAAAACAGTATGTTACAGCGGGCGACACTGAATGAGTTGTTTGCGGCACTCACTGGCTGTCTGCGTGGCACTCGCTGAGTGCCGCTGGCTTTGCTAATGCCGTTTCTAAAAGAATTATCCCCCCTTTATTTTTTTTAAATATATATTTATATAAATTATATATATTTATATATTTATTTAAATCTTTTTTGTTTTCTTTACTTTTAAAATTCCTTTTCCTTTTTTTTTTTTTCAAAAAGTTTTCTATATTTTATATCAGAATTAAATCTTCCAAACTATTTTTCTTATACGCATTTTATACCCGTATTTCCCCGAACACCTGGTTTTTCTCTTGAAAACTTTATTTGAGACTGAAGAACCTTCCGAAGAGCTTGAATTATTGAGAAAGAAATCTTCGAATTCTGTGTAGTACCCGTAAAATCCGTAATACTTTAATTAATGTAATTTCCTAATTTCCTAAGCCAGACCTTATATGTTAATATTTTATTTTTAATATATTTGGTTGTCGTGAAATATTATAACTGCACATTATGATTTATATATATAGTTCATTGCAGTAAATTTTTATAATTATAGATTATTATATATTTTCGCTGCCGCTAACTTATAACTATAGGTTATAGTACATATATTTTCTTTGTTGCCTAAGTTTAGATACTTGTAAACCCAGACTGTAATTAATTGGACCCAGTTGTATTAGACCTGGGCTGAAATCTTTAGACCTATACTAAGAATGTAGACTCGGATTGATAATTACGCGTTAAATCGTAAAATCTGCGTTTATTTAGACTGCATGGCACGTAGTCCTAAGCGACGACTAAACCACACAATTATGGAAACGAGAATCTTTCCTAAAATAGCCTACTGTGCAACCTAAACCACCAAGACCCATTGGATAACTCCCTCGCCCAAACAACCTCCTTTACCCGCAGGGAAAACGCCCCCCCCCCCCCCCCCCACCCCTCCCCCCCCCACACCCCACAACTCCACCACTGGCACACACTTCCACCCCCCTCTCAAATCAGTTTATCACCCATCACCCTCACTCACTGCTACACGCCACCCTCCCCACCTCACCAAACAATCACCTCTACTGCCCTCACTGTCACCCTACCCTCTGCCCTCACTGTCCCCCCTCTGTGACCCGTAACTAACATAAGCACACACACGTTTTATATATATTGTAAATATGTAATGCACTGAGTCTATATATATTATATATATAATAATATATGTAGTGTATATGTGTATGATATTATATTATTTATAGAGAGAAGGAACCGAGAGATTGAGAGTTAGAGAGAGAGAAAACCCAAAAGGAACCAAACCACGTTCCCAACCCCACTGCTCCTCAACCTCTCTGCCCCCTACCTCTCACCTCAGCACACACATACACACATAACCCGCAGATAACAGCAAAGAAGAAGAAGAAGAAGAAGAAGAAGAAGAGGGAGAAGAGGAGAGAGACGGGCCAAGAGATAGAGAAGGAGAGGACCCAAGCCGAGACCACACCGATGAAGGTAACGCCTCACGCTCCCTCTATATCTTTCTGCAGACACACAGACTCACACTCACGCCCACGCACACCCCCGAAATGACCCAAGACCTCGGCCATGGCCAGACCACCATTAAAGCTCCGGCAAGCTCGGGTTTTTTGACCGTCACCAAAATTAGTAAAACCAACGCCAAAATGACCCTACCGACCCCCTTAAGACCCTCGATGAATAGCTCGAAGATTAAGTTGCGTTTGGATGACCAACGATCGAATTATTCTTTTAAAAATGCAACTATTTTTGCCCCCATATGGACAGACCATTAAGAGTTAGACTTCAAGACCTATACCGTTAGATACGGCTCGTCGAGGCACTCGATTTCGATATAAAGTTTGCATATTTTCATTAAGATTTGAGTGAGTTATGACCATTTGAATTTTGGTGTACAATGTGTACATGTATACATATAATATATGTATATGCCCACTGTGTTTCTTCACGTTGAAGAAGAAGGATGAATTAGGGCTAAGGCTTGTTTGGGAAAACTGCTATTGGCTCAGCTTATGTGTGTTAGAAAATGAATTTGCCAAACATGAACCTTAGGCCTTAATCATTATTTAATTCATTACCTAATCCATTAAATTATTAGTAATCTTGCTTCATTAGTATTTTTATATTGTTATTATTCTACGAACTATGATTAGTAAATAATTAGCTATTACTAGAGTTTTTCTAATTATTAATTATGCCATAATTAATAATTAAGAATTGTTTTAATATTTAAAGTATGGTCATGTTCACGATTTAGGATTAATTAATATTAATCCGAGTTAAATTATAGATTATAGATTTTATATTTTAAAATATTAGTGTAGTATTCGGTTAATTATTTTAGTAAATAATTAACTATTATTATTATTTTCTTAATTTTTCACTATTCGATAATTAATAACGAAGAGTCTTTATTGATAGATAAACATTGTTTATGTATTTGATTAGTAAATAATTTGTATTTAAATATTTAGAAAAATATTTTAAGTCTGTTTAACTAATTAATTTATTATCATTAATAAAAATAAATATATTTAGTATTTAATAAATACTAAATAAGTGATTTCTTTATTTTAAAAATAGATAATAAATACCTATTAAGTGTTTTAAATTCTAAAAGTTAGGAATATGTTCCTAATATT
The DNA here is from genome assembly GCA_033977485.1 of Hydrangea macrophylla. Taxonomy (NCBI): domain Eukaryota; kingdom Viridiplantae; phylum Streptophyta; class Magnoliopsida; order Cornales; family Hydrangeaceae; genus Hydrangea; species Hydrangea macrophylla. Next base: position 5,283,021 of record CM066990.1, on the reverse strand, counting down.
ATTTTATCCTGTTTTTTAAATTATCAATTTATAAAACTATGTCTTGTTATTTTTTTTAGTAATTATCAAGGAGCTGTTATTCAATGTTTAATTATTTTAAATACCAGACAAGCTCCGAAAATTATGACAAAAATACCACTAGCCTATTTTAAGGTCTAGTATTTAATAAAAATACTTCTAAGGACCTCTCGTCCTTCTAAATTATATTTTAGAATTAAAGGACTCCGAAGACTACAATTATATAAGTATTATTTCAATAATTCATAATAAATAAACCGTAACTCAAAAAAATACGCGGTCAGTTCCCAGAGTCTTAGAATAATGCCTAGAACGTCCCCTTAAAGTTTGATAACCTTTCAACGCCGTAAAAAATACAGCTTATTTCTAGGGCCCAAACTGGTACAGAAAACCCAGCCTTTTATGTGACGGACTCCGATTTGAGTCTAGTCAATGTCGTTGGACTTAGAATGACACGTAGATCACTACCTTGAGGTGTATATCCTCATTTGATAAAATTACCATTATACCCCTATCATTAACACATACGCATCATCATCATTATTCTATTGTGCGTTGTAGGATTGTGACTTATCCGCTGTTCGGAGAGTCCTAAGCTGGACAAGATATTCAGGTGAGTGTTTCTAACCTCACTCCCAATATACATAATGACTACTAGAGTATTTGTATGTATGTACCGTATTTATGATGGTTATTCGATGTGCTTAGATGCTTATGTTATATATCTGTTATGGAATTGATTGCTATGAGACAAGCATGTTAGATATTATTATGATATATTGATAAGAAGTAAAGGGAAAGAACTATATGTGATAGTCGTGATGAATAATTGATTATGGAATATTAGTTAGTACGTTTTGTATATCAATGTTGATTATATGAGCACGTTGTTATTATTGCCTTGATAACCATGCTTAAATGTACAAATGAGAATAAAGAGCATGATAACGTTTCATTTATATGTTTCACCTAATGTAGTTATGTTATCAAGAATCATGTAATTGAAGAATTACATCACGGTGTCAGTACAAGCAGTCAGTGTCAGTGTCAGTGACTCCGGCCAAGTGAGGTCGTGAGTTGAAATGTTTGGCAGTCTTGGAAATTGGGAATTAACATGATTAAGATTCTTGTGTCGTGAGTCATGAGTCGTTACGCTTTGGAAACCATTCAAAATGATAAAGAGACGTAATAACGGGACAGTATGATTGAGATATTGATTGTTGTGATTGTAATAGTAAGAGAACAGTTACAGCTGTTATTGTGCCAATTGTCCGTGCAAATCGCCGGAGATGGCACATGTGTCTGGGTTTACCGTCGTACTGCTTAGCAGTTAGTGCTCTAATGTACTAGTCGTCCGAGGTGCTTTGCCGGAGATAGTACACACGTTGTGTGAGTTTGCTGTGTTGCTGTATATCATGCACTAGTCAATTACTAATGTACCGTCCTCTGCGGTGAGCTTGCCGTGAGAGTACACATGGTGTGTGCGCTTGCCACCATGCTTGCATAATTGCAGTTAGTATTTTGATGTGCATCTCGTCTGGTGGTGATTCACCAGTGAGGGTATAGACGATCGAGTCAATTCTACCATTGTGCTATTTGGATTATGAGGCTGTAAGGCAACGATGTTATTATGAGACCATGAGGCGACGATGTTATTATGAGGCCGTAAGGTGACGACGTTACTATGAGGCCGTAGGGCGATGATGTTAAGTATGAAATGAGTATCAGAGTGCGCAGTGGAAGCATAGTTAGTATTATGAAAGTAAGCTCAGAATAAGTTGTCGTTGTGGGTTTTATAACTCGATGCTATTGAGTTGCATTGGTTATGGGATTTTATATTCCAGTGTTTGGGTTTGGGTTCATTGAGTACGTATTTACATCCACGAGCATAATGGAAATGAGAAATTGATTAATACGAATATATTGTTATGATTTCGAGAATTAGACAAGCATGTTTATGTTAATCCTGTTATTTGTTTAATGGTAGATGGTTAGTAATTACATCATATGTTAATTGATACCTTTGCTATGTCTGTATGAGCGACGTCAATCAATAATGGACTAACAGCATCCTAAGATGCAAAGTAATAACGTGAGATGAGTAGTTCGTGTATGTATATTGGTAGTGAATATGGTTATGAACACCCACTCAGCTTTGTTGCAAAGCGGATGGCATATTACGCCAGGACAATCCAATGTCCAGATTTCTTTGCAGGTTGGTCAGAGAACAATTCAGCCTTAAGAGTAAGATGCTAAGGAACACTGGAAGGGTAGATCTAGACTGAAGATCAAAGATAGCCGTTGGCATTGTGTATTTATAACAGTCTATTGTATTAGCATTGAGACCTATAATTTGCAATTGTTTAAATTGTTTAGATTGAAGTTTAAGTTACAATTAGCTTTCTTCCCTTTATTTTCATATTGTTTCTAGTGTTAGAGGATAGGACGGCTTTCAATCAAGTCATTCCCTATGGGTCCAAAAAGGAAATTTTAAATTTTCCCTATTTTTGGCTACTCCGGGGCGTGACATTCTGCCAGACATTATCATCATCGGTCTAGAGTTAATCATCCCTTGAATTCATCAGTCGGTCAAAATTGGGGTGTCTACAGTTTGCCCCTCTTTGATAGAGCTCGTGGAGTAATGTATATCACAAGTGAATGTCGAAGCCTGTGTGAAGATAAGCATTTGACTGAACTGTCAAATTCAGGTAAAAAATAAAGTGCGCTGCAAAACAAGATGCCTAGATGGTCACTGCTGGTCATGCTCAATGGTGAGCTACCTACGTATCCCAAAGGGAATCAGACGAGGACGTAGTTTGGGTACAGGGCAAAACTCAGGTACAAACAATCATGTAGATGAATGCACCTATCTTATCGTGATGCACATTCTCATGCAAATGCTTTTCAAAAAAATTGAAATGAAATGAGACTAACCATACTAGTGTCATGCTCGCCCTATTTTTATGGATTTACTACATGATGTGTGAAGCATGGTGCGTCAACCAAGATCACTGATTGTTGGTCGATGTAAATCTATATCAAGGACCAAGAAGATATAATTGACTGAGAAATTTGGTCAACATAAATCCGTTATGGAGACAGAGAATGCAAATCAGTTAAATTCCCAAACAAGGTCAAATGCAAATCCATTGCGAGGACCGAGGATGCAAATCTATTACAGCCCTAAATTTGATTAACGTAAGTCCGTAATGAGGATGGAGAATATAAATCCATTATATTCCTAAACAGGCCAACACAAATCCGTTACAAGGGTCGAGAATACAAATTCGTTACATTCCCAAATAAGGTCAACGCAAATCTGTTGCGAGGACCGAGGATGCATATCTGTTATACCCCCAAATTTTGATCAACGTAAGTCCATTATAAGGATCGAGTATATAAATCTGTTATATTCCCAAATAGGCCAATACAAATTCGTTACGAGGGCCGAGAATGCAAATCTGTTACATTCCTAAACAAGGTCAAAAATAAACCCGTTACGAGGATCGAGTATGTAAATTCATTATACCCCTTAATATGTCCAAGATTATTTAGCCATGAAGTCAGTCTACCACGTCACCAGGAGGTGCGAGTTACCTCGGTAATGGCACCAGTAGCCGAGCAATCCCGAGGTGTTTGTCAGGACCGCGCGGTTTGTATCAACAGGTTGGGGATGAAAGGTCGCGGCATCTCGTGGACCTGGCCTAACCACCAGTTTCCTAAATCATCTGCAAGACTACAAGAGGGAATGTGGCAGTTTCCTAAACCACTTAGGAAACTCTCCCCAAATTATGCAAATCAATTGTAATCAGATTAAGCTTCCTAATCTGACTGACTTACTATGTAAGGGTGGACTCTTGTGCCTATAAAAGAGCCCACCTACCCTGTCTAGAGGGACCCGAAAAGAACTCTTTAGCTAACAGGCATAGAACAGAGAACTCCTTAATACACATATACCCGGCTGGTATTACTGGTAGTGTCATTCCTCTTTGTTGGCTTACCTGGCCCGCCGGTGATCTGCTAGTAAACGCGCACAGATGCAACCGTGGACGTAGGTCACCTCGTTAACGGGACCGAACCACATACAACTTGTTCTAGTCTTTTTTTCTCTCTAAACTCTTCTTACTAATTTTTGGCATCATCAGTTTGCCGCCGTCTATGGGAAACGACAGAGTTTTTCACCAACAAATTCTTGACTGATCATCATGCCGCCTAGAAGGAATAAGAAGGCCACTACTCAGCCCGATCAGGAGGATTCGCAGCCTGGGCGATCAGCTGCCTCCATGACCACTGAGCAGATAATGGCAGCGCTGGCACAATTCTTGGAGGGCCTGCACTGAATGCAGGAACAAATGGAGGCACTTTTGGCCCGATAGGAAAAGCACCCTGCACCAGAAGATCAGCCCGAGAAAAGTGCTCCCGTTCAGGATACCGCTCGGGCGCAAAGGCGAGCCTGTTATGCCCCGGTGTCCCCATCGGACTGGGAACACTTCGATGATGGTAAGCACAGCCAGGCGACCAGGCGTTCACAAAGATGAGCTCGGCCCAATCCTCGCTGGGTGGAGGATGCCAGAACCATCATCAATCGACGGCGCGCGGCCAGAGGGGAAGAGTCAGGCCGGAAGGCCCAGGAATCAGCCAAAGACCCTCCGGCCCTGAGCCAGGGGGATCTTAGGCACACGATTTCTTGGACCCGGAGCCGGGTCCTATCCCCAAGGTTGATGCTCTTTGAGGAAGAGGCCTCGTCGTCCGATCCGACCTACCGCTCGGATATAGAGTAGAGGATCGGGCGGGATGACGTCAAGGCCCAGTTCGAACAACTGCAGCAAATTGAGAGGTTGAGCCACAAGTCTGGCCACGACCTCACAAACACGGAGACGGAATCACCCTACATCGCTTGGCTGACGCAGTTCCCTATCCCCCGAAAGTTCAAACCCCCTCACCTTAGCTCCTATGACGGCACAAGGAGTCCGGTGGACCACATCCGCACTTATAAGGCACAGATGACACTGGTCACCACGGTGGATGAACTACTATGCCTGGCCTTTCCCAGTACCCTCAAAGGGCCAGTAGCACAGTGGTTCCATGCTTTAAAGCTCTGGACGGTCGATGACTTCAAAGCCCTCAGAAAGCTGTTCATCAGCCAGTTTGTTGGGATACTCGACTGGTCGCAACCGGATACTCAACTGCTGACCGTCAAGTAGCACAAGGGGGAGTCCCTAAGGGAGTATATGGACCATTTCAATCAGCAAAGGCTTCAGATCTGCAATCTCAATGAAACGGTCGCAATTATGGCCTTCTGTTCAGGAGTTTAACACACCAAGGTTGCCACGCCATTTCATCGCGAATGACCGGTAACTCTAGTGGAGCTCTCAGAGAGGGTCGAAAAGTACATAAACACTGAGGAGTTCCTGAAGGCAAAGCGTGCCAGCCAGGCGGGAGACGAATCCCCGAAGGCCAAACGCAAGCGTGACAGATTTGAGAAGGGCTCGAGAAAGAAGCCAAACCAAGATCAGAAGGATGTCCGGGGTCAGCCCCCGATTGCTTTTACACCCCTTTCTCAGCCCATACAAGAAGTCATGGCCACGACCGAGGTGCAGAGGCTGCTTCAACAGCCAGCAAAGCTTAAAGCCCCGCCTGGGAAGAGGAATCGGGATAAGTTTTGCCATTTTCACAAAGATTACACCCACAACACAGAAGACTGCTTCAAGTTAAAGATGAAAATTAAAATATTGATCGAGCAAGGCCATCTAGCAGAGTACATTATAGCAGATGGACGGCCCGCACAAGGAGCCCGAGATCCCGGTGAACTCCAGCCTCTCGGTCAAATCAATGTGATCTCCGAAGGAACGTCAGTCGGAGGGGATTCACAGTCGGCACGGAAGAGGCATGCTCGGGCGTCTCGGGCGGATGTCCGACAGGTCCAATCCACCGACTCCTCCCCAACTGACGTTCTGACGTTCACCTCTGACGACTTGCAGGGCATCCACTTGTTAGGGATGTATACTAAAAGTCATGCTTTATGTAGTTAATTTATTATTTTAATAAAATCAGTTATTCCATTTTTATGAGAATCTGTGTGGGCAATGTTTGTATTATATTATTTATTTAATATTATACATGTGTGTCTCTCATTCTACATAGTAGGTGGTTTGGTGTGTAGAGTTCGGCTTACACACGGAAGATCAGACCACCAGATATTGTAGAATGTAAGATTTTGGTTTACAGTCTTAGATGGGATTGGACACACCATCGGTAGGACTGCAGCATGGTGTTGTAGTAGGCTTATCTTGACTGCGGGAAACGGTACAGTTTCAACTCACTATGCTGGTACACTTTGTGTATTAAACAGGACCGACTTGGGGTAATTATCTTTATACTGACTTGTAAGATAATTAATACCTCATGGCTATTATGAGTGCTTATGCTCTAAATCCTAAGTTAGTTTATAGACACGTACATTTGATATTTACACTTTGATCCCTAAAAGGGTGAGATCCTTAAATGGGTCAATATCTCATTGGATTGGCTAGCAATATTAATTGTGTGGTGAATATTAATTAATGATGGCATCCATGTCTCAATTTTGGGATTGATGATATCCCCTTGAGAAAGCTTATAAGTTTTGATTATGTCAAACCCTGCACGTGGATTTTGTATCCAACATATCAGATAAGTTAAGCAGAGGATCTCAAGGAATTTTAAGAGATTAACTATATATGATTGTCAGTAATTATATTTAATTAATGGATATCTGTAATCTTAACATGGGGAGATAATAAGCATTTAATAACATGGAGCTCGAAATATATTTTTGAGATAAGGGTAGGAGTGCAATTATAATTCTTTAGTGGTATGAATTATAATTTATGGAAATAGGAATCTGATTCAGTTTGAATTAGGGTTTCCTAATTCCATAAGGAAGCCTATTCCTTATTGACTTCTTATGGTCCCTATCGTAGCCTATATATATGCTGCCTTGGCTCTTCTCTCAGGTTGCATGATTTCACATTCTAAGCTTCCCTTGACCTCCTACCTTTCTTCTAGAAGGGTTTCCACCAAACCTTAGTCTCTGTGAGCATTCAAGAGACATAGGAGTGAAGATAGCTAGTGTCGAACAACGCTCACTAAAAGAACTTCGGACTGCTAGATACTGATCGAAAGTTGCTAAAATTTTTACACGACGTTCCTGACGTCGAGACGGAGCTGCTGTAAAAAATTCAAGTAAATCGGAGATCGTTTAGTCCTCCTGACGAACACATCTTTATCGGATCAATGTGATTGGGATTGAATCGTCACAGCAATCAAAGAGAGTGTTATAACTGGGATTAGAAAATAGAACGTAAAGAGGGAAGAGTAGAAAACATAAAGGATTTCGAAAGAGCCCACACTCAGTTCGATATTCTGGCAGCAAAGGAATATGGTAGAAGATCGTGAGCTGTTATCGAGCCCGTGTTCTCGATTCATCTACTACAGCAATCTGTTTTTGCAGTTCAAGGTAACCCTAGTTTTCGCCCTTGTAGGGTTATTGTAGCTCTCACCTAAATTTTTTACAGTACCAAGTTATACGCACTGTCAATGGATTATGGGAATGCAGTTTCCTAACAGTGGTATCAGAGCAACGTTGATTCTGCGTATGGGTTGGACGCAACCATGTTGTCCAATAAAACAGATCTTATGCGTGTTTTGATGGATGGATAGAACGTAGAACTGTGCTAACTCTTGTTTTGCAGCGTTCTTATTCCACTATTATGGTCACTAGTTTTGTGTGATTGGATCCCACGATGGGTTTATTCGTGGTTAATATTGCTATTTTGATATAGCATGTGAACTCCTTTATGGAGGCATAGGATTTGTGTGTATTGGATCCCACGCTTGATTGATGCATGGTTAGTTTACTGCAAATAAATAGCATGTGAACTCCTTCATGGAGGCATAGGGTTTATGTAATTTATCTCAAGTAAATCCGTGAAGATGGTTCGTGAGAGTAGTTTTACAAGCAATTTCCGAAAGTGATCTGGAAGCAGTTTCAGAACATAATTTCAGAAGGCAGTTTCAGAAAACTGTTCTGGAAGGTAGCTCAACCCCATGTGTAGTGGCGACATAGAGCTAATCGGGTTCAATGAAGAATTCTTCACAAGAGTTGCAGCTTGACCATAATAGTGGGATTCCTATTTTATTGTGGTTTCCTTATTTATGTGTGATTGAATGATTATTATTGTTTTATGTTTAATGAATAGGACAACATGGATAATTGTTCCTAGACCTATTTCAGATGTCTAGCTGCATGTTTAATTTATATTAATTTAAAATGATGGACAACTACATGTGTATTTAGAAATAAAACTAATTCCATAATTTGAAAACATAAGTACTTATTTTCTAAAATCATGAGAATAGAATAATTTTATTATCTACACATGTGGGTTTCACAAGTAAGGATGAATTAATCCTTGTCAAGTATTCCATTATTTTTTATTAATTAAATTAAAAGTTTTTCTAAAAAATTATAACCCTCAATTTTTTTTAAATTCTAAGTGGGAGAGGGAATTTATCAAGTACAAATCACATGGTCTCCATCACTGGTTTGTAGATGATATGATAAATTTTGTGTGATGGCTCTAGTGCCATCCTCCCCATCGGATGTAGTTGATCATGCAATTATCGGTACAAACTTCTTTAAAAGAATATTTTGGGTGATTGTTAGTGTGGGTCACCTCTCCATCAGAGGTGTTCCTCACGGAACTCTTGACCTAGAATTAAGTGATGGTATACACTTAGCTATAAATAATAATATCCTCTCTATCTGAGTCACTGTTGTTATTTATAGGACCAAAGCAAGTCAGCAGTTTAATTTTACTAGGCAAGGTACATCGCCTGGATAGTAAAATTAAAAGGCAATTGCCTATCTGAACAAATGATGGATAGTATATGGCTTACCATCGAGTCATACTATTCGCGGTGTATCAGGTTGCTGGTAGATTCCTTTCAAATATGGTAGAGGGAACCAATATTTTCAACTCGAATCCATAGTAATTTTTGCCCAAACGTAATTATTTATGTTATGTGATTCTCAGGCTTTTAAATGGGTACTTTCAATCCACTTGCTGTTATACTTAAAGAAAACAAACTTACTGGACCAAACTATATAGACTGGAAAAGGAATTTGGATATTGTGTTAACTGCTGAAGAGTACAAGTTTGTGCTTACTCAAGAATGTCCTGAGCAACCTGGTGAGGGGGCAACCGCTGAGGAAACCTAGGCTCACAAGAAATGGGTCAAGGTTGATGAGATGGCGCGGTGTTACATTTTGGCATCCATGTCAAATGTGCTACAACATCAGCATCAGTCAATGGCCAGCGCCTATGACATGATGGAGAGCCTCCGAGAGATGTTCGGGGATCAAAGTCGTGCTGCTAGGCAGGTTGCCATGAAAGACTTGATAAACACAACCATGGCTGAGGGGACGCCTGTAAGGGATCATATTCTTAAGATGATATCTCTTCTTAATGAACTAGAGATCCTTGGAGCTGAAATCGACGGGGAAATCCAGGTCGATATCGTACTCCAGTCACTGCCAGAGTCTTTTAAGTAATTCCGCCTCAATTACAACATGAATAAATTTAAATATACTTTGGCGGAGCTGCTTAAAGAACTCCAGGCAGCTGAGGGTCTCAACAAAAAGTTAGGGAGTGCTCTTGTGATTGAGAAAGGTTCTGCTTTAAAGCCGAAAGGCAAGAAGAAAATGAAAAAGGCTCAAAAGAAGGCCGCGGGTCCTCCGCCAATCCAAAGGCCACGAGGACAACCGGGAAAGCCTAAAGGCAATTGTTTTGTTTGCAAGCAGCCAAGACACTGGAAGAAGCAATTTCTAGTTTATCTCGCCAGACAGAATAATCAAGGTAAATCTCATTTACTAGTTGTTGAATCATGTTTAGCGGTCCGATCTACCGGTACCTGGTGTGTAGATACGGGAGCCACTGATCATGTATGAAATTCTTTGCAAGGGTTCCAGGGAACCAGGCAGCTTAGTGATGGAGAGATTTATCTATATATGGGAAATGCTACGAGAGTAGCAGCAGTTGCAGTAGGAGATCTACATCTTAGTTTTGGTAGCGATAGGATTTTAATATTAAGAAATTGCTTTTATGTACCTTCTATTAGAAGGAATTTAGTTTCAGTTTCTAGTTTAGTAAAGAATGGATATTCAGTTCATTTTAATAAAATAGTAGTTATTAAAGAAAATAAACGTTTTATTTGTTCTGGTCTATTGGTGGATGATCTTTATATTATAAATCCTATCTCTCCTATACTGCAACTTAATGAATTGAATAACGCAAATAGTTTGCCATTTAAGAGAAAAAACCTTCGAGGATGAACCAAACACATCTTTGGCACTTACGCCTTGGTCATATTAATTTGAAAATGATTTAAAGACTGGTTCAAAATGGGCCATTAGGCTCATTGGAAGTGGAGGCACTTCCAGTCTGTGAATCCTGCTTGGAAGGTAAAATGACCAAGAGGTCGTTCTCGGCCAAGGGCTATAGAGCTAAAGAGCCATTGGAACTGGTTCACTCTGATTTGTGTGATCCTATGACTGTCCAAGCAAGAGGGGGATTTGAGTACTTTGTCACTTTCATCAATGATTACTCAAGGTATGGGTACATTTACTTGATGCGGCGTAAGTCTGAATGCTTTGAGAAATTCAAAGACTTCAAGGCTGAAACGGAGAAGCGTCTAAGTAAATGTATCAATACACTACGATCTGATCGTGGTGGAGAGTGCCTCTTGGGAGAGTTTAGGGAATACTTATTGGAGCAAGGGATTACATCCCAATTGTCTGCACCCCGTATGCCTCAGCAGAATGGTGTAGCAGAAAGAAGGAACATGACTCTCATGGATATGGTAAGATCTATGATGAGTTACTCGGATTTACCAATTTCCTTTTGGGGACACGCATTAGAGACAGCTGCATACATTCTAAACTTGGTACCATCTAAGTCAGTACCTACCACTCCCACGGAATTGTGGACTGGGCGAAAGCCTAGTCTGCGGCATGTTCGGATCTGGGGTAGTCCAGCACATGTGCTGAAAGGGAACGCAGAAAAGTTGGAATCGAGAACAGAAGTATGTTTCTTTGTTGGGTATCCAAAAGGAACTAAAGGTGGTCTATTTTATAGTCCTAAGGATCAGAAGGTTATTGTTAGCACCAATTCCACATTCTTAGAAGAGGACTATGTTATGGACCACAAGCCTAGAAGTCGTATTGTTCTAGAGGAAATGAGAGGAGAGACACCGAGACATACTTCTTCGATACCAACGGTACGAGAAGAAACACCATAAGAAAGAGTTATCGATATTCCATTACCACGTCGTAGTGGGAAGATTATCGAAACTCGTGTAGATCCCGAACCAACCATTAACACGCAAGTTCATGAACCAGTACAACGTGTAGATAATGGTGTATTAAGTTCAGAATCTTTACAACGAAATATTAGTGATACACAGAAACAGGTTGTGCCTTGTTGTAGTGGGAGGGTTATTATTCAACCTGACCGGTATATGTTCTTGGGAGTGTCTTATGACCGGGTCCCTGATGAACAAGGTATCGATCCCTGTAACTACAATGAATCACTCCAAGATAAAGATGCAGATCTTTGGCAAAAGGCTATGAAGTCTGAAATGGAGTCCATGTACTCCAATCAAGTCTGGGATCTTGTAGAACCACCCAATGAAATAAAACCCATTGGATATAAGTGGATCTATAAGAAGAAGAGAGGAGAAGACGGTAAGCTGAAAACCTTTAAAGCAAGGCTTGTTGCGAAAGGGTTCACTCAAAAAGAAGGAATCGATTATGAGGAAACTTTTTCACCGGTGGCAATGCTGAAGTCTATCCGGATTCTCTTATCCATTGCTGCACATTTCGATTATGAAATTTGGCAAATGGATGTCAAGACAGCATTTCTAAATGGGAATCTTGACGAGTGTATCTATATGATGCAACCAGACGGGTTCATTGCAAAGGGCCAAGAACACATGTTGTGCAAGCTTAAGAAGTCCATTTATGGACTTAAGCTGGCATCTAGGTCTTGGAATATCTGCTTTGATCAAGCAATCAAGTCTTTTGGTTTTGATCAATGTGCGGATGAATCTAGTGTGTACAAGAAATGGAAGAGTGGTGGTGTTCTTAGTACTGTATGTGGATGATATCTTGCTAATCGGAAACGATATGGGGGTATTATCTTCTGTAAGGGTATGGTTATCCAGTCAATTCGATATGAAGGACTTGGGAGAAGCCGGTCACATCCTAGGGATCAAGCTTATGCGAGATCGCAAGAATAGGATGTTGGGCTTGTCACAAGGCACTTATATCGACAATATTCTTGCAAGGTTTAGCATGCAAGATTCCAAGAAGGGATTCCTTCCCTTCAGACAAGGAATTAATCTATCTAAGGATCAGTGTCCTAAGACACTTGATGAGATAGAGAAGATGAAGGCAGTTCCTTACGCCTCAGCAGTAGGAAGCCTAATGTATGCTATGCTATGTACTAGACCTGACATCTGCTTTGCTGTTGGCATGGTTAGTAGATATCAGTCTAATCCAGGGCAAGAACATTGGACTGTGGTGAAAAATATTCTCAAGTACCTGAAAAGGACTCGAGACTATATGTTAGTTTACCAAGCAGACAATCTTGTACCCATTGGGTACACAGATTCTGATTTCATGTCAGATAGGGATTCCAGAAAGTCTACCTCGGGATATATGTTTACCCTAGGAGGTAGAGCCATTAGTTGGAGTGAGGTGTGTCACTTCATGGCTTTGAGTCTAAGTGGGAGATTGTTAGGGATGTATACTAAAAGCCATGCTATATGTAGTTAATTTATTATTTTAATAAAATCAGTTATTCCATTTTTATGAGAATCTGTGTGGGCAATGTTTGTATTATATTATTTATTTAATATTATGCATGTGTGTCTCTCATTCTACATAGTAGGTGGTTTGGTGTGTAGAGTTCGGCTTACACACAGAAGATCAGACCACCAGATATTGTAGAATGTAAGATTTTGGTTTACAGTCTTAGATGGGATTGGACACACCATTGGTAGGACTGCAGCATGGTGTTGTAGTAGGCTTATCTTGACTGTGGGAAACGGTACAGTTTCAACTCACTATGCTGGTACACTTTGTGTATTAAACAGGACCGACTTGGGGTAATTATCTTTATAATGACTTGTAAGATAATTAATACCTCATGGCTATTATGAGTGCTTATGCTCTAAATCCTAAGTTAGTTTATAGACACGTACATTTGATATTTACACTTTGATCCCTAAAAGGGTGAGATCCTTAAATGGGTCAATATCTCATTGGATTGGGTAGCAATATTAATTGTGTGGTGGATATTAATTAATGATGGAATCCATGTCTCAATTTTGGGATTGATGATATCCCCTTGAGAAAGCTTATAAGTTTTGATTATGTCAAACCCTGCAGGTGGATTTTGTATCCAACATATCAGATAAGTTAAGCAGAGGATCTCAAGGAATTTTAAGAGATTCATTAAATATGATTGTCAGTAATTATATTTAATTAATGAATATCTGTAATCTTAACATGGGGAGATAATAAGCATTTAATAACATGGAGCTCGAAATATATTTTTGAGATAAGGGTAGGAGTGCAATTATAATTCTTTAGTGGTATAAATTATAATTTATGAAAATAGGAATCTGATTCGGTTTGAATTAGGGTTTCCTAATTCCATAAGGAAGCCTATTCCTTATTGACTTCTTATGGTCCCTACCGTAGCCTATATATATGCTGCCTTGGCTCTTCTCTCAGGTTGCATGATTTCACATTCTAAGCTTCCCTTGACCTCCTACCTTTCTTCTAGAAGGGTTTCCACCAAACCTTAGTCTCTATGAGCATTCAAGAGACATAGGAGTGAAGATCGCTAGCGTCGAACGATGCTCACTAAAAGAACTACGGACTGCTCAATACTGATCGAAAGTTGCTGAAATTTTTACACGACGTTCCTGACGTCGAGACGGAGCTGCTGTAAAAAATTCAAGTAAATCGGAGATCGTTTAGTCCTCCTGACGAACACATCTTTATCGGATCAATGTGATCGGGATTGAATCGTCACAGCAATCAAAGAGAGTGTTATAATTGGGATTAGAAAATAGAACGTAAAGAGGGAAGAGCAGAAAACATAAAGGATTTCGAAAGAGCCCACACTCAGTTCGATATTCTGGCAGCAAAGGAATATGGTAGAAGATCGTGAGCTGTTATCGAGCCCGTGTTCTCGATTCGTCTACTACAGCAATCTGTTTTTGCAGTTCAAGGTAACCCTAGTTTCCGCCCTTGTAGGGTTATTGTAGCTCTCACCTAAATTTTTTGCAGTACCAACTTATACGCACTGTCAATGGATTTTGGGAACGCAGTTTCCTAACACCACTGCTCCCATGATGACCCGCTAGTTGTGATGCTTTCTATAGCCAACTATATGGTCAAGAGGGTGCTAGTGGACACAGGCAGCTCGTCCGACATTATGTTCACGTCGGCATTTGATCAGCTCGGGATCTCTAGGGATCGGCTCCGGCCAGTCGCTACACCCTTGGTTGGATTCAATGGCTCTAGCACACAACTGCTCGGGATAATTGAGCTCCCAGTTCTCATGGGAACCTACCCTCAGCAAGCTTCTGTGCTGACAAATTTCATGATCATGGAAACCTTGTCGGCCTACAATGTCATCCTTGGGAGGCCGACCCTTAATAAGGCCAGGGCAGTCGTCTCTGCTTACAGCTTAACAGTGAAGTTCCCTACTCCACAGGGACCCAGAAGCTTGCGGGGAGATCAAGATACCTCCCGAAGTTGCTATGTCAGCTCGTTGCGTTGGGGGGTATCACCGAAACATTAAACATTCAGGAGATGGACCCCCGGGACCAGAATGTCACGATAGGTTCGGTGGAATAATTGGAAAGAGTGATGTTGAATCCTGAATACCCAGACTGCACGGTCAGCATTGGTACCCTACTGGAGCCCGACCTGAAGGAAAAACTAACTCAGTTCTTAAGGTAAAACCAGGACGTTTTCGCTTGGAGTCATGAGGATATGCCCGGGATAGACCCCCTGATAATGTCCCATCGTCTTAATGTCAGTTCGGATTGTCGACCAGTGAAGCAGAAGAGAAGGGGCATGGCCCCCAAGAGACAGACAGCGGTAGCCGAAGAGGTGGAAAAGCTCCTGAAGGCAAAGTTCATCCGAGAGGTCCACTATCCCGACTAGTTGGCTAATGTCATTCTGGTAAAGAAAAGCAACGGGAAGTGGAGGATGTGTGTGGACTTCACTGACCTCAACAAGGCTTGCCCCAAGGATTGTTATCCGCTACCCAAGATAGACCTCCTTATGGATTCTACGGTAGGTCCCTCACTCCTCTCGTTTATGGATGCCTACTCGGGGTACAACCAGATCAGCATGTACCCCGGGGATGAAGAGAAGACTGCGTTCATCACTGACCAAGGGACGTATTGCTATAAGGTTATGCCATTCGGTCTCAAGAATGCCAGGGCTACCTACCAATGCCTGGTCAACTACATGTTCAAGGGCCTGATTGGGAAGTCTATGGAAGTATATGTGGATGATCTGCTGGTCAAGAGCAGGGACGAGTCCGACCACCTTAAGCATCTGGCCGGGGCCTTTAGCATTTTGAGAAAATTCAGGACGAGGTTGAACCCGGCCAAATACACCTTTGGCGGCTCATTCGGGAAATTTTTGGGCCATCTAGTCAGCAGACGGGGAATTGAGGCAAACCCTGAAAAGATCAAAGCCATCATCAATATGCGGTCGCCCAAGTCGATGAAGGAAGTTCAGAGCCTAGCTGGACGGGTGGCCGCACTGAACAGATTTGTCTTCTGATCTATCGACCGGTGCCTGCCATTCTTTAAAATCCTCCGCAAAGCGTTCCAGTGGTCAGAAGTGTGTGAAGAGGCGTTCCAGGAACTCAAAAAATACTTGGCGTCCCCTCCTCTACTCTGAATACCCGTGCCGGGGGAAGAATTGTTCTTATCCTTGGCAATGTCACCCTCAGTGGTCAGCTCGACACTCGTTAGGGAAGAGCACGGGATACAATTCCCAGTGTACTATACCAGCCGGGCGTTACAGGGCGCAGAGAGCAGATACCCCCGTATCAAAAAACTGGCGTTCACCCTCATCACCTCGGCCAGAAGGCTCCGTCCGTACTTTCAGGCCCATGTCATTATGGTCCTCACAGATCAACCTCTCCGCAGAATCCTCAGCCGTCCAGACACGTCCGGGAGGCTCGTCAAGTGGGCATTGGAGTTAGAAGAATTTGAAGTGATCTACCGACCCCGGACTGCCATCAAGGGACAAACTGTAGCAGACTTTCTGGTTGAGTTCACGAATCAAGAGGACCCGGTTGAAGAGTCTGAGCCTTCGGCCCTACCGCCCGGGTTACACTCTGACATCCCACCTGGGTACTGCATATGGACGGTTCATCGAATCAGCAAGGCAGTGGGGCAGGAATCATCCTAACTACCCCCGACGACATCCAGCTCGAGTACGCCCTATGGTTTGGATTCCGTGCCTCCGACAACGAGGCTGAATACGAAGCCCTATTGGTCAGATTCCAATTGGCCATTTCTATGAGTGCGCAACAGGTCCAGGGATACAGCGATTCCCAGCTCGTGGTCAATCAGGTCAACCAAGAGTACGAAGCACGGGAAGACAATATGGTAGCCTACTTGGCTCTTGTCCAAGCGGTTTCCAAGAAGCTCCGGGGATTTTCTATCACGCAGATACCGAGACAGGAAAATATCAGGGCCGATCGGTTGGCCCGCCTTGCCTCATCTTCTTAGTCAGACTTGCCCGGGACAAGGATAGAATATCTACCCGAGCCAAGTGTGATCAACTTAGAAGACATGGAAGTAGATCCGGTCACCCTGGGACCCAGCTAGATGGACCTGTTTGTGACATTCTTGACAAAAGGGGAGTTACCAGACGAGAAAGAAGAAGCATGTCGGGTCAAGTACCGGGCGGCCCGATACCATCTTGTTGACGGCATCCTCTACTAGAGGGGTTTCACTATCCTGTACCTCCGCTGTGTCCACCCTGCGCAAGTCCAAGCGATATTGTTTGAAATCTACAAAGGAGTGTGCGGGAATCATATCGGATGTCGAACACTCTCCAAGAAGGCCCTAATGCAAGGTTACTACTGGCCAACCATGGCCCGGGATTCCCAGGAATACGTCAGAAGGTGTGACAAGTGTCAAAGATACTCTCCCATAATCAACCGACCGGGAGAGCTCCAGACACCAATCCATAGCCCTTGGCCATTCGCACAGTGGGGAATCGACATAGTCGGTCCCTTGCCGATGGGTGACACGAGAATTTTTCTGTGTGCGCTTGTGTGCTATACCCAAGTGTAGGTAATCGTGCAAGTAGTAATCTGGTTAAGTCCAGGTCGATCCCACAAGGAAGGTGGTAAACTAAATACTTAGATTAATCTCAAAAAGGGAAAATAAAATTCAATATTTTAAAGAAATGTAGAACACAAAGTCCCACAATTTATCAACTACTAAAAATAATTAAACTAAAATAAACTAATTGCCAACTAATTAATTAAAGTGATAATTTAAAATGTGTTTTTCTTAATTAAAAAGGAATGTTGGGATTACACGAATCCACCGCGACCTAGCCATCTACCATGCAGTTGCATTGAAGCTCAATGGAGTACGTCCTCAACAGTATTCCGTATTTCTCTTAGAATAAAGAATCCATAGCCCTTTCATGTCCAGGACTATATCATCACATTGGAGTTTGAAATACACAAAAGCGGTTTAAATCAATAGTTAAGACTCTTACCTACAATGGTATTAGCATTGAGGGTGGTTTGCAAAAGGTATTGAAGAAAAATGCCTCAAGGGTTAAAATTCACTGACTGTTTTGACAAACTGAGCGTTTAGGGACAGTTTGATAACAATCCAGTAAAACAGAAAGTCTAGGAATACTGTATAGAAGGTCCTCAAGAAAAAGGGTGTTCGATCGATCGACGCGCTTTCGATCGATCGAACTACCTCGTCTCTCGATCGATCGAACTGTCTTCGATGGCTCAACTGTGTCTCTGGCCGATCGATCGAACTACCTCGATCGATCGAACACAGGGATTATTCTGCTGCATAACAGAGGTCTAAGATCACGGTTTCATCGTGATCTCCCAACCCGGGGACTACTCAGACATCGTCTGGAGTGTCACAGATTTATTATTAACGTAACAATTCATTAAGGTTGTGTTTGGATGAGGTTTAAACATGCAATCAATGAAAATCTATGATTTATCAACTACCAACACATAAAACGATGATCTATGCAGATTTAACTATGTAAACTACTAAAAGAATGCAAACAAAACTGATATATCAAAACCTAGAACGAACGAGCTATTAATGACCTTTAAACTTTACTTGAATTCAATGTTCAATCACCAAAACCTACAAAAATCAAAGTAGAACACTCTCTCTCTATGTAAAAACTGATAAAATGTAAAATGGGCGTCCCTATGGACGTCTACAATATGAGTATAAATAGCAGAAACCTAATGCTAGGGTTCCCCCATACATTCTGCTGCGTGCGCGTAAAAATCTGATAAAAGGCATGTTCGATCGATTGAACGTTTCTCGATCGATTGAACTCTTGGGGACTTCGATCGCTTGAAATTATCTCGATCGATTGAACCTTTGATCGATCAAATGGTCTTCAATCGCTCGAATTCTACATTTCAGCTTTTACATGTCTTCTTTAGAATTCAGCATTTCCCTTCATCGTTATCTTTATATTCTTCACACAGCAACTGCAGTCTGCACAAATTACAGCTAAAAATGCACAACTTATCATAGTTTAATCAATATGTTCATAAACTAGCATTGTAATTCAAATTGCAGATAAATGGAGGAATTGTAAACTAAATCCATACTTTTTCTTCTTTTAGCGCGGTTGTATTTTACAAATACTCCCGCTTGTCACAACCCCCAACTAGCGAGTTGCTAGTCACTAGCAATAGAGCGAAAATAAAAACAAGCTAAACTATAACTGTAACGGAAAAACTAAAATACTAAACTAGACTAATAAACTAACATAGCAAGAAAGAAAACTATCTAACTCACTTTCGCAGGAATCGCGGTTGCATTTAGCGAATACAACAAGCCGTTAAACCCCTAGGTTCCCCCTAGCGGACGAGTGTTGTCTCGTGAGGGTTTGCAGTGAATATACCCACAAAATTATCTTATTTAGCTCAAAAAGATATAGAACAATCTTTTAAACATTCCCCTTTTTATTCAACTATTAATTTAGCTCTACAGACATATCATCCTCATTCAAACCATGAAAGAAATGCACATGTTCCTCATGTCACCAAGATAAAAATAACATAAGTGTCACATCCATGTATCCGTGTGTGTGTGACATTAACAGCTATACATCGAACTTTATCTAGAGTTGTTTAAACAATCATACTCTCAGAACATGTAGTTTCAACTCAATCCTCACATAGTTATTACACTAACATTTGAACATCTCACCGAAACTTGGTGAATAATAGTCGAATATGGTACAAAAGCTTTGAGAGGAGTGATTTTTTTTTTTGGATACTAATGCTTTCATACTTGACTCTATAAAAGATGAACATTTTAGAGTGTATAGTCTCATGAAAGGAATACTACTTATTAGAGGAGCGAAATACCGTGGATAACTCAACTTACACTTTCATGTTTAAACTAAGTCATCGAGAATCATTAAGGCTTTGACTCTTTGGATTTTTTTTTTTTAGTGGGATAGAAATGAAAGGGTAAGAACTTGCACATCTTTATCATGTGACTGTATTTAGTAATTTGTTTACTTTCCTCCAACCATCCTTTCCATACATATCATCATTCATTATATATATATATATATTTTTTTGATATATCAATATGGATATATGCAGCCCTTCTCACCACTATTCCCTCCTCATACTTCAACAATCTAATCACATTGGGTGTGCAATGGGGTGTATTTAGGTCAATGTATAAAGTTAGGAATTTAGAATTTCATATGGTTTCGGCATGATTTATTAGGCGAGGGGTTAAGAACAGCACATATTCAGAGATGTCAATGTAGGTAAATGGAAAGGTAAGGAGTAAGCAAGGATGGCTTAAATCATTTTCCCAACTTCTTAATTTTAACACTTAAATGTCCATTGAGTTTTAATTGGTAAATCCTGAACGTTCTCATCTATTAAGAAGCCAAAATAAAGAATTAGAAACTATTCAACGAATTCTAATCGGCATTTTCAATGAAGACAATTCGAAATTAATGTGATAATTTCCTCAGCAATGAAGATCGGATTCAAAAGCTCACTAAGGGTGACTAGTTTTCACTACTTCATTCTTTAAAGTACAAAAGTTGTATTAACTCTTATTTTAAGTTTTCTGCATAGCTATTAACATGTGCAAATGATTTGGATACAGGCATGGTCAACATATGCACTCATCCTAGAGAACTAGAAAAATGTGTGAACTTAATTCATAAAAGGATGAGAATAAAATGATCGTGTCATTGCTTGATAACAGCTAAACAGAAGTGAATATTCAAAATAATTCTACCAATTTAATTCAAAAATTGAAATTTAGGAAATTTTGAAATTTTAAGTTAATTCTAACTTCGAATGGAGATTGTATGACATTAGCAATAGATAAAGCGGTCCAGATTGTTAGGTAACTAATATGCACAGGTGATTATCTATCTACATCCCACCCCCAACTGAAAATTGCAATGTCCACAGCAGACGATTTTCAAAGATAGATAGAGAGATATCACCTGATGTATATAATCATAAGAATCAGAAGTGTAACAACCTATACAGAAGGCATACAAACTCCAAACAGCAACAAGGAAAACAGGAATTAACTATAAAGCAAGGGATCCATGCATAAAACAGAACGCATCACTGGACATATAATAAGATGAAAGAACAAAACAGTGATAATATACATCATACAAACTAAAATCCAAAAAAATACACCACCCACCAATAATACAAAATATCCAAAATTAAATCCAATCAACCAAACAACACCTCCAAATCCAACCACAAGAACCAAAATACACAAACAATCAATAATACCCATCCCCCAGGACTAGACATCATCGGCGACATCCGATAAAATCTCAATAAAAATATCAGGAGCATCCCCACCACCACCCTCAGCAATAGTCGATGCTGCTGGGGCACTCATAGTCGTAGTGTCTAGTGTAGATAAGGATGTGTCAACTACGACGGGAGAAGGTGGAAGTGGTACCTCCGCAGCAGATGGTGTCGCCGATGATATGGATGGATTGGTAGGTGGTGCAGAAACAGGAGGATCAGGCATAGATGGTGCTGCTGAAGTAGATGGTGCGGAAGGATCAACCGGAGGACCAGTAGGAGCAGAGGAAGATGGTGTAGTAGTGGGTGGTGGGGGTGCAGATGGAGGGGAAGATGGGGGCACGATCGGATCAAACCCTAGCTGGACTAATAGGGTCGTCAGCATGGTGGATATGTGATCTATCTTGCCCTCGAGTCTAATCCGGGCCTCCCTCTCCTCTAATAAAAACTCGGGAATCGTAGGGAGAGGCGCAGAAGAGAACTCTCCCTGGGCAGGAGCCTGAGACCGCTGTCTCAACTCAAAACGGGCAACCTCCTCCACCGGGTCAACCTTCTCATCAGAATCACGCTCCTCAGCCTTTGTGGGCGTCCCAGAAGCAGCTCCCTCAGTATCAGTCCCGCCTCCACGTCTCCTCTTCTCTCCCAGCTTCGCCTTGCCTTTTCCTTTTCGCTTCCTGTTCTGCGTATCGGACTGGCGGGAAGCTGTCTCTCCAAAACGACTGCGGGACTAGGCAGTCGCGTCTCCCGCCAAAGGAATGATACCCACATGCTCGATCACCCTATGAATAGCCCAAGCACCCTTCAGGTGCTTCTTGGCCTGAATATAGCGTGTAGGGTGTCGCATGAAGTCGATGTAAAGGCGGGGTAAACAGACTGACTGCTGTGTCCCGATCGTGTATAAGACACGAGCATACCACGCCGCGATCTTCTCCCAATACGAGGTCACTAAAAGGCAATTACTCAGGGCAAGATGGAGCATATGATAATTATCTATGAGGTGGAGGTCGGATCCCGGATCATCATCGCACACGCCTCCCGTATCCAAGATAGATTCACCTACTTAGGCTGGGAGAATAGTGTGTACCACTGGGGTATAGCACATATTCGTGAAAGGTACCACGGAGTAGCCAGCCAGGCAGTCTTAAGGGGACGCTCGATCATGACCTTCCGTGACTGGAAGTAACGGGTGAACGAAACGCGGTCTTCCTCGTTTCTAAACTCGTGATCTGGAACTGGGTCGGGTATAGCGAGGTCGAACGGCTTAGATTTGTGGTAGCCAGTGATCGGATTCATGATAAAGCCCTGAAAAGGAATAAGCAATGAGAGAACACATTAGAACAGGGCAATTACAAAAGAGAAAGAAACTGCCACACTTCGATCGATCAAATCCTATTTGATCGATCGAGCATGTTGCATGTTTGATCGCTCGAGAATGTTCAATCGATCGAATGGATGCTGGGTTCAATCGATCGAAACCCGTTCGATTGATCGAGAATAGCGAAAATCAGTGGCAACGATGGAGAGTAGGAATAGCCCGAAAACAACAAAAACGTTCATAACACTAAGAAAAGGAGTTAAAGAATAAATGGGGGCACCCCCATATGAATTTGAAATGGAAAAAAATACGAGGGGTGACTCGGGGGCTCACCTCGAGAGACGTGCTGGGTGTAGGGTGTCAATGGAGCCACTGACGATCCGGAGAATCCGGAGCTCCTTAATGGATGTAGTTTGAAGTGGGGGAAGCCAAAATTGTGGGAGGTCCTTTCTGTGTTCGATCGCTCAAGTAAAGGAGAGAGAAGGAGTGACTGATTGAAACTTCGTAACGACGCCTTGTTTAAAAACAGGTTTCGATCGATCGAGTATGAGCGATCGATCGAACAGTCGATCGATTGAGTTCTTCTCAAGCGCTCGAGAGGATGACACGCTCGATCGATCGAGACACGTTCGATCGATCGAACATAGAAATCCTACAATATTTCTGAATTGAGAAATTACACACCCCCAACTAACCAACATTGATCTGGTCATACAGAATAAGGATAAAACAGCGCATTGCCAGAATATGTAAGCCAAAAACGTCAACCTCATAATAGAACATTATAAATTTTATATAAATAAATCCTTAAAATATCATCCACTTATAATATTCATGCCCCCAACTTGGTGTTTAAAACCTTATTGATAAAGAAAAACAAAAAGAAAGCTGAAATTACTAAAAACTCCGTCTAGGAATACACTTCAATTGATGAAATAAAGTAAAAATGACAGAAAACAATTGAAGTTAAACACTATGCTTCGAGAATGAAAATTTCTTCTTCCACAACTTCTTCCTCCACCAGAACTGCAAATGTAGAGTCTGAACTTGATGATTCCCTTTCCCAGAACAAGCGGAAAGCAGCAAGGACATCATTGAGCAAGGCCGAACTCTCTAAGAAATTGATATCACCGACAACAGGAGATCCAGATGGAGACAAAGATAATGGAGTGTAATTGCGCATATGTAACACCCTGTATTTCCTTTCCATTAATAAATGTTTATTTCAATTTAATTTCTATTTAAAAATAATTATCTGAGGCCAAACCGTAATTTTCTTAAATATAGAAAAATATTTTCTATGGTTTTAAAATCAATATCTATATTTTTGTACAACCCAGAATTTATTCCTACGCTAATATTATTTTTTGCATTTTTATTTCAACCGTAATAATACCAGTTTTAATTTCAATCTGTGTCTATACCTCGACTTGGGTGTGGGAGCACGTGAGCTCAACCACATCGTGCGTTTTCCATGGCTTTCTTGGAGCCCAAAACTGTGGATTTATATATACGTTGGTTTCTCTCTCTCTTTCTCACAGTCTCTCATCTCTCACTCCCAAAACTCTCTCAATTCTCTCAATCACTCTCTTGTTCTCTCAAGACAACACACACTTAACACACATACAGTATATACATATACATACACACAGTTACACATACATAGCTATACATATATCAAGAAACGGAGGAGAATTCTCTAAACGACTGAATCGATGGCGGAAATTCTCCATCTCAAATTCTCTGTATAATTGCCTTCAGTGAGTATCATAAACTCACTCGCCATGTTTATATAAGTATAATTCAGTATATATATGTGTGTATATGGGTATATATATAGATACACCATTGAAGGCTTTGAATTGGAGTTTTACAAAACTCAACCAAAATCAATTTCGTGAATTGATTATGGAAGATCTTAGTCCCAATAGGCTACGGTTCGAATCCTACGGAGTAATTCATCCATATCGAGACGAACGGTTGATTTAAAGTTTTGACACCCTTACTTTAATCGTGAATATCTATAGATATAATCTGTAATCGTATAAATTGATTGCATATTCTTAATGTACGCGGAAAACTGAAGAGATCCATATATTGCACGACATGTTTGAAACAGAATCTGAAATGGGTGTAATTTCAGTTTAAGACCAGAAACAAGGGAAAACGAGGAAGATGATGAAACTGCAAAAACTCGCGCGCGCGACCTGCTCGCGCGAGGCTCGCTCGCGTGAACCATTTTCCCCCTTCGTGCGCGCGACTCAATCGTGCGACACCTGCTGCCTATTCGCTCGCGCAGACCGCTCACGTGACCCGTTCCCCCCTTCGCGCGCGCGACCAGGCAATTTGAGCAGTTTCTGTATTTTTATATAAGGGACTATTTGGAAAAGGTTTTGAAAGTTTTTAAAGAACTGTTTGACAAATATACTGTTTTAAAGGCTCACTGTTAGAAATTGGACTTGTAAGAATGTTTTAGACTGAGATTTATGTTGAACGAATATTCACCTTTTGAGATAAATAACGGTTACTGCAAACTGTGAACATTGACATACACATTAGGGTCAAGGTTGTGTCAACATGCATGTGTGTGAGAAAGCGTGAAAAGAGTAAAGAGTGGCGGTCTGTTGTGCGACCTCAATATCGATCGGATATTATTCCTGGTATTGGAGGCGACAGTGTTGAGTTACGGCTTAGATATCGATCGGACATTATTCCTGGTATCTAGGGTGCTTGTTTCGAATATCGATCGGATATTATTCCTGGTATCCGAAATGATGGTATTGAGTTACGGCTTAGATATCGATCGAATATTATTCCTGGTATCTAGGGCACTTGTTTCGTATATCGATCAGATATTATTCCTGGTATCCGAAATGATGGTATTGAGTTACGGCTTAGATATCGATCGGATATTATTCCTAGTATCTAGGGCGCTCGTTTCGGATATCGATCGGATATTATTCCTGGTATCCGAAATGATGGTATTGAGTTACGGCTTAGATATCGATCGGATATTATTCCTGGTATCTAGGGCGCTCGTTTTGGATATCGATTGGATATTATTCCCGGTATCCGAAGCGATGGTATTGAGTTACGGCTTAGATATCGATCGGATATTATTCCTGGTATCTAGGGCGCTTGTTTCGGATATCGATCGGATATTATTCCTGGTATCCGAAATGATGGTATTGAGTTACGGCTTAGATATCGATCAGATATTATTCCTTGTATCTAGGGCGCTTGTTTCGGATATCGATTGGATATTATTCCTGGTATCCGAAATGATGGTATTGAGTGCGGCTTAGATATCGATCGGATATTATTCCTGGTATCTGAAGCTATGGTATGGTGTACTGTTTTGGGTATCGATCGGATATTATTCCTGGTATCTGAGGTAATGGTTTGGTTGAGTCGGTTTTTGGTTGAGAGAAAAGAGTCAGAAAGATGAGATGTTACATTGTTCATGCACGGTTGCATATTTATTGCTTACTATATTCCCCCGTGACTTATGTTGGAATTGGAACCTTGAATCTATTGCTTTTTAAAGTTAAATTGTACCGTTGCTTATATGCTTATATATACATTGCGAGCACTTGTTTATTTTGCTCACCAGCTTGCATAAGCTGACGGCGTTGATGCGTCCTGGACTGTATGTCCAGATTTTCAGGGTCAGGAGCAGCCAGGGTACTTCGACTATGCTAGTTAGAGGCAGGCGACTTTCCAGGAGGCTGCTTTATATTTCCTATGTCTTTTTAATTTCGAGTTGTAATAAACTAGTTTTAGACATTTGAATAAGGGCTTTTGTACCTAAGACCAGGACTTATGTAATAATTAGTAAGTTTTAATTTTGGAGCTTATGTGTATTAGTATCCTTTCTTTTAGAAATGCTGTTAAGTTATTTTGTTGCAGGGACAATTGGTCATACTCACTTGTCACGACCTACGAGTCCATAAAGGAAATTAAATGCTTTCCTATATTATGCTACGTTGGGGCGTGACAGGCTTTTTGGTATCAGAACCAAGTTATGGCTCGACCTACGACACATAGGATCTCCCGTTAAGATAGAATTAAGATAAGATAGTTCGACTTCATTCCGTGTTTAGTCGCTTTCTATCGTTGAGAATTTTCTTTCTTCTCGAGAGGTTGACCGTATTCTTTTGATTGATGGATAGGTGTCGTCCTCTCGATTATATGGCTGGAAGAAATCTCAAAAATTGTCCTGCTATTGAAGATGCACCCCCGATAATAGATCTAACCGGAATGTTTGAGGCTTTTGTAAGGAGATTGGAGAGGGTTAGCGATCAGAACGCAGGGAGCAATAATTAGAATGGGAATCATAACAGGAATGAAAGGCAAGCCCACCAGACTGGAGACAATCTTTTTAAGGAGTTTTGCGCCCTGCGACCTGAGTATTTTGCTAGGACCGATGAACCTTGGCAAGCGGAACAGTGGCTACGCCAAATGGAGCGTATCTTTGAGACCATAAAGTGCACGGATCTGGAGAAGAAGCGTCTGGCTATCTTTCAGTTGTCTTATGCAACGGCTGATTGGTGGGATGCTGAAAAGGCGACTATTGGGGAAGAAGCTGCAAGGAGAATGCCATGGGTGGTGTTCAAGGAAAGATTTCTCGAGAAGTATTTCCTTGAAGAAGAGAAGGACAAGAGAGAGAAAGAGTTTATGGAATTGACTCAAGGAAATCTGACTGTCCGTGAGTACACTACTCGGTTTGAACGGTTGTCTCGCTTTGCTCCACATATAGTGGACACATCCCTAAAGAAAATCAAGAAGTATCATCGGGGTCTCAACTTGTCTCTCCGACATCTGACTATGGGGCATCTAGGCCAGTCATTTGAAGCTCTGGTGAGATTGGCTACGGGGTTAAAGAATGATGGTTGTCAGAATTCGAAGCCGTTTGGAAATCGACCTCAGCAGAAGGGTTATTCTGGACAGAAACTAGGGCATCCTCAGGGACAAAAAAGGACCTGGGATGGAGGGAAGAAACCTCAACAGACACAAGCAGTACAACAATATCCGCCTCGAGCAACAGGAGGAAACAACAACAATAACTGCTTCAATTGTGGTAATCCTGGTCACCGAGCTAAAGATTGCAGACTGACTAGGCGTGCTGATCATCCGAGAATTGCGTGCTATAATTGTGGCATGCCAGGTCACATAAGTCCGGAATGCAAGGCTCCTAGGAGAGGCAATTCCGGCCAGCAAGGACAGGCCCGCCTAAATGCTGTTATTCCCGAGGCTGCTGGTTATGAAGAAACAGGATATGAAAAAGGTGCTTATGAGGAGGAACTGCCCGAGCAACAGACAGTGGAAGGTACTCTAACCATGTTTAACTCTCATGTTAAAGTTTTATTTGACATGGGTACTACACATTCCTTTATATCTGTTAAGATTGTTCAGAAGTTGGGTATAGTACCGCAACGTTTAGTTGAAGCTTTGAGTGCTGCCTCACCCTTAGGAACCACCGTCAAGTTATTATATATATGTAAGGATTTTCCTTTATGGTTAGGAGACCGTGAACTTTTGGCAAGATTGGTGGTTCTGTCAATGAAAGAATTTGATATAATCCTGGGAATGGATTGGCTCGAGAAGAATCATGCGAAGTTGGATTGTGCAAGGAAGAGGATCACATTTGCGGACAATGGGAATTGACTCTTCGATTTCCAATGTAACCCTTCGGGTGATATGTTCCTCACTAGATGCCTAGCAAACATTGAGGTTGTCAGTGCAGAGGTGACAGTATCATCAATACCGGTGATCAAAGAGTTCGAGGAAGTATTTCGAGATATTTCTGGATTACCACCTGAGAGGGACATAGAATTCTGTGTGGAACTGGTACCAGGCACTCGACCTATAACCAAGGTTCCCTACAGGATGGCCCCTACTGAGTTGTCGGAGCTGAAGGAACAAGTTCAAGAACTTGAGGAGTTGGGTTTTGTTCGTCCAAGTACTTCACCCTGGGGAGCACCAGTGTTGTTTGTGAAGAAGAAGGATGGGACAATGCGGTTGTGTATTGACTACCGAGAACTGAATAAGGTTACTATCAAGAATAAGTATCCTTTACCTCGGATAGACGATTTGTTTGATCAGTTGCAATGAGCCACAACCTTTTCTAAGATTGATCTACGGTCAGGATATCACCAGTTGAGGGTGCGGAAGGAAGACATACCCAAGACTGCTTTCAGGACGAGATACAGACACTATGAGTTCTTAGTGATGCCGTTTGGGATGACGAATGCTTCGGCGGTGTTTATGGACTTGATGAACAGAGTATTCAGGCCCTATTTGGATCAATTCGTTATTGTCTTTATTGATGACATTTTGATCTATTCCAAGTCAGAGGAAGAGCATGAACAACATCTAAGGATCGCATTGCAGACTCTCAAGGATCACTGCATGTATGCTAAATTCAGCAAGTGTGAATTCTGGCTTTAGGAAGTTAAGTTCCTCGGGCATGTGATCTCACAACAAGGAATCGCAGTTGACTCCTCAAAGACCGATGCAGTGGTGCATTGGACTCGGTCGACTACTGCTACAGAAGTCAGAAGTTTTCTGGGACTCGCTGGTTACTATCGGAGGTTTGTAGAGGGTTTCTCCAAGATAGCAGCCCCGTTAACCAGTTTGACTAAGAAAGATTTGAAGTTTAAATGGACTGATAAGCATGAACACGCTTTTCTAGAATTGAAAGAGAGATTGACAACAGCGCCAGTGCTTGTGATACCAAAGGATGGTGAGGTGAGAAGTTCACTATTTTTAGTGATGCCTCTTATCAAGGATTAGGATGTGTCCTTATGCAAGATGGAAAGGTCATAGCCTATGGTTCATGGCAGTTGAAGCCAAATGAATTGAATTACCCAACTCATGATTTGGAGCTAGCAGCAGTAGTGTTCGCACTTAAGATCTGGAGACACTACCTCTACGGGGAGAAGTTTGATTTGTTCTCAGACCACAAGAGCCTCAAGTATTTGTTTACTCAGAAAGAGCTGAACATGAGTCAACGTCGGTGGATGGAGCTGATTAAGGACTACGACTTCACATTAGAGTACCACCCTGGTAAGGCTAATGTAGTCGCTGACGCCCTAAGTCGGAAACCTCGAGGAACGATTGCTTCATTGATGTTGAGGGAATGGAAAGCTTTAGAGACAATCGCAGAATTTGATATGCATATTTCTGAGGGAAGTATCGAGCAACACTTTGGATGCCTCATGGTACAACCAACACTTGTGAGTCGGATCATCGAGGCCCAAAAGGAAGACGAGAAATTTCAAGCATGGTTCGCCAAGATGTCAGAAAAGTACCCTACAGAATGGAAGGTTGGGACCGATGGAGGATACCGATGTCGAGACGGATTGTGCGTGCCAGATTTTGGAGATTTGAGAAAAGATATTCTTGAAGAAGCACATAAATCGAGACTGACAGTACACCCAGGAGGAACAAAGATGTATAAGGATTTGAAGAGAAATTTCTGGTGGGAAGGGATGAAACGAGAAGTAACCGAGTTTGTGTCTAAATGTTTGACTTGTCAACAAGTGAAGGCCGAACATCAGAGACCCTCAGGATTGTTACAACCCTTACCTGTTCTGGGATGGAATTGGGAACACATAACTATGGATTTCGTGGTTGGACTGCCCCGGTCACAACAGAATCATGACGCGATTTGGGTAATTGTGGATTGTCTGACGAAGTCTGCACACTTTATCGCATATAATATGACTTACCCAGTAGAAAGGATGAGTCGAATGTACCTACAGCAAGTGGTGCGACTGCACGGTGCGCCTGTGTCGATTGTATCAGATCGCGATACACGTTTTACCTTGGGATTTTGGGAAAGTTTGCAAAAGGCTATGGGAACTTCGCTCAAGATGAGTACTGCATTCCATCCTCAGACCGATGGACAGACCGAGCGTGTTAATCAGATTATGGAAGATATGCTCAGAGCTTGTGCAATCGACTTTGAAGAGTCTTGGGAGACGCACTTGCCGTTGGTCGAATTTGCATATAACAACAATTATCACTCGAATATTGGGATGGCACCGTTTGAAGCCTTGTACGGACGGCCATGTCGATCTCCGTTGTGTTGGGCTGAAGTGGGAGACACAGAACTTTTAGGACCAGAGTTAGTAAGAGAGACTAATGAGAAGATTTCACTGGTCAAAGAAAGAATGAAAACTGCACAGAGTAGACACAAGAGTTATGCGGATCGGCGTCGAAAGGATTTGGAGTTCAGCATCGAAGATCACATACTCCTTAAGGTTTCACCCGTTCGGGGAGTAGTACGTTTTGGTCAGAAAAGAGGGAAGTTGGAACCCCGTTTCATCGGACCATTTGAAATCTTGGAGCGAGTTGGAAAAGTGGCTTATCAGCTCGCGTTGCCACCAAAGATGTCTGGTGTTCATAATGTATTCCATGTCAGTATGTTAAGGAAATACATACGGGACCCTTCGCATGTGGTTAATTTTGATGATATTGATACAAGTCAGAATGTTGTCTACAAGGATAGACCTGTGAGGATTCTTGACCAGAGTATCAAGAGGCTGAGGAGAAGAGACGTTCCTTTGGTTAAGGTTCAGTGGAGGCATCATGACGAGGGAGAGGCGTCGTGGGAGTTAGAGTCAGACATGACGACTAGATACCCCGAGTTGTTTCAGGACTAGTTAGCTCACATTTCGGGGCAAAATCTCTGTTAAGGTGGGTAGAGTGTAACACCCTGTATTTCCTTTCCATTAACAAATGTTTATTTCAATTTAATTTCTATTTATAAATAATTATCTGGGGCCAAACCGTAATTTTCTTAAATATAGAAAAATATTTTCTATGGTTTCAAAATCAATATCTATATTTTTGTACAACCCAGAATTTATTCCTACGCTAATATTATTTTCTGCATTTTTATTTCAACCGCAATAATACCAGTTTTAATTTCAATATGCGTCTATACCGCGACATGGGTGTGGGAGCACGTGAGCTCAACCACACCGTGCATTTTCCATGGCTTTCTTGGAGCCCAAAACTGTGGATTTATATATACGTTGGTTTCTCTCTCTCTTTCTCACAGTCTCTCATCTCTCACTCCCAAAACTCTCTCAATTCTCTCAATCACTCTCTTGCTCTCTCAAGACGACACACACTTAACACACATACAGTATATACATATACATACACACAGTCACACATACATAGCTATATATATCAAGAAACGGAGGAGAATTCTCTAAACGACTGAATCAACGGCGGAAATTCTCCATCTCAAATTCTCTATATAATTGCCTTCAGTGAGTATTATAAACTCACTCGCCATGTTTATATAAGTATATATATGTGTATATGGGTATATATATAGATACACCATTGAAGGCTTTGAATTGGAGTTTTACAAAACTAAACCAAAATCAATTCCGTGAATTGATTATGGAAGATCTTAGTCCCAATAGGCTACGGTTCGAATCCTACGGAGTAATTCATCCATATTGCGATGAACGGTTGATTTAAAGTTTTAACACCCTTACTTTAATCGCGAATATCTAGAGATATAATTCGTAATCGTATAAATTGATTGCGTATTCTTAATCTACGCGGAAAACTGAAGAGATCCATATATTGCACGACATGTTTGAAATAGAATCTGAAAATGGGTGTAATTTCAGTTTAAGACCAGAAATAGGGGAAAACGAGGAAGATGATGAAATAGCAAGAATTCGCGCGCGCGACCCGCTCGCACGAACCATTTTCCCCCTTTGCGCGTGCGACTCGCTCGCGCGCGCGACACCTGCTGCCCATTCGCTCGCGCGGACCGCTCGCGCGACCTGTTCTCCCACTTCGCGCACGCGACTCGCTCGCGCGACCAGGCATTTGAGCAGTTTCTATATTTTTATATAAGGGACTGTTTGGAAAAGGTTTTGAAAGTTTTTAAAGAACTGTTTGACAAATATACTGTTTTAAAGGCTCACTGTTAGAAATTGGACTTGTAAGAACGTTTCAGACTGAGATTTACGTTGAAAGAATATTCAGCTTTTGAGATAAATAACTGTTACTGCAAACTGTGAACATTGACATACATATTAGGGCGAGGTTGTGTCAACATGCATGTGTGTGAGAAAGCGTGAAAAGAGTAAAGAGTGGCGGTCTGGTGTGCGACCTCAATATCGATCGGATATTATTCCTGGTATTGGAGGCGACAGTGTTGAGTTACGGCTTAGATATCGATCGGATATTATTCCTGGTATCTAGGGCACTCATTTCGGATATCGATCGGATATTATTCCTGGTATCCGAAATGATGGTATTGAGTTACGGCTTAGATATCGATCGGATATTATTCTTGGTATCTAGGGAGCTTGTTTCGGATATCGATCGGATATTATTCCTGGTATCCGAAATGATGGTATTGAGTTACGGCTTAGATATCGATCGGATATTATTCCTGGTATCTAGGGCGCTTGTTTCGGATATCGATCGAATATTATTCCTGGTATCCGAAATGATGGTATTGAGTTACGGCTTAGATATCGATCGGATATTATTCCTGGTATCTAGGGCGCTCGTTTCGGATATCGATCATATATTATTCCTGGTATCCAAAGAGATGGTATTGAGTTACGGCTTAGATATCGATCGGATATTATTCCTGGTATATGAGGTAATGGTTTGGTTGAGTCGGTTTTTGGTTGAGAGAAAAGAGTCAGAAAGATGAAATGTTACATTGTTCATGCACGGTTGCATATTTATTGCTTACTATATTCCCCCGTGACTTATGTTGGAATTGGAACCTTGAATCTATTGCTTTTTAAGTTAAATTGCACCGTTGCTTATATGCTTATATATACATTGCGAGCACTTGTTTATTTTGCTCACCAGCTTGCATAAGCTGACGGCGTTGATGCGTCCTGGACTGTATGTCCAGATTTTCAGGGTCAGGAGCAGCCAGGGTACTTCGACTATGCTAGTTAGAGGCAGGCGACTTTCCAGGGGGTAGCTTTATATTTCCTATGTCTTTTTAATTTCGGGTTGTAATAAACTAGTTTTAGACATTTGAATAAGGGTTTTTGTGCCTAAGACCAGGACTTATGTAATAATTAGTATGTTTTTAAAGAACTGTTTGACAAATATACTGTTTTAAAGGCTCACTGTTACAAATTGGACTTGTAAGAACGTTTCAGACTGAGATTTACGTTGAACGAATATTCAGCTTTTGAGATAAATAACGGTTACTGCAAACTGTGAACATTCACATACACATTAGGGTCGAGGTTGTGTCAACATGCATGTGTATGAGAAAGAGTGAAAAGAGTAAAGAGTGGCGGTCTGGTGTGCGACCTCAATATCGATCAGATATTATTCCTGGTATTAGAGGCGACAGCGTTGAGTTACGGCTTAGATATCGATCGGACATTATTCCTGGTATCTAGGGTGCTTGTTTCGGATATCGATCGGATATTATTCTTGGTATCCGAAATGATGTTATTGAGTTACGGCTTAGATATCGATCGGATATTATTCCTGGTATCTAGGGCACTTTTTTCGTATATCGATCGGATATTATTCCTGGTATCCGAAATGATGGTATTGAGTTACGGCTTAGATATAGATCGGATATTATTCCTAGTATCTAGGGCGCTCGTTTCGGATATCGATCGGATATTATTCTTGGTATCCAAAATGATGGTATTGAGTTACGGCTTAGATATCGATCGGATATTATTCCTGGTATCTAGGGCACTTTTTTCGTATATCGATCGGATATTATTCCGGGTATCCGAAATGATGCCATTGAGTTACAGCTTAGATATCGATCGGATATTATTCCTAGTATCTAGGGCGCTCGTTTCAGATATCGATCGGATATTATTCCTGGTATCCAAAATGATGGTATTGAGTTACGGCTTAGATATCGATCGGATATTATTCCTGGTATCTAGGGCGCTCGTTACGGATAACGATCGGATATTATTCCTGGTATCCGAAGCGATGGTATTGAGTTACAGCTTAGATATCGATCGGATATTATTCCTGGTATCTAGGGCGCTCGTTTTGGATATCGATCGGATATTATTCCCGGTATCTGAAGCGATGGTATTGAGTTATGGCTTAGATATCGATCAGATTTTATTCCTGGTATCTAGGGTGCTTGTTTCGGATATCGATCGGATATTATTCGTGGTATCCGAAATGATGATATTGAGTTATGGCTTAGATATCGATCGGATATTATTCCTGGTATCTAGGGCACTTTTTTAGTATATCGATCGGAATATATTCCTGGTATCCGAAATGATGGTATTGAGTTACGGCTTAGATATCGATCGGATATTATTCCTAGTATCTAGGGCGCTCGTTTCGGATATCGATCGGATATTATTCCTGGTATCCAAAATGATGGTATTGAGTTACGGCTTAGATATCGATCGGATATTATTCCTGGTATCTAGGGCGCTCGTTTTGGATATCGATCGGATATTATTCCTGGTATTCGAAGCGATGGTATTGAGTTACGGCTTAGATATCGGTCGGATATTATTCCTGGTATCTAGGGCGCTCGTTTTGGATATCGATCGGATATTATTCCCGGTATCCGAAGCGATGGTATTGAGTTACAGCTTAGATATCGATCGGATATTATTCCTGGTATCTAGGGCGCTTGTTTCGGATATTATTCCTGGTATCCGGAATGATGGTATTGAGTTACGGCTTAGATATCGATCGGATATTATTCCTTGTATCTTGGGCGCTTGTTTCGGATATCGATCGGATATTATTCCTGGTATCCGAAATGATGGTATTGAGTGCGGCTTAGATATCGATCGGATATTATTCCTGGTATCTGAAGCTATGGTATGGTGTGGTGTTTTGGATACCGATCGGATATTATTCCTGGTATCTGAGGTAATGGTTTGGTTGAGTCGGTTTTTGGTTGAGAGAAAAGAGTCAGAAAGATGAGATGTTACATTTTTCATGCACGGTTGTATATTTATTGCTTACTATATTCTCCCGTGACTTATGTTGGAATTGGAACCTTGAATCTATTGCTTTTTAAAGTTAAATTGTACCGTTGCTTATATGCTTATATATACATTGCGAGCACTTGTTTATTTTGCTCACCAGCTTGCATAAGCTGACGGCGTTGATGCGTCCTGGACTGTATGTCCAGATTTTCAGGGTCAGGAGCAGCCAGGGTACTTCGACTATGCTAGTTAGAGGCAGGCGACTTTCCAGGAGGCTGCTTTATATTTCCTATGTCTTTTTAATTTCGGGTTATAATAAACTAGTTTTAGACATTTGAATAAGGGCTTTTGTGCCTAAGACCAGGACTTATGTAATAATTAGTAAGTTTTAATTTTGGAGCTTATGTGTATTAGTATCCTTTCTTTTAGAAATGCTGTTAAGTTATTTTGTTGCAGGGACAATTGGTCATACTCACTTGTCACGACCTACGAGTCCATAAAGGAAATTAAATGCTTTCCTGTATTATGCTACGTCGGGGCGTGACAGCATCGGTCTATCCTCTTGCAGCGGGGTGTCTGGGGACCTTATGTATGGTCCAAATCCATGGAAAAGTTGATGTGGAAGGAACAGCGGTGGGAATGGTAGATTCATAGTGATATTCCTGACAAAGGGAAACAAAAACAAAAACGGAGAAAATACGTTAAAAAGAGCAACAGAAAAACAAAAAGGAAGAGATAAATAAAGCAAAACGAAAAGGAAAAGAAAGGAATGTGACACAAAGTTCACCTCACTATTGGCCAGATATCTCCAGATACACTAGCTAGTAGAGGGCATTAAAGCCTGAATAGCAAGTAGCTGACATACTCATAGATGTAGGGAACCACATGGATGACCATGAAGTCATCAACATATATGAAAACAACATTGTGGCGTTCGGGCACCACATCTTGTAAGTCCTCTTCTTCCCATGGCTCCCACATTGAGTCATTTTCCCATTGTTCCATTAGAGCGTCGTCGACCTCCCACACAGCATATCCTTTCGGCTCTCCCTTCTCGCCAGGGAGTTCGATGTGCGTAAATGGGTTGATCTGAAGGAGCGCAGGATCATACGGGATATATCCGTAGGATAAGTCAACGATGTCATCGGCTCCTGGCCCTTGGTATGGAGATAAGCAAAATGCTATTTCATCAGCAGTCCACTGTGGGTTCTGATACTCTGAATCAACCCATGACCCTATCGAGTGAATATCGTCATCTCTCATAGTGGACAGCCTGCACAAGATAAAAGTGGAATAGCAGATTAGGATCAGGATCACATTCAAAAAAGACAGACAAAAGATAAAACAAAACGAAAAACAGGAAAAGAAACAATACAACAACATTGGGAGAACGCACTTGGGCGTTTTAGTTTGAAGTATAGTCGGGCTCATCCAATTGGATGTGCTCGATCTCAGGTTGGAAATCTTCTAAAAGCGGTTTTATCCTCTGGCCATTGACCTTGAAACTTCCATCGCTCTTATGATTAAATAACTCCACAGCCCCATGTGAAAAGACAGATTTGACTGTGAAAGGTCTTGTCCACCGGGATCGGAGTTTTCCCGGGAAGAGATGAAGGCGTGAATCATATAATAAAACTTTCTGTCCAGGTTCGAAAGATTTTCAAAAAATTGTTTGGTCATGACGAGGCTTCAACCGTTCCTTGTGGAGTTTGGCATTGTCATATGCATCTCGTCGGATTTCTTCGAGTTCTGCCAACTCCAGTTTCTGGAGATGTCCTCCTTCTTTAATGTCAAAGTTTAATGAGTGTGTTGCCCAATAAGATTTGTGTTCTATTTCGACAGGAAGGTGACACGCCTTACCATACACTAACCTATATGGAGACATTCCCAAATTTGTCTTAAAGGCCTTGTGGTATGCCCATAAAGCATCAGTCAGTTTGTAAGCCCAATCTTTTCTATTGAAACTAACCGTTTTTTCAAGTATGTGTTTGATTTCAAGGTTAGCCAACTCTGCCTGCCCGTTTGCTTGTGGGTGGTACGCTAGAGTGATTTTATGGTGTACCCCATATTTCTTGAGTAGTGCTTCCAAAGGCCTGTTGCAGAAATGCTTGCCTTGGTCACTTAATAATACTTTTGGGGTTCCGAAACGCAATAAAATGTTTTCCTTAAGAAAAGACATGACTATTTTGTGGTCATTGCGTCTCGTCGGTATTGCTTCCACCCATTTTGATACGTACTCCACAGCTAGGAGTATGTATTCGCAGTTGTTTGATTTAGGGAACGGGCCCATAAAGTCAATGCCCCAATAATCGAATATTTTAATTGTGATAATAGGGGTTAAGGGCATAGAATTTCTTTTTGAAATAGTACCTAGATTTTGACAGCGTTGACACGATTTACGAAAAGAATAAGCGTCCTTAAAAATGGTGGGCCAATAAAATCCGCTGTGTAGGACTTTTTGTGCGGTCTTTTGGGAAGAAAAGTGGCCACCATACGCTTCAGAGTGGCACGAGGCTAGAATTACAGTTATATCCTCATTAGGGACGCAACGCCTGATGACCTGATCAGCACAATACTTGAATAAATAAGGGTCATCGAAAAAGAAATGGCGTGTAAACGAGAGGAACCGCTTCCTGTCTTGATTCGACCAATGTCTCGGAGTTTGTCCTGCGGCTAGGTAGTTTACTATGTCAGCGTACTAGGGTAAACTCGAGACAGCCATAATTTTCTCGTCTGGGAATTCATCTTTGATTGGTATGGGCTCAGTATTGTCTATGAATGTTAACCGAGATAAGTGGTCAGCAACCACATTCTCTACTCCCTTTTTATCCTTGATAGTGATATCAAATTCCTGGAGTAGAAGTATCCAACGGATAAGCCTCTGTTTCGCGTCTTTCTTAGATAACAGGTACTTGAGGGCCGAGTGGTCTGTAAAACAGACTATTGGGGACCCTATCAGATAAGACCTAAATTTATCCAACGCGAAGACTATTGCCAGTAACTCTTTTTCAGTAGTTGTATAGTTTATTTGGGCTTCATTGAGTGTTCTGCTGGCATAGTATATAACATAAGGCTTGTTGTCCTTCCTCTGTCCCAGGACTGCACCAATGGCGTAGTCACTAGCATCGCACATTAGTTCGAATGGCAAACCCCAGTTGGGTGCCTGTATTATCGGTGCGGATGTAAGGTGTTCTTTTAGGGCATCGAAGGATATTTGATAGTTTTTCGACCATTCGAAAGGTGCATCTTTGACGAGTAGTTGGCACAGTGGTCGAGAGATGGCACTAAAATTTTTGATAAAGCGTCGATAAAATCCAGCATATCCCAGAAAAGAACGGATGTCTCTAACTGTACGAGGGACAGGTAAATTCGAAATTATATCGATTTTCGCTTTATCGACTTGGATACCTTTGTCAGAGATAATGTGGCCGAGGACAATTCCTTTGGTTACCATGAAGTGGCATTTTTCCCAGTTTAGTACTAGGTATTTGTCCTCGCATCTCGCTAACACGTTTTCAAGGTTTTCTAGGCAGTTATCGAAACTATGGCCAAACACTGAGAAGTCGTCCATGAAAACCTCTAGTGTCTGTTCAACCATATCGCTGAAAATGCTTAACATACACCGCTGAAAAGTAGCAGGTGAATTGCATAATCCAAAAGGCATGCGGTGGTAAGCGAACGGACCGAACGGACATGTGAATGTTGTTTTCTCCTGATCTTCAGGAGCAATTTCAATTTGGTTGTACCCACTGTATCCGTCCAAGAAACAATAATGCTTATGACTCGCCACTCATTCTAGCATTTGATCCATGAATGGCAGTGGGAAGTGATCTTTCCGGGTTACAGTATTCAACTTTCAATAGTCAATACACATCCGGCATCCAGTGGGGACATGTGTTGGTACTAACTCGCCATCTTTATTTGGGATTACTGTTATATCGGCCTTTTTGGGCACCACTTGGGTTGGACTAACCCAAGGGCTGTCAGAGATAGGGTATATTATCCCAATGTCTAGAAGTTTTAGGACTTCTTTCTTCATAACTTCTTGCATATTTGGATTCAGACGCCTCTGCATTTGTCGCAAAGGTTTGGCGTCTTCCTCCAGATATATCTTATGGGTGCAAATAGATGGGCTTATGCCTTTCAGGTCGGCAATAGTCCATCCTAATGCTCCCTTGTGCAGTTTGAGCATTTGGATCAACTTATCCTCTTGTTCTAAACGTAACAAGGCTGAGATTATAACGGGATAAGTCTTTTCAGTCCCCAGAAAAACATATTTGAGCTCTTTTGGAAGCTCCTTTAATTCAAGTTCAGGAAACTGAAAGTTCGAAGGCATGGTTAACTTCATTTTCGGAGGCAAGGGTTCATATGGGGTGACCCACATGCATTCCTCTCTATCCTCCTCTTTAGTTTCCATCATGAGGCAATCATGATTTAGAGCAGCGTCCATTAGGGTAGAATCGTTGGGTCGATAAGTAGCGTTGAATTGTGACACTACCACCTCCAAAGGATCTTTATAGTCAACCAAATCAACCTCGTTTTCGATGATCGTTTCGATGAAGTTCACTTCTTCTTCATCTTCGTATTCTTCAGGTCGGGGATTTGAAAAAATCTTGACATTTAAAGTCATATTCCCGAATACGATGGTCATGATACCATTCCTTATTTTGATTGTGGCATCAATGGTGTTTAGGAATGGACGTCCAAAAATCACTAGGATTTGTGAACATGGATTAGACACAGGTTCAGTGTCCAAAATCACAAAATCCACTAGGAAGACAAATGTGTCTATCTGCACTAGAACGTCCTCCAGTATTCCTCTAGGATATTTGACTGACCTGTCTGCCAATTGCAATGCAACTCTAGTGGGTTTGAGTTCACCCAACCCTAGTTGTTTATATACTGAATATGGCAGCAAGTTCACGCGTGCTCCTAGATCAAGGAGTGCGTTATCTATCCTTTGATTCCCAATTCTACACGAGACAGTTGGGGTGCCAGGGTCTTTAAGCTTTGGAGGCAACTCATTTTGAATTATTGCGCTTGCTTGGCAAGCGACATAAGCATGTTTTTTTTACACTTTGCCTCCTTTTGACCGTGCATAAGTCTTTCAAATACTTAGCGTAGGCTGGCACTTGTTTAATTGCATCAAGGAGTGGGAGATTGATTTTAACTTGTTTGAATAACTCCAAGAATTCCTGATTCTTTGCCTCGTTTTGGGGTTTCTTAAGCCTTTGAGGGTAAGGTGCAGGGAAAGGGCACTTAGGTAATGCGTCAATGACTGGCTCCTTTCCAGGCCTTCTCTCAACTTCTTCTGCTTCTTTAGGAGTGTCCTTGTTTAATTCTACTGATTTATCATTAGTAGACAACTCCTCTTCTTGAGTGGATGGTTTTCTCCTAATTACCACTTCCTCCTCTTCATACTCCTTGGGAGTAGAACGAGGCATGTTTTGCCCTATGACTTTGCCGCTTCTTAATGTTGTCACGGCTTTTGCCTGTTCATGGTTAGGAGGGCCATTGTTGTATCCCTTGGGGTTTGGAAGTGGTTGAGCAGGAAACGTACCACTCGAACCCTCTTGACGTGCATCCATCCTCTCTAATGTTGCGGACATTTTACTCATCATTTGAATTAACTGTTGTGTTAAGTTTGCATTAGAGAGTGGAGCTTCCTCCTGCACCTTCTTGTGAGGTGGAACGTAAATATTTGCTTGTTGGTTGTTAGAGGGTTGAGCTTGGTTGTAGTTGTTTGTTCTATTCTGATTGAATGGCTGGGACTGCCTGTTGTATTGCCCTTGATATTGATTATTGTTATTGTAGGGCTGTTGTTGTTAAAATTGGTTTTGGGTCCCAGCATTGTTTTTCCCGTCGAACCCGGGGTGATTCCATCTATTATTTTGTGGATTATAGTTGTTGTAGGAATTCCCTGCCCCCCTATACCCTTGCATGGCATTCATTTCCATGGGGGGTTGTTCTAGAAAATATGGCACATTTGGACAATATTGAGTAGTGTGTCCCAGCATGTTATATGTGCCACATGGTTCTTCAGGCAAAAACTGCCTAGAACTCTCTCCTTTCATCCTCAATTCTTCCACTTTCTTTACTAGTTCTTCATACTTATTCATCAGATGATCCTCACTTTTTAATTGATATAAACTTTTCTCTTCTACACAGGATATCTGTGATGGTGGGATATCATCTGAATTTGACCACTCATGGACGTGTTCAGCTAGCCACTCAAAATGAGCTTCAGCTTCCTCCGTGTTTTTACAAAGAAATGGCCCCGAACTCATGGTCTCGACCAATTTTTCGTTTCACCATTTAGCCCTTCATAAAAGTAGCTGATGGTTCGCCATTTTTCATACCCATGATATGGGCATGAGAGTAGCAAATCCTTGAAACGCTCCCAAGTTTGGGTGAACGTTTCATTGCTCTTTTGTTTGTAAGAGTTTATTTGTCGTTTAAGCTCGGTGGTCATGCGAGGTGGAAAGAATTTCTTCAAGAAAGCGGTATTCATCGCATGCCAAGTGTAGATGGAGTTTGGCTTCAAGGTGAGTAACCACGCTTTTGCTTTGTCCTTCAGAGTGAAAGGAAATAGCATTAAACGTGTCACATCTACAGGACAATTCTGTGAGAAAGTTTTACAAACATCCTCAAAGTCTTTGACATATAGATATGCCTTCTCGCTCTCCATTCCATGAAAGGTAGGAAGGAGTTGAATCATTCCATTGCGAAATTGAAATTCGCCTGCATGGGGTGGAATGAGAATGCAAGAAGTTGTGGGCACATGTTCAGGTGTCATAAGATCGCACAAAGGATGAAGTGAATCGTCGATTAGTACAACCACATTATCACCATTTTCGCTTTGATTGTTGGCCATTGAGTCGATCGGTGTAACTATGGGGTTAATAGAACTAGATGAACTGGATAAATAGAGTAGATTTCCAAAAATTCCTTCGATGGAATTATCGGACATAAAGGGAAAGACCCTAAGTAGTTTTTTTTTTTTTTAATTGAAAGAAAAAGAT
This sequence comes from Hydrangea macrophylla, assembly GCA_033977485.1. Lineage (NCBI taxonomy): Eukaryota > Viridiplantae > Streptophyta > Magnoliopsida > Cornales > Hydrangeaceae > Hydrangea > Hydrangea macrophylla. The sequence continues at coordinate 5,240,516 of CM066990.1, read as the reverse complement.
AAACAGAAAGAGATAAGGATAGATTGAGGTAATCGAAGCGTTAGTGTGACACCCGCTCCCGCGGATTATTTTAATAATATTTAGCATGCATTATTAATCATTTAATGATAATTTGAGTATATGTGAGATGTGGGCCTTGACCCACTAAGTTGTTTATGGGTGTCCAGTGGGAACCTAGATGTGGCCAATGTGGCAATTCCAAATTGGAACATGTGTTGGTGGGTCCCAATTGAGATGGGACAGTAATATGTTGAATACCTTATGTGCCTAAATGTTTATTAAGGCTTAAATGATTTATTATTTTATTGCTAATAATATCATGTTGTTAGTTGGTGACCACTTTTGTGGTCAGTTAGGGGTACCTTTGTGAGCGCAAATGGAACACGTTACCTAACTAGTAGGCTAAATTGCAACTTCATATAATTATATGAGGCCACTTATGGAACCCATGCGTGACATAGACAAACACTCATTTAAGTTAGGATAGTTTTAATAATAGTTTTATAACTTGTGGGGGGGGGGGTGTATTAGTAATTTACCCAAACCTTGAGGGAGTTCATAATAAATACGGAAAGTTGACTTAGTATATAACTAGGAAGCTTTTAGAAGAAGCTTAGGACATCTTCTTCTTCTCTAAATTGTCGGCCGAAAGTGGAGATCGAGTATGGTGGGTTTCGTCGAGCTTCGTGACGACGGTTAACCGATCAAACAACGTCCGTTCTCAAATCTAATTATATATTCGGACTCGTGGAGGTGAGTCTAATATTTTGGTACCAATTTTATTGAGTTTGGAAACAATTTTTCCGTGACCCATTTTTGAGTGATAGCTTATAATTTATTATATATATGTAGGATTTATTCCTGAAGCATAATAGGACTTTAATCTCAAGTTTAGGAGCGATTTCCAAGAGGTGAGTGACATTAATTATGATATATGGATGATTTCATGTTTGGGTTCATTTGTGACGTAAAAGCATGTTAAATTAGCTTAATAAAGCTTATTAGTTTATTAATGGGCAAAATTCATGTGGTTAAATTAGGCCCAATTTGATTATGAAAGCACGGTGTAATGAATTATGTGAGCATGTTGAGTTGCTTATTTGGGTCAAAGGAATTGCTAGTTCTATACCACCATGAGGTAATCGATGTGGTGACGACCACGGCCGTCAGAGGCCTATGGGACCGCACGTGAGGCGTGGGTCATAACTAGGTCACTTGGGCTTAGGGAGTGGAGCCGCGGACTAGTTGGTAGTGGTGGAAGTGAACTAGTAATTGCCGGAGACTATAGTTGGTTGTAATGAAATGAAATTGAGCATGTTTATTATTCATATGCATAATTAGTGTTATTCACATGCATATAGCTTATATATTGTAGTGGTTATTGAATAACCATCGTAGGTGTTCAAGGTGGAGCTCAAAAGGAAAGAAATGGAAATTGGTGAGTATTCGTGGGCGTGAGATTATAATTGAATTCCTATTTATTAGATTTATGTTCAATAAATAAAATTAGTGAAATATTGTAATCAATTATTTATTTAAATTTGTGTAGAAAAAGATAGCGGCTTAAATTCTTGTAATATAGGCGACGTGTTGTGTTGATTGGTTATGGGACGAGGTTGTTTTTCTGTAACTTCTAATTAGGCAAGGGGGTATCTTTGGGGACCCTTTGACCTACAAAAATGTTACTTTTGAAAACAGATTTTGGTAAGATGAGTTTGGGTATATGTGTTCAAACCTTTGAAAAAAAATAAAATAGTGTGTTGAGTTCTTTGATCAAAACTTTTATTCTTTTGATTTCCGCAACTTTAATAATTTGAGAAGAGCCTTGGTGGTGTACGACGTATCCTAGATTTATATGTGTGAATTCGGGGCGTGACAGTTAGCTTGTCGCCTTCCCCGGCAACGGCGACAAAAACTTGACACGAGAATTTTTCTGTGTGCGCTTGTGTGCTATACCCAAGTGTAGGTAATCGTGCAAGTAGTAATCTGGTTAAGTCCAGGTCGATCCCACAGGGAAGGTGGTAAACAAAATACTTAGATTAATCTCAGAAAGGGAAAATAAAATTCAATATTTTAAAGAAATGTAGAACACAAAGTCCCACAATTTATTAACTACTAAAAATTATTAAACTAAAATAAACTAATTGCCAACTAATTAATTAAAGTGATAATTTAAAATGTGTTTTTCTTAATTTAAAAGGAATGTTGGGATTACACGAATCCACCGCGACCTAGCCATCTACCATGCAGTTGCATTGAAGCTCAATGGAGTACGTCCTCAACAGTATTTCGTATTTCTCTTAGAATAAAGAATCCATAGCCCTTTCATGTCCAGGACTATATCATCACACTGGAGTTTGAAATACACAAAAGCGATTTAAATCAATAGTTAAGACTCTCACCTACAATGGTATTAGCATTGAGGGTGGTTTACAAACGTTATTGAAGAAAAATGCCTCAAGGCTTAAAATTCACAGACTGTTTTGACAAACTGAGCGTTTGGGGACAGTTTGATAACAATCCAATAAAACAGAAAGTCTAGGAATACTGTATAGAAGGTCCTCAAGAAAAAGGGTGTTCGATTGATCGACGCGCTTTCGATCGATCGAACTACCTCGTCTCTCGATCGATCGAACTGTCTTCGATCGCTCGACTGTGTCTCTGGTCCGATCGATCGAACTACCTCGATCGATCGAACACAGGGATTGTTCTGCTGCATGGCAGAGGTCTGAGATCACGGTTTCATCGTGATCTCCCAACCCGGGGACTACTCAGACATCGTCTGGAGTGTCACAGATTTATTATTAACGTAAAAATTCATTAAGGTTGTGTTTGGATGAGGTTTAAACATGCAATCAATGAAAATCTATGATTTATCAACTACCAACACGTAAAACGATGATCTATGCAGATTTAAACTATGTAAACTACTGAAAGATTGCAAACAAAACTGATATATGAAAACCTGGAACGAACGAGCTATTAATAATCTTTAAACTTCACTTGAATTCAATGTTCAATCACAAAAACCTACAAATATCAAAGTAGAACACTCTCTCTCTATGTAAAAACTGATAAAATATAAAGTGGGCGTCCCTATGGACGTCTACAATATGAGTATAAATAGCAGAAACCTAATGCTAGGGTTCCCCCATACATTCTGCTGCGTGCGCGTAAAAATCTGATAAAAGGCATGTTCGATCGATCGAACGTTTCTCGATCGATTGAACTCTTGCGGACTTCGATCGCTTGAAATTATCTCGATCGATCGAACCTTCGATCGATCGAATGGTCTTCAATCGCTCGAACTCTACATTTCAGCTTTTACATGTCTTCTTTAGAATTCAGCATTTCCCTTCATCGTTATCTTTCTATTCTTCACACATCAACTGCAGTCTGCACAAATTACAGCTAAAAACGCACAACTTATCATAGTTTAATCAATATGTTCATAAACTAGCATTGTAATTCAAATTGCAGATAAATGGAGGAATTGTAAACTAAATCCATACTTTTTCTTCTGTTAGCGCGGTTGTATTTTACAAATACTCCCGCTTGTCACAACCCCCAACTAGCGAGTTGCTAGTCCCTAGCAATAGAGCGAAAATAAAAACAAGCTAAACTATAACTATAACGGAAAAACTAAAATACTAAACCAGACTACTAAACTAACATAGCAAGAAAGAAAACTATCTAACTCACTTTCGCAGGAATCGCGGTTGCATTTAGCGAATACAACAAGCCGTTAAACCCCTAGGTTCCCCCTAGCGGACGAGTGTTGTCTCGTGAGGGTTTGAAGTGAATATACCCACAAAATTCTCTGATTTAGCTCAAAAAGATATAGAACAATCTTTTAAACATTCCCCTTTTTATTCAACTATTAATTTAGCTCTACAGACATATCATCCTCATTCAAACCATGAAAGAAATGCACATGTTCCTCATGTCACCAAGATAAAAATAACATAAGCGTCACATCCATGTATCCGTGTGTGTGTGACATTAACAGCTATACATCGAACTTTATCTAGAGTTGTTTAAACAATCATACTCTCAGAACTTGTAGTTTCAACTCAATCCTCACATAGTTATTACACTCACAATTGAACATCTCACCGAAACTTGGTGAATAATAGTCGAATATGGTACAAAAACTTTGATAGGAGTGATTTTTTTTTTTCGGATACTTATGCTTTCATACTTGACTCTATAAAAGACGAACATTTTAGAGTGTATAGTCTCATGAAAGGAATACTACTTATTAGAGGAGCGAAATACCTTGGATAACTCAACTTACAGTTTCATGTTTAAACTAAGTCATCGAAAATCATTAAGGCTTTGACTCTTTGGATTTTTTTTTTTTTTAGTGGGATAGAAATGAAAGGGTAAGAACTTGCACATCTTTTACATGTGACTGTATTTAGTAATTTCTTTACTTTCCTCCAACCATCCTTACCATACATATCATCATTCATTATATATATATAATTTTTTTTTTGATATATCAATATGGATATATGCAGCCTTTCTCACCACTATTCCCTTGGCGACAATAACCGAACGGAAAATGGAAAGCTTTGTGGAAAGGAATATTCTCAGTAGGTTCGGCATTCCCTGGGTCCTGGTTAGCGATAACGGTAGACAATTCGGCACCCCTATCTTCAGGCAATTCTGGTCGGGCTACGGGATACAAAATCATTACTCCTCCCCCGAGCACCCTCAAGTCAATGGTCAAGCCGTGGTGACAAATCGGACAATCTTGTTGTCAATTAAAACAAGCCTTGAAGGCGCCAAAGGGCTGTGGGCCGAAGAACTCCCAACCCTCTTGTGGGCCTACCGCACTACACCCTGAGCGGCAACAGGCGAGAGGTCGTTCTTTTTAACCTACGGATTCGAGGCAGTGATCCCCACAGAGCTTGGGTTGCCTATATATCGGGTGGCTAACTTCTGTGCGCCGGATAATGAAGACGCCCTCAGATCAGAACTGGACCTAGCGAAAGAAAAAAGAGACTGAGCCTATCTAAAGGTGGCAGCCTACAAGCAATGGGTTTTTTGATACTACAACAGCAAGGTGAAGCACCGCAGTTTTCAATTCAGAGACCTCGTCCTTAAGGCAGTGAACCAGTCTTCCCGAATCCTGAGCCATGGGAAATTGGGGCCAAACTGAGAAGGTCCGTATAAAGTAACCCAGGTCAACCGACCGGGAACTTACTGGCTATAGAGTATGGACGGGCGCGATCTCTCTCTCACCCTTGGAATGTCCAACACCTCCGCAAGTATTATCAATAACACTTGGCCACGGGAATTTAGTTTTGGTAGAAAAATTTGTTTTTGTAGCTCTAATTGACCAACCGTTATAAATCTTTATTTTTAAATAAAATTGAATAGTTTACTTGGCAAATTTAATCCCATTAGTATCCCGTGCACCGCAGAAAAGTCCTCGGGCCTAACCCCGAGACATGAAAGACCTTGGCAAAAAACCAAGGCAAAAAAGACCTCGGGCTCCGAACCCAGGCACAAAAGACCTCGGGCTCCGAACCCACGCACCGGCTTCGCCTAGGTCCAACTGATGATGGGGGCAAACCCCTAGGTGGTTGATGATGGCAAGCCTCAATGGACCCTGCAACCACCCATGTTCCAGGTCGGTTTCCTACGGCCACTTACTCCTGCACTCCCGCCTTAGCAAAATGCTTGGGGGGCAGGGGAATATAGGCCAAAACAAGAAATCACACCAGTCACTAAAAGAACTTGGAAGATATTCGTAAGTACTTACAGTGATCAGAGATAGATACCCCGGACGGTAAAATAGGATACCCCTATCATACACCGGGACATCCCGGACGGTAAAGCAGGGTATTTGTATAATACACCGGGACATCACGTACGCTAAACAGGACCAGTTCCTATGGCACGCTGGGTAATTACCTTTAAAACAGGTCAAGAAGACTAGGTGTTCTGCTGGTTGTGGTCCTAAACCATTTGCTAAGGCAGGGGCTTATGTTGGCTAAAAATCGGGCGGATACTAGCAATCGCAAACAGGCAAAGTGCAGAATAAAGTAAGCAGTTAATGAAAGGAAGATTGACCTCGAGGGCCTTTTCATTAATATTAAAAACACTGTACAAAGCATGGGGGCCAGTTGTAGTAGCCTCCCCAAAAAAGAAAACAAATTACAAAAAAAAAAAAAAAAACACACCCATAGGTCATGGGTTGTCCACAACGACCACCTCTTCTTCCCCAGCGGCCTGCTCTTCCAAAGAAGGGTCCCCGGTCAGTGCAGCTTCAGCGATGACCTCGGAGTTAGCTTGGCCCTCCTTCCAGTAACTGGACTCTGCCCAAGAATAGCCAGATAGGTCCCATTCAGAGTGGTCAGTAGCAGCCCGCTTAGCCAGATCAGCGTAGCCCGTAAGGAACCCTGCCTCGAACTCCTATTCCGCCTCCTTGGCTTCAGCATCCCGAGCGACAGTGAGCTCAGAAAGCATAGCCGTCATGGCCACTAGGTCCTTCTCAGTAGTGATTCTCCTGGCTTTGGCGGTTACAACGTTCATCTTTGCAACCTTCCAGGCAGTCCACTTAGTTGAAAGAGAGTCGCGGGTCTCTCCCAGCTCCAGGGCCATTGGCTGGGATTTTTCCTCCTCCACGGAGAGAGCAAACTCCGCGGACTCGTGGGCAGCCCTCTGCACAGACAGGTCAGCCTCCGTAGTGGCTAACCTCTCGGCAACGCCGGGAAGGGTGGCTTCAGCCCCAGCCGCAATACAGCCAATCTTCAAGATCAAAACGACGTCAGTATACGCATGGAAGAAAAGCCAATGTTCATATTACAGAATGACTTACCATGTGGCTGATGCTGTAGAGACAACCGATTATGACCTCGAAACTTAGCAGAGTGCATTTGTTGATTTGACTCTTCAACAGCCCGGGCCGGACCCTTCGGTGGATATCGTCTGCCGTCTCAACTGTCGGCATTGAGGAGGGGCCCGCGCGAGCTGTCTCCTCCATGCTGGGGAAGGAGACCCAGACGGGTTGGCGGCTGGGGGAAGAAGTGATGGCGCGCCGATGGTAATGCCGGGTGTTGAGGCCGCAGCAGCCTCCTTCTCCGCCCGAATCGAGATTACTCGGGAGATCCTCTTGAGGGGCTGGCCCTCGGTGGGGTCTGGCTTTTTCCTCTTCTGGCCAGTCCGGGCCATCAAGGCCGCCTTTTTTTCTTTCAAAGCCGTCGCGCTCTTGGGAGCCATTTATGTAAAACCGAAGAAGAGTGCATGAGAACTCAGCAAAGTACCAAATAAAAAACAATAATAATAATCGAAAGGTCAAGTGATGGAACTTACCAGGAATGATCGACGGGAATATGGGAGCTACGAAGTGATGCTGGGGCTCGTAAGAAATCTTCGGACTTCTCGACCGGGTCAGCACTTTATTGATGTCGGTCGGGTCCTCCACCAAAGACAAGATCCTCGCTTGGAAATCGTTGGGAAGGCTGGGCGAGTCAACTGATCCTACTGCAAAGCAAACATACAAACGGGTTAGTAATGGTAAAATAAAGAGACTAATCATGCAAGGAAAGTGATTGGGCTTACTCCTCAATTTCCCCGCCCAGGAGGTCCTCAACTGCACACCCGACGCCTTTTCACATAACCCTAAGGTGGATACTTGGAAGAATTTCTTCTTCCATCCCTTATTGTTGCTCGGGCAGTTAACTATTATCTTCCACCCCTGCCTAGCCCCGAGCGAGAAGAAGCCAGCCTCCCCGTGAACTTGGAACGGCCGATGAGTCCAAAAGAACTCCTGTAGGGTGACCTCATGCCCGAGAACTTGAGGCCACAAAGAGATGGACCCCATCAGATACCGCCAACTGTTCAGGGCAAGCTGTCCGGGGGAGATCCCGAGGTAGATGAGTGCGTCCAGGGCAACAGGATAGAGCGGTAGGCGAAGGCCTACCATAAAGGCATCTTCGTATAGGGTAACGAAGCCCGACTCATGGAAGTGGACCCCGCCGTCGTGGACAGACAGAGAGAAGGGGCCGGGAATATCATATCTCTCCCTGATCTGACCCAAATCAGGACTGCGCAGGCTGTTGATGATTGACTCGCAGGCAAAGATAACGCTGGGACTGTTCGATACAGACCCTTCATCGCCCGACCACCGAGACGTCGAGGCCACAAGAGAATCCCAGTTCGTTTCCTCGTGAGACGCCTGAGCAGGTTTCCTTCCCTCACTGTGCTGATCAGAGGGGGCCGAAGAAGGAGGGTTTAAGCTTGTGCTCAAGGTCCCTAATCGTGACTTCTCGTCCTCCGATCGGGATGATGCGTTTAAGTCTAAGTGGCACATGTCAAAGTCTACGGTGGACCTAGGAGGCAGACGGCGACCTAAAAATGGGTCAAGGACTCCAAGCCTGAGATACAAAGGAGGCAGATCTAACAACCTGAAGGGCAGGTCATACAAGACTCTAGATGAAAGGTAACACTCTTTCAAGACTCTCCCGAGAACACCCGTTCGGTCTAAATGCCCTAAGGTACCTTCTGATTGGAAGAGATAGCAGAACCTAAGAAAGGAAAAGTCCCACGCTCGTTCTGCCCTAAGTGGGTTTGCTCCCTCCAGCTTCGTTCAGAAAAGAAGAAGAGAGTGAAGAACTGAAGACAAAAAGGAGAGACTTACAAAGTTTAGCGCAGAAAAGGACTCGGGAATCTTGCTCGGGGTCTTGTTTGCTATCGAATTGCTCGGTAAACTCTCTCACTTGGCAGCAGGAATTGAAGAAATGAGTAAGTGTTCCTTATATAGGAATAACGGGCAGTCCAGATCAATCAGATCCAACGGCTCAGGAGTTTTTCCGCCAAAAACCGTCAGACAGTTGTCACCTTGGGCACCTGAAGGGTCGCCTCAAAAGGTGCTCACATTAAATTTGTGACGTGACTGTTTGGTTACCACGCAGATGTTCGGTTACATACAAACCGACTTCGATGGATCCTAACCAGGCCAATCACTCCCTGACACGTGGCAACACCAACATCCCAACTCCCTCTATACTGGTCAGTTATTCCACCGGGTGATTTGGAAGGTGGGTCCCCTCCCGAGCAGCATTCCCGAAGGATAACCGAACGGTTTCCAAGAAGGTACTAATTTTTGAATCCTCACCCGATGAAGCATCTAGTCAATTTCGAAAATGGGGGGTAGCTGATATGTCCAAGATTATCCAGCCATGAAGTCAGTCTGCCACGTCACTAGGAGGTGCGAGTTACCTCGGTAACGACACCAGTAGCCGAGCAATCCTGAGGTGTTCGTCAGGACCGCGCGGTTCGTATCAACAGGCCAGGCATGAAAGGCTGTGGCATCTCGTGGACCTGGCCTAACCAGCAGTTTCCTAAATCATCTGCAAGACTACAAGAGGGAATGTGGCAGTTTCCTAAACCACTTAGGAAACTCTCCCCAAATCATGCAAATCAATTGTAATCAGATTAGGCTTCCTAATCTGACTGACTTACCATGTAAGGGTGGACTCTTGTGCCTATAAAAGAGCCCACCTACCATGTCTAGAGGGACCCGAAAAGAACTCTCTAGCTAACAGGCATAGAACAGAGAACTCATTAATACGCATATACCCGGCCGGTAATACTGGTAGTGTCGTTCCTCTTTGTTGGCTCACCAGGCCCGCCGGTGATCTGCTAATAAACGCGCACAGATGCAACCGTGGACGTAGGTCACCTCAACCACATACAACTTGTTCTTGTCTTTTTTTCTCTTTAAACCCTTCTTACTAATTTTCAGCATCATCACCCCTAAATTTGATCAATGTAAGTCCATTACGAGGATCGAGAATATAAATCCGTTAAATTCTGAAATAGGCTAACACAAATCTGTTATGAGGGCCGAGAATTTAAATCTGTTACATTCCCAAATAAGGGTAGCGCAAATTCATTGAGAGGACGAAGGATACAAATCCGTTACTATTAGGAAACTGCGTTCCTAGAATCCATTAACAGAGCGTATAAGTTGGTACTAAAAAAAATTCGTGAAATCTATAATAACCCTACAACAGCAGAACTAGGGTTACCTTAACTGCAAAAATGGATTGCTGTAGTAAACGAATTGAGAACACGGGCTCGATAGCAGCTCACAATCTTCGATCATATTCCTACACTACTAGAATCTCAAACTGAGTGTGGGCTCTTTCGAAATCCTTTCTGTTTTCTGCTCTCCCTTTTACACTCTCTTTTCTTTTCTGAGTTAATAATACTCTTGATGGAAAAACACAAACTGAGAAGAGAGCCAAAGCAGCATATATATAGGCTATGATAGGGACACCATCAGAAGTAAATAAGGAATAGGCTTCCTTATGGAATTAGGAAACCCTAATTCGAACTGAATCAGATTCCTATTTCTATAAATTATAATTCATACCACTAAAGAATTATAATTGCACTCTTACCCTTACCTCAAATATATTTCAATCTCCATGTTATTGAAGGCTTATTATCTCCCCTCGTTAAGATTACAGATATCCATTAATTAAATATAATTACTGATAATCAATCTTTTAAAATTCCTTTAGATCCTCTGCTTAACTTATATGATATGTCGAATACAAATCCACCTACAGGGTTTGACATAATCAAAACTTATAAGCTTTCTCAAGGGGATATCATCAATCCCAAAATTGAGACATGGATTCCATCATTAATTAATATCCACCACACAATTAATATTGTCACCCAATCCAATGAGATATTGACCCATTTAAGGATCTCACCCTTTTAGAGATCAAGCGTAAATATTAAATGTAAGTGTTTATAAATTAACTTAGGATTTAGAGCATAAGCACTCATAATGGCCATGAGGTATTAATTATCTTATAAGTTAGTACAAAGATAATTACCCCAAGTCGGTCCCATTTATTACACAAAGTGTACCAGCATCGTGAGTTGAATCTATACCGTTTCCCGTAGTCAAGACAAACCTACTACATCACCATGCTGCAGTCCTACTAATGGTGTGTCCAATCCTATCTAAGACTGTAAACCAAAATCTTACATTCTACAAGATTCAATGGTCTGATCTTCCATTTGTAAGCCGAACTCTACACACCAAACCACCAACTTTGTAGAATAAGAGACACACATGCAAAATATTAAATAAACAATGTAATGCAAACATTGCCCACACAGATTCTCATGAAAATGGAATAACTGATTTTATTAAAATAATAAATCAACTGCATAAAGCATGGCTTTTAGTATATATCCCAAACAGTTACACCCCCAAATTTTGATCAACGTAAGTCCATTGCAAGGATCGAGAATATAAATCCATTATATTCCCAAAATAGGAGTAAAATATGCTTAAATCAACTCAATTTTCAAAATCAAGAGTCAACCAGACTCAAATCAATTCAATTTTTTCAAAATCATGAGTCAATTAGACTCAATTCAATTCATCTTATCAAAATCAGGAGTCAATTAGACTCAAATTAATTAAATTTTTCAAAATCAAGAGTCAATCAGACCCAAATTAATTCAATTTTTCAAAATCATGAGTCAATCAGACTCAAATCAATTCAATTTTTTCAAAATCAGGAGTTAATTTGACTCAATTCAATGCTCTTCTCAAAATCAGGAGTCAATCAGACTCAAATCAAATCAAATTTTCATAATCAGAAGTTGGTCAGACCCAAATTAATTCAATTTTCCAAAATTAGGAGTGAATTAGACTCAAATCAATTTAATTTTGCAAAATCAGGAGTCGATCAGACCCAAATTAATTCAATTTTTCAAAATAATGAGTCAATCAGATTCGAGGGGACTTAAATGTCCTCATTTTTGCACAAACAAAGTCAGATGAGCCAAAAAATTCATTTTTATAAATCATGGGGTCATTCGTACTCAAGAAATCATTTCTTACAAACATGGAATCATTCTGACTCAGAAATTCATCTTTTACACAACACTGAGTCACTCAGACTCAAGAATTCATTTCTCCAAGACATGGAGTCACTAGAACTCAAGAATTTATTTTTTTACAAAACATAGAGTCACTCGGACTCAAGAATTTATTTCTACAACACATGGAGTTAGTTGGACTAAAAAATTCACTTTTTTACACAACACGGATTCACTTAGACTCAAGAATTCATTTCTATAAGAAATGGAGTCACTCGGACTCAAGAATTTATTTTTTTACTAAACATGGAGTCACTCAGACTCAAGAATTTATTTCTACAAAACATGGAGTCACTTGGACTAAAAAATTCACTTTTGTACAAAACATGAAGTAACTCGGACTAAAAAAAAACTCATTTCTACAACACATGGAGTCACTCAGACTAAAAAATACACTTTTTACAAAACATGGTGATGATACCAGAATTTAGGTGAGAGAGATTTAGAGAGAGAGATGTGCACCAATAGATTGTATGTGGTTTGGCCCCGTTAATGAGGTGACCTACGCCCACGTTTGCGTCAGAGCGCTTTCACTAACAGATCACCGGTGGTGTTTGGTGAGCCAACAAATATGGCGGCACTACAGTTAACCGGCCGGGTATATGCATAATAGTGATGTACTTTTCAATTCTTTAGGTTAAGAATGCGACCCTTTGACTGGGGGTGAGGGGCCTCTTTTATAGGTACAAGAGGCCACTCGTACAAGGCAAGTTCATAGATTAGGAAGCCCAATCTGATTACAACTGATTTACATGATTTAAGGAGAGTTTCCTAAGTGGTTTAGGAAACTACTTGCTCTTCCTATTAGTCCTTCAGATAGGATAGGAAACTGTCTGGAGGCCTGCTGGGCAAGCAATTACACCTTCTAGGAATGCATACATATGGGGCCAGCCTGGGATGAATTCTCGAGCTGTGGATCGTATAGGGCGGTTCTACATAACAGCCCGAGATGGTTGAGCAGTTAGCCCAGATTAGAGATGACTTGGCTTCTCTTTGTTGAGGTGGCGAGGCTTGACTTTGGCCTGGTATTTTTGTACATATCAGCTACCCCAATTTTCAAAGCTAATGCGATGCCTCATTGGGTAAGGATTGAAAATTAGTACTGCTCTAAAAATCGTCCAAGACGGAGGCCGGGACCCTTGTCCGGGGAAAGACAGATCGTGATGGTCAACCGGGGTTTGGACCGAGCGGTGATCCTGTGGGCCCGGGGGTGACATCTGTCATGTGTCAAGGAGTGACTGGTCTAGTTAGGATCGAATGTAGTCAGTGCGGATGTAACCGGCTAATCGCATGGTAACCGAACTATCCCGTCTCGCATTTAATGCGTGTGTGGACACGCGGAATCCGTCATCCACTCCCGGTTTTTCTTGTTTGTTTCCGGGGTTTCAGAATTGATTTTCCTTTGTTTTGAAATTGATTTAAAAGAAAACAAGAGGTTGATTTTGAAGAAAAGAAGGTCTTTCGAAAACATATACAGAGTCGCCACTTGTTCTTTAAGGAACCAAGAAACCTAATTTTGACTCACCCAAATGGATAAAGGGCACCGTCCCTTCATAACCAAAGAACTTGGCTCGGGGTTTTGGTACGAGAGAGGAAGGAGCCTTTGTCACGACTAAAACACCCTCAACTCGCCCCGTCTCTCGACGGGCCTCAATTAGCATCCAAATAATCATCTTATACTATGTGTGGTTCGGCAATTACTATTATGATAGTATATTAAATTACATAAGAATCTTGAAATGGAAGATCAAAAGATAAGATATCATTCATAAGATCTTAGCCAAATATCATACAATGCAAAAGTGAAAGATCACACAAATAAACCTAGGAAAAATCGTCTAATAACATATCAATTAATCAAGTTTCCTAATCTAAGGGGGGCATGAATTGTTCTTGAAACCAATAAATCAAAGAAAGGGACCGATGAGAAAGGATGATTAGATCGAGGGGAAGCATGAATGTGTGATCATGATCATTCCTTATAATCTTCTTAGATTAGGACTCATAAAAGCCCCAAATCTTTGCATGAATGCAGTGTATGTATCTATAATGTGTAAAGGTTGTAGTGTGCTTTGTGTTCATGGTTTTCTATAATGACTTAGAAGTCTAATATATGTATGATGAATGAATGGAATCATTATGAGAAATTTACAAATGTAGTATGAACTACTTCCTAAGACATGAGCTAATTTGGAATGCATATAAGCATCAAATCAATGGATGAAAGTTAAAATGAGCTTGGTGTGAATAAAGGACAGAACAGTAACATGATCTTGTGAAAATGGAAAGGAGGGGCTAGGAATGTTTTCAATGCATGATTTTTTATGGGGATCCTCCTTATTATGTCTAGAACACAACCCAAAAAGACAATCTTTAATAACTATCACAGATTGAGAGAAATCACATAAACAATGGAGGTCACTCAGAAACAGAGTCCGTACTGTCGACTGAAACGTTGAAATATCTTAGAAAATGCAAACAAATGATCTAGAGGCCCATTTTATACAGAGAGTTCCCTAAGACATTGACGTTTAAGGGAAAAATAAGTTAGGACCACTCTTTTTGGAAATGTTTTCTGAAATAAGAAGTTGAAATTCAACCAAGCTGCTGTGACAGTAGAGGCAGAATGTTTGGAAAGAATGTTTGGACAAAAAGGACTCCTTTCAAGTATTTCCAAGTCAAACCAAAAATCATGGGTATTTTCTAATGAGTTAGGAAGATTCTCCAAGTGGTCTTACATTCATACATTGAGTATTGAATCAAAATAATTCCTTGAAGTGAAATGACTCACTGTTTTGAGGGTTTTGAGAAAAACAAGGTTTATTTCTTGAAATCAAAATGAGGGGTTTAAGAGGGGGGTTTTGAAAGTATACTTCCAGAACTTGGATGAATATTCTAACCACTTGGAATATCAATTCCTAACTCATTTCAAGAACTTCCCCAAGTATTTGCAAAACATGGTTTTATTTGGAAACCAAACTCAAGAATCTATGAAAATATTATACATGAGAGGATAGATGATACATGATATGATATAGCATGATAAAAGTGGTAAAGAACATTTTCATGGGATATGGGTTCATCTAGATACAAGAGAGTATTGCATCAAAGTGTGAAAGTAAAAAAAATGGCATGCTGTGAATAGTGGACAGGCTGTATGCATTACAGTATAACATCATAATGGGAGGTCAAACATGCCTAGGAAAATGTGGGAAAAAATCAGAGATCATCCTTATTGTGTCTAGAAAATAACTCAAAAAGCCAAACCTCAATAGCTATCACAGATTAAAAGAAATAAATCAGAATGTACACATGACTCAGAAACAAAAGCTGCACTGTTGACTGATTTTGTATGATTTTTCATAAATCAAAGAAAGGGTTTATGATGACCCATTATATACCAAAGGTTTCCTAAGACACCCAAGTTTCATAAAAAAAAATAGAAAAGACATATGTACAGTGATGAAAACATTCATAATAAGTGCAAAAGTCAGGTAAACATTCTGTGAGAACAGAGGCAGATTATGAATATGAACTTCTTAAGTCCGAAAATAATACTTTCACACCTCTATAATTTATGGAAAAAATTGGAGATAAACTATGATGTCTTAGGAAGATTTTCCAAGTTGATTCATCATCATAACTCAGGTATTTAATTCAAAACAAATCTTTGAATCTGAACAGCTCACTGTTTTGGATCATTCTTGAAGAAAATGGATTTGGGTTTTGAAATAGAGTTTGAGTTCTTGATTGGGGGTTTTGAAGTAGATGTTCAAAGCATGAAATTAAACTCTTGAGATGACCATGTGACCATTAGAACCTCATCCAACCTTGAATCATCAAAGAACTCCCAATATTATTTGCACAAACATAGTTTTATTTGAGAATATGACTTCAAGAATACATATGAATGTATTGAAGGTAGAATCATCATTCATCAAACATGTCTTTGAGGTCAAGAGCTACTATCCATAAGGATTCACTCTCCTCAAACAACATGTCATCTAGATGATGATGAACAACTAAATAATCAAATAAAAGTCAAAAAGAAATGAGGTTAAGAGAGAGATGAACATCAAAGTAAACAAGCATTCAAATAGCAATCTATAGTTGATAATCATTGAGATATTGGACTTGTAGCTTGGTGTTTCACTCATATATGGAGACTTTTGGACATGGAAGTAGCTTCCTATCTCATGGATGCTCCATAATGGTGGTTGAAAGAAATGCTTGGATGATTGAAGTTTTGATAGCAAACTCAAGTAAAAAGAAAACTCACTTTGATGGATGAAAATAGAAGAAGAAGACTACTTCTTCTCTTTCTCTCTCTATATTTTTCTAGAATTTCTTCCTAAGCTCTCTCTAAGCTTCCATGTCTCCCCTCTAAATGAAAGTAAATGGCTTCTTTTATAGGCAAAGGAGGGGTGGTAAATAGAGTTTTAAAAAGTTTAAAATGGTCTCCCATTGGTCCAAAATAGGCTAGGAACCAAAACTACGTCTTTTTGATTTCTAATATATCAAATTGGACCCCCAAAAGAAATTACAAAAGTGGACTGTTCTGGAGGAGAGTGCCGCGGCGGCACTGGGCCTGTGCCGTGGTGGCTGGGCCAGTGCCGCGGTGGCACTGCTCTTCCTTCATCCAGATAATGCTGTTTAGGCCCCAAGAGATTCCGGTGTTCGCGAAAAGGCCCTATTTCGTCCGAAATTCACAGAAAATGCATATGAACTCCAAATTGAGGTTGTGATATACCGTTGGAAAGGTAATGGAGTCTAATTTACATAAACAATAGTTCGGGGATAGGTCACTTTGAAAATTTTTGCGGTATTTGCGATAAAAGCCGATTTGATCGCCTTATTCGCCTTCGGAAATTCATAATAAATCCGTTTTAAATCCTGAAATTATGTGCGATATACCGTTGGAAAGCTATTGACCTCTAGTATCCATGAAAAATATTTGAAAATTGTTATGGTGCTCCGGTTCTAAAGTCAAATTTTGGTAAAACCGGTCAAACCTGAGATTCCCGGGAAGTTCTGGAAACCTCTAGGAGCCCCCAGGAGCTGACGTTTTCGCTCGATTTTCTTTTAAAACTCATTTTCATACTTTCCACATGATTTAGAATGATTTTGGAGAATTTGGACGTTTTTGATCAAACTTGGTCAAACTTGGTCAAATCTGGTCAAACCGGTCAACGGGGACTTTCCGGGAACTTCCGGGGGACTCTGGGAGCTGACGATTTCATCCACTTTTACTTAAAAACTCATTTTATTATTTTTCTTATGACGTAGCATATTTCCAAAACTTTTGGTCAAAATCTGGGAGCTTCTGGGCTTTCAGGGGCATTTTGGTCATTCTGAGAGATAGAACTAACTTCCAGGAATCCTTTTAAGTCTTTTTTTATCATTGTGAACCACCAAGCTATGGGTCTCCTAAATCTGATAGCCGAAAAAATGGGGTGTCTACAATTTGCCACTCTTTAGCATGAACTTGCGAGGCAACGCATGTCACAAGCGAGTGCCAAAGCTTTAAAGAGACAGGTCTTTTGGAGGCTATAGATTTAGGATAAAAAAAAAAGCGTTGCAAAAGATGCAATGATGCTGAGGCTAGTGCTGGTCGTGCTCTGCGTGAGCTGCCTACGTATCCCAAGGAGAATCAGACCAGGACATAGTTCAGGGCACAAAGGAATGAATCACACATGTACATACATAACAACCAAGCGGATGCTATGCTATGAGGATGGTATGCAATGCATGGATGTGATATGAATTGTGTCATGAGTCCTATCCTGTCTAATGTTATGACCCTAGTATGAGCAGGTGCTGTGGGGGTGTGTGCCATTTCGAGTGGACTTTTGTTGTGCTAGTGATTCTGACTATGATGCAGTGGCCGACCACGGTCTGAAAAGACTCTGGATTTCGGGGCAAACTTTTCAAATTACGGGAAGTGTGCTTCGCAAGTGAATGGGATCGGATGTGGGGTCTTTGAGGATGACAACTAAGGATAACCCATAGGTGAGGGAGTTCATGATAACCGACAGTTTTATAATAACCAAAGCAAGGAGGCTCATAATAAGTGGGGTAGCTCACGATAATTGACAGGTGAGATAACCGGAGCGAAGAAGCTCACGATAAGTGAGGAAACTCATAATGACTGATAGGTGAGAAAGCTCATGATAATCAGTGGACACGGATCCTTGAATTGTGAATAGACAGTGCTTGCCCTGGGAATCGGGGTGATTTGACTACGAGTGATGTTTTTAATCGTTGGCCGATCCTTATGAT
The DNA here is from genome assembly GCA_033977485.1 of Hydrangea macrophylla. Taxonomy (NCBI): domain Eukaryota; kingdom Viridiplantae; phylum Streptophyta; class Magnoliopsida; order Cornales; family Hydrangeaceae; genus Hydrangea; species Hydrangea macrophylla. The sequence continues at coordinate 5,222,309 of CM066990.1, read as the reverse complement.
GACAAGTCCTGAGAATCGGTTCGGACTTCTGTTATCTTCTGCTGGGGATGGTAGGGGACTCTCTGAGAATCTCTCTTCAATTCTTGACCTAGAACCAGGATCCATCTCTGAATCTCTCGTGGTTGGTCAGATTTTGTAATGTACTCTGCTGGGAAGAAGGAAATATGCCCATTAAATGGGAGTCAAGGTATCATTTTGTTTGTGACAGAGATGATTTGTGGTAGTTTGACACTGATGGAGGGTGATAATCAATAGCAACTTATGGACTTATGTTGCTAAGATGAAAGAAGATCATCAACAGCCACTCATGGACTTATGTTGCATGAACGAAGAAAGATGGTCAACAGCCACTCATGGACTTATGTTGCTAGGATGAAGGAAGATTGTCAACAGCCATTCATGGACTTATGTTTCTAGGATGAAAGAAGATCATCAACAGCCACTCATGGACTTATGTTGCATGAATGAAGAAAGATGGTCAACAGCCACTCATCGACTTATGTTGCTAGGATGAAGGAGGATTGTCAACAGCCATTCGTGGACTTATGTTGCATGGATGAAGGAGGATGACCAACAGTGACTCACGGACTTATGTTGCTAGGAGAAAGGAAGATCAACAGCCACACATGGACTTATGTTGCATGAAGAAAGATGAAAGATCAACAGCCACTCATGGACTCATGTTGCTAGAAGAAAGGAAGATCATCAACAGCCACTCATGGACTTATGTTGTATGAAGAAAGATGAAAGATCAACAGCCACTCATGGACTTATGTTGCTAGAAGATGATGGTTAACTTTTGGCAGTTTGGAAAGGGATGAAATTTGCATTTGCCCTAAGTTTGGACACTTCTCATGCTGACGCCTTGTCTGGGCAGTAATGATGTTTGATACTCCTGCTTGTATTGTCATTGGAATGCTCTTTATAACTTGATTTGAAAAATTCATTATTCGTCACTGTTGACTTACACATTTGAGACTACGACCGACTCTTTTCCTGAAAAAGACTATGACAGACTCAAAACTGACAGATACTGACACGCGAGGGTGACACATTTGACACCAAAATGAAACAAGCTCGACTTGCCAAAACTTGATGTGCTCTTGTCATAAATGATGTACCATTTCTCTTTTGTTTTTACTTCTCACCTTAACGTGGCATCACTTTGATGGTGAATCTTATTTTTTAAAATTCCTCCCTACTAATCTAATCAATTTCTTTGCTTCTCCCAAGATGTGCTTTGAATTAGTGCCTTAGCTTATAGAATAAAAGATGGTCTATTTCCATCTGTTCAAGACAATGTTTGTGACTTGAAGGCTTACCATTGGTGTATAGGGATCGGGTGGCAAACGAAGTTTGCCCCTAGTTTGAAGGGCATGAAGTGGGATCGGTAGGCAAACGCGGTAAATGACCGAAATTTGCCCCTAGTTTGGAGGAAGGTTCATTGGAGGTTTTGGGCAAACGAGGTAGGTGACCGAAGTTTGCCCCTTGTATAAAGGGTAGATAGTAAAATTTAGGCAAACGAGGCAAGTAGCCAAAGTTTGCCCCTAGTATGGAAGGTGATTTCTGGCTTGAGGCAAGGACCGTGACTTTAATCTCTCAAATGCTCATAACTTTTGCCTAGGTACTAGTGAGGTGACTTAGCGAGCTTTTTTCTCTCTTTTGTTATTGCTCACCTTGGATTTAGCTCTAACTTTTGCCTAGGCGTCCTTTCGGATTTTCAACCTAGCGGGCCATCCTTCTTTTCTTTTTTCAAAGTCTGCCTACGTACCCCCGAACGGGGATTAGGTCTAATGTAGTTCGGGCCGAAGCTTGAAAGAAATTGGGCTATTTTTGTGGGTGGAGCGACCAAACCGATGTGGTTGCCTATGTATCCCCGAGTGGGAATCAGGTTGAGCGTAGTTCGGGAAAGGTCTTGAAAGAAATTGGCTGAGGGTTTTTCAAACCAATCATAAAAGAAAACTTAGCTCACTTGTGGTAGCCTTGAATAAAAAGATTCAGTTTCAATCCCCCTTTCTTTTCTTTTTTTTGTTCTTTTTCTTTTGTTTTGAGGATTGATCCTTTTCACTTTTGCCTAGCCAGTCAATTTATAGTCGATTCATGTGAGATCTTTCAATCGCAATCTCGAAATTTCATGATGTGCGTGTCAGTCCTCAGAATTTGTTTGTGGTCGTTTCGAGCCCTTTAAAACATAATCTAGGCGCGTTCTAATGACGTACCTTGAAGCATACAATTTTCTCATTTGTTTCATCAAAGTTTTCTTCAACCTTTTGACTGGCTACGGTCATATTTTAGAAATCAACACCTTTTTAGCTCTCACTTTTGCCTAGGTGCCCTTTTCGGGTTTTCAACCTAGAGAGCTTTTTTTTTTTCTTTTTTCTTTTTTTTTTTTTGAAGGGGGAAGAAACTCATGGAAATGTTTGGCTACCAACAATGACTAAGTCTGCATTGGACAGGTTTGTATGGGTCTTGATTGGACTAGGCTCAAGGCTTTAAAATGGTGGAAAAGGGTGTTGGGCAAGCCCCAAATCAGTTCCAAGTATGTCTTTTCGAGATTTGAGCAAAAGCATCTTTGAATTCTTAAAGTAAGACTATTCAATTCTCGGCTCTTCATCGGTGTCTGCGCAAAATTGACTTTGACCTTTCAGGATTTTTTTTTTGGTTTGAGTAAAAAAAAATTACCATTTTTTTAGCACAACAATATCCATGGTAATTTGAAAAGTGACACTTCAGTTCAGCGATTCATGCATCTATGACTAGGCACATCAGATTAGGCAAAATGAGACTTCATTCCATCAGTAGAGAAGGATTACAGACTCATTAACAACTCGATGACAAACAGACTCGACCATAAGAATAAACATACAACAGACTCGACTAAACTCGACCTGGTCTCAATTGGAATGTCACAGTGACTCACTTAATCTTTTTATTTCTTTTTCTAAGAGCATCCTCATTTGGTTTTCTAGCAAGAGTCCCAGACACCATTACTTCACTTGCACAGGTTCAACATTCGTTGGTCTCAGCAAAGGGGATCATTCAAGCGGTTGGTCCAAGCCAAGATAGGAGATGGCATTAGGATGGGGTGCATCCTCTATGAGATTTTGAATGTCATGGCGGAGGCGGATGCACTGATCGGTGGCATGGCCTAGATTTTGGTGGTAAGCACATTATAGGCTCATGTTGTAGTGAGAGGGTATGGGATCCGGTAGTGGTTTGTGAGGGAGGAGCTGCAGGTGGCCTTTTTTGAGTAGGTGGTCTAAGGCTGTGGAGAGGGGAATATCAAGTCTAAAGAATTTGCGAGGGCCTTTAGGGCGATTTGGTGGAATGGACTGGTATGGACAGAGAGGGTAGGCCATCGGTTGGTGGTTAGGTGCATGGATATCTGGGGAGTCTAGGGAGTAGTTGGGTCCCTTGGACTGGTGTTGGGGTTCATTATTCCTGCACGTTCCTTCTCTGATGGTATCCTTTATTCTGGTGAGCTTGTCAAGAGCTTCTTGATCCAAACTATGTATCCAAAGATCAGCTAATTTTCCAAACCATTCAGTACAAGGTGCTGGCCGGGAAGATAGTAGAATCGAGGGTGGTGGGTTAGCCAAATGTCGTATCATATCTGTCATTTCCGCAAGCTCGTCCCTGATCTTCTCAACAGCAGGTTCCATAGCGGTCATTCTAGCATCCACAGTTATTCTGATTAGTTGATTATTCGGTGTACGAGTCCAAGCGAAGTGAATGCGGACTTCTGGTCTCATTTTTTCAAGAAATCCTAGGACCTGGGTGAGGTGATCCGAATGCTGAGTCATAGTGGTTCTCATCTGGGCGACTCGAGTTTCCAAGCTTTTGTGATCCATAGGTTTGTTTTCGGGAGGGCTATTAATCCCAAGAAGAAAATGTAGTAGGACGACGTTTAGGACCTGTGATGTCTTACAAATTGAAATGACAAGGATCAGACTCGGAGGATGAAGATCGATGATCATGTGATGATGAGAAGGGATAGGCTGTGTGGACTTATGAGATATATGTGCATGCAAACTGACACGAATTGTGTATGCATATGAGACAATCATGCGGATGCAAGTCATAATCTATATGATGCCCCTACTTCTAACATATAATAGTTAAGCAAGTAAGGTCCTATCCATACAAAGTGTGCTAACTTTTCTTTCCAGTATGATCACCAAGGGATAACAGGGATTTTTGGGATACTTCAGGAATTTTGGACAGAGTTTCTGGGAGAAACAGGGATTTGGAAGATTCGGAGAAATTTCTAGAAGTCATTTGATTTTCTAGGAGAAATAGGAATTTCTGGTTGATTTGGACTGAGCTTCTTAGGAGAAACTGGTATTTTGAGTATTTCTCAGAAATATGGGTAGAGTTTCTAGGAGAAACAAGTATATCTGGGCATTTCTGGGTGATTTGGGTAGAGTATTTGGGAGAAACAAGTACTATGGGTATTTCTGGGAAATTTGGATAGAGTTTCTAGGAGAAATAAGTATGTTTGGACATTTCTAGGTGATTTGGGCAGAGATGCTGGGATTTTTGGAGAATCTGGGAGATTTGGACGGAGCTTCTGGGAAAAACTGGTTAATATGGTGAGTTTATGAGAAATTGGAATTTCTGGGAAGCTTGGGTAGAGGTTTCGGAGAAATATGAATTTTCTGGAATTTTAGGTGAAACAAAGATACCTAGGGAGTTCATAGGACTTCTGGGAGAAGTGGGAATATCTGGGTGATTCGGACAAGCATTTTTGGGGAAGTCTGGGAGATCTTGGTAGGGTTTGGAAAAAGGGGTTTCTTGGAAATCTGGTGGATTTTGGCAGAGTTTTCGGGGAGCAGAGATTTCTAGTAGAGTTTTTGGGAAACGGGAATTTTTAGGAAGTTTAGATGGATTCTAGTAGATGTTATGGGAAATAGGAATATCTGGTTAAATCGTTATATCTGGGAAATCTGGAGATTTGGATGACGGTGATCATACTGTCTAGCAAGTTTTCATACTCCTATGTCTTAGGACCAACAAACAAGGTTTGCGGTGTATATCTTTGTGAACGTGGAGCAGACATCTTTGTCATGGTGCCTAGGCAGGTCAACTCAATGTGATCACATGTGAGTGATTGCCTTGGGGATCATAAGAAAGAGGTTCTGCCTCATGTCACATAAGCGTCTACACCGCGCAGGTAATCCCGTCAGGGCATACAGCAGTTATATCACATTGTCCTATCTGAAAAGATAAATCAACAGTCCTATGAAATGTTCTACAGGAATCTGTATGCAAAGGCTGGGTTTAGTCAAAGAGGGTCTGTTGACGAGAGTTCCAATATACCGTCAGAGAGACAGTACGGAAGTGTTTACTCTTTTTGATATACCTTGGAAGGTACAGTATCAACGGTGACTTGTGCCCTGGCACAGCAAGACCTGAACAATGTCAGCACCGCGTTTCAGATACAGTCAGAGGGGAAATGCAGAAGTGCAATACAGTAAACCAGACACAGTAAAAAGATGATTTTAAGGATGCTTCTTATGAGTCAAACCTCTGTATTATTTTTGTTTTTAAAATAAAAATCCCTAGCAGAGTCGCCAGATTGTGGACATGCAGAATCCGTCGTTCACTCCCGGTTTTTCCTTTTTGTTTCCGGGGTTTCGGAATTGATTTTCCTTTGTTTTGAAATTGATTTGAAAGAAAACAAGAGGTTGATTTCGAAGAAAAGAAGGTTTTTCGAAAACAGATACAGAGTCACCACTTGGTCTTTAAGGAACCAAGAAACCTAATTTTGACTCACCCAAACGGATAAAGGGCACCGGCCCTTCATAACCAAAGAACTTGGCTCGAGAGAGGAAGGAGCCTTTGTCATGACTAAAACACCCTCAACTCGCCCCGTCTCTCGACGGGCCTCAATTAGCATCCAAATAATCATCTTATACTATGTGTAGTTCGACAATTACTATTATGATAGTATATTACATTACATAAGAATCTTAAAATGGAAGATCAAAAGATAAGATATCATTCATAATATCTTAGACAAATATCATACAATGCAAAAGTGAAAGATCACACAAATAAACCTAGGAAAAACCGTCTAATCATATATCAATTAATCAAGTTTACTAATCTAAGGGGGACATGAATTGTTCTTGAAACAAATAAATCAAAGAAAACAAAGATGCTTAGCAAGCTAGAATGATGCATGTTATTCTTTGAGAAGAGAAGATCTCTCAATCCCCGGGACTGATGAGAAAGGATGATTAGATCGAGGGGAAGCATGAATGTGTGATCATGATCATTCCTTATAATCTTCTTAGATTAGGACTTATAAAAGCCCCAAATCTTTGCATGAATGCAATGTATGTATCTATAATGTGTAAAGGTTGTAGTGTGCTTTGTGTTCATTGATTTCTATAATGACTTAGAAGTCTAATATATGTATGAATGAATGAATGGAATCATTATGAGAAATTTACAAATGTAGTATGAACTACTTCCTAAGACATGAGCTAATTTGGAATGCATATAAGCATCAAATCAAAGGATGAAAGTTAAAATGAGCTTGCTGTGAATAGTGGACAGAACAGTAACATGATCTTGTGAAAATGGAAAAGAGCGGTTAGGAATGTTTTCAATGCATGATTTTTTATGGCGATCCTCCTTATTATGTCTAGAACACAACCCAAAAAGCCAATATTTAATAACTATCATAGATTGAGAGAAATCACATAAAAAATGGAGGTCACTCAGAAATAGAGTCCGTACTATCGACTGAAACGTTGAAATATCTTAGAAAATGCAAACAAATGATCTAGAGGCCCATTTTACATAAAAAGTTCCCCAGAACATTGAAGTTTAAGGGAAAAATAAGTTAGGACCACCCCTTTTGGAAAAGGTTTCTGAAAAAAGATGTTGAAAGTCAACCAAGCTGCTGTGACAGTAGAGGCAGAATGTTTGGAAAGAATGTTTGGCCAAAAAGGACTCCTTTCAAGTATTTCCAAGTCAAACCAAAAATCATGGGTATTTTCTAATGAGTTAGGAAGACTCTCCAAGTGGTCTTACATTCATACATTGAGTATTGAACTCAAAATAATTCCTTGAAGTTAAATGACTCACTATTTTGAGGGTTTTGAGAAAAACAAGGTTTATTTTTTGAAATCAAAATGAGGGGTTTAAGAGGGGGGTTTTGAAATGGGGGTTTTGAAAGTATACTTCCAGAACTTGGATGAATATTCTAACCACTTGGAATATCAATTCCTAACTCATTTCAAGAACTTCCCCAAGTATTTGCAAAATATAGTTTTATTTGGAAATTAAACTCAAGAATCTATGAAAGTATGATACATAAGAGGATAGATGATACATGATATGATATAGCATGATAAAAATGGTAAAGAATATGTTCATGGGATATGAGTTCATCTAGATACAAGAGAGTGTTGCATCAAAGTGTGAAAGTAAAAAAAATGGCATGCTGTGAATAGTGGACAGACTGTATACATTACTTTATAACATCATATTGGGAGGTCAAACATGCCTAGGAAAATGTGGGAAAAAAATCAGAGATCATCCTTATTGTGTCTAGAAAATAACCCAAAAATCCAAATCTCAATAGCTATCACAGATTAAAAGAAATAAAACAGAATGTACATATGACTCAGAAATAAAAGTTGCACTGTTAACTGATTTTGTATGATTTTTCATAAATCAAAGAAAGGGTTTATGATGACCCATTGTATTCCAAAAGTTTCCTAAGACACCCAAGTTTCATAAAACAAATAGAAAAGATATATGTACAGTGATGCAAAACATCCATAATAAGTGCACAAAGTCAGGTAAACATTCTGTGAGAACAGAGGCAGATTATGAATATGAACTTCTTAAGTCCGAAAATAATACTTTCACACCTCTATAATTGATGGGAAAAATTGGAGACAAACTATGATGTCTTAGGAAGATTTTCCAAGTAAATTCATCATCATAACTCAGGTATTTTAATTCAAAACAAATCTTTGAATCTGAACAGCTCACTGTTTTGGATCATTCTTGAAGAAAATGGATTTGGGTTTTGAAATAGAGTTTGAGTTCTTGATTGGGGGTTTTGAAATAGATGTTCAAAGCATGAAATTAAACTCTTGAGATGACCATGTGACCATTAGAACCTCATCCAACCTTGAATCATCAAAGAACTCCCCATATTATTTGCACAAACATAGTTTTGTTTGAGAATATGACTTCAAGAATACATATGAATGTATTGAAGGTAGAATCATCATTCATCAAACATATCTTTGAGGTCAAGAGCTACTATCCATAAGGATTCACTCTCCTCAAACAACATGTCATCTAGATGATGATGAACAACTAAATAATCAAATAAAAGTCAAAAAGAAATGAGGTTAAGAGAGAAATGAACATCAAAGTAAACAAGCATTCAAATAGCAATCAATAGTTGATAATCATTGAGATATTGGACTTGTAGCTTGGTGTTTCACTCATATATGGAGACATTTGGACATGGAAGTAGCTTTCTATCTCATGGATGCTCAATAATGGTGGTTGAAAGAAATGCTTGGATGATTGAAGTTTTGATAGCAAACGCAAGTAAAAAGAAAACTCACTTTGATGGATGAAAATAGAAGAAGAAGACTACTTCTTCCCTTTCTCTCTCTATATTTCTCTAGAATTTCTTCCTAAGCTCTCTCTAAGCTTCCATGTCTCCCCTCTAAATGGAAGTAAATGGCTTCTTTTATAGGCAAAGGAGGGGTGGTAAATAGAGTTTTAAAAAGTTTAAAATGGTCTCCCATTGGTCCAAAATAAGCTGGGAACCAAAACTACGTCGTTTTGATTTCTAATATATCAAATTGGACCCCCAAAAGAAATTACAAAAGTGGACTGTTCTGGAGGAAAGTGCCGCGGTGGCACTGGGCCTGTGCCGCGGTGGCAGTGGGCCAGTGCCGCGGCGGCACTACTCTTCCTTTGTCCAGATAATGCTATTTAGACCCCTAGAGGTTCCGGTATTTGCGAAAAGGTACTATTTCGTCCAAAACTCACAGAAAATGCATACGAACTCCAAATTGAGGTTGTGATATACCGTTGGAAAGGTAATGGAGTCTAATTTACATAAACAATATTTCGGGGATAGGTCACTTTGAAAAGTTTTGCGGTATTCGCGATAAAAGCCAATTGATCGTCTTTTTCGCCTTCGGAAATTCATAATAAATCCGTTTTAAATCCTGAAATTATGTGCGATATACCGTTGGAAAGCTATTGACCTCTTCTATCCATGAAAAATATTTGAAAATTGTTATGGTGCTCCAGTTCTAAAGTCAAATTTTTGTAAAACCGGTCAAACCTGGGATTCCCGGGAAGTTCTGGAAACCTCTAGGAGCCCCCAAGAGCTGACGTTTTTGCTCGATTTTCTTTTAAAACTCATTTTCATACTTTCCACATGATTTAGAATGATTCTGGAGAATTTGGACGTTTTCGATCAAACTTGGTCAAACTTGGTCAAACCTGGTCAAACCTTGGTCAAACCGGTCAACGGGGACTTTCCGGGAACTTTCGGGGGTCTCTGGGAGCTGACGATTTCATCCGATTTTACTTAAAAACGTATTTGATCATATTTCTTACGACGTAGCATGTTTCCAGAACTTTTGGTCCAAATCTGGGAGCTTCTGGGCTTTCAGGGCATTTTGGTCATTCTGAGCATTCTGAGAGATAGAACTAACTTCTAGGAATCCTTTTAAGTCTTTTTTGATCATTGTGAACCACCAAGCTATGGGTCTCCTAAATCTGATAGCCGAAAAAATGGGGTGTCTACAGCGTGAACTTTTTGATGTGACACTCTACGTGCCTGAGATGACAACTGTCAAGTTGAGCGAGAGAATTTTTAGGCTGTTGTATCTTGTTTGATCCTGACCGCTCACGCTATATATATAAGGAACACTTGGCCATTTCTTTCATTCCTGCTGCCAAGAGATAGAGAAAATTGAGCAATTTTGGGAGCGAAAGTCCCCGGTCAAGCTTCTCGAGCCCTTTCTCTGCGTCACTTCTTGTAAGTCTTCGTTTCTCAGTTTCAATTCACTGTTCTTTTTTGTCTCTTCTTTCCTTTTCTTTTTGGAGCGAGCCTAGAGAGGCCGAATCCCCTTAGGCTTGAGCGGAAGTAGAACTTCTTCTTCCTTAGGTTCTGTTTTTTGTTTGGATTAGGTGGTACACCAGGTCAGTTGGACCGAGCGGGTTGTCCCGGTATTGTCTTGGCCGAATGTCACCTTACCCTGAGGACCCTTTACTCTTTGCCCTTTAGGCTTGTCAATTTGCCCCCTTTGTACCTCAGACTAGGAGTTTTCAATCCCTTGCAAGGTCACCAACTGCTTTCTAATCCAACCACATGAGACTCAGGGATGCGTCACTCAAGATTTAACTCGTCTTCTCGGTCAGAAGATGAGGGATCTTTTTTTTAGACACCGGACACCATCCTAGACCCACCTTTCAAGACAGCGTATGACCATCATAATAAAGGCCAGATTCCTATTCGGGTGTCTTATGATGATGGGGCTCATGACCCCCCCATGGCCTCAATATCTGGGAGGTCGGGTAGTGCGGAGTCAAGGCCGAATAACCCCGTCATTGTGTTCGCTTGCAAACAGATCGCTAGTATCTTGCGTGCCCCTGACCTGGGTTGGATTAGGGACAAGTACGACATTCTCCACCACTTTTCAATGGCCGTGCATGACGACGGAGCTCACCTACATGAGTCGGGCTTTGTCACCCTGTACGAGGATGCCCTTATGGCGGGCCTATATCTCCCTCTTCACCCTATTACTAGGGATGCGCTCATATACCTCGGGATCTCCCCTGGGCAGCTTGCCCCACATGGTTGGAGATTCTTGATGGGGGCCATCTTCCTTTGGCCCCAAGTCTTCAGGTACGAACTCACTCTTTAGGAGTTCTTCTGGACCCACCGGCCATTCCAAGTGCATTGGCAGGCCGACTTCTTCTCGCTAGGGGCCAGGCAGGGGAGAAAAATAATAGTTAACTGCCCGAGTAACAATAGGGGGTGGAAGAAGAAATTCTTCCAAGGGTCTACCCTCAGATTTTGAGGAGTAAGCCTCCACCAATTTTCTTCTTGTTTTCCTCTTTTACTTCATAGTCGTTACTGAATTATCAACTTCTTGCTTTACAGGGGATCAACAGACCCATCCTATCATTGATCAAGGACCCTACTAACGTCAACAAGGTACTGACCCAGTCAAGAAGTCCAAAGATCATGTACGAACCCAAACACCGCTTCGAGGCTCCCATTTTCTCTCCAATTAATCCCAGTGTTTCCTACCATTTTCTCTTCTAGTTACTTTTCTATTTGCTTTTATCTAGTGCTTGACGTGTGACTGACATATATTTTTTTTTTTTAGTTTTGCAGAAATGGCCCCTAAGGATGCGGCAGCCTTGAAAGAAAAAGAGGTGGCACTGATGGCCCGGGCAGGCCAAAAGAGAAAGAAGCAGGACCCCGTTGAGGGTCAATAACTAAAGAGGATCTCCCGGGGGCTCTACTGAGTGGGCAAGGAAGTTGTACGGACTTCAACTCCTGGGGTCACCATTGCTGTGGAGCCCTTGCTCCCTCCTTCTAACCAATTGGCCGGAACGTCGTTCACCTGCCTTGACGAGCCGACTCTCCCAGTACCACGCAAGGGGCTGTCCACGAGGCCGACGGTGGAGACTTTAGACGATGTCTAAGGGAGGGTCCGGCTCGGGCTATAGTAGAGCCAAGTAGACAAATGCTCTCTGCTGGGGCCCGAGGCCCTGATTGGCTGGCTATATAGTATTATCCATATGGTAAGTTACTTTGCATGCATTTTGATAACGTTACTTATTTCTCTGCCCGGGATGCTGATAACTATTTTTCCTCTTGCAGGTTAGCTGTATAGCGATGGGAGTAGAGGCTACCTTGCCAGGGGTGGCCGAGAAACTGGCTGTTGCTAAGGCTGCCCTTTCCAAGGAAAAGGCTGCCCAGGAGTCTGCAGACTTTGCCCTTTCCATGGAGGAGGAAAAGTCCAAGGCTCTGGCCCTGGAGCTGGGGGAGGCCCGTGAGATGACCTCTACCGAGTAGGCTGCCTGGAAGGTAGGCAAAGCTAAGGCCACGCTCGCATAAGCCGGGAGGGTAACTGCCAAAAAGGATGCGGCGACCCTTTCTGAACTCGCTGCTGCTCGGGGGGCGAAAGCCAAGGAGGCGGAGGAAGAATTTGAGGCATGCTTCTTCAAGGGTTACGCTGACCTGACCGAGCGGGTTACTGCCGATCATCCGAACTAGGACCTTTCTGGCCACTCTTGGGCAGAGTCAAGCTATTGGATAGAGGATCAGGCCGCTAACGTGGTCGATGCTGAAGCTACACCGGACAGGGGCTCAACCCCAGGAGAAAATGCCGCTACTTGAGGGAGGACGAGGAGACTGAGAATGTGGTCATCGTCGATGACCCTTGACTTCCTCTCCTTTAATTATTTTTTGACCTTTCATTTGTTTTTTGTTTTTTGTTTTTTTTTTTTGGGTGGGGGGCTACTACAACTACCCCGCAGGCTCTGTACAAACGTTTAATTAATGAAAAGGTCCTTTGAGGAAACCTTTTTCCATCAATTGTCGTGTTGCGTCTATATTTGTCTGTTTATTATTGCATGTGACCGACAGGTTTTTAGTCTTTCCATGACTACCTTAGCAAAAGTTTTAGCACTGTGACTAGTAGAACACACTAGGTCTCTTGAGGACCTGTACTATAGGTCATGCTCAGTAATGTAGGACCTGGTTCCCGTTATCCGAGGGGTCTCTCTGGACATTGTAGGTACTCAGGACTATTTTGGGGGTGGCATCACGTGCATAGCCCAGTGTCCTATTGAATGCCCAGTGTGATTACCTGTTTTGGTCCAGAGTTAGATACCAGTATCCCCCCTGTCCCCCACGGTTTGGCTAAGGCGGGCATTGGTTGAGGGAGCGACCATAGTAACTGACCTGGAACATGGGTGGTTGTAGGGTCTTTTGAGGCTTGCCATCATCAGCCACCTAGGGCGGGAGTCGGTTATGGACCTAAGCGAAGCCACTACCCCGGGTGTTAGTCTGAGGTCTTTTGTGCCTAGGGTCTAGCCCTGAGGTCTTTTGAGTGCCTGGGGTTTGACCCCGAGGTCTTTTGAGTGCCTGGTATTTGACCCGAGGTCTTTTGCATGATCAAACACAAGGAAAAAATTATTGGGCAAAAAGGAGATTTTACTCATTATTAAGACTACTCAGGGAGAGCTACAATGTTCCTAACCAGTACAGCCTTCATGCTTCACTGAAAGTACTTGCGGAGGTACTGCACATTCCAAGGATAAGAGAGGTCTCGCCCATCTAGAGTCTGTAGCTAATAAGTGCCCGGGCGGTTGACGCTTGTGACCCGGTAGGGTCCCTACCAGTTTGGGCCCAACTTTTCATGGCTCAGAACTTTTGTCGACTAGTTTACCGCCTTCAAGACTAGGTTTCCCACCTGGAAACTGCAATGTTTGACCTTGCTATTATAGTACCAGGAGACTCTTTGTTTATAGGCTGCAACTTTTAGATACGCCCCATCCCTTTTTTATTCTATTAAATCAAGCTCTCCTCTGAGGGCTTCCCTGTTGCCTTACTCACTGAAGTTCGTCACCCGGTAGGTAGGCAACCCGAGCTCTATGGGGACTACCGCCTTAAAGCCGTAAGTAAGTGAGAATGGTGTCTCACCTGATTTTTCCCGGGGAGTAGTTTGGTATGCCTACAGGAGGGTCGGTAGTTCCTCTGCCCAAAGACCTTTGGCCTTTTCAAGCCTAGTCTTGATTGACTATAATATTGTCTGGTTTGTCACTTCAGCCTGGCTATTGGCTTGGGGGTGCTCAAGAGAAGAATAGGATTCGATATCTCGTAGCCTAATCAGAACTGTCTGAATACCGGGGTATCGAACTGCCTGCTGTTGTCGCTGACCAAAACTCGGGGAATGCCGAATCTGCTAAGAATGTTTTTCTCAACAAAATTTTCCATCTTTTTTTTCTATGATTGTTGCCAAGGGCTCAGCCTCTGCCCACTTGGTAAAATAGTCAACAACGATGACGGCAAACTTGACTTGTCCTTTTCCCCATTAGGAGGAGACCAACAATATCGATACCCCACTAAGTGAATGGCCAAGGACTGAAGACTGGACTCTGGAGTTCTCCCAAGCGGTTGATTAATGGAGAGTATCTCTGACACTTTTCACACCTCTTAACATACTCTTGGGAATCCTGGGCCATGTAAAAAAACCACTTGGGAGGCCAAACACTCTCTCGAAAGGCCCTGCTGCAGACCGGGCGGTGTGACAGGCGGCTCAAGCTCTTCGGTTGCCTATTCTGGATAGGTGAACTCCACAAGAAAATCCACCACTGCTTGCCTCTTTATTACCATTCAAGTTCTATAAACTATCTCAAATTCTTCCAACTCTAATGCCCATTTGACCAGCCTCCCAGATGTCTCTGGCCTGTTTAGGATCTAGCGGAGAGGTTGGTCTGTTAGGACCACAATGATGTGTGCCTGGAAGAACGGATGGAGTCTCTGGGCAGAGGTGATCAGGGCAAAGGCCAACTTCTCAATGCAGGAGTACCAGCTTTCTGCACCTTTGAGCGCTCGGCTGGTGTAGTAGACTGGGAACTGTATCCCGTGCTCTTCTCGGATAAGTGCCAAGCTTACCGCTGAAGGAGACACCGCCAAATACAAGAATAACTCTTCCTTCGGTATGGGTGTGGAGAGTAGAGGGGGCGATGTCAGGTACTTCTTGTGTTCCTGGAATGCCTCCTCGCACTACTCTGACCACTAAAATGTCTTACAGAGGATCTTGAAAAATGTAAGGCATCGGTCGGTAGCTCAGGAAACGAACCTATTTAGTGCAGCTACCCGACCGGCCAAGCTCTGTACTTTCTTAGTTGACTGGGGCGACCGCATGTTGATAATTGCTTGAATCTTTTTGGGGTTTACCTCAATTCTTCGTCTGCTGACCAAGTGTCCAAAAAAATTCCGAAATGAGACTCTGAACATGCACTTGGTCGGGGTTAACCACATACGGTACTTTCGCATTTGGATTTCCTCACATACTGTAGCCTGTCTTTCTAAAGCCTTGCCCCTCCTCTTCTGTTTGACCGGTCGAGAGCTTGGATCAATGTTGAGATAGTGAAAGATAACCTGGGGGTCAATTCCCGACATGTCCTCATGGCACCAGGCGAAGATATCCTGGTTCTCTCTCAGGAATTGGATTAATTTTTCCTTTAGACTCAGGTCTAGGAGAGTGTTGATGCTCACGGACCGGTCGAGGAGTGCTGTGTCCAGTGTCACCTGTTCTAACTCTTCAACCAGGCCTACTCCATCCTTTACATCCCTTGAGTCCATTTCCTGGATGTTCAATGTTTTCGCAATCACCTCTTTGTGTAAGGAAATACCATAGCAACTTCGAGTGATTGACTGATCTCCACATAAGCTTCTCGGGTCCTGGGGGTCGGGAACTTTACCACCAGGCCATAGGTTAACACAACCACTTTGGGTTTGTTGAGCGTCGACCTCCTAAGGATGGCATTGTACGTGGAAGGGGCCTCCACGACCGCAAAGTTTGCAAGCACAAAGACCTAATAGGGGTGAGTCCCATAAGAACCGGCAACTTGATCATTCCAAGCGGTTGCGTGCTTGCACCATTGAATCCGGCCAAAGGAGTTGCAATCGACCAGAGTCTATCCCATGATATTCCTAACTAGTCGAATGCCGAGGCAAAGAGAATATCAGAGGAACTACCGGTGTGCACCAATACCCTCTTCACCGTGTTGTTGGCTATGGAGATTGTCATGACCAGGGGGTCATCATGGGGGCAATGACGGTCCCCTGTGTCGTAAGATAAGAATGTTAGCACATCGGTTGGTTGGGAGTCGATGGATTGGATATAAGAGACATCCGCTCGGGATGCCTGAGCATGCCTCTTCCTAGCCGACTGTGAGTCCCCTCTGCCTGAGGTCCCTCCAGAGATCCCGTTGATTTATCCGAGTGGTTGCGGCTGCACGGGAGCTTGGTTATCTATGCTAGGTCGTCAGTCCGTCGTGACAAATTCGGCGAGGTGGCCCTACTCTATCAGTCTTTTGATGGCCATTTTATGTTTGAAGCAATCTTCTGTGTCATGGCCATGGTCCTTATGATACCGACAATATTTGTCCCAATTTCTCTTCCAAGGTGGGTTCCTCAGCTTTGCGGTTGTTGGAGGAGCCTCTGGGCGTCAACAGCGACCATGACTTCATGAATAGGCAGAGAGAGTGGCATGAAGGTCACTAGATCCTGGTCCCAATCGCCCTTCTATTGATCCGACTTTGGCTTCTTCCCCGGGCCCTTTTCAGAACTATCTCATTTCTATTTGGCCCTCGGAGACTCATCTCCTGCAAGGCTAGCATGCTTAGCCCTCAGGAACACCTCGGTATCAATGTATTTCCCAACTCTCTCAGAGAGCTCTACTAACATTTTCGGTCGGTCATTATGGAACGACATAATCCTTTAGGGACTCCCCCTTGTGTTGCTTGACGGTCAGCAATTGGGTATCTGGTTGTGATCGATTGAGCAATCCCACAAACTGGCCGATGAATAACTTACTGAGCATCTTGAAGTCGTCGACCATTCGGGGCTTGAGGAAGTAAAACCACTATGCGGCTACCCCTTTAAGGGTGTTGGGAAAGGCCAGGCACAACAGCTCGTCAATGCTGGTAACCAGGGCCATTTGAGCCTTGTAAGACCGGACGTGATCGACTGGGCTTCCCGAACCGTCATAGGAATTGAGATGTGGTTGTTTGAATTTCCTCGAGATAGGGAACTTGGTGATCCGGGTGGTGTGAGGTGACTCGGTTTTGGTATTAGTGTGATTGCGACCTGCCTTGCGGCTCAGCTTCTCAATTTTCTTTTGCAGGTCTATGATCTGGTCCTTGATGTTTGTCTGACCGGTTTTCTGCTCTGTATCCGAGCGGTAGGTCGAATTTCCTCGAAGTGCGTTGTCTTTGGGGACGGGATATGGCTCTGACTCTAGGTAATCGTGTGCCTGAGATCCCCTCGACTCCTGGCTAAGGTATCTTTAGCCGGTTCCTAGGCCTTTTTTCCATGCCCATCCCCTCTGCTAGCGCGCCTGCTATCTGCCAGCGCGTCTGCTATTGATGATATCTCGAGGTCCATGGGTGCGTTATTGGGTCCGTTCAGGGGCCTGATTACACTCATCATTCCTAAGCCATCCCCTAGCTGACGGGGACAATGGCTTAGTGTAGGCACGCCTTCGGGGTCTGATCTGCTCCCGATCAAGCACGCTTTTCTCAGGCTGATCCTCGATCAAGGGGAGCTACTCCTGTCGGGCCAACAGCGCTTCGATCTATTGCTGGGTTCACTGCTAGCCGTCAAAGAGTCGCACAAGAACTGCGGTAATCTGCTCGGGGGTCGTGGAGGCAGCCGGCTGCCCAGACTACGACTCCACTTGATCCGTCGAGGCAGCGGTCTTCTTACCTTTCTTCAGTTCCATGGCTATCAGCTAAAGATTTATTTTTAGGAGAAATTTGCCGATTCCCACAGACGGCGCAAAGCTAAAGATGCTGAAATTTAGGTGAAAGAGATTTAGAGAGAGAGATGTGCACCAATAGATTGTATGTGGTTCGGCCCCATTAATTAGGTGACCTACGTCCACGTTTGCGTCAGAGCGCTTTCACTAACCGATCACCAGAGGTGTTTGGTGACCCAACAAAGAGGGCGGCACTACCAGTTAACCGGCCGGGTATATACGTAATAGTGATGTACTTTTCTATTTTTTAGGTTAAGAATGCGACCCTTTGATAGGGGGTGAGGGGCCACTTTAATAGGTACAAGAGGCCACTCGGACAAGGCAAGTTCACAGATTAGGACGCCCAATCTGATTACAACTGATTTATATGATTTAAGGAGAGTTTCCTAAGTGGTTTAGGAAACTACTTGCTCTTCCTATTAGTCCTTCAACTAGGATAGGAAACTGTCCAGAGGCTTGCTGGGCAAGCAATTTTACCTTCTTGGAATGCATATATGTGGGGCCAGCCTGGGACGAATCCCTGAGCTATGGACCGCACCGGGCGGTTCTACATAATGGCCTGGGATGGTTGAGCAGTTAGCCCAGATTCAAGATGACTTGGCTTCTCTTTGCTGAGGTGGCGAGGCTTGACTTTGACCTGGTATATTTGTACATATCACATGGAGTCACTCAGATTCAAGAATTCATTTCTTACAAACATGGAGACACTTGGACTTAAAAATTCACTTTTTACAAAACATGGAGTCACTCGGACTCAAGAATTTATTTCTTACAAACATGGATGCATATTCTATTTACTTCCTATCTTGCCTGCTTATTTGTTTGTTTTACTATTTCATTAATTTTTTTCTTTATTTTTTTTCCAGATGCCCGAAAGTGCCCTTAAAGGCCACGGGAGCTTGGCTCATGGATATCGAAGCGATGGTGGGACACCACGAATACATTCCATCTTCCATTCGCGGAGATGACGATGACCCTTCCAGACTTTGTAATGATCACTGGTATTCCTTTCGGTGGCCTTCCTGTGGCTCGATTTGATGATATCGGGAGTCGTCATGAATAGATTATCGACCTCCTTGGAGCTCAAGCATTTAACATATGACCTCATGTGGCAAATAAATCTTTTTTACCCAAAATGATAATGAAACATATTCTAAAGTCTGGGAAAATTTTAAAGACTTACTTTTGGTGTGTCCACACCATGATTTCAAAAAATGGTGTCTCATGTGTTTCTTTTTTGAGGGACTAACCCCGAAATCTAAAAAGTTAGTACAAACAATGTGTTAAGGATCATTCATGCATAAGAGTGCGAATGAAGCTAAAACATATTTTGGCTAGCTTGCTAAAAATTCACCTTAATGGGAACCACATGAAGTAACATGCGTACCTCCTAGTGAACCTGATGGGAGCAAACAAAAGAGTGGATTCTTACTTAGGGCTAAAGATGAGTTATCTAAGAAATTTGAAGAATTAGCTATACAAGTGGAAGTGTTAACTAAGGGGCTAACAGGGCAACCTATTTGACGTATCAAGAAAAAGTGTGTGGTAATTGCAATATGGTAGGAAATCAGGCACATATCTGTCCTAATATACATGTTTATCAAGAAACACCACCTATAGATATGAATGCGATGAATAACTATAAGGGTCCTATAAATTCTTACAATGAGTATAGTTAGGGGAATCATCCTAATTTGAATAATTATAGAACTGAGGCAAATCGAGCACCAAATTATTTTAATCAACAACCTCAACAAAATCAATACTTCCAATATAATCATCAATATCAGCCCCACAATAACAAAACTATCAAGGTAATGCACAACATAATTCTAATGTCTATGTGCACCCTCACAAGAAGGCACAGGAAGACCCAAGCCAACAAATGATGCATCAAATGATTCAAGTATTGGGAAAACTACAAACAACGATGGAAAGAATGAGTAATCAACTTGACTATAAAGAAAATGTAGTTTTCCCAGCTCAAACACACACAAATCCTAGAGGTGACCTCCCTCCTCAACCATAACTTAATTAAAGGGTCCAAGGGCAGGTTGTCCCTGATTTTGACAATCCAGAACAAGCCAAAGCTATTACAATGTTAAGAAGTGGGAAAATAGTGGAGAAGGAAAAATAGATTGATGAAGAACAAAATGAAGAAGACCTGGAGGAATCTCATGTTGAGGAAGAACCTCCTTCTGAAATTGAAGAGTTAAAATTGCAATTTAAACAAAAAATAGAGAAATTGAAAAGTGAGCATAGAGAGGAAATCAAAATATTGAAACTAAGTATGAATAAGAAAACTGAAACAGAAAACATCGAATGTCCCGTTCTTGTTCCCTATCTCAAAGATTGAACACAAGAAACAAAGAGTCAGGAGTTTCTTGAACTTTTTAAGCAAGTTTACATTAATCTCCCCCTCTTGGATGTTGTTTGATAAGTACCTGCTTATGCTAAATGCCTAAAAGATCTGTGCACTGTCAAATCCAAGCAAAGTGTTAAAAAAAAGCGTACTTAAAAGAACATGTGGGCTCAATCATAAAACATAACTTACCTCCAAAGTTTAAAGATCCTGGGACCCCAACAATTTCTTGTATCTTGGGGAATTAAAGGATCCAAAATGCACTCCTAGATTTAGGAGCAAGTGTTAATTTGCTTCTGTATTCTGTTTACTAGCAATTGGGCTTAGGCGAGTTAAGACTTGCCCGGATTACCTTACAACTCGCTGATAGATCCATTAAAGTACCATGGGGCATTTTAGAAGACGTCTTAGTTTAAATCGATAATTTGGTTTACCCCGTGGATTTCATTGCCTTAGATACAGAGCCGGTAACTACTAGCAATACACAGATCACTGTTATATTCAGTAGGCCATTCTTAACAACAATCGACGCAACTATTCACATTAGAAATGGCCTAGTAACTATGATTTTTGGGAATATGACTTTGAATGTTAAGATCTTCTCGAATCCCCATCATCCAGACGAAGAGGAAAATGACGATGAAGTTCATTGCATTTACTCTGCATAATCTTATGAACTAGTAGAACATGTACACCATTCCATCCCATGGGAACCTGGAAATAATAGAGATAGTGAGGCCAATGAATTTTTAGATTGCGTTGATGTAAACTACTTGGAGGACGATTATAAAAAGGCCAAAGACTTACATAAAATATGGAACTGGATGAATGGAAAATTTAGTTAGATCAGTTTCTAAATACCGATTCAATTTCCCTTTCCAAATGTACCAGTGATCCACCTTGGAGTGCTACTGTCGATCCAATAGGTATAATCTTGAATCTATCATCTTTTATCATGAGGAAATGGTTATACTGCATACTCCTAAGTCTCCTATACTTTCACTCTAGTCATATTTAAATCCAGTATTTCATAATCATTTAAAAAATACAAAAGGTGGTAAGGTCATATCTGCTAAATCCTCTAACTCTGCTAAATCCCACATTTCAAAGGTCTTCTTGAACTCTTAATTGCGTATCTATTTAATTGCAATAACCATTTAAAATTCTGATTGTTGGTATATGACACTCGTTTTGAGTAATTAATGCAAGTAGAAATACCAATAGTTGGGAGAAGATGCTATGAGGATCCCAATTCTTTTCGCTGTAAAATAATTTAATTGGGATGATTTGCAAAAATTTTGGTTACTGTTTTACGATGATTATCTTGACTAACAGCTTACTTTGTTTACAGAGTAGATGCATTATATTTTCTATCTCGCCTTGTTGCTAATAGATTTTGCAGGTAACTTTAAAATCTTTGAACTTTAACGCGTGAGGTAACATCGTTCCTTCTCTCACTTTACTTCAAATATCCATGTGCTTAGTGAAGAACATTGAGGACAATGTTTAGTTTTAGTTGGGGGAGTGAGTCATTGCATGCCTTGTTTCTTTCTTTTTTGCGCTTTAATATCAAATACTTGTGCTTAGCAACATGAACTCAGTAGAGTAAAATTTTAAATTTTAATTTTTTTTTTGAATAAAATAAAAGGGTTCTTGTATCTCTTTTAGTTAATGTAGTTAGTTATGATGCATTTATGTCATTTTCTATATGTCATTAGCTTGTGATGCACATAATTATAGTTTGTTTACTATCTTAATTATAGTATGTTTTATAATTTTTAATCTCCAAACACCTTGATCACGAGTTACAACCATGTACTTAGCTAAAATAGATTAGTAAGCATAGCTTAGATATCTTAAGAAACATGTAGCGGAGACTAATAACCAAAATGAGCATATTGAGCCATTCTTTCATTTTAGAGAGTTTTTATATATTTATTCTTGCTTTTTGAAAAGCATCAAGTGTCATTATTCTTTCTATTTGGCTGATCACTAGAAGAGAATGTTAGGATTTACAAAAACTCTAGAACTCTCAAATTACTGAAATTGATAAACTAATGTACATGGGAAATGATTTAGGCCTTATTTCTTCGATTATACACCGATATTGCAGCCTTGAACCTAATCATGCATACTTTCTTACATATTAATTACCCTTCTAGATATGTTTCTACCATAAACCAATACTTTGAGCCTAAATGTTATACATTCATGCATTACTTCCCGAACACCTACACCTCAAGTAAACAGTACATGTCACGTACTTATTGCTTATATACATCTTAGCATGTGATTTGGATTGTGATGTATCTATGGAGAAATATGTGAAGTGTGAGCGAGAGAGAAGATGGCAAAATGAATATGATAACATGTTGTGAGTTGCCAAAAATAAAAAAAAGGACATAGAAGAGGGGTGGAAATTTGAAAAGAAAAAAAATAGAAAAAAAGACTGATGAGTTGTGAAGATTGGAGAAGATCAGAAGTTTCAAAACAATTGGAAACTTATGTATTCAAAGTGAAGAAATACTCCAGTCACATGCTAATAAGACAATATTGAAAATTTCTACATTTCTTTCCCTTACATCAATGCATTTTAAAGTCCTAATGATTCTAAGTAAATTGGATTTGAAGTTAAGGTAATGAGAGAGTTTTCCACGGTATTTCGCTCTTCTAGTGTGAGGTATCCATTCGTGAGACTATTGCACTTTAAAACGTCCATTTTTTCAATTTAGATTTGTGAAGCATTAGTTTCCATTGCATTTACTCTTTATAGCTTCCATATCATGAGGGATAATAAATATAACTTATTCAGAGTGATTTCATCTTGCAAGTGTAATTCAGGTGAGAGTTGAGTCAAATCTAGTGTCTTAAAAGTGTTTTAGGCTATGTGAGCTTTAAAGTTATAGTTATGCATTTTGGTTGTTCATTCACACACACACTTGAAGATTAAATGTATGGGACGTTCTAATGACTTTTATAGTAGATTAACTATTATGTGTGTGTTGCAAGGCTAAACCATACTAGAGACTTTTATAATTGTTGAGCTTAGTTGTATTGATATAGGAGAGAGAGCTTTCTTTAAAGATTCAAATGAGAACCATAAACATGAATTTTGTGGGTAGATTCACTATAACCCATCATGAGACAACACTCGTCCACTAGGGGAAACCTAGGAGTTTAACGGCTTATTGCATATGCTAAATGCAATCATGATTCCTGTAGCACCTGAATTTCTCCAGAAATTCCAGGTAGGATATTAGAAATTAGTGATGTTGCTACCAAGGTTGTCAGGTATTCACAATGTTTTTCACATCACTATGTTGAAGGAGTATCATCAGGGCGCGATGCCACATGTAATTGACTTCAAGGACATTGAGGCGAATAACAACGTGTCTTACATCGAGAGACCGATCAAGATTTTGGGTCGAGAAACCAAGAAGCTGAGGAACAAGGAGATACCATTGGTGAATGTTTAATGGAATCATCATGATGAAAGAGAAGCTTCGTGGAAAATGGAGTCAGAGATGCGAGAAAAATATCCTTTTCTATTTTGTACCTAGATAAGCTCTAATTTCGAGGACGAAATCCTTAAATAGGTGGGGGAAGATGTAACACCTGTAATTTTCTATCATTATAATATCAGCTGTTTTGAATTTCTATATTGGACTGACTATATTATTATATTATTATTTTAATTACGTGACGGTATGGACGTGTTGTAGTATTACCATATGGACTGTAGTAACCATACCGACTTGACCATAATAACATTTAACTTAGTCCCGTACCCGGACCCGGACATTAGAAATAATACCAGTTTGCACGTACTTCGAGATTGACACGCATACCGAGAAACTTATGCACGTAAACTGAGGGAGTGACACATAACTCGAGGTAGGACCCACATAGACGGCCACATGGCAAGTCCCATGCATCATCCCCTACACTTGTCATCACTCTAGGTGACATTGTCCACTTAATGGACACATGTCCTAAGCATGCAACATGCAAAGGACACCTAGCACATGAAAATTCTATATAAACAAGCACATGCATACACTACACACTCTTAGTTGGATCATAATCTGAATTTTTGGAGAGAAAATTAGGAGACTTGGGTAGTTCATGAGAAAAAGAGAGAAGAAAAGTTAAGAAGAAGAAGAAGTTCATCCTTGAAGTTGAAGTTCAAGCTTTATCAAGCTCAAGAACAGCATCCAAGCTCAATTTCAAGCTTTGGTGAGTAAATTGTGAGTAATTGTGAGTAATCTAACTCAATTTAGAACATATATAGTATGTATTAATGTTTATTAGGAGTTTGATGTTGTTGTTTTGAAGTTTTCATGATATGCAAGACAAGTGCTTTAAATTTGAGAAACTAAACTTCCAACAGAATGTAGTTTAGTAAAATGAATGTTTGGAGTAGCTCAAAAATCTGAATTATGCTAGGTGTTTTTGTGGAGAAAGCTAACTCGTTTATCTACAAATAACTCTTCTATAGCTCAGTCTAGAAATCAATCATTCATGGGTGAAATTCATGTACAACGCATTGTTATAAACCAGGGAAAAGAGAAACCTCCAGCAGAATGTAGTTTAGTTAAATGAATGTTTTGAGGAGCTCGAAAATCAGAATTAAGCTCGGTTTTTTGTGATAAAAGCTAACTCATTTATATACAAATAACTCTTCTATAGCTAAGTCTAGAAATCAATCCTTTATAGGTAAAATGCATGTACAACGCAGTGTTATAAATCTGAGAAACTGAAACTTTCAGCAGAACATAGTTTAGTAAAATGAATGTTTAGAGTAGCTTATGAATCTGAATTAGGCTAGGTTTTTTTGTGGAGAACGCTAACTCATTTTTCTACAAATAACTCCCCTATAACTCAGTCTAAAAACCCCTTCTTCATAGGTTAAATTCACATAAAAATGCAGTGCTATAAATCTGGGATATAGCAGTCCGAAAGTATAGAAATGTCTAGGTAGAATAAATATTTTGAGTAGCTCAAAAATGTAATTGAAGCTAGATTTTTTTATACATGAAGATAATCCTATTATCTACAATGTTATAGTTTTGAGCTTTCTCCACAAAGCAATTTATCATGCCCAAATAAATCATGTTAATTCAGTCAACACAGTGAAAATATATCCTGGCAGATTGTACAGCTTTTTGTATAATGTATTGTTTATGCATGGTGTTGATTGTTGATGCTAGTTTTCTGGTACCTGTGTTGTTATGAAAATCTCGAGCTATGGTAGTGCTATCGTGTAAATGAGTATGTTAAGGGTTTCATCTATACGTTTATTGGTATTAAATTCATGTTATAAATCCATGAGCTACGTGCTATGTTTTCCGTTGTTATGAATATAGTCTAATGACCGTTGAAAGTTCATACCCATACTATAAGTAACTTATATGGCACGATCATTGCATTAATAAGTGATCGCAAAAGTTTCCATTGTAAGTATATTGAGAGGTAAAACAGAATGTCAGATGTATAGCGAAATATTGACGGTTATAAATGGATGATATTAATGAACTAAACTACAAAATGCACGAACGTGTAAAATAACGATAAGGGACGTTGGGTTTTGTTTCTAGTCGTGTGACAACCGGTCAAAGTTGATTTGTGAACTTTCGTGTCGTGTTTGGATAATTTTTCAAAGTTGGTCTCTCGATTATTCCATGGAGTCGATTGGTGAGTTATGTTTTGTTCCTTGATCTAAGGATCGGCAGGACGTGTTCGGTCAAGTGCGGATGACCTAAGGATCGCCATGACGTGTTTGATCAAGTAGTTGATTAGTTTTCCGCACCCTTGGACTGAGGATCGGCATGACGTATTCGGTTATGTATGGGCGACCTGAGGATTGGCATGACGTGTTCGACCAAGAGATTGTTAATGTCCCACACACTTATGCCATTTGGGAGACAGTTTGAATACCAGTTGGGCGATATTTTGAATGCCATTTGGGTGACAGTTTGAGTGCCAGTTAGGCAACAGTTAACTATTCATTATTGAGTGTTGTTCTTTCTTGACCAGTAAATGCGTTTGGAGTTAAGTCTTCTTTCAGTCAATGTCATTGGTCAGTTCAGTTCTGGGTTAAGTTTCAAAGGGAATGATTGGGTTTAAATAAGACATGGTTTTGAGGATTAGAAAAGACGAACGAGACATAGTATCGAGAATAAGAAATGATGAACGAGCTATGGTTTCGAGAAATAAGAAGAGATGATGAATAACTTACCTTGGTAGTGGTAACCTTAAGGGGACCCTCACTTAGCTTAACCACTAATAACTTTTCATGCTGCTGGACCTTCCACGTCCAGCATTTGCAGGTCCAGACGAAGCTGGCTATGATCAAGATACAGATTTTACTACTAAAGACAATGCTGGTGAGGATTACTTCGAGGAAGGCTATGGTTTCGCCACCTGAAGATCTTGGAATTTTTCTTTATCATAGTTCTATTTTTTATAAGTTTATGATGTAATAGCTTAGTTAAACATGTAATATCTACCTTTTGGATATCTTTTAGTCTATAATATACTAATCATGTAAGACTTGAATGTTTAGATTCTTGCTTCCGCTGAACTTAGTCATTTTCCCGTATTATATTATTGTTTTAAGCATTTTTGGACAATCAGGTGACATTCACAACCAGTCACGTGTCTACGAACCCATAAAGGAAATTTATTTTTCCCTATTTTTGGTACTTCGGGGCGTGACAGGGATTTTTGGTATCAAAGCTTTAGGTTTAGACGCACTCATTGATTGTCCTACACCTTAAGTTATGAGCCTAAGATTTACCTCGTATTAGTACTGACACTAAGTTAGCTCCTCTTGCAGGACTATGGAGTCGATCTTCGTTCATGATGATTTCAAAGATCACTATAATCACGACAGTCGTATCCAACCTGCCGACCCTGTACTATATCGACAGCGAATCTGCTAGAGGACGAGGCATATCTTAGAGGAGGACATACGGAGAGCTGTGCTTACCGATACATTGCAGTATCTGGATCGAGTTCAGCCCGAGTCGATCCATGCTTCAGAGACTACCATACTTATTCACTAGGAGCTTCTTAGCATGACTCAGGATGAGGCACTATATGACGATATACTCTTCACGATTATCATGGCCGCACCAGCACCACCATTCTCACTCGAGCCCACACTAGAGCCAAATGCTGATTCAGATCCCATGGATACAGATAGCGACGACGACATAGCGAGTGGAGAGGATTCTGCAGGCAGTGACCACTTAGAAGATGACCCATCTAATGGTGACAACACAAATGACGATGATGACCTGACAATTCAGGACGATCCGGCAAGTAGCGATGACGAGCCGATCCAGGAGGCTGACCCAACAGACGATCTTCAGAGAGTAAGGGATGATGTACACGACCATCCAACACCACCAGTTGACGGGGACAAGATGATACCGATGCCTGAGCAGAATCAAAAAGCAAATCCAGCTGACATTAAGGAGGAGGAGGAGGACCCTAAGGAGTAGTTCTTAGAGGACCCATAATAGATAATAAGAGAGGCAAACTTTACCTTAGATATGGTAGGCGAGTACCATAGTAAGCAGTCATATCCTTTCTACTCATTCCACTCCCTTTGAGTAAATTGATACCTTCTATTCTAATGGTCATTTCTTATGGAAAAGGGATCTATATATTTTGAAAAGTGGCTCTGATTACCATCAATGATTATTGTGATACACTCCTTGATAAGTAATTCATTTCCTTGAATTTTTAGAAATTCCCCAGTCAACAATTCTTGAGTATGTACCTTGATCATCCGATTCTTGACAAATTCTTTTGAGAACAAGTTCGATCACTAGTACTGCAAAGTCATTCTTTTTGACTTATTATTCCTTGAACAAATTCTTACAAGTTCATTTCATTTGAAATAATTCTAAATGAGTTCTCTGTCCTTGTTCTTGCCATGAACTCAAAAACGTTTTACTCTCTGTACATCTTGACCTCTTATTGTCTCTCTCAGTTGCTACCTTATTCTTTATCAGTATGTTTTCGTTTGGACTATTTCACTTATGAAATACCTAATTCTTATTTCATTCGTTGATGGCCTTATGCCATCAGCTACTTTCATTTCCTACAAATCTTGAGATACTACGATTACTTCCATAGTAATCAGTCATCCAATTATTGTTAGATTTACATTTTATTCTTGAATGGATCACTTTGTTCTACTATTATACTTCTATCTATGAGGATTCATATGCCTTTTCAGATTCAGCTTCATTTTGGGTCAATCTGTTCAATTGTTTCAATCATCGTATTCTAGCTACCAGGATTATGATGATAACCATAATGTGAAATATAACAGGTTATGATTGCTTTGCATAAGGTATGATAGAAACCTTATAGACATTAACTCATATGTAGGAACGCAAGAATCTTCTCGATCTCTGCAATGGATGAATCATCTCAAACAACTGAGGACCAGTCCAGAAGCCTAAGCAACATAACACCTAAGGAGATCGATCCCACTGGTATATTTGGAAGACTAATACAAGACTTATGGAAGACCGCGGGTAGCACTAGCACAAGTGACTATAGAGACGAGATGATAAGACACCTCCATATTACCTATTTAGAATCGCTTAGAGACCACTTAAGCCATAACCTGCTACACTACCAAGGTCAACCCTACTACAAGGACAACTCAAAAATGGCGAACAATGATCATGGAATTTGTTTCAACTATGGAAACCATGGGTGTCTGGCCAAGGAATGTCAAGCTCCCAAGGCCTGTAACCAACCAAACGTTATCTGCTACAGTTGTCGCAAGAGAGGACATTTGAGCAAGGACTGCAAAGCACTCGAGATGGACGCTACGGAGCATATGCAGCTCAGAGAAGCCTAGCTCAATACCACCATCCCCAATATAGCTGGATTAGGTAAAGAGGCACAACGAAGACTAAAAGAACACATGAGGAACATGAGAAAGTCTGACACAACAATAGCATCTATCCAACGCAAAACATGCCAGCATTGTTTCAACTGCAGAAATTGCGGACATCACTTCGATGAATGCCCAACTCTGAAACAAATTGGAGGACATGAATCGCGATGCTACAAATATAGTGGAATGGACCACATTCACAAGGATTGTGAGGCAATAAAGAACATCAATCAAGATCTATTGATGAACTTGGAAGAAGAAGGGGAGTTGATACAACCTATACAATCGATTATGCAAAATTTTGACTTATTAATGAATCTAGTTTTGTGTATCTAGTATTATTGTAATGATTAGTGTTCTGATATATATATATATTATTGTAAAGGTACAACAAATCGGCAGTTAGTAACTATAAGTATACAACGAGCATCGTATCCCACCTTTAAACTAACGGTCAAACCAGACGAGCTAACCTAAAGATAGAAGATGTGTTACTAGCTCACATCATCAACAACATCGGAGATACATGGAAAAGTTTACACCATCAATTATGAAAGCTTGTGGCGCATCCGGAACAAAATTATGAGAGAACCCACTCATCGCTGAACAAAATGTTTGCCAACTATGACAAAGTCAAGCATAGGCATGACATCACTCGAGGTTTTATATAGAAGGCCATGTCAATCATCATCACGTCAAAAAGATCAGTAATGATGGAAGAACCTACAGTTTGAAGTCGAAGATAAAGTACCATTAAAATATCGATCGCTCGAGGTAACGTGCTATTAGACCAAAAGAAAGGAAGCTATCACTGCGCCACATTGGAGTATTTACGATCGAATCGCCCACCAACTCGCGTACGTCATCACCAACGGTGTAGTAGATCACAACGCTTTTTGAGTGGATACGCTAATCTACAACTTTCTTCATACTAACATGCTAAGGGTTACATTCACGACCTCTACAAGTTATAAAAGACAATTGTGAGAGCAACTAGACTTCTCAACTATCGCATCAAGAAGCTGAGAGGTAAGAATCTTGCCGATCAAAGATATAGAAGAAATAATGAAAGAAAAGTTAATCAGACTGCCGTTGAGACAAATCCAAGGCAACATGATATCTGCGACGGCTGCAGAATATCTGGACATCACTCCAAAGAATGCAAAGCACCGAAACAGCCCACAAGTTGATAGCCGCAGTGCTTCAATCGTGGAAAGACTGGACGTGTGCACAAAGATTGTCCAGAATGACGAATTCAAAACATGGTTCCACCACAAAGAAGGTTCCAAAAGATAGCTCGCAGGTCATCAAATTAATCCCAGCATTGAACAAGACGAAAGACTGAAGGTGCCATACTCAATGTCAAAACTTTGAAATTCACTTGGTGTTGTTTAGCAAAGAAGTTTGGACGTTCGAAAGAATTGGTGAGAAAGTCTGATTAGTTAGCAAGTAGGAACCTCACAACCTTAAAATCTGAGATATGATTAGTACCTTGTATTTTCTAAGACCTAGCAAACTCTAGATTTCGAGGACGAAATCCTCTGATAAGGTGGGTAGAGATGTAGCACCTGAATTTCTCCAAAAATTCCATGTAGGATTTTAGAAATTAGTGATGTTGCTACCAAGGTTGTCAGGTATTCACAATGTTTTTCACATCACTATGTTGAAGGAGTATCATCAGGGTGCGATGCCACATGTAATCGACTTCAAGGACATTAAGGCGAATAACAACGTGTCTTACACTGAGAGTCCGATCAAGATTTTGGGTCTAGAAACCAAGAAGCTGAGGAACAAGGAGATCCCATTGGTGAAAGTTCAATGGAATCATCTTGATGAAAGAGAAGCTTCATGGGAAATGGAGTCCGAGATGCGAGAAAAATATCCTTTTCTATTTTGTACCTAGATAAGCTCTAATTTCAAGGACGAAATCCTTTAATAGGTGGGGAAAGATGTAACACCTGTAATCTCCTGTCATTATAATATCAGCTTTTTTGAATTTTTGTATTGGACTAACTATATTATTATATTATTATATTATTATTTTAATTACGTGACGGTATGGACGTGTTGTAGTATTACCATATGGACTGTAGTAACCATACCGACTCAACCATAATAAGATTTAACTTAGAAATAATACCCGGACATTAGAAATAATACCAGTTTGCACGTACTTCGAGACCGATACACATACTGAGGAACTTATGCACGTAAACTAAGGGAGTGGCACACAACTCGAGGTGGAACCCACATGGCCGGCCACATGGCAAGTCCCATGAATCATCCCCTACACTTGTCATCACTCCATGTGATATTTGACCAATTAATAGACACATGTCCTAAGCATGCAACATGCAAAGGACACCTAGCACATGGAAATTCTATATAAACAAGCATACGAACACACTACACTCCCTTAGTTGGATCATAATCTGAATTTTTGGAGAGAAAATTAGGAGACTTGGGTAGTTCATAAGAAAAAGAGAGAAGAAAAGTTAAGAAGAAGAAGAAGTTCATCCTTGAAGTTGAAGTTCAAGCTTCATCAAGCTCAAGAACAGCATCCAAGCTCAATTTCAAGCTTTGGTGAGTAAATTGTGAGTAATTGTGAGTAATCTAACTCAATTTAGAACATATATAGTATGAATTAATGTTTAGTAGGAGTTTGATGTTGCTGTGTTGAAGTTTTCATGACATGCAAGACAAGTGCTTTACATCTGAGAAACTGAACTTCCAGCAGAATGTAGTTAAGTAAAATGAATGTTTGGAGTAGCTCAAAAATCTGAATTAGGCTATGTATTTTTGTGGAGAAATCTAACTCATTTATCTATAAATAACTCTTCAATAGCTCAGTCTAGAAATCAATCTTTCATGGGTGAAATGCATGTACAACGCAGTGTTATAAACCTGGGAAAAGAGAAACTTCCAGCAGAATGTAGTTTATTAAAATGAATGTTTTGAGGAGATCAAAAATTGGAATTAAGCTAGGTTTTTTTGTGGTATAATCTAACTCATTTATCTACAAATAACTCTTCTATAGCTCAGTCTAGAAATCAATCCTTTATAGGTGAAATGCATGTACAACGCAGTGTTATAAATCTGAGAAACTGCAACTTTCAGTAGAACATGGTTTAGTAAAATGAATGTTTGGAGTAGTTCAAAACTCTGAATTAGGCTAGGTTTTTTTGTGGAGAAACCTAACTCATTTTTCTACAAATAACTCTTCTACAGCTCAGTCTAAAAACACCTTCTTTATAGGTTAAATTCACATACAATGCAGTGCTATAAATCTGGGACATAGCAGTCCAAAAGTATAGAAATGTCTAGGTAGAATAAATATTTTGAGTAGCTCAAAAATGTAATTGAAGCTAGATTTTTTTATACATGAAGATAATCCTATTATCTACAATGTTATAGTTTTGAGCTTTCTCCACAAAGCAATTTATCATGCCCAAATAAATCATGTTAATTTAGTCAACACAGTGAAAATATATCCTGGCAGATTGTACAGCTTTTTGTATAATGTATTGTTTATGCATGGTGTTGATTGTTGATGCTAGTTTTCTGGTACCTGTGTTGTTATGAAAATCTCGAGCTATGGTAGTGCTATCGTGTAAATGAGTATGTTAAGGGTTTCATCTATATGTTTATTGGTATTAAATTCATGTTATAAATCCATGAGCTACGTGCTATGTTTTCCATTATTATGAATATAGTCTAATGACCGTTGAAAGTTCATACCTATAAGTAACTTATATGGCACGATCATTGCATTAATAAGTGATCGGAAAAGTTTCCATCGTAAGTATATTGAGAGGTAAAACGGAATGTCAGATGTATAGCGAAATATTGACGGTTATAAATGGATGATATTAATGAACTAAACTACGAAATGTACGAACGTGTAAAATAACGATAAAACCTTCAATAACAGATTTATGCGAATAAGGGATGTTGGGTTTTGTTTCTAGTTGTGTGACTATCGGTCAAAGTTGATTCGTGAACTTTCGTGTCGTGTTTGGATAATTCTTGCAAAGTTGGTCTCTCGATTATTTCATGGAGTCGATTGGTGAGTTATGTTTTGTTCCTTGATCTGAGGATCGGCATGACGTGTTTGGTCAAGTGTGGATAACCTAAGGATCGTCATGACATGTTCGATCAAGTAGTTGATTAGTTTTTCGCACCCTTGGACTGAGGATCGGCATGATGTGTTCGTCCAAGTGATTATTAATTTCCCGTACCCTTGGTCTGAGGATCGGCATGACGTGTTCGGTAACGTGCAGGTGACCTGAGGATCGGCATGACGTGTTCGACCAAGAGATTGTTAATGTCCCGCACACTTATGCCATTTGGGAGACAGTTTGAATGCCAGTTAGGCGATAGTTTGAATGCCATTTGGGCGACAGTTTGAGTGCCTGTTGGGCGACAGTTAACTATTCATTGTTGAGTGTTGTTCTTTCTTGACCAGTAAATGCGTTTGGAGTTAAGTCTTCTTTCAGTCAATGTCATTGGTCAGTTCAATTCTGGATTAAGTTTCAAAGGGAATGATTGGGTTTAAATAAGACATAGTTTTGAGAATAAGAAAAGATGAACGAGACATAGTATCGAGAATAAGAAATGATGAACGAGCTATGGTTTCGAGAAATAATTAGAGATGATGAATAACTTACCTTGGTGATGGTAACCATAAGGGGACCCTCACTTAGCTTAACCGCTAACGGCTTTGATTGCTACTGGACCTCCCACATCCAGCCTTTGCAGGTCCAGACGAAGCTGGCTATGATCAAGATACAGATTTTACTACTAAAGACTATGCTGGTGAAGATTACTACGAGGAAGTCTATGGTTTCGCCAGCTGAATATCTTGGAATTTTTCTTTTATCATAGTTCTATTTTTAATATGTTTATGATGTAATAGCTTAGTTGAACTTGTAATATCTATCTTTTGGATATCTTTTAGTCTGTAATATACTAATCATGTAAGACTTGAATGTTTAGATTCTTGCTTCCGCTGAACTTAGTCACTTTCCCGTATTATATTATTGTTTTAAGCATTTTTGGACAATCAGGTGACATTCACAACCAGTCACGTGTCTACAAACCCATAAAGGAAATTTATTTTTCCCTATTTTTGGTACTTCGGGGCGTGACAATTCCTGTAAAAGTGAGTTAGAATTTTTGTTTCTTTTGTTTTTAATTTAGTTTTTAGAGTTTAAATTAACCTTGCATTTGTTCACTACATTGCTAGGGACTAGTAATGAGTTAGTTGGGGGGTGTGATTAGATGTAAAAAGTGCATATTCATAACATGTTATATGGTCTTTTATGCATTCTTTAATCCCAAGTCCCTAGAGTTACACGCATTTCAATAACATTGCGCTTTCATGATGTTAATGCTAATACATGTGTATTTGTATGGTCTTATAAGCTATTGGGTGCGTTTACATGAAGTGAATCTTGAAGCTTGGCAATGAATGTCTCACTTTTTGTCACACAACCCTTATATATTTCATTTACATCATTTATACAAGGTTTGTGAGTGTTTTGTAGGTCAAAGAAAGCAGTCGTTGCTTACAAGGTGATTCTAGTGGAAGAGAATGACAGCATCAGCTGCGAAAATGACATTTTTCACATTCAAGACTTTGGAATTGTGAATTTCCTCCAGAGATAAAAGTTGTAGTTCATTGAGTTACGGTTGCATGGCTACAAACCGTGCATCAATCCGAGGTCCGAGTAAAGAGATATCGCAATTCTTCCATTGGTGCATAGAGCTATCAACTGTAGAAGATCATGACTGATCCTGAAACATCTCTGGGATCGGTCCTGGCCATGACCGGTCTTGGTAGTGTACTGGGACTAGTCCCACTCAACAGATTTGTCCCAATAGCTTCTTTTTAGGTTTAGGACTCCTATATTGATATATATCTATATACTAAAACTAAAAATGAAAAGTTTTAGTAGAGGGCTATATTGTGAAGACACGTGGCACTTTTTTTTTGGGATTTTATCATTTTACTCTCTTTGTGCAATTGATTCATTAACCGACTATTTGTTTCTCTCATTTAATGTTACTCCTCTTCCTCTCTCTCTCTCTATTCAAATCATCATTCATCTCCCCCAAATCTAGATCAATAGATCATCCCCCTCTCTCTCTCTCTCTCTCTCTCTCTCTCTCTCTCTCTCTCTCTCAACCTCTCATTTTTTTACCATTCCATTTTCCTCCTCTCACCACTACCATAATCACCATCCACTGTTACCATCACCACGGCTGCACAACTACTACCTACAACCGCCGCCGCCTTCAGATGTCTCCTAGGTTGTTCCCTCTCGGGTATTCCTCTCCCTATATCTCTGTTTCTATCTTAGGTGTCCCTCTCTCTAGATCTATTTTTATCTAAGATGAAAAATGAAGAACGAATCAGTAGAAAGAAACATTTTTAATCAAGTTCGGGTACCATTAGATTTCAAAAATATAAAAATAAAAAAGCAAAATTACAAAACAAATCCAAATAAAATTTTGAAGCAAGCAATACACTGGATCCTTTAAATTGAGGAAATGTCCCAATAAGATTTAGGCCTACTTAAGAAAATAACTTATTTGGTGAATTCACATTTTAGGTGATAGGGTTCAGTATGCATTGGAATTTGGAAGTTCCCATTCATCTCTTTCTTTTAAATTTTTTCTCTAAAAAAGGTTCCATGTTTTAACAAAATTTTTTGATAATGGTAACTTTCTCGGGGAAACTTAACTATTTATTGCTTTTAGTTTTTGTGGGTTGGTCAAATGGGGTTGAACAAGTGCAAAGTCTGGACTCAAATTATATAGGTTTCTACAAAAATATGGGGGTTCGTTTGTATAAAATTAACGTGACTATTCAACTTCACACAAATTAACATGACTATTGAACTTCACGGAGAGTAAGTCTTTTTGGGAACCACTAATGTTCCAACCATCAATGAATTATAGGATTTGACAGGAAAATCCATGAATATGTTGACACAGAGTTTACTACTTTCTCTGGAATATTTGGAAACCGGCTGAGAGCAACTCCAACCAGGTAAGGTAATCGAATTGAGTAACCAAAATTGTGTTTTGACTATCTAAATAGGGCTTTTGATGAACAACATGATAACTTAAATTAATAAAGCATAGCATAAATCTGCAAAAGTACAAGCTATATGTAATAGTTGTCCATAATGGACCAATATTTTTGTTGCCTTCAAAATATCCATTTATTATAAATCATAATGTAGTAATATATATATGTCTACATACATATATATGTATATATCAACAGAAATGTATATAAATATATGTAGATAAATATTTTTAAACTCACTTGTATGCACAGTGGATGCCAAATAAGTTTCATGTACCAGTGTTGGCCGTACTTTCGGGTTCATGAGGCAGTTTGTTCGAATGGTGCATGATCTCGTCAAAATCAAGATATAAAAGTATGCTTAACTTATGCTTTACTTTCAAAAGATTTGCAGTGTGGAAGTAAAGGTCGAACCCACAGAGATTGAATACTACGCACTTTAATTTTTAAAACCTAAATTTAGTTAATTAAGAAAACGGATTTTGGATTTAATTTGAATTAAACTAATAACAATAAAAGTGAATCTAAATTATGAAAGCAATTAAACATTTGTTTTTATAATAAGTTTAAGGAATCTAGGATTGCAAATCCACCACTAGCTTCATAATAAGGGTATTTACAAATTACTTTAGCTTATTAAGTTGGATGATAATGGGGAATTGTAGCTGCAAGCCCAATTCCTCCGTCAAGAAAATAACTATGGTTCAAGCACCAACATAATTCATCTTCGGTTAGCACGACTTATCCCACACTAAACTAGGGTTGTGGTATAATCCGTCTAATCTAGGCATGGACTATTCGGATACTTGATAGCACAATTCAATTTAAGCACCATTACATGTAAATAATCTAAACAAGCACAGCAAGCATAGATCTTTGAGCACACTACCATAAAAATAGATCTACGTCAAGAGTAAACATTGAAGGTAACGATTTAATCAATAAAAGCACGATTTATTTATAAAAATTCTCGGAACATGTAATTGTCATCCATACATAATAAAACTAAAATAAAAACATAAAATACACCCTATTACTTGGCTAGGGTTTCATTGAAACCCTAGATCTTGAGTTTAGTTGGCCATAGAATTGATGAACGGCAAGAGGTTGATGGAGGAGGCCATGGGAATCCTTGGCCTTCTTCTTCTTCTCCTTGTTTTCCTCTCTTCAATGGCTGAAAGTATGGTTGTATATTGTATGTATATCAATTGCCAACCCCATAATTGAGTTAATTTGGGATATATATAGTTTTGTAGCAAGTTTGGAAGCTTTCTTAGCCCAATTCGCACTAAAACTGCTACATTTAGCTTTTCAAATGTAATTAGGCAGTTTCGTTCACGTAGGAGTCTTCAATACACTGAAATACGCATTTTATATTTTTTGTATGGATTGCGCGAGCGTGCCGCGCAAGGGTGATTCTGGGAGGTCGCGCTCGCTCGAGCTATTTTTGGACTTCCACGCGAGCGGACCGCGCACGCGATATGGTTTTTTCAACTTCTTTTCTTCTGCTTTTTCACCCCATTTAGCCTAGAATCCTTACTTTTCTCCAAATCCTAACAGAAAATAGAAAATGAAATAAAAATATACAAAAATAGGATAAAAACGACTAACAAATGTGAATTAAAGCGTATAATTAGGATTTGTTCTCTATCGATCACACCCACATACCTACATTTTGGTAGTCCTCGAGTAAAAAGAACATAAAAATTAAACTACTAATTAAAAAACTACTCCATTTTTGCATGGATCACGATTGCATTTAGCGTATGCAATAAGCCTTTTAAACTTCTAGGTGTCCCTAGTCGGACAAGTGAAGTCTCGTGAGGGTTCTCGTCAACAAGTCACCCACAACAATCTTTATTAACTTGTAAAGAAAATTTTAACTTATAACAAGAAAATTTTATTTAAATTTTCAACATTCAAAAAGTTTTATTAAAAAGGAAAACAATGATATTCAATACTCCTTATCATAAAACGATGATTTGAAAATAGAATAACGAATAAGAAGAAACAGAATCAAATCCAATTACATCATGAAAACAATTCCAAGCTCATGCATCGTAAAAAATCAATAGAGTTTCTCATAAAATTGCACGTGTGTGGTGTGGTAGTCAAATGAACACACGTTTGTCATGAACTTGGAATATAACTCGGATGACCATCTAACTATGCTTCGACTATGAATCTCACAATGAATTACACTCTCAGATGAAACGCTCAGAACATGTGTAATTTATCCGATATATGGGAGCAAAGGAATTATGTTTTCAAAACGAGAAATTCTCACATATGACTCAAAAAGGTCGCATGACACCAAAGAACAGTAGTCTCATCGATAGGACGCCAACAGTCAAGAAAAATTAGTCATTACCATGTTTTAATCCCCTTCCCATCGTTTTCATATCTGAACCATGTTTCCTAGGATCAAATAGGACTTTTCAAAGGTTAAAATGTGGCTCAAGTAATGAAAAAGGATAGAAAGGATTTGTTAGGTAGTTTTAGAGTGGCACTGTAAGGCATGTAAGATTTCTTTCATTCGTCTCTTCTACCAACTTTCATCTTTTCATTCTCCTCCTTTTCATATTTCTTTTTTAATTTCTTTCATCTTCTTTTTTTTCAACCCTTTTTTTTTAATTCTTTTCCCTCTCTTTTCATTACTTTATGAATAATCAATCAATAAATAACAAGGCAACCACCCCAAACATCATCTTGTTCTCTTCTTCTTCTTAATCGACACATCGCCTTAATATCATTAAAAGTTGATGAATCTCTCAGTGGTAAACTCCAAGTTGGTCAAGTTAGAGCAAAAAAAAAAAGGATAATGGTGATTAAAGAAAGAAATGGCATTTTAACGGCTCAAGGGGGCGAACTAAGGAAATTTATCATTTATCGGTCGGTAGTAAACAAAGAGGGCCTACCATCATCTCCTATAGTCATATAATTTTTCAATGTTTACAACGGAAGATTATTTAGCATGGTAACTTGACTTATGAACCAAAACAAGAATAATGAGACTAAACAATGAGTTAATGCGCTATTTCAATGAAATTCGACAAACACAATGTGTTTATAACCCTCTAAAAAGAAAAGATAGGCTCAAAAGCTCACCAGGTTTAGTCTCCACCATGTGTTATCTAGAAATCTGAATCATATTATAGTTCACATCAAACATGTATTCAAGCGACTACGTATAGTGCATAAGTTTGTATGCAAATCTATGATATAAAACTATTATTCGAACGATAAATGACCTAAAACTTCATATCATGACTTCAGCAAATATTTAATCACATCTTCTCATGTTTACCATTCTATAACAAATCACGTTACATACTAAGAAGTATCGACTAGAGATTGCAAAACCGTAGGTGACATTGTTTGTTTAAGCACAAGTATCAAAAAAAATTTCAAAATTTTGGTGTATATAATAATGTGCATGTGAGTGCATATAATAATGTACATGTGACTGCATACCCCCAAACCTAAACCTTTCATTGCCCCCAATGAAACAATAAAATGAAATAAAGGAAAGTACGTAGAGAAAGAACGATAGTACCTCAATTTCGACAACCACAAACCAGGTGAACATATAAATATGGTGATAAAGTTCAAATGCTCCAAATAGAGCTATTAATCACTTGTCAATACTTGACAAAAGAAAATAAACAACAAAAACAATAATAGCTAATAGAAATATACAGATATTATTATTTTTGGTTTTTTTTTAATCAGTAAAATTTTTTTATTTTTTATTCTATTATTATTTTTCTTTCTTCTTCTTTTTTTTCAATAAAATTTAAACTATAACAAAAAAAAAACTAATGGAAATAAAACAAATAGAATCATCAAAACGAAGAAGAACATAAACTAAAAAGAGACCTAACAGAATAAATAGA
This sequence comes from Hydrangea macrophylla, assembly GCA_033977485.1. Taxonomy (NCBI): domain Eukaryota; kingdom Viridiplantae; phylum Streptophyta; class Magnoliopsida; order Cornales; family Hydrangeaceae; genus Hydrangea; species Hydrangea macrophylla. The sequence goes on along the minus strand of CM066990.1, from coordinate 5,182,459 downwards.
AAAAATAAAAATAACTGACCAGGTTGTGGGAGAAAGGAGGTAAGAGAACAAAAGAGAAAATCTAAAAAATCCCACCTCGTGTGAGCAGGCCGCGCGAGCACCTCCGCGAGGGAATGCAGAGGTATATATTTATGAAAAGTAAGGAAAAATCTCTAAGTCCACACATCGCGCGAGCGCGCCGCGGGAGCGAGACTCTCACGTGCGCGATTTCAAACGCGAGATGAAGCATAGAGCTCATATTAAAAAGTTAGACAAATTTTCTCTAAGGGGCAATCTCGCACGAGCATTAGCAGTTGCTAAGAATGGACGGCCTAAGATGACAGGAGTGTGTTTTCTAGCATCTGGCACGGGTTTACTGTCTAGGACCATGAAGTCGATAGGGTAATAACATTTATCAACTTTAACGAGAACGTCGTCGACGATTCCTCTAGGTATTTTAATTGAATGATCCGCTAATTGGATGGTAGCGGCCGTGGGTTTAAGTTCACCTAGTCCTAGTTGTTTATAGACGTGATAAGTTAAGAGATTAACGCTAGCTTCTAAGTCAAGGAGAGCCCGATGAATGATAGTGTCACCTATGACACATGAAATCGTAGGCGTACCTGGATCTTTATATTTCGGAGTAGCGTGTTGAAAAATTGAGCTTACTTTTTCCGTGAGAAAGACCTTTTTTGGTATATGACTGCGTAACTTGCGCTTTTGAATACAAAGGTCTGTTAAACATTTTGCGTAAGCGGGTATTTGTTTTAAGCATCGAGGAATGGAATATTAATTTTTACTTGTTTAAATACCTCGAGTATATCTTCAGTTTTTGACGTTTTCTTTAAAAAAATTACGGTTCGTCGACGTTTGACGGAAAGGGCATTTTCGGAATATAATTTGTTGTGGTTGGTTCATTTTCTTTCCAAATTTTACTCGTATCCTCACCCTTTTCTTTATTCGAGTTAATGTGTACCTCTTTTTCTCTCGCATTCGAAATTTCAGCAATTTCTTCCTCACTAATAGTCATCCTAGTTGATATGGCATTAACTTGTTCATTCGAACCCCCATTCCCACATTGTCCCTTAGGATTTTGAATAGTTTGACTAGGCAATTTACCCTCGTTTCTACGACTCATAGCATTAGCTATTTGTCCCATTTGAGATTCAAGCTTCACAATGGATTGTGTGTGAGAGTGCACTATCTATGCTTGTGCTTGTACTTGTATTTCGATATTCTTAAGGGATGCCAACACTGTCTCTTCAAAAGCATTAACCCTTGGAGGGTTAGGATTAGGAGGAAGGTGTTGGTATTGAGTTTGTTGAAATTGGGGTCGATAAGTATTAGGAAAATTATTTGACATAGTATTATAACTATTTCGTGGGAATTATTGAATCGAGTTTATGTGTTGCTCCACAAATTCTGAAAACTGAGATGTCGATGAGCAAGAAAGTATAGAATGTGAATGATTGGAACATAATGCACAACTTTCATAAGAGGGTGAACCCGACATTTGATTCATTTGCATAAGTCGGTCAAGTTTTCTAGATAATTCTTGTATTTCAATTGATTGACTCGTCTCAACTTTCACCTCTCGCTTAGGTTGAAGGTATCCCTCAGAACGTACCGACACAGCCTGATGCATCAAGTTCTCGCTTAATGTTTCAAAAAATTTCCAGGCCTCGTCGACGCTTTTGTGTAGGAATGTACCAGCACAAATGGCATCGACGGCATTATGGACAGATGGAATAAGTCCCTCGTAAAAGACCTGTACCAACTGCCACTTAGGAACCTGATGATGTGGGCAAGAGCGTAGTAATTCCTTAAACTTCTCCCAAGTGTCATAAAGTGTTTCCCCATCTTGCATCACAAAACTTAGTCCTCGTGATTGGGAAAAACTTTTGTAAAAATGCGGTGTGTAAGGCATCCCAGGTTTTAATTGTGTTTGGCTCAAGTGATTGAAGCCAATATTTTGCTTTATCTCTTAAAGAGAATGGGAAGAGACGCAGTTTTAATTCATCATTCATGAAATTTTGAATTTTTAAAGTAGAGCAAATATCTTGAAAATCTCCTAAGTGTTGATATGGATCTTCATTAATGCGGCCATGGAAAGACGAAAGTAGTGAGATGGTAGATGACTTTATCTCAAAGTGAGATGTCGTCACCTCCGGTAAATCAATACATGTTTGTGGCGTGTAAGTCGTAGGAATAAAGTAATCCCTAAGCGGAGGCGGCGGAGGTATATTAGGATAATTTATATTATTTCCGTTATTTTTGTTATTTCCAACGACAGCCATTGGAATAGGTTTTATTTTAAAAATTTGAGTTTTCCTTAACCTTTTAACGGTACTTTGAATTTCGGCATGAAATAGAGACGATGGTTCTGGAGTCGATTCGTCGTCTAGCAACCGAGCTCTAGAAGCTTGGGTTGAAGATCTATTAATTCTTAAGGTACGTTCAAGTTCAGGATCAAAAGTTTGTAATTCAGGTTTATTAGAACGTGTACCAAACATAAACTAAAAAGAAAATAAGACAAAAATTGACTCCACAAATATAAGACGAAATCACGCAAATAAGGCAACAGGTACACAACTACTATGATGCATGAAAGAAATGACCGCGTCAAGCCCAGCGCCCCGGGTTTCCTAGCTAATGCGCGTGAACAATCACTCCTAAACTAATGCAAATAGTGCGTCTCAGCGTCCTGACTTATAGTGGTTGGGAGCAAATTTCAAAGGAAGCGATTTATTTTATTTATTATTTTTTATTTTTGCGTAAGCTCCTTTGACGTGCACAGCTACTCCACTCAAAACGCTAGAATTTGATTACTTTGAGAAACTACAAAACAAAAAGGAAAGTTAGTAACTTAAAACAAAAACGAAAAATAAGAAAAAAAAATTAAAACTTAATCTAGTATTTACGAATTAACTAAACTAAGATTCTAAAACTAAAGGTAGTAATGCAATTCGCGACAACGGCGCCAAAAATTGATCTCGTCAAAATCAAGATATAAAAGTATACTTAACTTATGCTTTACTTTCAAAAGATTTGAAGTGTGGAAGTAAAGGTCGAACCCACAGAGATTGAATACTACGCACTTTAATTTTTAAAACCTAAATTTAGTTAATTAAGAAAAACGGATTTTGGATTTAATTTGAATTAAACTAATAACAATAAAAGTGAATCTAAATTATGAAAGCAATTAAACATTTGTTTTTATAATAAGTTTAAGGAACCTAGGATTGCAAATCCACCACTAGCTTCATAATAAGGGTATTTACAAATTACTTTAGCTTATTAAGTTGGATGATAATGGGGAATTGTATCTACAAACCCAATTCCTCCGTCAAGAAAATAACTATGGTTCAAGCACCAACATAATCCATCTTCGGTTAGCACGACTTATCCCACACTAAACTAGGGTTGTGGTATAATCCGTCTAATCTAGGCATGGACTATTCGGATACTTGATAGCACAATTCAATTTAAGCACCATTACATGTAAATAATCTAAACAAGCACAGCAAGCATAGATCATTGAGCACACTACCATAAAAATAGATCTACGTCAAGAGTAAACTTTGAAGGTAACGATTTAATCAATAAAAGCACGATTTATTTATAAAAATCCTCGGAACATGTAACTGCCATCCATACATAATAAAACTAAAATAAAAACATAAAATACACCCTATTACTTGGCTAGGGTTTCATTGAAACCCTAGATCTTGAGTTTAGTTGGCCATAGAATTGATTAACGGCAAGAGGTTAATGGAGGAGGCCATGGGAATCCTTGGTCTTCTTCTTCTTCTCCTTGCTTTCCTCTCTTCAATGGCTGAAAGTATGGTTGTATATTATATGTATAACTATTGCCAACCCCATAATTGAGTTAATTTGGGATATATATAGTTTTATAGAAAGTTTGGAAGCTTTCTTAACCCAATTCGCTCTAAAACTGCTATATTTAGCTTTTCAAACGTAATTAGGCAGTTTCGTTCACGTAGGAGAAGTGTTGATCGACTGGTATCTCATTTTCTCTTGATAGATTGAAGGTTCTTCATCAACATTCAGATCTGGTCTTTCTCAGATGGCCTCTGTACCATTTTAGCTGCCTTCCCTCTCCAATGGCTTAAGTATTCAGCGAAAGACTCTCTATTTCCCTGCCTGGTAGTCTCCAGATCTCTAACGATAATGTCCAGGTCCTGATTATACTCATATTACGCCATGAATGCTTTGATCACTTCTTCCCAAACCCGGGTCTTGCTTGGTTTGAGAGTGAGGTACCAGGATAAGGCAGGTCTGATTAAAGTTTGTTGGAACAAAACGGCCATCATGGTGGTGCTTAGTCCACTTGGTTGGAAAGCTCTGATACACATCCTTACATGACTGCGAGGGTTTCCCGTTCCGTCGAACTTATCAAAAACTGGCATCTTAAAGCCGCTTGGCAGCGTTGTGGACTCCATCGTACAGACCTTCCAACTCCATCAGATAAGTGTCGACCCCTTGAGCCTTATGCATCACCCTTTCCTGCTTCTCGATCTTCTCGATCAGTAGCCTCTCTTTCTCACCTTTCTCCCTTTCCCTGTTGGCTTGCAGTGCATTAGTCCACTGTGCCTCCTGATATCAAAGAAATCTCCTTCCCTCCTAGAGGTGGGTCCATAACTGGCCAAATTACAGGCGGTGGTCGTGATTTAGTGCTTCTATCACTCCCATCATACGGTTCATATTTTCGGCTTGCCGCCTCATTTGCTCCGCTTGTTGTTCTACCAGTGTTCTTAACCCGGCTACTTCCTCATTGTTCCTTTCTTCTGTCATTTCAGCGTCTTCTCTCCTTACCAACCTCGCTATGGGATCCCTAAACTAGGCTTGATTTGATGTTGTTTTTGCCCCTATAAAAGGTTTAAATTTTTCTTTTAAAAACTTAAAAACTTTTATCTACTTCCTTTTGTCACACATATATATATATATATATATTGTTTAAAAGACCCTTGGTAAAAACTTTCTTTTATATGTCACATGGATGCAATGCATGTGTGCGTGTGTGCCTATATTATATGCTAAAGAAAAGAAAATCCTAATCCTAACACATAAACACATAAGCACATAAGATCCTCACACATGTCTAGTGCGCCAACTTCTCCTTTCATTGTGATCTTTACTACCCTTCCAAAGGTTGGATATTCAACAAATTTTTGATATTTATTTGAAAAGCATTTCTTTAAATGATGATATCTTTCAAAAACGATTCTCATGGATTTTGAATCTTTTTTCTTTAAAAAAAATGAGGATGTGCAAACATTTCACAATAAAGATGATTGGATTGAAATTTTGCTTCGAAATTCATTTGAAGAACATTTCTTCCAAAAACAATTCCCAAAATTTTTAGATTTTTCCTTAGAAGATGATCATGTAAAAATATACCTTAACAGAGGTTAGTTTGGAGCTTTACTTGACCGAAAAATATTTTGGGATAAAGAATGGTGATTTATCAAAATCTTGTTTGCTCTCAAAAGTGGATTTTAAAACTTTCGGGTAGAAGGATCACACGATCGGATTGTCATCATACTTTTCTTGAATTTGGATGCATACAAGGTCAATGATGCTTAGCTAACATGATATAAAAAGTATAATCTTATAATCAAGGTTCGGCATGTTTTCCCAATGTCGTGGAACACGAGGAGAAATTGGTAGAAGGTGATTATCAGATTATATATCTTTTATCAAGCAAGTATTGTCATCATCTCAAGTAATCCCTTCCGGGCGTACAAAACTTCCTGGCACATAAATCCTAATCAAGAATTGATTCCTAAGATTTGAAAGGTTCTATGGAAGCTACTATGCAAAAGCTGGGTTTTGGTCAAATAAGGGACCCTTGACACACACCCGATAGGATGCTTCATACACTAACACACGGTACGAGATCAAGGGTGATCATACAGTCCCATGATGGCTTGACCGACCGGGTTGCCCCGAGCCTCCAAGGTCATAGTTTCGTGCAATCGACTGGCTGGACATGCAAGTGAAATGCAACAGGAACACAAAGATTGATTAATTCGATTAAAAGGATGCTTTTAAGTCTAATCCTCGAATGAACCCAAAATTAGAATTCTGGTCTGCGAAACTAGAGATTCTGGGTTCGATCCCTAGCAGAGTCGCCAGATTGTGGATATCGCAATTTTTCTTTCTTTTACCCCAGCTTTTCTTTTTAAAATTCTTTTCCAAACTTCAAATTCAAAACAACTGAGTTGCCACTTAATTTTTTTTAAAAAAAGGGAAAATTAAGAAACCATTTTAAAGCAACTGATCTTTTTGCGAAACCAAAGATTAAACTAGGTCCGAGGATTATGGAATGAGAAGGGAAGGAGCCCATCAGACTAAAACACCCCTTCTCATCCTATCTCGCGATAGGCCTCTACTTAACATCCTTTTTATTGAATTACTAATCTAAGCATGCCCTCAACTAGTACGTAGATATAAGTATACATTACACAAGCATGTCGAAATGGTGTAAAATTGCCAATTTACAAAATATCATTCAAAACCAAATAATTCAATTAGCAAGTGATGTGATATGCAAAATTGAGAACTAGAGAACTTACCCGGGGTCCAGCCGCGAATGTTTAAACATGCAATGCATACAAAAGGATAAAAACCTAAGAAGAGGGTCTCTAATACACATATATACACATAAGGTAAATCGTAATTCTACGGTGTCGCACATGAGGTCGCAAAATCAATAAAAGCGAAGAATGACTAAACTAAAGGAGAGTCGAAAGATCATACCTCATCAGCACTACAAAACAAGGGTTAGTCCACATGATATACAATATGTAAAATTGAATAATGATCCTAGGCCTCTAACCTAAATCTATCAAATGTAATTAACCTAAAGCAAACGAATCCTAATTATAAACATCAAGTCACATGGATGAATGTAAATATAAACAAAAAGAAAATGTGAAATACTTATTAACTTAGGTAACTTAAACTTTGAATTCAAGCTTAACTAATCATTATTGAAACATGGTTTGAACCTCAGCTCATGAAAATATCATCTAAGCCATTATTTTTAAGATTGATCAAAGTTGTTACAGAATTTTGAAAATTGTTGAGAGCAGATCAGAACTTCATTGAAATAAAAAGCATGGTTCCCGTAGTTTGATCTTGATGATATTTGGGCACAAGATGCCTCTGTGTGTCTAGTTTCTAACCCAAAAAGAAAATTAAGGCTTCAACGGTTAGAACTCCAAGAATTGGACAAACACTAGACATCACTTAGAGACTTACAACTCCCAGTCCAGAGTTTTTGTATGATTTTCCAAAAATAGTAAAGCAATCAAAAAGGCTTTGGTCTTTTTAGGGTAGCTTCCTAACACATTAAACTACTTAGCAAAATTTATTTTGGGTCAAAAGTGCTTGATTAAGGTTCTGATTTGTTTATTTCAAAAGAGTGTTACTGTTCTGAAACTCTGGACAGATTATAGTTGTTCCACAAAACCCTTGATCAAACCACTCAAAACATGAAACTACCTTAAAACAAAAATTACAGTGGTAGAACTTTGAGTTATAAACACTTTCCCGTTAGTTTCATTTAGTTCCAACGGTTGGATGTTCAACTAAAAATCTACGATCAAAAACAGATTGTGAACTCACTGTACATCGGGTTAGTTCATCTTATTCTTATCAACTTAGATAAATAGGCCATGGAGTTGGGCTTGTCTAAAGCTAACTCTCCTACCATTTGATGGTCATTGGTAACTAAAGATATTCATATTTATAAATTTCAAAGAAGTATGGAAGAACTTCATGAAACTTTGTCATAACAAACCTCAAACCATGAAGATAAGTTTGGGTCCATTAGCTAAACATTCTAGTACCAATCTTTAATCCTCTCATGAATCATAAGACTATAAAGAGATTAAGGGATTTCAAACCAAAAGATTCAAGTAAGGCATTGAAAGCCTTATGAACCCAAAGGATGAACACAACAAATGAAAAGGGAAATTAAAGAACTCTGTGCATGCTATAATTAAACTTGAACAAAGACTAGTTATTCTAGAGTTTTACCTCCAAAGTATTCTCAACTTTGTGATTTTGGAGAACTTCCAAAGACTAATCAAGCTCTTCCACTCTAATTCTACTTAAATACCCCTTAAACCTTCACAAAATCTAATTCTAATTGTGTTTAAGAAAGCTTTTTTAGAGTTAAGATGAAGAGAACACTAATACAACCTCTAGATTCCAAGAAAATTCAACCCTTTGCAAGAGGATATTCATCCTCTAGTTATAAACAATTTTAGAGGGGTATTTAAGTCATTTCAGAGCAGAAAACCCTAATTCAATCGTCCTTTTGATAGTACAAAATGTGCTACATTACAGCTGTCTGTTACAAAAACGCGGCACTCAATGAAGATGGAAGCGGCACTCACTGAATGTTGGAACGGCACTCAGTGATTGCCGTTGCGGCATTCAGTGAATGCCGATGCGGCACTCAGTGAATGCTGTGGACAACTCTAGGGACTGTCATTTTTTTGTAAAAATTCATTTTTTCGCGACAGTTGCTGAAATTCGTGGCATTCACAGAATGCCGTCCGGTAGTTCAGAGACTGCCGCACCGGCAGCCCGTGACTGCCGCAAATTGGCTCAAGTGCCGTTCTGCCTCTTTTTTCCTTTTTCCTTTCATCGTTATTTTTTTTTCCTTTTTGTTTATGTTGGAGAGTCTTTCGAAGAGCTTGAATTATCTTTGAAAGTCCTAGGTTAGCCGGACATTGTCATCATCAGATCTTGGAGGTATCACTCCCCTTTACTTGACATTTTGTCAAAATTGGGGTGTCTACACATATTTCTTGTTTTCTTTTAACCCTAACCTCAACAAATATAATATGTATCTATTTAATTAATACTCTCACACTATTATATATATCTACAAACACCATAACATCTATAAATCCCCGTTTTTTGTCTTTGGCCTTCACAAAAAGACATCATATGAACCCAAAATGCAGTACAAAGTACTAAAATGAGTAGCCCAATGGGTACCCATGAACCCGGGTACTTAATCCTATGTTAAATACATCGTATAACATATTAACGACCCCTAAATGCTACTCAAAATTTAATACAAGTTCACTAAGATACATAAACACAATTAATAACCAATACTAGAAAATAACAAATTTAACTACTAAAAGCGTTTAAAAAATTAGGGTTGTTATGCTTCAACTCCAATATCTCAGTTGGCGTCATCTGATATGGAGTCTTAGATATCGGCAATGTTCCAAGTACTAGTTCCACACAAAAGTAGTATGTTTCTCTTTTCGGTGGAAGTCCTTTAATATCTTGGAATACAACTTTGAAATCTTGTACGGTAGGAATCTGATCCATCATTGGTTCTGTACTCGTACCACCAATCGTAGCTAAACAGCTTATGAGAAACATGTCCCTCATTGCCTGATATTGAAATCTGATTGATGGTCATCCAGGTATCGGAAACATGATAATCTTAGTGGGGTAATCCAAGTTGGCACTTTACTTGGTAAGCCAATCCATTACGAGGATAATGTCGAATTCTGGTATTGACAGAACTACCAAGTCTGCCGAAAGATCCCTATCTTATAAGGTCTATAGGAAATCCTTACACACTTTACATAACTTAACAGTCACTCCCAATGGTGACACAACATTAAGTGCTAGCTTGAGTGTCTGGGGTTCTAAACCCCAACTGACATATAATCTTAACAGCAATAAACAAATGTACAGCACCAGTATTGAATAAAGCTTTAAATTATTTGTGAAGAGTATAAGTGTACCTTCCAAATGTTGTTGCTCTTTCACGTTATAACTACCTTCCTTGGGAATAATGGCATTCAGTCTCATCTAATTTGGGGGTCCTTGTATTCCCTAAACTAGTGCTCCATAGTAACCTCCGCGAGGTGTGTGGCAATCCATACTTGTATGGCCTAACTTGTTGTAATTTTGACAAACAATATCTAACCGACGGTTCACCCTAGGGGCTATGCAAGACTTTGAAATATGCCTAAGTACTCCACAAATGAAACATCCTCTGTGGTTTGGCTGTGGAGCCGTAAGCAATGCCTGATGTTGTGGTCCTTGTTGGCGATACTGCTGGGGTCGAGCATAATTCTGCTGAGGCTTCCTGGCTCTATCCCAGGTTCTCTTGTTACCTTGATAGTTACCCTGTGGTCTACAACCCTGGGTATTCCTTCACGATTGGTTCTAGAAATTCACCTGTGGAAAATTTCTCGAAGACCGAGGTCTACCTATCTGTTGTCTCTATACCAGATACGCATCCTTCTCCAGACTCACTGCCAGTCTTACTAGTCCCTCAAAACTCTGGTTGATGTGACCAATCATCATGTGTCACAAGTGAGGGTTCAAGCCCTGGTAAAACCTTTTCACCTTCATTTGCAGGGTGTCGATCATGTGCTGAGTGAATCTGGATAATTGCTCAAACAGGGTCGTATATTCCCTTACCGTCCACTTTCCTTGAACCAAACTGAGAAAATTCTTCTCCTGTTGATCTCTCTCATCCTCCAAGAAGCCCTTCTCTAGAAATCTACCTTTGAACATCTCCTAAGGCATCCTCCTTGCAGCTTGAACTCCTATGGTGGCTCATTCAGCTTCCTACCAATCCGTGGTGGCATAGATAAGTTGAAATGTAGCAAGACGGCGCATATCCTGCTCATTACACTCCAAGTCTTTGAATATCAACTCCATCTCCCTTATCCACTACTCAACTCTCCATGGCTTGATTAACCCATCGAATTTCTCTAAGTACAAGTTACAGAAAAGTTCTAGCAATTTATCCCCAGTCTGTCTTGGTGGAAATGGTGCGACAGGGGTTGGACAGGTCGTTGATTGGTAGCATGGTTGTAGGTGTCACCTACATGCTCCATCCTCGGCATAAATGCCTTGAAGACACCTGCTGGATCCATGCCCTCGGGAATAGGTGTTCCTAGTCATGGAAGATTCCTTCTGGGTCTAGCTATAGTGCTCTAGTGATGAACCTATCACGCCTCAGAGTAAGCCAAAAATAGGAGTCAAAAGTATATTACATACCTGAATAGAAAGAAGCATAATAAAACATCATAAGTTCTGTGACAACACTTGTCACTACAATGTAGGATCAACTAAATTATTACATCAGAACAGTAAGGATAAAAGGAGACTGGTAGGCGATCTTCAACTGGCAAAGCTGTAATGGTCCCTATAGAAGTCTTCTCCAAGATAGCCTTCCTTATGGTACCCTTCATCAGCAAAGCCCTTAACGGCATAACCATCAGCACCGTAGTTACCCTCGAGCTGTGCACCACCTGTTACATCTGGAATAGCTGGATGTGGAAGGTCCAGTGGTATAAAACACCATCAGCTTAAATACAAGCTAAGTGAGTATAACGTCTCACGAAGCTCCGTTAGAAATAGTTAGTAATGATTAAGTTCGTTATTCTTTAGTCATCTTATTAACATCATCACCAAGTATGGTAAGGAAACCCTTACCACAAACTTTAGACGAATAGAATTGTACATCAAGAGACTTAGTTTCACGTTCTCCAAATTCATGTCTGTCTTTACTTGTATTCCTGGCATAATCCATTGGTTTAGAATATACGTGCCTTAATAGCAACTTTATGAGTATACTATACATGCCTTGATGGACACTTGACAGCCCTTGGCGCATCAAGATAGTATTGTGCCTTAACAGCCGACTCGATCAACATATTCAAGGTCAAAGACCAGTCCTAAAATACTTTAACAGCCAAGTGATTAGTATACCATACATGCCCTAATAGCTGCTTGATCGCCCTTGGTGCATCAAGATAGTATCATGCCTTAACAGTTGACTATATCACTAAAGTCTAGTCACAGTCCACTTCTTCAATCTCGATTTTGACTCATACAAAAGGGATAACAAAAACGACCAAATCGATAACCTTCAAAGATACGGTAACAACACTTACTCAGCAAAAGATAGACTAAAGTATAAGTATTGATGCGCGAAGCACATATTGTTAGAGCGCGTGATTATTAGAAAGTTTTGATCTTATTATGGGTACATTATTCTTATTATTATAGTTATCGCATAGTAGAAGTCATCATCGTACGTAATGAAAGTTCATGGACTACTCTCTAAACATTTAAATAAACATAACATAGATCATGATTTTAGCATGTAGACCTAAGTGTTAGTGTGATAAGTGAACATGCAGGGACTATATCCCAAATTAATCATCTCAGGTTCATACATATAGTAATCAAAATCCAAATCAACCATATAAAACAAACCACATAGTAAAACTGCTGCACTCGAGCGCTCAAGGCTTGAGCGCTCCGACCAAGCTCGAGTGCTTTGACTTGACAATAAACAGTTCCTAACTTTAAGCTACATCCAAATTCGTAAATGAGTTCTAATGTCACATGCATGTTATGAAAACTTGTAAAAACAGAATCTAAGGGATTCTAAATGAAAATCTATACTCATATAAGCTTAATACATGTTTGGATGCTGAAAACATACGAGTATGATTGAGAATTAACTTGATCCTTAACTTTAATTCACATACAAAGGCTATACTACTTATGATTCACATGCATTGTCATAAAAACATGTAAAAACTATTTCTAGAGACATCCAAGTGAAAGTCTATACTCTTATAAGCATAGATGATGTTTGGATGATAATCAAGGTACTAGTTCATTTAGGATTAACTTGATCCTTAGATATTACTTCACATACAAGAACTACAATTGCATATGGATCACATGTATGTATATAAAATCATGTAAAGACTAATCCTATAGGTTTTTAAGTAAGATTAAATACCCACTCAAGCTTGGATGGTGAATAGCTGAAGAAAATGAATGAATATTGATAAAGCTTTAGCAATGAGCTCCAATTTCAACTTTAAGCAAGACTTCAAGCAAAGATCCTCTTCAGATCTTCTTGGTCCTTTGAATCTTTATATTTAGAACTTCAGAATGGATGTAATATGTGTGTTTGTGTGAGAATGAGGTTTTAGACCATGTATCTAAGTATCCATGCAAGTGGATTTGTGAAGAAAGATGATGATTTCTCAAAAATCTCTCTCTCTCTCTCTCTCTCTCTCTCTCTCTCTCTCTCTCTCTCTCTCTCTCTCTATCTCTTTGATGTATGTTCTATTTTTAAAACGTAAATGCTGGGAAAATGCTGGGTATTTATAAACTTTTGAGACCAAGGGCAAAATAGTCATTTCACTTAAAATACTGCTCAAGCGCTCACGTGGCTTGAGCACTCGGGGCTCGAGCGCTCGGGTCTGCCTTCAAAGGAAAGTTTCCCAAAGGCCCCACACATACATTCAAAAATACATAGATCATTATAAACAATAAGGAATAAAGAAAAGGGATCTTATTATATATACAATCGAGAATGTTACAAAGAGAACTATAGAAATTTGTAATAATAGTTAGGAAAATATAGGTGCTACAATACCTACAAGAGACCTATCGATTAATTGAAAGTCTTCTCGGAGAAACGAAATCAAGATAGAGCGATAAACAATAAGAACTAACAGTTCTATTAATCACCATATATCAACTCAATCACACCACCAATATATCAAAAGTACTGCTCAGATATATATATATATATATTAAAAGATGTACCGTATAGTACACACTAGTCAAACTGTGTACCACATGGGACATAGACTAATACAATTACTAAGGTCAGCTATTTACAATGCTTCTACTACTGATAAACATCTATGGTCCAATGGCTATCTCTCCAGCTCCAAAAATCGTGCGAACAACATGTTCTGATAAAACAAGAAAATCTAACCCTTCTAGATCCTAACTCAAAAGACGTTAGCATCTGATCTTGCTGGTGGTGCCTCATCCTCTAATTTAATGTCCATCTCTACAGGTGGAACATCCTCTGCTGGTGCAACGAGATCTCCAATTACCACTCCAATATCCCAATCCTTCACCATCATCTCATCAGTCTCCATGTCCCCAACACCAAATGCTAGCTCGACAACGTCAGTGACTACCTCAGCAAATCCTCTAACTACGGCTATGGCCTCTGCCAACACGGCCTCTCCTACGATGAATTCGTCTGGCTGTGCTACCCACTATGCTGCTATCATGCCTCGGATCCACACATATGAACCTAGGACACGTGGCATGCCACCAAGGCCTTCGAACAACAAGTTAGGAATGAAAAGGAAAGTAAACAAGCCCAAATAAACCTTTGAACTAGACAAAACAAGCCCAAGGGCAAAAATGGCCTTTAATAAAGTATAGCAAAATTTATACCAAAAGATAGGTTTTTGAGTCCTGGTTCCAACGCAAAAATAGCGCGCAAAACCAAATTTTTTAGAAGAAGTTATCTTTGTTTCCATAAAAGTCGACGTGCTTTCAAACTATAAGCGGACCGATCCATTTTGGGATTTTTCACGCAGAATGCCCCTGAAAAAAGGCTGGATCTACAGAAGTGGATTTTTGCTGCAAAAACTTGCTAGAGTTTGATGGGGTATGCTCTCAAACAAATTAGCTATGAACTATTTTGGACATCAATTTTAGTATATGTTTATCGATATCATTGGTTACATTTCATTATGTATGTCTTTCATGAGATGAATGGTGGTTTGGCATCATTGAACTTCATTGTATGTGATTCATTTATGTGAAAGAGTTTTACACATAGGAGATATGAATCATATGGTCCTTGGAAGTTCTAAACAGTCACAGTGGATGATAAGACTGGACACCTTGTCAGGTTTATATTGTAGCATGATTAACCTCTATTTGATAGAGTGATAAATCTCATTCACAATAGTGTAAGACTCTAAAGTTCATATGCTAGTGTATGGGATACATTGATGGACCTTGAGATTAATCCATTGACAGGAACTGTCAACAGTTAATGGACACTCAAACATGTATGAGACATATATCCTTAATCCTGAGATAATAATGGACATAAGCTTTAGGCCTGGTTGTTTTGACTTACTAATCAATGAGGTCTTTAATATCAACACCTGGGTATCTTGAATGATCATGTCTAGAGTATTGGGAACATATAATATCAAGACAGAATCTACCCTCTATTACAGAGTAAGCATTCCCTTGACAATGTCACTGTGTTAGTCACTGAGAATTGCAATCTCGTAGTAAGTATGTTACTATATGTTTGGTGAACTATAAGAAGTGAATAGGGACTCAAGGATATAAGCTGTAATTATCAACTGGGAGACAGTACTACTTAGTTTCAGTGATAATTATAAATACTGAAGGTAGAGGGGCTGTGAATATCGCAGGTTTTCTTTCTACCCACAGCTTTTTCAAAATCAATTTCAAAACAAATGAGTCGCCACTTAATTTTTAAAAGGGAAAATTAAGAAACCATTTTGAAAGCAAACTGATCTTTTTTGGAAATTGATCGGGAGAGAACTAATCCTATTTATACGCTTTAACGCGCATTTGTTAGTGCCTTTTTATCCTGTTTTTGTATATTTTTACTTCGTTTTCTAGTTTCTGACAGGTTTTGGAAGAAATCAACTAAACCAGGCTAAACAGGGTGAAAAGTCAGAAAGAAAGAAGCTGAAAAATGCAAGTCGCGCACGCGGTCCGCGGGCGCGAAAATCAGATAGTTGCTCGCGCGATCCGCTCGCGCGAGACCCCCAATAATTCGCTCGCGCGATCCGCGCGCGCGAAGGACCAAAAGTCGCGCTCGCGCGACCCGCTAGCGCGATATGCCCAAAAACCAAAGTTGCGTATTTCAGTATACTGAAGACTCCTGTGCAAACGAGACTGCTAAACGACGTCTAGACTGTAAATTACATGCGTTTCAGTTCGTTACGAGTTGTAAAGGCTTCCAAAACATGTTGTAAATCTATATAAACTCTATTTTACTTCAATTAGAGGGTTGGCAATTAATATACACACATTCTACAACCATACTTCCAGCCATTGAAGAGAGGGAAGCAAGGAGAAGAAGAAGAAGACCAAGGGTTTCCATGGCCTCCTCCATCAACCTCTTGCTATCTACTACTCCTATGGCAGCTTAGATCATCGATCTAGGGTTTCAATGAAGCCCTAGATGAGTAATAGGGTTTTATTTATGCTTTTATTTTAGTTTTATTATGTATGGATGACAGTCACATGTTTAGAGGATTTTTATAAATAAATCGTACTTACATTGATTAAATCATTGCTTTCGGAATTTATTCTTGTCTTAGATCTATTTTGACTGTGATGTGCTCAACGATCTATTCTTGCTGTGCTTGTTTAGATTGTTTACATGTGATGGTGCTTTATTGATTCGTGCTATCAAGTATCCGAATAGTCCATGCCTAGGTTAGACGGATTAGATCACAACCCTAGTTTAGTGTGAGATGATTCGTGCTATCCGCAGATGGATTATGTTGGTGCTTGAACCATGATTATCTTCTTGTTGGAGGAATTGGGCTTGTAGCCACAATTCCCCATATTCATCCAATGTAATAAGCTAAAGTAATTCATAGATATTCCTATTATGAAACTAGTGGTGGATTTGAAATCCTAGGTTTCCTTTAAATATTATTTAAAACAACTTTAATTACTTTCATAGTTTAGATCTACTTTTATTGTTATTAGTTTAATTAAATCTAAATCAAAATCCGTTTGTCCTAATTAATTAGACTTAGGTTTTAAAATTAAGTCGTTGTAGTAATCAATCTCTGTGGGTTCGACCTTTACTTCCACACTGCAAATCCTTTGAAAAGTAAAGAATACTTTTATATCTTGATTTTGACGAGATCAATTTTTGGCGCCATTGCCGGGGATTGTATTACTACTCTTAGTTTTATAATCGTAGTTTAGTTAATTCGTAAATATTAGATTAGTGTTTATTTTTCTTATTTTCTGTTTTTTTTAGTTACTAACTTTTTCTTTTATTTTGTAGTCAACGTTTCCGAGTGGAGCAGCTAATTACATCAAAGGAGCTTACGCAAATAAAATGTAAATAAAATTAAATAAATTGCTTCCTTTGGAAATTCGCTTTAAACCGCTGTAAGTCAGGGCGCTGTGACGCACTATTTGCATTAGTTTAAGGTTAATTGCACTGCATTAGCTAGGAAACCCGGGGCGCTGGGCTTGACGCGGTCATTGCATTACAGGATAATATTCATGCATCATATTAGTACTGTGTGCTTGATTGTCGTCTTATTTGCGTGATTGCTTGCTATTTGTTTTTTTTAGTTTAGTTGAATCAGTCTTTGTTTTTAATTTTGTGTCTTTTGTTTTAGTTTATGTTGGGTACACGTTCAAATAAACCAGATTTAAAATCTTTCGATCTTGAACTTGAACGTACCTTAAGAACTAGTAAGTCCACAACCCAAGCTTCTAGAGCTAGGTTGCAAGACGACGAATCAACTCCGATTCCGTCGTCGTTGTTTGAGGCTGAAATTCAGAGTACCTGTGAACGGATAAGGAAAACTCGAACTTTTCAAATTGAACCGATTAAAATGGCTGACGGTGGAAATAACAATAACAATCAAAATGATGGTGCGAATATGAAAGATCTTAATATACCGCCACCACCTCCACTTATAAACTATTTTATTCCTACTACTTACACGCCACAAGCCGGTATCGAATTACCGGAGGCAACGGCATCTCACTTTGAGATTAAGTCGTCTACGATCTCGCTACTACCTTCCTTCCATGGCCGTCTAAATGAAGACCCTTACCAACACTTAGGGGATTTTCAGGGTATATGCTCTACTTTGAAAATACAACACCTAAATAATGATGAATTAAAATTGCGGCTCTTCCCATTCTCCTTAAGAGACAAAGCGAAGTATTGGCTTCAATCTTTGGAGCCAAACACAATAAAAACATGGGAAGCTTTACACACCGCCTTTTTACAAAAGTTTTTCCCTATTATGCGTACAAATAAGATAAGAAAAGATATAACTAATTTTGTAATGCAAGATGGGGAATCACTTTATGACACGTGGGAAAAATTTAAAGAATTATTAAGTTCGTGTCCACATCATCAGGTGCCCAAGTGGCAATTGGTTCAAGTCTTCTATGAGGGGCTTATTCCCTCTGTTAGGAATACCGTCGATGCCGTTTGTGCGGGAACTTTCCTACACAAAAGCGCCGACGAGGCCTGGAAAATATTTGAAACACTAAGCGAGAATTCGATGCATCAGGCTGTGTCGGTACGTTCTGAGGGGTACCTTCAACCTAAGCGAGAGGTGACAGTTGAGTCAAGTCAATCAATTCAAATACAAGAATTAAATAGAAAACTTGACCGACTTATGCAAATGAACAAAATGTCTAATCCACCCTCTTTAGAAGTATGTGCATTATGTTCTGAACCGTCCCATAATATCTTTGCATGTCCTTCTGCATCTCAATATCCGGAATTTGTGGAACAACACGTTAATTCTATGCAACAATTCCCACAGAATAATTATAATCCTAGGTCGACTAATTTTCCAAATACGTACCGACCCCAATACCAACAAGGTCAATACCAACCACCTCCTCCACCTCCACGCAATAATGCATTCGAGGAGAAGGTGTTGGCCTCACTTGAAAACTTTGGTTCGGTGGTTCAGTTAGTACACTCTCACACACAATCCATCGCAAAACTGGAGTCCCAAGTAGGGCAAATTGTTAATACGCTAAACCGCTTAACTGAGAGTAAGTTGCCCAGTCAACCTACTCAGCAACCTAAGGGGCAATACGCAGTGGGTAGTACGAGTGAGAGCGTGAACGCTGTTTCGACTAGGACGACTACTCGAGATGAGGAAGTTGTTGTAATTCCGGATGGGGGTGAGAAAGATAAAAATTTAAATTTGAATAAAGAAAAAGGTGAGGATGTGAATCAAAGTAGAAAAGAAAATGAACCGGCCCCAACAAACTATATTCCAAGAATGCCATATCCACCAAACGTTGAGGGACCGTCACATTTACCTAAGAAAGGGTCTAAGGTTGAGGATATACTCGAGGTGTTCAAACAAGTTAAAATAAATATTCCTTTCCTCGACGCAATTAAGCAAATTCCCGCTTATGCTAAATGTTTAAAAGATCTTTGTACTCAAAAGCGCAAAATACGGAGTCATACTCCTAAAAAGGTCTTCCTCACGGAAAAAGTAAGTTCTATATTCCAACACGCTCCTCCAAAATATAAAGATCCAGGTACGCCTACGATTTCATGTGTCATAGGTGACACTATCATTCATAGGGCTCTCCTTGACTTAGGAGCTAGTGTTAATCTCATACCTTATCACGTCTATCAACAATTAGGACTAGGTGAACTGAAACCTACGGCCGCTACTATACAATTAGCGGATCGTTCTATTAAAATTCCTAGAGGAATCGTCGAGGACGTCTTGGTTAAAGTTGATAAATGCTATTATCCTGTCGACTTCATGGTCCTTGACACTGAACCCGTGCTAGATGTTAGGAAACATACTCCTGTCATCTTAGGCCGTCCATTCTTAGCAACCGCTAACGCACGTGTTAACTGTCGGACGGGGGTGATGAAAGTGTCATTTGGGAACATGAACTTAAAATTAAACGTATTTAACGCTATGGATCAACCTCCTAAAAACGACGATTCTCTATGTGAGGTGGAAGGTGAGATAACACGGAATATTGAGCCTACTAAAGAAATAAATGTGAGTGGGAAAAATAATATAGCGGACGATGATGAGTGGATGAATCCTAATCCCGTGGACCCTAATGCGGAATCTACTCGGAAGGTAAGAAATCGATTCGAACATAATGACAAACCGTTAATCGATTTAATTCAAAGCGATGTTATTTCTGCGTACCATCGAGCTCTACCTGACATCCTTAGGGGTACACAGTCCGATTTACGGCCTCCGTGAGTCTTATGCTAGAAAGGTCTAGCTAAAGACGTAAAAGTTAGCGCTTCTTGGGAGGCAACCCAAGCTTTATTTCGTTCGTTTTTCTTTGTTTTTGGGTCTGTTTGTGTCTGTTTTAGACATTCTGGATAGGTTTGGGGGTTGGAATTAAGTTATTTTAATAGGACATACCTAATTTTAGCACACAATGAAGAAAACCAATATCGCGCGCGCGGCCCGCTTGAGCGAGACGTCGCTCGCGCGGCCCGCTGGCGCGAGTTTGTGCCTTAGGTAGTTTTCTTTGCTTGTCTTTATTATGAGCCTCAGGTTCTCCTCGCGCCTGGATTCGCGGGCGCGAGGTACCTCGCTCGCGCGGAAAAAAAAAAATTTGGAAATTCGCGCGCGCGACGGCCGCTCGCGCGGACCGCGCGCGCGATTCCCCCATTTCTGCATATTTTCTTTTGTTTTTTTGTATCCTTCCCCCACACTGATTCTAATAGTTTTTACGTTTATGATATTTGTTTTTTTGTTTCATTTTAGATCGAGTTAGTTATTGTTTTCCTTATTACATTTATACTTTTTCGTTTATTTCTTTTCCATTTATTCGTTTAGTTTAGTTTTGATTAGTTTATAGATTTATATTTTGTATTTAGATTTCATTTACTTTTAATATTTTTGTTAGTTTCTTTTCGTTTATATAGTAGTAACAGGTAACATTGAATTTTATTGCCATATTACTTTGTGTTCACCTGTTCTATGCTTGTCGAAATCGAGGTATTATCGTTCCTTCCTTCTGTACTCTCCTTTCTTTCGTTTTATTGTTTCATTGGGGACAATGAAAGGTTTAGGTTTGGGGGTATGCACACACATGCACATTAGTTTATGCACATTAGTTTATGCTAAATTTTAAAAAAAAGTGTGTTTAAATAAACGATAGTACTAATGTTTTTGCAAGATTAATTCGATACTTCTTGTTCAATAACTTTGAATTGTTATAGAATGATAAACAAGGGAAGATGTGATTAAACATTTGCTGAAGTTATGTTGAAATGTTTTAAGTTATGTATTGTTTGAATCGTAGTTTTATATCATAGATTTGCACATAAACTTATGCACTGCACGTAGTCGCTTGAATACATGTTGGTTGTGAACTAAAATATGATTCGGATTTCTAGATAACACATGGTGGAGACTAAGCCCGGTGAGCTTTTGAGCCTATCTTTTCTTTTTAGAGGGTTATAAATACATCTTGTGTTTGTCAAATTTCATTGAAATAGCGCTTTAACTTGTTGTTTAGTCTCATTATTCTTGTTTTGGTTGATAGTCAAGTTAAAATATTTGTTACCATGCTAAATAATCTTCCGTCGTAAACGTTGAAGAACCGTATTACTCTAGGAAATGATTTTGGGCCCTCTTTGTTTACTACCGACCGATAAAAGATAAAATTTCCTTAGTTCCCCCTTTTGAGCCATTAAAATGCCATTTCTTTCTTAAATTACCATTATCCTTGTTTTTGCTCCAATTTGGCCAACTTGGAGTTCATCACTAAAAGATTGATCACCTTTTAGTGGTGTTAAGGCGATGTGTGATTGAGAAGAAGAAGAAAATAAGAAGTTATTGGGATAGTTGCTTGATCTTCGATAAATAATCATTTGAGAAGCAAGAAACGAAAGGAAAGGAAAAGATTGAAAAAAATAAAGAAGAAGAAGGTTGATAAAAAAAAATATGAAAGAAATATGGAAAAGAAGAGAATGAAAAAGATGAAAGTTGGTGGAAGAGAAGAATGAAAAAATTGAACACGCCTTACAATGCCATTCTAAAACTACCTAACATATCCGTTCTATCGTTTTCCATTACCTGAGCCACATTACAACCTTTGAAAAGTCCTATTTGATTCTAGGAGACATGGTTTTGATATGAAAACGATGGGAGGGGGATTAAAACATGGTAATGATTAATTTTTCTTGATTGATTGGCATCCTATCCATGAGACTACTGTTCTTTCATGTCATGCGTCTTTTTCATGTCATATGTGAGCATTTATCGTTTTGAAAATATATTTCCTTTGCTCTCATATATATTAGAAAAATTACACATGGTTCTGAGTGTTTCATTTTAGAGTGTAATTGACATAGTGAGATTCGTAGTCGAAGCATAGTTAGATGGTTATCCGGGTTATATTTCAAGTTCATGACAAGCGCGTGTTCATTTGACTACCTCATCACACACGTGCAATCTTATGAGGAACTCTATTGATTCGTACATTGCATGCACTTGATTGTTTCTCTTGATATAGGTGAACGTTTGATTCTGTTTCTTTTTGTTCGTTATTCTATTTCAAATCTTTGTTGTATAATAAGGAGTATTGAATATTATGTTCTTTGTTTTTAATAAAACTTTTTAAATTTCAAGTTAATAAAGATGGTTGTGGGTAACTTGTTGACGAGAACCCTCACGAGACTTCACTCGTCCGACTAGGGACACCTAGGGGTTTAAAAGGCTTATTGCATACGCTAAATGCAATCGTGATCCATACGAAAATGGAATAGATTTTTATTAGTAGTTTTTATTTTAGTTTTGCTCGAGGACTAGCAAAATGTAGGTTTGGGGGTGTGATCGGGAGAGAACTAATCCTATTTATACGCTTTAACGCGCATTTGTTAGTGCCTTTTTATCCTATTTTTGTATATTTTTACTTCGTTTTCTAGTTTCTGACAGGTTTTGGAAGAAATCAACTAAACCAGGCTAAACAGGGTGAAAAGTCAGAAAGAAAGAAGCTGAAAAATGCAAGTCGCTCGCGCGGTCCGCGGGTGCGAAAATCAGATAGTCGCTCGCGCGATCCGCTCGCACGAGACCCCCAATAATTCGCTCACGCGATCCGCGCGCGCGAAGGACCAAAAGTCGCGCTCGCGCGACCCGCTCGCGCGATATGCCCAAAAACCAAAGTTGCGTATTTCAGTATACTGAAGACTCCTGTGCAAACGAGACTGCTAAACGACGTCCAGACTGTAAATTACATGCGTTTCAGTTCGTTTCGAGTTGTAAAGGCTTCCAAAACATGTTGTAAATCTATATAAACTCTATTTTACTTCAATTAGAGGGTTGGCAATTAATATACACACATTCTACAACCATACTTCCAGCCATTGAAGAGAGGGAAGCAAGGAGAAGAAGAAGAAGACCAAGGGTTTCCATGGCCTCCTCCATCAACCTCTTGCTATCTACTACTCCTATGGCAGCTTAGATCATCGATCTAGGGTTTCAATGAAGCCCTAGATGAGTCATAGGGTTTTATTTATGCTTTTATTTTAGTTTTATTATGTATGGATGACAGTCACATGTTTAGAGGATTTTTATAAATAAATCGTACTTACATTGATTAAATCATTGCTTTCGGAATTTATTCTTGTCTTAGATCTATTTTGACTGTGATGTGCTCAACGATCTATTCTTGCTGTGCTTGTTTAGATTGTTTACATGTGATGGTGCTTTATTGATTCGTGCTATCAAGTATCCGAATAGTCCATGCCTAGGTTAGACGGATTAGATCACAACCCTAGTTTAGTGTGAGATGATTCGTGCTATCCGCAGATGGATTATGTTGGTGCTTGAACCATGATTATCTTCTTGTCGGAGGAATTGGGCTTGTAGCCACAATTCCCCATATTCATCCAATGTAATAAGCTAAAGTAATTCATAGATATTCCTATTATGAAACTAGTGGTGGATTTGAAATCCTAGGTTTCCTTTAAATATTATTTAAAACAACTTTAATTGCTTTCATAGTTTAGATCTACTTTTATTGTTATTAGTTTAATTAAATCTAAATCAAAATCCGTTTGTCCTAATTAATTAGACTTAGGTTTTAAAATTAAGTCGTTGTAGTAATCAATCTCTGTGGGTTCGACCTTTACTTCCACACTGCAAATCCTTTGAAAAGTAAAGAATACTTTTATATCTTGATTTTGACGAGATCAGAAATCAGAGATTAACTAGGTCCGGGGATTATGGAATGAGAGAGGAAGGAGCCCGTCGGACTAAAACACCCTCTCTCATCCTATCTTGCGATAAGCCTCTACTCAACGTCCTTTTAATCGAATTTATTAATCTAGGCATGCCCTCAACTAATACATATATACATGTACATCACAAAAGCATGTCCAAAGGGTGTAAAATTGCTAATGACAAAATATCATTCATAAGCCACATAGGTCAAATAGCATACAATATGATATGCAATAACGAACAAGAGAGCTTACCCGGGATCCAGCAGCGATATTAAACGTGCAATGCATGCAAACAAAAAAGAAAATCCTAAAAAGAATCTCTAATCACATATACACATAAGGCAAAAACCTAATTCTAAGGTGTCGTGCATTAAGTCGAAAGAATCAAATAAAATCAAGGAATGAAATAAACTAGAAGGGGGGATGGAAATTGTACCTCAAATGCGCTACAAAACAAAGATTAGTCCACATGCTTCACATAATAATATGATGTCAAATAATCAATCCTAATTCTCTAGCTTAGATCTAACAAGCATGAAATCCAACTTTATTCAATACCTAGTTCTAATCATGGGCATTAGATGTACATGAATGAGTGAAAGTAAACAAGAATGAAACATGGATTTATTCACCAATTTGGGTCATTTAACTTCTGGATTTAATCTAAGTTATCATTATTCAAAGTATGATTTGGGTCCTAAGACATTAGGAGATCATTTGAGTTGGAATGAATAAGATTAGAGAAAAAGTAGCAGTTTCTATGAGTTGCAGAGAGCAGACCAGATCTTAAAAAAACGAAATAAACTACTTCCAACGGTTGGATCTTAATGACTTTTGGATATGTTATGCCTCTGTGAGTCTAGTTTCTAACCCAGAAGCAAATCAAGGTTTGAACGGTTAGATCTCCGGTAATGTGGAAAACACTAGGCATCACTCAGCATTCTACAACCTTCCGTCCAGAATTCTTGCACGATTTTTTAAAAATAGCAAAAAGATCAGAAATGCTTTGTTCTTTTTAGGGTGACTTCCTAACACATTGATCTGCTTAGAAAAAATTATTTTGGGTCACAAACGATCTATTAAAATCCCAATTTATTTATTTTAAAAAGAGTGTTGCTGTGCTGAAATCCTGGGCAGATTGTTGTTGCTTCACAAAACTCATGACCAAACCATTTTAAACATAAAATCACCTTAAACCAAAAGTTGCAGTGGTAGAATATTGTATTATTGACACTTTCCCGTTGGTTTCACTTGATTTCAACGGTTAGATTTTGAACTAAAAATCTTTGATCGAAAACAGTTTATGAACTCACTGTTTTCATTTGTCAAGTTCAATTTTATTTGTTAACCCCAACCATTGAACCATGAAGTTGGACTTAAACTAAACCATTTCCTCCCACCTTTTGATGGTCATTGGAGGCTAGAGATCTTTGTATTTGTAGGTTTCTAATGAAGTATGAATAGACTTCATGAAACCTCAAAATGAGGATTCTAAACCATGGAGATGGGCTTAGAGTCACAAAAAGAACACTTTCTCCTACCATTTGATGGTCATGGGAGATAAAGACATGGTTAATGCTCCTAAGTTTCAAAGAAAATAAGGAAATGGCTTAATGAGATACCAAGTTTAGAGGATCCAAGTCATGAGTATGGACTTGGATCCATCTATATGAAATAATGTGATGATCAAATTTTAACTCTCATGTAGAGCATAAGCTTTACATGATATTCAAAGGATCATACTCAAGAGGTCAAGAGAGACATTGAAGATCTCCAAGACTCTTAAGAGAAGAGCATATATGAAGAAATAGAAGGAAAAATTAGAAATAAAGATTCCTAAGCTTACTTGACAAACAAAGAAAATAACAAGAGATTTTAGGATTAGAAATTCAAAAGAAAAAGAGTAAACAAACAATCTATGGCATAGAGGATCACCTCCAAATTATCTTCAAAGTTCTCTTTTCTTTGAAGATCTTCCAAGCTCTTCTTCCTAATTCTCTAAACTCTCTTCTCTTTTCTCTCCAAAAATATGTTGGTGGAGTAATGGCTATTTTGTGTATTGCGTTGAATATAGTGGGTAGCTCTTGTTGTATTCCCCCCCCCCCCCCCCCCCCCTTTCTTCCAAGGAAGATCCCTTCTCTTTTATAGGCAAAATTCCCAAGTATTTTCAGTGAATTTCGTAGCAAAAAACAGGTGTAAAACTCTCATTTGGTGGTACAATGCGTACTTTCTGAAATTAGCCAGACTGTTGCCCAGGGCGGCAGTCCAAAAAGCTGTGCAGCAGTCCGTGACTGCCGCTTCAGCACTTCATGACTGCCGCTGCGGCATTTCGTGACTGCCGCGCGGCTCTCCAAAAGTGCCGCGGCAGATTGTTGATTGCCGGGTTTTAGTCAGCCTTACTTTATCAGTTTTTTGTTTTTATCCGCCTAAACATACGTATTGTACCACAAAATACGGACTTTAAAAGCAAACGGCAGTCAGAAAATGTTGGCGGCATTCAGTAAATGCCGGGCCGGCACTCACTGAATGCCGTTCGGCACTGAGTGAGTGCCGCCCGGCATTCACTGAATGCCGCCCGGCATTCACTGAATGCCGCGGAAATCTGCCGTGTGCCGTTTTTTGTTGAGCTTCTCTTTTTAGGTCTTTCTTTTTCCCAAAGCAATTTATTTTTGATGATCTTTCCGAAAATTGTGTTTTATACCTGAATTCTCCTAAATACCTGGTATTTTCTTATTTCTGTGAAATTTTATCGCGTTTAGAGAACTTTCTGAAGAGCTTGGAACACTTCGGATTTTCTGGTCCTTGTCATCATCGGATACGGAGGCGACATTTTCCTAAATTCGGCGGTCGGTCAAAATTGGGGTATCTACAGGGGCATTAATGTCATTTCATATAGATCTAGGTATTACTCTGTGATTTGTCTCTTCTGATTTGGAGTGCAGTTTATATTATGTGGTGAAATTGATATTAATTAATTAATTTAGACTGTTTGGGTAATGAGATTAATTGGGTACAGTTTATATAAATTTAAGCCAATTAGGAAGAGCCTAGAGGTCCTACGTGTAGCTCTTATGAAGTTACAAGTCCAACTAGGTTTAGAGATGCATTGAGTGTGTATAAATATATGCGTAGAGAGAGTTTTTGCTTATGCTTATAAAACCTTGGCCGAATCTCTCTCTCCCATACACATATTTTCTCTCTTCCTCTAAACTCTAGAGATCATTATCAAGGTCTAAGGATTGGAGAGCTTTAAGAGTATACGCGTGAGATTTCTGGACCGCAAAGGAGGAGTAGCATCTAGATCTTGACTGAAGTGTTCTCATAAGGATCCAACTGATCATAAAAGGTATTAGATCTATTTTTGATAATCATATGCATGTTGGTTTTGAGCCGGATATATTTTTGAAAAGAGTTTTCAATAATAATCGCTTCCGCAAACCATAAATATTTAAAAATGGGACCAATAAAACTCCGCTAAACATGTCCAAACATCATCAATATCAAACCAAACCTCTTGGGAACTTCCAAAAACATTTCAAAATCATTTCTAAACCATTTCAAAACATTCCCAAGAGACGAGAGAATGATTATAAACATCAAACAAAGTGTGAAAGGAAATCTCTCTCAAATACTCCCAATTCTCACAAGATCAAACAAAACAAGTTTCTTAACCCAAATTTCCATTCACACATGCTCTAAACTACATTAGCAAAGTATGAAAGGTACCAACAACAATCTAAGCTTCGATTACAATATTTACACGCGTCTTGGAGCGATTAAGCAAGTAACTAACATAATTCATTAAGTTTATTACAAACTCAAGTTAACCATTACAACCTTAGATTTTACACCAAACCACAAGTTTTGCCCAAAACAACTATAAGCATGAAACTACAATATACACAAGCTTCCTCAACTCCATGAACCCCCAAGTTCATCTCCCCGGATTCTCGCCATCGTGCTCACCTGCAATGGTTATTCAATAACCACTATAATATATAATCTATATGCTTAGTGAGAGTTATCAATCAAGCACACGGATGACATATCATATTCAAATTCATCTCAACAAATAATAATGATCTCTGGATAAGCAAGTATTTCCTCTACCACTACCCATAAGTCCCCGACTCCCCTAATAGTCTACGACATAGGTCAATGACCCACGCCACACACGTGCAGTCTAATGTCGTTGTCGGCAACAAGTGGTCTTCACCACGGAACAATCTCATGGCGGATTCATACGAGCTCTCATTTGATCTAATTAAGCAACTAAACATGCTCGCATAAACATATCACCGTGCTTTTCACATAATTGTAGCTAAACATGGGTAATTAAGCTAAACAGATATGTAATTTATACTCAAATGAACACCAACATAAATCTCATCCAAAAATAAGATTAAAACCACTCACCTCTTCGCAATTCGCTCCTAGTTGAGAAACTAAAGCCCAAATCTACTCCGGGTTATAATCTTACATGAATTCGATCAACTATGGATTACCGCTCCGAAGTGGGTCGTGAGAAATACAATGATTCTACTCAATAAAATCAATACCAAAATGTAAAACTCACCTCTATGAGTCCAAATCTGGTCTCGAAATCGAATTTGGGTGTCAAACGGCGCGTCAATCGGCATCGTAGAGCTCCGGCAAATCCCCGTCTCCGACTAAAAGAAGAAGAAGAAGAAGAAGAAGAGATATGGATCTCTTCCTTAATTCCCAGCTCATATATGTTTTTACCATTTTATTATGAAACCCACCCTTTTTTGGTTATTTTCATTTACACCCCTGACTAGTTTTATGAACAACTATTTAGTCCTCCAAACTTAAGTAGGTATTTGTCTACGTCTCGCGTGGGTCCCATAAGTGGTCCCACATAATTTTTATGAAGTTTCTAATTAGCTTACTAATTAAGTAATGTGATCAAGTCGTCTTCACCAAGGTATCCCAAATGACCACATAAATGGTCTCTAACAATAAGCGATATATTCTAAACAACATATAAATATTTCACATATGCCTTAGTAAACATTTAAGCACAGAATGGTGATTCCACAACTTTGTCCCAACGCAATGGAACTTTCTCAACTCATGTCCCAATTTGGAACTGCCACATTGGCCAACATTGGGTTCCCAAACTGGACACCCACAATCAACTAGCGAGCTAATACTCAATTAAACATGTGTTAATAAACACCAATTAATTTATGCTAATGCATGCTAAATCATTATTAACAATTAATCGTGAGAGCGGGTGTTACATCTTTCCCCTCCTTAAAAGAAGTATGTTCCCAAACTTAAAGTACCTCAAGTTTCGAACAGGTATGGGTACTTCTCACGCATCTCATCCCCCCCCCCCCCCAAGTAGCCTCTTCAACTGAATGATTTTGCCACAAAACCATAACAAATGAAATTTTGTTTTGAAATTCATTTGAAAAACATTTCTCCCAAAATAATTCCCAAGATTTTTGGATTTTTCCTTTGAAGATGATTACATGAATGTATACTTTAACAAAGGTTAATTTGGAGCTTTAATAAAAAAAATAAAAAATAAAAAAAGTAGAGAACTCTAGAGAAAGAGCAATTGAAACCTTTGGAATAAAGATATCAAAAATCCGTTTGTTTTAAAAGATAGATTTAAAATTCTTTGGGTAAAAGGATCATATGATCGTATTATCAATGTAATCTTCATGAATTCAATTACATATAAGTTCAATGATGCTTTGCTAAACATGATATAAGAGATGTAACCTTATAATCAAGATTTGGCATGTTCTCAAATGTCATAGGACATGAGGAGGAATTGCTCAAAAGTGATTAAGAGGTTACGCATCTTTTATCAAGCAAGTATTGTCATCATCCCAAGTAATCCTTTCCGGGCATATAAAACTTCCTAGCATATAATCCTATTTTAAGAATTGATTTCCTACTTTTGAAAGGTTTTATAGAAGCTATCATGCAAAGGCTGGGTTTTGGTCAAATAAAGGACCCTTGATACACACCCGATAGGATGCTTCATATACCAACACATGGTATGAGATCAAGGGTGATCACACAGTCCCATGATGGCTTGACCAACTGGGTTACCCCGAGCCTCCAAGGTCATAGTTCCGTGCAATCGACTGGTGAGACATACAAGTGCATTACAACGGGCACACAAAAATTAATTAATTTATTTAAAAGGATGCTTTCAAGTCTAATCCTCGAGTGAACCCAAAATCAAAAAATTCTGGTCTGTAAAACAAGAGATTCTTGGTTCGATCCCCAGCAGAGTCGCCAGATTGTAGATACCGGCATTTAGGCCCACTTCTTTTAATTTTAAAACAAATTTCAAAACGAATACCAAGAGTCACCACTTAATATTTAAAAGGAAAATTAAGAAACCCTTTTAAAAGCAAACCGGTCTTTTGCGAAACCAAAGATAATATGGGTCCGGGGATTATGGAATGAAAGGGGAAGAAGCCCGACTGACTAAAACACCCCTTTTCATCCTATCTCGCGATGGGCCTCTACTCAACATCCTTTTTAATCGAATTATTAATCTAAGCATACCCTTAGCTAATACATATATACAAGTATACATAGGACAAGCATGTCAAAAGGGTGCAAAATTATTAACGATAAAAGGCATACAAAATCACATAGTTCAATTAGCAAGCAAAATGATATGCAAATAGGGGACTAGGAAACTTACCCAGGATATTAAACGTGTAATGCACACAAAATAGAAATCCTAAGAAAAGGGTCTCTAATCACATATATACACATAAAGCAAGACCTAATTCTGAAGTGTCGCGCATGAAGTTGAAAATCAATAAAATCAAGAGATAAATAAACTAAAGAGGGGGTTAAGAAATTGTATCTCAAAAGTGCTACAGAACAATTATCAGTCCACATGCTTCAAACAAGATATCAAATAATTAATCCTAAACTTTTAGTTTAAATCTATCAAGTAGAGGGGGAATTGACGTATTTATGGATTCCTTCTAATTAGTTGAAAACATTGTAGACACCCCATTTTGTCGGCTATCAGATTGAGGAGACCCATAGCTTGGTGATTCACAATGATCATAAAAGACTCAAAAGGACTCCTGGAAGTCAGTTCTATCTCTCAGAATGCTCAGAATGACCAAAATACCCCTGAAAACCCGAACGCTCTCAGATTTGGACCAAATGTTAGAAATGCGCTACATCATAATAAATACAATAAAATGAGTTCTAAAGCAAGACGGGATGAAATCGTCGACCCTCGGAGACCCCCAGAGGTCCCGAAAGTTCCCAGAAAGTCCCCGTTGACCGCTTTGACCAAGTTTGACCAAAATCGTCCAAATTCGTCAAAACGTTTTGGGATCAATCTAGATCATGTGGAAAGTATTAAAATGAGTTTTAAAAGAAAATAGAACTTCCCATGAATCCCAAGTTTGAACAGTTTGACCAAAAGTTGACTTTGAAGCCGGAGCACCGTATCATTTTTCAAATATTTTTCATAGATACTAGAGTTTGATAGCTTTCCAATGGCATGTTGCACATAATTTTTGGATTTAAAACGAATTTATTATGAATTCTTGAAGGTGAAAAAGGCGATCAAATCGGCTTTTATCGCGAATACCGCAAAACTTTTCAAAGTGACCTATCTCCGAACTATTTTTTATGTAAATTAGACTCTATTACCTTTTCAATGGTATATCACAACCTCAATTTGGAGTTCGTATGCATTTTCTATGAATTTCGGACGAAATAGGGCCTTTTCGCGAATACCAGAACCTCTGGGGGGCCTAACGAGGATTTTATGAACGAATGAGGAGCAATGCCGCTGCGGCACTTGCCAACTGCCACCACTGCATAGGCCCCGTACTGCCACGGCACTCTCCTCTAGAATGGTATGTTTTTGTAAATTCGTTTTTGGGGTTCATTTTGATTAATTGAAAACCAAAACGACGTAGTTCTATGTTCACAGATGTTTGGGACCAATGGGAGTACCTCTAAAACCCCAAAACCACCCCAAATTGGCCTATATAAACCCTCCTTGACTTCTCATTTTGGGGGTGTCAAATGCAGGCTTGGAAAAGTTTTAGAGAGAAAGTTGTAGAGATAAGGTTAGAATAGAGAAAAAAGAAGCCTCCTTCATTGATTTTCAAACAAGAAAGTGAGTTCTAAACTTTGTTTTTACTTCATTACTTCCATTTTACTTCATATTCAATACACCCAACCACCATTTTAGTGATAATTTAAGAGAGAGAGGAAGTTATTTCCATGTCCAATGTCACCACATATGAGTGAAACACCATGCTACAAGTCTAATACATCATTGAATATCATCTATTGATTGTGTATATACTTGCTTGTTTATATTTGTTCATCTTCTCTTACCTCATTTCTCTTTTTGTTTTCTTTATTTACTTACTAGTCTATCATCATATAGATGATGACATGAAGTCTGAGGTGAGTGAATCTTTATGGTTAGTAGCTCTTGACCTCAAAAATATGTTTGATAGATGATGATTTCAACTTCAATACATTCCTATGTATTCATGAAGTTGTCTTTAAAATGTAAATAATACTTTCCAACAATCTTGGAGGTTCTTGATGATGAGTTTGATGTTGACATTTTAACTGGTTATAATCTTCATTAAGTATTAAAAATATATTTTCAAAACCCCCATTTCAAAACCCCCCCTCTTAAACCCCTCATTTCGATTTCAAGAAATAAACCTTGTCTTCTTAAAACCTTCAAAACAGTGAGTCATTTAACTTCAAAGAATTATTTTGAATTCAATACTCAATATATGAATGCAAGGCCACTTGTAAAGTCTTTCTAACTCATTATAGAACATCCATGATTTTTGGCTTGATATGGAAGCACTTGAAAGAGGTCTATTTTTGTCCAAACATTTTGCCTCTGCTGTCACAGCAGCTAGGTTGACTTTCAACTTGTTTTACAGAAAACTTTTCCAAAAGGGTGGTCCCAACTTATTTTTCCCTTGACCTTCAATGTCTCAGGGAACGTTTTGTATAATATGGGCCTCTAGATCTTTTTTTCATTTTTTAAGGTTTTCTAACATTTTAGTCGACAGTACGGACTCTGTTTCTGAATGACCACTATTGTTTATATGATTTCTCTTAATCTGTGATAGTTATTATATATTGGCTTTTTGGATTGTGTTCTATACAGAATAAGGAAGATCTCCATAAAAAATCATGCATTGAAAACATTCCTAACCCTTCTTTTGAATTTCCAATAGATCATGTTATTGTTCTGTCCACTATTCACAGCAAGCATGCTTTTACTTCCATCCTTTGATTTGATGCTTACATGTACTCCAAATTAGATCATGTCTTAGGAAGTAGTTCATACTACATTTGTACATATCCCATGATGATTTCATTCATTCATTCATTCATACACATTTTAGACTCCTAAGCCACTTTAGAAAGTCCATGTACACAAACACACTATAACCTTTGCACATTCTAGGATCATACATTGCATTCATGCAAGATTTGGGGGTTTTGTAACTCCTAATCTAAGAAGATTATAAGGAATAAACTTAATCACACGTCCATGCTTCCCCTCGATCTAATCATCCTTTCTCACCCGTCCGGGGGATTGAGAGATCTTCTTTTCTCAAAGATTAACATGCATCATTCTAGCTTACTAAACATCCTTGTTTTCTTCGATTTATTTGTTTCAAGAACAATTCATGTCCCCTTAGACTAGGAAAACTTGATTACTTGATATATGATTAGACGATTTTTCCTAGGTTTGTTTGTGTGATCTTTCACTTTACATTGTGTGATATTTGGCTTAGATTTTATGAATGATATCTTATCTTTAGATCTTCCATTTCAAATTTTCTTATGTGATGTAATATACTATCATAATATTAATTGTCAAACCATACATAGTTTAAGATGATTATTTGGATGCTAATTGAGGCCCGTCGAAAGACGGGGCGAGTTGAGCGTGTTTTAGTCGTGACAAAGGCTCCTTCCTATCTCGTACCAAAACCCCAAGCCAAGTTCTTTGGTTATGAAGGGTCGGTGCCCTTTATCCATTTGGGTGAGTCAAAATTAGGTTTCTTGGTTCCTTAAAGACCAAGTGGCGACTCTGTATCTGTTTTCAACGAACCATTTTCTTTCTTTGATCTAAATCAATTTCAAACAAAAACAAGCAAGTGGTGGAACGCTGCGTGTCCACAAACATATCACATCTATACGCATGCAAGCCTCAACTAAGAGTCAATGCAATGTCTATATAGAAGTAGTATAATCCCAACATGATTATAAGGAACTCATGACTAGGTTCAATGTGAGACAAATTAAACCTAAAGCTAGATCTTAACTACAAGTACCAATATGCATGGATGAATGCATGGATATAAACATGAATGAACTATGAACTTTTCATTAACTTGGATCACTTAGCCTCTGGTTAAGCTTGATTGACCTTATTCAAAACATGGTTTGAGTCTTAGGTCATTAGGAGACTATTAAAGTTGATAAGATTTAGGCAAAACAATGACAGTTTTTTTTAGAAATTACAGAGAGCAGACCAGACTTTCAAAAATCAAAATAAAATACTTCCAACTATTGGATCTTAATGATTTTTGAATATGTTAAGCCTCTTTGAGTCTAGTTTCTAACCCAAAAATAAAATCGAAGATCCAACGGTTAGATCTCTGGGAATAAGGAAAACATCAGACATCACTCAGGAATCTGCAACTCTCTGTCCAGAGTTTTTGTATGATTTTCTAAAAATAGTAAAAATATGAGAAACACTTTGATCTTTTTAGGGTATATTCCTAACACATTGAACTACTTAGAAAAAATTATTTGAGTTTATGAAAACTTAATTAAGGCTCTGATTTGCTCATTTTACAACGAACTTACTGTTCTGAAACTTTGGACAGAGAGTAACATTCTCACAAATCATGAAGCCTAAACATCCTAAGTATAAAATTTCTTGAAAAAAACTAAGAGTATGGTGATAGACATTGGTCTCACTTAATTCTTATGGACCATGATTTAATTAAAAATCCTTGATCATAGTTGGTTGGTGAGTTCACTGCACTACTAATAAAATAATGTTCATGGCTTTGAACAAACTTGAATAACACTTAATTCCTCTCCCAAATATATGGTCCTTGAGGATTGAGAGTTCACTTATCAATTCCCCTACCAAGTCAATGGTCCTTGGAGACTTAGGACATGACTCAAAATTATTTGAACTTCATAAAATATAGAAATAACTCTATGCAATTCAACTAGAAAGATTCAAGTTATGGTTCAAAACTTGGACTCACAAGAACATATGGATGCAATCATGACCCATCTTAATCTCCACATAAATCATGAAATTGTGGGAGTGTAGACACCCCATTTTGTTGGCTATCAGATTTAGGAGACCCATAGTTTGGTGGTTCACAATGATCGTAAAAGACTCAAAAGGACTCCTGGAAGTCAGCTCTATCTCTCAGAATGCTCAGATTGACCAAAATGCCCCTGAAAGCCCAAAAAACTCCCAGATTTGGTCCTGAAGTTCTGAAAACATGCTATGTCGTAAGAAAAATGATAAAATGAGTTTTTAAGTAAAACCAGAAGAAATCGTCAGCTCCTAGAGACCCCAGGAAGTCCTGGAAGTTCCCCGAAAGTCCCCGTTGACCGGTTTGACCAGGTTTGACCAGAGTTTGACCAAGTTTGACTGAGTTTGACCAAGTTTGACCGAAATTGTCCGAATTTACCGGAATCATGAGAAAAGTATTAAAATGAGTTTTAAAAGAAAATCGAGCGAAAACGTCAGCTCCTGGGAACTCCCAGAAATTCCCAGAACTTCCCGGGAATCCCTGGTTTGACCAGTTTGACCAAGATTTGACTTTGGAATCGGGGCACCGAAACAATTTTCAAATATTTTTCATGGATACTAGAGGTCAATAGCTTTCCAACGGTATATCGCACATAATCCTTGGATTTAAAACGAATTTATTATGGATTTCTAAAGCCGAAAAAGGCGATCAAATCGGCTTTTATCGCGAATACCGTAAAACTTTTCAAAGTGACCTATCCCCGAACTATTTTTTTATGTAAAGTAGACTCCATTACCTTTCCAACGGTATATCACAACCTCAATTTGGAGTTCGTACGCATTTTCTGTGAATTTCGGACGAAATAGGGCCTTTTCGCGAATACCGGAACCTCAGGGGGCCTAAACATCATTATCTGGACGAAGGGAGGAGCAGTGCCGCCGCGGCACTGGCCCACTACCGCCGCGGCACTCTCCTCCAGAACAGTGAGTTTTTGTAATTTCTTTTGGGGTCCCATTTTGATTAATTAAAAATCAAAACGACGTAGTTTTGATTCCCAGCTTATTTTGGACCAATGGGATACCATTTTAAACTTTTTAAAACTCCATTTACCACCCCTCCTTTGCCTATAAAAGAAGCCATCTAATTCCATTTTGAGGAGAGACATGGAAGCTTAGAGAGAGCTTAGGAAGAAACTCTAGGGAAATATAGAGAGAGAAAGAGAAGAAGTAGTCTTCTTCTTCCATTTTTCTAATCAAAGTGAGTTCTAATCTTGTTTTCCTCCACCATTCTTCTATATACTTCATCATCAACATACCCAATCACCATTTCTCTAAGCATTTTTGAGTTAGGAAGCTACTTCCATGTCCAAATATCTATATCTATGAGTGAAACACCAAGCTACAAGTTCAATACATTATGAATATCATCTATTGATCATTATCTACTTGCTTGTTTATACAATGTTCATCTCTTCTTACCTCATTTCTTTTTGACTTTTCTTTATTTACTTACTAGTTCATCATCATCTAAATGATGACATGAAGTTTGAGGTGAGTGAATCCTTATGGATAGTAGCTCTTGACCTCAAAAACATGTTTGATAGATGATGATCATAACTTCAATACCTTCAAGGTATTCTTGAAGTTATGTTCAAAATAAAAATGAATCTCTCCAATAATATTGGGAGTTATTCAATGATTCAAGGTTGGATGAGGTTCTAAGTGGTCACATGGTCATCTCAAGAGTTTAAGTTCATGCTTTGAACATCTATTTCAAAACCCCCAATCAAGAACTCAAACTCTATTTCAAAACCCAAATCCATTTTCTTCAAGAATGATCCAAAACAGTGAGCTGTTCAGATTCAAAGATTTGTTTTGAATTAAATACTTCAGTTATGATGATGAAACTACTTGGAAAATCTTCCTAAGACATCATAGTTTGTCTCTGATTTTTCCCATCAATTATAGAGATATGAAAGTATTTGTTTTGAATGTGAGAAGTTAATATTCATAATCTGCCTTTATTCTCACAGAATGTTCACCCAACTTCTTGCACTTATTCTGGATATTTTCGTCACTGTACATATATCTTTTATATATTTTTTTATAAAACTTGGGTGTCTTAGAAAACTTTTGGTATATAATGGGTCATCATAAACATTTTCTTTGATTTATGAAAAATCATACAAAATCAGTCAACAGTGCAGCTTTTGTTTCTGAGTCATGTGTACATTCTGATTTATTTCTTTTAATGTGTGATAGATATTGATGTTTGGCTTTTTGGGTTATTTTCTAAACACAATAAGGATGATCTCTGATTTTTCTCACATTTTCCTAGGCACGTTTGACCTCCCATTATAATGTTACAAGGTAATGCATACAGTCTGTCCACTATTCACAGCATTTCACTTTTTGGTTTTCACACTTTGATGCAACACTCTCTTGTATCTAGATGAACCCATATCCCATGAAAATGTTCTTTACCACTTTTATCATGCTATATCATATCATGTATCATCTATCCTCTCATGTATAATATTTTCATAGATTCTTGAGTT
Organism: Hydrangea macrophylla; assembly: GCA_033977485.1. Taxonomy (NCBI): domain Eukaryota; kingdom Viridiplantae; phylum Streptophyta; class Magnoliopsida; order Cornales; family Hydrangeaceae; genus Hydrangea; species Hydrangea macrophylla. The sequence goes on along the minus strand of CM066990.1, from coordinate 5,144,751 downwards.
TGGTTTCCAAATAAAACCATGTTTTGCAAATACTTGGGGAAGTTCTTGAAATGAGTTAGGAATTGATATTCCAAGTGGTTAGAATATTCATCCAAGTTCTGGAAGTATACTTTCAAAACCCCCCTCTTAAACCCCTCATTTTGATTTCAAGAAATAAACCTTGTTTTTCTCAAAACCCTCAAAACAGTGAGTCATTTCACTTCAAGGAATTATTTTGAGTTCAATACTCAATGTATGAATGCAAGACCACTTGGAAAGTCTTTCTAACTCACTATAGAACACCCATGATTTTTGGCTTGACTTGGAAGTACTTGAAAATGGTCCATTTGGACCCAAACATTCCTTCCAAACATTCTGTTTTTGCTGTCACAGCAGCTAGGTCAACTTACGACCTCTTTTCCAGAAAACTTTTCCAAAAGGGGTGGTCCTAACTTATTTTTCCCTTACAATTCAATGTTTTAGGGAACTTTCTGTATAACATGGGCCTCTAGATCATTCTTTTTCATTTTCTAAGATTTTCTAACATTTCAGTCGACAATACGAACTCTGTTTCTGAGTGACCTCTATTGTTTATATAATTTCTCTCAATCTGTGATAGCTATTCAAGATTGGCCTTTTGGGTTGTGTTCTAGACACAATAAGAAACATCTCCATAAAAAATCATACATTGAAAACATTCCTAACCCCTCTTTTCAAATTCCAAAAGATCATGCTACTGTTCTGTCCACTATTCACAGCAAGTACATTTCAACTTTCATTCTTAGATTTGATGCTCATATGCATTCCAAATTAGTTCATATCTTAGGAAGTAGTCCATACTACATTTTTACACATCCCATGTTAATTTCATTCATTCATTCATACACATTTTAGACTTCTAAGTCATTCTAGAAATCCATGTACAGAAAACACACTACAACCTTTGCACATTTTACATACATACATTGCATTCATGCAAGATTTGGGGTTTTTGTAACTCTTAATCTAAGAAGATTATAAGGAATAAACTTAATCACACGTCCATGCTTCCCCTCGATCTAATCATCCTTTCTCACCCGTCCGGGGGATTGAGAGATCTTCTTTTCTCAAAGATTAACATGCATCATTCTAGCTTACTAAACATCCTTGTTTTCTTCGATTTATTTGTTTCAAGAACAATTCATGTCCCCTTAGACTAGGAAAACTTGATTACTTTATATATGATTATTTTTTTAATTTCTCTCTCAAATACATGATCCTTGAATCTCAAATAATTAGGGCTTGAATCTTTGATTGCAATAAGTGAGTATTCAATAGGAGTAATTGATGTCCCAACAACCAATTTGAATTGAGTATATATACGCTCTCACGAAAATCTAAACCATTAAGGTAGGTGGGAGCATTAAATGCTTAAAGAAAAATAGAGGAAAAGAGCCGTTAATATTTCTACGTAGTAATCCAGTCAACTGGGCTCGCGGTTCAGTCGAGTGAACTTTTGAACTTAATGTTTGTGCCATGAAAACAGTCGACGAAATGGTGGTCCAGTCGATTGAATGTTGTAAAGCAGAATGCTTGTTTTTGTTACAAAAACTAGTCGACTGAAGGACAGTTCCGGTAGACTGAAAAATAAAGGGTCCAATCGACTAGAAGAATGTTCAGTCGACTATTTTTCTTTAGAAAAATAGTTTGATTGTTTTGAATGATTTGTTCAGTTTTAGGCCCTTGTTTTTAAGATTTAACCTTACTAACTTTATATAAACTCTTATAAGAGCAATACAAGATAGAAATAAAGTTCCTCAAGGCTTTCATGGAGTATCCATCATCTTTATTATGCTCTGTTTGGACAACACACTAAATGAAACCATAAGTACTCAACTTGATAGTTTGTTAATCATCAAAATTACTTAAGGTAAAACCCTTGGGGCTAACAATCTCCCCCTTTTTGATGATGACAAACTTCTAGTTGCCCAAGATAAAAGAATAACAAAAATTTGTCCAATTTTAGATAAATGATGCACTTTGAAGAACATGTAAAAGTATAAATCAACTTTTTATAATAAATGGCAATCAATTCGAAGTGGAAAAGCAACATGATATTCTCCCCCTTTTGTCATCAACAAAAACTACTTAGAGTGGAGAAAATCTCTCCCTCTTTGAGTGAGTTGATGGATGGGATGGGAGAAGGGGGGGAAGTGTGGGAATTACTTAATAAAAAGTATCATCATCTTCCCATGTTTAGTACACAAACAGACAAGTTTACCAATATCATGAGAAGCAATAGCAGATACAATCATCATACAAACATGAATGCATAGACAAGCATGAATGGTAAATGGAACTCCATATAACAAAGGAGACAAATTCTTATAATATCCATAGAAATAGTTTAAAAACAAAAGAGATTATATAGATACAAAAAGAATTTGTAAGCCTATACGAAACCCAAAACCCAAAACTATCTATCTAGATGTCAATGTGAGCTTATATAGCTTTAGCCTACATCCAAAAGAGATAAAAAAAAAAAAAAAAAAGTTGTCTCCTAATCACCCGAATGGCATCTAAAGTATCATCGTAGCTGGACTGTATCTCGGATAAGCGTCTGTCCACAAGCTCCTGAGTAGCAGCAGAGGTGATGCGAAGAACGTCCACAGTAGTGCCAATCTCTAGAATGTCAGAGCGGAGTGTGTTAAGCTGAGAAGTAACAGTAGAAGAGAGTGTGGAGACACTAGAGGAGAGCGAGGAGTGAAGAGAAGTGATAGTGGTGGAGAGAGACTCGATAGAGGCAGTGATAATGGAGAACTGCTCTGAGAGGTCAACAGCAAGAGGAGGAGCTGAAAAAGAAGGAATGTCAGTAGAGGGAGGAGTGGAAATGAAGGGAGCATTAGAAGGTGGAGTAGTGGTGGTGGGGGTAGTAGAGGTGGAGGGAGTTAGAGGGTTTAATTGGGGCAACCAATTCGGGGTTTCCACAAATTAGACGACAGGTAATTAATGGGTCAAACCCATAGCCTGTATTCCATTTATTGTCCTCATAGCGACGAATGTCTCCCATTGGAACACTAAAGATTTGAACTATAGAGTCAGGTGTGATAGTGACTTTTAACCCGCGAACAAATGAAGTAAAAGAATTGTGCTGAGGCGAGGGATGCAAATTCATGTAGACATCACGGACAAGAGTGGGGTAGTAAGGCTGAGAAATAGAGAGGAAATAAGTCCATCGTAGGGCATTTAATAATGCGCCAATGCACAGACCATAAGAAGTAGAGAAATCAGGGTGAAGAGTTTTACCTATGACGATCTTGCAGTGAACAAAGGAGTTATTGAAACTCTCCCATCGTTCAGTGTCCAAAAATCAAGCCAGGGGACGAGGTACAGAAGGACGAGGTGCTAGTGTAGAGGCCAGAGCAGATTTAAATAATGTTTGTCTCACATGAATTTGTCAAGCATTTGAATAGTATGTCAGAACCCTTACGGTATGATCTATCTGTATCATTGCCGTTAAGTAAACCGTTTATGACCTCTTCTATGTTCAAAGCATGTGAAATCAGAGTAGGTGATAGAGTATTGACTGTGGACTTAATTCTGTTAACCGTCAACTAATTTAATATAATCTTGGGCATGGATTAGTTGTCTACAAATCAGGCTATAATTAATTGTGAACGGAAAATGGTTAATTTTCAGTTACCAGGATAAAAAGAGTTTACCTTCTAAGGGGTTGGGGTAGCAGCGCCACCGTATATAGTATTGGCAATTCTGCCTGGGAAGTTGTTAAAAAAGGGTTGTCAAGGTTCCTATGTACTATAATTAATACATGTATCACGGGGACTCAGGTTGAGGATATCTTGATAGTACGGGAGTTTTCAAATGTATTTCCTGAGGATCTACCAAACGTGTTGATCGAGCGGGAGATTGAGTTTACTATTGAAGTGGTATCAAAGACACCATATAGAATGGCATCAATGGAACTAAAAGAGTTAAAGAACAAGTTACAAGAGTTGCTCGACAAGGGATTTATTCGACCTAGTATTTCTCCTTGGGGAGCATCGGTTTTATTTGTCAAGAAGAAGGACAGAACCGTGCGAATGTATTAAGTTGACTATTAAAAATAAGTATCCATTACCGAGGATTGATGATTTGTTCTCAAGCTTTCTCGAAGATCGACTTAAGATCAGGCTACCATTAACTAAAAGTTAAAGAGGAAGGTGTGGAGAAGACAGCATTCAGGACCCGATACAGTCATTATGAGTTTATGCTCATGCCATTCGGAGTTACCAATGCGCCCAAAACTTTTATGGATTTGATAAACCGGGTATTCAAGGAATACTTAGATGAATTTGTAATTATCTTTATAGATGATATTTTGGTCTACTCTAAAAGTGTTGAAGATCATGAGAAGCAGTTACGCCTGGTATTGCAACGACTTCACGAGAAGAAGTTATTAGGTAAATTGAAGAAATGTGAGTTTTGGCTAACCGAGATAGCGTTTTTGGGATATGTGATCTCTAAGGAAGGTGTTTCAATGGACTCGCAGAAAATTGAAACTATAGCCAATTGGAATCCACTGAAGAATGTGTCAAAAGTTCGAAGTTTCTTGGGATTGGCCAGGTATTATCAAAGATTTGTAGAAATTTCTCAAGAATTGCGATGCTTATGACTCAGTTAATGAGAAAAGATATTCCTTTTGTTTGGAGTTCCAAATGTGAAGAAAGTTTCAAGGAATTGAAGACAAGGCTTATGACAGCACTGATATTGACAATTCCTTCAGGGACTGAGGGGTTTGTTATCTTCAGCGATACTTTGCATTGAGGTTTAGGATGTGTCCTATGTTGGGGATATATACTAAAAGCCATGCTTTATGTAGTTGATTTATTATTCATTTAATAAAATCAGTTAATCCATTTTTATGAGAATCTATGTGGGCAATATTTTTATTATATTGTTTATTTAATATTATGCATGTATGTCTTTCATTCTACATAGTAGGTGGTTTGGTGTGTAGAGTTCGGCTTACACACGGAAGATCAGACCATCAGATCTTGTAGAATGTAAGATTTTGGTTTATAGACTTAGATGGATTGGACATACTATCGATAGGACTGCAGCATGGTGTTGTAGTAGGTTTGTCTTGACTGTAGAAAACGGTATAGTTTCAACTCACCATGCTGGTACACTTTGTGTATTAAACGGGACCGACTTGGGGTAATTATCTTTATACTAACTTATAAGATAGTTAATACCTCATGACTATTATGAGTGCTTATGCTTTAAATTCTAAGTTAATTTATAGACACGTACATGTGATATTTACACTTTGATCCCTAAAAGGGTGAGATCCTTAAATGGGTCAATATCTTATTGGATTGGGTGACGATATTAATTGTGTGGTGGATATTAATTATTGATGGAATCCATGTCTCAATTTTGGGATTGATAATATCCCCTTAAAAAATCTTATAAGTTTTGATTATGTCAAACCCTGTAGGTGCATTTTGTATCCGACATATCAGATAAGTTAAGCAGAGGATCTCAAGGAATTTTAAGAGATTAATTAAATATGATTGTCAGCAATTATATTTAATTAATGGATACGTGTAATCTTAACATGGGGAGATAATAAGCATTTAATAACATGGAGCTCGAAATATATTTTTGAGATAAGGGTAGGAGTGCAATTATAATTCTTTAGTGGTATGAATTATAATTTATGGAAATAGGAATCTGATTCAGTTTGAATTATGGTGTCCTAATTCCATAAGGAAGCCTATTCCTTATTGACTTCTTATGGTCCCTATCGTAGCCTATATATATGCTACTTTGGCTCTCTCCTCAGTTTGCATTTTTCCATCAAGAGTATTATAACTCGGAATAGAAAAGAGAGCGTAAAAAGAGAGAGCAGAAACATAAAGGATTTCGAAGGAGCCCACACTCAGTTCGATATTCTAGCAGCAAAGGAATACGGTAGAAGATCATGAGCTGTTATCGAGCCCGTGTTCTCGTGCCGTCTACTACAGTAATCCGTTTTAGCAGTTTAAGTTAACCCTAGTTCTGCCCTTGTAGGGTTATTGTAGTCTTCACATAATTTCTTTACAGTACCAACTTATATGCACTGTCAATGGATTCTGGGAACGCAGTTTCTTAACATCCTATTGCAGAATGGTAAAGTGATTTCATATGCTTCACAACCACTGAGACCACACGAAACCAACTACCCAACACATGACTTGGAATTGGCATTGATGATCTTTGCCTTGAAGATTTGGAGGCATTATCTATACGGGGAGCGATGTGAAATTTCCATAGATCACAAGAGCTTGAAATATATATTGACTCAAAGAGACTTGATATGAGACAGAGACGGTAGTTGGAGTTAATGAAAGACTACGATTTGTCGATAAAGAATCACCCAGGGAAGGCCAACGTGGTAGCCGATGCATTAAGCTAAAAGTCAACTGGTAACCTAGCTTATGTTTTGACTTCTCAAGAGAAAATGATTCATGAAATGGAGCAATTGAGACTCGAAGTAATTCCAAGAACTGAGGGAGCTTTGATGGAAGCAATTATAGCACAACCGACACTTATGGATGAAATTAGAATGATACAGCTTCAGGATTCGAATTTGAGGAAGATTTGCGACGAAATACCTGAGGGTAAGAAACTGGATTTTCACTTATGTGGGTGGTGTATTGATATACAGAAATTGAATTTGTGTACCCAATGTTAATGGGATTAAAGAGACGATTCTAGAGGAGGCGCACAATACCAAATATTATATTCATCCGGGGAGTACCAAAATGTATCGTGATCTACAGGAGAATTATTGGTGGTTTGGAATGAAGCGAGAAATAGCCAAACACATGGAAAAGTGTATGGTATGTCAACGAGTAAAAGCAGAACATCAAAGATCAACGGGGTTGTTACAACCATTGCCAGTACCAAAATGGAAATAGGAAAACAAATCCTTGATCCTTGTAATTTATCGAATAGGTCGTCTATTCGGGGAAGTGGATATCTATTCTTGATCGTGACCTTATTTAGCTCTCTTTAGTCGATACAAAGTCGTAGCTCTCCGTTCTTTTTTTTCACAATTAGTACAGGTGCTCCCCAAGGTGATGTACTTGGGCAAACGAAACCTAAGTCTTCAAGTTCCTGAACTTATTTCTTCAGTTCTTGCATCTCTGCTGTGCCATCCAGTATAGGGTCTTGGAAATTGGCAACATTCTAGGTGCTAACTCAATGCAGAAGTCTATCTCCCTCTTTGGCAAAAGTCCTGAGATATTTTGAAATGCATCGTCAAAGTCTTGGATGATCAGAATCTGGTTGATGGTAAACTCTATATTTGAACTCTCGATCACAACTAAGTAGCTCGTAAGAAACATGTCGCTTAATAGTTGGCACTAAAATTTGATTTGCGGACAACCAGGTATCGAAAAGACAATGGTCTGGCTAACACAATCCAGGTTAGCACCATACTTAGTAAGCCAATCCATTCCTAGGATCACGTCAAACTCAGACATTAACAAGACTATCAAGTCTGCCAGGAGATTTCTATCTTCTAGGGTCAAGGGACAATCCTTACACACCTTACCTAACTTAACAGTTACTCCCAAGGGCAAAATGACATTAATGGTCAGCTCAAGTGCTAGGGTTACCAAACCAAAATCATGCACAATCTTAAGAGCTATGAACGAACAGTGTAGACACCCCGATTTTGACCAAACGTCGAATTAAGCGGAGTATTACCTCCAGATCTGATGATGACAGCATTCGAACTAATCTTCCAAAAATAATTCAAGCTCTTCAAAAGGCTATGCGATTTAAACAAAAGAAGGGAAGGAAGAAAAAAAAAAAGAAAAGAGGGGATAAGAGAAAACGGCACAAGGTAAAACCTGCGGCAGTTACTAGTTACCGGTGCGATATTCACATATTGTCGGGGCGGCAATCAGTGAATACTTCAATGATAGTCACTGAATGCTATTAAAATGTGCCAAATGCCGCAAAAATGGGAAATCCTAAAAAGACGGCAGTTCCTGGAATTGTCTGTGGCATTCAGTAAATGCTGGTGCGGCAATCAGTGAATGCCGATACAGCATTAATTGAGTGCCGTGGCGGCTGTCACTGATTGCTGCTTCCATCTCCAGTAGGTGTCGTGTTTTCAGGTAGACCACTATAATACAGCATGCTTTATACCATCAAAGGGACATGAAATCAGTGTTTTTGCCCCTGAAATGACTAAAATACCCTTTTAAATTTGTCTATATAAAGAGGGTGAATATCCCATTGTAAGGAAATGAATGCTTGAATCTCCCAACCTTATCTTGAATCTTCTTATCTTCAACCTCTCAAAATTTTCAAATACACCTAAGAACCACCTTCATAAGAGTGAAAGGAGTAAGTTGTGTGTGAATTAAGAGTTGAAGAGCTTGTTTTACTTGTAGAAATCCTTCAAAATCACCAAGTTGAGGATATTTGGAGGTAGACTTTAGACTAATTAGCTTTTAAATATGTATTAACTTAAATGATGCCTGAGTTTTTTAGTCATTTCTTTTAATCACACACCTCTTGAGAATCATGAGACCTTCAATATCTCATTTGATTTTCTTGATACGAAGCCCTTTAATTCTCTTGTAAGTTCATGGTTTACAAGGGGATTAAAGTTGATGTTTAATATGTGTAGTTGATAGGTCCAAGTCTATCATCATGATTTGGGTTTATTACCTTTAGATTTCATGAAGTTTCTCCATACTTCATTGAAACCTACAAGCATAAGAGTCGTTAGCCTCCCATGACCATCAAATGGTAGGAGAATTATTTCAACTAAAGCCAAGTTTAATGGCTTAGTAATTAAAATTACTAAGTGAAAGATAAACTAGAAAAAATGCAGTGAGTTCATCAACCACTTTTCATCAAAGATTTTTAGTTAAACATCAAACTGTTGGAACTGAATGAAACCAATGGGAAAGTGTCTATAACTCAAAGTTCTACCACTGTAATTTTTGTTTTAAAGAGATTTCATGCTTAAAGTGGTTTGGTTATGAGTTTTGCCGAACAACAACAATCTGTCCAGAATTTCAGAACAGTAACACCTTTTTGAAGTAAATAAATCAAAATCTTAATTAGGTTTCCTTGGACTCAAATAATTGTTCCTATGAAGTTTAATGTGTTAATAAGACTCCCTAAAAAGATTAGAGTATTTTTTATTTTTTTACTATTTTTAGAAAATCATACAAAATTTCTGGACAAAGAGTTGGAAATTCCTGAGCGATGTCTAGTTTTTGTTTGATTCCCAGAGATCTAACCATTGGAACTTTGATTTTCTTTTTGGGTTGGAAACTAGACTCGGAAAGGCATCTTGTGACCAAACCTCATCAAGATCAAACCATTGGAAGTATACTTTTCAAATTCTTAAAGCTCGGGTCTGCTCTCTGGAATTTCTAGAATTTTGTGACAGATTCGGTAAATTTTGTAAAAGTGGCTTAAATGATGTTTTCATGAGCTAAGGCTTAAACCATGCTTCAATAATGATTAGTTAAGCTTGAATTCAAAGTTTAAGCGACCTAAATTAATGAATACTTCATAATTTTCTCTTGTTTATATACATATTCATCTATGTGGCTTGATGTTTATAACTAGAATTCATTTACTTTAAGATTTAATTGCATTTGGTAGATTTAAGCTAGTAGCCTAGGATTATCATCTAACTTTATATTTTGTATATCATGTGGACTAACCCTTGTTTTGTAGTGCCAATGAGGTATGATTATTGAATCTTCCTTAGTTTAATTATTCCTTAATTTTATTGATTTTTCGACCTCATATGCGACACCTTAGAATTAAAGATTTGCCTTATGTGTATATATGTGATTAGAGACCCTTTTATTAGGAATTCCCTTTTGTATGCATTGCACGTTTCAAATTCGCAGCTAGATCCCGGGTAAGTTTCCTAGTTCCCTATTTGCATATCATACGGCTTGCTAGTTGAACTACTTGGTTTTGAATGATATTTTGTCATTAGCAATTTTACGTCGTTTTAACATACTTGTGTGATGTATATTTATATCTACATATTAGTTGAGGGCATGATTAGATTAATAGTTTGATTAAAAGGATGTTGAGTAGAGGCCTATCGCGAGATAGGATGAGAGAGGGTGTTTTAGTCCGTCGAACTCCTTCTTCTCGCATTCCATAATCCCCGGACCTAGTTAATCTTTGGTTTCGCAAAAGGTCAGTTTGCTTTTAAGATGGTTTCTTAATTTTCCTTTTAAAAATTAAGTGGTAACTTGTATTTGAATTTGAATTTAAAAGTTGTTTTGAAATTTAAAGAAAAAGATGTGGGTAAGGAAAAATTGCGATATCCACCCAATCTGGCAACTCTACTGGGGATCGAACCCAGATTCTCTGGTTTTGCAGCCCAGAATTTTGATTATGGGTTCACTCGAGGATTGGACTTGAAAGCATCCTTTTAATTGAATTAATTAATCTTTGTATGCCTGTTGCATTTCACTTATATGTCTCGTCAGTCGATTGCACGGAACTATGACCTTGGAGGCTCGGAGCAACCCGGTCGGTCAAGTAACCATGGGACTGTGTGATCACCCTTGATCTTGTACCATGATTTGGTATATGAAGCATCCTACTCGTTTGACCAAAACCCAGCTTTTGCATAGTAGTTTCTATATAACCTTTCAAATCTTAGGAAATAAACTCTTCATTAAGGTTATATGCTAAGAAGTTTGTATGCCTGAAAGGGATTAGTTGAGATGATGACAATGCTTGCTTGATATAAGACGTGTAACCTCTTAATCACCTTTTAGCGAATCCTCTTTATGTCCTATGACATTTGAGAAGATGTCCAACCTTGATTATAAGATTACATCTCTTATATCATGATTAGCTAAAGCATCATTGACCTTGTATGTATCCGAATCCATGAAAAGTACGGTGATAATCCGATTAGGTGACCCTTCCACCCAAGGAATTTTCTTTTTTTTTTCTTTGTAAGCAAACGAGATATTTTGCCATCTTTACCCCAAGGTTCTTTTGGAAAATCACACTTTCCAAACCTTTGGAGCTCACTTTTGATTAAAGATCCAAACTAATCTTGGTTAAAATATATTACCACATAAATATCGTCAAAAATAAAATCTTGGGAATTGTTTTTGGAGAAATACTTTTCCAAATGAATTTCGAAGCAAAAATTACAATCCAATCACCTTTGTTAAAAAATGTTTCACATCCTCGTTCTCGAAAGAGGTTCTCGAGAATTGTTTTCAAAATATTTTATCGTCCAAGAAATACTTTCCAAATGATTTCTGAAGGCAGTAATAAGGGTCACAAAGAGATGTGAAATTAGCGCATTTGACATGAATGAGGATTTTATGTGCTTATGTGTTTATATTTTAGGATTAGATTTTTTCCTTTCTTTTGCATATAGAGTAGGCACACGCGCACACATGCATTGTATCCGTGTGACATATGAACCATTCATAAAAAGGTTTTACCAAAGTGTCCGTTTTTTAAATTGAAATAAAAAGAAATAACAAAATATTTTTCTAAATCACTAAAATTCCTTTGTAGGGCAAAAATAGCATCAAGTTCAGGCACGGTTTAGTTTAGAGGTCCCACAGCAAGGTTAGTGAGAAGGAGCGACGAAGAAGTGGTAGACGAAAGGAACAATGGGAAAGTAGCAGAGTTAAGAACACTAGTAGAACAACAAGCGGAATAGATGAGGCAACAGGCTGAGAATATGAAACGAATGATGGTCATGATAGAAGCAATAGCATGCCCGCCACTAATCGTGAATCCACCAAATAATGACCCGCCAGTTAGGGAAGAAGGCTAGTATGATGACCCAGAGATGCCAAGAGTCGAGGTCCCTAAAGTAGAAAGGGAAATAGTGGAAAGGAAAAAGACTGACAAAGAGAGGATAATGACCGAAAAGGTCGAGAAGCTAGAAAGGGTGATGCGTAAGGCTCATGGAGTCGATACTTACTTGATGGAGTTGGAAGGGCTATACAATGGGGTCTGCGAGACGCTACCTGTCGATTTTAAGAAGCCAATTTTTGACAAGTTTGATGGAACAGGGAATCCACGCAGTTATATGAGGATGTGTATTAGGGCCTTCCAACCTAGCGGGTTGAGCACTTCTATGATGGCCATCTTATTTCAGCAAACCTTAACTGGGGTTGCCTTGTCTTGGTATCTCACTCTCGAACCAAATAAGACCCGGGTCTGGGAAGAAGTAATCAAAGCATTCGTGGCACAGTATGAGTACAATTAGGACTTGGATGTCACAGTCCGAGATTCGGAGACCACTAGGCAGGGAAACAAGGAATCATTTGCTGAGTATTTGAGCAGATGGAGGGAAAAAGTGGCTAAGATGGTATAGAGGCCATCCAAGAAAGATCAGATATGGATGTTGATGAAGAACCTTCAGCCCGTGTATCAAGAGAAGATGAGATTCTAGTCGATCAACACCTTCGCTGAGATTTTTGACGTGGGAACAAGGATAGAGGATGAGATCCAAGAAGGGGTAATCAAGAAGGAAGAATAGCCAAATTGATATAGAAGGTCGAGCTATGGATCAAATGAAGGACATTCGGGGGGTCACTCTGGCCCCACTGATGTCAAAGTACTAAATAGACCAGAGAGAAAGTTTGACATAAAACCAAGAAGAGGAGGGGACAAACAGCCAAGGAAGTTTTCAGATTTGGGGGTTTCACTGTCAACCGCCCTCGATAGGCTAACGGCAAAGGGCCATCTTCGCCTGTTGGAGCCTCGACCTCTATAAAGTCCACTTCCGCCAATGTTCTTAGAGGATCTTTATTGCACGTTTTACCAGCAAAAGGGTCACTCTACAGATCAATGCACAAGGCTGAGGCATGAAATTCAGGACCTCATTGAAAACAAGGTGATATCCGAGCCACTTGTCAAAACTCTTAATGTTACTAGGAATCCGCTGCCAAATCATCATGCTGTACCACCACCATAGGGCCTTTATTTCTTGGGGATAGAAGAACAGACCTTTGATTCGTCTAGGCTAATCACTAAAGCCGGGATACCAAGGAAGCCTAATCAGATATCGGGGGATCCGATAATCTGTACTCTAGGGAATAAACTAGACTGGTGGGTTCAAGAGATTAGCAACACTAATGTAGATCAGGTAGGAGAGGACCTATGGTACGAGAGCGGCGAAGAAGAAACAGGGAAAGGGCTTGAAAGTTGTTTTCGAAGTTGATAATTGTGGGCAAAGGAAGAAGTCAATCACCTAACCCGGTCAGGGAGACATTTTAAACCACGTGAGCTAGAGGAGGATCACCCAGGGAGAGAATTAAGTAAAGGGAAAGGGAAGATGATTGAGGAGGAGGAGGAAGATAGGGTTTTAAAGCAAATGAGAAAGACTCAGGCCAACATCAGTGACAAGCGGGGGTATTTGTAAAATACAACTATGCTAAAAGAAGAAAATATGCTGATTTAGTCCACAACTCCGTGCATTTTTGCACTTTATGTTATAATGCTAGTTTTTACACAATATGATTAATCTATGATAAGTTGTATTGTTTTAGTTTTTACTTATGCAGATTACTGTTCTGCTGTGTGAAGAAATGGATAGCAAGATAAAAGGAATGCTTGATTTTAAGGAAGATAATTCAAACATGAAAAGTAAGGCTCGAGCGATCGAAGATCTCTCAAGCGATCAATGTTTCGATCGATCGAGATTAGTTCAAGCACTTGAAGATTCCAGATGTTCAATCGATCGAGTGATGTTCGATCGATCGAACATGGTTTTTATCAGACTTACGCGCACGCAGTAGGGACGGCGTTTTTAACCCTAGCTGTAGGTTTATCTATAAATACTCGTTTTGTATACGTCCATAAGGACGCCCACTTTAGTTTCTATCAGTTTATAGAGAGTAGAGAGCTTTTTCTTGTGTTTTTTGTAGGTTTTTTAAAGATTATTATTGTTTTGGCTTGGATTCTCTTAAGTTTAATTAAAGTTCTTCATTCTAGGTTACATCTTACTGTTTCATTTGCATTCTGATTATAGTTTAATCTGTTATCTCGTAGCTTTGCATGTTAGTTAGGGTTAAACTATTAGTTTTCGTAGATTTCATGTTAAAATCGCAACCAAACATGACCTTCATGGACTTTTATGTTAAAAATGAATCTGAGGCACTCCAGACTATGTCGAGTAGTCCTAGGGTTGGGAGATCGCGATGAAACAGTGATCTCCTACCTCTGTCATGCAGCAGTTTAAAACCTGTGTCCGATCGATCAAAGTTAGTTCGATCGATCGGAGTAGGTACAGTCAAGCGATCAAAGACAATTCGATCGATTGAAAGTTGATGAGGTTTGATCGATTGAAAGCGCGTCGATCGATCGAACTCTCTGATTCTTGAGAATATCCTATGCAGTATTCCTAGACTTTCTGCTTTAGAGATTTATTATCAAACTATCCCCAAATGCTCATTTTGTTAAACAGTCTCTGAACTTAAGGCCTTAAAGCATTTTTCTTGAATATCTTTTGCAAACCACCCGCAATGCTAACACCATTGTAGGTACGAGTCTTAACTATTGTTTTAAACTGCTTTCATGTGTTTCAAATTAACTGTGATGATATAGTCCTGGTCATGAAAGGGCTATGGATTCTTTATTTTAAGAGAAATACGGAATACTATAGAAGATGTTCTCCATTGAGCTTTAATGCAACTGCATGATATATGGCTGGGTCACTGTGGATTTATGTGATCCCAACACTTCCCTTTTTATTAAGTAAAAACACGGTTTTAAAATATCATTTTAGATAATTAGTTAATCCTTAGTTTAATTTAATTTAGTTGCTTTATCTTTAGTAGTTGATAATCGTGGAACTCCGTGTTCTACACTTTCCTTATACATTGATTTTTATTTTCTTTTCAGAGTCTAATCTAGGTACTTAGTTTCCAACCTTCCCTGCAGGATTGACCTGGTCTTAACCAGATTACTACTTGCACGTCTACCTACACTTGGGTATAGCACACAAGCGCACACAAATATTTCTCGTGTCAAGTTTTTGGCGCCATTGCTGGGGAAGGCGACTAGTTAATTCTTAGATTACCTCACTCTTTCTCAATCAATTTCTATTTTTCATTTTCTTTCTCTTTAGGTTTAAAATCTCCTTAGTATCTTTCTCTTTCATGTCCGATAATTCCATTGAAGGAATTCTCAGAAATCCATTCTACTTATCTGATTCCTCTAATTCTATTAATCCCGTAGCCACACCTACAAATTCAATGGGTGATAATCAAAGTGAAAATGGTAATAATTTGGTTGTGCAATTGGACGATTCATTGCGTCCTTTGTGCGATGTCATGCAACCTGAACACGCACCTACACCTTTTTGTATTCTCATTCCACCCCACGCGGGTAAATTCCAATTTCGCAATAGAATGATTCAACTCCTTCCAACCTTCCACGGAATGGAGAGCGAGAAGGCATATCTAAACGTTAACGACTTCGAGGATGCTTGTAAAACATTCTCACAAAACTGTCCTGTAGATGTGACACGTCTAATGCTATTTCCTTTCACCTTGAAGGACAAAGCAAAAGCGTGGCTGCTGACCCTTAAGCCAAATTCAATCTTTACTTGGCATACGATGAATACCGCATTTTTAAAGAAATTCTTTCCACCTTACATGACCACCGAGCTAAAACGTCAAATAAATTCTTACAAACAAAAGAGCAATGAAACCGTCACTCAAACGTGGGAGCGTTTCAAAGATTTGCTTCTCTCATGCCCACATCACGGGTATGAGAAATGGAGAACTATTAGCTACTTTTATGAAGGATTAAATGGTGAAATGAAAAAAGTAGTTGAAACCATGAGCTCAGGTCCATTCCTTCACAAAAATACTAAAGAAGTTGAAACTCACGTCGAGTGGTTAGCCGAATATGGTCATGAATGGTCTAATTATGAAGATATCCCACGCGCTCAAATATCAGGTGTAGAGGATAAAAGTATATATCAACTAAAAAGTGAAGATCACTTAATGACTAAATATGAGGAACTAGCTAAGAAAGTAGAGGAGTTAGGGATGAAAGAAGAAAGTTCTAGACAGGTTTTGCCTGAAGAATCATGTGGCACATGCAATATGTTGGGATATACTACTCAATATTGTCCCAATGCGTCGTACTTTCAAGAACAACCCCTCATGGAAATGAATGTCATGCAAGGGTATAGGGGGTGGGGAATTCCTATAATTACAACTTTCAAAATAATAATAATAGATGGAATCACCGCGGGTTTGATTGGAAAAATGATGCTGGGACCCAAAATCAATACCAACAACAGCCCTACAACAACAATAATCAATATCAAGTGCAATACAATAGGCTGTCCCAGTCATTCAACCAAAACAGACCTAATAATAACTACAACCAAGTTCAACCCTCTAATAATCAACAATTAAATGTCTACGTGCCACCATATAAAAAAGGTGTAAGAGAGGAAGACCCAATCTCTAATGCCAATTTAACACAGCAATTAATTCAAATGATGAGTAAAATGTCTATGGCATTAGAGAGGATAGATGCCCGACAAGAGGGACCGAGAGGGACCTTCCCTACCCAACCACTTCAAAACCCTAAGGGATACAACAATGGTCCCACTAATCATGAACAGCCAAAAGTCGTGACTACTTTGAGAAGCGGCAAGATTATAGGGCACAATATGCCTCTCTCTACTCCCGAAGAGTACAAGGAGGACGAAGTGGTAAACAAATATAAATTTTCTACTCGGGAAGAGGATCTACTAATAACGATTAGAAACAAACACTGAAGCTCCTAAAAAAGTAGAGGAAGTTGAGAAAAGACCCAGAAAGGAGCCAGCTAATGATGAATTACCAAAATGCCCTTTTCCTGCACCTTATCCTCAAAGGTTAAAGAAACCCAAAAATGAGGCAAAGAATCAGGAGTTCTTGGAATTGTTCAAACAAGTCAAAATAAACATTCCACTCCTTGATGCAATAAAGAACGTACCGGCATACGCCAAATATCTCAAAGACTTATGAACGATCAAAAGAAGGCAAAGTGTGAAGAAACACACTTATGTCGCTTGCCAAGCAAGCGCAATCATTCAAAATGAGTTGCCTCCGAAACTCAAAGACCACGGTACTCCCACTATCTCATGTCGAATTGGGAATCAAAGGATAGACAACCCACTCCTTGATCTAGGAGCAAGCGTAAACCTATGCCATACTCAGTCTACCAACAATTAGGGTTGGGTGAACTTAAACCTACCTGAGTTGTACTACAACTGGCAGATAGGTCAGTCAAATACCCTAGAGGAATACTGGAGGACGTCCTCATTCAAATAGACTCATTTATCTTCCCAGTTAATTTTGTGATCTTAGACACTGAACCTATGTCTAATCCATGCGCACAAATCCCGGTAATATTCGGATGCCTATTCCTCAACACAATTGACGCCACAATCAAAATAAGAAGTCGCATAATGACCATCGTATACGGGAACATGACTTTAAATGTCAAAATCTTTTCAAATCCCTGACCTGAAGAATACGAGGATGAGGAAGAAGTTAACTACATCGAAATGGTCATTGAAGATGAGGCCGATTTGGTCGATTATAAAGATCCTTTGGAGGTAGTGGTGGCACAATTTGATGTCATCTACTAACCTAAAAACTCTACCCCATTGGACAGCGACCTAAATTTAACTTGCCTCATGATGGATACTCTAGAGGAGGATAGAGATGAATGGATGTGGGTAACACCATATGAACCATTGCCTCCTAAGAAAAAAATCGTCATGCCCTCCAACTTTCAATTTCCCGATTTGGAATTAAAGGAGCTCCCAAAAGAGCTCAAATACGCTTTCCTAGGGACTGAAAAGACTTATCCTGTCATAATCTCATCTATGTTAAATTTTGAACAAGAGGTTAAGTTAGTCCAAATGTTGAAACAACATAAGGGAGCATTAGGATGGACTATTGCCGACCTCAAAGGCATAAGTTCGTCTGTCTGCACTCATAAAATATATTTAGAGGAAAATGCTAAACCTTCACAACAAATGCAAAGGCATCTGAATCCCAACATGCAAGAAGTAATCAAAAAGGAAGTTCTAAAACTACTAGATGTTGGGATTATATATCCTATTTCTGAAATCCCTTGGGTCAGTCCAACACAAGTGGTGCCCAAAAAGGCAGGCATAACGGCTTTTTCTAATAAAGATGGTGAATTAGTACCAACACGCATCCCATCGGATGGCGAATGTGTATTGATTATCAAAAATTGAATACCTTGACCCGAAAAGACCACTTTCCATTACCATTTATGGATCAAATGCTAGAACGAGTGGCGGGTCATAAGTACTATTGCTTCTTGGACAAATATAGTAGATATAATCAATCGAAATCACTCCTGAAGATCAGGAGAAAATAACTTTTACATGTCCGTTCGGTACTTTTGCTTACCATCGTATGCCCTTCGACTTATGCAATGCACCTGCTACCTTTTAGCGGTGCATGTTAAGTATTTTTAACGATATGGTCAAACAGATACTCGAAGTTTTCATGGACGACTTTTCTGTGTTCGGCCATAGTTTTGAAAATTGCTTGGACAATCTGGAATGTGTGTTAGCACGATGCGAGGAACGTGTGTTAGCACGATGCGAGGACAAACACCTGGTACTAAACTGAGAAAAGTGTCACTTCATGATGACCAAGGGAATTATCATTGGCCACATTATCTCTTATAAAGGTATCCAAGTGGATAAAGCTAAAATCGATATAATCTCAAACCTACCTGTCCCCCGTATAGTTAAAGACATCCGATCTTTTCTGGGGCACGCCGGATTTTATTGTCACTTCATCCAGAACTTTAGTGTAATATCCTGTCCACTCTGTCAATTGCTCGTTAAAGACGCACCATTTGAGTGGTCGAAAAGTTGTCAAACATCATTTGATGCATTAAAAGAACACCTTACCTCCGCACCGATAATACAGGCACCCGACTGGGGTTTGCCATTCGAACTAATGTGCGATGCTAGCGACTATGCCATTGGTGCAGTCCTAGGATAGAGGAAGGATAATAATCCTTATTTAATCTACTATGCCATTTGAACGCTTAACGAAGCTCAGATGAATTACATAACTATCAAAAAAGAGCTATTGGCAATAGTCTTCGCTTTGGATAAATTCAGGTCTTATTTAATAGGGTCCCCAATCGTCTATTTTATAAACCACTCAGCCCTCAAATACTTGTTATCCAAGAAGGATGCGAAACAAAGTCTTATCTTTTGTATACTCCTACTCTAAGAATTTGATATCACAATCAAAGACAAAAAGGGAGTAGAAAATGTGGTCGCTGACCATTTGTCTCGGTTAACGTTTATTGACAATACTGAACTAATACAAATTAAGGATGAATTCCAAGATGAGCAACTGATGACTGTTTCCAATTTGCCCTGGTATGCGGATATAGTAAACTATATAGCTACGGGAGAAACCTCAAAGCATTGGTCAAATCAAGACAAGAAATGGTTCCTCTCTTTCGCACATCACTCCTTATAATCCTGCCCTCCTCCAAATTAACCCTTTTGCCAATATAGATCTTCTAGAAGAGAAAGGAGAACTAGAAGGGTATTTCATCGGTGAGGTGGATGATGCACTCTTGGAACAATGGGAGAATGACTCAATGTGGGATCCATGGGTGGAAGAAGATCTACAGGATGTGGTGGCCGAGCGCCATAACGATGTCTTAACATATGTGGATGACTTCATCGTTATCGAGTCGATTCCATATATTTATGTGCACATGAACTTTTTGTTGTTCTAGCTCCAATGCCCTCTACCTGCTAGTGCACATGGTTTTATCACGCCAATAGTGAGGTTAACAATTTGTCATGTTTCATTTTCTTTCCGTTGTGTTTTGTTTATTCCTTTCTGTTAGTTCTTTCATTTATTTTATTTACCTTCTTCCTTTTGTCTGTTGATCATTCTGTTATCAATTGAAGTGTAATCCTAGATAGTAGTTTTGTTAGTTTCAGTTTTATTTTAGTTTTTCCTTTTTTAATAAGGTCTTTAGTGCCAACTTGGGGGGTTATAATTTTGCAAAATGGATGCTATCACAAAGTTATATTTATAAGAATTTGCAATTTTCTTTTATGATGATGACCTTTGGCTTACATGTCCTATAAATGTATTATTTTTATAATTTTCCTGTATGTCCAGAACAATGTTGGTTAGTTAAGTGTGCATAAATCTGGCATCCAAAGTGATCCTAGAATTCTCAGGTTCGATCGATCGAACCATTCTCGATCGATTAATGGTGTACAATCCTCAATCGCTTTAACAGATCTCAATCGATTGAGAGTTCTATCGATCGAACTTTCTCGATCGATCGAGACTTGTATTTAAACAAGGCATCCTCCACAATCTTCTTCAGTTTCTCTCTCTTACTCTCCCTTTCAAGCGCTCGAGCTCAGAGAGAAGACTCGTGATTTTTTCCCCCCACTCATTACACCTTTCATTTGGGCAGCCTTCATCACCTTTGATCATCATTCTCATCACACTCACCTCTCCTATGCATATATATCCGAGGTAAGGTCCCGAATCCCCACCTTTTCATTTTCATTTGAAAACTTGTGGGGGTGCCCCCCATTGGTCCTAAGACCAATTTATGTTTGTCTTATTCCTTTTTTCCTTATTTTATGTCCTTTTCCGCTCATTTTTCTTGTCCTCGCTAATTTTCTGTGCTCGATCGATCGAGCTAGGCCCAAGTGATTGAAGCCGATACCTGTTCAATTGATCGAGAAATGTTCGATCGATTGAACTATAGCAATGACAGATTCTTCATTTCTTTCTTTGTTTTCTATTTTTATTAATTTTTTCTTTTCTTTCTCAATTTCAGGGACTTCACAATGAACCCTATAACAAGGTATCACAAATCTAAACCCTTCGATCTCACAATACCTAATCCGGTACCCGATCATGGGTTTCGGAATGATGAGGACCGAGTGTGGTTTGATCGCTATTTTCATTCATGAAAGGTAATGTTGGAATGACCGCTACAGATGGTTTGGCTCTCAGCTCCATGGTTCCTGGAAAGAATCAGAGACATGCCTCTATGGTACGATATGTTGACCCAAAACAAACGGGTCAACATCAATTAGGTTCGGGAAGCTTGTGCCATAATGATTAAGGATCCTGCGACCCCATTCACATACCGATCCTTCTTCCGCGGGCATGAGATTATTTTTAGCCCTGCCACTATTTTTGCTGCTCTAGGCATACCTGAGGTGCCTGACTATTTCTACCCTCAGCTACTGGGTGCTCTAGAGATCTCTCTTGCCGCTATTATCCTCAAGCTCACGGGATGAGCCATCCAATGGAACGGCGAATCTCTTATCGAGGATAGGTTTCTTATTGAGGATTACCATCTCTTCCATCTAATGCTGGTCAACTTCATTTTGATGACTTCTTACCACGAGAAGTTGGTAGCATGGTATGCTTGGGCTCTTTATTCTATTGGGATGGGACAACAAGTCTGCCTGTCTTGCCTCTATATCGACTTTTTATACAGTCGACACGGTACATCGCCAATAAGCGCCATCTGAAGGGTGCTTGGCCTATTCATTGGGTTATTGAGCGAGCTAGGTTACTTCGGTTGGCCACAGACACGACTTTGTAGGCCTCCAGTCGATTCGGCAAGACAGTGGCCAGCCGTTCTGATGCACAAAAGAAGCGAAAAGCAAAAGGAAAAGCCAAGGTTGGGGCGAAGAGGAGGAGAGGAGGAGGCACTGATACTGAGGGTGCGACTTCTGGGATGCCTTCCGAGGCTAAGGAGCATGATTCGAGCTGAGACAGAGATCTCAGGCTCAGGCCCAGGGAGAGTCATCTTCCGTGTCTCTCCAATCTCTCCACTCGTTGATTATTGAGGAGAGGGAGGCCCGGGTATGGCTTGAGGGCAAGGTCGACCGTATGACATTTTTGCTGGAGGCAATTTTGGTACAGATAAAGGTAGATCAGTCTATTCACACAACTTCACATCCACTTACTGCCCCTTCTATACCACCCACGACCAGTCCATCTTCTTCTATTCTGCCACCATCTTCTGATCCTACTGCTCCATCTACATCCATAGCTCAGCCTACTATTTCTTATACTCCACTTCCACTGCCTGCTGATCCCTATGCCCCATCATCATCATCTGCACCACCTCCAGTCGTGGGTGACCCATCATTCCCTACATCAGTTGTCGTGATTATGAGTGACTCGGCGACGGCTACTACTGTTGCTGAGGGTGGAGATGAGGACGCCCCTGCTACACCAATCGTGATTTTTATTGGTGATGTTTAGTTTGTGTCCGTTGAGAGTGAGAGTTTTGTTGTATTTTGTTTATTACTGTTCTCTCTCTTCTCCCATAGTTTTGTTTTGGTCTTGTGGATATTTTAAGACTGTTGGGTTGTTTGGACATTATTATCACTATTCTATGCTCTATTGTTTTATCATTACGGTGATTGGATTTGTTCTTATGACTCGATCATGTTTTATAATTATATTTCATTTCTTTTGATCTTGGCTGCTTGGAGTTTGTATGCCTTCTTTATAGATTGATATGCTTGCAGT
This sequence comes from Hydrangea macrophylla, assembly GCA_033977485.1. Taxonomy (NCBI): domain Eukaryota; kingdom Viridiplantae; phylum Streptophyta; class Magnoliopsida; order Cornales; family Hydrangeaceae; genus Hydrangea; species Hydrangea macrophylla. The sequence continues at coordinate 5,122,153 of CM066990.1, read as the reverse complement.
TCTTGCTTGGCTTTGTCTAGTGATATCTCTCTATTTATTTTTGAAAATCAACTTCTGAGGACATCGTAATTTTCAGTTGGGGGTGGGATGTAGATAGATGATCACCTGCACATGTTTATACTTAGCAATCTGGATACCTTTATTGCATATATGATACAAACTCGATTAGAATTGGATTAAATTTAAGAATTAAACAAATTGAAAAAAAAAAAACTTTGAAGAAATGTGAGAAATTTTGAAAATTTTTATTAATAGAGCAACTTTGAATATTCACTCCTATTTAGCCGTTATCAAGCAATGATACATTCATATTAATCTCGTCTTTTTATAAATTAAATTCACGCATTTTTTTTTAAGTTTCACTAGGATGATTGCATATGTTGACTATTCTTGTATCCAAAATCCATATGCACATGTTAATAGCTATGTTGGAAACCTAAAATAGAGTTAATATGACCTTTGTGCTCTAATGAATGAGTAGGGGAAACTAGTTACCCTTAGTAAGCTTTTGAATCCAATCTTAAATTCTGAGGGAATTATCATATTGAATTTGAATTGCTTTTCTTGAATATGCTTATTAAATTCATTGAATAGTCTCTAATCCTTCATTTTGACTGCTTATTAGAGGAGAACATTCAGGATTTACCAACTAAACTCAATGAACACTGAAATGCTAAAACTAATAAGTTAAGGAAATGATTTAAGCCATCGTTATTCACTCCTTAACCTTTTCATATACTTGTATCAACATTCAAGAATCTGCTTTATTCTCAACCCCACACCGATTAAATATTGCCAGTTCTAGAATGGATACCCAAATTCCTAATCTTATACTTTGACCTCAATGAACCCCATTGCACATCTAATATTATTAAATTGTTGAAGTATAGGAGGGAGTGGTTGTGGGAGTGACATTATAAAAAGAAATATACAAGGAGATGTTTGAATGTGGATATATACATCTATAAAAAAAATAAAAAAAAATAAAAATTAACATATATGAAAATAGAGGATGGTTGGAATGAAGTGAAGAAAAAATCACTAGACTCAATCAAATGCTAAAGATGTGTGATTCTTACCCCTCTTATTTCTATCCTACTGTATAACAAAAAATCGAAAAGTCAAACCCTTAATGATTCTTCTAGTAAGTAGTGTCCCTTTCATGAGACTATACACTGTAAATGTTCGTCCTTTATTGAGTCGGGTGTGAAAGTACTAGTAACCAAAATATCATTCTTATTAAAGCTTTCACACCAGGTGCGATCATTATTAAACAAGTTTTTGTGAGATGTTCATTTTTGAGTATAAATCCATGTGAGAATTGAGTTGAAACTACAAGTTTTGAGAGTATAATAGTCTAAACAACTCTAAAATAAAGTTTGATGCATAACTGTTAACTTCACACACACACGGATACATGGATGTGATGCATATGTTATATTCATCTTGGTGACATGAGGAACATGTGGATTTCTTTCATGGTTTGTATGAGGGTGATATGTTTTGTAGAGCTAAGTTGACAGTTGTATGGGAGGGAGTGTTTACAAGTTATTCTATATCTTTTTGAGCTTAAAATCGGAGAATTTTGTGGGTATATTCACTGCAAAGCCTCACGAGACAACACTCGTCCACTAGGGGAACCTAGGGGTTTAACGGCTTGTTGCATTTGCTAATGCAACTACGATTCCTATGAAAGTGAGTTAGGAAGTTTCTCATTCCATTTAGATTAGTTTACTTTAGTTTATTTTATTTTAGTTTAGTCGTTGTAATAATAGTTTAGCTTATTTTTATTTTCGTTTTATTGCTAGGGACTAGCAATTCGCTAGTTGGGGTTGTGACAAGCGGGGGTATTTGTAAAATACAACCGCGCTAAAAGAAGAAAATATGTTAATTTAGTCCACACCTCCTTGTCATTTCTGCACGTTGTGTTATAATGCTAGTTTTTACACAATATGATTAATCTATGATAAGTTGTATTGTTTTAGTTTTTACTTGTGCAGATTATTGTTCTGCTGTGTGAAGAAAGGATAGCAAGATAAAAGGAATGCTTGATTTTAAGGAAGTCAATTCAAACATGAAAAGTGAGGCTCAAGTGATCGATGTTTTGATCGATCGAGATTAGTTTAAGCGCTTGAAGATTCCAGATGTTCAATCGATCGAGTGATGTTCGATCAATCGAACATGGTTTTTATCAGAATTATGCGCACACAACAGGGATGGAGTTTTTAACCCTAGCATTAGGTTTATCTATATATACTCATTTTGTATACGTCCATAAGGACGTCCACTTTAGTTTCTATCAGTTTATAGAGAGTAGAGAGCTTTTTCTTGTGTTTTTTGTAGGTTTTTAAAAGATTATTATTGTTTTGGTTTGGATTCTCTAAAGTTTAATTAAAGTTCTTCATTCCAGGTTACATCTTACTGTTTTATTTGCATTTTGCTTATAGTTTATCGTAGTTTAATCTGCTATCTCGTAGCTTTGTATGTTAGTTAGGGTTAAACTATTAGTTTTCGTAGATTTCATGTTAAAATCACAAGCAAACATGACCTTCATGGACTTTTACGTTAAAAACGAATCTGAGGCACTCTAGACTATGTCTGAGTAGTCCTAGGGTTGAGAGATCATGATGAAACAGTGATCTCCAGCCTCTGCCATGCAGTAGTTTGAAACCAGTGTTCGATCAATCGAAGTTAGTTTGATCGATCGGAGCAGGTACAATCAAGCGATCGAAGACATTTCAATCGATTGAAAGTTGTTGAGGTTCGATCGATCGAAAGCGTGTCGATCGATCAAATTCTCTAATTCTTGAGAATATCCTATGTAGTTTTCCTAGACTTTCTGCTTTAGAGATTTGTTATCAAACTGTCCCCAAATGCTCAGTTTTTCAAAACAGTCTCTAAACTTAAGGCCTTAAAACATTTTTCTTCAATATCTTTTGCAAACCACCCTCAATGCTAACACCATTGTAGTTGCGAGTCTTAACTATTGTTTTAAATCGCTTTCATGTGTTTCAAATTAACTATGATGATATAGTTCCGGTCATGAAAGGGCTATGGATTCTTTATTTTAAGAGAAATACGGAATACTGTAGAAGATGTTCTCCATTGAGCTTTAATGCAACTGAATGATAGATAGCTGGGTCACTATGGATTCGTGTGATCCCAATACTTCCCTTGTTATTAAGTAAAAATATGATTTTAAAATATCATTTTAGATAATTAGTTAATCATTAGTATAATTTAATTTAGTTGCTTTATCTTTAGTAGTTGATAATCGTGGAACTCCGTGTTCTACACTTTCCTTGTACATTGATTTTTATTTTCTTTTCAGTGTCTAATCTGGGTACTTAGTTTCCAACCTTCCCTGCGGGATCGACCTGGTCTTAACCAGATTAGTACTTGCACGTCTACCTACACTTGGGTATAGCACACAAGCGCACACAAATATTTCTCATTTCAATCACCATCTGGGGTTTGTTGATCGCTTCCAAACATCACCGACAAGCAGTTCTGGATGCCTTGAACCAATTCGATGTTTCTATCGACACTCTTGCTATTACCTTCTCATCCGATGACCTGCCTCTGGGAGGGCCTATTTACAATAAACCGTTATAAGTCACAGTTGAATGTCTGGGAAACACTAAGCCTACTTGTCTCGTTGACAACGGGTCCGCTCTAAACGTGTGTCCGTCTCGAACAGCTAAACGCATGGGTTTGGATGAATCAACATTCATACCATCTGAGTAGAGGGTGAGAGCGTATGACAATACTCAGAGGACAGTCATGGGGATAATTCTCCTTAATCTTGCTATCCGGCCTGTGGAAAAGGAAGCCGAATTTTAGGTCATTGATATTCCTGCTTCTTTCAATTTGCTACTAGGGAGGCCATGGTTTGACAGTCTGGGTGCCATACCGTCTACAGTTCATCAGAAAGTCAAATGTGTCTAGAAAAGTACAGTTTGTAATATTCTCGAGGACAGTTGGGTTCGTCCGTCTAAAGCTTCATCAAGCGCGCCAGTTTTAGAGGTATAATTTCAGGAAGAAGAGACAAGTCTAAGAGGGTTTGAGTTTATTAACATATTGGAAGAAGAGAAGCCGAGAGAATTTCTTCCGCTGTATTTCGATCAGTACGCAAGTCCGTTGGTCGTCAGGATTATGAAAAAGATAGGTTTCTTCCCAAGCATGGGGCTGGGTAAAATTCATCAGGGTCTACTAGAGTTTCCAAGGATCCTCACTCAGACTCACACTCATGGTCTGGGTTATCAACCATCAAAAAAAGAGCTAAGAGAGAAGAAGAAGGCAACTGACGCACCATTGGACCCTTACCTGAAGACGCTCAATGGATACTTTGTGAAGGAGGGAGAGGATTTCTCCTTTTGTGGCTTCCCAGAACCATGGGTGGATCGAAAAGACAAATGTTTAAAGCCAGGGTTTGAGATCTTCTTCCCCCACGAATTCTCTGAGTATCAAGATCCATATCTGCAGGTGCCTGTGAAGTTAGCTACTGCTAAAGATTGGATTGGTGCGCTGGATGGTTCAGTCATGAAGAACCTGTTGGGTAAAGAACACACAAAAACTGAGAGAACGCCATAAAAGAGCATGCTGAGGGTTGGGTACAAGAGGAAGAACCAAAAAAAGAAGAGATGGAGGAGATTACAAAGACAGGGGATCTGGAGGAATGCTTCATCACGAATCTGGGAGAAGAAAGCAAGAAAGAGTGGGTTTTCGAGTCTAGTGATAGGTACCCCCCACACCCAGAGTCTGTAATGGCCCAAATAAGACATCTTTTGATTTTCATGTCTATTGTAATCACTCCAAAGAAAATCAATAAATGTATGACTAATTCTGCCTACTCGAATGTGCTTAATGAATGTGATGAACATGAAATACCAAATGAATTACAAAAATTAATGGAAAAAGAAAAAGAATCTGCATGTAAATTCATTGAGAACACTCTAACGATTAATCTAGGGAATGAAAATAATACTCAAAATGTTTTTATTGGCTCTACACTTAGCAAAGAATTAATCAGTCTATTAAATGAATTCAAAGATGTTTTTGCATGGTCTTACAGTGATATGCCAGGTATTGATCCAGAAATAGTCCAACATCATATCCCCCACTTTCCCAATTCAAAACCTATAAAACAAAAATTGAGGCGAATGAGGCCTGAATGGGGACTCAAAGTCAAAGAGGAAGTTGAAAAGCAATTGAGAGGCAGATTCTTGATGGTCACCCAGTGTAATACCTGTAATTTCTCTACGTGCAATAATACGAATTTTATGAATTTCTATATCTGGTCTATTATTATATTATTATTTTATTTGTGTGACTGTATCAGTGTAATGTAATTACTAATTAGACTGTAATCACTGCACCGACTCGACCGTAATTAGAATTAACTTAGTCCCGTAACCAGACCCGTACGTTAAAAACAACACCCGTTTGCACGTAAATCGAGACTGACACGCATATTAAGAATATTTGCACACAAACCGAGGTAGTGGCACAAAACTCGAGGTGGACCCCACATGGTCGGCCACATGGCAGCCCATGCACCACATGGCACCACCTCCCTTGCCACTTGTCCACCTCTAGGACACTTGTCCATGCATGTACACTCTAGCACATGCATGGTGACACATATCCCACCACCATCTCTATATAAACATGCCTATATTCATGCATTACACTCTTGGCCATTTACAATCTGCATATAGAGTTAGAGAGAGCTCGGAGATGAACTCCATGGAGAGATAAGAGATACATGGAGATGGAGAAGAAGAACTAGGAAGAAGTCTCCACCATTGAAGTTGTGTTCAAACTTCCTAAGCTCAAATCCAAAGGCCAAGCTCAATTTCAAGACTTGGTGAGTATTCTAACTCACTTTAGAACCTATATAGTATGTAGTAATGTTTAGCAAGAGTTTGATGTTGTATTTCGAGGTTCTAGACAACATGCAAGTCAAATCTTCAAATCTGGGAAGCTGAAACTTCCAGCAGAATGTTGTTTAGTAAAACGAACGTTTTGAGCAGTTCAAAAATGGGAATGAGGCTAGGTTTTTTTCGTGGATAAAGCTAACTCATTTATCTACAAATAACTCTTCTATAGCTCAGTCTAAATATCACTCCTTCATGGGTGAAATGCATGTACAACGCAGTGTTATAAATCTGAGAAACAGAAACTTTCAGCAGATCATAGTTTAGTAAAATGAACATTTTGAACAGTTCAAAATTGGGAATGAGGCTAGGTGTTTTTGTGGAAAACTCTAACTCATTTATCTACAAATAACACTTCTATAGCCCGGTCTAAATATGGCTCCTTAATAGGTAAAATGCACATGGAACACAGTACTATAAATCTGGGACAGAGCAGTCCGAAAATACAGAGATGTCTAAGTAAAATAAATATTTGGAGTAGCTCAAAAATGTACTTGAAGCTAGATTTTTTTTTACATGAAGATAATCCAATTATCTACAATGTTCTAGTTTTGAGCTTGATCTACAAATCAATTTATCATGCCCAAATAAATCATATCAATTCAGTTGATATAGTAAAATTAAATTCTGGCAGATTGTATTACTACTTGTATGATGTGTTTATTGATGATGCTTGCTTTTCGGTACCTGTGTGGTTATGGATATCATGTGCTATGGTAGTGCTATCGAGTAGATGAGTATGTTAGGGGCTTCATCTATATATATTATTGGTATTAAATCCATGAGCTACACGCTAGGTTTCCGTTGTTATGAATATAGTGTGATGACCATAGAGAGTTCATACCCAAGATAGAAGTATATTTTATGGCATGATTATTGCGTTAATAGTGATTGGATAGGTTTCCATTGTAAGTATATTACGACATAAAACAGGATAACGGATGTATAAACGTAACTTCGAAAGTACATTCGGAAGTCCTTTAATGAACTGAATTTTGAAATGAGTGACGAATGCGCGGTCGAGAAAACGTAAGGGTCGGTTGTACTATGTTAGAAGCAGATTATGGTAAGGATAATTGTCGGATAGGTAATCTGGGCAGCGGAGATCAAGATAGTAAGAAAAAGGGATGTGTTGTTGAGTTGTGACGCGGTGATTCTTTGAGTAAAGACTCCTTTCGGTTCTTCGTGACAAAATGGATGTTCTTGTACTCCGTAACGCTTTCGGTTCTTCGTGACGAAGCGGTGATTCTTTGAGTAAAGACTCCTTTTGGTTCTTCGTGACGAAATGGATATTCTTGTACTCTGTAACGCTTTCGGTTCTTCATGACGAAGCAGTGATTCTTTGAGTAAAGACTCCTTTCGGTTCTTCGTGACAAAATGGATGTTCTTGTACTCCGTAACGCTTTCGATTTTTCGTGACGAAGCGGTGATTCTTTGAGTAAAGACTCCTTTCGGTTCTTCGTGATGAAATGGATGTTCTTGTACTCCGTAACGCTTTCGGTTCTTCGTGACGAAGCGGTGATTCTTTGAGTAAAGACACCTTTCGGTTCTTCATGACGAAATGGATGTTCTTGTGCTCCGTAACGCTTTCGGCTCTTCGTGACGAAGCGGTGATTCTTTGAGTAAAGACTCCTTTCGGTTCTTCGTGATGAAATGGATGTTCTTGTAATCCGTAACGCTTTCGGTACTTCGTGACAAAGTGGTGATTCTTTGAGTAAAGACTCCTTTCGGTTCTTCGTGACGAAATGGATGTTCTTGTAATCCGTAACGCTTTCTGTTCTTCGTGACGAAGCGGTGATTCTTTGAGTAAAGACTCCTTTCGGTTCTTTATGACGAAATGGATGTTCTTGTACTCCGTAACGCTTTCGGTACTTCGTGACGAAGCGGTGATTCTTTGAGTAAAGACTCCTATCGGTTCTTCATGACGAAATGGATGTTCTTGCACTCCTTAACACTTGGGTTCTTTGTGACGAAGTGGTTGATGAATGATGAAGTGGTTGATGAAAGATGGTTTGATTAGCAAGAGACACTATGGGTTTGTAAATGATGTCGGATGTTAGAAATGAATGGTAGTGGCATTAAGAATGTCTAGACGAGCCTCCTGAATTGTTTGTATTCCTATCGAATACGTAGTCGGGTACGCTACTAGTTATAATTCGACGGTGAGAACGTAAAGATCCTAAAAGACATGTTGAAAGGCAGTAAAAGTATTACTGTTGTGTTTTACTATATACGTTCCATTTGATTTAGCTTACTTACTCAGCTTTCATAAGCTGACGACGTTTATGTCGCTGGACATTCCCATGTCCAACTTATCCAGGTAACGAGTACACGGGTTATGATGCTACGCAAGCGGAGAACGTGGATAAAGAGTACACCGAAGATGGCTATGGATATACTTGTTAGAGAGAAGACTAGTGGCTGTCTTTTGTAAATGTCTTTGGTGGAAAGATCTATCAGAAGACTTATTATAGCTTTTGTAAGGCCCTAGAGCCATAAGACTCTGATGTATCTACCATGATGTAATAGTTAACTAGTACAGTGGCCTTTCTTTGTAATATATCAATGTGAGAAGATGTTGGTTTTATCCTTTTGGTTGCGTTATTTATTATTAGTATTTGGTCATGGACAATTCGGTAATGCAACCAGTCATGTGCCTCAGGGTCCAAGATGGAAATTTTAAATTTTTCCCTATTTTGGCTACGGCGGGGCGTGACAGGGATTTTTGGTATCAGAGCTTTAGGTTAAGACGTGTACACCGATTGTCCTACACACTTAAGTTATGAACTGTTAGACCTTTTTCCATCTATGAATACATAAACCTTATGGTAGTTTTGTGATTAGCATGGCTCCTTATACATCCCGGATGGATATGGAGGATGGGGTTGATAAGGAGATTGACCCAGCAGTGGGTATTGACCTAGCAGAGGATGTTGACCCAATAGAGATTGCTGGTGAGGGGGAAGCAATGATAGTCATGGAGGCTGGAGAGCCAGAGGTTGAGGATGACTTTGAGGATGACTCTAAGGATGCAGATATAGAGCCTTTGGATAAGGATGAAGATGAGATAGTTGATAAGTTTGACCCGTACTTGGACTGGGTTCCACCTATGGAGATTCCAATCTTGGATGATGTTCTACCATATAAGTCAGATATGAAGGACTTTTGGGATAGGACTCCCAGGATCTAGAGCTTTACTTGTATTAGGACTAGTAGCCCATCTTTTTGTGTATATAGTATGTACCCAGGCATATAACATAAACTAGTGGTAGCGTGTATGCCTTTCTATGTAAATATTTGAAGTTATCTATAAAGATTTGTTTCCTCTACTTGATGAAATGTATTGATGTGATATGTACTCATATTAGAATTGTTAGCTATACCTTATATCGTTTATATATCTCGTAACCATAGTTAGGACTGGAGGGTAACCAGTAGTTATTCAGTTAGGTTCATAATACACAAACAGATGACAAGTCAGCCACCTCAGCTTAGGAATGGACCAAGGGGAAGACCTCCGACCCGTTTCCAAGGAAACAAACACCCGTGGAGTAGCGGTAAGAAACCAGGACACACCTTTCCCTGGAATAAGCATGCAAAACCAACTGCACCACAAGTACCAACCACTACTACTGGGAACAACAAGGATGTATATTTCAATTGTGGGATCCCCGGACTACACAGCCCCTAGAACCAACAACCGGGCTAATGTTATATGCTACAACTGACGCAAAAGAGGAAGCATGAGCATGGATTGCATTGCACCAAGAGAAAACTATCATGGGCCTACTACTCAAGGTCAAACTAGCAAAGGTCGACTAAATCCTATCATACCCGAGGCGGCCAGCTATGATGAAAAGGAATAGCAGAACTTGGAAGGTACACTCTTATTATATGCTAGTCGAGTTAAAGTACTTTTTGATACAGGTGCTACGAATTCGTTTATTGCCTTTGAGATTGTATGACGATTGGGTTTAGTACCCCAAGCACTTGAGGTAGCCCTAAACGCGGTATCACCTTTGGGAGTGACCGTGAAGCTAGGAAAGGTGTGTAAGGACTGCACTTTGATATTGGAGGATAGGAACCTACATGCAGACTTAATTATTCTATCAATGAAGGAATTCGACGTAATCTTAGGATTTGACTGGCTTACTAAGTATCATGCAAAATTAGATTGTGCTGGTAGATCGATCACATTTTCAGTACCTGGAAGTGCACCCTTTAGTTTTAATGCTACCCTACTAGTGACGCCTTTCTTACAAGTCGTTTAGCCGCTGTGGAAACTACAGGCTTAGATTTGACGATCGCTCGGATTCTGATAGTCCGAGACTATGAGGATGTCTTTCAGGACGTTTCTGGATTACCACCAAAGCGCGAGATCGACTTTTGTATTGAGTTGATACCCGAAACGACACCGATATCCAAGGCTCCTTATCGTATGGCCCCAACGGAAATGCTGGAGTTGAAGAAGCAAGTACAAGAGTTAGAAGATCTTGGATTTATTAGACCAAGCACGTCACCTTGGGGAGTCCAGGTTCTATTTGTTAGGAAGAAGGATGGAAATCTTCGACTCTGTATCGACTACAGAGAGTTGAATAAGGTTACTATTAAGAACAAGTACCCGCTTCCCAGGATAGACGATTTGTTCGATCAACTACAAGGAGCGATCACTTTTTTCGAAGATTGACTTACGATCTGGGTACCATCAGTTACTTGTCAGGCCGGAAGATATACCGGAAACAGCTTTCAGAACAAGATATGGGCACTACGAGTCCTTAGTTATGCCTTTTGGATTAACTAATGCCCCGGCGGTATCATGGATTTGATGAATCGGGTGTTCAGACCCTTCTTGGATCAATTCATCATTGTGTTTATCGATGACATCCTTATTTATTCGAAGAGTGATGAAGAACATGAGATGCATGTAAAGATTGCACTTCAGACACTTAGAGAAAATCATCTTTATGCTAAGTTCAGTAAGTGTGAGTTTTGGCTGAAAGAAGTCAAATTCTTGGGACATGTAGTCTCACAGAACGGAATTTCAGTGGACTCAACCAAGACGGATGCAGTTTCTAGTTGGAATAGACCAACCAACGCATCGGAAGTACGAAGTTTCCTTGGATTGGCTGGATACTACAGGAGATTCGTGGAGGGTTTCTCAAGGATCGCGTCTCCTTTAACCGAACTAACAAAGAAGGATTCAAAGTTTGAGTGGAAGGACAAGCACGAACGCACCTTTCAGGAACTAAAGGAGAGGTTGATCTCAGCGCCAGGGCTAGCTATACCCAAGAGTGGTGAACAGTACACTATCTACAGTGACGCATCATATCAAGGATTAGGATGTGTACTTATGTAGAATGGTCAGGTGATCACTTATGGATCCAGACAATTAAAGCCACATAAGTTGGACTACCTGATTTGGAATTGGCTGCAATTGTCTTTGTACTTAAGATTTAGAGGCACTGTCTCTACAGAGAGAAGTTTGACTTATTTTCGGATCACAAAAGCTTGAAATACCTATTCTCTCAAAAGGATTTAAACATGAGACAACGACGTTGGATGGAGCTACTTAAGGACTACGACTTTAATTTGCAATACCACTCTGGTAAGGCAAATGTAGTCGCAGATGCTCTAGGCAGAAAACCCCAAAGGTTAATCGCCTCATTTTTAATCAGGGAATGGAAAGCCTTAGAAGCTTTAACAGAATTTGACTTCCAGACTACAAGACCAGGTATTGGATGACCTTTTGGATGTCTTATGGTGCAGCCAACCCTCATTAACCGAATACTCGAAGCTCAAAAGAAGGACGAAGGATTGAGGAAATGGTTTGAGAAGGCGAAAGCAAAGGATCCGACTGAATGGAATATTGGAATAGACGGGGGATTCAGATGTAAGGACAGGTTATGTGTACCCAACACGGATGATTTGAGGAAAGACATTTTGAATGAAGCACACAAGTCGAGAATGACAATACATCCCGGTGGAACCAAGATGTACAAAGACTTAAAAAGGAACTTTTGGTGGGAAGGCATGAAGAGAGAAGTCGCAGAATATGTAGCAAAATGCCCTACTTGCCAACAAGTCAAGGCGGAACATCAACGACCGTCAGGATTACTACAACCGCTACCAATCCCAGAATGGAAATGGGAGCATATCACCATGGATTTTGTTGTGGGATTGCCGAGATCTCAGCAGAACCATGATGCTATTTGGGTATTTGTTGATCGGCTGGCCAAATAAGCCCATTTTACTACCTACAATATGACCTATTGTATCGAGAAGATGAGTCGAGTATACCAGCAACAGGTTGTGTGATTACATGGAGTACCGGTGTCAATCATATCGAAATGCAATTCGAGATTCACTACTAGAATTTTGGGAGAGTCTTCCGAAAGCAATGGGAACGTCTCTGACACTAAGTTCTGCATTTCATCCATAGACTGACGGATAAAAGGAAAGGATGAAAGCAGCGCAAAGCAGATACAAGAAGCTACGCGGACAAATGACGTCGAGATCTATAATTTAGAGTTGGAGATCATGTGCAATCGAAAGTTTCTCCGGCTCGAGGCATTGTAAGGTTTGGACAATAGAGGGGAAAGCTATCACCATGCTACATCGGACTATTTGAAATTCTAGAGCACATAAGGAAAGTCGTCTATAGATTGGCGTTACCACCGAAGATGTCGGGAGTTCATAATATTTTCCATGTAAGTATGTTGAGGAAGTGTCTTCGCAACTTGGCACACGAGATTGATTTCAAAGATATTACAGTAAACAACAATGCTACACTCGTCGGAGGACCTGTAAGAATTATGGATCACGGAATCGAGAAGCTAAGGAACAAAGAGATTCCGCTGGTAAAGGTTTAGTGGAAGCATCATGATGAAGGAGAAGCTTCTTGGGAGCCGAAATCGGAGATGCGAGAGAAGTTTCCATCCCTGTATAGTACTAGCTCATTCTGATTTCGAGGATGAAATCCTGTAATAGGTGGTAGAAGATGTAATACCTGTAATTTCTCTACATGCAATAATACGAGTTTTATGAATTTCTATATCTGGTCTATTATTATATTATTATTTTATTTGTGTGACTATATCAGTGTAATGTAATTACTAATTAGACTGTAATCACTGCACCGACTCGACCGTAATTAGAATTAACTTAGTCCCGTAACCGGACCCGGACGTTAAAAACAACACCCGTTTGCACGTAAATCGAGATTGACACGCATATCAAGAATATTTGCACACAAACTGAGGTAGTGGCACAAAACTCGAGGTGGACCCCACATGGTCGGCCACATGGCAGCCCATGCACCACATGGCACCACCTCCCTTGCCACTTGTCCACCTCTAGGACACTTGTCCATACATGTACACTCTAGCACATGCATGGTGACACATATCCCACCACCATCTCTATATAAACATGCCTATATTCATGCATTACACTCTTGGTCATTTACAATCTGCATATAGAGTTAGAGAGAGCTAGGAGATGAACTCCATGGAGAGATAAGAGATACATGGAGATGGAGAAGAAGAACTAGGAAGAAGTCTCCACCATTGAAGTTGTGTTCAAACTTCCTAAGCTCAAATCCAAAGCCCAAGCTCAATTTCAAGACTTGGTGAGTATTCTAACTCAATTTAGAACCTATATAGTATGTAGTAATGTTTAGCAAGAGTTTGATGTTGTATTTTGAGGTTCTATACAACATGCAAGTCAAATCTTCAAATCTGGGAAGCTGAAACTTCCAGCAGAATGTTGTTTAGTAAAATGAACGTTTTGAGCAGTTCAAAAATGGGAATGAGGCTAGGTTTTTTTGTAGATAAAGCTAACTCATTTATCTACAAATAACTCTTCTATAGCTCAGTCTAAATATCAATCCTTCATGGGTGAAATGCATGTACAACGCAGTGTTATAAATCTGAGAAACATAAACTTTCAGCAGATCATAGTTTAGTAAAATGAACATTTTGAACAGTTCAAAATTGGGAATGAGGCTAGGTGTTTTTGTGGAAAACTCTAACTCATTTATCTACAAATAACATTTCTATAGCCCGGTCTAAATATGGCTCCTTAATAGGTAAAATGCACATGGAACGCAGTACTATAAATCTGGGACAGAGCAGTCCGAAAATACAGAGATGTCTAAGTAAAATAAATATTTGGAGTAGCTCAAAAATGTACTTGAAGCTAGATTTTTTTGTACATGAAGATAATCCAATTATCTACAATGTTCTAGTTTTAAGTTTGATCTACAAATCAATTTATCATGCCCAAATAAATCATATCAATTCAGTCGATATAGTAAAATTAAATTCTGGCAGATTGTATAACTACTTGTATGATGTGTTTATTGATGATGCTTGCTTTCCGGTACCTGTGTGGTTATGGATATCTTGTGCTATGGTAGTGCTATCGAGTATATGAGTATGTTAGGGGCTTCATCTATATATATTATTGGTATTAAATCCATGAGCTACACGCTAGGTTTCTGTTGTTATGAATATAGTGTGATGACCATAGAGAGTTCATACCCAAGCTATAAGTATGTTGTATGGCATGATTATTGTGTTAATAGTGATTGGATAGGTTTCCATTGTAAGTATATTATGACATAAAATAGGATAACGGATGTATAAACATAACTTCGAAAGTATATTCGGAAGTCCTTTAATGAACTGAATTTCAAAATGAGTGACGAATGCGCGGTCGGGAAAATGTAAGGGTCGGTTGTGCTATGTTAGAAGCAGATTATGGTAAAGATAATTGTCGGATAGGTAATCTGGGCAGCGGAGATCAAGATAGTAAGAAAAAGGGATGTGTTGTTGAGTTGTGACGCGGTGATTCTTTGAGTAAAGACTCCTTTCGGTTCTTCGTGACGAAATGGATGTTCTTCTACTCCGTAATGCTTTCGGTTCTTCGTGACGAAGCAATGATTCTTTGAGTAAAGACTCCTTTCGGTTCTTCGTAACGAAATGGATGTTCTTGTACTCCGTAATGCTTTCGGTTCTTCGTGACAAAGCGGTGATTCTTTGAGTAAAGACTCCTTTCAGTTCTTCGTGACGAAATGGATGTTCTTGTACTCCATAACGCTTTCGGTTATTCGTGACGAATCGGTGATTCTTTGAGTAAAGACTCCTTTCGGTTCTTCGTGATAAAATGGATGTTCTTGTACTCTGTAACGCTTTTGGTTCTTCGTGATGAAACGGTGATTCTTTGAGTAAAGACTCGTTTCGGTTCTTCGTGACGAAATGGATGTTCTTGTACTCCGTAACGCTTTCGGTTCTTCATGATGAAGCGGTGATTCTTTCAGTAAAGACTCCTTTCGGTTCTTCGTGACGAAATGGATGTTCTTGTACTCCGTAACGCTTTCGATTCTTCATGACGAAGCGGTGATTCTTTGAGTAAAGACTCCTTTCGGTTCTTTGTGACGAAATGGATGTTCTTGTACTACGTAACTCTTTCGGTTGTTTGTGACGAAGCGGTGATTCTTTGAGTAAAGCCTCCTTTCGGTTCTTTGTGATGAAATGGATGTTCTTGTACTCCGTAACGCTTTCAGTTCTTTGTGACGAAGCGGTGATTCTTTGAGTAAAGACTCCTTTCGGTTCTTCGTGATGAAATGGATGTTCTTGTACTCCGTAACGCTTTCGGTTCTTCGTGACGAAGCAGTGATTCTTTGAGTAAAGACTCCTTTCGGTTCTTCGTGACGAAATGGATGTTCTTGTACTCCGTAACGCTTTCAGTTCTTCGTGACGAAGCGGTGATTCTTTGAGTAACGACTCCTTTCGGTTCTTCGTGACGAAATGGATGTTCTTGCACTCCTTAACACTTGGGTTCTTTGTGACAAAGTGGTTGATGAAAGTTGAAGTGGTTGATGAAAGAATGTTTGATTAGCAAGAGACACTTTGGGTTTGTAAATGATGTCGGATGTTAGAAATGAATGGTAGTGGCTTTAAGAATGTCTAGACGGGCCTCCTAAATTGTTTGTATTCCTATCGAATACGTAGTCGGGTACGCTACTAGTTATAATTCGACGGTGAGAACATAAAGATCCTAAAAGACATGTTGAAAGGCAGTAAATGTATTCCTATTGTGTTTTACTATATACGTTCCATTTGATTTAGCTTACTTACTCAGCTTTCATAAACTGACGACGTTCATGTCGCTGGACATTCCCATGTCCAGCTTATCCAGGTAACGAGTACACGGGTTATGATGCTACACAAGCGGAGAACGTGGATGAAGAGTACACCAAAGATGGCTATGGATATACTTGTTAGACAGAAGACTAGTGGCTGTCTTTTGTAAATGTCTTTGGTGGAAAGATCTATCAGAAGACTTATTATAGTTTTTGTAAGGCCCTAGAGCCATAAGACTCTGATGTATCTACCATGATGTAATAGTTAACTAGTACTGTGGCCTTTCTTTGTAATATATCAATGTGAGCAGATGTTGGTTTTATCCTTTTGGTTACGTTGTTTATTATTAGTGTTTGGTCATGGACAATTCGGTAATGCAACCAGTCTCGTGCCTCAGGTTCCTAGATGGAAATTTTAAATTTTTCCCTATTTTGGCTACGCCGGGGCGTGACACCAAGTACCCAGAGTGGATCACCAATATAGTGCCTGTCCTGAAGAAAGACGGCCGTGTTAGGGTTTATGTCGACTTTCAGGATTTGAACAAAGCCAGCCATAAGGATAATTTCCCTTTACTTCACATTAATATGTTAGTGGACAATACAACGGGACATGATCTCCTATCTTTTATGGATGGGTTCTCAGGGTATAACCAAATTCTAATGGTGCTCAAGGTTAGGGAGAAACCACTTTCATCACACCATGGGCACATACTGCTATAGGGTGATGCCGTTTGGGCTCAAAAATGTGAGCGCAACTTACCAGCGGGCTGCTACAACATTGTTGCAAGATATGATCCATAAGGAGGTGGAAGTGTATGTGGATGATATGATTGTGAAATCTAAGGAGAGAAAAGGGCACTTGGATGCGTTAAGAAAGTTCTTCGGAAGATTAAGAGAATTTAGAATGAGGTTGAACCCTTAGAAGTGCACCTTTGGAGTCACTACCGAAAAGTTGCTGGGGTTTCTCGTCACTCAGAGAAGGATAGAGGTGGACCCGACCAAAATAAAGGCCATAGTCGAAATGCAGCCACCCAAGAATGAGAAGGAGTTAAGGGGGTTTCTGAGTGGGATACAGTTTATAAGCCGCTTTATCTCAAAACTCACCCTAACCTGTGACCCTTTATTTAAGATGCTTAGGAAAAGAGAGAGGTTCGAATGGGATACCTTATGCTAACAAGCCTTTAAGAAGGTCAAAACCTACCTTCAAAACCCACCTGTCTTATCACCACCCTTACTCGAAAGACCTTTACTGTTGTACCTTTCCGTGTCCGAAGATTCAATGGGGTGTATGTTGGCCCAAGAAGGAGAAGAGGGGCATGTGGAAAGAGCATGTTGGGCTTTGGTCTGGTGCACCCGTCGCCTTAGGCACAACATGTTAGCCTTCCCCGTAACCCGGATATCCCCAGTAAACCCACTCAAATACCTGTTTGAAAAACCCGTGTTGACCAGTAGGATTTCCAGGTGAAACATGATGCTAGCTGAGTTCGATATTAAGTATGTTACCACCAAATCTGTGAAAGGAATAGTTATCGCTAAATACTTAGCGGATCTCGCAATAGAGTCAGAGGAAAAGGGTGAGCTCTGGTTCCCAGACGAAGGAGTGATGGGATAGAGGAGAATTTATGGAAAATGTACTTCGATGGTGCGGCTAATCAGTTAGGCTATGGGGTCAGAATCATCCTTGTGGCACCAGATGGAACTCCTACACTGTTAGTTTCAAGCCTAGGTACAATTCAACCAATAACACGGTAGAATATGAGGCGTGCATAATTAGAATGAAAGCGGCACTGGCCTTGAAAGTTGAGAAGATCGATGTTTTTGGAGATTCTAATTTGATCATATCTCAAGTCCGAGGTGATTGGAGGGTGAAGCACGAGAAATTAAGACCCTACCACGATTATCTGGAGAGTTTGAAAGTACAGTTCAAGAAGATATCATCCTATCACCTTCCCTGAGAAAAAAACCAACTGGCTGATTCCTTAGCAACCTTAGCCTCAACGATACAAATCCCTTCAAGAGTCACCATGATCTTGCTATCTATAGAAATAAGGAATCAACCTTCATTTGAGATGATCGCAGCCCTAAAAGATAAAGGAGAAGTGCCTTGGTATAAGGATGTTTGGAAATTCATTAAAGAGGGAGAGTACCCTGAAGGAGCTTTAGAGAAAGATAGGAAGGCGATTTGAAGGTTCTCTATCCAATTTGTGATTTATGCGGATAAGCTATGGAAGAAATCGTACACCGGGTATAATTTGGAATGTTTGTACGGAAAAGGAGGCTAAGAGAATGATGGAGGTAATTTATGAAGGAGTTTGTGGACCCCACATGAACGGGCATATATTGGCTAAGAAAATAATCCGCCAAGGGTATTACTGGACAACCCTAGCCAGAGATTGTTGTGAATATGTCAGGAGGTGCCATAAGTGTCAGATCCATTGATGCATACCCTGCACTCCCAACTCTATAGCATGACTACGCCATGGTCGTTTTCCATCTGGGGTATTGATATCATTGGTGAGATAGTCTCGAAGGCCTCTAATGGACACCGGTACATAATTGTGGCCATCGATTATTTCACTAAATGGGTGGAAGCTGCGTCATATGCAACTTTGAAGGTTAAGGATTGTGGACACGCGGCGTTCCACCTCTTTGTTTGTTTTTGTTTGAAATTTGATTTGGATCAAAGAAAGAAAATGGTCTGTTGAAAACAGATACAGAGTCGCCACTTGGTCTTTAAGGAACCAAGAAACCTAATTTTGACTCACCCAAATGGATAAAGAGCACCGGCCCTTCATAACCAAAGAACTTGGCTCGGGGTTTTGGTAGGAGAGATGAAGGAGCCTTTGTCGGGACTAAAACACCCTCAACTCACCCCGTCTTTCAACGGGCCTCAATTATCATCCAAATAATCATCTTATACTATGTATGGTTCGACAATTAATACTATGATAGGTATATTACATCACATAAGAATCTTGAAATAAAATATCAAAAGATAAGATATCATTCATAAGATCTAAGCCAAATATCACACAATGCAAAAGTGAAAGATCACACAAACAAACCTAGGAAAAAATCGTCTAATCACATATCAAGTAATCAAGTGTTCCTAATCTAAAAGGGGACATGGATTGTTCTTGAAACAAATAATCAAATAAATCGAAATATGCTTAGCAAGCTAGTATGATGCATGTTAAACTTTGAGAAAAAGAAGTCCTCTCAATCCCCGGGACGGATGAGAAAGGAAGATTAGATCAAGGGGGAAGCATGAGCGTGTGATCAAATTCATTCCTTATAATCTTCTTAGATTAGGAGTTACAAAAACCCCAAATCTTGCATGAATGCAATGTATGTATCTAGAATGTGCCAAGGTTGTAGTGTGTTTTGTGTTCATGGATTCCTAGAATGACTTAGAAGTCTAGAATGTGTATGAATGAGTGAATGAAATCATCATGAGATATGTACAAATGTAGAATGAATTACTTCCTAAGATATGAACTAATTTGGATTGCATGTAAGCATCAAATCAAAGGGGGAAAGTAAAATTGTGCTTGTTGTGAATAGTGGACAGAATAGTAGCATGATCTTTTGGAAATTGAAACGAGGGGTTAGGAATGTTTTCAATGCATGCTTTTTTATGGAGCTCTTCCTTAATGTGTCTAGAACACAACCCAAAATCCAATCTTTAATAACTATTAGAGATTGAGATAAATCATATGAACAATGGAGGTTACCTAGAAACAGAGTTCGTACTGTCGGCTGAAATGTCAAAATATCTTAGAAAATGAAATCAAATGATCTAGAGGCCCATTTTATACACAAAGTTCCCTAAGACATTAAAGTTAAAGGGAAAAATAAGTTAGGACCACTCTTTTTGGAAACATTTTCTGTAACACAAGTTGAAATTAGACCAAGCTGCTGTGACAGCAAAAATAGAATATCTGGAGAGAATGTTTGGGTCCAAATGGACCATTTTCAAGTATTTCAAAGTCAAACCAAAAATCATGGGTGTTCCCTAATAAGTTAGGAAGATTTTCAAAGTGGTCTTGCGTCCATACATTGAGTATTGAGTTCTAGAGAAATCTTCGAACTCATATCACTCACTGTTTTGACTCACTATTTTGAAGATTTTGGGAAAAACTTGATTTTTCTTTCTTGAAATCAGAATGAGAGGGGTTGAGAGGGGTTTTGAAATAGAGGTTTTGAAAGTATATTTTCAACATCAAATGGAGATTATAACCTCTTGGAATATCAACATCAAACTCATTATGAAGAACCCCCAATATTATTGGAGAGATTCATTTTTATTTTGAACATAACTTCAAGGATACCTTGGAGGTATTGAAGTTATAATCATCATCTATCAAACATGTTTTTGAGGTCAAGAGCTACTATCCATAAGGATTCACTCACCTCAAACTTCATGTCATCATTTAGAGGATGATGAACTAGTAAGTAAATAAAAATGTCAAAAAAAGAAATGAGGTTAGGAAGAGATGAACATGATATGAACAAGTAAGTAATTAACAATCAATAGATGATAATCAATGTGATATTGGACTTGTAGCTTGGTGTTTCACTCATAGATATAGACATTTGGACATGGAAGTAGCTTCCTAACTCAAAAATGCTTAGAGAAATGGTGATTGGTTGTATTGATGATGAAGTATATTGATGAATGGTGGAGGAAAACAAGATTGGAACTCACTTTCTATAGAAAAATAGTAGGAGGAAGCTCCTTTCTCACTTCTAAATCTATCTCTATCTCTCTTTCTCTCTACAACTTTGTCAAGCTTTGCACTTGCCCCCCCACCCCAAAAAAAAAAAATGAAGAGCAATGGGGGGTTTATATAGGCTAATTTGGGGTGGTTTTGGGGCTTTAGAAGTACTCCCATTGGTCCAAAACAACTGAAAACATAAAACTACATCGTTTTGGTTTTTAATTAATCAAAATGGATCCCCAAAAATAATTGCAAAAATATACTGTTCTGGAGGAGAGTGTCGCGGCGGCACTGGGCCTGTGCCACGGTGGCAGTGGGCCAGTACCGCGGCGGCACTGCTCCTCAATCGTCTGGATAATCCTGTTTAGGCCCCAGAGGTTCCGGTATTCGCGAAAAGGCCCTATTTCGTCCGAAATTCACAGACAATGCATACGAACTCCAAATTGAGGTTGTGATATACCGTTGGAAAGATAATAGAGTCTATTTTACATTTAAAAAAATAGTTTGGAGATAGGTCACTTTGAAAAGTTTTGCGGTATTTGCGATAAAGGCCGATTTGATCCCCTTTTTCGCCTTCGAAAATTCACAATAAACTCGTTTTAAATCCAAAAATTATGTGCGATATACCGTTGGAAAGCTATTGACCTCTAGTATCCATGAAAAATATTTGAAAATTGTTATGGCGCTCCGGTTCTAAAGTCAAATTTTGGTCAAACTGGTCAAACCTGGGATTCCCAGGAAGTTCTGGAAACCTCTTGGAGCTCCCAAGAGCCGACGTTTTCGCTCGATTTTCTTTTAAAACTCATCTTAATACTTTCCACATGATCTAGAATGATCCCAGCAAATTTGGACGATTTTGGTCAAACTTGGTCAAACCTTGGTCAAACCTGGTCAAATCTTGGTCAAACTGGTCAACGGGGACTTTCCGGGAACTTCCGGGGGTCTCTGGGAGCTGACGATTTCATCTGTTTTTTTTAAAAACTCATTTTCTTACTTTTCTTACGACATCGCATGTTTCCAAAACTTTTGGTCTAAATCTGGCAGTTTTGGGGCTTTCAGGGGCATTTTGGTCATTCTGAGAGATAGAACTAACTTCCAGGAGTCCTTTTGAGTCTTTTTCAATCATTGTGAACCACCAAGCTATGGGTCTCCTAAATCCGATAACCGAAAAAATGGGGTGTCTACAAGGATGTGGTGAGCTTCACAGAAAAGAACATAATTTGCAGATACGGGGTCCGAAATGAGTTCATTTCTGATCATGGCAGTCATTTCCACGGGGAAGTCATCCCACTCTTAGAAAAATACAAAATCACCCGTCATCAGTCGTCCCCATACAGGCCACAGACGAATGGGTCAGTAGAAGTGGCAAATAAGAATGTCAAAGCAATCTTGGGGGAAACGATGGACACGTATAAGGATTGGCATGAGAAGCTGCCATTTGCGCTATAGGGATACTGGACTTCCATGAGAACTTCTACTAGAGCTACACCATATTCACTGGTTTATGGGATGGAAGTCGTCCTTCCTGTCGAGGTAGAGATACCCTCTCTAAGGGTTTTGGCCAAATGTGAAATAACTGAGTTAGAGTGGACACGGGGAAGGTATGAGGAATTGATGTTGCTCGATGAGAAAAGGTTGGCTGAGATAAATCATACTCGGGGATATCAGAAGAAGATAGCTCGTGCTTTCAACAAAAAGGTCCACCCAAGGAACCTTGCTGAGGGTGACCTGGTCCTCAAAGAACTAAAAGTGCCTGTTTATAACCCCAGAGGAAAATTCAAACTGGGTTGGGCCATACATCATTATGACTCTCCTCTCTGGAGGAGCCGTCTATCTTATGGACCTAGACGGGGTTGAATTTAAACAACCAATTAACCTTGATCACCTCAAGAAGTACTTTATTTGAAACCACTTCTTTCAAAACCTCCTACGTTGATGAACTACGTTTGACCTGATTCCCGCTAGGGGATACGTAGGCAACCTGCTCGATTCGGTCATTCATAATTGTCTAAGTGGCACCCTCCATCAAGACTTAAACTGAACTACTGCAGACCTGATACCCGTTCAGGGATAAGTAGGCAGGCTCTCAAAAGCCTTCGATCCATGAAAAACTTAAGGAAAAACCCTGTATTAAAATAGGAGCAAACTAGCCTTTTCTCGGAATCACATCAAAGCCCCAAAACCAGGGGCAACCTCTGTTTGCTACCCGAAGAACCTAGATATTTACTTCAAACCGATCCCTAGATCTCCTTGCTATTAAAATGAGTACTACAAAAGAACAAGAAAAAATTCATGGTATAGAACGATTAAGACTTTAGGCAAGATTTAAAGAAAAGTGATAAAGAGCCAAGAAAAGACATTAAAAGGAGAATTTTCATGGATATATTAACCGGAAAAGTGAACACTTTGATTGAACATAACATTCTTTGGGAAGAAAAATAAGAAAATCACGTTCAAAAGAGTAAAGGATAGGTAGGAGTTTTCTAAATTTTTGTAAAATAAAGCTTTGTCCTATTATTTTGCTTTCATCCATGTATGTCTACAAAGTTTGTCTCTGGATCAGTGTCTGGATTCGAAGAAGGTACTCAATGGTAGGCACGACTGATGCAGGAACCCTCCAGAAGGGAGCTGACACTCTGTCATACCAAGCCTCGATAAAAGCCTTCATAATGGAAGGGCGCATGATCGAACTCCTCGTAAAGTCTGCAGTAATGTCCTCAATAACGTCTTGGAGAAGTCCATATTGGTGGACTATCCAGCCAGGAATATAGAAAGTGGTAGAATGCAAACTAGGCAGCCAAATGCCAGATCGCCTAGGAAGCCGTACTGCAACAGAACGGTAAATCCACTGTGGGCAGACCCAGTAGATATCACCGGAAGAAAGACCCTGAAGCCAACCGAATCAGGCATTGGCAGAATAAAACAAGTGATGAATCTCCATACGATCATAAAGAAGGAACCCGCGAAGGTGTGATGGGTGTATAAAGAGGTTTAGACGCTCCATGAGCCAAATTTGTAGGACGAAAGGCACTCCTGCAGATAACATAGCCTCAGCAGTGTGGGCACGGTCCAAACCAATCAAGGTTTTTCCAAGGATCAACATAACGGCACTCTTCATCTCCTGCAGACCATGAGTGATGGGAATGAGAACATCATAAGATGATTGAAAGAGGAAGTAAGAGAGCATAGCTACTGATAGTGCGCTACGCCAAATGATCTGATACCCACCGTCATAAGGATCCCCCATGGGAGCATAAAACAGAGCAAAGGCGCTCAAAATCAATCTATCTATCACAAACAAAAGAGCCTGCTACGTTTTGTGACGTTTTGAGAAGAGCGGCCAAGTCCTGAACATACACAACCTGCACTAGAGGAACCATCAGATCCGCTGAATGATCAGTGTGCAGAATAGTGCTAAACTCCTCGAATAAAGGAAAAATCTCTTGAGAGCCGAAGTGAAAGACATGGAGTGAGGGATCCCAACACTGAATAACAGCTTGAAGTAAGCCTTCATTTAGAATCATCCGTCGGAAAGAGAAGAGGTTGGTTAGTCGGAACCACTCAAAGTTGAGCCTATCAATACCAGAGAGAGTATCCATCCATAGGAAAAGGATTTGGGAACTAATGGGGGCCGTTGTAGTTGAAAGTGAATGGGAGGAAAAGGTGTTTTACGGAGTAGTGAAGGAAGGCTATAAATAGGAGTAGATCTGCCCAGAACACAAGGCGGCACTCGATAAAGTGAAACGGCACTCGAGAAAGTGTTGTGCAATAATCCGTAAATGTCGTACGACATTCACTGACTGCCGTTGCGGCACTCACTGAGTGCTGCGAAGGCCTAATCAAGTTCGCATGAAGCTATTTTTGACCAGGACTTGTTTGTAATGTTTTCAGCCCACCTACAAGCAGAAAACTGAATATATAATAAACGTGCACATCATACAGCACGTAGAACAAGACCAAGCTATGGTCACATTCATTCATTCATTCATACAAGAAAAAAGTAATGAAAATAAAAAGGGGGTTTCACTTGTCGCAGAAAATTAAAATAAAAATAAAAGGACCAAGCCATGGTCACACATACAATGAGCAGTAGTAAAAAGGGCAGAAAAGGTAAAAGCAGTCATAATAAAGTAATGCAGATACATATCCTATCACGACTACCCAAAAGCCGTCAGCAAAAACAAATGTGTGTGTGAGATACAGTCATCTAAATAAAAGTGTGTGTCCTTTCCATAAACACTCAAAACATAAAAAGAGAAAGGGAAGAGAGATAAAGGTGAGGTCAGCCCCAGCTCCGGCCTTGAGACTGACGCGTGACGCATCTGAGAGGCTCCTCCTCTGACTCTGTGTCACTCCCGCCGCGTCTGCCACCACCTCTGCCTCTACCTCAGTCGCCACTACTGCCTCCACCACTGCCTCTACCTCGTCTAGCACCGCTACCTCTAAGAGCTCCGCTATAATCAATGCTAAACTACTGGAGCCACTGCTTGAGCTCCCTCACTCACAAGGACAGCGCCCAGACCTCATCGTCCTGAATAAAAGAATGAATGAATAGCCTAATCTAATTATGCTAAAAAGTAAAAATAAGGGCAGTAATAGTTTACCCTGGCCCTCACCTGAGCCTCCGCATTCACCCGCACTCCATCAGCCTGAAAAAGGGAATCAGAAAAGAGAGGTCAAAAAGTCAGAAAGAGAACGCAAGTGCTTTAATCAAAAGTCAAGTTTTTAGAAAATTACCCCCCACTCTCGACCATTAACCCACTCTCTCACACAATGGGCGTAAATCAAGCCCTCCTCTGCATAGTCCCTCGGGACATGGTCACACTAGAGTGGAATGGTGGGAGCGCCCGCCTGATATCTAGGGACCGTGGTCATGACCTGCTCACCATAGGAGACTGTTCGGAGGCTCTAATCCTAAGGTGGTATGGCTGGAGCCCGAGTCGCAGTAGGAACAGGCTGTAAGGAAGGGGAATGAATTCAATGAGAACATATATATATATATGTGTGTGATAATGAACTACAGGAAGATTTGAAAGTTAACAGAAACTTACCCGAGTCACTTCCATCAGAGGGAAGTTCTTTATCAGCTTGTCGACTCGGAAGGCCTCATATCCGTCGGGGGGCTCCAGAAAATCCTGAATAGAGAGCCCAACTAAGGCGACTATAACCACTGAACCCTGGAGGGTATCTGTAGGTCTCATGGACTCGGGTAGAGGATGCGGCACATAGAATGAAGGAGCCGCCAGTGACTGCCTAGTCACCCTCTCCCCCAGATACCATGCCTGAGCGTCTGGACTGTCAAGCAATATCCTCTGTGGGTTATACCCAGCCGACTACTGCTTCCCCGAGGAAACGGTGGGAAGCACGTCGAGCCAGGGCTATCACCGGACGTGCGGCTCTCGTAGATTTGTCAGGAAATTCCTAAATGAAATGAAGTCATGAGCCCCGGTCTTCCGCCCGACCCGTTCCTTCGCCCATTTCAGTCCCTGGGGCATGATGAGGGCGTCCGCTGGTCGCATCTCAAGTGACATCATGTGTAGATACTCATGAGACCAGATCTGTAAGAAAGAAAGAATAACATAAGTCTCAATGTATATAAATAAAGAAATTTAAAGAATTCAAGGCTTGATTTCAAATTAAGGATTGACAGAAGGAGAGATGTACCTCCCAAGCCCTCCAGAAGCTGCCGGTGGAGCACAGGCGATCCCGGGAAATGTCACCCATATGTTTGTATAGGATGGCTAATCCTGCACCAGCCCAATCGTACTGATAGATCTATCCCATGACCTCCAGTGACCCCACCAGTGCCAAAGAGATCCTATCGCCTCTAGTACTCAGCATTGAACACCCCAACAGGTACATGATGAAACCTCGGGCCATCTGCTCATCTGTGAAGCCCTGCTAGCCCCTAAATGTATCCATGAACTACTTGGCCGTGACCAAGGTCTCCTCGGGAATGACTCCTAGCAATGACAGCACCTGATCATACTCTGTCACTGTATTGAGGTAGCGGAGTCACTCCCCCCCGAAGGGGATCCCTATGATCATGCTAAAATTCAGTGGGGTCATTGTCATCTCCCCGAACGAGAAGTAAAATGTGTTGGTGATATCCCACCACCGCTCGGAGAGAGCATGTATCTATCTCAGGTCATTAGAGCTTTTCGTCAAAAGCTTAACGAAGTCCCCGAAGCCCGCCATATCAATATAACCCCACACGGTCTCTCTCTGCTCCTCATACCAAGCAAAGCCATGGGCCAGGCTGCCATGCCCCTTCAGCACACTGGGCTGGACCTGCAAAAATCACAAAAATGGTGTCAATAAATGAGCAAGTAAAAGAAAAAGAAGAAAATAAAAGAAATAACAATTAATATATATATATATGTAATAAATAATAATAAAAAGGATAATGATAATAAAGGATGGAGGAATAATAAAAAGGGTGGAGGAGAAATCATTCAAGATACTTAAGAAATTTTACAAGGTTTGACGCTCGCACTCTTGATAACATGCCTCGCATCCTTAATGTGAGAAGGCTTAAAACAAATATAGGTTCAAGATATATTCATATCGATTTTGAATGAATAAAAAGGGGATCGTAGCGCTCAGAAGATGGTCATTGTTCATAAGGGATATTTGAAGTCTTGACTAGCATATGCCACATTCAAAAATCCTTGAGAAAAATTGAAAAAGAAAAAATGTAATAATAAGGTTAAATGTGGATAATTAAGCACAGATGCAATTGAAACGCTAGAAAATCCTACAAGCACAACATTTGCATTCATAAGAAGACATTTGAAGTTGTGTTGATTATGCATTGCATTCATAAAATTCATAAGCGAGGAGAATTACAAGAAAAGCAAACTAGAGGAGGCATGAATAAATGCCGGTGTAGATAGATGCTCGTCCGGATCCTGGAGCAAGAATGTAGGGTCAGAATGAGGAGTGGCCAAATACTTGGCCTTCTTTCTACTACCCGAACCGCTCGCCATGTCAAGTAACCTGTTAAACAGAGAATGAACTAAGGGTTGAACTTTCGAAAGTATTCAAGAAAACAACCAAAATAAAGAGAGTTTTGAGATTCTGATCGAGAGGAACTGACTCGTAGATCTTTTAGGTCAATACGTGATAATCGAAAAAATCTCCAAAGGATTTTGGATTGGAGAGAAAATGAGAGTGAAATGGGAAATGGGTTGAAACCAAGCATATAAGCAATTGGTCGCTTAAACGCGGCACTCGGTTTTTTGTGCCCGAACGTTGATAGAGTGTCGCACGGCACTCGCTGAATGCCACACCAGCACTTAGCGAGTGCCGCACGACAATCATGAACTGCCACAAAATTAAACATGTGTCGTGTTTGAGGTAGTTAAAAGATAATTTGTTCCCCCCAAAAATTTAAAATTGGGTCCCTAAAATTGAATTTAAACCCCCAAAATTTGCCCTCATTACACCTTTGGCCCCCAAAGATGAATTCCAAAACCGTATTGGTTCCCAAATTTGGAAAATTAAAATGAATTTGAGTCTGTTTGACTCCTGGTTTTGAAAATTTAGAGAATTTGAGTCTAACTGACTCCTGATTTGGAAAATTGAAAAGAAATTGAGCTTGTTTGACTCCAGAATAATCTGAATATGTTTTACTCTTAAATTTTGAGAATATAATAGATTTATGTTCTCAGTCCTCGCAACAGATTTGCGTTGGCCCCTCTTTTGAGAATATAACAGATTTACATTCTCAGTCCTTGCAACAAATTCGCGTTGGTCCCGCTTTTGAGAAAATAACATATTTATATTCTCGGTCCTTGTGACAGATTTGCATTGACCCCAATTTTGAGAATATAACGGATTTCTTTTCTTGGTCCTCGTAACAGATTTGCATTGGCCCCACTTTTGGGAGTATAACGGATTTATATTATCGATCCTCTCAACAGATTTGTGTTGGCCCAACTCTTGGGAGTATAACGGATTTATATTCTTGGTCCTCGCAACAGATTTACGTTGGCCCAGCTTTTGGGAGTATAATAGATTTATCTTCTCGGTCCTCCCAATAGATTTGCGTTGGCCTCGCTTTTGGGAGTATAATAGATTTATATTCTCGATCCTCGTAATAGATTTGCATTGGCCTTGCTTTTGAGAATATAACGGATTTATATTCTCGGTCCTCGCAATAGATTTGTGTTGGCCCCACTTTTGAGAATATAACAGATTTAGATTCTCAGTCCTCGTAACAGATTTGCGTTGGCCAGTCTCCGAGAATCTCCTTTGGTTACCGCACCACGCATCATGCAATAAACACATGAAACAGAGCAAACATACCCGACGAGGCCAAAGGGCTACAGATTATCAGAGCAAACGTGCATCGACACTGGGGCCTAAGTCGCGAAGCGCTGCCCAGTCGATTATACTCGTCTGTACGCTCACAAAGCATCAACCTAAGGGTTATAGGAACTCAAAATTTTAGTAGCAACTCATCTTTGAGATAACGTAGAACATAGACTGCATTTAGGCACGTCAAGATGGCTTAATCTCGAACCATGTCATTTATAGAGCATAAAATTGCATTGACCATCGTCATTTGCATAAGCACATGTATCATGATAGGATAAGTGCGTTCATCCGTACGATTACTTGTGCTTGTGTGTGTGTTCTCCCTTACTCGAACTACGTATTGGTCTAATTTCTGAGGGGATACGTAGGCAACTCATCATAGAGCACAACCAACTAGAACCTTGCCACGTGCCTTTTGTAACGCATTTTGTTTTTACCTAAATTCATCAGTTTGGTCAAAAGCTTGTCTTCACATAGGCTTTGAAGTTCACTTACGAATATGAGTTCCTTCACAAGCTTCGTTAAAGAGGGGCAAACTATAGACACCCTAATTTTGACCAAACGTCGAATTAAGAGGAGTATTACCTCCAGATCTGATGATGACAATGTCCAAACTAATCTGGGGGTTCCAAAAATAATTTAAGCTCTTTAAAAGGCTCTGCGATTTAAACAAAATAAACGAAGGAAGAAAAAAGAGAAAAGAGGGGATAAGAGAAAATGGCACAGGGCAGAAACTATGGCAGTTACGGGTTGCCAGTGTGGCATTCATATATTGTCGGACTTGCAGTCAGTGAATACCGTAACGGCAGTCACTAAATGCCATTAAAATGTGCCAAATGCCACAAAAATGGGAAATCCTGAAAAGATAGCAGTTCCTGGAGTTGTCTGCGGCATTCAGTGAATGTCGGTACGGCAATCATTGCTCTTATCCCCTCTTTCAAACAAAGTTCTAACTTGATTATGAAATAAAACGAGTGTACCTTCCAAGTTTTGATATTCCTCAGCATCGTATCCTGCATTGACAATGATTATGGCATTCACTCTAATCTATACTTCCTGTCTTTGTTATCCTTGAGCAGGCGCTCCATTGTAGCCTCCATGAGGTGCTCGGCAATCCTTGCTCATATGACCAAGTTTGCTACAATTGCGGAAGATGAGATTATTATGGCGGTTGGGCTTGGGAGCTGTCTAATACCTTATAATGTGTCCAAGAACTCCACAGTTAAAGTTTCCATCAGTGTTCTATCACTGGGTGATGGGCTATGCCTGAGGTAGTCCTCGCTGTTGATTTTACTATCGAGGAAAGTTA
Source organism: Hydrangea macrophylla (assembly GCA_033977485.1). NCBI lineage: Eukaryota > Viridiplantae > Streptophyta > Magnoliopsida > Cornales > Hydrangeaceae > Hydrangea > Hydrangea macrophylla. Next base: position 5,091,718 of record CM066990.1, on the reverse strand, counting down.
GCTTGGGGCTTCTTTGTACCATCCTAAGTCCGCTTGGTTCCTTGGTAGTTTTTAGTCTGGGGCTTCCATCCTTGATTGTTCTGAGGTGGCTGAGCGGGAAGTTCCTTAGTTGGAAGGTTCTGGGCGAAGGTCAATTCACTTATGGTCCTTGTATAGGATAAGCATCCTTATCTAAACTTGAAGCAAGACGGACTATCCCTTCAAATGTCTGGTCCAAATGGCCTATCATCATGTGTCGGAGGAGTGGGTTGAGTCCATGATAGAATCACTTAACCTTCTTGGTAGGGGTATCTATCATGTGCGGAGCGAAACAAGAAAGTCGCTCGAATTGTGTGTATATTCCCTGACCGTCTAGTTCCCTAGAGCTCGGCTTAGAAAATTCCTTTCTTGCTGATATCTTTCATCCTCAGGAAAATACTTCTCAAGAAATTGAATCTTGAATGCTTATCAAGGCATTCTCCGTGTAGTATTGATTCCAATTGTAGCTCTCTCGGTCTCCCACCAGTCTGTGGTGGCGTAAGTTAATTGAAATGCGGCCAAACATCTTATGTCAAGTTAGCTACATTCTAGGGCTTCGAAGATTAGCTCCAACTCTCATTTACATTGTTCGCATTTCCATTATCCTGCCATGCCATTGAACTTCTCAAGTCGCAGGCTACGAAATTGTTCCAATAGCTTATCGCTTGTCTGGCTCAAAGGAGCAGCGTGTTTGTTGCGTTGTTTCCATTGTTAGCTCAATGGGTGGCATTGTTGTAAGTGTCTCCAATATATTCCATCATTGGATTAACACTTCGAAGACTCCAGTTGGGTCCATACCCTCAGGAATGGGTGCTCCCAATCACGCTTGATATCTCGTGTTCCCAGTTATTATGTCTCGTGTGAGGTGTACATATGAAAGATCTAATGATTAGCTGGCAATCTTCTCGAGGAAACATGAAGGGAAAATTAGGTTTCAAAAAAATTAATTTTATGCGCAGCAAAAAGACAAAGTTGAAAATTTTTTATTGGTATGCCCGGACCTACTACTTATCAATTCTATAGATGCGTGCTACAAAAGAGACAAAGATTATACCTCTGGTCTTGAACCCAATTATGTTTCTCTTCTTCCTTGATGGTACAGTAGCCTCCACTCGATGGTCTTCACTCCTATGTCTCCTATGAACACTTCTGGAAAGTCTAGAGATGGTGGGATCCCTAATAGAAGGGATAGAGAAGGTTTAGGAACCCTAAAATGGTTTCTACATCTTTCTAAGTGATAAAATGACGATTAAGAAATTCTATACGCAGCTTCCCTATTTATAGATTTCCAAACTGACTTTAAGCCTTCGATCGATCGAAGTGCTTTGATCGATCGAATCTTCGATCGACTGAAGAACTTTCGATCGATCGAACATGTCTTGACTTCAATCGATCTTGACTTCGATCGATCAAAACTCTTTCGATTGATCAAACTTGTCTTGACAACATCGTCTTGTGCCTTTCTAAGCATCCTAGTAGAGCTAAGAGTGGGACATCCTAGGTTCTTAATTGTTGGCTCAGACCAGTTATTCATTCCCTTGTCCAAACTCTTTTATGAGAAAATTAACCAACTGGTCTGTTAATGTTTACTCCACAATAAAATGATAATTGCACTCCAACACAGAAGAACATATCCGAAGCAATAACTAGAATTGTATGGTGTACTAATGTCCCTCTACCATTAGCATTCATAATCATATTCAGGCAGTAGGATAAATTGTTACAGTCAACCTAGTGATTACATCTTTCATTCCTTGAGTCCCATTCACCCTTCATGATTACCAAACATGTTGACAACTCTTATCAACAAGACTACAGTTCTCAGTAATCAACTTGGTGACATTCTCAAGGGAATGCTTACTCTCTATCAGAGGATAGATTCTATCTTGGCAATATATGTTCACAACCCTATGAACATGACATACCCATGATACACAGGTGTTGATCTTTAAGATCTCAGTGATTGGTAATTCAAAGTAGTCATATCCACAGTTTGTGTTCACAATCGTCTCAAGATTGAGAACACGTACCTTATATAAGTTATGAGTTCCTATTGACTGTTGACAGTCTTAAGTGTCAATAGGAAAACTCAGGTCTATCAATGCACTATAACCACTGGTATATCAACCAAGAATTATACTCGAGTGATTGAGATTCATCACTCCATCCAATGGTAGTTAATCATGCTACAGTGTAAACCTAATGAGATATCCACTCTCATCATCCACTGTGATAAATTCTAAGTATCAAAGAATAGTAATTTATATCTCACTTGTATGTATCTCATCACACACAAATTTTTTACTATGATACTTAAGGATTAACAATCATCTCATGAAAGAAACATACACAATGAAATGTAAAGTTGATATCCATATATTAAAATGCCAATGTCTCATACATAAAGTAATGGTTTGAGGGCACAATCTCAGCAAACTCCCACTTGCACTCATAACCATTCAGGACTACATCTGAGACCTAGACTATCTAGATGAAGATCAAAGACCTTCTGGGGCGAGGCCTTTGTAAATGGATCCACAAGATTGTCAGTGGTGGCAATCTTGGTAACAGTCACATCTCCACGTTGAATAATATCTCGAATTAGATGATATTTTCGCTCTATATACTTTCCATTTTTGTGGTTCCTTGGCTCCTTGGACTGAGCCACTACCCACTATTATTGCAGTATAGCGTAATAGATGACAGCGACCTTGGTACCACCTAAAGCTCCATAAGGAACTTCTTGAACCAAGCAACTTCCTTTGCAGCTTCACAAGCAGCTACATACTCAGCCTCTGTAGTTGAGTCTGTAATGCATTTCTGCTTAATGCTCCTCCAACTAATAGTACCACCTCCTAAGGTAAAGAGATGTCTGGATGTCAACTTCCATGAATCTTTATCTAACATAAAATTTAAGTAAGTGTATCCCATTGGAATCAACTCATCCACACCGTACATAAGCATGTAATATTTAGTCCTTCTCAAGTACTTAACAATGTGCTTGACGGCTATCCAGTGCTCTAGACCTGTATTCGACTAAAACCTGCTAACCATGCCAAAGCCAAAGTAGATATCGAGTCTAGTGCATAACATCGCATATATAAGACCTCCCACTGCCAAAGCATAAGGAACTCCTGCCATACGTTTCCTCTCCTCCTATGTCCTAGGACACTGGTCCTTAGAGAACGCTAAACTATGCCTAAAAGGTAATAAACCTTTCTTCGAATTGTCCATGGAAAACCTAATTAGCACCTTATTGATATAACCAGCTTGAGATAATCCCATTACCTTTTGCTTATGATCCCGAAAAATCGTTATCAAAAGGATGTATCTCGCTTCTCCTAAATCCTTCATATCAAAAGTACTAGCAAACCTAACCTTAATTGATGACAATGCCCCTACATCATTTTCAATGAGTAGAATGTCATCAACATAAAGCACAAGAAAAAGCTACCACTTTGCCTTCACACTTCTTGTATACACAAGGTTCATCCAAATTCTGTCCGAAACCAAACAATTTGACCACTTTGTCAAAATGAATGTTCCAACCCCTAGATGCCTGCTTAAGCCTATAAATGGACTTTTGCAACTTGCATACCAAGTTACCTTTCCCACCAGCTATGAACCTGTCTAGTTGCTGCATATAGATGTCCTCCTCAAGATTTCCATTCAAGAATGCAGTCTTGATGTCCATCTGCCAGATCTTATAATCTAGACATGCCATAATGGATAAGAGTATTCTGATGGACTTGAGTATGGCTATCAGCGAGAAGGTTTCCTCATAGTCAATGCCCTCTCTTTGAGTATAACCTTTCGCTACAAGCCTTGCCTTAAAGGTCTCAACCTTTCCATCAAAACCTCTTTTCCTCTTATAGACCCACTTACAGCTAATGGATTTAATATTAGCAAGAAGTTCTACAAGATTCCAGACCTGGTTAGAATCCATAGATTCCAATTCAGCCTTCATAGCTTTTACCCAAAGAGTTGAATCAACATTAGCCATTGCCTCTTCATACATGGTAGAATCATATTTGGATTATATGGAGATCGCTTCAAAAACCTCTCCTAAAGAACATGTATCTGTCTGGCTGGCTGACTATCGTTCCACTACAACAAGGTACCAGTGCAAAAATGGGTGAAGAAGTGGTATTTTCTTATCATAAATTGTTATCAACTGCGGGTAGGACTGAGGGCTCTCCTTCTATCTCTTTTACATCTATCCTTCCCTTAGGTTTGTGGTTCATGATATAATTATACTCCAAGAAAATAGCATTTGTACTAACAAACACTTTCTGTTCTCTTGGATCATAAAAATAACATCCATAAGTACCCTTTGGATACCCTACAAAGTTACTTTCGATCTAGTTTCCAATTTGCTCATCTTTCCTTTCAACACATGTGTTGGACACCCCCATATCTGGAGATATTACAAAGAGGGCTTGTGTCCAATCCACATTTCCTGTGATGTCTTAGGAATGGATTTTCTTGGAACTAGATTTAGTATGTATGCAACGGTTTCCAAAGACTAACTTCAAAGAAATAATGGCAACTCAGAATAACTCATCATCAACCTAGTCATGTCTAAAAGAGTCCGCTTCCTTCTCTCTCCTACACCGTTCTACAGAGGCATACCAGGTATAGTCAACTATGATAGAATCTCATTCTATATGAGGTGATCAATAAACTCATTAGAGAGGTACTCACCACCTCGATCAGATCGAATGGCCTTGATATGTGTTCCCAATTGCTTCTCCACTTCAGCCCTAAACTCCTTGAACTTTTCAAAGGCTTCAGACTTGTGCCGCATTAAGTACACATATCCATACCTAGAGTGGTCATCAGTAAATGTGATGAAATACTCATAATCATCCCGTGCTCTAATATTTATTGGTCCACTCACATTAATATGAACTAATTCCAACAATGCATTGGTCCTATTGCCCTTTGCAGGAAAGGACCTTTTAGTCATCTTACCCTCTAAACAAGACTCACAGACTTCCATTAGTTAGAGAACCAAATCGCCTAAGATCCCTTCTTTTACTAGTTTGCCAATCCTATTGAGATTGATATGGCCAAGCATTGTTGGATTAGTGGAAAGTTCCTTTCTTTTAGATGGTACAGTTATCACTGAGTTATTAAGTTCCATATTATAATCTTTAGAAATACTTGGAGTGATCACATATAAGCCGTTAGTTTGAATACTAGAACATATAAAAGAACTAGGGTGTGTTTCGGCCGGAACGGATCGGAAAACACCCTTCAGAAATAAAATTTCTAAAATTTTTTGAACACCAAAAAAATTCTAATTCGGATTCCGGTTCCGAAATTTTGAAATTAATTTTTTCTATTTTGATTCTGAAATTTGGAAATTTCAGATTTTTTTAGAATCGGAATCTTTTGAAAAGTTTCGAAAATTTTCAGAATTATTTTGAAATTTTCCGTTTGTGATGATTATCATACTTGTCTTTCAATTTACAGAAACACTTGTCATTTCTTCTTTTCATTCTTTACCGTTGTGGGATGAAGCTAAGTTTCGGAATATTTCGAAGAACTTTCAAAAATTATAGTTTTAGATTTTCTTCAAAAAAATTTGGAATACTTTCGGAATATTTTTCATAAAAAATTGTTTCAGAATATTTTCAAAAAACTTTTAGAATTTTTGGAATTTTTGGAATTCTTAAAACAATTCTGATTCCCATCCAATTTTTTTAAAAATTTTCAGAATTCAGAATTTCAGAATTCAGAAAGCATTTTTGGTTTCCAAAATAGGAAATTTTCAGAACGAAATTGGTCGGAATCGGAATCAGAATTTCCGTTTCAAATGACACCCCTAAAAAGAAGCATTTCTTTTAATGACAACTTCAGTTCCAAAATAAAAAGAATAACCTTTTTTTGATAAATCCAAAACTAAAATTAAATTACGTCTCATTAAAAGGACGTAAAGTACATATGATAAAATTAATATCTTATTGTCCTAAAATTCTAAAACTACCATTCCTATAGCAACCACAGAAACGGTTGCACTAGATCCCAGAGTTAGCATGATCTCCCCATCACTGCATTTCTTGGTCGATCTGAACCCCTGCAACGAATTACAGATATGGTTAGTCGTACTAGAATCAATAAACCAAGTATTTGAAGTATCCGTTATAAAACTTACTTCAATCATATGTGATTCGATCATACCTTGAACTCTTGTAGCTAAGAATTACGGACAGTTCCTCTACCAGTGGCCCTTCTCACCGCATTGGAAACACTTTCCTTTGCCTTGGCCACCCACCTTTCCCTTGCCCTTACCTTGTCCCTTAGATTTTGTAATCTTAGGGACCAGTCAAACACTTAGACCACCAGTGCCAGCCTTTTTCTTCCCTTTCTGACCTTTCAACGTGATCGAGAAGAGGAAGTGCTTTTTTCAACGTTCAAAATGTTGCCCCCAAGTTTGATCACCCCTTTCGCTGCCAGTAAAGAACTCATTCATTAAGAAATTCATTTGATTCATGTTACAGTTAAGTTTAAATTGAGCAAATGACGGCGACAGCGAATTGAGGATCATATCAACTTGGGTCTGTGCATCGATGTTGGCACCCAGGGTCTTTAGTTCATTTAAATAATTGGAGTCCCTTTCAACATCTTCGCACTCATTATCTTTTGCGTAACAACCTATATAGCAGTCTTCCATGTTCCCCAAACATTTTTTTGGGGATCTTGATAATGGCACTAGCAGAGTCATTCGATTGGAATTGGTGTTGCAACACACCAGCCATAGAGGCCAGAATGTAGCAACGGGCCATTCCATTCAATTTCTTCCATTTATTGAACTTGCGTCTAGCAGCTTCCGAAACATTTGTAATAGGTTCTTCAGGGCATAGGGTGGTGAGGACATAAATGTGATCCTCCGCAGTTAAAACGATGTCAAGGTTATGTTTCCATTCTGTGTAGTTATTTCCTGTTAACTTGTACTGAGTGAGCATAGTGAAAGTGGACTAAATGTAGATCCAGACATTATGATTTACTGAAAAAACAAACAGACAAAATAAATATGGATATCAGAATTTGACAACTTGAAATAAAAGAATCCTTAAAACTCTTATTTTAAAATAAAGTCGTTGGAATATCGAAAAGAAAGATTAAAGCCTCGGTGTAGTGGTCAATATTCGATCTTTAGATTAATCATGACTTGTCCACTATGCAACTCTTGCAAAACAAGTTATAACTCCCGAATCTATTTGTTCTCTAAGTTTCTGAACAATGTCCCGTGTAGGGTTCCTTATCCATAGCTTAGCTAGTGTGTAATATTAACTAGGATCCAATCACAACTGCCTCAAGTAGTGTCTCCGTGTGGTAGTCACCCTCTAACACGTTTGATTGATCCTATCCATAGGAAGTTCACATCTAGTAACCAATGAGTAGTGTATACTCCATATGAAATGATCACCCATGGCGAGGTAACACAGAATGCACTACTCATCTTAAAGTGAACTGTTAATGGAAGATCATGGGAGTTATAATAATAATTCCCTCTCCCACTATATTTAATAAATAAGGATTTTGTTTTTAGGAAAAAAAATGTTTCTACTCATTTCCCATAGACTTTCAGTGTCTATTGATGAGTTAAAACGGTTTTTGAATTTTATTTTAGGAAAACTTGTTTTTCATGCACGCAAGTAGTAACAATATGTAATATGCCAATCACAACTAAGCACATAAAACAAAAAACTAAAATTGAAATAAAAGCATCCAAATAATGCCTCTATCTCCCAAGGCTCTATCTTCATAGAACCTCTTTCTTGGTTGGTATGCCTCTGGCTCCATCTTCATAGACTTTGGCTTGCTCTTCCATCTTCATGGATTTTCTAATTCTATAACATTGGTCATATGCTTCTTTCAAAGCTTACAATTTATCTAGAAATAGAAAACAATAATAAAATAACAGGCTAGGAAAACAGGTACGACTTTCCTATTCACAGGATTGAAGTCGCAACGCCCTTTACACACACCTTAAAATCGAACCAAAATTAAATGTACACCAATCATAAATATTTGAATACAAAATTTAAAACAAAACTTGATGCCATGGGAGATAGTAGACTAATCTTCCTGTAAAAGGGTGAGTTGTACACACAACCACGCAAAATATAACCATTAGAATTCATAATTGACTTGCGTATTCCATTAACTCTTCAGACTTCGTTCGATTGAAAAAGCTTCAATTAATCCAACTTTTGATCAATTGACCAAGGTTCAAACGATTGAATTCAAAATTTCACAAACTAATTCAAAAATTGTCAGAACAGTATAAAATAGTAAGTAGATAATTTTAATACTTTTAAAACTGTGAAAAGAAGATCTGGACAGAGAATTAGTTTCAATCAATTGAATAGACATTAATCGATCGAATAGAACAATGTTCGATCGATCGAACTATGATCGATCGTTTGAAAACCACACTATTTTGATCAATCAAAACACTTTCAATTGATCGAATACAGGCAATTTTAATCGATCGAAACTGCTATGCATCCAATACAATCACAGAATTGGTTTTTGCTGTGAAAACACTATAGAAATAGATTTGTGAGGATGTAGTTTCAAAAATAGTTCTATAAACATCATGCGAATCAATCTAGTGTTCCAACACACATCTATAGATCCAAATAAGCATGGCTCGGATACCAATTGAAGGGAAAATTAGGTTTCAAAAAATTTTATTATATGCGCAGTAGAAAGATAAAGTTGAAAATCTTTTATTAGTATGCCCGGATCTACTACTTATCAATTCTATAGATGCGTGCAACAAGAAAGACAAAGATTATACCTTAGGTCTTGAACCTAATTCTGTTTCTCTTCTTCCTTAATGGTACTGCAGCCTCCACTAGATGGTCTTCACTCCTATGTCTCCTATGAACGCTTCCAGAGAGGCTAGAGATGGTGGGATCTCTAATGAAAGGGATAGAGAAGGTTTGGAAACCCTCAAATAGTTTTTGTAGTTCTCTAACTGATAAAATGACGATTAAGAAATTTTGTATGCAGTTGCCCTATTTATAGATTTCCAAACTAACTTTAAGCCTTCAATCGATCGAAGTGGCTTCAATCGATCGAATCTTCAATCGATTGAAGAACTTTCGATCGATCGAACTTGTCTTGACTTCAATCGATCAAAACTCTTTTGATCAATCGAACTTGTCATGATAACATACTCTTGTGCCTTTCCAAGCATCCTAGTGGAACTAAGAGTGGGACATCCTAGGTTCTTAATTGTTGGCTCAGACCAGTTGTTCATTCCCATGGCCAAACACTTTTATGAGAATATTAACCAACTGGTCAGTCAATGTTTACTCCACTAGAAAACGATAAATGCACTCCAACACAAAAGAACATATCTGAAGCAATAACTAGACTTGTATGGTGTACTAATGTCCCTCTACCATTAGCATTCATAATCATATTCAGGTAGTCGAATAAATTGTTACTATCAACCTGAATAGTGATTACATCTTTCATTCCTTGAGTCCCATTCACCCTTCATGATTACCAAATATGTTGATAACTCTTATCAATAATATCAATACGACTTCAATTCTCAGTAATCAACTTGGTGACATTCTCAAGGGAATGCTTACTCTCTATCAGAGGGTAGATTCTATCTTGACAATATATGTTCACAACCCTATGAACATGACATACCCAAGATACCCAGGTGTTGATCTTTAAGACCTCACTGATTAGTAAGTCAAAACAGTCATATCCACAGTCTGTGTTCATAATCGTCTCAAGATTAAGAGCACATACCTTATACAAGTTATGAGTTTCTATCGACTGTTGACAATCTTAAGTGTCAGGAAAACTCAGGTCCGTCAATGCACTGTATGCACTAGCATATCAACCAAAAATTATACTCTAGTGATTGAGATTCATCACTCAATCCAATAGTAGTTAATCATGCTACTGTGTAAACCTAATCAGATATCCAGTCTCATCATCCATTATGATAAATTCTAAGTATCAAAGAATAGTAATTCGTATCTCACTTGTTTGTATCTCATAGATACACAAATTACTTACTACGACACTTAAGGATTAACAATCATCTCATGAAAGAAACATACACAATAAAATGTAAAGTTGATATCCATATATTAAAATGTCAATGTCTCATATAGAAGGCTTAAATCAACGATAGAGGAGTAAAACCACCCTAAAGCAACATACTTTAGGTAAGCTCCACCAAAATAGTCAAGCTATTCTCCCAACAATCTTGACATGGTTGGCTAGGCGGAAGATAACTATCCTAGGGAGTTAATATAAAAGGACCCTAAAGCCATACGCTTTAGGTCAGCTTTTCTAACATGGTAAAATTCTTTTACCCATAACCTTGACAAAGGTTTATAGGCAGAAGATGACCATCTTGGGATCTGACTCAAGCAAAAGGTTCTAAATTAGGCTGAATCTCAACTCTTATCCAGTTCCCAAGAACTCATAAGGCTCAAAAGTTCTAAGGCAGCTTTCCCGAGCATTCAGACAATGGCAAACGGCTTCAGACACATTTGCAAACTTGCCTCGATATAGCATCAAGCCAACTTTGGAAATGGAGGGGCAACTGATACGCCCGAAATTGGCTCCACTCTATAACCGAGCGGTTCCACTCAACAACAGGTCTCTATCTCGACCAAGTCATGCATTGTTCGTTGGATAAGCGCTAGCTCGGGCAGTGCAGAATATCTGAGACTTCCCGATCGTGTAGCATGAGGCTCAGTCAGAGAAGCTCGGCCTATAGGTTGGGACAACATCGTCACCAAATAGCTTGGGAAGAGTATATCTAATTCATTAGCGCGTCCCATACTATTCAGCTCCAACAATCAAGTCATTACCAGGGCAGAGGCCTCCCGAATAGTTTATCCACAACCCGAACAACAGGTTGGGGAGACCGCATAGGTGGTATGATCCAGAATATTTTAGATAGTTTATTGCTCAAGTTAAAAGACTAATGGCATGTATGGAAAGTTTTTTAATACAAATAAAAAACTCACTTGATTTATATCAATCATATGCTAATCAGGGTTGGATTACTTAATCTGCCCAATTTTCTTGTATGAGTAGGTCTCTTCCATCTATAAAAGAGATCACTCATTCCCATAGAAAGGGATCAACTTTTCAATCTAGAGATACCTCTATAGTAATTATCATCGTGCCCGACTGACCTACGGTAGCTTCAAACTGTTGTTGGTTCACCAAAGGTCCCCGACTTTTTATAGTATAGAGAACGTGCTTAGGCTCACACGTGAACATAGGTTCCTTCATTAATAGGGTTGAACCACATATAAAAAAACTAGTCTCCCACTGTCTCTCTCTCTCTCTCTCCTTAAATTGCTCTAATTTATCTTAACCAAATTTTAGCATCATCAGAATCTACCCTCTGATGAAGAGTAAGCATTCCCTTGAGAATATTACCGAGTTGATTACTGAGAACTGTAGTCTTGTTGATAAGTAGTTATCAACATGTTTTGGTAATCATGAAAGCTGAATGGGACTCAAGGAATAGGAGATGTAATCATTATTCAGGTTGACAGTAATAGTTATCCGATTATTTGAATATGATTATGAATGCTGACGGTAGAGGGACATTAGTATGTCATATAAGTCTAGATATCGCTTCAGATTTGTTCTTTTGCGTTGGAGTGCAGTTATCATTTTATAGTGGAGTGAACGTTAACTGACCAATTAGTTAGTTTGCTAATCAAAGATTTTGGTCTTGGGACCTAACAACTAGTCTGAGCCAACAATAAAGAACCTAGGAGGTCCCAATCTTAGCTCCGCTAAGATGCTTGGAAAGGCACATGAGGATGCTATCAAGACAAGTTTGATCGATCGAAAGAAGTTAAGACAGGTTCGATCGATCGAAAGCTCTCAATCGATTGATGGATTCGATCGATTGAAGCCACTTCGATCGATTGAAAGTAAGGTTAGTTCCAGAAATCTATAAATAGGGCAGCTGCGTCCAGAAATTAGAGTTCATCATTTTTATTATACCAAAAGTTGTAGAAACTATTTAGGGCTTCCCAAACCTTCTCTATCCTCTCTATTATAAGAGTGAGGACCATCTAGTGGAGGCTGTTAGAAGTCAAAGATTTTAGAATTAGGTTCAAGACTTAAAGGTATAATTCTTGTCCCCTCTCTTGTACGCATCTATAGAGTTAACGAGTAATTGATTTGGGCTACCAATTAGTTTTTATAAACTATATTTTCACTGTGCATGATTTAAAGTTTTTCGAAACCTAAATCCTATAATTGGTATCAGAGCCATCGTTGATTGGATCTACAGATGCATTTTAGGAATACTAGTTTGATATGCATGTTAGTATTTAGTGTTGTTTTGAAACTGCTTCATCATAGATCTACTTCTGTAGTGTTTTCATAGTAGAAAATAAATATGTGATAGCAATTTTGATCGATAGAACTTGTTTCGATCGAATGAAACTCTCTGTGTTCAATTAATTAAAAGAGTTTCAATTGATCGAACCAGTGCAGTCTTCAATCTATCGAACGTCATTCAACCGATCGAATAGGGTTTTCTGTCCAGGTGTTATTTTCATAGTTTTAAAAGTTTTAAAATTATTGATCGGCGACGAATAGTTCCTGTTTATAGTCCTAAAGTTACGCTTTGTTAGCCTATTTCATTTAGTTATTAGTTGTTTTTTCATAAGTATTCTATACTTTGTAGGTTTTGAATCTTTAACTTGAAATTGCATAAAAATTCAATGATTAATGACTTTGGAAGACATTATGGGCTTAAAAGGTGATTCTGGTGAAAGCTTAATGCAGTAGCAGTCTTGGTAAATTGTATTTTTGACAATGAAGACTTTGAATTTGAGAAATTTCTCCAAAGATATGAAATGTAGATCTTCAAGTTACGGATGCGAGGCGATAAACGGTGAGTCTAGGGCTGTTCAAAATCCATCCGCCCACCCGACTCACCCATAGCCTTTTTATTGGTTTTTAAACAATATGGATGGAGTCACAAATCTTGGGGTGGAAACCCGTCAGTTTCGGGTGGAGTCACAGGTCTAGGGGGTGAAAACCCGATTCACCCGACCTGACTCGAAACATACTTAATTTTTTAAAAATATATATATATAATATGCTTATATCAATATATGCATTATGTATTATATAGTCTTTAAATATATATATGTTATATTCTTTTATCAATAAAATATATATGTCACTAGAGAAGATATAAAAACATTAAAACCATCAAACTGGCACATGACTATGTTTTTATTTTTTGTTTGGTCAGAGCTTTGGTTAACCCATGACTATATATACAAAAACGTTTAAAGAAAAAAAAAATGAAGACAAAGTCATGTGTAAAGCAAATGCTTGATTGAGACAAATGAGACAGTCATGTTTCACCTGACTCGACCCGACACACCCGACCACCCGATGAGTCGGGTGCACCTGACAAAGCGAGTGAAAATGGGTGGAAGGAAGGCAAACCCGACTATGTTCAGATGGATGAGTGGATGAGGGCCAAACCCGACTCACCCACCCAACTCGTTAGCACCCCTAGGTAAGTCAATACGAAGTCTGAGTCAAAAGTTATCGCAATTCTACGATCACTGCGCAAAGTTGAGAAAAGTTGAAAAAAGCTGGAAACTTGCATCTTGCTGGAGCGGCCCACTCGCGTAATTTTAGAAATCGCACGCAAGCGGCCCACACAAGCGGACCGTTGGAAAAACCTAAAACACTTATTTCGATGTACTGAAGAGCCCTATGTGAATGGAATTGGCTGAATAACTCCAGAAACATAAATAATGCAGTTTTAGTGCGATTAGGTTTAGGAAAGTTTCCAAAACTTGCTCCAAATCTATATATATCCTCTTTTAAGTAAAATTGGGGGTTCCACATCATTATACACATCTATATACAATAAAAACTTCATCCATTGAAGAGGGAAAAGCAAGGAGAAGAAGAAGAAGACCAAGGATTTCCATGGCCTCCTCCATCAACCTCTTTCCAATCTTTAATTCTATGGCCGCTTAGACCGATATCTAGGGTTTCAATGAAACCCTAGCCAAGTAATAGGGTGTATTTTATGTTTTTCTTTTAGATTTATTATGTATGGATGATGATTACATGTGTAGAGGATTTTAATTAATAAAATTGTATTCATCGATTAATTTTTTTCTTTCAAAATCTATTCTTATCTTAGATCTATTTTGGATGTGATGTGCTCAATAGTCTATATTTGTTGTGCTTGTATAGATTATTTACATGTAACGGTGCTTATTGGAATTGTGATGTCAAGTAGTTAAATAGTTCATGCCTAGGGAGGACGGAGTGTGCCACAACCCTAGTTTAGTGTGAGACACTCCGTGCCAACCGAAGATGAATTATGTTGATTCTTAAATCGTAGTTATCTTCTTGACGGAGGAATTGGGCTTATAGCTGCAATTCCCCATTATCATCCAACGTGATAATCTAATTGAATGTATAAATACCCTTATTATGAAGCTAGCGGTGGATTTGTAATCCTAGGTTCAATACACATATTTATCAAACAACTTTTAATCTCTTTCATAATTAGATTTATTTCCTTAGTTTCTTAGTTTAACTAAAATCAAAATCAAAATCAAAATTCTGTTTTCTTAATTAACTAGGTTTAGGTTTTAAAATTAAAGTGTTTTAGTATTTCAATCTCTGTGGGTTCAACCTCTACTTCCACACTACAAATCTTTTAAAGCAAAGCATACTTTTATATCTTGATTTTGACAAGATCATTTTTTGGCGCCGTTGCCGGGGATTGCAATATTTTTGACATTAATTTTTAGAATCCTAATTTAGTTAGTTAGTAAATATTAGGTTAGGTTTTATTTCCTTAATTTTCCTGTTAAAATTTCAAGTCGCTAAAATTATCCTTTTGTTTTGTAGTTTCTCGAGTCATCAAATTCTAGTGTTTCAGAATAGAAGAGATTAGCACATCAAAGGAGCTTACGCGAATCGAATGCTATTATCCCATCAATTTCATGGTCCTTGACACTGAACCGGTGATATATGCTAGGAAACACATACCTATCATTCTTGGTCGTCCAATCTTAGCCACCGCTAATGCGCGTGTCAACTGTTGAATAGGGGTAATGAAAGTTTTGTGTGGGAATTTGAACCTTATATTAAATGTATTTAACGCTATTGACCAACCTCCCAATGATGATGATTACCCATGGTTGGTGGAGAGTGAGGTTAGATGAACTATTGAACCGAATAAAGAAATAAATGTGAGTAAGGAGAACAATATAGTGAGTAATGAGCGGATGAATTCAAATAATCCGGATCCTAATGAAAGATTTACTCAAAAGGTCAAGAATCGATTTTGAAATCGAAAAAGAGGAACCATCGAATGAGTTAACAAATAAAAGCATTATTTTTGTTTTCAACCAGAGTATCCCTAATGTCTTCAAGGGTACAAAGTCCAAGTCTCAGTCTCCATGAGTCTTAAGCTAGAATGGTCTAGCTGAAGATGTAAAAGACAGTACTTCTTGGGAGGTAACCCAAGGTTTTATCATACTATTTTCTCATTTTTTTACACTCTTTGGTCATTTTGGGTCAGTTTTGAGTCAACTTTGGTTGTTCTAGACAAGTTGGGGGTCGGGGTCAATTTATTTTGAACTTATTCACATTGAAAGGAAAGAGGATAGAGAAAGAGAACATGTCACGCACGTGGTCTACTCGCGTGACATGTCACTTGCGCAAGTTTTTGCCTTGGGAAAATTTTTTTTAACTTTATTATAGATGCCCTCAGCCTTGAGTCGCGTTCGAATCGCGCGCGCGAGGGCTTATTGCCCAAGCGGCCCGCTTGCGCGATTATATGCCTAGGAAATTTTTTAAACTTGACAAAACAGACCTCAGATTTACCTAGCACGAGGAATCGCGCACGCAAGGAGGGATTTTTTGTGTTTGTCTCTTTTGCTTCTTCTTCTTTCTCCCAAACCGTGTTTATGTGTTTGTTCTTTTCTGTTTTCTCTCTTAGGCCCCTTTTAGACCGACTCTTCTTTGTTTTGACAGTTCTGTTTGTGCTTGTTCTTTTTTATTTTAGTTGAGTCTTTTGGTTTTAGTTTAGTTTAGTTTAGTTTTTCAACAAGTACACCACGGTCTACATTTTATATTTATATTTCTATTAGCTATCATTGTTATTTTGTTTGTTTATTTTCTTTTGTCAAGTATTGACAAGTGAATTAGTAGTTCTATTTGGGCAATTGAACTTTATCGCCTTATTCACATACGTTTACCTGGTTTTTGATTGCTGAGATCGAAGTAATATCGTTCCTTCCTTATATACTCTCCTTTATTTCATTTTATTGTTTCATTGGGGACAATGAAAGGTTTAGGTTTGGGCGTATGCACTCACATGCACATTATTATGCACCGCTTTTTTTAAATAAAAAAATTCGATACTTGTGCCTAATAAACGATGTTACCAACGTTTTTGCATTTTCGAGTCGATACTTCGTGTTATGTAACTTGGATTGTTATAGAATGGTAAACAAGGGAAGATGTGATTAAACATTTGCTGAAGTCTTGACGCAACGTTTTAGAATTTGTATCGTTCGAATCGTAGTTTTATATCATAAATTTGCACACAAAGCTACGCATTGCACATAGTTAAATGGATGCATGTTTGATGTGAATTGTAATATGATTCAGATCTCTAGATAACACATGGTGGAGACTAAACCCAGTGAGCTTTTAAGCCTATTCTTTCTTTTAAGAGGGTTATAAATACATTTTGTGTTTGTCAAATTTCATTTGAATAGCACATTAACTCATTGTAGAGTCTCATTATTCTTGTTTTGGTTGATAGTCAAGTTAAAATACTGGTTACCATGCTAAATAATCTTCTGTCATAAACATTGAAGAACCATATGATCATAGGAAATGATGGTAGGCCCTCTTTGTTTACTACCGACCGAAAAATGATAAAATTTTCTTAGTTCGCCCATTTGAGCTGTTAAAATGCCCTTTTCTTTAATCACCATTATCCTTTTTTTTGCTCCTACTTGACCAACTTGAAGTTCACCACTGAGAGATTCGTCAACTTTTAGTGGTGATAAGGCGGTGTGTCGATTAAGAAGAAGAAAAACAAGATGATGTTTGGGGTAGTTTCCATGGTATTCAGTGAATATTTGTTTCAAAAGCAACAAAAAGGAAAAAGAAAAAGGTTGAAGAAAAAAAAATATGTGGAAAGAAATTAAAAAAAATGAAAGAAGAGAATAAAATGATGAAAGTTGGTAGAAGAGATGATGAAAGAAATCGAACATGCCTTATAGCGCCATTCTAAAACTACCTAACGAATCCTTTCTATCATTTTTCATTGCCTAAGCCACATTACAATCTTTGAAAAGTCCTGTTTGATTCTAAGAAACATGGTTTGGACATGTAAACGATGGGAGGGGGATTAAAACATGGTAACGATCAATTTTTCTTGATTGTTGACGTCCTATCCATGAGACTATTGTTCTTTCATGTCATGCATCTTTTTCGAGTCACATGTGAGCGTTTCTCATTTTGAAAATATATTTTCTTTACTCCAATATATTAGAGAGATTACACATGTTCTGAATATTTCATTTTAGAGTGTAATTAACATTGTGAAATTTGTGGTCGAAGCATAGTTGGATGGTTATCCGAGTTATACTCCAAGTTCATGACATGCGTGTGTTCATTTGACTACCATATCACACATATGTAATTTTATGAGAAACTCTATTGATTTATACGATGCATGTGCTTGGGATTGTTTTTCATGACATAGGTAGACGTTTGGTTCCATTTCTTCATGTTCGTTATTCTATTTCAAATCATTGTTTTATAATATGGAGTATTGAATACTATATTTTTCGTTTTTAATAAAACTTTGTAAATGCATAATGAAATAAAGATGGTTGTGAATGTCTTATTCGACGAGAACCCTCACGAGACTTCACTCGTCCTACTAGGGAGACCTAGGGATTTAAAAGGCTTGTTGCATATGCTAAATGCAATCGTGTTGTCTGCGACAGTGAGTTAGGATTGTTAAGTATAGCATTATTTATTTTTTATTTTTCTTTGCTCGAGGACTAACAAAGTGTAGGTTTGGGTGTGTGATCGACGACTTATAGTTCCCATTTATAGTCCTAAAGTTATGCTTTGTTAGCCCATTTCATTTAGCTATTAGTTGTTTTTTTAATAATTATTCTATATTTTGTAGGTTTTGGAGCTTTAACTTGAAAATGCACAATATTCAATGATTAGTGGCTTTGGAAGACATTGAGCTCAAAAGGTGATTCCTGTGAAAGCTGAATGCAGTAGCAGCCTCGGTAAATTGCATTTTTGACAATGAAGACTTTGAATTTGATAAATTTCTCCAGAGATATGAAATGTAGATCTTCGAGTTATGGACGCATGGCCACAAAAGGTAAGTCAATACGAGGTGCGCAAAGCTGAGAAAATCTGAAAAAAGCTAGAAAAGGGCATCTCACTAGAGTAGCCCACTCGCACGATTTTGGGGATCGCGCGCGAGCAGCCCACATGGGCAACCCATTGAAAAATCTTAAAATGCATATTTCAATGTACTGAAGAGCCCAGTGCAAATGGAATTGGCTAAGTACATCCAGAA
This sequence comes from Hydrangea macrophylla, assembly GCA_033977485.1. Lineage (NCBI taxonomy): Eukaryota > Viridiplantae > Streptophyta > Magnoliopsida > Cornales > Hydrangeaceae > Hydrangea > Hydrangea macrophylla. The sequence goes on along the minus strand of CM066990.1, from coordinate 5,073,051 downwards.
ACGTAAATAAAACAGTTTTAGTGCGATAAGGTTTAGGAAAGCTTTCAAAACTTGCTCCAAATCTTTATATATCCTCTTTTAAGTAAACTTAGGGGTTACACAACATTATACACATCCATACACAACAAAAACTTCAGCCATTGAAGAGGGAGATGTAAGGAAAATAAGAAGAAGACCAAGGATTTCCATGACCTCCTCCATCAACCTCTTGCCAGTCTTCAATTCTATGGCCGCTTAGACCGATATCTAGGGTTTCAATGAAACCCTAGCCAAGTAATAGGGTATACTTTATATTTTTCTTTTAGATTTATTATGTATGGATGATGATTACATGTGTAGAGGAATTTAATTAATAAAATCGTATTCATTATTTAAATCGTTGCTTTCAAAATCTATTCTTGTCTTAGATCTATTTTGGATGTGATGTGCTCAATAGTTTATATTTGTTGTGCTTGTATAGATTATTTACATGTAATGATTCTTATTGGAATTGTGATATCAAAAGGTCGAATAGTTCATGCCAAGGGAAGACGAAGTGTGCCGCAACCCTAGTTTAGTATGAGACACTCCGTGTCAACCCAAGATGAATTATGTTGATGCTTGAATCATAGTTATCTTCTTGACAGAGGAATTGGGCTTGTAACTACCATTCCCCATTATCATCCAACGTGATAATCTAATTGAATGAATAAATACCCTTATTATGAAGCTAACGGTGGATTTTCAATCCTAGGTTCAATACACATATTTATCAAACAACTTTTAATCACTTTCATAATTAGATTTATTTCCTTAGTTTCTTAGTTTAACTAAAATCAAAATCAAAATTCTGTTTTCTTAATTAACTAGGTTTAGGTTTTAAAATTAAAGTGTTTTAGTATTTCAATCTCTATGGGTTCGACCTCTACTTCCACACTACAAATCTATTAAAGTAGAGTATACTTTTACATCTTGATTTTGACAAGATCAATTATACACTTCAATTTTAAACTGTCCTATAATTTGTTTTAAAAAATTGTTCTACGAAAAAGACAAGTTTAATCAATTTAACTAAGTTCAATCGATTGAAGGTTTGACCGATCGAGTGTTCTTCAATCGATCAAAGTGTGACAGAGAACCAAAGATGGTATTTTAGTTCTAATTACTTCCATAAAGTGTTTATGGTGTATGCGAGTCAATTAGTAGTTCCAATGGATGTATATATGAGTGAATGTGTGTATATCTAACCCTTTTGCAGCCAGTTAGTACGCTATCTCCCATGGCACTAAGTTCCAATGATTTAAATTATTGCATTTGAATTTATGTTTGAGATTGGTGTGTATTTTATTTTGGTTTGGTTTTAACGCATATGTAAAAAGGCGCTGCGACTTCAATCCTACAAATAGGAAAGTCGCACCGGTTTCCCTAGCCTTTTATTTTATTGTTGTTTTCTATTTCTTGATAAATTGTAAGCTTTGAAAGAAGCATAAGACTAATGTAATAGAATAGGAAACCCATGAAGATGGAACAAGAAGCCATTGTCCATGAAGATGGAGCCGGAGGCGACCAAACCAAGAAGGAGGTTCTATGGAGATAGAGCCATGGGAGATTGAAGCATATGAATGCCTTTATTTCAATTTTAGTTTTTTGTTTTATGTTCTTGGTTTGTGGTTGGCGTTTTATACATTGTTACTACTTGTATACACTTAAAACAAGTTTTCTATAATAAAAATCAAAAATCGTTTCAATGCATTAGTAAACATTGGATGTTTGTGGGTAATGTGTAGAAACAATTTTTCCAAAAGAAAGATCCTTATTTACTAAATCTAGTGGGAGAGGGTCTTATTTATACCCATGATCTTCTATTGACGGTTACTGTAAGATGAGTAGTGCATTCTTTGTCACCTCGCCAAGGGTGATCATTCTATACGGAGGGTACACTACTCATTGGTTACTAGATGTGAACTTCCTACGGATAGGATCAATCAAACATGTTAGAGGGTGGCCACCACACGAAGGCACTACTTGAGGCAATTGTGATTGGATCCTAGTTAATGGTGCACACTAGCTAAGCTATGGATAACGGATCCCACACGGGGCATTATTCAGAAACTTAGATATTAAATAGGTTTAAGAGTCATAACTTGGTTTGCAAGAGTTGTATAGTGGACAAGTCATGATTATCGAAAGATCGAGTATTGACCGCCACACGGAGGCTTTACTCTTTCGTCTTGATATTCCGGTGACTTTGTTTTAAAATAAGAGTTTTAAGTATACTTTTATTTAAAATTGTCAAATTATGATATCCATTTTTATTTTGTCTGTTTGATTTTTCAATAATCATAATGTTTGGATCTGCATTAAGTCCACTTGCCACTATACTCACTCAAAACAAGTTAACTGGGGGCAACATTATGAAAGTTGAGAAAAACTCTTTCTCTTCCCGATCTGCGCCGAAAGGCAAGAAAAAAAAAAAGAAGAAGTCTAGCACTAGTGGTCCAAGTTTTGGACCGGTACCGAAGATTGCAAAATCTAAGGGAAAAGGTAAAAAAAAAAAAAAAGGGAAGGTGGGTAGCCAAGGCAAAGGAAAGTGTTTCTAATGTGGTGAGAAGGGTCATTAGAAGAGGAACTGTCCAGAATTCTTATCTATAAGAGTTCAAGGTATGATTGAATCACATATGATTGAAGTAAGTTTTATAACGGATACTTCAAATACTTGGAGCATTGATTCTAGTACAACTAACCATATCTATAATTCATTGCAGGAGTTCAGATCAACCAAGAAATGCAGTGATGGGGAGATCGTGCTAACTCAGGGTTCTAGCGCAACTGTTTCTGCGGTTGCTATAGGAGTAGTAGTTTTAGAGTTTTTAGACAATAAGACAATAGTTTTATCAAATGTACTTTACGTCCCTTTAATGAGACGTAATTTAATTTATGTTTCAGAATTATCGAATAAAAATTATTCTTTTCATTTTAGAACAGAAGTTGTCATCAAAAGAAATGGTTCTTTATATGTTCTGGTGTTAAACTAATGGCTTGTATGTGATTACTCCTAATATTTCTAATGATTCTAACATGGAACATAATAACTCAGTGGTAACTGTACCATCTAAAAGAAAGGAACCTTACACTAATCGAACAAGGCTTTGGTACATGAGGCTTGGCCATATCAATCTAAATAGGATTGGTAGACTAGTCAAAGAAGGGGTCTTAAGCGATTTGGTTCTCGAACCAATGAAAGCCTGTGAGTCTTGTTTAGAGGGTAATATGACCAAAAGGCCCTTTCCTGCAAAGGGCAATAGGACCAATGCATTGTTAGAATTAGTTCATACTAATGTGCGTGGACCAATAAATATTAGAGCATGGGGTGGTTATGAGTATTTCATAACATTTACTAATGACCACTCTAGGTATGGATATGTGTACCTAATGCAGCACAAGTCTGAAGCTTTTGAAAAGTTCAAAGAGTTTAGGGCTGAAGTGGAGAAGTAATTGGGCACACATATCAAGGCCATTCGATCTGATCTAGGTGGCAAGTACCTCTCTAATGATTTTATTGATCACCTCATATAGAATAGGATTCTGTCACAATTAACTATGCCTGGTATGCCTTAGTAGAACGATGTAGCAGAGAGAAGGAATCGGACTCTTTTAGACATGACTAGGTCGATGATGAGTTATTCTGAGTTGCCATTATTCCTTTGGGGTTATGCTTTGGAAATCGCTACATACATACTAAATCTAGTGCCAAGCATATCTATTCCCAGGACATCACAGGAGATGTGGATTGAGCACAAGCCTTCTTTGCAACATCTTCAGATACGGGGGTGTCTAGCACATGTGCTGAAAGGAAAGATGAGCAAGTTGGATTCTAGATCGGAAGCATGTTATTTTGTAGGATATCCAAAGGGTACTTATGGATGGTATTTTTATGATCCAAGAGAACAAAAAGTGTTTGTTAATACAAATGTCATTTTCTTGGAGGATGATTATATCATGAACCATAAACCTAATGAAAGGATAGATCTGAGAGAAGTAGATGGAGAGCCCTCTATTCCTCCAATAGTTGAAAGCGATGTAAGACAAAAAAATACTACTTTTTCACCCATTTTTGCATAGGTACCTCGTCGTAGTGGGATGATTATTAGCCAGCTTGATAGATACATGTTCTTAGGAGAAGCTTTTGAAGCTGCCTCCATAGAATCTAAATCTGATCCTACCACATATGAAGAGGCAATGGTTGATGTTGATTCAGCTCATTTGGTTAAAGCTATGAAGGCTGAATTTGAATCTATGGATTCCAATCAGGTCCGAGACCTTGTAGAGCTTCCAGCCAATGTTAAATCCAATGGTTGTAACTGGGTCTATAAGAGGAAAAGAGGATCTGATGGAAAGGTTAAAACCTTTAAGGCAAGGCTTGAAACAAAAGGTTATACTAAGAGGGAGGGCATTGACTATGAGGAAACCTTCTCGTTGGTAGCCATGCTCAAGTCCATCAGAATACTCTTACCCATTGCTGCATGTCTAGATTATGAGATCTGGCAGATGGACGTCAAGACTACATTCTTGAATGGCAATCTTGAGGAGGACATATATATGCAACAACCAGAAGGGTTCATAGCTGGTGGGAAAGGTAACTTAGTATATACGTTGCAAAAGTCCATTTATGGGCTTAAGCAGGCATTCAAAAGTTGGAACATTCGTTTTGACCAAGCGGTCAAATTATTTGATTTCATACAGAATTTGGATGAACCTTGTGTATATAAGAAGTGTGAAGGTAAAGTGGTGGCTTTTCTTGTGCTTTATGTTGATGACATTCTACTCATCAGGAATGATGTAGCGACGTTGTCAACGATTAAGGTTTGGTTAGCTAGTACTTTCGATATGCAGGATCTAGGAGAGGCACGCTATATCCTTGGTATAAAGCTCTTTTAAGATCGCAAGCGAAAGATAATGGGATTATCTCAAGCTGGTTATATCGATAAGGTACTAACTAGGTTTTCCATGGACAATTTGAAGAAATGTTTTGTTGGGAATATGCCCTCAAACCAGTTAGTTGGACAATGGAATATCATAATGCATTTATGCATGTTAGTTCATGAGATGAATATTAGACTGGAATCCTTAAACAACATTGTATGTGGTTCATTTGTGTATGTGATTACACATGTGAGATATGAATCACAAATCCTTGTTGTTTCAAATAAGTCACAGTGGATGATAAGTCTGGATAACTTATCAGGTATACACTGTAGCATGATTAACGTCTACGGGGTAGAATGATGAATCTCATTCATAAGAGTCTTTGACTCTTGGTTAATATGCTAGTGCACTCGGTGCATTGACGGACCTGAGTTAAACCTATTGACACCTAAACGCTGTCACCGTCAATAGGAACTCAAAACTTGTATAGGGATACATGTCCTTAATCCTGAGACAGTTATGGACGCAAGTTGTATGCTTGGTTGCTTTGACTTACCAATCAGTGAGGTCTTGCAAGATCAACACCTGGGTATCTTGGGTAAATCAAGTATGCAACGTTGGGAACATATATTGTCAAGATGGAATTCTACCCTCTTCAATAAAACGAAGAGTAAGTATTCCCTCGAGAATGTCACTAGGAGTGATTACTGAGAGCTGGCCAGCCTTGTCAACAAAGTGTTGTTGTTGACATGTTTAGTAATCCAAGCGTAGTGAATGATACTTGAGGAATATAAGATGTACTATCTATTGGGTCGACAGTATCTTAAGACATACATCCCAATGATAGATACGAATACTGCCTGGTAGAGGGACATCCGTATCATATTATACAAGTCTAGCAATCACTTATGTATGTGTGATTATGTTCTTATGCACTGGAGTGCAATTATCATTTTATAGTGGCATTAATGATAATTGATTAATTATTGATTCCTTAGTCAAGAGTACTGACTAGATGGAATAATAATTAATCGGAGCCAGTAATTAAGAACCTAGGAGGTCCCACTCTTAGCTCCGCCAGAATGCTTGGAAAGGCAAATGAGAATGTTGTCAAGACTGGTTCGATCGATCGAAGTTGTTTCGATCGATTGAAGTCTAGACAGGTTCGATCGATCGAACAAGGTTCGATCGATCGATAGTTCGATCGATCGAAGTCACTTCGATCGATTGAAAGTAAGGTCGGTTCTGGGAATCTATAAATAGGGCAGCTTCGTCCAGAAATCGGGGTTCATCGTTTTTAACGTACCAGTTGCTGCAGAACCTGTTTAGAGTTCCCAAAACCTTCCCTATTCTCACTATTAGGGTTCCCACCAACCCTAGCCACTCTGGGAGCATTCGAGGAGACATAAGGGTGAAGATTTCCTAGAGGTTGCTGCTGCACACACAAGGAGAAGGACAAAAACCAGAATTGGGTTCAAGACCCAAGGTATAGAATCTTCTCCATCTTGTTATGCGCATCTATAGAGTTAATAAGTAGTAGATCCAAGGCTACCAATAAAAGTTTTGAACTTTGTTTTCCGCTGCGCGTTTAGATTTAACTTTAAACCTGTTTTTCTCACAATTGGTATCAGAGCCACGCTTGTTTGGATCTATAGATGCATTTTGGAACACTAGTTTTGATTTGCATGTTGATTTTAGGACTGTTTTCAAAACTGCATCATCACAGATCCGTTTCTGCAGTGTTTATGCAGCAGAATACAAATCTGTGATTGCATTGGATGCAAGGTGGGTTCGATTGATCGAAGTAGTCTCGATCGATCGAACATCATCTGTTCTCAAGCGATCGAACTAGTCTCGATCGATCGAACTTTGGTTCTGTTCGATCGATCGAATGTTGGTCGATCGATCGAGACTGCTCTTTTGTCCAGGTTTTCAGTTTACAGATTTAAAGGTTTTAAAAATATTTACTTTAAAATTTTATTTATGCTATAAGTTTTTCAAAACATTCTGTGAAACTGAAAGTTCAATCAATTGAACTATGTTCAATCGATCGAAGGTTCAATCGATCTAACTTTTTCAATCGATCGAAGTGTGACAGAGAACAGTGATGCTGTTTTGAGTTCTAATTCAGTATGTAAAGAGTTTATATACTGTGTGAATCAATTAGGGGTTCCAATGGTACATATATTTGTTATATATATGCGTGGTTGTGCGTGTGACTAACCCTTTTGCAGCAAGCTTAGTCCGCTATCTCCCATGGCACCAAGACTTTTAAATTTTGTATTTAATTGTTGGTTTGGATTTAAGGCTTATGTAAAGGGCGCTGCGACTTCAATCCTATGAAAAGGAAAGTCGCACCGGTTTCCCTAGCCTTTTATTTTATTGTTGTTATTTCTATTTCTAGATAAATTGTAAGCTTCGAGAGAAGTATAGGACCAATGTAATAGAATTAGAAAATCCATGAAGATGGAGGAGCAAGCCGTTGTCCATGAAGATGGAGTCGGAGGCAATCAAACCAAGAAGGAGGTTCTATGGAGATAGAGCCATGGGAGATAGAGGCATTGTTGAATGTTTTTATTTCATTTTAGTTTTTGTTTTATGTGCTTAGTTGTGATTGGAATTTTATATATTGTTACTACTTGCATGCACGTAAAACAGGTTTTCTAAAATGAAATTCAAAAACCTTTTTTCCAACACATTAGTAAACACTTGATGTTTATGGGCAATGTGAAGAAACATTTTTTTATTGAAAAATTCCTATTAGTTCATTGTAAGTATGAGAAATACTCTGTGTCACTCATTTATGAGTGATCATTCCATACGGAGGGTATTTCTTATTGATTACTAGATATGAACTTCTTATAAAAATCTAGTGGGAGAGGGACTTATTTTATAACTCCCACGGTCTTCCATAAACGGTTCATTGTAAGGTGGGTAGTATATTCTGTGTCATCCAGCCATGGGTGATCATTCCATACGGAGGATAGACTATTCATTGGTTACTAGGTATGAACTTCCTTTGGATAGAATCAATGAGACGCGTTAGAGGGTGACCACTACACTGAGGCACTACTTGAGGCGGTTGTCATTGGATTCTAGTTAATGGTAAACACTAGCTAAGCTATGGGTAAGGGATTCCACACGGAGCATTATCCAGAAACTTAGAGACCAAAAGCTCAGGAGTCATGAATTGTTTTGTAAGAGTTGCATGACATTCATGATGGGTTTCCCAATCAGGCTATGAGGTTATGATCGCCACACGGAGACTTAATTTCATAGGCTTGACATCCTGAAGACAATTAATGAGTTGGTTAAGGGAATTCAATGTATCATATAAATTGTCATATTCATGATTTCCATATTGTAATTCTGTTACATTATTTGTATTTCAGATTCATAATGTCTAGCCCACTTGCTATAACCATGATCCAGAATAAGCTAATTGGAAATAACTACGTTGAATGGAAACTGGAACTGGATGAATTGTTAACTGCTAATGGATGTAAATACGTTCTTACCATTCCCTGTCCACCTATTCCATACCATGACACCCCAACTGATCTTGCGGATCAATATTGGCAGTGGATAAGATTTGATGGTATAGCTCGCTCTAGCATCTTAGACTCTTTGTCTGATGTGTTGAAGCAGCAACATCAACCTTTGAACACTGCCCGTGCTATAATATTGAACCTCGAGGAGATGTTTGGGGAACTGAGCCGTACTGCAAGGCTTAGAGCCTTGGAGTTAGTCATGGACACCAGAATGTTGGAAGGAACTTCAATAAGAGAGCATGTTTTTAAAATGATTACTTATTTCAAAGTAATGGAAGTTCTTGGTTCCGACATTGATGGTGAGACTCAAGTTGACATAATCTTGCATTCGTTGCCTTCATCATTCACTCAATTTAAAAAGGTTTTTAAAATGAGTAAAACAGTTTTTTCAACAAGTGAGTTGATGAGCTCTCTTGAGGCAACGATGGATATAGTCAAAGAGGAGTCAAATGTTCAGAACATTGGAATGGCTTCATCTTCTGGAACTAAGCCTAAGAGCATAAGTTCAGAGAAGGAGAAGCAAGACTCAAGGATAGGTGAGCCTAAGCCAACTGTTGGGAAGAAGGCAAGACTTGGAAAGGGAAAGGCTGGTGCCGTGCCAAAAGGAAAGTGTTTCCATTGTGGCATGAGAGGGCATTGGAAAAGGAACTGTATGGAATACTTGACTGCCAAAAGGCAAGGTACGATCCTTTCACTAGTTTTTGAAGTAAGTTGAAAAACTGATACTTCAACTACTATGGGCACTAATTCTATATTTTCTAAATTATATCTGTAATTGTTGCAGGGAATTGGAAAATGAGAATGTGCAGTGATTAGAAGATCTTGATTGCCTTTTGGGATCTGATGCAAGAGTTGCTATTAGATTAATAGTTTTATATTGTAATAAAACTTTGGAGTTATTAGATGGATTTCAGTTTTGAATTAATGAATAATATTTATTCTTTTGATTTTGGTACTGAAATTCTTGATTAAAAGAAAGCTTTCTTTTATGTGATCTAAATAACTTGTCAAGCAAGTATCTCACCAATTTACTCTTGTTTCTCATATATTATCTAATGTAGTATTTAAATGACTCATGGGTATTTTACCATCTAAAAGGATAGCACCCTCAACTAATTCTATGACTTTTTGGTTTTGAGGTTAGATCATATTTAATCTAAATAGGATAAATGGGGAGTAAAGGATAGGATCCTAAACTCTTTCGGTTGCTAAGACCATTGCCTATTTGTCAATCCTATTTAGAGAGTAAATGTGATCAGATCATATTAATCTAAATTAGGATAAATGGGGAGTAAAGGATTGGATCCTAAAACTCTTTTGGTTGTTGAAACCACTACCTGTTTGTCAATCCTATTTAGAGGCTAATATGATCAGGTGACTTTTCTTTTGAAAATCACACGACCAAGGACTTATTAGAATTAGGACATACTCATGTATGTAGGGCAATAAACATTAGAGTTGAAAAGTAGTTTCGGCTACTTTGGATACTGATATACATTTACTTATTGCATCTTCATCCTCAATTTTGAAGAAATTCAAAAGTTTTGGAATGAAGAGTAATTGGTAAAAGAATATCGTTGCCTTTTGATTTGATCAAAATGGTGAGTATCTATCTAATGTATTTATTGTCCAAAGGAGATAAGAATGAGATTCTTTCTCGACAGTCTACACCTAGTGCGCCTCCACGGGATGGTGTAGCAGGTAGAAGGAACTATCTTCTTTTAGATATGACTGGGTCATGGGATGAGTTATTTAGAGTTACTACTATTCCTTATTTTTCTCGATGGAACTACAATGTATATACTGGATCTTATTCAAAAGCAAATCTTTTCGATAGACATCCCCAAAGTTGTGAAAAGAATGCGACTTCTTTCTCATGGTAACTTTGGATAAGGATGTCTAGCACTTTGGTGTAAAGAAATGATGAGCCTTTTGAATCTAGATTAGAAGTATAATACTTTTGTAGTGTTTCCAGAGAAAACAAAAGTTGGTTGGAGACCAAATTTTGCAAAGGAAAGATAATATAAAAGAGTAAAGTAATTTATATCTTAAAGCAATCTATAAATCATCTAGAACTAAAATCTACTACCTCTTCATCCATTCCTACATTGGTACTTCATTGCAGTGGGAGAATTCTCAACATTGTTGAAATTCCCTGGTGCATTGAAGTTTTGTGATAAGGAAGCTCTGGTATGTGATTTGCATAAGTCTATGGACTAAAGCAATCATCCAGAGATAAGGACATCTGTTTTGACATATTGGTCAAAATACTTTGGATTCATCTAAAGTGTGGATGTAGCTTAAGTGGATGAAAGGATCCTTGCGCAAAGGAAGTGTGGTGGTGATTATGGTTCCATATATTGATGACATCTTTATCATTGTGATATGTTAAAGTAGTATCATCAATGATTAAGGTTAAGTTTCTACAGTATACTTGATATTTATGATCTCGGTGAGGCGAGCTATAATCTTATGATTTTTGCTCATTCAAGATCAGAAAGTTAAGATAATGAGATTGTCTCAAACTTCTATATCAGAAAGTTGCTGGCTAGATTCAACGTGGAACGTTTCGATAAAGGTTTTTCACCTTTGAACATAACCTATTGCTTTTTCAAGATTTGTATCTTGGGATACAAGATGAAAGAGATCACATGAACGGTATATCATAAGCCTTCGCTATTGATAAACTTTGTATGTGATGTTAGGTATGGATATCAGTTATACCGTTGAGGTTGTTCACAGATATCAGTCCAAATGAATGTTCAGTTTTCTGAACTATCATAAAGTATATATTCTCTAGGGCTTGAGAAAGAACTAGCGGATATATGCAGGGTGATGGTGTTTTGGACAATGTTCAAATTAGCTTTACTGGATACATGTCATGTGACGTCTTTTGTCTAGGGATATAGTATAACATGAAGATGTTTTACTATGGATTGTTTCAGTCGATGATCATCAGTCCCTATGCAAAACCTTACGGGTTAAGGATTTTGACAAGTCACAGAGACTATGCTAGTGTTAGTACTAACGCTATATGGTTATGAGTGCAAGTGGGAGTTTGTTGGGAATATGCCCTCAAACCAGTTAGTTGGACAATGGAATATCATAATGCATTTATGCATGTTAGTTCATGAGATGAATATTAGACTGGAATCCTTAAACAACATTGTATGTGGTTCATTTGTGTATGTGATTACACATGTGAGATATGAATCACAAATCCTTGTTGTTTCAAATAAGTCACAGTGGATGATAAGTCTGGATAACTTATCAGGTATACACTGTAGCATGATTAACGTCTACGGGGTAGAATGATGAATCTCATTCATAAGAGTCTTTGACTCTTGGTTAATATGCTAGTGCACTCGGTGCATTGACGGACCTGAGTTAAACCTATTGACACCTAAACGCTGTCACCGTCAATAGGAACTCAAAACTTGTATAGGGATACATGTCCTTAATCCTGAGACAGTTATGGACGCAAGTTGTATGCTTGGTTGCTTTGACTTACCAATCAGTGAGGTCTTGCAAGATCAACACCTGGGTATCTTGGGTAAATCAAGTATGCAACGTTGGGAACATATATTGTCAAGATGGAATTCTACCCTCTTCAATAAAACGAAGAGTAAGTATTCCCTCGAGAATGTCACTAGGAGTGATTACTGAGAGCTGGCCAGCCTTGTCAACAAAGTGTTGTTGTTGACATGTTTAGTAATCCAAGCGTAGTGAATGATACTTGAGGAATATAAGATGTACTATCTATTGGGTCGACAGTATCTTAAGACATACATCCCAATGATAGATACGAATACTGCCTGGTAGAGGGACATCCGTATCATATTATACAAGTCTAGCAATCACTTATGTATGTGTGATTATGTTCTTATGCACTGGAGTGCAATTATCATTTTATAGTGGCATTAATGATAATTGATTAATTATTGATTCCTTAGTCAAGAGTACTGACTAGATGGAATAATAATTAATCGGAGCCAGTAATTAAGAACCTAGGAGGTCCCACTCTTAGCTCCGCCAGAATGCTTGGAAAGGCAAATGAGAATGTTGTCAAGACTGGTTCGATCGATCGAAGTTGTTTCGATCGATTGAAGTCTAGACAGGTTCGATCGATCGAACAAGGTTCGATCGATCGAACAAGGTTCGATCGATCGACAGTTCGATCGATCGAAGTCACTTCGATCGATTGAAAGTAAGGTCGGTTCTGGGAATCTATAAATAGGGCAGCTTCGTCCAGAAATCGGGGTTCATCGTTTTTAACGTACCAGTTGCTGCAGAACCTGTTTAGAGTTCCCAAAACCTTCCCTATTCTCACTATTAGGGTTCCCACCAACCCTAGCCACTCTGGGAGCATTCGAGGAGACATAAGGGTGAAGATTTCCTAGAGGTTGCTGCTGCACACACAAGGAGAAGGACAAAAACCAGAATTGGGTTCAAGACCTAAGGTATAGAATCTTCTCCATCTTGTTATGCGCATCTATAGAGTTAATAAGTAGTAGATCCAAGGCTACCAATAAAAGTTTTGAACTTTGTTTTCCGCTGCGCGTTTAGATTTAACTTTAAACCTGTTTTTCTCACATGTTTATTACCTTTCAGGCGTGGTTTAGCATTCTCCAAGGACTAATGTCAAAAGACACAGGAATTCCCTATGCTTTGGTAGTGGGAAGTCTCATCTATTCAATGTTATGCACTAGACCAGATATCTACTTTACCGTTGGCATGGTTAGCAGGTATTAGTCGAATCCAGGTTCAAATCTTGAGAAGGACTAAAGATTACATGCTTATGTATGGGTTGATGAGCTAATTCTAGTAGGATAGACTGACTCAGACTCTATCTCAGATAATGATTCGAGAAAGTCGACATCCAAACATCTCTTTACCTTGGGAGGTGGTGTTGTTAGTTTGAGGAGCATTAAGCAGAAATACATTACAGACTCAACTACAGAAACTGAGTATGTGGCTGCTTGTAAAGTCGTAAAGTAAGCTGTTTAGCAAGAAGTTCCTTATGGAACTCGAGGTGGTACTAGCATTGCTGTCACCTATTACACTATACTATGATAATAGTGGGGCAATGGCTCAGTCCAAGGAGCTAAGGAACCATGGAAAGGGAAAGCACGTAAAGAGAAAATATCATTTTATTCAACATATTGTTCAACGTGGAGAAGTGACTGTCACCAAGATTGCCACCGCTGATAATCTTGCGGATCTGTTTACAAAGGCCTTATTGCAGAAGGTCTTTGATCGTCATCTAGATAGTCTAGGTCTCAGATGTAGTCCTGAATGGTTGTGAGTGCAAGTGGGATTTTGTTGGGTTTGTGCCCTCAAACCATTACTTTATGTATGAGACATTGACATTTTAATATATGGATATCAGCTTTACATTTTATTATGTACATTTCTTTCATGAGATGATTGTTAATCCTTAAGTATCATAAAAAGTAATTCGTGTATATATGAGATACATACATGTGAGATACGAATTACTATTCTTTGATACTTAGAACTTGTCACAGTGGATGACAAGATTGGATATCTCATTAGGTGTACGCTATAGCATGATTGACTACCATTAGATGGAGTGATTAATCTCAATTGCTAGAGTATAACTCTTAGTTAATATGCTAGTGCTTCTAGTGCATTGACGGACCTGAGTATTCCTATTAACACTTAAGACTGTCAACAGTCGATAGGAACTCATAACTTGTATAAGGTATGTGTTCTCAATCTTGAGACGATTATGAATAGAGACTGTGGATATGACTGCTTTGACTTACTAATCAGTGAGGTCTATAAAAGATCAACACCTAGGTATCTTGATAGGTCATGTTCATAGGGTTGTGAACATATATTGCCAAGATAGAATCTACCCTCTGATAAAGAGTAAGCATTCTCTTGAAAATGTCAACAAATTGATTATTGAGAACTGTAGTCTTGTTGATAAGTAGTTATCAACATGTTTGGTAATCATGAGAGGTGAATGGGACTCAAGGAATGGAAGATGTAATCATTATTCAGGTTGACAATAATAGTTATCTGACTACCTAAATATGATTATAAATGCTAATGGTAGAAGGACATTAGTATGCCATACAAGTCTAGATATTGCTTCAGATTTATTCTTTTGCGTTGGAGTGCAGTGATTATTTTATAGTAGAGTAAACGTTAACTGACCAGTTGGTTAGTGATCGGGAGAGAACAAATCCTAATTATACACCTTAACTCACATTTGTTAGCTGTTTTTATCCTGTTTTTATGTAGTTTTACTTTATTTTCTATTTTCTGTCAGGTTATAGAGGAAAGCAAGGAGATCTGGTTAATTAAGGTGAAAAAGCAAGCAGAAAGGAGTTGGAAAAAGCCCTTCGCGCGAGCGGCCCGCTCGCGCGAGATCCCAGAATTTGCTAGAGCGACCCGCGCGCGCGACCTGCCCAATGACGCGCTCGCGCGGCCCGCTCGCGCGATCCGTACAAAAATCAAAGTTGCGTAATATGCTCTACTGAAGAATCCTGTGCAAACGAGACTGCTTAATGACGTCCGGATTGGAAATTATAGCTGTTTTAGGTAGTTTCGGGATACGAAAGCTTCAAAAATTCCTTGTAAACTCTATATATATGGAGATTTTATAAGTTTTTAGGGTTACACACATACATACACCTAGAGAGCTATTGATATACATTCATTAAAGGCTTTGAAGGCAAGGAAGAAGAGCAAGTTTGAAGGTCTCTCATGGCTTCCATCCAACCAATCTTCATGCTTTCAACCATCATGAACAACTAAACTCCTAATCTAGGGTTTGAATGAAACCCTAGCTATGTAAAGGGGGATTTTCTGTGCTTTTCTACTCTAAGATTTTATGTTTTGGGATAGTGATTATATGTTGGTGGATTATTTATATATAATCAGTTTTAATGTTAATAATCAATAGTATTTTGGATCTATTCTTGTCTTAGATTTTTCCGTATGCTTGTTGAACTCAATAGTCCTTGATTTCTGTGATTGATAGGATTATTTACATACAATGGTGCTTATGTGATTGTGACGTTTACATCTTTTATAATCCATGCTTAGGAAAGATGAGTTATGCTACACCCTAGTTATAGGTAGATAATTCATGTGAACCATAGATGGATTATGCTTAGATTGAACTAACAATATTCTCTTGACGATACTATTGGGCTTGTAGCTACAATAGATCATAACTATCCAAATATAGAATTTAGATTAGAAAGTATAGAACCCCAATGCGTAGTTAGTGGTGGAATTGTAATCCTAGATCTCATCTCCATATAGTTAAATCAACTTTAAATTATGCATATAAGTTTCCTTAGATTTACTTCTAGATTTTATTCTAAAATTTCATAGTTTACTTCATAGTTTAATTAATAGTAATAATCAAATTCTAAACTAATCAAACTCCCAATTTTCTTATAACTAGCTAGATTAGATTTTAGTAATTAAAGGATTAAAAATTAACAATCTCTGTGGGTTCGACCTTTACTTTCCACACTACAAATCTTTTGAAAGTAAAGCACAAATAAGCATACTTTTATATCTTGATTTTGACAAGATCAATTTTTGGCGCCGTTGCCGGGGATTGGAATAGTTTTTACCGTTAATTATTAGAATAATAATTTACTTAGTTAGTAAATATTAGTTTCCATTTTATTTTCGTTGTTTTTCACTTTATTTTCGAGTTGCTAAAATTATCCTTGTTTCTACAGATCTCAATTCGTCAATTCTAGCAAGATCGAGTGGAGCAGCTGTACACATCAGCGGAGCTTACGCGGACCTGCAAGAAAATAAATTGCAATCAATTTAAAATCACTAAGTAAATTCGTTATTTAAATTTCGCATCGAACCACTGTAAGTCAGGGCGCTGTGACGCAATACTTGCATTAGGGTAGGTGTGGAGTGAGCATTGCATTAGCTAGGAAACCCGGGGTGCTGGGCTTGACGCGGTCATTGCATTACAGGATAATTTCATGCATCACATTAGTCTTGTGTGCTTGCATGCTTGGTTATTAGCGTAGCTATTTTTGTTTTTTTTTTTATTGAGTCAGTCCTTAGTGTATGTTTGGTACTCGTTCAACTAAACCTAAATTAAATCCGCTTAATCTCGAACTTGAATGCACACTTAGAGGCCTTAGGTCATCAACCCAAGCTGCGAGAGCTCGGTTGATGTTAGACGACGAGTCCACACCAGAACCGTCATCTTCGTTTGAATCAGAAATCTGTAGTACCCTTAACCATTTAAGAAAAACTAAAACAATAAAAATCGAACCTATTCCTATGGCCGATTTTGGACATAACCGGAATAATGGAAATAATCAGAATGATGGGGATAATCTTAACATACCCCCACCACCACCATTAAAGAACTATTTCACTCCTACTGCATACACACCACCGTCGTGTATTGCATTGCCGGAAGTGACGGCAGCTCATTTTGAAATCAAACCCTCAACTATTGCGCTCCTGCTGTCATTTCACGGGCGTGTTAAAGAAGACCCTTATAATCATCTAGGTGAGTTTCAGGGTATCTGTGCGACTTTAAAGATTCAGAACTTAACAGATGATGAATTTAAAATGCGCTTGTTCCCGTTTTCACTTAAAGATAAAGCGAAGTACTGGCTCCAATCGTTGGAGCCAAATTCAATAAGAACATGGGATGAGTTGCAAACTGCGTTCCTACAAAAATTCTTCCCCATAACCAGGATGAATCAGATTAGAAAGTCAATAACTAATTTTACAATGCAAGATGGGGAGACACTTTACGATACATGGGAATAGTTTAAAGAACTCTTACGTTCTTGCCCTCATCACCAGATACCCAAATGGCATTTGGTGCAAGTCTTCTATGAAGGATTAATTCCCGCCATCCGAAACACCGTCGACGCTATTTGTGCGGGGACATTCCTCCACAAGAGTGCCGATGAAGCATGGAAGATATTTGAAACTTTAAGTGAAAACTCTATGCACCAAGCAGTATCCGTACGACCTGAGGGACACCTTATACCTCACCTAAAGAGAGAGGCGAAAGTTGAGTCTAATCATTCATATGAAATCCAAGAATTAAATAGAAAAATGGACCAACTTATGATGATGGGCCGCATGCAAGGGCCACCTCCTTCTGCTGAAATATGCCAGTTA
Organism: Hydrangea macrophylla; assembly: GCA_033977485.1. Taxonomy (NCBI): domain Eukaryota; kingdom Viridiplantae; phylum Streptophyta; class Magnoliopsida; order Cornales; family Hydrangeaceae; genus Hydrangea; species Hydrangea macrophylla. The sequence continues at coordinate 5,055,433 of CM066990.1, read as the reverse complement.
TGCTCGGATTCGTCACATTCGACATTAGCATGCCCGTCCGCGTCCCAGTTCCCGGAATTTGTGGAACAACATATAAATGTTGTCCAACAGTTCCAACGACCCAATTATAACCCCGGGGGTTATAAACCGGACTCGACATGGGGAGCTCACCCGAACCTTTCTTGGAACTCTAATAGTGAGAAACCATATTCGAAACCCGATACGACGAATTTTCCTAATGCGTATCGGCAACAACCGAATCAGTATAAGCAACCTCAAAATCAACAAAATCAATACCAACAGCCGCCTTTCCGCACTAATCCTCCAAGAGATAAAACTTTCAAAGAGAGCGTGTTAGCGTCATTAAAAAACCTCGAAGCGCAGTCACAATCACAATCTCAACTTGTTAACTCTCACACGCAGGCAATAGCTAAATTGGAATCCCAGATGGGCCAGTTAGCTAATACATTGAATTGACGTAATGAGGGAAAATTACCAAGTCAACCGGTGCAAAATCCTAAGGGTCAGTATGAGGTAAGTTCGACGAGTGATCAAGTTAATGCTGTCTCAACAAGGACCACCGAACGTCCTAAGGAGGTCATACCTCCTCCCGAGGCAAGAAAAGATAAAGGTAAAGAAAAAGAAAAGAGTGAAAAGGAAGAGAATGTAACTCCAGTTTCAAAAGACGCTAATCCTCTAGTATCTACTAAAACATCTAAAGCAGCGAACCCTTCCGATTATGTGCCCAGAATGCCATTCCCACCGAGCGGGGAAGCCCCGGCTCACTTCACTAGAAAAAGCACGAAACCGGAAGATATTCTCGAAATATTTAAAGAAGTAAAAATCAATATTCCACTACTATGGTTTCTCACTATTAGAAAGTCTAGAAACCATTTATCTAAGAAAGTTTTCTTAACGGAAAAGGTTAGCTCCATGTTTCATAACAATACTCTAAAATACAACGATCCCGGTACTCCAACCATCGCTTGTCACATCGGGGATAAATACATTCATCGGGCTCTCCTTGATTTAGGAGCGAGTGTGAATTTGCTCCCCTACTCGGTATATGAATATTTGGGTTTAGGAGAACTGAAACCGACGGCAGCCACTTTACAATTAGTCAATAGGTCAATTAAAGTTCCACGAAGGGTAGTGGAGGATGTTTTGGTAAAAGTTGATAGATGCTACTATCCGGTAGATTTTATCATTCTAGACACCGAACCCGTCCTAGATGCTAGTAAACAAGTCCCAGTCATTCTAGGACGTCCTTTCCTAGCCACGGCCAATTCGATTATTAACTATAGGACTGGTGTGATGGATATAACGTTTGGGAACATGACTGTGCGCCTTAACATCTTTAATGCATCTAACCAACCATATAGGGATGATGAAGAGGCAGACTGCTATGCCATAGACTTAATAGACGAATTAGTCGAAGAGGCAGCGCCTTTTATGTTGACTAAGGAAGCCTTGGAAGCATGCCTATCGCATTTCAATTTTAATGATTTCAACATTGACACGAATATTGAAGATGTAAATACTTTATTGGAATCAGTAAACACAGCCAATGCACTTCCATGGAAACCTAAAATAGAGGCCTCACCGCCTCTTGCACATGAACCAGCCTTACCATCCCTTGAGTGCCCTCCAATACTCGAACTTAAGCCATTGCCGGATTCTTTAAAATATGCATTCGTAGGAACGAACGCGACCCTTCCAGTCATAATCGCGTCAAATTTAACGGAAATTCAGGAAGTACAGCTAATCGAGTTTCTAGGTAATCATAAAAAGGCGATTGGATGGACGGTCGCCGATCTAAAAGGAATTGACCCATCTGTTTGTATGCATAGAATAAATTTAGAAGAAAGTGCTAAACCTTCTAGGGAAATGCAACGACGTCTCAACCCTAACATGAAAGAAGTGGTTATGAAGGAAGTTATAAAACTCTTAGATGCCGGTATTATCTACCCAATTTCCGATAGCAATTGGGTCAGTCCAACTCAGGTTGTCCCAAATAAATCGGGTATCACGGTCGTACCAAACGATAAGGGAGTCCTTATACCCACCCGGCAAACTACTGGTTGGCGGGTATGTATTGACTATAGAAAACTTAATTCGATGACTCGTAAGGACCACTTCCCTCTTCCATTTATTGATCAAATCCTCGAATGTCTGTCCGGTCAGAGTTATTATTGCTTCTTAGATGGATACTCTGGTTATAACCAGGTGCCCGTTTACCCCGATGACCAAGAAAAGACGATGTTCACATGTCCCTTTGGAACCTTTGCCTACCGTCGTATGCCGTTTGGCTTGTGCAATGCACCGGCAACTTTTCAACGGTGTATGATGGCAATTTTCTCAGACATGGTTGAGAAATTTCTCGAAGTATTTATGGACGATTTTTTAGTTTTCGGACCTACATTTGAGGAATGCCTTAAAAATCTCACAAAAGTCCTCGCCCGGTGCGAGGAAGCAAATTTGGTATTAAGTTGGGAAAAGAGCCATTTCATGGTTCAAGAGGGAATAGTCTTGGGTCACGTTGTTTCCAAGCGGGGTATAGAGGTTGATAAAGCGAAAATTGAGTTAATAGATAAACTCCCACCGCCATCATCCATTCGTCAGATCCGTTCCTTCCTAGGTCATGCCGGTTTTATAGACGATTTATCAAAGACTTTAGTAAAATTTCATGCCCCTTGTGCAACCTGCTTGCCAAGGATGTTCCTTTTGTCTTTGACAACGACTGTCTGAAAGCGTTTGAAACGTTGCGAACCTTATTATCCACGGCTCCGGTAATCCAATCTCCTGATTGGTCATTACCGTTTGAATTGATGTGTGATGCTTCCGATTATGCTGTTGAAGCCGTTTTGGGACAAAAAGTCAATAAGATCCCTCACGTAATTTATTATGCGAGTAAAATGCTAAATGACGCGCAATTGAATTACACGACTACGGAAAAAGAATTATTAGCGGTTGTGTTTGCCTTGGATAAGTTCCGCTCATATCTTTTAGGGTCAAAAGTTATTGTTTATACTGATCATGCAGCATTACATCATCTATTGAATAAGAAAGATACGAAACCCAGATTAATCAGATGGATTTTACTCCTTCAAAAGTTTAATTATGAAATACAGGATAAAAAGGGTTCTGAAAATGTAGTAGCTGACCACTTGTCACGAATTCTTATAGAATCTAATGATCTTACCCCACTAAAGGATTCATTTCCGGACGAACAATTATTTGTATTATCCACCATCAAGCGTCCATGGTTCAGTGATATCGTCAACTTCTTAGCTACAGGACATATCCCGAATAAGTGGTCTCGTTTAGACAAAAATCGATTCTTTTCTCAAATTAAACACTATTACTGGGATGACCCACTGTTATTTAAACACTGTTCTGATCAAATTATATGACGTTGTGTTCCGGAGAGTGAGTTCAATTCTATTTTAAACTTCTGTCACTCTCTAGAATGCGGAGGACACTTTGGTGGCCGGCGTACGGCCGCTAAAGTCCTCCAAAGTGGATTATATTGGCCAACACTGTTTAAAGACCCACATGAATTCTGTCAGAACTGCGTACGTTGTCAACAAACAGGTAACATGTCACGTCGTGATGCGATGCCCCTGACCCCAATTCTTATTATAGAAATATTTGATGTGTGGGGCATCGACTTTATGGGTCCGTTTCCCTCGTCTTGTGGTTTCGAATACATTTTGGTCGCGTTCGACTATGTTTCTAAGTGGGTGGAGGCAGTGGCGACGAGAACCAACGACCATAAAGTAGTGGTTCAATTTATAAAAGATAATATATTTTGTCGATTCGGTACGCCACGGGCAATTATAAGTGACGGGGGTAAACATTTCTGTAATCGTTACTTCGAAGCCCTCGTCCGAAAATATTCCGTCACCCATAAAGTAGGAACCGCATACCACCCGTAAACCCAAGGCCAAGTTAAAGTGTCTAATAGAGAGGTAAAAAGTATATTAGAAAAAACGGTACGTCCAGACCGTAAAGATTGGTCACAACGACTGACCGATGCGCTTTGGGCTTATCGCACAGCATTTAAAACTCCTATTGGGATGTCTCCTTACCGACTAGTATTTGGAAAAGCGTGCCACCTACCGGTGGAACTGGAACATCGATCCTAATGGGCCATAAAAACACTTAACCAAGATATAAAAGCGGCAGGATGCCATCGTAAACTTCAATTGCAAGAACTCGAAGAATTGAGAAAGGAAGCGTATGAAAATTCGAGAATCTATAAAGAACGATCTAAAGCTTTCCACGATAAAATGATTATAAGAAAGAATTTTGAAGTTGGACAACGCGTATGGTTATTTAACTCGAAATTAAGGTTGTTTTCGGGTAAGTTACGGTCCCGATGGGACGGTCCGTTCACTATAACACAAGTGTTCCCGCATGGGGCGATCGAAATTCAAGATACAAACGGTGGAACACCGTTCAAGGTAAACGGACAACGACTTAAGCCGTACCGGTTGGAAGAGACAGAAGAAAGAGAAATCGAATCTATAGATCTGGTAGATCCGATCTATTTAGACTGAGCCTTGCATCGGTCGAGCTAGCGACGTAAAACTTAGCGCTTCTTGGGAGGCAACCCAAGCTTTAGTTAGAATTTTCTTCAATTTGGTACAGTAGTTAGTAGTTTGTGGCCAATGTCTGAATGATTGAATGCCCAAAAGATACAAATTTTAACTTTTCCAACACTTATACAAGGTAACAGAAAAGAAAAATGAGAAACCTACATCTCGCGCGCGCGGTCCGCCCGCGCAAGATTGCCCCTTAGACAAAAATTTTCCTAGTTTTTATATCGAGCCTCAGCTTTCCCTCGCGCCTCAAATCGCGGGCGCGAGGTTCTCGCTGGAGCGGTCTGCTCCGGCGGACTTTACACTTAGAAAACTTTGGTATGAAACCATAAACAAAGTCTCAGCTTCACCTCGCGGAGGGATCCGCGCGCGTGAGCTCGCTCGCGCGGTCCGCTCGCGCGAGGTTGCCCTTCCTTTAAATATAGGGCTTAGCCCTAATTTTCTTAGATTTCTCTTTTCTCTCTCTTCGTCTTCCCTGTCGCTCTCTCGCGATCTCTACCTCTCCTTCTCTCTTCTCTTCCACCACAACCCACCACGCACAACCCTGCCACCGGTCACAACCCACCACGCACAACATCGCCAGAGCACCACCACCTCGAGTCAGCGACGTCGCTGCCGCCGCAGCACCGCCACTGACCCACACGAAACCGAAGCCAAACCCCCCCCCCCCATCGTGAATCTTCCCTCACAGGTATACAAGTGCTTTTATATATATATATATACAGATGTAGATAAGATATACATCTATATCTATAAATATATACTCATATCTATACACACACTCACACCCAACCCTAAAATCTTGACTTGACCAAACCCTAAATTCAGAATCCATATATATATATAGATACAGAGAAACACACACGAATTTCTTTATATAGAACATATATTCTACAATCTGTTTGAATACATCCAATTCGGGTGTGTGCATTAGGGTTTGTGGGTTAATTTGAACTCAATAAGGGTCTGTGCATTAGGGTTTATGTAGAACTATGTATGCCCATTCCGAGTTAAGCCCACACTAATTTCACACACAGATTTAATTATATACACACACGCACAATCTCAATTTGAAAATTCACCCTGTCCCAAACCCTAAATTCAATATATATACATATACGCAGATAGATTCTTGTCTACACCTTTCGCATATGCACACACACAAATTTGGGATGTATAGAATACAGATATTATGAGATCTGGTTGATTAGATCGCAGTTGGATTGAGCATTAGGGTTTGTGGGTCAATTTTTAACCTCGGAACAATTTTGGGAAAGTAAATTAAGGTTTTGGTATACACCTGTTTTTCTCATTTATTTAACTCACAAACCTGGATCTTAATTAAAAGTATCCAACTGTAAGTCCACTTCTTTTAGGACCACATAGATATTAGTTTTTAATTGCCTATAGCACTAAGTCATCGTGTAGATACGTAATCGATGTTGTTGAGTTCATTATTGATAAGTATTCCACCATATAAATAATATAAATCTATCTTGCAACATGTTTACACATTGAATTTGAGGTCATATGCTGTTACCTCGATTCTATGAAGTAATGGAAATAGTTCGGTAGTGCAATCCTGAATTTTAGTTTAGTACTTCACATAATTGCTCTACTAACATAACACCGCTAGTTACGTTGTTCACATTCACATTCATTATACGTAGGCGCTTCTTATTCTAATCTTTTATGCTAGGAGCGTACCAACAATTCTACGGTCATTAAAATCAAATGCGCACTAGAGCGTTTCTATTTTCGAAAGTTCTTTAACTTAATAATTTCAGATATCGCCGTGACTGATTGAACTAACTTGTGACCGTCCCACTAGGAATTCCAAATTATTGTGTTCAACATAAACGTCACTTATCTATACATTTATTTACATTATGCAATAAACACGCGACAAGTACCCCGAGACTTGCCGCAATGTGTGTGCCCTTGTTGGGACAGTGGGTGGGAAGGGACCGGCTCTTCTCACAGTTGCTGGGTATTCCCCCGTGAAACCCAATTTCTTTTAAAACTGTTGCACTGCTTTGTATTGATTGTGTCCCTTGCCGGGATGATTTTTCTTGCAGGTGACCCATTCTCCCTTTTTCTCCTTTCTTTTTCTTTTTCTGGGCAGAGCCGTATTTTAAAGCCCGCATTTCCAAAATTTTTCTAAAAACTTACACCCACCTCTCTAGAATATGACAAAACGAACTGTGAAATCCGCCTCTTCATCACAACCACCTCAGAAACGATCTAAAGGAAAAGAAAAACAGACAGAACCACCACCACCACCACCAGACGATCCGAACCCGAACGAACTAGGCCCAAAGTACACCAACCAAGGCCTCAACTACGAAGCTGCTATAGATGATGAGTATTTTGCATCTGATAAAGACACGAAGTGGGGCCATAACAACCTAGACACCCGTAAGTTGGCCCCACAGCTTTATTTTAGGAACCCAGATCTAATCAGCTACCCCCGCGTCGTCCGCCTCTTTTATCAAAACCTCCGCTACCATAAACAATCCCTAAGCCAGTACGCCTTCCTGTCCACCACCATAGATGGCCATGACATTACCCTCAACCCAGATAACATTGCTAAAATCCTCCAACTCCCCTCCCATTCTTACCAAGTTCCAAAATTAAACGTCCTCAACAAAGCCCACTCCTTCATACATATCATTCAGGACATGTGTGGCGGCCGCTCTGGTTCAGGGCAATCTATTCGACGATTGCACATGCCCCGCCAGATGTGGTTCGTCGACCATGTCTTTAAACGAAACCTGTACCCCCTTGGTCATGAGCAGGAATGGACCAAGGAAATTCACCATGCCCTCCATGTTGTTTACCACAATGATTGGCTTCACCCTGGCCTAATTATTATGGAGGGTATGCGTCTTGCGGCTCATGTCATTGACCACTCCCTTGATTCTAAGCTTCTTCTGCCCTACCCTCGCACTATCACCGCTATTCTCCAGGCTAAGGACTTTCCTATTCCTGCCAATGAGCCCATTGACGCACATATTCCAGAGTTTGCTTCCGTTGATTAGAAGCTGAGCTTGGATCAACTAGACCTGAAGGTTAGAAGGGCCCGAGAGCAGGCCCAGGCCCGTCGTGAGCAGGCAGCCCAGCGTCCACCCCCTCCTGAGGATTCCCCATACGCTTGGACGTATGGGGACGTGTGTGCTTTTTGAGGTGAGACGCTACGCTTGCAGTCATACATAAGGTCCTTTTTCCAGCTTCATCATCCTGATCAGCTGGAGGACATTCTTGCTCAGGGAGAGGCAGCTTACCAGTTAGCGTTTTCGCGACAGGCACAGCAGGTGGCTGAGGAGGGAGTTGAGGAGCAGGGGGAGGTACAGGGTGAGGAGGAGGAGGCTGGCGATGATGGTGATGATGACGATGGGAGTGACGGTGATGGGGATGGTGATGGTACTACTGGCCAGGGGAGTACGGGGTTGGAGCTGGTTCTGATTGAGGGTGGTGAGGACTAGACTAGGTTTTGGGGGGAGTGTTTGGACATTTATTTTTCCTTTTTCATGTATTTGGTGGGTGGTTTAGACATTTTCAGACAGTTTGGCTTGTATATTCTTTTATTATTCCTGTGTTTTTACCTTTCGTCTGTTTGTTTATTATTATTAGGATTTTGCTGTACCCGACTTTGACCGGTTAGTTTACTTTCTGTCTTTTGGTTTACTTTTGAGCAGTTGGTCTGTAATTATATCCTTTTTCTTTTATGGCTTCTGATTTATAGTTCTGTTATTACTGTTGCCTCTAATTCGTCACAGCTTGACATTGTTCTTTATTACCGCTTCAATTTCATGTTTGGCTATATACTGTCTCATTTATTCACTTGGAAGCAATTGTCGTTGAATTACTATTGAATAGCAATCTCACCACCCATTGCACTAGAACAGGGGTTTCTTCAGTTCAGGTTTGGGGGTAATTCTGTAAAAATTTCAATTTCAATGCAACCTTCCATTGCTTCCGTTTAAAAATTTGACATTAATTACAGCCATACATTAAGCGAATAGTAATGTTACGTTTCGTACTTTTAACAATTTCAAACTAATAGGATTAAATTGTGACTTAATTTGTGGTTTCAGGTTTTTGTTTTTCCAATATCCGTATAGTACCTCGACCCTTATATATCCTCTACATCCTCATAGCATGGACCATCCGATTTCTCCTCCTTTGTCACCTGATAGGTCCCCGAGTCAGTCGAGTTATTGTTCTGACTTTAGCTCGCTTTCTGATACTCCTACACTAAGTCCTAGGGTAGCCAAACCTGCTGGTCCCGGCTAGTACCGTCGTCGGCCTCGTATGCCTACTTGTTCTGATTCTTCTGCTGAGGATGACCTGTTTGGCGATGACCCTACCGCTATTGATGGCCCTTATGGCGCTCCCTCTACATCTTCCGAGTCTTCTTCGTCTGAATCGGCCGATTCATCGACCGATGATGACGACGAGGAAGTGGTTTCTGGTTTAGTTTCTAGTTCATTATCTAACCCTGTTGAGTCTACTGTGCTTCCGACTGAGGTTATCTATCCATATAGGGACCTCCCTGATTATGTGCCGGACGTTGTTCAACAGCGTTCGGGGCACCCTGACTGGTCCCCTGAGGATATTGCCTCGATGTTTGTGCCTTATTCCGGTCCTGAGGATGATAGGGTGGATTTGGGTTCGAGTTTCATTGAGGGGATTGAGGAGGGTGAGCGACCGGATTTACATGCTGATTTTGATGAAGTGGGCCCACCGTTCGACCCTGCGGAGCACTCGGAATGGGAGCTTGTGGATTGGTACTTTCGATCTGTAGTAACCACCCTTTATTTTCTAAATATATCTTGATTAAAAAAAATGAATAAATAAATAAATTCTAGTAGCTAATCTAATTAAAAGGAGTTATATCCTAAGTAATAAAAGACCAAACCATTATAAGTAACCATAGTTAATTTATATGTGAATTTAACATCTGGCAGGTTAGTGCAATAAGTATTAAACTCACACAATCATTCTCTCTCTCTCACACACACACACACACACACTCGGCCAAACACATAAATCACCCCTGAATTGGGTACAACCTAGGATATCATGTGTACTTGAGCATTGAGTGCACATGAGCTTGTGGGGATTTATACATACTTACACTCGGCTATATGTATATACCTAGTATTGGTTAGTGCATGTATGAGTTTTACACCCAAACCTTCATTCTCTCTTACGGCTGTACATATGGATATATAGATAAACATGAGTTAAGTAAGCATTTAATAAGAAAACCTTCCCAAGTACACAAGGCCTTGATTGTTAGCTGGTGACAACTCTTAACCAAGCATGCTTCTTGCAGGTTTAAATGAATTAAGTACTACCTATATAGGATGGGTACTCATCCTAGCAATTAACTTCCTAGTACTTACGCCTGTGAAAACGTTTAGTTAACACCCCAAATACTATTATTCTCTCTCACAATGCCCCTCACTGTCAAAGGAACTCTCCAAGTACTTCAATTAGGTTTGTACCGCCTAGGGGGAAGGACTACTGAAATCATGAGTATAGAACAATAATTGTAGTGTACTAGGTGGAGGAGAAATTTGTGTATAAAAGGAGAGGTTTGGGAAACCATTTTCCCTCACACCTAACTCTCTCTCTCTTTCTATATCTCACTGTCCGAAACACACACACACGCAGTTTACCAGTTTTTAAATTTTTGGGTTTGGAGCTAAGGTGCTGTTTGGCAGAGGAGGTCTTAAGCTCAGCACTCTCAAATTGCTTCCCAACCGAACCGAGCCTTAAGAGTGAGCACTCTATATCCTAAGAGTTATATAGAAATCCATTCTTAGATTTGGTTCCACATGGTAGAAACCTTGATGAAATTATATGATATATATGCATGTATATATTCGGGTATATGTGTATGTTCATAGATGGGAACTTTCTTAAAAGTTCACGTGGTTAAAAAAAATATAATTTTTTGAAGCAAACTATATACCCATATATGGGCCGAAAATATATAGCAATGTATATGTATGTTTCCATAGAAATTTTCTTGATAATTCATATGGTTAGAAAATGATTACCCTTGTGGGCCAAATATACATATATATATAGAACTATATATATGTATATAAGCGTAATGATCATTCCTTTTCCAGTTGGTGTTCTATATCTTGAAATAATTTTTTTTTATAAAGCCTACTTTGACTTTTTCAAGTATAAAGAGATGGGCTCTCAAGCTTAGAGTCATCTGATTTGGAAAGTGGAAGAACTTCAAAAAAAAAATGTGTTTTGAAGTGTAGACAGAATCAAACTTTTAAGCATTTTATTTTAACTCCTTAATACTTATATGGGTCCCTTCTTATTTTCAAGAAAAAGGGTATTTTTATAATTATCTAATTTTACTCCAAACTTTGATACAATAGTTTAAAGGTTCTGAAAGTAAAAGAAAAAGTCTAAGAGAAATTATTTTAGAAGCAAATCCTATTATTCTCCTTATTTTCCAAAAACAGTACTTTGAAAGGTTATAGAAATATTTCATGAAACTTAAAGCTTTCCTTTAAATTGTTATTGTCATTATTTTGAATTTCTCAAAAGAAAAGTAAAACGATGATTTATAAGTGTCTAAATATAACTGTAATATCTTCTTGATTTATTGAAGGAGTCTTTTATTTTAATCCTTGATCCAAAGACTAAAGATCTTCCTAAGAAAATGGTATTTTGAAAAAAAAAAAAAAAAAAGGGGGCATAAGAAATGCCAAAATGTGGAAAGTTGATATTAAGGAAAATGAGTTGTTCTCTAAAGAAGGTATTTGATGTATAAACCTGGGACTGAAACAGTCTAGTGGACTGGGGTGAAGAGTGCCCTACAGTAAGTATACTTATGTGCCATGTTATTACGAGTATTGGACAGGTAACTGGTACACGTCTTGCCAGCTAGGTCTGGGGCGCTGTGGTCAAATCGGTGCTATGACATTTCGAGCAATTATTGCTGGTGCTTAGTGCGACATTCATTTTGACCAACAATAGGTGGTGAATGGTTTTTGGTTATACATGATACAATATTTATTTAAATTTTGGTGATACTTCGGTGACCTTGTGGTCATACCAAAGTGGTCTTTGAAAAAAAAAATCATTTTTTTTGGGGCAAGAAGAATATGCAAGATTGAGCTTTGGTCAGGGTATAAAGAAAAATTTTGAGAAAGCTTATATAAACTATTACTAATGTTATTTTTAAAGAGGCCATTAGTATATCATCTCTAATATTCGACTTTTGTATAAAGCTTGGAATATATTGAGAAACTCACCAGTAATACTGACGGATGTTGTTATCCACCCTTTTCAGGAAATGAAGTTTAATAGATGGAATCCATGGAGGATGAATAAAGAGCTTTTCTTTAAAAGAATTTATGACTTGAATTGCTGTATTTTATGGCTAAGTCCCAAGACTATGTCTATTCCTTATGATGTATTTGGATCTTATGATGTCTACTTGTTACCTGATGTAATAACTTTAGAGTTTGGACTATCGTTATTTCTATGGTTGGAACTACAATATATTAATTAAACCTGTCTCCGCCTTCGTTTCAAAGTTGATTTAAAAAAAAATCCTACCTTTATTATTATTCGGGGCGTGACAGTATTTTTGGTATCAGAGCCTAGGTTTTACTATACTGTAGTTCTCTAAGTCAAAGTCTTCTTATTATTTTATTCTAACTTGGGAAATTTTATAGGATGGATGGACTCTTTGGACTAGATAAGTGGGGGGGACACTATGTAGCCCCCAATGGAGAGATTACACCAGTGAACTTGGAACTTTTCGAACGACTGGTAGAAACAGACACTAAGAACACCCTCTATGCTGAGATAAGGGCTACAGAACTAAAGCATGGCCCCCTAAATACCATGATGCGTAGGTCAGTGGTCCTTTACTATCTTTGAATCCAATAAAGGGTGCTTGAGAACGTCCTAGCAGATGCCTCCCACTTTTCCACCTTCCAGGCTATGGAACTCCAAATGGCATTGAATGCACCGCCCATATGGCCACTGGGTTATGATGGTGTAGAGATTCTGCCAGAGCCTGTTGACATCTTTGAGGCCCCTCCACTTCCAAATGAAGCACCCCCTTACTTCATTGCTCCAGGGTTAGGATTAGAGCATGAGGCTACTAATGTCCCGACCCCTGTTGACCCCTATCCGGATGTTCCTGGTTTTCCCCTAGAATATGACCCAAACCCCCCTCAAATTCCTGCTCCAGTGGTGAATATCATCACCGATTCTGACTCAGACCCATCTATGGGTAGTGCCCACTCAAGAAATATGATCTAGTTGTAATTAGTGCATTGTAGCACTAATCTATGCATGTTTTCTCCTTTTTCTTTTCTTTCGTTGTTAATAATAATTTCCCCAAGATAACCATGCTTCTGTTATCCTAATTTTGTATAGGGAAAGTAGCGGTGTAGTTAAGGACTCTATCTCATGTGTAACCTTTAAATATTAATAGAAGGACATCTTAGAATTAATATTCAAATTGTCTCCTTAATTCCATGTTATACTTCTTAAGATTTAAAACACATTCTATCTATGTCTCTCCTAGGAGGAAAATGGCCGGTCCATCCCATAACACTCGTGCACAGAATGGATGCCATCCAGAATCAGACCCTACTGGATTGTTAAGTGCCTTCGTTAGGCAAATGGAACAAATGAATGCAAGGAGACCCACGGTGGGAATACATGACATCCTACATGATCGCTTCAAGGCCCTAAGCCCCTGACAAATTTGCCAGAACTGCTGAACCAGCAAAGGCTGAAAAATGGGTACAACAATTGGAAGACATTTTTGAAGTTCTCGAATGCACAGAAATTGAAAAGAAAAAGATGGCAGTGTTTCAGTTAACCGCTGAGGCATGAAACTGGTGGGAACTGGTGAAGACAACCATTGGGGCCGACGCAGCCAAAAGGATGACATGGACTGTGTTCAAAGAAAAATTCTTGGAGAAGTATTTCCCTGATACTGAAAGGGAACGGAGAGAAAAAGAATTCATGGAACTGACCCAAGGGAGTTTGTCCGTCTTGGAATACCAGAATCGCTTTGAAGCACTGTCACGCTTCGCAAACCATCTGATCGATACGCCCGAACGTCGAGCCCGAAAGTTCGTCAAGGGGTTAATTCCTCCCATACGCCGAATGATCATCGGACGTCGCCATCAGACCTATGAAGAAGTTGTGGAAGAGGCACTAACTGTAGAAGAGGATAATCGAGAATTTAAGAAACAAATGGACTCGAGGGGGCCAAACAAAACCCTATAGCAGGGAAACCGTAACTGGAAGGGCGGACGATTTCAGAAGAGGCAGAAAACCGACACTGGGAATGCCAACACGGTACCTCTTGGCAACAAAACTGGAAATGCCCAACTACCAGGGAACACCTGCTTCAACTGTGGGATAGTTGGACATCATGCACGAGACTGTACCAGGCATAAGGTGACCTGTTTCAACTGCGGAGACAAGGGGCACTGCAGTCGAGATTGCAAGAAGCCAAAGAACAATAACAATAATCGATCACAGTCAGCACAAGGGCGGATGTATGCAGTGGTCCCAGAACAAGCAGGACTAGAAGGTACCATAACTTTATTCAATAGCCGCGTGAAAACCTTATTCGACACTGGGGCAACACACTCTTTCATATCATCTAAATTAGTCCAAAAATTAGGACTGACCCCCGAATGCTTGCATATACCTTTGACTGTATCATCCCCACTAGGAACAACAATGACTTTAGAGTATGCCTGTAAGAACTGTTCAATAGATATGGAAACCCATACCAAGGTCGCTGAACTAATCGTCCTGCCGATGACCCATTTTGACGTTATTCTTGGGATAGACTGGCTTACCGCATTCCATGCCAATCTAAACTGCCATGAAAAGACAATCACATTTTGCAAACCAGGTCAATAACCACAAGTCATTCGTTGTAAACCCTCAGAAGATGCTTTTATTGCTAACTTTTTGGCAAATCTCGAAGGACAAGACGAGGAGCGCGCCATTAGTCAAATCCCCGTTATCTCTGAATTTGAGGACGTCTTTCAAGAGATCATGGGTTTTCCCCCTAAGCGAGAAATTAATTTCGGTATCAAGCTCGTTGCTGGTACATCGCCAATATCATGGACCCCGTATCGTATGGCGCCTGTAGAAATGCAAGAACTCAAAAAACAAGTTCAAGAGTTTGAAGACCTTAAATTCATAAAGTCGAGCTCCTCACCATGGGGCGCACCAGTACTCTTTGTGAAAAAGAAGGATGGAACGATGAGGCTATGCTTCGATTACCGAGAACTCAACAAGGCAACCATTAAGAACAAGTACCCTCTACCATGAATTGACAATCTATTTGATCAATTGCAAGGGACAACGATGTTCTCCAAAATCGATCTACGGTCAGGATATCATCAACTTCTCGTAAGAGAAGAGGACATCCCAAAGACAGCTTTTCGTACGAGATACGGACATTATGAATTCCTAGTCATGTCTTTTGGACTAACCAATTCACCAGCCATCTTCATGGACCTCATGAATCGAATCTTTCGCCCTTACCTTGATCAGTTTGTGATCGTGTTCATCGACGATATCCTAATCTACTCGAAGACGAGAGAAGACCATGAGCAACATCTGAGGACCACCCTTGAGGTGCTACGAAGACACAAACTGTATGCAAAATTTAGCAAGTGTGAATTCTGGCTGGAACAAGTCAAATTTCTAGGACATACGGTCAGCAAAGAAGGAATTTCAGTGGATGACTCCAAGGTGGAAGCAGTCCGAAACTGGAACCAACCTACTACACCAACGGAGGTTAGGAGTTTTCTTGGCTTAGCAGGATATTATCGGAGATTCGTGGAAGGATTCTCGAAAATAGCTATGCCACTAAACCACCTAACCAAGAAAGACACAAAATTCATTTGGGACGATGCTTGTGAGAATGCATTCCTAGAATTGAAGACAAGGCTAACGACCGCACCAATACTCATCATCCCAAAAGACGATGTCAAGTTCATGATCTACACTGACGCATCACACCAAGGACTAGGATGTATGTTAATGCAAGGCCATGAAGTGGTGGCATATGGATCCCGACAATTGAAGCCCCATGAGCATAATTACCCAACACATGAGTTGGAGTTAGCAGTTGTGGTTTTCGCATTGAAGATTTGGAGACACTACCTGTATGGGGAGAAATTTGACCTTTTCTCAGACCATAAGAGCTTGAAGTACCTTTTCTCACAAAAGGAATTAAATATGAGACAACGAAGGTGGATGGAACTTCTAAAGGACTATGATTTCACACTTCAATACCATCCAGGAAAGGCAAATGTGGTGGCCGACGCCCTCAGTCGAAAACCACAAGGACTAATTGCATACTTCATGATAAGGGAATGGAAATTTTTGGAATCTCTGGTCGATTTTGATGTACAACCAACTCACCAAGGAGAAGGACAACCCATGTGCAATTTAATAGCTCAACCGACCTTAATTGCCAAGATAATTGAGGAGCAAGCAAAGGACGAGAAATTTCAAAAGTGGTTTGAACAGATGTTTAAAAAGGACCCAACAAAGTGGATCATTGGAAAAGATGGAGGCTACAGGCTTCAACAAAGGCTCTGTGTGCCAAACATTCAAAGCTTAAGGGAAGAAATCATGAGTGAAGCTCACCGATCAAGATTTACGGTGCACCCAGGAGGTATAAAAATGTATAAGGATCTCAAGAGGAATTATTGGTGGGAAGGAATGAAAAGAGATGTGGCTGAATGTGTAGCCAAGTGTTATACCTGTCAGCAAGTCAAAGCTGAACATCAATGACCCTCTGGATTATTACAACCACTGCCAATACCAAAATGGAAATGGGAGCACATCTCAATGGATTTTGTCACTGGACTACCCCAAACCAAGCAAGGACACGACGCAATTTGGGTAATTATTGATCGTCTTACTAAGTCAGCTCACTTCTTGACTTATCGCATGACCGACTCTGTGGAAAGGATTAGCAAACTATACCTACAACAAGTTGTTAGATTCCATGGAGCACCAGTATCTATTGTGTCGGATCGAGACTCACGTTTTATCTCCAAATTTTGGGAAAGTTTCCAAAGAGCACTGGGAACATCGTTGAAATTAAGCACTGCCTTTCACCCTCAGACTGATGGACAAACGGAGAGAGTCAACCAAGTGATGGAAGACATGCTACGGGCTTGCATTCTCGAATTTGAAAGCACTTGGGAAACTCACTTGTCGTTGATAGAATTTGCCTACAACAACAGCTACCATTCTAGCATTGGCATGGCACCGTTCGAAGCATTATATGGACAACCTTGTAGATCACCTATTTGTTGGGCAGAAGTTGGTGATGGAGAATACCTTGGGCCCGAGCTAGTGCAAGAAACTACGGAGAAGATAGGCATCATGCGCGATCGCCTACTCACCGCTCAAAGTAGACAGAAAAGCTATGCCGACCGCCGAAGGAAGGATCTAGAATTTTCGGTAGGTGACCACGTACTTTTGAAGGTATCACCAACACGAGGCGTAATGAGATTCGGCCAAAAGAAAGGAAAACTATCACCAAGATTCATCGGAGCATTCGAAATCTTGGAGAAATTTTGGAAGGTTGCATATCAACTCGCTCTACCACCTAAACTATCTGGAATCCACGACGTCTTTCACGTAAGCATGTTGAGAAGATACGTTCGTGACTCCTCACATAAGATCAATTATGATGACATCGAGCTTAATGAGAATATCTCATACAAGGAAAAACCCATGAGAATCTTGGATCGAAAGACAAAACAGCTAAGGACGAAGGAAATTTCTTTAGTTAAAATCCAGTGGAATCACCACAACGAGAACGAAGCCTCTTGGGAGCTAGAATCAGATATGCGCAAGAAGTACCCTCAGATTTTTGACTAGTACGGTAAGTAATTTCGGGGGCAAAATTTCTTTAAGAGAGGTATAATGTAGTAACCACCCTTTATTTTCTAAATATATCTTGATTAAAAAAAATGAATAAATAAATAAATTTTAGTAGCTAATCTAATTAAAAGGAGTTATATCCTAAGTAATAAAAGACCAAACCATTATAAGTAACCATAGTTAATTTATATGTGAATTTAACATCTGGCAGGTTAGTGCAATAAGTATTAAACTCACACAATCATTCTCTCTCTCACACACACATACACACACACACACTCGGCCAAACACATAAATCACCCCTGAATTGGGTACAACCTAGGATAGCATGTGTACTTGAGCATTGAGTGCACATGAGCTTGTGGGGATTTATACATACTTACACTCGACTATATGTATATACCTAGTATTGGTTAGTGCATGTATGAGTTTTACACCCAAACCTTCATTCTCTCCTACGGCTGTACATATGGATATATAGATAAACATGAGTTAAGTAAGCATTTAATAAGAAAACCTTCCCAAGTACACAAGGCCTTGATTGTTAGCTGGTGACAACTCTTAACCAAGCATGCTTCTTGCAGGTTTAAATGAATTAAGTACTACCTATATAGGATGGGTACTCATCCTAGCAATTAACTTCCTAGTACTTACGCCTGTGAAAACGTTTAGTTAACACCCCAAATACTATTATTCTCTCTCACAATGTCCCTCACTGTCGAAGGAACTCTCCAAGTACTTCAATTAGGTTTGTACCGCCTAGGGGGAAGGACTACTGAAATCATGAGTATAGAACAATAACTGTAGTGTACTAGGTGGAGGAGAAATTTGTGTATAAAAGGAGAGGTTTGGGAAACCATTTTCCCTCACACCTAACTCTCTCTATATATATATCTCACTGTCCGAAACACACACACACACGCAGTTTACCTGTTTTTAAATTTCTGGGTTTGGAGCTAAGGTGCTGTTTGGCAGAGGAGGTCTTAAGCTCAGCACTCTCAAATTTCTTCCCAACCAAACCGAGCCTTAAGAGTGAGCACTCTATATCCTAAGAGTTATATAGAAATCCATTCTTAGATTTGGTTCCACATGGTAGAAACCTTGATGAAATTATATGATATATATGCATGTATATATTCGGGTATATGTGTATGTTCATAGACGGGAACTTTCTTAAAAGTTCACGTGGTTAAAAAAAAATAAATTTTTTGAAGCAAACTATATACCCATATATGGGCCGAAAATATATAGCAATGTATATGTATGTTTCCATAGAAATTTTCTTGATAATTCATATGGTTAGAAAATGATTACCCTTGTGGGCCAAATATACATATATATATATATATAGAACTATATATATGTATATAAGCGTAATGATCATTCCTTTTCCACTTGGTGTTCTATATCTTGAAATAAATTTTTTTATAAAGCCTACTTTGACTTTTTCAAGTATAAAGAGATGGGCTCTCAAGCTTAGAGTCATCTGATTTGGAAAGTGGAAAAACTTCAAAAAAAAATGTGTTTTGAAGTGTAGACAGAATCAAACTTTTAAGCATTTTATTTTAACTCCTTAATACTTATATGGGTCCCTTCTTATTTTCAAGAAAAGGGGTATTTTTATAATTATCTAATTATACTCCAAACTTTGATACAATGGTTTAAAGGTTCTGAAAGTAAAAGAAAAAGTCTAAGAGAAATTATTTTAGAAGCAAATCCTATTATTCTCCTTATTTTCCAAAAACAGTACTTTGAAAGGTTATAGAAATATTTCATGAAACTTAAAGCTTTCCTTTAAATTATTATTGTCATTATTTTGAATTTCTCAAAAGAAAAGTAAAACGATGATTTATAAGTGTCTAAATATAACTCTAATATCTTCTTGATTTATTGAAGGAGTCTTTTATTTTAATCCTTGATCCAAAGACTAAAGATCTTGCTAAGAAAATGGTATTTTGAAAAAAAAAAGGGGGCATAAGAAATGCCAAAATGTGGAAAGTTGATATTAAGGAAAATGGGTTATTCTCTAAAGAAGGTATTTGATGTATAAACCTGGGAATGAAACAGTCTAGTGGACTGGGGTGAAGAGTGCCCTACAGTAAGTATACTTATGTGCCATGTTATTAAGAGTATTGGACTGGTAACTGGTACACGTCTTGCCAGCTAGGTCTGGGGCGCTGTGGTCAAATCGGTGCTATGACATTTCGAGCAATTATTGCTAGTGCTTAGTGCGACATTCATTTCGACCAACAATAGGTGGTGAATGGTTTTTGGTTATACATGATACAATATTTATTTAAATTTTGGTGATAATTCGGTGACCTTGTGGTCATACCAAAGTGGTCTTTGAAAAAAAAAATCATTTTTTTTGGGGCAAGAAGAATATGCAAGATTGAGCTTTGGTCAGGGTATAAAGAAAAATTTTGAGAAAGCTTATATAAACTATTACTAATGTTATTTTTAAAGAGGCCATTAGTATATCATCTCTAATATTCGACTTTGGTATAAAGCTTGGAATATATTGAGAAACTCACCAGTAATACTGACGGATGTTGTTATCCACCCTTTTCAGGAAATGAAGTTTAATAGATGGAATCCATGGAGGATGAATAAAGAGCTTTTCTTTAAAAGAATTTATGACTTAAATTGCTGTATTTTATGGGCTAAGTCCCAAGACTATGTCTATTCCTTATGATGTATTTGGATCTTATGATGTCTACTTGTTAACTGATGTAATAACTTTAGAGTTTGGACTATCGTTATTTCTATGGTTGGAACTACAATATATTAATTAAACCTGTCTCCGCCTTCGTTTCAAAGTTGATTTAAAAAAAAATTCTACTTTTATTATTATTCGGGGCGTGACACGATCTGGCATACAGCCTCCTTTCGACGTATTTCGTGGTGTGGATGTCCTGGTGATCTTCTACGAGGACTACATTCATGTCATTGTCATGTTCCCATCTACATAGGGACATGCAGTGCTTTGGTTTGGGGGAGTATATGGATATTTTTTTTAGTAATTTCTTTTTATTTTATTTTTTTTTTAGTACTTCAGATTATTTTTGTTCAGTTGCTTCTGTTAGTTCGTTATTTTGTTACTTCGTTCATTTGTTTTTTTTTTTAGTATTCTAAAAATATATATATATTATAAAAAAAATAGTTTCTTCATATTGTTCAATGTTGCATTATTTCTGTTTGTAATTAGATTTCATTGAGATTTTGGAATTTAGAGAGTATGTAATTTGATGTCTACCGAATCTATGAAGGTATGTCTTGAGAGTGTATATCCTTAGAATCATTGTTTTATATCTTATACTTGCATATCTTGTTGAACGACACGTAGTCAGATGGATATATAGTAACATTTGAACTATAATATAATTTGGATGTCTAAATAGTAAAATTGTGGAGACTAAACCTGGTAAGCTTTAGAGCCTTTCATCCTTTTGAGGGTTTTAAATTTATTATGATTGAATCTCTTTGACATTCCGCACTATTTCGTTGATTAGTCTCATTATTCTTGGTATTTTGATTGAAAGTCGAGTCGGTATTATAATTACCATGCTTAAGAAAAAATTATATTTCCCTTAACATTATAACATTGAAGAATCATGTGACTTTGGAAAAGGACACTAGACCATCTGTTCTAATACACCTTTTCGACCTTTGGCCTACCCAATATAAATATTTTTTTCCCTTGTTAACCTATTTGAGCCGTTTTTAAATAAGTCATTTCTTTGTTCACCTATTATCCTAACCACTCCGATATGGAGTTCGCCATTATAAATTGACCTAACCCATGTCCACAAGTAGCTAGAGAATAGTTTTCCATAAAGAAATAGGGCTAATAAACGACTACGGAAAAGTGATGGATTGAGTAGTAAAAGAAAAGAAGTATGAAAAAAAAAAGAGATAAAGAAAAAAAGAGAGAAAATAGATATTGGAAAAGGAGTTGGAAAAAAAAAAAGAAAAAAAAGATATACGAATATCTTGGAAGAGATAAAGAAAAAAAAAAAGAGAAATAACTATTCATTGTAGTAAAGCCCTTGCGTTACACATCAATGTTATTTCTAGATATTTAAGGACTCTTTGAATCCCTTTTTACCCCTCTTTTCTGAACCTTAACCCTCGACTAATGCTACAACCCTTATAAAGTCCTAGTTGATTCTATGGAAACATGATTTGAATATGGACCGATAAAGGAAAGGGAATATAAACATGGTAGTAATGATATTCACTTGATGATTGATATCTATTCATGAGACTATTTTATTTTTGTCGTGTCGTACGTTGTTCCGTGTCATATGCGAGTTTATTAGTTGCGCGATAATTCTTCCTCGCGTATATATACATATGAGTGTTTACACCTGTTTCAAAATGATTTCATTTTAGAGTGTATTAACAACGTGAGATTTGTAGTCGAAGCATCACTAGATAGTTATCCGATTTATATTCTAAGTTCAGAGTCGTCGTGTATCCACTTGACTACTAATTCACACACATGCGGGTTTTTGATATATTCTATTGATTCTGGTGATATATGTTTTCGGAATATTTTTCATGGTGTAGGAAGGCGTATTATTGTTTTACTCTTGATAATTTAAAAGTTTCATGCGAAGTTGAGTTTACAAAAGCAGGATGTTAATATTGAAATATTGTAGATTTTGAATAAAATTTTTATTTTTACAAGTTAATAAAGGTGGTTGTGGGTGACTTGTTGACGAGAACCCTCACGAGACTTCACTCATCCGACTAGGGACACCTAGAGGTTTAAAAGGCTTGTTGCACAGGCTAAATGCAATCGGTATCCATACGAAAATGGAGTAGTTTTATTCTTTTTGGTCAAGGACTAGCAAAATGTAGGTTTGGGGGTGTGATCGGGAGAGAACAAATCCTAATTATACACCTTAACTCACATTTGTTAGCTGTTTTTATCCTGTTTTTATGTAGTTTTACTTTATTTTCTATTTTCTGTCAGGTTATAGAGGAAAGCAAGGAGATCTGGTTAATTAAGGTGAAAAAGCAAGCAGAAAGGAGTTGGAAAAAGCCCTTCGCGTGAGCGGCCCGCTCGCGCGAGATCCCAGAATTCGTTCGAGCGACCCGCGCGCGCGACCTGCCCAATGACGCGCTCGCTCGGCCCGCTCGCGTGATCCGTACAAAAATCAAAGTTGCGTAATATGCTCTACTGAAGAATCTTGTGCAAACGAGACTGCTTAATGACGACCGGATTGGAAATTATTGCTGTTTTAGGTAGTTTCGGGATAGGAAAGCTTCAAAAATTCCTTGTAAACTCTATATAGATGGAGATTTTATAAGTTTTTAGGGTTACACACACACATACACCTAGAGAGCTATTGATATACATTCATTAAAGGCTTTGAAGGCAAGGGAGAAGAGCAAGTTTGAAGGTCTCTCATGGCTTCTATCCAACCAATCTTCATGCTTTCAACCATCATGAACAACTAAACTCCTAATCTAGGGTTTCAATGAAACCATAGCTATGTAAAGGGGGATTTTCTGTGCTTTTGTACTCTAAGATTTTATGTTTTGGGATAGTGATTGTATGTTGGTGGATTATTTATATATAATCAGTTTTAATGTTAATAATCAATAGTATTTTGGATCTATTCTTGTCTTAGATTTTTCCTTATGCTTGTTGAACTCAATAGTCCTTGATTTCTGTGATTGATAGGATTATTTACATACAATGGTGCTTATGTGATTGTGACGTTTACATCTTTTATAATCCATGCTTAGGAAAGATGAGTTATGCTACACCCTAGTTATAGGTAGATAATTCATGAGAACCATAGATGGATTATGCTTAGATTGAACTAACAATATTCTCTTGACGATACTATTGGGCTTGTAGCTATAATAGATCATAACTATCCAAACATAGAATTTAAATTAGAAAGTATAGAACCCCAATGCGTAGTTAGTGGTGGAATTGTAATCCTAGATCTCATCTCCATATAGTTAAATCAACTTTAAATTTTGAATATAAGTTTCCTTAGATTTACTTCTAGATTTTATTCTAAAATTTCATAGTTTACTTCATAGTTTAATTAATAGTAATAATCAAATTCTAAACCAATCAAACTCCCGATTTTCTTATAACTAGCTAGATTAGATTTTAGTAATTAAAGGATTAAAAATTAACAATCTCTGTGGGTTCGACCTTTACTTTCCACACTACAAATCTTTTGAAAGTAAAGCACAAATAAGCATACTTTTATATCTTGATTTTGACAAGATCAGTTAGTTTGCTGATTAAAGAGTTTGGTCATAGATATTAAAAACTAGTCTGAGCCAACAATAAAGAACCTAGGAGGTTCCACTCTTAGCTCCGCTAGGATGCTTGGAAAGGCACATGAGGATGCTGTCAAGAAAAGTTTGATCGATCGAAAGAGGATCAATTGATTGAAGTCAAGACAGGTTCGATCGATCAAAAGCTCTTCAATCGATCAAAGCCACTTCAATCAATTGAAATTAAGGTCGGTCCTGGGAATCTATAAACAGGGCAGCTACGTCTAAAAATTGGAATTCATCATTTTTATTATACCAAAAGCTACAGAAACTATTTAGGGCTTCCAAACCTTCTCTATCCTCTCTATTAGGGTTCCCACCAACCCTAGTCTCTCCGAGAGCATCCATAGGAGTCATAAGAGTGAAGACCATCTAGTGGATGCTGCTGGAAGTCAAAGATTTTAGAATTAGGTTCAAGACTTAAAGATATAATTCTTGTCCCCTCTCTTGTAAGCATCTATAGAGTTAACGAGTAGTAGATCCGGGCTACCAAGTAGTTTTTATAAACTATATTTTTCACTGTGCATGATTTAAAGTTTTTCGAAACCTAAATCCTACAAGGGGTGCATCAACCATGTCATCCTCTGGTAGGGGTGGAGGAATTTGGGATAGTGGCTCTGTCGGGGGAGGTGGAGGCACTGCTCTAACCTCTACAAGTAAAACCTGATATAAAATTTGGTCTCGCAGTATCTGTAGGGAATCCTCCTCGATGCATCCGAAGGTGTCCTTACGGTAGATCATCTTGATGTATCAGCTCTGGGTTTTGGGTCCCAAATCTGTGTTGCTTAGTCAGCATGTCTCACACTATCTCTGTGATATCCCTCTGTCTAACCCTGTAAGCATATTACTGTGGATCTGCTGACTCAATACTGCCCTAATACACGCAGTGTCCTCCAAACTCATCTGGAACGAACAACGGCGGTTCCATGCTACATGAAAAGAGACTACCTTAAGTCAAAACTTATCTTAATACTCATCTATAGGAATCTCAAGGTTCTAGGACCAGGTGGTGTAGGATGATCTGTGAGCGAAAAGATATAAACCAAGGCTCTGATACCAAAAATCATGTCATGCCCCGGAATGGCTCTGATACCAAAAATCTTGTCATACCCCAGAATGGCAAAATAAGAGAAAAATAAAGTTCCTTTTTAGGTCCAAAGACAGCGACTGGTGAAGTCACATGATTGTTCACACCATGCAGTACTAAATAACAGAAAGGATAAAGAGAGAACATAATATAATCTAGGTTCCAATTAAAACATAACTTAATGTCAAAGAGGAAGTTACTAGCTATTACAATTAGAGTCTTGAATCAAAGTAAACAAAATGAATTACAAACATTAAGGCAACATATGCCTGATTACAAAAAGGTTTAGAAAGCAATAAGGATAATTAAACTAAGATCTAACCTAATCTTCAATTGGCATATAGGTAGTCCTTGGCGTAGTAATCTTCTTCTGCCTGACCTTTGTCGAGGTAGTACTCTACAAGAGTGTGTAGACCCCAATTTTGACCAAACGTCGAATTAAGGGGAGTATTACCTCCAAGTCCGATGATGACAAAGTTCGACTAATCTAGGGCTTCCAAAGGTGACCCAAGCTCTTCGAAAGACTCTTCAACTCAAACAAAATAGAAAGAAAGGATGAAAGGAGAAGAAAAAGGGAGAATGGTAGAAAATGGTACGTGGCACAGTTTGCGATAGTCACGGATTACTGGTGATTGCCGGTGACTGCCACAACGGCATTCACTGATAGCCATAAATATACATCAAAAACCTTAAAAATCATAATTCCAGAAAAGACGACAATCCGTGGAGTTGTCCACGGCATTCATTGAGTGCCGCATCGGCATTTAGTGAATGTTGCGCCGGCAATCAGTGAGTATCGTTCTGGCACTTATTGAGTATCGCTTCCATCTTTGTTGAGTGTCACGTTTTTGTGGCTGCCAACTTTGAAATAGTATAAGGTTAAATCACAATATTATAATCTTTTAGGATCTTTACATATTTTCAAAAACTCTTTTCCCACCTCATTTCTTCACACACCACCAACAATATTGTGATTGAACTTGCATTTCATTAGTTTGGATCAAAGTAACCTAAGGTTTAAGGTTAAATAAATCATGAAATCAACTTAGATATTACTTGAGTCTTGGTTTCCTTGTTCCTGTTGTTTATAATCATCTCTTGGGATTCATAAGACTTTCAATGCCTTACTTGAATCTTTAGACTTGAAATCCTTTAACCTTCTTACAAACTCATGATTTGTAAGAGGATTAAGGTTGATACTAGCATGGTTGGTCAATCAGTCTAAACTTATCTCCATGGTTTAGGTTCGTTACTTTGAGATTTCATGGGGTTTCTTCATACTCCATTGAAATCTATAAGTATGAGTATCCTTAGTCTCCAATGACCATCAAATGGCAGGAGAAGTAGCTTGGGTTAAGCCAATCTCTAGATAAAGTTAACAAATAAAGATAAACTTGACAATGGTGCGGTGAGTTCACAAACCACCCTTTATCAAAGATTTTTTATTAAATAATGGACTATTGGAATTAAATAAAACCAATTGGAGAGTGTCAATAACACAAAGATTTACCACTGTGATTTTTGCTTTAATGAGATTTCATGTTTAAAAGGGTTTGGTCATGAGTTTTGTAGAACTATAATCTGTCCAGAGTTTCAGAGCAGTAACACCTTTTTGAAATAAGTAAATCAGAGATTTAATCAAGCATTCTTTACTTCAAATAATTTTTTCTATAAAGTTCAATTTATTAATAAGATCTCCTAAAGAGATTAGAGACTTTCAGATTTGTTTACTATTTTTAGAAAATCTTACAAAAATTCTAGACAGAGAGTCGTAAAATTCTGAGTGATGTCTAGTATTTGTCCAATTCCCAGAGATTGAACCGTTGATCTTTGATTTTTCTTTTTGAGTTGGAAACTAGACTCACAGAGACATCTTGTGTCCAAAATTCATTGACATCAAACCATGGGAAGCATGCTTTTCCTATTTTTGAAATTCTGGTCTGCTCTCTGTAATTTTCAGAATTTTGTGACAGATTTGGCAAACTTTGTGAATAATGATTCAAATGAATTTTTTATGACCTAGGGCTTAAAACATGTTTTGACAATGATTAGTTAAACTTAAATCTAGAGGCTAAATGATCCAACCAATGAATATCTCATAACTTACTCTTGTTCATGTATTCACGTGAATTCACCCATGTAGATTGATACTTGTAATTAGAATTCATTCTGTGTTAGGATTAAAATTGCATTTTAGTTGAACTTAACTATGGGTTCCTTATGATTAAGTTGGAATTATATCATTTCCATATGGACATTACATTGGCTCCTAGTTGAGACTTGTATATCTATAGAAGTGATGCATTTCCAACTAATCAAAAAGGAATTCATCATTATGTCAATTCTTTCCTACTTGATAGATTTAAGCTAGAAATTTAGGAATGTTACTTAGGATTTGATATTATCTAAAGCATGTAGAGCAACCCTCTATTTTGTAGCGCTATTGAGGTATGATTTCTCATCCATTCTCTAGTTTAATTATTTCTTGATTTTATTTGATTTTCGACGCCATGTGCGACACCCTAGGATCATGATATGCCGTATGTGTATATATGTGATTAAAGATCCTTTTATTAGGATTTTTACTTTTGTATGCATTGCATGTCTAATATAAGAGGCTGGATCCCGGGTAAGTTCTCTTGTTCCCTATCACACATCATATCGCTTGCTAATTGAATTATGTGGTTTTGAATGATATTTTTTACCATTAGCAATCTTACAGTAATACCTGTAATTTCTTTTCTTTTCGTTAATAAAATTAGCTTTTCGAATTTCTGTATTGGACTGGCTATATTATTATATTATTATTTTAGTAGGGTGATGGTTTTGACGTATCTTAGGATTACTGATTTGACTATAGTAACCGTACCGACTTGACCGTAATAGGATTTAACGTAGTCCCATACCCGGACCAGGACATTAGAAATAATACCTATTTGCACGTAAATCGAGACTGACATATATACCGAGGAACTTATGCACATAAATCGAGAAAACTGGCACACAACCCGAGGTGGGCCCATATGGCAACCCATGCAATACCTCATCCACATGTCACCCACACCCAAGCCACTTGTCTTGTACAAGGACACTTGTCCATGCATGTATACACTAGCACATGCATGGAGACACCTATCACTACACCACCTCTATATAAACATACATATACACTTGCATGATACTTTTTGATCATCTATAATCTGCATATAGAGTTAGAGAGAGCTAGGAGATGAAATCCATGGTGAGTTAAAAGAAGATAGAAGGAGAAGAACAAGGAGCTTTCACCATTGAAGTTGAATTCAAGCTTCCTAAGCTCAAATCCAATGCTCAAGCTTAAATTTCAAGATTTGGTGAGTATTCTAACTCACTTTAGAACCTATATAGTATGTAGGAATGTTTATCAAGTGTTTGATGTTGTATTTTGAGGTTCTATGCAACATGCAAGTCAATCTTCAAATCTGGGAAGCAGAAACTTCTAGCAGAATGTTGTTTAGTAAAATGAACATTTTGAGCAGTTCAAAAATGGGAATGAGGCTATGTTTTTTTTGTGGAGACATATAACTCATTTATCTACAAATAACTCTTCTATAGCTCAGTCTGAAAATCATTTCTTCATAGGTGAAATGTACATACAACAAAGTACTTTAAATCTGAGAAACAGAAACCTCTAGCAGAATGTAGTTTAGTAAAATGAGTGTTTTAAGCAGCTCCGAAATCTGACTTAAGCTAGGTTTTTTTGTAGAGAAATATAACTCATGTATCTACAAATAACTCTTTTATAGCTTACTCTAGATATCATTCCTTGATGGGTGAAATGCATGTACAACGCAGTGTTATAAATCTGGGAAACAGAAACTTTCAGCAGAACAAAGTTTAGTAAAATGAACGTTTGGAGTAGCTCAAAAATCTTAAAGAAACTAGGTTTTTTTTGGAGAAAGGTAACGTATTTATCTACAAATAATGCTTCTAAAGCCTGGTCTAAAAATGATTCCTTCATAGGTGAAATGCACAAGCAACGCAGTACTATAAATCTGAGACAGAGCAGTCCAAAAATATAGAAATGTCTATGTAAAATAAATATTTTGAGTAGTTCAAAAATGTAATTGAAGCTAGACTTTGTTTTACATGAAGATAATCCAATTATATACAATGTTCTAGTTTTGAGTTTGATCTACAAAGCAATTTATCATGCCCAAATAAATCATATCAATTCAGTCGACATAGTAAAATTAATTCCTGGCAGATTGTATAACTACTTGTATGATGTGTTTATTGATGATGCTTTCTTTCTGGTACCTGTGTGGTTATGGATATCTTGTGTTATCGCATAGATGAGTATGTTAAGGCTTTCATCTATATGGTTATTGATATCAAATCCATGTTATAGATCTATGAGCTACATGCTATGTTTTTTCCGTTGTCGCGAATTTAGTGTATTGACCATTAAAAGTTCATACCCAAGCTTTTAGTATGTTGTACGACACAATTATTGCATCAATAGCGATTGGGTAAGTTTCCATCGTAAGTATATTATAACAAAATAGAATGACGGATGTATAACGTAACTTTGAAAGTATAAATGAAAGTAATTAATAAACTAAACTACGGAACGAGTGACGCGAATGCGGTTCAGGATATGTACGGACTAGTTGTACTTGATCAGGAGCAGCGTATGTCAAGGATAAGTGTTGGATTGGTAAACCAGGCCACGGGGGCCGGGAAGGTAAGAAAAGGGATGTGTTGTTGAGTTGTGAAGTGGTGACTCTTGAGTATTCTTTCAGTTCTTCGTAACGAAAGGGATACGGTTAAAATGTGACTATTGTAAGTATACTTTCGGTTCTTCGTGATGAAAGGAATACGCGTAACGCTTTTGGTTCTTCGTGACGAAGCGGTGATTCTTTAAGTAAAGACTCATTTTGGTTCTTCATGACGAAATGGATGTTCTTGTACTCCATAACGCTTCCGGTTCTTCATGATGAAGTGGTGATTCTTTGAGTAAGACTCCTTTCGGTTCTTCGTAACGAAATGGATGTTCTTGTACTCCGTAATGCTTTCGGTTCTTCATGATGAAGCGGTGATTCTTTGAGTAAAGACTCATTGTGGTTCTTCGTGATGAAATGGATGTTCTTGTACTCTGTAACGCTTTCGGTTCTTCGTGACGAAGCGGTGATTCTTTGAGTAAAGACTCCTTTCGGTTCTTTGTGATGAAATGGATGTTCTTGTACTCCGTAACGCTTTCGGTTCTTCGTGACAAAGCGGTGATTCTTTGAGTAAAGACTCCTTTCGGTTCTTTGTGACAAAATAGATGTTCTTGTACTCCGTAATGCTTTCGGTTCTTCGGGACGAAGCGGTGATTCTTTGAGTAAAGACTCATTTCGGTTCTTCGTGATGAAATGGATGTTCTTGTACTCTGTAACGCTTTCAGTTCTTCGTGACGAAGCATTGATTCTTTGAGTAAAGACTCCTTTTGGTTCTTCTTGACGAAATGGATGTTCTTGCACTCCTTAACACTTCGGTTATTTGTGACGATGTGGTTGCTGAAAGACGTTTTGGTTGATGTTTTGGTTGATGAAAGATGGTTTGGTTAGTAAAAGATACTTTGGGTCTGTAAATGACGTCGGATGTTAGAAATGAATAGTAGTGGCATTAAGAACGTCTAGATGGGTCTCCTGAATTGTTTGTATTCCTGTCGAATACGTAGTCGGGTACGCTAATAGTTACAATTTGACGGAGAGAATGTAAAGATCCTAAAAGATATGTTGAAAGGTAGTAAATGGATTCTTATTGTGTTTTACTAATATACGTTCCATTTGATTTAGCTTACTCACTCAGCTTTCATAAGCTGACGACATTTATGTCGCTGGACATTCCCATGTCCAGTTTATCCAGGTGAAGAGTACCTAGGTTATGAAGCTACGCAAGAAGGAAATATTGAAGAAGATTACACTGAAGACGACTATGGTTATGCTACTTAGAGAGAAGACTAGCAGTTATCCTCTGTAAATGTTTTTTATTATAACCAGAAGACTTAGCATATATTTCGTAATAGTTTTGTAAGGCCAAGAGCCATAAGACTCTGATGTATTTATAATGATGTATTAACTAGCTAAGTACTTTGACTTCTCTTTGTGATATATTCCAGTAAGTAAATGATGGTGTTATCCTATTATTATATCGTTTAGTTATTATTATTTGGCCATTGACAATTCGGCACTGCAACCAGTCACGCGCCTCAGGGTCCAAGATGAAAATTTTAAAAATTTTCCATATTTTGGCTACGCCGGGGCGTGACAGGGATTTTCGGTATCAGAGCCTTAGGTTAAGAAGTGTGCACCGATTGTCCTACACACTTAAGATATGAACCTTAAGATAGTTTTGTGATTAGCATGGTACCTTATTACCTCCCAGATGGACGTGGAGGACTTTTGGGATAGGATTCCCAATATCTAGAATTTTACTTGTAATAGGGTTAGTAGCCCATCTTTTGTGTATATAGTTGTACTCAGGCTTGAAACACGTGTTAGTAGACATGTATGCCTTTTCTATGTATATGTTTTTGGTACCGTTGACCCTTCTATGTATTTTTTTTTTTTTTGCGTGCGCGCTTTCTTATGTAAATATTTAGAGTTATTAATGAAGACTAGTTTATTTTATATGATAATATGAATTCTTGATGTGTTATGTGTTGCTATTTATAACACAGTTGTTCATATAGCTTGTATCTATGGTTAGGATTGGCGAGTAACCAATAGATATTCATGTAGGTACATAAGCACACTAGCACAATGGCAGGAAGACCAAGAAGAAATTGTAACGGAGGATCATCAGATCCTATTCCTGAAGGAATCCATCCTACTAGAATCTTTGGCACATTTCTGCAGCGTCTGGACCATATAGGCAACAACCACGGTAATGGAAATGGCAACAACGACAATCACCAAAGACCACAACCTCAGACACGCAACAGATTAATGGAAGGATTCAGGGCTTTGCGTCCTGATAGGTTTGACGGCACCGGTGAATCCTGGCGAGCAGAACAATGGCTAAGGGATATGGATTGTATCTTCGAATCAATCGAATGCCCCAAGACAAAGAAGCGTCGTCTTGCCACTTTCCAACTCACTTGTGCAGCATCCGATTGGTGGGAAGCCGAGAGAGCAACTATTGGAGTAGAAGCTTCAAGGAGGATGACATGGACTACCTTCCGGGAGAAGTTTTTGGAGAAGTATTTCCCCGACGATGAAAAGGACCAGAAAGAGAAAGAATTCATCGATTTGACACAAGGAAATAGGAGTGTAAGAGAGTACACGACACAATTCGAACGCCTGTCCCGCTTTGCCCCTCACGTGATTGACACTCCTCAAAAGAAGATCAAGAAGTTTCACCGAGGACTCAATCCGCACCTCTGGCATCTAACATTGGGACACCTGAATCACACTTTCAAAGCTTTGGTCAGGTTGGCGGTAGGTTTAGAAAGAGATGGCTGCCAAGGCCCGAAGCAAATGGTATACCGACTACCCCCGCCAAGGAACGGACCACGAGGAAGACCTTTGACTCAGTTCTAAGGAAACAAGCGCCCATGGAACAGCGACAAAAAACTAGGACCCACACTTCCTCGGGACAAGAACGTAGTACCTCCTGCACCACAAGTATCAACCACTACTACCGAGAACAATAGGGTTGGATGCTTCAAATGTGGGATCCCCAGACACATGGCTCGAGACTGCATAGTCCCCAGGGACAATTATCGAAATAATGTTATCTGTTATAACTGTGGCAAGAGGGGACACATGAGCACAGAATGTAAGGCACCAAAAGGAAACTATCATGGGCCTACTACTCAAGGCCAAGCTGGTAAGGCTCGACTCAATGCTATCATACCCGAGGCAGCTAGCTATGATGAAAAGGAACAGCAGATTTTGGAAGGTACACTCTTATTATATGCTAGTCGAGTTAAAGTACTTTTTGATACGGGTGCTACGAATTCGTTTATTGCCTTTGAGATTATACGATAATTGGGTTTAGTACCCCAAGCACTTGAGGTAGCCCTGAATGCTGTATCACCTTTAGGAGTGACCGTGAAGCTAGGAAAGGTGTGCAAGGACTGCACTTTGACATTGGAGGATAGGAACCTACATGCAGACTTAATTGTTCTGTCAATGAAGGAATTCAACTTAATCTTAGGATTTGACTGGCTTACTAAGTATCATGCGAAGTTAGATTGTGCTGATAGGTCAATTACATTTTCAGTACCTGGAGGTACACCCTTCAGTTTTCAATGCAACCCCACTAGTGACGCCTTTGTTACAAGTCGTTTAGCCGCTATGGAAACTACAGGCTTAGATTTGACGATCGCTAAGATTCTGATAGTCCGAGACTATGAGGATGTCTTTCACGACGTTTTCGAATTACCACCAAAGCACGAGATCGACTTTTGTATTGAGTTAGTACCCGAAATGACACCAATATCCAAGGCTCCTTATTATATGGCCCCAACGGAAATGCTGGAGTTGAAGAAGCAAGTACAAGAGTTAGAAGATCTTGGATTTATTAGACCAAGCACGTCACCTTGGGGAGCCCCGGATCTATTTGTTAGAAAGAAGGATGGAAATCTTCGACTCTGTATCGACTACAGAGAGTTGAATAAGGTTACTATTAAGAACAAGTACCTGCTTCCCAGGATAGACTATTTATTCAATCAACTACAAGGGGTGACGACCTTTTCAAAGATTGAATTACGATCTGGGTACCATCAGTTACTTGTTAGGCCGGAAGATATACCGAAAATAGCTTTCAGAACAAGATATAGGCACTAAGAGTTCTTAGTTATGCCTTTTGGATTGACTAATGCCCCGGCGGTATTCATGGATTTGATGAATCGGGTGTTCAGACCCTTCTTAGATTAATTCATCATTGTGTTTATCAACGACATCCTTATTTATTCGAAGAATGATGAAGAACACGAGAAGCATGTAAAGATTGCACTTCAGACACTTAGAGAAAATCGTCTCTATGATAAGTTCAGTAAGTATGAGTTTTGGCTGAAAGAAGTCAAATTCTTGGGACATGTAGTCTCAAAGAACGGAATTTTAGTGGACTCAACCAAGACGGACGCAGTTTCTAGTTGGAATAGACCAACCAACGCATCGAAAGTACGAAGTTTCCTTGGATTGGCTGGATACTATAGGAGATTTGTGGAGGGTTTCTCAAGGATCGCGTCTCCTTTAACTGGACTAATAAAGAAGGATTCAAAGTTTGAGTAGAAGGACAAGCACGAACACGCCTTTCAGGAATTAAAGGAAAGGTTGACCTCAGCGCCAGTGCTAGCCATACCCAAGAGTGGTGAACAGTATACTATCTACAGTGACGCTTCATATCAAGGACTAGGATGTGTACTTATGCAGAATGGTTAGGTGATCGCTTATGGATCTAGGCAATTAAAGCCACATAAATTAAACTACCCTACACACGATCTAGAATTGGCTGCAATTGCCTTTGCACTTAAGATTTGGAGGCACTACCTCTACGGAGAGAAGTTTGACCTGTTCTCAGACCACAAAAACTTGAAATACCTGTTCTCTCAAAAGGAACTAAACATGAGACAACGACGCTGGATGGAGCTACTTAAGGACTACAACTTTAATTTGCAGTACCACCCCGGTAAGGCAAATGTAGTCGCAGATGCTTTGAGCAGGAAACCCCGAAGGTTGATCGCCTCACTTTTAATCAAGGAATGGAAAGCCTTAGAAGCTTTAACGGAATTTGACTTCCAGACTACAAGACCAGGTATTGTACGACCTTTTAGATGTCTTATGGTGCAGCCAACCCTCATTAACCGAATACTCGAAGCTCAAAAGAAGGACGAAGGATTGAGGAACTGGTTTGAGAAGGCGAAAGCAAAGGATCCGACTGAATGGAATATTGGAACAGACAGGGGATTCAGATGTAAGGACAGGTTATGTATACCCAACACGGATAATTTGAGGAAAGACATTCTGAATGAAGCACACAAGTCAAGAATGACCATACATCCCGGTGGAACCAAGATGTACAAAGACTTAAAAAGAAACTTCTGGTGGCAATGCATGAAAAGAGAAGTCGCAGAATACATAGCCAAATGCCCTACTTTCCAGCAAGTCAAGGCGGAACACCAATGACCTCAGGGATTACTACAACCTCTACCGATCCTAGAATGGAAATGGGAGCATATCACCATGGATTTTGTTATGGGAATGCCAAGATCTCAATAGAACCATGATGCTATTTGGGTTGTTGTTGATCGACTGACCAAATTAGCCCATTTAATTGCATATAATATGACCTATCCTATGAAGAAGATGAGTCGACTTTATCTGCAACAGGTTGTGTGGTTATATGGGGTACCGGTGTCAATAGTATCAGATCGAGATTCGAGATTCACCGCTAGATTTTGGGAGAGTCTTCAGAAAGCGATGGAAACATCTCTGAAGTTAAGTTATGCATTTCATCCACAAACTGACGGACAAACAGAAAGGACGAATCAAGTAATGGAGGACATGCTTCGAGCATGTGTAATCGATTTTGAAAGTCCGTGGGAAACTCACTTACCATTGGTTGAGTTTGCCTATAATAATAGTTTTCATTCGAGCATAGGGATGGCACCATTTGAAGCACTATACGAAAGACCGTGCCGATCACCTTTGTGTTGGGCTGAAATTGGCGATGGCAAACTATTGGGACCAGACTTAGTCTAGGAGACTAATAAAGGAATCAATACAGTAAAGGAAAGAATGAAGGTAGCACAAAGTAGATACAAGAGCTACGCGGATAAACGATGTCGAGACCTAGAATTTGAAGTGGGAGATCATGTTTACCTAAAAGTTTCCCCGGTTCGAGGCGTGGTAAGGTTTGGACAGAAGAAGGGAAAGTTATCGCCAAGCTGCATTGGACCGGTTGAAATTCTGGATCGCGTAGGTAAAGTAGCCTATAGGTTGGCATTACCACCCAAAATGTTGGGAGTTCATAACGTATTCCATGTAAACATGCTGAGGAAATGTCTTCATAATCCAGCACATGAGATTGACTTCAGAGATATCGAAGTAAACGACAATGCTACATTCATTGAAGGACCTGTAAAAATTCTGGATCATGGAATCAAGAAGCTGAGAAACAAAGAGATTCCGCTGGTAAAGGTTCAGTGGAAACACCATGACAAAAGAGAAGCCTCTTGGGAGCTAGAATCGAAAATGCGAGAGAATTTTCCTTTTCTTTTTAGTGCCTAGATTTCGAGGACGAAATCCTGTAATAGGTGGTGGAAGATGTAATACCTGTAATTTTTTTTCTTTTCGTTAATAAAATTAGCTTTTCGAATTTCTGTATTGGACTGGCTATATTATTATATTATTATTTTAGTAGGGTAATGGTTTTGACGTATCTTAGGATTACTGATTTGACTATAGTAACCATACCGACTTGACCATAATAGGATTTAACGTAGTCCCGTACCCGGACCAGGACATTAGAAATAATACCTATTTGCACGTAAATCGAGACTGACACGTATACCAAGGAACTTATGCATGTAAATCGAGAAAAGTGGCACACAACCCGAGGTGGGCCCACATGGAAGCCCATGCAATACCTCCTCCACATGTCACCCACCCCCAAGCCACTTGTCTTGTACAAGGACACTTGTCCATGCATGTATACACTAGCACATGCATGGAGACACCTATCACTACACCACCTCTATATAAACATACATATACACTTGCATGATACTTTTTGATCATCTATAATCTGCATATAGAGTTAGAGAGAGCTAGGAGATGAAATCCATGGTGAGATAAAAGAAGATAGAAGGAGAAGAACAAGGAGCTTTCACCATTGAAGTTGAATTCAAGCTTCCTAAGCTCAAATCCAATGCTCAAGCTTAAATTTCAAGATTTGGTGAGTATTCTAACTCACTTTAGAACCTATATAGTATGTAGTAATGTTTATCAAGTGTTTGATGTTGTATTTTGAGGTTCTATGCAACATGCAAGTCAATCTTCAAATCTGGGAAGCAGAAACTTCTAGCAGAATGTTGTTTAGTAAAATGAACATTTTGAGCAGTTCAAAATGGGAATGAGGCTATGTTTTTTTGTGGATACATATAACTCATTTATCTACAAATAACTCTTCTATAGCTCAGTCTGAAAATCATTTCTTCATAGGTGAAATGTACATACAACGAAGTACTTTAAATCTGAGAAACAGAAACCTCCAGCAGAATGTAGTTTAGTAAAATGAGTGTTTTAAGCAGCTCCGAAATCTGACTTAAGCTAGGTTTTTTTGTAGAGAAATATAACTCATGTATCTACAAATAACTATTTTATAGCTTAGTCTAGATATCATTACTTGATGGGTGAAATGCATGTACAACGCAGTGTTATAAATATGGGAAATAGAAACTTTCAGCAGAACATAGTTTAGTAAAATGAACGTTTGGAGCAGTTCAAAAATCTTAAAGAGACTAGGTTTTTTTGTGGAGAAAGGTAACTCATTTATCTACAAATAACGCTTCTATAGCTTGGTCTAAAAATGATTCCTTCATAGGTGAAATGCACAAGCAACGCATTACTATAAATCTGAGACAGAGCAGTCCGAAAATATAGAAATGTCTATGTAAAATAAATATTTTGAGTAGTTCAAAAATGTAATTGAAGCTAGATTTTGTTTTGCATGAAGATAATCCAATCATATACAATGTTCTAGTTTTGAGTTTGATCTACAAAGCAATTTATCAGGCCCAAATAAATCATATCAATTCAGTCGACATAGTGAAATTAATTCCTGGCAGATTGTATAACTACTTATATGATGTGTTTATTGATGATGCTTGCTTTTCGGTACCTGTGTGGTTATGGATATCTTGTGCTATCGCATAGATGAGTATGTTAAGGCTTTCGTCTATATGGTCATTGATATCAAATCCATGTTATAGATCTATGAGCTACATGCTATGTTTTTTCCGTTGTCGCGAATTTAGTGTATTGACCATTAAAAGTTCATACCCAAGCTTTTAGTATATTGTACGACACGATTATTGCGTCGATAGCGATTGGGTAAGTTTTCATCGTAAGTATATTATAACAAAATAGAATGACGGATGTATAACGTAACTTTGAAAGTATAAATGAAAGTAATTAACAAACTAAACTACGGAACGAGTGACGCGAATGCGGTTCAGGATACGTACGGACTAGTTGTACTTGATCAGGAGCAGCGTATATCATGGATAAGTGTTGGATAGGTAAACCAGGCCACGGGGACCGGGAGGGTAAGAAAAGGGATGTGTTGTTGAGTTGTGAAGTGGTGACTCTTGAGTATTCTTTCGGTTCTTCATGACGAAAGGGATACGGTTAAAATGTGACTATTGTAAGTATACTTTCGGTTCTTCGTGACGAAAGGGATACGCGTAACGCTTTCGGTTCTTCGTGACGTAGCAGTGATTCTTTGAGTAAAGACTCATTTCGGTTCTTCGTGACAAAATGGATGTTCTTGTACTCCGTAACGCTTTCGGTTCTTCGTGACAAAGCGGTGATTCTTTGAGTAAAGACTCCTTTTGGTTCTTCGTGACAAAATGGATGTTCTTGTACTCCGTAACGCTTTCAGTTCTTCGTGATGAACCGGTGATTCTTTGAGTAAAGACTCCTTTCGGTTCTTCCTGATAAAATGGATGTTCTTGTACTCCGTAACGTTTTTGGTTCTTTGTGATGAAATGGATGTTCTTGTACTCTGTAACGCTTTGGTTCTTCGTGACGAAGCGGTGATTCTTTGAGTAAAGACTCCTTTCGGTTCTTCGTGACAAAATAGATGTTCTTGTACTCCATAACGCTTTTGGTTCTTCATGACGAAGCGGTGATTCTTTGAGTAAAGAAAATGGATGTTCTTGTACTCCCTAACGCTTTCGGTTCATCGGGATGAAGTGGTGATTCTTTGAGTAAAGATTCCTTTCGGTTCTTTGTGACGAAATGGATGTTCTTGTACTCCGTAACGCTTTTGGTTCTTCGTGACGAAGCGGTGATTCTTTGAGTAAAGATTCCTTTTGGTTCTTCATGACGAAATGGATGTTCTTGCACTCCTTAACACTTCGGTTCTTTGTGACGAAGTGGTTGATGAAAGACGTTTTGGTTGATGAAAGATGTTTTGGTTAGCAAGAGATACTTTGGGTCTGTAAATGACGTCGGATGTTAGAAATGAATGGTAGTGGCATTAAGAACGTCTAGATGGGTCTCCTGAATTGTTTATATTCGTATCGAATACGAAGTCGGGTACGCTAATAGTTATAATTCGACGGAGAGAATGTAAAGATCCTAAAAGACATTGAAAGGTAGTAAATGGATTCTTATTGTGTTTTACTATATACATTCCATTTGATTTAGCTTACTCACTCAGCTTTCATAAGCTGACGACATTCATGTCGCTGGACATTCCCATGTCCAGCTTATCCAGGTGAAGAGTACCCAGGTTATGAAGCTACGCAAGAAGGAAATATTGAAGAAGATTACACTGAAGACGACTATGGTTATGCCAGTTAGAGAGAAGACTAGCAGTTATCCTCTGTAAATATTTTTGATTATAACCAGAAAACTTAGCATATATTTCGTAATAGTTTTGTAAGGCCAAGAGCCATAAGACTCTGATGTATTTATAATGATGTATTAACTAGCTAAGTACTTTGACTTCTCTTTGTAATATATTCCAATAAGTAAATGATGGTGTTATCCTATTATTATATCATTTAGTTATTATTATTTGGTCATGGACAATTCGGCACTGCAACCAGTCACACACCTCAAGGTCCAAGATGAAAATTTTAAAATTTTTCCATATTTTGGCTGCGCCGGGGCGTGACACTTACACCCTTTGGACGTGCTTTTGTAATGTATATCTATATCTATGTATTACTTGATGCCATATTTAGATTAATAATTCGATTAAAAGGATGTTGAGTAGAGGCCTATCGCGAGATAGGATGAGAGGGGGTGTCTTAGTCCGTCGGGCTCCTTTCCCTCTCATTCCATAATCCTCGGACCTAGAAATCTCTGGTTTCCGAAAAAGATCAGTTTACTTTCAAATGGTTTCTTAATTTTCCTTTTTAAAATTAAGTGGCGACTCGTGTTTTGTGTTTTGAAATTGAAAAAGATTTTAATAGCTGTGGGTAAGAGAAAATGCGATATCCACAGTGTCATCACCAGCATAGTAGTCATCGCCCGCAGGTCCTTCACCTGTATAGTCATAACCAGGTTGCACTGGAACATCAAAATGTCCAGCTAGGGCCGATAAGTCAGCCCAACAACCCAACTCACCAGACCCACCCGAACCAACCCGAAGGCAGTTCATAGGTTTTGGTGTGTGGTGGGTCGAGTCATGGGTTTCTCAAGCCAAATCTAAATATAATCGGTTCGAATGTTGGTTCTCTCATGTGAAACCCGATTAAACCCGACCTGACCCGATGAACTAATAAAAGAATTTTTTAAATATTTATTTTATACATACTGACTATTGAATTAGGTTAGATGTATCATATATATATATACCTTTTTATAAAAAAAAATTAGGTTTGAACACTCTAGCCTCTCAGCCTCTCTCACTCCTGAGACCACCACG
Source organism: Hydrangea macrophylla (assembly GCA_033977485.1). Taxonomy (NCBI): domain Eukaryota; kingdom Viridiplantae; phylum Streptophyta; class Magnoliopsida; order Cornales; family Hydrangeaceae; genus Hydrangea; species Hydrangea macrophylla. The sequence continues at coordinate 5,014,876 of CM066990.1, read as the reverse complement.
CACCACTGCCAGTCCGCCACCACTACGCACCAACCTCCACCTCCTCATTGACAGCCACTTCCACCACTTCCACCATTACGCACCACCCAACTCGTCTCCATCGCTAAATTTCCTCAGATCTACATTTTCGATCATGTTATCCCCTAGATGCTTGTGGTGCTTCTAATGCTACCTATTGAGGTTTTGAGGTCTTTTTGCTCTATTTTGGTTTTGTTGCTATGTATTACCATTTGCTTGGTAAGGATTTTGTATTGTTTTGTTTTGAGGCAGGTTGAGCAACTGTTCTCCGTGTCTGCTTGCATTGTTTTGAGTCTCTGTACTTTGTTTTGGGTGCTCTATTTGGTTGGTCCGTTTAACCTCTGTACGTGTAATTCAATTCCTATCAATGATATCTTTATTGATGAGAAAAAAAAAAGGTACTATTCTAATCTCGAGATCTCTCTCTTATACTCCATTTCTTCTTTTCCTCATTTCTTTCCCTTTGATGCCCTAATGGTCCTTAAAATTGGTCTAGAACAAGCAAAATGATTCTTCAATTTGATCTAGAATAGTGAAAATCCCACTATATCTGTTTTCACCCAAAACCAACCCAACTCAACTCAACTCGAACCCGACAGGTTGGTTTCACCTGAGTTGATGGATGGATGACGGGTGCTCGACCCGATGGGATCTGAGTGGATGAACAGGGGGGTCAAACCCGACTCACCCGACCAGTGAACACCCCTATGTCCAGCGGCATAAACGTCGTCACCTTAATGAAAGCTGAGTGACTTAGATACTAACAAGGTATCAATTATTGAAGTTATTACAAGTTATGAACGATAAATAATTAGATTCCATTGTGTGTAATCAAACCGATTATCCGATTACTAACGCCTTACTAAATTAAGACCGACAACATATTCTGATAGAAGGACAAACTCAATACTAGTTCACTTCTAAAGATACACCATTGCTCCGTCCACTGCTTTTAAGAACATGTTTACAGTCCACCGCATGTCATGGACACCACATCAGCTCATCCCCAGATTTTAGGAACATATGCCCAGTTAGGGGTGGGCAAATAGTTCAGTTAACCGAAATTCGAACCGAACCGAACTAAAATTTTCATTTCTGTTCAGTTAATTCAGTTAAAAATTTTAGTTCAGTTTCAAACCGAACTATATTTTTTTCAGTTCGATTTTCAATTGCATTGTCTCAAACCGAACCGAACTGAACCGAACTGAACCGAACCGAAAAACAAAATTTTTTTTTACTTTATATATTATTAATATATTTTTATATACAACTATATATATTACAAAAAAATAATTGTATTATATATAAGTAAATATAAACATATGTTTTCTTTGTAATATGAAAGAAAAATGGGAAAAATAACATATAGAAAAGTTGTGAAAATGAAAAAAAAAAATAAAAGAAAGTATAGGTTTTTTAAAATTCGATTAACCGAATTTCCAAACCGAACCGAACTGAACTGAATTGACCAAAACCGAACCGAAATATAATTCAGTTCAGTTTCAGTTCCCATTTCACCAAACTGAATCGAACAAAACCAAACCGAATTTGTCCAAATTGAACTGAATCGACCGAATGCCCACCCCTATGCCCAGTTCATCGCACTTTAGGGATATAACGCTTTAACCAATAGTACATCATTCTAATGCCACGACTTAAAGTCATCTACTTGTGATCCCAATTCAATGCTTTTAAGAACATATGCACAGTTCACCGCTTTTAAGAACATATCAATGGATCAACAAGCTATCTTAGGGCTACTTGGTCTAGTCCACAACTCTTAAGAACATATGCACAGTTCACCGCATTTAAGAACATATCATGACTAAGGCCCATCCATGTAAGATTCCCAAATCCATAACAAACCTACTTAAGTTTAACTCTAATAATGATACATAACAATCCTGTGTGGTCTAACTACATTAAATGAAACGGACAAGAATCAAAATGGTTCACAACTAATACGTTATCTAACTTTACAAACATTATCCGTTAATCTTAACGTCACTATGATCCTACGACGCATTATCTCATTATCACATCTGTATTACATGTGGGGGATTCAAAATACTATCTAAACAATTAAAATATAACTAAACAAGAATTTCAACATTCTGTAACTACCAATCAATTGGGATAGCAGTCCAATCGATTGGTATAAAAATAGTAACAATTGATTGGAAAAAAGTCCAATCGATTAGATCACAATCCATACCAATTGATTGCTAACTTTGGCAATTGATTGGGGTATCTATAATGGCAATCGATTATATAAAATGGAGATTGATTGGGTTATGAAAGATGGCAATTTATTGGGAAAAGTCCCAATCGATTGGGACTTTGTCTTCTTCACAGTGAAGACAGTCCAGCAATATAAATATGGGAAATAATGATCCATGCTCATTTTCTTCATCTAAACAAGTTCTAACATCAATATTATGCTACCAAGTGAGTTTAAAACTCACCTTAGAGGATAAGGGTGTGTTTGGGTAGTGATTGGGAAAGCTTGATCTCTCCAATGGAGATGGAGGTTCCCTCTCCCTCTCTCTCTTCTCTTCTATGTCTGTCTCTTCTCTCTTTCCTCTCTTTCTTTCTTCTTTCTCTCTTCTGTCTTCTTCTTCTTCAGTCCATAGATGTGTGTCTGTTAGTGTATGGATGTATATATGTGTGTATATATATATATGAGTGCATATGTATAACACATACACAATCACTCCCTTTCTCACTCTCTAATTTTCTAAAACAGAAAATGGGCAAAAAATGGTCACATATATAGGAGGATAAGTGTTCACGTGGACAAACACTAGTCAAAGCAAAAGAATCTATCCTATTGCTGCCAATAGATTAGCAAGGATGATAATCGATTGGGGTAGGTAGTTAATGATCCAATCAATTGGGACAAGGCTCCAATCGATTGGTGATTGGTATTAATGACTCCAATCGATTACGATAAAGTCCAATGGATTGGGTCCAGGTGGTAGGTACAAAAGTGGCAATCTATTGCTATAAGATGCCAATCGATTGGTATCCAAGGTATGGTAATCAATTGAGACATGAGTCCAATCGATTGGTATCCGAAATACACCTAAGGCAAAGTTAAGCTCATACAAGTATTTAAAAGGAGAATACAATGTCTTACTCATATAATGCATTATAAAAATACAGGGTATTATAGACTTATACGATCATGGTAATGCGCCGGGTCAGCTGGCTCCATAGTATCCCCGTGGATCATGTGTTCTCCATATAGGTCATCCACGAACCTATAAAAATCTAAATCCATGCTAAACTACAAAGAAACTATCTATCATCATAAGGACGAACTTATCTTAAGCTGATATCTCATCTCAGGGATCTTAAGTGCTAGGACCAAATGGTATGGGACAATTAGTGAACGAAAGTATCAAACCTACGGCTCTGATACCAAAACCCCTATCCTGCCCTGGAACAGCAAAATTAGAGGAAAAATAAATTTCCTTTTTTGATCTATAGGGAATGACGAGTGAAAGTCACTAAATTGTCCACACTGCATAGTACTAGCCATCTACTAAACAAGAATAGCAATAATACTAAACTGAATATATTACAAAAGTCGTAGCTATTACAATATCATTAGAGTGCGCTATAGGAAATATAAAAGGTTTGTAAGCAACAGATGCCCAAGTACCAATTATAATAAAGTTCAACAAAATATAAAAATAATCATAAGACTAAACGTCTATCTTCTGCTTCAACTCGTGTAAACATAATCATCCACGTAGTAATCTTCGCCAGCCTTTCCAACCTCAGCAGGTTTACCCTCGGCGTAGCCCTCCTCCAGGTGGTAGCCACTGTCGTCCAGTTCATTACTTGCAATAGCATAGACCAGATAGGCTGGATGGGGAATGTCTAGGCAGTGAAGGCCATCAGCATACTGAAAGCTGAGTGAGAAATAACTAACATAGTCTCTTAGATATAAAGCAATAACCAGTTACGAACGATATATAGTAGTGATACTAATAATATCTTTCCTCTTTTATTTCAAACACATTACCCCGATTCTTATCGCCTTCAAACCCTAAGACTGGCTCTACCGACCTCGACTGACTACTATGAACTGATTATATCATCACGACATACTAATGCTCTTGTTCACCACTTTTAAGAACTCTTACTGTTCAGCGCTTTTAGAACTCTTGCGAACACCATACATCATTCTAATATAACTACTGACCTATGCATATACCATTACTCTTGTTCACCACTTTTAAGAACTCTTACTATTCACTGCTTTTAAGAACACCTATGAGTACAGTATCTCCATAGCTCTCATAACATAATCTGGGACAATCCCTATTACATGCCTATTTGATGAAACATGAGCAAATTATCATCTCGGCACAATCTCTACTATCATCCTGAACCCGACCACCCGACCATATTACTCACCATACTTTCTTGTTGTCGTACCTATGATCCCTTAATCCATAATATCATATAATGGAAGTATGGAACATCAATTAAACGACTAAGCATTATGAATTATAAACTAAGAGGAAACAACCATGTTCTGTTAAGTTCAATCGATTGAAGTCCTTTTAATCGATTGGGAAATGTGAGGTTCGATCGATTGAAGAATTCCTGATCGATCGAAGTGAAGGCTGTCTCGATTGATTGAAGTCATTTCAATCGATTGAGACTCTGAGTGTTCGATCATTTGAACCCAGTTCAACTGATCGAAAGTCTTCTTTAGATTTTGGCAGTGAACGTCCAAAATCTATTAAGGTGTGTTTAGGTCATTTTTCAACATCCAAAATGTGTAATACAATATATCTAAGCTATCAAGTGAGTTCGAGACTAAACGTCAAGCTTTAAGTTTTCTCTCCAATGGCTCATCCTATTCTCTCTCCTCTACTGTCCTTTCTCTCTGTTTGTTTTCTTCTTCTTCTTTTTATCCTTCTTCTTCTCTCTCCCGGACTGAGTATATATAGAGTATATGTGTGTGTGTATATATATATGGATATGTGTATATAATATGTCAACACACACATACTTTCTCTCTCTCTAAAATCCTTGAGCCAAATAAAACTCACACATACATAATCTGGACAACATATATATAGGAAAAAGAGGGTACAAGGTGGCAGTCCAGCGCACAAACTGGGATAAGATTTGTAGCTATGTTTGATCGATCGAAGCATCTTCAATCGCTTGAGAGCAGATCAGTCCAGCGCATAAACTGGGATAAGATTTGCAGCAATGTTCGATCGATCAAAGCATCTTCAATCGCTTGAGAGTAGATCAGCCAGGTTTGATCGATTGAAAGTAGTTCAATCGATTGAGAGAGGGAACACATCATTAATGTATGTCGGCAGGGTTTTGATCTCTTGAGAGGGGTGGTTCAATTGCTTAAACAAAGAACTTTTCAATCACTTGAAATAACTTTGATTGATTAAAAGCGAAAGCTCAAGTATTGACAAGACATTCATACAGAATCTCATAGTATTAATATGTACTGAAAATACAGGGTATTACACAATGTCATTCCATTATACTCTCTCTAGTGTTTACATTTTGTTTGCATGTTGTATAGATAATTTTTCATTTATGTGGGGGATTGTTGGGAAATTTGAATGAGAAATTAGCTTTTAATTGAATGGATAATTTTGGTTATACCAAATAGACACTTAGTCGAATGGATGTGACTGTTGATGAACAGTCTCCTTTCAAAAGGTAGTGACTATTGACGAACAATCTCCTAGAATCTATATATATTGGTCTTGTTCATTTAGGTATAGAATTATATAATTCATATATGTATACAGGTTAAGTGTGTCCGTGTCTGAGAGAGTACAAACACAAGTATGGTTCACTGGAATCTTTTTACTTGAAGTACTTCTATAATAAAGGGGAGATTGTTGTATCCTAGGAGACAAATGTCGCAAATCTATGAGCACCAATGAGGGGCATGCTTGTCTTAAGGACGTAGTGTCCAACACTAGGCTCGATCTAATAGTTTGTATTTCATCTAAACCAGGTTATGTTTACTTTTCAGTATTTAATTTTGAGTTTCAGATTTCAAATTTACACATCCCAACATATATTGGATAACAAAGCCTTAATTAATGAAGTCATATTTTTTTGCAAACAGGTACAAAGGTGACTTATAGAAAAATGCTTTCAAGAAGCATCTTTCGAAAGAGGACTTTAAAATTTCATGAGTTTTGTAAATAAATTTGAAAGTTTGTGGGTTTGGTATACAAAATTCAAATTCTGTAGGTGAGAAAAAATGGTTAAATGTAATTTTCCCCATGATTTTATCCATTTTCACTTTTACCCCTTATGGTTCAAATGGTGACACTCAAACCCCTATGGTTTTGACTAAAGTGCAAATCTTAACAGTGTTGACTTTTGATGTAAAATGACAAATATACCTTTCGTTTTAGTAAGAAATCGAAGGAGTTAATTGTTAACTTTTGAACCATAGGAGATAAAGTGAAAAATGATCTAACCACATAAGGTAAAAAAATATGTTAGTTCTGATGTAATACTTAAAACTTAATTGTTTCACTTTTGTTACAATCATAGGGAGGTGTAAGCTTATGAGCCATTGGAGGTAATTGAAAATGTGTTTGACCACATGGTAGAATTTGACCAAAGAACAAAAACTCAGCTTCTAACCTTGTTCTATGTTTGAATCAATGGAAAAAGGGGGAAGGAGGGACATAGGTAGAGAGAAGATAAGAGGGAAATGTTAAAATCACTTGTTTGGTTATATGAAAAAGAGCAGAGAAAAAAAAGAGAAAAGAGATACTACTTCACTGGGCCTATAAATTTTAATTCGTCCAAAAGTAGATAGATTAGGAGAGAGAAAAATCTTGTTTCATCTTTGACTTTTTTGTTCTTAAAAGTAATCTCATTAATTTTATGCAAGGGTATAATAGTAGAATATATAAATAATAAAATTACAATATTCCATTCTTTCATTCTTTATCTCATTCTTGTTTAACCAAAAAAGAGGAGGGAATACTTGATCAACGACGAATAGTTCCCGTTTATTGTCCTAAAGTTGCGCTTTGTTAGCCCATTTCATTTAGTTATTAAGTGCTTTTAATAAGTATTCTATATTTTGTAGGTTTTGGAGCTTTAAAGTGAAAATGCACTAAAATCCAATGATTAGTGGCTTTGGAAGAAATTTTGTGCTCAAAAGGTGATTCTGGAGAAAGCCGGAGATAGTAGTAGCCTCGGTAAATTGTATTTTTGACAATGAATACTTTATATTTGAGAAATTTATCCAGAGATATAAAATGTAGATCTTCAAGTTCCACGCATGGCCACAAACGGCGAGTCAATCCGAGTTCTGAGCAAAAAGTTATCGTAATTCTACAAAAGTTGCGCAGTGTAGTAAAGAGTACCTCGCGCGAATGGGTCACGTGAGCAACCTGTGAAAAAATCAAAAGCATGTATTTTGTCAAATTAGAGTGCCCAGCGAAGGTGGTTTGTGCATATGACGTCCAGAAATGTAAATATGACAGTTTTAGTGCGATTAGGCTTAGAAAAGCCTTCTAATCCTTCCAAAATCTATATAAATCCTATTCTAAATCAACTTTAGGGTTACACAACATTAGATACATCCTTCAACAACTAAAAATTTCAGCCATTAAAGAGGGAGAAGCAAGGAAAAGAAGAAGACCAAGGACTCCCATGGCCTCCTCCATCAACCTCTTGCCATTCATCGTTTCTATGGCCGTTTATACCAATATCTAGGTTTCAATGAAACCCTAGCCAAGTAATAGGGTGTTATTTATGTTTTTCTTTTAAACTTATTATGTATGGATGATGATTACATGTTTCGAGGATTTTGAATAATAAAATCATGCTTTATTGATTAAATCATTGCTTTCAAAGTTTATTCTTGTCTTAGATCTATTTTGAATGTGATGTGCTCAATGATCTATATTTGTTGTGCTTGTTTGGATTACTTATATGTAATAGTGCTTATTTGAATTGTGATATCAAGTAGTCAAATAGTTCATGCCTTGGGAAGACGAAGTGTGCCGCAACCCTAGTTTAGTGTGAGACACTCCGTGCCAACAGCAGATGAATTATGTTGATGCTTGAATCATAGTTATCTTCTTGACGGAGGAATTGGGCTTGTAGCTACAATTCCCCATTATCACCAAAGTGATAATCTAATTGAATGCATAAATACCCATATTATGAAGCTAGCAGTGGATTTGCAATCCTAAGTTCAATACACACATTTATCAAATAACTTTTAATTGCTTTCATAATTAGATTTATTTCCTTAGTTTCTTAGTTTAACTAAAATCAAAATCAAAATTCTGTTTTCTTAATTAACTAGATTTACGATTTAAAATTAAGTGTTTTAGTATTTCAATCTCTGTGGGTTTGACCTCCACTTCCACACTACAAATTTTTTAAAGTGGAGTATACTTTTATATCTTGATTTTGGCAAGATCAATTTTTGGCACCGTTGCCGAGGATTGCAAATTACTAGCTTTAGTTTTAGAATCTTAGTTTAGTTAATTCATAAATATTATATTACGTTTTCTTTTTGCTATTTTCCATTTTTGTTTTGAGTCACTAACTTTTCCTTTTGTTTTGTAGTTTCTCGAGTCATCAAATTCTAGCGTTTCAGAGTGATAGAGCTTAGCACATCAAAGCAGCTTACTCGAATCAATTAAAAAAAAGAGCAGTAAAAATCCAAATAAATTGCTTCCTTTAAATTTTGCTTTAAACCACTGTAAGTCAGGGCGCTGAGACGCACTATTTGCATTAGTTTAGGGGTGATTTGCACGTGCATTAGCTAGGAGACCCAGGGTGCTGGGCTTTGACGCGAATCACTGCATAACAGGATAATTCCATGAATCATAGTAGTGTTGTGTGTTTGGTTCCTTATTTGCGTAGTTTATTTTATCTTATTTGGTTGAGTCATTCTTTATCGTAGTGTCATTTTTTTATTTTATGTTTGGTACGCATTCAAGTAAACCCGAATTACATTCTTTCGATCCTGAATTTGAACGTACCCTAAGAGTCAGTAGGTCCTCAACCCAAGCTTCTAAAGCTCGGTTGTTAGATGACGAATCAACACCTAAACTGTCGTCTTTGTTTGAGTCTGATATCCAAAGCACTCTTAAATGTTTAAGAAAAACTCGAACTATTAACATCGAACCTATTCCAATGGCCGACTTCGGAAGCAACGGGAACAACGAAAATAATAGAAATAATCCTAATATACCTCAACCGCCTCCCTTAAAAGATTATTTCATTCTTACGGCCTACACGCCACAAGCATGTATCGAATTACCGGAGGTGACGGCATCTCACTTTGAGATAAAGTCATCTACCATCGCGCTACTCCCTTTATTCCATGGTCGTATTAAAGAAGAACCTTATCATCACTTAGGAGAGTTCCAAGACATATGCTCTACATTGAAAATCCAAAATCTAACTAATGATGAATTAAAATTGCATCTCTTCCCATTCTCCTTAAAAGATAAAGCTAAGTATTGGCTCCAATCTCTTGAGCCAAACACTATTAGAACATGGGAAGCATTACATACCATATTTTTACATAAGTTTTTCCCCATCACAAGAACTAATCAAATAAGAAAATCCATAACGAACTTTGTGATGAAAGATGGGGAAACGCTCTATGACACTTGGGAATAATTTAAAGAACTATTGCGCTCTTGCCCACATCATCAATTCCCAAGTGGCAATTAGTGCAAATCTTCTACGAGGGACTTGTTCCCTTAGTTCGTAATACCGTCGATGCCGTTTGTATGAGTACCTTCCTACACAAAAGCGTTGACAAGGCATGGAAAATATTTTAAATGTTAAGTAAAAATTCGATGCATCAAGCCATGTTGGTATATCCTGAGGGATGCCTTCCTCCTCAACCTAAGCGAGAGGAGCGGTTTGAGTCAAGTCACTCAATTGAATTGCAAGAACTATCTAAAAAACTTGACCGATTTATGATGATGAATCAAACGTTGGGCTCACCCTCTTACAAAATTTGTCAATTTGTTCTGATCCTTTGCATTCTAACTTGGATGCCCATCCGTGTCTCAATTTTAGGAATTCGTGGAGCAATACATACACTCTATTCAACAATTCCCACAAAAAAATTTCTAATACTTACCGAAACCAGTTTCAACAAAGTCAATACCAACACCCCCTCCTAATCCTAACCCTCCAAGGGATAATATTTTTTAGGAGAATGTGTTTGCGTCCTTTAAGAATATCGAAACGCAAGAATATCGAAACGCAAGTGTAAGCACAAGCACAAGCACAAATAGTGCACTCTCACACACAATCCATTGTGAAGCTTGAGTCCTAAATGGGACAACTAGCTAATGCGGTGAGTCATAGAAATAAGGATAAGTTGCCTACTCAAACTATTCAAAACCCTAAGGGACAATATGAGATTAGGGTACGAGTGAGCAAGTAAACACCGTCTCAACTAGGATGACTATATGAGAGGAAGAAGTTATAGTGATTCCAAGAGATGATTTAAAGGATGGGAACTTTAATTCAAATCAAGAGAAGGGTGATGACACGAGCCAAATTAAGAAAGAAAATGAACTTATCCCAACTAATTATGTTCTGAAAATGCCTTTCCCACCAAACATTGAGGAACTGTCACATCTTTCAAAGAAAGGATCAAAACTGAAGAAATACTCGAGGTGTTTAAACAAGTAAAAATAAATATTCCATTCCTCGACGCTATTAAACAAATTCCCGCTTATGCTAAATGTCTTAAAGACCTCTATGCACTGAAAAGCGCAAGTTGCGTAGTCATATTCCAAAAAAGGTCTTCCTCACAGAAAAAGTAAGTTCAATCTTCCAACACGCTCCTCCAAAGTATAAGGATCCCGGTACACCAACGATTTCATGTATCAAAGGTGACACTATCATTCATCGGGCTCTCCTTGACTTAGGAACAAGTGTGAATCTCCTGCCATACACGGTTTAAAAATAACTAGGTCTAGGTGAACTTAAACCCACAGTCGCTATCATATAATTAAAATTCCCTAGAGGAATCATTGAAGATGTCTTATTAAAAGTCGACAAATGCTATTATCCTATCGATTTCATGGTCCTTGACACCGAACTGGTGATAGATGCTAGGAAACATACTCTTGTCATTCTTGGTCATCCACTCTTAGCCAGCGCTAATGCGCGTGTCAACTGTCGAATGGGGGTACTGAAAGTGTTGTTTGGGAATATAAACCTTAAATTAAATGTATTTAATGTTATTGATCAACCTCCCAATGATGATGATTACCAATGGGTGGCAGAGAGTGAGATTAGACAACTATTGAACTGAATAAAGAAATAAATGTGAGTAAGGAGAAAAATATAGTGAGTAATGTGTGGATGAATTCAAATAATTTGGATCCTAATGAAAGATTTACTCAAAATGTCAAGAATCGATTTGAAGCCGCAGAAGGAGAACCATCGAATGAGTTAGCATAAAACAACATTGTTTCTATTTTCTACCGGAGTATCCCTAATTCCTTTAAGGGTACAAAGACCGAGTTTTGACCTCCATAAGTCTTGACCATAGCACGATCAAGCTGAAGACATAAAAGATAGCACTTCTTGGGAGGCAACCCAAGCTTTTATCGTTCTATTTTTTCAATTTTGTACACCTTTTGGGTCATTTTGAGTCAACATTTCATTTTTTGGATAGGTTTGGGGGTCAGGGTCAATGTATTTTGAACTTTTTCACATTGAAAGGAAGAGAAAAGAGGAAAAGAACAAGTCACATGCGCAACGTGTCTCTCGCTCGCGTGAGATTTTTCCTTAGGGAAATTTTTTATATATGCCCTCAACATCAAGTCACGCCTAGAATCGCGTGGGTGAGGGCTTATCGCTCAGGCAGCCCGCTCGCATGATTATATGCCTTACAAAATTTTTAACCTTGACAAAATAGACCTCAAATTTGCCTCGCAGGTGGAATCGCGCACGCGATGGGTCGCTCGCGTGAGGATAGGATTTTTGTGTTTTTCTCTTTTGTTCTCTTTTTCTCACTCCCAACCCTTACTTATGTTTTTTCTCCTTTTTGTTTTCTCTCTTAGGTCGCTTTTAGATCGAGTCCTTGTTTGTTTTGATAGTTCCATTTGTATTTTTTCTTTTTGATTTTCGTTGAGTCTTTCAGTTTTAGTTTAGTTTCTCTACAGGATGCCACAATCTGCATTACATATATATATATTTCTATTAGCTATCATTGTTCTTTGTTTGTTTATTTTCTTTTGTCGAGTATTGATAGGTGAATTAGTAGCTCCATGTGGAACGATTGAACTTTATCGCCATATTATTATACGTTCACCTGGTTTGTGATTTCCGAGATCGAGGTAATGTCCTTCCTTATGTACTCTCCCTTCTTTCATTTTATTGTTTCATTGGGGACAATGAAATGTTTAGGTTTGGGGGTATGTACCCACAAGCACATTATTATGCACCGATTTTTCAAAAAAATTTCAAAACTTGTGCTTAAAGAAACGATGTTGTCGACTTTTTTGCAATCTCAAGTCAATACTTCTTGTTATATAACTTGGACTGTTATAGAATGGTAAACATGAGAAGATGTGGTTAAACATTTTCTAAGGTCATGATGCGACATTTAGGATACATATCATTTGAATTGTAGTTTTATATCATAGATTTGCACGCAAACCTATGCACTGCATGTAGTCGTTTGAATGCATGTTTGATGTGAATTATAATATGATTTGGATATCTAGATAACACATGGTGGAGACTAGACCCGATGAACTTTTGAGCCTACCTTTTCTTTATTGAGGGTTATGAATATATTTTGTGTTTTTCGAATTTCATTAAAATTGCGCATTAACTCATTGTTTAGTCTCATTATTCTTGTTTTGGTTGATAGTTAAGTTAAAATTTTTGCTACCATGCTCATAAACTTTCATCATAAACATTGAAGAACCATTTGACCATAGGAGATGATGATAGGCACTCTTTGTTTACCACCGACCAAAAACTGATAAAATTTCCTTAGTTCGCCCCTTTGAGCCGTTAAAATGCTCTTTTTCCTTAATCACCATTATCCTTCTTTTTTTTTTTTGCTCCAACTTGACCAACTTGGAGTTCACCACTGAGAGATTCGTCAACTTTTAGTGGTGATAAGGCGGTGTATCGATTGAGAAGAAGAAGAAAACAAGATGATGTGTAGGTTGGTTGCCTTGGTATTCGATGAATATTCATTTCAAAAGTATCAAAAAGGAAAAGAAAAGGTTAAAAGAAAAAAAGAAGAGGAAAGAAATTAAAGAAAAATGAAAGAAGAGAATGAAAAGATGAAAGTTATTAGAAGAATAAATGAAAGAAATTGAATATGCCTTACAATGCCATTCTAAAGGTTACTTGATGAATCCATTATATTCTTTTTCATTGCCTGAGCCACATTACAACCTTTGAAAGTCCTATTTGATCCTAGAAAACATGGTTTGGATATATAAATGATGGGAGGGGGATTACAACATGGTAACAATTATTTTTTCTTGACTGTTGGCACCCTATCCATGAGACTACTGTTCTTTCGTGTCATGCGTCTTTTTCGAGTCATATGTGAGCATTTCTCATTTTGAAAACATATTTTCTTTGCTCCTATATACTAGAGAGATTACACATGTTCTAAACATTTCATTTGAGAGTGTAATAAACATTATGAGATTCGTAGTCGAAGCATAGTTGGATGGTTATCTGAGTTATATTCCAAGTTCATGACATACGTGTGTTCATTTGACTAACACATCACACACGTGCAATTTTATGAGAAACTCTATTGATTTATATGATGCATGTGGTTGGGATTGTTTTTCGTGACTTAAGTGAATGTTTCATTATGTATCTTCTTTTGTTCGTTATTCTATTTCAAATCACTGTTTTATAATAAGCTATATTGAATGTTATGTTTTTCATTTTTAATAAAAAATTTAAATATATAATTAAATAAGGATGGTTGTGGGTGCCTTATTCGACGAGAATCCTCATGAGACTTCACTCGTCCTACTAGGGACAACTAGGGGTTTAAAAGGCTTGTCGCATATGCTAAATGCAATCGCGTTGCCTGCGACTGTGAGTTAGGATTCTTAAGTATGGTAGTATTTATTTTTATATTTTTCTTTGCTCGAGGACTAGCAAAGTGTAGGTTTAGGGGTGTGATCGGCGACAAATAGTTCCCGTTTATAGTCCTAAAGTTACGCTTTGTTAGCCCATTTTATTTAGTTATTAAGTGTTTTTAATAAGATTCTAAATTTTGTAGATTTTGAAGCTTTAACATGAAAATGCACTAAAATCCAATGATTAGTGGCTTTAGAAGAAATTCTGTGCTCAAAAGGTGATTCTGGAGAAAGTTGGAGACAGTAGTAGCCTCGATAAATTGTATTTTTTACAATGAATACTTTGGATTTGAGAAATTTCTCCAGAGATGTAAAATGTATATCTTCGAGTTATGGACGAGCGGCCACAAACAGTGAGTTAATCCAAGTTCTAAGCAAAAAGTTATCGTAATTCTACAAAAGTTGTGCAATGTAGTTAAAAGTACCTCGCGGAAGCAGACCGCACGAGTGACCTATGAAAAAACCAAAAGCACGTATTTCGTCAAATTATAGTGCCCAGTGTGGACACACGGCCTCCAGGAGTCCACTCCCGTTCCGTTTTTATTTCCAACGGGGTTTCAGAATTGATTTTTTTTTGTTTTAAAATAGATTGAAGAAATAAAAAGAAAGGTCTGTTGAAAACAAATACAGAGCCGCCACTTGGTCTTGAAGGAACCAAGAAACCTAACTTTGACACACTCAAATGGATAAAGGGCACCGGCCCTTCATAACCAAAGAACTTGGCTCGGGATTTTGGTACGAGAGAGGAAGGAGCCTTTGTCATGACTAAAACACCCTCAACTCGCCCCGTCTTTCGATGGGCCTCAATTAGCAATCCAAATAATCATCTTTTACTATTCTTGGTTCAACAATTAATACTACGATAGTATATTACACCACATAAGAATTTTGAAATGGAAAATCTAAAGATAAGATATCATTCATAAGATCTAACCAAGTATCACACAATGTAAAGTGAAAGATCGCACAAACAAACCTAGGAAAAATCGTCTAATCACATATCAAGTAATCAAGTGTTCCTAATCTAAAAAGGGGAACATTAATTGTTATTGAAACAAATAATCAAGAAATCAAAATATGCTTAGCAAGCTAGAATGATGCATGTTAATCTTTAAGAAAAGAAGATCTCTCAATCCTCGGTACGGATGAGAAAGGAAGATTAGATCGAGGGGAAGCATGAACGTATGATCAAGTTCATTCCTTATAATCCTCTTAGATTAAGAGTCACTAAAACTCTAAATCTTGCATGGATGCAATGTATGATCCTAGAATATGTAATGGTTGTAGTGTGTTTGTGTTCATGGATTTGCTAAAGTGATTTAGAAATCTAAACATATGCATGAATGAATGAAGGATGTTATTATAAGATGTGTACAAATGTAGTATGAACTAATTCCTAAGATATGAGCTAATTTGGATTGCATGTAAGCATCAAATCAAGGAAAGAACTCAAAACATGCTTGCTATGAATAGTGGGCAGAACAGTGAGTTGATTTTGTAAAAATAGAAAGTGGAGTTAGAAATGTTTTTAATTCATGCTTTTTTTATGGAGATCTTCCTTATTGTGTCTAGAACGTATGTCAAAAATCCAAATCACTACTGCAGTTACAGATTAAGAGAAATCATATAAAAATATAGGTTACTCAGAAATAGAATCCGTATTGTCGACTGAAAAAATCTTAGAAATGAAAAAAAAAACATCCAGAGGCCCATATTACACATAAAGTTCCCTAAGACACTGAAGTTCAAGGAAAAAATAAGTTAGGACTATTCCTTTTGGAAAAGTTTTATGAAAACAAGATGAAAGTCAACCTAACTACTGTGACAGTAAAAATAGAATGTCTGGAAGGAATATTTGGACCGAAATGGAACCCTTCTAAGTGTTTTTAGATCAAACCAAAAATCATGGGTGTTCTCTAATGAGTTAGGAAGACTTTTTAAGTAGTCTTGCAATCACCCATTGAGTATTGAACTCAGAATATTGTTTTGAAGTTGAATAACTCACTATTTTGAAGATTTTTTGAGAAAACAAGGTCTATTTCTTGGAATCCAAATATTGGGGTTTTAGAGGGGTTTTGAAATAGGGGTTTTGAAAACATATTTTCAACATCAAATGGAGACTATAACCTCTTGGAACGTCAATGATGATGCAAAATATTGGTAAAAGGGCAAGAAGAGTAATTTCAGGAGAGATAAGAAGTTTTTATGTGGTTCGGCCCCGTTAACTAAGCGGCCTACATCCACGAGTGCGTCGGAGCGCGTTTACTAACAAATCACCGGCGGTATTCTGGTGAACCAACAAGGAGGGTGGCACTCCCAAAAAACCGACCGAGTGTATGCGTATAGGTAATATGTATTGTAGTTCTCAGAAAGAAGAATGCGATCCCCTTCAATGAGGGTGAGGGGTCTCTTTTATAGGTGCAAGAGACCACTTAGACAAGGTAACCAGATAAGTTAGGAAACCTATCTTAATTACATGTGATTGGCATAAATCATGGAGGTTCCCTTAGTGGTTTAGGAAACTGCTCGAATTAGACTTCTGAATAAGCTAGGGGACTGCCAGCTGCTTCATAGAGCCAGTCACGGGGTAGGCCTGGGTCACACCTACCAAGGATGTGTTTGCCTCGTGATCCCAAACTCTGGGTATAGACCGGGCGGTACCGACGGATTAGCCTGGGATAGCTGAATTCCAGGCGCCTTCACCGGTTGACCCGATGTCTCTGTGTTGACGTGGCTATACGACGTTGACCGAATATTTTATGACCTATCAGCTACCCCCCATTTTAGACGCTGATGTGATGCTACATCAAATGAGGTTTGAAAATTCGTACTATTCAGTATACTGGGCAGGAAATGACCCGGTCACTCCTCAGGAACGGGCCTGCCCCTTAGCCACCCGGGGGTCAAACCGAGCAGTACCATCAGGAACTCGAGACCTATAGCTGCCATATCTCAGGGCATGACTGGTTTGGTTAGGATTCAACAAGGCCGATGCTAGCGTAACCGATCAGTCGTGTGGTAACCGGACTGTCACGACATGCATTTAATGCACGCATCTTTTGTGGCGACGCTTTACATGCCCGAGGAGATAGCTTGTTCCTGGCCGTTGGATCTAATTTGAATTAGACCGTCCGTGATTCTTATTTAAGGGGTCCTTGTTCACTTCCTTCATTCCTGCTACCCTAAGACAAAGATTATCGAGCAATTTTGAGAGCAAAAGTCCCCGATCAAGCTCCCGAGCTCTTTTCCTGCTCTAACTCTTATAAGTCCTTACTTTTCCAGCTTCAATTCACTACTCTCTTCCCTCTCCTCTTATCTTTTCTTTCACAAGTGACACTAGAGAACACAAATCCATTAGGGCTTACGTGGGAGTGGGATTTCTTCTTCCTTAGGTTCATCTTCGTTCTTAGGTCAAGTAAACCACCCTCTGTCACGGAGTGGTTAAACTGGTCAGGTTATCCTGTAACTGTGTTAATAGAGTGTTTCTTTACCCTGAAAGCTCTATACACCTTACCCTATAGATTATTCAATCTGTCCCCCTTGTACCTTAGGTTGGGAGTCGCCGACCCCTACCTAGGCCCCCAATTACTTCCCCGTCCAGTCCCAGGAAACCTAGAGATGGAACACTCTAATTATGATTCTCCTTCTCGGTCGGAGGATGAAAAATCATGGTCTGGGACCCCAGACACGAGCCTAGATCCACCCTCTACTACCACATCAGACCACCATAGTGAGGGTAGGATCCCAATGTGGGTATTGGATGACGAGTCAGACCAAGAGGCCCCGGCGGCCTCTGTCTTGCAATTTTCTGGTGATGAGATACCAGAGGGTCCTGACCCTGAGGTAGTGTTTGCCTATGAATTAGGGATAAGTACGCTATTCCCGACGGTTGCTCCTTGACCATACAAGTCGGCAGGGCCCAGCTCTATCACCCGGGCTTAGTTACTTTATATGAGGACTCCCTCACGGCGGGGTTCCGTATTGCACTCCACACAATCGCCTGGGACATCCTAATCTACCTCGAGATCACTCTCGGGTAGTTATCCCTGAATGGGTGGAGGTTCCTGATGGGGTCCATTTCTCTCTAGGCCCAAGTCTTCGGGTATGAGCTCAACCTTTAAGAGTTCTTTTGGGCCCACCGACTGTTCCCTGTGTACGGGGAGGTCGGGTTCTTCTCTCTGGGGGCTCTGTAAGGGAGGAAAATTATTATCAACTGCCCGAGCAACAACAAAGGGTGGAAGAACAAGTTCTTCTAAGTATCCACCCTGGGCTTTGCAAAGCGAGCCCCAGGGATTCAGCTAAGGACTTCCTGGGTGGAAGAGCTAAGGAGTAAGCTCATCCATCATTTCCCCCTTTACTTTCCTTTACTTTTGGTTACAACTTGGTGGCTAACCGTTTCATGCTTCATTTTCTAGTGGGACCTACCAACCCGCCGAGCATTCTCAAGGAATCTTAAGCTAGAATTAGGCGTTTGGCTGACCTACCCACCAATGTCTGGAACGTGGTGTCCCGAATGAGGGACTTTATTGCCTCCTATACCTCGGACGAACCTGATGAAGCTCCCGTCTTTCCTCCAATCATCCCAGGTAAATTCTTAGGCAAATTACTTGTCTTTATCTATCTTTCACTATTTTTCCCAGCTACTGACTATACAATTTTATTCCTTCATAGAAATGGGTCCCCGAAGAGATATAGAGCAGTTAAGGGCCAGGCAAGCCGCCGCCACTGTCGCCACCCGGGTGGCAGATAGAGGCAAGAGGCCCGCTGCCGAGAGCTCAGGCATGGACCATTCGCTTAGGCGAATAAGGCACGGGATGGCGACACATAAGGAACTCGGGGGGACGTCAGCCCCTCGCGTGGTGGTGGTGGAGGAAACTACTCCCCGAGCAGATCTGCCATCCAGAACACCGCTGGGGGAGCCGACGGAGATAAGGGAGAGAATCAGACCAGTCCTCCTCCCCAGCCAGGTGGAGATGTGTGCAAACATGTCTCCCCAAGTCTTCCAAGGGTGGCTGTACAGCCTCTCCCCCTTCATAAGTATCTCTGTTGTTCCTATCCTTCAAAATTTTCTTCATTTTGCTTCCGTTAAGTAACCGACCGGTTTGTACTTATTTTCTGTAGGTCAATTACATGGTTGCCAAAGTCAAGTACTTCCAGCCTTCCCTGGTCGAGAGGGCCACTGCTGTTGAGGCCGCCTTGTCACAAGAGCGAGCAACCTCTGAGACCAAGGAGACTGCCTTGGTTGTTAAGAAGGATAAGGTCAAGGGCTTGGCCCTGGGCCTCGGCACTGTGCAAGTGGAGTCGGCGGTCACCTTGGCCGATTTGGAGGCTGCCCGGGCCAACTTGGCGGTGGTAGAAGCTCGGGAGAAGGCCATCGCTGGGACAGCGGTTACGGGATCTACGGAGGAGGCCTTCGATGATGGCTTCTTTCAGGGCTATGAGGACCTAAAAAAAAGGCTAGCCCAGGATCATCCTGACTGGGACATCTTGTCCTATGAAGGGATCAACTTAGACTACTGGGACATGGGTCCTGCCATTAGCAAAGGTTCTGCTGTTAAGGCTGGACCTATTAGAGATGCTGCCCTGAAAGGAGAGTTTGCTCCGGGAAGAGAGGCCGCTAAGACCGAGGATGTGGTCATGGTGAATGCCTTGCCTCTATGACTGCCCCCCAGTCTTGTACATTCTCTCCTTTTTTTGGGAGGGGGGAGGGGAGAGGCTACTAGAACTGCCCCCTAGGCTCTATACAAACTTTTATTTTGATTAATGAAAAGGCCCTCCGAGGCCACCTTTTTGCGTTGGCTGCTCATTACTACATTATTTGTGGTACTCACATGCTTTTAATTTTTGTACTCGCCTGTTTTCAATTGATCCTTCCCGACCAGTTATAATCCTGTGGAAACGCAGCCTTAGCAAAAGTTTAGGACCGTGACTGGTAAGGAACACTTGGTCTTCTTCAGGGACTATTTTTAAGGTCCCATCAGGTATAGTGTAGGAATTAGGTCATGCTACTATCCCGGTCAGTTTCTTTGGGAACTATAGGTACTTGTGAATGTTTTGGAATTTCGAGTCCTGTTAGTGCCCGGTGCGATTTCCTGTTTTAGTCCAACATCCCCCTATCCCCCAAGCTTTTGCTAAGGTGGTCGTTGGTAGAGGGGCGACCATAAGGAACCGACCTAGAACGTGGGTAGTTGTAGGGTCTTTTTAGGCTTACCATCATTAGCCACCTAGGGGGATTCACCCCCATCGTTGGTTATGGACCTAAGTAAAGCCGGTGCCTTGGGTGGGACATCGAGGTTTTTTGCCTTGGGCGTGACACAGAGGTCTTTTATGCCTCGGGTGTGTGCCCGTGGTCTCTTGCACCTCGGGTGTGTGCCCGAGGTCTTTTATGCCTCAGGTGTGTCCCCGAGGTCTTTTCTGTATGCAACACTGGTAAGGGTAACGACTTGTAGCAAAAACATAAATTTAATTCCTTTTTGAAAATCATAATAATTGTTTAAAAAGCTACAAACTTCCTAACCAAGTATCACATAAGTTTTTCCTCCAAGCTTCACTGAAAATACTTATGGAGGTGTTGGACATTCCAAGGGTGAGATAGATCATGCCCATCCAAAGTCTGCAACCAGTATATTCCCAGTCGAATGACTCGGGTAATGCTATATGGTCCTTCCCAGTTTGGCCCTAATTTTCTGTGGCTTGGGACCTTGGTTGATTGGTTCACCACCTTCAGGACCAGGTCTTCTACCTGGAAACTATGATGCTTGACTTTACTATTTGAAATACCGTGAAACTTGCTGCTTGTAGGATGCCACTTTCAGATATGCCTGATCCCTTTTCTCTTCTACCAAGTCGAGCTCTCCTCTGAGGGCTTCCTCATTACCCTGCTCTCTGAAATTTGCTACTCGGTAAGTGGGTAACTCAAGCTCTATAGGGATTATTGCCTCGTAGTCGTAGGTGAAGGAGAAAGGGGTCTCGCTTGTGGCCGCTCGGGGTGTGGTACGATATGCCCACAGAAGGGTCGGTAGTTCTTCTGCCTAAAATCCTTTAGCTTTTTCAAGTCTAGTTTTAATTGACTACAGAATGGTCCAGTTTGTCACCTCTGCTTGGCCATTGGCTTGAGGGTGCTCAGGGGAAGAGTAGTGATTTGATATTCTGTATCCCAAGCAAAATTATTTGAAGACCGGAGTGTCGAACTTCCTGTCGTTGTCACTGACTAGGACCTCGGTGATTGCTGCTAAGGGCTCGTCTTCCGCTCACTTAGTGAAATAATCAATGGCGATGAGCGCAAACCTGACTTGTCCTCTCCCATCGAGAGTGGACTGACAATATCAATGCCCGACTGGGTGAACAACCAGGGGCTGAGGATTGGTTTCTAGGGCTCTACTAGTTGGTTTATCATGGGCGAATATCTCTGAAGCTTATCACATTGCTCGACATATTCTTGGGAATCTCGAGCCATCGTTGGCCAGCAATAGCCTTGCAGCAAGGACTTTCGTGAAAGCACCCGACCTCCAACATGGTTTCCACACACTCCCTTATGGATTTCGTACAATATGTCCTGGACTTGCATTGGGTGGATGCACTGGAGATACGGGATAGAGAATCTCGTTTTGTATAGAATGTCGTCAATGAGGTGGTATCTGGCTGCTCAGTATTTTACCCGCCAGGCCTCTTCTTTTTCATCCGATAAAGTACCAGTGGTTAGAAATGTCACCATTGGATCCATCCAGATGGGTCCTAGGGCAACCAGTTCAACCTCCATGCCTTCTATGTTGACCACGCTGGGCTCAGGTAGGTATTCTATCCTTATCTCGGGTAGGTCTGACTCGGAGGATGAGGCAAGTCGGGCTAACCGATCAACCCTCGTGTTCTCCTCCCTCGGGATCTGCGTGACAGAGAACCCCCTAAGCGTTTTTGAAGTTTTTCGAACCAGGGCTAAATAAGCTACCATGTTATTTTCCCGAGCTTCATACTCCTGATTGACTTGATTGACCATGAGCTAGGAATCGCTATACCCTTGGATTTACTGCGCACCCATAGAGGTGGCTAGTTACAACCTCACTAGCATGGCTTCCTACTCAGCCTCAATGTCAGAGGCTCGAAGCCCAAACCTTAGTGTGTACTCTAGTTGGATCCCGTCGGGTGTGGTCAGGATTATTCTCGCACCACTACCCTAAAAGTATGGGCGGAGTCTCTGAGCAGAAGTGATCAGGGCAAAGGCTAATTTCTCAATGCGGGAGTACCGGCTTTTTGCACCTTGAAGTGCCCAGCTGGTATAATAGACCAGGAATTATATCCCGTGGTCTTCTTGAATGAGCGCCGAGCTAACCGCTGAGTGTGATACCGCCAAGTATAAGAATAGCTCCTCCTTTGCACAGGTGTGGAGAGTAGAGGGGGTGATGTTAGATATTTTTAAGGTCCTGAAATGCATCCTCACACTCTTCTAACCACTGAAACGCTTTACAGAGGATTTTAAAAAATGGTAGACACCAGTCGATAGCTTGGGAGACAAATCGATTCAGCGCCACCACCCGTCTGGCCAAACTTTGAACTTATTTGGTTGACCTGGGCGACCGCATGTTAATGATAACCTGAATTTTTTCAGGGTTCGTTTCAATCCCCCGCTTGCTGACCATATGTCCCAAGAACTTCCCGACCGACTCCAAATGTGCACTTGGCTTGGTTCAACCTCATTTGGATTTTTCTTAAGATGCTAAAGGCCCCGGCCAAGTGCTCGAGATGGTCGGACTCTTCTCGACTTTTGACCAACAGGTCATCGACGTACACCTCCATTGACTTCTGGATCAAATCCTTAAACATGTGGTTGACCAGGCACTGATAAGTCGCCCCGACATTTTTAAGGCTGAAGGGCATCACCTTGTAATAGTATATCCCTTGGCCAGTGATGAAGAATGTCTTTTCTTCGTCCCCAGGGTGCATGCTAATTTGGTTGTACCCCGAGTAGGCATCCATGAATGAGAGAAACGAGTAGCTGGCTGTAGAATCCACAAGGAGGCCTCTCTTAGGCAACAGATAGCAATCCTTGGGGCAGGCTTTATTAAGGTCAATGAAATCCACGCACATTCTCCACTTCTCGTTGCTTTTCTTGACCAGTACCACATTTGCCAACCAATCGGGATAGTGGGCCTCTCAAATGGATTTTGCCTTTAAGAGGTTTTCAACCTCTTCACGTACCACAACTTGCCTTTCAGGGGCGATGCCCCTCCTCTTCTGCTTTACTGGCTGAGAGTCTAGGTCGACGTTGAGCCGGTGGGACATGATCTGGGGGTCTATCCTAGGCATGTCCTCATGACACCAGGCAAAGATGTCCTGGTTCTATCACAGGAACTAGATGAACTTCTCCCTGAGGCTTGGCTCTAGGAGGGCGCCGATATAGACAAATCAGTTAGGGAGTTAGGGTACCAGTAGTACTTATTTTAGTTCTTTAACTGGGCCCACTCCATCCCTTCTGTCCCTCTGGTCCATCTCCTAGACGTTCAACATTTTCGTAATTGTTTCTCTACACAAGGAATTGACATAATAGCTCCGGGCAGTTGCTTGATCTCTGCATAAGCTCCCGGGCCCTTATGGGGTCAGAAACTTGATCACTAGGTCGTACGGTGATACGACTGCCTTGGCCCTATCGGTCTCCCCAGAATGACATTATAGGCGAACGGGGCTTCCACCAACATAAAGTTTGCAAGTACGGAGACTTGCTGGGGGTAGGTCCCCATGAGGACTGGGAGCTCGATTGCACCGAGCGATTACATGCTAGACCCATTGAATCCTACTAGGCGGGTGGCTACGATCTAGAGCCGATCCTTGATATCTCAAGCTGATCAAAAGCCAAGATAAACAAGATGTCAGAGGAGCTACCCGTGTCCACCAACACCCTCTTGACCACATAATTTGCTATGGAGAGTGTAACCACCAGCGGATCATCATGGGGGCAGTGCAGGTCTTTCAGGTTATAGGACGAAAATGTCAGCACGTCGGTCGATGGGAACCGGCAGACTGGACATACCAAACATCCGATCGGGATGCCCGATCATGCCTCTTCCTGGCCGACTGTGAATCCCCTCTGCCCGAGGTTCCTCCGAACATCACATTGATCTACCCGATTGGTTGAGGCTGCTCAGGGGGTCGGGTGTCAGGCCGAGGCTGCCTATCAGCCGTACCAAACTCGGCGAGGTAGCCCTGCTCAATTAGCTTCTCGATAGCAATCTTAAGTTTGAAGCAGTCTTCTGTGTCATGACTGTGGTCTTTATGTTACCGAAAAAACTTATCTCGATTTCTCTTCTCGGGCGGGCTCTTCAGCTTTGCGAGCTGCTGTAGGAGCCTCTGGGTCTTAGTGGCAGCCATGACCTTATGGATAGGCCGAGAAAGGTGCGTAAAGGTAATCGAGGTCCGGTCCTGACCGCCTCTCTGCTGATCTTGCTTTGGCTTCTTTTTTGGGCCCTTCTCGAGACCTTCGCTCTTGCATTTGGATCTTGGGGACTCATCTCCCGTAATGCTAGCATGCTTGGACTTTAGGAACTCCTCTGTGTCGATGTACTTCCCAACCCTCTGGGAGAGCTTAACTAAGGTTGCCGGTCGATCATGGTGGAATGACGTAGCCACTTTAGCATGCTGAACTCTTGAGCAAAAGGCCGTGATAGCGACCTTTTTGTTTAAGTGGTAGATCTGGAGCCTCTGCTGGTTAAAACGGTCGACATAATCTTTTAAGGATTCCCCGTTGCACTGCTTGACGGTCAATAATTGGGTGTCGGACTGCAACCGGTCTAGTATTCCACAAACTGACTGATAAATAGCTTGCTGAGTGCCTTGAAATTGTCGATTGTCCAAGGCTTAAGAGCATGGAACCACTGTGTTGCCGATCCTTTGAGAGTGCTGGGAAAGGTCAGGCATAGTAGTTCGTCGGTGGTGGTGACCAATGCCATCTGGGCCTTGTAAGTCCGGACATGATCCACCGGGCTTCCCGAACCTTCATAAGAGTCAAGATTTGGTGATTTGAACTTCCGTGGGATGGGGAATCCTGTGACCCGAATGGTGAAGGATGACTCAATTTCAGTATTAATGATCATGGCACTGCTTATGGCTTAGTTTCTCAATTTGCTTTTACAGGTCTTTGATCTGGGCCTTGACATCTTTCTGATCGGTCTTCCGCTCTGTATCTGATTGGTACATCGGGTCGGACGATAAGGCCTCCTCCTCTAGTGCGTTGTCCTCGGGAATAGGGCCTGACTCTGGCTTTGGGTATTCGCGTGCCTAATATCCCCACGGCTCTTGGCCGGGGGGACCTTGGACGAATCCCGGGCAGTCTGGCCTTGCCCGTCCCCTCTGGCAGCGCGCCCACTATTGATGATTTCTCTGGAGTCCCTAGTCCGGTGCGTGTTAGCCCGAGGGCACTGCCAGGTCTGCTCGGGAGCCTAGCTATACTCATCATTCCTGAACCGACCCAAAGCAGGTGGGGACACAGGCTCAGTGTGGGCATGCCTTCGAACCCGCGTGGGTTCCTAGTCGTGCGCGCCCTGCCCGAACTGGTTCTCAAAGTGAGGGAGCTTTTCTTGGCAGGCCAGTAACGCTTCGATCTACTACTAAGTTTGTCGCTGGCCCTCCAGGAGTTGCACAAGGGCCGCCCTAATCTGCTCGGAGGTCATGGAAGCAACTAGTTGCCCGGTATATGAATCTGCCTGACCTACTAGGGCCGCAGTTTTCTTACCTTTCTTCGGTGGCATGTTTATCAGTCAAAGAGATGTTTTTCTGAGAGTGTTTTTCGCTCCCATAGATGGCGCCAAACTGATGATGCCAAATATTGGTAAAGGGGCAAAAAGAATAATTTCAGGAGAGACAAGAAGTTTATATGTGGTTCGACCCCATTAACTAGGCAGCCAACATCCATGGGTGCATTAGAGCGCGTTTACTAATAAATCACCGACGGTATTCTGGTGAACCAACAAGGAGGGCGGCACTCCCAGAAAATCGGCCAGGTGTATGCATGTAGGTAATATGTATTGCATTTCTCGGAAAGAAGAATGTGATCTCCTTGAATGAGGGTGAGGGGTCTCTTTTATACGTGCAAGAGACCACTCGTACAAGGTAACCAAATAAGTTAAGAAACCTATCTTGATTACATGTGATTGGCATAAATCATGGAGGTTCCCTTAGTGGTTTAGGAAACTGCTCGAATCAAACTTCTGAATAAGCTAGGGGACTTGATGTTTGTCAATATCAAGATATAAAAAGTATACTTTACTTTTCTAAAGATTTGCAGTGTGGAAGTAAAGGTCGAACCCACAGAGATTGATTAACTACAGCTCTTTAATTTTAAAACCTAAATTTAGCTAATTAAGAAAACATATTTAATTTTAATTTGAATTAAACTAAGAACATAAAAATAAATCTAAATTATGAAAGCAATTAAAATAGTTGTTTTTAATGATATTTAAAGTGAACCTAGGATTGCAAATCCACCACTAGCTTCATAATAAGGGTATTTACGATTTACTTTAGCTTATTAAGTTGGATGATAATGGGGAATTGTAGCTACAAGCCCAATTCCTCCGTCAAGAAAATAACTATGGTTCAAGCACCAACATAATCCATCTTTGGTTAGCACGAATTATCCCACACTAAACTAGGGTTGTGGTATAATCCGTCTAATCTAGGCATGGACTATTCGGATACTTGATAGTACAATTCAATTTTGGCACCATTACATGTAAACAATCTATACAAGCACAGCAAATATAGATCATTGAGCACACTATAGTCAAAATAGATCTAAGACAAGAATAAACTTTGAAAGCAATGATTTAATCAATAGAAGCACGATTTATTTATAAAAATCCTCCAAACATGTAATCATCATCCATACATAATAAAACTAAAATAAAAACATAAATAAAACCCTATTACTTGGCTAGGGTTTCATTGAAACCCTAGATCTAGAGTCTAGTTGTCTATAGAAGTGGTAAATGGCAAGTAGTTGATGGAGGAGGCCATGGAAATCCTTGGTCTTCTTCTTCTTCTCCTTACTTCCCTCCCTTTAATGGCTGAAAGTATGGTTGTATATTGTGTGTATAATATTTGCCAACCCCTAAATTAAAGTAAAATAGGGTATATATAGATTTTAGGCAAGTTTTGGAAGCTTTTTTAACCCGAAACGCCTAAAACTGCTGTATTTAGTTTTCCAGACGTAATTAGGCAGTTTCATTCACGCAGGAATCATTAGTATACTGAAATACGCAACTTTGTTTTTTGTACGGATTGCGTGAGCGGGCCGCGCGAGCGCGTAATTGGGAAGGTCGCGGGCGCGGGTCGCGCGAGCGAATTCTGGGATCTCGCGCAAGCGGGTCGCACGAGCGATTTCTTGGTTTTCGCGCGAGCGGGTCGCGCGCGCGATGTGGTTTTTCTTGCTTCTTTCTTCCTGCTTTTTCACCCTGTTTAGCTTGGTATACTTGATTTCTTCCAAATCCTGTCAGAAAATAGAAAACGAAGTAAAAATATACAAAAACAGGATTAAAAAAGTACTAACAAACGTGAATTAAGGCGTATAAACAGGCTCTGTTCTCTTCCGATCACACCCCCAAACCTACATTTTGCTAGTCCTCGAGCAAAACTAAAAATAAAAAACTAAACTACTAATAACATACTATTCCATTTTTGCATGGATCGCGATTGCATTTAGCATATGCAACAAGCCTTTTAAACCGCTAGGTGTCCCTAGTCGGACGAGTAAAGTCTTGTGAGGGTTCTCGTCAACAAGTCACCCACAACCATCTTTATTAACTTATCAATTTAAACAGTTTTATTCAAACAAAGAACATAATATTCAATACTCCTTATCATAGAACGAAGATTTGAAACAGAATAACGAACAAGAAGAAACAGAATCAAACGTCCACTTACATCATGAAAAACAATCCCAAGCGCATGCATCGTATAAATCCATAGAGTTTCTCATAAAATTGCACATGTGAGATGTGGTAGTCAAATGAACACGGGTATGTCATGAACTTGGAATATAACTCAGATGACCATCTAACTATGCTTTGACTACGAATCTCACAATATTAATTACACTCTAAAATGAAACACTCAGAAACAGGTGTAATTTTTCTAAAATATGTGAGTAAAGGAAATATGTTTTCAAAATGAGAAATGCTCACATATGACTCGAAAAAGACGCATGACACGAAAGAACAGTAGTCTCATGGATAGGATGCCAATAATCAAGAAAAATTAATCATTACCATGTTTTAATCCCCCTCCCATCGTTTTCATATCCAAACCATGTCTCCTAGGATCAAATAGGACTTTTCAAAGGTTGTAACGTGGCTCAGGTAATGAAAAAGGATAGAAAGGATTTGTTAGGTAGTTTTCAGAATGGCATTGTAAGGCATGTTCGATTTCTTTCATTCTCAAAACTACCAACTTCATCTTTTCATCACTTTCAATTTTTTCTCCTTCTGTTTCTTTTTCAACCTTATTCTTTTTTTTTTTCCTTTTCCTTTCTTTTTCTCTATTCTTTTCCTCCTTGTTGCTTTTGAAATGAATATTCAGTAAATAACAAGGCAACCACCCCAAACATCATCTTATCTTCTTTTTCTTCTCAATCACACATCGCCTTAACACCACTAAAAGTTTACAACTCTCTCAGTGGTGAACTCCAAGTTTGTCAAGTCGGAGCAAAAACAAGATAATGGTAGTTAAAGAAAAAGACATTTTAACGGCTCAAAGGGCGAACTAAGGAAATTTTATCATTTATCGGTCGGTAATAAACAAAGAAGGCCTAAAATCATGTCCTATAGTTATATGGTTCTTCAACATTTACGACGGAAGATTATTTAGCATGGTAGTAAATATTTTAACTTGACTATCAACCAAAACAAGAATAATGAGACTAAACAACAAGTAGATGCGCTATTCCAAATGAAATTTGACAAACACAATATATTTATAACCCTCTAAAAAGAAAAGATAGGCTCAAAAGCTCACTGGGTTTAGTCTCCACCATGTGTTATCTAGAAATCTGAATCATATTATAGTTCACATCAGACATGTATTCAAGCGACTAAATGCAGTGCATAGGTTTGTGTGCAAATCTATGATATAAAACTACGATTAGAACGATACATGACTTAAAATGTTGCATCATGACTTCAGCAATTGTTTAATCACATCTTCTCTTGTTTACAATTCTATAACAATCCAAGTTACATAACAAGAAGTATCAAATTAAGATTGAGATTGCAAAAACATAGGTAAAATCGTTTATTTAAGCACAAATATTAAAAAATTGTTTGAAAATTTTTGAAAAATTGCAGTATAATGTGCATGCGTGTGCATGCCCCCAAACCTAAACCTTTCATTGTCCCCAATGAAACAATAAAACGAAAGAAAGGAGAGTACATAAGGAAGGAACAATATTACCTCAAACTTGACAAGCATAGAACAGGTGAATACCAAGGCATATGGCAATAAAGTTCAATGTTACCTGTTACTTCTTAACAAAAGAAAATTAAACAAACAAAATAAATAATAAAAGCCAACATATAAGTTTGCTTTTTTTTTTCTTTTTTTTTTATAATATTATAAACCAAACTATAAGTAAAAGAACGTAATGAAAAGAAAACAAATAGACATAAAACTATCTAAACAAAGACAAACTTAAATGAAAAGAATAAATAGAAAAAAAAAATAACTAACCAGGTATGGGAAACAGAAGGTAAAAGAACAACAAGAAAAAGTGGAAAATCCCCACCTCGCGCGAGCGGACCGCGCGAGCGACCTGTCGCTCAAGCGAATCCCTCCGCGAGGTAAACCTGAGGTCTCTTTTTTATTATGTTTAGAAAAATTTCTAAGGCACAAGCTCGTGCGAGCAGCTCGTACGAACGGAACCCTCCTCGCGCGCGCGAATTCAAGCGCGAGTAGATACTGAGGCAACAAATATCAAAAACTCGAAAAATTTTGTCTATGGGGGAATCTCGCGCAAGCGGACCGCGCGAGCGGGTCGCGCGCGCGAATGTGGTCTTTTCCTCTTTTTTAGTATAAAAATGTATATAAATCCAAAATGAATTATCCTCGATCCCCAAACCTGTTCAGAAAACTCAAAAACTGACCAAAACGACCCAAAAACATGCACAAATCAATGAAACGAACGAATTAAAGCTTGGGTTGCCTCCCAAGAAGCGCTAATTTTTACGTCTTCAGCTAGACCGTTCTAGCTCAAGATTTAAGGAGGCCATAAATCAGACTATGTACCCCTAAGGATATCAGGAAGAGCCTGGTGGTAAGCCGAAAGAATGTCGCTTTGAATTAATTCATTCGATGGTTCATCTTGATTACGTTCAAATCGATTTTTCACCTTCCGAGTAAATTCGTCATTAGGATCTAAATTATTCAAATTCGTCCGCTTATTTTCCAATATATTATTGTCATTACTCACGGGTATTACGTAATTGGATTCACTAGTTTGTCTTACCTCACTCTCCGCCTCACATAGGTAATCGTCATCTTTGGGAGGTTGATCAATGGCATTAAAAACGTTCAATTTTAAGTTCATGTTCCCAAATGACACCTTCATTACCCCCGTCCGACAGTTAACACGAGCGTTAGCGGTTGCTAAGAATGGACGACCTAGAATGACATGAGTGTGCTTCCTAGCATCTAGTATAGGTTCAGTGTCAAGGACCATGAAATCAACAGGATAATAGCATTTGTCAACTTTAACTAAGACGTCCTCGACGATTCCTCTAGGTATTTTGACGGAATGATCCGCTAATTGAATAGTAGCGGTCGTAGGTATAAGTTCACCTAAACCTAGTTGTTTATAAACATGGTAGGGTAAGAGACTAACACTTGCACCTAAGTCAAGGAGAGCCCTATGAATGACAGTGTCACCTATGACACATGATATCGTAGGCGTACCTGGATCTTTATACTTTGGAGTAGCGTGTTGGAAAATAGAACTTACTTTTTCCGTAAGAAAGACCTTTTTCAGAGTATGACTACGCAATTTACGTTTTTGAGTGCAAAGGTCTTTAAGACATTTAGCGTAAGAGGGAATTTGTTTAATAGCATCGAGGAATGGAATATTGATTTTAACTTGTTTAAATACCTCGAGTATATCTTCCGTTTTTGACCCTTTCTTAGACAAATGTGACAGTCTCTCAACGTTTGGTGGATATGGTAACTTTGGAATAATATTAGTTGGGACCGGTTCTTTTTCCTTTCTTCTTTGATTCACGTCCTCACCCCTCTCTTTATTCGAGTTAACATTTTCATCCCTCATAACTTCCCTCAGAATCTCAACAACTTCTTCCTCTCGAGTAGTCATCCTAGTTGACACATCGTTCACTTGCTCACTCGTACCACCCACCTTGTATTGTCCCTTAGGGTTCAGAATAGGTTGACTTGGTAACTTACTCTCGGTTAAACAATTTAGTGTGTTAACTATTTTTCCCACTTGGGACTCCAGTTTCGCAATGGACTGGGTGTGGGAATGTACTAACTGGATCACCGGACCAAAACTTTCAAGTGATGCCAACACCTTCTCCTCAAATGCATTATTACGTGGAGGTTGAGGAGGAGGTTGTTGGTATTGACATTGTTGAGGTCTATAAGCGTTAGGAAAATTACTCATCTCATTATTATTATTATTATTATTTTTCCATGAGAAATTAGGATGGTTTCTCCATGGCGCGTCCGGATTATTAGTAGTCGAATTATAATTATTTCGTGGGTATTGTTGAATAGAATTAATGTGTTGCTCCACGAATTCCGGAAATTGACTCGCTGATGGACATGCTAGGATAGAATGTGACGGATCAGAACATAATGCACAAATTTCATGAGCGGGTGGGGCTGTTATTTGGTTCATTGTTAAAAGTCGATCAAGTTTTTTAGATAGTTCTTTTATTTCAATTGAATGACTTGACTCGAACTTTACCTCTCTCTTAGGTTGTGAATGATATCCCTCGGAACGTACTGACACAGCCTGATGGATCGAATTCTCGCTTAATGTTTCAAAGATTTTCCAGGCCTCATCGGCACTTTTGTGTAGGAAGGTACCCGCACAAACAGCGTAGACGGTATTACGGACTGAGGGAATAAGTCCCTCATAAAAGACCTGTATCAACTGCCACTTAGGAACCTGATGATGTGGACATGAGCGTAATAATTCTTTAAATTTTTCCCATGTGTCATAAAGTGTTTCCCCATCTTGCATCACAAAATTAGTTATAGATTTTCTTATCTGATTAGTTCTTGTGATTGGGAAAAACTTTTGTAAAAATGCGTTGTGTAAGGCTTCCCAAGTTTTTATAGTGTTTGGCTCAAGTGATTGAAGCCAATTCTTTGCTTTATCCTTTAAAGAGAATGGGAAGAGACGCAGTTTTAATTCATCATCAGTGAAATTTTGGATTTTTAAAGTAGAGCATATATCCTGAAAATCTCCTAAGTGTTGATATGGATCTTCATTTAGACGGCCATGAAAAGAAGGAAGTAGCGAGATGGTAGATGACTTAATCTCAAAGTGAGATGTCGTCGCCTCCGGTAAGTCAATACATGTTTGTGGCGTGTAAGTCGTAGGAATAAAGTAATCTTTAAGTGGAGGAGGTGGCAGTATATTAAGATTATTCATATTGTTTCTGTTGTTTCCGTCAGCCATTTTAATCGATTCGATTTTAAAAGTTCGAGTTCTCCTTAATCGTTTAAGGGTACTTTGAATTTCGGCCTCAAACAACGATGACGTAATCGGCGTTGATTCGTCGTCTTGCAACCTAGCTCTAGAAGCTTGGGTTGCGGACTTACTAACTCTTAAAGTACGTTCAAGTTCAAGATCGATAGAATGTAATTTAGGTTTATTTGAACGCGTACCAAACATAAACTTAAAAAGAAAAGAAATTAAAATTTGGACTGACTCAACAAATTCAAAAATAATCACGCAAATCAGACAACAAGCAAGCACACAGTACTACTATGATGCATGAATATTATCCTGTAATGCAATGACCGCGTCAAGCCCAGCGCCCCGGGTTTCCTAGCTAATGTAGTGCAATTAACCCTAAACTAATGCAAATAGTGCGTCACAGCACCCTGACTTACAGTGGTCTAAAGCGAATTTCACAAGAAGCAATTTACTTAAATTCTTTTATTTTATTTTTTCCGCGTAAGCTCCTTTGATGTGATTAGCTAATCCACTCGGAAACGTTAAAATTTGGACGACTCGAGAAACTACAAAAGAAAAAGAAAAGTTAGTAACTTAAAATAAAACGAAAAAATAATAAAAAGAAAATCTAATCTAATATTTACGACTTAACTAAACTAGAATTCTAAAACTAAAGGTAGTAATGCAATCCCCGGCAACGGCGCCAAAAATTGATGTTGTCAATATCAAGATATAAAAAGTATACTTTACTTTTCTAAAGATTTGCAGTGTGGAAGTAAAGGTCGAACCCACAGAGATTGATTAACTACAGCTCTTTAATTTTAAAACCTAAATTTAGCTAATTAAGAAAACGGATTTGATTTTAATTTGAATTAAACTAAGAACATAAAAATAAATCTAAATTATGAAAGCAATTAAAATAGTTGTTTTTAATGATATTTAAAGTGAACCTAGGATTGCAAATCCACCACTAGCTTCATAATAAGGGTATTCACGAATTACTTTAGCTTATTAAGTTGGATGATAATGGGGAATTGTAGCTACAAGCCCAATTCCTCCGTCAAGAAAATAACTATGGTTCAAGCACCAACATAATCCATCTTCGGTTAGCACGAATTATTCCACACTAAACTAGGGTTGTGGTATAATCCGTCTAATCTAGGCATGGACTATTCGGATACTTGATAGCACAATTCAATTTAGGCACCATTACATGTAAACAATCTATACAAGCACAGCAAATATAGATCATTGAGCACACTACAGTCAAAATAGATCTAAAACAAGAATAAACTTTGAAAGCAATGATTTAATCAATAGAAGCACGATTTATTTATAAAAATCCTCCAAACATGTAATCATCATCCATACATAATAAAACTAAAATAAAAACATAAATAAAACCCTATTACTTGGCTAGGGTTTCATTGAAACCCTAGATCTAGAGTCTAGTTGTCCATAGAAGTAGTAAATGGCAAGTAGTTGATGGAGGAGGCCATGGAAATCCTTGGTCTTCTTCTTCTTCTCCTTACTTCCCTCCCTTCAATGGCTGAAAGTATGGTTGTATATTGTGTGTATAATATTTTTCAACCCCTAAATTGAAGTAAAATAGAGTATATATAGATTTTAGGCAAGTTTTGGAAGCTTTCTTAACCCGAAACGCACTAAAACTACTGTATTTAGCTTTCCAGACGTAATTAGGCAGTTTCGTTTGCGTAGGAATCATTAGTATACTGAAATACATAACTTTGATTTTGTACGGATGGCGCGAGCTGGCCGCGCGAGCGCGTAATTGGGAAGGTCGCGCGCACGGGTCGCGCAAGCGAATTCTAGGATCTCGCGCGAGCGATTTCTTGGTTTTTGCGCGAGCGGGTCGCGCGCGCGATGTGGTTTGTCTTGCTTCTTTCTTCCTGCTTTTTCACCCTATTTAGCTTGGTATACTTGATTTCTTCCAAATCCTGTCAGAAAATAGAAAACGAAGTAAAAATATACAAAAATAGGATAAAAAAGTACTAACAAACGTGAATTAAGGCGTATAAACAAGCTCTGTTCTCTGCCGATCAGGTCTGCCAGCTGCTTCATAGAGCCAGTCACGGGGCAGGCCTGAGTCTAACCTACCAAGGATGCGTCTGCCTCGTGATCCCAAACTCTGGGTATAGACCGGACGGTACCGACGGATTAACCCGGGATAGCTGAATTTCAGGCGCCTTCCCTGGCTGACCCAGTGTCTCTGTGTTGATGTGGCTATACAATGTTGATCGAATATTTTATGACCTATCAGTCAACATCAAACTCAAGTCAAGAACTTCCAAGATTGTTGGAAAATTTTGTTTTCATTTAAGCATAACTTCAAGAATACTTTGGAAGTATTGAAGTTGGAATCATCACCTATCAAACATGTTTTTGAGGTCAAGAGCTACTATCCATAAGGATTCACTCACCTCAAACACCATGTCATCATATAGATGATGATGAACTAGTAAGCAAAATAAAGAAAAATCAAAATGAAATGAGGTAAGAAGAGATGAACATTGTATATAAACAAGCAAATAAGCAATCAATAGATGATATTCAATGATATATTGGACTTGTAACTTGATGTTTCACTCATATATGGACATTTAGACATGGAAGTAGCTTTCTATCTCATAAAAGCTCACAAAAATGGTGGTTGGGTGTATTGAATGTGAAGTAAAGAGGAGTAATGGAGTCAAAACAATGTTAGGAACTCATTTTCTTATTGAAAAATCAAAGGAGGAAGCTCTCTTTCTTTCTATCCTAACCTCATCTCTACAACTTTCTCTCTACAACTTCTATAAACTTGTATTTGCCACCCCTAAAATGAGAAGTCAATGGGGTTTATATAGGCCAATTTGGGGTGACTTTGGGATTTAAAGAGTGCTCCCATTGGTCCAAAACATCTATGAACAAAAACTACGTCGTTTTGGTTTTCAATTAATCAATTTGGAACTTCAAATAAAATTACAAAAATGGACTGTTCTGGGGAAGAGTATCGCGGCGGCACTGGGCCTGTGCCGCGGCAGTAGTGAGCCAGTGCCGCGGTGGCACTGCTCCTCAGAAGTCCAGATAATGTTGTTTAGGCCCCCCAGAGGTTTCGGTATTCGCGAAAAGGCCCTATTTTGTCCGAAATTCACAGAAAATGCATACAAACTCCAAACTAAGGTTATGATATACTATTGGAAAGGTAATGGAGTCTACTTTGAATAAAAAAATAGTTCAGAGATAGATCACTTTGGAAAATTTTGCGGTATTTGCAAAAAAAGCTGATTTTATCACCTTTTCTGTCTTCGAAAATTCATAATAAATTCGCTTTAAATCCAAAAATTATGTGCGATATACCATTGGAAAGATATTGGCCTCTAGTATATATGAAAAATGTTTGAAAAATGGTACAGTGCTCTGGTTTTTGAGTCAACTTTTGGTTAAGGGACCTCCAAGAAGTTTTGGAAACCTCTGGGAGCCCCCAGGAGCTAACGTTTTTGTTTGATTTTCTTTTAAAACTCATTTTAGTACTCTTCACATGATCTAGAATGATCTCAAAATTTTTTGGACATTTTGGATGATTTTGGTCAAACTCTAGTCAAACCTGGGTCAAACCCGCCAACGGGGGCTTTCTGGGACTTTCAGTGGTTTCTGGGAGCTGACGATTTTACCTAATTTTAGTCTTAAAACTCATTTTATTACTTTCGTATGACGTAGTGTGTTTCCTGAACATTCGGTCCAGATCTAGGAATGCTTGGGCTTTTAGGGGCATTTTGGTCATTTGTACCAATTTCTGAGTATTTTGAGAGATAGAACTAACTTCTAGGAGTCCTTTTGAGTCCTTTCGATCATCATGAACCACCAAGCTATGAGTCTCCTAAATCTAATAGCCAAAAAAGTAGGGTGTCCACAGTTTGCCCCTCTTTGGCAAGAACTTACGAGGCACCGCATGTCACAAGCAAGTGCCAAAGCTTTGAAGAGACAGGTCTTTTTGGAGGCTATAGATTTAGAATAAAAGCATTGAAAAAGATGCAGTGATAGAAAGCATGAATGTTGAGGCTGGTCCTAGTTGTGCTCTGCGTGAGCTGCCTATGTATCCCCAGGGGAATTAGACTAAGATGCAGTTTGGGGCACAAAGGTACAAATTACATATGCCCAATAAGACAAGCGGATGATATATTATGAGGATGATATACAATGCATGGATGTCATGTGTACTGAATTATCATGCCTAGTATTTTGATCCTAGCATGAGCTGGTACTACGAGGTATGCCACGCCGAGTGGGCTCGTGTTGTGTCAGTGTTTGTTTGACTCTTATGCAGTGGTTGACCCTGACAAGGATACCAAGGCGTTGAAGACTCTAGGTCTCATGGGAAAACTTCTTGAATTACTGAAAGTGTGCTTTATAAGTGAATAGAATCAGATGTAAGGTCCTTAATTAAAGATAACCGATAGATAAGGGAGCTCACGGTAACCGACAATTTAGGAAAATTTATGATGACCAAAGTGAGGAGGCTCACGATAAGTGAGGAAGCTCGCGATGAATGACAAGTGAGAAAGCTTATGATAAGTGAGGAGGCTCACAATAAGTGAGATAGCTCACGATAACTGACAGGTGAGATAACTAGAGTGAGGAAGCTCACGAGAACCGACGGGTGAGGAAGCTCACGGTAGCTGATAAGTGAGGAAGCTCACGGCGATTGATAGATGAGGAAGGTCACAATAAATGACAGACGATGACAGTAACCGATAAACGTAGAGTCTTGGACATCATAGAGTAGTCTAGTTGCGACTAGGCAATGCTTTTCTCGAGAACCAGGATCTCTAGATTGTTGATGATATTTTGACCATTGATTGACCCTTGTCCAATCTGGAAAGCCGGTTCTGGTTCCTAAGAGCCAATGTTCTCTGTTCTCTTTTATTAAGGATGGTAGGGAGATTCTCTGAGAATCTAATTTAACTGTCCACCAAGAACCAGGATCCATCTTTGAATCTCTCATGGTTGATCAAATTTTTTGACCGAGAACCAGGATCCATCTCTAAACCTCTCACAGTTGATCAAATCATGCAATGCTCAATCCAAAAGAGCCAGTTAGGGCTTTTGGGAGCTGATTTTTGTCTATTGTGGATAGCAGGGGACTCTCTGAGAGTCTCTCTTAACTGTTTTTCTTTATATTCTGACCAAGAACCAGGATTTGTTACTAAAACTCTCACGGTTGATTAAATATTGTGCTAGTTGATCCAAAAAACTGATTCGGGCCTTCGGGAGCTGTTCTTTTTCAGTATTTGCCTACTGGGGATAACCCTGACAACTTTTGGACCACTGGTGGAATAACCTCAAAAATCTTGACTGAAATGGGCCACAGGATCTGACCGAGGCCAAAAATGAGCTGAAAAAGGCCAAAATAGGCCAAAACGGAGAAAAGCATGGCCAACGGAGAGTAGTGCCGTGGTGGACCTAGGCCATTGCCATGGCAGCAGTTGGCCAGTGTTGCGACGGCACTGGGTGGCCGGACTTCATTTTTGTATATTTTGAGTTTTTAAGCTCTAAGTGCTCATTCTTGGCCATTTTGGGGTGCTTTTGGAGCCAAAATCCGTCAAAAAGCAGCTTGTGCACGCTTAGGTGAGTAATCTTCCCCCATGAATGGAATTTTGATTGGTGTCTTATTTTTTTCCAAATTTCAAGAAGAAAGTTTGGTTTTAACTTCCATTTTCTTTGCAGATCCATTGCTTCAGTCTCGAGAAGGCTCTCTAAGAAGGCCAAGGAACGGGTAAGGTTTGATAACTAACCCCCAGAGTTGATTTTACGTGACCCTCAACATCAACTTTCAGCCACATCTCTAGAGAGTCAAGTATGTGAAACTTTCGATTGTTCAAGACTATTCATATGCATTGTGCTGGTTTTAAGAATTGTAGTGTGCACCTAGAGGTCGTTGGAAGTTTGTTTTGTGCATATTTATTGATTTTGTGAAGTTGGACTTCGTGTCGTGATTAGTGACTTTGTGCTCATTTTTGCTACTTTTGATGTGTGCAGGTACCAGAGGTGACCTTGAAGGGCCACGGTAGTCTTGCTCATGCCTTCTTGTGGTATACCCAGCTTTCGTCCGCCGTACAGCAAATGGTAGATGATGCCAGGTTTAGCGGGTTTGTCCGCCTGGTTTTGAAGAGCACCAATGACTTGGCCCACTTCTATGCTCTGGTGGAGAGATGGTGGGATACAACTAATACTTTCCATCTTCCATTCAGTGAAATGACGATGACGCCTTTTGATTTTACTATGATCACCGGCTTGAGGGTTGGCGGGAAGCGCCTAATCTTGGACTATTGTTATGAGATCGACTCTGAGGCCGTTGAAGCACTGATCAGAGCTGTTCCTCCAAATTTGGAGGGGCATTGGTTCACCTGCAATTGGCTTTATCGGGCTTATGGAAAGGAGAGACACACTCTCAATGACCGGCAGTTGTACAGGTCTTCCTCATGTATGTTCTCGGTTGTTCGATTTTTGCGATGCGAAATGACTGGGTGAGCCTAAAGTGCCTCACTTGCTTGGCAATTATTGACGAGATTCCTTCTTATGACTAGGATGGTGCCGCCCTGGTCCACCTTTATAGCACATGGGTGAGGTTTTCCATGGCAGCATCAAATCGACTGGAGGATTCTGGTGAGCTTGGGAGGTATGTTCACTTTTTCTATTCATTTCTAGAGCTTTGAGTACCTAAAGATGTTGGCTCCTACCCTTACCGATGAGTTGGGTGAGGATGAGGATGGCATGGCTCCTGTGCCTCTGTTCTCTTATGGCTTGAGATGGTAGAGGGATGTCGTTGGGTCAAGAGCGGGGCCCATCAGATTGTCCTCCTAAGGAATTTCTTATCCGAGCTAATGGTTGCTACTTGGTAGTGTTGATTGGACAACTTGGGAGAGTGTTTCCTATGCTACCCCAGAGATTCAGGCGGTCAAGCCTCTTGACTCTTGTCGACTTCTGATGGAAAGCACTGAAGGCAGGTAGAGGTACCTCGGTGAGCGAGTGTCTCGGCAGTTGGTTGGTGGTCCGAGGTACCACGTTCCTCATACTCCTTTAGTGATGGATGCTGACGATCTTTCTGGTGCCATTTGCTGGCGGCTTTGGCTGGTACTAATGCTTAGGATCATTTTTGTTCTGAGACTGGCTATGAGACCTACTGTGGCCGCTTTTTGATGCCCAACTTTCCACTCTTGGATGTGAGTTTCTTTTACATTTTTGTCTCTATTCTTCACTTATGTTTTTGGACTCACCTTTTTCTAACTTATTTTGTGCCTATAGTTTCGCGAGATGTATAGGAGATAGACTTCTCCAGCTTCTGATCCTATCCCTCCTTAGGATTGGACTGTCAATGTTTTGGGTGCCGATGGCTTTCCCTAAGTTATGGAGGTGTCACGAGTCACATACCGGTATCCTACCCAGCCAATAGGCGTCCTCAATGTCCCTTGAAGTTATGCTGAGGAGGGTCACGCCTTGGCAGCTAGCCTATGGTCGTTGGTCCTCACACGAGACCATCGGGTATGTCTCTAATTTTACGATTCTT
Organism: Hydrangea macrophylla; assembly: GCA_033977485.1. NCBI lineage: Eukaryota > Viridiplantae > Streptophyta > Magnoliopsida > Cornales > Hydrangeaceae > Hydrangea > Hydrangea macrophylla. Next base: position 4,974,468 of record CM066990.1, on the reverse strand, counting down.
AAGATTATAAGGTTCTAACCCTAGATTTTACCCTTGACAGATAGATGGTATGCGGCAGTTCGCTACTAGTCAGATGACGTCCTTGGTAAGTTTCTGACTCGACTCCGTTTTGTACTTTTGTTGCTTCCCAGCTGACCGCTTCCATTTTATTTAGGTGTGCAGTGTCGTGGAGGTGGTGCTGGCTCGTCGAGGACCAAGCTAAGGTGCAGGGGTGGCAGGAGGTCGTCGCCTACGTATACTCCAGGTGGTCCGACGGAGGATGAAAAAGAGGAGGACTAAGGCCTCTTAAGCGGGGACTTTTGTTCTGTCTCCATTTCATGTTTTTGATTGGGTTGTACTAGTGTATTTTGTGAATGATGGATGATGTGTAGGATGATTTCTCACCTTTGACAGAGTATTATGATGTTTTTCCTTTTAGGACGGACAGCTTCCGGTTTGAAGGCGCAGTTGTGTGCTTGTTTTAGTTGGTGATCGTGTGACGATATATATATATATATGTGTGTGTGTGCACTATGATTCTATGATTGTTGATGTTACTGCGATGAGAAACCTTATGATAGTGAGTGTGTTTGCCTTACAGGTGGGAGAGTCCATGAAACGGGGAGGTGCTGCCGAAATTTTAATTTTTGCTAGAGTTATGACAGAAAACATGGCATTGTATGATCCCGCTTAACTCTTCGCTTGGCTAAACATCACAGATGGTGTGGAATGGATCAACCTCTTTAGTTATGGCTTGACTGAGCTGTTCTCTCTTCGCTAAATGGCTTTGAATGCTGAGTTTATGCGTGTTGCCATTGCCCACTGGGACCCAATAAATCATGTCTTCAACTTCAATGGCTTGGAGATGCCCCCTGTTTGAGGAATTCTGTGCTATTCTCGGCTTTGATTTGGACTCAAACTTGATTCTTCCTCTCGTTGATACCCCCAGCCCTACTCGCGGCTTAGTTGAATATCTTAACTGTTCCACTGCTGTCTCTCGTCGCCTAATTCAAGGCAAAGTTCTTGACATTACATCTATCATTACTCATTATGCTAGTCCTGGGAGTGCCAGCGCATACGATGCTACTCGCGGGGCTACTCTGATCATGTGCATAACTTTACACTTCTTGTTCTTGAGTACTTCTAGTGCCCTGGTGCATGTATGCCTTCGACTGAAATTGGGTAGGAATCCCATGGCCATGGATCTGGCTGAAACCTTGAATGGATTAGACAATACCTTTAACCAAGGAACTCTTCTTCGCTCTGGGGCATCTTTGGTGTTGCAGGCTTGGCTATACAAGTGCCTCTAGCTGTGGATAGGCCGAGTGCCACCAGTTTATTTTCGAGGGTCGTGCTTCATTCTCACTACACTGTTGCTGATTAAGTTCGTATGATGGGTACTCTTTCTGAAGCAGACATTTACTGGATTGTGGGGCGTTGTGGCCTCCACGCTGTGACCACAAGCCTTGAGGATCATTAGAGAGTGTGGTTAATGGGTCTGAGAATGAATTCTTTCTATCATCCTCACCGATTGGCCAGACAGTATGAGCGAGTTCAAGAGGTCCCCCGGGGATTCACTGAGAGGGTCTTTGCTTCCAGAGTCAGGGCTGTCACTATTGCTGCTTTCATCAGGAGTTGGACCTATTAGGAAACTGCGTTCCTAGAATCTGTTGACAACGTGTATAAGTTGGTACTTTAAAAAATTATGTGAAAGCTACAATATCCCTACAAGGGCGGAACTAGGGTTACCTTGAACTGCAAAAATGGATTGTTGTAGCTGACGAATTGAGAACACGGGCTCGATAATAGCTCACGATCTTCTACCGTATTCCTCCGCTGCCAGAATAACGACCTGAGTGTGGGCTCTATAGAAATCCTTTCTGTTTTCTACTCTCTCTTTCTACGCTCTCTTTTCTATTCTGATTTATAATACTCTTTATGGAAAAACGCAAATTGAGAAGAGAGCCAGACCATAAGAAGTCAATAAGGAATAGGCTTCCTTATGGAATTAGGAAACCACAATTAGAACTGAATCAGATTCTTATTTCCATAAATTATAATTCATACCACTAAAGAATTATAATTGCACTCCTACCCTTATCTCAAAAATATATTTCGAGCTCTATGTTATTAAATGCTTATTATCTCCCCACGTTAAAATTACAGATATCTATTAATTAAATATAATTACTGACAATCATATTTAATTACTCTCTTAAAATTCCTTCAGATCCTCCGCTTAACTTATCTAATATGTCGAATACAAAATCCACCTACAGGGTTTGACCTAATCAAAACTTATAAGCTTTCTCAAGGGGATATCATCAATCTCAAAATTGAGACATGGATTCCATCATTAATTTATATCCACCACACAATCAATATTGTAACCCAATCCAATGAGATACTGACCCATTTAAGGATCTCACCCTTTTAGGAATCAAAGTGTAAATATCAAATGTACGTGTCTATAAATTAACTTAGGATTTAGATTATAAGCACTCATAATAGCCATAAGGTATTAATTATCTTAAAAGTCAGTATAAAGATAATTACCCCAAGTCGGTCATGTTTAATACACAAAGTGTACCAACATAGTGAGTTGAAACTATATCGTTTCCCATAGTCAAGACAAACCTACTACAACACTATGCTGCAGTCCTACCGATGGTGTGTCCAATCCCATCTAAGACTGTAAACCAAAATCTTACACTCTACAAGATCGATGGTCTGATCTTCTGTGTGTAAGCCGAACTCAACACACCAAACCACCTACTATGTAAAACGAGAGACACACATGCATAATATTAAATAAACAATATACTACAGACATTGCCCACACAGATTCTCAAAAATAATGGAATAACTGATTTTATTAAATGAATAATAATAAATCAACTACATAAAGCATGGCTTTTAGTATATATCCCTAACAGGGCCCACCAAATAAAAGCCTATTTCTGAAGACCTTTGGAGAAATAAAAGACACAAAGTAAAACTAGACTCGACTGATTCTGCTTCTTCCTCCGAGTGTCTTTAATATTTATGACTACTTTTTTTTTTTAAGAAGAACTTTTATGTTTTCCTTTATTCCTGCTTATGTAATATTCGAAGTTTGTTTATCGGTGAATCTTGGTTACTTTGAGAACCTTATTAATGCATTTGGCTTTCTAAAAACATTTTGAAGTAAGATTTTGATCAGATGTTGCTTTTGATACTTGCTTGGGCATGTTGGGGCGATTAGAGGTGAACGAGGCAAAGTTTGCCCCTAGTTTGGGATATGAGTGGTTGTGAGGCAAACGAGGTAGGTGACCAAAGTTTGCCCCTAGTTTAGAAGAGATTTAGGCAAACAAGGCGGGTAGCTGAAGTTTGCCCCTAGTGTGAAAGATGGTCTTTGAGTTATGGTAAGGACCGCAACTTAATTTCTCTCATACGCTCATAATTTTTGCCTAGGCACCATCCTAGCGAGCTCTTTTCTCTCTTTTGTTATTGCTCACTTTGGATTTAACTCTAATTTTCGCATAGGCATCCTTTCGGATTTTTGACCTAGCGGGTCATCCTTCTTTTCTTTTTTTTGAAAGTCTGCCTACGTACCTCTGAGTAGGGATCAGGTCCAACGTAGTTCGAACTGGGATTTTGAAAGAAGAAGGGTTAATATTGGTGTCGACCAAATCGATGTGGTTGCCTATGTATCTCCGAGTGGAAATCAGGTAGAGGGTAGTTCAAGGCAAGGCTTGAAGAAAATGGGTTATCTTTAAGTCGGCGGAACAACCGAACCAATGCGGTTGCCTACGTATCCCCAAGTGGGAATCAAAACGAGCGTAGTTCAAGACAAGGCTTGAAAGAAATAGGTAAGAAGTCAAGCATAGTACTTTTTTAGGCGATCCATGTTGATTGGTTCTTTGAATTCGACACCATCGAGGTCCATGAGGTACGTCGCTCCTCCGGGAAGGATAGTTTTGACTATATAAGGGCCAACCTATTTAGGTTTGAACTTACCACGTGGATCAAAGATTGGGGCTCGTAGTTCCTTAAGAATAAGGTCACCTTTGACAATTTTCCTCGGACGAACCTTCTTGTTAAAAGCACGAGCTATCCTCTTTTGATAGATTTGGACATGGTCGCTAGGCGCTTTTCATATATGAGAGCCAATTCCTCGTATCTTTCCCTTAACCAATCAGATTTTGAAATTTCACATTATGCCATCACTTGCAGGGATGGTAACTCTATCTAGACTAGAAGTACTGCTTCCAAACCATATACCAGTGAATAAGGAGTCGCTCCTATAGAAGTCCTTATCGAGGTTCTGCATCCCCAAAGCGCAAATGGTAGTTACTCGTGCCAGTCTTTATAAGTATCGGCCGACTTTTGCAGTATGGCCTTGACATTCTTGTTTGCAGCTTCGACTGCCGCATTGGTTTGCGGCCTGTATGGTAATGACTTATGATAAGTGATTTTGTATTCCTCAAACAGATCCCTGACTTCTGCTTTGAAATGACTTCCATTGTCCAAAATTATCTCATGGGGAACTCTATAGCAGCAGATGAGATTTCTCTTGATGAACTTGGCCACTTCCTTGGCCCACAACTTGGTATAGGAAGCTTCTACCCACTTTGTGAAGTAGTCAATGGCCACCAAAATGTATCGATTTCCATTCGAGGCTTTTGGAACAATTTCGCCAATGATATCGATTCCCCAAGTTGAGAATGGCCCCGGGGAGGTCATACTATAGAGTAGAGATGGCGGTACATGCATCATGTTCGCATGGATTTGGCACTTGTGGCAACTTCTTACGTGTTCACAATAATCTTTTTTAATGTTTTCCAGTAGTACCCTTGCCTTATAATCTTCTTAACTAGCATGTGACCATTCATGTGTGAATCGCATACCCCCTCGTGTATTTCTTCCATCATCCTTCTGGCGTCCTTTCTGAACAAGCAAGTCAGGTTGTGACCATTGTACCCTTTCTTCAACAATTTATGAATTGTGCTGCGAACCTTTGAATTGCTCTTTTGTCTTTCTCAGTAGACTCTTGGGGGTATGTTCCCTTTTCTAATAAAGTCCCAGACATCTTGGTACCACGGTGTTTCCTTTTCTTCTTCGATCACAGCGATCATGTTGAATGAAGGTTCATATCTTTGCTCAATTACCAGAGGCATCATCTTGCCTCCCACAGGGATTTTGATCATGGAGGCTAGGGTAGCCAATGAATCTGATAACTGGTTCTCCACTCTAGACAGGTAAAAGAATGTCACACTCTTGAACTATTTTTGAGTTCATCAAGATTGTCATGATAGGGCTTCAACCTTTCTTCTTTCACCTTCTATTCCCCTCTATAGCTTGTGATATAATGAGGTTTGAATCTCCGAATACATCCAATTTCTGAACCATTAATTATATGGTTGCTTCCATCCCTAAAATGCACATCTCGTATTCAGCAATATTGTTGGTGGACTTATAATTGAGCTTGACCGCCAGTGGGGTGTGGTCCCCATTTAGTGATTCCAGAATCATTCCTACTCCGTAGCCTTTCATGTTGGCTGCCCTATCAAAGTACAACTTCCTCTGCTCTTCTTTGATTTCCATGATATTTTAGTCCGGGAATAGGAAGTCTCCATTTTCTTCAGAGTCAACAGCGTGTTCCACAAGATGTTCAGCTGTAGTTCTCCCTTTCACCGATTTACTTGTTACATACTTGATATCGAATTCAGATAGTAGAAGTAGCCAATGGTATATACGACCAGTCAGGGCGGGTTTTTTGAGGAGGTATTTTAGAGGATCCATGCGGGATATGAGCATAATAAAAAAGGCTACCATGTAGTGCCTTAATCGGCGGGTGCACCAGACTAAGGCCCAACACATTTTTTCGAGGGTATAGTAGTTGAGTTCATACCTAGTCATCCTCTTGCTAAGGTAATATATGGCTTTTTCGGAGTGGCTTTATTCTCATTCCTGGGCTAGCATGCAACTTATGGCATTTTTAGAGATAGATAGGTAAAGTAATATGGGCTTATGAGGGGTGGGTAGTGAAAGGACGGGTGGATTTTAAAGGTAGGCTTTTATTTTGTTGAATGAGGCTTGGCATTGGTCATCCCATTGAAACTTCTCTCCTTTACTTAGTAATCGGAACAAGGGATTACATGTAGTCGTGAGCTTTGAGATAAAATGGCTGATGAATTGGATCCTCCTGAGGAACCCTCTTACTTCTTTTTTATTCTACGGCGGTGCCATTTCTAGAATTGCCTTGATCTTAGAGGGATCCACCTCTATCCCCCTTTGTGTGATGAGAAAATTCGGGAGATTCCCAGAGGTCACACCAAAAGCGCATTTCTTTGGATTCAGCCTCATCTTGTATTTGCGCAACCTTTAAAAAAACTTCTTCAGTGCTACCAAGTGTCCCTCTCTATCCTTGGATTTTACGATCATGTCATCTACGTACACTTCTACTTCCTTGTGAATCATGTCATGTAATAGAGTGGTGGCAGCTCTTTGGTAGGTTGCTCTAGCATTCTTGAGTCTGAAAGCCATCACTCTATAGTATGAGGTCCCCCATAGTGTGGTAAATGTCATCTTTTCCTGGTCTTTCAGTGCCATTAGAATCTGATTGTATCCTGAGAAACCATCCATGAATGACAGTAACTCATGTCTTGTAGTGTTATCTACCAAAACATCAATGTGGGGAAGTGGAAAGTCGTCCTTTGACTAGATTTGTTTAGATCACGGAAGTCAACGCACATGCGAACCTTTCCATCCTTCTTAGGGACCGGTACGATGTTGGCAACCCATTCTGGATACTCTGTAACGATGATGAATCATGCCGTGAATTATTTCTCTACTTCTTCTTTGACCTTGAGTGCCCATTATGGCCTCATGTGCCTTAGTTTCTTCTTATCAGGTTTAGAATTGGGGAGGAGAGGAATATGATGTTGGAAAATGTCGGGATCGACCCCAGGCATGTCCTCGTGAGAGGAATATGATGTTGGAAAACATCTTTGAATTCTTTTAGCAAGAGAGTCAATTTTTCTTTTTCTTCTTTACTAAGTGTAGAGCCAATTTGCACAATTTGTGGATTATCTTTTTCACCTAGGTTAATCGATAAAGGATCTTCAATTATTTTATAAGGAGGTGGTTTTTCAATTAGTTGCTTAAGTTAATTGGGAGATCCTCAGAGGGATCTGTGCATTCACAAGTATTATCTGCAAATGAGTAAGCAGGACTATCTTTCATTTCATTCATAATAGGTGGAGTGATTACATCAGACAGTGGTGGGCCTACAGCGGCCGACTCTGGTACAGACTCGATAATTGGAAATATAGACTCTGGGTGAACAGGGGATAGGGAGACACAGACAGATGACTCTATAGCCTGGTTGTTGAGACCCACCTCAGCTGGTATGATCTGATCATCTTGGCTCTTCGCCCTCTTTTCTTCCTTTTCTTTAGCAAATCCCTCCCCCATCTTCTTGATAGCTTCAGTGTCCAGATACTTCAACCAATTTTTCTCTGGGGTTTTAAAAACTTCTTTCAACTATAACAAATCTTGATAAGGAGGCCTTTCACAGTCAGCAAAAATTTCAAGTCCATGGTGCCTTTTTTGGTGGTCTAATGGATCCAATGTTTAGGGAACCCAAAATAGGGAAGTCATCCCCTTCTTTGATGAATTGCCCATTCAAGGTTTTGCGGTATAGTGGGAGACTCCTCACTCTCATCTTCCATGACTTTTGTAGCTCGATGTCTTCCTTAGTGGGCTTGTACCCCAATCCAAAAGTGCCTCTTTGTCCTTTGATCTGGGGGAACTCGCGAATCCCTTGTTGTCGTCAGTCCAATCCCATTCCAAGTAAGTAGTTCATTTTGCGGGCGATATTGACAACTGCGGAGTGGATCTCAGGGAACTTGTCTTCATCATTAATCATGTGGACTTCTTCCATGATAATACTCTGATTTCCCCCTCTTCTAATTCAAGTATTTGGATTTCAAAGACAGGAGCGTAGCTTGGGAAGGCTTCATTTCCCCAACTATTGCCGAAGATGATTTCTACCTTTTTATCATGAATGTACTTGATCATTTTGTGCACAGTGGATAACACAGCTTTGTTGACATACAGCCAGGGCCTTCCAATTAGCAAATTGAATGAGGCGAGTATATCCATGACTTGGAAGAGTTCAGTGCAAACCAAAGACCCTGCTTGGATTTAGAAAGAAATAGTCCCCATCACAGTTCTCTTAGTGTTATCATAAGCCCTCACGAATTGCACAGATGGAATGATGTCTAAGATGTTGACCCCCAAGGCAGTGGCGGTTCTTAGAGCACAAACATTTAAGGCAGTACCTAAATCGATCAGATAAAATGGCACTTACTACCCCTTATACCCAACAGTGATGTACAAAGCTTTGTTATGTGCAAATCCTTCCGGCGGCAGGTCCTCATTGAAAAGGGTAATGACTGGATCAGGGGTGAGTGTGCCTAAGAAAGCCACCATATCTTTCGGCGTAGTGTCAATGGGGACCTCAATTCCAGCTAAGGCATTCAACACGGCCTACCTATGCTTGTAGGATGTTACCATGATGTCCCACATCGAGAGATGTGCTTGATTTTTCTTCAATTGCTTTATTAACTCATTGTCCACTTTGATGACCTCATCTATTTTTCCTTTTTCCTTGTCTTTGACTGGTCCTTTCTCGGTGGTTTTCGTGACAGGCTGTGGAGGCATATAATGACGGCCCGAACTAGTCATATGATCAATCTCGGCAGGAGTAGGTCCTTCTATAGTCCTATCTTCTTTGAACCGATCACATTCTGTGCCTACAAATGGTTTCTTTGGCTCATTCCAGATGGAGGCATCGCTTTCATTGTTGGGATCATACCATTTGAGGTCTACTGCCCCTAGATCATGTTCTTCTAGAAAGAACATATCTTGTTCATCATCTAGCTGTTGCGACCACCCATCATCTTCTCCTTCAATCAGATGGATCCCTGTAGAATTCGGGATGTCAGTGAGGGATAAGAGAAGTCCTAAGGAAATTATGAGGGTAGAAGGGTCGAAAGTAGTGGAGTTGGATTCAATGAGGCTGATATTTTGGTGGTTTGGTAGGGGATTTTGAGTGATATGGGGTTGCTCTGGAGGCGGCTCAATGATATTCTAGTCAATGAGGTCTAGTATATTGATCGGCGACAAATAGTTCCCGTTTATAGTCCTGAAGATACGCTTTGTTAGCCCGTTTCATCTAGTTATTAAGTGTTTTTTAATAAGTATTCTATATTTTGTAGATTTTGAAGCTTTAATATGAAAATGCATAAAAATCCAATTATTAATGGCTTTGGAAGACATTCTGGGCTCAAAATGTGATTCTGGTGAAAGCTGGATACAGTAGCAGTCTCAGTAAATCGCACTTTTGATAAGGAATACTTTGGATTTGAGAAATTTCTCCAGAGATATAAAATGTTGATCTTCGAGTTACAGACGCGTGGAAGCAAACGACGAGTCAATCTGAGTTCTGAACAAAAAGTTATCGCAATTCTACAAAAGTCGCGCAGTGTAGTGAAAACTACCTCGCGTGAGCGACCTGTGAAAAAACCAAAAATGCATATTTCATCAAACTAGAGCACCCAGTGAATCTGGTTTGTACATATGACGTCCAAAAACGTAAATATAGCAGTTTAGTGCGATTTGGCTTAGGAAAACTTCCTAAATCCTTCCAAAATCTATACAAATCCTATTCTAAATCAAATTTAGGGTTACACATCATTACACAATATTATACACATCCTTCAACAACAAAAACTTCAGCCATTGAAGAGGGAAAAGCAAGGAGAAGAAGAAGAAGAAGAAGACCAAGGATTCCCATGGTCTCCTCCATCAACCTCTTGCCAATTTTTAATTCTATGGCCACTTAGACCAAGATCTAGGGTTTCAATGAAACCCTAGCCAAGTAATAGGGTGTTATTTAAGTTTTTCTTTTAGTTTTATTACGTATGGATGATGATTACATATTTAGAGGATTTTTTATAACAAAATTGAACTTCGTTGTCGTTACTTTCAAAATCTATTCTTGTTTTAGATCTATTTTGAATGTGATGTGCTCAATGATCTATATTTGCTGTGCTTGTATGGATTATTTACATGTAATAGTGCTTATTTGAATTGTGATATCAAGTAGTCGAATCGTTCAAGCTTAGGGAAGACGGAGTGTGACGCAATCCTAGTTTAGTGTGAGACACTCCGTGCCAACCGAAGATGAATTATGTTGATGCTTGAATCATAGTTATCTTCTTAACCGAGGAATTGGGCTTGTAGCTACGATTCCCCATTATCATCCAACGTAATAAGCTAATTGAATGCATAAATACCCTTATTATGAAGCTAGTGGTGGATTTTCAATCCTAGGTTCACTTTAAATATCGTTTAAAACATCTTTTAATTGCTTTTATAGTTTAGATTTATTTTCACTGTTCTTAGTTTAATTAAAATCAAAATCAAAGTTCTATTTTCTTAATTAACTAGACTTAGGGTTTTTAAAATTAAAGTGCTTTAGTATTTCAATCTATGTGGGTTCGACCTTTACTTCCACACTACAAATCCTTAGAAAGTAAAGCATACTTTTTTATCTTGATTCTGACAAGATCAATTTTTGGCATCATTGCTGGGGATTGCAAATTACTACCTTTAGTTTTAGAATCTTAGTTTAGTTAATTCATATATATTAGATTAGGTTTTCTTTTTGTTATTATTATTTATTTTTGTTTTGAGTCACTGACTTTTCTTTTTGTTTTGTAGTTTCTCGAGTTATCAAATTCAAGTGTTTCGGAGTGGAAGAGCTTAGCACATCAAAGGAGCTCACACGAATCAATTAAAAAAAATAAAAATACAAGTAAATCGCTTCCTTTAAAATTGCTTCAAACCATTGTAAGTCAGGGCACTGAGATACACTATTTGCAATAGTTTAGGGGTAATTTGCACGTGCATTAGCTAGGAAACTCGGAGCACTGGGTTTTGATGCAAATCACTGCATTACAGGATAACTTTTATACATCATAGTTGTTATGTGCTTCTTGTCTTATTTGTGTGGTTGCTTTTCGTATTTGGTTATGTCATTCTTTATCGTAGTGTCATTTTATATAGTTTATGTTTGGTAAGCATTCGAATAAACCCGCATTACATTCTTTTGATCCTGAACTTGAACGTACCCTAAGAGTCCTTAGGTCATTAACCCAAGCTTCTAGAGCTTGGTTGATGCTAGACGACGAATTGACACCGAAATCGTCGTCATTGTTTGAGTCCAAAATACGAATTACCCTTAAAAGACTAAAGAAACCACGCGTGAATATCATTGGTCCTATTTCAATGGCTGGCCTTGGAAACAATGGGAACAAGCAAAACAATGGGAATAACCCTAATATACCCCCACCTCCTCCACTAAAAGACTATTTTACTCCCACTACATACACTTCGCCTTCTTGTATCGAGTTACTGGAGGTGACAGCATCTCATTTTCAAATTAAGTCCTCCACAATCTCACTTTTACCATCATTTCATGGTCGCATACAAGAAAATCCATATCACCATTTAAACGAATTTCAAGATATTTGTGCAACCCTTAAGTTTTAGAACTTCACGGATGAAGAACTAAACTCAGATTATTTCCTTTCTCTTTAAAAGTTAAAGCTAAACATTGGCTTCAATCACTTGAACCCAATTCAATAAAATCTTGGGACACGTTGCACAAAGCATTTTTACAAAAATTATTCCCAATTACAAAAACTAATCAAATTAGGAGGTTTATCATGAATTTCATAATGAAAGATGGTAACACACTTTATGACACTTGGGAACACTTCAAAGAAATATTGCGCACATGTCCTCATCATCAAATTCCAAAATGGCAACTAGTCCAAATCTGTATGAGGGACTTACCCCCCAAGTTAGAAACATGGTTGATGTCGTTTGTGCAGTCACTTTCCTCTATAAGAGTGTCGACGAGGCAAGGACCATGTTTGAAACGTTAAGTGAGAACTCGATGCACCAAACGATGTCTAAACGGCCAAATTGAATTCATCTTAGTCCTTCTAAGTGGGGAGGAAAGTTAAAGTCAGGTCATTCAGTGGATATGTCTAATAAGGTTGATGAGTTATCTAGGAAGTTAGACCAATTGGTAAGGTGTCCAGTCTACCTCCTTCCAAAGTATGTGCATTATGTTCTGAACCTCCTCATAATATCTTCACATGTCCTTCTGCTTCTCAATTCCTGGAGTTTGTCGAGCAACACATTAACTCTATTCAATAATTCTCATGAAATGCTCATAACCCTTTGGGAAATAATTACGATGTGCCATGAAGAAGTCACCCAAATGTTGGGCGGCGATCTCAAAATAATGAGGGTTCATATTCCTCCCAATGACCTCAATTGAAACTAACTTTCTCAATAAATGAAACTAACTTTCTCAATGCATAACATCAGTCCCAATAATATCAATATACACAACCCAACCCTCCTCCTCCTCCACCTCCTTGTAATAATGCATTTGAGGAGAAAGTGTTGGCCTCACTTGAAAGTTTTGGTTCGGTGATCAAATTAGTACACTATCACACACAGTCCATTGCAAAGATGGAGTCCCAAGTGGGACAAATAGCTAACACAGTAAACCGTTTGACCGAGAGTAAGTTGCCAAGTCAACCTATTCAGAAACCTAAGGGACAATACGAGGTGGGTGGTACGAGTGAGCAAGTGAACACTATTTTAACTAGGACAACTACTCAAGAGGAAGAAATTGTTGAGATTCTGAGGGAGAGTAAGAGAGATGCAAACATTAATTCGAATCAAGAGAAAAGTGAGGACACGAGTCAAATTAAGAAAGAAGATGAACCAGTCCCAAATAATCATGTTCCAAAACTTCCTTTCCCACCAAACATTGAGGAACCGTCACATTTTTCAAAGAAAGGATCGAAAGCTAAAGATATATTGGAGGTATTTAAACAAGTGGAAATAAATATTCCATTTATCGACGCTATAAAACAAATTTCTGCTTACGCTAAATGTCTAAAAGACCTGTGCACTCAAAAGAGCAAGTTACGTAGTCGTACTCCAAAAAAGGACTTTCTCATAGAAAAATTAAGTTCATCTTCCAACACGCTCCTCTAAAGTATAAGGATCCAGGTACACCAATGATTTCATGTGTCATAGGTGACACTTTAATCCATCAGGCTCTCCTTGACTTAGGGGCGAGCGTGAACCTTTTGCCATACACAGTTTATAAACAATTAGGTCTAGGTGAACTTAAACCCACGACCGCTACCATATAATTAGCGGATCGTTCCGTTAAAATCCCTAGAGGAATCGTCGAGGACGTCTTGGTAAAAGTTGATAAATACTACTATCCTGTCAACTTTATGGTTCTTGACACTGAACCGATACTAGATGCCAGGAAACACACTCCTATCATTCTTGGTTGTCCATTCTTAGCCACCGCTAATGCGCATGTCAACTGTCAAACGGGGGTAATGAAAGTGTCATTTAGGAACATGAACATAAAATTAAATGTTTTTAATGCTGTCGATCAACCTCCCAATGACGAGGATTACCCATGTGTGGGGAGAGTGAGGTTAGACAAGCTAATGGACCCAATAACATAATAATCATGAATAGAGGGAAGGAGTTAATACACAATGAACGGAAAAATCCTAATAACCCGGATCCTAATGATGAATTTACTCGGAAGGTGAGAAATCGATCTGAACATGGTGAGGGAGAACCGTTGATCGAATTAACAAATAATGTCATTATTTCTATTTTCCACCGGAGTCTCCCTGATGCCTTTAAGGGCACGAAGTCCAAGTTATGGCCTCCATAAGTCTTGAGCTAGAACAGTCTAGTTGAAGATGTAAAAGACAGTGCTTCTTGGGAGGCAACCCAAGCTTTGATCGTTTTGTTTTCTCATTTTTGTACACTTTTTAGGTCATTTTGAGTCAGTTTTGATCATTCTGGACAAGTTTGGGGGTTGGGGTCAATTTATTTTGAACTTATTTATATTGAAAGGAAGAGAAAAGATAAAAAGGACATGTCGCGTGCGCGGCCCGCTCGCGCAAAGTGTCGCTCGCGCGGCCCACTCGCTTGAGATTTTACCTTAGAAAAAAATTTTCCAAACTTTTTATATATGCCCTCAGATTCAAGTCGCACCTGAAGTCGCGCGAGCGAGGGTATTCATCCGAGCAGTCCGCTCGCAAGATCCTTTGCCTTAGAAAAATTTTCTTTTGAACCTTAAAAGTAACCTCAGATCTACCTCGCCGAGGGATCGCGCACGCGATGGTCACTCGCGCGGCCTACTTGTGTGAGGGGTTTTTTTATGTGTTTTTCTCTTTTTCTTCCTCTTCTTTCTCCCAAACCCATACTTATGTGTTTTTCTCTTTTCTATTTGCTCTTTTAGGCCCCTTTTAGATTGAGTCCTTCTTTGTTTTGTTAGTTCCATTTGTGCTTGTTCTTTTTTATTCTCATTGAGTTTTTCGATTTTAGTTTGGTTTCTTAACAAGCACGTCTTGGCCTACATTACATATATCGTGGTTATTTTGTTTGTGTTTTTTCCTTTGTCGAGTATTAACAGGTGAATTAGTGCTTCATTTGGAGCAATTACACTTTATTGCCATATTCATATTCGTTCACCTGGTTTGTGTGCCGAGACCAAGGTAAAGTCATTCCTTCCTTAAGTACCCTCCTTTCTTTCGTTTTATTGTTTCATTGGGGACAATGAAAGGTCTAGGTTTGGGGGTATGCACTCACATGCACATTATTATGCACTAATTTTCAAAAGAAATTCGATACTTGTGCTTAAATAAACAAAGTTATCGACGTTTTTGCAATCTCAATTCGATACTTCTTCGTATATAACTTGGATTGTTATAGAATGGTAAACATAAGAAGATGTGGTTAAACATTTGTTGAAATCATGATGCGACGTTTTAGGTTATGTATCGTTCGAATCGTAGTTTTATATCATAGATTTGCACACAAACCTATGCACTGCACATAGTCGCTTGACTATGTGTTTGATGTGAACTATAATATGATTCGGATTTCTAGATAACACATGGTGGAGACTTAACCCAGTGAGCTTTTGAGCCTATCTTTTCTTTATAGAGGATTTTGAATACATATCATGTTTGTCAAATTTCATTTGAATAGCACATTAACTCGCTGTTTAGTTTCATTATTCTTGTTTTGGCTGATAGTCAAGTTAAAATACTGGTTACCATGCTAAATAATCTTTCGTCGTAAACGTTGAAGAACTGTATCACCTTAGGATGTGATTTTAGGCCCTCTTTATTTTTCACCATTTTTACCAATTGACCTATCCATAAAATGAAGAAATTTTCTTAGTTCACCCCTTTGAGCTATTCAAAGTGCCTCTCTTTCTTTAATCACCAACATCCTTTATTTTGCTTCAACTTGGCCAACTTGGAGTTCACCACTGAAAGATTGATCAACTTTCAATGGTGATAAGGCGGTGTGTCGTTTGAGAAGAAGAAAAAAAACAAGATGATGTTTGGGGTAGTTGCCTTGGTATTCAATGAACATTCATTTCAAAAGAAACGAAAGGGAAAATAAAAAAATAAAAAATAAAAAAAAAGGTTGAAAGAAGAAAAGAAAGAAAGGTGAATTGAAAGAAGAAGAGAAGAAAAAGAAGAGGAAAGAAATTTAAAATATATATACATGAAAAGAATAGGAAAGAAAAAAAAATATGAAAAGACGAGGATGAAAAGATGAAAGTTGGTAGAAGGATGATGAAAGAAATTGAATATACCTTACAACGCCATTCTAAAACTACCTAATGAATCATTTCTATTATTTTTCATTGTCTGAGCCACATTACAACCTTTGAAAAGTCCTATTTGATCCTAGAAAACATGGTTTGGATATGTAAATGATGGAAGAGGGTTATTAAAACATGGTAACGATTAATTTTTCTTGATAGTTGGCGTCCTATCCATGAAACTACTATTCTTTCGTGTCATATGTGAGCATTTCTCGTTTTGAAAACATATTTTCTTTGCTCACATATACTAGAGAGATTACATATGTTCTGAGCATTTCACTTGAGAGTGTAATTAACGACTTGAGATTTGAAGTCAAGGCATAGTTGGATGGTTATCCGAGTTATATTCCAAGTTCATAACATGCGCGTGTTCATTTGACTACCACATCACACATGTGCAATTTTATGAGTAACTCTATTGATTTATACGATGCATGTGCTTAGGGTTGTTTTTTATGACGTAGGTGGACGTTTTATTCCATTTCTTTTTGTTCGTTATTCTATTTCAAATCATCATTTTATGATAAGGAATATTGAATGCTATATTTCTCATTTTTAATAAAACTTTCTAAACATATAATGAAATAAAGATGGTTGTGGGTGTCTTATTGATGAGAACCCTCACGAGACTTCACTCGTCCTACTAGGGACACCTAGGGGTTTAAAAGGCTAGTTGCATATGCTAGATGCAATCGCGTTGCCTGTGACAGTGAGTTGGGATTTTTAAGTATAGTAGTATTTATTTTTATGTTTTTCTTTGCTCGAGGACTAGCAAAGTGTAGGTTTGGGAGTGTGATCGGTGATGAATAGTTCCCGTTTATAGTCCTGAAGATACGCTTTGTTAGTCCATTTCATCTGGTTATTAAGTGTTTTTTAACAAGTATTCTATATTTTGTTGGTTTTGGAGCTTTAACATGAAAATACACAAAAATCCAATGATTAATGGCTTTAGAAGACATTCTGGGCTCAAAAGGTGATTTTGATAAAAAGCTGAATGCAGTAGCAGTCTCGGTAAATCACATTTTTGACAAGGAATACTTTGGATTTGAGAAATTTCTCTAGAGATATAAAATGCAGATCTTCGAGTTATGGATGCATGGCAGGAAATAACGAGTCATCCGAGTTCTGAGCAAAAAGCTATCGTAATTCTATGAAAGTCGCGCAGTGCAGAGAAAACTACCTTGCCCAAGCGACTTGTGAAAAAACCAAAAACACGTATTTCATCAAATTAGAGCGCCCAGCGAAGCTGGTTTGTGCATATGACATCAAAAAGCGTAAATATAGCAGTTTTTGTGCGA
The DNA here is from genome assembly GCA_033977485.1 of Hydrangea macrophylla. Lineage (NCBI taxonomy): Eukaryota > Viridiplantae > Streptophyta > Magnoliopsida > Cornales > Hydrangeaceae > Hydrangea > Hydrangea macrophylla. The sequence continues at coordinate 4,957,392 of CM066990.1, read as the reverse complement.
TTTGGCTTAGAAAAGCTTCCTAAATCCTTCCAAAATCTATATAAAGTCTATTCTAAATCAAATAGGGTTACACATCATTACACAACATTATACACATCCTTCAACAACAAAAACTTCAGCCATTGAAGAGGAAAAAGCAAGGAGAAGAAGAAGAAGAAGACCAAGGATTCCCATGGTCTCCTCCATCAACCTCTTGCCAATTTTTAATTCTATGGCCACTTAGACCAAGATATGGGATTTCAATGAAACCCTAGTCAAGTAATAGGGTGTTATTTATGTTTTCCTTTTAGTTTTATTATGTATGGATGATGATTACATGTTTAGAGGATTTTTTATAATAAAATTGAACTTCATTGATTAAATCGTTACTTTCAAAATCTATTATTATCTTAGATCTATTTTGAATGTGATGTGCTCAATGATCTATATTTACTGTGCTTGTATAGATTATTTACATGTAATAGTGCTTATTTGAATTGTGATATCAAGTAATCGAATAGTTCATGCCTAGGGAAGACGGAGTGTGCTGCAACCCTAGTTTAGTGTGAGACACTCCGTGCCAACCGAAGATGAATTATGTTGATGCTTGAATCATAGTTATCTTTTTTACAGAGGAATTGGACTTGTAGCTACGATTCCCCATTATCATCCAACGTAATAAGCTAATTGAATGCATAAATACCCTTATTATGGAGCTAGTGGTGGATTTGCAATCTTAGGTTCACTTTAAATATCGTTTAAAACAACTTTTAATTGCTTTCATAGTTTAGATTTGTTTTCACATTTCTTAGTTTAATTAAAATCAAAATCAAAGTTCTATTTTCTTAATTGACTAGACTTAGGGTTTTTAAAATTAAAGTGCTTTCGTATTTCAATCTCTATGGGTTCGACCTTTACTTCCACACTGCAAATCCTTAAAAAGTAAAGCATTCTTTTTTATCTTGATTCTGACAAGATCAGATATCATGGCAGAGGCATATGCAATCATCGGTGTTGTGGCCAGAGGCTTAGCAGTAGGTGCATCGTTTGGACATATCACAATTCGGCAGTGGCGGGATATTTCGACGTTGGAGCAGTTAGAGGTGGCCCTTTTTGAGGAGGCGATCTAAGGCTGAGGAGAGTGAGATTTCTAGCTTGGCGATGTTGCAAGGAGGCTTTTTCTGGAAAGGGCGATTGGACAAGTTTGCTTGGTTGGAGGGTTGCTACGGCCTAGGAGGGTACGCCAGGGGTTGACTGCTAAGGGCATTGACATCCGGAGAATTTCGGGAGTAGTTGTGCCTTTTTGAATGATGTGGAGGCTCTTCCTTCTTATTCTTTCCTTCCCTGATAGCGTCTTCAATTCGAGTTCCTACTTCAAATAACTCCTCAAAGGTGGAGATGGACTAATAGAACAATTTTTCATAGTAAAGCGGTCGTAGATTTCGGATTAGCTTTCTCACTTGTTCCTTCTCAATCGGTCGGTGGGTCATTTGGGCCATTTTATTCCTCCATTTACTCAGAAATGCAGCGAAGGTTTCATTGTTATTCAGCCGAGTAGTTTCCAAATCCCTGATCGTGACATCCAGCTCTTGATTATAAAAATAGTGATCGACAAACACTCGAACAATGTCTTCCCATGCCCGAGTTTTGGAGGCTTTCAAGGTTAGGAGCCATGAAAGTGCTGACTTCACGAGAGTTTGGGGGAACAGCATCGCAATGTGCTCATGAGTGCAGCCCATTAACTGGAAGATGCTCATGAAGGAAAAACTGGTTTAAAGTTAATAGTTAAACGAGCAGCGGAAAATATGAAGTTACAAAAACTTATTGGTAGCCCAGGATCTACTACTTGTCAATTCTATAGATGCATACTAACCAGTGGGGACAAGAACTATACCTCAGGTCTTGAACCCAATTTTGATTTTCTTCTTCCTTGGTGATGCAGCAGCTTCCAGTAGGTTGTCTTCACCCTTATGTTTCCTGTGGATGCTTCCCGGAGAGACTAGAGATGATGGGATCTCTAATAGAGATGAAGGAGAAGGTTTAGGACTCTAAAACAGTAACTGTAGCTTCTGGTTAATAAAAACAATGAACTCCTTTTCCAGAATGTAGTTGCATTATTTATAGATTCCCATAATTGACCTAACGTTCCACCAATTGAAGTGTCATTGATTGATCGAACCTTCAATCGATCGAACCACGATCAAGCGATCGAACCTGCCATAACTTCGATCAATTGAACATGCCTTGATAAGATCCTCATGTGCCTTTCCAAGTATCCTAGCGGAGCTAAGAGTGGGACCTCCTAGGCTCTTTATTGTCGGCTCAGACCAGTAGTTAATTACCATGATCAAACTCTTTGATCAGCAACAGATCAGTTATCGTTTACTCCACTATAAAATGATAACTGAACTCCAACGCAAAAGAACATATCCAAAGCGATAACTAGACTTGTATGGTGTACTAATGTCACTCTACCGTCAGCATTCATAATCATATTCAGGTAGTCGGATAATTGTTACTGTCAACCAGCTTGAGATAATCCCATTATCTTTCGCTTACAATCCCAAAAGAGCTTTATCCCAAGAATATAGCTTGCCTCTCCTAGATCCTTCATATCGAAAGTATTAGCTAGCCAATCATTAATTATTGACAATGCCGCTACATCACTTCTAATGAGTAGAATGTCATCAACATAAAGCACAAGAAAGGTTACCACTTTTCCTTCACACTTCTTGTATACACAAGGTTCATCCAAATTCTGTATGAAATCAAATGACTTGACCGCTTGGTCAAATTGGATGTTCGAACTCCTGGATGCCTGCTTAAGCCCATAAATAGACTTTTGCAACTTGCATACCAAGTTACCTTTCCAACCAGCTATGAACCCTTTTAGTTGCTGCATATAGATGTCCTCCTCAAGATTGCCATTCAAGAATGCAGTCTTGATGTCCATCTGCCAGATCTCATAATCTAGACATGCAACAATGGATAAGAGTATTCTAATGGACTTAAGCATGGCTACCGGCGAGAAGGTTTCCTCATAGTCAATGCCCTCCCTCTGAGTGTAACCTTTCGCTACAAGCCTAGCTTTAAAGGTCTCAACCTTTCCATCAGATCCTCTTTTCCTCTTGTAGACCCACTTGTAGCCAATGGGTTTAATATTGGCTGGAAGTTCTACAACATCCCAGACCTGATTGGAATCCATGGATTCCAATTCAGCTTTCATAGCTTTAACCTAATGAGCTGAGTCAACATCAGTCATTGCCTCTTCATATGTGATAGGATCAGATTCAGATTCTATGGAGACAGCTTCAAAAACTTCTCCTAAGAACATGTATCTATCAGGCTGGCTGATAATCATCCCACTACGACGAGGTACCGGTGCAAAAATGGGTGAAGAAGTGGTATTTTCTTGATTTACATCATTATCAGCTGCGGGTTGGACTGAGGGCTCTCCTTCTATCTCTCTCAGATGTATCCTTCCTTTAGGTTTATGGTTCATGATATAATCATCCTCCAAGAAAATAGCATTTGTACTAACAAACACTTTTTGTTCTCTTAGATCATAAAAATACCATCCACAAGTACCCTTTGGATACCCTACGAAGTAACATACTTCCAATCTAGAATCCAACTTGCTCATCTTTCCTTTCAACACATGTGCTGGACACCCCCATATCTGGAGATGTTACAAAGAAGGCTTGCTCCCAATCCACATCTCCCGTGGTGTCTTAGGAACAAATTTGCTTGGTACTAGATTTAGTATATACGTAGCGGTTTCCAATCATAACCCCAAAGGAATAAAGGTAACTCTGAATAACTCATCATCGACCTAGTCATGTCTAAAAGAGTCTGGTTCCTTCTCTCCGCTACACCGTTCTGTTGAGGCGTACCAGGTGCAGTCAATTGTGACAAAATCCCATCCTGTACGAGGTGATCAATAAACTCATTAGAGAGGTACTCGCCACCTCGATCAGATCGAATAGCCTTGATATGTATGCCCACTTGCTTCTCCACTTCAGCCCTAAACTCTTTATATTTTTCAAAGGCTTCAAACTCGTGCTGCATTAGGTACATATATCCATACCTAGAGTTGTCATCAGTAAATGTAATGAAATACTCGTAACCACCCCTTGCTCTAATATTTATTGGTCCACACACATTAGTATGAACTAATTCCAACAATACATTGGTTCTATTACCCTTAGCAGGAAAGGGCCTTTTGTTCATCTTACCCTCTAAACAAGACTCGCAGACTTCTATTGGTTCGAGAACCAAATCGCCTAAGACCCCTTCTTTGACTAGACTGCCAATCCTATTTGGATTGATATGGCCAAGCCTCATATGCCAAAGCTTTGTTGGATTAGTGGAAGGTTCCTTTCTTTTAGGTAATACAATTACCACTGAGTTATTAAGTTCCATACAAGAATCTTTAGAAGTATTGGGAGTAGTCACATACAAACCATTTGATTTAACATAAGAACAAATAAAAGAACTATTTCTTTTAATCACAACTTCAGTTTCAAAATGAAAAGAATAACCATTATTCGAAAAATTAGAAACTGAAATTAAATTACGTCTCATTGAAGAGACGTAAAATACATCTGATAAAATCAAAACTTAATTGTCTAGAAATTCTAAAACTACGACTCGTATAGCAACCACAGATATGGTTGCGCTAGAACCTAGAGTTAGTACGATCTCCCCATTACTGCACCTCCTGGTTGATCTGAACCCCTGTAATGAATTACAGATATGGTTTGTCGCACCAGAATCAATGCACCAAGTGTTTGAAGTATCCGTTATAAAACTTACTTCAATCACATGTGATTTAATCATACCTTGAACTCTTGTAGCTAAGAATTCTGGACAGTTCCTCTTCCAGTGGCCCTTGTCACCGCATTGGAAACACTTTTCTTTGCCTTGGCCACCCACCTTCCCTTTGCCCTTACCTTTTCCCTTGGATTTTGCAATCTTAGGGACCGGTCCAACACTTGGACCACCAATGCCAACCTTCTTCTTTCCTTTCTTACCTTTTAACGTAGGTCGGGAAGAAGAAGAGCTTTTCTCAACGTTCAGAATGTTGCCCCCAGGTTTGATCACCCCTTCCACTGCTAGTAAAGAACTCATCAATTCGCTCATTGAAAAATCATTTTATTCATGTTGTAATTTAGTTTAAATTGAGCGAATGATGGCGACAGTGTATTGAGGATCATATCAACTTGAGTCTGTGCATCGATGTTGGCACCTAGCATTTCCAGCTCGTTTAAATAACCAATCATTTTGAAAATATGTTCTTTGAGTGGAGTCCCTTCCGACATCTTTGCACTTATTATCTTCTGCATAGCTACCTGCCTGGTAGGCCTGCCATGCTCCCCAAACATCTTTTTCAGGGATTCGATAATGTCACTGCCAGAATTATTTGACTAGAATTGGTGTTGCAACACACCAACCATTAAGGCAAGAATGTAGCAACGAGCCATTCATTCAACTTCTTCCATTTATTGCACTCGCGTTTGGCAGCTTCCGAAGCATTTGCCGCGGGTTCTTCAGGGCATGGGGTGGTGAGGACATACATGTGATCCTCCGCAGTTAAATTCATTTCCATTCTATGTAGTTATTTCCAGTTAACTTGTTTTGAGTGAGTATGGTGGCAAGTGGACTAAATGTAGATCCAGATATTATGATTTACTGAAAAAATCAAAAGACAAAATAAATATGGATATCAGATTTTGACAATTCGAAATAAAAGAATCCTTAAAACTCTTATTTTAAAACAAATTCGCCGGAATATCGAAACAAAAGAAGAAAGCCTCCGTGTGGCGGTCAATATTTCATCTTTCTATTAATCATGACTTGTCCGCTATACAACTCTTGCAAAACAAGTTATGACTCCCGAACCTATTTGATCTCTAAGTTTCTGAATAATGCCCTGCGTTAGATCCCTTATCCATAGCTTAGCTAGTGTATACCTTAACTAGGATCCAATCACAACTGCCTCAAGTAGCGCCTCTATGTGGTGGTCACCCTTTAACTCGTCTAATTGATCCTATCCATAGGAAGTTCACATCTAGTAACCAATGAGTAGTGTACCCTCTGTATGGAATGATCACCCCTTGCGAGGTGACACAAAATGCACTACTCATCTGATACATCCAGAAATATTCAGTTTTGTCCCACCGCCACGTGGTCAGCAGATAGCCCGGTTAGTCCGGAGTGGGAGCATGGAGCCCACACTTCTGAGGTGTTCGGCTATAACCGTCCAGGATACTCGACAGCTCGGGAACGAGGCGCAGTGACTCCCCGGTAGGCGCAGAGTATATGGCATCTCTCATAGTTGCCTTATACAGCCATGACTCTATCAAGAAAGAATCAGTAGTTGCCTAAACCACTTAGGAAACTCTCCTAACATTGTACAAATCTATTGCGATTAGATTAGGCTTCCTAATCTAATAAACTTACCATGTAAGGGTGGACTCTTGTATCTATAAAAGAGCCCACCTATCATCCTTAGAGGGATCCGAAAATCTACTTCTCTAAGCAGATACTTACTCGCTAGAGAACTCACCACTTACACGCATACACCCGACCGGTATTTCTGGTAGTGTCGCCCATCTTTGTCGGCTCACCAGGCCCGCCGGTGATCTGTTAGTGAGAAGCACTTAGACGCACACGTGGACGTAGGTCATCTCATTAACGGGGTCGAACCACACGCAAACTTTTCTTTGCTGTCTTCTTGCATAAATCTTGCTTACCAATTTTCGGCATCATCAGTTTGGCGCCGTCTGTGGGAAAACGACGCAGTCTTTTCATTAACAAAATCCTTGACTAATCGACATGCCGCCGGAGAAGGGCAAGAAGACCGCCAATTCAGCCAGTTAGGAGGACCTGCAGATTGAACCTCGGGCAACCTCCATGACCACCGAACATGTTACAGCAGCGCTAGAACAGCTCTTGGAAGGTCAGATCCGGACGCAACAGCAAATAGAGGCGCTTATGGCCCAGCACGAAAAGGCGGTTGGGGACCATGAGAAAATCCCTTCGTCGGAGAAGCGGCCTGAAAAGAGCGCTCCCAGCCAAGGGCCCGTTCGAGCATGCGGAAAAACCCAATCTGCTTCGGTGTCCTAGCCGGATCGCGAACGTTATCCGGAGGGAGAACGTAGCCATGCTACTAAGCGCTCGCAGAGAAGACCTCGGTACATTCCTCGCCGAGCGCGCCGAGTGGAGGATGCCAGGATCCTCATTGAGCGGAGACGAGCTGCGAGGGGAGAAGCGCCCAGACGTAAAGCCCGGGAGTCGGTCAACGATCCACCCGTTTTGAGCAGGGGGGATCTTAGGCATAGACTATCCCGGACCCACAGCCGAGTGTTATCCCCGAGGTCGACGCGCTTTGAGGATGAGGCCTCGTCATCCGACCCTACCTACCACTCGAACACAGAAAGGAGGACCGGGCACACTGACGTCAAAGCCCAGGTTGAGGAGTTGCAGCAGCAGATTGAGAGGCTGAACCGCAAATCTGGCCACGACCTCACAAATACAGAAACGGAGTCGCCCTATACTACCTGGGTGACGTAATTTCCAATTCCGCGGAAGTTCAAACCCCCTCACCTCAGCTCATATGACGGCAAGGGGAGTCTGGTGGACCACATCCGCACTTATAAGGCGCAGATGGCACTGGTCACTATGATAGACGAGCTGCTGTGTCTGGCCTTCCCTAGTACTCTCAAGGGATCAGCCGCACAGTGGTTCCACGCCCTGAAGCCCCGGACGGTCAACGACTTCAAAGCCCTCAGCAAACTCTTCATCAACCAGTTTGTCGGGATGCTTGACCAATCCCAACCAGATGCCCAGCTGCTAGCCGTCAAGCAGCAAAAGGGTGAATCTCTAAGGGAGTATGTGGATCGTTTTAACCAGCAGAGGCTCCTGATCCGCAACCTCAATGAGACGGCCGCAATCATGGCCTTCTGTTCAGGAGTTCAACACACCAAGGTGGCCACGTCTTTTCATCGGTATCGACCGGCAACCCTGGTGGAACTCTCGGAAAGAGTTGGGAAGTATATAGACACCGAAGAGTTTTTAAAGGCAAAACGGGCCAGCCAGGCGGGAGATAAATCCCCCAAAGCCAAGCACAAGCGCGAGGGATCAGAGAAGGGTCCGGGAAAGAAGCCAAAGCAAGATCAAAGGAATGCTAGAGATCAGCCCCTAACGGCTTTTACACCCCTTTCCCGGCCTATACATGAGGTGATGGTCGCCGCAGAGGCACAGAGGCTGCTTCCGCAGCCAGCCAAACTCAGAGCCCCACCCGGTAAGAGAAACCGAGAGAAGTTTTGCCGTTATCACAGGGATCACAGCCACGAAACGGAGGATTGCTTCAAGTTAAAGATAGCAATCGAGAAGTTGATCGAGCAGGGGCATCTTGCCGAGTTTGTCACAACGGATAGACGGCCCCGACTGGAAGCCCAAGCTCCCGGTCAGTCCCCTCCACCACTCGGCCACATTAATGTGATCTCCGGAGGAACATCTAGCGGAGTTGATTCTCAGTCGGCGCGGAAGAGGCATGCCCGAGCATCCCGAGAGGATGTATGGCAGGTCCAATCCACCGGCTCCTCACCAGCCGATGTTCTGATGTTCTCGTCCGATGATGCACAGGGCCTCCACTGCCCCCATGATGACCCGCTAGTAGTGACGCTTTCTATAGCTAACTATATGGTCCAGAGGGTACTGGTTGACACAGGCAGCTCGTCCGACATAATGTTTGCAGCGGCATTCGACCAACTCGGGATCTCCCGAGATCGGCTCCGGCCGGTTGCTACCCCCCTGGTCGGATTCAACGGCTCCAGCACTCAACCGCTCGGTACGATCGAGCTCCCAATTCTCATGGGGACCTACCCGCAGCAGGTTTCCATACTGACTAATTTCGTGATAGTGGAGGCTCCCTCGGCCTACAACGTCATCCTCGGAAGACCAACCCTCAATAGGGCCCGAGCAGTTGTCTCCACATACAGCTTAACCGTGAAGTTCTCAACTGCCCAGGGACCCGGATGCTTGCGAGGAGACCAGACCACCGCTCGGAGTTGCTATGTTAGCTCGTTGCGCCGGGGGGCAGTCACCGAAGCACTGAACATCCAAGAAATGGACCCCCGGGACCAGAGGGATGTGATAGGGCCTATGAAAGAATTGGAGCAGGTTGTGCTAGATCCAGAACACCCAGACCACACGATCAACATAGGCGCACTGCTAGAGACTGCCTTGAAAGAAAAGTTGATCCAGTTCCTGAGGCAAAATCGAGATGTTTTTGCCTGGAGTCATGAGGACATGCCCGGGATTGATCCCCGGATAATGTCCCATCGTCTTAACGTCAGCCCGGACTGCCGCCCGGTGAAGCAGAAACGAAGGGGCATGGCCTCCGAGAGACAAGCGGCAGTAAGCGAGGAGGTCGAGAAGCTCCTGAAGGCTAACTCCATCCGGGAGGTCCACTACCCCGATTGGCTGGCCAATGTTGTCCTGGTCAAGAAGAGCAATGGCAAGTGGAGGATGTGTGTGGACTTTACCGACCTCAACAAGGCCTGTCCCAAGGACTGTTATCCGTTGCCTAGGATAGACCTCCTTGTTGACTCGACGGCAGGCCACTCACTCCTCTCGTTCATGGACGCCTACTCGGGGTATAACCAGATCAGCATGTACCCCGGGGATGAAGAGAAGACGGCGTTCATCACCGACCAAGGCACGTACTGTTACACAGTTATGCCCTTCGGCCTCAAGAATGCCGGGGCTACATACCAGCGCCTGGTTAACTTCATGTTCAGAGACCTCATCGGAAAGTCCATGGAAGTGTACGTGGACGATCTCCTGGTCAAAAGCCGGGATGAACCCGATCACCTTGAGCATCTGGCTAGGGCCTTCAGCATTTTGAGAAAATTCAGGATGAGGTTGAACCCGGCCAAATGCACCTTTGGGGTCTCGTCCGGGAAATTCCTTGTCATCTAGTCAGCAGACGGGGAATCGAAGCGAACCCAGACAAGATCCAAGCGATCATCAACATGCGGTCACCTAAATCAACAAAAAAAGTTCAGAGCTTAGCCGGACGGGTGGCCGCACTGAACAGATTTGTGTCCAGAGCAACTGATCGGTGCCTGCCGTTCTTCAAAATTCTCCGCAAAGCTTTTCAATGGTCGGAGGAGTGCGAAGAAGCATTCCAGGAACTCAAGAAATACCTGGCCTCTCCTCCTCTATTGTCGACACCTACAACCGGAGAGGAATTGTTCCTGTACCTGGCAGTATCACCATCGGCGGTTAGCTCGGCACTTATTCGGGAAGAGCACGGGATACAGTTCCCAGTATACTACACCAGCCGGGCGCTGCAAGGTGCAGAAAGTCGATACTCCCGCATCGAGAAATTGGCCTTCACCCTCATTACCTCAGCCCGAAGGCTCCGACCGTACTTCCAGGCCCATGCCATTGTAGTACTGACCGATCAGCCTCTCCGCAAAATTCTCTCTCGGCCAGACACATCCGGAAGGCTCGTCAAGTGGGCTTTGGAACTGGAAGAGTTTGAGGTGACTTATCGACCCCGGACAGCCATCAAGGGACAAGCCGTCGCGGATTTTCTAGTCGACTTTACGTATCCAGAGGATCCGGTCGAGGAACCTGAGCCTCCGGCATTATCGCCCGGATTGCTCGCCGGCATCCCCACTTGGATATTACATGTCGATGGCTCCTCGAACCAGCAAGGAAGTGGAGCCGGAATCATCTTGACTACCCCCGATGGCATCCAGCTCGAATATGCTTTAAGGTTTGGGTTTCGTGCCTCCAACAACGAGGCCGAGTACGAAGCCCTCTTGGTCGGGTTACAGCTGGCCGTCTCAATGAGTACACAGCAGGTCCAGGGCTACAGCGACTCCCAGCTCGTGGTCAATCAAGTAAACCAAGAATACAAAGCACGAGAAGATAGCATGGTCGCCTACTTGGCCCTCGTCCGGGCAGTTTCCAATCAGCACCGAGGATTCTCCATCAATCGGATACCTAGAGAGGAAAACACTCGAGCTGACAGGCTAGCTCGCCTCGCTTCGTCAGCTGAGTCATATTTACCCGGGATAAGGATACAGTTCTTACCCGAGCCAAGCGTGATCAACTCGGAGGGCATGGAGGTCGACCCGGTCACTCTGGGACCCAGTTAGATGGACCAAATCGTGACTTTCTTGACAACAGGAAGGCTGCCGGATGAGAAAGAGGAAGCAAGGTGGGTCAAATACCGGGCGGCATGATACCATGTTCTCGACGGTATCCTTTATAAGAGGGGGTTCACCATCCCATACCTCCTCTGCGTTCATCCTACACAAGTTCAAGCGATACTGTACGAAATTCATGAAGGCGTGTGCGGGAACCATGTAGGGGGTCGGGTACTCTCAAGAACGGCCCTACTACAAGGATATTATTGGCCAACCATGGCCCGAGATTCGCAAGAGTACGTTCAAAGGTGTGATAAGTGCCAACGATACTCTCCCATGATGAACCAACCGGGAGAACTCCAGACCCCGGTGCATAGTCCTTGGCCATTCGCCCAATGGGGGATCGACATTGTTGGTCCCTTACCAATGGAAAAAGGGCAGGTCAAGTTTGCTGTGATAGCCGTTGACTACTTCACCAAGTGGGCGGAGGCCGAGCCCCTGGCAACGATAACCGAGCGCAAAATGGAACATTTAGCAGGTTCGGTATTCCACGAATCCTGATCAGCGATAATGGAAGACAATTTGATACACCCATCTTTAGACAGTTCTGCTCGGGCTATGGGATACTGAATCGTTACTCTTCTCCTGAGCATCCACAAGCTAATGGTCAGGCCGAGGTGACCAACCGCACGATCCTGCAGTCGATCAAGACGAGGCTTGAGAATGCCAAAGGCCTGTGGGCTGAGGAACTACCAGCCCTCCTGTGGGCCTACCGCACCACACCCCGGGCGGCTACTGGCGAAACCCCATTTTCCATAACCTATGGTTTTGAGGCGGTGGTCCCCACAGAGCTCGGGCTGCCATCACACCGGGTGTCTACCTTTAGTGACCAAGACAATGGAAAAGCCCTCAGGACGGAACTAGACCTGGTCGAAGAAAGAAGAGACCAGGCATATCTCAGGGTGGCAGCTTACAAGCAAAGGGTCTCGAGGTATTATAACAGCAAGGTGAAGCATCGTAGCTTTCAGGTCGGGGACCTTGTCCTAAAGGCAGTGAACCAGTCTACCCGAGTTCCAAGCCATGGGAAGTTGGGAGCAAACTGGGAAGGACCGTATATCGTGACTCGGGTCAACCGACCCGGAACCTACTGGCTGTAGAACATAGACGGACACAATCTCAGTCATCCCTGGAACGTGCAACACCTCCGCAAATATTATCAGTAGCATCTGACTACGGGTATCTAGTACCATATGACAAGCTCTTTTCATGTAGCCCTGATCGGGCAACTATTACAGATTGGTTTTTTCTAAATAAAATGGATAAAGTTTGTTTTGAGCATTTACACCGTGCAAAGCAAAAAGACCTCGGGCCTAACACCGAGGCACTCAAAAAGACCTCGGGCCTAACCCCGAGGCACTCAAAAAGATCTCGGGCCTAACCCCGAGGCCCTCAAAAAGACCTCAGGCCTAACCCCGAGGCACCAAAAAGACCTCGGGCTCCGAACCCAGGCGCTAAAGGACCCTGCAACCACCCATGTTCCAGGTCGGTTTCCTATGGTCGCCCCTCTGCATGCCCCCGCCTTCGCAAGAAAGTCGGGGACAAAAGGGTACTAGACCTACAAACAAGAAATTAACTAAGTTTAGCCTAGGTCCAGCCGACGACGGGGCCAAGCCCCTAGGTGGCCGACGATGGCAAGCTTCAAAGGACCCTGCAACCACCCATGTTCTAGGTCAGTTTCCTATGGTCGCCCCTCTGCATGCCCCTGCCTTCGCAAGAGAGTCGGGGACAAAAGGGTACTAGACCTACAAACAAGAAATTAACTAAATTTAGCCTAGGTCCAGCCGACGACGGGACCAAGCCCCTAGGTGGAAGACGATGGAGAGCTTCAAAGGACCCTGCAACCACCCATGTTCCAGGTCGGTTTCCTATGGTCGCCCCTCTGCATGCCCCCGCCTTCGCATGAAAGTCGGGGACAAAGGGTACTAGACCAAACAGGAAATTAATTAAGTTTTGCCTAGGCCCAGCCGACGACGGGGCCAAGCCCCTAGGTGGCCGACGATGGCACGATTCAAAAGCTCATGCAACCACCCATGTTCCAGGTCGGTTCCCTACGGCTACTTATTCCCGCACTCCCATACTCCCGCCTTAGCAAAAATGCTTGGGGGCAGGGGATAAAGGGAATTAAGGCTAAAACAGGGAATTGCATCGTTCGACTAGGTGTTCTGTGGGTTACGGTCCTAAAGCATTTGCTAAGGCAGATGTTAGGATGGCCAAAGCCATACGGATACTAGCAAAAGTTAAAGCACAGTACAACAAAACTAATGGAAGGATGACCTCAGGGGCCTTTTCATTAATTAAAACAGATGTACAAAGCTTGGGGGGCAGTTGTAGTGGCCTCCCCGAAAAACATAAAAAAAATTTTAAAATAAAGACAACAAGAGGGAACCGGGGAGTCAGTCTTCCACATTGACCACATCCCCGGTCTCCCCGGTTTTCTCCCTTGGCACGGCAAGTCCTTCGTCCCCTATGTCCCCGCCCGGGGCGAGCTCTGTGGCTTCAGCAATGGCCTCAGGGCCTTCACCAACCGCAGGTGCATCACCAGCTATGGGATCTTCACCTACATCCCAGTAATCCGAGTCAATCCCCTCGTAGGCCGAAAGGACCCATTCGGGGTGATCCCGGGCTACCCGCCGCTTCAGATCGTCATAGCCTTGGAAGAAGCCGTCATTAAATGCGCCCTCCAAGGCCCCTGCAGCTGGTGTCTCGGTTGCCGCCTTCGCCCAGGCTTCAGCTGCCGCAGTAAGGGCCCGAGAAGCCTCTAATTCGGCCAAAGCCGCTGCCAGGTCCGCCTGTGCCGCACCCAAGCTCAAGGCCAATGACTTCGTCTTGCTTGTCTCCACAGCTAAGGCGGCTTTAGCTACTTGCAGCTCTTTCCGCTCCTTTGAAAGGGCGGCTTCAGCAGCGCCGACTTTCTCGGTCAGAGAGGACAGGACGGACTCGGATCCCGCGGCCATGCAGCCAACCTATGGCAAGAGGATGAAAGTCAGTTAGGCAAGTAAAAAGGGGAGCAGGCCAATGTTTGAAGGGGGACACAAAACTTACCAGATGGGATATGCTATACAACCACCCTTGAAAGCCTTGGGGATATAGCCCAGAGCATGCTTCCACCTGGCTTGGGACAAGGACGGATTTCAGCCTTTCCCGGACCTCATCAGGCCCGCCCAGGGGCAGACCCGACGGAATATCAGCCTTGGGCGTGGGCCCGTCAACAGCCGGCCTAGGGGGAGCCGACGTCCCCACAGGGTCAGGACGATTAGTCGTCCCATGGCGAATACGCCTGAGCGGGCGCTCACCGCCCAGGGCCTCGGCGGCTGGCCTCTTTCCTTGGGAGATTGCCGCCCGAGCGGCAGTAGTAGCGGCGACGGCAGCTTATCTCTCCCGCAACTGGTCCAAATTGCGCTTGGGGGCCATTTCTGCAGAAACCAAGGTCGCACGGTCAGAAGTGCAAGAAAAAAATGCAAGGTTAACGCATATTGTAGCCAGAATACTCACCAGGAATGATGGGCGAAAAGCTGGGGGCTGGAACGGGTTCCTCAGGGGAATAGGTCTCAACAAAGTCCCCTGTTCGGGATAATATGTTCCAAACACTAGTGGGCAACTCAGCTAGCTTCCAGATCCTGGCCTGGCACCGTTCGGAGATTTCGGGAGGTTCTGTCGAGCCAGCTATGCACAGAGAAATGAAGTCAGTTAGCAAGCCATTGCGTTTCTAAAAACCAAAAGAACGGACGAACACGGAAGGGTGGCCTTACCCCTCAACTCCCTAGCCCATGATGTCCTCAGCTGGGTCCCTGGGGCCATGTCACAAAGGCAAAGGGTGGACACTTGGAAGAACTTGCCCTTCCACCCCTTGTTGTTGCTAGGGCATCTGTCGATAATTTTCCTTCCCGGACGGGCAGAAAATGAGAGCAGAAAATGAGAAAAACCCCACTTTCCAGTGCACAGGGAATGGTCGATGGGCCCAAAGAAACTCGTGGAGGGTGAGCTCGTACCCGAATACCTGAGGCCACAACGATATACACCCCATCAAGAACCTCCACGCGTTGGGAGCCAATTGCCCGGGAGCGATATCGAGATAAATCAGGACATCCTGGGCAACGCGGTGGAGGGGTAGTCGGAGGCCCGCCATCATGGAGTCCTCAAACAGGGTGACGAACCCAGGCTGATAAAGGTGCGCGCCGCCGGGGTTCACAGCTAGGGCGCAACCGTCAGGAAGAGAGTACCTCTCTCTGATCCGGAGAAGGTCTTGGGAATGTAGCGTAGAAAAGGTGGACTCACAGGAAAACACTACACGATCAGACACTCTGGGCAACTCGTCGCCCGAGCCCCTCGAGACGGAGGCAACAGGGGCCTCCTGCGTAGACTCACTGTCGGACAGACGAACGAGAATCCTGGCCACGCTTTGATGATCGCTCAGGGACTCAGAAAGCCGGTCCCGACTGGGACCAGGGGATTCTGATTGATACTGGTCACTCTCTGATCTCGATGCGGAATTGAAGTCGGAGTGTTCCATCTCTGGCACTCCGACGGAAAGGAACGGGCGCAAACTACGACCTGCGTATAGATCAGGAACCCCAAGCCTGATATACAGGGGGGCAGAGTCACTAACCTGAATGGTAATGAGTAGACACTCCTCAGCACCAAGTAACACTCTCCCAAGACAGCGCAAGGAACACCTGCTCGGTTCAGATGAGTTAAAGTTCCACCCGACTCAAAGAACGCACAAAATCTAAGGAGAAAGAAATCCCACTCCCATTCGAACCTCACCAGATTCGTTCTCTCCAGCCTCACTCCGAAGTGAAAAAGGGACAGGGGAAGGAGAAAGAAAGCAGAAATTAGAAGATAAGGGATGCAAGAAATGAGGCAACTACTCCTTATATAAAGACCCTGAACGGCCACGATCAGAGCAGAACCAGCGGTCCAGGAGATTTCCCGCCCAAGCTGTCGCTTCGATCACGTGAGGAGTCGCCTCAAAAGGTGCGCACATTAATTGCGTGACGTGACGGTTTAGTCAGCCCGCAATTGGTTCGGTTACGATCACATTACCCTTGTCAAGTTCTAACTCGACTAACGATTGGTTGGTGTAAAGCGGCGGTGATCCGAGCCCGGTGACACGAGAATTTTTCTGTGCGCTCTTGTGCAATACCCAAGTGTAGGTAGACGTGCAAGTAATAACTGGTAAGACCAGGTCGATCCCACAGGGAAGGTGTTAACCTATCGAATTAGACTAACCTCAAAAGAAAGCAAAATAAAAACGAATAAGATTAAACAATGGTGCGGAACACAAAGTTCCACAAACTAAGATTACTAATGAAAATAATTCAGATTAAATTAACGATCTAACTAGCTAGTTAAAATAGTACTCTAAATTAGGATGTTTAACTTTAAAAAGAAAGTGTTGGGATTACACGAATCCACAGTAATCTAGCTATCTACCATGCATTTGCCTTGAAGCACGAAGGAGTACATTACCCACAGTTTTCCGTATTCCTCTAAAGATGGAGAATCCATGGTCCTTTCATGACCGAGACCATATCATCACAGTTAAGTTAAAATACATGAAAGCGATTTAATTTAATAGTTAAGACTCGCACCCTCAATGGTGTTAGCATTGAAGGTGGTTTGCAAAATGTATTGAAAGAAAATGCCTTAGGGCCTTAGTTTTAAAAACTGTTTTGACAAACTGAGCATTTTTTGGGACAGAATGATAACAAATCTTAAAACAAAAGGTCCTGGAACACTGTAGGGAACATCCTCAAGAATCAGGGAGTTCGATCGATCGATGCGCTTTCGATCGCTTGACTGTCTCTGGTTCGATCGATCGAACGAACTAACTCCGATCGATCGAACACAGCGATTATTCTGCTGCATGGCAGAGGCTGGAGATCACTGTTTCATCGTGTTATCCCAACCTGGGACTACTCAGACATCGTCTGGAGTGTCATACATTGATATTTAACGTAAGAAAACATCAAAGCCTTGTTTGGTTGTGAGTTTTTCATGGAAACTATAAAAACTACGGATTTGGAAGTATCTAGCATGTAATACTACTAGATGAACGATTAAACTACGACTACAAAGTGCAGAATGTAAATGGACAATATATAAATAACCTGGAACGCAGAGTACTTGTATTAAACTAAAGAAATCCAATGCACCAAGTAAACTCCAATGAAAAACCTACAAAATAAACACAAAACCTCTATCTCTCTCTCTAAAACTGGAAAACCAAAATGTGTGTGTCCTCCGGAACGTATACAATACACCTATATATATATAAGAAAAACTAAGAACTAGGGTTAAAACCCGCATCTGCTGCGCACGCGAAGGTTACTGGAAATACCACGTTCGATCGATCGAACTGCTCTCGAGCAATCGAACCCTTAATCCTCAAGCGCTTCAACACTCTTTAAGCGATCGAACGCTCGATCGATCGAACTGGATTAGATCGATCGAACTCCAAATTTCAGCTTTGACTTCTTTTGTTTTCATTCCAGCATTCCATTTATCCTGATGTTCATCTGTTTAGTCCACACAGCAGTGATCTGCACAAACAACAGCTCAAACAATACAACTTATCATAGATTAATCATATTGTATGAAAATTAGCCTTGTAATGCAAATTGCAGATAAAACAGGAAGTTGTGATAAAAACTAATACAATTCTTCCTTTTAGCGCGGTTGTATTTTACAAATACCCCCGCTTTGCACAACCCCCAACTAGCTAGCGATAAAGCGAAAATAAAATAAAATAAAATAAAAACTCCTAAACTAATACTACAACGACTAAGAAAACAAAGGAAAACTAAAAACAACCTAAACTAAGATAGAAAGAAAAATCCTAACTCACTTTCGCAGGAATCGCGGTTGCATTTAGCGAATGCAACAAGCCGTTAAACCCCTAGGTTCCCCCTAGTGGACGAGTGTTGTCTCGTGAGGGTTTGCAGTGAATATACCCACAAAATTCTCCAATTTTAAGCTCAAAAAGATTTAGAATAACTTGTAGAATTCCCCCTTCCATTAAATTGTTAATTTAGCTCTACAATAATATACTATCCTCTATCAATCCCATGAAAGAGATCCACATGCTCCCCTATATCACCAAGTAAAATATAACAAATGTATTACCATCATGCACCCGTGTGTGTGTGAATTTAACAACCATGCGTCCAACCCTATTAAGAGTTATCTAGACTATTGTACCTTAAAAAAAAACTTGCAGTTTTAGCTCAATTCTCACATTGGTCACACTCGAAAAGAACGTCTCTCAGAAACTTGCTTTACAATGATCGCACATCGTATGAAAGCTTTGATACGGATGATATTCTAAATGCTAATGCTTTCATACTTGACTCTATGAAAAACGGACATTTAAGAGTGTATAGTCTCATGAATGGAGCACTACTTACTAGAGGAGCGAAATACCGTGGATAACTCAACTCACCCTTCCATGTTCAAATCAATTGTTGAGAATCTTCAAGACTTTGAATTGCGGCTTTTATTTAGTAGGTGGGAGTGTTGTAGAGAAGAGTGTGCTTTTTAGTATGTGATGGAATTTCAACTTCTCTTTTTATTCTTTATTCTTTTCTCCACCCAATCTCCCATTCATTTCATATGCTCTTTTTCTCTTCTCCTTCATTCATCATTTTTTTTTTAAATAACCTGCATCGTCCCACAACTACTTCCTTCCATTTCACATACTTTGATGACTCATTCTCAACAAATATATCAAACGGCTCAATTAGGTCAAGGTATAGATCAAGGATTTGGATTCTTGTGATTACATTGGAAATATTTAATTGGGGTGGGATCAGGGATGAAACAATTCAATGAATGTAAGTGAAAGCTATATCAGGTAAAAGAATGGGTAAACGATGGCTTAAATCATTTTCTCAACTTTCAATTTTTCGCACTTAAGTGTTCATTGAGTGTAATTGGTAAATCCTGAACGTTCTCCTCTAACAAGCAATCAAAACTTTTAAAGAAAACTGAGACTTAACAACGAATTCACCAAGTATATGCAAGAAAGACCATTCGACAATGTATGAGAATCCCCTCAGAAATGACGATTGGCTCAATAGCTCACAAAGGGTTATTAGCTTCCACTACTTGTTCTTTTCGCACAATATCCATATTAACTCAACTTTCAGGTTTTCTACATAGCTGCCAATTAGTGCGCAAAAGTATTAGGTACATAATAGCTTCACAAATGCAATTCATTTCAGTGATACAGAAAACGCGTGGATTTAATCCATAAAAAGATGAGAATACTACATATGTGTCATTGTCTAATTAACAAGCAGGAGAGATTATTCAGAGTTATTCTATCAATACGATTCAATATTAAAAATTTTCAAAATTTTCAAAATTTTAACAGACTGTGTTCTCATTAAATTTAAAACATATCCAAGTGCAAAACTCCGGGTGTATACCTATCTATTATCTCCTACCCCCAACTGAAAACAACAAAGTCCCCAGAAGTTGATTTTCAATAAATAAAATAGATGGGTATCACCTGTATGGAGCAAATTGATGATAACAAGCATAGCAACCTAGCATAGAAAAGTAGAACACAATCTCCAAAACAACCAGGATCAATAGATAAAAGTAACATGATAAAAACCATGATCCAAACAATCTAAACCACTCTAATAGGAACAAAATAAAAGCAATGATAAATAATGTCCATACAGAACCAACCAACCAAATAGTCTAACCAACCAAAACCATAACCAACATCAGTACAATAACTAACCAAAAACACATAAACACCACCTCCCCAACTAAACTAATCGACACCGGACGGCGCATCATCAGCTACATCAGAAGGGATGTCGATGGGAGCAGGTGGCAACAGAGTAGTAGCAGGCGCAGCAGCAGAAGGATCGGCAGCAGTAGATGATGGATCAGTAGTAGGTGGTGCAGACGGGGCCATCGATGGATGCTGAGTAGAGTGAACAGCCGGATCAACCCCAATATGAACCAATATGGACTCCAGCAAGGTCTGCAGATGGTCCATCCGGCCCTCAAGTCTAATCCTGGCCTCTCTCTCCTCCAATAGCAGCTCGTGAACCGTCGGAAGAGGCACAGAGGAAGAAGACTCTCCCTGGGCCTGAGTCTGCGACTGCTGTCGCAGCTCAAACTGCCGAACCGCAGCAACCGGATCATCCTCATCATCATTGAAATCAAGCTCCTCCACCTCGGTGGGTGTCCCTGAAGCTCCCGCCTCCGTGTCCGTCCCACCACGCCTCATCTTCTTCCCCCTTACCCGCGATTTCCCTTTTCCTTTTCGCTTTCTCTTCTGACCGTCGGAGCGGCGAGCCGCCACCTCACTGAAACGGCGGGGGGAAGGGCGAACATCATCTCCAGCAAGCTCGGGGAAACCGGCGTCAGCCATAACCCTGTGAATAGCCCAAGCACCCTTCAGGTGCTTCTTGGACGAGATAAAACGGGTGGGGTGGACCATAAAGTCAATATAGAGGCGTGGTATGCAAACCGGTTGTCCCGTCCCCACTGCAAATAAGACTCGCGCATACCAAGCCGCGATCTTCTCTCGATAGGAGGTCACTAGGAGGCAGTTGCTGAGGACTAGGTGGATCATGTGGTAGCCATCAGTGAGAAAGTGGTCCTCAATCAAAGCATCGCCATCCCAAGATGGAACGGCGCTTCCAGTGAGCTCACGGATAATGGTGGAGGGTGGGGTCTCAGGTGCATCAGGCCTATGGGGGCAAACATAATCTGGTACCTCTGGTACCCCCAACGCGGCCGAAATAGTAGCGGGACTGATGATGAACGGGCGACTCCGGAAGAAGGCATGATATGTGAATGGTGCAACCGGGTCGCGGATCATCGTCGCGCACGCACCTCGTATCCAGGACAGATTTACACTCTTGACCAATGAAAGGATATGGAACCAGTGGGGCATAGAGCGGATCCGTGTCAGGAACCATGGGCTCTCTGTCCAGACGTACTCAATAGGTCGCTCGATCATCACCATCCGCGTCTGAAAATGTCGCTCGTACCATAGCCTGTCCTCGTCATTCTGAAACCCATGTGCGGGTACCGGATCTGGTATAATAAGGCTGAGGGGCTTGGACTTATGGTAGCCCGTCACTGGATTCATCGTGGCAGCCCTGAAAATAGACCACAACATGATACAGATAAGAACAGGGAGAAAAAAGAAATAAAACTGCCACTGCTTGAGTTCGATCGATCGAAATGGGTTCGATCGATCGCACTGTGGGGCTTCGATTGCTTAAACAATAGTCGATCGATCGAACTTTCATATTCTTCGATCGCTTGATCTATGTTCAATCGATCGAACAGTGCCTCTTCGATCGCTCGAAGGCAGTTAAAGCGATCGAACACAGCGATGTGCAGCGATCGCAGAATCAAAAAAAAAAACAACGAAAGGATCCGGTAGTGAAAATCTAAGACCAAGGGGACACCCCCTTGGGATTTCTAACAACAAGAAAAAGAAAACAAAAGTAACAAAAGCTCGTGGGGCCTACCTCGGTGTGGAAACACACGGTGGGAGGTGGAGATGATCGGGTGAGGATGAGAATGAATGAAAGGGTAATCTGGGCGTCTAATTGATGTGCAGTGACGTAAAATTCGCCGAGTCGCCCCCCTCCTCTGAGTTTGAGCGCTTGAGCGTGTGAGAGTGAGGGAACTGAAGAGGTGTTCTGATGACGCCTCGTTTAAAAGCCGCGTTCGATCGATCGAACTATGGTCGAGCGATCGAAAGCAAATCCCTCAATCGATTGAATAGAAAATGCAAGCGCTTGAACATCCAGGTTTCGATCGATCGGAATGGGTTCGATCGATCGAACACAAAAATTTCAGAATTCAATGGGAAACATGAATCACATCACCCCCAACTATCAGAAACGAATCTGGACATGCAGAGAGACTGAAAAGCAGTTGAAGTACAGGCATGTAGGACAGAAATTCATCCTCAGAATAGAAAATTGCAATTTATATAAAAATAAAACTTTATAATTGCATCCAAATTGCAACATTATTACCCCCAATGGTGTTTAAGACCTTATTTAACTAAAGAAAACCAAAAATAAAACTAAAACCAATAAAATTCTGTCAAAGATTACACTCCAGTTGATAAACAAAAGATGAAATGAACGGAAACAACTGAAATGCAGCACTAATCTTCGAGTATAAAGATTTCCTCTTCCACAATCTCTTCATAACCCGCCGAATTTTCAGAAGTGAAGTCCAAACTCGATGATTCCCTTTTCCAGAATAATCGAAAAGTAGCAAGGACATCATCAAACAAGTCTGGCGTCTCCAAAGAATTGAAAGCCCATGCAAGAGGTGATCCGGATGGAGACAAGGATAAAGGAGTGTAATTGCGCAACGGACTGTCCTCTCGCGACGGAGTGTGTGGGGGCCTTATGTAGGGCCCAAAACCATGAACCAGTTGATGTAGAAGGAATACCGGAATACCATTTAGAAACATAGTGACAATCCTGGACAAAAGACAACAAACCGATATTAAAAATAACAGAACACAAGAAACACTGATTAACACGAAAAGAAAAACAATGAACAGAAACAAAAATACAAAGAAATGTGACAAGTTCCAACCTCACCATTGGCAAAGGTTCCCAAAATGCACTGGCTGGTAAGGGGCATTGGAGCCTGAATAGCAGGAAGCTCAGGTGCACATAGCGGTATGGGACCAACTCAAGAACAAGGAAATCATCCATGAAAACAAAGACGGCATTGTGACAGTCTGGGATGACATCCTGGAGGTCATGATCTTCCCATGGCTCCCACATATCATCATTTTCCCATTGTGCCATGAGTGCATCATCCACCATTCTTCCCATGTACAGGTCTTCTTCCTCGTCCACATCCTCGTCATCCTGAAATCCCATATTTTCGTATGGATTGATGTCCAGGAGGGCTGGTGGGTATGGAATGTACCCTTGAGCAGCATCAATGAGAGAATGAGCTTCAGGGTCTTGATGAAGCAAGGGGCAGGGTGTGAGTTCACCCTCAGTCCAGGTGCCACAACGACATTCTGAATCAGCCCAAGAACCGATAGAATGAACATCATCACCTCGCATCTATGCACCTGCAACAGAGTGGTTTAAGGTATAATGGATTAGAACTAGATCACAAACACAAAAGAACGAACAAAAACTTAAAAACAAAAGAGAGAAACTAAAATGCAGGGAAAGAAAAGAAATACAACAACAATTTGGAACTCCACTTTGGATTTTTAAGTGGGAGAATAGCTGGGCTCATCCAGCTGGATGTGCTCAACTTCAGTGTGGAAGTTCTCCAAGAACGGTTTCAATCTTTGGCCATTGACCTTGAAACAATCATCGTTCTTTGGATTGACGATCTCAACCGCCCCATGTGGAAAAATAGTTTTTACGATGAACGGGCCTGTCCAACGGGAACGGAGCTTTCCTGGGAACAGGTGGAGGCGAGAGTTATACAGTAAAACTTTCTGCCCCGGCTCAAATGATTTACGACAAATCGTACTATCGTGGCAAGCCTTCAACCTTTCCTTATGCAACTTTGCAGAGTCATACGCATCTCGTCGTATTTCCTCTAGCTCTGCAAGTTGGAGCTTGCGTAGCTGACCTCCCTCTTGAATATCAAAGTTCAATGAGCGTGTTACCCAGTAAGCTTTATGTTCAATTTCAACAGGAAGGTGGCAAACTTTCCCGTAAACCAATCTATACGAGGACATACCAAGATTCGTCTTATAAGCAGTACGGTATACCCATAACGCGTCAGTCAATTTGTATGCCCAGTCTTTTCGATTGGAGCTAACCGTCTTTTCGAGAATGTGCTTGATTTCTCGGTTAGCCAATTCTGCTTGCCCATTTGACTGTGGATGATAAGCAAGAGCGATTTTATGGTGGACTCCGTATTTCTTGAGAAGTGACTCCAAAGGCCTGTTGCAGAAGTGCTTGCCTTGGTCACTTAGTAAAGCTTTCGGAGTTCCAAAACGAGACAAGATATGCTCTCTTAGAAAGGACATGACCGTTCTGTGGTCATTGCGTCTCGTTGGTATCGCTTCTACCCATTTTGATACATACTCTACAGTAAGGAGTATGTATTCACAGTTATTAGACTTGGGAAATGGACCCATAAAATCTATGCCCCAACAATCAAATATCTCAATTGTGATGATAGGGGTTAAAGGCATAGAATTCCTTTTAGAAATAGTTCCAAGCTTTTGCCAGCGTTGGCATGTCTTGCAAAAGGAATAAGCATCTTTGAAGACTGTGGGCCAGTAAAAACCGCTTTGTAGGACTTTTTGTGCGGTCTTCTGTGATGCGAAGTGGCCACTGCATGCCTCAGAATGGAATGACGCTAATATTACGGTTATATCCTCATTGGGAACGCAGTGCCGGATAACCTGATCAGCATAGTACTTGAAGAGGTATGGGTCATCAAAGAAGAAATGACGCGCGAACGAGAGGAACCGTTTTCTGTCTTGGTTCGATCAATGAGTCGGTGTTTCACCCGTAACAAGGTAGTTTACAATATCAGCATACCAAGGCAGACTACTTACTGCCAGTAGCTGTTCATCTGGGAACTCATCCTTAATGGATTGGGATTCAGTGTTGTCAACAAAAGTTAACCGGGACAAATGATCCGCAACCACGTTCTCTACTCCTTTCTTGTCTTTGATTGTTAGATCAAACTCTTGGAGTAAGAGTATCCAGCGAATAAGCCGTTGTTTAGCGTCTTTCTTTGACAGCAGATACTTGAGGGCCGAATGATCTGTAAAACAGACGATTGGTGACCCTATCAGATAAGACCTAAACTTGTCCAGGGCGAATACTACAGCCAGCAAATCCTTTTCAGTGGTTGTATAATTCATTTGAGCTTCATTCAAATTTCGGCTGGCATAGTATATCATATATGGCTTATTGTCCTTTCTCTGGCCTAGGACTGCGCCAATGGCGTAATCACTAGCATCGCACATTAATTCGAAAGGCAAACTCCAGTCGGGTGACTGTATTATAGGTGCGGAGGTGAGGAGCTTTTTTAGATCCTCAAAGGACTTTTGGCAACTCTCTGACCACTCGAAGGGTGCATCTTTGACAAGAAGTTGACAAAGGGGTCGAGAAATTGCACTAAAGTTCTGGATAAACCGACGATAAAATCCTGCATGACCCAAGAACGAACGGATGTCTCTTACTGTACGGGGGACAGGTAGATTTGAGATTATGTCGATTTTAGCCTTATCCACTTGGATTCCTTCATCGGATATTATATGGCCGAGGACTATTCCCTTAGTCACCATAATAAAGTGACACTTTTCCCAATTCAAAACTAGGTGTTTGTCCTCACACCTCATTAAAACCTGCTCGAGATTGCTGAGGCAATCTTCAAAGCTTTGGCCAAACACCAAAAAATCATCCATGAAGACTTCAAGGATGTTTTCGACCATGTCACTGAATATGCTTAGCATGCACCGCTGAAAGGTAGCCGGTGCATTACATAAGCCAAATGGCATTCGTCGGTAGGCAAATGTACCGAATGGACAAGTGAATGTGGTTTTCTCCTGATCTTCAAGAGCAATTTCAATTTGACTATATCCACTGTATCCATCCAAAAAGCAGTAATACTTGTGACCCGCCACACGTTCTAGCATTTGATCCATGAATGGCAAAGGAAAATGGTCCTTTCGAGTCACAGTATTTAACTTCCTGTAGTCAATACACATCCTCCATCCAGTGGGGACACGTATTGGTACTAATTCACCATCTTTGTTCGGGATGACCGTTATGCCTGCTTTCTTTGGAACTACTTGGGTAGGACTAACCCAAGGACTGTCAGATATCGGATAAATCATCCCAACATCAAGTAGTTTAAGCACTTCCTTTTTAACTACTTCTTGCATGTTGGGATTCAGACGCCTTTGCATTTGCCTTAAGGGTCTAGCGTCTTCCTCCAGATATATCTTATGCGTGCATATGGATGGGCTTATGCCTTTGAGGTCAGTAATCGTCCATCCCATAGCATCCTTATGCTTGGTCAGCATTTGCACTAACTTACCTTCATGTTCATGAGTTAAAGCAGATGAAATGATCACAGGATAAGTTTTTCCAATCCCTAGAAATGCGTATTTCAGCTCTTTGGGAAGCTCCTTCAATTCCAACTCCAGAAACTGGAAACTAGAAGGCATTATCAACTTGGTTTTCGGAGGCAATTGTTCATATGGCATTACCCACATGCATTCTGCTCTATCCTCCTCTATCGTATCCATCATAAGACACGTCTGGTTCAGATCAGCATCCAATGGAGTTGACTTCGCAGGTTGATAGTTATTGCCAAATTGAGTCATCACAACTTCCAAAGGATCTTTGTAGTCGACCAAGTCAACTTCATCTTCAATGACTGTGTCAATGTAATGGATTTCTTCCTCATCATCGTATTCTTCAGGTCGGGGATTAGAAAAGATCTTGACATTCAATGTCATGTTCCCGAATACGATAGTCATGATACCACTTCTAATCTTGATTGTGGCATCAATGGTGTTGAGGAATGGACGTCCAAAGATAACCGGGATATGTGCACCAGGATTAGACACAGGTTCTGTGTCCAATATCACGAAATCAACCGGAAAGACAAAAGAGTCTATTTGGACAAGGACGTCCTCTAACACTCCTCTAGGGTACTTTACAGATCTGTCTGCCAATTGCAAAGCGACTCTGGTGGGTTTGAGTTCACCCAACCCTAGCTGTTTATAGACTGAATATGGCAGCAGGTTCACGCTTGCTCCTAAATCGAGGAGTGCATTATCTATCCTTTGATTCCCAATTCTACATGAGACAGTAGGTGTACTGGGATCTTTGAGTTTTGGAGGCAACTCATTTTGAATGATAGCACTGGGTTGGCACGCGACATAAGCATGTTTCTTCATGCTTTGCCTCCTCTTGACCGTGCATAGATCTTTGAGATACTTAGCATAGGCCGGCACTTGCTTGATAGCATCTAGGAGTGGAAGGTTAATTTTAACTTGTTTAAACAATTCCAGAAACTCCTGATTCTTTGTCTCATTCTTGGGTTTCTTCAACCGTTGAGGATAAGGTGCAGGAAAAGGGCATTTTGGTGGTTCCTCCTTAACAGACTCCTTCCCAGGCCTTCGCTCAACTTCTTCCTCTACTCTAGGAGCTTCAATGTTTGCCTTTATTGCCTCGTCGTTAGTAGACGGCTCCTCCTCTTGAGTAGATGGTAGCTCAACTTTTTCATCCACCACTTCCTCCCCTTTGTACACTTCGGGAGTGGACAGAGGCATGCTTTTCTCTATGATTTTTCCACTTCTCAGTGTAGTCACAGCTTTAGCATGTTCTTGATTGTTAGGACCATTGTTATGTCCCTTGGGGTTCGGAAGTGGTTGGGCAGGGAATGTTCCTCCTGAACCTTCTTGCCGTGCATCTATTCTCTCTAATGTGGCAGACATTCTACTCATCATCTGTATGAGTTGCTACGTTAGATTGGCATTAGCAAGTGGCTCTTCTTCTTGTACCTTCTTGTGCGGTGGCACATAGGTATTAGTCTGTGGTGCATTGGAGGGTTGAGCTTGGTTATTGGTTCTGTTTTGATTGTATTGCTGGAACGGCCTATTGTTTTGCCCTTGATATTGATTGTTGTTATAGGGCTGCTGTTGATATTGATTTTGGGTACCAGCATTATTTCTCCAATCAAACCCGGGGTGATTCCATCTATTGTTACTTTGAAAGTTATTGTTGGAATTCCCCGCCCCTCGAAAACCTTGCATGGCATTTATCTCTATAGGGGCTTGCTCTTGAAAATATGGCACATTAGGACAATATTGAGTTGTATGTCCCAACATGTTGCATGTGCCACATGGTTCCTCAGGCATGACTTGCCTAGAGCTCTCTCCTTTCATGCTTAACTCCTCTACCTTCTTTGCTAGCTCTGCATACTTAGTCATGAGGTGATCTTCACTGGTTAGCTGGTATAGGCTTTTCTCCTCTACACAAGATATCTGTGAGCGTGAGACATTGTCAGAATTTGACCATTCATGAGCGTATTCAGCTAACCATTCGAAATGGGCTTCAGCCTCTTCAGTGTTTTTACGCAGAAATGGTCCAGAGCTCATCGTTTCCACCAACTTCTTTGTTTCACCATTCAATCCTTGATAAAAGAAGCTGATAGTTCGCCATTTCTCAAACCCATGGTGTGGCCACGAGAGAAGCAAATCTTTGAAACGCTCCCACGCTTGTGTGAAGGTTTCATTGCTCTTTTGTTTATAGGAATTGATTTGACGCTGAAGGTTTGTGGTCATGCGAGTAGGATAGAATTTCTTTAGAAACGCGGTGCTCATCGCATGCTAGGTAAAAATTGAATTAGGTTTTAGGGAGTGGAGCCACGCCTTCGCTTTATCTTTCAAAGTGAAGGGGAATAGCATTAGATGCATCACCTCCCTAGGACAATTTTGCGAGAATGTTTTGCAAACATCCTCGAAATCAGTGACATGTAAATACGCCTTCTCACTTTCCATCCCATGAAAAGTGGGAAGCAGTTGAATCATCCCATTGCGAAACTGAAATTCGCCATTATGCGGTGGGATTTGAATGCAAGAGGGCGTAGGTGCATGTTCTGGTTGCATGAGATCGCAAAGAGGACGTAGTGCCTCATCAATTGGTACCACAACATTGTCACCATTTTCACTCTGATGATCATCCATTGATTCAGTTGGAGTGGCTATCGGGTTGATGGAACTATCAGAATCAGAGCGGTAGAAAGGATTTCCAAAAATTCCTTCGATAAAATTGTTGGACATGAACTAGGAGAGTCCCTAGGGTGAATGCTTACCCAAAAGAACTGAAAAGAAGAGAAAATAAAAACAGCAAGAGATGAAGAGAGACTGAGGTAATCTAAGGAATTGATTGTCGCCTTTCCCCGGCAACGGCGCCAAAAACTTGACACGAGAATTTTTCTGTGCACTCTTGTGCAATACCCAAGTGTAGGTAGACGTGCAAGTAATAACTGGTAAGACCAGGTCGATCCCACAGGGAAGGTGTTGACCTATCAAATTAGACTAACCTCAAAAGAAAGCAAAATAAAAACGAATAAGATTAAACAATGGTGCGGAACACAAAGTTCCACAAACTAAGATTACTAATGAAAATAATTCAGATTAAATTAACGATCTAACTAGCTAGTTAAAATAGTACTCTAAATTAGGATGTTTAACTTTAAAAAGAAAGTGTTGGGATTACACGAATCCACAGTAATCTAGCTATCTACCATGCATTTGCCTTGAAGCACGAAGGAGTACATTACCCACAGTTTTTCGTATTCCTCTAAAGATGGAGAATCCATGGTCCTTTCATGACCGAGACCATATCATCACAGTTAAGTTAAAATACATGAAAGCGATTTAATTCAATAGTTAAGACTCGCACCCTCAATGGTGTTAGCATTGAAGGTGGTTTGCAAAATGTATTGAAAGAAAATGCCTTAGGGCCTTAGTTTTAAAAACTGTTTTGACAAACTGAGCATTTTTTGGGACAGAATGATAACAAATCTTAAAACAAAAGGTCCTGGAACACTATAGGGAACACCCTCAAGAATCAGGGAGTTCGATCGATCGATCGATGCGCTTTCGATCGCTTGACTGTCTCTGGATCGATCGATCGAACTAACTCCGATCGATCGAACACAGCTATTATTCTGCTGCATGGCAGAGGCTGGAGATCACTGTTTCATCGTGTTATCCCAACCTGGGACTACTCAGACATCGTCTGGAGTGTCACAGATTGATATTTAACGTAAGAAAACATCAAAGCCTTGTTTGGTTGCGAGTTTTTCATGGAAACTATTAAAACTATGGATTTTGAAGTATCTAGCATGTAATACTACTAGATGAACGACTAAACTACGACTACAAAGTGCAGAATGTAAATGGACAATATATAAATAACCTGGAACGCAGAGTACTTGTATTAAACTAAAGAAATCCAATGCACCAAGTAAACTCCAATGAAAAACCTACAAAATAAACACAAAACCTCTATCTCTCTCTCTAAAAATGGAAAACCAAAATGTGTGTGTCCTCCGGAACGTATACAATACACCTATATATATAAGAAAAACTAAGAACTAGAGTTAAAACCCACATCTGCTGCGCACGCGAAGGTTACTGGAAATACCACGTTCGATCGATCGAACTGCTCTCGAGCAATCGAACCCTTAATCCTCAAGCGCTTCAACACTCTTTAAGCGATCGAACGCTCGATCGATCGAACTAGATTAGATCGATCGAACTCCAAATTTCAGCTTTGACTTCTTTTGTTTTCATTCCAGCATTCCATTTATCCTGATGTTCATCTGTTTAGTCCACACAGCAGTGATCTGCACAAACAACAGCTCAAACAATACAACTTATCATAGATTAATCATATTGTATGAAAATTAGCCTTGTAATGCAAATTGCAGATAAAACGGGAAGTTGTGATAAAAACTAATACAATTCTTCCTTTTAGCGCGGTTGTATTTTACAAATACCCCCGCTTTGCACCCGGGTTGCCGCAACTCGGGCACATTCATACACCGGCCGGGCATTAGCTGCCCAGTGTGGCGCAGAGTCAGTAAACAGTTGAAGAAGCATATTGAAATGTAAAACATGGCCTCAAGGACCTTTTTATTACTATAAAGGGTGATCTGTACAGAGATTGGAGGCATTTATAATAGCCTCTCTTAACAAAAAAAAAAGGGAGAAAGAAGTGAGAGGCCTTCAAGTCCCTTTGTCCCTCAGAGCCTTGACCTCCTCCTCCAGGGCCGCCACCCTCGCCACCAGCCCCTCTACGGTGAGCTCCAGGGCATGGAAGTCCACCCCTCGCAAGGCGGAATCCATCTGCAGCTCGTCGCCCATCTTTTCCACCTCCTGGAGAAGACCCCCCAGGTTAGCAAGGGAAAGGCCAGTCCAAGAGCTAGGCACGACCGGGGGGTCCACCCGACTTTTCTTTGGTGGAGGTGGAGACCCCTCACCAACCTCTTTTTCTTTTCCCTTCCTGGATGGTCCAGGTGGCGGGCTTGCGTCCTTAGATAAGGCAGAATCACTGCTGGTGGACAGAGTTACCGGCCCCTCGGATTGGCCTGCCCTGCCGGTGACACGCGGGTCGGTAGCCATGGAATGGGTGTAGCGGCGCGACCCAGAAGCCGCAGGGGCAGGAGCCGCAGGGGCAGGAGCCGCAGAGGAAGGTCCGGCGCCTGCTCCCTCTGCAGGTCCCCCGACCAAATCAGAGAACGACAGGCCGGCCTCGATAGCTCGGTCTATTGCCTCTGTGTCATCAGCGGTAGGGGCAACGCCGCGGGAGGCGGCGAAAGTCTATTTGCAGAGGTCGGGATCAAAGGCTGTAGGAGGGCAAGGAGCGGCATCCTCCAGCCAGTTGCCGGTGACCACAACCCAAGGGTACCGCTGCCAGTTCTTGTTCGGGAAGTCCAGACCTTGGACAAGGTCCCTTCCCTCTGTTCTGGGGCGAAAGTAAGGGCCTCCGTGGTCGATGCCCAAGATGTAACACCTAACGACGTCGACGGAACGAAGGAAACAACCTAAGCCGCTCGTTCAATACCGATACCCCCCAAAGGAGGCGGGCAACATTTGGGCAGCACTTGTGGAGCGGAATGCATAACCCCTGAAGTAGGTCACAGAAGGAGACCGGGAGGGGGAAGCGTAGTCCCACGATAAGCAGCAAATAGCTGCTGATGAGGACGAAGGGAAAGGTTACTTCCTCCCCCTCAATATACGGGCGGACCACAACGTCGTCCGGAATTTGGCAGTCCTCTCGGAAGGCCATAAGCCCTTCATCAGACGATAGATCAATATGAGAAGCCATTTGATAGGAATGAAAGCTTGAAGAACAAGAATAGCAGAGAAGAAGGAGCTCGGAGTGTTTACTCGGGCGATTCAGTTGATAGATTACAGTGAGAAACAGATTGAACAAGATGCTCCTTATATAAGTGTTGCGAACGGTTAGGATCAAATTTGATCGGATGGCTGATATGCTCTCCCGCCGAAACTGTCGTTTCGGGCACGTGGGGCGTCGTCTCAAAAAGCGTGAGCATTGAATGCACGACGTGATGGTTCGGTTGCCACCTGGACGATTCGGTTACTTCTAAACTGACAGCTTTGGATCCGAACCAGACCAGCAACTAGTGGACACGTGGCGCTGAGGTCCCGGTCCTGCTGGGCCACCGCTCGGTTGATATACCGACGAGTCATTGCAAACCAACCCAGTTCAGATGGGGGTCCCAGTCCTTTCCCGGTCGGTATCTGGAAGACATTCTTAATTTCCAAATTTCATCTGGCAAGGCGCCACCTCAACTTTGAAAATGGGGGGCAGCTGATACATCCAGAAATATTCAGTTTTGTCCCACCGCCACGTGGTCAGCAGATAGCCCGGTTAGTCCGGAGTGGGAGCATGGAGCCCACACTTCCGAGGTGTTCGGCTATAACCGTCCGGGATACTCGACAGCTCGGGAACGAGGCGCAGTGACTCCCCGGTAGGCGCGGAGTATATGGCATCTCTCATAGTTGCCTTATACAGCCATGACTCTATCAAGAAAGAATCAGTGGTTGCCTAAACCACTTAGGAAACTCTCCTAACATTGTACAAATCTATTGCGATTAGATTAGGCTTCCTTATCTAATAAACTTACCATGTAAGGGTGGACTCTTGTATCTATAAAAGAACCCACCTATCATCCTTAGAGGGATCCGAAAATCTACTTCTCTAAGCAGATACTTACTCGCTAGAGAACTCACCACTTACACGCATACACCCGGCCGGTATTACTGGTAGTGTCGCCCATCTTTGTCGGCTCACCAGGACCGCCGATGATCTGCTAGTGAGAAGCGCTTAGACGCACACGTGGACGTAGGTCATCTCATTAACGGGGCTGAACCACACGCAAACTTTTCTTTGTTGTCTTCTTGCATAAATCTTGCTTACCAATTTTCGGCATCATCGTCATCTTATAATGAATCATTAATGGAAGATTGTGGGTGTTATAATAAGACCCTCTTCCACTAGATTTATCAAATAATAATTTTGCTTTTTAGAAAAAATTGTTTCTACACATTACCCATAAACATCCAATGTTTACTAATGCATTGAAAATGGTTTTTGAATCTTATTTTAGAAAACTTGTTTTACTTGCATGTAAGTAGTAACAATATAATTAAATGCCAATCACAACCAAGCACATAAAACAAAAAACTAAAAATGAAACAAAGGCATTCATATGCCTCTATCTCCCATGGCTCTACTCCATAGAACCTCCTCCTTGGTTTGATCGCCTCCAACTCCATCTTTATGGACAACGGCTTGCTCCTCCATCTTCATGTATATTCTAATTCTATTACATTGCTCCTATGCTTCTTTTGAAGCTTACAATTTATCTAGAAATAGAAATTAACAACAAGAAAATAAAGAAGGCTAGAAAAACCGGTGCGACTTTCCTTTTTGTAGGATTGAAGTCGCAGCGCCCTTTACACATGCCTTAAAACCAAACCAACAATAAATACAATTTACAATCATCCACCAATCACAAATATCTTAATACAAAATTAAAACTTTGATCTTGGTGTCATGGGAGATAGGGGACTAACTCTGCTGCAAAAGGGTTAGTCGTACGCACATCCATGCATATATAACAAATATGTGTAACTATTGGAACCCCTAATTGATTCACATAGTACATAAACTCTTTATGCACTGAATTAGAACTCAAAATAGCATCTCACTTCTTTTTCATACTTTGATCGATCGACAAAGGTTCGATCGATCAAACCTTCGATCGATTAAACATAGTTCAATCGATTGAACTTTTAGTTTCACAGAAAGGTTTGAAAATCTTTACAGAATAATTAAAAAAATAAAGTACATTTTTTTTAAATCTTTAAAACTATAAATTGAACACCTGGACAGAGAACTACTCTCGATCGATTGAACACCATTCGATAGATCAAACAGAACCAAAGTTCGATCGATCGGAACTAGTTCAATCGCTTGAGAACGGATGAAGTTCGATCGATCGAGACTACTTCGATCGATCGAATCCATCATGCATCCAATACAATCACAGATTTGTATTATGCTGCGTAAATACTGTAGAAACAGATCTGTGACGATGCAGTTTTAAAAACAGTCCTAAAATCAGCATGAAATCAAAACTAGTGTTCCAAAACGCATCTATAGATCCAAACAAGCGTGGTTCTGATACCAATTGAAGGAAAATTTGGTTTAAAGTTAATAGTTAAACGCGCAACGAAAAATATGAAGTTATAAAAACTTATTGGTAGCCAAGGATCTACTACTTATCAATTCTATAGATGCATACTAACCAGCGGGGATAACAAATATACCTCAGGTCTTGAACCTAATTTTGATTTTCTTCTTCCTTGGTGATGCAGCAGCCTCTAGTAGGTTGTCTTCACCCTTATGTTTCCTGTGGATGCTTCCCAGAGAGACTAGGGATGGTGGGATCTCTAATAGAGAGGAAAGAGAAGGTTTGGGACTCTAAAACAGTATCTGCAACTTCTGGTTAATAAAAATGACAAAATCCTTTTCAAGAACGTAGCTGCCCAATTTATAGATTCCCATAACCGACCTAACGATCGACCGATCAAAGTGTCATCGATCAATCAAACCTTCAATCGATCGAACCATGTTCAAGCGATCGAACCTGCCATGACTTCGATCGATCGAGCCAACTTTCCTAACCTTTTTCATCCACCTCTATTGGCACTAAGCGGGGTGCTATAACGATATGATGCACGGTCGGGGGAACCTTTTTCATAAGGAGGAGGTATCTCATCAACTTTCCTATCCTTTTGTAAGCCTGATGTCTGAAAGCGGCACCAATGCAGACTAGACCATTGGGAAAGGCTCCTTTGTAATTCTCCATACTAACTGTTTGACAGAAAGACTATTTTAGTATTGGTCGTTGTTTCTAAAGTACCTTAAGGTTCTTAACTTAAGAGTGTCGGACAATCAGCGAGCACAACTAAACCTAGTGCTCTGATACCAAAAATCCTGTCACGCCCCGGAGTAGCCAAAAATAGGGAAAATTTAAAATTTCCTTTCTGGACCCGTAGGGGATGACGAGTTACATAAAACTGACCTGTCCGTACGACACACTAATAAAATATATATCAGAGTAAGGAATTTGCAAAAGCGTCTAATGGTATTCATGGGGGAACTTAAAGTGTTTTACTACTTAAGCTATTACAGAAGTTCTAAATGAAAACCACAAAAGATAAGTTTGGGCGATTTACGCCACTTAAATTATTACATCAACCAAAAGATAGTTAAAACATCAAACAAGTCTTGATACGGAAATAGGCCAGAGTCCTCCATCTAACTGGCAAACCCGTAACCTTTGTTATCAAATTCTTCCTGATAGTCTGCCTCAGGATCACCTTCCTAATAGTTCCCATCCTGAGGATAGTGATATTCACCTTCATGGTTACCTTGACAGTCCTCCTCATTATAACCTAGACGTAAAATGTCCAGGGCAGGGAAGGAGCTGTTAGCTTTTGAAGCTAAGTAAAATCGTCTTAACCGATCACTCCTAATACATTTAAGGGTATACAGGTACAATAATATCTTGAAATAATATAAATGAGCATATGACATGGTAGCATGATGGCACAATGCAGTGTCGATATATTCGACTTTTACTCAACCACGGATACCACAACTGACTTATGTGACTTGTTACATTACCAGTGAACGACATTGGCTTAGAGTAGAATGATTACGTTACTATCATCGCTTAGCAGGGCCCTATAGCAAATTTTGGTTTTCAAAGAGTATAATCATTGGACTCTTAGGTCCTCGTGACCTTGCCGAGAAAATAGAATAGTTAAAGCGCTATCGTCGCCTAGCAGGGCCCTATAGCATTAAAAAGGTAACTATTGTATTATGATGGATACTTTGCTATCATCGCCTAGCAGGGCCCTATAGCGTATCAACCATCAATTCATACATAACTATAATGATTTCAATGGAAACTCTTGCTATCGTCGCCTAGCAGGGCCTTATAGCAGTTTCATCGTTGTTCCTATTTACTTGATTGTACCACTCGGACCGCTACGGTCCACTCAATGTGTGTAATGATATGACTGGGTTAGTCCCCGTGACTATCCATGCAGATGTCAATATTGACATCATGACTCGACTATGATCATATGAATGTTCATGTGACTGTATAAACGTGAAATCATGATAAGCAAGAATATCAACGAATATTAACTAAGCATGGAGTGTAGCTATCTAACATACGTTCATTATATAAGGAACAATCTCATCATTTACGTAAACCGTACTCACCAGCTTCATCCACGCAGGACGTACTGGGTATACATATAACTCACAAGAATAATTCTATAATATACCAAGTGAGTTAGGACGACTCACCTCGATGCGGGTGCGTAACAGTAAGCGTAGCAGTTCCTACAAAGTATAAAATTACATAGAACGTTGATTAATAAGCTTACTAAAATCAGGGGCATAATGGTAATTATGCTGAGTGGGTTCCTAAACCTCAACATGATGATCTAGACATCATTCTGAGTCCAACACCATTGACTAAACTC
The DNA here is from genome assembly GCA_033977485.1 of Hydrangea macrophylla. Classification (NCBI taxonomy): domain Eukaryota; kingdom Viridiplantae; phylum Streptophyta; class Magnoliopsida; order Cornales; family Hydrangeaceae; genus Hydrangea; species Hydrangea macrophylla. Next base: position 4,920,561 of record CM066990.1, on the reverse strand, counting down.
AAATCGGAGTCCGTCGCATAAAAGGCTGGGCACCAGTTTGGGCCCTAAAGATAAGCTGTATTTTTTACTGTGTCGAAAGGTCACCAAACTTTAAGGGGATGTTCTAGACATTATTCTAAGACTTTAGGAACTGACCGCGTATTTTTCTGAGCTATGGTTTATTTATTATGAATTTCTGAAGTTTAATCATCTAATAATAGATGGTGGGGTCCCATAATTATAAAATATCATTTTGGAAGACATTTGACCCTTATAAATATTTTTATTAAATACTAGGCCTGGAAATAGGCTAGTGGTATTTATCTCATAATTTTCGGGGCTCGTTTAGTATTTTCAATAATTAAAAATACAACCAAATCGGGCTTTTAATAATAATTAATAATTATTATTAACACAAAAGTTTGGGTTTTATAAATAATAATTTATAATGTAAGGGTACTAGGCCTTAGGAAAAGTTTATAAAATTTTCCTATATTTAAAAGTGGTCATTAGGTACTTATTACCTAATTATTTTAATTTAAAACTATCACTTATTATTTATTTAAACTAATAAATAATAAGTATACTAGATAACAATAATTCACAATTTCATAATATAAGAATATTATAAAAAATAATACTACAAATTATTAAAATATAATTTATAGTATTATTGAAACTATTATTAGATTTTTAAAACAATTTTAAAACAATTTTTAAAATCATTTATAATTTATTTACAATTATTTATAATTATTTATTAATATTCAATATATCATAAATAATATATTTATATACTAATCTCAGTTAATATATACTAATTATTACTAAAACAGATTATTAAAACACTAATTAGGATTAACAGAATAATTAATAATATAAAAACAGATTAATAAAACCTTAATTAAGATTAACAGAATAATTAATAATATAAAACAAATAATTATAATTAAAAGTAAACACCCGCGGGTCAACCCAGATCCGAACCCGTACCCACGGATCATCCGTATATACACACACAGAGATCCAACTTAAAAAGTCCGACCCGCTACCCATTTGTTTAATTTAACCCGAACCCACCATTCGTTTATACTAACACCTAAACCCACCCATATGCAAACCGACCCGACCCGACCTGAATGGGTTAACGATATAACCCGAACCCTAAACGGGTCGCGTCTTCTCCAGTGAGCCATCACCGCCGCCGGCGAGCCCGTTTTGGCCGGAAAACTTGTAATGGCCATAACTCCGCCGTTTTTCCATGAAAATGACTCAAACCAACGCCATTAGGATCAGAATTTCCTCCTCTACAACATACGAGGGACAGGGAACTAGGTTCATTCATTTTCCTTACCCACTGTAAGATTATTCTTTTCGGGTTTTGAAAGAATAATGCTATGTATGGGCCACCAAACGTGCCTTAACCCAAAAAACTGTTTATGGGGGAGCATGTAGGGGTCCTAAGGGTCAGTTTAGTCTAATTTTTAAGGGGTATAGTTGAGTTTCACAAATTGAGCTCCGGTGAGGAGCTTTAATGGCTACCCGAGCCTGATGGGAGCCTTAGGCTCTGTTTGGTTCGTTTGTGAGGGGTCCATAGAGGTGTGTGGAAGTGTGTGAGTGCACAGAATCAAGCAGGGGGGGGGGATTTACCAAGCCTCGGGTCTCTCTTCCTCTCCTTCTTCTCCAACGTCTCCTTCTTTCTCTCGCTCCACGTCTTCTTCTTCCTCTCTTGAATCTTCTGTGTGTGAGGGTATGTATCAAGGGGGTGTGTGTGTGATTTGGGAGCAGCAGAGAGGTGTGAGAGTGGTGTTTGTTTAATTGGGTTAAATCTTATGGTGTGTATATAGCCTCATATATAAACACTCATGTATCCATATGGATATCCACATATTTTGCAATCTGTTGAGCTGATGGAAAGGATTGATTAGAGAGGTGTGTAGGGGGGGAGAAATGTGGCCGGCATTTTGGAGTGGGAGGGTAAGTCCGGCGGGTAGAAGGGGGGTGGGGGGAGTTTGTTTGGGTAGTGGTATTAACCATAGGGTTTAGGATAATTGGGTGGTTATCCATAGGGTAATGGTTAGGCTTGTAAGTACATTACCATATAGGGTAAGATTCCATCTTTCCATTTTAGGTATGGTTGAGCCATCGTTAGAATTTACGTGCCACGCATTCTAATTAATACAGATTTTACAGATTTACGTGCAAGTCAGTCTGGGTTCGTATGTTATAGTCCGAGAAATTTCTAATTAAATACGCACACGTATAAGTTCGGGTCTTTGGGATTACGAATTAATAATATTGAAAAGCAAATACGAATAAAATACGGCTACTCATTTTATTACAGAAATTTATGGGTATTACATCATCCACCTGTTATTAAAGATTTCGTCCCCGGACTCAAAGCTAGCTATTCATAAAAAGGTAAGGGAACTTCTCACGTATCTCTGATTCTAACTCCCAAGAAGCTTCACGCTCGTCATGATGTTTCCACTGGACTTTCACTAGCGGAATCTCTTTAGTCCTCAGCTTCCTAGTTCCTCGTTCCATAATTTTCACCGGTCCTTCATTGAAAGTTACATTGTTGTTCACTTCGATATCCGTAAAGTTGATCTCATGAGACGGATCGTGCACGACTTTCCTCAACATGCTAATGTGAAACACATTATGCACTCCTAACATCTTGGGCGGCAGTGCAAGTCTGTAAGCAACTTTTCCCACGCGTTCTAGAATTTCAAATGGTCCAATGTAACGTGGCGAAAGTTTTCCTCTCTTTTGTCCAAATCTGACAACTCCTCGTACGGGTGATACTTTTAGGAATACGTGATCTCCAACAGTAAATTCCAAGTCCTTTAAATGTTTATCCGCATAGCTTTTCTGTCGGCTTTGAGCTGCTTTCATCTTTTCTCTGACGATGTTGATCTTTTCATTCGTTTCTCGAATCATCTCTGGTCCTAGAAGTTCGTTCTCTCCAACTTCTGCCCAACACAAGGGTGATCGGCACGGTCTTCCATAAAGAGCTTCAAATGGTGCCATCCCTATGCTCGTATGATAGCTATTGTTATATGCGAACTCTATCAACGGTAGGTTTTCTTCCCATGAACTTTCAAAATCTATTGCACATGCTCGAAGCATATCTTCCATGACTTGATTGACTCTCTCGGTCTGTCCGTCGGTTTGGGGGTGAAATGCTGAACTTAACTTCAGCGAAGTCCCAAGTGTTGTCTGTGAGCTTTCCCAAAATCCTGACGTGAAACATGAATCACGATCTGACACGATTGACACGGGTACTCCATGTAGTCGAACAACTTATTGTATATACATTTTGCTCAATCTCTTGACCGGGTAAGTCATACTATAAGTGATAAAGTGAGCTAATTTGGTGAGTCGATCTACAATCACCCAAATGGTATCATGATCCACTACTTCTCTCTTCATTCCGTCCCACCAGAAGTTCCTTTTTAGATCCTTGTACATTTTTGTTCCTCCGGGGTGAACAGTCATCTTTGACCTGTAGGCTTCATTCAATATATCTTTCCTTAGGTTGTCCTCATTGGGTACAAAGAGTCGATTGCGACATCTAAATCCTCCATCTGTTCCTATATTCCACTCAGCAGGGTCCTTTGCCGATGCTTTTTCAAACAATTGACGAAGTCCTCCGTCCATTTCTTGAGCTTCGAGAATACGACTTATAAGCATTGGTTGTACTACAAGACATCCAAAGAGTCGTTCTTCGCTTGACTCGGTAATCTGACAATCAAACTCTGTTAATATCTCTAATGCTTTCCATTCTCTGACCATGAGAGCAGATACGATGAGCTTGCGGGGTTTCCGGCTCAATGCGTCAGCAACAACGTTTGCTTTGCCAGGGTGGTATTGCAGCATGAAATCGTAGTCTTTTAACAATTTCATCCATCGTCGCTGCCTCAGGTTCAGCTCCTTTTGAGAGAACAGATATCTCAAACTCTTGTGATCTAAAAACAGGTTGAACTTCTCGCCGTAGAGGTAATGTCTCCAAATTTTGAGTGCAAAGACGATTGCAGCTAGTTCCAGATCGTGCGTAGGATAGTTAAGCTCATGAGGTTTCAATTGTCGTGATCCATATGCTATCATTATTCTGTCTTGCATCAGTACACAACCAAGTCCTAGGTGTGATGCATCGCTGTAAATTAATGGTGAATTGTTCACCGCTCTTCGGTATTGCAAGCACTGGCGCCGTGGTTAGTCTTTTCTTTAGTTCTTGAAATGCGCGTTCATGCTTGTCGTTCCATTCATACTTCAAATCCTTTTTGGTTAGTCCCGTAAGAGGGGCTGCGATTTTAGAGAATCCTTCCACGAGTCTCCAGTAGTATCTAGCTAGACCAAGAAAACTTCGGACTTCCGTTGCTGTGGTTGGTCGATTCCAATCCAAAACAACTTCAATCTTTGCCGAATCCACTGCTATACCTTCTTGTGAGACAACATGCCCCAAAAATTTGACTTCCTTTAGCCAGAACTTGCACTTGCTGTACTTTGCATATAAGTGGTTGTCTCGTAGAGTCTGAAGTGCTATCTTCACATGTCCTTTGTGTTCAGCTTCTGTCTTAGAGTAGATGAGGATATCATCTATGAACACAATAATGAACTGATCCAGGTAAGGTCTGAAAACTTGATTCATTAAATCCATGAATACTGTTGGGGCATTGGTCAATCCGAACGGCATAACCAGGAATTCATAATGTCCATACCTGGTTCTGAAAGCCGTCTTGGGTACATCCTCAGATCAAACGAGTAATTGGTGGTATCCAGATCGCAGATCTATCTTTGAAAATGTGGTAACTCCTTGTAGCTGATCGAATAGATCGTCAATCCTCGGTAGTGGGTACCGATTCTTGATTGTGACCTTGTTCAACTCTCTATAGTCGATACAGAGTCGAAGTGTTCCATCCTTCTTCTTGATGAATAATACCGGTGCTCCCCATGGTGAAGTGCTTGGACGAACAAATCCAAGGTCCTAGAGTTCTTGCACTTGTGTCTTTAGTTCTTGCATCTCCATCGGGGCCATTCGGTAAGGTGTCTTTGATATTGGTGAAGTTCCAGGCATCAGCTCGATGCAGAAGTCGATGTCTCTCTTGGGTGGTAATCCTTTAACTTCTTGGAAAACATCTTCAAAATCTCGAACTACTTGAATTTGGTTAATAGAAATCTCATCGCTCGTGGTTCCAAGGGTAGCTAGGCAGTTGGTGAGGAAAACATACGAGGGATTGCACTTGAAATCAAATGGTTCACCATCCGATACTGAAAAGAATATGGATTTGCTAGCACAATCTAACTTAGCATGGTATTTCGCAAGCCAATCAATTCCTAGGATCACGTCGAATTCCTTCATCGACAAAACTATCAAATCACCGGTTCTGATCTTTCAAGTTTAGAGGGCAGTCCTTGCATACTTTTTCCAACTTAACGCTCTTTCCTAGAGGTGACGTAGCATTCAAAGTTATATCCATCATTTGGGGCACTAAGCCTAGGCGTTGCATGATTCTAATTGCAATAAAAGAATTAAATGCGCCAGTATCGAACAAAGCTTTCACTTGACTGTTAAAGAGGGTTAGAGTACCTTCCAGATTCTCCTGCTCTCCTTCGTTAAATCCTGCCACCTCAGGAATAATAGCATTGAGGCGAGCCTGTCCTTGAGTCGACGCTCCATAGTAACCGCCTCGGGGTGCTTTGCAATCCTTGGATAGATGTCCCTTCTTGTTGCAGTTAAAGCAGACCACATCTGAGCGACTGTTTCTCCTCGGGGCACGACAATCCTTAGACATATGTGCGGGAAATCCACAGTTGAAGCAAACTCCAGGGTTATTACTTGTGGGCCTAATTGTCCTTGGGGTGGAGTTGGTTTGAATGGCACAGCTGGTTTGTTGCGAAACGGAGCTGTCTGCGGCTTCTTCTCACCATTCCAGCTTCTCTTGAATCCTTGATTACGAGCCAGGGCTTGTCTCGGTCTCTGATTAAATCTCGGAGGGGGTGGTTGGTTTACGAAACGCTTTTGTTCACGACCGGTGATTTCCTCGAAGCCATGGGCCATTCCTACTAAAGCTTTGAAAGTCTGATTTAGGTGGCCGTAGGTCAGCTTCTGTAGAGGTAGGGAGAGTCCCTGGTGATACTTTCGGTTCTTCTTCTCTGGAGTGTCGATCATGTAGTGTGCAAATCGAGAGAGACACTCGAATTGTACTGTGTACTCCCATACAGTTCGGTTACCTTGCACCAAGTCAATAAATTCCTTTTCTTTTTTGCTCCTTTCTGTCTGGGGGAAATAATTTTCTAGGAACAGTTCCTTGAATGTCGTCCATGACATCCTTTGTGCAGCTCCTCCCAGTGTTGCTTTCTTGGATTCCCACCAATCTGCTACAGCATACATCAATTGATACGTAGCCAGTCGACGTTTCTCAATTTCAGAACATCCTAATGTGTCGAAGATGATATACAATCCACAAAGCCACTGATCTGCTTCCCACGGCTCAGTCATTCTATTGAACATATCTGGTCGCATCACACGAAATCACTGCACCATACGATCCTCTTGTGGTCTAAGAAGAATTATGGGGTTGACGTTAGCATTGTTGTTTGGGCCATGATTTTCCCGATGTGCTCCAAGCGTTGTAAGAATGCTCTAAAGATTTCGGTAGGATCCATTCTAGCAGGAATGGGCTCTGGTGCTCCTTTAGCTGGGTTTGGGAGTCCTAAATGTTGATTCCTCCTTGGGCAATCTGCCATTGGGTATCTGGTTTACCTACAGAAGTATTCTACTTAAGACTAGAATGCAGGATACATCTAGATATCTACTAACATATTTATAAGTCAATCAAACAATTAAGGCAAGCATAGAGGTAAATATAGTACTAAAACATCCATTTTCATTTAATGTTTCGAAACGATGATTACAGAATTGAACTAGCCGAGAATACATGGTTACAAAATGGGGGTATTACCCTATCGCATGCATTTATACAATAAGATGGGTCATCAGCCCACGATAACTTAGATACAACTAAACTACTAGCATATAATAACAGATTATCCCAAGCTAATCATCCATATCCGACTCGGATGTGATCTCTCCCATATCAGAGTCGTTAGGCCTATCTTCGTCCACAATGGATTCACCCAAATCCCAATCTTCAATTTCAACATTGCCTTCATCCTCTTCATTATCATCATTGTCCATAGGCTCTTCTATCATAGAGTGGACCTCCATAGGTTGATGGGGTGCTTCCTGTTTAGGTTCTTCCTCAGGGTTCTCTTCTTCTGGATCCTCCTCCTCGTCGTCCTCTTCTTCATCCTCTTCTTCTGGATATGCACCTGATTCATCGTCATACATCTCTGCATTAGCAGGATTAACAGCAGGTGCTACTACTGGGGGTGCCACACCTACAGAGGCATTCCTACTAGGTGGCCAAACCAGGTGGTCTTCTGGGTGAATGGAAGGTTCTTCTAGTATCTGGTTCACTAGTGGCTGGAAGACTGAGTCATTCATTGCTAGTCTCCTTATCTCCCAATGCATTAACTCTTGGGTGTATGCAGTATGGATGGCTTCAACTTGAAGTCGGTGAGGGTCAAAGATATTGTATACATGTCGCTGGACTCTCAGTCCTCCCCGGAGACGTTGGCGAGCTTTCAGTTGCACATTCTCAAGGAATCCTTCTAGGTCGGCTGGTTCGATACCATCTGGGTAAATCACATGACCTCCAAAGTCATCAGTGACATAGCGGCTTGGTTCTCGAGACTGTGTTTTGTGCATCGGCACTCCTTGGAATGGCGGGGGTTGTTGGTGGAGTACAGGAGGCGGTGGGGGCATTTGGTAGGCACTATCGTGCATCCTTTCAAAGTCTTCAGGGTTCTTAAGTAGCATAACCATTTCCTCCTGAACTTTCTTGACGATTTCAGCTTCATAGATTGCCTCTAAGCGTAGGGTGTCATAGTTATAAACGTTATTCTTATTTATTTCGACCCATAAGTTTCTCTTCCCTCCATCTCTAGCTAGTTCCTGGATTTGGTGATGGTATATATCTGGGTTTGCTGGCACTAAGCGGTCAGGGAAAATCAGACGTCCTCCAAAAGGATCCGGAACATAGTGGGGTTCCATGTTACCTGTTTCATCAGAAGAACTATCTATTTAGGGTACTGGTGCGAATTGCCTTAAGGTTTATCACTTAAAATTTAACTTGTTAAATCGGAAAGAAATAATACATTCACGGGAAAAACAGGAAGCTAATAGGTAGGTTTTCATTAATAACAGAATATTTACATAAAGAGAAATTTTGAAATACAACTTTTGCATATATATATCCGTCAAAATGTGGGATTATAATCCCAATACAGCATTAATATGCCATAGGCTAACTAGGGCGTTCTAATCCTCTAGTTGTGAGAATTCTTCTGAGATGTCCATCTCTTCAAGCGGGGTGAATGACATCCATCTTTCATTGTCCCACCCTATCGGCCAGTCAGGGTTGTATGTGTACAAGGTTCCTTTTTCAATGAGATCTTCATCAGTCAGGTAAATCTCTTCTTCTTCATCTTCAAAGCTGCCTACTGGACTGACAGGAGTCTCTAGGGAGTGATTTCTGCATGTGCTTCTTCTAAGCTGATTGTCACAAGGTCGTTAGGAATGTCAGAGGTTTCATCCACCTCTATTGGCACTAAGCAGGGTGCTATAATGATATGACGCACAGTCGAGGGAACCTTTTTCATAAGGAAGAGGCATCTCATCAACTTTCCAATCCTTTTGTAAGCCTGATGTCTGAAAGCGGCACCAATGCAGACTAGACCGTTGGGAAAGGCTCCTTTGTAATTCTCCATACGACCTGTTTGACAGAAAGATTATTTTACAATTTTCCTTTATTTAAAAGTGGTACTAGGCCTTAGGAAAATTTTATAAGGGTACTAGGCCTTAGGAAAATTTTATAAAATTTTCCTATATTTAAAAGTGGTCATTAGGTATTTATTACCTAATTATTTTAATTTAAAACTATCACTTATTATTTATTTAAACTAATAAATAATAAGTATACTAGATAACAATAATTCACAATTTCATAATGATGATGCCAAAAATTGGTAAGAATAAAGTAGAGTAATTTAAGGAGAGAGAGAGAGAGAGTGAGAGACTATTTTTTGTATGTGGTTCGGCCCTGTTAATGAAGGTACCTACGTCCACGGGTGTGTCTGAGCACGTTCACTAGCAGATCACCGGCGGGCCTGGTGAGCCAACAAAGAGGGGCGGCACTACCAGTAATACCGGCCGGGTGTACGCATATAATGGTGAATTTTGTAGAGGTGCTGTGTAGACTAAAGAGTTATCGGCCCCCTCAATGGGGGGTGAGAGGTCTCTTTTATAGATGTAAGAGACCTACTCTTACATGGATAAGGAAATATAATTCCATTAGGATGTGTTTGACACCAATCAAATAAGTTTCCTAATTGTATTAGGATTGATTGACATTAATTGTGGAGGTTTCCTAATTGAATTAGGAAATAGTTTGCACTTTCCATTAGTCTTCTAGCTTGAGTAGGAAACTGCCCGTAATACTTGGGATCACGCCCGTGATGATCGGGATCATGTTTGTGGGCCTGGATAGGCTGTTGATTTTGAACCGCTCGGTCATATTTTGGGCGTATCACATAATATAAGGATATTATAAAAAATAATACTACAAATTATTAAAATATAATTTATAGTATTATTGAAACTATTATTAGATTTTTAACACTATTTTAAAACAATTTTTAAAACCATTTATAATTTATTTATAATTATTTATTAATATTCAATATATCATAAATAATATATTTATATACTAATCTCAGTTAATAGATACTAATTATTACTGAAACAGATTATTAAAACACTAATTAGGATTAACAGAATAATTAATAATATAAAAATAGATTAATAAAACCTTAAGTAAGATTAACAGAATAAATAATTATATAAAACAAATGATTATAATTAAAAGTAAAGACCCGCGGGTCAACCCAGACCCGAACCCGTACCCACGGATCATCCGTATATACGCACATAGAGATCCAACTTAAAAAGTCCGACCCGCTACCCATTTGTTTAATTTAACCCGAACCCACCATTCGTTTATACTAACAACAAGACCCACCCATATGCAAACCCGACCCGACCCGAATGGGTTAACAATATAACCCGAACCCTAAACGGGTCGCGTTTTCTCCGGTGAGCCATCACCACCGCCGGCGAGCCCGTTTTGGCCGGAAAACTTGTAATGGCCATAACTCCGCCGTTTTTCCATGAAAATGACTCAAACTAACGCCATTAGGACCATAATTTCCTCTTCTACAACATACTAGGGACAGGGAACTAGGTTCATTCCCACTGTAAGATTATTCTTTTCGGGTTTTGAAAGAATAATGCTATGCATGGGCCACCAAACGTGCCTTAACCCAAAAACTATTTATGGTGGAGCATGTGGGGGTCCTAAGGGCAAGTTTAGTCTAATTTTTAAGGGGTATAGTTGAGTTTCACAAATTGAGCTCCGGTGAGGAGCTTTAATGGCTACCCGAGCCTGATGGGAGCCTTAGGCTCTGTTTGGTTCGTTTGTGAGGGGTCCATGGAGGTGTGTGGAAGTGTGTGAGTGCACAGAATCAAGCAGGGGGTGGGGATTTACCAAGCCTCGAGTCTTTCTTCCTCTCCTTCTTCTCCGGCGTCTCCTTCTTTCTCTCTTTCCACGTCTTCTTCTTCCTTTCTTGAATCTTTTGTGTGTGAGGGTATGTATCAAGGGGGTGTGTGTGTGTGTGATTTGGGAGCAGCAGAGAGGTGTGAGAGTGGTGTTTGTTTGCTTGGGTTAAATCTTATGGTGTGTATATAGCCTCATATATAAACACTCATGTATCCATATGGATATCCACAGATTTTGCAATCTGTTGAGCTGATGGAGAGGATTGATTAGAGAGGTGTCTAGGAGGAGGAGAAATGTGGCCGGCATTTTGGAGTGGGAGGGTAAGTCCGACGGGTAGAGGGGGGGGGGGGGTTTGATTGGGTAGTGCTATTAACCATAGGGTTTAGGATAATTGGGTGGTTATCCATATGGTAATGGGTAGACTTGGTAAGTTCAACACCATATAGGGTAAGATTCCATCTTTCCATTTTAGGTATGGTTGAGCCGTCACTAGAATTTACGTGCCATGCAGTCTAATTAATACAGATTTTACAGATTTACGTGCAAGTCAGCTCGGGTTCGTATTTTACAGTCCGAGAAATTTCTAATTAAATACGCACACGTATAAGTTCGGGTCTCTGGGATTACGAATTAATAATATTGAAAAGCAAATACGAATAAAATACGGCTACTCATTTTATTACAGAAATTTACGGGTATTACAGCTTGTATAGATTATTTACATGCAATAGTGCTTATTTGAATTGTGATATCAAGTAGTCGAATAGTTCATGATGAGGGAATACGGAGTGTGCCACAACCCTAGTTTAGTGTGAGACACACCGTGCCAATTGAAGATGAATTATATTGATGCTTGATTCGTAGTTATCTTCTTGATGGAGCAATTGGGCTTGTAGCTACAATTCCCCATTATCATCCAAAGTGATAATCTAATTGAATGCATATATACCCATATTATGAAGCTAGCGGTGGATTTGCAATCCTAGGTTCAATACACAGTGATGATGCCTAAAACTGGTAAGAAAGGTTTTAAGTGAAAATATGACAAGAACAATTTGTATGTGGTTCGGTCCCGTTAACAAGGTGACCTACATCCACTGTTGCGTCTGTGCGCTCTCACTAACAGATCACCGACAGGCCTGGTGAGCCAACAATTAGGGGCAGCACTACCAGTAATACCGTCCGGGTATATGCGTTTGAAGGTGAGTTCTCTGTTTAGGCTTGTAAGCTAGAGAATAATAATCGGGATCCCTATTAACAAGGTAGGTGGGCTCTTTTATAGATGCAAGAGTCTACCCCTACATGGTAAGTTGATAAGATTAGGAAGCCTAATCTAATCACAATGGATTTGCATGATTTTAGGGGAGTTTCCTAAGTGGTTTAGGAAATTGCCATATCTCCTTTCACAGACTTGTAGTTGATTTAGGAAACTGCTGGACAGCTCGGGATCGAGCCATACCCCCTGGAGAATTGTCGCACCGCATTCCCGGGCTGTGCAAGCATCCCGAGCGGTATCATCTGTCGACCTTAGAGGCGTAAACTCCCAAGCTCCCATTCCGGATAGTCCGGGTCACTCTACTGACGTGGCGGTTTGGCCTTAGCAGAATATTTCTGGACGTACCAGCTGCCCCCCATTTTCGAAGTTGATGTGATGTTCCATCAGATGAAGTTTGAAAATGAAGACTGCACCCGAGAGACCGTTCGGTATTAGATCGGGATTCTACCAGGGATGGGACCGGCTAGAGTGATCAGCCGGGATACAGACCAAGCGATGACCATGTGACCCCGAGTTCTTCCCATGCCACGTGTCCAATGATCACTAGCCTAGTCAGGATCCAACGGTGCCAGCCTAGGAGTAACTGAACCATTTGCGTGGTAACCGAACCGTCCCATCGAACATTTAATGCCCATGTTTTTCGAGGCGACGCCTCACGTGGCTGAAGCGACAGTTCCGGCAGTTATCTGTTGCTAATAGGGATTACAACCTAGGCTTCTCCCCATGGCTTCTCACGTCGACCTGACTTCCAACGAAGGAATGATCGCTTCGGAGGGACTGCGAGATCCCGGATGACGTCGAGATCCGTCCCTACGCCGAAGGAGAGGAGGTGGCTTTACCCTCGGTCATTATTAGCAGTTATCTGTTGCTAATAGTGGGGCTACGCTTTCCTTTCTCTGCCTCCTTCTGTGATCTCTTACAGGGATTACGCTTTCCATTGAACAAGTGCCGTCCAAATCTCGCCCGTCTTCTCTGGGGCATATCGGTACTGAACGAGCGGCTCGAGACATTCCTCCGCTCTGTGAATGTCGCCAGGTGCTATCTCTTGAGTATTGACCGCATGGATCCTTACCTACGCGCCGGAGCGGAAGGAAAGCATCTCGTCCGGGGTCTGGACTTCCCCAACAAGAATTGGCATCAATACCCTTGGGTCGTTGTCTCTGGCAACTGATTGGTGGACCCCTCTATGTACCCTCATGCAGCCTTTAACCCTGAATTGTGCAGGCGTCCTTTGCCGCTTTCTGTGACATCGCTTCCTCTGTGGTTGATATGGAGGCGATCAAATGAGTGGTCGAGGCCGGCCTAAGGTTTTCTGATTTGATCGGGGGTCCTGTTGGTGAGGTTGGCGGTGACGTTCCCATTAAAGCTCCTGTTGCGGCTGCTTCCGGGTCGCGCTGCTATACCCGGTCCTTGGCTTCCGGCCTGCATGCCCTGAGAGGGGCCGCTCCACCTAAATGGCCAATCGCTCTATCCACCAGCTCTGATTCATCCTCGTCCGAGGATACAGGTCTGCCACCAGGCCCGACCAGGAAGGGTAAGGAGAAGGCGGTTGAGGAGGAATCTCAACCCCAACCAAAAAGGAGTCGGCCGGAAGCACACGTCGGCCTTCATATGCCCAGCTCCTGGACAGGCCTCTCCCTCGGTAATCTGGAAGATCGTCTGCAGGTGGTGGAAAAGCAAAGTGCTCTTCTGTAGACGGACTCTGTCGTGCGGGAGGTGGACTTTCATGCTTTGGAGCTCACTGTCAGAGAATTGGTGGCCAGGATGGTTGCCATGGAAGAGGAAATCAAAGCTCTGAAGGGCAAGGGGACCTGAAGGCCCTCTTTGTTCTCTTTTGTTTTTTTTTTTTCGTCGGGGAAGCCACTAAAACTGCCCCCCAAGCTGGGAGTCACTATAGCCCTGAACCTGTTGTGCACTCATAGAGAAGGCCAACTGTAACCCGACCAAGTGGGCTTCGTATTCGGCCACATTGTTGGAGGCGCGGAACCCAAACCTTAGTGCATATTCGAGCTGGATTCCGTTAGGGGTAGTCAAGATGATTCCTACCCCACTACCTTGCTGATTGGAGGAACCGTCCACATGCAGTACCTAGGTTGGGATGTCAGAGTGTAGCCCGGGCGGTAAGGATGGGGGCTCAGAGTCTTCAACCGGATCCTCGGGATATGTAAACTCGACTAAAAAGTCCGCTACGGCTTGTCCCTTGATGGTTGTTCGGGGTCGGTAGATCACTTCAAACTCTTCCAGTTCCAATGCCCACTTGACAAGCCTCTCGGACGTGTCTGGGCGACTGAGGATTCTACGGAGAGGTTGGTCTGTGAGGACAACAATGGCATGGGCCTGAAAATACAGGCGGAGCCTTCGGGTCGAGGTGATAAGGGCGAACGACAGCTTTTCGATGCGAGAGCATTTGCTCTCTGCGCCCCTGTAACTCCCGGCTAGTGTAATACACGGGGAACTGTATCCCGTGCTCTTCCTAGATGAGTGCCGAGCTAACCGCCAATGGTGACACTGCCAAGTATAGAAACAGCTCTTCCCCGGGGACGGGTGTTGAGAGTAGAGGAGGAGACGCCAGGTACTTCTTGAGTTCCTGGAATGCCTCCTCACACTCTTCTGACCACTGAAATGCTTTGCGGAGGATTTTAAAGAACGGCAGGCACCGGTCCGTAGCTCGGGAGACAAATCTGTTTAACGCGGCCACCCGTCCAGCTAAGCTCTGAACCTCCTTCGTTGATTTGGGCGACCGCATGTTGATGATGGCTTTAATCTTCTCGGGATTTGCTTCAATCCCCCTTCTGCTGAATAGATGGCCAAGAAAATGCTGAAGGCCCCTGCTAGATGCTCGAGGTGGTCGGGCTCGTCCCGGCTCTTGACCAGTAGATCATCCACATATACCTCCATAGACTTTTCGATGAGGTTTTTGAACATATAGTTGACCAGGCGCTTGTAGGTGGCCCCGACATTCTTGAGGCCGAAGGGCATAACCTTGTAGCAATACGTGCCTTGGTCGGTGATGAACGCAGTCTTCTCTTTGTCCCCGGGGTACATGCTGATCTGGTTGTACCCCGAGTAAGCGTCCATGAATGAGAGGAGTGAGTGACTTGCGGTGGAGTCCACAAGAGGTCTATCCTGGGCAACGGATAGCAGTCCTTGGGGCAGGCCCTGTTAAGGCCGGTGAAGTCCACATACATTCTCCACTTCTCGTTGCTTTTCTTGACAAGAACAATGTTAGCTAACCAGTCGGGATAATGGACCTCTCGGATGGACTTTGCCTTTAGGAGCTTCTCGACCTCCTCACTCACTGCCTTCTATCTCTCGGGGGCCATGCCCCTTCTCTTCTGCTTGACTGGGCGACAATCCGGGCTGACATTGAGACGATGGGACATTACCCGGGGATCAATCCCGGGCATGTTCTCATGACTCCAAGCAAAAACGTCTTGGTTTTGCCTCAGGAACTGAGTTAGTTTTTCTTTCAAGCCAGGCTCCAGTAAGGTACCTATGCTGACCGTGCGGTCTGGGTACTCGGGGTCCAGCATCACTTGTTCTAGTTCTTCCATCGGACCTATCATGTCACTTTGGTCCCGAGGGTCCATCTCTTGGACGTTCAAAGTTTTCGTTATTGCCCCCCGGCGTAACGAGCTGACATAACAACTCCGGGCTGTGCTCTGATCTCCACGCAATCATCCGGGTCCTTGGGGAGTTGGGAACTTCACTGTTAAGCTGTAGGTGGAGACGACCGCTCTGGCCTTGTTGAGGGTCGGCCTGCCAAGGATGACGTTGTAGGCCGATGGAGCTTCTACGATCACAAAAATTGTGAGCATGGGGGCTTGCTGTGGGTAGGTCCCCATGAGAACTGGGAGCTCAATTGTACCAAGCGGTTGTGTACTGGAGCCGTTGAATCCAACCATGGGGTAGCAACTGGCCGGAGCTGATCCCTGGCGATCTCGAGTTGATCGAATGCCGACGTGAACATAATGTCGGACGAGCTGCCTGTGTCCACTAGCACCCTCTGGACCATATAGTTGGCTATAGAAAGTGTCACTACCAGCGGGTCATCATGGGGGCAGTGGATGCCCTGCAAGTCGTCGGACGTGAACATTAGGACATCGGTTGGGGAGGAGCCGGTGGATTGGACCTGCCAGACATCCGCTCAGGACGCCCGGGCATGCCTCTTCCGTGCCGACTGTGAATCACCCCCACCTGACTTTCCTTCGGAGATCACGTGGATGTGGCCAAGTGGTGGTCATGGCTGATCAGGAGCCCGGATGTCCTGTAGAGGCCGTCTGTCCGCTGTGACGAACTCTGCAAGGTGTCCCTACACGATCAGCTTCTCTATTGCTATCTTCAATTTGAAGCAATCCTCCATTTCATGGCCGTGATCCCTGTGGTAGCGGCAAAACTTATCCCGGTTCCTCTTACCGGGCGGGGCTCTGAGTTTGGCTGGCTGCGGAAGCAGCCTCTGCGCCTATGCGGTGGCCATAACTTCATGTATAGGCCGGGAAAGGGGTGTGAAAGCAGTTGGGGGCTAACCCCAGGCATCTCTTTGGTCTTGCTTTGGCTTCTTTCCCGAGCCCTTCTCGAACCCTTCACGCTTGCGCTTGGCCTTCGGGGATTCGTCTCCCGCCTGGCCGGCACGCTTTGCCTTCAAGAACTCCTCAGTATCTATCTATTTTCCGACCCTCTCTAAGAGCTCCACCAGGGTCGCCGGTCGGTCATGATGGAACGACGTGGCAACCTTGGTGTGTTGAACTCCCGAACAGAAGGCTATGATTACGGCCGTTTCATTAAGGTTGCGGATCAGGAGCCTTTGCTGGTTGAAACGGTCTACATACTCCCTCAGGGACTCCCCTTTGCGCTGCTTGACGGTCAGCAGCTGAGTGTCCGGTTGCGACCGGTCGAGCATCCCGATAAACTGGCTGATGAACAGCTTGCCGAGGGCTTGGAAGTTGTCGACCGTCCGGGGTTTCAAAGCATGAAACCACTATGCTTTTGTCCCTTGAGGGTACTGGGAAAGGCCAGGCACAACAGCTTGTCAACCGTGGTGACCAGTGCCATCTGCGCCTTGTAGGTGCGGATGTGGTCCACCGGGCTCCCTGTGCCGTCATAGGAGCTGAGGTGAGGGGTTTGAACTTCCGTGGAATGGGAAACCGTGTCACCCGAGCGGTATAAGGTGACTCAGTCTCCGTGTTGGTGAGGTCGTGACCGGACTTGCGGTTCAGCCTCTCAATCTGCTGCTGCAGTTCCTCGACCTGGGCTTTGACGTCACTCTGCTCTGTTCTCCTATCTGTATCTGAGCGGTAGGTTGGGTCGGACGATGAGGCCTCATCCTCAAAGCGCATCGACTTCGGGGATAGGGCCCGGCTCTGGGTCCGGGAAAGCTTGTGCCTAAGATCCCCTCGGCTCAAGGCTGGAGGATCCTCGGCCGATTCCCGGGCTCTCCGTCCGGACTCCTCCCCTCTGGTCGCGCGCCGCCGATCGATGATAATTCTGGCGTCCTCCACTCGGCGAGGGTTGGGCCGAGGTCGTCTTTGCGAGCGCCTGGTGGCATGGTTGCGCTCTACATCGCCGGGGTGTTCCCTGTCCGGTGGGGACACCGGAGCAGAACGGGCTTGCCTTCGTGCTCGAGAGGGCCTATGAATAGGGGCGCTCTTCTCTGGCTGATTCTCTAATGCGGGGCCCTTCTCTCGTTGGGCCATAAGCGCCTCTATTTGTTCCTGTGTTCGGCACTGGCCCTCTAAGAGTTGTGCCAACGCTGCCGTTATCTGCTCGGTCGTCATGGAGGCAGCTTGCTGTTCAGGCTGCGGGTTCTCCTGACCGGTCTGATTAGCGGCTTTCTTACTCGTCTTTGGCGGCATATTGATCAGTTGAGAATTTATTGATGAGAAGACTCAGTCGGTTCCCACAGACGACGCCAAACTGATGATGCCTAAAACTGGTAAGAAAGGTTTTAAGTGAAAATATGACAAGAACAATTTGTATGTGGTTCGGTCCCGTTAACAAGGTGACCTACGTCCACGGTTGCGTCTGTGCGCTCTCACTAACAGATCACCGGTGGGCCTGGTGAGCCAACAATTAGGGGCGGCACTACTTGTAATACCGGCCGGGTATATGCGTTTGAAGGTGAGTTCTCTGTTTAGGCTTGTAAGCTAGAGAATAATAATCGAGATCCCTATTAACAGTGTAGGTAGACTCTTTTATAGATGTAAGAGTCCACCCCTACATGGTAAGTTGATAAGATTAGGAAGCCTAATATAATCACAATGGATTTGCATGATTTTAGGGGAGTTTCCTAAGTGGTTTAGGAAACTGCCATATCTCCTTTCGCAGACTTGTAGTTGATTTAGGAAACTGCTGGACAGCTCGGGACCGAGCCATATCCCCTGGAGAATTGCCGCACCGCATTCCCGGGCTGTGCAAGCATCCCGAGGGGTATCATCTGTCGACCTTAGGGGCGTAGACTCCCAAGCTTCCATTTCGGATAGTCCGGGTCACTCTGCTGACGTGGCGGTTTGGCCTTAGCAGAATATTTCTGGACGTACCACACAGATTTATCAAACAACTTTTAATCGCTTTCATAATTAGATTTATTTCCTTAGTTTCTTTTAACTAAAATCAAAATCAAAATTCTGTTTTCTTAATTAACTATGTTTAGGTTTTAAAATTAAAGTGTTTTAGTATTTCAATCTCTTTGCGGGTTCGACCTCTACTTCTATACAACAAATCTTTTAAAGTAGAGTATACTTTTATATCTTGATTTTGACAAGATCAATACTATAAAAAGAAAAACAAAAAAATCAAAGAGGGAGTACTATATCTTCTTTTCCCTAAAATACCTCTTTCATCCCTTCTTCTCTCTCTCATTTTTCAACTTTTTCATCCTTTTTACCATACATAGCATTAGTTAATAGAATAGAATAGCATAGAATTTAATTGATTTACAATTCTTTTCTTGTTTGGTTTGAAATGTAAATGAATTCTAATTTGGTTTCCTATAATACCCCTGTTATAACTTATATGATAAGTCAAAACTAAAGTAGAGGGGTATTCTAATAATTCATGCAAATGAAATCGATTCTAAACAAATTTGACCACTTTTAGTCGAATTTGCAAACCTTAAAAATAAAAAATGAGTGGAAATGAAAATGAAACCACTTCTACTTTTATGCCAAACCAAACACCTGGATTGCCACAAACTAAAAAAACCAAAGAGAAAACGTTGTGGTTTTTGGCTTTTAATTTTTGTTTTTATTTTTTGTATTGATAACTGCCTCTAATCCAATTCAAAAATTAAAAATAAAAATTGAAAACCAAAAATCACACAATTACCATGCAAGCCCTAATATTTTGTTGGTGGCAAACCAAAAGGACTGTAAAGGCGAGCATCGAAATGGAGCCCTCAGCATACCCGGGGTTCAGGCATGTACTCTGCATGTGCAGAACTCTGGTTCATTAGAAGGTAAGTAGACCCACCATCTCTCACACATTCCATTTAACACCTTCAAGGTGTTGTGAATGAGAGGAGAGAGAGAGAGAGAGAAAATCAAATGCCACCTTCCAAGGCCAAAACTCTGAGCTCACTTTTCCGTTCCGCCACCAAAGCCTACTCCGAAGTCTCCTCTTCCAACTCCAAAGATGCAACCCTAAAACACTTCGTCTCTTCTCTCGACACTACCCAAACTACCACCAAAACCTCACTTAAATTACCTAAAAGACCTTCTCGTTCCAAGACCTCCTCTCCCAAGCCTCTCGTCGAGAGCTTGCAGTTGGACCCATCTCCCCATTCCGCCGGTAAGTTTAATTAGTTTTTGCGTTTGGTTTCTGGTAAAATTGAAGAAATGAGAAAGAAAAATCAAATTGTGTGTTTTTTTCCCTACCCTTTATCTCCTGCTATATATGTTCATCATCCTAACGGAAAACATGATAAAAATTGACTGATTTAGTCATATTTATGGTTTGTTACTTCTGGGTTCTATGTATGAAGGAATGTTTAACAAGTTTAAGCTTGGTTTCCGAGAAAATTGAGGAAATGACAAAGAAAAACAAAACAACATTTTGGTTCTTAGGTCAAAAATAAGCGAAATGGTCCAAATTTGGTTTTGTTTGATTACCCCCCTACCCTTTATCAGTTTTCTATTGCTACATATGTTGAGAATTAGTTATCAATTTGATGTAACGTTTAGTCATTTGTTTGTTTTTCTATTGTTGTACGCAGAGGATTTGACCAAGAGACTGTCCAGGGACATATCGGCCATACTGTGCGGTATGTGGTTAGAATTTTAGGTTCTATTTTGGTTGCTGTTATAACATAGGAACATGAAAGTTTCATTCTTGCACAAACCAAACTAGGGCCAGTGCCACAATCCCTTAAATTGTGACGCGTTTCCAAATTTTATGGTGCAATTGAGGAACCACCGGCGTTCCCAAGTCCCCTCATGTAGTTAGAGGATACTATCTTTTCCTTTGGAAATTCAAAAAGAGCTCGTGTTAGTTCGGTAATCTTCCTTTAGTTCTTTGATCTGTCCATTGACAGAGGGTAGAAAAATAATGCTTGAAAACCTAAGCCTTATTTAACTTCTGAGAAAAAATAATGGAGCTTGATTTTTTTGGATACTGATTTAACTGTTTTTGGTTTCTG
This sequence comes from Hydrangea macrophylla, assembly GCA_033977485.1. Classification (NCBI taxonomy): domain Eukaryota; kingdom Viridiplantae; phylum Streptophyta; class Magnoliopsida; order Cornales; family Hydrangeaceae; genus Hydrangea; species Hydrangea macrophylla. The sequence continues at coordinate 4,899,989 of CM066990.1, read as the reverse complement.
GATACCCACTGAAATTGGTTGTGAAAATTCTAGGACATTACTATTTTGCTGTGATGTGTGGCAGTTTTAACTTTCAACTGCATTTGAATTTTAAGAATAGCAGTTTCCTGTATAGTGGAAGACAACTTAGGCCTATTTCCTGACTACATCTGCTCCAACTGTTTTGTGAACTTTTCATCGGGATTTCAGACATTATACAATAGTACCGAAATTCCACTTTCCAGTGAAAGTGTTGTCCTGTCTCCACTTTGGCGCTATGTTGATTTTACGGGAGTGGAATTCTTTGACGGGTGACCTATTCCTGAATCATATAATTTCCCCCATTTTACATGGCCTCTTTTTACTAGGGTTGAAGTACGGTGTCAAACACTCGACACTTGGCACTCGGCATTCAGACAAGGGTATAGGACATGTCCGACACTTGCTTGGACAAATACGAAGAAGCATGTTTGCAACTTGTATAATTGTATATTAAAATCCCTTATTATACATCCTTTTGGTATAAAGTTCTTTCTAATGTAGTAACATTCACTCCCAAAAGTCTAAGCTGAAAGGAGGAAGAGGTTACTCACTAAGCCTAAGGACAACCCAGTACATAGCCGATGTGGGTCAATGCATTGCATCAGACACCCCCACGTCAGGCCTGTCCGTTGGTCACACGCTAGTACCTCTGAGTTGGCCCTGATACCAGATAATATAGTAAGATTCACTCCCAAAAGCCTAAGCTGATAGGAGGAAGGGTTATTGACTATATAAGCCCAAGGACAACCAAATACCTAGTCGATGTGGGACAACGCACTGCATCACTTTCAAAATGAACAACAATTTATATTAGTTGTCCCCATGTCCTTAAATTCATGAATTTGGAAATCCGACGCTTAGACTTGTACCCTGGTCCGATACTCGTACCTGTTGAAATCGGGAAGCAAAATAGAGGAGATGACTCAAACGAGAATTTTTTGTTTTTATTTTTTTGGGATAGGTCATCTCGATTATTTGCAATCAAAAGCACCAAGAGGGGGTGCACCCGAGTACACAAAAAGTATACAACAGAATGAAAAAGATCAAATAGAACCTAAAGAGAGAATACTCTAGGAGTTCTCTCTCTAGATCCATTCATAATTATATGTTGACTATAGATGAAAGCTTGCCTCCTGTTGGAATCCACCTTGGGATTAGAGCAATAATAGGGTGGCTCACCATTCCGAGGGATCCACCCTAGAGGTATGAAACAAACAAGAAGATCTTCTTATTAGCAAATCAGAGTCCCAAATTTCATTCTACAAACTGGAAAATTGGTAGACTTACATGATCCTTCAATGACATAAATGTTAGCCCTTGGAACAATACCATCCTCCCTAACTAGGCAAACTTTCAAGAAACATCCAACTTCCAAGGCTGACAATACCACCTTCCTTTTGGCACTATCTTGTCTTGGGAAGAGCTTGGTGGTTTTCCTATTCATCGTGATTTCATAATTGTTTTCTTGCCCCCTTCTCATAATATTCCGCTCAAATTCTCAGGATTCTTTCAAGTAAAACATGGTATGCTTCCACAGGAATAACATTGCACCACACTTCATCAACATAATTCTTTCCAGCGGAGAATTTAAGTAGGCACTAGTGATTACCAAGAAGTTTAGCACCTTTATTAATCCATCCTACCTATTAAATGGTATATATGTAATTGTATGATTTTTGTTAGTATTGTCTGCCTCACAAGAAAAAGATGTATAGTTACTTAGGTTGTGCTAAGTCTATAAAAAGGCTTCGTTGTATTTGTATAAGAGTAAGAAATGCAATGTACTTCTTTTCAGTACCTAATAAGGCATGGCGCGTTCTTCTCCTCTACATTTAAGAAATCCACAAGAAGTCAAATATTAAATTTTCTTGACTTCCAGAATTCACAAGGAAATTTCATTCACCACCTTATACCATGCCAGTCTCTTCAAAGAGCTTTTTCAGTTGTTCTAGGACTTATTTTTCAATCCATTCTCAGTCTATGTTCTTTCCTTTATTAACCATGAAGGTTCTTTGTGAAATTTGCTCTTTTTCCAAATTCTCCAAGTCACTATCGGAGAGAGATTATTCACAGAGGGACACTCATAGAATGAGTAACTGTCTATTTTTCCATCATCTTGGATAAGTTACCCATCTTTAGAATACTCATCATAGATCAGAGGAGAATTGCACCATACCAGATGCAAACCACAAGTTGTCACACCATTCTTCTCCTTCGTGGTTTGCACTTAAGCTTTGACTGATGGCAATTCTCTGTGATGAGCATAGGTGACTGCTTCTTCAACTTTTGGCTATTCGTTTGGTGTGCCATCTACCTGTTTCTCTTTAGTCATCTCTTTCTCAACACAGGTGATAATTCTGCAGTTAGGACAATCGGATGCAATATGACCATATCCTTGCATGGGAAACATTTTCGGGAGTTGACTTGAGATCAATTTGAACGATCAAAACCAGTTGCTTCATCGCTCTTAGGAAATGGTTTCGAAGAGGAGGCGCTTCTCTGCTTAGAAGAACCACCCTTATCCAAAGATGGCCGACTATTCTCACGAACTTCATTTATGTGTTTCTCCACATTTAAGGCCAACATTCCAACATCAGTGTATGTCCAATATGGTTGCACGACATGACCAATGTTTGATGGAAGCCCACAAAGGTAGCGAGCAATAGTTTGTTACTTTGGTTTAGTCAAATTGCATCTCATCGTACGCTGCTCAAATTATGCTATTTAATCTTCCACAGATAACTCATTTTATGTTTATGGAACATAAGAAAAGCATAGCTTCGACACTTCAAATGAAGTGCTGTATTTGTGTCCGCACACCCCTGACACCGACACGCATGTGACACATGTTGAACACACCAAAAACTTGTCTGGATTTTTTTACTTATTTATTTTTATAAGAGAGGTCTTGAATTTTAGGGCGAAAGTCTTAAAATGTAAAATAAGGTTTCCAAAGTGGGTTTATTTTGAAAAGTGAAGACATTTGACGATAAAGAGAAGGAATACTAAAAAGTTGATGTATAATATATAAAGAAGGAAATAAATTTGGTCTACCCATAACAGTTTCACATTGAAAACTTAATTTGATATGTAGATATTGAAGTGCTTTACTTTGTAGATATTGTATGCATCTTGTTGCTTTATGGATGTTATCATTAAAGTTGCTTTGTTCATAATGCTTAGATGGTAGAGTTGGTACTTGGTAGTATCTAAGAACATTGATTTTTTTACATGGTTACTTAATAATATATATTTAATATTTCCCGTGTTGTCGCTGTATCGTGTCGTGTTTTCTTAGGATTTGTTGTACCAAGGTTTCATGTCGTGTTGTGTCGTGTCTGTGTAGCCGTATCCGTATATGTATTGGTGCTTCTTAGCTTGTCGATAGCACCCTGGTAAAAACTATGTTGGTATTCAAATTTTTGCTCCAATAATATTGTGACACATAGCCCCTGATCATAGGACTGTTATGGGACCTTGTAGCCTTTTTTAGTGTATTTTCCGCCATTTTGGGGTGTGGCTTATGAGTACCAGATGATATCATACTGCGGCACTCTAGGATTTCCTCATGGCAGAGCTAGACTTGGTCTACTTCGAGGAACTGCTGGAGGATATCTTGCCGGTTCACCTTGGGTGAATCCATGGTCAAAGGCAAAATTTACCTTTTGTCCTCGTGTTTTAGAGGACATTGTATGGATCTTACCTTGTCCTATTTTCTATGGACATCAGGTTTAGGGGCATAGCCTAAGAGCCTAGTTGACTTGATAGACAGCCATGGTAACACCTTTCCGGCCCTATATTCTAGGGTGGTCCCAATCTTAGTGGCCAAGCTAAACCCTTCTATGAAAATGAGACTTTGCCAACCGTTAAAGGGTGCAACAATATTGATTCATATTGTTGTCGTCTTTTAGTTATTATGCTTTTTTGGAGATCGAATTGTTTCCTTTTTGGACTTTCATTCTTCTTACAAAATAGCGTTTACCCCAAACTTCTTTTCTTCTTTCACCTGAGTCACATTCTTGAGAAACCACTTCAGTACCTACCGTCATGCATTCTTTCACATTTCTGCTAGTTCCTTCTTCATCTTTTCCTATGTAACAGTCTTACTCTTGCCATCACGATTGCTGCCTTTTGAGATGCTCCCACCAAATAGAAGCATGTTTTTCCAACTTGGTAGCAACCCGGTTTACCTCAGGAGTTACGATGACCGGCCACTTTTTTTTAATCAAAAACCATCTCGACAGTATTTAGTGTATCAATAAATTCATCCGCTTTGATTCATCCTTCGAACTGCAAGATATCAACTTTGATATCATAATCTTGCTTGAAATGTTGGTTCCTTCGATGGCGAAGAGCTTGTTTATTCGATGCCTGTCATGTCCCAGAGTAGCCAAAAATAGCGAAAATTTGAATTTTCCTTTTTGGATCCATGGATACGTGACAAGTTGGAATCACCTGATTACCCACAAGCATAATAATAACAGGAACATAATAATGGTAGATGATTAAGTTCAACAGCAACTAACATTAGATCACAACCAAGTCTTTACAAGTATATATTATAGACCTAAAATGATATCCAAAATAAAGCATAAATAGTCTTGTGACAACACGTTTCACCAAATCTCAACACGAGTCTAAATTATTACAACATCAAATGTAAAGATAACATATAAACTGCGCGTAAGGGAAGTAGGTCTACAACTCGTGAAGCCGTAGCTTTCCTCATAGTAGTCATCCCTCGTGTACTCCTCCCCAATGTAGTTAACACAAGATCTGAGAGTTTCTTCCCTATTAAGCCTTGTGTTCAAGGTTTCTTCTCATTGTGAGAAACATTCTCTTGCACAATATCAAGCCCCCTTATCCGACAAATCCGCTATGTCATCAATTTTACATTTGATATTTACCCCCAAATACTGCTTTTGCTCTGCCTCTTGGTCTTCTCCATAATAGTGTCTGGTTTAGAGGCCTGGTCCATGAACAAACTAAAGGAATGCTTTGGAGTCAACCTATTCCATGTAACCTAGGAAGCACCGGTGTGGAAGCGGGAACACGAGTGCGGGGAGTTCGGCAATTTTCTCAAAATTATGAGTGCGAGTGCCGCCGGGGTAATTGTATAAAATATTTAAAATACATTTTATATAGCGTTTATATAGTACTGTTTACAAACTAATCTACCACTATTTTTTTTTTACCCCTAATTAAGACACAAAATACACAAACTACTTATTTACTAATAAACACTGTAATTCAACTATTGAAGAAAACAAGTAAGCAAATTAATATTAAACGTGACCTAAGTCTTGCACAGCTTACTGAATGGAGTCACGTGAGTGGAAACCCTATGTTTGCTCTTTTATTTTTTTATTGTGTTCTGAACCCCACAAGTTTTCCAAATATATTATGAGTAAACCCCGTAACTTAAATTTTTTTTTTTTAAACATTGCTGTCACCGCACTCTCGGCGGGTCCCGCCGCACTGATGCCGCACTTGTCGGCACTCAAACATTGTCAAGAACTCAAAATGTGTCCACACGCACTAAGCTGCACTCCCGCATTAAGTGCGCATACGCCACCAATTTTGAAGCACTCGTTGTAACATAGATTTTCCCTGCCTTCTCAGCTAAGGGTCTGTTCTTAATTGAATTTCTTCATTTGCAGGTGATATTACTTTGGATTCAAGTAGTTCACCTGATCTGCATATGAGCAGTGGCGACAAGTCTCTTGAAAACGTTTTAAATATACCATGGTTTTCAAGCGTGTCGCAGAATAGCATGTCATTCCACCGGAAAGAAATATCCCGGGAAAGGAAACAAAAGTGGGTTTTTAAGAGTACCCAAACTAATCGTTTTGACCGGCTTGTCAGAATGTGCGCCAATAAACTGGGAACAGATGCTGCTCTTCAGGTATTTGGTAGACTGGGGCGAGAAACGGGTGTGAAAGAATATAATGCCCTAATAGGGCTTTGCATACAGACAGCTAGGACAAGTGAAGATGAAGACGTTTCATTACAACTGGCTAAAAAGGCTTATCAGCTTTTTAAGTCGATGAAGGAACAAGGTTTTCAGCTTGAAGAAGAAACTTATGGTCCCTTTCTTATGTATTTGATTGATCTGGGACTGGTTGAAGAATTTCAATTTTTTTGTGGATTTATCAGAGATGAGAATCCTAATTCACTTTCAAGACTAGCTTACTACGAGATGCTGCTTTGGATTAGAGTTGATAATGAGGTTAAAATACAAGAGCTGTGTGAATATATTGCAGCTAATGATGTTGCAGATGAATCCCAAATTCGAGGTACTTTGATTTGCAATTATGTAGCATTTTTGCTTCTATGAGCTATCTTGCTTTGTTCTCTTTCTTCAAAATGTTTGTATGAAATTAACCAGGTAGATTAAGGTTTTGATGGAACAGGGTAAAGGCTGGCAATACACAATTACTCATCAAAAAAGGGTGGGAATGTTCAACTCTTAGAGCTCGTTTGGTATTGATGTGACAATAAGAGATTTTTTTTTCAGAAGTTTTGAAAAAGCAGCAAATTGCTGCTTCAGATTTAAGCTGCCTTTTACCTTTAAGTGGAACAGATTTTTTTAAAAAGCTTCAAAAAAGTTTTTGCCTAACTGATTCAAATCTCTCAATAATCCCACATAAGTGATTGTTGGTCCCATATAAACTAATTTAAACCGGCTCTTAGTAATCTAATGATAAAATAAAGTAGTTGATATGATCTATGTTACCTGGACTCTCCTACTACCCCCAAGTACCCGATCCCCGTGTCCGACACCCGTACCCAATTCAGACACTCGGATCCTCCACAAGTAATGTTGTAAAGGCAAGTAGAAGCTTAAAATTGTGGGCAAAGAGGTTTCTAACTATTGATATTAAGAAACATAGTATGTTTATATGTTCAGAAGGTGTCCGCATACCCATATCCAACGTTTAGACACATATCCCCGGGTCCTAAGTTTTGGATTTAGAGGAGGTCCGACACTTAGATACACACCCACACCCGACACCCATACCCGAGTCTGGGTAACATAGGATATGATAATGATAGTAACATTAGTATTTCTGTTAGTTGTTTGTGTTGTACTCTTAGTTGTTTGCATTCTTTCATCTGCTTCCTCCTCTCCTCACGCTGCAGTCTTCTATCTTCTTTGTCTTTTTTGGGTTCACATTAATTCTACGATGTGTATTATGCTAGTTTCTTGATTGAAAATGAGAAATATTCTCCCTAACTCTGGATGTGACTCAAAAGTAATCTTATCAGAAATGTTTGTCTAAATTGTTTCACTTTTCTTTAGCAATAATTTTCATGGCAATTATCTGATTTTTTTATTTGATATCCATATTTTGGATGAGGGGAGCCTTGGCGCAACGGTAAAGTTGCTCCATTGTGACCTGGAGGTCATGGGTTCGAATCTAGAAACAGCCTCTCTGCTTGCAGGGGTAAGGCTGCGTACATCTCACCCTCCCCAGACCCGCAATGGCAGGAGCCTCGTGCACTGGGCTGCCCTTTTATCCATATTTAGGATGGTTTGTGATGTCGCTTGTACATAGCAATAGTGCAGCCAATGTTTTCAGTTTGTTTTTTATGAGTGTCGGGGATATTTCCACCTTTAGTGAAATCTAAATAGTTCCTTTCACTGAATTCACATTTGAACTCTAACGTGGTATGAAGTTGGAGCATGAGGAGTACGTAATACTTGATGTACAGTTGAACATGTATGTATTGTTCAAAGTCATCTCAATTCATAAATTAAGACGTACACCATTTTGTAACAGAAAGGAGAAGATAAAGAAAAGAGGGTGAAAAGATTTCTTCTTCCTCCTTGCACCTTATTTCTTTTTGTACATTTTGTTAACAATCCTTTTCACTGTGAGAATTTTCTGCGACTCTTATGTCTGACACTGCTGTGCAGAAAATTATTTATTAGCATTGAGTGAAAGTGACCGGAAGGAGGAGCTTTTGCTATTATTAGATCGTATCGACATAACGAAAATTTCATCGGCAGACCATGTAGCAAATATTTTCAAATCCTTGGGGAGGCTGGTCTTGGAGTCATTTGCGGAGAAGTTCATCTTGGCACTCATAACCTGCAGTAATTTCCTCACTTATCTATTAGCATAAATTTTATCATTTATTTCGTATGATGCTGGGGTTTGTGTACTGATGCATGTACTAGAGCACTAAATTTTCCTGTTTGGATGAAGTTGTAAATGGAACTGACGTTTGTAACTTTGATTATATTCAAATGACTACTGTTCCATCATTTTTTTTGGTGACGAGGAACCCTCTAAGGCCGGGCTAAAGGAACCGACCTTGCAGGGTAAACACTGGATAATGGGTGGGCTGGGGGCGGGTTGGGGGTGGTCAGACTTGAACTCGGGAACTATGAGACTTACTACATAATTTACTTTTTATGTAATAATTAATATAATAGTGCAATTTAAAATTCAAAATTGAGTCTTGGCATTCTTTTTCTGTTCAAAGTTGCAATATATAACTTGTCATTTTTTCATTGCTTTCGAAATGGAAGTATATGATGCATGTATAGTGTCGCGAGTCATCTTGACAAGTGGTTTTTATAATATCTGGATGAGACTGAAATTTTGTAACAAATTGTGAAAATTGTGTTTCATGTGCACAATAATGAAGTCTCTTCTTCAACGCAGATGATGGAGCTGAAAATATCTCAACCTTCATCTATAACTATGCAGTCAACGTGCCAAATTTAGCGGTGAGGAACTTCTCATGAATGCTGCTGGTAATTTCCTTCAGGCCTGGAGTTCATGGCGCACAGTTTGCTCCACTAATATAAGTATATAGCGCGTTGTAGAACACAAAACTTAAGTTTTGGAGGAAAAAGAGAAACAAACAAACAAAAAAAACTTCTTGGGTTGACTTTTGGTGAACAATAGAAGTTGAAGAAATTTATCGATCCTCTGAAGTGTGATATTTGCCAACTTATATAATGATGCCATTCATGGTAATTGATGACCGTAGATGTTTTTTTGGGGTTGAACACACTTTGCCTCCTTGTGTGCTTAACACCCCTTGTGCTCCAGATCTAGGTGCAATTTTTACCAATTCCGTTCGTGTGTTATACATGCAAATAAATCATGTTGTTTCAACGGACAGGAGATAGTGTTCCAAAAATATCAGGTAGCCAAAGATGGATTTGCCCTCAATAAAAATGACACAGACACATTTAGGCCATGTGCTCTGTTTCTGCAGAAGAGTTAATACATCGTATATAATTTATCCCTAATCCCATTATAAGGTACTAAATTAAGACAAACTGCATACACCAAGATCCACCATGAAACTATGTTACCCAGACTCCGGTACGGGCGTTGGGTACAGTCTTGGGTACGGTGTCGGGTTCGTCTAGTTTTCAAAGATTTTACACTATTTTGAAGGGTCGGAGAGAGAAGTACCCTTATCCGGGTGTCGTGTCAGGCACGGGTACTCCATGCATTATGAAAGGTCCGGGTAACATAGCCATGGAAAAGCTTGGGACTTGAGAGCAAAAAACTAAAACTTCAAGGTCTAACGTAAACAATAAGGGTTTTTCTCTCCACCGTGGAAAGAGATCCCTGAAATGATTGTGGCAAAGTCTAACCTTAAACGATTAGTTTTTCTAGAGTTTAATTAGGAGTCATTAATAGAAAATAGTGTCGTATTTACTTATTTTTGGAAACCTTAGGGTTTAAGAATGAGACTTAAGTCCTATATTGTTACCATATTAGGTAAGGTTATATTTAGGAAGTAATTAATGCGATATTAGTGTTATGTAGTGCCTATATGTGTTCCACTTGGGGAAAAATATTATTTCTATTTTTATGCTCTCTTCCATCTCCCTCACCCATTCTTTCCGTGGGATCTCAGAATCTATCTATTTCTAGGCATTCTTCAATTCCCTTTCCTCTCACTTTATTTTCCTTATTCCATTTTATAGAAAAAGGCTAAGTGACAATTTATTTGTTATTTTTTATTTTTTATGCCGTAATGCTGAGACCTCCCTCGTAGTTTCAGAAATTTGGGGGGGGGGGGGGGGGGGGGGAGGGCGGGGGGGTGGGTGGGTGTTGTTAGGGAATAGATAGCGTAGGAATAGGAAGTTGGTCCTGGAAGAGAAGGGAAGATGCAGCAACCCTAAAAACAACATCAAACAATGTTGTTTTTAGGGCTGCTGCCTCACCCACATACACACATCCCCATGGCGAGTTCTAAACTCAGTTGGTCCCTTTATATGATGTTTTTACATGTTTTAAAGAAGGAAAGACGTAGCAAAACGTCCCCCATACGTTTTAAATTCTGGACTGTCATCTCACTGGAGAAGACGAAGTCCCAATCGATTGGGCTATTTCCCTATCGATTGCCATAAACCTGGATCCAACGATTGGTCTTTTATCTAATCGATTGACATTACTTTGTAACCCAATCGATTGTCAAAGTTTGCAATCGATTGGTATTGATTGTGATCCAATCGTTGGACTTTCCCCAATCGATTGTTACTGCTTTTTTCCCAATCGATTGGACCTCTGTCCTAATCGATTAAAAGATACAGAATATGAATAGCTTCTGTTAGTTATTATATGAACTGTTCGATTGATCATATATCGTTTCATAATTCCATTATGCGACTATGTGATGAACAAGAGATGATGTGACATCAAAGGATAGTATTGTTAAGGATAAAAGATAAATATGATGGCATTAAATAATGTCGACCGTGAAGGAGTTTGTTATCCGTTCATTTCAATTAGAGTAGTCAGGCCACTACATGTATCGATATTAGAACGAAACTTAGCTAGGTTTGTTAAGTTTTGGGATTCGTACGGGGATGGACGCTTGGTCATGATATGTCCTTAAAAGCGGTGGGCTGGATTAAGTAGTCCTAAGATAGCTAGGTGATCCATGATATGCCCTTAAAAGCGGTGGACTGGGATCACTCGTAGACGTCGCTAAGTCGTTGCAATAGATTTGATGTGTCTTTGCTTGAAGCATTAAATCCCTGACATTCGGTGGACTGTATATATGCTCTTAAAAGCGGGGGATGGACTGATGTGGTATCTATGACATGCGGTGGACTGTGGATATGTTCTTAAAAGCGGTGGATAGAGCATTGGTGTATCCAGGATGTATTACTATCTAGTCTGTTCTTTAATCAGTCCATTGCGATAAGTTCTCGTATAATGAGATGTGGAATTAGATAACGAATGTTTTGAATAAATGAAGATACTATTGTAGAGCTATATCTTATGTTCTTTCATAAGTATGTAATTACTTCATATAACTGGTACCGTGTTAGTTTTATGTTCACTTAGCTTTAGTAAGTTGACGGCCTTTTCTGCTTGGACATTCCCCGTCCAGATTACCCTATTCTTGACAATGCAGGTAACAACCCCTATAACGAGGGCTTCTACCAGGAAGGTGGCTATACAGAGGGTGGCCCCGCCAGAGATGGCTATGCTGGAGAAGACTACTATGCTGACGATTACATCTACGCCAGCTGAAGACGGAGATAGATATTAGTTTCTATTTCTATTACCGACTGTTTTAGCATGTTTTGTATTTGGGCATATGTTGCCCCAAGACTCTATTATTTCTATTTGGAACTCTGCTGTAATAATTTAGGGTGTATATTATAATCAGTTGGCTTTTATTACTGTTCTCTTTATTTACTTGGTTGTTAGAATTGTGTGGTGTGGACAATTCAGTGACTTCACCCCGTCATACCTACGGACCCGAAAAGGAATTTTATTTTCTCTATTTTGCTGTTCCAGGGTGTGATAGGATTTTTGGTATGTCTCGCCTAGGTTGATGCTTTCGCTCACTAATTGACCCACACCATCTAGTCCTAGAACTTTTGCCTAAGACGTGTGTATTAAGATAAGTTCGCCATTATGACGTTAGATAATTTCTGTGCAGGTTAACATGGATCTAAACTTTCATAAGTTTGTGGACGATGCCTATGGAGGACACGTGATCCATGGGGATATCGTGGAGCCTGCTGACCCAGAGTTATACTATGAGCGCATACGCCGTACAACTAGCCGTTATCTAGAGGAGGATATGTGGAGAGCCCTGTATGCCGACGGACGGACTCACCCGTCTGAGATGCGTATAGATGCCTATCATTACGCTAGGACTGGAGTGGTGATATATCATGAAATGGCTTGCTTGATCTAGAGCATGCTAGAGATGGATGCCAGCCATACTGGGGGGGGGGGGGGCTGGCTTATTGCTAGCACAGGCAGCAGCAACAGTAGCAGTACCGGCACCAATAATACCAGTGCCAGAGCTAGCAGAGCCCGAGCCGATGGGGGATGACGAGGAGCAGAGAGGAGGAGCGGCAGGAGCCCGAGGACGACCCATTGGACCCAGAGTATGAGTCAGAGGAGGACCTACAAGATCCAAACCCAGTTGATGTGGACGTTATACCTGGAGAAGACATCGTAGTACCAGAGGATGATGTCCCAGAGGAGGAGGTACCTGTTGGGCCTATCGCACGGATAGTCGCTATAACACATATGGCAGCAGTAGGGGTCGGAGAGATGGCTGCAGAGCTAGACGGATTTATTATAGGGGAGACTGAGTTAGCAGAGGGTATTGTAGTAGCCGACGGATTTGCTGTAGCAGCCGTTGACGCCGCCGAGCCGGCATTGGACTATAGAGATGTGGGTGATGGTGATGAGATGGTTAAGGACTGGGATGTCGTGAATGTGATGGGAGATCTCGATGCACCGATGGAGGACGATCCACCAGAGGAGCTTGATATTGCATCTGAGGACGAGGCTCCACTGTTTGGATCAGATGCGGATGACTTTTGAGTCAAGATCTTCAGGGCATAGATTTTCTAGTACTCCCTCCGTCCCATAATAAGTGTCCACATTTCCTTTTTTGGATGTCCCACAATAAGTGTCCACTTTCTTAAATTGGTATATAGCTTTTACTTGCTTTTCAAAACTACCCTTATAATAAAGACAAAGTAGCATTTATTTGTGGTCTCAAAACAAGCAAAAAGTCAAACACCTATCACATCTAAGGGCAAAATTGGAAAGTGACTCTTTAAGGAACCAAAAAAATTAATATATTACAACTTTCTTAAACATTGTGCAAAATGGAAGTGGACACTTATTATGGGACGGAGGGAGTATATATCAGGACATGTCCACTTTTTGAGATTTTGAGAGATAGCTATTGACCATAGTCTTTTTGTATAGGTAGTAGCCACTAGTAGTGGTATTGTGAATAGTGACTTAAGTGTTTATATTAGCTCGTGTCCCACGAGGTACACAGTTTGACTAGTGTGTACTATGCGGTATATCTTTTGATATCTACTATACTATAAGAACGAAGAAACAAGTACGTCAAAAAATATGAACTTCCTCTTTTGTCCTTCACTACACCTTAATTACTCATATAACTATTTATACATCGTAAGGATATATTGATTTGTCTGAGGGTAAATATGTCATTTTGGACAAATAATTACATTCAAGTCAGCTCTTGAAATTTTATTTAATATAATAATGAGGTTTTAATCAACAATCTTGTGCCTAATTACATTTGGATCAACAATTTTCAGGATATTTATTATTGACTTCAAAAAAAGTCAACAAAAGTGGCTATTTTGGTGGCTATTTAGGAATTGGTCACTAATATTTACAATTTGGTCAACTTCTTCTCTCAAATGAGGTTTCAATCAACAATTTGTGTTTAATTACATCTGGGTCAATAATTTTTGGGATATTTATTATTCACTTCATAAAAAGTCAAAAAAGTGGCTATTTTAGTGGTTATTTAGGAATTGGTCACTAATATTTACAATTTGCTCAACTTCTTCTCTCAAATTTAGGATTCATATATTGTAATATGTGTAATTGCATTTAGGTCAGCAAGTTTTGGGATATTTATTATTCACTTTAAACAAGTTTTAAAAAGTGGCTATTTTAGTGGCTATTTAGGAATTGGTCACTAATTTCACATTTTGGTCAACTTCTTCTCTCAAATTTAAGCTCTGGTATATTTAAATTGTCAATTTAAGTGGCTATTTTAGTAGCTATTATTAATTGGTCACTAATATTTACATTTTGGTCAAATTCTTCCCTCAAATTCATGATTTATAGATTGTATTTGAATATCAATTAAGGCCTACAAACACATTCATGCCCTTTTTTTAGAGGAAATACCCTACTTGTGTCATATATTTTTAGTGGCGCTTTATTATGTATCTTTACTACTCATTTATAAGATAGTCAGAATTATCAACTTCTTCCGTAAGAAAAGTTTTAGATTAAATAGTTACATTTACAATTTCCTATTTAACTGTTTTAACATCTTATGTTGATTTTTACAAGTGGACCTTATTTTGAAATATAAAAAAAAAAAAAAAAAAGGAAACGTGACACTTATTTTAAAAATATCCAAAAACATGAAACGTTGACACTTATTTTAGAACGGAATGAGTAATTATACCTCTCCAAAGACCTCTAATGTCAAGATTAATACACAATATATCTAGGAATACAACTATCCGACGGGCACGTGCCTTGCACGTGCACCCTCACTAGTATATATATATATATATATATACGGCCAGGCTCTTAAGTGAACAGGGTCGAGCATGGTTCAAAGTAACGGTCGATACCGAGATGTATTGGCCGAGTCAACTCGGTATCGAGAGGGTCCGATACGAGATATTGAACGAGTTAAGCTGAGTTTAAAAAAAAAATCTGTAACGTAACAAAAATCGGTCGTATCGGCCGAATCAGACGAGTTAAGAAAATCTCGACCGAGATGTGCCGAGATAATTAACGAGATATTGAAAAAGTGAAAAAAAAAAATCAAAAGCTGCGTAACGTACCTGAAATCACATGCTTGAAGACTCACTTCTTTGCTTCCATCACTTGTCTGCCTCTTTGTCTCTTTTGAAGACTCACTACGTGCCTCAGATCTACTCAAGCCATCCCAAATCTTTGCAGATCTAAGGCCTTTTCTCTCTCTCACTCTTGAAATCGAGCTCTCTCCCTCTCTCTAGAAGTCGATTGATCTCGATCTAGACCTCTCTTTGGAAGTCAAACTCTCTCTCTCGCCGTGGTAGTTGATTGCAAGCTCTGATCTCTCTCTCTCTCTCTCTCTCTCTCTCGTTGCCTGCGTCTCAAAGGTAAAGTTGGAATTTTTTTTTTCTTTTTTTAGGTCTGGGTAAATGCACGCAGTGGTGGGGGGTTTATTTGGGGGATTGGGATTTTATTCCCTATAAGTATAACATGTGTGTGTTTTTATTTAGTATAACATGTGTATGTGTGTTTATTTAGTTGTATGTGTGTATTAATTTTTTTTTAATTTAAAAAAATATTTATTTAGTTATATGTGTATTAATTTTTGTTTTTTATTTATAAAAAAATGTTTATATTTGGTCAAAGTGTGTATGTGTTTTAATTATATTTTATTTTAAAAAATGTTTATTTAGTTGTGTGTATTAATTTGTGTTTTTATTTAAAAAAATTGTTTATATTTTGGTCAAAATGTGTATGTGTATTAATTTATTTTATTTAAATTTTATTTATTTAGTTGTATGTGTATTAATTTTTGTTTTTATTTAAAAAAATGTTTATTTAGTTGTATGTGTATTAGTTTTTGTTTTCATTTATAATTTTTTATTTATTTATATTTGGTTAAAATGTGTGTATTAATTTATGTTTATTTATTTAAAAAAAAATGTTAATTTAGTTATATTGTGTATAAATTTTTGTTTTAATTTATAAAAAAAATATTTATATTTGGTCAAAATGTGTATGTGTATTAATTTATGTTTATGTATTTAAAAAATGTTTGTTTTAATAATATTTTGTTCTATAATATTTGTATTTTCTAGAATGCCTCCAAAGAAAGACATTGGTTGGGATCATGCATCTCCTGTTGGGGGTAATAAAAGAATCGCCATGTGCAATAATTGTGGCAAGATTGTGCATGGCGGTATAACGAGATTGAAGTAGCATGTTGCTAGAATATCGGGACAAGTTGACAAATCTCCTAAAGTTTCAGAAGAAATATCAAAATTCTTGAGACAACATCTTAATGAAACAGCAAATGCTAGGGAGTTAGAGAAGAGAAAAAAGGAACAACTTATAGAAAGTCTCTGAGATGATAGCTGGATAATATTGAGAATGTGGATGATTACGACGACGATGACACTGGAGGAGTGTCGTGGCTTGAACGACGACAATTAAAAAATGCAATGAAAGAGAGTAGGCATATGGCAACTATGGACGAGGATAAACGTAGGCGGTCTGTTTCCGAAAGAGGACGTTTCGCTAAGGTGTCCCAGTTTGAGAGTGGATCGCATGTTGCTTCTAGCTCCAAACGTCCAACACTATCTCAAAGGAGTTTCAGTGTGAGGGAAAATGTTGAGATGTCCGCCTTAGGTGGAGACCCTTTTATGTTTAGGCCGAAGACAGGATTTCAAAAAAAGGTGGGACATGTTCAACACACAAAATGTGAATAAAGTAGGGAAAGCTGTTTCTAAGTTTTTCCTTTTCAGTGGAATAACGTTTAATGCATCTGACAGTGGCCCATACTACCAGACAATGATAGATACTATTGCAGATGCTGGACCTGGAATTTAGGGACCTTTTGGTTACCAGATCAGTAATTCATACTTGGATGAAGAGGTGAAAGAGCTAGAGATGTACATTGGGCAATTGAAGCAAAAGTGGCCAGATTGTGGTTGCACAATAATGTGTGATGGGTGGAGCTCTAAAGCCAATAAGCCTATCATTAACTTTATGATCTATTGTGATAGGAATATGATATACCATACATCGGTCGATACTACAAACCAATCCAAAACTGCTTCGTACATTTTCTCACTAATGGATAAAGTTGTGGAAGAGGTTGGTGAGTCGAATGTCGTGCAAGTAGTGATGGATAATGAACCAAATTTTAAAGCTGCAGGGAGATTATTGATGGAGAAGAGGCACCATCTTTTCTGGACTCCTTGTGCAGCGCATTGTATTGACCTCATGGTAGAAGACATTGGTAAAATAAAGACTGTGAAGGCTACTCTTGACAAAGCAAAGAAGATAACAACTTTTATTTATAATAGCCAAAAAGTGGTGAATCTTATGAGAACATATGCACAAGGCAGAGATTTGTTGAGGCCGGGAATCACTCGATTTGCCACCGAATTCTTTGCGATAGAGAACCTTGTACGGTATCAGTCTGAATTGAAAATGATGTGCACATCTAGTGAATGGGGTGAATTTAATCGTGAAAAAAGTAGAAGTATTTCTGCGGCAGTGTCTGATCTCATTTTGACTGATCGATTTTGGAGGAATGCAATATTAGTAACGTCCATTATGGAACTGCTTGTTAGGGTTTTAAAAATCGTTGACCAAGACAAGAAGCCCACAATGTCTATCATCTATAAGGGCATTGGATAGAGCTAAATTAGCAATAAAGGCATCAGTCAAAAAAGATTATCAGAAGTATTGGGATGTCAATATCGGTGGGAGAGTCAATTACATAGACACCTTCATGCAGAAGCATATTTTCTAAACCCTGCATTTCAGTATTCCCATAATTTTTCTAATCGCCTGGAGGTACGACTTGGCTTGAAGGAAGTAATTAAGAGAATAGAGCCAAACGTAGAAAACCAAGCGAAGGCGATTAGTGAGGTATGAAATTAGAAATTGATTGATTGTTTGTTAAATAAAAATGATATGTCCAACTAAAATGTTTAATTTGTAGATCAAAACCTACGTGGATGCAAGAGGAGAGTTTGGCCAACCTCGAACAAAGAAGGCTATGACAACATCTCTCCCAGGTTATTGTTATAATTTCTAGCATTAACTTGATAATTAAATTGCATGATCTATTTATTTTTTAATTTCATTATTGCAGCTGAATGGTGTTATCAGTACGGTGAGGAAGCTCCACATCTTAGGCGAATTGTGATTAAAGTCCTCAGCCAGACATGCTCTTCATCAGGGTGTGAAAGAAATTGGAGCACCTGGTCACTAATTCACACTAAACTCCGCAATCGCTTGGCAATGAATAAATTGCATAAACTAGTTTTTGTGCACTATAATTTGCGGTTGCGAGTTAGAAACATCATGTACATGAAAGACGATGAGGATTATTATAATCCAATTAATCTGAATAATATTTTTGAAGATGATGATATTTTAGGTGATTGGATTAGGGAGAAAGAGGCACCTGCTCTTGGAGATGATTTGACATGGTTGAATGAAGGTAATCAAAATAGTGATGAAGGTCAAAGAGGAGGAGTTGAAGAAGAGGAGGAAGATAATATTCCTATTCTTTCAAGGTCGAAGCAATCTACAATCATCAAAATAGGGAAGGGCATTGCACAGAGAAGTCAATCAATTTTTCCTAGTTCTAGTTCTAGTAGTGATGATGATGACGACGACGACGACGACGACGACGACGATGACAACAATGATGGTGGTGGTAATGATGATAATGACATCGAAAGAAGAGGTGGTGGTGATTATGGCGGCAACAATGGTGGTGGTGGTGATTCTAGCTTACCCCCTGGCATGTCATGGGCGGAGGGAAATAGTCAATATTATGCCACACAAGACAGACCATGGATATAGGCCAGGAATAGATGCACATCGTCAACATTTGGCTAGGTTGACTAAGATTTCTAGTGGTGATGATTATTCTAGTGGGCACAATGCTGGTGGTTTAGGTATTGATGATCAATTGCGTACTATGGGGATAGGATATCAGGATTATGGAGGATATGGAGGACATGGGGGATATGGTCAGCCGTATCATACGACAGGACTTGGATATGGTCCTCATTGCGATCATGGATATTCAAGTTGTAGCACGGGGAGTAGGGGACACCTACCCACCAGTACGACAACTTGAGAGATCTACTAGTACCAGTAGTGGTGGGTATTATGATCGTGCTCCTAGGAAGTATGGGGATACATCAGCTAGCACTGCCACAGGTGATGGAAGAGGTTATAGTGGCTATGATTTGGGTCGTAATTATGATGGATCATCCAGTAGTAGCGTTGAGTATCGAGGATTTGGATTTTATCATGATACAAATCCTGTCAATCCTTCTCAATCCCAAAACCCAGATTATGGATCATCAAGCCAGTCGTCTCAACCTGCACCTTCAGAGTATGGTTCAATTTTATTTGGAGGCCTTCAGTTTCCATATCCATATAATGCCTTCAACAATCAAGGGAATAATGATGATGATTTCGAGCCCCCACGACACTCCTGGCACTGATTTTTCTATTGTATGTTACAAAGTTGTATTTTTATTATCATGTTATTATAATATGTGTATTATGTAGTACTATTGAACAACTTTTATCCAGTTATGTGTGTAAAGCTATCAAACACTAGATCGGCAACGTGTCAATTGAATAATTTGTGATTACATAATTGGTAAATTGTGTATTGTGATAAATGATAATCTATGAGGCCAATTTTGCTCTTCTGATGATTTTAGAATTTTTGGTTATTTTTTCATATTTTTTTGAGCCTTAAATCTAGCGTATCGTTGCGTATCGCCCGATACCAGGACACGACGCGGCGCCCGCATTGTCACACCGGTCGCCGATACCGCGACCGAGAACCATGGGGTCGAGTGAATTGGTCGAGTGAACTTACCCAGTGAACCTGACTTTTAAGCCTAAAAGAACCCGCGGGCTGCCCCGCCGACCCACGCACCCCGCTGACCCGCGGGTTCTTTTAGGCTTTTAATACCCAGGTTCACTGGGTAAGTTCACTCGACCTTGTTCACTTTAGAACCTCTCCGTATATATATATATATATATATATACGAGTATTATCTTTTTTGGAGATAGTTGTGTTATGAGTTTGATTTTGTTATGTGCTTACGATTTGGAACTGATAGTTCATCTCATCCATTGCTTTTTCTTGATTCCTGTCTCTTCAAGAAGACGATCAGCTAATTAACAAGAGGGAAAAGAAAAAAAGGAATATCAAGAGAGATTTAACTAACCGAACTTCTCGATCACGACGAAGGCGGAAGAAGAATGAGCAATCCCAGATTCGGGAGGCTTTGATACCATGAAAATGTGATGGGAACATATTTTGTATATTCAACATGATAAGAATTAAAGAGTACAAGCCTTTAAATAGGCTAAGCCTAACCTTTACATTTTACACTAACTGATGTGGGACAACCACATAACTACACTTTTACGTATTTACCCTTTAACAATTGCTGTTAAGATTGTGCGCTAGTTGGGTTTAGAACCCCAAGCACTTGAGCTGGCACTTAATGCAGTGTCATCGTTGGGAGTGACTGTTAAGTTGGGTAAAGTGTGTAAGGATTGCCCATTGACCTTGGAAGATAGGAGTCTTCCGGCAGACTTGGTAGTTTTGTCAATGTCTGAATTCGACATTATTCTAGGAATGGATTGGCTTACCAAGTACGGTGCCAACTTGGACTGCACTACTAGGACTATCGTTTTTACGATACCAGGATGTCTTACGATTAGATTTTAGTGCCAGCCGACAAACGATATGTTTCTTACAAGTTGATTATCTGCGATCGGAAGTACGAGTACGGAACCTCCGATAGACCAGATCCCTATGTACAAGATTTTGAGGATGTATTCTAGGATATTTCAGGACTTCCACCAAAGAGGGAACACCTGAACGTTGCCGATTTCCAAGACTCCGTATTAGATGGCGCCAATAGAGATGTTGGAATTGAAAAAGCAAGTTTAAGAACTTGAATATTTATGATTTGTTCGCCCAAGTATGTCACATTGTGGAGCACCAGTACTGTTCGTAAAGAAGAAAGATGGGATGCTTTGACTCTGTATCGACTACAGAGAGTTGAACAAGGTTACAATTAAGAATAGATATCCACTTCCTCGGATAGACGACCTATTTGACCAGCTGCAAGGATCAAAAATCTTTTTGAAGATTGACGTACGTTCGTGATATCACCAGTTATTGGTTCGACCAGAGGATGTGTCAAAAATTACTTTCAGGACATGATACGGGCATTATGAGTTTCTAGTAATGCCTTTTGGATTAACTAATGCCTTAACAGTATTCATGAAACTAATGAATAGAGTATTCAAACCTTATTTGGATTAATTCATTATAGTATTCATCGACGATATCCTAATCTGCTCAAAGACGGAGGAAGAGCATAAGGAACATCTATAGATTGCTCTAAGAACACTCCGAGATGGTCAGTTATATGTAATGTTCAGAAAGTGCGAGTTTTGGCTACAGGAAGTCAAATTCTAGAACATGTGATTTCTCAGGAATTTTAGTAGACTCATCTAATATCGATGCAGTGTTAAGCTGGAATAGACCGACCAATGCAACATAAGTTAGAAATTTTCTTGGTTTGGCTGGATATTACCGGAGGTTTGTGAAAAGATTCTCCAAGATTGCGGGATTGCTAGCAAATTTGACAAGAAAGGAGATGAAGTATGAGTGGACGGAAGTATGAGGGTGCATTTTAGGAGTTAAAGGAAAGATTAACCTCAGCACCGGTACTAGCGATACCCAGCGGAGGAGGATTCATAATCTACAGTGATGCATCGCACCAAGGACTTGGATGTGTGCTTATGCAGGATGGAAACATTATTGCGTATGGATCCAGATAATTAAAGGTACATGAGAAGAATTACCCTACGCATGACTTGGAATTAGCTGTAATAGTGTTTGCTCTAAAAGATCCGGAGACACTATTTGTATGGAGAGAAGTTCGATTTGTTCTCGGATCACAAGTGGTCCTTTTATATGATGTTTTTACGTGTTTTAAAGAAGGAAAGATGTAGGAAAATGTCCCCCATATGTTTGAAATTCTGGACTGTCATCTCACTGAAGATGACGAAGTCCCATCGATAAACCTGGATCCAATCGATTGACATTACTTGTAACCCAATCGATTGCCAAAGTTTGCAATCAATTGGTATTGATTGTGATCTAATCGATTGGACTTTTCCCCAATCGATTGTTACTCCTTTTGTCTTAATCGATTAGAAGATACATAATATGAATAGCTTCTTTTAGTTATTATGTGAACTGTTTGATTGATCATATATCGTTTCATAATTCCGTTATGTGACTATGCGATAAACGAGAGATGATGTGACATCAAAGGATAGTATGGTTAAGGATAAAAGATTAATATGATGGCATTAAATAATATGTCGATCGTGAAGGAGTTTGTTATCCGTTAATTTCAATCAGAGTAGTCAGGCCACAACGGAATCTCATGTATCGATGTTAGTACGAAACTTAGATAGGTTTGTTAAGTTTTGGGATTCGTACGGGGATGGGCGCTTGGTTATGATATGTCCTTAAAAGTGGTGGGCTGGACCAAGTAGTCCTAAGATAGCCAGGTGATCCATGATATGTCCTTAAAAGCGGTGGACTGGGATCACTCGTAGACGTCGCTAAGTCGTGGCAATAGATTTGATGTGTCTTTGCTCGAAGCATTAAATCCCTGACATTCGGTGGACTGTATATATGTTCTTAAAAGCGGGGGATGGACTGACGTGGTATCTATGACATGCGGTGGACTGTGGATATGTTCTAAAAAGCGGTGGATAGAGCATTGGTGTATCCAGGATGTATTACTATCAAGTCTGTTCTTTAATCAGTCGATTGCGATATGTTCTCGTATAATGAATCGTGGAATCAGATAACGAATGGTTTGAATAAATGAAGATACTATTGTAGAACTATATCTTATGCCCTTTCAGAAGTTGTAATTACTTCATATAACTGGTACCGCGTTAGTTTTATGTTCACTCAGCTTTAGTAAGTTGACGGCCTTTTATGCCTGGACATTCCCCATCTAGATTACCCTATTCTTGACAATGCAGGTCACGACCCCTATAACGAAGGCTTCTACCAGGAAGGTGAGGGTGGCCCCACCGGAGATGGCTATGCTGGGGAAGACTACTATGCCGACGATTACATCTACGCCAGCTGAAGATGAGGATAGATAGTAGTTCCTATTTTTGTTACCGACTCTTTTAGTATGTTTTGTATTTGGGCATATGTTGCCCTAAGACTATAGTATTTCTATTTGGAACTCTGATGTAATAATTTAGGATGTATATTATAATTTGTTGGCTTTTATTACTGATCTCTTTATTTACTTGTTGGTTAGAACTGCAATTCAATGACTTCACCCGTCATTGCTTACAGACCCAAAAAGGAATTTTATTTTCTCTATTTTTGCTGTTCCGGGGCATGACACATCTACTCCCCACTCTCACTCCTACCACCGACACTGTTAGATGCAATAGTATGGTAAAGTTTAGGTTGCTAACATAAGTTAGAACCTTTTATATTAACCACAAAGAAGAATAAACAAATATTACACATAGGTCCTTGAACTTGCAACAAAATAAAAAATAAAAAGTCCAACAATAAAAACTCTAACACTCCCCCTCAAGCTGGCACAAAAAAATCTCTCATGCCCAGCTTGTCCAGGACAGTATGAAACGGATGACTCCCAACGTCTTTAGTGAGAACATCGGCAACTTGATCGCAAGACTTCACAAAGGGAACACAAATAGTACCGCTACTGATATTTTCTGTGATGAACTATTGATCAATCTCCACGTGCTTTGTTCCATCATGTTGAACGGGGTTATGAGCTATACTGATGGCCTCTTTGTTACAATATAGCTTCATAGAACCTGTCAGATCAATTTTCAAGTCCTTCAGTAAAGACATGATCCACAATAACTCACAAATACCTTGGGCCATAGCCTTAAATTCAGCTTTCGTACTAGACCTAGCTACTGCATTCTGCTTCTTACTCCTCCAGGTAATAAGATTACCTCCTGCAAATATGCAGTACCCTGAAGTGGACCTCCTATCTGTAATAGAGCCTGCCCAATCTGCATCAGTGTACCCTTCCACCTTTAGGTGGTCATGTCTCGAAAAGTGCAAGCCTTTTTAGGAGCATACTTCAAATACAGCAGAGTTCGGAAAACACCCCCTTGATGCGACTCTCGTGGGGAATGCATGAACTGACTGACAATATGCCACACCTCAACCTGCCCCAAGCGGTTTAGGACCGTGTAACAAAGGATTATCCGCCCTAAAACATCCATTATTAACGTTCGTTTCAAGAAAAATTACATTAAATACTTAGTAAAAACATTTTCATTTTAGCAGCCAGGTTCAGTCTACTGATCAGGGACCCGGTCGACTGAACATGCGAGATACAGAGAGTAATAGCAGCCATTTGGTTTGTCAAGGTCAGTCATGATTCCGTGGCCCGATTGGAAAACCCACACACAATATGAAGGAAGACGAAGGAGATGGGTGTAAAGAAAGATCAACAAGATTTGTTTAAAGGTCCATTGAGGGACCAAGAACCTCCAAACAATCAACCTTCAATCAAACCCACAGACCTAGAATGGTCTTGAGCCTAAAAACAGCCCCTTTAGGGCTCGGAAATTAAAGGAAAAAAGGATTAGGTGGTGCAAGGAACTCAGTCCAGTGTGACTGGTGGTGGTACCGAGGGTCAAGAGATGTTGGCGAGGAAGAAAGGTGGGCTAGGAGGGTTCGGCGCAGGCTCTAGGTGGTTGTGGTGGTGCGGCGCAGCCTAGGGCTTGGCTAGGAAGGCTGCGAAGGCTAGGGTGGGGGCTGGAAGTTGCGGCGCAGCAGTGGTGGTGATGGCGCAGCTGATGGTGGTGGCGTAGGTGGTGGTTGTGGCGTTTGGGGTTAGGGTTTGAACATTGGCTCTGATACCATGTTAGATTCAATAGTATGGTGAAGCTTAGGTTGCTAACATAAGTTAGAACCTTTTATATTAACCACAAAGAAGAAGAAACAAATATTACACATAGGTCCTTGAACTTACAACAAAATAAAAAATAAAAACTCTTAACAATAAAAATTCTAACAAATACCTCCTTCATATCTTACATGGGGAAGCAAATCTGACAACAGAACTTGTAATTTCTCTGTCTAAACTCACCAAAAGTGAACCGATTCCTCCAAAAGTCGTTCTCAAACAGAGAATTGCAGTGATGAACACATTTGAATATGATTGAAACCAACAACCAAGGATCAACTTTTCATTTGGGTTTGCCTAGAAATGTTTCGGAAACATGTGGAAACACCAGAAAAAATTGGAAATATGCGGAAACATAACTTCAATCTTAACTATATGCACATATAAAGCTAATGATAATTAATTAAACCTTTGAGAGGTCTATGTATGTAGTTATATTAAAAATATGTATTTCAAATTGAAAATACATGAGGATTAAGTCGCCAATCTACTGTCAAACACTTCGTAGAATACAAAAATTACACATTAGCACATAGTAACTAGTAAGCGAATACGCCATCTCCAAAATAAAATGATTGTTCATATGACAAATACACATACATAGGATTATTTTGACGGAAACAATCATGCTTCGGTGGAAGCAAATGAAACTATGTAGAACATAGGTCTGTTTCGATGGAAACAAACGAAACAAAGTCATTTCGATGGAATCTATGGAATTTCGAGATTCCATGGTTGGTTTTGTTTCCATGACCCAGGAAACAGAAACGTTTAGGCCGTTTCGATGGAAACAAAAGGAAATTTTGATCCATGCCAACAACACTTTGAAGCGTCGAAGATTCAATTGATACATACCGGAATGAAAGAGTTTGGGTAATGGTGATTGTGTGGGTTGTGGCAGAATCCCAACTCCTGATCTATATCCGTCTAACTGTCAATCCTCTAACTCTCTCTGATTTTGTGAATTTTGGGTCAAATGAATTTGGTTGTTTTTTATTGTTAGGAAGATATATAATTTAAAATGAGCATATAGTTCTTGACTGCGCAGAATGGAGAAAAAGGATTCATATAGCCGACCACAATTGATTGGGACTATAATAGTTGATTGCAAATTGTTTAACCTGAGAAACTTGTTACCTTTGGCAATATTAAGCTCCATTTTAGGTTGTAATTGGAATTTGAAAACTTCACATTGTTTTTCTTTTGTTTTGATGCAGAATATTTGATATTGTTGTAAATAGTATTCCTATTCATTCAGTCGTCGTTGTTTACAAGTCTTGTTTCTTCTTACATTGGGTTGTTGGTTATTGAAGGTTGAGGATGCCGTATTAAAATTCAAAAATTTGCATGCGAAATTGGAGGTGATCCCTTCTTCCATATCTTATGAGAAGCTCATTGTGTATTCTTGTGACTTGCGCAAGGTATGAGTTGATCTCCTTGAAAAAGGAACCTATATGAGTTCAATTTTCTATTTTATTTAAATCTCGGAACCTCCATCCCTGTCTTGTTTTCAATGACATCATGATCTAGACTTTGGGTTATTTTCCTGGTGGTTTCTATATATTGCTGAAATAGTCTCTGTATTATTGTCTTATTGGAACGTAGGTCCATGTGGCTCTTGAAATAGTTGGTCAGATGGTTGAAGCGGGGTTGACGTTATCAATATCGGCACTTCATTCCATCTTATATGCATGTGATGAGAGCTGTGAGTATAATTTGGTAAGTTGAGTTATTCTTTCTCCCTTCCTTTTTCTTAATAGACTTTGCTCTTTCTCTCCCTTGTAATCTACTCCCTCCGTCCCATTTTATGTGTCCATCTTTCCTTTTTGGGATGTCCCAAAATTGTTGTCCACTTTCCTAAATTAGTATGCAAAATTTGCTTAGTTTCCCAAACTACCCTTCCTTACAATCAACACCAAAACAAAACAAAAAAAGGAAGTGCAATGATTATGGGCAATTGTGGAAAGTAGGTGTAGATTCTTTTTGTCCCCTTAAATAGTTGGATTCCCCAAGATGGACACATAAAATGGGACGGAGGTAGTAGATTATAATTTGTGTTGTCCATTGCTGAGAGCATATGCTTATGTTGTAGAAATTAGTCTTAGAAGTCTGAAAATATCAATTGCCAGAATTTTTATTTCCAGTGTCATAGCAGTAAGTATTATTGAATAACTGTTGTGCCGCTTTTATGTGATTCTCTCTGCAACTCTGACATCGAGGAACAGGGGAAAATCTAGTATGAATTAGATTGGGACTATGTTTCGTTGATATGGATAATGCATAGTGAATGAGTGAATCTGATTCAGTTGTTAAGAGAATGCCTTGAACCAAATACTAGTGAATTGCTTGTATTCAATATTCTCTGTGAAATATTTGTGAAATCTGGGAGTCTCCAAGCTTCATTTTGTAGATAGTGATTTTGTGTAGGTCCAAGTGAGTCAAGCATTAGCAGCATCTTCCCAAGTGAAAGAAGATAGCGACCTTAAACCCAAGTTTCCAAAGATGGGTTGGGTAGTCAAGGACGAAGCCTTTTTTGTTGAAGCGATTCCTGAGGTTTCCTAGGGACCAAAATACGGGATCAAGAGTGAATATGATCTTCAGGAAAATTATTGGGACACTAATTTGGCACTTAGGGTTGGCTCACTATTGGCTTTAGAAACTAATTCTCAAGGTTGCCCAGCTTTCTCTCTCTGTGCACTGGATAATATGTTAAAAGACGGTGCTAGGATCCACATTTGGGAGGTAATGATGCACTTAACTGATACAATTGTTGCGCAATTCTAAGGAATTATGTAGATTTAGGCTACGTTTGGATTCGTTTGGCCGTATTTGACAAATAATCCATTTTCTTGGACTAATCCTGGGATAATTTGTGGCCCAAAGCCCCAAACTCTGGACCATGGTTTTGAAAACCGGACCGGACCGGCCGGTTCAACCGGTTGGACCGTCGACCGGTCAGTTTTCCGGCCCGGTTTGACTCGGTAACCGTTATCGGCACCAAAACTGCCCAAAACCGGTGAGAACCGTTCGGAAACCGTTCAGAACCGTTCAAAACCGTTCAGAACCGTTCAAAAACCGTTTTTTGATCAAAACCGCTCAAAACCATTTTTTGCCTGCAAAAGTTTTATTTTTTTATTTCTTTTTTATTTTTTATTTTTATTTCCCTTACATTTTTTTGAATCTCTTAATAATTTATACTAGTGTGAAAATAAAATTTGAATTTTTGTGTATTTTTGTATTTTTTTGTGTATATTTACTTATCAAGACTTATGTATAAATATAAATAATTAAATATTACATAATTATGACATCACGGGTTGATTACGGTTCACCCGACGGTTGAACCTTTAACCCGTGACCCGGTCAATTTTCCGGTTCGATGCACGGTCCGGTTTTCAAAACAATGCTCTGGACTATTTAGTTAAAATGGATTAATAGTCTCATGCCAGTTTAGCGTCCCAAACGTATGTCTAATTGAATTAATATGGACTAATAATTCAATCCCCCCTTTAATCTGCGCAACCAACGTGGCCTTAGGGTATGAAGCCATGTTCTTGGATGGCCTCGTTATACACACATATCAATAGCTCCTAGATCACATGGAGAAAGGTAAGTCGTGTGCACGGAATAATCCGTCGTGTTAACACAAGTAAAGATGTGCAATGAACTTGTTAAATTGGAGCACCGAAAACCAATTGGCAATGAGTGGAGTAGCCCCTTGAACTTATATATTGAGTAGCTAGGTTATAACTTATAAATCCCCGATGTGGGACAGATAATCTCAACACGCCACCGCACGTGTGGCATGAATGAGAGTCAAACGAGGGAGTACGGGTGGGAAACATCGTCTACCAATTACGGGTTATTTATTGTGTGCACGGAACTGCATCGTGTCATCACACTGAATAACCAAGCATGCCCAAGAACAGTGCTTGATAGATCCTACTGTCGAAGGAGGTCAAACCACAATATACTTCTTTACTCCCCCTCATGGTAGGAATGGTAATGAAGACCGAAGTTTGGAAGGAAGTCTTACAGTGGTTGTGTGCGCGGAGTAAAATCCATCGTGGTAACACGTGAGGAGGTGCAAGGAATATGCCTCTAGCAAACTTGGAAGGTAGTCGGTGGTATGCACAGAATTATCTTTCGTGCCAAATGCAAGGAATATGCTTCTTGCAAACATATTAATACTGTCGCCCGTTGATGTCTCCTATTCTCCCCATCAAATTGAGGGTGGGAATGAAGATGGAAAACTCAAGTTTGGAAGGACCGGGCATAACAATAAGCAGGAGTTTACAAAAAAAAAACCCCAATTTGGTTAGCTCTGATACCATGTTGTTATATAGAATGTATTGATCTTATTAGGTTACTTTGAAGGGTTACATAAGGGGCCTATAAATAGGTAATACAAGGAACGTAAAAAAGAAGAAGAAGCAAAATACCCCTATGACTTACATAACGATGATGTCATAATGACCTAAGCCATAATGCACTAAGTTACGAATTGAACTTCCAATATTGTAGCCATATTCGAACAATTCTATTCCAAGTTTCCAACTTGACCTGCAGCTAAAACTATTTGGAAAGTTAAAGCAGCCTCCTAAAATATGTGCTTTAATCTGTGGCTCAAAGACACGGCACAACTATAGAAGAAGCACATATTGATTCTTGTTTTGAATATCATATCCCCTTCAAATGGGAGACAACAACTACAAGAAAATAACGAGAAAACAGTTTGCAGGTTTGCTTGAGCGAGGTCAAGGTCTTTCGGGCGAGATCGGCTGCAGATGGGTTTCCTATTCCTGTCAAGACTAGGTTTTTTCTTTCTATATATATAGGGGACTCTTAGTGCTTCTAAGAAACGAATTTGGGAGCTATAGAGAGAGTCTATATGGCTGAGAGAGGGTTGAGAGCATTTTAATCTCATGCTTATTCATGGTGAAGCTTTGTTATCTCCTTGTGGTGGAGTATCCCGATTTTGGGAGAACCACGTACATCTACATTTTTGCTAGTTTGTACTTGGTTACTATTGTTTTCTCTTGGGTTCTATCTTGGTTCTTTTCATATTCAGATCTCAAGGTCCTTTGGGGTTTCCGCGTACAACTAATAGTTTATAGCATATTAGTATCAGAGCATATCGGTGGACTTTCTGGTTTTCAACACGAGGAAAATGACTCGCAAAATTCAAAATTTTTGATTTATTTCTCACCCTATTTTATTTTCCGTCACTATTTTCCTTATTAATCAAACAAAGAAAAGTGTTTTCCTTAGTGTTTTCCTTTCCTTTACTCACTAAAGTCAAAATCCATAAACCAAACAAAGCCTGAAGGTTCTCCCTTGTGTGTATGACTTACTAGAGGACTGACCTCTTCTCACCTCTATTATAACTTTTGTTGCCTTTGAGCCCATCCAAGGTGGAGAATCAAATTCAATTTTCGTGGTTGCTTGGTCCAGAACTCCAGCCACCCAGATTGGTATTGGAGGTATTTTTATAGATGAATTTTTGTTAGATTAAGATTGTCAAGTAGCCCAAAATTCACAAACAAATAATAATCATAGCTAGCACCGTACACAAACTAGTGTACACATTAAAAGTTATAGCAACTTGTTGCACTACTTTAACAACAGAGCGAATGATGCACTAATTCCATTTACAGAAGGAAACATGCACTTGCGCATTACCATAATACCTAATAGAACCGATGTTGGTGTCCTTTAACTGCTTATTTAGTTTTATGTTTGTTTCCTCCCCTGGATTACGATTTGTGCATCAAGTTATGTTGTTAATTGATTTGTGATTTCTACTGGGTAATCTGTCTGCATAGACCATAGAGGAACTGCATTTGAAAGCTTACCTCTGCTGATCAAATCTCTAATGAGATTTATTTTTTGTTACTATTTCGTCTGTGTATTCCAGTTATTAATACTGTATACTGTTGAAGGCCATTTCTATTGGACTTGACAATATTCTAATGCTATGTGTTCCCCTCCACCCTCCACAAATGATTGTAAGGTTCGGAAAATCTATTCAGAAATCTGTTACCATAATGTGAAGCCAAATAACGAGACCTTCAGGATCATGATAAATTTGAGCGTGAGAATGAAAGATGTAAGTTTTATCTGCTGTTGGTCATTTTTGGCGTATCAAATAAAATAAATTGCTCTTATGCTAGTAAACTATTTTATGGTCAATACACCTCGGTACCTTGTATTTTCCCCAAAGTTTCATTATGGGCCCTTTATTATCAGTTGAACCACTTAAGACCCTCGATTTTTGAGACGATTTTAATTGAGGACAATCATAAATTGACATGACAATGGAGTTCCTTAAATTATTTTTCATAATTGTCCTAAATTGAAATAGACTGTTCAATTGTACTCAAGTAAAATTGAGTTAAAATTCGAAGGTCTAAAGTGATACAATTTAAAAATAGAGAGCCTAAAATGAAATTTAGGGTAAAGTACAGGGAAGCAAAGTGTATTTGACCCATTATTTAACTAGAAAATAGAAGCTTACTGTACCTATATTCTTGTCCCTGTTCCCTTTACTGCAGTTTGAAGGTGCATATGCCATGATCGATGATCTGGAGAAAGTGAATTTGATGCCCACAGCTTGCATGTACAATGCCATAATGGCTGGATTTTTCCGGGAGGTGACGTAGTTTCATATTTGTGTGTGTGTGTGTGTGTGTATACAAGGGCCGAGCCAAACGAGTCTTGCGTGGCCAATTGAAGTCACTGAAATTTGGTACACGTAAGCAATGAGAATAGCGTCTATTTTGTATTCTGCTTGAAAAAGAAAAGAAACATGCCCCTTTCAGATTCATTGACGACGGCCTTTATTCTATCACCTATATCAGTTCAGTGATCTTGCTAGAAAGTTGGTAGAGATATAAAAGAATATTTTAATCCATTAATTTATTTTTGCTTCTAAAATTAGCATTGATCAACTACTCCAACTAAATCCATTGGAAGGTTTTAAGATTTCAAAAAGGAAAAGCTTTCAAATCCAATCAAGTGTAGGAGAAAGATATAATTTACTTCTGTTTGTTAGTTTT
The DNA here is from genome assembly GCA_033977485.1 of Hydrangea macrophylla. Lineage (NCBI taxonomy): Eukaryota > Viridiplantae > Streptophyta > Magnoliopsida > Cornales > Hydrangeaceae > Hydrangea > Hydrangea macrophylla. The sequence goes on along the minus strand of CM066990.1, from coordinate 4,868,093 downwards.
TTACTATGTAGCACGGATACGGACACGCGACACGGACACGATACGACACGGAGACGGCAAAACGGCAAATCCCAAAAAAATAGGATACGGAGACGGCTGGGATACTTCGAATAAAAAATATATATTTTTATATATAATATACTTTTATATAGAAAAAGAAAAGGAAGAAGAAATGAACATCTAAAAGAAAAAAAAAATCTGTATTCTTACATCTTGTTCAGTAGAGTAAGAATAATTAATATCTTATATATCTTTACAAATTTTCTAATTTTGATTAATACTAATTACTACACTTTTTTACTGATTGGGTTGAAAGGGTGAGGTAGTATATATAAAAAGTTAAAGAAAAAAAAAAAAATCAATTTGTAAACCCTAACATTAAGACCATTGGAGACTAATAAATCAAGAAGAAAGAAAAAGAAGAAGAAATGAACATCTCAAAGAAAAAGAAAAAGAAAAAGAAAAAAAAAATGGACTGACCTCGGTGTAAGACCTCACTGGGGCCCTCACTTTCGACCTGGACCTTGCCCTGGACCTCGCCGGAGCCTTGGACCTCGCCGGAGCCCTCGCCTTTGCCGGAGCCCTCGTCGGAACCACTCACTAGCTTCAGCCTCTATCCCCTCTCAAGTCGCAGCTTCGTGGGTTGGCTTGGTTTAGAGAGGCTAGGGTTTCCAATATACATCAGACCTTATATATAATTTTATTTCTCTTTATTTCATTTGCACCCCCCCAAGAAATACATATCCTAAAACTACCACCGAATCTCAAAAAAAACTATCACGCCGTGTCTCGGGCGTGTCCTGCCGTGTCATGGAGTGTCCGCGGAGTGTCCGAAATTAACATTTAATTTAATTTAATTCGGACACTTATACAGGCGTGTCCCGTACGTGTCCCCGTGTGTCCGTGTCCGCGGAGTGTCAGAAACGCAAACGGCACCCAAAATGGAGTGTCCATGCTTCATAGGTTTTTTAGACGTGTTTTATTATGAGTTTCAAGAATCTCTCATGGTGTGTGTGCAACTAAAACAATTACTAAATCAGGAGTCAGGACTACTAATTTGGTGCCTCTATACATGTCAAGATATGTCTGCCACGTGTGTGTCCAAAACTTGCTGGACAAGGATACATGGTCCTTTTAGGCATGTCCATGCTTCCTGGCATGAGATAAAGTCCCTTATCAATTGAGAATTGTTGGATAAAAGAACAAAGAACCCGTGTCTGTCTCTTCCTTGAATACTGACTTAGAAACTTAATTAAACAGCAGATTTGACGAAGTTAAAAAATAGACGGGTTGGCTAAGAAGGGAACTGATTTTTGAGAGAGATTCTATATGTTATTGTTTCTTATTTCTTATTTCTTTAAGGATTTAACAGCGTCTTTATGGAGGCTTATTATGATTATAAGTTTATAACTAGTAATTTCAGATTACTAGGTTATTTTTATTTGCACTATGTTGATGAATGATGTAGAGCCCGTTCATGATAGCTTTTTTGGGGTTTGCAATCACTTACAAGTGATTGTTTAAAAGGCTTTGACCGTTTGAAATTGATTTTTCACAGTTTCCTTTTTAAAGCTAAAAAACAACCTTTTAAAAAACTCCAATTTATAGATTTTGTAAAAAACTCTTATTTTAAAAAATGATTAATTTAGAAGCTAACCCAAACGGTCGTAATAGTTGAGAACTTTCCTGGTACTAATCCATCACATTTTTGTGTTTTACCAACTCTGTTGCTCAATATCTCTGCAGAAAAATATTTATGGCGGGTTGATGGTTCTCAAGCAAATGGAGAAGGCGGATGTAAAGCCAGATACTCAAACTTTCAGCTTTCTTATAGGCAACTGTGGCAGTGAAGAGGATATTATTAAGGTACTCTTTTGATTCTCCCGTGTGGAAAGACTATTTGTCTTGGTCATGTTTCATACAGCAATGTAAAATACTTGGAATTCAAATTTCTGTTCCAAAATGTACTATACGTAATACCTATCTTTAAGACCAATGGATTTGATTTGATAGTGTTTGATACATGTCACATGGACTCGGATATGGGTGTCCGTTGTGGGTATATATCTAAGCGCCGGTCTCCCTAAATTCATGAATATGAAGGACAAGGGGACTCGGCAATATTTCTATATTTTCCTTATATACCTAAGAGAAAATGGTGCTTTTGTTTTGTGTAATAATAGGACTTTAACATGAACTTTTTAGTAAAAGAAATACAATTAGAGACTTAAACATATTATTTTACAAGTAGATAACATGCTTCTTGGTGAGTATCCAACCAAAAGTGTCGGACACATATCTCATACCCTTGTCCAACAGAGGTACTTTTAACATTTTTAGGAGAGTCCATGTAACATAGCCTAATAACATTGGCATCCTACAGTCTATATGTAGCAGAGCTATGTAATGCTTTTAAATAAATGAATAGAGAATTTTGAGAGCCTATGAAGCCTTCTTTTAGTATTGTGTGATGCAATTCAAGCCCTAGGTTTGATGCATAGTTCTTTTCTTCTTCTTCTTTTTTTTTTCCCCCCACTTTTCTCAGCATTAACGTTCCTATTTTGCAAACACTAGCCTTGCTTTCTCACCCATACAACCCTAGCCATAACAATACACATCAGACAAAATATTGTTCATGTTCACGTCACTGTTCAAGCCACTGTTCATAGTGCTGAACAGTTCTCTAAACAGCCCATTGTTTCCCTTTCCCTTTAACTCTTTTATTACCCACAAACATACCCTAAATCCTCCTATATATAAACAGTTTTTCACAATTCAAGTACTCATTAAACAGCCTCAAAACTCTGCCACATTGCTGCTATAAATTTTAGATTTGAAAGCACAATTTGGAGGAGAGTGTTCACCCTACACATCCTACATCACATGAACTAGTAATTTTTGCGGCATTGGAATGACTGCTGAACTCTTACGCTCTCTTAGGGTGCGTTTGATAAAACTGAAAATTATGTGCTGAATTTTAAGTACTGAAAATTTTAAGTGATTGAATTTGTAATACTGAAAACAGTGCTTCAACTATTGAAATAGAATGCATTCAGTGATTATTTTCAGTAGAAAATTTTCACTTAAAGTTTTCAGTGATTTTTTTGCTACTTTTTCAATTAAGTGGTATATTATCAAACGCACTGAAGAAGAATAAGTGCTGAATCTTTTCATTTTCAGCACTTATTTAGTTTATCAAACATACCCTTAATCTCTTTAGATTCCTGTCAAATGTTGGCGACTCGTTATCACCCTTGGTCGCTTTCATCACTCTCAACATGATGCTAGGGCTTGTTTGTATTGGCTGTGGCTTTTGGATTGTCCATTTAGGCAGAAGCAAACCCCTAACCACAGGGCATGATGGGAATTAAGAAGATTTCCTTAAGACCTCAATCTGCTTCATTCATGATATTTGGGCTGAAGCACCTCTAGCCAAAACGTGTTTTTGGGGCTCTAAACTTTTTATTTTTATTTTTTATTATTATTTTAAAAAGTGAATTCAAAATGGCTAATTTATGTGTTTTGGTTCCAGAAGCACGTTTGGGCCCAAATGTGCATTTGAGAAGTGATTCCAAACAGGCTCTAAATTAATGCTTCTATTTCTTTCTGCAATAATTGTTTCTGATAGAACATCTCCAGAATTAGCTAGTAACTCATATTGTCAGTGAGAAGTTGCACTTGAATTCTATTATTATTTCGTTAGTTATAAAAATGAGGCCACCAATTGTGAGAATGCAAGTTTGAGTGTGTGGCATGCAATTTTGCTAATTTTCCTGAGGGTTAGTCTTCACCCTCTTGATGCGAGACAGAATGTGAGCCTGTGATGGTTGTTTGGCTTTGAATTGAGAAAACGGTGATTTAGGATTAGAGCTAGAAAAGGTAGGGGTTTTCTGAAGAAACTTTGGATCCAACCCAAAAGCTTAAGCTATTCGGTAGAGAGGCCCAACGTGTATATCTAGTCACAGCCAACCCTATGTTTATTCGATGTGGGACATATTATCTATCACGCCTCACGTGCAGTCTCTTCTTGGGTTTGTCACGTGCACCTCTTTGGGTCCTATCATCGTGTAGTCTTTTGCTGGGTTTGTCAATGTTCTAAAAATCGCTAGGCGCTAGTCGGGCGGCAGAGGGGGGCCTAGCGCCTAGGGGCCTTGGCGGATTTTTTTATAAATAAAATTAATTATATAATATATATATATATATACGAGTTATGTGGTACATCTCACCCTCCCCAGACCCCGTAATGGCGGGAGCCTCGTGCACTGGGCTGCCCTTTTTTATACGAGTTATGTGGTGTTAATTAAAAATAATTATAGATTTGTGGTTCAAATAATATATATATATATATATAAAGGTTATGTTATGTGGTGTTTTTTTGGAAATAAGTAAAGATTATTAGAAGGTTTCAATATTTAAAAAACTATTAGGGATCTCTCCATAATTAACTTAAACCTTAAGTGTATATATATACTAATGTTAGGGTTCTTTTTCCAAAGAGTCAGACCAAAATAAGACTCTCTAGCATTCTCACCCTAGCCCGCCTAGCACCGTCTAGGCCCCGCCTAGAGGCCGACTAATCCACTGACCGATTTTCACAAACGCCTAGGGAAAATCTCGGCGGCCGAGAACCGCCTAGCGCCTAGGCGCCGCCTAGGCCGATTTTTAGAACACTGGTCTGTCATCGTGGGGGTGTGGACTATTTTTATTTTTTATTTTTAAAGGGTTGAGAATGGGCCTGACTCTGATACCATGTTAAATTAGAGCATCCAACCCAAAACCAATTGAGAGGGAGAGGGAGAGGGAGAGGTTGGGGTATTTAGTGGGCTGAACAGTGGAGAGAGAGAGAGAGAGAGAGAGAGAGAGAGAGAGAGAGATCTTAAGGCCCTAGGGTTGAGAATGGGGGTGTGGACTATTTTTATTATTTGTTTTTAAAGGGTTGAGAATGGGCCTGACTCTGATACCATGTTAAACCCAAAAGCAATTGAGAGGGAGAGGGAGGGGTTGGGGTATTTAGTGGGCTGAACAGTAGGAGAGAGAGAGAGAGAGAGAGAGAGAGAGAGAGAGAGAGAGAGAGAGAGAGAGAGAGAGAGAGAGAGAGGCCCTAGGCCTTCGTACAAACATGTCAAATCATTTCATATCATTCATCATACTCTACCTTTCAAATGTGTACAAGGGATCTCTTTTATAGGGACGAAATTACAAAAGAGATTACATAATGGATATACTAACTTAGAAATTCTAAAAGGCACATTAATGGTGTTAGCCAAATACATGTACAATGTGACATACTATGTGCATTTGTTCTTGAGAACTAAAAGACCATAAATCTAAGACAACGAACCTAAAAATCTTAATCAATACTAAACATGAACATGTGACTAAAACTAAAGACAATGAACCTAAAATCCAGAATATTCCAAATATAATTCCAAACTAGTCGACAACCTGTGCAAATGCACGGGAGTTTACGAAAAATAGAATGTGCATGTCAGGTAGGGAGATTAAGCTTTTTTTTCTGGGTTGGGCATGAGATTAAGAAAGTCAATACAACAAGCTTGTCTAATTATGACTTATTTTCAAATATGATATATAAAGTTAAGAGTAATGCTATGCTTCCCAAATTAAATCCTATAGTATTTTGTTCCAAATAAAGTACTTTTTAACAATTGTATAACATCCTACACTACTGGTTGGTGATACCACATACCACTGCATGTGGTACAACTGGTAAGTCACTTGGGAAACAAATTTGGGATTCAAATTTAGAGTTTATAGTATCACCCATAAAAATAAAATAATCAATTTTCAATATCAATTTGGTTCTCTGGGGTAGTGAAAATATTTTGAATTCATTAGAGAATACTGAATTCGAAGCACAGAATGAACATTATTGGATACTTTAACAAAGAGAACCGCCTAATGTACACTTCACATTATGGTTGAAAACTGTCAAAATTGGTTACAATAGATCACTTTCTGATCACTACCGACAATTTTTTTCTTTGTCAGCACCAGTGCATCCTCTACAATTTGAATACAACACTCGCACAAAAAAAGACACGACAGAGAAAATAGCAGGTAAGGGAGAGAGGAGAAGGTACAGAAGAGAGGGAGAAAGGAGGAAGAGAAGTGCCTGCTTAGATTGTTGCTAGTCTTCCACCTTTCCTCTACAACATAGTAAGGCTAGTGATACATATGAAAATAGTTGTGATATATATAGCAAACTGGAGAATGCTCCGACCCTTTATGGAAAATGCTATGAAGTTCAATTTTGCAGCCATGGCTTTTCAAATTTTGCGCGATGAACCAAAACATAGGTGAATGGGTGTATAACAACAATTATGGGGGGAAAATAGTTAATTAAATGAGAGAGGTGGATTGTTTCTTTCAATGTAGAGACAGAGATTGGGTCTCTTCTTTATTATATATACATGCACCCAGCAGTGAATTAAATGAGAGAGGTGGATTGTTTCTTTCACTGTGGAGAGAGAGATTGGGTTAATTAAGAGTGTTTTTTACCTCATAATAGTTAGCATTACAATTGGGTGAAAAAATGCAAGAAAAGGGAGAAAAAAAGTACAAACTTCGCGTGGCATAGCTGGGAGGAGTTGTATATTAGTATAGATGGGAATGTCTAAGTACTTTGAATTCTTAGTCTCCATCACCTCTCCATAGGACCCTTAATTACTTGGCGACAAGCATTGGGTATTGTCAGTTTTATTAATCTTTCATTGTTATGTGTTCAACTGACAATTCCATTTATAGGAACCACCATTTCTCCATCGAGTTTTCTTACTCCCTGTTTGTCTGCAATTCAATAGTTGAACAGTCATTTTATGGAAAATCATTTATTTGAATATCTCATTTCTTGTTAGAATAAGCATATAACTCTGTTTACCAGGCTTATTAACTGATAAGGAGTGTAACTATTAAAAGAACGAATTCTCCTTTGTGAGAATCCAATGTAGCAATTTGCATCGTTGGTGTCAAATCGTGAATCAAACCATGAATTGGTTTGCCAAGATTATGATTGTGAATCTTAAGATTCATTTTTTTTCTTTCAAGAATAAATAATTACATATATGTATATGTTGTATACACCTAAAAACACATACACATTATTTAAAAAGCACAAAATAACAATTTAACTCAAGTTTCATGCAACAAAATTAATGCTCAAAATGTGGAAGGTTTGAAACTTAAACTTCAAAGTTCACATTGAACCGTGAATTGTGTTGAGCCGTGAATCATATACTCACATGAATCGACATATTAACTACTGTGCTGAACTATGTATGTGATGGAACCCCTAAAAGGAACTTTAAATGAATTTTTGTTTCTCATCTTGTTTATCTGAGAGGTTTTCTCACTATGGGAGGTGAGAATGGGGGGACTTGTCCGGTGCATTATTATGAAGCGATTAAACATACCTATATTTGTTTAACATAGTTGTCTAATGTTTAATGTAAAAGTGAATGACACTCCTGCAGTTGTTGTGGCGTTGAAAAGCATTATATGTTGGAATTCCATAAGAAGAGATACTTATTTAGTGATCTGCTTGTAGTATTATGAAGAAATGAAGAATGCTGGAGTCCAAGTTACTAAGCATACATTTATGGCACTTATCAATGCATATGCAGCTTGTGGACAGTTAGAGAAGGCAAAACAGGTATTATACTATTTTCATATGTAGCTTGTGGCTGGGTTATCTACTTTTTTCCCTGACCCGCATGTATGTATGTATATATATTGTTGGAGATAATATCTCTTAGATAAGATTTCAATCAAACTAGGAATTAATGTTGATTCTATCTTTGATTGTAATTTGATTTATTTCCTTTTCTTTTCTTTCCTTTCTTTTCCTTTCTTTCCTTTTTCCTGTAACCTAGATTTTTATATATAGTGGTGCTTACAATGAATAAAATCATCACAAATTCTTTTCTAGTTGGTATCAGAGCAAACATATCTCAACCCTAGCCCTTCACCACCTTCGGCCATCCTCCACCACCACCTCCTACCACTGCGCCGCTACCCAACCCCTCGCCGAGCCTCCTCAACACCAAACCCACCTTTGCCACTAAGCCCAGGCCACTCCACCACCCTCCACTACCCTCGGAGACACCCCTAGGCTCATCCATCACCCTCGGCGAGCCCCTCGCAGCCCCAGCCAGTCGCACACTCTTTGCGACTCTCTCTTCGGCAACCTCTCCTACTGCCACCTGCCCTTCTGTGGGCTTTCCTTGCACCCAGGTGATGCATTAGAGCCTTAAGTGCTCTTCTCTCTCTCTCCTTGGGTTACCAAGTGTTCTCCGGTTGCCTTTTGTGCTCTGTTATTTTTTCGGGAAGTTCTTGATCTTCCAATTCCCTATGTGCTCATCAATCTTTGATATTGACTAATCCTGACATCAACGATAAGGAACCTGCTCTTGTTCCCGCTGCTCCTCCCCGTTTAGATCTCTCTCTCTCTCTCTCTCAACATACCCCTGCTCACCGGGTTACAAGTGTGTTAATTGGATATAATTTTGCTGCATGCTCTCGCTCCTTCCGCCTTTATCTTGGGAGTAAAGGCAAGTCAGGTTGGATTTTGGGCACTGAACCGAAGCCGACAATGTCAGGTTCCGCGTTAGATCAGTGGGATATTGACAATTGTACCATCCTGGGATGGTTGTTCAACTCCACTGAAGATCGTATCTACCACATGTTTATGTTCCATGACTCTGTTCATAGTTTATGGACATCTCTGACACAAATGTATGCTTACAAGTGCAATGATTATCGTATTTTCGAATTATATTGGGAGGTCTCTCAAGCTTCTCAGGCAATTTTGGGTCTCTCAATTGCTTGTTACTTTGGTTTTCTTCAGGCCCTGTTGGAGGAACTTGCTTAATATGTGTAATACTTTGTATTTCTGTAATATGTTATATGAGTAAAGACGTATTCCTCTTTGAGATACTTATATGAGTTTAGCTTTACCTTTGGTATAATTTGTATCCCAATCGATTGCCTTTTCTTGGATACTAATTGATTGGCATCATATACCAATCGATTGGATCATTTAATACCTAACCCTAATCGATTGGCAACCAATCGATTGGAAGAACTTGTTTTGGTTCCTTTGCTTTGGCTGGGGATTAGCCACGTGAACTCTTATCTCTCTCTATATATAAGCCCATTTTGGACGATTTTCTGTTTGAGAAAAATCAGAGAGTGAGGGGGAGAGTTTGTGTGTGTTTTATATATATACACCATATACGAAAATTCTCAGGAAAAGGCGCCCTCTCTTTATTAAAGAGAGCGCCTTTGTTTTGGCTGTCAGATCGTGTTTAAAAACTTTGAAATGACAGAACTGCCCTTAAATGAAAACACAATCCGACAGCCAAAACAGAGGCCCTCTCTTTAATAAAGAGAGGACGCCCTTTCCTGAGATTGACTGCACATATATACACACATATATACATTCATCAGTGTTCTAAAAATCCTCCTAGGCCTCCGCCTAGGCCCTGCCCAACCGCCTGGATTTTCACCTAATCCTTGCAAAAATCCCACAGGGATTTAGGCCTGGTCTAGACCCGGCCTAGGCCTCCTAGGCCGGCCCAAGAGGCCGCCTAGGCCTAGGCGGCCTCGGAGGCTTAGGGGTGGAATTGTCATTTTCTTGAAATAATAACAAGGGCAAGCCCTAATAATCCCCTAAGCCACCACACCACAGTCGTTCATTCAATTGACTACCAAGATTAAGAGAAAGAGAGAGAGACTGAAGATGACTCACGAGTCACGAGAACTTCATGAAGTCGATTTTGTATCTGATGAGGATACAGAGGAAGAGGGTGATGAGGAGTATGAGTTTGAGTCTGATGGAGAGAGAGTGTTGGAGCAATATGGAGAAGAAGAGTTGGAAGCTCAGTTTGAGTCTATTAGAATTGTTTCTGTATTATTTATTTTGCTTGAAAATACTAGGCCTCCGCCTAGGCCCCTAGGCCCTAGGCCCCCCCTTGCGGCCCGCCTACCGCCTAGGGATTTTTAGAACACTGACATTCATACACACACACACACACAGTGATCAGAAGAAGAGAAAGAGAAGGAGACCAGAGAGAGAAAGAAAGAGAAGGAAGAGAGAAGGAGACAGAGGAAGAAGAGAGAGAAAGGAGCCACCATTGAAGCTTCCAAAGCTTCAATACACTACCCAAACACACCCTCATCATCTAAGGTGAGTTCTAAACTCACTTGGTAGCGTGTTTAGATTGTATTACATGTTTCAAAAAAGGAAAGATGTATTGAATATGTCCCTCCCATAATTCTGTTCTGGACTGCACATTTTGGGGAAGAAGACATTGTCCCAATCGATTGGGACTTTTCCCAATCTATTGCTATTGTTGTGACTCCAATTGATTGGTATTTTTCTCAATCGATTGGTATTAGTTGTGACCCAATCGATTGGCCTTTTGTACAATCGATTGGTATTGATTTGGACCCAATTGATTGTTATTATCTTTACCCCAATCGATTGGACCCTGATCCCAATCAATTGGTATTAGTTGTGACCCAATCGATTGGCCTTTTGTGCAATCGATTGGTATTGATTTGGACCCAATCGATTGTTATTATCTTTAGCCCAATTGATTGGACCCTGATTCCAAAATAATTAGAAAATTATTACAAGTTATGAGACGATATAGATTAAGTTCCATTGATAGTATCTTCTCTTTAAACCAACCATTAATCGTCTTGTTACGCAAAGACCAACATACTCTAAGAATTTGATGAACAACTTGACAATACGAATATCCGGATACACCCTTGACCACAGTCCACATACGTTAGGACAACGTTGATCGGAGTATATCAATCCATGTCATACCAAGAATGTACCATTGATTGCAGTCCACATTCGTTAGGACACCGTCACTCAATAGACATCACCCTGAATCACAATATAGACATACCGTTGTTTCAATCCACATACATTAGGACACCGTCAATCAATGTATGCCATGGATATACCATTAATTACAGTCCACATACTTTAGGACGCCGTCAATCAATGTATAGCACACTAAGCCACGACTTATGCAGTCAAACCTCCGGATCAGTGATTGCAGTCCACATACTTTAGGACACTGTCAATCCATGCCCAATCACGTATAATAATGATAGCAATCCACATACGTTAGGAATCAATTGGGGTCACAACAATGGCAATAGATTGGGAAAAGTCCCAATCGATTGGGACTACGTTTTCTTTCCCAGAATGTGCAGTCCAGAACAGAATTATGGGAGGGACTTATTCAATACATCTTTCCTTTTTTGAAACATGTAATACAATCTAAACACGCTACCAAGTGAGTTTAGAACTCACCTTAGATGATAAGGGTGTGTTTGGGTGGTGTATTCAGGGTCCAATCGATTGGGGTAAATGTTATAACAATCGATTGGGTCCAAATCAATACCAATCGATTGCACAAAAGGCCAATCGATTGGGTCACAAAATTGTGACCCAATCGATTGGCCTTTTGTGCAATTGTGACCCAATCGATTGGCCTTTTGTGCAATCGATTGGTATTGATTTGGACCCAATCGATTGTTAGAACCTTTACCTTAATTGTAACCCAATTGATTGGCCTTTTGTGTAATCGATTGGTATTGATTTGGACCTAATCGATTGTTATAACCTTTACCCCAATCGATTGTGTGTGGACGTAGAATTGATGGACAGTGTCCTAACGTATGTGGATTGCTATCATTATTATACGTGATTGGGCATGGATTGACGGTGTCCTAAAGTATGTGGGCTGCAATCACTGATTCGGAGGTTTGACTGCGTAAGTTGTGGCTTAGTGTGGTATATATTGGTTGACGGTGTCCTAAAGTATGTGGACTGCAATTAATGGTATATCCATGGCATACATTGATTGACGGTGTCCTAACATATGTGGATTGAAATCAACGGTATGTCCATATTGTGATTCAGGGTGATGTCTATTGAGTGACGGTGTCCTAACGAATGAGGACTGCAATCAATGGTACATTCTTGGTATGGCATGGATTGATATACTCCGATCAACGGTGTCCTAACGTATGTGGACTGTGGTCAAGGGTGTATCCGGATATTCGTATTTGTCAAGTTGTTCATCAAATTCTTAAGAGTATGTTGGTCTTTGCGTAAATTAATGGTTGGTTTGAAGAGAAGATACTATCAATGGAACTTAATCTATATCGTTTCATAACTTGTAGTAACTTTCTAATTGTGATACCTCGTTAGTATTTTACTCACTCAGCTCTCAGTAAGCTGATGGCCGTTATTGCCTTGACATTCCCCGTCCAGACTACCCTGTCCCCATTAATGTAGGTGATGGAGCCTACAATGACGGCTACTGTCCAGAAGGGGATTATGCAGAGGGTGGTCTCATTAATGACGGTGATGCCGGGGAGGGATACGACGCCGACGACTACATCTACTACTCTAGTTGAAGACTCCAAGATAGTTATATTTCTGTTAAACTTTTATAAAGGGTACTTAGGCATATGTTGTCTCCAGACTTTTTATGTTCCTGTTGTAGACTCTGATATGTAATAACTAGAATTCTGTGTTATACGCAGTTGTTTATATTACTGCCTCTTTATTATTCTGTTGTTTAGAACTATGTGGTATGGACAATCATGTGACCTCACCAGCCATGGCCTACAGACCCAAAAAGGAATATATTCTCTATTTTTGCTGCTCCGGGGCGTGACAATATGAACCACTCAGTGGTTTTCCTGCTGAGGCTGCCACTATTGCCCTTCGCTGCCTCAATCGCCAGAACACCTACCAGTTCTGATTGGCTAAATTGACATCTGTTCGCCTTATTATTTCTTTAGCGGCTTCTCATTCCTGGCCATTACACCAAATGGATGTAAAAAATGCGTTCTTGAATGGTGATTTGGATGAAACTATATATATGGATTCCTCCACCGGGTTTTCGGGCTGAGGGGGAGTATTCAGGGAAGGTCTGTTGCCTACGGAAATCTCTGTATGGACTGAAGCAGTCACCTCGTGCGTGGTTTAATCACTTCAGTGATATTATTTCCCTGGGATTCACTCGATGTCATTCTGATCACACCTGTTTCACTCATCGTCGTCCTGATAGCCAATCTGTGATTATTTTAGTATATGTGGATGATATCATTATTACAGGTGATGATGCTCCAGGTATTATCATAGTTAAGAAAGCTATGAGTCAGTCCTTTGATGTTAAGGATTTTGGCCCTCTTCGGTACTTCCTTGGGGATAGAAGTTGCACGCTCTCGTTAAGGAATCTCATTGTCTCAAAGGAAATACACTCTGAATCTTCTCAAAGATACTGGTATGATGGGATGTTGACCAGCCTCGACTCCTATGGATCCGAATTATAAGTTGACAAGCGAGTCTGGGGAACCTCTACCGGATGCATTAATTTATCAACATCTGGTTGGTCATCTTATTTATTTGACCAACACTCGATCTGACATCACGTGATTGGTCATCTGGGGAACCTCTACCGGATGCATTAGTTTATCAACATCTGGTTGGTCATCGATGACATACCATATCTGATTTTTCGTGCTTCACCAAAGGTTCTCTCTCTCTTTCGATCCCCATCTCTCTTAATCTATCGCAATGTTCAAGTTCAAGCTTCCTTTAGGTCATTTGTGTGTGTCGAGGTGTATGTGTGTCGAACTCTCTGTGTGTGTCGATCTCGTTGTGTGTCGCTCGGTGTTTGTGTGTGTGTGGGGGGGGGGGGGGGGGGGGGGGGGGTGAGTGTTTTGAGGATAATCTTAGGCTTCTTAGCCATTTAGGGTCTTTTATACAGTACATATCTATACACTCCTCAAAAAAAAAAAAAAAAAAACAAAAATAGAAGATATACATATCTTTTCTTTCTTTCTTTCTTTTTTTTTTTTCTTTTTATTTATTTATTTATTTTATTTATTTATTTTTTATAGTAAGATATACACCAAATGATCAAAAGGTAAAATATACACACCTTAAAGCATCTCCAATCCTTGAACCAAACCCATATCAAACTTGAATTTGGTTCAAAATCCCCTATAGTGCTCTCCAATCCTTGAACCAAATTCATTCCAAAGTGAGTTTAACCAAATCTCATACCAATTATATGTGCATAATTATCAAAACTAGATTGGCGATGTCTGAATTGAATGACATGTGCTTATATAATTGGTACATTGTGTATTGTGGTAATCTATTAGGCCAATTTTACTATTCTTATTAATTTAGAAATTTTCATCATTTTTTCATTTTTTTTAACCTTCAATCTAGTGTATTGTTGCGCATCACCCGGTACAGGCCGTGGCGCTGCGACCCTGAGTCATCACAACGGACTCGGATATTGCGACCGATACCGCGACTTTGAACCATGTTTTGGTTATTACATATATCGTTTGAACATCTTGGATCGGTGGGCTTTGAAACCGAGTTGACTCGGCTGAGACGACTCGGTTTCGGTCGATCCTTTGAACCCTGGTCTGGATGGTGCCTAGCTGCCAGCCTGCCTCCCTTTCAGGAACTTCAACAGATGCTTCCTTACCACTTATGGCTTGATTGTAGCCTTTTTTTTTCATCTGACACTACAATTGTTTGATATATAGTCTACAGTCGGCTTATGAAATACTTTATGCAGTTTTGCAACTTTTGTCGATCACAAGGGCCGTTTGGGAGGGCAGTGGCTTTTGCATTTGGCCAGAAGCAAAAACCCTAATTACAACGAATCGGTTTAAAAAGAAATCGTCAAACTATTTATTTTGCTTCCCACATCATGTTTGGTTGAACCACCCTATGTAGCATGGATATGAACTCGCGACACGGATATGGCATGATACGAACATGCCGATGCGGCAAATCCTAAAAATGCAGGGTATGGACACTGCTAGGATACAACTAATAAATAATTATATCTTTGAATTAAATATACAATTCGCAGTCCAGGATTCTCAAAAACACCAATTGCTTTCCTCAATTTTACTATATTAAAACTATTGCTCAAAATTTAAAAAGCATTTCTAATGAGAGACCACCATGCCGAGTTCACTCGCGTGTCCGACCAAGTTGGCTGTGTGTCCGATACTAGCTCAAGGTGTGTCCAATGTTAAAAAATTTAAGACACGTTTTTTAGCGTGTCTGACACGTGGTGACGCGTGTCCGACGAGTGTCGCTGTCTGCGGAGACGGCACCCAAAGTGAAGTGTCCGTGCTATGGAAGCACTTTTGTCGGTGTCTGACACGGACATGATGCGGAAGCACCTTTGGAGCCGCGTCAACCAAAATGTGCTTTTGGGCTCTAAAGTACTTCCTAAATTCAGTTCAAACAAGCTACTTAATATGTTTTTAATCCAAAGAAGTACTGCTGGGCCCAAATGTGCATTTGGAAAGTGATTCCAAACATGCCCCAATTCATCTAGTTTTAGATTTTGGTGTCGCCTTCTAGTTTTAGTAAAGTGCAGTAGCATATGTTTTGCCTTGTTGCTTAATTTAGATCTTTTTGTAGCAGTAGAACTGTTAACAGTGTATTTTGTGAAGCTTAGGTTAATCAAATGATTAACCAAGGTATATTTATATATTATTAAGAGAGCAAAGCATAATATTACAATAGTGTCCTTGACACTTATAAAATAAAAAATAAAATCTAATATCTAACACTCCCCCTCTAGCTTGGTACAATGATACCCCTCGATCCCAGTTTGCTCAACATATCATGAAATTGTCTAGAACCAATTCCTTTAGTGAGAACATCCGCCAGTTGATCACAGCTTTTCACAAACGGAGTGCAGATATTTCCATTGTTCAGATTCTCTTTAATAAAATGTCTGTCAATCCAATGTTCTAAAACTCGCTAGGCGCTAGTCGGGCGGTGGAGGGGAGCCTAGCGCCTAGGGGACTAGTCGAGCGCCTAGGCAGGGCCTTGGCGGAAAAATTATTTTAAAGCAAAATTAATAATATAAAAACAATTCTAATATTAAAAAAAGTCACATTATCAACAATGTAAGTTAAATAGGTGCTTACAAACAAACTAAGCTTCCAACTCTTCTTCTCCATATTTTAAAGCAAAATTAATAATGTAAAGACAATTCTGAAATTGAGATTAGTTCACAAAACAATGAAAATGAAGCTCAAGAACGTGAAGTTAGTCAAATTCTTGATTATTTGGTCAGATCAAAAAATTCATTTTCAGACATTGACCAAACATCAACAAATGAAGAAACCCTACAGGCGAGTATACAGGTATGTGATTAAAAAAAAAAAACAATATGCAGAAAACCTACAGGCGAGTATACAAGTACGTACCTCTCGGTCCTCTCCTCCTCCTCCTTCTTCTTCTTCTTCTTCTTCTTCTTCTTCTTTCTTCTTCTTCTTGGCGTCGATCTCTCTCTCTCTCTCTCTCTCTCTCATGTGGTGTGTGTGGGAATGAAATAAACGAAACGCAAAAAAGATTAATGAGATTTTTTTTTGGTTAAAGTTTCCGCCTAGAAGCGCCTAGACCCTCGCCTAGTGCCTTGGGCGATTTTCCAAACGCCTAAGCAAAAATCTCGGTGGCCGGGCACCGCCTAGCGCGCTTTTTAGAACACAGTGTCAATCTCAACATGTTTAGTTCTGTCATGTTGTATCGGATTGTATGAAATACTAATAGCAGCCTTACTATCACAGTACAACTTCATTGAATCACCAACCTCTAGTTTTAAGTCTTTCAACAAGAAGTCTCTGATATCTCCCCCAATCAACCATTGCTCCATTGCTGTCATCACTTAGTTTTTGATTGAATTCAATGGGAGTATCACATACTCTACTCCCAAGCATTCCAGTCTCACTTAGGAGATCAAGAACATACTTCCTTTGAGAGATGAAGATTTCATGTTTAGACCTCGCAACTTGAATCCCAAGAAAGTATTTCAGTTCTCCTAGATCCTTTATTTCAAACTCCTTTGCCATATATCCCTTGAGACGTTACATTTCCTCTAAGTCATCACCTGCACACAATGAGTGCAATAGTCTTACCTTGGAAGGAGTGCTTGATGAATAAGGTGTGGTCAGCTTGACTTTGTCTAAAGCCATACTTGTACATAGCCTGTGTGAACCTCTCAAACCATGCCCTCGGAGACTGTTTAAGGCCATAAATGCTTTTTTTAACCCATAATCCTTGCCTTCTGTTTTGTGATTCTCAAATCCAGGAGGAATGTCCATGTATACCTCTTCTTCTAAGTCACCATATAAAAAGGCATTTTTAACGTCAAACAATTGCAATGGCCATTCTCGGTTAGCTGCTAGAGATAGAAGGATCCTAACAGAATTCATCTTAGCCACCGGTGCAAATGTCTCCTGATAATCCACCCCATAAGTCTGGGTGAATCCTTTGGCAACGAGACGGGCTTTAAACCTCTCAACGGAGCCATCTGCCCTGTGCTTCACTGTATACACCCACTTGCACCCCACAGTTCTTTTTCCCGTAGGTAACTTAGTCAATTCCCAAGTGCCATTCTTGTGGAGAGCATTCATCTTCTCATCCATGGCATATTTCCACTTAGGATCATTGAGAGCATCCTGAACATGGTTAGGTACAGCAATAGAGGTAGTACTTGAAAGAAACACACGGTAAGTAGAGGATAAGTATGAGTAGGACACAAAATTTGAAATAGGGTATTCAGTACAAGATCTAACACCCTTACGAAAAGCAGTAAGAACATCAAGGTCACTAAACTCAACAGGTAAGGAGTTATTTAGATTACCTGAATCACAATCAAGGTCAGTTGGAGCCTCACCAGTTGGAGTAAATGACTGTAGAGAAATAGGAGCATTGGTCTTAACCTCTTTGTTTCTTCTCTTACTCCATGTACCCTTGGAATAAACCAACAATTCTTTTTTCCTTTGAGAATAACTCTCCCTGTTTAGGAGTATTTGGCTCTACTTCCAGCACCTCCTCTACTTCCACATTCCTAGTTTCCTTCTCTTTTTGAGGTGACACACTATTAGGGATAATAGGAATTTCCGATGAAGTACCAAGAATCTCTTCACTCTACTTCTCCCCCTGAAGAGGTGACTTGGTATGCCCCAAAAAAGGAACAGATTCATGAAATGTGACATCCATAGACACGTACCACCTTCTAGACATTTGTAACTTTCTGGGTAGGAGAGTATCTCACGAAGACACACTTAAGAGCCCGAGGGTCTAACTTCCACGAGTAGGTGAGTGATTGTGAACAAAACAGGCACACCAAAGACCTGAGGAGGAATAGAAAAAAGGGAAGAGGAAGATTCAGATAAGAGTTCAATGGGAGCCCGTTTATGGAGAACCTGAGTGGGCAGTCTATTAATGAGGTACGGAGCCGTAAGAACCGCATCACCCCAATATGATTTGGGAGCATTAGCCGTGAAAAGCATAGAACGAGCAACATTAAATAAATGACGATTCTTGCGTTTGCTACCCCATTTTGTTGCGGGGTGTCAGTGCAAGACGTCTGATAAATAATCCTTTGGGAACAAAAAATTTTCCTAGACCGAATCTATGTATTTTTCCCCTTTATCAGAACGTATTATCTGAATTTCCTTTCCAAATTGTGTAAACACCATTTGATAGAAGTTCTGGAAAATAGAAAAAACTTCATTTTTGTTTTTCATCAGGTAAATCCATGTGTTTCGTGAATAATCATCAACAAAGCTAAAAAACCAACAATAATTTTTTAAGACAAAATACGAGAAGGACCCCATACATCATAATGGACCAAAGTGAAAGAAGCTAAACTTTTATTAATACTCGGAGCAAAAGATGCCCGGTGATGTTTCTCTAGTTCACACGACTCACATAAATATTCTGAAACATCTTTATTAACAAGTAAAGACGGAAATAAATGCCTAAGTAAATAAAAGGAGGGGTGGCCTAATCTCCCATGCCAAAGCAAAAAATATCTGTAGACTTATTCTCAGAAACTGTAGTGTGGTGCGCTCCTTTGGTTCCTACATCCAATAGGTAAAGACCATGCTCCTCTCTACCACTGTCGATCGTCCTCCGAGTGGTCCTGAAAAACACAATAGGAAGGAAAAAATGTTACACTACAATTAAGATCACGAGTGATACGGCTAATAGATAAAAGGTTAGAAGTGAAACTCGGAACATGTAAAACAGAAGACTGAGGAAGGGATGGTGTGGCATGAATGACACCCTTTCCTGAAACAGAAGAAAAGGTGCCATCGGCGGTACGAATTTTTGCTTGACCCGTAGGAGTATACACAGAAAATAAATCAGATGAACTAGACGAATGATCTGAAGCACCAGAATCAATAATCCAAGGGAGCGATGAGTGAGACAAACATGCTGTGGCAGAGTGTACTAAGTTACTTGTCTGGGCAAATGAAGTGGTAGCACCTGTGGAAGTAGACGGAGAGCGACGAGTCATCAGGTTACGAAGAGCATCTAAACCCCGCAAAGCATCCTCATGCTCCGTGGTAGATAAAGGGGCTGATGGAGATATCCCTGGCTGAGCTGTGGACCCAGAGTCAGTAACATCAATGACCTTAGTATGGTGGGCACGAGATTGCCCACCACTGCCGCCACGTCCCCCACGACCGCCAGAGCGACCTCCACGTGTCCCAGGCGAACGTCCATGAAGACTCCAACAAGTAGCCCGAACATGTCCCCGACGATTGCAATAATCACACCATTTCTGCGACTTCTTGGAAGAGTCAAACCCACTCAAAGAAGGTGTACCACGAGGCTGCGGAGGGCCCGCTGGAGGAGGAGCAGAAACAAGGGCAGAGTGTTCGGTAAAGGTAACCGAAAGCATAACAGAACGGCGACTCTCCTCGTTCTGGACAAAAGCAAATGCTTCCCGAAGCGTGGGAAGAGTATCCATCCCAAGCACCCTACTACGAACAAAATCATACTCGGAATTAAGCCCTTGAAGAAACGTGAATACCCGTTGCTTCTCTAGAAATTTCTGATACCCAATAACGTCCTGAGGACAAGCCGAATGATAGTCCTGGAGATGATCAACACGTTTCCACTGGGTAGTGAGAAAAGTGTAGTACTGAATAACTGTTATAGTCCCCTACTCGGAGCTATCAATCACCCTAGACAACTTAAACTCTTGAGCATAATTTCCCTTATGGGAGTAGGTACGAGCAACGGTATCCCAAATATTGTGGGCAGAAGCCTTCACCAATTTCGGATACCATAGAATGAATTAGCCATGCTCTAACAAGGGCATTCTCAACCTTCCATTTAGCAAAACCACCATCAGTAACATTCAGTGCTTGAATAGTCCCATCAATATATCCCTCCTTCGCTTTCCCTTCCAAGTAGAGAAGAACAAACTGTGACCAAGATACATAATTTTGGCCATTGAACAAAAAGGTCGTGATTTTAAGAGTTGGGTTGTCCTGGGGAGCAACTAACTGGCTCATCTAAGGCTGTTGAGCATCTCCAGGTGACGTAGTCTTATCGTCAACCATGGTGTCAACAAGCGAAGGAAACACCCATAATAATCACACCTAAAAAAAACGAAGGCAGGGAGTAAACTCGGGACGTTAAGACATACGGATCAGCAAGATGCTGATCTAGGGTTCATAATAGAGCCCGAAAAAAACTGAAGCTAAACGTCAATCAAAACGAAGAACCCGTAATGATGTGAGGATGGAAAAAGGGAAAACAGACTAAAAAGGATGGTATATAGATGGTGTGGCAGATTCAGATCAACATAGAACAATTAGAAGGGCTGGAATATCGTGTATAGGATTCAGATGGGCTAGGAATGTAGTGTATAGGTCTCGGTTTTGACCAGGGAGGTGGTGTATGGGGCTTGGCTGGATTGGGTGGTGTGGTATGGGGTTCGGCGCAGGCTGGGGTGGAGGTATGAGTTGCGGCGCAAGCTGGGGTGGAGGTATGGGTTGCGGCACAGGCTGGGATGGGTAGTGGTGAGTGGCGCATGTGGCGGTGGGCGGTGGTGTTGGATGGCGCAGGTGGTGGTGGGTGTTAGGGCTGCCGGCGGGTGATGGTGGGGTTAGTTAGTTCTGATACCATGTTAATAATGTATTTTGTGAAGCTTAGGTTAATCAAATGATTAACCTAGGTACAAGGATCAAAATTTCCTTCTGTTTCCGTTTCCTAGGTCATGGAAACGAAACAGTCATGGAATCTCGAAATTCCATGGATTCCATCGAAAAAACTTTGTTTCTTTTGTTTCCATCGAAACATAATTGTTTCCATCGAAACAAACCTATGATTCCGCATCGTTTTATTTACTTCCAACGAAACATACTTTTTTCCATCGAGATAATCATGCGGTTGTGTACTTGTCATATGAACAACCGCTTATTAGCTTACTATGTACTTATATGTATCTTTTGCATTCTATGAAGTGTTTTGTGGATTCTATGAAGTGTTTGACAGTAAATTGGCGACTTAATCCTCATGTATTTTCAATTTGAACTACACATTTTTAATGCAGCATTACATATATAGACCTCTCAAATGTTCAATTAATCAATTATTAGCTTTATTCACGCATATAGTTAAGTTTGAAGTTATGTTTCCCCATGTTTCTCAATGTTTCCAATTTTTTCCACTATTTCCACATGTTTCCGAAATGTTTCCGAAACGTTTCCATTTCTGGGTAGACCGAAACAATAGACCGAAACGAAATTTTGATCCTTGCCTAGGTATATATATTATTAAGAGAGCAAAGCATAATATTACAATAGTGTCCATGACACTTATAAAATAAAAACTAAAATCTAATATCTAACAAGAACAACATATTTTTCTTTCACAGTTTCTACCTACTTCCCTCATCAATCAAACTTTCTGTCCATATTTTACACCCGCCCTAATCTTACCAGCCACTTTAAATTCCTTAATAAGACTGAATGCCATTCAATCTCCTCATCACTACGCAAATACACTATTTTTTTTAATAGAATGACCTGATAAATTAATTTACAAAGTGAACGAACTTGTCATCCCTAATAAACATCTTTAAGCATCGCTGTTCCTTCACTAAATTTTTGTTCTTACCTCATCTATTTCCAATATGTTTGTCGTTTGCAAAACCCCATGGTCTGTTCTTGTACATCGTGAAGTAAATGTCTGGTTTATATACTCCGTTTTTGTTAGTTGTCTTTTTCACAGGAGTCTATCGTATTCTTTGGTGTTCAAACCAAACACTTTTCACTGGGTTTCTTTTTCACTTTCTTTATTCTGTGTGTAATGGAGTATGATACGTTTTGCGTATTTCCTTCTGGAGACCATCTGCTCTTCGATGCCAGATTGACCATTTGCTTTATATATAAAGGTGCTTTCTGTCCTATTACATGAAGGTAGTAGGATGGCATTGCGTTCAATTTTGAAGGAAAGTACTTGCCACCTCATTAAAATATGGGTAATAATACAGGTGTGCAACTGGGGAACTAAAGTAATTTACTTTAGCTCCCTTAAAGAATTATTCTACTGTCCTTACTTTAATTAGTTGGCAGGGACTTTTTTTTTTGTCAAAAACAGTAGGTTGGCATTTCCCATAAATATAAAATGAGATATTTTATGATGATCTCAGTGCACGAATTTATTTGCAGGTAGTCTTGGACAAAGGTATACCCGTGAAGAGCTTAAATGAAATTAAATGTGTGCTAGTCTCAGCTCTTGCGTCGCATGGACAAATGTCCGATGCCCTTAACATATATGAGGAAATTAAACAAGCTGATTACATTCTGGAGCCAAGAACCATCATATCTCTTATTGTAAGTTTCTTGAGGCTCTACTTGATTCATGGATTTACTGAGGGAGAAGGAAGGAAACACTGGGGAAAGGCTTTTGTAAGTTTGCTTAATAAGGAAAACAACGATATAAATTTTAAGGAAAAGAAAATAGTGTGAAGATTAGATTTAAATTTTTGGATATTGTGAGTCACGGTCCTTCCTCTTCGCTTGAGTTCCTATTATGTTATGAAAATATGGAAGAAAGCACTAGGATAAACGTTAGGGAATTGGTTTTCCTTTTTTCACTTTCCTTTTCCTTCGCTAAATCCACAAACCAAACAGAGCCTGAATGAATCTCTAACATGTTATACATTGTGAAAAACCTAACCTTTTCTTAACCACTCTTCAGGAGCACCTTCAATCTGAAGGAGAGCTGAGTAGATTGCTTCAGCTACTCGAGGAATTACATGATCCAGATTATTGGATTGATGGTTGCTTCAGAGTCATCTTATATTCCATTCGGCACAAGCATTTAAGGTCCATTGACACTGTATCGTTACTTAAGGGCCTCTTTGGGAATGCTTAAAATAGGGTCTAGTTCAATCCCAGTCTCATTTTTATATGCTTTGTATGAGAACCAAGTGTATGTTGGTTTGACAAAGAATCGATTTTAAGAGACATACTAGATTGGGCATGGACTCTTATACAAGAAATGGACATCCACCAAACATTTGCACTTAAACAACTGGTTCACTTATGAACGACAAAACCAATTCTTTGCCTTTCCAAACAGCCCCTTAAAGTGATCCTTTCACAATAACTAGCTTGCTTACATTGATACTTTCTTTGGTTTAGTTCTGCCGTTGATTTGCTCAAGCGAGTCAGAGAATTGTGCACTGATGAAGTGGCTAGAGAAGTTATTTTTGATGAGGTTGTTTTGTTTTTCCCCTTGTAAATGACATACAAATATTTTTATCATGCTTTTTAATTAAGTAATGCTATGCTTCCCAAATTTTGTATCTCTACTGTGGACCACCTCCAATAATGGTGGGACTACTTCAAAATCCTACTACGAAAATCAGGTGTCCGTTGCCACGTGTTAGGAACCACATTTGTGATGCAAATTTGGGAAACATAGTGTTGTATTGGAGCATCCAACCCAAAACCAATTGGCAATGGGTTGAGTAGTCCCATGATCTTATATATTACTCCCTCTGTCCCATATTAAAAGTTTCTTTTGGGAATTCCAACTTATTAAGGGTACAACCTTGATTTTGGTGAGATTTTCAACTTTCCAATATTGCCCTTTTTGAAATTCAAAATTATAGTGTCACATCAAAAAAAGAGAGGGAAGAGTTGGATATAATAAAGGGCAAATTTGGAAAATGTGTATTAAAGTACTTTGACTTTTCAAAGAGGACTCTTAAAATGGGACATCAAAAAATGGCATCAAGGACTCTTAATATGGGACAGAGGGAGTAAGTAGCAAGGCTTTAAATTCCCCATGTGGGATATTATAATCTCAACACGCCCCCGCACGTGTGGCATGACTGGGGCCAAACATGTGGATCACTGAGAAGGGTAACGTGGAGCACATGTGGCCAAACTAGGCCTAACAGTAACCTGCTCTCATACCATATTGAATTGGAGCATCCAACCCAAAACCAATTGGCAATGGGTGGAGTAGCCCCATGATCTTATATATTGAGTAGCAAGGCTTTAAATTCCCGATGTGGGATTATAATCTCAACACATAGCATTACTCTTTTTACATTTATCGTCGTATATTGCTATTATACTGTGGAAGCATTAGACGCCTCGTGTCATTAATTCAACTTTCCTCATTTTCTTAATCTTCTATTTCTTTTGTTCAATTTTCTAGTGGCAGTGCAATCTTGGTACATTTAGTGTTTAGACCCGAAATTTCTTCCTTCTTCCACATTTTTGATTTTATATGAACAATATCAATATATGATGTGTATTTGTAGAGAAAATAAGTTGTTTTTGTTAATTGCTATTTTCTATCATGATTAGTAGGGCTATAGAGCTAGTATTGGAATTTTGGAAACTTTGGAAGATCATATTCTTATGCTTACTATCTACATAGTGATTGTACGTTATGATGTTTAAATTGGTATTTGGTGATTTCTAATGTTATTTAATGTTAAAATGCAATTATGCATAGGTATTTTGCCAAATTGCCGAGATGGAACCTACAGATTTGCAGATTGGCATGGATTTGCTTCGAGCCACTAAGGAAGTGCTTGACATTCACCCTTCACGAAAAAGTCTTGATTTTCTCCTTAGTGCTTGTGTTTCTGCCAAAGATTTAGACAATTCTCTTTTGGTTTGGAAAGAATATCAGACTGCTGGCCTTCCTTACAATATTTTAAGTTCTCTAAGGTAATAATGCTTTCTGTTCTTATTTTCAGCTTTTATGCTATGGTTGGTAGGAGGGATGAAAAAAATTGAAGGGAAGGGAGGAGGGAGGGAAGAGGTATCCCAAGGGAAGGTAGCCTTCCTTCCAAAATTAGAAGGGGATGGAGGGAAATAATGGATTATTGTTTGTTTCATTACTGCACCCTTATATGGCAAAGATATGATTTTTTTAAGGGGGGAAAAGTCAATAGAGCAGAGATGATTTTTCTCTCTCCCAATCCGCCCATGTTTGGACGTATTGAAATTTGTGGGTTTGGAGTTATGTAGCATGGATATGGACACATGACACGGACACGATATGACACGGAGACTTCGAAACTGCAAGTCCCAAAAATATAGGATACGGAGACGGCTAGGATACTACGAAAAAAAGTAAATAAAAATATAATCTAGTTCAAGTACAAAAAATATATATATATAGCCAGGCTCTAAAGAGGGCGCCCTCCCTTTATTAAAGAGAGGGCCTCTGTTTTGACCGTCGGATTGTGTTTAAAAACTGTGAAATGACAACACTGCCCTTAATGAAAATACGATCTGACAGCCAAAACAGAGGCACTCTCTTTAATAAAAAGAGGGCGCCCTCTATAGAGAATTTTCATACATATATATTTATATATAAAGGGAGGATTAAACATCAACATTACATTACATATCCATCCCTAGAAACTAGGCAAGTAGCAACTTAACAAGATTGTCCTAACTCCTAACATCAAAACCCTAAGAGACTAATGTAACAAGAAAAGTGTAGAGATGAATAAAGATTGAAAAAGAATAACATCAACTAATTTACCTCCAACAAGCTGAGAGTGGAAGAAGAAGAAAGTCGTCACATAGAGTTTGCGGAGTAAGAAGCCGAAGCCCTTGCTGTTGTCCCTCACCGAATCCCTTGTCATCGTCCCTCGCTGTCATCTCTTGCCTCAGCCGAAGCCCTCGCTGTCGTCGCCTCAGCCAAATATTTATTTTGGTTTGTGGCATTTGTCGATCAAAAGGGCTAGGGCTGGGCTTATATATATATATATATCTACTCTTACTTTCTATATTTCGTATCTATTCCCCCCCTCCAAAAAAAAAAAAAAAGGGAAAAAAAAAACCTTATTTTAATAAGGCCACCATGTCGTATCCTGAAATTGTCTTCGAAGTGTCCGGACGTGTCTTGCCGTGTCTCGGACATGTCCGATATTACAAATTAACTAAAATTAATTTAGGCACGTGGATTGCCGTGTCCCGCACGCGTTTTCGTGTCCTGCAAGTGTTAGAAACGCAAATGGCACCCAAAATGAACTGTCTGTGCTACATAGGTTCGGAGGTGTCTAATTGGTGGGCTCAGACGTCTATCGTCTTTCCTTCCCTCCTCCTTCCATCCTACCTAACAAGTGACTCTCCCCTCTTCCCTCCAGCCCTCTCCCTCCTTCTCAGCTTCCCTCGTACCAAACATGATGTTAGTCATATACAGTACTACTTTATTGAGTATAGCTCCCGCTTTAACTCCTTGATTCTCAGAGATAGAAGTAATAGACATCCACCCATACCCTTTCTTATTTATGCCCATGCCATATACTGAATGGGTTGGGGTTATATTGGGCTCCAGAGGAAATTTCAGAACATGCTTCAATGTCTGTACCTTATTGTTGTGTTGTGAGATGGATTAAATGTGGAGGACACAAAATTGGTGCTTTGATATTTTAGACATAATGAGGTGAATGAGAAAGATCAACAACTTGTCAGAGTTATGGGTGACCAGACCTTATAAGCCCTGAGCAACTATATGCACTAGGTACCATTGATGTCATGGTTCTAAGTCGTGGTATTAGACACCATATCAGAAGACACCGGGACGACTCGGTGATGGTGTCGCATTAGGGATCAGGAGATTGACTATGATATGCAAATTTAAGATTAAAAAAAAAATAAAAAAAAAATAATTAAATTGGGCCATTCAGCTATAGGTCCCTAGAGAGTAAGTATTGGGACATGAAGTCCACGCGTCAAATTAATAACCCAATTGGCCCCTCGCTTCCCTTTTGGACAAATATCTTAGAAGCAGGAATCGTCTCTCCTCCATCGGGAACTATTGTCACCAATGAGTGCGGTTCTGCGGTTCTTAGTGAGAGTTGTGTAAGAATCGCTATCCCTCATTGGAAATTCGTGATTCCAACCAACTAAAAGACAAAGACCAAGAGGAATGAATAGAAAGGGGAAGAAGAGAAATAGAGAAAAAAAGAAGAGAGAAAAGAAAGGTCACAAGACTCGGAACCATAAATCCTTGTTGGATATGTATGGTTGTGGCCGAAGTTGTGGGGGGGGGGGGGGGGAGGGGGGGGGGGGGGGGGGGGAGGGAGAGAGATAGAGAATTGGCGATTGAGTTGGTAAACCTCTAACCGAATTACATATAGGTGTTATTTATAAATTAAGCTACATACCAAACCAAGCCTTGTGTCCCAATCAATTGCGGTCAACTGTATGAATCATTTTTCTCCATTTTGCACGATCAAGAGCTATATTCTCATTTAAATTATATGTATTCATATCTTGTTGCACTGCATACTCCCAGGTCAGTCTAGGTCTGCCCCTTCCTCTAACCATTTCAGGCACTACGATCCTATCACTCTTTCGCACAGGTGCGTCTACAGGTCTTCGTTGCACATAGCCGAACCATCTAAGTCCATTCTCCCTAAAACTTATCCTCAATCTGTGGCACTCCTACAATCTCTCAAATGTACTCATTTCTAATTCTATCTTTCCTAATCTTACCACATATCCATCTTAGCATCCTCATCTCAGCTACGCTCATTTTGATAATGTGTTGTTTCTTAGTTTGCCCAACACTCTGTCCCGTAGAGCATAGCTGGCTTAATAGCCGTCTTCTAAAATTTTCCTTTCAATTTTGTTGGTATTCTCTAGTTGGATAATACTCCGGAAGCACTCCTCCACTTAAGCCAGCCTACTTTAATTCTATGAGTCACATCATCGCTAATCTCTCCATCTCTACTGATCATTGAACCTAGATAGCGAAGTGTCTCCATCTCTAATTGTCCTTTTAACCTCTTTATTTGCACATTTAGTTTTCCCCACTTCTATCCTTTTGCCACTTCTTAAAGTAATCCTTTGTGGTTTTTACCGCAGCTTGTACCTCTTCATTCCATCACCATGTACCTTTAGCCCTCTTCCACCAAGTCAGATGCCTTACATAAATGTATTATTATTTCTTACAGAGGCACAGAGAAAATCATAAGTTTGAAAATATCACACATTATTTTAATAACTTTTCCCATGCCCCTTGAACTTAATTCAATTTATTTTAGTATTAAAAGATGACATTTAACTACTCCCTCCGTCCCTTTTTTTGAGTCCTATATTCCATTTTAGGATGTCCCAAAATTAGTGTCCACTCTCCTAAATTGGCATACAATTTTTACTTACTTTTCAAAACTACCCTTCCTTGAAATCTACACCAAGACAAAACTAAAAAAGTTATTGCAATGATTAGGGGCAATTGTGGAAAGTAGGTGTAGATTCTTTTTGTCCCCTTAATAAGTTGAGTTCCCAAAGGTGGACTCAAAAAGAGGGACGGAGGGAGTAAACATAAACGCTTCCTAAACACCCCAAACTTTATACTCTTCTATGCATCCTCGCTCCCCGCCCCCACTGCGTGCTTCTAAGAAATATACCCTTTTATAACAAAAAAAATGTCAAAATGCAATAACTTTACTTCTAAAATTTGATGTTTTGGTCAGAAAAATAAGATCTATCGCACAAGATCATTGATTATTGACTATCAAATAAAGAGGGGAGAGAGAAAGAGAACTAAACTTCAAAGTGTAAATTTTATTTTTGTTGATATATTTAAAGAAATAGACCTTTGGAAAAGCGTTGATGCAAAGATCTCGAAAAAGTACCCAAAATTTGAAAGGAAAAAATTCCAAAAAACAAGAAAGTTACAACCTTTTAAAGTGAGTAACGAAACAGATATTATCCGTTTAATCGCTGATTCGCATTAAAATCAGCTAATATATGGGTATTTTTGCAAATTGGAACACCCCACACACCAACCCCCCCCCCGCCCCCCAAAAAAAAAAAAAAAAAAAAAAAAAAACAAAGCCAAAAAGTTATAAACAACAATGTTTTGACCTTTTAAAGTAAGCGACCAAGCAGATAATATTATATCTGTTTGATATTGAAGCTAAAACAGAAAATAGAAAGGGCTTTTTCGCACAATTTACACCCAAAATTGCTAAGTTTCCAAGAATACCAAAAAAAGAAAAAGGAAGTTACGACCATTTCAACTTTTAATTAAGCGACCAAACAGCTAGACAGATAACATTATGTTGCCGCCTCGTCTTGACAACCAATGATGGTGAGATGTGTAGGGTCAGGACGATATTTTGAACCATGATGGATGTGCATTCCATGTTTACTACTGTGTGGTCGTCCTACCACTCCTCTTTTACTGTGTAAACTGAATCATAGTTGGAGGATCCATTACATGCCTGATATTATGTTTGTTTAGTTGCTTGCATAAAAGTGAAATCATCTCAAAAGTGTTTTGAATGCTTATATATATATATATATTTTTTTTTTTCTGAAAAGAAATCAGATGCACTAAAAAATTGTTGTGGGTTTTTTTGTCATGAATGTTTGAGTTGAGCTTCCACATATCTCATTTTACGAAGTTTATTGAGATGGGCTCCCATGCAGTGGCGTAGCCAGAACTTTTTTTGAGCGGTGTCGTTCTATAACCTAAAACCACATCACATAATGTAGGCATAGTAGGATGTAGTTTATGAGGTTCAAACGTCACAAAAATATGCTTTTAGGTTATAAAATGATACCACAAAATATGGAGGCTCTGCATACCCCAATTTGGTTGAACAAATGAATCGATTGTGAAAAAAAAATGTATATTTGAACCTTGTCAAGTTACAAATATGACCCCCCCCCCAACTGACCCACCCCCCCCCCCCCCCCCCCCACTGACCCATCAAATTATATATTTGACACCCCTCTTATTTTTTTTTCCCCTTTATTCTAGTGGGGTCAAACTAAGAAACAATATGTTCTAAGCATTAAATTATGCATGAAATTGTGTTCTTCCCAAGTTCCAGCGGATTCAAGTGAACCCACTGGCTTATACCTAGCCCCGCCCATGCTCCCGCATATCTTGTTTTGCGAAATTTATTCTTTATTCTTAATGGCTGTTCATCCTTGTGATACGTATGTAGGATGTATCAGGCCCTTTTGGCTTCTGGGGATAAAAAATCTGCAACACAAATGCTAAGTAAGATACCAAACGATGATCCACATGTTCGAAGTGTCATAAAAGCATGTCAAGCAACATACAGCAAGTCCAGTCCCGTAAAAGGGAAGAAGAAAACGAAGAAGAAGAAAAAAAGTTCGGAAGAATTCACTTGAGTTGGTATGTGACAATGAAGAATAGAAAGAAGACAAATGTCTGATCCATGTTAGTGATGCCTCCGAAAAGGCTTGTATTGAAGTGTTATTATTGGTGTATTCTTGATAAAATGTTATATTAGGAGGAAGCTAGAAAGCCATTTGTTATTTTGTTAAACCTTCTTATTCTAGTTTATAGCCTTCTTGTAATATCCATTTAAATAGGCTGCCTTTAAATGTGGTCTATCAAGTGTACTGTAAGAAAATTGAAATTCGGCTTTGTACTTGTGTACATATGATTAATTTAGACTGGCTAACGTCTTATTTAATTCAAGTACCTTCTTTATATTTTTGGTTTGTGGGAATTTCTATGGTTTTCTGGTACTCATTCCATGATTGAATGGTTGGGGGCCATAACACTGGAATGTCCATCAATCTCTAATTGCACATCTTTGGGCTTACTTCTTTATTTGTTCAAAGCTTCTGTATGGACTACCAATGTACTTTATGAAGGTGGAAATGTCTCCTCTCTGTTGCAATTACAGGTTCTTTTCGGTTCTTACATATTTTACTGGATATAAAATGTCTCTTCTTTGTTGCATTTACAAGTTCTTTTCGGCTCTTACATCTCTTGGAGCACCTTCAGTGGTGTAGATAAATAGGGGAGACTTGGTGTAAAGCCCCTAAGGTTGGGCTAAGTTGGACTAAAAGACAAGTCATAATCAAACATCCATACAAGGACACACTCTAAAAAAAATTTCCCTCTTAAAGTCTTCTAAAATTTAAACTATCCCTCTTAGTCCTATAAAATTTTAAATTTCATTCTAAATGGCAAAAATGTCCATGGAATTCTAAGAGACCACCACCACCATCTCTCCTCTCTCTAACTTTCTCTCTCCTCCATAGCCACCTCCACCACCATCTCTCTCTCTCCTCCCTCTCCATAGCCACCACCACCATCTCTCTCTCCTCCCTCTCCATAGCCACCACCATCACAACCACCACCACCATAGTCACCATCTTTTCTCTCCTCCCCCACCATAGCCACCACCACCACCATCACAACCACCACCACCGGAGCCACCACCGAAGTTGTCACCGTCGTCGCCGGAGCCGTCGCCGTCGCCGTCGCCGTCGCCACTACCACCAACTCTCTTCTCTCTCTAACTCTCTCTCCTCACCCTCCATAGCCACCACCACCACCACCACCATCTCTCTTCTCTCTCTAACTTTCTCTCCTCCTCCCTCCATAGCCACCACCAACACAGCCACCACCACCGGAGCCACTACCGGAGCAGTCCTCGTCGTCGCCGGAGCCATCACCACTACCCCAACTCTCTTCTCTCTCTAACTTTCTCTCTCCTCCCCCTCCATAGCCACCACCACCACCATCTCTCTGTCTTCCCCCTCCATTGCCACCACCACTGCCGGCCACCACCACCGACGGCCACACAAAAATCATGGCCAAACTGATCTCAGTCATCCTAAGAGAAATTTCTCTTACGATGACTGATCTCAGTCCACCTCCATCACCGACACTTCCACCTCCACCACCACCACTACCAGTCTCTACCGCCACTGTCCCTAATCCACCACCACCACCAGTCTCCACCGCCACCACCACCACCATCACCACCGTCCCATTTGAATAGAGAAATTTGTAAGACAAATTTCACTTAGGATATATCCTAAGTCAAATTTGACTTACTGAGTGGTCGTCGGAGATTTAGAGGGTGGTGGTCGCCGGAGATGACGAGGGTGGTGGCTGGAGGTCAATCGAGTGGTAGGGAGTGGTCACTAGTGGTTAAGAGTGGCGTTGTGGTGGTCAAAAAGTGCAATAGAGGTGGTCGCCGGAGATGGCGAGGGTGGTGGCCGGAGGTGGCAGGGGTGGTGGTCGGAGGTGGTGTGGAGTAGTGGTAATGGTGGCTAGGGTTTGTTTAAGGTTAGAGGTTGAAGGTGAGGGTATTTTTGTCTATGGACATTGGGAGGACTCATACCCAATGAGTATTTTAAGTTGTCCTTGATTCCAATAAAACCCTTCTTAATGACCTTTTAGCCAATTTTCCCAGATAAATATAGGGTAAATTTAGGCTATTTTTCTATTAGAAAAGGTAGAGGTTCACAGTGGAGTAGGAGCCTAAACGGTCAAGTTATTGCCGCTTGATGGCCAAACGGCAAAGTGATTATCGTTTGGCGTAAACGACAGTCACATCGTAGTTCGTATTTTTTTTAATTGCTTTTTTTAACTGCTTAGTATTAAAATAAAAATAAAAATAAAAATAAAAAAGTGCTAAACAGCAAACCCGTGTTTGGTGATCTAATTGTGGAGGCTTTTTGGCCGTTTGGTGACAAATGGTGTTGCTTCGCCATTTTCGCTGTATGTAAGAAAATTAGATGTATGGTAAAGTTAAGTTTCGTTAGTGTATACTACCCTTAGTTGCCATTTAAACTACACCATTGTGAGAGAGCTGTATGGTATATGCCCTAAGATACCCTATAGACTAACATCACTTCAGTTGCTCTTTATCTCTTATCGGATATGATAAGGATGATACCTCTTGATGTTGTCAATATCAAGATATAAAAAGTATACTTTACTTTTCAAAAGATTTGCAGTGTGGAAGTAAAGGTCGAACCCACAGAGATTGATTAACTACCGTGTTTTAATTTTAAAACCTAAATCTAATTAATTATAAAATTGGATTTTGATTTGAATTTAATTAAACTAATAACAATAAAAATAAATCTAAACTATGAAAGCAATTAAAGTTGTTTTAAATAATGTTTAAGGGAACCTAGGATTGCAAATCCACCACTAGCTTCATACTAGGAATATTTATGAATTACTTTAGCTTATTACATTGGATGATAATGGGGAATTGTAGCTACAAGCCCAATTCCTCCGACAAGAAGATATTCATGGTTCAAGCACCAACATAATCCATCTTCGGTTAGCACGAATTATCCCACACTAAACTAGGGTTGTGATCTAATCCGTCTAACCTAGGCATGGACTATTCGGATACTTGATAGCACAAATCAATAAAGCACCATCACATGTAAACAATCTAAACAAGCACAGCAAGAATAGATTGTTGAGCACATCACAATCAAAATAGATCTAAGACAAGAATAAATTCTGAAAGCAATGATTTAATCACTAGAAGTACGATTTATTTATAAAAATCCTCTAAACATGTGACTGTCATCCATACATAACAAAACTAAAATAAAAACATAAATAAAACCCTATTACTCGTCTAGGGCTTCATTGAAACCCTAAATCTATAATCTAGCCGTCCATGGAAGTGGTAGATGGCAAGTAGTTGATGGAGGAGGCCATGGAAACCCTTGGTCTTCTTCTTCTTCTCCTTGCTTCCCTCCCTTCAATGGCTGGAAGTATGGTTGTATAATAGTTGCTAATAATGTCTAACCCTTTAATTGTAATAAAATAGGGTATATATAGATTTACAACAAGTCTTGGAAGCCTTCCTAACCCGAAACGAACTGAAACTGCTGTAATTTACAGTCTAAACGTCGTTCAGCAGTTTCGTTTGCACAGGAGTCTTCAGTATACTGAAATACGCAACTTTGGTTTTTACACATATCGCGCGAGCGGGTCGCGCGAGCGCAACAATTGGAACCTCGCGTGAGCGATATCTGGATTTCCGCGCGCGAACTGGCTTTTTCAGCTTCTTTTCTTCTGCTTTTTCACCCTGTTTAGCCTGATATACTTGATTTCTTCCAAAACCTGTCAGAAAATCGAAAACGAAGTAAAAATATACAAAAACAGGATAAAAAGGAACTAACAAATGTGAATTAAGGCGTATAATTAGGATTAGTTCTCTCCCGATCACCTCTCTTCTTAAACCACTGCAATTCCTTCTCAAATGATTGTCAATCTTAAGAGTGATGTTAAGGGTATAACTCATTCTTCCAACTAATTTACAACCAAATCTCTCTTTCTCCTAAGTGGCATTGGGCTCATTAAAATTTAACCGGACCCTACAGTGCCACTTAGAAGAGAGATAGAGATGGTTGTAAATGAATTGTAAGAATGTTTTGTACCCCTAGCATTACTCCAATCTTAAACCTTCGCCAACCCTTACATCAGAAGCTAGGGGTGTTTATAAAAGTCAAAAAATTGAGAACTGACTGAAACCAAATCGACCAAACACTGATTAGTCAATTTTTTTAAACAAATGCACAATCTTAAACCTACCAAAACAGCCTAAACCGACGTATCGAAATCGAATGGCCACATTTAGAACCACTAAACAATCAACCGTGAACACCCCTATCAGAAGCCTTTTTGAGGCAAAGATGCTCCATCATTTCTAAAAGAGTAAATGTTGTGTTTTCTAAATCACATCTCAAATGATGTGACAGTGGGATCACCTTCAATAATGACGAGACCTGTAATACCCTGTATTTTTTTAATGTATATTAATATATGAGATTGGGTATTGTTGCCTTGATAATTCTTGTAAAACCTTTCCCAATCGATTGAAAGGATTTCAATGGATTGACATTGTGTCTTTTTCAATCGATTGAACCTATTCCATTCGATTGAAACCATGCTGAGCTGAATTTATGACGCAGACCCTTTCCTAATCGATTGAACCTCCACTGACCTGTTTGAAAAGTGTCTGAACCTTATCATTAGTTTTGTACAGGAACTGCCATCTTGCCCTCTCATTCCCTATATATATGTATGTGACCCATTCATGTGTGTATGTGTGTGTGTGTGTGTGTGTGTGTGTGTGTGTTTGTGTTTGAAAAGCACAAAGAGTTTAGAGAGAGAGAGCGATATTGTGTTTATATATACACTCTCATATATATATATATATATGTATATACAAACACATACACCCTATATATATACCCACTGTCTGAAAGAGGAGAGGGAAGACAGAAAGAGGGAGAAGAAGAAAAAAAAATAGCAAGGGGGGACAAGAAGAGAAAGAGAGAGGAGAGAGGAGAGAGAGAGAAAGTTGGCCATTAAAGCTCAAGCTTACCCTAAACACACTCCCTACACGTAGGTGAGTTCCAAACTCACTCAATAGCTTAGGGTAGATGTTTTTGTAAGTTTGAACATGAAGAAATGAACTAAAATGGCAAACCAAAAACCCAGTCCGCTTTTGTCCATCACTGGGAAGAAGATCCTTCACAATCAATTGAAATAATTTCATTCGATTGAACTTATATCAATCGATTGAAATGGTTTTCAATCGATTGAAAATGTCTTCAATCGATTGAAACTTACTCTTGCCCAATTGATTGAACCCTTGCCTCAATCGTTAGGAACGTACTAAATACTGATATCTCTGTTTATTTATGATATGAACTGCATAGTTTTTTAAATACCATTTCATACTTTCATTATACGATATTGATTAAATAAAAGATAATGCGATGCGATGCGATAATGAGATCATATTAAGTGGAATGTGAAAACGTTTCATAACATTAGATAATGTGGTATTCATGAATCAGTTTGATATCCGTCTCATTTCTATCCGAGTAGTCAGGCCACATGGGATTGTCATGTATCAGTATTAGTATGAAACTTGGATAGGTTTGACAAGTTCTAGGAATCTTGTACGGATGGATGGAATACCCTGTATATTTTAGTATATTAATAAATAGGATTCGATATTATTTTGCGTACATGCATAACCCTTACCTTTCATTTGGTAAGTTTTGGTTACCAATCGATTGCCTTTGCATCCCAATAGATTGCCATTCTGCCGACCTGAATTCATTACGTGGCACTATTCCAATCGATTGCCATCTTTCTCAATCGATTGCCTTTAAATATCTGATGCCGATCGATTTCCATTAGTACTAATCGATTGTCATCTGCAGAGATAAGTTTTCAACTTTGCTTCATGGATTGACATATGGCACTCTTATTTTCTATATATATGAGTTCAGTTTGTGCCTTGGGTCTGTTTTGATCAGTTGAGAATGAGAGAGGGAGAGATTTCATATATGTATACACTCAAACATATATATATACACACCCACATACATACATACATACATACATACATATATCTATATATATACAAACATATACACGCACACCCTCTCTGGATAGAGAAAAGAAGAGGAGAAGGAGAAGAAAGAAGGAGAGAGAAGAGAAAGAGAGATAGAGAAGAGAGCAAGTGAAAGATGAGAGAGAAGCTTGGAGCTCCATAGCCCAACACACACCAAACATACCCTTAGGTGAGTTCTAACTCACTTGGTACCTTTTATATGATTGGTTATGAGTTTATATGAGGATTAGACATAACAACACATCCTTAAGACGTGTATATTTATGCTATTTTATAAATCAGCAGGAAAAGACGAAGTCCCAATCGATTGGATTTTTCCCAATCGATTGCCATCAATTAGGGCCTAATCGATTGGTATTGTTTTGGATCCAATTGATTGCCATGTACTTCAATCAATTGTTATCATTTTTATCCTAATCGATTGGACCCTTGTCCCAATCGAATAGCAGTTGTAGAACATGGATTGTTTCTTTTGTTTATTGTATAAGGAGTTCGATTGTCCGATTCTCGATTCGAACTTTCATTATACGACTATGGGGATAATCATGGATAATGTGATACCAAAGATAAGTACGATTGAGAAGAATGGATTAACGTTATGACGTTAGATACTATGTCATTCATGTTTTGAGTTTGATATCCGTTTTATTTTAAATCATAGTCAGACCACAATGGTAAAGTCTTGTGTCAATGTTAGTATGGAACATAAGTAGGTTTGATAAGTTTTGGGAATGGTACGTGGATGGGACCAAGGGGTTCTAGCTAGCCAGCTGATCTATGAATATCCTTAACGAATGGTGGATGGGTTATATCCTTAACGAGCGGTGGATGGGGATCACTGGTAGACATCGATGAGTTGTGGCAATAGATTTAGTATACTATTGTTCGAAACGTTATATCCCTGACATCCAATGGATGGTGATATGTCCTTAATGAGCAGGGATGGATTGACGTGGTGCCCATG
The DNA here is from genome assembly GCA_033977485.1 of Hydrangea macrophylla. NCBI lineage: Eukaryota > Viridiplantae > Streptophyta > Magnoliopsida > Cornales > Hydrangeaceae > Hydrangea > Hydrangea macrophylla. The sequence goes on along the minus strand of CM066990.1, from coordinate 4,830,530 downwards.
ACATGCAGTGGATGATTTAGATCCTTAACGAGCGGTGGATAGAATGATGGTGTATCCATAGAGTGGAACGATTGAGTCTGTTCATTCAGTCAAGGAATGTTGAGTATCGGTCGTAGGATAATCAGACGATAAGGGGTGGTTACGATGCATGGAATAAAGATGAAGATACTATTGTAACACTATATCTTATTCATTTCATAACTTGTTATTACGTTATATAACTGGTGCCTTGTTAGTTTCTATTCACTCAGCTCTCAGTAAGTTGACAGCTGTTATTGCCTGGACATTCCCCGTCCAAACTACCCTGTTCTTAATAATACAGGTGATGGAGCTTATGACGACATCTATTACCTGGAGGAAGGGTATGAAGAGGGTGGCCACACCAAGGACAGTTATGGAGGAGGAGACTATTACACTGAGGACGATGTTTACGCTAGTTGAAGAACTAGATCGTTATTAGTTTCTCTTCTCTTAAACTTTGTTATAAATGGGTACTTGGGCATATGTTTCTTTCAGACCTGTTACATTTTCTGTAGCGCACTTTGATAATTTGTAATAGCTAGGACTTCTGTAAGATATTCAGTTTGATATTATTACTGTTCTTGTTGCTTCTAGTTTACTAGTACTGTGTGGTATGGACAATTAGTGACATTCACCCATCATTACCTATGGACCCAAAAAGAAAATTTATTTTTCTCTATTTTTGCTGCTCCGGGGCATGACAGTGGACCCTTGGTCATGATATGTTCTTAAAAGCCAGTGAGCTATGCATATGTTCTTAAAAATCAGTGAGCTGGACCAAGTAGTCCTGAGATAGCCAGATGATCCATGATATGTTCTTAAAAGTCGGTGAGCTGTTAATATGTTCTTAAAAGGTGGTGAGCTGGGATCACTAGTAGACGTCGCTAAGTCGTGGCAATAGTTTGATATGCCTTGTTCGAAACGTTATGTCCTTGAAATGTAGTGAGCTGTGAATATGTTCTTAAAAGTTGGAGACGGACTGACGTGAAGTTCATGACATGCGGGTGAGCTATGAATATGTTCTTAAAAGTGGTGGACGAAATGATGGGATATCTATAGAGTTGAGCTATTGAGCCTGTTCTCCAATCATGAGTACTTTGTCGGTCTTTGGGTAACAAAAAGCTAGTAATCAGAACAAAGAAAGATATTATATTTAGCATTAACTGAACATCGTATAACTTGTAATTACTTCATCCTATGATATTGTGTAAGTTTCTACTCACTCAGACTATCATGTTGCTTACGATGCAGGTGGGGAACTTTACAATGACGGATACTACCTAGAGGAGGGGTATGCAAGAGATGGAACTTTTGGAGTAGGAGACGCCGGAGAAGACTACTATGCTGATGACTATATATATGCCAACTGAAGACATAGGATAGATTATAGTTCTAATACTACTATCAGACTTTAGTATTATGTTTTGTAATAAGGGCATACATTGACTTAAGATCTTGATTACGACATTTTAATCTCTAATGTAATAGTTAGTAAGTTCTTATTATGATCAGTTTACTGTCTATTACTATTTTTTCTATTATTAGCATGTAGAACTACGTGATGTGGACAATTTAGTGACTTCACCGGTCATTGCCTACGGACCCAAAAAATAACCTTTTTTATTTTTTTATTTTTTATTTTTATTTTTTATTTTTATATATTTTTGCCATTCCAAGGAGTGATAGGATTTTTGGTATCAAAGCCTAGGTTGATATTTTCGCTCACTAATTGTCCCACACCATCTGGTCCTAGAACTTTTGAGATCACTAAGATACATGAGTATTAAGATAAGTTTGTCATTTTGACATTAGATAGTTTCTGTGCAGGTTGGCATGGATTTGGACTTCCATAAGTTTGTGGATGATTCATTTGGAGGGCATTTGATTCATGGGAACATAGTCGAGCCAGCTAATCCAGAGTTATATCATAGATATGGCTACGAAACAGCTGGCCATTACATAGAGGAAAAGATGTGGCTAGCTCTCTATGTCGACGAGCCTACCCACTCTGCTCAGATGCGTATCACTACTCGAGGACTAGAGATGCGATATATCACGAGATGGCTTGCTTAATTCAGAGCAAGCTAGAAATAGATGGGATTGAGTTACGAGCTATACTAGGGAGACCTGGCTTTTTGCCAGCATAGGCAATAATAGTAGCACCGGTACCCGCAGTACTAGTACCAGTACCAGAGCCAACAGAGCCTTAGGTGATAAGGGATGATGAGGAGGATGAGGATCCTACCGAGGATGTGGAGCCGAAGAATGAGGATCATGATAAGGATATGGACAGCAACAGAGAGGAGAAGCCAGAGTATGAGCCCGAGGATGACCCAGAGGATGATCTAGAGGAGGATCCGGAGGACCCAGACCCGAAGGAGGAAGACGAGGATGTTAGAGACGAGGAGTTAGAGGGAGTAGTTATACCCGAGCCACCTGTAGGGCCTATAGCACAGATGGCTGCAGTGTGGGTCGCGGAGATGGCCGCACAGCCCGACGAATTTCTTATAGGAGAGGCTAAGTTAGCAGAGGCTATTGCAGTAGCCGAAGAATTTGTTGCAATAGCCGTCGACACCGACGAGCCTGCATTGGATGTTATGCATGAGGGAGATGATCAGCTGATGGTTGAGTATTAGGATGTCGGGATCATGATGGGAGATCCCGCTGTACCGATGGAGGACGATCCACCCAAGGAGCTAGATATTGCACCTGAGGACGAGGCTCCACAATTTGGATCAGCTATGGATGACTCTTGAGTCAAGACAGTCAGGGTTAGATTTTCTAGTAAATATCAGGACATGTTGTCCACTATACTTTTCGAGGATTTTAGAGATAGCTATTGAACCATAGCTCTTTTGTATAGTTAGCAACCACTAGTAATGGTATAGTATATAGTTGACTCTAGCGCTGTATTAGTTCATGACCCACAAGGTATGCAGTTTTACTAGCGTGACCCCTGGAGTACATATTTTGATATATATATATATACGATCAGTACTTTTGGAGATAATTGTGTTATAAGCTTGATTTTATTATATGCTGATTATTAGAACTGATAGTTCACCTCGCCGATTGCTTTACCTTGATTTCTATTTCTTTGAGATGATTGATAGCTAATTGATAAAGGTTTTTGTAGGTACACAACACACTAATCACTATGGTGGGACTTAGGAGGAATCAACCACGTTTGGGAGCATCTATTCCAAAGTGTATGGACCTGACTGGCATTTTTAAAGCCTTCATGCGATGAATGGAGCATGTGGGTGACACCTATAACTAGAATGCACATCAACCCCATGTCTACTACCCAATTGCACCACTATCACCTCTGCCAAGGCAGATTGGGGACAAACTATTGTAACGTTTCCGTGCACTACGCCCGGAGAAGTTTGATGCGTTGATAGAGCCGTGGATGTAAGAATAGTGGTTGCATGAGATGGAGCTCATTTTTTAAGCTCTCGAATGCAATGAGAAGGACAAACGACGCATGTCACTTTTTAGCTCACCTACACCGTCACGGACTGGTGGCAAGATGAACAAGCTACAATCGGAGTTAAAGCTGCCAGAAGGATGCCTTGGAAGATGTTCAATGGAAAATTCCTGGAAAAGTGCTTTCCAGAGGATGAGAAGGACTAGCGGGAGAAGAATTTCTTGATCCTAGTTCAAGGAAATTGGACTGTGAGGGAATATACAATGCAATTTGAGCAATTGTCCCATTTTGCTTAATACATGATTGATATGCCCCTAAAAGAAGGTTAAGCGTTTTCACTAAGGACTTAACCCTTACCTATAGCATTTAATGATCAGTAACCTCAATCAGAGTTTGAAGGACTAGTAAGATTCGCTATGAGTCTAGAGAAGGAAGCAGATCCAGCACGGCGATGCGACAACAGATGAATCGACAACCGCTGGTAAGAAACTTTCCACGATGAAGTTTCTAGAACTCGCCACCGAGGAATACCTAAGGTTGGAGACCTCAGGATAATTTTTAGGGAAATAAGAGAACATGGGATCCTCGACCTCAGCAGTACCAACAGTGAGGATCACCACCTCAAGCATCACTCACTGTTCCACGATCGGGTACTGAAGGATGTTTCAATTATGGAGTACTTGGGCACATTGTAAAGTTCTGCACAACCCTAGAGTCAATCGTCGGTCATGCATCGTCTGCCATAACTATAACTATCCAGATCATCTAAACAAGGATTGTCATGCACCTCGAGAAGGATATTATGAGGCACTAGCCCAAGGAGTACAAGGACCCCCAGAATAGGTCCGAATGAATGCCATCATCCCAGAGGAAGCAGGTTTCAATGCTGAGGAACAACAAAGTTTGGAAGGTACGCTTGTACTCTTTCACAGTCAAGTTAGAGCTTTATTTGATACTAGTGTTGCACGTTCTTTTATTACTGTTAAGATTGTGTGCCAGCTAGGATTAGAACCCCAAGCACTTGAGTCATCACTTAATGTTGTGTCACCTTTAGGAGTGACTGTTAAGTTGGGTATGGTATGCAAGGATTGGCCATTGACCCTGGAAGATAGGAATCTTTTGGCAGATTTGGTAGATCTGTTAGTGTCTGAGTTCGACATTATCCTAGGAATGGATTGGCTTACCAAGTATGATGTCAACTTGGATTGCCCTACTAGGACTATCATCTTTATGATATAATAAGGATGTCCTACGATCAGACTTCAGTGCCAGCCGACGAGCGACATGTTTTTGACGAGTTATTTAGCTGTGATTGGAAGTACGAGTACGAAACCTACTATAGATCAAATCCCTACCGTACAAGATTTTGAAGATATTCTCCAAGATATCTTAGGACTTCTATCAAAGAGAGAAATAAACTTTTGTGTAGAAATAGTACCTGGAACATTGCCGATTTCCAAGACTCCATATCGGATGGCTGACACGAATAAAATTGTGTGCTCTTAATGCTACACCCAAGTATAGGTGATCGTGCAAGTAATATAGTACTGGAAGTCCAGGTCGAACCCAAGGTAGAGATGTAATTTGAATTGATCAATTTTACCGAATTTACTACTATTAAAAATAAAGGAAACATGATTTCTTTTGATGATTGTTTTAACTACTAAGCAAATGAGAGTAAAATTATAAACTAATGAGAACTATTAAAATTATTAAATGACTAACTGTGCTACTAAATTAATGAACTTTTACTTACTAAATAAAACTACTTAATTATGGCCTAATTTGGAATTCTAAATTAATTTAACTAAGTAAATTAACAATTAATGAAAATTGATTAAATCAGTGAATTAAATTAAGATACTTCTAATTATGAGAAAAGTTCTAGGAAATCACAAATCCACAATAAACTCCTTAACTTCATGCCTACGGAAAGATATGGCACTCCCTTTCATTCAAAGTCATACCTCTAATGTATAGGTTCAATTAAAATAATAAAATACCTTTTGACTGGTGTAAAGATATAGAACTAGTTCAATTTTCCCCTTTTAATGAAGTACGAGCTAATTGCTTATGAGCATGATTCATGGCGAAAACTACTCTACGGTGCTTGAAACTAATGAAATAATTAATCTAAACTAAAACCATGAAGCGAATTCACAAACTATTGAAAATTCAAGTTAAGATTCGTTAACGTCATGCTCGTTAATATTATTCATATTAGAGAACATAAATCCTATGAATCTCTACTTAAACATTCATTAATCCTTGGATTTAGAACTACAAGTTAAGAACACGCACAGAAATCAAGTTGTTTACCGCTTCATTGCTCTTCCCTAACTAGGGATTTAGCCTAACATGGTAAAATTGGATCTAGCAACCATAGATAGCATAAACATAATGAAAATAATGATTAAACAGTAATTAATAGACTAAAAAAGTATAAATAATAGAGAGCAATATAACCTGGAATGAAGAAAAACTACTTTATTGACTTGAAATCTTGTAATAGCATCCAAACATGGCCTTATAAATCTTAACCTAGGGTTTAGGAAACCTCTAATAGCCTCTCTCACACCTACTATATGTAAAATATGATAAAAGTTACATATATTACTTTTACAAGTCATATATATATATATATCAATGTAGGAGTCCTAGACCTAAAAAGAAGCTGCGGGGGCGAATCTGCTGAGTGGGACCAGTCTCACTACACTACCAGGATTGGTCATGGCCAGGATCAGTCCCACATATGTTTCAGGATCGGTCCTGGTCTTCTGTAGTTGACAGCTCTGCGCACCGATGGGAGAATACAATGTCTCGTTACTCAGACCTCGGATTGTTGCACGGTTTGTGGTCACGTGACCGTAACTCGATGAACTACAACTTTTATCTCTGGAAAAAATTCACAATTTCAAAGTATTGAATGTAAAAAAATGCTCTTTTCCCAACTGCTGCTGTCATTCTCTTCCACCGGAATCACCTTTTGAACAACGAATGCTTTCTTTGACCTACAAAACACTCACAAACCTCGTGTAAATGATGTAAATGAAATATTGTGGATATCGCATTTTTTCCTACCCACAACTTTTTTTTAAAGATCTTTTCCAAATTCAAATTTAAAATGAGTCGCCACTTAATTTTTAAAAGGAAAATTAAGAAACCATTTGAAGACTAACTGATCTTTTGCGAAATCGAAGATTAACTAGGTTCAGGGATTATGGAATGAGAGATGAAAGAGTCCAATGGACTAAAACACCCTCTCTCATCCTATCTCGCGATAGGCCTCTACTCAACATCCTTTTAATCAAATTAAAAATCTAAGCATGCCCTCGACTAATACATATGTATATATATACATTACAAAAGCATGTCTAAAAGGGTGTAAGATTGCTAACGATAAAATATCATTCAAAAATCACATAATTCAAGTAGTAAGCAAGATGATGTGCAAATAGGAACTAGGAAACTTAACCGGGATCCATTCGCAAATTTTTAAACGTGTAATGCATACAAAAGAATAAATCTTAATAAAAGGGTCTCTAATCACATATACACACTTAAGGCAAAACTTAATTCTAAGGTGTCGTACAAGTAGTCGAAAATCAATAAAATTAATAAATGAATAAACTAGAGAGGAGTTTTGAGAAATCATATCTCGATAGCGCTACAAAACAAACGGTTAGTCCACACGCTTTAAAACAAGATATATTTATTGAATTCCTAAGTAATAAATCCTAACCTAAGATGAATTCTAATTACAAGTATCAATCTATATGGATGAATGCATATGGATATATGAATATGAACGAGATAAAGCTATGAACTATTCATTGATTTGGATCATTTAGCCTCTAGATTTAAGCATTAACTAATCATTATTGAAGCACGATTTGAACCCTAACTCATGAAAATATCATTTGAGCCATTATTCACAAGATTGGCCAAAGTTGTGACAGGATTCTGAAAATTGCTGAGAGCAGATTAGAGCTTCAAAGAAATAAAAGGCATGGTTTTCATGGTTTGATCTTGGTGATTTTTGGACACTAGATGCCTCTGTGAGTCTAGTTTTTAATCTAAAAAGAAAATCAAGGTTTCAACGGTTAGATCTCTTGGAATTACACAAATACTAGACATCACTCAGGACTTCATAACTCTCTATCCAGAGTTTTTGTATGATTTTCTAAAAATAATAAAAAACTCAGAAACACTTAGATCTTTTTAGGGGACCTCATTAACACATCAAACTTCATATAATAATTATTTGGGGTAAAAAATATTTGATTTAGGTTCTGATTTACTCATGTCAAAAAAGTGTTGTTGTTCTGAAACTCTGGACAGATTGTTATTGTTTCCTAAAACTCATGACCAAACCACTTAATAAAACAGAAATTACAGTGGTAGAACTTTGAGTTATAGACACTTTCCCGTTGGTTTCATTAATCCAACGGTTCGATGTTTAACTAAAAATCTTTGATGAAAAGTGGTTGATGAACTCACTGCATCTTTTGTTCAAGTTCATCTTTGTTGGTTAACCCCAACTACTAAACCAAGAAGCTAGGCTTAAACCAAACCACTTCTCCTACCATTTGATGGTCATTGGAGACTAAGGACATTTATACTTGTGGATTTTCATAAAGTATGAAGAGACTTCATAAAACCTTAACACAATGAATCTAAACCATGAATATAAGTTTAGACTCAAATTATTCCTCCAACCATTTGATAGTCATTGGAGACTAAGGACACTTAAACTTGTGGATTTTTATGAAGTATGAAGAAAATTCATAAAACCTCAAAGTAATGAGTTCAAACTATGGTAAAAGTTCAAACTCATTAACTACACTAATATCAACCTTAATCCCTTCATAACTCATGAGTTTATAAGAGTACTAGGGGTTTTTTTTTTAAAGATTCAAGTAAGACATTGAAAGTCTTATGAATCTTAAGAAATAAACATAATCAAGAGGAAGGAGACCAAAGTTCCACTTCAAGATTTATTTAAGCTTTAAAACCTAAGCTATTTTGATCCAAACTCATGAAATGAAAGTTCAATCACAATATTGGTGGTGTGTGATAAAATGGGGTAGGAAGAGAGTTTTTAAAAATGTGTAAAGAGCCTAAAAGAATCTAAATATTGTGATTGAACTACTAAATAAACTAATTACTCTACAATTTACCTCTAATCATCCTCAACTCTTTTGTTGCTTTGGGACCTTCCAAATGATGATCAAGCTCTTCTTCTAGCTCCTTCTAATTCTACTTCTCTCTTAATTTAGAAAGCATTTAAAGGAGAATCAATATTGGGATCCTAACATTCTCTATTTCAAGTTAAAAAGAAGATCCCTTGAAATGGGATATTCACCTCTCTTATATAGGCAAACTTTGAGAGGGTATTCCAGTAAATTCACAGCAAGAAACCCTAATTCAGATGTCCTTTTAAGGATGCAAGCGTACTATCTCATAGTTTGCAGTCACAAAAATGCGGCACTCACTAGAGATGGAAGCGGCACTTGGTGAGTGCCGGAACAGCACTTGATGAATGCCGCAACGACATTCAATGATTGTCGCACCGGCATTCAGAGAATGCCGCGGACAACTCTAGGGACTGCCGCAGTGGACATCCCATTTTGTCGGCTATCAGATTTAGGAGACCCATAGCTTGGTGGTTCACGATGATCGAAAAAGACTCAAAAGGATTCCCGGAAGTTGGTTCTATTTCTCAAAATGCTCAGAATGACCAAAATGCCCCCTGAAAGCCCGAAAACTCCCAGATTTGGACCAAAAGTTTTGGAAACATGCTGCGTCATAAGAAAAGTGATAAAATGAGTTTTTAAGTAAAATCAGATAAAATCGTCAGCTCCCAGAGACCCCCGGAAGACTCGGAAGTTCCCGGAAAGTCCCCGTTGACCAGTTTGGCCATGTTTGACCAAGGTTTGACCAAGTTTGACCAAAATTGTCCGAATTTGCTAGGATCATTCTAGATCATGTGGAAAGTATTAAAATGAGTTTTAAAAGAAAATTGAGCGAAAACGTCAGTTCTTGGACTCCCAGAGGTTTCCAGAACTTCCCAAGAATCCCAGGTTTGACCAGTTTGACCAAAATTTGACTTTAGAACCAGAGCCTCATAACAATTTTCAAATATTTTTCATGGATACTAGAGGTCAATAGCTTTCCAGCGGTATATCGCACATAATTTTCGGATTTAAAACGAGTTTATTGTGAATTTTTGAAGGCGAAAAAGGCGATCAAATCGGCTTTTATCACAAATACCGCAAAACTTTTCAAAGTGACCTATCCCTAAACTATTTGTTATGTAAACTAGACTCCATTACCTTTCCAACAGTATATCACAACCTCAATTTGGAGTTCGTATGCATTTTCTGTGAATTTCGGACGAAATAGGGCCTTTTCGCGAATACCGGAACCTCTAGGGGCCTAAACAGGATTATCCAGACAATTGAGGAGCAGTGCCGCCGCGGCACTAGCCCACTGCCACCGTGGACAGGCCCAGTGCCGTCGCTGCACTCTCCTCCAGAACAGTATGTTTTTGCAATTATTTTTGGGGTTCCATTTTGATTAATTAAAAACCAAAACGATGTAGTTCTATGTTTTCAGATGTTTGGAGCCAATGGGAACACTTCTAAAACCCCAAAACCACCCCAAATTGGCCTATATAAACCCCCCTTGACTTCTCATTAAGGGGGTGTCAAATGTAAGCTTTGAAAAGTTTTGGGAGAGAAAGATGTAGAGATAAGGTTAGGATAGAGAGAAAAGAAGCTTTCTTCTTTGATTTTAAAACAAAAGTGAGTTCTAAACTTTGTTTTTTTACTTGATTACTCCTATTTACTTCATATTCAATACACCCAACCACCATTTTAGTGAGAGAGGAAGCTACTTCCATGTCCAATGTCATCACATATGAGTGAAACATCAAACTACAAGTCCAATATCACATTGATCATCATCTATTGATTGTTATTTACTTGCTTGTTTATGCAATGTTCATCTCTTCTTACCTCATTTCTTTTTGATTTTCTTTATTTACTTAATAGTTCATCATCATCTAGATGATGACATGAAGTTTGAGGTGAGTGAATCCTTATGGATAGTAGCTCTTGGCCTAAAAAACATGTTTGATAGATAATGATTATAACTTCAATACCTCCAAGGTATCCTTGAAGTTATATTCAAATGAAAATAAATCTCTCCAACAATCTTGGAGGTTCTGGGTAATGAGTTTGATGTTGGCATTTTAAGTGGTTATAACCTTCATTGAGTATTGAAAATGTGCTTTCAAAACTTCTATTTCAAAACCCCCTTCTCAAAACCCTCACTTTGATTTCAAGAGATAAACCTTGTTTTCCCAAAATCTTCAAAATAGTGAGTCAAAACAGTGAGTCAAAACAGTGAGTGATCTGAGTTCAAAGATTTCTCTAGAACTCAATACTTAATGTATGGATGAAAGGAAACTTGGAAAGTCTTCCTAACTCATTACAGAACACCCATGATTTTTGGTTTGACTTGGAAACATTTGAAAATGGTCTATTTGGACCCAAACACTCCTTCCAGACATTCTGCCTCTGCTGTCACAGCAGTTTGGTTGACTTTCAACTTATTTTTCAGAAACCTTTTCCCAAAGGGGTGGTCCTAACTTATTTTTCCATCAAACTTCAATGTCTTAGGGAACGTTCTGTATAAAATGGGCCCCTAGATCATTTGTTTTCATTTTCTAAGATTTTTTGACATTTCAGTTGACAGTACGGACTCTGTTTCTGAGTGACCTCTATTGTTTATGTGATTTCTCTCAATCTGTGATAGTTATTAAAGATTGGATTTTTGGATTATGTTCTAGACACAATAAAGAAGATCTCCATAAAAAATCATGCATTTAAAAAATTCCTAACCCCTCTTTTAAATTTTTAAAATTCATGTTACTGTTTTGTCCACTATTCACAGCAAGCACACTTTTACTTTCCCCCTTTGATTTGATGCTTACATGCACTCCAAATTAGTTCATGTCTTAGGAAGTAGTTCATACTACATTTTTACATATCCCATGATTATTTCATTCATTCATTAATACACATTCTAAACTTCTAAGTCATTTGAGGAATCCATGAACACAAAGCACACTACAACCTTGGCACATTCTAGGTACATACATTGCATCCATGCAAAGATTTGGGGCTTTTGTGAGTCCTAATCTAAGACGATTATAAGGAATGAACTTGATCAATACGTTCATGTTTCCCTCGATCTAGTCTTCCTTTCTCATGCATCCCAGGGATTGAGAAATCTTCTTTCCTCAAAGATTAACATGCATCATAATAGCTTGCTAAGCATATTTTGATTTCTTTGATTATTTGTTTCAATAACAATTCATGTCCCCCTTTAGATTAGGAAGTCTTGAATATTTGATATATGATTAGACGATTTTTCCTAGGTTTATTTGTGTGATCTTTCACTTTACATTGCATGATATTTGACTTAGATATTATGAATGATATCTTATCTTTAGATCTTTCATTTCAAATTTTCTTATGTAATGTAATATAGTATCATAGTATTAATTGTCGAACCATACATAGTATAAGATGATTATTTGGATGCTAATTGGGGCCCGTCGAAAGACAGGGCGAGTTGAGGGTGTTTTAGTCGTGACATAGGCTCCTTCCTCTCTCGTACCAAAACCCTGAGCCAAGTTCTTTGGTTATGAAGGGCCGGTGCCCTTTATCCATTTGGGTGAGTCAAAATTAGGTTTCTTGGTTCCTTAAAGACAAGTGGCGACTCTGTATCTGTTTTCAACGGACCTTTTCTCTCTCTTTTCAAAATCAAATTTCAAACAAAAACAAGCAAGAGGTGGAATCCCGCGTGTCCACAATCTGGTGACTCTGCTGGGGATATTTATTTTCAAAACAAAATAATACAGAGGTTTGACTCATAAGAAGCATCCTTAAAAATAATCTTTTTATAGTGTCTGGTTCACTGCATTGCACTCTTGCATTTCCCCCCCTCCGACTGTGTCTGAAACGCGGCGCTGACATTGTTCAGGTCTTGCTGTGCCAGGGCACAAGTCACCGTTGATACTGTACCTTCCAAGGTATATCAAAAAGAGTAAAACCTCCGTACTGTCTCCCTGACGGTATATTGGAACTCTCGTCAACGGACCCTCTTTGACTAAACCCAACCTTTGCATATAGATTTCTGTAGAACCTTTCGTAGGACTATTCATTTATCTTTTCAGATAGGATAATGTGATATAACTGCTGTATGCCCTGATGGGATTACCTGTGTGGTGTAGACGCTTATGTGGCATGAGGCAGAACCTCTTTCTTATGATTCCCAAGGCAATCACTCACATGTGATCACATTGAGTTGACCTGCCTAGGCATCATGACAAGGATGTCTGCTCCATGCTCAGAAAAATATACACCGCAAACCTTGTTTGTCGGTCCTAAGACATAGGAGTATGAAAACCTGCTAGACAGTATGATCACTATCACCACACATTAACCAGTTTCTCCCAGAAACTCTGTCCAGATATCCCAGATATAACCATATTAGCCCAGAAACTCTGTCCAGATATCTCAGATATGACCATATTAACCGGTTTCTCCCAGAAATCCATTCCAGATATAACCATATTAACCTGTTTCTTCCATAAACTCTGTCCAGATATCCCAGATATAACCGTATTAACCAGTTTTTCCCAAAAACTCTACTCAAATTTCCCAAAAATGCCAAAAACTATGTTCGAATATCCCAGTTTCTCCCAGAAACTCTGTCCAAATCAACCAGAAATGCCCAGTCTCTCCTGGAAGCCTCCATAGAACCCTAGAAACCCCTGTCATCCGTTGGTGATCGTATTGGAAAGTAAGGTTGGCATACTCTGTATGGTTGAGACCTTAATTGTTTAACTGCTATCTGTTAGAAATAGGAGCATCATATAGATTAGGACTTACATCTGCATGCTTGTCTCATTTGCATACACCATTCCCATCAATCTGCACGCACTGTCTCGATCATTCTTACACAAGTCAGTCCACGTTTGTTAACATCACTGTCTTTGTCTGTCTAAAGTCATCACTGTCAAAATCTGATCTAGTCCTCTCAAAATCTGTCAGGTCAGTATAGATTCCCGAAGTCAGCAGCTGGGATCCTCGTCGTGGGTCAGGAATTCAGATAATCGTTTGGTCAGAATCAGTCTGATAGCTTACTGAAGCATGAATCGAGAAGAGTTAGAAAACAAGGTTATCGAGTTGGGAGCAACCATAAGCCAGCAGTCTGATAGCCTAGCCTAAGTTCTGAAGTTCATGGAAGAATTAAAGCAGCAACGGCCGTAACCTCCGCTTGGGTTTCCACCACCGGGGTTTGAACCGCCCCCACATGAGAATAACGGGGAGGAAGACTGGCTTCAAGGGGTCCCACCGTTTGCATATGAGAAGAAGCTCCAAGAGAAAATGAATAAGGTTGACAAGCTGGAAAATGTATTGAGGAAAAGCAAAGGGATTGATGATTACATGTTGGACTTAGAAGGCCTTTTTGAACCTGTTAAGCTGAAGCTACCGGAAAACTTCAAGATGCCTGCCATTGACCGTTTCGATGGGACCGAAAATCCAAAGAGCCATGTAAAGCTGTGTATGAGCATCTTCCAATCTATGGGCTGTACCCACGAGCACCTCGCAATGCTGTTCCCACAAACTCTCACGAAGTCTGCACTATCATGGTTCCTTACCTTGGAAGCTTCCAAAACTCGGGCATGGGAAGACATAGTTCGAGTATTCGTTGATCACTACTCCTATAACCAAGAACTTGACGTCACTATCAGGGATTTGGAAACTACTAGGCAGAACAGCAATGAACCCTTTACTGTGTTTCTGAGTAGATGGAGGAACAAAGTGGACCAAATGACCCACCGGCCGATTAAAAAGGACCAGCTGAGAATGCTAATCCAGAATCTGTAATCGCTTTTCCATGAAAAATTGTTTTATTAGTCCATCTACACTTTCGAAGAGCTATTTGAAGTTGGGACTCAAATTGAAGATGCCATAAGGGAAGGAAAGATCAAAAAAGAAGAGCCTCCGAGTCAGTCAAAAAGGCCCAACTACTCCCGCAATCCTCCGGATGTCAATGCCCTTAGCAGTCAACCTATGGCTTACCCTCCTAGGCCATACCAACCTCTCAACCAAGCTAATTCCTCCAATCGCTCTTTCCCTAGGAAGCCTCCTCGCAACTTTGCCAAACTAGAAATCCCCCTCTCTCCAGCCTTAGATCGCCTCCTTAAAAAGGGCCACCTCCAATTACTCCAGCCACGAAATACCCCGCTCCCGCCAAACTGTGACATGTCCAAAAGATGCACCTACCACCAAGCCCCTGGCCACAACACCAATTATTGCATGCGCCTCCGCCATGATATCCAAGACCTCATTGACTAAAATATCATCGAGCCACCTCCAAAGCAGCCCCATGTCACTCAAAATCCCCTACCGAACCACCAAAACATTAGCCTTATTGAGTCCAACCATGTATCTTTCAACCCTGCTACTTATATCACCCCTGTAGGTCAACATTTACCCCTCATTAACATCCCATAATCTGTGGGAATTCATCTGATTGACGGAGGGGATGACAAGTGGCAGCAACAGCTGGCTGACGAACAAGACCTATTCTTCTTGGAAGAACATGATCTAGGGGTAGTGAACCTCAAATGGTATGATCCCGACAATGAAAGCGATGCTTCTATCTGGAATGAGCCAGAGAAACTATTTGTGGGGACAGATTGTGACTGGTTCAAAGAGGTTAGGACTGTAGAAGGGCCTACCCCTGCCGAAATTGATCATCTGACTAGGTCAGGCTGTCATTATCAGCCTCCTCAACCTACCACTGAAGCAACCAAAAAATGTCCAATCAAAGACAAGGGAAAGGGAAAAATGGATGAGATCATCGAAGAAGACAATGAGCTGATAAAGTAGTTGAAGAAAACCCAAGCACATCTCTCGATGTGGACATCGTGGTAACATCCTACAAGCATAGGCAAGCTGTGTTGAATGCCCTGGCTGGAATAGAGGTCCCCATTGACGCCGCACTAGAAGACATGGTGGCTTTCTTGGGCGCACTTACCCCTGACCCAATCATTACATATTCTGATGAAGACCTGCCACCAGAAGGATCTGCACATAACAAAGCATTGTATATCACTGTTGGATGTAAGGGACAGCAGGTGCCATTTTGTCTGGTTGATACAGGCTCTGCCTTAAATGTTTGTGCCCTAAGGATTACCACCGCCTTGGGGGTCGATGTCCTTGACATCACACCATCTGTGCAATCCGTGAGGGCCTACGATAACACCATGAGAAATGTGATGGGAACTGTTTCTCTCCAAATCCAGGTAGGATCTTTGGTGAGCACTGAAGTCATTCAAGTCATGGACATACATGCCTCGTTCAACTTGTTGATCGAAAGGCCCTGGCTGTATGTTAACAAAGCCGTATCATCCACTGTGCATCAAATGACCAAGTACATTCATGAGAAGGAGGTAAAAATCATCCTCGACAATAGTTGGGGTAATGAAGCTTTCCCAAACTACGCTCCCATCTTCGAAGTCCAAATACCTGAGCTAGAAGAAGGAGAAATCGGGGGATTCTTCATGGAAGAAGTCCACATGATCAATGATGAAGATAGGTTCCTCAAGATTCACTCCACAGTTGTCAACATTGTCCGCAAAATGAACTACTTCCCTGGAATGGGATTGGGCCGACGCCAAAAAGGAATTCGGGAGTTCCCCCATATCAAAGGGCAACAAGGTACTTTTGGGTTGGGGTACAAGTCCACTGAAGAAGACGTCGAGATACAGAGGCCATGGAAGAAAAGACTGAGGAGTCTCCCGCCGTACCGCAAAACCTTGAATGGCAATTCATCAAAGAAGGGGATGATTTCCCCTACTTTGGGTTCCCGAAACCCTGGATCCATTAGGCCACGTGAAAAAGGCTCCCCCGGGCTGGAAATCTTTGCTGACTGTGAAAGGCCCCCCTATCAAGATCCGTTCTATCTCGAAGAAGTTGTGAAAACCCCGAAGGAAGACTGGTTGAAGTACCTGGACACTGAAGCCATCGAGAAAATGTGGGAAGAATTCGCTGAAAAGAAGGAAGAAAAGAGGGCCGAGAGCCAAGATGATCAGATCAAGCCAACTGAGGAGGGTCTGAGCAACCAGGCTGTAGAGTCATCTGTCTGTGTCTCCCGATCCCCTGTTCCCCCAGAGTCTGTACTGCCAATTATCGAGTCTATACCAGAGTCAACTGCTGTAGGCCCATCGCTGTCCAATGTAATCACTTCACCTGTCATGAATGAAATGAAAGATGATTCTGCTTACTCCTCTGTGTCTAATACTTGTGAATGCACAGATCCCTCCGAGGATCTCCCAATCGAATTTAAGCAACTAATTGAAAAACCACCTGCTTACGAAATAATCAAAGATACTTTATCGGTTAACCTAGGTGAAACAGATAATCCACAAATTGTGCAAATTGGCTTAACTCTTAATAAAAAAGAAAAAGAAAAATTGACTCTCTTGCTAAAAGAATTCAAGGATGTTTTTGCTTGGTCTTACGAGGACATGCCTGGGGTCGATCCCGACATTGTCCAACATCATATTCCTCTCCTCCCCAATTCTAAACCTGTCAAGCAAAAACTGAGGCGGATAATGCCAGAATGGGCACTCAAGTTTAAAGAAGAAGTGGAGAAGAAATTCAAGGCAGGGTTCATCATAGTCACCGAGTATCCGGAATGGGTTGCGAATATCGTGCCAGTCCCCAAGAAAGATGGAAAAGTTCGTGTATGCGTTGACTTCTATGATCTAAACAAAGCCAGTCCCAAGGATGACTTCCCGCTTCCCCACATTGATGTCTTGGTGGATAACACCGCAGGACATGAGCTACTGTCATTCATGGATGGCTTTTCGAGGTACAATCAGATTCTAATGGCGCTAGAAGATCGGGAAAAAATGACATTCACCACCCCTTGGGGAACCTACTATTATAGAGTAATGCCTTTCGGACTCAAGAATGCTGGGGCAACCTACCAAAGAGATGCCACCACTCTGCTACATGACATGATTCACAAGGAAGTAGAAGTGCACATAGATGACATGATCGTGAAGTCCAAGGACAGAGAAGGACACCTAGTGGCACTGGAAAAGTTTTTTGAGAGGTTACACAAATACAAGATGAGATTGAATCCTAAGAAATGCACTTTCGATGTAGCCTCTGGTAAGCTCCTGGGTTTTCTCATCACACAAAGAGGGATAGAGGTAGATCCCTCTAAGATCAAGGCAATCCTAGAAATGACACCACCACGGAATGAAAAAGAAGTGAGAGGGTTTCTCGGAAGAGTCCAATTTATTAGCCGCTACATTTCCAAACTCACAACTACATGCGATACTTTGTTCCGATTGCTGAGAAAAGGAGAAAAGTTCCAATGGGATGACGAATGCCAAGCTGCTTTCGACAAAATAAAAGCCTACCTTCAAAATCCGCCTGTCCTTTCACCACCCACTCCTCATAAGCCTTTATTCCTTTACCTATCTGTCTCCGAAAATGCCATGGGTTGCATGCTAGCCCAAGAAGGAGAAGAAAGCCACTCTGAAAAAGCCATATATTACCTCAGCAAAAGGATGACTGGGTATGACCTCAACTACTCTACCCTGGAAAAAACCTATTGGGCCTTGGCTTGGTGCACTCGCCCACTGAGGCACTACATGCTGGCCTTCCCGGTTGTGCTCATATCCCGCATGGATCCTCTAAAATACCTCCTCGAAAAACCCGCCCTAACCGGTCGTATATCCCGTTGGTTACTTCTACTATCCGAATTCGATATCAAGTACGTTAAAAGCAAATCGGTAAAAGGGAGAACCGTAGCTGAGCATCTTGCAAAGCACGCTGTTGACTCCGAAGAAAGTGGGGACTTTCCATTTTCGGACAAAAATATCATGGAAATCAAGGAAGAACAGTGGAAGTTGTACTTTGATGGAGCAGCCAACTTGAAAGGATACGGAGTAGGAATGATTCTAGTATCACCAAGTGGGGACCACACTCCACTGGCAGTCAAGCTCAATTATAACTCCACCAACAACACTGCTGAATACGAAGCTTGCATTCTGGGGATGGAAGTAGCCATAGAACTGAAAGTTCAGAAGCTAGATGTTTTCGGGGATTCAAACCTCATTATATCGCAACCTAGAGGAGAATGGAAAGTAAAAGAAGAAAGGTTGAAGCCCTATCATGATCATCTCGATCAACTCAAGAGGTAGTTCAAGGACATCACTTTCCTCTACTTGCCTAGGGAAGAGAACCAGCTGGCAGATTCATTGGCTACCTTAGCCTCCATGATCAAAATTCGTGTGGGAGTCAGGATGATGCCTTTGGTAATTGAGCAAAGGTACGAGCCTTCGTTCAACATAGTCGCTGCAATCGAAGAAGAAGATAATGAAACACCGTGGTATCAGGATGTCTGGAACTTCATAGAAAAGGGGACGTACCCGCAAGAGTCTACTGAGAAAGACAAAAGGGAAATTTGAAGATTTTCAGCGCAATTCATCATTTGCAGTGGAAAATTCTTGAAGAAAGGGTACAATGGTCACAACCTGACTTGCTTGTTTGGAAAAAGCTCCAGAAGAATGATGGAGGAAATACACGAGGGGGTATGCGGTCCGCACATGAACGGTCACATGCTGGCCAAGAAAATTGTAAGATAAGGGTACTATCGGACAACATTGGAGAAAGATTGTTGTGAATACCTAAGAAGGTGTCACAAGTGCCAGATCCATGCAAACATGATGCATGTACCACCATCCCTTCTATACAGCATGACCTCACCTTGGCCATTCTCAACCTGGGGAATCGATATCATCGGTGAAATCATTCCGAAAGCCTCGAATGGGAATCGATACATTTTGGTGGCCATTGACTACTTCACAAAATGGGTAGAAGCCGCATCCTACAGCAAGTTGGGGGCCAAGGAAGTGGCCAAGTTAATCAAGAAGAATCTCATTTGTCGCTATGGAATACCCCATGAGATCATCTCAGATAATGGTAGTCATTTCAAAGCTGAAGTCATGGATCTGTTTGAGGAATACAAAATCACTTATCACAAGTCATCACCGTACATGCCACAAACTAATGGGACAGTCGAAGCTGCAAACAAGAATGTCAAGGCCATACTGCAAAAATCGGCCGATACCTACAAAGACTGGCATGAAAAGCTACCGTTCGCACTTTGGGGGTACAGAACATCGATAAGGATGTCCATAGGAGCAACTCCTTACTCGCTAGTATATGGAATGGAAGCAATACTTCCAGTCGAGATAGAACTGCCATCCCTATGTGTGATGGCAGAATGTGAAATTTTGAAATCAGATTGGTTGGGGGAAAGATACGAAGAATTGGCTCTCATAGATGAAAAGCGCCTAGCGGCAGTCGACCATGTTCGAATCTATCAAAAGAGGATATCCCGCGCTTTCAACAAAAGGGTTCGTCCGAGGAAAATTGTCAAGGGTAACCTTGTCCTTAAGGAATTACGAGCCCTGATCTGTGATCCACGCGGAACGTTCAAACCCAAATAGGTCGGCCCTTATATCATCAAAACTATCCTTTCCGGAGGAGTGACCTACCTTATGGACCTCGATGGCATTGAATTCAAAGAACCAATCAACATGGATCGCCTAAAAAAGTACTATGCTTGACCATTCCCCAAAACCCCTTTTCTTTCAAAACTTTGGCCCGAAGTACGCTCGACCTGATTCCCACTTGGGGATACGTAGGCAACCGCATCGGTTTGGTCGACACCATCAGAATCAACCCCTTTTCTTTCAAAACTTTGGCCCGAACCACGGTCGACCTGATTCCCACTCGGGGATACGTAGGCAACCACATCGGTTCGGTCGCTCCACCCACAAAAATAGCCCAATTTCTTTCAAGCTTTGGCCGGAACTACGTTGGACCTGATCCCCGTTCAGGGGTACGTAGGCAGACTGTCAAAAAAGAAAAGAAGGATGGCTCGCTAGGTTGAAAATCCGAAAGGACGCCTAGGTAAAAGTTAGAATTAAATCCAAAGTGGGCAATAACAAAAGAGAGAAAAGAGCTCGCTAGGTCACCTAACTGGTGCCTAGGCAAAATTATGAGCGTGTGAGAAAAATAAAGTCGCGGTCCTTACCATAACCCAGAAATCACCCTCCACACTAGGTGCAAACTTTGACCACCTGCCTTGTTTGCCTAAAACCCTCCTAAACTAGGGGCAAACGTCGGTCATCCACTTCGTTTGCCTCACAACCATCCATAACCCAAACTAGGGGCAAACTTTGGCTACCCGCCTCGTTTGCCTCTAATCGTCCTAGTATGCCCAAGCAAGTACCAAAAGCAAACATCTGATCAAAATCAATACTAAAAATGTTTTCAGAAAGCCAAATGCATAAAATAAGGTTCTCCAAGTAACCAAGGTTCACCGATAAACAAACTTCGAATATTACATAAGCAGGGATAAATGAAAACATAAAGAGTTCTTTCAGAAAGCAATCACAAATATCAAAGACACTTGGAGGAAAGAAGCAGAATCAGTCGAGCCTAGTTTATTTTGTTTATTTTTTCAAAGGTCTCTAGAAATAAGCTCTTGCTCGACCGGCCCAACCCCTAATGAAAGTAGCAATAGTGGTGGCTCTGACTCTGGAAGCAAAGACCCTCTCAGTAAACCCCCTGGGAACCTCTTGAACTTGCCCGTACTGTCTGGCCAATCGGCGAGGATGATAGAAGGAGATTTCTCTCAACCATTAGGCATACCCTCTGGAAATCCTCGAGTCTAGTGGTCATAGCATGGAGGTCCCAACGCCTCACGATCCAGCAAATGTCAGCCTCAGATAAAGCGCCCATCACGCCCATCCAATCGGTAGAAGTATAATGAGGGTGAAGCACAGCTCTGCGAAAATGAACTGGTGGCACATTACCTGTCCATAACAAGAGGCCCTCATAGAGCCAAGCCTGTAACACCAAAGGCGCCCCAGAAAGTAGAAGCGTTCCTTGATTGGAAGCGCGATCCAAACCATTCAGGGTTTCGGCCAGAATAATGGTCATGGGATTCCTGCCAAGTTTCAGCCCAAGGCACATGTGCACCAAGTCAATAGAAGCACTCGAGAACAGAAAGTGTGAAGTCATGCACAATATCAGAGCAGCCTCGCGAGTGGCATCATATACGCTAGGACTCCCAGGACTAGCATAACAGGCAATGATGGAAGCAATATCAAGGACCTCACCATGAATTAGCCGGCGGGAAATAGTAATGGAACAATTCAGATATTAAGCCAAGCCTCGCGTAGGACTGGGGGTATCAGTAGAAGGGAGAATTAGGTCAGAATCAAAATCATAGCCAAGGATAGCACAGAACTCCTCAAACAGAGGGCATATCTCCAGGCCATTAAAATTGAAGACATAGTTCACCAGGTCCCAGTGGATAATAGCAACACGCATGAACTCAGCGTTCAAAGCCATCTGGCGAAGAGAGAACAGCTCGGTCAAGCCATAGCTAAAAAGGTTGATCCGTTCCACACCATCGGTCATGTTCAGCCAAGCTGTGCGTTAAGCGGGATCATACAAAGCCATATTTTCTGTCGCGACTCTAGCAAAATTCAAAATTTCGACAGCACCTCCCCGTTTCACGGACTATCCCACCTGCAAGGCAAACACACTCACTATCACAAGGCTTCTCATCGTAGTAACATCAACAATCACAGAATCACAAGTGCACAGATATGTATATCGTCACACAATCACCAAATAAAAGCAAGCACACAACTGCGCCTTCAAACCGGAAGCTATCCGGCCTAAAAGGCAAAACATCACCACACTCTGCCAAAAGGTCACAAATCATCCCACACATCATCCTATACATTGTCTTAAACATTGTCCGAATATCATTCACTAGTATAACCCAATCGAAAACATGAAATGGAGATAAAACAAAATCCCTGCTTAGGAGGCCTCAGTCATCCTTTTCTTCGTCCTCTGTCAGACCACCCGGAGTGTATGTCGGCGATGGCCTCCTCCTACCACCTCTGCACCTCGGTCTAATCCTCGATGAGCCAGTGCCACCCCCACAGTACTGCACACACGAATAAGATGAAGGCAATTAGTAGGGAAATAATAAAAAGTACAAAAACAAAGTCGAGTCAAAAACCTACCAAGGACGCCATCTGATTGGTGGCAAATTACCGTATATCATCCATTTGTTAAGGGAAAAATTAGGATTAGAACCTCATAACCTTAAGAAGTGCAAAATTAGAGACATACCCGATGGTCTCGCGTGAGAACCAAAGACCGTAAGCTAGCCGCCAAAGCGTGGCCCTCCTTAGCATAACTCCAGGGGACGTTGAGGACGCCTACTGGCTGGGTAGCATACCCACACGTGACCCGTGGCACCTCCATAACCTGGGGGGAGCCGTCTGTACCCAAAACATAAACGGTGCAATCCCAAGGAGGGATAGGATCGGAAACTGGGGGAACCTGTCTCCTGTACATCTCGCAAAGCTGTAGGCACAAAATAAGTTAGTTTGTCTAACCTCACTCTCTGCCACACATAGGTAATCGCCACCTTTAGGAGGTTGATCAATAGTGTTAAAAATGTTCAATTTTAAGTTCATGTTCCCAAATGACACCTTCATTACCCCTGTCCTACAGTTAACATGCACGTTAGCGGTTGCTAAGAATGGATGACCTAGAATGACAGGAGTGTGCTTCCTAGCATCTAGTACAGGTTCAGTATCAAGGACCATGAAGTCAACATGATAATAGCATTTGTCAACTTTAACTAAGACGTCTTCGACGATTCCTCTAGGGATTTTAACAGAACGATCCGCTAATTGTATGGTAACGGCCGTAGGTTTAAGTTCACCTAGTCCTAATTGTTTATAGACGTGATAAGGTAAGAGGTTAACACTAGCTCCTAAGTCAAGGAGAGCCCTATGGATGATAGTGTCACCTATGACACATGAAATTGTAGGCGTACCTGGATCTTTATACTTTGGAGTAGCGTGTTGGAAAATAGAACTTACTTTTTCCGTGAGAAAGACCTTTTTAGGAGTATGACTACGCAATTTACGTTTTTGAGTGCAAAGGTCTTTTAGACATTTAGCGTAAGCTGGAATTTGTTTAATAGCATCGAGGAATGTAATATTAATTTTAACTTGTTTAAATACCTCGAGTATATCTTCCGTTTTTGACCCTTTCTTAGACAAATGTGACGGTCCCTCAACGTTTGGTGGATAAGGTAACTTTGGAACATAGTTAGTTGGGACCGGTTCTTTTTCCTTTCTTCTTTGATTCACGTCCTCACCCCTCTCTTTATTCGAGTTAACGTTTTCATCCCTCATAACCTTCCTCAGAATCTCAACAACTTCTTCCTCTCGAGTAGTCGTCCTAGTTGACACAGCGTTCACTTGCTCACTCGTACCACCCACCTCGTATTGTCCCTTAGGGTTCGGAATAGGTTGACTTGGCAACTTACTCTCGGTTAAACGATTTAGCGTGTTAACTATTTGTCCCACTTGGGACTCCAGTTTTGTAATGGACTGCGTGTGGGAATGTACTAACTGGATCACCAGACCAAAAATTTCAAGTGAGGCCAACACCTTCTCCTCAAATGCATTATTACGTAGAGGTGGAGGAGGAGGTTGTTGGTATTGACAGTGTTGAGGTCTATAAGTGTTAGGGAAATTACTCATCTCATTATTATTATTATTATTATTATTATTATTTTCCACGAGAAATTAGGATGGTTTCTCCATGGTGCGTCCGGATTATTAGTAGTCGAATTATAATTATTTCGTGGGCATTGTTGAATAGAATTAATGTGTTGCTCCACGAATTCCGGAAATTGACTCGCCGATGGACATGCTAGGATAGAATGTGATGGATCAGAACATAAAGTACAAATTTCATGAGCGGGTGGGGCTGTCGTTTGGTTCATTGTTAAAAGTCGGTCAAGTTTTTTAGATAGTTCTTTTATTTCAATTGAATGACTTGACTCAAACTTTATCACTCTCTTAGGTTGTGAATGATATCCCTCGGAACGTACTGACATATCCTGATGCATCGAATTCTCGCTTAATGTTACAAAGATTTTCCAGGCCTCGTCGGCACTTTTGTGTAGGAAGGTACCCGCACAAACAGCGTCGACGGTATTACGGACTGAGGGAATAAGTCCCTCGTAAAAGACTTGTACCAACTGCCACTTAGGAACCTAATGATGTGGACACGAGCGTAATAATTCTTTTAATTTTTCACACGTGCCGTAAAGTGATTCCCCATCTTGCATGACAAAATTTGTTATATATTTCCTTATCTGATTCGTACGCATAATAGGGAAAAACTTTTGTAAAAATGCTGTGTGTTAGGCTTCCCATGTTCTAATTGTGTTTAGCTCCAAAGATTGGAGCCAGTATTTAGCTTTATCTTTTAAAGAGAATGGAAAGAGCCTAAATTTTAATTCATCATCAGTTAAGTTTTGAATTTTTAAAGTAGAGCATATATCCTGAAAATCTCCTAAGTGTTGATATGGATCTTCATTTAGACGGCCATGGAAAGAAGGAAGTAGCGAGATGGTAGATGACTTTATCTCAAAGTGAGATGCCGTCGCCTCCGGTAAATCAATACATGTTTGTGGCTTATAAGTCGTCGGAATAAAGTAATCTTTAAGTGGAGGAGGTGGCGGTATATTAAGATTATTCATATTGTTTCCGTCAGCCATTTTAATCGGTTCGATTTTAAAAGTTCGAGTTCTCCTTAACCGTTTAAGGGTACTTTGAATTTTGGCCTCAAACAACGACGACGGAATCGACGTTGATTCGTCGTCTTACAACCTAGCTCTAGAAGCTTGTATTGTGGACTTACTAACTCTTAAAGTACGTTCAAGTTCAAGATCGATAGAATGTTATTCAGGTTTATTTGAACGCGTACCAAACATAAACTTAAAAAGAAAACTAAGCTAAAATAAAAGCTGACTCAAATAATAAAAAAAACAAATAGCAATCACGCAACTAAGATAACCAGCTCTCAACTACTGTGATGCATGCAAATTATCCTGTAATGCAATGACCGCGTTAAGCCCAGCGCCCCGGGTTTCCTAGCTAATGCAGTGCAATTAATCCTAAACTAATGCAAATAGTGCGTCACAGCGCCCTGACTTATAGTGGTTTAAAGCGAATTTCACAAGAAGCAATTTACTTGAATTTTGTTTTTTATTTTTATTTTTTATTTTACTGATTTGCGTAAGCTCCTTTGATGTGATTAGCTAATCCACTCGAAAATGTTAGAATTTTTACGACTCGAGAAACTACAAAATAAAAAGAAAAGTTAGTAACTCAAAATAAAACAAAAAATAAGAAAAAGAAAACCTAATCTAATATTTACGAATTAACTAAACTAGAATTCTAAAACTAAAGGTAGTAATTCAATCCCCGGCAACGGCGCCAAAAATTGATGTTGTCAGTATCAAGATATAAAAAGTATACTTTACTTTTCTAAAGATTTGCAGTGTGGAAGTAAAGGTCGAACCCACATAGATTGATTAACTACAGCTCTTTAATTTTAATACCTAAATTTAGCTAATTAAGAAAACGGATTTGATTTTAATTTGAATTAAACTAAGAACATAAAAATAAATCTAAATTATGAAAGCAATTAAAATAGTTGTTTTTAATGATATTTAAAGTGAACCTAGGATTGTAAATCCACCACTAGCTTCATAATAAGTGTATTTATGAATTACTTTAGCCTATTAAGTTGGATGATAATGGGAATTGTAGCTACAAGCCCAATTCCTCCATCAAGAAAATAACTATGGTTCAAGCACCAACATAATCCATCTTTGGTTAGCACGAATTATCCCACACTAAACTAGGGTTGTGGTATAATCCGTCTAATCTAGGCATGGACTATTCAGATTCTTGATAGCACAATTCAATTTAAGCACCATTACATGTAAACAATCTATACAAGCACATCACAGTCAAAATAGATCTAAGACAAGAATAAACTTTGAAAGTAATGATTTAATTCATAGAAGCACGATTTATTTATAAAAAATCCTCGGAACATGTAATCATCATCCATACATAATAAAACTAAAATAAAAAACATAAATAAAACCTATTACTTGGCTAGGGTTTCATTGAAACCCTAGATCTAGAGTCTAGTTGTCCATAGAAGTGGTAGATGGCAAGAGGTTGATGGAGGAGGCCATGGAAATCCTTGGTCTTCTTCTTCTTCTCCTTGCTTTCCCCTCTTCAATGGCTGAAAGTATGGTTATCTATTGTGTGTATATTATTTTCCAACCCTTTAATTGAAGTAAAATAGGGTATATATAGATTTTAGGCAAGTTTTGGAAGCTCTCCTAACCCGAAACGCACTAAAACTGCTGTTATTTCCAATCCGGACGTCATTAGGCAGTTTTGTTCACACGGGAATCATCAGTATACTGAAATACGCAACTTTGATTTTTGTACGGATCCCGCGAGCGGGCTGCGCGAGCGCGTAATTGGGAAGGTCGCGCGCGCGGATCGCGAGAGCGAATTCTGGGATCTCGCGCGAGCGATATCTTGGTTTTCGCGCGAGCGATGTGGTTTTTCTTGCTTCTTTTTTCCTGCTTTTTCACCTCATTTAACCAGATCTCCTTGTTTTCTTCCAAAACCTGTCAGAAAATAGAAAATGAAGTAAAAATATACAAAAACAGGATAAGAAGGTACTAACAAACGTATGTTAAGGCGTATAAATAGGATCTGTTCTCTCCCGATCACACCCCCAAACCTACATTTTGCTAGTCCTCGAGCAAAACTAAAATAAAAACTAAACTACTAATAAAATACTACTTCATTGTCGCATGGATTGCGATTACATTTAGCATATGCAACAAGCCTTTTAAACCCCTAGGTGTCCCTAGTCGGACGAGTGAAGTCTCGTGAGGGTTCTCTTCAACAAGTCACCCACAACCATCTTTATTAACTTGTAAAGAAAAGTTTAACTAAAACGAAAAAATAACATTCGATACTCCTTATCATAAAACGATGATTGAAATAGAATAACGAACAAGAAGAAACGGAATCAAACATCCACCTAAGTCGTGAAAAACAATCTCAAGCACATACAATGTATAAATCAATAGGGTTTCTCATAAAATTGCACGTGTGTGATATGATAGTCAAATGAACACGCGTATGTCATAAACTTGGAATATAACACAGATGACCATCTAACTATGCTTGGACTACGAATCTCACAATGTCAATTACACTCTAAAATGAAACACTCAGAAACAGGTGTAATTTATCGGGTATATGCGAGCAAAGAAAATATGTTTTCAAAATGAGAAATGCTCACATATGACTCGAAAAGTACGCATGACACGAAAGAACGGCAGTCTCATGGATAGGATGCCAATAATCAAGAAAAATTAATCATTACCATGTTTTAATCCCCCTTCCATCGTTTTCATATCCAAACCATGTTTCCTAGGATCAAATAGAACTTTTCAAAGGTTGTAATGTGGCTCAGGTAATGAAAAAGGATAGAAATGATTCATTAGGTAGTTTTAGAATGGCATTGTAAGGCATGTTCGATTTCTTTCATTCATCTCTTCTATCAACTTTCATCTTTTCATTCTCTTCTTTTCATCACCTTTCTTTTTCTTTTTTTTTTTTTTTCAACCTTATTCTTTTTTTTTTTATTTATTCTTTTTTGTTGCTTTTGAAACAAATATTCAATAAATAACAAGGAAACCACCCCAAACATCATCTTATCTTCTTTTTCTTCTCAATCACACTTCGCCTTAACACCACTAAAGGTTGACAACTCTCTCAGTGGTGAACTCCAAGTTTGTCACGTCGGAGCAAAAACAGGATAATGCTAGTTAAAGAAAAATGGCATATTAATGGCTCAAGGGGCAAACTAAGGAAATTTATCATTTATCGGTCAGTAGCAAACAAAGAAGGCCTAAAATCATCTCCTATGGTCATATGGTTCTTCAACTTTTACGACAGAAGATTGTTTAGTATGGTAACAAATATTTTAACTTGACTATCAACCAAAACAAGAATAATGAGACTAAACAACAAGTTAATGCGCTATTTCAATGAAATTCGACAAACACAATGCATTTATAACCCTCAATAAAGAAAAGATAGGCTCAAAAACTCACCGGGTCTAGTCTCCACCTTGTGTTATCTAGAAACCCGAATCATATTATAGTTCACATCAAACATGTATTCAAGCGACTATGTGCAGTGCATAGGTTTGTGTGCAAATCTATGATATAAAACTACGATTCGAACGATACATGACCTAAAATGTCATATCATGACTTCAGTAAATGTTTAATTACATCTTCTCTTGTTTACCATTCTATAACAATTCAAGTACTATAACAAAAAGTATCGAATCAAGATTGTAAAAACATAGGTAAAATCGTTTATTTAAGCACAAGAATCAAAATTTTTTTTTTTGAAAAATTAAGTGTAATAATAATAATGATGTGAATGCATACCCCCAAACCTAAACCTTTCATTGTCCCCAATGAAACAAGAAAATGAAAGACGGAGAGTAGATAAAAAAGGAACGATGTTACCTCGATCTTGGCACTCACAAACAGGTGAACGTATAATAATATGGAATCAAAGTTCAATTACTCCAAATGGAGCACTATTTCACCTGTTAATACTTAACAAAAGAAAATAAACAAACAAATAACTAATAAAAGCTAGTATATAAGTTTTTTTTTTTTAATTAGAAACTAAACTGTAAGTAAAAGAACGTAATGAAAAGAAAACAAATAGACATAAAACTATCTAAACAAAGACAAACTTAAATGAAAAGAACTGAAAAGAATAAACAGAAAAGAAAATAACTAACCAGGTGTGGGAAACAGAAGGTAAAAGAACAACAAGAAAAAAATGGAAAATCCCCTCCTCGCGCGAGCGGACCGCGCGAGAGACCCTCGCTCGAGAGAATCCCTCCGCGAGGTAAACCTGAGGTCTCTTTTTTATTATGTTTAGAAAAATTTCTAAGTCACAAGCTCGCGTGAGCGGAACCCTCCTCGCGTGCGCGAATTCAAGCGCGAGTAGATACTGAGGCTATAAATATAAAAAAACTCGAAAATTTTGTCTATGGGGGAATCTCATTCAAGCGGACCGCGTGAGCGACCTGGCGCGCGACCGGGTCGCTCCTGCGAATGTGGTCTTTTCCTCTTTTTTAGTATAAAAATGTATATAAGTCCAAAATGAATTATCCTCGACCCCCAAACCTGTTCAGAAAACTCTAAAACTGACCAAAACGACCCAAAAACATGCAAAAATCAAAGAAACGAGCGAATTAAAGCTTGGGTTGCCTCCCAAGAAGCGCTATCTTTTACGTCTTCAGCTAGACCTTCCAAGCACAAGACTTATGGAGGCCGTAAATCGGACTGTGTACCCCTAAGGATATCAGGAAGAGCCCGGTGGTAAGCCGAAAGAATATCGCTTTGTATTACTTCATTCAATGGTTCATCCTTTTCGGTTGCAAATCGATTCTTCACCTTTTGAGTAAATTTGTCATTAGGATCTAAATTATTCAAATTCATCCGCTTATTTTCCAATATATTATTATCGTTACTCACGGGTATTACATAATTGGATTCACTAGTTTGTCTTACCTCACTCTCCGCCTCACATAGGTAATCGTCATCTTTAGGAGGTTGATCAATAGCATTAAAAACGTTCAATTTTAAGTTCATGTTCCCAAATGACACCTTCATTACCCCCGTCCTACAGCTAACACGCACGTTAGCGGTTGCTAAGAATGGATGACCTAGAATGACAGGAGTGTGCTTCCTAGCATCTAGTACGGGTTCAGTATCAAGGACCATGAAGTCAACAGGATAATAGCATTTGTCAACTTTAACTAAGACGTCTTCGACGATTCCTCTAGGGATTTTAACAGAACGATCCGCTAATTGTATGGTAACGGCCGTAGGTTTAAGTTCACCTAGTCCAAATTGTTTATAGACGTGATAAGGTAAGAGGTTAACACTAGCTCCTAAGTCAAGGAGAGCCCTATGGATGATAGTGTCACCTATGACACATGAAATTGTAGGCGTACCTGGATCTTTATACTTTGGAGTAGCGTGTTGGAAAATAGAGCTTACTTTTTCCGTGAGAAAGACCTTTTTAGGAGTATGACTACGCAATTTACGTTTTTGAGTGCAAAGGTCTTTTAGACATTTAGCATAAGCCGGAATTTCTTTAATAACATCGAGGAATGGAATATTAATTTTAACTTGTTTAAATACCTCGAGTATATCTTCCGTTTTTGACACTTTCTTAGACAAATGTGACGGTCCCTCAACGTTTGGTGGATAAGGTAACTTTGGAACATAGTTAGTTGGGACCGGTTCTTTTTCCTTTCTTCTTTGATTCACGTCCTCACCCCTCTCTTTATTCGAGTTAACGTTTTCATCCCTCATAACCTCCCTCAGAATCTTAACAACTTCTTCCTCTCGAGTAGTCGTCCTAGTTGACACAGCGTTCACTTGCTCACTCGTACCACCCACCTCGTATTGTCCCTTAGGGTTCGGAATAGGTTGACTTGGCAACTTACTCTCGGTTAAACGATT
Source organism: Hydrangea macrophylla (assembly GCA_033977485.1). Taxonomy (NCBI): domain Eukaryota; kingdom Viridiplantae; phylum Streptophyta; class Magnoliopsida; order Cornales; family Hydrangeaceae; genus Hydrangea; species Hydrangea macrophylla. The sequence continues at coordinate 4,799,401 of CM066990.1, read as the reverse complement.
TAGCGTGTTAACTATTTGTCCCACTTGGGACTCCAGTTTTGCAATGGACTGCGTGTGGGAATGTACTAACTGGATCACCAGACCAAAAATTTCAAGTGAGGCCAACACCTTCTCCTCAAATGCATTATTACGTGGAGGTGGAGGAGGAGGTTGTTGGTATTGACAGTGTTGAGGTCTATAAGTGTTAGAGAAATTACTCATCTCATTATTATTATTATTATTATTATTTTCTACGAGAAATTAGGATGGTTTCTCCATGGTGCGTCCGGATTATTAGTAGTCGAATTATAATTATTTCGTGGGTATTGTTGAATAGAATTAATGTGTTGCTCCACGAATTCCGGAAATTGACTCGCCGATGGACATGCTAGGATAGAATGTGATGGATCAGAACATAAAGTACAAATTTCATGAGCGGGTGGGGCTGTCGTTTGGTTCATTGTTAAAAGTCGGTCAAGTTTTTTAGATAGTTCTTTTATTTCAATTGAATGACTTGATTCCAACTTTACCTCTCTCTTAGGTTGTGAATGATATCCCTCGGAACGTACTGACATAGCCTGATGCATCGAATTCTCGCTTAATGTTTCAAAGATTTTCCAGGCCTCGCTAGCACTTTTGTGTAGAAGGTACCCGCACAAACAGCGTTGACGGTATTACGGACTGAGGGAATAAGTCCCTCGTAAAAGACTTGTACCAACTGCCACTTAGGAACCTGATGATGTGGACACGAGCGTAATAATTCTTTAAATTTTTCACACGTGTCGTAAAGTGATTCCCCATCTTGAATGACAAAATTTTTTTATAGATTTCCTTATCTGATTCGTACGCATAATAGGGAAAAACTTTTGTAAAAATGCGGTGTGTAAGGCTTCCCATGTTCTATTTGTGTTTGGCTCCAAAGATTGGAGCCAGTATTTAGCTTTATCTTTTAAAGAGAATGGAAAGAGCCTTAATTTTAATTCATCATCAGTTAAGTTTTGAATTTTTAAAGTAGAGCATATATCCTGAAAATCTCCTAAGTGTTGATATGGATCTTCATTTAGACGGCCATGGAAAGAAGGAAGTAGTGAGATGGTAGATGACTTTATCTCAAAGTGAGATGCCGTCGCCTCCGGTAAATCAATACATGTTTGTGGCGTATAAGTCGTCGGAATAAAGTAATCTTTAAGTGGAGGAGGTGGCGGTATATTAAGATTATTCATATTGTTTCTGTCAGCCATTTTAATCGGTTCGATTTTAAAAGTTCGAGTTCTCCTTAACCGTTTAAGGGTACTTTGAATTTTGGCCTCAAACAACGACGACGGAATCGACGTTGATTCGTCGTCTTGCAACCTAGCTCTAGAAGCTTGGGTTGCGGACTTACTAACTCTTAAAGTACGTTCAAGTTCAAGATCGATAGAATGTAATTCAGGTTTATTTGAACGCGTACCAAACATAAACTTAAAAAGAAAACTAAGCTAAAATAAAAACTGACTCAAATAATAAACAAAAAACAAATAGCAATCACGCAACTAAGATAACTAGCACTCAACTACTGTGATGCATGCAAATTATCCTGTAATGCAATGACCGCGTCAAGCCCAGCTGTAGACACCCCAATTTTGACCGACCGTCGAATTCAGGGGAATGTCGCCTCCATATCCGATGATGACAAGGACCGGAAGATTCGAAGTATTCCAAGCTCTTCAGAAAGTTCTCTAAAACGCGGTAAAATTTCACAAAAAAGAGAAAATACCAGGTATTTAGGAGAATTCAGGTATAAAACACGATTTTCGGAAAATATCCTCAGGAATCATTTTGCTTTGAAAAAAGAAAAATCCAAAAGGGGGAATTTTAGCCAAAACTGGCACACGGCGGGCTGCCGCGGCACTCAGTGACTGCCGCACGGCAGTCACAGAGTGCCGTGCCGGCATTCACCAAGTGCCGCCACAAATTTCTGACTGCCGTTCACTTTTAAAGTCTGTATTCTGCAGAGTAATACGTATGCGTATGCGAATAAGAACAAAAACTGATAAAGTAAGACTGACAAAAACGCGGCAATCCGTTAATTTGCCGCGGCATTTGATGAATGCCGCGCGGCAGTTGCGTAGTGCCGCGACGGCAGTCATAAACTGCCGCTGCGGCATTCACGGACTGCCGCGGCAGTTTGTCGACTGCCGCCCTGGGTAGCAGTCTGCATGATTTCAGAAAGTACACATTATACCAACAAATGAGAGAAATACACCTGTTTTTTGCTCCAAAATTCACCAAAAATACCTGGTAATTTTGCCTATAAGAGAGAAGGAGAGATATACAACAAGGGACTAGAGATAGAACATCCATAACCACTACATCAACACATTTTTTTTGAGAGAAAAGAGAAGAGAGTTTAGAGAACTAAGAAGAAGAGTTTGGAAGATCTTCAAAGAATACTTTGAGGATAATTTGGAGGTGATCCCCTATGCCTTAGATTGTTTGTTTATTCTTTTTCTTTTGGACTAAAATCTCTTGTTATCTTTGTTTGTTAAGAAAGCTTAGGAGTTTCTACTTCTAATTCTCTCTTCAATTTCTTGTATGTGTTCTTCTCTTGAGAGTCTTGGAGATTTTCAATACCTCTCTTGATTCTCTTGAGTATGATCCTTTGAACCTCATGTAAAGCTCATACTCTACATGAGAGTTAAGATTTTGATCATCACTTTGCTTTACATAGTTGAATCCAAGTCCATGCCCATGACTTGGATCTTCTAAACTTGGCATTTAATGAAGTCATTCCCTTATTCTTCTTGAAACTTAGGAGTATTAGCCATGTCTTTGTCTCCCATGACCATCAAATGGTAGGAGTGCTAAGTTGAATTCAAGCTTTGGTCTATAAGGTTTTGAGTTCATTGTTTGGAGTTTTGAGAAGTTCATTTCATACTTCATCAAAATCCATAAGCATAAAGTGACTTTTAGTCTTCAAGGACCATCAAATGGTAAGAAAAGTAGTTTGGTTTAATCTCAACTTCATGTCTTCAATAGTTGAGGTTAACCAACAAAGTTGAACTAGCAAAATAAAAACAGTGAGTCCACAAACTGTTTTTGATCAAAGATTTTTAGTTCGAAATCTAACCGTTGAAATCAAGTGAAACCAACGGAAAAGTATCAATAACATATCATTCTACCACTGTAATTTTTGTTTTGAGGTGGTTTTATGTTTAGAAAGGTTTGATCATGGGTTTTGTGGGACAACCACAATCTGTCCAGAATTTCAGAATAGTTTCAGAACAGCAAACCGATTTTAAAGTTGATAGATCAGAAATCTAACCAAGTTTTCATGACCTATAATAATTTTTTATAAGAACCTTAATGTGTTATGAAGGTTCCCTAAAAAGAATGAAGCAATTCGGACTTGGTTGCTATTTTTAAAAAATCATACAAGATCTCTGGACAGAGAGTTGTAAAATCCCGAGTGAGGTCTAGTATTTTCTGTATTCCCGGAGATCTAACCGTTCAAACCTTGATTTTAGTTTTGGGTTAGAAACTAGACTCACAGAGGCATAACATACCCAAATATCATTCAGATCCAACCATTGGAAGTATTTTATTTCTATTTTTGAAAATCTGGTCTGCTCTCTGTAATTCATAAAAAACTGCTACTACTTTTGTCTAATCTTACTTATTTCAACTCAAATGGTCTCTTAATGCCTTAGGACCCAAATCATACTTTGAATAATGGTAACTTAGCTTAAATCCAGAGGCTAGGTGACCCAAATTAGTGAATAAATCCATGTCTTATTCTTGTTCACATCCATTCATTCATGTACATTAATGCTTATAATTAGAATTAGTAATTGGATAAAGTTGGATTTCATTGCTTGCTAGGTATAAGCTAGAGAATTAGGATTGATTGTTTGATATCATATTATTATTATGTGAAGCATGTGGACTAACCCTTTGTTTTGTAGCGCTATTAAGGTATGATTTCTAGGACTCCTCTTTAGTTTATCTTAATTTCTTGATTTTATTGATTTTTTTGACTTAACGCGCGACCCCTTAGAATTAGGTTTTGCCTTATGTGTATATGTGATTAGAGACTCTTTTTTAGGATTTTCTTTTGTTCGCATGCATTGCACGTTTACTATCGCTGCTGGATCCCGGGTAAGTTCTTTTGTTCCTTATTGCATATCATATTGCTTGTTACTTGAAATATGTGATTTATGAATGATATTTTGGCCATTAGCAATTTTACACCCTTTGGACATGTTTTTGTGATGTATACATATATATATATATATTAGTTGAGGGCATGCTTAGATTAATAAACTTGATTAAAAGGATGTTGAATAGAGGCCTATCGCAAGATAGGATGAGAGAGGGTGTTTTAGTCCGACGGGCTCCTTCCTCTCTCATTCCATAATCCCCGGACCTAGTTAATCTTTGGTTTCGCAAATGATCAGTTTCCTTTTTAAAATGGTTTCTTAATTTTTCCTTTTAAAAATTGAGTGGCGACTCATTTGTTTTGAATTTGAATTTTAAAAGAACTTTAAAAGAAAAGCTGTGGGTAAAAAAAATGCGATATCCACAATCTGGCGACTCTGCTGGGGATCGAACCCAGAATCTCTGGTTTCGCAGACCAGAATTCTGATTTTGGGTTCACTTGAGGATTAGACTTGAAAAATATCCTTTTAATTAAATTAATCAATCTTTGTGTGCCTGTTGCATTTCACTTGCATGTCCAGCCAGTCGATTGCACGGAACTATGACCTTGGAGGCTCGGGGCAACCCGGTCGGTCAAGTCTTCATGGGACTGTGTGATCACCCTTGATCTCGTACCATGATTTGGTATATGAAGCATCCTATCGGGTGTGTGTCAAGGGTCCCTTATTTGACCAAAACCCAGCCTTTGCATAGTAGTTTCTGTAGAACCTTTCAATTTTAGGAAATCAATTCCTGATTAGGGTTATGTGCTAGGAAGTTTTGTATGCCCGGAAGGGATTACTTGAGATGATGACGATACTTGCTTGATGAAAGATGAATAATCTTTTAATCATTTTTTAGCAATTTCTCCTCGTGTTACATGACATTTGGAGGACATGCCGAACCTTGATTATAAGATTATACTTCTTATATCATGTTTAGTTAAGCATCATTGACCTTGTATGCATCCAAATTTATGAAAAGTACGGTAATAATCCGATCATGTGATCCTTCTACCCCGAAAGAATTTTAAAACCATCTTTGAAAGCAAATGGATTTTTGTAATCTTCATCCCAAAGTTTTCAATTGCTCTTTCAAAAATCTTTGGAGTCCAGCTCCAAACTAATCTTTGGGAATTGTTTTGGAAAAATGCTCTTCAAATGAATTTTAAAACAAAATTTCAATCAAATTATCTTCATTGAGAAATGTTTTCACATCCTCATTTTTTTTTAAAAAAAAGGATTCAAAAAATCTTTGAAAATCATTTTAAAAAAAAAAAAAAAATCTCACCTCTAAGAGGGTAGTAAGGATCACAATGAGAGGAGAAATTGGCGTACTCGACATGAGTGAAGATCTTATGTGATTATGTGCTTATGTGTTAGGATTAGGATTTTTCTTCTTTTTTGGCATATAGAGTAGGCACACACTCACACACATGCATTGCATCCGCATGATATACAAAATAAAAGTTTTGTTAAAATAAAGGTAAAAGGTCTTCTAAAAACAAAATTTTTTAAATTCACTGTAGGAGCGAAAATAGCAAATCAAGCGTGGTTTAGGGACCCCACAGCAAGGCTAGTAAGAAGAGGACGTGCTGACATGGCCGAAGAGAGGAACAACAAAGAAATGTCCGGTTTGAGGGTATTAGTCGAACAGCAAGCAGAACAGATGAGAAGGCAGGCCGAGAACATGAACCGCATGATGGGAATGATAGAAGAACTGAATCGCCGACCACCACAAATGAATCCGCCTGTTATGGACCCGCCTTTGGGAGGAGGGGACGGGGATTGGTTCAACGATCAGGAAGCACAATAGAATGATGCACAAAGAGCCAACAGGGACAGAGAAAAAGATGAGAAGGAGAAGCTGCTGACTGAGAAGATAAAAAAGTTAGAAAGGGTAATGCGCAAGGCTCAGGGAGTGGATACCTACCTAATGGAACTGGAAGGGCTGTATGACGGAGTACGCGAAACATTGCCTGCCGGGTTCAAAATGCCAGTTTTTGATAAGTTTGATGGCACCGAAAATCCTCGCAGTCATATCCGGATGTGCATAGGAGCTTTTCAGCCTAGCGGTCTAAGCACTACCATGATGGCCGTTCTATTTCAACAAACATTAACAGGAGCTGCTCTATCATGGTACCTTACACTTGAGCCAAGCAAAACCAGAGTTTGGGAAGAAGTCGTGAAATCGTTTGTGGCCCAGTATGAGTACAATCAAGACCTGGACGTCACTGTTCGAGATCTAAAAACAACCAGGCAAGGGAACAAAGAATCATTTGTTGAGTATCTGAGCCGATGGAGGGGGAAAGCCGCAAAAATGGTACAAAGGCCATCAGAAAAAGACCAAATCCGAATGTTAATGAAAAACCTGCAGCCAGTCTATCAAGAGAAGATGAGGTTTCAGTCAATCAACACTTTTGCCGAGGTGTTCGATGTGGGAACCAGGATAGAAGATGCGATTCAAGAAGGAGTGATCAAGAAAGAAGAACCACCGAACCGGTATCGGAGGCCCAGTTATGGATCGAATGGAGGGCATTCAGGGGGTCACTCTGGCCCCACCGATGTCAATGCACTTAGCAAGCCAGAAAGAAAATTTGATATCACCAGAAACCAGCCAAGAGGAGGAGGGGATAAGCAACCAAGAAAATTCTCAGATCTGGGAGTATCATTGTTAACTGCTCTTGACAGGCTGTTAGCAAAGGGGCATCTCCGTCAGTTGGAACCACAACCTCTGCCAAGTCCGCTTCCGCCAAATTTCCAAGGGGACCTTTTCTGCAAATTTCATCAGCAGAAAGGCCACTCGACGGATCGATGCATGAGGTTAAGGCATGAAATACAAGACCTCATTGACAACAAAGTGATATCCGAACCGCCTGTCAAAGCCCCCAATGTCACCAAGAATCCTCTGCCGAACCATCGTGCTGTGCCGCCACCGCGGGGCCTTTATTTCTTGGGGATAGAAGAAGCAACCTTTGACCCATCTAAGCTAATCACCAAGTCTGGGGCACCAAGAAAACCATACCTGCTGCCTAAGGACTCAACGATTTGTGCTTTGGGGGATCAGCTAAGGGAAAATGAAATGGAAAAGTCAGATTGGTGGATCCAAGAGAGCAACGAACAAGACGTGAGCCGAGTGGAGGACGACATTTGGTACGAAAGCGACAAGGAAACGGAGGTGTTAGAGAGTACTTTGAAGGTCAATTCGCAAACCGATAATCTATGGATGAGAGAAGAAGTCAGTCACTTAACCCGGTCAGGCAGACACTTCAAGCCGCACGAACTAGAAGAGGATCACCCGGGGAGAGAACTGGAAAAAGGGAAAGGGAAGGTGAATGAAGAAGAAGAAGAGGATAGGGTTTTAAGGCAGATGAGAAAAACGCAAGCTAACATCACTATCTGGGGATTGCTGATCACCTCCAAAAAACACAGGCAGGCAGTCTTGGATGCTTTGAACCAATCCGATGTCTCTATCGATACAGCACTGGAAGACCTCGTGGGGATGATCAGTAGGATCCCGGCTCTAGCTATTACCTTCTCGTCCGACGACCTACCTCCCGGAGGGCCCGTGCATAACAAGCCTCTGTATGTCACCGTCGAATGCTTGGGTAACACTGTGCCTGCCTATCTGGTGGACAATGGATCAGCCTTGAATGTATGCCCGTTTCGAACTGCCAAGCGCATGGGTTTGGACGAATCAACTTTCATGCCATCCGAGCAAAGGGTGAGAGCATACGACAACACTCAGAGAACTGTCATGGGCATAATTCTCCTTCACCTCGCTGTCGATCCACTTGAGAAGGAGGCCGAATTTCAGGTCATCGACATTCCTGCATCCTTCAACCTGTTACTTGGAAGGCCGTGGTTAGACAGTTTGAGCGCCATACCATCGACAATCCACCAGAAGGTCAAATGTGTTTGGAAGAACAGGGTCTGTGACATCCTCAGGGATAGCTGGGTTCGTCCGTCTGAAGCTTCATCAAGCGCACCAGTCTTAGAGGTACAGCTGCAAGAAGAGGGGACAGGTCTGGGGGGATTCGAGTTCATTAACATGCTGGAAGAGGGAAAGCCGCGAGAGTTCCTACCGCTTTATTTCGATCAGCACGCCAGTCCAGTGGTCGCAGGATCATGAAGAAGATGGGCTTCTTTTCGGGGTTAGGATTGGGAAAGAACCTTCAGGGCCTGCCGGAGTTTCCAAGGATTCCTACTCAGACTCACACTCACGGTTTGGGGTATCAGCCAACGAAGAAGGAGCTAAGGACAAAGAAGAAGGCTTTCGATGCGCCGCTAGACCCTTACCTCAAGACGCTCAATGGATACTTCGTGAAGGAGGGGGAAGACTTCCCTTTTTGTGGTTTCCCGGAGCCATGGGTGGACCAGAAGGACAAACGCTTAAAGCCAGGGTTCGAAATCTTTTTCTCCCAAGAGTTCTCCAAACACGAGGATCTGTTTCTGCAAGTGCCTGAAAAGCCTGTTACTGTCAACGATTGGATCGGTGTACTAGAAGGACCGGTCATGCAGAATATGCTGAGCAAGGAAGGGGGAGAAGTCGAAGGAAAAGGGGAAGAAAACAAGGGTTTGGAGGTCAAGGCCGAGGAAGGGAATGTTGAGGATGTGCTGGAAGAGGATGCGCTGGAAGAAGAGCTGGAACTAGAAGAGGGAGAGAAGACAGACACCGGAGGACTGCCAGGTTGCGTCACTTTGGAGCTCAAGCAAGGAGCCAACAAGGAGTGGGTCTTTGAGTCTAGTGATAAGTATCCCCCTCACCCAGAGTCTGTAATGGCCCAAATGAGGCGTCTTACTATTGCTATGTCTGTTGTAATCACTCCTAACAAAATCAATGAAAGTATGACTGATTCTGCCTACTCGAATGCGCTTAATGAATGTGATGAATGTGATGATCATGGAATACCTAATGAATTGCAAAAACTAATTGACAAAGAATCTGCATGTAAAATCATTGAAGACACTCTAACGATTAATCTAGGAAATGAAGATAATCCTCAAAATGTCTTTATCGGCTCAACACTTAGCAATGAAGAAAGCAAAGAACTAATCAATCTATTAAACGAATTCAAAAATGTTTTTGCATGGTCTTATAATGATATGCCAGGTATTGATCCAAAGATAGTCCAATACCACATCCCTCTCTTTCCCAATTCGAAACCCGTAAAACAGAAATTGAGGCGAATGAGGACAGAATGGGCACTTAAAGTAAAAGAGGAGGTTGAAAAGCAACTAAAGGCTGGATTCTTGATGGTCACCGAGTATCCGGAATGGATTGCCAACATTATACCTGTCCCGAAGAAGGATGGTCGCGTTAGGGTTTGCGTTGACTTTCGAGATTTGAACAAAGCAAGCCCTAAAGACGATTTCCCATTACCCCACATCGATGTGTTGGTTGATAACACTGCGGGACATGAGCTTCTATCTTTCATGGACGGATTCTCTGGGTATAATCAAATCCTCATGGCACCCGAGGATAGGGAGAAAACCACGTTCATCACTCCATGGGGGACATATTGCTATAGGGTTATGCCATTCGGACTTAAGAATGCAGGTGCGACCTATCAAAGGGCTGCCACCATTTTACTACACGACATGATCCACAAGGAGGTGGAAGTGTATGTGGACGATATGATTGTAAAGTCAAAAGAGAGGGGAGGGCACCTAGAGGCTTTGAGAAAATTCTTTGGAAGATTGAGGGAGTTTAAGATGAGGCTAAACCCGCAGAAATGTACCTTCAGAGTTACCACAGGAAAGTTGTTGGGATTCCTTATTACCCAGAGGGGGATCGAAGTAGACCCAGCCAAGATAAAAGCCATAACTGAAATGAACCCACCCAAAAGTGAGAAAGAACTGAGAGGGTTCTTGGGGAGAATACAATTCATCAGCCGTTTCATTTCCAAACTCACCTTGACCTGTGACCCATTGTTCAAACTGCTTAGAAAAGGAGAAAAGTTCGAATGGGACACCCTTTGCCAACAAGCCTTCGACAGAATCAAAACCTACCTCCAGAACCCCCCTGTCCTATCACCACCATCACCCGGGAAACTGTTGTTGCTTTATCTCTCCGTATCCGAAGATTCGATGGGATGTATGTTGGCCCAAGAAGGAGAAGAGGGGCACGTAGAGAAGGCCATTTATTACTTGAGCAAGAGAATGATTGGATACGAGTTGAAGTACTCACCCTTGGAAAAAGCCTGTTGGGCCTTAGTCTGGTGTACCCGTCGCCTTCGCCACTACATGCTAGCATTCCCTGTGATCTTGATATCCCGAATGGACCCACTAAAATACCTATTCGAAAAACCCGTCTTGACCAGTAGGATTTCCCGTTGGACCATGATGCTGGCTGAATTCGATATCAAATATGTCACTGCCAAGTTCGTGAAAGGGAGGGCTGTCGCCGAGTTTTTAGCCGATCTCGCTGTGGAATCCGAGGACGAAGGAGAATTCAAGTTCCCAGATGAGGGAATATTGGAGGTGAAGGAGGAGTTGTGGAAAATGTACTTTGATGGAGAAGCCAACCAGTTAGGTTACGGGGTCGGAATCATTCTCATAGCACCCAATGGGACCCCTACCCCATTAGCTGTCAAACTCAAATACAACTCAACCAACAATACTGCGGAGTACGATGCCTGCATAATTGGGATGGAGGCGGCCTTGGCTTTGAAAGTCGGACGGATTGATGTCTTCGGAGATTCCAATTTGATCATATCCCAGGTCCGGGGAGATTGGAAAGTAAAGCATGAGAAACTGAGACCTTACCATGATTACCTGGAAAGTCTGAAAGCGCAATTTCAAAAAATTTCTTTTTACTACCTCCCTCGTGAAGAAAACCAATTAGCCGACTCATTGTCTACCTTGGCTTCGATGATCCAATTCCCCTCCAAAACTACCATGATCCCGCTATCCATAGAAGTAAGGAAACAACCGTCATTTGAAATGGTCGCACCGTGGAAGACGAGGAGGAAGTACCATGGTATGAGGATGTGTGGAAGTTCATTAAAGAAGGAGAATACCCCGAGGGAGCCTCAGAAAAGGATAGAAAGGCAATTCGGCAGTTCGCCGCTCAATTTGTGATCTATGCGAGTAAGTTATGGAAGAAATCCTACACCGGGTATAATCTAGAGTGCCTATATGGAAGGGAAGCTAAGAGAATGATGGAAGAAATTTATGAGGGAGTGTGTGGGCCCCACATGAATGGGCACATGCTAGCGAAGAAGATCGTCCGGCAGGGATACTATTGGACAACCTTGGACAAAGATTGTTGTTAGTATGTTAGAAGGTGTCACAAATGCCAGATTCATGCAAATCTAATGCACACTCCGCCGTCACAGCTTTATAGCATGACCACCCCTTGGCCGTTTTCCGTATGGGAGATCGATATCATTGGTGAGATAGTTCCGAGGGCTTCCAATGGGCACCGGTACATAATCGTGGCGATTGATTATTTTACAAAGTGGGTAGAGGCAGCCTCGTATGCAACTTTGAAAGCTAAAGATGTGGTAAGTTTCATCGAGAAAAACATAATCTGCAGGTATGGGGTCCCAAATGAGTTTATCTCCGATCATGGCAGTCATTTCCAAGGAGAAGTCATCCCGTTCTTGGAAAAGTATAAGATCACTCGTCACCAATCATCCCCGTACAGGCCTCAGACGAATGGAGCAGTGGAGGCGGCAAACAAAAATGTTAAGGCAATCCTGGGGAAAACGACGGATACATATAAGGATTGGCATGAAAAGCTGCCCTTCGCTTTATGGGGGTACCGGACCTCGGTCAGAGCCTCAACAGGTGCTACGCCATACTCATTGGTCTACGGAATGGAGGCGGTCCTCCCAATTGAGGTGGAAATACCCTCTCTCAGGGTCTTGGCAGAATGCGAAGTAACCGAATCAGAATGGGTACAAGGAAGGTATGAGGAGTTGATGTTACTCGACGAGAAGAGGCTGGCCGCGATCAACCATACTCGGGGGTACCAGAGGAGGATAGCCCGTGCTTTCAACAAAAGGGTCCGCCCAAGGAAGCTTGCTGAGGGTGACCTTGTCCTCAAAGAACTGAAAGTGCCTGTTTATGACCCTAGAGAAAAATTCAAACCCAACTGGGTCGGGCCGTATATCATTAAGACTCTCCTTTCCGGAGGGGCGGCTTATCTCATGGACCTGGACGGGGTTGAATTTAAACAACCAATTAACCTTGATCGCCTCAAGAAGTATTTTGCTTGAAACCTTTCTTTTCAAAGCCTCCTACCTTGATGAACTACGCTTGACCTGATTCTCGTTAGGGGATACGTAGGCAACCTATTTGGTTCGGTTACTTAAATAAAACCGCCCAAACGGCGTCTTCCTTCATACCTTGAACCGAACTACTCAGGACCTGACGCCCACTCGGGGATAAGTAGGCAGGCTCTCCGAAGCCCTCGGTCCACAAAAAAAACCTGTGCTAAACTAGGGGCAAACTGGCGTTTGCCCAGAACTACTTCAAAGCCCTAAAGCTAGGGGCAAACTTCGTTTGCTAGCCGAGGAACCCAGATATCTGTCTAAAACCCGTCTTTGGATCTCCTGGCTATCAAGATACATACTGTAAAGAAACAAATGAGAGTTCATGGCATAGAAAGAATGAAGCCTAAAAGTAAAGTTCAAAGTAAGGTGAAGAGCCGAGAAAAGACACTTGAAAGGAGAATTCTTCATAAAAGATTAACTGAAAGGGGGGAACACTTTGATTTGAACATGTTAGAACTTTCCTAAAAGATAACACCACTTTTTGAAGAGAAAAATCACATTCAAAAGCGTAAACAAAGAGTAGACAGGGTCTGTCAGAAAGTTTTGTAAAATGGCAAGTTTTTCCCTGTTTTCATCTACTTTATTATGTATGTGTCCGTCAAGCTCGCCTCGCAACCAAGGCTTGGATCTCTAGGAGATATTCGGTAGTAGTCGCAGTCAGAGCAGGAACCATCGGGAAAGGAGCAGCCATTCTGCTGGGCCAAGCTTCCATGAAAGCCTTCACGATGGGAGGACGCAAAGGGAACCCCCTGGTGAAATCAGCAGTCACAGATTCGGTAGCATCTTGCACAAGTCCGAACTGACGGACAACTCGGTCAGGAATGTAGAAAGTCGTAGCATGTAAACCCGGCAGCCAGATGCCAGGTCGCCCAGGGAAGCATACAGCAACAGAGCGATAGATCCACGACGGGCAAACCCAACAGATGTCACTAGAAGAGAGGCCCTGAAGCCAACTAAGCCACGCGTCGGTGGACTGAAACAAGCTATGAATCTCCATGCGATCATAAGGAAGTGACCCACGGAGATGGGAAGCATGAATGAAGAGGTCCAGACGCTCCATGAGCCAAACTTGCAAGACAAAAGGTGCTCCAGCAGATAACATGACCCCAGTGGCATGAGCATGGCCCAGTCCAATCAGAGTTTCACCAAGGACTAGCATAACAACACTCTTCATCTCCCGCAAACCGCAGGCGATGGGTATGAGAGTGTCCGAAGATGATCGAAAGAGGAAGTAAGAGAGCATAGCAATCGACAAGGCACTACGTCGAATGATCTGATACTCACCATTGTAAGGGTCCCCTATGGGAGCATAGATAGAAGAAAGGCGCTCAAAGTCGATTTGCCTGTCATGAACAAAAGAGCCCGCCGCATTCCGAGACATGTGGAGAAGGGTGGCTAAGTCCCGAACATACCCGGCCTGAATCTGAGGAACCATCAATTCAGCAGAAGGATCCGTGTGGAGAATGGCGCTAAACTCATCAAATAAGGGGCAAATCTCCTGAGAGCCGAAACGAAAGACATTGAGAGCAGGATCCCAACATTGGACGGCGGCGCGAAGTAGACCCTCATTTAGATTCATTTGTTGGAAAGAGAAGAGATTGTTTAATCTGAAGCACTCGAAATTGAGCTTGTCAATGCCAGAGAGAGTATCCATCCATGGGAAGAGGATTTGAGAACTAATGGGGGCCATTTGGAGAGGAAATGAGAAGAAATGAGAAGTGTTTTGCGGAACTTTGAGAATGAAGGGATATAAATAGAAGAATAAGGCTGTCTACCTACCCGCGGCACTCGATAAAGTGCGGCGGCACTCGATGAAGTGCCGCGCGGCAGTCAGAGAATGCCGTTGCGGCATTTACTGACTGCCGTAGCGGCTCTCACTGAGTGCCGCAGAGACCTAACTTAGTGCCGTTCTGAGTTTTTCATTGGCCAGAATCTGTTTGTAACACGATCAGCCCACCTGGAAATAGAAAACTAATTGAGAAGCAATAAAAACGTGTGCATCATGCAGCACGTACAAATACATTCATTCATTCATTCATTTCATTTATTTTCAAAAGATAAAAGAAGCAAGAGCATTCAAAATAAAGACGGGATCAAGCCATGATCCCACATACGGCAAGAATTGGACCAAGCTATGGTCACACATACGGTGAAAAGCAATAATGTAAAGTATTAGGAAAGCCTATCCTACCAACCATCAGGGAGCAGCTATCAAAATAAAGCATAGGTGTATATATACAGTCATCCACCAAAATAAAGTATAAAAATCCTCTCAAAACAAACAAAAATGATATAAGCAGGATCAGCTCTGACCCCGACCCCGGCCGCGAGTCTGACGAGTCGTGCACCTAAGAGGCTCCTCCTCTGACTCGGTCCCGCTGCCTCCACCACTCTCTCCACGTCCGCTGCCTCGGCCTCTGCCACCGCTAGTGCCCACGCCGCTGCCTCCGCCACGCCCAGCACCGCTACCTCCGGGGGCATCGCTGAGAGAGATGCCAAACTGCTGAAGCCGCTGTTGAAGCTGTCCCACCTGCTGAGATAGGACTCTGTTCTCCTCCATCTGGAAGAGAAGGGATGAGTCCAGAAAAGTAGTGAAAAGACATTTGGAATACTAAGAATATGGAAAGGGTAGAAGATCATACCTGGGCCCTCAACTGAACTGCAGCAGTCGCCCGAGCTCCCTCAGCCTGAAAACAAGAACCAGGAATAAAGATTAGTAAAAAAGAGGTACAATCCCAGTTAAAAGTAGGAGTGGAGATAAATTTCTTACCATCCACTCTCGCCCGAGAACCCACTGTCGCACGCTATGGGCATACGCCAGGCCCTCCTCCGCGTAAGCACGCGGGACGACGTCATAGTGTAGAGGTATAGTGGGAGCACCATGTGAAAGTCGAGGGATCGTCGTCACGTAGGGCTCACCAAATGAGACGGTCGACATAGTCCAGTCCCACTCGGGCAAGGCAGGAGGTCGAATCGCGGCGGGAACAGGCTACAAACAAAGGTAATAAAACATGAAAAAGGAATAAAAGGAGAACTCACAGAGATAATAAAGGAATCATTTACTCACCCGAGTCACTTCCATCAGAGGGAAGTCCGGCATCAGCTTGGCGGCACGGAAGGCCGCATATCCGTCAGGATCGTCCAAGAAGCCGTGGATACCGAAGCCGGCTCGAGCAGCCGTGAACTCGCTGCACTGAAGTGTATCCGTGGCCCTCATAGAGTCGGGAGGAGGGAATGGCACGAAGAATCTGGGGGCCGCTAGCGACTGCCTGGTCACCCTCTCTCCTAGATACCACGCCTGGCCCTCTGGCCCACATAGAAGTCGTCTCGTCGGGTCATACCCGGTTGACTCTCGAATCCCCACACTTGCCTCGGGCAGCACCCTGAGCCACGGCTGCCAGTGTACGTGCTCCTCCCGTAGGTTCGTCAGGAAGTTCCTGAACGAAACAAAGTCATGAGCTCCGGTCTTCCGCCCAACCCTGTCCTTCGCCCAGTTCAGCCCCTGAGGCATGGCGAGGGCGTCAGCATCACGTGTCACTGGAGACATCATGCGAAAGTACTCGTGGGACCAGATCTGCAATAATAAAATGAGGGGGGTTAGTTTCTCAAAATTGAATAAAATTTTGAAAGCATAAAAAGGGCAATAGAACGTGAAAATATACCTCCCACGCTCTCCAATACCCGCTGGTAGCAGCCGACCTGTCCCGGGAGATGGCACTCATATGCCTGTACAGGATAGATAACCCTGCACCGGCCCAATCAAACTCAGCAACCCAGTCCAGACGCTCCAGCGACGCCACCAAGGGAGCAGAAATCCGGTCACCCTTGGTGCTCAATAAGGAGCACCCCAGCATGTACATCAAGAAGCCTCGGGCCATCTGCTCGTCGGTAAAGCCGGGTTTCCCCTGGAAGGTATCCATAAACCACCGGGCCGTGACCAAAGCCTCATCCGGAACCACCCCTAACAACGGCTCCATCTGGTCCCACTCCTGGTCCGTCAAATACCTCAGAGGCTCTCCGCCAAAGGCGATCCCTGTGATCATGGAAAAGTCCAAACGCGTTAGCGTCATCTCGCCGAATGAAAAGTGAAAAGTACTCGTGGTATCCCACCACTGCTCAGCTAACACGTGCATCTACTGTAGGTCGTTGGAGCTCTTCGTCAAGAGTTTGACGAAGTCTCCAAACCATGCTGCGTCAATAAGCCCCCGTACGGTCTCACTCAGCTCCGTATACCACTCGTGGCCATGAGCGAGGCTGCCATGCCCTTTCAGGACCTTCGACTGCAGCTGCAAGAAAGAATAAAAAGGTTTGTTGTTAGGAAGTGGACAAAGAAGAAAGCAACAACAGTGAATAAACAATAAATAAAGGATTAATGTTCGGGAAATTCAAGCATAACGTTCATTTTTCTTATTTTATTTCCTTTTTTATAAAGAATTTTCGAAGTTCACGAGAAATAAGAATTAAAAATTTGAATTCCTTTACAAAAGGCTTGGAATAAAGTATTCGAGACGCTCAGGGGCGCCACGAGCACGACATTCGGGACAGGGTATATAGAGAATTGTGGCGGTCCTACGTTACATTCACAAAAAGAAAGAAATGCAAAAAATGAATAAAAGGGGAGCGTTTACCTCGCGCTTGAACGCGCGGGCCGACAAATGCTCATCGGGGTCCCTCAGTAGGAGTGTAGCGTCCGGATGATGAGTAGCAGTGTATCTGGCCTTCTTCTTACGCCCTGAACCACTCGCCATAATCTGTCAAAGAAAAAGAGAGAATCCGCGCATTAGATTAATGAAAATTCGAAAAAACAATGAAGTAAACAAGTTTAATCAAACTCTAATCTAGCAGAACTAACCTGTGAATGTCGTAGATCAATATAGGAGTGAGGAAAGAAAAAGAGAAAAATTCTCCAGAGAGAAATCGAGAGAGGGAAGAGTGAGAGAATGAGAAAAAATGTAATGAACCCGGCGGTTTTAGCCACTGCTGCATAATCGCGGCACTCGGTTTTCCGTGCGCGGCAGTCAGTTAACTGCCGGGCGGCACTCGTTGAATGCCGCAACGGCACTCCGAGAGTGCCGCACGGCAATCACGGACTGCCGCAAAAATTCGCGTGTGCCGCGATTAAGGCGGTTCAAAGATATTTACTTTCCCTCCAAGAATTCAAATCAAGTCCCGAAAATTGAATTTGAGGCCCCAAAAATTGCCCTCATTGCACTTTTGGCCCTCAGGGTCTTTCTTAGGTACACATTGACTACAAATTTTGGAATTTAGGAGTATATTTGAGCCCGTGGGCTCCCAGTTTTTGAAAATTAAAAAATACTTGAGCCTGTGGGCCCCAATTTTTGAAAATTAAAAAATATCTGAGCCCGTGGGCCCAGATTTGTATCCTCGGTTTTCGCAACGGATTTGCGTTAACCCACGTTTTTGGAATATAACAGATTTATATTCTCGGTTCTCGCAACGGATTTGCGTTAACCCACGTTTTTGGAATATAACAGATTTATATTCTCGGTTCTCGCAACGGATTTGCGTTAACCCACGTTTTTGGAATATAACAGATTTATATTCTCGGTTCTCGCAACGGATTTGCGTTAATCCACGTTTTTGGAATATAACAGATTTATATTCTCGGTTCTCGCAACGGATTTGCGTTAACCCACATTTTTGGAATATAACAGATTTATATTCTCGGTTCTCGCAACGGATTTGCGTTAACCCACGTTTTTGGAATATAACAGATTTATATTCTCGGTTCTCGCAACGGATTTGCGTTAACCCCCATTTTGAGAATATAACAGATTTATATTCTCGGTTCTCACAACGGATTTACGTTAACCCCCGTTTTTGGAATATAACAGATTTATATTCTCGGTTCTCGCAATGGATTTGCGTTAAACCCCATTTTGAGAATATAACAGATTTATATTCTCGGTTCTCGCAACGGATTTGCTTTAACCCCCGTTTTTGGAATATAACAGATTTATATTCTCGGTTCTCGCCATTTTGAGAATATAACAGATTTATATTCTCGGTTCTCGCAACAGATTTGCGTTAATCCACGTTTTGGGAATATAACAGATTTATATTCTCGGTTCTCGCAACGGATTTGCGTTAACCCCCATTTTGAGAATATAACAGATTTATATTCTCGGTTCTCGCAACGGATTTGCGTTAACCCACATTTTGAGAATATAACAGATTTATATTCTCGGTTCTCGCAACGGATTTGCGTTAACCCACGTTTTGGGAATATAACAGATTTATATTCTCGGTTCTCGCAACGGATTTGCGTTAACCCCCATTTTGAGAATATAAAAGATTTATATTCTCGATTCTCGCAACGGATTTATGTTAACCCACGTTTTGGGAATATAACAGATTTATATTCTTCCCCCGAGATCAAATCAAAAAAATCATCAAAAGAATCATGACCCCTGTAAGAGATCTTCGCATCGGTCACTGAATTAAGTGATTTTCCTTAACTAACACGTCCCACAAGATGCGTAAGAGAGACATGATGAGCATGACATTTGTACAACCGGTTCAATTCAGAATGAACCATGGCATGACATTTGTATCACAATTGGATAGGTGCATTCATCCGTGTGACTACTAGCGTTTGTGTGTGTTCGGTCCCCGTGTTTGAACTACGCTTTGGTCAGATTCCCGATGGGATACGTAGGCAGCTCATCATCGAGCACGACCAGCATGAACCGTTCGTACAGCCGATTTTTGCAACGCATTTTGTTTTTACCCAAATTCGACAGTCCGGTCAAAGGCTTATTTTCACACAGGCTTTGACATTCACTAATGGGACGCGCTTGCCCCACAAGCTTTGTCAAAGAGGGGCAAACTGTAGACACCCCAAATTTGACAGACCGTCGAATTCAGGGGAATGTCGCCTCCATATCCGATGATGACAAGTACCGGAAGATTCGAAGTATTCCAAGCTCTTCAGAAGTTCTCTAAAACGCGATAAAATTTCACAGAAAAGTGAAAATACCAGGTATTTAGGAGAATTCAGGTATAAAACACGATTTTCGGAAAATATCCTCAAGAATCATTTTGCTTTGAAAAAGGAAAAATCCAAAAGGGGGAATTTTAGCCAAAACCAGCACACAGCGGGCTGCCGCGGCACTCAGTGACTGCCGCACGGCAGTCACAGAGTGCCGTGCCGGCATTCACCAAGTGCCGCCACAAATTTCTGACTGCCGTTCACTTTTAAAGTCTGTATTCTGCAGAGTAATACGTATGCGTATGCGAATAAGAACAAAAACTGATAAAGTAAGACTGACAAAAACGCGGCAATCCATTAATTTGCCGTGGCATTTGATGAATGCCACGCGGTAGTCGCGTAGTGCCGCGACGGCAGTCATAAACTGCCGCTGCGGCATTCATGGACTACCGCGGCAGTTTGTCGACTGCCCGGGTAGCAGTCTGCATAATTTTAGAAAGTACACATTGTACCAACAAATGAGAGAATTGCACCTATTTTTTGCTCCGAAATTCACCAAAAATACCTGGTAATTTTGCCTATAAGAGAGAAGGAGAGATATATAACAAGGGACTAGAGATAGAACATCCATAACCACTACATCAACACATTTTTTTTGAGAGAAAAGAGAAAAGAGTTTAGAGAACTAAGAAGAAGAGTTTGGAAGATCTTCAAAGAATACTTTGAGGATAATTTGGAGGTGATCCCCTATGCCTTAGATTGTTTGTTTATTCTTTTTCTTTTGGACTAAAATCTCTTGTTATCTTTGTTTGTTAAGAAAGCTTAGGAGTTTCTACTTCTAATTCTCTCTTCAATTTCTTGTATGTGTTCTTCTCTTGAGAGTCTTGGAGATTTTCAATACCTCTCTTGATTCTCTTGAGTATGATCCTTTGAACCTCATGTAAAGCTCATACTCTACATGAGAGTCAAGATTTTGATCATCACTTTGCTTTACATAGTTGAATCCAAGTCCATGCCCATGACTTGGATCTTCTAAACTTGGCATTTAATGAAGTCATTCCCTTATTCTTCTTGAAACTTAGGAGTATTAGCCATGTCTTTGTCTCCCATGACCATCAAATGGTAGGAGTGCTAAGTTGAATTCAAGCTTTGGTCTATAAGGTTTTGAGTTCATTGTTTGGAGTTTTGAGAAGTTCATTTCATACTTCATCAAAATCCATAAGCATAAAGTGACTTTTAGTCTTCAAGGACCATCAAATGGTAAGAAAAGTAGTTTGGTTTAATCTCAACTTCATGTCTTCAATAGTTGAGGTTAACCAACAAAGTTGAACTAGCAAAATAAAAACAGTGAGTCCACAAACTGTTTTTGATCAAATATTTTTAGTTCGAAATCCAACCGTTGAAATCAAGTGAAACCAACGGGAAAGTATCAATAACATATCATTCTACCACTGTAATTTTTGTTTTGAGGTGGTTTTATGTTTAGAAAGGTTTGATCATGGGTTTTGTGGGACAACCACAATCTTTCCAGAATTTCAGAATAGTTTCAGAACAGCAAACCAATTTTAAAGTTGATAGATCAGAAATCTAACCAAGTTTTCATGACCTCTAATAATTTTTTATAAGAACCTTAATGTGTTATGAAGGTTCGCTAAAAAGAATGATGCAATTCGGACTTGTTTACTATTTTTAAAAAATCATACAAGATCTCTGGACAGAGAGTTGTAAAATCCCGAGTGAGGTCTAGTATTTTCTGTATTCCCGGAGATCTAACCGTTTAAATCTTGATTTTCTTTTTGGGTTAGAAACTAGACTCACAGAGGCATAACATACCCAAATATCATTCAGATCCAAACGTTGGAAGTATTTTATTTCTATTTGTGAACATCTGGTCTGCTCTCTGTAATTCTTAAAAAACTGCTACTACTTTTGTCTAATCTTACTTATTTCAACTCAAATGGTCTCTTAATGCCTTAGGACCCAAATCATACTTTGAATAATGGTAACTTAGCTTAAATCCAGAGGCTAGGTGACCCAAATTAGTGAATAAATCCATTTCTTATTCTTGTTCACATCCATTCATTCATGTACATTAATGCTTATAATTAGAATTAGTAATTGGATAAAGTTGGATTTCATTGCTTGCTAGGTATAAGCTAGAGAATTAGGATTGATTGTTTGATATCATATTATTATTATGTGAAGCATGTGGACTAACCCTTTGTTTTGTAGCGCTATTAAGGTATGATTTCTAGGACTCCTCTTTAGTTTATCTTAATTTCTTGATTTTATTGATTTTTTTGACTTAACGCGCGACCCCTTAGAATTAGGTTTTTCCTTATGTGTATATGTGATTAGAGACTCTTTTTTAGGATTTTCTTTTGTTCGCATGCATTGCACGTTTACTATCGCTACTGGATCCCGGGTAAGTTCTTTTGTTCCTTATTGCATATCATATTGCTTGTTACTTGAAATATGTGATTTATGAATGATATTTTGGCCATTAGCAATTTTACACCCTTTGGACATGTTTTTGTGATGCATACGTATATATATATATATTAGTTGAGGGCACGCTTAGATTAATAAATTTGATTAAAAGGATGTTGAATAGAGGCCTATCGCAAGATAGGATGAGAGAGGGTGTTTTAGTCCGACGGGCTCCTTCCTCTCTCATTCCATAATCCCCGGACCTAGTTAATCTTTGGTTTCGCAAACGATCAGTTTCCTTTTTAAAATGGTTTCTTAATTTTTCCTTTTAAAAATTAAGTGGCGACTCATTTGTTTTGAATTTGAATTTTAAAAGAACTTTAAAAGAAAAGCTGTGGGTAAGAAAAATGCGATATCCACACCAGCGCCCCGGATTTCCTAGCTAATGCAGTGCAATTAACCCTAAACTAATGCAAATAGTGCGTCACAGCGCCCTGACTTACAGTGGTTTAAAGCGAATTTCACAAGAAGCAATTTACTTGAATTTTGTTTTGTTTTTTTTTTATTTTACTGATTTGCGTAAGCTCCTTTGATGTGATTAGCTAATCCACTCGAAAACGTTAGAATTTTTACGACTCGAGAAACTACAAAATAAAAAGAAAAGTTAGTAACTCAAAATAAAACAAAAAATAAGAAAAAGAAAACCTAATCTAATATTTACGAATTAACTAAACTAGAATTCTAAAACTAAAGGTAGTAATTCAATCCCCGGCAACGGCGCCAAAAATTGATGTTGTCAGTATCAAGATATAAAAAGTATACTTTACTTTTCTAAAGATTTGCAGTGTGGAAGTAAAGGTCGAACCCACAGAGATTGATTAACTACAGCTCTTTAATTTTAATACCTAAATTTAGCTAATTAAGAAAACGGATTTGATTTTAATTTGAATTAAACTAAGAACATAAAAATAAATCTAAATTATGAAAGCAATTAAAATAGTTGTTTTTAATGATATTTAAAGTGAACCTAGGATTGCAAATCCACCACTAGCTTCATAATAAGGGTATTTATGAATTACTTTAGCCTATTAAGTTGGATGATAATGGGGAATTGTAGCTACAAGCCCAATTCCTCCGTCAAGAAAATAACTATGATTCAAGCACCAACATAATCCATCTTTGGTTAGCACGAATTATCCCACACTAAACTAGGGTTGTGGTATAATCCGTCTAATCTAGGCATGGACTATTCGGATACTTGATAGCACAATTCAATTTAAGCACCATTACATGTAAACAATCTATACAAGCACAGCAAATATAGATCATTGAGCACATCACAGTCAAAATAGATCTAAGACAAGAATAAACTTTGAAAGTAATGATTTAATTCATAGAAGCACGATTTATTTATAAAAAATCCTCGGAACATGTAATCATCATCCATACATAATAAAACTAAAATAAAAAACATAAATAAAACCCTATTACTTGGCTAGGGTTTCATTGAAACCCTAGATCTAGAGTCTAGTTGTCCATAGAAGTGGTAGATGGCAAGAGGTTGATGGAGGAGGCCATGGAAATTCTTGGTCTTCTTCTTCTTCTCCTTGCTTTCCCCTCTTCAATGGCTGAAAGTATGGTTATCTATTGTGTGTATATTATTTTCCAACCCTTTAATTGAAGTAAAATAAGGTATATATAGATTTTAGGCAACTTTTGGAAGCTATCCTAACCCGAAACGCACTAAAACTGCTATTATTTCCAATCCGGACGTCATTAGGCAGTTTCGTTCACACAGGAATCATCAGTATACTGAAATACGCAACTTTGATTTTTGTACGGATCGCGCGAGCGCGTAATTGAGAAGGTCGCGCGCGCGGATTGCGCGAGCGAATTCTTAGATCTCGCGCGAACGATATCTTGGTTTTCGCGCGAGCGGATCGCGCGCGTGATGTGGTTTTTCTTGTTTCTTTCTTCCTGCTTTTTCACCTCAATTAACCAGATCTCCTTTTTTTCTTCCAAAACCTGTCAGAAAATAGAAAACGAAGTAAAAATATACAAAAATAGGATAAGAAGGTACTAACAAACGTATGTTAAGGCGTAAAATATGATCTGTTCTCTCCCGATCAGGGCATCAGAAAGCGGGCACGGTAAGTCTCATAGCCGGTCTCAGAGAGAAAGTGATCCCAAACATCGTTACCAGCTAAGGCCGCAAGCAAAGCATCACCAGAAAGGTCACCATCATCCATCGCAGGAGGATCATGAGGGACGCAATACCTTGAACCGCCAACCACCTGCTGAGACACTCGCTCGCCGAGGAACTATTGCCTGCTCTTAGTACTTTCCATCAAAAGTCGGCAAGAGGAAAGAGGTTTGACCGCCTGTATCTCCTCTGGGGTGGCATAGGCAACATGCTCCCAAGGTGTCCAATCAACACTAGCAGCCGTCAGCCCAGATAAGAAGTTCCTGGGTAGAACGATCCTGTGAGCCCCGCTCTTTACCCCGACAACATCCCTCCGCCATCTCAAGCCTCGTGGGAACAAAGGCACAGGAGCCATGCCGCCCTCGTCTTCACCTGATTCATCGGTACGGGAAGGAGCTAACATCCTCAGGTACTCAGAGCTCCAAAGTTGCATAGATAAAAGAGAAAATCAAAAAGAGTATAGAAATCAAAAAGCCAGAAGATAAAAGAAGATGCAGTACATACCTCCCAAGCTTGCCATAATTCCACTGTCGATTTGACATTGCCCCGAGAAACTTCACCCATATGTTTGTAAAGGTGGACCAAGGCAGCACCACCCCAGTTATAAGAAGGGATCTCACCAATGGTCGCCAGGTAAGAAAGAAGTCTCAAGCTCACTCGTTCATTCCGTGTCGCAAAGATTGAGCAACCAAGGACAAATAGAAGATACACCCTCAAAAGATGAGAGTTATTCAAGTTGTGATTCCCTCTGCTGTAGGCCCCGACCAATCAAAGAAAATGGAATCGAAAACTAAACTTTCTTCTTGAAAATAGAGCAAACCAAAACACCAATCAAAATTCCAACCATGGGGTAAGACTACTCACCTGAGCACGCACAAGCTGCATTTTTGACGGATTTTGGCTCCAAAAACACCCCAAAATGGCCAAGAATGAGCTTGGAAAGCTCAAAAATCCGAGATATACACAAATGAAGTCTGACAACCCAGTGCCACCGCGTCACTGGCCAACTACCACCGTGGCAGTGGCCCAGTGCCGCTGTGGCACTACTCCCCGCGGGCCCCGCTTTGCTCTATTTTGCTCCGTTTTGCCCCGTTATGGCCTTTTCAGCCCATTTCTGGCCCCGATCAGCCCCGGTGGCCCATTTTGCTCACGATTCATGAGGTTTTACCCCCAACAGTCCAAAAGTCATTAGGGCTACCTCCAGTAGGCAAAAACTGAGAAAAATCGACTTTCGAAGATCCGAATCGGTTGTTTCAAGACGATCGTCACAAATTTTGATCAAACACAAGAGTTTCAGTAACGAATCCTGGCTTTTGGCCGGTACACCAAAGAAGCAAAAAAAGAAGAGATTCTCCGAGAACCCTACATCATCCCCTGAGGGCAGAAACAGAAAGATACCAGCTCCCGGAGGCCCCGACCGACCCTCTTGGATTGAGCACCGAAAGAATTGATCAACCGTGAGAGATTCAGAGATGGGTCCTGGTTCCCGATCAAGGAAAAAAGAGATTCTCCGAGAACCCTACATCATCCCCTGAGGATAGAAACAGAAAGATACCAGCTCCCGGAGGCCCCGACCGGCACTCTTGGATTGAGCGCCAAAAGAATTGATCAACCGTGAGAGATTCAGAGATGGGTCCTGGTTCCCAATCAAGAAAAAAAGAGATTCTCCAAGAACCCTACATCATCCCCTGAGGACAGAAATAGAAAGATACCAGCTCCCGGAGGCCTAGACCGGCCTTCTTGGATTGAGCACCGAAAGAATTGATCAACCGTGAGAGATTCAGAGATGGGTCCTGGTTCCCGATCAAGAAAAAAGGAGATTCTCCGAGAACCCTACATCATCCCCTAAGGACAGAAACAGAAAGATACCAGCTCCCGGAGGCCCCGACTGGGCCTCTTGGATTGAGCGCCGAAAGAATTGATCAACCCTAAGAGATTCAGAGATGGGTCCTGGTTCTCGATCAAGAAAAAAAGAGATTCTCCGAGAACCCTACATCATCCCCTGAGGACAGAAATAGAAAGATACCAGCTCCCGGAGGCCCCGACCGGGCCTCTTGGATTGAGCGCCGAAAGAATTGATCAATCGTGAGAGATTCAGAGATGTGTCCTGATTCCCGATCAAGAAAAAAAGAGATTCTCCGAGAACCCTACATCATCTCCTGAGTACAGAAACAGAAAGATACCAGCTCCTGGCGGCCCCGACCGGCCCTCTTAGATTGAGCGCCAAAAGAATTGATCAACCGTGAGAGATTCAGAGATGGGTCCTGGCTCGCGATCAAGAAAAGAGATTCTCCAAGAACCCTACGTCATCCCCCGAGGACAGATACTATCTCCCGGAGGCCCCAACCGGCCCTCTCGGATTGAGCGCCAAAAGATTTGATCAACCGTGAGAAATTCAGAGATGGGTCCTGGTTCCCGATCAAGAAAAAAGAGATTCTCCGAGGACCCTATGTCATCCCCCGAGGGCAGATACAGAAAGATACTAGTTCCCACTACCCCCAGTAGAAAGTAGCAAAAGAGGAACCGACTCCCGAAAATCGGCCATCAGGAACAATCAGAACATTGCCCGCATCCAGATTTTGAAAATGAAGCACCGTCCTTCCACGGCTCCGTGTCTCCTGATTATCATGAGCTTTCTCAACTATCCATTTTCATAGCTTCATCGCAAGATCCCTCGGTCACCTTTAGCTGTCATCTTCTAAAAACGAGCATATGATCTATTTCACTTGTTTGCGAAGCACACTTCGTGTAATTTAAGAAGTTTGCCCCAAGACCCAGAGTCTTCCAAAACCTTGATGTCCTTATCCGAGTCATCCACCACATCACAGTCACAAACACTAGTGTGACACCAGCCCACTCAGAGTGGTACATCCAATAGCACCTGCTCATACTAGGATCATAACACTAGACATAATAGGACTCATGACACAATCCATATCACATCCATGCATTGCATATCATCCTCATAGCATAGCATCTGCATGTCTTGTTGTGTATGTGTGATTTGTTCCTTAATGCCCCGAACTACATCCTGGTCTGATTCCCCTTGGGATACGTAGGCAGCTCACATAGAGCACGACCAGCACTAGCCTAAGCATCATTGCATTTTTTGCAACGCTTTTTATCCTAAATCTATAGCCTTCAAAAGACCTATCTCTTCAAAGCTTTGGCACTCACTTGCGATATGCGTTGCCTCGCAAGTTCATGCAAAAGAGGGGTAAACTGTAGACACCCCATTTTGTCGGCTATCAGATTTAGGAGACCCATAGCTTGGTGGTTCACGATGATCGAAAAAGACTCCAAAGGACTCCCGGAAGTTGGTTCTATTTCTCAAAATGCTCAAAATGACCAAAATGCCCCTGAAAGCCCGAAAACTCCCAAATTTGGACCAAAAATTCTGGAAATATGCTGTGTCGTAAGAAAAGTGATAAAATGAGTGTTTAAGTAAAATTAGATGAAATTGTCAGCTCCCAGAGACCCCCGGATGACCCGGAAGTTCCCAGAAAGTCCCCGTTGACCAGTTTAACCATGGTTTGACCAGGTTTGACTAAGATTTGACCAAGTTAGAATGAAATCGTCTGAATTCGCCAGGATCATCACATATGAGTGAAACATCAAACTACAAGTCCAATATCACATTGATCATCATCTATTGATTGTTATTTACTTGCTTGTTTATGCAATGTTCATCTCTTCTTACCTCATTTCTTTTTGATTTTCTTTATTTACTTACTAGTTCATCATCATCTAGATGATGACATGAAGTTTGAGGTGAGTGAATCCTTATGGATAGTAGCTCTTGGCCTCAAAAACATGTTTGATAGATGATGATTATAACTTCAATACCTCCAAGGTATCCTTGAAGTTATATTCAAATGAAAATAAATCTCTCCAATAATCTTAGAGGTTCTTGGTAATGAGTTTCATGTTGGAATTTTAAGTGGTTATAACCTTCATTGAGTATTGAAAATGTGCTTTCAAAACTTCTATTTCAAAACCCCCTTCTTAAAACCCTCACTTTGATTTCAAGAGATAAACCTTGTTTTCCCAAAATTTTCAAAACAGTGAGTGATCTGAGTTCAAAGATTTCTCTAGAACTCAATACTCAATGTATGGATGAAAGGACACTTGGAAAGTCTTCCTAACTCATTAGAGAACATCCATGATTTTTGGTTTGACTTGGAAATATTTGAAAATGGTCTATTTGGACCCAAACATTCCTTCCAGACATTCTGCCTCTGCTGTCACAGCAGTTTGGTTGAATTTCAACTTATTTTTCAGAACACTTTTCCAAAAGGGGTGGTCCTAACTTATTTTTCCATTAAACTTCAATGTCTTAGAGAACTTTTTGTATAAAATGGGCCTTTAGATCATTTTTTTTTTCATTTTCTAAGATTTTTTGAAATTTCAGTCGACAGTATGGACTCTGTTTCTGAGTGACCTCTATTGTTTTATGTGATTTCTCTCAATCTGTGATAGTTATTAAAGATTGGCTTTTTGGATTGTGTTCTATACACAATAAGGAAGATCTCTATAAAACATAATGTATTGAAAAAATTCATAACCCCTCTTTTCAATTTTTAAAAGATCATGTTACTATTCTGCCCACTATTCACAGCAAGCACACTTTTACTTTCCCCCTTTGATTTGATGCTTACATGCACTCCAAATTAGTTCATGTCTTAGAAAGTAGTTCATACTACATTTGTACATATTCCATGATGATTTCATTCATTCATTCATAAACATTCTAGACTTCTAAGTCATTCTAGGAATCCATGAACACAAAGCACACTACAACCTTGGCACATTCTAGGTACATACATTGCATCCATGCAAAGATTTGGGGCTTTTTTGAGTCCTAATCTAAGAAGATTATAAGGAATGAGCTTGATCAATACGTTCATGTTTCCCTCGATCTAGTCATCCTTTCTCATCCATCCTGGGGATTGAGAAATCTTCTTTCCTCAAAGATTAACATGCATCATAATAGCTTGCTAAGCATATTTTGATTTCTTTGATTATTTGTTTCAATAACAATTCATGTCCCCCTTTAGATTAGGAAGTCTTGACTATTTGATATATGATTAGACGATTTTTCTTAGGTTTATTTGTGTGATCTTTCACTTTACATTGCATGATATTTGAATTAGATCTTATGAATGATATCTTATCTTTAGATCTTCCATTTCAAATTTTCTTATGTTATGTAATATACTATCATAGTATTAATTGTCGAACCATACATAGTATAAGATGATTATTTGGATGCTAATTGAGGCCCATCGAAAGACAGGGCGAGTTGAGGGTGTTTTAGTCGCGACAAAGGCTCCTTCCTCTCTCGTACCAAAATCCCGAGCCAAGTTCTTTGGTTATGAAGGGCCGGTGCCCTTTATCCATTTGGGTGAGTCAAAATTAGGTTTCTTGGTTCCTTAAAGACCAAGTGGCGACTCTGTATCTGTTTTCAACTGACCTTTTCTCTCTTTTCAAAATCAAATTTCAAACAAAAACAAGCAAGAGGTGGAATCCCGCGTGTCCACAGCCGCTTTCTATGGAAATCCAATTTTTCACGGCATTTGGTGAAAATGCCGTCCGGCACTCTATAGAGTGCCACAACGGCAGCCCGTGACTACCGCAACCCTCACCATGTGCCATTTTCTCCTATTTTCCTTTTTCCTCTCCTTTTCTTCTTCTCCTTTTTTTATATCTGGAACTGAAAGAGGATTCAGAAGAGCTTGAATCACCTTTTGAAGTCCTAGATTACTCGGGCATTTGTCATCATCGAAATTGAGAGGTAATACTCCCCTAAATTCACCGTTAGGTCAAAATTGTGGTGTCTATAGTTTGCCCCTCTTCGACAGAGCTTGTGGAGCAATGCGTGTCACAAGTGAATGTCGAAGCCTGTGTGAAGACAAGCCTTTGACCAGATTGTCGAATTTAGGTAAAAACAAAATGTGTTGCAAGAAATGGATGTGCGAACGGTTTGTGTTGGTCGTGCTCAACGGTGAGCTGCCTACGTATCCTTTTTGGGAATTAGACCAAGACATAGTTTGGACCAGGGTCAAACATACACAAGCACAAGTAGTCATACGGATGAATGCACCTATCCTGTCATGACGCACGTGCTCATGCAATGATGATTGATGATGTGGCCACATGCTCTACAAAGGATGTGAATCGAAACATGCAATCCCAACGTGTGGTTTTTTTAAGATGTAATCCATGCCTTATTGCTACTCGATGCTCATGTCAATTCTTTTCAAGGCACGCGGCCGTTCCAACCAAAGGACAAATGCAATTGACTGGGCGGTGCTTTGTGACTTAAACCCTGGGTGTCAATGCGGGTTCGCTCTGAAAGTCTACAGTCGCTCGGCCTTGTTGGACATTTGCTCTATGCTACGCGTTTGATTACATGAGGTATGATACATGATGCGGCGATTAGAAGGAAGTTCTCGAACACTTGGCCAACGCAAATCTGTTACGAGGATTGAGAATATAAATCTGTTATATTCCCAAAAGTGGGGCCAGTGCAAATCTGTTGCGAGGACCGAGAATATAAATCTGTTATATTCCCAAAAGCGAGGCCAACGTAAATTTGTTATGAGGACCGAGAATATAAATATGTTATATTCCCAAAATGCGGGACTGATGCAAATCTGTTACGAGGACCGATAATGTAAATCTATTATATTCCCAAAATGCGGGACTGACGCAAATCTGTTATGAGGACCGAGAATATAAATCTGTTATATTCCCAAAATTCGGGACCGACGCAATTCTGTTGCGAGGACCGAGAATATATATCTGTTCTATTCCCAAAATATAGGACCGATGCAAATCTGTTGCGAGGACCGAGAATATAAATCTGTTATATTCCCAAAATTTTTAGAAGTTAATCATATTTAGATTAAACCTAGAGTCGAACAGACTCAAATTCACTTTAATTTTCAAAGCCTGGAGTCGCACAGACTCAAATTCTCAAAGTTTTGGAGTCAATAGACTCAAATTTATTTCAATCTTCAAAATTTGGGAACCAATTTGGTCCTGAGATTCATTTTTGGGGGCAAAAAGCATAACGAGGGCAAATTCTGGGGTTCAAATTCAATTTTTGGGACCCAATTTTGAATTTTGGGGGGAAACAAACTATCTTCTAACTGCCTCAAATGCGACACATGCTTAAAAAATGCGCCAGTCCGTAACTGCCAGACGGCACTCACAGAATGCCGCTGCGCACGACACTCTACCAACTGCTGGGCACAAAAATCGAGTGTCGCGTTTAAGCGGTAGATTGCTTAACCGTATGTTTTTAACCCATTTTCATTTCAATCTCCATAATCTCTCTAATCCGAAATCCTCTAGAGATTTTTCCCATTTTTCTTTCATTGATCTAGAGGGTCTACAGGTCAGTTCCTCTCAATCACAATCTCAAAATTCTCTATATTTTGGTTGTTTTCTTGATTTATTCCGAAGTTTAACTCTTAGTTCACTCTCTCTTCTAAACAGTTATGGCTAGCGGCTTGCAAAGTAAAAAGAAGGCCAAGTATATGGCCACTCCTTATTCTGATCCTACAGTCTTGCTCCAGGATTTGGATGAGCATCTATCTGCACGGGCGTTCTAGCGACAGGTATACACGCCTCCTCCGATTCCCTTTTTGTAATTCGTCTTCCATATAAACTTTTATGAATGCAATGCGTGATCAACATAACTTCAAAATGCCTTTTGTGAATGCAATTGCTGTGCTTGTAGTGCTGTCGAGCGTTCCAAATGCTTTGTTCCATGTTTATTCAATTTTTGTATTCTTTATCTTATTTTCTATGAACATTATGAATGTTGGGACAAAACTTCATGTGAAAATGAATGCTATGCCTGTGAATTCTTCGAATGTTTCATTTATATCAATTTTGTTATTTTTTTTCTTCAATTTTTCTTAAAGACTTTTGAAGGCGATGCATGTTAACCAAAATTTCAAAACATTCCTCATGAATAATGACCATTATGCTAGTGAATTTTCCGAGTGTTACGAACGCCCTTTCAAAGTCGATTTGAATACTCGTGAATTGATATTTCTTTTGAAACTACGCTCCTTTCAAGCCTTCTCACACAAGGTTTGTGGGCGTTAGTCATATTTATCAGGAATATACACATTTTCTCAAGAAATTAAACCCGTGAAATCTCCCAAGCACTTAGGCACTTTCGTCTTCACTCATTTCCTTATTCATTCCTCTTTTATTATCACTGATCTTTCATTATTATTATTATTATTTTTTTAATTATTTTTTATCACGCTTTGCTTCTTTATTTCCTTTCGTTCTTTCATTCACTTGCTAACATTTGAACCTTGCAATTTTTTTTGCAGCTTCAGCCCGACGTGCTAAAAGGATACGGTAGCCTAGCTCACGGCTTTGCCTGGTATGAGGAGTTGAGCGAGACCGTGAAGGGGCTCGTAAACACCGCGGGTTTTGGGGACTTCATCAAACTCCTGACGAAGAGCTCCAATGATTTGAGGTAGATTCATGCTCTCTCCGAGTGGTGGTGGGACACCACCAACATATTCCAGTTCTCGTTTGGGGAGATGACGATGACCCCGTTGGACTTTTCTATGATCATTGGGATCCCTTTTGAGGGGGAGTGCCTCCGTTACTTGGATATGGTAACGGAGTGGGACCGGGTCGAGCCGCTTCTAGGAGTTACCCCAGAGGAGCCCTTGGTCACAACCAAGTGGTTCATGGATACATTCAGGGGCCAACAGGGCTTTACAGATGAGCAGATGGCCTGAGGCTTTATCATGTACATGCTGGGGTGCTCTCTGCTGAGCACCAAGGGTGATCGGATCTCTGTGGCGTGATTTGTGTCCAATATTGCATTCTTAACTTCATGATTTTACCCTTATTAGACACAAATTATCACTTATATTGGGAGATTTAATGGATAAATTGTACTTTTGTTGTTCTTGTTGTTGTTCCACTTATTGCTAATAAAAATCTATTCCTTGTAGTGCTTGGGAATTTGTTCAAAGTGAGAACCAACTCTGTTTGGTTCTTTTATCATAAAAAGGGAAAAGAAAGAATTTCAGTAAAGGAAGATCGATCCGGCCCTATGAGCGGATCGATCCGTGGGTTCTTGAGGATCTTGGTATCGGTTTCAAAAGATGTGGATCGATCCGGCTTTTTGAGCGGATCGATCCGCGATTCCGAAGGAACATTCTGTCAGAAAAATCCCAAGATGGATCGATCCGCCCCAATGAAGGGATCGATCCACGACTTTTCGAAGAGATACCAACTGCCCAGATGAAAGGCAAATCGATCCGCCCCAAAGAAGGGATCGATCCGCGGTAGCAGTTTTTCCCGCTTTTTTTTACAAGTTTGCCATTTTTATGTTTTTTGTATAAATAGAAAGAGATAGGGTTTTTTAGGAGATATATTCTCTCTTGTGTTTTGCTTCCAACATTCTTCTTCTTCTCTTATTTTTGGGATCCCACTTGGGTTCCCTTCCCTTTCTTCTTCATTTGTATATGTAGTCAACTGTGATAGAATCCCATTCTGTACGAGGTGATCAATAAACTCATTTGAGAGGTACTCGCCACCTCGATCAGATCGAATGGCCTTGATATGTGAGCCCAATTGTTACTCCACTTCAGCCCTAAACTCTTTGAACTTTTCAAAGGCTTCAGACTTATGCTGCATTAGGTACACATATCCATACCTAGAGTGGTCATCAGTAAATGTTATGAAATACTCATAACCACCCCTTGCTCTAATATTTATTGGTCCACACACATCAGTATGAACTAATTCCAACAATGCATTGGTTCTATTGCCCTTTGCAGGAAAGGGCCTTTTGGTCATCTTACCGTCTAAACAAGACTCGCAGACTTCCATTGGTTCGAGAACCAAATCGCCTAAGACCCCTTGTTTGATTAGTCTGCCAATCCTATTTAGATTGATATGGCCAAGCCTCATATGCCAAAGCCTTGTTGGATTAGTGGAAGGTTCTTTTCTTTTAGATGGTATAGTTACCATTGAGTTATTAAGTTCCAAGCAAGAATCTTTAGAAATATTGGGAGTGATCACATACAAACCATTTGATTTAACACTAGAACATATAAAAGAACTATTTCTTTTAATAACAACTTCAGTTCCAAAATTAAAAGAATAACCATTATTCGATAAATTAGAAACTAAAATTAAATTACGTCTCATTGAAGGGACGTAAAGTACATCTGATAAAATCAAAACTTTATTGTCTAGAAATTCTAAAACTACGACTCCTATAGCAACCGCAGAAACGGTTGCACTAGAACCTAGAGTAAGTATGATTTCCCCATCACTGCACCTCCTGGTTGATCTGAACCCCTGCAATGAATTACAGATATGGTTAGTCGCACCAGAATCAATGCACCAAGTGTTTGAAGTATCCGTAATAAAACTTACTTCAATCACATGTGATTCAATCATACCTTGAACTCTTGTAGCTAAGAATTCTGGACAGTTCCTCCTCCAGTGGCCCTTCTCACCGCATTGGAGACACTTTCCTTTGCCTTGGCCACCCACCTTCCCTTTGCCCTTACCTTTTCCCTTAGATTTTGCAATCTTAGGGACCGGTCCAACACTTGGACCACCAGTGCCAGCCTTCTTCTTCCCTTTCTTTCCTTTCAGTGTAGATCAGGAAGAGGAAGCGCTTTTCTCAACGTTCAAGACGTTGACCCCAGGTTTGATCACCCCTTCCGCTGCCAAAAGAGAACTCATCAATTCGCTCATTGAAAATTTCATTTAATTCATATTATAGTTAAGTTTAAATTGAGCGAATGAAGGCGACAGCGAATTGAGGATCATATCAACTTGGGTATGTGCATCGATGTTGGCACCTAGGGTCTCCAGCTCGTTTAAATAACCAATCATTTTTAAAACATGTTCCTTGACTGGAGTCCCTTCCGACATCTTTGCACTCATTATCTTTTGTATGGCTACCTGTCTAGCAGGCCTGCCATGCTCCCCGAACATTTTTTTCAGGGATGTGATAATGTCACTGGCAGAATCATTCGATTGGAATTGGTGTTGCAACACACCAGCCATTGAGGCCAGAATATAGCAACGAGCCATTCCATTCGGCTTCTTCCATTTGTCGAACACGCGTCTGGCAGCTGCCGAAGAATTTCCCGCGGGTTCTTCGGGGCATGGGGTGGTGAGGACATATATGTGATCCTCTGCAGTTAATACAATCCCAAGGTTTCGTTTCCATTCAATGTAGTTATTTCCAGTTAACTTGTTTTGAGTTAGTATGGTAGCAAGTGGACTAAATGTAGATCCAGACATTATGATTTACTGTAAAAATCAAAAAATAAAATAAATATGAATATCAGATTTGACAGTTTGAAATAAAAGAATCCTTAAAACTCTTATTTTAAAACAAAGTCGCCGGAATATCGAAATGAAAGAATAAAGCCTCCGTGTGGTGGTCAATGTTCGATCTTTCGATTAATCATGACTTGTCCGCTATGCAACTCTTGCAAAACAAGTTATGACTCCCGAACCCTTTTGATCTCTAAGTTTCTGAATAATGCCTCGTGTGGGATCCCTTATCCATAGCTTAGCTAGTGTGTACCATTAACTAGGATCCAATCACAACCGTCTCAAGTAGCGCCTCCGTGTGGTGGTCACCCTCTAACACGTCTGATTGATCCTATCAAAGGAAGTTCACATCTAGTAACCAATGACTAATGCACCCTCCGTATGGAATGATCACCCCTGACGAGGTGACACAGAATGCACCACTCATCTTACAGTGAACCGTTAATCGAAGATCGTGGGTGTTTATTAATAAGACCCTCTCCCACTAGATTTAGAAATTAAGGATTTTGCTTTTAAAAATGTTTCGACACATTACCCATATACATCCAATGTTTACTAATGCGTTGAAATGGTTTTTGAATTTTATTTTAGAAAACTTGTTTTACGTGCATGCAAGTAGTAACAATATAATTAAATGCCAATCACAAACCAAGCACATAAAACAAAAAACTAAAATTGTAAATAAAGACACCCAAACAATGCCTCTATCTTCCATGGCTCTATCTCCATAGAACCTCCTTTTGGTTTGATTGTCTCCAGCTCCATCTTCATGGACAACGGCTCCTTGATCCATCTTCATGGATTTTCTAATTCTATTACATTTGTCCTATGCTTCTTTTGAAGCTTACAGTTTATCTAGAAATAGAAATAGCAACAACAAAATAAAAGGCTAGGGGAACCGGTGCGACTTTCCTTTTCGTAGGATTGAAGTCGCAGCGCCCTTTACATATGCCTTAAAATCAAACCAAACTTAAATTACAACATGCACCAATCTCAAATAATTTATATACAAAATATTCAAATGACTTGGTGCCATGGGAGATAGCAACTAATCTAGCTACAAAAGGGTTAGTCGTACACGCATCCATACATACATAACAAATATATGTAACTATTGGAACACTTAATTGATTTACACAGTATATAAACTCTTTTCATACTGAATTAGAACTTAAAACAACATCTTACTTCTCTGTCACAGTTCGATCGATCAAAGACCATTCGATCGCTCGAACCTTCGATCAATTGAACACTGTTCAATCACTTGAACAGTCTGTTTCACATAATGATTTGAAAATTTTACAGAATATTCTAAAATTAAAGTATTTAATTTCAAAAAACACTTTAAAATGTGAAACAGAGAACCTGACAAAGAATCTGTCTCGATCGATCTAACTCTATTCGATCGATCGAATACTAGAAGGTTTCGATCGATGGAAACATGTTCGATCGCGTGAATACAGAGAATGTTTGATCGATCGAAACATGTTCGATCGATCGAACCCGCCTTGCATCCTATGCAATCACAAATTTGTACTCTGTTGCGATGACACTGCAGAAACAGATCTATGATGATGCAGTTTCTAAAATAGTTCTAAAATCAACATGCCAATCAAAATAGTGTTCCAAAAACGCATCTATAGATCCAAACGAGCGTGGCTCTGATACCAATTGATGGAAAACCGGTTTAAGTTAAAAGTTTAAATGTGCAGCGAAAAAGTCAAGTTATAAAAACTTAATGGTAGCCCAGGATCTACTACTCGTTAATTCCATAGATGCGCACAAGAGGGGACAAGAGTTATACCTTAGTGTCTTGAACCCAATTCTGATTTTCTTTATCTTCCTTGGTGATGCAGCAGCCTCCACTAGGTTGTCTTCACCCTTATGTCTCCTGCGGATGCTTTCCGGAGAGACTAGAGATGGTGGGATATCTAATAAAGAGGAAAAAGAAGGATTGGGGCTCTAAAAATAGTTTTTGCAGCTTCTGACATTCTAAAATGACGAACCCTTTTTCCAGAACGCAGCTGCCCTATTTATAGATTTTCATAACCGACCTAGACTTCGAGCGATCAAAGATCTTTGATCAATAGAACCTTCGATCGATCGAACCATTCTCGATCGATCGAGACTGCCAAGACTTCAATCGATCGAACATACTTCAATCGATCGAACTTATCTTGACAACTTCCTTATGTGTCTTTCCAAGTATCCTGGCAGAGCTAAGATTGGGACCTCCTAGGCTCTTTATTGTTGGCTTAGACCAGTTTGTTAATTACCGTTACCAAACCCTTTGATCAGCAAACTAACTAACTGGTCAGTTAACGTTTACTCCACTATAAAACGATAACTGAACTCCAACGCAAAAGAACATATCCGAAGCGATAACTAGACTTGTATGTTGTACTAATGTCCCTCTACCTTCAGCATTCGTAATCATATTCAGGTAGTCGGATAACTGTTACTGTCAACCTGAATCATGATTACTTCTTGTATTCCTTGAGTCCCATTCACCTCTCATAATTACCAAACATGTTGATAACTCTTATCAACAAGACTGCAGTACTCAGTAATCGACTTAGTGACATTCTCAAGCGAATGCTTACTCTGAAATAGAGGGTAGATTCTGTCTTGACAATATATGTTCACAACCCTATGAATATGACATACCCAAGATACCCAGGTGTTGATCTTCTATAGACCTCACTGATTGGTAAGTCAAAGCAGCCATATCCACAGTCTATGTTCATAATCATCTCAAGATTAAGAACACGTACCTTATACAAGTTATGAGTTCCTATCGACTGATTGACAATCTTGAGTGTCAATAGGAAAGCTCAGGTCCGTCAATGCACTATAACCACTAACATGTTAACTAAGAGTTAAACTCTAGTGATTGAGATTAATCACTCCATCCAATGGTAGTTAATCATGCTACAGTGTAAACCTGATGAGATATCCAGTCTCATCATCCACTATGACACATTCTAAGTAATAAAGAATAGTAATTTGTATCTCACTTGTATGTATCTCATACATACACGAATTACTTACTATGATACTTAAGGATAACAATCATCTCATGAAAGAAACATACATAACTAAATGTAAAGCTGATATCCATATATTAAAATGTCAATGTCTCTTATATAAAGTAATGGTTTGAGGGCACAAACCCAACAAAAGTCTATTAAAGTTATGTTTGGTTGAGATTTTATCATAAAAACTATGAAAACTAATGGTTTAATACGATCTAACATGCAAATCTATGTTCTTAGTAGATTATACTACGAGAATAACAAAGTAGAGTATAAATAGACAAAATGTAACAGAACCTGAAATAGTGAACTTTACTTTAAATTAATAGAATTCAAGCCAAGGTAACAATAATCCTTGAGAAACCTACCAAAACAATGAAGAACAAAGCTCTCTACTCTCTATAAACTGATAAAAAACAAAGTGGGCGTCCCTTTTGATGTAAATAAAATGAGTATATATACATAAACCTAAAGCTAGGGTTAAAAAGTCCGTGTCTGCTGCGTGCGCGTAAGTTCTGATAAGAGCCATGTTCGATCGATCGAACATATCTCGATCGATTGAACTTCTAGGATCTTCGAGCGCTTGAACATACTTCGATCGATCGAACTCTCGATCGCTTGAGGGATCTTCGATCGCTCGAAACTCACTTTTCATCTTTGAATTGTCTTCCTTAAAATTCAGCAATCTCTTCATCCTATTTCTTCATTTCTTCATTTCTTCACACCACAATAGTAATCTGCACAGATTAGAGCTAAAATAATACAACTTATCATAGATTAATCATATTATGCAAAAGCTGGCATTGTAATCCAAATTGCAGATATATAGAGGAATTGTAGACTAAATCAGTGTATTTTCTTCTTTCAGCGCGGTTGTATTTTACAAATTCCCCCGCTTGTCAATCATAATGTAGACAAAGCTTCAAGGGAGATGGAGTCTGAGATAAGAGTTAAGTATCCGGAGTTGTTTGACACGAGTTAGTTCAGATTTCGGGGATAAAATCCTTTTATAGGTGGAGGAGAGGTGTAACACCAGTAATTTTCTATTATTAATAATGTAATTTTTGAATATGTAATATTGACATTTTCTATATAAATGAATAGTACTTTGAGAGTGCTTGACATCTCATGAGTGTTCATACATTGCATAGCATAATTAATGATTTCAAAACAAACCTTTCTCAACTTTTCAAGGCCTAGTGCTCAAGAGGAGCGAGCACTCGCGCTCAAGAGGAGCGAGTGCTCGCGGCGCAAGCACTTGAGCTTTTTTTAATAAAAAGACTAATTTGCCCCTGGGCTCTGAAAATTCTATAAATACCAGTACATTTCTTTATTTTTGGACATATAAAAACAAAGTTATAGAGAGAGTTCTTTGGAGAGGGTCTTGAGAGTTCACACACACACACACACACACACACACACACAAATCCTCAATTTTTACCTTGGATGTGTACAAATTCTTCATTTAATCCTTCTATAAGCGTGCGCGCGCACACACACACACATGTATTTCAACAACCTTGAAATTTTGGAGCTTGGTTTTGGAGGATCAAAGTAGGTTTAGAGTTACATGTGTGATTATTGAATCTAGATCATCTTCATCAACATCCTTCTCAACAAAATCATCATCCATTTCATTTTGGTTGCCTTATGATACTATAACTCACATGCTCTATGTATATATACAATTAAAATCTATAAAAGGGATTCCATATGTTGCATTTCTTCAAAATCTAACGATAGATCATCAAGATCTCCATCTACCTTTCAAGTTTATGTGAATCTCATGATCCATTTAGTTTTGATCTTATTGTGAGTACTCCAATTCACATACAATGTGTCTATGTACATATGTAAGTTGTAAAATTAAGTTTCATGTGTTTGATTTAACTTAATCTAGTTTTAAATCTTCATGATCTTCATTTATTCCTCAAGTTTACTTAAGTACTCATGATCTAGTTGGTTTTGATCTTTTGTGTGTAGTGTGATACTTGTATAATGTGTATGTTTACATGTATGATCTGTTAATTGATTTACATGTGTTTTTAAAGTTAAGTTTTCATTAATTGAGTTTTAAATTCGTAACTGTATTTTAAAATTAAAACAGTCTATTAGAAAATTGCTGAGTGCGAGTGATCGAGCAAGCTCAAGTGCTTGAACCTAGAGTGCTCGAGTGGTCTGAGCTCTCGAGCTTAACAGAATTTGAATTCCTTGCTTGTTTATATGTCGATGTTAATATAGTTGAGCTATGTGAATGTCCTAACCCTGATTTGTTAAACTAAAATTGTGCATATTGTATTTATGAACGAGCTTTTCAATTCTTTTGATATGTTAATTATATATTATTGTCGGACTATTATTCGATCATTTTTGTGACGAATAATGGAAATGCACCTAGCCGAATCATTAATGATGTAACAATTCTAAATATGCGGATAGTGTACCTAAATGAATATGTGTGCTAACAGACGCACAAGAGTATGGTTGTGTTGCATGGTCGTGTCGAATAACCTCGTCGGTTGTTCTATGGATGTTTGCATCAGTTGTGGCATTAGCGACAGTTATATTGTGTTGTGTTTCATGAGATGTTGTTGTTAGTATGTTATGGTCGGTTGTGCTGTGTTGGTGTCGAGTTAGGGCCAATTGTGGGCTAGCCAATTGAGTTAGGGCCAATTATGGGCTAGGTGATGAATGAGGGCCATATGTGGCTGAAATTCGCATTTAAGGGTCATGTGTGGCCGTGTGGAAGAATACGATTGAGTTAGGGCCAATTATGGGCTAAGCGATTGATTACGAGGGCCATGTGTAGCCGTATAACATGTTAGAGGGCCATGCGTGGCCATGAGAAGGTCAGTTTGGGTATGTGTCGTATGTCGTGTGTTGATGGAAGCTAGTACCGTCTGTTCATTGTGGTTATGGGCATAAGCTAGTACTGCCAGTGTTGTGGTCATATGTGATAAAAGCTAGTACTGTCAAGTAATAAGTTGTTGGCACGGTGGATTCGTACGCGTTGTGTTGCATTTTTATGATTGCATAGGCAGGAAAAACGTGGGGTTTTTGGGCAAGAACTTGCGTAACGTCGCGATAACTTTTCAGTGATAACGTAAATGGTGTATATGTACATATTGTGCATGGTTTGTAGTATGTTACTCATCTTTCAGCTGATGGGCGTGTGGCCCTGGACATCCGTGTCCAACTACTGTAGTTCCAAGTGCTGGATATGCTATTCCACTAGGCGAGTACCCTGGAAAGGAGAATGTTGACCAGGAAGGTTGGGGCCTTACCAGTTAAAGTGGTGTTCGAGTTGTTGGAGCCGTTCTGTTTCGTGGAGGAATTTTTATTGTTTGTCTGTTATTACGTTATTGTTGTTACCAACCGTTTGGCCTCTAGTTTTTTTTTTCTTTTTTTTTCTGATGACTATAATATACAATTATATATAATGAAGTTATAAGACTCTGATGTTGCTTCCGTTAAACTTAGAATCATTTTCGCTGCTATCATTACTCTGATATTTTATTTCATTAGTAATTTGGACAATCATACGATTTGTAACTTGTTACGAGCCTAAGGTCCGATAAGGAAGTTTACTTCCCTTAATTATTGCAATGCCGGGGCGTGACAGCCAGTCACCATTGTGTCAGACCGAAATTTTGGATTCACAATAGAGTGTTAGGAAAGTCGTCAAACAGCTATGGGACTTTTGTTGAGACTGAGTTTTGCTTTTCATCCTCAGACCGATGGACAGATAGAGCGAAAGAACCAAGTAATTAAAGATATGCTCCAAGCTTGTCTGCTAGACTTTGAAAGCTTGTGGGAAACTCATTTTTCGTTGATAGAATTCACTTATAACAATAGCTACCATTCAAGTATAGGGATGGCGCCTTTCGAAGCACTGTATGGAAGACCTTGCAGATCCTCGTTGTGCTGGGCAGAAGTTGGAGATGGTAAGCTTCTAGGCCTAGATTTAGTTTGGGAAACCAATGTGAAGATTGTAATTGTCAGAGAGCAGATACAGACAGCATAAGACCGACACAAGAACAATGTGGACTTGTACCATAGAGACAAGGAGTTCAGTGTGGGAGAGCATGTCTTGTTCAAAGTATCTCTGATTCGAGGAGTGGTGAGGTTTGGACAGAAGAGAGGAAAGTTGTCACCTCGCTACATTGGATCGTTTGAGATCTTGGAGCACATGGGCAAAGTTGGCTATAGACTAGCGTTACCACCGAAGATGTCGAGAGTCCATAATGTCTTTCATGTTAGTATGTTGAAGGAGTATCACCAGGGCGCTATGCCACATGTGATTGATTTCAGAGACATAGAAGTGAATGATAACGCATCGTATGAAGAGAGGCCAGTGCAGATTCTGGATAAGGAGATGAAGAAGCTGAGGAATAAGGAGATCCTGTTGGTAAAGGTTCTGTGGAATCACCACAATGTAGAAGAAGCATCATCGGAGTTGGAGTCTGAGATGCCCATTAGGTATCCAGAGTTGTTTGACACGAGTTAGCTCAGATTTTGGGGACAAAATCCTTTTATTAGTGGTCGAGAGGTGTAGCACCTGTTATTTTGTGTTATTTGTAATATAATTTCTGGATATTTGTTATCAATATTTCCTATATATGTAAATGAGGTTTCAAGTATGTTTAACATTCCATGGGTGTTCATACATTTCATATCATCATTCATAATTTCAAAACAAAACCTTTCGTATTTATAAACCCGAGCGCTTGGGGAACGGGAGCACTCGAGGCCAGAGCACTCAAGAAGAGCAAGCGCTCGAGCTAAAAAGTTATAAAATGACCTTTTTACCCTTGTGTCCCAAAATTCTATAAATACCCAGCATTCTGATCATTTTCTTTGTCCAAAAATAGAGAGTTACAGATATAAAGATATAGAGAGAGTTTTAGAGAAATTTATGAATTTCTCTTGCATGTTCATTGATCCTCCTCATGCAAGCTCATCCAAGCTTTTG
Source organism: Hydrangea macrophylla (assembly GCA_033977485.1). Lineage (NCBI taxonomy): Eukaryota > Viridiplantae > Streptophyta > Magnoliopsida > Cornales > Hydrangeaceae > Hydrangea > Hydrangea macrophylla. The sequence goes on along the minus strand of CM066990.1, from coordinate 4,756,024 downwards.
ATCATCATCCTAGCTGCATACTTGGTGTTCTCTCAAGTTTCTTGAAGTCTTATAGTTCAAATTCCTAGAGTTAATTTCAGTTTTGGAGTTTTAGCTTAAGTTCATCATCTTTCTCAACAAAATCATCATCCATTCATTTTTTTATTGCATTGTGAGTATTACAACTCACATACAATGTGTCTATCTACATATATATAAGTTGTAAACGTTAGTTGAATGTGTATAATTTAGCAAAATCTAGTCTAGATCAACATCATCATCTCATTTATTCTCAAGTTCATACACATATTCATAATCTAGCTGATTTTGATCACATTGTGAGCATTATGATTCATGTATAATATGTATATATACAAGTAGAAGTAGTGAAACATGTTGCATGTGAGACTTACTTTGAAATCTTAAAGTTTATATGCTAAATTCATAGTTGTTTTAAAGCTGCTAACATGTATGCTATTCTGAACTGCAAATCCCGAGAGCTCGAGCAAGCGCTCGAGTGGTGTAAGCGCTCGAGTGGACGGAGTGCGCGAGTTTGATGGTATTTTGATCCTTTGTTTGTTTGTATGATTGAAGCTTACATGGTTATACTATGGAGTTTGTTAACTGAACATGGAAATTTGTATATGTTATAGATGATCAAGTTTATCAACTTTATAGTTGTACTATATGCTTGCTTAATAGTACCATGCTTACTAGATCAATTAAACGTTCTTCATATGTTGATTCTCATTGTATGTTAATTAAATATTATTGTTGGACTATTGTTATGATCAGCGTTGTGATGACAATGGTAATGCGTCGGGATGAATCACTAAATGGTATAATAAAGGTTAATACGCAAATAATGTACCTAATTGAATAAGTGTGCTGACGGACGTGAAAACATGGTTATGTTGTATGGTTGTGTTAAATAACCTTGTCAGTTGTTCTGTGCCTGGTTGCATTTTTCGTGTGACCTTAATGGTCTTGTCATGAAAGGATTGTGTTCGGGTCATGTTGTTGTCAGTTGTGTCGTGTTAGAGTTGAGTTAGGGCCAGTTATGGGCTAGGACGATTGAGTTAGGGCCAATTGTGGGCTAGGTGATGGAATAAGGGCCATGTGTGGTCGTATTTTGCATTTAAGGGTCATTTGTGGCTGTGTGGAAGAATACGATTTAGTTAGGGCCAATTGTGGGCTAGGACGAATGAGTTAAGGCCAATATGGGCTAGGAGTTATGTTGTGGCCAAATTGGGCTCGTTTATGAATTGAGGCCAATTTGGGCTTGTGTTGTGTGTCGTGTGTGACGGAAGCTAGTACCATTGGTCCAGTGTTGTTGTGGTTGTGAACAAAAGCTAGTATTTTTAAGGTTGTGAGTTATTGGCACGGTGGATTCGTGCGCATGGTTTTGTATTGTTGTGGTTGCATAGTCGGGAAAAACATTGGGTTTTGGGAGAGAACTTGCATAACTTCACGACAACTTTCCAGTGATAACATAAATGGTGTATATGTATATATTGTTTGTGCTTTGTAGTACTTTGCTCAGCTTTCAGCTGATAGGCGTGCGGCCATGGACATCTGTGTCCAGCTACTATAGCTTCAAGTGTGGGATATGCTATTCTACTGGGTGAGCATGGGGACTGATAGGGAAGACGAGTCTGATGATGATGACGATGATGGCAAGGCAGGCGACTACGAGCCAGGGATGATTATGGAGGAGGATGATGATGGAGAGGTTCCAGTAAAGGACATCAATTCCATGGAGGATGCTGATTCTGCAGCCAATGTTGTCCCAATTGAGAATGTGGGCAAGGAACCACCCAAGAAAGACATAGCTATGAAGGGAGGGCCAAAATTCAAGGATCAGGATGATTAAAGGACTTTTTGGATAGGAATTCCCAGGCCCTAGAGCCCTATTGTAAAGGACTAGTAGTCCATCTTTTGTGTATATAGCTGTACTCAGGCCTGTAACACGTAGTAGTAGTAACGTGTACGCCTTTTCATGTATATGTTTGTGGCACTGTTCTCTACTAGGTACACATTTAGCATACGCACTCTCTGATGTAAATATTTTTGTAACTATGCTGCACTATATTTAAAGCTATCTATGGAGATTATCTTTAGCCTGACTTATATATTTTCACATGGATGTACTGCTTGCTTATAATTAATTTTATTTATCTCAGTAACTCATTTAAGCTTATATACCCTTAGTCTATATGAATGACTAATAGATCCCTGTAATGTGTTGAACCATATAAATCACAAGTGTAAAATATAGAATTACGAACTGATGTAGTTCCAGGGAGTCAGACCCCGGAACAGTTGGAAATAACTCAGGGTTTAGAATGAATTAAGAAGGGTACTCCTTATCACTATGAAATTTACAGATATTTCTTTGATTAGCATCAATACTAAGTTAGTTTTCTGTGTTGGGCTGGCTAGCATGGGGCATCAGGTAGAGTACGATGCTGCGGATGGACAGTACAGAGTTACCTTGGAGAGACAGGTAGCTTCTCGAGGATTTGGTCATGTTAACTCCACCATCAGGCATAGAGTTCGCCAGAGTATAAGGAAGTGGACACATTGTTTCTTCCGCGAGAGACCTGTTCTAGAGTTAGCATATCATAGAGTAGTAGCACCGCGCTTGCTGTCTGCTGAGATGGAGGAGATTTCTCATGCCCTTGGAGACCTTGCGATCCATGACCAGGACGAGTCTCAAGAGGACATAGTACATTTTGTTACCCTTGCAGGCTCTGATGATGACTCAGATGATGATAAAGATGAAGACCCACTAGCAGAACCTGAGATGATAGAGGACCCCGATTGGCCCCTAGAGCCAGCTTAGGATGCATTTATATGTATTCCTCCGATTAACTTCCTGCCATCCAGTGACTTAGGGGAGGTGACCACGGACTCTGATGTTGAGAGTGATGGAGATTGGACCCATAGCTAGTTCATCTTATTTTTATTCCACTTCTTTTGATGTATTCCAGACTAGTAGAACTAGTATTCGTACTACTGTTGTACCCTTTTTATCTTTTGATTAGTAATAGTCTACTTTCGACTTCACTTAATTATAATTGTATGGATGAGACAAATTCTTACTTTTAATTAATTGATAATCTTCCATCTTATATACGGTTATTACTAATAAGAATATAGGATGGACCATTGGTCGATAGATGTTTAGGCACTGAACTTCCTGAGATGGATCTCGGAATAGTCAGCTCAGCCTAGAGTCTAGAAAGACCCAGAATAGGAATGCCTTACCCTTAATCCTACTAGTAGTTGTGAAAACCGTTATATATTAGAAATCTCTGTTGACTCGATGAACTTTTACTGATACTTATTATGTGATCAAATGAGATAAGATAAGGTATTGACCTAATAGGTATCAACTCATAGGTATAACCCTTGTTAGCATACACCATGGTTAGGAGAAAACGAAATGCTCAGAATCCATCCAACGGACCAACAGATGTGATACCTCAAGTAGTGGACCCAATAGGATTGATAGGAGCTCTTGTCTGACGTGTGGAGCAAACAAGTGATCACCTGGACCGCGTCATCAACAACGGAAATGCTCGTCAGATTGGAGATAAACTGCTTGAGAGATTCCGTGCACTTCAACTAGGAACTTTCACTGGAATGATAGAAGCATGGGAAGCTGAGCAATGGCTTCGTGATATGGAATGAATGTTTCATGCCCTTGAATGCAACGAGACGGAGAAAAGATGCTTGGCTATTTTTCAATTGACTTATTCAGTAGCAGACTGGTGGGAATCTGTTGAAGCTACGATAGGCGAAGGTGTTGCAAGGAGAATGACATGGGAAGCATTCAAGACAAAATTCCTAGCAAAGTACTTCCCAAGGACGGAAAGAAACAAGAAGAAAAAAGAATTCATAGAACTAGTTCAAGGCAACATGACAGTACAAGAATACACAGCAAAATTTGAGAGACTATCGTGATTTGCTCCTTAAATGATAGATACTCAGCGAAATAAGACACTGCAATACTACGAAGGACTTAACTCAGACATTCAAAAGATAGCAGCACTATACCTCGACCAACCATTCGAAGAAATGGTCAAATTAGCCACACAACTGGAGAACATAGCCCTGAACAGCAAGAAACTAGAGAGCCACCAACAAAGAGGGAAAGATAACTGGTTCCAAGCAACCAACCCAGGAGGAAGTCGAAGAGGCAATCAAGTGTCACGGTGAACCACTCGAATGCAGTCTGTAATCACCAGAGGAAACTCTGAGCACATCCAGAATTATAACAAGAGACAGAGAAGCAATGACAGAAAAGTTAGTCAGATAGCCGTTCAGACACACGCAAAGCAACGTGATATCTGTTACAACTGCGAAACATCTGGACACCACTCCAAAGAATGCACAGCACTGAAACAACTCACAGGGCAACATGTGCGGTGTTTCAATTATGGAAGGGCTGGACATGTAAAGATTGCCCTGAACAAGAAGTTCAGAATAATACTCCACCACCACAAAGATCCAGAAAGAGAGCTCGCAGATTAGTGAATCAATCCCAGCACTGAACAGAATGGAAGACTGAAGGTACCATACCTAATGCCAGAACTCTGAATCTTATATGGTGATGAATCAACTGATGGAAACCTCACAACCTTAGAATTTTGAGATAAGATTAGAACTTTGCTCATATTTAGACCTAGCATACTCTAGATTTCGAGGACGAAATCCTCTGATAAGGTGGGTAGAGATGTAGAACCCTGAATTTCTCCTAGAAATTCCACATAGAATTAAAAATAGTGATGTCACCATGCTGACGGTTATAGAAGGTCCATTAAGAATACCCTAATTAGGAATCCTTATAAAATCCTATAGTTAACATCATAACAACGACGACACTATTTCTAACCTAGAATCTATTAGAGTGATCGTAGCCTCGACTTTAAGTTTTTAAAGGATATTTTATCGGGCTTGAGCTTAGGCTCGTTCATTGCCCCGTACACTTCTATTCTTATTACGGCATTTACTTTTACATCTGTGCACACACATTAGAACTCTGGCATGCTTACCTATGCACTTAACCCGTAAGTGGGACCCACACTGAACTTAGGTACCATATGGACCCCACCCTAATGATCTACCCTTAGACATACACAAGCACACATACTTGTACACATTGGGTGCACCTACTACACTTGATTAACTCCCATCCACCCTCCTCTATAAATAAAGACCACACCAATCTAATTTAACCCCCCTCACAACCCTTATAATCTGTCCATTATAGATTTTCTGGAGAGCAAAACCAAGAGAGAGATTAGAGAGGGCTTGAGAAGAACAAACACCCCCCCATACTCTCAGCCTACACACATACACTCACCCCCCTACACTGTATTCACCATCTCTTTCTCTCCCTCTCTGCCTCGTTATCTCTATAAGCATTACACACCCATACTCACGCAGAAGACCAGCAGAGGAAGAAGAAAGAGGCGTAGGAGAGAGAGGGGAGAGTTGATCGGAGAAGATAGAGGGAGTTTAAGATAACCTGAGGTAAAACCCAAACCCCATTTCCATTTCTGACCTCTTCCATGTCATCTAGGCACCAATAGGACCACATGCATGAAGCCTAAACGGAGCCTAAGGCTCTCTGAGTTTTTCGACCAGTTTTTGGAGCTCAAGATTGAGCTTGATTTTCAAATCACAACCAAAACTTTTTTTTATTACACCAAACAGACCCCAACAAACCCGGATAGACCCTATTCCAACAGTTTTTGAAATGAGGTATGTTTGCTTATGCATGCAGAGCATTATTCCTATTTTGGCCAAAAACAATAATCACCTAGTAGGTACCTAAAACGAATAAACCAGACTTTGGGCTTATAGTATGTGGTAGAGGATCCCAAACTGAGTCTTTTGGCGTTGGTATCGTCCATTTTCATCGAGAAATGGAGAAGCTATGGCCCTCGCAAGTTTTCCGGCGAATCGCGGGTCACCGGCGGCGTCGGGATCACCGGAGAAGAAGGAGACCCGTTTGGGTCTTCGGGTCATAAGACCCGGGTTCGGGTCAGGTTAAGGTGAGTTGGTGTGTGAGTGTATATGGGTTTTGGGTTGGGTAGGAAATAACCCATGGGGCCTTTTAGTAGCACGACGTCGTTTTGACGTCGGGTTGGGTTTTGGTCGGGTTCGGGTTAAGCGGGGCGGGTTGTGTTGTGAGGATAGATGGGTCCGGACTTGGGTTGGGTTCGGTTCGGTTCGGGTATGGGTAGATGGGTAGGTTTAGTATGTTAGTATAACTGGGTCTCGGTTTCGGGTTTGGTTCAACCCAAATAGCTTTTGGGTCTAGTTGAGTGTATAATTGGATAGTCCAAATCAGTTAGGTTCGGGTCGGGTTTGACCCAGCGGGCTAGCCCAGTTGGGTTTCTTCGTGTGTGTAAACGGGTTACTCGTTTAGTCTCGGGTCGGTCCGGGTTGACCCGTCGGGTCTGTGGGTTTATTATTATTATTATTGATTATTATTATTAATATTATTAGTATTAATAGATTTTAATTGATTTTATTATTATAAATAATATTAAAATATATTAGTAGTACATTTAATTTATGAAATATTATTATATAATATTTTATATATTCTGAGAGTAATTATATTATTCTGAAAATATAATTAGTATTCATTCAGTAATTACAAATACTCATAAATATTAGTTTTAAATAATAATATTAGTTTTATATAATATTTTAATTGATTTTAGTAATCATTTAGTATTTATTTAGTATTAAATAAATCATAAATATTAGTTTTAAATGGTAATTAAATAAATTGTAGATACTTATATGTATTTATAAATACTCTCAAGCAATGAAGTATTATTATATAATATTCCTAATGTACTGAGTATAATTATAGTATGGTGATAATATAATTATTAATTATTTGGTAGTTTATAAGTATAATATAAATAGTTTTAAGGGTATTTAAATGGATATTAATACCTATATATATTTATAAATTCTAGAAAATTAGGCTAATGACCCTGGAACTATTATTATATAATGTAAATTATAAAGCTATAATATTATAGTCTAGTATTTTTAATAATTAATAAGGAGCTATTTTATGAGTATATTAATTATTAAAAATACCAAATGAACTCCGAAAATTATGAGATAAATGCTGGTAGTGTATTTTAATATCTAGTATTTAATAAAGATACTTCTAAGTACTGATTTCTCAGTATAGTTATAATTATGCATTTAAATCCCTTTTTGAGTATTTTCTGATATATATTATCTTCAATAATTCATAATAAATAATCTAGGACTCTGAAAATTACGCGGTCAGTTCCCAGAGTCTTAGAATAATGTTTAGAACATCCCCTTAAAGTTTGGTGACCTTTCGACTCGGTCAAAAATACAGCCTGTGTTTTAGGGCCCGCAGTAGTGTAGTAAGCCCTACCTTTTACCTCGTAAAACGCGACGGACTCCGATTTGAGTCTAGTCATTGGCGTTGGACTTAGAATGACACGTAGACCACTACCTTGAGGTTTATAACCTCAATTGGTAAAATTACCATTTTGTCCCTGGAGTTACACTCAATCTTCATTAATGTTTCTTCCGTTTATTATTGTAGAACTTGACGTTTATCTGCATTCTGAGGATCGGCGACTCGAGGTGAGTTTCCTAACCTCACTCTAATCCTAGTAAGATTAATATAAGGTGTTTAAAAGTTATCTGTATGACATTTTGTATAAGTAACATGCTGATTTATGAATAATTATAAGACTACGCAAAGCATGTTATGGTAGTGCTATTGTAACAGCCCTAAAATTTATAAGTGTGTAAATGATTATTTTGTAATTTTTTTTTTCTATTAGCAATGATATGTGAGTGTACCTAGGTAAGACACGTGTTTAAAAAGTTTAAGTTTGGAAGGCACCGGATTATAATATTAGTGAGCTCATTTAATTTGGGTGTTACATTGTTATTAATTTATATTGGTTATATAAATATTATAGTCTTAGGTCTTATTCAATCGATTTAAATTTAAGTTTGAAATTTTATATGATTTAAAAAGGTTCCCAATTAAATAAAGGTAGGAAAGTTACGATTTTGAGACTTAGTTGGAGTTGGATTATGTGAATAATGTAATACCCTGAATTTTTTTAAATAGTTCTTAATGTTTAAATTGGTACTTTTTTATGATTTTAATTGAACTATTCATGTGGTTAATATACGAAAAAAACTGGTGTGAGTGTTATACACTATAACAAGATCCTATGAAAAAAAAAAAAGAAAACGTGCAAAGGAGTTTGTGAAGTTGTGCGTGTGTGTTAGTTATTAATATATATATAGATATATGTGCTATGTATCACTTATATGATATATTATAATATTAGGTTAAAATGTATTAAACCACAAAAAAAGGGAAACATTGGTTTTTTTACACAGCTGCCGAGAAGAGAGAGAGAGAGAGAGAGAGAGAGAGAGAGAGAGAAAGAGAGAGAGAGAGAAGAAGAAGAAGAAGAAGAAGAAGAAGAAGAAGAAAAGGGAGAAGAAAAGGAGAAGGGTCTTGGCTTCGTGGGCACGTGGGAAATCGCGGAGCATTCGTGGGTGTCGATTTTTGATCAATGAGGTGAGTTAAATTTTTGTGTATCCAAGTATATATATACATGTATGCATATATACATGTACACGGGAGTAAATTAAATTAGTATATGTTTAATTTAATTATTAGGGTTAAATCTTTGTAATGGATACGTTGTTATTGTTAAAGTAATCTAGATATTTTCTTTTCCCTTCGTGTGACTTTGTGATTATGACATTAGGGTATTCGAAAGAGTTAGGTAAATAGTTAGTTTGATAAAACCATATGTGAAATTCATTTTTTTGTAATTTATACAGTTGCAAAAACTTGAGAAAATTATTAGAAAAACGTAGCTTTGAATTTGAACATTCTGTCCACGCATGCCTGTAGGAAACGCAATTCTGCACACTTTTCGTCTAATGGAGTTTTTCCTGATTCTGCACCGTTTGGGCAGAAATTGAAGATTTCAGTAGCAGTTTTTAGTACATTAAAATGTACGAATTTGGAGAAATATGATTCGTTGTGTTTTTTTATTATTCGTTCGTATGACTTAACGAAAATTACTTAGAGATGCATGAATTCTCATATAATGTTGAGCTATAAAAAAAATGGGTGATAGTCATTAACGTTGAGTCCGATGAAAATATTGTGGAACGATTGTTATAATACTTTATGATATGAGAATTTGAATTTTTATTATGGGTTTCATGTAGGCTAATTTTGAATGTTGGGTTGAGGATTATTGTACATGAAATAACTAACCTTATTGTGTTATCATTTTGATAAAAAGGAGTAAATTAGATATGCTGAATAGTATATTGGGGATCTTGTAATTTGATTGGAAATTTTTTAGGGAAGATTGTTATGGGTTAATTGATAAAACCCTTTATTGTAAGAAATTGGAATGCATCTAAAAGTTAGAGATGTGATTGGATGATAAGACGGAACTATGTGATAAACGTGAAATTCACAATTATTGGGATAATACGAAGGATAAGGGATAATTGCAACATAGTTCTTTAGTGTTCACTGCTCCCGTTGTTGTGTTATTGTTTTTGGTAGCTCGCATTCTTTTGCCAGTGGCTTCGTGATCAAGCTGGCTTAAGACTTGTTGAGTTTACTTTTTTTCCAGTGGCTTCGTGATCAAGCTGGCCTAAGCCTTATGTTCGGCTTATATTGTATAGACGTCTAGGCATATTGACCAGTCGTTTGTTGTGTATACCTGGTTTGGTTGATACCCCAACCAAACTAGCACCGGAGTGGGTGCTGGTAATATGTCCGGGCACACATGGGATATATGTGTGGGCTGTACCATGGAGGGTGGCCAAGAGGTGAACCTAGGGAACACAAAGATAAATTTAATACTAATAAATAATAAAAATGGATTATTTCATAAGACTGATAAGCGTGAAATAATGAACGCGAAATTTAATTTAGAATGTGGACAGCTTATGTATGGAATTATTCGCCTGGTTTGTGTTCATTCGATTTACAGGATGGTGGGCCCACTAACTTTTATGCAGGGCTGGCTCAACATAGATATCCGAGTTGAGTATAAAACTCGTAGTAACTTTGGATTTTGGGCAAGAAACTACTTGCCATCACATAAATGGAAACTACTCTTTCGTCCAAATATGTGTGTGGAACTACCTGTCTTGGCCCAATAGTGTTGTAATGTGGTTTGTAGCCTATGGGTTCAGGTTGGAGCTTTCAGATTTTATTATTTTTGTTTAACTCATACCAGTCATGTGACTGACCCGAGTGTGTTATGCATTCGGGTTCGTTTCTGTTTGAAACGTAGTTGGATGTCATGTGCAGGATATTGCTTTTGATGATGTGACCGTTGTGCTTGGCTGTGCAGTCTTTGGGCATTGGAACGTTGTAGTTGCTCTGACCATCGGATGTATAGACTTTATTTCTTTTTTTCTGAACTTTGTAAGAAATTTGATTTAATAAACTTTGTATTCCTTTTGTAAATTAAAATGGTATTATATTTGTAATGGAATGTTATTTCTTTTATAATGAAATGGAGGATTGGGAATACAAGTTTAATAATACATAGTTTTTATATTAACACAGGATCACGTGTCCTTATTTAATGAGTATTAAATTCTATTTTCAAATAAATTATCTGTTAGCCTGTGTGAGGGTGTCACTCTCGGTGTTTTGGAAATTGAATATTAGTCTGGATACATGCTCTAGATTAAATATTTGGTTGTCCAAAAATCGGGGTGTGACAGCTATCGCATACGTGAGCATGTTAAGGGTTTTATCTATATAATTATTGGTATCAAATCCATGTTATGTGATCCATGTTTTATATGTTATATTTCTGCTGCTAACTGTTAAATGCACATTTTACGATGGATGTTAACTGAATTAGATAACGTATGCTATGTTAATAATAAAGAGAATGAAAGTGGTTTTGTATATGGGTATCGGTAGTGGACTCACTTGCATTTCATGACATGTGTTAGCATGCATTGTATGAGAAAGGGAGGTATTTGATGAGAATGTGAATGAGATGAGATATGTGAATGTGAAGGAGATGTGATTGCTAGATCCGATGGATCAACGGCTGACGAGCCGGGTGGACATGAACGGTTAGGGTTCCTAGCGCGCCTCTCACAGTTGAAGACATCCGGTGATGCGCATACGTGGTTGAAGACATCCTATGTATCGTTGAAGACATCAGGCTAGTGCTCTAATATACTTCTCAGCCGTGTAGACGACCGGTGAGAGTATACACATGGTTGAAGATGTCCCATATGCCAGTTCCATTGTTTACAGATAGCGTGCGTCGTGAAGACGTCCGGCAGCCTATCAAGGGGATAAGTATGAATCGGCTGTTATAGCATGTTATCATCCTTGATATACCACGTGTTGTCAAGTGGATGAGAAAGAGAAAGTGAATGATAAGATTGAATTGATGAGTAAAAGGGTTTGGTTCGAAATGATTTGGTTTTGGAAAGTTTTGGTTTTAAAATGAAATGGTTTTGAAAAGTATTTGTTTTGAAAAATAAGTGTCTTTGAAAAAGAGTTGGGAGTAAGTCGCATTGGTCATGCATTTACACGCACGAGGATAAAATAAGGAGAATGTATTCTATGATGTTATGTTTATCTGTCTACCTGTCTTGTTGAGACCTCTGCTATGTCTGTGGTGAGAATGCGTCTTTTGATAAGAGATTAATAATATCTTAAGGTACTAAACTATGACGTGAGTCGAGAAATGTTTTGTATTTATTGATTATTGTGCGGTTGAGACTCTTACTCAGCCTTGTTCCAAGGTTGACGACATGTTACACCCTGGGCATTCCTATGCCCAGAGTGTTGCAAGTTTGGAGATAGATAGGAGAGTTCAGGATGCAGTGCCGTGTAGCTAAGGAAGGTAAAGCCTTGCCGAAGATCTGATAAACAGTTTCTTAAGTTTTTAATCTTATGTAAATAGTTTAGTATGGTCTCTTGTATTAAGATTGAAGTTATTATAACTCTTGTTTAATTTCCGCTACTGAATTTATACTCTGATAAGTTTAGGTCATGCTTATGCTTTAGCATTTCCCTTATGATTATATTGTGCGTAGCTAGAAGGACAGGACGGTTAACAAACTAGTCACGTGACCACGGACCCATAAAAGAAAATTTTAATTTTCCCTATTTTGGCTTACTCCGGGGCATGACAGAATTGTTGAATAGAGTTAATGAGTTGTTTGACAAACTCCGAGAATAAAGTAGTAGAAGGACATGCAATGATATTATGGGAAGGTTTAGAACATAAAGCAAATACTTCAGACGGAGGTGGACCGGACATACTTCGTCTTGGTTGTGGTGGAAGGCATCCCTCCAGACGTATAGACACAGCTTGATGCATTGAGTTTTCACTTAAAGTTTCAAATATCTTCCAAGCTTCGTCGACACTTTTGTGGAGGAATGTCCCTGCACAAATAGCATCGACTGTGTTGCAAACAGAGGGAACCAGCCCGTATAGAAAACTTGTACCAATTGCCATTTAGGGATTTGATGATGAGAACAAGAGCGTAAAAGTTCTTTAAATTGTTCCCACATATCATATAGTGTTTCACCATATTGCATTATGAAATTCGTTATAGATTTTCGAATTTTATTAGTTCGAGTGATGGGAAAAAGCTTTTATAGGAACGCAGTATGCAACCCATCCCATGTTCTTATAGAGTTCGGATCAAGAGATTGGAGCCAATACTTAGCTTTATCTTTAAGAGAAAATGGAAAGAGACGCAATTTCAGTTCATCATCAGTTAAATTTGAATTTTCAATGTAGCACATATATCTTGAAATTCACCTAAACGATGGTAGGGATCTTCCTTAACGCGACTGACAAGCGGAGGCATTTGTAAAATACAACTGCGCTAAAATAGAAAAATACACTAATTAACTCTATAACTCTCTGTTGTATCTATGATTTGTATTACAACGCCAGCTTTTATACAATATGACTAATCTATGAGAATTAAGTTGTGTTGTTTTAGCTATTATTTATGCATATCACTGTTTTGCTGTGTGAAGAAATGAATAGCAGGATAAAAAGAAATGCTTGATTATAAGGAAGAGAATTCAAATATGAAAAGTGATGTTCAAGCGATCGAAGATCCCTCAAGCGATCGAGGTTTTGATCGATCGAAGGAAGTTCAAGCGCTCGAGAATCCCAAAAGTTCAATCGATCGAGTGATGTTCGATCGATCGAACATGGCTTTTATCAGAACTTATGCGCACGCAGCAGAGACGTGGTTCTTAACCCTAGTTTTAGGTTTTAGTATAAATATATGTTTTGTTTACGTCCCAAAGGATACCCACTTTGTTTTTGTTCAGTCTATAGATAGATAGAGAGATTGGTTCTTATTTTTGTAGGTTTATCAAGGTTTGATATTGGTTTTGGCTTGGATTATATTTAATTAATCAATGTTCTTCATTCCAGGTTCTTATATATTATTTGATTTACATTCTGCTAATAGTTCTCGTAGTATAATCTGTTAGAATCGTAGTCTTGCATGTTAGATTTTGTTAAACCCATAGTTTTTCATAGTTTCATGTTTAAAACACAACCAAACGCACCCTTAATGAACTTTTATGTTAAAAATAGATTTGTGACACTCCAGACCATGTCTAAGTAGTCCTAGGGTTGGGAGATCACGATGAAACAGTGATCTCGAGCCTCTGCCATGCAGCAGTTTAAACCTGCGTTCAATCGATCGAAGTTAGTTCGATCGATCGGACCAACGATATAGTCAAGCGATCGAAGCCATTTCGAGCGCTTGAAAGATGAGGATTCTCGATCTATCAAAAGAGCTTCGATCGATCGAAAAGTCAGATTCTTGAGAAGATCCCTTATAGTATTCCTAGACTTTCTGCTTTAGAGATTTATTATCAAACTGTCCCCAAATGCTCACTTTGTCAAAACAAATTTTGAACTTAAGGTCTTAAGGTATTTTTCTTCAATAACTTTTGCAAACCACCCTGAATGCTAACACCATTGTAGGTGCGAGTCTTAACTATTGATTTAAACCACCTTCACATGTTTCAAATTAACTATGATGATATAGTCCTGGTCATGAAAGGGATATTGATTCTTTATTTTCAGATAAATACGGAATACTATATAGAGATGAACTCCGCTGAATATTTATGAAAGTTGCATGGTAGATGGCTAGGTCACTGCGAATTTGTGTGAATCACAACGTTCCCCTTTTATTAAGAAACACCATTTTTTTTAAATATTGCTTTAGTTAATTAGTTAATTCATAGCTTAATTCAATTGCTTTATTTTTAGTAGTAGTTAATTTGCAAAACTTCGTGTTCTACACCTTGCTTAAATCTTAAATTTTCATTTTCTTTTAGAGTTTAATCTAATTAATTAGTTTACAACCTTCTTTGTAGGATCGACCTGGTCTTAACTAGAATACTACTTGCACGATTACCTACACTTGGGTATAGCACACAAGCGCACACAAAATAATTATGGTGCCAGCGACCATGAAAAGACGGAAGAATTGCAAGGGTTGATGACTTGATCTCAAAGTGGGATGCAGTCACCTCCGGTAACTCTACATGATAGTAGCGTATAAGCTGTAGGAGTAAAATAGTCTTTTAGAGGCGGAGGCAGAGGCGGAGGTATGTTAGGGTTGCCTCTATTATTTTGGTTATTCACGTTATTTCCAAAATCGGCTATTGAAATAGGATCGATTTTAATAGTTCTAGTTTTTGTTAAACACTTAAGGGTGCTTTGGATTTTGGACTCAAACAAAGATGACGGCTTAGGTGTTGATTCATCGTCTAACATCAATAGAGCTCTAGAAGCTTGGGTTGAAGACCTAAGGACTCTAAGGGTTCGCTCGAGTTCACGATTCAAAGGATGTAAAATTGGTTTACTCGAACGCGTACCAAACATAAACTAAAGACAAAGACACTACGATAAGGAGTGACTCAACCAAATAAGAAAATAAACTTCGTAAATAATTAAGCAAGCACACAATACTATTATGATGCATGCAATTATCCTGTTATGCAGTGATTCACCTCAAAGCCCAACGTCCTGGGTTTCCTAGCTAATGCACGTGCTCACTCCACACCTAACCTAATGCAAGTAATGCGTTTCAGTGCCTTGACTTATAGTGCCTTGATGCAAAATTTAAAACATAAAAGGTTTACTTGGTATTTTTTTTATTTTTATTGCAAATTTTTGTTTAGGCTTTGCGTAAGCTTCGCTGATGTGCACCGCTACTTCACTCCAACTTGCTATGATTTGAGGACTTGAGCTGCAAAATACAGATAATTTTTAGTGACTTTAAAAATTCTACTGTAAAATAAAGGAAATAAAATCTAACCTAATATTTACTAACTAACTAAATTAAGATTCTAAAAATTATCGGCAAAAATATTGCAATCGCCGACAACGGCGCCAAAAATTGATGTTATCAAAATCAAGATATAAAAGTATACTCTACTTTAAAGATTTGTAGTATGGAAATAGAGGTCGAACCCACAGAGATTGAAATACTAAAGCACTTTAATTTTAAAACCTAAACTTAGTTAATTAAGAAAATGGAATTTTTATTTTGATTTTAATTGAAACTAAGGAAATAAATCTAACTATGAAAGCGATTAAAAGTTGTTTTGATAAATATGTGTATTGAACCTAGGATTGCAAATCTACCTCTAGATTCATAATAAGGGTATTTATGCATTCAATTAGCTTATTACATTAGATGATAATGGGGAATTATAGCTACAAGCCTGATTCCTCCGTCAAGAAAATAACTACGATTCAAGCATCAACATAATTCATCTTCGATTGGCACAGAGTGTCTTACACTAAACTAGGGTTGCAACACACTCCGTCTTCCCTAGGCATGAATTATTCGACTACTTGATATCATAATTCAAATAAGCACCATTGCATGTAAATAATCTATACAAGCACAGCAAATATAGATTATTGAGCACATCAGATTCAAAATAGATCTAAGACAAGAATAAACTTTGAAAGTAATGATTTATTCAATAGAAGTTCGATTTTATTGTTCAAAACCCTCGAAACATGTAATCATCTTCCATACATAATAAAACTAAAAGAAAAATATAAAATACACCCTATTACTTGGCTAGGGTTTCATTGAAACCCTAGATCTAGGTCTAGTTGGCCATAGAAGCGGAGCACGACATGAGGTTGATGGAGGAGGCATAGGAATCCTTGGTCTTCTTCTTCTTCTTCTTCTTCTTCTCCTTCTTGCTTTCCTCTCTTCAATGGCTGAAGTTTTAGTTGTTGAAGGATGTGTATAATTTTGTGTATCAGGTTGTGTGTCCCCAAAATTAATTTAGAATGATGTATATATAGATATAGAGGCATTAGGAAGGCTTTTGTAAACCTAATCCGTCTAAAATTGCTATATTTCACTTTCTGGATGTAATTAAGCAATTCTATTCGTGTAGGGGTCTTCAGCACTTAAAAATACGTGTTTTCACTTTTTCCTAAAGGTCACGCGAGCGTAATTCCATAATGTCGCGCGAGGTGCCTTTTTCTGCTTCTTTTCTTATGTTTTCACACCCTCTTTAGCCAAGAACTCTTGCTTTCTTCTAAATCCTGACAGAAAATGGAAAATCCAGTAAAAATACATGAAAACAGGGTGATAAGTGCTAACAATTGTGAATTAAGGCGTGTAATTAGGAACGGTTCACTCCCGATCAATACCTGTGACCATTTTGTTGATATCCACGTGATTAGCCATGTGAGGTGTCCCACCATGTCATCATTCATTTTGACAAAATGCTTAGTATGTTCGTCCATATGAATTTAAATTGTGTGGCAGAGTGATTGGTAGTAAGTCTGATGAGTTTCATGGGCAATTGTTTTTCCAACCATATTTGAAACTTTATATTTTAAAATAGCCATGTGTTTGGGTATTTAACATTTGGTATGGATTGGCAAGTGTCCTTTTAGTCCAAATGCTCACATTCACTCGTTCATGTCTAGCACTTTTGACCAAATGACCCAAACAATTGGTCATGTGACAAAATTGCATATTTTAGGTGCAAATAATTGCCCCCTAGCTCTTTAAAAAGTGAAAGAAGCGAATTATTGAAGAGCTATTTTTATCAGCCCGATTAAAACATTAACTGAATTAGTATTTGATTTCGGTCCTCAATACCTTTTGATTATAATATAACTATAAAAAGAGCAACCAAATTAAAGACAACATTTGGTGAGATCCACAAAGCCAGTATGAATGAGTATTTTTAGAGCCAACCAATTAATTGGCTTAACACAAAAAGTGTTTTTGCCAACAAAAATGCAAAAAAACTTTAACAATTCTTTAAGAATTAGTTTTCTCAAAGGAATATGCTCAAATATAAATAACAAACATTTGACCGATTTTGTGTTAATCAGTCTTTGTGGGACTTGCCCCCTTTGTGGTTTTGGCAATTCAACACTAGTGAGGGGCTCTTTAGCTGAATAGACAATTTTTGGCTTAGCACTTGTAATTATTTTCTTGCCATCTTGCCCCCCTTGTGGCTTGAATAGTGTGGATCTAGTCCGATTAAAGACATCGGTGTTTTGACTAGTAGAGATATCAATTCTTTTATTGACTTAATCGATCTCATTGGATCGATTTTTGCTTGGATTTTCCTTAAGGTTCTTGATTTTCTCAAGAAACTGTGCGAAAAACTCCAAACTAGCAGTCAACTTGTCACCTGAATTTGTTTCTTTCGACCCATCATTAATATAGTTTTGTACCCTAAACGGCAAACTTGGAAAAGTACTTAGTTTCTTTATCCAT
The DNA here is from genome assembly GCA_033977485.1 of Hydrangea macrophylla. Lineage (NCBI taxonomy): Eukaryota > Viridiplantae > Streptophyta > Magnoliopsida > Cornales > Hydrangeaceae > Hydrangea > Hydrangea macrophylla. The sequence goes on along the minus strand of CM066990.1, from coordinate 4,738,165 downwards.
TCACCGCTTAAAAAATCCTTAAGGACATGAAGCCACTGCCTTGAACTTCGAGTGGTGGATTGTCTGTCCCACTTCAGGCTCTGAGGAGGCCGATTTCTTTGTAGAAAAATAATTTATCAGTCTCAAATCGATGAATCTTATAGTAAAGATGACTGATCTCCTCATCATATCGGCGCATTTCATTTTCTTGCCGACGAAGTAATTGTGGATTCAATGGCAATACAAAGATTTGATTCCATAAATTGCCATAGATTGTTGATTTATCATTTTTGAGCCGATAAATTTCACATTAAGCTGGCTTATTTCTTCATTCGGCCAATGAATTTGATCATGGGGGAATTGTAGCCATGCTTCATAGAACATTGCTCACCATTCGATAGTCCCACGGACCATGCCAAATTATTTGCTCTTATTATTTTGCTTCGGGCATGCCAGAGCTATTTGAAGCTCGATTGTGTATGTATGAAGGAAAATATGGTTTTTCCTAATACTTTGAGCGAGTGGTGCATGATCTGACTTTTATTGTAATGTCAATTGTTAAAATCTAGCAAGAAAGTACCCTAGTTAAGGTCTTTTAACAATATTGAATTACACAAGTCAAATTATGTCATAAAGATGTGAAAAGCAACCAAAATAAATCAACAAGCTTTAAATGTATTCAAACGATCTTGAAGAGAAAGGTCATTTTGTTGATCAAAAACTTGGAACTAATATAAATGTAAGAACTTAAGAACATATCATGAGTTGAACTAAAGTTATACAAAGAAGAAAAAAACAAAAGGAATGCTTTTGTAAAAGGTGCAGTATGTTTTGTATGCTTTTTGCTTTTGTTAAAAACTAGTAGGAAAGTACCCTACTCGGTAATCCCACTGGGCATGCCAAATTGTATGGCTCTTATTATTTTGCGTCAGGCATGCCAGAGCTGTTGTAGCTCGATTGTGTGACTAAATTAGTAAACATGATTTTTCCTAATATATTGTGCGAGTGGTTCACAATCTGACTTCTATCCTATTGGGATTGTCAAAAACTAGTAGAAAAGTACCCTAGTTATAGGTTGATAGTATTGAAGCGTATTTAAGTCAAAAAGTAGTGAACATGGAAACAAAGCAAGGCTTAAAAGTGGAATATATTGCTTGAAAGGAAATTACAAAAAAGTATAATTACTTAAGAAAGTGAAATACAATAGTGCAAGAACACTAAGGAAATATGAAAGCTACTGAAAGGCTTAAAAGAAAAACAAAAGGGAATGATTTTGAATGCTTTTGGGATTTGTTTGTCATTTGATCGGAGGCTATTGGGGAGTTGTTGGAGAGGAGTTGCTGTTGGAGCTTGATGTGTGTACATATAGAGGCAGAGCCTAATATGTTGGTCCGGTGACTATGCTTTACTTTCATGTTTAGTCTTCTGCCATTGGGACTCATAATTTTATTAAAAACTTGTAATTATTCATGGGCCCACCACATGCCAAGAGATACACGCATTTTAAGCTCGATGCTATGGGTGAATAGTGCTGTCAACATTTTGCTCTTTGCAGGATTAAACAATTTGTAAAGCAAAAGCGTTAGTCATGATGTGCATGGGCCCCTATGGACACGTGGGCTCCGTGAGTCCACCCCCGTTCCATTTTATCCGGCGGGGTTTCAAAAATTAGGTCTGTTGAAAACAGATATAGAGTCGCCACTTAGTCTTGAAGGAACCAAGAAACCTAATTTTGACTCACCCAAATGGATAAAGGGCACCAGACCTTCATAACCAAAGAGCTTGGCTCGGGGTTTTCGTACGAGAGAGGAAGGAGCCTTTGTCGAGACTAAAACACCCTCAATTCGCCCCGTCTTTCAACATGCCTCAATTATCATCCAAATAATCATCTTTTACTATGCTTGGTTTGACAATTAATACTATGATAGTATATTACATCACATAAGAATCTTGAAATGGAAGATCTAAGCCAAATATCACATAATGCAAAAGTGAAAGATCACAAAAACATACCTAGGAAAAATTGTCTAATTACATATCAAGTAATCATGTTTTCCTAATCTAAAGGGGGCATGAATTGTTCTTGGAACAAATAAACAAATAAATAATAAAAAATAATAATAAAAAAACCTAGCAAGCTAGTATGATGCATGTTAATCTTTGAGAAAAGAAGATCTCTCAATCCCCGGGACGGATGAGAAAGAATGATTAGATCGAAAGGGGAAGCATGAACATATGATCAAGTTCATTCTTTATAATTCTCTAAGATTAGGAGTCACTAAAACTCTAAATCTTGCATGGATGCAATGCATGATCCTAGAATGTGCAAAGATTGTAGTGTGTTTGTATTCATGGATTTGCTAAAGTGATTTAAAAATTTAAAGATATGCATGAATGAATGTAGGATGTTATTATATGAAGTGTACAAATGTAATATGAACTACTTCCTAAGATATAGGCTAATTTGGATTGCATGTAAGCATCAAATCAAAGGAAAGAACTCAAAACATACTTGCTGTGAATAGTGGACAGAACAGTGAGTTGATTTTGTAAAAATGAAAAAGTTGGGATAGAAATATTTTTAATTCATAATTTTTTATAGAGATCTTCCTTATTGTGTCTAGAACATATATCAAAAAGCTAAATCACTATTGAAGTTATAGATTGAGAGAAATCATATAAACAATAGAGGTTACTCATAAACGGAATCTATACTGTTGACTAAAACGTTGAAAAATCTTGGAAAATGAAAACGAAACATCTAGAGGCCAATATTATACAAAAAGTTCCCTACGACACTAAAGTTCAAGGGAAAAATGAGTTAGGACCACTCCTTTTTGAAAGGTTTTCTTAAAAATAAGTTGAAAGTCAACCTAGTTGCTGTGACAGTAAAAACAGAATGTCTGGAAGGAATGTTTGGACCAAAATGGAACCCTTCCAAGTGTTTTTAGATCAAACCAAAAATCATGGGTGTTCTCTAGTGAGTTAGTGGGTGTTCTCTTGTAATCACCCATTGAGTATTGAACTCAGAATATTATTTTGAAGTTCAATAACTCACTGTTTTGAAGATTTTTGAGAAAAAAAAGGTTTATTTCTTAGAATCCAAATATTGGGGGTTTTAGAGGGGTTTTGAAATAGGGGTTTTGAAAGCATATTTTCAACATCAAATGGAGATTATATCCTCTTGGAATATCAACATCAAACTCAATTCAAGGACTTCCAAGATTGTTGAAGAGATTTGTTTTCATTTGAGCATAACTTCAAGAATACTTTGGAAATATTGAAGTTGGAATCGTCATCTATCAAACATGTTTTTGAGGTCAAGAGCAACTATCCATAACGATTCACTAACCTCAAATACTATGTCATCATTTAGATGATGATGAACTAGTAAGTAAAACAAAGAAAAATAAAAAGGAAATGAGGTAAGAAGAGATGAACATTGTATATAAATAAGCAAATAAACAATCAATAGATGATATTCAATGATATATTGGACATGTAGCTTTGTGTTTCACTCATATATGGACATTTGGACATGGAAGTAGCATCATATCTCATAAAAACTCACAAAAATGGTGGTTGGATGTATTGAATGTGAAGTAAAGAGGAGTAATGAAGTCAAAACATGGTTAGGATCTCACTTTCTTATTGAAAAATCAAAGGAGGAAGTTCTCTTTCTTTCTATTCTAACATTATCTCTATAACTTTCTCTCTACAACTTCTATAAACTTGTATTTTCCACCCCAAAATTAGAAGTCAAGGGCGATTTATATAGGCCAATTTGGTGGGAGTTTGGGATTTAAAGAGTGCTCCCAATGGTCCCAAACATCTGTGAACAAGAAACTACGTCGTTTTGGTTTTCAATTAATTAATTTGAACCTCCAAATAAAATTATAAAAATGGACTATTCTGGGAAATAGTGTCGCGGTGGCACTGGGCCTATGCCACGGCAGCAGTGGTCCAGTGCCGCGGCGGCACTGCTCCTCAGGCGTCTAGATAATGCTATTTAGGCTCCCAGAGATTTCGGTATTCGCGAAAAGGTCTTATTTCGTTCGAAATTCACAAAAAATGCATATGAACTCCAAACCAAGGTTGTGATATACCGTTGGAAAGGTAATGGAGTGTACTTTTCATAGAAAATAGTTTAGAGATAGGTCACTTTGAAAATTTTTGCGGTATTCGCGATAAAACTAATTTGATCTTCTTTTTCACATTTGGAAATTCATAATAAATTTGTTTTAAATCCAGAAATTACGTACGATATACTATTGTAAAGCCATTGACCTCTTGTAGCCATGAAAAATGTTTGAAAAATGGTACGATACTCCAGTTTTTGAGTCAACTTTTGGTCAAACCGGTCAAACTAGGGATCTTTAGGAAGTTCTGGGAATCTCCGAGAGCTCCCAGGAGCTGACATTTTCTTTTGAATTTCTTTTAAAACTCATTTTAGTACTTTTCACATGATCTAGAATGATCTCAGAACTTTCTGAAGAATTTGGATGATTTTGGTCAAACCCTGGTCAAATCGGTCAATGGAGACTTTCCGGGAACTTCCAGGACTTCTGGGGATTTCTGGGAGCTGACGATTTTACCTGATTTTTGTTTAAAACTCATTTTACTACTTTTTGTAGAATGTGTGTGTGTTTCCAGAACATCTAGTCCAGATATGGGAGTGTTCGGGCTTTTAGGGTCATTTTGGTAATTTGTACCACTTTCTGAGCATTTTGAGAGATAGAACCAACTTCCATGAGTCCTTTTGAGTCCTTTCAATCATCATGAACCACCAAGATACGGGTCTCCTAAATTTGATAACCGACAAAATGGGCTATCTACAGTTTGCCCCTCTTTGGCATAAACTTGTGAGGCAACACATGTCGCAAGTGAGTGCCAAAACTTTGAAGAGACAAGTCTTTTGGAGGCTATAGATTTAGGATAAAAGCATTACAAAGATGGAATGATAAAAACATGATGTTAAGGCTAGTACTAGTCGCTATCCGCGTGAGTTGCCTACGTATCCTAGGGAATTCAGACCAAGACGTAGTTCGGGGCTCAAAGGAATAAATCATGCATGCACAACAAGACAGGCATATGCTACAATATGAGGATGATATGCAATGCATGGATGTTATATGAACTGCGTACTGAGTCCTTTTGTGACCTTATTATGACTATGGTGTATTTTCCAGCCTTAGTGGGGTTTATGCATGCTTTTTATAGTGCTGCTGATGCTAGCATGAGCTAGTGTTGTGGGTGTGTGCCAATCTAAGTTGACTTATGTCATGCTAGTATTTTTGACTGTGATGCAGTGGTTGGCTTGGATAAAGACACCAAGGTTTGGAAGACTTTGGGTCTCGGGGTAAACTTCTTTTATTTTGGATAGTGTGCTTCACAAGAAAATGGGATAGGATGTAGGGTCCTTGACGATGACAACTAAAGATAACCGACAGGTGAGGGAGTTCATAATAACCGACAGTTTGGGAAAATTTATGATAACCAAAGTGAGGCTCACAATAAGTGAGGAAGCTCATGATGACCAATTATGATAACCAAAGTGAGGAAGCTCATGACGACCAATAGGTGAGAAAGCTTATGATAAGTGAGGAAGCTCACAATAAGTGAGGTAGCTCATGATAACTGACAGGTGAGATAACTAGAGTGAGAAAGCTCACGATAAGTAAGGAAGTTCACGATAACTGACAGGTGAGGAAGCTCATGGTAGCTGATAAGTGAGGAAGCTCACGATGACTGATAGATGAGGAAGCTCACAATAAATGACAGGCAATGAAGGTAACTGATAGATGCAGAGTCTTGGACATCATAGAGTAGTTTGGTTGCAACTAGGCAATGCTTGCCCTGTGAACTAGGATCTCTAGACTGTTGATGATATTTTGATCATTGACCGACCCTTGTCTAATCCAGAAAGCCAATTCTGGTTTCTAAGAGCCGATGTTCTCTGTTCTCTTCTGTTGAGGATGGTAGGGATATTCTCTGAGAATCTACTTTAACTATCAACCAAGAACTAGGATCCATCTCTGAATCTCTCACGATTGACCAAATTTTGCTGACCAAGAACCAGGATCCATCTCTAAATCTCTCACAGTTGACCAAATCTTGCAATGCTCAATCCAAAAAAGCCGGTTAAAGTCTTTGGGAACTGATTTTTGTCTATTGTGGATAGCGGGGACTCTCTCAGAGTCTTTTTTAACTATCGACTGAGAACCAGAACCCATCTCTGAATCTCTCACGATTGTTCGAATTTTGCTGACCAAGAACCAAGATCCATCTCTGAATCTCCCATGGTTGATCAAATTTTGCACTGCTCAATACAAAAGAGCCGATTAGGGCCTTCAAGAGTTGATCTTTTTTAGTATTTGCTTGCTGGGGACGGTTCTGATGACTTTCGGACTGTTGGGGGTAAAACCTTGTAAATCATAATTGAAATGGGCCACTAGGGCTGATCGGGGCAAGAAATGGGCTGAAAAAAAGGCCAAAATGGACCAAATAGGGCTAAAATAGATAAAAGCATGGCCCACAGGGAGTAGTGCCACAGTGGCACTGGGCCACTACTACAGCGGCACTTGTCCAGTGCTGCGACGGCACTGGGTGGCCGAACTTCATTTTTGTATATCTCGGGTTTTTGAGCTCTAACTGCTCATTCTTGGCCATTTTGGGGTGCTTTTGGAGCCAAAATCCGTCAAAAGTAGCTTATGCATGCTCAGGTGAGTAATCCTTCCTCATGATTGGAATTTTGATTGGTATTTTATTTTCCTCCAATTACCAAGAAGAAAGTTTGGTTTTAACTTCTATTTTCTTTGCAGATCCATGGCTTTAAGCTCAAGGAGGCTCTCTAAGAAGGTTAAGGAATGGGTAAGGGTCGAGAGCCAACCCCTGGAGTTGATTTTATGTGACCCTCAATGTCAACTTTCGGCCGCGACTCTAGCGAGTTAGGGTATGTGAAACTTTCGGTAGTTCAGGACTATTCATGTGCATTGTGCTAGTTTTATGAATTTTAGTGTGAACCTAGAGGTCGTTGGAAGTTCATTTTGTGCTAATTTGTTGATTTTGTGAAGTCGAACTTCGGGTCGTGAATAGTGACTTTGTGCTTATTTTTGCTATTTTTGCTATTTTTGATGTGTGCAGGTACCGGAGGTGACCTTGAAGGACCACGGTAGTCTTGCTCACACCTTCTTGTGGTATACCCAGCTTTCGCCCATCGTACAGCAAATGGTAGATGATACCGGGTTTGGCAGCTTTGTCTGCTGGTTTTGAAGAGCGCCAATGACTTGACCCACTTCTATGCTCTGGCGGAGAGATGGTGGGATACGACTAATACTTTCCATCTTCCGTTTGGTGAAATGAAGATGATGCCTTTTGATTTCTCTATGATCACCGGCTTGAGAGTTGGCGAGATGTGCCTAATCTTGGACAATTGTTATAAGATCATCCCTGAGACCATTGTAGCACTGATTGGAGCTATCCTCCAAATCTGGAGGGGCATTGGTTCACCTACGGTTGGCTTTATCGGGCTTATAGAAAGGGGAGACACACTCTCAACGACCGATAGCTGTTACGGGTCTTCCTCCTATATGTTCTCAGTTGTTTATTTTTACAATGCGCAATGACCGGGTGAGCCTGAGCCTCCTCACTTTCTTGGAAACTACTGACGAGATTCCTTCTTACGACAGGGGTGGTGCCACCCTGGCCCACCATTATAAGCACATGGCTGAGGTTTCCCGTGGCGGCATCAAATTAACTGGAGGATTCTGGCGAGCTTGGGAGGTATGTTCTGTGACTTTTTCCCTTTCTTTTGGCTCTTCATTGCTTCTATTTTCTAATTTTCACTTTTTCTATGCAGCTCTGGAGCTTCGAGTACCTGAAGATGTTGGCTCCTACCCTTGTCGATGAGTCAGGTGAGGATGAGGATGGCATGGCTCCTGTACCTCTATTCCCTCAAGGCTTGAGATGGCAGAGGGATGTCGTTGGGGCCAAGAGTGGGGCCCACTGGATTGTCCTCCTGAAGAATTTCTTATCCAAGCTAAGGTTGCTAGTGTTGATTGGAAGCCTTGGGAGAGTGTTTCCTATGCTGCCCCATAGGAGATTCAGGCGGTCAAGCCTCTTGTCTCTTGTCGACTTCTGATGGAAAGCACTGAAGACAGGCAATGGTACCTCGACGAGCGAGTGTCTCGGCAGGTGGTTGGTGGTTCGAGGTACCACGTTCTTCATACTCCTCCCGTGATGGATGCTGATAACCTTTTTGGTGCCGTTTTGCTAGCGGCTTTGGCTGGTACTGATGCTTGGGATCATTTCCATTCTGAGACTGGCTATGAGACCTACCGTGGCCGATTTCTGATGCCCAACTTCCCACTCCTGGATGTGAGTTTCTTTTATGTTTTTGTCTCTATTCGTCACTTATGTTTTTGGACTCACCTTTTCCAAACTTATTTTATGCCTACAATTTTGCAAGATGTACAGGAGACAAGCTCCTCTAACTTCTAATCCTGTTCTTCCTTGGGATTGGACCGTCAATGTTTTGCGTACCGATGGCTCCCCCAAGTTATAGAGGTACCACAAGTCACGTGCGGGTATCCCACCTAGCCAACAGGCATCCTCAACGTCCTTTGGAGTTATGCTGAGGAGGGTCACGCCTTGGCAACTAGCCTATGGTCTTTGGTCCTTATACGAGACTGTGGATATGCCGGTATTTGGGCCCACTTTTGTTTTTAAAACATTTTTCAAATTCCAAATTCAAAAAAAACAAATGAGTCGCCACTTAATTTTTAAAAGGAAAATTAAGAAACCATTTTAAAGCAAACTGATCTTTTACGAAACCAAAGATAAACTGGGTCCGGGGATTATGAAATGAAAGGGGAAGGAGCCCGGCGGACTAAAACACCCCCTTTCATCCTATCTCACGATAGGCCTCTACTCAACATCCTTTTTAATCAAGTTATTAATCTAAGCATGCCCTCAATTAATACATATATAGGTATACATAACACAAGCATGTTGGAAATGGTGTAAAATTGCTAACGGTAAAATATCATTCATAAGTCACATAATTCAACTACCAAACATCATGATGTGCAAGTAAGGAACTAGAGAACTCACCCGGGATCCAGCCGCGAAATGGAAACGTGCAATGCATACACAAAATACAAAGCCTAAGAAAAGGTCTCTAATTCACATATTCACATAAGGCAAAACCTAAGCTAAGGTGTCGCACATGGAGTCGAAAATCAATTAAAATCAATGAAGTAAATAAACCAGAGAAGAGATGAGAAATTGTACCTCAAATGCGCTACAAAACAAATATTAGTCCACATGCTTCACATAATAATATGATATCAAAAAATCAATCCCAATTCTCTAGCTTAGATCTATTAAGTATGAAATCCAACTTTATTCAATAGCTAGCTCTAATCATAAGCATTGATGTACATGAATGAATGAATGTGAATAAGAATAAAACATGGATTTATTCACTAATTTGGATCACTTAGCCTCTGGATTTAAGCTAAATTATCATTATTCAAAACATGATTTGTGTCCCAAGACATTAGGGAACCATTTGAGTTGAAATAAATAAGATTCGACAAAATAGTAGCAGTTTTTTATGAATTACAGAGAGCAGACCAGATCTTAACAAATAGAAATCAAATACTTCCAACGGTTAGATCTTAATGATATTTGGATATGTTTTGCCTCTATGAGTCTAGTTTCTAACCCAAAAATAAAATCGAGGTTTCAACGGTTAGATCTCCGGGAATACGGAAAATACTAGACCTCACTCAGGATTTTACAACTCTCTGTCCAGAGATCTTGCATGATTTTTTAAAACTAGTAAGCAAATCTGAATTGCTTCATTCTTTTTAGGGAACCTTCCTAACACATTAAAGTTCTTAGAACAAATTATTTTGGGTCACAAACACTTTATTAAAATCCCGATTTATTTATTCCAAAAGAGTGTTGCTGTGCTGAAATTCTGGGCAGATTGTTGTTACTTCATAAAACTCATGACCAAACTATTTTAAACATGAAACTACCTTAAAACTAAAATTACAGTGGTAGAACATTGTGTTATTAACACTTTCCCGTTGTTTTCACTTGATTTCAATGGTTAGATTTCGAACTAAATATCTTTGATCAAAAACAGTTTGTGAACTCACTGTTTTCATTTATCAAGTTCAACTTTATTTGTTAACCCCAACTATTAAATCATGAAGTTGGACTTACACTAAACCATTTTCTCCTACCATTTGATGGTCATTGGAGACTAAGGACATCTATACATGTAGATTTTGGATGAAGTATAGAGAATTTCTCAAAACCCAAGGAAGCGATTAGTCTAAGCCATAGAGATGGACTTAAACTAAACTACTTCTCCTACCATTTGATGGTCATTGGAGACTAAAAAAAAACAAATCTACTCTAATCTCCATGGAATATAGTATGAATTCCATAAGATTCATAGTAAAGAGATCCTAGTCATGAGTTGATACTAGTATCTCACCAACTATGTGTAGATTATGACCATGATTCATTTTAATCTCCATATGGATCATAAGATCAAAGGAAACTAAGGAATCAAAACTCAAAGAGTTTCAATGAGATATGGAAGATCTCATGAACCTTATGAATGAAATAGAAATAAAGGAAATCAAAGTTTTATTTAGGAACACAAATTCTTCAGAACTAATTTATCTCAAACCCAAGGCATTAATTAGATCCAAATTAATGAAGTGTTATGAGGTTCAATCACAAGTTCTTGGTGGTGTGTGATGAAATGGGGTAAGAAGAGAGGTTTTGAAAATGTCAAAAGTTCCTAGATCTATGAACTTGTGATTGAATTATCCTAACTCTACCAAGGATTAAGAGGTTACCTCTATGACCTCAAAGAATTCTTCAATTTCTTGTGAAGTTCTTCCAAGATCTTCAAATTCTTCTCAAAACTCTTCAAATTCTTCAAGAAATTCTTCTCTTCTTCTCAATTCTCTATATAATTCTCTCTCTAAACTCAAGTATATCTCTTGTATATTGATTCAAAAGTTCAAGTCCCCTTAATGAAGATGAAAGTATGTTTATATAGGCCATCATCTCAAGGATAAATGGGTAAATTCGGGTCGAGACCCATGTGCAAAGTTTTCTTCTAGAATATGTGAGAAAAGCAATCTGTTATAGCCAGCGGCACTCGACGGCTCCCGGCGGCATTCACTGAGTGCCGAGCGGCATTCGCTGAATGCCAGGCGGCATTTGCTGAGTGCCAGGCGGCACTCAGTGAGTGCCGCCGGCTTTGTCGCATGCCGGGGCTAACTGAATTTTGCCCTACTTTTTAATTTTCAACATATATATTAACATAAGCTTAATTATTGACGAATTATGTTAAAATACTTGTATTTGTAATATATTCCATTAAGAATACATCCATAATATATGCTCTAAATGTATTATTCCTCCTCTCTTTTTCCTTTTCTTTTCTTCCTTTTCTTTTCAAAAATTCCTCTTTATTTTAAAATTCCTTTTTCATCATTTTTATTTTATATTCCTTTTCAAAACTCTTCTTTTATATATATATTGAGCAAATTCTCAGACTGATTTCCTCATGTGTTCTTCAATGTTCGGGTTTCTCCCGAATACCCAAACTCTCTCTCTTCTTTCTCCTTTTTATATTTTCTATTTTTCATTTTGAAATTTGTCTTGAAGAATCAATTAAAGATTTTGAATTTCCTGGAAAATCTTCGAATGTCACCGGCCATTGTCATCATCGGTCTTTTGAGAGGTAACCAATCCCTAGATTTGACGTTTGGTCAAAATTGGGGTGTCTACAGTTTGTCCCTCTTTGACATAGCTTGTGAAGCAACGCGTATCACAAGTGAATGTCAAAGCATGTGTGAAAGACAAGCCTTTGACCAAACAGTCGAATCCAGGTAAAAACAAAAGTGCGTTGCAAAATCGGGTGCGCAGATAGCCAAGTGCTGGTCATGCTCAAAGGTGAGCTGCCTACGTATCCCATCGGGAATCAGACCAAGACGTAGTTCGAGCAAGGGACAACAATACACAAACGCAGGTAGTCACACAGATGAATGCACCTATCCTATCGTGATGCATGTGCTCAAGCAAATTTATGCTCTATGTTTTCAGGTTCAAATGACTTAGGACAATGCTACTCCCTAGAGTTAGCAAAACGTACCTTTGTCTTGAAATCCTTCTATGCTGAAGACGTCCTGTGCTAGGAAATACGCGATTGCCATTTTTTTATTAGGGGAATACTGATTGACTGAGATGCGCGTAGCGTCTTATACTCTGGTGCCGAATCAGGAAGTGTGCTGAAAGACTGAGATCCGCTTCGCGTCTTATACTCCGGTGTCTTGAGGATCATCTGATTGGCTGAGATGCGCTTTGCGCCTTATACTCTAATGTCTTTCAAGAAATGAGATGTTTTTGCAGAAAAAGTCAGAATTGCTCCAGATTCGATGATCCCAGATAGCAGAAAAGTCAGAATCGCTCCAGATTCAATGACCCCAAATAGCAGAAAAGTCAGAATCGCTCCAGATTCAATGACCCCAAATAGCAGAAAAGTCAGAATCGCTCCAGATTCGACGACCTCAGATAGCAGAAAAGTCAGAATCGCTCCAGATTCGATGACCTCAGATAGCAGAAAAGTCAGAATCGCTCCAAATTCAATGACCCCAGATAGCAGAAAAGTCAGAAACGCTCCAGATTCAATGACCCCAGAGAGCAGAAAAGTCAGAATCGCTCCAGATTCAATGACCCCAGAGAGCAGAAAAGTCAGAATCGCTCCAGATTCAATGACCCTAGAGAGCAGAAAAGTCAGAATCGCTCCAGATTCAATGATCCCATATAGCAGAAAAGTCAGAATCGCTCCAGATTCAATGACCCCAAATAGCAGAAAAGTCAGAATCGCTCCAGATTCAATGACCCCAGAGAGCAGAAAAGTCAGAATCGCCCCAGATTCAATGACCCCAAATAGCAGAAAAGTCAGAATTGCTCCAGATTCAATGACCCCTGAGAGCAGAAAAGTCAGAATCGCTCCATATTCAATAACCCCAAATAGCAGAAAAGTCAGAATCGCTCCAGATTCAATGACCCCAAATAGCAGAAAAGTCAGAATCGCTCCAGATTTAATGACACCAGAGAGCAGAAAAGTCAGAATCGCTCCAGATTCAATGACCCTAGAGAGCAGAAAAGTCAGAATCGCTCCAGATTCAATGACCCCAAATAGCAGAAAAGTCAGAATCGCTCCAGATTCAATGACCCTAGAGAGCAGAAAAGTCAGAATCGCTCCAGATTCAATGACCCCAAATAGCAGAAAAGTCAGAATCGCTCCAGATTCAATGACCCCAGAGAGCAGAAAAGTCAGAATCGCTCCAGATTCAATGACCCCAGATAGCAGAAAAGTCAGAATCGCTCCAGATTCAATGACCCCAGAGAGCAGAAAAGTCAGAATCGCTCCAGATTCAATGACCCCAGAGAGCAGTAAAGCCAGAATCGCTCCAGATTCAATGACCCCAAATAGCAGAAAAGTCAGAATCGCTCTAGATTCAATGACCCCAGAGAGCAAAAAAGTCAGAATCGCGCCAGATTCAATGACCCCAAATTCGCTCGGTATTGCAAGGGTAATTTTTATTTTTATTTTTCTTTTCCTTTTCAGAACAGTCACGCGGACTTAAACAATTCATTTTCTATCGGGAGTCGCGCAGACTCGAAAATTCATTTCTGCTTTAAAAAGATCGGGAGTCGCGCGGACTCAAAAATTTATTTCTACTTTTCAAAGATTGGGAGTCGTGCGGACTCGAAAATTCATTTCTACTTTTCAAAGATCAAAAACTCATTTTCTAAAAAATTCATTTTATTTTTCGAAGACCTGGAGTCGCGCAGACTCGACAACTTGTTTTCGGCATTTCTAAATTTGATTTTATCCCTTCCCTTTTTGTTTTGATCGGTAATCCCAGGCTGCAGTAGATGACTTATGCCAAGATCGAAGATTTGATCAGTGACTTCAAAGGCTGCGGTAGACGACTTATACCAAGACCGATGATTTGATCGGTAACTCATAGGATGCGATAGACGACTTATACCAAGACCGAGAATTTGATCGGTAACTCATAGGATGCGATAGACGACTTATACCAAGACCGAGGATTTGATCGATAACTCATAGGATGCGATAGATGACTTATACCAAGACCGAGGATTTGATCGGTAACTCATAGGATGCGATAGACGACTTATACCAAGACCGAGAATTTGATCGGTAACTCATAGGATGCGATAGACGACTTATACCAAGACCGAGGATTTGATCGGTAACTCATAGGATGCGATAGATGACTTATACCAAGACCGAGAATTTGATCGGTAACTCATAGGATGCGATAGACGACTTATACCAAGACCGAGGATTTGATCGGTAACTCATAGGATGCGATAGAGGACTTATACCAAGACCGAGGATTTGATCGGTAACTCATAGGATGCGATAGACGACTTATACCAAGACCGAGGATTTGATGGGTAACTCATAGGATGCGATAGACGACTTATACCAAGACCGAGAATTTGATCGGTGACTCATAGGATGCGATAGACGACTTATACCAAGACCGAGGATTTGATCGGTCACTCATAGGATGCGATAGACGACTTATACCAAGACCGAGGATTTGATCGGTGACTCATAGGATGCGATAGACGACTTATACCAAGACCGAGGATTTGATCGGTCACTCATAGGATGCGATAGACGACTTATACCAAGACCGAGGATTTGATCGGTCACTCATAGGATGCGATAGACGACTTATACTAAGACCGAGAATTTGATCGGTAACTCATAGGATGCGATAGACGACTTATACCAAGACCGAGGATTTGATCGGTAACTCATAGGATGCGATAGACGACTTATACCAAGACCGAGTATTTGATCGGTAACTCATAGGATGCGATAGACGACTTATACCAAGACCGAGAATTTGTTCGGTAACTCATAGGATGCGATAGACGACTTATACCAAGACTGTGGATTTGATCGGTAACTCATAGGATGCGATAGACGACTTATACCAAGACTGAGGATTTGATCGGTAACTCATAGGATTGTGAGACCCAGAACCAAATAGGGTAATTTAAATTAATTAGTCAAGCGAATGCGATGCAAAAAATTATATATATTATGTATATTTATTTATTTTATGGGCATTTATATTTGTGATATGGGGGTTTATATTGTTAACTATTGATATCTTGGGGGTCCTAAGATGATATGGGGAAGTTGGGGACTCAAGTGCATGTTTTAAGAAATGTTGGGGTGTTAAACATAATTTTTAAAAGTTGAAAAACAGATTTTTAGGAGATATACGTTAGTTTCATTTCTTCTTCATTTTGGAGAGGGTTTAGAAGAAGAAGAAAAAAAGAGAGAAAGGAGAGAAGAAGAACAAGAGCTTGAAGAAATGGAGTTTTAATAATCAAACTTCAATTGAGCTACAAATATCAAGTTGAAAAGGGAAGAACAAGTGGGTATGTCTCTCTCTCTCTCTAGGGTTCTTTGCTATATGGGGGTTTTAGTTGTTGGTTTTTAAAATCTGAAAATTGGTGTTTAAAATTCATGTTTAGACTTTGCTAAGATGATTCTTAGGTTATATATATGATGTGGTATGAAGCTTACATGTTAAAATTGAGTTTTGGTGAAGTTTGAAAAATGGGTTTTTTTTAGGGTTTGTAAAAAATCCGAAAATTGAAAGTTTAGGTGTTTGATTTTAGTTGGATTTTTGAGTTGTTTGAGTGTTTATATATGCTTTATATACCATTAGGATCCTTGGTTTCAAGTTGGGTAAAGATTGGTTGTGAATTGGGGGTTTCATCATTGTTGTGTTCTTGAAGCTTTCAAAAGCTTGAAGAAGAACATTTGGGTGTTTTTGCAAATCTGGAATTGGGTTGAAATTGGGTGTTTAACGATGTTTGTGTGACAATTGATTGATTGGGTATGTTAAATTAAATTCATGTTAGATAAACCATGAATGTTAGAATTTGCCCTGTTTTGTGTAAATTCGGAAATAAATAGTAAACGTCATTATTTTGCCAAAAGTCCCGCGTGACTGACTGGAATCGACGATCTGGAACTTTTTCATGTTTTAAGTTTTTCCATAAAACGTCATCTAGTGGGAGATTTTGGCCAATTACAGTGGCAGCGAATTAATTCATGTATTGAGATTAAATTGTTATGTTTAATCCATGTTTAATGATAAAGCATGTATTGAATGATTATGATGTTGAAATGATGTGTACAAAGTGAATCACAATGAGATGAAGGATTGTCACAAATGAAAACGCTATATGCGATGTTTTGAGTGAGAAATCTGGGAGGACATGGGCTGCTTTAAAAATAATTAAAATTGGCTTGTAAAATCAATATTTAAGTGTCATTTTGATTATAAATTATGCTTACTAGCCTATATATGCGATAGAACCTAATTATGTAAGATTTCAGGTTCAGAGGCAAGTGGAAGCGCCCCGAAAGAGCCGCTGGAGCGAGCGGAGTAAATCGTTGCACTTATTTTCATAAAGACTCGAGGTGGGTTTTTCTGGAAACCATAATAATGTAGTATGGACATTACTTGTTGAGTTTATATTTTAGTTGAATAAAAATCTTAAGTGGGTTGTATGAAATACATATATTGGGCATGGCACGAATATTCTATGTCATGCACATGCATAGCGAAAGCGATAAAAATCCAAGTAGTGAAACTTGGAAACGGCCAAAAGAGCCGAGCGAAATGGGCCCGGGTGCGTGCGTCATTCATTTATGGGAATGCATTGCATTAGCGTATATGTTTAGTTGAATTAACTTGGATGCGGATTAGGTGGTGACTTGAATGTTTATATTGCATTATTCTTGGTTTTCTTGCTGTGAGCCAAGGGTTGCTCACACCCACACATGCATTTTTGCAGGTATTGCGTTGTAGGCGCCACTGCCATGAGGCTCGAGTCGTGGTGTATGTTTAGGATGTATGTGCGTCGTTTAGTTTGACTTGTTGGAGTTGTAAACATTTGAGTTAAACTTATGTTGTAAACGGATTTCTATATGTGTATTTTGGTTGATGGTTGGGGTAATGTTTATGATGTATATATTTGAGGTTGGATTTGTATATATTTTGAACTTTGTCATCGTGTTAGTACGGACCAATGTGTATGACGGATTTATGCGATTGTTTCGGAGGTTCTGGATTTATAATACATGTTGCGTTCTAGAGAAATCCATGTTTTAATCTTGGTTTAAGGAATAGGAATATGTTTATGATATTTGTGGTGATGTTTGGTTGTGTGTTAGAGGCCTAAAATATTGTGTTTGAAGTGAGTTGAGATATCCCCTTCTGTGTTGGGAGTTTGGTAGTTTAAAAAAAAGAGTTTTGAGTAGAAAAAAAAATTAATAATATTAATATTAATAATAAACTTTGATTCGTTGGCTTTTACGAAAACATGCACAGTTTTCTCTAGAAAACTCGAAATCGCACACCGCTCGAACCGTTAGAACCGTGTTTCAAATATATATATTTTTTTGATATTATATTTGGGCAAAAATTTTAAAATGACCTTTTTGCCCTTGGGATTAAGCTTTGGCATAGACTTTATTTAGTAGTTTTTTTTTATTTGCGTTTAGTGGAGTTTTCGCGAGCATTCCGGCCACAGCGGGTCGGGGCGCTACAAGGATGCGATAGACGACTTATACCAAGACCAAGGATTTGATCGGTAACTCATAGGATGCGATAGACGACTTATACCAAGACCGAGGATTTGATCGGTAACTCATAGGATGCGATAGACGACTTATACCAAGACCGTGAATTTGATCGGTAACTCATAGGATGCGATAGACGACTTATACCAAGACCGAGGATTTGATCGGTAACTCATAGGATGCGATAGACGACTTATACCAAGATCGAGGATTTGATCGGTAACTCATAGGATGCGATAGACGACTTATACCAAGACCGAGGATTTGATCGGTAACTCATAGGATGCGATAGACGACTTATACCAAGATCGAGGATTTGATCGGTAACTCATAGGATGCGATAGACGACTTATACCAAGATCGAGGATTTGATCGGTAACTCATAGGATGCGATAGACGACTTATGCCAAGACTGAGGATTTGATCGATGATGGTACAACCTCAAAAGATTTGCTTTGGGGCTATTCTAGCTGAAGAGATGTTTATATGCTTCTTATTTCGGATTTATCTTTATCGTTTATTTTCAAAATATTCTTTTTGATGGATTGCTTGCTATGGACAGCAGTTTGGGCGGTTCGGGCAAGAAGAGGAAGAAGTATGAGCCAGTTCTCCACAACAACCCCACTTTTCTATTTACTGATTTCCTTTTTGATTATAGACAAATCCAAAGGCTTTCTGGTTCATCCAATGATTAGCTTGTACGGCTTGGAGCCTGATCTGCTGAGGGTATTCACTTGATTTTGCTCTCTCTGAAGATATTACTCGACCTCTATTTGATTTCCTTAGCGGAGCAGAATCTGACTCCCTGACCTCGCTGCTATTACCCTTCTTTTGGAATCTTCAATTCTTGCTGATCCCTCTGCGGAATATGTCTTTTGGATTTCAAGAAGGTAGACTCAAACTGAGTTGAGATACATACATTTTCAAATTTGTGAACAATTCTGCTTTCTTTTCTTTGCGCTTCTTTGATCAATTTTAGAAAAAATTGTTATCCCATAATATTCTTTCATTGTATCTTCCTTTACGATTGACTTTTTGATAATGAAGAATTCTTCTTTTCATGTTTCTTTCCATCTTAAATCAATTTTAGATTTATGCATGAAAACTTTAACTTTTTACTTCAAGAATTCTTAGGATGCCTAAGCTTGGTCCTTGAAAGCCAGTAAACACAGAGATATTTTATTTGGCAAACGACAGTTTGCCCCTAGTTTGACAGGGGGCTTGGGAATGCTAGGCAAACGAAGTTTGCCCCTGGTTTGAGGGAGTTGACGCGGCCTCTGGGCAAACGATAGTTTGCCCCTAGTTTTCAAGGTAATTTCATGAATTGGTTGGGTTTTTTTCTTTGGACCGAGGGCCTTGGGAGACCCGCCTACTTATCCCCGAATGGGCATCAGGTCCTATAGTAGTTCGATCGAGGCCTGAAAGAAGTGCAATGATTGACTGTGTGTGTAGTTGTGACCGAACCTTGCAGGCTGCCTACGTATCCCCGAATGGGAATCAGGTCAAAACGTAGTTCATCTACTCTGGAGGTCTTGGAAGAATAAGGCTTCAAGAATTGGTGGGCTTTTCGAGCCATGTTTTCATTTAGGTTCAATGGGTGCCCTTTCTGGGCAGATTTTCTGAAACATATTCCTTGTGGCAGCTTTCGAACAAGATGATGAACTACTTCTCCTTCTTATGCATTTTTTTTCTTTTCCTCTTTTCTTCCTTCTTTTTTTCTTTTCTTTTCTTCTTTCCCCTTTTTTTTGTTTTGTGGCGGTTGGTTCTTTTCACCTTATCACTAGTCAGTCAATCTTTACAACTCTCATAATACATCATGTTTTACTCATACTCTATCATACTCACATAGTAATATCAGCCCTCCAAATTACTCTTTATCTTTCTCAAAGATATTTCTGCATTGTTTTAGGTCCACTTATCACTTATTCATTGAGTCTCTCACAAAAATTTAATTGATACTTTCAAATCTTTCTTTTCATTTCCAATTTCTTTTCTTAGGATAATTCATGTACTTTGAAGTACTCAAGAATTCTCAATCTTATTTATTCTCTACTTTTTTTTTTTTTTCTTTCCTTTTTTTTCTCACTGTCTCTTATTCTCTTCATGATTTTGACTGGCTAGGATTCGGATTTTGAAATCAACACGCATCTTATTTTGCTCTAACTTTTGCCTAGGCGCCCTTTCGGGTTTTCATCCTAGCGAGCTCTCTTTTTTTCTTTTTCTTTCTTTCTCTTTTTAAGAAGAAGAAGTTCATTTAAGATATCTAGCTACCATCAGGAACAAGTTCATGGCTTTGGACTGTGAGCTCACCTTTTAGGTTTGGTATAAAAGGGGGTGATGTGGGATAATTTCTGAATTCATTCTAGCACATCATCATAGAACCATGCAAGGCATCTTTGTATTCTTTTAGCAATGAGATCAATTTTGTGCTTTTATCTTTATTGAGTGAAATATGGAAAGAATCACTTTGAGAATCTTCTTCATTTTCTAAGTCAAATGCCAAGATTTCCTCAATGATTTTGCATGCAGGTTCATTTGCTCTTTTTTTTTCACAGTTATTAAAAAAAAATCATTAAGCGGAATCAAGTAAGCAGAATCAGTCACTTTCATTGATAACAGAAAATTTAAAAGGTTTGGCTCATACTGGCCATTACAGACTTCCGGGGTAGGGGAATCCTATCACTAGACTCAAGGACATTTTGGCAAATTCCCTGAGTCTATCTCTCCTCCATTTTCCGGCTTCTCCCTCCTTTCTTTATTTCCCTTGACCTCTTCTTTCAGTTTTCTTCCATCTGTTCTTTCCCAATCTTCACTTCTATGATCTTCTTTGGACTGCTCTCCTCGGTCTTACTGCCTTCTTCATAAAAAAGGTTCCTCATAGCTAGACCATCCAGTACACAAATCAAATCTTGGACAGTAATTAGTTCTGTAGGCACTTGCAAGTATGGATCTTCATAGTCAGTGTATTCATGTAAGAAAGAGATCTCAAAACCTTGCTCCAAGTATTTACCTTTGCAGTCCGCCCATGGCTCTAGAAAGCCATAATAGGGGAAATCTCCTCCTTTTCGAATGAAATGTGACGCTTGACCTTCTTCTCTATTTTCTTCAAGATCCTTCCCTTTCCCTTTTTCCAAATCATTCCCATCTAACCCACACAGCTTGGCATGATTGACCACTTCCTCAGCATTTCTCTCTTCTTCCCCTTCGGACCACAGACCATCTGTGTCACTGTACACCTCCTCCTCCCAAATGGAGTTATTAGTAGGATTGTTTGGATCCCACCAATTGATTTGGATGATTTCATTGTCCATATCTTCCTCAAATGCTTGTTATTCTTCTCCTCCTATCAGCCAATCCTCTTCCTCGACTACTCTAAGGCATATCCTCTGATCTTCTGGGAATTCATAAGCTTTGGCAGCTTGTCCTACCGGTACGATCAACACAGATGGGTTGAAGATTTCCTTCCCAACATCTAAGAGATTGATATTCCGTGGTGGTGGTACATCATGATGATTGGGGAGCGGGTTCCGAGTCACATGCGGTCGAGCTGCAGGCGGAGAGGAAATGGTCTTATTATCGATCAAATCTTGTACTTCATGCCTTAACCTCATACATCGGTCAGTCGTATGGCCATGAGCTTGGTGAAACTCATAATAGAGGCTTGTATTGAAGCCCGGTGGAAGTGGATCAGGCATTGGTTTTGGATCTAGAGGCTTGAGATATCCTTTTTCCTTTAATCGCTTGAGAATGGTAGTTAGAAAAACCCCTAAATCCGTGAAGCGACGAAGCTGCCCTTCCGACTTTGGTCTCGACACACCCCCTTTTCTTGCAAAATTTTGCCCTTCTTCCGGCTGGCTTAGAAAATTAACATCAGTTGCTATCTGATTTCCAGCATTCCCCCCATAGAATGGTCTTCTAGGGCGGTTCCCCTGGGAATCTTCTCTTTTGATCTTTCCGTCTTTGATGGCGTCTTTTATCCTTGTCCCAATTTCAAACAACTCAGCAAAGGTATGAATACACTGGTACATGAGTTTCTCCTGGTAAACACTCTGCAGGTTCTTGATTACAATCTGTATCTGTTCCTTCTCTGATGGATGTTGGGTCATTTTTGCTGCTTTTCCCCTCCATCGTGCTAAGAATTCAGCAAATGACACTCTATTCTCTTGCATGGTTGTTTCCAGATCCCTCACAGTTACATCGAGTTCTTGGTTATATTCATATTGGGTGACAAAGGCTTTCACAACTTCCTCCCATATGCGACTTTTGCTTGGCTCTAATGTGAAATACCAGGATAAAGCTGCCCCAGTCAAAGTTTGCTGAAACAGCATGGCCATCATGGCAGGACTCAGACCACTTGGCTGAAAGGCCCCGATGCACATCCTCACGTGGTTTCTGGGGTTGCAGAACCATCAAACTTATCAATCTCCGGCATCTTGAAACCGGCTGGCAATTTTTTTTGAGTTCCCTCAAACAAACCCTCTAACTCTAGCAGGTAGCTATCAACCCCATTAGACTTGCGGACAACTTTTTCTAGCTGATCGGGAGAGAACTAATCCTAATTATACGCCTTAATTCACATCTGTTAGTTCCTTTTTATCATGTTTTTGTAGATTTTTACTTCGTTTTCTATTTTCTGACAGGTTTTGGAAGAAATCACCTAAACCAGGCTAAACAGGGTGAAAAATTATAAAGAAAGAAGCTGAAAAAGCCAAGCCGCGCGCGCGACTCGCGGGCGCGGAAATCCAGAAATCGCTCGCACGATCCGCTCGCGCGAAAGTCCCAGAATCGCTCGCGCGATCCGCGCGCGCGAAGGCCAAATGTCGCGCTCGCGCGACCCGCTCGCGCGATATGTGTAAAAACCAAAGTTGCGTATTTCAGTATACTGAAGACTCCTGTGCAAACGAAACTGCTGAACGACGTCTAGACTGTAAATTACATCAGTTTCAGTCCGTTTCGGGTTGGGAAGGCTTCCAAAACTTGTTGTAAATCTATATATATATTTTATCTCAATTAAAGGAGTACACACCCATATATACACATCATTACACAACATTAGATACAGCCATATACAACAAAAATTTCAGCCATTGAAGGGAGAAAAGTAAGGAGAAGAAGAAGAAGACCAAGGATTCCCATGGCCTCCTCCATCAACCTCTTGCTGTTCATCAATTCTATGGCCAACTAAACCTAGATCTAGGGTTTTAATGAAACCCTACCCAAGTAATAGGGTTTTATTTATGTATTTCTTTTAGTTTTATTATGTATGGATGATGATTACATGTTTAGAGGATTTTTTATAATAAAATCGTACTTATATTGATTAAATCGTTACTTTCAAAGTTTATTCTTGTCTTAGATCTATTTTGACTGTGATGTGCTCAATGATCTATATTTGCTGTGCTTGTTTAGATTGTTTACATGTGATAGTACTTTATTGATTTGTGCTATCAAGTATCCGAATAGTCCATGCCTAGGTTAGACGGATTAGATCACAACCCTAGTTTAGTGTGGGATAATTCGTGCTAACCGAAGATGGATTATGTTGGTGCTTGAACCATGATTATCTTCTTGTCGGAGGAATTGGGCTTGTAGCTACAATTCCCCATAATCATCCAACTTAGTAAGCTAAAGTAATTCATAAATATTCCTTATTATGAAGCTAGTGGTGGATTTGCAATCCTAGTTTCCCTAAACATATTTATAAAAATAATTTTTAATTGCTTTCATAATTTAGATTTACTTTCATTGTTCTTAGTTTAATTAAAATTCAAATCAAAATCTCATTTTCATAATTAATTAGATTTAGGTTTTAAAATTAAGAGTCGTAGTAATTCAATCTCTGTGGGTTCGAGCTTTACTTTCACTACTACAAATCCTTAGAAAAGTAAAGTATACTTTTTATATCTTGATTCTGACAAGATCACTAGCTTTTCCACCTTCTCCTTCATCTTGATATGCTCTTTCTCAGCTTTCTCAATTTTCTCTCTCTCTGCCCTCGGTACATCAGCTCTCGGTGGTTCCGGATCCTCAAACCAATCATCTTCCATATCCCGAACGGGTGGGGGAGGATTGATTATTGGTGGATCAACTACAGGCCTCTGACGGGTCAGTGTTTCCAACATGGTCATCATTTGGTCCATTCTCTCTTTCAATTGTGCTATTTCTGCAGCATGTTGTTCGTGATCCATTTCTATTTCTGTCTCTGGCTCTCTTCGTACTAACCTTGCACTCAAATCCCTGACCCAAACTATCCTGGTGTCCAAAGCTATCTTGCCTACAACCATTTTTATTTTTAATCAATTTTCAAACAACCTTATTTTTTTGAAAATGCTTGGTAAAAAAAAAAAATTTATGAATGGCTCATATGTCACACGAATGGGATGCATGTGTGTGTATGCTTATTCTATATGCAAAAGAAAAGGAAAATTCTAATCCTAACACATAAACACATAAGCACATAAAATCCTCATCCATGTTGAGTGTGCTAATTTCTCCTTTCATTGTGATCCCCTTTACCCCTTCAAGGTTTGAAAATTTTAGAATTTTTGAAATCCATTTGACAAGTATTTCCCCAGATGATGGGGTCTTTCAAATTCTTAAGAAGCTTTCCTTAGAAGGCAACAACATTTCTTAACAAAAGATGATTGGGTTGAAACTTTTCTTTGAAATTCAAATGATTTCTTTAATTGCAGAGATTTCTTGGATTATATTCCTTAATCAAAAGGTGATTGGGTCAAAATTTTGCTTTGCAAAAGCATTTTTTAGTTGGTGAAACTTTTCAAAATCTTCCAAGAATTTTGGGTTCTCCCTTCAAAGATGGTTGACTTGAAATTTTAATCAAAAAGTGAACTCCAAAGATTTTTGAAAGAACGATTGAATACCTTGGAATAAAGATAGAAAAAATCTATTTGCTTCCAAAGAAACGTATTTAAAATTCTTTGGGTAGGAGGATCACATGATTAGATAATCATCGCACTTTTCATGAATTCAGATGCATACAAGGTCAATGATGCTTAGCTAAGCATGATACAAGAGATGTAATCTTATAATCACGATTCAGCATATTCTTAAATGTCATAGGACATGAAAAGGAATTGTTCAAAAGTGATTAAGAGGTTACACATCTTTTATCAAGTTAGCATCGCCATCATCTCAAGTAATCCCTTTCGGGCATACAAAACTCCCTAGCACATAAATCCTAATCAAGAATTGATTCCCTAATTTTGAAAGGTTCTATGGAAACTACTATGCAAAGGCCGGGTTTTGGTCAAATAAGGGACCCTTGACACATACCCGATAGGATGCTTCATATACCAAAACATGGTACGAGATCAAGGGTGATCACACGGCCCCATGATGGCTTGACCGACCGGGTTTCCCCGAGCCTCCAAGGTCATAGTTCCGTGAAATCGACTGGCGAGACATGCAAGTGCAATGCAACGGGCATACAAAAATTAATTAATTTGATTAGAAGGATGCTTTCAAGTCTAATCCTCGAGTGAACCCAAAATCAGAATTCTGGTCTGCGAAACCAGAGATTCTGGGTTCGATCCCCAGCAGAGTCGCCAGATTGTGGATATGCCGGCATTTGGGCCCACTTTTGTTTTTAAAACATTTTTCAAATTCCAAATTCAAAAAAAACAAATGAGTCACCACTTAATTTTTAAAAGGAAAATTAAGAAACCATTTTAAAGCAAACTGATCTTTTGCGAAACCAAAGATAAACTGGGTCCTGGGATTATGGAATGAAAGGGGAAGGAGCCCGGCGGACCAAAACACCCCCTTTCATCCTATCTCACGATAGGCCTCTACTCAACATCCTTTTTAATCAAGTTATTAATCTAAGCATGCCCTCAATAAATACATAAGCATGTTGGAAATGGTGTAAAATTGCTAACGGTAAAATATCATTCATAAGTCACATAATTCAACTACCAAACATCATGATGTGCAAGTAAGGAACTAGAGAACTCACCCGGGATCCAGCCGCGAAATGGAAACGTGCAATGCATACACAAAATACAAAGCCTAAGAAAAGGTCTCTAATTCACATATTCACATAAGGCAAAACCTAAGCTAAGGTGTCGCACATGGAGTCGAAAATCAATTAAAATCAATGAAGTAAATAAACCAGAGAAGAGATGAGAAATTGTACCTCAAATGCGCTATAAAACAAAGATTAGTCCACATGCTTCACATAATAATTTGATATCAAAAAATCAATCCCAATTCTCTAGCTTAGATCTATTAAGCATGAAATCCAACTTTATTCAATAGCTAGTTCTAATCATAAGCATTGATGTACATGAATGAATGAATGTGAATAAGAATAAAACATGGATTTATTCACTAATTTGGATCACTTAGCCTCTGGATTTAAGCTAAATTATCATTATTCAAAACATGATTTGGGTCCCAAGACATTAGGGAACTATTTGAGTTGAAATAAATAAGATTAGACAAAATAGTAGCAGTTTTTTATGAATTATAGAGAGCAGCCCAGATCTTCAAAAATGGAAATAAAATACTTCCAACGGTTGAAACTTAATGATATTTGGATATGTTTTGCCTCTGTGAGTCTAGTTTCTAACCCAAAAAGAAAATCGAGGTTTCAACGGTTAGATCTCCGGGAATACGGAAAATACTAGACCTCACTCAGGATTTTGCAACTCTCTGTTTGCTTCATTCTGAATTGCTTCATTCTTTTTAGGGAACCTTCCTAACAAATTAAGGTTCTTAGAAAAAATTATTTTGGGTCACAAACACTTTATTAAAATCCCGATTTATTTATTCCAAAAGAGTGTTGCTGTGCTGAAATTCTGGGCAGATTGTTGTTACTTCACAAAACTCATGACCAAACCATTTTAAACATGAAACTACCTTAAAACTAAAATTACAGCAGTAGATAATTGTGTTATTAACACTTTCCCGTTGGTTTCACTTGATTTCAACGGTTAGATTTTGAACTAAAAATCTTTGATCAAAAACAGTTTGTGAACTCACTGTTTTCATTTATCAAGTTCAACTTTATTTGTTAACTCCAACTATTAAATCATGAAGTTGGACTTAAACTAAACCATTTTCTCCTACCATTTGATGGTCATTGGAGACTAAGGACATCTATACATGTAGGTTTTGGATGAAGTATAGAGAACTTCTCAAAACCCAAAGAAGAGATTAGTCTAAGCCATAGAGATGGACTTAAACTAAACTACTTCTCCTACCATTTGATGGTTATTGGAGACTAAAAAAAAACAAATCTACTCTAATCTCCATGGAATATAGTATGAATTCCATAAGATTCATAGTAAAGAGATCCTAGTCATGAGTTGATACTAGTATCTCACCAACTATGTGTAGATTATGACCATGATTCATTTTAATCTCCATATGGATCATAAGATCATAGGAAACTAAGGAATCAAAACTCAAAGAGTTTCAATGAGATATGGAAGATCTCATGAACCTTATGAATGAAATAGAAATATAGGAAATCAAAGTTTTATTTAGGAACACAAATTCTTCAGAACTAATTTATCTCAAACCCAAGGCATTAATTAGATCCAAATTAATGAAGTGTTATGAGGTTCAATCACAAGTTCTTGGTGGTGTGTGTGTTGGAAAAAATACGGTTTAAGTTCTAAGTTTAAACGCGCAGTGGAAAAAAACAAGTTATAAAACTTAATTGGCATGCCCGGATCTACTACCCATCAACTCTATAGATGCGCACAAGAGGAGACAAGAATTATACCTTACTGTCTTGAACCCAATTCTGAAATCTCTAACTCCCAGCAGCCTCCACTAGATGGTCTTCACTCTTATGACTCCTATGGATGCTCGCAGGAAGGGCTAGGGTTGGTGGGAACCCTAATGGAGAGGATACAGAAGGTTTTGGGGCTCCAAAACAGTTTCTGCAGCTTCTGACGTTCAAAACGACGAACAACATATTTTTTAGAACGCAGCTGCCCTATTTATAGATTCCCAGAACCGACCTAGCTCTCGAGCGATCGAAGTGGCTTCGATCGATCGAACATTCGATCGATCGAACCATCTTCAATCGATCGAACCTGTCTAGACTTCAATCGATAGAGACAACTTCGATCGATCGAACCTGTCTTCACATCATCCTCATTTGCCTTTCCAAGCATCCTAGCGGAGCTAAGAGTGGGACCTCCTAGGCTCTTTATTGTTGGCTCAGATCAGTTGATTAACTCCCATGACCAAACTCTTTGATCAGCAAATTAATCGACTGATCAGTTAACGTTTACTCCACTATAAAACAATAACTGAACTCCAACGCAAAAGAACATATCCGAAGCGATAACTAGACTTGTATGTTGTACTAATGTCCCTCTACCGTCAGCATTCGCAATCATATTCAAGTAGTCGGATAAACAGTTACTGTCAACCTGAATCATGATTACTTCTCATAATCCTTGAGTCCCATTCACCTCTCATGATTACCAAACATGTTGATAACTCTTATCAACAAGACTGCAGTACTCAGTAATCGACTTGGTGATATTCTCAAGGGAATGCTTACTCTGAAACAGAGGGTAGATTCTGTCTTGACAATATATGTTCACAACCCTATGAATATGACATACCCAAGATACCCAGGTGTTGATCTTCTATAGACCTCACTGATTGGTAAGTCAAAGCAGTCATATCCACAGTCTGTGTTCATAATCGTCTCAAGATTGAGAACACGTACCTTACACAAGTTATGAGTTCCTATCGACTGATTGACAGCCTTGAGCGTCAATAGGAAACTCAGGTCCGTCAATGCACTATAAGCACTAGCATATTAACTAAGAGTTACACTCTAGTGATTTGAGATTGATCACTCCATCCAATGGTAGTTAATCATGCTACAGTGTAAACCTGATGAGATATCCTAGTCTCAACATCCACTGTGACATGTTCTAAGTAACAAAGAATAGCAATTCGTATCTCACTTGTATGTATCTCATACATACACGAATTACTTACTATGATACTTAAGGATAACAATCATCTCATAAAAGAAACATACATAACAAAATGTAAAGCTGATATCCATATATTAAAATGTCAATGTCTCCTATATAAAGTAATGGTTTAAGGGCACAAACCCAACAGTGTGATGAAATGGGGTAAGAAGAGAGGTTTTGAAAATGTGAAAAGTTCCTAGATCTAAGAACTTGTGATTGAATTATCCTAACTCTACCAAGGATTAAGAGGTTACCTCTATGACCTCAAAGAATTCTTCAATTTCTTGTGAAGTTCTTCCAAGATCTTCAAATTCTTTTCAAAACTCTTCAAATTCTTCAAAAAATTCTTCTCTTCTTCTCAATTCTCTATATAATTCTCTCTCTAAACTCAAGTATATCTCTTGTATATGTTTGTATATTGATTCAAAAGTTCAAGTCCCCTTAATGAAGATGAAAGTATGTTTATATAGGCCATCATCTCAAGGATAAATGGGTAAATTCGGGTGGAGACCCATGTGCAAAGTTTTGTTCTAGAACATGTGAGAAAAGCAGTCTGTTACAGCCAGCGGCAGTCGACGGCTCCCGGCGGCATTCACTGAGTGCCGGCCGGCATTCGCTAAGTGCCAGGCGGCACTCAGTGAGTGCCACCGGCTTTGTCGCGTGCCGGGGCTAACTGAATTTTGCCCTACTTTTTAATTTTCAACATATATATTAACATAAGCTTAATTATTGATGAATTATGTTAAAATACTTGTATTTGTAATATATTCCATTAAGAATACATCCATAATATATGCTCTAAATGTATTATTCCTCCTCTCTTTTTCCTTTTCTTTTCTTCCTTTTCTTTTCAAAAATTCCTCTTTATTTTAAAATTCCTTTTTCATCATTTTTATTTTATATTTCTTTTCAAAACTCTTCTTTTATATATATATTGAGCAAATTCTCAGACTGATTTCCTCATGTGTTCTTCAATGTTCGGGTTTCTCCCGAATACCCAAACTCTCTCTCTTCTTTCTCCTTTTTATATTTTCTATTTTTAATTTTGAAATTTGTCTTGAAGAATCAATTGAAGATTTTGAATTTCCTGGAAAATCTTCGAATGTCAGCAGCCATTGTCATCATCGGTCTTTTGAGAGGTAACCAATCCCTAGATTTGACGTTTGGTCAAAATTGGGGTGTCTACAGAGACCATCGGGTATGTCTCTAATTTTGTGCTTCTTAAGGTTATGAGATTCTAATCGTAGATTTTACCATTGACAAATGGATGGTATGCAGCAGTTCGCTACCATTCAGATGGCATCCTTGGTAAGTTTTTGACTCGACTCTGTTTTGTACTTTTGTTGCTTCCCGACTGACCGCTTCCATTTTATTTGTGTGTGCAGTGTTGTGGAGGTGGTGCTGGCTCGTCAAGGACCAGGTCAAGGTGCAGGGGTGGCAGGAGGCCATCGCCTATGTATACTTCAGGTGGTCTGACGAAGGATGAAGAAGTGGAGGACTAAGGCCTCCTAAGCGGGGACTTTTATTTTGTCTCCATTTTATGTTTTCGATTGGGTTGTACTAGTATATTTTGTGAATGATGGATGATGTGTAGGATGACTGTCACCATTGACATAGTATTATGATGTTTTTCCTTTTAGGCCGGATAGCTTCTGTCACGCCCCGGAATTGCATAAATAGAGAAAAATAAATTTCCTTTATGGGTCCATAGGGAATGACGGGTGAAGTCACATGATTGTCCACACCACGCAGTACTAAGCAACAAGGTGAAATAGTGTAACAACAATGAAGTCTAGGTTCTAAACATAACGTAACATAAAGTCAACAGAAGTTACTAACTATTACATATCAGAGTCTCGAATCAAATATAAGGCAGCGGAAGTACAAATGCCAAGGCAACATATGCCTGACTACAAAAAGATTCTAAAACGGTAAAGACAACTAGCTACAATTCTAGTCAAGACTTCAGTTTGCATAAGGGTAGTCCTCGGCGTAGTAGTCTTCTTCGGTCTGACCTCCGTCGGGGAAATTTTCCACGGGAACTCCGTCACCGGCATAGTAGTCTCCTCCTGCAGGCCCTTCACCTGTATAGTCATAACCAGGGTGCGCTGGAACGTAGAAATGTCCAGCGGCATAAACGCCGTCAGCTTAATGAAAGCCGAGTGAGTTAGATACTAACAGGGTATCGACTATTGATATTATTACAAGTTACAAACCGTAATCAAATTAGAATTCAGTAAGGGTAACTCCTTTAATCGACCAATGATCCGATTACTAACGTTTTACTCATTATAAGACCGATAATACGTCTAGATAGGGGAACAGACTCGACAGTAGTTCAACTCTATAACACACCATTGCTCATCCACCGCTTTTAAGAACATATGCACAGTTCACCGCATGTCATGGATACCACGCTAGTCCATCCCCCGCTTTTAAGAACATATGCACAGTTCACCGCATGTCAGGGATATAACGCTTTAAACAACAGTACATCATTCTATGCCACGACTTAGCGACGTCTACCAGTGATCACGGTCCACCGCATGTCATAGACACCTTCGTCTGTCTACCGCTTTTAAGAACATATGATTAGATCATCTGGCTATCTTAGGGCAATTGGTCCGGTCCACCGCAAGTCATAGACACCTTCGTCTGTCTACCGCTTTTAAGAACATATGATCGACCAAAGCCCGCCCACGCAAGATTCCCGAATCTTAGCAAACCTACTTAAGTTCAACTCTATTTCCGATACATGACAATCCCAATGTGGCCCGACTACTCTGAATGAATGAATGTTAACTCCAAAGGATTCACAACTATTCCGTTATCTAACATTATAAACGTTCTCCGTTAATCTTGTTATTACTACGATCCTATGCTGCATTAACTCGTTATCAAATCTGTATTACAATAATAAAGCATGCTGGGAAGTACTGAACAGTAAATAAACAACTAAACAATTATTACATTAACTAAACAAGTAAAACAGTAAACTGTAACTGCCAATCGATTGGTATAGATGTCAATCGATTGGTATAAAAGTAGTGTCAATCGATTGGAAGAAAGTTCAATCGATTGGATCACAGTCCATGTCAATCGATTGATAAAGTGTCAATCGATTGAGACATGAGAGATGTCAATCGATTGATATAGTGTCAATCGATTGAGACATGAGAGATGTCAATCGATTGATATAGTGTCAATCGATTGACACTTCGTCTTCTTCACAGAGAAGACTGCTCAGCAACATATAAACGGGAATACATGATTTCTTCTTCATTTCTTCATTCAAAACATGTCATAACATCAATATAAGTTACCAAGTGAGTTTAGAACTCACCTAGGCGTTAAGGCGTGTTTGGGAATGTGTTTTGAAGCTTGAGCTTCAATGGTGGTCTCCCTCTTCTCTCTTTCCTCTGCTCTCTGCCTTCTCTCTTCTCTTTCTCCTTCTTTTCTTCTTCTTTCTGACCTTCTTCTTCTTCTTCTCAGTCCATCTCTGAGTGTGTGTGTGTAAATATATGTAAATATGTGAGTATATATATATATGAGTGTATATATATATAAACACACACAAACACCCCCCTCTCACTCTCTCTGATTTCTGTAAACAGAAATACGCCCAAAATGGGCTGGTATAAATAGAGAATGAGTGTTCACGTGGCCTCTCCCCAGCCAGAGCAAAAGAATCTGTCCAGCTGCCTCCAATCGATTGACATAAGTGTCAATCGATTGATATAATCAATCGATTGGTATAAAGTTCAATCGATTGGAACAATCAATCGATTGAGATAAAGTTCAATCGATTGGTATGTAAAATATACCAAGGGTAAGGCCAAGCTCATACAAGTATTAAAAGAAACATACAATGTCTTAGTTATATAATACATTACAAGAATACAGGGTATTACAGCTTCTGGTTTGAAGGTGCAATTGTGTGCTTATTTTAGTTGGTGATCGTATGACCATATATATATGTGCACTATGATTCTGTGATTGTTGATGTTATTGCGATGAGGAACCTTGTGATAGTGAGTGTGTTTGCCTTGCAGGTGGGATAGTCCGGGAAATGGGGAGGTGTTGTCGAAATTTCAAATTTTGCTGGAGCTGTGACAGAAAAAATGGCATTGTATGATCCTGCTCAACTCTTCGCTTGGCTGAACATCACGGATGTTGTGGAACGGATCAACCTCTACAGTTATAGCTTGACTGAGCTATTCTCTCTTGCTAAATATCTTTGAATGCTGAGTTCATGCGTGCTTCCATTGCCCACTGGACCTGGTAAATCATGTCTTCAACTGCAATGGCTTGGAGATATGCCCCCTGTTTGAGGAATTCTATGCTATTCTCGACTTTGATTTGGAATCAGACTTGATTCTTCCTCTCGCTGATACCCCCAGTCCTACTCACGGCTTGGCTGAATAACTTAACTATTCAACTACTCTCTCTTGCCGACTGATCTAAGGTGAAGTTCTTGATATTGCATCTATCATTGCCTGTTATGCTAATCCTGGGAGTGCCACCATCTACGATGCTCCTCACAGGGTTGCTTTGATCCTATGTATTACTTCACACTTCCTGTTCACGAGTTCTTCTAGTGCCCTGGTGCATGTATGCCTTGGACTGAAATTGGGTAGGAACCCCAGGCCATGGTTCTAGTTAAAACCCTGAATGGTTTGGACAATGCCTTTAACTAAGGAATTGTTCTTCTTTCCAGGGTGCCTTTGGTGTTGCAGGCTTGGCTATTCGAGCACCTCCAGCTATGGATAGGTCGAGTGCCACCATTTTATTTTCACAGGGTCGTGCTTCATTCTTACTAGACTTTTGCTGATTGGGTTCGTATGATGGGTACTTTTTCTAAAGCAGACATTTGCTGGATTGTGGGGCGTTGGGGCCTTCATGTTGTGACCACAAGCTTTGAGGATCATCAGAGAGTGTGGTTGATGGGTCTAAGAGAGACTTCTTTCTATCATCCTTGTCGATTGGCCAAACTGTATGCGCGAGTTCAAGAGGTCCCCCAGGGATTCACTGAGAAGGACCCACCGAATAAAAGCCTATTTCTAAAGACCTTTGAAGAAATAAAAGACACAAAGTAAAACTAGACTTGACTGATTCTGCTTCTTCCTCCAAGTGTCTTTAATATTTATGACTGCTTTTTTTGAAGAAAAACTTTTATGTTTTCATTTATTCCTGCTTATGTAATATTTGAAGTTTGTTTATCGGTGAACCTTAGTTACTTTGAGAATCTTATTTTATGCATTTGGCTTTCTAAAAACATTTTAAAGTAAGATTTTGATCAGAAGATGCTTTTGATACTAGCTTGGGCATGCTGGGACGATTAGAGGCGAACGAGGCGGGTAGCCGAAGTTTTCTCCTAGTTTGCGATATAGGTGGTTGTGAGGCAAACAAGGTAGGTGATCGAAGTTTGCCCCTAGTTTAGAAGAGATTTAGGTAAACGAGGTGGGTGGCCGAAGTTTGCCCCTAGTGTGAAGGGTGGCTTCTAGGTTATGGTAAAGACCGCGACACTTTTTCTCTCATATGCTCATATTTTTTGCCTAGGCACTAGTGAGGTGACCTAGTGAGCTATTTTCTCTCTTTTGTTATTGCTCACTTTGAATTTAACTCTGATTTTTGCCTAGGCGTCCTTTTGGATTTTTGACCTAGCGAGCCATCCTTCGTTTCTTTTTTGAAAGTCTGCCTACGTACCCCTAAGTGGGGATCAGGTCCAACTTAGTTCGGGCCATGGTAGGAAAGAAGTGGGTTGATTTTGATGCGACTGAACCAATGTGGTTGCCTACGTATCCTCGAGCGGGAATTAGGTCGAGCGTAGTTCAAGGCAAGGCTTGACAGAAATGGGTTTGATTATGATGTTGTCCACCGAACCGATGTGATTGCCTACGTATCCCCATTTAGGAATCAGGTCGAACGTAGATCAAAGCAAGGCTTGAAAAAAATGGGTAAAAAGTCAAGCATAGTACTTTTTTAGGCAATCCATGTTGATTGGTTCTTTGAATTCGACACCATCAAGGTCTATGAGGTAGGTCGCTCCTCCGAAAAGGATAGTTTTGACGATATAGGGGCCAACCCATTTAGGTTTGAACTTCCCACGTGGATCAAAGATTAGGGCTCGCAGTTCCTTAAGAACAAGGTAACCTTTAACAATTTTCCTCGGACGAACCTTCTTGTTAAAAGCACGGGCTATCCTCTTTTGATAGATTTGGACATGGTCAACTATCGCTAGGTGCTTTTCATCTATGAGAGCCAATTCCTCATATCTTTCCCTTAACCAATCAGATTCTAAAATTTTACATTCTGCCATCACTCGCATGGATGGTAACTCTATCTTGATCGGAGGTACTGCTTCCATACCATATACCAGTAAATAAGGAGTCGCTCCTGTAGATGTCCTTATCGAGGTTCTGTATCCCCAAGGTGCAAATGGTAGTTTCTCGTGCCAGTTTTTGTATGTATCGACCGACTTATGCAGTATGGCTTTGACATTCTTGTTTACAACTTCGACTACCCCATTGGTTTTCAGCCTATATGGTGATGACTTATGAGAAGTGATTTTGTATTCCTCAAACAAATCCCTGACTTTTGCTTTAAAATGACTTCCGTTGTCCAAAACAATTTCATGGGGGACTCCATAGCGACAGATGAGATTTCTCTTGATTAACTTGGCCACTTCCTTGGCCCCCAACTTGGTGTAGGATGCAGCTTCTACCCACTTTGTGAAGTAGTCGATGGCCACCACAATGTATTGATTTCCATTTGAGACCTTTGGAACAATTTTGCCAATGATATCGATTCCCCGGGTTGAGAATGGCCACGAGGAGGTCATACTATAGAGCAGAGATGGTGGTACATGCATCATGTTTGCATGGATCTGGCACTTGTGGCACCTTCTCACGTATTCACAACAATCTTTTTCCAATTTTGTCCAATAGTACCCTTGTCTTTCAATCTTCTTGGCTAGCATGTGACCAATCATGTGTGGACTGCACACCCCCTTGTGTATTTCTTCTATCATCCTTCTGGCGCCCTTTTCGAACAAGAAAGTCAGGTTGTGACCATTGTACCCTTTCTTCAGCAATTTTCCCCCGCAAATGATGAATTGTGCTGTGAACTTCGAATTGCACTTTTGACTTTCTCAGTAGACTCTTAGGGGTACGTTCCCTTTTCTATAAAGTCCCAAACATCTTGGTACCATGGTGTTTCCTTTTCTTCTTTGATTGCAGTGATCATGTTGAATGAAGGCTTGTATCTTTGCTCAATTACTAGGGGCATCATTTTGACTCCCATAGGGATTTTGATCATGTAGGCTAGGGTAGCCAATGAATCTGCTAACTGATTCTCCTCTCTGGGTAGGTAAAAGAATGTCATACTCTTGAACTATTTCTTGAATCCATCGAGATGGTCATGATAGGGCTTCAACCTTTTTTCGTTCATCTTCCATTCCCCTCGAGCTTGTGATACAATGAGGTTTGAATCTCTGAATACATCCAATTTATGAACCTTTAATTCTATGGCCACTTCCATCCCTAAAATGCATGCCTTGTATTTAGCAGTATTGTTGGTGGAGTTATAATTGAGCTTGACCGCCAATGGGGTGTGGTCCCCATTTGGTGATACCAAAATTATTCCTACTCTGTAGCCTTTCATGTTGGTTGCCCCATCAAGGTACAACTTCCACTGCTCTTATTTGATTTCCATGATATTTTTGTCCGGGAATGGGAAGTCTCCATTTTCTTCAGAGTCAACAGCGTGTTCACAAGATGTTCAGCTATAGTTCTCCCTTTCATCGATCTGCTTGTTATATACTTGATATCGAATTCAGATAGTAGAAGTAGCCAACAAGATATACGATCGATCAGGGCATATTTTTTTAGAAGGTATTTTAGAGCATCCGTTGAGATATAAAAACAATCGAAAAGGCTAGCATGTAGTGCCTTAATCATTAGGTGCACTAAACTAAGGCCTAACACAATTTTTCGAGGGTAGAGTAGTTGAGCTCATACCCATTCATCCTCTTGCTAAGGTAATATATGGCTTTTTCATAGTGGCTTTCTTCTCCTTCCTAGGCTAGCATGCAACCCATGGCATTTTCGGAGACAGATAGGTAAAGAAATAAGGGCTTGTGAGGGGTAGGGGTGCAAGGACAGGTGCATTTTGAGGGTAGGCTTTTATTTTGTCGAATGCGGCTTGGCATTGGTCATCCCATTGGAACTTCTCTCCTTTCTTTAGTAATCGAAACAAGGGATCACATGTAGTCATGAGCTTTGAATTGGATCCTCCTGAGGAACCCTCTTACTTCTTTTTTATTCTGCAGCAGTGCCATTTCTAGAATAGCCTTGATCTTAGAGGGATCCACCTCTATCCCCCTTTGTGTGATGAGAAAACCCAGGAGCTTCCCGGAGGTCACACCAAAAGTGCATTTCTTTGGATTCAGCCTCATCTTGGATTTGCGCAACCTTTCCAAAAACTTCTCCACTGCTACTGATCGGCGACGAATAGTTGCCGTTTATAGTCCTGAAGATACGCTTTGTTAGCCCATTTTATGTAGTTATTAGTTGTTTTTTTATAAGCATTCTAAATTTTGTAGGTTTGGAGCTTTAACTTGGAAATGCACAAAAATCCAATGATTAGTGGCTTTGGAAGTCATTCTGGGCTCAAACGGTGATTCTGGTGAAAGCTGAATGCAGTAGCAACCTTGGAAAATTGCATTTTTGACAAGGAATACTTCAAATTTGAAAAATTTCTCCAGAGATATAAAATGTAGATCTTCGAGTTACGGACGCGTGGCCCCAAACGGCGAGTCAATCCGAGTTCCGAGCAAAACGTTATCGCAATTCTACGAAAGTCACACAGTGTAGCGAAAAGGACCTCGCTCGCGCGACTCGCGCGAACGACCCGTTTGAAAAGTCAAAGTTGTGTATTTCGAGGCCCTGAAGAGCCCTGTGCGATCCGAATTAGCTGAATACGTCCAGAAACGTAAAAACAACTATTTTAGTGCGATTTGGCTTAGGAAAGCTTCCTGATTCCCTCCAAACTCTCTATAAATCCTATTCTAAATCAAATCTAAGTTTACAAATCATTATACACTATTATACACATCAATAGACAGCCATATTATACATTATTTTCCAGCATTTGAAGAGAGGAAAGCAAGGAAAGGAAGAAGAAGACCATGGATTCCCATGGCCTCCTCCATCAACCTCTTGCCGTTTATCAATTCTATGGCCAACTAAACTCAAGATCTAGGGTTTCAATGAAACCCTAACCATGTAATATGGTGTATTTTATGTTTTTATTTTAGGTTTAGGGTAATACTTGGGGCACATCCAAAGCCACAACCTTTTGTTCACAACCTCCATTTTGTGTCTATCTCTCTCTTACTGGGTCCCACAGTGCCAGTGACCCCACATTGCCCACTAGGAGAGAGATAGACACAAAATCGAAGTTGTGAACAAAAGGTTGTGGCTTTGGTGTGTCCCAAGTATTACTCTTAGTTTTATTATGTATGGATGATAGTTACATGTTCCGAGGATTTTTATAAGTAAATCGTGCTTCTATTGATTAAAATCTTTACTTTCAAAGTTTATTTTATCTTAGATCTATTTTGACTGTGATATGCTCAATGATCTATTTTTGCTGTGCTTATATATATTATTTACATGTAATGGTGCTTAATTGAATTATGCTATCAAGTATCCGAATAGTCCATGCCTAGATTAGACGGATGATACCACAACGCTAGTTTAGTGTGGGATAATTCGTGCTAATCGAATATGGATTATGTTGGTGCTTGAACCATAGTTATTTTCTTGACGGAGGAATTGGGCTTGTAGCTACAATTCCCCATTAGCATCCAACTTAATAAGCTAAAGTAATTCATAAATACCCTTATTATGAAGCTAGTGGTGGATTTTAAATTGCTTTCATAACTTAGATTTACTTCTATTGTTATTAGTTTAATTAAAATCAAATCAAAATCTATTTTTCTTAAATTAGCTAAATTTAGGTTTTAAAATTAAAGCGTGGTAGTTAATCAATCTCTGTGGGTTCGACCTTTACTTCCATACTGCAAATCTTTAGAAAAGTAAAGTATACTTTTATATCTTGATTTTGACAACATCAATTTTTGGCACCGTTGCCTGGGATTGCATTACTACCTTTAGTTTTAGAATCTTAGTTTAGTTAATTCATAAATACTATATTAGGTTTTATTTATTTATTTTTTCTAATTTTTCGTTTTTGTTTTAAGTTACTAACATTCTTTTATTTTTGTAATTTCTTAGGAACTCAAAATTCTGGCGTTTCGAGTGGAGTAGCTGTGCACGTCAAAGGAGCTTACGCAAAAAAAAAAATTCAAGTAAATTGCTTCTTGTGAAACTCGCTTTAAACCACTGTAAGTCAGGGTGCTGTGACGCACTATTTGCATTAGTTTAGGGTTAATTGCACTGCATTAGCTAGGACACCCAGGGCGCTGGGAATTGACGTGGTCACTGCATTACAGGATAATTTACATGCATCATAGTAGTTGAGTGCTTGTTATCTTAGTTGCGTGATTGCTATTTGTTTTTTATTATTTGAGTCAGTTTTTGTTTTTAGTTTATTTTCTTGTAGTTTATGTTCGGTACACGCTAAAGTAAACCAGAATTAAAACCTTGCGATCTTGAACTTGAATGTACATTAAGAATTAACAAGTATTCAAACATAACTTCTAGAACTAGGTTAAACATAGACGACGAATTAACTCCGAAACCATCGTCGTTGTTTGAGTCCGAAATACGTAGTACCCTTACAAACCTAAAGAAACCACACTTTATTAACATAAAACTTATTCCAATGGCCGACATTGGAAACAACAGAAACAATGGAAATAACCCTAATATACCGCCACCTCCTCCGCTTAATGACTATTTTATTCCTACGACTTACACGCCTCAAGAAGGTATCGAATTACCGGAGGCGATGGCATCTCACTTTGAGATAAAGTCGTCTACCATCTCGCTACTTCCTTCTTCCCATGGCCGTATAAATGAAGACCCTTATCAGCGCTTAGGGGATTTCCAAGATATATGCTCTACGTTAAAAATCCAAAATTTCACTCATGATGAATTAAAACTGCGACTCTTTCCATTCTCTTTAAAAGATAAAGCGAAGTATTGGCTCTAATCTTTGGAGCCAAACACTATAAAAACATGGAAAGCATTACATACTATATTTTTACAAAAGTTTTTTCCCAATCACAAGAACTAATCAGATAAGAAAATCCATAACAAACTTTGTGATGCAAGATGGGGAATCACTTTACGACACGTTTGAAAAATTTAAAGAATTATTACGTTCCTGCCCACATCATTAGGTTCCTAAGTGGCAGTTGGTACAGGTTTTTTACGAGGGACTTATTCCCTCTGTTCTTAATACCGTCGACGCTGTTTGTGCGGGTACATTCCTACACAAAAGTGCCGATGAGGCCTGGAAAATATTTGAAGCTTTGAGCGAGAATTCGATGCACCAAGCAGTGTCTGTTCGTCATGAGGGGTACCTTCGACCTACGCGAGAGGTAAAGTTTGAGTCAAATCAATCAGTTGAAATACAAGAATTAAATAGAAAACTTGATCGACTTTTAACAATGAACCAAACGTCAGCCCCACCTGTACATGAAAGTTGTGCAATATGTTCCGATCCGTCATATTCTATCCTTGTATGTCCATCGGCAAGTCAATTTTCGGAATTCGTGGAGCAACACATTAATTCTATTCAACAATACCCACGAAATAATTATAATTCAACTACTAATAATCCGGACGCGCCATGGAGAAACCATCCTAACTTCTCATGGAAAAATAATAATAATAATCCTAATGAGGCGACTAATTTTTCTAATGTATATTGACCTCAGTTTCAACCTAATCAATACCAACAACCGTCTCCTAATCTGAACCCTTCAAGGGGTAACGTTTTTGAGGAAAAGGTATTGGCGTCCCTTAATAAAATCGGAACACAAGTACATGCACAAGCACAAATAGTACACTCACACACACAATCCATTGCGAAGCTTGAATCCCAAATGGAACAACTAGCTACTGTAGTGAGTCGTAGAAATGAGGGGACGTTGCCTAGTCAAACAATTCAAAACCCTAAGGGACAATACGAGGTTAAGGGGTCGAATGAGCAAGTAAACGCTGTCTCAACTAGGTTGACTACACGAGAGAAAGAGGTAATAGAAATTCCGAATGAGAATGTGATATATATGAACATCAACTCTAATACAGAAAAGGGTGAGGACGTGAGTAGGAAGAGAAAAGAAAATGAACCGATCCCAACGAATTATATTCTGAGAATGCCATATCCACCAAACGTTGAGGAACCGTCTAATTTATCAAAGAAAAATTCAAAAACATAAGATATACTCGAGGTATTTAAACAAGTAAAAATTAATATTCCATTCCTCGATGAGATAAAACAAATTTCTGCTTAAGCTAAATGCCTAAAAGACCTTTGCATGCAAAAGCGCAAAATACACAGTCATACTCCAAAAAAGGTCTTTCTCACGGAAAAAGTAAGCTTAATTTTTCAACACGCTCCTTTAAAGTATAAAGATCCCAGTACACCTACTATTTCATGTGTCATAGGTGACACTATCATTCATCGGGCTGTCCTTGACTTACGAACTAGTGTTAACCTCTTACCATATCATGTCTATAAACAACTAGGTTTAGGTGAACTTAAACCTACGGCCGCTACTATTCAATTAGTGGATCATTCTGTCAAAGTACCTAGAGGAATCATCAAGGATGTCTTAGTTAAAGTTGATCAATATTTTTATCCTATTGATTTTATGGTCCTTGATACCGAACCCGTACTAGATGCTAGGAAGCACACTCCTGTTATTCTTGGTCGTCCATTCTTAGCCACCGCTAATGTGCGTGTCAATTGTCGAACAGGTGTAATGAAAGTGTCATTCGGGAACATGAACCTTAAATTAAACGTGTTTAATGCGGTTGATCAAACTCCTAAAGACGATGATTATCAATATATGGAGGGTAGTGAGGTTAGAAGAACGGTTGAACTTAATCAGGACATAAACGTGAGTGAGAAGAAAAATATAGTGAAAAATGAGTAGATGAATTTGAATAGTACGGACCCTAATGACGAATTTACTCGAAAGTTTAGGAATCGATTTGAACACGATAAAGGAGAGTCATCAAAGGAATTATCGAATAGCGACCTTGTTTCGGCTTTCCACCGAAATCTCCCTAACGCCCTAAAGGGTACAAACTCTGATTTACCAACTCCTTGAGTCTTGAGCTAGAATGGTCTAGCTAAAGATGTAAAAGATAGCGCTTCTTGGGAGGCAACCCAAGCTTTAGTTCATCTGTTTTTATTGTTTTTGGTCGTCTTTGAGTCTTTTTGAGTCAATTTTGGTCATTCTGGACAAGTTTAGGGGTCGGAGGAAAAGACCAAAGTCATGCGCGAGACCAGTTCGTGCGAAAGGTCGCTCGTGCGAGATTCCCCCTTAGACAAAATTTTTTCAACTTTTGATTATATGAGCCCTCTGTTACATCTCGCGCCAAAATTCGCGCGAGTGAGGGGTTCGCTCATGCGGCCCGCTCGCGCGATTCTGGCACTTGGAAATTTTCCTAAATAAAATTAACAACAGGCCTTAGCTTTTGTAATACCCTATATTTCGGTATATTAATAAGACCCGGTATTTCATTTCTATACTCGTATAAACTTTCTCTTCCTTCTGGTGATTTTGGATACCAATCGATTGACATATTCCCAATCGATTGACACTTTTCTGATACCAATCGATTGATAAGTTATCCCAATCAATTTACATTCAACCGACTAAAAGTGATTACGTGTCAACATTCCCAATCGATTGACATTGTTTCCAATCGATTGACTACAAATATCTGTTGCCAATCGATTGACTGGTGTCTCAATCGATTGACATAAACTGAGAAATGTTTTCTTCTTTCCTTCAGCTTTAAACGCGTGGCACTCCCTTATGTCTATATATATGT
This sequence comes from Hydrangea macrophylla, assembly GCA_033977485.1. NCBI lineage: Eukaryota > Viridiplantae > Streptophyta > Magnoliopsida > Cornales > Hydrangeaceae > Hydrangea > Hydrangea macrophylla. Next base: position 4,695,416 of record CM066990.1, on the reverse strand, counting down.
TTCAGTTAGTGGCCTTGGGGCTGTTTTCAGACCTTGGGAGAGAAATATACATACCTCTTGTGAGATATATATACATACATATATATATCCATATCTATACATATATACACACCCTCACACACACTCACTGCCGTGGCAGCTGGGAGGAAGGAGAAGAAGCAGAAAGAAGAAGAAAGAAGAAGGAGGAGACAGAGAGAGGGCTGGACAGAGAAGAGGAGAAAGAGAGAAAGAGTTTGAAGTTTTCAAACTTAAACACATCCAAACGCACCCTAGGTGAGTTCTAACTCACTTGGTCCCTTTATGTGATGTTTATTCAAGTTATTATGATGTTTAGATAAGTTACATGCATGTAGTGCACGTTTATATATGCTGTTTTTACAATCTGCTGGAGAAGACGTAGTACCAATCGATTGACATAATCTCAATCGATTGACATCAGTTGTATCCCAATCGATTGAATAGAATTTCAATCGATTGACATTTTTCAGATCCCAATCGATTAAATAGAATTTCAATCGATTGACATGATTTTGTTACCAATCGATTGACATGATCTCAATCGATTGACATGATTTTGATACCAATCGATTGAACCTCTGTTCCAATCGATTGACATGATCAGTACATGGTTTCCTTTGCCTATTTATTATATAAGAGGTTTAGTTGTTCGATTCCTGATTTGGAATTCCATTATGCGACTATGGGGTAGACAGGAGTAATGTGACACCAAAGATTTATGGATAAAGAGTAAAAAGTAATATGAAGACGTGGGTTGACGTGTTGTTTCTGATATCAATTTGATGTCCGCTTTCTTTTAATCCGAGTAGTCAGGCCACATTGGGAATTGTCATGTGTCGATGTAGAATAGAACGTAAGTAGGTTTGGTAAGTTCTGGGAATGGTACGTGGATGGACGATTGGTCATGATATGCTCTTAAAAGCGGTGAACCGGACCATGGTTCTTAAAAGCGGTGAGCTGGACCAAGAAGTCTTAAGATAGACTGGATGATCTGTGATATGCTCTTAAAAGCGGTGAACCGGACCATGGTTCTTAAAAGCGGTGAGCTGGGATCATTAGTAGATGACGTTAAGTCGTGGCAATAGATTGATATGCCTTGTTCGAAACGTTATATCCCTGAAATGCGGTGAACAGGACCATTGTTCTTAAAAGCTGGGGACAGACTGACGTGAAGTCCATGACATGCGGTGAGCAGGACCATTGCTCTTAAAAGCGATGGACAGAATAAGGGTGTATCCCTAGAGTTAAACGATTGAGTCTGTTCATGAAAGATCAGAATATGTTGAGTTCGGTATTTGAGTAACAAGACGATAAGGGTCGGTTTACAAGAATGAATAGAGGAACAAGATAATGTTATTTTTTTTTATAATAAGATGTTAACTCGTGTTTTCATAAGCTTGTGTTTACTTCAGATAATTGGTACTTCGTTAGTTTATGCTCACTCAGCTCTCAGTAAGCTGACGGCCTTTTATTGCCTGGACATTCCCCGTCCAGAATATCCTGCCCCTTATTCTGCAGGTAATGACCAGTACACTGATGAGTGTTATCCAGAGGAAGGCCCCACCAATGATGGTTACGCCAGGAAGGATTATCCTTATGCCAGTTGAAGCCTGAAGATGTTATAATTAGATTTAATTTCAGTTGTTCTGTTAAATCTTTTGTTAACGGGTACTTGGGCATTTGTTGTCTTCAGACCTGTTGTGATCCTGTGGACCATACTCTGATATTTTGTAATAGTTAGCACTGTGTGCTATTTTCAGTTGATTACTGTTGCTTTTCTTTTGGACTAGTACTGCGTGGTGTGGATTATTAGTGACTTTCACCTGTCATTCCTTATGGACCCATAAAGGAAATTTATTTTTCTCTATTTATGCTGCTCCGGGGCGTGACAGGGTTTTTGCTATCAGAGCCTGCGTTCGGTACTCTAGGTTGTGATACTTTTGTTCACTAAGTATTTCCACACCATCTGGTCCTAGTGTGTTAAGATTCTTTGAGATGAGATATGAGTATAAGATAAGTTCGTCTTCCTGACGATAGATAGTTTCCTTTGCAGGATAGCATGGATCCGGAGTTTCACCAGTTTGTGACTGATGCTTATGGAGGTCATATTATCCATGGAGATACCGTGGAGCCAGCTGACCCAGATTTTTATCATGAGTGTGTGTGCCAGATAGCTAGTCGACATTTAGAGGAGGACATGTGGAGAGCGCTTTATGTGACCGGGAGTACTCACCCGACCCAGATGCGCATGGATGCTTACCACTTAGCAAGAGTTGGCAGAGACATTTGCCAGGAGATGTTGCGACTAGTTTTGAGTAAACCAGAGATGGATGAGATTGAGTTGAGAGCCATTATATCCGGTCCACCAGAGCCCGTAGTTGCACCAGCAGCAGCCCCACCATCACCAGTGCCCGACATGCCCGTCCCAGAGCCAGAGCCTGAGCCGATTGAGGATGAGGAGGATCTAGAGCCAGAGGATGAGCATCTCGATGAGGACATGGATGGGGATGGAGAGGAGGATCCGATAGATGACGAGGACCCAGTAGAGGATGAGCATGTAGACGATGCAGATGATGAACCTGAGGATGACCCCGAGGAGCCAGAGTTTGAGCCAGAGGATCCAGTACCAGACCCAGAGGCTATTGAGGCAGACATTGTAGTAGATGAGGATGCGCCCGACGAGGAGGTAGTTATGCCAGAGGTACCTGTTGTGCTTCAGATACCAGCCGGACCGATTATGCATATGGCAGCCATGGCCGATATGGCAGTAGGATGGATAGCTCAGATGATCGCTCAGCCAGCAGGTTTTGTTATAGGAGAGGTCGCGATAGCAGGAGCTCTTGATATAGCTGACGGATTCGCCGCAGTAGCAGTCGATGTCGCTAACCAGGCAATAGCAGATGTGATGGAGGATGATGATGCAGAGATGATAGAGGATTGGGATATAGGGGTAGTAGTCGGAGATCTTGTCGCACCAGTTGAGGATGATCCACTCGAGGAGATGGATATAGACCCGGAGGACGAGGCACCACCAGCAGGATCAGATGCTGACGACTTTTGAGTCAGGATCGGCAGGGTGTAGATTTTGTTTGTTTATATTAGGACATGTTGTCCACTAGATTTTTGGGAGCTTGAGAGATAGCTATTGACCATAGCTTTGTATAGTATTAGCTGACTTTAGTTGTTGTAACTCTTGTCCCATATGGTACACAGTTTGACTAGTGTGTACTATACGGTACATCTTTTGATAATATTTATACGAGCAGTACTTTTGGTTATTGTTTGATTATTGCGTTGTGCTGTGTTGTTTAGTAGAATTGTTAGTCTAGCTGTTTCTTATTCTATCTTGAGTTCGTTTCTACGTGAAGACTTTCAGCTGATCCATATGTCTCTTGTAGGCGATACTCGTTATCATCATGGTAGGACCCTTGAGAAACCACCAAGCGCGTAATGGAGCACCTATTCCAGAAGGAATGGACCCAATCGGAATTTTCGAAGCGTTTATGCAGAGGATGGAGCATGTGGGGGATACATATAATCACTCCACCCACCAGAGACCTCTTGCACCCCCGCCACCAAGACAGACTGGAGATAAGTTGTTAGCAAATTTTCGTGGGTTACGTCCCGAAAAGTTTGATGGACTAACAGAACCATGGAAGGCAGAACAATGGATAAGAGAGATGGAGTTAATATTTGGAGCATTGGAATGCAACGAACAAGAGAAACGTCGCCTTGCTACGTTTCAGCTCACCTATGCCCCCGCAGATTGGTGGGAAGCTGAACAAGCCACTGTTGGGATCGATGCCGCTAGAGCTATGTCGTGGGAGACATTCAAAGGCAGATTTTTGGAGAAGTATTTTCCAGAAGATGAGAGAGATCAACAGGAAAGGAACTTTCTCAATTTGATCCAAGGAGGATGGAATGTACGGGAATACACAACACAGTTCGAGCGTTTATCCAGATTTGCTCAGCATATGATAGACACGCCGCAAAAGAAGGTGAAGAGATTTCACCAAGGATTGAACCCCCACCTCAGACATATGATGGTTGGTCATCTGAACCAGTCGTATGAGGAAATTGTTAGATTTGCTACAGGATTAGAAAAGGATGCTAATCCAGTACAACAATCACAGACAAATCAACCTCAGTTGTCACGAGGGTTTCAACAGAGAAATTTTCCTAATCGACCACCAAGAAATACCCAAGGATGGAGACCTCAGGAAAATTTTCAAGGAAACAAGAGAAACTGGGAAGGAACCAGGAAACCACAACAGAGTTATAATCGGCCCCAGCAAAATCAACAGCGAGGACTACAGCCACAGGCATTACTAACAACCCCACCAAACAATAGTGGAGGATGTTTTAACTGTGGAAAGCCCAAACATATTGCAAGGAACTGCACCGTCTTCAGACCTAATCGCAGACCAGATATCGTCTGTCGCAACTGCAATAAACCAGGACACTTGAGCAAGGATTGTCGTGCGCCACGAGGAGGATACTACGGGGCACCAGTGCAAGGAATTCAAGGACCTCCAGATCAGACGAAGATGAATGCTATTATTCCAGAAGAAGCAGGCATTAATGCTGATGAGCAGCAACATTTGGAAGGTACACTTGTACTCTTTCATAGTCCAGTTAAAGCTTTATTTGATACTGGAGCCGCACGTTCCTTTATTGCTGTTAAGATTGTGCATCAATTGGGTTTAGAACCCCAGACACTTGAGTCAACACTGAATGCTGTGTCACCATTAGGAGTGACAGTTAAGTTGAGTAAGGTGTGTAGAGATTGCCCTTTGACTTTGGGAGATAGGAATCTTCCAGCAGACTTGGTAGTTCTGTCGATGTCAGAATTCGATGTTATCCTAGGGATGGATTGGTTAACTAAGTACAGTGCCAATTTGGATTGCCCTACTAGGACGATTGTATTTCCAATACAAGGAAAGCCGATGATCAGATTTCAGTGTCAACCGACAAGCGACCTGTTTCTTACGAGTAGTTTAGCTACGATCATTAGTACGAGTATGGAGCTTAAGATGGATCAAATTCCTATTGCACGAGACTTTCAGGATGTATTTCAGGATATTAAGGGACTTCCACCGAAAAGAGAAATAGACTTCTGTGCGGAAATAGTACCTGGTACATTGCCTATTTCTAAGACTCCATATAGGATGGCACCAACCGAGATGTTGGAATTGAAGAAGCAAGTTCAAGAGCTTGAAGATTTAGGATTTGTTCGTCCAAGTACGTCGCCTTGGGGAGCACCAGTTCTGTTTGTAAAGAAGAAGGACGGAACACTTCGACTCTGTATAGACTACAGGGAGTTGAACAAGGTTACGATTAAGAATAGATATCCGTTACCTCGGATAGATGATCTATTCGACCAGTTACAAGGATCTAGGATCTTTTCCAAGATCGATCTGCGTTCAGGATACCACCAATTGTTAGTTCGACCAGAGGATGTATCGAAGACTGCATTCAGGACAAGATACGGGCATTACGAGTTTTTAGTTATGCCTTTTGGATTGACGAATGCGCCAGCAGTATTTATGGACTTGATGAATAGAGTATTCCGACTATATCTGGATAAATTCATTATAGTGTTCATTGATGATATACTGATCTACTCAAAGACAGAAGAGGATCACAAGGAGCATTTACAAGTTGCCTTGCAAACACTTCGAGATAGCAAGTTGTATGCAAAGTTCAGCAAGTGTGAGTTTTGGCTACAGGAAGTCAAATTCTTGGGACACGTTATATCTCAGGAAGGTATTTCGGTAGACTCATCTAAGATTGATGCAGTCTTAAGCTGGAACAGACCGACGAATGCGACCGAAGTCAGAAGTTTTCTGGGTTTAGCAGGATATTACCGAAGATTTGTCGAAGGATTTTCCAAGATAGCAGGACCCTTGACAAACTTAACCAGGAAGGAGACGAAGTATGAATGGACAGACAAGCATGAGGGTGCATTTCAGGAGTTAAAAGAAAGATTGACTTCTGCACCAGTACTCGCATTACCTAAGAGTGGAGAAAAGTATGTGATCTACAGTGACGCATCGTACCAAGGACTTGGATGTGTGCTTATGCAAGATGGAAATGTTATCGCATACGGATCAAGACAATTGAAGGTACATGAGAAAAATTATCCTACGCATGATCTGGAATTAGCAGCAATAGTGTTTGCATTGAAAATTTGGAGACACTATCTCTACGGAGAAAAGTTTGACTTATTTTCCGATCATAAGAGCTTAAAGTATTTGTTCTCTCAAAAGGAGTTGAATATGAGACGGCGGAGATGGATGGAGTTACTCAAAGACTATGACTTTTCTTTACAATACCATCCTGGCAAAGCAAACGTAGTAGCAGATGCTTTGAGTCGTAAACCTCGACTAGTGATCGCTGCATTACTAATTAGAGAATGGAGAGCATTAGAAGAAATTTCTGAATTTGATCTTCAGCCAGTGGAGCCAAATAAAGGACAACATTTTGGATGTCTTATGGTACAACCAACTTTGATCAGCCGTATCATGGAGGCTCAACAGACATCAGAGGATTTGAAGTTATGGTTCGCCAAGATGTCAGCCAAGGAACCAGAAGTCTGGAGTATTAGTACCGACGGAGCTTTACGATGTAAAGGTAGACTCTGTGTACCTAATGAAGAAAATCTCCGGAAGGAAATATTGGATGAAGCTCATAAGTCACGGATGACTATTCACCCCGGAAGTACGAAGATGTACAAAGACTTGAAGAGAAATTTTTGGTGGGAAGGAATGAAGAGAGATGTGGCAGAGTATGTAGCTCAGTGTCTTACTTGTAAACAAGTAAAGGCAGAACATCAGAGACCACCTGGACTTCTACAGCCGTTACCTATTCCTCAATGGAAATGGGAACACATAACCATGGATTTCGTGGTAGGATTGCCGAAGTCACAGCAGAATCACGATGCTATATGGGTAATCGTGGATCGACTTACTAAGACGGCACATTTTATTGCCTATAGCATGACATACTCAGTAGAACGGTTGAGCCGGATGTATCTACAACACATTGTACGATTACATGGAGTGCCTGTATCTATTGTGTCAGACCGAGATTCGCGCTTTACTGCAGAATTTTGGAAGAGTCTCCAGACAGCAATGGGAACGACATTGAACTTGAGTTCAGCTTTTCATCCACAGACAGATGGACAGACAGAACGAGTTAATCAAGTGATGGAAGATATGTTACGAGCTTGTGTCATTGATTTTGAGAGTTCTTGGGAGATGCACTTACCTCTGATTGAGTTCGCCTATAATAATAGTTATCATTCGAGCATAGATATGGCGCCATTTGAAGCTTTGTACGGAAGACCTTGCCGATCGCCGCTATGTTGGACCGAAGTCGGAGATAGTCAACTTCTTGGGCCAGAGATGGTACGGGAAACCAGTAAGAAGATTCAAGTCGTACGTGAGAAGATGAAGACAGCCCAGACCAGATACAAGAGTTATGCTGACAAGCGACGCAAAGACTTGGAGTTTGCCATTGGAGATCACGTATTACTCAAGGTTTCACCTGTTCGAGGAATCGTCAGATTTGGTCAGAAAAGGGGCAAATTATCGCCACGTTTTATCGGACCATTCGAGATTCTGGAGCGTGTTGGAAAAGTTGCTTATCGCCTTGCATTGCCACCAAAGATGTCAGGAGTGCACAACGTTTTTCACATCAGTATGCTGAGGAAGTGTGTTCACAACCCAGCGCACGAGATCAACTTTGAGGATATCGAAGTCAACAGCGACGTTACGTTCAATGAAGGACCTGTTCGTATTCTGGATCGAGGAATCAAGAAACTCAGGAACAAAGAGATTCCGTTAGTCAAGATTCAGTGGAAGCATCATGATGAAGGAGAAGCTTCGTGGGAACTAGAGTCAGAGATGCGCGAGAAGTTTTCGTTTTTGTTTTAGACCTTGTTACTTTTGGATTTCGAGGACGAAATCTTTTGTTGAGTGGTGGATGATGTAATACCCTGTATTTCGGTATATTAATAAGACCCGGTATTTCATTTCTATACTCGTATAAACTTTCTCTTCCTTCTGGTGATTTTGGATACCAATCGATTGACATATTCCCAATCGATTGACACTTTTCTGATACCAATCGATTGATAAGTTATCCCAATCGATTTACATTCAACCGACTAAAAGTGATTACGTGTCAACATTCCCAATCGATTGACATTGTTTCCAATCGATTGACTACAAATATCTGTTGCCAATCGATTGACTGGTGTCTCAATCGATTGACATAAACTGAGAAATGTTTTCTTCTTTCCTTCAGCTTTAAACGCGTGGCACTCCCTTATGTCTATATATATGTTTCAGTTAGTGGCCTTGGTGCTGTTTTTAGACATTGGGAGAGAAATATACATACCTCTTGTGAGATATATATACATACATATCTATATCCATATCTATACATATATACACACCCTCACACACACTCACTGCCGTGGCAGCTGGGAGGAAGGAGAAGAAGCAGAAAGAAGAAGAAAGAAGAAGGAGGAGACAGAGAGAGGGCTGGACAGAGAAGAGGAGAAAGAGAGAAAGAGTTTGAAGTTTTCAAACTTAAACACATCCAAACGCACCCTAGGTGAGTTCTAACTCACTTGGTCCCTTTATGTGATGTTTATTCAAGTTATTATGATGTTTAGATAAGTTACATGCATGTAGTGCACGTTTATATATGCTGTTTTTACAATCTGCTGGAGAAGACGTAGTACCAATCGATTGACATAATCTCAATCGATTGACATCAGTTGTATCCCAATCGATTGAATAGAATTTCAATCGATTGACATTTTTCAGATCCCAATCGATTGAATAGAATTTCAATCGATTGACATGATTTTGTTACCAATCGATTGACATGATCTCAATCGATTGACATGATTTTGATACCAATCGATTGAACCTCTGTTCCAATCGATTGACATGATCAGTACATGGTTTCCTTTGCCTATTTATTATATAAGAGGTTTAGTTGTTCGATTCCTGATTTGGAATTCCATTATGCGACTATGGGGTAGACAGGAGTAATGTGACACCAAAGATTTATGGATAAAGAGTAAAAAGTAATATGAAGACGTGGGTTGACGTGTTGTTTCTGATATCAATTTGATGTCCGCTTTCTTTTAATCCGAGTAGTCAGGCCACATTGGGAATTGTCATGTGTCGATGTAGAATGGAACGTATGTAGGTTTGGTAAGTTCTGGGAATGGTACGTGGATGGACGATTGGTCATGATATGCTCTTAAAAGCGGTGAACCGGACCATGGTTCTTAAAAGCGGTGAGCTGGACCAAGAAGTCTTAAGATAGACTGGATGATCTGTGATATGCTCTTAAAAGCGGTGAACCGGACCATGGTTCTTAAAAGCGGTGAGCTGGGATCATTAGTAGATGACGTTAAGTCGTGGCAATAGATTGATATGCCTTGTTCGAAACGTTATATCCCTGAAATGCGGTGAACAGGACCATTGTTCTTAAAAGCTGGGGACAGACTGACGTGAAGTCCATGACATGCGGTGAGTAGGACCATTGCTCTTAAAAGCGATGGACAGAATAAGGGTGTATCCCTAGAGTTAAACGATTGAGTCTGTTCATGAAAAATCAGAATATGTTGAGTTCGGTATTTGAGTAACAAGACGATAAGGGTCGGTTTACAAGAATGAATAGAGGAACAAGATAATGTTATTTTTTTTTATAATAAGATGTTAACTCGTGTTTTCATAAGCTTGTGTTTACTTCAGATAATTGGTACTTCGTTAGTTTATGCTCACTCAGCTCTCAGTAAGCTGACGGCCTTTTATTGCCTGGACATTCCCCGTCCAGAATATCCTGCCCCTTATTCTGCAGGTAATGACCAGTACACTGATGAGTGTTATCCAGAGGAAGGCCCCACCAATGATGGTTACGCCAGGAAGGATTATCCTTATGCCAGTTGAAGATTGAAGATGTTATAATTAGATTTAATTTCAGTTGTTCTGTTAAATCTTTTGTTAACGGGTACTTGGGCATTTGTTTTCTTCAGACCTGTTGTGATCCTGTGGACCATACTCTGATATTTTGTAATAGTTAGCACTGTGTGCTATTTTCAGTTGATTACTGTTGCTTTTCTTTTGGACTAGTACTGCGTGGTGTGGATTATTAGTGACTTTCACCTGTCATTCCTTATGGACCCATAAAGGAAATTTATTTTTCTCTATTTATGCTGCTCCGGGGCGTGACAGCTTTACCTCGCGGAGGGATTCGCGAGAGAGAGGGTCGCTCGCGCAAGGTAGGGATTTCCCACTTTTTCTTGTTGTTCTTTTACCTTCTATTTCCCGCACCTGGTTAGTTATTTTTCTTTTCTATTTGTTCTTTTCGGTTCTTTTCATTTAAGTTTGTCTTTGTTTAGATAGTTTTGTTCCTATTTGTTTTCTTTTCATTACGTTCTTTTACTTATAGTTTGGTTTCTACTATTAAAAAAAAAGCATATGTATTACATATTAGCTTTTATTAGTTATTTGTTTGTTTAATTTTCTTTTGTTAAGTATTAACAGGTGCAATAGTGCTCCGTTTGGAGTAATTGAACTTTGATTCCATATTATTATACATTCACTTGTTTGTGAGTGCTGAGATCTAGGTATTTTCGTTCCTTCCTTACGTACTTTCCTTTCTTTCATTTTATTGTTTCATTGGAGACAATGAAAGGTTTAGGTTTGGGGGTATGCATTCACATGCACATTATTATGAACTAATTTTTTAAAAAAATTTTGATTCTTGTGCTTAAATAAATGATGTTACCGACGATTTTTGCAATATAAATTTGATACATCTTGTTATGTAACTTGGATTGTTATAGAATGGTAAACACGAGAAGATGTAATTAAACATTTACTGATGTCATGTTGAAACGTTTTAGGACATGTATCGTTCGAATTGTAGTTTTATATCACAGATTTGCACACAAAGCTATGCACTGCACGTAGTCGCTTGAATACATGTTTGATGTGAACTATAATATAATTCGGATTTCTAGATAATACATGGTGGAGACTAAGCCCAGTGAGCTTTTGAGCCTATCTTTTCTTTTTAGAGGGTTATAAATACTTTGTGTTTGTCGAATTTCATTGAAATAGCGCATTAACTTGTTGTTTAGTCTCATTATTCTTGTTTTGGTTGATAGTCAAGTTAAAATATTTGCTACCATGCTAAAAAATCTTCCGTCGTAAACATTGAAGAACCGTATGACCATAGGAAATGATGGTAGGCCCTCTTTGTTTACTGCCGACCGACAAATGATAAATTTCCTTAGTTCTCCCTTTGAGCCATTAAAATGTCATTTTTCTTTAATTACCATTATCCTATTTTTGCTCCAATTTGGCCAACTTGGAGTTCACCCCTGAAAGATTGATCAACTTTTAGTGGTGTTAAGGCGATGTATGATTGAGAAGAAAAAGAAGATAAGATGATGTCTGGGGTGGTCGCCTTGTTATTTATTGAATATTCATTTCAAAAGCAACGAGAAGGAAAAGAATAGAAAAAAAAAGAATAAGGTTGAAAAAAGAAGAAAAGAAAAAGAAACAGAAGAAAAATTTTTGAAAGGAATGAAAAGAAGAGAATGAAAAGATGAAGTTGGTAGAAGAGAGAATGAAAGAAATCGTACATGCCTTACAATGCCATTCTGAAAACTACCTAACTAATCCTTTCTATCATTTTTCATTACCCGAGCCACATTACAACCGTTGAAAAGTCCTATTTGATCCTAGGAAACATGGTTTGGATATGAAAACGATGGGAGAGGGATTAAAATATGGTAACGATTAATTTTTCTTGATTGTTGGCATCCTATCCATGAGACTACTGTTCTTTCGTGTCATGCGTCTTGTTCGAGTCATATGTGGGAATTTCTCATTTTGAAAACATATTTCCTTTGCTCCCATATATTAGATAAATTACACATGTTTCTGAGTGTTTCATTTGAAAGTGTAATTAACATTGTGAGATTCGTAGTCGAAGCATAGTTTGATGGTTATCAAAGTTATATTCCAAGTTCAAGACAAGCGTGTGTTCATTTAACTACCACATCACACACGTACAATTTTATGAGAAACTCTATTGATTTATATGATGCATGTTCTTGATAATGTTTTTCATGATGTAGGTAGACGCTTGATTCCATTTCTTCTTGTTCGTTATTCTATTTCGAATCATCGTTCTATGATAAGGAGTATTGATTGTTTTGTTTTTTGTTTGAATAAAACTTTTTAAATTTATAAGTTAATAAAGATGGTTGTGGGTGACTTGTTGACGAGAACCCTCACGAGACTTCACTCATCCGACTGGGGACACCTAGGGGTTTAAAAGGCTTGTTGCAAAAGCAAAATGAAATCGTGATCCATGCGAAAATGGAGTAGTATTTGTAGTATAGTAGTATTTATTTTTATATTTTTCTTTGCTCGAAGACTAGCAAAGTGTAGGTTTGGGGTATGATCGGCGACGAATAGTTACCGTTTATAGTCCTGAAGATACGCTTTGTTAGCCCATTTCATGTAGTTAGTAGTTGTTTTTTTATAAGTATTCTAAATTTTTTAGGTTTTCGAGCTTTAACTTGAAAATGCACAAAAATCCAATGATTAGTGGCTTTGGAAGTCATTCTGGGCTCAAACGGTGATTCTGGTGAAAGCTGAATGAAGTAACAACCTTGGAAAATTACATTTTTGACAAGGAATACTTCAGATTTGAGAAATTTCTCCAGATATATAAAATGTAGATCTTCAAGTTACGGACGTGTGGCCGCAAACGGCGAGTCAATCCGAGTTTCGAGCAAAACGTTATCGCAATTCTACGAAAGTCGCGCAGTGCAGTAAAAAGAACCTCGCTCGCGCGACTCGCGCGAGCGACCCGTTCAAAAAGTCAAAGTTGTGTATTTCGAGGCCCTGAAGAGCCCTGTGCGATCCGAATTGGCTGAATAAGTCCAAAAATGTAAAAACAGCTATTTTAGTGCGATTTGGCTTAGGAAAGCTTCCTGAATCCCTCCAAACTCTATATAAATCCTATTCTAAATCAAATCTAAGGTTACAAATCATTATACATTATTTTCCAGCATTTGAAGAGAGGAAAGCAAGGAGAAGAAGAAGAAGACCAAGGAATCCCATGGCCTCCTCCATCAACCTCTTGCCATTCATCAATTCTATGGCCAACTAAACTCAAGATCTAGGGTTTCAATGAAACCCTAGGCAAGTAATAGGGTCTACTTTATGTTTTATTTTAGTTTTATTATGTATGGATGATAGTTACATGTTCCGAGGTTTTTTATAAGTAAATCGTGCTTCTATTGATTAAAATCTTTACTTTCAAAGTTTATTTTGTCTTAGATCTATTTTGACTGTGATATGCTCAATGATCTATTTTTGCTGTGCTTATATAGATTATTTACATGTAATGGTGCTTAATTGAATTATGCTATCAAGTATCCGAATAGTCCATGCCTAGATTAGACGGATGATACCACAACCCTAGTTTAGTGAGAGATAATTCGTGCTAACCGAATATGGATTATGTTGGTGCTTGAACCATAGTTATTTTCTTGACGGAGGAATTGGGTTTATAGCTACAATTCCCCATTATCATCTAACTTAATAAGCTAAAGTAATTCATAAATACCCTTATTATGAAGCTAGTGGTGGATTTGCAATCCTAGGTTCCTTAAACATATTCATAAAAATAATTTTAAATTGCTTTCATAATTTAGATTTACTTATATTGTTATTAGTTTAATTATTATCAAATCAAAATCCGTTTTTCTTAAATTAGCTAAATTTAGGTTTTAAAATTAAAGCGCGGTAGTTAATCAATCTCTGTGGGTTCGACCTTTACTTCCACACTGCAAATCTTTAGAAAAGTAAAGTATACTTTTATATCTTGATTTTCACAACATCAGCTACCAAGTGCCCTCTCTATCCTTGGATTTTACGATCATGTTATCTACGTACACTTCTTCTTCCTTATAAATCATCTCATGCAACAGAGTGGTGGCAGCTTTTTTGTAGGTTGCCCCACCATTCTTGAGACTAAAAGGCATTACTCTGTAGCCGTAGGTCCCCCATAGTGTGGTGAATGTCGTCTTTTCCCAGTCTTCCAGCACCATTAGAATTTGAGTATACCCTGAGAAACCATCCATGAATGGCAGTAGATCATGTCCTGGAGTGTTATCTACCAAAACATCAATGTGGGAAGGCGGGAAGTCATCCTTCAGACTAGCTTTGTTTAGATCACAAAAGTCGACACACACACAAACTTTTCCATCCTTCTTGGGGTCTGGCACGATGTTAGCAATCCATTACGGATACTCTATAACAATGATGAATCCTCCCTTGAATTGTTTCTCTACTTCTTCTTTGACCTTGAGTGCCCATTCTGGCCTCATATGCCTCAGTTTCTGCTTGACAAATTTAGAATTGGGGAGGAGAGGAATATGATATTGAACAATGTTAGGATCGACCCCAGGCATCTCCTCGTAAGACTAAGCAAAAACAACTTTGAATTCTTTTAGCAAGAGAGTCAATTTTTATTTTTCTTCTTTATTAAGTGTTCAACCAATTTGCACAATTTGTGGATTATCTTTTTCACCTAAGTTAATCGATAAAGTATCTTTGATTACTTCATAAGTAGGTGGATTTTCAATTAGTTGCTTAAGTTCAATTGGGAGATCCTCAGAGGGATCTGTGCATTCACAAGTATTAGATGCAGAGGAGTAAGCAAAACCATCTTTCATTTCATTCATAACAGGTAGAGTGATTACATCAGACAGTGGTGGGCCTACAGCGGCTGACTCTGGTATAGACTCTGGGGGAATAGGGGATAGGGTAACATAGACAGATGACTCTACAGCCTGGTTGCTCAGACCCTCCTCAACTGGTATGATATGATCATCTTGGCTCTTGGCCCTCTTTCCTTCCTTTTCTTTAGCAAATCCCTCCCACATCTTCTTGATAGCTTCAGTGTCCAGATACTTCAACCAGTCTTTCTCTAGGGTTTTAACAACTTCTTACGGATAGAATGAATCTTGATAGGGGGGCCTTCCACAGTCAGCGAAAATTTCAAGTCTAGGGTGCTTTTTTCCAGTGGTTTGATGGACCCAAGGTTCAAGGAACCCAAAATAGGGGAAATTATCCCCTTCTTTGATGAATTGCCCGTTCAAGGTCTTACGGTATGGTGGAAAACTCCTCACTTTCTTCTTTCATGGCTTTTGTAGCTCGATGTCTTCCTGAGTAGGCTTGTACCCCAATTTGAAAGTGCCTTTTTATCCTTTGATTTAGGGGAACTTGCGAATCCCTTGTTATCGATGACCCGATCCCATTCCAGGGAAGTAGTTCATTTTGCGGACGATATTGACCACCACAGAGTGGATCTCAGGGAACCTATCTTCATCCTTAATCATGTGGACTTCTTCCATGAAGAATCTTCCAATTTTCCCCTCTTCTAGTTCAGGTATTTGGATTTCAAAGATGGGAGCATAGGTTGGGAAGGCTTCATTTTCCCAACTATTACCGAAGATGATTCTTACCTTTTTCTCATGAATGAACTTGATCATTTGGTGCACAGTGGATGACACAGCTTTGTATACATACAGCCAAGGCCTTCTAATCAGCAAATTGAATGAGGTGGGTATATCCATAACTTGGAAGAGTTCAGTGTAAACCAAAGACCCTACTTGGATTTGGAGAGAAACAGTCCCATCATAGCTCCCTAGGTGTTACGTAAGCCCTCACGAATTGCATAGATGGAGTGATGTCTAGGATGTTGACCCCCAAGGTGGTGGTAGTTCTTAGAGCAAAAACATTTAAAGCAGAACCTGAATCGACCAGACAGAATGGGACTTGCTACCCTTTGCACCCAACAATGATGTACAAAGCTTTGTTATGTGCATATCCTTTTGGCGGCAAGTCTTCCTTGAAAATGGCAATGATTGGATCAGGGGTGAGTGTGCCTAAGAAAGCCACCATATCTTCTAGTGCAGCGTCAATGGGGACCTCAATTCAAGCTAAGGCATTCAACACAGCCTACCTATGCTTGTAGGATGTTACCATGATGTCCCACATCAAGAGATGTGCTTGAGTTTTCTTCAATTGCTTTATCAACTCATTGTCCTCTTTGATGACCTCATACATTTTTCCTTTTCCCTTGTCTTTGACTGGTCCTTTTTTGACGATTTCCATGACAGGCTATGGAGGCTGATAATGACGGCCTGACCTAGTCAAATGATCAATCTCGGCAAGAGTACGTCCTTCTATAGTCCCATCTTCTTTGAGCCAATCACAATCTATTCCTATAAATGGTTTCTCTGGCTTGTTCCAGATGGAGGCATCACTTTCATTGTTAAGTTCGTACCATTTGAGGTCTATTGCACCTAGATCATGTTCTTCTAGAAAGGACAAATCTTGCTCATCATCTAGCTACTGTTACCACCCATCGTCTTCTCCTTCAATCAGATGGATCCCTACAAAATTTGGGATGTCAATGAGGGCTACGGGAAGTCCTAAGCGAATTATAAGGGTAAAAGGATAGAAAGTAGTGGGGTTGGATTCAATGAGGCTGATATTTTGGTGATTTGGTAGGGGATTTTGGGTGACAGGGTTGCTTTGGTGGTGGCTCAATGATATTCTGGTCAATGAGGTCTTGGATATCATGGGAGAGGTATGTGCAATCATCGGTGTTATGGCCAGGGGCTTGGAGGTAGGTGCACCATTTGGACATATCACAATTCGGCAGTGGCAGGGTATTTCAAGGTTGGAGCAGTTTGAGGTGGCCCTTTTCGAGGAGGCAATCTAAGGTTGAGGAGAGTGAGATTTCTAGCTTGGCAAAGTTGCGAGGGGGCTTTTTCTGGAAAGGGCGATTAGACGAGTTTGCTTGGTTAGAGGGTTGGTACAGCCTAAGAGGGTACGCCATGTGTTGACTACTAAGGGCATTGACATCCGGAGAGTTTCGGGAGTAGTTGGGCCTTTTTGACTGACTTGGAGGCTCTTCCTTCTTAATCTTTCCTTCCCTGATAGTGTCTTTAATTCGAGTTCCCACTTCAAATAACTCCTCAAAGGTGGAGATGGACAGATAGAATGATTTCTCATGGTAGAGCGGTCGTAGATTTTGGATTAGCATTCTCACTTGCTCCTTCTCAATTGGCTGGTGAGTCATTTGGGCTACTTTATTCTTCCATCTCCTCAGAAATGCAGTGAAGGATTCATTGTTGTTCTGTTGAGTAGTTTCCAAATCCCTGATCGTGACATCTAACTCTTGATTATAAGAATCGTGATCAAAAAATACCAGAACAATGTCTTCCCATGCTCGAGTTTTGGAGGCTTCCAAGGTTAGGAACCATGAAAGTTTGGACTTCGTGAGAGTTTGGGGGAACAACATCGTAATGTGCTTATGAGTGCAACCCATTGACTGGAAGATGCTCATACACAGCTTCACATAGCTTTTTGGATTCTTGGTTCCATCGAAATGGTCAATGGCGAGCATCTTGAAATTTTCTAGTAGCTTTAGCTTAACGGGCTCAAAAAGGCCTTCCAGATTTAGCATTTAATCATCAACCCCTTTGCTCTTCCTCAATACACTTTCTAGCTTGTCAACTTTGTTCATTTTCTCCTCGAGCTTTTTTCTCATATATAGGTGGTGGGACCCCTTGAAACCATTCTTCTTCCCTGTTATTCTTATGTACAGTGAAGGGAGGTAGTACAAACCTTGGCAGTGGTGGTTGCATGAATCCCAGTGGTGGTGGGAAGCCAGGTGGGTACTGTGGCTACTACTGTTTCAATTCTTCCATAAACTTCAAGACTTGGGCTAGGTTGTTGGACTGCTAGATTATGGTTGCTCCCAACTCCGTAAGCTTGTTTTTCAACTCTTTCTGGTTCATGCTGAAATAACTTGTTGGGCTGATTCTGGCTAAACGACTATCTAAATTTCTGACCCAGGATGAGGATCCTAGCTGCTGACTTTGGGAATCTATAGTGACCCCCCTATATATATCAATTTTGATAGTGACAAATGTAGACAGACAACAACAGTGATGTTAACAAACGTGGATTGACTTGTATACAGAATGACTAAGACAGTGCGCCTGATAGGAAAGGTGCATGCAAATGAGACAAGCATGCAGATGTATGCCCTAGTCTATATGATGCTCCTACTTCTAGAAGATAGTAGTTTAAGCAAGTAAGGTCCTAGCCATACAGAGTGTTCTAACTTTACTTTCCAATATGATCACCAAGGGATAACAGGGATTTCCAAGATATTTTGAAAAGTTTGGACAGAGTTTCTGGGAGAAACTGTTATTTTGGGAAAAATGGAATTTCTGGGAGAAACAGGTTATTCCTGGGAGTCAGGCAGAGTTTCTGGGACAAACAGTTATATCTTGATATTTCTGGAATATCTAGATAGAGTTTCTGGGAGATACTGGTTATATCTGGGTATTTCTGGAATATCTGGACAGAGTTTCTGGGAGAAATTGGTTAACATGATGGGGGTGATGATAGTGATTATACTGTCTAGCAAGTTTTCATACTCCTATGTCTTTGGACCGATAAACAAGGTTTGCGATGTATATCTTTGTGAACATGGAGCAAACATCCTCGTCATAGCGCCTAGGCAAGTCAACTCAATGTGATCACATGTGAGTGATTGCCTTGGAAATCATAAGAAAGAGGTTCTGCCTCGTGCCACATAAGCGTCTACACTGCGCAGGTAATTCTACCAGGGCATACAGCAGTTATATCACATTTTCCTATCTAAAAAGATAAATTAATAGTCGTATGAAATGTTCTACAGGAATCTATATGCAAAGGCTGGGTTTAGTCAAAGAGGGTCCGTTGACGAGAGTTCCAATATACCGTCAGAGAGACAGTACGGAAGTCTTTACTCTTTTTGATATACCTTGGAAGGTACAGTATCAACGGTGACTTGTGCCCTAGCACAGCAAGACCTGAACAATGTCAGTGCCGCGTTTCAGACATAGTCACAGGGGAAATGCAGAAATGCAATGCGGTGATCCAGACATAGTAAAAAGATGATTTTAAGGATGCTTCTTATGAGTCAAACCTCTGTATTATTTTGTTTTAAAAATAAAAAATATCCAGTGGAGTCGCCAGATTGTGGACACGCGGCCTCCGTGAGTCCACCCCTGTTTCGTTTTTTTCCGACAGAGTTTCAGAATTGATTTTCCTTTGTTTTTGAAATTGTTTTGAAAGAAAAAGAAAAAGGTCTAGTGAAAATAGATACAGACTCGTCACTTGGTCTTTAAGGAACCAAGAAACCTAATTTTGACTCACCCAAATGGATAAAGGGCACCGGCCCTGCATAACTAAAGAACTTGGCTCGGGGTTTTGGTACGAGAGAGGAAGGAGCCTTTGTCGAGACTAAAATACCCTCAACTCACCCCGCCTTTTGACGGGCCTCAATTAGCATCCAAATAATAATCTTTTACTATCCTTGCTTCAACAATTAATACTATGATAGTATATTACATCAAATAAGAATCTTGAAATGGAATATCTAAAAATAAGATAATTCATAAGATCTAAGCCAAATATCACACAATGCAAAAGTGAAAGATCATACAAACAAACCTAGGAAAAATCATCTAATCACATATCAAGTAATCAAGTTTTTCTAATCTAAAGGGGGCATGAATTGTTCTTGGAACAAATAAACAAACATATATATAAATTCAAAAAAAAAAAAAAAAAGGCAAACACGCTAGTATGATGCATGTTAATCTTTGAGAAAAGAAGATCTCTCAATCCCCGGGACGGATGAGAAATGATGATTAGATCGAAAGGGGAAGCATGAACATATAATCAAGTTGATTCCTTATAATCCTCTTAGATTAGGAGTCACTAAAACTCCAAATCTTGCATGGATGCAATGTATGATCCTAAAATGTGCAAAGATTGTAGTGTGTTTGTGTTCATGGATTTGCTAAAGTGATTTAAAAATTTAAAGATATGCATGAATGAATGAAGGATGTTATTATATGAAGTGTACAAATGTAGTATGAACTACTTCCTAAGATATAGGCTAATTTGGATTGCATGTAAGCATCAAATCAAAGGAAAGAACTCAAAACATACTTGCTGTGAATAGTAGACAGAACAGTGAGTTGATTTTGTAAAAATGAAAAAGTTGGGTTAGAAATGTTTTTAATTCATAATATTTTATGGAGATCTTCCTTATTGTGTCTGTAACACATATCGAAAATCCAAATCACTATTGAAGGTATAGATTGAGAGAAATCATATAAACAATAGAGGTTACTCATAAACAGAATCTGTACTGTCGACTAAAACGTTGAAAAATCTTGGAAAATGAAAACAAAACATCTAGAGGCCAATATTATACAGAAAGTTCCCTAAGACACTAAAGTTCAAGGGAAAAATGAGTTGGGACCACTCCTTTTTGAAAGGTTTTCTTAAAAAAAAGATGAAAGTCAACCAAGCTTCTGTGACGGTAAAAACAGAATGTCTGGAAGGAATGTTTGGACCAAAATGGAACCCTTTCAAGTGTTTTTAGATCAAACAAAAAATTATGGGTGTTCTCTAATGAATTAGGAATACTTTTCAAGTGGTCTTATAATCACACATTGAGTATTAAACTCAGAATATTATTTTGAAGTCGAATAACTCACTAATTTGAAGATTTTTGAGGAAAAAAAAGATTTATTTCTTGGAATCCAAATATTGGGGGTTTTAGAGGGGTTTTGAAATAGGGATTTTGAAAGCATATTTTCAGCATCAAATGGAGATTATAACCTCTTGGAATATCAACATCAAACTCAATTCAAGAACTTCCAAGATTGTTGGAGAGATTTGTTTTCATTCAGCGTAACTTCAAGAATACTTTGGAAGTATTGAAGTTGGAATCACCATCTATCAAACATGTTTTTGAAGTCAAGAGCTACTATCCATAAGGATTCACTCACCTCAAGCACCATGTCATCTTTTAGATGATGATGAACTAGTAAGTAAAATGGAGAAAAATGAAAAAGAAATGATGTAAGAAGAGATGAACATTGTTTATAAACAAGCAAATAAACAATCAATAGATGATATTCAATGATATATTGGACTTGTATCTTGGTGTTTCACTCATATATGGACATTTGGACAAGGAAGTAGCTTCCTATCTCATAAAACCTCACAAAATGGTGGTTGGGTGTATTGAATGTGAAGTAAAGAGGAGTAATGAAGTCAAAACATGGTTAGGAACTCACTTTCATATTGAAAAATCAAAGGAGGAAGCTCTCTTTCTTTCTATTCTAACCTTATCTCTACAACTATCTCTCTACAACTTCTATAAACTTTTATTTGCCACCCCCAAAATGAGAAGTCAATGGGGGGTTTATGTAGGCTGATTTGGGGGGAGTTTGGGATTTAAAGAGTGCTCCTATTGGTCCCAAACATCTGTGAACAAGAAACTACGTTGTTTTGGTTTTCAATTAATCAATTTGAACCCCAAAAATTTAATTACAAAAAATGGACTATTTTGGCAGAGAATGCTATGGTGGCAGTGGGTCAGTGCCGCAGCGACACTGCTCCTCAGACGTCCAAATAATGCTGTTTAGGCCCCCAAAGATCCAATATTTGCGAAAATACCCTATTTCGTCCGAAATTCACAGAAAATATATACGAATTCTAAACCGAGATTGTGATATACCATTGGAAAGCTAATGGAGTCTAATTTTCCTAAAAAACAATTGTTCAGAGATAGGTCACTTTGACAAGTTTTGCGGTATTCGCGATAAAAGCTTATTTGATCGTCTTTTTAACCTTCAAAAATTCATAATAAATTCATTTTAAATCTAGAAATTACGCATGATGTACCATTGGAAAGACAATGACCTCTAGTATCCATGAAAAATGCTTGAAAAATGGTACGGTGCTCCAGTTTTCGAGTCAAACCCACGGATCTCCATGAAGTTTTGGGAACCTCTAGGAGCTCCCAGGAGCTGATGTTTTTGTTTGATTTTATTTTACAATTCATTTTAGTACTTTTCACATGATCTAGAATGATCTTGGCACTTTTCAGAGAATTTGGATGATTTCGGTCAAACCCTGGTCAAACCTGGTCAAACCAGTCAATAAGGACTTTCCGGGAACTTCCAAGACTTCTGGTGTTTCTTGGAGCTGATGATTTTACCTAATATTGCTTAAAAACTCATTTTACTTCTTTTTGTACGATGTAGCGTGTTTCCAGAACATCTGGTCCAGATCTGGGAGTGTTCGGGCTTTTAGGGGCATTTTGGTCATTGTACCACTTTCTGAGCATTTTTTAGAGATAGAACCAACTTCTATGAGTCCTTTTGAGTCATTTCGATCATAGTGAACCACCAAGGTATGGGTCCCCTAGATCTGATAGTCGACAAAATGGGGTGTCTACAGCCTCACATGACATCATGAGGTATGATGAACTTGGCTTCTTGCCTGTTGCTCCAAAACACAATAGGCCGATGGGTTTTGTTGTGTGATCGGTGGTGGTTTGGTGTGTTTTGATTGTATGAACAAACGAAAAACCATGAAAACCATAATGACATTAGGCCCTTCACGGTTTGATTGTAGTAAAAAAATGGGAAGAGGTGGCCAAAGGAAAAATGTCTTTGTGGTCCAAGGCTCCAAGTTTGTGTTGTCCAAAGTCAAGAAATGACAAGAGGTGGCCCCCACCATGTGATAGATGATTGAATATGTTAGAGCTACTACGGACCAAAAGTCCATTCCAAATGAAGTTTTTTTGAACTCTTCAAAAATTCAAGGCCGAATGAACAAATGGCCAAAAATGGTCATGGACGAAGTGATGTCAGTCTGATATGCTTGACATGCTCAAGCTTGGTCGGTCATGATAAGTAGCAATTTGACTTCAAGTATCAAACCAACTAAACATGGCCCACCATGATGGAACACTTATATATAACATCTTCTAGCAAACACTTTCCTAAGGCCATGCTCGATGGCTTCCAAAACAATGATTATGGCTGATGATCATTTGCTTGGATGAACAAGCTTGCAAAAACAAATCATGACATGGCAAATTGGCCAACTAAGGAAAGTCCAACATACATGTGACCATTTTGTTGATGTCCGCGTGATTAGCCATGTGAGGTGGCCCACCATGTCATCATTCGTTTTGACAAAATGCTTAGTATGTTCATCCATACGAGTTTCAATTATGTGGCAGGGTGTGATCGGTGGTAAGTCTGATGCGTTTCATGGGCAATTATTTTTCCAACCATATTTGAAACTTTATATTTCTAAATACCGATGTGTTATGGTATTTAACATTTGGTCTAGATTGGCAAGTGTCCTTTTAGTCCGAATGCTCACATTCATTCGTTCATGTCTACAACTTTTGACCAAATGCCCCAAACAATCGATTATGTGACAAAATGCATATTTTGGGTGAAAACCATTTCCCCCCTAGCTCTTTAAAAAAATGAAAGAAGTGAATTATTGAAGAGCTATTTTAGTCATTCTAATTAAGACATTAACTGAATCAATATTTGATTTCGGTCCTCAGTACCTTTTGATAATTATACAACTGCAAAAAGAGCCACCAAATTAAGGATAATATTTGGTGAGATCCACAAAGCCAGTATGGATGAGCATTTTTAGAATCCAAACAATTAATTGGCTTAACATAAAAAGTGTTTTTGGCAACAAAAATGCCAAACTACTTTAACAATTCTTTAACAGCTAGTTTTCTACAAGTAATATGCTCAAATACAAATAACAAATATTTGACAGATTTTGTGTTAGTCAGTCTTTGTGGGACTTGCCCCCCTTGTGGTTTTGGGACTTCAACACCAGTGTGGGACTCATTAGCTGAATAGATAATTTTCAGCTTAGCACTTAAAATTATTTTCTCGCCTTCTTGCCCTCTTTGTGGCTTGAACGGCGGGGATCTAGTCCGATTAGAGACATCGGTCTTTTGACTAGCAGAGATATGAATTTTTTATTGACTTCATCGGTCTCATTGGACCGATTCTTGCCTGAATTTTTCTGAAGTTTCTTGATTTTCTCAAGAAATTGTGCGAAAAACACCAAACTAGCGGCCAACTTGTCATCTAAATTTGATTCTTTCGGCCCTTGATTTACATAATTTTGTGCCTTAAACGGAGAACTTCAAAAAGTGATTGGTACCTTTATCCCTTCACTGCTTACAAAATTCTCAAGAAACATGAAACCACCGCCTTGCAATTCGAGTGGTGGATCATCTGTCCCACTTGAGGGTTTGAGGAGACCGATTTCTTTGTAGAAAAATAGTTTATCGGTCTCAAATCGATGAATCTTATAATAAAGATAATAGATCTCCTCATCATGTCGTGTAATACCCTGAATTTCTGGAGAGTATTAATAAATAAAACTTTTCTTCCTTTTGGTAAAATTTGGTTACCAATCGATTGCCATTTATCCCAATCGATTTACACTTTTTGGTTACCAATCGATTGACATGTTCCTAATCGATTGCCATTTTACCAACTAAAATTGATTACGTGTTAACATACCAATCAATTGACATTCTTCTCAATCGATTGCCTTCTAATATCTGTTGCCAATCAATTGACTTGTGTCCCAATCGATTGATATAAGCTGAGACATGTTTTCTTCTTTTCTTTAGCTTTGAACGTGTGGCACTCTCACACTCTATATATATGTATCCCTTTCAGGCCTTGGGTTTGGTTGGTTTTTGGTTGAGAACCAGAGTGTTGATACATATATACATCCATACATATATATATATTCATATATCTATACACACCCACACACACTGCATTCGTAGCTGGGAGGAAGAGAAGAAGAAGAGAAGAACAAAAAGGAGAAAGAGAAAAGAAAGAGAAGAGAGAGAGCTAGGCAGAGGAGAAGAAAGAGAAGGAGAAAAGAGAGAGCTTGAGAATTCACAAACCAAACGCACCCTAAGTGAGTTTTAAACTCACTTGGTCACTTTATTTGATGTCTTTACAAGTTATTATGAAGCTTAGACGTATTATATGCATATGGTGTACATTTATATATGCTATTTTAAAATCTGCTAGTGAAGATGAAGTGCTAATCGATTGGCATAAATACCAATCAATTGCCATCAGTCAGGACCCAATCGATTGAATAGAATTCTAATCGATTGACATTATTACATTCCCAATCGATTGCCATGAGTAGCAATCGATTGACAGTTTTTATCTCAATCGATTGGACCTTTTACCAATCGATTGGTATGGGCAAAACATGAATTCCATTGCCTATTTATTATATTAAGGGTTCAGTTATTCGATTCTCTATTTAGACTTCCGTTATGCGATTTTAGGTTAGACAGGGATGATGTGACAACAAAGTTAAGTATAATTATACAGAATGGATAAGAGTAATAACTTGGGTAACTCGTTGATTCTTGTATGAGTTCGACATCCATTTTCTTTTAATCTAGGTAGTCAGGCCACTTGGGAATTGTCATATATCAATATTAGAATGTAACTCAGGTAGGTTTGATAAGTTCTGGGAATGGTACATGGGAAGACGCCTGGTCATGTTATGCATTCACATGCGGTGGATGGTTAATATCCTTAACGAGCAGCAAGCGGGACCATGTTGTCCTAAAGTATCCAGATGATCTACGATATATCCTTAGCGACTGGTGGATGGTTTATATCCTTAATGAGCGGTGGATGGGTGATCACTGGTATACAGGAATAAGTCGTGGCAATAGATTTGATGTGCTGTTATTCAAAGTGTTATATCCCTGACATGTAGTGGATGGTTTATATCCTTAACGAGGAGGGGATAGACTGACGTGGTGTCCATGAATGCGGTGGATGGTTTATATCCTTAATGAGCAAATGGACAGAATGATGGTATATCTACATTCGTGAAACGATTGAGGCTGTTTGTTCAGTCAGAATGTGTTAATATGGATGTTTGAGTAACAAGATGATAAGGGTTGGTTTACAAGATTGAATAAGGAACAAGGTATTATTATTATTATTATTATAATAAGACATTAAATTGTGTTTTCATAAGCTTGTGTCTACTTCAGATAACTGGTATCTTGTTAGTTTATACTCACTCAGCTCTCAGTAAGCTGACGGCCTTTTATTGCCTGGACTTTCCCCTGTCCAGACTATCCTTTACCTTATTTTGCAGGTTACGTATCCTATAATAACAGTTACTACACTGAGGGTGATTTCACAGAGGGTGGCCCCACTAATGTCAGTTATGTCGGAGAAGGCTATTATGCTAACGACTACCCTTACGCCAGCTAAAGATCTGAAGATGTGAAGACAGTTTATCTTGTTTATGTTTAAGCTTTATATTACTATTGATGTGGTTTAGTTAGCAGGTACTTCGGCATATGTTGTCTTCAGACCTGTTGTGATCCTATGGACCACACTCTAATAGTTTGTAATAGTATTACTGTTGTTATATTCCGGTTGATTACTATTCTTGTTTGGACTAGTATTGTTTGCTGTGGAAGGTAGTGACATTCACCAGTCATTCCCTATGGACCCATAAAGGAAATTTATTTTTCTCTATTTATGCTGTTCTGGGGCATGACAAGATTTTTGGTATCAGAGCCCTCGGTTTGTGATACTTTCGTTCACTACCTATCCCATACCATCTGGTCCTAGTATGTTAAGAGTTCTTTGTGATAAGATATGAGGTTAAGATAAGTTTGTCTGTCTAATGATGAATAGTCTCTTTGCAGAATAGCATGGATCCAGAGTTTCATCAGTTTGTTACCGATGCTTTTGGAGGACACGTGATCCATGGGGATACCGTGGAGCTAGCTGACCTGGAGTTTTATCGTGAGTGAGTGTGCCAGATAGCTAGTCGACACTTAGAGGAGGACATGTGGAGAGCGCTTTATGTGACTGGGAGTACTCACCCGATACAGATGCGTATGGATGCTTAGCATTCTGCGAGAGTTGGTAGAGATATTTGTCAGGAGATATTACGGTTAGTTCGGCGTAAACCAGAGATGGATGAGATTGAGTTGAGAGCCATTTTAGCTGGTCCACCAGAGCTTGTAGCTGTACCATCACCAGCAGCCCCACCATCACCGGTACCCGACGTATCAGTACTAGTTCAAGATCCTGAGTCGATTTAGGATGACGAGGATCTAGAACCAGAGGACGAGCATCCGGACGAGGATATTGGTCGGGATGGAGAGGAGGAGCCGATAGATGATGAGGACCCAGCAGAGGATGAGCATATGGACGACGCAGATGATGATAAGCCAGAGGATGATCTGGAGGAGCCAGAGTTTGAGCCAGAAGATCCAGTACCAGACCCAGAGGCAGTGGAGGCAGACATAGGAGTGGAGGCCGATGTAGTAGTTGAGGACGTGGTAGATGAGGAGATTATTATACTAGAGGCACCCGTTATGCTTCAGATACTAGCTGGACCTATTATGCATATGGCAGCCATGGACGATATGGCAATAGGATGGATAGCCGAGATGGTAGCCCAGCCAGCAGGTTTTGCTATGGGAGAGGCTACGATAGCAAGAGCTCTTAATAGAGTTGATGGATTCGCAGCAGTAGCAGTCGAAGTCGCCAACTAGGCGATAATAGACTCGATGGAGGACCCTGATGCAGAGGTGATAGAGGATTGGGATATTGGAGTGGTAGCCGAAAATCTTATCGCACCAATTCAGGATGATCCACTCGAGGAGATGGATATCAACTTGGAGGATGAGGCACCACCAACAGGATCAGATGCTGACGACCTTTGAGTCAATATCTGTAGGGGGTTAATGTTTTGTTTTTGTTAGTTTTATATCAGGACATGTTGTCTACTAGATTTTTGGAAGCTTGATAGAAAGCTATTTGACCATAGCTTTGTATAAAGATTAGCAGTAGTAGTCGTAGCATTGTAATAGCTAACCTTAGTGCTATTTTCGGTTTGTCCCATGTGGTACATTGTTTGACTAGTGCGTACTATGCGGTACATCTTTTGGTTTATACGAGCAGTACTTTTGATATTGATCGTATGTTTATTTTGGTGTGTAATTTTGTAGAACTGTTATTCTCGTTGTTTCTCGCCCTATTTTGTTTCATTTCTGCGAGAAGATTTTCAGCTAATCGATGTCTATTGTAGGCAACACCCGTTATCACTATGGTAGGACCCTTGAGAAATCACCAAGCGCGTATTAGAGCACCTATTCCAGAAGGAATGGACCCGTTCGGAGTTTTTGAAGCATTCATGCAAAGAATGGAGTATGTAGGCGATACCTACAATAATGCTACCAATCAACAACCTGTCCAAACCCCAGTTGCACTGTTCCAGGAAAGGCAAATAGGAGACAAGTTACTAGCAAATTTCTGTGGGTTACGTCCCGAGAAGTTCGATGGACTAACAGAACCATGGAAAGTCGAGAAATGGATAAGAGAAGTGGAGTTGATCTTTGAAGCATTGGAGTGCAACGAGCAAGAAAAGCGTCGTCTTGCTACGTTCTAGCTCACTTATGCCGCCGCAGATTGGTGGGAGGCTAAACGAGCCACTATAGGAATAAACGCTACAAGAGCAATGCCTTGGGAGATATTCAAGGGAAGATTTTTGGAGAAGTATTTTCCAAAAGATGAAAAGGATCAACGGGAGAAGAATTTCTTGAGCTTAGTTCAAGGAGATTGGACAGTGAGAGAATATACTACACAGTTTGAATGACTATCTCAATTCGCCCAGCATATGATTGATACACCGCAGAAGAAGGCGAAGAGATTTCACCAGGGACTGAATCCTCATCTTCGCCATATGACGATTGGTTACCTTAACCAAATTTTTGAAGGACTAGTCAGACTTATTGTAAGTCTAGAGAAGGATGCATATCCAGTACAGTGACCACAGATGAATCGACTTCAATCGTCAAGAGGGTTTCTGCAAAAGAATTTCCAATCATAGCTACCGAGGAATACCCAAGGTTGGAGACCACAAGGGACTTTCCAAAGTAACAAGAGAACCTGGGAAGGACCCAGGAAACCTCAATAGGTTTATAATCGACCCCAGTAATATCCATAGCAACGATCACAACCTCAAGCACTATTAATAGCCCCGCCAAACAAAATTGGAGAATGTTTTAACTGCGGAAAGCCAGGGCACATTTCCAAGTTTTATACGGTTTCCAAGGTTAACCACAGTATGGGTGATAACTGTCAAAATTGTAACAAACTAGGGGACTTGAGAAAGGATCGTCGTGCACCATGAGGAGGATACTGCGGGGTACTAGTTCAAGGGATTCAAGGACCTCCAGATCAGACCAGGATGAATGCGTTAATCCCAGGGAAAGGAGGATTTAATTCCGATGAACAGTAGTATTTGGAAGGTACGCTTTTACTCTTTCATAGTCCAGTTAAAGTTTTATTTGATACTGGAGCTGCATGTTCTTTTATTACTGTTAGGATTGTACGTTAGTTGGGTTTAGAACCCCAGATACTTGAGCCAACACTGAATGTTGTGTCACCTTTGGGAGTGACTGTTAAGTTGGGTAAAGTATGTAAGGATTGTCCACTGACTTTGGGAGATCAAAATCTTCCAGTTGACTTGGTAGTTCTATCGATGACACAGTTTGACATCATCCTAGGAATGGATTGGTTGACTAAGTACAATACAAACCTAGATTGCCCTACTAGGACGATTACATTTCCAACACCGGGGTGTCCGACGATTAGATTCCAGTGTCAGCTGACAAGGGATATGTTCGTAACAAGTGGGATAGCTACAATCGAGAGCACGTATACGAAACCCCAAATGGATTAGATTCCTACTATACAAGACTTTCAGGATGTATTTCATGATATTAAATACAAGACTTTCAGGATGTATTTCAGGATATTAAAGGACTTCTACCGAAAAGAGAAATAGACTTTTGTATTGAATTAGTACCTGGAACATTGTTGATATCTTAGACTCCGTATAGGATAGCACCAATTGAGATGTTAGAATTGAAAAGCAAGTCCAAGAACTTGAAGATTTAGGTTTTGTTCGTCCAAGTACATCACCTTGGGGAGCACCAGTTATATTTGTAAAGAAGAAGGAAGGGACACTTTGACTCTGTATGGACTACAAGGAGTTAATAAGGCCACAATCAAGAATATATATCCACTACCTCGGATAGACGACCTATTCGACCAGTTATAGGAATCAAGGATTTTCTCTAAGATCGATCTACGTTTGAGATATCACCAGTTATTAGTTCGACCAAAGGATGTGTTGAAGACTGCGTTCAGGACGAGGTACGGGCATTATAAGTTTCTAGTTATGCCTTTTGGGTTGACAAATGCACCAGCAGTATTCATGGACTTAATGAATAGAGTAATCAGACCCTATCTAGATAAATTCATTATAGTGTTCATCGACGACATACTGATCTACTCAAAGACAGAAGAAGATCACAAGGATCACTTATAGATTGCTTTGCAGACACTTTGAGATAATAAGTTGTATGCAAAGTTCAGCAAGTATGAATTTTGGTTATGGGAAGTCAAATTCTTGGGACATGTTAAATCTCAAGACGGTATTTCATTACACTCATCTAAGATCAATGCAGCCTTAAGCTGGAACTGACCAACCAATGCTACAGAAGTTAGAAGTTTTCTCGGTCTAGCAGGATATTACAGAAGATTTGTAGAAGGATTCACCAAGTTAGCAGGACCTTTAACAAATTTGACGAGGAAGGAGACAAAGTACGAATGGACAGACAAGCATGAGGGAGCATTCCAGGAGTTAAAAGAAAGATTGACTTCAGCACCAGTACTTGCGATACCTAAGAGTGGAGAAAGATATATGATATATAGTGATGCATCGCACCAAGGACTTGGTTGTGTACTGATGCAAGATGGGAATGTTATTACATATGGATCAAGACAGTTGAAAGTACATGAGAAGAATTATCGGATGCATGATCTAGAATTAGTAGCAATAGTATTTGCATTAAAGATTTAGAGACACTATCTCTATGGAGAAAAGTTTGATCTATTTTCCGATCACAAGAGTTTGAAGTATTTGTTCTCTCAGAAGGAGTTGAACATGCGACAACGGAGATGGATGGAGTTACTCAAGGACTATAGCTTTTCATTACAGTACCATCCAGGTAAAGCGAATGTTGTACAGGATGCTTTGAGTCATAAACCTCGATCGATTAGTCATCACTGCATTATTAATTCAAGATTGGAACACATTAGAAGTGTTAGCTGAATTCAAACTTCAGCTAGTGGGACCAATGGAAAGATAATATTTTGGATGCCTTATGGTACAACCAACTTTGAACAATCGTATCATAGAAGCTCAACAGACAACAGAAGATTTAAAGTTATGGTTCGCGAAGATATAAGCCAAGGAGCCAGAGATCTGGAGTATCAGTACAGATGGAGCCTTACGATGTAAAGGTAGACTCTGTGTACCTGACAAAGAAAATCTCCAAAAAAAAATATTGGATGAAACTCATAAGTCACGGATGACTATTCATCTGGGAGGTACGAAGATGTACAAGGATATGAAGAGGAATTTCTGGTGGGAAGGAATGAAGAGAGAAATAGCTGAGTATGTATCTCAATGTCTTACTTGTAAACAAGTAAAGGCAGAACATCATAAACCACCTGGACTTCTATAGCCATTACCAATTCCTCAATGGAAATGGGAACACATCACCATGGATTTCATGGTAGGATCGCCAAAGTCACAACAAAACCATGATGTTATTTGGGTAATCATGGATCGACTTACAAAGACGGCACATTTTATTGCCTACAGTATGACATTTTCAGTAGAACGTTTGAGCCGGATGTATCTGCAAAACGTAGTATGGTTATACGGAGTACCTATTTCTATAGTGTCAGATCGAGATTCACGTTTTACTACAGAGTTTTGGAAGAGCCTCCAAACAGTAATGGGAACGACATTAAACTTGAGTTCAGCTTTCCATCCGCAGACTAATGGTCAGACTGAATGAGTTAATTAAGTAATGGAGGACATGTTACGTGCTTGTGTCATTGATTTTGAGAATTCTTGGGAGACGCACTTACCTTTGATTGAGTTTGCCTATAATAATAGTTATCATTCGAGCATAGGAATGGAGCCGTTTGAAGCTTTGTATGGAAGACCTTGCCGATCGCCGCTTTGTTGGACTGAAGTCGGAGATACTCAACTTCTTGGGCCAGCAATGGTACGAGAGACCAATGAAAAGATCCAGATAGTGCGTGAGGTGATGAAGACAGCTCAGACTCGACACAAGAGTTATGCTGACAAGCGACGCAAAGACTTGAAGTTTACTGTTGGAGATTACATTCTACTCAAGGTTTCACCTGTTCGAGGCATTGTTAGATTTGGTCAGAAGAGAGGTAAGTTATCATCACGATTTATCGGACCATTCGAGATTCTAGACCATGTTGGAAAAGTTGCTTATCGCCTTGCATTGCCACTGAAGATGTCAGGAGTGCACAACGTTTTCCACATTAGTATGTTGAGGAAGTGTGCCCACAACCCAACGTACAAGATCAACTTTGAGGATATTAAAGTCAACAACAATGTTACATTCAACGAAGGACCAGTTCATGTTTTGGATTGAGGGATCAAGAAGCTCAGGAACAAGGAGATTCCGCTAGTCAAGGTTCAGTGGAAACATCATGATGAAGGAGAAGCTTCATGGGAGCTAGAGTCAGAGATGCGTGTGAAGTTTCTGTTTTCGTTTTAGCCTCATTTGCTTTTGAGTTCAAGGACGAAATCTTTTAATGAGTGGTGGATAATGTAATACCCTGAATTTTTGGAGAGTATTAATAAATAAAACTTCATTCTATAAACTTTTCTTCCTATTGGTGAAATTTGGTTACCAATCGATTACCATTCATCCCAATCGATTGACACTTTTTGGTTACCAATTGATTGACATGTTCCCAATCGATTGCCATTTTACCGACTAAAATTGATTATGTGTTAACATACCAATCGATTAACATTCTTCTCAATCGATTGCCTTCTAATATTTGTTTCCAATCGATTGACTTGTGTCCCAATCGATTGACATAAGCTGAGATAAGTTTTCATCTTTTCTTTAGCTTTGAACGTGTGGCACTCTCATACTCTATATATATGTATCCCTTTTAGGCCTTGGGTCTGTTTGGTTGGTTTTTGGTTGAGAAAGAGAGTGTTGATATATTTATATACATCCCTACATATATATTCATATATCTATACACACCCACATACATTGCCTTGGCAGCTGGGAAGAAGAGAAGAAGAAGAGAAGAACAAGAAGGACAAAGAGAAAAAGAAAGAGAAGAGAGAGAGAGAGAGCTAGGCGGAGGAGAAGAAAGAGAAGGAGGAAAGAGAGAGCCTGAGAATTCACAAACCAAATGCACACTAGGTGAGTTCTAAACTCACTGGGTCCCTTTATTTGATGTCTTTACAAGTTATTATGAAGCTTAGACCTGTTATATGCATGTGGTGTACGTTTATATATGCTGTTTTACAATCTGCTAGTGAAGATGAAGTGTCAATCGATTGGCATAAATACCAATCGATTGCCATCAGTCAGGACCCAATCGATTGAATAGAATTCTAATCGATTGACATTATTACATTCCCAATCGATTTCCATGAGTAGCAATCGATTGACATAGTTTTTATCTCAATCGATTGGACCTTTTACCAATCGATTGGTATGGGCAGAACATGGATTCCTTTGCCTGTTTATTATGTTAAGGGTTCGGTTATGCGATTCTAGATTTAGACTTCCGTTATGCGATTTTGGGTTAGACAGGGATAATATGACAACAAAGTTAAGTATAATTATACAGAATGGATAAGAGTAATAACATGGGTAACCCGTTGATTCTTGTAAGAGTTCAATGTCCATTTTCTTTTAATCTGAGTAGTCAGGCCACATGGGAATTGTCGTGTATTGATATTAGAACGTAACTCAGGTAGGTTTGATAAGTTCTGGGAATGGTACATGGAAAGATGCCTGGTCATGTTATGCGTTCACATGCGGTGGATGGTTTACATCCTTAACGAGCAGTCAGCGGGACCATGTAGTCCTAAGGTATCCAGATGATCTACATTATATCCTTAACAAGCGGTGGATGGTTTATATCCTTAACGGGTGGTGGATGGTTGATCACTGGTATATAGTGATAAGTCGTAGCAATAGATTTGATGTGCTGTTATTCAAAGCGTTATATCCCTGACATGTAGTGGATGGTTTATATCCTTAACGAGCGGGGGATGGACTGACGTGGTGTCCATGAATGCGGTGGATGGTTTATATCCTTAATGAGAAAATGGACAAAATGATGGTATATCTACATTTGTGAAACGATTGAGTCTGTTCATTCAGTCAGAATGTGTTAATATCGATGTTTGAAATGATAAGGGTTAGTTTACGAGATTGAATAAGGAACAAGGTATTATTATTATTATTATGATAATAAGACATTAAATTGTGTTTTCATAAGCTTGTGTCTACTTCAGATAACTAGTACCTTGTTAGTTTATACTCACTCAGCTCTTAGTAAGCTGACGACATTTTATTGCCTGGACTTTCCCCTATCCAAACTATCCTGTACCTTATTCTGCAGGTGATGGATCCTACAATAACAATTGCTACACTGAGGGTGATTTCACAGAGGGTGGCCCTACTAATGTCGGTTATGCCGGAGAAGGCTACTATGCTAACGACTACCTTTACGCCAGCTAAAGATCTGAAGATGTGAATACAGTTTATCTAGTTTATGTTTAAGCTTTATATCACTGTTGAACTGGTTTAGTTAGCGGGTACTTAGGCATATGTTGTCTTCAGACCTTTTGTGATCCTGTGGACCACACTCTGATAGTTTGTAATAGTATTACTGTTGTTATATTCAAGTTGACTACTATTCTTATTTGGAATAGTACTATGTGGTGTGGAAGGTAGTGATATTCACCAGTAATTCCCTATGGACCCATAAAGGAAATTTATTTTTCTCTATTTATGCTGTTCCGGGGCGTGACATGTCGGCATGTATCATTTTCATGCTGATGAAGTAATTGTGGATTCCATGGCAATACACAAATTTGATTCCATAAATCGACGCAGATTGTTGATTTATCATTTTTGAGACAATAAATTTCATGGTGAAGCTGGCTTATTTCTTCATTCTACCAATGAATTTGATCGTGATAGAATTGTAGCCATGCTTTGTAGAACATTTCTCACCACTCTATAGTCCCACCAGGCATGCCAAATTATTTGTTCTTATTATTTTGCTTAGAGCATGGCACAGCTGTTTGAAGCTTGATTTTGTATGTGTGAACGCAAACGTGGTTTTTCCTAATACTTTGTGCAATTGGTGCACGATCTGACTTTTATCGTAATGGCAATTGTTAAAAACTAGTAGAAAAGCACCCTAGTTAAGGTTCTTTGACAGTCTTGAATCACACAAGTCAAATAATGTCATAAAGATATGAGAAGTAACCAAATAAATCAACAAGATTTAAATGTATTCAAAGTACCTTGAAGAGAATGGTCATTCTGTTGATCAAAAACATGGAACTAATATTAATGTAAGAACTTAAGAACAGGTTATGAGTTGAAGTAAAGTTATACAGAGATGAAAAAACACAAAAGGAATGCTTTGTAAAAGGTGCAATGTGTTTGGTATGCTTTTTGCTTTTGTTAAAAACTAGTAGGAAAGTAACACATTCGGTAGTCCCACCGGGCGTGCCAAATTGTTTGGCTCTTATTATTTTGCATTGGGCATGCCAGACCTGTTGTAGCTCGATTGTGTGACTAAATTAGCAAACATGATTTTTCCTCAAATATTGTGCAAGTGGTGCACAATCAGACTTCTATCCTATTAGGATTGCCAAAAAATAATAGAATAGCATCCTGGTTATATGTTCTTTGACATTATTGAAGCATACAAGTCAAAAAGTTATGAAAATTGAAATAAAGCAAGGCTTTGAAAGTGGAAATATATTGCTTGAAAGGAAATTACAAAGAAATAAAACTACTTAAGAAAGTATAATACAATAATGCAAGAACACTAAAGAAATATGAAAGCTACTGAAAGGCTTAAAAGAAAAACAAAAGGGAATGCTTTTGGGATTTGTTTGTGTGTTGATCGGGGCTGTTGGTGAGCTGTTGGAGAGGAGTTGTTGTTGGAGCTTGATGTGTATATATAGAGGAAGAGGCTAATATGTTGGTCCAATGACTGTGGTTTACTTTCACGTAAAGTCTTCTGCCATTGGAACTCACAATTGAATTAAAACTTGTAATTATTCCTAGGCCCACCACATGCCAAGATATACACACATTTAAGCCTGATGCTATGGGCAAATGGTCCTGTCAACATTTTTCTCTTTGCTCGACAAGAAATTTGTGAAGCAAAAGTTTTAGTCATGATGGGCATGTGCCCTACATGACGTCATGATGTATGATGAACTTGCCTATTACTCTAAAACTCAAGAGGCCGATGGTTTTTGTTGTGTGATAGGTGGTGGTTTGGTGTGTATTGATTGTATACAGAAAACACAAACCATGAAAACCATAATGACATTGGCCCTTCACGGTTTGATTGTAGTGAAAAAAAAGAAGGAAGAGGTGGCCAAAGGAAAAATGTCTTTGTGGTCCAAGGCTCCAAGTTTGTGTTGTCCAAAGTCAGGAAATGACAAAAGGTGGCCCCCGCCATGTGATAGATGATTGAATATATTGGAGCTACCAAAGGGCCAAAAGTCCATTCCAAATTGTGTTTTGAACTCTTCATGAGTTCAAGGCCGAATGAACAAAAGGACAGAAATGGTCATGGACGAAGTGATGTCAGTCCGATAGCCTTGACATGATTAAGCTTGGCTGGTCATGATAAGAGACAATTTGACTTCAAGTATCCAACCAACTGAACATGGCCCAACATGATGGAACACTTGTATATAGCATCTTTCAGCAAACACTTTCCTAAGGTCATGCTAGATGGCTTCCAAAGCAATGATTACGGTCGATGGTCATTTGCTTGGATGCACAACCTTGCTCAAACAAATCCTAACATGGTCGAATGGCTAACTAAGGAAAACCCAACAAACCTGTGACCATTTTGTTGATGTCCACGTGACGTGATTAGACATGTGAGGTGGCCCACCATGTCATCATTCGTTTTGACAAAATGCTTAGTATGTTCATCCATATGAATTTCAATTGTGTGGCAGGGGTGTGATCGGTGGTAAGTCCGATGAGTTTCATGGGCAATTATTTTTCCAACCATATTTGAAACTTTTTATTTTTAAATACTCATGTGTTTGTGTATTTAACATTTGGTCTGGATTGGCAAGTGTCCTTTTAGTCCGAATGCTCACATTCACTCATTCATGTCTTGCACTTTTGACCAAATGCCCCAAACAATCGGTCATGCGACAAAATGCATATTTTGGGTGCAAATAATTGCCCCCTTAGCTCTTTAAAAAGTGAAAGAAGTGGATTATTGAAGAGCTATTTTTATCAGTCTGAATAGAACATTGACTAAATTAGTATTTGATTTCGGTCCTCAATGCCTTTTGATAATAATATAACTTCAAAAAGAACCACCAAATTAAAGACAACATTTGGTGAGATCCATAAAGCCAATATGAATGAGCGTTTTTAGAAGCCAAACAATTAATTGGCTTAACACAAAAAGTGTTTTTGGCAACAAAAATGCAAAAATACTTTAACAATTCTTTAAGAGTTAGTTTTCTCAAAAGAATATACTAAAATACAAATAACAAACATTTGACCGATTTTGTGTTAATCGGTCCTTGTGTGTCACGCCTTGGAGCAGTAAAAATAGAGAAAAATAAATTTCCTTTTTAGGTCCATAGGGAATGACAAGTTAAAGTCACTACCATCAGCATAACATCCTTTTCCAGCTTAACCGGCATCAGTACTAGGGCCATCCTCTACGTATTCCCCTTCTGGGTAGTAGCCTTCATCATAAGCTCCATTATCTGCATTAAAAGGGACAGGGTAATCTGGACAGGGGAATGTCCAGGCAATAACGACTATCAGCTTACTGAGAGCTGAGTGAATAGAAACTCGCAGGGTATCAAAAATATAACGTATAACAAGTTATTGAAGTGTTTAAGATATAGTTATACTAAATAATGTCTTCTTTGTATTCCAAAGTCGCAACTCAACCCTTATCGTCTGATTATTCCAAGACCGATAATCAACCTACTCTGACTACAAAAGACTCTGACTACAAAAGAACAGCCTCAATCATTTCACATATATAGACATACCATCATTCTTTCCATTGGTCATTAAGGATATAAACCATCCACTGCATTCATGGACACCACGTCAGTCCATTCCCCGCTCGTTAAGGATATAAACCATCCATCGCATGTCAGGGATACAACAATTTGAATAACACCACATCAAATCTATTGCCACGACTTATCGATGTGCACCAGTGATCCACCATCCACCGCTCATTAAGGATATAAACCATCCACGCTTATTAAGGATATAACATGGATCATCTGGTTACCTTAGGACTATATGGTCCCGCTCACTGCTTATTAAGGATATAACCCATCCACCGCATGTGAACGCATATCATGACCAGGCGTTCGCCTGCGTACCATTCCTAGAACTTATCAAACCTACTTAAACTCAATATTACTATCAATACATGACAATTTCCAAGTGGGCCCGACTACTCTTATTGAAATGAACGGATATCGAACTCATACAAGAATAGCATATGATAAACGTCATTATCTTAATCTATTATTCTTAATCATACTTATCTGTGTTCGTGACATTATCCCCTGATCCACCCAAAATCGCATAATAGAAGTCCAAAATGAGAATCGAATCTTAGAACCTCAAATATATTAAACTTAGGAAACAATCCATATTTTGCAAAGTTCGATCGATTGAAACCATTTCGATCAATTGAGGAAAACTAAAGTTCGAGCGATCGAAGTCACTTTGATCGATTGAACTGTCGATCGATTGAACCCTGTTCAATCGCTCGAGAGTCGTCTTCTCCAGCAGATTCTGAACATCATATAAATAAACATCTTAGGGACGCGTTATATACATCTAATCACACCAAAAGCTTGTAAGACATTGTAATAAAGAGACCAAGTGAGTAAAGACTCACTTAGGGTGCATTTGGCAAAGCTTGAACTCTGAGCTTCTCCAATGGCTTTTCCTTCCTCTCTCTTCTCCTCTCTTCGTCTCTATCTCTCCTTCTCTTTCTATTCTTCTCCCGATTCTTCTTCTTCTCTGTTACTCTCTCTCTCTCTTTCTCTCTCTCACACACAACATATATATACATATCGTATATGTGTGTATAATATATGTATGTGTATATATATGTGAAACACACACTCACAATTCTCTCAACTCACAAAGTTTCAGCAAAACCCAATACACACACGAACACAATATATATATATGGGGAAAGGGTGTCACACCCCGATTTTGGAAAGCCAAACAATTAGCCTAGAACTGCATCCAGACTACTATTCTACTATCCAACTATTGGAGCGAACACCACTACACCCAACCTATTAAAACTTTTTAATGAAAATAGATCCATTCTTAAAAGCCTGATTAAAACATTTATAATAAATCTCCATTTTTTCACCACATTTCCATTTAAAAAAAACACGCATGCGGTTCCGAAAATACTTAAATATATTTGATTAAAGCTACAATAACTAAATAACTTAAATTGAAAAGTGGAAGCTAAAAAAAACATTTCTAAATTCATATTAATAATAAAAATCTTTCCATTTACAATTAAAGCTTTGAAAGAATAACCTTTATTACAACCTCTGATCAGAGCTACTAAACGTCCCAATACCAACTACAATAATGGCCCACAATACCAAATAAAAGAAAATAGCAAATGAATAGTAAAGGTCTTCATGCCTTCAAGCAAATCCATGCAATCCAACAGTCATACCGCTCTACTCCTTAATCAGCAAAAACGGCTGCGTTTCCCGAGAAACGCCCCCGCATGATAAACATCACATGGGTCAGCATTGTATAACAACACTGGTATGAGTAAACACGCCCCAGTCTCAAGGATCACTCGTGGTCCCCTCGACTCCAACCCAACAATAATCAATTAACATAATAATACCAAATAAATTTCCACGAGGTTGGGAATCCGCTGGGCTCCTCCCTTTTTTGGCAACAAATACATACAGAGTTGTAGGCAGAATTGTAGTTCCATATGTGAGTGAGGACAAGCGGTAGTTTTCCCGAGTCATGGCGGCATTTGTTCTACCCACAAAGTAAAAAGAAACACTTACTCTTAAATAACATGGTGAGCTAAAGCCTGCATACACTGGTTAGTGGGCCCAGCATCCTGCACCTCGAGAGTTAACACCAATCCTTAGTATCATAATAAGCAATTCTCCAATACCAAATCATTTTATCAATTTCTTTCGCATTATACTACGGTAACCATTCTGAGTTTCAATTTTATGTTTCGCAACAGCTTATCCATTTGCATTTAACGCTCGACAATCACTGTCATTTTTTTTTTGTCCTAGGTTCACCACTAAGGTTACCCTACTTATGGTCAACTTGTTTTTTTATGAACGATTCATTATTCAATTTCCTAGCTTCAACACTTGGCCATCCTCTATGGTACAGCCCACACATATACCCATGTGTACCCGGACATACTACCAACATTCACTTCTGGTGCCAGTGTGGTTGGGATATTAACCAAACCAGGTATACACAATGGAAGATCGGTCAATATGCCTAGACGTCTATAAATTAAGCCGAGCATAAGGCTTAGGCCAGCTTGATCATGAAGCCACTAGCAAAAAGGGTACACTCAGCAAGTTGAGCTACCCAAAAATCATATCACACAACGGGGAACAGTGAATACTAAGGAAATTGAAACCATTTATTTTTTTACCATCTAGGTTAACTCACATAAGTACCCATTCATGAGGGTTTAATTATGTCATTGACCACTTTAGAAATTTATCATTTATTCCTTGGATTATCATTATCTGATTATTCATGATAAAGCCCTTGCGCAAAAATTCTATTCACGTCTCTAACGTAGTATTTCCACAATCATCATTTAATACCGCACATAGCATAAGTTATAGCATTTAAAACCAGCACTCAACGGTATTATTTAAAACTGTCCCAAACAAACATTAAATTAAACAGCCCCAAAACCAACCTGGGTTAAAATTGTTCCTCATAATAATTCCGCACAAAGAAAATCTCTAAAAATTTTCATAAACATAATTCAAAATTCGGAGTTGACATTTACAGCTACTGTAATATGAATTTTCTGCCCAAACGGTGCAAAATTGGGAAAAACACCATTAAACGAAAAACGTGCAAAATCGCATTTTACATTAACTACCATGAACAGTTTTACCGAAAACAAAAAGTATGAATTAATATGAATTATTCTCTAAAACAGATTTAAGAGTTTTCTTCAATTTTAACCAAATCCGAATTTGTGTTAGTCTTTTTTTTTTCTTCAATTTTCTAAATAACTCATATCCAACCTTTGATATATATATATGTACATATCACTATAGATTTGTATCTATATAAACACCCATCCATACGATTTATTCATATTATAATGAACACAAATCGAAAAACAATCAAAACTACGAATCAACCCTACAAATCTAAATGTTTACTCACCGACTTGGGAAAAGAAAGATGATGTTGATGATGGTGAACTCCCTTCTTTTCTCTTCTCTTCTCTTTTTCTTCTCCTTCTAGGTGGCTAGGGTTACCTCTTCTCTCTTTGTCTCTTGTTCTCTCTCTCTCTCTTGAGGCTGCTCTTTTTTTTTTCTTCTTTTTTTAGGGTAATACTTGGGACACAACCTTCATACAACTTTCATACAACCTCTCTAAAAGATGTGTCTATCTCTTTCCTGTGTCACTGTGGGGTCCAGTGACATCACAGGAGAGAGATAGACACATCTTTTGGGGAGGTTGTATGAAAGTTGTATGAAGGTTGTGTCCCAAATATTACTCTTTGTTTTAGCTAACCCTAGGATATATTATCTATGTATATACATTTAATACACACATAATACATATATTATAACACTCACACAAATATTAATAATCTCGTTTTTCTTCTTATGGGCTCACAAAAGAGACCCATATGAGCCCAGAATGTAACCCAAACTACTAAAATGGCTAGTCCAAAGGGTACTCATGCCCCGGGTACTTTATTTTAGTACCAGATACACTATTTGACACATTCGTGAGCCTGTAAACACTATATAAAAATAATACATATCAACCCTTCACCTTTTTTTTTTTTACAAACATAAATTAAAAAAATATAACACTCAAACTAAACGGATTCGCTAACGATTTAATTTATGGGTTCTCCAAGTTTTAAATTTTCAATCACGTGTCTTACATAGGCACACTCATATAATATTGCTAACTAAAAATAATAATTAAAATAATTATTTACACACTTAAAAATTTTAGGGTTATTACATTCTACCCTCTTTAAAGAAATTTCGTCCCGAAATTTGAAGCGGCGATAAATACACATGGCAGTCATCAATAAAGTTAAACACGTAATTTCAAACAAAGCATTGATTACGTTTAACTCTCAACTATACGAGACCATGTACGTCGAGCGACTAATCCAAACAAGGAAACCCTTATCTATATACCTTATTCTTATATAGTCAATCCTCAAACGTTAACAAATAATTCAAAACACAAATATTGATGCAAAACATGTGAATACAAACTATACATGCAACATGCTCGCAGTTAATCAAGGATTCTAACTATATGCCCGTATTTACCTCTTACCATGTCCCCCATTACACCTCCTTAGGATACCCATACTTACTATTCAAACATGCCGCTTCAATAATATACGTAACTCTGTACTGGAAATAAGACTGTAAAGATAATAATGTGGTTGGAAATAAACCAACATGTGTTCAGATCCGTCATAGTTGTAGAAAATAGAAATATCGTTGATCCGATAGATGCTCCAGAATATAATAGAAAGACCGAATAAAGATACAAGAATTATGCTCCATGCCAAAATACTTGTTGATAAATACAGCTCCATAATAAGAAATCCGAGATGCCAGAATAATAGAATCCATATAAGATGCTAGTCGGTAATAAGGAAAATAATATATAAAATTTTCCGATAATAATAAATTTTCCGATACTTCTTCAGAATAATAATCTCTCGGATAATATGCCTGTAAATACCAGATAATGCAGAAGGCTCGCTAATAACAACATAAATCCACTGGGCAGGAGCTCCTCGGTTCATTATCCTCCAACTCTCCTCTACTACCCGTCATACC
The DNA here is from genome assembly GCA_033977485.1 of Hydrangea macrophylla. NCBI lineage: Eukaryota > Viridiplantae > Streptophyta > Magnoliopsida > Cornales > Hydrangeaceae > Hydrangea > Hydrangea macrophylla. The sequence goes on along the minus strand of CM066990.1, from coordinate 4,652,037 downwards.
AACAATATGTATACATGCACTACTATGCAACTTATAATAAACAAATGATTTCAAAAAATTAACAGGTAATGATAGGCTCGGAAAGTTACACAATTAATTGATTGAAAAAAATTAAATAACATGTAGGCAACACATGGATAACACATAAATACACATCACTTGAAACCTAAATAATCTGCGACCTATAGCTCTGGCCTACTAACACAATGCCGAGGATCCCCTAGACTCCTCCCAATCTAAGTCAACCAAAAGCTCTGATATCAAACTGTCACACCCCGATTTTGGAAAGCCAAATAATCAGCCAAGAATTGAATCCAGACTACTATTCTACTATCCAACTATCGGAGTGAACATCACGAAATCCATCCTATTAAAACTTTTTAATGAAAAAAGACTCGTTCTTAAAAGCCTGATTAAAACATTTATAATAAATCTCCATTTCTTTCTAAAACGAAACTACCACATTTCCATTCTAAAAAAAACACTCATGCGGTTCCGAAAATACTCAAATATATTTGATTAAAGCTACAACAACTAAATCACTTAAATTGAAAAGTGGAAGCTAAAAAAAACATTTCTAAATTCTCATTAATAATAAAAACCTTTTCATTTACAATTAAAGCTTTGAAAGAATAACCTTTATTACAACCTCTGGTCAGAGCTACTAAACGTCCCAATAAAAACTACAATAATGGCCCACAATGCCAAATAAAAGAAAATAGCAAATGAATAGTAAAGGTCTTTAGGCCTTCAAGCAAATCCATGCAATCCAACAGTTATACCAGTCTACTCCTTAATTTGCAAAAACGACTGCGTTTCCCGAGAAACACCCCCGCATGATAAACATCACACGGGTCAGCATTATATAACAACACTGGTATGAGTAAACATGCCCTAGTCTCAAGGATCACTCGTTGTCCCCACGACTCCAACCCAACAATAATAAATTAACATAATAATACCCAATAAATTTCCCTAAGGTTGGGAATCCGTTGGGCTCCCTCCCTTTCTTGACTACAAACACATACAGAGTTGTAGGCAGAACTGTAGTTCCACACCTGCGTGAGGACAAGCGGTCATTTCCCCGAGTCATGGTGGCAGTTTGTTCTACCCACAAAGTAAAAATAAACACTCACTCTTAAATAACATGGTGAGATAAAGCCTGCATACAATGGTTAGTGGGTCCACCATCCTGCACCTCGAGAGTTAGCACCAATCCTTAGTATTATAATAAGCAATTCTCCAATACCAAATCATTTTATCAATTCTTTTGCATTATACCACGATAACATTTCGAGTTTTCAATTTCATGTTTCGCAACAGTTTATCCATTTGCATTTAACGCTCTACAATCACTGACATTTTTTTTTTTGCCCTAGGTTCACCACTAAGGTCACCCTACTCGTGGTCAACTTATTTTTTTATGAACGATTCATTATTCAATTTCCTAACTTCACCACTTGGCCACCCTCTATGGTACAGTCCACACATATATCCCATGTGTGCCCGGACATACTACCAGCATCCACTCCGGTGCCAGTGTGGTTGGGATATCAACCAAACCAGGTATACACAACGGAAGATTGGTCAATATGCCTTGATATCTATAAATTAAACCGAGCATAAGGCTTAGGCCAACTTGATCACGAAACTACTCGCAAAAAGGATACACTCAGCAAGTCGAGCTACCAAAAAAACATATCACACAATGGGGAGCGGTGAACACTAAGGAACTTGAAACCATTTATTTGTTTACCATCTACGTTAACTCACATAAGTACCCATTCATGAGGGTTTAATCACGTCATTAACCACTTCAGAAATTTATCATTTATTTCTTGGATTATCATTATCCGATTATTCATGATAAAGCCCTTGCGCAAAATTTCTATTCACGTCTCTATCATAATATTTCCACAATCATCATTTAATACCGCACATAGCATAAGTTATAGCATTTAAAATCAGCACTCAACGGTATTATTTAAAACTGCCCTAAACAGACATTATATTAAACAACCCCAAAACCAACCTGGGTTGAAATTGTTCCTCATAATAATTCCGCACAAATAAACATCTCTAAAAATTTTCATAAACATAATTCAAAATTCGGAGTTGACATTTACAGCTACTGTAATATGAATTTTCTGCACAAACGGTGCAGAATTGGGAAAAACACCATTAGACAAAAAACATGAAGAATCATTTTTTACATTGACTAATGCGGACAGTTTTACCAAAAACAAAATGTATGAATTAATACGAATTATTCTCTAAAACAAATCTAAGAGTTTTCTTCAATTCTACCCAAATTCGAATTTGTGTCAGTCTTTTTGTTTTCTTCAATTTTCTAAATATCTCATATCCAACCTTTGATATATATATATATGTATATATCACTATAGATCTGTATCTATATAAATACCCATTCATACGATTTATTCATATTACAATGAACACAAATCGAAAATCAATCAAAACTACGAATCAACCCTACATATCTAAATGTTAGCTCACCGACTTGGGAAAAGAAAGAAGATGTTGATGATGGTGAACTCCCTTCTCTTCTCTTCTCTTATCTTTTTCTTCTCCTTCTAGGTGGCTAGGGTTGCCTCTTCTCTTTTTGTCTCTTGTTCTCTTTCTCTCTCTCTCTCTCTCTCTCTTGAGGCTGCTCTTTTTTTTTCTTCTTTTGTTTTAACTAACCCTAGAATATATTATCTATGTATATACATATAATACACACACAATACATATATTATAACACTCACACATATTAATAATCCCGTTTTTCTTCTTATGGTCTCACAAAAGAGACCCATATGAGCCCAGAATGTAACCCAAACTACTTATATGGCTTGCCCAAAGGGTACTCATACCCCGGGTACTTAATTTTAGTACCAGATACACTATTTGACACATTCGTGAGCCTTTTAACACTAAATAAAAAAAATACATATCAACCCTTCACCTTCTTTTTGCAAACATAAATTAAAAAAATATAACACTCAAACTAAACGGACTCACTAACGATTTAATTTATGGGTCCTCCAAACTTAAAATTTTTAATCACGTGTCTTACATAGGCACACTCATATAATATTGCTAACTGAAAATAATAATTAAATAATTATTTACACACTTAGAAATTTTAGGGTTGTTACAAAGGGGGTGCAGATGGCCATGTTTGCGGGCAACTTGGAAATCAATGATTACAAGTTCGATCGATCGAAGGTAGTTCGATCGCTCGAGATTATATCAGTTAGGTTTGATCGATTGAAGAAAGTTTGATCGATTGAAGTGAGGACCACATCATAAATTTAGATCGGTAGGGTTTCGATCGCTCGAACAGGGTTCAATCGCTTGAACTTTGGAAATGCTCGATCGCTCGAAAGAGCCTCGATCGATCGAAGATGAAATTTCACATATGATCAAAGGAAGTATATAAAATCTCTCTGCGTAAATAATTATTGAAAATACAGGGTATTACATTGTGGGACTTGCTACCCTTGTGGTTTTGGGAATTCAACACCAGTGAGGGGCTCTTTAGCTGAATGGACAATTTTTGGCTTAGTACTTATAATTATTTTCTCATCGTCTTGCCCCCCTTGTGGCTTGAATGGTGTGGATCTAGTCCGATTAGAGACATCGGTCTTTTGACTAGTGGAGATATCAATACTTTTATTGACTTCATCGGTCCCATTGGACTGATTTTTGCTTGAATTTTCCTTAAGGTTCTTGATTTTCTCAAGAAATTGTGCGAAAAACTCCAAACTACCAGTCAACTTGCCATCTGATTTTGTTTCTTTTGGCCCTTCGTTAATATAATTTTGTACCTTAAACGGTGAACTTGGAAAAGCACTTGGTTCCTTTATCCATTCACTGCTTAAAAAATCCTCAAGAGACATGAAACCATCACCTTGTACTTTGGGTAGTGGATCGTCTATTCCACTTGAGGCTTTGAGGAGACCGATTTAACAATTTATTGGTCTCAAATCAGTGAATCTTATAGTAAAGATGACCGATCTCCTCATCATATCGGCATGTTTCATTTTCTTGCCGATGAAGTAATTGTGAATTCCATGGCAATACAAAGATTTGATTCCATAAATCGCCACAAATTGTTGATTTATCATTTTTGAGACAATAAATTTCAGAGGGAAGCTGGCTTATTTCTTCATTCCGCCAATAAAATTGATCGTGGTAGAATTGTAGTGCTTCGTATAACATTGCTCACCACTCAGTAGTTCCACCAGGCGTGCAAAATTGTTGGTCTTATTTTTTTGTTTTGGGCATACCAGAGCTGTTTGAAGCTTGATTGTGTATGCGTGAAGACAAACTTGGTTTTTCCTAATACTTTGTGCAAGTGGTGCATCATCGGGAGTGAACAAGTCCTAATTATACGTCATAATTTACATTTATTAGTACTTTTTATCCTGTTTTAGTGTACTTTTACTTTTTTTTCTATTTTCTGTCAGGATTTAGAGAAAAGTAAGGATTCTATGCTAAATAGGGTGAAAAAGTAGAAGAAAAGAAGCAGAAAAAGGCACCTCGCATGCGCGACCCGCTCGCGCAACTTATCGGAACCTCACTCGCGCGGCCCACTCTTGTGAGACCCCAAAATCGCGCTTATGCGGCCCGCTCGCGTGACCTTTGCCAAAAAGTGAAAACGTGTATTTCTGTGTACAGAAGATCCCTACATAAACAAAACTGCCTAATTGCATCCCAAATGTAAAATCCAGCAGTTTTAGTGCATATAGGTTTACGAAAGCTTCCAAACTTGCTCTAAATCTATAAATACTCTATTGTAAGTCAAATTTTGGGTTACACATTGTAGACACCCAATTTTGACCACACTGATAAGATTTAGGGTGGAAAACATCTTGGAGGATTCGATGATGAAAAGTACCCTGTGGAAGGTACTGGATTCCACACAATCGAAAGATCAAAACTTCGAAAAGTGACTTCAAGCTCAGAAAAGCCCTTTTCCATGCATAAATCCCGATTTTGTCAAAATCGCCTCTCATAATTCATATTAACTCAGGGTTATATGAACATAAAGTGTTCTAAACACAGTATTCTAGGTATCCATAGATTCAATTTCAAAGAAAAGTTTGAATCGACGTGCATTGATAAGCAATTTTGGAAAAGATGTCATTTGATTTCAAAAAGACAACAAAAGTTTTGGAGGACTTCTGGACTTCAATTGGACTTCAATTTTCATTATAAAACTTCCTGGAATATTTTATACTAAGATTCAACTCGACAGCTTTCCAATGGTATATAAACAGACGATTTCAGACACCAAAAAGCATTTTTATAAAAATCTGGAAAAGAAGTGAACGTAAAATTTTAAACAGAGCTTAACGGCAACCAGAGGAACTAGAAAAAGAAGTGGCAGGTCCCACATGTGGGGTGGCAGGCCCCACCTAAGCTGCCACCTCATACTTACCCCCTCTATCAAGCTTTTTTGGTTCCAGACCCTTCTAGAAGCCTCCCACTGCGAGGAAATTGCTTGGAAACTGTGTTTAGGCACTGAAATGGCCATTTTATCCCTTTTTTGCTCTCTGAAATCACTGTTTTAACCTTGAAACTTAAGAGTTAAGTTTCCAAAACTCTACATATAGATCTCATGCATCTCATATGAGATCATCTTAAGTGATCTTGGAATACTAGAGTACTAGTTCATATACTTGCAAGATATAAAAATATACTTTCAACTTAAGAGAGATTTCTTGTAATACCCTGTATTTTCCAGTATATATATATCCCTTGCACTTTCCTTAGTCTTTGGTGAGTTTGAGTTTCCAATCGATTGACATTCATCACAATCGATTGACACTTTTCAGATACCAATCGATTGACATGTTCCCAATCGATTGACATTCTACCGACTAAAATTGATGACGTGTCAACATCCCAATCGATTGCCATCTTCTTCAATCGATTGACATTATTCCAATCGATTGACATCAAATATCTGTCTCCAATCGATTGACATAGAGTCCAATCGATTGACATAAGCTGAGAAACATTTTCTTCTTTCCTTCAGCTTTGAACGTGTGGCACTCTTAAACCTTATATATACTTGTTCATTTGTGGCCTTGGGCCAAGTTTTGGCAGCCTTGGGAGAGAGAGATACATACCCTCTCATATATATATATACACACATATATATTGTATATATATTACACACACACACTCTCGGGTGGAGAGAAGGAGAAGAAGAAGAGGAGGAAGAGGAGACCAGAGAGAGAATAGAGATGGACAGAGAAAGAGAGAGGAAAGAGAACTCACCATAACCGCCGCCGCGGAACTCGGGACGCCGTCAACGGAACGCCGGGAGAGGTGAGTTTATTAACTCACTCAAGGAGGTTTGTTTTGTGATGTTTATGTGTGTATAATAACGTGCATGAGGAGGAAAGAGAACCCCAACGTTTTTATAATAAAAACCAGCAGTTTTGAGGAAGAAGACAGAGTTCAATCGATTGCCATAGAGTTCAATCGATTGATATATCAATCGATTGACATTATTCCAATCGATTGACATTAGTCCAATCGATTGACATTATTTCCAATCGATTGGGTAAGAGCAGAATGTTGTTTATCTATTGTTATATGTTATGAGCTGATTGTAATATACCCAAGCTGTTAATGGTTGTACCATACGTGATATTGGATATGTGCTTAGTCAACATGATACTACGTTAGCCTTATATGATGTTCATATTAATGTTACAAGATGAACTATTTATTATTAACTGTCGATATGAGATGCTCTAATGGTTAAGTAACTGCCATATGTTATTGACAAACTGAATAGTAGAACGGAATACAACAACATGTTAATAATCGGAAATGAGTAGATATGTTGAATACAGAGCATGTGGTATTTCCTGTACTTAGTATATGAGCATTTCACAACATGTGTCAGCATGCATGGGATAGTGATGTGAAGAGGTAAGAGAATCTGATAAGAAATGGAATAGTGTTATGACAAGATAAGAGAATCTGATAAGAAATGGAATAGTGTTATGACGAGATAAGAGAATCTGATGAGAAATGGGATATTGAGATGAAGAGATGAGAAGATATGATGAGAAATGGGATATGTGATTTATATGGAATAATGAGATATGTGTACTTGGATCCGTGGGATCAACGACTGACGAGTCGGGTGGACGTGGGATGGTTAGAGTTCCTAGTGCGCCTCTCGCTGTTGAAGACGTCCAGTGATGCGTATGCACTGTTGAAGACGTCCAGTGTACCGTTGAAGATGTCCGGCTAGTGCTCTAATGTATTCTCAGCTGTGTAGACGACCAGTGAGGGTATACGCATCGTTGAAGACGTCCGATGTGCCGTTCTATCGTTTACAGATAGGTGGTACCGTGTAGACGACCGGTGACCCTATCAAGGGATTGTGTGACCTATTGCCTAGTCGGGTGATTCCGATTGGCATTATTGTATCGACGAATGGATACTGATTGACATTAATGTATCGACTTATGGATACGGATGAGAATAAGGATATGAATATGAGAATGGTTAGTATGATGATGGTTCAGTCGTGGATTCAGCGTCCCGACGTAAAGGTATATGCATGGGATGGATGCATGGGTTACATGCATGGATTTGGTGAATACGTGATGAGATATATATGCCATGATGTTTACCCTGGTCATTACTTAATATGATTCCTGTTATCATTGATTCATGTATAGTTTAATCGGACCTTTGCTATGTCCGTGAGAGACGCCATTGTTAAGAGATTAACCGCATTCTAAGATGCTGAACAATAACGGTGAGGAGTGTTGTTTAGTGTACTCACTCAGCTTTGTATCCAAAGCTGATGGCGTTAATGCCCTGGACATTCCAATGTCTAGGGATTTGTAGGTCCTGAGGACTGAAGACTGATAGTTCTGCCAGACTTGGAGCTGAAGGCTGGAAGACGAAGATGTGCCGCTTGTAATAGTTAGTTTATATCTGTTGTTGTTATTATTATAGGCCTGAGACTATAAGCCAGCTGTTGTAATAGTTTTAGTAGACTTTTATAATTGGTACTTGGGCATCTGTTGCTTCCAAACCTTTTATAGTTTCCGCTGTAGCCTCTGATTTTGTTAATAAGATATGTTATATGAATAGCATCCTCCCTATCGTGGTGTTTATTGGTTTGAGTAGATGACAATGCGGTTATTCACCCGTCATTCCCTATGGACCCATAAAGGAAATTTATTTTTCTCTATTTATGCTGCTCCGGGGCGTGACATTTCTAGAGAGCTGAAGTGAATTGTAAATTTTTAAAACTAATCTCAAGATAACTAGATTAGATGAATTGGTTATCAATTTCCTCCATTAACTCCCATGGATGAGTGCTTGAAGAGCTTGAAGCACACTTGAAGAAGAAGAATCTTCAAATCAACTTTGATCATATAATTGAGAATCCTCCAAGAGGTAAACAACCAATTCATCTCTAATTCTTACTTTTATATATAGATCTATAAGACTTGGATCTAGTTTAGTTTTATTTTCTTTGTTAGAACACTCATATTCTTCCTCTCTTGTTCTTCACACACTCACATGGATAGATCCAAGTCTCTTTGATTTTATTGATAAATCTCAAATTAGAGATTGATTTTTACTTTGGTTTTCAATTTTGATTTCATTCTTCTATTTTAGTTTAGATCCATGCATACATGATTATACACATGTATCTATTTTGAATTTTATGATGGTTTGGAATCATGATCTATGAGAAGGATGATTCCTATGTTCATACCTACCTCTTGATTATTCCTCTAACCTAGAATTCTTATTGAAATTAATCTCCAATAGGATATTTGTAAGTTCCTTTGATCCATGATCTAAAGTTCTTCATAGAACTTGAGGGTTAAATTGATTAGAAATCATGATAGCCAAGAAGATCTATGAATTTGATCTCTCTAATAAGCTTCAATCAATATCTAAGATGTTTTCCTCGATGTTTTCCTCACACTTTAAAATGAACTAGATAAAATTCAGCAAAACAAATTGGTTTTGTCCATGAGATTTGGTCCAGTAAAACCAATGGTTTGATGGATTTCAAAAATTTTGGGTAAACTTTGATGAATTAGCTTTCATTCGATCCGTTTTTAGAAACTTTTGGATCCATATGCTATTTTTAGAAATTGTTAAGAAATCGGTTGATAGATTTGAACATAGTCTCTTTGTGCTTGAATTTCAAAAAATCTATAATAGTTATCATTGTTCCGCTTTTTGGGGATGATTCCTAACTCATGTGTCTATATGTCGATGTAAAATCGTGAGCATACGATCGAGTTAAGATCGTTTTTTAAGCATTTGAATTTGATACAACTATTCTGGAATTTTCTAAGTTTAACTACAATTATGATTATGTATACAAAATGGTCATACCTTGATCACTCAATAAGAATTGATTGATAAAACTTGGTTTAGAAATCATCTAGGATAATTGGATGAGAGATCAAAAGCTTAGATTAACTTGATTAACATGATTCATGAATTTCTATTATGATTTGAATTCTTATGTCAAATGACACCAAACTTCCAGAATAGCAGAATCTATTTAAAACAACTTTTCAGAAACCTTAAGATCATGACATTGTTGTAAACTAATGGTGAAAAGAACAAATTTGAAGAAGAATGACAAGACTGATTTATTAGAAAAGAAAACAGAAACAATTTAAAAACAAATTCGTTAGGCAGGGCACTTCCAGGAAGCTTTCTTTAAGATAGTAATTTCCCAACTATGTTGCAAATGGACTCTTCGAAATCTATCTCAAGGATACAAAACCTAACTTAAGACTGCCTAAATTGCATTGTTTAGCAGTCTTGGAACCACCGAATTTCACCCAGCATAAAACCAAAAAATGTATTGAAAGAAGAAGAAAGCAGAAAGGCAGAATCGAAAAAACTAAAAACGAATGCCTACTGATGCCTATAAATATAGACCTCAGATGTCACGAAGAAGGATCGCACTTTTCTCCAGAAAGGTTGTGACCTCTCTGTTTTTTGACCGTTGGAGACTTCCGTCGCCAAATAGTCCCTACAGTCACTGACCGTTATTTTTAAATTTTTAACTGTATCGAAACTGATAGTTATATATAACTATCTATTTTAATCTTCTACTTCTTTCTTTCTTTCTCATATATATATATATATTATATTATATATATAAATTAAAAAGAAAAATTAAAAACTTGAAACTTGGGAGCTTGGGAGAGAATATGAAGAACCACCTCCTATTTATAAGAGAGGCTTTCCCACAAGATTACTCCTAGTTTCCTATATGGGACAACATACCAAATTTAAATTTCCTTTCAACCAAATATTTGGTGGGAAAATGAAATTTTGGTTTTCCATCCAAAAAATAAGTAGTACACTACTATATGATATAGTAAAGATTCCTATTATAAACTATTATTAGTAAATACTATTATGTATATAATTCATATATATATAACAATCCCCCACTATTTACTAATAATAAATAAAAATAAATCAATAAAAACAAACACAAAAGTCGGGTACAATATAATGAATATCCACAGGTGGACGAACTTTGAACCTAGGATTGAACATGAAGGAATGAACTTTAACTGCCAAAGAGAACTGTGTCTTGATCTTTGTTCCTTTAAAGCAATGAAAACAATGTTCGCATTATACCTTGTATTCATGGTTCTCTAGAGCTAACGCATTATAGGCCTTGTGCTGATCCTTCTTAACAAGTACACTAGGGTTTTAGCGTGAACCCATAGAAAGTGGCCCTTACTTTCATACTTGCAAAGGTAGTCTCATCAAGGGCTTTTCACAACCACTCTATCACCCCACATAGCTATGAGTTCTGTTAAGAATATAATTCAACCTTCTTGTTGTGAAATATTCAGTGCACTAACCAGATATGAGACTTTCACAAGGAATAGCTTTACCCCCACTATTCCCGACATAAGTAATTCACCGAAGATGTAACCTCGCGTTAACATCTCTGGGATAATGCTTGATTAAACTCCTTTGAACTTTAATCAAGTGATTTTCAGAGATTCTGACATCATCTTGTTAAAGTAGGCTACAATCAAGATTACCTCTAATTAATAGGTAATAGTCCCATATCCCTCATGGTTTTGTTAATCTTTACACCACTTAATTGTTTTGTTAAAGGATCTGCACTCATTTGATCCGTAGGTAAATACTCAAGAGTAACTTTACCTTTCTTCACATAATGTGATTATATCTCATAGCAATGTGTTTGCTATTACTAGATGATATGTCCAAAATCATCTAGCCATGAAGACAGTGCCACGTCACCCAAAGGCGCCGGTTATTCCAGTAGGGGCACACCCCCATGGGGCCAAGCATTCTTGAGGTGTTTATTCAGACCACGCGGTTCACGCCAACAGACCGGGCATGAAGGTTGCGGCATCCTGCGATCCCGATATGTCCTGCAGTTTCCTAAACTGACTATAAGTCTGCGAAAGGGAATATGACAGTTTCCTAAACCACTTAGGAAACTCTCCTAAAATTATGCAAATCTATTGTGATTAGATTAGGCTTCCTGATCCTATCAACTTACCATGCAAGGGTGGACTCTTGCATCTATAAAAGTGCCCACCTACCCTGTTTACAGGGATCCAGATTCCAATCCAATTATTATTCTTTAACTAACAAGTATACAATATAGAACTCACCACCATAGGCATATACCCGGCCGGTATTACTGGTAGTGCCGCCCACCTTTGTTGGCTCACTAAGCCCATCGGTGATCTGCTAGAGAGAGCGCGCAGACGTAACCGTGGACGTAGGTCACCTCATTAACGAGACCGAACCACATACAAATTGTTCTTGTCTCTTTTTCTCTCTCTAAACCTCTCTTACTAGTTTTAGGCATCATCACTAGATATTCTCATATTTTTAGTATTATAGATCGCAGCTTGATTATCATAATACAAAGTTATAGGCGATTTAGGTATATCAATAAAAGGAATGCATTTCATAAAAATTTTCATCCATACAATATCTTTACTAGCTAAAGGCATAGCAATATACTCAGATTCCATGGATTATAAAGCAACACAAGATTGTTTCTTGGATGAGCAATCAACAATCGCACCTCCTAAAGTAAATAGCCAACCACTAGTTGATTTAGAATTTGTTCTATCCAAAGCCCAATTAACATCACTATAGCATTCTAAAACAGAATTTGAGCAACGATAATGTAATCCTTAAGTTATAGTGTGTTTTAAAAATCTCAAAATCTACTAAGTTCTTTCCAGTGTTCAGAACTAGGATTACTTGTGAATCTACTAAGTATTCCGATAGCACACACAATGTCAGGTCTAGTGTTGTTCATAGCATATATTAAGCTACCAATAACCTTAGCATATTCTTATTGATTGATAGATTCTCTTTTATTAGGTTCTAACTTTTTATTAGGTTCTAACATATTATTAGGATTGATAGGTGTCTTACTAGGTTTACAATAAAAATGATTAAACTTCTTCAACACTTTCTCTATAAAGTGTGATTACGTTAAAATTAAAGCTCCATCCTTCTTTATTACTTTAATACCCAAAATCACGTCCACGGGTCCTAAGTCTTTCATATCAAACGTTTGAGCTAGAAACCTCTTAGTTTCATTTATGCAACCCATATTCGAACCAAATATAAGTAAATCGTCAACATAAAGTGTCATTAAGACTTTATCATTATTAGTCACTTTATAAAATACACAACTTTCTACTTTGGAAATCTTAAACCCAAAGCTCGTAACTTCTTGTCTAAATTTTTCATACCATTGTCTTGGTGCTTGTTTTAGACCATATAAAGATTTGTTTAACTTGCAAGCTTTATCTTCTTCACCTTTAACTACATACCCTTCAGGTTGATTTATATAAATTTCTTCATCTAAAGTTCCATCAAGAAATGCAGTCTTAACATACATCTGATGTACTTCTAAATTATAAGCGGAAGCAATTGCAAACATGATTCTTATAGATGTTATTTTAGTCACAGGTGAAAAAGTTTCAAAATAGTCTACACCTTCTTTTTGACTAAAGCCTTTAGTGACTAATCTTGCTTTATATATATCTACACTTCCATCAGTTTTGAGTTTCTTTTTCAAAACCCATTTACATCCTATAGTTCTAGAGTTCGGAGGAAGATAAGCTAAAGTCCATGTGTTATTCTTGTTTATAGATTTTATTTCATCATCCATTGCTTTTTTCCATAAATCTGCATCGGGTAAGGACATAGCTTCTTGGAAAGTTTTAGGATCTTCTTCTAACAAGTAAGTTTACATGTCCGGTCCTAAATCCTTTTCAATTCTACGTCACTTACTCCTTCTCAATCCATTAGAATTGCCTTCTATGTCTTCTTTATTTCTCAAGCTATTTGAATTATTCTCATTAATCAAGTTATAAGAGTTTTCTCCATTATCTTGAACATTAATATGTGTACCTTTATCTACCTCTTCTACTAGATCCTTTCCTAATTCATGACTATCTGGATCTTTAATAGTTAAGTGTTCAAAATAAATAGCATGTGTAGATTCAATTACACTGTTAGTGCTTAAGTTTAAGAGTCTAGAAGCTTTGCTTTGCTTAGAGTATCCAATGAAAACAGTTTTAGTAGATTTACTCCCTAACTTAGGTCATTTTTGTGTAGCATCTAAGACATAAGCGATACAACCCCAAACTTTTAAGTAACCAATGTTCGGCTTACGATTTTTCCATAGTGCATAAGGAGTTTTATCTTGAATTTTATGTAAAGTTCTATTAGATATATAACATGCTGTGTATAGGGCTTCACCCCAAAATGTCATAGGTAATTTTGAATGTAATAACATTGCACTAACCATTTCAAGTAGTGTCCTATTCTTATGTTCTGCTACTCCGTTTTGAGGGGGAGAATTAGGTGCAGATTCTTCTCTAATAATTCCATGAGTTTCACAAAAATTAATATAGTCATTTAACCGATATTCACCACCTCTATCGGATCTAATACGTTGAATCCTTTTTCCATGTGCATTTTCAACTTCTTCTTTTGTTTGTGATGAAAATATTTAGCTAATGCAGTCTTGGCACATAAGATTTTGCGTGGCAGGATAAATGGTAGACATGGAAGAATGTGGAAACCGTTATGAGCAGTTGTTGCTGATTCACTTCATTCAAGTATGTAACTGCTAGAGGACACGTGTAAATCACCATGAAGTAACTGAAAGACAAGTGTCAATTCCAGGACATAACAGGTGCCAGGGAGGTTATCAATTTGGAAATTGAGCGGGATTATTCAAACAGAGTTATTGGGGACCCTCGACGTCTATAAATAGATGGATTGTGCATTCAAAAGGGATCCTTCGATCAACATCAACATATATCTCTCAATACACTTACTGTATTGTTATCTAGATATTTAAATTTAGGAGTAGAACACCTTCAAAGTCATCTTCAAGGTTAGGTTGTATTTTCTTTAACTTAATCAAAAGTAGTTTCTTATTGTATTACTTCCTTCATTAATTTACTTAGGAGTAGTTATTTTAAATTAGTTTGAAGTGCTTCAATTAAGAACATCTTTACACAATTAAAGTCTTGTTCAAGGCATCGAACGTCACCACAATCTCCCTGGTGATGCGCAGTTTGGATCATTACATTTACACATTGGCAATTTGCTTGCCTGGCACGCTCGCACACACTTATAAATTTTCCAACCAAACATTTTTGGCACGCCCGGTGGGACGCAAGTGTCATAAGATGGTAAACATAAACCTTCAAAGCAATAGGTCTGTTGATAATGCCAACGTTGGTGTTAATATTGCTGAAACTGGTGGTTCTCCACACCAAGATCCTCAGAGCAGCAATACTGGCAATCATGCAACCAATGACCACCCAGAAATAGGAATTGAAAATTTAAATTCAATTCCAAATAATGGGAATGTTGGTTCAGAAAGTCAACACGATTTGGTGAGTCAATTGACACCAATATTTGATCATTTGGGGAATATGATTCAGAACGTTAATGTTTTGATTACTTCCCTTAACAATAGTTTACCACAATTTTCACCAGTAATGGTGCCAAGTGGAAATCCATCTATGATTCGACAGAGTGAAAGAGGTCATGTTCATGGCTCATTTCAGCTAAATATTATGAATCATGTAAATGGGCCTCCTTTTAGGCCAAATTCACAAGAGAGTTTTTATATGTCTGTCCCTAATAATACTCTTCCAGTATTCGAAGGGATGCAAGGGAACCATGTGAATGGTCAAGATCATGTTCATAGATCAGTAAATTTCGAAGAACCAAGGCCTAGAGAAAACACAGCAGGCCAAAATAGGAGAATAAACAATAATCCTACATTCGAGCCGGACCCTACTGGAATAGGAGTGGGTAGAAGGAATGAAAATCCTAGGATAATGGATAATAATCCTCAGCCACCTCCAATACCACCATTGAACCCTCACTTGGGTCATCCAGGTTATCAACAACCATTCAATATGGTTGATAGGAATGATATGATTAATTTAATCCATGAAGTTTGTGGACCTATGGCTCGGGGGGTACAAACTCCAGTTTACAGGAAACCTTATCCTGATTGGGTTGATAGGATCGAATTCCCTAGAGGATTTAAATTTCCTACCTTTTCTATGTTTGCTGGGGATGGAAGTCAATCCACGGTCGAACATATAGCAAAATTTATCAGTCAGTGTGCTGATGCAGGAAAGAATGAATATCTTAGGCTTCGTTTGTTTCCTAGTTCATTAACAGATATTGCATTCACTTGGTTTACTAACTCAGCTCCTAATTCGATCTACAATTGGGCACAGATGGAAGAATCTTTTCATACTCAATTCTTCCAAACAGAACCAGAGGTATCAATGGCTGACTTGGCCAGACTATGTCAAAAGCCTGATGAGAAGGCCACTCAATTTATAAATAGGTTCAAAAGGGCCAAAACAAAGTGTAAAATCATTTTGCCCGAACCTGAATTTGTTAAGTTGGCCCAAAATGGCCTCGAATTTAGACTTAGAAAGAAATTCGATGCTTTAGAGTTTAGAGATCTTGTTGAGTTAACTGCTCGAGTCTCTAGATATGAAGCTTTATTGGAAGAAGAAAATGAAAGGAATGCTTCTTCAATTAAAACATATTATAAAGATCCTAATTATGAAATAGATGCTGCAGAAATAATAGGAAAATAACCTTTCACATGTAAGAGTCTTGTAAAGAAAAATGTTTCTGCTGAGATATACAAATCTAAAGGATCATTCAAAAAATATTCATTCGATGTATATAAATCAGATGAAATATTTGATCATTTATTAGAAGGGAAAATTATCAGGTTGTCTGAGGGGACAAAATTACCTTCTAATGATGAGTTAAAGGGTAAGAAATACTACAAGTGGCATAATTCTTGGACCCATTCAACTAATAATTGTACTGTTTTTCGAGACAGGATTCAAGATTTGATCAAGAAAGGGAAATTAAGGTTCCCTGAGAAACAGATGGGGGTTGATGAAGATCCATTCCCAACAGTGCAAGAGGTGTCAATTAATGTGCATGACATTTCCCTTGGAACTGTGATCAAGGATATGGAAATTGCAAAGTCAGAAGACCAAATGAAAAGGGTCAAAGAGATAACAAAGAAAAATCCTGAGTTTTCAGTTTTCAACCAAGAATATGCAAAAATCTTGTGCATTGGTTGTGGCAAAAGGTATGCTGAAATCTATGATGAAAGGGTTGGGGTCAAAATAGACAGGAAAAACGAACAGTCTCTGTTCGAACAAAAGAAGGCAAGCACTTCCTGTGAACTTCCTTTACAACCAATCATGAATATTGGAAGAGGACAATTTAGAGGACCAATTTATCAAGCCTCAACATGCACTGGTCCTATGACAGCAAGGTATGTTTCAAGGCCAGTGGTCCCTTTTAAAGCCAATTTTACAAGAAACTTTCATGCTAGTAATTATGCCCGACCTTCAAGAAATTTGCAATATATAAGGCCAAGTTTCTCTCACACACCAAAGAAACATTATGGGATGTAGAGAGAGAGAGACAAACTCAATTTGTACCATCAAAATTGGTACCAGCCCATGTGGTACAGGCTGAGATAAACATCGAAGCATTGAATAAAGCACCAAAGATTGGTGAGACATCTCAAGTATGTGAACCTACATTGGTATCAAGAGTACCAAACTGGTTTATCCTGCAAGATGATAGAGTCAAAAATATGATGGAACAACAAAGTTTTCAAAACAAGAATAGGATGATCAAACTTCCTCATATTGAGAAAAACACATGGCATGTACTGCAACATCCTAAGGAGAAGAACCAGAATATGGTTCCTATGATAAACAGGACTCAACAAAGAAGATTGCAGAGGAAATTCACAATGTGGAAAGAATTTTCTAAAATGCAAGCTCAAAGTCAAGAGTTAGGAGATGAAATCAAAAGGGAGTTCAGTGATATTTCGAGGTCTAATCCCAGGTTCGATCGTAATACAAGGGTTGAGTCTGATACTATGTCTGAAGAAAGCATTGTTAAAGCCAAAGTATTAGAGTTGGAAAAGGCAATGAGTATTGATGATGAGGATGAAGCAATGATAATGGTAGAATCCCAGGTTTTGGGAAATGCTGAAATGAAACTCGAAAAGGAAAATACCGAAGATGAGAAAATGCTTATTCAGTTTGGCACGTTTCCAGAACATATGGAAATTAACACTACCACATTCATACTACCAAAGATCTTCGAAGCAACAGAAGATCAACAATTAAATGAAGAAATGGAAATGGAAGTTTCTATTAAGGATGTCTCTGAGGTAAATCTTCCTGAGTTTGTTTTTAGTGATTGTAATTTTGTTTATTCATTCGAAGAACCATCAACAGAAATGACTAGGCATCTTAAACCATTATATATAAAGGCTTGTTTAAATGGTGTCCTTTTAAACAAGATACTGGTTGATAATGGTGCTGCTGTCAACATTATTCCTCAGAATACTTTAAAAAAGATCAATAAACAAAATGCAAAGTTGATAAAAACTCACATTATGATATCAGGATTTACTGGTGATAAGAAAAACACCAAAGGTGTGATACCTATTGAAACTATAGTAGGATCTAACAAATCCAGAACTGCTTTCTTTGTAGTAGATGCAAATCCTAGTTATCATGCCATATTAGGAAGAGATTGGATTCATGCTAATAAATGTGTTCCTTCTTCAATGCATCAGAAACTGTTGCTTGTGAAGGAAAACTGTGAAGTTAAAGCAGTAAAGGCTGATGTTCAGCCTTTTCATACAAGTTCCAATTGTGTCGAAGCTCAATTATATCAAGATGATGTCAAGCCAATTGACATTAAAGAATCAGAAGATGAATCTCCAGAAGAAAATTGGGACATTTTGGCTGAAATGCCATTTGGTTCTTTGGAACCATTAGGTGGTGAAAAGATGGTTTGATGACTCATACACCTATAGAAATAGGAGATGTAGAAGAGACCATTCGATTGGTCTTACAAAAGCTAATGATGGCAGATTTAGAGTCAAGAATTGAGAAAGACTCGACCATAAATTGGTCAGACTATGTCTTTGAGGAAGATTCACAAGAATTAAAAGATATTGGCAAAGAAGAATTATCTGTATTACCAGAAAATTCGATACAAGAGGCTTCACAAGACCCTTTAGTAGAAATCAATTTAGGATCAGATCAACAAAAGAGAGTTACTTACTTAAGTTCAAAACTTGGAAAGGATGACCAGTATAAATTGGTCGAGTTGTTAAAGGAATTTAAAGATTGTTTTACTTGGGATTATGATGAGTTGCCAGGACTTGAAAGAAGTTTAGTAGAACATAGGTTGCCTATCAAAGCTGGCTACACACCAGTAAAGCAACAACCTCGAAGGATGACTTCAGAAGTCACTATGAAGATTAAAGAAGAAATTGAAAGATTGCTCAAGGCAGGATTCATTAGAACTGCCAGGTATGTTGAATGGCTTTCGAATGTTGTTCCAGTTATGAAGAAAAATGGAAAATTAAGAGTTTGTATCGACTACAAAAATCTTAATCTAGCTACTCCTAAAGATGAATATCCTATGCCAATAGTTGATTTATTAATTGATAGATCTGCTGGAAGTGCTATAATGTCTATGATGGATGGCCATTCCGGATATAATCAAATATGCATTGCTGAAGAGGACATTCATAAGACTGCATTTAGGTGTCCAGGTAGCATAGGTACCTTCGAATGGATACAAATGCCTTTTGGTTTAAAAAATGCAGGGGCTACTTACCAAAGAGCCATGAATACTATTTTCCATGACATGATTGGAACCTTTTTAGAATGTTATATAGATGACATAATTGTTAAATCAAAAACATTTGATGATCATCTTAGTCACATGAAGTCAACATTTGAAAGGATGAGATGTTTCAAACTCAAGTTAAATCCACTAAAATGTGCTTTTGGAGTTAGTATTGGAAATTTTCTAGGATATTTGGTACATGAAAAGGGAATTCAAGTAGATAAGAATAAAGTACAAGCAATTATTCGAAGTAAACCCCCTTCGACAAAAAAGGAATTGCAAAGGTTTTTAGGTCAGGTTAACTTCATTCGAAGATTTATTTCCAATACTGCTGGAAAAACTTTAATTTTTTCCCCTTTGTTGAAATTGAAGGATCATGAAGAATTAAAGTGGGAAGACAAACATCAAACTGGCTTTCAAGCCTTGAAGGATTATTTGGTGAAGCCACCAGTATTAATGCCTCCAAGAAAAGATAGGCCTATGAAGCTATATATTTCAGCAGCAGAAGCATCAATTGGGGTCTTATTAGCCCAAGACAATGATGATAAGAAAGAGCAGGTTGTGTACTACCTTAGTAGGTTTTTGAATCCTGTCGAATGCAAGTATTCCTTTGTGGAAAAACTATGTTTATCTTTGTATTTTGCTGTAATGAAATTAAGATATTATCTTCTTCCTACTGAAGTCTATGTGATTGCTAAATTCGATTTAATCAAATATATGTTGACTCGACCTATTTTAAGGAATCGAATTGGTAAATGGATTTTAGCATTATCAGAATTTTGTTTGTGTTATGTGCCACAAAAGGCAGTAAAAGGTCAGGCATTGGCAGATTTTTTGGCTGATCATCCAAATTGCCTCGAAACAGAGGGGAAGTATGAAATTGGGCAAATAACCATTAGTCCATGGAAATTATGGTTTAATGGTTCAAAAACTGAATTAGCTGCAGGCATTGGTTTTGTTATTGAATCACCTGAAAAGATTAAAACCAAATATGGCTATAAATTAAATTCGAATCAATGTACCAACAATCAAGTTGAGTATGAAGCTCTTATCATGGGTCTCGAAACCTTGTTGAATCTTAAAGCTACATTTGTAGATATATTTGGAGATTCCAAGTTGGTCATAAATCATATGAATGGGACATATAAATGTATGAGTAGTGCATTGAAGGTGTACTATGAAACTACAATGGATTTGTTATCCAAATTCGATAATGTAAACTTGTTGCATGTTCCTAGAAGTTTTAATGAAGAAGCTAATGATGTAGTTCAGAAGGCATCTGGATTTAAAACAAATGATGAAAATATTGAAATGGAACAAGTGACTTTTAGGAAATTATTACTAGTATTGGTAGATAGATGACCTTCTATTGATATCTTAAATATAGAAGTTTATGATGATTGGAGAAAGCCAATCATTGATTATTTCTCAGGATGCAGTAAAAAACCTAATCGAGGCATAAGGTTAAAATCTGCAAATTACATCTTATATACTGGAAAATTGTTCAAAAGAGGGAGCGATGGATTATTATTGGAATGTTTAAATAATCTCGAAGGATTAGAAGCTATAGCTCAAATTCATGAGGGATTATGTGGAGCTCATCAATCTGGAATTAAGATGAGATGGTTGCTTAGAAGACATAACATTTATTGGCCAACTATTTTGAAAGATTGTATTGAATTTTCCAAAAGATGTCAAGAATGTCAGAAGCATGGTCCTTTGAAGCATTTACCAACTGTTGACCTTCAATATGTGGTAAAACCTTGGCCTTTTAGAGGCTGGGCCATAGATGTAATAGGAAAAATTAGTCCTCCTTCTTCGAAGGGTCATGGATTCATTATTTTAGCCACAGATTATTTTACTAAATGGGTAGAAGCAGAACCTATGCAGACTGTGACTCAAACAATGGTTGTAAAATTTTTAGAAAACATAGTGTACAGATTTGGTATCCCTCAAACCATTGTATCTGATAATGCTTCTATATTCGAAGGAGATGTAATTACATTTGCAAATAAGTTGGGGATTACAATGTCAACATCAACCCCATATTATGCTCAATCAAATGGACAGGCTGAAGCCACCAACAAAGTCATAAAAGAAAATATGGCTAAAGTCATAAAAAGTAACCCAAGGATGTGGCATGAGATTTTGCCTAAAGTTTTATGGGCATATAGGACTTCGAAGCGAACAAGTACAGGTGTATCTCCTTATGCTTTAACTTTTAGACATGAGGCAGTTTTGCCAATTGAAATAAAGACTAATTCTCTTCGAGTTATGAAGCAGAATCAGTTATCTTTGGATGATTACCAAACATCCATGGCCATTGAACTAGAAGATATAGATGAAGAAAGGAGCAAAGCTCTCAATAATATTTTGATACAAAAGAGAATAGCATCAAAGGGATATGATAAAAAAGTACAACCAAGAACCTTTGATGAGGGAAACTTGGTGTGGAAAACAATATTGCCTATTGGATCTAAAGACCCAAAATATGGAAAATGGTCCCCTAAATGGGAAGGTCCATTCCAAATTCACAAGGTTTTCGAAGGAGGATTTTACCATTTAAGAAATTTGAATGGGTATGCCCATATCAGAAAGATCAATGGCAAATTTTTGAAGCAATATTATCCTACTATTTGGGAAGCAATAAATCTAGAATAAAAAATGCAGTGTTCACAGGATAAAAACATGTATTCCACATTTAAAGTTAAGTTACAAGAACCAGATGTTGGTACATTGCAAAGTCCTATTGATATTATCTATCACAACAATTTATTTATGAATTGGGCCTTCAATCTAAAATTGTCCCAAGACCTAGAGTACAATTTTGACTGGCTCAGAATGAATTTCTGCCTCGAAATCGATTCTTGGTTCTTCAAAGGCCTTGATCCAATTGCAGTCTTCAGAGCTAGCAGCTTTGTCTCAGTATCCCCTTGCTTCACTTTCAACTTGGTCAGTTCAATTTCTGTAACCTCGAGTTTCTTTCTAAGCTTTTCAACCTTGCTTGAAAGTTTTTCAATTGTGGTGGTGTTATCATCAAATTATGTCAATAATTGGTCCATCTCGAGAGTCTTCTCTGCTGTGTATTCCATATCAACTTCTAGTTGTTTCCTCTCTTCGATGACCTTTTCAAGTAAAAAACAGTCAAAATCAAAGGTAGACATCAATACAGAGATGGTTTCCTTGTCAGAAACAGTTATGGCAGAACTGTCCAACATGAACTGGCACAAGATTTTCATTGCTCTTTGCACTTCTTTGTCCTCGAATATTTCAAACGAAACCTTACTAAATAATCTCAATGTAGCAAGTACAACTACTGGATCTATAGAAGGTATCTTTGGCTTGCTTTGACCTGTCATTTGTTGGAAGAATTCTTGGACATTGGTCACAGTAGTGTCTCCCATCTTCAAAACAGACTTAAGACCTTCTTTAAATTCTTTAACTTCTTCAGGATTTAAATTAGGAGGAAGAGACAGGTGAAATTCCCCAGAACTTGAGACACTTGGGGGAGCTTGAGGTTCGAACGAAGCTGATGTTGGAGCAGTCTTAGGATCAGAACTTGTACTTGGTTTTGAGGAACCAGCCACAGTCTCAGGAACAATCTGGGCAACAAAGGCAGAACATCTTCATTAGAATGTGTCTGTGTATATAAGAGATGTATACCAGAAAAGTTTGAATAACTTACTGTTGGATGGTATGCAATTAATGGGAGGTGAGCACTGGATGGAGAAGATGTCTGAATCTCTGGAAGGTCAGAATGTTGAGATAATGGTTCTAAAGTGGTTTGCGATAATTCAGGTGCAGGTGCCACCTTCGAAATAGGAACTACTAGAATGGGAGTTTCCTTGGTGATTTTTAAACCAGCAGATGGTTCAACTGTTGTTTTGGCTTTTTTCCTTCGAGATCAAGCAGGGACAGGGCTAGTTTCTTCTTCTCCTTCAGACTCAACATTTTCTGATGGAGGAGGTGAACTCTCTGCTGGAAGGACTAGTTTTCTTTTTGGTTTTGAGGATGGAGGAGCAGGAGCTAAAATTTTTGAGGTCTTTAAAGGGATCGGAACGTTTGGCTTGACCTTTGAAGCTCTGGTTGTTGGTGAAGAGCTTTTTTCAATTACTACTCCTGTGTTGTAAAATTCAAACAAATATAAATCAGGTTTCTTCTCATCATTTAAGGGAAGAAGGGTTAAATGGAAATTTTTATTACCTGGTTGCTTCGAATCGATATATCTCAAGAGTTGGCACTTGTCCATCTCCATTGACATCAAATTTTCCCACCAACTTGAGAAGGCAAGGGTGCAGGTGGTGTAAACTGGTAGAGAAGTAAACTCCAAATTGCTGACTCTGGTTTGATAAACTGCTAATGCAGCAGTTACTACTGATTCTGGTACTTTCGAGTGAGTTTTAAAAGCCATAAGTATATTGGCTTGACTCCTGATTGGGAAAGGAATTGATTGAGTAAGCCCAAATTGCCTTGAAAACTGATTGGGAAGGTATAGTTCACCTTGAGATTAGAGACTAAGGATGTTCCCAAAGAATAGATCCCTACTAATCAAGAAACTACCCCATGCAGCTTTTAATTCAAGAGCACTTGCTGCTCTGTCCAAAATTTGACAAAGCCAATGAGGAGAAAGAGGAGATTTGTCTTCAGAACTATAGAGAACAACAAATGGTTGGAATAGTTTGTTTGGCCTTATTGCAGGGAGATCGAAAAAGAAGGAGATGGATTCTTTGAAGGTCTTCTCAACATTTAGTAATAAGGCAAAAAAGATTCCGTGAGCAACTGTGTAGGATAAGGATTCTAAGTTGTGAATTTTTGGAAAGTAAGCATATAGCCATGGTTGTAATATCCAGAAAGGACCACCTTGGGTAAGAATAAAGGGGTCGAAGCATAAATCAGAAAAGGACCTATAGAGAGATCCTAGAACAAAAGGTGCTAGGGCTAACCTTCGACCGGCAGCCAGAGCTCTAGCAATGTTAGAAAACTCGAGGACAACTCTCTGAGAAGAAGTACAAAATAAATGCTTCGAAAGCCAATATAAGAGGAAGCAGTAATATTCCTTGTCTGTCACTGCTCCTGATGACTTTTTATGGGTAATCAAGAAATTGGTATACCCTAATGATTTAGAATCAGTATTGAAGGGAGGACTATCAGATTCAGCCATATAGGGGTGAGCATCTTCCCCATGAGGCAAAAACCCTAATAAATGACAGATGTCTAGAACAGTGGGGCCTATTGGACCAAATCGAAATTGAAAATGGTTGAAAATAGGGTTCCAAAAACAGAGGGCTGCAGCTAATAAGTTAGGACTGGATTCGATGGGAAACTTTAAAAGATGAACAGCATGATAAATTCACGTTGTGGTTAGAGTCTCTCTTTTGTTCTCTAAGATTCTATCTACCCATTCAGGCCAATCCTTTGCAGGTTTAGGCCAATGTCAAAACTTCCAGTCGTACTTGGGGTTTGGAAGATCCTGTTGGTAAGTCAAATGTTGTTCTCCTAATCTGGGGTAATAAACATGGAGTCTCAGGCTTGGTGTGCTCAGGCAAGGACCTATGGTAATTGAGGATTCATGATCAGAAAAAGTAATGGGAACGAGAACTTCATGAATCAGAGAAGTTTTTTGCCCTTGCAAGTAACGTTCTTGTTCGTCTTTGAGGATCTGTTCAAAATCATCGCAGATTTTCTGAAGTTGAGTGTTGTGACGAGTTGTTGTCATCTTTAGAAATGAAGTGATTGGATTACAAAGAGGAAAGCAAAGTAGATTTGTAGAAGTTTGAAGGTCTTTTGTTCCCTTTTGGCTTACCTATTTATAGCCTTTGGTGGCGTTTGGGAAAAGATGCATTTATTGAAAAGTAGCCATTAGGTTCGGTTACTCCTTTTGAACCATTGCACCAAAGGAAAAGACACACTGGTTCAGAATGAACTAATTAATAAAAACACGAATTTTTCATAATTCATTTCATTGAAAGGGAAATGCAGTTACAATTCATAAACATAATTGGTAAAAATGGGGAAACCCATAAGTAACTAAATTATGAAACATGGCCCAGTAATAAGCAAAGTATTCTGCTTCCAGTTCTATTTCGAGGCATAGGTTTCTGGCTTGTAAAGCCAATTCATCTTCGCTTTGAAGAGTGAGATAAGCATCCCTGAGTTGTTCTTCATACTGATTTAGTTGCGAGGTGATCCTGAACAAAGCTTTGCGAAGACCTCGAAATTCCTTGGCTAATGGAGTCTTGCCTCGAAGAGATATGCCAGCAGCTTTGGCTTCTTCTTTTAGATATGCAATTCGACCTCAATTCGAGATCAGGTTTCGAGTAGTGAGAAACACTGCTTTCTTCATCAGAACATCCACAACCATAGATGTATTTCTCCTTAAACTCTGAAACTTCATCAAGAAGTGCATTAGGTTCTTCCTTAAGATTCTCATAAAGATCCGTTAGATAATTCAAATGATGGATACTTTCTTGGTGATGAGAATGCCACCTTATATGAGAAGCCAGGGTTCGAAGAGTAAAATCCATTTAGGTTCGAACAAGGGTTGAAATATTCCATTCATGGCATAAGATATGGCAACTCCATTCGAAATTAATTCGAGCTTTTGGATTTTGTAAAATGGAAAAGGGAAGATGTGAAAAGGCAACTAGAAGCCTTTGGGCTTGAATGATCAAGCATGGAGAAGGTGATAGAATAGGTGGAATATGCTCGAAAATGGGACCATGCCTGCATAATTGGTCTAATTTCAAAAAAGGGTCACCAGTATCTTCAGTGGGATCCACCACTTGAACTTTGATGTCAGGAAAGCCTAGAACAGAATGGTCGAAGAGAAGTACCCTCTTTTCATAATCTTTTTTTGAAAAATTTACATTTTGAAAGGAAGGCTGAAGAATAATGCTCATTAGAAAAATTTTCATTAGATGCTCTCACATATGTGTGAATAGGGGGTCTGCCTTGAGGAATCAAGACATTACCACTTTGAAGTCTCTCACCAGGAGGACTGGTTGAAGATATCAACCATGCATTCAGCAGATTTTGCTCTCGTGAGAGACGATTCGAAAATGGATAGTAGGGTTTTATTGTTCTACTTCGAATAATCCCTTCAGTTTCAGGATAGTCAAAGTTTGGATGAATAACTGAAGGAATTGTAACTGGGGTTTCGAGCTTCATACCTTTATAATATCCTACTCCTTCACCATGGAAAATAGGTTGTTCCCAAGCAGGAAGGAATGTCTGGTTATTATAAATTGATTTGGAAGAGTTCGAAGAAAAATTTGGCTCTGTTGAGGAAGCACTTGGTCTGTTCAACATTTCATACCACTTTCCCCATTTCGAGTAGGTGAAGGGTTCAGGAGGAATTTCAGGAAGACCCCAATTGGTTCGAGAAGAAATTTTAGGGCGTCTGGTTGATAGCATCACTTCATCAGGAAGGTCTAGAGGAAAGCAATTACTGGTGTCGAAGGAAGATTGAGAGGAAGACATGATCAATAAAGCAGAGTCAAGAGAACAAGGTAAAATGGAAGATTAAATCAAACAGGAATGATGGTTTATATGAAGATAATTGAAGAGGTAAACGTGCAATTTAAAGATATTCAAAGATGGCGTAAGATGTTAACTACCTAGCACAATCCAGCCATGATCACCATTATCTTTTTTGAACCAAAAGGAAAATAGCGCGGGGGGTTATGTTTGTGATGAAAATATTCAGCTAATGCAGTCTTGGCACATAAGATTTTACGTGGTAGGATAAATGGTAGACATGGAAGAATGTGGAAACCGTTATGAGCAGTTGTTGCTGATTCACTTCATTCAAGTATGTAACTGCTAGAGGACACGTGTAAATCACCATGAAGTAACTAAAAGACAGGTGTCAATTCCAGGACATAACAGGTGCCAGGGAGGTTATCAATTTGGAAATTGAGCGGGATTATTCAAACAGAGTTATTGGGGACCCTCGACGTCTATAAATAGAAGGATTGTGCATTCGAAAGGGATCCTTCGATCAACATCAACATATATCTCTCAATACACTTACTGTATTGTTATCTAGATATTTAAATTTAGGAGTAGAACACCTTCGAAATCATCTTCAAGGTTAGATTGTATTTTCTTTAACTTAATCAAAAGTAATTTCTTATTGTATTACTTCCTTCATTAATTTACTTAGGAGTAGTTATTTTAAATTAGTTTGAAGTGCTTCAATTAAGAACATCTTTACACAATTAAAGTCCTGTTCAAGGCATCGAACGTCACCACAATCTTCCTGGTGAGGCGCAGTTTGGATCATTACATTTACACATTGGCAATTTGCTTGCCTGGCACGCTCGTACACACTTATAAATTTTCCAACCAAACATCTTTAAAGACATTAAATTTTTCAAAAGCTTCATCTTTTGTTCTAAGTAAATAAATGTAAGTATATTTAGAATAATCATCTATAAAGGTTATGAAATACCTTTTTCCTCCTCTAGTTAAATGATCTTTATTGTCACATAAATCAGTATGTATTAACTCTAATAATTTGGTTTTCCTAGAAACTAATATAAAAGGTTTTTTTAAACTATTTTTGCTTGAGCACAACATCCACAAATTTGTGTAGTTAAAATAGCACTATCTTTAGGAACTAAATTGTGTGAAACCATGCGATTCATTGTATTACTACCAATATGTCCTAATGATGCCAAAAATTAGTAAGAATAAAGTAGAGCAGATTATAGGGAGAGAGAGTGAGAGACTGGTTTTTTGTATGTGCTTCGGCCCCGTTAATGAAGGTACCTACGTCCACGGGTGTGTCTGAGCACGTTTACTATACTGTAAAAGAGCCGGGGGCCTGTGGTGGACCAACAAGTCTGGAGCTACCGTAGGCCGGCCGGGCATGTAGATGAATGCTATAGAGGTGCTGTGTAGACTGAAAAGTCGGCCCCTTCAATGGGGGGTGAGAGGTCTCTTTTATAGATGTAAGAGACCTACTCATACATGGATATGGAAAATATAATCCAATTGATATAGATTGGCATTAATTGTGGGGGTTTCCTAATTGGATTAGGAAATAGTTTGCACTTTCCATTAGTCTTCTAGCTTGAGTAGGAAACTGCCCGTAATGCTCGGGATCATGCCTATGGGTCCGGATGAGCTGTTGTTGGGGTAGGATGTGCCCGTACGGTTTTCCCGACCTATTGGCCAGGTCGTAGATGAACCGCTCGGGATGATGAGTAGACTAGACCGCTCAGGCTGATGCTTGTCCGAGGAGTTGTCCATGATTGGACTGGCTACTGATTTGAACCGCTCGGTCATAGGATAGAGCCAATTTTGGGCGTATCAGCTGCCCCCCATTTCCAAGGTTGGCTAGATGCTATATCGGGGCAAATTTGGATATCAGTTTGATGTTACTTGCCACTGTCTGAGTGCTTAGTGAAGCTGCCTCGGGGTTCTGAGCCTAGTGAGTCCTCAGGAACTGGCTGAGAGTTGTGACCTAGGCTAGCTTGGGACCTTTAGGTGCTCAGGAACTGATCGGGAGTTGAGACCCGGCCTAATTCTGAGTCTTTGAATGCTCGGGAAGTGACCGAGAGTTGAGACTCGGCCTACTTCGGAGTCTTTTTTGCTTGAGTTAGCCTCCAGGATGGTTATCTTTTGCCCGTGTACCTTCGTCAAGGTTATGGGTAGGAGAATTTTACCATGCTGGAAAAGCTGACCTAAAGCGTATTGCTTTAGGGTCCTTTAATGTTAACTCCCCAGGATGGTTATCTTCCGCCCAGTCAGCCTTTGTCAAGACCGTTGGGAGAAGAGTTTGACCATGTTGGCGGAGCCGACCTAAATCACATTGCTTTAGGGTCTTTTTGCTCCTCTATCGTCGGCCAACCTAAGAGATTTTAGTCACCTCTATCGTCGGTTTAGACCTAAGTGGAGTTAATGCCTCTGAGTACTGTAGGTGCTTGGGTTATCCAAGATTTTGACTTGGTTATCCGCGAGACCTATAGATACCCGGTGTGATTGCCTATTTAGATCACTGCGCCGTCTTGCCCCCCAAGCTTTCGGTAAGACGAGGGTCTTACAGAGGCTATGAACTGTACATAACTGGCCTGGAACATGGTGGTCGCAAGGTCTTTTGAAGCTTGCCATCATCAGCCACCTAGGGGGTTTGCTCCCATCATAGGTTAGACCTAAGTGAAGCCGGTGTCTCGGGCGTGATCCCGAGGTCTTTGGTGCCTGGGTTCGGAGCCCGAGGTCTTTAGTGCCTGGGTTCGGAGCCTGAGGTCTTTTGATGCCTCGGGGTTAGGTCTGAAGTCTTCATGCGCCTCGGGGTTAGGCCCGAGGTCTTTGTATGCCTCGGGGTTAGGTCCGGGGTCTTTATACGCCTCGGGGTTAGGCCCGAGGTCTTTGGAAGTGCTCCTGACAATTAGTTGAGCCTCACATTGTGTTCAGGCAAGTACCACTGTAACCGAGCTCATCTGCACCGATGGAGACAGGGGGTCGGATTTGGATCATCGGGCTCCTGATTTCTCTATGATGGAGACAAAGTTGGAACTGCTTGATCCTGACTGATGTGAATTGGAGGTCGGGTCAGGGCTGCCGGACTCAGACCGCTATGAACTGGAGGTCTGGTCGGGGCTGTCGGACTCAGACCACTGTGAACTGGAGGAACTGTCAGAACTCCAGGGTTGATCTCGCTTTCGCTTACTTCTGGAAGACTTGCTGCTTTCTGGGTATTTGATCTTTAGAAATTCTTCAGTGTCAATGTATTTTCCAACCCTCTCTGTGAGTTTAACCAAGGTTATCGGTCGATTTCTATGAAACGACATGGCGCACTTGCTGTGTCGAACTCCTGAGCAGAAGGCTATAATAGCGGCAGTTTCATCAAGATCATGGATGCTGAGCTTCTCTTGATTAAACTGGCCGGTGAACTCCTTGAGGGTCTCATTATCCCTTTGTATAACTGTCAATAGATGTATGTTAGGCTTTGGCCGTTCGTGCATACCGATGAACTGGTTGATGAACTGCTTGCTGAGTTGCTTGAAACTGTGGACTGATCGAGGCTCCAAGGAGTAGAACCATTGCACGGCCGGGCCTTTCAAAGTGCTGGGGAAGGCTAGGTAGTGTAGTTCATCAGAGTTGGTGGCTAGGGTCATCTGAGCCTTGTAGGTTCGGACGTGGTAGACCGGGCTTCCCGAGCCATTATAGGGATCTAGGCGAGGCTGCTTAAATTTGCGCAGGATGGAAAACCTCGTGATCTAGCTGGAGAATGGTGACTCTGTCTCAGTATTGGCTTGATTTTGAACACAGTTTTGACCAAGCTTTTTGGCCACTCCGTCAATCTGAATCTGCAAGTCCTTGATTTGGGCTTCCACTCCTTCCCGATCGGTATCTGAGGGGTTAGTCGGGTCGGTGGAAGAGGCTTCTTATTCATGGTGGTGTGCTGTCCTATGGAATCGGGCTCGACTATGACTCCAGGTAACCGTTCGCCTAGGGACAACTCGGCTCTTGACCGAGTGACCCTGGACTGATTCCTAGGCCATATGCTCCTACCTTTCCTTTTGTGCAGCACGCCTACTATTGATGTCTCTGGCATCCTTAACACAGGACGGGTTGGCTCGGGCATGTTGTCTGGTCAGGATCGGTTCCCGACCGTCCGCAACGTTCCTGGGTCGTTTCCCAGCCACTGGAGGACGGCTTTGCTGGGCTAGCAGGGCTTTGATTTGTTGTTGGATTCGACGCTGGACCTCCAGGAGTTGTGTGAGGGTCGCGGTGATCTGCTCAGATGTCATGACTGCCGCAGCCGGTGCTAGGGCCGAAGGAACATCCCGGTCGGATTGCTGATCAGGCTTCTTACCCTTCTTCGGTGGCATGACGATCAGTCAACAGATTTGTTGATGAGAAGACTTGTCGTTCCCACAGACGACGCCAAA
Organism: Hydrangea macrophylla; assembly: GCA_033977485.1. Lineage (NCBI taxonomy): Eukaryota > Viridiplantae > Streptophyta > Magnoliopsida > Cornales > Hydrangeaceae > Hydrangea > Hydrangea macrophylla. Next base: position 4,620,841 of record CM066990.1, on the reverse strand, counting down.
CTGATGATGCCAAAAATTGGTAAGAGTAAAGTAGAGTAGATTAAAGGGAGAAGGAGTGAGAGACTAGTTTTTTGTATGTGGTTCAGCCCTGTTAATGAAGGTACCTACGTCCACGGGTGTGTTTGAGCACGTTCACTATACTGTAAAAGAGCCGGGGGCCTGTGGTGGACCAACAAGTCTGGAGCTATCGTAGGCCAGCCGGGCATGTAGATGAATGCTATAAAGGTGCTGTGTAGACTGAAAAGTCGGCCCCTTCAATAGGGCGTGAGAGGTCTCTTTTATAGATGTAAGAGACCTACTCATACATGGATAATGAAAATATAATCCAATTGATATAGATTGGCATTAATTGCGGGGGTTTCCTAATTAGATTAGGAAATAGTTTGCACTCTCCATTAGTCTTCTAGCTTGAGTAGGAAACTGCCTGTAATGCTTGGGATCACGCCTGTGGGTCCGGATGAGCTGTTCCCGCGGTGGGATGTTCCCGTGCGGTTTTCCCGACCTGTTGGCCGGGTCGTGGATGAACCGCTCGGGATGATGAGTAGACTAGACCGCTCGGGCTGATGCTTGTCCGAGGAGTTGTGCATGATTGGACTGGCTACTGATTTGAACCGCTAGGTCATAGGATAAAGCCAATTTTGGGCGTATCATGTCCTAATCTATAATGCCAAACATGACTATCATTCACATCAACGATATAAGTAGAAATAGAAACATCTTTATTTAGATTAAGCAAGTACATATTATCTTTGGCATAGTCTTTCCCAAAAATGATCCCTTCTTTGATATGATCACTTTTTGGTAGTCAAATACAACTCTAAAACCATGGTCATCTAACTTCTTAATGGAAATAAGGCTCTAGCGCAATCCGGGAATGTGATGAACGTCTTTAAGAGTTAACACTTTCCCAGAGGTGAGAGGAAGTTGAATGGTCCCCTTTCCTTTGACAGAACTTGTGGAGGAATTGCATATGAATACAGCCTTGTCACCATTCACAACTTCATAGGTCTTGAAAATATTTTTGTGAGGAGTCACATGACAGGTTGCTCCAGAGTCAACCCACCATCCTTCATCACTATTGACCATGTGAACTTCGGTGAGCATTGCAATCATGTCTTCGTCTTCCACCACATTAGTCTCGTTCTTTTTTTCTGTCCTTTACGACAATGGCATTCTTTGGCCCAATGACCTAATTTACCACAAACAAAACAGGGACCTTTCTTCTTCTTCTTGGTATTATCCTTTTTATTGGAGTTACCAAATTTTCTCTTTTTGTTATTAAAAGAACTCTTCTTTCCATTATGAACCTTAGAGACAGGTTTTGTAGAGTCCGATACTAGACCTTCCACATTGTGAAGTTTTTCAATCTTTCCTTGATGGTCAAGTGAATCTCTTATTCTAGCCTCGCTCTCAATTTGGATATGTTGAAGTAATTCATCCAAATTCAGATGTTTCTTTTTATGTTTTAAAATTCTTTGGTAATCCTTCTAAGAAGGTGGAAGTTTACCAATAATTGTAGACACTTGAAAACTGTTCGAAAAAGGTTCACCAACATCAGCACATTCGGTGGCAATATCATTAAGAGTATTCACTTGATCAATTCTAGATTTAGAATCATCAAATTTGAATTCAATACACTTTTAAATAAGGAAGGACTTATTTCTAGCATCTTCATTTACATACCTCCGTTGTCTAGCATTCCATAACTCCCAAGATGTAGCAAATTTGTGAAACACATTGAACTGAGAATTTTTCATTGCATTGAGAATTATAAAGCGACACACATAATCATCCTCAACCCATTTCTTTTGTCGTTCAGTGCATTCTTCATTGACTGCTTCATCTTGTGGATATGTAGTAGACAGAACATAGGCAACTTTGGCAATAGTGAGTTGATAATAGATCTTCATGTTCCATCGCTTTTATTTGATACCATTGAACCTCTCAAGTCTTTCTACTTCTTGAATTTGAGAATTCACCATTGTTGATTCCATTGACGAAAATATTACTATCTTAAAATTGTTGTAAACTAATGGTGAAAAGAAAAAATTTGAAGAAGAATGACAAGACTGATTTATAAGAAAAGAGAACAAAAACAATTTAAAAACAAATTTGTTAGGCAGGGCACTTCCAGGAAGCTTTCTTTAAGATAGTAATTTCCCCACTATAGTGCAAATGGACTCTTGGAAATCTATCTCAAGGATACAAAGTCTAACTTAAGACTATCTAAATTGCACTGTTTAGCAGTCTTGGAACCACAAAATTTCACCCGATATAAAACCAGAAAATGTATAGAAAGAAGAAGAAAGCAGAAAGGCAGAACCGAAATAACTCAAAATGAATGCCTACTAATGCCTATAAATATAGACCTCAGAAGTCACGAAGAAGGATCACACTTTTCTCCAGAAAGGTCGTGACCTCTCTATTTTTGACCATTGGAGACTTCAGTCGCCAAACAGTCCCTACGGTCACTGACCGTTATTTTTAAATTTTTAACTGTATTAAAACTGACAGTTATATATAACTTTCTATTTTAATCTTCTTCTTCTTTCTTTCTTTCTCATATATATATATATAAATTAAAAAGAAAAATTAAAAACTTGAAGATCTTCCATGGGTCTCCTCTTGTGAAGTATCCCTTGGGAGATTAGGAGAGAATATGAAGAACCACCTCCTATTTATAGGAGAGGCCTTCCCACAAGATTACTCCTAGTTTCCTATGTGGGACAATATACCAAATTTAAATTTTCTTTCAACCAAATATTTGGTGGGAAAATGAAAATTTGGTTTTCCCTCCAAAACATAAGTAGTACACTACTATATGATATAGTAAAGATTCCTATTATAAACTATTATTTGTAAATAATATTATGTATATAATTCATATATATATAACAGACATGTCCATAAGATTATTTTTGTCATAAACTACAACGAAATAGCTTTCTTTTGACACCAAATAGAGCTTCACATGATTTTTCTAGAATTAATTATGATTTTTACAAGAACAATGAACAGTCCTGATCCACTATTCCCAAAACCGTTATTTCTCAGGCTTCAAAAATGATAAAGAGGTTCTACTTTTTGGAGAAGTTCCCTAAGACATGTATCTAACTTTCTGTAAAAGAGTTTTAACCCAGCTCATGTTTAAGACCACTTCTGATAGGATTGATTAGAGGTTGTTGAATCTAGAAATTTGATTGATGACATGTCTTCTTTGTTTTTCATGCATATCATTTGTTTGCTTCTGCTTTTGCAATGCTTGGGTATTCCTTGGTATCTTAGTGCAGAGAATTGAATGTCGTGGATCCGGATTTTAATTTGTTGGCTTGCATCGTCTACATATGGCTTAGTGCCCATGTATTATGCACCTTCTCTTAGTTTTTTTCTAGGTTTACAACTTTATTTTTCAATGACACAATCCCTTTAGGATAGTCTCCATTTTTGTGTTTATATGTTAAAGACATCTTATCTAGGATTGTTGCATGATTGCATTACACGTTTCCATTCTTTTTGCTTTTGCGACTCCGCTTGAGTCAACCCAATGTAAGTCTTCTTATTCCCTTTTGCATATCATGACATGTTTCCTTTATTTGCATCGGTCCCGGGCGGGACTAGCCACTGTGAGTATGCCTCTCTCTCGTATTGTATGTGCATCCAATTGCTATATGATTTAATCTCTTGAAGTGATTTTCATTAGATGTTCCCTTTTGACATGTATATATTATCTAGAATGTTTGAGGAAACAACACCAATTATGAATTTAGAGCAAGGATATTTGAATCAAGGCCTACCATTCGATAAGGCGAGGAGGGGGTGCTTTAGTCCTGCTTGGGCTCCTTCTCCTCTCGTAACAAGACCCCTGAACCTAGTTTTTGGTAATGAAGGGCGAGTAACCTTATTCAATTTCGGGCGAGTCAAACTTGGGTTTCCTAATTCCCGATAAAAATTAGGTGGCGACTCTTTGTCTTTAGGACCGCGTGAGGAAGTACTAGTTTTCCCTGAAGTGTGCTCCTTGAGATCCATCCTGGGACACTATCGAGGGAGAACGCTACGACCCACTACTTAACACACATGTCCACACATATCTTTACGCACAACATTATACACAACAAAAACTTCAGCCATTAAAGAGGAAAGCAAGGAGAAGAAGAAGAAGAAGACCAAGGATTCCCATGGCCTCCTCCATCAACCTCTTGCCAATCCTCAATTCTATGGCCACTTAAACCAAGATCTAATGTTTCAATGAAACCCTAGCCAAGTAACAGGATGTATTTTATGGCTTTCCTTTAGTTTTATTATGTATGGATGATGATTACATATCTAGAGGATTTTTATAATAAAATCATACTTCTATTGATTAAATCATTACTTTCAAAATTTATTCTTGTCATAGATATATTTTGGATGTGATGTGCTCAATAGTCTATATTTGTTGTGCTTGTATGGATTATTTACATGTAATAGTGTTTAATTAAATTGTAATATCAAGTAGTCGAATAGTTCATGCCTAGGAAAGACAAATTGTACTGCAATCCTAGTTTAGTGTGAGACAATCCGTGCTAACCGAAGATGAATTATGTTGGTGCTTGAATCGTAGTTATCTTCTTGACGGAGGAATTGGGCTTGTAGCTACAATTTTCCATTATTATCCAATGCAATAAGCTAATTGAATGCATAAATACCCTTATTATGAAACTAGTGGTAGAATTGCAATCCTAGGTTCACTTTAAATATCGTTTAAAACATTTTTTAATTGCTTTCATAATTTAGATTTGTTTTTATCGTTCTTACTTTAAATCAAAAGAAAACTTAATCTAATGTTTTGAGTTACTAACTTTTCTTTTTGTTTTGTAGTTTATCTAGTAATCAAGTTCTAGCATTTCAGATTGGAAGAGCTTAGCACATCAAAGGAGCTTACGCGAATAAAAAAAAAGTAAAGTAAATCGCTTCCTTTAAAATTTGCTTCAAACCACTGTAAGTCAGGGCGCTGAGACACACTATTTGCATTAGTTTAGGCGTGAATTACACATGCATTAGCTAGGAAATTCGGGGCATTGGGCTTTAACACGATCACTGCATTACAGGATAACTTTCATGCATCATAGTAGTTGTGTGCTTGTTATTTTATTTGTGTGATTGCAACTCGTATTTGTTTGAGTCAGTCTTTATTTTTGCATTTTTTTTTAGTTTATGTTTGATACGCGTTCAAGTAAACCTAAATTACATCTGCTTGATCCTGAACTTGAACGTACCCCTAAGAGTCCTTAGGTCATCAACCCAAGCTCTAGAGCTCGGTTGATGCTAGACGACGAATCGAAACCGAAACCGTCGTCATTGTTTGAGTCTGAAATACGAAGTACCCTGAAAAGACTAAAGAAACCATGCTTAAATATCATTGGCCCTATTCCAATGGCTGACCTTGGAAATAATGGGAATGAGCAAAACAATGGGAATAACCCTAATATACCTCCGCCTCCTCCGCTTAAAGATTATTTCATTCTTACGACCTATACGCCACAGACAAGTATCAAATTACCAGAGGTAACGGCATCTCACTTTGAGATAAAGTCATCTACCATTGCGCTACTCCCTTCATTCCATGGCCGCATTAAAGAAGATCCTTATCAACACTTAGGAGATTTCCAAGATATATGCTCTACTTTAAAACTCCAAAACCTAACTGATGATGAATTAAAATTGCGTCTCTTCCCATTCTCCTTAAAAGATAAAGCTAAGTATTGGCTCCAATCTCTTAAGCCAAACACTATTAAAATATGGGAAGTATTACATACCGCATTTTTACAAAAGTTTTTCCCAATCACAAGAACTAATCAGATATGAAAATCTATAACGAACTTTGTGATGCAAGATAGAGAAATGCTTTATGACACTTAGGAGAAATTTAAAGAATTGTTAAGCTCTTGCCCACATCATCAGGTTCCCAAGTGGTAATTGGAACAGATCTTCTACGAGGGACTTGTTCCGTCAGTTTTTAATACTGTCGATGCCGTTTCTGTGGGGACGTTCCTCCACAAAAGCGCCGATGAGGCCTGGAAAATTTTTGAAACATTAAGGAAAAATATACACCAGGCTGTGTCTATACGCCCCGAGGGATATCTTCCATAACCTAAACGAAAGGTAAAGTTCGAGTCAAGTCACTTAATTGAATTATAAGAACTATCTAAAAAAACTTGACCAACTTATGATAATGAACCAAACGACAAGTGCACCCTCTTACAAAACTTGTCAAATATGTTCAGACCATTCACATTCTACACTTACATGTCCATCCGCATCTCAATTTCTGTAATTCGTGGAGCAACACATAAACTCTATTCAACAATTCCCATGAAATAGTTATAATCCTATGACAACTAATTTTCCTAATAGTTATCGACCCCAATTTCAACAAAGTCAATACCAACACTCCCCTCCTAATCCTAACCCTCCAAGGGTTAATGCTTTTGAGGAAAAGATGTTAGTGTCCCTTAAGAATATCGAAACACAAGTGCAAGCACAAGCATAAATAGTACAATCTTACACACAATCCATTGCAAAGTTCGAGTCCCAAATGGGACAAATAGCTAATACAATGAGTCATAGAAACGAGGGTAAGCTACCTAGTCAAACTAAACAAAACCCTGTGGGATAGTACGAGGGTGGGGGTTTAAATGAGTAAGTAAACATCGTCTCAACTAGGTCGACTACTCGAGAGGAGAAAGTTGTTGTAATTCTGAATGAGAGTGGGAAAAAGATAAACATTAATTCGAATAAAGAGAGAGGTGAGGCCACGAGTCGAGTTAGGAACGAAAATGAACCAACCTCAACTAATCATGTTTTGAAACTGCCTTTCCCACCAAATGTCGATGGACCATCACATTTTTCAAAGAAAGGGTCAAAAATTGAAGATATACTCGAGGTATTTAAAAAAGTTAAAATCAATATTCCATTCCTCGACGCTATTAAACAAATTCCCGCTTACGCTAAATGTCTAAAAGACCTATGTACTCAAAAACACAAGTTGCACAGTCATATTCTGAAAAAGATCTTCCTCACAGAAAAAGTAAGTGCGATCTTTCAAAATGCTCATCTAAAGTATAAGGATCTCGGTACATCAACGATCTCATGTATCATAGGTGACACTATCATTCATCTGGCTCTCCTTGACTTAGGTGCGAGTGTGAATCTTTTACCTTACTCCATCTACAAACAACTAGGTCTAGGTGGACTTAAACCCATGACAGCTACCATAAAATTAGCAGATCATTCTATTAAAATTCCTAGAGGAATCATCAAAGACGTTTTAGTTAAAATTGATAAATGTTATTACCCTTTCGATTTCATGGTCCTTGATACTGAACCCGTACAAGACGCTAGGAAGCACACTCCTGTCATTCTTGGCTGTCCGTTCTTGGCTACGACCAACGCTTGTGTTAACTGTCGAACGAGAGTAATGAAAGTGTCGTTTGGGAACATGAATCTAAAATTGAACGTTTTTAACGCTATTGATCAACCTCCCAAAGAGGATGATTACCTATGTGAGGTGAATAGTAAGGTAAGACGAACTATTGAATCCAATAACGTTATAAATTTGAATGAGGAGAATAATGCTATGAATGATGAGTGGACAAATTTGAATAATCTGGATCCTAATGACGAATTTACTCAGAAGGTGAGAAATCGATTTGAACACAATCAAGGTGAACCGTCGAATGAATTAACTCATAAAGACATTATTTTTGCTTTCCACTGGAATCTACCTAATACCTTCAAGAGTACAAAGTCAGAGTTACGGCCTCCATAAGTCTTGAGCTAGAGCAGTCTAGAAGAAGATGTAAAAGACAGTGCTTCTTGGGAGGCAACCCAAGCTTTCTTTCGTTTGTTTCTCTTATTTGTGAACATTTTTTTTTGTCATTTTGAGTCCTTTTTGAGCTTACTGGAGAGGTTTGGGGGTTGGAGTAAATTTATTTTGAACTTATACACAAAAAACAAGTGAAAAAAGAGGAAAAGACTAAGTCGCGCACGCGGCCCACTCACAACTCCCACGAGATTTTCCCTTAGAAGAAATTTTTCCAAAATTTTTATATATGCTATTAGTTTCTTTTCGCGCTTCAAGTCACGCGCACGAGGGGTTCGCTCATGTGGCCCGCTCACGTAATCTATTGCCTTAGAAATTTTCTTTTAAGAAACTACAAAGCAGCCTCAGCATTACCTTGTGGAGGGGTCCCCGTGCGCGATGGTCGCTCGCGCGAGGGATGGATTTCTGTGTTTTTCTTTGTGTTTTCTTACCTCCTTTCTCTCGAACCTAGTTAGTTGTTTTTCTTTTCTGTTTGTTCTCTTTATCCCTTTTAGAGTAGGTCCTTCCTTGTTTTTTATTATTCTGTTTGTTTTCTTTATTATTTTCCGTCGAGTCTTTCATGTTTAGTTTCATTTTTTTACACATATGCCACAGTCTGCATTATTTAGATATATGTTTCTATTGGCTCCTGTTTTTCTTTTGTATCTTTTATTTTCTTTTATCAAGTATTAATAGGTGAATTAGTGTCTCCATTTGGAGTATTGATCTTTATCGCCATATTCATTTACGTTTACCTAGTTTCTGATTGTCGAGATCGAGATAATGTCGTTCCTTCCTTACATACTCTCCTTTCTTTTGTTTTATTGTTTCATTAGGGACAATAAAAGGTTTAGGTTTGAGGGTATGCATTCACATGCACATTATATGCACCGATTTTTCAAAAAAAATTTGATACATGTGATTAAATAAACGATGTTACTGATGCTTTTGTAATCTTGATTCGATACTTCTTGTTAGATAACTTGGATTGTTATAGAATGGTAGATAAGAGAAAATGTGGTTAAACATTTGCTACAGTCATGATGCGACGTTTTAGGATATGTATCATTCGAATCGTAGTTATATATTATAGATTGGCACACAAAACTATGCACTGCACATAGTCACTTGAATACATGTTTGATGTGAACTATAATATAATTGGATTTTTAGATAACACATTGTGTGGAGACTAAATCCAGTGAGCTTTTGAGCCTATCTTTTCATTTTAGAGGGTTATAAATACATTTTGTGATTGTCGAATTTCATTGAAATAGCGCATTGACTCGTTGTTTAGTCTCATTATTCTTGTTTTAGTTGATAGTCAAGTTAAAATATTTGTTACCATGCTAAATAATCTTCCGTTGTAAACGTTGAAGAACCATATGACCCTAGAAAATGATGGTAGGCCCTCTTTGTTTAACTATCCAGAAAAATGATAAAATTTCCTTAGTTCGCCCCTTTGAGCCTCAAAGTTCCTCTCTTTCTTTAATCACCATTATCTTTTTTTTGCTCCAACTTGGCCAACTTGGAGTTCATCACTAAAAGATTGATCAACTTTTAGTGGTGATAGGACATTGTATTGATTAAGAAGAAGAAGAAAACAACATGATGTTGGGGTAGTTGCCTTGGTATTCAACGAATATTCGTTTCAAAAGTAACAAAAAAAAAGGTTGGAAGAAAAGATGGAAAAAAAATTGAAGTTGAAATTAAAAAAAAAATATGAAAAGAAAAGAATGAAAAGATGAAAGTTGTTAGAAGAGATGATGAAAGAAGATGAAATATGCCTTCCAACACCACTCTAAAACTAGTTAATGAATCATTTCTATTCTTTTTCATTGCCTGACTCATAATACAACCTTTGAAAAGTCCTATTTGATCCTAGAAAACATGGTTTGGATATGTAAACCATGGAAGGGGGATTAAAACATGGTAACGATTAATTTTTCTTGACTATTGGCATCCTATCCACGAGACTACTATTCTTTGGTGTCATGCATCTTTTTCTAGTCATATGTGAGCATTTCTCATTTTGAAAGCATGTTTCTTTTGCTCCCATATACTAGAAAGATTACACCTGTGTCTAAGTGTTTCATTTGAGAGTGTAATTAATATCATGAGATTCGTAGTCGAAGCATAGATGCATGGTTATCCAAGTTATATTCCAAGTTCATGACATGTGCGTGTTCACTTGACTACCAGATCACACACGTGCAATTTTATGAGAAACTCTATTGATTTATGCGATGCATGTGCTTGGGATTGTTTTTCATGATGTAGGTAGATGTTTGGTACCTTTTTTTCTTGTTCGTTATTCTATTTCAAATCATTGTTTTATAATAAGGAATATTGATGATATGTTGTTTTTCGTTTTAATAAAACTTTTCTTTACAAGTTAATAAAGATGGTTGTGGGTGACTTGTTGACGAGAACCCTCACGAGAGTTCACTCGTCCGTCTAGGGACACCTAGAGGTTTAAAAAGCTTGTTGCATACGCTAAATACAATCGTGATCCATGCAAAAATGGAGTAGTTTTTATTAGTAGTTTTATTTTACGTTATGCATTTTCTTTTTGCTCAAGGATTAGCAAAATGTAGGTTTGAGGGTGTGATCGGGAGTGAATAAGTCCTAATTATATGCCTTAATTTACATTTATTAATACTTTTTATCCTATTTTAGGGTAGTTTTACTTTGTTTTCCATTTTTGTCAGGATTTGGAGAAAAGCAAGGATTCCAGACTAAATAGAGTGAAAAAGCATAAGAAAAGAAGCAGAAAAAGGCACCTCGCGCGCTCGACCACTTACAAGAACCTCGCTCGCGCGACCTATACAAAAAAGTGAAAATGCGTATTTCTGTGTACTGAAGATCACTACACGAACAAAACTGCCTAATTGTGTCCAGAATGTAAAATACAACAGTTTTAGTGCAAATAGGTTTAGGAAAGCTTCTAAACTTGCTCCAAATCTATAAATACTCTACTGTAAGTCAAATTTTGGGTTAATCACAACATTATACACAACAAAAACTTTAGCCAATAAAGAGAGGAAAGTAAGGAGAAGAAGAAGAAGAAGACCAAGGATTCCCATGGCCTCCTCCATCAACCTCTTGCCAATCCTCAATTCTATGGCCGCTTAAACCAAGATCTAGGGTTTCAATGAAACCCTAGCCAAGTAATAGAGTGTATTTTATGTTTTTCTTTTAGTTTTATTATGTATGGATGATGATTACATATTTAGAGGATTTTTATAATGAAATCATACTTCTATTGATTAAATCATTGCTTTCAAAGTTTATTCTTGTCTTAGATCTATTTTGGATGTGATGTGCTCAATAGTCTATATTTGTTGTACTTGTATGGATTATTTACATGTAATAGTGCTTAATTGAATTATGATATCAAGTAGTTGAATAGTTCATGCCTAGGAAAGACGAATTATGCCGCAACCCTAGTTTAGCGTGAGACAATCCGTGCTAACCGAAGATGAATTATGTTGGTGCTTGAATCGTAGTTATCTTCTTGACGAAGGAATTGGGCTTGTAGCTACAATTCCCCATTATCATCCAATGTAATAAGCTGATTGAATGCATAAATACCCTTATTATGAAGCTAGTGGTAGATTTACAATCCTAGGTTCACTTTAAATATCGTTTAAAACAACTTTTAATTGCTTTCATAATTTAGATTTATTTTTATCATTCTTAGTTTAAATCAAAATCAAAATCAAATTGTCATTTTCTTAATTAACTAGATTTAGGTTTTAAAATTAAAGTGCTTTAGTAATTCAATCTCTGTGGGTTCGACCTTTACTTCTACACTATAAATCCTTAGAAAGTAAAGCATCCTTTTATATCTTGATTCTGACAAGATCAGTGCACGATCTAACTTTTATCATAATGACGATTGTTAAAAACTAGTAGAAAAGTACCATAGTTAAGGATTTTTGATAGTATTGAATCACACGTCAAATTATGTCATAAAGATGTGAGAAGCAACTAAAATAAATCAACAAGCTTTAAATGTATTCAAACTACCTTAGAGAGAAAGGTCATTCTGTTGATAAAAAACATGGAACTAATATTAATGTAAGAACTTAAGAACGGGCTATGAGTTACAATAAAGTTATACAGAGATGTAAAACCAAAAGGAATGCTTTGTAAAAGGTGCAGTGTGTTTGGTATACTTTTTGCTTTTGTTAAAAACTAGTAGAAAAGTACCCCACTCGGTTGTACCCCCAGGCGTGCAAATTATTTGGCTCATATTATTTTGCATCGAGCATGCCAGAGCTATTGCAACTCAATTGTGTGACTAAATTAGCAAACATGATTTTTCCTTATATTGTGCGAGTTGTGCGCAATTTGACTTCTATCCTATTGGGATTGTTAAAAATTACTCCCTCCATCCCAATTTATGTGTCCATCTTGAGGAATCCAACTTTTTAAGGGGACAAAAAGAATCTACACCTACTTTCCACAATTGCCCATAATCATTGCACTTTCTTTTTTGTTTTGTTTTGGTATTGATTACAAGGAAGGGTACTTTGGGAATCTAAGTAAATTTTGCATACTAATTTAGGAGAGTGGACAACAATTTTGGGACATCCCAAAAAGAAAAGATGGACACATAAAATGGGACGGAGGGAGTACTAGGAAAGTACCCCAGTTATAGGTTTTTTGATAGTATTGAAGCATATACGTCAAAAAATAGTGAAAAAAAAAGCAAGGCTTTGAAAATGGAAATACATTACTTGAAAGGAAGTTACAAAGAAATAAAATTACTTAAGAAAGTAAAATACAATAGTGCAAGAACACTAAAGAAATATGAAAGCTACTGAAGGCTTAGAAGAAAAACAAAATGGAATGCTTTTGAATGCTTTTGGGATTTGTTTGTGTGTTGATCGAGCAGTTGGGGAGCTGTTGGAGAGGAGTTGCTGCTGGAGATTGATGTGTATATATAGAGGAAGAGCCTAATATCTTGGTTCAATGGTTATGCTTTACTTTCATGTTAAGTCTTCTACCATTGGGACTCATAATTTTATTAAAACTTGTAATTATTCCTGGGCCCACCACATACCAGGAGATGCATTCATTTTAAGCCCGATGCTATGGGCGAATGGTGCTGTCAACACTTTGCTCTTTGCTGGATCAAACAATTCATGAAGCAAAAGTTTTAGTCATGATGGGCATGGCCCTACAAGATGTCATGAGGTATGATGAACTTGGCTTCTTGCCTGTTACTCCAAAACTCAAGAGGTCGATGGGTTTTGTAGTATGATCGGTGGTGGTTTGGTGTGTATTGATTGTATACACAAAAGACAAACCATGAAAACCATAATGACATTGGGCCCCTCACAGTTTGATTACAGTAATGGGAAGAGGTGGCCAAAGAAAAAATGCCATTGTGGTCCAAGGCTCCAAGTTTGTGTTGTCCAAAGTCAAGAAATGACAAGAGGTGCCCTCCACCATGTGATAGATGTTTGAATATGTTGGAGCTACCAAAGGACCAAAAGTCCATTCTAAACTGAGTTTTGAACTCTTCATGAGTTCAAGGCTGAATGAACAAAAGGCAAGAAATGGTCATGGACAAAGTGATGTCAGTCCGATAGCCTTGACATGCTCAAGCTTGATTGGTCATGATAAATAGCTATTTGACTTCAAGTATCAAACCAACTAAACATGGGCCCACCATGATGGAACACTTGTATATAGCATCTTCCAAACACCTTCCTAAGGCTATGCCCGATGGCTTCCAAAGCAATCATTATGGTCGATGGTCATTTACTTGGATGCACAAGCTTGCTCAAATAAATGACGACTTGGCCAACTGGCCAACTAAGGAAAGCCTAACATACCTGTGACCATTTTGTTGACATCCACGAGATTAACCATGTGAGGTGGCCCACCATGTCGTCATTCGTTTTGACAAAATGCTTATTATGTTCGTCCATATGAGTTTCATTTATGGTAGGGTGTGATTGATCTTGTCAGAATCAAGATATAAAAGTATTCTTTACTTTTCAAAGGATTTGCAGTGTGGAAGTAAAAGTCGAACCCACAGAGATTGATTACTACAGCACTTAATTTTAAAACCTAAGTTTAATTAATTAGGAAAAACGGAGTTTGATTTGGATTTAATTAAACTAATAACAATAAAAATAAATCTAAACTATGAAAGCAATTAAAATTGTTTTAATGAATGTTTAAGGGAACCTAGGATTGCAAATCCACCACTAGTTTCATAATAGGAATATTTATGAATTACTTTAGCTTATTACGTTGGATGAATATGGGGAATTGTAGCTACAAGCCCAATTCCTCCGACAAGAAGATAATCATGGTTCAAGCACCAACATAATCCATCTGCGGATAGCACGAATTATATCACACTAAACTAGGGTTGTGATCTAATCCATCTAACCTAGGCATGGACTATTCGGATACTTGATAGCACGAATCAATAAAGCACCATCACATGTAAACAATCTAAACAAGCACAGCAAGAATAGATCGTTGAGCACATCACAGTCAAAATAGATCTAAGACAAGAATAAATTCTGAAAGCAATGATTTAATCACTAGAAATACGATTTATTAATAAAAATCCTCTCAACATGTGACTGTCATCCATACATAATAAAACTAAAATAAATACATAAAATACTCCCTATTACTCATCTAGGGCTTCATTGAAACCCTAGATCAATGATCTAGCCGTCCATGGAAGTAGTAGATAGCAAGAGGTTGATGGAGGAGGCCATGGAAACCCTTGGTCTTCTTCTTCTTCTCCTTGCTTCCCTCCCTTCAATGGCTGGAAGTATGGTTGTAGAATGTGTGTATAATAATTGCCAACCCCCTAATTGAAGTAAAATTTAGAGTTTATATAGATTTACAACATGTTTTGGAAGCCTTTACAACTCGAAACGGACTGAAACTGATGTAATTTACAGTCTGGACGTCGTTTAGCAGTCTCGTTTGCACAGGAGTCTTCAGTATACTGAAATACGCAACTTTGGTTTTTGGGCATATCGCGCGAGCGGGTCGCGCGAGCGCGACATTTGGCTTTCGCGCGCGCGGATCGCGCGAGCGAATTATGGGGTTCTCGCGCGAGCGATTTCTGGATCTTCGCGGGCGCGGGTCGTGCGCGCGACTTGTTTTTTTCAGCTTCTTTTCTTCTGCTTTTTCACCCTGTTTAGCCTGGTTTAGATGATTTCTTCCAAAACCTGTCAGAAACTAGAAAACGAAGTAAAAATATACAAAAACAGAATAAAAAGGTACTAACAAATGTTCATTAAGGCGTATAAATAGGATTAGTTCTCTCCCGATCACACCCCCAAACCTACATTTTGCTAGTCCTCGAGCAAAACTACAATAAAAACTACTAATAAAAATCTATTCCATTTTCGTATGGATCACGATTGCATTTAGCGTATGCAACAAGCCTTTTGAACCCCTAGGTGTCCCTAGTCGGACGAGTGAAGTCTCGTGAGGGTTCTCGTCAACAAGTTACCCACAACCATTTTTATTAACTTAAAATTTTAAAAACTTTTATTAAAACGAAAAATAAAACAATCAATACTCCTTATTATACAACAAAGATTCGAAATAGAATAACGAACATAAAGAAACGGAATCAAACGTCTACATACATCATGAAGAACAATCTCAAGCACATGCATCATATAAATCAATAGAGTTCCTCATAAGATTGCACGTGTGTGATGTGGTAGTCAAATGAACACGCGCTTATCCTGAACTTCGAATATAACCCGGATGACCATCTAACTATGTCTTGACTACGAATCTCACAATGTCAATTACACTCTCAAATGAAACACTCAGAAACCGGTGTAATTTTTCTAATATATGGGAGCAAAGGAAATATATTTTCAAAACAAGAAATGCTCACATATGACTCGAAAAAGACGCATGACACGAAAAACAGTAGTCTCATGGATAAGATGCCAATAATCAAGAGAAATTAATCATTACCATGTTTTAATCCCTCTCCCATCGTTTTCATATCCAAACCATGTTTCCTAGGATCAAATAGGACTTTTTAAAGGTTGTAATGTGGCTCAGGTAATGAAAAAGGATAGAAAGGATTCATTAGGTAGTTTTCAGGATGGCATTGTAAGGCATGTTCGATTTCTTTCATTCTTCTTCTACAAACTTTCATCTTTTCTTTCTCTTCATTCCTTTTCATTCATTTTTCTTCTTTTCTTTCATTTTTTTTTTCAACCTTCCTCTTCTTTATTTTGTTTTCTTTTTCCTTTTTCTTTTTCTTTTCTTGCTTCTCAAATGATTATTCATCGAATACCAAGCAACTGCCCCAATAGCATCTTATTTTCTTTTTCTTCCCAATCACACATTGCCTTAACACCACTAAAAGTTGATCAATCTTTCAGGGGTGAACTCCAAGTTGGCCAAATTGGAGCAAAAACAAGGATAATGGTAATCAAAGAAAGAAATGGCATTTTAATGGCTCAAAGGGCGAACTAAGGAACTTTTTCATTTATTGGTCATAAACAAAGAGGGCCTAAAATCATGTCCTAAAGTTGTATGGTTTTTCAGTGTTTACAATGGAAGATTATTTAGCATGGTAACAAATATTTTAACTTGACTATCAACCAAAACAAGAATAATGAGACTAAACAACAAGTAGATGTGCTATTTCAATGAAATTCGACAAACACAATATATTTATAACCCTCTAAATAGAAAAGATAGGCTCAAAAGCTCACCGGGTCTAGTCTCCACCATATGTTATCTAGAAATCCGAATCATATTATAGTTCACAACCAACATGTATTCCCGCGACTACGTGCAGTGCATAGTTCATGTGCAAATCTATGATATAAAACTACGATTCAAACGATACATAACCTAAAACGTTTCATCATAACTTTAGCAAACATTTAATCACATATTCTCTTGTTTATCATTCTATAACAAATCACATTACATAACAAGAAGTATCGACTAGCGATTGCAAAACCGTAGGTAATATCGTCACACTTATTTAAAAAATTTTAAAGTTTTGCATAAAAATAATGTGCATGTGTGTGCATACCCCCAAACCTAAACCTTTCATTGTCCCTAATGAAACAATAAAATGAAAGAAAGGAGAGTACAGAAGGAACGATAATACCTCGATCTAGACAAGCATAGAGCAGGTGAACACAAAGGAATATGGCTATAAAGTTCAATGTTACCTGTTACTTCTTAATAAAAGAAAACAAACTAACAAAAGAATATTAAAAGGAAAAGAAACAGAAATATAAAATAGAAATTGAAAAACTAATCCAAATTAAACTAAACTATCAAATGGAAAAGAAATAAACGAAAAAGTATAAATCTAATAAGGAAAACAATAACTAACACGATCTAAAATGGCTTAATAAACAAAAACAAAAACAAAAACATTATCAGAACAAGTATGGGAGAAGGATACAGAAAACAAAAGAAAAAAAAACAGAAATTGGGGAAATCGCGCGAGCGGTCCGCGCGAGCGGCCGTCGCGCGCGCGAATTCCCAGGAAATTTATTTTTATTTATTAATTTTTTTTTTTACTATCTCGCGCGAGCGAGGTACCTCGCGCCCGCGAAATGAGGCGCGAGTAACTACTGAGGCATCATAAAAAGAAAAGCAAAGAAAACATCCAAGGGGCAATCTCGCGCGAGCGGGCCGCGCGAGCGACGTCTCGCGCGAGCGGGCCGCGCGCGCGAGAATGGTTTCTTCCACTTTTTGATTAAAATTATGTATATATTATTAAAATAACTTAATTCCAACCCCCAAACCTGTCCAAAATATCTAAAACAGACACAAACAGACCCAAAAACGACCAAAAATAAGAAAAACGAATGAAATAAAGCTTGGGTTGCCTCCCAAGAAGCGCTAACTTTTACGTCTTTAGCTAGACCGTTCTAGCTCAAGATTTTATGGAGGCCGTATATCGGACTGTGTACCCCTAAGGATGTCAGGTAGAGCTCGATGGTAAGCAGAAATAACATCGCTTTGAATTAAATCGATTAACGGTTTGTCATTATGTTCGAATCGATTTCTTACCTTCCGAGTAGATTCCGCATTAGGGTCCACGGGATTAGGATTCATCCACTCATCATCGTCCGCTATATTATTTTTCCCACTCACATTTATTACGTTCTTAGGCCCAATATTCCGTGTAACCTCACTACCCTCCACACCTAGATAATCATCGTCTTTAGGAGGTTGATCAACAGCATTAAAAACATTTAATTTTAATTGTATATTCCCGAACGACACTTTCATCACCCCTGTTCTACAGTTAACACGTGCGTTAGCCGTGGCTAAGAATGGACGACCAAGAATGACAGGAGTGTGTTTCCTAGCATCTAGCACCGGTTCAGTGTCAAGGACCATAAAATCAACGGGATAGAAACATTGATCAACTTTTACTAATACGTCTTCGACGATTCCTCTAGGTATTTTAACAGAACGATCCGCTAATTGAATAGTAGCGGCCGTGGGGTTAAGTTCACCTAAACCTAATTGTTTATAGACGTGATAGGGTAAAAGATTAACACTCGCTCCTAAGTCAAGGAGAGCCCGATGAATGATAGTGTCACCTATGACACATGAAATCGTAGGCGTATCTAGATCTTTATATTTTGGAGGAGCGTGTTGGAATATAGAGCTTACTTTTTCCGTGAGGAAGACCTTTTTAGGAGTATGACTCCGTATTTTGCGCTTTTGTGTACAAAGGTCTTTTAGACATTTAGCATAGGCGGGGATTTGTTTTATAGCATCGAGGAAAGGAATATTTATTTTGACTTGTTTAAACACCTCGAGTATATCCTCAACCTTAGACTTTTTATTTGTAAGATTAGACGGTTCCTCAACGTTTGGTGGATATGGCATTTTAGGAGTATAATTCGTTGGGACCGATTCTTTATCTTTTTGAATTCTATTTTGGCTCATGTCCTCACCCGTCTCTTTATTAGAGTTAATATTCATACCTTTCACATTCCCCTTCGGAATTTCTATTACCTCCTCCTCTCGGGTAGTCAACCTAGTTGAGACGGCGTTCACTTGTTCATTCGACCCCTTAACCTCATATTGTCCCTTAGGATTTTGGATTGTTTGACTAGGCAACGTCCCCTCGTTTCTACGACTTACTACAGTAGCTAGTTGTCCCATTTGGGATTCAAGCTTCGCAATGGATTGCGTATGAGAGTGCACTATTTGTGCTTGTGCCTGAACTTGCGTTTCAATAGTCTTAAGGGACGCCAACACCTTTTCCTCAAAAATATTTCCCCTTGAAGGATTAGCATTAGGAGGCGGTTGTTGGTATTGGTTAGGTTGAAACTGAGGTCGATACGCATTAGGAAAATTAGTCGCCTCGTTAGGATTATTATTGTTATTTTTCCACGAGAAGTTAGGATGGTTTCTCCATGGCGCATCCGGATTATTAGTAGTTGCATTATAATTATTTCGTGGGTATTGTTGAATAGAATTAATGTGTTGCTCCACGAATTCCGGAAATTGACTCGCCGATGGACATGCAAGTATCGAATGTGAAGGATCAGAACATAATGCACAAATTTCACGAACGGGTGGGGCTGTCGTTTGGTTCATCGTTAGAAGTCGGTCAAGTTTGTTAGATAGTTCTTTTATTTCAATTGATTGACTTGACTCGAACTTTACATCCCTCTTAGGTTGATTAAGATATCCTTCCGAACGGACAGACACCGTTTGGTGCATCGAATTCTCGCTTAACGTTTCAAACATTTTCCAGGCCTCGTCGGCGCTTTTGTGTAGGAAGGTTCCCGCACAAACGGCATCGACGGTGTTCCTAACAGAGGGAATGAGCCCCTCGTAGAAGACCTGAACAAGTTGCCACTTAGGAACCTGATGATGTGGACACGAGCGTAGTAATTCTTTAAATTTTTCCCACGTGTCGTAAAGTGATTCCCCATCTTGCATTACAAAATTGGTTATTGATTTTCTTATCTGGTTCGTACGCATAATCGGGAAAAACTTTTGTAAAAATGCAGTGTGTAAATCTTCCCATGTTCTAATAGTGTTTGGCTCCAAAGACTGGAGCCAATATTTAGCTTTGTCCTTTAATGAGAATGGAAAGAGCCGCATTTTTAATTCATCATCAGTAAGATTTTGAATTTTCAAAGTAGAACATATATCTTGAAAATCTCCTAAGTGTTTATATGGATCTTCATTTAAACGGCCATGGAAAGATGGAAGCAGCGAGATGGTAGACGACTTTATCTCAAAGTGAGATGCCGTCGCCTCCGGTAATTCAATACATGTTTGTGGTGTGTAAGTCGTAGGAATAAAATAATCTTTAAGTGGAGGTGGTGGCGGTATATTAGGATTATTCATATTATTTCCGTTGTTATTTTGGTTGTTGTCGTTATTATTTCCAATATCTGCCATTTTAATTGGTTCTATGTTATTAAAGCGTGTTTTCTTTAGTTTTTGAAGAGTATTACGTATTTCGGACTCAAATAAAGACGTTGGTTTTGGTGTCAAATCGTCGTCTATTACAAACCTAATTCCAGAATTTAAGTGTGAAGACTTGTGAAGTCTTAATGTACGTTCAAGTTCAGAGTCTAAAGGTTGTAATTCCGGTTTGTTTGAACGTGTACCTAACATAAACTAAAAGAAAAGAAAAGAAATTAAAAACAAAGACTGACTCAACTAAAAAAAAAACAAATAGCAAGCAATCACGCAACTAAGATAACAAGCACTCAACTACTATGATGCATGCAAATTATCCTGTAATGCAATGACCGCGTCAAGCCCAGCGCCCCTGGTTTCCTAGCTAATGCAGTGCAATTAACCTTAAACTAATGCAAATAGTGCGTCACAGCGCCCTGACTTACAGCGGTTTAAAGCGAATTCCAAAGGAAGCAATTTATTTAATTTTTATTTATTTTATTTTTGCGTAAGCTCCTTTGATGTAATTAGCTGCTCCACTCGGAAACGTTGACTACAAAATAATAAAAAAAAACAAGTTAGTAACTAAAAACAAAAACAGAAAATAAGAAAAATAAACACTAATCTAATATTTACGAATTAACTAAACTACGATTATAAAACTAAGAGTAGTAATGCAATCCCCGGCAACGGCGCCAAAAATTGATCTTGTCAGAATCAAGATATAAAAGTATTCTTTACTTTTCAAAGGATTTGCAGTGTGGAAGTAAAGGTCGAACCCACAGAGATTGATTACTACAGCACTTAATTTTAAAACCTAAGTTTAATTAATTAGGAAAAACGGAGTTTGATTTGGATTTAATTAAACTAATAACAATAAAAATAAATCTAAACTATGAAAGCAATTAAAATTGTTTTAATGAATGTTTAAGGGAACCTAGGACTGCAAATCCACCACTAGTTTCATAATAGGAATATTTATGAATTACTTTAGCTTATTACGTTGGATGAATATGGGGAATTGTAGCTACAAGCCCAATTCCTCCGACAAGAAGATAATCATGCTTCAAGCACCAACATAATCCATCTGCGGATAGCACGAATTATCTCACACTAAACTAGGGTTGTGATCTAATCCATCTAACCTAGGCATGGACTATTCGGATACTTGATAGCACGAATCAATAAAGCACCATCACATGTAAACAATCTAAACAAGCACAGCAAGAATAGATCGTTGAGCACATCACAGTCAAAATAGATCTAAGACAAGAATAAATTCTGAAAGCAATGATTTAATCACTAGAAATACGATTTATTAATAAAAATCCTCTCAACATGTGACTGTCATCCATACATAATAAAACTAAAATAAATACATAAAATACTCCCTATTACTCATCTAGGGCTTCATTGAAACCCTAGATTAATGATCTAGCCGTCCATGGAAGTAGTAGATAGCAAGAGGTTGATGGAGGAGGCCATGGAAACCCTTGGTCTTCTTCTTCTTCTCCTTGCTTCCCTCCCTTCAATGGCTGGAAGTATGGTTGTAGAATGTGTGTATAATAATTGCCAACCCCCTAATTGAAGTAAAATTTAGAGTTTATATAGATTTACAACATGTTTTGGAAGCCTTTACAACTCGAAACGGACTGAAACTGATGTAATTTACAGTCTGGGCGTCGTTTAGCAGTCTCGTTTGCACAGGAGTCTTCAGTATACTGAAATACGCAACTTTGGTTTTTGGGCATATCGCGCGAGCGGGTCGCGCGAGCGCGACATTTGGCTTTCGCGCGCGCGGATCGCGCGAGCGAATTATGGGGTTCTCGCGCGAGCGGATCGCGCGAGCGATTTCTGGATCTTCGCGGGCGCGGGTCGCGCGCGCGACTTGTTTTTTTCAGCTTCTTTTCTTCTGCTTTTTCACCCTGTTTAGCCTGGTTTAGATGATTTCTTCCAAAATCTGTCAGAAACTAGAAAACGAAGTAAAAATATACAAAAACAGAATAAAAAGGTACTAACAAATGTTCATTAAGGCGTATAAATAGGATTAGTTCTCTCCCGATCAGTGATCGATGGTAATTCTGATGAGTTTCATGGGTAATTGTTTTTCCAACCATATTTGTCACTTTATATTTTTAAATACCCATGTGTTTGGGTATTAAACATTTGGTCTAGAGTGTCAAGTGTCCTTTTAGTTCGAATGCTCACATTCACTCAGTCATGTCTAGCACTTTTGACCAAATGCCCCAAACAATTGGTCATGTGACAAAATGCATATTTTGGGTGCAAACAATTGCCCCCCTAACTCTTTAAAAAATGAAAAAAGTACATTTTTGAAGAGCTATTTTTGTCAGTCCGATTAAAACATTAGTCGATTCAGTATTTGATTTCGATTCTCAGTACCTTTTTGATAATAATATTGCAACAAAAAGAGCCACCAAATTAAAGACAATATTTGGTGAGATCTACAAAGCCAGCATAGATGAGTATTTTTAGAAGCCAAACAATTAATTGGCTTAACACAAAAAGTGTTTTTGGGAACAAAAATGCCAATATACTTTAACCATTCTTTAGGAGTTAGTTTTCTCAAAGGAATATGCTCAAATACAAATAACAAAAATTACACTAATTTTGTGTTAATCGGTCTTTGTGGGACGACACCCTTGTGTTTTTGGGACCTCAAATTATTTTCTAGCCGTCTTGCCCCCCTTGTGGCTTGAATGACGTGGATCTAGTCTGATTAGAGGTGTTTTTTGGGACCTCAAATTATTTTCTCGCCGTCTTGCCCCCCTTATGACTTGAATAGAGTGGATCTAGTCCGATTAGAGACATCTATCTTTTGACTAGTGTAGATATCAATTTTTTTATTGACTTCATCGGTACCATTGGATCGATTTTTGCTTGAATTTTCCATAGGTCTCTTGATTTTCTCAAGAAATTTTGTGAAAAACTCCAAACTAGTAGCCAACTTGTCATCCAAATTTGTTTCTTTTGACTCTTCATTAACACAAATTTGTCCCTTAAATGACGAACTTGGAAAAGTATTTGGTTCCTTTATCCATTCACCGCTTAAAAAATCCTCAAGAGATATGAAACCACCACCTTGCCCTTCGGGTGGTGGATCGTCTATCCCACTTGAGGATTTGAGGAGACTGATTTCTTTATAGAGAAACAATTTATCGGTTTCAAATCGATGAATCTTATAGCAAAGATGACCGATCTCCTCATCCTATCGACGTGTTTCATTTTCATGCTGACAAAGTAATTGTGGATTCCATGGCAATAAACAGATTTGATTCCATAAATTGCCACAGATTGTTGATTTTTTATTTTTGAGATGGTAAATTTCATAGTGAAGTTAGCTTATTTCTTCATTCTGCCAACGAATTTGATCATGGTAGAATCATAGCCATGCTTTGTTGAACATTGCTCACCACTCGGTAGTCCCACCGGGCGTGCCAAATTGTTTGATCTTATTGTTTTGCTTCGGGCGTGCCAGAGCTGTTTGAAGCTCGATCGTGTATGTGTGAAGGCAATCGTGGTTGTTCCCAACACTTTTTGCTAGTGGTGCACGATCTGACTTTTTTCGTAATGGCGATTGTTAAAAACTAGTAGTAAAGTACCCTAGTTAATTTTCATTGACAGCATTGAAGCACACATGTCAAATTATGTCATAAAGATGTGAGAAGCAACCAAGATAAATCAACAAGTTTTAAATGTATTCAAACTACCTTAAAGAGAAAGGTCATTCCATTGATCAAAAACTTGGAACTAATATTAATATAAGAACTTATGAACAGGTTATGAGTTGAAATAAATTTATACAGAGATGGAAAAAATAGAAGGAATGCTTTTGTAAAGGTGCAGTGTGTTTGATATGCTTTTTGCTTTTGTTAAAAACTAGTAAGAAAGTACCCTACTCGGAAATCCCAGTGGGCGTGCCAACTTGTTTGGCTCTTATCATTTTGCGACAGGCGTGCCTGAGCTACTGCAACTCGATTGTGTGACTAAATTAGCTAACATGATTTTTCCTATTATATTGCATGTGTGGTGCACAATCTAACTTCAATCCTATTGGGATTGTTAAAACCAGTAAGAAATGATTTTTCCTAATACATTGCATGTGTAGTGCACAATCTAACTTTAATCCTATTGGGATTGTTAAAACCAGTAAGAAAGTACCCTAGTTATAGTTTTTGACAGTATTGAAGCATACAAGTCAAAAAGTGGTAAAAATGAAAATAAAGCAAGGCTTTGAAAGTGGAAATGTATTGCTTGAAAGAAAATTACAAAGAAATAAAATCACTTACGAAAGTAAAATACATTAGTGCAAGAACACTAAAGAAATATGAAAGCTAATGAAAGGCTTACAAGAAAAACATAAGGGAATGCTTTTGATTGCTTTTGGGATTTGTTTGTGAGTTGATCGGGCTGTTGGGGAGCTATTGGAGAGGAGTTGCTGTTGGAGCTTGATGTGTATATATAGAGGAAGAGCCTAATATGTTGGTCCAATGGTTGTGCTTTACTTTCATGTTAAATCTTTTGCCATTGGAACTCACAATTGCATTAAAACTTGTAATAATTCCTGGGCCCACGATATGCCATAAGATGCATGCATTTTAAACCCGATGCTATGGGCGAACGGTGCTATCAACATTTTGTTCTTTGCTAGTGATCGGGAGAGAACTAATCCTAATTATATGCCTTAATGTGCATTTGTTAGACCATTTTATCTTGTTTTTGTATATTTTTACTTTGTTTTCTAGTTTCTGACAGGTTTTGGAAGAAATCAACTAAACCAGGCCAAACAGGGTGAAAAAGCACAAAGAAAGAAGCTGAAAAAGACAAGTCGCGCGCGCGACCCGCGCCCGCGAAATCCGAGAAATCGCTCGCGCGATCCGCTCGCGCGAGATCCCCAAAATCGCTCGCGCGACCCGCGCGCGCGAAAGGCCAAATGTCGCGCTCACGCGATATGTGTAAAAATCAAAGTTGCGTATTTCAGTATACTGAAGACTCCTGTGCAAACGAAACTGCTAAACGACGTCCAGACTGTAAATTACATGCGTTTCAGTTCGTTTCGGGTTGGGAAGCCTTCCAAAGCTTGTTGTAATTCTATATAAACTCCAAATTTACTCAATTAAAGGGTTAGCAATTGTTACACACCCATACATACACATTCTATACACATACTTCCAGCCATTGAAGGGAAGGAAGCAAGGAGAAGAAGAAGAAGACCAAGGGTTTCCATGGCCTCCTCCATCAACCTCTTGCTATCTATCACTTCCATGGACGACTAGATCATAGATCTAGGGTTTCAATGAAGCCCTAGATGAGTAATAGGGTTTTATTTATGTGTTTATTTTAGTTTTATTATGTATGGATGACAGTCACATGTTTAGAGGATTTTTATAAATAAATCGTACTTCTATTGATTAAATCATTGCTTTCAGAATTTATTCTTGTCTTAGATCTATTTTGACTGTGATGTGCTCAACGATCTATTCTTGCTGTGCTTGTTTAGGTTGTTTACATGTGATGGTGCTTTATTGATTCGTGCTATCAAGTATCCGAATAGTCCATGCCTAGATTAGACGGATTAGATCACAACCCTAGTTTAGTGTGAGATAATTTGTGCTAACCGAAGATGGATTATGTTGGTGCTTGAACCATGAATATCTTCTTGTCGGAGGAATTGGGCTTGTAGCTACAATTCCCCATATTCATCTAACGTAATAAGCTAAAGTAATTCATAAATATTCCTATTATGAAGCTAGTGGTGGATTTGCAATCCTAGGTTCCCTTAAACATCATTTAAACACTTTTAATTGCTTTCATAGTTTAGATTTATTTTTATTGTTATTAGTTTAATTAAATTCAAATCAAAATCCGTTTTCTTAAATTAGCTAAATTTAGGTTTTAAAATTAAGTCGCTGTAGTTAACCAATCTCTGTGGGTTCGACCTTTACTTCCACACTGCAAATCTTTTGAAAAGTAAAGAACACTTTTTATATCTTGATATTGACAACATCAATTTTTGGCGCCGTTGCCGGGGATTGCATTACTACCTTTAGTTTTATAATCTTAGTTTAGTTAATTTGTAAATATTAGGTTAGTTTTTATTTTTCTTATTTTCCGTTTTGTTTTTAGTAACTAACTTTTTCTTTTATTTTGTAGTCAACGTTTCCGAGTGGAGCAGCTAATTACATCAAAGGAGCGTACGCAAATAAAAATATAAGTAAAATTAAATAAATTGCTTCCTTTGGAATTCGCTTTAAACCGCTGTAAGTCAGGGCGCTGTGACGCACTATTTGCATTAGTTTAGGGTTAATTGCACTGCATTAGCTAGGAAACCCGGGGCGCTGGGCTTGACGCGGTCATTGCATTACAGGATAATTTGCATGCATCACAGTAGTTGAGTGCTTGTTATCTTAGTTGCGTGATTGCTATTTGTTTGTTTTTCTTTTGTTTAGTCAGTCTTTGTTTTTAGTTTCTTTTTCTTTATTTTAGTTTATGTTGGGTACACGTTCAAATAAACCAGATTTAAAATCTTTCGATCTTGAACTTGAACGTACCTTAAGAACTAGTAAGTCCACAACCCAAGCTTCTAGAGCTAGGTTGCAATACGACGAATCAACTTCGATTCCGCCGTCGTTGTTTGAGGCCGAAATTCAGAGTACCCGTGAACGGTTAAGGAAAACTCGAACTTTTCAAATTGAACCGATTAAAATGGCAGACATTGGAAATAATAACGACAACAACCAAAATAACAACGGAGCTAATATGAATAATCCTAATATACCACCACCACCTCCGCTTAAAGACTACTTTATTCCTACGACGTACACGCCACAAACTTGTATCGATTTACCGGAGGCGACGGCATCTCACTTTGAGATAAAGTCGTCTACCATCTCGCTACTTCCCTCTTTCCATGGCCGTCTAAATGAAGATCCATATAAACACTTAGGAGATTTTCAGGACATATGCTCCACTTTGAAAATTCAAAATTTTACTGATGATGAATTAAAAATGCGGCTCTTTCCATTCTCATTAAAGGACAAAGCTAAATATTGGCTCCAATCTTTGGAGCTAAACACAATTAGAACATGGGAAGACTTACAAACCGCATTTTTACAAAAGTTTTTCCCGATTGTGCGTACAAATCAGATAAGAAAATCTATAACAAACTTTGTGATGCAAGATGGGGAATCACTCTACGACACGTGGGAAAAATTTAAAGAATTATTACGCTCGTGTCCACATCATCAAGTTCCTAAGTGGCAACTTGTGCAGGTCTTCTATGAAGGACTTATTCCCTCGGTCCGTAATACCGTCGATGCCGTTTGTGCGGGAACTTTCCTACACAAGAGCGCCGACGAGGCTTGGAAGGTTTTTGAAACACTAAGCGAGAATTCGATGCATCAGGCTGTGTCGGTACGTTTCGAGGGATATCATCTTCAACCTAAGCGAGAGGTGACAGTTGAGTCAAGTCAATCAGTTCAAATACAAGAATTAAATAGAAAACTTGACCGACTCATGCAAATGAACAAAACGTTTAATCCACCCTCTTCAGAAGTATGTGCATTATGTTCTGAACCGTCCCATAATATCTTTGCATGTCCTTCTGCATCTCAATATCCGGAATTTGTTGAACAACACGTTAATTCTATGCAACAATTCCCACAAAATAATTATAATCCTAGGTCGACTAATTTTCCTAATATGTACCGACCCCAATATCAACAAGGTCAATACCAACAACCTCCTCCACCTCCACGCAATAATGCATTTGAGGAGAAGGTGTTGGCCTCACTTGAGAATTTTGGGTCGATAATTCAGTTAGTGCACTCTCACACTCAGTCTATCGCAAAGCTAGAGTCCCAAATGGGACAAGTAGTTAATACATTAAACCGTTTAACTGAGAGTAAGTTGCCGAGTCAACCTACTCAGCAACCTAAGGGGTAATACGCAGTGGGTAGTACGAGTGAGAGCGTGAACGCGGTTTCGACTAGGACGACTACTCGAGATGAGGAAGTTGTTGTAATTCCGGATGGGGGTGAGAAAAATAAAAATTTAAATTTGAATAAAAAAAAAGGTGAAGACGTGGATAGAGTTAGGAAAGAGAATGAACCGGTTCCAACTAACTATGTTCCAAAGTTACCTTTTCCACCCAATGTTGAGGAACCGTCTAATTTTTCAAAGAAAAAATCAAAAACTGAAGATATACTCGAGGTATTTAAACAAGTCAAAATAAATATTCCTTTCCTCGATGCTATAAAACAAATTCCCGCTTATGCTAAATGTCTAAAAGACCTTTGTACACAAAAACGCAAAATACGTAGTCATACTCCGAAAAAGGTCTTCCTCACAGAAAAAGTAAGCTCAATCTTTCAACACTCACCTCCAAAGTATAAGGATCCAGGTACGCCTACGATATCATGTGTCATAGGTGATACTGTCATTCATAGGGCTCTTCTTGACTTAGGAGCTAGTGTTAATCTCATACCTTATCATGTCTACAAACAACTAGGATTAGGCGAGCTTAAACCTACGGCCGCTACCATACAGTTAGCGGATCGTTCTGTGAAAGTACCTAGAGGAATCGTCGAGGACGTTTTGGTTAAAGTTGACAAATGCTATTATCCTGTTGACTTCATGGTCCTTGACACTGAACCCGTGCTAGATGCTAGGAAACATACTCCTGTCATTTTAGGCCGTCCATTCTTAGCAACCGCTAATGCACGTGTTAACTGCCGGACAGGGGTAATGAAAGTGTCGTTTGGGAACATGAACTTAAAATTAAACGTTTTTAATGCTATGGATCAACCTCCTAAAAACGACGATTCCCTATGTGAGGTGGAAGGTGAGGTAAAACAGAATATTGAGCCTACCAAAGAAATAAATGTGAGTGGGGAAAATAATATAGCGGACGATGATGAGTGGATGAATCCTAATATCTCGGACCCTAATGCAGAATCTACTCGGAAGGTAAGAAATCGATTCGAACATTATGACAAACCGTCAATCGATTTAATTCAAAGCGATGTTATTTCTGCTTACCACCGAGCTCTTCCTGATATCCTATTGGGCACAAATTCTGATTTTCGGCCTCCATGAGTCTTGTGCTAGAAAAGTCTAGCTAAAGACGTAAAAGATAGCGCTTCTTGGGAGGCAACCCAAGCTTAACTTCGTCTGTTTTCTTTGTTTTCGGTCGTTTTGAGTCGTTTTTGTCAGTTTTGGAGTTTTTCTGGACAGGTTTGGGGGTTGGAATGAAGTTATTTTTAATTTATATACATAAAATAAGTGAACCGAGAGAAAACATCAAGCTCGCGCGCGCGACCCGCTCGCGCGAGACGTCGCTCGCGCGGCCCGCTGGCGCGAGTTTGCCCCTTAGTGGTTTTCCCTTGCTTTTTCTTGTATGAGCCCTCGGGTTCTCTTCGCGCCTGATATCGCGGGCGCGACGGACCTCGCTCGCGCGAAAATTTTAAAAAAAAATAAAAATAAAAAATAAAAAAAAAATCCAGGAATTCGCGCGCGCGACGGCCGCTCGCGCGGACCGCTCGCGCGATTCCTCATTTTCCTGTTTTTTCCCTTTTGTTTTCTATATCCTTCCCCCTACCTATTTTATTTGTGTTTCTTTTCTGTTTTTGTTTATTTGGTTCAGTTTAGTTCGTGTTCGTTGTTTTCCTTGTTACATTTATACTTTTTCGTTTTATTTCTTTTCCATTTGCTCGTTTAGTTTAGTTTAGCGTAGTTTTTAGATTTATATTTTGTATTTAGATTTCATTTACTTTTAATATTCTTTTGTTAGTTTCTTTTTATCTAGTATTAACAGGTAACATTGAACTTTATAGCCATATTCCTTTGTGTTCGCCTGTTCTATGCTTGTCAAGATCGAGGTACTATCGTTCCTTCCTTATGCACTCTCCTTTTTTTCGTTTTATTGTTTCATTGAGGACAATGAAAGGTTTAGGTTTGGGGGTATGCACACACATGCATATATTATGCACTAATTTTGAAAATTTTGAAATAAGTGTGTTTAAATAAACGAAGTTACCTACGGTTTTGCAATCGCTAGTTGATACTTCGTGTTATGTAATTATGATTGTTATAGAATGGTAAACAAGGGAAGATGTGATTAAACATTTGCTGAAGTTATGATGTAACGTTTTAAGTTATGTATTGTTTGAATCGTAGTTTTATATCATAGTTTTGCACATAAACCTATGCACTGCACGTAGTCATTTGAATACATGTTGGTTGTGAACTATAATATGATTCGGATTTCTAGATAACACAAGGTGGAGACTAAACCCTGTGAGATTTTGAGCCTATCTTTTCTTTTTAGAGGGTTATAAATACATTTTGTGTTTGTCGAATTTCATTGAACTAGCGCATCTACTTGTTGTTTAGTCTCATTATTCTTGTTTTGGTTGATAGTCAAGTTAAAATATTTGTTACCATGCTAAATAATCTTCCATTGTAAACATTGAAGAACCGTATTACCCTAGGAAATGAGTTTAGGCCTTCTTTGTTTACTACCGGCCGATAAAAGATAAAATTTCCTTAGTTCGCCCCTTTGAGCCGTTACAATGCATCTTTTTCTTTGTTCACCATTATCCTCTGTAAAAGCTCCAACTTGATCAACTTGGAGTATACCACTGGAAGAGTGATCAACTTTTAGTAGTATTAAGGCGATGTGTTGATGAAGAAGAATAAAATAAGATGTTATTGGGGTAGTTGCTTGGTATTCGATGAATAATTATTTGAGAAGCAAGAAAAGAAAAAGGAAAAGAAACATAATAAAGAAGAGAAGGTTGAAAAAAAAAATGAAAGAAAAGAAGAAAAATGAATGAAAAGGAATGAAGAGAAAGAAAAGATGAAAGTTTGTAGAAGAAGAATGAAAGAAATCGAACATGCCTTACAATGCCATTCTGAGATTACCTACCTAATTAATCCTTTCTATCATTTTTCATTGTCTGAGCCACGTTACAACCTTTGAAAAGTCCTATTTGATCCTAGGAAACATGGTTTGGATATGAAAACGATGGGAGGGGGATTAAAACATGGTAATGATTATTTTTTCTTGATTGTTGGCATCTTATCCATGAGACTATTGTTCTTTCGTGTTATGCGTCTTTTTCGAGTCATATGTGAGCGTTTCTTGTCTTGAAAACATAATTTCTTTACTCACATATTTTAGAAAAATTACACATGTTTCTGAGTGTTTCATTTGAGAGTGTAATTAACATTGTGAGATTCGTAGTCGAGACATAGTTAGATGGTCATCCGAGTTATATTCCAAGTTCATGACATGCGCGTGTTCATTTGACTACTATATCACACACGTGCAATTTTATGAGAAATTCTATTGATTTATACGATTCACGTACTTGGGATTGTTTTTCAGGACGTAGGTGAACGTTTGATTCCGTTTCTTCTTGTTCGTTATTCTATTTCAAATCATTGTTTTATAATAAGAAGTATTGATTGTTTTAGTTTTTCGTTTTAATAAAAAAAAATTTAATTTTTAAGTTAATAAAGATGGTTGTGGGTGACTTGTTGATGAGAACCCTCACGAGACATTACTCGTCCGACTAGGGACACCTAGAGGTTTAAAAGGCTTGTTGCATACGCTAAATGCAATCGTGATCCATGCGAAAATGGAGTAGTAGATTATTAGTAGATTTTATTTTAGTTTTGCTCGAGGACTAGCAAAATGTAGGTTTGGGGGTGTGATCGGGAGAGAACTAATCCTAATTATATGCCTTAATGTGCATTTGTTAGACCATTTTATCTTGTTTTTGTATGTTTTTACTTTGTTTTCTAGTTTCTGACAGGTTTTGGAAGAAATCAACTAAACCAGGCCAAACAGGGTGAAAAAGCACAAAGAAAGAAGCTGAAAAAGACAAGTCGCGCGCGCGACCCGCGCCCGCGAAATCCGAGAAATCGCTCGCGCGAGATCCCCAAATTCGCTCACGCGACCCGCGCGCGCGAAAGGCCAAATGTCGCGCTCGCACGACCCGCTCGCGCGATATGTGTAAAAATCAAAGTTGCGTATTTCAGTATACTGAAGACTCCTGTGCAAACGAAACTGCTAAACGACGTCCAGACTGTAAATTACATGCGTTTCAGTTCGTTTCGGGTTGGGAAGCCTTCCAAAGCTTGTTGTAATTCTATATAAACTCCAAATTTACTCAATTAAAGAGTTAGCAATTGTTACACACCCATACATACACATTCTATACACATACTTCCAGCCATTGAAGGGAAGGAAGCAAGGAGAAGAAGAAGAAGACCAAGGGTTTCCATGGCCTCCTCCATCAACCTCTTGCTATCTATCACTTCCATGGACGACTAGATCATAGATCTAGGGTTTCAATGAAGCCCTAGATGAGTAATAGGGTTTTATTTATGTGTTTATTTTAGTTTTATTATGTATGGATGACAGTCATATGTTTAGAGGATTTTTATAAATAAATCGTACTTCTATTGATTAAATCATTGCTTTCAGAATTTATTCTTGTCTTAGATCTATTTTGACTGTGATGTGCTCAACGATCTATTCTTGCTGTGCTTGTTTAGGTTGTTTACATGTGATGGTGCTTTATTGATTCGTGCTATCAAGTATCCGAATAGTCCATGCCTAGATTAGTCGGATTAGATCACAACCCTAGTTTAGTGTGAGATAATTCGTGCTAACCGAAGATGGATTATGTTGGTGCTTGAACCATGAATATCTTCTTGTCGGAGGAATTGGGCTTATAGCTACAATTCCCCATATTCATCCAACGTAATAAGCTAAAGTAATTCATAAATATTCCTATTATGAAGCTAGTGGTGGATTTGCAATTCTAGGTTCCCTTAAACATCATTTAAACACTTTTAATTGCTTTCATAGTTTAGATTTATTTTTATTGTTATTAGTTTAATTAAATTCAAATCAAAATCCGTTTTCTTAAATTAGCTAAATTTAGGTTTTAAAATTAAGTCGCTGTAGTTAACCAATCTCTGTGGGTTCGACCTTTACTTCCACACTGCAAATCTTTTGAAAAGTAAAGAACACTTTTTATATCTTGATATTGACAACATCAGCTAGATCAAACAATTTGTGAAGCAAAAGTTTTAGTCAAGATGGGCATGGGCCCTAGATAACGTCATGAGGTAGGATGAACTTGCTTCTTGCATGTTACTCTAAAACTCAAGAGGCCGATAGGTTTTGCTATTTGATCGGTGGTGGTTTGGCTTGTATTGCTTGTATACACAAAAGACAAACCATGAAAACCATAATGACATTGTGCCTTACACGGTTTGATTATAGTACAAAATGGGACGAGGTGGCCAAAGGAAAAATGTCTTTATGGTCCAAGTCTCTAAGTTTGTGTTGTCCAAAGTCAAGTAATGACAAGAGGCGGACCCCACCATGTGATAGATGTTTGAATATGTTGGAGCTACCAAAGGACCAAAAGTCCATTCCAAATTGAGTTTTGAACTCTTCACGAGTTCAAGGCCGAATGAACAAAAGGCCAAAATGGTCATGGACGAAGTGATGTCAGTCCGATAGACTTGACGTACTCAAGCTTGATCGGTCATGATAAATAGCAATTTAACTTCAAGTATCAAACCAACTAAACATGGGCCCACCATGATGATACACTTGTATATAACAACTTCCTGCAAACACTTTCCTAAGGCCATGTTCGATGGCTTCCAAAGCAATGATTATGGCCAATGACCATCTGCTTAGATGCACAAGCTTGCTCAAACAAATGCTGACATGCCCAAATGGCCATCTAAGGAAAGCCCAACATACTTGTGACCATTTTGTTGATGTCCATGTGATTAGCTATATGAGGTGGTCCACCATGTCATCATTCGTTTTGACAAAATGCATAGTATGTTCGTGTTGGGTTTGTGCCCTCAAACCATTACTTTATGTATGAGACATTGACTTTTTAAAATATTGATATTGGCTTTACATTTTATTGTATGTTTCTTTCATGAGATGATTGTTAATCCTTAAGTATCATGGTAAGTAATTCGTGTATGTATGAGATGCATATAAGTGAGATACAAATTATTATTCATTGATACTTAGAATGTCACAATGGATGATGACATTGGATATCTCATCAAATGTACACTGTAGCATGATTGACTACCATTGGATGGAGTGATGGTCTCAATCACTAGAGTATAACTCTTAATTAATGCGCTAGTGCTTATAGTGCATTGACGGACATGAGTTTTCCTATTGACACTTAAGACTGTGAACAGTCGATTGGAACTCATAACTTGTATAAGGTACTTGTTCTCAATCTTAAGACAATTTTGAACACAAACTATGGATATGACTATTTTGACTTACCAATTAGTGAGGTCTTGTAGACACACCGATTTTGACCAACCGTCAAATTTAGGGAAGTATTACCTCCAAGTCCAATGCTGACAATGTGCGACTAACCTAGGGTTTCCAAAGGTGATTCAAGCTCTCCGAAAGGCTCTTTCAATTTCAAACGAAACAAAAATGAAATAAAGAAAGAAAAAAAGGGAGAATAGTAGAAAATGGCACGTGGTGGAGTCATCTGCGGCACTCACGAGCTACCGCAACAGCAGTCACTGGCTGCCGTACCGGCTATCACTGATAGCTGCAACGGCATTGAATGAATGTCGTGGATAACTCGCCAATTGCCACAAAAATGGAAGTAGTTCTGGAAGCAAGAAAAAGAAAGAGAAGAATAAGAAAAAGAAAAAGAAAAAGAAATTAAAAACAAGGCGAAATAAGAAATACAAAAAATGCGGCACTCTGCGAGTTCTTTGCAGTAGTCCTTGAGTGTCGTTGCGACACTCAATAAATGTCGCAATGGCAGTTAGTGAGTGCTGTTCGGGCATTCACCAAATGCTGCTTCCAACTCCAATGAATGCCGCATTTTTGTAGCAGTCTGCTTTGAAATAGTACATTTTGTACCTTCAAAAGTACATCCAGGATTAGGGCTTTACCCCAAAATAACTGAAATAGCCTTCAAAAATTTGCCTATATATAGGGAGTGAATATCATCCCATTACAAAGGTTCTCAATCTGAAGGTTTTGAATAAAAAATATCTTGATATCCTTAGAGAAAATTAGAAGAATCTTAGAGAAAATTAGAATAATTAAGGAGCATGAGCTAGAAGAAGAGCTTGAATAGCCTTTGAAATACCCTCAAATCACAAAGAAGTTGAGGATAATTGGAGGTAAATTCTAGACTAATTAGCCTTTAGTTTAAGTTCAATCACAATTCATAGAATTACTTAGGATCTTTTGCACATTTTCAAAAAATCTCTTCCCACCTCATTTCATTACACACCATCAGAATTGTGATTGAACATCTATCTGTTCCTTTCATTGGATTTGGATCAAAGTTGCCTTGGATTTAAGATCAAATAATCCATAAAGCAAAATTAACTTGAGTTGGACTTTTAAATTCTCTATAAACTTGTGATTCAAATGAGAATAAGTTATATCCATGCATAGTTAGTAGGTCTAAGTCTTAATTCATGACTTAGGTCTTCTAACTTGAAGTCTTATGGAATCCTTTCCATAATTCATTGAGGCTCACATGGATTAGTCATATTTAATCTCCAATGACCATCAATGGGAAGGAGAAATAATTTTAGGATGAGTCAACTATATGGTTTGATGGATAGAGTTAGCCAAAAAGATGAACTCAACAAATGGTGAAGTGAATTCATAAACCAATTTTGATTAAGAATTTTTAATTAAATCATGATTCGTTGGAATTAAATGAAACCAATTGGAGAGTGTTAATAACACAAAGATCTACCATTGCAATTTTTGTTTTGACGAGATTTCATGTTTAAGATGGTTTGGTCATGAGTGTTGTGAAACAAGCATAATCTATTCAGAATTTCAAGGCCTTAATCAAGACCTTAATCAAGCATTATTGACTTCAAATAATTTTTTCTATGAATTTTAATGTGTTAATAAGATCTCCTAAAAAGATTCGAGTCATTAAGATTTATTTACTATTTTTTAGAAAATCACATAAAATCTCTAGACAGAGAGTTGCAAAATTCTGAGTGATGTTTGGTCTTTGCCCAATTCCCAGAGATTGAATCGTTTGATCTTTGATTTTACTTTTGGGTTAGAAACTAGACTTACAAAGGCATCTTTTGGCCAACATTCATAAATATCAAACCATGGGATCTATTCTTTTCCTATTTTTTTATTTCAAGTAAAGGCCTATCATGAGATAGGATGGGAGGGGTGTTTTAGTTCATCGGGCTCTCCTTCCCCTCTCATTTCATAATCCCCGGACCTAGAAATATCTGGTTTTCTAAGAAGATCAGTTTGCTTTTAAATGGTTTCTTAATTTTCCTTTTAAAAATTAAGTGGCAAATCGTATTTGTATTTTAAATTTGAAAAGGTTTAAAAAAGTTGTGGTTAAACTGTGAATAACCACAGTCTGGTGACTCTGCTAGGGATCGTACCCAGAATGTCTGGTTTCGCAGACAATAATTTCTGATTTTGGGTTTACTCGAGGATTAGACTTGAAAGCATCCTTTTAATCAAATTAATTAATTTTTGTGTGCCTGCTACATTACACTTGCATGTCTTGCCAGTCGATTGCACAAAACCATGACCTTGGAGGCTCGAGACAACCCAGTCGATCAGGCCATCATGGGATTATGTGATCCCCCTTGATCTCGTATCGTGTATTGGTATATAAAGCATCCTATCAGATGTGTGTCAATGGTCCCTTATTCGACCAAAACCCGGCCTTGTAGATATCGCAGTTTTCTTTCTTTCTACCCACAGCTTTTCTTTTAAAGTTCTTTTAAATTTCAAATTCAAAACAAATGAGTCGCCACTTAATTTTTAAAAGGAAAAATTAAGAAACCATTTTAAAAGCAAGCTGATCTTTTAGAAACCAGAGATTAACTAGGTCCGGGGATTATAGA
Organism: Hydrangea macrophylla; assembly: GCA_033977485.1. Taxonomy (NCBI): domain Eukaryota; kingdom Viridiplantae; phylum Streptophyta; class Magnoliopsida; order Cornales; family Hydrangeaceae; genus Hydrangea; species Hydrangea macrophylla. The sequence goes on along the minus strand of CM066990.1, from coordinate 4,583,610 downwards.
ATGAGAGAGGAAGGAGCCCGTCGGACTAAAACACCCTCTCTCATCCTATCTTGCGATAGGCCTCTACTCAATATCCTACTAATCGAATTATTAATTTAAGCATGCCCTCAACTAATATATGTATAGATATACGTTACAAAAAAAGCATGTCCAAAGGGGGTATAAAATTGCAATTGATAAAATGTCATTCAAAAATCACATATTTCCAGTAGCAAGCAACATGATATGCACTAGGGAACAAGAGAACTTACCCGGGATCCAGCAACGATATTAAACGTGCAATGTATACAAACAAAAGAAAATCCTAAAAAAGAGTCTCTAATCATATATACATATAAGGCAAGATCCTAATTCTATTGTGTCGCGCATGAGGTTGAAAAATCAATAAAATCAAGAAATTAAAATGAATTAAAGAGGGTCCTAGAGATCATACCTTAATAGTGCTACAAAACAAAATGTTAGTCCATATGATATACAAGATGTGAAATTAGAAATTACAATCCTAAATTTCTAGCTTAAACCTATCAAGCATGAAATCCAACTTTATTCAATAGCTAGTTCTAGTCATGAGCATTAAAATGTACATGAATGAATGAATGTGAACAAGAATAAGACATGGATTTATTCACTAATTTGGGTCACTTAGCCTCTGGATTTAAGCTAAATTACCATTATTCAAAGTATATTTGGGTCTCAAGACATTAGGGCCATTTGAGTTGAAATAAACAAGATTAGACAAAAATAGTAGCAGTTTTTTTATGAATTACAGAGAGCAGATCATAACTTTAAAACTGAAAAAGCGTGGTTCCCGTGGTTTGATCTTGATGCATTTTGGACACAAGATGCCTCTGTGTGTCTAGGTTTCAACCCAAAAATGAAATCACAGTTTCAAAATAGCAATGTCCAGAGTTCTTGCACGATTTTCTAAAAATAGCAAAAAACTCAGAAATGCTTTATTAATCTACTTGGAAAAAATTATTTTGGGTCACAAACACTTTATTAAAGCATTGGTTTACTTATTTCAACAGAGTGTTACTATGCTGAAACTCTGGACAGATTGTAATGTCCTTACAAAACTCACAACCAAACCACTTTAGACATGAAACCACCTTAAAACAAAAAATACAGTGGTAGAATATTGTGTTGTTGACACTTTCTCGTTGGCTTCACTTGATTTCGAACTAAAAATCTTTGATCAGAAACAGTTTGTGAACTCACTGTTTTCATTTGTCAAGTTCAACTCTTATTTGCTAATTCCAACTATTGAACCATGAAGTTGGACTTAAACTAAGCCATCTTCTCCTACCATTTGATGGTCATTGGAGACTAAAGACCTTTATGTTCATAGATTTCAAGTGAAGTATGGATGGACTTCATGAAATCTCAAGATAAGGAATCTAAACCATGGGGATGGGCTTAGACTCAAGACCACTTTTTCCTACCATTTGATGGTCATTGGAGATGAAGACATGACTATACTCATGAGTCTCAAAGGAATATAGAAAGGATTCCATGAAACATCAAGTTTAGAGGATCTAAGTCATGAGTGTGGACTTAGATCCATCTATTTGCTTATGAAATGGAGTGATGATCAAACTTTGATTCCCATGTGAAGCACAAGCTTACATGGGATTCAAAAGATCATGTTCAAGAGATTTCAAGATAGATATTGAGAATCTCTAAGAGTCTCAAGAAGGAAGTATGATAGAAATGGAGCAAAGAAAAAATAAAAAGGTTTGAGGATTAAAGATTTAAGAAAAGGAAGAATGTAAATAGACAACTTATGGTTAGAGGATTACCTCCAAATTATCCTCAATGTTTCTCTCCTCTGAAGATCTTCCAAACTCTTCTTCAAGTTCTCCCAAACACTCTCTTTTCTTTCAAATATGTGTTAGTATAGTGGTGGTTATCTCTCATGTATTGTGTTGTATGTCTCTCCCTTTCCTCAAGGAAGATCCTCCCTCTTTTATAGACAAAATTACCAAGTATTTTTAGTGAATTCGGAGTAAAAGATAGGTGTAAATGTCTCATTTGGTGGTACAATACGTACTTCCTGAAATTAGACAGACTGCTGCCCAGGGCGGCATTCAAAAGTTATTCGCGGCAGTCCGTGGCTGCCGCCGCGGCACTCCGCGACTGCCGTCGTGGCATTCTGTGACTGCCGCGCGGCTCTCAGTGAGTGCCGCACCAAATTAGTGATTGCCGTATTTTCGTCAACCTTACTTTATTATTTTTTTGTTTTTATCCGCATACACATACGTATTGTACCATAAAATACGAACTTTAAAAGCAAACGACAGTCAAAAAATGTCGGCGGCACTGAGTAAATGCCGGGTCGGCACTCACTGAACGCCGTTCAGCACTCACTGAGTGCCGCACGACACTCACTGAGTGCCGCGGCATACTACCGTGCGCCGTTTTCTGTTGAACTTCCCTTTTTAAGTCTTTTCCTTCTTCTTTTTTCCTTAAAGAAACTTATTTTTGAAGATCTTTTTCCAAAAATGGTGTTTTATACCTAAGTTCTCCTAAATACCTGGTATTTTCTTCTTTCTGTGAAATTTTATCGCGTTTGGAGAACTTTCTGAAGAGTTTGGAATACTTCAAATCTTTTCGGTCCTTATCATCATTGGACGTGGAGGTGACGCTCTCCTAAATTCGACGGTCGGTCAAAATTGGGGTGTCTACAGTTTGCCCGTCTTTGACAGAACTTGTGGGGCAACGCGTCCCATAAGTAAATGTCAAAGCCTGTGTGAAGACAAGCCTTTGACCAGACTGTCGAATTCAGGTAAAACAAAATGCGTTGCAAAAAAGGCTTCATAAACAGTTCATGTTGGTCGTGCTCAACGGTGAGCTGCCTACGTATCCCAACAGGAATCAGAGCAAAGCGTAGTTCGGGTAGGAACCACACACACAAGCACAAGTAACCATACGGATGAATGCACCTATCTTATCTTGATGCAAGTGCTATGCAATGGTATTTTCCGAATTGACCTGGTTATACAAGCGTCGTGCTCATCATGTCTTCCCCACGTATGACGCATTTTACGTGACGTGTTAGTCAGGGAAGATTACCTAATTCTTGACCGATGTAAAATCTGTTACGGGGATCATGAAGATGCTTTTGAATTGATTTTCGAGGGTTAACGCAAATCTGTTACAAGAACCAAGAATATAAATCCGTTATATTTTCCAAAACAAGGGTTAACGCAAATCCATTGCGAGAACCGAGAATGTAAATCTGTTATATTCCCAAAATGAGGGTAAACGCAAATCTGTTGCGAGAACCAAGAATATAAATCTGTTATATTCCCAAGACGAGGGTAAACGTAAATCTGTTGCGAGAACTGAGAATATCAATCTGTTGTATTCCCAAGACGAGGGTAAACACAAATCTGTTGCGAGAACCGAGAATATAAATCTGTTATATTCCCAAAACGAGGGTAAACGCAAATATATTGCGAGAATCGAGAATATAAATATGTTATATTCCCAAGACGAGGGTAAACGCAAATCTGTTATAAGAACTGAGAATATAAATCTGTTATATTCCCAAGACTTGGGTAAACGCAAATCTGTTGCGAGAACCGAGAATATAAATCTGTTATATTCCCAAAATAAGGGTAAACGCAAATCTGTTGCGAGAACCGAGAATATAAATATGTTATATTCCCAAGACGAGGGTAAATGCAAATCTGTTACGAGAACCGAGAATACAAATCTGTTATATTCCCATGACGAGGGTAAATGCAAATCTGTTGCGAGAACTGAGAATATGAATCTGTTATATTCCCAAAACGAGGGTAAACTCAAATCTGTTGCCTGAATCGAGAATATAAATCTGTTTTACTCCTGAAAACTTTTTCAATTTTCAAGAATTGGGAGCCCACGGGCTCAAATATTTTCATTTTTCACAAATCGGGGGCCAACGGGTTCAAATCTTTTCAATTTTCAAAATCGGGAGCCCACGGGCTCAAATCTTTTCAATTTTCAAAAAATTGGGAGCCAGAGGGCTCAAATCTTTTCAATTTTCAAAATCGGGAGCCCCCGAGCTCAAATCTTTTTTTCAATTTTCAAAAATCGGGGGCCCACGGGCTCTAATCTTTTCAAAAATCGGGAGCCCACGGGCTTAAATCTTTTCAATTTCAAAATTAGGAGCCCACGAGCTCAGATATTTTTAATTTTCAAAAATCGGGGGCCCACGGGCTCATATATACTCCTAAATTCTGAAATTTGTAGCCAACTTAAACCTAAAAATGACCCTGAGGGCTAAAAGTGTAATGAGGGCAAATTTTGGGGGCCTCAAATTCAATTTTCGGGACTTGATTTGAATTTTTGGGGGGAACTAAAGGATCTTTGAACCGACTTAGCCGCGGCACATGCGGATTTTTGCGGCAGTCCGTGACTGCTGTGCGGCACTCACAGAGTGCCGTTGCGGCACTTGGCGAGTGCCGCCCAGCAGTCCATCAACTGCCGTGCACGAAAAACTGAGTGCTGCATTTGAGCGGCAGTGGCTAAAACCGGCAGTTTCAATTCATTTTTCTCATTCTCTCAATCTTCTCTCTCTCGATTCCTCTCTGGAGAAAATTTTCTCTTTTTCTTTTCTTGCTTGGATCGATCTACTGGGGCCTTCAGGTTAGTTCTACTTGATCAAAACTTGATTAATCTTTTTTACTTCTTTGTTTTTCTGAAATTTTTCTGAATCTAACGCGCGAATTCTCTCTTTTCCATGACAGATTATGGCGAGCGGTTCGGGGAGAAAGAAGAAGGCCAAGTATACGGCCACCCACCATCTAGACGCCACACTCCTACTCCGGGACCCGGATGAGCATTTATCTGTCGGCGCGTTCAAGCGCGAGGTAAACGCTCCCTTTTTCTTTTGATTTTCTCCTTTTAGAACTTAATGGAACGTATTGTGAATCATGACTTTGAATGTCTCATTTCAAAATGTAAATGCCATGCTTGCAGCGTTTTCACGCGTACTTTATTCAAGATCTCGCATTTCATTTTACTTCTCATGAACTTTATGAATATTATGCTCGATGAATCACAATTTAATATTCTCACTCATGTTTGTTGAACTCGTGAATTTTCTTGAGCGTTCCAAACGCCTTTCATTATTCAATACTGATTCTTGACCGCTTTTGACTCAAATTACGCCTTTTATTATTCTCACGAACTTCTCTTTAAAACTGTGCTTCTTTTGGACTCAAATTCTTTTGCACCTTCGTATGCATGTATTTAAAAAAATGTGAACAAACTATTCTTTTCTTTCCCCTTTCTTCGAAACCTTGCTAGAACATTGAGTGCTTTCCCTTATTTCTTCTTATTATCTTGTGAACATTTGCTGAACTGAACGCAAATGAGTGCCATGCTTGTGAAATTTCTGCGAGTATTTCCAGATTTTTTCTATTTCTTTCCTTTTCTCTCTCTTTTTCATGACGTTTTTCTTTGTTTCTTTACTTACCATCTGTTTAATTTATTTATATATTTTTTACTTTTCTTTTTATCCAATTACTAATTTAAAAAACTTGTGATTCTTTTTTGCAGCTGCAGCCCAAGGTGCTGAAGGGGCATGGCAGTCTCGCCCACGGGTATGAGTGGTACACACAGCTCAGTGAGACGGTGAGGGCCTTGGTTGATGCTGCCGGGTTTGGAGACTTCGTCAAACTCTTGACGAAGAGCTCCAATGACTTGCGGCAGATTCATGAATTGTCAGAGCGATGGTGGGACACCACCAGCACTTTCCATTTCGACTTTGGGGAGATGACGATAACTCCTCTGGACTTCTCGATGATCACGGGGGTTGCCTTTGGCGGAGAGCGCTTACGGTATCTGACGAATCAGGAGTGGGACCAGGTGGAGCCATTGTTGGGAGTGGTCCCAGAGGAGTCTTTGGTCACAGCCCGATGGTTTATGGATACATTTAGGGGCCAGCTGGGTTTTACCGTCTAGCAGATGGCCCGGGGCTTTCTCATGTATATGCTGGGGTGCTCTCTGCTAAGCACCAAGGGTGATCGGGTCGACGTTTCCCTGGTGGCGTCCCTGGAGCACCTGGACCGGGTCGAGGAGTATGACTGGGCTGGTGCAGGATTAGCCATCTTGTACAGGTATATGGGTGATATTTCCCGGGACAGGCCAACTTCCATAAGTGGCTATTGGAGAGCATGGGAGGTATACATTTTCTATATTCCATTACTTATTTCATTTTCTGAAACTTATTTAAATTGTGAGACTAACCCCTTTTCTTCTTTTTGCATTACAGATTTGGTCCCACGAGTATCTTTGCATGATGTCCCCTGAGACACGTGATGCTGACGCCCTTATCATGCCCCAGGGGCTGAAATGGATGAAGGATAGGGTCGGGCGGAAGACTGGTGCCCACGACTTCATTTCGTTCAGGAACTTCCTGACGAACTTGAGGGAGCAGCACTTTCATTGGTAGCCCTGGCTTAGGGTGCTTCCTGAGGCTCGTGCGGAGATCCGAGAGTCGGCTGGATATGACCCGACAAGGCAACTCCTTGATGGGCCAGAGGGCCAAGCATGGTACTTAGGAGAGAGGGTGACTAGGCAGTCACTGGCGGCCCCTGGATTCTTCGTGCCATTCCCTCCTCCCGACTGTATGAGAGCCACAGACACCCTCCAGGGTAGCGAGCTGACGGTTGCTCTGATGGGCTTGGGTATTCATGACTTTGTGGATCCCCCCACAGGATATGCGGCGTTCCGCGCCGCTAAGCTGATGCCAAACTTCCCTCTGATGGAAGTGACTCGGGTGAGCAAATGATTCCTTTATTACTATTTTTTAATGAATTTCCTTTCGTTTTTATTTATGCTTTGTTATTTTTGGTTTGCAGCATGTTCCTGCCGCGGCTCGTCCTCCTGCCTTGCCCGAGTGGGATTGGACCATGTCGACCGTCTCTTTTGGCGAGCCCTTCTTGACGACGATCCCCCGGCTTTCACAGGGTGCCCCTACTATTCCCCTTCACCATGACGTCGTCCCGCGTGCTTATGCGGAGGAGGGCTTGACGTATGCCCACAGCGTGCGGCAGTGGGTTCTTGGGCGAGAGTGGATGGTAAGAAACTTATCCCTTTCTTTCACTTCAACTTTGATTGCCTCTCCTTTTGCTAATCTTTATTTTTGATTCTTATTTTTAGGCTGAGGGAGCTCGGGCGACTGCCGCGGCTCAGTTGAGGGCCCATGTATGATTTTTTTATTCCTTTTATTCTCAGTATTTCATCCGTCATTTCAACACTTTCTGGACTTATCCTCTCTTATTTCAGACGAAGGAGATCAGAGCCCTGTCCCAGCAGGTAGGGCAGCTCCAGCAGCGGCTTCAGCAGTTCGACATTCCACTCAGCGACATTCCTGGGGATGGCGGTATTGGACGAGGCGTGGGGCGAGGCGGTGGTAGCGGCGCTGGACGTGGCGGAGGCGGCGGTGAGGGCACCAGCAGCGGCAGAGGCAGAGGCGGTGGTAGCGGCGGACATGGAGGGAGCGGTGGAGGTAGCGGGACAGAGTCGGAGGAGGAGCCCCTCAGGCGTACGACCCGCCAGACTCGCAGCCGGGGCCGAGGCTGATCCTACTTTTTCTTCTTTGTTTTTTTTTTTTTTTTTATATAATTTTTTTATTTCTTTTGAGTGTTTTGGGAGGATTTTCACTTTTTATTCGGATGATTATATATACATACACTTTATTTTGATGGCTGCTTAGGATAACCAGTAGGGTAGGTACTTGGGTATCTTTTTCGTTCTATTTATTCACCGTATGTGTGACCATAGCTTGGTCCTTCTTTTGCCGTATGTGGGACCATGGCTTGGTCCCGTCCTTATTTTAATTTTGAATGCTTTGATTTCTCTTTTTCCTATTGCGAAATGAAAGTGAATGAATGAATGAATGAATGTATTGATCTTTGTTGCACGTGCTGCATGATGCACACGTTTTATTGTTTTCTATCTTGTTTTCTGTTTGCAGGTGGGCTAAACGTGTTACAAACAGACCCTGGGCAATGATAAACCCAGAACGGCACTTGGTTAGGTCGCCGCGGCACTCAGTGAGTGCCGCGGCGGCAGTCAGTGAATGCCGCAACGGCATTCACGGACTGCCGTGCGGCATTTCATTGAGTCCGGTTGCACTTTATCGAGTGCCGCGGGTAGGTAGGCAGCTTTATTCCCCTATTTATACCCCTTCTTTCTCAAGGCTCCGCAAAACACTTCTCTTTTCTTCTTTACTTTCTTCCAAAATGGCCCCCATCAGCTCCCAAATCCTTTTCCCATGGATGGATACCCTTTCCGGCGTTGATAGGCTCAACTTTGAGTGCTTTAGGCTGAATGATCTTTTCTCTTTCCGACGGATGAATTTGAATGAGAGCCTACTTCGAGCCTTCATCCAATGTTGGGATCCTTTTTTCAACGTCTTTCGTTTTGGCTCTCAGGAGATTTGCCCCTTGTTTGAGGAATTCAGCGCCATTCTTCACACCGATCCTTCTGCTGAATTAACGGTTCCTCCAGTTCAGGCCGGGTATGTCCGGGATTTAGCTACTCTTCTCCACACATCTCGAAATGCAGCGGGCTCCTTTATTTGTGACAGGCAGATTGATTTTGAGCGCCTTTCTTCCTTTTATGCTCCCATAGGGGACCCTTACGATGGTGAGTATCAGATCATCCGACGTAGTGCCCTGTCGATTGCTATGCTTTCTTACTTTCTCTTTCAGTCATCCTCTGACATTCTCATACCCATCGCCTGTGGTTTGAGGGAGATGAAGAGCACAGTTATGATGGTCCTTGGTGAAACTCTGATTGGATTGGGCCATGCTCATGCTACCGGAGCCGCGTTACCTGCCGGGGCACCTTTTGTTTTGCAGATTTGGCTTATGGAGCGTTTGGATCTCTTTATACACCCTTCGCATCTTCGCGGGTCACTTCCTTACGATCGTATGGAGATTCACAGCTTATTTCAATCCGCCGATGCATGGCTTGGTTGGCTCCAGGGCCTCTCTTCTAGTGATATCTGATGGGTTTATCTGCAGTGGACCCATCGCTCTATTGTTGTACGCCTTCCTGGACGACCTGGCATCTGGCTGCCTGGTTTGCGTACTACTACTTTCTACATTCCCGATCGGGTTGTCCTTCAGTTCGGACTTTTGCAAGATACTACTGAATCTGTGACTGCTGATTTCACCAGGGGGTCCACTTTACGCCCTTCTATCGCGAAGGATTTTATCGAGGTTTGGCACAACAGGATGGCTGCTCCGTACCCAAGGATTCCTGCTCCGACTATGCCTACTATCCAATACCTTCTAGAGATCCAAGCCTTGGTTGAGAGACGAGCTTGACAGACACATGCATAATAAAGTAGACGAGAACAGGGAAAAGCTTGCCATTTCACAAAACTTTCTGACAAACCCTGCCTACTCCTTTTACGCTTTTGAATGTGATTTTCCTTAAAAAAATTTTTTTTTTTTCTTTTTCTTCAAGAAATGTTGTTATCTTTTAAGAAAGTTCTAACATGCTTAATTAAAGTGCGTACTCCTTCGATTAATCTTTTATGGAGAATTCTCCTTCCGATGTCTTTTCTTGGCTCTCTACTTTTTCTTTGCTTAAAGCTTTACTCCTTCTATGTCATGAATTCTCATTTGTTTCTTTATAGTACTTATTTGATATCCAGGTGATCCAAAAGGGGGTCTTGTATCTGGGTTCTTCGACTAGTAAACGAAGTTTGCCCATGGTTTTAGGGCTTCGAAGTGGTTCTGGGCAAATGCCAATTTGCCCCTAGTTTAGCGCAGGTTTTTTGTATGGACCGAGGGCTTTGGAGAGCCCGCCTACTTATCCCCAAGCGGGCGTCAGGTCCCAAGTAGTTCGGCTTTAAGGCTGCAAAAAAGAGTGCCAATCAGGCGATTATTTACTGACCGAACCGAGTAGGTTGCCTACGTATCCCCTAACGGGAATCAGGTTAAGCGTAGTTCATCGAGGTAGGAGGTTTTGAAAAGAAAGGTTTCAAGCAAAGTATTTCTTGAGGCGATCGAGGTTAATTGGTTGCTTAAATTCAACCCCGTCCAGGTCCATGAGATAGGCCGCTCCTTCGGAAAGGAGAGTCTTAATGATGTATGGCCCGACCCAGTTGGGTTTGAATTTTCCTCAGGGGTCATAAACAGGCACTTTCAGATCTTTGAGGACCAAATCACCCTCAGCAAGCTTCCTTGGGCGGACCTTTTTTGTTGAAAGCACGAGCTATCCTCTTCTGGTACCCCCGAGTGTGGTTTACTGCGGCCAGCCTCTTCTCATCGAGTATCATCAACTCCTCATACCTTCCTCGTACCCATTCTGATTCGGTGATCTCACACTCTGCCAAAACCCTAAGAGAGGGTATTTCTACCTCGACTGGGAGAACGGCTTCAATCCCGTAGACCAACGAATATGGCATAGCGCCCGTTGAAGTTCTTACTGAGGTTCGGTATCCCCACAAAGCAAATGGTAACTTCTCATGCCAATCCTTATATGTATCCGTCGTTTTTCCCAAGATTGCTTTAACATTCTTATTCGTTGCTTCTACTGCTCCATTCGTCTGAGGCCTATACGGGGACGATTGATGGCGTGTGATCTTATACTTTTCCAAGAGCGGGATAACTTCTCCCTGGAAATGACTGCCATGATCGGAGATAAACTCATTCGGGACCCCATACCTGCAGATTATGTTTTTCTCGATGAAACTCACCACGTCCTTGGCTTTCAAAGTTGCATACGAGGCTGCCTCTACCCACTTTGTAAAATAATCAATCGCCACGATTATGTATCGGTGCCCATTGGAAGCCTTCGGAACTATCTCACCAATGATATTGATCCCCCACATGGAAAATGGCCAAGGGGTGGTCATGCTATAGAGCTGTGACGGCGGGGTATGCATCAAATTTGCATGAATTTGACACTTGTGACACCTTCTAACGTATTCGCAGCAGTCTTTGTCCAAGGTTGTCCAATAGTACCCCTGTCGGATGATCTTCTTTGCCAGCATTTGCCCGTTCATATGGGGCCCACACACTCCCTCATGTATTTCCTCCATCATTCTCTTAGCTTCTTTTCCATATAGGCACTCCAGATTATACCCAGTGTAGGATTTCTTCCATATCTTATCTGCATAAATCACAAACTGAGCGGCGAATCGTCGAATCGCTTTTCTGTCCTTTTCTGAGGCTCCTTTGGGGTATTCTCCCTTTTTAATGAACTTCCACACATCCACATACCACGGTATTTCCTCTTCGTCTTCTATGGCCGTGATCATTTCAAATGACGGTTGGTTCCTCACTTCTATGGATAGCAGGATCATGGCAGTTTTGGAGGGGATTTGGATCATCAAGGCTAAGGTAGTCAAAGAGTCGGCTAGTTGGTTTTCTTCACGAGGGAGGTAGTAAAAAGAAATCTTTTGGAACTACGGTTTCAGACTTTCCAGATAGTCATGGTAAGGTCTCAGTTTCTCATGCTTTACCTTCCCATCTCCTCGGACTTGGGATATGATCAAATTGGAATCTCCGAAGACATCAATCCGTCCGACTTTCAAAGCTAAGGCTGCTTCCATCCCAATTATGCATGCTTCGTACTCTGCGGTGTTGTTGGTCGAGTTATACTTGGGCTTGACGGCTAATGGGGTAGGGGCCCCATCAGGTGCTATGAGAATGATTCCAACTCCGTAACCTAATTGGTTAGCTGCTCCATCGAAGTACATTTTCCACAAATCCTCCGTTACCTCCATTATTCCCTCATCCGGGAACTTGAATTCTTCCTAGTCCTCGAATTCTATGGCGAGGTCGGCTAAAAACTCAGCGACAGCCCTTCCTTTCACAGACTTGGCAGTGACATACTTGATGTCGAATTCAGCTAGCATCATGGTCCAACGGGAAATCCTACTGGTCAAGACAGGTTTTTTGAATAGGTATTTTAATGGGTCCATTCGGGATAGCAGGATTACAAGGAAGGCTAGCATGTAATGGCGAAGGTGACGGGTACACCAAACCAAGGCCCAACAGGCCTTTTCCAAGGGTGAGTACTTTAACTCATATCTGACCATTCTTTTGCTCAAGTAATAAATGGCCTTCTCCACGAGCCCCTCTTCTCCTTCTTGGGCCAGTATACACCCCATCGAGTCTTCAGATACAGAGAGATAAAGTAACAGGGGTTTCCCAGGTAAAGGTGGTGATAGGACAGGTGGGTTTTGGAGGTAGGTTTTGATCTTGTCGAAGGCTTGTTGGCAAGGGGCGTCCCATTTGAATTTCTCTCCTTTTCTAAGCAGTTTGAGCAGTGGGTCGCAGGTTAGGGTGAGTTTGGAAATGAAGCGGCTGATGAACTGTATTCTCCCCAGGAAACCTCTCAGTTCTTTCTCGTTTTTTGGTGGGTTCATTTCGGTTATGGCCTTTATTTTGGTCGGGTCTACTTCGATCCCCCTTTGGGTAATAAGGAACCCTAACAACTTTCCTGTGGTAACTCCGAAGGTACATTTCTGTGGGTTTAGCCTCATTTTGAACTCCCTCAATCTCTCAAAGAACTTTCTCAAAGCCTCTAGGTGCCCTCCCCTCTCTTTGGATTTCACAATCATATCATCCACATACACCTCCACCTCTTTGTGGATCATGTCGTGCAGTAAAGTGGTGGCAGCCCTTTGATAGGTCGCACCTGCGTTATTGAGTCCGAATGGCATGACCCTATAGCAATATGTCCCCCACGGAGTGTTGAACGTGGTTTTCTCTCTATCCTCGGGTGCCATGAGGATTTGATTATACCCAGAGAATCCATCCATGAAAGATAGAAGCTCATGTCCTGCAGTGTTATCGACCAACACATCGATGTGGGGTAAAGGGAAATCGTCTTTAGGGCTTACACTGTTTAAATCTCGAAAATCAACGCAAATCCTAACACGACCGTCCTTCTTTGGGACAGGTACAATGTTGGCAATCCACTCAGGATACTCAGTGACCATCAAGAATCCAGCCTTTAATTGCTTTTCAACCTCCTCTTTTACTTTAAGTGCCCATTCCGGCCTCATTCGCCTCAATTTTTGTTTTATGGGTTTTGAATTGGGAAAGAGAGGGATGTGGTGCTGGACTATCTTTGGATCAATGCCTGGCATATCACTATAAGACCATGCAAAAACAACTTTGAATTCATTTAATAGATTGATTAGTTCTTTGCTTTACTTATTGCTAAGTGTGGAGCCGATAAAGACATTTTGAGGATTATTTTCATTTCCTAGATTAATCGTTAGAGTGTCCTCAATGATTTTACATGCAGATTCTTTTTCCTTTTCAATTAACTTTTGCAATTCATTAGGCATTTCATGATCATCACATTCATTAAGCGCATTCGAGTAGGCAGAATCAGTCATGTTTTCATTGATTTTCTTTGGAGTGATTACAACAGACATAGAAATAGCAAGACGCCTCATTTGGGCCATTACAGACTCTGGGTGTGGGGGAGACCTATCACTAGACTCAAAAACCCACTCTCTCTTGTTCTCTCCCCCCAGATCAGTGATGAAGCATTCTTCCAGATCCCCCGCCTTGGTAATCTCTTCCATCTTTTCTTTCTCGGCTTTCCCTTTTTTGGTCTTTCCCTGATCTTCCTCCACCAGACCCTCGACGTATTCACCTTTGGCTTTTCCAAGATCTGCTTTCATAACCTCCATGCTTCCCTCATCCAGCAGGTTTTTCATGATAGAGCCGTCTAGCACACCGATCCAATCCTTGGCAGCAACGGACTTTTCAGGCATTTGTAAAAATGGGTCTTTGTACTTGAAAAATTTATGGGAGAAAAAGATCTCGAACCCTGGCTTTAGGCTTTTGTCTTTCTGGTCCATCCATGGTTCTGGGAAGCCACAGAAGGGGAAATCTTCTCCTTCCTTCATAAAATATCCATTGAGCGTCTTTTGGTAATGGTCTAGCGGTGCATTGACGACCTTCCTCTTCGCCCTCAATTGCTTCTTTGTAGGCTGGTACCCCAGGCCGTGAGTGTGAGTCTGAGTAAGGATTCTTGGAAACTCAGGCAGGCCCTGAAGGTTCTTCCCCAGTCCTAATCCTGGAAAGAAACCCATCTTCTTCATGATCCCTGCGACCACTGGACTGGCATACTGATCGAAATGGAGCGGCAGAAACTCTCTCGGCTTTTCCTCTTCCAACATGCTGATGAACTCGAACCCTCCCATTTTTGCTTCTTCTTCTTGCAGCTGTAATTCTAGAACCGGTGGGCTCGATGATGCTTCGGGCGAACGAACCCAGCTGTCCCCGAGGATATCACAAACTTTATTCTCCCAGACATACTTAACCTTCTGATGGATTGTTGATGGTATAGCACCTAAACTGTCCAACCAAGGCCTACCTAGCAGCAGGTTGAACGAAGCGAGGATGTCGATGACCTGGAATTCAGCTTCTTTTCCAAAAGGGCCGATAATGAGATGAAGAAGGACTATCCCCATGACCATTCTCTGGGTGTTGTCGTAGGCTCTTACCCTTTGTTCCGATGGTGTATATGTCGACTCATCTAGGCCCATTTGCTTAGCCGTTCGGAAGGGACACACGTTGAGGGCCGACCCATTATCAACCAGGCAAGCAGGCATGATGTTCCCCAAGCATTCGACAGCGACATATAATGGTTTGTTGCGAACAGGCCCTCCCGGAGGCAGGTCATTTGACGAGAAGGTAATAGCCGAGGTCAGAATTTTGCCGATCAGCCCTATGAGGTCTTCCGGGGTGGTGTCAATAGACACGTCAGATTGGTTCAGAGCGTCTAGGACCACCTGCCTATGGCGTTTGGAGGCAATCAGCAACCCCCAAATGGTGATATTGGCCTGAGTTTTCTTCATCTACTTTAGAACCCTGTCTTCTTCCTCTTCTTCATTTATCTTCCCTTTTCCTTTGTCTAATTCTCTCCCAGGATGATCCTCCTCTAGCTCATGTGGTTTAAAGTGTCTGCCTGGCCGAGTTAAATGACTGATTTCTTCTCTTGCCCACAGATTATCAGCTTCTGAATCAACTTTCAAAGTACCCTCCACTATCTCTGTTTCTTTATCGCTCTCGTACCAGAGGTCATCTTCCACCTGGCTCACGTCTTGATTGTCACTCCCTTGGGTCCACCAGTCTAACTGTCTCACTTCATTCTCCTTCGGCTGATCCTCCAAAGCATAGATTATCAAATCCTCAGGTAGCTGGTATGGCTTTCGTGGTGTCCCGGCCTTAGTGATTAGCCTAGACGGATCGAAGGTTGCTTTTTCTATCCCTAAGAGATAAAGGCCCTACGGTGGTGGCAGGGCTCGATGATTCGGAAGCAAATTTCTAGTAACATTCGGGGCTTTGGTGGGGGGTCTCGAAACTACCTTGTTATCAATGAGGTCCTGAATCTCGTTCCTTAATCTCATACACCTATACGTTGAGTGACCCTTCTGCAGATGAAATTTGCAAAAGAGGTCCCCTTGAAAATTTGGCGGAAGCGGACTTGGTGGAGGTCGGGGTTCCAATTGACGGAGATGCCCCTTGGCTAATAGCATATCGAGGGCAGTTGATGGTGGCACTCCTAAATTTGAGAACTTCCTTGGTGCTTTATCCCCTCTTCTCCTTGGTGCTATGTCGAATTTCCTTTCTGGTCCATTCAGTGTATAGACATCGGTGGGGCCAGAGTGACCCCCTGTTTGTCCTCCATTGGACCCATAGCTTGGCCTCCTGTACCGGTTTGGTTGCTCCTCCTTCTTGATTACCGATTCTTGGATTGCATCCTCTATCCTTGTCCCGATATCGAAAACCTCAGCAAAGGTGTTGATTGAATGGAATCTCATCTTTTCTTGATACACTGGCTGTAGATTCTTCATCAGCATTCGGATCTGGTCCTTCTCAGACGGCCTTTGTACCATTTTAGCTACCTTTCCCCTCCATCTGCTCAGGTATTCGGCGAATGATTCTTTGTTCCCTTGCCTAGTGGTCTCCAAATCTCGGACAGTGACATCCAAATCTTGATTGTATTCGTACTGTGCCACAAATGCCTGAATCACTTCTTCCCACACCCTGGTTTTGCTTGGTTCGAGAGTAAGATACCAGGACAGAACAACTCCAGTCAAAGTATGTTGGAATAGGACTGCCATCATAGTTATGCTCAAGCCGCTCAGTTGGAAAGCCCCAATACACATTCTTATATGACTGCGAGGATTTCCGGTGCCATCAAACTTATCAAAGACCAGCATTTTAAACCTGGTGGGCAGCGTCTCATGGACCCCGTCATACAGGCCTTCTAACTCCATTAGATAGGTATCAAGCCCCTGAGCCTTGCGCATCACCCTTTCCAACTTCTCTATTTTCTCGGTCAGTTGATTCTCTTTCTCAGCTTTCTCTCTGTCTCTGTTGGCCCGCAGTGCATCAGTCCATTGTGCTTCCTGATCATCGAACCAATCTCCTTCCCCTCCTCCCAAAGGTGGGTCTATAACGGGCGGAACTACATGTGGTGGTCGACGATTCAGATCTTCTATCATCCTCATCATACGGTTCATGTTTTCCACCTGTCACCTCATTTGCTCTGCTTGTTGTTCTACCAGTATTCTTAACCCGGCCATTTCTTTGTTGTTTCTTTCTTCAGCCATGTCAGCGTATTCTCTTCTTACCAGCCTCGCCGTGGGATCCCTAAACCACACTTGATTTGCTATTTTTGCTCCTACAACAAATTTTGAAATTTTTCCTTTTTAAAAACTTTTTATCTTCCTTTTATTACGCAAAGACACTTAAAAAACTTTCCTTTTGTATGTCACGCGGATGCAATGCATGTGTGCGTGTGTGCCTACTCTATATGCCAAAAAGAGAAAATCCTAATCCTAACACATAAGCATATAAGCACATAAAATCCTCGCTCATGTCAAGTGCGCTAATTTTTCCTCTCATTGTGATCCTCACTACCTTCTCAGAGGTTGGTCATTTCAAAATTTTCAAAATTTATTTGAAAAGCATTTTTTTTGGGTAGTAAAAAGGCCTTTGAAAACAATCCTTGAGAGTGCTTGTTGAGAACATTCTTCTACCAAAATAATTTTCAAGGATTTTCGAATTTTTCTTTTGAAGATGATTAAGTGAAATATGCCTTAACAAAGGTTAATTTGGGAATTTTTAATTGAAAAGAGGAAATTTTTTTTTGAAAAGGTAGTCAAAAACCTTGAGAAAAACCTTTGGGTAGGGGGATCACATGACCGGATTATCACCGTACTTTCCATGAATTCGGATACATACAAGGTCAATGATGCTTAGCTAAACATGATATAAGAAGCATAATCTTATAATCAAGGTTCGACATGTTCTCCAAATGGCGTGGAACATGAGGAGAAATTGCTAAAAGGTGATTGAAAGATTATATGTCTTTCATCAAGCAAGTATCGTCATCATCTCAAGTAATCCCTTTCAGGCATACAAAACTCCCTAGCACATAATCCTAATCAAGAGTTGATTTCCTAAGATTGAAAGGTTCTACAGAAACTATCATGCACAGGCTGGGTTTTGGTCAAATAAGGGACCCTTGACACACATCCGATAGGATGCTTCATATACCAAATCATGGTACGAGATCAAGGGTGATCACACAGTCCCATGATGACTTGACCGACCGGGTTGCCCCGAGCCTCCAAGGTCATAGTTCCATGCAATCGACTGGCTGGACATGCAAGTGAAATGCAACAGGCACACAAAGATTAATTAATTCAATTAAAAGGACATTTTTCAAGTCTAATCCTCAAGTGAACCCAAAATCAGAAATTCTGGTCTGCGAAACCAAAGATTCTGGGTTCGATCCCCAGCAGAGTCGCCAGATTGTGGATATCGCAGTTTTCTTTCTTTCTATCCACAGCTTTTCTTTTAAAGTTCTTTTAAATTTCAAATTCAAAACAAATGAGTCGCCACTTAATTTTTAAAAGGAAAAATTAAGAAACCATTTTAAAAGCAAGCTGATCTTTTAGAAACCAGAGATTAACTAGGTCCGGAGATTATGGAATGAGAGAGGAAGGAGCCCGTCGGACAAAAACACCCTCTCTCATCCTATCTTGCGATAGGCCTCTACTCAATATCCTTCTAATCGAATTATTAATTTAAGCATGCCCTCAACTAATATATGTATAGATATACGTTACAAAAAAAGCATATCCAAAGGGGGTGTAAAATTGCAATTGATAAAATATCATTCAAAAATCACATATTTCAAGTAGCAAGTAACGTGATATGCACAAGGGAACAAGAGAACTTACCCGGGATCCAGCAGCAATATTAAACGTGCAATGTATACAAACAAAAGAAAATCCTAAAAAAGAGTCTTTAATCACATATACATATAAGGCAAGATCCTAATTCTAATGTGTCGCGCATGAGGCTGAAAAATCAATAAAATCAAGAAATTAAAATAAATTAAAGAGGGTCCTAGAGATCATACCTTAATAGCGCTACAAAACAAAATGTTAGTCCATATGATATAAAAGATGTGAAATTAGAAATAACAATCCTAAATTTCTAGCTTAAACCTATCAAGCATGAAATCCAACTTTATTCAATAGCTAGTTCTAATCATAAGCATTACATGTACATGAATGAATGAATGTGAACAAGAATAAGACATTGATTTATTCACTAATTTGGGTCACTTAGCCTCTGGATTTAAGCTAAATTACCATTATTCAAAGTATGATTGGGTCTCAAGACATTAGGGGCCATTTGAGTTGAAATAAACAAGATTAGACAAAAACAGTAGCAGTTTTTTATGAATTACAGAGAGCAGATCATAACTTTAAAAAATGCTAAAACGTGGTTCCCGTGGTTTAATCTTGATGAATTTTGGACACCAGATGCCTCTGTGTGTCTAGTTGTTAACGCAAAAAAGAAATCAAAGTTTCAACGGTTGGATCTCCGGGAATTGGACAAAACCCAGACATCACTCAGCATTTTACAACCTTCTGTCAAGAGTTCTTGTACGATTTTCTACAAATAGCAAAAAAATCAGAAATGCTTTGTTCTTTTTAGGGTGACTCCCAAACACATTAATTTACTTAGAAAAAATGATTTTGGGTCACAAACACTTTATTAAAGCATTGGTTTACTTATTTCAAAAGAGTGTTACTATGCTGAAACTCTGGACAGATTATAATGTCCTTACAAAACTCACAACCAAACCACTTTAGACATGAAACCACCTTAAAACAAAAAATGCAGTGGTAGAATATTGTGTTGTTGACACTTTCTCGTTGGTTTCACTTGATTTCGACGGTTAGATTTTGAACTAAAAATCTTTGATCAAAAGCAGTTTGTGTACTCACTGTTTTTATTTGTCAAGTTCAACTCTTATTTGCTAATTCCAACTACTGAACCACGAAGTTGGACTTAAACTAAGCCATCTTCTCCTACCATTTGATGGTCATTGGAGACTAAAGACCTTTATGTTTATAGATTTCAAGTAAAGTATGGATGGACTTCATGAAATCTCAAGATAAGGAATCTAAACCATGGGGATGGGCTTAGACTCAAGACCACTTTCTCCTACCATTTGATGGTCATTGGAGATGAAGACATTACTATACTCATGAGTCTCAAAGGAATATAGAAAGGATTCCATGAAACATCAAGTTTAGAGGATCTAAGTCATGAGTGTGGACTTAGATCCATCTATTTGCTTATGAAATAGAGTGATGATCAAACTTTGATTCCCATGTGAAGCACAAGCTTACATGGGATTCAAAAGATCATGTTCAAGAGATTTCAAGAGAGATATTGAGAATCTCTAAGAGTCTCAAGAAGGAAGTATGATAGAAATGGAGCAAAGAAAAAATAAAAAGGTTTGAGGATTAAAGATTTAAGAAAAGGAAGAATGTAAATAGACAACTTATGGTTAGAGGATCACCTCCAAATTATCCTCAAAGTTTCTCTCCTTTGAAGATCTTCCAAACACTTCTTCAAGTTCTCCCAAACTCTATCTTTTCTTTCAAATATGTGTTAGTATAGTGGTGGTTATATCTCATGTATTGTGTTGTATGTCTCTCCCTTTCCTCAAGGAAGATCCTCCCTCTTTTATAGACAAAATTACCAAGTATTTTCAGTGAATTCGGAGTAAAAGACAGGTGTAAATGTCTCATTTGGTGGTACAATACGTACTTCCTGAAATTAGACAGACTGCTGCCCAGGGCGGCATTCAAAAGTTATTCGCGGCAGTCCGTGGCTGCCGCCGCGGTACTCCGCGACTGCCGTCGTGGCATTCCGTGATTGCCGCGTGGCTCTCAGTGAGTGCCGCGCCAAATTATTGATTGCCGTATTTTCGTCAACCTTACTTTATCAGTTTTTTGTTTTTATCCGCATACACATACATATTGTACCATAAAATACGGACTTTAAAAGCAAACGACAGTCAGAAAATGTCGTCGGCACTCAGTAAATGTCGGGCCTGCACTCACTGAACGCCGTTCGGCACTCACTGAGTGCCGCGGCATACTACAGTGTGCCATTTTCTGTTGAACTTCCCTTTTTAGGTCTTTTCCTTCTTCTTTTTTCCTTAAAGAAACTTAGTTTTGAAGATCTTTTCCGAAAATGGTGTTTTATACCTGAATTCTCCTAAATACCTGGT
The DNA here is from genome assembly GCA_033977485.1 of Hydrangea macrophylla. Taxonomy (NCBI): domain Eukaryota; kingdom Viridiplantae; phylum Streptophyta; class Magnoliopsida; order Cornales; family Hydrangeaceae; genus Hydrangea; species Hydrangea macrophylla. Next base: position 4,563,015 of record CM066990.1, on the reverse strand, counting down.
ATTTTCTTCTTTTTGTGAAATTTTATCGCGTTTGGAGAACTTTTTGAAGAGTTTGGAATACTTCAAATCTTTTCGGTCCTTATCATCATTGGACGTGGAGGTGACGCTCTCCTAAATTCGACGGTCGGCCAAAATTGGGGTGTCTACAGGCCTTTGCATACTAGCTTCTACAGAACCTTTCAAAATTAGGGAATCAATTCTTGAATTAGGGTTTTGTGCTAGGGAGTTTTGTATGCCCGAAAGGGATTATTTGAGATGATAACGATGCTTGCTTGATAAAAGATGTGTAACCTCTTAATCACTTTTGAGCAATTCCTTCTCATGTCTCACGACATTTGGAGAACATGCTAAACCTTGATTATAAGATTACACTTCTTGTATCTTGTTAGCTAAGCATCATTGACCTTGTATGCATCCGAATTCATGAAAAGTACGGTGATAATCTGATTATGTGATCCTTCTACCTAATAAATTTTAAATCCATCTTTGTAAGCAAACAAGATTTTTTTTGTCGTCTTTGTCCCAAGGTTTTTTCGGCAAATCACGCTTTCAAAATCTTTGAAGTTCACTTGATTAAGGTTCCAAACCTATCCTTGTTAAGATATATTTTCACATCCTCATTTTCAAAGGAAGAATCCTCGGGAATCATTTTTGAAGATCTTGCCATCTAAAGAGATACATTTTAAAATAAGTTTCAAATGAAAATTCAACCTGATCATCTCAATCAAAATTGTTTTCAAAAGATTTTATCATGAATATCCAAATCCATTTTAATGATCAACCTTTAAAAGGTGAACAAGGATCACAATGACAAGAGGAATTAGCACATTCGACATGGGTGAGGATTTAATGTGTTTATGTGTTTATATGTTAGTTATACCAAGTGATACATGACAAGAGGAATTAGCACACACACACACACACATGCATTGCATCCATGTGATATATGAACCATTCATAAAAGTTTTACCAAGTATTTACAAACAAACATCATCAAATAAAAATGAAAGGATAATGGTAAAATAAAAGAAAAAGGAATGACAAAATGAAAATTCATTTAAAAATTCTTTTATAAAGCAAAAATAGCATTTGGTTCGGGCACTGTCTGGTTTAGGGGTCCCAAAGCAAGGTTAGTAAGAAGAGAAAGTAACACTGAAATGGCATACAAAGGGAACACTGGGGAAGTAGAAAAATTGAGGGAAATAGTAGAGAGGCAGGAAGAGCACATGAGGCGACAGGCTGAGAATATGAACCGCATGATGAATATGATCGAAGCAATGACTTGCCAACCACCACTCGTAAACCCATAAGTTGTTGATCCTCCCCCTCTAGCAGTGAGAGAAGAAGACTGGTTTGATGATCTGGAGGCACAAAGGGCTGATTTACTGTGAGCTAATAAAAAAAGGGAAAAGTTGAGAAGGAAAGGGTAATGGTCGAGAAAGTTGAGAAGCTTGAGAGGGTAGTGCGTAAGGCTCAGGGAATCGATACCTATCTACTGGAACAAGAAGGGCTATATGATGGGGTCCATGAGACGCTACCTGTTAGTTACAAAATGCCTGTCTTTGACAAATTCGACAGAAAGGGAATCCTCGCAGCCATATAAGGATGTGTATCAGGGCTTTCCAGCCTAGTGCGTTGAGCACCGCCATGATGGCCGTCCTATTTTAGCAGACCTTAACTGGGCTGCCCTAGCCTGGTATCTTACGCTCGAACCAAGCAAGACTAGAGTCTGGGAAGAGGTGGTGAAAGAATTTGTGGCACAGTATGAGTACAACCAAGACTTGGTTGTCACAGTCCAAGATTTGGAAACGACCAGGCAAAGGAGCAAGGAATCATTCGCTGAATACTTGAGTCAATGGAGGGGAAAGGCAACCAAGATGGTACAAAGGCCGTTTAAGAGAGAACAAATCTGGATGCTAATGAAAAATCTCCAACTTGTCTACCAAGAGAAGATGAGGTTTGAATAAATCAACACTTTCACCGAAGTCTTTGACGTAGGGACAATGATAGAAGATGCAATCTAGAAAGCGGCTATTAAGAAAGAAGAGCAATCGAACAGGTACAGGAGGCCAAGCTATAGGTCAAATGGAGGGCATTGGGGGGGTCATTCTGGCCCTACCGACGTTAATGCACTGAGTAAGCCAGATAAAAAATTTGACATAACAAGAGGTTGACCCAGGGCAGATAAGCAATAAAGGTAGTTCATAGATTTAGGGGTATCACTATCAACCGCTCTTGATAGGTTGATGACAAAGGGACATCTCCGTCCATTGGAAGCTCGATCTTTACTAAATCCGCTTCTGTTGAGCTTTTGAGAGGATCACTATTGTAAATTTCACCAACAAAAGGGTCATGCTATGGATCGGTGCACAAGATTGAGGCATGAAATTCAAGATCTCATCGATAACAAAGTAATATCCGATCTGCCTCTCAAAGCTCCGAATAGTATTAGAAATCCACTGCCGAACCATCATGTTGTACCACCACCACAGGGACTCTATTTCTTGGGGTTAGAAGAGACGACCTTTGATCCATCCAGACTGATCACTAAAGCTAGGAAACCAAGGAAGCCTTACCAACTACTAAAAGATTTCATAATCTATACTCTAGGAAATTAGTCAGGAGGGTATGGAGAGGAAATGATAAAGCAGATAGATTGGTGGGTTCAAAAAACTGACAAAATCGGTAGCTGAAATATAGATCAAGCGGAAGATGACTTATGGTACGAAAGTGATGAAGAGACAGATCTGGGGAAGGAAAGCTCAAAAGTTGCTTCAAAAATCAACAACTTGTGGACAAAAGAGGATGTCAGTCATCTAACCCTATCAGGGAGGTACTTTAAACTGCATGAGCTAGAGGAAGATCACACAGGGAGAGAGTTAAATAAAGGAAAAGCGAAGATGAATGAAGAAGAGGAAGAGGACAGGGTTTTAAAGCAAATGAAGAAGACCCAGGCCAACATTACCATCTAGGGGTTGTTGATCGCTTCTAAACATCATAAGCAGGCAGTCTTGGATGCCTTAAATCAGTTCAATGTCTCTATCGACACAACACTAAAGGATCTCATGGGAATGATCAGCAGAATTCTAACCCTGGCTATCACCTTCTCTTTAGATGATCTTCCTCCCGGAGGGCCCATTCACAATAAACAAATGTATGTCACTGTTGAATGCTTGGGAAATACTATACCCACTTGTCTTGTTAACAACGGGTCTGCTCTAAACGTATGTCCATTCCAGACAGCCAAGAGGATGAGTCTAGATGAGTCAAATTTCATACCATCTGAGCATAGGGTAAGAGCATACGACAATACCCAAAGGACAGTCATGGGTATGATCTTTCTCAATATCACCGTCGGGCCTTTGGAAAAAGAAGCTGAGTTTCAAATCATCGACATCCTGACCTCTTTCAATTTGTTGTTGGGTAGGCCATGGTTGGACAATCTAGGTGCAATACCATCTACAATTCATTAGAAAGTCAAGTGTGTGTGGAAAAATAAGGTCTGCGATATACTAGGGGATAGTTGGGTTCGTATGTCTGAAGCTTCATCAAGTGTACTGGTTCTAGAGGTACAATTACAAGAAGAGGAGACAAGTATAGAAGGGTTTGAGTTCGTCAATATGTTGGAAGGAGCAAAACCAGAGAGTTTCTACCACTGTAATTCGATCAGTACGCAAGCCCGCTAGTTATCAGAATCATAAAGAAGTTAGGTTTCTTCTCGAGAATGTGAGTGGGTAAAAATCATCAAGACATGCCAGAGTTCCCAAAAATCCCCACACAGACTCATACTCACGGTCTGGGTTATCAACCATCGAAGAAAGAATTGAAGGAAAAGAGGAAAACAACTGATGAACCAATGGTCCCTTATCAGAAAACGCTCAATGGGTACTTTGTGAAGGAAGGAGAAGGTTTCCCCTTCTGTGGCTTTCTAGAGCCATGGATGGATCAGAAAGACAATTGCTTGAAGCCAAGGTTTGAGATCTTCTTCCCCCACGAGTTTTCCAAGTATGAAGACCCATATCTGTAAATACCCATAAAGCTTGCCACTGTCAAAGATTGAATCGGTATGCTGGACGGTCTGGCTATGCAGACTCTGTTGGATAAAGGATGCTCCAAGACCAAAGGGAATGGTCAAGAAGAGGTTATGGAAGTCGAGGCCGAGGAAAATTATGTCGAGGATGTGATGGGAGAAGTGCTCGAAAAAGACAAGGGGGATAATGAAGACAAAGAGAATGAAACAAAATTAGAAGAGCCAGAAAATAAGGGGGAAATCGAGAGTGAGACAGGTAATCTGCCAGGCTACCCTACTGTGGAACTCAAGAAAGGGGTCAACAAAGAATGGTTTTTTGAGTCTAGTGATAACTATCCCCCCTCCCTAGAGTATATAATGGCCCAAATGAGGTGTCTTACTATTTCTATGTCTATTGCAATCACCCCAAACAAAATTAATGAAAGTGTGACTAATTCTGCCTACTCGAATGCACTTAATGAATGTGATAATTACAAAATACCAATCGAATTGCAAAAATTAATTGAAAAAGAAAAAGAATCTGCATACAAAATCATTGAGGACACTCTAATGATTAATCTAGGAAATAAAGATGATCCACAAAATGTTTTTATTGGCTCAATACTTAACAATGAAGAGAGCAAAGAATTGATCCATCTATTAAATGAATTTAAAGATGTTTTTGCATGGTCTTATAGTGATATGCTAGGTATCGATCCAGAGATAGTCCAACATCACATCCCCCTCTTTCCTAATTCAAAACCAATAAAACAAAAATTGAGGCGAATGAGGCATGAATGGGCACTTAAAGTAAAAGAGGAAGTTGAAAAGCAATTAAAGGCTAGATTCTTGATGGTCACCGAGTATCCCGGATGGATTGCCAACATCAGGTTGGTTTCAAAAAAGGATGGTCGTGTTAGGATTTGCATTGATTTTTGAGATTTAAACAAACCAAGCCCTAACGACAACTTCCTTTTACCTAATATCGACGTACTAGTTGATAACACTACGGGGCATGAACTCTTGTCTTTTATGGATGGGTTCTCAGGAAACAACCAAATTCTCATGACACCAGAGGAAGGGAGAAAACCACCTTCATCATGCCTTGGGGTACATACTACTATAGGGTGATGCCATTTGGGCTTAAGAATACGGGTACGACTTACCAGAGGGCTGCCACTACATTAGTGCATGACATGATCCATAAGGAAGTAGAGGTGTATGTGGATGATATGATCATGAAATCTAAGAAGAGGGGAGGACACTTTGAGGCATTGAAGAAGTTCTTTAAAAGGTTGAGAAAGTTCAAAAGGCTGAATCCACATAAATGCACTTTCGGAGTTACTACCAGGAAGTTATTGCATTTCCTTATCACCCAAAGGGAATAGAGGTGGACCCGACCAAAATTAAAGCCATAGTTGAAATGAAACCCGCTGAAGAATGAGAAGGAGCTTAGGGAATTCTTGGGTAGAATACAATTCATTAGCCGCTTCATCTCAAAGCTCACCTTGACTTGTGAACCACTATTTAGATTGCTCAGGAAAGGAAAAAAGTTTGAGTGGGATGCTCTATACCTACAAGCCTTTGATAAAATTAAAACCTATCTCCAAAACTCACCAGTCCTATCACCACCCGTACTTGGAAGACCTATGTTACTATACCTTTTAGTAACCGAAGATTCAATGGGATGTATGTTGGCCCAAGAAGGAGAAGAGGGGCACGTAGAGAAGGCAATTTATTATTTGAGTAAAAGGTTGACCGGATATGAGCTAAAATATTCACCCTTAGAGAAATCATGTTGGGCCTTGGTCTGGTGTACCCGTCACCTTAGGCACTATATGTTGGCCTTTCCCATAACCCTAATATCCTGATTGGACCCACTCAAATACCTATTCTAAAAACCCTCTTTGACCAATAGAATTTTTCGATGGACTATAATGCTAGCTGAATTCGATATCAAGTATGTCACTGCCAAATCTGTAAAGGGGAGGGCTGTCGCTGAGTATCTGGCTGACCTCGCAATAGATTTAGAGGAGAGAGGTGAGTTTTGATTTCCAGATGAAAGAGTGATGGGGATAGAGGAGAATTTGTGGAAGATATATTTCGATGGAGTAGCTAACCAATTAGGCTATGGGGTGGGAATCATCCTTGTTGCACCTAATGGAACTCCTACTCCGTTAGCCGTCAAGCTTAAGTACAACTCAATCAATAATACGATAGAGTACGAAGCATGCATAATTGGGATAGAAGCAGTATTGGCCTTAAAATGGAAAGGATTGATGTTTTCGAAGATTCCAAATTGATTATATCCCAAGCGCGAGGTGATTGGGAGGGTAAAGCATGAGAAGTTGAGACCTTACCATAAATACTTGGAGAGCTTGAAAGTGCGATTTAAGAGAATTTCATTCTATTACCTTCCCTGTGGGGAGAATCAGCTAGCTGACTCCCTAGCAAACCTAGCCTCAATGATACAAATCCCCTCAGGAGCCACCATGATCCCACTATCCATAGAAGTAAGAAGCCAGCCTTTATATGAGATGATCACAGCCATAGAAGAAGAGGGTGAAGTGCCTTGGTATGAGGATGTTTGGAATTTTATTAAGAAGGGAGAGTACCCTGAAAGAGCTTCAGAGAAGGATAAGAAGGCGATTCGAAGTTTTTTTGCTCAATTTTTGATCTACATGGATAAGTTATGGAAGAAGTCTCACACCGGGTATAATTTGGAGTGCGTATATGGAAAAGAAGCTAAGAGAATATGGAGGAAATACACGAGGGAGTATGTGGGCCCCACATGAATGGGCATATGTTGGCAAAGAAGATAATTCAACAAGGGTATTACTGGACAACCTTAGACAGAGATTGCTATGAATATATTAGAAGATGCCATAAGTGCCAAATCCATGCAAATCTGATGCATACCCCGTCATCTCAGCCCTATAGCATGACCACACCTTGGTCTTTTTCTATATAGAGTATAGATATTATTGGGGAAATAGTTCCAAAGGCCTCCAATGGGAATAGGTACATAATTGTGGCAATTGATTACTTTACCAAATGGGTGGAAGTAGCATCCTATGCAACTTTAAAGGCTATAAAGATGTGGTGAGTTTCATCGAAAAAAACATAATTTACAGATATAGGGTTCTAAACGAGTTCATTTTAGATCATGGCTATCATTTCCAAGGTGAGGCCATCCCGCTCTTAGAGAAATACAAGATCACCCGCCACTAATATTCCCCATACAGACCACAAACAAATGGGGCAGTGGAATCAGTGAATAAGAATGTCAAAGCAATCCTAGGGAAAATGATGGACACATATAAGGATTGGCACAAGAAGCTACCATTTGCACTATGGTGATAACAAACCTCTATTAGAACCTCCACAGGAGCTACACCGTACTCGTTGGTTTATGGGATGGAGGCAGTCCTTCCAGTTGAGGTACAAATACCCTCTCTTATGGCAGAGTGTGAAGTGACTAAATTAGAATGGATGCAGGGAAGGTATGAGGAATTGATGTTGCTTGATGAGAAATGGTTGGCCGTAATAAACCATACTCGGGGATATCAGAAGAGGATAGCTTGTGCTTTCAACAAAAAGGTTCACCAAAGGAAGCTTGCTGAGGGTGACCTAGTCCTCAAAGAACTTAAAGTGCTTGTTTATGATCTAGGAGGAAAATTCAAGCCTAACTGGGTCGGGCCATACATCATTAAGACTCTCCTTTCCGGAGAAGCTGCCTATCTTATGGACCTAGATGGGGTTGAATTTAAACAGCCAATTAACCTCGATTGCCTCAAGAAGTATTTTGGTTGAAACTGTTTCTTTCAAAACCTCCTATATTGATGAACTACACTTTATCTGATTCCCGCTAAGGGATACGTAGGCAACCTACTCAGTTTGGTCATTAATAATTGCCCGAGTGGCACCTTCCTTCAAGCTTAAAATTGAACTACTTTGGACCTAATGCCCACTCGAGGATAAGTAGGCGGGCCCTTGAAGGCTTTCGGTCCATGAGAAACCTAAAAACCCCTATGCTAAACTAGGGGTAAACTTACATTTTCCTGGAACCATATCAAAACCCCATAACCAAGGGCGAACTTCATTTACTATCCGAAGAACCCAAATATTTACCTTAACCCATCTTTGGATCTCTTGGCTATCAAAATAAATACTATAAAGGAACAAATGGGAATTCATGGTATAGAACGATTAAAGCTCTAAGCAAGACTCAAAGATAACGAAGAGCCAAAAAAATACATTGAGAGGAAGATTTTCATAACTTAAAGATAGATCAAAAAATTAAACACTTTGATTGAACATGTTATAATATTTTCTAAATACAAGAACATTCGTTGGAAAGAAAAGAAGAGAAAATCACATTCAAAAGCGTAAAAGAGTAGGCGGGATTTGTCAGAGGTTTTGTAGAATAAAAGCTTTGTCCTACATTTTGTTTTACTTTCATATATGTATGTTTATGAAGTTTGTCTCTCGACCAGAGTCTGGATCTCCAAAATATACTCAGTAGTATGTATGACTGTAGACACCCCATTTTGTCGGCTATTGGATTTAGGAGACCCATAGCTTGGTGGTTCACAATGATCGTAAAAGACTCAAAAAGACTCCTGGAAGTCAGCTCTATCTCTCAGAATGCTCAGATTGACCAAAATGCCCCTGAAAGCCCGAAAACTCCCAGATTTGGTCCCGAAGTTCTGAAAACATGCTATGTCGTAAGAAAAATGATAAAATGAGTTTTTAAGTAAAACTGGATGAAATCGTCAGCTCCCAGAGACCCCCGGAAGTCCCGGAAGTTCCCCGAAAGTCCCCGTTGACCGGTTTGACCAAGGTTTAACCAGGTTTTGACCAGAGTTTGACCAAGATTTGACTTTGGAATCGGGGCACCGAAACAATTTTCAAATATTTTTCATGGATACTAGAGGTCAATAGCTTTCCAACGGTATATCGCACATAATTCCTGGATTTAAAACGAATTTATTTTGAATTTCCGAAGGCGAAAAGGGCGATCAAATCAGCATTTATCGCGAATACCGCAAAACTTTTCAAAGTGACCTATCCCCAAACTATTTTTTATGTAAAGTAGACTCCATTACCTTTCCAACGGTATATCACAACCTCAATTTGGAGTTCGTATGCATTTTCTGTGAATTTCGGACGAAATAGGGCCTTTTCGCGAATACCGGAACCTCTGGGGGCCTAAACATAATTTTCTGGGCTTCTGAGGAGCAGTGCCGCCGCGGCACTGGCCCAGTGCCGCCGCGGCACTCAAACCTCGCAGAGTCCATTTTTGTAATTTTTTTGGGGGTCCAATTTGATTAATTGAAAGCCAAAACGACATAGTTTTATGTTCACAGTTGTTTGGGACCAATGGGAGTACTTCTAAAACCCCAAAACCACCCCAAATTGGCCTATTTAAACCCCCCATTGCTCTTCATTTTAGGGGGGGCCAAGTGCAAAGCTTGAAAAGTTGTAGAGAAGAAGAGAGATAGAGATAGGTTTAGAAGAGAGAAAGGGAGCTTCTCCCATTGATTTTTCATAAGAAAGTGAGTTTTATTCTTGATTTCTTCCATTATCCTTCTATATACTTCACATTCAAAGTCCATTCCAACCCTCATTCTTGAGCATTCTTGAGTTAGGAAGCCACTTCCATGTCCAAATGTCAAAATCTATGAGCGAAACACCAAGCTACAAGTCCAAAATCACATTGATTATCATCTATTGATTGCTATTTACTTGCTTTGATTATATATATGTTCATCTCTCCTTATCCCATTTCTTTTTGATTTTCTTTATTTACTTACTAGTTCATCATCATCTAAGTGATGACATGAAGTTTGGGGTGAGTGAATCCTTATGGATAGTAGCTCTTGACCTCAAAAACATGTTTGATAGATGATGATCATAACCTCAATACTTCCAAGGTATTCTTGGAATGTATTGGGGTTATGTTCAAAAATAAAATGAATCTCTCCAACAATCTTGGAGATTCTTAATGATGAGTTTGATGTTGGTATTCTAAGTGGTTATAATCCTTATTGAGTGTTGAAAACATGTTTTCAAAACATCTATTTCAAAACCCCTCTCAATCCCTCTCATTTGGTTTCAAGAAACAAAACTTTGTTTTTCCTAAAATTTCCAAAACCATGACCCAAAACAGTGAGCTGTTCAGATTCAAAGATTTGTTTTGAATTAAATACTCAAGTTATGATGATGAAACTACTTGTAAAACCTTACTAATACATCATAGTTTGTCCCTAATTTTTCCCATCAATTATAGAGATGTGAAAGTATTTGTTTTGGATGTGAGAAGTTCATATTCACAATCTGCCTCTGTTCTCACAGAATGTTCACCCAACTTCTTGCACATATTCTGGATATTTTCATCACTGTACATATATCTTTTCTATTTGTTTTATAAAACTTGGGTGTCTTAGGAAACTTTTGATATATAATGGGTCATCATAAACCTTTTCTTTGATTTATGAAAAATCATACAAAATTAGTCAACAGTGCAGCTTTTGTTTCTGAGTCATGTGTACATTCTGATTTTTTTCTTTTAATCTGTGATAGCTATTGATGTTTGGCTTTTTGGGTTATTTTCTAAACACAATAAGAATGATCTCAGATTTTTCTCACATTTTTCTAGGCACGTTTTACCTCCCATTATAATGTTGCAAAGTGACACATGCAGTCTGTCCACTATTCACAGCAAGCACATTTCAACTTTTATTCTTTGATTTGATGCTCATATGCATTCCAAATTAGCCCATATCTAAGGAAATAGTTCATACTACATTTGTATATATCCCATGTTGACTTAATCCATTCATTCATGCACATTTTAGACTTCCAAGTCATTTTAGAAATCCATGCACACAAAACACACTACAACCTTTGCACATTTCTAGGTACATACATTGTATCCATGCAAAGATTTGGGGTTTTTGTAACTCTTAATCTAAGAAGATTATAAGGAATGAACTTGATCACACGTTCATGCTTCCCCTCGATCTAATCATCCTTTCTCATCCGTCCCGGGGATTGAGAGGTCTTCTTTTCTCAAAAGAATAACATGCATCATTCTAGTTTGCTAAGCATATTTTGATTCCTTTGATTATTTGTTTCAAGAACAATTCATGTCCCCTTTTAGATTAGGAAGTCTTAATTACTCGATACATGATTAGACGGTTTTTCCTAAGTTTATTTGTGTGATCTTTCACTTCACATTGCATGATATTTGACTTAGATCTTATGAATGATATTTTATCTTTTGATCTTCCATTTCAATTTTCTTATGTGATGTAATATACTATCATAGTATTATTTGTCGAACCAAACATAGTATAAGATGATTATTTGGATGCTAATTGAGGCCCGTCGCAAGACGGGGCGAGTTGAGGGTGTTTTAGTCGCGACAAAGGCTCCTTCCTCACTCGTACCAAAACCCCGAACCAAGTTCTTTGGTTATGAAGGGCCGGTGCCCTTATCCGCTTGGGTGAGTCAAAATTAGGTTTCTTGGTTCCTTAAAGACCAAGTGGCGACTCTGTATCTGTTTTCAACAGACCTTTCGTTTTCTTTCCTTGATTCAAATCAATTTCAAAACAATCTCAAACAAGAGAGGAGTGGTCCGAAGCCCGGTATCCACAATCTGGCGACTCTGCTGGGGAATTTTATTTTAAAACAAAATAATACAGAGGTTTGACTCATAAGAAGCATCCTTAAAATCATCTTTTTACTGTGTCTGATTCACCGCATTGCACTCTGCATTTTACCCTCCCGACTGTGTCTGAAACGCGGCGCTGACATTGTTCAGGTCTTGCTGTGCCAGGGCACAAGTCACCGTTGATACTGTACCTTCCAAGGTATATCAAAAAGAGTAAAAACCTCCGTACTGTCTCCCTGACGGTATATTGGAACTCTCGTCAACGGACCCTCTTTGACTAAACCCAGCCTTTGCATATAGATTCCTGTAGAACCTTTCATAGGGCTGTTGATTTATCTTTTCAGATAGGACAATGTGATATAACTGCTGTATGCCCTGGTGGGATTACCTGTGCGGTGTAGATGCTTATGTGGCATGAGGCAGTAACCTCTTTCTTATGATTCCCAAGGCAATCACTCACATGTGATCAGATTGAGTTGACCTGCCTAGGCACCATGACAAAGATGTCTGCACCATGCTCACAAAGATATACACCGCAAACCTTGTTTGTTGGTCCTAAGTCATAGGAGTATGAAAACTTGCTAGACAGTATGATCACCATCATCACCTATTCCCGTCATACTTACCAGTTTCTCCCAGAAACTCTGTCCAGATATCCCAGATATAACCATACTTACCAGTTTCTCCCAGAAACTCTGTCCAGATATCCCAGATATAACCATACTAACCAGTTTCTCCCAGAAACTCTGTCCAGATATCCCAGATATAACCATACTTACCAGTTTCTCCCAGAAACTCTGTCCAGATATCCCAGATATAACCATACTAACCAGTTTCTCCCAGAAACTCTGTCCGGATATCCCAACTATAACCATATTAACCAGTTTCTCCCAGAAACTCTGTCCGGATATCCCAGATATAACTGTATTAACCAGCTTTTCCCAGATACCCCGCTCAAATTGCCCAGAAATACCAGGAACTGTGTCCGGATTTCCCAATTTCTCCTAGAAGCTCAGCCCAAATCAACCAGAAATCTCTATTTCTCCTAGAAACTCAAATGACTTCTAGAAATTTCTCCGAATCTTCCAAATCCCTATTTTTCCCAGAAACTCTGTCTAAAATTCCCGAAGTATCCCGGAAATCCCTGTTATCACTTGGTGATCACACTGGAAAGTAAGGTTAGCACACTCTGTATGGCTAGGACCTTATTTGTTTAGCTGTTATCTGTTAGAAATAGGAGCATCATATAGATTAGGGCTTGCATCCGCATGCTTGTCTCATACGCATACACGATTCGTGTCAATCTACATGCACACGAATCTTGTCAGTCTGACACATGTCAGTCTCCACACATCAAATGCATACGTATCATTATCCTCACCCATCTCGATCATTGTACAAAAGTCATACACTTACAGCAACCGTCCTTGGTTTGCATCATTAAATCCTTCAAAATTCTGATCATCCCCTCCCGGTAGGAGTCCATAAGAAGTATTTTGTGCCTCTGTTAATTTGGGCTTTTACTTCTATTTGCAGAAAACATAACCCCGGGTAAGGACACCTCTGTACCTTCCCAAATTCATTGTCTCAATCGTGGGCTAGCCCAGGCTATCATAAACTCGCCAATGGCCTACCAAGCTCTGGAGGGGAAAGTGGACAAACTACAAACCACTGTTGAACAACTAAGTTTAAGGATAAGCCGATTCGAGAAGATGGTGCAGAGCATCAATAAAGGGAAGTATGGGTTGCCCAACGCCATCTATCCAAGCCCGTTTCCACATCCGAATCTCTACTTGTATCCAAACCCACACTTTAGCCTTGGTAATCCTAGTCCATATCCAAATCCAAGAGCCACTCCAAGGACCCACTTGAACTCAAAGTCTAACAAAACCCGCAACCCAAGAACCTTCACCAACTTGGGTATGCCATTGTCCGTTATCCTTGATAACCTCATCAAAAAGGGGCACCTCCGACTCCTTCAGCCTCGTGCTGACATCCCTCCGCCTAGTTGTGACCTGTCCAAAATTTGTGCCTACCACCAAGGCCCGGGCCATGACACCGATAGCTGCGTGCGCCTTCGCCATGATATCCAAGACCTCCTCGATCAAAAAATCATCGAGCCATCGCCCATCCAACCCTATGTCAACCAAAGTGTCAGCTTCATCGAACCTAAAGCCCCTGGCTTACCTGTTCAAATGATCCCCTTCGCTGAGGAACCTGCGCCGGTGAAGTGATGGTGTTTGGAGCTCTTGCTAGAGAGCCAAATGAGGATGCTCTTTCAAAAAAAAATAATAAAAAGAATAAGTGAGTCACTGTGACATTCCATTTGAGACCGGGTCGAGTCCAGTCGAGTCTGTTGTGTGTTTTGTCTATTTCAAGTTTAGTCTTGTGGTTGAGTCTGTTTGTCATCAAGTTGTTAATGAGTCTGTAATCCTTCTCTACTGATGGAATGAAGTCTCATTTTGCCTAATCTGATGTGCCCAGTCATAGATGCATGCATCGTTGAACTGAAGTGTCACTTTTCAAATTACCATGGATATTACTATGCTAAAAAAAAAAAAAATATAGTTTTCTTTATTTTTAACTCAAATAGAAAATCCTGAAAGGTCAAAGTCAATTTTGCACTGACACTGATGAAGAGCTAGAATTGAATAGTCTTACTTTAAGAATGTAAAGATGCTCTTGCCTCAATCTTGAAAAGACATACTTGGAACTGACTTGGGGCTTGCCCAACACCCTTTCCCACCATTTCGAAGCCTTAAGCCCAATCCAATTGGGAGCCACACAATCTGTCCGATTGAAAGCAATGCAAACTTAGCCCTTGATGGTAGCCAAACATTTCAGTGAGTTTCATCTCCACTTTCACAAAAAAAAGAAAGAAAAAAAAAAAAAAAAAAAAAAAAAAAAAAAAAAGAAAAGAAAAAGCTCGCTAGGTTGAAAACCCGAAAGGGCACCTAGGCAAAAGTTAGAGCTGAAAAAGGTGTTGATTTCCAAAATCTGACCCTAGCCAGTCAAAATGTTGGAGAAATTTTGATGAAACAAATGAGATAATCATACGCTTCAAGATACATCTTAAGAACGTGCCAAGACCACATTTCAAAAGGCACGGAATGACCACAAATAAATTCCGAGAGCTGACATGCACATTCTGGAATTCTGAGATTGCGATTGAAAGATCTCACAAGAATCGACTACATTAAAAAGCAAAATTGACTGGCTAGGCGAAAGTGAAAAGGATCAATCCTCAAAACAAAAAAAGAAAAAGAAAAAGAAAAGAAAGGGAGATTGAAACTGAATTCTTTTATTCAATGCTACCACAAGTGGCTCAAGTTTGAACTTCTTTGACGATTGGTTTAAAAAACCCTCATACCTCAAACCCCTTGTTTCAAGCCATGCCTTGAACTACGCTCGACCTGATTCCCACTCGGGGATACGTAGGCAACCACATCGGTTCGGTCAACACCATCATAATCAAACCAATTCCTTTCAAAGCCTTGCCTTGAACTACGCTCGACCTGATTCCCACTCGGGGATACGTAGGCAACCGCATCGGTTCGGTCACCCCACCTACCCAAAAATCAACCCGCTTCTTCCCAACCATGCCCGAACTACGTTGGACCTGATCCCCACTTGGGGGTACGTAGGCAGACTTTCAAAAAAAAAGAAGGATGGCTCGCTAGGTCGAAAATCCGAAAGGACGCCTAGGCAAAAATTAGAGTTAAATCCAAGGTGAGCAATAACAAAAGAGAGAAAAGAGCTTGCTAGGTCACCTCACTGGTGCCTAGGCAAAAGTTATGAGCATTTAAGAGATTAAAGTCACGGTCCATGCCTCAAGCCAGAAAATCACCTTCCACACTAGGGGCAAACTTCGGCTACCCGCCTCGTTTGCCTGACTTCTACTATCTACCCTTCACACAAGGGGCAAACTTCGGTCACCTGCCTCGTTTGCCCAAAACCTCCAATGAACCTTCCTCCAAACTAGGGGCCAACTTCGGTCATTTGCCTCGTTTGCCTACCGATCCCACTTCATGCCCTTCAAACTAGGGGCAAACTTCATTTGCCACCTGATCCCTATACACCAATGGTAAGCCTTCAAGTCACAAACATTGTCTTGAACATATGGAAATGGAGCGTCTTTCATTCCATAAGCTAAGGCACTAATTCAAAGCACATCTTGAGAGAAGCAAAGAAATTGATTAGATCAGTAGGGAGGAATTTTCAAAAATAAGATTCACCATCAAAGTGATGCCACGTTAAGGAGAGAAGTAAACACAAAAGAGAAATGGTACATCATTTATGACAAAAGCACATTAAGTTTTGGCAAGTCGACCTTGTTTCATTTTGGTGTCAAATGTGTCTTCCTCGTGCGTCAATGTCTGTCAAGTTTTTGAGTCTGTTGTAGTCTCAAATGTGTAAATCAAAAGTGACTAATAAAATTTTCAAATCAAGTTATAAAGAGCATGCCAATACAAGCAGGAGTACCAAACACCATTACTGCACTGGTCAAGGCGTCAGCGTAAGAAGCGTCAAAACTTGGGGAAGATTTCATCCCTTTCCAAACTGCCAAAAGTTAACCATCATCTTCATGCAACATAAGTCCATGAGTGGCTGTTGATCTTTCATATTTCTTCATGGAACATAAGTCCATGAGTGGCTGTTGATGATCTTCATTTCTCCTAGCAACATAAGTCCATGAGTGGCTGTTGATCTTATTTCTTCATGCAACATAAGTCCATGAGTGGCTGTTGATGATCTTCTTTCATCCGAGCAACATAAGTCCATGAGTGGCTGTTGATCTTTCATCTTTCATGTAACATAAGTCCATGAGTGGCTGTTGATGATCTTCTTTCATCCGAGCAACATAAGTCCATGAGTGGCTGTTGATCTTTCATCTTTCATGCAACATAAGTCCATGAGCGGCTGTTGATGATCTTCCTTTCTCCTAGCAACATAAGTCCATGAGTGGCTGTTGATCTTTTGTCTTTCTTCATGCAACATAAGTCCATAACTGGCTGTTGATGATCTTCCTTTCTCCTAGCAACATAAGTCCATGAGTGGCTGTTGATCTTTCGTCTTTCTTCATGCAACATAAGTCCATGAGTGGCTGTTGATCTTTTGTATTTCTTCATGCAACATAAGTCCATAACTGGCTGTTGATGATCTTCCTTTCTCCTAGCAACATAAAGTGGCTGTTGACTGTCTTCCTTCGCTCATGCAACATAAGTCCATGAGTGGCTGTTGATGATCTTCTTTCATTTATCCAACATAAGTCCATGAGTGGTAGTTGATCACCCTCCTCCTTCAATATCAAAACCTTAACTGCCGTAGACCATCTCCGTATCCCTCATCACAAATAGAATGATACCTTGACTCCCATTCAACGGGCGTATTTCCTTCTTCCTAGTAGAGTGCATTATTCATTCCAGTGGCCCATCTCAGTCAAGACCACAAAAGAAACCACATTCGTCCCTAGCAGAGTCACTTCACCCCCTCAAGTAGATGCAATCCCCAGCAAGCATATCAATTCAACAGTTCTTCTAATCAAGGTTAGTCCAACCATTGATTCAATCCACGACAGTCACAGTAGTTCACTGTCGACTCGTCATATCGATTCGTACATCGTCAGTTCAATCTAGGACAGTCACAGTAGTTCACTGTCGACTCGTCATATCGATTCGTACATCGTCAGTTCAATCTAGGATAGTCACAGTAGTTCACTGTCGACTCGCCTTCTCGATTAGTACATCGTCAGTTCAATCTAGGATAGTCACAGTAGTTCACTGTCGACTCGTCATATCGATTCGTACATCGTCAGTGCAATCCATGACAGTCATAATATCGACTCGTCATCACGATTTGTTCATTCACCCGCCCTCTAGATTGAGGCAAATCCTTCTTCATCAGCCCTCTAGATTGAGGCAAACCCTTCACCATCCGCCCTCTAGATTGAGGCAAACCCTTCATCATCAGCCCTCAAGATTGAGGCAAATCCTTCATCATCAGCCCTCAAGATTGAGGCAAATCCTTCATCATCAGCCCTCAAGATTGAGGCAAATCCTTCATCATCAGCCCTCTAGATTGAGGCAAATCCTTCTTCATCAGCCCTCTAGATTGAGGCAAACCCTTCACCATCCGCCCTCTAGATTGAGGCAAACCCTTCATCATCAGCCCTCAAGATTGAGGCAAATCCTTCATCATCAGCCCTCAAGATTGAGGCAAATCCTTCATCATCAGCCCTCTAGATTGAGGCAAATCCTTCATCACCAGCCCTCTAGATTGAGGCAAATCCTTCATCATCAGCCCTCTAGATTGAGGCAAATCCTTCATCACCTGCCCACTAGATTGAGGCAAATCCTTCATCATCAGCCCTCAAGATTGAGGCAAATCCTTCATCATCAGCCCTCAAGATTGAGGCAAATCCTTCATCATCAGCCCTCTAGATTGAGGCAAATCCTTCATCATCAGCCCTCTAGATTGAGGCAAATCCTTCATCATCAGCCCTCTAGATTGAGGCAAATCCTTCATCACCAGCCCTCTAGATTGAGGCAAATCCTTCATCATCTGCCCACTAGATTGAGGCAAATCCTTCATCATCAGCCCTCAAGATTGAGGCAAATCCTTCATCATCAGCCCTCAAGATTGAGGCAAATCCTTCATCATCAGCCCTCTAGATTGAGGCAAATCCTTCATCACCAGCCCTCTAGATTGAGGCAAATCCTT
Source organism: Hydrangea macrophylla (assembly GCA_033977485.1). NCBI lineage: Eukaryota > Viridiplantae > Streptophyta > Magnoliopsida > Cornales > Hydrangeaceae > Hydrangea > Hydrangea macrophylla. The sequence continues at coordinate 4,544,608 of CM066990.1, read as the reverse complement.
CATCACCAGCCCTCTAGATTGAGGCAAATCCTTCATCACCAGCCCTCTAGATTGAGGCAAATCCTTCATCCCCAGCCCTCTAGATTGAGGCAAATCCTTTATCGCCAGCCCTCTAGATTGAGGCAAATCCTTCATCATCAGCCCTTTAGATTGAGGCAAACCCTCCATCACCAGCCCTCTAGATTGAGGCAAATCCTTCATCACCAGCCCTCAAGATTGAGGCAAATCTTTCATTATAAACCCTTTAGGTTCGGGTAGAACTTCCACATCTATCAATCATTTTAGAGAGATTCTCAGAGAGTCCCCTACCATATGGATCGGCCAGCGATTAAAAAATCACTCGCAGTCAAATCACCCCGATTCCCAGGGCAAGCACTGTCTATTCGCAATTCAAGGATCCGTGTCCAAACAAATATCATGAACTTCCTCACCAACTCAATTATCGTGAGCTTCCTCACTCCTTCGTCTAAAATTATAAGCTTCCTCACTTGTCGTGAGCTTCCTAACTCCTCTGTCCAAAATCATGAGCTTCCTCACCGCTCAATTCTTGTGAGCTTCCTCACTCATCGTGAGCTTTCTCACATCGTGAGCTCCTTACTTATTATGAGCTTCATCACTCATTTGTCCAAAATCATGAGTCCCCCTCACCTACCTATTGATTATTGTGAGCTTCCTTGCCTGTCACTTATCGTGAGCTTTCTCACTTATCGTGAGCTTCCTCACTCCTTTATCCAAGATCATGAGCTTCTTCACTTATTATGAGCACACTTGTCGCTCTTGAGCTTTCTCACTCTGGTTTCCTCAAACTGTCAGGACTCCGCGTCTGATCTGTTTTGCTTACAAAGCACACTTCCTAAAGTCCAGAAGTTTGCCCCTAGACCCAGAGTCTTCTAAACCTTGATGTCCTTATCCGAGTCATCACAGTCACAAACACTAGCATAACACCAGCCCACTCGGAGTGGCACACCCCACAGCACTTGCTCATACTAGGGTCATAACACTAGACATGATAGGACTCATGACACAATTCATATCACATCCATGCATTGCATATCACTCTTATTGCATAGCATCCGCCTGATTGTTGTGTATGTGCATGTGTGATTTATTCCTTTGAGCTCTGAACTACGTCCTGGTCTGATTCCCCTTGGGATACGTAGGCAGCTCACACAGAGCGCGACCAGCACTAGCCTCAGCATCATTGCATCTTTTGCAACGCTTTTTATCCTAAATCTATAGCCTCCAAAAGACCCGTCTCTTCAAAACTTTGGCACTCGCTTGCGACATGCGTTGCCTCGCAAGTTCCTGCCAAAGAGGGGCAAACTGTAGACACCCCATTTTGTCGGCTATTAGATTTAGGAGACCCATAGCTTGGTGGTTCACAATGATCGTAAAAGACTCAAAAAGACTCCTGGAAGTCAGCTCTATCTCTCAGAATGCTCAGATTGACCAAAATGCCCCTGAAAGCCCGAAAACTCCCAGATTTGGTCCCGAAGTTCTGAAAACATGCTATATCGTAAGAAAAATGATAAAATGAGTTTTTAAGTAAAACTGGATGAAATCGTCAGCTCCCAGAGACCCCCGGAAGTCCCGGAAGTTCCCCGAAAGTCCCCGTTGACCGGTTTGACCAAGGTTTAACCAGGTTTTGACCAGAGTTTGACCAAGATTTGACTTTGGAATCGGGGCACCGAAACAATTTTCAAATATTTTTCATGGATACTAGAGGTCAATAGCTTTCCAACGGTATATCGCACATAATTCCTGGATTTAAAACGAATTTATTTTGAATTTCCGAAGGCGAAAAGGGCGATCAAATCAGCATTTATCGCGAATACCGCAAAACTTTTCAAAGTGACCTATCCCCAAACTATTTTTTATGTAAAGTAGACTCCATTACCTTTCCAACGGTATATCACAACCTCAATTTGGAGTTCGTATGCATTTTCTGTGAATTTCGGACGAAATAGGGCCTTTTCGCGAATACCGGAACCTCTGGGGGCCTAAACATAATTTTCTGGGCTTCTGAGGAGCAGTGCCGCCGCGGCACTGGCCCAGTGCCGCCGCGGCACTCAAACCTCGCAGAGTCCATTTTTGTAATTTTTTTGGGGGTCCAATTTGATTAATTGAAAGCCAAAACGACATAGTTTTATGTTCACAGTTGTTTGGGACCAATGGGAGTACTTCTAAAACCCCAAAACCACCCCAAATTGGCCTATTTAAACCCCCCATTGCTCTTCATTTTAGGGGGGGCCAAGTGCAAAGCTTGAAAAGTTGTAGAGAAGAAGAGAGATAGAGATAGGTTTAGAAGAGAGAAAGGGAGCTTCTCCCATTGATTTTTCATAAGAAAGTGAGTTTTATTCTTGATTTCTTCCATTATCCTTCTATATACTTCACATTCAAAGTCCATTCCAACCCTCATTCTTGAGCATTCTTGAGTTAGGAAGCCACTTCCATGTCCAAATGTCAAAATCTATGAGTGAAACACCAAGCTACAAGTCCAAAATCACATTGATTATCATCTATTGATTGCTATTTACTTGCTTTGATTATATATATGTTCATCTCTCCTTATCCCATTTCTTTTTGATTTTCTTTATTTACTTACTAGTTCATCATCATCTAAGTGATGACATGAAGTTTGGGGTGAGTGAATCCTTATGGATAGTAGCTCTTGACCTCAAAAACATGTTTGATAGATGATGATCATAACCTCAATACTTCCAAGGTATTCTTGGAATGTATTGGGGTTATGTTCAAAAATAAAATGAATCTCTCCAACAATCTTGGAGATTCTTAATGATGAGTTTGATGTTGGTATTCTAAGTGGTTATAATCCTTATTGAGTGTTGAAAACATGTTTTCAAAACATCTATTTCAAAACCCCTCTCAATCCCTCTCATTTGGTTTCAAGAAACAAAACTTTGTTTTTCCTAAAATTTCCAAAACCATGACCCAAAACAGTGAGCTGTTCAGATTCAAAGATTTGTTTTGAATTAAATACTCAAGTTATGATGATGAAACTACTTGGAAAACCTTACTAATACATCATAGTTTGTCCCTAATTTTTCCCATCAATTATAGAGATGTGAAAGTATTTGTTTTGGATGTGAGAAGTTCATATTCACAATCTGCCTCTGTTCTCACAGAATGTTCACCCAACTTCTTGCACATATTCTGGATATTTTCATCACTGTACATATATCTTTTCTATTTTTTTTATAAAACTTGGGTGTCTTAGGAAACTTTTGATATATAATGGGGCATCATAAACCTTTTCTTTGATTTATGAAAAATCATACAAAATTAGTCAACAGTGCAGCTTTTGTTTCTGAGTCATGTGTACATTCTGATTTTTTTCTTTTAATCTGTGATAGCTATTGATGTTTGGCTTTTTGGGTTATTTTCTAAACACAATAAGAATGATCTCAGATTTTTCTCACATTTTTCTAGGCACGTTTTACCTCCCATTATAATGTTGCAAAGTGACACATGCAGTCTGTCCACTATTCACAGCAAGCACATTTCAACTTTTATTCTTTGATTTGATGCTCATATGCATTCCAAATTAGCCCATATCTAAGGAAATAGTTCATACTACATTTGTATATATCCCATGTTGACTTAATCCATTCATTCATGCACATTTTAGACTTCCAAGTCATTTTAGAAATCCATGCACACAAAACACACTACAACCTTTGCACATTTCTAGGTACATACATTGTATCCATGCAAAGATTTGGGGTTTTTGTAACTCTTAATCTAAGAAGATTATAAGGAATGAACTTGATCACACGTTCATGCTTCCCCTCGATCTAATCATCCTTTCTCATCCGTCCCGGGGATTGAGAGGTCTTCTTTTCTCAAAAGAATAACATGCATCATTCTAGTTTGCTAAGCATATTTTGATTCCTTTGATTATTTGTTTCAAGAACAATTCATGTCCCCTTTTAGATTAGGAAGTCTTAATTACTCGATACATGATTAGACGGTTTTTCCTAAGTTTATTTGTGTGATCTTTCACTTCACATTGCATGATATTTGACTTAGATCTTATGAATGATATTTTATCTTTTGATCTTCCATTTCAATTTTCTTATGTGATGTAATATACTATCATAGTATTATTTGTCGAACCAAACATAGTATAAGATGATTATTTGGATGCTAATTGAGGCCCGTCGCAAGACGGGGCGAGTTGAGGGTGTTTTAGTCGCGACAAAGGCTCCTTCCTCACTCGTACCAAAACCCCGAACCAAGTTCTTTGGTTATGAAGGGCCGGTGCCCTTATCCGCTTGGGTGAGTCAAAATTAGGTTTCTTGGTTCCTTAAAGACCAAGTGGCGACTCTGTATCTGTTTTCAACAGACCTTTCGTTTTCTTTCCTTGATTCAAATCAATTTCAAAACAATCTCAAACAAGAGAGGAGTGGTCCGAAGCCCGGTATCCACAATGACTAAAGCTGGAATTCTTCGAAAGGGGGTCGCCACCTTATCTTGCCAAGCCTCAGTAAAAGCCTTCACAATGGAAGGGCACATGGCAGAGCTCCTCATGAAGTCTACAGTAACATCCTTAGGAACATCTTGGACAAGTCTATACTGGCGAACCACTCGGCCTAGAATGTAAAAGGTGGTGGCATGTAAGTTAGGCAACCAGACTCCAGGTTACTCGAGAAGTCGTACTGCAATAAAGCAATAATTCCACTACAGACAGACCCAGAAGATATCATCAGGAGAAAGACCTCGAAGCCAATTAAGCTAAACAGCGGCAGAATGGAATAGGTAGTAGATCTCCAGTTGATCATAAGGAAGTGAGCTGCGAAGGTGTAGAGGGTGGATAAAGAGATCCAGATGCTCCATGAGCCAAGCCTATAAGACATAGGGTGCTTCAGCGGATAACATGGCCCCCGCAATATGGGCAAGATCCAATCCCATCAGAGTCTCACCAAGGGGCAACGTGATAGCACTCTTCATTTCTCACAAACTGCAAGCGATGGGTATGAGATCATCAGAAGATGACTAGAAGATGAAACAAGAAAGCATAGCAATTGATAATGCGCTGCGTCATATAATCTGATACCCGCTGTCATAGGGGTCCCCCGTTGGAGCATAGATGGAGGAAAGGCACTCATATCGATATATCTGTCATGAGCAAAAGAGCCTACCACATTTTGAGATGTATGAAGAAAAGTAGCCAAATACTGGATATAGCCAGCCTATACTAGGGGAACTACCAAATCCATAAAAGGATCAGTGTGGAGGATAGCACTAAACTCCTCAAACAATGGGCAGATCTCCTAGTAACCAAAGTAGAAGACATGAAGCAAAGGATCCCAACATTGGATAGCGGCTCGAAGAAACCTTCATCCATGGCCATCCGTCGAAAAGAGAAGAGGTCGTTCAGCCTAAAACACTCAAAGTTAAGCATGTCATCGCCTGAGAGAGTATCCATCCATGGGAAAAGGATTTTAGAGGCAATAGGAGCCATTTAAAAAGAAAATTGGAGAGGGGAAGAGTGTTTTGTGGAGTTTTTGAGGGAAAAGGGGTATAAAAGGATAAATAGATATGCCCAGATCACAGAGCGGCACTCTTGAGAGTGCCACACAGTAGTCCATGATTGTCACACGGCAGTCAACGACTGCCGCTTTCGCACTCGCTGAGTGCCGCTCAGGCCTAACCGAATGTCGTGCAGAGCTAATTTTGGCCAGAACCTATTTGTAATGTTTTTAGCCCAACCTGCAAACAAAAAATTGAATAATACAATAAAACATGTGCATCATATCGCATCACGTGTACAAGACCAAGCTATGGTCACATTCATTATTCACAAAAATGAATAATAAAGGTATGATTACAGTCATAAGCATTCATCATTCACAAAAAATAAAATGCAGGACCAAGCCATGGTCGCATCCATAAAAAGAAGCATCCACAAAAGAAATAAAAGGCGTGACTAAGCTATGGTCGCATTCACGAGTAGAAGCATGCAGAGAAATAAAAGAAGGTGCAGGTGCCTATCCTATCCCGGTTATCTGAGAGTTGTCATTAAAATAAGTGTATATATACAATCATCCAAGTGTATATGTATCCTCTCCCAAATGCTCAGAAAATAAGAAATAAAAAAGGAGAGAGATGGGATCAACCCCGGGTCTAGCGAGTGACGCACCGGAGAGGCTCCTGCTCCCGGCGCCACCGCCTCCACCTCCGCCTCCGCCTCCGCCTCTGCCTCTGCCTGTGCCTCTGCCTCAACTGATGACTCTGTGAGCTCTGTTAGGGCCCGCTCCTAGCTGCTGCTTAAGCTCTCTCACTCGCAAGGTCAGGGCTCTATTCTCTTCCTCCTAAGAAAGGAAAGAGATTGAATAACTAATTTGGTTAAGCAAAATTGAAAGATAAATGAAAATGTTAAGTGGGTTATTGAAAATAATGGTAAAAATTTACCTTAGCTCTCAGCTGAGCCTCCGCGGTCACCCGCGCTCCGTCAGCCTAAATCAGAAAACTAGAAAAAGATTAGAAAAATTGGAGGAGAATGCAAAATCAAAATCGATTTTTAGAAAATTCCCTCTACTCTCGTCCATGGACCCACTCCCTCACGTTGTGGGCATAAAGCAGGCCCTCCTCGACATAGTCCTATGGGACATGATCATACTAGAGCAGGATGGTAGGAGCACTCGTGTGATATCGAGGGACCATGGTCACGCCCTGCTTGCCCTGGAAGACTATCCAGAGGCTCCAATCCCATGGTGGTAGAGTAGGAGCTCGATCTATGGCATGAACAGGCTACAAAGAAAGAAAAGAGAATTCAATATACAAAAAAAATGGAAAGAACTAAAAGAAAGGAATGAAGAGCTAAAAAAAACTCACCCGAGTCACTTCCATCAAGGGGAAGTTCTTCATCAGCTTGGCAGGGCAGAAAGCTGCGTATCCCTCGGGGGGCTCTAGAAAGTCTTGAACAGTGAGACCATTCAAGGTAGCTGTGAATACACTACCATGAAGTGTCTCTATGACCCTTATCGAACTAGGGGAAGGATGTGGCACGTGAAAGGCGGGAGCCATCAGAGACTGTCGAGTCACTCTCTCTCCCAAATACCACTCCAGAGCGTTCGGTCCATCCAATAATAACCTCAGCGATTCGTAACCTGTCAATCTCTACATAGCTAGAGGGAGGGTAGCAAGCACGGTAACCTAGGGCTGCCATCTGATGTGCAGCTCTTTAAGGTTCATCAAGAAATTCCTGAACGTAATAAAATTGTGGTCCCCAATCCTTCACCCAATGTGGTCCTTCTATACTTCCATCCTTAGGGCATGATGAGGGCATCAGCTAGTAGCGTCAAAGGCGACATCATATGCAAGTACTTGTGAGACCAAATCTGAAAAGAAGAAAAAGAAGAAGAATGTGAGATTCAAGATTCATAAATAGGAAATTAAAGAGATAAAGGGAAGGAAAAAGGATGTATGCCTCCCACGCCCTCCAGAAGCCGCCCGTAGAAGCTGGACGATCTAAAGAGATCTCTCCCATGTGTCTATATAGAATGGCCAATCCAGTGCCAGCCTAGTCATACTGGTAGATGTAGTCCATATGCTCTAAAGACCTCACCAGTGTCACAGAGATCCTATCGCCTTTGGTGCTCAGCAGAGAGCACCCTAGCATGTACATGATGAACCCGTGGGCCATCTGCTCATCTGAGAAGCTTTCTTGATCTCTGAACGTATCGAGAAACCACTTGGTCATAACCAAGGGCTCCTTTGGGACCACTCCTAGCAATACAAGTACCTTATCCCACTCGGTGGTCGTATCCAGGTACCGAAGGCACTCCCCCCCAAAGGGGATCCCAATGATTATGCTGAACTCGAATGGGGTCATTGTCATCTCCCCGAACTTAAAGTAGAATGTGTTCATGGTGTCCTACCATTATTTGGAGAGGACATGTATATGGTCATTCAAGCTCTTCATCAAGAGCTTGACGAAATCCCCGAAACCAGCGGCAACAATAAAACCCTGTATGATCTCGCTCAGAGACTGGTACTACTCGTAGCTATGGACCAGGCTGCCATGACCCTTCAGCATGTCGGGCTGAATCTACAAAAGTTATGAGAGTTTTATATCAGAAAATAATCGAATGAAAGAAAAGAATACAATAAAAATAAAAGGTAATAATAATAATAATAAGGAAAATGAACATGAATAAATAAGAGGAGCAATTGGGATGCTTGGAAAATCCTACAAACATAGCATTTGCATTCATTAGGTCATGAAAAGTTTTATTCATCATACATTGCATCTGTAAAAGTTTCATAAGGTTGATAAGAAGAGAATTGAAAGAGAGGAAACGAAGAGGAGGGTATACCTTAGCAAAAAGCCCGGGTACACTGGTGATGGTCCGGATCTCAAAGTAAAAAGGTGGGGTCAGGATGAGGAGTTGCCTATACCTCGTCCTCTTCCTGCTCAAGCTACCCGAGCCACTAGCCATAACAGTCTACCTGTCTATAGAAAGAATATCAAGCTGTAGGAAACTAAAAAATCAAGGAAATAACAACGAGAGAGAAAAATAAGATTTTGATCTAGAGGAACTAACCCAATGATCCGATAGATCACTGTAATTGAATGGAGAAAAATCTCGAGAGAGGTTCGGATCAAAGAGGTTTTGAAAAGTGAAGAAGAATGAAAAGAAAACATAGCATATTAGCAAACTCCTAGCCCCGCAGGATCCACGAATGGCGTCTCCGATTACCGCGCGACAGTTTCTGAGTGTCGCTACGGTAGTCCATGGCTGCTGCTCGGCTATCGCGGACTGCCATTTCTCTTCACTGTGTGCCATGAATGATGCGGTTGGAGGGTCATTGGTTTCCCCCTAAAATTCAAAATGGATCCCGAAATTTGAATTTAAACCATCGAAGTTTCCCCGCCTTTTATACCTTGGTCCCCGAAAAATGATTTCCCAAGTCCACTTGACCCTGAATTTTAAAAGATGAGTTTTAAACCTGATTGACTTTTGATTGTAAAAATCGAGTGGATTTTTTACTCCAGATTTAGAAAGTTGACTGGAATTGAATCTGGTTAACTCCAATTTTGAAAATTTTGAATTTAGTTTCTTTTTTGGAAATTTGAATTCCTTGAGAAATAAGAAGTTCTCTTTGAGTCTGATTGACTCTCGGGTTTTGAAAATTAAGTTGAATTGAGTTCGTCTAATTTTGAATTTTCAGAAATTTTAATTGAATCAAGTCCAATTGACTCCCAATTTTCTAAAATAGAAATTCTTTTGAGTCTAATTGACTCCCAATTTTGTGAAATAGAAATTCTTTTGAAATTGAAATTCTTTGAGTCCGATTGACTCTCAATTTTGTCTTATCTTGCAAAATAGGATTACAATTGACTCCTGATTTGGAATTTGAGTATGAATTTAAGCCTGATTGACTCTTGATACGTCCAAAATTGGCTCTTTCTTATGACCGAGCGGTTCAAAATCAGCAGCTAGTCCATGCCCTGGGCAAATCATGCACAACTCCTCAGAAGCATCAGCCCGAGCGGTTCATTCACGACCCAACCAGCAGGTCAGGAAAACTGCACATGCACATCCCGCCGCGGGAACAGCTCATCCGGGCCCACAGGCGTGATCCCGAGCATTACGGGCAGTTTCCTACTCAAACTAGAAGACTAATGGAAAGTGCACACTATTTCCTAATCCAATTAGGAAATCCCCATAATTAATACCAATCTATATCAATAGGATTATATTTCCTTATCCATGTATGAGTAGGTCTCTTACATCTATAAAAGAGACCTCTCACCCCCCATTAAAGGGGCTGTCAATTCTTTAGTCTACACAGCACCTCCATAAAATTCACCATTATACGCATACACCCGGCCGGTATTACTGGTAGTGCCGCCCCTCTTTGTTGGCTCACCAGGCCCGCCGGTGATCTACTAGTGAACGTGCTCAGACACACCCGTGGACGTAGGTACCTTCATTAACAGGACCGAACCGCATACAAAAAATAGTCTCTCACTCTCTCTCTCCTTAAATTGCTCTACTTTACTCACCAAATTCTGGCATCATTAGTTTGGCGCCGTCTGTAGGAAACGACAAGTTTTCTCATCAACAAATTCTCAACTGATCGTCATGCCACCGAAGAAGAGTAAGAAAGATGACCAGCATTCCGACCGGGATGTTCCTCCGGCCCCGGCACTGGCTGCGGCAGTCATGACATCTGAGTAAATCACCGCAACCCTCACACAACTCCTGGAGGGCCAACGTCAAATCCAGCAACTGATCGAAGCCCTGCTAGCCCAGCAAAGCAGTCCTCCAAGGGCTGGGAAACAACCCGGGACCGTTACGTATGGTTGGGAACCCATCTTGACCAGACAACGTGCCCGAGCCATCCCGTCCGGTGTTAAGGATGCCAAAGACATCAACAGTGGGCGTACTGCCCGAGAGGAAAGGCGGGAGTATATGGCCCGGGAATCAGTCCTGGGTCACTCGGTCAAGAGCCGAGTCATCCCTGGGGACACTGTTACCCAGAGTCATAACTGAGTTTGATCCTAGAGGATAGCACCCCGCCATGAAGAAGCCTCTTCTACCGACCCGACCAACCCCTCGGGTACCGGTCGGGAAGGAGTGGAAGCCCGAATCAAGGACTTACAGAAGCAGATCGATGGAGTGGCCAAGAAGCTTGGTCAAAACCGTGTTCCGAATCAAGCTAATACCGAGACAGAGTCACCATTCTCCAGCCAGATCGCGAGGTTCTCCATCCTGCGCAAATTTAAGTAGGCTCGACTAGATTCATATAACGGTTCGGGAAGCCCGATCGACCACGTCCTGACCTACAAGGTTCAGATGGCCCTAGTTACCAACTCTGATGAATTACATTGCCTAGCCTTTCCCAGCACTTTGAAAGGCTCGGCCATGCAGTGGTTCTACTCCTTGGAGCCTCGATCGGTCTGCAGTTTCAAACAACTCAGTAAGTAGTTCATCAACCAGTTCGCCGGTATGCACGAGCGGCCAAAGCCAGACATGTAGCTACTAACGGTCAGACAACGAAATAATGAGTCCCTCAAGGAGTTCACCGACCGATTCAACCAACAGAAGCTTCAAATCTACAATCTGAATGAGACAATCGCCATCATAGCCTTCTGCTCGGGAGTTTAACATACCAAGTACGCCGTGTCGTTCCATAGAAATCGACCGGTAACCTTGCTCGAACTCGCAGAGAGGGTTGGAAAATACATTGACACTGAAGAATTTCTAAAGATCAAAGATCTTGGGCAAGAAAGCAATAAGTCTTCCAGAAGTAAGCGAAAGCGAGATCAGCTCGGGGGTTCAGACAGTTCACAGCTGCCCGGGTCAGGCAGCCCCGACCAGACCTCCGGTTCACAGCGGTCCGAGTCCGGCAGCCCCGACCTGACCTCCAGTTCATAGTGGTCTGAGTCTGGCAGGCTTGACCCGATCTTTAGTTCACATCGGTCAGGATCAAGCAGTTCCACCTTTTTCTGACGATCCTGATTCGACCTCCTGTCTCCATCAGCCTAGATGAGCCCGACAATAGTGGTACCCACTTGACCTCCACATGAGGCTACACCGATTGTCAGAGATCTCTCGCAAAGACCTCAGGCCTAACCCCGGGGCATACAAAGACCTCGAGCCTAACCCCGAGGCATAAAAAGACCTCGAGCTCTGAACTTAGGCACTAAAAAGACCTCAGGCTCTAAACCCAGGCACTAAAGACCTCGGGGTCATGCCCGAGGCACTGGCTTTGCTTAGGTCCAACCGACGACAGGGGCAAACCCCCTAGGTGGCTGATGATGGCAAGCTTCAAAAGGCCCTGCAACCAACATGTTCCAGGTCGGTTACCTACAGATCATAGCCTCTGTAAGACCCTTCACTTAGCGAAAGCTTGGGGGGTAAGATGGAGTGAACTAAACAGGTAATCACACCGGGTATCTACAGGCCTCGTGGATAACCAAGTCAAAATCTTGGACAACCCGAGCACCTACAGAACTCAGAGGCATTAACTCCACTTAGGTCCAGACCTAGAGGTGACTAAAATCTCTTAGGTTGGCCGACGATAGAGGAGCAAAAAGACCCTAATGCTACGTGATTTAGGTCGGCTCCACCAACATGGTCAAGCTCTTCTTCCAATAGTCTTGACGAAGGCTGGCCGGGCAGAAGACAACCATCCTGGGGAGTTAACATAAAAAAAGGACCCTAGAGCAATACGCTTTAGGTCGGGTTTTCCAACATGGTAAAATCCTTCTACCCACAGCCTTGACGAAGGTTTACGGGCAGAAGATAACCATCCTGGAAGCTAACTCAAGTAAAAAGACTCCGAAGTAGGCCAAGTCTTAACTCTCGGTCACTTCCCGAGTACTCAAAGACTCCGAATTAGGTCGGGTCTTAACTTCTGGTCAGTTCCCGAGCACTTAAAGGTCCCGAGCTAGGCTGGGTCTCAACTCTCAGTCAGTTCCAGAGGACTCACCAGGCTCAAAAACCCTGAAGCAGCTTCCACAAGCACTCAGACAGCGGTAAGTAACATCAAATTGATTTCCAAACTTGCCCCGATATAGCATTTGGCCAATCTTGGAAATGGGGGGCAGTTGATACGCCCAAAATTGGCTCTATCTTATAACCGAGCGGTTCAAAATCAGCAGCTAGTCCATGCCCCGGGCAAATCATGCACAACTCCTCAGAAGCATCAGCCCGAGCGGTTCATTCACGACCCAGCCAGCAGGTCAGGAAAACCGCACATGCACATCCCGCCGCGGGAACAGCTCATCCGGGCCCACAGGCATGATCCCAAGTATTACGGGCAGTTTCTTACTCAAGCTAGAAGACTAATGGAAAGTGCACACTATTTCCTAATCCAGTTAGGAAATCCCCATAATTAATGCCAATCTATATCAATAGGATTATATTTCCTTATCCATGTATGAGTAGGTCTCTTACATCTATAAAAGAGACCTCTCACCCCCCATTGAAGGGGCTGCCAATTCTTTAGTCGACACAGCTCCTCCATAAAATTCACCATTATACGCATACACCCGGCCGGTATTACTGGTAGTGCCGCCCCTCTTTGTTGGCTCACCAGGCCCGCCGGTGATCTGCTAGTGAACGTGTTCAAACACACCCGTGGACGTAGGTACCTTCATTAATAGGGCCGAACCACATACAAAAAATAATCTCCCACTCTCTCTCTCCTTAAATTGCTCTACTTTACTCTTACCAAATTCTGGCATCATCAACTCCTAATTTGGAATATTGAATGTGAATTTAAGCTTGATTGACTCCTGATTTGGAATATTGAATGTGAATTTGAGTCTGGTCGATTCCTGGTCTGGAATTTGAATGTGAATTTGAGTCTAATCGACTCCTGATCTGGAATATGAATGTGAATTTGAGTTTGATCAACTCCTGATCTAGAATTCGAATGTGAATTCGAGTTTGATCAATTGTCAGTTTTGAAATTTGAAATGAATTTAGTCTGACTGACTCCCCGTTTTTTAAAAATAAAATGAGCAAACATATCCGACGGAGCCAAAGGGCTATGATTATTTAGAGCAAACATATCCAACGAGGCTAAAGGGCTACGGATATTTAGAGCAAATAGATCCGACGGGGCTAAAGGGCTGCAGATAGTTAGAACAAATACATCCGACGGGGCCAAGGGACTACGGATATTTAGAGCAAACAGATCCGATGAGGCCGAAGGGCTGCGGATATTTAGAGCAAACATATTCGACGAGGCCGAAGGGCTACAGATATACAGAGCAAACCCGCGTTGACGCCAGGGCCTAAGTCGCAAAGCGCCACCCAGTCAATTACTTACAGTGTTCATCTGGCCGAAATGGCTATAGTTCCTGAAGAGGACTGATATTGTCAAAATCAAGATATAAAAGTATGCTTTACTTTCTAAGGATTTATAGTGTGGAAGTAAAGGTCGAACCCACTGAGATTGAATTACTAAAGCACTTTAATTTTAAAACCTAAATCTAGTTAATTAAGGAAACAGAAGTTTGATTTTGAATTTTAATTAAGCTAAAAACAATGAAAATAAATCTAAACTATAAAAGCAATTTAAGAGTTATTTTAAACGATATTTAAAGTGAACCTAAGATTGCAAATCCACCATTAGCTTCATAATATGGGTATTTATGCATTTGATTAGCTTATTACATTGGATGATAATGGTAAATCGTAGTTATAAGCCCAATTCCTCCGTCAAGAAGATAACTATGATTCAAGCACCAACACAATTCATCTTTAGTTGGCATAGATTGTCTCACACTAAACTAGGGTTGCGGCACAATCTGTCTTTCCTAGGCATGAACTATTCGGCTACTTGATATCATAATTCAAATAATCACCATTACATGTAAATAATCCATACAAGCATACCAAGTATAGATAATTGAGCACATCACATTCAAAATAGATCTAAGACAAGAATAAACTTTAAAAGTAACAATTTAATCAATAGAAGTACGATTTTATTATTTGAAATCCTCGAAACAAGCAATCATCATCCATACATAATAAATCTAAAAGAAAACATAAATAATACCCTATTAATTGGCTAGGGTTTTATTGAAACCATAGATCTAGGTTTAGTTGGCCATAGAAGCAATGAATGGCAAGTTATTGTTGGAGGAGGCCATGCGAATCATTGGTCTTCTTCTTCTTTTCCTTGCTTTCCTCTCTTCAATAGCTGTAGTTTTGTGTATATAATGTGGTGTATAAAAGGTGTGTAATGATGTTATGTATTGTGTAACCCCCAAAATTGAAGTAAAATAGATCATACATAGATTTGGAGCAAGTTCGGAGGCTTTCCTAAACCAATTCGCACTAAAACTACTATATTTTACATTCTGGACGTAATTAGGCAGTTTTGTTTGCATGGAGATCTTCAGTACACTGAAATACGCAACTTTGATTTTTACATATGTCATGCGAGTGCGATTTTTGGAGGTTGGGCGAGCGGGCCGCGTGAGCGATAGGCTGGATTGTCGCGCGTGTGGACTGCTCGCGCTATATGGCTTTTTCTGCTTCTTTCTTTATGCTTTTTCACCCCTTTTAGCATGGAACTCTTACTTTTTTCTAAATCCTGATAGAAAATAGAAAACAAAGTAAAATTATGCAAAAACAGGATAAAAACTGCTAACAAATATGAATTAAGGCCTATAATTAGGATTTGTTCTCTCCCTATCACACCCCCAAACCTACATTTTGCTGGTCCTCGAGCAAAAAGAATAGAAAAATAAAATTCCTACTTCATTTTTGCATGGATTGCGATTGCATTTAGCATATGCATCAAGCCTTTAAACCCCTAGGTGTCCCTAGTCGGACGAGTGAAGTCTTGTGAGGGTTCTCGTCGAATAAGACACCCCAACCATCTTTATTAACTTATAAATTTAAGAAGTTCTATTTAAAAATGAAAAACATAACAGTCAATACTTCTTATCATAAAACAATGATTTGAAATAGAATAACGAACAAGAAGAAACGAAGCCAAACGTCCACTTTTATCATGAAAAATAATCCCAAGCACATGCATCACTTAAATCAATAGAGTTTCTAATAAAATTGCACGTGTGTGATGTGGAAGTCAAATGAACGCGCGTATGTCATGAACTTGGAATACAACTCGGATAACCATCCAACTATGCTTTGACTTAAAATCTCATAATGTTAATTACAGTGTCAAATGAACACTCAAAAACAGGTGTAATTTCTCTAATATATGGGAGCAAAGGAAATATGTTTTCAAACGAGAAATGCTCACATATGACTCGTAAAAGACGTATGGCACGAAGAACAGTAGTTTCATGGATAGGATGCCAACAGTCAAGAAAAATTAATCATTACCATGTTTTAATCCCCCTCCCATCGTTTACATATCCAAACCATATTTTCTAGGATATTAGGACTTTTGAAAGGTTGTAATGTGGCTCAGGTAATGAAAAAGGATAGAACGGATTCATTAAATAACCTTTAGAATAGCATTGTAAGGTATGTTCAATTTATTCCATGCATTCTTCTACCAACTTTCATCTTTTCATTCTATTCTTTCCTTTTTTTTAATTTCTTTCCTCTTCTTTTCTTTCTTTTCTTTTTTCAACCTTTTTTTTTCTTCCTTATTCTTTTCCTTTCTGTTGCTTTTGAAATGAATGTTCATTGAATACCAAGGCAACTACTCCAAATATCATCTTGTTTTCTTCTTCTTCTCAATCGACACACCGCCTTATCACCACTAAAAGGTTATCAATCTTTCAGCGATAAACTCTAAGTTGGTCAAGTTGGAGTAAAAAAAAAGGATCATGGTGATTAAAAAAAAGGGCATATCAAAGGCTCAAGGGGCGATCTAAGGAAATTTTTATCAATTTTCGGTCGATGGTAAGCAAAGAAGGCCTACCATCATTTCCTATGGTCATATGGTTCTTCAATATTTACAATGGAAGATTATTTAGCATGGCAACAAATATTTTAACTTGACTATCAACCAAAACAAGAATAGTGAGACTAAACAACGAGTTAATGCGCTATTTCAATGAAGTTCGACAAACACAAAATGTATTTATAACCCTCTAAAAAGAAAAGATAGGCTCAAAAGCTCACTGGTTTTAGTCTCCACCATGTGTTATCTAGAAATCCAAATCATATTATACTTCACATCGAACATGTATTCAAGCGACTATGTACAGTGCATAGGTTTGTGTACAAATCTATGATATAAAACTACAATTCGAACAATACATAATCTAGAACATTACAACATGACTTCAACAAATGTTTCACCACATCTCTCCTTGTTTACCATTTCATAACAATCCAAGTTACATATCAAGAAGTATTGACTTAAGATTGCAAAAATATTGGTAAAATTGTTTATTTAAGCACAAGTATTAAAACTTTTTTGAAAAATCAGTACATAATAATGTGCATGTGAGTGCATACCCCCAAACCTAAACCTTTCATTGTCCCCAATGAAACAACAAAAAGAAAGACAGGAGTGTACGTAAGGAAGAAACGATATTACCTCGATCTCAACTATCACAAACCAAGTGAACGTATAAAAATAAGGCAATAAAGTTCAATTGCTCCAAATGGAGCACTAATTCACCTGTTAATACTTTATAAAAGAAAATAAACAAACAAAATAACAACGATAGGTAGTAGCAATATAAATATTAAATGCAGACCGTGGCATAAACTAAACTAAAATCAAAAAACTCAACAAAAATATAAAAGAACAAACATAGAGAAAACAAATAGAACTATAAAAACAATGATGGACTCGAGCTAAAAGGACTTAAGAAAACAAACATAAAAGAAAAACAACTGACCAGGTTTGATAGAAAGGAGGTAAGAGAACTGAGAGAAAAACACAAAAATCCTTATCTCGCGTGAACAAATATAGATTATTGAACACATCACATTCAAAATAGATCTAAGACAAGAATAAACTTTGAAAGTAATGATTTAATCAATAGAAGTTCAATTTTATTATAAAAAAATTCTCTGAATATGTAATCATCATCCATACATAATAAATCTAAAAGAAAAACATAAATAACACTCTATTACTTGGCTAGGGTTTCATTGAAACCCTAGATCTAGGTTTAGTTGGCCATAAAAGCAATGAATGGCAAGTTGTTGATGGAAGAGGCCATGGGAATCCTTGGTCTTCTTCTTCTTCTCCTTGTGTTCCTCTCTTCAATGGTTGTAGTTTTGTATGTGTAATGTCATGTGATGATGCCTAAAACTAGTAAGAAAAGTTTAGAGAGAGAAAGAGACGAGAACAATTTATATATGGTTCGGTCCCGTTAACGAGGTGACCTACATCCACTGTTGCATCTATGCGCTCTCACTAGCAGATCACTGGCGGGCCTGGTGAGCCAACAAAGTTGGGGGCACTACCAGTAATACAGGCCGGGTGTATGCGTGTTGATGGTGAGCTCTCTATTGAATGCTTGTAAGCTAGAGAATAATCGGGGTCCCTATTGACAGGGTAGGTGAACTCTTTTATAGATGCACGAGTCCACCCTTACATGGTAAGTTAGTAGGATTAGGAAGCCTAATCTAATCACAATAGATTTGCATGATCTTAGGAGAGTTTCCTAAGTGGTCTAGGAAACTGCCATATCTCATTTTGCAGACTTGTATTTGATTTAAGAAACTGCTGGATAGCTCGGGACCAAGCTCCACCTCCTGGAGAGTTGCCGCACCGCATGCCCGGGCTGTGCGAGCATCCCGAGGGGTGTCGTCTGTTGATCTCAGGGGTGTAGACCCCAAGCTCCCATTTCGAATAGTCCGGGTCATTCTGTTAACGTGGCAGTTTGGCCTTAACAGAATATTTCTGGACGTACCAGCTGCCCCCCATTTTCGAAGTTGACGTGATGTCCCATCAGATGAAGTTTGAAAATTAAGACTACATCCGAGAACCCGTTCGGTAGTAGACCGGGATTCTACCAGGGATGGGACCGGCTGGAGCGATCAGCCGGGATACATACCGAGCGGTGGCCATCTGAGCCCGAGTTCTTCCCATGCCACGTGTCCACTGATCACTAGCCTGGTCAGGATCCAATGGTGCCAACCTAGGAGTAACCAAACCATTTACATGGCAACCAAATCGTCCCATCGGACATTTAATGCCCACGTCTTTTGAGATGATGCTTCACATGGCCAAAGCGACAGTTCCGGTGGGAAAATATACGAGCTGTTGAATTAGTTTTGATCTGAGCCGTCCATGGTTTCTATATAAGGAGCACCTATTCATTCTATATATTCCTGCTGTTTGAAGATAGAATATACCGAGCGGTCTTTGAGAACAAAGTATTCTTGAGCTCCTTTCCACTTCCTCTTTACAACCTAGGCTTCTCCCCAATGGCCTCTCACATCGACCTGATCTCCAATGAAGGTTACCGCTTTCAGGAGGGACTGTGAGATCCCTAAAGATGTCAGGATCCGTCCCTACATTGAAGGAGAAGAGGTGGCCTTCCCTTTGGTTATTATTAGCAGTTATTTGCTGCTAATAGTGGGGCTACGCTTTCCTTTCTCTGCCTCCTTCTGTGATCTCTTACAGGGATTACGCTTTCCACTGACCAAGTGTTGTCCAAATCTCGCTCATCTTCTTTGGGGTATATCGGTGCTGAATGAGCATCTCGGGATATTCCTCCACTCTGTTGATATCGCTAGGTGTTATACCCTTAGCATCGACTGCGGGGATCCTTACCTACGCGCCAGAGCGGAAGGAAAACATCTTGTCCAGGGTCTGGACTTTCCCAACAAGAACTGGCGTCAATACCCTTGGGTGGTTATCTCCGGTAACTAGTTGGTGGACCCCTCTATTCACCCTCCTGCAGCCTTTGACCCTGAAATGTGCAAGACATCTTTCGCTGCCTTCCGTGACATTGCTTCCACTATTACTGATGTGGAGGCGATTAACCGAGCGGTCAAGGTCGGCCTCAAGTTTTCCAATTTGATCGGGGGCCTATTTAATGAGGTTGGCGATGAAGTTCCCACTGCAGCTCCTGTCATGGTTGCATCCGAGTCGCGCCGCTTTACCTGGTCCATGGCTTCTGGCCGGCATGTCATGAGCAGGACTGCCCTGCCTGAAGGGCTAATTGCTCTATCTACCAGGGCTGATTCATCCTCGTTTGGAGATACAGGTCCGCCACTAGGCCCGTCCAGGAAGGGTAAGAACAAGGCGGTTGAGGAGGGATCTCAACCCCAACCAAAAAGGGGTCGGCTGGAAGCACATGGCGGCTCTCATATGCCTAGCTATTGGACAGGCCTCTCCCTTGCTAATCTGGAACGTCACCTGCAAGAGGTGGAAAAGCAAAGCGCTCTTCTGCAGACGGACTCTGTCATGCGGGATGTGGACTTTTATGCTCTGGAGCTTACTGTCAAAGAGCTGGTGGCCAGGATGGCTGCCATGGAAGAGGAAATCAAGGCTCTAAAGGGCAAGGAGACCTGAAGATTTATTTTTTTTTGTTTTTTGGGTTTGTTGGGGAAGCCACTAAAACTGCCCCCCAATGTACAAAATACTTTAATTAATGTAAAGGTCTTCTAAGGCCACCTTTTTTTGCATCAATTATGTTGTTCGTGATTGCCAATACCCTGCCTGTTGTTGTGACCGAGTGGTTTGCTTGAACACCTCGAGAATGCATGGCCCCACGGGGTGCGCCCTCACTGGAATAATCGGTGCCTCTGGGTGATGTGGCACTTTCTTGGCTAGATTATTTTGGACATACGCTGTCCCCCATTTTTGGAACTGACCGGATGCATCATCAGGTGAGGATTCGAAAATCAGTAGCTCCTTGGAAACCGTCCAGACGTGGTCCAAGAATGCTGCTCGGGATTGGGCCCACACCATGGCCCCCTGGTGTAGTAACCGACCGATAAAGGTGGGAGCTCGGGTGTGGGGTGTTGCCATGTGTCAGGGAATAATTGGCCTAGTCGGGATCCAGTGAAGTTGGTTCAGATGTAACCGAACAGTTACGTGGTAACTGAACTGTCATGTCACACATTTAATGTGCGCGTCTTTTGAGGCAACCCTTCACGTGCCCGAGGTGACAGTTGTCGGCGACTCTTGGCGGGAAAATTCCTGAGCCATCGGATCTGATCGATCTGGACTGTCTGCTATTCCTATATAAGGAGCACTCGTCCTTCTCTCCAGCCCCTGCTACCAAGTGAGAGGATTTACCGAACGGTTTTGAGAGCGTCTAAGATTCCCGAGCAAGATTCCTGAGTTCTTTTCTTCGCTAATTTTTGTAAGTCTTCCCTTCCCGTCTTCAGTTCTTCATTCTCTTCTTCTTTTCCTAAACTAAGCTAGAGGGAGTGAACCCACTTGGGTTAGTATGAGTTTGGGATTTCTTCTTCCTTCGATTTTGTCATTTCTTTCAGTCTGGGGATACGCTAGGGCAGTTTGATCGAGCGGGTATTCCCGGGGCAGTCTTAAGAGAGGGTTGTGTTGCTTCTCGAATCTTGTACGACCTACCCTTTAGGTTATTAGATCTACCTCTCCTATACATCAAATTTTGAGTTCTTGACCCATTCTCAGGTTGTCTGCCCTTTAGGCCATCCACAGACGCAGTTATGTGTCACTCATATTTTAACTCGTCGTCCCGGTCGGAGGACGAGCAACTGCGATCCGGGTCTATGAGTACAAGCATGGATCCTCCCTCTTAAGCCCCCTTTGACCAACATAGTGAGGGAATAATCCCAGATCAGGCGTTTCACGAGGAAGCGCGCCGCGATTCTCTTATAGCCTCGACGTCTCGGGGGTCAGGCGATGAAGGGTCTGTGCCAAACAGTCCCGGAGTCATCTTTGCGTGTGAGTCTATCGTCAGTATTTTGCGTGGTCCGAATCTGGATCGAATCAGGGACCGGTATGATGTTCCCTACCCCTTCTCTTTTTCTCTCCACAACAGCGGAGCCCACTTCCATGAGTCAGGCCTCATCACGTTGTACGAGGATGCCTTCATGGCGGGCCTTCACTTGCCTCTTCACCCAGTCGCCCGGGATGCGTTCATCTACCTCGGGATATCCCCCGGGCAACTTGCCCCAAACGGCTAGCGTTACTTGATGGGGTGCGTCTCTTTATGGCCCCAAGTCCTTGGGTATGAGCTCACTCTGCAGGAGTTCTTCTGGACCCACCGGCCTTTCCCAGTTCACGGGGAGGCTGGCTTCTTCTCACTCTCGGCTAGGCAGGGGTGGAAGATAATTGTGAATTGCCCAAGCAATAAAAAGGGTGGAAGAAGAAGTTCTTCCAAGTGTCCACCCTGGGTCTGTGTGAAAAGGCGCCGGGTATTCAGCTGAGGACCTCCTGGGCGAGTAAGCTGAGGAGTAAGTCCAAGCACTCTTTCTTCCTTACTTAGTTTCTATACCCGGCCTTGACTAACCCATTTTTCCATTTTGCAGTGGGAGCAGTGGACCCTCCGAGTCTTCCCGACGAGCTTCGAGCGCGGGTCTTGTCTCTGGCGGAGGACCCAACCGACATTAATAAAGTGCTGACCCGATCGGGGAGCCCGAAGACCTATTTCGAGCCCCAGTACGACTTGACAGCTTCCGTCCTCCTGGTGATCATCCCTGGTAAACACCGTTCCTAGACCGTTTAGTTTTTTCTTCACTGCTGAACCCTGACATGCTTCTGGTTTTATAGAAATGGTTCCCAAGAATGCGGCAGCGTTGAAGGAGAAAGTTGCAAACCTGATGGCTCGGGCTGGTCAGAAGAGAAAGAAATCGGACCCCGTTGAGGGCCAGCCCCTTAAGAGGATTTCCCGGGGCATTTTCATCCGGGCTGAGAAGGAGGCGGCCGCCACCTCCACGCTCGTCGTTACAATTGTTGCGCCACCACCACCACCTACTGGTGCGACCACTGCTGCGCCTTTACCACTTCCCCCAGTGGCCGGATCGTCTAAGGTCCCTCCCCCAACCATGGAAGAAGCTCATGTGGGCCCCTCTTCGTTACAAGAGATCGAGACAGCAGATGATGTCCGTGGAACGGTGCGACTCAGGTTGTTGCAGAGTCAGGTTGACAAGTGCGCCCTGATGAGCCCTGAGGCCATTATCGGTTGGCTATATAGCATCGGTCACTTGGTAAGTTTCTTCTTGCAATGTGAACATTAACTTTCTCTCCATGCGCATACTGGCGTTTCCTTATTCTTGCAGATTAGTTGTATTGCTGCTGGAGCCGAGGCCATCCTTCTCGGCATTGTTGAGAGGTTGGCCGCTGCTGAGGCTAACCTTTCTGTGGAGCGGGCTGCTCGGGAGTTTGTGGAGTTTGCCCTCACCGTGGAAAAAGAAAGATCCCGGGCAACCGCCCTGGAGCTAGGGGAGGTCCGTCATTCCTTGTCCACCGAGCGGGCTGCCCGGAAGGCTACGGAGGCCAAGGCTGTTACTGCGGCTGCGGGGGCCGGGAGGGTCACCGCTGAGAAAATTGCTAAGGCTAAGGTTGCAGCCTCGGAGTCTGCGAAGATCTCTGCCGAGAAGGATCTCGAAGCTATAACGGCCACGCTCTCGGAGCTTACCGCTGCTCGGGAGGCTGAAGCCAAAGAAGCTGAGGAGGAATTCGAGGCTGGGTTCCTCACAGGCTATGTCGACCTGGCGAAGCGGGATGCTACTGACCATCCCGACTCGGATCTGATTGGGTACTCCTGGGCCGAGTCTAGTTATTGGAAAGGGGGCCAGGCTGACTCCAAGGTTGCCATTGAAGCCGAGGTTGCTGCTGAAGCCAAGGTCGCCCTCGAAGCTGAGGCTGCCACTGAAGTCACGCCGACCTGGGGCCCCTCCGTTGATGAGCAGGCCGCGGAGGAGAAGGAATTGGTTGTTGTAGATTAGTTTTTGTTTCTTTGTTTCTTGTTGTAGTTTTTTGTGGGGAGGCTACTACAACTGCCCCTCAGGCTTTGTACAGTTTAAATTTCAATTAATGAAACGGCCCTCGAGGTCAAACTTTCCATTAACTGTCTTTCTTTCCTTTTTATCTGTACTGTGCCTGCTTGTGAATGCTAGTATCCGTTCGATTTTTGGCCAACCTAACACGTGCCTTAGCAAATGTTTTAGGACCGTAACCAACAGAACACCTAGTATTTCTAACCTGTTTAAAAGGTACGTCCAGGGTATTATAGGATATCCTGTATTACCGTCCGGGATATCCCGGTGTATCATAGGTGTATCTTGTTTTACCGTCCGGGATATATCTCTGATCACTGTAAGTACTTATGAATATTTTTAAGTTCTTGTAGTGACCGGTGTGATTCCCCGTTTTGGCCTAATGTTCCCCTGCCCCCTAAGCATTTTGCTAAGGCAGGAGCGCAGGAGTGAGTGACCGTAGGCAACCGACCTGGAACATGGGTGGTTGCAGGGTCATTTGAAGCTTGCCATCGTCGACCACCTAGGGGTTTGGCCCCGCCGTCGGCTGGAACTAAGCAAAGCTTAAGTGATTTCCTGTTTAGGTCTAGTATCCCCTTGACCCCGGGCGTCCTGTGAAGGCGGGGGCGTGTTGAGGAGCGACCATAGGAAACCGACCTGGAACATGGGTGGTTGCAGGGTCCTTTTGTGCCTGGGTTCGGAACCCGAGGTCTTTTTAGTGCCTTGGGGTTAGACCCAAGGTCTTTGGTGCCTCAGGGTTAGGCCCGAGGTCTTTTGTGCCTCGGGGTTAGGCCCAAGGTCTTTGGTTCCTCGGGGTTAGGCCCGAGGTCTTTTGAGCATTGCACGACGTACTGACAGGAGAAAATTTTAATGTAAACTTTGCAATTTTATTAAAAAAACAAAAATTTATAATGGTTGCTCAATCAGAGCTACAAAAACAAATTCCTCTACCAATACTAAATTCCTGTTGGCAAATGCTACTGGTAATACTTGCGGAGGTGTTGCACATTCCAAGGATGAGAGAGATCGTGCCCGTCCATGCTCTGTAACCAGTAGGTTCCCGGTCAGTTGACCCGGGTTACTTCATATGGCTTCCCAGTTTGGCCCCAATTTCCCATGGCTCGGGATTTGGGTAGACTGGTTCACCGCCTTGAGGACGAGGTCTCTGACTTAAAAACTGCGATGCTTCACCTTGCTGTTGTAGTATCGCGAGACCCTTTGCTTGTATGCCGCCACCTTTAGTATTCCCGGTCTCTTTTTTCCTCCACCAAGTCCAATTCAGACCGGAGGGCTTCTTCGTTATCCAGCGCACTGAAGTTGGCCACCTGATATGTAGGCAACCCGAGCTCTATTGGGACCACTGCCTCAAATCCATAAGTTAAGGAGAACGGCGTTTCGCCTGTTGCCGCTCGGGGTGTAGTGTTGTAAGCCCACAGAAGAGTTGGTAGCTCTTCAGCCCACAGCCCTTTGGCACCTTCAAGCCTTGTTTTGATTGAGCGCAAGATTGTTCGGTTGGTTACCTTGGCTTGACCGTTGGCTTATGGGTGCTCGGGGGAGGAGTAATGATTCAGTATCCCGTAGCCCGAGTAGAACTGTCTGAAGATGGGTGTGTCAAATTGTCTACCATTGTCGCTGACCGGGACCCGAGGAATGCCGAACCTGCTGAGAATATTCCTTTCCACGAAGCTCTCCATTTTCCACTCGATTATTGTTGCCAAGGGCTCGGCCTCTGCCCACTTAATGAATCAGTCAACGGCTATCATGGTGAACTTCACATGTCCTTTACCCATCGGCAAGGGACCAACAATGTCGATTCCCCACTGCGCAAATGGTCAGGGGTTGTGGATTGGTGTCTGGAGTTCTCCCTGTTGGTTGATCATGGGAGAGTATCTTTCGCAGTTGTCACACCTCCGGACATACTCTTGGCAATCCTGGGCCATGGTTGACCAGTAGTAACCTTGTAGTAGTGCCTTTCTAGAGAGTGCCCGGCCTCCGATGTGATTCCCACACACTCCTTCATGGATTTCGAACAGTATTGCTTGGACTTCCGCATGGTGAACATAGCAGAGGTATGGGATAGTGAATCCCCTCTTGTAGAGGATGCCGTCGAGAGTATGATATCGTGCCGCTCGGTATTTAACACATCGGTCTTTTTCTTTATCGTCTGGTAGCATCCCTGTTGTCACGAATGCCACGAGTGGGTCCATCCAACCGGGTCCCAGAGTGACAGGGTCTACCTCCATGCCCTCCGAGTTTGTCACACTTGGCTCGGGTTAGTATTTTATCCTTATCCTGGGCAAGTCTGACTCAGAAGATGAGGCATGGCGAGCCAACCGGTCGGCTCTGGTATTTTTTTCTCTGGGTATCTGCGTGACGGAGAATCCCCAGAGCTGCTTGGAAACTGTTTGGACAAGGGCCAGGTAGGCTACCATGCTGTCTTCCCGCGCTTCGTACTCTTGGTTCACCTGGTTGACAACGAGCTGGGAGTCACTGTATCCTTGGACTTGTTGCGCACTCATAGAGATGGCCAATTGTAACCCGACCAAGAGGGCTTCATATTCAGCCTCGTTATTGGAGGCACAGAAACCAAACCTCAATGCATATTCAAGTTGGATGCCGTCGGGCGTAGTTAAGATGATTCCTGCCCCGCTGCCCTGCTGATTGGATGAACCGTCCACGTACAGTACCCAGGTAGGGATATCAGAGTGTAACCTGGGCAGTAGAGCCAGTGGCTCGGACTCTTCAACCGGGTCTTCTGGATATGTGAACTCAACCAGAAAGTCAGCCACAGTTTGCTCCTTGATGGCTGTCCGGGGTCGGTAGATCACTTCAAACTCTTCTAACTCCAAGGCCGATTTGACGAGTCTCCCAGACGTATCAGGATGCCTGAGGATTCTGCGGAGAGGCTGATCTGTGAGAACGACACTGGCATGGGCCTGAAAATACGGGCAGAGCCTTCGGGCCGAGGTGATAAGGGCGAAAGCCAGTTTTTTAATGCGGGAGTATCTGCTCTCTGCGCCCTATAATGCCCGGCTAGTGTAATACACGGGGAACTGTATCCCGTGCTCTTCCCGGATGAGTGTCGAGCTAATCGCCGATGGTGACACTGCCAAGTATAGAAATAGCTCTTCTCCGGGCACGGGTGTTGAGAGTAGAGGAGGGGACGCCAGGTACTTCTTGAGTTCCTGGAATTCCTCTTTACACTCTTCTGGCCACTAAAATGCTTTGCGGAGGATTTTAAAGAATGGCAGGCACCGGTCGGTAGCTCGGGAGATAAATCTGTTCAACGTGGCCACCCGTCCGGCTAGGCTCTAAACTTCCTTCGTTGATTTGGGCGACCACATGTTGATGATGGCTTTGATCTTCTCGGGGTTTGCCTCAATCCCCCATCTGCTGACTAAGTGGCCCAGAAATTTCCCGGACGAGACGCCGAAGGTGCACTTGGCCGGGTTCAACCTCATCCTAAATTTTCTCAAGATGCTGAAGGCCCCGGCCAGATGTTCAAGGTGGTCGGGCTCGGCCCGACTCTTGACTAGTAGATCATCCACATATACCTCCATAGACTTGCCAATGAGGTCTTTAAACATGTAGTTGACTAGGCAATGGTAGGTAGCCCCGGCGTTCTTGAGACTGAATGGCATAACCTTGTAGCAATACGTAGCTTGGTCAGTGATGAACGCTGTCTTCTCCTCGTCCCCGAGGTACATGCTGATCTGGTTGTACCCTGAGTAAGCGTCCATGAATTAGAGGAGTGAGTGACTTGCCGTGGAGTCAACAAGGAGGTCTATCCTGGGCAGCGGATAGCAATCCTTGGGGCAGGCCTTGTTGAGGTCGATAAGTCCACGCACATCCTCCACTTCCCGCTGCTCTTCTTGACAAGGACCACATTGGCTAGCCAATCGGGATAGTGGACTTCTCGTATTGAGTGGGCTTTGAGGAGCTTCTCGACCACTTAACTTACTACCTTCTGCCTCTCGGGGGCCATGTCCACTACAAGAAAAAAGGCTATTTATGTCACTTTTAAAATTGTATTTATGTCACTTTTATTTCGAGTGACATAATTATTTATTGCATGAGCTTTTTATGTCACTTTTTTAGTATTTATGTCAGTTTTTAAAAAAGTGACATAAATACTTGATTATTTATGTCATTGTTTAAAAAAAGTGACATAAATAATAAAGTATTTATGTCATTTTTTTAAAAAGTGACATAAAGTAAACAATCTGCAGATTTCATCGTTTGACATCTCTAATGTTTGCAATTGTTCTCCAAAATCTGTATTCTTAATTGCTGTTGATCTTGTCACATTGCACCTCAAGTGTCTCTCTCTCTCTCTCTCTCTCTCTCTCTCGTGCAGTACACTTTGGTCTTACAGTTTTATTCTTTGCTTTTATTTATAGGTCAGAGAGGAAACTTTTGGGTCTCAACAATCAGTGTCTTCCTAAAATTATTGCAGTATTTGCAGAGGTTAGCATTTGTTCTTTTGAGTTGATTTAGTTCCACTGAGCGGTAGATATTTGGAATGCATTTAGATCATATCTCTATTTCATAATCTGTTGCATCTTTTAGAATGCATAACGGATTCACGGTTCACATAAAATGCGAAAAAAGCGACTCTTTCATCACTTAGGCTTGAAAAAGCCTAGTTTTTGAGGTTTTGAGTAGTGTATCCGTAAACCGCTTAACCAAACGCCACAAAACCTTACACACACTTCAAACATGCCTAAATAAACTTGCGGGAACTAACGGAATGCATAACGGATATATTCACGGTTGACAAATAATTCGAAAAAACGAGTATTACATCATTCCGAGTCCCCGAACACATTTTGGTCTCTCAAAACCCCCAAACATAGTTTTGCTTTTTTATTATTTTATATATACAATTAATTAATGAAATGTTTTTCTTTTTTGTAGGTACAACTTAAAGTTTCACAATTTGATGGAAAGCTAACAAGGGAACCACTTTTTTTGCTAGGCTAATTTTTTGTTGTTGGTTTCATAGTTTTTTTAGTACTTTTTGATGAATATTATGTAATATGTATATGTTATTAGTTTAGCACTTTTGAATCGGATCGATTGTATATTTTTTTTGATCATTCCAATATATTAATTGGTTGGTATTTAGATGAATCGATGAAATTTAGTAGTTGCAATAGATCATTAATTGAGTTGGATTTAATTTTGTACAGGGTGGTATATATTGTTTTAACAGGGTGGTATTTATGTCACTTTTTTAAGTATTTATGTCACTTTTATAGTATTTATGTCACTTTTAAGATTTTGATTGTTTGGTATTTATGTCACTTTTTTACTTTTATGTCACTTTAGGTTAAAAGTGACATAAATAAAATAGTATTTATGTCACTTTTAAGTATTTATGTCACTTTTAAGACTTTGATGTAATAATTTTGTTTGGTATTTATGTCACTTTTTTACTTTTATGTCACTTTAGGTTAAAAGTGACATAAATAAAATGGTATTTATGTCACTTTTGAGTATTTATGTCACTTTTTATTAACAAATGTGTTGGTTTTATGAAACATTTATGTCACTTTTTCGAAAACATTTATGTCACTTTTAAAACATTTATGTCGCCTCCATTTATGTCACTTTTTACTGGAAAAAAAAGTGACATAAATACCTATTTATGTCACTTTTTAAGTGACATAAAAAGCCTTTTTCCTTGTAGTGGTCCCTTCTTTTCTGCTTCACCGACTTGCAATCTGGACTGACGTTGAGGCGCTGGGACATTACCCGAGGATCAATCTCGAGCATATCCTCGTGACTCTAAGAAAAAACGTCATGGTTTTACCTCAAGAACTGGGTCAGTTTTTCCTTTAGGCCAGGATCCAGTAAGCTACTAATGCTGACCGTGCAGTCAGGGTACTCGAGATTCAACATTACACTTTCCAATTCCTCCACCAGACCTACCGTGTTGCTCTGGTCCCGGGGGTCCATCTCTTGAACGCTTAATGTCTCGGTGATTGCCCCACGGCATAACGAGATGATGTAGCAACTCCGGGCAGTGGTTTAATCTCCACGCAAGCATCCGGATCCCTGGGGGATCGGGAACTTCACTGTTAAGCTATCGGTGGAGACAACCGCTTTGGCCTTGTTAAGGGTGGCCCTGCCAAGTATGACGTTGTAGGCCGACGGGGCTTTTACAATCACGAAATTGGTCAGCACAGAGGCCTGCTGAGGGTAGGTACCCATGAGAATTGGAAGCTCGATTGTCCCGAGCGGTTGCGTGCTGGAGCCGTTGAATCTAACCAGGGGATAGAAACTGGTCGGAGCCTATCCCTGGCGATCCCGAGTTGATCGAATGCCGACGTGAACATAATGTCGAACGAGCTGCCTGTGTCCACAAGCATTCTTTTGACCATATAGTTGGCTATAGAAAGCGTCACCACTAGCGGGTCATCATGGGGGCAGTGGACGCCCTATAAGTCGTCGGACGTGAATGTTAGAACATCGGTCGGGGAGGAGCTGGTGGATCGGATCGGCCAGACATCCGCTCGGGATGCCCGGGCATGCCTCTTCCATGCCGACTGTGAATCACCTCTGCCCGACGTTCCTCCGGAGATCACGTGGATGTGGCCAAGTGGTGGTGGTTGATCGTTAGCTTGGGTGTCCTGCCGGGGCTGTCTGTCTGCTGTGACAAACTCCTCGAGGTGTCCCTACTCGATTAGGTTCTCTATTGCTATCTTTAATTTAAAGCAATCCTCCGTTTCATGGTCGTGATCCCTGTGGTAGCGGCAGAATTTATCCAGGTTCCTCTTACCGGGCGGTGCTCTGAGTTTTGCGGGCTGCTGAAGCAACCTCTGCTCTTCTGCGGCGGCCATGACTTCATGTATGGACTGGGAAAGGGGCGTGAAAGTGATCAGGGGCTGACCCCGGGCATCCTTCTGATCTTGCTTTGGCTTCTTTCCCGAGCCCTTTTTTAATCCTTCACGCTTGTGCTTGGTCTTCGGGGATTCATCTCCTGCCTGGCCGGCACGCTTTGCCTTCAGAAACTCTTCGAGGATTCTTCTCTGAGAGTTCCACCAGGGTTGCCGGTCAGTCGCGATGGAACAACGCGACAGCCTTGGTGTGTTGAACTCCCAAGCAGAAGGTCATGATTGCGGCCGTTTTGTTGAGGTTGCGGATCAGGAGCCTTTGTTGGTTGAAATGGTCCACGTATTCCCTCAAGGACTCCCCTTTGCGCTGCTTGACAGTCAGCAATTGAGTGTTCGATAGTGACCGGTCGAGCATCTCGACGAACTGGCTGATGAACAGCTTGCCGAGGGTTTTGAAATCATCGACCGTCCGGGGCTTTAGAGCATGGAACCACTATATGGCTGGCCCTTTGAGGGTACTAGGGAAGGCCAGGCACAACAGCTCGTCAACCATAGTGACCAGCGCCATCTAAGCCTTGTAAGTGCGGATGTGGTTCACCGGACTCCCTGTGCCGTCGTAGGAGCTGAGGTGAGGGGGTTTGAACTTCTGTGGAATAGGAAACCGTGTCACCTCAGCAGTATGGGGTGATTTAGTCTCCGTGTTGGTGAGGTCGTGACCGGACTTGCGGTTTAACCTCTTGATTTGCTACTGCAACTCCTCGACCTGGGCCTTTACGTCCTCCTGCCCGGTCCTCCTATCTGTGTCTGAGCGGTAGGTTAGGTCGGACGATGAGGCCTCTTCCTCGAAGCGCATCGACTTCGGGGATAGGGCCCGGCTCTGGGTCCGGGAAAACTTGTGCCTAAGATCCCCCCGGCTTAGGGCCGGAGGGTCCTCGGCCGATTCCCGGACTCCTCCCCTCTAGCCGCGCACTGCCGATCGATGATGGTTCTGGCATCCTCCACTTGGCGAGGATTGGGCCGAGGTCATCTTTGCGAGCGCCTGGTGGCCTGGCTGCGCTCTCCATCGCCGGGGCATTCCCTGTCTGGTGGGGACACCAGGACAGAACGGGCTTGCCTTCACGCCCGAGCGGGCTTCTGAATAGGGGCGCTCCTCCCGGGATGACTCTCTAATGCGGGGCGCTTCTCCCGTTGGGCCATAAGCGCCTCTATCTGTTCCTGTGTTTGGCGCTGGCCCTCCAAGAGTTGTGCCAGCGCTGCCGTTATCTGCTCGGTCGTCATGGAAGCAGCCAGCTGTTCAGGCTACGAGTTCTCCTGACTTGTCGGATTCGCGACTTTCTTACCCGTCTTTGGCGTCATGTTGATCAGTTGAGAATTTGTTGATGAGGAGACTCAGTCGTTTCCCACAGACAGCGCCAAACTGATGATGCCTAAAACTAGTAAGACAGGTTTAGAGAGAGAAAGAGATGAGAACAATTTGTATGTGGTTCGATCCCGTTAACGAGGTGACCTACGTCCACGGTTGCGTCTATGCACTCTCACTAGCAGATCACCGGTGGGCCTGGTGAACCAGCAAAGATGGGCGGCACTACCAGTAATACTGGCCAGGTGTATGCGTGTTGATGGTGAGCTCTTTATTGAACGCTTGTAAGCTAGAGAATAATCAGGGTCCCTATTGACAGAGTAGGTGAACTCTTTTATAGATGCAAGAGTCCACCCTTACATGGTAAGTTAGTAGGATTAGGAAGCCTAATCTAATCACAATAGATTTGCATGATCTTAGGAGAGTTTCCTAAGTGGTCTAAGAAACTGCCATATCTCCTTTCGCAGACTTGAAGTTGATTTAGGAAACTGCTGGACAACTCGGGATCGAGCTGTACCTCCTGGAGAGTTGCCGCACCGCATGCCCGGGCTGTGCGAGCATCCTAAGCGGTGTCGTCTGTTGTTCTCAGGGGTGTAGACCCCAAGCTCCCATTCCGGATAGTCCGGGTCATTCTGCTGACGTGGCTGTTTGGCCTTTGCAGAATATTTCTAGACGTACCATCATGTATAAAGTTGTGTAATGATGTTGTGTATTGTGTAACCCCAAATTGATTTACAATAGGATATATATAGTTTTTGGAAGAGTTAGGGAGCTTTCCTAAACCAAATCGCACTAAAACTAGTGTATTTTACATTATGGATGTAATTGGGCAGTTTCGTTTGCGTAGGGATCTTCAGTACTCAGAAATACGCAATTTGATTTTTACATAGGTCGCATGAGTGGGCCGCTTTTTGCGGGCCGCGCGAGCAATATGCTG
The DNA here is from genome assembly GCA_033977485.1 of Hydrangea macrophylla. NCBI lineage: Eukaryota > Viridiplantae > Streptophyta > Magnoliopsida > Cornales > Hydrangeaceae > Hydrangea > Hydrangea macrophylla. The sequence goes on along the minus strand of CM066990.1, from coordinate 4,512,115 downwards.
GATTATCGCGCAAGCGGACCGCTCGCGCAAGGTAATAATACACTATAATAGGATAGAAAGTGATAACAAATGTTTATTAGGGCGTGTAATTAGGACTTGTTCACTCCCGATCACACCCCCAAACCTACATTTTGCTAGTCATCGAGCAAAAAGAATAGAAAAATAAAACTACTAACATAAATAAAATTCATAATCCATTTTTGCAAGGATCGCGATTGCACTTAGTATATGCAACAAGCCTTTTAAACCCCTAAGTGTCCCTAGTCGGACGAGTGAAGTCTCGTGAGGGTTCTCGTCAACAAGTCACCCACAACCATCTTTAGTAACTTATAAATTTAAGAAGTTCTATTTAAAAATGAAAAACATAACAGTCATTACTTCTTATTATAAAACAATGATTTGAAATAGAATAACGAACAAGAAGAAACGAAGCCAAACGTCCACTTATATCATGAAAAATAATCCCAAGCACATGCATCACTTAAATCAATAAAGTTTCTAATAAAATTTCACGTGTGTGATGTGGTAGTCAAATGAACACGCGCATGTCATGAACTTGGCCTATAACTCGGATAACCATCCAACTATGCTTCAACTATGAATCTCACGTCGTTAATTACACTCTCAAATGAAACACTCAGAAATACGTGTAATCTCTCTAATATATGGGAGCAAAGGAAATATATTTTCAAAACGAGAAATGCTCACATATGACTCTATAAAGAGGAATGACACGAAACAACAGTAGTCTCATTGTTAGGAAGGCAACAGTAAAGAAAAAGTTATCGTTGCCATGTTTTAATCACACTCTCCCATCGATTACATATCCAAACCATATTCTAGGATCAAATAGGACTTTTCAAAGGTTGTAACGTGGCTCAGGCAATGAAAAAGGATAGACGGATTCATTAGGTACTTTTAGAATGGCATTGTAAGGCATATTCAATTTGTTTCATTCATTCTTCTATCAACTTTCATCTTTTCATTCTCATCTTTCATTTGTTTTAATTTATTTCCTCTTCTTTTTTTTTTCTTCTTTCAACTTTTTTTTTCATCCTTTTCATTACTTTTCAAATGAATATTCATTCAATACCAAGGCAACTACCCCAAACATCATCTTGTTTTCTTCTTCTTCTCAATAGACACACCGTCTTATCAACACTAATTGTTGACAAATCTCTCAGTGGTGAACTCCATGTTGGAGCAAAAAAAAAAGGATAATAGTGATTAAAGAAAAAGGGCATTTTAACAGCTCAAAGGGGCGAACTAAGAAATTTTTTTAATTTTTTTGGTCGGTGGTAGGCAAAGAGTGCCTACGATCATTTCCTATGGTCATATGGTTCTTCAACGTTTACGATGGAAGATTTGTTGGTAGCAATATTTTAACTTGACTATCAACCCAGACAAGAATAATTAACTAAATAACGAGTAGATGCGCTATTTCAAATGAAATTCGATAAACAAAAGATGTATTTATAACCCTCTAAAATGAAAAGATAGGCTCAAAAGCTCACTGGGTCTAGTGGGTCTAGTCTCCACCATGTGTTATCTAGAAATCTGAATCATATTATAGTTCACATCAAACATGTATTCAAACGACTACGTGCAGTGCATAGGTTTGTGTGTAAATCTATGATATAAAACCACAATTCAAACGATACATATCGTAAACATGGCATTATGACTTCAATAATTATTTAACCACATCTTCTCATGTTTACCATTCTATAACAATCTAAGTTATCTAACAAGAAGTATTAACTCGAGATTGCATAAACATTGGTAACATTGTTTATTTAAGCACAAGTATAGAAAATTTGTTGAAAAATTGGTGCATAACAATGTGCATGTGACTGCATACCCCCAAACCTAAACCTTTCATTGCCCCCAATGAAACAATAAAATGAAAGAAAGGAGAGTACGTAAGGAAGGAACGACATTACCTCAATCTTGGCAATCACAAACCAAGTGAACGTATAAAAATATGGTAATAAAGTTTAATTGCTCCAAATGGAGCACTAATTCGCCTGTTAATACTTTATAAAAGAAAATTAAACAAACAAAATAACAACGATAGCTAATAGCAATAAAAATATTAAATGCGGACTATGGCATAAACTGAACTAAAATCCAAAAAAACAAGCATAAACGGAATTATCAAAACAAAGAATGACTCGATCTAAAAGGGTTGTAAGAACAAACAAAAAGGAACAAATAACTGACCAGGTTTTGGATAAAAAAGGTAAGAGAATAGGGAGAAAAAGACACAAAACCTTCCCTCGCGCGACCGGGCCACGCGAGCGACCGTCGCGCGTGCGAGTCCCTTTGCGAGGTGAAGCTGAGGCTTGTTTTTAATTTCTTAAAAGAAAATTTCTAAGGCAACAGATCACGCGAGTGGGCCGCTTGGGCGATACACTCGTGCGCGTGCTCCCAGACGTGATTTGAAACTGAGAGTATATATAAAAAGTTTGGAAAATTTTCTCTAAGGTAAACTCTCACGCGAGCGGGCCGCGCAAGCGACCTGTCGCTCGTGTGACTTGGTCATTTCCTCTTTTCTCTCTCTTTCAATTTATATAAGTTCAAAATAAATTTACTCCGACCCCTAAACCTATCCAGAGAACTCAAAAACTGACCGAAATGACCCAAAAATGTTCAAAAATAAGAGAAACGGACAAAATGAAGCTTGGTTTGCCTCCCAAGAAGCATTGACTTTCACGTCCTCAACTAGACCATTTTGGCTCAAGACTTATGGAGGTTGTGAATCAGACTTTATACCCTTAAAGGCATTAGGGAGACTCCGATGAAAAACAGAAATAATGTCATTATTTCTTAACCCGATTGACGGTTCTCCTGGATTATGTTCAAATTGATTTCTTACCTTTCGAGTAAATTCAGCATTAGGCTCCTGATTAGTCAAATTCGTCTGCTCATTACTCACTATATTATTCTCTGTACTCACATTTATTTCCTTATTCAGTTCAATAGTTCATCTAACCGTACTATGTGCCTCACATAGGTAATCGTCTTCATTGAGAGGTTGATCAATAGCGTTAAAAATGTTTAATTTTAGATTCATATTCCCAAATGACACCTTCATCACTCCCATTGGACAGTTGACACAAGCATTGGCCGTGACTAAGAAAGGATGACCAAGAATGATAGGAGTGTGTTTCCTAGAATCTAGCATCGGTTCAGTGTAAAGGACCATGAAATCGATGAGATAATAACATTTATCCACTTCACCAGACATCCTCGATGATTCCTCTAGGGATTTTAATAGAACGATCCACTAATTGTATGGTAGTGGCCGTGGGTTTAAGTTCACCTAGACCTAGTTGTTTGTAGATGGTGTAAGGTAAGAGGTTCACACTCGCCCCTAAGTCAAGGAGAGTCCGATGAATTAAAGTGTCACCTATAATACATGAAATGGTAGGCGTTCCAAGATCCTTATACTTCGGAGGAGCGTGTTGGAAGATCAAACTTACCTTTTCAGTGAGGAAGACCTTTTTCGGAACATGGCTGCGCAACTTGCGCTTTTGAGTGCATAGGTCTTTAAGCAATTTACCGTAGGAGGGAATTTGTTTAATAGCTTTTAAGGAATGGAATATTAATTTTTACTTGTTTAAACACCTCGAGTATATCTTCTATTTTTGACCCTTTCTTTGAAAAATGTGACAGTTTGTCGATGTTTGGTGGAAAAGGCATTTTCGGTACATAATTTGTCGGGACCGGTTCATTTTCTTTTCTAATTCTACACATTTTCCCACCCTTTTCTTGATTCGAATTAATGTTCCCTTCCTTCTCACTCTCATTCGGCGTTTCAACAACTTCCTCTCCTCTAATAGTCATCCTAGTCGAGACGGCATTTACTTGATCAGTCGACCCCTTAATCTCATATTGTCCCTTAGGGTTCTAAAGAGTTTGGCTAGCCAACTTACCCTCATTTCTATGACTCGTCGCATTAGTTATTAGTCCCATTTGGGATTTAAGCTTCGCAATGGATTGTGTGTGAGAGTGCACTATTTATGCTTGTGCTTGTACTTGCGTTTCAATAGTCTTAAGGGACACCAACACCTTCTCCCCAAAAGCATTAACCCTTGGAGGGCTATGATTAGGAGGGGGTGTTGGTATTGACTATGTTGAAATTGGGGTCGATATGTATTAGAAAAATTAGTTGTGATAGATTATAACTATTTCGTGGGAATTGTTGGATAGAGTGTATGTGTTGCTCCACGAATTCTGGAAATTGAGATATGGATGGGCATGCAAGTGTAGAATGCGAAGACTAAGAACATAATTGACAAATTTCATAAGAGGGTGAACCCGACGTTTGGTTCATTGTCATTAATCGGTAAGAGAGTGAGAAATCGATTTGAACATAATCAGGGAGAACCGTCGATTGAGTTAACCAATAATGACATTATTTCTACTTTCCATTGTGGTCTCCCTAGTGACTTCAAGGGTGAAAAGTTCGAGTTACGGTCTCTATAAGTCTTGAGCTAGAATGGTCTTGCAGAAGACGTAAAAGATAGCGCTTCTTGGAGGTAACCCAAGCTATATGTTGATCATTTTTCCTATCTTTTAACGCTTTATGGGTCATTTCAGTCAGTTTTTGAGTTCATTGGACAGGTTTGCGGGTATGCACTCATATGCACATTCTTATGCACTGATTTTGCACCTTCCGAGTACATTCAGCATTAGGGTCCGGGTTATTCAAATTCGTCCGTTCATTACTCACTCTATTGTTTTCCTTACTCGTATTCATTCCTTTAGTAGGTTCAACAGGTCGACTAACCTTACTATCTGCCTCACATAGGTAATTGTCATTATTGGGAGGTTGATCAATAGCATTAAAAACATTTAATTTAAGGTTCATATTCCCAAATGACACCTTCATCACCCCCATTCGACAATTAACACGAGCGTTAGCGGTTGCTAAGAAATGGACAACCAAGAATGACAGGAGTGTGCTTCCTAGAATCTAGCACCGGTTCTTTGTCAAGGATCATGAAATTGATAGGATAATAGCATTTATCAACTTTTACCAAGACATCCTCAATGATTCCTCTAGAGATTTTAATAAAATGATCTGCTAGTTGAATGGTAGAGGGTTTAAGTTCACCTAGACCTAATTGTTTATAAACCGTGTATGGCAAAAGGTTCACACTCACCCCTAAGATAAGGAGAGCCCGATGAATGATAGTGTCACCTATATGACAAGAAATGATAGGCATTCTAGGATCCTTATACTTCGGAGGAGCGTGTTGGAAGATTGAACTTACTTTTTTGGTGAGAAAGACCTTTTTCAGAATATGGCTACGCAATTTGGACTTTTGAGTGCATAGGTCTTTAAGACATTTAGCATAAGCAGGAATTTGTTTCATAGTATCGAGGAATGGGATATTAATTTTCACTTGTTTAAGTACCTTGAGCATATCTTCAGTTTTTGGCCCTTTCTTTGAAAAATGTGACAGTTCGTCAACGTTTGGTGGAAAAGGCATTTTCGGAATATAATTAGTTGGGACCGTTACATTCTCTTTCCTAATTTGACTCCTGTCCTCACCCTTCTCTTGATTTGAATTAATGTTTATATTTTTCTCACCCTCATTTGAGATTTCAACAACTTTGTCGTCTCGAATAGTCATCCTAGTCGAGATGGCATTTACTTGCTCGCTCGAACCCCCATTCTCAAACTATCCCTTAAGGTTTTGAATAGGTTGACCAGGCAACTTACCCTCGTTTCTACGACTCACCGCATTAGCTATTTGTCCCATTTGGGACTCAAGCTTTGCAATAGATTATGTGTGTGAGTGCACTATTTATGCTTGTGCCTGCACTTGCGTTTCAATATTCTTAAGGGAAGCCAACACCTTATCCTCAAAAGTATTAACCCTTGGAGGGCTAGGATTATGAGTGGGTGTTGGTATTGAGTATGTTGAAATTGGGGTCAATAAGTATTAGGAAATTAGTTGTCATAGGATTATAACTATTTCATGAGAATTGTTGAATAGAATTAATGTGTAGCTCCACGAATTTTGGAAATTGAGACGCAGAAGGGCATGCAAGTGTTGAATGCGAAGAGTCGAAACATATTTGACAAATTTCACAAGAGGGTGAACCTGACATTTGGTTCATTGTCATTAATCGGTCAAGTTTTTTAGATAGTTCTTGTAATTTAATTGAGTAACTTGACTCGAAACACTCCTCTCGCTTGGGTTTAGGTGTAAAACACCCTTCAAGACGTACCAAAATAGCTTGGTGCATCGAATTCTCACTTAATGTTTCAAAAAAATTTCATGCCTCGTCGGTGCTTTTGTGTAGGAAGGTACCCACACAAATGGTATCGACAGTATTATGAAGTGAAGGAACAAGTCCCTCATAGAAGATCTGTACCAATTGCCACTTGGGCACTTGATGATGTGGGCAAGAGCGTAATAATTCCTTAAATTGTTCCCAAGTATCATAATGTGTTTCCCCATCTTGCATTACAAAGTTGGTTATTGATTTTCTTATCTAATTAGTTCTTGTGATTGGGAAAAACTTTTGCAAAAATGCGGTATGTAATGCTTCCGATGTTTTAATAGTGTTTGGCTCAAGAGATTGGAGCCAATACTTAGCTTTGTCCTTTAAGGTAAATGGAAAGAGACGCAATTTTAATTTATCATCAGTTAAGTTTTGGATTTTTAATGTAGAGCATATATCTTGGAAATTTCCTAAGTGATGATAAGGATCTTCTTTAATACGGCCATGGAATGAAGGGAGTAGCGCGATGGTAGATGACTTTATCTCAAAGTGAGATGTCATCACCTCCGGTAATTCAATACCTGCTTGTGGCGTGTAAGCCGTAGGAATGAAATAATCTTTAAGCGGAGGAGGTGGAGGTATATTAGGATTATTTTCATTATTTCTGTTGTTTCCAATGTTAGCCATTGGAATAGGTTGTATGTTAATAATTTGAGTTTTTCTTAAATGTTTAAGGGTACTTTGGATTTTTGGCCTGAAATAACGACGACGGTTTCAGAGTTGATTCGTCATCTATTAACCGAGCTCTAGAAGCTTGGGTTGATGACCTAAGGACTCTTAGGGTATGTTCAAGTTTGAACGTGTACCAAACATAAACTAATAATAAAAAGACACTAATATAAAGACTAACTCAAACAAATACGAAAAGCAACCACGCGAATAAGACAACAAGCACACAACTACTATGATGCATGAAAGTTATCCTGTAATACAGTGATTCGCGTTAAAGCCCAGCGCCCTTAGTTTCCTAGCTAATGCACATGCAAAATCACCCCTAACCTAATGCAAATAGTGCATCTCAGCGCCCTGACTTACAGTGGTTTGAAGCAAATTTAAAGGAACCAATATACTTTGTTTTACTTTTTGTTTTATTTTTTTCACGTAAGCTCCTTTGATGTGCTAAGCTCTTCCAATCTGAAATGCTAGAATTTGATTACTTGAAAAACTACAAAACAAAAAGAAAAGTTAGTGACTCAAATCAAAAACGAAAATAAGAAAATTAATACCTAATCTAATATTTACGAATTAACTAAACTAAGATTCTGAAACTAAAGGTAGTAATTTGCAATCCCCGGCAACGGCGCCAAAAATTTGATCTTGTCAGAATCAAGTTTCTAAGGATTTGTAGTATGGAAGCAAAGGTCGAACCCACAAAGATTGAATTACTAAAGCACTTTAATTTTAAAACCTAAATCTAGTTAATTAAGGAAACAGAAGTTTGATTTTGATTTTTAATTAAGCTAAGAACAATGAAAATAAATCTAAACTATAAAAGCAATTTAAGAGTTGTTTTAAATGATATTTAAAGTGAACCTAGGATTGCAAATCCACCACTAGCTTCATAATAAGGGTATTTATGCATTCGATTAGCTTATGACATTGGATGATAATAGGGAATCATAGCTACAAGCCCAATTCCTCCAACAAGAAGATAACTACGATTCAAGCACCAACATAATTCATCTTTGGTTAGCACAGATTATCTCACACTAAACTAGGGTTGCGGCATAATCTGTCTTTCCTAGGCATGAACTATTCGGCTACTTGATATCACAATTCAAATAAGCACCATTAAATGTAAATGTTCCAAAGAAGCATAGCAAATATAGATCATTGAGCACATCACATTCAAAATAGATCTAAGACAAGAATAAACTTTGAAAGTAACGATTTAATCAATAGAAGTATGATTTTATTATTTAAAATCCTCGAAACATGCAATCATCATCCATACATAATAAAACTAAAAGAAAAACATAAACAACGCCCTATTACTTGGCTAGGGTTTCATTGAAACCTAGATCTAGGTTTAGTTGGCCATAGAAGTGATGAATGGCAAGTTGTTGATAGAGGAGGCCATGGGAATCATTGGTCTACTTCTTCTTCTCCTTGCTTTACTCTCTTCAATGGCTATAGTTTTGTGTTTATAATGTGGTGTATAAAGGTGTGTAATGATATTCTATATTGTGTAACCCCCAAAATTGAAGTAAAATAGAGTATATATAGATTTGGAACAAGTTTGGAGGCTTTCCTAAACCTATTTGCACTACAACTGCTATATGTTACATTATGGACGTAATTAGGTAGTTTTGTTCATGTGGGATCTTTAGTACACTAAAATATATAACTTTAATTTTACATATGTCGCGCGAGCAATGGGCTGGATTGTCGTGTGAGCTGGCCACTCGCGCTATATGGCTTTTTCTGCTTCTTTCTTCCTGCTTTTTCACCCCTTTTAGCACGTGGAACTCTTATTTTCTTCTAAATCCTGACATAAAATGGAAAACAAAGTAAAAGTATACAAAAATAGGATAAAAATTGCTAAAAATTAAGGCATATAATTAGGTTTTGTTCTTTCCCGATCAAGAAACAACTCGTTAGTTAAAGAAGCTTCGAGTTATAGAGATAACTCATCCTTAAGTTAAGTTGACCACAGGTACTGAGTAGCATATGGATTGCATCTAGATGCATCGATATAACATGATCATATCATTCACAAATATGTAAATTGCATTGGCATCCATCATTGTATGAACACGTGCATCACGATAGGATAGGTGCATTCATCCATATGGCTATTTGTGCTTGTGTGTTTGCCCCCTTGCTCGAGCTACGCCTTGGTCTAATTCCCGTAGGGACATGTAGGCAGCTCAACATTGAGCGCGACATTTTTGCAACGCAGTTTTGTTTTTACTTGAATTCGATAGACTAATCAAAGGCTTGTCTTCACACAGGCTTCGACATTCACTTGTCACACGCGTTGCTCCACAAGCTCTGTCAAAGAGGGGCAAACTGTAGACACCTTGATTTTTACCAACCATTGAATGCCGAGTTTTGAATTACAACCGCGCTAAAATACAACCGGGGGTATTTGTAAAATACAACCGCGCTAAAAGAAGAAAATACACTAGAAAAGTCTACAACTCCTCGGTTTATCTGCAGTTTGAATTACAATACCAGTTTTTACACATTGTGATTAAACTATGATAAGTTGTATTGTTTTAGTGGTTATTTGTGCAGGTTAATGCTATTGTGTACAAGATTGAAAGATAACGATAAAAGGAAGTGTTGAATTCTAATGAAGACAATCAAAAGCTGAAATTCAGAGTTCGATCGATTGAGTAAAGCTCAAGCGCTCGAAGAAGTTCGATCGATCGAGAGTTGTTCGATCGATCGAACATGCCTTTTATCAGATTATACGCGCAGGTAGCAGAAACGGGTTTTTAACCCTAGCATTAGGCTTCTACTATATATACTCATTTTGTTTACGTCCCAAAGGACGCCCACACTTGGTTTTCATTAGTTTTCATAGAGAGTAGAGAGTTTTACTTGTGTTTTTGTAGGTTTTATCATGATTCATCATTGTTAGCTTTGATTTTCTATAGTTTAATACAAGTTTCTTCATTCCAGGTTACTTACTATTGTTTTGTTTACATTCGGCACTTAGTTAATCGTAGTTTAGCCCTCAATCTCGTAGTATTGCATGCTAGATAAGTCGAAATCATTAGTTTTCGTAGTTTTAATGAAAAACTCACAAACAAACGATACCGTAATGAATCATTACGTTGAAAATAGATCTGAGACTTCCCAGACCATGTCTGAGTAGTCCGAGGTTGGGAAATCACGATGAAACTGTGATTTCAGTCCTCTGCCATGCAGTATTTCCATTCCTGTGTTTGATCGATCGGATGTAGTTCGATCGATCGGACCGGAGACTTAGTCGAGCGATCGAAGGTTGTTCGATCGATCGAGAGATGAAGAGTTCGATCGATCGAAAGTGCGTCGATCGATCGAATCCTCTGATTCTTGAGAACATCTTATATAGTATTCCAAGACTTTCTGCTTTACTGATTCGTTATCAAACTGTCCCCAAATGCTCAGTTTGTCAAAACAGTCTTTAAACTCTAAGCCTTAAGGCATTTTCTTTTAATATATTTTGCAAACCACCCTCAATGCTCACACCATTGTAGGTGCGAGTCTTAACTATTGAATTAAACCACCTTTGTGTATTTCAAACTTAATTGAGATGATATAGTCCCGGCCATGAAAGGACTATTGATTCTATATCCTTAGAGAAGTACAGAATACTGTAGAAGTTGTACTCCATTGAGCTTAACTGCAATTGCATGGTAGATGGCTGGGTCATAGTGGATTCGTGTGATCCCAACACTTTCCTTTTATTAAGAAAAACCGTTTTTAAAATCTTGCTTTAGTTAAATAGTCAATCGTTAGTTAAGTTAATTTAGCTGCTTTTAATTTTAGTAGTTGTTAATCGTAGAACTTTGTGTTCTACATTTCTCTCAAAACATTGAATTTTGTTTTCTTTTTGAGTTTAATCTAGGTAAATTAATTCTCATCCTTCCTTGTGGGATCGACCTGGGCTTAATCCAGTTTACTACTTAACACGAGCCAAAAACTTGACACGACTAAAAAGTTGTGTGTGCTTGTGCTATACCCAAGTGTAGGTAATCGTGCAAGTAGTAAACTAGATTAAGTCCAGGTCGATCCCACAGGGAAGGATGAGAATTAATTTACCTAGATTAAACTCAAAAAGAAAACAAAATTCAATGTTTTGAGAGAAATGTAGAACACAAAGTTCTACGATTAACAACTACTAAAATTAAAAGCAGCTAAATTAACTTAACTAACGATTGACTGTTTAACTAAAGCAAGATTTTTAAAACGGTTTTTCTTAATAAAAGGAAAGTGTTGGGATCACACGAATCCACTATGACCCAGCCATCTACCATGCAATTGCAGTTAAGCTCAATGGAGTACAACTTCTACAGTATTCCGTACTTCTCTAAAGATATAGAATCAATAGTCCTTTCATGGCCGGAACTATATCATCTCAATTAAGTTTGAAATACACAAAGGTGGTTTAATTCAATAGTTAAGACTCGCACCTACAATGGTGTGAGCATTGAGGGTGGTTTGCAAAATATATTAAAAGAAAATGCCTTAAGGCTTAGAGTTTAAAGACTGTTTTGACAAACTGAGCATTTGGGGATAGTTTGATAACGAATCAGTAAAGCAGAAAGTCTTGGAATACTGTATAAGATGTTCTCAAGAATCAGAGGATTCGATCGATCGACACGCTTTCGATCGATCGAACTCTTCATCTCTCGATCGATCAAACAACCTTCGATCGCTCGACTAAGTCTCTGGTCCGATCGATCAAACTACATCCGATCAATCGAACACAGGAATAGAAATAGTGCATGTCAAAGGCCTGAAATCACAGTTTCATCTTGATTTCCCAACCTCGGACTACTCAGACATGGTCTGGGAAGTCTCAGATCTATTTTCAACGTAAAGGTTCATTACGGTATCGTTTGTTTGTGAGTTTTTCATTAAAACTACGAAAACTAATGATTTCGACTTATCTAGCATTCAATACTACGAGATTGAGGGCTAAACTACGATTAACTAAGTGCAGAATGTAAACAAAGCAATAGTAAGTAACCTGGAATGAAGAAACTTGTATTAAACTATAGAAAATCCAAGCTAACAATGATGAATCTTGATAAAACCTACAAAAACACAAGTAAAACTCTCTTCTCTCTATGAAAACTAATGAAAACCAAGTGTGGGCGTCCTCTGGGACGTAAACAAAACGAGTATATATAGTAGAAGCCTAATGCTAGGGTTAAAAACCCGTTTTTGCTGCGTGCGCGTATAATCTGATAAAAGGCATGTTCGATCGATCGAACAACTCTCGATCGATCAAACTTCTTCGAGCGCTTGAGCTTTACTCAATCGATCGAACTCTGAATTTCAGATTTTGATTGTCTTCATTAGAATTCAACACTTCCTTTTATCGTTATCTTCCAATCTTGTACATGGCAGCATTAACCTGCACAAATAACCACTAAAACAATACCACTTATAATAGTTTAATCACAATGTGTAAAAACTGGTATTGTAATTCAAACTGCAGATAAACCGAGGAGTTGTAGACTTTTCTAGTGTATTTTCTTCTTTTAGCGCGGTTGTATTTTACAAATACCCCCGCTTGTCACAACCCCCAACTAGCGATTTGCTAGTCTTTAGCAATAAAGCGAAAATAAAAAACAAGCTTACTATTACTACAACGACTAAAGTAAAGAAAATAAAACTAAAGCAAACTAATCTAGTTAGATAGAGACGCTACCTAACTCACTTTCGCGGGAATCGCGGTTACATTTAGCAAATGCAACAAGCCGTTAAACCCCTAGGTTTCCCTAGTGGACGATTGTTGTATCGTGAGGGTTTGTAGTGAATATACCCACAAAATTCTCAATTTTAAGCTCAAACAGATATAGAACAACTTATAAACATTCTTCCCCATTCGACTATCAATTTAGCTCTACAACACATACCAACCTCATACAAACCATGAAGAAACCCACATGTTCCTCATGTCACCGAGATAAATATACATACGCATTACATTTATGTATCCGTGTGTGTGTAAAGTCAATAGCTATGCATCCAACTTTATTTAGAATTGTTCAGACAATCATACTTTTGGAACTCGTAGTTTCAACTCAATTCTCACATGGGTTTACACTCAAAAATGAACATCTCACAGAAACTTGTTTAGAAATGGTCGCTCTTGGTGTGAAAGCTTTAATAAGAATGATGTTCTGGCTACTAGTGTTTCACACCCAACTCGATAAAAGACGAACATTTAGAGTAATATAGTCTCATGAAAGGAATGCTACTTACTAGAGGAGCGAAATACCGTGGATACTCAAATTGCACGTTCATATTCAAACTAAGTTGTTAAAAATCATTAAGACTTTGACTTTTCGGCTTTTATTTAGTGGGATAGAGATAAGAGAGGCGAGATGTGCACATCCTTAGCATATGATGGAGACTAGTTTATTTCTTCTTTATTCCAAACATCCTCTATTCTCATATATGTTCATGTCTTCTTACTCCTTCTTCTTTCCTTTTCTCTTTTTTTTTATATATATATAAATTTTCAACATCTCCTTGCATATTTTCTTTTTATAATGTCCTTCCCACAACTACACCCTTCTCGTCACATACTTCAACAGTTTTAATCGCCTTAGATGTGCAATCTGGTTTATAGAGGCTTTTATATTGGCAATATTTAATCAGTGTTGGGTCAAGAGATTCTTGGATGTTGATACAGGTATATGAAAAAGGGTAAGGAATGAATAACGATGGCTTAACTCATTTTCCTAACTTCTTAGTTTTAGCACTTCAGTGTTCATTGTGTTTGATTGGTAAATCCTGAACGTTCTCCTCTAATAAACAGCCTAAATGAAAAATTTCGAGACTATTCAATGAATTTAAGATATATTCAAGAAAAAACAATTCGAATTTAATGTGACAATTCCCTCAGAATTGAAGATTGGGTTCAAAGACTCACTAAGGGTCATTAGTTTCCACTATTTGTTCGTGAAGCATAAAAGTCATATTAATTCTTATTTTCAGTTTTGTGCATAGCTATTAACACGTGCAAATGGATGTTAGATACTAGAATGGTCAACATATGCATTCATCTTAGTGAAGCTAGAAAAAACGCGTGAACTTAATTCATAAAGGGATGAGATCAATAGGAATGTATCATTGCTTAATGGCAGCTAAATAGGAATGAATATTTAAAATAATCTACCAATAAATTTCATAATAAAAGAAAATTTCAAAAAAAAATAATTTTTTTTTTTTTTTGAAATGAAACGTTTGGTTAAATGTTTGGTTTGTGAACGAGATTGTGTGAAATGTGCAATAAAGTGAATCAGATTGCTAAGTAAAGTGAAACATGCTCAGGTGATACTCTATCTACATCCTACCCCCAACTGAAAATTACGATGACCTCAGAAGTTGATTTTCAAAAATAGATAGAGAGATATCACCTTATAAGGCAACTCAATAACTGTAAGCGTAACAATCTGTAAGGAACATATAATCTCCAAAAAGCCAAGATCAAGAGAAAGATACACAGAAATAAAAAAAACACATGATCCATATATAATAACAGAACCAATCACTGGAAAGATAAAACAATAAAAATGACAGAATAGTGATAATAAAGTGCAGCTAAACCAAACCAATCAAGCCAAACCAAATAGTCACAGATATCCACAAATAGTCCAAAAACTAAAAGACCAAAAGAAGAGTGCAGAGAGATAGAAATAAGAAAGATACAACAGAACTCTCCAAACACTCTCAAAATCAAGACCTATACATCATCTGCGACATCGGATAATATCTCTATCGGCGCATCGGGAGTATGCTCAACTCCACCCTCAGCAACAGTATGAGCCATCGCCGGGTCACTCTCAGTCACAACTGGAGGTGGTGGAAGTGGGGGCTCCGCAGAAGGTGGGGCCGCTGATGATGATGGTGCAGAAGGATCAGCAGGTGGTGGTGGGACTGTGGATGTGGATGGGCCAGTGCTAGTCGGCGCAGTAGGAGGGGGAGTAGTGGTAGGTGGAGGTGTATGTAATGACTGGTCAACCCCCAACTGGATCAAGATGGCCTCCAGCAAAGTCGTCATGTGGTCGACCCAGCCCTCGAGTCTGATCCGAGCCTCTCTCTCCTCCAACAATAACTCATGAACAGTCGGGAGAGGCACGGATGAAGAAAACTCTCCCTGGGCCTGAGCTTGAGCCTGAGATCGCTGTCTCAGCTTAAACTGTGCAATCTCCACCCGAGGATCAACCTCGTCATTAGAATCAAGCTCCTCAGCCTCTGTCGGCGTCCCTGAAGCTGCACCCTCAGTATCGGTGCCTGCGTCCCTCCTCCTCTTCACCCTCAATTTCGCCTTACCCTTTACTTTTCTCTTTTTCTGAGCATCAGAACGGCGGGCCGCTGTCTCACCGAATCGACTAGAGGCCTAAAGAATGGAATCTGTGGCCAACGGGACTAATCCGGCCCGCTCAATAACCCTATGTATAGGCCAAGCGCCCTTCAGATGGTGCTTGGCGGCAATGTACCACGTAGGCTGAACGAAAAAGTCGATATACAGGCGAGACAGATAGACACGCTGTCCTGTCCCAATGGAGTACAGAGCACGGACATACCACGGCGCAAATTTCTCGTGGTAGGACGTTATCAGAATACAATTGACCAATGCAAGGTGGAGGAGGTGGTAATTCTCAGTCAGAGACTTATCCTCGATGTTGGACTCGCCGTTCCAGAACTAAACGGCACCTCCTGTGAGCTCACGGATAATGGTGGTCGACGGGATCTCTGGGGCTCCTGGTAATGAGGGATAGAAACAGTCAGGGACCTCAGGAACCCCTAAAGCTGCAGAGATTGTGGCAGGACTGAAAACGATCTCGTGCCCTCGAAAGAATGATCGGTAGGTAAACGGGGCCGCGGGATCCTTGATCATGGAAGAGCAAGCTTTACGAACCCAGTGGATATTTATTTTCTTGGTCTAGGTCAACATGTCATACCACAATGGCATGTCTTTGATCCGTGCTAGGAACCATGGAGCGGCAAGCCATGGACTCCAATGGCCGCTCCAACATGACCTTCCGCGTATCGAAGTAGCGGTTGAACCAAACACGCTCCTCGGGGCTCCGGAACCCGTGGTCAGGTATGGGATCTGGTATAGCGAGATTCAGAGGTTTGGACTTGTGATATCCCGTGATAGGGTTCATTGCGGGGTCCTGAAAATAGAAGAAATACATAATAGAAATCAAAACAAGAAAGAAAAGAAAAGAAACTGAAACTGCTTGTGTTCGACCGATCGAACAATGTTCGATCGATTGAGAAAGGACAGAGTTCAAGCTCTTGATACTCTTTCGATCGATTGAGAAAGGGCTGGGTTCGAGCGATCGAACCCAGCTCGATCGATCAAGCACAACGAATGTGCGGTAACCACTTTCGAGAACAGAAAGGGCCCTCATACACACAAAACAAGACAAAACTAAAAAGGAACAGTTTTGAAAACCAATGGGGGGCACCCCCACAAGAAATGGAACAAATTGGAAAGAGGGGGTGACTTTAGGCCTTACCTCGGGTTAACTCGCGGAGGGGAGGATGTGATTTAGGATGATGATGATGATGTGGACCAAGGGCTCCCCGTATGCGTGAATGATGAGGGAAAGCTAAGAATCGCCCCGAGTGCTCCTCTGTGATCAATCGCTCTAAGATATGAAAGTGTGAGAGAAAATGAGGTGTACTGGAGACGCCTCGTTTAAATACAAGGCTCGATCGCTCGAGAAAGTTCGATCGATCGACAGTGCAATCGATTGAATACTCATCAAGCGCTCGAAGATCTGATACGGTCGATCGATCAAACACCCAAATTTTATAATAACCCTGAATTAAGAATTTAGCACCCCCAACAAGCCAACAATGTTCTAGACAAACAGAATAGTGAAAAACAGTGCATTTGACAGAACATGTAAGCCAAAACTCATCCTCAAAATAGAAAATTGCAATTTGATATAAATAAATCCTTTTAATAGCATCCATATTGCAACAATATTGCCCCCAACTGGTATTTAAAACCTTATTCAACTAAAGAAAACTAAAATAAAACTTAAACCAAAAATATTTTGTCAAGGATTACACTCCAATTGATAAAAGAAAGAACGATGAAAGAAAACAATTGAAGTGAACACTACTCTTCGAGCAAGAAGATTTCTTCTTCCACCAATGCTTCATTTTCTGCT
This sequence comes from Hydrangea macrophylla, assembly GCA_033977485.1. Lineage (NCBI taxonomy): Eukaryota > Viridiplantae > Streptophyta > Magnoliopsida > Cornales > Hydrangeaceae > Hydrangea > Hydrangea macrophylla. The sequence goes on along the minus strand of CM066990.1, from coordinate 4,494,947 downwards.
AAAACTTCGCATGTGGATTCCAAACTTGATGACTCCCTTTCCCAGAACAGTCGGAAAGCAGCAAGGACATCATCGAGCAAGTCTGAAGTCTCTAAGGAATTGAAAGCCCATGCAAGAGGTGATCCTATTGGAGACAAGGATAACGGAATGTAACTGTGCAATGGAATTTTCTCTTGCACCGGAGTGCCCAGGGGCCTTATGTAGGGCCCAAAGCCATAAATCATTTGATGTGGAAGGAAAAGAGGTGGGAACGGCAGATTCATAGTGACGATCCTGAAAAAACAACGAAAAGAAAAGAAATTAAATAAGAACTAAAGAAACGACAACAGAAGGAAAATAACTAAAATGAAGAAAACAGTGGAAGGACAAGTGATAATGAAGTAACCTCACTATTGGCATGAGACACCTATGTGCACTAGTAGGTAATGGGCATTGGAGCCGGAACAACAAATAGCTCAAGTGCACATAAATGTAGGGAACCGCTTCGATGACAAGGAAGTCATCCACAAAAGTGAATACAACATTGTGGCGTTCAGGCACCACATCCTGTAAGTCTTCCTCTTCCCATGGCTCCCACATGGAATCATTTTCCCATTGTTCCATCAGAGCCTCATCTATCTCCCAAACAACATACCCTTCAGACTCTCCTTCCTCTTCAGGAAATTCCATGTGTTCAAAAGGGTTGATTTGGAGGAGAGCAGGGTTGTAAGGGATGTACCCTTGAGTCAGGTCAATGACATCATCCGCTCCCGGACCTTCATATGGAGAGAGGCAAAAGGCTATCTCCTCAGCAGTCCAAGGGGGATTCGAATATTCTGAATCAGTGCAAGACCCAATTGAGTGGACATCATCACCTCTCATATTGAACAGCCTGCATGGGAGAGATAATATGAAACAGCAGATTAGAATCGAAATCACTTGTAGAGAAAGAGAAAAAGAAAATAAAAATGGAAAGGCAGCAAAAGTAAAGGTATACAACAACAACATGGGGAAAACGCTTAGCAGTTGGGATCAAGAGTAGTTGGGTTCATCCAGTTGGATGAACTCAGCCTCTATTTGGAAATTCTCCAAGAACAGTTTTAGCCTTTGGCCATTGACCTTGAAAATTACATCGTTCTTGGGGTTTATCAGCTCAACAGCCCCGTGTGGAAAGACAGATTTGACTATGAAAGGTCCTGTCCACCGGGATCGGAGTTTTCCAGGAAAAAGGTGGAGACGAGAGTCGTACAACAAGACTTTCTGCCCCGGCTCGAATGATTTACGACAAATTGTTCTGTCATGGCAAGCCTTCAACCTTTCCTTGTTTAGCTTGGCGCTGTCATATGCATCTCTACGTATTTCCTCTAATTCAGCCAATTGGAGTTTTCGGAGATGACCTCCCTCCTTGATGTCAAAGTTTAGTGAGCGTGTCGCCCAATATGCTTTATGCTCTATTTCGACCAGAAGGTGACATGCCTTACCATACACTAGCCTGAATGGGGACATCCCTAGGTTCGTTTTGTATGCAGTACGGTATGCCCATAGTGCATCAGTCAGTTTATATGCCCAATCCTTTCTGTTGAAACTAACCGTCTTTTCGAGGATATGCTTGATTTCTCGGTTAGCCAACTCCGCTTGCCCGTTTGTTTGTGGATGGTAGGCGAGAGCGATTTTATGCTTGACCCCATATTTCTTGAGTAGTGACTCCAAAGGCTTATTGCAGAAATGCGTGCCTTGGTCACTTATTAGGGCTTTCGGGGTTCCAAAATGCGATAGAATATGTTCCTTAAGAAAGGACATCACCGTTTTGTGGTCATTGCGTCTTGTTGATATCGCTTCTACCCACTTAGATACATACTCCACAGCGAGGAGTATATATTCGCAGTTGTTGGATTTAGGGAACGGGCCCATGAAGTCTATGCCCCAACAATCGAATATTTCAATCGTAATTATGGGGGTTAAGGGCATAGAGTTCCTTTTTGAAATTGTACCTAGCTGTTGACAACGTTGGCATGTTTTGCAGAAAGCGTAGGCATCTTTAAACAAAGTGGGCCAGTAGAAACCGCTATGTAGAATTTTTTGCGCGGTCTTTTGTGATGCGAAATGGCCACCGCATGCCTCAGAATGGCATGATGCTAAAATGACGGTTATATCCTCGTTTGGAACGCAATGTCTGATGACCTGATCAGCACAATACTTAAATAAGTACGGGTCATCAAAGAAGAAATGACGTGCGAAAGAGAGGAACCGCTTCCTGTCTGGTTTAGACCAATGACTTGGGGATTCTCCTGTGGCAAGATAATTTACTATATCAGCATACCAGGGTAGATCCAAAACAGTCATCAGTTGCTCATCTGGGAATTCATCCTTTATCGGTGTCGATTCGGTGTTATCAGCAAAAGTTAACCGAGATAGATGGTCGGCGACCACATTCTCTACTCCCTTTTTATCTTTGATCATTATATCGAATTCTTGGAGTAGGAGTATCCAACGGATAAGCCTCTGTTTCGCATCTTTCTTAGATAACAGGTACTTAAGGGCCGAGTGGTCTGTAAAACAGACTATTGGGGACCCTATCAGATAAGACCTGAATTTGTCCAGTGCGAAGACTATTGCCAGCAGCTCTTTTTCGGTAGTTGTATAGTTCATTTGAGCTTCATTGAGTGTTCGACTGGCATAGTAAATCACGTAAGGCTTATTATCCTTCCTCTGTCCTACGACTGCACCAATGGCGTAGTCACTGGCGTCGTACATTAACTCAAATGGCAAACCCCAGTCGGGTGCCTGTATAATCGGTGCGGAGGTAAGATGTTCTTTTAGTGCTTCAAATGATGTTTGACACTCTTCCGACCACTCAAAAGGTGTGTCTTTGACTAAGAGTTGGCACAGTGGTCGAGAGATCGCACTAAAATTTTGGATAAAGCGACGATAAAATCCCGCATGTCCCAGAAAAGATCGAATGTCTTTGACCGTACGAGGGACAGGTAGATTCGAGATTATATAGATTTTAGCTTTATCAACTTGGATACCTTGATCGGAGATAATGTGGCCAAGGACAATCCCTTTGGTTACCATGAAGTGACATTTTTCCCAGTTTAATACTAGGTGTTTGTCCTCGCATCTTGCTAATACTCTCTCAAGGTTTCCTAGGCAGTTATTGAAACTATGGCCAAACACTGAGAAGTCGTCCATGAAAACCTCCAATATCTGTTCGACCATGTCGCTGAATATACTTAGCATGCACCGCTGGAAGGTAGCAGGTGCATTGCATAGGCCAAAGGGCATACGGCGGTAGGCGAATGTACCGAACGGACATGTGAATGTCGTTTTCTCCTTATCTTCAGGAGCAATTTCTATTTGGTTATACCCACTATATCCATCCAAGAAACAATAGTACTTGTGACCCGCCACTCGTTCTAACATCTGATCCATAAATGGCAGTGGAAAGTGGTCCTTACGAGTCACAGTATTCAGTTTTCGGTAGTCAATACACATCCACCATTCAGTGGGGATGCGTGTTGGTACTAACTCACCCTCTTTATTTGGAATGACTATTATGCCAGCTTTCTTTGGCACTACTTGGGTCGGACTAACCCAAGGGTTATCAGAAATGGGATATATAATCACAACGTCAAGAAGTTTTAAGACTTCCTTCTTGACGACCTCCTGCATATTAGGATTCAGACGCCTTTACATTTGTCGCGAGGGTTTGGCGTCTTCCTCCAGATATATTTTATGGGTACAAATGGATAGGCTTATGCCTTTAAGGTCGGCAATAGTCCATCCTAATGCTCCCTTATGTTGTTTTAACACCTCGATTAACTTACCCTCTTGTTCAGCATTCAAAGTTGATGAAATTATGACAGGGTAAGTCTTTTCAGTTCCTAGGAAAGCGTATTTGAGCTCTTTTGGAAGCTCCTTTAATTCCAATTCGGGGAACTACATGTTCGAGGGCATGACTAACTTTATTTTGGGAGGCAGTGGTTCATATGGTGTTACCCACATGCATTCAGCTCTATCCTCCTCTAGTGTATCCAACATGAGGCAAGTGTGATTTAAAGCAGCATCGAATGGAGTAGACTCTTTAGGTTGATAGATAACATCGAATTGTGACACGACTACCTCCAAGGGATCTTTATAATCAACAACTGCCTCATCCTCGATGACTGTCTCTTTGTAATGAGCTTCTTCCTCATCTTCGTACTCTTCAGGTCTAGGATTGGAGAAGATTTTTATGGTTGTAGTCATGTTTTCGAACACAATGGTCATTGTACCACTTCTTATTTTTATTGAGGCATCGATTGTGTTTAGAAAAGGACGTCCGAATATCACCGGGATTTGTGTACCTGGGTTAGACAGGTTCGGTGTCTAAAATTACAAAATCAACCGGGAAAACAAATGAGTCTATCTGCACAAGGACGTCTTCCAACACTCCTCTCGGGTATTTGACCGACCTATCTGCCAATTGTAATGCAACTCGGGTGGGTTTGTATTCGCCTAGCCCTAGTTGTTTATAGACTGAATATGGCAGAAGGTTGACGCTTGCTCCTAAGTCGAGGAGTGCGTTATCTATTCTCTGATTCCCAATTTGACATGAGACAGTGGGAGTACCGGGGTCTTTGAGTTTCAGAGGCAATTCGTTTTGGATGATTGAGCTTGCTTGGCAAGCAACGTAAGCGTGTTTCTTCACACTTTGCCTCCTCTTGACCATGCATAAATCTTTAAGATATTTCGCATAAGCCGGTACTTGTTTAAATAATTCCATGAAATCCTGATTCTTTGTCTCATTTCTTGGTTTCTTAAGCCTTTGAGGGTAAGGCGCAGGGAAAAGGCATTTTGGTAATTCGTCATTAACGGGCTCCTTTCCGGGCCTTCTCTCAACTTCTTCCACTACTTTAGGAGCTTCAGTATTTGTCCCTAATGGTTCATCACTAGTAGTTGGCTCCTCTTCTTGAGTAGCAGGTTTGTTTGTATTGACCACTTCGTCCTCCTCATACTCTTCGGGAGTAGAGGTAGGCATATTTTGCCCTATAATCTTGCCGCTTCTTAGAGTCGTCACGGCTTTATCTTGTTCATGATTAGGGGGACCGTTGTTGTATCCCTTAGGGTTTTGAAGTGGTTGGGCAGGAAATGTTCCACCCGATCCCTCTTGTCGTGCATCCATCCTATCTAACGTCGCAGACATTTTACTCATCATTTGAATTAATTGTTGCATTAAGTTGACGTTAGACATAGGATCTTCCTCTTGCACCTTTTTGTGCAGAGGAACGTACACATTAGATTGTTGATTATTAGGAGGTAGCACTTGGTTATAATTATTAGATCTGTTTTGATTGTATGGCTGGGACTGCCTATTGTATTGCCCTTGATATAGGTTATTGTTATTGTAGGGCTGCTGTTGTTGGTGTTGATTTTTGGTCCCAACATCATTTTTCCAATCAAAACCAGGGTGATTCCATCGATTGTTATTATTTTGTGAATTATTGTTGTTATAGGAATTCCCTGTCCCCCTATACCCTTGCATGGCATTCATTTCCATGGGGGGTTGTTCTTGAAAATACGGCACATTGGGACAATATTGGGTAATGTGCCCCAGCATATTGCACGTGCCGCATGGTTCTTCAGGTAAATTCTGCCTCGAACTTCCTCCTTTCATACCTAACTCCTCTACTTTCTTAGCTAGTTCTTCGTATTTAGTCATGAGTTGATCTTCATTGTTTAGTTGATATAGGCTTTTCTCTTCTACACAGGATATCTGTGAGCGTGAGATATCGTCAGAATTCGACCATTCATGAGCATATTCGGCCAACCATTCGAAGTGGGCTTCCGCCTCTTCGGTATTTTTATGGAGAAATGGGCCAGAGCTCATGGTTTCAACCAACTTTTTCGTCTCACCGTTTAACCCATTATAAAAGAAGCTGATTGTTCGCCATTTCTCGAATCCATGTTGTGGGCACGAGAGAAGCAGATCTTTGAAACGCTCCCATGTTTGAGTGAAGGTTTTGTTGTTCTTTTGTTTATAAGAATTTATTTGGCGTTGAAGATCAGTGGTCATGCGAGTTGGATAAAATTTCTTAAGAAATGCGGTGTTCATCACCCGCCAGGTGAAGATTGAATTGGGTTTTAGGGTGAGTAACCACGCCTTTGCCTTATCCTTCAAGGTGAAAGGAAATAGCATTAGACGTGTCACGTCCACAGGACAGTTTTGTGAGAATGTTTTGCAAACATCCTCGAAGTCCTTGACATGTAAGTACGCCTTCTCATTTTCCATCCCATGAAAGGTGGGAAGAAGTTGGATCATCCCATTGCAAAATTGAAATTCGCCATTATGTAGTGGGATTAGAATGCAAGAGGGAGTAGGTGCGTGTTCTGGTTGCATGAGATCGCACAAAGGACGCAGTGAGTCATCCAATTGTACCACCAGATTGTCACCCATTGATTCAGTAGTAGTAGCTACAGGGTTAATAGAACTAGAGGAATCTGATAAGTAGAGCGGATTTTCAAAAATTCCTTCGATGGAATTGTTGGGCATGAACGAAGAGACTTCCTAAGGAGAGTGTTTTACCTAAAGGACTAAAAGAAAAAGGAAAAAAAAAAGCAAAAAAAGATTAAGAAAGATTGAGGTAACCTAAGTATTAACTCGTCGCCTTCCCCGGCAACGGCGCCAAAAACTTGACACGACTAAAAAGTTGTGTGCGCTTGTGCTATACCCAAGTGTAGGTAATCATGCAAGTAGTAAACTGGATTAAGTCCAGGTCGATCCAATAGGGAAGGATGAGAATTAATTTACCTAGATTAAACTCAAAAAGAAAACAAAATTCAATGTTTTGAGAGAAATGTAGAACATAAAGTTCTACGATTAACAACTACTAAAATTAAAAGCAGCTAAATTAACTTAACTAACGATTGACTATTTAACTAAAGCAACATTTTAAAAATGGTTTTTCTTAATAAAAGGAAAGTGTTGGGATCACACGAATCCACTATGACCCAGCCATCTACCATGCAATTGTAGTTAAGCTCAATGGAGTACAACTTCTATAGTATTCCGTACTTCTCTAAGGATATAGAATCAATAGTCCTTTCATGGCCGGGACTATATCATCTCAATTAAGTTTGAAATACACAAAGGTGGTTTAATTCAATAGTTAAGACTCGCACCTACAATGGTGTGAGCATTGAGGGTGGTTTGCAAAATTTATTAAAAGAAAATGCCTTAAGGCTTAGAGTTTAAAGACTGTTTTGACAAACTGAGCATTTGGGGATAGTTTGATAACGAATCAGTAAAGCAGAAAGTCTTGGAATACTGTATAAGATGTTCTCAAGAATCAGAGGATTCGATCGATCGACGCGCTTTCGATCGATCGAACTCTTCATCTCTCGATCGATCGAACAACCTTCGATCGCTCGACTAAGTCTCCGGTCCGATCGATCGAACTACATCCGATCGATCGAACACATGAATAGAAATACTGCATGGCAGAGGCCTGAAATCACAGTTTCATCGTGATTTCCCAACCTCGAACTACTCAGACATGGTCTGGGAAGTCTCAGATCTATTTTCAACGTAAAGGTTCATTACGGTATCGTTTGTTTGTGAGTTTTTCATTAAAACTACGAAAACTAATGATTTCAACTTATCTAGCATGCAATACTACGAGATTGAGGGCTAAACTATGATTAACTAAGTGCAGAATGTAAACAAAACAATAGTAAGTAACCTGGAATGAAGAAACTTGTATTAAACTATAGAAAATCCAAGCTAACAATGATGAATCTTGATAAAACCTACAAAAACACAAGTAAAACTCTCTTCTCTCTATGAAAACTAATGAAAACCAAGTGTGGGCGTCCTCTGGGACGTAAACAAAATGAGTATATATAGTAGAAGCCTAATGCTAGGGTTAAAAACCCGTTTCTGTTGCGTGCGCGTATAATCTGATAAAAGGCATGTTCGATCGATCGAACAACTCTCGATCGATCGAACTTCTTCGAGCGCTTGAGCTTTACTCAATCGATCGAACTCTGAATTTCAGCTTTTGATTGTCTTCATTAGAATTCAACACTTCCTTTTATCGTTATCTTCCAATCTTGTACACAGCAGCATTAACCTGCACAAATAACCACTAAAACAATACCACTTATCATAGTTTAATCACAATGTGTAAAAACTGGTATTGTAATTCAAACTGCAGATAAACCGAGTTGTAGACTTTTCTAGTGTATTTTCTTCTTTTAGCGCGGTTGTATTTTACACATACCCCCGCTTGTCACAACCCCCAACTAGCAATTTGCTAGTCCCTAGCAATAAAGCGAAAATAAAAAACAAGCTTACTACTACTACAACGACTAAAGTAAAGAAAATAAAACAAAAGCAAACTAATCTAGTTAGAAAGAGACGCTACCTAACTCACTTTCGCAGGAATCGCGGTTATATTTAGCAAATGCAACAAGCCGTTAAACCCCTAGGTTTCCCTAGTGGTCGAGTGTTGTCTCGTGAGGGTTTGCAGTGAATATACCCACAAAATTCTCAATTTTAAGCTCAAACAGATATAGAACAACTTATAAACATTCTTCCCCATTCGACTATCAATTTAGCTCTACAACACATACCAACCTCATACAAACCATGAAGAAACCCACATGTTCCTCATGTCACCGAGATAAATATACATATGCATTACATTCATGTATCCGTGTGTGTGTAAAGATTACAGCTATGCATCCAACTTTATTTAGAATTGTTCAGACTATCATACTTTTGGAACTCGTAGTTTCAACTCAATTCTCACATGGGTTTACACTCAAAAATGAACATCTCATAGAAACTTGTTTAGAAATGGTCGCTCATGGTGTGAAAGCTTTAATAAGAATGATGTTCTGGCTACTAGTGTTTCACACCCAACTCGATAAAAGACGAACATTTAGAGTAATATAGTCTCATGAAAGGAATGCTACTTACTAGAGGAGCGAAATACCGTGGATACTCAAATTGCACGTTCATATTCAAACTAAGTTGTTAAAAATCATTAAGACTTTGACTTTTCGGCTTTTATTTAGTGGGATAGAGATAAGAGAGGCGAGATGTGCACATCCTTAGCATATGATGGAGACTAGTTTATTTCTTCTTTATTCCAAACATTCTCTATTCTCATATATGTTCATGTCTTCTTACTCCTTCTTCTTTCCTTTTCTCTTTTTTTTTTTTATATATATATTTTCAACATCTCCTTGCATATTTTCTTTTTATAATGTCCTTCCCACAACTACACCCTTCTCGTCACATACTTCAACAGTTTTAATCGCCTTAGATGTGCAATCGGGTTTATAAAGGCTTTTATATTGGCAATATTTAATCAGTGTGGGGTCAAGAGATTCTTGGATGTTGATACAGGGATATGAAAAAGGGTAAGGAATGAATAACGATGGCTTAACTCATTTTCTTAACTTCTTAGTTTTAGCACTTCAGTGTTCATTGAGTTTGATTGGTAAATCGTGAACGTTCTCCTCTAATAAACAGCCTAAATGAAAATTTTCGAGACTATTCAATGAATTTAAGATATATTCAAGAAAAATAATTCGTATTTAATGTGACAATTCCCTCAGAATTGAAGATTGGGTTCAAAAACTCACTAAGGGTCATTAGTTTCCACTATTTTTTCGTGAAGCATAAAAGTCATATTAATTCTTATTTTCAGTTTTGTGCATAGCTATTAACACGTGCAAATGGATGTTAGATACTAGAATGGTCAACATATGCATTCATCTTAGTGAAGCTAGAAAAAACTCGTGAACTTAATTCATAAAGGGATGAGATCAATAGGAATGTATCATTGCTTAATGGCAGCTAAATAGGAATGAATATTTAAAATAATCTACCAATAAAGTTCATAATAAGAGAAAATTTCAAAAAAAATTTTTTTTTATTTTTTTTTATTTTTAAATGAAACGTTTGGTTAAATGTTTGGTTTGTGAAAGAGATTGTGTGAAATGTGCAATAAAGTGAATCAGATTGCTAAGTAAAGTGAAACATGCTCAGGTGATACTCTATCTACATCCTACCCCCAACTGAAAATTACGATGACCTCAGAAGTTGATTTTCAAAAATAGATAGAGAGATATCACCTTATAAGGCAACTCAATAACTGCAAGCGTAACAATCTGTAAGGAACATGCAATCTCCAAAAAGCCAAGATCAAGAGAAAGATACACAGAAATAAAAAAAACACATGATCCATATATAATAACAGAACCAATCACTGGAAAGATAAAACAATAAAAATGACAGAACAGTGATAATAAAGTGCAGCTAAACCAAACCAATCAAGCCAAACCAAATAGTCACAAATATCCACAAATAGTCCAAAAACTAAAAGACCAACAGAAGAGAGCAGAGAGAGAGAAATAAGAAAGATACAACAGAACTCTCCAAACACTCTCAAAATCACAACCTACACATCATCTGCGACGTCAGATAATATCTCTATCGGCGCATCGGGAGTATCCTCAACTCCACCCTCAGCAACAGTATGAGCCGTCGCCGGGTCACTCTCACCTTCTGCGGAGCCCCCACTTCCACCACCTCCAGTTATTGAGTTGCCTTATAAGGTGATATCTCTCTATCTATTTTTGAAAATCAACTTCTGAGGTCATCGTAATTTTCAGTTGGGGGTAGGATGTAGATAGAGTATCACCTGAGCATGTTTCACTTTACTTAGCAATCTGATTCACTTTATTGCACATTTCACACAATATCTTTCACAAACCAAACATTTAACCAAACGTTTCATTTCAAAAAAAAAATTAAAATTTTTTTTGAAATTTTCTTTTATTATGAACTTTATTGGTAGATTATTTTAAATATTCATTACTATTTAGCTGCCATTAAGCAATGATACATTCCTATTGATCCCATCCCTTTATGAATTAAGTTCACAGGTTTTTTCTAGCTTCACTAAGATGAATGCATATGTTGACCATTCTAGTATCTAACATCCATTTGCACGTGTTAATAGCTATGCACAAAACTGAAAATAAGAATTAATATAACTTTTATGCTTCACGAAAAAATAGTGGAAACTAATGACCCTTAGTGAGTTTTTGAACCCAATCTTCAATTCTGAGGGAATTCTCACATTAAATTCGAATTATTTTTCTTAAATATATCTTAAATTCATTGAATAGTCTCGAAAATTTTCATTTAAGCTGTTTATTAGAGGAGAACGTTTAGGATTTACCAATCAAACTCAATGAACACTGAAGTGCTAAAACTAAGAAGTTAGAAAAATGAGTTAAGCCATCGTTATTCATTCCTTACCCTTTTTCATATACCTGTATCAACATCCAAGAATCTCTTGACCCCACACTGATTAAATATTGCCAATATAAAAGCCTCTATAAACCCGATTGCAAATCTAAGGCGATTAAAACTGTTGAAGTATGTGACGAGAAGGGTGTAGTTGTGGGAAGGACATTATAAAAAGAAAATATGCAAGGAGATGTTGAAAAAAAAAAAGAGAAAAGGAAAGAAGAAGGAGTAAGAAGACATGAACATATATGAGAATAGAGGATGTTTGGAATAAAGAAGAAATAAACTAGTCTCCATCATATGCTAAGGATGTGCACATCTCGCCTCTCTTATCTCTATCCCACTAAATGAAAGTCGAAAAGTCAAAGTCTTAATGATTTTTAACAACTTAGTTTGAGTATGAACGTGCAATTTGAGTATCCACAGTATTTCGCTCCTCTAGTAAGTAACATTCCTTTCATGAGACTATATTACTCTAAATGTTCGTCTTTTATCGAGTTGGGTATGAAACACTAGTAGCCAGAACATCATTCTTATTAAAGCTTTCATACCATGAGCGACCATTTCTAAACAAGTTTCTGTGAGATGTACATTTTTGAGTTTAAACCCATGTGAGAATAGAGTTGAAACTACGAGTTCCAAAAGTATGATAGTCTGAAAAATTCTAAATAAAGTTGAATGCATAGCTGTTGACTTTACACACGCACGGATACATGAATGTAATGCATATGTATATTTATCTCGATGACATGAGGAACATGTGGGTTTCTTCATGGTTTGTATGAGGTTAGTATGTGTTGTACAGCTAAATTGATAGTCGAATGGGGAAGAATGTTTATAAGTTGTTCTATATCTGTTTGAGCTTAAAATTGAGAATTTTATGGGTATATTCACTGCAAACCCTCATGAGACAACACTCGTCCACTAGGGAAACCTAGGGGTTTAACGGCTTGTTCCATTTGCTAAATGTAACCGCGATTCCTGCGAAAGTGAGTTAGGTAGCGTCTCTTTCTAACTAGATTAGTTTGCTTTAGTTTTATTTTCTTTACTTTAGTCGTTGTAGTAGTAGTAAGCATGTTTTTTATTTTTGCTTTATTGCTTGGGACTAGAAAATCGCGAGTTGGGGGTTGTGACAAGCGGGGGTATTTGTAAAATACAACCGCGTTAAAAGAAGAAAATACACTATAAAAGTCTACAACTCCTCGGTTTATCTGCAGTTTGAATTACAATACCAGTTTTTACACATTGTGATTAAACTATGATAAGTGGTATTGTTTTAGTGGTTATTTGTGCAGGTTAATGCTGCTGTGTACAAGATTGGAAGATAACGATAAAAGGAAGTGTTGAATTCTAATGAAGACAATCAAAAGCTGAAATTCAGAGTTCGATCGATTGAGTAAAGCTCAAGCGCTCGAAGAAGTTCGATCGATCGAGAGTTGTTCGATCGATCGAACATGCCTTTTATCAGATTATACGCGCACGCAGCAGAAACGGGTTTTTAACCCTAGCATTAGGCTTCTACTATATATACTCGTTTTGTTTACGTTCCAGAGGACGCCCACACTTGGTTTTCATTAGTTTTCATAGAGAGAAGAGAGTTTTACTTGTGTTTTTGTAGGTTTTATCAAGATTCATCATTGTTAGCTTGGATTTTCTATAGTTTAATACAAGTTTCTTCATTCCAGGTTACTTACTATTGTTTTGTTTACATTCTGCACTTAGTTAATCGTAGTTTAGCCTTCAATCTCGTAGTATTGCATGCTAGATAAGTTGAAATCATTAGTTTTCGTAGTTTTAATGAAAAACTCACAAACAAATGATACCGTAATGAACCTTTACGTTGAAAATAGATCTGAGACTTCCCAGACCATGTCTGAGTAGTCGAGCGATCGAAGGTTGTTAGATCGATCGAGAGATGAAGAGTTCAATCGATCGAAAGCGCGTCGATCGATCGAATCCTCTGATTCTTGAGAACATCTTATACAGTATTCCAAGACTTTGTCAAACTGTCCCCAAATGCTCAGTTTGTCAAAACAGTCTTTAAACTCTAAGCCTTAAGGCATTTTCTTTTAATATATTTTGCAAACCACCCTCAATGCTCACACCATTGTAGGTGCGAGTCTTAACTATTGAATTAAACCACCTTTGTGTATTTCAAACTTAATTGAGATGATATAGTCCCGGCCATGAAAGGACTATTGATTCTATATCCTTAGAGAAGTACGGAATACTGTAGAAGTTGTACTCCATTGAGCTTAACTGCAATTGCATGGTAGATGGCTGGGTCATAGTGGATTCGTGTGATCCCAACACTTTCCTATTATTAAGAAAAACAGTTTTTAAAATCTTGCTTTAGTTAAATAGTCAATCGTTAGTTAAGTTAATTTAGCTGCTTTTTATTTTGGTAGTTGTTAATCGTAAAACTTTGTGTTCTACATTTCTCTCAAAACAATGAATTTTGTTTTCTTTTTGAGTTTAATCTAGGTAAATTAATTCTCATCCTTCCCTGTGGGATCGACCTGGACTTAATCCAGTTTACTACTTGCACGATTACCTACACTTGGGTATAGCACAAGCGCACACAACTTTTTAGTCGTGTCAAGTTTTTACCTACACTTGGGAAGGCGACGAGTTAATACTTAGGTTACCTCAATCTTTCTTAATCTTTTTTTGCTTTTATTTTCCTTTTTCTTTTAGTCCTTTAGGTCAAACACTCTCCTTAGGAACTCTCTTCGTTCATGCCCAACAATTCCATCGAAGGAATTTTTGAAAATCCGCTCTACTTATCAGATTCCTCTAGTTCTATTAACCTTGTAGCTACTCCTACTGAATCAATGGGTGATAATAAAAGTGAAAATGGTGACAATCTGGTGGTACAATTGGACGACTCACTGCGTCCTTTGTGCAATATCATGCAACCAGAACATGCACCTACTCCCTCTTGCATTCTAATCCCACCACATAATGGTGAATTTCAATTTCACATTGGGATGATCCAACTTCTTCCCACCTTTTATGGGATGGAAAATGAGAAGGCGTACTTACATGTCAAGGACTTCGAGGATGTTTGCAAAACATTCTCACAAAACTGTCCTGTGGACGTGACACGTCTAATGCTATTTCCTTTCACCTTGAAGGATAAGGCAAAGGCATGGTTACTCACCCTAAAACCCAATTCAATCTTCACCTGGCAGGCGATGAACACCGCATTTCTTAAGAAATTTTATCCAACTCGCATGACCACTGATTTTCAATGCCAAATCAATTCTTATAAACAAAAGAGCAACAAAACCTTCACTCAAACATGGGAGCGTTTCAAAGATCTGCTTCTCTCGTGCCCACACCATGGATTCGAGAAATGGCGAACAATCAGCTTCTTTTATAATGGGTTAAACGGTGAGATGAAAAAGTTGGTTGAAACCATGAGCTCAGGCCCATTTCTCCGTAAAAAAACCGAAGAGGCGGAAGCCCACTTCGAATGGTTGGCCGAATATGCTCATGAATGGTCGAATTCTGATGATATCTCACGCTCACAGATATCCTGTGTAGAAGAGAAAAGCCTATATCAACTAAACAATGAAGATCAACTCATGACTAAATACGAAGAACTAGCTAAGAAAGTAGAGGAGTTAGGTATGAAAGGAGGAAGTTTGAGGCAGAATTTACCTGAAGAACCATGTGGCACGTGCAATATGCTGGGGCACATTACCCAATATTGTCCCAATGTGCCGTATTTTCAAGAACAACCCCCCATGGAAATGAATGCCATGCAAGGGTATAGGGGGACAGGGAATTCCTATAACAACAATAATTCACAAAATAATAACAATCGATGGAATCACCCTGGTTTTGATTGGAAAAATGATGCTGGGACCAAAAATCAACACCAACAACAGCAGCCCTACAATAACAATAACCTATATCAAGGGCAATACAATAGGCAGTCCCAGCCATACATTTAAAACAGATCTAATAATTATAACCAAGTGCTACCTCCTAATAATCAACAATCTAATGTGTACGTTCCTCCGCACAAAAAGGTGCAAGAGGAAGATCCTATGTCTAACGTCAACTTAACGCAACAACTAATTCAAATGATGAGTAAAATATCTGCGACGTTAGATAGGATGGATGCACGACAAGAGGGATCGGGTGGAACATTTCCTGCCCAGCCACTTCAAAACCCTAAGGGATACAACAACGGTCCCCCTAATCATGAACAAGCTAAAGCCGTGACGACTCTAAGAAGCAGCAAGATTATAGGGCAAAATATGCCTACCTCTACTCCCGAAGAATATGAGGAGGACGAAGTGGTCAATACAAACGAACCTGCTACTCAAGAAGAGGAGCCAACTACTAGTGATGAACCATTAGGGATAAATACTAAAGTTCCTAAAGTAGTGGAAGAAGTTGAGAGAAGGCCCGGAAAGGAGCCCGTTAATGACGAATTACCAAAATGCCTTTTCCCTGTGCCTTACCCTCAAAGGCTTAAGAAACCAAGAAATGAGACAAAGAATCAGGAGTTCATGGAATTATTTAAACAAATAAAAATAAACCTCCCACTCCTTGATGCAATTAAACAAGTACCGGCTTATGCGAAATATCTTAAAGATTTATGCACGGCCAAGAGGAGGCAAAGTGTGAAGAAACACGCTTACGTTGCTTGCCAAGCAAGCTCAATCATCCAAAACGAATTGCCTCTGAAACTCAAAGACCCCGGTACTCCCACTGTCTCATGTCAAATTGGGAATCAGAGAATAGATAACGCACTCCTCAACTTAGGAGCAAGCGTCAACCTTCTGCCATATTCAGTCTATAAACAACTAGGGCTAGGCGAATATAAACCCACCCGAGTTGCATTACAATTGGCAGATAGGTCGGTCAAATACCCAAGAGGAGTGTTAGAAGACGTCCTTGTGCAGATAGACTCATTTGTTTTCCTGGTTGATTTTGTAATTTTAGACACCGAACCTGTGTCTAACCCAGGTACACAAATCCCGGTGATATTCGGACGTCCTTTTCTAAACACAATCGATGCCTCAATAAAAATAAGAAGTGGTACAATGACCATTGTGTTCAGAAACATGACTGCAACCATAAAAATCTTCTCCAATCCTAGACCTGAAGAGTACGAAGATGAGGAAGAAGCTCATTACATCGAGACAGTCATCGAGGATGAGGCAGATGTTGTTGATTATAAAGATCCCTTGGAGGTAGTCATGTCACAATTTGATGTTATCTATCAACCTAAAGAGTCTACTCCATTGGATGCTACTTTAAATCACACTTGCCTCATGTTGGATACACTAGAGGAGGATAGAGCTGAATGCATGTGGGTAACACCATATGAACCACTGCCTCCCAAAACAAAGTTAGTCATGCCCTCGAACATGCAGTTCCCCGAATTGGAATTAAAGGAGCTTCCAAAAGAGCTCAAATACACTTTCCTAGGGACTGAAAAGACTTACCCTGCCATAATTTCATCAACTTTGAATGCTGAACAAGAGGGTAAGTTAATCAAGGTGTTAAAACAACATAAGGGAGCATTAGGATGGACTATTGCCGACCTTAAAGGCATAAGCCCATCCATTTGTACCCATAAAATATATCTGGAGGAAGACGCCAAACCCTCGCGACAAATGCAAAGGCGTCTGAATCATAATATGCAGGAGGTCGTCAAGAAGGAAGTCGTAAAACTTCTTGACAATGGGATTATATATCCCATTTCTGATAGCCCTTGGGTTAGTCCGACCCAAGTAGTGCCAAAGAAAGCTGGCATAACAGTCATTCCAAATAAAGAGGGCGAGTTAGTACCAACACGCATCCCCACTGGATGGCGGATGTGTATTGACTACCGAAAATTGAATACTGTGACTCATAAGGACCACTTTCCACTGCCATTTATGGATCAGATGTTAGAACGAGTGGCGGGTCACAAGTACTATTGTTTCTTGGACGGATATAGTGGGTATAACCAAATAGAAATTGCTCCTGAAGATAAGGAGAAAACGACATTCACATGTCCGTTCGGTACATTCGCCTACCGCCGTATGCCCTTTGGCCTATGTAATGCACCTGCTACCTTCCAGCGGTGCATGCTAAGTATATTCAGCGACATGGTCGAACAGATATTGGAGGTTTTCATGGACGACTTCTCAGTGTTTGGCCATAGTTTCAATAACTGCCTAGAAAACCTTGAGAGAGTATTAGCAAGATGCGAGGACAAACACCTAGTATTAAACTGGGAAAAATGTCACTTCATGGTAACCAAAGGGATTGTCCTTGGCCACATTATCTCCGATCAAGGTATCCAAGTTGATAAAGCTAAAATCGATATAATCTCGAATCTACCTGTCCCTCGTACGGTCAAAGACATTCGATCTTTTATGGGACATGCAGGATTTTATCGTCGCTTTATCCAAAATTTTAGTGCGATCTCTCGACCACTGTGCCAACTCTTAGTCAAAGACACACCTTTTGAGTGGTCGGAAGAGTGTCAAACATCATTTGAAGCACTAAAAGAACACCTTACCTCCGCACCGATTATACAGGCACCCGACTGGGGTTTGCCATTTGAGTTAATGTGCGACGCCAGTGACTATGCCATTGGTGCAGTCCTAGGACAGAGGAAGGATAATAATCCTTACGTGATTTACTTCGCCAGTCGAACACTCAATGAAGCTCAAATGAACTATACAACAACCGAAAAAGAGCTGCTGGCAATAGTCTTCGCACTGGACAAATTCAGGTCTTATCTGATAGGGTCCCCAATAGTCTGTTTTACAGACCACTCGGCCCTTAAGTACCTGTTATCTAAGAAAGATGCGAAACAGAGGCTTATCCGTTGGATACTCCTACTCCAAGAATTCGATATAACGATCAAAGATAAAAAGGGAGTAGAGAATGTGGTCGCCGACCATCTATCTCGGTTAACTTTTGTTGATAACACCGAATCCACACCGATAAAGGATGAATTCCCAGATGAGCAACTGATGCCTGTTTTGGATCTACCCTGGTATGCTGATATAGTAAATTATCTTTCCACAGGAGAAACCCCAAGTCATTGGTCTAAACCAGACAGGAAGCGGTTCCTCTCTTTCGCACATCATTTCTTCTTTGATGACCCGTACTTATTAAAGTATTGTGCTGATCAGGTCATCAGACGTTGCGTTCCAAACGAGGATATAACCGTCATTTTAGCATCATGCCATTCTGAGGCATGCGGTGGCCATTTCGCATCACAAAAGACCGCGCAAAAAATTCTACATAGCGGTTTCTACTGGCCCACTTTGTTTAAAGATGCCTACGCTTTCTGCAAAACATGCCAACGTTGTCAACAGCTAGGTACAATTTCAAAAAGGAACTCTATGCCCTTAACCCCCATAATTACGATTGAAATATTCGATTGTTGGGGCATAGACTTCATGGGCCCGTTCCCTAAATCCAACAACTGCGAATATATACTCCTCGCTGTGGAGTATGTATCTAAGTGGGTAGAAGCGATATCAACAAGACGTAATGACCACAAAACGGTGATGTCCTTTCTTAAGGAACATATTCTATCGCATTTTGGAACCCCGAAAGCCCTAATAAGTGACCAAGGCACGCATTTCTGCAATAAGCCTTTGGAGTCACTACTCAAGAAATATGGGGTCAAGCATAAAATCGCTCTCGCCTACCATCCACAAACAAACGGGCAAGCGGAGTTGGCTAACCGAGAAATCAAGCATATCCTCGAAAAGACGGTTAGTTTCAACAGAAAGGATTGGGCATATAAACTGACTGATGCACTATGGGCATACCGTACTGCATACAAAACGAACCTAGGGATGTCCCCATTCAGGCTAGTGTATGGTAAGGCATGTCACCTTCTGGTCGAAATAGAGCATAAAGCATATTGGGCGACACGCTCACTAAACTTTGACATCAAGGAGTGAGGTCATCTCCGAAAACTCCAATTGGCTGAATTAGAGGAAATACGTAGAGATGCATACGACAGCGCCAAGCTAAACAAGGAAAGGTTGAAGGCTTGCCATGACAGAACAATTTGTCGTAAATCATTCGAGCCGGGGCAGAAAGTCTTGTTGTACGACTCTCGTCTCCACCTTTTTCCTGGAAAACTCCGATCCCGGTGGACATGACCTTTCATAGTCAAATCTGTCTTTCCACACAGGGCTGTTGAGCTGATAAACCCCAAGAACGATGTAATTTTCAAGGTCAATGGCCAAAGGCTAAAACCGTTCTTGGAGAATTTCCAAATAGAGGCTGAGTTCATCCAACTGGATGAACCCAACTACTCTTGATCCCAACTGCTAAGCGTTTTCCCCACGTTGTTGTTGTATACCTTTACTTTTGCTGCCTTTCTGTTTTTATTTTCTTTTTCTCTTTCTCTGCAAGTGATTTCGATTCTAATCTGCTATTTCATATTATCTCTCCCATGCAGGCTGTTCAATATGAGAGGTGATGATGTCCACTCAATTGGGTCTTGGGCTGATTCAGAATATTCGAATCCCCCTTGGACTGCTGAGGAGATAGCTTTCTGCCTCTCTCCATATGAAGGTCCGGGAGCGGATGATGTCGTTGACCTGACTTAAGGGTACATCCCTTACAACCCTGCTCTCCTCCAAATCAACCCTTTTGAACACATGGAATTTCCTGAAGAGGAAGGAGAGCTTGAAGGGTATGTTGTTTGGGAGATAGATGAGGCTCTGATGGAACAATGGGAAAATGATTCCATGTGGGAGCCGTGGGAAGAGGAAGACTTATAGGATGTGGTGCCTGAACGCCACAATGCTGTATTCACTTTTGTGGATGACTTCCTTGTCATCGAAACGGTTCCCTACATTTATGTGCACTTGAGCTATTTGTTGTTCCGGCTCCAATGCCCATTACCTGCTAGTGCACATAGGTGTCTCATGCCAATAGTGAGGTTACTTCGTTATCACTTGTCCTTCCACTGTTTTCTTCATTTTAGTTATTTTCCTTCTATTGTCGTTTCTTTAGTTCTTATTTAATTTTTTTTCTTTTCGTTGTTTTATCAGGATCGTCACTATGAATCTGCCATTCCCACCTCTCTTCCTTCCACATCAAATGATTCATGGCTTTGGGCCCTACATAAGGCCCCCGGGCACTCCGCTGCAAGAGGAAATTCCGTTGCACAGTTACACTCCGTTATCCTTGTCTCCAACAGGATCACCTCTTGCATGGGCTTTCAATTCCTTAGAGACTTCAGACTTGCTCGATGATGTCCTTGCTGCTTTTCGACCGTTCTGGGAAAGGGAGTCATCAAGTTTGGAATCCACATGCAAAGTTTTAGCGGAAAATGAAGCATTGGTGGAAGAAGAAATCTTCTTGCTCGAAGAGTAGTGTTCACTTCAATTGTTTTCTTTCATCGTTCTTTCTTTTATCAATTGGAGTGTAATCCTTGACAAAATATTTTTTGGTTTAAGTTTTATTTTAGTTTTCTTTAGTTGAATAAGGTTTTAAATACCAATTGGGGGCAATATTGTTGCAATATGGATGCTATTAAAAGGATTTATTTATTTCAAATTGCAATTTTCTATTTTGAGGATGAGTTTTGGCTTACATGTTCTGTCAAATGCACTGTTTTTCACTATTCTATTTGTCCAGAACATTGTTGGCTTGTTGGGGGTGCTAAATTCTTAATTCAGGGTTATTATAAAATTTGGGTGTTCGATCAATCGAACTCATCTCGATCGATCGACAGTATCAGATCTTCGAGTGCTTGATGAGTATTCAATCGATTGCACTGTCGATCAATCGAACTTTCTCGAGCGATCGAGCCTTGTATTTAAACGAGGCGTCTCCAGTACACCTTCTTAGTTTCTCTTACACTTTCATATCTTCGAGCGATTGACCACAGAGGAGCACTCGGGGCGATTCTTAGCTTTCCCTCATCATTCACGCATACGGGGAGCCCTTGGTCCACATCATCATCATCATCCTAAATCACATCCTCCCCTCTGCGAGTTAACCCGAGGTAAGGCCTAAAGTCACCCCCTCTTTCCAATTTGTTCCATTTCTTGTGGGGGTGCCCCCCATTGGTTTTCAAAACTGTTCCTTTTTAGTTTTGTCTTGTTTTGTGTGTGTGAGGGCCCTTTCTGTTCTCGAAAGTGGTTACCGCACATTCACTGTGCTCGATCGATCGAGCTGGGTTCGATCGCTATAACCCAGCCCTTTCTCAATCGATCGAAAGAGTATCGAGCGATCGAACTCTGTCCTTTCTCAATCGATCGAACATTGTTCGATCGGTCGAACACAAGCAGTTTCAGTTTCTTTTCTTTTCTTTCTTGTTTTGATTTCTATTACGTATTTCTTCTATTTTCAGGACCCCGCAATGAACCCTATCATGGGATATCACAAGTCCAAACCTCTGAATCTCGCTATACCGGATCCCATACCTGACCACGGGTTCCGGAGCCCCGAGGAGCGTGTTTGGTTCAACCGCTACTTCGATACGCGGAAGGTCATGTTGGAGCGGCCATTGGAGTCCGTATGGCTTGCCGCTCCATGGTTCCTAGCACGGATCAGAGACATGCCATTGTGGTACAACATGTTGACCCAGACCAAGAAAATAAATATCCACTGGGTTCGTGAAACTTGCTCTTCCATGATCAAGGATCCCGCGGCCCCGTTTACCTACCGATCATTCTTTCGAGGGCACGAGATCGTTTTCAGTCCTGCCACAATCTCTGCAGCTTTAGGGGTTCCTGAGGTCCTTGATTGTTTCTATCCCTCATTACCAGGAGCCCCAGAGATCCCGTCGACCACCATTATCCGTGAGCTCACAGGAGGTGCCGTTCAGTTCTGGAACGGCGAGTCCAACATCGAGGATAAGTCTCTGACCGAGAATTACCACCTCCTCCACCTTATATTGGTCAATTGTATTCTGATGACGTCCTACCACGAGAAATTTATGCCGTGGTATGCCCGTGCTCTGTACTCCATTGGGACAGGATAGCGTGTCTGTCTGTCTCGCCTGTATATCGACTTTTTCGTTCAGCCTACGCGGTACATTGCCGCCAAGCGCCATCTGAAGGGTGCTTGGCCTATACATAGGGTTATTGAGCGGGCCGGATTAGTCCCGTTGGCCACAGATTCCATTCTTCAGGCCTCTAGTCGATTCGGTGAGACAGCGGCCCGCCGTTCTGATGCTCAGAAAAAGAGAAAAGCAAAGGGTAAGGCGAAATTGAGGGTGAAGAGGAGGAGGGACGCAGGCACCGATATTGAGGGTGCAGCTTCAGGGACGCCGACAGAGGCTGAGGAGCTTGATTCTGATGACGAGGTTGATCCTCGGGTGGAGATTGCACAGTTTGAGCTGAGACAGCGATCTCAGGCTCAAGCTCAGGCCCAGGGAGAGTCTTCTTCATCCGTGCCTCTCCCGACTGTTCATGAGTTATTGTTGGAGGAGAGAGAGGCTCGGATCAGACTCGAGGGCCGGGTCGACCACATGACGACTTTGTTGGAGGCCATCTTGATCCAATTGGGGGTTGACCAGTCATTACATACACCTCCGCCTACCACTACTCCCCCTCCTGCTGCACCAACTACCACTTGCCCATCCACATCCACAGTCCCACCACCACCTGCTGATCCTTCTGCACCATCATCATCAGCGGCCCCACCTTCTGCGGAGCCCCCACTTCCACCACCTCCAGTTGTGACTGAGAGTGACCCGGCGACGGCTCATACTATTTCTGAGGGTGGAGTTGAGGATACTCCCGATGCGCCGATAGAGATATTATCCGATGTCGCAGATGATGTGTAGGTCTTGATTTTGAGAGTGTTTGGAGAGTTATGTTGTATCTTTCGTATTTCTATCTCTCTACTCTCTTCTTTTGGTCTTTTAGTTTTTGGACTATTTGTGGATCTTTGTGACTATTTGGTTTAGCTTGATTGGTTTGGTTTAGCTGCACTTTATTATCACTGTTCTGTCATTTTTATTGTTTTATCTTTCCAGTGATTGGTTCTGTTATTATATATGGATCATGTGTTTTTTTTATTTCTAGGTATCTTTCTCTTGATCTTGGCTTTTTGGAGATTGTATGTTCCTTACAGATTGTTACGCTTGCAGTTATTGAGTTACCTTACAAGGTGATATCTCTCTATCTATTTTTGAAAATCAACTTCTGAGGTCATCGTAATTTTCAGTTGGGGGTAGGATGTAGATAGAGTATCACCTGAGCATGTTTCACTTTACTTAGCAATCTGATTCACTTTATTGCACATTTCACACAATCTCTTTCACAAACCAAACATTTAACCAAACGTTTCATTTCAAAAATAAATAAATAAATAAATAAATTTTTTTTGAAATTTTCTTTCATTATGAACTTTATTGGTAGATTATTTTAAATATTCATTCCTATTTAGCTGCCATTAAGCAATGATACATTCCTATTGATCTCATCCCTTTATGAATTAAGTTCACGCATTTTTTCTAGCTTCACTAAGATGAATGCATATGTTGACCATTCTAGTATCTAACATCCATTTGCACGTGTTAATAGCTATGCACAAAACTGAAAATAAGAATTAATATGACTTTTATGCTTCACGAACAAATAGTGGAAACTAATGACCCTTAGTGAGTTTTTGAACCCAATCTTCAATTCTGAGGGAATTGTCACATTAAATTCGAATTGTTTTTCTTGAATATATCTTAAATTCATTGAATAGTCTCAAAATTTTTCATTTAGGCTGTTTATTAGAGGAGAACGTTCAGGATTTACCAATCAAACTCAATGAACACTGAAGTGCTAAAACTAAGAAGTTAGGAAAATGAGTTAAGCCATCGTTATTCATTCCTTACCCTTTTTCATATACATGTATCAACATCCAAGAATCTCTTGACCCCACACTGATTAAATATTGCCAATATAAAAGCCTCTATAAACCCGATTGCACATCTAAGGCGATTAAAACTGTTGAAGTATGTGACGAGAAGGGTGTAGTTGTGGGAAGGACATTATACAAAGAAAATATGCAAGGAGATGTTGAAAATATATATATATAAAAAAAAAAAAAAGAGAAAAGGAAAGAAGGAGTAGTAAGAAGACATGAACATATATGAGAATAGAGGATGTTTGGAATAAAGAAGAAATAAACTAGTCTCCATCATATGTTTGGAATAAAGAAGAAATAAACAATTCCTGTGTTCGATCGATCGGATGTAGTTCGATCGATCGGACCGGAGACTTAGTCGAGCGATCGAAGGTTGTTCGATCGATCGAGAGATGAAGAGTTCGATCGATCGAAAGCGCGTCGATCGATCGAATCCTCTGATTCTTGAGAACATCTTATACAGTATTCCAAGACTTTCTGCTTTACTGATTCGTTATCAAACTGTCCCCAAATGCTCAGTTTGTCAAAACAGTCTTTAAACTCTAAGCCTTAAGGCATTTTCTTTCAATATATTTTGCAAACCACCCTCAATGCTCACACCATTGTAGGTGCGAGTCTTAACTATTGAATTAAACCACCTTTGTGTATTTCAAACTTAATTGAGATGATATAGTCCCGGCCATGAAAGGACTACTGATTCTATATCCTTAGAGAAGTACGGAATACTGTAGAAGTTGTACTCCATTGAGCTTAACTGCAATTGCATGGTAGATGGTTGGGTCATAGTGGATTCGTGTGATCCCAACACTTTCCTTTTATTAAGAAAAACCGTTTTTAAAATCTTGCTTTAGTTAAATAGTGAATCGTTAGTTAAGTTAATTTAGCTGCTTTTAATTTTAGTAGTTGTTAATCGTAGAACTTTGTGTTCTACATTTCTCTCAAAACATTGAATTTTGTTTTCTTTTTGAGTTTAATCTAGGTAAATTAATTCTCATCCTTCCCTGTGGGATCGACCTGGACTTAATCCAGTTTACTGCTTGCATGATTACCTACACTTGGGTATAGCACAAGCGCACAAAACTTTTTAGTCGTGTCATATGGGTTGGACGCAACCATGTTGTCCAATAAAATAGATCTTATGCGTGTTTTGATGGATGAATAGAACGTAGAACTATGCTAACCCTTGTTTTGCAGCGTTCTTATTCTACTATTATGGTCACTGATTTTGTGTGATTGTATCCCACGATGGTTTTATCCATGGTTAATTTCGCTGTTTTAATATAGCATGTGAACTCCTTTATAGAGGCATAGGATTTGTGTGTATTGGATCCCACGCTTGATTGATGTGTGGTTAATTTACTGTAAAGAAATAGCATGTGAACTCCTTCATGGAGGCATAGGGTTTGTGTAATATATCTCAAGTAAATCCGTGAAGACAGTTTACAAGCAGTTTCAGAAAGCAATCTGGAGGCAGTTTCTGAAGGCTATTTCATAAAACAGTTCTAGAAGGCAGTTGCTGATGGGATAGGAGTGAGGTGTGTTGCATCTTGGCTTTGAGTCTAAGTGTGAGATTGTTAGGGATATATACTAAAAGCCATGCTTTATGTAGTTGATTTATTATTCATTTAATAAAATCAGTTAATCCATTTTTTTATGAGAATCTGTGTGGGCAATGTTTGTATTATATTATTTATTTAATATTATGGATGTGTGTCTCTCATTCTACATAGTAGGTGATTTGGTGTGTAGAGTTCGGCTTACACACGGAAGATCAGGCCATCAGATATTATAGAATGTAAGATTTTGGTTTACAATTTTAGATGGGATTGGACACACCATCGGTAGGACTGCAGCATGGTATTGTAGTAGGTTTGTCTTGACTACTGAAAACGGTATAGTTTTAACTCACTATACTAGTACACTTTGTGTATTAAACGGGACTGACTTGGGGTAATTATCTTTATACTGACTTATAAGATAATTAATACCTCATGGCTATTATGAGTGCTTATGCTCTAAATCCTAAGTTAATTTGTAGACACGTACATTTGATATTTACACTTTGATCCCTAAAAGGGTGAGATCCTTAAATGGGTCAATATCTCATTGGATTGGGTGGCAATATTAATTGTGTGGCGGATATTAATTAATGATGGAATCCATATCTCAATTTTGGAATTGATGATGTCGCCTTGAGAAAGCTTATAAGTTTTGATTATGTCAAACCCTGCAGGTGGATTTTGTATCCGACATATCAGATAAGTTAAGTAGAGGATCTCAAGGAATTTTAAGAAATTAATTAAATATGATTGTCAGTAATTATATTTAATTAATGGATATCTGTAATCTTAACATGGGGAGATAATAAGCATTTCATAACATGGAGCTCGAAATATATTTTTGAGATAAGGGTAGGAGTGCAATTATAATTCTTTAGTGGTATGAATTATAATTTATGAAAATAGGAATCTGATTCAGTTCGAATTAGGGTTTCCTAATTCCATAAGGAAGCCTATTCCTTCTTGACTTCTTATGGTCCCTATCGTAGCCTATATATATGCTGCTTTGGTTCTCTCTTCAGTTTGCGTTTTTCCATCAAGAGTATTATAACTCGGAATAGAAAAGAGAGCGTAAAAAGATAGAGCAGAAACATAAAGGATTTCGAAGGAGCCCACACTCAGTTCGATATTCTGGCAGCAAAGGAATACGGTAGAAGATTGTGAGCTGTTATCGAGCCCGTGTTCTCGATTCGTGTACTACAGCAATCCGTTTTAGCAGTTTAAGGTAACCCTAGTTCCGCCCTTGTAGGGTTATTGTAGTTTTCATATAATTTTTTTTGCAGTACCAACTTATACGCGCTGTCAATGGATTCTGGGAACACAGTTTCCTAACAGAAAGCACAGAAGCCGAGGGAATAGGTCGAGAAGAGGTCATAGGCAACAAGGTCAAAAAAGAACAGGTTGAGGGCTTGGTTGAAGGGGTACAGGAAGAAGGTGTGGATATCGCATTTTTCTTACCCATAGCTTTTCAAAATCAAATTCAAAAACAAATGAGTCACCACTTAATTTTTAAAAGGAGAATTAAGAAACCATTTTAAAAGCAAATTGATCTTTTCGAAACCAGAGATTAACTAGGTCCGGGGATTATGGAATGAGAGAGGAAGGAGTACGTCGGACTAAAACACCCTCTCTCATCCTATCTTGCGATAGGCCTCTACTCAACATCCTTTTAATCAAATTTATTAATCTAAGCATGCCCTCAACTAATACATATATACATATACATCACAAAAGCATGTCCAAAGGGTGTAAAATTGCAATTGACAAAATACCATTCAAAAGCCACATAATTCAGGTCGCAAGCGATATGATATGCAATAGAGAACGAGTGAACTTACCCGGGATCCAGCAGCGATAGTAAACGTGCAATGCATGCGAACAAAAGAAAATCCTAAAAAGAGTCTCTAATCACATATACACATAAGGCAAAACCTAATTCTAAGGTGTCACGCATTAAGTCGAAAAATCAATAAAATCAAGAAATTAAGATAAACTAAAGAGGAGTCCTAGAAATCATACCTTAATAGCGCTACAAAACAAAGGGTTAGTCCACATGCTTCACATAATAATAATATGATATCAAACAATCAATCCTAATTCTCTAGCTTATATCTGGCGAGCAATGAAATCCAACTTTATCCAATTACTAATTCTAATTATAAGCATTAATGTACATGAATTCATGAATATGAACAAGAGTAGGCTATTAACTATGAATTTATTCATTGATTTTAATCATTTAGCTTTGAGATTTACGTCTAATTAATCATTATTAAGATATGGTTTAAGCCCTAAGTCATAAGAGAATCATTTCTGCCATTATTTACAAAGTTGGTCAAATGTGTCATGAAATTCTGAAAATTGCAAAGAGCAGACCAGAACTTTAAGAAACGAAAACGCATGTCTCCCATGGTTTGATGTCGGTGAATTTTGGACACAAGATGCCTTTGTCGGTCTAGTTTCCAAATCAAAAAGAAAATCAAGGTTTCAACGGTTAGATCTCCGGAAAAAGGACAAGAACCAGACGTCACTCAGAGATGTACAACTCTCTGTCCAGAGATATTGTTTGATTTTTTAAAATTAGCAAAAAGATGAGAAACACTTAGATCTTTTTAGGGGATCTTCCTAACACATTACGGTACCTAGAAAAAATTATTAGAGACCCCAAAAACTCCATTAGAATTCTGATTTATGAATTTCAAAATAGACTTGTTGTTATGAAACTATTCTGAAACTCTGGACAGATTGTGGTTGACTCACAAAACCCATGATCAAACCCTTCTAAACATAAACCCACCTTAAAACAAAAATTACAGTTGTAGATTACTGTGTTATTGACACTTTCCCGTTGGTTTCACTTGATTTCAACGGTTAGATTTCGAACTAAAAATCTTTGATCAAAAACAGTTTGTGAACTCACTGTTTTCATTTGCCAAGTTCAACTTTTATTTGGTAACTCCAACTATTAAACCATGAAGTTGGGTTTAAACCAAACCATTTCTCCTACCATTTGATGGTCATTGGAGATCAAGACATGACTAAAACTCATGAGTTTTTCAAGGAATATAAGGAGACTCCATGAAAACTCAAGCTTAGAAGACCCAAACCATGGTAGGGGTTTGGATTCATCTACTTGTTCTTACTAAAATGATGATCAACTTTAAATCTCATGTGAATCATATGCTTACATAAGATTCAAAAGATCAAACACAAGAGCTTTCAAAGGAGATATTGAAGATCTCCAAGAATCTCAAAAGAAGAACATAAACAAGAAAAATAGAAGAAGGATCAAAGAACTAGGAAGTAAGGACTTCCAAGTTTACTTAACAAACTCTAAAACTTAATCAAGAAAAACTAAATGACTTGTAAATTAGAAGCTCAAAAGAAAGAAAACACAACTAAGATTAGAGAGTCACCTCCAAACTATCCTCAAAGTTTCTCTCCTTTGAAGATCTTCCAAACTCTTCTTCAACTCTCCTTTTTTTCTCTCCAAAAATGTTGGTGTAATGGTAGTCTTTTTTGTGTTTCCCCTTTTTTTTTTTCTCCTCTTTTCAATGAAGATACCTCTTCTTATATAGACAAAAATACCTAGGTAATTTCAGTAAATTCGGAGTAAAAGACAGGTGTAAATCCCTCATTTGGTGGTACAATATGTACTTTCTGAAATTAGGCAGACTACTGCCCAGCGCGGCAGTCCAAAAACTTTCGCGGCAGTCCGTGAATGCCGTCGCGGCAGTTCATGACTGCCGTCGCGGCACTACGCGACTGCCGCGCGGCATTCATCAAATGCCGCGGAAATTAATGGATTGCCGCGTTTTTGTCAGTCTTACTTTATCAGTTTTTTGTTCTTATTCGCATACGCATACGTATTGCACTGCAAAATACAGACTTTAAAAGTGAATGGCAGTCAGAAAATGTTGGCGACACTTGGTGAATGCCGGACCGGCACTCCCTGACTGCCGTGCGGCACTTAGTGAGTGCCGCGGCAGTCTGCCGTGTGCCGTTTTTAGCTAAGATTCCCTCTTTAGGTCTTCCTTCTTTTCGAAGCAAATTATTTTTGAAGATCTTTTTTGAAAATTATGTTTTATATCCGAATTCCCCTAAATACCTGGTATTTTCTCCTTTCTGTGAAATTTTATCGCGTTTTGGAGACTTTTTGAAGAGCTTGGAATACTTCAAATCTTTCGGTCCTTATCATCATCGGACTTGGAGGTGACACTCTCCTAAATTCAACGTTAGGTCAAAATTAGGGTGTCTACAGTTTGCCCCTCTTCGGCAGAGCTTATGGAGCAACGCGTGCCACAAGTGAATGTCGAAGCCTGTGTGAAGACAAGCCTTTGACCAGACTGTCAAATTTAGGTAAAAACAAAATGCGTTGCAAAAGAGAACATGCGTCTGGCAATGGTTCATGCTGGTTGTGCTCGATGATGAGCTGCCTACGTATCCATTCAGGAATCAGACCAAGACGTAGTTCGGGCAGGAGCCAAACATACACAAACGTAAATAGTCATACGGATGAATGCACCTATCTTATTGTGATGCACGTGCTCAAGCAATTTCGTGCTCCATATAATGCCTATGCGACATATTGTTCTTTCTTAGT
Source organism: Hydrangea macrophylla (assembly GCA_033977485.1). Lineage (NCBI taxonomy): Eukaryota > Viridiplantae > Streptophyta > Magnoliopsida > Cornales > Hydrangeaceae > Hydrangea > Hydrangea macrophylla. Next base: position 4,464,634 of record CM066990.1, on the reverse strand, counting down.
ACCAAAAAGCAACCTATGCCATTCTACTCATGATGTCATTCCATTCTGGGAGAGTCATGACCGTCATAGATGCGCTTACTATGTTTAATTCTCTGACATTCTTCAAGAGTCATCTAATCGTCTAGGATGCGCTACGCGCGTTATACCTTGGTGTCAAATTAGAAATCACGCTTTCCGAAAGATTGAGGTGCGCTTTGCGCCTTATAATCGGGTGTCTTCCAAGAATCATCTGATCGACTGAGATGCGCTACGCGCCTTATACTCCGGTGTCAAATCAGGAACCACGCTGAAAGACTGAGATGCGCTACGCGCCTTATACTCCAGTGTCGAATCAGGAAACACGTTGAAAGACTGAGATGCGCTACTCGCCTTATACTCCGGTGTCTTCCAAAAATCATCTAATCGACTGAGATGCGCTACGCGCCTTATACTCCGGTGTCAAATCAGGAACCACGCTGAAAGACTGAGATGCGCTACGCGCCTTATACCCCGGTGTCTTCCAAAAATCATCTGATCGACTGAGATGCGCTACGCGCCTTATACTTCGGTGTCAAATCAGGAACCACGCTGAAAGACTGAGATACGCTACGCGCCTTATTCTCCATTGTCTTCCGAGGATCACTAACACGAATGATACTGCTACTGAGGATTATTAATACAGGGTTGCCATTGAGGACTAACATCAATAATGCTACCATGCAAGGTTGCCATTGAGGACTAACACCCATGGTGCTGCCATTGAGGACTAATGCAAGGTTGCCATTGAGGACTAACACCCATTGTGCTGCCATTGAGGACTAATGCAAGGTTGCCATTGAGGACTAACACCCATGGTGCTGCCATTGAGGACTAATGCAAGGTTGCCATTGAGGACTAACACCCATAATGCTGCCATTGAGGACTAATGCAAGGTTGCCATTGAGGACTAATACCCATGGTGCTGCCATTGAGGACTAATGCAAGGTTGCCATTGAGGACTAACACCCATAATGCTGCCATTGAGGACTAACGCTTAGAGAAGCTGCCATTGAGGACTAAAGCTTAGAAAAGAACTAAACAACATGGTAGGATATTGGTCAATATTGGTCAATAGCCACTCAGAGGCTTACAAGCAAGAATGATGGTCAACAGCCTTTCAAGGACTTATGTTGCGAAAGCGACAATCAACAGCCCTTTTGGGGACTTATGTTGCAATAGCAGAGATCAATGGAGAGTCATTTGGACTCAAACAAATTCGATTTCGTCAAATTCGATGTCATTTTGACTCAAATCAAGTTCGAATTCCACTTACTAGGAGTCAATCAGACTTCATTCGATTTCATTTTCTAAAATCAGGATTCAAAGAATTTGAATGGAGTTGATATAGAGAATGATTTTTTGCATTCGCAGACCTTTGGAAGAAACACATCGATTCTGTCAAAAAAGGGAAGTCACCTTTGCCCCTAGTCTTAGGCTCTTCTTTTATTGCCACTTTATGCTGTGATAGTGTTCGAAACCTCTGCTCGTACCGCTCTTGGGATGCTCATGAAGACTTTTCAAATCTTTATTCATCATCTTAAACCCACACATTTGAGACCATTTATTGACTCATCAAAAGAGGACAGACCTGACAAAGCTAGTTACTCAAAATGACTGACTCAAACTTTTCATTCATTATGAATCAATGTGCTTTCGTTGTGAGTAACTGTATCATCTCACCTTCAATTTATTCATCATCTTACAAATGGTAGTACTTTGTTGATAAATCTAAACTTTAAAAACTTCCCCTTTTGAATTAGCGAATTCTTTGCCCATCTAGAATGTGCTTCAAATTAGTGCTTTAGCTTATAGAATGAAAGGCATTCTATTTCAATCCTTTCAAAATGAACTTGATTACTTGAGAACTTGCTTCTGACATAGAGGGATTTTGGCAAACGAAGTTTGCCCCTAGTTTGAATAAGACTCGGAGGCATTGCTTTTGGGATTAAATGAGGTGTTCAGCAAACGAAGTTTTCCATTGGTTTGGCGATATATATGTGGCTCCAAGCAAACGTGAGTTTGCCCCTAATCTGAAGGAAGGAAACCAAAGGCGCAAAAGGGTGATGCTTATAGTTTAGGGATGTTTATGGACCGAGAACCTTGGGGGGTTCGCCTACTTATCCCCGAGCGGGAATCAGGTCCAAAGTAGTTCGGCCAAGGCCTGAAAGAAAGATAGCATGAGATGATGGGGTGAAGACCGAACCGAGCAGGTTGCCTACGTATCCCCAAGTGGGAATCAAGTCAAAGCGTAGTTCATCAATTCTGGAGGTCTTGAATGAATTAGGCTTCAAGAATTGGTGGGCTTTTCGAGCCATGTTGCCATTTGGGTCTAGGGAGTGCATGTCACTTGTGGTAGCCCTTGTATAGCATGATGAACTACTTCTTCCTTTATTCTTTTTTCTTTCCTCTTTTCTTTTCTTTTCTTCTCTTTTATTTGACGGTTGATTCTTTAACCTTTTCACCAGCCAGTTAATCTTTTACAATTCTCATCATGTTTTATTCATACTCCATCCTATTCACAAAGTAATATCAGTCCTTTGAATCTTTATTTGTTTCTTTTTTTTCAAAGATATCTCTGTAATGTTTTAGGCTCACTTAGTGTTTGAGTCTTTTTTTTGAAGCTGATAAGTCCCTCTTTTCATTTCTAATCTCTTTTCTTTGTTAAGAACAACACAAAGCCTTGAGATAGTTCATGTGCCAATGATCTACTTTGAAGTGCTCAAAAATTCTCAATCTCATCTATTCTCTGCCTTTTCTTATCTCTTTCCTTTCTTTTCTCTACCTTACTATCTCTTATTCTTTCCATGATTTTGACTGACTAGTATTAGGATTTTTGAGATCAACACGTATCTTATTTTTGCTCTAAATTTTGCCTAGGCGCCCTTCCGGGTTTTCATCCTAGCGAGCTCTTTCTTCTTTTTTCTTTTTATTTTTTTATTTTTTTGTGCTCTAACTTTTGCCTAGGTGCCCTTCCGGGTTTTCATCCTAGCGAGCTCTTTTTCTTTTTCTTTTCTTTTTTGGAATAAGAAGTTCATTAAAATGTCTGGCTACCATCAAGGACCCAGTTTATGGCTTTAGACTGGTTGGGCTCATCTTTTAGGCTTGGTATTTGAGAGAAGGGGATGGTGAGCAAGCTTCAAGTTCCAAGTTCATCTTTTTAAGATTGAGCAAGAGCATCTTTAAATTCTTAAAGTAAAGCTAATCAATTCTCTACTCCTCCATGGTGTTGGCACAAAATTTTCTTTGATCACTTGGGGATCCTTTTCAATGCAAAGATTTATTAACAAAGTATTTTCCATGATGTTTGAAAAAGTGACTTTTTCTTCTCCCCTTTTTTGGTCTTAATGATCCATGCATTCACGACTTAGCACACTGAATCAAGAAAAATGAGATTTTATTCAACTAGTAGGGAAAGAGGATTACATCACTCGACTCGATAAACTCGACAAAGACTTGCAAACAGACTTGGTAACAGACTGACCAGAAGACTCGACCGGAATTGACATTTGACTCCAACCTGACATAGCTCGACTACCAGACTTGACTTGGTCTCAATTGGAGTGTCACAGATAATTTTCAATTTGTTGGGTCCCCAAGAACATCCACACTTGATTCTGCAGTAGCATTTCCAAACACTATTACCTCACTGGCATGTTCATCAGGTTCATCACTCCCCTTCTGTATCTTTGTGGGAACATCATCCGCCCTTTTGGACCATTTTTCAGTCGAATGGCCCTTTTCTGACTCATACCGAGTATTGTCAATGCCTTTTTCGATTCTGTTGATTAGGTTGGGGCCAGTTGGTTGTTGCGTACTCATGGAGGCAACAAATCCCTTGAGAGTATTCAGCGATGGCTGTGATTGAAAAGATTGTATGTCATGCCAGATGCCACTTGGTGGGTTCAGCAAAGGAGTGATGATTTTACGCTCAATGAGATCTTGGATATCATGGCGAAGTTTCATGCAATAGTTAGTTGTATGGCCAGGGGTCTGGTGGTAGGCACAGTACAAAGAAAGGTCACATTTGCGGGGTAAGGGATCTGGTAAAGGCTTTGGGTCCAGGGGACTGAGGTGACCATTCTTGACAAGGTGACCAAGGGCCATGGATAATGGCATGCCCATGTTGGTGAAAATTCTCGGTTTGCGGGCTTGGTTTGATTTTGAATTCGACTTTGAGCTTGAGTTGGTTTTTGGGTTGAGATGTGGACTTGGAATAGCTCTTTGGTTAGTTGGGATTGGGCCTAGATGTGGGCTTTGGTGAATGGTTGAGCTTAGGTATGGACTTTGGTGATAGGTTGGGTTTGGACATGGGCTTCGGTGCGCAGGTGGGTTCAGACATGCCTGTTGGTGCTTCTTTAAGCAATCATTATTCTCTGATCCATCTTTTCCTCATCGGGGCCCATTTGATCTTTCAATAATTGAATGAACTCGAGCATGACCCCCTCCATTTGCTTCACCCTAGAATCTTGTTGCTCAACAATGATTTGCAGTTTGCTCACTTTCTCCTCCAAAGCTCTGTGGGCCATTGGTGGGTATGTCTCAACATGATGGTCCATGACCTCCTCTAATTAAGAGAGATGAACCCAAGAAGATTAGAAGTGTCCTTACTAGGGGATCAGGTTGTTCCACTCTTTAAAAAAAAGATAGAAAAAAGGTCCGCATGCAGAATTGAATGGTAAGGGATTTTTGAGGGACTTTGATCTTAATTGGGAAGAAAATGTTGTGAGTTTATACGCTACACATATGTAATGATATCGATTGCAAAATATACATGCTCTTATGATTTGATGCATGCACTGCACACATGGCACACGAATGAAATGCAAGTGTGTGTGTGCCTACTCTGTATGCCAAAGTAAAGGAAAATTCTAATCCTAACAGGTAAACACATAAGCACATAAGATCCTCACCCATGTCAAGTGCGCCAACTTCTCCTTTCATTGTGACCTTTACTACCCTTTCAAAGGTTGGATATTCAGAAAAATTTCGAAATTCATTTGAAAAGCATTTCTTTAGAACGATGAGATCTTTCAAAAACAATTCTCAAGAATTTTGAATCTTTTATTTAAAAAAAAAAAATGAGGATGTGAAAACATTTCTCAATGAAGATAATTTGATTGAAATTTTGCTTTAAAATTCATTTGAAGAGCATTTTTTTAAAAACAATTCCCAACGATTAGTTTGGAGCTTTAATCAAAAGTGAACTCCAAAGATTTTTGAAAGAGCAATTGAAAACTTTGGGATGAAGATTACAAAAATCCACTTGCTTTCAAAGATGGTCTTAAAATTCTTTCGGGGTAGAAGGATCACATGATCGGATTATTACCGTACTTTTCATAAATTTGGATGCATACAAGGTCAATGATGCTTAACTAAACATGATATAAGAAGTATAATCTTATAATCAAGGTTCGGCATGTTCTCCAAATGTCATGTAACACGAGGAGACAATTGCTAAAAGGTGATTAAAAGATTATTCATCTTTCATCAAGCAAGTATCGTCATCATCTCAAGTAATCCCTTCCGGGCATACAAAACTTCCTAACACATAACCCTAATCAAGAATTGATTTCCTAAGATTGAAATGTTCTATAAAAACTACTATGCAAAGGCTGGGTTTTGGTCAAATAAGGGACCCTTGACACACACCCGATAGGATGCTTCATATACCAAATCATGGTACGAGATCAAGGGTGATCACACAGTCCCATGATGACTTAACCGACCGGGTTGCCCCGAGCCTCCAAGGTCATAGTTCCGTGCAATCGACTGGCTGGACATGCAAGTGAAATGCAACAGGCACACAAAGATTAATTAATTCGATTAAAAGGATATTTTTCAAGTCTAATCCTCAAGTGAACCCAAAATCAGAATTCTGGTCTGCGAAACTAGAGATTTAGGGTTCGATCCCCAGCAGAGTCGCCAGATTGTGGATATCGCATTTTTCTTACCCACAGCTTTTCAAAATCAAATTCAAAAATAAATGAGTCGCCACTTAATTTTTAAAAGGAGAATTAAGAAACCATTTTAAAAGCAAACTGATCTTTTAGAAACCAGAGATTAACTAGGTCCGGGGATTATGGAATGAGAGAGGAAGGAGTCCGTCGGACTAAAACACCCTCTCTCATCCTATCTTGCGATAGGCCTCTACTCAACATCCTTTTAATCAAATTTACTAATCTAAGCATGCCCTCAACTAATACATATATACATATACATCACAAAAGCATGTCCAAAGGGTGTAAAATTGCAATTGACAAAATACCATTCAAAAGCCACATAATTCAGGTAGCAAGCGATATGATATGCAATAGAGAACGAGTGAACTTACCCGGGATCCAGCAGCGATAGTAAACATGCAATGCATGCGAACAAAAAAAATCCTAAAAAGAGTCTCTAATCACATATACACATAAGGCAAAACCTAATTCTAAGGTGTCGCGCATTAAGTCGAAAAATCAATAAAATCAAGAAATTAAGATAAACTAAAGAGGAGTCCTAGAAATCATACCTTAATAGCGCTACAAAACAAAGGGTTAGTCCACATGCTTCACATAATAATAATATGATATCAAACAATCAATCCTAATTCTCTAGCTTATATCTGGCGAGAAATGAAATCCAACTTTATCCAATTACTAATTCTAATTATAAGCATTAATGAACATGAATTCATGAATATGAACAAGAGTAGGCTATTAACTATGAATTTATTCATTGATTTGAATCATTTAGCTTTGAGATTTAAGTCTAATTAATCATTATTAAGATATGATTTAAGCCCTAAGTCATAAGAGAATCATTTGGGCCATTATTTACAAAGTTGGTCAAATGTGTCATAAAATTCTGAAAATTGCAGAGAACAGACCAGAACTTTAAGAAAAGAAAACGCACGTCTCCCATGGTTTGATGTCGGTGAATGTTGGACACAAGATGCCTCTGTCAGTCTAGTTTCCAAATCAAAAAGAAAATCAAGGTTTCAACGGTTAGATCTCCGGGAAAAGGACAAGAACCAGACGTCACTCAGAGATGTACAACTCTCTGTCCAGAGATATTGTTTGATTTTTTAAAACAAATGAGTCGCCACATAATTTTTAAAAGGAGAATTAAGAAACCATTTTAAAAGCAAACAGATCTTTTAGAAATCAGAGATTAAGTAGGTCCGGGGATTATGGAATAAGAGAGGAAGGAGCCCGTCGGACTAAAACACCCTCTCTCATCATATCTTGCGATAGGCCTCTACTCAACATCCTTTTAATCAAATTTATTAATCTAAGCATGCCCTCAACTAATACATATATACATATACATCACAAAAGCATGTCCAAAGGGTGTAAAATTGCAATTGACAAAATACCATTCAAAAGCCACATAATTCAGGTAGCAAGCGATATGATATGCAATAGAGAACGAGTGAACTTACCCGGGATCCAGCAGCGATAGTAAACATGCAATGCATGCGAACAAAAGAAAATCCTAAAAAGAGTCTCTAATCACATATACACATAAGGCAAAACCTAATTCTAAGGTGTCGCTCATTAAGTCGAAAAATCAATAAAATCAAGAAATTAAGATAAACTAAAGAGGAGTCCTAAAAATCATACGTTAATAGCGCTACAAACAAAGGGTTAGTCCACATGCTTCACATAATAATAATATGATATCAAACAATCAATCCTAATTCTCTAGCTTATATCTGGCGAGAAATGAAATCCAACTTTATCCAATTACTAATTCTAATTATAAGCATTAATGTACATGAATTCATGAATATGAACAAGAGTAGGCTATTAACTGTGAATTTATTCATTGATTTGAATCATTTAGCTTTGAGATTTAAGTCTAATTAATCATTATTAAGATATGATTTAAGCCCTAAGTCATAAGGGAATCATTTGGGCCATTATTTACAAAGTTGGTCAAATGTGTCATGAAATTCTGAAAATTGCAGAGAACAGACCAGAACTTTAAGAAAAGAAAACGCACGTCTCCCATGGTTTGATGTCGGTGAATGTTGGACAAAAGATGCCTCTGTCAGTCTAGTTTCCAAATCAAAAAGAAAATCAAGGTTTCAACGGTTAGATCTCTGGGAAAAGGAAAAGAACCAGACGTCACTCAGAGATGTACAACTCTCTGTCCAGAGATATTGTTTGATTTTTTAAAACAAATGAGTCGCCACTTAAATTTAAAAGGAGAATTAAGAAACCATTTTAAAAGCAAACAGATCTTTTAGAAACCAGAGATTAACTAGGTCCGGGGATTATGGAATGAGAGAGGAAGGAGCCCGTCGGACTAAAACACCCTCTCTCATCATATCTTGCGATAGGCCTCTACTCAACATCCTTTTAATCAAATTTATTAATCTAAGCATGCTCTCAACTAATACATATATACATATACATCACAAAAGCATGTCCAAAGTGTGTAAAATTGCAATTGACAAAATACCATTCAAAAGCCACATAATTCAGGTAGCAAGCGATATGATATGCAATAGAGAACGAGTGAACTTACCCGGGATCCAGCAGCGATAGTAAACGTTCAATGCATGCGAACAAAAGAAAATCCTAAAAGGAGTCTCTAATCACATATACACATAAGGCAAAACCTAATTCTAAGGTGTCGCGCATTAAGTCGAAAAATCAATAAAATCAAGAAATTAAGATAAACTAAAGAGGAGTCCTAGAAATCATACCTTAATAGCGCTACAAAACAAAGGGTTAGTCCACATGCTTCACATAATAATAATATGATATCAAACAATCAATCCTAATTCTCTAGCTTATATCTGGCGAGCAATAAATCCAACTTTATCCAATTACTAATTCTAATTATAAGCATTAATGTACATGAATTCATGAATATGAACAAGAGTAGGCTATTAACTATGAATTTATTCATTGAATTGAATCATTTAGCTTTGAGATTTAAGTCTAATTAATCATTATTAAGATATGGTTTAAGCCCTAAGTCATAAGAGAATCATTTGGGCCATTATTTACAAAGTTGGTCAAATGTGTCATGAAATTCTGAAAATTGCAGAGAGCAGACCAGAACTTTAAGAAAAGAAAACGCAAGTCTCCCATTGTTTGATGGCGCTGAATTTTGGACACAAGATGCCTCTGTCAGTCTAGGTTCCAAATCAAAAAAAACTCAAGGTTTCAACGGTTAGATCTCCGGGAAAAGGACAAGAACCAGACGTCACTCAGAGATGTACATCTCTCTGTCCAGAGATATTGTTTGATTTTTTAAAACAAATGAGTCGCCACTTAATTTTTAAAAGGAGAATTAAGAAACCATTTTAAAAGCAAACTGATCTTTTAGAAACCAGAGATTAACTAGGTCCGGGGATTATGGAATGAGAGAGGAAGGAGCCCGTCGGACTAAAACACCCTCTCTCATCATATCTTGCGATAGGCCTCTACTCAACATCCTTTTAATCAAATTTACTAATCTAAGCATGCCCTCAACTAATACATATATACATATACATCATAAAAGCATGTCCAACGGGTGTAAAATTGCAATTGACAAAATACCATTCAAAAGCCACATAATTCAGGTAGCAAGCGATATAATATGCAATAGAGAACGAGTGAACTTACCCGGGATCCAGCAGCGATAGTAAACGTGCAATGCATGCGAACAAAAGAAAATCCTAAAAAGAGTCTCTAATCACATATACACATAAGGCAAAACCTAATTCTAAGGTGTCTCGCATTAAGTCGAAAAATCAATAAAATCAAGAAATTAAGATAAACTAAAGAGGAGTCCTAGAAATCATACCTTAATGGCGCTACAAAACAAAGTGTTAGGCCACATGCTTCACATAATAATAATATGATATCAAACAATCAATCCTAATTCTCTAGCTTATATCTGGCGAGCAATAAATCCAACTTTATCCAATTACTAATTCTAATTATAAGCATTAATGTACATGAATTCATGAATATGAACAAGAGTAGGCTATTAACTATGAATTTATTCATTGATTTGAATCATTTAGCTTTGAGATTTAAGTCTAATTAATCATTATTAAGATATGGTTTAAGCCCTAAGTCATAAGAGAATCATTTGGGCCATTATTTACAAAGTTGGTCAAATGTGTCATGAAATTCTAAAAATTGCAGAGAGCAGACCAGAACTTTAAGAAAAGAAAACGCACGTCTCCCATTGATTGATGTCGGTGAATTTTAGACACAAGATGCCTCTATCAGTCTAGGTTCCAAATCAAAAAGAATATCAAGGTTTCAACGGTTAGATCTCCGGGAAAAGGACAAGAACCAGACGTCACTCAGAGATGTACAACTCTCTGTCCAGAGATATTGTTTGATTTTTTAAAATTAGAAACAAGATGAGAAACACTTAGATCTTTTTAGGGGATCTTCCTAACACACTAAGGTACCTAGAAAAAATTATTAACTACATTAGAATTCTGATTTATGAATTTCAAAATAGATTTGCTGTTCTGAAACTATTCTGAAACTCTGGACAGATTGTGGTTGACTCATAAAACCCATGATCAAACCCTTCTAAACATAAAACCACCTTAAAACAAAAATTACAGTGGTAGATTACTGTGTTATTGACACTTTCCCGTTGGTTTCACTTGATTTCAACGGTTAGATTTTGAACTAAAAATCTTTGATCAAAAACAGTTTGTGAACTCACTGTTTTCATTTGTCAAAGTCAACTTTTATTTGGTAACTCCAACTATTAAACCATGAAGTTGGGTTTAAACCAAACCATTTCTCCTACCATTTGATGGTCATTGGAGATCAAGACATGACTAAAACTCATGAGTTTTTCAAGGAATATAAGGAGACTCCATGAAAACTCAAGCTTAGAAGACCCAAACCATGGTAGGGGTTTGGATTCATCTACTTGTTCTTCCTAAAATGATGATCAACTTTAAATCTCATGTGAATCATAAGCTTACATAAGATTCAAAAGATCAAACTCAAGAGCTTTCAAAGGAGATATTGAAGATCTCCAAGAATCTCAAAAGAAGAACATAAACAAGAAAAATAGAACAAGGATCAAAGAACTAGGAAGTAAGGACTTCCAAGTTTACTTAACAAACTCTAAAACTTAATCAAGAAAAACTAAATGACTTGTAAATTAGAAGCTCAAAAGAAAGAAAACACAACTAAGATTAGAGGGTCACCTCCAAACTATTCTCAAAGTTTCTCTCCTATGAAGATCTTCCAAACTCTTCTTCAAACTCTCCTTTTTTTCTCTCCAAAAATGTTGGTGTAATGGTAGTCTATTTTGTGTTTCCCCTTCTTCTTTTTTTCTCCCCTTTTCAATGAAGATACCTCTTCTTATATAGACAAAAATACCTAGGTAATTTCAGTAAACTCGGAGTAAAAGACAGGTGTAAATTCCTCATTTGGTGGTACAATATGTACTTTCTGAAATTAGGCAGACTGCTGCCCAGCGCGGCAGTCCAGAAACTTTCGCGGCAGTCCGTGAATGCCGCCGCGGCAGTTCATGACTGCCGTCGCGGCACTACGCGACTGCCGCGCGGCATTCATCAAATGCCGCGGAAATCAATGGATTGCCGCGTTTTTGTCAGTCTTACTTTATCAGTTTTTTGTTCTTATTCGCATACGCATACGTATTGCACTGCAAAATACAGACTTTAAAAGTGAACGGCAGTCAGAAAATGTTGGCGGCACTTGGTGAATGCCGGACCGGCACTCCCTGACTGCCGTGTGCCGTTTTTAGCTAAGATTCCCTCTTTAGGACTTCCTTCTTTTCAAAGCAAATTATTTTTGAAGATCTTTTCCGAAAATTGTGTTTTATATCCTAATTCCCCTAAATACCTGGTATTTTCTCCTTTCTGTGAAAATTTATCGCGTTTTGGAGGCTTTTTTAAGAGCTTGGAATACTTCAAATCTTTCGGTCCTTATCATCATCGGACTTGGAGGTGACACTCTCCTAAATTCGACGTTAGGTCAAAATTGGGGTGTCTACATTGTGGATATCGCATTTTTCTTACCCACAGCTTTTCAAAATCAAATTCAAAAACAAATGAGTCGCCACTTAATTTTTAAAAGGAGAATTAAGAAACCATTTTAAAAGCAAACTGTTCTTTTAGAAACCAGAGATTAACTAGGTCCGGAATTTATGGAATGAGAGAGGAAGGAGCCCGTCGGACTAAAACACCCTCTCTCATCCTATCTTGCGATAGACCTCTACTCAACATCCTTTTAATCAAATTTATTAATCTAAGCATGCCCTCAACTAATACATATATACATATACATCACAAAAGCATGTCCAAAGGGTGTAAAATTGCAATTGACAAAATACCATTCAAAAGCCACATAATTCAGGTAGCAAGCGATATGATATGCAATAGAGAACGAGTGAACTTACCCGGGATCCAGCAGCGATAGTAAACGTGCAATGCATGCGAACAAAAGAAAATCCTAAAAAGAGTCTCTAATCACATATACACATAAGGCAAAACCTAATTCTAAGGTGTCGCGCATTAAGTCGAAAAATCAATAAAATCAAGAAATTAAGATAAACTAAAGAGGAGTCCTAGAAATCATACCTTAATAGCGCTACAAAACAAAGGGTTAGTCCACATGCTTCACATAATAATAATATGATATCAAACAATCAATCCTAATTCTCTAGCTTATATCTGGCGAGCAATAAATCCAACTTTATCCAATTACTAATTCTAATTATAATCATTAATGTACATGAATTCATGAATATGAACAAGAGTAGGCTATTAACTATGAATTTATTCATTGATTTGAACCATTTAGCTTTGAGATTTAAGTCTAATTAATCATTACTAAGATATGGTTTAAGCCCTAAGTCAAAAGAGAATCATTTGGGCCATTATTTACAAAGTTGGTCAAATGTGTCATGAAATTCTAAAAATTGCAGAGAGCAGACCAGAACTTTAAGAAAACAAAACGCACGTCTCCCATTGTTTGAAGGTCGGTGAATTTTGGACACAAGATGCCTCTGTCAGTCTAGGTTCCAAATCAAAAAGAAAATCAAGGTTTCAACGGTTAGATCTCCGGGAAAAGGACAAGAACCAGACGTCACTCAGAGATGTACAACTCTCTGTCCAGAGATATTGTTTGATTTTTTAAAATTAGTAAAAAGATGAGAAACACTTAGATCTTTTTAGGGGATCTTCCTAACACATTAAGGTACCTAAAAAAAATTATTAACTACATTAGAATTCTGATTTATGAATTTCAAAATAGACTTGCTGTTCTGAAACTATTCTGAAACTCTGGACAGATTGTGTTTGACTCACAAAACCCATGATCAAACCCTTCTAAACATAAAACCACCATAAAACAAAAATTACAGTGGTAGATTACTATGTTATTGACACTTTCCCGTTGGTTTCACTTGATTTCAACGGTTAGATTTCGAACTAAAAATCTTTGATCAAAAATAGTTTGTGAACTCATTGTTTTCATTTGTCAAGTTCAACTTTTATTTGGTAACTCCAACTATTAAACCATGAAGTTGGGTTTAAACCAAACCATTTCTCCTACCATTTGATGGTCATTGGAGATCAAGACATGACTAAAACTCATGAGTTTTTCAAGGAATATAAGGAGACTCCATGAAAACTCAAGCTTAGAAGACCCAAACCATGGTAGGGGTTTGGATTCATCTACTTGTTCTTACTAAAATGATGATCAACTTTAAATCTCATGTGAATCATAAGCTTACATAAGATTCAAAAGATCAAACTCAAGAGCTTTCAAAGGAGATATTGAAGATCTCCAAGAATCTTAAAAGAAGAACATAAATAAGAAAAATAGAAGAAGGATCAAAGAACTAGGAAGTAAGGACTTCCAAGTTTACTTAACAAACTCTAAAACTTAATCAAGAAAAACTAAATGACTTGTAAATTAGAAGCTCAAAAGAAAGAAAACCCAACTAAGATTAGAGGGTCACCTCCAAACTATCCTCAAAGTTTCTCTCCTTTGAAGATCTTCCAAACTCTTCTTCAAACTCTCCTTTTTTTCTCTCCAAAAATGTTGGTGTAATGGTATTCTTTTTTGTGTTTCCCCTTCTTTTTTTTTCTCCCCTTTTCAATGAAGATACCTCTTCTTATATAGACAAAAATACCTAGGTAATTTCAGTAAATTCGGAGTAAAAGACTGGTGTAAATCCCTCATTTTGGTGGTACAATATGTACTTTCTGAAATTAGGCAGACTGCTGCCCAGCGCGGCAGTCCAGAAACTTTCGCGGCAGTCCGTGAATGCCGCCGCGGCAGTTCATGACTGCCGTCGCGGCACTACGCGACTGCCGCGCGGCATTCATCAAATGCCGCGGAAATTAATGGATTGCCGCGTTTTTGTCAGTCTTACTTTATCATATTTTTGTTCTTATTCGCATACGCATACGTATTGCACTGCAAAATACAGACTTTAAAAGTGAACGGCAGTCAAAAAATATTGGCGGCACTTGGTGAATGCCGGACCGGCATTCCATGACTGCCGTGTGCCGTTTTTAGCTAAGATTCCCTCTTTAGGTCTTCCTTCTTTTCAAAGCAAATTATTTTTGAAGATCTTTTCCGAAAATTGTGTTTTATATCCGAATTCCCCTAAATACCTGGTATTTTCTCCTTTCTATGAAATTTTATCGCGTTTTGGAGGCTTTTTTAAGAGCTTGGAATACTTCAAATCTTTCGGTCCTTATCATCATCGGACTTGGAGGTGACACTCTCCTAAGTTCGACGTTAGGTCAAAATTGGGGTGTATACATTGTGGATATCGCATTTTTCTTACCCACAGCTTTTCAAAATCAAATTCAAAAACAAATGAGTCGCCACTTAATTTTTAAAAGGAGAATTAAGAAACCATTTTAAAAGCAAACTGATCTTTTAGAAACCAGAGATTAACTAGGTCCGGGGATTATGGAATGAGAGAGGAAGGAGCCCGTCGGACTAAAACACCCTTTCTCATCCTATATTGCGATAGGCCTCTACTCAACATCCTTTTAATCAAATTCATTAATATAAGCATGCCCTCAACTAATACATATATGCATATACATCACAAAAGCATGTCCAAAGGGTGTAAAATTGCAATTGACAAAATACCATTCAAAAGCCACATAATTCAGGTAACAAGCGATATGATATGCAATAGAGAACGAGTGAACTTACCCGGGATCCAGCAGCGATAGTAAACGTGCAATGCATGCGAACAAAAGAAAATCCTAAAAAGAGTCTCTAATCACATATACACATAAGGCAAATCCTAATTCTAAGGTGTCGCGCATTAAGTCGAAAAATCAATAAAATCAAGAAATTAAGATAAACTAAAGAGGAGTCCTAGAAATCATACCTTAATAGCGCTACAAAACAAAGGGTTAGTCCACATGCTTCACATAATAATAATATGATATCAAACAATCAATCCTAATTCTCTAGCTTATATCTGGCGAGCAATAAATCCAACTTTATCCATTTACTAATTCTAATTATAAGCATTAATGTACATGAATTCATGAATATGAACAAGAGTAGGCTATTAACTATGAATTTATTCATTGATTTGAATCATTTAGCTTTGAGATTTAAGTCTAATTAATCATTATTAAGATATGGTTTAAGCCCTAAGTCATAAGAGAATCATTTGGGCCATTATTTACAAAGTTGGTCAAATGTGTCATGAAATTCTAAAAATTGCAGAGTGCAGACCAGAACTTTAAGAAAAGAAAACGCACGTCTCCCATTGTTTGATGTCAGTGAATTTTGGACACAAGATGCCTCTGTCAGTCTAGGTTCCAAATCAAAAAGAAAATCAAGGTTTCAACGGTTAGATCTCCGGGAAAAGGACAAGAACCAGACGTCACTCAGAGATGTACAACTCTCTGTCCAGAGATATTGTTTGATTTTTTAAAATTAGCAAAAAGATGAGAAACACTTAGATCTTTTTAGGGGATCTTCCTAACACATTAACGTACCTAGAAAAAATTATTAACCACATTAGAATTCTGATTTATGAATTTCAAAATAGACTTGCTGTTCTGAAACTATTCTGAAACTCTGGACAGATTGTGGTTTACTCACAAAACCCATGATCAAACCCTTCTAAACATAAAACCACCTTAAAACAAAAATTACAGTGGTAGATTACTATGTTATTGACACTTTCCCGTTAGTTTCACTTGATTTCAACGGTTAGATTTCGAACTAAAAATCTTTGATCAAAAACAGTTGTGAACTCACTGTTTTCATTTGTCAAGTTCAACTTTTATTTGGTAACTCCAACTATTAAACCATGAAGTTGGGTTTAAACCAAACCATTTCTCCTACCATTTGATGGTCATTGGAGATCAAGACATGACTAAAACTCATGAGTTTTTCAAGGAATATAAGGAGACTCCATGAAAACTCAAGCTTAGAAGACCCAAACCATGGTAGGGGTTTGGATTCATCTACTTGTTCTTACTAAAATGATGATCAACTTTAAATCTCATGTGAATCATAAGCTTACATAAGATTCAAAAGATCAAACTCAAGAGCTTTCAAAGGAGATATTGAAGATCTCCAAGAATCTCAAAAGAAGAACATAAACAAGAAAAATAGAAGAAGGATCAAAGAACTAGGAAGTAAGGACTTCCAAGTTTACTTAACAAACTCTAAAACTTAATCAAGAAAAACTAAATGACTTGTAAATTAGAAGCTCAAAAGAAAGAAAAAACACAACTAAGATTAGAGGGTCACCTCCAAACTATCCTCAAAGTTTCTCTCCTTTGAAGATCTTCCAAACTCTTCTTCAAACTCTCCTTTTTTTCTCTCCAAAAATGTTGGTGTAATGGTAGTCTTTTTTGTGTTTCCCCTTCTTTTTTTTTTTTCTCCCCTTTTCAATGAAGATACCTCTTCTTATACAGAAAAAAATACCTAGGTAATTTCAGTAAATTCGGAGTAAAAGACAGGTGTAAATCCCTCATTTGGTGGTACAATATGTACTTTCTGAAATTAAGCAGACTGCTGCCCAGCGCGGCAGTCCGGAAACTTTCGCGGCAGTCCGTGAATGCCGCCGCGGCAGTTCATGACTGCCGTCGCGGCACTACGCGACTGCCGCGCGGCATTCATCAAATGCCGCGAAAATTAATGGATTGCCGCGTTTTTGTCAGTCTTACTTTATCAAATTTTTGTTCTTATTCGCATACGCATACGTATTGCACTGCAAAATACAGACTTTAAAAGTGAACGGCAGTCAGAAAATATTGGCGACACTTGGTGAATGCCGGACCGGCACTCCCTGACTGTCGTGTGCCGTTTTTAGCTAAGATTCCCTCTTTAGGTCTTCCTTCTTTTCAAAGAAAATTATTTTTGAAGATCTTTTCCGAAAATTGTGTTTTATATCCGAATTCCCCTAAATACCAGGTATTTTCTCCTTTCTATGAAATTTTATCGCGTTTTGGAGACTTTTTGAAGAGCTTGGAATACTTCAAATCTTTCGGTCCTTATCATCATCCGACTTGGAGGTGACACTCTCCTAAATTCGACGTTAGGTCAAAATTGGGGTGTCTACATTGTGGATATCGCATTTTTCTTACCCACAGCTTTTCAAAATCAAATTAAAAAACAAATGAGTCGCCACTTAATTTTTAAAAGGAGAATTAAGAAACCATTTTAAAAGCAAACTGATCTTTTAGTAATCAGAGATTAACTAGGTCCGGGGATTATGGAATGAGAGAGGAAGGAGCCCGTCGGACTAAAATACCCTCTCTCATCCTATCTTGCGATAGTCCTCTACTCAACATTCTTTTAATCAAATTTATTAATCTAAGCATGCCTCAACTAATACATATATACATATACATCACAAAAGCATGTCCAAAGGGTGTAAAATTGCAATTGACAAAATACCATTCAAAAGACACATAATTCAGGTAGCAAGCGATATGATATGCAATAGAGAACGAGTGAACTTACTCGGGATCCAGCAGCGATAGTAAACGTGCAATGCATGAGAACAAAAGAAAATCCTAAAAAGAGTCTCTAATCACATATACACATAAGGCAAAACCTAATTCTAAGGTGTCGAACATTAAGTCGAAAAATCAATAAAATCAAGAAATTGAGATAAACTAAAGAGGAGTCCTAGAAATCATACCTTAATAGCGCTACAAAACAAAGGGTTAGTCCACATGCTTCACATAATAATAATATGATATCAAACAATCAATCCTAATTCTCTAGCTTATATCTGGCGAGCAATGAAATCCAACTTTATCCAATTACTAATTCTAATTATAAGCATTAATGTACATGAATTCATGAATATGAACAAGAGTAGGCTATTAACTATGAATTTATTGATTGATTTGAATCATTTAGCTTTGAGATTTAAGTCTAATTAATCATTATTAAGATATGGTTTAAGCCCTAAGTCATAAGAGAATCATTTGCGCCATTATTTACAAAGTTGGTCAAATGTGTCATGAAATTCGGAAAATTGCAGAGAGTAGACCAGAACTTTAAGAAACGAAAACGCCCGTCTCCCATGGTTTGATGTCGGTGAATTTTGGACACAAGATGCCTCTGTCAGTCTACCTTCCAAATCAAAAAGAAAATCAAGGTTTCAACGGTTAGATCTCCGGGAAAAGTACAAGAACCAGACGTCACTCAGAGATGTACAACTCTCTGTCCAGAGATATTGTTTGATTTTTAAAAATTAGCAAAAAGATGAGAAACACTTAGATCTTTTTAGGGGATCTTCCTAACACATTAAGGTACCTAGAAAAAATTATTAACTACATTAGAATTCTGATTTATGAATTTCAAAATAGACTTGCTGTTCTGAAACTATTCTGAAACTCTGGACAGATTGTGGTTGACTCACAAAACCCATGATCAAACCCTTCTAAACATAAAACCACCTTAAAACAAAAATTACAGTGGTAGATTACTGTGTTATTGACACTTTCCCGTTGGTTTCACTTGATTTCAACGGTTAGATTTCGAACTAAAAATCTTTGATCAAAAACAGTTTGTGAACTCACTGTTTTCATTTGTCAAGTTCAACTTTTATTTGGTAACTCCAACTATTAAACCATGAAGTTGGGTTTAAACCAAACCATTTCTCCTACCATTTGATGGTCATTGGAGATCAAGACATGACTAAAACTCATGAGTTTTTCAAGGAATATAAGGAGACTCCATGAAAACTCAAGCTTAGAAGACCCAAACCATGGTAGGGGTTTGGATTCATCTACTTGTTCTTACTAAAATGATGATCAACTTTAAATCTCATGTGAATCATAAGCTTACATAAGATTCAAAAGATCAAACTCAAGAGCTTTCAAAGGAGATATTGAAGATCTCCAAGAATCTCAAAAGAAGAACATAAACAAGAAAAATAGAAGAAGGATCAAAGAACTAGGAAGTAAGGACTTCCAAGTTTACTTACCAAACTCTAAAACTTAATCAAGAAAAACTAAATGACTTGTAAATTAGAAGCCCAAAAGAAAGAAAACACAACTAAGATTAGAGGGTCACCTCCAAACTATCCTCAAAGTTTCTCTCCTTTGAATATCTTCCAAACTCTTCTTCAAACTCTCCTTTTTTTCTCTCCAAAAATGTTGGTGTAATGGTAGTCTTTTTTGTGTTTCCCCTTCTTTTTTTTTTTTCTCCCCTTTTCAATGAAGATACCTCTTCTTATATAGACAAAAATACCTAGGTAATTTCAGTAAATTCGGAGTAAAAGACAGGTGTAAATCCCTCATTTGGTGGTATAATATGTACTTTCTTAAATTAGGCAGACTGCTGCCCAGCGCGGCAGTCCAGAAACTTTCGCGGCAGTCCGTGAATTCCGCCGCGGCAGTTCATGACTGCCGTTGCGGCACTACGCGGCTGCCGCGCGGCATTCATCAAATGCCGCGGAAATTAATGGATTGCCGCATTTTTGTCAGTCTTACTTTATCAGTTTTTTGTTCTTATTCGCATACGCATACGTATTGCACTGCAAAATACAGACTTTAAAAGTGAACGGCAGTCAGAAAATGTTGGCGGCACTTGGTGAATGCCGGACCGGCACCCCTGACTGCCGTGTGCCGTTTTTAGCTAAGATTCCCTCTTTAGGTCTTCCTTCTTTTCAAAGCAAATTATTTTTGAAGATCTTTTCCGAAAATTGTGTTTTATATCCGAATTCCCCTAAATACCTGGTATTTTCTCCTTTCTGTGAAATTTTATCGCGTTTTGGAGACTTTTTGAAGAGCTTGGAATACTTCAAGTCTTTCGGTCCTTATCATCATCGGACTTGGAGGTGACACTCTCCTAAATTCGACGTTAGGTCAAAATTGGGGTGTCTACATTGTGGATATCGCATTTTTCTTACCCACAGCTTTTCAAAATCAAATTCAAAAACAAATGAGTCGCCACTTAATTTTTAAAAGGAGAATTAAGAAACCATTTTAAAAGCAAACTGATCTTTTAGAAACCAGAGATTAACTAGGTCCGGGGATTATGGAATGAGAGAGGAAGGAGCCCGTCGGACTAAAACACCCTCTCTCATCCTATCTTGCGATAGGCCTCTACGCAACATCCTTTTAATCAAATTTATTAATCTAAGCATGCCCTCAACTAATACATATATACATATACATCACAAAAGCATGTCCAAAGGGTGTAAAATTACAATTGACAAAATACCATTCAAAAGCCACATAATTCAGGTAGTAAGCGATATGATATGCAATAGAGAACGAGTGAACTTACCCGGGATCCAGTAGCGATAGTAAACGTGCAATGCATGCGAACAAAAGAAAATCCTAAAAAGAATCTCTAATCACATATACACATAAGGCAAAACCTAATTCTAAGGTGTCGCGCATTAAGTCGAAAAATCAATAAAATCAAGAAATTAAGATAAACTAAAGAGGAGTCCTAGAAATCATACCTTAATAGCGCTACAAAACAAAGGGTTTGTCCACATGCTTCACATAATAATAATATGATATCAAACAATCAATCATAATTCTCTAGCTTATATCTGGTGAGCAATGAAATCCAACTTTATCCAATTACTTATTCTAATTATAAGCATTAATGTACATGAATTCATGAATATGAACAAGAGTAGGCTATTAACTATGAATTTATTCATTGATTTGAATCATTTAGCTTTGAGATTTAAGTCTAATCAATCATTATTAAGATATGGTTTAAGCCCTAAGTCATAAGAGAATCATTTGCGCCATTATTTACAAAGTTGGTCAAATGTGTCATGAAATTCTGAAAATTGCAGAGAGCAGACCAGAACTTTAAGAAACGAAAACGCCCGTCTCCCATGGTTTGATGTCGGTGAATTTTGGACACAGGATGCCTCTGTCAGTCTAGTTTCCAAATCAAGAAGAAAATCAAGGTTTCAACGGTTAGATCTCCGGGAAAAGGACAAGAACCAGACGTCACTCAGAGATGTACAACTCTCTATTCAGAGATATTGTTTGATTTTTTAAAATTAGCAAAAAGATGAGAAACACTTAGATCTTTTTAGGGGATCTTCCTAACACATTAAGGTACCTAGAAAAAATTATTAACTACATTAGAATTTTGATTTATGAATTTCAAAATAGACTTGCTGTTCTGAAACTATTCTGAAACTCTGGACAGATTGTGGTTGACTCACAAAACCCATGATCAAACCCTTCTAAACATAAAACCACCTTAAAACAAAAATTACAGTGGTAGATTACTGTGTTATTGACACTTTCCTGTTGGTTTCACTTGATTTCAACGGTTAGATTTCGAAGTAAAAATCTTTGATCAAAAACAGTTTGTGAACTCACTGTTTTCATTTGTCAAGTTCAACTTTTATTTGGTAACTCCAACTATTAAACCATGAAGTTGGGTTTAAACCAAACCATTTCTCCTACCATTTGATGGTCATTGGAGATCAAGACATGACTAAAACTCATGAGTTTTTCAAGGAATATAAGGAGACTCCATGAAAACTCAAGCTTAGAAGACCCAAACCATGGTAGGGGTTTGGATTCATCTACTTGTTCTTACTAAAATGATGATCAACTTTAAATCTCATGTGAATCATAAGCTTACATAAGATTCAAAAGATCAAACTCAAGAGCTTTCAAATGAGATATTGAAGATCTCCAAGAATCTCAAAAGAAGAACATAAACAAGAAAAATAGAAGAAGGATCAAAGAACTAGGAAGTAAGGACTTCCAAGTTTACTTAACAAACTCTAAAACTTAATCAAGAAAAACTAAATGACTTGTAAATTAGAAGCTTAAAAGAAAGAAAATACAACTAAAATTAGAGGGTCACCTCCAAACTATCCTCAAAGTTTCTCTCCTTTAAAATCTTCCAAACTCTTCTTCAAACTCTCCTTTTTTTCTCTCCAAAAATGTTGGTGTAATGGTAGTCTTTTTTGTGTTTCCCCTTCTTTTTTTTTTTTCTCCCCTTTTCAATGAAGATACCTCTTCTTATATAGACAAAAATACCTAGGTAATTTCAGTAAATTCAGAGTAAAAGGCAGGTGTAAATCCCTCATTTGGTGGTACAATATATACTTTCTGAAATTAGGAAGACTGCTGCCCAGCGCGGCAGTCCTGAAATTTTCGCGGCAGTCCGTGAATGCCGCCGCGGCAGTTCATGACTGCCGTCACGGCACTACGCGACTGCCGCGCGGCATTCATCAAATGCCGCGGAAATTAATGGATTGCCGCATTTTTGTCAGTCTTACTTTATCAGTTTTTTGTTCTTATTCGCATAAGCATACGTATTGCACTGCAAAATACAGACTTTAAAAGTGAACGGCAGTCATAAAATGTTGGCGGCACTTGGTGAATGCCGGACCGGCACTTCCTGACTGCCGTGTGCCGTTTTTAGCTAAGATTCCCTCTTTAGGTCTTCCTTCTTTTCAAAGCAAATTATTTTTGAAGATCTTTTCCGAAAATTGTGTTTTATATCCGAATTCCCCTAAATACCTGGTATTTTCTCCTTTCTGTGAAATTTTATCGCATTTTGGAGACTTTTTGAAGAGCTTGGAATACTTCAAATCTTTCGGTCCTTATCATCATCGGACTTGGAGGTGACACTCTCCTAAATTCGACGTTAGGTCAAAATTGGGGTGTCTACATTGTGGATATCGCATTTTTCTTACCCACAGCTTTTCAAAATCAAATTCAAAAACAAATGAGTTGCCACTTAATTTTTAAAAGGAGAATTAAGAAATCATTTTAAAAGCAAACTGATCTTTTAGAAACCAGAGATTAACTAGGTCCGGGGATTATGGAATGAGAGAGGAAGGAGCCCGTCGGACTAAAACACCCTCTCTCATCCTATCTTGCGATAAGCCTCTATTCAACATTCTTTTAATCAAATTTATTAATCTAAGCATGCCCTCAACTAATACATATATGCATATACATCACAAAAGCATGTCCAATGGGTGTAAAATTGCAATTGACAAAATACCATTCAAAAGCCACATAATTCAGGTAGCAAGCAATATGATATGCAATAGAGAACGAGTGAACTTACCCGGGATCCAGTAGCGATAGTAAACGTGCAATGCATGCGAACAAAAGAAAATACTAAAAAGAGTCTCTAATCACATATACACATAAGGCAAAACCTAATTCTAAGGTGTCGCGCATTAAGTCGAAAAATCAATAAAATCAAGAAATTAAGATAAACTAAAGAGGAGTCCTAGAAATCATACCTTAATAGCGCTACAAAACAAAGGGTTAGTCCACATGCTTCACATAATAATAATATGATATCAAACAATCAATCATAATTCTCTAGCTTATATCTGGTGAGCAATGAAATCCAACTTTATCCAATTACTTATTCTAATTATAAGCATTAATGTACATGAATTCATGAATATGAACAAGAGTAGGCTATTAACTATGAATTTATTCATTGATTTGAATCATTTAGCTTTGAGATTTAAGTCTAATTAATCATTATTAAGATATGGTTTATGCCCTAAGTCATAAGAGAATCATTTGGGCCATTATTTACAAAGTTGGTCAAATGTGTCATGAAATTCTGAAAATTGCAGAGAGCAGACCAGAACTTTAAGAAAAGAAAACGCACGTCTCCCATTGTTTGATGTCGGTGAATTTTGGACACAAGATGCCTCTGTCGGTCTAGTTTCCAAATCAAAAAGAAAATCAAGGTTTCAACGGTTAGATCTCCGGGAAAAGGACAAGAACCAGACGTCACTCAGAGATGTACAACTCTTTGTCCAGAGATATTGTTTGATTTTTTAAAATTAGTAAAAAGATGAGAAACACTTAGATCTTTTTAGGGGATCTTCCTAACACATTAAGGTACCTACAAAAAATTATTAACTACATTAGAATTCTGATTTATGAATTTCAAAATAGACTTGCTGTTCTGAAACTATTCTGAAACTCTGGACAGATTGTGGTTGACTCACAAAACCCATGATCAAACCCTTCTAAACATAAAACCACCTTAAAACAAAAATTACAGTGGTAGATTACTGTGTTATTGACACTTTCCCGTTGGTTTCACTTGATTTCAACGGTTAGATTTCGAACTAAAAATCTTTGATCAAAAATAGTTTGTGAACTCATTGTTTTCATTTGTCAAGTTCAACTTTTATTTGGTAACTCCAACTATTAAACCATGAAGTTGGGTTTAAACCAAACCATTTCTCCTACCATTTGATGGTCATTGGAGATCAAGACATGACTAAAACTCATGAGTTTTTCAAGGAATATAAGGAGACTCCATGAAAACTCAAGCTTAGAAGACCCAAACCATGGTAGGGGTTTGGATTCATCTACTTGTTCTTGCTAAAATGATGATCAACTTTAAATCTCATGTGAATCATAAGCTTACATAAGATTCAAAAGATCAAACTCAAGAGCTTTCAAAGGAGATATTGAAGATCTCCAAGAATCTCAAAAGAAGAACATAAACAAGAAAAATAGAAGAAGGATCAAAGAACTAGGAAGTAAGGACTTCCAAGTTTACTTAACAAACTCTAAAACTTAATCAAGAAAAACTAAATGACTTGTAAATTAGAAGCTCAAAAGAAAGAAAACACAACTAAGATTTGAGGGTCACCTCCAAACTATCCTCAAAGTTTCTCTCCTTTGAAGATCTTCCAAACTCTTCTTCAAACCCTCCTTTTTTTCTCTCCAAAAATGTTGGTGTAATGGTAGTCTTTTTTGTGTTTCCCCTTCTTTTTTTTTTCTCCCCTTTTCAATGAAGATACCTCTTCTTATATAGACAAAAATACCTAGGTAATTTTAGTAAATTCGGAGTAAAAGACAGGTGTAAATCCCTCATTTGGTGGTACAATATGTACTTTCTGAAATTAGGCAGACTGCAGCCCAGCGCGGCAGTCCAGAAACTTTCGCGGCAGTCCGTGAATGCCGCCGCGGCAGTTCATGACTGCCGTCGCGGAACTATGCGACTGCCGCGCGGCTTTCATCAAATGCCGCGGAAATTAATGGATTGCCGCGTTTTTGTCAGTCTTACATTATCAGTTTTTTGTTCTTATTCGCATACGCATACGTATTGCACTGCAAAATACAGACTTTAAAAGTGAACGGCAGTCAGAAAATGTTGGCGGCACTTGGTGAATGCCGGACCGGCACTCCCTGACTGCCGTGCGGCACTTAGTGAGTGCCGCGGCAGTCTGCCGTGTGCCGTTTTTAGCTAAGATTCCCTCTTTAGGTCTTCCTTCTTTTCAAAGCAAATTATTTTTGAAGATCTTTTCTGAAAATTGTGTTTTATATCCGAATTCCCCTAAATACCTGGTATTTTCTCCTTTCTGTGAAATTTTATCGCGTTTTGGAGACTTTTTGAAGAGCTTGGAATACTTCAAATCTTTCGGTCCTTATCATCATCGGACTTGGAGGTGACACTCTCCTAAATTCAACGTTAGGTCAAAATTGGGGTGTCTACAGTTTGCCCCTCTTCGGCAGAGCTTGTGGAGCAATGCATGCCACAAGTGAATGTCGAAGCCTGTGCGAAGACAAGCCTTTGACCAGACCGTCGAATTTAGGTAAAAACAAAATGCGTTGCAAAAGAGAACATGCGTGCGGCAATGGTTCATGCTGGTCGTGCTCGATGATGAGCTGCCTACGTATCCATTCAGGAATCAAACCAAGACGTAGTTCAGGTAGGAGCCAAACATACACAAACGCAAAGAGTCATACGGATAAATGCACCTATCTTATTGTGATGCACGTGCTCAAGCAATTTCGTGCTCCATATAATGCCTATGCGACATATTGTTCTTTCTTAGTACCAAAAAGCAACCTATGCCATTCTACTCATGATGTCATTCCATTCTGGGAGAGTCATGACCGTCATAGATGCGCTTACTATGTTTAATTCTCTGACATTCTTCAAGTGTCATCTAATCGTCTAGGATGCGCTACGCGCCTTATACCTTGGTGTCAAATTAGAAACCACGCTTTCCGAAAGATTGAGGTGCGCTTCGCGCCTTATAATCTGGTGTCTTCCAAGAATCATCTGATCGACTGAGATGCGCTACGCGCCTTATACTCCGGTGTCAAATCAGGAACCACGCTGAAAGACTGAGATGCACTACGTGCCTTATACTCCGATGTTGAATCAGGAAACACGCTGAAAGACTGAGATGCGCTACGCGCCTTATACTCCGGTGTCATCCAAAAATCATCTAATCGACTAAGATGCGCTACACGCCTTATACTCCAGTGTCAAATCAGGAACCACGCTGAAAGACTGAGATGCGCTACGCGCCTTATACCCCGGTGTCTTCCAAAAATCATCTGATCGACTGAGATGCGCTACGCGCCTTATACTCCGGTGTCAAATCAGGAACCACACTGAAAGACTGAGATGCGCTACGCACCTTATACCCCGGTGTCTTCCAAAAATCATCTGATCGACTGAGATGCGCTACGCGCCTTATACTCCGGTGTCGAATCAGGAAACACGCTGAAAGACTAAGATGCGCTACGCGCCTTATTCTCCATTGTCTTCCGAGGATCACTAACACGAATGATACTGCTACTGAGGATTATTAATACAGGGTTGCCATTGAGGACTAACATCAATAATGCTACCATACAAGGTTGCCATTGAGGACTAGCACCCATGGTGCTGCCATTGAGGACTAATGCAAGGTTGCCATTGAGGACTAACACCCATGGTGCTGCCATTGAGGACTAATGCAAGGTTGCCATTGAGGACTAACACCCATGGTGCTGCCATTGAGGACTAATGCAAGGTTGCCATTGAGGACTAACACCCATAATGCTGCCATTGAGGACTAATGCAAGGTTGCCATTGAGGACTAACACCCATGGTGCTGCCATTGAGGACTAATGCAAGGTTGCCATTGAGGACTAACACCCATAATGCTGCCATTGAGGACTAATGCAAGGTTGCCATTGAGGACTAACACCCATTGTGCTGCCATTGAGGACTAATGCAAGGTTACCATTGAGGACTAACACCCATGGTGCTGCCATTGAGGACTAATGCAAGGTTACCATTGAGGACTAACACCCATAATGCTGCCATTGAGGACTAACGCTTAGAGAAGCTGCCATTGAGGACTAAAGCTTAGAAAAGAACTAAACAACATAGTAAGATATTGGTCAATAGCCACTCAGAGGCTTACAAGCAAGAATGATGGTCAACAGCCTTTCAAGGACTTATGTTGCGAAAGCGACAATCAACAGCCCTTTTGGGGACTTATGTTGCAATAACAAAGATCAATGGAGAGTCATTCGGACTCAAACAAATTCGATTTTGTCAAATTCGAAGTCATTTTGACTCAAATCAAGTTCGAATTCCACTTATTAGGAGTCAATTAGACTTCATTCGATTTCATTTTCTAAAATCAGGATTCAAAGAATTTGAACAGAGTTGATATAAAGAATGATTTTTTGCATTCGCAGACCTTTGGAAGAAACACATCGATTCTGTCAAAAGAGGGAAGTCACCTTTGCCCCTAGTCTTGGACTCTTCTTTTATTGCCACTTTATGCTGTGATAGTGTTCGAAACCTCTGCTCGTACCACTCTTGGGATGCGCACGAAGACTTTTCAAATCCTTATTCATCATCTTAAACCCACACATTTGAGACCATTTATTGACTCATCAAAAGAGGACAGACCTGACAAAG
Organism: Hydrangea macrophylla; assembly: GCA_033977485.1. Lineage (NCBI taxonomy): Eukaryota > Viridiplantae > Streptophyta > Magnoliopsida > Cornales > Hydrangeaceae > Hydrangea > Hydrangea macrophylla. The sequence goes on along the minus strand of CM066990.1, from coordinate 4,436,465 downwards.
CTAGTTACTCAAAATGACTGACTCAAACTTTTCATTCATTATGAATCAATGTGCTTTCGTTGTGAGTAACTGTATCATCTCACCTTTAATTTATTCATCATCTTACAAATGGTAGTACTTTGTTGATAAATCTAAACTTTGAAAACGTCCCCTTTTGAATTAGCGAATTCTTTGCCCATCTAGAATGTGCTTCAAATTAGTGCTTTAGCTTATAGAATGAAAGGCACTCTATTTCAATCCTTTCAAAATGAACTTGATTACTTGAGAACTTGCTTCTAACATAGAGGGATTTTGGCAAACAAATTTTGCCCCTAGTTTGAATAAGACTCGGAGGCATTGCTTTTGGGATTAAATGAGGTGTTCAGCAAACGAAGTTTTCCATTGGTTTGGCGATATATATGTGGCTCCAAGCAAACGTGAGTTTGCCCCTAATCTGAAGGAAGGAAACTAAAGGCGCAAAAGGGTGATGCTTATAGTTTAGGGATGTTTATGGACCGAGAACCTTAGGAGGTTCGCCTACTTATCCCCGAGCGGGAATCAGGTCCAAAGTAGTTCGGCCAAGGCCTGAAAGAAAGATAGCATGAGATGATGGGGTGAAGACCGAACTGAGCAGGTTGCCTACGTATCCCTAAGTGGGAATCAGGTCAAAGCGTAGTTCATCAATTCTGGAGGTCTTGAATGAATTAGGCTTCAAGAATTGGTGGGCTTTTCAAGCCATGTTGCCATTTGGGTCTAGGGAGTGCATGTCACTTGTGGTAGCCCTTGTATAGCATGATGAACTACTTCTTCCTTTATTCTTTTTTCTTTCCTCTTTTCTTTTCTTTTCTTTTCTTCTCTTTTATTTGACGGTTGATTCTTTAACCTTTTCACCAGCCAGTTAATCTTTTACAATTCTCATCATGTTTTATTCATACTCCATCCTATTCACAAAGTAATATCAGTCCTTCGAATCTTTATTTGTTTCTTTTTTTTTCAAAGATATCTCTGCATTGTTTTAGGCTCACTTAGTGTTTGAGTCTTTTTTTTGAAGCTGATAAGTCCCTCTTTTCATTTCTAATCTCTTTTCTTTGTTAAGAACAACACAAAGCCTTGAGATAGTTCATGTGCCAATGATCTACTTTGAAGTGCTCAAGAATTCTCAATCTCATCTATTCTCTGCCTTTTCTTTTCTCTTTCCTTTCTTTTCTCTACCTTACTATCTCTTATTCTTTCCATGATTTTGACTGGCTAGTAGTAGGATTTTTTAGATCAACACGTATCTTATTTTTGCTCTAAATTTTGCCTAGGTGCCCTTCCGGGTTTTCATCCTAGCGAGCTCTTTCTTCTTTTTTCTTTTTTTTTTTCTTTTTTTGTGGTCTAACTTTTGCCTAGGTGCCCTTCCGGGTTTTTATCCTAGCGAGCTCTTTTTCTTTTTCTTTTCTTTTTTGGAATAAGAAGTTCATTAAAATGTCTGGCTACCATCAAGGACCCAGTTTATGGCTTTAGACTGGTTGGGCTCATCTTTTAGGCTTGGTATTTGAGAGAAGGGGATGGTGAGCGAGCTTCAAGTTCCAAGTTCATCTTTTTAAGATTGAGCAAGAGCATCTTTAAATTCTTAAAGTAAAGCTAATCAATTCTCTACTCCTCCATGGTGTTGGCACAAAATTTTCTTTGATCACTTGGGGATCCTTTTCAATGCAAAGATTTATTAACAAAGTAATTTCCATGATGTTTGAAAAAGTGACTTTTTCTTCTCCCCTTTTTTGGTCTTAACGATCCATGCATTCACGACTTAGCACACTGAATCAAGAAAAATGAGATTTTATTCAACTAGTAGGGAAGAAGGATTACATCACTCGACTCGATAAACTCGACAAAGACTTGCAAACAGACTTGGTAATAGACTGACCAGAAGACTCGACTGGAATTGACATTTGACTCCAACCTGACATAGCTCGACTACCAGACTTGACTTGGTCTCAATTAGAGTGTCACAGATAAGTTTCAATTTGTTGGGTCCCCAAGAACATCCACACTTGATTCAGCAGTAGCATTTCCAAACACTATTACCTCACTGGCATCTTCATCAGGTTCATCACTCCCCTTCTGTATCTTTGTGGGAACATCATCCGCCCTTTTGGACCATTTTTCAGTCGAATGGCCCTTTTCTGACTCATACTGAGTATTGTCAATGCCTTTTTCGATTCTGTTGATTAGGTTGGGGCCAGTTGGTTGTTGCGTACTCATGGAGGCAACGAATCCCTTGAGAGTATTCAGCGATGGCTGTGATTGAAAAGATTGTACGTCATGCCAGATGCCACTTGGTGGGTTCAGCAAAGGAGTGATGATTTTACGCTCAATGAGATCTTGGATATCATGGCGAAGTTTCATGCAATAGTTAGTTGTATGGCCAGGGGTCTGGTGGTAGGCACAGTACAAAGACAGGTCACATTTGCGAGGTAAGGAATCTGGTAGTGGCTTTGGGTCCAGGGGACTGAGGTGACCATTCTTGACAAGGTGACCAAGGGCCATGGATAATGGCATGCCCATGTTGGTGAAAATTCTCGGTTTGCGGGCTTGGTTTGATTTTGAATTCGACTTTGAGCTTGAGTTGGTTTTTGGGTTGAGATATGGACATGGAATAGCTCTTTGGTTAGTTGGGATTGGGCCTGGATGTGGGCTTTGGTGAATGGTTGAGCTTAGGTATGGACTTTGGTGATAGGTTGGGTTTGGACATGGGCTTCGGTGCACAGGTGGGTTCAGACATGCCTGTTGGTGCTTCTTTAAGCAATCCATTATTCTCTGATCCATCTTTTCCTCATCGGGGCCCATTTGATCTTTCAATAATTGAATGAACTCGAACATGACCCCCTCCAATTGTTTCACCCTAGAATCTTGTTGCTCAACAATGATTTGCAATTTGCTCACTTTCTCCTCCAAAGCTCTGTGGGCCATTGGTGGGTATGTCTCAACATGATGGTCCATGACCTCCTCTAATTAAGAGAGATGAACCCAAGAAGATTAGAAGTGTCCTTACTAAGGGATCTGGTTGTTCCACTCTTTAAAAAAAAGATAGAAAAAAGGTCCGCATGCAGAATTGAATGGTAAGGGATTTTTGAGGGACTTTGATCTTAATTGGGAAGAAAATGTTGTGAGTTTATACGCTACACATATGTAATGATATCGATTGCAAAATATACATGCTCTTATGATTTGATGCATGCACTGCACACATGGCACACGAATGAAATGCAAGTGTGTGTGTGCCTACTTTGTATGCCAAAGTAAAGGAAAATTCTAATCCTAACAGGTAAACACATAAGCACATAAGATCCTCACCCATGTCTAGTGCGCCAACTTCTCCCTTCATTGTGATCTTTACTACCCTTTCAAAGGTTAGATATTCAGAAAAATTTTGAAATTCATTTGAAAAGCATTTCTTTAGAACGATGAGATCTTTCAAAAACAATTCTCAAGAATTTTGAATCTTTTATTTAAAAAAAAAATGAGGATGTGAAAACATTTCTCAATGAAGATAATTTGATTGAAATTTTGCTTTAAAATTCATTTGAAGAGCATATTTTCAAAAACAATTCCCAAAGATTAGTTTGGAGCTTTAATCAAAAGTGAACTCCAAAGATTTTTGAAAGAGCAATTGAAAACTTTGGGATGAAGATTACAAAAATCCACTTGCTTTCAAAGATGGTCTTAAAATTCTTTCGGGGTAGAAGGATCACATGATCGGATTATTACCGTACTTTTTCATAAATTTGGATGCATACAAGGTCAATGATGCTTAACTAAACATGATATAAGAAGTATAATCTTATAATCAAGGTTCGGCATGTTCTCCAAATGTCATGTAACACGAGGAAAAATTGCTAAAAGGTGATTAAAAGATTATTCATCTTTCATCAAGCAAGTATCGTCATCATCTCAAGTAATCCCTTCCGGGCATACAAAACTTCCTAACACATAACCCTAATCAAGAATTGATTTCCTAAGATTGAAATGTTCTATAGAAACTACTATGTAAAGGCTGGGTTTTGGTCAAATAAGGGACCCTTGACACACACCTGATAGGATGCTTCATAAACCAAATCATGGTACGAGATCAAGGGTGATCACACAGTCCCATGATGACTTGACCGACCGGGTTGCCCCGAGCCTCCAAGGTCATAGTTCCGTGCAATCGACTGGCTGGACATGCAAGTGAAATGCAACAGGCACACAAAGATTAATTAATTCGATTAAAAGGATATTTTTCAAGTCTAATCCTCAAGTGAACCCAAAATCAGAATTCTGGTCTGCGAAACCAGAGATTCTGGGTTCGATCCCCAGCAGAGTCGCCAGATTGTGGATATCGCATTTTTCTTACCCACAGCTTTTCAAAATCAAATTCAAAAACAAATGAGTCGCCACTTAATTTTTAAAAGGAGAATTAAGAAACCATTTTAAAAGCAAACTGATCTTTTAGAAACCAGAGATTAACTAGGTCCGGGGATTATGGAATGAGAGAGGAAGGAGCCCGTCGGACTAAAACACCCTCTCTCATCCTATCATGCGATAGGCCTCTACTCAACATCCTTTTAATCAAATTTATTAATCTAAGCATGCCCTCAACTAATACATATATACATATACATCACAAAAGCATGTCCAAAGGGTGTAAAATTGCAATTGACAAAATACCATTCAAAAGCCACATAATTCAGGTAGCAAGCGATATGATATGCAATAGAGAACGAGTGAACTTACCCGGGATCCAGCAGCGATAGTAAACGTGCAATGCATGCGAACAAAAGAAAATCCTAAAAAGAGTCTCTAATCACATATACACATAAGGCAAAACCTAATTCTAAGGTGTCGCGCATTAAGTCGAAAAATCAATAAAATCAAGAAATTAAGATAACCTAAAGAGGAGTCCTAGAAATCATACCTTAATAGCGCTACAAAACAAAGGGTTAGTCCACATGCTTCACATAATAATAATATGATATCAAACAATCAATCCTAATTCTCTAGCTTATATCTGGCGAGTAATGAAATCCAACTTTATCCAATTATTAATTCTAATTATAAGCATTAATGTACATGAATTCATGAATATGAACAAGAGTAGGCTATTAACTATGAATTTATTCATTGATTTGAATCATTTAGCTTTGAGATTTAAGTCTAATTAATCATTATTAAGATATGGTTTAAGCCCTAAGTCATAAGAGAATCATTTGGGCCATTATTTACAAAGTTGGTCAAATGTGTCATGAAATTCTGAAAATTGCAGAGAGCAGACCAGAACTTTAAGAAAAGAAAATGCACGTCTCCCATGGTTTGATGTCGGTGAATTTTGGACACAAGATGCCTTTGTCGGTCTAGTTTCCAAATCAAAAAGAAAATCAAGGTTTCAACGGTTAGATCTCCGGGAAAAGGACAAGAACCAGACATCACTCAGAGATGTACAACTCTCTGTCCAGAGATATTGTTTGATTTTTTAAAATTAGTAAAAAGATGAGAAACACTTAGATCTTTTTAGGGGATCTTCCTAACACATTAAGGTACCTAGAAAAAATTATTAACTACATTAGAATTCTGATTTATGAATTTCAAAATAGACTTGCTGTTCTGAAACTATTCTGAAACTCTGGACAGATTGTGGTTGACTCACAAAACCCATGATCAAACCCTTCTAAACATAAAACCACCTTAAAACAAAAATTACAGTGGTAGATTACTGTGTTATTGACACTTTCCCGTTGGTTTCACTTGATTTCAACGGTTAGATTTCGAACTAAAAATCTTTGATCAAAAACAGTTTGTGAACTCACTATTTTCATTTGTCAAGTTCAACTTTTATTTGGTAACTCCAACTATTAAACCATGAAGTTGGGTTTAAACCAAACCATTTCTCCTATCATTTGATGGTCATTGGAGATCAAGACATGACTAAAACTCATGAGTTTTTCAAGGAATATAAGGAGACTCCATGAAAACTCAAGCCTAGAAGACCCAAACCATGGTAGGGGTTTGGATTCATCTACTTGTTCTTACTAAAATGATGATCAACTTTAAATATCATGTGAATCATAAGCTTACATAAGATTCAAAAGATCAAACTCAAGAGCTTTCAAAGGAGATATTGAAGATCTCCAAGAATCTCAAAAGAAGAACATAAGCAAGAAAAATAGAAGAAGGATCAAAGAACTAGGAAGTAAGGACTTCCACGTTTACTTAACAAACTCTAAAACTTAATCAAGAAAACTTAAATGACTTGTAAATTAGAAGCTCAAAAGAAAGAAAACACAACTAAGATTAGAGGGTTACCTCCAAACTATCCTCAAAGTTTCTCTCCTTTGAAGATCTTCCAAACTCTTCTTCAAACTCTCCTTTTTTTCTCTCCAAAAATGTTGGGGTAATGGTACTCTTTTTTGTGTTTCCCCTTCTTTTTTTTTTCTCCCCTTTTCAATGAAGATACCTCTTCTTATATAGACAAAAATACCTAGGTAATTTCAGTAAATTCGGAGTAAAAGACAGGTGTAAATCCCTCATTTGGTGGTACAATATGTACTTTCTGAAATTAGGCAGACTGCTGCCCAGCGCGGCAGTCCAGAAACTTTCGCTGCAGTCCGTGAATGCCGCCGCGGCAGTTCATGACTGCCGTCGCGGCACTACGCGACTGCCGCGCGGCATTCATCAAATGCCGCGAAAATTAATGGATTGTCGCGTTTTTGTCAGTCTTACTTTATCAGATTTTTGTTCTTATTCGCATACGCATACGTATTGCACTGCAAAATACAAACTTTAAAAGTGAACGGCAGTCAGAAAATGTTGGCGGCACTTGGTGAATGCCGGACCGGCACTCCCTGACTGCCGTGCGGCACTTAGTGAGTGCCGCGGCAGTCTGCCGTGTGCCGTTTTTAGCTAAGATTCCCTCTTTAGGTCTTCCTTCTTTTCAAAGCAAATTATTTTTGAAGATCTTTTCCAAAAATTGTGTTTTATATCCGAATTCCCCTAAATACCTGGTATTTTCTCCTTTCTGTGAAATTTTATCGCGTTTTGGAGACTTTTTGAAGAGCTTGGAATACTTCAAATCTTTCGGTCCTTAGCATCATCGGACTTGGAGGTGACACTCTCCTAAATTCGACGTTAGGTCAAAATTGGGGTGTCTACAGAAGGCAATGAGGATGACATGAAAAAATCAGAAAAAGATGAGATGGAAGAGATTACCAAGATAGAGGATATAGAAGAATGCTTCATCACTGATCTGGGAGGAGAAAGCAAGAAAGAGTGTGTTTTTGAGTCTAGTGATAGTTATCCCCCACACCCAGAGTCTGTAGTAGCCCAAATGAGGCGTCTTTCAATTTCCATGTCTGTTGTAATTGCTCCAAAGAAAATCAATAAAAGTATGACTAATTCTGCCTACTCGAATGCGCTTAATGAATGTGATGAATGTGATGATCATGAAATACCAAATGAATTGCAAAAATTAATCGAAAAAGAAAAAGAATCCACATGTAAGATCATTGAGAACACTCTAACGATTAATCTAGGAAATGAAGATAATCCTCAAAATGTTTTTATTGGCTCTACACTTAGCAAAGAAGAAAGCAAAGAATTATTAAACATATTAAATGAATTCAAAGATCTTTTTGCATGGTCTTACAGCAATATGCCAGGTATCGATCCAGAAATAGTCCAACATCATATTCCCCTTTTTTTCCAATTCAAAACCTATAAAACAAAAATTGAGGCGAATGAGGCTTGAATGGGCACTCAAAGTCAACGAGGAAATTGAAAAGCAATTAAGAGTGGGATTCTTAATGGTGACCGAGTACCCGGAGTGGATTGCTAATATAGTGCCTATCCTGAAAAAGGACAGTCATGCTAGGGTCTGTGTCGACTTTCGGGATCTGAACAAACCCAGCCCTAAGGACAATTTCCCTCTACCTCACATTGATGTGTTAGTAGACAATATAGCGGGACATGAACTCCTATCTTTTATGGATGGATTCTCAGGGTATAACCAGATTCTAATGGCCCCCGAGGATAAGGAGAAAACCACTTTCATCACACCGTGGGGCACATACTGCTATAGGGTGATGCCGTTTGGGCTCAAAAATGCGGGTCTAACTTACCAACGGGCCGCTACAACGTTGATGTACGATATAATCCACAAGGAGGTAGAAGTGTACGTAGACGACATGATTGTGAAATCTAAGGAGAGGAAAGGACACTTGGATGCGTTGAGGAAGTTCTTCGAAAGGTTAAGAAAATTTAGAATGGTCACTGCCGGAAAGTTATTGGGGTTTCTCATCACTCAGAGAGGGATAGAGGTGGACCTGACCAAAATAAAGGCCATAGTCGAAATGCAGCCGCCCAAGAATGAGAAAGAGTTAAGGGGATTTCTGGGTAGAATACAATTCATAAGCCGTTTCATCTCAAAACTCACCTTAACCTGTGACCCGTTGTTTAGGTTACTCAGAAAAGGAGAGAAGTTTGAGTGGGATCCCCTTTGCCAACAAGCCTTCGATAAGAACAAAACCTACCTCCAAAACCCACCTGTCTTATCGCCACCCTCACCCGAAAAGCCCTTGTTGCTATACCTTTCCGTGTCCGAAGATTCAATGGGGTGTATATTGGCCCAAGAAGGAGAAGAAGGGCACGTAGAAAAATCCATTTATTACTTGAGCAAAAGGATGACCGAATATAAGTTGAAATACTCACCCTTAGAAAAAGCCTATTGGGCTTTGGTATGGTGCACCCGTCACCTTAGGCACTACATGTTAGCCTTCCCTGTAACCCTGATATCCCAAATGGACCCACTCAAATACCTGTTTAAAAAACCCGTATTAACCAGTAGGATTTCCAGGTGGACCATGAAGCTAGCTGAGTTTGATATCAAGTATATTACTGCCCAATCCGTGAAAGGAAGAGCTGCCGGTGAGTACTTGGCTGACCTTGTAATAGAATCAGAAGAAAAGGGTGAATTTTGGTTTCCAGACGAAGGAGTAATGGGGATAGAGGAGAATTTGTGGAAAATGTACTTTGACGGAGTGGCTAATCAGTTAGGCTATGGGCTCGGGGTCATCCTTGTGGCACTAGATGGAACTCCTACACCGTTAGCTGCTAAGCTTAGGTACAATTCAACCAATAACATAGCGGAGTACGAAGCATGCATAATAGGAATGGAAGCAGCATTGGCTTTGAAGGTCGAGAGAATTGATGATTTTGGAGATTCTAACTTGATCATATCTCAAGTCCAAGGTGATTAGAGGGTGAAGTACGAGAAATTAAGACCTTACCATGACTTTCTGGAAAGTTTAAAAGTGCAGTTCAAGAAAATATCGTTCTATTACCTCTCCCGCAAAGAGAACCAATTGGCAGATTCCCTAGCGACTTTAGCCTCGATAATACAAATTCCCTCGGGAGTCACCATGATCCCACTAAATAAGGAATCAACCCTCATTTGAGATGATCACAGCTCTAGAAAAAGAAGATGAAGTGCCATGGTATATAGATGTCTGGAATTTCATTAAGGAGGGATAATACCCTAATGGAGCCTCGGAAAAGGACAAGAAAGCTCTAGAAAAAGAAGATGAAGTGCCATGGTATATAGATGTCTGGAATTTCATTAAGGAGGGAGAATACCCCAATGGAGCCTCGGAAAAGGACAAGAAAGCAGTGCAACTATTCTCCGCTCAGTTTGTGATCTACGCGGATAAGCTGTGGAAGAAATCCTACATCGGGTATAATTTGGAATGCTTGTACGGGAGGGAGGCCAAGAGAATGATGGAAGAAATACATTAAGGAGTATGTGGACCCCACATGAACGGGCATATGCTAGTGAAGAAGATAATCCGACAAGGGTATTATTGGATGACCTTGGACAAAGATTGCTGCGAATATGTTCGGAGGTGCCGTAAATGCCAAATCCATGCGAACCTGATGCACAACCCCCGTCTCAACTCTATAGCATGACTACGCCTTGGCCGTTTTTCATCTAGGGCATTGATATTATTGGAGAGATAGTTCTGAAGGCCTCCAATGGACACCGATACATAATTGTAGCCATCGATTACTTCACTAAGTGGATAAAAGCCGCGTCGTATGCGACTTTGAAGGCTAAGGATGTGGCGAGCTTCATGGAAAAGAATATAATTTGTAGATACGGGGTTCCAAATGAGTTTATTTCAGATCACGGCAGTCATTTCCAAGGGAAAGTCATCCCGCTATTAGAAAAATATAAGACCATCCGTCACCAGTCATCTCCGTATAGACCGTAAACGAATGGAGCAGTAGAGGCAGCAAATAAGAACGTCAAAGCAATCTTGGGGAAAATGACGGACACATATAAGGATTGGCATGAGAAGCTGCCATTTGCACTATGGGGATACCGGACCTCCATGAGAACTTCTACAAGAGCTACACCATATTCGTTGGTTTATGGGATGGAAGTTGTCCTTCCCGTCGAGGTAAAGATACCCTCTCTAAGGGTTTTGGCCGAATGTGAGATAACTGAATTAGAATGGACACGGGGAAGGTATAAAGAATTGATGTTACTCGATGAGAAATGGTCGGCTGTAATAAATCATAATCGGGGATATCAGAAGAGGTTAGCTCGTGCTTTCAACAAAAAGGTCCGCCCAAGGAAGCTTGTTGAGGGTGACCTGGTCCTCAAAGAACTGAAAGTGTCTGTTTATAATCCCAGAGGAAAATTCAAACCCAACTGGGTTAGGCCATACATCATCAAGACTCTCTTCTCTAGAGGAGCGACATATCTTATGGACCTAGACGGGGTTGAATTTAAACAACCAATTAACCTTGATCGCCTCAAGAAATACTTTGCTTGAAACCCCTTTCTTTCAAAACCTCCTACGTTGATGAACTACGCTTGACCTGATTCCTGCTAGGGGATACGTAGGCAACCTGCTTGGTTCGGTCACTAATAATTGCCTAAAAAGGCACTTTTCGTCAAGCCTTAAACCAAACTACTATGGACCTGATACCCATTCGGGGATAAGTAGGCGGGCTCTCAAAAAGCCTTCAGTCCAGGAAAACCTAAAGAAAAACCCTGTGTTAAACTAGGGGCAAACTAGCATTTGCCCGAAACCACTTCGAAGCCCCAAAACCATGGGCAAACTTTGTTTGCTATCTGAAGAACCCAGATATCTAGTTTAAACCCATCTCTGGATCCAAGAAAATTCATGGTATAGAATGATTAAAACTTTAGGCAAAAGCAAAGTAGAAGAGCCAAGAAAAGACATTAAAAGGAAAATTTTCATAACTCAAAAGATTAATCGGAAGAATGAACACTTTGATTAAACATGTTAGAACATTTCCTAAAAATGAAAACACTCTTTGGGGAAGAGAAATAACAGAAGTCACATTCAAAAGCGTAAAAGGATAGGCAGGACTTGTCAGAAATTTTGAAAAATAAAGCTTTGTCCTATTGTTTTACTTTCGTCCATGGGTGTCTATGAAGTCTGTCTCTGGATCAGAGTCTGGATCTGAAGAAGGTACTCAGTAGTAGGCACGATCGAAGCAAGGATCCTCCGGAAAGGGGCTGACACTCTGTCATACTAAGCCTCAATGAAAGCCTTCACAATAGAAGGGCGCATGATCAAACCCCTCGTGAAATCAGCAGTAATAGCCTCAGTAATATCCTAGAGGAGCCCATACTGACGGACCACGCGGTCAGGAATATAGAAAGTGGTAGCATGCAAGCCAGGCAACCAGATACCAGGTCACCCAGGAAGCCGTACAGCAACAGAAAGGTAAGACCACTGCGGGCAGACCCAAATAGATATCACCAGCAGAAAGGCCTCGGAGCCAACCAAGCCAAGCATCGGCAGAGCAAAATAGCCAATGAACCTCCATATGGTCATAGGGAAGGGGTCCACGAAGATGTGAGGGTGTATGAAGAGATCAAGGCACTCCATGAGCCAAACTTGTAAGACAAAGGGTGCCCCCGAAGATAACATAGCCCTGGCATTATGGTCGCAATCCAAACCAATCAAGGTTTCACCAAGGATCAGCATAACGACACTCTTCATCTCCCGCAGACTGCAAGCAATGGGAATGAGAACATCAGAAGATAACTGAAAGAGGAAGTAAGAAAGCATGGCTATCGATAAAGCACTACGCCGAATGACTTGATACCCATCGTCATAAGGATCCCCCGTTAGAGAGTAGACGAAAGAGAGGTGTTCAAAGTTCATTTGTCAGTCTTGAACAAAAGAGCTTGCTGCATTTTGAGATATGTGAAGGAGATCAGTGAGGTCCCGGACATACCCAGCCTGCGCTAGAGGAACTATCGGATTCGTAGGAGGATCAGTGTGCACAATGGCGCTAAACTCCTCAAACAAGGGGTAGATCTCTTGGGAGCCAAAGCGAAAGATGTGGAGAGAGGGATCCCAACACCGAATGGCAGCTTGAAGCAAACCTTCGTTTAGAATCATCCATCGGAAAGAGAAGAGGTCATTTAGTCTAAAACACTCAAAGTTGAGCATGTCAATGCCAGAGAGACTATCCAACCATGGGAGGAGGATTTGGGAGCTAATGGAGGCCATTTGAAAAAGAAGTGGAGGCAAGGAGAAAGTGTTTTGCGATGTATTGATGAAAGGAGGCTATATATAGGAGTAGATCTGCTCAGAACATAGGGAGGCACTCGGCAAAGTAGAACGGCACTCGAGTAAGTGTCGCGCGGTAGTCCGTAACTGCCATCGCGGTAGTCACTGACTGCCGCGTCGGCATTCTCTGCATGCCGCAGAAGCCTAGCTGAGTGCTGCGTGGAGTTTATTTTTGGCCAGGGTTTGTTTGTAATGTTTTTATCCAACCTGCAAACAAAAGTGAATAAAAACAATAAAAACATGCGCAACATGTAGCACGTAGAACAAGACCTAACTTTGGTCACAATCATTCATCCATTCATTCACACAAATAAGCCATAAAAACAAAATAATGATCGCAAGCATTCATAAAAAGAGAGAAAGGACCAAGCTTTGGTCACGCATACAGTGAGCAGTAATAAGAAGCGTAAAAGATAAAAAAGCAATCATACTGAAGTTATGCGGATGCCTATCCTAAAGTGGCTATCCAAAAGCCGTCAGCAAAATATGTGTGTATGTGAGATACAGTCATCCAAATAAAAAGTGTGTCCTCCCCGAAAACACTCATGAAAAATAGAAAAGAGAGATAAGGAAGCCTAAGTTAACCCTGGCCCAGGCCTCGAGTCTGACGCGTAACGCGTCTGAGGGGCTCTTCCTCTGACTCTATGCCGCTCCTGCCAAGTCCGCCACCACCTCTGCCATCGCCTCTACCTCCACCTCGGCCGCCACGGTACCTCCACCGCTACCTCCGCCTCGTCCAGCGCCGCTACCCCTTGGGGCATCGCTAAAGCTGATGCCGAATTGTGAAGCCGCTGCTAAAGCTCTCCTACCTGTCGGGACAAAGCCCCAACTTGTTCCTCCTGAACGGAGAAAACAGATTGAATTACCAAGTTGTACCTAAAGGCTAAAATGCTAAAAGTAAGAATAACTAAAATGGAGCATTTTTTTTTTTACCAGAGCTCTCGTATGAGCCTCAGCAACCGCCAACGCCTCGTCAGCCAGAGTCAAGGGAAGAAAGGTTAAAATGTCAGAATGAGAATGAAAAATTTAAACCAATAGGGCAAGTTTCAGATATTACCCACCACTCTTAGCCATAGATTCACTCTCTCATGCTCTGAGCATAGAGTAAGCCCTCCTCCGCATAGTCCCGCAGGACATGGTCGTACTGGAGTGGAATGGTGGGAGCACCTGTCTGGTACCTAGGGACCATAGTCATGGTCTGCTTGCCATAGGAGACTGTCCTGAGGGTCCAGTCCCAAGGCGGTAGAGCTGGGGCTTGAGCTACAACAGGGACGGGCTATAAAGAAGAAAAAATGAATTCAGTAAGGAGATATACCTGTATGATCGGGAACTAAAGGAAAGACTAGAAAGGCTAAAAGACACTCACCCGGGTCACTTCCATCAAAGGGAAGTTCCTCATCAGCCTATCAGCGTAGAAGGCTACGTATCCATCGGGAGGCTCCACGAAACCCTGAATAGAGTACCCAGCTAAAGCAACCGTGAGCGCGGAACCCTGGAGGGTCCCTGTAGCCCTCATCGACTTAGGTAGGGGACACGGTACGAAGAATGACTCGGCCGCCAGCGACTGCCTAGTTACCCTCTCCCCCAGATACCACGCCTGAGCATCTAGACCTTCCAGTAGAATCCTCTGAGGGTTATATTCAACCGACTCCCCTATCCCCTAGGAAGTCTCGGGAAGCACCTTGAGCAAGGGATGCCATCGAATGTGTGGCTCTCGTAGATTTGTTAGGAAATTCTTGAATGAGATAAAATCATGAGCCCCAGTCTTCCGCCTAACCGGCTCCTTCGCCCACTTCAGTCTCTGGGGCATAATGAGGGCATCCGCTGATCGCGTCTCAGGTGACATCATGTGTAAATATTCGTGGGACCAAATTTGTAAAGAAAAAAGAAAAATCATGAGCTTCGAGATTCATAATTAAGAAACTGAAAGGAAAGTGCAAGGTTTAAGTAAGAATCAGCAAAGAGGAGAAGTGTACCTCCCACGCCCTCCAGAAGCCGCTGGTGGAGGATGGCCAATCTCAGGAAATGTCCTGCATGTGCTTATACAGTATGGCTAATCCTGCACCAGCCAGTCATACGGGTAAATCTCTTCCATCTACTCCAGGGATCCCAGCAGCGCCATGATGTTGTCAAAATCAAGTTCTTATTTAACCCTATAAAAAAACATAGTATGCTGGAATTAGGGTGTTGAGTCCACAGTGATTGATACAAGAACAACGTTTGGAAAGTTTAGTAACTAATTATGATGCTCAAAAGAAAGAAGAAAGAAAAGATGATGAAAAGGAATAAAAATGACTTTGCATCTTGCGGCTTTTTGTTTGGTTTTTGGAGGAGAAAAGGATAAATAAATACTAATCAAAAAAGCAATAGGTTGGGATCATCCCCCCCATCTTGGGTCACAACAAGATGAAATGGACTAGTATTTCAAGCACATTCTAAGGTAACACTTCATTGTGGCATATTATCAAACACAAGGAGTGCATCTATGTGAAAGATGAAGGAAGCTTCGAGATTTCCATAGAAACGGATTTGAAGCTAATGTTTCACTATCAAGGATGCATGACATACAAGATGAAGCCTCTATGGCTTCTAATCCGAATGATTTGTCCACCCTACACTAACTAATCTACTTAGTGGACAAATCACCTATGAAACCTTCAAAAGATAGTATTTAAAACCCAAGAGTTTGAATAATCAAAGATGCTTGACATCAAAGATGAAGACCCCAAGTTATAAATCCCACGCACAACATTTAGCAAACACATGGAGTGCAAAACACAAGGTTACATAATATTCCATATGAAATACATTGGGTAGGATTCAAAGTCTAAGTTTTGACAATCAAAAATGCAATACAAAGAAGATGAAGCCCCTAGTTTTGAATCCTACACAAATGAACCCTAGAAATGCTACCACATTAAATCCAAGAGCTCATGATCCATAACCTAATTAATCTAACTAATAATAGAAAACATAGCAATATCATCAAAAGAGAAGAGATAGAAAATATACCTAGCCATTAAAACTTCAATCCAATCTTCAAGTTTATACAAATTAAGAAGAAATGGAAGGGAACCCAAGTGGGTTCCTAAAAATGAGAGAAGAAGAAGAAGAATGTTGGGAGAAAAACACAAGAGAGGTTATATATCCTACAAAAACCCTATCTCTTTTTATTTATACAAAAAACACAAAAATGGCAAACTTGTAAATAAAAACGGGAAAAACTGCAACCGCGGAATGATCCCTTCTTTGGGGCGGATCGATCCGCCTTTCATCTGGGCAGTTGATATCTCTTCGAAAAGTCGCGGATCGATCCCTTCATTGGGGCGGATCGATCCATCTTGGGATTTTTCTGGTAGAATGTTCCTTCGGAATCGCGGATCGATCCGCATCTTTTGAAACTGATACCAAGATCCTCAAGAACCCACGGATCGATCCACTCATAGGGCCGGATCGATCCGCCTTTGCTAAAATTCTTTCCTTTCCCTTTTTATGATAAAAGAACCAAACGGAGTTGGTTCTCACTTTGAACAAGTCCCCAAACACTACAAGAAAGAGATTTTTATTAGGAATAAGTGAACAACAAGAAGAACAACAAAAGTACAATTTATCCATTAAATCTCCCAATATAAGTGATAATTTGTGTCCAATAAGGGTAAAATCATGAAGTTAAGAATGCAATATTGGACACGAATCACACCCCCCAACTAGCATGTTGCTAGTCTCTTAGCAACAAAGCTAAATACCAAGAGATTTAAGAATAACCTTGCACCACAATTTATTTAAAATGAAAGATAAACCGTTTTCGTGCGGAACACGATTGCATTGAGCGTATGCAACAAGCCATTAAACCTCTAGGTTACCCGTAGAGGTGGAGTGTTGTCTCCGGAGGGTTCTTGGAATGATACCCACAAATATTTTGTTTCCTCATGATGGTTGCCCATTATCTAACGCTGACACTCAACATAGTCCCAAAAATTTTCAAAAGATTTTAGCACATGACACGTAAATCCAAAAAATTCTCAAACTATCAAGGTTATTAGATAAACTTCATTAAGCTCAATCTTGGATGCGTGTGTGGTGTAAAGTGCATAGCTACAACTATCAAGAAGATGTCAATGCTTTCATCATCCAAATTTCGTTCAAAACATGCCTCAACTCAATTCTCACCGATATTACACTCTAAAAATGAATCACTTGAAATGGGTAATACACTCAGGGCATTCGCGCAAAAAGAGTAATGGAAATAGATACCAAAGCCAGGCACATACCAATGATGAAAAACTTAAGTGTGAAAAATGAGTAAAAACTAATCTCATGAAAGATACCATTCACTAGAGGATGTGGAATAACTCTAACTACTTGTTATGATCGACTCAAACTTCGAATCATACAAATTGAGAATCAATTAGGTCCTTGAGTGAGTTGTAAAGTGGGGAAAAAGTTATGAAGTGAAGGACAAGGGGAAATGAAGTGAGATGTTTGGGTACAAACTCAGAATTTATTGGAATGCATGGATACAAATAACCACAAGAGATGAATCATCCACAAATATTTCTTTAAAGCTCAAAAAGAGAAGTACAACTGACTATGAAGCTTTTTTTCTTTTTCTTTTTTTTTTCTTTTTAATTCTTTTACTTTACATATATTTTTTTAGCTTCTTTTCTTTTCTTTTTCTTTGTACTCTCACAACCACACGATTCAATCTCTTTTGCGACCTTACAAACACAATCTCATGGCAAAAAATCCTAAAAATGCAATTCAAACGCGGATATGAAAGATGTATGGTTAAGTGAAGGAAGGGTATATGTGGTTGAGGGTAGAAATGGTGAAAAGATCCTAAAATCACTTCCTCGGACAATGTGATTCTTTGTTCTCCACTACAATGACAAGCAAACAAGAATTTTTTATTCCACCAAAGAATTCCTCCAATGAACAATCAAAACAAGAAGATGAGTTATCTACGACTTATGTATGCTTTTCAAAAAGAGAGAATTAAAGTATGTAACACTGAACAATGGAGAAAATGATCTAAAGCTCATAAGGATAAAGTCTCCATATATGTTTTAAACGATTTTCGGGTAATAATTACAATAAACATCATCCTAACACAAGTAGTCATACAACGTGCTCGATAATCCAAGATTTGAACTTCATAAAATTTACCATAATCAAGATAGTTATAGAACTAACGGGATTCAACAAGTGACGCATACCAATATCGAATGAAAACTCAAGACAAGCATTATCACTCGGCATTAGAACGAGGCGACTATAATAAAATCATTGAAAACTATTTTTTAAATTTAAATTAAAATTTTTTTTTTGAATCATCTTTTCTTTTATTAACAACCAAAACATGCTTGGAGAATTAATGGCAAGAAGATAATGGAACATCAATATGATGGGTGAATATCCCACACCCCCCAACTAGAACATTGCATTATCCCTAATGCAAATGGTTCGAAACAAGGACAAAAATGAGTAGGGATAGAGTGATATCACCAACAAAAGGAGCGATCCCCGATAAGCACAAAAATGATGTTCCTATATATGAATCACTACCGAGCACATCAAGCAAATAAAAGAAGAAAATAAAAAAAAAACCAAAACACAAAAGAAATGAAAATGGAATGATAAGGAGATGATGCGGATGAATTCGAAGGTTAGAATGTTGATTCTACCACTAGCGCAACATGCAAAAGAGAAATAATATTCCTTTAAAATAAGTGTTCTAGAAATTTTGGCAAAACAATCAAACTTTGCATTACTATACTATGACTCTACTTTGATTAACATGATTTGCCCAGCCTACAACTAAATTACATTAACTTAACTACGTTAACTAAACTACATGGTGGAATACATCACATTCTCTTGGATATGAGTCAAGCATCTTAACACAAAGCATAACTATCACAATAACAAGTGGTAAATTACTACACTATGCAACACCTTTGATTAGAATGACACATCCACCCTATATTAACTAAGCTACATGGTAGATAAGTCAACTTCTCTTAGAATGACTCATGTGCAATAATACACCACTTCTATTAAGCATAACTATGTAAGAAATTACGAAAATCAATTACATATGCCAAAATTTTAAAGACCAACAACCAAAGGAGATACTAGTACCTTCCCTCATCCGAGACCAATGTGTCATCAACATCCTAGATGGAGGTTTAGCTCTTCAAGAGTAGCTAATCCTTTAAAACAAAGACAAAATAAAAAGATTAAATGCAAAAACGCATATAATTAGAAACTAAACAACTTAAAAAGCAATAGGTTGGGATTATTCCCCCAATCTTGGGTCACAACAGATGAAATGGACTAGTGTTTCAAGCACATTCTAAGGTAACACTTCATTGTGGTATATTATCAAACACAAGGAGTGCATCTATGTGAAAGATGAAGGAAGCTTTGAGATTTCCATAGAAACGGATTTGAAGCTAACGTTTGACTATCAAGGATGCATGACATACAAGATGAAGCCTCTATGGCTTCTAATCCGAATGATTTGTCCACCCTACACTAACTAATCTACTTGGTGGACAAATCACCTATGAATCCTTCAAAATATAGTATTTAAAACCCAAGAGTTTGAACAATCAAAGATGCTTGACATCAAAGATGAAGACCCCAAGTTATTAATCCCACACACAACATTTATCAAACACATAGAGTGCAGAATACAATGTTACATAATATTCAATATGAAATACATGGGTAGAATTCAAAGTCTAAGTTATGACAATCAAAAATGCAATACAAAGAAGATAAAGCTCCTAGTTTTGAATCCTACACAAATGAACCCTAGAAATGCTACAACACTAAATCCAAGAGTTCATGGCCCACAACCTAAGTAAATCTAACTAATAATGAAAAACATAGCGATATCATCAAAAGAGAAGAGATAGAAAATATACCTAGCCATTAAAACTTCAATCCAAGCTTCACTCAAAGAGTACATCATCATTCTGGAGAGGGACAGTAAGAGCATCCTAATGATATCGTGGGATTGTGGTCATTATCTGCTCACCTATATGGATTGTTGGAAAGCTTCAATCCCACTGGGGAAGAGCAAGGGGTCCGACTGTGGCATGGCCAGTGTCATGCCCCGAAACAGCATAAATAGAGAAAAATAAATTTCCTTTATGGGTCCATAGGGAATGACTAGTGAATGTCACTAATCTTCCACACCACACAGTTCTAGATAACAGAAAGAACAACCCACAGTAAAAGGAAACCAATTGGATTACAACATCAGAGTTATTACAACTGAAAGCTACAACGGAAGTATATAAGGTTTGGAAGCAACATATAACAAAACAATCTAAACGGAAGTATAAACTATCTCCAAGTCTTCAACTGGCGTAAACATCACCATAGTAGTCCTCCTTGGCATAGGTATCAATAGTGGGGCCACCCTCTATGTATTCTTCTCCCGCCATCATTATAGGATCCGTCACCTACAAAATAAGGTACAGGATAGTCTGGATGGGGAGAAGTCCAGGCAATAAAAGGCCGTCAGCTTACTGAGAGCTGAGTGAGTATAAACTTCTATGGTACCAGTTATTTGAGGTAAACACGAGCTTATGAAAACACGAGTTAACAATCTTATTATAATAATAACAATATCTTGTTCCTTTATTCAACCTCATAAACCAGCCCTTATCGTCTTATTACTCAAACATCGATATTAATATATTCTGACTGAATGAACAGACTCAATCGTTTAACTCTAGGAATACAACCTCATTCAGTCCACTAAATTTAAGAGCATATGCACAACTCACCACATGTCATGGAATCCACGTCAGTCTATCCCTAGCTTTTAAGTACAATGTATCATGTTCACCGTATTTCAGGGACACAACGTTTCAAACAAGGCATATTATCTATTGCCACAACTTAACGTCATCTACCAGATATCCCAGCTCACCACTTTTAAGAGCATATCATAGATTATCCGATCTATCTTAGGACTACTTGGTCCAGCTCACCGCTTTTAAGAGCGTATGCATAGCTCATCGCTTTTAAGAGCATATCATGAGCAAATATTCGTCCACGTACCATTCCCAGAACTTACCAAACCTACTTATACTCAGTACTAATAAGTACACATGACAATCTCCCAATGTGGTCTGAGTACTCGGATTAAAAGAAAATGGATATCGAACTCATACAAGAATCAACATATTACCCACATTATTACTTCCATCCATTCTATATAATTATAATTAACTTTGTTGTCACATTATCCCTGTCTAACCCAAAATTGTATAACGAAAATCCAAATCAAAACTCAAATAACCGAACCCTAATATAATAAACAAGCAAAGGAATCCATATTTTGCCCATACCAATCGATTGGTATCAGGTCCAATCGATTGGGATAAAAGTAATGTTAATCGATTGAGGAAACTGTCAATCGTTTGGGATAAAATAAATGTCAATCGATTGAGTTTCTATTCAATCGATTGGCATAAAATAAATGTCAATTGATGGAAATTCTGTTCAATCGATTGGGATAAAATAATGTTAATCAATTGAAGTTCTGTTCAATCGATTGGGATAAATAAATGTCAATCGATTGAAATTCTGTTCAATCGATTGGGTCCAGACTGATGGCAATCGATTGGTAATTATGCCAATCGATTGGCACTTCATCTTTACCAGCAGATTGATAAAATAGCATATATAAACGTACACCTTATGCATGTAATACCTCTAAGCTTCATAATAACTTGTAAAAACTTCAAATATAGGGACCAAGTCAGTTAGGAACTCACCTAGGGTGTGTTTGGGTGTGTGAGCTCGAAAAACCAAAGCTCTCTCTTTCCTCCTTCTTTTTCTTTCTCCCAGCTCTCCGCCTCTCCTTCTTTTTCTTTCTCCTTGTTCTTTTCTTCCTCTTCTTCTTCTCCTGCTGCCCAAGAGTGAGTGTGTATGAGTGTGTAGAGATATAGATATAGATATATGAAATATATATATCCACACTCTCTCTCTCTCTCAATCTCAACTATTCAAAACAGACCCAAGGCACAAATTGAGTTCATATATATAGAGAAACAAGAGTGCCACACGTTCAAAGCTAAAGAAAAGAAGAAAACTTGTCTCAGCTTATGCCAATTGATTGGGACACAAGTCAATCGATTGGTAATAGATATTTAAAGGCAATCGATTGGGAAGAATGTCAATCGATTGGTATGTTGACACGTACTCAATTTTAGTCGGTAAAATGGTAATCGATTGGGAATGTGTCAATCGATTGGTATCAAAAAGTGTTAATCGATTGGGATAAATGGCAATCGATTGGTAACCAAATTTCACCAAAAGGAAAGAAAAGTTTATAGAATGAAGTTTTATTTATTAATACTCTCTGAAAATTCAGGGTATTACATCATCTACCACTCAACAAAAGATTTCGTCCTTGAAATTAAAGACAACGAGGTCTAAAACAAAAATGGGAACTTCTCATGCATCTCTGACTCTAGTTCCCACGAAGCTTCTCCTTCATCATGATGTTTCCACTGGACCTTGACTAGCGGAATCTCTTTATTCCCGAGCTTCTTGATATCTTAATCCAAAATACGATCTGGTCCTTCGTTGAATGTAACATTGCCGTTCACTTCAATATCTTTAAAGTTGATCTCATGCGCTGGGTTGTGGGCACACTTTCTCAGCATACTGGTGTGGAAAACATTTTGCACTCCTGGCATCTTTGGTGGCAATGCAAGGCGATAAGCAACTTTTCCAACAAGCTTTAAAATCTCGAATGGTCCAATGAATCGCGGTAATAACTTGCCTCTCTTCTGATCAAATCTGGCGTTGCCTCGAACAGGTAAAACCTTGAGTAGCACGTGATCTCCAATGACAAACTCTAAGTCTTTGCGTCGCTTGTTAGCATAACACTTGTGTCGGGTTTGAGCTATCTTCATCTCTCACGCACAATCTGAATCTTTTCACTGGTCTCTCATACCATTTCTGGCCTAAGAAGTTGAGTATCTCTGACTTTGGTCCAACGAAACGGCGATTGGTAAGGTTTTCTGTACAAAGCTTTAAACGACGCCATCCATATGCTCGAATGATAGCTGTTATTGTAGGTGAACTCAATCAAAGGTAAGTGTGTCTTCCAGGAATTCTCAAAATCAATGACACAAGCACATAACATATCCTCCATTATTTGATTAACTCGTTCAGTCTGTCCATCGGTTTGCGGATAAAAAGCTGAACTCAAGTTTAACATCGTTCCCATCGCTATTTGGAGACTCTTCCAAAATTCTACAGTAAAAGGTGAATCCCGATCTGACACAATAGAAACAGGTACTCCATGTAACCATACTACGTGTTGCAAATACGTCCAGCTCAAACGTTCCACTGAATACATCATAATGTAGGCAATAAAATGTGCCGTCTTTGTAAGTCGATCCACGATTACCCAAATATCATCATGGTTCTGCTGTGACTTTGGCAATCCTACCACAAAATCCAGGGTGATGTCTTCCCATTTCCATTGAGGAATCGACAATGGTTATAGAAGTCCAGGTGGCTTCTGGTGTTCTGCCTTTACTTTCTTACAAGTAAGACATTGAGATACATACTCAGCTATTTCTCTCTTCATTCCTTTCCACTAGAAATTTCTCTTCAGATCCTTGTACATCTTCGTACCTCCCGGATGATAGTCATCTGTGACTTATGTACTTCATCTAATATTTCTTTCTGGAGATTTTCTTTGCCAGGTACACAGAGTCTATCTTTACATCTTAAGGCTCCGTCTGTACTGATACTCCATAACTTTAGCTCCTGAGTTGACATCTTCGTGAACCATAACTTTAAATCTTTAGTTGTTTGTTGAGCTCCTATGATATGGCTGATCAAAGTTGGTTATATCATAAAACATCTAAAATATTGTCTTTCCATTGGTCCCACTGGCTGAAGCTCGAATTCAGCTAACACTTCTAATGCTCTCCATTCTTGAATTAGCAATGCAGCGATAACTAATCGAAGTTTATGACTCAAAGCATCTACCACAACATTCGGTTTACCTAGATGGTATTGTAAGGAAACTTCATAGTCCTTGAGTAACTCCACCCATCTTCGTTGTCGCATGTTCAACTCCTTCTGAGAGAATAAATACTTGAAACTTTTATAATCAAAAAACAGATCAAACTTTTCTCCATAGAGATAATGTCTCCAAATCTTTAATTCAAACACTATTGCTGATAATTCCAGATCATGCGTCAGATAATTCTTCTCATGTACTTTCAACTATCTTGATCCATATATAATAACATTCCCATCTTGTATCAGTACACACCCAAGTCCTTGGTGCGATGCATCACTATAGATTGCATACCTTTCTCCACTCTTAGGTATTGCAAGTACCAGTGCCGAAGTCAATCTTTCTTTTAACTCCTGGAATGCTCTCTCATGCTTGTCTATTCATTCGTATTTTATTTCCTTCCTTATCAAATTTGTCAAAGGTCTGGCTAACTTGGCGAATCTTTCTATAAATCTTCTGGAATATCCTGCTAAGCCGAGGAAACTTCTAATCTCTGTAGCATTGGTTGGTCTGTTCCAGCTTAAGACTGTATCGATCTTAGATGAGTCCACTGAAATACTGTCCTGAGATATGACATGTCCCATGAATTTGACTTCCCGTAGCCAAAATTCACACTTACTGAACTTTGCATACAACTTATTATCTCGAAGTGTCTGCAACACAATCTGTAAGTGCTCTTTATGATCTTCTTCTGTCTTCGAGTAGATTAGTATGTCATCGATGAACACTATAATGAATTAATCCAGATATGGTCTGAATACTCTATTCATTAAGTCCATGAATACTGCTGGTGCAATCGTCAATCCAAAAGGCATAACCAAAAACTCATAATGCCCATATCTTGTTCAGAACGCAGTCTTTGATACATCCTCTGGTCGAACCAATAGTTAATAATATCCGGATCATAGATCGATCTTAGAGAAAATCCTTGATCCCTGTAACTGGTCGAATAGGTCGTCTATCCAAGGTAGTGGATATCTATTCTTGATTATGACCTTGTTAATTCCCTGTAGTCCATACAGAGTCGAAGTGTCCCTTCTTTCTTCTTTACAAATATAACTGGTGCTCCCCAAGGTGATGTACTTGGACGAACAAATCCTAGATCTTCAAGTTCTTAGACTTACTTCTTCAGTTCTAACATCTTGGTTGGTGCCATCCTATACGGAGTCTTAGATATCGACAATGTTCCAGATATTAGTTCCACACAAAAGTCTATCTCTCTTTTTGGTAGAAGTCCCTTAATATCCTAAAAGTCTTATACAGTAGGAATCTGATCCATCTTGTGTTCTGTACTCGCACTTCTGATTATAGCTAACCCACTTGTTAAGAACATATCACTCGTCGGCTAACATGAAATCTGATTACGTGTCGTCCTTGTATCGGGAATACAATCGTCATAGTAGGGCAGTCCAAAATGGCATTATACTTTGGTAACCAATCCATCCCTAGGATAATGTCAAACTTTGACATTGATAGAACTACCAAGTCAGCTGGAAGATTCCTATCTCGCAAAGTCAATGGGCAATCCTTACATACTTTACCCACCTTAACAGTCACTCCCAAAGGTGACACAGCATTTAGTGTTGGCTTAAGTATCTGGGATTCTAAACCCAACTGACTTACAATCTTAACAGCAATAAAAGAATGTGTTGCTCCAGTATCAAATAAAACTTTAACTGGACTATGAAAGAGTACAAGCGTACCTTCCAAATACTACTGTTCATCGGCATTAAATTTTGCCTCTCCTGGGATTATCGCATTCATCCTCGTATGATCTGGAGGTCCTTGTATTCCTTAAACTGGTGCTCTGTAGTATCCTCCTTATGGTGCATGACAATTCTTGCTCAAGTGCCCTTGTTTATTGCAGTTGCGATAGACAATATCTGGCTTGCGATTAGATCTGTGGACAGTGCAGTTCCTTGCAATATGTCCTAGCTTTCCACAGTTAAAATATCCTTCACTATTGCTTGGCAGTGCTGTTAATAGTGCTTGAGGTTGTGATCCCCGCTGTTGATATTACTGGGGTCGATTATAACCCTACTGAGGTTTCCTGGCTCCTTCCCAAGTTCTCTTGTTACTTTGGAAATTCCCCTGCGGTCTCCAATCTTGGGTATTCCTTGGTGGTTGTGTCTGGAAATTTCTTTGTTGGAAGTTCCTTGATGGTTGTGGTCGATTCATCTGTGGTTGCTGTACTGGATATGCATCCTTTTCTAGACTTACGGCAAGTCTGACTAGTCCTTCAAAACCCTGGTTCAGGTGACCAATCATCATATGGCAAAGATGGGGATTCAATCCCTGGTGAAATCTTTTCACCTTCTTCTGCGGTGTATCAATCATATGTTGGGCGAATCGAGATAGTCGCTCAAACTGTGTGGTATATTCTCTTACTGTCCAATCTCCTTAAACTAAGTTCAAGAAATTCTTCTCCTGTTGATCCTTTTCATCTTCCGGAAAATACTTCTCCAAAAATTTTCCTTTGAATGTCTCCCAAGGCATTGCTCTTGCAGCGTTTATTCCTATAGTGGCTCGCTCAGCTTCCCACCAATCTGCGGCGGCATAAGTGAGCTGAAATGTAGAAAGGCGACGCTTCTCTTGCTCGCTGCACTCCAATGCTTCAAAGATCAATTCCATTTCCCTTATCCATTGCTCAGCTTTCCACGATTCTATTAGTCCATCGAACTTCTCAGGACGTAGTCCACAAAAATTTGCTAGTAACCTGTCTCATGTTTGCCTCTATTGGAACGGTGCAACTGGGGTTTGGACAGGTTGTTGATTTCTAGCATTGTTATAGGTATCACCTGCATGCTCCATTCTCTGCATGAATGCTTCAAAAACTCCAGACGGGTCCATTCCTTCTAGAATTGGTGCTCCAATACGTGCTTGGTGATTTCACAAGGGTGCTACCATACTGATAACGAGTATTGCCTACAAGAGATACAAATATTAGTTAAGAGTCTTCTCGCAGAAATGAAACAAGATAGGTTGAGAAAACACAAGAATAATAGTTCTATAAAACAACACACCAAAACAAACATACGATCAATAACAAAAGTACTACTCGTATAACAAAAGATGTACTGCATAGTACACACTAGTTAAACTATGTACCATGTGGAACAAAGCGAAAACAACACTAAGGTCAGCCATTACAACGCTATGACTAATACTGCAAATATCTATACACAGCTATGGTTAAATAGCTATCTCTCAAGCTCCCAAAAATATAATGGACAACATGTCCTGATATAATCTAACAAAAACATAAACCCTCTGCAGATCCTGACTCAAAGGTCGTCAGCATCTGCTCCTGCTGGTGGCGCCTCGTCCTCCGAATCGATATCCATCTGCTCGAGTGGATCATCCTGAACTGGTGCGACAAGATCTCTGGCTACCACTCCAATATCACAATCCTCTATCTCTTCTGCATCAGCCTCCATTGCGTCTGCTATTGCCTGGTTGGCGACCTCGACTACCACTGCGGCAAATCCAGCAGCTATATCAAGAGCTCCTGCTACCGTAGCCTCTCCCATAGCAAAACCTCCTGGCTGGGCTACCATCCCTGCTATCCATCCTACTACCATATCGGCCATGGTTGCCATATGCATAATAAGTCCAGCTGGTAACTAAAGCATAATTGGTGCCTCTAGTACAATGATCTCTGCATCGGCCATGTCCTCAACTACTACATCAGCCTCTACCCCTATGTCTACTTCTACAGCCTCTGGGTCTGGTACAGGATCCTTGGGCTCAAACTCTGGCTCCTCTGGATCATCCTCCGGCTCATCACCATCTGCGTCGTCCATATGCTCATCCTCTGCTGGGTCCTCGTCGTCTATCGGCTCCTCATCTCCATCCTCGTCAACATCCTCGTTGGGATGCTCCTCCTCTGGCTCTAGATCCTCTTCATCCTAAATTGGC
This sequence comes from Hydrangea macrophylla, assembly GCA_033977485.1. Taxonomy (NCBI): domain Eukaryota; kingdom Viridiplantae; phylum Streptophyta; class Magnoliopsida; order Cornales; family Hydrangeaceae; genus Hydrangea; species Hydrangea macrophylla. Next base: position 4,408,871 of record CM066990.1, on the reverse strand, counting down.
TCAGGCTCCTAAACTGGTACATCGGGTACTGGTGATGGTACAACTACAGGCTCTGGTGGAATGGATAAAATGGCTCTCAGCTCAATCTCATCCATCTCTGGCTTACTCTGAACTAACCGTAATATCTCTTGACAAATATCTCTGCCAACTCTCGTAGAATGGTAAGCATCCATAAGCATCTGTGTTGGGTGAATACTCCCAGTCACATAAAGCGTCCTCCAAATATCCTCTTCCAAATGTCGACTAGCTATCTGGCACACTCGCTCACGATAAAACTCAGGGTCAACTGGATCTACGGTATCCCCATGGATGACGTGTCCTCCATATGCATCGCTAACAAACTGATGAAACTCAGGATCCATGCTATCCTGCAAAGAGACTATCCAACGTCAGATGGACAAACTTAGCTTAAACTCATATCTTATCTCAAGGAACTCTTAATATACTAGGACCAGATGGTGTGGGATGATTAGTGAATGAAAGTATCACAAACCTAGGGCTCTGATACCAAAAATCCTGTCACGCCTCAGAACAACATAAATAGAGCAAAAAAATTTCCTTTATGGGTCCATAGGGAATGACTGGTGAATTTCACTAATCTTTCACACCACATAGCTCTAGATAACAGAAAGAACAACCCACAGTAAAAGGAAACCTATTATATTACAACCTTATAGTTATTACAACTGAAAAGCTACAGTGGAAGTATATAAGGTTTGGAAGCAATATATGCCTAAGTATCAAATTTAACAAAATAGTTTAAACGAAAATATAAACTATCTCCAAGTCTTCAACCGGCGTAAACATTAGCATAGTAGTCCTCCTTGGCATAGGTATCAAAAGTGGGGCCACCCTTTATGTATTCTTCTCCCGGATGGTAACCAATGACGGTTACAACTAATATTATTCATAAACTACCTTTTCCACCTAATGTTGAGGGACCGTCACATTTGTCTAAGAAAGGGTCAAAAGCTGAAGATATACTCGAGGTGTTTAAACAAGTTAAAATTAATATTCCATTCCTCGATGCTATAAAACAAATTCCCGCTTACGCTAAATGTCTTAAAGACCTATGCACTCAAAAACGTAAATTGCGTAGTCATACTCCGAAAAAGGTCTTTCTCACAGAAAAAGTAAGTTCTATTTTCCAACACGCTACTCCGAAGTGTAAAGATCCAGGTACGCCTACAATTTCATGTGTCATAGGTGACACTATCATCCATAGGGCTCTCCTTGACTTAGGAGCTAGTGTTATTCTCTTACCTTATCACGTTTATAAACAACTAGGTTTTGGTGAACTTAAACCTACGGCCGGTACTATTCAATTAGCGGATTGTTCCGTTAAAATACCTAGAGGAATCGTCGAGGATGTCTTAGTTAAAGTTGACAAATGCTATTATCCTGTTGATTTCATGGTCCTTGATACTGAACCCGTACTAGATGCTAGGAAGCACACTCCTGTCATTCTAGGTCGTCCATTCTTAGCAATCGCTAACGCTCGTGTTAACTGTAGGATGGGGGTAATGAAAGTGTCATTTGGGAATATGAATTTAAAATTGAATGTTTTCAACGCTATTGATCAACCTCCTAAAGACGACGATTACCTATGTGAGGCGGAGAGTGAGGTACGACGGAATATTGAACCTAATATAGGAATAAATACGTGTGAGGAAAATATTATGGTTAGTGATAAGCAGACGGATTTGAATGATTTAGATCCTAATGACGAATTTACTCAAAAGGTGAAGAATCGATTTGAAACCGAAAAGGATGAACCGTCAAATGAATTAATCTAAAGCAACATTATTTCTGCTTACCACCGAGCTCTTCCTGATATCCTTAGGGGTACACAGTCCGATTTACGGCCTCCATAAATCTTGACCTAGAACGGTCTAGCTAAAGACGTAAAAGATAGCGCTTCTTGGGAGGCAACCCAAGCTTTATTTCGTCCGTTACTCTTGTTTTTGGTCAGTTTTTGGATCTTTTTGAGCCAGTTGTGGTCTTTCTGAATAGGTTTGGGGGTCGGAGCAAACTTATTTTCAGCTTATATACATTAAAATAAAGAAAAAGAGAAAAAATGGCAACTCGCGCGCGCGGCCCGCTCGTGCGAGCCTGCCCCTTAGAGAAAATTTTTAAAACCTTTTATGATATATAGCATCAGTATCACCTCGCGCCACAATTCGCGTGCGCGAGGGGGTTCGCTCGAGCGGTCCGCTCGCGCGATCTGAGGACTTAGAAATTTTTCTTTTATAAAACGTAAAACGTGCTTCTGCTTAAACTCGCGGAGGGATTCGCGCGCGCGAGGCTCGCTCGCGCAACCCGCTCGCGCGAGGTAGGGTTTTCTGGTTTTTCTCCTTTGTTCTCTTCCCTCCTCTCTCCATACCTGGTTAGTGTTTTTTTTTTTATACTTTCTGTTTGTTCTTTTAGACCTGTTTAGGTTCTTCTGTCTTTGTTTTTATAAGTTCTGTTTGTTTCTTTTATTTTTATTGAGTCTCTTGATTATAGTTTAGATTCTATTATTTTATTTAAAAAAATAATAATAATAATTAAAATAAAATATAAAATATAAAATATAAAATAAATCTAAATATTTAGCTGTTATTGTTATTATTCTGTTCTTTTATTTTCTGTTGTTAAGTATTACCAGGTGATTAGTAGCTTCGTTTGGAGCCTGATTGAACTTTGATTCCATATTATTATACGTTCACTTGGTTTGTGTTTACCGAGATCGAGGTAATATCGTTCCTTTCTTACCTACTCTCCGTTCTTTCGTTTTATTGTTTCATTGGGGACAATGAAAGGTTTAGGTTTGGGGGTATGCACACACATGCACATTATTATGCACTAATTTTAAAAAAAAATTCAATTCTTGTGCTTAAATAAACGATGTTACCGACATTTTTGCAATCTCAATTTGATACTTCTTGTTATGTAACTATGAATGTTATAGAATGGTAAACAAGAGAAAATGTGATTAAACATTTGCTGAAGTCATGATATGACGTTTTAAGTTATGTATTGTTTGAATCGTAGTTTTATATCATAGATTTGCACATAAACCTATGCACTGCATGTAGTCGCTTGAATACATGTTTGATGTGAACTATAATATGATTCAGATTTCTAGATAACACAAGGTGGAGACTAGACCCTGTGAGCTTTTGAGCCTATCTTTTCTGTTTTGAGGGTTATAAATACACATTGTGTTTGTCGAATTTCATTGAAATAGCGCATCTACTTGTTGTTTAGTCTCATTATTCTTGTTTTGGTTGATAAGTCAAGTTAAAATATTTGCTACCATGCTAAATAATCTTCCGTTGTAAACATTAAAGAACCATATGACCATAGGAGATGATTTTTAGGCCTTCTTTGTTTACTGACCGATAAATGATAAAAATTTTCTTAGTTCGCCCTTTGAGCCGTTAAAATGCCATTTCTTTCTTTAATTACCATTATCCTTGTTTTTGCTCCGACTTGACAAACTTGGAGTTCAAGAATGAGAGATTTGTCACCTTTTAGTGGTGTTAAGGCAATGTGTGATTGGGAAGAAGAAGACAAGATGCTATTGGGATAGTTGCTTAGAAATCAATGAATAATCATCCGACAAGCAAGAATTAAGAAAAAAAAAGGTTGAAAAAAAAAAGAAGAGAAAAAAAATTGAAAAGAAAAATCAAAAGAAGAGAATGAAATGATAAAGTTGGTGGAAGAGCGAATGAAAGAAATCGAACATGCCTTACAATGCCATTCTAAATCCTTTCTATCCTTTTCCATTGTCTGAGCCACATTACAACCTTTGAAAAGTCCTATTTGATCCTAGGAAACATGGTTTGGATATGAAAACGATGGGAGGGGGATTAAAACATGGTAATGATTAATTTTTCTTGATTATTGGCATCCTATCCATGAGACTACTATTCTTTCGTGTCATGCGTCTTGTTCGAGTCATATGTGAGCATTTCTCGTTTTGAAAACATATTTCCTTTACTCACATATTTTATAAAATTACACCTGTTTCTGAGTGTTTCATTTTAGAGTGTAATTGACATTGTGAGATTCGTAGTCGAGACATAGTTAAATGGTTATCCGAGTTATATTACAAGTTCATGATATGCGCGTGTTCATTTGACTACCACATCACACACGTGCAATTTTATGAGAAACTCTATTGATTTATACGATGCATGTGCTTGAGATTGTTTTTCATGATTTAGGTGGATGTTTCATTATGTTCCTTTATGTTCGTTATTCTATTTCAAATCTTTGTTATATGAGGAAGGAGTATTGAATATTATGTTCTTTATTTTTAATAACAGTTTTTAAATTGATAAGTTAATAAAGATGGTTGTGGGTGACTTGTTGACGAGAACCCTCACGAGACTTCACTCGTCCGACTAGGGACACCTAGGGGTTTAAAAAGCTTCTTGCATATGCTAAATGCAATCGTGATCCATGCAAAAATGGAGTAGTATTTGTAGTAGTAGTTTTATTTTTCTTTTCTTTTTGCTCGAGAACTAGCAAAGTGTAGGTTTGGGGGTGTGATCGGCGACGAATAGTTGCCGTTTATAGTTATAAAAATACGCTTTGTTAGCCCATTTCATGTAGTTATTAGTTATTTTTTAATAAGTATTCTAAATTTTGTAGGATTTGGAGCTTTAACTTGATAATGCACAAAAATCCAATGATTAGTGGCTTTGGAAGTCATTCTGGGCTCAAACGGTGATTCCGGTGAAAGCGGAATGCAGTAGCAGTCTCGGAACATTGCATTTTTTATAAAGAATAATTTGGATTTGAGAAATTTCTCCAGAGATATAAAATGTAGATCTTCGAGTTACGGACGCGTGCCTTCAAACGACGAGTCAATCCGAGTTCCGAGCAAAACGTTATCGCAATTCTACGAAAGTCGCACAGTGCAGCAAAAAGGACCTCGCGCGAGCAGGCCGCGCGAGCGACCTTTGAAAAAACCAAAAACGCGTATTTTATTAAATTAAAGTGCCCAGCGAAGGTGGTTTGTGCATATGACGTCCAAAAACGTAAATATAGTTGTTTTAGTGTGATTTGGCTTAGGAAAGCTTCCTAAATCCTTCCAAACTCTATATAAACCCTATTCTAAATCAATTTTGTGGTTACACATCATTATACAACATTATACACAGCCATGTACACAAAAATTCCAGCCATTGAAGAGAGAAAAACAAGGAGAAGAAGAAGAAGATCAAGGATTTCCATGGCCTCTTCCATCAACCTCTTGCCGTTCATCAATTCTATGGCCAACTAAACCTAGATCTAGGGTTTCAATGAAACCCTAGCCAAGTAATTGGGTTTTATTTATGTTTTTATTTTAGTTTTATTATGTATGGATGACAGTTACATGTTTAGAGGATTTTTATAAATAAATCATACTTCTATTGATTAAATCATTACTTTCAAAGTTTATTCTTGTCTTAGATCTATTTTGACTGTGATGTGCTCAATGATCTATATTTGATGTGCTTGTATAGATTGTTTACATGTAATGGTCTTAAATTGAATTGTGCTATCAAGTATCCGAATAGTCCATGCCTAGATTAGACGGATTATACCACAACCCTAGTTTAGTGTTGGATAATTCGTGCTAACCGAAGATGGATTATGTTGGTGCTTGAACCATAGTTATTTTCTTGACAGAGGAATTGGGCTTGTAGCTACAATTCTCCAACTTAATAGGCTAAAGTAATTCATAAATATTCCTATTATGAAGCTAGTGGTGGATTTGCAATCCTAGGTTCTCTTAAACATATTTATAACAACACTTTTAAATCGCTTTCATAATTTAGATTTAATTTTATTGTTCTTAGTTTAATTAAATTCAAAATCAAAATCTCATTTTTCTTAATCAACTAAATTTAGGTTTTAAAATTAAAGCGCGGTAGTTAATCAATCTCTGTGGGTTCGACCTTTACTTCCACACTGCAAATCTTCAGAAAAGTAAAGTATACTGTTATATCATGATTTTGACAACATCAGTAAGGTGTTCCTTTAGTGCGTCAAAAGATGTTTGACAACTTGCCGACCACTCAAATGGGGTGTCTTTGACTAAGAGTTGACACAGTGGTTGGGAGGTCGCACTAAAATTTTGGATAAAGCGATGATAAAACCCCACGTGTCCCAGAAAAGAGCGGATGTCTTTAACTGTACGGTAGACAGGTAGGTTTGAGATTATATCGATTTTTGCTTTATTAACTTGGATACCTTTATCAGAAATAATGTGGCCGAGGACAATTCCATTAGTCACCATAAAGTGACACTTTTCTAAATTTAGTACTAAGTGTTTATCCTCGTATCTTGCGAGCACACGTTCCAGATTATCTAAGCAATTTTCAAAACTATAGCTGAACACTGAAAAATTGTCCATGAAGACCTCGAGTGTTTGTTCAACCATATCACTGAATATGCTCAACATGCACCACTGAAAGGTGGCAGGTGCATCGCATAAGCCGAAAGACATATAACGGTAGGCGAATGTACCGAACAGACATGTGAAAGTTCTTTTCTCCTGATCTTCAGGAGTAATTTCAATTTGGTTATAGCCACTATATCCATCCAGAAAGCAATAATATTTATGACCCGCCACTCGTTCTAGCATTTGATCCATAAATGGCAATGGAAAGTGGTCTTTCCGAGTCACAGTATTCAATTTTTGGTAATCAATACACATCCGCAATCCGGTGGGGATGCGTGTTGGTACCAATTCGCCGTCTTTATTTGGGAGTACCGTTATACTTGTCTTTTTGGGCACCACTTGGGTTGGACTAACCCAAGGGCTATCAGATATAGGATATATGATCCCAGCGTCGAGAAGTTTAAGGACTTCTTTTTTGACTACTTCTTGCATATTTGGATTTAGTGTCTTCCTCCAAATATATTTTATGGGTGCACACGGACGGGCTTATGCCTTTGAGGTTGGCAATTGGCCATCCCAATGCTCCTTTATGTTGTTCCAGCATTTTGATTAATTTTCCCTCTTGTTCCAGACTGAGAGTGGATGAAATTATGATGGGGTAAGTCTTTTCAATCCCTAAGAAGGCATATTTGAGCTCTATTGGAAGCTACCTTAATTCCAAATCGGAAAACTTAAAATTAGAGGGCATGACTAATTTTGTTTTTGGAGATAGGGGTTCATATGGTGTTACCCACATGCATTCAGCTCTATCCTCCTCTTTCATTTTCATCATGAGGCAGGTGTGATTTAAAGCAGCGTCCAATGGCTAGATTCGTTAGGTTTGTAGATGGTGTCAAATTGTGACACTACTACCTCCAAAGGGTCTTTATAATCAACGAAGTCGGTCTCATCTTCAATGATCATTTCGATGAAGTTAAATCCTTCCTCATCCTCGTATTCTTCAGGTCCGGGATTTGAAAGAATCTTGACATTTAAAGTCATGTTCCTGAATACGATGGTCATAATACAACTTCTTATTTTGATTGTGGCATCTATGGTGTTGAAGAATGGACATCCAAATATTACCGGGATTTGTGAATATGGATTAGACACAGGTTCAGTGTCCAAGATCACAAAATTGACTGGGAAGTCAAATGAATCTCTCTGCACTAGAATGTCCTCTAGTATTCCTCTAGGGTATTTGACTGACCTATCCGCCAGTTGTAACGCAACTCGGTTAGGTTTGAGTTCACCCAACCTTAGTTGTTTATAAACTGAGTATGGCAATAGGTTTACACTAGCTCCTAAATCAAAGAGGGCATTGTCTATTCTTTGATTCCCAATTCGGCACGAGACAGTTGGGGTATCGGGGTCTTTAAGTTTCGGAGGCAATTCATTTTGGATGATTGCACTTTCTTGGCAAGCAACATAAGCATGTTTCTTCACACTTTGCCTCCTCCTGACTGTGCATAAGTCTTTAAGGTACTTAGCATAGGCCGACACTTGTTTGATTGCATCAAGGAGTGGAAGATTTATTTTGACTTGCTTAAATAATTCCAAGAACTCCTGATTCTTTGCCTCATTTTTGGGTTTCTTATGCCTTTGAGGGTAAGGCGCAGGGAACAGGCATTTAGATAATTTGTCTTTTACTGGTTCCTTTTTGGGCCTTCTCTCAACTTCTTCTACTTCGCTAGGAGCCTCATCTTGTGCATCCAATGGTTCGTTATTATTGATTTGCTCCTCTTGTTGAGTAGACGGTTTGTTTTTAGCTACCACTTCGTCCTCTTCATACTCCTCAGGAGTAGAGAGGGGTGTATTGCACTCTATAATCTTGTCGTTTCTTAGAGTAGTCACGGCTTTTGCCTGTTCATGATTACTGGGACAATTGTTGAATCCCATAGGGCTTTGAAGTGGCTGGGCAGGAAACGTTCCACTCAACCCCTCTTGTCGTGCATCCATTCTCTCTAATGTTGCAGACATGTTACTCATCATTTGAATTAACTGTTGTGTTAAATTCATATTAGAGAGTGGATCTTCCTCTTGCACCTTTTTATGAGGTGGCACGTAAACATTTGACTACTGATTGTTAGATTGGTTAAAGTTGTTTGATCTATTTTGATTGAATGGCTGGGGCTGCCTATTGTATTGCCCTTGATAGTGATTATTATTATTGTAGGGCTATTGTTGTTGATAGTGATTTTGGGTCCCAACATCGTTTTTCCAATCAAACCGGGGTGATTCCATCGATTGCTATTATTGTGTGAGTTATGATTATTATAGGAATTCCCCGTCCCCTTATACCGTTGCATGGCATTCATTTCCATGGGGGCTTATTCTTGAAAGTACGGCACATTGGGACAGTATTGATTAGTGTGTCCCAACATGTTGCATGTGCCGCATGGTTCTTCAGGTAAAACTTGCCTAGAACTCTCTCCTTTCAGTCCTAACTCTTCTACTTTCTTAACTAGTTCCTCATATTTGTTCATCAGATGATCCTCACTTTTTAATTGGTACCAACTTTTCTCTTCTACATAATATATTTGTGAGCGTGGGGCATCTTCATAATTGGACCATTCATGGGCATGTTCAGCTAACCACTTGTAGTTAGCTTCAGCTTCTTCGGTGTTTTTGCAAAGAAATGGTCCTGAACTCATGGTTTCAACTAGCTTTTTAGTTTCACAATTAAACCCTTCATAAAAGTAGCTTATGGTTCGCCATTTCTCATACCCGTGATGTGGGCATGAGAGAAACAAATCCTTGAAACGCTCCCAAGTTTGAGTGAAGGTTTCATTGCTCTTTTGTTTATAAGAGTTAATTTGTCGTTTAAGCTCAGTGGTCATGCGAGGTGGAAAGAATTTCTTTAAGAACGCAGTGTTCATCGCATGCCAAGCGTAAATCAAATTCGGCTTCAAGGTGAGTAGGCACGCTTTTGCTTTATCCTTCAGGGTGAAGGGGAATAGCATTAGATGTGTCACATCTACAGGGCAAGGTTGTGAGAATGTTTTACAAACATCCTCAAAATCTTTGACATGTAGATATGCCTTCTCGCTCTCCATTCCATGGAAGGTAGGAAGGAGTTGAATCATTCTGTTGCGAAATTGAAATTCGCCAGCATGTGATGGAATGAGAATACAAGAAGGTGTAGGTGTGTGTTCGGGTGTCATGAGATCACAGAAAGGACGAAGCGAATGGTCAATTGGTACAACCACATTATCACCGTTTTCACTTTGATTGTTGGCCATTGAATCGGTAGGTGTGGCTACGGGATTAATAGAATCAGAGGAATCGGCTAACTAGAATGGATTTCCGTAAATTCCTTCGATGGAATTATCAGACATAAAGGGAAAGATCCTAAGTAGTTTTAATCTAAAGAATAAGAGACAAAAGAAAAAATAGAAAGAGGTAAAGATAGATTGAGGTAATCTAAGCGTTAGCTTGTTGTCTTCTCCGGCAACGGTGCCAAAAACTTGACACGACTAAAAGGTTGTGTGCGCTTTTGTGCTATACCCAAGTGTAGGTAATCGTGCAAGTAGCAATCTGGTTAAGACCAGGTTGATCCCACAAGGAAGGTGTTAAACTAAATACCTAGATTAATCTCCAAACAGAAAATAAAAATCAAAATTTGAAAGGTTGTAGAACACAAAGTTCCACAAAGTAACCACTAAAATTAAAGCAACTAAATTAAATTAAACTAGTAACTAACTAATTAACTAAAGCGATGTTAAAAAAAATGGTTTTCTTTATAAAAAAGGAGTGTTGGGATCACACGAATCCACAGCGATCATGCCTTCTACCATGCAGTTACATTAAAGTTCTAAGGAGTGTGTCTATCTACAATATTCCGTATTTTCTAAAGATAGAGAATCAATAGCCCGTTCATAGCCAGGACTACATCATCACATTTATTTCCAAAAACACATGAAGGTAGTTTAAAACAATAGTTATGTCTTGCATTCTGAATGGTATTAGCATTCAAAATGGTTTGCAAAAGTTATTAAAGAAAAAGGCCTTAAGGCTTAAAGTAATGAAACTGTTTTGACAAACTGAGCATTCGGGGACAGTTTGATAACAAATTTCATAAGCAGAAAGTCTTAGAATACTGCAAAAAGACTAGCCAAGAATCAGAGTATTCGATCGATCGACGCGCTTTCGATCGATCGAACATCTTCATCTCTCGAGCGATCGAAAGGTCTTCGATCGCTTGACTGTGCGTCTGCTTCGATCAATCGATCGAACTACTTCGATCGATCGAGTGCAGGTTTTATACTGCTGCATGGCAGAGGCTGGAGATCACTATTTCATCGCAATCTCCCAACCTGGGGACTACTCAGACATGGTCTGGAGTGTCTCAGATTCGTTTTCAATGTGAAAGTTGATAGAAAACCGGTTTAAGTTAAAAGTTTAAACGCGCAGCTGAAAAGTCAAGTTATAAAAACTTAATTGTAGCCCAGGATCTACTACTCGTTAATTCCATAGATGCGCACAAGAGGGGACAAGAGTTATACCTTAGTGTCTTGAATCCAATTCTGATTTTCTTCTTCTTCCTTGGTGATGCAGCAGCCTCCACTATGTTGTCTTCACCCTTATGTCTCGTGCGGATGCTTGCCGGAGAGACTAGAGATGGTGGGATCTCTAATAAAGGGGAAAAAGAAGGTTTGGGGCTCTAAAAATAGTTTCTGCAGCTTCTGACATTCTAAAACGACGAACCCCTTTTCCAGAACGCAGTTGCCCTATTTATAGATTTCCAGAACCGACCTAGACTTCGAGCGATCGAAGATCTTCGATCGATCGAACCATTCTCGATCGATCGAGACTGCCAAGACATCAATCGATCGAACATACTTCAATCGATCGAACTTGTCTTGACAACTTCCTCATGTGTCTTTCCAAGTATCTTGGCAGAGCTAAGAGTGGGACCGCCTAGGCTCTTTATTGTTGGCTCAGACCAGTTTGTTAATTACCGTGACCAAACTCTTTGATCAGCAAACTAACTGGTCAGTTAACGTTTACTCCACTATAAAACAATAACTGAACTTCAACGCAAAAGAACATATCCGAAGCGATAACTAGACTTATATGTTGTACTAATGTCCCTCTACCTTCAGCATTCGTAATCATATTCAGGTAGTCGGATAACTGTTACTGTCAACCTGAATCATGATTACTTCTTGTATTCCTTGAGTCCCATTCTCCTCTCATGATTACCAAACATGTTGATAACTCTTATCAACAAAACTGCAGTACTCAGTAATCAACTTGGTGACATTCTCAAGGGAATGCTTACTCTAAAACAGAGGGTAGATTCTGTCTTGACAATATATGTTCACAACCCTATGAATATGATATACCCAAGATACCCAGGTGTTGATCTTCTATAGACCTCACTGATTGGTAAGTCAAAGCAGCCATATCCACAGTCTGTGTTCATAATCGTCTCAAGATTAAGAACACGTACCTTATACAAGTAATGAGTTCCTATCGACTGATTGACAGTCTTGAGTGTCAATAGGAAAGCTCAGGCCCGTCAATGCACTATAAGCACTAGCATGTTAACTAAGAGTTAAACTCTAGTGATTGAGATTAATCACTCCATCCAATGGTAGTTAATCATGCTACAGTGTAAACCTGATGAGATATCCAGTCTCATCATCCACTGTGACACATTCTAAGTAACAAAGATTAGTAATTCGTATCTCACTTGTATGTATCTCATACATACACGAATTACTTACTATGATACTTAAGGATAACAATCATCTCATGAAAGAAACATACATAACTAAATGTAAAGCTGATATCCATATATTAAAATGTCAATGTCTCTTATATAAAGTAATGGTTTGAGGGCACAAACCCAACAAACTCCCACTTGCACTCATAACCATTCAGAACTACATCTAAGACCTAGACTATCTAGATGACGATCAAAGACCTTCTGTGGCAAGGCCTTTGTAAATGGATCAGCAAGATTGTCAGCGGTGGCAATCTTGGTGACAGTCACATCTCCACGTTGAACAATATCTCAGATAAGATGATATTTCCGCTCTACGTGATTTCCCTTCCCGTGGTTCCTTGGCTCCTTGGACTGAGCAACTGCCCCACTATTATCACAGTAAAGCGTAATAGGTGACAATGACGCTGGTACCACCTCGAGCTCCATAAGGAACTTCTTGATCCAAATAGCTTCTTTTACTGCTTCACAAGCAGCCACATACTCAGCTTCTGTAGTTGAGTCTGCAATGCATTTCTGCTTAATGCTCCTCCAACTAATAGCACCACCTCCCAAGGTAAAGAGATGTCCGGATGTTGACTTCCTCGAATCTTTATCTGACATAAAGTCCAAGTCAGCATATTCTACTGGAATTAACTCACTACCGCCGTACATAAGCATGTAATCTTTAGTCCTTCTCAAGTACTTAAGAATGTGCTTAACGGCTGTCCAGTGCTCTAGACCTGGATTCGATTGATATCTGCTAACCATGCCAACGACAAAACAGATATCTGGTCTAGTGTATAGCATCGCATACATGAGACTTCCAACTGCCTAAGCATATGGAATTCCTGCCATGCGATTCCTCTCCTCCTGTGTCTTAGGACACTAGTCCTTGGAGAACGCTAAACCATGCCTGAAAGGTAACAAACCTTTCTTTGAATTATCCATTGAAAACTTAGTTAACACTTTATCGATATAACCAGCTTGAGATAATCCCATTATCTTTCGCTTATGATCCCGAAAGAGCTTTATCCCTAGAATATTGCTCGCCTCTCCTAGATCCTTCATATCGAAAGTACTAGCTAGCCAAACCTTGACTGTTGACAATACCGCTACATCATTTCCAATGAGTAGAATGTCGTCAACGTAAAGCACAAGAAAAGCCACCACTTTTCCTTCACACTTCTTGTATACACAAGGTACATCCAGATTTTGTATAAAACCAAACGACTTGACCGCTTGGTCAAATCGGATGTTCCAACTTCTAGATGCCTGCTTAATCCCATAAATGGACTTTTGCAAGTTGCATACCAAGTTACCTTTTCCACCAGCTATGAACCCTTCTGGTTGTTGCATATAGATGTCCTCCTCAAGATTGCCATTCAAGAATGCTGTCTTGACGTCCATCTTCCATATCTCATAATCTAGGCATGCAGCAATGGATAGGAGTATCCTGATGGACTTGAGCATGGCCACCGGCGAGAAGGTTTCCTCATAGTCAATGCCCTCCCTCTGAGTATAACCTTTCGCTACAAGCCTAGCCTTATAGGTCTCAACCTTTCTATCAGATGCTCTTTTCCTCTTGTAGACCCACTTACAACCAATGGGTTTAATATTGGCTGGAAGTTCTACAAGATCCCAGACCTGATTAGAATCCATAGATTCTAATTCAGCCTTCATAGCTTTAACCCAATGATCTGAATCAACATCAGCCATTGCCTCTTCATATGTGGCAGGATCAGATTCAGATTCTATCGAGACAGCTTCAAAAACTTCTCCTAAGAACATGTATCTATTAGGCTAGCTGATAATCCTCCCACTACGACGAGGTACCGGTGCAGAAATGGGTGAAGAAGTGGTATTTTCTTGATTTACATCGTTATTAACTGCGGGTTGGACTGAGGGCTCTCCTTCTATTTCTCTCAGATCTATCCTTCCCTTAGGTTTATGGTTCATGATATAATCATCCTCTAAGAAAACAACATTTATACTAACAAACACTTTCTGTTCTCTTGGATCATAAAAATACCATCCATAAGTACCCTTTGGATACCCTACAAAATAACATACTTCTGATCTAGAATCCAACTTGCTCATCTTTCCTTTCAGCACATGTGCTGGACACCCCCATATCTGGAGATGTTGCAAAGAAGGCTTGCGCCCAATCCACATCTCCCGTGGTGTCCTGGAAATAGATTTTCTTGGTACTAGATTTAGTATGTATGCGACGGTTTTCAAAGCATAACCCCAAAGGAATAATGGCAACTCTGAATAACTCATCATTGACCTAGTCATGTCTAAAAGAGTCCGATTCTTTCTCTCCGCTACACCATTCTGCTGAGGCGTGCCAGTAGAGGATACGTAGCCATTAAACTACGCTTATCATGTACCTTATTCTCCAGAATGATGATGTCCCTCGAGAAGCTTGGATTATGCCAGTGCAACACTCAAAGATTACTACCGACTCTTATCAAGTGCCATTTGGCTTCCCAGTCTTTATTTAAATAGTCCTTTTCTCTAATTTTGTGCTCACTTGAAACTTCTTCACAACCTCTCATTCTCCTCCTATCTCTCATGGCTCCCATTAGCTCTCTCATTCTTTTTCCTTGGATGGATACCCTCTCTGGTATTGATAGACTCAATTTTGAGTCTCATAGGCTGACTAATCTCTTCTCTTTCAGACAAATGGCCTTGGATGAAGATTTGCTCCGAGCCGCTATTTGGTGTTGGGACCCTACACTTTATGTTTTCTGATTTGGGCATGAAGAGGTTTGCCTACTGTTTGAGGAGTTCAGTGCTATCATCCATACTGACCCTTTTTCGGATTTGATAGTTCCCTAGGTGCAGGCAGGGTATGTTCAGGACCTAGTAGCCCTTCTTCATATCTCTCGCAACGCTGCTAGTCCTTTATTCAAGATCGGCACAATTATTTTGAGCACCTCTATTCTGCTTATGCTTCCACTGAGGATCCTGAATGATGGAGGATACCAAATCATCCGACGTAGTGCACTTTCTATCGTCATGCTCTCCTATTTTCTTTTTCAGTCCTCCGTCGATACTCTTATTCCCATTGTCTGTGGTCTTCGAAAGATGAGGAGTACCGTTATGCTCATCCTAAGAGAGACTTTGTTGGGACTAAACCATGCTTGTGACACTAGAGCCATGCTATTCTACGGGGCTTTTCATGTTCTGTAAGTGTGGCTTGTAGAGCATCTAGGTCTTTTCATTTGTCCTTCTCATCTTAGGAGGCAACTTCCCTATAACTGCTTAGAGATTTGTCGCCTATTCCACTCAGCTGATGATTGGTTTTCTTGGCTACAAAGTCTCTTCTATGAAGACATCCATTGGATTTGCCCCCAATGGGTTTATTGCTTTGTCACAGTGCGATTTCCTGGACGTCCCGGCATTTGGCAACCTAGCTTGTATGCTACCACCTTTTACATTCCGAGCTGGGTAGTCCACCAGTTTTGACTCTTTCAGGATATCCCAGAGGATATCACCTTATATTTTTTGAGGAGTTACGCTCTACACCTTGCACTATGAGGATTTTTGCTGAGGCTTGGCATGACAGGGTGGTTGCTCCCTTCCAGAGTGTTCCTACTCCAGTTGTGCCTATTACTGAGTATCTTTTGGAGATCTAGACCCTAGTCGAGAGACAGGCTTTATAGATAAA
Organism: Hydrangea macrophylla; assembly: GCA_033977485.1. Classification (NCBI taxonomy): domain Eukaryota; kingdom Viridiplantae; phylum Streptophyta; class Magnoliopsida; order Cornales; family Hydrangeaceae; genus Hydrangea; species Hydrangea macrophylla. The sequence goes on along the minus strand of CM066990.1, from coordinate 4,393,067 downwards.
CTTAGACATAACAAATAACCAAAACAAGGGGAAGCTTGTACTTTTCAAAATTTCTGACAGTCCCTATCTACTATTGTTGCGCTCCTTAAAAATGTGATATTACATTTTCCTTCCAAAGAATTTCCTTGTATTAGAAAATGATCTAATCATGTTAAATCAAAGTTTGCACTCTTTCAATCTTATCTTTAGGTTATGAAAATTCTCCTTTTAATGTCTTTTCTTGACCTTTATTACCTTGCTTTGAGTCTTGCTTAGAGGTTTAATCAATCTATACCATGAATTCTTGTTTGTTTTCACACAATGCTCATCTTGATAGCCGATAGATCCAGAGATGGTTTAGGGCATAAATCTGGGTTCTTCGGGTAGCAAACAAAGTTTGCCCCTAGTTTTGGGACTTTGTAGTGGTTTTGGGCAAACGCAAGTTTGCCCCTAGTTTAGCATGGAAAAAGTCAAGACATAGGTTTTGTCAATAGTTTGGTTTTGATTAGACCGAAGGCTTTGGGAGCCCGCCTACTTATCCCAAGTGGGTATCAGGTCTATAGTGGTTCAGCCAAGGCTTGAAGGAAAGTGCCTCTCATGCAATTTATTAATGAACGAATGGAGTAGGTTGCCTATGTATCCCCTAGTGGGAATTAGGTCAAGCGTAGTTCATCGGTGTAGGAGGTTTCGAAAGAAAGAGGTCTCAAGCAAAGTATTTTTTGAGGTGATCGAGGTTGATTGGCTGTTTAAATTCAACCCCATCTAGGTCCATAAAATAGGCAGCCCCTCCAGAGAGGAGAGCCTTAATGATGTATAGTCCAACCCAGTTGGGTTTGAATTTTCCTCTACGATCATAAACAGGCTCTTTAAGTTCTTTGAGGACCAGGTTACCCTCGGCAAGCTTCTTGGACGAACCTTTTTGTTGAAAGCACGAGCTATCCTCTTCTGATATCCCCGAGTATGATTTATTATAGCCAACCTTTTCTTGTCAAGTAACATTAACTCTTCATACCTTTCTCGTATCCATTCAAGCTCGGTTACTTCACATTCTACCAAAACCCTAAAAGAGGGCATTTCTACTTCAAACGGTAAGGCAGCTTCCATCCCATAGACCAATGAATACGGCGTAGTAGCCGTTGAAGTTCTCATAGAGTTTCGGTATCCCCATAATGCAAATGGTAGTTTCTCAAGCCAATCCTTATACCTATCGGTCATTTTTCCCAAGATCGCCTTTACGTTTTTATTTACTATTTCTACCGCCCATTCGTTTGTGGTCTATATGGGGACGATTGATGGCAGGTGACCTTATATTCTCTAAAAACGGAATGACTTCTCCTTGGAAATCACTATCATGATCAGAAATGAACTCATTTAGAATCTCGTATCTATAGATTATATTGTTCTCAATGAAACTCACCACATCTTTAGCTTTCAAAGTTGCATATGACGTTGCTTCTACCCATTTAGTAAAATAATCTATTGCCACAATTATGTAACGGTGTCCATTAGAAGCCTTTGGAACTACTTCACCAATAATATCTATACCCCATATAGAAAACGGTCAAGGTGTGGTCATGCTATAGAGTTGGGAAGGTGGGGTATGCATTAGATTCGCATGGACTTAACACTTATGACATCTCCTGACATATTCACAGCAATCCTTGTCCAAGGTCATCTAGTAATACCCTTGTTGGATTATCTTCTTTGCTAACATATGACCATTCATATAGGGTTCACAAACTCCCTCGTGTATTTCCTCCATCATTCTCCTAGCTTCTCTTCCATACAGACATTCCAGATTATACCCGGTGTAAGACTTCTTCCACAACTTATCCGCGTAGATCAAATATTGAGTGAAAAACCTCTGAATTGCCTTTCTATCTTTCTCTGAATCTCCCTTGGGATATTCTCCTTCCTCAATAAAATTTCAAATATCCACATACCAAGGTACTTCACCCTCTTCTCCCTCTTTAATGGATGCTATCATTTCAAATGAAGGTTGGTTTCCGTCTTCGATGGATAATGGGATCATGGTAACTCCTACAGGGATTTGGATCATTGAGGCTAAGGTAGCTAAGGTATCGGCTAACTGGTTCTCCTCATGGGGAAGGTAATTGAATGAAGTTCTCTTAAATTGGACTTTTAAACTCTCCAGATACTCATGATAAGGTCTCAACTTCTCATGCTTCACTCTCCAATCACCTCGCACTTGGGATATGATCAAGTTAGAATCCTGAAAAATATCAATCCTTTCAACTTTTAAGGCCAGGGCTGCTTCTATTCTGATTATACATGCCTCATATTCTACTGTATTATTGGTTGAATTAAATTTAAGCTTGACTGCAAGTGGGGGTGGGTGCTCCACTGGGTGATATAAGAATGATTCCTACACCATATCCTATCTGATTAGCTGCTCCATCGAAAGACATTCTCCGCGAGTCTTCTTTTACCTCCATCACTAGTTTATCTAGAAACTTAAATTCTCCTTTCTCCTCAAATTTTATAGCAATGTCAGCAAGATATTCAGCAATGGCTTTCCCCTTGACAGATTTGGAAGTGACATATCTTATATCAAACTCGACTAACATCATGGCCCACTGAGAAATCCTACTGGTTAGGGTGGGCTTTTTTGAATAGGTAATTTAGTGGGTCCATTCAGGATATCAAGGTTACGAAAAAGGCTAGCATATAATGCCTAAGGCGACGAGTACACCATACAATGCCTAATAGGCTTTCTCGAATGGTGAATAATTCAGCTCATATTCGGTCATCCTTTTGCTCAAATAATATATAGCTTTTTCGACATGCCCCTCTTCTTCTTCTTGGGCCAACATACACTTTATCGAGTTTTCGATTACGGATAGGTATAGCAATAAGGATTTTTTGGGTTAGGGAGGTGATAGGACTGGTGGGTTTTGGAGATAGGTTTTGATCTTATTTAAGGCTTTATGGCATTGGCTATCCCATTCAAACTTCTCTCCTTTCCTCAGTAGTTTGAAAAGTGGGTCACAGGTCATGGTGAGTTTTTATATGAAATGGCTAATGAATTGTATCCTACCCAAAACACCCCTCAACTCCTTCCCACTCTTTGGCGACTACATTTTGACTATGGCTTTTATGTTAGTTGGGTCTACCTCAATCCCCCTCTGAGTGATAAGGAATCCTCGCAATTTTCCAATGGTAACCTCAAAGGTACATTTTTGCGGGTTTAACCTCATCCTGAATTTCCTCAACGTCTTGAAAAACTTCCTCAATGCTCCTAAGTGACCCCTCCTTTCTTTGGATTTTACGATCATGTCATCTACATACACTTCCACTTCTTTATGAATCATGTCATGTAGCAATGTAGTGGTAACCCGTTTGTAAGTCGCGCCAGTATTCTTAAGACCGAACGGTATTACCCTATAGCAATATGTACCCCATGGCGTGATGAAAGTGGTCTTCTCTTTGTCCTCCAGTGCCATGATAATCTGATTATACCCCAAAAATCCATCCATAAAAGATAAAAGCTCATGTCCCGCAGTATTATCAACTAGTACGTTAATATGAGGTAAAGGGAAATCATCCTTAGGGCTAGCTTTATTTAAATCTTAGAAATCAATGTACACCCTAACACATCCATCCTTCTTCGGGACTGGCTTAATGTTTGCAACCCATTCAGGGTACTCAGTGACAATCAAGAATCCAACTCTCAATTGCTTCTCAACTTCCTCTTTTACTTTAAACGCCCATTCAGGCCTCATTCGCCTCAATTTTTGTTTTATGGGTTTTGAATTTAGGAAGAGAGGGGTATGGTGTTGGACTATCTCTAAATCTATTCCTAGCATATCATCATAAGACCATACAAAGATATATTTGAATTCACTTAATAGATAGATTAATTCTTTGCTTTCCTCGTCGCTAAGTGTGGAGCCGATAAAAATATTTTGTGGATGATTTTCATTTCCCAAATTAATCGCTAGAGTGGTCTTTGTGATATCATATGCAGATTCATTTTCTCTTTCAATTAGTTTTTGAAATTCATTTGGAATTTCATCACATCCATTACATGCATCACATTCACTATGCGCATTAAAGTAGGCAGAAGCAGTCATTTTCTCATTAACATTTTTCAGGGTGATTACAACAGACATAGCAATAGTAAGACGCCTCATTTAGGCAATTACAGATTCTGGGGAGGGGTATACTTATCACTAGACCCAAAGACCCATTCTTTATTGACCCCCTCTGGAGCTCTATGGTGTTGCAGTCCAGCAAAATCCCTATCTCTATCTCTGTTCCCTCTTCATTTTTCTGGCTTTTCCTCCTCTTTTTCATTTCCCTTAATCTCTTCTTCCACTCGATCTTTCTTGGTTTTGTATTCCATGATCTTCTCAGAACCATCCTCTTCAGTCTTCCCACTTCCTTCGACCAGTAGATTCTTCATAGCCAGCCCATCCAGTGTACAAATCCAATCCTTGACAGTGACTGGTTTTGCAGGTATTTGTAAGTACAGGTCTTCACAGTCAGTGAACTCATGCGGGAAAAAGATCCCAAACGGTGGCTTCAAACATTTATCTTTTTGATCCATCCATGGCTCTGGAAAGTCATAGAAGGGAAAATCTTCTCCTTCCTTGATGAAGTACCCAGTGTGTATTTTTCCATATGGCTATAATGGCGTGTTAAATGCTTTCTTCTTCTCTTTTAATTCTTGCTTTGATAGCTGATAACCCAATCCATATGTATTAATTTGTGTCTTAATATTTCGAAACTCAGACAGCCCTTGATGTTTTTTTCCTAAACCCATTCTTGGATAAAAAAACCCCTATCTTTCTCATGATGCCAGTGACTAGCGAACTTGCATACTGATCAAAATATAATGGCAGAAACTCTCGCGGCTTCTCATCCTCTAGCATGTTGACAAACTCAAAGCCTCCTAAACTTGTCTCTTCCCTTTGTAGTTGTACTTCTAAAATTGGAGCACTTGACGAGGCTTCATTCACATGAATCCAACTATCCCCAAAAATGTTACAGACTTTATTCCCCCAAACGCACTTGACTTTTTGATGGATTGTTGATGGAATTGCACTCAAGCTGTCCAACCATGGCTTTCCTAATAACAAATTAAATGAGGCAAGGATGTCAATGATCTGAAATTCAACTTCCTTTTCTAAGGGCCTAACGGTAAGATTAAGAAAAATAATGCCCACAACCGCCCTTTGGGTATTGTTATATGCCCTCACCTTTTGCTCAGATGGTATAAAAGTCGACTCATCTAAGCCCATTTTCTTGGCTATTCAGAACGGACACATATTTAAAGCAGACCCATTGTCGATAACACAGGTAGGTAGAGAATTCCCAAGACATTCAACAGTTACATGCAGTGGCCTATTTTGAATAGGTCCCGTGGGAGGCAGATCATCTAAAGAAAACATGATAGCGAGAGCCAACATCTTACTTATCATTCCCACAAGATCTTCCAGAGAGATGTTGATAGAGACATCTGATTGGTTTAGAGCATCCAAGATGGCTTGGCTGTAACACTTTGAAGCAATCAATATTCCCCAAATTGTGATGTTGGCCTGTGTCTTCTTCATTTGTTTTAGCACTCTATCCTCTTCCTCTTCTTCACCCATTTTTCCTTTTCCCTTGTCTAATTCTTGATCCGGGTTATCCTCTTCTAACTCATGTGGTTTAAGATACCTCCTTGATCAAGTTAGGTGGCTGATCTCTTCCTTTATCCATCAGTCATCTCTTGTTTGGACATCTCTCGAATCCTCTTCCCCACTATTGTACCACAAATCTTCTTCTGCTTGATAAATGCTTTGGCTGTCCACCCTTTATACCAAACAGATTCTTAGTTTTCGGTGCCCACCAATCTAAAGTAACAATTTTCTTTGTTATCTTTTCTCCAGACTCTTCTGACTGTGCTCCTAAAGTGCATATCATCACATTTTTTGGTAGTTGATAGCATTTCTTCGGGTGATCCAACTTGGCAATCAATTCAGATGGATCAAAAGAGGTCTCCTCAAGCTCTAAGAAATAGATACTCAGTAACGACATGGCATGATGATTTGGCATTGATTTTCGGGTAACATTGGGGGTGTTGGCAAGTGGTTCGAATATTATCTTTTTGTCAAGCAGGTCTTAAATCTCATACCTCAGTCTAGTACAATGATCTATACCATGCTCGTGTCTCTGATGAAATTTACAATATTAACCCATTCTGTGGTGTAGAGGATGAGGGTTTGGTACCGGTCGTGGTTCTAATAGTCGGAGGTGCCCCTTTGCTACTAGTCTATCGAGAGTTGTGGATAGTGATACTCCCAAATTTGAGAATTTTCTTTGTGGCTTGTTCATTCTTACGCAACCCCTTGTTATATCAAACTTCCTCTCTGGCTCACTCAATGCATTAACATCGGTGGGGCCAGAGTGACCTCTCAAATGTCCTCATCCTGCTCTATAATTCGGTGACCTATATCAGTTTGATGATTCTTCATTCTTGATTACCCCCTCTTGGATTGCATCCTCTATCCTTGTTCCCACATCGAAAACCTCGGCGAAGGTGTTGATTGTTTAGAACCGCATCTTCTCTTGAAAAATGGCTAAAGGTTCTTCATTAACATTCGAATTTGTTCTTTCTCAGACGGTCTTTGCAACATCTTGGCTACTTTTACCCTCCATTTACTTAAATACTCTATGAAGGATTCTTTGCTGCCTTGCCTTGTGGTCTCCAAATCCCGAATAGTCACATCGATATCCTAATTGTACTCATATTGCTCAATAAATGACTTCACTACCTCCTCCCAAATTCTGGTCTTGCTTGGCTCGAGTGTAAGATACCATGATAAGGCGGCCCCAGTCAAGGTCTATTGACATAAAATGGCCATCATTGTAGTACTCAATTCGCTAGGCTAGAAGGCCCCAATACACATTCTTATATGGCAACAAGGATTACCTGTCCCATAAAATTTGTCGAAGATCGCCATTTTAAACCTGGCGGATAGTATCTCATGGACTCCATCGTACAGTCCTTCCAATTCTAGTAGATAGGTGTCCACCCCTTGAGTCTTGTAGACCACCCTTTCAAGCTTCTCTACTTTTTCAGCCATCATTTTTTCTTTCTCAACTTTTTCTTTCTCTATATTCTCTTTCTCTGCTCATGGCACATCAGCTCTCTGAACCTCTGGGTCATCAAACTAATCTTCTTCTCTTGCCGCTGGTAGGTCAACCACCTATGGATTAGCTAATGGTGGTTGTCGTGCCGCAGTCTCCATCATAGCCATCACACGATTCATATTTTTAGCATGTCGCCTCATTTGTTGAGCTTTCTGTTCAACCATTACCCTCAATTCTGCTACTTACCTTATGTTCGCTTCTTGTGCCATGGTGTCTTTTCTCCTCACTAATCTTGCTATTGAATCTCTAAACCAAATTGTGTTTGAAGTAGATTCTATTTTTACCTACAACCATATTTTATTTTAATAAATTCTTGAGTGATTCCAAACTTTATAATAACTTTTTCTCTTTTTTTTGTTTATTCATTTTATTGATTTTATTAGTTGCAAATGCTTAAACAATGTTCATGAATGGTTCATATGTCATACGGATGTAATGCATGTGTGCATGTGTGCCTACTCTATATGCCAAAGAAAGGAAAATTCTAGTCCTAGCACATAAAACACATAAGCACATAAAATCGAAGAGCCCCAGTTTCTCTTCTTGTTGTGATCTTCATTACCCTTTCGAAGGTTGGATAATGAAAATGTTTTGAATTTTTTTTCCTTGAACATGAGGATGTGAAAACATTTCTCAACAAAGATGATTGGATTGAAATTTTGCTTTAAAATTCATTTGAAAAGCATTTCTCCCAAAATAATTCCAAAGATTTTCGAACTTGTTCTTTTGAAGAAGATCATGAGGAAATATACCTTAACAAAGGTTAGTTTGGAACTTTTCTTGGCCAAAAGAAAATGAATTTTGAAGACTTTTTGAAAAAAAACATTTTGGGATAAAAGATGATGGTTTATCAAAATCTTGTTTGCTCTTAAGAGAGAAATTTACAATAAAAAAAATAAATAATAAATAATAAATAATAAAAAAACTTTCGGGTAGAAGGATCACATGAGTGAATTATTGTCGTACTCTTCATGAATTTGGATGCATACAAGGTCGATGATGCTTAGCTTGACAAGATATATGAAGTGTAATCTTATAATCCAAATCTAGCACATTCCCAAATGTCATAGGACATGAGAAGGAATTGCTAAAAGGTGATTAAAAGGTTTTACATCCTACATTCAGTAAGCATCGTCATCATCTCAAATAATCCCTTCCGAGCATACCAGATTTCCTAGCACATACTCCTAATCAAGAATTGATTTCGTAGTTTTGAAAGCTATGGAAGCTACCATGCAAAGGCCAGGTTTTGGTCAGAGAAGGGACCATTGACACACATTCGATAGGATTCTTTATATGCTAACACATATGGTACGAGATCAAGGGTGATCACACGGACCCATAATAACTTTGCCGACCGGGTTGCCCTGAGCCTCCAAGGTCAGAGTTCCGTGCAATCGACTAGTGAGACATGCAAGTGCAATGCAATATGCACACAAAAATAAATTCATTCGATTAAAAGGATACTTTCAAGTCTAATCCTTGAGTGAACCCAAAATCAGGAATCCTGGTTTGCGAAACCAGAGATTCTAAGTTCGATGCCCAGCAGAGTCACCTGATTGTGCATATCACAGGCTAACCACACTTTTTAAAATTTTCAAATTCAAAATATGAGTGACCACTTTATTTTTAAAAGAAAATTAAGAAATCATTTTAAAAGCAAATTGATCTTTTGGAAACTAGAGATTTCTAGGTCCGGGGACCGGCGGACTAAAACACCCCCTCTCATCCTATCTCGTGATAAACCTCTACTCAACATCCTTTTTAATTGAATTATTAATATAAGCATGCCCTCAAGTAATACATAGATATATACATTACAAAAGCATGTTGAAAAGGGTGCAAGATCGCTAACGATAAAATGGCATACAAACCACATAGATCAAATAGCAAGTAGAATGATATGCAAATAGAGAACAAAGAAACTTACCCGGGATCCAGCTATGAATGGTAAATGTGCAATGTATACAAAATTAGAAAACCCTATAAAAAGAGTCTCTAACACATATATACACATAAGGCACATCCTAATTCTAAGGTGTCGCATATGAAGTCAAAAATAAAATAAACTAGAAAAAGAGTCAAGAAATTGTACCTCGATAGCGCTACAAAACAAAGGGTTAGTCCACATGCTTTAAACATAATATAACATCAAATCCTAAACATCATGCCCAACTACTAGCTTAAATCTATCAAACATTGAATAAGTTGATATATTCATGAATTCCTTCTAACTAGTTGAAATTACAATACCTCTACAGATATACAAGTCTCAACTAGGAGCCAATGTAATGTTCATATAGAGATGATACAATCCCAACATGATATTAAGGAACCCGTAACTAGGTTCAACTAATTATGACATAACTTAATACAAAATAAAATCCTAATTGCTAGAATCTATATATATATATGACGAATGTATGAACATGAACAAGAATAAGCTATGAATCATTTGTTGATTTGGATCTTTTAGCCTCTAGATTTAAACTTAATTAACATTATTCAAAACATGGTTTAAGTCTTGGGTCATAGAAAAACCATTTGGATCATCATTTACAAGGTTTATGAAATCTATCACAGAATTTCAGAAATTACAGAAAGTAGACCAGACCTTCAAAAATAGGAAAAGCATAATTCCCATAGTTTGATCTTAATGATTTTTTGATACAAGATGCCTCCATAAGTGTAAGAAAATCGAAGATCAAACTGTCCAATCTCTAGGAATTGGACCAAAACCAGACATCACTCAGAATTTATCAACTCTCTGTCCAGAGATTTTGTATGATTATCTAAAAATAGTAAATAAATCTGAATTACTTCAATCTTTTTAGAGCATCTTATTAACACATTAAACTTCATAGAAAAATTTATTTGAAGTCGAAATGCTTGATTAAGGCTCTGATCTATTCAAATCAATACTGACTTACTGTTCTAAAATTTTGGACAGAGAGTGACTAGTTCATGGATCCTAAGATCTAACCATGTTAACTACAAAATTTAATCATAATAAAAATTGCAGTGATAGATCTTTGTGTTATGAACACATTTCAATTGGTCTCATTCAATTCCAACGGATGATGATTTAATTAAAAAAATTTGATCACAGTTGGTTAATGAATTCACTGCACCATTATTGAATTTGTGTTCATAATTCGATTCAAACTTGACCTATGATTCTAGAGAAAATCTAGATCAAGTATGATTGTGGTCATCAACGTAATAGTGAAATAAAAGACATTCATAGATTTAGCCTTAGAGGATCTCCATCATAGATCTCATGTTGAAGATATAGCAAGAGGACTTCAAGGACTTACTCCATCCTATGAATCTTACATGCTTGGACAAAACAATCAAATTATGAAAATATCTAAATCTATATCTAATTCCTCTCCCAAACACATGATCCGTAAGGAATATAAATTCATTTTATTCAATTTTCCTCTCAAATTAATGGTCCTTGGAGATCAAACTAAATTGATGATCAAAAGGAAAAGAGTATGAACCAATGAAGAGAGAGTTCAAACTAACTTGATGATTCAAAGCAAATTTTCACTTAAAAAAGGGCTTATTGCAAAACTTAATCCATGATCCACTAGATCCAAATCAACAAATAGATGGGAACTCAATCACAATTCAAGTGGTGTGTGATGAAATGAGATAGGAAGATACTTTTTGAAAATTGTGTAAAAGATCCTAGAATGCTATGAATTGTGATTGAATTTAGACTAAAAACTAATTGAGATTAGAGGATTACCTCTAAATATCCTCAGATTTTGCAGGTTTTTGATGAAAATCTTCAAGTATCTTCAAGTTCTTCTTCAAAGCTTCTCAAGCTTCCATGTTTTCTTATTCAAATTCTCACAATATTCACTCTTAATTCTCCAAAGTTGTGCAATCAAAAGACCTCTAAGCTCCCCCCCTTCAATGGAGGCATACATCTCTTTAAATAGACCCATTGGGAGAGGACAAATCAGTAATTTCAAAGTAATCTTGCATGTGAAGTGTGAACTTTGGGTGTTTAATACGTACTTAAAAAAAACAAACTGTTACAGCGGGCGGCACTCCAATGTCTGTGGCATTCCCTGAATGCTGTTTCAGCACTCACTGACTGTCAGCGCTGCCTCAGCGAGTACCGGCACTGCACTCAGCAACTGGCACCGCAACTACCGCGTGCCGACCTGCTTGCAGTTATTAGATATATTTATATATATACTCTATGTTCTTTTACTCCTTTTTTTCTTTTGAAATTCTTTTCTTTCTTCTTCTCTTTTCTCTTCTTCTTCTTTTTTTTCTAAATCAAAATTCTTCTCTTCTTCTTTTTTTTATTTTTTTTTATTTTTTTATTTTGAGAACCAAATTATTTTCTCTTAAAGAAACCCAAATTTATTATTATTTTTTCACATGTATTTTCACACCCAAAATTACTTTTCCTTTCTTTTTGTTTCTCAAATTCATCATTCCTGAGATTGAGAAGCTTTCCGAAGAATCTGAATTACTTAAAGATCTTCAAATTATATCGAACATTGTTGTGGGTACCCGAACCAAGCTTTGGGCCTAGAAGGATTAAGCCCACTTGATTGATCCCATTGTGATACGTCCAGAAATATTTTACTAAAGCCAAACTGCTATGTCAGTAGCGAAGGACGCGGACTATCCAGAATGGGCACTTGTGGCCCACCAATCCCGAGGTATTTCGACTGTTACCACTCGGGGTACTCGCACAGCACGGGCATGCAGCGCAGCAGCTCTCCATGAGGTGCAGTATGACAACCAAGCCACTCAATAGTTTCCTTATCTGGTCAGAACTCGATTAAAGAAAAGTCCACAATTTCCTAAACCACTTAGGGAACTCTCCTAAATTTGTGTAGATTAATTACAATCAGATTAGGATTCCAAATCTGATTATTACCATGTACAGGCGGACTCTTAAACCTATAAAAGAGACCGCCTGCCCTCTTTATGGGGGATCGCATTCTTAATCTAGAGAATAGCTGCTTATACAAATTCTTATGCATACACCCGGTCGGTCTTACTGGTAGTGCTGCCCAACTGTTGGCTCACCAGGCCTGCTGGTAATCTTCTAGTGAAGCGCACTGACGCAACTGTGGATGTAGGTCACCTTGTTAACAGGACCGAACCACATACAAGCTCTTGTGTCCCCATATCTCTCTTTGAATCTCTCTTACCAATTTTTGGCATCATCAGTTTGGCGCCGTCTGTGGGAAACGGAAGGTTTTTTACCAACGAATTCCTTGACTAATCAACATGCCACTAAGGACGGGTAAGAAAAATACTGCTCTGGTCGGTTAGGAGAACTTACAGCTCGAGCAGCAGGCTGCCTCCATGACCTCCGAGCAGAAGACAACGGTGCTCGCGCAACTTCTGGAAGGCCAACGGCAAACCCAGCAACAAATCAAAGCGTTATTGGCCTTGTAGGAGAAGCACCCTCAATCAGAGAACCAAACCGGGAAGAGTGCCCCCGACCGGGCACCCGCAAGAGTCCAGAACCATACCCACTCTGCGCCGGTATCCCCGTCGAATTGGGAACATGCCCGGGATGGTGACCGTAGCAGAGCGCCCAGGCGCACTAGGCGGTAAGCTAGGACCAATCCTCGTCGGGTGGAAGATGCCAGAGACATCATCAACAGGCGACGTGCCACCAGGAGGTACGGGTCAGGGCCAAAGCCCCGAGAATTAGCCAAAGACCCTCCGGCCTAGAACCGGGGATATCTTAGGCATACGATTACCCGAAGCCAGAGTCGGGTCCTATCCCCAGGATCAACACAGTTCGAAGTACAAGCCTCGTCGTCTTATCCGACTTACCGCTTGGACATTGAAAGGAAGCCCGAGCGGGAAGACGTGAATGCTCAAATCCAGGGCTTGCAGAAACAAATCGAGCAACTGAACCGCAAGCAGCGTCACGACCATACCAATACGGAGACCGAGTCACCCTATACCGCTCGGATCACCGGATTCCCTATCCCGTAGAAGTTTAAGCCACCGCATCTCAATTCTTATGATGAGATAGGGAGCCCAGTGGATCATGTTTGCACCTACAGGGCCCAGATGGCGTTGGTCACCACTGTCGATGAATTTTTGTGCCTGGCTTTCCCCAGTACTCTCAAAGGGCCAGCCATGCAGTGGTTCCACGTCCTCAAACCCCGAACGGTTGATGACTTCAAGACGCTAAGCAAGTTTTTCATTAGCCAGTTTGTAGGGATGCTCGATCGGTCGCAACTGGACACTCAACTATTGACTGTCAAGCAACGCAAGGGCGAATCCCTAAGGGAGCACATGGACCGCTTCAATCAGCAGAGGCTTTAGATCTGCAATTTGAACGAAACAGCAGCCATCATAGCCTTCTACTCGGGAGTTCAACACTCCAAGGTTGCTATGTCATTCCATCGATACCGACCTACAACCCTGGTGGAGCTCTCAGAGAGGGTCAAAAAGTATATATACACAGAAGAATTTTTGAAGTCCAAACGCACCGACTTCGCGGGAGATGAGTCCCCGAAAGCCAACCGGAGGCGTGAGGGCTCTGAGAAGGGCCAGGTAAAAAAGCCCAGGCAAAGACCAGCAGAGAGGAGGTCGGAATCAGCCCCATATCGCTTTCACGCCTCTGCCTCGACCAATCCACAAAGTCATGGCCACCGTCGAGGCACAGAGTTTGCTTTAACAACCGGCAAAACTCAAAGCCCTGCCATAGAGACCACCGTCATGACACAGAGGATTGCTATAAGTTAAAGATAGCCATAGAAAAAGTGATCGTGCAGGGTCATCTTGTAGAATATGTCACAACAGATGGACGGCCTACGCAGGGAGCCCGAGCTCCCAGTCAAACATAACCTCTTGGTCAGATCAACGTGATCACCAGAGGAACGTCGGGCGGCGGGGACTCACAGTCGGCAAGGAAGAGGCATGCTCGGGCATCCCGGATGAATGTCTGGCAAGTCCAATCCACTAGCTCCCCGCCAACTGACGTATTGAAATTTACCTCCGATGATGCGCAAGGCATCCACTGCCCCCATGACGACCCGTTAGTTGTGACACTCTCCATAGCTAATTATGTGGTCAAAAGGGTGTTGATGGACACAGGCAGCTCGACCGATATCATGTTCGTGTTAGCGTTCGATCAGCTCGGGATGTCCAGGGATCGGCTCCATCTAATAACTACTCCCCTGGTGGGTTTTGACGGATCCAGCACCCAGCCGCTTGGTACTTTGAAATCGTGGAGGCCCCATATACCTATAATGTCATTCTTGGGAGGCCTACACTCAACAAAGCCAGGGCCACAGTCTCTTCTCATAGCCTGACAGTTAAGTTCCTGACCCCTCATGGAGCCGGGAGCCTACGTAGAGATCAGGCGACCGTCTAGAGTTGCTATGTTAGTTCCCTTCACCGGGAAGTCATCACAGAAACACTGAACGTCCAGGAGATGGACCCGAGGGATCAGAATGATAGAGTGGGCCCGATCAAAGAACTTGAATAAGTGGCGTTGAACCCACAACTCCCAGACCGAACGGTCAGCATTGGCACCCTGCTGGAACCCCGCCTTAGGGAAAAGCTTATTTAATTTCTGCAATAGAGTCAGGATGTGTTTGCTTAGTGTCATGAAGATATGCCTGGGATTTGACCCCCGAGTAATGTCTCATTGACTTAACGTCAACATAGACTCCCAGCCTGTGAAGCAGAAAAGACGGGGCATGGCCCCCAAGAGGCAAAAGGCAGTGTGCAAGGAGGTCGAGAAGCTCCTTAAAGCCCAATCTATCCGAGAGGTCCACTATCCCGACTAGTTAGCAAATATAGTACTTATCAAGAAAAGCAACAGAAAGTGGAGGATGTGCGTGGACTTCACCGACCTGAACAAAGCTTGCCCCAAGGACTGCTATCCACTGCCCAGGATAGATCTCCTTGTGGATTCCATAGCCGGCCATTTGCTTCTCTCGTTCATGGATGCCTACTCCGGGTACAATTAGATCAGCATGTACCCCGGGGATGAAGAAAAGACCTCATTCATCACAGATCAGGGGACCTACTCCTACAAAGTCATACCCTTCGGCCTCAAAAATGCCAGGGCAACTTATCAATGCCTGTTCAATCACATGTTCAAAGACTTGATCGGAAAATCAATGGAGGTATACCTTGTTGATCTACTGGTCAAAAGCCAGGACGAGTCTGACCATCTGGAACATTTGGCTAGGGCCTTCAACATTTTGAGGAAGTTTGGGATGAGGTTGAACCCGGCCAAGTACACATTTGGCATCTCATCCGGAAAGTTCTTAGGGCACCTGGCCAGCACGCGGAGAATCAAAGCAAACCCCGAGAAAATCTAGGCCATCATCAACATGCGGTCACCCAGGTCAACCATAGAAGTACAGAGTATGGCCGGACGGGTTACCGCGTTGAACAGGTTCGTGACCCGAGCAACCGATTGGTGCTTACCATTTTTTAAGATCATCCGCAAGGCTTTTCAGTGGTTGGAAGAGTGCGAGGAGGCCTTCCGGGAGCTCTAGAAATATTTAGCATCACCCCCTCTACTCTCAAAGCCCGTGTTAGGCGAGGAGCTGGTCTTGTACTTGGTAGTGTCACCCTCAGTAGTCAACTCTACACTCATTCAAGAAGAGCACGGGATACAGTTCCCGGTCTACTATACAAGCTGAGCGCTTCAGGGTAGAGAAAGTAGATACTCCCGCATTAAAAAGCTCGCCTTCTCCCTCATTACTTCAGCTCGAAAACTGCGCCTGTATTTCCAAGCCCACATTATCGTGGTCCTTACGGATCAGCCCCTCCGTAAGATCTTGAGCAGGCCCGAAACATCCGGAAGGCTCGTCAAGTGGGCCTTGGAGTTAGAAGAATTCAAAGTGGTCTACAGTCCCGGCATAGCAATCAAGGGACAAGCAGTAGCAAATTTCCTTGTTGAATTCACATACCAAGAAGACACAGTTGAAAAGCTCGACCCACCAGTCCTACCGCCCGATTTGCAATCAGACATCCCAACCTAGGTACTCTATGTAGACGGATCATCCAACAAATAGGGAAGTGGAGCAGGGATCATCCTAACCACGCCCGACGGGATCCAGCTTGAGTATGCACTTAGGTTCAGATTCAAAGCCTCCAATAACGAGGCCGAGTATGAAGCCCTCTTGGCCGGATTACAGCTGGCCGCTTCAATGGGTGCATCGCAGGTCTAGGGGTACAGTGACTCTCAGCTTGTAGTAAATCAAGTCAACCAAGAGTACGAGGCTCGAGCAGATAACATGATAGCTTATCTAGCCCTTGTCCGAGCAATTTCAAAGCAGCTTTAGGGGTTCTCCGTCACACAGATACCGAGGTAAAAGAACACTAGAGCCGACCGGTTAGCCTGCCTTACCTCATCCTTTGAGTCAGACTTGCCCGGGATAAGGATAGAGTACCTACCCAAGCCAAGTGTGATCAACTCAGAGTGCATGGAGGTAGAACCGGCCGCCCCAGGACCTAGCTGGATGGACCCGATCATCGAACTTCTGGTAACAGACGTGTTACTAGAAGGTAAGGAGGAAGCTCGTCGGGTTAAATACCGAGCGACAAGATACCACATTGTTGATGGAATCCTCTACAAAAGAGGATTCTCTATACCATATCTCTGATGTGTCCATCCTACACAGGTTCAAGGGGTGTTGCACGAAATCCATGAAGGGGTATGCGAGAACCACATCAGAGGCCGGGCACTCTCGCGAAAAGCCCTGCTACAAGGATGCTGCTGGTCGACCATGGCCAGAGACTCTCAAGAATATGTCAAGAGGTGTGATACGTGCCAAAGGTTTTCTCCCATGATCAACCGTCCGGGAGAACTTCAGACGCCAATCTTTAGCCCCTGGCCGTTCGCTCAGTGGGGCATTGACATTGTCGGTCCCCTACCAACGAGAAAGGGACAAGTCAAGTTTGTTGTCATTGTCGTAGATTACTTCACCAAATGGGCAGAAGCCGAGCCCTTGGATACAATCACCAAGAGGAAGATGGAAAACTTCTTGGAGAGGAACGTCCTCAGAAGGTTCGGCGTCCCCCGGGTCCTGGTTAGTGATAATGATAGGTAATTTGACACCCCGGTACTCAGGCAGCTTTGCTCGGGCTATGGGATAACCAATCACTACTCATCCTTTGAGCACCCCCAGGCCAATGGCTAAGCCGAGGTGACAAATCGGACTATTCTTCAGTCAATCAAGACAAGGCTCGAAGGCTCTAAAGGGCTATGGGAAGAAGAACTACCGACCCTCCTGTGGGCCTACCTCACTACACCCCGAGTGGCCACATGCGAGGCGCCGTTCTCCCTAACCTACAACTTTGACCGAGATCGGGTTACCTACCTATCGGGTGGCAAACTATATTGAGCTAGACAATGAAAACGCCCTCAGGACAGAGCTCGACCTAGCAGAGAAGAAAAGAGATCGGGCGTATCTAAAAGTTACAGCCTACAAGCAGAGAGTGTCTCGATACTATAATAGCAGGGTGAAGGATCGCAGTTTCCTGGTGTGGGATCTGGTCCTTAAGGCCGTTAATCAGTCCACAAAAGTCCCGAGCCATAGCAAGTTGGGGCCAAACTGGGAAGACCCATATCTAGTTACTCGGATAAACTGCCCAAGAACCTATTGGTTACAAACTCTAGATGGGCGTGATCTATTTCACCCTTGGAATGTGCAACACCTCCGCAAGTACCATCAGTAACAGTTAGTCATGGGTGGATTAACACTAGTTAGGATACTTGTAGCTCCATTCGAGCTGTCATTATGATTTTTCAAAAAGAAATAAGACGGTTTCTACCTCACATCAAGAAACTACCCTTGTCAGTATTCTGTGCATAAAGACCTCGGGCTAGCACTCGAGGCAAAAGACCTTGGCTCAGAACCAAGGCACAAAAGAAAAAAGACCTCGGGGCGACACTGGAGGCAGAAGACCTTGGCTCAAAACCAAGGCACAAAGACCTCGGGAACATACCTGTGGCATAAAAGACCTCGGGCCTAACCCCGAGACACCGGCTTTGCTTAGGCCCAACCAGCGACGGGGGCAAACCCCCTAGGTAGCTGATGATGGCAAGCCTCAAAAGACCCTGCAACCACTTATGTTCCAGGTCGATTTCCTATGGTCCCTACCTCCTAGACACCTACCTTAGCCAAATGCTTGGGGGGCAGGGGGATACACCAAAATCGAAAAAGGAAATCACACTGGTCACTAACAGGGCTTGGAATCCTAACATTCCTAGGTGTTGGCCCGGTATGGAAACCTTAGAGGGGGGGTGAATAAGGTTTTTAAAACTAATTAAAGGTTTGTTCAAATTATTTGCTCAATTAGATAAATCACAAATTGTAAAGGAAAGAAAAAATGAAGAGACACTATGCAAACCGATATTTTAGGTGGTTCGGGAAACCGCACGCCGTGCCCTACTTCCACCCCTCAAGAACACCTCTTGAGGATTTCACTATCTCAATCTTCTTAGGGTGAAGATTAAACCCTTACAATCTCTCCAAGGAAGAAAATCCTCTCCACTTGAACTAGGGTTACACCAACCCTTAATACAAACTTCCTTTATAAATAAGATTTGATACAAGAATAAAGACTCTCTCAATAGAGTGGATAAATACAAGATTAAACTCATAATAGATGCTCTCAAGATATACAATTTAAGACTAGAGCAATAGAATTTATGATCTCACCAAACTAGGGCTCAAGGAGTAAATGTAATAAAAATCAGTTCAAATTGGATTGATCAAAGGTGTTAAATGAAGTTCAAATACATGTATTTATAGCTTTCTTAGGATTTCCAACCGTTGGAAGTAATTGGGAGAATTAAAAGCTTCAATAAATGCAGTTAACTAGCCGTTACTGTGTTTATCGCAGTCACTCAGTCGACTGGATATACAGGTCAGTCGACTGAAGTTTAAAAAGCATTCAGAATTTAGAATACTCAGTCGACTGGACATACAGGTCAGTAGACTGAATTGCACAGAGATAACACTTCTGCTTACACAGGTTGACTAAGTAGTCAACTGGTCCATCAGTCGACTGAAACGAATTATCAGTCGACTGCTCTTTGCAGTTTTTCAGGGATTAGTTGGGTTTAAATATGTAGACATTCTTTGAAATAAATTGAGCCCTTGAGAGTGATGTTCACATAAATTAATTGCTTACATAGAGTCCTAGACTGATGCTCCAAACAATATTCTTCAACATATAAAGCTCCATTTGGCTTGAACCCTTTGAGCACGAATCATCATGTCTCTATGTATGGAGAAAGTTCATGATCATGTGAACATTCATTGATGTAAGATATACTTTCTGCAACTTAATCAACTTAAAGTCATTAGAAACTACAACTAAATAGTTTGTTGATCATCAAAATTATCAATTGAAATAATGGAATAACACCTTGGGGCTAACAATCTCCCCCTTTTTGATGATGACAAACTACTAGTAGTCTAAACAACACAAAGCAACAATTTTTTTTAGCATTTAGCATGGCATGAACATCATCAACATTATACGCACAAGGCAACCAGCTATTTCTCCCCCTTTGACATCAACAAAAAGAACAGAAAAGGAGGCAAAGCTCCCCCTAAAATTGTGCATAATCAAAAACACAATGTAATAAAGATATGAGATGGTACAAACAAACAAGAAAAGATATTGATAGTCAATTGAACCATATAAACAGTCAAGAGACATATATGTCCAAAAAAAAATTTTAGTCTATCCCAAAAACAAGATGTTACAAATGTCAGGATTCAAAAAGAATTGTAAGCCCAGTAGTTAGCAAAAAAAATAACCATCCATCTATCCATTTTAAGACATCCAACACACCAAAAACTGACACAATCAGATATGCAAGCGAGTCCGGATCACACGAATCTCCTCACGAGCATCATTAAGAGAGGCTTGGAGAAATGATAGACGATGATCAATAAGCTCTTGAGTAGCAGCAGTAGAGGTGCGCAAAGTTTCCAAAGAGCAGCCAATATCAAAAACATCGGCACGTAAGGATGCGATGGCACGCTGATGAATCTCGACTGCCTCCTGCTGTGAGGAAGATAAAGTGGCCTACATCGTCTTAATAAACTAAGTGAGAGAGACAGAGAGAGGGGTGATGGAAGTAAAGAGGCTCAGTACCTGAGCGGAGAGAATGGATAGCTGCTCCAAGATGTCAGGAGCGGGTATATCGACAGCAGGTAGAGGTGGAGGAGTAGAAAACGACGACGGATGAGAAGAAGAAGAAGGAATGGGAGGGGTAGGAGTAAGAGAAGGTGTGGTATCAGAGGAGACCTTGGGAATGTATGCATTTCCCGCGAGTTTGTATCCCATCAGGGATAGGATAGTAGAGGAGTAGAAGTCGGTAGGAATGGGGTCATGACGATCAAACTTATCCTCCAAGGGAACCTTGAAGTGACTAAAAATAGAAGTCAACGCAAAACCATAAGGTAAAGTGATGTTGTCAATATCAAGATATAAAAGTATACTTTACTTTGATAAAGATTTGTAGTGTGGAAGTAAAGGTCGAACCCACAGAGATTGAATTACTACGACTTTTAATTTTAAAACCTAAGTCTAATTAATTATGAAAACGAGATTTTGATTTTGAATTTAATTAAACTAAGAACAATAAAATAAATCTAAATTATGAAAGCGATTTAAAAGTATTTTTCTAAATATGTTTAAAGGAACCTAGGATTGCAAATCCACCACTAGCTTCATAATAGGAATATTTATGCATTCAATTAGATTATTAAGTTGGATGATAATGGAGAATTGTAGCTACAAGCCCAATTCCTCCGTCAAGAAAATAACTATGGTTCAAGCACCAACATAATCCATCTTCGGTTAGCACGAATTATCCCACACTAAACTAGGATTGTGGTATAATCCATCTAATCTAGGCATGGACTATTCGGATACTTGATAGCACAATTCAATAAAGCACCATTACATGTAAATAATTTAAACAAGCACAGCAAGTATAGATCATTGAGCACATCACAGTCAAAATAGATCTAAGACAAGAATAAACTTTGAAAGTAATGATTTAATCAATAGAAGTACGATTTTATTATAAAAAATCCTCTAAACATGTAATCATCATCCATACATAATAAATCTAAAATAAAAACATAAATAAAACCCTATTACTTGGCTAGGGTTTCATTGAAACCCTAGATCTAGAGTTTAGTTGGCCATAGAATTGATGAATAGCAAGAGGTTGATGGAGGAGGCCATGGGAATCCTTGGTCTTCTTCTTCTTCTCCTTGCTTTCCTCTCTTCAATGGCTGAAAATATTGTATAATATGGCTGTATATTGATGTGTATAATAGTATGTAATGATTTGTATATCTAAAGTTGATTTAGAATAGGATTTGTATAGAGTTTGGAAGGATTTAGGAAGCTTTCCTAAGTCAAATCGCGCTAAAACTGCTGTTTTTACGTTTCTGGACGTATTTAACCAATTCAGATCGCACAGGGCTCTTCAGAGCTTCAAAATACACAACTTTGACTTTTTCAAAGGGTCGCTCGCGCGGGTCGCGCGCGCGGGTCGCTCCAGCGACCTGGGCATTTTCCAGAATTTTCTCAGATTTTTTGCTGCTCTGCACCACTTTCGTAGAATTGCGATAACTTTTGACTCGGACCTCGGATTGACTCACCGTTTGCGGCCACGCGTCCGTAACTCGAAGATCTACATTTTATATCTCTGGAGAAATTTCTCAAATCTGAAGTATTACTTGTCAAAAATGCAATTTTCCGAGACTGTTACAACATTCTTCCTTCACCGGAACCATCTTTTAAGCCCAGAATGACTTCCAAAGCCACTAATCATTGGATTTTTGTGCATTTTCATGTTAAAGCTCCAAAATCTACAAAATATAGAATACCTATTAAAAATCACTTAATAATTACATGAAATGGGCTAACAAAGCGTATTTTTAGGACTATAAACGGCAACTATTCGTCGCCGATCACACCCCCAAACCTACACTTTGCTAGTCCTCGAGCAAAAAGAACAAAAAAATTGAAATTACTACTACAAATACTACTCCATTTTCGTATGGATCACGATTGCATTTAGCATATGCAATAAGCCTTTTAAACCCCTAGGTGTCCCTAGTCGGACGAGTGAAGTCTCGTGAGGGTTCTCATCAACAAGTCACCCACAACCATCTTTATTAACTTATCAATTTAAAAAGTTTTATTCAAACGAAAAACATAATAGGCAATACTCCTTATTATAAAACAATGATTTGAAATAGAATAACGAACAAGAAGAAACGGAACAAACGTCTACCTACATCATAAAAAACAATCTCAAGCACATGCATCGTAAAAATCAATAGAGTTTCTCATAAAATTGCATGTGTGTGATATGATAGTCAAATGAACACACGCATGTCATGAACTTAGAATATAACTCGGATAACCAATTAACTATGTCTCGACTACGAATCTCACAATGTCAATTACACTCTCAAATGAAACACTCAGAAACATGTGTAATTTATCTAAAATATGTGAGTAAAGGAAATATGTTTTCAAAATAATAAACGCTCACATATGACTCGAAAAAGACGCATGACACAAAAGAACTGTAGTCTCATGGATAAGATGCCAATCAATCAAGAAAAATTAATCATTACCATGTTTTAATCCCTCTCCCATCGTTTTCATATCCAAACCATGTTTCCTAGGATCAAATAGGACTTTTCAAAGGTTGTAATGTGGCTCAGGCAATGAAAAATGATAGAAAGGATTCATTAGGTAGTTTTCAGGATGGCATTGTAAGGCATGTTCGATTTCTTTCATTCTTCTTCTACAAACTTTCATCTTTTCTTTCTCTTCATTCCTTTTCATTCATTTTTCTTCTTTTTTTTTTCTTTCATTTTTTTTTCAACCTTCCTCTTCTGTATTATGTTTCTTTTCCTTTTTCTTTTCTTGCTTCTCAAATGATTATTCATCGAATACCAAGCAACTACCCCAATAGCATCTTATTTTCTTCTTCTCAATCAACACATCACCTTAACACTACTAAAAGGTGACAAATCTCTCAGTGGTGAACTCCGAGTTTGTCAAGTCGGAGCAAAAACAAGGATAATGGTAATCAAAGAAAGAAATGGCATTTTAACGACTCAAAGGGGCGAACTAAGGAAATTTTATCTTTTATCGGCCGATAGTAAACAAAGAAGGCCTAAACTCATTTCCTAGGGTAATACGGTTTTTCAATGTTTACAATGGAAGATTATTTAGCATGGTAACAAATATTTTAACTTGACTATCAACCAAAACAAGAATAATGAGACTAAACAACGAGTTAATGCGCTATTTCAATGAAATTCGACAAACACAAGATGTATATATAACCCTCTAAAAAGAAAAGATAGGCTCAAAAGCTCACTGGGCTTAGTCTCCACCATGTGTTATCTTAGAAATCCGAATCATATTATAGTTCACAACCAACATGTATTCAAATGACTACGTGCAGTGCATAAGTTTGTGTGCAAATCTATGATATAAAACTACGATTCCAACAATACATAACTTAAATCGTCGCATCATGACTTCAGCAAATGTTTAATCACATCTTCTCTTGTTTATCATTCTATAACAATCATAGTTACATAACAAGAAGTATCGAATTAAAATTGCAAAAATCGTAGGTAACATCGTTTATTTAAACATACTTATTGAATTTTTTTTTTAAAATTAGTGCATAATAATGTGCATGTGTATATATGAATGCATACCCCCAAACCTAAACCTTTCATTGTCCCCAATGAAACAATAAAACGAAAGAAAGGGAAGTACGTAAAGAAGGAACGATAGTACCTCGATCTTGACAAGCATAGAACAGGTGAACACCAAGGAATATGGCAATAAAGTTCAATGTTACCTGTTACTTCTTAATAAAAGAAAACAAACTAACAAAAGAATACTAAAAATAAAGAAACTAAACTATAAAATATAAATTGATAAACGAATCGAAACTAAACTAAACGAATAACCGGAATAAAACGGAAAAGTATAAATGTAATAAGGAAAACAACAACTAACCCGACCCAAAATAGCTTAATAAATAAAAACAGAAACGAAAGCATTATCAGAACAAGTATGGGGGAAAATATAGAAAACAAAAGAGAAAAACAGGAAAAAGGGGGAATCGCGCGAGCGGTTGTCGCGCGCGCGAATTCCTGGATTTTTTTTTTTTTTTTTTAATATCGCGCCAGCGGTACCCCTCGTGCCCGCGAGATCAGGCGCGAGAAGAACGTGAGGCATCATAAAAAGAAAACAAGAAATTTCACTAAGGCACATTCTCGCGCCAGCGGACCGCGCGAGCGAGGCCTCGCGCGAGCGGGTCGCGCGCGCGAGATTGGTTTTTTCCATTTTGTGGCTAAAATTATGTATATAATATTAAAATAAATTAATTCTGACCCCCAAATCTGTCCAGAAAACTCTAAGACTGACCAAAACGACTCAAAAACATCCAAAAATCAAAGAAACAGACGAAAATCAAGCTTGGGTTGTCTCCCAAGAAGCGCTAACTTTTACGTCTTCAGCTAGACCATTCTAGCTCAAGAATCATGGAGGCCAAAACTCGGACCGTGAACCCTGTAAGATGTCAGGAAGAGCCCGATGGTAAGTTGAAAGCATGTCGCTTCGAATTAATTCAATCGACGGTTCATCCTGATTATATTCAAGTCGATTTTTCACCTTTCGAGTAAATTCATCGTTAGAGTCTGTTGTATTCAAATTCATCCGCTCATCACTCACCGTATTATTTCCCTCATTGCTATTTATTATTTTATTAGGTTCAACAGTTCTTCTAACCTCATTACCCTCAACACTTACATATTCATCGTCCTTTGGAGGTTGATCAGCCGCATTAAAAACATTTAATTTTAATTTCAAGTTCCCGAACGACACTTTCATTACCCCTGTTCGACAATTGACACGTGCGTTGGCCGTGGCTAAGAATGGACGACCAAGAATAACAGGAGTGTATTTTCTAGCATCTAGCACCGGTTCGGTGTCAAGGACCATAAAATCAACGGGATAAAAACATTGATCAACTTTTACTAGGACGTCTTCGACGATTCCTCTAGGTATTTTGACAGAACGATCCGCTAATTGAATAGTAGCGGCCGTGGGCTTAAGTTCACCTAGACCTAGTTGTTTATAGACATGATAGGGTAAGAGGTTAACACTAGCACCTAAGTCAAGGAGAGCCCGATGAATGATAGTGTCACCTATGACACATGAAATCGTAGGCGTACCGGGATCCTTATACTTCGGAGGAGCGTGTTGGAAAATTGAACTTACTTTTTCCGTGAGGAAGACCTTTTTCGGAGTGTGACTGCGTATTTTTCGCTTTTGCGTACATAGGTCTTTTAAACATTTAGCATAAGCAGGAATTTGTTTTATAGCATCGAGGAATGGAATATTAATTTTAACTTGTTTAAACACCTCGAGTATATCCTCAGTTTTCGATTTTTTCTTTGTAAGATTAGATGGTTCCTCAACATTAGGTGGAAAAGGTAACTTTGGAATGTAATTAGCTGGGACAGGTTCTTTATCTTTCCTAACTCTATCCACGTCTTCACCTTTTTCTTTATTCAAATTTAAATTTTTATTTTTCTCACCCCCATCCGGAATTACAACAACTTCCTCATCTCGAGTAGTCGTCCTAGTCGAAACAGCGTTCACGCTCTCACTCGTATTACTCACTGCATATTGCCCCTTAGGTTGCTGAGTAGGTTGACTCGTCGGCTTACTCTCAGTTAAACGGTTTAATGTAGTAACTACTTGTCCCACTTGGGACTCCAATTTTGCAATGGACTGAGTGTGGGAATGTACTAACTGGATCACCGGACCAAAACTTTCAAGTGAGGCCAACACCTTCTCCTCAAATGCATTATTACGTGGAGGTGGAGGAGGAGGTTGTTGGTATTGACATTGTTGAGGTCTATAAGCGTTAGGGAAATTATTCATCTCATTACTATTATTATTATTATTATTATTTTTCCACGAGAAATTAGGATGGTTTCTCCATGGCGCGTCCGGATTATTAGTAGTCGAATTATAATTATTTCGTGGGTATTGTTGAATAGAATTAATGTGTTGCTCCACGAATTCCGGAAATTGACTCGCCGATGGACATGCTAGGATAGAATGTGACGGATCAGAACATAGTGCACAAATTTCATGAGCGGGTGGGGCTGTCGTTTGGTTCATTGTTAAAAGTCGGTCAAGTTTTTTAGATAGTTCTTTTATTTCAATTGAATGACTTGACTCGAACTTTACCTCTCTCTTAGGTTGTGAATGATATCCCTCGGAACGTACTGACACAGCCTGATGCATCGAATTCTCGCTTAATGTTTCAAAGATTTTCCATGCCTCGTCGGCGCTTTTGTGTAGGAAAGTACCCGCACAAACGGCATCGACGGTATTCCTAACAGAGGGAATAAGCCCCTCGTAGAAGACCTGAACAAGTTGCCACTTAGGAACCTGATGATGTGGGCAAGAGCGTAATAATTCTTTGAATTTCTCCCAAGTATCGTAAAGTGTTTCCCCATCTTGCATTACAAAATTGGTTATGGATTTCCTTATCTGATTTGTACGCATAATAGGGAAAAACTTTTGTAAAAATGCGGTGTGTAGGGCTTCCCATGTTTTAATTGTGTTTGGCTCAAGTGATTGTAGCCAATATTTAGCTTTGTCTTTTAATGAGAATGGAAAGAGCCGCATTTTTAATTCATCATCAGTAAGATTCTGGATTTTCAAAGTAGAGCATATATCCTGAAAATCTCCTAAGTGTTTATACGGATCTTCATTTAAACGGCCATGGAAAGATGGAAGTAGCGAGATGGTAGACGACTTTATCTCAAAGTGAGATGCTATCGCCTCCGGTAATTCAATACATGTTTGTGGCGTGTAAGTCGTCGGAATAAAATAATCTTTAAGTGGAGGAGGTGGCGGTATATTAAAATTATTCATATTAGCTCCGTTGTTATTTTGGTGGTTGTCGTTATTATTTCCAATGTCTGCCATTTTAATTGGTTCTATGTTATGAAAGCGTGGTTTCTTTAGTCTTTGAAGGGTACTACGTATTTCGGACTCAAATAAAGACGTTGGTTTCGGTGTCAAATCGTCGTCTATTAAAAACCTAGTTCCAGAAGTTAAGTTTGAAGACTAATTAAGTCTTAATGTACGTTCAAGTTCAGAGTCAAAAGGTTTTAATTCCGGTTTGTTTGAACGTGTACCTAACATAAACTAAAACAAAAGAAAAGAAATTAAAAACAAAGACTAACTAAACAAAATAAACAAATAACAATCACGCAAATAAGATAACAAACACTCAACTACTATGATGCATGCAAATTATCCTGGAATGCAATGACCGCGTCAAGCCCAGCGCCCCGGGTTTCCTAGCTAATGCAGTGCAATTAACCCTAAACTAATGCAAATAGTGCGTCACAGCGCCCTGACTTACAGTGGTTTAAAGCGAGTTTCACAAGAAGCACTATATTTTATTTTATTTTTATTTGCGTAAGCTCCTTTGATGTAATTACCTGCTCCACTCGGAAACGTTGACTACAAAATAAAAGAAAAAGTTAGTAACTAAAAACAAAACGGAAAATAAGAAGAATAAAAACTAATCTAATATTTACAAATTAACTAAACTAAGATTTTAAAACTAAAGGTAGTAATGCAATCCCCGGCAACGGCGCCAAAAATTGATGTTGTCAATATCAAGATATAAAAGTATACTTTACTTTTCTAAAGATTTGTAGTGTGGAAGTAAAGGTCGAACCCACAGAGATTGAATTACTACGACTTTTAATTTTAAAACCTAAGTCTAATTAATTATGAAAACGAGATTTTGATTTTGAATTTAATTAAACTAAGAACAATAAAATAAATCTAAACTATGAAAGCGATTTAAAAGTATTTTTCTAAATATGTTTAAAGGAACCTAGGATTGCAAATCCACCACTAGCTTCATAATAGGAATATTTATGCATTCAATTAGATTATTAAGTTGGATGATAATGGAGAATTGTAGCTACAAGCCCAATTCCTCCGTCAAGAAAATAACTATGGTTCAAGCACCAACATAATCCATCTTCGGTTAGCACGAATTATCCCACACTAAACTAGGATTGTGGTATAATCCATCTAATCTAGGCATGGACTATTCGGATACTTGATAGCACAATTCAATAAAGCACCATTACATGTAAATAATCTAAACAAGCACAGCAAGTATAGATCATTGAGCACATCACAGTCAAAATAGATCTAAGACAAGAATAAACTTTGAAAGTAATGATTTAATCAATAGAAGTACGATTTTATTATAAAAAATCCTCTAAACATGTAATCATCATCCATACATAATAAATCTAAAATAAAAACATAAATAAAACCCTATTACTTGGCTAGGGTTTCATTGAAACCCTAGATCTAGAGTTTAGTTGGCCATAGAATTGATGAATAGCAAGAGGTTGATGGAGGAGGCCATGGGAATCCTTGGTCTTCTTCTTCTTCTCCTTGCTTTCCTCTCTTCAATGGCTGAAAATATTGTATAATATGGCTGTATATTGATGTGTATAATAGTATGTAATGATTTGTATATCTAAAGTTGATTTAGAATAGGATTTGTATAGAGTTTGGAAGGATTTAGGAAGCTTTCCTAAGTCAAATCGCGCTAAAACTGCTGTTTTTACGTTTCTGGACGTATTTAACCAATTCGGATCGCACAGGGCTCTTCAGGGCTTCAAAATACACAACTTTGACTTTTTCAAAGGGTCGCTCGCGCGGGTCGCTCCAGCGACCTGGGCATTTTCTAGAATTTTCTCAGATTTTTCGCTGCTCTGCACCACTTTCGTAGAATTGCGATAACTTTTGACTCGGACCTCGGATTGACTCACCGTTTGCGGCCACGCGTCCGTAACTCGAAGATCTACATTTTATATCTCTGGAGAAATTTCTCAAATCTGAAGTATTACTTGTCAAAAATGCAATTTTCCGAGGCTGTTACAACATTCTTCCTTCACCGGAACCATCTTTTAAGCCCAGAATGACTTCCAAAGCCACTAATCATTGGATTTTTGTGCATTTTCATGTTAAAGCTCCAAAATCTACAAAATATAGAATACCTATTAAAAATCACTTAATAATTACATGAAATGGGCTAACAAAGCGTATTTTTAGGACTATAAACGGCAACTATTCGTCGCCGATCATAAAGAACTGGCTTTGGACTTCTTTTGACATTCACTGATGTGACGACATATGAGATAAGGCAGGTCATAGGATTTGTTCTCAAGAAAGCACCAAATTAAAAAGACATCCAAAAATGAGACAGAATCTCGTCCCCCAGCACGGGGCAGAAGCGTATAGGTGAGAAGATGGTGGATAAGACGCGCCTCAAAGGTTAGGACAGAAGCCTTGGGCTTCACGGGATATAATAACTCATTGTTGCCGGTGATAAGACGGCAAGCAGTGAGAGGGTCCAACCCGTGCCCTTGATTCCAAGTATTAATGTTATATTCAATAATATCACCACGATGGATATGAAAAATAGTAGATACAAATTCGGGATTAAGATGGATTTTAACACCACGACCAAATGTGTTAAAGGTGTCTATGCGATGACCAAAGGTCATATTACAATAAAATTCCTTAACAAGAGTGGGATAGCATGGTTGGTTGAGACTGGTGAAAAGATGCCATCCTAAGCGTTCTAAAAGAAATCCAAGACAAAGATTAGCAGATTTAGAAAAAAGAGTAGGAAGAATCTTACCAAAAACCACATGTCTGTGCGAGAAGACTTCGTCAAAGCTCTCTTGTTCCTCTTGAGTAGGGAAACGCTTGGCTTTGGTTGCCTGAGGAGCAGAGGACGGGCCACTCGCAGGGGTCTTCCTTTTAAGCTTGGGAGCCATGAGAGAAGAAGGCTCTAGACAGTGAAAAAGAGAGAGAGAAACGAGATGATGAGGACGCAGGGAAAGAAAGAGATGAAGGAGATGATGTCCAAGGAGTTCAAGGAGAGGAGAAAGGAGAAGAACAAGGGAAAGGAGAGAAAAAATGGGAGGATTTGAGACGGGGAAGAAAGGGAAAGAGAGAAAGAAAATCGCCGAAGGAAGAAGAGGTGAAGAGAAAGAAGGAGGAAGATGCGGTATATATAGAAATTAGAGTAGCAGTCGACTGTATCGCTAGAGCAGTCGACTGAATAACAAATTAGGGCTCAAAAAATTTGGGCTAATAGAGGCTCAGTCGACGGAAGCAGGCAGAGATAAGGATGCAAAACCAGTCGACTCCTTAGTCGACTGACTAGGATAGAAGATTGAGGGTACTGAAATAGTCGACGCCTCAGTCGACTGACATAGGCAGAATCAAAAACAAAAGAAAAAAAGGGCAGATCCAGTCGACTGTTACGGGATACCAGTCGACTGCTTTTGGTAGATATTAACACAGAAAGAGTATGTGAGTTCAGATGCTGAATTTTAAAGCAAATTACTCAAACAAGACAAGCCTAATTCTCTTCTAATAACACAAAAACGTTCTTCGGGAAGAGGTTTGGTGAAAATATCAGCCCATTGACGATTGGTGTTGATGAAAACAAGATCAACATCCCCCTTTTGAACATGATCGCGAATAAAATGATGACGAATCTTAATGTGTTTAGTC
The DNA here is from genome assembly GCA_033977485.1 of Hydrangea macrophylla. NCBI lineage: Eukaryota > Viridiplantae > Streptophyta > Magnoliopsida > Cornales > Hydrangeaceae > Hydrangea > Hydrangea macrophylla. The sequence continues at coordinate 4,362,230 of CM066990.1, read as the reverse complement.
CTTGAATGTTGGATAGGATTTTTGGATAAACATATGGCACTAGTATTATCACAATTTATGGGAATATGATCATAGTAAAGTCCAAAGTCTTCTAATTGTTGTTTCATATAAAGTGTTTGAGCACAACAACTTCCGACGGTTATATATTCGGCTTCGGCCGTAGATAGAGCTACCGAATTTTGTTTCTTACTACACCAAGAAACAAGCGAGTGTCCTAAGAAATGACATGTGCTACTAGTACTTTTACGATCAATTCTACAACCGGCAAAATCCGCATCCGAAAAACTTGTTAATTCAAAAGAAGTATTTTTAGGATACCAAAGACCTAAGTCTATAGTACCTAGAAGATAACAAAAAATACGTTTAACCGCAATGATATGTGATTCCTTAGGTGAAGCTTGAAATCTAGCACAAAGGCATACACTAAACATGATATTTGGTCTACTTGCAGTGAGATACAATAGACTACCAATCATTCCCCGATAAAGCTTACAATCTATCGGCTTGCCGGCTTCATCTTTATCAAGTTTTAAAGTAGAACTCATAGGGGTTTGAAAAACTTTGCTTCTATCCAATCCAAATTTTTTCAAAAGATCTTTAATATACTTTGATTGATTTATGAAAATGCCATCCTTATGTTGCTTTATTTGAAGTCCAAGAAAGAAGTTAAGCTCCCCCATCAAACTCATTTCAAATTCGTTTTGCATACACGATGCAAACTCTTCACACATCTTCTCATTTGTAGCTCCAAAAATAATATCATCCACTTAAATTTGAACAAGCAAAATATCTTCATTTGAGGTCTTAACAAAAAGAGTAGTATCAATTTTTCCTCGATTAAAACCAAGATCAATAAGATATTTACTTAATCTATCATACCAAGCACGTGGAGCTTGTTTTAAACCATATAAAGCTTTAGTGAGTTTAAAAACATGATCCGGGAGATGTGGATTTTCAAAACCAAGGGGTTGTTTGACATAGACTTCCTCGGAGATAAAGCCATTTAGAAAGGCACTTTTCACATCCATTTGAAAAAGTTTTAAATTTTTATAACAAGCAAAGGCAAGAAGCATCCTAATGGCTTCGAGTCTAGCTACGGGAGCATAGGTCTCCTCGTAGTCTATACCTTCTTCTTGATTGTAGCCTTGGGCAGCTAATCTAGCTCTACTTCTCACAACAATACCAGATTCATCCTTTTTTTTTCCGAAAAACCCATTTTGTTCTAATAATAGTGTGATCATTAGGTTTAGGAACAAGGGTCCAAACTTCATTTCTTTCAAATTGATTAAGCTCTTCTTGTATAGCCAAGATCGAATATTCATCGTTCTCGGCTTCATCAAAACTCTTAGGTTCAATTTGAGATAGAAATGCTAAGTTATTACAAATATTTTTTAGAGATGATCTAGTAGCTACACCTTGACTAGGATCTCCTAGGATTTGATCAATAGGATGATTAGGCACATTTTTCCATTCAAAAGGAAGATCACTTCTTACTTCCACTCTATGTGGTTCAATGGAAGGAGGATCTTCTTCCTTAGAGTTTTCAAGAGGTAGAGAGTTTGGAGCATTGTTTTCAACATTATTTGAAATATCCTTGGAAGTGTCAATGTCATCATCCAAAACGTTCTTAAAAGGATTTGCTTCATCAAAAACAACGTGCATTGATTCTTCTACAATCAACGTTCTTTTATTAAAAACTCTATAGGCTTTGCTAATTTGAGAATATCCAAGAAAAATGCCTTCATCCGATTTAGCATCAAATTTTCCCAAGTTATCCTTAGTATTCAAGATAAAACACTTACATCCAAAAACTTTGAAATAACTTATGTTGGGCTTTCTTCCTTTCCAAAGCTCATATGGGGTCTTATTTAGCTTGTTTCTAATGATCACACGATTAATAACATAACATGAAGTGCTAGTGGCCTCGGCCCAAAAATATTTTGGTAAAGAGAATTCATTTAACATGGTTCTAGCCATTTCTTGAAGAGATCTATTTTTTCTCTCAACAACCCCATTTTGTTGAGGAGTTCTAGGTGCCGAAAAATTGTGACCAAATCCATTTTCTTCACAAAAAGAAGTAATCTCACTATTATCAAATTCTCGGCCTCTATCACTTCTTATGTTGTTAATCGCATACCCTTTTTCATTTTGAACACGTTTACAAAAGTTAACAAAGAGTGAAAAGGCTTCATCCTTATGTGCAAGAAAGAACACCCAAGTGAATCTAGAGAAATCATCAACAATGACAAAGGCATAGATTTTGCCACTCATGCTAGCAACTCGATTTGGACCAAATAAATCCATGTGAAGTAACTCAAGAGGTCTACATGTTGATATATCCTTTTTCTTTTTAAAAGATGTTTTGATTTGCTTTCCAAGTTGACAAGCATCATACACTTTATCTTTAACAAATTTGGTTTTTGGCAAACCTTCGACCAAATCATTTTTAGACAAATTTGAAAGTAAATCAATGCTAGCATGCCCCAATCTTCTATGCCAAAGCCAACTTGTTTCATTCAAAGTGGAAAAACACTTAACATCTTGAGAAGGAATATCATCAAAATCAATTGTATACACATTGTCTTCTCTAAAAGCAGTAAACAATATTTTATCACAACTAGCATACTTAATCATGCAATAATTTGATTCAAACACGACTTGAAAGCCTTTATCACACAATTGACTAATGCTAAGCAAGTTATGTTTAAGACCTTCTACTAAAAGTACATTTTCAATAGTTAAGGAGGAATTCTTACCAATATTACCTATACCAATGATTCTTCCTTAAGAGTTGTCTCTGAATGTGACATTTCCTCCATCCTTTGGGAAAAGAGAAGAAAACTTGGATTTGTCTCCGGTCATATGCCTTGAGCACCCACTATCCAAGAGCCATCTATCCTTGCTAGTGGATTTGAGACAAACCTACAAGACAAAATTAAGTGATCCTCTTTGGTACCCAATATTCGTTGGGTCCAACTTTGTTAGCAAAGGGAGGTGTCATTCCCTTTTCAATCCACACCATTTTGAGTTTTCTCTTGTTTGGACATTTGTAATTTACATGTCCTTTTCTCAAGCAATAATGGCATGTAACATTAGGATTGGAAATACTTGAGGAAGTTTCTTTAACAAAAAAATTTTGATGAGAACTTCTCACTTGATTTTTGTTAGTGCTAGTGGAAGTACCTTTTGAAAAGAAGTTGTTGTATTTCTTTTCTTTAAAGGTAGGATTGAATCCTAAACTGGTTTTTTCAAAGACACACCTTTGTTTTCCCAAAAGCATATTTAGATTATGTTCCCCAAGAGTGAATTTTGCCAAGGTTTTGTTTAAATCTTCCACTTGCTTCTTCAAGTCCTCATTTTCTTTCTTTAAGATTTTTAAGGAAAAATCGCTTGATGAAGACTCCTCCTTTTCTTTTCTCAATAAATCATTTTGAGTTTTTAGATCATTTAGAGCTTCATTTTCTTTTCTCAAAAGATCGTTTTGAATTTTTAAATCACTTAATTCAATTGAAAGTAATGAAAAATTATTTTTAAGAGAAACATACTTTGCTCCCAAGTTTTCCAATTCTTGATGTAACTTCTCAAAAGCATTTTGGAGTTCATCATATTTTTGAGAATCAAAACAAGTATCGGGAGTAGAATCATTTACCTCACTCAAGTGAGCCATTAGATAAATATTTGCCACTTCCTTATCACTTGAGTCATCTTTTGATGAATCGCTATCGGAATCATCCCAAGTAGCCTTCATTTCCCTTTTCTTGGTTTTCTTGTAGTTATTCTTCATCAAAGGACAATCGGCCTTGACATGGCCCGGCTTCTTGCATTTGAAGCATATGATTGGCTCCTTTTTTGCTTCTATTGCCTTAGGAGTTCTCCTAGTGAAGTTCTTATCTTTCTTCAAGAATCTTTCGAACTTCCTTGTGATCATAGCCATCTCATCATCTTTATTCCTATCACTATCCTCTTCATTGTCTTGAGATGTTTGGAGAGCAATGTTCTTCTTCTTGTCTTCTTTATCAAAAACCGCCAACTCCATTTCGTGGGTAACTAGAGAACCCAAGAGTTGTTCCAAAGAGAGTGTTGAAAGTTCCTTGGCTTCTCGAATTGCCGTTACCTTAGGTTGCCAAAGCTTTGGAAGAGACCTAAGCAATTTCTCAATCATCTCCTCATTAGTATATGTTTTACCAAGATTTTTTAAACTATTGATAATAATGGTGAAACGAGTGAACATTTCACTAATGGTTTCATTAGATGACATTTTAAACATCTCATATGATTGAACAAGAAGATTTATTTTTGATTTCTTAACTTGATTAGTACCTTCATGAGCAACCTCAAGTTTATCCCAAATTTCCTTTGCGAATTCGCAAGAAGAAATTCTATTATACGCATTTGGGTCTAATCCACAATATAAAATATTCATATCATTTGCATTCATCTTGACGAGCCTTTTATCAATATTATTATATTCCTCAATAGTTTTCTCAATTTCAACACCGTCTACAATCTTGATGGGAATGTGAGGTCCATTCACAACAAGTTGCCAAAGATCAAAGTCTTGAGCAATCATGTAGATTCTCATTCGATTTTTCTAATAGGCATAATTTGAACCATTAAAACGAGGTCTATTTGAGGATTACCCCTCACTATAAATGATAGTGGCAGTGGTGGTTTCCATTTGATCTTAAACTCAACTATGCTTTTTTTTTTTTTTTTTTTTTTTTTTTTTTTAAATTTTGAGCCGAGGCTTTGATACCAATTGTTGGCCCGGTATGGAAACCTTAGAGGAGGGGTGAATAAGGTTTTTAAAACTAGTTAAAGGTTTGTTCAAATTATTTGCTCAATTAGATAAATCACAAATTGCAAAGGAAACAAAAAATGAAGAGACACTATGCAAACCGATTTTTTAGGTGGTTCAGGAAACCACACACCGCGCCCTACTTCCACCCCTCAAGAACACCTCTTGAGGATTTCACTATCTCAATCTTCTTAGGGTGAAGATTAAACCTGTCACGCCCCGGAGTAAGCCAAAAATAGGGAAAATAAAAATTTTCCTTTATGGGTCCGTAGACACGTGACTAGTTTGTTAACCGTCTTGTCCTTCTAACTCCGCACCATGCAATCGTAAGGGAAATGCTAGAGCATAAGCATGATCTAAACTTATCAGAGAATAAATACAGCGGCGAAAATTAACCAAGGGTTACAATAACTTCAATCTTAATACAAGAGGCCATACTAAATAATTTACATAATCTTAAAACTTGAGAAACTGTCTATTAGGTCTTGGGCAAGGCTTTATTCTCCTTGGCTCCATGGTACTGCATCCTGAACTCTTCTATCTATTCTCCAAACCTGCAACACTCTGGGCATACGAATGCCCAGGGCGTAACATGTCGTCAGCCTTGGAACAAGGCTGAGTGAGAGTCTCAACTTCACAATAATCAGTAAATACAGAACATCTCTTAACTCACGTCATAGTTTAGTACTTTAAGGTATGGTTAATCTCTTATCAATAGACGCATTCTCACCACGGGCATAGCAGAGGTCTCAACAAGACAAGTAAACAAATAAACATAACATCATAGAATACATTCTCCTTATTATAACCTCGTGCGTGCAAATGCATGACCAATGTGACTTACTCCCAACTCTTACTTTTAAAAACAGATACTTTTTCAAAACCATTTCATTTTAAAACCAAAACTTTGCAAAACCAAATCATTTTTACTCATCAACTCAATCTCGTCATTCACTTTCTCTTTCTCATCCACTTGACAACACGCGGTATATCAAGGATGACAACATGTTATCACAGCCAATTCATACTCATTCCCTTGATAGGCCACCGATCGTCTTCACGGCGCACACTATCTGTAAACAATGAGACTGGCACATGGGACGTCTTCAACCATGTGTATACTCTCACCGGTCGTCTAAACGGCTGAGAAGTATATTAGAGCACTAGCCGGACGTCTTCAACGATACATAGGACGTCTTCAACCACGTATGCACATCACCGGACGTCTTCAACGGCGAGAGGCGCGCTAGGAACCCTAACCGTTCATGTCCACCCGGCTCGTCAGCCGTTGATCCATCGGATCCAGAAATCACCGCTTTCCCCTCGCTATCGGACAAGAAATCTCGTAACATCTCTTTTACGTTCACATCTCATCTCATTCACATTCTCATCAAACACCTCTCTTTTTCAGACAATGCATGCTAACACATGTCATGAAATGCAAGTGAGTCCACTACCGATACCCATATGCAAAACCACTTTCCTTCTCTTTATTATTCGCTTGGCATGTGTTATCTATTCCAATTAACAATATCGTAAAACGTGCATTTAACAATTAGCAGCAGAAACGTACATATAACCACACGGATCACATAACATGGATTGATACCAATAATCATATAGATTAAACCCTTGACATGCTCACGTATGCGATAGCACTACCATAACATGCTTCACATAGCCTTACAATTATTGGAATACATGTAGCATCATAAATCAGTATATCACTTATACAAAATACCATACAGGTAGCTTTTAAACATCTTATATTAGTCTTATTAGGATTAGAGTGAGGTTAGGAAACTCACCTCGAGTCACCGATCCTTGAAAATCGGATAACCGTCAAGTTCTACAACAATAAACAGAATAAACAGTAATAATGTATGAGTACAACTATAAGGGCAAAATGGTAATTTTACCAAATGAGGTCATAAATCTCAAGGTAGTGATCTACGTGTCATTCTAAGTCCAACGCCATTGACTAGACTCAAATCGGAGTCCGTCGCGTTTTACGAGGTAATATGCAGGGCTTACTATACAAATGCGGGCCCTAGAAGAAAGGTTGTATTTTCGACCGAGTCGAAAAGTCACCAAACTTTACGGGAATGTTCTAAACATTAACTAAGACTCTAGGAACTGACCGCGTAATTTTCGGAGTCCTAGATTATTTATTATGAATTATTGAAGATAATATATACCAGAAAATACCCGAAACGGGATTTAAATATGTAATTATAATTATACAAAGAAATCAGTACTTAGAAGTATTTTTATTAAATACTAGATATTAAAATACACCACCAGTATTTATTTCATAATTTTCGGAGCTCGTTTGGTATTATTAATAATTAATATATTCATAAAATAGCTCCTTATTAATTATTAAAAATACTGGACTATAATATTATAGCTTTATAATTTATATTATGTAATAAAAATAGTCCCAGAGTCATTACCCTAATTTTCTAGAATTTATAAATACACATAGGTATTTATTAACTATTTAAAACTATTTAAAACTGATATTTTATTATTTATATTAACCATATAAATAATAAAATATATAATATTTATAATAAAATAATGATATATAGAATATTAAAATAATATTCTATAATATAAAACCTTAATGGTATAATTATAAATTACTTATAATTATTAAAACAAATTAAAAACCCTTTTTATACTAATTAGAACTAATAATAATAATAATAATAATAATAATAATAATCATAATAATAATAATAATAATCTTCAGACCCGACGGGTCAAATCCGAACCGACCCGACCTAAACGGATAACCCGTTTATACACTCAAGAAAACCCAAACACGTGACCCGCTGGGTCAGACCCGACCCAACCGAATCCTAAACGGACTACCCATATTAACTCACAACTAAACCCAACCCAAAACCCATTCGGGTTGATCCTAACCCGAACCCGAAACCCACTCATACTCACAAACCTATCCTACCCATTAACCCAAACCCTAACCAGACCCGAACCAAACCCTGACCCATACACAGATATAACACGACCCAAACCAAAACCCGAAACCCTACCCGAACAAGACCCGACGTCAAAACGACGTTGTGTCATTTAAAGGACCCACGGGTCCTACTCGGTTCGAACCAAACCCAAACCCTTACCCATATGTACTCTCAGGCTGACCCACCCATAGCACAGCCCGACCCGAACTCCAACCCGACGCTCAAAACGGCGTCGTCCCACTTAAAAGGCCCAAGGGTTAATTTAACCCGGCCCATACCCATATCCTGACCATTTTACACACACATTCTAACCCACCCTAACTTAAACTCGACCTGGCCCAAACCCGGATGTTATAACCCGCTTCCCTTCGTCTTCTCCGGCAAAGCAACGTCGCCGGAAAATCGGGCATCGCCGGAAAAATTTCAAACGACTATATCTTACGCGTTTCTCCATGAAAATGCAAGAATCCAACGGCAATGTGACCGGGATTTGATCCTCTACAACATACTGGGGGCTGGGCACTGGGTTCGTTCGATTTGGTCACCTACCAGTCGATTATTCTTTTGACCTTTTCCGAGAATAGTGGCCTGCATGGCCTAGTAAACGACTCCCAAATCAAAAACTGTTCAATAGGGGTCCTTCTGGGTTCACTAGGGTCTGTTTGGTATGATCAAAAGGGGCTTTGATCATACTTCAAAGATTCAAGATCAAACTTGAGCTTTAATGGCCAATCGGAGCATGTTCAGAGCTTAGGGCTGTGTTTAGGTACATGCATGTGTGATCCTGAGTGTGTGAGTGACATGCAGATGGTCAGAGAGTAATGGGGAGACTGGGTTTACCTCTAGAAGGGTCTGATCTCCTTCTTTTCTCTCTATCTACTTCGGTCTTCTTCCTCTTCCTTCTTTGCGTGAGTGTGTTAGTGAGGTTAGGGCACAGATGGTACGGAGAGGGGGTGTGTGGTTGTGTACCGAGAGTGAGGCAGAGAGGGTATGGACAGAGGGGAGAAGGTGTGCAGGTATGGGTGTGTGTGTGTGCTATGTTTGAGAGTGTACCACTAGCTCTCTCTCATCTCTCGTGTCTTTCCCTCTCGAATCTGCTAAGGCAGATTATGGTAAGTGTTTGTGTATGCAACAGAATGTATGTGTGTGTGTGCTGCATGTATACATATATAAGTAGGAGATAGGGTTGACAAGTGGCGTGTAGGTAGTGCCAAATGTCGTGGGGGTGTGCACATGTGTGATACATGTAGTGGTGGTCTTGCATGCTTGCCACATGGCCATGCGTGGGGCCCATGTCTCGGTTGGCGTGCTATACTACAAAGTGGTTACGAGACTGCAAATTTGCATATGTGCGGGATCGTGTACAAGTCTATGTTCAAGTCCGTCTATGGTGTCTAACTTAGAAGCTAGACACGTCAAGGCTACGTCTATTCTAAAAAACTCTAGGTTAGAGGTATTGTCCTTGTCAGTAAGGTGTTGACTATAGGGTCTTTATAAGAGTTTCTAGCTATGGTCATCCTAATGGACCTCCTGTAATCGTCATCAAGGTGACGTCACCATTCTAAATTCCTACGTGGAACTTCTGCAGGAAATTTAGGGTGCTACAAAACCCTTACAATCTCTCTAAGGAAGAAAATCCTCTTCACTTGAACTAGGGTTACACCAACCCTTAATACAAACTTCCTTTATAAATAAGATTTGATACAAGAATAAAGACTCTCTCAATATAGTGGATAAATACAAGATTAAACTCACAATAGATGCTCTCAAGATATACAATTTAAGACTAGAGCAATAGAATTTATGATCTCACCAAACTAGGGCTCAAGGAGTAAATGTAATAAAAATCAGTTCAAATTGGATTGATCAAAGGTGTTAAATGAAGTTCAAATACATGTATTTATAGTTTCCTTAGGATTTCCAGCCGTTGGAAGTAGTTGGGAGATTTAAAAGCTTCAATAAATGTAGTTAACTAGCCGTTACTGTGTTTTTCGCAGTCACTCAGTCGACTGGATATACAGGTCAGTCGATTGAAGTTTAAAAAGCATTCAGAATTTAGAATACTCAGTCGACTGGATATACAGGTCAGTCGACTGAATTGCACAGAGATAACACTTCTGCTTACACAGGTCGACTAAGCAGTCAACTGGTCCATCAGTCGACTGAAACAAATTATCAGTCGACTGCTCTTTGTAGTTTTTCAGGGATTAGTTGGGTTTAAATATGTAGACATTCTTTGAAATAAATTGAGCCCTTGAGAATGATGTTCACATAAATAAATTGCTTACATAGATTCCTAGACTGATGCTCCAAACAATATTCTTCAACATATAAAGCTCCATTTGGCTTGAACCCTTTGAGCACGAATCATCATGTCTCTATGTATGGAGAAAATTCATGATCATGTGAACATTCATTGATGTAAGATATACTTTCTGCAACTTAATCAACTTAAAGTCATTAGAAATTACAACTAAATAGTTTGTTGATCATCAAAATTATCCATTGAAATAATGGAATAACACCTTGGGGCTAACACTAGGTACCTACAGAGGCCAGAGAAAAACCGTCCGGTCAGTAAAACAGGATAAATTCCTATAATACACCGGACGGGACCTTCAAACAGGTCAAGAAGACCAGTTGTTCTACCGGTAATGATCCAAAACCATTTGCTAAGGCAAGGAGTTAAAGGATGGACAACTAAAAATAAAAATCGGTAAGGGATTGGCAAACTCAGGCACACAATGTACAGAAATAATAAACAATTGATGGAAAAAGTGGCCTCCAAGGGCCTTTTCATTAAATACAAAAAATGTACAGTGCTGGGGGGCAGTTGTAGTAGCCTCCCCCAAAAAACAAAAAACAAAAAAAAAAAAAAAAACTACAACAAAGAAAAAAAAAGAAAAGAAAAATTACAGGCCAGGGACTAAGAGTCGTCCACCACGACCACATCCTCCGTTTCCCCAGCCTCTTCCTCTGGGTCAGCTCCTCCTCCCGGGACAGAGCCCCCGCTTGGGGCAGCCTCCTCAATAGGGCCAGCATCAGCAGTGGGGCCCTCGCCCGCAGCAGGACCTACATCACAGTAGTCTGAATCAATCCCCTCGTAGGACAAGATATCCCACTCGGGGTGATCCCGGGATAGCCTGCGCTTTAAATCTTCGTAGCCCTGGAAGAAGCCATCATCAAAAGCTTCCTCCTGGGCCCTCGCCACTGTCCCCTCTGCCAGCGCCTTTTCCCGTGCCTCCGCCGCCGCTGCGCTGGCCGGAGTGGCCTCTAGGTCGGTCAGGCCTGTAGCTAGCTTGGCCTAAGCAGCGCCAAGGCTCAAGGCCAAACCTTTCATCCGTGGTGAGTTGAGGTCCCCACGGGTTCCGGACGGTTCACTACTCTGTGCCGAAGCCGCCTCAGTGGGCGCTCGCCACCCAGGGCCTTGACAGCGGGTCTTTTCTCTTATGCCACTGTGGACCACTGCGAATGAGGAGGTCCTGACGCTCTCCCTCGATAGTGTCCCGGGACGGATCCCAAGGAGCACACTTCAGGGAAAACTAGGACTTCCTCACGCGATCCTAGAGACAAAGAGTCGCCACCTAATTTTTATCGGGAATTAGGAAACCCAAGTTTGACTCGCCCAAAATTGAATAAGGTTACTCGCCCTTCATTACCAGAAACAAGGTTCGGGGGTCTTGGTACGAGAGGGGAAGGAGCCCAAGCAGGACTAAAGCACCCCCTCCTCGCCCTACCGAATGGTAGGCCTTGATTCAAATATCCTTGTTATTAATTCATAATAGATGTTGTTTCCTCAAACATACTAGATAGATATATACATGGCAAAAAGAAACATCTAATGAAAATCATTTCAAGAGACTAAATCAAGTAGAAAGCGGATGCTCATGCAATACAAGGGAGAAGTATACTCACAGTGGCTAGTCCCGCCCGGGACCGATGCAAATAAAGTAAACATGTCATGATATGCAAAGGGAACGAGAAGACTTACATTGGTTGACTCAAGCGGAGTCGCGAAAGCAAAAAGAATGGAAACGTGCAATGCAATCATGCAACAATCCTAGATAAGATGTCTCTAACAAATAATCATATAAACGGAGACTACCCTAAAGGAAATGTGTCGTTGAAATCAAAGTTGTAAACCTAGAAAAATTCTAAAAGAAAGGATAGAGATAGTACATGATACATGGGCACTAAGCCACATGTAGACGAGGCAAACCACAAATCGACGTCCGGGTCCAAGGCACTTAATTCTCTGCACTAAGACACCAAAGAATACCCAAAGCATTGCAAAAATACAAGCAAACAAATGATATGCATGATAAACAAAGAAAACATGTCATCAATCAAATTTCCAGATTCAGCAACCTCTAATGAATCCTATCAAAAGTGGTCTTAAACATGACCTGGATAAAAACCCTTTTACAGAAAGTTAGATACATGTCTTAGGGAACTTCTCCAAAAAGTGGGACCTCAATATCAATTTTATTGTTTGAGAAATAAATGTTTTGGGAACAGTGGATCAGGACTGTCCGCTGTTCTTGTAAAAATCATAATTAAATCTACAAAAATCATATGAAGCTCTATTTGGTGTCAAAAGAAAGCTATTTCATTGTAGTATATGATAAAAATAAACCCATGGACATTCTGTAATCACAAGGTTTCTGAAAAAGTGTTTTAAACAGACTCTGTTATTCTGGAAATTTGGTATCATTTGACAAATGAATGCAAAACATAATAGAAGTATAATAGAAGCTCATGAATCATGTTAACCAAGTTGATTTAAGCTTTTGATCTCTCATCCATTTATCCTAGGTGATTTCTAAACCAAGTTTTATTCATCAATTGTTGTTGAGTGATCAAGGTATGACCATTTTGTATACATAATCATATTTGTAATTAAACTTAGAAAATTCCAGAATAGTTGTATCAACTTTAAACGCTTAGAAAACGATCCTAACTCGATCGTATGCTCACGATTTTACATCGGCATATAGATATATGAGTTAGGAATCATCCCCAAAAAGCGGAACGTCGATAACTATTATAGATTTTCTGAAATTCAAGCACAAAGAGACGATGTTCAAATCTGTCAACCGATTTCTCAACAATTTCTAAAAATAGTATATGAATCCTAAAAGCTCTCAAAACGGACCGGATGAAAGCTAATTCATCAAAGTTTACCCAGAAAATTTGAAATCCATCAAACTATGGGTTTTGATGGACCAAATCTAATGGACAAAACCAATCTGCTTTGCTGAATTTTTATCTAGTTCATTTTAAAGTGTGAGGAAAACATTTTAGTGATAGTTGAAGCTTATTAGAGAGATCAAACTCATAGATCAACTTAATTATCATGATTCCCAATCAATTTAGCCCTCAAGTTCTATGAAGAACTTTTAGATCAAGGATCAAAGGGACTTATAAATATCATGTTGGAGATGAAATTCAATAGGAATTCTAGGTAATAGGAATAATCAAGAGATAGGTATGAACATAGAAATCATCCTTCTCATAGATCATATTTCCAAACCATCATGGAATTCAAAATAGATATATGTATATATATATAATCATGTATGCATGAATCTAAACTAAAATTGAAGAATGAAACCAAAATTGAAAATCAAAGTGAAAAACAATCTCTAATTGTAAATTATCAATAAAAATCAAAGAGATTTGGATCTAACTATGTGAGTGTGTGAAGAACATGAGAGGAAGAAGATGAGTGTTCTAATAAGTAGAAATAGAACTAAGTTAGATCCAAATCTTATAGATCTATATATACAAAGTAGGAATTAGAGATGAACTATAGTGTTTACCTCTTGGAGGATTCTCAATTACAAGACCAAAATTGATTTGAAGATCTTCTTCTTCAAGTGTTATTCAAGTGTTCTTCAAGCACTCATCCATGGAAGTTGAGGGAGGCAATTGATGTTCAAATTGTGGTCTAATTAGCCTAAGTTAATCTAAATTCAATTCATAATTTTCTCTCTCTAGAATTCACCTAAATTGAAAGTATATTCAAAGTATACTTATCTCTCTTGTATGTGCTTCTATGTGTGTTTGTATCTCCAAGTATATTCAAGTGTATCTCTTCCAAGTGTCTAGTGTGTTAAGATGTGATCTCATATGAGATGTATGAGATCTTATATAGAGTTTTGAAGACTTAGCTCTTAAGTTTCAGGGTTAAAACAGGATTTTTAGAGCTTAAAAGAGGGTTAAAATGGCCATTTCGGAGCCTAAACGCAATTTCCAGGCAATTTCCTCGCAGTGGGAAGCTTCTAGAAGGGTCTGGAACTCAAAAAGCTCCGTGGAGGACACAAATGGAAGTGGCGGTTATGGTGGGACCCGCCACCCCCATACCCAAAACCGCCATTTACTATTTGGGTCCCTCTGGTCACCCACAAGCTCTGTTTCAAAAATCACGTGCACTGCTTTTCCAGATTTTTGTAAAAATGCTTTTTGGTGTCCGAAATCGTCCGTTTACGTACCGTTGGAAAGCTGTCAGGTTGAATTTCAATATAAAAATATTTCCAGAGGTTTTATAATGAGAATTGAAGTCCAATTGAAGTCCGGAAGTCCTCCGGAACTTTCGTCGTCTTTTTGAAATCAAATGACGTCTTTTCCAAAATTGCTTTCAAATGTGCGTCGATTTCGAACTTTTCTTTAAAATTGAATCTCTGGATACCTAGAATACTGCGTTTAGAACACTTAATGTTCATATAACCCTGAGAGAATATGAATTCTGAGAGATGATTTTGACAAAACCGGGATTTATCCATGGAAAAGGGCTTTTCTGAGCTTGAAGTCACTTTCCGAAGTCCGATCTTCTGATTGTGTGGAATCCAGTACCTTCCACGGGGTACTTTTCATCATCGAATCCTCCAAGACGTTGTCCACCCTAAATCCTATCAGTGTGGTCAAAATTGGGTGTCTACAGCCACCACCATTTGGGCAACAGCAGTAGCAGCGACAGCAGCCTGCCTCTCCCTCAATTCCTCTATGTTTCTCTTCGGAGCCATCTCTGTAAAAAAGAAGAAAATTGAACAGTTAATAACCAATAAATAGACACGGGGAAGGACAACCGTGGGAGACGGCAGAGTCCGAGCACTTACCAGGGAGAATTGGGGGTAATACAGGAGCTTTAGTGGGCTCAACCGGGTCGTCAGAAGCTTGAAAGTTGCCGGTCCGAGTCAACACGTTCCAGATATTTGTTGGCCGGTCTGCCAAGCTCCTGATCTTAGCGTGGCACTCATCGGGAAGGCTCGGCAGGTTGGTTGATCCCACTATAAAGCAAAGTACAAAGCGGTTAGTCTCAAAAACTGGAGTAAAACAAAGAAGAAAGCAAAAAGAGGGACTGGACTGGCTTACCCATCAACTCTCTAGCCCAGGAAGTCCTCATCTGGATCCCAGGGGCCGGCTCGCAGAGCCCAAGGGTGGACACTTAGATGAACTTATTCTTCTACCCTTTGTTGTTACTTGGGCAGTTAACTAAGATCTTCTTCCCCCTGACGAGCCCCGAGAGAAAAGAACCCGGTCTCTCCATGTACGAGAAACGGTCGGTGTGTCCAGAGAAACTCCTGAACAGAAAGCTCATACCCAAAAACCTAGGGCCAAAGAGAGATGGACCCTATGAGGAATCTCCAACCTTTCGGGGCCAACTGGCCCGGGGCGATCCCCAAGTATATAAGGACGTCCCGAGTGACCGAATGAAAGGGGGTGCAGAACCCAGCCATGAGGATGTCCTTATATAAGGTAGTGAAACCCCGCTGGTAGATTTGGGCTCCACCGACATTCACGGCCAAGGAACAGTGGTCGGGAAAGCCGTACCTATCCCTAATGCGCCCAAGATCTTCAATACGCAGGGTGGAAAGGATGAACACGCTGGAGAAGGCTACCTCAGGGTCGGGTTCCCCTAGTGTTTTGTCACCTGAACCCTAGGAAATGGAAGTAACGAGGGCTTCCTGGTCTGACTCATCGCCGGAAAGACGGATTAGGATTCTGCCTTTGCTATGGTGATCAGAGGGGGATGCAGACGGTGGACTCAAACTTGTGTCCGGCATCTCTTACTCGGACTGCTCATCCTCCAACCGGGAGGACGAGTCAAAACCAGAGTGGTACATCCTTGGGGTTTTGGTGACTGGGCCAGGAAGAAGAGGACAACCAAGGTATGGGTCAGGAACTCCGAGTCAGAGGTACAAAGGAGGCAGAGTTATCAACCTAAAGGGTAGGGAGTATATGATTTTTAAGACAAGGTGACACTCGGTTAGAACTACCCGGGGACAGCCCGCTCGGTTTAACCTATCTAACGAACCTCTTGATTGGAAGAAAGAACAGAACCTAAGAAAGAAAAAATCCCACTCCCGTTCTAACCTAAGTGCGTTTGTTCTCTCCAGCCTCGCTCAAAAAAGAAGAGAAAAGGGGAAAGAGACGGAAAAGAGTGATGAACTGAAGTTGGAAAGGAAAGACTTACAAAGTTTAGCACAGAAAAGGGATCGGGAAACTTGCTTGGGATCTTGTTCGCTCTCAAACTGCTTGGTAATCTATATCTTTGCAGCAAAGAGTTGAAGAAATGGACAAGTATCCTTTACATAGGAACCATGAACAGTTCAGATCAAAACAGATCCAATGCCTTAGCTTTCCCGCCAAAAGTGGCTGACAATTATCGCCTCGGGCATGTGAAGCATCGCCTCAAAAGGCGCACGCATTAAATGTATGACGAGACAGTTCGGTTACCACGTAAACAGCCCAGTTACTTCCATACTGGCATTGTTGGATCCTGACCAAGCTAGTGACCAGCTGACACATGGCAGAAGTAGGACTCGGGCCCACAGGGCCACTGCTCAGTACATACCCCGGCTGCCACTATGACCGGTCCTACCCCCAGTAGAGTCTCGACCTCTTACCGGACAGTTCCTCGGAAGTAGTCTTAATTTTAAAACTTCATCTGATGGGACATAACATTAACTTTGAAAATGGGGGGCAACTGATACGTCCAGAAATATTCTGCTAAAGCCAAACCACCACGTCAGTAGTGAAGGACACTGACTATTCGAAATGGACTCTTGTGGCCCACCAATCTCGAGGTCCTTCGACTGTTACCGCTCGGGGTACTCGTACAGCCCGGGCATGTAGTGCAACAGCTCTCCATGAGGTGCAGTATGACAACCAAGCCACTCAGCAGTTTCCTTATCTGGTCAGAACTCAATTAAGGAAAAGTCCACAGCTTCCTAAACCACTTAGGGAACTCTCCTAAATTTGTGTAGATTAATTGCAATCAGATTAGGATTCCAAATTTGATTATTACCATGTACAGGCGGACTCTTATACCTATAAAAGAGACCGCCTACCCTCTTTATGGGTGATCGCATTCTTAATCTAGAGAATAGATGCTTATACTGATTCATACGCATACACCCGACCGGTCTAACTGGTAGTGCCGCCCAACTGTTGGCTCACCAGGCCTGCCGGTGATCTACTAGTGAAGCACACTGACGTAACAATGGATGTAGGTCACCTCGTTAACAGGACCGAGCCACATACAAGCTCTTGTGTCCCCATATATCTCTTTGAATCTCTCTTACCAATTTTTGGCATCATCACATTATATTCCTCATGTCAACAACCACGAGTGAGGTTCACCACCCTTCATTAGCCTTTTATTCGATCCAACCAATTTGGATTACTCGTATTGGATTCCATGGGCTTTATATCCCACCCAAGGAAATAATCGATGCCTTTGATCCATATTCGAGGCTACACGAGTGAGTAATCCATATGTATATCCCACAAGGTTAAATTTGAAGAGATCCATGCTAATAGAGTTGCCACTTGCATTGATAAAAAAAACCAAAAAAACTAAATCTATCATGTCCAATGGATAGAGAGCACCATCCCATCATCACCAACGAACTCGGTTCGGGGGTAAAGGTACGAGAGAGGGAGGAGCTAGATCGTGCTAAAACACCCCCTCTCGCCCCATCATGAGATGGGCCTCTACTCGACTTTCAAGGTGTTTAATTGGACATTATGTGGACCATTTCAATTACACTAATGCAATCCAATGTCAAGTTATAAACAACTAATAAAAGAAAAATCATGCAAGAAACCAAGCAATTACATGCAATGCATGTGCTAAAATAGTAATTCAATGACTAAACTTATTACTACACTCCCCTATGCATGCGAAAGGAAATAAAATGAATTAAACATGAAAATCGCACTCAAAACCCTAGAAAAACATAAATTCTATGCACAAATAATCATCTAGGGAATTTAAGTATATGTTTTCTCCACCTATTCATGCTCCTAGGTGATCCTAAGAAAGCAGTAAATGAGAGGGAAACTAGAAAACTTACTCGGGATAGCATAGCATTCCCAATCATCCAAATTAACCATGGTTAGGACAATGCAATATAATATATAAAGGATAATCTAATAATACCCTACTATTCTAAGCATAGATAGCATGTATGTATGTCCAAACATGACTACTATGTGTAGTAGGGTGCATGTGTAAGCCTAATTAAGTGTTATCCCTAGTATGGATAACCTACTATTCTACGTGAGGATAGTGTTCAAGTGTGCATTTGCATGGATAAAACATGGGTAATAACTACCATGCATGGATAGCCTACTATCCCAACTAGTATGAAATACAACATTATTCCTATATGAATGCCCTCCTATCTATCTTAAAGGGTTCAGTTTTGTTAGGCTAGACTAGACACCTATGCACCTTCTTTTTACTTCGACGTTGAGCAAAGGGTTCGCCAACCCCAGATCTCATTGGAAGGCTGCGACCTATTGCTTTGTTGATTCCTACACCCTACTTGATTGATAGAGGAAGTCTCACTCATCAACTTGCAAAATGAGAAGAGGGTTCCCGCGATGACAATGTCATCGCCCAATAGAGCATAATCAAAGAACTTCACCCCAGGACATACCTTCCATGCTTATCTCCGGGGTTGGATATCCATGGATTGGATACCAACCCCAGAGCTCCGGCTACCACAACATTAAGGGGTAGCTCTACCTAGGATAATTCTACTTTAATGGATAATACAAATAAGGAAATACAACTACCCTAGAACTTTAAAGATCAAAAGCAATAAATAAATAAAAAGGAAGAACGCGAAGAACAAACTAGAAATTCAACCTAGATCTAAGAAAATAAAGACCAAAACAAAAAAATAAAGTAGAAAAACAAAGAAGAAGAAGGAGCTTACCTGAAGGACTTTCCTTAGAATACTTCTATAGGGCTTCTCCAGCACCGCAGGCTCCAAGAACCCTAAAAACTAAAAGATTAAACTTTCCAAAGAACTTTGAGTGGTTCGGAATCCTCCAAGGGGGTTTTCTTGAGCTCTCTAGTTCTTAGGATTTTTAGGTGTGTTGGATGGAGAGGGGAGGACCTACTTTTATATTTGGAGATTTGGGTGGAAAAACTCTATAGCTAAGCGATGTGGGACAAAAGAAACACACATTTTTATGTATTTGGGCATTTTAACACGGATTGGGGTCAAATCAATGTTCTGGAACACATTAGGAGTATCTAAGAGCCATAATGGCACTTAGAGATACCATGCGACAGTCCATGAGTGCTGCATGGCACTCAGCCTAGGAACCACCATGGCTCTTAGCCCAAAAGTTATCTTTTCACTCCAGACTTCCCAGACTTCGTTCTCTCACCTCGGTTATCCTTTTTGGGCTTGTGATATACCGTTAGAATGGTATGGAAGTCTAGTTTAAGATTTTTTGGTCTCATTCAAAACAATTTTATACATTTTGAGTTATGGTCAACAGAGTGATGCTGACTCTAAGTGGTTTTTGGCCAATGTGAAGGCTTAGGTCACTAATTTAGCCTATTTTAGTACTATTTTGTAAAGGGATTTCTCAGGATCCCACCCCGAGGTTTGGATTTTGCTCGATAAAAGGCAATTTTTGTCATTTTATCTGAAAAAGCTACCTTAAATTGGGGTGTCTACAATGAGGAAGTTTAAGTCATCAACAACAATGCCTGAGTCAAAATTCTTTTAGGCTAACACACTAAAGGATGGCAATAAAATGGGAGTTAACAAAGACGTCGGGTGCATCAAAGCGACCAACTGAGGTTGCTAATGATCATAATAAGAAGTCCATGGATAGTAAGCTATCAACTGATGGTGTAGTGGAGACATCGTCCGTATAGTTCAAAGCATCATTAACGACAAGAATAGATAGCAATGCTTTGCTATAACATAGATGAGATTAGAATATTTGATCGATAGAACCCTCACACCGTATAGTTTGAACTAAGGAAAGAACCTTGTGTGTTTGGAAACTAGCCATTTCAAATTTGTAAGATGACCAGATTATGATACCTAGGATCTTTTCCTAAAGTATAATAATCTATTCATAGAGTTAAACCCTATAACTAGGATCTTCTCCCAAAGTTCGACATACGAATTTTAGATAACTAAACCCTAAGATCAATAGCAGTTACCCTAGTATTCATGGATCAGTGATATCTTTATATCGCGTGTTTAGAACTTAACAAGTTAACTGTTGATGTGATCGTTTATGTAAAACGAGAACTTGAGCATTTTTGGAGTATGTCTTGCAAGTTGGTTTTCTTTTTGTGTTGGAACTATCTGTTCAGATTTCGAGGATAGAATCTTTTGATAAGCGGTGGATAATGTAATACCCAATATTTCCAGATGCATGGTTATATAAATAAGACCATGTGTGCTTGTATGAACCCTTAGTGTAGAACCTTTCTCAATCGATCAAAGTCTTCTCGATTCCTTGAGCTTTTGTTTTCTCAACTGATCGAACTCATTTCAATCGATCAAAACTTTGCCGACCTGATTCTGTGATGTAGACCCTTTCTCAAGCAATCAAACAACTTTCAATCGATCGAACTTCGTTTAAGTGATCAAAAGTGTTAGTATTCTTATCCTTGTGTCTGCCACCTGCCCCTCCCCCTTGCATATATATATGTATTATTTGTGTGTGGGATGTTTGACAATTTATAGATTAGACACAAAGAGAGAGTTTATGTGTGTGTATGTGTATGTTTTATATATATAACCTTGTGTGTATGTGTATGATATATATATACTCTTGGGTTAGAGGAGAAAGAGAAGGATAAGAAGGAGAAATAGAAGACTGAGAGGATAAGAGGGACAGAGAAGAAGGAGAGAGAGAAAGCTTACCATAGCCGCTACTGTCGCCGCAGCCGCAGCCGCCACCGCCGCCACAGAGCGTGGGACGCCATCACCGGATCGTCGGAGCAAGGTGAGTTCATTAACTCACTCAAGGGATGATTTTAGGATGTATGTGTGTTTAGAACGTGTATATAGTAACCTCGAGACACCAGTTCATCTCTGCCCAATTTCTGGGTAGAAGATGATTCTCAATCAATCGAACTTGCTGTTGCCTTAATCGATTGAAACTACATTTTCTTAATCGATCAAAAGGACTTAGATCGATCGAACCTTATAGAACATGATTAATTCTTGTTATTTATAATACATACTATTTAGCTGTTTAAGTGTTGATCCATGCTTTCAATATATGATATTGTTAATTTAAGATATAATGCGATGTTGTAACAAGATGAACTATTTACATGTTACACAATGATATAGATAAACTAAATAGTAGAACAAAATACAACTATATGCTAGTAACCAATTAAAGAATAGATATGATGAATACAGAGCATGTGGTAAATCATGCATCTAGAATATGAGCATTGCACAACATGTTGCCAGCATATATGGGATAGTGGTATGAAGAGACGAGAGAATATACGAGATATGGATATATGCCTTTGTGTGGAATAATAAGATATGTGTACTTTGGATATGTGGAATCAACGGCTGATGATCCGGGTGGACATGGGACGGTTATAATTCCTAGTGCGCCTCTCACTGTTGAAGACGTCCAATAATGCGTATGAACTATTGAAGATGTCTAGTGTGCCATTGATGATTACGTCCGGCTAGTGCCCTAATGTGTTCTCACCGCGTAGACGACCAGTGAGGATATACACATCGTAGAAGACATCCGATGTGCCGTTTCCATTATTTATAGATAAGATGTACCGTGTAGATGACCGTTAACCTGTCAAGGGATCGTGTGAAGTAGGACACCACTGGATAAGCGACCGGTGTGGCCTGCTGGCTCAGTTATGTGGTATCGATGTATGGATATTATATTGGTATTATTGTATCGATGTATGGATACGAATGAGAATAAGAATATGGATACGAGTATGAATATGGATATGGGTATGGATAGGATAGATGATAGTTTGGTCATGGATTCCGCGTGCCGATGTAAAGATAGATGCATGAGGTGGCTGTATGGGTTACATGAATATATGGAGGTGATAATGCTAGACATTGAGAAGCATGATGAGATATTATACTATAATCTTTATCTTTGTCTTCATTTCATATGATTCCTGATATCTTTGATTAAAGGTAAAGTTTAATGAGACATCTACTATGTCTGTGAGAGACATCACTGATAAGAGGCATTTTAAGATGCTGAACAATAATAGGTGAGGAGTGTGGTCGATATACTCACTCAGCTTTGTATTCAAAGCTGATGGGGTTTATGCCTTGGACATTCCAATGTCTAGAGTTCGCAGGACTTGAGGTCGAGAGACTGATGTTTTGCTGGACTTGGAGCTGAAGGCTTGAAGACGAAGACGTGTCGCTTTGTAATAGTTAGTTTGCATATTTTTTGTACTATTGTTATTATTGTTGTAGGCTTCAACTATAAGTCAATTGTTATAATAGATTTAGTAGACTTTTATAATTGGTACTTGGGCATATGTTGCTTCCAAACCTTTGATATTTTTGATGTAGCCTCTGATTATGTTAATAAGATATGTTCTATGAATAGCATCCTCCCTATCATTTTGGTTATTGGTTTGAGTAGATGACAATGCGGTGATTCACCAGTCACGGGCCTATAGGACCAAAATGGAATTTATTTTCTCTATTTTTGCTTCTCCGGGACATGACACTTTAATAGTTGTACCACCGAAAATAATTTTTAATACAAATTTAGTGTTACCATTGTAATAAAGTATGGTATAGCAATTTACACACTTATTTTACATTTAATAAATATTTATGTAATCAAGTATACCACTATTACCACTTTTGCATATACATTAATTATCCTAATACTACAATTATCACAGTTAATTCTAGCCATAGTCTGTCTATTGTGATAAAAGCTATCGCAATCACAAAAGCATAAGTTCTCCCAAAAAGCGTCTTAGTGACTATAAGCATATAGGTGTCACGGTATAGAGTAGACAAACTTGTGGCTCCCACTTGCTCACATAATGAGGTACTTAGGTGAGTAAAATTTGGGTGTGTAAATTTGTTCTCCATAAGTAATCATCTTAGAACGCTAATTATGTAATTTATCATTTAAAAGGGAGTCAAAATTGATGTAATTGCGGTGGTATTATCACACAAGTTTAAAAGAAGTTCAACACAAATTTGAAAGTCCCCACAATAATTAAATGTAGCGAAAACGGATAAATTATTTTTAGTTTGGAATGCATATGACGAATTGACAAACAAATAATGTTATTCTTATTAATGGCTTGATTTTGTAGATAAAATATATCCTAGAAGAAGGTATACAAACTACAAAACAAACGTCAAAAGTTCCTTTATGACAATTTGAATACCCATCTCCAGGCTATTTTTACTTCTAGTTATGTATATTTTATTTATTCTTACCAATATATAAAATTATTATTTTATATTTTAGAACAAAAATTGTAATTTTTTTTTGGGTTAATTAGTATTAAATCATATTTAGTGTATCTTTATTATAATAGACCCAACTCAAAAAACTATTTAGAGATAGGTCCACAGTTTTTATTTGGACTAAACTACCCCTAACCCGTCCAGCTTGCGCATCCCACAATCACTCCGACAATCACATATTTTCAAAATTTATTCACTAAATTAATCTTTGATTTTTATTCTTTCCCTACTATTCTAGTGAGAGAAACTGTAGTGAGAGAGACTATAGAGAGAGAGCCATATTGAGAGAGTGTGATATAGAGAGAGAGAGTTAGAAAGAGGGCGACACACACACACACACACACAAAGAGAGAGAGAGAGAGAGGTAGAGAGAGAGCACTGTTGGATCGATCGAGATCGTTTCTCGACAACATGGTGCCGCTGGATCAGCCATTTCTAGAAGGTAATTACATACACACATAGATACATATATATATAACCACTGGACCACCACCTCCAAATGGGTCTCTAGCTAGTTGCTCTCCTATAGAAATCGGTACTATTTGATCCACACGAAAAAAATTCCAAAATGGAACTTGACAAGGACAAGGATCTGCCCTTAATTCTGTTGCAAGATTCATACCAATCAGGGCAGATTATGGAAGTGGAAATGATACCCAAAGATGGGTCTTCATTCAAGAATTCCTTTGGGTTAGAAATGGATACAAATGGGTTGTTTAAGCGCTTGCATTGTTATGCATAAACTACTCTCTCTTTCTAGCAATTCTCTCATTCTCTCTCTATAATTTTTGTTTCTTGCTTCTTCTCTCTCTAAAAATATGTTATTCCTTCTCTTTACCTCTGTCTCCCCTGTTCTAATTTTCATCAAATTTATAGTTCAGGAACCCTATTTTCTGCAGATTCTCTATTTTCTGTTGGTCCTCTAATTTTCTGCAGATGTAGTATATAATTAAACACTAATACTAATTCTTGTACTCTTATATTAGTCTCTTTTTTATATTGGATTTGTCTGATTTTTAGTGTAAAAATGTTTTGATTTTACATTTGTTCACTAATTTTTAGTGGAAAAATTGTAGCTGTCAAGATTTGACTCTTGTGTTGATTTTCAGTGTAAAAATTATAGCTAGCAAGATTTGACACTTATGTTATTTTTCACTAATTTGTTTTTTGATAGCAATGCATTGCAAAAATATACTATAGTATAAAATTCTACTCTTGTAGTTATTCATAATGCAGTGTTAAAATTATAATGGCAATCATTGACTCTTTTGGGCTAATGCAGTGAAAAATTATACAGTGGCAAATTTTACACTCATTTTTTGCAATTTTGGCATATCTAACATATCAAACCCCACATAATCATAATAAAACCATGTGGGGTGTTGAAAATGGATGAACATTGAATGGATGTTTGTTTGTATTTAAATCGACGAGATGAGAGCTTACCAAAACAAAAAGAGTCCACTGCAAATTGAATCTCCATTCCAATGCATATACCCACAATTATGATAATTATTAGTTTGTTCTAAAAGTAACTTCAGAATTAATGGGATAAGAATAACTGAAAATCAAATTAAATCTTTATTTATATTTCCATATATAACCAGTTGAATCCATATATATCTGTATATATATCTGATGTGTATATGTGTGTATAGGACTTTGATGTTAAATCCTTATCTCTAACAATTAAGGATTTATGATGAACTTTAAGATAAGCTAAATATAATGAAATATTTCAATTAATATAATCATATATGCATGTATATTTCTACATGTGTGTGTATATATCTAGGGGTAAAATTATACCATTATTCACACTAATTTGGGGAAATGTACCAATCACCAAATACTTTCTGATCATTTGAGTCTAACAGTACAATTAAATGATGTGTGGTGCTAAATTAAAAAAGATTAGTATATAAGAATTTTTGGGGAGATTGATCGGGAGTGAACAAGGCCTAATTACGCGCCTTAATTCACATTTGTTAGTACTTTTTATCCTGTTTTATTGTATTTTTATTTCGTTTTCGATTTTCTGTCAGGTTTTGGAAGAAAGTAAGAATCCAGGCTAAAATGGGTGTAAAAGCAGACTGAAAGAAGTAGAAAAAGACACATCGTGCGCATGAACTGCTCGCGCAACAATCCGCAACCTCGATCACGCGGCCCGCTCGCGCGACCTCCCATAATCGCGCTCGCGCAGCCCGCTCACGTGATCTATATGAAAAAAAGTGCAAATGCGTATTTCTGTGTAGTGAAGATCCCTACGAGAACAAAACTTCCTAATTACGTCCAGAATATGAAATACAGCAGTTTTAGTGCGAATAGGTTTAGGAAAGCTCTCTAATCCTTCCAAAACTATATATACTCTATTGTAATTCAATTTTGGGGGTTACACAATACGCATCATTACAGAACATTAGATACTTCCATATACAACAAAAACTTCAGCCATTGAAGAGAGGAGAAGCAAGGAGAAGAAGAAGAAGACCAAGGATTTCCATGGCCTCCTCCATCAACATCTTGCCAATCTTCAATTCTATGGCCGCTTAGACCGAGATCTAGGATTATAATGAAACCCTAGCCAAATAACAGGGTGTATTTTTATGTTTTTCTTTTAGATTTATTATGTATGGATGATGATTACATATTTATAGGATTTTTTTTAATAATAAAATCGTACTTCTATTGATTAAATTAATCATTACTTTCAAAGTTTATTCTTGTCTTAGATCTATTTTAAATGTGATGTGTTCAATGATCTATATTTGTTGTGCTTGTATGGATTATTTACATGTAATGGTGCTTAATTGAATCGTGATATCAAGTAGTCGAATAGTTCATGCCTAGGGAAGACGGAGTGTGCCACAACCCTAGTTTAGTGTGAGACAATCCGTACTAACCAAAGATAAATTATGTTGGTGCTTGAATCATAATTATCTTCTTGAAGGAGGAATTGGGCTAGTAGCTACAATTCCCCATTATCGTCTAATGTAATAAGCTAATTGAATGCATAGATACCCTTATTACGAAGCTAGTGGTGGATTTGCAATCCTAGGTTCACTTTAAATATCATTTACAACAACTTTTAAATTGCTTTCATAGCTTAGATTTATTTTCATTGTTCTTAGTTTAATAAAAATCAAAATCAAAATTCTGTTTTCTTAATTAACTAGGGTTAGGTTTTAAAATTAAAGTGCTTTAGTATTTTAATCTCTGTGGGTTCGACCTCTACTTCCACACTACAAATCTTTTAAAGTAGAGTATATTTTTTATCTTGATTTTGACAAGATCAATTTTTGCCGCCGTTGCCGGGGATTGCAAACTACTATCTTTAGTTTTAAAATCTTAGTTTAGTTAATTCGTAAATATTAGAGTATGTTTTCTTTTTGTTATTATTTTTCATTTTTGTTTTGAGTCACTAACTTTTCTTTTTGTTTTGTAGTTTCTCGAGTTATCAAATTCGAGCATTTTGGAATGGAAAAGCTTAGCACATCAAAGGAGCTGATGCAAATCAATTAAAAATAAAAATAAAATAAAAGCAAAAAAATTCAAGTAAATCGCCTCTTTTAAAATTCGCTTCAAACCATTGTAAGTCGGGGCACTGAGACGCACTATTTGCATTATTTTAGGAGTGATTTGCACGTGCATTAGCTAGGAAATATTGGGCGCTGGGCTTTGACGTGAATCACTACATAACAAGATAACTTTCATGCATCATAATAGATGTGTGCTTGTTTTCTTCTTTGTGTGGTTGCTTTTTGTATTTGTTTGAGTCAGTCTTTATATTAGTGTCGTTCTATTTTTAGTTTATGTTTGGTACTCATTCAAGTAAACCCAAACTACATTCTTTCGACCCTGAACTTGAACATACCCTAAGAGTCCTTAGGCCATCAACCCAAGCTTCTAAAGCTCGGTTGATAGATGACGAATCAACTCCGAAACTGTCGTCGTTATTTCAGGTCGAAATTCAAAACACCCTCAAACGTTTATGGAAAATTAGAATTATTAAGATCGAACCTATTCCAATGGCTGACATTGGAAACAATGGAAACAATTGAAATAACCCTAATGTACCTCCGCCTCCTCTACTTACAGATTATTTCATTCCTACAGCCTATACGCCACAAGCCGATATTGAATTACCGGAGGTGACAGCATCTCACTTTGAGATAAAGTCATCTACCATCGTGCTACTCCCTTCATTCCATGGTCGTATTAAAGAAGATCCTTATCAGCACTTAAGAGACTTCCAAGCCATATGCTCTACATTAAAA
The DNA here is from genome assembly GCA_033977485.1 of Hydrangea macrophylla. Classification (NCBI taxonomy): domain Eukaryota; kingdom Viridiplantae; phylum Streptophyta; class Magnoliopsida; order Cornales; family Hydrangeaceae; genus Hydrangea; species Hydrangea macrophylla. Next base: position 4,334,380 of record CM066990.1, on the reverse strand, counting down.
ATCCATAATCTAACAGATGATGAATTAAAATTGGGCTCTTTCCATTCTCCTTAAAAGATAAAGCGAAGTATTGGCTCCAGTCTCTTGAGCCAAACACTGTTAAAACATGGAAAATACTTTTGCTCACCCAAAAAATGGTACACTAATGCTCACCCAAGCATCCCATTGGCTAATGTAGTGGGACCCAGGATTAAGCAACATTAAACAACATTTGTTTAATCTTGGGTCCCACTGCATTGGCCAATAGGATGCTTGGGTGAGCATTGGTGTACCATTTTTTGGATGAGTCAAAATGCTCTCTAAAACATGGGAAGCATTGCATACCGCATTTTTACAAAAGTTTTTCCCCATCACAAGAACTAATCAAATAAGAAATTCCATAACGAACTTTGTAATGCAAGATGGGGAAACGCTCTATGACACTTGGGAACAATTTAAAGAATTATTGCACTCTTGCCCACATCATCAATTTCCTAAGTGACAATTGGTACCGATCTTCTACGAGGGATTTGTTCCTTCACTTTGTAAAACCATCGATGCCGTTTTTGCGGGTACCTTCCTACACAAAAACACCGACGAGGCATGGAAATTTTTTGAAATGTTAAGTGAAAACTCGATGCACCAAGTCGTGTTGGTACGTCATGAGGGGCGTCTTCTACCTAAACCAAAGAGAGAGGAGCGTTTTGCGTCAAGTCATTCAATCAAAATATAAGAACTATCCAAAAAACTTGATCGATTTATGATGATGAACAAACGACAGGCTCACCCTCTTATGAAATTTGTCAAATATGTTCTGATCCTTCACATTCTACACTTGCATGCCCATCCGCGTCTCAAAGTTTAGAATTCGTGGAGCAACACATAAATTCTATTCAACAATTCCCGCGAAATAGTTATAATCCTATGACAACTAATTTTCCTAATACTTATCGATCCCAATTTCAACAAAGTCAATACCAATACTCCCCTCCTAATCCTAACCCTCCAAGGGTTAACGCTTTTGAGGAGAAGGTGTTGGCGTCCCTTAAGAATATCAAAACGTAAGTGCAAGCACAAGCACAAATAGTGCACTCTCACACACAATCCATTGCAAAACTTGAGTCCCAAATGGGACAAATAGGTAATGCAATGAGTCGTAGAAATGAGGGTAAGTTGCCTAGTCCAACTATTCAAAACCCTAAGGGACAATACGAGAGTAAGGGTTCGAGTGAGCAAGTAAATGCTGTCTCAACTAGGATGACTACATGAGAAGAAGAAGTGATAGAAACTTCAAATGCTAGTGAAAAAGATGTGAACATTAATTCAAATCAAGAGAAGGGTGAGGGCATGAGTCAAATTAGGAAAGAGAATGTAACGATCATGATAAATTATGTACCAAAAATACCCTTTCCACCAAATATTGAGAAACAGTCATAGTTTTCAAAGAAAGGGTCAAAAGTCGAAGAAATACTCGAGGTGTTTAAACAAGCTAAAATCAATATTCCATTCATCGATACTATAAAACAAATTCCCGCTTACGCTAAATGTCTAAAAGACCTATGCACTCAAAAGCGTAAGTTGCGCAATCATATTTCGAGAAAGGTCTTTCTCACCGAAAAAGTAAGTTCGATCTTCCAACACGCTCCTCTGAAGTATAAGGATCCCGGTACACCAACGATTTTATGTATCATAGGTGACACTGTCATTCATCGGGCCCTCCTTGACTTAGGGGCAAGTGTTAATCTCTTACCTTACACCGTCAACAAACAACTAGGTCAAGGTAAACTTAAGCCCACAACCGCTACCATACAATTAGTGGATCGTTCTATTAAAATCCCTAGAGGAATCATCAAGGACTTCTTGGTGAAAGTGGATAAATGTTATTATCCCATCGATTTCATGGTCCTTGACACCGAACCAGTGCTAGATTCTAGGAAACACACTCCTGTCATTCTTGGTTGTCCTTTCTTAGCCACGGCCAACGCTCGTGTCAACTATCGAACGAGAGTGATGAAGGTGTCATTTGGGAATATGAACCTAAAATTAAACATTTTTAACGCTATTGATCAATCTCCCAATGATGAAGATTACCTATGTGAGGCAGATAGTACGGTTAGACGAACTATTGAACGGAATAAAGAAATAAAAATACGAGTAAAGAAAACAATATAGTGCATAATGAGCGGACGAATTCGAATAATCTAGACCCTAATGAAGAATTTACTCGGAAGGTGAGAAATCGATTTGAACATAATCAAGGAGAACCGTCGATCGAGTTAACAAATAATGACATTATTTCTACTTTCCAGCGCGGTCTCCCTAGTGTCTTCAAGGGTACAAAGTCTGAGTTATGGCCTTCATAAGTCTTGAGCTAGAACAGTCTAGCTGAAGATGTAAAAGACAGAGCTTCTTGGGAGGCAACCCAAGCTTTATTTTGTTCGTTTTCTTATATTTTAACACTTTTTGGGTCATTTTAGTCAGTTTTTGAGTTATCTGGATAGGTTTGGGGGTTGGACTAAATTTATTTTGAACTTATATACATTAAAAGAGGGAGGAATGAAGAAAAGACGAAGTCGCGCACGCGACCCGCTCGCGTGACAAGTCACTCGTGCGGCCCGCTCGCACGAGATTTTACCTTAGAGAAAATTTTTCAAAGTTTTTATATACACCCTCAGTTTCTATTCGTGCCTCAAGTCGCGCGTGCGAGGGGTTCGTCCGAGCGGCCCGCTCGAACGATCCTTTTCCTTAGAAACATTTCTTTATGAAACTTAAAAGTAACTCAGTTTCACCTCGCGGAGGGACTCGCGCGCGCGAAGGTCACTCGCACGAGGTAGTGTTTTGTGTGTTTTTCTCTCTGTTCTCTACCTTCTTTCTTCTAAACCTGGTCAGCTGTTTTTTCTTTCTATTTATTTTCTTAAGCCCTCTTAGATCGAGTCCTTCTTTGTTCTCATAAGTTCTTATTGTTTTCTTTTTGGATGTTCATTGAGTCTTTCAGTTTTAGTTTAGTTTTTCGACAAGTATGCCATGGTCTGCATTACATGTTTATACTTCTATTGCTATCATTGTTTCTTTTGTTTGTTTATTTTCTTTTGTCAAGCATTTTGACAGGTGAATTAGTGTCTTCACATGGAGCAATTGAACTTTATCATCATATTTTTATACATTTACCTGGTTTGTGATTGCCGAGAGCGAGGTAATGTCGTTCCTTCCTTACGTACTCTCCTTTCTTTCATTTTATTTTTTAATTGGGGACAATGAAAGGTTTAGGTTTGGGGGTATGCACTCACATGCACATTATTATGCACCAATTTTTAAAAAAATTTCGATACTTGCCTATGTTTTTTTTTTTTTTTTTTTTTTTTTTTTTTACAATCTCGAGTCAATACTTCTTATTATGTAACTTTGATTGTTATAAAATGGTAAACAAGAGAAGATGTGGTTAAACATTTGCTACAGTCATGATGCGACGTTCGAGGTTATGTATCGTTCGAATTGTAGTTTTATATCATAGATTTGCACACAAACCTATGCACTGCACGTAGTCACTTGAATACATATTTGATGTGAACTATAATATGATTCGAATTTCTAGATAACACATAGTATTAAGACTAAACCCAGTGAGCTTTTGAGCCTATTGTTTTTTTTTAGAGGGTTATAAAACATTTTTTGTTCGTCGAATTTCATTGTAATAGCAAATTAACTCGGTGTTTAGTCTCGTTATTCTTGTTTTGGTTGATAGTCAAGTTAAAATATTTGTTACCATCCTAAATAATCTTCCATTGCAAACATTGAAGAACTGTATCACCCTAGGACATGATTTTAGGCCCTCTTTGCTTTTCTACCTATATGACCTTTAACCTATTCAAATAAATGATAAAATTTTCTTAATTTGCCCCTTTGAGTCTTCAAAGTGCCTCTTTTTCTTTAATCACCATTATCCTTTTTTTTGCTCCAACTTGACCAACTTGGAGTTCACCACTGAGAGTTTCGTCTACTTTTAGTGTTGATAAGGCGGTGTGTCGATTGAGAAGAAGAATAAAACAAGATGATGTTTGAGGTAGTTGCGTTGGTATTCAAGGAATATTCGTTTCAAAAGAAACGAAAAGAAAAAAAAGGATGAAAGAAAAAGAAGAGAAAGAAAAAAAAAAGAGAAAATAAATTAAAAAAATGAAAGAAGAGAAGAGAAGATGAAAGTTGGTAGAAGAGATGATGAAAGAAGAGAAGAGAAGATGAAAGTTGGTAGAAGAGATGATGAAAGAAGATGAAATATGCCTTACAATGCCACTCTAAAACTACCTAATGAATCCGTTCTATCCTTTTTCATTGCCTGAGCCATGTTACAGCCTTTGAAAAGTCCTATTTGATCCTAGAAAACATGGTTTGGATATGTAAACGATGGGAGGGGGATTAAAACATGGTAATGATTAATTTTGACTGTTGGTGTCCTATCCATGAGACTATTATTCTTTTGTGTCATGCGTCTTTTACGAGTCATATATGAGCATTTCCTGTTTTGAAAACATATTTCCTTTGCTCCCATATATTAGAGAAATTGCACCTGTTTCTAAGTGTTTCATTTGAGAGTATAATTGACATTGTGAGATTTGTAGTCGAAGCATAATTGGATAATTATCTGAGATATATTCCAAGTTCATGACATACGCGTGTTCATTAAACTACCACATCACACACGTGCAATTTTATGAGAAATTTTATTGATTTTTACAATGCATGTGCTTGGGATTGTTTTTCATGATGTAGGTGGATGTTTGATTCCATTTCTTTTTGTTCGTTATTCTATTTCAAATCATCGTTTTATGATAAGGAGTATTGAATGTTATGTTTTTTTTTTTTAGTAAAACTTTTTTAAATTTGAAAATTTAAACAAAATTTTCTTTGCATAAGTTAAATTTTTTTTTTTTAATAAAATAAAAATGGTTGTGGGTGACTTGTTGACGAGAACCCTCACGAGACTTCACTCGTCCGACTAGGGACACCTAGAGGTTTAAAAAGCTTGTTGCATATTCTAAGTGCAATCGCGATCCATGCAAAAATGGAGTAGGAATTTTATTTTTATTAGTAGTTTTATTTTTTCTATTCTGTTTGCTCGAGGACTAGCAAAATGTAGGTTTGGGGTGTGATCAGGAGTGAACAAGTCCTAATTACACACCTTAATTCACATTTGTTAGCACTTTTTATCCTGTTTTATTATATTTTTATTTCGCTTTCCATTTTCTGTCAGGTTTTGGAAGAAAGCAAGAGTCTAGGCTAAAATGGGTATAAAAGCAGATAGAAAGAAGCAGAAAAAGACACATTGCGCGCGCGGCCCGCTCGCGCCACAATCCGCAACCTCGCTCACGCGACCTCCCAAAGTCGCGCTCGTGTGGCCTCCTCACGCGATCAGTATGAAAAAAGTGAAAATGTGTATTTCTATGTACTGAAGATCCCTACGCGAACGAAACTGCCTAATTACGTCCAGAATGTAAAATATAGCAGTTTAGTGTGAATTGGTTTAGGAAAGCTCTCTAATCCTTCCAAAACTATATATACTCTATTGTAATTCAATTTTGGGGGTTACACAATACACATCATTACACAACAGTAGATACATCCATATACAACAAAAACTTCAGCCATTGAAGAGAGGAGAAGCAAGGAGAAGAAGAAGAAGACCAAGGATTTCCATGGCCTCCTCCATCAACATCTTGCCAATCTTCAATTCTATGGCCGCTTAGACCGAGATCTAGGGTTTCAATGAAACCCTAGCCAAGTAATAGGGTGTATTTTATGTTTTTCTTTTAGATTTATTATGTATGGATGATGATTACATGTTTAGAGGATTTTTTTTATAATAAAATCGTACTTCTATTGATTAAATTAATCATTAGTTTCAAAGTTTATTCTTGTCTTAAATCTATTTTGAATGTGATGTGCTCAATGATCTATATTTGCTTTGCTTGTATGGATTATTTACATGTAATGGAGCTTAATTGAATTGTGATATCAAGTAGTCAAATAGTTCATGCCTAGGGAAGACGGAGTGTGCCACAACCCTAGCTTAGTGTGAGATAATCGGTACTAACTGAAGATGAATTATGTTGGTGCTTGAATCGTAATTATCTTCTTGAAGGAGGAATTAGGCTTGTAGCTACAATTCCCCATTATCGTCCAATGTAATAAGCTAATTGAATGCATAGATACCCTTATTACGAAGCTAGTGGTGGATTTGCAATCCTAGGTTCACTTTAAATATCATTTACAACAACTTTTAAATTGCTTTCATAGCTTAGATTTATTTTCATTGTTCTTAGTTTAATAATAATCAAAATCAAAATTCCGTTTTCTTAATTAACTAGGGTTAGGTTTAAAATTAAAGTACTTTAGTATTTCAATTTCTGTGGGTTCGACCTCTAGTTCCACACTATAAATCTTTTAAAGTAGAGTATACTTTTTATCTTGATTTTGACAAGATCAGAGATTTCTATTTTTTTTTTCATAGGATACTCGTTGCAATATATGGTAAGACTTATGCAACATGGCTCCCAAATATCCCCTAATTCCTAACATTTGTCATTAGTATAATGGAATACTTATCTTTAGTTTCTTTGTAATTAGCATTTATCAAGCACAACATTACTCTAAATAAATAATAATAATAATAAATGCTATGTTTCCAAAATCCTAATTCCAAATGATGATGTGGTAGTGGGCCAACTAGAGTTTGATTGGATGAAGTTGAAGTGGTTCCATCATTATTGAAGGTCCCACATCATTATGATTAGAATTTAAGAAGCATAGTATTACTTTTAAAAATGAAAAATAAAATATACAAAAGATCGAAGTTCACCACTGTAATCATAATTTTAAAAGAGTGGTGTTAGAGACACAATTAATTCCACAACCATTTTCACAATTCACAATTCACAATATTTAAAGTAAGAAACACGACATTTTAAAGCACCACACATAAAGACAAAATACTTTAATGATTGTGCTTTAAATGTAATACCTCTTACTTTAAATGTTGTGAATTGTGAAAAGAATTGTGCAATTAATTGTCTCTAGCATTATTGATTTTAAAATTACAGATCAAACTAATATTTTTTTTTAATAAAATCAAAATAGTAACTTGAATATACAAAGAATAGTCAAATGGCTCAAAAATATGAGCAAAATATTGAGTATTGTTATGAGATGTTAGTAGCTAAATTGGTATGGTCATGTCATGTGTTCCATGACTCATGATGTTGGATGCCCTGCAGCTACTCTCTTTTAGGCTTTTATCCCTCTCACAAGCTGATATATAATGGTGGTAACTGGTATGCCATTATGTATGTAGTGAATGTAGTGAATTGTAGGCATCATGTATGCCATCATGTATGTAGCGAATTGTAGGCATGTAGAAAAGACAACAGAAGTGCATGTGGATCAACTCCGAGCACCCACGTCAGATCATCTTTTACGAAATGGTCAGAATGTGTATGCAAAATTACTAAAGAGGACAAAGCAACTTGATAAATTCCAAAATTGGGACATTTTAGTTGCAAATTTCTCTCTCTCTCTCTGAGACACCGCATCCCCCATCTCACACTCTCTCTCTCTCAACCTCTCTCCCTCTCACAAACCACTTCTATCTATGTCCCTCTCTCTCTAGCCTCTTTCCCCCTCAACACATAGCACAGAACCACCACAACCACACTCCCACCACCACACACCACCGCTACCATACGAAAACCCTCTCTCTCTTTCAGAGCTCAAACAAACCCTCCACCTTTTGGTTTTTCAGATCAGAGAACTTTAAATAGGTTAAGCCCAAATCAGCTGAGCCCCATCAAGTCTTTACCACCGTCAGCTGCCATCGCCTATTTCTCTCTCTCAGTAGTCTCTCTCTCACTCACTGAACACACACACTCACATACACACTCATTCATTCACACTCTATGCCTCTCTATGGTTCTGCAGACATTACACTGAAGTTTGAAATTATTAATATTTTTTTTTACAGTGAATTGCGAACTCCAAAACCCTAATATTTAACATTTTAAATTTTCAAAAGGGTATTTATTTAAAATTTTCTAAAGAGGCTTAATGGTGGCATAATGTTAATGATAATGGTGGCATAAAGTTTTTTTTGTGTCACACACACACTCGCTGTTGTTATCATTCCAAATGTTTCTAGTTGAAGATTTTGTTCCTAGTGTACAATTTTATGTTCCTTGTGTATTAGAATTAATGCTCCCAGTCTGTTCCTGGTGTAGAATATTTTATTCTACACATTATTTGTTCCTGGCACAATATTTTTTTATGTTCCTTCTATAATTTGTAAAGTGATGTTCTTTATGTAATTTGTTCATATACAAGTGTAAAAGTTTATGATCCAAGTGTTAAATGTTATGTTCCTATTGTAATTTGTTCATATACAAGTGTAAAAGTTTATGATCCAAGTGTAAACTATTAAGTTCCTACTGTAAAATTTTATGTTCCTTGTGTAATATGTTATGTTCCTATTGTATAATATGTCCATATACAAGTGTAAAATGTTTTGTTCCAAGTGTAAAATATTATGTTCCTTCTGTGTAAAGTCATGTTCCTTGTGTAAAATATTCTCATTGTAAAAGTTTATATTTCCTGTGTAAATTGTTATGTTCCTTGTGCAAAATGTTGTGTTTCTTCTATGTAAAGTCATGTTTCTTGGGTAATATGTTCATGTACAAGTGTAAAATGTTATGTTTCCATTGTAAAAGTTTACGTTCCTTATGCAAAATGTTATGTTCCTTCCGTGTAAAGTCTTGTTCCTTGTGTTATATGTTCATTTACAAGTGTAAAATGTTTTGTTCCAAGTGCAAAATGTTATGTTAATTCTGTGTAAAGTCATGTTCCTTGTGTAAAATGTTCTCACTGTAAAAGTTTATGTTCCTTGTGTAAATTGTTATGTTTCTTGTGTAAAATGTTATGTTCTTTCAGTGTAAAATGTTGTACTCCTTCCGTGTAAATTCTTGCTCATTGTGTAATATGTTTATATACAAGTGTAAAATGTTTTGTTCCAAGTGCAAAATATTATGTTCCTTCTGTGTAAAGTCCTGTTTCTTGTTTAAAATGTTCTCATTGTAAAACTTTATGTTTCTTGTGTAAATTGTTATATTCCTTGTGTAAAATGTTGTGTTCCTTCTATGTAAAGTCATGTTCCTTGGGTAATATGTTCATGTACAACTGTAAAATGTTTTGTTTCCATTGTAAAGTTTATGTTCCTTGTGTAAAATGTTGTGTTCCTTTTGTAATATTAAGTTTCGACCACGTGCCTTGCACGCAGTAGCTCCCTTTTTCGATTCTACTTTTATATGTTTCACAACGTTCAATTTAAAACCTAATGTTGATGTTTTTAAAAATTATTATATAGAATGTCCATGTCAGCAAATCTTTATAAAGTTACTTGATTTTTAATAGACAATTCATGAAAGTACACATACCAATAATTTACAACTCCTAAGCAAACATACAGAGAATATATAATACACAAGTCTGATGAATATCGATTTCCCAAAAAGTGTTCAATTCAAGGCTCGTATAATTTCAAGGTTCATTCCAATGCTATTCCAGCCTTTGCATCAAAAGCCCTTGACCTGGGGTAAAAAAGACACAAAACCGACGTTAATATCGTGCAAATTCGACATTAATTCTTCATCAAAGGATTGAGAAAAATTATGGTGACAAACAAGAATCGTAGTTGCCAACTACCTATAAAACAAAAAATAAAGAAAACAAAAAATGATCACATATGGTGAGATGTATTAAATATTCATCTTTATCGTAAGTCATATTACTTATATGACGAGATGTATTAAATATTCATCTTTATCGTAAGTCATATTACTTATGAAATACTGTACAGATCACAAACAATGAGATTAATTTAAGGGTCAATTTCAAAAACACCCCCTCAATTATGACCCGTTTTCAACTCGCTCCCCTGAACTTTTTTTCCGACAAATTGATCCCCTCCGTTTGTTTTATTCGACAAGTTGACCCCCTCCGTTTATTTGCAAATGAAAATGGGCATGTGCCCATCACGTGAGAGCAAAAATGGACACTTTTACCCTTTGTGTCCAAAATGAGTTTGATCTCTCTTTACAGTCTACCCTGATTTCTCACTCTCCCCTCTCCCTCTCCCTCTCTCTCTCATTCCCTTGCCCCACACCACCACGACTAGTGGCGGATGTAGGGGGGGACCCTTGGCTATTGAAAAATTACACTTTTACATGTGTATTTTAGGAAATTTTTAAATTTTATTAAGCTTTGTCTCCCCAAAATAAGCAAACTTGTTATATAGCCCTCCAAAAAATATCAGTTAGGCTAAAAGAAAATGATTTTATATGCAAGATGTTGGACCAATTATACTTCATTCTCCCAAAATTGGAAAAAAACAAAAAAAACAAAAACAAAAACTTATTATATGTAATATATTGGCTTAATTACAAATAGACCCAAAAAACCTTATTATATGTAATACATTGGCTTATTATATGTAATATATTGGCTTAATTACAAATAGACCCAAAAAACCTTATTATATGTAATACATTGGCTTAATTACAAGGAAAGAGTAATGCTATGCTTCCCAAATTTTGTATCTCAAATGGTTTCCAAATACATATGACGGCAAGACCAACTTCAATAATGGTGGAACGACTTCAGCATCCTCCAATCAAAATCAGGTGGGCCTACTACCCAATGTTTGAGAACCACCTAGGATACAAAATTTGATAAGCACAGCATTACTCATATTTTAAATATTATTACTTTTCGATATTATTAATCATGGATGAAATAGAAGGGAAAATACCTGAGAACTAATTTTCTTTTTCAATTTCATTTCTTCTTTTATCTCCCTCACTAAATCCATGAACCAAATAAAACCCAACAGTAATAAGGGTTGATAGTTGATTGAAATTTGTAAAGTTTGGCATGATGGTAAAACAATTTGTGTAGACTAAACTAAGAGATGAGATGTAAATGAGTTGGGACAAATGTTTAGGGTGTGTTGGATTACAGTTGGACCAATGTTTTATATGTAGTTATTTTTTCTAAATTGTGGGGTTGATTTTTTGGACCAACATATTACACATAGTTTTTTTTTTTTTTTTAATTGGGACCTTATAATTTAGAGAGAGAAGTTGCAGAGAGAGAGAGAGAGAGAGAGGAATGGGGTGAAGTTATTCACTTTTTTTAGATCAGGGCGTGTACTCGAAAATGGGTCATAGTTGAGGGGGTATTTTTGCAATTCAGACCAAGGGTATATGCGTCATTTCATTACTTCCGTTAACGGCGATTGAGACTAAAAAAAAAATTGATAGTTGAAGGGGTGAAGTAGTTCACTTTTTTAAATCAGGGGGTGTACTCAAAAACGGGTCATAGTTGAGGGGGTGTTTTTGCAATTAACCCTTAATTTAAAATGAAAAAGACATGAACAAATACTCTATTAGTTCGAGAAAAATTGTAACACCTGTAATTTTCTGTCATTATAATATCAGATTTTTCTAATTTCTGTATTGGATCCACTATATTATTATATTTTTATTTTAATTACGTGACGGTATGAACGTGTTGTAGTATTACCATATAGACTGTAGTAACCATACCGACTTGACCATAATAAGATTTAACTTAGTCCCGTACCCGGACCCGGACATTAGAAATATTACCGGTTTGCACGTAATTCGAGACCGACACGCATATCGAGGAACTTATGCACGTAAACCGAGAAAGTGGCACACAACCCGAGATGGGCCCACATGGCCGGCCATGTGGCAACCACATGCCACCCTCTTGGACACATGTCCACTTGTTGGACACATGGCATAGCATGTACACATGCTCCATGACACCTAGCACATGCATCTCTCCTATATAAAGCACACCTACATGCATACACACACACATTTGACATTCTTTTCTTCATAATCTGCACATAAGATAAGATAGAGAGCTGGGAGTTATAAATCCCATGGAGATATAGAAGAAAAACAAGGAGACGAAGAAGGTGACACCATCTAAAGTTGAGTTCAAGCTCCATCAAGCTCAAGAACAACATCAAGCTTAATTTCAAGCTTTGGTGAGTAAATTGTGAGTAATTGTGAGTAATCTAACTCAATTTAGAACACGTATAATTTGTACTAATATTTAGTAGAAATTTGATGTTGTTGTGTTGAAGTTTTCATGACATGCAAGACAAATCCATAAATCTGAGAAACTGAAACTCTCAGCAGAACATAGTTTAGTAAAATGAATGTTTTGTGCAGCTCAAAAATTCGAATTAAGCTAGGTTTTTTGTGGTAAACGCTAACTCATTTATCTATAGCTCAGTCTAGAAATCACTCCTTCATAGGTGAAATGCATGTACAACGCAGTGTTATAAATCTGAGAAACTAAAACTTTTAGCAGAACATAGTTTAGTAAAACGAATGTTTTGTGCAGCTCCAGAATGAGAATTAAGCTAGGTTTTTTTGTTAAGAAAGCTAACTCATTTATCTACAAATAACTCTTCTATAGCTCAGTCTAAAAACCCCTCCTTTATAGGTGAAATTCACGTACAATGCAGTACTATAAATTTGGGATAGAACAGTCCGAGATATAAGAAATGTCTAGGTAGAATAAATATTTTGAACAGCTCAAAAATGTAATTGAAGCTAGATTTTTTTGTACATGAAGATATTCCTATTATCTAAAATGTTTTAGTTTTGAGTTTGATCTAAAAAACAATTTATCATGCCCAAATAAATCATGTTAATTCAGTCAACACAGTGAAAATGTATCTTGGCAGATTGTGCAGCCTTTTGTATAATGTTTTGTTTATGCATGGTGTTGATTGTTGATGCTAGTTTTCCACTACATGTATTGTTATGAAAATCTCGTGCTATGGTAGTGCTATCGCGTAGATGAGTATGTTAAGGGTTTCGTCTATGTGTTTATTGGTATTAAATTCACGTTATAAATCCATGAGCTACGTGTTATGTTTCTATTTTTATGAATATAGTTTAATGACCGTTGAAAGCTCATACCCAAACTATAAATATATTGTATGGCACGATTATTGCGTTGATAAGTGATCGGGAAAGTTTCCATCGTAAGTATATTGAGAGGAAAACGGAATGTCGGACGTATAGCGAAATATTAACGGTTATAAATGGATGATATTAATGAACTAAACTACGAAACGTGCGAACGCGTAAAATAATGATAAAACCTTCAATAACAGATTTAATGCGAATAAGGGACATTGGGCCTCGTTTCTAGTCGTGTGACTACCGGTCAAAGTTGATTCGTGAACTTTCGTGTCATATTTGGATATTTCTCGTAAAATTGGTATTTCGGTAATTCCATGGTGTCGATTGGTGAGTTATGTTTTGTTCCATGATCTGAGGATCGGCATGACGTGTTCGGTCAAGTGCGGATGACCTGAGGATCGTCGTGACGTGTTCGATCAAGTGGTTGATTATTTTTCCGCACCCTTGGGCTGAGGATTGGCATGACGTGTTCGGTTATGTACGGGTGACCTGAGGATCGGCATGACGTGTTCGTCCAAGTGATTATTAATTTCCCGTACCCTTGGTCTGAGGATCGGCATGACGTGTTCGGTAACGTGCGGGCGACCTGAGGATCGACATGACGTGTTCGACCAAGAGATTGTTAATGTCCCGCACACTTATGCCATTTGGGCGACAGTTTGAGTGCCAGTTGGGCGACAGTTAACTATTCATTGTTGAGTGTTGTACTTCCTTGACCAGTAAATGCGTTTGGAGTTAAGTCTTCTTTCAGTCAATGTCATTGGTCAGTTCAGTTCTGGGTTAAGTTTCAAAAGGAATGATAGGGTTTAAATAAGACATGGTTTTGAGAATAAGAAAAGACGAATAAGACATAGTATCGAGAATAAGAAATGATGAACGAGATATGGTTTCGAGAAATAAGAAGAGATGAAGAATAACTTACCTTAAGGGGGCCCTCACTTAGCTTAACCGCTAACGGCTTTTCATGCCGCTGGACCTTCCACGTCCAGCCTTTGCAGGTCCAGACGGAACCGACTGCTATCAAGATGCTGACTTTACTACTAATGACTATGCTGGTAAAGATTACTACGAGGAAGGCTACGGTTTCGCCAGCTGAAGACTTTGGAGCTTTTCTTTTGTTATAGTTCTGTTACTATTATGTTAGTGATGTAATAGTTTAGCTGGTCTTGTAATATGTATCTTTTGGATATCTTTTTGGCCTGTAATATACTATTGATGTAAGACTTGGATGTTTTAAATTTCTGCTTCCGCTGAACTTAGTCACTTTCCCATATCACATTATTGTTATAAGCATGTTTGGACAATCAGGTGACACTCACAACCAGTCACGTGTCTACGAACCCATAAAGGAAATTTATTTTTCCCTATTTTTGGTACTTCGGGGCGTGACAGGGATTTTTGGTATCAGAGCTTTAGGTTTAGATGCGCTCACTGATTGTCCTACACCTTAAGTTATGAGCCTAAGATTTTACCTCGTATTAGTACTGACCCTAAGTTAGCTCCTCTTGCATGACTATGGAGTCGAGCTTCGTTCATGATTATTTCGTAGGTCACTATAATTGCGACAGTCGTATCCAGCCTACCGACCCTATACTATATCGACAGCGGATCTGGTAGAGGGCGAGGCATACCTTGGAGGAGGACATACGGAGAGCTGTGCTTACCGATGCATTGCAGTATTCGGATCGAGTTCAGCCCGAGTCGATCCATGCTTCAGAGACTACCATACTATATCACCAGGAGCTTATCAGCATGACTCAGGACAAGGCACTATATGACGATATACTCTTTTCGATTATCATGACGGCACCAGCACCACCATTCTCACCCGAGCCCATACCAGAGCCAGATGCAGATTTAGATCCCATTGATACAGATAGCGACAACGACATAGTGAGTGGAGACTATTCTGCAGGCAGTGACCACTCAGCAGATGACCCATCTGATTGTGACGACACATATGATGACAATGACCTGACAATTGTGACAATCCGGCAAGTAGCGATGATGAGCTGATCGAGGAGGTTGACCCTACGGACGATCTTCAGAGACCAGGGGATGACGTACACGACCATCCAGCACCACCAGTTGATGGGGACGAGATGATACTGATGCCTGAGTAGGACCACGAAGCAGATCCAGCTAACATCAAGGAAAAAGAGGAGGACCCTGAGGAGGAGCTCTTAAAGGACCCGTTATAGATAATAAGAGAGGCAAACTTTACCTTAGATATGGTAAGCGAGTACCATAGTAAGTAGTCATATCCTTTCTACTCATTCTACTCTCTTTGAGTAAATCGATACCTTCTATTCTAATGGATCTATATATTTTGTAAAGTGGCTCCGATTACCATCAATAATTATTGTGATACACTCCTTGATAAGTTATTCGTTTCCTTGAATTTTTAGAAATTCCCCAGTCAACGATTCTTGAGTATGTACCTTGATCATCCGATTCTTGACAAATTCTTTTGAGAACAAGTTCGATCACTAGTACTGCAAAGTCATTCTTTTTGACTTATTATTCCTTGAACAAATTCTTACAAGTTCATTTCATTTGAAATAATCCTAAATGAGTTCTCTGTCCTTGTTCTTGCCATGAACTCAAAAAAAAATGTTGTACTCTCTGAACATCTTGACCTCTTATTGTCTCTCTCAGTTGCTACCTTATTCTTTATCAGTGGGGTTTTGTTTGGACTATTTCACTTATGAAATACCTAATTCTTATTTCATTCGTTGAAGGCCTTATGCCATCAGTTACTTTCATTTCCTATAAATCTTGAGATACTACGATTTATTCCATAGTAAACAGTCATTCAATCATTGTTAGATTTACATCTTATTCTTGAATGGATCACATCATTCTACTATTATACTTCTATCTGTGAGGATTCATATGCCTTTTCAGATTCGACTTCATTTTGGGTCAATCTGTTCAATCATTTCAATCATTGTATTCTAGCTACCGAGATTATGATGATAACCATAATGTGAAATATAACAGGTTATGATTGCTTTGCATAAGGTATGATAGAAACCTTATAGACATTAACTCATATGTAGGAACACAAGAATCTTCTCGATCTCTACAATGGATGAATCATCTCAAACAACTGAGGACCAGTCCAGAAGGCTAAGCAACATAATACCTAAGGAGATCGATCCCACTGATATATTTGGAAGACTAATACAAGACTTATGGAAGACCGCGGACAATACTAGCATAAGTGACTACGGAGACGAGTTGTTTAGACACCTCCACATCGCCCATTCAGAATCGCTTAGAGACCACTCAAGCCACAACCTGCTACACTACCAAGGTCAACCCTACTACAAGGACAACTCGAAATGACGAACAACGATCATGGTGTTTATTTCAACTATGGAAACCCTGGATGTCTGGCCAAGGAATGTCAAGCTCCCAAGACTTGTAACCAACCAAACGTTATCTGCTACAGCCATCGCAAGAGAGGACATTTGAGCAAGGACTGCAAAGCACTCGGGATGGACGCTATGGAGCGCATGCAGCTCAGATAAGCCCAGCTCAATACCACCATCTCCAATATAGCTGGATTAGGCAAAGAGGCACAACGAAGACTAAAAGAACACATGAGGAACCAGAGAAAGTCCGACACAACAATAGCATCGATCCAACGTAAAGCATGCCAACGTTGTTTCAACTACAGAAATTGCAGACAATACTTCGACAAATGCCCAATACCGAAACAAATTAGAGGACATGGATCGCAATCTTACAAATGTGGTGGAATGGACCACATCCACAAGGATTGCGAGGCAATGAAGAACATCAATCAAGATCTGTTGATGAACTTGGAAGAAGAAGGGAAGTTGATACAACATATGCAATCGATTATGCAAAATTTTTGACTTATTAATGAATCTAGTTTTGTGTATCTAGTATTATTGTAATGATTAGTGTTCTAATATATATATTATAGTAGAGGTACAACAAATCGACAGTTAGTAACTATAAATATACAACGAGCATCGTATCCCACCTTTAGACTGACGGTCAAACCAGACGAGCTAACCTAATGATAGAAGACGTCTCACCAGCTCACATCATCAACAACATCGGAGACACATGGAAAAGTTTACACCATCAATTATGAAAGCTTGTGGCGCATCCGGAACAAAAATACGAGAGAACCCACTCGTCGCTGATCAAAATGTTTGCCAACTACGACAAAGTCAAACATAGGCATGACGTCACTCGAGGTTCTATATAGAAGGCCATGTCAATCATCATCACGTCAGAAAGATCAGAAATGAAGGAAGAACCTACAGTTTGAAGTCGAAGATAAAGTACCATTAAAAATCGATCACTCGAGGTAACGTGCTATTAGACGAAAAGAAAGGAAGCTATCACTGTGACACATTGGAGTATTTACGATTGAATTGCCCACCAACTCGCGTACATTATCACCAACGGTGTAGTAGATCACAACGCATTTTGAGTGGATACGCTAATCTACAATGTTCTTCGTACTAATTAATGCTGAGGGATACATTCACGACCCCTACAAGTTATAAAAGACAATCATGAGACCAACTAGACTTCTCAACCATCGCATCAAGAAGCTGAGAGGTAAGAATCTTTTCGATCAAAGACGCAGAAGAAATGATGAAAGCGAAGTTAATTAGACTGCCGTTGAGACAAATCCAAAGCAACGTGATATCTGCGATGGCTGCAGAATATCTGGACATCACTCCAAAAAATGCAAAGCACCGAAACAGCTCACAACTTTACAGGCGCAGTGCTTCAATTGTGGAAAGACTGGACGTGTGCGCAAAGATTGTCCGGAACAAGAAACTCAAAACAAGGTTCCACCACAAAGAAGATCCCGAAAGAGAACTTGCAGATCACCAAATCAATCTCAGCATTGAACAAGACGAAAGACCGAAGGTGCCATATTCAATGTCAGAACTATGAATTTCACTTGGCATTGTTTTAGCAAAGAAGTTTGGACGTTTGAAAGAATTTTTGAGAAGGTCTGATTAGTTAGCTAGTGGGAACCTCATAACCTTAAAACCTGAGATATTGTTAGTACCTTGTACTTTCTAAGACCTAGCAAAATCTAGATTTCGAGGACGAAATCCTTTAATAAGTGGTGGAAGATGTAACACCTGTAATTTTCTGTCATTATAATATCATCTTTTTCTAATTTCTGTATTGGACCCACTATATTATTATATTTTTATTTTAATTACGTGACGGTATGGACGTGTTGTAGTATTACCATATAGACTGTAGTAACCATACTGACTCGACCATAATAAGATTTAACTTAGTCCCGTACCCGGACCCGGACATTAGAAATATTACCAGTTTGCACGTAATTCGAGACCGACACGCATATCGAGGAACTTATGCACATAAACCGAGGAAGTGGCACACAACCCGAGATGGGCCCACATGGCCGACCATGTGGCAACCACATGCCACCCTCTTGGACACATGTCCACTTGTTGGACACATGGCATAGCATGTACACATGCTCCATGACACCTAGCTCATGCATCTCTCCTATATAAAGCACACCTACATGCATACACACACATATTTGACATTCTTGTCTTCATAATCTGCACATAAGATAAGATAGAGAGCTGGGAGTTATAAATCCCATGGAGATATAGAAGAAAAACAAGGAGAAGAAGAAGGTGACACCATCTAAAGTTGAGTTCAAGCTCCATCAAGTTCAAGAACAACATCAATCTTAATTTCAAGCTTTGGTGAGTAAATTGTGAGTAATTGTGAGTAATCTAACTCAATTTAGAACACGTATAATTTGTACTAATATTTAGTAGAAGTTTGATGTTGTTGTGTTGAAGTTTTCATGACATGCAAGACAAATCCATAAATCTGAGAAACTGAAACTCTCAGCAGAACATAGTTTAGTAAAATGAATGTTTTGTGCAGCTCAAAAATTCGAATTAAGCTAGGTTTTTTTTGGTAAACGCTAACTCATTTATCTATAGCTTAGTCTAGAAATCACTCCTTCATGGGTGAAATGCATGTACAACGCAGTGTTATAAATCTGAGAAACTAAAACTTTCAGCAGAACATAGTTTAGTAAAATGAATGTTTTGTGCAGCTCCAAAATGAGAATTAAGCTAGGTTTTTTTGTTAAGAAATCTAACTCATTTATCTATAAATAACTCTTCTATAGCTCAGTCTAAAAACCCCTCCTTCATAGGTGAAATTCACGTACAATGCAGTACTATAAATCTGGGACAGAACAGTCCGAGATATAAGAAATGTCTAGGTAGAATAAATATTTTGAACAGCTCAAAAATATAATTGAAGCTAGATTTTTTTGTACATGAAGATATTCCTATTATCTAAAATGTTTTAATTTTGAGTTTGATCTACAAAACAATTTATCAAGCCCAAATAAATCATGTTAATTCAGTCAACACAGTGAAAATGTATCTTGGCAGATTGTGCAGCCTTTTGTATAATGTTTTGTTTATGCATGGTGTTGATTGTTGATGCTAGTTTTCCAGTACATGTATTGTTATGAAAATCTCGTGCTATGGTAGTGCTATCGCGTAGATGAGTATGTTAAGGGTTTCATCTATGTGTTTATTGGTATTAAATTCACGTTATAAATCCATGAGCTACGTGCTATGTTTCTATTGTTATGAATATAGTTTAATGACCGTTGAAAGTTCATACCCAAACTATAAATATATTGTATGGCACGATTATTGCGTTGATAAGTGATCGGGAAAGTTTCCATCGTAAGTATATTGAGAGGAAAACGGAATGTCGGACGTATAGCGAAATATTAACGGTTATAAATGGATGATATTAATGAACTAAACTACGAAACGTGCGAACGCGTAAAATAATGATAAAACCTTCAATAACAGATTTAATGCGAATAAGGGACATTGGGCCTCGTTTCTAGTCGTGTGACTACCGGTCAAAGTTGATTCGTGAACTTTCGTGTCGTGTTTGGATATTTCTTATAAAATTGGTCTTTCGGTAATTCCATGGTGTCGATTGGTGAGTTATGTTTTGTTCCTTGATCTGAGGATCGGCATGACGTGTTCGGTCAAGTGCGGATGACCTGAGGATCATCGTGACGTGTTCGATCA
The DNA here is from genome assembly GCA_033977485.1 of Hydrangea macrophylla. Taxonomy (NCBI): domain Eukaryota; kingdom Viridiplantae; phylum Streptophyta; class Magnoliopsida; order Cornales; family Hydrangeaceae; genus Hydrangea; species Hydrangea macrophylla. The sequence goes on along the minus strand of CM066990.1, from coordinate 4,314,210 downwards.
AGTGGTTGATTATTTTTCCGCACCCTTGGGCTGAGGATCGGCATAACGTGTTTGGTTATGTACGGGTGACCTGAGGATCAGCATGACGTGTTCGTCCAAGTGATTATTAATTTCCCGTACCCTTGGTCTGAGGATCGGCATGACGTGTTCAGTAACGTACGGGTGACCTGAGGATTGGCATGACGTGTTCGACCAAGAGATTGTTAATGTCCCGCACACTTATGCCATTTGGGCGACAGTTTGAGTGCCAGTTGGGCGATAGTTAACTATTCATTGTTGAGTGTTGTACTTCCTTGACCAGTAAATGCGTTTGGAGTTAAGTCTTCTTTCAGTCAATGTCATTGGTCAGTTCAGTTTTGGGTTAAGTTTCAAAAGGAATGATTGGGTTTAAATAAGACATGGTTTTGAGAATAAGAAAAGACGAACAAGACATAGTATCGAGAATAAGAAATGATGAACGAGATATGGTTTCGAGAAATAAGAAGAGATGAAGAATAACTTACCTTAAGGGGGCCCTCACTTAGCTTAACCGCTAACGGCTTTTCATGGCGCTGGACCTTCCACGTCCAGCCTTTGCAGGTCCAGACAGAGCCGACTGCTATCAAGATGCTGACTTTACAACTGAAGACTATGCTGGTGAAGATTACTACGAGGAAGGCTACGGTTTCGCCAGCTGAAGACTTTGGAGCTTTTCTTTTGTTATAGTTCTGTTACTATTATGTTAGTGATGTAATAGTTTAGCTGGTCTTGTAATATGTATCTTTTGGATATCTTTTTGGCCTGTAATATACTATTGATCTAAGACTTGGATGTTTTAAATTTCTGCTTCCGCTGAACTTAGTCACTTTCCCATATCACATTATTGTTATAAGCATGTTTGGATAATCAGGTGACACTCACAACCAGTCACGTGTCTACGATCCCATAAAGGAAATTTATTTTTCCCTATTTTTGATACTTCGGGGCGTGACAAAAATCTGAGATGAGGACTCAACATTTGCTATAACAGCTGGGAAGATACTTACCTGAATATAGCCCAAAGCCACAAACCATAAAAATAATTCCAAATTAACATGCATTAAACTCTTCCAATATGAGGGGGGAAAAAGTTATGGGACTTTGGAATTAGAAAACATGCTAACATGTACCAACTTGAAATTCAAGTAGTAAGTAGATATAGGAAAAGAATATGAGAGATGCAATGTGATTGCCAAAAATAGGAGAGTGTCGTGTTCAAGTTCCAGAATAAGGTAATACATGTAGGTCACATGCGTGTATATCGATCCTCTCAATTTCTTATATTTTCTTAAATATTGGTTCAAAACTTATGCTTTGGATAAAGAGGAAGTATAAGAAATTTCAGAATAGCTATCCTAACACATCAATAGGATGCAGATTTCGGATTTTAGTATTAACAATACAACCACCCCACAATGCCACCCAGGAGAGAGATAGAGTGTGTTTGTAAAAAGTGTCACCCAAATATTACTCTTAATAATATCCAAATAGAAATAGCACTTTGAACTGAAGGACATGCTAATCAAATTACAAGATATATACAAGTTTCTTTTCTTGTATAAAGAAAATAAATCTAAAAATTAAGTGGGAGTGGAAAAATAAATGTTGTAGTGCATTCTTTTGGATAAAATGTAAAGATGACATCTTTACGAAAAAAAAAATGTAAAGATGATATCTTTGTACTAGATCAATAAAATGATATGAAGCGAAATCTAAAAATAAGTAGTAGTCAAATCAAGTATACTGATTAAAAAAACATGGAATTCTGGAACTATGTAACAGAATAACTTTTAACTACAAATTGCGCCAAATTGGTGATGAGAGAGAGAGAGAGAGAGAGAGAGAGAGAAACAAAGGGAACCCACAAAATACTCCAAGTGAATAATTGTGGAGTATTTCAAAGAGCTTTGTTAAAACCTAAAAGACAAGGCTAAAAGTGTGTAGTAGATGGCATGTCAATTGAAAATTTTTCTGAACATATTCATACTACCACTATATATATTAAACAAGAAGAAGATCAAGATTTAAGAGGCATGAACATACTGACCTGCACCACTATCTCCCATGTATTATTTGTTTGTTTTTCCCAATTTGTCACCACCTATCACAAGCGGTATAAGTCTAGTTGACACAACGAAGCAGCTAAACATTTACGGATAAAAATTAACTACTGCGAATGAAATATGCAAAACCTACACATTAAAACTATTCTTTTGGCCTTTAGCATATCATCACCATCTCCCATTTATTATTTGTTTGTTTTTCTCACTTTGTCACCTCCTGCCACGAGACCTCATCAGTTCAGTTGACACAATGAAGCAGCTAAAATTTATGAAAGAAAATTAACTGCTACAAATGAATTAAGCAAAAGCAAAAGGAAATTTCCACTAACCACCACCCAAAAAGGAACAAATTTAATAAACAAAAATAAACGAGTAAAAGGCAGTGATGGATCGAACATTGATATGGCAACACAACAGAGAACTCCTCCTCTGGAACCTATAATTTATTTTAAATGCCTACTTTAATTCAGCCAAAGTTTTGCCATCATAAATGACCAGGAAGAACCATTGAAATGAACCCAACAAAGTGAAAGAAAACCATGTGTAACCCTTAAAGGTTCATGCAGTGGAAATCAAAAATTTTAATGGTTTCCTAAACCCATGATCAAGTCTATGATGTATACAAAATACATACAATATCCATAGGAGGTTAATCGAATGGTTACCCTTGAAGCGTGCTTTACAAAATATTGAATCTAGTTCGTCCCACGAACAGTTCACCAAATCGTCCAAACGTCCGATCTCTAAAAGTATCCACACAAGCAAATCACGAACTAGAAGAATGTCCAATTTCTCCAAATAATTAATTGAAGAAAAACGGAAATCTGTTCCAACCAAAGTGGTCGTACGGTTTGTTAAGGGGTGTAGTTTTGGGAAAATCTTGTATGTGCTAGCATGACTTTTTGTTTCCCATACCTCATATATATAACAGAACCTTTCCTAATCTAATTAGGAAACTATATTTGATTGAAAGATTTTCTTAAATCAAATATAAACTAATAGTATTATTATACTACTTCCATATTAACAACTTAATATCAAGTAGACCCTCACAACTTCTTCTAATTACACATTGCCCTTTTGTGTGTGACCTCTTAGGTTCATACTAATCTGGTAGTAGGCACTAACACTTTAAAGTATTACAATTAGAACCCTTTCTAATTAATTTAAATTAGAACATCTTCTAATTCTCCCTAATAGAAATGATTAATATCAATATTTATTATTTTCGGGCTTCCACTAGTCATGAATGACACCTAGTAGTGTATCATGACACACCCAACAATACATGAACACCGTGCACGTTAAAGCATAATAACTCATACACAAGACAACAGCAATGTTTCAGGTTTAAGGATTACTTGTACCACTATAACTGAGAACAATCCATTGATAGATAAGTAAAACTTCATTTAGATGTTCTTAATAGTTGATCACGTTCAGTGAACTTGTTCTATAACAAGCACCCACATGCATGTTCCAGTGTCTCCACATTGATGACATAAGACTAGTCATATTTTATCAAATAAAATAAACATGGCACGTGTTAGTCTAATCGAATTATCAAATGCCCAATTTAATAATCCTATAACTAAGAACAATTTTAGAATAAAGCAACAGAGAAGTATATGGTCTTGTTCCTTAACTCTTTAAGTACATACCTTCTCAACTTTAATTCTATGGACATATCATATAAATGCTAAACAACAATAATGATAAATAATAAACTTACCCTTTATTAATATGAAACTGTTATTACAAGGTAATATTCCTAAAATACTACTCCAATCTAATTGGCTTTTAGGGCATACTACTAACACAAAGCATTAAGAAAATCAAAACCAAACCTCTTTCATTCACTTGAGTGCCAGAAAGTTCTCAATGTCGGATGATGCTACATAAATGAAGCAAAAATGTGAAGTCAATGATCAATTGTAATACTAATTAAGTAACAAAAGAATTACTAGTCAATTGACAATTCAATGGTAGGTTAAATGAGAAGTAACAAATACACAAATGTGAGTTCATCCAAATAGTTTAATTTGAGGACAACTCTTTGGAAATCAAATTGGCCTTACATAATTTTCAACTTTAAGCTAACTCTCAGGAAAGCAAATTGTATGACAATTAGCATACCATTTACAGTGGAGCACATAGTATAGTTCATTATATGAAAGATAGTTTTGTGAAGTAAATTTATTTAAAAAAAGGATGTGGTTTTTGCAGATACAAGTTTCTAATTTGAAACAGCGAAAACTTCAAAGTTGGATTTGAACTATAAAAAAGATAACTACTACTCCTACTTAGGCCACCCTTTAAAATGGAATAATAGCTTCATTTGATATGAGGCTCTCCAATGGTCATACACCAATTTCCTTATGCTATTATTACTTTCCCTCATTTAGTATAAAATTTGAGAAAATGCATTTCCAACCCTCACTCAAAACCATATTAAATCAAATGTGAGAGAAAAACTTTAAAAGACTTTAAAAAAAATTTATCAAACCCATATATATCAAGATTTGAATATGTAAATAGTGTTATTTCAATTTGACTTTCAGTTTGAGTAACAATACTCAATTTGATATGGGTTTGAGTGAAGGATTGGAGGAGGTCTTTAAAGACTTTTACCAAATTCTAAATTTGGTATGAGTTTTGGGAAAAGAATTTATCTTTACCAAACTAAAATAATCTATCAAAAGAAAAGAATGAAAAGAAGAACATGATATTGAAAGTATACACCACGGCGTGCAATGAGAAGGCAAAATCTGAAATTTTTGAAACCCACGTTGTATTAATTCAATACACGGTTATGCCTTGGTGTTAGTATTCAAAATTTTGAATCTTTCATCAAAGAACCCTAGGCTTTGATTGGTTCATGGATTTGTGAGGACATACAAAGGAAAATTTGCAAAGAAAACAAATTTATAGAGTGCATAATTAATTGAGAGAGAAAAGGGAAAAAAAATTGAAAAACAAACACACAAAAATAAAACAACTTAGTGGCAAGCAGTTGTGATTTGGGTTTCCCTTAAATGACGAGTCAATGAATGAGCCACCTATTAGAACTGAAACCAAGTCAAACGAAACCACAGTTCACAATTAAAGCAAATATACAACTACATATGTTTATACTAACAGGATTCTTTCCCCATTTCAACTCATTGCATGTGCCGAATATTGCCTCTGGAAATTTATAGAGGGAGAGTTAGATGCGCCAGAGGCCGGTGGTGGGCATAGTGTTCGGTAATGGGGATAGAGAGTGAGAGAGAAAGAGAGAGGGAGAGGGAACGACTGTGAAGTGAGTAAAAGTGCTGGGAAAAAAGAGAGAGAAAAAGGAGAATGGAAAAGTGAGAGAAATCGATAGGGAATCAACGTGAGTCATTGCCTCGAATGAACAGTGAAGCAGTTGATTGACAACTATAGAAGACCATACAAATGCAAAGGGAAAATGACCAAAAATACCATAATGAAAAATGAAATACCATCACAATTACACGAAAGAACGATTTTGAGAGGGGCAAAATAGTACATTCCATGTAAATGAATAGTAACATCATATTCCCTTCTTATATAGTTAGATGTTCATATACAAGTTTAACAAGCAAGTATAAAGTTTTTGTTCCTTGTGTAATATGTTCATATACATGTCTAAAATGTTGTGTTCTCATTGTAAAAGTTTATGTTTCTTGTATAAATTGTTGTGTTCCTTTTGTATAAAGTTTAGTTCCTTGTGTAATATGTTCATATACAAGTTTAACAAGCAAGTGTAAATTGTTCTTTTCCTTCTGTAAAAAGTTTGTGTTCCATTGTGTTATTTGTGTCAAATGTTATGTTCCTTGTCTAAAATGTTATGTTCCTTCTGTGTAAGAATGTGTTCCCTAGTTGTTTCTATTGTTAAAGTTTATGTTCCTTGTGTATACTTTTATGCTCCTTGTTTAAATGTAATGTAAATCCTTGTTTATGTTATTGGATTTAGGTAAATCCTTGCATGGAGGAGTCATTCACAAATTGCTTAGTATGAGTTAGCAACGACATTGAATCCCACATTATTGTCGAATGAATTCGGATGACATTACTTTGCTAATTTGTCTTTAATTTTGTTAATGTAGGAAGCTGTAATGTTTCAGAATTGACAATAAAGGGTAATTGGGTAATTTTGTCTTTTCTGTTGGGGACCCTTATTTTATTTGACTGTATTCTTAATTCCAGAGCATGGCTAAATTATTTTATTTTACCTTTTATGTGTTTTAAAATTTATTTTCTGTTCCTGTGGATGTGTTTATTTAATTTTGGGGTTACACTGTTGGGTTAGACTATCCATTGGAGCACCAAATAGTTATTTTTGGGAGCATACAAGAGAGTGGGTCCCACCCCACTCCCTATAGCCAGCCAAACTCTCCCCGTCCCCTCATTATTCACGTTTCATTCTCTCCCTCTCATTCTCTTCTTCTCCTTTAAGCTTCAAGAGCCAAAAACCTTCAAAGATCTTCATCCCTCTTCCATCTCTAACTCCAAGATTTCAAGGGATTGTCAAGAACTTCATTATCAAGCATCTCTATTCATCTTAGAGCTTGGAATCATCATTTGGTAAGCATTCTAGAAAACCCCCAAATTCTAGGGTTTCGCTAGATTTTGAAATTTTGGGATTTGATTGAACTTCTCTTCTTTTTTATAGCTTCCTTGGAGTATATAGAGTTTCTCTTTTACATCCTAATAATTTCTATGGAGGATTTCTTATGTGGGTAAGTTTTCCTAATCTCTAACAACCTAGGGTTTACTAGTTTCATGATTTCTATCCTAACCTTGGGTTGTTCTTGATTAGTGGTGCATACTTGAAGCATCCTTCAAGATCCTAGCACAAGCATTGAAGTTATTTTGGATTTTCTTAGCTCTCTTGAGTTGCCATTGATTTTTGGAAGCTAAGCTTTGAGGTAGATTTACATTGTTGCTTTTCCATATCTTATGCTTGTCTAAGGTGATTTGTGTTCATTAATATGCTAAGAGACTGACTTAGACACATGTATTAGGATTTCCCCCAAAGTTGCAATGTTGGATTATTTTGCCTAAATGTGGATTATATGCTTTGGTTGTACTAGTTGTGATTTTGGGGTGTTAAATGTAATTAAAATGATGTTATAAGAATAATTTAGACACGTGCATTAAGTTTTCCCCAAAGTTGTAAATTTAGGTTTATACGCTTAATTGTGAATTTACATACTTTGGTTGTACTATACTTGATTATGTGATGGTAGATGTGCTTAGGATGCTTCCTTTATGTGTAAACACATGCTAGGGCGTTAGTTTTAGAAATTCTTGCTTAGAATGTTAAATTATGAAATTTAATTACATTCTTTGAAACTCTTGATATCATGTTTAATAGAATAGAACTATTGCCTAATGTATTATGGTGAATCATCCTTAATGTCATTGTTAGCACCACGTGCATTGAAGCCTAATCGGCAAGCATTCATGTATCACGACATAAAGGTTTTGTTTGAAAAAGAGAGAAAAACCCCCATGTGAGGGAATTTGATTTAAGAAAATCCGGACGTGGGTTGTGATGTGAGACAGGGAGAATGACCCTGAGAAACATTCAAACTCCAAACTATATTCGGGTAGCTCCCGAAAGTTGGTATGCTACACTCCATGCGTGGGTGGCTCATAGTCCGGTAACGAGAGAGATGTGCATACATCACGCATAGCCGTGAGGCTCTAATCATTTCATGGTAGCCGTGGTGGCAATGCATTGCACCTCATTTCATTTTAGTTATGGATAGCATATAGACTTGTTACAATATTTTCTACTAGCCGTCGTTCTCATAAAGACGACAAAATATTTTTCATGTGGACTTGATAAGGGCAAAGAGTACTTATGGCTCGACGCATAGAAGTTGATGCATATTGTTTCTCTTTGAAGATTCATGCTTAGATATGTACATGGATAGTTCCCATGTGAACTTTGGACTTTTGAGAAGTTTGTAATAGTTTTATGCTCTAAAAAGAGAATTATTGTATTAGTTTTACTACAAAACTTCTTGAGTTTAGACTTCCATATTTTGTTATTAGGAAGCCTTGTTGTAATTTTGATGGGACAAGTGTTAGCCCTTGCTTTCATGGATATTTCTTCCAATGGTTAAACTCACTTTATGATGATGTATCTACTTTCTAAGGTCGTTGAACCTCCTTAAGTTCTTGTCTTTTTGAGTTACATGTCCATTGTTTGTTTTTCCCTTGTGTTTGAATCCTTGCCAGATTGGTTTGGGTGGTTACTTTTATGAGAGTTCATTTGTTGTAGTTTAGTTCATTTCATAGTTGGGTCCTTGTCGGATCAAACCCCTCTTTTAATTCCAACAAGGTTTCAAACATTTAAACGTTTCAAATCTCTCCCATTCTCTTTCTCTCCTCTCCACTCTTTGATCTCTTTCCATATCTCAAATATTCCTTCCTTTTACTTATGTTGGAATTATGTATATATATTTTTAAAATATTTCCGAATGTGAAAATACATGTGTGTGTGTGTGTGTATGTGTGTTTAGAATACATTCCCTCTGTCTCTCTCCCTATCTCTCCCTATATCTCTCTCCCCTTTTTCCTCGCTTTATCTTTCACTTCTCGTTTTTAATAAATTTCGAGTACATGAAGTTCTGCTTGCTCTAGACACGTGTTGTATGTTGTTTAGGACTTGTCTAGTCATGTATTAATGTTTAAACATGAGGATTTAGCATCGCTAGGGACATTTCAAAATGCTGTCAAAAAGCTGTCAAAGTTGCTGTCAAACAAAAACTGCTATTGTTATTTCAATTTTCTGCCCAAATGGTGCAGAATTGGAAAACAAGTCACTAGATGAAAGTTGTGCAGAATTGAATTTTACATGGACCAACGTGGACAGAATGTGAAAATTTCAAAGATATAGTTACTTAAGGGTGTTTTAGAATTCAGCAACTGTCAAAAATGACCTTTTATCAAATTCGTTGTAATTTTTCCTTCTCTCCTTGATCTAGTGCTTGCCAGGAAAGTCTTCTAATCAAATGTTCAAATGCTTTTACCTTCGTTTGACTCGTTGACTTGCAAGTCCATTTTGGATTTACGAATTAGTAAGCCATCCTTGTAGGAATCCCTGTGGGTTTCTATAGTCGCTTCCGCATTTATGATTGGGTTTTACTTCTTATTCCTCCATCTTCCTTCTCTCCTCGTGCTTCAGTTTTTGGGGCGTGACAGAAGCAGAGGGCGGGAAATAGTAATGCCATACAAGGGCATGTAATACCAAAGAAGTCTCCTACACCAAAGAAGCCTCCTATAACATACATGCTATTTTAGTAAGTAAAAGTTGTTTTAAAAGCTAAGTGTTGGTTTTGTAAACCCATACATCGATGTATCATACAAATGTTGTATATACTTGTTAATGCAGTCATGAAAGATGTAAATAGTTGAAAGTTGAAGGTGGAGAGAAGAAGCAACAAAACTAGGTATATGCAAAATATAACAATTTATTTTAATTATATAGGTGACAACATGTTTAGGTGTCAATGGTTAAGACTTCATTGTATATGCGTAGATACAACAAGAACGTGGAAGAATGTGGAAGGAAATGGCAAAAGAGGAGAGGCAGCCTTATGTTGAAAAGGCAAAAGAGGTGTCAACGGTGTATAAGGAGAAGATGCCTACTGAAAAGGTAACTAGTTTTTTTTTACTTAAGTTGGACAATGCATTTATGTGACACTAACAACATCTTCACTTGCTTGTTTAATTGAGAAAACCATCGATTGAAACAAGAATGGCACCTCGCACTTTAGTTGAGTGCATTTCCAAATATTTGCTAGACCAAATGAAAATAGTCCAATCTATTGGTTTCGGTGCCCTCATAGACTTGTATTGCACAAGAATTGATCACTACATTTGTGGTTGGCTTGTAAAAAGGTTCGATCCTGCAGATTATTCATTGACTGCACATGGCAAAAAATGTAAGGTGACCCATGAGGATGTAGAGAGAATTATGGGCATTAGTTCCCACGGCCTTGATTTCAGTCGAGAAGGGCTGCAAGGAATCATTGACAAGGTTTATAAAGAAAAAACTAAGACAGAAGTGTACAGTTCCAATTAATATGAGTAAATGATATTTCCTACCTCATCAATACTATTTAACTCGAATCTTGTAGTGGATGGAGTGTTCATTGTAGTAGCTCCGTCATCAACATTGCTGTATAAGTATCCTGAAGTCTTAGAGTTTGGAGTGTCGTCAAACATATTGTTCATATTTGGTTTGCATGTATTATTTTTGGAAGGATTATGAATCCCACGGTCTGTGGGTGTAGTTCTTTTAGTATTTGGGCTACTAAATAAGCTCTTTCATTAACTAGCAGTAGCCCGTCCACCACCTTCAAGTTCAGTATCATCTTGTACAGTGGACCGGTTTGGTTGATTTTTTGGGCATGTTGTTCTTGTGTGTCCAACGCATCTATAAACATCAAAGTTTATTTGTACAGCACATAAAAGATGTAAATGATAATCTATTTACTGTTTCATTTCTATACTACTTATAAATTGTAATGTTGTTTTATTTGACATTGTTTTTTTGGTTTGTGTAGGATTTATTTGGTTTTGGAACGGGTCATCAATTTTAGTCAAATTGGTTTGGGGTTGTGATCTACTAACCTTCTCAAGTTAATTATTTTTCGGTTGTGTAATAGTACAGTGATAACAAAAACTGTGTAACCTTTTATTTTTGGTGATAACAACTACTGCAACAATTTTGTTTCTGGATAACAAACTGATAACAAATGTTGTACCTATTATGTTTCTGTGATAAGTTTTTTTGTACCCATTACGTTTCTGTGGTCAGTTTTTTTGTAGCTATAATATTTTTGTGATCAATTTTTTTGTACCCATTATGTTTCTGTGATAAGTATCTTTGTACCTTTGTTGTGCCAATATCAAGAAACATTGTGGCTCTAATATGCATGTGAATTTTAGGTAAATAAAAGTTGTGTATAAGAAATTACCTGCAATAACCACAGTGCTTTAAATTTTGTTTGCTGCTGCGTACCCCTTTACTTCCCTTTGTTTTGACTGGGGCTGAGTCTTTTACACCAAAACAGGTACTAAACTCTACGGTCCCCTTCTTCTTCTTCCATAGGTCCTTCAAGTGGCATGTTAGTTCTATGACTGTATCATTTACATCGGCCCATCCTTCCTCCGTTAAGACAGCATAGTGTCCCATGTCTTCACACCTTGAATTAAACAAATTGAGACATGCAATTTGACTTTAAGTGTGCTAAAAATTATTCCTTTATAGAGATGTGCATTTTGCTATTTTCACCCATTATGGGCCACTTTTCAACTATCTTGGTGTGATACAACTAAGAGGGATTTCCTACATGTATTCATTTTTCATTAAACATATCATATGGTAGCAAGGTATTCCAACTGACTCAAACCGCATGCAAGAACACGTAATTGTCCCCTCATGGTGATCTGGAATAACATTCCATTGCGAAGTGGGCTATGGATATTTGGACAGGTAAAATTTAACATACGTCAGCCCATTCACTCTTTCCACAACAAAGAACTTATTCTCATGCTTAATTTCATCACCAAACATGATAAAAATTGATCTAGTGAATATGTTGGTAGCATGCTCCTCAATGGGTCTCGAGTTTGTGGATATAACTGGATATGTTTGTTCCATATCATTGTGCGCCTTTGATTTGGTTTATCATAATTTTTAACAAACTCATAAAGGCCCATTCGGATTTTAAGAAAGCCTTTTAAAAACTAATTAATCCCTTTGCACCTTTGTATGCTCTTCATACTGGCAAAAAATTAGCCCCTCATGTATGCCTCAGCCCAAATTGAACACTTTTCATACATCTCTATCATCCATTTGTTACGATGTAGCCCATACTTGTCAAGTAACTCTTGCCATGATGTGTCAAACTCTTCGCCCATGCAATTTTTCTTCATGCATTTGTCAAAATCTTTACCAAACCCTGCGACAGAGATGTTTGTAATGGAATTCCATTGTATGTGCCATTGGCACAACCGATGTGATGAGTTAGGAAGAATGCGAAGAAATGCCTTCCGCATTGCCTTGTCTCCATCAGTTAGTACAAAAGTTAAAGCCTTCCCTTCATTGCTTCAAGTAAGGTCTCCAAAACCCAAATGTAGGTATTTATGGTTTCATCGACCAATAATGTGCAACCAAAAATTCTAGTTTGGAAATGATTATTGACGCCTGCAAGTATGACAAACGGTTTCCTATAAGCATTTTTTCAGTAAGTTATATCAAATGCTAGGACATCGCCAAATCTGTCGTAGAAAATACGGGATCTTGTATCTGTCCAAAACAACCTAGACAATCGATGCTCCTTATCCACATCAAACTTGTAATAAAATTCTGGATCGCTCTCACCTTTAGAGCACAAATACGCTAGTGCTCCCGCTCCCTCAGCATCACCATCTATAAGTTTTGATGTACGTTTAGCTTCAATGTAGTTGTACAAGTCCTTCTAAATGAACCCAACCTTCTCATACAAACCCGCTTGATGTACAATGTAATCCATTATCTTATATGGTTTGATACCAACACTCTGCATTGAACAAATTTGAGCTTTGTCTATAGTCTGGACTTCCCTGTGCGACCGGAGGAAAGGCACACATTAAGGGGTACATAGCGGATGGTTGTGGTCTTTAAAAAACTTTGTCACAACATAATATTACTGAGAAGCTCTATGCAATTTGATATAGAGGTGTGCACCACATCCAACTCTAGTTAGGGGTTTGGGCTCCATCGATCTGTCTTCACGATCTAAATAATTTTAGGACTTTCCCCTTCTTTTGAACATACCAAACGTCTCGATAACACTAATTTGTCCCTTTCGTATTTCATTGAATCCATCTATATACTAAGACCCACCACCTTCGCATAACAATTGTAAAATATTTCAGCTTTAGCCACAGATTTGAATGTCATGCGTATGACTTCATCTACAGTCAATTCATATAGTGCTTGGTCCAAAGCACATTCGAAGGTTTGTTGGACGACATTACTTTGTTCAACTTGTGAATAATTATTGTCAACCCCGGTATGAATATTATATGTGTATTCCAATTCGCTTTCATCATCTGAATTATTTCCCAAACATGTTTCTTCATCGACCTCTATGCATACTGAATTTCCCTTAGATCTCCACATTCCATCCATTGAAATTTATCCTGTTACAAAACAAACAACAATTAATAAATGAAAGTATGTGTATAAGAAATTTTTGTTTTTGTACCCTTATTGTTCCAAGATTAAGAAATATTGTACCATTATTGTTTCATGATTAAGAAATTATGTACCCTTGTTGTTTCTTGATTAAGAAATTTTGTACCCTTGTTGTTTCTTGATTAAGAAATATTATACCATTGTTGTTTCATGATTAACAAATTATGTACCCTTACTGTTTCATAATAATTTTGTACCCTTGTTGTTCTAAGATTAAGAAATACCATACCATTGTTGTTTCATGATTAAGAAATTATGTACGTTTGTTTCATGATTAAGAAATTTTGTAGTTTCTTGATTAACAATAGTAATTGTTGTTCTAATATTGTTCCACAATATTATTGTCACTTAATGATAAAAAAACTATAAAAGTGAGAATTTTTAAGTGATGGGACAACTCACTGGAACTCTCCAGATCCTACTATTGTGTTTCGTAAAATGACAACTTTTTTAGTGATGTGACTAAACTTTCGACTTTCTAAGTGATTAAGAGATGTCAACAACTCACTAGAACTGTCCGTGAAATTACAACTCAGAGATTTTTTAAATGATGGGACAACTCACTGGAACTGTCCATCATATCCTATTCATAGTACTGTCCCTTCTATGAAATCCTTAGTGATAGTAGGTGTAGTCATTTTCAGGTTCAAGCAATAGTACAATTTATACTCTATAAAAAGCAATAGGCGTTGCAAGCAACAACACAATTCATACTCTATACTGTGTACTCAAATCTCCCTAGGATGAGAAAAGGTAGAGGTGGAGGGAGAAGTGGAGGAAGGAGAAGAAGGGCTAGTAATGCTCCTTCAATTACCAATATATGGCATATATATTGCTTTTACACAGATCCTGAAGAGCAAACTTAGTATGGCAAAAGACGTCCTTTTGTCAATACCCCAATACCTTATAATTTTTCTTTCTCCAATGTTGGCCACATAATCATTGGTGACGCTCACACTCAACTACCAAACAATGAAATTCTGATTGGAGATGATCTATGATGGACAAAATTGTTTAGCATTAGGTGTGAGTGCGGAGTATATTGTCGTTGGCACGGGTTGCCAGTTCCAATTTTTCACGCTGCTAATTTGATGCAAAATCCAAATAGGGTGATGATCGAGTCATACGTTTGTTGAAGCACGAGATTCGACAAATGAAATGATGATGGCATTGTTTTAACACAATCAAAGATACAAAAAAGTATTACGACCCACCAGTCTTTGCCATACAAGATATTAAAGATGATCCATGTCACGCTGATGTATATCCCATGTAACATCGCGTATTTTCTTGATATAAATATTCATTTTAAAAAAATAATGTTAATGAGGCAACCTAAATAAGTGTACTGGTTGTGTGTAGTTATATTTTTATGGTAATTTTTTTATCTGTGGTATTTATTTTAATTATTATTAATTACTGTGTCAAATTTTGTAGAGCTAAGTGTTGGAATTAAGTTGCAAAAATTTAAGTTGAACAAATTATAAGAGTTGATGTTTTTATTTTTAAGTAGTGCTTAGAGGCCCGTGAATGGGTTAAATTATGTTTTTAACATTTAAATTAAGTACCCGGGTCATGTACACCCATTGGGCTACTCATTTTAGTAGTTTGGAATGTATTTAGGACACATATGAAGCCTTTTTGTGATGCCCTTAGACAAAAAATGGGATTTACATGTTTGTGTGTGTTTTATTGATAAGTGTTGTGTGTGTAATATATACATATATATATACACATATATTAAACCCTAGCTCCCATTTTAACAACAAAAAAAAGGAAAGAGAAGAAAAGAAAAGAAAAGAGTGAGCAGACGTAGAGAGAGAGAAAGAGAAGAAGAAGAAGAAGAAGAGAATAAAAAGAAGAAAAAAAAACAGACGAACCCCAAGGTTATGTTTTGGGTAATCATCATCAACCTTGAAGCCCTAAATCGGTGAGTTAAGCTTTTGTTTTGAATATATATGTATTTGAATCCAAGTGTAAACTAGGTTTCACAATTAAGAATGATCTTTGTGATCTTATTATTGTAGTTATGAATATGTGACTATTTCATTAATCTAAATTTACGGTGGCTGGATGTGAAAATAATTCATATAAAATCATGGTTATAGAATTTTGGAATTCTTCTCGCATGTTCCATGTAAAACGCGATTCTGCACGTGTTTCGTCTAATGGTATTTTTCCCGGTTCTGCACCGTTTGGGTAGAAAATTAATATTACAGTAGCGGTTTTATGCAGTAAAACAATGCTTATTTGCTTAATTATGTGCTTGGGTGATTTCATACTCATTAATATGAATTAATGTATTTATATTTGGAGATATATGAGTTCTCATGTATAACGGACTTTGTGAAATCGTGACTGTTCTAAGGCTTATGTCAATTATGTTTTTGTGTGAGCTCGTACCCGTTAATATGTTTAACGTAAATTTAGTTTGAGATATATGAAATTGCTTATGATGTTGGGCTTTGTGAAAACGCGGGTTTGTGATGGGCTGTGTGAAGTCTTTAAATAGAATTTAAATGGTAGGAAAATCCTTAGAGTTCACCACTACTTCGTTATGTGTGGTTTGGCCACCGGTGCTAAGTGATCTCCGAAATTATTACTGTGTGTATTTGGCCTTTACTGTGTGATTTTCATAGCCTTATGCTCGGCTACAATTTTTTGTCTCATGATAGATAAACAAAGATTATTTTTGACGTCGTTAATGTAATGTCTAACATTTCTTTATAAAGCTAAAGTCCTGTGACACCCCTAGGGAATTTGGTGTCGAAGTCGATGTTAGAATTATGTTAGGAGACACACGGGATATGTGTGTAGGCTGAATCGTGGTTGGGTGGCCGAGGTGGTGAACATGAGGTATTAAATTCGAAATTGGAGTTATTAAAATTTTAAAGTGTTGTTGGACTTCGAAATTTTGTGTAGATTTCTTCGTTCACTTTTAAATTATGAAAATTCAATATGATGTACTAAACATGATTCTGAGTTACTTTTGGGGTTTCAGTTTAATCATAGACTGTGTCTTAAGTTTTGAATTATGTTTGATGGATTGTTATATGAGAACTTATTTTAATTATAGTGTAGCTAAATTATATGGTGGAGAGTATTATAATTAGCTCTTAGAATTTTAATTTAGAAAGTCGGGATGTATATGATTAGAACTAGGGTAATCTATTTTGTAGGATGATGGGCCCACTAACTTTTATGCAGGGTTGGCTCACCATAGATTTTCGATTGATAAGTATTCAGTCGGTATTATTCGGGTTCGGAACCATTGCAACCACATTAAAGGAAACTACCCCTCTGTCCTGAAATGTGTGTGGAACTCTTGCTTTAACTCAACAGGGATTCTCTGTGATAGCGTTGTTTATTTCCTGTGTGACGATAATGTATGATGTGATGTGGTTAAATTTTCTTTGAGAGTAATTTTTTTTTTTTTTTGCAGTCTATGGGACACCGTTGTTCCCTAAGACTCGTTTTATATTTTTTTTGTTAACTCATACCAGTATTTTATATACTGCCCCGGTTCGTAACGCATTCAGGGTGTTTCTATATGAAACGTAGTCAAATGTATGTGCAAGTTTAGCATTTTAAGATTTTCTTTGGAGCTTCTATTTGGGTGAAGAGATTTTCGCAGTGTAATTTATTATTAGAGTTGTACTTATTTTTGTTGTACTTGATTGTATTTCTAGCAGTGTGGGCCACTCATGTATAATTGTAATAAAAATTGTATATTAGGTATTGGGAACGTTGTAGTTGCTATGACCAATGGATGTATAGATTTTATGCTTATTTACTTTCTTTCCGCTTAACTCTGTAAAGAGGGTTTTATTGAATGAAAATAATATTTCTTTTGTAAATCGAAAGGATATAATATGTGTAATGGAGTTTAATTTCTTTTATAATAAAATGGACATTTGGGAATACAGGCTTAATAATTGTGAGTTTTATTTAAAACAAGATCATGTGCTTTTATTTAATGGATATTAAATTTTGTTTTCAATATAATCATTTGTTAACCTGTATGAGGATTTCACCCTTGGGGAGTTAAAGGGGAAGAAGAGAGTGGATGGTCATCGTTCGCTTCATTGGTCGAATTCGTTTGGATTGGTGAGTTAAACTTATGTTTTGAATATATATATATTTGAATATATATGTATTTGAATCTGTGTAAACTAGGGTTTACAATGAAGATTGATTTTTGTGATCTTGTTTAACTTTCAATGCTTGTCACTTGCATGATGAATATGTGAACTCATGCATAACATTATTTTGCATTGCATAGTAGTGCATACATATTTTTGATATGTAGAGTAATTGGGGGAATTGGAAGTTGTCATCGACACTGTGGTAGTGGGTCAGAGCTATAGGCTTGCAGTTTTATTTGGATTCAGTTTATGTTTTGGTTATGTATTATCTATGTGTTAGTTATGTGTTTTGCTAAGTGTGAATTGTATGCTTTAGAATTTGTACATGAATAACGTTTAGCATTTTTTTGTTGAATAATCAAATAGAAGGATGTTTGTTTAGTACTGCATGGTAGTGCATACATGTTATTGTCATATGTGATAGTGGTGGAGAGTTGGAGGTTAAATCAAGAAGTGGGGTTTTGACAAGTATTTTATATAGAATGGAAGCTATGCATGTGGTTGTCCAGGCCTATAATATGGTATCTTCTTCAAGAATAGAAGCTGAGTTGTGACCATATTCTTCAGCTATCGTCGTATTATTCTTACCCGAATTTCTCATATTATCAGCGGAGGCATTCTTTATATTATTTGACTTATTATCAATCGGCTTCTGATGAGGTATATTCGGTATTTTGGACTTCTTATCATGCTGCTACTTATTGTTGACCGGTATTCTAAGATACAACCTATTATTTTTATATATGTCCGACAATTCTACTATGGTTCTTTGAAGCACCTATCAGACCCATGGTATTCTTTTATCTATAACAACTATTATGCAGTTGGATGGATGTCGATTTATTTTCAACAAGAAGTATTATTCTCTCGGTCTAATGATATTCTACATTCTAGAAGACGTTTGCATAACAGTAGTATTCAACATCCCGAAGAGGAGTAGCACGGGACATGGTAAGAGGTGAACATGTGCATATAGTTGCATTTAAGTAAATTACACTCCTATACGATAAACATGTTTTGATAGTATCTATGTGCTTGAATGAAATTGTGTGCTTACTCGTATTGGTGTTCATTTCATTTTGTGTTTATCTTCCTCTAAATCTCGGGACGAGATTTCTTTTAAGAGGTGTATAATGTAACACCTATTGCTTTAAAAAAAAAACACACACACACACACATAATCATTTATGATGATGCCAAAATCTAGGTAAGAATAATTTGGAGAGAGATGGACACGATGAATTTTGTATATGGTTCGGCCCCGTTAATGAGGTGACCTGCGTCCACGGGTGCGTCGGTGCACTTTCACTAACAGATCACCAGCGGCTATTGGTGAGCCAACAGATTAGGCGGCACTACCAACCAAACCGACTGGGTATATCCGTATGAGTGAATATAATATGTTATTCTTTAATGTGATCCCCTTCAATGGGGGTGAGTGGCCTCTTTTATAGGTGAAAGAGACTACCCGTACAAGGTAAGTTTGCAGATTAGGAAGCCTAATCTGATAACAACCGATTTACACGAATTTAGGAGAGTTTCCTAAGCGGTTTATGAAACCACTTGCTCCTTCTATTTAGACTTCTAGCTGGGATAGGAAACTATCTGGCTGCTTGCTGGGCAAGCAACCACGCATTGTGGAGGTACGCCCATGTGGGGCTAGCCCAGGAGCGGACGCCCGGGCTTTAGACCGAACCGGGAAATTTTGTGTAATGCCCCGAGATGGTTGGGTAGTCAGCCCAGATTCAAGGTGACTTGGCTTCTCTTTGCTGAGGCAGCGAGGCTTGACTTTGACCTGATAGTTTTGTACATATCAGCTACCCCC
The DNA here is from genome assembly GCA_033977485.1 of Hydrangea macrophylla. Taxonomy (NCBI): domain Eukaryota; kingdom Viridiplantae; phylum Streptophyta; class Magnoliopsida; order Cornales; family Hydrangeaceae; genus Hydrangea; species Hydrangea macrophylla. The sequence continues at coordinate 4,294,890 of CM066990.1, read as the reverse complement.
TATTTTCGAAACTGATGTGATGCTCTATCAGATGAGGTTTGAAAATTAAGACTGCCTCTGAAAAATCGGCTGGGAAAGAGGCCGGGATCTTACCCGGGGCGTGACCGGCCATGCTGGTCAATCAGGGTCCGAACCGAGCGATGGCTCTGAGGCCCCGAGGCCGAAGTCTGCTACGCGTCAGTTAGTGGTTAGCTTGGTCAGGATCCAGCGAAGTCGGTGTTGACATAACCGGCCAGTTGTATGGTAATCGGAATGTCACGTCGCGCATTCAATGCACGCACCATTTGAGACGACACTTCACGTGCCCGAGGTAACAGATGTCAGGCAGTTTAAGCCAGAAAGCTTCGCAGCTATTGGATTGGGTTTGATCTGGGCCGTTGACGTCGTGTATATAAGGAACACTTGTCCATTTCGTTCATTCTTGCTGCCAAGTGATAGAGACAACCGAGCAGTTTTGAGAGCGAAAGTTCCCAACCGAGCCTCCCGAGCCCTTTTCCCTGCCTTATTTCTTGTAAGTCCCTATTTCCCAGTTCATTTCGCTGTTTCCTTCCATATCTTCTTCTCTTTTCCTCTTTGGAGTGAGGCTGGAGATAGCGAATCTACTAGGGCTAAAGTGGGAGTGGGATTTTTTCTTCTTAAGGTTTTGTTCTTTCTTTAGATCAGGTGGCACGTTAGGTAGGTTCAACCGAACGGGCTGTCTCGGGGTAGTTTTAACTGAGTGTCACCTCACTTTAAGTACCTTGTACTTTTTGCCCTTTAGATTGATAACCTTACCCCCTTTGTACCTAAGACTCAGAGTTCTTGACTCATACCTAGGTCATCATTTGCTTCCTTGCCCAGTCACCGAGACCCTAAGGATATGTCACTCTAGTTTTGACTCGTCTTCCAGGTCGGAGGATGAGCGGTGTATGTCAGGGACACCGAACACAAGTCTAAGTCCACCCTCTACGACCCCCTCTGATCACCATAGTGAGGGCAAAATCCTGATCCGTCTATCTGACGATGAACCGAACCAGGAGGCCTCCATTGCCTCTGTTTCCTGGGGTTCAGGTGATGAGACACCGGGGGAGGCTGACCCCAAGGTTGTATTTGCTTGTGAGTTTACTCCATCTATCCTGTGTACTCAGGATCTTAGTCGGATTAGGGATAGATATGCTATCCCTGACCATTTCTCCTTGGCCATAAATCTCGGCGGCGCCCATGTCTACCAGCGAGGCTTTATCACCCTATATGAGGATGCCTTCATGGAGGGCTTTCGCATTCCTCTACATCTAGTCGCCCGGGATGTCCTGATCTACCTTGGGATTGCTCCTGAGCAGTTAGCTCCGAATGGCTGGAGGTTCCTGATGGGGTCCATCTCTCTATGGCCCCAGCTCTTCGGGTATGAATTCACCCTTCACGAGTTCCTATGGGCGCAACGACTATTCTCCATGCACAGAGGTCGGATTCTTTTCTCTGGCAGCCCGGCAGGGGAGGAAGATCAACATCAACTGCCCGAGTAACAACAAGGGGTAGAAGTCTAAGTTCTTTCAAGTCTCCACCCTAGGGCTCTACGATCGGGTCCTAGGAAGCCAGCTGAGGACCTCCTGGGCGGGGGAGCTGAGGGGTAAGCTCCCCCAGCATTCTTCCTCCTCTTTTTTTTCTGCTTTGTTTTGTTTTTGAGATTAGCCTGACTACTGACTGTCTTCATGCTTTGCTTTGCAGCGGGGTCGGTCAATCCTCCTAACATTTTTGAGGAGTGCCAGGACCAGATCCAACACCTGGCCAGTTTCCCTACAAACTTCTGGAACTTACTAACCCGGACGAGAGAGTTTGTCACCACCTACACCCCAGACGAGCCCGTTGAAGCTGCAGTCTTTTCCCATCATTCCTGGTAAGTGCTCGGGTCAAATGTCTTTCCCGTTGTACTTTATTCATATTTTCTTTTTGTTGATATTGTAACCTTCCCTTTGCAGAAATGGCCCCAAAGAGGGATTTGGAACAGTTAAGGGCCAGGCAAGCCGCTGCCACCGCCGTCGCAGCCACCTAGTTGGTGCAGAGCCTGGGAAAAAGGCCAGAGTCCGAGGCCTCCAAGAGCGATCGTCTGCTAAAGCAGATCCGGTATGGGATGGCGAACCATCCGGAACCCATGGGGACGTCTACTCCCCAGGTGGTAGCGGTGGAAGAGGTAGTTACTCAGACGGACATGCCATCCGGGTTACCGATAGGGGGACCTGCGGAGATCACGGAGAGGGTTAAGCCCGTCCTCATCCCCAGCCAAGTGGGAACGTGTACAAGCTTGTCTCCTGAGGACTTTCAGGGATGGCTATATAGCCTCTCTCATTTGGTAAGCACTTCTGCCTTGACTCATTCATCACCACAACTTTCCCTACGTTCCCCTTGTTAACTGGCTAGTTTGGGTTTCTTACGGGTCGGCTATATGGCTGCTGGTGCAGAGTCCATCCTGCCCTCCTTGGTCGGGAGGGCCACCACCGCTGAAGTCGCCCTGTCGCGAGAACAGGCGGACTCAGATGTTGGGAAAACTGCCCTGGCATTGGAGAAGGACAAGACTAAGGCCTTAGCCCTAAGTCTTGGTGCGGCCCAGGCAGATCGAACGACCGCTCTTGCTGATCTAGATGCTTCTCGAGCCCTCACGGCGGTGACAGAGGCTCGAGCGAAGGCTCTAGCTGAGGCGACAGTGGTGGGGTCCTGTTTGCAATAAATATCTGGTGTTGGTGTGTGCTGGGCGTGCCAGAGTCCACGTGGACTCAAAAAGAGGTTGAGGCAACCTAATCTAACTTCTAAATCAAACGACCGCTAACAAATGTGATTTACTAACAGTAAATGGGTCTTCACTCTACTCTGATGCAAGTAAGTAAAACTACAGATGGAAAGCAAGAAACAAATTAATTACTGGAAATCAAGAATACCTTCAACGACAGCTTCATTGATGGATTTAAATACGATTACAATCACTAAAGCAAAGCTAAGAAAAGAAACTCTCAAAAATCACTCAAGAACAAAGTATTGTTATGAGGAGAAGATAAAAAATCTGCTAGAGCAGAAGTGGCGTGTGTGTTAGCCCCTCTAAATATTGCACACCCTGCTCTATTTATAGATTTTTGGAGTAACCGCTGTCAATGGTAGTGGGTAAGTGGGTAGTGGCCCCTGATTTCTAGGCACGAATAGGTTATTGTATGCTCTTTCTGCCTCATGACCAGCTCCCATGATCTGTAGTGTACCCACCTTTGCCATGTTCTCTTTTCGTGCAACTACTTTTTCTTCCAGCTCAGCATATCTTGTGCCCACGTTCTTCACTTCAACCGTCCAAAGATCTAGTTTCATTTTTTCTTTGAACTGCCTGACGTATACTAGCTGAAATACCTCGGTCTTAATTCTTGTGAGTTATCCGCTACCCTATCGGTATCGGTGACCGATATCTTCACGTGGATACCTCTCTAGATCTTTACCTGTTTATCAAGCCCGATCTTGTGCCACTCATATACTGTTGGTCACTCTCAGATCCTATAACATCAATCACTCAATCATCGGCCTTATTCGTTGAGGCCGATGTATTTTCACCGATCCCCTCTTACGTTGTTTGCCCTTCAATCTCGGTCTTAGATATTATGACCGAGGTATCCTTTGGGTCTTTAACTACGCTTGTGCCGGGGATATGTTACTTCGTAGATGGCCCTTAATTACTTCGGCCTTATCCTGTCCATTTTCCATTTGATGACCTCATTATCCCATGTGCTTGTCTTGTGCCTTGAGAAACCCTAAATTAGGGTGTAAACAATGCCCCCCAAACGTCTTGTCAAACGTTGCGTCAGTCAGTTTGATGAGACGTTTGAAATTCAAACTTAATATCACCCTGCAGTTGACGGCGTACGGCTCCACGTGGCATCCTCCCCATTGATCTTCCTGCCTCGTTTCCAGAATCGAGGCACACCTCTTGGGAACTCGTTCCCAAATCATAATGACCCCCTTTCTGTCTTCTATATAAGTCCCTTACCCTGGTCATTTTCCATACTTGCTTTCTTGCCTTATTACTTTCTCAGAAAATTTTCTCTCTTTCTAAATCTCCATGGCCTCCTCCTCTGCTCCCAGTCTCTCTCAAACCGCCGGCGCCACTTCTTCTTCTCCCGCTGCTACTGATACTGTGCCGGTAGTAAAGACAAATGCTACCGCCGTTAAACAAGCCCTTGAGACTATTCCTGGGCTAATAAATCCTCAGGTATTGACTCCTCTCCCTTCCAGTTCTTCAATAGGACTTGGTCCGTCCTTTGATTCTTTTCCCCCATCTTCTTTAGATCCCTACTTCCCTCTGGTTGTAGAAAAAAAAGAACTGCTCTATCAATCCCCCAACTTTGATTGGGGCTCCCTGTATGCCCCTTCTAATCCCTTGCGAAATTGGCCTATTCCTTCTCCTGACTGGATTTCCTGGGTGGACCGGGTGGCGGAGGTGAAAAAGGACCTATGGAAGGCTCTTGACATCTATGATGCCATTATGCTTAGTCGAGAGAGGTTTTACCTTGATAAGCCTCTCTTCTTTTCCTCTCTCTTCTTCTGGTCGACCTCGGCCAATGCTTTCTTTTTCCGCTGCGGCCTTATGAGTCCAACAATTCAAGACGTTTGTTTCCTCACCGGTCTTCCTGCCCATGGTGAGGAAATTACTCCTAACCTTTCATCTGAACTTGAGTTTGAATATCCTAGGACCACATCGGGCAAGGGTTCTCGTGTTATTACTGGCTTTGGCCTTTTTATCTCGGCCTGTATGGAACAGGGGGAAGTCACTGATCGAGAACATGTTGCCTTCTTGATCTATTGGCTGAACCGGTTCATCTTTTGCTCGGCCTCATATGGCATCACTAAAGAATATACCCACATTGCCCTTGCTCTTGCCTCGGGCACAAAACTTGCACTTGCTCCTCTCATTCTTTCCCACCTATACCGTGGCATTCTTGAATTCATTTTTCAGATTTTAAAAATTCGGGAGGAGCCCTCTGGCTCCTTCAATGTTGGCTGCAAGCCTATTTTCCCGAGAAATGTCTAGTCGATAACTTCGACCCGGCTACTCTTCCCGAGGATTCTTTTGCCTTTGCATTTCATTTTGCCGGATTTGGTCCGAAGGGCCTCTCTTTTGATCATCTCTTTTCCTTTTTCTACGAACTCATGGGGAACCGATCGCCCCAACAATTTCTCCCCTTCCACCCTCGTCTTCGGTGCCCGAGATGGCTTCTTTATGGTCCGGGTCAAGCTCCTGAGGTCGAGAAAGAAATTCATGAGGAAATCTGGGCCAGCTTTTTAGTTGGCCGAGATCTTCTGTACAGTCCGGTCCTACCCCAGCATAATAACAAATGTGGGGTGGAATATTATAATGCCCCTGCTTTAGCCCGACAATTCGGACTAAGACAAATAATCCCCATTCCTCCCTTCCGAACTTTCAACCGTTCCATGGCAGGACGGTCACTTTTTGCTGACCTGGTCAAGGTCGAGAAGTGCCGGTCATTCAGCAGATCGGCCATAGAAGGATTGGAGTTTTTCCCATTTGAAGAGCTTCCTTCAACCTCCACCGAGTTTGAAACTTGGTGGTCCAAAGTTTTATCGGGTTTACGTTCTGAGCCCATTTTTTCTATACTTGCACGTATTTCTCCACCTGTTACCGAGAAACCAGCTCGTTCTGCTAACCCTTCTATGGTTCAGGCTGCAGGTAGGAAGAGGAAAGCTAGTACCTTCAAAGGTAAATCTCCGTACCAAGCCGTACTTGCCTTCGAAAAATTCTTTAAATTCAAATTTGACCCCAGATATCCCGAGATCATGCGGTCCAATATGAAGTGGCATTTGAGGGCACTTGAGTAGGGACACAAGGATAAATCAGCAAGGGCATACAAAAAGTACCTCCAGACGGTTGATTATTCATCTGTCATGCCCTTTGAGCAGTTCCTCAAGCCCTTTGAATGTCGTCCACCTCCTTTGCCCGAGGCCGATTTTGCAATTGCCATTCCGATGGTGGAAAAGCAAGCATCACCACTGGAACCTTGGGAGAGAGTTACATATACCGGATGGCATGATCTCGGAGCGGTCGATCATTCATCGACCATAAGGGTTGTAGAAACTGGAGCACCAGTTTTAGGTATTCTGTCCTTTTTGTTTCATATCAGCCTTCCCTTTCCCTAACTGATTTTATATTTATTCTTATTCAGAGGCCCTTCCTAGAGAGAATCCCTCTGGCGCGACCGATATCGAGTCAGACGAAGATATCCCTCTCTCATCTCGGCAACGTCGTAACGTTGCCACGGCTACCGTTAAATCGGCCAAGGTATTCGAATTTTCCTTATTTGGTTTGCTTTTGTATATGAAAAATTGAGGCTGATCAATACTTGTTTTGATGTTAGGGGGCCCGGAGTACTACTGCCAAGAAGACTGGCCAGGCAACGATGAAGCCTCCAACTACTCGGGCTAAGATGCCTCCGCCTCCAAAGTCTCCTCTAAAACCTCCAACTCAAACATCCTCCCCAGCTGCCCCTGTGGAGACAGCCCCTCAGATGACCTATGATCAGCTGATGGCCGAGCTCCAACGGTTAAGAGGGCTGGACAAGGCTAGGCAGGCCATCCTTCGTGGTGGGGCCGATATATTGTCACCTGCCACTGACAGTATCGGGGCTGGTGATGCCTTGGGAACTACTAAGGATGAGAGGCCCTCTGGATCGGGTCGCGATGATCCCATCGAACTTAGCGATCCTGAAACTCCTCAGGATACTGAGGTCGTGCGTGGGCCATCTGTCCTTGATCAGCCTCCTTCAACCGATGTTTCTCATACTGAGACATCGGCCTCGCCACCGGTACAAGTCCAGGCACCCGCTGTACCACCACCACAACCGGCGACTTCCTCGACCAACTCTCCCTCGGTCCAGGTAGCTTAACTCATCCAATGACTTTCTCCTGATTGCTCCGTTATTGTACTTGTGCCTAATAGTTGTATATTTGTGCAGGTTCCCAGGTCTTTTCCCATTCCTGATTTTAGTTCGGTTACTTCCATTGATGCCTTCTTCGCTCTTCTTGACCCTGAGAAGCTGCTTCAGGCCGAACCCATGGTAGCTCAGGCCAGCGCTGCTCCCTCCACGGCTTAATATCAGAGGGCTGAGGAATGGTTCAGGACTACTGTTCAGAGGAAACTTTCCCAGCTTCCTGATTTCGAAGAATTTCATTCGGCTATCACTACAAGAAAAACTGCTATTTATGTCACTTTTAAAATTGTATTTATGTCACTTTTACTTTGAATGACATAATTATTTCTCATGTGTGTCTTTTATGTCGCTTTTTAAGTTTTTATGTCGGTTTTTAAAAAAAGTGACATAAATAATGACATTTTTATGTCACTTTTTAATAAATCGACATAAACACAGCAATTCTTATGTCAGTTTTTTAAAAAACCGACATAAATAATAACACTTTGTTATGTCATTCTTGCAAAAAATGACATAAATAGTTTACAATGTTCAAAAATGACATAAATAATATTGCGGTGGCAATTTTGTAAATAACATGAAGTTTATTTGAGAGTATGAACACACTGTATAAAAAAGCGACATAAAAGGTTTAACTTATAACCCTAGCTACTTCCATTTTTTTCATTCAGCGCGCCCAAAACGAAAAAGAAGAGGGAAACCGACCTCTCCCTCTCATCGATCGTTGTTTTTGTTGCTCACAGACCATCAGCAAGTCGCCGCCACTATCATCAAACGGCGCGGCCGCCACCATCACCACGCCACCACCATCATCATCAAGCCGCCGCTGGTGCTCACTCGCCGCCACTGCTAACAGACCATCGCTGCCGCCGCTTTCCCCCCAGGTTTCTCTCTCTCTCTCTCTCTCTCTCTCTCTCTCTCTCTCTCTCTCTCTCACACACACACACACACACACACACACATACACACACACACACATACACACAGAGAACCCCGACGCCGGCGACTGATCTAAGATACAAGCTTTAATATCTATAAATTTTTGGGTCTATTATTATATTGGCTTGGTGGCTATGTTGGGATTTGAGTTTTGCTTGATTTCTGGTTTGGGGTTGATGTTTGTGTTTCCTTTTTTTGGTGTTCTTTTTGTTCACGGGGCTTTGTTTTGGTCAGGTTTGTAAGGGGTTTTGTGTGGGGGGGTTCTGCTATTTGCAAGGGTTTTTTTTTCCCTCTTTCAGCTAGTTATTAGTGAAATCTTTGATTTTGCTGTTAAAAAGAAAGAAATTTGTAAAGATTTCTTAACGGTTACCATTTCATCTGGAATTCTAAGGACAAACATGGAATTTTTTCTTTGGAGAAAATAACACAAGATGAAAACTATAGCACCTTCTTCTGATGAATGACATGTGTTGAGGCCATTTAATCTAGAAGAACATAACCTGAAAAGGAAATTGAAATTCTTGTACCTTTGAAATTGTTCTTGTTATTTTTGTATCTATTAGAATGTACATGCTGTCTAATGGAGTGTATTATGAATTCTGTTCAGCTGATAGCCTGGGGGTGGCCTTTGTTTTTGCACAATTTGGTGTGTGTATATCTGCAGAATTTTGGCTACTGCTTAGTTTTGGTCTCTGTAGGGAGCTTTCTTTTTGGGTTTGGCAACTTTATGGATTGCCTTTTGGTTGTTATGCTTATGGCCTTTTGTCCATTTTAATAATGATGATGCTGAGCAAAAAAAATTAGAATGTACGTGCTTTCATTGGGTTTGATTTCGTCAGATTTGATTTTGCAATTTTGTATCTGCATAAACCTTATTGGAGACTTGGAGTACTTAATAAGGTGAGCAAATTTGGGGTTAGCAAAAATGCTCTCCTTATCATATGCATTTTTAACTCTCTAAGCAATTCCTTTGTTTAGGGCTCGCATGGTAACATTTCCTGTTTTGAGTTTTCAGTTTTTTAAAAACGAAAACCAGTTTTGGTTTTTTTTTTTTTTTGAAAAAAAAAAAACGAAAACTTGTTTGGTAACATTGTTGATTTTTTTTTTTTTTTTTAAAAACAAAAACAGGAAACTCAAAACGACTTTTTGGTGTTTTCATTTTTTACCCAAAATTTGAAAACGTTTTTTAAAAACAAAAAACAAAAATGTTACCAAACGAGTTTTCAATTTTCGTTTTCTAAAAAACGAAAATAAAAACAGAAAACAGAAAACGACAACGTTACCAAACGAGCCCTTAGTTTTTATCCTTTGGTTTCTTAGTTCACAGCTTTAAAAACAACTTATGGATTATCAAGATTATGTAAGCTTGATTTGGAGAAAATTACTTTATATTAAATTGGAAAAGAGAGAAAGAAAAGTTTGAATCCAATAAATAAATAAATAAATATTGATTGCTACAACTACTGGTAAATTAATTGTACCAAACTTGAACGTGTTGATTGTGACATGCTATTCCAATCCATACATACTTCTTATCTTTGGGGGCTGTTCGAATTTTGACTATGAACTTATTTTCTTTTCTAGATTTTTTAAAAAAATTCAATGTATCTGGGTTTAACTGAGAATTAGGCTTACTAGTGTTTTTGATTTTTTGTAAAGAAAAATGCATTTACCAAAACATAATTACTTAAAATTTAGGATAAATATCATTGACCTTCTTTAAGGTATGGCCCGACCTCCCCTGGATTTTGAGTAATATCATTTTTGCTCCTTTTATTGTGTAGTATTGTTCAATGTTTATTATAGTTGCTTACTATTTTGCCTTCTCTTTTTCTTGTTTTTAATTTGTGAAAACACGAATCTATTTTTCTGATTTGGTTGTTGCTGTTTTATTTTATTTACTTAGTTTTCCTAAAAGCTATCGTTTGGTTCTTTTCATTTACATGTCTTGAAGCTTTGTGGTGCTGATTGATTGGTGCTCCACGTCCCGAAGCTTTGAGGTAATTTTCGATCCCATTCAAACTGAGTAAAGTTTCTCTTGCTTGTACTTACTAATATAAGCAAGAACCCATCCATTCCCTTTGATCCTCATACATAGTTCTCTCTGGTAATTAACAAAATCTGCTGAACTCATCACCACTTTAGAGTAACTGTACTTTAAATGTTAGTTAAGTTACACAAACTCCAATAAATAGACCATTTTAGAGACTCATTTTTATGTTGATTAGTCAATGAGACTAAGATTATGATCCTCTGCATTTCCATTCTAGATTTTTTTACTATGATGACTGCAATTTTTCCCTTGCAATTTTTTAACCTTTGTGCTTTTATATGTTCATAGTTAAATGTCAATCTGTAGTACACTAGTACTGAATAGTGTAAATTGTTTTAGATTTCTTTTTCTGGTGAATTTAGTTTATCAACTAATGAAATTTCTTCTTATTGCAGTTTAAATCCACGAGTTGTACGCCGAAGGCTAAGGCATGTCGCCTTGAGGTAATTGCTATATTCCACTTTTCTGTGAACTTAGTTCTTGACATCTTATAACCCACGCACGTGTGAGACCCTCTTCCATGCACATCAATTTTAAGACCTCTCGGGCGTGCTTTTATCCATGCAAATGCGTTAAAATAAATAAATATGCCTAACTGTGCATTAGAGCGTTCTCCTAGTTTTCCCCCACTCAACTGACCAATAGTATAGAGTTTAGAGAGAGATGTAAGCATATAGAAGACTCACATCGAGTTCTATTTCCGGATTTGAGTGATAGATGAAATGTTGGGAGTGGTTCATATTCCAGTGAGATAGTTACACTAGGCCCTCGGTCAAATGGGAGGGCCCTCTGGGTCACTGCAGTGATCAAGTGTTAAGCAATGTAGTAAAGAACCTTCCTAGGTGAGTCACAAGGAAACAAAAAGGAAAAGATAACTATAAGCATATGGTTGTTAAGGAATCAGAAAACAATTGGAATTTCAGTATATGGTGGTTAAGCAATCAATTTCAGTTATTACTTCTTGATTTTTTTTATTTAGCTTGACAAAAATTATCAGTTTTGTAACTATGAGCAGGTTTCTTAGCAAATGGTGAGGCAGACCCCGAAATCTCAGAGTGGAAATGGAACCACCATCTTGCATATTGCCACGGGCAAGAAGCAAATTGAGGTATTAATTCCCTTTATGTTTTTTTGAAAATTTTGTTTTCTGTTTCATTTTATGAAATTAAGATGGAACACCATCTTACATATTGCATATTGATGGGGTTGACAACTTTAGTTAACAGAAGTTCGAAGGCTTAAGGCCATAAATCTAAGTAGGGATTTTGAATTTAGAAATATTTAGGTATCTTAGCTTCACTATAATAAAATGATTTGTTTTCTACATGTCACCATAAACATTTAATAGATGTTTGTCATTTTACCGTGTCAATGGCCTTTTCCCCCCCTCAAAATTCCTTGTGTTCACATCTTGCTCTTAGATTATTGTAGCCAAAGTTTGCTCTATTTTCCCCTAATATTTGTAATACTAAATTTTGATTAAAAGTAGCATTTATTTTAAAATCTGCTCATACATGAAAATAAAGCCGATAAACTTGTCTTAGTAGTTCTTTGACTTAAGTCAGCTGCTACTGTGTGCAGATACTTGAAAAGAAAAGCACTATTGGCAGGATGTCTACTGTGTGTACATTAAACTTAGCTTTGTACAATTAAGTTTTACATTAGGAGTGTAATTACACACCTGACCCAAGTTATTCACTAATTCTTCTAACCAATAACCCATATGCTAGAGTATAAGCTAAAGCAATGAGGAAAATGTATTGAAAACAATTAGATTCCAATGAATGGCATTTTGGACAACGAAGCATGAGTAGAAGACATCTCCTGAACCTACAAGTTGAGATATACCAACATAAAAGTCAGCCCTTAGCAGCCCTATATCATCCCCTAGCAGCCCAAAAACAGCACCTAGTAGCCCAAAATCAACCATTCTTCCTTCTTCTTTTTTTGTCTCAGCTCTACCTCCAATCAGCAGCCCCTAGCAGCCCAAAATTAGCCGCTAAATTAGCCCAAAATGGCGCTTTCCGGGGCTGACAAGGATAGAGGAGAGTTGAGGATTCATGAAAGTTCGGATGAGTTTTTGACTATACGATATGTACATATATACAGCCTTGGAATATGATGAATCATCTTTCTATATCTCCAATGTTCCTGTATCTGTAATGTTCAATAGATTTGGTTAGGCTCTGTTCGGTTCATGGATTTAGTGAGGAAAGGAAAGGTAAACAAACACTTTTCTTTCACTTCCCTTCATGGTGAAAATAAACTATATGTTTTGAATTTTCTGAGTCACTTCCCTTCATCTTTTCTTGAATTCCAATTATATTATTTGATTGTTTTTCTAATATATTTGTGCATGGAAGGAAAACACTAGAAAAATAGTTATCCTTCTCGTTTTTGTTTCCTTTTCTTGTTTCTTTAAATCCACAAACCAACCAGAGCCTTACAGAGTTTTATGATTTGAGTGTGAATTTCTGGTGGAATTCAGAAAACTCACTGAAGCTCCTTATAATAAAACCATTGACTGGCAACTGGTACATATTCTGGGCTGATGAGCGAGTTGTAGCTAAAAGTCACACTGATAGCAATTATAAGCTGGCAAAGGATGGCCTCTTGTTGAAGGTATTTTGCCGATTCCTAATGTCACCTTACCAGCATTACGTCTTATTTTTCGTTATTGAAAATGCGAAGTTCAGTTCTCTCATGTAAAAGGACTTTGTCTAATTGCATCAAATGATTCAAATCTGACCAAGCAATGTTTTGAATCTCTTTTGAGATCTGAGTTATAATATTAGAATTGAAATATGTATTTGGCTGCGAAGTACTTAGAAAACCACTTTTCAAGTAAAGTTCTCCCTTCTTATCCATGGTCCAAAAACTCAAACATATTGTACTCTATATGTCACTTGACTCACTTCCCTCCCTTTTGTCTTCCCCCAAATCTATTGAACATTACAGATACATGAATATTGGAGATATAGAAAGATGATTCATCATATTCCAAGGCAGTATATATGTACATATCATATAGTCAAAAACTCATCCGAACTTTCATGAATCCTCAACTCTCCTCTATCCTTGTGAGCCCCGGAAAGCACTATGTTCTTTTTTTTTTTTCCTCATAAGATTCCAGATATTTTATTGTAGTTCTATGGACTGATATCTTAATAGTTCGAGAGATATTCCATTGGCCAAACATACGTGTCTTTATGTGTGTATGCATGTATGTGGATGTATCTGTACATGTAAAATTCAGCTGATCATGATTTATTCATGTAGTTTGCAGAGGATCATCAGTGTACTGAGCATTGGGACTTATGGTGGCAGCATCACGTTGTGCATTGGTCATAGCTCCATTGGCCTATGCTACTGCAATTAGCTCTTGTGCAAGGAAGGTATTGTTCAAGTTTTCCTATGACCAAGCAATATCTGACAAGTCTTTCTGATTTAATTGCAAGCTTGGTTTTTGTGTTTAGATTTGCTTTTATCTTCTATTTTTATTTGTATATTCCCTTTTATCTTCTGTTTTTATTTGTCTATTGCTTCGGCCCTTGACAGCAGCTCCCAAGTTAGTTGAGCAATAAAAAATTAAGAAATATAATGTGGAAAAATTAAAAAAGAAAAAAAAAAAGAAGAATAAATCTTCTTTTCTTGCTTTTTTTGTGGAAAAATTAGAAAAAAAAGGACAAATGTTGATTCCTCCCTTTGTTTTTCTGCTGCAGCTGTTTTGTTTGTTGCTCTTTATGTCATATATTGACTTGGGGATTCGATTAATCTTAGCATTTTGTTTCTTTTTCAGAAATACCATCACTCGAGGGTCTTCACTCTTGTATACCAACCATTTCCATTGTATTTCATTTTCCGGTGAGTACTAGGAACTTGAGTATCATTATTTTAAAAAAAAAATTTTGGTGAAATCCATTGCTTTGAAACAGAGTTCCTTATCTATCACTGTGTTCGTTTGGTTCCCAAAGTGTTGTTTTCATGATTGTACACTTGCAATCTCTAATAATACATTTGGTTTTGGCTTCCTAGAACCGTCAATTTCAGTTTGAGCCAATTGATGACCTGTTAAAATTAGGGGTGTTTAAAAATGTCAAAAAATCGAAAATCGACCAACCAATAACTGGTTGGTTTTCTAAAGAATACATAAGCCTAAATTAAACCGACCAACTACCGAAATCGAAAAATCGATTTTAAAACCACTAAAAATCGACCACGCCTAGTTAAAACTGAACAAAGGAAAGATAATAATAATAATAATAATACTAATATACAAGTGGATGAACAATATGCTCAACCCACACTCTCACACAAACGCTCAATATAAGCCCTTATACTTATTTTCTTCTTTCTTTTGATGGGCCTGAAACCTTTATGCATCTACTTGATCTGTTAGGAATTGGAACACAGGCAGCAATTCTACTTCTGGAATAACTATAGGAACAACTGCAGTCCAAGTGCACACATGCACAATAGCCCAATTAAGTGTGCACGTGCACAGCAACCCAATTGCACACGTGCACAATAGCTCAAGTGAAACACGTGCACAACAACACATGTGCACGGTAGCACACCTAAGTCTACGAATTTGCATGTTCGCGACTAACTTGCAATCCGTGAATCAGAATTTCATACCGTTTCTTCCTACAAGCCTACTTAGGTGAGTATGAAGTTTAGGTTCCGGTCCCGTGTCATTCCGAGTCCCCGAACACATTTTGGTCTCTCAAAACCCCCAAACTTAGTTTTACTCTTTTATTATTTTATATATACAACTAATTAATGAAAACTTTTTCTTTTTTGTAGGTACAAAGTTTCACATTTTGATGGGAAGTTCTAACAAGCGAAATCACTTTTTTTGTTGGGCTAATTTTTTTTTTGGTTGCTTTCATAGTTTTGTTAGTACTTTTTTGATGAATAACATGTATATGCTATTAGTTTAGCACTCGTACGGGGATCGATTGTATATATTTTTTGTTCATTCTAATTACTTGATATTGAGATGAATCGATGAAATTTAGTGGTTGAAATAGATCATTGAGTTGGATTTAATTTTGTACAGAGTGGTATTGTATGTACAGGTGGTTTTGTTTTTACTGGGTGATATTGAATCAGTATTATTTAAAACATTTATGTCATTTTTAAAAAAATTGACATAACTAATTACACATTTATGTCACTTTTATCAAGTATTTATGTCACTTTTATAGTATTTATGTCACTTTTAAGACTTTGATGTAATAATTTTGTTTAGTATTTATGTCATTTTTCTACTTTTATGTCACTTTAGGTTAAAAGTGACATAAATAAAATACTATTTATGTCACTTTTAAGTATTTATGTCACTTTTTATTAACATATGTGTTGGTATTATGAAACATTTATGTCACTTTTATAAAATATTTATGTCACTTTTAAAACATTTATGTCGCCTGCATTTATGTCACTTTTTGCTGGGAAAAAAAGTGACATAAATACCTATTTATGTCACTTTTTAAGTGACATGAAAGCCCTTTTTCCTTGTAGTGTATGGGCCTTTTGCTCTCTTGTCTGGACATATCTGATGAGATGAAGGCCGATTTACGGAATCTGCAGGTTAGATTGCCCGATTACCTTAATAGGCACCGGGCAGCCACCAAGGTCGTGTCTGAGATCGAGGAAAAATCCCAAAAGCGAAAAGCCCGAGTGGACAGTCTTGCGGCCTGCAAGACGCAATATGGGACTTCTAAAGCCATGAAGGAGCGCCTTCTGCAGGAGAAAACAAGGCTCGAGTCTGAGCTGGCCAAGATTCAGAAAGAACTTGACAATGCTGATGCTGGCCTGGCTTTATCTGAGAATGCCATTCTTGACATCGGTCGAACCGCGCAAGAGCATGTCGAGGTTTTGACTAGGACTGCTGCAGAAGCGAGTCGATGGGAGGCCGATAAGACCAACGCCGAGAAGGAACTGGAATACCTTGATCAAGCTTGGGAGGAGCTCAGACTTAAATTTGCCAGGAAATGATGTATACCCCTTTTTTTGTAGCCGTTTATATTACGGCCATATTTTGTAACTCTACACCATTAATAAAACGTTTCTTTTTTCTCAATCTAATTTTGCTGTCTCCCATAGTGAAGGAACGTACTGCTTTAGATATTTCCCATTTATCGGTCTTGCATGCATTTCTCCATCTAAATCCATTAACCGATATGCACCTCCAGTAATAACCGATATTACCTGATACGGACCATCCCATTTAGATGACCATTTTTCATATCGGGCGTCTTTTTCCCCCAAAGGTAATACAGTTTTCCAAACTAGGTCTCCTTCGCCAAATGACTTAGGTTTGACCCTCTTATTGTATGCCCGAGTAACTCTATTCTTTTGTGCTTTGATGCAATCCAACGCTTTAAGGCGGACATCATCGAGTTCTTCTAACTCGGCCAACATTGCCTCAGTGTACCCGGCGGATTCTAGACCGAGTTGAAATGCCCGTCTTACTGACCTCACGGTGACTTCCATAGGTAACATTGCATCGTGACCGTAGGTAAGCATGAAAGGGGTTATATTTGTGGCAGATCTTTTAGATGTCCGATACGCCCATAACGCCTCAGATAACAATTCATGCCATACCCTAGGATTGCCTTCCACCATTTTCTCAATTATTCCTTTGATCGTTTTGTTAGATGACTCGGCCTGCCCATTCCCTTGAGCAAAATACGGAGTTGAATTAAGGATTTTAATACCTCGGCTTTCTGCAAATGCCTTAACTTCATCCCCCGTAAAGACTGATCCTTGGTCTGCTGTAATCGTTTCGGGAAGTCCGAATCGGTGAATTATGTGTTCATTGATGAATTTTATCACGTACGCTTGGTTCACCGATTTTGCTGGTACTGCCTCTACCCATTTGGTAAAGTAATCGGTTGCCACCACAATGAAACAGTGTTGGCCCGATGACGGTGGATATATTTTTCCAATTAAGTCCATGGCCCAGCCCCGGAATGGCCACGGTCTAACGATTACCTGCATATCGGTCGCTGGTACCCTCTGTATTGGCCCATACCTTTGACAAGCCTGGCATCCCTTTGCATAATCAATGCAGTCTTTTAACATACTTGGCCAATAGTAATTGTATCTTCGAAGAAGCCACTTCATTTTTGTCCCTGCTTGATGTGCCCCGCAGATACCTTCATGTATCTCGGCCATTACTTTCATGGCCTCGGTCTTATCTAGGCATCTTAACAAATTTTCATCCTTTAAGCTCTTTTTAAACAATTCACCATCCAATAAGACATAGTTGACTTATGACAGCTTGGTTTTCCTCTCGGATACTCTATTTGGGCATAAGAGGCACTTAATTATTGGATCTCTCCAATCTTGATCATCCGTGATCACCGAGAAAATCTCTGTTGCCATTTCTCGTTGCCTTACTGACGGCAAGATCCTTCTTTGCACTCTTATTAATTTTTCGCTATCGGTTACCTCCAATTTCGTTCCTGATGCCACTTGCGCTAGATTATCGGCCTCGTCATTATAAGCACGAGCAACGTGTTGGACCCTAACATCATCAAACTCTCGTAATAACTGCAAGGCGATTGAGTTGAAAGGGAGCAACTCCCAACTCTTACACCTAAACTCACCACTTAGTTGGCCGATTACTAAATTTGAATCGCCGATGATATGGATTGCTGATATATCCATCTCGGCCATGATTTCAAGGCCGATGATCAGTGCTTCGTATTCAGCCTGGTTACTAGAGCATTCAAACTCTAGTTTAAACGAGAAGACAGTTTTTCGTTTTCTCGGCGATACTACAATTATCCCTGCTCCTGCGCCGTCGGCATTTTTGGACCCGTCAAATATTAACGTCCAAGGGGTCAGAGAAATTGTTGATAATAACGTGGAATCAATTGCCTCATTAAGTTCTGGGCCGACATCCAAACAAGGGTGATCGGCCAAAAAATCAGCGAGGGCTTGGCCTTTTACTGATCTTTGTGGGACGAATTGGAATGTGAACTCCATCATAGCTAGAGTCCATTTTCCTATACGCCCACGCATAATCGGTCTTGATAGCATGTATTTAATGACGTCTGTCTGACAAATCAAGTAAACCAAGACCGGAAGCATGTATACTCTCAATTTTTGTGAAGAAAAATACAAAGCTAGGCATAATTTTTCTATCGGCGTATATTTACGCTCGACAGGAGTTAACACTCTACTTAAATAATAAATAGCCTGTTCTTTTCCCCACTCATTATCCTGTGCCAACATGCACGCTATAGATTCCTCGGAGGCCGATAAGTACAACTTAAGCGGCCTTTTCCTTCTTGGAGGCATGATTACTGGTGGTTCAGACAAATATTGTTTGATAGCTTCAAAGGCCTTTTGATGCTGACTTTCCCATTTGAATTCTTCTTCGGCCTTAAGCTTGAGTAACGGGGACCAAACATGTGTTCGTCCCGCACAATTTGAAATGAACCTCCGCAAAAAGTTAATCTGACCGAGCAGCCTTTGTAACTCCTTCTTGTTCCTTGGGGGCTCAGCTGATTGAATGGATCGGACTTTATTTTTGTCGATTTCGATCCCCCTTTGATGTACTAGAAATCCGAGGAAGTTTCCTGCCGATACTCCGAAGGCACACTTCAGCGGATTCATTTTCAGCCCATGGAATCTCATCCTTTCGAAGGATCGCCTCAAATCGGCCAAGTGCTTTGCTTGTGTGGCCGATTTTACCACAACATCATCTATGTATACTTCCATGATTTTCCCAATCATATCGTGGAAGATTGCGTTCATAGCCCGTTGATACGTAGCCCCGGCGTTCTTCAATCCAAAAGGCATCACAATCCATTCGAATGTCCCAATCGCCCCTGGACATCTGAAGGCAATTTTTGGGACATCCTCTTCAGCTATAAGTATCTGATTATAGCCCGAGTGCCCATCCATAAAAGATAAAATTATATGTTTGGCCGTGGCGTCAATAAGTTGATCGGCTATCGGCATCGGGTATTCATCTTTTGGCGTTGCCATATTTAGATTTCTAAAATCTATGCATACCCTTATTTTGCCGTTTTTCTTGACTACCGGCACAATATTGGAAATCCACTCCACATACCTGGTTGTTCTTATGAAACCGGCCTTCAAAAGCCGTTCGATTTCCTCCTTTACTTTGAGAACGACCTCCGGAGACATTCTTCTCGGTAGTTGCTTGAATGGCCTGAAGCCTTCCTTAATCGGCAACCGATGTTCTACCAATTCCCTGGACAACCCTGGCATTTCATGGTAATTCCAGGTAAAACAATCTTTGAATTCCCTTAAGAGGGAAATCAAAGATTCTTGGAAATCGGGTTCGAGTAGTTGATTTATGAATGTTAGCTGATATTCTCCACTTGCCCCCAAATTAACCTCCAGGAGAGGATCCTGTACATCGGTTTTCAGATCATCAAGCTTCGCGGGAGCCGCCGCTAACTCATCCAAGTTGATGCAATCGTCAAGCATTTCTTCCTGACATTCAACGGTGACATCATCCATACTAGCCGATGACGCTAATGCTTGTTTGTCCGCAAGAAATGCCTGCATCCTAGCCACACTGGCCTGTACGGCCTGCGCCCTTCTATGCTTCAGTAATAATTGGTTCTGGTCCATTGGAGGTATGTTCTTCGTTGTTATCAATCGGCGTAATCACAATGGTTGGTCGATCAAGTTGTCTGTATACCTGTATTAACTGGTTCTTCTGTTCCCTCACCATGGTGGCCAATTTAGGCTTTCCGTTCTTGTCTGTTCCGATGAACTTAACGGGACCGATATCATCCTCATATAAGACAGCTTCCGAGCAATGGACTCTGGCAACGAAAGGTTTGTGATCAGCCCAAACTACTTCCACCTCATCACCATTCCAAAAAATCAGGAATTGGTGCAAAGTGGAAGGGATACACCAACTAGTGTGAATCCAATCTCTTCCGAGCAGAGCGTTATATGATGCCCCCGAATCCACCACGAAAAAGGCCGTCATGGTGGTCTTTTTTCCCACTGTGAGCTCTACTGGAAGAACTCCCTTGGTCTTTGCAGGGGTGCCAGTGAATCCGCAAACTGTGAGTTCAGTTGGGATCAACTCGCTCTCATCACGTTGTAGCTTCAGAAGCATGATCGAGGGGAGGATATTTACAGCTGCTCCATTGTCAATTAACACCCTTGAGTATGGCACACCGTCGATATTCGCATTGATGTATAACGGCTTCAGATGTTGAGACATCCCTTCTGCCGGTTTTTCAAAGATTACTTTGGCAGGTTTTTTCCCTGCTTCATTCTCAGCTTTCGGCCTTATCACCGAAACCTTTGGTTTCTCCGCCTTTACTCCATGATCAACGAATACAGGTGTTGACAGACCGATGTGATCCTCATGCACGTCACCTTCCATTTGATTTTCCTGGTTGGATTTCGCTCCAAATGACATCGGCAAGGTGTAAACCATGTTTACCGACAAATCTTTCGGGATGCTACCGAATTGGATACGTCGCCTTGACTCTTCTTCGTATCCTGAATCAAAATCGGTCATTTCTACGTCCGATTCGTTGGCCTCGGGAACAGATGGCTCATCCAACCTTCGTAGTTTGTCGCTTTCTCCTTCAATCTGCACTTTTCCCTTTTCTTTATAGCTTGGGGTCACCTTCGATCCCACATCTTTCTTCTTGCAAATTTCCATGTCTGCCCGTTTTTTCTCCATGCGGTACTTGGCCTCCCATTCTCGAGCAGACTGCCTCAAACGTTGTATTCTTCTCTTTTGTGTTTTCGTAAAATAAGCCTGCTCCGAGAATTTTGGGTGTTCCACTCTTTTCCAGCGATTTACTTCTGGACATGATGGAACAATCATTCGTGGAGATCGAGCTCGGTGTTGGTAGGTTTCCCTTGGGTAATCCTTCCTCTTAACATCCCTACGTTCCTGCCTTGGCTCTTCTCGCCGATATTCCATCCGTCCAAACTCGGGCTTTCTGTAGTTCTGACTTGGATAGGTCAAACGGCTCTGAATCGGCCTCCTTGGGCTACAAGACCGATAAGCCATTTCAGTCACTGGCTTGGGTTGATTAGTCACACCGGCTTTGCATTTAGGACAAAGTCCTTTCTCAATTAGATCGATCATCCACAGCAATGGTATTGGGACTGCTGAATCCGCATTAGGAACCTCTGTCGTGACTTAGGAAGCCACCCTTGCCTTTGGTTTCTGGTTACTCGCTTTTGTGCTTGATTCAGCAACCTCAGCTCTCCGATTGTCAATTTTTTCCCCCGTCCTTCGCAGAAGGGTGAAATCTGGTGAAACCATGTTTGCTCCCAATGTTTCCGGAAACGGATTACCATCCACTACCATTTCTTTTTCCTTTTCGGCGAACTTCAGGTTCCCCTTATCGATCATATCCTGCAGAACATTACGAAATACCAAACAATTGTTAGTAGTGTGGAGCCAGGAGTTATGCCACTTGCAATACTCCTTCCCTTTTAACTCGTTTGCCGATGGTAGTTTCACATCATGAGGCAACCGAATCTGTCTATCGGCTATCATGAAGTCAAAAATTTGGTCGGCCATAGTAATGTTAAATGAGTATTGTTTGCCGGCCTCAAAGGGTTGTTTTTTAACCGACGACAATTGTGCCTCGGTCGGCTTTGGCAATGGCTGACACATATATGGTCGTTTTGACACAATCTCGGCCACATCTATCTCAGTGTTGATCTCACACTCTGTATTATGTATATCGTAGTTGGGATCTCTATAATACGTCCCCTTGGACGATTTTTTCCTTTCTTGTTCTTCCTCGAGCATGCGTTCATATCGGGCAGCCCGTGTTGCGAGTTCGAAGAGATCACAGAATCCCATTCCCTCAAACTTTTTCCTGAGTTCAAAGGTCAGTCCGCCTAAAGCTATGTTGACGAATTCGTCTTCAGGCAACGTGATCTTGCACCGATGTTTAGCCCGTTTAAACCTGGCTATGTATGCTTCTGCTGACTCATTCGGAAGTTGATATAACCGAGTTAAATCGGCCATAGAAACTTCGGGCTCAGTCCGATAAAACTGGGCATGGAATGCTTCCTCCATTTGATTCCAGGTATAGAAGGAGTTAGGAGGCAGATTAATATACCAACTGAAAGCTACCCCGGTTAGGGAATTGGGGAATAACTTCAGCAGCAAATCTCCTTGGTGATTCACCTCTCCACTCTGGAGCAAGAAATGACCGATATGCTCTACGGTCGATTGCTCGCTCTTACCTGAGAACATAGTGAAGTTAGGCACCTTATACCCTCGGGGAAAAGGCACTCTCTCAACCGCGTCACAATGAGGCCTCCGATACACAGGCCTCTGGGTCCTACGGAATAAAACACCGAAGTCTTGGCGAATAACCTCGGCTATCTGCTCCCGATTAATCCTTACCGGCTGATCAGGGGTTATCAGATTTTCGCCTCTGTCATAGGCCAAGAGAGGCCTTTCACAACCTAATATTTCTTGATCGGTTTCTTCGTGGTTTCCGTATAATGGGTTGACTCTTCCCCACTGTTGGTCCTTTCCCAGCCCATTTTGGCCGAGCTGTTCTGTAAAAGGAATTCTTATCGGGATCGAGGTCTGTTTAGGATTTGAGGTCTCAACTAGCACCTCTTTGCCACTTCTTTTAGGAGGAGTGACATATTTCTCGGCCTGGGAGAGCCTCATGACTTGCCCCTACCCCAACCTGAGACAGCGAGGTTGGTGGTACCGATGGTTGTGAGGAAGCCTTTACCTGATGTTCTCTCATCTCTCTGACTTCACGCAGCACTTCACTCACGTGAGTAAATGTTTGGTCCTGTCTGCTAGACATTGCAGTGAACCGTTGATTGAAATGGTCTAACATGCTTGCTCTCAAACTAGCCAAATCAGCCTGACTTGCTAATAGACTATCCGGGGATTCCTCAGTAGGCTCTCGTGAGCCCACCTCCTGGGATTGTCCCCTTGATTTCGTTCCTTTTCTAGCCATTTGACAGTCCCACCGGGCGTGCCAAAAATTGTTTGCAATAAATATCTGGTGTTGGTGTGTGCTGGGCGTGCCAGAGTCCACGTGGACTCAAAAAGAGGTTGAGGCAACCTAATCTAACTTCTAAATCAAACGACCGCTAACAAATGTGATTTACTAACAGTAAATGGGTCTTCACTCTACTCTGATGCAAGTAAGTAAAACTACAGATGGAAAGCAAGGAACAAATTAATTACTGGAAATCAAGAATACCTTCAACGACAGCTTCATTGATGGATTTAAATACGATTACAATCACTAAAGCAAAGCTAAGAAAAGAAACTCTCAAAAATCACTCAAGAACAAAGTATTGTTATGAGGAGAAGATAAAAAATCTGCTAGAGCAGAAGTGGCGTGTGTGTTAGCCCCTCTAAATGTTGCACACCCTGCTCTATTTATAGATTTTTGGAGTAACCGCTGTCAATGGTAGTGGGTAAGTGGGTAGTGGCCCCTGATTTCTAGGCACGAATAGGTTACTGTATGCTCTTTCTGCCTCATGACCAGCTCCCATGATCTGTAGTGTACCCACCTTTGCCATGTTCTCTTTTCGTGCAACTACTTTTTCTTCCAGCTCAGCATATCTTGTGCCCACGTTCTTCACTTCAACCGTCCAAAGATCTAGTTTCATTTTTTCTTTGAACTGCCTGACGTATACTAGCTGAAATACCTCAGTCTTAATTCTTGTGAGTTATCCGCTACCCTATCGGTATCGGTGACCGATATCTTCATGTGGATACCTCTCTGGATCTTTACCTGTTTATCAAGCCCGATCTTGTGCCACTCATATACTGTTGGTCACTCTCAGATCCTATAACATCAATCACTCAATCATCGGCCTTATTTGTTGAGGCCGATGTATTTTCACTGATCCCCTCTTACGTTGTTTGCCCTTCAATCTCGGTCTTAGATATTATGACCGAGGTATCCTTTGGGTCTTCAACTACGCTTGTGCCGGGGATATGTTACTTCGTAGATGGCCCTTAATTTCTTCGGCCTTATCCTGTCCATTTTCCATTTGATGACCTCATTATCCCATGTGCTTGTCTTGTGCCTTGAGAAACCCTAAATTAGGGTGTAAACAGGTCCACAGAGGAAGCCTTTGATGATGGCTTTTTCCAAGGTTATGAAGACCTCAAGCAGCGGCTAGCCCGAGATCACTCCGAGTGGGACATCTCATCCTATGAGGGGATTAATTTAGACTACTGGGACGTTGGTCCTCCCACTGGCTAACCCGGGATCACCCCGAGTGGGACATCTCATCCTACGAGGGGATTAATTCAGACTACTGGAACGTTGGTCCTCCCGCTACTAAAAATATGCTGCCTTGGCCAGAGCTACTAATGGTTCTACTACCCCGGGCGGTAGCTCGGGCCCGGGAGAAGGAACCGCCCCGGTAGAAGAGACCGGAGTGACCGAAGACGTGGTCGAGATTGATGATGCTTAGTCCCTGACCTGTACTTCTTCTTCTTTTTTTTTTTTGGGAGGCTACTACAACTGCCTCCCAGGCAATGTACAGTTTTTTCTTTTTAATTAATGAAAAGCTCCTTGGAGGCCATCTTTTTCATCAAATATTTTTACTACTTGTACCTGTATACCTGTTTATGGTTGCCAATACCCGACCGGTTGTTAGCCTATCTGAATCCCTGCCTTAGCAAAAGGTTTAGGACTATAACTGATAGATAATACTTGGTCTTGTAGGGGCCTATTTTAATGATCCCGCCCAGTATAGTGTAGGATTTTTGTCCTATTTATTATCCGGGCAATTTATCTGGGTACTGTAGGTACTTGGGAATGTTAGGAATGTTTTTAGGAGTCCAAGTTCTGTTAGTACCCAGTGTGATTTCTCATTTTTGTTTGGTATTTGGTATTTCCCTACCCCCCGATCTTTTGCTAAGGAGGACGCATAGAGAGAGTGACCGTAGGAAACTGACCTGAAATGTGGGTGGTTGCAGGGTCTTTTGAGGCTTGCCATCATCAACCATTTGGGGGGATTTGTCCCGATCATCGGTTGGTCCTAAGCGAAGCCGATGCCCCGGGGGTTGATCCCGAGGTTTTTTGTGCCTTGGGTTTTAGCCAGGGGTCTTTTGAGACTTGTCATCATCAGCCACCTAGGAGGAGTTGCCCCCGTCGTCGGTTGGACCTAGGCAAAGTTGTTGCCTCTGGGTTGATCCCGAGGTCTTTTGCCTCAGGTGTTAGACCGAGGTCTTTGAACAAAACACTTGTAGGGGTCGCACCTTGCAGTAAGAACATAAAATCTTTATTTCTTTTTTGAAATCCATAAATAATGCCCAAATTAAGCTACAAATTTCCTAACTAATGCTAGATTGCCCTTATTCAAGCGTCATTGAAAATACTTGCGTAGGTGTTGCGCGTTCCATGGGTGAGATAGATCGCGCCCGTCCAGAGTTTGTAACCAATAGGTGCCCGGCCTATTTTTCGGGGTGACTAGGTATGGGCCTTCCCTGTTCAGCCCCAACTTTCCATGGCTCAGGACTCTGGTAGACTGGTTTACTGCCTTTTGAATGAGATCTGCCACCTGAAAACTACGGTGCTTTACCTTACTGTTGAAGTACCGGGAGACCCTCTATTTGTAGGCTGCCACTTTCAGATATTCTCGATCCCTTCTCTCTTCTACTAGATCAAGTTCTCCTCTGAGAGCTTCCTCATTGTCCTGCTCGCTAAAATTTTCCACCCAGTACGTAGGCAATGCGAGCTCCATGGGGGACCACCACTTCCAAGCCATAGGTTAGTGAGAATGGTGTCTCGCCTGTTGCCACCCATAGGCCTTTGGCGTTTTCGAGCCTTGTTTTGATCGACTACATAATAGTCCAGTTCGTCACCTCAGCTTGGCCATTGGCTTGTAGGTGCTCAGGAGAGGAGTAGTGATTTGATATCCCATAGCCCAAGAAGAACTGCCTGAATACCGGGGTGTCAAACTGCCTGCCGTTATCGCTGACCAGAACCCGGGGAATGCCGAACCTGCACAGGATGTTTTTTTCAATGAAACTTTCCATCTTTTTCTCGGTGATTGTTGCCAAGGGCTCGGCCTTCGCCCACTTGGTAACGTAGTCCATAGCGATAATAGAGAACTTAACTTGGCCTTTTCCCATCGGGAGGGGACCAAAAATATCGATTCCCCACTGAGCGAATGGCAAGGGGCTAAGGATTGGTATCTAAAGCTCTCCCAATCGGTTGATCATGGAAGAATGTTTTTGGCATTTGTCACATTTTTTGACGTACCCTTGGGAATCCCCGGCCATTGTCGGCCAGTAATAACCTTGCAGCAGGGCCTTACGTGAGAGTGCCCAACCTCCCACATGACTGCCGCACACACTTTCATGGATTTTATGTAGTATTGGCTATACCTGGGCAGGGTGGACACAACGGAGATAGGGGATAGAGAACCCTCTTTTGTAGAGGATACCATCAACAAGGTGATATCTGACTGCTCGGTACTTGACCCGGTGGGCTTCTTCCTTTTTGTCCGATAGCGCACCAGTAGTGAAGAATGTCATGATCGGATCCATCCAGCTAGGGCCTAGGGCTACCGGCTCGACCTCCATGCCTTCTGAGTTGATCACACTTGGCTCGGGTAAGCATTCTATCCTTATCTGGGCAAGTCTGACTCAGAGGATGAGGCGAGACGGGCTAACCGATCGGCCCTAGTGTTATCTTCACTCGAAATTTGTGTGATTGAGAAACCCTTAAGCTTTCTTGAGACTGTTCGGACGAGGGCTAGGTAAGCTACCATGTTATCTTCTCGGGCTTCGTACTCCTGATTAACTTGGTTGACCACAAGCTGGGAGTCATTATACCCTTGAGCCTGTTGTGCACGCATTGACGTAGCCAACTATAATCCAACCAACAGGGCTTCGTACTCGGCCTCGTTGTTAGAGGCACAGAACCCGAACCTTAGTGCATACTCAAGTTGGATTATGTCGGGAGTAGTCAGGATGATCCCCGCCATGCTACCTTGCTTTTTGGAAGACCCGTCTATGTAAAGTATCCAGGTCGGGATGTCTTTTTGTAGCCTGGGCGGTAGGTAGGGCGGGTCAAACTCTTCAACCGGGTCTTCTGGGTATGTGAACTCCAAGAGAAAATCTGCTACGGCCTGTCCTTTGATCGTCGTGTGGGGTCTGTAGGTTACTTCGAAATCCTCTAACTCCAAGGCCCACTTAACGAGCCTTCCGGATGTTTCAGACCTACTTAAGATCCGACGGAGAGGCTGACCTATGAGAACTATAATTACGTGGGCCTGAAAATACAGGCGAAGTCTCTAGGCTGAAGTGATGAGGGCAAAGGCAAGCTTTTCAATGCGGGAATATCTACTTTCCACACCTTGAAGTGCCCTGCTGGTGTAGTAGACCGGGAATTGTATCCCGTGTTCTTCTCGGACAAGAGCCGAGCTGATCGCTGATAGTGACACTGCCAAATATAAGAACAATTCCTCATTTGGAACGGTGTTGAGAGTAAAGGGGGTGATGCCAAGTATTTCTTGAGTTACTGAAACACCTCCTCGTACTCTTCCGACCACTAAAAGGCCTTGCGGAGGATTTTAAAAAATGGCAGACACCAGTCGGTAGCTCGGGAGACAAATATGTTCAATGCAACGACCCGCCCGGCCAAGCTCTGAACTTCTTTGGTTAACCTGGGTGATCGCATGTTTATGATGGCCTGGATTTTTTCAGGGTTTGCTTCGATACTCCGTCTGCTAACTAGGTGTCCCAAAAACTTCCCAGACGAGACGCTAAATGTGCACTTAGCTGGGTTCAACCTCATCCCGAACTTCTTCAAAATGCTGAAGGCCCCGGCCAGATGCTCGAGATGGTCGAACTCGTCTCGGCTTTTAACCAAAAGATCGTCAACGTAGACCTCCATGGACTTCCCGATCAGATCCTTGAACATATGATTGACCAGGCATTGATAGGTTGCCCCAGCTATTTTTGAGGCCGAAGGGCATCACCTTGTAGCAGTACGTTCCTTGATCTATGATGAAAAAAGTCTTCTCTTCATTCCCAGGGTACATGCTGATATGATTGTACTCCGAGTAGGCATCCATGAACGAGAAGAACGCATGACGGGCCGTGGAGTCTACAAGGAGGTCTATCCTGGGCAATGGGTAGCAGTCCTTGGGGCTGGCCTTTTTCAGGTCGGTGAAATCCACGCACATTCTCCACTTCTCATTACTTTTCTTGACCATTACGACGTTTGCTAACCAGTTGGGATAGTGGACCTCTCGGATAGAATAATTTGGAGAGAGATGGACACGATCAATTTTATGTGGTTCGGCCCCATTAATGAGGTGACTTACGTCCACGGGTGCGTTGGTGCTCTTTCACTAACAGGTCACCAACGGCTATTAGTGAGCCAACAGATTGGGCGGCACTACCAACCAAACTGGCCGGGTATATGCGTATGAGTGAATATAATATGCTATTCTTTAGGTTCATAATGTGATCCTCTTTAATAGGGATGAGTGGCCTCTTTTATAGGTGCAAAAGACCACCCGTACAAGGTAAGTTTGCAGATTAGGAAGCCTAATATGATTACAACCGATTTCTACGAATTTTGGAGAGTTTCCTAAGCGATTTAGGAAACCACTTGCTCCTTCCATTTAGACTTCTAACTGGGATAGGAAACTATCTGGTTGCTTGCTGGGTAAGCAACCACGCCTTCTGGAGGTGCGCCCATGTGGGGCAGCCCAGGAGCGAACACCTGGGCTTTGGACCGAACCGGGCGATTTTGTGTAATGCCCCGGGATGGTTGGGTAGTCAGCCCAGATTCAAGGTGACTTGGCTTCTCTTTGCTGAGGTGGCGAGGCTTGACTTTGACCTGATATTTTTGTACATATCAATATATATTTTAAAAGACGTGACTTTTGTAATTATGTAGGTATGTATATATGTTTTATGTACTCGCACCCAAATTTCGGGACGAAATTTCTTCAAGTAGGGTAGAATGTAACAACCCTAAAATTTCTAAGTGCATAAATAATTATTTTAATTATTACTTTCATCTAGCAATATTATATGGGTGTGTCTAGGCAAGACGTGTTTAAATTTTAGGTTTGGAGGACCCATGAATTAAACCATTAGTAAGCCCGTTTACTTTGAGTGTTATATCTCATTAATTTATATTTGTTAAAGAAATTGAAGAGTTGATGTGTATCTTTTTATAGTGTTTGTAGGCCTGCGAATGTGTCAAATAGTGTATCTGGTATTAAAATTAAGTGTCTGGGTCATGGGTACCCATTGAGCTATTGCTTCAAGCATAATGTAGTGCATCTTGGGCTCATATGGGTGACTTTTGTGAGCCCACAATCCCAAAAAAAGGATTTTTGTTATTTAGGTGCTAGTGGCTTTATTAAACTTAGTGAGGATATTAGGAAACCATAATATATATATATATATCCTTAACCCTAGCCACCACACAAATTGAAGAGAATAAGAGAGGGAGAGAAAGAGCAATCACCTAGAAATGAAGAGAAGGGTTAGAGGGGAGGAAGAGAGAAGATGGTCGCCGTTCGCTTCGTTGGTCGAATTCGTTTGGATTGGTGAGTTAAACTTTTGTTTTAAATATATATATTTGAATATATATATATATATGTATTTGAATCCATGTGTAAACTAGGGTTTATAATGAAAATTGATTTTTGTGATCTTGTTGTTGCGGTTATGAATATGTGATTATTTTGATTAATCTAAATTTACGATGGCTGAAAGTGAAAATAATTCATATAAAATCGTGATTATTGAATTTTCAAATTCTGCTCATTAGTCCCATGTAACATTTCTGCATGTGTTTCGTCTAATGGTATTTTTCCAGATTCTGCACCGTTTGGACAGAAAATTCATATTACAGTAGCAGTTTTATGAAGGTTAAAATAAGCGTATTTGCTATATCACATTTTTGTGTGATTTCATGTTCGTTAATATGAATTAATTTGTTTGTACTTAGAGAGATATGAGTTCTCATGTATAGTTGAGCTTTGTGAAATTGGACTATATGATTTTTTGTGGGTTGTGAATCTGTGTGAACATGTAGCTATTAATATGATTTTAACGAAAATTTGATTTGAGATATATGAATCTCTTATAAAGTTGAGTTTTGTGAAAAATGTGGATGTATGAACGTTAGAAAAGTCCTTAAAGTTCACCACTATTCCTTTTGATTTTTGGCGGCGACTTCGTGGATGACCCGTCCTTGTGTGATTAGATTGCGACTATGTGGATAACCCATCTCTTCATTTTTAAGCCCTAAGCCTGGCTTGTTGGTCTATTTCATGTGTATTTAGACATTGTTTATTGACATCAAGAACGTAAGGACTAGTCTTTCAGTGTATACTCAAATCTCAATGATACCCCATGGGAGTTGGGACCAGAGTAGGAGTTAGTATTATGTTAGGAGACACATGGGATATATGTGTACGCTGAACCATGGATGGGTGGCCGAGGTGGTGAACATAAGGTGTAATTGGATCAAATATTATGTGTTTTTTTTTTTTTGCGGCAGTACGGTTGTAATGTGGTTTATTCTTTTCAGTTATATGAAATTCTAGGAATTGGTAAATGTGTATTTTTCATGATTTTAAGTAATTTCGGTGTTGTGCCTGTTTGCTGAAACGTAGTCTTTTATGTGCAATGTATCGTTTTTGGGAACGTAGTCTTATAGGAGTTAGTATTATGTTAGGAGACACATGGGATATATGTGTACGCTGAACCATGGATGGGTGGCCGAGGTGGTGAACATAAGGTGTAATTGGATCGAATATTATGTGTTTTTTTTTGCGGCAGTACGGTTGTAATGTGGTTTATTCTTTTCAGTTATATGAAATTCTAGGAATTGGTAAATGTGTAGTTTTCATGATTTTAAATAATTTCGGTGTTGTGCCCGTTAGCTGAAACGTAGTCTTTTATGTGCAACGTATTGTTTTTGGAAACGTAGCAATTTGATAATAAATGGGACTAAATTAGTAAATTGAATATGTTGGATACTTAGATTCATAGTTTATTGTCATTTAACGTAAACTGAAGTAAAACGACGATCCGAACAACTTTCGTGTTTTACACTTTTCCTAAAAACATCATCTTAACACTATTTTCATCAATTTTCAGAATCTTCTGAACATCGTCTATATAAGAGCTGAAGTTTAATAATTAATTTTTGAATTATCTATTTAGAATTAATGAACGGGGATGCTAGTATTTCCTTGGAAATTTTATTCTTGACATTTTTCGTGTTTTAAGTTTTGTCTAATTCTAACTCTTTGTTGGAGATAAATTCATTTTAATTAATAACACCTTGTTATTGGTTTCTTATTGTGTTAATTTCTATTTGTACAAGATGGTAGGCCCACTAATGGTTTGCAGGTATTGGTCTACCATAGTTAAGAAAAGTAAGTATTTAGTTATTTTAATTCAGGCAAGAAATTACTTGCCACCACATAAATGGAAACTACTCTTTTGTCCAGATATATGTGTGGAACTACCTGTCTTGGCCCAAGAATGTTGTAGTATGGTTTGTATTCTATGGGTTCAACTTGGATCCATAAGAGTTGTGTTTTGTTTAACTCGTACAGTCATGTGCCTGACCCGAGTGTGTTATGTATTCGGGTGTATTTCTGTTTGAAACATAGTCGGATGACATGTGCAGGATAGTATAGTTGGAGTTCTTTGTGGAGCAGTCGATCTGTTTGTGAAGTTGAAGATATCTACTTTTCATTCTTTATGTGTTATATGATACTCTTTTATTTAGTTGGCATTAATTGAGAACTTGCATTAGATGTAATTATATTTCAGTTGTATTATTGGACTTTGGGGGACGTTTGTAGCATATCTGACCTGAGATAGTGTAGTGTTGGAATTATTCCGTTTATTATTATAACCAGATAGTTTTATTATGATTCAATGGAAGAAATTATCTTATTTCTATGTAAAGGGTAACGTTTGGTTTTCATTTTGTAATAAATAAGAATGGAGAAAGTTTGAAATGTAGATTTTTCTTATAAAATTTTTGGGAATGAGGTTGATGATAAATGAGTTTTGTTTAAAAAGAGATAACATGGTTCATGAAAGTAATTTAAATTCAGTTTATCTTTAAATGGTCTTTTAAAATTAAGTGTGGGTTAGCAACCTTGGATTTTTGGAACGGTTGAATATTGATCAGGGTATGCACTTGATTGGATATTTGGAGAGTATTAAATATTGTTTCCAATAAATTATCTGTTAGCCTGTGTGAAGGCGTCACTCTCCGGGGTTTAGGCAATTGGATTCCGGATACATGCTCTGGATCGAATATTTGGTTGTTCAAAAATCGGGGTGTGACAGTTTGGTATCAGAGCCAGGTTGCCTTAGATTGGGAGAAGTCTAGGGGATCCTCGGCATTGTGGTAGAGGGTCTGAGCTATAGGCTTGCGGATTTATTTGGGTCTGGTCAGAGTAATAGGACTGCGAATATTCTTGGGTTACGATGTAGGTTGAGTATGTGTTACCTCTATTTCTATGTTATGTGTAAGTTTTGTGCTTTAATTTTGATGATTTATTTAACTTTTAATGCTTGTCACTTGCATGATGAATATTTGAAATCATGCATAATATTATTTTGCATTGCATAGCAGTGCATACATATTATTGATATGTAGAGTAATTGAAGGAGTCGGAAGTTGTCATCGACGTGTGACTTCTTATCAATTATTGTATAATGGGTGACGACTACGCGGTTGCCTGCACATACAATATGATTATCTTCGTCAGGAATTCAAGTAGAGTTATGATTACATTGCATCTATCGATTATAATCAAGAAGACCTCTTCATATATTGTTGAAGACTATCTATTAACTTCTGGCGGATATCAGAGTATTGGGATTGTTCTAGTATCAGCAGATTTCTAATCTAATTATTATTGAATATTCTGGATTTCTAATCTAATTATTATTGAATATGTTTTAACGTAAATTTAGTTTGAGATATATGAAATTTCTTATGATGTTGGGCTTTGTGAAAACTTGGCTTTGTGATGGTTTGTGTGAAGTCTTTAAACAGAATTTAAATGATAGGAAAATCCTTAGAGTTCACCACTACTCCATTCTATGTGGTTTGGCCACCGGTGCTAAGTGATCTCTGGAATTATCACTGTGTGTATTTGGTCATTTTGTGTGATTTTAATAGCCTTATGCCCGGCTATAATTGTTTGTCTCATAATAGATAAACAAAGATTATTTTCGACGTCGTTAACGTAGTGTCTAACCTTTCGGTATAAAGCTAAAGTCCTGTGATACCCCTAGGGAATTTGGTGCCAAAGTAGACATTATAATTATGTTAGGAGACACACGGGATATGTGTGTAGGCTAAACCGTGCTTGGGTGGCCGAGGTGGTAAACATGAGGCATTAAATTCGAAATTGGAGTTATTAAAATTTTAATGTGTTGTTGGACTTTGAAATTTTGTATAGATTTCTTTGTTCACTTTTAAATTATGAAAATTCAATATGATGTACTAAACATGATTCTGAGTAACATTTGGCTTTCAGTTTAATCATAGACTGTGTCTCTTGAGTTTTGAATTATGCTTGGTGGATTGTTATATGAGAACTTATTTTAATTTAGAGTGTAGTTAAATTATGTGGTGGAGAGTATTATAATTAGCTTTTAGAATTTTAATTTAGAAAGAAGGGATGTATATGATTAGAACTATTCTAATCTTTTTTGTAGGATGGTGGGCTCACTAACTTTTATGCAGGGCTGGCTCACCATAGATTTTCAATGGACAAGTATTCAGTTGGTATTATTTAGGTTCGGAACCACTGCCACCATGCACATTAAAGGAAACTACCCCTTTGTCCTGGAAATGTGTGTGGAACTCTTGTTCTAACCCGACAGGGATTCTGTGTGATAGCGTTGTTTATTTCCTGTGTGACGATAATGTATGATGAGATGTGGTTATATTTTCTTTGTGGGTATTTTTTTTTGGCAGTCTATGGGACACCGTTGTTCCCTAAGACTCGTTTTATATTTTTTTGTTAACTTATACCAGTATTTTTTATACTGACCCGGGTGCATAATGCATTCGGGGCATTTCTGTATGAAACATAGTCGAATGTATGTGCAGGTTTAGTATTTGGAGATTTTCTTTGGAGCTTCTGTTTGGGTGAAGAGATTGTCATGGTGTTGTTTATTATTAGAGTTGTACTTATTTTTGCTGTACTTGATTGTATTTCTGGCAATGTGGGCCACTCATGTATAATTGTAATAAAAATTATATATTAGGTATTGGGAACGTTGTAGTTGCTCTGACCAATGGATGTGTAGATTTTATGCTTATTTATTTTCTTTCCTCTAAACTCTTTAAAGAAGGTTTTATTGAATGAAAATAATATTTCTTTTGTAAATCGAAAGGATACAATATGTGTAATGGAGTTTAATTTCTTTTATAATAAAAAGGACGTTTAGGAATACATGTTTAATAATAAAGAGCTTTTTCTTTAAACACAAGATCACATGTCCTTATTTAATGAGTATTAAATATTGTTTCTAATAAATTATCTGTTAGCCTGTGTGAGGGCGTCACTCTCGGGGTTTTTCAATTGGATATTAGTCTGGATACATGCTCTGGATTGAATATTTGGTTGTTCAAAAAATTGGGGCGTGACATCCCAATCTACCGAATTATAGTGAAGATGATATTGATGGGGATTTTCAACGTTTTCTTTCTGGGTGTCTAATTAGAGATGATGGACAACCTTTCTGTTGTTATGAATACTATGGCGATCTATCTGGTTTGGACATCCTTTCTGAATAATGTTATGAATTCCATGATTAAGAAATATTGTTTCCTTAATGATCCATGTTTAAGAAATTATGTACCCTTCATGTAGCCTTGTTGTTCCATGATTAAGAAATATTGTACCCTAACTGTTTCATGATTAAGAAATATTATATCTTAACTGTTCCATGATTAATAAATTATGTACCCTTCTTTTTCCATGATGAAGAACTTTTGCTTCCTTCTCGTTTCCTTACTATTTTCGTATTTTCCTTCCTTTTTTTTGTACTAATAAAGTAAGAACACTCTTATTCCTAAAAATATTTGTAGATACATTAAAAAAAAAAAAATGTTTCATTATTGTTCCATGATAAAGATATTATGTTCCTTTTTTTGTACCCTAGTTGTTTCATAATTAAGAAATGTTGTTTCCTCCTTGTTTCGTAACTATTTTCGTATTATTTTCACTACACTAACACATCATGTACCCTTTTTTTGACCAATAAAGTAAGAACATGCAAATGTTCGTAAGAAAATACCTTTCAAATTATATTTCAATGATGTATCTTATTTATTTTCACTTAACTAATCTTTTTTTTTTGTTGTACTAATAAAGTAATACTCTTATTCACTATTATTTATTTTTACTTCACTAATATTTATTTTTATCACAAATAAAGTAAGAAGCACTCGTATTTATACAAATCTTACAATAAAAATAAATTAATATGATAAATTAAAAAGAAATGTTTACCTCTTTTTTTAACAACAAACTAGTGTCTTCTCACTTGTGCTCCAAAATAAACCTTTTTTTTTTTTTTTGCAACAAACAATTGTCTTCTCTCTTGTGCTTCAAATTAAACCTTCACATCTATTTTTTATACAACAAACCATTGTCGCCTTAAATTCTAGGATTAGTGTATTTTTTTTACAACAAGCTATTGTGCTTCAAATTAAACCTTCTCTTGTGCTCCAAAATAAATCTTCTTTCTCCAAGAAATGGCTACACTTGAATTGGTTTAGAAAAGAGAAGCTTTTCAAAATAATCCTAGGATTAGTGTTGTTGGTGTGTTATCCTAGGATTTGTGTGGTTGGTGTGTTGTTATTTAATGAAAAACCTTAAATTTTACAAAGGAATATTGGTATGGTACCACATTGGTTACATTAAGTACAAGTGTGTCACCTTAAATTCTACAAAGGAACACTGGCATGATACCACATTAGTTACGTTAGGTACAAGTGAGTTCAAAAATTGGCCCTAGGAACAAGTTTTCCTTATACAGAAACAAGTCTTATTAATACAGGAACAACTGTTATTACACAGGAACAACATTTACAACACAAGGGGTGAACATGACCGGCTGCACCAGTTAATAGTGCATTAATTGCGCATTTAATGTGCCCTGCTGTCATTGTCCTTAGCTGTCCAGTAGTCAACTTCACCTTTATGGATTAATCCCAGCCTTCTCCTAGCTCTTGGATGAGCCGCACCATACATCCCAAACCACTTCTTTTTTGGGGATGTATCACAGCCTTTTTCCTCTTTTATAGATGTAATAGAGGGATAGATAGATAGATATAACCTATGCTGTTAAAATTTTATCTTATTAACTAAAAAATAAATAAATTCCTCAACGACATACAAAAAAAAAAAAAATCCAAATAAAGTAAGGAGTAGTGCTATGTCTCCCAATTAATTTTTGCATCCCAAATGTTTCCTAAATTATGAGTATTAATGTGTATTATGTGTATTTTATTGTATTTTTCTTGCAACACAAGTGGATGATATATATGTATATATATTGGAAAAAGACAAGTGGATGATATTGATTGGCATATATTTACAATGGAACAATGTGGTCTCAATGTTACATGTAATTGGAAAAGAAGCATTTGGGGTACAAAGTAGCTAGTTAACAAATATTTATATATTAAAATTAACCTAAATTGTTAAAATTGTACTCTGTAACTTATTAATTAAATAGCTAGTTAACAAATATTTTTAATATACAAAGTGTTTCACAACTTGGTCAAACGTTGGACAAATAAGTGTGTTACATGTGTTGCATATATGACTCCTTAGTTTTGAATCTTTTGATTAACATTGAGCAATGCTTTGATCCCACATCGGATGTAAATGAATTGAGTAAGGGAGAAGCAAGCTATAAAATGGAACCTTGCTCCTTCGTCAAAGATATATTAGGCTTCAGCTTTTGCTTGGGCCAACTGAGCTAGATTTGTGCTTAGTTTGGGCCAATTGAGCTAGATCAGAGCTTGGGCTTGAGCTTTTTGCTTGGGCCGATTGAACTTCCTTAGGAGCTTGGAGCTTTAGCCAGTCGAGTTTCGAGCTTGTTTGAACATAAGTTTAATTAAGTTGTGCTCCAGCTTGTGTATTTTTTATTGAACTAGCTCGTTTATGAGTTTGGAGAGCTCGACTCGAGCTTGAATAAGGTGTAAATCGTCCGAGCAGAGCTCAAGCCAAGCCATAAGCTTGGCTCATATGCACCCCTAAGTGTCTCTAAACATTTGAGAATGTTTGAAAATTTAAAGAGGTTTTGTGATTTTCATATATGTGAATCAAAACAAATGGGATATAGGGCATGAAAAATTAATTACACATTGATACAAACCAAAATAAAAGAATGTCTCTAAATCTTTGAGAATTGTGAAATACATTCAGAGAATGTCTCTAAATCCTGAAAAAATTCAGAGACCATTTAAAAAATTTTAAGCAGCCAAAATACAAAGCAATAGCAATTTGGGGTTGAATTAGACTCCATATTGAGCAAGGCAGAAAACCAGATCTTAACTCATTTTTCAAATCACTGAGAAATCGTGAGGGTTTCCATTTTCAATAAAGAGAGACCGATTGTTGCTGCTTGTGAGATAAACCGCAGAAATTATGAGTCTAAGTGTGTATATGGTGTGTGTGATAGTGGTGATGATACTGTCCAATGTGGTGACGAGGGAGTAATTATTCAATAGAACTATGACACCACATTATTAGTATTACTACACTGATGCACATGGGTACAGTACTTGTGTGAACACATATTTATCTTAAAGTTAGGATTGACATGTGATTGAACAGTGACCTTTTATTAGTTTGTGATATCACATCTGCAAAATAATATTTATAACGAATATTTTCTCGTGACGATGTGGAGGAGGTGGCGGTAACGATGACAGAGGACAGAAGAGGTGGTGGCGAGGGTCGAGAAGGAGGTGGTGATAGTGATGGTGTGGAGAAAAGTGAGAGATGATGTAGAAAGAGATCGAGAATAAGGGATATATCTGTCACTAAGAAAATTGACTTTTCACAGATTTCCCCATGAATAGAACGTTTAGGCACCAAGGAGATTGAACAGTGACCTTTTATTAGTTTGTGATACCACATCTGCAAAATAATATTTGTAACGAATATTTTCTCGTGACGATGTGGAGGAGGTGGCGGTGACAATGACTGAGGACAGAAGAGGTGGTGGCAAGGGTGGAAAAGGAGGTGGTGGTGGTGATAGTGATGGTGTGGAGAAAAGTGAGATGATGTAGAAAGAGATCGAGAATAAGGGATATATCTGTCACTAAAAAAATTGAGGACTTTTCACATATTTCCCCATAAATAGAACGTTTAGGCACCAAGGAGATGCAACTATAATAGGGCTCATCAACATCCAACACACACACACACACACACAAAGGAAAAAACGACGGTAGAAATAACAATACAACAAAACACAAAAAGTTGATAAATAGATGGACAAATGCACCAAAGGAAATATTCATTAGAATTCAGTACAATAATGTAATTCCTTGTTCAGTTTGCAGTTTTCCATGAACAATTAATCCATACATTGTTATAAATTGGAAAGAACATAGCTCAAAGGTTAAAACACAAAAGAACAAAAATATAAAGAATGCTTGGAGAAACTATACAGTTACAAGGATAAATCAACCAAATTCAAGTTAAGGTCCATCTTCACCGTCTCTAATCAAGTTACAAATATCGGAACACTCCACCAAACTGCACAACAATTTTCACAATGACAACCAAAAAAACTAGGTAGATTAACTCAAAAACAGCACATGGTATCCACAAGTGTTAGAATATTACAAAATTTAGAATCTATGTGAAAAATTGCAAAATCCACATCTGATGGGCAACAATGGCAAGCACAGCACATGCTGTCTGCCATGCAAAGACACGTTGAAATACAAATTCATTACTCCACTACAACAACGTGCTAAACGACTAACATAGAACTTAAAATCTCAACCCCTTTTCACAACTTTTCTCCATTTAGTTGTGAATCAAAGACTGAAAAAGGAAATACTTATTATTCTAACTCTATTGGAAGGAAAAACAAGGTTAAATATCTGAAAATGAGGATCAAGATTAACTATACAAGAAGATAATATAACGTACAGGAGTAAGAGCATAATATATGATAGTGCAAATTGTGAAAAGCAAAAGGAATGGACATATTAAATGTTGCCAAAAAGAGATGCAGACATAACAACCAAGAATTCACAGTTAAAGAACTAGGGATGTGCAAATTACCCAGAGAACAGGAGACCCGCACCGAACCGGCATTACGGTTCGGTCTGAAGAATGCCAGTTCCTGTTCCTGTTCCTGTTCTGGACATCCCAGAACGCAATGTGTTCAGGTCTGATCCGGTTTGGGATCGTTCGGATTAAACACAATGGT
Organism: Hydrangea macrophylla; assembly: GCA_033977485.1. Lineage (NCBI taxonomy): Eukaryota > Viridiplantae > Streptophyta > Magnoliopsida > Cornales > Hydrangeaceae > Hydrangea > Hydrangea macrophylla. Next base: position 4,255,472 of record CM066990.1, on the reverse strand, counting down.
TCTTCTGTGAGTTGAATTATCCTATTATGTGATAGCAAGGAACCCTACAGCACTAAGGCTTAAATGGGAACTTCAACTATAATAGAGACACAAATAGGCCGTGGAAAGTTGGTTACATAAAAATTTAGGAACATATCTCAAAATGAAAGATGAGCTAGCAAAGTTTAGGAAATGTAGCAACTTATCTCAACAAACAATCAGTAGACATTACTTAAAGAGCAAGTCTTAGGGCACAAACAAATCTCACAAACACAATACAAACACCACAATGTGCTCTCTCTCCTGGTGGGGTCCACTGACAATGTGGGGTCCACAGAGGAGAGAGAGAGAGAGAGAGAGAGAGAGAGAGAGAGAGAGAGAGAAATTGTGGTGTTTGTGGATTGTATATGTGAGATTTGTTTGTGCCCAAAGACTTGCTCTTATTTAAAATCTTAGCTGAAAGAAACATTTGTAAGCTGGGGTTTGATCTCATAGATAATGTCAGTAAGAAAAATACAAAAAAAAAAAAAAGTGCACATAGGGAATATTGAAGAACACGAAACCTATGTTTTCTGTAAAGAAAAAAAGTAATAAGGCTTCCCCAACATATTAGCAGAAGTATAAGATTGATAGGGATCACCTTGCCACTGCCCAAATGATTCAACTAGTTTGAGTTGACAACACATTCTATCTGCATATAACATAGTGATATACACACCAAATATATGTGGATATGTCACTCACTAGAAAGATCCAACACCACTTTGGCCAACAGGTTGGGAATTTAGTGGTGGGAGTGGACTCTATTGAAGATACTATGGTGTGTTTTGTTGTAGAAAGAGAAAGTGAACGGAACTTATGTGGTGATTGGTCTTGTTGATGGTGATGGAATAAACATACGTGCTTAGTATTTCTCACTTCATTGTTTCTTTTCTCATGCAGTTTATCCATCCCTCACGCTTATAATCTTACCACTAACTTGCAGTTAACTCGTAACAAAGAATTTTATTGATTGGTAGCAGTTTGCATTTACTCACTTGTCAAACGAAGCTGTCACCTTTAGTTGAAGCCTAGTCTTCTCTGTTAAAATGGTATGCTAATTTCTAGTAAATTACACCCTTCACCCTTCAAGTTCGGTGTGAATTTAAAAAATATTGCAAATCAATCCATGAATGTAAATAGCATTGCAATGTTGTCACTTTGTCAACTTCCACTTTTATCTGAAAAGAACCTATATGCAATTCAAACTAAAACACACCAACTAACGGGAGCAGAGCAGAGCGGAGCAACATTCGACAGTAATCCGTCTTAACTAATGGTGGAACTTCATAGATAGATAAAACTTGCAATACATAGTCAAGCCCATAGATTGATTTGTTCAAATAAGAAGTTTAATAACTAAGAAAAGTTTAGCCTTTAGTTTTTCATTAGTCAGTCGAATAGGTCTGTTTTAATGCTCAAGTTGTGCACCCTAAGTTAAGTGGCCAAAAATTAACTCACCCTCTTTAAAAACTTTTCTTGAATATTTTATTTTAATTTGCCTATTCATATTTTAATCCACCTATTTATCAAATAAAAAAATAAGGGTAGATTACACTAACATCCCACGAGGTATGTAAATATACAGGGACCTCCCTCATGTTTTGAAAAATTAAACTAAGCTCCCATGAGGTCTATAGTTAGATAACTCTCCCCTCTATTAGTCAACTGTCATATATTTGTATACATAGATCGTTTGTCTCTCATCCCTTAATCCTCTCCTCCACTGTTGCAGCTCCGGCAAGGCCACATCCACCGCCACCGCCCAAATCAAAACTCTGCCACTAGTCACCGTCTCCCCACTCTACCAGTCATTGTCCCACCCTTTCCGTGCATTCTAGCCACCAGTCACCGCCTCCCCACTCTACCAATCATCGGTCCAATCTTTCCGTGAATTCCAGAGCAGCCGTCAGATTTGACCACAGATGCGATGAAGGCAATGGAGAAAGACAAGTAAGCAAAGTCGTAGCTCATTGTAGTGCTCTTAGAGATGAGCATGTCACCGAGGCTGATTGAGAGTCCATTCTCTCAGTTTGTCGGTTTATCTCTTGAACCCCCACGTTGTGTTCCCTTTCTTCTATATTTTAATGTTTAATAGTAGTGGTAGTAATGGTGCTGGGGTTTGCAGAGGGGGTGGAATTTGGGGTTTTCGAACAATGATGATGATGAATTAAGTATGTTGTCACTTCACTTAGAGAAATTGTCACCGTAAAGCTCTGTTTGGTTCATGGATTTAGTGAGAGAAAAGAAAAGGGAAAAAAAGAAGGTAAACCAGTTCCCTCGTGTTTTTATCTTGTGCTTTCCTTCATGCTAAAATAACATTAAAAATTTTATAAAAAATTGCAAAATGTAATTGTAATATAAGAATAAAGGAAGGGAAATGACTCACAACATTCAAAACGTATAATATATTTCCCAACTTAGTTTCTTTTCTTTCCTATTTTCCTCATCGTTTACCATATTAACCAAATAAAGGAAATGGTTTTACTCGACCGTTTCTTTTCTTTTCCCTCACTAAATTCAAGAACCAAACAAAGTCTAAACGAGCTGCCCATTACCGCGCCAGTGGCCTTAGATAACCCAAAATGTCTGAAGTAGGTTGCCACTTAGATAGGGTAGTCAGTGGGGAACCTTTTTTTAACCATGAGATGCAAGACTTTTCATTTTCATGTAGACCGTCTTGGAGCAATTTTCTTTATAAGTCTATAAGAGTGGTCCAACAGAAAATTCATAATTTTCTCCTACTTTGCATATAAAGAAGACTCTTGGCTTATCGGAATATAGACATGGTGTGAAGTCTCCATCTCATATTGTTTCAATTCTTCCAATCCTCCCAAAAGCCAATTAAAGGATGTTTGGTTCTCTCATTACCAACTAAGAAGCAAGGACACGGGACACAAATACGACTCGACACTGACACTAAAGACAAGCAATTTCTCAAAATGTAGGACACGGATACGTTGGGGCACATTGAATATGTATACATTTTATATTTCTTCTATGAAGATTAAAAAGATGTACCATTAGTTCAATAAAATTTGGCATAGAAATGCATAAATCACAACAATATCATTAAGATATCAACATAATAAAATAAATAAATAAATAAATAAAACTATAAAAAAAAACCTCTTTACCAATTTTACAAGCCTCAGTTGCTGGTTATATAAACAAAACCAACGTTTATGAAGGAGAATTCCAGAAAAGAAGAGAGATGAGGAAGGGAAAAGGAGAATTTCAAAATAAATGCAGAAACAGATACAATTTAAAACAGAAGTCATAAAGTCATAATATTTAACATATAAATGAGCATAATATCACATGTAATTCAATGGAATAGCCTATTGTACATCAAGAATTGGATTTTACACATACATGTGTAGGAAATAGGCGTAAATAGTGTGTGAGTTCTTTTGTGTAATGTGTGTTAGAGTATAACACGTAAGAAAGTAAGTACTAATATATATAAGTATATGATAATGTAATAAATGGAACTGAGAGAGTACTAGGCTCGAGTGAGAGCCAAGGTAATCCCAAGTAAGAGAGAGAGAGAGAGAGAGAGAGAGAGAGAGAGAGAGAGTAGGTGTGGCAAGTAATGGTAAGAAAAGACTAGGTTGTGGAGAGTTAATGCTACAGAGCTTATGATAGATTATTAAGGTATTCGTTGATGATTTTGGTATTGAATGAGGGTGTAGTATTTATAGCTGAGGAAAGGAGTATAGGTCACTCAAGCATGACTCATATGGTGCTTAGGTGGCTTCCTTAGAGAGGCTTCTAGGTTGGTGGACAAGTGAGGAGGGAATGATGATTTCAGCTATGGGATGTATTGAAGAGAGCTGTCATAAGCCTTATCTAGTGACAAGAGGAAGGGGTGTAGGCGTGCTTTAGCGATGAGAAGTTTGTTGCAGGCAGAGGAGTCGAGACGGGATGTTTAATACGGCTCAATGAATAGTCTCTGTAATGGTGCAGCTACACGCTAGAGGCTTTAAATGGTTTTGGAGGTAGGTGAGGTGAAAGGTGAGTTCTAGTGACGGTGTAGGTGACTTAGTTGGATGGGATGGGGAACGCACGTGAGGGTACACGTGTCTCTCTCTTTCCTTGGAACCAACCCTAGCCTTGGCAGTGAGGCGTTAGCTTAGGGAGATGCCCTCGACTCTAGCCACCGAGCCATGAACTCTCGAGATCCCAATGAAGTAGTACCCTTAACTCCTACTCCTCACTAAGGGCTAGGAAGCACCGACACTCCAAAGGAGGTGACGTATTTGTGTCCGACATGCCTCCGACATGGCCAAATACGTGTCTAGAATATTTAAATACATTTTTTATCTTCGACACAGCAGCGACACGTCTCCGACACACCGTCAGCACGGCAGCGACACCATCGACACGGCTCCGGCACTTATTCCGACACGTTATGGGTTTTTTAAAAGAGGAATCTTAAATGTTGGGGACAAAAGTGATATTATGTAAAATAAGGTTGTAAAAGAGGGGTTTACGTTAAAAAGTTAAGACAAGTAATGGCAAATTGAAGGATTACTAGAAAGATGGAGGATTGAAAATTATAAAAGAAAGCAATAAAGTTGATCTTATATGCATCTTATTGCTTTTTTTTTTTTTTGTACGAATGTTATGATATTACAGTTGCTTTGTTACTAGTGCTTAAATGGTAGAGTTGTTAATTGGTATTATTGTTACAATATTTTCATGTTGAATTGTTATTTAGAGGTGATTAATTAACATCTTAGTTCTTAGTTATTTTAAGAACATTGTTATTTTTATGTTGTATCGTTACATATAAAAATATATGTATAATTACTAGTTTCCGTGTCACCGTGTCGTGTTGGCCTTTTTTTAGGATTTGCTATGGCTCCATATCGAGTCGTGTAGTGTCCGTGTCGCAGTTTCCGTGTCGATGCTTCTTAGACTAAGGGTACTACATGTGTGAAGGTGTTTAGAGGCATGGAGCCTGTAACACCGGTTTTTTTTCTTGTACCTTACCTAATTAGCTGTTGTATTTTCCGTAATCCGTATTCGTATTTGTAAGTATTGATTCGTATATAGGGTAATACTTGGGGCACAACCTGTAATACCCTGTATTCTTGTAATGTATTATATAACTAAGACATTGTATGTTTCTTTTAATACTTGTATGAGCTTGGCCTTACCCTTGGTATATTTTACATACCAATCGATTGAACTTTATCTCAATCGATTGATTGTTCCAATCGATTGAACTTTATACCAATCGATTGATTATATCAATCGATTGACACTTATGTCAATCGATTGGAGGCAGCTGGGCAGATTCTTTTGCTCTGGCTGAGGAGAGGCCACGTGAACACTCATTCTTTATATATACCAGCCCATTTTGGGCGTATTTCTGTTTACAGAAATCAGAGAGAGTGAGAGGGAGTGTTTGTGTGTGTTTATATATATATATATACACTCATATATATATATACTCACATATTTACATATATTTACACACACACACTCAGAGATGGACTGAGAAGAAGAAGAAGAAGGTCAGAAAGAAGAAGAAAAGAAGGAGAAAGAGAAGAGAGAAGACAGAGCAGAGGAGGGAGAGAGGAGACCACCATTGGAGCTTCCAAAGCTCAAACACACAAAACCAAACACGCCCTTAACGCCTAGGTGAGTTCTAAACTCACTTGGTAGCCTTACATTGATGTTATGACATGTTTTGAATGAAGAAATGGAGAAGAAACCATGTATTCCCGTTTATATGTTGCTGGGCAGTCTTCTCTGTGAAGAAGACGAAGTGTCAATCGATTGACACTATATCAATCGATTGACATCTTTCATGTCTCAATCGATTGACATTTTATGCAATCGATTGACATGGACTGTGATCCAATCGATTGAACTTTATTCCAATCGATTGACACTACTTTTATACCAATCGATTGACATAGATATCAATCGATTGGAAGTTACATTTTACTGTTTTACTTGTTTAGTTAATGTAATAACTGTTTAGTTGTTTATTTACTGTTCAATACTTCCCAGCATGCTTTATTATTGTAATACAGACATGATAATGAATTAATGCAGCGTAGGATCGTAGTAACAACGAGATTTAACGGAGAATGTTTATAATGTTAGATAACGGAATAGTTGTGAATCCTTTGGAGTTAACATTCATTCATTCAGAGTAGTCGGGCCACATTGGGATTGTCATGTATCGGAAATAGAGTTGAACTTAAGTAGGTTTGCTAAGATTCGGGAATCTTGCGTGGGCGGGCTTTGGTCGATCATATGTTCTTAAAAGCGGTAGACAGACGAAGGTGTCTATGACTTGCGGTGAACCGGACCATTTGCCCTAAGATAGCCAGATGATCTAATCATATGTTCTTAAAAGCGGTAGACAGACGAAGGTGTCTATGACATGCGGTGGACCGTGATCACTGGTAGACGTCGCTAAGTCGTGGCATAGAATGATGTACTGTTGTTTAAAGCGTTATATCCCTGACATGCGGTGAACTGCGCATATGTTCTTAAAAGCGGGGGATGGACTAACGTGGTATCCATGACATGCGGTGAACTGTGCATATGTTCTTAAAAGCGGTGGATGAGCAATGGTGTGTTATAGAGTTGAACTACTGTCGAGTCTGTTCCCCTATCTAGACGTATTATCGGTCTTATAATGAGTAAAACATTAGTAATTGGATCATCGATTTGATTAAAGGAGTTACCCTTACAGAATTCTAATTTGATTACGGTTTGTAACTTGTAATAATATCAATAGTCGATACCCTGTTAGTATCTAACTCACTCGGCTTTCATTAAGCTGACGGCGTTTATGCCGCTGGACATTTCTACGTTCCAGCGCACCCTGGTTATGACTATACAGGTGAAGGGCCTGCAGAAGGAGACTACTATGCCGGTGACGGAGTTCCTGTGGAGAATTTCCCCGACGGAGGTCAGACCGAAGAAGACTACTACGCCGAGGACTACCCTTATGCCAACTGAAGACTAGACTAGGATTGTAGCTAATTGTCTTTACCGCTTTAGAACTCTTTTTGTAGTCAGGCATATGTTGCCTTGACATTTGTACTTCCGCTGCTTTATATTTGGTTCAAGACTCTGATATGTAATAGTTAGTAACTTCTGTTGACTTTATGTTGCTTCGTGATTTGAACCTAGACTTCATTCTTGTTACACTATTACTTCTTGTTGCTTAGTACTGCGTGGTGTGGACAATCATGTGACTTCACCCGTCATTCCCTATGGACCCATAAAGGAAATTTATTTTTCTCTATTTATGCTGCTCCGGGGCGTGACAGGATTTTTGGTATCAGAGCCTAGGTTGTATACCTTTTCGCTCACAGATTGTCCCACACCATCTGGTCCTAGAACCTTGAGATTCTATAGATGAGTATTAAGATTAGTTCTGACTTAAGGTAGTCCCTTTTCAGGTAGCATGGCACCGCCGCTGTTCGTTCCAGACGAGTTCGGAGGACACTATGTGTATGAGAGTAGTATTGCGCCAGCAGATCCAGAGTACTATGCCTGGAAGGTTAGACAGAGAGCTATTGCAGAGACAGAGCGAGACATGCAGATCGAGCCGCAGAGATTTGGGACCCAGGACCCAGAAGTGATACGTCAGGAGATGATCTACCGCAAGGAGACCTTCAAACGCATCGAGGAGGATTCTTTACTGATGTTACGAGACCGTTCTTCGTACCAGGTTCTACTTGCACAGGTTAGAGCAGCACCTCTACCCCCACCGGAGGAAGACATGGCTGATGCACCCCCAGCAGATGAGGATCCGGAGGATGATGATGAGAGCGATGGCGACGATGAGCCAGAGGATGACGATGAGGAGATGGAGGATGAGGAGGACGAGGACACCGATGATGAGGATCCGGAGTATGATCCAGAGGAGGAGGACCCCGTGGACCCAGCCGGTATGGACGTGCCAGTTGGCGTAGATATTGTGGTTGCAGAGGGTTATCCGATAGAGGAAGAGGAGGTAGACGCAGACGATGATGCAGTGGTACCAGTCTTACCAGGAGGAGTTATAGCACAGCTAGCAGCTGAGTGGGCCGCAGAGATGGCTGCACATCCCCATGGATTCGAGATCGGAGCACCGGAGTTGGCACAGGCTATGGTACAGGCTGAGGCACTTGCAGCCGCATTTGATGCAGCCCAGGCTGACATGGCCGCTGATGCAGGGGATTTGGGAGCTGTTGTGGAGCATGATGGACCCGAGCTGATCGAGGATGTTGTGATAGAGGATGAGGACATAATGGATGACGATGACATGGATGAGGATGATGTTTTGTCTGAGGTTGCCCCAGAGGACGAGGCTTCCATCTATGGATCCGATGTGGACAACTTTTGAGTCCAGTACCTTTAGGACTTAGACTTTTACGCTTGACTTTAGGACATGTTGTCCACTTACTTTTGACGCTTACATAGACAGCTATTGACCATAGCCTTTTGTATAGGTAGCCACCAGTAGTGGTCCTGTGTATATCTTTCTTTTGTTTAGATCTTGTATAGGATCATGTACTACGCGGTACACAGATGATCTATTGTGTACTCCGCTGTACATCTTTTGGGTATATATATGGCAGATCGTTTCTCTTGGTTATTTCTGTTGTCATCTCATTGTTATGTTATGGTTGTGATTTTGATTCATGTTATGCTTCCTGTCATTTAAGTATGATTATTTCCCTGAGGAGATTGTCAGCTAATCGTTAGATCCTTCATAGGTACACCTCACACGGATTACTATGGTGGGACCCACAAGGAACCAAGCACGACTGGGAGCACCCATTCCCGAGGGTATGGACCCAACTGGAGTCTTCGAAGCTTTCATGCAACGGATGGAGCACATCGGTGATACCTACAGTCATGTCACCAACGACAATGGCAACAACCACTTTGTCCCTCCAAGGCAGACAGGCGATAAGCTGTTGGAACGATTTCGTGGACTGCGACCCGAGAAATTCGACGGCATGGCAGAGTCCTGGAAAGCAGAGCAATGGATACGAGAGTTGGAGCTAATCTTTGAAGCCCTGGAGTGCAGTGAGCTTGACAAGAGACGTCTAGCCGCATTTCAACTGACTTACTCCGCCGCGGACTGGTGGGAGGCCGAGAGAGCCACGATTGGGATTGACGCTGCAAGGAGAATGCCTTGGGAAGCATTCAAGACTCGATTTCTCGAGAAGTATTTCCCTGAGGACGAAAGAGATCAACAAGAGAGGAATTTCCTGAGTCTAACCCAAGGAAACTGGACAGTCAATGAGTATACTACACAATTCGAGCGACTTTCCCGTTTCGCTCCGCACATGATAGACACCTCCGTCAAGAAGGTCAAGCGATTCCACCAAGGACTCAACCCACACCTCCGGCACATGATGATAGGCCATCTGGGCCAGTCATTTGAAGGGATTGTCCGTCTTGCTTCAAGTTTGGAAAAGGATGCTTACCCTGTACAAGGACCACAAGTGAATCGACCTCCACCCAGGACCTTCCAACCAAGGAACTTTCCCGTGCAATCATCAAGGAACAATCAAGGATGGAAACCCCAGACCAACAACTATCAGGGAACTAAGCGCACATGGGATGGGACAAGGAAGCCCCAAGCCAATTTTCCTCGACAACAGAATCAACAGCGAGGACCACCTCAGGCACAGCCCGTCGCCCAGCGACAAAACACTGATGGATGTTTCAACTGTGGAGTGCCCGGACATATTGCAAGGTATTGCACAGCCCCCAAGACCAACCGCCGCAATGACCTCGTCTGCCGCAACTGTAACAAGCCTGGTCACATAAGCAAGGATTGTCGAGCACCACGTGGAGGCTACTATGGAGCGCCTGCTCAAGGACAGCAAGGACAGGTTAGGGTGAATGCCATCATCCCTGACAATGCAGGGTATAATGCGGAGGAACAGCAAAACTTGGAAGGTACACTCATTTTATTTCACTGTCAAGTTAGAGCTTTGTTTGATACCGGTGCCGCCCGTTCTTTCATAGCTATTAAGATGGTACGTGATTTGGGATTGCTACCCCTAGCACTTGAGCCGACCCTTAATGCCGTTTCACCCTTGGGAGTATCCGTTAAGTTAGGTAAGGTGTGCAAGGATTGTCCCTTGACACTAGAGGATAGGAATCTCCCAGCAGACTTGATAGTCTTGTCAATGTCTGAGTTCGACGTGATCCTAGGAATGGATTGGCTTACTAAGTATGGCGCTAACCTGGATTGTGTTAGTCGGACCATTGTCTTTTTGACGCCTGGTTGCCCGCAGATCAGATTTCAGTGCCAACCGTTGAGCGACATGTTTATCACGAGCTGCCTAGCCACGATTAAGACTTCAAGCACGGAGCTTACTATCAACCAGATCCCCGTTATTCAAGACTTTGAAGATGTGTTCCGAAGTATCTCAGGACTTCCACCAAAGAGAGAGATAGACTTCTGCATCGAGTTAGCACCCGGAACGTTGCCGATTTCCAAGACCCCGTATCGGATGGCGCCAATAGAAATGCTAGAATTGAAAAAGCAAGTTCAGGAACTTGAAGATTTAGGTTTTGTTCGCCCGAGTACATCACCTTGGGGAGCACCAGTTTTATTTGTGAAAAAGAAGGACGGAGAGCTACGACTCTGTATCGACTACAGGAAGCTGAACAAAGTCACGATCAAGAATAGGTATCCACTTCCCCGGATAGACGACCTGTTCGATCAACTACAAGGATCAAGGATATTCTCAAAAATCGATTTGCGTTCAGGATACCACCAATTGCTAGTTCGACCGAAAGATATACCGAAAACTGCCTTCAGGACGAGATATGGACACTATGAGTTTCTAGTGATGTCTTTTGGATTGACTAATGCCCCGGCAGTATTCATGGACCTAATGAATAGAGTATTCAGACCCTATCTGGATCAATTCATTATAGTATTCATCGACGACATTCTAATTTATTCAAGGACGGAAGAAGAACATAAGAAGCATCTACAAATTACTCTACAGACTCTTAGAGACAATAGTCTGTATGCGAAATTCAGCAAATGTGAATTCTGGCTTCAGGAAGTTAAATTCCTGGGACATATGATATCACAGGATGGGATTTCTGTAGACTCATCTAAGATCGATGCAGTCTTGAGCTGGAACAGACCAACTAACGCGACCGAAGTTAGGAGTTTTCTTGGATTGGCTGGATATTACCGGAAATTTGTGGAAGGATTCTCTAGAATCGCAGGACCGTTGACAAGCCTGACTAAGAAGGAGACGAAGTATGAATGGACCGATAAACATGAGGATGCATTTCGGGAATTGAAAGAGAGACTAACCTCCGCACCCGTGCTTGCGATACCTAAGAGTGGTGAACAATTCATAATCTATAGTGATGCATCACACCAAGGACTTGGTTGTGTGCTAATGCAAGAGGGGAATGTCATTGCATACGGATCAAGACAATTGAAACCGCATGAGAAGAACTATCCGACGCACGACTTAGAACTAGCCGCAATCGTGTTCGCCTTGAAGATTTGGAGACACTATTTGTATGGAGAAAAGTTCGACTTGTTCTCAGATCACAAGAGTTTAAGATACCTGTTCTCTCAGAAGGAGTTGAACATGCGACAACGGAGATGGATGGAACTACTCAAGGACTACGACTTCTCTTTGCAATACCACCCGGGTAAAGCAAATGTTGTAGCCGACGCTCTGAGCCGGAGACCACGCCTTTTGGTTTCTTCAATTTTGATTAGGGAATGGCGAGCATTGGAGACGTTAGTCGAATTTGACCTTCAACCAGTGGAATCAGGAGGAGGACAACACTTTGGATGTCTTGTCGTGCAACCGACTCTCATCAGCCGCATCTTGGAAGCTCAACAGTCGAACGAAGATTTAAAGTTATGGTTTACCAAGATGTCCGCAAAGGAACCCGAGATATGGAGTATTAGTACGGACGGAGCACTGAGATGCAAAGGTAGACTCTGTGTGCCAAGTGACGATGGTCTCAGGAAGAACATTCTGGACGAAGCACACAAGTCAAGGATGACTATCCACCCAGGAGGAAACAAGATGTATAAGGACTTGAAGAGAAACTTCTGGTGGCAAGGAATGAAGCGAGAAGTGGCCGAGTATGTATCGCAATGTCTTATTTGCAAACAAGTGAAGGCAGAGCATCAGAAACCACCTGGACTCCTACAACCGCTACCGATTCCCCAATGGAAATGGGAGCACATCACCATGGATTTTGTGGTTGGATTGCCGAAGTCTCAACAAAATCACGACGCTATTTGGGTAGTAGTGGATCGACTCACCAAGTCAGCACATTTTATCGCCTACAGCATGACGTACCCTGTTGAAAGATTGAGCCGGATGTATCTAGAGCAAGTAGTGCGACTACACGGTGTACCCGTCTCAATAGTTTCAGATCGAGATTCACGCTTTACCGTAGAATTCTGGAAGAGCCTTCAGACAGCAATGGGAACTTCATTGAATTTGAGTTCAGCCTTTCATCCACAGACAGACGGTCAGACAGAACGAGTCAATCAAGTGATGGAGGATATGTTGCGAGCCTGTGTCATTGAATTCGAGAGTTCATGGGAGACACATCTACCTTTGATCGAGTTTGCCTACAACAACAGCTACCACACGAGCATAGGGATGGCACCGTTTGAAGCTTTGTATGGAAGACCTTGCCGATCGCCGCTGTGTTGGGCCGAAGTCGGAGATACTCAACTACTTGGGCCCGAGATGATTCGAGAAACCAACGAGAAGATCCAGATTGTACGAGAGAAGATGAAGACAGCGCAATCCAGATACAAGAGCTATGCCGACAAGCGACGGAAAGATCTAGAGTTTGCAGTTGGAGATCACGTGCTACTCCAAGTCTCGCCAGTTCGAGGTATCGTCAGATTCGGACAGAAAAGAGGCAAGCTATCGCCGCGATTCATCGGACCGTTCGAGATCCTAGAACGTGTTGGGCAGGTTGCTTATCGACTTGCGTTGCCGCCAAAGATGTCAGGAGTACACAACGTTTTCCACATCAGCATGTTGAGGAAGTGTGCCCACAACCCAGCGCACGAGATCAGTTTTGAAGATATCGAAGTGAACGAGAACGTGACCTACAACGAAGGACCAGTGCGTATTCTAGACCGAGGAGTGAAGAAGCTCAGAAACAAGGAGATTCCGCTAGTGAAGGTTCAATGGAAGCACCACGACGAAGGAGAAGCTTCATGGGAGTTGGAGTCAGAGATGCAAGAGAAGTTTCCATTTTTGTTTTAACCCAGTTTATTTCAGATTTCGGGGACGAAATCTTTTGTGAGTGGTGGATGATGTAATACCCTGTATTCTTGTAATGTATTATATAACTAAGACATTGTATGTTTCTTTTAATACTTGTATGAGCTTGGCCTTACCCTTGGTATATTTTACATACCAATCGATTGAACTTTATCTCAATCGATTGATTGTTCCAATCGATTGAACTTTATACCAATCGATTGATTATATCAATCGATTGACACTTATGTCAATCGATTGGAGGCAGCTGGGCAGATTCTTTTGCTCTGGCTGAGGAGAGGCCACGTGAACACTCATTCTCTATATATACCAGCCCATTTTGGGCGTATTTCTGTTTACAGAAATCAGAGAGAGTGAGAGGGAGTGTTTGTGTGTGTTTATATATATATATATACACTCATATATATATATACTCACATATTTACATATATTTACACACACACACTCAGAGATGGACTGAGAAGAAGAAGAAGAAGGTCAGAAAGAAGAAGAAAAGAAGGAGAAAGAGAAGAGAGAAGACAGAGCGGAGGAGGGAGAGAGGAGACCACCATTGGAGCTTCCAAAGCTCAAACACACACAACCAAACACGCCCTTAACGCCTAGGTGAGTTCTAAACTCACTTGGTAGCCTTACATTGATGTTATGACATGTTTTGAATGGAGAAGAAACCATGTATTCCCGTTTATATGTTGCTGGGCAGTCTTCTCTGTGAAGAAGACGAAGTGTCAATCGATTGACACTATATCAATCGATTGACATCTTTCATGTCTCAATCGATTGACATTTTATGCAATCGATTGACATGGACTGTGATCCAATCGATTGAACTTTATTCCAATCGATTGACACTACTTTTATACCAATCGATTGACATAGATATCAATCGATTGGAAGTTACAGTTTACTGTTTTACTTGTTTAGTTAATGTAATAACTGTTTAGTTGTTTATTTACTGTTCAATACTTCCCAGCATGCTTTATTATTGTAATACAGACATGATAATGAATTAATGCAGCGTAGGATCGTAGTAACAACGAGATTTAACGGAGAATGTTTATAATGTTAGATAACGGAATAGTTGTGAATCCTTTGGAGTTAACATTCATTCATTCAGAGTAGTCGGGCCACATTGGGATTGTCATGTATCGGAAATAGAGTTGAACTTAAGTAGGTTTGCTAAGATTCGGGAATCTTGCGTGGGCGGGCTTTGGTCGATCATATGTTCTTAAAAGCGGTAGACAGACGAAGGTGTCTATGACTTGCGGTGAACCGGACCATTTGCCCTAAGATAGCCAGATGATCTAATCATATGTTCTTAAAAGCGGTAGACAGACGAAGGTGTCTATGACATGCGGTGGACCGTGATCACTGGTAGACGTCGCTAAGTCGTGGCATAGAATGATGTACTGTTGTTTAAAGCGTTATATCCCTGACATGCGGTGAACTGCGCATATGTTCTTAAAAGCGGGGGATGGACTAACGTGGTATCCATGACATGCGGTGAACTGTGCATATGTTCTTAAAAGCGGTGGATGAGCAATGGTGTGTTATAGAGTTGAACTACTGTCGAGTCTGTTCCCCTATCTAGACGTATTATCGGTCTTATAATGAGTAAAACATTAGTAATTGGATCATCGATTTGATTAAAGGAGTTACCCTTACAGAATTCTAATTTGATTACGGTTTGTAACTTGTAATAATATCAATAGTCGATACCCTGTTAGTATCTAACTCACTCGGCTTTCATTAAGCTGACGGCGTTTATGCCGCTGGACATTTCTACGTTCCAGCGCACCCTGGTTATGACTATACAGGTGAAGGGCCTGCAGAAGGAGACTACTATGCCGGTGACGAAGTTCCTGTGGAGAATTTCCCCGACGGAGGTCAGACCGAAGAAGACTACTACGCCGAGGACTACCCTTATGCCAACTGAAGACTAGACTAGGATTGTAGCTAATTGTCTTTACCGCTTTAGAACTCTTTTTGTAGTCAGGCATATGTTGCCTTGACATTTGTACTTCCGCTGCTTTATATTTGGTTCAAGACTCTGATATGTAATAGTTAGTAACTTCTGTTGACTTTATGTTGCTTCGTGATTTGAACCTAGACTTCATTCTTGTTACACTATTACTTCTTGTTGCTTAGTACTGCGTGGTGTGGACAATCATGTGACTTCACCCGTCATTCCCTATGGACCATGGTTCGTAGTCTCGGCCGATACCGAGTCATCTCGGCCGAGTCAACTCGGTTTCGCTGGGTAACGAAACGAGATTCAGAGACGAGTCAAAAAATAATCAAAACGACGTCGAATCGGTTACCATCTCGGCCGTACCGCCATGTCTCGGACGATATGGTGCCGTCTCGCACGAGATCTCGGACGAGACGACGAGATGAGCTACAGATTTGAGGGTAAAAAAAGGGAAAATCGTACCTGAGTGAGGACAGTCCATAAAACCATGGTTGATTCTCTCTCCATCTTGCTCGCATAGATAAAAAAAAAAAACAGATCTGACTTCTGTGGTTCGTCTCCCTCTCGCTCTATTCGATCTTGATCTGAGATCTCCTTTCTCCCTCTCTGTGGTTCGTCTCCCTCTCTGTCTGTTCGAGATCGGAGTTCGCTGTCTCTGGTCGCGATCTACTGGAGTACTTTCTCTCTCTGCTCGCGATCTGCTCTCTCTCTCTGCTCATCGTCTCTCTGCTCATCGTCTCTCACTGGGTCGCAGCTTAAAGAAGAAGAGAAAGGTTAGGGCTTTGGTTTTTTTTTTATTTGGTTGTGTGATCACGCCTATTAACCAACAATTAGTGGCTGTGTTGGACTTAATAATGTTTAGTTAACACTTGCATTTTTTTATTTTTATTTTTTGATCAAAGTTAACACTTATATTTGGTTGTGTATTATATTATAATTATAATATTTTATGCTTAACACTTAAGTGATTTATTAAATACTATCACATTATATTACACAACACTATAATACACTAAATTATAATTATATGCTACCACATTATATTAATATTAAATTATTAATTATAATTACATACTACCACATTATACACCAAATTATAATTATATGTTACCACATTATATTAATATTAAATTATTAATTATAATTACATACTACCACAGTATATAATTATTAAATTAATAATTATAACTTATTATTTTAAAAAATAAATTAAAATTGAAATACTCCCCCCGTCCCATTTTTTGAGTCCTATGTTTCATTTTAGGATGTCCCAAAATTAGTGTCCACTTTTCTAAATTGGTATATAATTTTTATCCACTTTCCAAAACTATCCATCCTTGAAATCTACACTAAGACAAAATTTAAAAAATTACTGTAATGATTAGGGGCAATTGTGGAAAGTAGGTGTAGATTCTTTTTGTCCCCTTAATAAGTTGAGTTCCCAAAGGTGGACTAAAAAAATGGGACGGAAGGAGTAAGAAACTCATTATTAATAAATAATTATTACTAAACAAAAAACTTAATTATTAATAAATAAATCACTTATTATTTCTTGCTAAATTAAATTTGAAATTACAAATACACATTCCATTTATTTGTCACATTTGAAAATAAGTTTACTGTTTATTCAAGACTAAGTCTGTGTTTTTATTTACATTTGTTAGAATGCCTCCAAAACAAGATATCGGTTGGGATCATGGAAAACCGGTTGGAGGGAGTAAACGGATAACCATGTGTAATTATTGTGGAAAGATTGTGCACGGCGGTATCACGAGATTAAAGCAACACGTGGGTAGAGTATCGGGAGAGGTGAATCCGTGTCCTAAAGCCCCAGAGGAAGTATCAAAACTCTTAAAACAACATCTTACTGAAACTGCTAGTGCAAGGGAACTTCAGAAGAGAAAAAAAGAAAAACTTATTGCCAGTCTCCGAGAGGATACCTTGTACGACGAAGAGGAGAATATTGATGAAGGTGATGATTATGATAACGAGGACGAGGAGGACTTTGGAGGAATGTCCCGGCTTGAAAGACGGCATTTCAAACAAGCAGTAAAAGAGAGTAGGAATATGGCGTACATGGACGAGGATAGACGTAGGCACTCTGTTTCCGAAGGAGTACATCAAACTAAAATCTCCCAATTTGCCACTGGATCTCAGATAGCTTCTGGATCAAAACGTGCACCACCACCTCGAAGGGATTTCAGAGTGAGAGAAAATGTTGAGATGGCCAAATCAGGTACTGACCCTTATATGTTTAGGCCAAAGTCTGGATTTCAAAAAAGGGTGAAGGACATGTTTAAGACCGAAAATGTGAAGAAAGTGGGGAAAGCTATTTCCAAGTTTTTCTATTACAATGGGATTTCATTCAATGCAGCTGATAGTGGGCCATACTACCAGTCGATGATTGATATCATTGCTGATTCTGGACCTGGTATTAAGGGACCTTCCGGTTATCAAATTGGCAACGTATACTTGGACGAAGAGGTAAACGAGCTAGAAACATACATTGTGTCGTTGAAACAAAAATGGCCCGAGTATGGATGCACGATCATGTGTGATGGGTGGAGTTCAAAAACTAACAATCCTATCATAAACTTTATGGTTTATTGTGATAGAAATATGTTGTATCATACATCGATTGATACTACAAACAAGTCAAAGACTGCATCCTACATTTTTTCACTTATGGATAAAGTTGTGGAAGAGGTTGGTGAGGCCAACGTTGTCCAAGTTGTTACAGATAATGAGCCAAGCTATAAAGCGGCTGGACAATTGTTGATGGAGAAGAGGAAGAATTTGTTTTGGACTCCATGTGCCGCACATTGTATTGATTTAATGCTAGAAGATATTGGTAAGATGTCATCTGTGAAACATACACTTGACCAAGCAAAAAAAATAACGAGTTTTATTTATAACAGTCTAAAAGTGGTGAATCTTATGAGGACATATACCAATGGTAGAGACTTGTTGAGGCCAGGGATCACTAGATTTGCAACCGAATTCATAGCGATTGAAAGTCTTCTACGCTATCAAGTTGATTTGAAGAAAATGTGCACATCTAGTGAATGGAGTGACTTCAATCGTGAAAAAAGGAGAAGAAATATTGCATCCCAAGTGTCTGATCTAATTTTGACGGATCGGTTTTGGAAGAAGGCAACAGTTGTTAAATCAATAATGGAACCGCTTGTTAGGGTTCTAAAAATAGTTGATCAAGACAAGAAGCCTACAATGTCTATTATTTACGAGGCAGTAGATAGAGCTAAGCTAGCAATAAAGGCGTCAATCAAAGATTTTCAGAAGTATTGGGATGTCATTGACTACCGATGGGAGAGTCAATTACATAGGCATCTTCATGCAGCAGGTACGTTGTGTGATTCAAATGATGTTTTAATAGCTGTGTGAATTAATACTTAAAAAACTGATAAATTATTGTCTATCTGACCTACAAACAGCTTATTTTTTAAACCCTGCATTTCGGTATTCCCAAAATTTTTCTGATCATCCGGAGGTGCGATATGGCTTGAAGGAAGTAATTAAGAGGTTAGAGCCAGACATAACAAACCAAGCGAAAGCTATGAGTGAGGTATGTAATTTTTGGAATGTGACTATTGGTAATATAAAAAGTTAAAAACAACTCATAAAAAAAAAAATAAATCATATTTTGAATTGTAGATAAAAATTTATGTGGATGCAAGAGGAGAGTTTGGACAACCTCTAACAAAGAAAGCAAGGACAACAGATCTCCCAGGTTCTTGTTTATTTCAGGAAGCATTACCTTATGTAATGTATATTTAAAAAGTATATAAGTTTATGATTATGCTTTCTTGCAGCTGAATGGTGGTATAACTATGGCGAGGAAGCTCCACATCTTAGGCGAATTGCAATTAAAGTCCTCAGCCAAACGTGCTCTTCTTCGGGTTGTGAGAGAAATTGGAGCACGTGGTCAATAATTCACACCAAACTACGCAATCGCTTGGCAATGCAGAAGTTGCATAAACTAGTTTTTGTGCACTACAATTTGCGATTGCGCGTCAAAAATATGATGTACTTGACAAATGATGAGGATTATTATAATCCAATTGATCTTAATCATATTTTTGAAGATGATGACATATTATCTGATTGGATTAGGGAGACTGAACCTTCTGATCTTGGAGATGATGATACGTGGTTGAACGAAGCTCTTCAAAACAATGACGAAGGTCAAAGAGTAAGAGATGAAGAACAAGAGGAAGACGATACTCCTATTCCTTCACGGTCGAAGCAATCATTAATCAACAAAAAAGGGAAGGGTATTGCACAAACTAGTAAATCAATTTTGCCTAGTTCCAGTTCTAGTAGTGATGATGATGATGATGATGATGATGGTGATGATGACACTGAAAGGGGAGGTGGTGGCGATTATGGTGGCGGTGGTGGAGATGGTGGTGGGGGTGGTCATTCTAACTATCCTGCTGGCATGTCATGGGCACAAGGAGATGATTACTATAATGCCACACAAGACACTGACCATGGATATAGGCCAGGAATAGATGCACAGCGTCAACATTTGGCTAGGGTGTGTGAGTTTTCTAGTAGTGACGATTATTCTAGTGGACACAATGCTAGTATAGGTATTGATGATCAGTTACGTAACATGGGGATAGGATTTAAGGATTATGGAGGATACATGCAACCCCATCATGCCATTACAGGATATGGATATGGTTCTCAGGGTGATCTTGGATATTCAAGTAGTACCACTGATGGTATGGGTCACCTACCACCCGTACGACAGCTTGAAAGATCTACTAGTACAAGTAGTGGTGGGTATTATGATCGTGCTCGTAGGAGGTACCGAGATACATCAGCTAGCACTGCCACGGGCGGTGGAGGAGGCTATAGTGGCTATGATTTGGGCCGCCATCATGATGGATCATCGAGTAGCAGCGTTGAGTATCGAGGAGCTGGATACTATCATCAACCTGTCAATTCTTCTCAGCCACAGAACCCATATTATGGATCATCAAGCCAGTCATCTCAACATGCACCTTCAGATTATGGTTCTATATTGTTTGGGGGCCTTCAATTTCCATATCCACCGAATGCATTCAATAATCAGGGAAATAACGACTATGATGATTTTCAGCCCCCACGACACTCCATGTGGCATTGATTTGGTAGTTATTGATGAAGGTGATCCTAATTATGTATGTAGTGTTATCAAATACTCAATCCGCAGCGTGTGTATTGGATATTATGTGACATTGTAATGGGTATTTTGTGTATTGTGACAATCTATTAGGCCAAATTTGTTATTCAAATGATTTTAGAATTTTTCATTATTTTTTCAGATTTTTTTAAACCTTAAATCTAGCGTATCTTTGCGTATCGCCCGATACCAGTCCGCGGCGCCGCGACCGAGTTGTGTCCGCGACCTCAGCGACCGCGACCGATACCGCGACCTTGAACCATGCTATGGACCCATAAAGGAAATTTATTTTTCTCTATTTATGCTGCTCCGGGGCGTGACACAACCAAAGCCACAACCTTTTTTGCACAACCTCCATTTTGTGTCTATCTCTCTCCTAGTGGGCACTGTGGGGTCACTGACACTGTGGGACCCATCAAGAGAGAGATAGACACAAATTAAAGGTTGTGCAAAAAAGGTTGTGGCTTTGGTTGTGCCCCAAATATTACTCATATTGAATTATGTTCTTAACCCTTATGGACTTCTTATGATTTGAACCCTTGAAACCTCAGATGGACTTGTGAAGCAGGAGCCCCAAGCGCTCCATCCATCTTAGCGCTCGAGCACTTGAGTGCTTGAACATCCCAAGTGCTCAAGCTATATTTTGAGTGAAATGACTATTTTGCCACTGGGTCTTCTATTTCTATAAATACTCATCTATTTCAGCATTTATTACATTTCGAAAATCTGCTTTAAAGAGTGCTTGTTTGAGATAGAGTTCTTGAAAGTTTATACAAATTCATGGGCATTACACCTTCTACATACTTGGATGGCCTCGCATTCATCTTCTAACCTCTCATATACACTTGAACACACACATACACTTGCATTTAAAGTTCTGAAGTTGAAGATTTGAAGGATCAAGAAGAAAAGGAGAGGATCATAGCTATGAGTTTGTATTAAAGTCGCATTGAAGCTTAAGAACAAGATCAATACATACACACATCATATTTCATCATCTAGGATCATCTACATCTTGGTGAGCACCTCTACTCACTTCAAATTATGTTTTATAAAGTCCGAGATTATGTAACATGCATGTTCAATGCATAAGGATCCAATTGAAAATCTTTAATAAAACTACCAATCTGCCATAAAACTGTAGAACCCGGGCGCTCAAGCTCACACGAGCGCTTGAGTGGTTTAGTAGGCCAACCCGTGAGCGCTCCCACGGCCTGAGCGCTCGAGTTAGCTGCCATTTGTAAAATCAGATTATTTGCATGTTGAATATATAAGGATTATGCTATGTTTGTTAGTACCATGAGTTGTGAAAGTTGTACTTCGATATTTATGTATGTGCATGTGTAATCCGTGGTTAAGGAGTTGTACCATATGCTGATCTGCTAGTACTATATTAAAATGAACTATTTTTGTAATAAAAGAATAAAGGAATTGCTGATTTCATGAAGGCGAGCGCTCGAGCCTACTGTTTTAAGAAAGTTTATGTTTTCTATAGTATATGATGTAACGGACCTGTAAGCCTTATACGTGCGAGATATGTGTACTTTGTAACCAGTAACATGATACACGTAAGAATGATACGGTGAGAATAATGCGCTTTAACGACTTGTACCGCATGCGTTATTCGGTTATAAGAATGTCGCAATAATGTTGTTAATGTAACGATCGTATCCGTCGGTCCAGTTCTCATGGTTCGTTCGTACGATGAGTTCTTGAACTCACGTTGGTTTTGGTTGTGGTGGTGTATGCATATTGATTTTTTCCATACAATCAATTGGCTAATTGTTCATTCCATGGTTGTTATAGTCACCCAACTTGAACTCAACCCAACATCAAATCCAAACAATCAAGTCTTATTATTAACTCACAGTATTATACTATCAAAAATTGACTACAAAAGTTTGACTAATTGGATAAAAAATTATAGGAGATTTTTGTTCAGTGTTATATATATTAACTCAAGTCTTATTATTTGTTCAGTGTTATATATATAAAACTGAGATTTTTGTTCATTTGTGTAGTATTTGAATGCCACTGTCTTTGTCAAGTCTGTTTCTTTATTTCAAGAATAAATCTCCATGACAATTTAGTTGGAGTGATTTGTCAATTTTCTCTTAAATCATTCTTCATTTCTGCATCCCATTTGTTTAGTTTTGTCATGAGAAATTTCTATTCAGCAGATTGAAGAAGCACAAGAATGTGTTGGTTGAAAAATTGCCCTTTGAAGTCCACTTCTATGTCAACTAGAACCCTGAACAAGAAGAGAAGCTATGCCCAACTCCATTTAGAATTGGGACAATCCAATTTCTTCTCCATACTTATTTGCGGATTCAAGTATGCTTGTGATGATTCAGAGAAATGGGTGATCAGCTGTGGCTCTTCCCATATGGCTAAACACAGAGACATTGGGATATAGATGACTCCACTTGGCAACTTCACTACTTGATCTTGTAATTGGGTTACTTCCCTAATTGATATTGCATTGTATCTTCTTCAAATTCCCTTTTTATTTTCCCCCCTCAATCCATAAACAAGAAAGAAATGATTAATATGCCTAATTTTGTTTTCATGTGATCCCAAATTGAGGATGCTTTGTAGAATGTATATATTATTATATTTGAAAAAGTGAATATGTTTGTAAGATGTTCATTATGAGCAATCTACATGTAATCAAGTAACATATGTTTCCGTACATTTGTCTGTTTGTCTAATATGATTATTGGTATTTGAGGTTTAGCAGCTATATTTTGAGTTGGTTTCTTTAGCATTGGTGAAATAGTCATTCTATATTGTCAAGATTTTGATGTTCATGGTTGATAAGTTGATTGCTAGAGGTGATGATATAAATTACTTATATAAATTCCATAATTAACTATCTATTTGGTTTCACTTAAACTTGATTATTTATATAAATTCCATAAAGTATGTTTGTGTTTATGTTAATACTATGTTTTAATTCACGTTTGTGTGGGATATATGTATTTTGTAATTAATGTTGTGAAAAAATGATTTAATGTGAAGGTGTTTTGGTATATTCATGGCAATTTGGTAATTTTTTTTAGCAAAAGAGGCATTTATGGAAAGTTACAGATTAATCCAGGTTTATACCATGGTCATCCAAACACAGTATTGGACTAATTGCATTTAATCCCCAGTATAATCCGGCAAGAACCAAACATACTGCACTGTTTTATCCAGTGGTTAGTTATCCCAGGATTAGTTAACTACACTTTATACTGTACCCCTTTATCCTATTCGGCAAACAAACGAGCCCTTTGTGTATTAAACGGGACTGACTTGGGGTAATTTTCTTTATACTGACTTATAAGATAATTAATACCTCATGGCTATTATGAGTGTTTATACTCTAAATCCTAAGTTAATTTGTAGACAAATGCATTTGATATTTACACTGTGATCCCTAAAAGGGTGAGATCCTTAAATGGGGTCAATATCTCATTGGATTGGGTGACAATATTAATTGTGTGGTGGATATAAATTAATGATGGAATCCATATCTCAATTTTGAGATTGATGATATCCCCTTGAGAAAGTTTATAAGTTTTGATTATGTCAAACCCTGCAGGTGGATTTTGTATCTGACATATCAAATAAGTTAAGCAGAGGTTCTCAAGGAATTTTAAGAGATTAATTAAATATGATTGCCAGTAATTATATTTAATTAATGGATATCTGTAATCTTAACGTTGGGAGATAATAAGTATTTAATAACATGGAGCTTAAAATATATTTTTGAGATAAGGGTAGGAGTGCAATTATAATTCTTTTGTGGTATGAATTATAATTTATGGAAATAGGAATCTGATTCAGTTCGAATTGGGGTTTCCTAATTCCATAAGGAAGCCTATTCCTTATTGACTTCTTATAGTCTCTATCGTAGCCTATATATATGCTGCTTAGGCTCTCCTCTCAGTTTGCGTTTTTCCAACAAGAATATTATAATTCGGAATACAAAAGAGAGCGTAAAAGAGGGAGAGCAGAAAACAGAAAGGATTTCAATAGAGCCCATACTCAGTTCCATATTCTGGCAGCAGAGGAATACAATAGAAGATCGTGAGCTGTTATCGAGCCCGTTTTCTCGATTCGTCTACTACAGCAATCCGTTTTGCAGTTCAAGGTAACCCTAGTTCCGTCCTTATAGGGTTATTGTAGCTTTCACGTAAATTTTTTGCAGTACCAACTTATACGCGCTGTCAACGGATTCTGGGAACGTAGTTTTCCTAACAAAAGGAACGTTTCACTCTTTTCTTAATGTTTTCCGAGCCTGTTTAAATGCAGTAGGGTTATTCTCTCGGCTTGTATTCAAGCTGACGGTGTTTTACGCCTAGACAATCAAACGTCCAGATGTTATAGAAGCAGGACTTGCAAGCGAGGTGGTGCATGAGGATGAAGGCCACGGCCTTTCGTAAGCTGAGGAGAGTTGAGCGAAGAAGAAGGCCCAGTCTTTTAATTTATTTCAGATCTTATGTATTTTGAGACACGTGATGTTCAGTATCTTTTTGTGAGGCAATGTGGCTTATGACTATTTCAATTTCTAAACTATGTTGACATCTATTAAAACGAGGATGATATTTTGTGATAACTTAAACTTATGACCGTGTATGTTTTAAGTTTATGCTTAGACCCACCATGGATATTGTTTACTTTATTACTGTTATTATATATTGTTAGACAATCAGGTGTTCTCAAACATATCTACGAGTCAAATAGGAAATTTAATTTTCCTTATTGTTAGTTTCAATCGTTTGAGCAATTAATTAGGATGTATGGATGGAACTTAGATATGGTACCAGAAAACTATGTGAAGGCTTTAGTTGCACCAATAGTTGAATGAAGTTGAGTATGTTATGCAAATGTCATGATCTGCCTCTAAACCTGATATGAACACCTCTTTCATCCATTCTTTTTACTCATTTTCGTCATTTTAGGACTAAAACATTAAAGAAAGAGACAAATGGGGGAATACAGAGAAATATAGAACTCAAATCAAACACAAGGATTTTGCTAAAGGGAAAACCCAGTGCATGAGGCTCCCGCCACTGTGGGGTAGGGTCTATAAAGTAATAATCATGGAGTGGTCTCAAAGAAAATAAAATAAGTAAAGATCTATTAGTAGAGAACACGAAGATAGAATTCCAGTAGCAGAGATAGATTTCAGGGGCAAAAATGTACCAGTATTGACGGCTTCGAAACCCTTCCTTGAAAACCACAAGAGGTCTGCAAATCAAAGAAGCGAAATGATAAATATATCTCATGGAGCATGATGTCAATAATGAGTTGCAAGCTGAATAAAGAATCTCACAAAAGAGATGAGTTCTATGAAAGAAGATTTTGGTTCAAGAATTTTGTTCTTTAGAGACTAATATTTATTCAAAGATTAGTTATTTCGACACTAATTTTGGTTCAAGAGTTGGTTGTTTAGAGACTAAAGTTGAATCCCTAAAGGCAGCCATTGAAGCTTTCCTTCTTCAGCAACAAAGGAATGGTCCGAATGGATATGGGCAACACTGCCTGACAGATGATGTACTTTTCTAATTTCACAATTCATAAACAAGTGCCCCGTTTGGTACGGAATAATTTTTTCGTAGTACAGTATCACAATTGATAATTTGATACACATCAACTATAGAGGGATGAAAAAACCGAGTAGAGATGGAGATCAAAACATTCTAAAGTTAGATTTTTATTTATATGGCTTAGAGGTTGAGGAGTATGAGGTTATGTCAACCCGCACTGATGTCCTCATAGGCAAACTGACAGCAAGCAAGACTTTTTTTTTTCTTTTAGTGAAAACAAAAAGAGACTAAAAATTGCATGAGAATGCATTTTTTAAATAGATATTCAGTAAAAAAGTCCTTCATTTTAGATTAATTAAGTTTAAACAACAATCCGTTTTTTTATTTTAATCAAAACACCATGACTAGTGAAACGTAATCGGATCAAATCCCTATGTTTTAAAAGTTACAAGAAAATCACATAACTTTTGTGAAAAACTTAAACTAGTTATGTGAACTAGTTAGTTATAACTACTTCAATTTTTTACAAAAGTGATGTGAATTTCACATAACTTCTATAAGACTATAACATATGGACTTTTCACTAAAATAGAAAAACGGGTTGGACCTATTACTAAAAAAAGTCTATTTTAGAGGACTTTTGACTAAAATTCCCTTTTATGGGGAAGTTGACAAAAAGGTATGAAATTGGATGTCGATTTTTATGCAGATGACGCGTGAATGCACATCTTGATTGGTTACGTAGTAGGAAGTTAATGTTATAAGTCACCAATTGCTCCAAAATCTTAAGTTGTTAGAGAATGGCCCAATAATGTATACCAAACTTAAACACCCTCCCTTACGTGCGACCCCGTTCTCGCACGTGGAGAGGCAACAAACGCAACTTCATCGCATTGGAGACAAATAACAAAGTGCAAATATGCACACCAAAGCTAGGACGGAGACTCGAACCTGAGACCTCCCACAAACAAGGCTCTGCCACTCCACTCTAATACCATGCTAGGTCACCAATTCCACTAAAAGCTTAAACTGTTAGAGAATGGACCCAACAATGTATATCAAACTTATACATTTAGTTTGGACTTTGGATAGTTTAGGACAAATTCAATTTCGAAAACTTTATCATCTCTGAAGGTAAACTCAAAGGGACTACAAACAAGGGTAGTCAAGGAGCAATCAAACTTTAGAAACTCTGCAATGAGTGAAGTTGTAATTCGGGAGTAAGGAATTATAGATTCTCCTACAAGGCTGCAGAATCAGCACTGGACATGCACCCACATATGCAAAGGTGTGGATTCTTCTTGGATGCACTGAGGTGGTTGTTCAAATTTTATTTTTTTACAATGGGATCTCTAACATAATTTTAAAAAATTTGAGGTCAACTTAATGATGTTGGAGTAGATGATGGTAATCATGACCTCTCACTCTTCCTGCCAACTACAAGCAAAGGATGAAATTCTATTCAACCAATTACAACAAAACAACATGTCTACTTAAGAATATAATCGCAAGTTCTGTCACTTGGCCACCAACACTGACTTTGGATGGGATGAGGATGTTATGATTGCTATCGCGTACGAGTAGACTTGAGTCACAAAATTGCCTCTAGATTTTCAGCAAACATGTTCTATACCACTAGTTATGCTATTAAGTAGCTTGTCAACTTGAGGAGGAATTGTCAACGTTCTCACAGTAGCAATGAAAAACTCTTCCCAGGTTTAGCGTCTACCATGCAATGGATGAATCACAAGACTGTACACTAATGAAGAGAGTGATTGAGAGTATTAAATATCAAACAACAGGTTGTAGAATGAAATGAGATCAATGGCAATTAGAGAAATTACTGTTATTCAAATTGTAAATCAATTTAAAGATGTGTATGTATGCTACACGTAAGTGCTCCACTTATCAAATTTTGCAATTTCCAAAGGAATTCAATAAGAACAATATAGAAGTTTGACAGTTACCTCAAAACAAAGGGGAGAAGGTACACGCCGTGAATAAAAGTTGAAAGAACGTGTATTTTTAGCAAAGTTTTAACACTCGGAAAACTCGAATTCATGTTTTCTCCAACTAGGATAATTCCTATAGATAGCCCATAAGATAAGAAGCTCAAAAAAAAAAAAAAAACAAAAAAAAAAAAAAAGCAAATATAGAGTGAACACAATGTCAAAGCCGTGTATGTATGATATATATATATATATATATATTGATTATACCTTCTGACGTTAAGGGGGCCTTCGCCAGGGGCACCATAGCCGCCTCGGATACACGTGGTAACGCACTTGATTGTACACGACTCCGCTTTCCTCGACTTGGGTCGTTGGATTTTTGCCTTCTTGCAATCCTTTGCGGTAATACACACACCTGATAGCTCTTGTGGTATGTTGGACAGTGTCTCCGACTCTTCAACTGCATTTGCTCCCACCACCACCACCACCGTCAACATCACCGCCGCCAACCCAGTTGAAGCGAGGCTGATGGCTCTGGTGGGGCCCGCACGCACACCCGCTACTACTACTCGGCCATGTTGGGAATGGCGATAGAGTGATAATTTGTTGTAAGGTGTTGAAGGCGCCCCATAAAGTATCATCTTCTCTTTAATCCTACTCCTTGCCGTCTCTCTCTCTCTCTCTCTCTCTCTCTCTCTCACCAATTATTCATTTTGAAACACAAATGTTATCTAATCAAATTCAATTTTGCAATCATGTGCGTTACATTTTTGCAATTCATTGTGTAATTTGTTGTGCGCCTATCATTATTTATCTTCTCTTAATAATGATAGGTGCACATCAAAGGGTTAGACCTTGTGATGAAAAGTCTGTACACACAAAAATGTGTGTGCAAGCTTTTCAACATAAGGTCCAACTATATATTGCACGATTGTGTAATTCGTTGTGTGCCTATCATTACTCTTTTTCTCCATCTTACTTTCTTTTGGCCATTAAGCTTCAATACATCCGAGTGGTTTGGCTGTATAACTCAACCAAATCATTGTGCAGTGTTAAAAAAATGTTTGTACCATACAACAAATATTTTTACCAAATGTAAAGAATGTTATACCTTTTTAAAAAATGTTTGTACTCGACAAAAAATGTTAGTACTAAGGTCAAACAAGGTTGTACCCTTCTAAGAAATATTTGTATCGGCCAAGCGGGTTATAACCCAATTGGCATAGTCTCTCTCTTTCCAGTGGAAAGGGAGAGGGTTCAAATCACCATAGGGATTCTAGTTGCTTGCCCCCCAATTATTCTTCAGTCGGAATGAGTGGCTCTTGTTAGGCTTTGCTGTGGGCCAGTGTGGGGCTTTGGGGTTGGGTTGATACTGGGGTGTGTGTGAGTGTGGGGTGTGTGTGTATCCGACCCGGATCCAGTTAAGTATCAAAAAAAAAAAATGTTTGTACCAAAACAAAATCAATTGTGATTTTATCCGTAGTAAGAAACTTTTGTACCTATGGTAACTGAGCTTTGCACACATGATAAGGAACCTATGTAACTATGACTATTGTACATGTAGTAAAGGAGCTTTGTACACATGATGGGAACCTTAACACATGTGGTAAGAAACCTTTGAACATATGGTAAGAAATCTTTGTACCCGTTGTACAAACATTTCTTACATCGGTATAAACATTTCTTATAAGGGTACAACTATTTTCTTACCACTGCATGATACAACCAAACCTAAGGGTGTGTTTCAGCCGGAATGGATCGAAATACCCTCTTTCGGAAGAAAAAAAATTCCAAAAATTTCAGAAATTAAACAGGTGTTCTAATTTCCGTTCCGGTTTTTTTGGAATTTCATTCTCCTTTCCGATTTCGGAATTTCGAAAATTTTTGGAATTTTCAGCATTGAAATTGGAAATTTTCATAATTTTTGGAATTTTCGGAATACAAATACTATTGAAAGGGTAAGTTTGATGGAAAAGCAGGTTTAAAATTATACTTTAAACGCGCAGCGGAAATGTTAAGTTTCAAAAACTTATTGGTATGCCCGGATCTATTACCCGTTAATTCTATATATGCGTATAAGAAGGGGACAAGAAATTATACCTCAGGTCTTGAACCCAATTCTGATTTTCTTTTTCCTTGATGGTGTAGTAGTTTCCACTAGGCTGTCTTTCACTCTTATGTCTCCTATGAATGCTTCCCGGAGAAACTAGAGATGGTGGGAACTCTAACGGGAGAATAAGATGGTGAGCATTAGTTGTATTATCTACTCTTTAAGAGTGTTATTATTTGTATTCAAATCATTTGTAAAGTGTAACACCTGTAATTTTCTGTATTGGACCCACTATATTATTATATTATTATTTTAATTACGTGACGGTATGGACGTGTTGCATTATTACCATATAGCCTATAGTAACCATACCGACTCGACCATAATAAGATTTAACTTAGTCCCGTACCCGAACCTGGACATTAGAAATAATACCAGTTTGCACGTACTTCGAGACCAACACGCATACAGAGGAACTTTTGCACGTAAACCGAGGAAGTGGCACACAACCCGAGGCGGGCCCACATGGCCGGCCATGTGGCAACCACATGCCACCCTCTTGGACACATGTCCACTACAAGGACACATGTCCTAGCATGCAAGCATGCAATATGACACCTAGCACTTGCATTTTCTATATAAGCACACCTACATGCATACACACACACATTTGACACTCTTGTCTTCATGATCTACACCTAAGTAAAGAAATTAGAGATGGAGTTATAAGTTCATATAGGAGAAGAAGAAGGTGACACCATTGAAGTTGAAGTTCAAGCTCCATCAAGCTCAAGAACAACATCAAGCTTAATTTCAAGCTTTGGTGAGTAAATTGTGAGTAAATTGTGAGTAAATTATGAGTTATTATGAGTTATCTAACTCAATTTAGAACCCATATATTATCTACTAATGTTTAGTAGAAATTTGATGTTGTTGTGTTGAAGTTTTCATGACATGCAAAACAAATCCATGAATCTGAGAAACTGAAACTCTCAGCAGAACATAGTTTAGTAAAATGAACGTTTTGTGCAGCTCAAAAATCCGAATTAAGCTAGGTTTTTTTGTGGTAAAAGCTAACTCATATATCTACAAATAACTCTTCTATAGCTCATTCTAGAAATCTCTCCTTCATGGGTGAAATGCATGTACAACGGAATGTTATAAACCTGGGAAAACAGAAACTTCCAGCAGAACGTAGTTTAGTAAAATAGATGTTTTGAGGAGCTCCAAAATCCGAATTAAGCTAGGTTTTTTTGTGGTAAAAGCTAACTCATATATCTACAAATAACTCTTCTATAGCTCAGTCTAGAAATCACTCCTTCATGGGTAAAATGCATGTACAACGCAGTGTTATAAATCTGAGAAACTGAAACTCTCAGCAGAACATAGTTTAGTAAAATGAATGTTTTGTGCAGTTAAAAAATGCGAATTAAGCTAGGTTTTTTTGTGGTGATAGATAACTCATTGATCTACAAATAACCCTTCTTTAGCTCAGTCTAAAAACCCCTCCTTAATAGGTGAAATTCACGTACAATGCTGTACTAAAAATCTGGGACAGAACAGTCCGAGATATAAGAAATGTCTTGTAAAATAAATAGTTTGAGTAGCTCAAAAATGTTATTGAAGCTAGATTTTTTTGTACATGAAGATATTCCTATTATCTACAATGTTTTAGTTTTGAGTTTGATCTACAAAGCAATTTATCATGCCCAAATAAATCATGTTAATTCAGTCAACACAGTGAAAATGTATCCTGGCAGATTGTGTAGCTTTTTGTATAATGTTTTGTTTATGCATGGTGTTGATTGTTGATGCTAGTTTTCCGGTACATGTGTTCTTATGAAAATCTCATGCTATGGTAGTGCTATCGTATAGATGATGATGTTAAGGGTTTCGGCTATGTGTTTATTGGTATTAAATTCACGTTATAAATCCATGAGTTACGTACTATGTTTTCTATTGTTATGAATATATTTTAATGACCGTTGAAAGTTCATACCCAAACTATAAGTATATTGTATGGTACGATTATTGCATTAATAAGTGATCGGAAAAGTTTCCATCATAAGTATATTAAGAGGAAAACGGAATGTCGGACGTATAGCGAAGTATTAACGGTTATAAATGGATGATAATAATGAACTAAACTACGAAACGTGCGAATGCGTAAAATAACGATAAAACCTTCAATACCAGATTTAATGCGAATAAGGGACATTGGGCCTCGTTTCTAGTCGTGTGTCTATTGGTCAATGTTGATTCGTGAACTTTTGTGTCGTGTTTGGATAATTCTTGCAAAGTTAGTCTCTCGATTATTCCATGGAGTCGATTGGTGAGTTATGTTTTGTTCCTTGATCTGAGGATCGGCATGACGTGTTCGGTCAAGTGCGGATGACCTGAGGATCGTCGTGACGTGTTCGATCAAGTGGTTGATTATTTTTCCGCACCCTTGGACTGAGGATTGGCATGACGTGTTCGGTTATGTACGGGTGACCTGAGGATCGGCATGACGTGTTCGTCCAAGTGATTATTAATTTCCCGTACCCTTGGTCTGAGGATCGGCATGACGTGTTCGGTAACGTGCGGGCGACCTGAGGATCGGCATGACGTGTTCGACCAAGAGATTGTTAATGTCCCGCACACTTATGCCATTTGGGCGACAGTTTGAATGCCAGTTGGGCAATAGTTTGAATGCCATTTGGGCGACAGTTAACTATTCATTGTTGAGTGTTGTTCTTTCTTGACCAGTAAATGCGTTTGGAGTTAAGTCTTCTTTCAGTCAATGTCATTGGTCAGTTCAGTTCTGGGTTAAGTTTCAGAGGGAATGATTGGGTTTAAATAAGACATGGTTTTGAGAATAAGAAAAGACGAACAAGACATAGTATCGAGAATAAGAAATGATGAACGAGATATGGTTTTGAGAAATAAGAAGAGATGATGAATAACTTACCGAAAGTGGTGGTAACCTTAAGGGGACCCTCACTTAGCTTAACCGCTAACGGCTTTTCATGCCGCTGGACCTTCCACGTCCAGCCTTTGCAGGTCCAGACGGAGCCTACTGTTATCAAGATGCTGACTTTACTACTGAAGACTATGCTGGTGAAGACTACTACGAGGAAGGCTACGGGTTCGCCAGTTGAAGACTTTGGAGCTTTTCTTTTGTTGTAGTTCTGTTATTATTATGTTAGTAATGTAATAGTTTAGCTGGTCTTGTAATATGTATCTTTTGGATATCTTTTTGGCCTGTAATATACTACTGATGTAAGACTTGGATGCTTTAAATTTCTGCTTCCGCTGAACTTAGTCACTTTCCTATATCACATTATTGTTATAAGCATGTTTGGACAATCAAGTGACACTCACAACCAGTCACGTGTCTACGAACCCATAAAGGAAATTTATTTTTCCCCATTTTTGGTACTTCGGGGCGTGACAGGGATTTTTGGTATCAGAGCTTTAGGTTTAGACGCGCTCACTGATTGTCCTACACCTTAAGTTATGAGCCTAAGATTTCCCTCGTATTAGTACTGACACTAAGTTAGCTCCTCTTGTATGACTATGGAGTCGAGCTTCGTTCATGATGATTTTGGAGGTCACTATAATCGCGACGGTCGTATCTAGCTTGTCGACCCTGTACTATATCGATAGCGGATCTGCTAGAGGGCAAGGCATATCTTGGTAGAGGACGTACGGAGAGTTGTGCTTACCGATACATTGCAATATCTAGATCGAGTTCAGCCCGAGTCAATCCATGCTTCAGAGACTACCATACTTAATCACCAGGAGCTTATCAGCATGACTCAGGACAAGGCACTATGTGACGATATACTCTTCCCGATTATCATGGCGGCACCAGCACCACCATTCTCACCCGAGCCCATACCAGAGCCAGATGCAGATTTAGATCCCATTGATACAGATAGCGACAACGACATAGCGAGTGGAGAGGATTCTGTAGGCAGTTACCACTCAGCAGATGACCCATCTGATTGTGACGACACATATGATGATAATGACCTGACAATTGTGACGATCCGGCAAGTAGCGATGACGAGCTGATCGAGGAGGTTGACCCTACGGACGATCTTCAGAGACCAAGGGATGATGTACACGACCATCCATCACCACCAGTTGACGGGGACGAGATGATACTGATGCCTGAGCAGGACCACGAAGCAGATCCAGCTGACATCAAGGAGAAGGAGGAGGACCCTGAGGAGGAATTATTAGAGGACCCGTTATAGATAATAAGAGAGGCAAACTTTACCTTAGATATGATAGGCGAGTACCATAGTAAGTAGTCATATCCTTTCTACTCATTCCACTTGAGTAAATCGATGCCTTCTATTCTAATGGTCATTTCTTCTGGAAAAGGGATCTATATATTTTAAAAAGTGGCTTTGATTACCATCAATAATTATTGTGATACAGTCCTTGATAAGTAATTCGTTTCCTTGAATTTTTAGAAATTCCCCAGTCAACAATTCTTGAGTATGTACCTTGATCATCCGATTCTTGACAAATTCTTTTGAGAACAAGTTCGATCACTAGTACTGCAAAGTCATTCTTTTTGACTTATTATTCCTTGAACAAATTCTTACAAGTTCATTTCATTTGAAATAATCCTAAATGAGTTCTCTGTCCTTGTTCTTGCCATGAACTAAAAAAAAAATATGTTGTACTCTCTGAACATCTTGACCTCTTATTGTCTCTCTCAGTTGCTACCTTATTCTTTATCAGTGGGGTTTTGTTTGGACTATTTCACTTATGAAATACCTAATTCTTATTTCATTCGTTGAAGGCCGTATGCCATCAGTTACTTTCATTTCCTATAAATCTTGAGATACTACGATTTCTTCTATAGTAAACAGTCATTCAATCATTGTTAGATTTACATCTTATTCTTGAATGGATCACATCATTCTACTATTGTACTTCTATCTGTGAGAATTCATATGCCTTTTCGGATTCGGCTTCATTTTGGATCAATCTATTCAATCATTTTAATCATCGTATTCTAGTTACTGGGATTATGATGATAAATATAATGTGAGATGTAATAGGTATGATTGCCTCGCATAAGGTATGATAGAAACCTTATAGACACGAACTCATACGTAGGAACAGAAGGATCCTCTCGATCTCTGCAATGGATGAATCATCTCAAACAACTGAGGACCAGTCCAGAAGGCTAAGCAACATAATACCTAAGGAGATCGATCCCACTGGTGTATTTGGAAGACTGATACAAGGCTTATGGAAGACCGCTGACGGCACTAGCGCAAGTGACTATGGAAACGAGTTGTTTAGACACCTCCATGTCGCCCATTTAGAATGGTTTTTGAGACCACTCAAGCCACAACCTGCTACACTACCAAGGTCAACCCTACTACAAGGAGCACATGAGATATTGACTTAACCCGAGGTGATGGAAGATGCAAGAATAGAACATACCTTCAACAGATCGAACGACCTCATAGACTCCTGACATCGACCACATTTAATCACAACGAACGACTCGCACTGCGAGCATTAGTGAAGATGAGTACTGCATTCCACTTTCAAGCCAATGATCAGATCTCATAGGACCTACCAATAGAAGACACGTTTCAGGTTTACAACACCAATGTTCCATCAACACACTGAAGAAATGCATCTCTAACCCTGCGCACGTTATAAATTAAAACCATGTAAGGCTGAGTAATTATATTCATCTTTCTAATTTAACTCCTTTTGAGTAAACCTACTATTTTCTACCATTGGTTGCGTTAGATCAATTATCCTTATGATGAACCATGGGATGTCCTTTATTGTTTCACTAATTGACAGTTATTCGTTGTCCTCTCTGATTTCACTTAACAAGATTTTGGATCATTCTGATCAGTGATAAATCCAATTGTGAATTCATTTGCTTTCTAATGATATAAGTCACCTCTTTGGACTTATCACCATGAAAATCGATTCCAATAATTCATTTATAAACCAATCATTCTAAGTCATTTGGACTTATGATCTGTTAAATTAATCTTTGTAAATCGTTTGGACTGTCAAACGTTTGACCAACTTTCACAAGTGCGTATCACTTGACATTATTGCAAAGGATCTCTTTGTATTTGTTCACCTAAGGAACTCAAGTATATTGCACCCCTTTGTAAAGTAGTCTTCATTTCCTTTCATTTCACAAATTCTTCTTATTAGTAACCTTGACTTTTATCATTAAGGCTTCACTTAAATTATTGGCTCATGAAACAAGGAATTCTTATGTCCTACCTGGGAGGCCTTACGCCTACAGTCATTGCATTACTATGATTGTCCTACAGTAATCATCTAATGGTTATTCTCAGATACTCATTCGATACATTGTGATCCTACAAGTGATTGATCACGTACCTCTTCGTTTCTAACTCAGTATATAATGAGTATTCATTTTGCTATGAATTCAACTCCTTACAAGTGAATTCAATCCTACTCCAAGTACCAGTAACAACTTATATGCTTGGTATTAATTAATGCATAGAAAAATTGCTTAACGACTTGTGTCATCACCTACAATGCCAAAACTCCACGACGATTTCATGTTGACACGCCAAGGAACTAAATCACAATAACACGCATAAAAGGACGCCACGACCCCTACAAGTTATAGAAGACAATCGTGAGACCAACTAGACTTCTCAACCATCGCATCAAGAAGCTGAGAGGTAAGAATCTTGCTCGATTAAAGACGTAGAAGAAACAAACCAGTATCCCGAACAACTACTCGAATGCAGTCCACAATCATTGAGGAAAACTCTGGATACATCAAAATTCATCACAAGAGGCAAAAGAAATAATGAAAGTAAAGTTAATCAGACTGCTATTCAGACACATCCAAAGCAACGTGATATCTGCGACAGCTGTGGAATATCTGGACATCACTTCAAAGAATGCAAAGCAACGAAACAGCTCACAAGTTGATAGGCGTAGTGTTTCGATTGTGGAAAGACTGGACGTGTGCACAAAGATGGTCCAAAATGAGGAATTCAAAACAAGGTTCCACCACAAAGAAGATCCCGAAAGAGAACTTGCAGATCACCAAATCAATCTCAGCAATGAACAAGATGAAAGACCAAAGGTGCCATATTCAATGTCAGAACTATGAATTTCACTTGGCATTGTTTTAGCAAAGAAGTTTGGACGTTTGAAAGAATTTTTAAGAAGGTCTGATTAGTTAGCTAGTGGGAACCTCATAACCTTAAAATCTGAGATATTATTAGTAACTTGTACTTTCTAAGACCTAGCAAAATCTAGATTTCGAGGACGAAATCCTTTAATAGGTGGTGGAAGATGTAACACCTGTAATTTTCTGTATTGGACCCACTATATTATTATATTATTATTTTAATTACGTGACGGTATGGACGTGTTGCATTATTACCATATAGCCTATAGTAACCATACCGACTCGACCATAATAAGATTTAACTTAGTCCCGTACCCGAACCTGGACATTAGAAATAATACCAGTTTGCACGTACTTCGAGACCAACACGCATACCGAGGAACTTTTGCACGTAAACCGAGGAAGTGGCACACAACCCGAAGCGGGCCCACATGGCCGGCCATGTGGCAACCACATGCCACCCTCTTGGACACATGTCCACTACAAGGACACATGTCCTAGCATGCAAGCATGCAATATGACACCTAGCACTTGCATTTTCTATATAAGCACACCTACATGCATACACACACACATTTGACACTCTTGTCTTCATGATCTACACCTAAGTAAAGAAATTAGAGCTGGAGTTATAAGTTCATATAGGAGAAGAAGAAGGTGACACCATTGAAGTTGAAGTTCAAGCTCCATCAAGCTCAAGAACAACATCAAGCTTAATTTCAAGCTTTGGTGAGTAAATTGTGAGTAAATTGTGAGTAAATTATGAGTTATTATGAGTTATCTAACTCAATTTAGAACCCATATATTATCTACTAATGTTTAGTAGAAATTTGATGTTGTTGTGTTGAAGTTTTCATGACATGCAAAACAAATCCATGAATCTGAGAAACTGAAACTCTCAGCAGAACATAGTTTAGTAAAATGAACGTTTTGTGCAGCTCAAAAATCCGAATTAAGCTAGGTTTTTTTGTGGTAAAAGCTAACTCATATATCTACAAATAACTCTTCTATAGCTCATTCTAGAAATCTCTCCTTCATGGGTGAAATGCATGTACAACGGAATGTTATAAACCTGGGAAAACAGAAACTTCCAGCAGAACGTAGTTTAGTAAAATAGATGTTTTGAGGAGCTCCAAAATCCGAATTAAGCTAGGTTTTTTTGTGGTAAAAGATAACTCATATATCTACAAATAACTCTTCTATAGCTCAGTCTAGAAATCACTCCTTCATGGGTAAAATGCATGTACAACGCAGTGTTATAAATCTGAGAAACTGAAACTCTCAGCAGAACATAGTTTAGTAAAATGAATGTTTTGTGCAGTTCAAAAATGCGAATTAAGCTAGGTTTTTTTGTGGTGATAGATAACTCATTGATCTACAAATAATCCTTCTTTAGCTCAGTCTAAAAACCCCTCCTTAATAGGTGAAATCCACGTACAATGCAGTACTAAAAATCTGGGACAGAACAGTCCGAGATATAAGAAATGTCTTGTAAAATAAATAGTTTGAGTAGCTCAAAAATGTTATTGAAGCTAGATTTTTTTGTACATGAAGATATTCCTATTATCTACAATGTTTTAGTTTTGAGTTTGATCTACAAAGCAATTTATCATGCCCAAATAAATCATGTTAATTCAGTCAACACAGTGAAAATGTATCCTGGCAGATTGTGTAGCTTTTTGTATAATGTTTTGTTTATGCATGGTGTTGATTGTTGATGCTAGTTTTCCGGTACATGTGTTCTTATGAAAATCTCATGCTATGGTAGTGCTATCGTATAGATGATGATGTTAAGGGTTTCGGCTATGTGTTTATTGGTATTAAATTCACGTTATAAATCCATGAGTTACGTACTATGTTTTCTATTGTTATGAATATATTTTAATGACCGTTGAAAGTTCATACCCAAACTATAAGTATATTGTATGGTACGATTATTGCATTAATAAGTGATCGGGAAAGTTTCCATCATAAGTATATTAAGAGGAAAACGGAATGTCGGACGTATAGCGAAGTATTAACGGTTATAAATGGATGATAATAATGAACTAAACTACGAAACGTGCGAATGCGTAAAATAACGATAAAACCTTCAATACCAGATTTAATGCGAATAAGGGACATTGGGCCTCGTTTCTAGTCGTGTGTCTATTGGTCAAAGTTGATTCGTGAACTTTTGTGTCGTGTTTGGATAATTCTTGCAAAGTTAGTCTCTCGATTATTCCATGGAGTCGATTGGTGAGTTATGTTTTGTTCCTTGATCTGAGGATCGGCATGACGTGTTCGGTCAAGTGCGGATGACCTGAGGATCGTCGTGACGTGTTCGATCAAGTGGTTGATTATTTTTCCGCACCCTTGGACTGAGGATCGGCATGACGTGTTCGGTTATGTACGGGTGACCTGAGGATCGGCATGACGTGTTCGTCCAAGTGATTATTAATTTCCCGTACCCTTGGTCTGAGGATCGGCATGACGTGTTCGGTAACGTGCGGGCGACCTGAGGATCGGCATGACGTGTTCGACCAAGAGATTGTTAATGTCCCGCACACTTATGCCATTTGGGCGACAGTTTGAATGCCAGTTGGGCAATAGTTTGAATGCCATTTGGGCGACAGTTAACTATTCATTGTTGAGTGTTGTTCTTTCTTGACCAGTAAATGCGTTTGGAGTTAAGTCTTCTTTCAGTCAATGTCATTGGTCAGTTCAGTTCTGGGTTAAGTTTCAGAGGGAATGATTGGGTTTAAATAAGACATGGTTTTGAGAATAAGAAAAGACGAACAAGACATAGTATCGAGAATAAGAAATGATGAACGAGATATGGTTTTGAGAAATAAGAAGAGATGATGAATAACTTACCGAAAGTGGTGGTAACCTTAAGGGGACCCTCACTTAGCTTAACCGCTAACGGCTTTTCATGCCGCTGGACCTTCCACGTCCAGCCTTTGCAGGTCCAGACGGAGCCTACTGCTATCAAGATGCTGACTTTACTACTGAAGACTATGCTGGTGAAGACTACTACGAGGAAGGCTACGGGTTCGCCAGTTGAAGACTTTGGAGCTTTTCTTTTGTTGTAGTTCTGTTATTATTATGTTAGTAATGTAATAGTTTAGCTGGTCTTGTAATATGTATCTTTTGGATATCTTTTTGGCTTGTAATATACTACTGATGTAAGACTTGGATGCTTTAAATTTCTGCTTCCGCTGAACTTAGTCACTTTCCTATATCACATTATTGTTATAAGCATGTTTGGACAATCAAGTGACACTCACAACCAGTCACGTGTCTACGAACCCATAAAGGAAATTTATTTTTCCCCATTTTTGGTACTTCAGGGCGTGACATAAAGAGTGAGGGTTAGTAAACCTTGTGTGCAAAGAAGAGGTGTTCTTCTTTGGAAAAGATTAAAGGCTCTTGTAACGGTCAGGTATACACCGTGAAGTGTACCAAGACAGTTTGATCTACACCCGTAATTAGGTTGATAAATAAATCCTCAAGAGGTGTTCTTGAGGGATGGACGTAGGTCGCAGTGTGCGGATTGTCGAACCACTTAAAAACTTGGTTTGCAAGTGCCTCTTCCCTTCTCTCTTTAATTTATTGTTTGTGATTGTATTTAATTTGTATTAAATTTTAAAAAGGTTAATATTCCACTAAAACCTTATTCACCCCCCTCCGTCTAAGGTTTCCATTTCGGGGCAACAATTGGTATTAGAGTAAGGGCTCTTTTATTGATTTCACATATCTTTGAGTTAAGATCACATGGCAACACTACTACAAATATCACTTATGTTGAGGGACAATCATCCCAAATACCTCCCTGTTTAATGGAACCAACTATGCCTATTGGAAAAATAGGATGATAATATACATTATTGCTCAAGACTTCAATCTATGGCAAATCGTAGTTAAAGTACCCCATGTTCCTACTAAGATAGTAGGCACCAATGTTGTTCCTAAAACGAAAGACGAATATGTTGATAGTTACAAGAAACTTATTAAAATGAATGCTATTGAAGGGATTTTGTTATGAAACAGAATTTGCAAAGGAAAAATAAGTTTCAAAACTTTTGTAACTTATAATCTACTACTCATATGAACCTAGTAGCATGTAGAGAAGAAGAATAGCTTCCTCTTTGATGGATTCTTGTTCTCATAAAATCCAATAGCTTCCTCTAGATGATCTTTACTCCTATGTCTCTGTTGGATGCGCTCGTGAAGACTAGAACTAGTGGGAGTTCAACTAGAGAGAGAAAAGACTATGGGAATACTATAAAACTATTTCTGGAGACCTAGGGTTTCAAAAACAACAAGTAAAAGTATTCTAGACGTTGGTGTAAACACCCTGATTTTGACCAAATGTCGAATTAAGGGGAGTGTTACCTCCAAGTCCGATAATGACAATGTTTGACTAATCTAGGGCTTCCAAAAGGTTATTCAAACTCTTCGAAAGGCTCTTCAATTCAAACAAAAGGAAAGAAAGAAGAAAAGGGACGGATAAGGAAAAATGGCACAAGGTATAGGCTGCGGTAGTCACGGGGTGCCGTTGTGGCAGTCTCTGATTGCCGCTGCGGCACTCTCTGATCAACGGAAAAATACACCGAATGCCGTGAAAATTAGAATTCCAGAAAAGACAACAGTCTGCGGAGTTATCCGCGGCATTCGTTGAGTGTCGCAATGGCATTCACTAAATGTTGTGCCGGCAATCAGTGATTGTCAGCAATCAGTGATTGTCATTTCGACATTCACTGAGTGCCGCTTCCATCTCCACTAAATGTCGCATTTTTCTGGCAATCTGCTTTGAAATAGTACGTTTTGTACCTTCAAAAGGACATCCGGGATTAAGGATTTCATTGTGAATTTACTGAAATACCCCTTTAAAATTTTCGTTTATATAGGGGATGAATATCTCATTACAAGAGGATCTTGATTTTTGGTGGTATCTTGGATCTTGGTTTTTATTTCTTGAATTTTAACTTGAAGTTTAAAACCTCATCTTTATTTTTTT
Organism: Hydrangea macrophylla; assembly: GCA_033977485.1. Lineage (NCBI taxonomy): Eukaryota > Viridiplantae > Streptophyta > Magnoliopsida > Cornales > Hydrangeaceae > Hydrangea > Hydrangea macrophylla. The sequence continues at coordinate 4,213,308 of CM066990.1, read as the reverse complement.
TGTTTTTAAAATCTCTTCAAATTCTCCAACATAATTAAGAGAGAGTCTTAGAAAAGCTTAGGAAAATCAAGAAGTTTTATGAGTTAAAGGAAGAAGAGTTTGAACCACCTTTCAAAGATCTTCAAAGACCTAAAAGTTGAGGATAATTAGAGGCAACCTCTAAGTTAATTAGTATCTAATTCAAGTTCAATCACAATATCTAGAATTTTTTAGGATCTTTTACACATTTAATTCAAAAACTCACCACTAATATTGTGATTGAACTTGCATTTCATTGGTTTGGATCAAAGTAACCTAAGGACTAAGGTTAAATAAATCATGAACCAAAAGTTAGCTTGGATTTTATTTAAACTTTGCTTTTCTTTTTTTGATTATGTTCATCTATTAGAATTCATGAGACCTTCAATGTCTTACTTGAATCTTTTGACTTGGAATCCTTTAGTTTCCTTGTAAGCTCATGATTTACAAGGGGATTAAGGTTGATATTAGTATGTTTGGTTAATGGGTCTAAACCTATCTTCATGGTTTAGGTTCATTCTTTTGAGATTTCATGAAGTTTCTCCATACTCCATTGAAATCTATAAGTATAAGTGTCCTTAATCTCCAATGACCATCAAGTGGGAGGAGAAGTTTTGAGTTAAACCCATCTCCATGGCTTAGTAGGTAGAGTTAACAAATAAAAGATGAATTTGACAAAGGGTGCATTGAGTTCATAAACCACCTTTAATCAAAGATTTTTAGTTAAATAATGGACCGTTGGAACTGAGTGAGACCAATTCGAGAGTGTCAATAACATAAAGTTTTACCACTGTGATTTTTGTTTTAATGAGATTTCATGTTTAAAGTCGTTTGGTCATGTGTTTTGTGAAGCAACTATAATCTGTCCAGAATTTTAGAACAGTAACACCTTCTTAAAAAGATTACAGTCTTTCAGATTTATTACTATTTTTAGAAAATCATATAAAAAACTCATAACAGAGAGTTGTAAGTTTCTGAGTGATGTCTAATGTTTGTCCAATTCCCTGAAATTGAATCGTTGATCTTTGTTTTTTTCTTTTTGGGTTGGAAACTAGACTTATAGAGGCATCTTGTGTCGAAAATTCATTGACATCAAACCAAGGGAAGCATGCCTTTTCCATTTTTGAAGTTCTGGTATGCTCTTTGTAATTTTTAGAATTTTGTGACAGATTTGGTAAACTTTGTAAATAATGGTTCAAATGACTTTTCTATGACCTAGGGTTTAAACCATGCTTTAATAATGATTGGTTAAACTTAAATTCAGAGGTTAAATGATCCAAATCAATGGACAGTTTTATAGCTTACCCATGCTCATATTCATGTATTCATCCATGTGTGTTGATACTTGTAGATAAGATTCATGTTGCACTAAGTTAAAGTTGCATTTAGTTGAACCTAACTATGGTTCCTTATGATTAAGTTGGGATTATATCATTTCTATATGGACATTACATTGGCTCCTAGTTGATACTTGTATATCTATAAAAGTGTTGTATCTCCAACTAATTAAAACGAATTGATTATGTTAACTCTCTTCATGTTTGATAGACTTAAGCTAGAATTTAGGTTTCGATATTATATCTTATAAATCATGTGGACTATCCCTCTATTTTGTAGCACTATTGAGGTATGTGTGGATATCGCAGTTTTCTTTCTTTTACCCACAGCTTTTCAAAATCAATTTCAAAAATAAATGAGTCGTCACTTAATTTTTAAAAGGAAAAATTAAGAAACCATTTTAGAAGCAAACTGATCTTTTAGAAACCAGAGATTAACTAGGTCCGGGGATTATGGAATGAAAGAGGAAGGAGCCCGTCGGACTAAAACACCATCTCTCATCCTATCTTGCGATAGGCCTCTACTCAATATCCTTCTAATCGAATTATTAATTTAAATGTGCCCTCAACTAATATATATGTATAGATATGCGTTACAAAAAGCATGTCCAAAGGGGTGTAAAATTGCAATTGATAAAATATCATTCAAGAATCACATATTTCAAGTAACAAGCAACATGATATGCACTAGGGAACGAGAGAACTTACCCGGGGTCCAGCAGCGATATTAAACGTGCAATGCATATAGACAAAACAAGATCCTAAAAAAGAGTCTCTAGTCACATATACATATAAGGCAAGATCCTAATTCTAATGTGTCGCGCATGAGGTTGAAAAATCAATAAAATCAAGAAATTAAAATAAATTAAAGGGGGTCCTAGAGATCATAGCTTAATAGCGCTACAAAACAAAAGGTTAGTCCACATGATATATAAGATGTGAAGTCAGAAATAACAATCCAAAATTTCTAGCTTAAACCTATCAAGCGTGAAATCCAACTTTATTCAATAGCTAGTTCTAATCATGAGCATTAAATGTACATGAGTGAATGAATGTGAACAAGAATAAAACATGAATTTATTCACTAATTTGGATCACTTCGTCTCTGGATTTAAGCTAAATTATCATTATTCAAAGTATGATTTGGGTCTCAAGACATTAGGGGGGCCATTTGAGTTGAAATAAATAAGATTAGACAAAAAAAAACAGTAGCAGTTTTTTATGAATTACAGAGAGCAGACCAGATATTAAAAAATAGAAAAACCATACTTCCAACGGTTGGATCTTAAAATTTTTGGATATGATATGCCTCTGTTAGTCTAGTTTATAACCCAAAAAGAAAATCAAAGTTCCAACGGTCGGATCTCCTGAAATTGGACAAAAACCAGACATCACTCAGCATTCTGCAACCTTCTGTTCAGAGTTCTTGCACGATTTTTTAAAAATAGTAAAAAGATCAGAAATGCTTTGTTCTTTTTAGGGTGACTTCCTAACACATTAATTTACTTGGAAACAATTATTTTGGGCCGCAAAAACTTTATTAAAACCCCGATTTACTTATTTCAAAAGAGTGTTGCTATGCTGAAACTCTGGGCAGATTATTGTTACTTCCCAAAAATCATGACCAAACCACTTTAAACATGAAATTTCTTTAAAACAAAAATTACAGTGGTAGAACTTTGAGTTATTGACACCCTCCCGTTGGTTTCACTTGATTCCAACGGTAAGATTTCGAACTAAAAATCTTTGATCAAAAATTGTTTGTGAACTCACTGTTTTCATTTGTCGAGCTTACTTTTATTTGTTAACCCCAACTATTAAACCATGAAGTTGGACTTAAACTAAACCATTTTCTCCTACCATTTGGTGGTTATTGGTGGCTAAAGACCTTCACACTTGTAGATTTCAAATGAAGTATGAATGAACTTCATGAAATCTCAAGATAAGGAATCTAAACCATGGAGATGGGCTTAGACTCAAAACCACTTTCTCCTACCATTTGATGGTCATTGGAGATGAAGACATGACTAATACTTATGAGTCTCAAAGGAATATAGAAAGGATTCCATGAGATATCAAGTTTAGAGGACTTAAGTCATGAGTATGTACTTGGATCCATCTATTTGCTTATAAAATGAAGTGATGATCAAATTTTGACTCTCATGTAAAGCATAAGCTTACATGGGATTCAAAGGATCGTACTCAAGAGATGTCAAGAGAGATATTGAAGATCTCCAAGAATCTCAAGAGAAAAACATAAACAAAAGAAATAGAAGAAAGATCAAGGAATTAGAAACAAGGACTTCCAAGTTTACTTAACAAACTCTAAAACTTAATCAAGAAAAACTAAAAATGACTTGAAGATTAGAAGCTCAAAAGAAAGAAAATACAACTAAGATTAGAGGGTCACCTCCAAACTATCCTCAAAGTTCTTTTCCTTTGAAGATCTTCCAAGCTCTTCTCCCTAGTTCTCTAAACTCTCTCTTTTCTCTCCCAAAAAAATTGGTGTAGTGGTGGTTATCTCTCATGTATTGTGTTGTATCTCTCCTTTTGAATTATGTTGTATCCTCTCTCTTTTATAGACAAAATTACCAAGTATTTTCAGTGAATTCGGAGTAAAAGACAGGTGTAAACATCTCATTTGGTGGTACAATACGTACTTCCTGAAATTAGACAGACTGTTACCCAGAGCGGCAGTCAAAAATCATCTGCGGGAGTCCGTGGATGCCGCCGCGGCACTCTATGACTGCCGTCGCGGCACTCCGTGACTGCCGCGCGGCTCTCAGTAAGTGCCGCGCCAAATTATTGATTGTCGTATTTTTGTCAACCTTACTTTATCAGTTTTTTGTTTTTATCCGCATACATATACGTATTGTACCACAAAATACGGACTTTAAAAGCAAACGACAGTCAGAAAATGTTGGCGTCACTCAGTAAATGCCAGGCCGACACTCACTGGATGCCGCTCGGCACTCACTGAGTGTCGCGGTATACTGCCGTGTGCCATTTTCTGTTGAACTTCCCTTTTTAGGTCTTTTCTTTCTTCCCTTTTTCTTAAAGAAACTTATTTTTGAAGATCTTTTCAAAAAATGGTGTTTTATACCTGAATTCTCCCAAATACCTGGTATTTTCTTCTTTCTGTGAAATTTTATCGCGTTTGGAGCACTTTCTGAAGAGCTTGGAATACTTCAAATCTTTTCGGTCCTTATCATCATTGGACGTGGAGGTGACGCTCTCCTAAATTCGACGGTCGGTCAAAATTGGGGTGTCTACAGTTTGCCCCTCTTTGACAGAACTTGTGGGCCAACGCGTCTCATAAGTGAATGTCAAAGCATTTGTGAAGACAAGCCTTTGACCAGATTGTCGAATTTAGGTAAAACAAAACGCATTGCAAAAACGGCTTCACAAACGGTTCATGTTGGTCGTGCTCAACGGTGAGCTGCCTACGTATCCATTCAGGAATCAGACCAAGACGTAGTTCGGGCAGGAGCCAAACATACACAAGAACAAATAACCATACGGATGAATGCACCTATCTTATCGTGATGCAAGTGCTATGCAATGGTATTTTCTGAATTGACCTGGTCATACAAGCGCCATGCTCATCATGTCTTCCCCACGTACGACGCATTTTACGTGATGTGTTAGTCAGGAAAGATCACCTAATTCTTGACCGATGCAAAATCTATTACGGGGGTCACGAAGATGCTTTTGATTTGATTTCGAGGTTGACGCAAATCTGTTGCGAGAACCGAGAATGTAAATTCGTTACACTCCCAAAACAAGGATCGACGCAAATCTGTTACGTGGATCGAGAATATAAATCTGTTATATTTCCACAACAAGGTTTAACGTAAATCTGTTGTGAGAACTGAGAATGTAAATCCGTTACATTCTCAAAACAAGGATCGACGCAAATCCGTTACGTGGATCGAGAATATAAATCTGTTATATTCTCAAACAAAGGATCAACGCAAATATGTTACGAGAATCGAGGGTTAACGCAAATATGTTACGAGAACCGAGAGTGCAATTATATTACATTCTCAAACAAAGGATCAACGCAAATATGTTACGAGGATCTAGGGTTAACGCAAATATGTTACGAGAACCGAGAGTGAAAATATGTTACATTCTCAAACAAAGGATCAACGCAAATATGTTACGAGGATCGAGGGTTAACGCAAATATGTTGCGAGGATTGAGAATACAAAACCGTTATATTCCCAAAATGAGGGTCGAGAATACAAATCCGTTATATTCCCAAAACGAGGGTTAATGCAAATATGTTACGAGAACCGAGAGTGCAAATATGTTACATTCTCAAACAAAGGATCAACACAAATATGTTACGAGGATCGAGGGTTAACGCAAATATGTTACGAGAACCGAGAGTGCAAATCTGTTACACTCTGAAGGATCAACGTAAATATGTTACGAAGAACGAGGGTTGACGCAAATTTGTTGCAAAAACCGAGAATGTAAATATGTTACACTCCCAACCAGAGGGTCGACATAAATTTGTTACGAAGACTGAGATTATAAATTTGTTATATTCTCAAAACGAGGGTTGATGCAAATTTGTTGCGAAAACCGAGAATGTAAATATGTTACACTCCCAACCAGAGGGTCGACATAAATTTGTTACGAAGACCGAGAATATAAATTTGTTATATTCTCAAAACGAGGGTTGACGCAAATTTGTTGCGAAAACCGAGAATGTAAATATGTTACACTCCCAACCAAGAGGATCGACATAAATTTGTTACGAAGACCGAGAATATAAATTTGATATATTCTCCAAGCGAGGGTTAACGCAAATTTGTTGCGAAAACCGAGAATGTAAATATGTTACACTCCCAAAAATGGGGTAACCATATTTGGATAGATCAGGAGTCAATTAGACTCAAAGAATTTTCAAATTTCCAAAATTTGGGAGTCGAATTGACTCAAATGAATTCAAATTTTCAAAGAGAATTTCAAATTTCAAAATCGGAGTTACTTCGACTACACAAAATTTCAATTTACAACATTAGAGTCAATTTGACTCAGAAAAATTTGAATTTTCAAAATCGGGAGTTTGAATGAGACTCAAAGAATCATTGAGGAACAATGCGAATGCGAGGTTGCCATTGAGGACTAACACAAATTACGCTGCCATTGAGGACTAATGATGCCGCCATTCAGGACTAATGCAAGGTTGCCATTGAGGACTAATGCAAAAGATGCTGCCATTGAAGACTAACGTAAGGTTGCCATTGAGGACTAACACCAATAATGCTGTCACTGAGGACTAACGCAAGGTTGCTATTGAGGACTAACACCAATAATGCTGTCATTGAGGACTAACGCAAGGTTGCAATTGAGGATTAACACCGATAATGCTGCCATTGAGGACTAATGCACGGTTGCTATTGAGGACTAACACCGATAATGCTGCCATTGAGGACTAATGCAAGGTTGCAGAAAGCTGTCATTGAGGACTTATGCTTAGAGAAGAGAAGATATTGGTCAATAGCCACTCATTACATTGCAAAAAATGATGGTCAAAAGCCACTCAGGGACTTACATTGCAAAAGTGGAGATCAACAACCTTGTAAGGAGACTTACGTAAATTTTATTCAAAAAAATCGAGACTCAATCAGACTCAAATCAATTCAACTTTTCAAAATCAGGAGTTAATCAGACTCCATTCAACTCAGATTTTCAAAATCAGAAATCAATCAGACTCCATTTATTTCACTTTCCACATCAAGAGTCAGTCAGACTCAAATAGGTTCAATTTTACCAAAATTCGGAGTCATTTTGACTCAAATCAAGTTCGAATTCCACTTATTAGGAGTCGATCAGACTTAATTCAAATTATTTTCTAAACGAGACTCAAAGAATTTGAATGGAGCTGATAGAATGATTTTTTTTTTGCATTTGCGGACCTTTAGAAGAAACACATCGATTCTGTCAAAAGAGGGAAGTCACCTTTGCCCCTAGTCTTGGACTCTTCTCATATCTTCACTTGAACATCATGTTTTGATAGTGTTCGAAACCTCTGCTCGTATTGCTCTTGGGATGCTCATGGAGACTTTTCAAATGTTTATTCATCATCTTAAACCCACACAATGGAGACCATTTATTGACTCATCAAAGGAGAACAGACTTGACAAAGCCAATTATACAAGACGACTGACTCAGATTCTGTATTATTATGAATCAACGTGCTTTCAACGTGAATGATGTATCATCTCACCTTTCATTTATTCATCATCTTACAAATGGTAGTGCTTTGCTGATAAATCTAAACTTTGAAAACTTCCCCTTTTTGATTTAGCAAATTCTTTGCCCATCTAGAATGTGCTTCGAATTAATGCTTTAGCTTATAGAATGAAAGGCACTCTATTTCAATCTTTCAAAACAAACTCAATTACTTGAGAACTTGCCACTGGCATAGAGGGTTTTTTGGCAGACAAAGTTTGCCCCTAGTCTTAAGGGCAAATAGACTCATCCAAGAGTTTTGAGAACATGATGGTACATGATGCCTTTAGTCCATTTACTCCCAACCTAGAGGTAATCATCATGAATATGGTGGGCTAAAGCGGGAACCCCAATGATGATGGGCAAACTTTGTTTGCCCCTGGTTTGGCAATAGATATATGGCTCCAGGCAAACACAAGTTTGCCCCTAGTCTGAAGGAAGGAAACCAAAGGTGCTAAGGGTGATGCTTTTCGTTTAAGAATGGTTATGGACCGAGAACTTTGGAAAGTTCGCCTACTTATCCCCAAATAGAAATCAGGTCCAAAGTAGTTCGGCGACTCTGGAGGTCTTGAAAGAATAAGGCTTCAAGAATTGGTGGGCTTTTCGAGCCATGTTGCCATTTAGGTTTAGGGAGTGCATATCACTTGTGGTAGCCCTTGTGTAGCATGATGAACTACTTTTTCCTTTATTCTCTATTTTCTTCTTTTTTTCTTCTTCTTTTTCATTTGACGGTTGATTTATTAACCTTTTCACTAGCCAGTTAATCTTTATAACTCTCATCACATTTTATTCAGTCTCTTTCATATTCACAAAGTAATATCAGCCCTTCAAAGATATCTCTGCATTGTTTTGGGCCCACTTGGCGTTTGAGCTTGAAGTTGATAAGTCTCACTTTTCGTTTTTAATTTCTTTTCTTTGTTCAGAACAACACAAAGCCTTGAGATAGTTCATATGCCAGCGATCTACTTTGAAGTGCTCAAGAATTCACAATCTTATCTATTCTCTGTCTTTTCTTTTCTCTGCCTTTTCTCTACCTTACCGTCTCTTATCCTTCCCATGATTTTGACTGGCTAGGATTAGGATTTTTAAAATCAACCCGCATCTTATTTGTGCTTTAACTTTTGCCTAGGCGCCCTTTTGGGTTTTCATCCTAGCGAGCTCCATTTTCTTTTTCTTTTTCTTTTTCTTTTTTTTTGGAAGAAGAAGTTCATTTAAAATGTCTGGCTACTATCAGGGACCAAGTTATGGCATTGGATTGGTTGGGCTCATCTTTTAGACTTGGTATTTGAGTGAGCAAGCTTCAAGTTCTGATTTTATCTTTTCAAGATCGAGCAAGAGCATTTTTAAATTCTCAAAGTAAAGCTAACCAATTCTCTACTCCTCCTTGGTTTTGGCACAAAATTTGCTTTAATCACTTGGGGATCCTTTTCAATGCAAAGATTTATTAACCAAGTATTTTCCATGATCGTATGAAAAGTGATTTTTGATTTTTTTCTTTTTTTTTCTTTTTGGCTTAATGATCCATTCATTCACAATTTAGCACATTAAATCAAGCAAAATGAGATTTTATTCAACTAGTAGGGAAAAGGAATACATCACTTGATTCGATGAAGAGACTTGAAAAATAAACTAGATAACCGACTGACTCAAAGACTTGACTAGACTTGACATTTGACTCCAACATGACTCGATTCTGGTCTCAATTGTAGTGTCACAGAAGATTTTCAATTTATTGGGTCCCCGAGAGTATCCACATTTGCTTCAACAACAGTACTTCCAAACACTATCACTTCACTATCATCATTTGAACCTCCGGGTTTGCCTTCCTCTAACAGCATGTGTGTAGAAATATCATCCGCATCCATGGCCCAATTTTTAGTAGGACAGTATTCATCTGACTCATACCAAGTGTTGTCAATGCCTTTTCCACATTTGTTGATTGGGCTAGGGCCAGTTGGTTGTTGCGCACTCATAGGTGTAGCAAACCCTTTGAGGGTTCTCAGTGGTGGCTGGAATTGAGAGGTTGGAGAGTGAAGAGCTTGCAAGTCAAGACCATTATGCCAAAGGTCACTCAGTGGATTTGGCAGAGGAGTGATGATTTTCTGATCAATGAGATCCTGGATCTCATGGAGGAGTCTCGAGCAAGAATTGGTATTGTGGCCTTGAGCCTGGTGATAGGCGCAGTACAAGGATAGGTCATATTTGCGAGGTAAGGGATTTGGTGGTGGCCTTGGATCTAGGGGATTGAGGTGACCACTCTTGATGAGGTGACCAAGGGCTATGGATAATGTCATGCCAAGGTTGGTGAATATTCTTGACCTGCTGGCTCGGCTTAATTTCAGATTCGACTTTGAACTTGAGTTGCCTTTTGGGTTGAGATGTGGGCTTGGAATAACTCTTTGGTTCATTGGGATTGGGCATGGATATGAGCTTTGGTGAATGGTTGAGCTTGGGTAGGGACTTTGGGGATAGGTTGGATTTGGACATGCGCTTTGGTGATTGGTTGGACTTGGATGTGGATTTTGGTGCTCGGCCGGGTGATCCATTATTCCCTTCTCCAATTTGTTCATCACTACCTCATTCAAACCCACTTGCTTTTTGAGTAACTGATAGAGCCCAAGCGTTACCCTCTCCAATTGATTCACCCTTAAGTTCTGTTGCTCAATAGTGGCTTGCAGCTTGTTCACTCTCTCTTCCAAATCTCTTAAGGCCATTGGCGAATCAATCTCAAGATGATGGTCCATGTTCTCCTAAAATCAAGAAGACGAACCCAAGAGGTTAGAAGTGTCCTCGCTAGGGGATCTCGTTGTTCCACTCTTTCTATAGGTTCACGACATGAAAAGGCCCGCATGCAGAATCGATTTTCAGGAGGCAAGGAATTTTGATGAATTATTTTGATCTTAATTGGAAGGAAAATGTTGTGGATTTGTATGCTACATGTATGCGATGATATTGGTTAATGTGATAAACATGTTCATGCTTTGATGATTTGGTGCAACTAAATGCATGCACCGCACATATGGCACACAGATGAAATGCACGTGTGTGTGTGTGTGTGTGTGCGCCTACTCTATATGCAAAAGAAAAGAAAATCCTAATCCTAACACATAACACATAAACACATAAAATCTTCACCCATGTCAAGTGCGCCAATTCCTCTTTTCATTGTGATCCTCGTTACCCTTTCAAAGGTCTGGTATTCAAAATTTTCGAAATTCATTTAAAAAATATTTCTTTAAATGATGGGATCTTTCAAAAACAATTCTCAAGGATTTTGAATCTTTTATTTAAAAAAAAATGAGGATGTGAAAACATTTCTCAATAAAGATGATTGGATTGAAATCTTTAAAAATTCATTTGAAGAGAAATTTTTTTTTTCAAAAACAATTCCCAAAATTTTTTGGATTTTTCCTTAGAATATGATCATGTGAAAATATATCTTAACAGAGGTTAGTTTGGAGTTTTAATGAACTCCCAAGAGATTTTTTTTGTTGTTTTTTTTTAAAGAGCGATTGAAAACTTTGAGAAAAGAAAGATACGGCAAAAGATTTGTTTTGCTTTCAAAGATGGATTTAAAATTCTTTGGGTAGAAAGATCACGTGATCGGATTATCACCGTACTTTTCATGAATTCGGATACATACAAGGTCAATGATGCTTAGCTAACATGATATAAGAAGTATAATCTTATAATCAAGGTTCGACATGTTCTCCAAATGTCGTGGAACATGAGGAGAAATTGCTAAAAGGTGATTAAAAGATTATACATCTTTCATCAAGCAAGTATCGTCATCATCTCAAGTAATCCCTTCCGGGCACACAAAATTTCCTAGCACATAATCCTAATCAAGAATTGATTTCCTAAGATCGAAAGGTTCTATAGAAGTTATCATGCAAAGGCTGGGTTTTGGTCAAATAAAGGACCCTTGACACACATCCGATAGGATGCTTCATATACCAAATCATGGTACGAGATCAAGGGTGATCACACAGTCCCATGATGACTTGACCGACCGGGTTGCCCCGTGTCTCCAAGGTCATAGTTCTGTGCAATCGACTGGCGAGACATGCAAGTGCAATGCAACAGGCACACAAAAATTAATTAATTCGATTAAAATGATGCTTTCAAGTCTAATCCTCGAGTGAACCCAAAATCAAAAACCTGGTCTGCAAAACCAGAGATTCTGGGTTCGATTCCCAGCAGAGTCGCCAGATTGTGGATATCGCAGTTTTCTTTCTTTTACCCACAGCTTTTCAAAATCAATTTCAAAAATAAATGAGCCGCCACTTAATTTTTAAAAGGAAAAATTAAGAAACCATTTTAGAAGCAAACTGATCTTTTAGAAACCAGAGATTAACTAGGTCCGAGGATTATGGAATGAGAGAGGAAGGAGCCCGTCGGACTAAAACACCCTCTCTCATCCTATCTTGCGATAGGCCTCTACTCAATATCCTTCTAATCGAATTATTAATTTAAATGTGCCCTCAACTAATATATATGTATAGATATACGTTACAAAAAGCATGTCCAAAGGGGTGTAAAATTGCAATTGATAAAATATCATTCAAGAATCACATATTTCAAGTAACAAGCAACATGATATGCACTAGGGAACAAGAGAACTTACCCGGGGTCCAGCAGCGATATTAAACGTGCAATGCATACAGACAAAACAAGATCCTAAAAAAGAGTCTCTAGTCACATAATCATATAAGGCAAGATCCTAATTCTAATGTGTCGCGCATGAGGTTTAAAAATCATTAAAATCAAGAAATTAAAATAAATTAAAGGGGGTCCTAGAGATCATACCTTAATAGTGCTACAAAACAAAAGGTTAGTCCACATGATATACAAGATGTGAAGTCAGAAATAACAATCCAAAATTTCTAGCTTAAACCTATCAAGCGTGAAATCCAACTTTATTCAATAGCTAGTTCTAATCATGAGCATTAAATGTACATGAGTGAATGAATGTGAACAAGAATAAGACATGGATTTATTCACTAATTTGGGTCACTTAGTCTCTGGATTTAAGCTAAATTATCATTATTCAAAGTATGATTTGGGTCTCAAGACATTAGGGGGGCCATTTGAGTTGAAATAAATAAGATTAGACAAAAAAAACAGTAGCAGTTTTTTATGAATTACAGAGAGCAGACCAGATCTTAAAAAATAGAAAAACCATACTTCCAAAGGTTGGATCTTAATAACCTTTGGATATGATATGCCTCTGTGAGTGTAGTTTATAACCCGAAAAGAAAATCAAAGTTCCAACGGTCGGATCTCCTGAAATTGGATAAAAACCAGACATCACTCAGTATTCTACAACCTTCTGTCCAGAGTTCTTGCACGATTTTTTAAAAATAGCAAAAAGATCAGAAATGATTTGTTCTTTTTAGGGTGACTTCCTAACACATTAATCTACTTGGAAACAATTATTTTGGGCTGCAAACACTTTATTAAAACCCCGATTTACTTATTTCAAAAGAGTGTTGCTGTGCTGAAACTCTGGGCAGATTATTGTTACTTCCCAAAAATCATGACCAAACCACTTTAAACATGAAATTTCTTTAAAACAAAAATTACAGTGGTGGAACTTTGAGTTATTGACACCCTCCCGTTGGTTTCACTTGATTCCAACGGTTAGATTTTGAACTAAAAATCTTTGATCAAAAACAGTTTGTGAACTCACTATTTTCATTTGTCGAGCTCACTTTTATTTGTTAACCCCAACTATTAAACCATGAAGTTGGACTTAAACTAAACCATTTTCTCCTACCATTTGGTGGTTATTGGTGGCTAAAGACCTTCACACTTGTAGATTTCAAATGAAGTATGAATGAACTTCATGAAATCTCAAGATAAGGAATCTAAACCATAGAGACGGGCTTAGACTCAAAACCACTTTCTCCTTCCATTTGATGGTCATTGGAGATGAAGACATGACTAATACTTATGAGTCTCAAAGGAATATAGAAAGGATTCCATGAGATATCAAGTTTAGAGGACTCAAGTCATGAGTATGGACTTGGATCCATCTATTTGCTTATAAAATGAAGTGATGATCAAATTTTGACTCTCATGTAAAGCATAAGCTTACATGGGATTCAAAGGACCAGACTCAAGAGATGTCAAGAGAGATATTGAAAATCTCCAAGAATCTCAAGAGAAAAACATAAACAAAAGAAATAGAAGAAAGATCAAGGAATTAGAAACAAGGACTTCCAAGTTTACTTAACAAACTCTAAAACTTAATCAAGAAAAACTAAAAATGACTTGAAGATTGGAAGCTCAAAAGAAAGAAAATACAACTAAGATTAGAGGGTCACCTCCAAACTATCCTCAAAGTTCTTTTCCTTTGAAGATCTTCCTAGCTCTTCTCCCTAGTTCTCTAAACTCTCTCTTTTCTCTCCCAAAATAATTGGTGTAGTGGTGGTTATCTCTCATGTATTGTGTTGTATCTCTCCTTTTGAATTGTGTTGTGTCCTCTCTCTTTTATAGACAAAATTACCAAGTATTTTCAGTGAATTCGGAGTAAAAGACTGGTGTAAACATCTCATTTGGTGGTACAATACGTACTTCCTGAAATTAGACAGACTGCTACCCAGGGCGGCAGTCAAAAATCATCTGCGGTAGTCCGTGGATGCCGCCGCGGCACTCTGTGACTACCGTCGCGGCACTCCGTGACTGCCGCGCGGCCCTCAGTAAGTGCCACGCCAAATTATTGATTGCCGTATTTTCGTCAACCTTACTTTATTAGTTTTTTATTTTTATCCGCATACATATACGTATTGTACCACAAAATACGGACTTTAAAAGTAAACGGCAGTCAGAAAATGTTGGCGGCACTCAGTAAATGCCGGGCCGGCACTCACTGGATGCCATTCGGCACTCACTGAGTGCCGCGGTATACTGCCGTGTGCCGTTTTCTGTTGAACTTCCCTTTTTAGGTCTTTTCTTTCTTCCCTTTTTCTTAAAGAAACTTAGTTTTGAAGATCTTTTCCAAAAATGGTGTTTTATACCTGAATTCTCCCAAATACCTGGTATTTTCTTCTTTCTGTGAAATTTTATCGCATTTGGAGCACTTTCTGAAGAGCTTGGAATACTTCGAATCTTTTCGGTCCTTATCATCATTGGACATGGAGGTGACGCTCTCCTAAATTCGACGGTTGGTCAAAATTGGGGTGTCTATAGTATGATTTCTCAACCCTTCTCTAGTTTAATCATTTCTTGATTTTATTAATTTTGACTCCATGCGGGACACCTTAGACTAGGTTTTGCCTTATGTGTATATATACGTTACAGACCTTTTCTTAGGCTTTAAATTTTGTGTATGCATTGCATGTTTCTATATCGCAGCTGGATCCCGGGTAAGCTCTCTTGTTCCCTAATGCATATCATATTGCTTGCTAATTGAAATATTTGGTTTTGAATGATAATTTATCAGTTGCAATCTTATACCCTTTAGACATACTTTTATAATGTATATTTATACATATGTATTTGTTAAGGGCACATTTAGATTAATAATTCGATTAAAAGGATGTTGAGTAGAGGCCTATCGTGAGATATGATGAGAGGGGGTGTTTTAGTCCGCCGGGCTCTTTCCCCTCTCATTGCATAATCCCTGGACCTAGAAATCTCTGGTTTCCTAAAACATCAGTTTGCTTTAAAACAGTTTCTTAATTTTCCTTTTAAAAATTAAGTGGCGACTCGTGTTTTGTACTTTGAAATTTGAAAAAGATTTTGAAAAAGTCATGGATAAGAGAAAATGTGATATCCACAATCTAGCGACTCTGCCGGGGATCGAATCCAGAATCTCTGGTTTCGCAGACCAGAATTTTTGATCTTGGGTTCACTCGAGGATTAGACTTGAAAGCATCCTTTTAATCGAATTGATCAATTTTTGTGTGCCTATTGCATTTCACTTGCATGTCGAGCCAGTCGATTGCACGGAACTATGACCTTGGAGGCTCGGGGCAACCTGCTTGGTCAAGTTATCATGGGACTGTGTAATCACCCTTGATCTCATACCATAATTTGGTATATGAATCATCCTATTGGATGTGTGTCAAGGGTCCTTTATTTGACCAAAACCCAACCTTTGCATTATAGCTTCTCTTAGAACCTTTCAATCTTAGGAAAATTATTCTCGATTAGGATTTATGTGCTAGGGAGTTTTGTATACCCGAAAGGGATTACTTGAGATGATGGCGATACTTGCTTGACGAAAGATGTGTAACCTCTTAATCACTTTTGGGCAATTCCTCTTCATGCCCTATGACATTTGGGAACATGCTGAACCTTGATTGTGAGGTTACACCTCCTATGTCTTGCTAGATAAGCATCATTGACCTTGTACGCATCCGAATTCATAAAAAGTACGGTGATAATCCAATCATGTGATCCTTCTACCCAATAAATTTTAAATCCATTTTTTGTGAGCAAAATAAGATTTTTACCCCAAGGTTATCTTGAAAAAAAAATCATACTTTCAAAAATCTTTGAAACTCTCTTGATTAATGTTCCACACCAATCATTGTCGAGATACATGTTTTCACATCCTCGAATCTTTGGAAATTGTTTTCTAAAGAAGTGCTTTTCAAAATGAGTTTCAAAAGCAAAAATTCAAACTGATAATCTTTATAAGCATTCCTTAATAGAATTTAACTTCATCATAAATTTCAAAAGTCTTTTAAATAATCAACCTTCAAAAAAGGGTAACGAGGATCACAATGAGAGGTGAAATTGGCGCATTTAACATGAGTAAGGATTTTATATGTCTATGTGCTTATATGTTAGGATTAGGATTTTCCTTTCTTTTGTATATAGAATAGGCGCACACGCACACATGCATTGCATCTGTATGACATATGAACCATTCATAAAATGTTTTTCAAGTATTTGCAACCAAATAAAAATAAAAGGATAATGGTAAGAGTAAAAGGAAAATAAAAAATAACAAAATTAAAATTTTTTTGTAAGGCAAAAATAGCATCTGGTTCTGGCACTGTCTGGTTTAGGGGTCCCAAAGCAGGGTTAGTGAGAAGAGAAACAACACTAAAATGGTATATGAAGGGAATACCGGGGAAGTAGCAGAGTTAAGGGCAATAGTGGAAAGGAAAGAATACATGAGGTGGCAGGTCGAGAACATGTACCGTGTGATGAACATGATAGCATTAACACAATAAAAAGAACATTATTATTAGAATGCACCTAAATGTAGGGACTTTGGGGATAAAAGTATGCATAAAAGACCATGTAATACGCTATGAACATGCACTTTTCACCTTGATTCAAGCCCTAAAGACGATTTCCCTTTACCTCATATCGACGTACTAGTTGATAACACCACAGGGAATGAACTTCTATCTTTTATGGATGGATTCTCAACTTACAACCAGATTCTCATGGCACCTGAGAATAGAGAGAAAACCACTTTCATCACACCTTGGGGAATATATTGCTATAGGGTAATGCCATTTGGGCTCAAGAATGCAGGGGCAACGTATTAGCGGGCTGCTACTGCATTATTGCACGACATGATCCATAAGGAGGTAGAGGTGTATATAGATGATATGATTGTGAAATCTAAAGAGAGGAGAAGACACTAGGAGGCGTTGAGGAAATTCTTTGAGAGGTTAATAGAATTTAGAATGAGGCTAAACCCTCAGAAGCGCACCTTCAGAGTCACTACCGGAAAGTTATTAGGATTCTTTATCACCCAAAGGGAAATAGATGTAGGCTTGGCCAAAATAAAAGCGATAGTTGAAATGCAGCCACCAAAAAATGAGAAGGAGTTGAGGGGATTCCTGGGTAGAATACAATTCATTAGCCGCTTCATCTCAAAGCTCACCCTGACATGTGACCCGTTGTTTAAGTTGCTTAGAAAAGGAGATAAGTTCGAGTGGGATACCCTATGCCAATAAGCCTTCGATAAAATCAAAACCTATCTCCAAAACCTACCTGTCCTATCACCACCCTTGCCCGAAAGGCCTTTGTTGCTATACCTTTTTGTGTCTGAAGATTCAATGGGGCGTATGTTGGTGCAAGAAGGAGAAGAGGGGCACGTGGAAAAAGCCATTTACTATTTGATCAAGAGGATGACCAGACACAAGCTGAATATTCACCTTCAGCACTATATATTAGCCTTTCCCGTAACCCTAATATCCCGAATGGACCCACTCAAATACCTATTTAAAAAACCCATTTTGACCAGTAAGATTTCTCGATGGACTATGATGGTGGCCGAGTTTGATATCAAGTATGTCACTGCCAAATCCATGAAAGGGAGAGCTATTGCTGAATACCTGGCCGATCTTGCGATAGAATCCGAGAAGGCGGGTGAGTTCCGATTCCCGGATGAAGAAGTGATGGGGATAGAGGAAAATTTGTGAAAGATGTACTTTGGTGGGGCAACCAATCAACTAGGCTATGAATCATCCTTGTAGTACCCGATGGAACCCCTACCCCATTAGCCGTCAAGCTCACAACAACTCAGCCAATAACACGGCAGAGTACGAAACACGCATAGTTGGGATGGAAGCAGCATTGGCCTTAAAAGTTGAAAGGATCGATGTTTTCGGTGATTCCAACTTGATCATATCCCAAGTATGGGGTGATTGGAGGATGAAAGTACAATTTTAAAAGATATCATTCTATTACCTTTCTCGAGAAGAAAACCAGTTGGCTGATTCCCTAGCAACCTTAGACTCAATGATACAAATCCCATAGGAAATTACCATGATCCCGCTATCCATAGAGATAAGGAACTAACCTTCATTTGAGATGATCACAACCTTAGAAGATGAAGGAGAAGTGCCCTGGTACGAGGATGTTTGGAATTTCATTAAATAAGAAAAGTACCCTAAAGGAGCTTCGGAGAAGGACAGGAAGGTGATTCGAAGATTCTCTGCCCAATTTGTGATCTATGCAGATAAGCTATGGAAGAAGTCGTATACCGGGTACACTTTGGAGTGTTTATATAGAAAGGAGGCTAAGAGAATGATGGAGGAAATACACAAAGGAGTTTATGGACCCCATATGAACGGGCATATGCTGGCAAAGAAGATAATTCGGTAAGGGTATTACTGGACAACCTTAGACATGGATTGTTGTGAGTACGTTAAAAGATGTCACAAGTTCCAGAGACATGCAAATCTGATGCATAACCCGCCTTCCCAACTCTACAGCATGACCACACCTTGGCCGTTTTTCGTTTAGGGTATTGATATTATAGGCGAAATAGTTCTAAAAGCCTCTAATGGACACCGATACATAATTATGGCAATTGATTATTTTACCTAGTAGGTGGAGGCTGTGTCGTACGTAACTTTGAAGGCTAAAGATGTGGTGAGCTTCATAGAGAAGAACATAATCTGTAGATATGGGGTCCCAAATGAGTTTATTTCAGATCATGGCAGTCATTTCTAAGGTGAAGTCATCTCGCTCTTAGAGAAATACAAGATAACTCGTCATCAATCATCCCTGTACAGACCGCAAATGAATGAGGCAACGGAGGCAACAAATAAGAATGTCAAAGCAATCTTGGGAAAAACAACAAACATGTATAAAGATTGACATGAGAAACTGCCATTTGGACTATGGGGATACAGGACCTCTGTGAGAACTTCTGCAGGAGCTACACCGTATTCATTGGTTTATGGGATGGAAGCAGTCCTTCCAATCGAGGTAAAGATACCGTCTCTTCGAGTTTTGCTAGAATACGAGGTAATCGAATTAGAATGGATCAGGGGAAGATATGAGATGTTGATGTTTCTCAATGGGAAAAGGTTGGCTGCAATAAACCATACTCGGGGATATAAAAAGAGGAAAGCTCGTGCTTTCAACAAAAAGGTCCGCCCAACAAAGCTTGTTGAGGGTAACCTGGTCCTCAAAGAACTGAAAGTGCCTATTTATGACCACAGAGGAAAATTCAAACCCAACTGGGTCGGGCCATACATCATTAAGACTCTCCTTTATGGAGGAGATACCTATCTTATGGACGTAGATAGGGTTGAATTTAAACTGCCAATTAACCTCGATCGCCTCAAAAAGTATTTTTCTTGAAACAACTTTTTTCAAAACCTCCTACGTTGATGAACTACGCTTGACCTAATTCTCATTAGGAGATACGTAGGCAACCTACCCGGTTTGATCATTAACAATTGTCCGAGTGGCACCTTCCGTCAAGCCTTAAAGCGAACTACTATGGACCTGATACCCACTCGGGGATAAGTAGATAGGCTCTTTAATAGTCTCCGGTCTATGAAAAACCTAAAGAAAATCCCTGTGCTAAACTAGGGACAAACTTGCGTTTGGCCGGAACCACTTCGAGGCCTCATAACTAGGGGCAAACTTTGTTTGCTATCCAAAGAACCCATATATTTACCTTAAACCCGTCTCTAGATCTCCTGGCTATCAAAATAAGTACTAGAAAGGAACAAATAAGAATTCATGGTATAGAATGATTAAAGCTCTAAGCAACACTCAAAGCAAAGTAACAAAAGCCAAGGAAAGACTTTGAAAGGAGGATTTTCATAACCTAAAGATAGATTGAAAGAGTGAATGCATTGATCAAATATGCTAGAACATTTTCTAAAACATAAAAAACATTCTTTGGGAAGGGAAAAGAAGAAAATCACATTCAAAGGCGCAGGAAAGTAGACAGGACTTGTCAGAAGTTTTGTAAAATAAACCTATGTCCTATTTTGCTTTTATCTATGTATGTCTATGAAGTCTGTCTTTCGGCCAAGGTTTGGATCTACAAAAGCTACTCAGTAGTAGGCACGATTGAACAGGAATTCTCCGAAAGGGAGCCACCACCGTATCATGCCAAGCCTCAGTAAAAGCTTTCACGGTGGAAGAATGTATGACCGAACTCCTCGTAAATCTGCAATAATGTCCTCAGTAACATCTTGGAGAAGTTCGTACTAACGGACCACTCGGCCGAGAATGTAGAAAGTGGTAGCATGTATGCCAGGTAACTAGATACTAGGCCGCCTGGGAAGTCGTACTAAAATAGAGCTATAAGTCCACTAAGGGCAGACCCAACAGATATCATCGGGAGAGAGGCCCTGAAGCCAATCAAGCCAAGCATCGATAGAATGGAATAAGTGGTGAATCTCCATACGATCGTAGGAAAGTGACCCTCAAAGGTGCAAAGGATGTATAAAGAGATCTAGATGCTCTATGAGCCAAACCTGTAAGACAAAAGGTGCGCCCGTAGATAGCAGTGTGGGCACAATCCAAGCCCATGAAGGTCTCGCTAAGGACCAACATGACGGCACTCTTCATTTCCCGCAGACCACAAGCAAGGGGTATGAGAATGTCAGAAGATGACTGGAAGAGGAAGTAAGAGAGAATAGCGATCGATAATGCACTATGTAGAATGATCTGATGCCCGCCATCATAGGGGTCCCACATGGGAGCATAGATGGAAGAAAGGCATTCGAAATCAATCTACCTATCATGAACAAAAGAGCTGGCCACATTTCGAGATGTATGAAGAAAAACAATAAAGTCCTGAACATACCCTGCCTGCACCGAAGGAACCATCAGATCCGTAAAAGGATCAGTGTGGAGAATAGCACTAAACTCCTCAAACAAGGGGCAGATCTCCTGGTAACTAAAGTGGAAGATGTGGAGTAAGGGATCCCAACATTGAATAGTAGCTTGTAGCAAACCTTCATTCAGGAACATCCGCCGAAAAGAGAAGAGGTCATTAAATCTAAAACACTCGAAGTTGAGCATTCAATGCCAGAAAGAGTATCCATCCATGGGAAGAGGATTTGAGAACTAATAGGGGCCATTATAGAAGGGAGTGAAGGG
Organism: Hydrangea macrophylla; assembly: GCA_033977485.1. NCBI lineage: Eukaryota > Viridiplantae > Streptophyta > Magnoliopsida > Cornales > Hydrangeaceae > Hydrangea > Hydrangea macrophylla. The sequence goes on along the minus strand of CM066990.1, from coordinate 4,191,874 downwards.
AAGAGAAAGGAGTGTTTTGTGGAGTTTTGGGAAAAGAGGGTATAAATAAGGAGATAGATCTGCCCAGGCCTACGAGTAGTACTCGAAGAAGCAAAATGGCACTCTGGAAAATGCCACGCGGCAGTTCGTAAATGCCATACGGCATTCACTGAGCACCGTTATGGCACTTGTTGAGTGCCGCGCAGGTCTTACCAAGTGTCGTACAGGGTTATTTTTGGCCAGGATCTATTTGTAATGTTTTCAGCCCACTTGTAAATAAAAAAATTGAATATATAATAAATGTGTGCATCAGATCACATCACGTACAACAAGACCAAACCATGGTCGTATTCATTTATAAAAAATAAAGAATAAAGGCAAGGTCATAAGATACAAGCATTCACCATTCACAGAAAATAAAATGCAAGACCAAGCCATGGTCGCAATCATCAAAATAGGAGCATTCATAGGAATAAGAGATAATAAAAAAAAATGCAGATGACTATCCTAACCCGGCTATACAAGAGCCGTAATAAAAAATAAATATGTGCTTATATAGTCATCCAAATGTGTATATCTCAGAAGAAACAAAAAGAAAAGAAATAGGCCAACTGCGGCCCTAGCCTCCAGTCTGACACGTGACGCGTTTGAGAGGCTCCTCCTCTGACTCCGTGCCATTCCCGCAACCTTTGCCGCCACTTCTGCCTCTGCCTCTACCTCTACTTCTACCTCTACCATGCACAGCACCTCTATAAATTTTGATGGGACCCACTCCAAACTACTGCTCGAGCTCTCTCACTTGCAGGACTAAAGCCCTATTCTCTGCCTCCTGAGCGAAGAAAGAGATTGAAATAACCAAGTTTAATTTGAAAATACTAAAAAGGAAAAGCATAAATAAAAAGGGTAGTAAGAGTTTACCCTAGCTCTTGCTTGAGCCTCAGTGGTCACCCGCGCCCCGTCGCCCTGAATCAGAAAATCAATAAAAGAGAGATTAGGAAGTCAGGGTGAGAATGCAAAATCAAAGTCAAGTTTTAGAAGATTACCCTCCACTCTCGACTGTGGATCCACTCCCTCACACTGTGGGCATAGAGCAGGCCCCCCTTGGCATAGTCTTGTGGGACATGGTCATACTGGAGTGGGATAGTAGGAGTACCCATGTAGTATCCGGGAACCAAGGTCGTACCCTGCTCGCCATAAGAGACTGTTCGAAGGATTCAATCCCATGGTGGTAGGACTAGAGCTTGAGGTGCGGTGTGAATAGGCTGCAAAGGAAAAAAAGTGAATTCAATCAGAAAATAAAATATAAAGAACTGAAAGAAAGAATAAAAAGCTAAAATAAACTCACCCGAGTCACTTCCATCAGAGGGAAGTTCTTCATCAGCTTGGCAAAACAAAAAGCTGCGTTACCCATCGGAGGGCTCCAGAAAATCCAGAATAGTAAGCCTATTCAGGGCAATCGTAAGTGGACTACCCCAAAGCATCTCTCGAGCCCTCATGGAATCAGGTGGAGGACACGGCATAAATATGCAGGAGCCATCAGCGATTGCCTGGTCCCCCTCTCCCTCAAGTACTACTCCCGAGCATCCGACCCTTCCAATAATAATCTCAGGGGTCGTAACTTGCTGATCTCTCCATCCCTAGAGTAACGGTAGGAAGAACATCGACCCAAGGCTGCCATCGGATGTGCAGCTCTCTCAGGTTTGTCAGGAAATTCCTGAACACAGTGAAGTCATGAGCCCTAGTCTTCCACCCAACTCACTCCTTCTGCCACTTTAGCCCCTGAGGCATGATGAGGGCATCTGTTGGCCGTGCAGAGGGTGACATCATATGTAAGTACTCATGGGACCAAATCTGCAAGAAAGAAAAAGAAAAGAAAAGAGCATAAGATTCAAGATTCGTAAATTAGGAAATGATTCAGAGATCGATTGAGTTAATGAAAAGTAAAATAATAATAATAATAATAAAAATAAATAAAAGGTTCTCCTACGCCCTCCAGAAGCCGCCCATGGAGGCCGGGCGATCTCGGGAAATCTCTCCCATGTGCTTGTACAGGATGGCCAATCCTGCACTAGCCCAATCGTACTTGTAAATACGATCCATGTGCTCTAGAGATGCCACTAATGCTACGGAGATCTGGTCGCCCATAGTACTCAGCCGGGAGCATCCAAGCATATACATCATAAACCCTCGAGCCATTTGCTCATCTGAGAAGCCCTGCTGGCCCTTGAACGTGTCTATAAACCACTTGGCTGTGACCAAGGGCTCCTTAGGGACTACTCCTAGCAGTGGCAGAACCTGGTTCTACTCTGTCACCGTATCCAGGTACCTCAAGCACTCCCCCCAATGGAGATCCCAGTGATCATGGAGAAGTTGAGTGGGGTCATTGTCATCTCCCCAAACTCAAAGTGGAATGAGTTGGTGGTGTCCCACCATCGCTCCAAAAGGGCATGTATCTGTCGTAGATCATTGGAGCTCTTTCTCAAGAGCTTGACGAAGTCCCCAAAGCCCGTAGCGTCAATAAATCTATATATGGTCTCGCTCAAAGACTCGTACCACACAAAGCCGTGGGCTAAGCTGCCATGCCCCTTCAGTACATCGGGCTGGAGCTGTAAAAGTTATAAGATTCAATGTCAGCAAGTAAATGGATAAAAGAAAGGAACAAAATAAAAATAAAAAAGTGAATAATAATAATAATGAAAATGAGTAATGAATGAGTAAAAATAGCGATTACAGTGCTCGAAAAAATTCACGAGCATAACATTCGCATTCATGAGAAAACATGAAGTTTTGAGAAAATTTTGAAAAAAATAATAAAGAACGATGAAATCAAACATAAATGAATAAACATGAAGCAATTGAAGTGCTTGAAAGATTCTACAAGAACGACATTTGCATTCATAAAAGGGTATGAAAAGTTCTGACATGCATCACATTCATAAAAGGCGTGTAAGGCTCTATCATCATCGTATTTGTGGGGTGCAAAGAAAAGAATAGAAAAGAACAAAGGAAACCAAATGACAATAGTGAAAATAAGGAGAATAAAAATGAATAAGTGCGGTGGAATGATTAAAGTGCTCAGGATCCCGAAGAGTAAGGCACACGCATTCAAAAAAGTACATTTGAAGCATGGTGTCATATGTTGCATTCATTAGAGTTTTGAGCAAAAAATTGAAAGAAATGATCTAGAGGAGCGTATACCTCTCGTCGAAAAGCTTGGACAGACAAATGCTTGTTTGGCTCCCAGGGTAAGAAGGTGGGATCAGGGTGAGGAGTAGCCCTGTACCTCGCTTTCTTTCTACTACCCGAACCACTCGCCATGTCGAATAGCTTGTCAAGAGAAAAGAGTTAAAACTTTGGAATTAATCAAGAAAATAACAAAATAAAGAGGAAACTGAAGTTTTGATCAAGAAGAACTAAACTGTGGATCCTCTAGATCAATGTAAGAAAAAAGAAAAAAATCTCCAAAGGGGTTTGGCTTAGAGAGATTGTGAGGAGTGAGTGAGAATGAAATGAAAAACCTGCGTATTAGCTGTCTGCCTGCTTAATGCGACACTCAAAAAATGTGCGCGACAGTTGGTGGAGTGCCATATGGCACTTGCTGAGTGCCGCATCCGCATCAGCATTCAGTGAGTGCCGCATGGCAGTCTCGGACTATCGCATTTTTAAGCGTGTGCCGCGAATGAGGTAGTTAAAAGGCCTTTGGTTTTCCTCCAAAAATTTAAATTGGGTCCTGAAATTTGAATCAAAACCCTCGAAGTTTACCCACCTTATGCGCTTTGGTCCCTGTAAGTGATTTCCAAGTCCACGTGGTCCCAAATTTTGAAAAAAAATGAATTTTTTAAGCCTGATTGACTTTATGAATCAAGAGGATTTTGATTTCAGATTTAGGAAATTGATTTAAAATGATTAAGGACTGGCTCCAAATTTGAGATTTTGATTTGAGCCTGTGTACTTTGAGAAATAAGAAATTCTTTGAGTCTGATTGACTCTTGATCTTTGAAATTGAGTCTGATCGACTCCTGATTTTTGAAATTTGAAAAGGAAATTGAGTCTAATTCAACTCTTGATTTTTGAAATTTGAAAACAATTTAAGTCATATTTGACTCCGGATTTTAAAATTTGAAAACAATTTAAGTCAAATTTGACTTCGAATTTTAAAATTTGAAAAAAAAAAATTTGAGCCTGATTCGACACCTGATTTTTGGAATTGAGTCTATTTGGCTCCTGATTTTGAATATTGAAATGAATTTCCGATGAGACCGAAGGGCTACGGATTTCCAGAGCGAACATATCCGACGAGGCCGAAGGGCTACGGATCTTCAAAGCAAACATATCTGACGAGGCCGAAGGGCTACGGATCTTCAGAGCAAACATATTTGACGGGGCCAAAGGGTTGCAAATTTTCAGAGTAAACATATCTGACGGGGCTGGAAGGCAGTGGATTTTCAGAGCAAACTCACATTGACACCGAGGCCTAAGTTGGGAAGCGCCACCCAGTCAATTGTGTTCGTCTATTCAGCGAAGATGGCCACGTATCTTGGAGAGGATCAACCCATTAGTTTTAGAAACTCTGAATTCTAAAAAATAACTCATCTTTAAGTTGGAATAACCATGAGCATTAAGTAGCATAAGGCATGGATTACATCTAGATGCGTCAAGATATGATCCGGAATCACATCATTTATAGAGTATGGAGTTGCATTAATAGCCATCACTGCTTGAACATGTGCATCATGATAGGATAGGTGCATTCATCTGTATGACTACTTGTGCTTGTGTGTGTGTTTGACCCTTGCCCGAACTACTTCTTGGTCTGATTCCTGAATGGATACGTAGGTAGCTCACCATTGAGCACGACTAACTAGAACCTTGCCACGCACCTATTTTCTGTTGCAACGTGTTTTGTTTTTACCTAAATCTGATAGGTTGGTCAAAGGCTTGTCTTTACACAGGCTTCAACATTCACTTATGATACGCGTTGCTCCACAAGCTCTGTTGAAGAGGGGCATATTGTAGACACCCAAATTTTGACCAAACGTCAAATTAAGGGAGTGTTACCTCCAAGTTCGATGATGACAATGTTCGACTAATCTAGGGCTTCCAAAAGGTAATTCAAACTCTTCGAAAGGCTCTTCAATTCAAATAAAAGGAAAGAAAGAAGAAAAGGGAAGGATAGGGAAAAATGGCACAGGGCATAGGCTGCGGCAGTCACGGGGTACCATTGCGGTAGTCTCTGATTACTAGAACGACAGTCTCTGATTGCCGCTGTGGCACTCTCTGATCGCCGCAAAAATACACCAAATGCCGCAAAAATCAGAATTGTAAAAAAGATGGTAGTCTATGGAGTTGTCTGTGGCATTCATTAAGTGCTGCATCTGCATTCACTGAATGTCGCGTTGACAATCAGTGAGTGCGGTTCCGGCACACACTGAGTGTCGCTTCCATCTCCATTGAATGACGCATTTTTCTTATAGTCTACTTTGAAATAGTACATTTTGTACCTTCAAAAGGACATCTGGGATTAGGGTTTTCACTATGAATTTACTGTAATACCTCTTTGAAATTTGCCTATATATAGGGGATGAATATCCCATTACAAGAGGATCTTGATTTTTGGTGGTATCTTGGATCTTGGTTTTTATTCTTGAATCTCAACTTGAAGTTTAAAACCTTATCTTGATTCTCTTTGTTTTTAAATCTCTTCAAACTCTCCAACATAATTAAGAGAGAGTCTTAGAAAAGCTTAGGAAAATCAAGAAGTTTTATGAGTTATAGGAAGAAGAGTTTGAACCACCTTTGAAAGACCTTCAAAGACCTAAAAGTTGAGGATAATTGGAGGTAACCTCTAAGTTAATTAGTCTCTAATTCAAGTTCAATCACAATATCTAGAAATTTTTAGGATCTTTTACACATTTTCAAAAACTTCCTTCCTACCCCATTTCATCACACACCACTAATATTGTGATTGAACTTGCATTTCATTGGTTTGGATCAAAGTAACCCAAGGACTAAGGTTAAATAAATCATGAAGTAAGAGTTAGCTTGGATTTTATTTAAACTTTGCTTTTCTTTTTTTGATTATGTTCATCTATTAGAATTCATGAGACCTTCAATGTCTTACTTGAATCTTTTGACTTGGAATCCTTTAGTTTGTTTGTAAGCTCATGATTTACAAGGGGATTAAGGTTGATATTAGTATGTTTGGTTAATGGGTCTAAACCTATCTTCATGGTTTAGGTTCATTCTTTTGATATTTCATGAAGTTTCTCCATACTCCATTGAAATCTATAAGTATAAGTGTCCTTAGTCTCCAATGACCATCAAGTGGGAGGAGAAGTAGTTTGAGTTAAGCCCATCTCCATGGCTTAGTAGGTAGAGTTAACAAATAAAAGATGAATATGACAAAGGGTGCAGTGAGTTCATAAACCACCTTTGATCAAAGATTTTTAGTTAAATAATAGATTGTTGGAATTAAATGAGACTAATTGGAGAGTGTCAATAACACAAAGTTTTACCACTGTGATTTTTGTTTTAATGAGATTTCATGTTTAAAGTGGTTTGGTCATGAGTTTTGTGAAGCAACCATAATCTGTCCAGAATTTCAGAACAGTAACACCTTCTTAAAATAAGTAAATCAGAGCCTTAATCAAGCATTCTGGACTTTAAATATTTTTTTTTCACGAAGTTTAATGTGTTAATGAGATCTTCTAAAAAGATTAGAGTCTTTCAGATTTATTTCTATTTGTTGAAAATCATACAAAAACTCTGGACAGAGAGTTGTAAGTTTCTGAGTGATGTCTAATGTTTGTCCAATTCCCAGAGATTGAACCTTTGATCTTTGATTTTTTGTTTTTAGGTTGGAAACTACACTCACAGAGGCATTTTGTGTCCAAAATTCATTGACATCAAACCTTGGGAAGCATGCCTTTTCCATTTTTAAAGTTCTGGTATGCTCTCTGTAATTTTCAAAATTTTGTGACAGATTTGATAAACTTTATAAATAATGGTACAAATGACTTTTCTATGACCTAGGGCTGAAACCATGCTTTAATAATGATTTGTTAAACTTAAATCTAGAGGTTAAATGATCCAATCAATGAATAGTTTATAGCTTACCCATGCTCATATTCATGTATTCATCTGTCACGCCCCGGAGCAGGAACAGTAATAACATCTACTGAATATAAAATAGTTCTAGCTATTACAAATAATCAGAGTGTGGTCCACAGGATCACAACAGGTCTAGAGACAACATATGCACAAGTACCCGTTAACTAACAAAGTTCAACAGAAATATTAAGCTTAAACATAAACTAGATAACTATCTTCAGTCTTCAACTGGCGTAAGGATAATCATCAACGTAACATCCTCCTCTAGCATAACCAGCATCATTGGGGCCACCCTCTACATAATTCTCTTCAAGATAGTAGCCATCGTCATAAGCTCCATTATCTGCATTACAAGGGATAGTGTAATCTAGATGAGGAATGTCTAGGCAATAACATCGTCAGCTTACTAAGAGCTAAGTGAATAGAAACTCACAGGGCATCAATGATATCACGTATAATAAGTTATTGAAGTCATATGATATAGTTCTACTAAATAATATCTCTTCTGTATTTACCCTTATTGTCTTGTTATCCTGAGACCGATAATCAACATACTCTATCTAGAATGAATAGAGTCAATCGTTTCACATATAGGGATACACCATCATTCTATCCATTGCTCGTTAAGGATATAAACCATCCACTGCATTCATGGACACCACGTCAGTCCATCCCCCACTCGTTAAGGATATAAACCATCCACCGCATGTCAGGGATACAACGCTTTGAACAACAGCATATCAAATCTATTGCCACGACTTATTATACACTGATCCCCGATCCACCACTCGTTAAGGATATAACATGGATCATCTGGATACCTTAGAACTACATGGTCTTTCCCACTAATCGTTAAGGATTTAAACCATCCACCGCATGTGAAAGCATGTCATGACCAGGCATCCACCCACGTACCATTCCCAGAACTTATCAAACCTACTTAAACTCAGTACTACTATCGATAAATGACAATTCCCATGTGGCTTGACTACTCTGATTGAAATGAACGGATATCAAACTCATACATGAACCAAAATCATCTAACGTCTTTATGTTAATCCATTATTCTTAATCATACTTATCAGTGTTGTCACATTCTCCCTGACTAACCAATAATTGCATAATAGTAGTCCAAATCGTAAATCGAGTATTCGAATCTCTTATAAAATAAACTAAAGAACTAAACCATGTCTTGTATGTCTTGATCGATTGAAATCATTTTGATCAATTGAGGGGAAATAATGTTCGAGCAATCGAAGTCACTTCGATCGACCAAACCTTCGATCGATTAAACTCTATTCAATCGCACCAGAGTCGTCTTCTCCAGCAGATTCTGAACATCATATATACAGACATCCTAAGGACATTTTAATACATCTAAACATATCAAAAAGCTTGTAAACATTATAATAAAGATACTAACTGAGTAAAAACTCACTTAGGGTGCGTTTGGTAAAGCTTTGAACTTCTGAGCTTTAATGGCCTCTAATGGCTTCTCCTTCCTCTCGATGCTCCTCTCTTTGTCTCTGTCTTTGTCTCTCCTTCTTTTTCTCTTCTTCTTCTTCTGGTTCTTCTTCTTCTTTGTTACTCTCTCTCTCACATAGAATATATATGGATGTGTGTAGTATATAATATATGTGTATGAATATATATATAACATAAGCATGAACTGTCTCTCTCAAACTCTCAAGTGTTTTGAACCTTTTACATACACAAACTCCATGTATATATAGAGAAATGAGAGGGTATGGGTGGTTGTTTCTGCGTGAAACCTAGAATTTTGATAATTACATGTTCGATCGATCGAACTAAGTTTGATCGCTCGAGAGCAGATTGGTCAGGTTTGATCGATTGAAGAAAGTTTGCTCGATTGAAGTGGGGACCATGCCATAAATTTAGGTCGGTAGGGTTTTGATCACTCGAACAGGGTTTGATTGCTTGAACTTTGGAAATGCTCGATTGCTCGAAAGAGCCTCGATCGATTGAAGATGAAATTTCACATATGATCAAGGGAAGTATGAAAAATATCTCTGCATAAATAATTATTGAAAATACAGGGTATTACATCATCTACCACTCATTAAAGATTTCGTCCTCGAAATCAAAACATACAAGGTCTAAAACAAAAATAGAAACTTCTCTTACATCTCTGATTCTAGTTCCCATGAAGCTTCTCCTTCATCATGATGCTTTCACTGAATCTTGACTAACAGAATCTCCTTATTCTTGAGCTTCTTGATCCCACGGCCTAAAATGTGAACCGATCCTTCATTGAATGTAACATTGTTGTTGACTTCAATATCTTCAAAGTTGATCTCATGCGCTGGGTTATGAGAACACTTCCTCAGCATACGAATGTGGAACACGTTGTACACTCCTGACATCCTTAGCAGCAACACAAGGCGATAAGCAACCTTTCCAACACACTCTAGAATCTCGAACGGACCGATGAATTGCGGCGATAGCTTACCCCTCTTCTGACCAAATCTGATAATGCCTCAAATAGGTAAAACTCTGAGTAGAACGTGATCTACGACGGTAAACTCCAAGTATTTGCATCGCTTGTCAGCATAGCCCTTGTGTCGGGTCTGAACTGTATTCATCTTCTCACGTACAATTTGAATCTTCTCACTGGTTTCTCGTACCATCTCTAGCCCAAGAAGTTGAGTATCTCCAACTTCGGTCCAACAAAGTGGCGATCAGCAAGGTCTTCTATACAAAGCTTCGAACAACATCATTCCTATGCTAAAATGATAACTATTGTCGTAGTTGAACTCTATTAAAGGAAAGTGTGTCTCCCAAGAATTCTCAAAATCAATGACACAAGCACATAGGATGTCTTCCATTACTTCATTAACTCGTTCAGTCTGTCCAGTGGTTTACAGATGAAAATATGAACTCAAGTTTAATATTATTTCCATCGCTGTCTAGAGACTCTTCCAAAATTCCATAGTAAAGTGCAAATCACGATCTGACACAATAGAAACAAGTACTCCGTGTAATCATACTACGTGTTGTAGATACATCCGGATCAACCATTCTACTAGATATGTTATACTATAAGCGATAAAATGTGCCATCTTTGTAAGTCAATCCATGATTACCCAAATAGCATCATGGTTCTGCTATGAATTTGGCAATTCTACGATGAAATCCATGGTGATGTGTTCCCATTTCCATTGAGTAATCGGTAACAGTTATAGAAGTCCAGGTGTTTTATGATGTTCTTCCTTTACTTGTTTACAAGGAAGACATTGAGATACATACTCAGCTACTTCTCTTTTCATTCCTTCCCACCAGAAATTTCTCTTCAAATCCTTGTACATCTTCGTACCTCCCGGATGGATAGTCATCCGTGGCTTATGTGCTTTATCCAAAATTTCTTTCCAAAGATTTTCTTCGTCAGTTACATAGTGTGTACCTTTACATCGTAAGGCTCCGTCTGTACTAATACTCCAGATTTCTTGTTTTTTTTGCTGACATCTTGGTGAACCATAACTTTAAATCTTCTATCGTCTGTTGAACTGCTATAATACGACTGATCAAAGTTGGTTGTATCATAAGATATCCAAAATGAAATCTTTCCATTGGTTCCACTGGCTGAAGCTCGAATTCAGCTAACACTTCCAACACTCTCCGTTCTCGAATTAGTAATGCAGTGATCACTAGTTGAGGTTTACGGCTCAAAGCATCTGCTACAACATTAGCTTTACCTAGATGGTATTGTAACAAAAAGTCATAGTCCTTGAGTAACTCCATCCATCTTCGTTGTCGCATGTTCAACTCCTTCTGAGAGAATAAATACTTCAAGCTCTTATGATCGGAAAACAAATCAAACTTCGTTCCATGGATATTGTGTCTCTAAATTTTCAATGCAAACACTATTGCTGCTAAATCCAAATTATACGTCAGAAGAGAAGGAAAAAGAGATAGAGACACAGAGAGAAGGCAGAGGATCAGAGAGAGAGAGAGAGAGAGAGAGAGAGAGAGAGAGAGAGAGAAGGAGGCCACCATTAATGTTTTGGAGTTCAAAACCTTTCCAAACGCACCCTTAGCACCCTAAGTGAATTTTTATTCACTTGGTTTCTTTAATATAATGTGTGCAAGGGTTTGGTGATGTTTACATGTAGTAAACATGTCCCTAAGACGTTTATATAGTGTTGTTTACAAATTTGTTGGAGAAGATGATTCTCGAGCGATTGAACTGAGTTCAATTGATCGAAGGTTCAATCGATCGAAGTGACTTTGGTAGCTCAAATTGTACTTTTCTCAATTGATCAAAATGATTTCAATCGATCAAACTTTGCAAAACATGAATTGTTTCCTTATTTCATTATATATAGGGTTCAGTTGTTCGATTCAAGATTCAAACTTCTATTATACGACTTTGGGTTGATCAAGGAAAATGTGACAACATAGACAAGCATGATTAAGAATAATAGATTAATGTGATAACGTTAGATACTATGTAGTTCATGTACGAGTTCGGTATCCATTCATTTTTACTCAGAGTAGTCAAGCCATAAAGGGGCAGTAATGTAATCATTAGCAGTACGAATGTTAAGTAGGTTTGGTAAGTTCTGGGAAGAGAATGGGAATGTATACTGCTTGATCATAAGTACGCGGTGGACAGACAAATGTGTCCATTACTTGCGGTGAACCTTGATCATAAGTACGCAGTAGATAGATGTGTGTGTCTATGAGTTTCGATGATACAGTATCTATGACATGCGATGAACCTTGATCATAAGTACACGGTGGATAGATGAATGTGTCCATAACTTACAATGAACCTTGATCATAAGTATGCGGTAGATCTAATGACAGGTCATGGCAATAGAATTGATGTGTCGATGCTTGAAGCATTATATCCTTAACATGCGGTGGACTGTGCATAGGTTCTTAAAAGTGGGGGATGGACTGGCGTATTATCTACGACTTGTGGTGTACGCGGTAGATGACCTCTATGACTTACGGTGTTACGTGGTAGATGGTATCTATGACTTGCGGTGAGACAGTAGATAGAGAATTGGTGTATCCAGGAGTTTTACAATTAAGTCAGTTCCAAGGGTCAGTATATGCTGAGTTCGTTATTAACAAGACGATAAGGGTTGAACAATTATGTTGGGAAAATAAAGAGGAAGATACTATTGTAACACTATGTCTTAGACACTTTAATAACTTGTTATTACGTTATATCATTGATACCTATGAGTTTCTATTCACTCAGCTCTCAGTAAGTTGATGGCTATTATTGCCTAGACATTCCCCGTCCAGATTACCCTATCCCTTTAATGCAGATAATGGAGTTTATGACAACGGCTACTACCCTGAAGGGGAATATAAAGAAGGTGGCCCCACTGATGCCGGTAATGCTGGAGAAGGCTGTTATGCCGACGACTACCCTTACGCCAGCTAAAGATGAAGAAGTTATATCTAGTTTATATTTGTGTTATTTTTGTTGAACTTTTGTAAGAGGTACTTGGGCATATGTTGTCTCCAAACCTGTTGTGATCCTGTGGACCAGTCTGATGTTTGTAATAGATAGAACTGTGATTATTATATTCAGTTTTGTTACTATTCTTATTCCTTGCTGGTATAGTACTGTATGGTGTGGATAATTAGTGACTTTCACTTGTCATTCCCTATGGACCCAAAAAAAAGAAATTTATTTTTCTCTATTTTTGCTACACCGGGGCGTGGCAGGATTTTTGGTATCAGAGCACTGGGTTATGATACTTTCGTTTACTAACATTTCCACACCATATGGCCCTAGTATTTTAAGGTTCCCTGAGATGAGATATGAGTTTGAGATAAGTTCTTCTGTTTGACGATAGATAGTTTACTTTGCAAGTTAGAATGGATACTGAGTTCCATAAGTTTGTGACTGATGCCTATGGAGGACATGTGATCCATGGGGATACCGTGGAGCCAAATGACTCAGAGTTTTATCATGACCGCACACACTAGATAGTTAGTCGATATTTAGAGGAGGATATGTAGAAGGCTCTCTATGTAACCGGGAAGACTCACCCTACGAAGATGCGTATGGATGTATATCATTCAGCGAGGATTGGTAGGGATATTTTCCAGGAGTTATTACCATTGATCTAGAGTAAGCTGGAGATGGACGCTATAGAGCTTCGAGCTATTCTTAGAGCACCTATTCAGGTAGCACTATTAGTAGAACCACCATCATCAGTACCTAAGGTACCCATTCTAGAGCCGCAGGAGCAGCCTAAGGGACGAGAGTCACCAGAGGCCGAGCTGATAGTAGATGCTGACCCAGAGGAGGATCCCGTTGAGGACATTGAGCCTGTTGAGGATGACAAGGAGCCAGAGGAGGACCTAGAGGAGGACCCAAAGTTAGGTTATGAGGATGTTATGGCTGGAGGGTATAGAGGATGTTGTAGTTGAGCCAGAGGAGATTTTTGTACCTGGGATACATATGATGCCAACTTTACCAGTCGAACCTATTATGCATATGGCAATCATAGCCGATATGGTAGTAGGATGGATAGCTAAGATGGTCACATAGCCAGTTGGATTTGTTATGGGAGAGGCTGCCATAGTAGGAGCTCTTGACATAGCTAATGGATTTGCCACAGTAGCTGTCGATGTCGCCAACCAGGGGATAACAGACATGATGGAGGACGCTGATGCCGAGATAGTAGAGGATTGAGATGTAGGATTAGTAGTTGGAGATCTTGTCGCACCAATTGAGGATGATCTACTTAAGGAGATGTATATCAATTAAGAGGATGAGGCACCACCAGCAGGATCGGATATTGACAATTTTGAGTTAGGATCTGCAGGGTTTAGTTTTTGTTAGTTTTATATCAAGACATGTTGTCCGCATGATTTTTGGGAGCTTGAAAGAGCTATTTGACCATGGTTTTGTATAGATGTTATCAATAGTGGTAGTATTATTAGTAGCTAACATTAGCACTGTATTTGCTTATATCCCACGTGGTACATGGTACAGTTACTATGTACTCCATGGTACATCTTTTGATATATATATATATATGAGCAGTACATTTGATATTTGATTGTATGATTGAGCGATTATATGTTGATTTGTAGAACTGTTAATTCTTGTTGCTTATCGCTCTTTCTTGTTTCGTTCCCACGAGAAGACTGTTAGCTAATCAATAGGTCTTTGTAGATGCACTTCATACGATATCATCATGGTTAGATCAAGGAATCAAGCATGATTAGGAGCCCCAATTCTATAAGGCATGGATCCAATAGGAATTTTTGAAGTCTTTATGCGGAGAATGGAACATGTGGGAGATACCTATTGCAAAGCGGGGGTATTTGTAAAATATAACTGCGCTAAAAGGAAGAATAGTATTAGTTTTTATCACAACTTCCCGTGTTATCTGCAATTTGCATTGCAAGGCTAATTTTCATACAATATGATTAATCTATGATAAAGTGTATTGTTTTAGCTGTTGTTTGTGCAGATCACTGCTGTGTGGACTAAACAGATGGACATCAGGATAAATGGAATGCTGGAATGAAAACAAGAGAAGTCAAAGCTGAAATTTGGAGTTCGATCGATCTAACCCAGTTCGATCGATCGAGCGTTCGATCGCTTAAAGAGTGTTGAAGCGCTTGAGGCTTAAGAGTTCGATCGATCGGGAGCAGTTCGATCGATCGAACGTGGTATTTCCAGTAACATTCGTGCGCGCAGCAGATGCGGGTTTTCAACCCTAGTTTCTTAGGTTTCTTATATATATGTGTATTGTATACGTCCAGAGGGACGCCCACATTTTATTTTTACAGTTTTAGAGAGAGAGATAGAGGTTTTGTGTTTGGTTTTGTAGGTTTTTCTTTGGGAGTTTACTTTGTGCATTGGATTTCTCTAGTTAATACAAGTATTCTGCATTCCAGGTTATTTATATACTGTCCATTTAAATTCTGCACTTTGTAGTCGTAGCTTAATCGTTCATCTCGTAGTATTACATGCTAAATACTTTCAAAACCATAGTTTTTATATTTTCCATGAAAAACTTGCAACCAAACAAGGCTTTAATTTTTTCTTACGTTAAATATCAGTCTGTGACACTCCAGACGATGTCTGAGTAGTCCCAGGTTGGGAGAACACAATGAAACATTGATCTCCAGCTTCTGCCATGCAGCAGAATAATCGTTGTGTTCGATCGATCGGAGTTAGTTCGATCGATCGAACCAGAGACAGTCAAGCGATCGAATCCAGTTCGATCGATTGAGGGATGAAAGTCTTCGATCGATCGAAAGCGCGTCGATAGATCGAACGCCCTGATTCTTGAGGATGTTCCCTGCAGTATTCCAGGACCTTTTTGTTTTAAGATTTGTTATCATTCTGTCCCAAAAAATGCTCAGTCTGTCAAAACAGTTTTTAAAACTAAGGCCCAAAGGCATTTTCTTTCAATACATTTTGCAAACCACCTTCAATGCTAACACCATTGAGAGTGCGAGTCTTAACTATTGGATTAAACCGCTTTCACGTATTTTAATTTAACTGTGATGATATGGTCCCGGTCATGAAAGGGCCATGGATTCTCCATCTGTAGAGGAATACGGAAAACTGTGGGTAATGTACTCCTTTGTACTTCAAGGCAACTGCATGGTAGATAGCTAGATTACTGTGGATTCGTGTAATCCCAACACTTTCTCCTTAAAGTTAAACATCCTAATTTAGAGTACTGTTTGAATTAGCTAGTTAGATTGTTAATTTGATCTTAATTATCTTCACTAGTAATCTTAGTTTGTGGAACTTCGTGTTCCGCACCATTGCTTAATCTTATTCATTTTATTTTGCTTTCTTTTGAGGTTAGTCTAATTCAATAGGTCAACACCTTCCCTGTGGGATCGACCTGGTCTTACCAGTTACTACTTGCACGTCTACCTACACTTGGGTATTGCACAAGAGCGCACAAGAATTTTCACGTGTCAAGTTTTTGGCGCCGTTGCCAGGGAAGGCGACGATCAATTCCTTAGATTACCTCAGTCACTCTTCATCTCTTTCTATTTTTATTTTCTCTTCTTTTCAGTTCTTTTGGGTAAGTTCTCACCCTAGGGACTCTCCTAGTTCATGTCCAATAATTCTATTGAAGGAATTTTTGGAAATCCATTCTACCAATCTGACTCTAATAGTTCCATCAACCCGATAGCCACTCCAACTGAATCAATGGATGATCATCAGAGTGAAAATGGTGACAATGTTGTGGTGCCAATTGATGAGGCGCTACGTCCTCTTTGCGATCTCATGCAACCAGAACATGCACCTACGCCCTCTTGCATTCAAATCCCACCGCATAATGGCGAATTTCAGTTTCGCAATGGGATGATTCAATTGCTTCCCACCTTTCATGGGATGGAAAGTGAGAAGGCGTATTTACATGTCACTGATTTCGAGGATGTTTGCAAAACATTCTCGCAAAATTGTCCAAGGGAGGTGACGCATCTGATGTTATTCCCCTTCACTTTGAAAGATAAAGCGAAGGCGTGGCTCCACTCCCTAAAACCTAATTCAATTTTCACCTGGCATGCGATGAGCACCGCGTTTCTAAAGAAATTCTATCCTACTCGCATGACCATAGACCTTCAGCGTCAAATCAATTCCTATAAACAAAAGAGCAATGAAACCTTCACACAAGCGTGGGAGCGTTTCAAAGATTTGCTTCTCTCATGCCCACACCATGGATTTGAGAAATGGCGAACTATCAGCTTCTTTTATCAAGGATTAAATGGTGAAACAAAGAAGTTGGTGGAAACGATGAGCTCTGGACCATTTCTGCGTAAAAATACCGAAGAGGCTGAAGCTCATTTTGAATGGTTAGCTAAATACGCTCACGAATGGTCAAATTCTGACACTGTCTCACGCTCACAGATATCCTGCGTAGAGGAGAAAGGCCTATACCAGCTAACCAGTGAAGATCACCCCATGACTAAGTATGCAGAGCTAGCAAAGAAGGTAGAGGAGTTAAGCATGAAAGGAGAGAGCTCTAGGCAAGTCATGCCTGAGGAACCATGTGGCACATGCAATATGTTGGGACATACAACTCAATATTGTCCTAATGTGCCATATTTTCAAGAGCAAGCCCCTATAGAGATGAATGCCATGCAAGGTTTTCGAGGGGCGGGGAATTCCAACAATAACTTTCAAAGTAACAATAGATGGAATCACCCCGGTTTTGATTGGAGAAATAATGCTGGGACCCAAAATCAATATCAACAGCAGCCCTACAACAACAATCAATATCAAGGGCAAAATAATAGGTCGTTCCAGCACTACAATCAAAACAAAACCAATAACTACAACCAAGCTCAACCCTCCAATGCACCACAGGCCAATACCTATGTGCCACCGCACAAGAAGGTACAAGAAGAAGAGCCAATTGCTAATGCCAATCTAACGCAGCAACTCATACAGATGATGAGTAGAATGTCTGCCACATTAGAGAGAATAGATGCACGATAAGAAGGTTCAGGAGGAACATTCCCTGCCCAACCACTTCCGAACCCTAAGGGACATAACAATGGTCCTAACAATCAAGAACATGCTAAAGCTGTGACTACACTGAGAAGTGGAAAAATCATAGAGAAAAGCATGCCTCTGTCCACTCCCGAAGTGTACAAAGAGGAGGAAGTGGTGGATGAAGAAGTTGAGCAACCATCTACTCGAGAGGAGGAGCCGTCTACTAATGACGAACCAATAAAGGCAAACATTGAAGCTCCTAGAGTAGAGGAAGAAGTTGAGCGAAGGCCTGGAAAGGAGTCTGTTAAGGAGGAACCACCAAAATGCCCTTTTCCTGCACCTTATCCTCAACGGTTGAAGAAACCCAAGAATGAGACGAAGAATCAGGAGTTTCTGGAATTGTTTAAGCAAGTTAAAATTAACCTTCCACTCCTAGATGCTATCAAGCAAGTGCCGGCCTATGCTAAGTATCTCAAAGATCTATGCACGGTCAAGAGGAGGCAAAGCGTGAAAAAACATGCTTATGTCGCATGCCAAGCCAGTGCGATCATTCAAAATGAGTTGCCTCCAAAACTCAAAGATCCCGGTACACCTACTGTCTCATGCAGAATTGGGAATCAAAAGATAGATAACGCACTCCTCGATTTAGGAGCAAGCGTGAATCTGCTGCCATATTCAGTCTATAAACAGCTAGGGTTGGGTGAACTCAAACCCACCCGAGTCGCTTTGCAATTGGCAGACAGATCTGTGAAGTACCCTAGAGGGGTGTTAGAGGACGTCCTTGTCCAAATAGACTCTTTTGTATTTCCGGTTGATTTCGTGATATTGGACACAGAACCTGTGTCTAATCCTAGTGCACATATCCCGGTTATCTTTGGACGTCCATTCCTCAACACTATTGATGCCACAATCAAGATTAGAACTGGTATCATGACTATCGTATTCGGGAACATGACATTGAATGTCAAGATCTTTTCTAATCCCCGACCTGAAGAATACGATGATGAGGAAGAAATTCATTATATAGACACGGTCATTGAAGATGAAGTTGACTTGGTCGACTACAAAGATCCTTTGGAAGTTGTGATGACTCAATTTGGCGATATCTATCAGCCTACAGAGTCCACCCCATTGGATGCTGACCTGAACCAGACGTGTCTTATGATGGATATGATAGAGGAGGATAGAGCCGATTGCATGTGGGTAATGCCATATGAACAACTGCCTCCTAAAACCAAGTTGGTAATGCCTTCAAGTTTCAAGTTTCCGGAGTTAGAGTTAAAGGAGCTTCCCAAAGAGCTAAAATACGCGTTCCTAGGGACTGGAAAAACTTATCCTGTGATCATTTCATCTGCTTTAACTCATGAACAGGAAGGTAAGTTAGTGCAAATGCTGACCAAGCATAAGGATGCTATGGGATGGACGATTGCTGACCTCAAAGGCATAAGCCCATCCATATGCACGCATAAGATATATCTGGAGGAAGACGCTAAACCCTCAAGGCAAATGCAAAGGCGTCTGAATCCCAGCATGCAAGAAGTAGTTAAAAAGGAAGTGCTTAAACTACTTGATGTTGGGATGATTTATCCGATATCTGATAGTCCTTGGGTCAGTCCAACCCAGGTAGTTCCAAAGAAAGCAGGCATAACGGTCATCCCGAACAAAGATGGTGAATTAGTACCAACACGTGTCCCCACGGGATGGAGGATGTGTATTGACTACAGGAAGTTAAATACTATGACTCGAAAGGACCATTTTCCTTTTCCATTCATGGATCAAATGCTAGAACGTGTGGCGGGTCACAAGTATTACTGCTTTTTGGATGGATACAGTGGATATAATCAAATTGAAATTGCTCCTGAAGATCAGGAGAAAACCACGTTCACTTGTCCATTTGGTACATTTGCCTACCGACGAATGCCGTTTGGCTTATGTAATGCACCGGCTACCTTTCAGCAGTGCATGCTAAGCATATTCAGTGACATGGTCGAAAACATCCTTGAAGTCTTCATGGATGATTTTTCAGTGTTTGGCCATAGCTTTGAAGATTGCCTCAGCAATCTCGAGCAGGTTTTAATGCGGTGTGAGGACAAACACCTAGTCTTGAATTGGGAAAAGTGTCACTTTATGGTGACCAAGGGAATAGTCCTCGGCCACATAATATCCGATGAAGGAATCCAAGTGGATAAGGCTAAAATTGACATAATTTCAAATCTACCTGTCCCCCGTACAGTGAGAGATATCCGTTCATTCTTGGGGCATGCAGGTTTTTATCGTCGGTTTATCCAGAATTTCAGTGCAATCTCTCGACCCCTTTGTCAACTTCTTGTTAAGGATGCACCATTTGAGTGGTCAGAGAGTTGCCAAAAGTCCTTTGAGGATCTAAAAAAACTTCTCACCTCCGCACCTATAATACAGGCACCCGACTGGAGTTTGCCTTTTAAATTAATGTGCGATGCTAGTGATTATGCCATTGGCACAGTCCTAGGCCAAAGAAAGGACAATAAGCCATATGTGATATACTATGCCAGTCGAACTTTGAATGAAGCTCAAATGAATTACACTACAACTGAAAAGGAGCTGCTGGCTGTAGTATACGCCCTGGACAAGTTTAGGTCTTATCTGATAGGGTCACCAATCGTCTGTTTTACAGATCATTCGGCCCTCAAGTATCTGCTGTCAAAGAAAGACGCTAAACAACGGCTTATTCGCTGGATACTCTTACTCCAAGAGTTTGATTTAACAATCAAAGATAAGAAAGGAGTAGAGAATGTGGTTGCGGATCATTTGTCCCGGTTGACTTTTGTCGACAACACTGAATCCCAAACCATTAAGGATGAGTTCCCAGACGAACAGCTACTGGCAGTAAGTAGTCTGCCTTGGTATGCTGATATTGTAAACTACCTTGTCACGGGTGAAACACCGACTCATTGGTCGAACCAAGACAGAAAACGGTTCCTCTTGTTCGCGCGTCACTTCTTCTTTGATGACCCATACCTTTTCAAGTACTGTGCTGATCAGGTCATCAGGCGCTGCATCCCCAATGAGGATATAACCGTAATATTAGCGTCATGCCATTCTGAGGCATGCGGTGGCCACTTTGCGTCATAGAAGACCACACAAAAAGTCCTACAAAGCGGTTTTTACTGGCCCACAGTCTTCAAAGATGCTTATTCCTTTTGTAAGACATGCCAACGCTGTCAAAAGCTTGGAACTATTTCTAAAAGGAATTCTATGCCTTTAACCCCTATCATCACAATTGAGATATTTGATTGTTGGGGCATAGATTTTATGGGTCCATTTCCCAAGTCTAACAACTGTGAATACATACTCCTTGCTGTGGAGTATGTGTCGAAATGGGTAGAAGCGATACCAACGAGACGAAATGACCACAGAACGGTCATGTCCTTTTTAAGAGAGCATATCTTGTCTCGTTTTGGTACTCCGAAAGCTTTACTAAGTGACCAAGGCAAGCATTTCTGCAATAGACCCTTGGAGTCACTTCTCAAGAAATACGGGGTCCATCATAAAATCGCTTTGGCCTATCATCCACAGTCAAATGGGCAAGCAGAATTGGCTAACCGAGAAATCAAGCACATTCTCGAAAAAACGGTTAGCTCTAATCGAAAAGACTGGGCATACAAATTGACTGACGCGTTATGGGCATACTGTACTGCTTATAAGACGAATCTTGGTATGTCCCCGTATAGACTGGTTTACGGGAAAACTTGCCACCTTCCTGTTGAAATTGAACATAAAGCTTACTGGGCAACACGCTCATTGAACTTTGATATTCAAGAGGGAGGTCAGCTACGCAAGCTCCAACTTGCAGAGCTAGAGGAAATACGACGAGATGCGTATGATTCTGCGAAGTTGCATAAGGAAAGGTTGAAGGCTCGCCACGATCGTATGATCTTTCGTAAATTATTTGAGCCGGGGCAGAAAGTTTTGCTGTATGACTCTCGCCTCCACCTTTTCCTAGGAAAACTCCGTTCCCGTTGGACAGGCCCGTTCATTGTAAAAACTGTTTTTCCACATGGGGCGGTTGAGACCGTCAACCCAAAGAACGATGATTGTTTCAAGGTCAATGACCAAAGATTGAAACCGTTCTTGGAGAACTTCCACACTGAAGTTGAGCACATCCAGCTGGATGAGCCCAGCTATTCTTCCACTTAAAAATTCAAAGTGGAGTCCCAAATTGTTGTTGTATTTCTTTTCTTTCCCTGCATTTTAGTTTCTCTCTTTTTGTTTTTAAGTTTTTGTTCGTTCTTTTGTGATTGTGACCTAGTTCTAATCCATTATACCTTGAACCACTCTGTTGCAGGTGCATAAATGCGAGGTGATGATGTTCATTCTATCGGTTCTTGGGCTGATTCAGAATGTCGTTGTGGCACCTGGACTGAGGGTGAACTCACACCCTGCCCTTTGCTTCATCAAGACCCTGAAGCTCATTCTCTCATTGATGCTTCTCAAGGGTACATTCCATACCCACCAGCTCTCCTGGACATCAATCCATACGAAAATATGGGATTTCCGGATGACGGCGATGTGGATGAGGAAGACGACCTGTACATGGGGAGAATGGTGGATGATGCACTCATGGCACAATGGGAAAATGATGATATGTGGGAGCCATGGGAAGATCATGACCTCCAGGATGTCGTCCCAGACAGCCATAATGCCGTCTTTGTTTTCGTGGATGATTTCCTTGTTCCTGAGTTGGTCCCATACTGCTATGTGCACCTGAGCTTCCTGCTATTCAGGCTCCAATGCCCCTTACCAGCCAGTGCATTTTGGGAACCTATGCCAATAGTGAGGTTGGAACTTGTCACATTTCGTTGTATTTTTGTTTCTGTTCATTATTTCTCTCTTTGTGTTAATTCGTGTTTCTTGTGTTCTGTTATTTTAATTTCGGTTTGTTGTCTTTTGTCCAAGATTATCACTATGTTGCTAAATGGTATTCCGGTATTCCTTCCACATCAACTGGTTCATGGTTTTGGGCCTTACATAAGGCCCCCACACACTTCGCCGCGAGAGGACAGTCCGTTGCGAAATTACACTCCTTTATCCTTGTCTCCATCCGGATCACCTCTTGCATGGGCTTTCAATTCTTTGGAGACGCCAGACTTGTTTGATGATGTCCTTGCTGCTTTTCGATTGTTCTGGGAAAGGGAATCATCGAGTTTGGACTTCACTTCTGAAAATTCGGCGGGTTATGAAGAGATTGTGGAAGAGGAAATCTTTATACTCGAAGATTAGTGCTGCACTTCAGTTGTTTTTGTTCATTTCATCTTTTGTTTATCAACTAGAGTGTAATCCTTGACAGAATTTTATTGGTTTTAGTTTTATTTTTGGTTTCTTTAGTTAAATGAGGTCTTAAACACAGTTGGGGGTAATAATGTTGCAATTTGGATGCAATTATAAAGTTTTATTTCTATATAAATTGCAATTTTCTATTTCTGAGGTTGAATTTCTGTCCTACATGCCTGTACTTCAACTGCTTTTTAGTCTCTTTGCATGTCTAGATTTGTTTATGATAGTTGGGGGTGATGTGGTTTATATTTCCCATTGAATTCTGAAATTTTTGTGTTCGATCGACCGAACCCATTCCGATCGATCGAAACCTGAATGTTCAAGCGCTTGTATTTTTCTGTTCAATCGATTGAGGGCTTTGCTTTCGATCGATCGACCATAGTTCGATCGATCGAACGCAGCTTTTAAACGAGACGTCATCAGAACATTTTTTCAGTTCCCTCACTCTCACTCTCAAGCGCTCGAGCACAGAGGGGGGGTGGGGGGCGACTCGGCAATTTTTGTGTCCTTGCACTCAATAAGACGCCCAGATCACCCCTCCAATCATCCTCATCGTCATCTCATCATCCCCTCCACCTCCACTGCGTGTTTCTACACGAGGTAGGCTCCACATGTTTTTGTCTTTCATTTCCTTAATGATTGTGTTAGAAAATCCCAAGGTGGTGTCCCCTTGGTCTTAGGATTATCTTTTGATAAGTTCATTGTTTGTGCACTTTTGGTTTCCTTTGCGTTTCTGCGATCGCTGCCCATCGCTGTGCTCGATCGCTTGAACTGACTTCGAGCGATCGAAGCCCTACAGTGCGAGCGATTGACGATAGATCAAGCGATCGAAGAATAGGAAAGTTCTATCGATCGACTATTGTTTAAGCGATCAAAGACCCACAGTTCGATCGATCGAACCTAGTTCAATCGATCGAACTCCAGCAGTGGTAGTTTCTTTCTTCTTTTCTTCTGTTCTAATCTGTGTCATGTCATGTCTATTTTTCAGGGCTGCCACATGAATCCAGTGACGGGCTACCATAAGTCCAAGCCCCTCAGCCTTTTTATACCAGATCCGGTACCCGCAAATGGGTTCCGGAATGACGAGGACAGGCTATGGTACGAGCGGCACTTTCAGAGGAGGATGGTGATGATCGAGCGCCCTATTGAGTACGTCTGGACAGAGAGCCCATGGTTCCTGACACGGATCCGCTCTATGCCTCACTGGTTCCATCTCCTTTCATTGGCCAAGAGTGTTAATCTATCCTGGATTCGAGGTGCGTGTGCGACTATGATCCGCGACCCGGTTGCACCATTCACATACCATGCCTTCTTCCGGAGTCGCCCGTTCATCATCAGTCCCGCTACCATTTCAGCCGCGTTGGGGGTACCAGAGGTACCAGATTATGTTTGCCCCCACCGGCCTGATGCACCTGTGACTCCACCATCCACCATTATCCGTGAGCTCACTGGAGGCGCCGTTCCGTCTTGGGATGGCGATGCTTTGATTGAGGACCACTTTCTCACTGATGGCTACCACATGATCCACCTGGTCCTCAGCAACTGCCTCCTAGTGACTTCCTATCGAGAGAAGATCGCGGCTTGGTATGCGCGAGTCTTATATGCAGTGGGGACGGGACAACCAGTTTGCATACCACGCCACTATATTGACTTTATGGTCCACCCCACCCGTTTTATCTCGTCCAAGAAGCACCTGAAGGGTGCTTGGGCTATTCACAGGGTTATGACTGACGCCGGTTTCCCCGTGCTTGCTGGTGATGATGTTCGTCCTTCCCCCCGCCGTTTCAGCGAGGCAGCGGCTCGCCGCTCCGACTGTCAGAATAGAAAGCGAAAGGGGAAAGGGAAATCGCGGGTGAGGGGGAGGAAGAAGAGGCGTGGTGGGACGGACACAGAGGCGGGAGCTTCAGGGACACCCACCGAGGTGGAGGAGCTTGATTCCGATGATGATGAGGATGATCCGGTTGCTGCGGTTCGGCAGTTTGAGCTGCGACAGCGGTCGTAGACTCAGGCCCAGGGAGAGTCTTCTTCCTCTGTTCCTCTCCCGACGGTTCACGAGCTACTATTGGAGGAGAGAGAGGCCAGGATTAGACTCGAGGGCCGGATGGACCATCTGCAGACCTTGCTAGAGTCCATATTGATTCAGATTGGGGTCGATTCGGCTGTTCACCCTACTCAGCATCCACCGATGGCCCCTTCTGCACCACCTACTACTGATCCATCTTCTGCTGCCCCGGATTCTGCTGCTGCTGATCTTTTTTCCTCAGCTACTGCCGATCCATCTGCTGATGCTCCTGCTATTACCCAGTTTCCACCTGCTCCCATCGACATCCCTTCTGATGTAGCTGATGATGCGCCGTCCGGTGTTGATTAGTTTTAATTGGGGAGGTGGTGTTTATGTATTTTTGGTTAGTTGTTGTACTGACTTTTGGATATGTTGTTTGGTTGTTTTGGTTGGATTTATTTGGTGGGTTGGTTCTGTATGGACAGTATTTCTACTGCTTGAATTTTATTCTGTTCATATTACAGTGGTTTAGATTGTTTGGATCATGGTTTTTATTGTGTTACTTTTATCTATTGATCCTGGTTGTTTTGGAGATTGTGTTCTACTTTTCTATGCTAGGTTGCTATGCTTGCGATCATCAATTTGCTCCATACAGGTGATACCCATCTATTTTATTTATTGAAAATCAACTTCTGGGGACTTTGTTGTTTTCAGTTGGGGGTAGGAGATAATAGATAGGTATACACCCGTAATGATCAGGTTTTGCACTTGGATATGTTTTAAATTTAATGAGAACACAGTCTGTTAAAATTTTTGAAAATTTGAAAATTTTTATTATTGAATCGTATTGATAGAATAACTCTGAATAATCTCTCCTGCTTGTTAATTAGACAATGACACATTTGTAGTATTCTCATCTTTTTATGGATTAAATCCACGCGTTTTCTGTATCACTGAAATGAAATTGCATTTGTGAAAGCTATTATGTACCCAATACTTTTACGCACTAATTGGCAGCTATGTAGAAAACCTGAAAGTTGAGTTAGTATGAATATTGTGCGAAAAGAACAAGTAGTGGAAGCTAATAACCCCTTGTGAGCTATTGAGCCAATCGTCATTTCTGAGGGGATTCTCATACATTGTCGAATGGTCTTTCTCGCATTTACTTGGTGAATTCGTTGTTAAGTCTCAGTTTTCTTTAAAAGTTTTGATTGCTTGTTAGAGGAGAACGTTCAGGATTTACCAATTACACTTAATGAACACTTAAGTGCTAAAAATTGAAAGTTGAGAAAATGATTCAAGCCATCGTTTACCCATTCGTTTACCTGATATAGCTTTCACTTACATTCATTGAATTGTTTCATCCCTGATCCCACACCAATTAAATATTTCCAATGTAATCACAAGAATCCAAATCCTTGATCTATACCTTGACCTCATTGAGCCGTTTGATATATTTGTTGAGAATGAGTCATCAAAGTATGTGAAATGGAAGGAAGTAGTTGTGGGATATTTAAAAAAAAAAAAAAAATGATGAATGAAGGAGAAGAGAAAAAGAGCATATGAAATGAATGGGAGATTGGGTGGAGAAAAGAATAAAGAATAAAAAGAGAAGTTAAAATTCCATCACATACTAAAAAGCACACTCTTCTCTACAACACTCCCACCTACTAAATAAAAGCCGCAATTCAAAGTCTTGAAGATTCTCAACAATTGATTTGAACATGGAAGTGTGAGTTGAGTTATCCACGGTATTTCGCTCCTCTAGTAAGTAGTGTTCCATTCATGAGACTATACACTCTTAAATGTCCGTTTTTCATAGAGTCAAGTATGAAAGTATTAGTACTTAGAATATCATCCTTATCAAAGCTTTCATACGATGTGCGATCATTGTAAAGCAAGTTTCTGAGAGACGTTCTTTTTGAGTGTGACCAATGTGAGAATTGAGCTAAAATTGCAAGTTTTCAAAGTACAATAGTCTAGATAACTCTTAATAGGGTTGGATGCATAGTTGTTAAATTCACACACATACGGGTGCATGATGGTAATACATTTGTTATATTTTACTTGGTGATATAGGGGAGCATGTGGATCTCTTTCATGGGTTGATAGAGGATAGTATATTATTGTAGAGCTGAATTAACAATTTAATGGAAGGGGGAATTCTACAAGTTATTCTAAATCTTTTTGAGCTTAAAATTGGAGAATTTTGTGGGTACATTCACTGTAAACCCTCACGAGACAACACTCGTCCACTAGGGGGAACCTAGGGGTTTAACGGCTTGTTGCATTCGCTAAATGCAACTGCGATTCCTGCGAAAGTGAGTTAGGATCTTTCTGGCTATCTTAGTTTAGGTTATTTTTAGTTTTCCTTTGTTTTCTTAGTCGTCGTAGTATTAGTTTAGGAGTTTTTATTTTATTTTATTTTATTTTCGCTTTATCGCTAGGGACTAGCAATAAGCTAGTTGGGGGTTGTGCAAAGCGGGGGTATTTGTAAAATATAACCACGCTAAAAGGAAGAATTGTATTAGTTTTTATCACAACTTCCCGTGTTATCTGCAATTTGCATTGCAAGGCTAATTTTCATACAATATGATTAATCTATGATAAAGTGTATTGTTTTAGCTGTTGTTTGTGCAGATCACTGCTGTGTGGACTAAACAGATGGACATCAGGATAAATGGAATGCTGGAATGAAAACAAGAGAAGTCAAAGCTGAAATTTGGAGTTCGATCGATCTAACCCAGTTCGATCGATCGAGCGTTCGATCGCTTAAAGAGTGTTGAAGCGCTTGAGGCTTAAGAGTTCGATCGATCGAGAGCAGTTCGATCGATCGAACGTGGTATTTCCAGTAACATTCGTGCGCGCAGCAGATGCGGGTTTTCAACCCTAGTTTCTTAGGTTTCTTATATATATGTGTATTGTATACGTCCAGAGGGACGCCCACATTTTATTTTTACAGTTTTAGAGAGAGAGATAGAGGTTTTGTGTTTGGTTTTGTAGGTTTTTCTTTGGGAGTTTACTTTGTGCATTGGATTTCTCTAGTTAATACAAGTATTCTGCATTCCAGGTTATTTATATACTGTCCATTTAAATTCTGCACTTTGTAGTCGTAGCTTAATCGTTCATCTCGTAGTATTACATGCTAAATACTTTCAAAACCATAGTTTTTATATTTTCCATGAAAAACTCGCAACCAAACAAGGCTTTAATGTTTTCTTACGTTAAATATCAGTCTGTGACACTCCAGACGATGTCTGAGTAGTCCCAGGTTGGGAGAACACGATGAAACATTGATCTCCAGCTTCTGCCATGTAGCAGAATAATCGCTGTGTTCGATCGATCGGAGTTAGTTCGATCGATCGAACCATAGATAGTCAAGTGATCGAATGCAGTTCGATCGATTGAGGGATGAAGGTCTTCGATCGATCGAAAGCGCATCGATCGATCGAATGCCCTGATTCTTGAGGATGTTCCCTGCAGTATTCCAGGACCTTTTTGTTTTAAGATTTGTTATCATTCTGTCCCAAAAAATGCTCAGTCTGTCAAAACAGTTTTTAAAACTAAGGCCCAAAGGCATTTTCTTTCAATACATTTTGCAAACCACCTTCAATGCTAACACCATTGAGAGTGCGAGTCTTAACTATTGGATTAAACCGCTTTCACGTATTTTAATTTAACTGTGATGATATGGCCCCGGTCATGAAAGGGCCATGGATTCTCCATCTGTAGAGGAATACGGAAAATTGTGGGTAATGTACTCCTTTGTGCTTCAAGGCAACTGCATGGTAGATAGCTAGATTACTATGGATTCGTGTAATCCCAACACTTTCTCCTTAAAGTTAAACATCCTAATTTAGAGTACTGTTTGAATTAGCTAGTTAGATTGTTAATTTGATCTTAATTATCTTCATTAGTAATCTTAGTTTGTGGAACTTCGTGTTCCGCACCATTGCTTAATCTTATTCATTTTATTTTGCTTTCTTTTGAGGTTAGTCTAATTCAATAGGTCAACACCTTCCCTGTGGGATCGACCTGGTCTTACCAGTTACTACTTGCACGTCTACCTACACTTGGGTATTGCATAAGAGCGCACAAGAATTTTCACGTGTCACCTATAACCACTAGACTCACCAGAGACCTATTGCTCCACTGCCACCGAGGCAGACGGGTGATAAGTTACTAGCACATTTATGTGGATTACGTCCCAAAAAGTTCAATGGGGTAGCAAAACCATGGCAAGCCGAGTAGTGGATAAGGGAGATGGAATTGATCTTCGAAGCACTAGAGTGTAGTGAACAGGAGAAACATCGCCTTGCTATGTTTTAGCTCACCTACGCTACTGTAGATTGGTGGGAAGCCGAAAGAGCTATGATAGGAGCCGAAGCACACGAAGAATGTCGTGGGGGATATTCAAAGAAAGATTTTTGGAAAAGTACTTCCTAGAGGATGAGAGAGGATGGACTATGCGGGAATACATAAACACAGTTCGAGCATCTATCTTGATTTGCTCAGCATATGATAGACACTCCACGAAAGAAGGTAAAGAGATTTCACCAAGGATTGAACCCCCACCTCAGACACATGATGCTTGATCATTTGAATCAGTCGTTTGAGGGGATTGTCAGATTTGCTGCAGGGTTAGAAAAAAATGCCTATCCAGCATAAGGACCACAGATAAATCGACCTCAGTCATCAAGATGTTTTCAGCTGTAAAATTTCCAAAACTAGCCGCCAAGGAATACCCAGAGTTGGAGACCTCAGGGAAATGTTAAAGGGAACAAGAGAACTTGGGATGGACCAGGAAGCCCCAGTCAAGCTACCCTCGACCCCAGCAATATCAATAGTAAGGATCGTAACATCAGGCACTACTTATTGCCCTACCACTAAGTGATGGAGGGTGTTTTAACTATAGGAAGCCGGGGCACATTGTGAGGAATTGTACTATTCCCAAGACCCATCATTGTAGCGATTAGTTCTGCCGTAACTGCAATAAGTCTGGTCACTTGAGCAGGAATTGTCATGCACCATGAGAAGGATACTATGGGGCACCTGTTTAAGGAATTAAGGGACCCCAGATCAGACTAGAATGAATACCATAATCTCAGGAGAAGCAGGCTTTAAAGCTGATGAGCAGCAACATTTAGAAGGTACGCTTGTACTCTTTCATAGTCCAGTAAAAGCTTTATTCGATATTGGAGCTGTGCGTTCATTTATTACTGTTAAGATTGTGTGTCAGTTGGGTTTAGAACACCAGACACTTGAGCTAACACTTAATTCTGTGTCACCATTGGGAGTGACTATTAAGGTGGGTAAAGTATGTAAAGATTGCCCATTAACCTTGGGAGATATGAATCTTCTAGCAGACTTGGTAGTTCTATTGATGTCGGAGTTCGACATTATCCTAGGGATGGATTGGTTGGCTAAGTATGATGCCAATTTGGACTACCCTACCAGAAGGATTGTATTTCCAATATCGAGATGTTCGACGATTAGATTTCAGTGTCAGCCAATGAGTGATATGTTCTTGACAAGTGGTTTAGCTATAATCGGGAGTACGAGTACCGAACTAACGATAGATCAAATTCCTACCGTACAAGACTTTCAAGATGTATTCCAAGATATTAAAGAACTTCCATCGAAGCAAAAGATAGGCTTTTGTGTAGAACTAGTATATGGAACATTGCCCATATCTAAGACTCCATATCGGATGGCGCTGACTGAGATGTTGGAACTAAAGAAGCAAGTTCAAGATCTTGAAGATTTGGGATTTGTTCATCCAATTTCGTCACCCTAGGGAGCACCAATTCTATTCGTAAAGAAGAAAGAAGGGACATTTCGACTCTATATAGATTACAGGGAGTTGAACAAGGTAATAATCAAGAATATATATCCACTACCTCGGATAGATGACCTATTCGATTAGTTGCAAGGATCAAAGATCTTTTCCAAGATCGATTTGCATTTGGGATATCGTCAACTATTAGTTCGACCGAAAAATGTATCGAAGACTGCGTTGAGGACGATGTACAGGCATTATGAGTTTCTAGTTATGCCTTTTGGACTAACAAATGTGCCAGCAGTATTTATGGATTTCATGAATAGAGTATTTAGGCTATATTTGGATTGATTCATTATAGTTTTCACTGACGACATCTTTATCTACTCAAAGACGGAAGAAGATCACAAAGAGCACTTACAGATCGCTTTGTAGACACTTCGAGATAGCAAGTTATATGCAAAGTTTAGCAAGTGTGACTTTTGGCTACAAGAGGTTAAATTCTTGGGACATGTTATAATTCAAGATGGTATCTCTGTGGACTCAACCAAGATCGATACAGTCTTAAGCTGGAACAAACTGAATAATACGACAGAAGTTAGAAGTTTTCTTGGTCTAGCAGGATATTATCGAAGATTTGTTGAAGGATTTTCCAAGATAGCAGGACCTCTGACAAATTTAACAAGGAAGGAGACAAAGTACGAATGGACATACAAGCATGAGCATTCATTTTAGGAGTTAAAGGAATGATTTACTTCTGCACTAGTACTCGCAATACCTAAGAGTATAGAAAGGTATGTGATCTACAGTGACGCATCACACCAAGGACTTGGTTATGTACTTATGCAAGACAGGAACGTGATTGCATACAGATAAAGACAATTGAAGGTACATGAGAAGAACTATCCTACACATGATCTGGAATTAGTAGCAATAGTGTTTGCATTAAAGATTTGGAGACACTATCTCTATGGAGAAAAGTTTGACCTATTTTTTGATCATAAGAGCTTAATGTATCTGTTCTCTCAAAAGGAGTTGAATAAACGACAACAAAGATGGATGGAGTTACTCAAGGACTATGACTTTACATTGCAATACCATCCGGATAAAGAAAATGTCGTAGCAGACGCTTTGAGTCATAAACCTCGATTAGTAATCCCTACATTGTTAATTCGAGAATGGAAAGCATTGGAAGTGTTAGCTGAATTTGATCTTCAATAAGTGAAACCAATGGAAGGACAACATTTTGGATGTCTGATGGTACAACTAACTTTGATTAGTCGTATCATAAAATCTCAACAGACAATGGAAGATCTGAAGTTATGGTTTTCCAAGATGTTAGCCAATGAACCAGAGGTCTGGAGTATTAATACTGACGGAGCCTTATGATGTAAAGTTAGATTTCGTGTACCTGGCAAAGAAAATCTCTAGAAAAAAATATTGGATGACATACATAAGTCATGAATGACAATTTATCCTGGAGGTACAAAGATGTACAAAGACTTGAAGAGGAATTTTTGGTGGGAAGGAATGAAGCAAGAAGTGGTTGAGTATGTAGCCCAATGTCTTGCTTGTAAACAAGTAAAAACAGAACATCAGAAGCCACCTGAACTTCTACAGCCGTTATTGATTCTCCAATGGAAGTGGGAACACGTAACCATGGATTTTATGGTAGGATTTCTGAAGTCATAGACGAACCACGATGCCATTTGGGTAATCGTGGATCGACTTACGAAGACTGCACATTTCATTGCCTATAGTATGACATATGTAGTAAAACATTTGAGCCGAATGTATCTATAGCACGTTGTACGGTTACATGGAGTACCTGTGTCTATCGTGTCAGATCAACATTTGCACTTTACTATAGAGTTTTGGAAGAGTCTCCAAACAGCGATGGGAACAGTATTAACTTGAGTTCAGCTTTTCATCCACAAACTGATAGGCAAACTGAACGAGTCAATCAAGTGATGCAAGATATGCTATGCAATTGCGTGATAGACTTTGAGAGTTCTTTGGAGACATACTTACCTTTGTCTTGTTCGCCTACAACAATAGATACCATACAAGCATAGGAATGGCACCGTTTGAAGCTTTATACGGAAGACCATGTCGATCGCCGCTATGTTGGGCCGAAGTCAGAGATACTCAACTTCTTGGGCCAGAGATGGTATGAGAGACCAGCGAGAAGATTCAGATTGTACGTGAGAGAATGAAGATAGCTCAGACTCGACACAAGAGTTATGCTAACAAGCAATGTAAAGAATTGGAATTCGCCATTGGAGATCATGTGCTACTTAAAGTTTCACCTATTCGAGGGATTGTTCATTTTGGTCAGAAGAGAGGCAAGTTATCGCCGCGATTCTTTGGACCATTCGAGATTCTAGAACGTTACTTATCGACTTGCGTTGCCACCGAAGATGTCACGAGTACACAACGTATTCCACATCAGTATACTGAGGAAGTGTGCCCACAACCCAGCACATGAGATCAACTTCAAAGATATTGAAGTCAACAACAATGTTACATTCAACGAAGGATTGGTTCACATTTTAGACTGTAGAATCAAGAAGTTCAAGAATAAGGAAATTGCATTAGACAAGATCCAGTGGAAGCATCATGACAAAGGAGAAACTTCGTGGGAGCTAGAGTCAGAGATGCGAGAGAAGTTTTCATTTTTGTGTTAGACCTTGGTTGTGTCATGCCCCGTAGTAGAAAAAATAGAGAAAATAAATTCCTTTTTAGACCCATAGGCCATGACAGTTGAAAGTCACCACATTGTCCACAACCAAAGTGTAATCATCAGAGTAATGATTAAAAACACGCATTTGAAAATTCTAAGGTCAATATATATAATTAGAGTCTAATACTAAACTATTACAAAACCAAGAGTGTTTACAGAAATATAAAAAAGCATTACGGTAACATATGCCAATTACATTAACTATTACAACAGTCTCTAAAACATAACTATAAACTATCTACGACAAGCTCTAGGTCTTCAGTTCGTGTAGTAGTCAGCACCAGCATAGCCTCCATCATCGTAGGCTCGATCCTAATAGCCCTTATCCATGTATGCACCAACTCCATATATCTTTACGGACATCGTCTCCATCTCATGGACATCGTCCCAAACATAACATAGACTCTTGGGTCACATTAATTAGATACATAGTCCTATACCTACGGTCTGTCAAATCCCGACACACAATCCCATGTATTCTAGCTAAACAGCCCGATTTACATCTCTTTCACAATTGCATTTTTCCTAGTCTCGGTCGTGGACTAAAGTGACATCCCTTAACCTCTGTCAGATCTTCCATCTCGGACTGAGGTGATGTACCTTTAGCCTCTATCGGACTAGGTGCATGATGTATCCCTCTTAATCTCGGTCATGGACTAAGTGACATATTCTTGTAGCCTCTATTCGGACTTCCTGTCTGGATCATCGACTAAGGTAATATTCCTTTAGCCTCTATCAGACTAAGATGGTAAGATCAGCATAACCCTCAGTCTCGGTCTTAGACTAACGTGACCATGCCCTTGTCTCTATTGGATCTCTCATGTCTCGATCATCGGCAAGGCGACATTTCGTTAGCCTCTATCGGACCAGGGTACTAGCCACATTACTGTTCTTACAATATGTATCCTTTAGTCTCTCTCATGCACTAAGGCAATGCCAACCGTATATCCCTTAGTCTCTCTCATGAACTAAGGTGGTGCCATCCATATATCCCTTAGTCTCTCTCATAGACTAAGGCGATGCCAACCATATATCCCTTAGTCTCTTTCATGGACTAAGGCAATACCAATCGTATATCTCGCAGTCTCTCTCGTGGACTAAGGAATATAGGTCACCCGATAAACCACATCTGTTACTATAATCTATATCCCTTAGTCTCTCTCGTGGACTAAGGCGATGTACCACCAATATATCCCTTAGTCTCTCCCGTGGACTAAGGCGATTCCAACTAATATATCTCTTAGTCTCTCCCGTGGACTAAGGCACTATATGCACACTATAACCCACATTGTACAACCTTCACGATCACATTTTTCCACGCATCGATCATAAACAGTTTCGACTTCTATGGTCGATAGACCCACTACTATGCACATCGGCTTCTTAATTCGATTAACAACATTATATCATCATTATAACATCAGTTCCATTGTTCAATGCATTTAGTCCATTATTTACATGTGTATTATTCTCATACAGCTTTCCCACATCAACGTATGATAATAAACATGTTAACATCTCATCAGGTATACAATAACTAAACATTTAACATTCTACCAAGTTCGATCAATTGAACTCACTTCAATCGATTGGCAAAAGTAAAGTTTGATCGATTGAACTAAGTTCGATCGATTGAGATCGGCCTGTGTTCAATCGCTCGAGATCCGTTCAATTGATTGAATGCAGTTTTCATCTCAAAACTAAATTAAACAATTCATGCACATTCAGGGTCCATTATTTCTTGTCGAAACATATATATATACATATCAACGCTACTAAGTGAGTATAGTCATTCACCGTTAATGTTGACGACGCCGGTGAGCTCGGGGTGGTCGTGGGTGGTCTCGGGGTGTCTTCTCTCTCTATCTCTCTCTCTCTCTCTCCTTCTCTTTCTCTGTCTCTCCTCCTTCTCCTTCTCCTTCTCCTTCTTCTTCTTCTTCTTCTTCTTCTTCTTCTTCTTCTACCCTTCTTCATCTTGATAGTGTGTGAGTGTGATTTATGTATATATATAATCGGGTGTGTATGTATATATATGTATGAGTGTGTATATATAACCTCTATATCTCTCTCTCTAACTCTCTTAGGATCTTAGCAACCCAAACCCATATAGTGAGGGGGTAAATATAGGCAAAGAGGGAGGGTAGGTGACAGAATATGTAAACTGATAATAACAAGTTCGATTGATCGAAGTGAGTTCGATTGATTGAGAACTTTGATCGATTGAGAACAGGTCGGTCGGGGTTCGATTGATTGAGATGGGTTCAATCGCTTAAGAAAAGAAGCAAGTCATTAATTCAGGTTAGCAGAGTTTCAAGTGATCGAAGTAGGTTCGATCAATTGAAGAAGCAAAAGTTTGATCGATCGAAAGAAATTCGATCGATTGAGACCAAAATTACAGGAAAGGTAAATACAATTATATTGAATCTTATTGATATTAAAAGTAATATAAAAGTATAACAAAAATACAGGGTATTAGATCATCCCCCTCTAAATAAAGATTTCATCCCCAAAATTCGAACTTGGCGTCTCTAAACAACTCCGGATACTTCTCAAGCATCTCTAACTCCAATTCCCAAGAAGCTTCTCCTTCATCATGAAATTTCCACTAAATCTTCACCAACGAAATTTCCTTATTCCTTAGCTTCTTAACTCCTCGATCCATAATTCATACTAGCCTTCGTTGAATGATATATTGTCATTTACCTCGATGTCTTCAAAGTTGATCTCATGACTTGGA
Source organism: Hydrangea macrophylla (assembly GCA_033977485.1). Taxonomy (NCBI): domain Eukaryota; kingdom Viridiplantae; phylum Streptophyta; class Magnoliopsida; order Cornales; family Hydrangeaceae; genus Hydrangea; species Hydrangea macrophylla. Next base: position 4,155,743 of record CM066990.1, on the reverse strand, counting down.
TTATGAGCACACTTTCTTAACATGCTAACGTGAAACACGTTGTGTACTCCCGACATCTTAGGCAATAATGCGAGTTTGTAGGCAACCTTTCTCATAGACTCAAGAATCTCAAATAGTCTAATGAAACGCGGTGCTAGCTTTCCTCTCTTCTGTCCAAATATGACAATTCATCTCACTGGAGATACTTTGAGTAGCACATGATCTCCATCACTCTATTCCAAGCTTCTGCGACGTTTATCTACGTAACTTTTGTGTCTACTCTGTGCCATTTGCATCCTTTCTTTCATGATCTGGATCTTCTCATTAGTTTCCCAAACTAACTCTGGTCTAAGCAGTTGATTGTCTCCAATCTCTGCCCAACATAAAGGCGATCGACACAGTCTTCCATACAATGCCTCAAAGGGTGCCATTCCTACGCTTGAATGGTGACTATTGTTGTACGCAAATTCTACCAGTGGTAGATGAGTCTCCCATGAGCTCTCAAAATCAATGGCACACAACTGAAGCATGTCTTCCATCACCTGGTTAACTCGTTTAGTTTGTCTATCCATCTGCGGGTGGAAGGCAGTGCTCAAGTTTAATGATGTCCCCATACCTGTCTGTAGACTTTTCTAGAACTTTACAGTAAATCTTGAATCGCGGTCTGATACGATTGACACTGGTACACTGTGCAGTCGCACGACTTATTATACATACATACGACTCAAAGGTTCGACCGAATACGACATACTGTATGGTATGAAATGTGCCGATTTGGTAAGTTGATCCACAACTACCCAAATAGCATTATGGTTTTGCCGAGACCTTAGCAAACCTATCACGAAGTCCATAGTTATATGTTCCCACTTCCATCTGGGACCTGGAAATGGTTGTAGAAGTCCTAGAGGCTTTTGATGTTCTGCCATCACTTGCTTACACGTAAGATATTGAGATATGTGTTCACTTCTCGTTTCACTCCTTCCCACTAAAAGTTCCTCTTCAAATCATTGTACATCTTTGTACTTCCTGGGTGAATAGTCATATGTGACTTGTAAGCTTCGTCTAGTATATCCTTTCTAAGATTATCTTCATTCGGTACACAAAGTTTGCCTCTACATCTGAGTGCTCTGTTTGTACCAATACTCCAATTCTCTGGTTCCTTCACTATATTACTTGCGAACCACTCTTGAAGTCCTTCATTCTTCTTCTATGCCTCCAAGGTGCGACTGATGAAGGTCAATTGTACCATGAGACATCAAAAGTGTCGTCCTCCGCTTGTGTCAAAGGCTGGAATATCGAATTCAGCCAAAGTTTCTAATACTTGCCACTCTTTGACTATAAGAGAAGCTACTGCTATCCTCCGGGGTTTTTAACTCAACACATCAGCCACTATATTTGCCTTTCTAGTGTGATATTGCAACATGAAATCATAGTCCTTCAATAATTCCATCTAATGTCGTTGCCTCATGTTCAACTCCCTTTCAGAGAACAAATATCTCAGACTCTTGTAATCTAAAAATAGATCAAACTTCTCATCATAGAGATAATGTCTCCAAATCTTGAGAGCAAAAATAATCACGGCTAGCTCGAAATCATGCTCTGGATAATTCAACTCATGAGGTTTCAACTGCTATGATCTATATGCGATTACCTTCCCATCTTGCATCAAAACATATCCCAGTCCTTGGTGTGATGCGTCGCTATAGATGGTGAACTGCTCATCGCTCAGTACTAGCGCAGTAGTTAATCTCTCCTTTAATTTCTGGAATGCGCGTTCATGTTTGTTACCCCATTAAAACTTCAAATCCTTATTTGTTAGTCTGGTAAGAGGAGTTGTGATCTTGGAGAATCTTTGATAGTATCCAGCTAGACCAAGAAAACTTCTGACTTCTATTATAGAGGTTGGTATATTCCAATCCAGAACTGCGTCTGTCTTTGATGAGTCTACAGATATTCCATCTTGTGAGACATGTCCTAGAAACTTGACTTCCTTTAGCCAGAACTCGCACTTGCTAAAGTTTGTATACAATTGATGACCCCGGAGGTTCTGTAGTGTGATCCTTATATGTTCCTCATGTTCTTCCTTGGTCTTTGAGTAGATTAGAATATCATCTATGAACATGATAATGAACTAGTCCAAGTAGGGTCTAAACACTCTATTCATTAAGTTCATGAATACTACTGGGCCATTGGTTAATCCAAAAGACATAACCAAGAATTCATAGTGCCCATACCGCGTCCTGAAAGCAGTCTTTGAAATATCCTTAGGTCGAACCAATAATTGGTGATATCCTGATCGTAAATCGATCTTTGAGAAAGTCGTCGCTCCTTGCAACTGATCAAACAGATCATCGATTTTAGGGAGTGGGTACTTATTCTTAATCGTAACCTTGTTGAGCTTCCTTTATGACATGACTAAATAGTTGTGCGCTTTTGTGCAACACCCAAGTGTAGGTGATCGTGCAAGTAATACTGGATAAGTCCAGGTCGATCCCACAGGGAAGGTGTTAAACTAATTACTTAGATTATTCTCAAAAAAATAAAATTCAATATTTTAAGGGAAAGCAAACTAATTTAACAACTACTACAAGTAGAGCAATTAAACTAGATTACCTAATTACTGACTAATTAACTAAAGCTATAATTTAAAATGTGTTTATTTCTTAATTAAAAGGAATGTTGGGATAACACGAATCCACCGCAACCTAGCCATCTACCATGCAATTACATTGAAGCTAGATGGAGCACACTTTCTACAGTATTCCGTATTCCTCTTGAGATAAAGAATCTATAATCCTTTCATGGCCCGGACTATATCATCACATTTACGTTTGAAATACATAAAAGCGGTTTAAATCAATAGTTTAGACTCTCACCTACAATGGTATTAGCATTGAGGGTGGTTTGCAAAATATATTGAAGAAAAATTCCTCAAGACTTTAGGTTTAAAGACTGTTTTGACAAACTGAGCATTTGGGGACAGTTTGATAACGAATCAGTAAAACAGAAAGTCCAGGAATACTGTATAGAATGTTCTCAAGAATCAGAATGTTCGATCGATCGAATATCTTCATCTCTCGATCGATCGAACTGACTTCAATCGCTCGACAATGTCTCTAGTCCGATCGATCGATCGAACTACTTTGATCAATCAAACACAGAATGTAATCTGCTGCATGGCAGAGGCCTGAGATCACGGTTTCATCGTGATCTCCCAACCCGAGGACTACTCAGACATCGTCTGGAGTGTCACAGATTTGTTCTTAACATAAATATTCATTAAGGTTGCGTTTGGTTGAGATTTAAGCATTAAAACTAAGAAAAACTATGATTTATCCACTACCAACAAGTAAAACTATGATCTATTCAGATTTAAACTATGTAAGCTACTAACAGAATGTAAACAAAACTGATATAACAAAACCTGGAACGAACGAGCTATTAATAACCTTTAAACTTCACTTGAATTCAATGTTCAATCACCAAAACCTACAAGAATCAAAGTAGAACACTCTCTCTCTATGTAAAAACTGATAAAATGTAAAGTAGGCCTCTCTCTGGACGTACACAATATGAGTTTTTATAGTAACAACCTAATGCTAGGGTTCAACATGCATTCTGCTGCGTGCGTGTAAAAATCCGATAAAAGGCATGTTCGATCGATCGAACAATTCTCGATCGATTGAACTCTTGGGAACTTCGATCGCTTGAACTTATCTCGATCGATCGAAACTTCGATCGATCGAATGGTCTTCAATCGCTCGAACTCTATATTTCAGCTTTGACATGTCTTCTTTAGAATTCAGCATTTCCCTTCATCGTTATCTTTCAATTCTTCACACAGCAACTGCAGTCTGCACAAATTATAGCTAAAATACACAACTTATCATAGTTTAATCAATATGTGCATAAACTAGCATTGTAATTCAAATTGCAGATAAATGGAGGAATTGTAAACTAAATCTATACTTTTTCTTCTTTCAGCGCGGTTGTATTTTACAAATACTCCCGCTTGTCACAACCCCCAACTAGCGAGTTGCTAGTCCCTAGCAATAGAGCGAAAATAAAAACAAGCTAAACTATAACTATAACGAAAAAAAACTAAAATAACTAAACCAGACTACTAAACTAACATAACAAGAAAGAAAACTATTTAACTCACTTTCGCAGGAATCGCGGTTGCATTTAGCAAATGCAACAAGCCGTTAAACCCCTAGGTTCCCCCTAGTGGACGAGTGCTGTCTCGTGAGGGTTTGCAGTGAATGTACCCACAAAATACCCTGATTTTAAGCTCCAAAAAGATATAGAATAACTTTTAAACATTCCCTTTTTATTCAACTATTGATTTAGCTCTACAAAACACATCATCCCCATTCCAACCATGAAAGAAATGTACTTGTTCCTCATGTCACCAAGATAAAAATAACATACGCATCACATCCATGTATCCGTGTGTATGTGAAATTAACAGCTATACATCAACTTTATTTAGAGTTGTTTAAACAATCATACTCTCCAAACTCGTAGTTTCAACTCAATCCTCACATAGTTATTACACTCACAAATGAACATCTCACAGAAACTTGGTGAATAATAGTCGCACACAGTACAAAAGCTTTGATAGGAGTGATTTTTCGGATACTAATGCTTTCATACTTGACTCTATAAAAGACGAACATTTTAGAGTGTATAGTCTCATGAAAGGAATACTACTTATTAGAGGAGCGAAATACCGTGGATAACTCAACTTACACTTTCATGTTTAAACTAAGTTATAGAGAATCATTAAGGCTTTGACTTTTCAGAATTTTTTTTTTATTTAGTGGGATAGAAATGAAAGGGTAAGAACTTGCACATCTTTATCATGTGACTGCATTTAGTAATTTCTTTACTTTCCTCCAACCATCCTCTCCATACATATCATCATTCATTTCTTTTTTTTTTTTAATAACATCTTCTCCTTTCCTCATTTTTTTAACATATATATATATATATATATGCAGTCCTTCTCACCACTATTCCCTCCTTATACTTCAACAATTTAATTACATTGGGTGTGCAATGGGGTGTATTTAGGTCAAGGTATAAAGTTAGGAATTTAGAATTTCATATGGTTTCGACATGATTTATTAGGGGAGGGGTTAAGAACAGCACATATTCAGAGATGTCAATACAGGTAAATGGAAAGGTAGGGAGTAAACAACGATGGCTTAAATCATTTTCTGAACTTCTTAATTTTTAACACTTAAATGTTCATTGAGTCTAATTGGTAAATCCTGAACGTTCTCCTCTAATAAGCAGCCAAAATGAAGAAATAGAGACTAGTCAACGAATTTTAATCGGCATTTTCAATGAAAACAATTTGAACTTGATGTGATAATTCCCTTAGAATTGAAGATTGGATTCAAAAGCTCACTAAGGGTAACTAGTTTTCACTACTTCATTCTTTAAAGCACAAAAGTCGTATTAACTCTTGTTTAAAGTTTTCTGTAGAGCTATTAATAAGTGCAACTAATTTGGATACAGGAATGGTCAACTTGTGCATTCATCCTAGAGAACTTAGAAAAACGCATGAACTTAATTCATAAAAGGACGAGAATAAAATGGTTGTGTCATTGCTTGACAACAGCTAAATAGAAGTGAAAATTCAAAATTATTCTACCCATTTAATTCAAAGACTTGGTTAATAGTTTGAAAATTTTGAAATTTTGTATTTTAAATTTGTTTTGAAATCGAAATTTTAATAATAATGGAGATTGTATGATGTTTTCCAATAGATAAAGTGGTCCAGATTGCTACATAGAAAATATGCACAGGTGATTATCTATCTATATCCCACCCCCAATTGAAAATCACAATGACCTCAGCAAGTGATTTTCAAAATAGATAGAGAGATAGCACCTGAAATATCATCATAAGCATCGTAACAGTAACAACCTATACAGAAAGCATACATACTCCAAGCAGCCAAGATCAAATAGATAGGAAATATATTGCATCAGATCCAAACATAAAATAGAATACATCACTGAAAATATAAGAAAGAGAACGAACAGAACAGCGATAATAATATATCTCTATATGCCATACAAACAAAAATCCAAACTATCCAAACCAACCAACAACATAAACAATAACCCAACAGTGTCCAAAAATGCCCCACAAACAACCCAGAATATACTAAACCAACCAAAAATACATAAAACGAAACCAACAGACTACCCAACATCGGGAACATCAGATAAAATGTCAATCAATAGATCCGGAGCATCCATAACTCCACCCTCGACACCCGTAGTAACGGTACCCGGAGCACTCGCAATCGTGGCAGCTAGAGTAGAAATTGATGTGTCGGCCACGACAGGAGGAGGTGGAAATGGTAGCTCTAAAGTAGGTGGTCTTGCTGATGATGATGGTGCAGTAGGTGGTACAACAGATGTAGAAGGAGCGGAAAGATCAACTGGGGGATCGGAGGATGAAGGACCAGTAGGGGCAGAGGAGGATGGGGCAGTGGTGGGTGGTAGAGGTGCAGATGGAGGGGAAGATGGGGGCACACACAATCCGATACCTCCGATACCCCAAGAACAGCAGCGACGGTGGCCAGGCTAAAAATGATCTCTCGTCTACGGAAAAATGAACGAAGGGTGAACGGAGCAACCGGATCCCGGATCATCGTCGCACATGCCTCCCGTATCCAAGATAGATTTACATGCTTAGGCTGGGAGAATAGTGTGTACCACTGGGGCATGGCTCATATCCATGCAAGGTACCACGGAGTAGCCAGCCAGGCAGTCTCAAGGGGACGCTCGATCATGACCTTCTGTGACTGGAAGTAATGGGTGAACCAAACACAGTCTTCCTCGTTTCTAAACCCGTGATTTGGAACTGGATCAGGTATAGCAAGGTCGAATGGCTTAGATTTGTGGTAGCCAGTGATCGGATTCATGATAAAGCCCTGAAATGGAAGAAGCAAGGAGAGAAAACATTAATACTGGGCAAGTAATAAAGAGAAAGAAACTACCACACTTCGATCGATCGAATCCCCTTCGATCGATCGAGACAATCTTTGGTTCGATCGCTCGAAAATGTTCGATCGATCGAACGGGTGCTGGGTTCGATCAATCGAATCCAGTTCGATCGATCGAGCACAGCGAAATGGCAGTAGCCACGCTCGAGAACGGGAATAGCCCGAAACAACAAATACATGTATAAAACTAATAAAAGGAGTTAAAGAATCAATGGGGAGCACCCCCATATAAATTTGAAGGGAAAAGAAATACAAGGGGTGACTCAGGGGCTCACCTCGAGAGACGTACTGGGTAGAGGATGCCGGCGATGCCACTGATGATCCGGGGGACCCGGAGCTCCTTAATGATGTGGTTTGAAGTGGGGAGGCCAAAATCATAGGAGTCGCCCTCTGTGTTCGATCGCTCGAGTAAGGGAGAGAGACTGATTGAAAATTCTGAAAGACGCCTCGTATAAAAACAGGTTTCGATCGATCGAGTAGGCTCGATTGATCGAACCTCCGATCGATTGAGCCTTCCTCAATCGTTCGAGGTGATGACGCTTTCGATCGATCGAGATACATTCGATCGATCGAGAAGAGAAATTCCACAATATCCTTGAATTGAGAAATTCCACACCCCCAACTAACCAATTTTAATCTGGACATACAGAATAGGGATAAAACAGTGTATTGCCAGAACATGTAAGCCAAAAATGGCAACCTCATAGTAGAACATTGCAAATTTATATAAATAAGTACTTAAAATAGCATCCATGTGCAATATTAGTGCCCCCAAAGAAACTAAAACTGAAATTAATAACACTTCGTCCAAGAATACACTCCAATTTATTAAAGAAGATATGAAATGACATAAAACAATTGGAGTGAAACACTATTCTTCAAGCAGAAAGATATCTTCCTCCACAGCTTCTTTCGCCGCCAGAACTTCAAATGTAGAGTCTAAACTTGATGATTCCCTTTCCCAGAACAGTCAGAAAGCAGCGAGGACATCATCAAGCAAGTCTGAACTCTGTAAGGACTTGATATCACAGGCAAGAGGTGACCCGCATGGAGACAAGGATAAAGGAGCATGATTGCGCAACAGATTTTCCTCTTGCGACGGAGTATTCGGGGACCGTATATATGGCCCAAACCCATGAAAGAGTTGATGTGGAAGGTATAGTGGTGGGAATGGTAGATTTATAGTGATATTCTTGACAAAGGGAAACAAACAAAAAAAAACGAAACGGAGAAAATAAGTTAACAAGAGCAACAGAAAAACAAAAAGGAAGAGATAAATAAAGCAAAACGAAAAGAAAATGAAAGGAATGCGACCCCAAAGTTAACCTCACTATTGGCCAGATATCCCCAGATGCACTATCTGGTAGAGGGCATTGAAGCCTGAATAGCAAGTAACTAACATACTCATAGATGTAGGGAATCACAAGGAAGATCATGAAGTCGTCAACATATGTGAAAACAGCATTGTGGCGTTCGGGCACCACATCTTGTAAGTCCTCTTCTTCCCATGGATCCCACAATGAGTCATTTTCCCATTGTTCCTGAAGGAAAAAATAGGTTTAAAATTATTTTAAACGCGCAGCGGAAAAGATTCAATTATAATAACTGATTGGTAGCCCAGGATCTACTACTCGTTAATTCCATAGATGTGCACAAGAGGGGACAAGAGTTATACCTTAGTGTCTTGAACCGAATTTTGATTTTCTTGAACTTCCAGCAGCTTCCACTAGATGGCCTTCACTCTTATGACTCCTATGGATGCTCGCAGGAAGGACTAGGGTTGGTGGGAACCCTAATGGAGAGGAAGGAGAAGGTTTGGTGCTCTAAAACAGTTTCTGCAGCTTCTGACGTTCAAAACGACGAACTTCTTTTCCAGAACGCAGCTGCCCTATTTATAGATTCCCAGAACTGACCTAGACTTTGAGCGATCGAAGACCTTCGATCGATCGACACTTCCAAGACTTCAATCGATCGAACATCCTTCGATCGATCGAACTTGTCTTGACAACTTCCTCATGTGTCTTTCCAAGTATCCTGGCGGAGCTAAGAGTGGGACCTCCTAGGCTCTTAATTGTTGGCTCAGACCAGTTTGTTAATTACCGTGAACAAACTCTTTGATCAGCAAACTAACTAACTGGTCAGTTAACGTTTACTCCACTATAAAACGATAACTGAACTCCAACGCAAAAGAACATATCCGAAGCGATAACTAGACTTGTATGTTGTACTAATGTCCCTCTACCTTCAGCATTCGTAATCATATTCAGGTAGTCGGATAACTGTTACTGTCAACCTGAATCATGATTACTTCTTAAATTCCTTGAGTCCCATTCACCTCTCATGATTACCAAACATGTTGATAACTCTTATTAACAAGACTGCAGTACTCAGTAATCGACTTGGTGACATTCTCAAGGGAATGCTTACTCTGAAACAGAGGGTAGATTCTGTCTTGACAATATATGTTCATAACCCTATGAATATGACATACCCAAGATACGCAGGTGTTGATCTTCTATAGACCTCACTGATTGGTAAGTCAAAGCAATCATAACCACAGTCTATGTTCATAATCGTCTCAAGATTGAGAACACGTACCTTACACAAGTTATGAGTTCCTATCGACTGATTGACAGCCTTGAGTGTCAATAGGAAAGCTCAGGTCCGTCAATGCACTATAAGCACTAGCATATTAACTAAGAGTTACACTCTAGTGATTGAGATTGATCACTCCATCCAATGGTAGTTGATCATGCTACAGTGTAAACCTGATGAGATATCCTAGTCTCAATATCCACTGTGACATGTTCTAAGTAACAAAGAATAGCAATTCGTATCTCACTTGTATGTATCTCATACATACACGCATTACTTACTATGATACTTAAGGATAACAATCATCTCATGAAAGAAACATACATAACAAAATGTAAAGCTGATATCCATATATTAAAATGTCAATGTCTCCTATATAAAGTATTGGTTTGAGGGCACAAACCCAACAAACTCCCACTTGCACTCACAACCATACAGGATTACATCTGAGACCTAGACTATCTAGATGATGATCAAAGACCTTCTGTGGCAAAGCCTTTGTAAACGGATCAGCAAGATTGTCAACGGTGGCAATCTTGGTGACAGTCACATCTCCACGTTGAACAATATCTCAGATAAGATGATATTTCTGCTCTACGTGCTTCCCTTTTCCGTGGTTCCTTGGCTTCTTGGACTGAGCCACTGCCCCACTACTATCACAATAAAGCGTAATAGGTGACAATGACGCTGGTACCACCTCGAGCTCCATAAGGAACTTCTTGAGCCAAACAGCTTCCTTTGCGGCTTCACAAGCAGCCACATACTCAGCTTCTGTAGTTGAGTCTGTAATGCATTTCTGCTTAATGCTCCTCCAACTAACATCACCACCTCCCAAGGTAAAGAGATGTCCGGATGTTAACTTCCTCGAATCTTTATCTGACATAAAGTCCGAGTCAGTATATCCAACTGGAATCATTACCGCCATACATAAGCATGTAATCTTTAGTCCTTCTCAAGTACTTAAGAATGTGCTTAACGGCTGTCCAGTGCTCTGGACCTGGATTCGATTGATATCTGCTAACCATGCCAACGGCAAAACAGATATCTGGTCTAGTGCATAACATCGCATACATGAGACTTCCAACTGCTGAAGCATATAGAATTCCTGCCATGCGATTCCTCTCCTCCTATGTCTTGGGACACTGGTCCTTGGAGAACGCTAAACCATGCCTGAAAGGTAACAAACATTTCTTCGAATTATCCATTGAAAACTTAGTTAGCACCTTATCGATATAACCAGCTTGATACAATCCCATTATCTTTCGCTTGCGATCCTGAAAGAGCTTTATCCCAAGAATATAGCTCGCCTCTCCTAGATCCTTCATATCGAAAGTACTAGCTAGCCAAAACTTGACCGTTGACAATGCCGCTACATCATTCCCAATGAGTAGAATATCGTCAATGTAAAGCACAAGAAAGGCCATCACTTTCCCTTCACACTTCTTGTATACACAAGGTTCATCCAGATTCTGTATGAAACCAAATGACTTGACCGCTTGGTCAAATCGGATGTTCCAACTCCTAGATGCTTGTTTAAGCCCATAAATGGACTTTTGCAGCTTGCATACCAAGTTACCTTTCCGACCAGCTATGAACCCTTCTGGTTGTTGCATATAGATGTCCTCCTCAAGATTGCCATTTAAGAATGCAGTCTTGACGTCCATCTGCCAGATCTCATAATCTAGGCATGCAGTAATGGATAAGAGTATTCTGATGGACTTGAGCATGGCTACCGGCGAGAAAGTTTCCTCATAGTCAATGCCCTCCCTCTGAGTATAACCTTTCGCTACAAGCCTAGCCTTAAAGGTCTCAACCTTTCCATCATATGCTCTTTTCCTCTTGTAGACCCACTTACAACCAATGGGTTTAATATTGGCTCAAAGTTCTACAAGATCCCAGACCTGATTAGAATCCATAGATTCTAATTCAGCCTTCATAGCTTTAACCTAATGTTCTGAATCAACATCAGTCATTGCCTCTTCGTATGTGGCAGGATCAGATTCAGATTCTATGGAAACAGCTTCAAAAACATTTCCTAAGAACATGTATCTATCAGGCTGGCTGATAATCCTCCCACTACGACGAGGTACTGGTGCAGAAATGGGTGAAGAAGTGGTATTTTCTTGATTTACATCGTTATCAACTGCGGGTTGGACTAAGGGCTCTCCTTCTATTTCTCTCAGATCTATCCTTCCCTTAGGTTTATGGTTCATGATATAATCATCCTCTAAGAAAACAACATTTGTACTAACAAACACTTTTTGTTCTCTTGGATCATAAAAATACCATCCATAAGTACCCTTTGGATACCCTACAAAATAACATACTTCTGATCTAGAATCCAACTTGCTCATCTTTCCTTTCAGCACATGTGCCGGACACCCCCATATCCGGAGATGTTGTAAAGAAGGCTTGCGCCCAATCCACATCTCCCGTGGTGTCCTGGGAACAGATTTGCTTGGCACTAGATTTAGTATATATGCAGCGGTTTCCAAAGCATAACCCCAAAGGAATAATGGCAACTCTGAATAACTCATCATTAACCTAGTCATGTCTAAAAGAGTCCGATTTCTTCTCTCAGCTACACCATTCTGCTGAGGCGTGTCAGGTGCAGTCAACTATGACAGAATCCCATTCTATACGAGGTGATCAATAAACTCATTAGAGAGGTACTCTCCACCTCGATCAGATCGAATGGCTTTGATATGTGAGCCCAATTGCTTCTCCACTTCAGCCCTAAACTCTTTGAACTTTTCAAAGGCTTCAGACTTGTGCTGCATTAGGTACACATATCCATACCCAGAGTGGTCATCGGTAAATGTTATGAAATACTCATAATCACCCCTTGCTCTAATATTTATTGGTCCACATACATCAGTATGAACTAATTCCAACAATGCATTGGTCCTATTGCCCTTTGCGGGAAAGGGCCTTTTGGTCATCTTACCCTCTAAACAAGACTCACAGACTTCCATTAGTTCGAGAACCAAATCGCCTAAGATCCCCTCTTTGACTAGTCTGCCAATCCTATTTAGATTGATATGGCCAAGCCTCATGTGCCAAAGCCTTGTTGGATTAGTGGAAGGTTCTTTTCTTTTAGATGGTATAGTTACCATTGAGTTATTAAGTTCCAAGCAAGAATCTTTAGAAATATTGGGAGTAATCACATACAAACCATTTGATTTAACACAAGAACATATAAAAGAACTATTTCTTTTAATCACAACTTCAGTTCCAAAATGAAAAGAATAACCATTATTCGATAAATTAGAAACTGAAATTAAATTATGTCTCATTGAAGGGACGTAAAGTACATCTGATAAAATCAAAACTTTATTGTCTAGAAATTCTAAAACTATGACTCCTATAGCAACCGCAGAAACGGTTGCGCTAGAACCTAGAGTAAGTACGATTTTCCCATCACTGCACCTCCTAGTTGATCTGAACCCCTGCAATGAATTACAGATATGGTTAGTCGCACCAGAATCAATGCACCAAGTGTTTGAAGTATCCGTAATAAAACTTACTTCAATCACATGTGATTCAATCATACCTTGAACTCTTGTAGCTAAGAATTCTAGACAGTTCCTCTTCCAGTGGCCCTTCTCTCCGCATTGGAAACACTTTCCTTTGCCTTGGCCACCCACCTTCCCTTTGCCCTTACCCCCTTAGATTTTGCAATCTTAGGGACCGGTCCAACACTTGGACCACTAGTACCAGCCTTCTTCTTCCCTTTCTTTCCTTTCAGTGTAGATCGGGAAGAGGAAGTGCTTTTCTCAATGTTCAAAATGTTGACCCCAGGTTTGATCACCCCTTCCGCTGCCAAAAGAGAACTCATCAATTCGCTCATTGAAAAATTCATTTGATTCATATTATAGTTAAGTTTAAATTGAGCGAATGAAGGCGATAGCGAATTGAGGATCATATCAACTTGGGTCTGTGCATCGATGTTGGCACCTAGGGTCTCCAGCTCGTTTAAATAACCAATCATTTTTAAAACATGTTCCTTGACTAGAGTCCCTTCCGACATCTTTGCACTCATTATCTTTTGCATGGCTACCTGTCTGGCAGCCTGCCATGCTCCCCAAACATCTTTTTCAGGGATGTGATAATGTCACTGGCAGAATCATTCGATTGGAATTGGTGTTGCAACACACCAGCCATTGAGGCCAGAATATAGCAACGAGCCATTCCATTTGACTTCTTCCATTTGTCGAACTCGCGTCTGGCAGCTGCCGAAGCATTTGTCGCGGGTTCTTCGGGGCATGGGGTGGTGAGGACATATATGTGATCCTCCGCAGTTAACACGATGTCAAGGTTACGTTTTCATTCAGTGTAGTTGTTTCCAGTTAACTTGTTTTGAGTGATTATGGTGGCAAGTGGACTAAATGGAGATCCAGACATTATGATTACTGAAAATCAAAAAAACAAAATAAATATGGATATCAGGATTTGACAGTTTGAAATAAAAGAATCCTGAAAACTCTTATTTTAAAACAAAGTCGCCGGAATATCGAAACAAAAGAATAAAGCCTCCGTGTGGAGGTCAATTTTTTATTTTTCGATTAATCAAGACTTGTCCGCTATGCAACTCTTGCAAAAACAAGTTATGACTCCCGATCCTTTTTGATCTCTAAGTTTCTGAACAATGCCCCGTGTGGGATCCCTTATCCATAGCTTAGCTAGTGTGTACCATTAACTAAGATCCAATCACAACCGTCTCAAGTAGCGCCTCCGTGTGGTGGTCACCCTCTAACACGTCTGATTGATCCTATCAAAAGAAGTTCACATCTAGTAACCAATAAGTAATGCACCCTCCGTATGGAATGATCACCCCTGACGAGGTGACACAGAATGCACTACTCATCTTACAGTGAACCGTTAATGGAAGATCGTGGGTGTCAATAAATAAGACCCTCTCCCACTAGATTTGGTAAATTAAGGATTTTGCTTTTTAGAAAAATTTGTTTTTATACATTACCCATAAACATCCAATGTTTACTAATGCGTTAAAAAATAGTTTTTGAATCTTATTTTAAAAAACTTGTTTTACGTGCATGCATGTAGTAACAATATAATTAAATGCCAATCACAACCAAGCACATAAAACAAAAACTAAAATTGAAAATAAAGACATCCAAACGATGCCTCTATCTCCCATGGCTCTATCTCCATAGAACCTCCTTTTTGGTTTGATCGCCTCCAGCTCCATCTTCATGGACAATGGCTCCTTGCTCCATCTTCATGGATTTTCTAATTCTATTACATTTGTCCTATGCTTCTTTCGAAGCTTACAATTTATCTAGAAATAGAAATAGCAACAACAAAATAAAAGGCTAGGGATATCGGTGCGACTTTCCTTTTCGTAGGATTGAAGTCGCAGCGCCCTTTACATATGCCTTAAAACCAAACCAAACTTAAATTACAACATGCACCAATCTCAAACAGTTTAAATACAAAATTTAAAAGACTTGGTGCCATGGGAGATAGTGACTAAACTAGCTGCAAAAGGGTTAGTCGTACACGCATCCACACATACATAACAAATATATGTAATATTGGAACACTTAATTGATTCACACAGTATATAAACTCTTTATATATTGAATTAGAACTTAAAAAATAGCATCTTACTTCTCTGTCACAGTTCGATCGATCGAAGGCCGTTCGATCGCTCGAACCTTCGATCGATTGAACACTGTTCAATCGCTTGAACATTCTATTTCACAGAATGATTTAAAAAATTACAGAATACTTTTAAAATTAAAGCTTTTCATTTCAAAACACTTTAAAACTGTGAAACAGAGAACCTGACAAAGAATCTGTCTCAATCGATCGAATGTCATTCGATCGATCGAACATATCAATGTTCTATCGCTCGAAACCTGTTCGATCGCTCGAGTACAGAGGATGTTCGATCAATCGAACCGGCCTTGCATCCCATGCATTCACAGATTTGTACTCTGCTGAGATAACACTGTAGAAATAGATCTGTGACGATGTAGTTTCGAAACCAGTTCTAAAATCAACATGCAAATCAAAACTAGTGTTCCAAAACGCATCTATAGATCCAAACAAGCGTGGCTCTGATACCAATTGAAGGAAAAAATAGGTTTAAAATTATTTTAAACGCACAGCAGAAAAGATTCAGTTATAATAACTGATTGGTAGCCCAGGATCTACTACTCGTTAATTCCATAGATACGCACAAGAGGGGACAAGAGTTATACCTTAGTGTCTTGAACCCAATTCTGATTTTCTTGAACTTCCAGCAGCTTCCACTAGATGGCCTTCACTCTTATGACTCCTATGGATGCTCACAGGAAGGACTAGGGTTGGTGGGAACCCTAATGGAGAGGAAGGAGAAGGTTTGGTGCTCTAAAACAATTTCTGCAGCTTCTGACGTTCAAAACGACGAACTTCTTTTCCAGAACGCAGCTGCCCTATTTATAGATTCCCAGAACCGACCTAGACTTCGAGCGATCGAAGACCTTCGATCGATCGAACCATTCTCGATCGATCGAGACTTCCAAGACTTCAATCGATCGAACATCCTTCGATCGATCGAACTTGTCTTGACAACTTCCTCATGTGTCTTTCTAAGTATCCTGGCGGAGCTAAGAGTGGGACCTCCTAGGCTCTTAATTCTTGGCTCAGACCAGTTTGTTAATTACCGTGACCAAACTCTTTGATCAGCAAACTAACTAACTGGTCAGTTAATGTTTACTCCACTATAAAACGATAACTGAACTCCAACGCAAAAGAACATATCCGAAGCGATAACTAGACTTGTATATTGTACTAATGTCCCTCTACCTTCAGCATTCGTAATCATATTCAGGTAGTCGGATAACTGTTACTGTTAACCTGAATCATGATTACTTCTTGAATTCCTTGAGTCCCATTCACCTCTCATGATTACCAAACATGTTGATAACTCTTATCAACAAGACTGCAGTACTCAGTAATCGACTTGGTGACATTCTCAAGGGAATGCTTACTTTGAAACAGAGGGTAGATTCTGTCTTGACAATATATGTTCACAACCCTATGAATATGACATACCCAAGATACCCAGGTGTTGATCTTCTATAGACCTCACTGATTGGTAAGTCAAAGCAGTCATATCCACAGTCTGTGTTCATAATCGTCTCAAGATTGAGAACACGTACCTTACACAAGTTATGAGTTCCTATCGACTGATTGACAGCCTTGAATGTCAATAGGAAAGCTCAGGTTCGTCAATGCACTATAAGCACTAGCATATTAACTAAGAGTTACACTCTAGTGATTGAGATTGATCACTCCATCCAATGGTAGTTAATCATGCTACAGTGTAAACCTGATGAGATATCCTAGTCTCAACATCCACTGTGACATGTTCTAAGTAACAAAGAATAGCAATTCGTATCTCACTTGTATGTATCTCATACATACACGCATTACTTACTATGATACTTAAGGATAACAATCATCTCATGAAAGAAACATACATAACAAAATGTAAAGCTGATATCCATATATTAAAATGTCAATGTCTCTTATATAAAGTAATGGTTTGAGGGCACAAACCCAACAGTTCCAACACTGTGTCATCCACTTCTTCAATAGCATACCCTTCAGGTTCCCCTTCCTCTCTAGAAAGGTCCATATGCTCGAATGGGTTGATTTGGAGGAGAGCAGGATCATAAGGGATGTACCCATAGGTCAGGTCCACTACATCATCCGCCCCTGGTCCTTGATAGGGAGACAAGCAGAATACTATCTCGTCGACAGTCCAAGGTGGGTTTTGATATTCTGAATCAGCCCAAGACCCTATAGAATGAACATCGTCGTCCCTCATTTTGATGTCCTATAAGGGAAAAATAGCACGGGATAGCAGATTAAGAATCGAAGTCACATTCAGAAAGACAGACAAAAGATAAAACAAAATGAAATACATGAAAAGAAACAATACAACAACATTGGGATAACGCACTTGGGTGTTTTAGTTTGAAGTATAGTCGGGCTCATCCAGTTGGATGTGCTCGACCTCGAGTTGGAAATCTTCTAAGAACGGTTTCAACCTTTGGCCATTGACCTTGAAACTTTTTTCATTCTTAGGATTAAATAGCTCAACTGCCCCGTGTGGAAAAATAGATTTGACTGTGAAAGGACCTGTCCACCGTGATCGGAGTTTGCCTGGGAAGAGATGAAGGCATGAATCATATAATAAAACTCTCTGCCCCTGCTCGAAAGATTTACGAATGAGCGTTCAATCGTGGCGCGCCTTCAATCGTTCATTGTGGAGTTTGGCATTGTCATATGCATCTCGTCAGATTTCCTCCAATTCTGCCAATTGTAGTTTCTGGAGATGTCCTCCCTTTTTAATGTCAAATTTAATGAGCGTGTTGCCCAATAAGCTTTGTGTTCTATTTCGACAGGACGGTGACATGCCTTACCATACACTAGCCTATATGGAGACATTCCCAGATTTGTCTTAAAGGCCGTGCAGTATGCCCATAACGCATCAGTCAGTTTGTAAGCCCAATCTTTTCTATTAAAACTAACCATTTTTTCAAGTATATGTTTGATTTCACGGTTAGCCAACTCCGCCTGCCCGTTTGTTTGTGGGTGGTACACTAGAGCAATTTTATGGTGTACCCCATATTTCTTGAGTAGTGCTTCCAAAGGCCTGTTGCAGAAATGCTTGCCTTGGTCACTTAATAATGCTTTTGGGGTTCCGAAACGCGATAAAATGTTTTCCTTAAGAAAAGACATGACTGTTTTGTGGTCATTGCATCTCGTCGATATTGCTTCCACCCATTTTGATATGTACTCCATAGCTAGGAGTATGTATTCGCAGTTGTTTGATTTAGGGAACGGGCCCATAAAGTCTATGCCCCAACAATCGAATATTTCAATTGTGATAATAGGGGTTAAGGGCATAGAATTTCTTTTTGAAATAGTACCTAGCTTTTGACAGCGTTGGCACGATTTGCAAAAAGAATAAGCGTCCTTAAATATGGTGGGCCAATAAAATCTGCTGTGTAGGACTTTTTGTGCGGTCTTTTGGGATGAAAAATGGCCACCACACGCTTCAGAGTGGCATGAGGCTAGAATTACGGTTATATCCTCATTAGGGACGCAACGCCTGATGACCGGATCAGCACAATACTTGAATAAATAAGGGTCATCGAAAAAGAAATGGCGTACAAATGAGAGGAACCGCTTCCTGTCTTGATTCAACCAGTGTCTAGGAGTTTCTCCTGCGGCTAGGTAGTTTACTATGTCTGCATACCAGGGTAAACCCGAGACTGCCATAATTTGCTTGTCTGGGAATTCATCCTTGATTGGTATGGGTTCAGTATTTTCTATGAATGTTAACCGAGATAATTGGTCAGCAACCACATTCTCTACTCCCTTTTTATCCTTGATAGTGATATCAAATTCTTGGAGTAGAAGTATCCAATGGATAAGCCTCTATTTCGCGTCTTTCTTAGATAACAGGTACTTGAGGACCGAGTGGTCTGTAAAACAGACTATTGGGGACCCTATCAGATAAGACCTAAATTTGTCCAACGTGAAGACTATTGCCAGTAACTCTTTTTCAGTAGTTGTATAGTTTATTTGGGCTTCGTTGAGTGTTCGGCTGGCATAGTATATAACATAAGGCTTGTCGTCCTTCCTTTGTCCTAGGACTGCACCAATGGCGTTGTCACTAGCATCGCACATTAGTTAGAATGGCAAACCCCAGTTGGGTGCCTGTATTATCGGTGCGGAGGTAAAGTGTTTCTTTAGTGCGTCAAAAGATGTTTGACAGTTATCCGACCACACAAAATGTGTATCTTTGACTAGGAGTTGGCACAGTGGTCTAGAGATCGCACTAAAGTTTTGAATAAAGCGTCGATACAATCCAGCACGTCCCAGAAAAGAACGGATGTCTCGGACTGTTTGAGGAACAGGTAAATTCGAAATTATATCGATTTTTGCTTTATCAACTTTGATACCTTTGTCAGAGATAAAGTGGCCGAGGACAATTCCTTTGGTCACCATGAAGTGGCATTTTTCCCAATTTAGTACTAGGTGTTTGTCGTCGCATCTCGCTAACACTTTTTCAAGGTTTTCTAGGCAGTTATCGAAACTATCGCCTAACACCGAGAAGTCATCCATGAAAACCTCGAGTGTCTGTTCAACCATATCGCTAAAAATGCTTAACATGCACCGCTGAAAAGTAGCAGGTGCATTGCATAATCCAAAAGGTATGCGGCGGTAAGCGAACGTACCGAACAAACATGTGAATGTTGTTTTCTCCTGATCTTCAGGAGCAATTTCAATTTGGTTGTACCCACTATATCCATCCAAGAAACAATAATACTTATGACCCGCCACTCGTTCTAGCATCTGATCCATGAATGGCAGTGGGAAGTGATCTTTCCGGGTCACAGTATTCAACTTTCGATAGTCAATACACATCCGCCATCCAGTGGGGACGCGTGTTGGTACTAATTCGCCGTCTTTATTTGGTATTACTATTATACCGGCCTTTTTGGGCACCACTTGGGTTGGACTAACCCAAGGGATGTCAGAGATAGGGTATATTATCCCAATGTCTAGAAGTTTTAAGACTTCTTTCTTCACTACTTCTTGCATATTTGGATTCAGACGCCTCTGCATTTGTCGCGAAGGTCTAGCGTCGTCCTCCAGATATATCTTATGGGTGCAAATAGATGGGCTTATACCTTTTAGGTCGTCAATAGTCCATCCCAATGCTCCCTTATGCAGTTTGAGCATTTGAATCAACTTATCCTCTTGTTCTGGATTTAACGTAGATGAGATTATAACAGGATAAGTCTTTTCAGTTCCCAGAAAAGCGTTTTTGAGCTCTTTTGAAAGCTCTTTTAATTCCAAATCAGGAAACTGAAAATTCGAAGACATAGTTAACTTGGTTTTTGGAGGTAAGGGTTCATATGGTGTGATCCACATGCACTCATCTCTATCTTCCTCCTTTATTTCCATCATGAGGTAGACATGATTTAGGGCAGCATCCAATGGGGTAGAATCATTAGGTTGATAGGTAGTGTCGAATTGTGACACAACTACCTCCAAGGGATCTTTGTACTCTACAAGATCAGCCTCATCTTCGATGACCATTTCGATGCAGTTAACTTCCTCGCCATCCTCGTATTCTTCAGGTCGGGGATTTGAGAATATCTTGACATTTAAAGTCATGTTCCCGAATACGATAGTCATGATACCACTTCTTATTTTGATTGTGGCATCTATGGTGTTGAGGAATGGACGTCCAAAAATTACCGGGATTCGTGCACATGGGTTAGATACAGGTTCTGTGTCCAGAATCATAAAATCTACCGGGAAGACAAAAGTGTCTATTTGCACCAGAACGTCCTCCAATATTCCTCTAGGATATTTGACTGACCTGTCTGCCAATTGTAATACAACTCGGGTGGATTTGAGTTCACCCAACCCTAATTGTTTATAGACTGAGTATGGCAACAGGTTTACGCTTGCTCCTAAATCAAGGAGTGCGTTGTCTATCCTTTGATTCCCAATTCTGCACGAGACAGTTGGGGTGCCAGGATCCTTAAGCTTTGGAGGGAACTCATTTTGAATGATTGCACTTGCTTGGCAAGCGACATAAGCGTGTTTCTTTACACTTTGCCTCCTCTTGACCGTGCCTAAGTCCTTTAGATACTTAGCATAGGCTGGCACTTGTTTGATGGCATCAAGGAGTGGGAGATTAATTTTAACTTGTTTGAACAACTCCAAGAACTCCTGATTCTTTGCCTTGTTTTGGGGTTTCTTGAGCCTTTGAGGGTACGGTGCAGGGAAAGGGCATTTAGGTAATTCGTCAATGACAGGCTCCTTTCCAGGCCTTCTCTCAACTTCTTCTACTTATTTAGGAGAGTCCTCATTTGGTTCTAATGGTTTGTCATTAGTAGACAACTCCTCTACTAGAGTAGATGGTTTGCCCTTAGTTACCACTTCCTCCTCTTCATACTCCTCGGGAATAAAATGAGGCCTGTTTTGCCCTATGACTTTGCCGCTTCTTAGTGTAGTCACGGCTTTAGCTTGTTCATGGTTAGGGGGACCATTGTTGTATCCCTTGGGGTTTGGAAGTGGTTGAGCGGGAAATGTGCCACTCGAACCCTCTTGACGTGCATCCATCCTCTCTAATGTTGCGGATATTTTGCTCATCATTTGAATTAATTGTTGCGTTAAATTTGCGTTGGAGAGTGTATCTTCCTTTTGCACCTTCTTGTGAGGTGGCACATAGACATTTGCTTGTTGATTATGTGAGGGTTGAGTGTTGTTGTAGTTGTTTGTTCTATTCTGATTGAATGGCTGGGACTGCCTGTTGTATTGCCCTTGATATTGATTATTGTTATTGTAGGGCTGTTGTTGTTGAAATTGGTTTTGGGTCCCAGCATTGTTTTTCCAGTCGAACCCGGGGTGATTCCATCTATTGTTATTATTTTGTGAATTATAGTTGTTGTAGGAATTCCCCACCCCCCTATACCATTGCATGGCATTCATTTCCATGGGAGGTTGTTCTTGAAAATATGGCACATTGGGACAGTATTGAGTAGTGTGTCCCAGCATGTTGCATGTGCCACACGGTTCTTCAGGCAAAAACTGCCTAGAATTCTCTCCTCTCATCCCTAATTCTTCCACTTTCTTTGCTAGTTCTTCATACTTGTTCATAAGATAATCCTCACTTTTTAGTTGATATAAACTTTTCTCTTCTACACAGGAGATCTGTGAGCGTGGGACATCATCTGAATTTGACCATTCATGGGCGTGTTCAGCTAGCCACTCAAAACGGGCTTCAGCTTCCTCTGTGTTTTTGCGAAGAAATGGCCCTGAACTCATGGTCTCGACCAATTTCTTAGTTTTACCGTTTAATCCTTCGTAAAAGTAGCTGATTGTTCGCCATTTCTCGTACCCGTGATGTGGGCATGGGAGCAGCAAATCCTTGAAACGTTCCCAAGTTTGGGTGAATGTTTCATTGCTCTTTTGTTTATAGGAATTTATTTGCCGTTTAAGCTCGGTGGTCATGCGAGGTGGGAAGAATTTCTTCAGGAAAGCAGTGTTCATCGCATGCCAGGGATAGATAGAGTTTGGCTTCAAGGTGAGTAACCATGCTTTTGCTTTATCCTTCAGAGTGAAAGGAAATAGCATCAGACGTGTTACATCTACAGGACAATTCTATGAGAAAGTTTTACAAACGTCCTCAAAGTCCTTGACATGTAGATACGCCTTCTCGCTTTCCATTCCATGAAAGGTAGGAAGGAGTTGAATCATTCCATTGCAAAATTGGAATTCGCCTACATGAGGTGGAATGAGAATGCAAGATGGCGTAGGCACGTGTTCGGGTGTCATGAGGTCGCACAAAGGACGCAATGAATCGTCAATTGGTATGACCACATTATCACCGTTTTCACTTTGATTATCAGCCATTGAATCGATCGTGTAACTATGGGGTTAATCGAACTAGATGAATTGGATAAATAGAATGGGTTTTCGTAAATTCCTTCGATGGAATTATCGAACATAAAGGGAAAAATCATAAGAAATTTTTAATCTAAAGAACAAAAGAAAAAGAAAAACAGAAAAAGATAAGGAAAGATTGATGTAATCGAAGTGTTAGCTTGTCGCCCTCCCCGACAACGGCGCCAAAAACTTGACACGACTAAATAGTTGTGCGCTCTTGTGCAACACCCAAGTGTAGGTGATCGTGCAAGTAATACTGGATAAGTCCAGGTCGATCCCACAGGGAAGGTGTTAAACTAATTACTTAGATTATTCTCAAAAAAATTAAATTCAATATTTTAAGGGAAAGCATACTAATTTAACAACTACTACAAGTAAAGCAATTAAACTAGATTACCTAATTACTGACTAATTAACTAAAGCTATAATTTAAAATGTGTTTGTTTCTTAATTAAAAGGAATGTTGGGATTACACGAATCCACCGCAACCTAGCCATCTACCATGCAATTACATTGAAGCTCGATGGAGCACACTTTCTATAGTATTCCATATTCCTCTTGAGATAAAGAATCTATAATCTTTTCATGGCCGGGACTATATCATCACATTTACGTTTGAAATACATAAAAGCGGTTTAAATCAATAGTTTAGACTCTCACCTACAATGGTATTAGCATTGAGGGTGGTTTGTAAAATATATTGAAGAAAAATGCCTCAAGACTTTAGGTTTAAAGACTGTTTTGACAAACTGAGCATTTGGGGACAGTTTGATAACGAATCAGTAAAACAGAAAGTCCAGGAATACTACATAGAATGTTCTCAAGAATCAGAATGTTCGATCGATCGAATATCTTCATCTCTCGATCGATCGAACTGACTTCGATCGCTCGACAATGTCTCTGGTCTGATCGATCGAACTACTTCGATCAATCGAACACATAAATTAATCTGCTGCATGGCAGAGGCCTGAGATCACAGTTTCATCGTGATCTCCCAACCCGAGGACTACTCAGACATCGTCTGGAGTGTCACAGATTTGTTCTTAACATAAATATTCATTAAGGTTGCGTTTGGTTGAGATTTAAGCATTAAAACTATGAAAAACTATGATTTATCCACTACCAACAAGTTAAACTATGATCTATTCATATTTAAACTATGTAAGCTACTAACAGAATGTAAACAAAACTGATATAACAAAACCTGGAACGAACGAGCTATTAATAACCTTTAAACTTCACTTGAATTCAATGTTCAATCACCAAAACCTACAAGAATCAAAGTAGAACACTCTCTCTTTATGTAAAAACTGATAAAATGTAAAGCAGGCCTCTCTCTGGACGTACACAATACGAGTTTTTATAGTAACAACCTAATGCTAGGGTTCAACATGTATTCTGCTGCGTGCGCGTAAAAATCCGATAAAAGGCATGTTCGATCGATCGAACAATTCTCGATCGATTGAACTCTTGGGGACTTCGATCGCTTGAACTTATCTCGATCGATCGAAACTTCGATCGATCGAATGGTCTTCAATCGCTCGAACTCTATATTTCAGCTTTGACATGTCTTCTTTAGAATTCAGCATTTCCCTTCATCGTTATCTTTCAATTCTTCACACAGCAACTGCAGTCTGCACAAATTACAGCTAAAACACACAACTTATCATAGTTTAATCAATATGTGCATAAACAAGCATTGTAATTCAAATTGCAGATAAATGGAGGAATTGTAAACTAAATCTATACTTTTTCTTCTTTTAGCGCGGTTGTATTTTATAAATACTCTCGCTTGTCACTTTAGTCAATACAAAGTCACTAAGTTTTGTCCTTCTTCTTAACAAATAACACTGGCACTCACCAAGGCGACGTGCTAGGTCGAACAAACTTAAGATCTTCTAACTCCTGCACTTGCTTCTTCAGTTCTTACATCTCCATTGGTGCCATCTGATAAGGAGCCTTTGATTTCAGTAAAGTACCGGGCACTAACTTGATACAAAAGTCAATCTCCCACTTAGGTGGTAATCCTAAAATATTCTAAAATACATCCTCAAAGTCTCAGACTACAAGAATCTGTACAACGGTGAGTTCTAAACTCGAGCTCTCGATAGCTGCTAGACGACTAGTAAGGAAAGCATCACTAGAGGGGTTGCACTGAAAATCAAAAGGTTGACTTCCCGGTACCAGGAATGTAATCATCTTTTTGGCACAATCCAAATTAGCACTATACTTTGTGAGCCAATCAAATCCTAAGATGATATCAAATTCCTTCATTGATAAAATGATTAAATCTGCAAAAAGAATTCTATCCTCAAGGGTTAACGTATAATCCTTGCACACTTTCCCTAACCTTACGGTTACTCCCAAAGATGATACCACATTCAAGGCTACATCAAGAACCTGAGGTACTAAACCTAGCATTTTAAAAATTTCAATAACAATAAATGATATAAAGCACCAGTATCAAATAGAACTTTAACTCGAGTGCTGAATAACGTAAGAGTACTTTTCATGTTCTGCAGTTCAGCCTCATCAAATCCTGCATTCTCTAGGATTATTGCATTAAAACGAGCTTGTCCAACTGGTCCATGAGCAGTTGGTCCCTTATATGCTCCAGGAGGTGATTTGCAGTTCTTACTCATGTGGCCACGATTACCACAGTTGAGCAGACAACTTTCGGATGATTCTGGTTCCTTGCAGCTCGTTAGTCCTTAGCCAAGTGATCAGGTTTTCTACAGTTAAAACATCCACCGGTATTGCCTCCAGTAGTAGTAGGGAGTCCTTGCGGGGGAGGTACTTGGGTTACAGCATAGCGATTCTAGAGAAACACAGGTTGTTGCTTCCTTTCGCCAGTCCAGTTGTGCTTCTTCCCTTGGAACTGCATCGGAGGTCTTAGTCCATGGTTATTCCTGGGTGGTGGTCGATTCCCAAAACGTCCTTAATCTTGACCGTTGATATCCTTATGACCGATCGCCAATCCTGCCATGGCTTTGCAGGTTTGCCCTTGATGATTCAACATCATTCGTTGTAGTGGTAGTGAGAGACCCTGGTGATACTGCCTATTCTTCTTCTTTGGAGTATCAATCATATGCAGGGAAAAATGAGATAGCCATTCAAACTGCACCATATACTCTCTCACGATAAGGTTCCCTTATCTGAGCTCAATGAATTCCATCTTCTTCTTATTCCTCTCCGTCTGAGGAAAGTAATTCTCTAAAAATAACCCCTTGAATGTGATCCAGGGCATCCTTCTGGCCGCATCTTCTCCTATGATTGCTTTCTTCGATTCCCACCAATCGTCAGCAGCATATGTCAACTGAAATATCACCAGTCGACGCTTCTCGATCTCATTACATTCAAGGGTATCAAAGATTGCTTCCATCTCTCAGAGCTACTGTTCTTCTTGCCACGACTCAGTATTTTCGTTAAACTTCTCTGGACAAAAATGACGAAAAAGCTCAACGATTCTATCCTCAACTGGCATCGGAGGTGGTCCATGGTTATTATGTTGTTCACATTAGGTTGTTGATCCGTTCCATCCTACGTACAAAGGCTTCGAATAGTCCAGTCGGATCAGTAGCTTGGGGTGGTTGGGGGACATCTTCAATTTGAGAAGGATGATTCCATGTAGGCATTCCTGCCATAGATGCAGTAAGGTTGGGTCCCTATACAGACATTTGTCGGTTAGTCGTCAACCCAAAATAGTGACAGAAAGTATCTCAGAAATTTAACGTAATAGTTATAGATCACATTAATAGCAAAGATAAAAATCCACTATACGAATAACTTCAAAACATCACTTAGAGTCAACCCCTATTTCATGGAATCTTAAGGTTCAAACTCAAGAAATGTTGGACAATTGGTGAATGGGACTGATAAACCTAGACTCTGATACCAAAAACCCTATCACGCCGTGCAGTACTAGAGAAAATAAATTCCTTTTTGGACCCGTAGGCCATGACAGTAGAAAGACACCACATTATCCACAACCAAAGTCTAATCATCAGAGTAATGATTCAAAACACGCATTAGAAAGTTCTAAGGTTGATATATATAATCAGAGTCCAATACTAAACAATTACCAAACAAAGAGTGTTTACAGAAATAAAAATAAAGCATTACGACAGCATATATCGATTACAAACTTAACTATTACAACAGTCTCTAAAATATAACTATGAACTATCTATGGTAAGCTCCAGGTCTTCAGTTCGCATAGTAGTCAGCTCCAGGATAGCCTCCATCATCGTAGACTCAATCCTCGTAGCCCCTATCCATGTATGTACCAACTCTATATATCTCTACGGACATCCTCCCTATCTCATGGGCATCGTCCCAAACATAACATAGACTCTTGGGTCCACATTAATCAGACACGTAGTCCCATACATACGGTCTGTCAAATCCCGACACACATTCCCATATATTCCAGCCAAATGGCCCGATTTACATCTCTTTCACAATTGCATTTTTCCTAGTCTTGGTCATGGACTAACGTGACATCCCTTAGCCTCTGCCAGATCTCCCATCTTGGACTAAGGTGATGTACCTTTAGCCTCTATTGGACTAGGTTCATGATGTATCCCTCTTAATCTCAGTCATGGACTAA
The DNA here is from genome assembly GCA_033977485.1 of Hydrangea macrophylla. Lineage (NCBI taxonomy): Eukaryota > Viridiplantae > Streptophyta > Magnoliopsida > Cornales > Hydrangeaceae > Hydrangea > Hydrangea macrophylla. The sequence goes on along the minus strand of CM066990.1, from coordinate 4,128,039 downwards.
GTAGCCTGTATTCAGACTTCCCGTCCTGGTCATGGATTAAGGTAATGTTCCTATAATGTCTATCGGACTAAGATGATAATATCAGCATAACCCTCAGTCTCGGTCTTGGACTAACGTGACCATGCCCTTGTCTCTATTGAATCTCTCATGTCTCGGTTATGGGCAAGGCGACATTTTGTTAGCCTCTATCGGACTAGGGTGCTAGCCACATTAATGTTCTCATAATGTGTATCCCTTAGTCTCTCTTATAGACTAAGGCAATGACAATCGTATATCCCTTAGTCTCTCTCATGGACAAAGGCGATGCCAACCATATATCCCTTAGTCTCTCTAGTGGACTAAGGCAATGCCAACTATATATCCCTTAGTCTCTCTCGTGGACTAAGGCGATGCCAACCATATATCCCTTAGTCTCTCTTGTGGTCTAAGGCAACATAGGTCACCCATAAACCATCTTTTGGACTAAGGCAACATAGGTCATCCATAAACCACATCTATTTCCACAATCTGTATCCCTTAGTATCTCCCTTGGACTAAGGCAATGTACCACTAATATATCCCTTAGTCTCTTCCATGGGCTAAGGCGATCCCAACTAATAGATCCCTTAGTCTGTCCTATGGACTAAGGCAATATACGCACACCATAATCCACATTATACGACCATCACGATTGTATTTTCCCATGCATCGATCATAAATATTATCGACTTCTATGGTCGACAGACACACTACTATGCACGTTGGCTTCTCAATTTGATTAACAACATTATATCATCATTATAACATCAGTTCCATTGTTTAATGCATTAATCCATTATTCACATGTGTATTATTCTAATACAGCTTTCCCACATCAATGTATGATAATAAATAGGTTAATAGCTCATTAGGTATAAAACAACTAAACATTTAACATTCTACCAAGTTTGATTGATTGAACTCACTTTAATCGATTGAAAAAAGTAAAGTTCGATTGATTAAACTAAGTTCGATAGATCGAGATCGGCCTGTGTTCAATCGCTCGAGATCCGTTCGATCGATTGAACGCAGTTTTCATCTCAAAATTGAACTGAATCATTCATGCACATTCAGGGTCCATTCTTTCTTGTCGAAACACATATATACATACATATTAATGTTACTGAGTGAGTATAGGCATTCACCATTAACGTCGACGATGCCGGTGAGCTCGTGGTGGCCACGGGTGGTCTCGGGGTGTCTTCTCTCTCTCTCTCTCTCTCTCTCTCCTTTCTCCTTCACTTTTTTTCCTCTTCTCTGTTTCTCCTCCTTCTCCTGCTTCTTCTTCTTTCTCTCTTCTTCTTGAGAGTGTATGAGTGTGAGTTGTGTATATATATAACCGGGTGTATGTGTGTGTATATATATATGTATAAGTGTTTATATATATAACCTCTAAATATCTCTCTCTCTAACTCTCTCAGGATTTTACTAACCCAAACCCATATATATATAAAGGGGTACATATAGACAAAGAGGGAGTGCGGGTGGCAGAACACGTAAACTGATAATAACAAGTTCGATCGATCAAAGTGAGTTCGATCGATTGAGAATAGGTTGGTTAGGGTTCGATTGATTGAGATGGGTTCAATCGCTTGAGAAAAGAAACACATCATCAAATCAGGTCGGTAGAGTTTCAAGCAATCGAAGTAGGTTCGATCGATTGAAGAAACAAATGTTTGATCGATCGAAGGAAGTTGATCGATTGAGACCGAAATTACAGGAAAGGTAAATACAAGTATAATGAATCTGATTAATATTAAAAGTAATGTAAAAGTATAATGAAAATACAGGGTATTACAGGTTGTTTTCAATTTTGAGGATGAAATCCTTAATGAATGGTAGATGATGTAATAACCTGTATTTTCAATAATTATTTATATTAAGAGATTCTATACTTTTCCCTTGTCCATACTTGAAATTTCACTTTCAATCGATCGAAGCTCTTTCGAGCGATCGAACATTCCATAGTTCAAGCGATCGAACATTCTTCAATTGATCCAAACCTTACCGACCTAAATTTATGACATGGTCCCCACTTCAATCTATCAAATCCTTTTTTAATCGATCAAACCTGATCGATCTGCTTTTAATCGATCGAACCTTTCTCAATCGATCGAACATGTAATGATAAAAAATCCCAGGTTTCCCACAAATATGGCTACCTACACCCCTCCCTCTCTATATATACATTGTGCTCGTGTGTTTGTGTGTATTTAGAAAACCTGAGAGAGTAGAGAGAGTGTGTGCTTGTGTTTATATACATATATATATTATACATACACCTATATATAAACTCATAGATATATATACACACTATTAGAGAGAAAGAGATAGAAGCAGGAAAAAAAGCAAGAAGAAGAGAAGGAGAAAGAGATAAAGATAGAGAAAGAAGATAGAGGAACAGAGAAAGAGAAGGAGGCCACCATTAAAGTTTCAGAGTTCAAAACCTTTCTAAACGCACCCTTAGCACCCTAAGTGAGTTTTTACTCACTTGGTTTCTTTACTATAATGTTTACAAGCTTTTGGTGATGTTTAGATGTAGTAAACACGTCCCTAAGACGTTTATATATTATTGTTTACAAATTTTTGGATAAGATGTCTTTCGAGCGATTGAACTGAGTTCAATCGATCGAAAGTTCAATTGATCAAAATGATTTCAATTGATCGAACTTTGGAGATCATAAATTGTTTCCTTGTTTCATTATATATAGGGTTCGGTTGTTCAATTCTCAATTCAAACTTCTATTATAAGACTTTGGTTGATTAGGGAAAATATGGCGACATAGATAAGCATGATTAAGAATAATGGATTAACGTGATGATGTTAGATACTATGTGGTTTATGTACAAGTTCGGTATCCATTCATTTTTACTCAGAGTATTCAAGCCACAAAGGAGCTGTCATGTAATCGTCAGCAGTACGAATGTTAAGTAGGTTTGGTAAGTTCTAGGAAGAGAACGGGAACGTATACTGCTTAATCATAAGTATGCAGTGGATAGTTGTAGACACCCCAATTTTGACCAACCGTCGAATTTAGGAGAGCTTCACCTCCACGTCCAATGATGATAAGGACCGAAAAGATTTGAAGTATTCCAAACTCTTCAGAAAGTTCTCCAAACGCGATAAAATTTCACAGAAAGAAGAAAATACCAGGTATTTAGGAGAATTCAAGTATAAAACACCATTTTCGAAAAAGATCTTCAAAAATAAGTTTCTTTAAGGAAAAAAGAAGAAGGAAAAGACCTAAAAAGGGAAGTTTAACAGAAAACGGCGGACGGTAGTATGCCGCGGCACTCAGTGAGTGCCGGCATGGCATTTACTGAGTGCCGCCGACATTTTCTGACTGCCGTTTGCTTTTAAAGTCCGTATTTTGTGGTACAATACGTATGTGTATGCGGATAAAAACAAAAAACTGATAAAGTAAGGTTGACGAAAATATGACAATCAATAATTTGGCGCGGCACTCACTGAGAGCTGTACGGCAGTCACGGAATGCCGCGACGGCAGTCGCGGAGTGCCGCGGCGGCAGCCACGGACTACCGCGAATAACTTTTGAATGCCGCCCTGGGCAGCAGTCTATCTAATTTTAGGAAGTATGTATTGTACCACCAAATGAGACATTTACACCTGTCTTTTACTCCGAATTCACTGAAAATACTTGGTAATTTTGTCTATATAAGAGGGAGGATCTTCCTTGAGGAAAGGGAGAGACATACAACACAATACATGAGAGATAACCACCACTATACTAACACATATTTGAAAGAAAAGAGAGAGTTTGGGAGAACTTGAAGAAGAGTTTGGAAGATCTTCAAGGATAATTTGGAGGTGATCCTCTAACCATAAGTTGTCTATTTACATTCTTCCTTTTCTTAAATCTTTAATCCTCAAACCTTTTTATTTTTTCTTTGCTCCATTTCTATCATACTTCCTTCTTGAGACTCTTAGAGATTCTAAATATCTCTCTTGAAATCTCTTGAACATGATCTTTTGAATCCCATGTAATCTTGTGCTTCACATGCACTACACCAGAATGGCCGATTTGTCACGGTTTTAGACAGTGACGAAGGCCCTTTGTCACGGTTATGATCCATTACATTTTCGGGTGTGACAAAAATATTTGTCACTGTCCAAAACCGTGACAAATAGCCTTTGTCACGGTTCATTTGTTACACTTTAAAAGTGACATATCACTTCTAATTGTCACGAATTTGTCACTGTCTAGAACAGTGACAATTGATTTATTTGTCACGGTCATATACTGTGACAATTTGTAGTATTTGTCACATTATTTGTCACGGTTTCAGACCATGACAATTTATGGAATTAGTCACATTCTTTGTCATGGTTATGGACTGTGACAATTATTAAGAACAGTGACTAGTATGTAAAAATAATGTCACGGTTTTCTTTAATTGTCACGGTTTAAAACAGTAACAAATTAGGAATATCTTTTTTTAAATCTTATTTTGCAAGAATTCACCCTATTATTTGTTGTACCTGATCCAATTTAAATACCAATAACAAAAATTGCAATAAGATATAATGACCTATTATAAACATAAATTGTAAGATCACCACAAAACACAACTAATTTCATAAAACACATCTTTGGCTTTAATCAAATCAGTTCTACTTATCAATCTGTGGCTTCAAAATTCATAAAACATAAACAAAATAGTTATTTGATTGTAAAAATACATGTATTGGGTGTGTCAAATAAATAGAATGTTAAGTGAACTTCTAACAGGACATCAACATGCTTTGACACATCTGAATTATATTATAAGTGATATTTCAAGAGCAGATCCCTAGTGAAAGCTTCAAGTTCGCTCTTAAAGTGTGTGAGAGGTCCTCGATGCTCTTAACCGAATGGCATGCCTTGCCTCCCCCCCGCATGCTCACCGAAAAAACAATGAAAGAAGAGACTTAAGTTAGAAATCTACCAAGGACTATATCCATCCATACATATAATTAAGTTCATAATCTCTTATATATATACTAGTGATAGGGTCTGCGTGTATAGCAAGCAGTTTACTGCCCCAGTATTTTTGTTAAAGGAAAAGAAACGAATATCAGGGACAAGTCAAAACCATAGCCAATTAGGAAACTATTCTATAACCAAAGTGCACTATTGACACAAGCAGAAATTTATTTAGGGGAAGGAAAAAAAAAATAACGATCAAATTTCTCAAATTGTCGGCTTGCTTCGTTCAAGAAAATATCTATTTTTCTTAATTGGTAAGCTTCATCTCCTGGAATCTGGTATGTCATTGTTCTAATAAGCTCACATTTGAGGTTGCTTTTCTGACAGAGTAGAAGCGAAGCTGATACTTTAATGGTAAACTAGTAGTAGTTGTTTTACTGTGAGAAAACCTTATATAGTTATATACATTCTTTCTTTCCTGGTGATATTTTAATAAATTTTGCTCGTTGGTTGTCACTTTGGTTGGTCTCTCCCAGACCCCACATTATGGTATTTAAGATACAAAAGACAAAAACCAAAACCAAAAACTATTGGCTTGTTTACACATCACATGAATTTCAACGGGCCCATTCACAAGTTGTAAAGCACTTCAATGTGAAAATCCATCTTAAATAAGGATATACCAGACAAATGGCAGTTTTGTGCATAAAATAAAAAAGAAAAAAAGAAAAAGAAGAAGAAGAAGAAGAAGAAGAAGAAGAAGAAGAAGAAGAAAAAGAAGCAGCTTAATGAAACTTCTACTCAAATTTTGACTCAAACTCAAATTTGAGTAAGGATAGGAGATGGCCTTAGATCAACCATGGGATGATACTTCATTGTACTGTTCTGAATTCTCTTAATTGTGTCATTCTATTTTTTAATGGTGTTTGCTTTACTGTGTGTGAACGTTGAATCAAACCACTAAAGGTTATCATTGAATATGTTTGGTTAGTCAAACAGTAGGAAAAATTAAATACTCCCTCCGTCCCATAACAAGTGTTTACTTCCATTTTGCACAATGTTTAAGAAAGTTGTATTATATTAATTTTTTTGGTTCATTAAAGAGTCACTTTTCAATTTTACCCTTAGATGTGATGGGTGTTTGGTTTTTTGCTTGTTTTGGGACCACAAATAAATGATACTTTGTCTTTATTATAAGGGTAGTTTTGGAAAGTAAGTAAAAGCTATATACCAATTTAGAAAAGTGGACACTTATTGTGAGACATCCAAAAAAGGAAATGTAGACACTTATTATGGGACGGAGGGATAATGAGTTATCAATTAGAGTAGTTGAACCACATGAAATTTTAATGAAGTGCTATGCTAGAAGTAACTTCTACATTAGTAAACTGATTATTTTACTTTGTTCAGTTTAGTCAATTAGAATTTTGAATTCTCTCAATACTTATTTTTAATCTCCTTTTGATAAATCTTGCTTATATATATATATATGTTGTTGCAAGTTGATTTGCTAGCTTTTAATGGTTAATTATTCAACTCACTACATGTTATTTGAAGTAGGAAATTTGGAGATCTTTTATCACTGATGAGTTTATTTGAGTTGATTTGTTAGGATATAAGTTTATGCATTACTAACATGTGAGTTCGTTTATGAATGTTCATATGAAATTGAAAGGAAATGAGATTTTTGAAGAATTGTGAGTAAAATAGATTTCTTTATTTAGAAAAACAACCTCAATTTTATGCCATGAGTAGCACAGTTGGTACCAAATAATACTTGAACCAAGGCAAATAATAAGGGAATTCAACTTTTATGCCCCATCATAGCTATCCCAAGGCAAGTTAATGAACCTAATCAACTAAATATCGTATGAATGACACAGTGCTTTCACCAAAATGCCCAAAATATTTTGCTAGAGCCAAAAATCATAAAGGTTACACAACCCCTTAGTAGACAAGCAGAAAGGTACCTGACAAACATTTTCCCAAACTTTCCCGTTTATGCACTCAAGCTCATTGAGGTTGTGTACTTCCTTGCCTTTGTATAGGACTGCGTGTGTTCCAGTAACTGCACAATGACGAGAGAGAGAGAGAGAGAGAGAGAGAGAGAGAGAGAGAGAGAGAGAGAGAGGCCCATCCAAAGGAAATAAAAAAGCAACTAGAATTGATTATTAACTCAATAGAAACCTTTCAGTGTCTTTGAGTCCATCTGATACAATGCTGAAGACCCATAGTTCCAAACAAAATTTTCAAGAGAAATACACAATAATGAACAAATAAACAGAAAAAATGAAGTTACATATCAAGAGATATATTCAAACAACTGGACATGAACCTGTTTTTGCTTGACAAAGAGATATATATCATGAAAAATCAAGTAGAGAGTGACCAAATTAATATAAAGACTGTTGTAATGATTTGAGCTTTCAGTGTGTGAGAAAATTTTTAGATCCATATGTGTGTGTGAAATTTCTTCTCAAAACATAGATGTGCGTGCTTGTCATAGATTGATATTCAAAGATACAAGGGATCGGAGTTGGAACCTTGTCCGGAGAGACATCAAAGCTCTGATGCGAGTCTTTGAACCTTCAAATGATGTCTAGTAATGATGTTGAGACAAAGAAATATTGTTTCTTTAGTCGCAATTCCTTTCCCTGCAGAACAATAGCCCAAATGGTTTTGCACCATGAATTCACGTAGAGAAACACAAGTTGTGCTGTGCTAATGTACACCTAGGCTGCTGTGAACCTGTGCTGCTGTGCACGTGGCTGCTGTGCTGTGCACGCAGGCTGCTGTGCACATGTGTTGCACGTGGGCTGCTATGCTCTGCACATGTATTGCTGTGCACATGTACTGCTATGCACGTGTGTAGGTGTGCACGTGGGCTGCTGTGGTGTGCACATGTGCTGCTGTGCACGTGTGCTACACAAACTCTAATAGTTTTTTTTTTTTTGAAGTTAATTGTTTAAAATTGTACATGCCATGCATGCTATGAATAGCAAATTATTTTAAACCGCTTTCATACTGCATGAATGAAAAACTATCCACATTCAAAGAAGAAATGTGAATAAAATAGTCAAAGGAGGTTCTATAAAGACAGCCCACCAGGATGAATAAGCCTTCAATTAAGTCCAAAGGGGGCTTCCAAAGGAGGTCCTATGCTTTCCATATCACAACATATCAACAAATAACAATAACTATGGAGCAAGAACAAAAAGACATTAATCCAGACCACCGAGTATTCAAGTTCACCCGTCTTTATTCAGCAAAGAATATTCTGCCAAAGGAATAGATTTGTTTCGGATTGGGATAGGTCTAGACTTCATTTAGAACCGGAAAATAATAGATAAGGAGATCAAGATCATAACTTTAAGTCAAACAAATTGAAAGAGATAAGGAGAATCTCCATCCATTTCACAATAGGTTTTCTAGCACAGAGTAATGTGATGGAGAAATGTAATTTCTCCAGTTTCTCTGTCAACTCAAGTTTGATGGAATATTTTGAACTAATTAAGCCCTTGGAAGAAAACATTAGTAAGCAGAAATTGAAATGATTTCAAGAAACTTGGGAGGGATTCATTGAAACACTGCATTGATTCCTTGGATCCAACTAATTGAAATGACTTCAATGGAAGATTCTACAGTGTGTGAATTGATGCACAAATTTTCCGTCTCTAACCTCGTAAACATTATCAAGACCACTGATAGACTGTACTGCAGATAGAGTTCAGAAAACAAACTCTTTTGTTGGGCCTCCAAGATTCATGTAACCCACTGTTTATAAATTTACCTATTAAACAAAAGAAAAAATTACAAAAATAACTAAACAATATTATCAAGAAGATTTCCAAGAACAATCTTCAAAATCTTCCCCCCCCCCAAAAAAAAACAAATGATCGGGAAAATAAACATATTAGAAATACGACATTTCAAAATACAACATTTGAAGGATACTCAAATCTAATATGCTCTTCTTTAAGTTACAAACTTTAAGGCCCAGAATGCACTATTATACATGATTGGAATGCACTATTAAAGTCTCTATTATGACTTATGCCCATGATTGGAATCCTGCTATTATACATATATTACACATGAGTAATATTGCTTTGGAAAACTGATTCATATATCCTAGTGGTTTGTTATCACAATAAGCTATAACTTGGTCACTCTCTAAACACAACATATTGTAAGTAGGTCCCAAAATTTTGTAACTTCAAACTCTTGAGCAATTTTACATCGACCATGATACTGCTGAGATAATATAGTCTTCTAAACTTCTCTAAATTGCTTTAATGCTAAAATTGAGGTACTAAATTGTGACTCACCTGGATTTTCCCTCTAGTGTGACTCTAGAGGTTTAGCTAAATGATGACCTATCTTCATGTTATTGTAGTAGAGATAGTTGACACATGCAGTTTACTTCAAAGTTTTAGTTCAACTAAATAGAAGAATTCATTTTCATCAACAAAAAAATAAAATTAGAAGAATTGACTTGAGATTGATAACATAGGAATACAATTGACCGCTTCATTTTTTGAAAAAAATTCCATTTGAGTTTCAATATCCATGCAAAACGTAAACCAATGTTATACCCCATCAATACAAAGTTAAATCATTAAACATTGTTCCAAGTTGCACCGAATACTATTCTCAAACAACACCACTTGGGTTGGACTTTGAGAGCCAATATAATTCTCAAGTCAGGTTAGAGAGGAATTGAGAGCCAAAATATAGTAGATTTTTATTAAGGGTTAATTACATTTTATCCCATGTGGTTAGGCCTATTTTCACTTTACCCCTTTATCGTCCAAAATTGGACATTTAACCCCCTGTGGTTTCGGACTAAAGTAAAACTGTTAAGATGTCCTTCAAACTGATGAAGATTAAAAAAATTGGCCAAAATATTAACACTTAACCTCCTTTGTGAGGTTAATTTTGGGGTTAACCCCCTATGTGCGAATAATGCTGCCATTTAAACCACCTATGCGGGGCTAATTTTTAACACACAACCTCTTTATGGGGCTAATTTTGATGTTATCTGCCTACGCGAGATTAATTTTGACACTTAAACGCTCTTATGGGTGGATAATTTTGACACTTAATCTCCATGTGGGGCTATTTTGAGAGAAATCTTAATAGTTTCACTTTAGTCTAAAACCACAGGGGGTTAAGTGTCCTCTTTTTAACTACAGGGTGTAAAATATAATTAACCCTTTTAATAATTAATCATTTTTAGTTGATCTTTGTCTAGTTTTCTTGAACTTTAGTTGTCCAACAAGTTATGAAGCCAAAGGCAAAGCCAATGAGGATTGAAATAAGGTTTGGGAAGACTACCGAATATAAAGTAATAATAAATAGTTTTAAAGGAAAAAGGTTCTTCAAGCAAAATCTTTTACAGCAACACAATAGTTAAAGTAGTTTGATAAGAATAGTATTGAAAACCTACAATATAGTAGACATAAAAAAGCTACAAGTAGTCTTTAAGAAGTGGTGTAAGAGTAACTTTAATCCTAATGGAAGGTATTGAGTTGGGTTACCATGAGGATATTTTCCCAGCTTTTGTTTTTCAATTCTAGCTTTAGCCAGTGTCCTAAATGAAAGTACTGAGTTGAACCCATAAAAACAAAGAACCCTGATAAAAGAAATCCTAAACCCGTCTACTCATTAAAGTTTTAAAACCAAATTCATTCTAGGGATTTTGAAATTTAGTAAATCAAAAACAAATCATAGACTAAAAGCAAAAATTGGAGATCTTAGAGCAGGCCTCCACAAGTAGTAAGAAAAGTAAGATACAAAAAATATACAAATAAAGACAACCATTGATGAGATGGGCTTTTCTTCTACAGTCACACGAGAAACGTAAATTAGATGAGAAATGAGGGAGAGTTCAGAAAAATTGAGATTTACCAGATTGTTTAGCGATCTGTTGCTTCCCCACTCCACTCCTCACTTATCTCTTCAATCTGGTATCTTTCTAATTGAATTAGAAAATAATTGCAAAAATAAGAATTAGAGAAGTAACCAACATTTACAGAGAGTTGGGGAAGATCCCAACTTTGGGAGGATCCCAACTTTGGGTATCTATTTCACCTATGGATGAAGAGATGTCTCATGTACAGACCAATCAAGGCTTCTACATCACCGATGCTTCATGTCCTGCGCACCAACAGAGAGGGGTAAACTATTTAGAGAGAGAGACTGTGAGTGAGCCGTAGGAGAGAAGGCGTCGATGGTGGACTGGTGGGGTCCCAAAGGTGTCACTTGTGGTGCAACGGAGGGGCGAGGTGGTGAGTTGAGGGGACGAAAGAGGCGGCGGCGCTAGTATTGGGGCTCTTCATTAGGGTTCAGAGAGAGAGAGAGAGAGGAGCAATACGTGTCTTTTGATTTGTTAAACTTGTTGGGGAAATTTTAGGGGGGATCCAGAGGGGGGAAAGTTAAAAACTTAAAAAAATAATGGAAAACAAAAGGGATTATATGAACAGCAGTAGAACTACCTCAAAATTTGGTGGCATAGAGAAATTTGTCACTGTTGTAAACAGTGACAAACAATCTCAAAATTTGTCATTGTTCAAAACCGTGACAAATTTTTTTTTTTGTCAGCATTTCTATGTTGTCACGGTCGAACACCGTGACAAGTTTTGTCACTGTCCAAAACCGTGACAAATCATCCGAAAAAAAGTGTGACAATTCGGCCAATATGGTGTAGTGATGGGAATCAAAGTTTGATCATCACTCCATTTCATAAGCAAATAGATGGATCTAAGTCCACACTCATGACTTAGATCCCCTAAACTTGATGTTTCATGGAATCCTTTCTATATTCCTTTGAGACTCATGAGTATAGTCATGTCTTCATCTCCAATGACCATCAAATGGTAGGAGAAAGTGGTCTTGAGTCTAAGCCCATCTCCATGGTTTAGATTCCTTATCTTGAGATTTCATGAAGTCCATCCATTACTTCACTTGAAATCTATAAACATAAAAGTCTTTAGTCTCCAATGACCATCAAATGGTAGGAGAAGATGGCTTAGTTTAATTCCAACTTCATGATTCAATAGTTGGAATTAGCAAATAAGAGTTGAACTTGAAAAATGAAAATAGTGAGTTCACAAACTGTTTTTGATCAAAGATTTTTAGTTCGATATCTAACCATCGAAATCAAGTGAAACCAATGAGAAAGTGTCAACAACACAATATTCTACCACTGCATTTTTTGTTTTAAGGTGGTTTCATGTCTAAAGTGGTTTGGTTGTGAGTTTTGTAAGGACATTATAATCTGTCTAGAGTTTCAACATAGTAACACTCTTTTGAAATAAGTAAACCAATGCTTTAATAAAGTGTTTGTGACCCAAACTAATTTTTTCTAATTAGATTAATGTGTTAGGAAGTCACCCTAAAAAGAACAAAGCATTTTTTATTTGTTTGCTATTTTTAGAAAATCGTGCAAGAACTCTGGACAAAAGGTTGTAAAATGCTAAGTGATGTCTGATTTTTGTCCAATTCCCGGAGATCCAACCGTTGAAACTTTGATTTCCTTTTTGGGTTAAAAACTAGACACATAGAGGCATCTTGTGTCCAAAATTAATCAAGAGCAAACCATGGGAACCATGCTTTTTCAGTTTTTAAAGTTATGATCTGCTCTCTGAAATTCATAAAAAACTGCTATTATTTTTGTCTAATCTTGTTTATTTCAACTCAAATGGCCCCTAATGTCTTGAGACCCAAATCATACTTTGAATAATGGTAATTTATCTTAAATCTAGAGGCTAAGTGACCCAAATTAGTGAATAAATCCATGTCTTATTCTTGTTCACATTCATTCATTCATGTACATTTAATGCTCATGATTAGAACTAGCTATTGAATAAAGTAGGATTTCATGCTTGATAGGTTTAAGATAGAAATTTAGGATTGTTATTTCTAATTTCACATCTTGTATATCATATGGACTAACATTTTGTTTTGTAGCGCTATTAAGGTATGATCTATAGGACCCTCTTTAATTCATTTTAATTTCTTGATTTTATTGATTTTTCAACCTCATACACGACACATTAGAATTAGGATCTTGCCTTATATGTATATGTGATTAGAGACTCTTTTTTAGGATTTTCTTTTGTTTGTATACATTGCACGTTTGATATCGCTGCTGGATCCCTGGTAAGTTCTCTTGTTCCCTAGTGCATATCATGTTGCTTGCTACTTGAAATATGTGATTTTTGAATGATATTTTATCAATTGCAATTTTACACCCCCTTTGGACATGCTTTTTTTGTAACGTATATCTATACATATATTAGTTGAGGGCATGCCTAAATTAATAATTTGATTAGAAGGATATTGAGTAGAGGCCTATCGCAAGATAGGATGAGAGAGGGTGTTTTAGTCCGACGGGCTCCTTCCTCTCTCATTCCATAATCCCCGGACCTAGTTAATCTCTGGTTTCTAAAAGATCAGCTTGCTTTTAAAATGGTTTCTTAATTTTTCCTTTTAAAAATTAAGTGGTGACTCATTTGTTTTGAATTTGAAATTTAAAAGAACTTTGAAAGGAAAGTTGTGGGTAGAAAGAAAGAAAACTGCGATATCCACAATTTGGCGACTCTACTGGGGATCGAACCCAGAATCTCTGGTTTCGCAGACCATAATTTCTGATTTTGGGTTCACTTGAGGATTAGACTTGAAAAATGTCCTTTTAATCGAATTAATTAATCTTTGTGTGCCTGTTGCATTTCACTTGCATGTCCAGCTAGTCGATTGCACGGAACTATGACCTTGGAGGCTCGGGGCAACCCGGTCGGTCAAGTCATCATGGGACTATGTGATCACCCTTGATCTCGTACCATGATTTGGTATATGAAGCATCCTATCGGATGTGTGTCAAGGGTCTCTTGATTAGGATTATATGCTAGGGAGTTTTGTATGCCCGAAAGGGATTACTTGAGATGATGACGATACTTGCTTGATGAAAGACGTATAATCTTTTAATCACCTTTTAGCAATTTCTCCTCATGTTCCACGACATTTGGAGAACATGCCGAACCTTGATCATAAGATTATGCTTCTTATATCATGTTTAGCTAAGCATCATTGACCTTGTATGTATCCGAATTCATGGAAAGTACGATGATAATCCGGTCATGTGATCCCCCTACCCAAAGGTTTTTCTCAAGGTTTTCGACTACCTTTTCAAAAATTGTTTTCCTCTTTTCAATTAAAAATTCCCAAATTAACCTTTGTTAAGGCATATTTCACTTGATCATCTTCAAAAGAAAAATTCAAAAATCCTTGAAAATTATTTTGGTAGAAGAATGTTCTCAAAAAGCACTCTCAAGGATTGTTTTCAAAGGCCTTTTTACTACCCAAAAAAAATGCTTTTCAAATAAATTTTGAAATGACCAACCTCTGAGAAGGTAGTGAGGATCACAATGAGAGGAGAAATTAGCGCACATGACATGGGCGAGGATTTTATGTCCTTATATGCTTATGTGTTAGGATTAGGATTTTCTCTTTTTGACATATAGAGTAGGCACACACGCACACATGCATTGCATCCGCGTGACATACAAAAGGAAAGTTTTTTAAGTGTCTTTGCGTAATAAAAGGAAGATAAAAAGTTTTTAAAAAGGAAAAATTTCAAAATTTATTGTAGGAGCAAAAATAGCAAGTCAAGCGTGGTTTTGGGATCCCACGGCGAAGCTGGTAAGAAGAGAATACGCTGATATGGCTGAAGAAAGAAACAACGAAGAAATGGCCGGGTTAAGAATACTGGTAGAACAACAAGCAGAGCAAATGAGGCGACAGGTGGAAAACATGAACCGTATGATGGGGATGATAGAAGAACTGAATCGTCGACCACCACATGTAGTTCCGCCCGTTATAGACCCACCTTTGGGAGGAGGGGAAGGAGATTGGTTCGATGATCAGGAAGCACAATGGACTGATGCACTGTGGGCCAACAGAGACAGAGAGAAAGCTGAGAAAGAGAAGCAACTGACCGAGAAAATAGAGAAGTTGGAAAGGGTGATGCGCAAGGCTCAAGGGGTTGATACCTATCTAATGGAGTTAGAAGGCCTGTATGACGGGGTCCACGAGACGCTACCCGCCGGGTTCAAAATGCCGGTCTTTGATAAGTTTGATGGCACCGAAAAATCCTCGCAGTCATATAAGAATGTGTATTAGGGCTTTCCAACCGAGCGGCTTGAGCACAACTATGATGGCAGTCCTATTCCAACAAACTTTGACTGGAGCTACTCTGTCCTGGTATCTTACTCTCGAACCAAGCAAAACCAGGGTGTGGGAAGAAGTGATTAAGGCATTTGTGGCACAGTACGAATACAATCAAGATTTGGATGTCACTGTCTGAGATTTGGAGACCACTAGGCAAGGGAACAAAGAATCATTCGCTGAATACCTGAGCAGATGGTGGGGAAAGGCAGCTAAAATGGTACAAAGGCCGTCTGAGAAGGACCAGATCCGAATGCTGATGAAGAATCTACAGCCAGTGTATCAAGAAAAGATGAGATTCCAGTCAATCAACACCTTTGCTGAGGTTTTCGATGTCGGGACAAGGATAGAGGATGCAATTCAAGAAAGGGTAATCAAGAAGGAGGAACAACCAAACCGGTGCAGGAGGCCAAGCTATGGGTCTGACAGAGGACAAACAGGGGGTCACTCTGGCCCCACTGATGTCAATGCACTGAATGGACCAGAAAGGAAATTCGACATAGCACCAAGGAGAGGAGGGGATAAAGCACCAAGGAAGTTCTCAGATTTGGGAGTGTCACTGTCAACCGCCCTCGATAGGCTGTTGCTAAAGGGCATCTCCGTTAATTGGAACCCCGACCTCCACCAAGTTCGCTTCTGCCAAATTTTCAAGGGGGCCTCTTTTGCAAATTTCATCAGCAGAAGGGTCACTCAACGGAAAGGTGTATGAGATTAAGGCACGAGATTCAGGACCTCATTGACTACAAGGTAATTTTGGAACCCCCACCAAAGCCCCGAATGTTACTAGAAATCCGCTTCCGAATCATCGAGCCGTGCCACCACCGCAGGGCCTTTATCTCTTAGGGATAGAAGAAGCAACCTTCGATCCGTCTAGGCTAATCACTAAGGCCGGGACACCACGAAAGCCATACCAGCTACCTGAGGATTTGATAATCTATGCTTTGGAGGATCAGCCGAAGGAGAATAAAGTGAGACAGTGAGACTGGTGGACCCAAGGGAGTGACAATCAAGACGTGAGCCAGGTGGAAGATGACCTCTGGTACGAGAGCGATAAAGAAACAGAGATAGTGGAGGGTACTTTGAAAGTTGATTCAGAAGCTGACAATCTGTGGGCAAGAGAAGAAATCAGTCATTTAACTCGGTCAGGCAGACACTTTAAATTACATGAGCTAGAGGAGGATCATCCTGGGAGAGAATTGGACAAAGGAAAAGGGAAGATAAATGAAGAAGAGGAAGAAGACAGGGTTCTAAAGCAGATGAAGAAAACTCAGGCCAATATCACCATTTGGGGGTTGCTGATTGCCTCCAAACGCCATAGGCAGGCGGTCCTAGATGCTCTGAACCAATCTGACGTGTCTATCGACACCACCCCGGAGGACCTCATAGGGCTGATCGACAAAATTTCGACCTCGGCTATTACCTTCTCGTCAAATGACCTGCCTCCGGGAGGGCCCGTTCGCAACAAACTATTATATGTCATTGTCGAATGCTTGGGGAACATCGTGCCTGCTTGCCTGGTTGATAATGGGTCGGCCCTCAACGTGTGTCCCTTTCGAACGGCTAAGCGAATGGGCCTAGATGAGTCGACATTTACACCATCGGAGCAAAGGGTAAGAGCCTACGAGAACACCCAGAGAACGGTCATGGGGATAGTCCTTCTTCGTCTCATTATCGACCCTTTTGGAAAAGAAGCTGAATTCTAGGTCATCGACATCCCCGCTTCTTTCAACTTGCTGCTAGGTAGGCCTTGGTTGGACAGTTTAGGTGCTATACCATCAACAATCCATTAGAAGGTTAAGTATGTCTGGGAGATAAAGTTTGTGATATCCTCGGGGACAGCTGGGTTCGTTGGCCCGAAGCATCATTGAGTGCACCGATTCTAGAATTAAAGCTGCAAGAAGAAGAAACAAAAATGGGAGGGTTCGAGTTCATCAGCATGTTGGAAGAGGAAAAGCCGAGAGAGTTTCTGCCGCTCCATTTCGATCAGTATGCCAGTCCAGTGGTCGCAGGCCTTGGTTGGACAGTTTAGGTGCTATACCATCAACAATCCATTAGAAGGTTAAGTATGTCTGGGAGAATAAAGTTTGTGATATCCTCGGGGACAGCTGGGTTCGTTGGCCCGAAGCATCATTGAGTGCACCGATTCTAGAATTACAGCTGCAAGAAGAAGAAACAAAAATGGGAGGGTTCGAGTTCATCAGCATGTTGGAAGAGGAAAAGCCGAGAGAGTTTCTGCCGCTCCATTTCGATCAGTATGCCAGTCTAGTGGTCGCAGGGATCATGAAGAAGATGGGTTTCTTTCCAGGATTAGGACTGGGGAAGAACCTTAGGGCCTGCCTGAGTTTCCAAGAATCCCTAATTAGACTCACACTCACGGCCTGGGGTACCAGCCGACAAAGAAGGAATTGAGGGCGAAGAGGAAGGCCGTCGATGCACCGCTAGACCCTTACCAAAAGACGCTCAATGGATATTTTATGAAGGAAGGAGAAGATTTTCCCTTTTGTGGCTTCCCAGAACCATGGATGGACCAAAAAGACAAAAGCCTAAAGCCAGGGTTCGAGATCTTTTTCTCCTATGAATTTTCCAAGTACAAAGACCTGTTTTTACAAATGCCTGAAAAGTCCGTTGCTGCTAAGGATTGGATCGGTGTGCTAGATGACTCTGTCATGAAAAACCTGCTGGATGAGGGAAGTACGGAGGTTATGAAAGCGGATCCTGGAAAAGCCAAAGGTGAATACGTCGAGGGTCTGGTGGAGGAAGCAGCCGAGAGTGGAGAACAAGAGGAAGATCAGGGAAAGACCGACAAAGGGAAAGCCGAGAAAGAAAAGATGGAAGAGATTACCAAGGCGACGGATCTGGAAGAATGCTTCATCACTGATCTGGGGGGAGAGAACAAGAGAGAGTGGATTTTTGAGTCTAGTGATAGGTCTCCCCCACACCCAGAGTCTGTAATGGCCCAAATGAGGTGTCTTACTATTTCTATGTCTGTTATAATCACTCCAAAGAAAATCAATGAAAACATGACTGATTCTGCCTACTCGAACGCGCTTAATGAATGTGATGAATATGATAATCATGAAATACCTAATGAATTGCAAAAGTTAATTGAAAAGGAAAAAGAATCTGCATGTAAAATCATTGAGGACACTCTAACGATTAATCTAGGAAAAGAAAATAATCCTCAAAATGTCTTTATCGGCTCCACACTTAGCAATAAGGAAAGCAAAGAACTAATCAATCTATTAAATAAATTCAAAGATATTTTTGCATTGTCTTATAATGATATGCCAGGCATTGATCCAAAGATAGTCCAGCACCATATCCCTCTCTTACCCAATTCAAAACCCATAAAACAAAAATTGAGGCGAATGAGGCCGGAATGGGCACTTAAAGTAAAAGTGGAGGTTGAAAAGCAATTGAAGGCTGGATTCTTGATGGTCACTGAGTATCCTGAGTGGATTGCCAACATTGTACCTGTCCCAAAGAAGGACGGTCGTGTTAGGGTTTGCGTTGATTTTTGAGATTTAAACAGGGCAAGCCCTAAAGACGATTTCCCGTTACCCCACATTGATGTGTTGGTCGATAACACTGCGAGACATGAGCTTCTATCTTTCATGGATGGATTCTATGGGTATAATCAAATCCTCATAGCACCCGAGGATCGAGAGAAAACCATGTTCATCACTCCGTAGGGGACATATTGCTATAGGGTCATGCTATTCAGACTCAAGAACGCAGGTGCGACCTACAAAGGGCTACCACCACTTTACTGCACGACATGATCCACAAAGAGGTGGAGGTGTATGTGGATGATATGATTGTGAAATCCAAAGAGAGGGGAGGACACCTAGAGGCTTTGAGAAAGTTCTTTGAGATATTGGGGGAGTTCAAAATGAGGCTAAACCCACAGAAATGTACCTTCGGAGTTACCACAGGAAAGTTGTTAGGGTTACTTATTACCCAAAGGGGGATCGAAGTAGACTCGACCAAAATAAAAGCCATAACTGAAATGAACCCACCAAAAAATGAGAAAGAACTGAGATGTTTCCTGGGGAGAATACAGTTCATCAGCCGCTTCATTTCCAAACTCACCCTAACCTGCGACCCACTGTTCAAACTGCTTAGAAAAGGAGAGAAATTCAAATGGGACGCCCCTTGCCAACAAGCCTTCGATAAGATCAAAACCTACCTCCAAAACCCACTTGTCCTATCACCACCTTTACCTGGGAAATCCCTGTTACTTTATCTCTCCGTATCTGAGACTCGATGGGGTGTATCGTGGCCCAAGAAGGAGAAGAGGGGCACGTGGAGAAGGCCATTTATTACTTGAGCAAAAGAATGGTCGGATATGAGTTAAAGTACTCGCCCTTGGAAAAGGCCTGTTGGGCCTTGGTTTGGTGTACCCGTCGCCTTCGCCATTACATGCTAGCCTTCCCTGTAATCCTGGTATCCCGAATGGACCCATTAAAATACCTATTCGAAAAACCTGTCTTGACCAGTAGGATTTCCCGTTGGACCGTGATGCTAGCTGAATTCGATATCAAGTATGTCACTGCCAAGTCTGTGAAAGGAAGGGCTGTCGCTGAGTTTTTAGCCGACCTCGCCATAGAATCCGAGGATGAGAAAGAATTCAAGTACCCGGATGAGGGAATAATGGAGGTAACGGAGGATTTGCGGAAAATGTACTTCGATGGAGCAGCCAACCAATTAGGTTACGGAGTTGGAATCATTCTCAAAGCACCCGATGGTGCCCCTACCCCATTAGCTGTCAAGCTCAAGTATAACTCGACCAACAACACCGCGGAGTACGAAGCATGCATAATTGGGATGGAAGCAGCCTTGGCTTTGAAAGTCGGACAGATTGATGTCTTCGGAGATTCCAATTTGATCATATCCCAAGTCCGAGGTGATTGGAAGGTAAAGCATGAGAAACTGAGACCTTACCATGACTATCTGGAAAGTCTGAAAGCGCAGTTCCAAAAGATTTCTTTTTACTACCTCCCTCGTGAAGAAAACCAACTAGCCGACTCTTTGGCTACCTTAGCCTCGATGATCCAAATCCCCTCCAAAACTGCCATGATCCCGCTATCCATAGAAGTAAGGAACCAACCGTCACTTGAAATGATCGCGGCCATGGAAGACGAAGAGGAAATACCGTGGTATGTGGATGTGTGGAAGTTCATTAAAAAGGGAGAATACCCCGAAGGAGCCTCAGAAAAGGAAAGAAAAGCGATTCGACGATTCGCCGCTCAGTTTTTGATTTATGCAGATAAGCTATGGAAGAAATCCTACACTGGGTATAATCTGGAGTGCCTATATGGAAAAGAAGCTAAGAGAATGATGGAGGAAATACATGAGGGAGTGTGTGGGCCCCATATAAACGGGCATATGCTGGCAAAGAAGATCATCCGACAGGGGTACTATTGGATGACCTTGGACAAAGACTGCTGCTAATACGTTAGAAGGTGTCACAAGTGTCAAATTCATGCAAATTTGATGCATACCCCGCCGTCACAGCCCTATAGCATGACCACTCCTTGGCCATTTTCTGTGTGGTGTAGACACCCCAATTTTGACCAAACGTCAAATCCAGGGATTGGTTACCTCTCAAAGACCGATGATGATGATGTCCGTGACATTCGAGGATTTTTCCAAGAAATTCAAAATCTTCAAGAAAAATTTTTAGAAAATAATAAAAATGATAAAGGGAGAGGATTCAGGCATTCGGGAGGGAAACCCGAACGACGAAGAACGTGTGAGAAATCCAGTCTGGAAATCCATTTTATTTTAAAGAAAAAAAGAGAATTTATAAACAAAAAAAGAAAGAGAGAAAGAGGGAGTTTCCTTGAAAAAAGGAAGGACAAAATAAATGAAAATATTTTTGAAAAAGAGATAATACAAAAAAGAAATGGTATATTCAAAAATATATCATGTACATGGTTGATACCATGCACATGGGGGATCTTAATGCAAATATATACGTACATAAAATAAAAAAATTTTGTTTACACCAACATACTTTTGAAAAATCAAAAAGAGGGACAAAATTCAGTTAGTCCCGGCACGCGGAAAACGCGGCGGCACTCACTGAGTGCCGCGCCGGCACTCACTGTTTGCCGCCCGGCAATCAGCAAGTGCCGCCCGGCACTCAGTGAGTGCCGCCGGCACCCAGCGAGTGCCGCTAGCTGTAACAGACTGCATCTTCTCACATGTTCTAGAAGAAAACCTTGCACATGGGTTTCCACCCGAATTTACCCATCTATCCCTGGAATAAAGGTCTATATAAACAAAACCTCCTCTTCCATTTTGAGGACTTGAACTTGAAAATCAAGAGATACATATATACAAGAATCATATAGATTTTTAGAGAGAGAGAGAAGAAGAATTTCTTGAAGAGCTTGAAGAATTTGAAGAATCTTGAAGAGAATTTGGGAAATCTTGGAAGATCCTCACAAGAAGTTGAAAAAATACTTGAGGTCCTAGAGGTAACCTCTTAATCCTTGATAGATTTAGGACCATTCAATCACAAGTTCATAGTTCTAGGAACTTTTTCACATTTTCAAAACCTCTCTTCTTATCCCATTTCATCACACACCACCAAGAACTTGTGATTGAATCTCATGACATTTCATCAATTTGGATGTAATTAGCTTTGGGTTTAAGACAAATTCAACTTTAAAGAGTTTGTATCCTTAGTCTTCTAAGTAATCCTTGATTTTCCTTATTTCTATTTCATTAAAAAGGTGCATGAGATCTTCCATATCTCATTGAACCTCTTTGAGTTTGATTATTTAATTTCCTATGATCTTATGATCTATATGGAGATTAGAATGAATCATAGTCTTAATCTACATATAATTAGTGAGATTTAAGTCTTAATCCATGACTTGAATCTCTTCATTAAGAAATCTTATGGAATCCTTACTATATTCCAATGAGGTTTGAGTAAATTTTAACTTCATTTAATCTCCAATGACCATCAAATGGTAGGAGTAGTGATTTGAATCCAAACTTTTATCCATGGATTTAAGTTCATTGTTCTTTGGATCTTGTGACATCCATGCTATACTTCATTAAAACCTATGAGCATATATGCCTCATAGTCTCCAATGACCATCAAATGGTAGGAGAAAATGGGTTAGTTCAAGTCTACTCCCATGGCTTGGACTAATTTTTCTCTTAGGTTTTAAGAAGTCTTTCATACTTCATCTAAAACCTACATATGAGTATGTCTCTAACTCCAATGACCATCAAATGGTAGGAGTGATAAGTTGAATTCAAACTTGGGTCCATAGGTTTGAGTTCTTTATTTGAGGATTTTGTGAGGTTCATTTCAATACTTCATTAAGATCCATAAGTGTAGTATGCCTCATAGTCTTCAATGACCATCAAATGGTAGAAGAAGTAGTTTGGTTTGAGTCCCAACTTCATGTTTTAATAGTTGAGGCCAATCAACAAACTTGAACTAGCAAGACAAAAATAGTGGGTTCACAAACTGTTTTTGATCAAAGATTTTTAGTTTAAGATCTAACCGTTGAAATCAAGTGAAACCAACGGGAAAATATCAGTAACACATTGTTTTACCACTGTGATTTTTGTTTTAGCAAGATTTTGGGATTAGAGAGGTTTGATCATGATTTTTGTGAGCTAATCACAATCTGTTCAGAGTTCTAGAATGCTTTCAGAATAATAAGTCTGTTTTGAAATTAATAAATCAGAACCCTAATAAAGTTTTCGGGGTCTCAAATAATTTTTTATAAGTACCTTAATGTGTTAGGAAGGTACCCTAAAAAGATCTAAGTGTTTCTCATTTTTTTACTATTTTTAGAAAATCATACAAGATCTCTGGACAGAGAGTTGCAGAATCCTGAGTAAGGCCTAGTATTTTTCATATTCCCGGAGATCTAACCGTTGAAACCTTTATTTTCTTTTTGGGTTAGAAACTAGACTCCCAGAGGCATAACATATCCAAAAATCAGTAAGATCCAAACATTGAAAGTATTTTATTTCCATTTTTGAACGTCTGGTCTGCTCTCTGTAAATCACAAAAAACTGCTACTATTTTGTCTAATCTTATTTATTTCAACTCAAATGGTCTCTTAATGTCTTAGGACTCAAACCATATTTTGAATAATGATAATTTATATTAAACCCAGAGGCTTAGGGATCCAAATTAGTGAATAAATTCATATCTCATTCTTGTTCATATTCATGCATTCATTCATACATGTTAATATTCATAAGTAGGACTTATCTCTTGTCTAAGTTGTATTTAATTGAACATGACTTATGATTAATTACTTTTTGATACTATATCTTGTCTAAGGCATGTGTACTAACCTTTGTTTTATAGCGCATTTGAGGTACAATTTCTCAACCCTTCTCTAGTTTAATTTACTTCATTGATTTTAATTGATTTTTCAACCTCATGTGCGACACCTTAGCCTAGGTTTTGCCTTATGTGTATATATGTGTTAGAGACCTTTCTTAGGTTTATTTTTGCATGCATTTCACGTTTGATATTCGCGGCCGGATCCCGGGTATGTTTTCTAGTTCTCTATTGCATAATCATGATGTTTGCTAGTTGAATTATGTGACTTATGAATGATATTTTGCCATTAGCAATTTTGCACCCTTTCAACATGCTTGTATAATGTATACCTATATATGTATTAATTGAGGGCATGCTTAGATTAATAACTTGATTAAAAAGGATGTTGAGTAGAGGCCTATCGTGAGATGGGATGAAAGGGGGTGTTTTAGTCCGTCGGGCTCCTTCCCCTTTCATTCCATAATCCCCGGACCCAGCTTATCTTTGGTTTCGCAAAAGATCAGTTTCCTTTTAAATGGTTTCTTAATTTTTCCTTTTAAAAATTAAGTGGCGACTCTTTGAATTTGAAAAATATTTGTTTTTAAAGTGGGTAAAATAAGAATAACCTGCGATATCCACAATCTGGCGACTCTGCTGGGGATCGAACCCAGAATCTCTGGTTTCGCAGACCAGAATTTTGATTTTGGGTTCACTCGAGGATTAGACTTGAAAGCATCCTTTTAATCAAATTAATTAATTTTTGTGTGCCCGTTGCATTGCATTTGCATGTCTCGCCAGTCGATTGCATGGAACTATGACCTTGGAGGCTCGGGGCAACCCGGTCGGTCAAGTCATCATGGGACCGTGTGATCACCCTTGATCTCGTACCATGCTTTGGTATATGAAGCATCCTATCGGGTGTGTGTCAAGGGTCCCTTATTTGACCAAAACCCAGCCTTTGCATGGTAGCTTCCATAGAAGCTTTCGATCTTAGGAAATTAATTCTTGATTGGGATTATGTGCTAGGGAGTTTTGTATGCCCGAAAGGGATTATTTGAGATGATGGTGATGCTTGCTTGATAAAAGATGTGTAACCCTTTAATCACCTTTTAGCAATTCCTTCTCATGTCTCACGACATTTGGGAACATGCTGGATCTTGATTATGTGATTACATCTCTTACATCTTGCCAAGTTAAGCATCATTGACCTTGTATGCATCCGAATTCATGAAGAGTGTGACAGTAATTCGATCATGTGATCCTCCTATCCCAAAGAATTTTAAAATACATTTTTGGAAGCAAATAGATTTTTGGTATCTCTATTCCAAGGCATTCAATCACTCTTTCAAAATTTTTGGAGTTCACTTTTGGATTAAAATTTCAAATCGACCATATTTGAAGGAAGAACCTAAAAATCTTTGAACCCAAAATTCTTGAAAAAGTTTGAAAAGTTTTACCGACTAAAGTAATGCTTCTTTTATTTCAAAGCAAAATTCGGACCTAATCACCTTTTTTGTTAAGGAATATAATCCAAGAAATCTCTGCAATTAAAGAAATCATTTTCAAAAGCAAGGTTAATCATCTTTTGTTTAGAAATGTTGTTGTTTTTAAAGGAAAACTTCTTAAGGAATTTTGAAAAGATCCCATCATCTGGGGGAAATATTTGTTAAATGGATTTCAAAAATTCTAAGTTTGAAAACCTTGAAGGGGTAAAAAGGATCACAATGAAAGGAGAAATTAGCACACTCAACATGGAGGAGGATTTTGTGTGCTTATGTGTTTATGTGTTAGGATTAGAATTTTCTTTTATTTAGCATATAGAATAGGCACACACACACACATGCATTTGCATCCGTATGGCATATGAATCATTCATGAAAGCATATGAATCAATAATAAAAGTAAAAGGTAAAAAAATAATGGTGAAAATGGAGAAAAAGTTGTTAAAATGACTAAAATAAATATGATTGTAGGTAAAACATAGAATCAACTACGAGCATAGCCTGGTCAGAGATTCTACTGCAAGACTAGTGAGAAAAGAGATGGCACAAGAGGCTAATGCACGGGAGATGGCAGAGTTTAGGACAATGGTGGAACAGCAAGCGGGACAAATGACTAGAATGATGACCATGATAGAAGCACTAGCGCGACAGCAGCCAGGCAATGATCCTCCTCACAGGGATGAAGATTGGTTTGATGAAACAGAAGGGATTGAAGCAAGGGAGAAACTAGAAAAAGAAAGGGCTGAGAAAGACAAGTTGATGACTGAGAAAATGGAGAAGTTGGAAAGGGTGGTCCGAAAGGCCCATGGAGTTGACACCTATTTGTTGGAGTTGGAAGGGTTGTATGAGGGGGTTTGTGAGGTATTGCCCGCAGGATTTAAAATGCCTGTATTCGACAAGTTTGATGGAACAGGGAACCCTCGTAGCCACATCAGAATGTGTATAGGGGCATTTCAGCCTAGCGGTCTAAGCACGGTCATGATGGCAGTCTTGTTTCAACAGACGTTGACTGGGGCTGCTTTGTCTTGGTATCTCACTCTGGAACCAGGGAAGACTAGAAATTTGGAAGAACTGGTAAAAGCATTTGTGGCCCAATACGAATACAATCAAAATCTGGATGTTACTATCAGGGATTTGGAGACTACCCGACAGGGGAACAAAGAATCTTTTGCTGAATTTCTAAGCCGATGGAGAGGAAAGGCTGCTAAGATGATACAAAGGCCGACTGAAAAAGAGCAAATCCGAATGCTGATGAAGAACCTCCAACCCGTCTATCAGGAGAAGATGAGGTTCCAATCCCTCAATACCTTCACCGAGGTGTTCGATATAGGAACCAGAATCGAAGATGCGATACAGGAAGGGGTCATTAAAAAGGAGGAGCCAGTGAACAGGTATAGACGACCGAACTATGGAACAGGAGGAGGACATTCGGGAGGTCATTCAGGGTCTACGAATGTGAACGCGCTGAGCGAACCTGAGAAAAAGTTTGATGTAACCAGAAATTACCCAAAGAGGGGAGGGGATAAGCCTTTACGGAGCTTTTTAGAGTTTGGAGTATCTTTGTCAACGGCTCTCGATAGGCTGGTAGCAAAAGGACATCTTCGCCTACTGGAGCTGCGACCCAGACCAAATCCACCACCTCCGAATTTTAAATCTGATTTATATTGCAAGTTCCATCAGGAACAGGGGCACTCAACTGACCGGTGTTTAAGACTAAGGCGTGAGATTCAAGATTTGATTGACAAGAAAATAATATCTGAACCACCCACCAACCCGCCAAATGTTACCAGAAATCCGCTACCAGAACATCATGCCGTGCCACCACCCAGAATTTACTACTTGGGAAATGAGGAGAGCTCTTTTGACCCATCAGCATTGATCACTAAGTTGGGAAGTCCGAGAAAAGCTTATCAGATGTTGGAGGGCTCGCAAATCTGCACTCTAAAAGGGTTGGTAGATGAAGACAAAGGGAAAGAAATAGAAGGGACTGTTGACGCAGATTGGTGGGCACCAGAAGCTGACAATTCACTTTGGTACAAAGGGGACGGTATTCAGGATCCTAATAAAGTTAAGGAGGACCTTTGGTATGAAAGTGAGGAGGAAGGTTTGAAAATTATTGAAGCACAAGATAGACTTTGGGTCAAAGAAGGTATTAGTCACCTCACACGATCTGGGAGGCATTTTAAACCGCACGAACTTGAGGAGGATCACCCGGAACAAGAAATGAATAAAGGAAAAGGGAAACTGAATGAGGAAGAAGAGGAGGACAGAGTCTTAAGACAGATGAAGAAGACATAGGCAAATATCACTATTTGGGGGTTGCTAATCGCTTCCAAGCGTCATAGGCAAGCAGTCCTTGACGCTCTCAATCAGTCGGATGTTTCCATCGATGTTACTCCGGAAGATCTCATCGGCATGATCGGCAGAAGCCCAACCCTGGCTATATCATTCTCTGAAGCTGACTTACCTCCTGGGGGACCTGTTTTCAATAAGTCGTTGCACATCACCGTTGAGTGCCTAGGAAATTCTCTGCCTGCTTGCCTCGTCGACAACGGGTCTGCATTAAATGTATGCCCTTTTCGAACAGCTAAAAGGATGGGGCTCGATGAATCTACATTTATACCATCGGAACAAAAGGTGAGGGCTTATGATAATACTCTACGGGCAGTGATGGGGATCATCTTTCTGAATCTCTCTGTCGGGACTGGTGAAAGGGAAACAGAATTCCAAATCATTGACATTCCTGCATCATTTAACTTGCTTTTGGGAAGGCCGTGGCTTGATAGTTTGGGTGCCATTCCATCAACCATCCATCAGAAAGTTAAGTATATTTGGAAAAACAAGGTATGTGATCTTCTGGGGGATAGCTGGATAAATGTGTCTGGGGCCTCATCAAGTGCTCCAATTTTAGAAGTACAGATACAAGAAGGTGAAGCAAGTTTGGGTGGGTTTGAGTTCATTAACGTCATAGAAGAGGGGAAGCCGAAGGAGTTTTTACCACTGTATTTTGATCAATACGCCAGTCCATTGGTGGCCGGGATCATGAGAAAAATGGGGTTCTTCCCAGGGATGGGTTTAGGTAAGAAACACCAAGGACTATCAGAATTCCCAAGTATCGTCACACAAACCCACACTCATGGGCTAGGATACTCGCCAACCAAGGAAGAGTCGAAGAAGAAGAAGAAAGCAACGGATGCACCGATGGAACCATACCTGAAAACTCTTAATGGGTACTTCGTCAAGCAGGGAGAAGATTTTCCGTTTTGTGGTTTTCCAGAGCCGTGGATGGATGAAGCAGAGAAGTGTAGGAAGCCAGGACTCAAGATTTTCTTTGCGCATGACTTTTCTGAGTATGAGGACCCTTATCTTCAGTAACCTGAAAAATCTGCTGTTACTCAGGACTGGGTCTGTACTATGGATGGCTTGGCAATGAAGAACCTGCTAGAAGGAGGATATAAGAAGATCGAAAAAGGGAGCTCTGCAGAGATCAAAGATGAAGGTGAGAAGAGTCGGGATAAAGAAGACAGTAATGAGAATAAAGAAACGGAGAAACCAGAGTACAAAGGGAAGCCAGAAGAAGTGGAAATAGAAGAGATTACTCAGGAAGAGGAACGGGAAGATCATTTCATAGCTGATATGGGAGGAGAAAGCAAGAAAGAGTGGGTCTTTGAGTCTAGTGATAGGTACCCCCCTCACCCAGAGTCTGTATTGGCCCAAATGAGGCGTCTTTCCATTTCTATGTCTGTTGTAATTGCTCCCAAGAAAGTTAATGAAAATGTGACTAATTCTGCTTACTTGACTGCGCATAATAATAACTGTGATGCATGTAATGAAAGTGATGAAATACCCCATGAATTGCAAAAACTAATTGAAAAAGAAAATGAACCTGCATGCAAAATCATGGAAAGCACTTTAACCATTAATTTGGGAAATGAAGACAATCCACAAAATGTTTCTATTGGCTCCACACTTAATAATGAGGAAAGCGAAGAATTAATCAATCTATTAAGAGAATTCAAAGATGTCTTTGCATGGTCCTATGATGATATGCCAGGAATTGATCTAGAAATTGTCCAACACCAGATTCCCCTTTTTCCAAATTCGAAACCCGTGAAACAAAAATTGAGGCGAATGAGGCCTGAATGGGCGCTTAAAGTGAAAGAGGAGGTTGAAAAGCAACTGAAGGCTGGATTCTTGATTGTAACCGAGTATCCTGATTGGGTTGCCAATATTGTACTGGTTCCTAAAAAGGATGGTCGTGTTAGGGTTTGTGTAGATTTCCGAGATTTGAACAAAGCTAGCCCGAAGGATGATTTCCCTTTACCCCACATCGACGTATTAGTAGATAATACCGCAGGGCATGAACTTCTATCTTTCATGGATGGGTTTTCAGGGTATAACCAGATCTTGATGGCACCAGAGGATAGAGAGAAAACAAAATTTATCACACCTTGGGGGACTTACTGTTATAGAGTTATGCCGTTTGGGCTTAAGAATGCAGGTGCAACTTACCAGAGAGCTGCCACCACATTATTACATGACATGATTCATAAAGAAGTAGAAGTATATGTGGATGACATGATAGTAAATTCCAAAGAAAGGGGAGGGCATCTGGAGGCATTAAGAAAGTTTTTTGGAAGGCTGAGAAAGTTCGGGATGAGGCTAAATCCGCAAAAATGCACCTTTGGGGTCACCACTGGGAAACTACTAGGGTTTCTGATCACCCAGAGAGGAATTGAAGTAGATCCCACCAAAATCCAAGCTATAGCCGAAATGCTGCCACCAAGGAATGAAAAAGAGTTGAGAGGATTCTTAGGAAGAATACAGTTCATCAGCCGCTTCATATCCAAACTCACCATGACCTGTGACCCGTTGTTCAAATTATTGAGAAAGGGGGAAAAGTTCGAATGGGATAACCAGTGCCAAAAAGCCTTTGAAAAGATCAAAACCTACCTTCAAAACCCACCTGTTCTATCACCTCCTAAGCCCGGGAAACCTCTATTGCTATACCTATCCATAACCAAGAACTCAATGGGGTGTATGTTGGCCCAAGAAGAAGAAGAGGGGCGTGTGGAAAAAGCCATATATTACTTGAGTAAGAGGATGACTGGGTATGAGTTGAACTATTCACCGTTGGAGAAAGCTTGTTGGGCCCTAGTTTGGTGTACCCGTCGCCTTAGGCATTACATGCTAGCCTTTCCTATCACCCTGATATCCCGAATGGACCCACTCAAATACCTCTTTGAAAAACCTGCCCTGACCAGTAGGATATCCCGTTGGACCATGATGCTAGCTGAATTTGATATTAGATATGTCACTTCCAAATCTGTCAAGGGGAGAGCTGTCGCCGAGTATTTAGCCGACCTCGCCATAGAATCCGAAGAAAGGGGAGAATTTAAGTTTCCAGATGAAGAAGTAATGGAAGTAAAAGAGAACCTTTGGAAAATGTACTTCGATGGAGCGGCTAATCAAATAGGATATGGGGTAGGGATTATCCTCGTATCACCGAGCGGTGTCCCCACTCCCTTGGCCATTAAGCTCAAGTATAATTCGACTAATAACACGGCAGAGTATGAAGCCTGTATAATTGGGATGGAAGCAACCTTGACTTTGGGAGTAGAGAAGATCGATGTTTTCGGAGACTCTAATCTAATAATATCACAAGTGAGGGGTGACTGGAGAATAAAGCATGAGAAGTTGAGACCTTACCATGAATACCTAGAGAGCCTGAAGGTGCATTTCAAAAGAATTTCGTTCTATTACCTTCCCCGTGAGGAGAACCAATTGGCAGATTCCCTAGCAACCTTAGCCTCAATGATCCAAATTCCTATAGGAGTCTCCATGATTCCTTTGTCTATAGAAGAAAGAACCCGACCTTCGTATGAAATAATCGCCGCCATTGAAGAAGAGGGAGAAGTTGAGATACCATGGTATATAGATGTTTGGAACTTTGTTGAGAAAGGAGAATATCCCGGAGGAGCTTCAGAGAAGGATAAGAGAGCGATTCGTAGATTGTCAGCTCAATTTGTAATCTATGCGGGAAAGTTGTGGAAGAAGTCCTACACCGGTTATAATTTAGAATGTCTATATGGAAGGGAAGCAGGGAAAATGATGGAAGAAGTACATGAAGGAGTCTGTGGGCCCCACATGAGCAGACATATGTTGGCCAAAAAGATAATTCCGCAAGGATACTATTGGACGACTTTAGATAAGGATTGTTGTGAGTATGTTAAGAGATGCCATAAATGTCAGGTTCATGCAAATTTAATGCATACCCCACCTTCCCAGCTCTATAGCATGACCACCCCTTGGCCATTTTCTGTGTGGGGTATTGATATCATCGGAGAAGGAACTCCGAAAGCTTCAAATGGGCACCGGTACATAATTGTGGCAATAGACTATTTTACCAAATGGGTAGAAGCGACATCATACGCAACTTTGAAGGCAAAAGATGTGGTGAATTTTATCCAGAAGAATGTAATCTGCAGGTACGGGGTGCCAAATGAGCTTATTTCTGACCACGGGAGTCATTTTCAGGGAGAGGTTATTCCATTCCTAGAGAAGTATAGGATCACCCACCACCAATCCTCACCATACAGACCACAAACAAATGGAGCAGTAGAGGCCGCAAACAAAAATGTGAAAGCCATCCTGGGAAAAATGACGGATACGTATAGGGATTGGCATGAAAAATTACCTTTCGCTTTGTGGGGATATCGAACTTCTGTGAGAACCTCAACCGGGGCTACACCATACTCATTGGTCTACGGGATGGAGGCTGTTTTACCGGTGGAAGTTGAAATACCATCTCTAAGAGTTCTGGCAGAATGCGAGGTAACTGAACTGGAATGGTTGCGGGGGAGATATGAGGAATTGATGTTATTCGATGAAAGGAGGTTGGCTGCTGTAAACCATACTTGGGGATATCAGAAAAGGATAGCTCGTGCTTTCAACAAAAAGGTTCGCCCAAGGAAGCTTGCTGAGGGCGACCTGGTCCTCAAAGGACTTAAAGCGCCCGTTTATGACCCACGAGGAAAATTCAAACCCAACTGGGTCGGACCATATATCATCAAGACACTCCTCTCCGGGGGAGCTGCCTATCTCATGGACCTAGATGGAGTTGAGTTTAAACAACCAATCAACCTCGATCGCCTCAAAAAATACTTTGCTTGAAACCTTGTCTTTCAAAACCTCCAGAATAGATGAACTACGCTTGACCTGATTCCCGGTAGGGGATACGTAGGCAACCTGCTCGGTTCGGTCACAAAATAAAAGATGTCTGTGTGTTCTTTCTAGCCGTGGCTGAACTACTGCGGACCTGATACCCGTTCGGGGATAAGTAGGCGGGCTCACAAGGCCCTCGGTCCAAAACCCAAACAAATTTAAGAGCCCCAAGTTTTCACCATGTCAAACTAGGGGCAAACTTGCGTTTGCCCTAGAACCGCATCTAAATCTCGAAACCAGGGGCAAACTTCGTTTGCTAGAGCCGATGAACCCAGACAAAGCTTAAACCCATTTCTAGATATACTGGCTATCAAAATATGCATCATGTGGAAACAAACAAGAATTCATTACATAGAGAGATTAAAACTAAGCAAGATTCATGAAGGAGTAATAAAAGCCGAAGGAGGCATTGAGGGGAAAACTGTTCAT
Source organism: Hydrangea macrophylla (assembly GCA_033977485.1). NCBI lineage: Eukaryota > Viridiplantae > Streptophyta > Magnoliopsida > Cornales > Hydrangeaceae > Hydrangea > Hydrangea macrophylla. The sequence continues at coordinate 4,095,400 of CM066990.1, read as the reverse complement.
AACCCAGAGAAATTAAAGAAGTGCTAACTTTGATTCTTCATGATCAGGGCATTTTCGGAATAAAAAAAAATGCATCACAGAAGATAAACCTAGCCAAAGTTAAGCAGAATTTGTCAAAACTTTTAAAATTTTGCTTCGTTCCTTTTTACTTTGTCTATCTGAAAGCTACCCCCTGACCAGAGACTGAATCTCAAGCAAATACTTTGCGGTCGGGACAACTGAAGTTGGAATCCTCCGAAAGGGAGCTGATACCCTATCATGCCAAGCCTCTACGAATATCCTCACTGTCGAAGGACGTAGGGCAGAGCTCCTCGAGAAATCAGCAGTAATAACATCGGGGACATCTTGGAGCAAGCCGAATTGGCGGGCTACCTGGCTGGGAATGTAAAAGGTGGCAACTCGCAGACCAGTCAACCAAATCCCGGGGCGCCCAGGAAGACGTACCGCGACAAAGCAATAAGACCAGCGAGGGCATATCCAACAGATGTCCTCGTAACTCAAGCCTCGAAACCAAGCAAGCCAGCTGGTAACTGTGCGGGAGGGGTAATGAACGTCCATGCGATCATAAGAGAGCAGTCTCCCGAGGGGAAGGGGAGCAAAGAAGCCCAAGTGCTCGATGAGCCAAATCTGTAAAATATGGGGTGACCCCGAAAGCAGCATCGATTTCGCGGTATGTGCATGATCCAGACCTAGAAAAGTCTCCCCCAGAACGAGCATAACAGCACTCCGCATCTCTCGGAGGCCACATACGATCGGAATCAGGATATCAGTGGAAGACTGAAATAAGAAGTGTGAAAGCATCGCCAGAGAAAGGGCGTTCCGCCTGATGACCTGATACCTCCTATCGTCAGGATCGCCAATGGGTGCATAAGTGGAGGAGAGGCGGTCGAAATCAATATGACAATCATGAACAAGGGAGCCGGCAGCGCCCCGAGAAATGCCAAGAAGGGCCGATAAATCCTGAATATATCCTGCCTGGATCTGTGGAATAATCAAATCGGCATACGGATTGGTGTGAAGGATGGCGCTAAACTCCTCAAAGAGGGGACAGACCTCCTCGTGACCAAACCGAAAGACGTGAAGAGAAGGATCCCAGCACATGATAACTGCTCGAAGCAAGTCCTCATCCAGAGCTGTATGACGAAAAGCGAAAAGGTCCGTCAGTCTGTGGGATTCAAGGTTGAGTCGATCTATGCCAGAAAGGGAATCCATCCATGGGTACAGGATGTCGGAACTGATAAGGGCCATGAAGAAAGGAGGGAGATATAAAAAGAAAAAGTTTGAACGCAAAGAAGGCAAAATGGCTCTAGAAATCATGAACGAACCTAGGAATGGGTAAATGGCAGCTTATATAGAAAAAGGGGCCGGACCGGCACTCGATGTAAAGCGGCGGCACTCACTGAGTGCCGGCCGGCAATTACTCAATGCCGCACGGCATTCACGGAGTGCCGCCCAGCCTCACCGAGTGCCGGCCCAGGTTTAAAAGGCACATGGGTCATTTTGTAACTTCAATCAGCCCAAACCTGCACAGAATTTGAATAAAAATGCTGCCAATCATCATTTTAAGCACCATTGTTTGCATCACTCGTTAAAATAAAGCCAAGAGAGGGTATTCATAATCTAAATAAGCAAAAGGGATAAGATTCAGGAACTAATACGGGGAAGCAATCAAGCATGAATATAAACAAATTCAAAATGGGCACGCAGGCCACCATGCATGAGTATTGCTAAGTTCGCCTAGATAAGAGAATTCGAAATTCTTTTGTCCTCGCAGGGACATAACATAAAGGAGATAAGCTATCCTCGTCTACGACGAGGATTCCTTCTGGGCGTTTGCTGAGCTGCCTGACCTCTCCCAGCTCCGCCATCGCCTCCATCTCCGCCATCGCCTCCATCTCCGCCATCACCTCCATCACCTCCATCTCCATCACCTCCTTGGTAGCCGCCGCCTTGGCCACTATCGCCAGCACCTCCCTGATAGCCGCCACCCTGGCTCAATTGGAACTCCTGGATTTGTCTCCTCAGAGCCGCCATCTCAGCTTCCTGTAAGAAAAAAACAGGCGAAATAAGTAATGCAAAAAAAAAAAAAAAAGAGAGAGGAGAAAGGAAAAGAAGAGAGGGAGTGTAATACCATAGCTCTAGCCTGAAGATCGGCGTTGGTCCTTGCTCCATCAGCCTGAAAAAAAAAAAAAAAAAAAAAAGGGAAGGAGAAAGAAAAGAGAGAATTAGAATGCAGTTTTTAGAATAAAGGTGATCATTTGGATTCTTTTTGAAGATAAATAAAAAAATCTTTTGAGTTTTATGGCTGTTTGATTTTTTGCAAATAAAAAAAAAAAAAAAGAAGAGAATTTTGTTCCAAACAAAAAGGGATTTACCCTCCATTCACGTCCATGAATCCAGTGCTGGACGGTGTGCGCATATGACAGACCCTCTTCAGCATAATCCCGGGGGATTGTATCATATTGTAGAGGGATAGTCGGGACATTCTAAGTGTAAGGGGTCAACTGATACATGGTCTCTTGACCCATGTCGACCATGGGAACGCTCTAATTCCATTGCGGAAGGGCTGGGGGTTCAGCGACCCCAGGAACAGGCTGCAAATAAGAGTTTTTTTTAACTTAAAAGATTGAAAAGGAATGGAAAGCAGAAATGAAAGAAATATACATATGTGAATAAGGTTTGTTACCCGGACGACATCCATAAGGGGAAAATTGTGCATAAGAGAATTCAATCTAAAGGCTGCATAACCATCGGGGCCGTCCAGAAGATTTGCAATGTTCTCCCCGTCTAGAGCAGCCACCAGATCGTCATGATCCAGGGTCTCTGTGCTCCTTATAGTAGCTGGAGGGACCCACGGCACATAAAAGTTTAGGGCAGCAAGAGACTGCCTAGTCACCCTCTCACCAAGATACCATTCCCGGCACGCCTCACCCACCATCAGAACCCTCAATCTAGAATAGGCCACCGCCGCCAGAATTGCTTCACTTGCCTCTGGGAGGGCCGCTGCCCACGGGTTCCATATCACATGAATCTCACGCAAATTAATGAGGAGGTTACGGTAGCCAACAAAATCATGAGCCCCGACTTTTCGGCCCGTTGCCTCCTTCCTCCACTTCAAGCCCTGAGGCATGATAGCCGCCTCGCTATCCCGAGTACTGGGAGCTCTCATCCAGAGGTATTCATGCGACCATATCTGCAAGGCAAAATAAAGAGGCAAATTCAGTTTTCAAGATTGGAGGAAATGAATGCAATAAAAATAAAAGGAATAAGGATGAAATGAATGAATAAATAAATAATAAAGTTGAAGCTTTACCTCCCAAGCTCTCCAGTACCCGCCCGTGGAGGGGAAATTTCCCCTAGAAACCTCACTCATGTGATTATAGAGAGTGGCCAACCCTGCCCCTCCCCAGTTGTATTAGGAGATGTGACCGACGTCTGTGAGTGATGCCAAATATCCAAGACTGATTGTGTCACCCTTTGTACTCATCAGCGAGCAACCCAGCACATACATGATGAAGGCCCTGACCATTTGATCGTCAGTAAAGGCCTGATCCTTGAAGGTATCCAGGAACCATTTTGCGGGAACTATGAAATCCCTTGGATGAGCCCCAAGCAAGTCAATAATTTCTTCATGACGGTTCTGAAGATCGTCATAACGAGCAATAGGGAGGCCACCAAATGGGACGCCAGTGATCATGGCGAAGTCTAAGGGAGTCATCGTCATCTCCCCGAAAGGCATGTGGAAGGTGTTCGTCGTGTCCCACCACCTTTCCGCCAAGGCTTGAATGTGGGTCCGGTCATTTGTACTCTTCTCCAGAAGCAAAGCAAAGAGCCCAAATCCAGCATTGTTGACAAAGGTTCTCACATCATCAGAGAGCTCCACATACCACCTTCGGCCATGGGCCATGCTCCCATGACCCTTGAGGACAAATTCTGGAGTCTGCAAAAAAAAAAAAGAAAAAAAAGAAAATAAGAAAAGGAGGGAATAATAAATGTTTTCTTTTGGGATTCAAGCAATGCAATTTAGTGAATAAGGAAAATAATTCCCGAGTCTAAGCGACTCGTTGATTTGAAAATAATGAAATTCTTTGGAGTCTAGGCGACTCGTTGATTTGAAAAATAATGAAATTCTTTGGAGTCTAGGCGACTCGTTGATTTGAAAAATAATGAAATTCTTTGGAGTCGAGGCGACTCGTTGATTTGAAAAATAAGAATAAAATTCTTTGAGAGTCTAAGCGACTCGGCGATTTGAAATAAAAGGGGATCTCTTGTGAAGTCTAAGAACAAAAATGTTTGTGGGTCGTAAGCAATGATTGGATTTTAGGTTCATTCAAAATATTAAGCATACGCAAAATTCATCCAGATTAGCACAACCGCCCATTAGCAATGAATAAATGGAATAATGAAATCAGTGTATCCAACCAAGGGCAATAATAAAAAGAGGGGGGCACAATACCAAACATTGAATCCTAATCATGAAAGAGGGGATTGGTGAATAGTTTGAATTTTCAAACATGCATGCATTGATTATCATATACATTGGCATAGAAAGGGGGGGAGGGCATTCATGCATGCATTACTCATCATTCATAGCACTACATTGCATTATCTCATCATAAGCATAAAGAGGGAAGTTTGGGAGTGTACCAATTGATTGAAGGCCCGTGCCGAGAGATGTGCCCCGGGATCGGCAAGTAAAACTGATGAACTGTGGACTGGATTGGGTTTGTATTTCTTCTTAGGAGGGCCATAAGACCCTGAACCACTAGCCATGGGGAGAACTACAAACAAAGAAAATGTTTTTCATATGAGAGTTTTGGGGGAGGAAAGTAAAATACCATGGGGATAACTATGATTCCACATATAAAATCAAGCAAAGATGTAATCTTTATGTGAACTTACCTTGATTATGAATGATTCTTGAAGAGAAGATCAAAAGAGAATGGAGTTGTGGAGAGGAAACCCGAAGCAAGAAGAGGAAGAGATTGAAAAGAAAGAAGAAGAGGCCTAGTAGTCTTTTATAAACTGCCAGTCAGGCCGGCACTCAGTGAAAAAGGGGCCGGCATTCACTGAATGCCGCCCGGCATTTGGTGATAGCCGGCCGGCACTCCGTGAGTGCCGGTTCCTTTTTGCCGAGTGCCGTCGCGTTGTCAAATGGCTCTTTTACCCCTGATTTTCACTATTTACAAAAGAACCCCCGAATTTTGCTCCCATATCCTTATAAATTTTCCCTCGTTTCAAAAAGACCCCCAAGGTTTGAAAAATGAGTTTTAAAGCCCTCTTGTAAATGGGAAGTAGCCCCTGCTTGTTGAAAATTTTGTCAAGGAACACCCGTTTGCAATAAATTAGTTAATCAACTCTGGATTTCTATGAAATTGAATTTGATTGAGGTCTAATTGACTCCTGATTTTGGAAAATAGGAAAATTGAATCTGATTGACTCCGGATTTCCTTGAAAGTTGAATTTGATCAAAACCTAATTGACTCCCAATTTTGAAAAAAAAAAAAGAGGAAAATTGAGGTTGTTCGACTCTAGATTTCTCTAAATTTGAAACTGATTAGAGTCTAATTGACTCCAAGTCTTGAAAAAAGGAAGAAAAAGAAGTAAGTTGAGTCTGGATTTCTTTAAATTTGAATTTGATTCCAAATTTTGGAAAATAAGAGATTTAAGTCTATTCAACTCCGGATTTATCTGGCAGTCAATTAGACTCTCAATTTTGGAAAATTGATTTGATATGAGCGGGGTTAGCTCTATCCCTTTGAAAAATAATTTGGTTTGAGCTTGATTGGCTCCAATTCGTTAGAGCATGGTGTGTTCGAGCTTAATTGGCTCCGATCCTTTTAATGGAGTATCTGGTATGAGCCTAATCAATTCTAAATTTTGGAAAGTCGATATGGTTTGAGCTTGCTTCGGCTCCAGCTATTTGAAAGACAATTTGATCTAAGCTCGGATGACTCCAATTTTGAAAAATGTGATCTGGTTTGTGATCTGATCAACTCCAAAGTTCAGAAGAATGAATTGATTTGAGAAGTTAAGATAATCTGATGGACCATCGAATCCCAGAAATGAAATGGATACGCATTTGAGTATTTCCAGATCTAGGAAAATTGGAAAATAAATCTTGAAAAGGAGAGTAACTCAAAAAGGGGAAAATAAGAGTTGAGTTTGACTTTGCATAGAAGAAAAATGCATCTGCTTCTCTGATCTTCACCAAACAAATTTGTCGATCAGATGATTTTGGGAGGTTATGGAGCGTAAGGCATGAAGTGGCTCAATCTTTCAGCGTGCTACCTGATTCGACCTAGTCGATCAGATGATTTTGGGAGAATATGGAGCGTAAGGCATGAAGCGGCTCAATCTTTCAGCGTGCTACCTGATTCGACCTAGTCGATCAGATGATTTTGGGAGATTATGGAGCGTAAGGCATGAAGCGGCTCAATCTTTCAGCGTGCTACCTGATTCGGCTTAGCCGATCTGATGATTTTGGAAGATTATGGAGCGTAAGGCATGAAGCGGCTCAATCTTTCAGCGTGCTACCTGATTCGACTTAGTCGATCAGATGATTTTGGGAGATTATGGAGCGTAAGGCATGAAGCGGCTCAATCTTTCAGCGTGCTACTTGATTTGGCTATGGAGTATAAGGCGCAGGGCGCATCTCAGTCAATCAGACAATTCTCATATGCATATGAAATGTATATACATCAGTCATAATGTTCCTAGAGTAAGACGGTATCATAATAGGATGATTCGATGTATATGGTGCATTTCTGATAATAGAAAGAGTAACGCGACTCAGGATCATCACGTTTGGGAGCATAAGGTATAAGATTGCATGAGCATGTGCATCACGATAAGATAGGTGCATTCATCTGTGTGACTACCTGCGTTGGTGTATTGTTGTCCTTTGCCCGAACTACGTCCTGGTCTGATTCCCATTGGGATACGTAGGCAGCTCACCTTTGAGCACGACCAGCATTTGGCTATCTGCACACCCGATTTTGCAACGCACTTTTGTTTTTACCTGGATTCGACTATTTGGTCAAAGGCTTGTCTTTCACACAGGCTTTGACATTCGCTTGTGATATGCGTTGCTTCACGAGCTCTGTCAAAGAGGGGCAAACTGTAGACACCCCAATTTTGACCAAACGTCAAATCCAGGGATTGGTTACGTCTCAAAGACCGATGATGATGATGTCCGTGACATTCGAGGATTTTTCCAAGAAATTCAAAATCTTCAAGAAAAATTTTTAGAAAATAATAAAAATGATAAAGGGAGAGGATTCAGGCATTCGGGAGGGAAACCCGAACGACGAAGAACGTGTGAGAAACCCAGTCTGGAAATCCATTTTATTTTAAAGAAAAAAAAGAGAATTTATAAACAAAAAAACAAAAAAAGAAAGATAGAAAGAGGGAGTTTCCTTGAAAATAGGAAGGACAAAATAAATGAAAAGATTTTTGAAAAAGAGAAAATACAAAAAAGAAATGGTATATTCAAAAATATACCATGTACATGGTTGATACCACGCACATGGGAGATCTTAATGCAAATATATACATACATAAAATAAAAAAATTTTGTTTACACCAACATACTTTTGAAAAATCAAAAAGAGGGACAAAATTCAGTTAGTCCCGGCACGCGGAAAACGCGGCGGCACTCACTGTTTGCTGCCCGGCACTCACTGTTTGCCGCCCGGCACTCAGTGAGTGACGCCGGCACCCAGCGAGTGCCGCTGGCTGTAACAGACTGCATCTTCTCACATGTTTTAGAAGAAAACCTTGCACATGGGTTTCCACCCGAATTTACCCATCTATCCCTGGAATAAAGGCCGTCTATATAAACAAAACCTCCTCTTCCATTTTGAGGACTTGAACTTGAAAATCAAGAGATACATACATACAAGAATCATATAGATTTTTAGAGAGAGAGAAGAAGAATTTCTTGAAGAGCTTGAAGAATTTGAAGAATCTTGAAGAGAATTTGGGAAATCTTGGAAGATCCTCACAAGAAGTTGAAGAAATACTTGAGGTCCTAGAGGTAACCTCTTAATCCTTGATAGATTTAGGACCATTCAATCACAAGTTCATAGTTCTAGGAACTTTTTCGCATTTTCAAAACCTCTCTTCTTATCCCATTTCATCACACACCACCAAGAACTTGTGATTGAATCTCATGACATTTCATCAATTTGGATGTAATTAGCTTTGGGTTTAAGACAAATTCAACTTTAAAGAGTTTGTATCCTTAGTCTTCTAAGTAATCCTTGATTTTTCTTATTTCTATTTCATTAAAAAGGTGCATGAGATCTTCCATATCTCATTGAACCTCTTTGAGTTTGATTATTTAATTTCCTATGATCTTATGATCTATATGGAGATTAGAATGAATCATAGTCTTAATCTACATATAATTAGTGAGATTCAAGTCTTAATTCATGACTTGAATCTCTTCATTAAGAAATCTTATGGAATCCTTACTATATTCCAATGAGGTTTGAGTAAATTTTAACTTCATTTAATCTCCAATGACCATCAAATGGTAGGAGTAGTGATTTGAATCCAAACTTTTATCCATGGATTTAAGTTCATTGTTCTTTGGATCTTGTGACATCCATGCTATACTTCATTAAAACCTATGAGCATATATGCCTCATAGTCTCCAATGACCATCAAATGGTAGGAGAAAATGGGTTAGTTCAAGTCTACTCCCATGGCTTGGACTAATTTTTCTCTTAGGTTTTAAGAAGTCTTTCATACTTCATCTAAAACCTACATATGAGTATGTCTCTAACTCCAATGACCATCAAATGGTAGGAGTGATAAGTTGAATTCAAACTTGGGTCCATAGGTTTGAGTTCTTTATTTGAGGATTTTGTGAGGTTCATTTCAATACTTCATTAAGATCCATAAGTGTAGTATGCCTCATAGTCTTCAATGACCATCAAATGGTAGAAGAAGTAGTTTGGTTTGAGTCCCAACTTCATGTTTTAATAGTTGAGGCCAATCAACAAACTTGAACTAGCAAGACAAAAACAGTGGGTTCACAAACTATTTTTGATCAAAGATTTTTAGTTTAAGATCTAACCGTTGAAATCAAGTGAAACCAACGGGAAAATATCAGTAACACATTGTTTTACCACTGTGATTTTTGTTTTAGCAAGATTTTGGGATTAGAGAGGTTTGATCATGATTTTTGTGAGCTAATCACAATCTGTCCAGAGTTCTAGAATGCTTTCAGAATAATAAGTCTGTTTTGAAATTAATAAATCAGAACCCTAATAAAGTTTTCGGGGTCTCAAATAATTTTTTATAAGTACCTTAATGTGTTAGGAAGGTACCCTAAAAAGATCTAAGTGTTTCTCATTTTTTTACTATTTTTAGAAAATCATATAAGATCTCTGGACAGAGAGTTGCAGAATCCTGAGTAAGGCCTAGTATTTTTCATATTCCCGGAGCTCTAACCGTTGAAACCTTTATTTTCTTTTTGGGTTAGAAACTAAACTCCCAGAGGCATAACATATCCAAAAATCAGTAAGATCCAAACATTGAAAGTATTTTATTTCCATTTTTGAACGTCTGGTCTGCTCTCTGTAAATCACAAAAAACTGCTACTGTTTTGTCTAATCTTATTTATTTCAACTCAAATGGTCTCTTAATGTCTTAGGACTCAAACCATGTTTTGAATAATGATAATTTATATTAAACCCAGAGGCTTAGGGATCCAAATTAGTGAATAAATTCATATCTCATTCTTGTTCATATTCATGCATTCATTCATACATGTTAATATTCATAAGTAGGACTTATCTCTTATCTAAGTTGTATTTAATTGAACATGACTTATGATTAATTACTTTTTGATACTATATCTTGTCTAAGGCATGTGTACTAACCTTTGTTTTATAGCGCATTTGAGGTACAATTTCTCAACCCTTCTCTAGTTTAATTTACTTCATTGATTTTAATTGATTTTTCAACCTCATGTGCGACACCTTAGCCTAGGTTTTGCCTTATGTGTATATATGTGTTAGAGACCTTTCTTAGGTTTATTTTTGCATGCATTGCACGTTTGATATTCGCGGCCGGATCCCGGGTATGTTTTCTAGTTCTCTATTGCATAATCATGATGTTTGCTAGTTGAATTATGTGACTTATGAATGATATTTTGCCATTAGCAATTTTGCACCCTTTCAACATGCTTGTGTAATGTATACCTATATATGTATTAATTGAGGGCATGCTTAGATTAATAACTTGATTAAAAAGGATGTTGAGTAGAGGCCTATCGTGAGATAGGATGAAAGGGGGTGTTTTAGTCCGCCGGGCTCCTTCCCCTTTCATTCCATAATCCCCGGACCCAGCTTATCTTTGGTTTCGCAAAAGATCAGTTTCCTTTTAAATGGTTTCTTAATTTTTCCTTTTAAAAATTAAGTGGCGACTCTTTGAATTTGAAAAATATTTGTTTTAAAAGTGGGTAAAATAAGAATAACCTGCGATATCCACAGTGGGGGATCGATATCATTGGTGAGATAGTTCCGAAGGCTTCCAATGGGCACCGATACATAATCGTGGTGATTGATTATTTTACAAAGTGGGTAGGGCAACCTCGTATGCAACTTTGAAAGCCAAGGACGTGGTGAGTTTCATTGAGAAAAACATAATTTGCAGGTATGGGGTCCTGAATGAGTTTATCTCCGATCATGGCAGTCATTTCCAGGGAGAGGTTATCCCGCTCTTGGAAAAGTATAAGATCACACGCCATCAATCGTCCCCGTATAGGCCTCAGACGAATGGAGCAGTAGAAGCAGCGAATAAGAATGTTAAAGCAATCTTGGGAAAAACGACGGATACATATAAGGATTGGCATGAGAAGCTGCCGTTTGCTTTGTGGGGATACCGAAGCTTAGTAAGAACTTCAACGGGCGCTACGCCATATTCGCTGGCCTACAGGATTGAAGCCGTTCTCCCAGTCGAGGTAGAAATACCCTCTCTTAGGATTTTGACAGAGTGTGAGATCACCGAATTAGAATGGGTACGAGGAAGGTATGAGGAGTTGATGTAACTCGATGAGAAGAGGCTGGCCGCAGTAAACCACACTCGGGGGTACCAGAAGAGGATAGCTCGTGCTTTCAACAAAAAGGTCCGCCCAAGGAAGCTTGCTGAGGGTGACCTGGTCCTCAAAGGACTGAAAGTGTCTGTTTATGACCCCAGAGGAAAATTCAAACCCAACTGGGTCGAGCCATACATCATTAAGACTCTCCTTTCTGGAGGAGCGACCTATCTCATGGACCTGGACGGGGTTGAATTTAAGCAACTAATTAACCTCGATCGCCTCAAGAAATACTTTGCTTGAAACCTTTCTTTTCAAAACCTCCTACCTCGATGAACTACGCTTAACCTGATTCCCGTTAGGGGATACGTAGGCAACCTACTCGGTTCGGTCAGTAAATAATCGCCTGATTGGCACTCTTCTTTGCAGCCTTAAAGCCGAACTACTTGGGACCTGACGCCCGCTTGGGGATAAGTAGGCGGGCTCTCCAAAGCCCTCGGTCCATACAAAAAACCTGTACTAAACCAGGGGCAAATTGGCATTTGCCCAGAATCACTTCGAAGCCCTAAAACCAGGGGCAAACTTCGTTTACTAGCCGAAGAACCCAGATACAAGACCCCCTTTTGGATCACCTGGCTATCAAATAAGTACTATAAAGAAACAAATGAGAATTCATGACATAGAAGGAGTAAAGCTTTAAGCAAAGAAAAAGTAGAGAGCCAAGAAAAGACATCGAAAGGAGAATTCTCCATAAAAGATTAATCGAAGGAGTAACCACTTTAATTAAGCATGTTAGAACTTTCCTAAAAGATAACAACATTTCTTGAAGAAAAAAGAAATTATTATTTTTTTTTTTTAAGGAAAATCACATTCAAAAGCGTAAAAGGATTAGGCAGGGTCTGTCAGAAAGTTTTGTGAAATGGCAAGCTTTTCCCTGTTCTCGTCTACTTTATTATGCATGTGTCTGTCAAGCTCGTCTCGCAACCAAGGCTTGGATCTCTAGAAGGTATTGGACAGTAGGCATAGTCGGAGCAGGAATCCTCAGGCACGGAGCAGCCATCCTGTTGTGCCAAGCCTCAATGAAAGCCTTCGCGATAGAAGGGCGCAAAGTGGACCCCCTGGTGAAATCGGCAGTCACAGATTCAGTAGTATCTTGCAAAAGTCCGAACTGACGGACAACCCGATCGGGAATGTAGAAAGTAGTAGTACGCAAACCCGGCAGCCAGATTCCAGGTTGCCCAGGAAGGCGTACAGCAATAGAGCGATGGGTCCACTACGGACAAACCCAGCAGATATCACTAGAAGAGAGGCCCTGAGCCAACCAAGCCATGCATCGGCGGATTGAAATAAGCTGTGAATCTCCATACGATCGTAAGGAATGACCCGCGAAGATGTGAAGGGTGTATAAAGAGATCCAAATGCTCCATGAGCCAAATCTGCAAAACAAAAGGTGCCCTGGCAGGTAACGCGGCTCCGGTAGCATGAGCATGGCCCAATCCAATCAGATTTTCACCAAGGACCAGCATAACTGTGCTCTTCATCTCCCTCAAACCACAGGCGATGGGTATGAGAATGTCGGAGGATGACTGAAAGAGAAAGTAAGAAAGCATAGCAATCGACAAGGTACTATGTCGGATGATCTGATACTCACCATCGTAAGGGTCCCCTATGGGAGCATAAACGGAAGAAAGGCGCTCAAAATCAATCTGCCTGTCACAAATAAAGGAGCCCGCTGCATTCCGAGATGTGTGGAGAAGAGTAGCTAAATCTCGGACATACCTGGCCTGAACTGGAGGAACCGTTAATTCAGAAGAAGGATCGGTGTGAAGAATGGCGCTGAATTCCTCAAACAAGGGGCAGATCTCCTGAGAGCCAAAATGAAAGAATTTGAAAGAAGGATCCCAACATTGGATGACGGCTCGAAGTAGGCCCTCATTCAAATTCATTCGTCAGAAAAAGATCATTCAGCCTGAAGCACTCAAAGTTAAGCCTATCAATGCCGGAAAGGGTATCCATCCATGGGAAAAGGATTTGGGAGCTGATGGGGGCCATTTTGGAAGAAAGTAAAGAAGAAAAGAGAAGTGTTTTGCGGAGCCTTGAGAAAGAAGGGGTATAAATAGGGGAATAAAGCTGCCTACCTACCCGCGGCACTCGGTAAAGTGCAATGGCACTCAATGAAATACCGTACGGCAGTCCGTGAATGCTGTTGCGGCATTCACTGACTGCCGCCGCCGCACTCACTGAGTGCCGCGGAAACCTAACCGAGTGCCGTTCTGGGTTTGTCATTGGCCAAGGTCTGTTTGTAACACGTTTAGCCCACCTGCAAACAGAAAACTAGATAGAAAACATTAAAACGTGCACATCATGAAGCACGTGCAACAAAGATCATTACATTTATTCATTCATTCATTCACTCACTTTCATTTCGCACTAAGAAAAAGAAAAATCAAAGCATTCAAAATTAAAATAAGGACGGGACCAAGCCATGGTCCCACATACGGCAAAAGAAGGACCAAGCTATGGTCACACATACGGTGAATAAACAGAACGAAAAAGATACCCAAGTACCTACCCTACTGGTTATCCTAAGCAGCCATCAAAATAAAGTGTATGCATATACAATCATCCGAATAAAAGTGTAAATCCACCCAAGACACTCAAAAGAAAAAAAAAAAAGTAAATAAAAAAAAATAATTAAAAAAAAAAAAAAGAAGAAGAAAAAGGAGGATCAGCCTCGGCCCCGGCTGCGAGTCTGGCGGGTCGTACGCCTGAGGGGCTCCTCCTCCGACTTTGTCCTGCTACCTCCACCGCTCCCTCCACGTCCGCCGCTACCGCCGCCTCTGCCTCTGCCGCTACTGGTGACCTCACCGTCGCCTCGGCCACGTCCAGCGCCGCTACCACCGCCTCGCCCCACGCCTCGTCCAACACCGCCATCCCCAGGAATGTCGCTGAGGGGAATGACGAACTGCTGAAGCCGCTGCTGGAGCTGCCCTACCTACTGGAACAGGACTCTGATCTCCTTCGTCTGAAATAAGAGAGGATAAGTCCAGAAAGTGTTGAAATGACGGATGAAATACTGAGAATAAAAGGAATAAAAAAATCATACCTGGGCCCTCAAATGAGCCGCGGCAGTCACCCGAGCCCCCTCAGCCTAAAAACAAGAACCAAAAATAAAGATTAGCAAAAGGAGAGGCAGTCAAAGTTGAAGTGAAAGAAAGGGATAAGTTTCTTACCATCCACTCTCGCCCAAGAACCCACTGCCTCACGCTGTGGGCATACGTCAAGTCCTCCTCCGCATTAGCACGCGGGACGACGTCATAGTGAAGGGGAATAGTAGGGGCACCCTGTGAAAGCCGGGGGATCGTCGTCAAGAAGGGCTCGCCAAGAGAGACGGTCGACATGGTCCAATCCCACTCGGGCAAGGCAGGAGGACGAGTCGCGGCAAGAACAGGTTGCAAACCAAAAATAACAAAGCATAAATAAAAACGAAAGGAAATTCATAAAAAAATAGTAATAAAGGAATCATTTGCTCACCCGAGTCACTTTCATCAGAGGGAAGTTCGGCATCAGCTTAGCGGCGCAGAATGCCGTATATGCTGTGGGGGGATCCACAAAGTCATGAATACCCAAGCCCATCAGAGCAACCGTCAGCTCGCTACCCTGGAGGGTGTCTGTGGCTCTCATAGAGTCGGGAGGAGGGAACGGCACAAAAAATCCAGGGGCCGCCAGTGACTGCCTAGTCACCCTCTCTCCTAAGTACCACGCCTGGCCCTCTGGCCCATCAAGGAGTCGCCTTGTCAGGTCATATCCAGCCGACTCTCGGATCTCCGCACGAGCCTCAGGAAGAACCCTAAGCCAGGGCTGCCAATGAACGTGCTGCTCCCTTAAGTTTGTCAGGAAGTTCCCGAACGAAATGAAGTCGTGGGCACCAGTCTTCTGCCCGACCCTATCCTTCGCCCATTTCAGCACCTGGGGCATGATAAGGGCGTCAGCATCACGTGTCTTAGGGCACATCATGCGAAGATACTCGTGGGACCAAATCTGTAATGCAAAATGAAGAAAATGGGTTAGTCTCACAATTTAAATAAGTTTCTAAAAATGAAATAAGTAATGGAATATAGAAAAGGTATACCTCCCACGCTCTCCAATAGCCACTGATGGAAGCCGGCCTGTCCCGGGAAATATTACCCATATGCCTGTACAAGATGGCTAATCCTGCACCAGCCCAGTCATACTCCTCGACCCGGTTCAGGTGCTCCAGGGACGCCACCAGGGAAACGTCCACCCGATCACCCTTGGTGCTCAGCAGAGAGCACCCCAGCATATACATGAGAAAGTCCCGGGCCATCTGCTCGTCGGTAAAACCTGGTTGGCCCCTAAATGTATCCATAAACCATCGGGCTGTGACCAGAGACTCCTCCAGGACCACTCCCAATAATGGCTCCACCTGGTCCCACTCCTGATCCTTCAGATACCGTAAGCGCTCTCTGCCGAAGGCAACCCCCGTGATCATCGAGAAGTCCAGAGGAGTCATCGTCATCTCCCCAAAGTTAAAATGGAAAGTGCTATTGGTGTCCCACCACCGCTCCGACAATGCATGAATCTGCCGCAAGTCATTGGAGCTCTTCGTCAAGAGTTTGACGAAGTCTCCAAACCCAGCAGCATCAACCAAGGCCCTCACCGTCTCACTGAGCTATGTGTACCACTCATACCCGTGGGTGAGGCTGCCATGCCCCTTCAGCACCTTGGACTGCAGCTGTAAGAAAGAATCACAAGTTTTTTAAATTAGTAATTGGATAAAAAGAAAAGTAAAAAATATATAAATAAATGAAACAGATGGTAAGTAAAGAAACAAAGAACAACGTCATGAAAAAGAGAGAGAAAAGGAAAGAAATAGAAAAAATCTGGAAATACTCGTAGAAATTTCACAAGCATGGCACTCATTTGCGTTCAGTTCAGCAAATGTTCACAAGATAATAAGAAGAAAAATAAAGGAAAGCACTCAATGTTCTGGTAAGGTTTCGAAGAAAGGGGAAAGAAAAGAATAGTTTGTTCACATTTTTTTAAATACATTCATACGAAGGTGCAAAAGAAATTTGAGTCAAAAAGAAGCACAGTTTTAAAGAGAAGTTCGTGAGAATAATAAAAGGCGTAATTTGAGTCATAAGCGGTTAAGAATCAGTATTGAATAATGAAAGGCGTTTGGAACGCTCAAGAAAATTCACGAGTTCAGCAAACACGAGTGAGAATAATAAATTGTGATTCATCGAGCATAATATTCATAAAGTTCATGTGAAGTAAAATGAAATGCGAGATCTTGAATAAAGTACGCGTGAAAATGCTGCAAGCATGGCATTTACATTTTCAAATGAGACATTCAAAGTCATGTTTCACAATACGTTCCATTAAGTTCTAAAAGGAGAAAATCAAAAAGAAAAAGGGAGCGTTTACCTCGCGCTTGAACGCGCGGACAGATAAATTCTCATCCAGGTCCCGGAGTAGGAGTGCGACGTCCGGATGGTGGGTGGCCCGTATACTTGGCCTTCTTCTTTCTCCCCGAACCGCTCGCCATAATCTGTCAAGGAAAAGAGAGAATTCGCGCGTTAGATTCACAAAAATTTCATAAAAACAAAGAAGTAAAACAGATTAATCAAGTTTTGATCAAGTAGAACTAACCTGAAGGCCCCGGTAGATCGATCCAAGCAAGAAAAGAAAAAGAGAAAATTTTCTCCAGAGAGGAATCGAGAGAGAGAAGATTGAGAGAATGAGAAAAATGAATTGAAACTGCCGGGTTTAGCCACTGCCGCTTAAACGCGGCACTCAGTTTTTCGTGCGCGGTAGTTGATGGACTGCCGGGAGGCACTCGCCAAGTGCCGCAACGGCACTCTGTGAGTGCCGCACAGTAGTCATAGACTGGCGCAAAAATCCGCGTGTGCCGTGGCTAAGTCGGTTTAAAGATCCTTCAGTTCCTCCCAAAAATTCAAATCAAGTCCCGAAAATTGAATTTGAGGCCCCCAAAATTTGCCCTCATTACACTTTTAGCCCTCGGGGTCATTTTAGGTTTAAGTTGGCTACATATTTCAGAATTTAGGAGTATATATGAGCCTATGGGCCCCCAATTTTTGAAAATTAAAAATATCTGAGCTCGTGGGCTCCTAATTTTGAAATTGAAAAGATTTGAGCCCGTGGGCTCCTAATTTTTGAAAAGATTAGAGCTTGTGGGCCCCCGATTTTTGAAAATTGAAAAAAAGATTTTAGCCCGGGGGCTCCCGATTTTGAAAATTGAAAAGATTTGAGCCCGTTGGCTCCCGATTTTTTGAAAATTGAAAAGATTTGAGCCCGTTGGCTCCCGATTTTTTGAAAATTGAAAAGATTTGAGCCCGTGGACTCCCGGTTTTGAAAATTGAAAAGATTTGAGCCCGTTGGCTCCCGATTTGTGAAAATTGAAAAGATTTGAGCCCGTGGGCTCCCAATTCTTGAAAATTGAAAAAGATTTCAGGAATATAACAAATTTATATTCTCGGTTCTCGCAACAGATTTGCGTTTACCCTCGTTTTGGGAATATAACAGATTTATATTCTCGGTTCTCACAACAGATTTGCGTTTACCCTCGTCTTGGGAATATAACAGATTTATATTCTCGGTTCTCGTAACAGATTTTCGTTTACCCTCGTCTTGGGAATATAACAGACTTACATTCTCGGTTCTCGCAAAAGATTTGCGTTTACCCTCATTTTGGGAATATAACAGATTTATATTCTCGGTTCTCGCAACGGATTTGCGTTAACCCTTGTTTTGGGAATATAACAGATTTATATTCTCGGTTCTCGCAACAGATTTGTGTTTACCCTCATCTTGGGAATATAACAGATTTATATTCTCGATTCTCGCAACAGATTTACGTTTAACCTCGTCTTGGGAATATAACAGATTTATATTCTCGGTTCTCACAACTGATTTGCGTTTACCCTTGTTTTGGGAATATAACAGATTTATATTCTCGATTCTCGCAACGAATTTACGTTAACCCTTGTTTTGGGAAATATAACGGATTTATATTCTTGGTTCTTGCAATAGATTTGCATTAACCCTCGAAAATCAATTCAAAAGCATCTTCATGATCCCCGTAATGGATTTTGCATCGGTCAAGAATTAGGTAATCTTCCCTGACTAACATGTCACGTAAAATGCGTCGTACGTGGGGAAGACATGATGAGCATGGCGCTTGTATGACCAGGTCAATTCGGAAAATACCATTGCATAGCACTTGCATCACGATAAGATAGGTGCATTCATCCATATAGTTACTTGTGCTTGTGTGTGTGGTTGCTGCCCGAACTACGCTTTGGTCTGATTCCTGTTGGGATACGTAGGCAGCTCACCGTTGAGCACGACCAACATGAACCATTTGTGAAGCCGTTTTTGCAATGCATTTTGTTTTACCTGAATTCGACAGTCTGGTCAAAGGCTTGTCTTCACATAGGCTTTGACATTCACTTATGGGACGCGTTGCCCCACAAGTTCTGTCAAAGAGGGACAAACTGTAGACACCCCAATTTTGACTGACTGTCGAATTTAGGAGAGCGTCACCTCCACGTCGAATGATGATAAGGACCAAAAAGATTTGAAGTATTCCAAACTCTTCAGAAAGTTCTCCAAACGTGATAAAATTTCACAAAAAGAAGAAAATACCATGTATTTAGGAGAATTCAGGTATAAAACACCATTTTCGGAAAAGATCTTCAAAAATAAGTTTTTTAAGGAAAAAAGAAGAAGGAAAAGACCTAAAAAGGGAAGTTCAACAGAAAACGGCGCATGGTAGTATGCCGCGGCACTCAGTGAGTGCCGAACGGCGTTCAGTGAGTGCCGGCCCGGCATTTACTGAGTGCCGCCGACATTTTCTGACTGTCGTTTGCTTTTAAAGTCCGTATTTTGTGGTACAATACGTATGTGTATGCAGATAAAAACAAAAACTGATAAAGTAAGGCTGACAAAAATACGACAATCAATAATTTGGTGCGGCACTCATTGAGAGCCGCACGGCAGTCACGGAATGCCGCGACGGCAGTCGCGGAGTGCCGCGGCGGCAGCCATGGACTGCCGCGAATAACTTTTGAATGCCGCCCTGGGCAGCAGTCTGTCTAATTTTAGGAAGTACGTATTGTGCCACCAAATGAGACATTTACACCTGTCTTTTACTCCGAATTCACTGAAAATACTTGGTAATTTTGTCTATAGAAGAGGAAGGATCTTCCTTGAGGAAAGGGAGAGACATACAACACAATACATGAGAGATAACCACCACTAGACTAACATATATTTGAAAGAAAAGAGAGAGTTTGGGAGGACTTGAAGAAGAGTTTGGAAGATCTTCAAAGGAGAGAAACTTTGAGGATAATTTGGAGGTGATCCTCTAACCATAAGTTGTCTATTTACATTCTTCCTTTTCTTAAATCTTTTATCCTCAAACCTTTTTATTTTTTCTTTGCTCCATTTCTATCATACTTCCTTCTTGAGACTCTTAGAGATTCTCAATATCTCTCTTGAAATCTCTTGAACATGATCTTTTGAATCCCATGTAAGCTTGTGCTTCACATGGGAATCAAAGTTTGATCATCACTCCATTTCATAAGCAAATAGATGGATCTAAGTCCACACTCATGACTTAGATCCTCTAAACTTGATGTTTTATGGAATCCTTTCTATATTCCTTTGAGACTCATGAGTATAGTCATGTCTTCATCTCCAATGACCATCAAATGGTAGGAGAAAGTGGTCTTGAGTCTAAGCCCATCCCCATGGTTTAGATTCCTTATCTTGAGATTTCATGAAGTCCATCCATACTTCACTTGAAATCTATAAACATGAAGGTCTTTAGTCTCCAATGACCATCAAATGGTAGGAGAAGATGGCTTAGTTTAAGTTCAACTTCATGGTTCAATAGTTGGAATTAGCAAATAAGAGTTGAACTTGACAAATGAAAACAGTGAGTTCACAAACTGTTTTTGATCAAAGATTTTTAGTTTAAACTCTAACCATCGAAATCAAGTGAAACCAACGAGAAAGTGTCAACAACACAATATTCTACCACTGCATTTTTTGTTTTAAGGTGGTTTCATGTCTAAAGTGGTTTGGTTGTGAGTTTTGTAAGGACATTACAATCTGTCCAGAGTTTCAGCTTAGTAACACTCTTTTGAAATAAGTAAACCAATGCTTTAATAAAGTGTTTGTGCCCCAAAATAATTTTTTCTAAGTAGATTAATGTGTTAGGAAGTCACCCTAAAAAGAACAAAGCATTTATGATTTGTTTGCTATTTTTAGAAAATCGTGCAAGAACTCTGGACAGAAGGTTGTAAAATGCTGAGTGATGTCTGGTTTTTGTCTAATTCCTGGAGATCCAACCGTTGAAACTTTGATTTCTTTTTTGGGTTAAAAACTAGACACCCAGTGGCATCTTGTGTCCAAAATTCATCAAGATCAAACCACGGGAACCACGCATTTTCATTTTTTTAAGTTATGATCTGCTCTCTGTAATTCATAAAAAACTGCTACTGTTTTTGTCTAATCTTGTTTATTTCAACTCAAATGGCCCCTAATGTCTTGAGACCCAAATCATACTTTGAATAATGGTAATTTAGCTTAAATCCAGAGGCTAAGTGACCCAAATTAGTGAATAAATCCATGTCTTATTCTTGTTCACATTCATTCATTCATGTACATTTAATGCTTATGAGTAGAACCAATTATTGAATAAAGTTGGATTTCATGCTTGATAGGTTTAAGCTAGAAATTTAGGATTGTTATTTCTAATTTAACATCTTGTATATCATATGGACTAACATTTTGTTTTGTAGCGCTATTAAGGTATGATCTCTAGGACCCTCTTTAATTCATTTTAATTTCTTGATTTTATTGATTTTTTAACCTCATGCGCGACACATTAGAATTAGGATCTTGCCTTATATGTATATGTGATTAGAGACTCTTTTTTAGGATTTTCTTTTGTTTGTATACATTGCACGTTTAATATCGCTGCTGGATCCCGGGTAAGTTCTCTTGTTCCCTAGTGCATATCATGTTGCTTGCTACTTGAAATATGTGATTTTTGAATGTTATTTTATCAATTGCAATTTTACACCCCCTTTGGACATGCTTTTTTTGTAACGTATATCTATACATATATTAGTTGAGGGCATGCTTAAATTAATAATTCGATTAGAAGGATATTGAGTAGAGGCCTATCGCAAGATAGGATGAGAGAGGGTGTTTTAGTCCGACAGGCTCCTTCCTCTCTCATTCCATAATCTCCGAACCTAGTTAATCTCTGGTTTCTAAAAGATCAGCTTGCTTTTAAAATGGTTTCTTAATTTTTCCTTTTAAAAATTAAGTGGCGACTCATTTGTTTTGAATTTGAAATTTAAAAGAACTTTAAAAGAAAAGCTGTGGGTAGAAAGAAAGAAAACTACAATATCCACAATAGTCGAATGTGTCCATGACTTACGATGAACCTTGATCATAAGTATTCATTAGATAGACGTGTGTGTCTATGAGTTTCGATGATACAGTATCTATGATATGTGGTGAACCTTGATCATAAGTACGTGGTGGACAGATGAGTGTGTCCATAACTTACGATAAACCTTGATCATAAGTACGCGGTAGATCTAATGATAGGTCGTGGTAATAGAATTGATGTGTCAATGCTTGAAGCGTTAAATCCCTGACATGCAGTAGACTATGCATATGTCCTTAAAAGCAGGGGATGGACTGACGTATTATCTATGACTTATAGTGTACGCTGTAGATGACCTCTATGACTTGTAGTGTTATGCGATAGAGCATTGGTGTATCCAGGAGTTTTATAATCAAGTTGGTTCAAAGGGTCAGTATATGCTACGTTCGTTATTAACAAGACAATAAGGGTTGAGCAATGACTTTGGGATAATAAAGAGGAAGATACTATTGTAACACTATGTCTTAGACACTTCAAAAACTTTTTATCACGTTATATCATTGATACCTTGTGAGTTTCTATTCACTCAACTCTCAGTAAGATAACGACCGTTATTGCTTTGACATTCCCCGTTCAGATTGCCCTATCCCTTTTAATGCAGATAATGGAGCTTACGACGATGGCTACTACCCTGAAGGGGAATAAGTAGAGGGTGGCCCCACTGATGCCGATTATGCCAGAGAAGGCTGTTATGCTGATGAATACCCATACGCCGACAAAAGATGAAGAAGTTATATCTAGCTTATATTTCCATTATTTCTGTTGAACTTTTGTAACGGATAATTGGGCATATGTTGTCTCCAGACCTATTGTGATCCCGAGGACCACTCTGATGTTTGTAATAGATAAAACTGTGATTGTTATATTCAGTTTTGTTACTGTTCTTATTCCTTGCAGGACTAATACTGTATGGTATGGATAATTAGTGACTTTCACTTGTCATTCGCTATGGACCGCAAAAGGAAATTTATTTTTCTCTATTTTTGCTGCTCCGGGGCATGACAAGATGATTGATGTAATCTATAAGTATCATCGTAGGTAATTCATGTATATATGAGAAACATACAAGAGAGATATGAATTACTATTCTTTGATCCTTAGAATTTATCACAGTAGATGATGAGACTGGATATCTCATTAGGTATATACTGTAGCATTCTTAACTACCATTGGATAAAGTAATGAATCTCAATCACTAGAGTATAACTCTTAGTTAACATGCTAGTGCTTATAGTGCATTGACTGACCATGAGATTCCTATTGGTATAAAACTATCAACAGTCGATAGAAAATCATAACTTGTATAAGGTACGTGTTCTCAATCTTGAGATAATTATGGACATAGACTATGGATGTGACTGCTTTAAATTACCAATCAGTGAGGTCTTGTAAGATCAACACCTGGGTATCTTGGGTATGTCATATTCACAGGGTTGTGAACATATACTGTCAAGATAGAATCTACCCTTTGATTAAGATAAGAATTCCCTTGAGAATGTCACCAAGTTGATTACTGAGAACTTCAATCTTGTTGATAAGTAGTTATCAACATGTTTGGTAATTATGAGAGATGAATGGGATCAAGGAATGAAAGATGTAATCATTATTTAAGTCAACAGTAGTAGTTATCCGACTACTTGAGTATGATTATGAATTCTGATGGTAGAGGGACATTAGTACACCATACAAGTCTAGCTATCACTTTGGATTTGTTCTTTTTCATTGGAGTGCAGTTATCATTTTATTGTAGATCAAGTAAACGTTAAGTTATCAGTTAGTTAATTTGCTGATGAAAGAGTTTGATCATAAGAATTAACAATTGGTCTGAGCCAACAATAAAAAAACCCAGGATGCCCCACTCTTAGCTCTGCCAGAATGCATGGAATGACATATAAGGATGATGAACCAATCAATTGAAAGAGTTTTAATAGATTGAAGGTTCAATCGATCGAACTTGTTTTGATCAATTAAACTCTGCTTCAGATTGATCGATCGAACATTTGATCGATCGAAAGAGTTTTGATCGATTAAACTCTAAAATTTGTTTGAAAATCTATAAATATGGTAGCTACGTACAGAATAGGAAGATCATTGCTTTTATTCACACAAAGCTGTAGAAACTATTTCAGGGTTTCCCAACCTTCTATATCCTCTCCATAAGGGTTTCCACCAACCTTTGTCACTCCGGGAGCATTTGTAGGAGACATAAGGGTGAAGACAACCTAGTGGGAGTTGCTGCACACTAAAGGAAGAAGACAAAGTCATTATTGAGTTTAAGACCACAAGGTAATACTCTTGTTCCCCTTTTTTGCACCCATCTATAGAATTGATAAGTAGTAGATTTGAGCATACCAACAATGTTTAGAATATATTTTTCGGTTGTGTACATGATTTAAAATTTTTTCAAACTTGAATCCTTCACCTCTTAGGTTCTTTATTGTTGGTTCAAATTAACCTAATTGAATAAGTGTTCTGACGGACGTAAAAGCATGGTTACGTTGCATGGTTGTGTTGAATAACCTTGTCAGTTATTTTATGATTGGTTGCATTTATCGTGTGACCTTAATGGTCTTATCATGAATGGGTTACATTTGGTTCATGTTGTGGTCAGTTGTGTCATGTTGGTGTTGAGCTAGGGCCAATTGTGGGCTAGGACGACTGAGTTAGGGCCAATTGTGGGTTAGGTGATGGAATAAGGGCCATGTGTGGCCGTATTTTGTATTTAAGGGTCATGTGTGACAATGTGGAAGTATGCAATTGAGTTAGGGACAATTGTGGACTAGGACAATTGAGTTAGGGCCGATATGGGCTACGAGTTGTGTTATGGCCAAATTGGGCTTGTTTCTGAATTAAGGCCAATTTGGGCTTGTGTTGTGTGTGATGAAAGCTAGTACCGTCAGTTCAGTGTGTTAGCCTTAAGATATATTAAGGCATATTTAAATATATGTTTTTATGATGTCAAATATGCTATGATAATTACATAATTCATATTGATTCATTCTTTGTTATTATCATAGTCATTTTTATGCTCATATATAATCTCATGTATTAATATTGTATCAATGTTTTAACATCTTTGTGTGCATGAGATTTAATTGATGTAGATCAAGATTACAAGGAGCTCAACAAGGATCAAGCTTGAAGACTTGAAGATATTTCATCCTTGGTTGAAGTCTAGGACCATCATTGTAAGGCATCTTGATCTCACACTCATAGGGGCTCAAACATATGCTAAAAGTTAAAGTTTTGGAAATAAATTTTAAGTGGGTCATCTTTAAAACAATGCCCCAACCAATTAGAAAATAATTAAATGTTGAATCTTATATGGTTGGAAAGGTATTTGAGTCTAGTTTCCAAAACATCAAACGGATCACAAATCCGATTTTTGTAGAGGGAGTTATGGCCATTTTAATAGAGATGTGTCAGGCTTTCAAACAGGGAGGGTCATTCGACTGAGGGCCCAATGCAGTCGACTGAAGTAAGGAGAATGCAAATAGAACCCTCTATAAACACATCTCAGTCGACTGCTTCAAGGGCCAGTCGACTGCTTCAAGATCAAGTCGACTGAATCGACCTGAAAGGCAATAACGGCTAGTTTTTAAAAGGGCTTTTAATTACCAAACATGCCACTAACGGCTATAATCTTCCAAGGCCTATAAATACATGTTTTCCCAAGCTATTTGGGGTTGAGATTTTTATTGGAAAACATAGTATTGATCACACATCTCTTTGATCTTTAAATATTATCATTTGAGCCCTAGTTGTGTGAGTTTATCAATTTGCTCAAATCTTTCATTTGTATTTCTTGAGAGAGCAAAATTGTAGTGAGCTTTAATTGTATTATCCACTCTAGAGAGAGAGTTATCACTTTGTATTCAAATCAATTTGTAAAGGTTGAGGGTTAGTAACCCTTGTGTGCAAAGAAGAGGTGTTCTTCTTTGGGAGAGATTGAAGGCTCTTGTAAAGGTTTGGTGCACACCCGTAAGTGCTCCGGGAACGGTTTGGTCTACATCCGTGAAGTAGATCGGATTAAAGGAATCCTCAAGAGGTGTTCTTGAGGGGTGGACGTAGGCCGCGGGGTGCGATTGCCGAACCACTTGAAAAATCGGTTTGCAAGTTTCTCTTCCCTTCTCTCTTTACATAATTGCTTGTGATTGTGTTTAATTTGCTATTATGTTTTAAAAAGTTTAAAATTCTGCTAAAACCTTATTCACCCCCCCTCTAAGGTTTCCACTTTTGGGCCAACAATTGGTATCAGAGCCTTGGCTTTTCTCTTTCAAAAGATTTTTGAAAAACTAGAGATAAGATCAAATGGAAACCGACTCTTCTTGCATTTATTATTGTGAGGGTCAATCGACATTAAGACCACCATGTTTTAATGGCTCAAACTATGCCTATTGGAAAAATAGAATGAGAATCTATATGATTTCTCAAGATTTTGATTTCTGGCAAATCGTGGTCAAAGGGCCTCATCTACCTACAAAAATTGAAAATGGTTTTTCTATTCCAAAGACGGTAGATGAATATAATAATGTCGATAAGAAACTCATAAAAATAAATGCTATGGCAATGTATTTATTATATTGTGGTTTAGACCCAAATGAATACAATAGAATTTCTTCTTGCGAATCCGCAAAAGAAATTTGGGATAAACTTGAAAATGCTCATGAGGGAACAAGCCAAGTTAAAAAGTCTAAAATCAATTTGCTTGTTCAAACTTATGAAATATTTAAAATGTTGCCATATGAATCAAAATGCTCATGGAGATATGTTTTCTTGTTTTACCATTCTTATTAATAACTTGAAAAACCTTGTTAAAGTTTATACTAATGAAGAAATGATTGAGAAAGTGCATAGGTCTTTACCAAAGGATTGGCAACCAAAGGTCATGGCGGTTCGTGAAGCGAAGGAGCTTTCAACACTCTCCTTCGAACAACTCATGGGTTCTCGTATAACTCATGAAATGGAATTGGCCGTCTTCGAAAGTGAAGACAAGAAATTGGAAGTGAAAGAGGCCAAAAGGGGAGACATGGCTTTAAAATCCTCAAGCTCAAAGAAAAAGAGGAAAGATGTTGAGAGTGATGAGGATGAGGAAATGACAAAGATCACCCGAAAATTTGCAAAGTTTTTAAAGAAAGAAAAATCGGGAAAGAAGTCACCCAAGGAGGAAAAACACAAAAAGAAGACAATCAAGGCCACTAATAGTAGTTCCGAGAGTGAATCATCGGACGACGACTCAAATGGTGAAGAGATTGTCAATCTTTGCCTCATGACATTGGAAAGGGCCTCTCCTACTTTCTCAGCAAATGTTGCATCCAAAAGGTACTTGGACAATGGTTAAATCTCTCACCTTAAGCCTAGTAGGAGTAGGCGAGATTAACTTGTTTTGATATTTCTCTTGATTTTTTATGCATAATCTTGTTTCATCCACTTGTGATTTGGATATGTCTTTACATAAATCATCATGCTCTTGATATTGCTTATTTGAAAAATGATGATATGCTTTTGTTTGATTAGACAAAGTTTTAATAATGGTTAGATAAAATGATGTTTTGTGAATCATTCAAATTTTTGCTGCTGTACTGTCATTTTTTTTTGGACTACTGAACAAAGCAGTCGACTGGTACCCCGACACAGTCGACTGAGTCAGGTGTGAAGCTTTGAACTTTTTGTTTCTGTATTGTTAAGTCGACTGAGGAGTCGACTGATGGAATGCACAGTCGACTGATCCGACTGAATTTTTGTTTATTTTTGGTATCTTTTGGGAGAATATGCTCTCTATTCATATCTTTTGGTATCCTTTATCATTGCACATACTTAGGGGGGAGCACTTTCATGTTTCATTTTCTCACATGTGGTTATATTTGTTTATTTTTGGTATCATTTTGGCCTTTTAATTTGTATGCCAATTGTGAGGGGGAGCTTTGTGTTTCATCCCCAAATCTTTTTGATAATGTCAAAGGGGGAGAAATATGAGAAGTAATGGGGAGAAGTATTTGGGTAGTTATCATTCATGTTCTTTAACATATGATATCCATTATGAATGATAATGTGAAAATGACCAAATGTGATTATATTGGCGTATCCTTCATTGGTTGTTTGCCATCATCAAAAAGGGGGAGATTGTTAGCCTTAAGGTATATTAAGGCATATTTAATTATGTTTTGATG
Source organism: Hydrangea macrophylla (assembly GCA_033977485.1). Lineage (NCBI taxonomy): Eukaryota > Viridiplantae > Streptophyta > Magnoliopsida > Cornales > Hydrangeaceae > Hydrangea > Hydrangea macrophylla. The sequence goes on along the minus strand of CM066990.1, from coordinate 4,067,667 downwards.
ATGTCAAATATGCTATGATAATTACATGATTCATATTGATTCATTAATTGTTATTATCATAGTCATTTTTATGCTCATATATAATCTCATGTATTAATATTGTATCAATGTTTTAACATCTTTGTGTGCATGAGATTTAATTGATGTAGATCAATATTACAAGGAGCTCAACAAGGATCAAGCTTGAAGACTTGAAGATATTTCATCCTTGGTTGAAGTCTAGGACCATCATTGTAAGGCATCTTGATCTCACACTCATAGGGGCTCAAACATATGCTAAAAGTTAAAGTTTTGGAAATAAATTTTAAGTGGGTCATCTTTAAAACAATGCCCCAACCAATTGGAAAATAATTCAATGTTGAATCTTATATGGTTGGAAAGGTATTTGAGTCTAGTTTCCAAAACATCAAACGGATCACAAATCTGATTTTTGTAGAAGGAGTTATGGCCATTTTAGTAAAGATGTGTCAGGCTGTCAAACAGGGAGGGGCATTCGACTGAGGGCCCGATGCAGTCGACTGAAGTAAGGAGAATGCAAATAGAACCCTCTGTAAACACATCTCAGTCGACTGCTTCAAGGTCAAGTCGACTGAATCGACCTGAAAGGCAATAACCACTAGTTTTTAAAGGGGCTTTTAATTACCAAACATGCCACCAACAGCTATAATCTTCTAAGGCCTATAAATACATGTTTTCCCAAGCTATTTGGGGTTGAGATTTTTATTGGAAAACATAGTATTGATCACACATCTCTTTGATCTTTAAATATTATCATTTGAGCCCTAGTTGTGTGAGTTTATCAATTTGCTCAAATCTTTCATTTGTATTTCTTGAGAGAGCAAAATTGTAGTGAGCTTTAATTATATTATCCACTCTAGAGAGAGAGTTATCAGTTTGTATTCAAATCAATTTGTAAAGGTTGAGGGTTAGTAAACCTTGTGTGCAAAGAAGAGGTGTTCTTCTTTGGGAGAGATTGAAGGCTCTTGTAAAGGTTTGGTGCACACCCGTAAGTGCTCCGGGAACGGTTTGGTCTACACCCGTGAAGTAGATCGGATTAAAGGAATCCTCAAGAGGTGTTCTTGAGGGGTGGACGTAGGCCGCGGGGTGCGATTGCCGAACCACTTGAAAAATCGGTTTGCAAGTTTCTCTTCCCTTCTCTCTTTACATAATTGCTTGTGATTGTGTTTAATTTGCTATTATGTTTTAAAAAGTTTAAAATTCCGCTAAAACCTTATTCACCCCCCCTCTAAGGTTTCCACTTTTGGGCCAACAATTGGTATCAGAGCCTCGGCTCTTCTCTTTCAAAAGATTTTTGAAAAACTAGAGATAAGATCAAATGGAAACCGACTCTTCTTGCATATATTATTGTGAGGGTCAATCGACATTAAGACCACCATGTTTTAATGGCTCAAACTATGCCTATTGGAAAAATAGAATGAGAATCTATATGATTTCTCAAGATTTTGATTTATGGCAAATCGTGGTCAAAGGGCCTCATCTACCTACAAAAATTGAAAATGGTTTTTCTATTCCAAAGACGGTAGACGAATATAATAATGTCGATAAGAAACTCATAAAAATAAATGCTATGGCAATGTATTTATTATATTGTGGTTTAGACCCAAATGAATACAATAGAATTTCTTCTTGCGAATCCGCAAAAGAAATTTGGGATAAACTTGAAAACGCTCATGAGGGAACAAGCCAAGTTAAAAAGTCTAAAATCAATTTGCTTGTTCAAACTTATGAAATATTTAAAATGTTTCCATATGAATCTATTGGAGATATGTTTTCTCGTTTTACCATTCTTTTTAATAACTTGAAAAACCTTGGTAAAGTTTATTCTAATGAAGAAATGATTGAGAAAGTGCTTAGGTCTTTACCAAAGGATTGGCAACCAAAGGTCATGGCGGTTCGTGAAGCGAAGGAGCTTTCAACACTCTCCTTCGAACAACTCATGGGTTCTCTTATAACTCATGAAATGGAATTGGCCATCTTCGAAAGTGAAGACAAGAAATTGGAAGTGAAAGAGGCCAAAAGGGGAGACATGGCTTTAAAATCCTCAAGCTCAAAGAAAAAGAGGAAAGATGTTGAGAGTGATGAGGATGAGGAAATGACAAAGATCACCCGAAAATTTGCAAAGTTTTTAAAGAAAGAAAAATCGGGAAAGAAGTCACCCAAGGCGGAAAAACACAAAAAGAAGACAATCAAGGCCACTAATAGTAGTTCCGAGAGTGAATCATCGGACGACGACTCAAATGGTGAAGAGATTGTCAATCTTTGCCTCATGACATTGGAAAGGGCCTCTCCTACTTTCTCAGCAAATGTTGCATCCAAAAGGTACTTGGACAATGGTTAAATCTCTCACCTTAAGCCTAGTAGGAGTAGGTTAGATTAACTTGTTTTGATATTTCTCTTGATTTTTTATGCATAATCTTGTTTCATCCACTTGTGATTTGGATATGTCTTTACATAAATCATCATGCTCTTGATATTGCTTATTTGAAAAATGATGATATGCTTTTGTTTGATTAGACAAAGTTTTAATAATGGTTAGATAAAATGATGTTTTGTGAATCATTCAAATTTTTGCTGCTGTACTGTCATTTTTTTTTGGACTACTGAACAAAGCAGTGGACTGCTACCCCGACACAGTAGACTGAGTCAGGTGTGAAGCTTTGAACTTTTTGTTTTTGCATTGTTAAGTCGACTGAGGAGTCGACTGATGGAATGCACAGTCGACTGATCCGACTGAATTTTTGTTTATTTTTGGTATCTTTTGGGAGAATATGCTCTCTATTCATATCTTTTGGTATCCTTTATCATTGCACATACTTAGGGGGGAGCACTTTCATGTTTCATTTTCTCACATGTGGTTATATTTGTTTATTTTTGGTATCATTTTGGCCTTTTAATTTGTATGCCAATTGTGAGGGGGAGCTTTGTGTTTTATCCCCAAATATTTTTGATAATGTCAAAGGGGGAGAAATATGAGAAGTAATGGGGAGAAGTATTTGGGTAGTTATCATTCATGTTCTTTAACATATGATATCCATTATGAATGATAATGTGAAAATGACCAAATGTGATTATATTGGCGTATCCTTCATTGGTTGTTTGCCATCATAAAAAAGGGGGAGATTGTTAGCCTTAAGGTATATTAAGGCATATTTAATTATGTTTTGATGATGTCAAATATGCTATGATAATTACATGATTCATATTGATTCATTAATTGTTATTATCATAGTCATTTTTATGCTCATATATAATCTCATGTATTAATATTGTATCAATGTTTTAACATCTTTGTGTGCATGAGATTTAATTGATGTAGATCAAGATTACAAGGAGCTCAACAAGGATCAAGTTTGAAGACTTGAAGATATTTCATCCTTGGTTGAAGTCTAGGACCATCATTGTAAGGCATCTTGATCTCACACTCATAGGGGCTCAAACATATGCTAAAAGTTAAAGTTTTGGAAATAAATTTTAAGTGGGTCATCTTTAAAACAATGCCCCAACCAATTGGAAAATAATTCAATGTTGAATCTTATATGGTTGGAAAGGTACTTGAGTCTAGTTTCCAAAACATCAAACGGATCACAAATCCGATTTTTGTAGAAGGAGTTATGGCCATTTTAGTAGAGATGTGTCAGGCTGTCAAACAGGGAGGGGCATTCGACTGAGGGCCCGATGCAGTCGACTGAAGTAAGGAGAATGCAAATAGAACCCTCTGTAAACACATCTCAGTCGACTGCTTCAAGGGCCAGTCGACTGCTTCAAGGTCAAGTCGACTGAATCGACCTGAAAGGCAATAACGACTAGTTTTTAAAGGGGCTTTTAATTACCAAACATGCCACCAACAGCTATAATCTTCCAAGGCCTATAAATACATGTTTTCCCAAGCTATTTGGGGTTGAGATTTTTATTGGAAAACATAGTATTAATCACACATCTCTTTGATCTTTAAACATTATCATTTGAACCCTAGTTGTGTGAGTTTATCGATTTGCTCAAATCTTTCATTTGTATTTCTTGAGAGAGCAAAATTGTAGTGAGCTTTAATTGTATTATCCACTCTAGAGAGAGAGTTATCACTTTGTATTCAAATCAATTTGTAAAGGTTGAGGGTTAGTAACCCTTGTGTGCAAAGAAGAGGTGTTCTTCTTTGGGAGAGATTGAAGGCTCTTGTAACGGTTTGGTGCACACCCGTAAGTGCTTCGGGAACGGTTTGGTCTACACCCCTGAAGTAGATCGGATTAAAGGAATCCTCAAGAGGTGTTCTTGAGGGGTGGACGTAGGCCGCGGGGTGCGATTGCCGAACCACTTAAAAAATCGATTTGCAAGTTTCTCTTCCCTTTTCTCTTTACATAATTGCTTGTGATTGTGTTTAATTTGCTATTAAGTTTTAAAAAGGTTAAAATTCCGCTAAAACCTTATTCACCCCCCCTCTAAGGTTTCCACTTTTGGGCCAACACAGTGTTATTGTGGTTGTGGACAGAAGCTAGTACTGTCAATGTTGTGAGTTGTTGGCACGGTGCATTTGTGCGCGTGGTTTTGCATTGTTGTGGTTGCATAGTCGGGAAGAATGTTGGGTTTTGGGTGAGAAGTTACATAACATCGCGATAACTTTCTTGTGATAACGTAAATGGTGTATATGTACATATTGTTTGTACTTTATAGTATTTCGCTCAGCATTCAATAGATGGGCGTGTGGCCCTAGACATCTGTGTCCATCTACAGTAGTACCAAGTATGGGAGATGCTGTTCTGCTGGGCGAGTACTATGGAGAGGAGAATATTGACGAGGAAGGCTAGGGCTTTGCCAGCTGAAGAGTTTGTGTTGTTGAAGCCTGCTTGTTCCCGTTGGGGAATTTTTTATCTATCTCTTCTATTATTGTTGTTATTATCGGTCATTTGGCCTCTAGACTTATGTTTCTTTTATTGTGGATGATTGTAATACAAGTATGTATAATGAAGTTTGTAAGACTGATATTTTATGTTTCATTAGTAATTGGACAATAATGCAATCTGTAACTTGTTATGAGCCTACGGGTCCGATAAGGAAGCTTACTTCCCTTAATTATCGCAATGCCGAGGCATGATAGGGATTGTTTGGTATCAGAGCACTAGGTTTAATTATGCTCGTGATTGTCCAATGTTATGTTGTGAACCATAAGATTATCTCGCTAGAATGACACTAAGGTAGTTACGCCGCTATTTCGATGAAGACTTCTCGAGCTGCCATTACATCTTAAGTTGTGTACCATGACTTTTATTGTCCTTTTCTTTCTTCATTCGCATGTCGTTGCATCTGGCATTTCATCTTTCGACATCCCGTATGTGATTGTATCTCATACAAATAAATAGTATGTGTGTATATTTTAGGTAGTGAACACCTCTAGACTATCTTTTAAATGCAGTAGTCTAATCTGAGAAGTAATTACACCGATATGGATACTTGTGCACAGAGTCAAGATGGTTAGAGTGACTCATAACAACCACAATGGTGCAAGACCATCTGAACCGTTACCTGAAGGATTAGACCCCACCAGAGTTTTTGAAAGATTTCTCTAAAGGTTGGATCACATTAACGATCAACAAGGTGAGCATCATTATCCGCCGCCACCTCTACCGAGACCTACTAGAGACAAGTTGTTGGAAAGATTTAGAGCTTTATACCTAGAGAAATTTGATGGCGTGTCTGGACCATTAAAAGGCGAATAATGGATTAGAGAGATGGAGTCATGCTTCAAGGCTTTGGTTTCCTTAGATGCTGATAAGAAGAGGTTTGTGGAGTTTCAGCTCACTTATTCTACCGCAGAATGGTGGGAAGCTTAGCAAGCTACTTTAGGAGAAGAAGCTATCAGATGTTTGAGTTGGGAGGAGTTCAAGACCATGTTCGTTAAGAAGTATTTCCCCATGTCTGAGAGAGATAAGCATGAGAAAGAATTCATAGATTTGGTCCAAAGAACCAAAACTGCTTAAGAATATTCAGTCGCTTTTGAAAGGTTGTCTCATTTTACCCCACACCTGGTGGATACTTTCTAGAAGAAGAAGAAGAAGAGATATCTACATGGGCTTGGGATGACTATTCAAGGCCATGCCATGAGTTATGTGATGCAGCCGTTTGAGAACCTGGTGGAGTTAGATTCTAATCTAGAGACTATGTATGGGAGTCAATAGTAGCAGCAGTGTGCATTCAGGACAGCCAGTTGCCCTAATCGTGGCCACCCTAACTCGCATTATAATGCTAGAGTGAAGAGGCAATGGAACGGTCTGAGCGGACAAGTGCCCAATCCTACATAGGCACAAGCTCAACTACATGGCATAGCACCTGCGTTAGGAGCACCTCCACAAGGATACAACCCTGTTGTGTGCTATAATTATGGGATACTGGGACATTTGTCGAGGGATTAAACAGCAACCAAGAGCAACAAGCGACAAGATATTGTCTGTTACTTCTATGGCAAGAAGGGCCATATTAGCCCAGACTGTTTTCTCTATCAGCGAGTAAAGACTGGACCAGCAGTGTCGGTTAACCAAGCGTGTGTCAACGCTATTATTCTAGGGGGAGCAAGATTCGTTGCTATCGAGCAGTAAAACCTCAAAGGTACGCTTACTCTCTATAACAGTCACCCATTAGTCCTATTTGATATTGGAGCCACGAATTCGTTCATAGCACATAGAGTCATACGGGAATTAGATTTAGAACCTCAGAACCTCGATGTCGCTTTGAACCCGGTTTCACCTTTAGGTGTCATTGTAAAATTAGGAAAAGTGTACAAGGAATGTGCACTGATTTTAGACGATCGAGAGTTACCTGCAGATCTAATAGTCCTATCGATAAGAGAGTTTGATGTAATCTTAGGGATCAACTGGTTAACAAAGTTTGGTGCCAAATTGGACTGTGTTAGTAAGATGATTTCCTTTGGATTATCAGGAACACAGTCATTCATTTTTTAGTGTAATACTTAAGCGATGCGTTTCTCATAACCCATTTAGCTATGATAGAAAGCACCAGCATAGAGACTACTACCGCTCAGATACCAGTAGTACGAGAGTTTGAGGACATATTCTGAGACATCTTTAGTTTACCCCTGAAGTGAGCGATTGACTTTGGCATTCAGTTAATGCCAAGGACAGCACCAATATCAAAGACCCCGTATTGTATGGCACCGACAGAGATACAAGAGCTAAGTAAGTAGATTCAGGAGCTGGAGAACCTTGGATTCATTCAACCTAGAACATCACCATGGGGAGCACCAGTGTTGTTTGTTAAGAAGAAGGATGGATCAATGCGACTCTACATAGATTATAGAGAGTTGAACAAGGTAACGATCAAGATCAAGTACCCACTACCATGGATAGAAGGTCTATTTGATCAATTATAAGGAGCCACAGTGTTTTCAAAGATCAATCTACGATTAGGGTATCATCAATTACTTGTTCGAGAAGAGGACATGTCAAAGATAACATTCTTCTCAAGGTATGGGCATTGTGAGTTCCTGGTTATGCCATTTGGTTTGACCAATGCCCCAGCGGTGTTCATGGATTTGATGAACTGGGTATTCAAACCCTATCGAGATCAATTTTTTATTATCTTTATCGATGACATCTTGATCTACTCGAAGACCATGGAGGAGCACAAGGAGCATTTGAGGATTGCCTTATAGACCCTTTGAGATAACCAGGTTGTTGCGAAGTTCAGCAAGTGCGAGTTTTGGTTCAAGGAAGTCAAGTTCTTGGGATATGTTGTTTCTCGGGAAGGTATTCCGGTAGATTCTGCAAAGACTAATGTAGTGTTGAATTGAAACCGACCTAGAAATGTTTTAAAGACTAAAAGTTTTCTTGGGTTAGCTGGGTATTATCATCGTTTTGTGGAAGGATTTTTGAAGATTGCAGCCCTACTCACTAGTTTGACGAAGAAGGAGACCAAGTTTGAATAGCAAGATAAGCATGAACGTGCTTTTCATGAGTTAAAAGAGAAATTAACTTCTGCGCCAGTGCTAGCTATTTCGAGAAGTAGAGATTGATTTGTTATCTATAGCGGTGCTTCATATCAAGGTTTAGGATGTGTGCTCATACAAGACGGAAGAGTGATTGCTTATGGATCTAGGTAACTGAATCAGATGAGAAGGACTACCCGACACATGATTTGGAGTTTACAGCTACTATGTTCGCACTCAAGATATGGAGACACTATCTGTTTGGAGAGTAGTTTGATCTATTTTTCGACAGTAATAGCTTGAAATACCTATTCTCACAAAAGGAGCTTAACATGAGGCAGAGACGGTGGATCAAGTTGTTGAAAGATTATGACTTCACGTTACAGTACCACCCTGGTAAAGCGAATGTAGTCGCAGATGCTCTAAGCCAAAAGCCTCACAGTATTGTTGCTTCACTTATGGTTAGATAGTGGCAGCTCTTGAGACAATGGCTGAGTTTGGAGCTCAGCTTGTTGAAGCAGAAGAAGGAAGAATAATGGGATGCATGGCAGGTCAAGCTACACTCATCGACCAGATCATAGAGGCTCAACAAAAAGATAAAGAACTATGCCAGTGGTTTGACAAAATGACAGCTAAGGATCCAACCAATTCGAATATTGGGAACGATGGAGGTTTCAGATTCAAGAACAGACTTATTGTGCCTACTATGGATGATATCATGAAGGATATTTTGGAAGAAGCACACAAATCGAGATTAACTGTACATCCTGGAGGGGCAAAAATAAACAAAGACTTAAAGAGGACTTTTTGGTGGGATGGCATAAAAAAGGAAGGTGCCAAATGTGTTTCAGAATGCTTGACTTGTCAACAAGTTAAGGTAGAATACCGAAAGCCAATGGGACTTTTGTAGCCATTCGTGGTGGGACTGCCTCAATCGCAGCAGAATCATGATTCCATTTGGGTGATTGTGGATAGACTCACTAAGTCAGCACATTTCATCGCTTATAATATAACATATTCAGTGGAGAAATTAAGTCGATTGTATCTGCAACAGATTGTGCGTCTGCATGGTGTGCTAGTCACCATCATATCAAACTGTGATTCCCGATTCATAGAAGAATTTTAGAAAAGTCTTCAAATAGCTATGGGGACTTCACTAAGACTTAGTTATACTTTTTCATCCTCAAACCAATGGGTAGACAGAGCGAATGAAACAAGTAATGGAAGATATGCTCCGAGCTTGCGTGCTAGACTTTAAAAGCTCATGGGAGACTCATTCGCCATTGATAGAGTTCTCCTACAACAATAGCTACCATTCAAGTATAGGAATGGCTCATTTTAAAGCATTGTATGGAAGACCTTGCAAATCACCATCGTGTTGGGCAGAAGTTGGAAATGGAAAGCTTCTAGGCCCAGATCTGGTTCGGGAAACCAATGACAAGAATATGGTTGTCAGAGAGAAGATAAATGTAGCACAAGACCGACACAAGAGCTACATAGACTTGTACTATAGAGATAAGGAATTTAGTGTGGGAGAGCATGTCTTGCTCAAAGTATCTTCAATTCAAGGAGTGGTGAGGTTTGGACAGAAGAGAGGAAAGTTATCACCTTGCTACATTGGACCGTTTGAGTTCTTAGAGCGCGTGGGCAAAGTCGCGTACAAACTAGCATTACCACTAAGGATGTTAGGTGTTCATAATGTCTTTCATGTTAGTATGCTGAAGGAGTATCACCAGGGTGCTATGCTATATGTGATTGATTTTAGAGACATAGAAGTGAATGAAAATGCATCATATCAGGAGAGATCGGTGTAGATTTTGGACAGAGAGATCAAGAAGCTAAGAAATAAGAAAATCCCGTTGGTGAAGGTTTTGTGGAATCATCATTGACACGACTAAAAAGTTGTGTGCGCTTGTGTGCTATACCCAAGTGTAGGTAATCGTGCAAGTAGTAATCTGGTTAAGACCAGGTTGATCCCACAGGGAAAGAGTTAAACTAAATACCTAGATTAATCTCCAAAAAGAAAATAAAATCAAAACTCGAAAGGTTGTAGAAAACAAAGTTCCACGAAGTAACAACTAAAATTAAAGAAACTAAATTAAATTAAACTAGTAATTATATAATTAACTAAAGCGATGTTAAGAAAAGACGGTTTTCTTTATAAAAAAGGAGTGTTGGGATCACACGAATCCGCAGCAACCATGCCTTCTACCATGCAGTTACATTAAAGTTCGAAGGAGTGTGTCCATCTACAATATTTCGCATTTTCTAAAGATAGAGAATCAATAGCCCATTCATAGCCAAGACTATATCATCACATTTATTTCCAAAACACATGAAGGTAGTTTAAAACAATAGTTAAGTCTTGCATTCTGAATGGTATTAGCATTCAAAATGGTTTGCAAAAGTTATTGAAGAAAAAGGCCTTAAGGCTTAAAGTAATGAAAATGTTTTGACAAACTGAGCATTTGGGGATAGCTTGATAACAAATTTCAAAAGCAGAAAGTCTTAAAATACTGTAAAAAGACTACCCAAGAATCAGAGTATTCGATCGATCGACACGCTTTCGATCGATCGAACATCTTCATCTCTCGAGCGATCGAGTGCAGGTTTTATACTACTGCATGGCAGAGGCTGGAGATCACTGTTTCATCGTGATCTCCCAACCTGGGGACTACTCTGGCATGGTTTGGAGTGTCACAGATTCGTTTTTAATGTGAAAGTCTATTAAAGTTATGTTTGGTTGAGATTTTATCATAAAAACTATGAAAACTAATGGTTTAATACGATTTAACATGCAAATATATGTTCTTAATAGATTATACTACGAGAATAACAAAGCAGAGTATAAATAGACAAATGTAACAGAACCTGGAACAATGAACTTTACTTTAAATTAATAGAATCCAAGCCAAGCTAACAATAATCCTTGGGAAACCTACCAAAACAATGAAGAACAAAGCTCTCTACTCTCTATAAACTGATAAAAAAAAAGTGGGCATCCCTTTTGATGTAAATAAAACGAGTATATATACATAAACCTAAAGCTAGGGTTAAAAAGTCCGTTTCTGCTGCGTGCGCGTAATTCTGATAAAAGCCATGTTCGATCGATCGAACATATATTGATCGATTGAACTTCTAGGATCTTCGAGCGCTTGAACATACTTCGATCGATCGAACTCTCGATCGCTCGAAATTCACTTTTCATCTTTGAATTGTCTTACTTAAAATCCAGCAATCTCTTCATCCTATTTCTTCATTTCTTCACACTGCAATAGTAATCTGTACAGATTAGAGCTAAAAGCTGGCATCGTTATCCAAATTGCAGATATAAAAAGGAATGATAGACTAAATTAGTGTTTTTTCTTCTTTTAGCGCGGTTGTATTTTATAAATTCCCCCGATTGTCACAACCCCCAACTAGCGAATTGCTAGTCCCTAGCAATAAAGCGAAAATAAGAGCAAGATAGACTAATACTACAACGACTAAACTAAACCAAGATAAACTAAAGTAACTAATCTAAATAGAAAGAGGAACTATCTAACTCACTTTCGCAGGAATTGCGGTTGCATTTAGCAGATGCAACAAGCCGTTAAACCCCTAGGTTCCCCCTAGTGGACAAGTGTTGTCTCGTGAGGGTTTACAATGAATATACCCACAAAATTCTCAAATTTAAATTTAAAAAGATATAGAAAAACTTTTGAAATACTCTCCTCTATTCAACTGTTAACGTAGCTCTGTACGGATATATTAACCTTAAGCTAACCATGAAAGAAACCCACATTCTCCTCATGTGACCAAGATATATATAACAACTGCATCACAATTATGTATCCGTGTGTGTGTGAAGTTAATAGCTATGTATCCAGCCTTATTTAGAGTTGTTTTGGACTATTGTACCTCTAGAACTAGTAATTTCAACTCAATTCTCACATATTTTTATACTAAAAAATAAACGTCTCACAGAAACTGGCTTTAATAATGATCGCACATGGTATGAAAGCTTTGATAGGAGTGATTTTTTGGATGCTAATGCTTTCATACTCGATTCTATAAAAGACGAACATTTAGAGTGTATAGTCTCATGAACAGGATGCTACTTACTAGAGGAGCGATCTACCGTGGATAACTCAACTCACACATTCATATTTAAACTACGTCATTAAGAATCATTAAGGCTTATAATTTCAGGTATATAGAAAATACAGATGATGAATGGGGAGATTGCACATCTTAGCATATGATAGAGCTTATCATCTTATATTATTCCTACTTTATTCTTCTCATATCTCCAACCAACTGTCCTCCTTTCCTATTCTCCCATTTTTCCTTCTTTTCATTTCTTTTCTTCTTCATTCATTTTTTTAGCATAACCTGGAATGAAATCTCTTCCTATAACTACCTTCCTCCAATCACACACTTTGACAGTTTTCTGTTACTGGATGTGCGCTGAGGTCATTTAGAGTCAAGGTAAAGGATTAGGGGTTTGCTTTTCCAAAATGGGTAAGGCGTTATTATTCAATCAGTGTGGGGTTTTGAAACGGAATGGTTTCTCCAGGTGAAGGGATATGGGTAACGATGGCTTAATTCATTTTCTTAATTTCTTAACTTTAACACTTCAATGTTTATTGAGTTCGGTTGGTAGATCCTGAACGTTCTCCTCTAATAAGCAGTCAATATTGGACAATTAACTGAGACTAGTGCAACGAATGTAATAAAACGTAATCAAGAAAACAATTCGAATTTTTTTTGTGAAAATTCCCTCAGAAATAAGATTGGCTCAGAAACTCACTAAGGGTTAAATAGTTTCTACTACTTGTTCTTTTAACACAATAGTCGTATTAACTCATTTTTAGGTTTTCAACATAGCTACTAACTAGTGCAATTGGATATTGGATACATGAAAGGTCAACAAATGCAATTATCCTAGTGGAACTAGAAAAATGCGTGAACTTAATCCATAAAAGGATGAGATTAATATGAATGTATCATTGCTTGACAACAGCTAAAGAGAATTGAATATTCGAAGTTGTTTTACTAATTAAATTCAAGAAATCCTTGGTTTTTTTTTTTTTAACAGTACTAACCGAGATTATATGATATGTGAAATAAAATTATCCAGGTTGCTACGTATAAACATGAGCAGGTGATTATCTATCTACATTCCACCCCAACTGAAAATTGCTATGCCCTCAGAAGTAGATTTTCAAAATGAATTGAGAGATATCACGTGATAACGCAAAGCAAACATCAAAAGCATAGCAAACTGTAAAGACATATAAACTCCATATAGCCAAGATCAAATGAAATAAAAGATACTGATAAAGCAATGTCCATAAATAATACAAACACCCAATCACCGGAATGATATAACAATATAAGTATAGAATAGTGATAAATATGTCCAAAAATGTCCAAAATCTCTATCAGTCCCTGCATAACCTGTCACGCCCCGGCGTAGCCAAAATAGGGAAAAATTTAAAATTTCCATCTTTGACCCTGAGGCACGTGACTGGTTGAATTAACAAATTGTCCATGACCAAATACTAATAATAAACAACGTAACCAAATGGATAAAACCAACATCTGCTCACATTGATATATTACAAAGAAAGGCCACAGTACTACTTAACTATTACATCATGGTAGATACATCAGAGTCTTATGGCTCTAGGGCCTTACAAAAGCTATAATAAGTCTTTAGATAGAGCTTTCCACCAAAGACATTTACAAAAGACAGCCACTAGTCTTCTCTCTAACAAGTATATCCATAGCCATCTTTGGTGTACTCTTCCTCCACGTTCTCCGCTTGCGTAACATCATAACCCGTGTACTCGTTACCTGGATAAGCTGGACATGGGAATGTCTAGTGACATGAACGTCGTCAGCTTATGAAAGCTGAGTGAGTAAGATAAATCAAATGGAACGTATATAGTAAAACACAATAGGAATACATTTACTATCTTTCAACATGTCTTTTAGGATCTTTACGTTCTCACCGTCGAATTTTAACTAGTAGCGTACCCGACTACGTATTCGATAGGAATACAAACAATTCAGGAGACCTGTCTAGACATTCTTAATGCCACTACCATTCATTTCTAACATCCGACATCATTTACAAACCCAAAGTGTCTCTTGCTAACCAAACCATCTTTCATCAACCACTTTATCTTTCATCAACCACTTCGTCACAAAGAACCGAAGTGTTAAGGAGTGCAAGAACATCCATTTCATCATGAAGAATCGAAAGGAGTCTTCACTCAAAGAATCACCGCTTCGTCACGAAGAACCGAAAGCGTTACGGAGTACAAGAACATCCATTTCATCACGAAGAACCGAAAGGAGTCTTTACTCAAAGAATCACCGCTTCGTCACGAAGAACCGAAAGCGTTACGGAGTACAAGAACATCCATTTCGTCACGAAGAACCGAAAGGAGTCTTTACTCAAAGAATCACCGCTTCGTCACGAAGAATCGAAAGCATTACGGAGTACAAGAACATCCATTTCGTCACGAAGAACCGAAAGGAGTCTTTACTCAAAGAATCACCGCTTCGTCACGAAGAACCGAAAGCGTTACGGAGTACAAGAACATCCATCCCATCACTAAGAATTGGAAGGAGTCTTTACTCAAAGAATCACCGCTTCTCCATCACGAAGAACCGAAGCGTTTACGGAGTGCAAGAATATCCATTCCATCACGAAGAACCAAAAGGAGTCTTCACTCTAAGAATCACCGCTTCTCCATCACGAAGAACCGAAGCGTTTACGGAGTGCAAGAACATCCAATCCATCACTAAGAACCGAAAGGAGTCTTCACTCTAAGAACCACCACTTCTCCATCACAAAGAACCGAAGTGTTTACGGAGTGCAAGAACATCCAATCCATCACTAAGAACCGAAAGGAGTCTTCACTCTAAGAACCACCACTTCTCCATCACAAAGAACCGAAGTGTTTACAGAGTGCAAGAACATCCAATCCATCACTAAGAACCGAATGGAGTCTTCACTCTAAGAACCACCACTTCTCCATCACAAAGAACCGAAGTGTTTACGGAGTGTAAGAACATCCATTCCATCACGAAGAACCGAAAGGAGTCTTCACTCTAAGAATCACCTCTTCGTCATCACGAAGAACCGAAGCGTTAACCATACCCCCTTTTGTCCCGAAGACCCGAAAGGATACACAATAGTCATCACTTCACAACCCATCAATCACATCCTTTACTCACTATCCCGGCCTCTGCGGTTGATACACACATCACGAAGACCATATCCACTTCGTCACGAAGGATCGAAATGATACACACGTCACGAAGACCATATCAATTTCGTCACGAAGAATCAAAATGATACACAACTTTCACATTCGTCAACCATACCTTCTTCTCACTATCCTGACCTCCGCTGCCCAGATTACCTATCCGACGATTATCCTTAGCATAATCTGCTTCTAACATACCACAGTCGGCCCTTACGTTTTTCCCGACCGCGCATTCGTCACTCATTTCGGAATTTAGTTCATTAGACTTCCGAATATGCTTTCGAAGTCACGATTATACATTCGTCATTCTGTTTTATGTCATAATATAATTACAATGGAAACTTATCCAATCACTATCAACGCAATAATCGTGCCGTACAACATACTTATAGCTTGGGTATGAACTCTCTATGGTCATCACACTATATTCATAACAACGGAAACCTAGCGTGTAGCTCGTGGATCTATAACATGGATTTGATATCAATAACCATGTAGATGAAAACCTTAACATACTCATATACGCGATAGCACTACCATAGCACAAGATATCCATAACCACATAGGTACCGGAAAGCAAGCATCATTAATAAACACATCATACAAGTAGTTATACAATCTGCCAAGAATTAATTTTACTATGTCGACTGAATTGATATGATTTATTTGGGCATGATAAATTGATTTGCAGATCAAACTCAAAACTAGAACATTGTAGATAATTGGATTAGCTTCATGTACAAAAAAATCTAGCTTTAATTACATTTTTGAGCTGCTCAAAATATTTATTTTACTTAGACATTTCTATATTTTCGGACTGCTCTGTCCCAGATTTATAGTACTGGGTTGCATGTGCATTGCACCTATCATGGATTCATTTTTAGACCAAGCTATAGAAGAGTTATTTGTAGATAAATGAGTTATCTTTCTCCACAAAAAAACCTAGCTTAATTCAGATTTTGGAGCTGCTTAAAACACTCATTTTACTAAACTACATTCTGCTGGAGGTTTCTGTTTCTCAGATTTAAAGTACTTTGTTGCATGTACATTTCACCTATGAAGAATTGATTTTCAGACTGAGCTGTAGAAGACTTATTTGTATATAAATGAGTCAGTTTTTGCCACAAAAAAACCTAGCCTCATTCCCATTTTTTAACTGCTCGAAATGTTTGTTTTACTAAACAACATTCTGCTGGAAGTTTCAGCTTCCCAGATTTGAAGATTTGACTTGCATGTTGTATAGAACCTCAAACTACAACATCAAACTCTTGCTAAACATTACTTCATACTATATAGGTTCTAAAGTGAGTTAGAATACTCACCAAGTCTTGAAATTGAGCTTGGGCTTTGGATTTGAGCTTAGGAAGTTTGAACACAACTTCAATGATGGAGACTTCTTCCTAGTTCTTCTTCTCCATCTCCAAGTATCTCTTATCTCTCCATGGAGTTCATCTCCTAGCTCTCTCTAACTCTATATGCAAATTGTAAATGGCCAAGAGTGTAATGCATGAATATAGGCATGTTTATATAGAGATGTTGGTGGGATATGTGTCACCATGCATGTGCTAGAGTGTACATGCATGGACAAGTGTCCTAGAGGTGGACAAGTGGCAAGGGAGGTGGTGCCATGTGGTGCATGGGCTGCCATGTGGCCGACCATGTGGGGTCCACCTCGAGTTTTGTGCCATTACCTCGGTTTGCGTGCAAAAGTTCCTTGATATACGTGTTAGTCTTAATTTACGTGCAAACGGGTGTTGTTTCTAATGTCCGGGTCCGGTTACAGGACTAAGTTAATTCTAATTACGGTCGAGTTGGTACAGTGATTATAGTCTAATTAGTAATTACATTATGCTGATACAGTCACATAAATAAAATAATAATATAATAATAGACAAGATATAGAAATTCATAAAACTCGTATTATTGCACGTAAAGAAATTACAGGTATTACATAACCAAACAACCCAAAAGACACTAAGAGAAGAGAGAGTTAGTAAAAAGCAAAAAAAATACAACTACTCCCACTCAGAATGGATATCATCTAATCATCCCCAATATCATAAAGAATCACAATTGGTGCAATAGGAGCATCGTCATCTCGACCCTCAGCAACAGTAGTAGCCGTTGCCGGGTCACTCACAGTCGGGGCAGTTGATTTAGATAATAATAGGTTAGCCACAACTGGAGGTGGTGCAGATGATGATGATGGGGCATAGGGATCAGTAGATAGTGGAGGTGGAGTAATAGAAGTAGTAGGTGGAGTAGTGGATGCAGATGGATCGGTAGTGGGTGGTGTAGAAGAAGATGGATCTGTGGTAGGCGGTGCAGAAGGGGCTGTCGTTGGGTGTGGAGCGGTGTGAATAGACTGGTCAACCCTGATTTATATCAAGATCGCCTCCAGTAAAGTCTTCATCTGATCCATTTTGCCCTCGAGTCGTATCCGCGCCTCCCTGTCCTCAAGAAGCAATGAGTGGAGAGTCTGGGGGGACACGGAAGACGACTCTCCCTGGGCCTGAGCCTGAGACCACTGTCTCAACTCGAACTACTGCATGGCAGCAATGGGGTCCTCATCATCCGAATCAAGCTCCTCAGCCTCGGTAGGCATCCCAGAAGTTGCACCCTCTGTGTCGGTGCCTCCCCCTCTCTTCCTCTTCGCCCCCACCTTGGCCTTTCCCTTCAGTTTCCTCTATTTTTGTGCATTCGAATAGGGCGCTGTTGTCTCCCCGAACTGACTCAAGGCCTGAGAAATCATGTCAGTGACCAATGGGAACAATCCAACTTGCTCAATCACCCGATGGATGGGTCAAGCGCCCTTCAGATGATGCTTGGCGACAATGTACTGCGTGGGCTGGATGAAGAAATTGATATAGAGTCGGAGTAGGCAGACACGCCGCCCTATCCCAATGTCATACAAAACCTGAGCATACTAAGGTGCCACCTTTTCGTGGTAAGAAGTCATCAATATGCAATTGGCGAGCGCCAGGTGGAGGAGATGATACTGCTCGGTCAGGAAACGGTCCTCAATCAGGAAAATACCGTTCCATATCTGGATCGCAACACCGGTAATCTCCTGTATAATGACAAAGGGCAGAGTCTCGAGTGTACCAGGAATGTGTGGGTAAAAATGATCGGGAGTCTCTGGTACACCCAAAGCAGCGGCCACAGTAGCCGGGCTGAAAATGATCTAGTGACCCCGGAAGAAAGATCTATAGGTGAACGGTGCCCTGGGGTCCTTGATCATGGTCGTACAAACCTCCCGCACCCAAGTGATGTTGATTTTCTTGGACTGCATCAACATCCCAAGTGATGTTGATTTTCTTGGACTTGTGGTACCCTGTTATTGGATTCATTTGGAATGCCCCTAAAATGAAAATGAAAAGAAGAGAAAAGATTAAAAGACTAAATGAAGAAACTGCCACTGTAATATTTCTATCGATCGAACAATTTTTGATCGATCAAAAGACTACTACACTCAATCGCTTGAAACCATCTTAATCGATCGAAATCTAGCTGCCTTCGATTGCCCAAAACCAGCTCGATCGATCTAGCACAGCGGGATTCGCAGAAACACAAAAGACACAACGATAACAAGAACCTAAGATTTCTAATATTATAAATAGGTCTTAAGACCAATGGGGAGCACCCCTACAAGAATTCTAATGAAAATGAATAGGAGGGGAATCTCGGGACATTACCTCGGTTTGCGTATAGGAGAGGGATGAGGGCTATGATGGTGACAGTTGATGATGAGCTAGAGGTGATCCTCGAATGATAGAATTGGAAGGTAGAGGAAAATTGCTGGGCTCCCTCACTGTCTTCAAGCTCTTGAGAGTGAGTGAGAGGGAGAGAAACTGTAACACCTGTAATTTTCTTTTCATTAATAATATCAATTTTTTGAATTTCTATATTGGACCGACTATATTATTATATTATTATTTTTATTATGTGACCGTATGGACGGTAGAAACCGTACCGACTTGGCCGTAATAAAAATTAACGTAGTCCTGTACCCGGACTCGGACATTAGAAACAATACCCGTTTGCACGTAAACCGAGACTGACATGTACATCGAGGAACTTATGCACGCAAATCAAGAAAGTAGCACGAAACCCAAGGTGGGCTCACATGGCCGGCCACTTGGTGGCACATGCAGCATCACCTCCACATGTCATCTATACACTTGCCACTTGTCCATCCAATGGACACTTGTCCATGCATGCAAGCATCCATTTGACACATAGCATCCACCTCTCTCTATATAAACATACATACACCCATGCATTTCACTCTTCTTATTCATAAAAATCTACACATATGTCTGGAGAGAGAGCTAGGAGTTGGGAATTCCATGGAGAGATAGAATTGAATTAGAAGAAAAATCCAAGCATTCACCCCTCTTCCATTACATACACCTCACAAGCAAACACATGTACACACCCATACACCTACATACACTACCATGGGAACCTAAGAGTTGTGTTTATAAGTCCTAGAAGCTCAAGAAAATTCCCGGCAGTAAGAAGAAGCAAGAAGTTAGAAGAAGAAGAAGTTCATCGTTGGAGTTTGAGTTCAAAGCTTCATCAACTTTCAAATCAACATCCAAGCTTAATTCTAAGCTTTAGTGAGTAATCTAACTCAAATTAGAACATATATAGTATTTATTAATATTTAGTAGAAGTTTGATGTTGTTGTGTTGAATTTTTCATGACATGCAAGACAAATCCATAAATTTGAGAAACTGAAACTTTCAGCAGAACATAGTTTAGTAAAATAAATGTTTTGTGCAGCACAAAAATCCAAATTAAGCTAGGTTTTTTGTGGCAAAAGCAAACTCATATATCTACAGATAACTCTTCTATAGCTTAGTCTAGAAATCACTCCTTCATGGGTGAAATGCATGTACAACGCAGTGTTATAAACCAGGGAAAACAGAAACTTCCAGCAGAATGTAGCTTTGTAAAATGAATGTTTTGAGGAACTCAAAAATCGGAATTAAGCTAGGTTTTTTTGTGGTATAAGATAACTCATTTATCTATAAGTAACTCTTATAGCTCAGTCTAGAAATCACTCCTTCATGGGTGAAATGAATGTACAACGCAGTGTTATAAATCTGAGAAACTGAAACATTCAGCAGAATATAGTTTAGTAAAATGAATGTTTTGTACAGCTCAAAAATGAGAATTAACCTAGGTTTTTTTGTGGAGAAATCTAACTCATTTATCTACAAATAATCCTCCTATATCTCAGTCTAAAAACCCCTCCTTCATAGGTGAAATTGATGTACAATGCAGTACTATAAATCTGGGACAGAACAGTCCGAGATAGAAGAAATATCTTGTAAAATAAATAGTTTGAGTAGCTCAAAAATATAATTGAAGCTAGATTTTTTTTGTACATGAAGATATTTCTATTATTTATAATGTTTTAGTTTTGAGTTTGATCTACAAAACAATTTATCATGCCCAAATAAATCATGTTAAATCAGTCAACACAGTGAAAATGTATCCTGGCAGATTGTATAGTTTTTTGTATGATGTTTTGTTATGCACGGTGTTGATTGTTGATGCTAGTTTTCTGGTACCTGTGTTGTTATGAAAATCTTGTGCTATGGTAGTGCTATCGCGTAGATGAGTATGTTAAGGGTTTCATCGATATGTTTATTGGTATTAAATCCATGATTATAAATCCATGAGCTACGTGAATATAGTTTAATGACCGTTGAAATGTTCATACCCAAACTATAAGTATGTTGAATGGCACGATTATTGCACTGATAAGTGATTGGAAAAGTTTCCATCGTAAGCATATTGAGAGGAAAACAGAATGTCAAACATAGAGTGAAATACTGATGGTTAGAAATGGTTGATATTAATGAACTAAACTACAAAACGTACGAACGTGAAAAATAACAATAAAACCTTCAATAATAGATTTAATGCAAATAAGGGACGTTGTGTTTCGTTTGTAGTCGTGTGACTACCGGTCAAAGTTGATTCGTGAACTTTTGTGTCGTGTTTGGATAATTCTTGCAAAGTTGGTCTCTCAATTATTCCATGGAGTCGATTGGTGAGTTATGTTTGTTCCTTGATCTAAGGATTGGCATGACGTATTCGGTCAAGTGCAGATGACCTGAGGATCATCATGATGTGTTCGATCAAGTAGTTGATTAGTTTTCCGCACCCTTAGACTAAGGATCGGCATGAGGTGTTCGGTTATGTACGGGTGACCTGAGGATCGGCATGACGTGTTCGTCCAAGTGATTATTAATTTCCCATACCCTTGGTCTGAGGATCGGCATGACGTGTTCGGTAATGTGTGGGCAACTTGAGGATCGGCATGACGTGTTCGACTAAGAGATTGTTAATGTCCCGCACACTTATGCCATTTGGGCGACAATTTGAGTGCCAGTTGGGCGACAGTTAACTATTCATTGTTGAGTGTTGTTGTTTCTTGACCAGTAAATGCGTTTGGATTTAAGTCTTCTTTCAGTCAATATCATTGGTCAGTTCAGTCCTGGGTTAAGTTTCAAAGGGAATGATTGGGTTTAAATAAGACATAGTTTTGAGAATAAGAAAAGATGAACAAGACATAGTATCGAGAATAAGAAATGATGAACGAGATATGTTTTTGAGAAATAAGACGAGATGAACAACAACTTACCTTAAGTGGTGGTAACCTTAAGGGAGCTTCATTTATCTTAACCGCTAACGGCTTTTCATGCCGCTGGACCTTCCATGTCCAGCCTTTGCAGGTCCATGCTGGTGAAGAGTACTACGAGGAAGGCTACAGTTTCGCCAGCTGAAAACTTTGGAGCTTTTCTTTTGTTATTGTTCTGTTATTATTATGTTAGTGATGTAATAATTTAGCTGGTCTTGTAATATGTAACTTTTGGATATCTTTTTGGTCTGTAATATACTAATGATGTAAGAATTGAATGTTTTAGTTTCCTGCTTCCGCCGAACATAGTCATCTTCCCATATTATGTTATGGTTATAAGCATGTTTGGACAATCAGGTGACACTCACAACCAGTCACGTGTCTACGAACCCATAAAGGAAATTTATTTTTCCCTATTTTTGGTACTTCGGGGCGTGACAGGGATTTTTGGTATCAGAGCTTTAGGTTTAGACGCACTCACTGATTGTCCTACACTTTAAGTTATGTGCCTAAGATTTACCTCGTATTAGTACTGACACTAAGCTAGCTCCTCTTGCATGATCATGGAGTCGATCTTCGTTCATGATGATTTTGGAGGTCACTATAATCACGACGGTCGTGTCTAGCCTGCCGACCCTGTACTATATCGATAGCGGATCTGCTAGAGGGCGAGGCATATCTTAGAGGAAGAGATACGGAGAGCTGTGCTTACCGATACATTGCAGTATCCGGATCACGTTAAGCCCGAGTCGATCCATACTTCAGAGACTACCATACTTATTCACCAGGAGGTTATCAACATGACTCAGGACGAGGCACTATATGACGATATACTCTTCCCGATTATCATGGCCGCACCAGCACGACCATTCTCCCGAGCCCATACCAGAGCCAGATGCCGATTCAGATCCCATGTATACAAATAGCAATGATGACATAGCTAGTGGAGAGGATTCTGTAGGTAGTGACCACTTAGCAGACTACGCATCTAATGGTGACGACACAGATGACGACGATGACCTGACAATTGAGGACGATCCGGCAAGTAGCGACGACGAGCCAATCGAGGAGGTTGACCTAGAGGACGATCTTCAGAGACTAGGGGATGACGTACACGACCATCCAGCACCACCAGTTGATGGGGACGAGATGATACCGATGCCTGAGCAGGACCAAGAAGCAGATCCAGCTGACATCAAGGAGAAGGAGGAGGACCCTGAGGAGGAGTTCTTAGAGGACCCGTTATAGATAATAAGAGAGGCAAAATTTATCTTAGATATGGTAGGCGAGTACCATAGTAAGCAGTCATATCCTTTCTACTCATTCCACTCCCTTTGAGTAAATCGATACCTTCTATTCTAATGGTCATTTCTTTTGGAAAAGGGATCTATATATTTTTAAAAGTGGATCTGATTACCATCAATGATTATTGTGACACACTCCTTGATAAGTAATTCCTTTCCTTGAATTTTTAGAAATTCCCCAATCAACAATTCTTGAGTATGTACCTTGATCATCCGATTCTTGACAAATTCTTTTGAGAACAAGTTCGAATCACTAGTACTGCAAAGTCATTCTTTTTTACTTATTATTCCTTGAACAAATTCTTACAAGTTCATTTCATTTGAAATAATTCTAAATGAATTCTCTATCCTTGTTCTTGCCATGAACTCAAAAACGTTGTACTCTCTGTACATCTTGACCTCTTATTGTCTCTGTCAGTTGCTACCTTATTCTTTGTCAGTGGGGTTTCGTTTGGACTATTTCACTTATGAAATACCTAATTTTTATTTCATTCGTTGAAGGCCTTATGCCATCAGTTACTTTCATTTCCTACAAATCTTGAGATACTACGATTATTTCCATAGTAATCAGTCATCCAATTATTGTTAGATTAACATTTTATTCTTGAATGGATGACATTATTCTACTATTATACTTCTATCTGTGAGGATTCATATGCCTTTTCGGATTCAGCTTCATTTTGGGTCAATCTGTTCAATCATTTCAAACATCGTATTCTAGCTACCGGGATTATGATGATAATCATAATGTGAAATATAATAGGTTATGATTGCTTTGCATAAGGTTTGATAGAAACCTTATAGACATTAACTCATATGTAGGAACGCAAGAATCTTCTCGATCTCTGCAATGGATGAATCATCTCAAACAACTGAGGACCAGTCCAGAAGGCTAAGCAACATAATACTTAAGGAGATCGATCCCTCTGGTATATTTGGAAGACTAATACAAGACTTATGGAAGACCACGGACAACACTAGCACAAGTGACTACGGAGACGAGTTGTTTAGACACCTCCATATCGCCCATTCAGAATCGCTTTTGAGATCAGTCAAGCCACAACCTGCTACACTACTAAGGTCAACCCTACTACAAGGAGCACATGAGATATTGACTTACCCAAGGCGATGGAAGACGCAAGATTAAAACATGCCTTCAACAGATCGAATGACCTCATAGACTGTTGACATCGACCACGTTTAATCACAACGAACGACTAGCACCGCGAACATTAGTGAAGATGAGTACTACATTCCACCTTCAAGCCAATGATCAGATCGCATAGGACCTACCAAGAGAAGACACGTTTCGGGTGTACAACATCGATGTTCCACCAACACGCTAAAGAAATGCATCTCTGACCCTGCGCGCGTTATAAACTAAAACCCTGTAAGGCTGAGTAATCATATTCATCTTTCTGATTTAACTCCTTTTGAGTAAACCCACTATTTTCTACCATTGGTTGCGTTAGATCAATTATCCTTATGATGAACCTTTGGATGTCCTTTATTATTTCATTAATTGACAGTTATTCGTTGTCCTCTCTGATTTCACTTAACAAGATTTTGGATCATTCTGATCAGTGATAAATCCAATTGTGAATTCATTTGCTTTCTAATGCTATAAGTCACCTCTTTGGACTTATCACCATGAAAATCGATTCCAATAATTTATTTATAAACCAATCATTGTAAGTAATTTGGACTTATAATCTATTAAATTAATCTATGTAAATCGTTTGGACTGTCAACCGTTTGACCAACTTTCTCAAGTGCGTATCCCTTGACATTATTGCAAAGGATATCTTTGTATTTGTTCACCTAAGGAACTCATGCATAATGCACCCCTTTGTAAATTAGTCTTCATTTCCTTTCATTTCACAAATTCTTCTTATTGGTAACCTTGACTTTTATCATTAAGGCTTCACCTAAATTATTGACTCATGAGACAAGGAATTCTTATGTCCTACCTAGGAGGCCTTGCGCCTATAGTCATTGCATTACTATGATTATCCTATAGTAATCATCTAATGGTTATTCTCAGATACTCATTCTATACATTGTGATCCTACAAGTGATTGATCACTTACCTTTTCATTTCTAACTCAGTACATAATGAGTATTCATTTTGTTATGAATTCAACTCCTTACAAGTAAATTCAATCCTACTCCAATTACCAGTAACAACTTGTATGCTTGGTATTAATTAATGCATGAAAAAATTACTTAACGACTTGTGTCATTACCTATGATGCCGAAACTCCACGACGATTTCATGTCGACACGCAAAGGAACTCAATCACAATAACACGCTTAAAATGACGCCACGACCCCTACAAGTTATAGAAGACAATCGTGAGACCAACTAGACTTCTCAACCATCGCATCAAGAAGCTGAGAGGTAAGAATCTTGCCGACCAAAGATGCTAAAGAAACAATGAAAGGAAAGTTAATCAGACTGCCATTGAGACAAATCCAAAGCAACATGATATCTGCAATGACTGTGGAATATCTAGACATCACTCCAAAGAATGCAAAGCATCGAAACAGCCCACAAGTTGATAGCCGCAGTGCTTCAATCGTGGAAAGACTGGACGTATGCACAAAGATTGTCCAAAACGAGGAATTTAAAACATGGTTCCACCACAAAGAAGGTCCCAAAAGAGGGCTCGCAGATCATCAAATTAATCCCAGCATTGAACGAGACGAAAGACCAAAGGTGCCATATTCATTGTCAGAACTTTGAATTTCACTTGGCATTGTTTTAGCAAAGAAGTTTGGACGTTCGAAAGAATTTGTGAGGAGGTTTGATTAGTTAGCTAGTAGGAACCTCACAACCTTAAAATCTGAGATATGATTAGTACCTTGTACTTTTTAAGACCTAGCAAACTCTAGATTTCGAGGATGAAATCCTCTGATAATGTGGGTAGAGATGTAGCACCTGAATTTTTCCAGAAATTCCACGTAGGATATTAGAAATTAGTGATGTTGCCACCAAGGATATCAGGTATTCACAATGTTTTTCACATTAGTTTGTTGAAGGAGTATCATCAGGGCGCGATGCCACATGTAATTGACATCAAGGACATTGAGGCGAATAACAACTTGTCTTACACAGAGAGAGACCCATCAAGATTTTGGGTCGAGAAACCAAGAAGCTGAGGAACAAGGAGATCCCATTGGTCAAAGTTCAATGGAAACATCATGATGAAAAAGAAGCTTCGTGGGAAATAGAGTCAGAGATGCGAGAGAAATATCCTTTTCTGTTTTGTACCTAGATAAGCTCTGATTTCGAGGACGAAATCCTTTAATAGGTGGTGGAAGATGTAACACCTGTAATTTTCTTTTCATTAATAATATCAGTTTTTTGAATTTCTATATTGGACCGACTATATTATTATATTATTATTTTAATTATGTGACGGTATGGATGGTAGTAACCGTACCGACTCGGCCGTAATAAAAATTAACGTAGTCCTGTACCCGGACCCGAACATTAGAAATAATACTCGTTTGGATGTAAACCGAGACTGACACGTATATTGAGGAACTTATCCACGCAAATTAAGAAAGTGGCACAAAACCCAAGGTGGGCCCCACATGGCCGGCCACTTGGTGGCACATGCAACATCACCTCCACATGTCATCTATATACTTGCCACTTGTCCATCCAATGGACACTTGTCCATGCATGCAAGCATCCATTTGACACCTAGCATCCACCTCTCTCTATATAAACATACATACACCCATGCATTTCACTCTTCTTGTTCATAAAAATCTACACATATGTTTGGAGAGAGAGCTAGGAGTTGGGAATTCCATGGAGAGATAGAATTGAATTAGAAGAAAAATCCAAGCATTCACCCCTCTTCCATTATATACACCTCACATGCAAACACATATACACACCCATACACCTACATACACTACCATGGGAACCTAAGAGCTGTGTTTAAAAGTCATAGAAGCTCAAGAAAATTCCTAGCAGTAAGAAGAACCAAGAAGTTAGAAGAAGAAGAAGTTCATCGTTGGAGTTTAAGTTCGAAGCTTCATCAAGTTTCAAATCAACATCCAAGCTTAATTCTAAGCTTTAGTGAGTAATCTAAATCAATTTGGAAAATATATAGTATGTGTTAATGTTTAGTAGAAGTTTGATGTTGTTGTGTTGAAGTTTTTATGATATGCAAGACAAATCCATAAATCTGAGAAACTGAAGCTTTCAGTAGAACATAGTTTAGTAAAATAAATGTTTTGTGCAGCTCAAAATCTGAATTAAGCTAGGTTTTTTTGTGGTAAAAGCTAACTCATATATATACAAATAACTCTTGTATAACTTAGTCTAGAGATCAATCCTTCATGGGTGAAATGCATGGACAACGCAGTGTTGTAAACCTGGGAAAATAGAAACTTCCAGCAGAATGTAGTTTAGTAAAATGAATGTTTTGAGGAGCTCAAAAATTGGAATTAAGCTAGGTTTTTTTTTTGGTAAAAGCTAACTTATTTATCTACAAATAACGCTTCTATATATCATTCTAGAAATCAATACTTCATGGGTGAAATGCATGTACATCGCAGTGTTATAAATCTGAGAAACTGAAACTTTCAGCAGAACATAGTTTTGTAAAATGAATGTTTTGTGCAGCTCAAAAATGAGAATTAAGCAAGGTTTTTTTGTGGTGAAAGCTAACTCATTTATCTATAAATAACCCTTCTATATCTCAGTATAAAAACCCCTCCTTCATAGGTGAAATTTACGTACAATGCAGTACTATAAATCTGGGATAGAACAGTCCGAGATATAAGAAATGTCTTGTAAAATAAATAGTTTGAGTAGCTCAAAAATGTAATAATATCAGTTTTTTGAATTTCTATATTGGACCGACTATATTATTATATTATTATTTTAATTATGTGACGGTATGGATGGTAGTAACCGTACCGACTCGGCCGTAATAAAAATTAACGTAGTTTTGTACCCGGACTCGGACATTAGAAACCATACCCGTTTGCACGTAAACCGAGACTGACATGTACATCGAGGAACTTATGCACGCAAATCAAGAAAGTAGCACGAAACCCAAGGTAGGCCCATATGGCCGGCCACTTGGTGGCACATGCAGCATCACCTCCACATATCATCTATATACTTGCCACTTGTCCATCCAATGGACACTTGTCCATGCATGCAAGCATCCATTTGACACTAAGCATCCACCTCTCTCTATATAAACATACATACACCCATGCATTTCACTCTTCTTGTTCATAAAAATCTACACATATGTTTGGAGAGAGAGCTAGGAGTTGGGAATTCCATGGAGAGATAGAATTGAATTAGAAGAAAAATCCAAGCATTCACCCCTCTTCCATTACATACACCTCACATGCAAACACATATACACACCCATACACCTACATACACTACCATGGGAACCTAAGAGCTGTGTTTGTAAGTCCTAGAAGCTCAAGAAAATTCCCGGCAGTAAGAAGAACGAAGAAGTTAGAAGAAGAAAAGGAAGTTCATCGTTGGAGTTTGAGTTCAAAGCTTCATCAAGTTTCAAATCGACATCCAAGCTTAATTCTAAGCTTTAGTTAGTAATCTAACTCAATTTAGAACATATATAGTATTTATTAATATTTAGTAGAAGTTTGATGTTGATGTGTTGAAGTTTTCATGACATGCAAGACAAATCCATAAATCTGAGAAACTGAAACTTTCAGCAGAACATAGTTTAGTAAAATAAATGTTTTGTGCAGCTCAAAAATCTGATTTAAGCTAGGTTTTTTGTGGTAAAAGCTAACTCATATATCTACAGATAACTCTTCTATAGCTTAGTCTAGAAATCACTCCTTCATGTGTGAAATGCATGTACAACGCAGTGTTATAAACCAGGGAAAACAGAAACTTCCAGCAGAATGTAGTTTAGTAAACTGAATGTTTTGAGGAGCTCAAAAATCGGAATTAAGCTAGGTTTTTTTGTGGTATAAGATAACTCATTTATCTACAAATAACTCTTATAGCTCAGTCTAGAAATCACTCCTTCATGGGTGAAATGAATGTACAACGCAGTGTTATAAATCTGAGAAATTGAAACTTTCAGCAGAACATAGTTTAGTAAAATGAATGTTTTGTGCAGCTCAAAAATGAGAATTAATCTAGGTGTTTTTGTGGAGAAATCTAACTCATTTATCTACAAATAATCCTCCTATATCTCAGTCTAAAAACCCCTCCTTCATAGGTGAAATTCATGTACAATGCAGTACTATAAATCTGGGACAGAACAGTCCGAGATATAAGAAATATCTTGTAAAATAAATAGTTTGAGTAGATCAATAATATAATTGAAGCTAGATTTTTTTTTGTACATGAAGATATTCCTATTATTTATAATGTTTTAGTTTTGAGTTTGATCTACAAAACAATTTATCATGCCCAAATAAATCATGTTAAATCAATCAACACAGTGAAAATGTATCCTGGCAGATTGTATAGTTTTTTCTATGATGTTTTGTTATGCACAGTGTTGATTGTTGATGCTAGTTTTCCGGTACCTGTGTTATGAAAATCTTGTGCTATGGTAGTGCTATCGCGTAGATGAGTATGTTAAGGGTTTCATCGATATGTTTATTGGTATTAAATCCAAATTATAAATCCATGAGCTACGTGAATATAGTTTAATGACCGTTGGAAAGTTCATACCCAAACTATAAGTATGTTGAATGGCCCGATTATTGCACTGATAAGTGATTAGGAAAGTTTCCATCGTAAGCATATTGAGAGGAAAACAGAATGTCAAACATAGAGCGAAATACTGATGGTTATAAATGGATGATATTAATGAACTAAACTACGAAACGTACGAACGTGAAAAATAACAATAAAACCTTCAATAATAGATTTAATGCGAATAAGGGACGTTGTGTTTCGTTTCTAGTCGTGTGACTACCGGTCAAAGTTGATTCGTGAACTTTTGTGTCGTGTTTGGATAATTCTTGCAAAGTTGGTCTCTCGATTATTCCATGGAGTCGATTGGTGAGTTATGTTTGTTCCTTGATCTGAGGATTGGCATGACGTGTTTGGTCAAGTGTGGATGACCTGAGGATCGTCATCACGTGTTCGATCAAGTAGTTGATTAGTTTTTTGCACCCTTGGACTGAGGATTGGCATGACGTGTTCGGTTATGTACGGGTGACCTGAGGATCGGCATGACGTGTTTGTCTAAGCGATTATTAATTTCCCGTACCCTTGGTCTGAGGATCGACATGACATGTTCGGTAACTTGCGGGCGACCTGAGGATCGGCATGACGTGTTCGACCAAGAGATTGTTAATGTCCCGCACACTTATGCCATTTCGGCGATAGTTTGAGTGCCAGTTGGACGACAGTTAACAATTCATTGTTGAGTGTTGTTCTTTCTTGACCAGTAAATGCGTTTGGAGTTAAGTCTTCTTTCAGTCAATATTATTGGTCAGTTCAGTCCTGGGTTAAGTTTCAAAGGGAATGATTGGGTTTAAATAAGACATAGTTTTGAGAATAAGAAAAGATGAACAAGACATAGTATCGAGAATAAGAAATGATGAACGAGATATGGTTTCAAGAAATAAGAAGAGATGAAGAATAACTTACCTTAAGTGGTGGTAACCTTAAGGGGACCATTACTTAGCTTAACCGCTAACGGCTTTTCATACCGCTGGACCTTCCACGTCCAGCCTTTGCAGGTCCAGACGGAGCCGCCTACTATCAAGATACTGGCTTTTCTACTGAAGACTATGCTGGTGAAGATTACTACGAGGAAGGCTACAGTTTCGCCATCTGAAGACTTTGGAGCTTTTCTTTTGTTATAGTTCTGTTATTATTATGTTAGTGATGTAATAATTTAGCTAGTCTTATAATATGTAACTTTTGGATATCTTTTTGGTCTGTAATATACTACTGATGTAAGAATTGAATGTTTTAGTTTCCTGCTTTAGCTGAACATAGTCATCTTCCCATATTATGTTATGGTTATAAGCATGTTTGGACAATCAGGTAACACTCACAACCAGTCACGTGTCTACGAACCCATAAAGGAAATTTATTTTTCCTTATTTTTGGTACTTCGGGATGTGACTAAAACTGAAGAGGTGCATGCTGGACGCTTCGTTTAAATACGAGTCTCGAGCGATCGAACATTCTCGATCGATCGAACTTTTGATCGATTGAGAATTATTCAAGCGCTTAAGGTTTGGACATTTTCGATCGATCGAGGATTGTTCGATCGATCGAGCATGAAAATTATCAGAAATCTTTACACAGAGCAACTGTGTACCGCCAACTAATAGAAATTTATCTGGACATACAGAATAGCGTAAAAGTAGTTCAATTACAGGACATGCAAGCCAGAAAAAAATCATCATAAACAAGGAAATATAAAATTGAAAATTTATAAAATTAACATTGTAATAGCATCCTTTTTGCAAATATATTGCCCACCACCACGGTACTTAAAACCTTATTAATCAAGAAAAACTAAAAATTGAAAGCAAAATTGGCAATCCTTTGTCCAGCATTACACTTTAAATGATTATAGAAAGACCAAATGACAAAACGCAGTTGAAGTGGAGCACTAATTTTTAAACATGAATATTCCTTCTTCCGCAGTTAGTTCTTCTTCCGCCACATCTTCGATTATAGATTCCAAGCATGATGATTCCCTTTCCCAAAATAGTCGGAGAGCAACAAGGATATCATCGAATGAGTCTGAAATCTCTGAGGGATTGATTGCACTAGCAAGAGGTGATCCGGATGGAGATAAAGATAACGGAGTGTAATTTCTCAACAGAATTTCCTCTTGCGACAGAGTACCTGGGGGCACTATGTATGGTCCAAGTCCATGGAACAACTGATTCGGGAGGAATAACGGTGGTAACATTGGATTCTTAGTGATCAACCTGACAAAGGAAAAACAAGAGAATACCAAAAAGGAAGGAATTAAGTAAAACAAGTGAAAGAACTACTAGAAAGGAATAAACACAGAAAGACAAAAAGAAAAAGAAATGTGACAAGGAATTTACCTCACTATTGGCATGATATAACCATGTACACTAGCGGGTAGGGGACATTGCAGCCGGAACAACAAATAACTTAAGTGCACATAAATGTATAAAACCAATTCGATGACAAGGAAATCATCAACATAAGTGAAGACAACATTATGACATTCAAGCACTACATCCTATAAATTGTCTTCCTCCCATGGTTCCCACATTGAATCATTCTCCCATTGTTCCAAGAGGGCATCATCGATTTCCCCAACAAAATACCCCTCTGGTTCACCTTCCTCTTCAGGGAGGTCCATATGCGCGAAGAGGTTAATGTGGAGGAGTGCAGGATCGTAAGGGATGTACCCTTGGGTTAAGTCAATGACATCGTCCGCTCTGGGCCCTTGATAAGGAGAGAGGCAGAATACAATTTCCTCAATAGTCCATGGAGGATTAGGATATTCTGAATCAGCCCATTACCCGATTGAATGGACATCGTCATCCCTCATATTTTTAATAGCCTGTAGGTGAGACATAGAATGGAATAGCATATTAGAATTGAGGTCACACTCAAAAAGAGACAGAAACAAATGAAATAACACAAAGTGCAGTAAAGGAAAGAAATACAACAACAACATGTGAACACGCTTTAGTGTTTAGGTGGATGGATAGCTGGGCTCATCTAGCTCGATGTGCTCAGCTTCTGGTAAGAAGTTTTCCAAGAACGGTTTTATCCTTTGGCCGTTAACCTTGAAATACTCATCGTTCTTGGGATTTATGAGCTCAACGGTCCCATGTGGAAAAACAGATTTGATAATGAAAGGACCTGTCCAATGGGATCAGAGCTTACCTAGAAAGAGGTGGATGCGAGAGTCGTACAGCAAGACTTTCTGCCCCGGCTCGAATGATTTTCAAAAAATTGTTCTAGCGTGGCGAGTCTTCAACCTTTCCTTATGTAATTTAGCATTGTCGTATACATCTCGACGTATTTCTTCCCGTTCAGCCAACTGGAGTTTTGGGAGATGATCTCCCTCTTTAATGTCGAAGTTCAATGAGCGTGTCACCCAATATGCTTTGTGCTCGATTTTGACAGGGTGGTGACATGCCTTGCCATACACTAACTTGTATGGGGACATCCCTAGGTTTGTCTTATAAGCAGTAGATATGCCCATAGAGCATCGCTCAGTTTATATGCCCAGTCCTTTCTGTTGAAACTGACCGTCTTTTCTAGTATATAATTGATTTCACGATTAGCCAATTCTGTCTGCCCGTTAGTTTATGGGTGGTAGGCAAGAGCGATCTTATGATTGACCCCATATTTCTTGAGGAGTGACTCCAAAGGTTTGTTGCAAAAATGTTTGCATTGGTCACTTATTAGTGCCCTTGGTGTTCCAAAACGTGATAGAATGTGTTCCTTAAGAAAGGACATAACCGTTTTGTGGTTATTGCATCTTGTCAGTATCGCTTTTACCCATTTTGATACATACTCCATAGCTAGGAGTATGTATTCACAATTGTTTGATTTCGGAAATAGACCTATGAAGTCTATGCCCCAATAATCGAATATTTCAATTGCGATAATAGGGGTTAAGGGCATAGAGTTCCTTTTTGAAATTATACCTAGCTTTTGACAGCATTGGCATGACTTACAAAAAGATTAAGCATCCTTAAACAAGGTGGGCCAATAGAAGCCGCTATGTAGAACTTTTTGTGCGGTCTTTTGCAAAGCGAAGTGACCACTGCAGGCTTCAGAATGACATGAGGCTAAAATCAGAGTTATATCCTCATTTGGAACACAACATCTGATGACCTGATCAACACAATACTTGAATAAGTACGGGTCATCCAAAAAGAAATGACGTGCGAACGAGAGGAACCGTTTCCTATCTTGATTTGACCAATGACTCGGGGTTTCTCCTGTGACAAGATAATTTATTATATTTGCATACCAAGGCAGAATGGTAACAGCCATCAGTTGCTCATTTGGGAATTCATCCTTAATTGGTATGGGTTCAGTGTTGTCAGTAAATGTTAACCGAGACAAATGGTCGGCGACCACATTCTCTACTCCCTTTTTATTATCCTTGATTATGATGTCGAATTCTAGGAGTTAGAGTATCCAATGGATAAGCCTTTGCTTTGCGTCCTTTTTAGACAATTGGGACCCTATTAGATATGACCTGAACTTATCTAGAGCGAAGACTATTGCCAGTAGCTCTTTTTCGGTGGTCGTATAATTCATTTGAGCGTCGTTGAGTGTTCGAATGGCATAATAAATTATATAAGGCTTATTATCCTTCCTCTGTCCGAGGACTGTACCAATGGCATAGTCGCTAGCATCGCACATTAATTTGAAAGGCAAACTCCAATCGGGTGCCTGTATTATCGGTGCGGAGGTAAGGTGTTCCTTTAGTGCATCAAAAGATGTTTGACAATTTACCGACCACTCGAATGGGGTGCCTTTGACTAAGACTTGTCACTGTGGTCGGGAGATTGCACTAAGATTTTGGATAAAGCGACGATAAAACCCCGCGTGTCCCAGAAAAGAGCAGATGTTTTTAACTGTACGGGGGACAGGTAGGTTCGAGATTATATCAATTTTCGCTTTATCAACTTGGATACCTTTATTAGAAATAATGTGGCCGAGGACAATTCCCTTAGTCACCATGAAGTGACACTTTTCCTAGCTTAGTACTAAGTGTTTATCCTCGTATCTTGCTAGCACATGTTCCAGATTGTCTAAGCAATTTTCAAAACTATGGCTGAACACTAAAAAATTGTCCATAAAGACCTCGACTATTTGTTCAACCATATCACTAAATATGTTCAACATGCACCGCTGAAAGGTGGCAGGTATGTTGCATAAGCCGAAAGACATACGACGATAGGCGAATGTACCGAATGAACATGTGAAAGTTGTTTTCTCCTGATCTTCAGGAGCAATTTCAATTTGGTTATAGCCACTATATCCGTCTAGAAAGCAATAATACTTATGATCTGCCACTCATTCTAGCATTTGTTCCATAAATGGAAATGGAAAGTGGTCTTTCCGAGTCAGAGTATTCAATTTTTGGTAATCAATACACATCCGCCATCTGGTAGGGATGCGTGTTGGTACCAATTCGTCGTCTATATTTGGGATTACCGATATACCTGCCTTTTGGGCACCACTTGGGTTGGACTAACCCAAGGTCTATCAGATATAGGATATATGATCCCAACGTCGAGAAGTTTAAGGACTTACTTTTTGACTACTTCTTGCATATTTGGATTCAGACGCCTTTGCATTTATCGCGAAGGTTTAGTGTCTTCCTCCAGATATATTTTATGGGTGTACACGGACGGGCTTATGCCTTTAAGGTCGGCAATAGTCCATCCCAATGCTCCTTTATGTTGTTCCAGCATTTTGATTAATTTGTCCTCTTGTTCCAGACTGAGAATGGATGAAATTATGATGGGGTAAGTCTTTTCAGTCCCTAGGAAGGCATATTTGAGCTCTATTAGAAGCTCCCTTAATTCTAAATCAGGAAACTGAAAATTAGATGGCATAACTAATTTTGTTTTTGGAGGTAGGGATTCATATAGGGTTACCCACATGCATTCAGCTCTATCCTCCTCTTTCATATCCATTATGAGGCAGGTATAATTTAAAGCAGCGTCCAATGGAGTAGAACCGTTAGGTATGTAGATAGTGTCAAATTGTGACACTACTACCTCCAAAGGGTCTTTATAATCAACGAAGTCGGTCTCATCTTCAATGACCATTTCGATGAAGTTAATTTCTTCCTCATCCTCGTATTCTTCAGGTCGGGGATTTGAAAAAATCTTAACATTTAAAGTCATGTTCCCAAATACGATGGTCATAATACCACTTCTTATTTTGATTGTGGCATCTATGGTGTTGAGGAATGGACGTCCAAATATTACCAGGATTTGTGAACATGGATTAGACACAGGTTCAGTGTCCAAGATCACAAAATTGACCGGGAAGATAAATAAATCTATCTGCACTAGAACGTCCTCCAGTAATCCTCTAGGGTATTTGACTGACCTGTCTACTAGTTGTAACGCAACTCGGGTAGGTTTGAGTTCACCCAACCCTAGTTGTTTATAAAATGAGTATGGCAGCAGGTTTACGTTAGCTCCTAAATCAAGGAGGGTGTTGTCTATTCTTTGATTCCCAATTCGACACGAGACAGTTGGGGTATCAGGGTCTTTGAGTTTCAGAGGCAATTCATTTTGGATGATTGCACTTGCTTGGCAAGCAACATAAGCATGTTTCTTCACACTTTACCTCCTCTTAACCATGCATAAGTCTTTAAGGTACTTAGCATAGGCTGGCACTTGTTTGATTGCATCAAAGAGTGGAAGATTTATTTTGACTTGTTTAAACAAATCCAAGAACTCCTGATTCTTTGCCTCAGTTTTGGGTTTCTTAAGCCTTTGAGGGTAAGGTGCAGGGAACGGGCATTTAGGTAATTCGTCTTTTACTAGTTCCTTTCCGGGCCTTCTCTCAACTTCTTCTTCTTCTCTAGGAGCCTCATCTTGTGCATCAAATGGTTCGTTATTATTGATTTGCTCCTCTTCTTGAGTAGACGGTTTGTTTTTAGTTACCACTTCATCCTCTTCATACTCCTCGAGAGTAGAGAGGGGTGTATTGCACCCTATAATCTTGCTGCTTCTTAGAGTTGTCGCGGCTTTTGCCTGTTCATGATTATTGGGAC
Organism: Hydrangea macrophylla; assembly: GCA_033977485.1. Taxonomy (NCBI): domain Eukaryota; kingdom Viridiplantae; phylum Streptophyta; class Magnoliopsida; order Cornales; family Hydrangeaceae; genus Hydrangea; species Hydrangea macrophylla. The sequence continues at coordinate 4,030,741 of CM066990.1, read as the reverse complement.
CATTGTTAAATCCCTTAGGGTTTTGAAGTGGTTGGGTAGGAAATGTTCCACTCGACCCCTCTTGTCGTGCATCCACTCTCTCTAATGTTGTGGACATTTTACTCATCATTTGAATTAACTGGTGTGTTAAATTCACATTAGAGAGTTAATCTTCCTCTTACACCTTTTTATGAGGTGGCACGTAAACATTTGACTGCTGATTGTTAGAGGGTTGAGCTTGGTTGTAGTTGTTTGATTGGGGCTGCCTATTGTATTGCCCTTGATATTGATTATTATTATTGTAGGGCTGTTGTTGTTGGTAGTGATTTTGGGTCCCAACATCGTTTTTCCAATCAAAACTGGGGTGATTCCATCGATTGTTATTATTGTGTGAGTTATGATTATTATAGGAATTCCCCGTCCCGCTATACCCTTGCATGGCATTCATTTCCATGGGGGCTTGTTCTTGAAAGTACGGCACATTGGGACAGTATTGATTAGTGTGTCCCAACATATTGCATGTGCCACATGTTTCTTCAGGTAAAACCTACCTAGAACTCTCTCCTTTCAGTCCTAACTCTTCTACTTTCTTAACTAGTTCCTCATATTTGTTCATCAGAAGATCCTCACTTCTTAATTGGTACAGACTTTTCTCTTCTACACAGGACATCTTTGAGCATGGGGCATCTTCATAATTGGACCATTTATGGGCATGTTCAGCTAACCACTCAAAGTGAGCTTCAGCTTTTTCGGTGTTTTTGCGAAGAAATGGTCTTGAACTCATGGTTTCAACTAGCTTTTTAGTTTCACCATTTAACCCTTCGTAAAAGTAGTTTATGGTTTGCCATTTCTCATACCCGTGATGTGGGCATGAGAGAAGCAAATCCTTGAAACGCTCCCAAGTTTGAGTGAAGGTTTCATTGCTCTTTTGTGTATAAGAGTTAATTTGTCGTTTAAGCTCAGTGGTTGTGCGAGGTGTAAAGAATTTCTTTAAGAACGCAGTGTTCATCGCATGCCAGGTGTAAATCGAATTCGGCTTCAAGGTGAGTAGCCATGCTTTTGCTTTATCCTTCAAGGTGAAGGGGAATAGCATTAGACGTGTCACATCTACAGGGCAATTTTGTGAGAATGTTTTACAAACATCCTCAAAATCTTTGACATGTAGATATGCCTTATCGCTCTCCATTCCATAGAAGGTAGGAAGGAGTTGAATCATTCTGTTGCGAAATTGAAATACGCCAGCATGTGGGGGAATGAGAATATAAGAAGGTGTAGGTGCGTGTTCGGGTGTCATGAGATTGCACAAAGGACGAAGCAAATCGTCAATTGGTACAACCACATTCTCACCGTTTTCACTTTGATTGTCGGCCATTGAATCCGTAGGTGTGGCTACGGGATTAGTAGAATCAGAGGAATCGGCTAAGTAGAATGGATTTTCATAAATTCCTTCGATGGAATTATCGGACATAAAGGGAAAGATCCTAAGTAGTTTTAATCTAAGGAATAAGAGACAAAAGAAAAAATAGAAAGTGGTAAAGATAGATTGAGGTAATCTAAGCATTAGCTTGTTGTCTTCCCCGGCGATCATGCCTTCTACCATGTAGTTACATTAAAGTTCTAAGGAGTGTGTCTATCTACAATATTCCGCATTTTCTAAAGATAGAGAATCAATAGCCCATTCGTAGCCAAGACTACATCATCACATGTATTTCCAAAACACATGAAGGTAGTTTAAAACAATAGTTAAGTCTTGTATTCTAAATGGTATTAGCATTCAAAATGGTTTGCATAAGTTATTGAAGAAAAAGGCCTTAAGGCTTAAAGTAATGAAACTGTTTTGACAAACTGAGCATTTGGGGTTAGTTTGATAACAAATTTCAAAAGCAAAGAGTCATAGAATACTGCAAAAAGACTACCCAAGAATTAGAGTATTCGATCGATCGACGCGCTTTCGATCGATCGAACATCTTCATCTCTCGAGCGATCGAAAGGTCTTTGATTGCTTGACTGTGTGTTTGCTTCGATCGATTGAACTACTTTGATCGATCGAGTGCAGGTTTTATACTACTGCATGGCAGAGGCTGGAGATCACTATTTTATCATGATCTCCCAACCTGGGGACTACTCAGACATGGTCTGAAGTGTCTCAGATTCGTTTTTAATGTGAAAGTCTATTAAAGTTATGTTTGGTTTGAGATTTTATCATAAAAACTATGAAAACTAATGGTTTAATACGATTTAACATGCAAATCTATGTTCTTAATAGATTATACTACAAGAATAACAAAGCAGAGTGTAAATAGACAAATGTAACAGAACCTGGTATAGTATTCTTTACTTTAAATTAATAGAATCCAAGCCAAGCTAACAATAATCCTTGAGAAACCTACCAAAAAAATGAAGAACAAAGCTCTCTACTCTCTATAAACTGATAAAAAACAAAGTGGGCGTCCCTTTTGATGTAAATAAAATGAGTGTATATACATAAACCTAAAGCTAGGGTTAAAAAGTCCGTTTCTACTGCGTGAGCGTAAGTTCTAATAAAAGCCATGTTCGATCGATCGAACATATCTCGATCGATTGAACTTCTGGGATCTTCGAGCGCTTGAACATACTTCGATCGATCGAATTCTCGATCGCTTGAGGGATCTTTGATCACTCGAAACTCACTTTTCATCTTTGAATTGTCTTCCTTAAAATCTAGCAATCTCTTCATCCTATTTCTTCATTTCTTCACACTGCAACAATAATCTGCACAGATTAGAGCTAAAACAATACAACTTATCATAGATTAATCATATTATGTAAAAGTTGGCATTGTAATCCAAATAGCAGATATATAAAGGAATTGTAGACTAAATCAGTGTATTTTCTTCTTTTAGCGCGGTTGTATTTTACAAATTCCCCCACTTGTCACAACCCCCAACTAGCAAATTGCTAGTCCCTAGGAATAAAGCAAAAATAAGAGCAAGCTAGACTAATACTATAACGACTAAACTAAACCAAGATAAACTAAAGCAACTAATCTAAATAGAAAGAGAAACTACCTAACTCACTTTCGCAGGAATCGCAGTTGCATTTAGTAGATGCAACGAGCCGTTAAACCCCTAGGTTCCCCCTAGTGGACGAGTGTTGTCTCGTGAGGGTTTACAGTGAATATACCCACAAAATTCTCAAATTAAAATTAAAAAAGATACAGAAAAACTTTTGAAATACTCTCTTCTGTTCAACTGTTAACGTAGCTCTGCACGGATATATTAACCTCAAGCCAACCATGAAAGAAACCCACATACTCCTCATGTCACCAAGATAGATATAACAACTGCATCACAATTATGTATTTGTGTGTGTGTGAAGTTAACAGCTATGTATCCAGCCTTATTTAGAGTTGTTTTGGACTATTGTACCTGTAGAACCAGTAATTTCAACTCAATTCTCACATAGTTTACACTCAAAAATAAACGTCTCACAGAAACTGGCTTTAATAATGATCGCACGTGGTATGAAAGCTTTGATAGGAGTGATTTTTCGGATGCTAATGCTTTCATACTCGACTCTATAAAAGACGAACATTTAGAGTGTATAGTCTCATGAATAGGATGCTACTTACTAGAGGAGCAATCAACCGTGGATAACTCAACTCACACATTCATATTTAACCTAAGTCATTAAGAATCATTAAGGCTTATAATTTCGGGTATGTAGAAAATACACATGATGAATGGGGAGATTGCGCATCTTAGCATATGATAGAGCTTATCATCTTATATTATTCCTAATTCTCCCATTTTTCCTTCTTTTCATTTCTTTTCTTCTTCATTCATTTTTTTTAACATTACCTGGAATGAAATCTATTATGCGCAACTACCTTCCTCCAATCATAGACTTTGACAGTTTTCTCTTACTGGATGCGCGCTGAGGTCATTTAGAGTCAAGGTGAAGGATTAGGGGTTTGTATTTCCAAATTGGGTAAGGCGTTATTATTCAATCAGTGTGGGGTTTTGAAAAGGAATGGTTTCTCCAGGTGAAGGGATATGGGTAACGATGGCTTAATTCATTTTCTTAATTTCTTAGCTTTAACACTTCAATGTTTATTGAGTTTGGTTGGTAGATCCTGAACGTTCTCCTCTAATAAGCAGCCAAAATTGGACAATTAACTGAGACTAGTGCAATGAATGTAATAAACATAATCAAGAAAAACAATTCAAATTTTTTATGTAAAAATTCCCTCAGAAATAAAGATTGGCTCAGAAACTCACTGACACGAGAATTTTTCTGTGTGCGCTTGTGTGCTATACCCAAGTGCAAGTAATCATGTGAGTAATATAGTACTGGAAGTCCAGGTCGTTCACACAGGGAATGTTATGGAAATTAATTAACTAGATTAAACTCTAAAAAGAAAAATAAAATTTAACGCTTAAGGAAACTGTAGAACACAGAGTTCTACGATTAACAACTATTGAAATTAAAAACAACTAAATTAGTTTAAACTAATAATTAACTATTTAACTAGAGCAATATTTTAAAACTAGTTTTCTTAATAAAAGAGAAGTGTTGGGATCACACAAATCCACAGTGACCTAGCCATCTACCATGCAATTACATTCAAACTCATTGGAGTACATCTTCTACAATATTCAGTATTTTACTAAAGATAGAGAATCCATAGCCCTTTCATGACCGGGACTATATCATCCAAATTAAGTTCAAAATACATGAAAGCGGTTTAAAACAATAGTTAGGACTCACACCCACAATGGTGTTAGCATTGAGAGTGGTTTGCAAAAAAGATATTGAAGAAAAATGCTTTATGGCTTTAAGTTTAGAGAGTGTTTCGACAAACTGAGCATTTGGGGACAGTTTGATAACAAATCTGTAAAACAGAAAGTCTAGGAATACTGTATTGAATGTTCTCAAGAATTAGAGGTTTCGATCGATCGACGCACTCTCGATCGATCGAACATCTTCTTCTCTCGATCGATCGAAATGTCTTCGATCGATTGACTGTATCTCTGCTCCGATCGATCGAAATAACTTCGATCGATCGAACACAGGAATTATTCGACTGCATGGCAGAGGCTTGAAATCACAGTTTCATCGTGATTTCCCAACCTGGGGACTACTCAGACATGGTCTGGAGTGTCTTAAACTCGTTTTTCACATAAAAATCCAATTGGGATGCGTTTGGTTGTAATTTTAACATAAAAACTATGAAAACTTTAAGTGTAACACTATTTAACATGCAAGATTATAATTAACTTTACTAATACTACCAGAAACAATAAACAGATTATAAATAAACTGAAATAATAGAACCTGAGATGATGTATTACGATCTAACTACTTGCAAATCCAAGAACAAGCAGGATTGTACTTTGACACCTACAAAAATAGTATAAACTCTCTCTACGAAATGATAAAACTAAAGGTGGGCGTCGTTTTTGACGTGAATACAACTGGTGTATATAGAAAAACCTAAGGCTAGGGTTAAAAAAAATGTCTCCGCTGCGTGCGCGTAAGTTCTGATAGAAGCCATGTTCGATCGATCGAACATCTCTCAATCGATTGAACTTCTGGGATCTTCGAGCGCTTGAACTTCTTTCGATCGATCTAAACCTCGATCTATAGAGCTTTCTTCGATCACTCGAAACTCTCTTTTCATTGTTGACTTGTCTTCATTGAACCCAAGCACTTCCTTTTATCTTGCTTATTTAATTCTTAACACAGCAATAGTAATTTGCACACATATCCACTAAAATAATACAACTTATCATAGATTAATCATATTGTGTAAAAACTGGCATTGTAGTTCAAATTGCAGATAAACAGGGAAATTGTAAACTTATTTAGTGTATTTTCTTCTTTTAGTGCGGTTGTATTTTACAAATACCCCCACTTGTCACAACCCCCAACTAGCGATTTGCCAGTCCGTAGCAATAAAGCGAAAATAAAACAAGCTACACTAATGCTATAATGATTAAAATAAAAAAAATTAAAACTAAAACAAACTAATAAAAAGAAAATACCTAACTCACTTTCGCAGGAATCGCGGTTGCATTTAGCAAATGCAACAAGCCGTTAAACCCCTAGATTCCTCCTAGTGGACGAGTGTTGTCTCGTGAGGGCTTGTAGTGAATATACCCACAAAATTCTCTGATTTTTAGATCAAAAAAATATAGAATAACTCGTAAACACTCTCTTCTATTCAACTATTAATTTAGCTCTATAAAACATATCATCCTCATTTAAACCATGAAAGAAATACATATGTTCCTCATGTCACCAAGAAAGAATAACATATGCATCACATCCATGTATCTATGTGTGTGTGAAATTAACAGCTATACATCAAACTTTATTTAAAATTGTTTAGACTATCATACTCTCAGAACTTGTAGTTTCAACTCAATTCTCACATGGGTCTACACTAAAAAATGAGCATCTCTTAGAAACTTGTTTAATAATGATCGCTCATGGTGTGAAAGCTTTGATATGAGTAATGTTTTGGTTACTAATGCTTCCACGCCTGACTCAATAAAGGACGAACGTTTAGAGTGTATTGTCTCATAAAAGGAATACGACTAACTAGAGGAGCGAAATACCGTGGATAACTCAATTTACACGTTCGTGTTTTAAACTAAGTTGTTAAGAATCATTAAGGCTTTGACTTTTCGGGTTTTATATATTAAGGTAGAAATGAGAAGGGTAAGAAATCGCACATCTTTAGCATCTGATTGAGTGTAGTAATTTCTTCTTTACTTCATTCCGACCATCCTCTATTCTCATAGATGTCCCTTTTTTTTAACAGAATTTAAACTCCTTCTTCTTTCCACACTTTTTTTTAACATTATGCAGCCCCTCCCACAATTACTCCCTCCCCATTATATACTTCAACTATTTAATCTCATTGGATGTGCACTGGGGTGTATTGAGGTCAAAGTATAAGATTAGGGATTTCATAATAGATTTGGCAGTATTTATTCGGTGTGGGATTGAGAACAATGCATATTCTGGATTGTTGATATAGGTGTATGGAAAGGTAAGGAGCAAATACGATAGCTTAAATCATTTTCTCAACTTCTTAGTTTTAGCACTTCCGTGTTCATTGAGTTTTGTTGGTAAATCCTGAACATTCTCCTCTCCTGAGCAGCCAAAATAAAGAATTAGAGACTATTCGACGAATTTAATATGCATTTTCAAGAAAACGATTCGAATTTAATGTGATAACTCCCTCAGAACAGAAGATTGGATTCAAAAGCTCACTAAGGGTAACTAATTTCCACTACTTATTCTTAGAGTACAAAAGTCATCTTAACTCTTATTTAGGTTTTCTGCATAGCTATTAACATATGCATAAGGAATTTGGATACAAGAATGGTTAACACATGCAATCGTCCTAGCGAATTAGAAAAACGCATGAATTTAATTCATAAAAAGATGAGAATAAAATGCTTGTGTCATTGCTTGATAACAGCTAAGTAGGAGTGAGTATTGCAAGTCGTTCTACCAATAAAGTTTATAATTTAAAAAAAATAATTCCAATTTTATTTTAATTTAAAATTTGTTCTCAAAATTTTCCAAATTCAACTGAGATTGTATGACATGTACAATAATTGTATTTAGATTGCTAAGTATAGACATGTATAGGTGACTATCTATCTACATCCCACCCCCAGCTAAAAATTGCGATGTCCTCAGAAGATAATTTTCAAATATAGATAGAGAGATATCACCTGTCAAAGCATAGTAATAAGCGCAAGCGTAACAGTCTGTATAAAAATCATACAAACTCCAAACAGGCAGGATCAAATAGAATATGAAAGATAAAGCATAGGATCCATACATAAACAGAACTAATCATTGGTATAATAATACAATGGAATAACAGAACAGTGATTACAAAATCCATAAAACAAAAATAACCAACATGTCCAACTAACCAAATCACCAGAAAAATAAGAGAGAGAAGAGAATATCATATCCCACCAAAACAAACCAACAACCACAAACACTAATCTATAAAAATCTATACATCATCGGCGACGTCCGATAAGATCTCAATAACCAGATCCGTAGCATCCCCATCTCCACCCACAACAACAGTAGTAGCCATCGCCGGGTCACTCGCAGCCGGAGCAGCTGATGTAGATAATAATGGATCCGTCATGACTAGAGGTGGTGGAAGTGGTGTCTCAGAAGCAGGTAGTGTCGCCGATGTGGATGGAGTAGAAGGATCAGTAGATGGTACAGAAGGAGTAGGAACAGGACCAAATGGGGCTGCCGATGTAGATGGAGTAGAACGATCAACCTGAGGAGCTGCAAATGAAGGACCAGTAGTGGGTGGTGGAGGTGTATGCAAAGACTGGTCAACCCCTATCTGAATAAGAATAGACTCAAGAAGGGTCGTCATGCGATCCATCTTTCCCTCGAGTCTAATCCGGGCCTCTCTCTCCTCCAATAGCAACTCGTGAACTGTAGGGAGAGGCGCGAATGAAGAAGACTCTCTCTGGGCGGGAGCTTGAGACAGCTGTCTCAGCTCAAACTATGAAACCTCAACACGAGGATCAACCTCGTTTTCAGAATTAAGCTCCTCAGCCTCTGTGGGCGTCCCAGAAGCTGCACCCTCCGTATCAGTGCCTCCTCCCCTCTTCCTCTTCACTCTAATCTTCGCCTTACCCTTTGCTTTTCTCTTCTTCTGAGCATCAGAAAGGCGGGCCGCCGTCTCGCCAAATCGACTAGAGGTCTGAATGATCAAATCTGTGGCCAATGGAACTAGTCTAGCCTGCTCAATAATCCGATGTATAGGCCAAGCACACTTAAGATGGCGTTTGGCGGTGATGTACTGCGTAGGCTAGACCAAGAAGTCAATATACAGGCGAGACAGACAGACTCACTGTCCTGTCCCAATAGCATATAGGGCACGGTCATACCACGCGGCGAACTTCTCGTGATAAGATGTCATAAAAATGCAGTTCACCAGTGTCAAATGGAAGAGGTGATAGTTCTCAGTGAGAAGCTTATCCTCGATGAGAGAAACGCCATTCCAAAGCTGAACGGCGCCGCCTGTAAGCTCACGGATAATGGTGGTAGGAGGCATCTCTGGGGCTCCTGGTAGGCGAGGATAAAAACAATCTAGTACCTCAGGTACCCCCAGAGTAGCTGAAATGGTAGTAAGGCTGAATATGATCTCGCGCCCGCAGAAGAACGATATGTATGTGAATGGGGCTGCGGGATCCTTGATCATAGAGGAGCAGGCCTCACGAACCCAGTGGATGTTGATCCTCTTTGTCTAGATCAACATATCATACCATAATGGCTGGTCTCTGATCCATCCTAGAAACCATGGGGCTGAGAGCCATACGGGTTCCAGTGGCCGCTCCAACATATCCTTCCTAGACTGGAAGTATCTCGTAAACCAAACCCTCTCCTCCTCATTTCTGAGCCCGTGATCTAGTATGGGGTCGGTTATAGTGAGGTCAAGTGGCTTGGACTTGTGGTACCCGATGATAGGATTCATCGTGAAAGCCCTGAAATGGGAGAACAGACAGTAAATACAAGAAAATAGGGAAAAACAGAAAAGATATTAAAACTGCTACCCTTCGATCGATCGAAGTATGTTCAATCGATTGAAAAAGTCCTATGTTCGATCGCTTGAGCCGCTTGAGCCGCGTTCGATCGATCGAAAAGATGCTGGGTTCGATCGCTCGAACCCAGTTCGATCGATTGAAATGTGGCTAACCTCGATTGACGAACCAAGTTCGATCGATCAAACACAGGGAAGCTGCAGCGACAACGATAGAGAACGGGAATAGCCCACAAACATAAAAAATTAAGAAAAACATCAAATAAAGGATTTAAAACCAATGGGGGGCACCCCCAATATAATTCTAACAAAAAGAAAGACACGAGGGGGTGTATCGAGACCTCACCTCGAGATACACGCGATGGGGGAGATGAGGAGGTTTATGATGATGATCCGAGAGGTCGGGCTCTCCTCAGGTGATGTGGTTGTACATGGGGGTTCAAAATTTGCGAGAGCCTCCTCCGTCTCCGATCGCTTGAGCGTGAGAGAGAGAATGAGAGACTAAAAAAGTGTATAGCAGATGCCTCGTTTAAATACAATTCTCAATCGATTGAGAAGGTTCGATTGATCGAACTTTCAATCGATTGAGGCTTGTTGAAGTGCTCGAGGTATTGATAACTTCGATCGATCGAGATGCGTTCAATCGATCGAACTTAAAAATTATACAATATTATTAAATTAAAGGATTATACACCCCCAACTAACCCACATTGGTCTGGACATACAGGAAAATGATAAAACAGTTCAAAGACAGGTCATGTAGGCCAGAAATCATCTTGATAAATAGAAAATTGCAAATTTATATACACAAAACATTGTAGTAGCATCCATTTGCAACATTATTGCCCCAAACATGGTATTTAAAACCGTATTGATAGAGAAAAACTAAAAGAAACTGAAACTAATAAAACTTTGTCTAGGAATACACTTCAATTGATGAAAGAAAGATGAAATGATAAAATACAATTGAAGTGTAGCACTACTCTTCAAGCATGAAAATATCTTCTTCCACAACATCTTTTTCTGCCAAAGCTTCGAATGTGGGGTCCAAACATGGTGATTCCCTTTTCCAGAATATCCGTAAAGCAGCTAGGGCATCATCGAGCAAATTTGAACTATCCAAGGAATTGATCGCACACGCAAGAGGTGATCCGGATGGAGACAGTGATAATGGAGTGTAAGTTCGCAACGGACTTTCCTCTTGCGGCGGAGTACCCGGGGGCCTTATGTACGGTCCCAATCCATGGAACAACTAATGTGGAAGGAACAATGGCGGTAACAAATGATTCATAGTGACAACCCTGACAAAGGAGACCAAAAGAGAACAACAAGAAAGAAAGAAATTAAATAAAACAAACGAAAGAACTAAAGGAATAAACAAAATAAGAAATGTGACCAAGAAATAACCTCAATGTTGGCATGATATCACCATGTGCACTAGCAGGTAGAGGGCATTGAAGCCGGAACAACAAATAACTCAAGTGCACATAAATGTAAGGAACCACTTCGATGATAAGGAAGTCATCAACATAAATGAATACAACATTATGGCGTTCTGGCATCACATCCTGTAAATCTTCTTCTTCCCACGGTTCCCACATTGAATCGTTCTCCCACTGTTCCATCAGAACATCATTAACTTCCCAAACAACATACCCCTCTGGTTCTCCCTCCTCTTCAGGTAATTCCATGTGTTCAAAAGGATTGATCTGGAGGAGAGCAGGGTTGTATGGGATGTATCCTTGGGTCAAGTCAATGACATCTTCTGCCCCTGGGCCTTGATAAGGAGCAAAATAGAATGCTATTCCATTAGCAGTCCAAGGGGGGTTATGATATTCTGAATCCGCCGATGACCCAATTGAGTGGACATCATCATCTCTCATATTGAACAGCATGCAGGAGATAGATAAAATGGAATAGTAGATTAAAATCGAGGTCACACTCTAAAAATAGATAGACAAAAGAAAATAAAACAAAACAAAATGCAGTGAAGGAAAGAATACAACAATATGGTGAAGACGCACTTGAACATTTTAGGTCGAGGAATAATCGGGCTCATCCAGTTGGATGTGCTTGACCTCTGGTTGGAAATCCTCTAAGAACGGTTTTAACCTCTGGCCATTGACCTTGAAACTTTCGTCGTTCTTAGGATTGAATAACTTGATAGCCCCGTGTGGAAAGACAGATTTGACTATAAAGGGTCCTGTCCACCTAGATCGGAGTTTTCCTGGGAATATGTGAAGGCGAGAATCATATAACAAAACTTTTTGCCCCGGCTCGAATGATTTTCTAAAAATCGTCCTATCGTGGCGTGCCTTCAACCTTTCCTTATGTAATCTAGCATTGTCGTAGGCATCTCGACGTATTTCTTCCAGTTCAGCTAACTGGAGTTTTCGAAGATGACCTCCCTCTTTAATATCGAAGTTTAATGAGCGGGTCGCCCAGTATGCTTTATGCTCGATTTCGATAGGTAGGTGACATGCTTTTCCATATACTAGCCTGAATGGGGACATTCCCAGATTTGTCTTGTAGGCAGTACGGTATGCCCAAAGAGCATCGGTCAGTTTATATGCCCAGTCCTTTCTATTGAAACTAACTATTTTTTCGAGAATGTGCTTGATTTCTCAGTAAGCCAAGTCTGCTTGCCTGTTCGTTTGTGGGTGGTAGGCTAGAGCAATCTTGTGATTGACCCCATATTTCTTGAGTAGTGACTCCAAAGGCCTATTGCAAAAGTGTTTGCCTTGGTCACTTACTAGTGCTTGGGGTTCTGAAACGCGACAGAATGTGTTCCTTAAGAATGGACATTATTGTTTTGTGATCATTGCGTCTTATCGGTATTGCTTCTACCCATTTTGATAAATATTCCACAACTAGGAGTATATATTCACACTTGTTAGATTTTAGAAAAGGGCCCATAAAGTCTATACCCCAACAATCGAATATTTTAATCGTGATAATTGGAGTTAAGGGCATGGAGTTCCTTTTTGAAATTGTACCAAGCTTTTGACAGCGTTGGCACGTTTTGCAAAACGCGTAAGCATCTTTAAACACAGTGGGCTAGTAGAAACCACTGTGTAGAACTTTTTGTGCGGTCTTTTTCGAAGAAAAATGGCCTCCGCAAGCCTCAGAGTGGCAGGATGCTAAAATGACAGTTATATCCTCATTCGGGACGCAACGCCAGATGACTTGATCAGCACAATACTTGAATAAGTAAGGGTCATTGAAAAAGAAATGACGTGCAAACGAGATGAATCATTTCTTCTCCTGATTTGACCAATGACTAGGGGTCTCTCCTGTAACTAGATAGTTCACTATATCCGCATAGCAAGGTCAACTGGAAATAGCCATCAATCGCTCATTTAGGGATTCATCCTTTATTGGTGTGGGTTCAGTGTTATCAACAAATGTTAACTGAGATAAATGGTCAGCAACCACATTCTCTACTCCTTTTTTGTCCTTGATTGTGATATCGAATTCTTGGAGTATGAGTATCCAACGGATAAGCCTTTGCTTCGCGTCCTTCTTAGATAACAGGTACTTCATGGCCGAGTGGTCTGTAAAATAGACAATTGGGGACCCTATTAGATATGACCTGAACTTATCTAGAGTGAAGACTATTGCCAGTAGTTCTTTTTCGGTAGTCGTATAATTCATTTGAGCTTCGTTAAGTGTTCGACTAGCATAGTAGATTACGTAAGGCTTATTATCCTTCCCCTGTCCTAGAACAACGCCAATGGAATAGTTTTTAGGATCACACATTAACTCAAAAGGCAGACTCCAGTCGGGTGCCTGTATTATCGGTGCGGAGGTAAGGTGTTCTTTTAGTGCGTCAAAAGATATTTGACAGTTTTTCGACTATTCGAATGGCATGTCTTTAGCCAACAGTTAACACAGTGGTCGGGAGATCGCACTAAAATTTTTGATAAAGCGATGATAGAATCCCGCATGTCCCAGAAAAGATCGGATGTCTCGGACTGTACGAGGGACAGGTAGATTTGAAATTATATCAATTTTTGATTTATCGACTTGGATACCCTTATCAGAAATAATGTGGCCGAGGACAATTTCCTTGGTCACCATGAAGTGACACTTTTCCCAGTTTAGTACTAGGTGTTTGTCCTCGCATTGTGCTAACACACGTTCCAGATTATCTAAGAAATTTTCAAAGCTATGGCCGAACACTGAAAAATTGTCCATAAAGACCTCAAGTATTTGTTCGACCATATCACTAAAGATACTTAACATGCACCGCTGAAACGTAGCAGGTGCATTGCATAACCCGAAAGGCATATGTCTGTAGGCGAAGGTACCGAACGGATATGTGAAAGTTATTTGCTCCTGATCTTCAGGAGCAATTTCTATCTGGTTATAACTGATGTATCCGTCCAAAAAGCAATAGTACTCATGACCCGCCACTCGTTCTACCATTTGATCCATGAATGGTAATGGAAAGTGGTCCTTTCGGGTCCCAGTATATAGTTTTCGATAATCAATACACATTCGCCATCCGGTGTGGACGTGCGTTGGTACTAGTTCACCATCTTTATTAGGAATAACCGTTATGCTTGCCTTCTTGGGCACCAACTGGGTTGGACTTGCCCAGGGGCTGTCAGAGATAGGATGTATAATCCCAACATCGAGTAGTTTTAACACTTCCTTTTTAACTACTTCTTGCATGTTAGGATTCAGACGCCTTTGCATTTGTCGTGAAGGTTTAGCGTCTTCTTCCAAATATATCTTATGAGTGCAAATGGATGGACTTATGCCTTTGAGATCAGCAATGGTCCATCCTAGTGCTCCCTTATGTTGTTTTAGCATTTGGATTAATTTGCCCTCTTGTTCCAGATTGAGAGTGGACAAAATTATAACAGGATAAGTTTTCTCAGTTCCCAGGAAAGCATATTTGAGCTCTTCAGGAAGCTCCTTCAATTCCAGATCGGGAAATTGAAAATTTGAGGGCATGACTAATTTTTTTTTTCGGAGGTAGGGGTTCATATGGTGTTACCCATATGCATTCAGCTCTATCTTCCTCTCGCGTATCTATCATGAGGCAAGTATGATTTAAGGCAGAATCCAATGGAGTGGAATCTTTAGGTTGATAGACAGTGTCGAATTGAGATACAACTACCTCCAAAGGATCTTTATAATCAACGAGATCTACCTCATCTTCAATGACCATGTCAACATAGTTGACCTCCTCTTCGTTATCGTATTCTTTGGGTTGGGGATTTGAGAAGATTTTGACATTTAAAGTCATATTCCCTAATAGGATGGTCATAATACCACTTCTTATTTTAATTGTGGCATCTATAGTGTTGAGGAATGGACGTCCGAAAATCACCGGGATTTGTGAGCATAGGTTAGACACAGGTTCGATGTCCAAAATTACAAAATCAACCGGGAAGACGAAAGTGTCTATTTGCACTAGAACGTCCTCTAGTATTCCTGTAGGGTATTTGACTGACCTGTTTGCCAACTACAACGCAACTCGGGTAGGTTTGAGTTCACCCAACCCTAGTTGTTTATAAACTGAGTATGGCAGTAGGTTCACACTTGCTCTGAGATCAAGGAGGGCATTGTCTATTCTTTGATTTCTAATTCGGCACGAGACAGTTGGGGTACCGGGGTCTTTGAGTTTTGGAGGCAATTCGTTTTGGATGATTGCTGACAAGCGAGGGTATTTGTAAAATACAATCGCGCTAAAAGAAGAAAATATCCTAATTTAGCTTACAATTCCCTTGTTTATTTGCAGTTTGAATTACAATGCCAATTTTCACACATTATGATTAATCTATGATAGGTTGTGTTTTAGCTATAATTTGTGCAGACTGTGGTTGCTGTGTGGAGAATTGGAAGATAACGATAAAAGGAAGTACTGAATTTCAATGAAGATTACTAAAGGATGAAAACTGAACCTTGATCGATTGAAGAACATTCGATCGATCGAAGGTTCGATCGATCGAGAGAAGCTCAAGTGCTCGAAGATCTCAGAAGTTCAATCGATCGAGAGATGTTCGATCGATCGAACATGGCTTTTATCAGATTTTACGCGCACGCAGTAGTGATAGACTAGGAACCCTAGCATTAGGTTTAGGTATGTATATGAGTATTGTATACATCCTGGGGGATGCCCCACTTTACTTTTCATCAGTTTTAAAGAGAGATATAGGTTTTCCATGTTTTGTAGGTCTTGGAGTTTGGATATTACTTTTTGATTGCGATTCCCATAGATTAATACAAGTTTTTTTCTTTTAAAGAGAGATATAGGTTTTCCATCTTTATTTGCATTCTGTACGTAGTTTACAATAGTATAATCAGTTATAACATAGTTTTGCATGCTAGATAAATTTACACCATTAGTTTTTATAATTTTCATGATTAAAACGCAACCAAACGCATCCTTAATGAATCTTTACGTTAAAAACAACTCTGTGCTACTCCAGATTATATCTGAGTAGTCCCCAGGTTGGGAGATCACGATGAAACCGTGATCTCAAGCCTCTGCCATGTAGCAGAATACCTCCTGTGTTCGATCGATCGAAGTTAGTTCGATCGATCGGAACAGAGACATTGTCAATCGATCGAAATTAGTTCGATCGATCGAGGGATGAAGATGTTCGATCGATCGAAAGTGCGTCGATCGATCGAACACTTTAATTCTTGAGAACATTCTATGCAATATTCCTAGACTTTCTGTTTTACTAATTTGTTATCAAACTGTCCCCAAACGCTCAGTTTGTCAAAGCAGTCTGCAAACTTAAAGCCTCAAGGCATTTTTCTTCAATACATTTTGCAAACCACCCTCAATGCTAACACCATTGTAGATGTGAGTCTTAACTATTGTTTTAAACCGCTTTTATGTATTTCAAACTTAATTGTGATGACATAGTCCCGGTCATGAAAGTACTATGGATTCTTTACCTTTAGATAAATACGGAATGCTGTAGAGAATGTGCTCCAATGAGCTTTAACGTAACTGCATGGTAGATGGCTAGGTCGCAGTGGATTCGTGTAATCCCAACATTCCCTTTTATAAAGAAAGAAACACATTTTAAAATATCGCTTTAATTTGTTAGTTAGTTGTTAGATTAATTTAGTTTAATAGCTTTATCTTTAGTAGTTGATAAACCGTGGAACTTTGTGTTCTACATCCCTTTTAAGTATTGATTTTTGTTTTCTTTTTAGAGTTTAATCTAGATATTTAGTTCAACACCTTCCCTGTGGGATCGACCTGGTCTTAACCAATTTACTACTTGCATGATTACCTACACTTGGGTATAGCACACAAGCGCATACATAAAAATTCTCGTGTCAAGGTTTTGGCACCGTTGCCGGGGAAGGCGACAAGCTAACGCTTAGATTACCTCAATCTATCCTTATCTCGTTCTATTTTTCTTTTTCTTTTATTCTTTAGATTAAAAACTACTTAGGGTCTTTCCCTTTATGTCCGATAATTCCATTGAAGGAATTTACGAAAACCCATTCTATTCATCCGATTCATCTAGTTCTATTAATCCTATAGTTACACCTCTTGATTCAATGGCCGATAATCAAAGTGAAAACGGTGATAATGTGGTTGCACCAATCGACGATTCACTTCGTCCTTTGTGCAATCTCATGACACCTGAACACGCGCCTACACCTTCTTGTATTCTCATTCCACCCCATGCAGGCGAATTTCAATTTCGCAATGGAATGATTCAACTCCTTCCTACCTTCCATGGATGGAGAGCGAGAAGGCGTATTTGCATGTCAAGGATTTTGAGGATGTTTGTAAAACTTTCTCACAGAATTGTCCTGTAGACGTGAGACGTCTAATGTTATTTCCTTTCACCCTAGAGGATAAAGCAAAAGCGTGGTTGTTCACCTTAAAGCCGAATTCAATCTACACATGGCATGAACACCGTTTTCGTGAAGAAATTCTTTCCACCTCGCATGACCACCGAGCTTAAAAGGCAAATAAACTCTTACAAACAAAAGAGCAATGAAACCTTCACCCAAACTTGGGAGTGTTTCAAGAATTTGCTTCAATCATGCCCACATCATGGGTATGAGAAATGGCAAACCATAAGCTACTTTTATGAAGGGTTAAATGGTGAAACTAAAAAGTTGGTCGAAATCATGAGTTCAGGGCCATTTCTTCGCAAAAACACTGAAGAAGCTGAAGCTCACTTCGAGTGGTTAGCTGAACATGCCCATGAGTGGTCGAACTCAGAAGATGTCCCACGCTCACAGATATCCTGTGTGGAAGAGAAAAGTTTATACCAACTAAAAAGTTAGGATCATCTGATGAATAAACATGAAGAACTAATGAAGAAAGTGGAAGAGTTGGGAATGAAAGGAGGGAGTTCTAGGAAGGTTTTTCCTGAAGAACCATACGGAGCATGCAACATGTTGGGACACACTAATCAATACTGTCCTAATGTGCCGTATTTTCAAGAACGACCCCCTATGGAAATGAATGCCATGCAAGGGTATAGGGGGCGGGGAATTCCTACAACAATTGTAATTCACAACATATAACAATAGATGGAATCACCCTGGGTTTGATTGGAAAAATAATGTTGGGACCCAAAATCAATACCAACAACAGCCCTATAATAACAATAACCAATATCAAGGGCAATTCAATAGGCAACCCCAACCATTCAATCAAAATAGACCAAACAACTACAATCAAGCTCAACCCTCTAATAATCAACAGCCAAACGTATACGTTCCCCCACACAAGAAGTCGTAGGAGGAAGATCCTCTTTCTAATGTGAATCTAACGCAGCAGTTAATTCAAATGATGAGTAAGATGTCTGCAACATTAGAGAGGATGGATGCACGATAAGAGGGATTGGGAGGAACGTTTATTACTCAACCACTTCCAAACACTAAGGGATTCAACAATGGTCCCAATAACCATGAGCATGCCAAAGCCGTGGCAACTCTAAGAAGCAGCAAGGTCATAGGGAAAAACATGCCCCATTCTACTCCCGAGTAGTATGAAGAGGAGGAAGTGGTGACTAAGAGCAAACTATCTACTCAGGAAGAGGAGTAACTCAATAATAACGAACCATTGGTTGAAAAAGATGAAGCTCCTGAACGAGTAGAAGAAATTGACAGAAGGCCCAGAAAGGAGCTTGCCAATGACGAATTACCCAAATGCCCTTTCCCCGCGCCTTACCCTCAAAGGCTTAAGAAACCCCAAAACGAGGCAAAGAATTAGGAGTTCTTGGAACTGTTCAAACAAGTCAAAATCAATCTTCCACTCCTTGATGCAATCAAACAAGTGCCGGCCTATGCTAAGTACCTCAAAGACTTATGCACGGTCAAGAGGAGGCAAAGTGTGAAAAAACATGCTTATGTAGCCTACCAAGCAAGTGCAATCATTGAAAATGAATTGCCTCCAAAGCTTAAAGACCCTGGCACCCCAACTGTCTCGTGTCGAATTTGGAATCAAAGGATAGACAGTGCACTCCTTGATTTAGGAGCAAGTGTAAACCTGTTGCCATACTCAGTCTATAAACAACTACGGTTGGGTGAACTCAAACCCACCCGAGTTGCGTTGCAACTGGTAGATAGGTCAGTCAAATATCCTAGAGGAATACTGGAGGACGTTCTGGTGCAGATAGACACCTTTGTCTTCTTGGTTGATTTTGTGATATTAGATACCAAACCCGTGTCTAATCCATGTTCACAAATCCTGGTGATTTTTGGATGTCCATTCCTCAACACCATAGATGCCACAATCAAAATAAGAAGTGGTATCATGACCATCGTATTCGGGAACATGACCTTAAATGTCAAGATATTTTCAAATCCCCGACCTGAAGAATACGAGGACGAAGAAGAAGTTAATTTCATCGAAATGATCATCAAAGAAGAGGCTGATTTTGTTGACTATAAAGATCCTTTGGAAGTAGTAGTGTCACAATTTGACACAGCCTACAAACCTAACAATTCAACTTCATTGGACACTGCCCTAAATCATGCCTGCCTCATGATGGAACTAAAGAGAAAGATAGTGCTGAATGCATGTGGGTCACACCATATGAACCCTTGCCTCTAAAAATAAAGTTAACTATGCCTTCAAACTTTTAGTTTCCCGATTTAGTATTAAAGGAGCTTCCAAAAGAGCTCAAATACGCTTTTCTGGGGACTGAAAAGACTTATCCTGTGATAATCTCATCCACGTTGAACTCGGAACAAGAGGATAAGTTAATTCAAATGCTCAAACATCACAAAGGAGCATTGGGATGGACTATTGCCGACCTAAAAGGCATAAGCCCATCTATTTGCACCCATAAGATATATCTGGAGGAAGACTCCAAACCTTCGTGACAAATGCAGAGGCGTCTGAATCCCAATATGCAAGAAGCCGTGAAAAAGGAAGTCCGAAAACTTCTGGACATTGGGATTATATATCCTATCTCTAACAGCTCTTGGGTTAGTGCAACCCAGGTGGTGCCCAAAAAGGCTGGTATAATAGTTATCCCAAACAAAGACGATGAGTTAGTACCAACACGCGTCCCCACCGGATGGCAGATGTGTATTGATTATCGAAAGTTAAATACTGTGACCCGAAAAGACCACTTTCTATTGCCATTCATGGATCAAATGCTAGAAAGAGTGGCAGGTCATAAATTTTATTACTTCTTGGACGAATATAGTGGCTATAACCAAATCGAAATCACTCCTGAAGATCTGGAGAAGACGACTTTCACTTGTCCGCTCGTTACATTCGCCTACCGTCGTATGCCCTTCAGTTTATGCAATGCACCTGCCACCTTTCAGCGTTGCATGTTGAGCATATTCAGTGATATGGTCGAACAGACACTCGAGGTCTTTATGGACGACTTCTCAGTGTTTAGCCATAGTTTTGATAACTTCCTGGAAAACCTTGAGAATGTATTAGCGAGATGCGAGGACAAACACTTAGTACTAAACTGGGAAAAGTGTCACTTCATGGTGACCAAAGGAATTTTCCTCGGCCACATTATTTCTGATAAGGGTATCCAAGTCGATAAAGCAAAAATCGATATAATTTCAAATCTACCTGTCCCTCATACAGTCCGAGACTTCTGATCTTTTCTGGGACATGCGGGATTCTATCGTCGCTTTATCAAAAATTTTAGTGCAATCCCCCGACCACTGTGGCAACTGTTGGATAAAGACATGCTATTCGAATGGTCGGAAAACTGTCAAACATCTTTTGACGCACTAAATGAACACCTTACCTCCGTACCGATAATACAGGCACCCAACTGGAGTTTGCCTTTTGAGTTAATGTGCGATGCTAATGACTATGCCATTGGTGCAGTCTTAGGACAGAGGAAGGACAATAAGCCCTATGTAATATACTATGCCAGCCAGACACTTAACGAAGCTCAAATGAACTATACAACTACTGAGAAAGAGCTACTGGCAATAGTCTTCGCTCTAGACAAATTCAAGTCTTATCTGATAGGATACCCAATCGTCTGTTTTACAGACCACTCGGCCCTCAAGTACCAGCTATCTATGAAGGATGCGAAACAGAGGCTCATCCGCTGGATACTCCTACTCCAGGAATTTGATATCACTATCAAGGATTAAAAAGGAGCAGAGAATGTGGTTGCCGACCATTTATCTCGGTTGACATTTACTGACAACACTGAGCCCGTACCAATAAAAGATGAATTCCCAGATGAGCAACTGATGGCTGTTTCCAGTTTGCCTTGGTGCGCGGATATAATAAATTACCTTGTTACAGGAGAGTCCCCAAGTCATTGGTCAAATCAGGACAATAAAAGGTTCCTTTCGTTCGCACGTCATTTCTTTTTCGATGACCCTTACTTATTTAAGTACTGTGCTGATCAGGTAATCAGACGTTGCATTCTGAATGAGGACATAACTGTAATTTTGGCCTCCTGTCATTCTGAAGCCTGCGGTGGCCATTTTGCCTCCCAAAAGACCGTCTATAAAGTCCTACACTGCAGCTTTTATTGGCCCACCATTTTCAAAGATGCCTATTCTTTTTCTAAATCGTGCCAACGATGTCAAAAGCTTGGTATAATTTCGAAAAGGAATTCTATGCCCTTAACTCCCATCATCACAATTGAAATATTCGATTGTTGGGGCATAGACTTTATGGGCCCGTTTCCTAAATCTAACAACTATGAATATATACTCCTGGCTGTGGATTATATATCAAAATGGGTAGAAGCAATACCGACTAGACGTAATGATCACAAAATAGTAATGTCCTTCCTTAAGGAAAACATCCTATCGCATTTTGGAACCCCAAAAGCACTAATAAGTGACCAAGGCAAACACTTTTGCAATAGGCCTTTGAAATCACTACTCAAGAAATACGGGGTGAATCACAAGATCGCTCTAACCTACCACCCACGGCTAGGCAGAGTTAGCTAACTGTGAAATCAAGCATATACTAGAAAAGACTGGGCTTATAAACTGATTGATGCTTTATGGGCATACCGTACTGCCTACAAGACAAATCTGGGGATGTCCCCGTATAGGTTAGTGTATGGTAAGGCATGTCACCTTCCCATCAAAATTGAGCACAAAGCATATTGGGCAACACGTTCATTAAACTTCGATATTAAAGAGGGAGGTCATCTCCGGAAACTCCAGTTGGCTGAACTGGAAGAAATTCGTCGAGATGCATACGACAACGCCAAACTTCACAAAGAAATGTTGACGGCTCTCCATGATAGAACGATCTTTCAAAAATCTTTTGAGCTAGGGCAGAAAGTTTATTATACAATTCACGCCTTTATCTTATCCCAGGAAAACTCTGATCTCGGTGGACAGGACCCTTCATAGTCAAATCTGTCTTTCCACATGAGGCTGTCGAGTTATTCAATCCTAAGAACAAAGAAAGTTTCAAGGTTAATGGCCAAAGGTTAAAACCGTTCTTAGAGGATTTCTAACCCGAGGTCGAGCACATCCAACTGGATGAGCCCGACCATGCCTCGACCTAGAACGCTCAAGTGCATTTTCACAATGTTGTTGTACTCTTTCTTTTACTGCTTTTTGTTTTATTTTGTTCTTTTGCTTATCTATATATTTGAATGTAACCTCGATCGTAATCTGCTATTCCATTTGTATCTATCTTCTGCAAGCTATTCAACATGAGAGATGATGATGTCCACTCAATTGGGTCATGGGTTGATTCAGAATATCATAACCCCCCTTGGACTGTCGATGAGATAGCATTTTGCTTTTCTCCCTATCAAGGGCCAGGGGCAGAAGATGTTGTTGACTTAACCCAAGGATATATCCCATACAACCATGCCCTCCTTCAGATCAATCCTTTTGAGCACTTGGAATATCCTGAAGAGGAGGGAGAACCAGAGGGGTATGTTGTGTGGGAAGTCGATGATGTTCTGATGGAACAGTGGGACAATGATTCAATGTGGGAACCGTGGGAAGAAGAAGATTTATAGGATGTGGTGCCGGAATGCCATAATGCTGTATTCATTTATGTTGATGACTTCCTTGTCCTCCAAGTGGTTCCCTACATTTATGTGCACTTGAGTTATTTGTTGTTCCGGCTTCAATTCCCTCTACCTGCTAGTGCACCTGGTGATATCAGGCCAATAGTGAGGTCATTTCTTGGTCACATTTCCAGTTTTGTTTATTCCTTTAGTTCTTTCGTTTGTTTTTTTAATTTCTTTCTTTCTTTTTGTTCTCTTTTATTTTTCCTTTGTCAGGGGTGTCACTATGAATCAAATGATACAGCCGCTGTTCCTTCCAAATCAGTTGTTCCACATAATTGGACCATACATAAGGTCCCCGGGTACTCCGCCGCAAGAGGAAAGACCATTGCAAACTTACACGCCGTTATCACTATCTCCATATGGGTCACCTCCTGCATGCGTGATCAATTCTTTGGATCGTTCAGACTTGTTCAATGATGCCCTGGATGCCTTTTGGCTATTCTGGAAAAGGGAATCAGCAAATTTGGACCCCACATTCGAAGCTTTGGCAGAGACAGAAGTTGTGGAAGAAGATATTTTCACGCTTGAAGAGTAGTGCTTCACTTCAATTGTATTATGTTATTTCATTTTTCTTTCATCAATTGAAGTGTATTCCTAGACAAAGTTTTATCACTTTCAGTTTCTTTTAGTTTTTCATTATCAATAAGATTTTAAATACCATGTTGGGGGCAATAATGTTGCGAATGGATGCTAATACATTGTTCTATCGATAATATATTTGCAATTTTATATTTTGATGATGACTTTTTGGCTTACATGTCCTGTCAATGAACTGTTTTTATCACTTTCCTATATGTCCAGAACAATATTGGTTAGTTGGGAGTGTATAATCTTTCATTTCAATGGTACTGTAGGATTTTTAGGTTCGATCGATCGAACTAACGTCGATCGATTGAACTCATCCACTCTTCAAGCGCTTCAGCAGGTCTCAATCGATCGAAGGTTCAATCGATTGAACTTTCTCAATCAATCGAAACCTGTATTTAAACGAGGCGTCGTCCATACACTTTATAGTTTCTCTCCCTCTTTCCTTCATTCGAGCGATTGAGCACAGAGTGAGACCAAGGGGCAATTTTTGATTCCCCACGCACACACCCATTGGTCGGTGCTCTGATCACTCCCCTGATCACCATCATCATCCCTCTCATCCACTCTCCATTTTTGACCAGAGGTAAAGTCCACAAACTCCCCCTCTTGTTCATTTCATTGGAATTGTCATGGGGGGTGCCCCCCCATTAGTTTTTCAACCATTTGGTGTTCTTTTTCTTCTTATTTTGTGTGTGTGCGGACTCTTTCTATTCTCATTTGTTGTTGCTGCAAAATCGCTGTGTTTGATCGATCGAACAAACTGCGATCGATCGAATCCAGCCATTCGTCGATCCATCGAACAAACTGCGATTGATCGAACCCAGCCATTCTTCGATCGATCGAACAAACTGCGATCGATCGAACCTTAATAGTGGAAGTTTTCACTTTTTTTTATTTTTTTGCTTCCTATTTTCATTTGTTTTGTTTCTTTTCAATTTCAGGTCGCCCACTATGAATCCCACGATGGGCTATTTTCGGGAGAAATCTTTCAACCTCGCTGTAGCAGATCCGGTACTTGACCATGGGTTTCACCATATCGTTGACCAGTCAAATTACACGAGGTTCTTTAGTCACCGTAAGGTGATGATTGAGAGACCACTTGAGACGACCTGGCTTTCTGCTCCTTGGTTCTTAGCAAGAATCAAGGATATTCCACGATGGTACGAGATGTTGACCCAGCCCAAACAGGTCAATGTTTCGTGGGTACGAGAGGTCTGTGCAAAGATGATTAAGGACCCTGCTGCACCATACACTTATCGATCTTTCTTCTGCGGCCGGGAGATCATCATCAGTCCTGCCACTTTATCTGCTGCCGTAGGGGTCCATGAGGAGCTAGAGTGTGACTGTCCTCACCGTGTGGGTACTCCCGAGATCCCTTAAGCTACGATTGTCAGAGAGATTACCGGAGGTGCTGTTCAGTTCTGGAACGGCTCGTCTCATATAGAGGATCAGTTCCTAACTGATAGGTACTATATGCTCCATCTCGTACTCTGCAACTGTATTTTTCTGACTTCTTAACACGAGAAGCTGGCGGCTTGGTATGTGCGAGCACTGTTTTGTGTGGGGACAGGGAGACAGGTATGCCTCCCGCGATTATATATAGAGTTCATGGTGCAGACCACACGCTGTATCTCGGCCAAGAAGCACCTGAAAGGAGCGTGGGGCATCCATCGCATTATGACCCAGAGCGGCCTACTCCCTCTTGCTATCGATGTCCATCAGTCTTCCAAGAGCCGCTTTGGTGAGACCGCCGCTTGCCGCTCTGACACTCAGAAGAGAAAAAGGAAAGGAAAGGGCAAAGCTAAAGTTGGAGCAAAGAGGAGGCGAGGAGGGACAGATACTGAGGATGTAGCTTCTGGGATGCCGACCGAGACTGAGGAGCATGATTTAGAGGAGAAGGGTGACCCCGTAGAGGAGGTCGCAAGATTTGAGTTGAGAGGCCTCTCTCTCAGGCTCCAGCCCAGGGAGAGTCTTCTTCTGCACCTCTCCCGACTCTTAACGAGTTACTACTAGAGGAGAGAGAGGCCCGGATTAGACTCGAGGGCAAGGTAGATCAGATGACGACTTTGCTGGAGGCAATCTTGATCTAGATCGGAGTCGATCAGTCAGTTCACGCAGCTTCTGCACCACCCCCCAGCGATCCACCTCCAGCTGCTCCACCATCCACCATCCCACTTACCACTTCTGTTATTCCATCATCTACCACCGGTCCATCATCTTCAGCTCCACCTACACCGAGTGATCCTGCAGCTCCATCCATTTCTGCGGCGCCGCTTACTACAGAGATACCACTTCCATCACCTCATATCGTGGCTAACACACCATTATCTACACCAGCTGCCACGATAGCGAGTGTCCCGGCTACGACCACTACTGTGGACGAGGGTGGTGATGGGGATGTTTCAGCTGTGCTGATCGAGATATTATTGGACGTCGCTGACGATGTGTAGCTTATGCTCGATCAATGTTTGTGGATGTTGGGTGGTTTTGGTTGCTAGTGACTGTACTCTGCTCTCTCATGTTTTTCTTATGGTTTAGTTGGATATGTGGACTTTTTGGATATTGTTGATTGGTTTTTGGTTTGTTGGTTGGTTTTGGATATAGTAGATTTTAGTTTCTATGGAGTATATTATCACTATTCTGTTCTTTCTCTTTATTATCTTTCCAGTGATGAGTTATGTTTTATGTATGGATTTCATGCTCTATATTTCATATCTATTTGATCCTGCTTGTTTGGAGTTTGTATGCTTTCTTTACAGGTTGTTATGCTTGTAGTTATTACTATGCTTTGACGGTGATATCTCTCTATCTATTTTTGAAAATCACCTGCTAAGGACATTGCAATTTTCAGTTGGGGGTGGGATGTAGATAGATAATCACCTGTGCATACTTGGCAATCTGGATCACTTTATTGCACATGTCATACAATCTCGAGTTTGAATTCGTGAATTCGTGAAAGAATTCGTGAAATTAAGGGAAATTTAAAAATGTAAAAAAATTAAAAATTTTAAATGATTAAACAAGTTTTGAATTAAATTGGTAGAATAACTCTGAATATTCACACCTATTTAGCTGTTATCAAGTAATGACACAACCATTTTATTCTCATCCTTTTATGAATTAAGTTCACGCGTTTTTCTAGTTTCTCTAGGATGAATGCATATGTTGACCATTCTTGTATCCAAATCATTTGCACATGTTAATAGCTATGCAGAAAACTTAAAATAAGAGTTAATACTACTTTTGTACTTTAAGGAATAAAGTAGTGGAAACTAGTACCCTTAGTGAGCTTTTGAATCCAATCTTCAATTTTGAGGGAATTATCGCATCAAAATCCGAATTGTTCTTATTGAATAAGCGTGTTAAATTCGTTGAATAATCTCTGATTCTTTATTTTGGCTTCTTAGTAGAGGAGAACGTTCTGGATTTACCAACCAAACTCAATAAACATTGACGTGTGAAAATTAAGAAGTTGAGGAAATGATTTAAGCCATCGTTGTTTGCTCCTTACCTTTCTGTTTACCTGTATCAACATCCCAGAATATGCATTGTTCTTGACTCCACACCTAGTAAATGCCAAATCTATTATGAAATTCTAAATTCCTAATCTTATACTTTGACCTCAATACACCTCACTGCACATCTAATGTGATTAAATTGTTGAAGTATGTGATGTGGAGGGAGTAGTTATTAGAAGAACCGCATACAAGAGAAAAGGGACGGAGCAGGTTAAAAAATATATATATACATATGTATATTTCTTCGTTGATGTGCGAGAATAGAGGATGGTTGGAAAAAAGTAAAGAAGAAATTACTGAACACAGTCACATGTTGAAAATGTGCAATTTCTTACCCCCTCTAATTTCTACCCTACTAAATAAAAACCGTCAAGTCAAAGCCTTAATGATTTTCAACAACTTAGTTTAAACACGAACGTGTAATTTGAGTTATCCACGGTATTTCGCTCCTCTAGTAAGTCGTATTCCGTTCGTGAGAATATATACTCTAAATGTTCATCTTTTATAGAGTTGAGTATGAAAGTATTAGTATCCGAAAAATCACTCCTATCAAAGCTTTCATACCAGGTGCGATCATTATTAACCAAGTTTCTGTGAGATCATTTTTGAGTGTAATAACCATGTGAGAATTGAGTTGAAACTACAAGTTCTGAGAGTATGATAGTTTAAACAACTCTAAATAAAGTTTGATGTATAGCTGTTAATCTCACACACATACGACTACATGGATGTGATGCATATGTTATTCTTTCTTGGTGACATGAGGAACATTTGTATTTCTTTCATGTTTTGAATGAGGATGATATGTTTTGTAGAGCTAAATTAATAGTTGAATAAAAGAAAGTGTTTACAAGTTATTCTATATCTTTTTGATCTTAAAATCAGAGAATTTTGTGGGTAGATTCACTGCAAACCCTCACGAGACAACACTTGTCCACTAGGGGGAACCTAAGGATTTAACGGCTTGTTGCATTTGCTAAATGCAACCGCGATTCCTGCGAAAGTGAGTTAGATAGTTTTTTTTCCTTGTTACTTTAGTTGACTTGAGTTCTATTTATTTTAGTTTAGTCGTTATAGTAGTAGTTTGCTTGTTTTATTTGCGCTCTATTGCTAGGGACTACCAAATCGCTAGTTGGGGGTTGTGATAAGCGGGGGTATTTGTAAAATACAACCGCGCTAAAAGAAGAAAATATACTAATTTAGTTTACAATTCCCTTGTTTATCTGTAGTTTGAATTACAATGCCAGTTTTCACACATTATGATTAATCTATGATAAGTTGTGTGTTTTAGCTATAATTTGTGCAGACTGTGGTTGCTGTGTGGAGAATTGGAAGATAACGATAAAAGGAAGTGCTGAATTTCAATGAAGACAACTAAAGGATGAAAAGTGAACCTCGATCGATTGAAGAAAATCCGATCGATCGAAGGTTCGATCGATCGAGAGAAGCTCAAGCGCTCGAAGATCTCAGAAGTTCAATCGACCGAGGGATGTTCGATCGATCGAACATGGCTTTTATCAGATTTTACGCGCACACAGTAGTGATAGACTGGGAACCCTAGCATTAGGTTTAGGTACATATATGAGTATTGTATACGTCCTGGGGGACACCCCACTTTACTTTTCATCAGTTTTAAAGAGAGAGATAGAGGTTTTCCATGTTTTATAGGTCTTGGAGTTTGGATATTGCTTTTGGATTGCGATTCTCATAGTTTAATACACGTTTTTTTCTTTCCAGGTTATTCCTTTATTGTTTATTTGTATTCTGCACGTAGTTTAGAATAGTATAATCAATTATCACGTAGTTTTGCATGCTAGATAAATTTACACCATTAGTTTTTATAATTTTCATGATTAAAACGCAACCAAACGCATCCTTAATGAATCTTTACGTTAAAAACAACTGTGTGCTACTCCAGATTATATCTGAGTATTCCCCAGGTTGGGAGATCATGATGAAACCGTGATCTCAAGCCTCTGCCATACAGCAGAATAACGTTTGTGTTCAATCGATCGAAGATAGTTGGATCGATCGGAACAGAGACATTGTCAATCGATCGAAATCAATTCGATCGATCGAGGGATGAAGATGTTCGATCGATCGAAAGCGCGTCGATCGATCGAACACTCTGATTCTTGAGAACATTCTATGCAGCATTCCTAGACTTTCTGTTTTACTGATTTGTTATCAAACTGTCCCCAAACGCTTAGTTAGTCAAAGCAGTTTGTAAACTTAAAGCCTCAAGGCATTTTTCTTCAATACATTTTGCAAACCACCCTCAATGCTAACACCATTGTAGGTGCGAGCCTTAACTATTATTTTAAACCGCTTTTATGTATTTTAAACTTAATTGTGATGATATAGTCTCGGTCATGAAAGGACTATGGATTCTTTACCTTTAGATAAATACGGAATACTGTAGAGAATGTGCTCCATTGAGCTTTAACGTAACTGCATGGTAGATGGCTAGGTCTTGGTGGATTCGTGTAATCCCAACATTCCCTTTTATAAAGAAAGAAACACGTTTTAAAATATCGCTTTAATTTGTTAGTTAGTTGTTAGATTAATTTAGTTTAATAGCTTTATCTTTAGTAGTTGATAAACCGTGGAACTTTGTGTTCTACATCCCTTTAAAGTATTGATTTTTGTTTTCTTTTTAGAGTTTAATCTAGGTATTTAGTTCAACACCTTCCCTGTGGGATCGACCTAGTCTTAACCAGTTTACTACTTGCACGATTACCTACACTTGGGTATAGCACACAAGCGTACACAGAAAAACTCTCGTGTTTATTGCGCTTGCTTAGCAAGCCACATAAGCATGCTTCTTCACACTTTGCCTCCTCTTGACTGTGCATAAGTCTTTGATGTACTTACCATAGGCCGGCACTTGTTTGATTGCATCAAGGAGTGGAAGATTAATTTTGACTTGTTTGAACAGTTCCAAGAACTCTTGATTCTTTGCCTCATTTTTGGGGTTCCTAAGCCTCTGATGATAAGGCGTGGGGAAAGGGAATTTGGGTACTTCGCCGTTAACAGGCTCCTTTCCGGACATTCTCCCAACTTCCTCTACTTGTTTAGGAGCTTCAGTATTTATTTCTAATGGTTCATTATTAGTGGATGGCTCCTCTTCCTGAGTAGAAGGTTGGTTTTTATTTACCACTTCGTCCTCCTCATACTCTTCGGGAGTATAGAGAGGCATATTTAGCCCTATAGTCTTGCAGCTTCTTAGAGTAGTCACGACTTTAGCTTGTTCATGGTTAGTGGGACCATTGTTGTATCCCCTAGGATTTTGAAGTGGTTGGTCAGGATATGTTCCACCCAATCCCTCTTGTCGTGCATCCATCCTCTCTAACGTCGCAAACATTTTGCTCATCATTTGAATTAATTGTTGCATTAGATTCACGTTAGAAAGAGGATCTTCCTCCTGTGACTTTTTATGTAGGGGAATGTACACGTTCGACTGTTGATTAGAGGGTTGTGCTTGGTTATAGTTATTAGGTCTGTTTTGATTGAATAGCTGGGGTTGCCTATTGAATTGTCCTTGATATTGGTTATTGTTATTATAGGACTGTTGCTGGGATTGAGTTTGGGTCCCAGCATTATTTTTCCAATCAAACCCAGGGTGATTCCATCTACTGTTATTATTTTGTGAATTATAGTTATTGTAGGAATTCCCCGCCCCCCTATACCCTTGCATGGCATTTATTTCCACGGGAGGTTGTTCTTGAAAATATGGCACATTGGGACAGTATTGATTGGTATGTCCCAACATATTGCATGTGCCGCAGGGTTCTTCAGGTAAAACCTGCCTAGAACCTTCCCCTTTCATCCCTAATTCCTCTACTTTCTTAGCTAATTCCTCATATTTATTCATTAAGTGATCTTCACTTTTTAGTTGGTATAAACTTTTCTCCTCTACACAGGATATCTGTGAGCGTGGAATATCTTCATAATTGGACCATTCATGGGAATGTTTAGCTAGCCACTCAAAGTAAGCTTCAGCTTCTTCAGTATTTTTGCGCAGAAATGGTCCTGAACTCATGGTCTCGACCAACTTTTTAGTTTCACCACTTAACCCTTCGTAGAAGTAGCTTATGGTTCTCCATTTCTCATACCCATGATGTGGGCATGATAGAAGCAAATCCTTGAAAAGCTCCCAAGTTTGGGCGAAGGTTTCATTGCTCTTTTATTTGTAAGAGTTAATTTGTCATTTAAGCTCAGTGGTCATGCGAGGTGGAAAGAATTTCTTTAGAAATGCAGTGTTCATCGCATGCCAAGTGTAGATTGAATTCGGCTTCAACGTGAGTAGCCAGGCTTTTGCTTTATCCTTTAAGGTAAAAGGAAATAGCATTAGGCGTGTCACGTCTACAGGACAATTTTGTGAAAATATTTTACAAACATCCTCGAAGTCCTTGACATGCAGATATGCCTTCTCGCTCTCCATTCCATGGAAGGTAGGAAGGAGTTGAATCATTCCATTGTGAAATTGAAATTCGCCAGCATGAGGTGGAATGAGAATACAAGAAGGTGTTGGAGCATGTTCAGGTGTCATGAGATTGCACAAAGGACGAAGTGAATCGTCAATTGGTACTACCACATTATCAGTGTTCTCACTTTGATTATCGGCCATTGAGTCAATAGGTGTAGCTATGTGATTAATAGAATTAGAAGAATCAGCTAAGTAGAATGGATTTCCAAGAATTCCTTCGATGGAATTTTCGGACATGAATGGAAAAAATCCTAAAAGGTTTAAATCTAAAGAAGAAAAGAAAAAGGAAAAAGAAATAGATAAAGATAGATTGAGATAAACTAAGTATTAATTCGTCGCCTTCCCCGGCAACGGCGCCAAAAACTTGACACGAGAATTTTTCTGTGTGCGCTTGTGTGCTATACCCAAGTGTATGTAATCGTGCGAGTAATATAGTACTGGAAGTCCAGGTCGATCCCACAGAGAAGATTTTGGAAATTAATTACCTAGATTAAATTCTAAAAAGAAAAAGAAAATTTAACGCTTAAGGAAACTGTAGAACACATAGTTCTACGATTAACAACTATTAAAATTAAAAACAATTAAATTACTTTAAACTAATAATTAACTAGTTAACTAGAGCAATATTTTAAAACTGGTTTTCTTAATAAAAGAGAAGTGTTGGGATCACGTAAATCCACAGTGACCTAGCCATCTACCATGCAATTACATTTAAACTCATTGGAGTACATCTTCTACAATATTCCGTATTTTACTAAAGACAGAGAATCCATAGCCCTTTCATGACCGGGACTATATCTTCCAAATTAAGTTCAAAATACATGAAAGCGGTTTAAAATAATAGTTAGGACTCGCACCCATAATGGTGTTAGCATTGAGAGTGGTTTGCAAAAGATATTGAAGAAAAATGCTTTAAGGCTTTAAGTTTAGAAACTGTTTCGACAAACTGAGCATTTGGGGACAGTTTGATAACAAATCTGTAAAACAGAAAGTCTAGGAATACCGTATTGAATGCTCTCAAGAATCAGAGGTTTCGATCGATCGACGCACTCTCGATCGATCGAACATCTTCTTCTCTTGATCGATCGAAATGTCTTCGATCGATCGACTATATCTCGTCTCCGATCGATCGAAATAACTTCGATCGATCGAACACAGGAATTATTCTACTGCATGGCAGAGGCTTGAAATCACAGTTTCATCGCGATTTCCCAACCTGGGGACTACTCAGACATGGTCTGGAGTGTCTTAAACTCGTTTTTAACATAAAATCCATTAGGGATGCGTTTGGTTGCGATTTTAACATAAAAACTATGAAAACTATAAGTGTAACACTATTTAACATGCAAGATTATAATTAACTTTACTAATACTACCACAAATAATAAACAGATTATAAATAAACTGAAATAACAGGAGATGATGTATTACGATCTAACTACTTGGAAATCCAAGAACAAGCAGGATTGTACTTTGACACCTACAAAAACAGTATAAACTCTCTAACTCTCTCTATGAAATGATAAAACTAAAGGTGGGCGTAATTTTTGACGTGACTACAACTAGTATATATAGAAAAACCTAAGGCTAGGGTTAAAAAAATATCTCCGCTGCGTGCGCGTAAGTTCTGATAAAAGCAATGTTCAATCGATCGAACATCTCTCGATCGATTGAACTTCTGGGATCTTCGAGCGCTTGAACTTCTTTTGATCGATCGAAACCTCGATCGATCGAGCCTTCTTCGATCGCTCGAAACTCTCTTTTCATTTTTGACTTGTCTTCATTGAACCCAAGCACTTCCTTTTATCTTGCTTCTTCAATTCTTTACACAGCAACAGTAATCTGCACACATAACCACTAAAACAATACCACTTATCATCGATTAATCATATTGTGTAAAAACTGGCATTGTAATTCAAATTGCTGATAAACAGGGAAATTGTAAACTAATTTAGTGTATTTTCTTCTTTTAGCGCGGTTGTATTTTACAAATACCCCCGCTTGTCACTCACTAAGGGTTAATAGTTTCTACTACTTGTTCTTTTAGCACAATAGTCGTATTAACTCATTTTTAGGTTTTCAATATAGCTACTAACTAGTGCAATTGGATATTGGATACATGAAAGGTCAACAAATGCAATCATCCTAGTGGAACTAGAAAAATGCCTGAACTTAATCCATAAAAGGATGAGATTAATATGAATGTATCATTCCTTGACAACAGCTAAAGAGAATTGAAAATTCAAAGTTGTTCTACTAATTAAGATCAAGAAATCCTTGGTTTTTTTTTTTTAACAATACTAACCGAGATTATATGATATGTGCAATAAAATTATCCAGGTTGCAAAGTATAAACATGAGCAGGTGATTATCTATCTACATTCCACCCCCAACTGAAAATTGCTATGTCATCAAAAGTAGATTTTCAAAATAAATTGAAAGATATCACCTGATAACGCAAAGCAAACATCGCAAGCATAGCAATCTGTAAAGACATATAAACTCCATATAACCAAGATCAAAGGAAATAAAAGATACTGATAAAGCAATGTCCATAAATAATACAAACACCCAATCACCAGAATTATATAACAATATAAGTACAGAACAATGATAAAAATGTCCAAAAATGTCCAAAAGCTCTATAAGTCCCAGCATAACCAAACAACCCAAAAGAAACTAATAGAAAAGAGAGAAATAGTAAAAATCAAAAAAATTACAAAAACAACTCCCACTCGGAATGGATATCATCTAATCATCCCCAATATTAGAAAGGATCACGATCGGTGCAACAGGAGCATCGTCATCTCCACCCTCAGCAACAGTAGCAGCCGTCACTGGGTCACTCACAGTCGCGGTAGCTAATTTGGATGATAATGGGTCAGCCACAACTGGAGGTGGTGCAGATGATGATGATGGGGCATAGGGATCAGTAGATAATGGAGGTGGAGTAACAAAAGTAGTAGGTGGAGTAGTGGATGTAGATGGATCGGTAGTGGGTGGTGTAGAAGAAGATGAATCTGTGGTAGGCAGTGCAGAAGGGGCAGTCGGTGGGTGTGGAGCGGTGTGAATAGACTAGTCAACCCCAATCTGTATCAAGATCGCCTCCAGTAAAGTCATCATTTGATCCATCTTGCCCTCGAGTCGTATCCGCGCCTCCTTCTCCTCAAGAAGCAATGAGTGGAGAGTCTAGAGGGACACGGAAGACGACTTTCCCTGGACCTGAGCCTGAGACCATTGTCTTAACTCGAACTGCTGCACGGCAGTGACGGGGTCATCATCATCCGAATCAAGCTCCTCAGCCTCGGTAGGCATCCCAGAAGTTGCACCCTTTGTGTCGGTGCCTCCCCCTCTCTTCCTTCAGCTTCCTCTTTTTTTGCGCATCTGAACGGTGCGCTGCTGTCTCCCCAAACCGACTCGATGCCTGAGAAATCGTGTCAGTGGCCAATGGGAGCAATCCAGCCTGCTCAATCACCCGATGGATGGGCCAAGCGCCCTTCAGATGACGCTTGGCAGCAATATACCATGTGGGCTGGATGAAGAAATTGATATAGAGTCAGGGCAGGCAGACACGCCGCCCTATCCCAATGGCATACAAAACCTGAGCATACTAAGGTGCCACCTTTTCGTGGTAAGAAGTCATCAATACGCAATTGGCGAGCGCCAGGTGGAGGAGATGATACTACTCGGTCAGGAAATGGTCCTCAATCAGGGAAATACCGTTCCATATCTGGATCGCACCACCGGTAATCTCCTGTATAATGATAAAGGGCAGAGTCTCAGGTATACCAGGAATGTATGGGTAAAAATGATCGGGAGTCTCCGGTACACCCAAAGCAGCGGCCACAGTAGCTGGGCTAAAAATGATCTCGCGACCCCGGAAGAAAGATCAATAGGTGAACGGTGCTGTGGGGTCCTTGATCATGGTCGCACACGCCTCCCGCACCCAAGTGATGTTGATTTTCTTGGACTACGTCAACATCTTAAACCAACATGGCATGCCGCTAATGCGTGCAAGGAACCATGGGGCAGAAAGCCATACGGCCTTGAGTGGCCGCTCTAACATCACCTTCCTCGTCTGGAAGTATCGTGTGAACCAAACCCGATCCTGGTCATTTTGAAATCCGTGCTCAAGAATAGTGAGGTTGAGGGGCTTGGACTTGTGGTAACCTGTTATTGGATTCATTTGGAATGCCCTAAAAATGAAAAGGAAAAGAAGAGATAAGATTAAAAGACTAAATGAAGAAACTGCCACTGCAATATTTCGATCGATCGAATAGCTTTCGATCGATCGAAAGATTGCTGCACTCGATCGATCAAAAGATAGCTGCCTTCGATCGTTCGAAACCAGCTCGATCGATCGAGCACAGCGGTATTTCACAGAAACACAAAAGACACAATGATAACAAGAACCTAAGATTTCTAATATTATAAATAGGTCTTAAGACCAATGGGGTGCACCCCCACAAGAATTCTAATAAAAGTCAATAGGAGGGGAATCTCGGAACATTACCTCGGTTTGAGCACAGGAGAGGGATGAGGGTTATGATGGTGACACGAAAATAATCTTGTGCGCTCTTCTGCAACACCCAAGTGTAGGTGATCGTGCAAGTAGTAACTGGTAAGACCAGGTCGATCCCACAGGGAAGGATGAGAACTAAATTACTTAGATTAAACCCTAAAAGAAAAGAAAATTCAATATTTTAGGAGAAGTGTAGAACACAAAGTCCTACAATTAACAACTACTAAACTTAAAAGCAACTAAATTAAATAAACTAATGATTAACTACTTGACTAGAGCAAGATTTGAAAATGGTTTTTCTTAATAAAAGAAAGTGTTGGGATCACGCGAATCCACTATGACTCAGCCATCTACCATGCAAATGCAATTAAGCTCAACGGAGGGCAACTTCTACAATATCCCGTACTTCTCTAAGGATATAGAATCAATAGTCCTTTCATGACCGGGACTATATCATCACAACTATGTGTGAAATACACAAAGGTGGTTTAATTCAATAGTTAAGACTCTCACCTACAATGGTATTAGCATTGAGGGTGGTTTGCAAAATATATTGAAAGAAAATGCCTTAAGGCTTAACGTT
Organism: Hydrangea macrophylla; assembly: GCA_033977485.1. Lineage (NCBI taxonomy): Eukaryota > Viridiplantae > Streptophyta > Magnoliopsida > Cornales > Hydrangeaceae > Hydrangea > Hydrangea macrophylla. Next base: position 3,993,989 of record CM066990.1, on the reverse strand, counting down.
TAAAGACTGTTTTGACAAACTGAGCATTTGGGGACAGTTTGATAACGAATAGTAAAGCAGAAAGTCTTGGGATACTATATTAGATGTCCTCAAGAATCACAGGTCTCGATCGATCGACGCTCTATCGATCGATCGAACTTCTTCATCTCTCGATCGATCGAAATATCTTCAATCGATCGACTATCTCTCTGGTCCGATCGATCGAACGACATTCGATCGATCGAACATAGGAATAAAAATACTGCTTGGCAGAGGCCTGAAATCACGGTTTCATCGCGATTTCCCAACCCCGGACTACTCAGACATGGTCTGGGAAGTCTCAGATTTATTTTTAACGTAAAGTTCATTAAAGAAATGTTTGGTTGCAAGTTTTCCATAAAAACTATGAAAATCAATGATTTTAACTTAGCTAGCATGCAATACTATGAGATTGAAAGCTAAACTGTGATTAACTAGATGTAGAACATGAACAAAACAATAATACGGAACCTGGAACGAAGAAACTTGTATTAACTATGAAAAAAAATCCAAGCTCACAATGGTGAATCTTGATAAAACCTACAAAAACACAAAGAAAACTCTCTACTCTCTATAAAAACTGATGAAAAACAAAGTATCTCTCTTTTGACGTAGACAAAACGATTATATATAGCCTAAACCTAATGCTAGGGTTAACAAAACCCGTTTCTGCCGCGTGCGCGTATAATTTGATAAAAAGGCATGTTCGATCGATCGAACAACTCTCGATCGATTGAACTTCCAGACACGTCGATCGATTGAACTACACTCGATCGATCGAAACGTCGATCGCTCGAAACCTTCTCGATCGCTCAAACTCTGTATTTCAGCTTTGAGTTGTCTTCATCAGGACCAAGCACTTCCTTTTATCAACATTCTTCAATCTTATATACAGCAGCAGTAATCTGCACAAAAAATCACTAAAAACAATACCACTTATCATAGTTTAATCAATTTGTGCAAAAACTGGTATTGTAATTCAAACTGCAGATAAACAGGGGAATTGTAGACTTTTCTAGTATATTTTCCTCTTTTAGCGCGGTTGTATTTTACAAATACCCCCGCTTGTCACAACCCCCAACTAGCGATTTGCTAGTCCCTAGTAATAAAGCGAAAATAAAACAAGCTTACTAATACTACAACGACCAAAATAACAAAAAAAAGACTAAAGCAACTAATCTAATAAAATGAAGGAAACTTCCTAACTCACTGTCACAGGAATCGCGGTTGCATTTAGCAAATACAACAAGCCGTTAAACCCCTAGGTTTCCCTAGTGGACGAGTGTTGTCTCGTGAGGGTTTGCAGAGAATCTACCCACAAAATTCTAAATTTTAAGCTTAAAAAGATATAGAAAAACTTATAACCATTCTTTCCCATTCGACTATCAACTTAGCTCCACATAACATATCAACCTCATACAAATCATGAAGGAATCCACATGTTCCTCATATCACCAAGATAAATATACATATGCTTTACATTCATGTATCCGTGTGTGTGTGAAATCAACAGGTATGCATCCAACTTTATTAAGAATTGTTTAGACTATCATACTCTTAGAACGCGTAGTTTCAACTTCGATTCTCACATGGGTTTACACTCAAAAATGAACATCTCACAGAAACTTGTTTAGAAATGATCGCTCATGGTGTGAAAACGTTAATAAGAGTGATGTTCTGGCTACTAGTGTTTCACACCAAACTCGATAAAGGACGAACATTTAGAGTAATATAGTCTCATGAAAGGAATACCACTTACTAGAGGAGCGAAATACCGTGGATAACTCAACTTACACTTTCATATTCAAACTACGTCATCAAGAATCATTAAGGCTTAGACAATTCGGCTTTTATTTAGTGAGATAGAAAAATAAGAGGGGTAAGAAATTGCACATCCTTAGCATTTGATTGCGTTTACTTCTTCTTCATTCCAACCATCCTCTATTTTCATATATATATATATATATTATTTTTTTTTGACATCTCCTTGCATATTTTCTTTTTACACACTCCCTTCCACAACTGCTCCCTTCTCATCACATTCCTCAACAAAATATATATATATATATATATTTTTTTTTTTACGAAACCTCAGATGTTCAATCGGGTTTATAACGACAAAAGTATAAGATGAGGGGTTTTAGGCTTTCATATTGGTAATATTCAATCAGTGTGAGGTTAGAAGGTTCTTGGATGTTGATATCGGTATAAACAAAAATGAATAACGATGGCTTAAATCATTTTCTTAACTTCTTAGTTTTAACACTTCAGTGTTCATTGAGTTTTAATTGGTAAATCCTGAACGTTCTCCTCTAATAAACAGCCTAAATGAAGAATTTTGAGACTATTCAACGAATTTACAGTATATTCAAGAAAAATAATTCGAATTAATGTGACAATTCCCTCAGAATTGAAGATTGGGTTCAAAAGCTAACTAAGGGTCATTAGTCTCCACGATTTATTCTTTGAAGCATAAAAGTCGTATCAACTCTATTTTCAGTTTTCTGCATAGCTATTAACACGTGCAAATGGATTTGGATACAAGAATAGTCAACACATGCATTCCTCTTAGTGAAACTAGAAAAACGCGTGAACTTAAGTCATAAAGGGATGAGATGAATATGAATATGTCATTGCTTGATAACAGCTAAATAGGAGAGACAATTCAAAATTTTTCTACCAATTTTTGTTGCAAAATTTGAATTATAATGGAGATTTGCAATAGATGGAGTGATACAGATTGCTAAATATTATAATGGAGATTTGCAATAGATGGAGTGATACAGATTGCTAAATATAGATATGCACAGGTGATGGTCTATCTACATCCTACCCCCAACTGAAAATTGCGATGACCTCAGAAGTTGATTTTCAAATAGATAGATAGAGTGATATCACCTGATAAAGCAACGTAACAACTGCCCACATAATAATCTGTAAAGAAGCAAACAAACTCCAAGCAGACAGGATCAAAAGAAAAATAAACATAAATATAAAGCACAAGATCCATGTATAATAACATAACTAATCACTGTGAAGATAAAACAAAGAAACTAAAAGAGCAGTGATTAGGGAAGTACAACCAAATCAAACTATAGTAATCTTGCAGTGTCAAAAAACCGCCAATAAAAACATAACAAACAACAATATCCCAAACTAACCCATAACATCCAAAAATCTACCCAAATAACACCCAATGACTACCCCTCATCGGGAGCATCAGACAAAATCTCTATCAATAAATCGGGAGCATCCATAACTCCACCCTCGACCCTCGTAGTAGCGGTTGCTGGATCGCTCGTCGTGGCAACTGTAGTAGTGACTGATGTGTCGGCCATGACAGGAGCAGGTGAAAGTGATGTCTCCAAAGCAGTGGGTGCAGCTGATGTCGATGGGGCAGAAGAATCAACCGGGGGATCAGTGGGAGAGGGATCAGTAGGTGCAGAGGAAGATGGGCCAGTAGTGGGTGGTGGAGGTGCAGATGGTGTGGAAGATGGGGGTATGAGAGGGTCAAACCCTAGCTGCACCAGGAGAGTAGTAAGCATCGAGGATATGTGATCAACCTTGCCCTCGAGTCTCATCCGGGCTGCCCTCTCCTCTAAAAGCAAATCGTAAATAGTCGGAGGAGGTGCGGATGAAGACTCTCCCTGGGCTGGAGCCTGAAATCTCTGTCTCAGCTCAAAACGTGCTACCTCCTGAATGGGATCGTCCTCCTCGTCTGAATCATGCTCCTCAGCCTCAGTGGGTGTCCCAGAAGCGGCTCCTTCTGTGTCCGTCCCGCCCCCACGTCTCCTTTTCACCCGCATTGGCACCTTACCCTTTGCTTTTCTCTTTTTCTGAGCATCAGAACGGCTTGCAGCTGTCTCCCCAAATCGACTAGAGGCCTGAAGAATGGAATCTGTGGCCAACGGGACTAGTCCGGCCTGCTCAATAACCCTATGTATAGGCCAAGCACCCTTCAGATGGCGCTTGGCGGCAATGTACCGCGTAGGCTGAACGAAAAAGTCGATATACAGGCGAGACAAACAGACACGCTGTCCTGTCCCGATGGAGTACAGAGCACGGGCATACCATGGCGCGAACTTCTCGTGGTAGGATGTCATCAGAATACAGTTGACCAATGCCAGGTGGAGGAGGTGGTAATTCTCAGTCAGAAACTTATCCTCGATATTTGATTCACCATTCCAGAACTGAACGATACCTCCTGTAAGCTCACGGATAATGGTGGTGGACGGGATCTCTTGGGCTCCTGGTAATGAGGGATAGAAACAGTCAGGGACCTCAGGAACCTCCAGAGCTACAGAGATTGTGGCAGGACTGAAAATGATCTTGCGCCCGCGAAAGAACGATCGGTAGGTGAACGGGGCCGCGGGATCCTTGATCATGGAAGAGCATGCTTCACGAACCCAGTGAATATTTATCCTCTTGGTCTGGATCAGCATGTCGTACCACAATGGCATGGCTCTGATCTGTGCTAGGAACCATGGAGCGGCAAACCATACGGACTCCAATGGCCGCTCGAGCATCACCTTGCGCGTCTGAAAAGAGCGGCTAAACCAAACACGCTCTGCGGTACTCTAAAACCCATGATCGGGTATGTGGTCCGGTATAGTGAGATCCAGAGGTTTGGATTTATGGTAGCCCGTGATAGGATTCATCGTGGGTCCCTGAAAATTGAAGAAATGCAGAATCAAAACAAGAAAGAAAAAAAACTGAAACTGCTTGTGTTCGAGCGATCGAGCACCTTACGATCGATTGAGCAAGGACAGAGTTCGATCGCTCGAGACTCTGTCGATCGATTGAGAAAGAGCCGGGTTCGATCGATCGAACCCATCTCGATCGATCGAGCACAGCAAAAATGCGGTGACTACTTTCGAGAACAGAAAGAGCCCACACACACAAAACACGAAGAAAACTAAGAATACGAGTTAAACACTCAATGGGGGAACCCCCATTTACATATGAAAAGACGAGAACTACGAGGGGTAACGTGGGGCCTCACCTTGATAGACGAGCAAGAGTACGGTTGCCCGCGGTGCCACTACTAACCAGAGGAGCCCGGAGCTTCGTGAATCACGAGATAACGATACGGGAGGCCAAAACTTGTGGGATGCTTCTCTGTTCTCGAACGATTGAGGGGGTGTGAGAAAGAAAATGAAATTTTATAAAACTTCATAATGACGCCTCGTTTTGACACCAGTCTCGATCGATCGAGAGAGTTCGATCGATCTAACGTTCAATCGATCGAGGTTTCTTCAAGCGCTCGAATATCTGATGCTGTCGATCGATCGAACGCCCTCGATCGATCGAACCCCCAAATTTTATACTGACCTTGAATTAAGAAATTTAGCACCCCCAACAAGCTACCAATGTTCTGGACAACCAGAAATATTGAAAACCAATGCATTTGACAGAACATGTAAACCAAAACTCATCCTCATAATTGAAAATTTCCATTAAATCCTTTTAATAGCATCCATATTATAACAATATTCTCCCGAATGGTATTAACACCCTTATTTAATAAACTAAAACCAATAAAATTCTGTCAAGGATTACACTCCAATTGATAAACGAAAGATGAAATGAATGGAAATAACTGAAATGCGGCACTAGTCTTCGAGCATGAAGATTTCCTCTTCTACAATCGCTTCAGGATCCGCCGAATTTTCAAAAGTGGAGTGCAAACTTGATGATTCCCTTTCCCAGAACAATCGGAAAGCAGCAAGGATATCATCGAGCAAGTCTGGCATCTCTAAAGAATTGAAAGCCCATGCAAGAGGTGATCCGGATGGAGACACAGATAAAGGAGTGTAATTGCGCAACGGACTGTCCTCTTGCGGCGGAGTGTGTGGGGGCCTGATGTAGGGCCCAAAACCATGAACCAGTTGATGTGGAAGGAATACCGGAATACCATTGAAAAACATAGTGACAATCCTGGACAACAAAAGAAAATCAAACTGATATTATGATAACGGAACACAGGAAACACTGATTAAACACAAATAGAGAACAAGGAACAGAAACAAAATACAAAGAAATGTGACTATGTTCCAACCTCACTATTGGCATAGATTCCCAAAATGCACTAGCTGGTAAGGGGCATTGGAGCCTGAATAGCAGAAAACTCAGGTGCACATAGCGGTATGGGACCAACTCGGGAACAAGGAAGTCATCGACAAAAACAAAAACAGCATTGTGGCGTTCTGGGACAACATCCTGGAGGTCATGATCTTCCCATGGCTCCCACATATCATCATTTTCCCATTGCGCCATGAGTGCATCATCCACCACTCTCCCCATGTACAGGTCTTCTTCTTCATCCACATCATCGTCATCCTGAAATCCCATATTTTCATATGGATTGATGTCGAGGAGGGCCGGTGGGTATGGAATGTACCCTTGAGCAGCATCAATGAGAGAGTAAGCTTCAGGGTCTAGAGGAAATAAGGGGCAGGGTGTGAGTTCACCCTCAGTCCAGGTGCCACAACGACATTCTGAATCAGCCCATGAACCGATAGAATGAACATCATCACCTCGCATCTATGCACCTGCAATAGAGTGGTTTAAGGTATAGCAGATTAGAACAAAATCACAAACACAAAAGAATGAACAAAGACTTAAAAACAAAAGAGAGAAACTAAAATGCAAGGAAAGATAAGGAATACAACAACAAAATGGAACTCCACTTTGGATTTTAAGTGGGAGAATAGTTGGGCTCATCTAGCTGGATGTGCTCAACTTCAGTTAGGAAGTTCTCCAAGAACGGTTTCAATCTTTGGCCGTTGACCTTGAAACAATCATCGTTCTTTGGATTGACGAGCTCAACCGCCCCGTGTGGAAAGACAGTTTTTACAATGAAGGGGCCTGTCCAACGGGAACGAAGCTTCCTTGGAAAAAGGTGGAGGCGAGAGTCATGCAGCAAAACTTTCTGCCCCGGCTCAAATGATTTACGAAAGATCGTACGATCGTGGCGAGCCTTCAACCTTTCCTTATGCAACCTTGCAGAGTCATACGCATCTCGTCGTATCTCCTCTAGTTTTGCAAGTTGGAGCTTGCGTAACTGACCTCCCTCTTTGATATCAAAGTTCAATGAGCGTGTCGCCCAGTAAGCTTTATGTTCAATTTGAACAGGGAGGTGGCAAGCTTTCCTGTAAACCAATCTATACGGGGACATACCTAGATTCGTCTTGTAGGCAGTACGGTACGCCCATAAAGCGTCGGTCAGCTTGTATGCCCAGTCTTTTCGGTTGGAGCTAACCGTCTTTTCGAGAATATGCTTGATTTCTCGGTTAGCCAATTCTGCTTGCCCATTCGACTGTGGATGATAGGCAAGAGCGATTTTATGGTGGACTCCATATTTCTTGAGAAGTGACTCCAAAGGCCTATTGCAGAAATGCTTGCCTTGGTCACTTAGTAAAGCTTTCGGAGTTCCAAAACGAGATAAGATATGCTCTCTTAGGAAGGACAAGACCGTTCTATGGTCATTGCGTCTCGTTGGTATCGCTTCAACCCATTTTGATACATAATCTACAGCAAGGAGTATGTATTCACAGTTATTAGACTTGGGAAATGGGCCCATAAAATCTATGCCCCAACAATCAAATATCTCAATTGTGATGATAGGGGTTAAAGGCATAGAATTCCTTTTAAAAATAGTTCCAAGCTTTTGACAGTGTTGGCATGTCTTGCAAAAGGAATATGCATCTTTGAAAACTGTGGGCCAGTAAAAACCGCTTTGTAGAACTTTTTGCGTGGTCTTTTGTGACGCGAAGTGGCCACCGCATGCCTCAGAATGGCATGATGCTAAAATTACGGTTATATCCTCATTGGGGACGCAGCGCCTGATAACCTGATCAGCATAGTATTTGAAAAGATAGGGGTCATCAAAGAAGAAATGACGCGCGAACGAGAGGAACCGTTTTCTGTCTTGGTTTGACCAATGATTCGGTGTTTCTCCCGTGACAAGGTAGTTCACGATATCAGCATACCACGACAGACTACTTACTGCCAGTAGCTGTTCGTCCGGGAACTCATCCTTAATGGATTGGGATTCAGTATTATCGACAAAAGTCAACCGTGACAAATGGTCCACAACCACATTCTCTACTCCTTTCTTATCTTTGATTGTTAGATCAAACTCTTGGAGTAAGAGTATCCAGCGAATGAGCCGTTGTTTAGCGTCTTTCTTAGACAACAGATACTTGAGGGCCGAATGATCTGTAAAACAAACTATTGGTGACCCTATCAAATAAGACCTAAACTTATCCAAGGCGAATACTACGGCCAACAACTCCTTTTCAGTAGTTGTATAATTCATTTGAGCTTCATTCAAAGTTCGGCTGGCATAGTATATCATATATGGCTTCTTGTCCTTTCTCTGGCCTAGGACCGCGCCAATGGCGTAATCACTAGCATCGCACATTAATTCGAAAGGCAAACTCCAGTCGGGTGCCTGTATTATAGGTGCGGAGGTGAGGAGCTATTTTAGATCCTCGAAGGACTTTTGGCAACTTTCTGACCACTCGAATGGTGCATCTTTGACAAGAAGTTGACAAAGAGGTCGAGAGATTGCACTGAAATTCTGGATAAACCGACGATAAAATCCTGCATGCCCCAAGAATGAACGGATGTCTCTCATTGTACGGGGGACAGGTAGATTTGAGATTATGTCAATTTTTGCCTTATCCACTTAGATTCCTTCATCGGAGATTATATGGCCGAGGACTATTCCCTTAGTCACCATAAAGTGACACTTTTCCCAATTCAAAACTAGGTGTTTGTCCTCACATCGCATTAATACCTGCTCGAGATTGCTGAGGCAATCTTCAAAGCTATGGCCAAATACTGAGAAATCATCCATGAAGACTTCAAGGATGGTTTCGACCATATCACTGAAAATGCTTAGCATGCACCGCTGAAAGGTAGTCGGTGCATTACATAAGCCAAAAGGCATTCGACGGTAGGCAAATGTACCAAATGGACAAGTGAATATGGTTTTCTCCTGATCTTCAGGAGCAATTTCAATTTGATTATATCCACTATATCCATCCAAAAAGCAGTAATACTTGTGACCTGCCACCCGTTCTAGCATTTGGTCCATGAATGGCAAAGGAAAATGGTCTTTTCGGATCATAGTATTCAACTTTCTGTAGTCAATACACATCCTCCATCCAGTGGGGATACATGTTGGTACCAATTCACCATCTTTATTTGGGATGACCGTTATGCCTGCTTTCTTTGGAACCACTTGGGTTGGACTGACCCAAGGACTATCAGATATCGGATAAATCATCCTAACATCAAGTAGTTTGAGCACTTCCTTTTTGACTACTTCTTGCATGTTGGGATTCAGACGCCTTTGCATTTGCCTTGAGGGTCTAGCATCTTCCTCCAGATATATCTTATGAGTGCATATGGATGGGCTTATGCCTTTGAGGTCCGCAATCGTCCATCCCATAGCATCCTTATGCTTGGTCAGCATTTGCGCTAGCTTACCTTCCTGTTCATGAGTTAAAGCAGATGAGATGATCACACGATAAGTTTTTCCAGTCCCTAGGAATGCGTATTTTAGCTCTTTGGGTAGCTCCTTTAATTCTAACTCCGGAAACTGAAAACTAGAAGGCATTGCCAACTTAGTTTTAGGAGGCAATTGTTCATATGGCATTACCCACATGCATTCTGCTCTATCCTCCTCTATCATATCCATCATAAGACACGTCTGGTTCAGGTCAGCATCCAATGGAGTTGACTCTGCAGGCTGATAGATATCGCCAAATTGAGTCATCACAACTTCCAAAGGATCTTTGTAGTCGACCAAGTCAACTTCATCTTCAATGGCCGTGTCAATGTAATGAATTTCTTCCTCATCATCGTATTCTTCAGGTCGGGGATTAGAAAAAATTTTGACATTCAATGTCATGTTCCAGAATACGATAGTCATGATACCACTTCTAATCTTGATCATGGCATCAATAGTGTTGAGGAATGGACGTCCAAAGATAACCGGTATGTGTGCACCAGGATTAGACACAGGTTCTGTGTCTAATATCACAAAATCTACCGGAAATACAAAAGAGTCTATTTGGACAAGGACGTCCTCTAACACCCCTCTAGGGTACTTCACAGATCTGTCTGCCAATTGCAAAGCGACTCGGGTGGGTTTGAGTTTACCCAACCCTAGCTGTTTATAGACTGAATATGGCAGTAGGTTCATGCTTGCTCCTAGATCGAGGAGTGCGTTATCTATCCTTTAATTCCCAATTCTACATGAGACAGTAGGAGTACCGGGGTCTTTGAGTTTTGGAGGCAACTCATTTTGAATGATCGCACTTGCTTGGCACGCGACATAAGCATGTTTCTTCACGCTTTGCCTCCTCTTGACCGTGCATAGATCTTTGAGATACTTCGCATAGGCCGGCACTTGCTTGATAGCATCTAGGAGTGGAAGGTTAATTTTTACTTGTTTAAACAATTCCAGAAACTCCTGATTCTTTGTCTCATTCTTGGGTTTCTTCAACCGTTGCGGATAAGGTGCAGGATAAGGGCATTTTGGTGGTTCGTCTTTCACAGACTCCTTTCCAGGCCTTCGCTCAACTTCTTCCTCTACTCTAGGAGCTTCAATGTTTGCCTTTATTGCCTCGTCGTTAGTAGACGGCTCCTCCTCTTGAGTAGATGGTTGCTCAAGCTCATTTTCCACCACTTCCTCCTCTTTGTACACTTCGGGTGTAGACAGAGGCATGCTTTTCTCTATGATTCTTCCATTTCTCAGTGTAGTCACGGCTTTAGCATGTTCTTGATTGTTAGGACCATTATTATGTCCCTTGGGGTTCGGAAGTGGTTGGGCAGGGAATGTTCCTCCTGACCCCTCTTGCCATGCATCTATCCTTTCTAATGTGGCAGACATTCTACTCATCATCTGTATGAGTTGCTGCGTTAGATTGGCATTAGCAAGTGGCTCTTCTTCTTGTACCTTCTTGTGCGGTGGCACATAGACATTGGTCTGTGGTGCATTGGAGGATTGAGCTTGGTTGTAGGTATTGGTTCTGTTTTGATTGTATTGATGGGACGGCCTATTGTTTTGCCCTTGATATTGATTGTTGTTGTAGGGCTGCTGTTGATATTGATTTTGGGTCCGAGCATTATTTCTCCAATCAAAACCGGGGTGATTCCATCTATTGTTACTTTGAAAGTTATTGTTGGAATTCCCCGCCCCTCGAAAACCTTGCATGGCATTCATCTCCATAGGGGCCTGCTCTTGAAAATACGGCACATTGGGACAATATTGAGTTGTATGTCCCAACATGTTGCATGTGCCGCATGGTTCCTCAGGCATAACTTGCCTAGAGCTCTCTCCTTTCATGCTTAACTCCTCTACCTTCTTTGCTAGTTCTGCATATTTAGTCATGAGGTGATCTTCACTGGTTAGTTGGTATAGGCTTTTCTCTTCTACACAGGATATCTATGAGAGTGAGATATTGTCAGAATTTGACCATTCATGAGCGTATTCGGCTAACCATTCGAAATGAGCTTCAGCCTCTTCGGTGTTTTTACGCAAAAATGGTCTGGAACTCATAGTTTCTACCAACTTCTTTGTTTCACCATTCAATCCTTGATAAAAGAAGCTGATAGTTCGCCATTTCTCAAACCCATGGTGTGGGCACGAGAGAAACAAATCTTTGAAACGCTCCCACGTTTGTGTGAAGGTTTCATTGCTCTTTTATTTATAGGAATTGATTTGACGTTGAAGGTCTGTGGTCATGCGAGTAGGATAGAATTTCTTTAGAAACGCGGTGCTCATCGCATGCTACGTGAAAATTGAATTAGGTTTGAGGGAGTGGAGCCACGCCTTTGCTTTATCTTTCAAAGTGAAGGGGAATAACATTAGATGCGTCACCTCCCTAGGACAATTTTGCGAGAATGTTTTGCAAACATCCTCGAAATCAGTGACATGTAAGTACGCCTTCTCACTTTCCATCCCATGAAAGGTGGGAAGCAGTTGGATCATCCCATTGCGAAACTGAAATTCGCCATTATGTGGTGGGATTTGGATGCAAGAGGGCGTAGGCGCATGTTCTTGTGCAACACCCAAGTGTAGGTGATCGTGCAAGTAGTAACTGGTAAGACCAGGTCGATCCCACAGGGAAGGATGAGAACTAAATTACTTAGATTAAACCCTAAAAGAAAAGAAAATTCAATATTTTAGGAGAAGTGTAGAACACAAAGTCCTACAATTAACAACTACTAAACTTAAAAGCAACTAAATTAAATAAACTAATGATTAACTACTTGACTAGAGCAAGATTTGAAAAATGGTTTTTCTTAATAAAAGAAAGTGTTGGGATCACGCGAATCCACTATGACTCAGCCATCTACCATGCAAATGCAATTAAGCTCAACGGAGGGCAACTTCTACAATATCCCGTACTTCTCTAAGGATATAGAATCAATAGTCCTTTCATGACCGGGACTATATCATCACAACTATGTGTGAAATACACATAGGTGGTTTAATTCAATAGTTAAGACTCTCACCTACAATGGTATTAGCATTGAGGGTGGTTTGCAAAATATATTGAAAGAAAATGCCTTAAGGCTTAACGTTTAAAGACTGTTTGGACAAACTGAGCATTTGGGGACAGTTTGATAATGAATCAGTAAAGCAGAAAGTCTTGGGATACTGTATTAGATGTCCTCAAGAATCAGAGGTCTCGATCGATCGACGCTCTGTCGATCGATCGAACTTCTTCATCTCTCGATCGATCGAAATATCTTCAATCGATCGACTATGTCTCTGGTCCGATCGATCGAACGACATTCGATCGATCGAATACATGAATAAAAATACTGCATGGCAGAGGCCTGAAATCACGGTTTCATCGCGATTTCCCAACCCCGGACTACTCAAACATGGTCTGGGAAGTCTCAGATTTATTTTTAACGAAAAAGTTCATTAAAGACATGTTTGGTTGCAAGTTTTCCATAAAAACTATGAAAATCAATGATTTTAACTTAGCTAGCATGCAATACTATGAGATTGAAAGCTAAACTGTGAATAACTAGATGTAGAACATGAACAAAACAATAATACGGAACCTGGAACGAAGAAACTTGTATTAACTATGAAAAAAATCCAAGCTCACAATGGTGAATCTTGATAAAACCTACAAAAACACAAAGAAAACTCTCTACTCTCTATAAAAACTGATGAAAAACAAAGTATCTCTCTTTTGACGTAGACAAAACGATTATATATAGCCTAAACCTAATGCTAGGGTTAACAAAACTCGTTTCTGCTGCGTGCGCGTATAATCTGATAAAAGGCATGTTCGATCGATCGAACAACTCTCGATCGATTGAACTTCCAGACACGTCGATCGATTGAACTACACTCGATCGATCGAAAAGTCGATCGCTCGAAACCTTCTCGATCGCTCGAACTCTGTATCTCAGCTTTGAGTTGTCTTCATCAGGACTAAGCACTTCCTTTTATCAACATTCTTCAATCTTATATACAGCAGCAGTAATCTGCACAAATAATCACTAAAAACAATACCACTTATCATAGTTTAATCAATTTGTGCAAAAACTGGTATTGTAATTCAAACTGCAGATAAACAGGGGAATTGTAGACTTTTCTAGTATATTTTTCTCTTTTAGCGCAGTTGTATTTTACAAATACCCCTGCTTGTCAGTGACAGTTGATGATGAGCTAGAGGCAATCCTCGAATGATAGAACTAGAAGGTAGAGGAAAATTGCTGGGCTCCCTCTTTGTCTTCAAGCGCTCGAGAGTGAGTGAGAGGGAGAGAAACTGAAGAGGTGTATGCTGGACGCTTCGTTTAAATACGAGTCTCGAGCGATCGAACATTCTCGATCGATCGAACGTTCGATCGATTGAGAATTATTCAAGCATTTGAGGTTTGGACATTTTCGATCAATCGAGGATTTTTCGATCAATCGAGCATGAAAATTATCAGAAATCTTTACATAGAACAACTGTGTACCCCCAACTAACAGAAATTGATCTGGACATACAGACTAGCGTAAAAGCAGTTCAATTACAGGACATGCAAGCTAGAAAAAAATCATCATCAACAAGGAAATATAAAATTGCAAATTTATAAATTTAACATTGTAATGGCATCCTGTTTTCAAAATTATTGCCCACCACTATGGTACTTAAAACCTTATTAATCAAGAAAAACTAAAAATTGAAAGCAAAATTGGCAATCCTTTTGACACGACTAAAAAGTTGTGCACTCTTGTGCAACACCTAAGTGTAGGTGATCGTGCAAGTAATACTGGATAAGTCCAGGTTGATCCTAACCACCTACCATGCATACTCATTAATGTTCTATGGAGTTCATTCCTTTTCAGCATTCCGTATTTTTCTAAAGATATAGAATCAATAGCCCTTTCATGACCGGGACTACATCATCACAGTTGATTTAAAATACTGGGAAGACGGTTTAAAAAATGGTAATTACTTGCACTCTAAATGGTGTTAGCATTCAAAGTGGTTTTCAAAAGTCATTGAAGAAAAGGCCTTAAGGCTTTAGGTTCTAAAAACTGTTGTGACAAACTGAGCTTATAGGGACAATTTGATGATAGATTTCTAAAACAGAAAGTCATGGAATACTTAAAAGAATCATCTCAGGAATCAACAAGTTCGATCGATCGAAGTGCTCTCGATCGATCGGACAACAACATCCTTCAATCGATCAAAAGGCCTTCGATCGCTTGACTATGGCTCTGGTTCGAACGATCGAAATACCTTCTATCGATCGAGCCCAAGGTTTGTAAAGATTTCATGGCAGAGATTGGGAATCAATGTTTCATCACACATTCCCAACGTCTAAACTACGGGAACATAATTAAACTAGTGCAGAAACAGTAAAACATAACACTCATAACTACTAGATTCATAAACAATCAAATAAGATAAAAGAAAGGAAAAATCTGGAATAAATCTAAAAATAACTTGTAAATAACTTGAATCTTGAATAATCTTTAGTATAATAATGAAAAAGAGGAAGAAAAATAAGAATCTAACCTAATCTACTCCTAATCTAACCCTAAAACTACCCTAAAACTGTTGTTTTCTGCGTTCTAGAGCGTCCTCTCTTCGTCTGGCGTCAAAATGACTTATATATAGGGTTCCTGCAGAGTTTACGCAACTTTTGGGTGAATATGAAGTTCAATCGATCGAGCTTAGTTCGATCGATCGAAGGTTCGATCGATTGAACTCTCTGATTTTGGCAATTCTGCGCACCGATGGGAGAATGGCCATAACGTTTTACTCGGACCTCGGATTGACCTCCCGTTTGTAGCCACGTGACCGTAACTCAAAGAACTACATTTCATATCTCTGGGAAAATCTTCCAAATCGGAAGTCTTCATTGTCAAAATTGGCATTTTCTCAGCTGCTTCTGTCGTTCTATCCACCAGAATCACTTTTCTTTAGCTCCACTTCATTGATTTACATTCTAATACCTATAAAACAATGCATAAACATATGTTTTAGCATTAACACAATAAAAAGAACATTGTTATTAGAATGCACCTAAATGTAGGGACTTTGGGGATAAAAGTGTGAATAAAAGACCATATAATACACTAGAAATATGCACTTTTCACCTCGAATCACACCCCCCAACTAGCTCGTTGCTAGTCCCTAGCAATGAAGCGAACTACAACAGTGTTTATTTAACTCTAAAAATTAAAAATAAAAGCAAGTAAAAATCCTAACTCACTTTCGCAGGAATCGAAATTGCATTTAGCGTATGCAACAAGCCTTTAAACCCCTAGGTTCCCCCTAGTGGACGAGTATTGTCTCGTGAGGGTTTGCAGTGAACCTACCCACAAAATTCATATTTACGGTAATGGTTCTAATTTAAATGTTTTCAAGAAATTTTTCTCTCATTTAGCAATATAGTTAAGCTCAACAATCTCATGAAACTCTCTAGTATGCCATAGTCATGCAATACACACATTAGAGTTAATCTACTATCAAAGTCATTAGAATATTCCATACCTATTAATCTTCAAGTGTGTGTGTGAATGGACAACCAAAATACAAAACTTTAATTTCAAAGCTCGCATAACCTAAGATGCTATCAAGACGTTCATTTTGACTCAACTCTCACTGGGATTACACTCTCAAGATGAAATCACTCCGAATGAGGTGTAATAATTATCACTCATGATATGGAAGCTGTAAAGAGTAATTGTAAATGGAATCTAATACTTCTCATATCTAAATAGAAAAATGGACATTTTAGTGCACAAAGTCTCACGAAAGGATACTTTTCACTAGAAGAGCGAGATACCGTGGAGAACTCTCTCATTACCTTAACTTCAAATCCGATTTACTTAAAATCATCAGGACTTTGAAAAAGAGGTATTTGGTTACAAAGAAAGATGCTTGTGATTTTCAATTGGGTCCAAGGATGTGATGGAATATCTACTATAACTTTTCAAACTTCTCCACATCTCCAATCTCTCTTTCTCTCTCTCTCTCTCTCTCTCTCTCTCTCTCTCTCTCTCTTTTAATATTTTTTTTTTATTTTCTTTCCCACACTCTTCTTTTTATTATTATTTTTTCTTTTCTTTTGTAACAACCATTGGCACTTTTTTTCTTTTCATGCCTTTTTTTTTCTTTTTCTGTTATCTTTTTTTTTCCATCATTTTTTTTGCCAACTTTCTCTTATTCACAGAGCCAAACTTCTTGTCAAGACAACACATCCCAATCACACCCAAATAAAGAACTAAGGCTTGAACTCCTAATTTGGAGTTAGGTATAGACTTTAGGATTGTGTAGACAAGGCGATTATGATAAGCTCAAGAGGTAAAGTAAAGAAACAATACATAGGTAGGCCAAGGCTGTATTATACGTGTATTGTCAAAAGATGGCCTAAATCATCTTCTAAGTTCATAGTATGATTCATTTCAGTAAATTCAAGAGCTCTAAATTTGGTAAATCCTGAATGTTCTCTATTAGTAATCAGTCAAAATAAAGAAAACTGAGACTTTCAACGAATGAATACGCTTTTCAAAAAGTAAGAGTAATTTATAAAACCCTCAAGATAAAAGAATGGCATAAAAGCTCACTTGGGTTATTATTCTCCACTACAGTCCTTCAAGACACCTAAGCTATGCTTACTAATCCATTTTAGCTAAGTACAAAGTTGTCACAACGTGCTCAAAGTTGTTCGAAGATTAAAAGGCACAAAACATACTATAACTAAGATGGTAAACAAACTACCATTGTGTATCACATAGTAGTAATATACAGAAAATATCACTAATGCATCATAACTAACTGCATTAACTAAGAGAGAAATACAAGAACCATTTTATTATCTTTAAAAATAAAATTAAAAATTTTAAAATTTTTTACAATTTTTAATTTACTGAGTTTGAGTTGCATGTTGCTAAGCAGGTGTATTGACACGAAAGCATAAAAAGAAATAAACGAGGCATGCGATGACTCACTCCCCCCAACTAAAACTAAACATTGTCCTCAATGTTCTAAACTAAGCATATGGACATGTAAAGTAAAGCGAGAGAAGGAAGGATGTTACCTCGAGGTGTTAATAATCCAGATTTTTTTATCAAGTTACCTATAAAATCATTAGTAACAACAAGGAAAAATAGAGAATATATATAATACTACTACTCAGTAAATAAATTCGGTTAATCAAGATTTTTATCATAAATTAATAACCAAAATTTTTGAGGATCCTCCCAATAAAATAATTTAACAGTGAGAAGAACGTTGGGATTTTCATAAAAATGCAACTCCCCCCAACTAATGTCAGGCTCAAGGTCAGAGGAGATGATGCAAAACCTATGGCCTCCAAATTTATTGGAGACAATTATAAGAGATATACCACACTTTTTAAGAATTATAAGCAATAAACGATCGTTGGTGTTGGTGTTGGTATTTCCTATAACGGCCTCTATTTTAATACAAGGATGTGGCCACGGTTCGATAAAAGGGGTATGGTCTAAGTAATGTTCTAATGAAGCTTTACTACCCTCCTCTTGTTCTAGAACATAATCTATGGTGATATGATCATATAAATGGGATTTCTGTACTATGTAAATAGTTTTGGACTGCACTTGGATAAAGCTATCTATTTGGGCCTCAATGTCCTTATCAGTCAAGAAGGGTAAGCAGTCTAGAAGATTACTAGCTTCTTGTTGAAGTTTAAGATCATCTAATGTGGGCCCAATATTTTCCAAGTCTTCTCCCAAAGAATTTTGAAAGTTAAAATTTTGTGAAGAACATGTGCTAGAATCCTTACCATCCTCTTCCACAACACATTCTATTTGTTCAATAGTGGGGTACACATAACTTTCAAGCTCGGGATGAGAGCTTTGAATAATAGAGAGGATAGGTGATGGGCAACTTGGTGACACCACCTCTTTGGCCGAAAGAGGTGAGGGTTTATGAATATCACATGAATCTAAATAGGATTTAGATTTTTCAATTATGTCCTCCCTAGGATCACTATCAAAGGTTAGGGTAGAGTCAACAGGTAACTCCTCCTTTCCTAGTTGCGTGCAATCACATAAACTGTCATTATCTGTAAAAATCTCATTCTCATCCGTGTACCTCTCCTCGCTATATACGTCATTTATTGAGATTCTCTGGACAAAGGAATTGTGCAACTTTATCCAGGCAGTGAAGGAATTAATGTCTGGGGTTATATATTGAGGAGAAGATGGATCTACAACTTCATGCTTAATGGTTTGGTTTTGGAGTTCTTGTTGGGTTATGGCTTTCTCGAGTGAGTTGTTAACCTCATTCGGCATAAACCCGTCATTGTCCTCTATTTCCATTCCATTGTTAGTGTCTTGAAATTTAGGTTGTAATGTTGAAGGACTGGTATAGTCTTCTAAAGGTTGGCTAGCATATGCTTGTTGATATCTAGTTTCTAATTTATCAAGTGCATTATCTAGCCTTTTCATTTCACTAAGCAGTAATTTTAACATACCACTATCCTTAACTTGGTTATTCTCCTCATTATTACTATATGAAGTTTCGCCCCATTGTGGTTGGTGATAGTCCCCTTCCCATTGTGTTTGTGGACAAGACTCGCCAAAGGGAAAGTCTTGCTGCGTTTGGTAATCGTGGGAGCTACTACTATATTCTACATTATCCTTTTGGTTATATCCCCATTGCGGTTGATAGAACTCTCCATATGGAGGTTCTTGATATGTTTGATAATATGGGGAACTACTACTATCATTTCCCCATTGTGGTGGTTGGTAGCACTCAGGTTGATAATACGCGTCATAAGTGGGTGCTTGTCAACTTGGGAGACAACTTTCATTACCTAATGTGTACCTATTTGTGGTGTTTGTATTGTATGGAGGGTAATACGGATATGACATGTTTATCCAAAAATTTTAAACAATAGAATATTTTTATTTTATTTTTATCTTGTGAAAGAAAAAGTCCAAAAGTTTATTTTATTATTATTTATTTATTTATTTAAGAAAAAGAAGAAAAATGGAAATAACTTAGTAAAATCCTAACCTAGTTGCCTTCCCCGACAACGGTGCCAAAAACTTGACATGACTAAAAAGTTGTGCGCTCTTGTGCAAGTAATACTGGATAAGTCCAGGTCGATCCCACAGGGAAAGAATAGGAAGAATGTCTACTAAGTTAAAACCTAAAGAAAAGGAAAAAGATGAATATACGGGCGGAGGTTCTAACGAATCCTAATTAATTGAATTAAACTAAATAATAAACTAATCTATAAAGAAACATAACTAATTGAACAGATAAATTAAAGGTGTTGGAAATACGAGAATCCACATTGATCCTAACCACCTACCCTGCATACTCATTAATGTTCTATGGAGTTCATTCCTTTTCAGCATTCTGTATTTTTCTAAAGATATAGAATCAATAGCCCTTTCATGACCGGGACTACATCATCACAGTTGATTTAAAATACTGGGAAGACGGTTTAAAACAATGGTAATTACTTGCACTCTAAATGGTGTTAGCATTCAAAGTGGTTTTCAAATGTCATTGAAGAAAAGGCCTTAAGGCTTTAGGTTATAAAAACTGTTGTGACAAACTGAGCTTATAGGGACAATTTGATGATAGATTTCTAAAACAGAAAGTCATGGAATACTTAAAAGAATCATCTCAGGAATCAACAAGTTCGATCGATCGAAGAGCTCTAGATCGATCGGACAGCATCATCCTTCAATCGATCAAAAGGCCTTCGATCGCTTGACTATGACTTTGGTTCGATCGATTGAAATACCTTCGATCAATCGAGCCCAAGGTTTGTAAAGATTTCATGGTAGAGATTGGGAATCAATGTTTCATCACACATTCCTAACATCTAAACTACAGAAACATAATTAAACAAGTGCAGAAACAGTAAAACATAACACTCATAACTACTAGATTCATAAACAATCAAATAAGATAAAGGAAAGGAAAAACCTGGAATAAATCTGAAAATAACTTGAATCTTGAATAATCTTTAGTATAATAATGAAAAAGAGGAAGAAAAATAAGAATCTAACCTAATCTACTCCTAATCTAACCCTAAAACTACCCTAAAACTACTGTTTTCTGCGTTCTGGAGCGTCCTCTCTTCGTCTGGCAGCAAAATGACTTATATATAGAGTTCCTGTAGAGTTTACGCAACTTTTGGGTGAATATGAAGTTCAATCGATCAAGCTTAGTTCGATCGATCGAATGTTCGATCGATTGAACTCTCTTCAATCGATTGAACTCTCTGATTTTGACAACTCTGTGCACCGATGGGAGAATATTTATAACTTTTTACTCGGACTTCGGATTGACCTCCCATTTACGACCACACGACCGTAACTCAAAGATCTACATTTCATACCTTTGGGAAAATCTTCGAAATCTGAAGTCATCATTGTCAAAAATTGGCGTTTTCTCAGCTGCTTCTGTTGTTCTATCCACCAGAATCACTTTTCTTTAGCTCCACTTTATTGATTTACATTCTAATACCTATAAAACAATGCATAAACATATGTTTTAGCATTAACACAATAAAAAGAATATTGTTATTAGAATGCACCTAAATGTAGGGACTTTGGGGATAAAAGTATGCATAAAAGACCATGTAATACACTAGAAATATGCACTTTTCACCTCGAATCACCATTTTCCAGCATTACACTTCAAATGATAGTAGAAAGACCAAATGACAAAACAAAGTTGAAGTGGAACAGTAATTTTCAAACATGAATATTCCTTCTTCCGCTGTTGCTTCTTTTTCTGCCACATCTTCGAGTATAGATTCCAAACATGATGATTCCCTTTCCCGGAACAGTCAGAGAGCAAAAAGGATATCATCGAATGAGTCTGAAATTTCTCAGGGATTGATTGCACTAGAAAGAGCTGATCCGGATGGAGATAAAGTTAACGGAGTGTAATTTTTCAACGGACTTTCCTCTTGCGGCGGAGTACCTGGGGGCACTATGTATGGTCCAAGTCCATGGAACAGCTAATGGGGGAGGAACAACAGTGGGAACATTGGATTCATAGTGATCAACTTGACAAAGGAAAAACAAGAGAATTCCAAAAAGGAAGGAATTAAGTAAAACAAACTAAAGAACTACTAGAAAGGAATAAACACAGAAAGACAAAAAGAAAAAGAAATGTGACAAGGAATTTACCTCACTATTGGCATGATATTACTATGTACACTAGCAGGTAGGGGGCATTGCAGCCAGAACAACAAATAACTTAAGTGCACATAAATGTATGGAACCAATTCGATGACAAGGAAATCATCAACATAAGTGAAGATAGCATTATGGCGTTTAAGCACTACATCCTATAAATCGTCTTCCACCCATGGTTCCCACATCGAATCGTTCTCCCATTGTTCCAAGAGGGCATCATCGACTTCCCCAACAAAATACCCCTCTGGTTTGCCTTCCTCTTCAGGGAAGTCCATATGCGCGAAGGGGTTAATGTAGAGGAGTGCAGGATCGTAAGGGATGTACCCTTGGGTTAAGTCAATGACATCGTCCGCTCTGGGCCCTTGATAAGGAGACCGGCAGAATGCAATCTCCTCATTAGTCCATGGAGGATTGGGATATTCTGAATCAGCCCATGACCTGATTGAATGGACGTCGTCATCCCTCATATTTTTAATAGCCTGCAGGTGAGACATAGAATGGAATAGCATATTAGAATTGAGGTCACACTCAAAAAGAGATAAAAAAAAATGAAATAAAATGAAGTGCAGTAAATGAAAGAAATACAACAATATGTGAACACACTTTAGTGTTTTAGGTGGATGGATAGCTGAGCTCATCTAGATCGATGTGCTCATCTTCTAGTAAGAAGTTTTCCAAGAACGGTTTTATCCTTTGGCTATTAACCTTGAAACACTTATCGTTCTTGGGATTTATGAGCTCAACGGCCCCAAGTGGAAAAACAGAATTGACAATGAAAGGACCTGTCCACCGGGATCAGAGCTTACCTAGAAAGACGTGGAGGCGAGAGTCGTAAAATAAGACTTTCTGCCCCGGCTTGAATAATTTTCAAAAGATTGTTCTATCGTTGCAAGTCTTCAACCTTTCCTTATGTAATTTAGCCTTGTCGTATGCATCTCGACGTATTTCTTCCAGTTCAGCCAACTGGAGTTTTCAGAGATGACCTCCCTCTTTAAAGTTGAAGTTTAATTAGCGTGTCACCCAATATGCTTTGTGCTCGATTTCGACAGGGAGGTGACATGCCTTATCGTACACTAACCTGTATGGTGACATCCCTAGGTTTGTCTTATAAGCAGTACAGTACGCCCATAGAGCATCGCTAAGTTTATATGCCCAGTCCTTTCTATTGAAACTAACCGTGTTTTCTAGTATATGTTTGATTTCATGGTTAGCCAATTCTGCCTGCCTGTTAGTTTATGGGTGGTAGGTAAGAACGATCTTATGATTGACCCCATATTTCTTGAGGAGTGACTCTAAAGATTTGTTGCAAAAATGCTTGCCTTGGTCACTTAATAGTGCCCTCGGGGTTCCAAAACACGATAGAATGTGTCCTTAAGAAAGGACATAACCATTTTATTGTCATTGCGTCTCGTCAGTATCGCTTCTACCCATTTCGATATATACTCCATAGCTAGGAGTATGTATTCACAGTTGTTTGATTTCGAAAAACAGACCCATGAAGTCTATGCCCCAATAATCGAATATTTCAATTGTGATAATAGGGGTTAAGGGTATAGAGGTCCTTTTTGAAATTGTACCTAGCTTTTGATAGTGTTGGCACGACTTACAAAAAGAATAAGCATCCTTAAACATGGTGGGGCAATAGAACTGCTGTGTAGAACTTTTTGTGCGGTCTTTTGCGAAGCGAAGTGACCACTGCAGGCTTCAGAATGACATGAGGCTAAAATCACGGTTATATCCTCATTTAGAATGCAACATCTGAAAACCTGATCAGCACAATACTTGAACAAGTACGGGTCATCAAAAAAGAAATGACGTGCAAACGAAAGGAACCATTTCCTATCTTGATTTGACCAATGACTCAAGGTTTCTCCCGTGACAAGATAATTTATTATATCTGTATAACAAGGCAGACTGGAAACAGCCATCAATTGCTCATTTGGGAATTCATCCTTAATTGGTATGGGTTTAGTGTTGTCAGTAAATGTTAACTGAGACAAATGGTCGGCGACCACATTCTTTACTCCCTTTTTATCCTTGATTGTGATGTCGAATTCTTGGAGTAAGAGTATCCAACTAATAAGCCTTTGCTTCGCGTCCTTTTTAGATAGCAGGTACTTGAGGGCCGAGTGGTCTGTAAAACAGACAATTAGGGACCCTATCAGATATGACTTGAACTTATCTAGAGCGAAGACTATTGCCAGTAGCTCTTTTTCGGTGGTCCTATAATTTATTTGAGCTTCGTTGAGTGTTTGACTGGCATAGTAAATTACATAAGGCTTGTTATCCTTCCTCTGTCCTAGAATTGCACCAATGGCATAGTTGCTAGCATCGCACATTAATTGGAAAGGCAAACTCCAATCGGGTGCCTGTATTATCAGTGCGGAGGTAAGGTGTTCCTTTATTGCGTCAAAAGATGTTTGACAATTTGCCAACCACTCGAATGGGGTGTCTTTAACTAAGAGTTAACACAGTGGTCGGGAGATTGCACTAAAATTTTGGATAAAGTGACGATCAAACCCTGCGTGTCCCAGGAAAGAGCAGATGTCTTTAACTATACGAGGGACAGGTAGGTTCGAGATTATATCGACTTTCACTTTCTTAACTTGGATACATTTATCAGAAATAATGTGGCCGAGGACAATTCCCTTAGTCACCACGAAGTGAGACTTTTCCCAGTTTAGTACTAAGTGTTTATCCTCGCATCTTGCTAGCACACGTTCTAGATTGTCTAAGCAATTTTCAAAACTATGGCTGAACACTGAAAAATCGTCCATAAAGACCTCGAGTATATGTTCAACCATATCACTAAATATGCTCAACATGCACCGCTGAAAGGTGGTAGGTGCATTGCATAAGCCGAAAGGCATACGATGGTAGGCGAATATACCGAACAAACATGTGAAAGTTGTTTTCTCCTGATCTTCAGGAGCAATTTTAATTTAGTTATAGCCACTATATCCATCCAGAAAGCAATAATATTTATGACCTGCCACTTATTCTAGCATTTGATCCATAAATGGCAATGGAAAGTGGTCTTTCCGAGTCATAGTATTCAATTTTCGATAATCAATACACATCTGCCATCCGGTGGGGATGCGTGTTGGTACCAATTCATCGTCTTTATTTGGGATTACTGTTATACCTTCCTTTTGGGCACCACTTGGGTTGGACTAACCCAAGGGTTATCAGATATAGGATATATGATCCCAACGTCAAGAAGTTTAAGGACTTACTTTTTGACTACTTCTTGTATATTTGGATTTAGACGCCTTTGCATTTGTCGCAAAGGTTTAGCATCTTCCTCCATATATATTTTATGGGTGCACACGGACGGGCTTGTGCCTTTAAGGTCAGCAATAGCCCATTCCAATGCTCTTTTATGTTGTTCCAGCATTTTGATTATTTTGCCCTCTTGTTCCAGACTGAGAGTGGATGAAATTATGATGGGGTAAGTCTTTTCAGTCCCTAGGAAGGCATATTTGAGCTCTATTGCAAGCTCCCTTAATTCGAAATCGGGAAACTGAAAAATGGAAGGCATGACTAATTTTGTTTTTGGAGGTAGGGGTTCATATGGGGTTACCCATATGCATTCAGCTCTATCCTCCTCTTTCATTTCCATTATATGACAGGTGTGATTTGAAGCAGCATCCAATAGAGTAGAATCATTAGGTTTGTAGATAGTGTCAAATTGTGACACTACTACCTCCAAAGGGTCTTTATAATCAACGAAGTCAGTCTCATCTTCAATGACCGTTTTGATGAAGTTAATTTCTTCCTCATCCTCGTACTCTTCAGGTCGGGGATTTAAAAAAATCTTGACATTTAAAGTCATGTTCCCAAATACAATGATCATAATACCACTTCTTATTTTGATTGTGGCATCTATGGTGTTGAGGAATGGATGTCCAAATATTACTGGGATTTGTGAACATGGATTAGACATAGGTTCAGTGTTCAAGATCACAAAATCGACCGAGAAGATAAATGAATCTATCTGCGCTAGAACATCCTCCAGTATTCCTCTAGGGTAGTTGACTGGCCTGTCTGCCAGTTGTAACGTAACTCGGGTAGGTTTGAGTTCACCCAACCCTAGTTGTTTATAAGCTGAGTATGGCAGCAGGTTTACGCTAACTCCTAAATCAAGGAGGGCGTTGTCTATTCTTTGATTCCTAATTCGACACGAGACAGTTGGGGTACCAATGTCTTTGAGTTTCGGAGGCAATTCATTTTGGATGATTGCACTTGCTTGGCAAGTAACATTAGCATGTTTCTTCACACTTTGCCTCCTCTTGACCGTGCATAAGTCTTTAAGGTACTTAGCATAGACCGGCACTTGTTTGATTGCATCAAGGAGTGGAAGATTTATTTTGACTTGTTTAAACAATTTCAAGAACTCCTAATTCTTTGCCTCATTTTTAGGTTTCTTAACCCTTTGAGGGTAAGGCGCAGGGAACGGCCATTTAGGTAATTTAACTTTTACTAGTTCCTTTCCAGGCCTTCTCTCAACTTCTTCTACTTCTTTAGGAGCCTTATCTTGTGCATCTAATGGTTCGTCATTATTGATATGCTCCTCTTCTTGAGTAGATGGTTTGTTTTTAGTTACCACTCCGTCCTCTTCATACTCCTTGGGGGTAGAGAGGGGTGTATTGCACCCTAGAATCTTGCCGCTTCTTAGAGTAGTCATGACTTTTGCCTGTTCATGATTATTGGAACCATTGTTGAATCCCTTAGGGTTTTGAAGTGGTTGGGTAGGGAATGTTCCACTCGACCCCTCTTGTCGTGCATCCATTCTCTCTAGTGTTGCGAACATTTTACTCATCATTTGAATTAACTGTTGTGTTAAATTCACATTAGAAAGTGCATCTTCCTCTTGCACCTTTTTATGAGGTGGCACGTAAACATTTGACTGGTGATTGTTAGAGGGTTGAGCTTGGTTGTAGTTGTTTGATCTATTTTGATTGAATGGTTGGGGCTGCCTATTGTATTGCCCTTGATATTGATTATTATTATTGTAGGGTTGTTGTTGTTGGTAGTGATTTTGGGTCCCAACATCGTTTTTCCAATCAAAACTAGGGTAATTCCATCGATTGTTATTATTGTGTGAGTTATGATTATTATAGGAATTCCCCATCCCCCTATACCCTTGCATGGCATTCATTTCCATGGGGGCTTGTTCTTGAAAGTACGACACATTGGGACAGTATTGATTAGTGTGTCCCAACATGTTGCATGTGCCGCATGGTTCTTCAGGTAAAACCTACCTAGAATTCTCTCCTTTCAGTCCTAACTCCTCTACTTTCTTAACTAGTTCCTCATATTTGTTCATCAGATGATCCTCACTTTTTAATTGGTGCAGACTTTTCTCTTCTACATAGGATATCTGCGAGCGTGGGGCATCTTCAGAATTGGACCATTCATGGGCATGTTCAGCTAACCACTCGAAGTGAGCTTCCGTTTCTTCGGTTTTTTTACGAAGAAATGGTCTTGAACTCATGGTTTCAACTAGCTTTTTAGTTTCACCATTTAACCCTTCGTAAAAGTAGTTTATGGTTAGCCATTTCTCATACCCGTGATGTGGGCATGAGAGAAGCAAATGCTTGAAACGCTCCCAAGTTTGAGTGAAGGTTTCATTTCTCTTTTGTTTATAAGAGTTAAGTTGTCATTTGAGCTCAGTGGTCATGCGAGGTGGAAAGAATTTCTTTAAGAACGCAGTATAGGTTCCAAACATGATGATTCCCATTCCTAGAAAAGTCAGAGAGCAACAAGGATATCATCGAATGAGTCTGAAATCTCTAAGGGATTGATTGCACTGGCAAGAGGTGATCCGGATGGAGATAAAGATACCGGAGTGTAAATTCTCAACAGACTTTCCTCTTGCGGTGGAGTACGCGGGGGCACTATGAATGGTCCAAGTCCATGGAACAGCTGATGCGTGAGGAACAACAGTGGTAACATTGGATTCATAGTGATCAACCTGACAAAGGAAAAACAAGAAAATACCAAAAAGGAAGGAATTAAGTAAAACAAGTGAAAGAACTACTAGAAATGAATAAACACAGAAAGATAAAAAGAAAAAGAAATGTGACAAGGAATTTACCTCACTATTGGCATGAAATAACCATGTACACTAGCAGGAAGGGGGCATTGCAGTCGGAACAACAAATAACTTAAGTGCACATAAATATATGGAACCAATTCGATGACAAGGAAATCATCCACGTGAGTGAAGACAGCATTATGGCGTACAAGCACTACATCCTGTAAATCGTCTTCCTCCCATGGTTCCCACATCGAATCATTCTCCCATTGTTCTAAGAGGGCATCATCAACTTCCCTAACAAAATACTCCTCTGGTTTGCCTTCCTCTTCAGGGAAGTCCGTATGCACGAAGGGGTTAATGTGGAGGAGTGCAGGATCATAAGAGATGTACCCTTGGGTTAAGTCAATGACATCGTCCGCTCCGGCCCTTGATAAGGATAGAGGCAGAATACAATCACCTCAGTAGTCCATGGAGGATTAGGATATTCTGAATTAGCCCATTACCCGATTGAATGGACATCGTCATCCCTCATATTTTTTATAGCCTGCAGGTGAGACATAGAATGGAATAGCATCGAATGGACCTGTCTATCGTTTGGTCGTTAACCTTGAAATACTCATCGTTCTTGGGATTTATAAGCTCAACAGCCCCATGTGGAAAAACAAATTTGTCAACGAATGGACCTGTCCATCGGGATCGGAGCTTACCTGGAAAGAGGTGTAGGCGAGAGTAGTACAGTAAGACTTTCTGCCCCGGCTCGAATGATTTTCGAAAGATTGTTCTATCGTGGTGAGTCTTCAACCTTTGCTTATTTAATTTAGCATTGTCGTATGCATCTCGACGTATTTCTTCCAGCTCAGCCAACTGGAGTTTTCGGAGATGACCTCCCTCTTTAATGTCGAAGTTCAATGAACGTGTCGCCCAATATGCTTTGTGCTCAATTTCGACAGGGAGGTGACATGCCTTATCGTACACTAACCTGTATGGGGACATCCCTAGGTTTGTCTTTCAAGCAGTATAGCACGCCCATAGAGCATCAGTTAGTTTATATGCCTGGTCCTTTCTATTGAAACTAACCATCTTTTCTAGTATATGTTTGATTTCATGATTAACCAATTATGCATGCTTGTTAGTTTATGGGTGGTAGGCAAGAGCGATCTTATGATTGACCCTATATTTCTTGAGGAGTGACTCCAAAGGTTTGTTGCAAAAATGCTTGCCTTGGTCACTTATTAGTGCCCTCGGGGTTCCAAAATGTGATAGAATGTGTTCCTTAAAAAAGGACATAACCGTTTTGTGCTCATTACGTCTTGTCGGTATCGCTTCTACCCATTTCGATACATACTCCATAGCTAGAAGTATGTATTCGCAGTTGTTTGATTTCAGAAACGGACCCATGAAGTCAATGCCCCAACAATCGAATATTTCAATTGTGATAATGGGGGTTAAGGGCATAGAGTTCCTGTTTGAAATTATACCTAGCTTTTGACAGAGTTGGCATGACTTACAAAAATAAAAAGCATCCTTAAACACGGTGGGCCAATAGAAGTCGCTGTGTAGAACTTTTTGTGCGAACTTTTGTGAAGTGAAGTGACCACTGCAGGCTTCAGAATGACATGAGGCTAAAATCATGGTTATGTGCTCATTTGGAACGCAACGTCTGATGACCTGATCAGCACAATACTTAAATAAGTATAGGTCATCCAAAAAGAAATGACGTGCGAACGAGAGGAACCATTTCCTATCTTAATTTGATCAATGACTCGGTGTTTCTCCCGTGACAAGATAATTTATTATATCTACATACCAAGGAAGATTGGAAAGAGCCATCAGATGCTTATCTGGGAATTCATCCTTAATTGGTATGGGTTCAGTGTTGTCAGTAAATGTTAACCGAGATAAATGGTCGGCGACCACATTCTCTACTCCCTTGTTATCCTTGATTGTGATGTCAAATTCTTGGATTAAGAGTATCCAACGGATATGCCTTTGCTTTGCGTCCTTTTTAGATAACAGGTACTTGAGGGCCGAGTGGTCTGTAAAACAGACAATCGGGGACCTTATCAGATGTGACCTGAACTTATCTAGAGCAAAGACTATTGCCAATAGCTCTTTTTCGGTGGTCGTATAATTCATTTGAGCTTCGTTGAGTGTTCGACTGGCATAGTAAATTACATAAGGCTTATTATCCTTCCTCTATCCTAGGACTGCACCAATGGCATTATCGCTAGCATCGCACATAAATTTGAAAGGCAAACTCCAATTGGGTGCTTGTATTATCGGTGCGGAGGTAAGGTGTTCCTTTAGTGCGTCAAAAGATGTTTGACAATTTACCGCTTCTTAGAGTAGTCACGGCTTTTGCCTGTTCATGATTATTGAGACCATTGTTGAATCCATTAGGGTTTTGAAGTGGTTGCGGACATTTTACTCATCATTTGAATTAACTGTTGTGTTAAATTCACATTAGAGAGTGGATCTTCCTCTTGCACCTTTTTATGAGGTAACACGTAAACATTTGACAGTTGATTGTTAGAGGGTTGAGCTTGGTTGTAGTTCTTTGATCTATTTTATTTGAATGGTTGTGGCTGCCTATTATATTACCCTCGATAGTGATTATTATTATTGTAGTGCTATTGTTGTTGGTAGTGATTTTGGGTCCCAACATCATTTTTCCAATCAAAACTTGGGTGATTCCATCGATTGTTATTATTGTGTGAGTTATGATTATTATAGGAATTCCCCGTCCCCCTATACCCTTGCATGGCATTCATTTTCATGGGGGCTTGTTCTTGAAAGTACAGCACATTGGGATAGTATTGATTAGTGTGTCCCAACATGTTGTATGTGCAGCATGGTTCTTTAGGTAAGACCTGCCTAGAACTCTCTCCTTTCAGTCCTAACTCTTCTACTTTCTTAACTAGTTCCTCATATTTGTTCATCAAATGATCCTCACTTTTTAATTGTACAAACTTTTCTCTTCTACATAGGATATCTGTGAGCATGGGGCATCTTCAGAATTGGACCATTCATGGGCATGTTCAGCTAACCACTCGAAGTGAGCTTCAGTTTCTTCGGTATTTTTGGGAAGAAATGGTCTTGAACTCATGGTTTCAACTAGGTTTTCAGTTTCACCATTTAACTCTTTGTAAAAGTAGCTTATGATTTGCCAGTTCTCACACCCGTGATGTGGGCATGAGAGAAACAAATCCTTGAAACGGTCCCAAGTTTGAGTGAAGGTTTCATTGCTCTTTTGTTTATAAGAGTCAATTTGTCGTTTAAGCTCAGTGGTCATGCGAGGTGGAAACAATTTCTTTAAGAACACAGTGTTCATCACATGTCAGGTGTAAATTGAATTTGGCTTCAAGGTGAGTAGCCACGCTTTTGCTTTATCCTTCAGGGTGAAGGGGAATAACATTAGATGTGTCACATCTACAGGGCAATTTTGTGAGAATGTTTTACAAACATCCTCAAAATCTTTGACATGTAGATATTCCTTCTCTCTCTCCATTCCATGGAAGGTAGGAAGGAGTTGAATCATTC
The DNA here is from genome assembly GCA_033977485.1 of Hydrangea macrophylla. Lineage (NCBI taxonomy): Eukaryota > Viridiplantae > Streptophyta > Magnoliopsida > Cornales > Hydrangeaceae > Hydrangea > Hydrangea macrophylla. Next base: position 3,962,691 of record CM066990.1, on the reverse strand, counting down.
CGTTGCAAAATTGAAATTCGCCAGGATGTGGTGGAATGAGAATACAAGAAGGTGTAGGTGTGTGTTCGGGTGTCATGAGATCGCACAAAGGACGAAGCGAATTGTCAATTGGTACAACCACATTCTCACCATTTTCACTTTGATTGACGGCCATTGAATCGGTAGGTGTGGCTACGGGATTAATAGAATCAGAGGAATCGGCTAAGTAGAATGGATTTCTGTAAATTCCTTCGATGGAATTATCGGACATAAAGGGAAAGATCCTAAGTAGTTTTAATCTAAAGAATAAGAGACAAAAGAAAAAATAGAAAGAGGTAAAGATAGATTGAGGTAATCTAAGCATAAGCTTGTTGTCTTCCCCGGCCACGGTGCCAAAAATTTGACACGACAAAAAAGTTGTGTGCGCTTGTGTGCTATACCCAAGTGAAGGTAATCGTGCAAGTAGTAATCTGGTTAAGACCAGGTCGATCCCACAGGGAAGGTGTTAAACTAAATACCTTGATTAATCTCCAAAAAGAAAATAAAAATCAAAATTTGAAAGGTTGTAGAACACAAAGTTCCACGAAGTAACCACTAAAATTAAAGCAACTAAATTAAATTCAATTAGTAATTAACTACTTAACTAAAGCGATGTTAAAAAAATGGTTTTCTTTATAAAAAAAAGGAGTATTGGGATCACACGAATCCGCAGCGATCATGCCTTCTACCATACAGTTACATTAAAGTACTAAGGAGTGTGTCTATCTCCAATATTCCGCATTTTCTAAAGATAGAGAATCAATAGCCCATTCATAGCCAGGACTACATCATCACATTTATTTCCAAAACACATGAAGGTAGTTTAAAACAATAGTTAAGTCTTGCATTCTGAATGGTATTAGCATTCAAAATGGTTTGCAAAAGTTATTGAAGAAAAAGGCCTTAAGGCTTAAAGTAATGAAACTTTTTTGACAAACAGAGCATTTGGGGACAATTTGATAACAAATTTCAATAGCAAAAAGTCTTAGAATACTGCAAAAAGACTACCCAAGAATCAGAATATTCGATCGATCGATCGATGCACTTTCGATTGATCGAACATCTTCATCTCTTGAGTGATCGAAAGGTCTTCGATCGCTTGACTGTGCGTCTACTTCGATCGATCGAACTACTTCGATCGATCGAGTGCAGGTTTTATACTGCTGCATGGCAGAGGCTGGAGATCACTGTTTCATCGTTAACTCCCAACATGGGGACTACTCAAACATGGTCTGGAGTGGCTCAAATTCATTTTTAATGTGAAAGTCTATTAAAGTTATGTTTGGTCGAGATTTTATCATAAAAACTATCAAAACTAATGGTTTAATACGATTTAACATGCAAATCTATTTTCTTAATAGATTAGACTACTAGAATGACAAAGCAGAGTATAAATAGATAAATGTAACAGAACCTGGAATAGTGAACTTTACTTTAAATTAATAAAATCCAAGCCAAGCTAACAATAATCCTTGAGAAACCTACCAAAACAATGAAGAACAAAGCTCTCTACTCTCTATAAACTAATAAAAAACAAAATGGCCGTCCCTTTTGATGTAAATAAAATGAGTATATATACATAAACCTAAAGCTAGGGTTAAAAAGTCCGTTTCTACTGCGTACGCGTAAGTTCTGATAAAAGCCATGTTCGATCGATCAAACATATCTCGATCGATTGAGGGATCTTCGATCGCTCGAAACTCGAACTTTTCATCTTTGTATTGTCTTCCTTAAAATCCAACAATCTCTTCATCCTATTTCTTCATTTCTTCACACCGCAACAGTAATCTGCACAGATTAGAGCTAAAAATAATACAACTTATCATAGATTAATCATATTATGTAAAAGCTGGCATTGTAATCCAAATTGAAAATATATAAAGGATTGTTGACTAAATCAGTGTATTTTCTTCTTTTAGCGCGGTTGTATTTTACAAATTCCCCCGCTTGTCACAACCCCCAACTAGCGAATTGCTAGTCCCTAGCAATAAAGCGAAAATAAGAGAAAGCTAGACTAATACTACAACGACTACACTAAACAAAGATAAACTAAAGTAACTAATCTAAATAGAAAGAGAAACTACCTAACCCACTTTTGCAGGAATCGCCATTGCATTTAGCAGATGCAACGAGCCGTTAAACCCCTAGGTTCCCCCTAGTGGACGAGTGTTGTCTGGTGAGGATTTACAGTGAATATACCCACTAAATTCTCAATTTTAAATTTAAGAAGATATAGAAAAACTTTTGAAATACTCTCTTCTATTCAACTGTTAATGTAGCTCTGCACGAATATATTAACCTCAAGCCAACCATGAAAGAAACCCACATACTCCTCATGTCACCAAGATAGATATAACAACTGTATCACAATTATGTATCCGTGTGTGTGTGTGAAGTTAACAACTGTGTATCCAGCCTTATTTAGAGTTGTTTTAGACTATTGTACCTCTAGAACCAGTAATTTCAACTCAATTCTCACATATGTTTACACTAAAAAATAAATGTCTCGCAGAAATTGGCTTTGATAATGATCGCACGTGGTTTGAAAGCTTTGATAGGAGTGATTTTTCGGATGCTAATGCTTTCATACTCGATTCTATCAAAGATGAACATTTAGAGTGTATAGTCTCATGAACAGGATGCTACTTACTAGAAGAGCAATCTACCATGGATAACTCAACTCACACATTCATATTTAAACTAAGTCATTAAGAATCATTAAGGCTTATAATTTTGGGTATGTAGAAAATACAGATGATGAATGGGGAGATTGCACATCTTAGCAGATGATAGAGCTTATCATCTTATACTATTCCTACTTTATTCTTCTCACATCTCCAACCAACTGCCCTCCTTTCCTATTCTCCCATTTTTCCTTGTTTTCATTTCTTTTCTTCTTCATTCATTTTTTTGAACATAACCTAGAATGAAATCTCTTCCCACAACTACCTTCCTCCAATCACATACTTTGACAGTTTTCTCTTACTGGATGTGTGTTGAGGTCATTTAGAGTTAAGGTGAAGGATTAGGGGTTTATATTTCCAAAATGGGTAAGGCGTTATTATTCAATCAGTGTGGGGTTTTGAAACAGAATGGTTTCTCCAGGTGAAGGGATATGGGTAACGATGGCTTAATTCATTTTCTTAATTTCTTAGCTTTAACACTTCAATGTTTATTGAGTTTGGTTGGTAGATCCTGAACGTTCTCCTCTAATAAACAGCCGAAATTGGACAATTAACTGTGACTAGTGCAACGAATGTAATAAACGTAATCAAGAAAAATAATTCGAATTTTTTATGTGAAAATTCCCTCAGAAATAAAGATTGGCTCAGAAACTCACTAAGGGATAAATAGTTTCTACTACTTGTTCTTTTAGCACAATAGTCGTATTAACTCATTTTTAGGTTTTCAACATAGCTACTAACTAGTGCAATTGGATATTGGATACATGAAAGGTCAACAAATGCAATCATCCCAGTGGAACTAGAAAAATGCATGAAATTAATCCATAAAAGGATGAGATTAATATGAATGTATCATTGCTTGACAACAGCTAAAGAGAATTGAATATTCAAAGTTGTTCTACTAATTAAGTTCAAGAAATCCTTGGTTTTTTTTTTGAACAACACTAACCGGGATTATATGATATGTGCAATAAAATTATCCAGGTTGCTAAGTATAAACATGAGTAGGTGATTATCTATTTACATTCCAACCCCAACTAAAAATTGCTATGTCCTTAGAAGTAGATTTTCAAAATAAATTGAGAGATATCACAAGATAATGTAAAGCAAACATCGCAAGCATAGCAATCTGTAAAGACATATAAACTCCATACAGCCAAGATTAAAGGAAATAAAAGATACTGATAAAGCATTGTCCATAAATAATACAAACACCCAATCACCAAAATGATATAACAACATAAGTACAGAACAGTGATAAAAATGTCCAAAAATGTCCAAAAGCTCTATAAGTCCCAGCATAACAAAACAACCCAAAAGAAACTAATAGAAGAGAGAGAAATAGTAAAAATCAAAAAAATTACAAAAACAACTCCCACTCGGAATGGATATCATCTAATCATCCCCAATATTCGAAAGAATCACGATCGGTGCAACAGGAGCATCGTCATCTCTACCCTCAGCAACAGTAGTAGCCGTCGCTGGGTCACTCACTGTCGGGGTAGCTGATTTAGATAATAATGGGTCAGCCACAACTGGAGGTGGTGCAGATGATGATGATGGGGCATAGGGATCAGTAGATAGTGGAGGTGGAGTAACAGAAGTAGTAGGTGGAGTAGTGGATGTAGATGGATCGGTAGTGGGTGGTGTAGAACCAGATGGATTTGTGGTAGGCAGTGCAGAAGGGGCAGTCGGTGGGTGTGGAGCGGTGTGAATAGACTGGTCAACCCCGATCTGTATCAAGATCGCCTCCAGTTAAGTCGTCATCTGATCCATCTTGCCCTCGAGTCATATCCGCGCCTCCCTCTCCTCAAGAAGCAATGAGTGGAAAGTCTAGAGGGACACAGAAGACGACTCTCCCTGGGCCTGAGCCTGAGACCACTGTCTCAGCTCAAACTGCTACACGGTAGTAACGGGGTCCTCATCATTCAAATCAAGCTCCTCAGCCTCGGTAGGCATCCTAGAAGCTGCACCCTCTGTGTCAGTGCCCTCCCTCTCTTCCTCTTCGCCCCCACCTTGGCCTTTCCCTTCAGCTTCTTCTTTTTTTGCGCATTCGAACGGCACGCTGCTGTCTCCCCAAACCGACTCGAGGCCTAAGAAATTGTGTCAGTGGCCAATGGGAGCAATCCAGCCTGCTCAATCACCCGATGGATGGGCCAAGCGCCCTTCAGATGACGCTTGGCGAAAATATGCCGCATGGGCTGGATGAAGAAATCGATATAGAGTCGGGGCAGGCAGACACACCGCCCTGTCCTAATGGCATACAAAACCTAAGCATACCAAGGTGCCACCTTTTCATGGTAAGAAGTCATCAATATGCAATTGGCGAGCACTAGGTGGAGGATATGATACTGCTCGATCAAGAAATGGTCCTCAATCTGGGAAATACCGTTCCATATCTGGATCGCACCATCGGTATTCTCCTGTATAATGATAGAGGGTAGAATCTCGGGTGTACCGGGAATGTGTGGGTAAAAATGATCGGGAGTCTCTGGTACACCCAAAGCAGTGGCCACAGTAGCCGGGCTGAAAATGATCTCGCGACCCCAGAAGAAAGATCTGTATGAGAATGGTGTCGCGGGGTCCTTGATCATGGTTGCACACGCCTCTCGCACCCAAGTGATGTTGATTTTCTTGGACTACGTCAACATCTCAAACCAACGTGGCATGGCACGAATGCGTGCAAGGAACCATGGGGCAGAAATCCATACTGCCTCGAGTGGTCACTCTAACATCACCTTCCTCGTCTAGAAGTATCGTGTGAACCAAACCCGATCCTCGTCATTTCGAAATTTGTGATCAGGTACTGGGTCAGGAATAGTGAGGTTGAGGGGCTTGGACTTGTGGTACCCTGTTATTGGATTCATTTGGAATGCCCTAAAAATGAAAATGAAAAGAAGAGATAAGATTAAAAGACTAAATGAAGAAACTGCCACTGCAATATTTTGATCGATCGAACAGTTTTCGATCGATCGAAAGACTACTGTACTCGATCAATCGAAACCATCTCGATCGATCAAAAGACTGCTGCCTTCGATCACTCGATACTAGCTCAATCGGTCGATCACAGCGGGATTTCGCAGAAACACAAAAGACACAACGATAACAAGAACCTAAGATTTCTAATATTATAAACAGGTCTTAAGACCAATGGGGAGCACCCCCACAAGAATTCTAATAAAAAATAAATAGGAGGGGAATCTCGGGACATTACCTCGATTTGAGTACAGGAGAGGGATGAGGGTTATGATGGTGACAGTTGATGATGAGCTAGAGGCAATCCTCGAATGATAGAACTGGAAGGTAGAGGAAAATCGCTGGGCTCCCTCTCTGTCTTCAAGCACTCGAGAGTGAGTGAGAGGGAGAGAAACTGAAGAGGTGTATGTTGGACGCTTCATTTAAATACGAGTCTCGAGCGATCGAACATTCTCGATCGATGGAACGTTCGATCGATTGAGAATTATTCAAGCGATTGAGGTTTGGAAATTTTCAATCGATCGAGGACTGTTTAATCGATCGAGCATGAAAATTATCATAAATCTTTACACAGAACAACTGTGTACCCCTAACTAACAGAAATTGATCTGGACATACAGAATAGTGTAAAAGCAGTTCAATTCCAAGACATGCAAGCCAGAAAAAAAATCATCATCAAGAAGGAAATATGAAATTGCAAATTTATAAATTTAACATTGTAATAGCATCCTTTTTTCAAAATTATTGCCCACCACCATGGTACTTAAAACCTTATTAATCAAGAAAAACTAAAAATTGAAAGCGAAATTGGGAATCCTTTGTCCAGCATTACACTTCAAATGATAAGAGAAAGACCAAATGACAAAACGCAGTTGAAGTGGAGCACTAATTTTAAAACATGAATATTCCTTCTTCCGCAGTTGCTTCTTCTTCCACCACATCATTGAGTATTTATTACAAACATGATGATTCCCTTTCCCAGAACAGTCGGAGAGCAGCAAGGATATCATCGAATGAGTCTAAAATCTTTAAGCAATTGATTGCACTAGCAAGAGGTGATCCGAACGGAGATAAAGATAACGGAGTGTAATTTCTCAATTGACTTTCCTCTTGCGGCGGAGTACCCGGGGCACTATGTATAGTCCAAGTCCATGGAATAGCTGATGTGGGAGGAACAATAGTGCTAAAATTGGATGCATAGTGATCAACCTAACAAAGGAAAAACAAGAGAATACCAAAAAGGAAGGAATTAAGTAAAACAAGCGAAAGAACTTCTAAAAAGGATTAAACATAGATAGACAAAAAAAAAAAGAAATGTGACAAGGAATTTACCTCACTATTGGCATGATATAACCATGTACACTAGGAGGTAGGGGGCATTGCAGCCGGAACAACAAATAACTTAAGTGCACATAAATGTATGGAACCAATTCGATGACAAGGAAATCATCAACATAAGTGAAGATAGCATTATGGCGTTCAGGCACTACATCCTATAAATCGTCTTCCTCCCATGGTTCCCACATCGAATCGTTCTCCCATTGTTCCAAGAGGGCATCATCGACTTCCCCAACAAAATACCCCTCTGGTTCGCCTTCCTATTCTGGGTAGTCCATATGCGTGAAGGGGTTTATGTGGAGGAGTGCAGGATTATAAGGGATGTACCCTTGGGTTAAGTCAATGACATCGTCCGCTCTGGGCCCTTGATAAGGAGAGAGGCAGAATGCAATCTCCTTAGTAGTCCAAGGTGGATTAGGATATTCTGAATCGGCCCATGACCCAATTGAATGGACGTCGTCATCCCTCATATTTTTAATAGCCTGCAGGTGAGACATAGAATGGAATAGCATATTAGAATCGAGGTCACACTCAAAAAGAGATAGAAACAAATGAAATAAAATGAAGTGCAGTAAAGGAAAGAAATACAACAACAATATGTGAACACGCTTTAGTGTTTTAGGTGGATGGATAGCTGGGCTCATCTAGTTCGATGTGCTCAGCTTCTGGTACCAAGAACGGTTTTATCCTTTGGCCGTTAACCTTGAAACACTCATCGTTCTTGGGATTTATGAGCTCAACGGCCCCATGTGGAAAAACAGATTTGACAATGAATGGACCTATCCACCGGGATCGGAGCTTACCTGGAAGGAGGTGGAGGCGAGAGTCGTACAGCAAGACTTTCTGCCCCAACTCGAATGATTTTCGAAAGATTGTTCTATCGTGGCGAGTCTTCAACCTTTCCTTATGTAATTTGGCATTGTTGTATGCATCTCGACGTATTTCTTCCAGTTCAGCCAACTGGAGTTTTCGGAGATGACCTCCCTCTTCAATGTTGAAGTTTAATGAGTGTGTCGCCCAATATGCTTTGTGCTCGATTTCGACAGGGAGGTGACATGCCTTATCGTACACTAACCTGTATAGGGACATCCCTAGGTTTGTCTTATAAGTAGTATGGTACGCCCATAGAGCTTCGGTCAATTTATATGCCCAGTCCTTTCTGTTGAAACTAACCGTCTTTTCTAGTATATGTTTGATTTCACAATTAGCCAATTCTGCCTGCTCGTTAGTTTGTGGGTGGTAGGCAAGAGCGATCTTATGATTGACCCCATATTTCTTGAGGAGTGACTTCAAAGGTTTGTTGCAAAAATGCTTGCCTTGGTCACTTATTAGTGCCCTCGGGGTTCCAAAATGCGATAGAATGTGTTCCTTAAGAAAGGACATAACCGTTTTGTGGTCATTGCATCTTATTGGTATTGCTTCTACCCATTTCGATACATACTCCACAGCTAGGAGTATGTATTCGCAGTTGTTTGATTTCGAAAATGGACCCATGAAGTCTTTGCCCCAACAATCGAATATTTTAATTATGTTAATGGGGGTTAAGGGCATAGAGTTCCTTTTTGAAATTGTACCTAGCTTTTGACAGCGTTGGCATGACTTACAAAAAGAATAAGCATCCTTAAACACGGTGGGCCAATAAAAGCCGCTGTGTAGAACTTTTTATGCGGTCTTTTACGAAGCGAAGTGACCACTGCAGGCTTCAGAATGACATGAGGCTAAAATCATGGTTATATCCTCATTTGGAACACAATATCTGATGACCTGATCAGCACAATACTTGAATAAGTACGGGTCATCCAAAAAGAAATGACGTGCGAACGAGAGGAACCATTTCCTATCTTAATTTGATCAATGACTCGGTGTTTCTCCCGTGACAAGATAATTTATTATATCTACATACCAAGGCAGACTGGAAATAGCCATCTGTTGCTCATCTGGGAATTCATCCTTAATTGGTATGGGTTCAGTGTTGTTAGTAAATGTTAACCGAGACAAATGGTCGGCGACCACATTCTCTACTCCCTTTTTAACCTTGATTGTGATGTCGAATTCTAGGAGTAAGAGTATCCAACGGATAAGCCTTTGCTTCGCGTCCTTTTTAGATAGCAGGTACTTGAGGGCCGAGTGGTCTGTAAAACAGACAATTGGGGACCCTATCAGATATGATCAGAACTTATCTAGAGCAAAGACTATTGCCAGTAGCTCTTTTTCGGTGGTCGTATAATTCATTTGAGCTTCGTTGAGTGTTCGACTGGCATAGCAAATTATGTAAGGCTTATTATCCTTCCTCTGTCCTAGGACTGCACTAATGGCATAGTCGCTAGCATCGCACATAAATTTGAAAGGCAAACTCCAATCAGGTGCCTGTATTATCGGTGCGGAGGTAAGTGATCGGCGACGAATAGTTGTCGTTTATAGTTATAAAAATACGCTTTGTTAGCTCATTTCATGTAATTATTAGTTATTTTTTAATAAGTATTCTAAATTTTGTAGGATTTGGAACTTTGACTTGATAATGTACAAAAATCCAATGATTAGTGGCTTTGGAAGTCATTCTGGGCTCAAACGGTGATTTCGGTGAAAGCTGAATGCAGTAGCAGTCTCAGAAAATTGCATTTTTGATAAAGAATAATTTGGATTTGAGAAATTTCTCCAGAGATATAAAATGTAGATCTTCGAGTTACGGACGCATGGCTATAAACGGCGAGTCAATCCGAGTTCCAAGCAAAACGTTATCGCAATTCTACGAAAGTCGCGCAGTGCAGCGAAAAGGACCTCGCGCGAGCGGGCCGCGCGAGCGACCTTTGAAAAAACCAAAAATACGCATTTTATTAAATTAAAGTGCCCAACGAAGGTGGTTTGTGCATATGACGTCCAGAAACGTAAATATAGCTGTTTTAGTTCGATTTGGCTTAGGAAAGTTTCCTAAATCCTTCCAAACTCTATATAAATCCTATTCTAAATCAATTTTGTGGTTACACATCATTACACAACATTATACACAGCCATATACACAAAAACTCCAGCCATTGAAGAGAGGAAAACAAGGAGAAGAAGAAGAAGATCAAGGATTTCCATGGCCTCCTCCATCAACCTCTTGTCGTTCATCAATTCTATGGCTAACTAAACCTAGATCTAGGGTTTCAATGAAACCTTAGCCATGTAATAGGGTTTTATTTATGTTTTTATTTTAGTTTTATTATGTATGGATGACAGTTACATATTTAGAAGATTTTTATAAATAAATCATACTTCTATTAATTAAATCATTACTTTCAAAGTTTATTCTTGTCTTAGATCTATTTTGACTATGATGCTCTCAATGATCTATATTTGCTGTGCTTGTATAGATTGTTTACATGTAATGGTGCTTAAATTGAATTGTGCTATCAAGTATCCGAGTAGTCCATGCCTAGATTAAACAGATTATACCACAACCCTAGTTTAGTGTGGGATAATTCGTGCTAACCGAAGATGGATTATGTTGGTGCTTGAACCATAGTTATTTTCCTGACGGAGGAATTGGGCTTGTAGCTACAATTCTCCATTATCATCCAACTTAATAGGCTAAAGTAATTCATAAATATTCTTATTATGAAGTTAGTGGTGGATTTACAATCCTAGGTTCTCTTAAACATATTTATAACAACACTTTTAAATCGCTTTCATAATTTAGATTTAATTTTATTGTTCTTAGTTTAATTAAATTCAAAATCAAAATCTCGTTTTTCTTAATCAACTAAATTTAGGTTTTAAAATTAAAGCGCGGTAGTTAATCAATCTCTGTGGGTTCAACCTTTACTTCCACACTGCAAATCTTTAGAAAAGTAAAGTATACTTTTATATCTTGATTTTGACAACACAAATTTTTGGCGCCGTTGCCGGGGATTACAAATTACTACCTTTAGTTTTAGAATCTTAGTTTAGTTAATTCACAAATATTAGATTAGGTTTTCTTTTCTTATTTTTCATTTTATTTTGAGTTACTAACTTTTCTTTTTATTTTGTAGTTTCTCGAGTCGTCAAAATTCTAACGTTTTCGGGAGGAATAGCTTAGCGCATCAAAGGAGCTTACGCGAAAAAATAAAAAAAAAATTAAATAAATTGCTTCTTTTGAAATTCGCTTTAAACCACTGTAAGTCAGGGCGCTGTGACGCACTATTTGCATTAGTTTAGGGTTAATTGCATTGCATTAGCTAGGAAACCCGGGGCGCTGGGCTTGACGCGGTCATTGCATTACAGGATAATATTCATGCATCATAGTAGTACTGTGTGCTTGCTTGTTGTCTGATTTGCGTGATTATTTTTGAATTTGTTGAGTCAGTCCTAATTTTAATTTCTTTTCTTTTTAAGTTTATGTTTGGTATGCGTTCAAATAAACCTGAATTACATTCTATCGATCTTGAAGTTGAACGTACTTTAAGAGTTAGTAAGTCCGCAACCCAAGCTTCTAGAGCTGGGTTGCAAGACGACGAATCAACGCCGATTCCGCGTCGTTGTTTGAGGCCGAAATTCAAAGTACCCTTAAACGGTTAAGGAGAACTCGAACTTTTACAATCGAACCGATTAAAATGGCTGACGGAAACAATGGAAATAATATGAATAATCTTAATATACCGCCACCACCTCCGCTTAAAGATTACTTTATTCCTACGACTTATACGCCACAAACATGTATTGATTTACCGGAGGCGACGGCATCTCACTTTGAGATAAAGTCGTCTACCATCTCGCTACCACCTCCGCTTGAAGATCCATATCAACACTTAGGAGATTTTCAGGATATATGCTCTAATTTAAAAATTCAAAACATAACTGAGGATGAATTGAAATTGTGGCTCTTTCCATTCTCTTTAAAAGATAAAGCTAAATACTGGCTCCAATCTTTGGAGCCAAATACAATTAGAACATGGGAAGCCTTACACACCGCATTTTTACAAAATATTTTCCCTATTATGCATACGAATCAGATAAGGAAATCTATAACAAATTTTGTAATGCAAGATGGGAAAACTCTTTATGATACTTGGGAGAAGTTTAAAGAATTATTACGCTCGTGTCCACATCATCAGGTTCCTAAGTGGCAGTTGGTACAGGTCTTTTATGAGGGACTTATTCCCTCAGTCCATAATATCGTCGACGCTGTTTGTGCGGGTACCTTCCTACACAAAAGTGCCGACGAGGCCTGGAAAATCTTTGAAACATTAAGCGAGAATTCGATGCATCAGGCTGTGTCAGTACGTTCCGAGGGATATCATTCACAACCTATGAGAGAGGTAAAGTTCGAGTCAAGTCATTCAATTGAAATAAAAGAACTATCTAAAAAACTTGACCGACTTTTAACAATGAACCAAACGACAGCCCCACTCGCTCACGAAATTTGTGCATTATGTTCTGATCCGTCACATTCTATCCTAGCATGTCCATCGGCGAGTCAATTTTTAGAATTCGTGGAGCAACACATTAATTCTATTCAACAATACCCACGAAATAATTATAATTCGACTACTTATAATCTGGACGCGCCATGGAGAAACCATCCTAATTTTTCATGGAAAAATAATAATAATAATAATGAGATGAGTAATTTCCCTGACGCTTATAGACCTTAACAATGTCAATACCAACAACCTCCTCATCCACCTCCACGTAATAATGCATTTGAGGAGAATGTGTTGGCCTCACTTGAAAGTTTTGGTCCAGTGATCCAGTTAGTACATTCCCACACTCAGTCCATTGCAAAACTGGAGTCCCAAGTGGGACAAATAGTTAACACGCTAAATCGTTTAACCGAGAGTAAGTTGCCAAGTCAACCTATTCCGAACCCTAAGGGACAATACGAGGTGGGTGGTACGAGTGAGCAAGTGAACGTTGTGTCAACTAGGACGACTACTCGAGAGGAAGAAGTTGTTGAGATCCCGAGGGAGGTTATGAGGGATGCAAATGTTAACTCGAATCAAGAGAGGGTGCCGAGGAGGGCCTGCTTCATGCTCACAGTGTTAGGCATTAGGTCCATGGATGAGAGTGGAGAGTAACTTTTCAAAACCCTACCCTTCCTATCTTCTACAATTTGCTTACATGCTGACTTGCTTTGAATGATTTTCTCTTATTTTTTTCCTTTTTTTTTATTGAACCTCATTGCTGCCTTATGCCCTTTCTGCTTTTCTAATTCTCATTCCTGATTCGTACTTAACTCTTTTCTGGCTTTTGATTTAGGCCGACGATGCTTGGGTGGCTGCTGAGGCTCAGTTGAGAGCTAAGGTAAATTCTCACCTTATTTTTCTGTTTTTTATCTTATTTATTTTCCCTATTCTTTATTTCATTTTGCGACTTTCAATTTTTAACCATTTCTACTTTTATTCATACAGGATGATGAGATCAGGGCTTTGACCCTACAAGTGAGAGAGCTAGAGTTACAGCTTGAGGTGGGCCCTAGTGGTGCTCATGGTGGTACCGATTGAGGCAAAGGCAGAGGTTATGGTATCGAGAGTGATATGGCGTCAAAGCAAGAGCCTCTCAGACGCGTTACTCGTCAAGGCCGTGGCCGAGGCCTGGGTTGACTCTACATCTCTCTTATTTTCTATTTCTGAGTGTTGGAGAGGATACACACATCTAGATGACTATACCTATTTTGCCTATTTTGATGATGGCTCTGGGTAGCTGGGATTATCTTTTGGATAGGATAGACACATATGCACCCCATTGTTCACAGTTCGTATGCTACTTTATGAACATGACCATAGCTTGGTCATGCACTTTATTTTTTGTGAATGATACATGCTTATGAATGTGACCATGGCTTGGTCTTTTGCACATGATGCGAAATGATGCATAGGTTTTTATTGTATATCTTGTATTTTCTTTGCAGGTTCTTTTTTTTTTTTTTGGTTCATTGATTTTTCAATCATCCCCAAGAATTGCCTGGAGCAGTACCGGTACTCAATGGGAGAAGCTGGAACTCACGAGTTATCGCACGGCACATGCATAGCTCATCGCTTTTAAGAGCATAATACACAGCGCATCGCTTTTAAGGGCATATTACACAGCTCACCGCTTTTAAGAGCATATCATAGATTATCCGGTCTATCTTAGGACTACTTGGTCCAGCTCATCGCTTTTAAGAGCATATGCACAGCTCACCGCTTTTAAGAGCATGTCATGACCAAACGTCTGTCCATGTACCATTGCCAGAACTTACCAAACCTGCTTATACTCAGTATTAATAAGGACACATGACAATTTCCCAATGTGGCATAGATGATAGGCCTTGTTCGAAACGTTGTGTCCCTGAAATGCGGTGAACAGGATACATTGTTCTTAAAAGCTTGGGACTGATTAACATTGATTCCATGACATGCGGTGAACTTTGTATATGCTCTTAAAAGTGGTGGAATGAATGAGGTTGTATCCCTAGAGTTAAACAATTGAGTCTGTTCGTTCAGTCAGGAGATATCGATGTTTGGATAACAAGACAATAAGGGCTGGTTTAAGAGGTTGAATAAAGGAACAAGATATTATTATTATTATAATAAGATTGTTAACTCGTGTTTTCATAAGCTCGTGTTTACCTCAAATAACTGGTACCTTAGTAGTTAATACTCACTCAGCTCTCAGTAAATTGACGGCCCTTTATTGCCTGGCATAATCAATCCAATTTCTTTCAAGACCTTTCCTTGAACTACGCTTGACCTGATTCCCACTCGAGGATACGTAGGCAACCGCATCAGTTCGGTCGACACCATCATAATCACCCCCCTTTTCTTTCAAAACTTTGGCCCGAACTACGTTGGACCTGATCCCCGCTCGGGTGTACGTAGGCAGACTTTCAAAAAGAAAAGAAGGATGGCTCGCTAGTTCGAAAATCCAAAAGGACACCTAGGCAAAAATTAGAGCTAAATCCAAGGCGAGCAATAACAAAAGAGAGAAAAGAGCTTGCTAGGTCACCTCACTGATGCCTAGGCAAAAGTTATGGGCATTTGAGAGATTAAAGTCACGGTCCTTGTCTCAAGCTAGAAAATCACCTTCCACACTAGGGGCAACTTTGGCCACCCACCTCGTTTGCCTGAATTTTACTATCTACCCTTCATACAAGGGGAAAACTTCGGTAACCTACTTCGTTTGCCCAAAGCCTTCAAACAACCATCTTCCAAACTAGGGGCAAACTTCGGTCACCTACCTCATTTGCCTATAAACTATGGGCAAACTCCGTTTGCCTAACACAATTCCTTCACACAAAAGGGTAAGTTTTCAAGTCACCAAGTTGTTTTGAAAATTTTGAAATAAAGCATCTTTTACTCTAAAAGCTAAGGCACTAATCCAAAGCACATCTCGAGAGAAGCAAAGAATTGATTAGATCAATAGGGAAGGACTTTCAAAATGAGATTTATCATCAAAATTATGCGGAGTGAACACAGAAGATAAATGGTACATCATTTATGATGAAAGCACATCAAGTTTTGGCAAGTCGACCTTGTTTCATTTTGGTGTCAAATGTGTCACCCTCGCGTGTCAGTATCTGTCAGTTTTGAGTCTGTCATAGTCTTTTCAAGAAAAGAGTCAGTTGTAGTCTCAAATGTATAAGTCAACAGTGACGAATAATGAATTTTTCAAATCAAGTTATAAAGAGCATTCCAATGACAATACAAGCAGGAGTACCAAACATCATTACTGCACCAGTCAAGGTGTCAGCATGAGAAGTGTCCAAGCTTGGGGAAAAATGCAAATTTCATCCCTTTCCAAACCGCTAAAGGTTAACCATCTTCGTTCATGCAACATAAGTTTATGAGTGACTATTGATGATCTTCCTTTCTCCTAGCAACATAAGTCCATAAGTGGCTGTTGCTCATCTTCGTTCATGCAATATAAGTCCATGAGTGGCTATTGATGATCTTCCTTTCTCCTAGCAACATAAGTCCATAAGTGGCTATTGCTCATCTTCGTTCATGCAACATAAGTCCATGAGTGGCTGTTGATGATCTTTCTTTCTCCTAGCAACATAAGTCCATAAGTGGCTGTTGCTCATCTTCGTTCATGCAACATAAGTCCATGAGTAGTTGTTGATGATTTTCCTTTCTCCTAGCAACATAAGTCTATAAGTGGTTGTTGCTCATCTTTGTTCATGCAACATAAGTCCATAAGTGGTTGTTGATGATCTTCCTTTCTCCTAGCAACATAAGTCCATGAGTGGTTGTTGATCTTTCATCTTTCTTCATGCAACATAAGTCCATGAGTGGCTGTTGATGATCTTCCTTTCTCCTAACAACATAAGTCCATAAGTGGTTGTTGCTCATCTTCGTTCACGCAACATAAGTCCATGAGTGGCTATTGATGATCTTCCTTTCTCCTAGCAACATAAGTCCATGAGTGGCTGTTGATCTTTTATCTTTCTTCATGCAATATAAGTCCATGAGTGGCTATTGATGATCTTCCTTTCTCCTAGCAACATAAGTCCATGAGTGGCTATTGATGATCTTCCTTTCTCCTAGCAACATAAGTCCATGAGTGGCTGTTGATGATCTTCTTTCATCCTAGCAACATAAGTCCATGAGTGGCTGTTGATGATCTTCTTTCATCCTAGCAACATAAGTCCATGAGTGGCTATTGATGATCTTCTTTCATCTGTGCAACATAAGTCCATAAGTGGCTGTTGATCATCTTTCTTCATGCAACATAAGTCCATGAGTGGCTGTTGATGACCTTCTTTCATCCTAAAGCAACATAAGTCCATGAATGATTGTTGATCACCCTCCTCTTTCAATATCAAAACCTTAACTGCCGCAGACCATCTCCGTATCCCTCATCAAAAATAGAATGATACCTTGACTCCCATTCAATGGATGTATTTCCTTCTTCCTAGCAGAGTGCATTATCCATTCCAGTGGCCCATTTCAGTCAAGATGGACAAGGTTTTATCCCCAGCAATCTAGAAGTCTGTCACACCATCCCCAGCAGGAAAATCAGCTCCCGAAGGCCCTAACCGTCTCTTTTGGATTGAGCAATTACAAGATTTGATCCACCACGAGAGATTCAGAGATGAATCTTGGTTCTAGGTCAAGAATTGAAGAGAGATTCTCAGAGAGTGCATCAGCTCCTGAAGGCCCTAACCAACTCTTTTGGATTGAGCATTACCAGATTTGATCAACCGCGAGAGATTTAGAAATGGATCATGGTTTTGGGTCAGCAAGATTTGATCAACTATGAGAGATTTGAATTTGAATCCTGGTCCCCGGTCAAGAGAAGTAGTTGAAGAGAGATCCCAGAAAGAGTCGCTTCATTCCCAACAGATTCAATTTAATCCTCAGCAGGCATATCGATTCATACATCGGCAGTTCAATCCTGACAATCACAGTAGTTCACTGTCGACTCGTCATCTCGATTAGTACATCGTCAGTTTAATCCATGACAATTAAGTAGTTCACTGTCGACTCGTCATCTCGATTCATACATCGTCAGTTAAATCCTGACAGTCACAGTAGTTCACTGTCGACTCATCATCTCGATTCGTACATCGGCAGTTCAATCCTGACAGTCACAGTAGTTCACTATCGACTTGTCATCTCGATTAGTACATCGTCAGTTCAATCCATGACAGTTATAGTAGTTCACTGTCGACTCGTCATCTCGATTCGTACATCGTTAGTTAAATCCTGACAGTCATAATAGTTCACTGTCGACTCGTCATCTCAATTCGTACATCGTCAGTTAAATCCTTACAGTCACAGTAGTTCATTGTCAACTCGTCGTCTCGATTAGTACATCGTCAGTTCAATCCATGACAGTTACAGTAGTTCACTGTCGACTCGTCATCTCGATTCGTACATCGTCAGTTCAATCCTGACAGTCACAGTAGTTCACTGTCGACTCGTCATCTTGATTCGTACATCGGCAGTTCAATCATGACAGTTACAGTAGTTCACTGTCGACTCGTCATCTTGATTCGTACATCGTCAGCTCAATCCATGACAGTCACAGTAGTTCATTGTCGACTCATCGTCTCGATTCGTACATCGTCAGTTCAATCCATGACAGTCACAGTAGTTCACTGTCGACTCGTCATCTCGATTCGTACATCGTCAGTTCAATCCATGACAGTCACAGTAGTTCACTGTCGACTCATCATCTCAATTCGTACATTTTCAGTGCAATCTATGACAGTCACAGTAGTTCACTGTCGACTCGTCATCATCAGTCTAATCCATGACAGTCACAGTAGTTCACTGTTGACTCGTCACCTTAATTAATGCATGTTCAGTTCTTCTGATCACGGTTAGTCCAACCATTGGTCCAACCCATGACAGTCACATAGTTCACTCACTACTCGTTATCTCGATTCATGCATTATCAGTATGTTGTGTCCATCATTCTCATTCAAAATCTTGGGCTTCCATATCCATTAATGGTGCTTCCATGTCCGTCACTTTACATCTCTGGTTTTCATCACTTGAATTCTTAGGGTTTCTGTGTCTAGGATTTCCATGTCCATCGATTATCTGTCAAACTTCATCTTTGATTAACGTCCTCAGGGACCCCACATCTGACTACATTCGCTTACAAAGCGCACTTCCCAAATTCCAGAAGTTTGCCCCTAAACCCAGAGTCTTCTAAACCTTGATGTCCTTATCCGAGTCATCCACCATATCACAGTCGCAAACACTAGCACAATACCAGCCCACTCAGAGTGGCACACCCCACAGCACCTGCTCATACTAAGATCATAACACTAGACATGATAGGACTCATGACACAATTCATATCACATCCATGCATTGCATATCATCCTTATAGCATAGCATCCACATGTCTTGTTGTGCATGTGTGATTTGTTCCTTTATACCCCAAACTACGTCCTGGTCTGATTCCCCTTGGGATACGTAGACAACTCATGCAGAGCGTGACCAGCTGTCATACCCGTCCCAGAAATTCATAATTTTATCATGCATATTTGTAATTTGGGAGTTATCAATGTTAGTTGATAATGGTGATGAGGTTGACTGTGAGTCAACGGTAAGGTGTCAGTGAGGACACGAGAACATGGCAGTTCATATTGCATGGGCATGAGTAAATGGAATTTATATGATTTAAATGTTATTCGACTTTATCTGGTATTCCTGTGAATAGTAATTATGTATGTACAGTATAATTCTGGTATTTGGATACTTTAGTATATCATGTTGAGAACTGTGGTGAGAACGTGAGTGATACGTTAATTAAAAAGGTAGGTTGTGTAGAGATTCCACAGAATATAGTTTTCGGACGTTATTTTGGACCCAAACGAAACTTAGTCGAAAACTTCTTAAATTTATCATTTTCACTCGTAAAGTTATAAAACGGACGTGTGCGAAGTTTCATGGGTTAATTAGAAGTTTGAGAAACTTGCGGAGAGGTAAACGTAATTTCCAGAACCCGTTTGTCTATATATAGAAGTGGATGAGATTTCATTCTCATCCAAACTTCCAAAATATCTAGAGAGAGGAGAGAGAAGGGAGATTGGAGCCAACGGGCTTTGCGACGCCGATCGACGACCGTTCGTCCGTCAGATTTTCTCTAGATTTTAGATTTGAACTCGTGGAGGTAAGATCTACGTTTTGACACTATTTAGGCCATGTTTGGAAAATTTTTGTAAAAATCTTAATTCTAGACTTTTGGAAAAAATAAGTATAAACTTGTAGGAATTTTCTCAAATTCGAAATCCGACGATTAATTGACCTCCTAATCGATCCTTCAAAGTTTGAGGGAAATCGCACGAGGTATGAAGTTCTAACTTGTGAAATATAGAGAAATACATGTTTTATATTTCGACGACGAAATTGAGATCCGGGCAAAATCCATGTGTTAATTGTATGCCCGTTAATTATGCACGCGCTAAATTGTGAAAAGCATGTCTAAATTTACACGAGGACGTTGAGTTGTCTATGTGGGTCAAAGGGGAGTCTTATACAAATTCATGCCGGAGTAAGCTTCTCGTTGTTTGAGAATTTTAGTAGCGACGGCTACTGTGCATGGTTGTAAGCTTGGACTTGCCATGGCACTTGTGGGGATGTAATGGTTGTAGGCTTGGACTTGCCATTGACATCGCGGTTTAATGCTTGGACTTGCCGCTACCGGATGAAGGCGTATTTTTCTCCCTAGAGACTATTGATATGATTTACGAAATTAAAGCATGTTTTGTCATATATTGCATATATTAGACTTGTACGCTCAACATATAGCTGAGCAGTGGAGATGTACTCCATTGCAGGTAAGAAGAAAGACAAGAAGAAGTGTGTTCAGTGAGGCCGAGGAACGCCGGGGAACCACCTTTGTATATGTTTTTGTTTTAGTCCTAAAACTTGTGTAAGGATTGGGAATTTGTAATATGTTGTACTAGAACTATAGATTAGTTTCATAGTATTGTAATCTTGTAATTGAACTACTGTAGTTGTGTTTTAAAATGTTGCAATTCAGTGGTAGTTGTAGCTGTTATTGAGGTGGAGAAACATGAGTTGTAATTATTTTCATACAGGCTGCCCAGCAGGGGAGCAGTCGACTGGACCATGGATCAGTCGACTAAATCCGGTGGGAATGAGACACTGAAAGTGAATAATAAGAGAAGCAGTCGACTGGACCCTTTATCAGTCGACTGAACACTGTTGATTTTTGGCTACTGCTTCTATTAATGGCAAAACCAATCGACTGTACCATAACTCAGTAGACTGGACCCCTTTTGAAAATGTTGTATTTTGGTTCTGCTTAACACAGTCGACTGGGGACTTTTGATCACTCGACTGAACTACTGTAGATTCTAGCTACTGATCCAAATAGTAACCAGTGCAGTCGACTGGGTTCCCTGATCAGTCGACTGGACCTCTGTTAAGAATTTAGGGTTTGGTTTCTGCTAGGCACAGTCGACTAGACCCTAGGCACAGTCGACTGAACCTCTGTTTTCAGAACTGATTCTTTTGAATGTGTTTTCACTTGGCCAAAACTTTTTATAACTCTGATTTCAATAGATTTTCAACTCAGAGGGCAATGTTTCCTAAGTTTTAAAATACCCAGGGTTGTTTTAAAGTTCTTTCTGCTGCGTATCGTTAGAGGATGATTGGATGAGCCTTGGTGCGTGCCACGTGTCCTCTTTCCACGTGTAGTGGGATGGGTCCTGACACCAGCACTGACCTCAATATCATTTTTTTCATCATTGCATCTTTTTCAACGCTTTTTATCCTAAATGTATAGCCTCCAAAAGACCTATTTCTTCAAAGCTTTGGCACTCGCTTGCGACATGCGTTGCCTCGCAAGTTCATGCCAAAGAGGGGCAAACTGTAGACACCCCATTTTTTCGGCTATCAGATTTAGGAGACCCATAGCTTGGTGATTCACAATGATCGAAAAAGACTCAAAAGGACTCCTGGAAGTTAGTTCTATTTCTCAAAATACTCAGAATGACCAAAATGCCCCTGAGAGCCCGAAAACTCCCAAATTTGGACCAAAAGTTTTGGAAACATGCTATGTCATAAGAAAAGTAATAAAATGAGTTTTTAAGTAAAGTCAGATCAAATCGTCAGCTCCCAAAGACCCCCAGAAGTCCCGGAAGTTCCTGGAAAGTTCCCGTTGACCAGTTTGACCAAGGTTTGACCTAGTTTGACCAAGGTTTGACCAAGTTTGACAGAAATCGTCCAAATTCGTCAAAATCATTCTAGATCATGTGGAAAGTATTAAAATGAGTTTTAAAAGAAAATCGAACGAAAACGTCAGCTCCTGGAAGCTCCTAGAGGTTTCCAGAACTTCCCGGGAATCCCAAGTTTGACCAGTTTGACGAAAAGTTGACTTTTAAACCAGAGCACTGTAACAATTTTCAAACATTTTTCATGGATACTAGAGGTCAATAGCTTTCCAATAGTATATCACACATAATTTTTGGATTTAAATCGAGTTTATTATGAATTTCTAAAGGCGAAAAAGGCGATCAAATCGGCTTTTATCACAAATACTGCAAACCTTTTCAAAGTGACCTATCTCCGAACTATTTTTTATGTAAAATAGACTCCATTACCTTTCCAACGGTATATCACAATCTCAATTTGGAGTTTGTATGCATTTTTTGCAAATTTCAGACGAAATAGGGCCTTTTCGCGAATACCGGAACCTCTGGGGGCCTAAACAGCATTATCTGGACGAAGAAGGAGCAGTGCCGCCGTGGCATTGGCCCACTGCCGCCGCGGCATAGGGCCAGTGCCGCCGCGGCACTCGCCCCCAGAACAGTCCATTTTTGTAATTTTGATTGGGGGTCCAAATTGATTAATTAGAAACCAAAACGACGTAGTTTTGGTTCTCAGCTTATTTTGGACCAATGGGAGACCTTTTTATACTTTTTAAAACCCCATTTACCACCCCTCATTTGCCTATAAAAGAAGCCATTTACTTCCATTTAGAGAAGAGACATGGAAGCTTAGAGAGAGCTTAGGAAGAAACTCTAGAGAAATATAGAGAGAGAAAGAGAAAAAGTAGTATTCTTCTTCTATTTTCTCCATCAAAGTGATTTTTCTTTTTACTTGAGTTTACTATCAAAACTTCAATCATCCAAACATTTCTTTCACCACCATTCTTGAGTATTCATGAGATAGGAAGCCACTTCCATGTCCAAATGTCACCATATATGAGTGAAACACCAAGCTACAAGTCCAATATCTCAATTATTATCAACTATTGATTACTATTTGAATGCTTGTTTACTTTGATGTTCATCTCTCTCTTAATCTCATTTCTTTTTTTACTTTTCTTTGATTATTTAGTTGTTCATCATCATCTAGATGACATGTTGTTTGAGGAGAGTGAATCATTATGGATAGTAGCTCTTGACCTTAAAGACATGTTTGATGGATGATGATTCTACCTTCAATACATTCATATGTATTCTTGAAGTCATATTCTCAAACAAAACTATGTTTTGCAAGTAATATTGGGAGTTCTTTGATGATTCAAGGTTGGATGAGATTCTAAGTGGTCACATAGTCATCTCAAGTGTTTAAGTTCATGCTTTGAAAATCTATTTCAAAACCCCTAATCAAGAACTCAAACTCTATTCCAAAACCCAAATCCATTTTCTTCAAGAATGATCCAAAATAGTGAGCTGTTCAGATTCAAAGATTTGTTTAGAATTAAATACTTGAGTTATGATGATGAAACCACTTGGAAACTCTTCCAACGACATCATTGTTCGTCTCTAATTTTTTCCATCAATTATGGAGATGTGAAAGTATTATTTTCGAATTTAAGAAATTCATATTCATAATCTGCCTGTGTTCTTACAGAATGTTTATCTGACTTCTTGCACTTATTCTGGATGTTTTCGTCACTGTACATATATCTTTTCTATTTTTTTTTATGAAACTTGAGTGTATTAGGAAACTCTTAGTATATAATGGTCATCATAAACCATTTCTTTGATTTATGAAAAATCATACAAAATCAGTCAACAGTGCAGCTTTTATTTCTGAGTCATGTGTACATTCTGATTTGTTTCTTTTAATCTGTGATAGCTATTGAGGTTTGGTTTTTTTTCTGTGCATTCTAGACACACTATGGAGGCTCTCTGATTTTTCTTAAATTTTCCTAGGCATGTTTGACCTCCCATTATGATGTTATAAAATAATACATACAGTCTGTCCACTATTCACAGCATGTCACTTTTTGACTTTCACACTTTGATGCAAAACTCTCTTGTATCTAGATGAACCCGTATCCCATGAACATGTTTTTTACCACTTTTACCATGCTATATCATATCATGTATCATCTATCCTCTCATGTATCATGCTCCCATAGATTCTTGAGTTTGGTTTCCAAATAAAACTATGTTTTGCAAATATTTGGGAAGTTCTTGAAATGAGTTAGGAATTGATATTCCAAGTGTTTAGAATATTCATCCAAGTTCTGAAAGTATACTTTCAAAACCCCCATTTCAAAACCCCCCTCTTAAACCCCTCATTTTGATTTCAAGAAATAAACCTTGTGTTTCTCAAAACCCTCAAAACAGTGAGTCATTTAACTTCAAGGAATTATTTTGAGATCAATACTCAATGTATGAATGTAAGACCACTTGTAATTTCTTCCTAACTCATTATAGAATGCCCACGATTTTTGGTTTGACTTGAAAATACTTGAAAATGGCCCATTTGGACCCAAACATTCTCTCCAGATATTCTGTTTTTGCTGTCACAGCAGCTTAGTCCACTTTTAACTTGTTTTACAGAAACCTTTTTCCAAAACGTGTGATCCTAACTTATTTTTCCCTTTAACTTCAATGTCTTAGGGAATGTTCTGTATCATATGGGCCTCTAGATCATTGGTTTTCATTTTCTAAGATTTTTTGACATTTCGGTCGACAGTACGGACTCTGCTTCTGAGTCACCTCTATTGGTTATATGATTTCTCTCAATCTGTGATAGTTATTAAAGATTGGCTTTTTGGGTTATGTTCTAGACACAACAAGGAGGATCTCCATAAAAATTTATGCATTGAAAACATTCCTAACCCCTCTTTTCCATTTTCACAAGACCATGTTACTGTTCTGTCCACTGTTCACAACAAGCACACTTTTACTTTCCCACTTTGATTTGATGCTTACATGCACTCCAAATTAGCTCATGTCTTAGGAAGTAGTTCATACTACATTTGTACATATTCCATGATGATTTCCTTTATTAATTCATACACATTCTAGACTTCTAAGTCATTCTAGGAATCCATGAACACAAAGCACACTACAACCTTGGCACATTCTAGATACACACATTGCATCCATGCAAAGATTTGGGGCTTTTTTGACTCCTAATCTAATAAGATTATAAGGAATGAACTTGATCATATGTTCATGCTTCCCCTCGATCTAATCCTCCTTTCTCATCCGTCCCGGGGATTGAGAG
The DNA here is from genome assembly GCA_033977485.1 of Hydrangea macrophylla. Taxonomy (NCBI): domain Eukaryota; kingdom Viridiplantae; phylum Streptophyta; class Magnoliopsida; order Cornales; family Hydrangeaceae; genus Hydrangea; species Hydrangea macrophylla. Next base: position 3,937,772 of record CM066990.1, on the reverse strand, counting down.
ATCTTCTTTTCTCAAAGATTAACATGTATCATACTAGCTTGCTAAGCATATTTTGATTTCTTTGATTATTTATTTCAAGAACAATTCATGTCCCCTTTAGATTAGGGAAACTTAATTACTTGATATGTGATTAGACAATTTTTCCTAGGTTTGTGCGTGTGATCTTTCACTTTGCATTGTGTGACACTTGGCTTAGATCTTATGAATGATATTTTATCTTTAGATCTTCCATTTCAAGTTTCTTATGGGATGTAATATACCTATCGTAAGTATTAATTGTCGAACCATGCATAGTATAAGATGATTATTTGGATGCTAATTGAGGCCCGTTGAAAGACGGGGTGAGTTGAGAGTGTTTTAGTCGCGACAAAGGCTCCTTCCTCTCTCGTACAAAAACCCCGAGCCAAGTTCTTTGGTTAAGAAGGGCCGGTGCCCTTTATCCATTTGGGTGAGTCAAAATTAGGTTTCTTGGTTCCTTAAAGACCAAGTGGCGACTCTGTATCTGTTTCCAACAAACCTTCCTTTTCTTTCTTTGATCCAAATTAATTTCAAACAAAAACAAAAAGAAGTGGAATTCCGCATTTCCACAGCCACACATTCAAATCTAAAGAAAAGAAGAAAACTTGTCTCAGCTTTTGCCAATCGATTGGGACACTGGTCTATCGATTGGGAAGAATGTCAATCTATTGGTATGTTGACACATACTCAATTTTAGTCAGTAAAATGGTAATCGATTGGGAACATGTCAATTGAATGGTATCAAAAAGTGTCAATCGATTGGGATAAATGGCAATGGATTGGTAACCAAATTTCACCAAAAGGAGAGAAAAGTTTATAGAATGAAGTTTTATTTATTAATACTCTCAAGAAATTCAGGGTATTATAGATAGGCTACGAGAAAAAAAAAAAAACATAAAAGTCAAGAGATGTATAGATAAGGTCCAAAGAAAGACTAGGAAATCATATATGATACTTACGCGAGTCACTTTCATTAGAGGGAAGTTCTTCATTAGCTTACAGCACGGAAAGCGGCGTATCCAGAGGGGGGTTCCACGAAGTCCTGGATAGGGAGACCGTTTAAGGCAGCTGTCAGAGTGCTATCATAAAGGGTCTCAGTCGCTCTTATCAAATCTAGGGGAAGATGTGATACATGGAACACAAGGGCCATTAGAGGCTGTCTAGTCACTCTCTCTCCCAAATATCACTCCTGAGCATCAGAGCTCTCCAATAGTAACCTTATTGGGTCATAACTAGGTGACATCCACTTCTCTGGGGAAATAGTAGCAAGTATGGGAACCCAGGGCTACCATCTGATATAGGGCTCTCTCAAGTTCATCAAGAAATTCCTAAACACGATAAATTCATGAGCCCTGGTCTTTCGCCCAACCCGCTCTTTCTGCCACTTCAGCCCCTAGGGCATGACAAGAGCATATGCTGGTCAGGTCAAAGGTGGCATCATATAGATATACTCGTAGGACCAAATCTGAAAAAGAGAGAATAGAGAAAAAAGGAGAGAATAATGTGAATAATAATAATAATAAAAGAATGGGAAAGAGGAATAGAAAGGGGAACATACCTCCCACGCTCTCCAAAAACCACCTATATAGGTAGGGCAATCTCGAGTTAGCTCTCCCATGTGCCTGTAAAGAATGGACAATCCCGCACTGGCCCAGTCATCCTCATAAATGCGGTCCATGTCCTCCAGAGAACCCAGCAACGCGACCTGGATTTGATCGCCTTCATTGCTCAATAGAGAACACCCTAGTAGATACATGATGAACTCTTTAGCCATATGCTCTTCTGAAAAGTCCTCCTGGTCCTTGAACCTGTCAAGGAACCACTTGGCCATGACCAAAGGCTCATGTATAAGTACTCCTAGCAATATGGCCACTCGGTCCAATTTTGTCGCTACATCGAGCATCTATAAGCACTCACCCCCAAAGGGGATTCCTGTGTTCATACTGAAGTCAAGGGGACTCATCGTCATCTCCCCAAACTCAAAATGGAAGGTGTTGGTGGTGTTCCACCACCGCTTCAAAAGGTTGTGAGTCTGTTGGAGATTGTTGGAGCTCTTGGTCAAGAATTTTAAAAAAAAACCCCAAAACCAGCTACATCAATATAGGCCCTGATAGTCTCATTCAAAGACTTGTACCACTCAAAGCCATGAGTAAGGCTACCATGACCCTTTAGCGACTCAGGCTAAAGCTGTAAGAAGTCATAAGAATTTGATGTCAGTATGCAACAAGCAAAGAAAAAAGAAAGAGAAAGGAATAATGAAAAATAAAAAAAATTGATGAACGATTTTCAAAACACGGTATGTCCGTTTTAATTATCATTAAGCTAAAATTGGAAAATCACAAGAGGACAAAGAAGGGGATGTACCTCTCGTCGGAATGCCCAAGTAGATATATGCTCATCAGGATCTCAGAGTAGAAAACTATGGTCACCGTAAGGAGTGGGCTTCTATTTCTTCCTCCTCTTGCTCGAGCTGCTTGCCATAATAGCCGATGTATCAAAGAGAGAGGGAGATCCAAGAGTTTTAGAGAAAACGGGAAGGGGAATAAAAAAGAAGAAGATAAGTGAATCAAGAGAATAACAACAATGGAAAAGAAATTAAGATTTTGATCGGGGGGGGGGGGGGGGCGACTGACCTATTAATCCTTTAAATCACTGTGAATAAATGGAGAAAAATCTTAAGAAAGTTTTAGGTTAAGGAGATGTTGAGAAATGAAAGAAAATGAAAAGAAAGAAAAGATATAAGTGTTCTGCCAACACCAAATGGCACTTCAAAATCTATGAACGACAGTCACTCCACTCGGAACTTGCTGAGTACTGTTATGACATTTAGTGAGTGCCGTTGCGGCATTCACTAACTGTCGCATTCCATGGCGCATGCTGCAAAATATGGTAACTGAAGGGTTGGATATTTCTCCCTCCAAAATTCAAATAAGTTCCAAAATTTTGAAATCAAACCCCCAAGGTTTGCCTGTTCGCTACACTTTGACCTCCTAGAAAATAAGTTTTCGAAACCATGCAATTCTAGGTCCCTATAAAAGAAAGTAGTGAGTCTGTATGACTCCTGATTTGGAAAATAAGTCAGAATTTTCAACATTCATGTAACCTTAGATCGTGAAATGAATCTTTGAGTCCATGTGACTCTATTTGTCTAATATGAGTGTCCGTGCGACTCCTCAAAATTATAAATTCATTTAAGTCAGGGCAGTCCACTTGTAGAACTAAGAAATTCTTTGAGTCCGATTGACTCTTGTCTTGTTGAAATAGGAATTGTTTTGAGTTTGATTGACGCTCAAATTTAGAATAAGAAAGTTCTTTGAGTCTGATTGACTCCCCATTTTTGAAATTCATTTGAGTCAAATTGACTCCCAATCTGGCAATGGAAATTGTTTTGAGTTGAATTGACTCCTAGTTTTGGAAATACGTGAATTGACTCCCAGGTTTAGAAATTGAAAATTGAATTGAGTATGATTGACTCCTGAATTTAGAAATTTGAAATTAAAGTGAGTCTGACAGACTGTTGATTTTGAAAAATTGAATTAAATTGAGTCTGACTGACTACCGATTATGAAAATTGAATTGAATTGAGTTTGACCGACTCCTGATTTTAGAATTTGAATAGAATTGAGTCTGACTAACACCTATTTTAGAAATTGAACTATATTGAATTGATTGAATTGAGTCTGACTAACTCTTGAAAATTGAATTAATTCTGACTGACTCCTGATTTTAGAAATTTTAAAGTAATTGAGTCTGATTAACTCCTGAATTTGAAGTTAGAGCAAACTTTTGTTGGCACTGGGCATAATGCGCAGAAGTATAGTCAAGTCAATTGTATTTTAAAAGAGCAAATGTATCTGTGCGGGGTCGAAGTGTTGTAGATACCAAGGGTGAATGTATCTATGAGGGGCTGAAGTACTATGGATACCAAGAGCAAAAGTATCTGTGCGGGGCGGAAGTGCTGTAGATACTAAGAGCGAACGTATCTGTGCATTGCCGAAGTGCTACTTATACCAAGAACAAAAGTATATGTGCGGGGCCGAAGTGCTACAAATACCAAGAGCGAATGTATCTGTGCGGGGCTGAAGTACTGTGGATACCAAGAGCTAATGTATTTGTACAGGGTCGAAGTGCTGCGAATACTAAGAGCAAACATATCTATGCGGGGTCGAAGTGTTGCGGATACCAAAAGCTAGCGAACGTATTTGTATGGGGCTAAAGTGCTGCAGATACCAAAAGAAAATGTATCTGTGCAGGGATGAAGTGCTACGGATACTGAAAACAAACCTGCATTGACACCGGGTTATAATGCACAAAGCATAGTCCAGTCAATTGCATTTTGAGGATACAAATCTGCATTGGCACTGGAGCATAATGCGCGAAGCGTAGCCCAGCTAATTGCATTTTGAGAGAGCGAACCCATGTTGACACTGGGGCAGAAGGCGCAATGCGTAGTTCAGTCAATAGCACTTATCCAGGAGGCCGAGGTGGTTATAGATAATAAAAACCCAGGCATTAGAAGCATAAAGCATGGAATGCATCTATAAGCATCCAAACAGTATAATTTCGAATCGTTGCATTGGCATTACATAAAAGTGTGGAGCATAAAATTACATTGGTAACCATCACTGCATAAGCACATGTATCATGATAGGATAGGTGCATTCATCTGTATGTCTACTTGTGCTTGTGTGTGATCCCCTGCTCAAACTATGTCCTGGTCTAATTCCCATCGGGATACGTAGGCAGCTCACCATTGAGCATGACCAGTACAGACCCTTTGTGCCTGTTTTTGTAACGCATCTTTATTTTTACCTGAATTCGATAGTTCGGTCAAAGGCATGTCTTCACAAAGGCTTTGACATTCACTTGCGATACGTGCTACTTCACAATTTCTGCTGAAGAGGGGCATATTGTAGACACCCCAATTTTAACCTACTGTCGAATTCAGGGGATGATTACCTCTAAAATCAATGACGACAATGTCTGACAGAATTCGAGGATCTTTTAAGTAATTCAGATTCTTCGAAAAGTTTCTCAATCTCAAGAATGATAAAATTTGAGAAAGGAAAAGAAAGGAAAAGTAATATTGGGTGTGAAAATACACGTGAAAAAATTGTAGTAATAAATTTGGGTTTCTTTAAGATAAAATAAATTTGGTTCTCAAAATAATAAAAAAAGAAGAGAAGAATTTTGATTTAGAAAAAAAAAAAAGAAGAAGAGAAAAGAGAAGAGAAGAAGAAAGAAAAGAATTTCAATAGAAAAAAGGGAGAAAAAGAATATAGAGTATATATAGATATGTATAATAACTACAAGTAGGCTGGCACACGGCAGTCACAGTACCAGTCGCTGAGTGCTGTGCCGGCACTCGCTGAGTGCTGCACCGGCACTCGCTATGTGTCGCGCCGGCAGTTAGTGAGTGCCAGAATGGCACTCAATGAATGCCGCAGACAATTCACTGAGTGCCACCCGCTGTAACAGTTTATTTTTTTTAAGTACGTATTGAACACCCAAAGATCACACTTCACATGTAAGATTACTTCAAAATTATTGATTTGTCCTCTCCCAATGGGTGTATATAAAGAGGTGTATGCCTCCATTGAAAGGGGGGGAGCTTAGAGGTCTTTCGATTGCACAGTTTTGGAGAATTAAGAGTGAATATTGTGAGAATTGGAAGAAGAAACCATGGAAGCTTGAGAAACTTTGAAGAAGAGCTTGAAGATAGGTAAAGATCTTCATTAAAACTATAAAATCCGAGGATATTTAGAGGTAATCCTCTAATTGTAATTAGTTTTTAGTCTAGATTCAATCACAATGCATAGAATTCTAGGATCTTTTACACAGTTTTCAAAAAGTCTCTTTCCACCTTATTTCATCACACACCACTTGAATTGTGATTGAGTTCCTATCTATTTGTTGATTTGGATCTAGTGGATCACGGATTAAGTTTTGTATTAAGCCCCTTTTTTAAGAGAAAGTTTGCTTTGAATCATCAATTTAGTTTGAACTCTCTCTTCATTTGTTCATACTCTTCTCCTTTTGATAATCAATTTAGTTTGATCTCCAAGGACCATTAATTTGAGAGGTGAATTGAACAAATGAATTTATATTCCTCAAGGATCATATGTTTGGGAGAGGAATTAGATATAGATTTAGTTATTTTCGTAATTCGATAGTTGTGTCCAAGCATGTAAGATTCATAGGATTGTGTAAGTCTTTGAGGTCCTTTTGCTAGATCTTCAACATGAGATCTATGATGGAGATCCTCAAAGGCTAAATCCATGAATCTCTTTAATTCACTATTACTTTGATGACCACAATCATACTTGATCTAGATTTTCTTTAGAATCATAGGTCAAGTTTGAATCAAATTATGAACACCAATACAACAATGGTGCAGTGAATTCATTAACCAACTGTGATCAAAGATTTTTAATTAAATCATGATCCATTGGAATTGAATGAGATCAATTGGAATGTGTTCATAACACAAATATCTATCACTGTAATTTTTATTTTGATTAAGTTTTGTAGTTAACATAGTTAGATCTTAGGATCCATGAACTAGTGACTCTCTGTCCAAAATTTTAGAACATTAAGTCAGTATTGATTTGAATAGATTAGAGCCTTAATCAAGCATTTTTTACTTCAAATCAATTTTTCTATGAAGTTTAATTTGATAATAAGATACTCTAAAAAGATTGAAGTAATTCAGATTTGTTTACTATTTTTAGAAAATCATACAAAATCCCTGGACAGAGAGTTGATAAATTCTGAGTGATGTCTGGTTTTGGTCCAATTCTCATAGATTGGACCGTTTGATCTTTGATTTTTTTATACACTCACAGAGGCATCTTGTATCCAAAAATCACTGAGATCAAACCATGAGATTTATGCTTTTTCTATTTTTGAAAGTCTGGTCTACTCTCTGCAATTTGTAGAATTCTGTGATAGATTTCATAAACATTGTAAGTGATGATCCAAATGGTTTTTCTATGACCCAAGACTTAAACCATGTTTTGAATAATGTTAATTAAGCTTAAATCCAGAGGCTAAATGATCCAAATCAACAAATGATTCATAGCATATTCTTGTTCATGTTCATACATTCGTCACATAAGCATAGATTCTAGCAATTAGGACTTTATTTTGTATTAAGTCAAAATTAGTTGAACCTAGTTGTGGGTTCCTTATAATCATGTTGGAATTGTATCATCTCTATATGGACATTACATTGGCTCTTAGTTGAGACTTGTATATCTATAGAGGTATTGTAATTTGAACTAGTTCGAAGGAATCCATGATTATATCAACTTCTTCAATGTTTGATAGATTTAAGCTAGGAGTTGGGTTTGATGTTTAGGATTTGATATTATATTATGTTCAATGCATGTGGACTAACCCTTTGTTTTGTGGTGCTATCGAAGTATAATTTCTTGACTCTTTTTGTAGTTTATTTTATTTTGATTTTATTTTTGAGTTCATATGCGACACCTTAGAATTAGGATTTGCTTTATGTGTGTATATATCTTCGAGACTCTTTTTCTAGGGTTTTCTATTTTTGTATGCATTGCACATTTCCCATTCATAGCTGGATCCCAGGTAAGTTTCCTTGTTCTCTATTTGCATGTCATTCTGCTTGCTATTTGAACTACATGGTTTTGTATGCTGTTTTATCAATAGCAATCTCGCACCCTTTTCAACATGATTTTGTAATGTATATACCTATGTATTACTTGAGGGCATGCTTAGATTAATAATATGATTAAAAAGGATGTTGAGTAGAGGCCTATCATGAGATAGGATGAAAGGTGGTGTTTTAGTCCGCCGGGCTCCTTCTCCTCTCATTCCATAATCCCCGGACCTAGAAATCTCTGGTTTCCAAAAGATTAGTTTGCTTTTAAAATAGTTTCTTAATTTTCCTTTAAAATTAAGTGTTTCAAAAAGTTAGAAAGCGTGGTTAGCCTTCAATATCCACACTCATGTGTCTCTAAATTCCTACGTATTATTGATGAAATCAGTTCTTGAGGTCGTACCATCCGTTGAATCTTGTTTTGCTTCCACATGCTAATTAAATATTAGGTAAGGCTATACATTGATATCGTGAATCGATCTACTATATAACATCTTGACTAAGTGAAATCAACATGCGATCGGTGTTGAAAAGCAATCTGCTGCAGTACCCTTTGTAATTTTGATGTTGTCTTTGTGTCACTAGTATCTCTTCTCGTATAATCGCAATCTTCTAGTTCATCCTCTCCTATCAAGGCTATATCTCAAGTAAATTGAGAATCCTCATCTCTAGTCCCTATCCAACATACCAATAGTTGGCATAGTCTTTCGTGTAGGGAGGCCAATGATGTCATATAAGGATGCAAATGATGTTGTATGGGGATGTAATTGATGTTATATCTATTCCTGAATAACTACTATCATAGGCGACTATCAATCAGTGCCAAATGAATTGTTTAGGTATCTACAAGTTGTGGCATAGGCTCAACATTATAGAGTAAGCTAATTAGTCTAATCCTCTTACTATCAAATCAAACGAATGCCAAGCTTCTTACAATATCGGGATCATATGTAATACAAAATGTAGGTGCTGAGTGTTGTACCTTCTGTCTATCATCCTTTCCTAAGTTGAGATCAATTATTTGTTCGGCGAGTTTGTCCTCTTGGTACTTGTTACGGTGGAGCATTGTGTTGCGACTCTAGTTTTGGAAAAAACTTACATATATGATCGATTTTATCGCAGTTGAAATACCATATTCCCCATTCATTAGATTTCCTTGATGTTCTGCATTCTTGGGAGTGGTGTCCTAGTATTCCACAATTGTAGCAGATATCTCGTTCCCTGTGCTGTGTTGGAGTTGCTACTGGTTTTGATTCTTTCTTGTCATTTCTCAGTCTCTTGTGCTTCTGGCAGTTGCCTATGTAACTTCTCTTTGTGTTTCCTTGTAAAACATGGTTGGTTGCTAACACAACCTGACTGTTCCTTCTTCTCTGATCCGTTAGGAAAAACTGATCATCTTTTTGGAAATGCTTGATCATATCGTTGCTCTTCACTAATCTGAGTATCGTCTTCCATTTTCGTTGCCATTTCTACCAAAGTGAAAGATTTGTCTAAATGTCCTATAGTCATATGACGGATATGTGGAACTAGTCCTTGTTGATATCTCTTGTTCTTCCTTCTTGGTGTATCGATTATATGCGGTGCAAATCGTGATAGCCATTCGAGTTGTATATTCTGGCACTGTCAAACTACTTTGGATTAATTGTATGAATTCCATTTCCCTTTTGTTCTTCTCAAATTCTGGGAAGTACTTCTCTAGAAATAGAGTCTTGAATGATTCCCAAGTCATCCTTCCTATAGCTTCTTCACCTATCGTAGCTTTCACTGCGTCCCACCAATCCGCTGCTAAGAACGTCAGTTGAAACATGGCCAAGTGTCTTTTCTAAGTGTCAGTACATTCGAGTGTCTTAAATATCAATTCTATCTGGCAAATCTATTGCTCAGCTTTCCATGCTCATTTTAATCCGGTAAAGATTATTGGCTGAATAGCATAAATTTCCTTTAACAGCTTGACTCTTGTCTGACGTACTGGTGCTTCATTGCCGATGACACGATCTGCATGATTGATAACTTGTTGCATGAGATTGATGAAAGCTACGACCATTCCTATTGGATCTATCTCAGGAGGTACTGCATCAGGTACTCCATTTAGCTGGCTTAGGTTTCCTCGAGTCGTTCTAATCATAACGAGTGTTGGTAGTGTTCAATGATGCTATCTACAAATGAAAATCTATTCGGTCAATCACATTCTATGTTACAGCTTAAGCAAAAAAAAAATATGTGTTAACCGATATAAATACTACTATATAATACGATCACATCAAGCAATACGAATACCTCACATAAATAATAATAATAACCATAGAGGTCAGTCTACCAACCTACGAGTACTGCTCAACTAACATGTGAGACCACTCAACTAACATGTTGTAGACACCTCAATTTTGACCGATCGCCGAATTTAGGAGAGTATCACCTCCATATCCGATGATGACAAGGACTGGAAGATTCGAAGTATTCCAAGCTCTTCAGAAAGTTCTCTAAAATGCGGTAAAATTTCACAGAAAAGAGAAAATACCAGGTATTTAAGAGAATTCAGGTATAAAAACACAATTTTCGGAAAAAATCCTCAAGAATCATATGCTTTCGAAAAAAAGAAAAATCTAAAAGAGGGAATCTTAGCTAAAAACGGCACACGGCGGATTGCCGCAGCACTCACTGAGTGCCGCACGGCAGTCATAGAGTGCCGGGTCGGCATTCACCAAGTGCCGCCAACAATTTCTGACTGCCGTTCACTTTTAAAGTCTGTATTTTGCAGAGCAATACGTATGCGTATGCGAATAAGAACAAAAAAATGATGAAGTAAGGCTGACAAAAACGCGGCAATCCAATAATTGCCACGGCATTTGATGAATGCCGTGCGGCAGTCGCGTAGTGCCGTGACGGCAGTCATGAACTGCCGCGGCGGCATTCACGGACTGCCGCGACAGTTTCTGGACTGCCGCGCTGGGCAGCAGTCTGCCTAATTTCAGAAAGTACACATTGTACCACCAAATGAGAGAATTACACCTGTTTTTTGCTCCGAAATTCACCAAAAATACCTGGTAATTTTGCCTATAAAAGAGAAGGGATCTTCCTTTGAAAGAGAAGGAGAGAAAAAAAAAAACAAGAGCTACCCACTACATACAACATCCATCACTTCACCAACATTTTTTTGGGAGAAAAGAGAGTTGAGAGAACTAGAAGAGCTTGGAAGATCTTCAAAGAAAAGAAAACTTTGAGTATAATTTGGAGGTGATCCTCTAACCATAGATTATTCATATACTCTCTTCTTCTTTTGGATCTCTAATCCTAAAACCTCTTGCTATTCTCTTTATTTGTCAAGCAAGCTTAGGAGTCTCTATTTCTAATTCTTCCTTCTTTTTTTTTGTATGTGTTCTTCTCTTGAGAGTCTTGGAGATCTTCAATAGCTCTTTTGAACTCTTGAGTATGATCCTTTGAACCTCATGTAAAGCTTATACTCTACATGAGAGTCAAAATTTGATCATCACTTTGTTTCATATAGGTGGATCCAAGTCCATGCTCATGACTTGGATCCTCTAAACTTGGTATCCAATGAAGTCATCTTTTTTTTTTCCCTCTTGAAACTTAGGAGCATTAGTCATGTCTTTATCTCCCATGACCATCAAATGGTAGGAGTAATAAGTTTGAATTCAAGCTTTGGTCTATAAAGTTGGAGCTCATTGTTTGGAATTTTGAGAAGTTCATTTCATACTTCATCAAAATCCATACGTATAAAGTGATTTTTAGTCTTCAAGGACCATCAAATGGTAGAAAAAGTAGTCCGGTTTAATCTCAACTTCATGTTTTAATAGTTGAGGTTAACCAACAAAGTTGAACTAGCAAAATAAAAACAGTGAGTTCACGAACTGTTTTTGATCAAAGATTTTTAGTTCGAAATCTAACCGTTGAAATCAAGTGAAACCAACGGGAGAGTGTCAATAACACATCGTTTTACCACTGTAATTTTTTTTTGAGGTGGTTTTATGTTTAGAAAGGTTTGGTCATGGGTTTTGTGAGACAACCACAATCTGTCCAGAATTTCAGAATAGTTTCAGAACAGCAAACCGGTTTTAAAATTGATAGATCAGAGCTCTAACCAAGTTTTCATGACCTCTAATAATTTTTTATAAGAACCGTAATGTGTTATGAAGGTTCCCTAAAACGAATGAAGCAATTCCAATTTGTTTGCTATTTTTAAAAAATCATACAAGATCTCTGGAAGGAGAGTTGTAAAATGCTGAGTGATGCCTAGTTTTTTCCACATTCCCGGAGATCTAACCGTTCAAACCTTGATTTTCTTTCTGGGTTAGAAACGAGACTCACATAGTCATAACATATCCAAAAATCATTAAGATCCAACTGTTGGAAGTAGTTTATTTCTTTTGTTTAAGATCTGGTCTGCTCTCTGTAATTCGTAAAAAACTACTACTGTTTTTGCCTAATCTTATTTATTTCAACTCAAATGGTTCCCTAATGTCTTGAGATTCAAATCATGTTTTGAATAACGATAATTTAGCTTAAATCCGAAGGTTAAGTGATCCAAATTAGTGAATAAATCCATGTTTCATTCTTGTTCACATTCACTCATCCATGTTCATCTAAAAATAGGTATTGAATAAAGTTGGATTTCATGCTTGTTAGATCTAAGCTAGGGAATTAGGATTGATTATTTGACATCATATTATTATGTGAAGCATGTGGACTAATCTTTGTTTTGCAGCGCATTTGAGGTACAATTTCTCATCTCCCTTCTAGTTTATTTCATTCCTTGATTTTATTGATTTTTTAACCTCATGCGCGACACCTTAGAATTAAGAGCTTGTCTTTTGTGTATATATGATTAGAGACTTTTTTTCTTAGGATTTTCTTTTGTTTGTATGCATCACACGTTTAAATATCGCTGCGGGATCCCAGGTAAGTTCTCTTGTTCCTTAATGCATATCATATTGCTTGTTACTTGAAATATGTGATTTATGAATGATATTTTGGCCATTAGCAATTTTACACCCTTTGGACATGTTTTTGTGATGTATACGTATATATGTATTAGTTGAGGGTATGCTTAAATTAATAAATTTGATTAAAAGGATGTTGAGTAGAGGCCTATCTCAAGATAGGATGAGAGAGAGTGTTTTAGTCTGACGGGCTCCTTCCTCTCTCATTCCATAATCCCCGGACCTAGTTAATCTCTGGTTTCTAAAAGATCAGTTTGCTTTTAAAATGGTTTCTTAATTCTCCTTTTAAAAATTAAGTGGCGACTAGTTTGTTTTTTGAATTTGATTTTGAAAAGCTGTGGGTAAGAAAAATGCGATATCCACAATCTGGCGACTCTGCTGGGGATCGAACCCAGAATCTCTGGTTTCGCAGACCAGAATTCTGATTTTGGGTTCACTTGAGGATTAGACTTGAAAAATATCCTTTTAATCGAATTAATTAATCTTTGTGTGCATGTTGCATTTCACTTGCATGTCCAGCCAGTCGATTGCACGGAACTATGAACTTGGAGGCTCGGGGCAACCCGGTCGGTCAAGTTATCATGGGACTGTGTGATCACCCTTGATCTCGTACCATGATTTGGTATATTAAGCATCCTATCGGGTGTGTGTCAAGGGTCCCTTATTTGACCAAAACCCAGCCTTTGCATAGTAGTTTCTATAGAACATTTCAATTTTAGGAAATCAATTCTTGATTAGGGTTATGTGTTAGGAAGTTTTGTATGCCCGGAAGGGATTACTTGAGATGATGACGATACTTGCTTGATGAAAGATGAATAATCTTTTAATCACCTTTTAGCAAGTTCTCCTCGTGTTACATGACATTTGGAGGACATGCCGAACCTTGATTATAAGATTATACTTCTTATATCATGTTTAGTTAAGCATCATTGACCTTGTATGCATCCAAATTTATGAAAAGTACAGTAATAATCCGATCATGTGATCCTTCTACCCCGAAAGAATTTTAAATCCATCTTTGAAAGCAAACGGATTTCTGCCATCTTTATTCCAAAGTTTTCAATTGCTCTTTCAAAAATCTTTGGAGTTCACTTTTGATTAAAGCTCCAAACTAATCTTTGGGAATTGTTTTTGAAAAAAAAAAAAAAAAACTCTTCAAAGGAATTTTAAAAGAAACCCAAACATCTTCTAATAAAAGATTAAAAATCTTTGAGAATCATTTTTGAAAAATCTCACCTCTGAGAGGGTAGTAAGGATCACAATGAGAGGAGAAATTGGCGTACTTGACATGAGTGAAGATCTTATGTGATTATGTGCTTATGTGTTAGGATTAGGATTTTTCTTCTTTTTGGCATATAGAGTAGGCACACACGCACACATGCATTGCATCCGCATGATATACAAAATTTTTTTTGTTAAAATAAAGGTAAAAGGTCTTCTAAAAAATTTTTTAAAATTTACTATAGGAGCGAAAATAGCAATTCAAGCGTGGTTTAGGGACCCCACAGCAAGGCTAGTAAGGAGAGGACGTGCTGACATGGCCAAAGAGAGAAACAACGAAGAAATGTCCGGTTTAAGGGTATTAGTCGAACAGCAATCGGAACAGACGAGAAGACAGGCCGAGAACATGAACCGCATGATGGGAATGATAGAAGAGCTGAATCGCCGACCACCACAAATGAATCCGCCTGTTATAGACCCGCCTTTGGGAGGAGGGGATGGGGATTGGTTCGACGATCAGGAAGCATAATGGAATGACGCACTAAGGGCCAACAGGGACAGAGAAAAAGATGAGAAGGAGAAGTTGCTGACTGAGAAGATAGAAAAGTTGGAAAGGGTAATGCGCAAGGCTCAGGGAGTGGATACCTACCTAATGGAACTGGAAGGGTTGTATGACGGAGTACGCGAAACACTGCCTGCCGGGTTCAAAATGCCAGTTTTTGATAAGTTTGATGGCACCGGGAATCCTCGCAGTCATATCCAGATGTGCTTAGGAGCTTTTCAGCCTAGCGGTCTAAGCACTACCATGATGGCCGTTCTATTTCAGCAAACCTTAACAGGAGCTGCTCTAGCGTGGTGCCTTACACTTGAGCCAAGCAAAACCAGAGTTTGGGAAGAAGTCGTGAAATCGTTTGTGGCCCAGTATGAGTACAATCAAGACCTAGACGTCACTGTTCGAGATCTAGAAACAACCAGGCAAGGGAACAAAGAATCGTTTGCTGAGTATCTGAGCCGATGGAGAGGGAAAGCCGCAAAAATGGTACAGAGCCCATCAGAAAAAGACCAAATCTGAATGTTAATGAAAAACCTGCAGCCAGTCTATCAAGAGAAGATGAGGTTTCAGTCAATCAACACTTTTGCCGAGGTGTTCGATGTGGGAACCAGGATAGAAGACGCGATTCAAGAAGGAGTGATCAAGAAAGAAGAACATCCAAACCGGTATCGGAGGCCCAGTTATGGATCAAATGGAGGGCATTCAGGGGGTCACTCTGGCCCCACCGATGTCAATGCACTTAGCGAGCCGGAAAGAAAATTTGATATCACCAGAAACCATCCAAGAGGAGGAGGGGATAAGCAACCAAGAAAATTCTCAGATCTGGGAGTATCATTGTCAACCGCTCTTGACAGGCTGTTAGCGAAGGGGCATCTCCGTCAGTTGGAACCACGACCTCTGCCAAGTCCGCTTCTGCCAAATTTCCAAGGGGACCTCTTCTGCAAATTTCATCAGCAGAAAGGCCACTCGACGGATCGATGCATGAGGTTAAGGCATGAAATCCAAGACCTCATTGACAACAAAGTGATATCCGAACCGCCTGTCAAAGCCCCCAATGTCACCAAGAATCCTCTGCCAAACCATCGTGCTGTGTCGCCGCCGCGGGGCCTTTATTTCTTGGAGATAGAAGAAGCAACCTTTGATCCATCTAAGCTAATAACTAAGTCTGGGGCACCAAGAAAACCATACCTGCTGCTTAAGGACTCAACAATCTGTGCTTTGGGGGATCAGCTAAGGGAAAATGAAATGGAAAAATCAGATTGGTGGATCCAAGAGGACAACGAGCAAGACGTGAGCCGGGTGGAGGATGACCTTTGGTATGAAAGCGACAAGGAAACAGAGGTGTTAGAGAGTACTTTGAAAGTTAATTCGGAAACCAATAATCTATGGATGAGAGAAGAAGTCAGTCACTTGACCCGGTCAGGCAGACACTTCAAGCCGCACGAACTGGAGGAAGATCACCCGGGGAGGGAGCTGGAGAAAGGAAAAGGGAAAATGAATGAAGAAGAGGAAGAAGACAGGGTTCTAAGGCAAATGAAGAAGACTCAGGCTAACATCACTGTTTGGGGGTTGCTGATTGCCTCCAAACGTCACAGACAGGCGGTTCTAGATGCTCTAAACCAGTCTGACGTATCTATCGACAGCACCCCGGAGGATCTCATAGGACTGATCGGCAAGATCCCAACTTTGACTATTACCTTCTCGTCAAATGACCTGCCTCCGGGAGGGCCCGTGCGCAACAAACCGTTATATGTCACCGTCAAGTGCTTAGGGAACGTCGTGCCTTCCTGCCTGGTAGACAATGGATCAGCCCTCAATGTATGTCCTTTCCGAACAGCTAAGCGGATGGGTCTAGACGAGTCAACATTTGCACCATCTGGGCAAAGGGTGAGAGCCTACGATAATACCCAGAGAACAGTTATGGGGATAGTCCTTCTTCATCTCACTGTTGGCCCTTGTGAAAAAGAAGTTGAGTTTCAGGTCATTGACATACCCGCTTCTTTCAATCTTCTATTGGGGAGGCCTTGGTTGGACAGTTTGGGGGCCATACCATCGACAATCCATCAGAAGGTTAAATGCATTTGGGAGAATAAAGTCCGTGACATCCTCGGGGATAGTTGGAATCAGTTGATCGAAGCGTCATCTAGCGCGCCGGTTTTAGAACTTCAATTGCAAGAAGAAGAAGCGAAGATAGGAGGGTTCGAGTTTATCAGCATGTTGGAAGAAGAAAAGCCGAGAGAGTTTCTACCGCTCCATTTTGATCAGCATGCCAGTCCAGTGGTCGCAGGGATCATGAAGAAGATGGGCTTCTTTCCGGGATTCGGATTGGGAAAGAACCTTCAGGGCCTGCCTGAGTTTCCAAGAATTCCTACTCAGACTCACACTCACGGCCTGGGGTATCAGCCAACGAAGAAGGAACTAAGGGCAAAGAAGAAGGCTTTCGATGCGCCGCTAGACCCTTACCTCAAGACGCTCAATGGATACTTCGTGAAGGAAGGAGAAGACTTCCCCTTCTGTGGTTTCCCAGAGCCATGGGTGGACCAGAAGGACAAGTGCTTAAAGCCGGGGTTCGAAATCTTTTTCTCCCACGAATTCTCCAAACACAAGGATCCGTTTCTGCAAGTGCCTGAAAAGCCTGTTACTATCGACGATTGGATCGGTGTACTAGAAGGACCAGTCATGCAGAATCTGTTGAGCAAGGAAGGGGTAGAAGTCAAAAGAAAAGGGGAAGAAAACAAGGGTTTGGAGGTCAAGGACGAGGAAGGAAATGTTGAGGATGTGCTGGAAGAGGATGCGTTGGAAGAAGAGCTGGAACTAGAAGAGGAAGAGAAGACAGACACCAGAGGACTGCCAGGCTGCATCACTATGGAGCTCAAGCAAGGAGCCAACAAGGAGTGGGTCCTTGAGTCTAGTGATAAGTATCCCCCTCACCCAGAGTCTGTAATGGCCCAAATGAGGCGTCTTACTATTGCTATGTCTGTTGTAATCACTCCTAACAAAATCAATGAAAGTATGACTGATTCCGCCTACTCGAATGCGCTTAATGAATGTGATGAATGTGATGATCATGGAATACCTAATGAATTGCAAAAGTTAATTGACAAAGAATCTGCATGTAAAATCATTGAGGACACTCTAATGATTAATCTAGGAAATGAAAATAATCCTCAAAATGTCTTTATCGGCTCAACACTTAGCAATGAAGAAAGCAAAGAACTAATCAATCTATTAAATGAATTTAAAGATGTTTTTGCATGGTCTTATAATGATATGCCAGGTATCGATCCAAAGATAGTCCAACACCACATCCCTCTCTTTCCCAATTCGAAACCCATAAAACAGAAATTGAGGCGAATGAGGCCAGAATGGGCACTTAAAGTAAAAGAGGAGGTTGAAAAGCAACTAAAGGCTGGATTCTTAATGGTCACCGAGTATCCAGAATGGATTGCCAACATTGTACTTATCCCAAAGAAGGATGGTCGTGTTAGGGTTTGCGTTGACTTTCGAGATTTAAACAAGGCAAGCCCTAAAGACAATTTTCCATTACCCCACATCGATGTGTTGGTCGATAACACTGCGGGGCATGAGCTTCTATCTTTCATGGATGGATTCTCTGGGTATAATCAAATCCTCATGGCACCCGAGGATAGGGAGAAAACCACATTCATCACTCCATGGGGGACATATTGCTATAGGGTTATTCCATTCGGACTTAAGAATGCAGGTGCGACCTATCAAAGGGCTGCCACCACTTTACTGCACGACATGATCCATAAGGAGGTGGAAGTGTATGTGGACGATATGATTGTGAAGTCCAAAGAGAGGGGGGGCACCTAG
This sequence comes from Hydrangea macrophylla, assembly GCA_033977485.1. Classification (NCBI taxonomy): domain Eukaryota; kingdom Viridiplantae; phylum Streptophyta; class Magnoliopsida; order Cornales; family Hydrangeaceae; genus Hydrangea; species Hydrangea macrophylla. The sequence continues at coordinate 3,919,555 of CM066990.1, read as the reverse complement.
AGGCTTTGAGAAAATTCTTTGGGAGATTGAGGGAGTTTAAGATGAGGCTGAACCCGCAGAAATGTACCTTCAGAGTTACCACAGGAAAGTTGTTAGGGTTCCTTATTACCCAAAGGGGGATCGAAGTAGACCCAGCCAAGATAAAACCCATAACCGAAATGAACCCACCAAAAAATGAGAAAGAACTGAGAGGGTTCTTGGGGAGAATACAGTTCATTAGCCGCTTCATTTCCAAACTCACCTTGACCTATGATCCATTGTTCAAACTGCTTAGAAAAGGAGAAAAATTCAAATGGGACGCCCTTTGCCAATAAGCCTTTGACAAAATCAAAACCTACCTCCAGAACCCCCCTGTCCTATCACCACCATCACCCGGGAAACCATTGTTGCTTTATCTCTCCGTATCCGAAGATTCGATGGGATGTATGTTGGCCCAAGAAGGAGAAGAGGGGCACGTGGAGAAGGCCATTTATTACTTGAGCAAGAGAATGATCGGATACGAGTTGAAGTACTCTCCCTTGGAAAAAGCCTGTTGGGCCTTAGTCTGGTGTACCCGTCGCCTTCGCCACTACATGCTAGCATTCCCTATGATCTTGATATCCCAAATGGACCCACTAAAATACCTATTCAAAAAACCCGTCTTGACCAGTAGGATTTCCCGTTGGACCATGATGCTGGCTGAATTCGATATCAAATATGTCACTGCCAAGTTCGTGAAAGGGAGGGCTGTCGCCGAGTTTTTAGCCGATCTCGCTGTGGAATCCGAGGACGAAGGAGAATTCAGGTCCCCAGATGAGGGAATAATGGAGGTGAAGGAGGAGTTGTGGAAAATGTACTTTGATGGAGCAGCCAACCAATTAGGTTACGGGGTCAGAATCATTCTCATAGCACCCGATGGGACCCCTACCCCATTAGCTGTCAAACTCAAATACATCTCAACCAACAATACCGCGGAGTACGAAGCCTACATAATTGGGATGGAAGCGGCTTTGGCTTTGAAAGTCGGACGGATTGATGTCTTCGGAGATTCCAATTTGATCATATCCCAGGTCCGGGGAGATTGGAAAGTAAAGCATGAGAAACTGAGACCTTACCATGATTACCTGGAAAGTTTGAAAGTGCAATTTCAAAAAATTTCTTTTTACTACCTCCCTCGTGAAGAAAACCAATTAGCCGACTCATTGGCTACCTTGGCCTCGATGATCCAAATCCCCTCCAAAACTACCATGATCCCACTATACATAGAAGTAAGGAAACAACCGTCGTTTGAAATGGTCGCGGCCGTGGAAGACGAAGAGGAAGTACCATGGTATGAGGATGTGTGGAAGTTCATTAAAGAAGGAGAATACCCCGAGGGAGCCTCAGAAAAGGATAGAAAGGCAATTCGGCGGTTCGCCGCTCAATTTGTGATCTATGCAGGTAAGTTATGGAAGAAATCCTACAACGGGTACAATCTAGAGTGCCTATATGGAAGGGAAGCTAAGAGAATGATGGAAGAAATTCATGAGAGTGTGTGTGGGCCCCATATGAATGGGCACATGCTAGCGAAGAAGATCATCCGACAGGGATACTATTGGACAACCTTGAACAAAGACTGTTGTGAGTATGTTAGAAGGTGTCACAAATGCCAGATTCATGCAAATCTAATGCACACTCTGCCGTCACAGCTTTATAGCATGACCACCCCCCCTTGGCCGTTTTCCGTATGGGGGATCGATATCATTGGTGAGATAGTTCCGAGGGCTTCCAATGGGCACCGGTACATAATCGTGGCGATTGATTATTTTACAAAGTGGGTAGAGGCAGCCTCGTATGCAACTTTGAAAGCCAAAGATGTGGTAAGTTTCATCGAGAAAAACATAATCTGCAGGTATGGGGTCCCGAATGAGTTTATCTCCGATCTTGGCAGTCATTTCCAAGGAGAAGTCATCCCGCTCTTGGAAAAGTATAAGATCACTCGTCACCAATCATCCCCGTACAGGCCTCAGACGAATAGAGCAGTAGAGGCGGCAAACAAAAATGTTAAGGCAATCCTGGGGAAAACGACGGATACATATAAGGATTGGCATGAAAAGCTGCCATTTACTTTATGGGGGTACTGGACCTCTGTCAGAGCTTCAACAGGTGCTACGCCGTACCCATTGGTCTATGGAATGGAGGCGGTCCTCCCAATTGAGGTAGAAATACCCTCTCTCAGGGTCTTGGCAGAGTGCGAAGTAACCGAATCAGAATGGGTACAAGGAAGGTATGAGGAGTTGATGTTACTCGATGAGAAGAGGCTGGCCGCGATCAACCATACTCGGGGGTACCAGAAGAGGATAGCCCGTGCTTTCAACAAAAAGGTCCGCCCAAGGAAGCTTGCTGAGGGTGACCTTGTCCTCAAAGAACTGAAAGTGCCTGTTTATGACCCTAGAGGAAAATTCAAACCCAACTGGGTCGGGCCATACATCATTAAAACTCTCCTTTCCGGAGGAGCGGCTTATCTCATGGACCTGGACGGGGTTGAATTTAAACAACCAATTAACCTCGATCGCCTCAAGAAGTATTTTGCTTGAAACCTTTCTTTTCAAAGCCTCCTACCTTGATGAACTACGCTTGACCTGATTCCCGCTAGGGGGTACGTAGGCAACCTACTTGGTTGGGTTACTTAAATAAAACCGCCCGAACGGCGTCTTCCTTCATACCTTGAACCGAACTACTCGGGACCTGACGCCCACTCGGGGATAAGTAGGCGGGCTCTCCAAAGTCCTCGGTTCACTCAAAAAAAAACTGTGCTAAATTAGGGGCAAACTGGCGTTTGCCCAGAACTACTTCAAAGCCCTAAAGCCAGGGGTAAACTTCGTTTGCTAGCCGAAGAACCCAGATATCTGTCTGAAACCCGTCTTTGGATCTCCTGGCTATCAAGATACACACTATAAAGAAACAAATGAGAGTGCATGGTATAGAAAGAATGAAGCCTAAAGCAAATTCAAAGCAAGGTAAAGAGCCGAGAAAAGACATTTAAAAGGAGAATTCTTCATAAAAGATTAATTGAAGGGGGGGGGAACACTTTGATTGAACATGTTAGAACTTTCCTAAAAGATAACAACACTTTTTGAAGAGAAAAATAAGGAAAATCACATTCAGAAGCGTAAACAAAGAGTAGACAGGGTCTGTCAGAAAGTTTTGTAAAATAGCAAGCTTTTCCCTGTTTTCGTCTACTTTATTATGCATGTGTCCGTCAAGCTCGCCTCGCAACCAAGGCTTGGATCTCTAGGAGATATTCGGTAGTAGGCGCAGTCAGAGCAGGAACCCTCGGGAAAGGAGTAGCCATTCTTCTGGGCCAAGCCTCCATGAAAGCCTTCACAATAGAAGGATGCAAAGGGGACCCCCTGGTGAAATCAGCAGTCACAGATTCAGTAGCATCTTGCACAAGTCCAAACTGACGGACAACTCGGTCAGGAATGTAGAAAGTCATAGCATGCAAACCCGGCAGCTAGATACCAGGTCGCCCAGGGAGGCGTACATCAACAGAGCGACAGATCCACGACGGACAAACCCAACAGATGTCACTAGAAGAGAGGCCCTGAAGCCAACCAAGCCACACGTCGACGGACTGAAACAAGCTGTGAATCTCCATGCGATAATAAGGAAGTGACCCACAGAGATGGGAAGCATGTATGAAGAGGTCCAGACGCTCCATGAGCCAAATTTGCAAGACAAAAGGTGCCCCAGCGGATAACATGACCCCAGTAGCATGAGCATGGCCCAATCCAATTAGAGTTTCACCAAGGACTAGCATAACAACACTTTTCATCTCCCGCAAACTGCAGGCGATGGGTATGAGGGTGTCCGAGGATGATCGAAAGAGAAAGTAAGAGAGCATAGCAATTGACAAGGCACTACGTCGAATGATCTGATACTCACCATTGTAAGGGTCCCCTATGGGAGCATAAACAGAAGAAAGGCGCTCAAAGTCGATTTGCCTGTCATGAACAAAAGAGCCCGCCGCATTCCGAGACATGTGGAGAAGGGTGGCTAAGTCCCGAACATACCCGGCCTGAATCTGAGGAACCATCAATTCAGCAGAAGGATCCGTGTGGAGAATGGCCCTAAACTCCTCAAATAAGGGGCAAATCTCCTGAAAGCCGAAACGAGAGACATTGAGAGCAGGATCCTAACATTGGACGGCGGCGCGAAGTAGACCCTCATTTAGATTCATCTGTTGGAAAGAGAAGAGATCGTTTAGTCTGAAGCACTCAAAATTGAGCTTGTCAATGCCAGAGAGAGTTTCCATCCATGGGAAGAGGATTTAAGAACTAATGGGGGTCATTTGGAGAGGAAATGAGAAGAAATGAGAAGTGTTTTGCGGAACTTTGAGAAAGAAGGGATATAAATAAAAGAATAAGGCTGTCTACCTACCCGCGGTACTCGATAAAGTGCGACGGCACTCGATGAAGTGCCGCGCGGCAGTCAGTGAATGCCGTTGCGGCACTTACTGACTGCCGTCGCGGCTCTCACTGAGTGCCGCGGAGACCTAATCGAGTGCTGTTCTAAGTTTTTCATTGGCCAGGATTTGTTTGTAACATGATCAGCCCACCTGCAAACAGAAAACTAAATGAGAAGCAATAAAACGTGTGCATTATGCAGCACGTACAAATACATTCATTCATTTCATTTATTTGTACATTCCAAAAGATAAAAGAAACAAGAGCATTCAAAGATAAAAATAAAGACGGGATCAAGCCATGATCCCACATACGGCGAGAATTGGACCAAGCTATGGTCACACATAGGGTGAAAAGCAATAATGTAATAATAAAAGTATTAGGAATGCCTATCCTACCAACTATCAGGGAGCAACCATCAAAATAAAGCATATATGTATATATACAGTCATCCACCAAAATAAAGTATAAATCCTCTCAAAAACAAAAAAATTGATAAAAGCAGGATCAGCTCCGACCCCGACCCCGGCCGCGAGTCTGACGAGTCGTGCGCCTAAGAGGCTCCTCCTCTGACTCGGTCCCCCTGCCTCCACCACTCTCTCCACGTCCGCTGCCTCGGCCTCTGCCACCGCTAGTGCCCTCGCCGCCGCCTCCGCCACGCCCAACACCGCTACCTCCGGGGGCATCGCTGAGAGGGATGCCAAACTGCTGGAGCTGCCCCACCTGCTGGGACAGGATCCTATTCTGCTCCATCTGAAATAAAAAAAGGGATAAGTCCAGGAAGTGTTGAAAAGGCAAATGAAATACTAAGAATAAAAGGATGCAAAGATCATACCTGGGCTCTCAACTGGGTCGCAGCAGTCACTCGAGCCCCCTCAGCCTGAAAAACAAGAATCAAGAATAAAGAAGAAGCAATCAAAGTCAAAATGAAAGGCGGGGAGAAGTCCCTTACCATCCACTCTCACCCAAGGACCCACTGTCGCACGCTGTGGGCATACGCCAAACCCTCCTTCGCGTAGGCACGCGGGACGATGTCATAATGGATAGGAATAGTGGGGGCGCCCCGTGATAGCCGGGGGATCGTCGTCACGTGGGGCTCACCAAATGAGACGGTCGACATGGTCCAGTCCCACTCGGGCAAGGCAGGAGGTCGAACCGCGGCAGGAACAGGCTGCAAACAAAAGTAATAAAACATGAATAAAGAATGAAAGATAATTCATAGAAAGGTTGAAAGAATCTTACTCACCCGAGTCACTTCCATCAGAGGGAAGTTCGGCATCATCTTAGCGGCACGGAATGCCGCATATCCGTCGGGGGGGTCCACAAAGTCGTGAATGCTCAAACCTAGCAGAGCAACCGTGAGCTCGCTACCCTGGAGAGTGTCCGTGGCTCTCATAGAGTCAGGAGGAGGGAACGGTACGAAAAAACCAGGGGCCGCCAGTGACTGCCTGGTCACTCTCTCTCCTAGATACCATGCCTGGCCCTCTGACCCACCATCGAGAAGACGCCTCGTCGGGTCATATCCAGCCGACCCTCGAATCTCCACACGAGCCTCGGCGAGCGCCCTAAGCCACGGCTGCCAGTGAACATGCTCCTCCCGTAGGTTCGTCGGGAAGTTCCTGAATGAAACAAAATCGTGGGCCCTGGTCTTCCGCCCGACCCTATCCTTCGCCCATTTCAGCCCCTGGGGCATGATAAGGGCGTCCGCCTCACGCGTCTTGGGAGACATCATACGAAGATACTCGTGACACCAGATCTGCGATAATAAAACAAAAAGGGGGGGGGGGGGGTTAATCTCACAGTTCAAATAAATTTCTGAAAGACGCAATAAGTAATGAAATATAGAAAAGGCATACCTCCCACGCTCTCCAATAGCCACTGGTGGAGGCCGGCCTGTCCCGGGAGATATCACTCATATGCCTGTACAGGATAGCTAGCCCTGCACCAGCCCAATCATACTCCTCAACCCGGTCCAGGTGCTCCAGGGACGCCACCAGGGACACAGCGATCCGATCACCCTTGGTGCTCAACAAAGAGCACCCCAGCATGTACATCAGAAAACCTCTGGCCATCTGCTCGTCTGTAAAATTCGGTTTGCCCCGAAACGTGTCCATGAACCATCGCGCCGTGACCAAAGCCTCATCCGGGACCACCCCCAACAAGGGCTCCACCAGGTCCCACTCCGGGTCCGTCAGGTGCCGCAATCGCTCTCCGCCAAAGGCGATTCCGGTAATCATCGAGAAATCCAAGGGCGTCATCGTCATCTCGCCGAACGAGAAGTGGAAAGTGCTCGTCGTATCCCACCACCGCTCGGCCAGCGCGTGTATCTACCGCAAGTCGTTGGAGCTCTTTGTCAAAAGTTTGACGAAGTCCCCAAACCCGGCCGCGTCTACCAAAGCCCTCACCGTCTCACTAAGCTGTGTGTACCACTCATACCCGTGGGCAAGGCTGCCATGCCCCTTCAGCACTTTGGGCTGCAGCTGCAAGAAAGAATCACAAATTTTGATATTAGTAATTGGATAAAAGAAAGGGTAAATAAACAGATGGCAGCTAAGGACAAGGAAATGCGACATAAAAGAGGAAAGAAATGAAATAAAATAAAATAAAATAAAAAAAAAATAATAATAATAATAATGAAATCTAAAAATACTCGCAGAAATTGCACAAACGTGGCGCTCGTTTGCGTTCAGTTCAGCTATCCTAGCAAGGTTTCGAAAAAAAAAAAGAAAAAGAAAAGAATGACTTGTTTTCAGGAATACATACGAAGGTGCAAAAGAAATTTAAGCGCAGTTTTAAAAAGAGAAGTCCGTGAAACTCATAAAGAGGCGTAATTTGAGTCGCAAGCGGTCAAGAATCGATTTTGGATAATAAAAGGCGTTTGGAACGCTCCAGAAAATTTGCGAGTTTCAGTGAAGGAGAATAATAAATTGATTGATTCATTGAGCATGTTATTCACGGAGTTCGAGAAAAGTAAAATGAAGTGCGAATAGAGTACGCGTAAAAAAAGATGCAAGCATAGCATTCACATTTTTGAAATGAGACATTCAAAGTCGTGATTCACAATACGTTCTAAAAAAAATGAGAAAAGAAAAATTGAAAAGAGAGAGGTGAGCGTTTACCTCACGCCTAAACGCGCGGACCGATAAGTGCTCATCGGGGTCCCTCAGTAAGAGTGTGGCGTCCGGATGATGAGTGGCCGTGTATTTGGCCTTCTTCTTCCTCCCTGACCCGCTCGCCATAATCTGTCAAAGGAAGGGAGAAATTCACGCGTTAAATTCATGAAAAACGCAGGAAAATAGTGAAATAAAAGAGATTAAGCAAGTATTGATCGAGCAGAATCCAAGCAAGAAAAGAAAAAGAGAAATTTTTTCTCCAGAGAGATTTCGAGAGAAAGGAGGTTGAGAGAATGAGAGAAATGTAATGAACCCGGCGGTTTAAGCCACTGCTGCATAATCGCGGTACTCGGTTTTACGTGCGCGGCAGTCAGTTAACTGCCGGGCGGCACTTGCTGAATGCCGCAACGCAATTCGTGAGTGCCGCACGGCAGTCACGGACTGCCGCGATAATCCGCGTGTGCCGCGGTTAAGTCGATTCAAAAACCTTCATTTTTCCCCCAAAATTCACATCAAGTTCCGAAAATTGGATTTGAGGTACCCAAAATTTGCCCTCGTTATCTTTTTTGCCCTCGGGGTCGCTTTTAGGTACACATTGACTACAAATTTTGAAATTTAAGAGTATATATGAGCCTGTGGACCTCCCAATTCTGAAAAGTGAAAATGTTTGAGCCCGTGGGCTCCCAAATCTGAAAAGTGAAAATATTTGAGCCCGTGGGCCTCCCAATTCTGCAAAGTGAAAATATTTGAGCCCGTAGGCCCCGATTTTTGAAAATTGAAAAGACTTCGGGAATATAACAGACTTATATTCTCGGTGCTCGCAACAGATTTGCGTTAACCCCCGTTTTTGGGAATATAACAGACTTATATTCTCGGTTCTCACAACAAATTTGCGTTAACCCCCATTTTTGGGAATATAACAGACTTATATTCTCGGTTCTCGCAACAGATTTGCGTTAACCCCCATTTTGGGAATATAACAGACTTATATTCTCGGTTCTCGCAACAGATTTGCGTTAACCCCCGTTTTGGAAATATAACAGACTTATATTCTCGGTTCTCGCAACAAAGGCAAATATCCATTTCTCATTATTCTACACAAAGGCAAATATCCCATGGATCCAAAGTACACCTATCTCATTATTCTACACAAAGGCAAATATCCATTTCTCATCTCTTCATACCACTATCCCATGCATGCTGACCACATGTTGTGCAATGTTCATGCTCTAGATACAGGATTTACCATATGCTCTGCATTCATCATATCTATGTAGGAAAAATAGGTTTAAAATTGTTTTAAACGCGCAGCGGATTAATCGAGTTACAAAATCTTTTATTGGTAGCCTGGATCTACTACTTGTTAACTCTATGGATGCGTAGAATAAGAGGGAGAGAATGCGATACCTTACGGTCTTGAACCTAATTCTGAATATAGCTTCCTTTAGCAATATCCAGCAGCGACCTCTAGGTGATCTTCACTCTTATGTCTCCTCGAACGCTTCCCGGAGAGGCTGCAGATAGTGGGATCTCTAATGGAGAGGATGAAGAAGGTTTGGGAACCCTAAAACAGTTTCAGCAGCTTAGGGACGTTAAAAACAAAGAACTCTTTTCCCTGGACGCAGCTGCCCTATTTATAGATTCCCACAACCGACCTTATTTTCAATCGATCGAAGTGAGTTCGATCGATCGAACATTCGATCTATCGAACGAAACTCGATCGATCGAACCTGCGTTGACTTCAATCGATCGAAACAACTTCGATCGATCGAACCAGTCTTGACAGCATCCTCATTTGCCCTTCCAAGCATTCTGGCGGAGCTAAGAGTGGAACCTCCTAGGTTCTTAATTACTGGCTCCAATCAATTATTATTCCATCTAGTCAATACTCTTAACTAAGGAATCAATAATTGATCAATTATCATTAATGCCACTATAAAATGATAATTGTACTCCAGTGCATAAGAACATAATCACACATACATAAGTGATTGCTAGACTTGTATAATATGATACGGATGTCCCTCTACCAAGCAGTATTCGTATCTATCATTGGGATGTATGTTTTAAGATACTGTCGACCCAATAGATAGTACATCTTATATTCCTCGAGTATCATTCACTACGCTTGGATTACTAAACATGTCAACAATAACACTTTGTTGACAAGGCTGGCCAGCTCTCAGTAATCACTCTTAATGACATTCTCGAGGGAATGCTTACTCTTTGTTTTATTAAAGAGGGTAAAATTCCATCTTGACAATATATGTTCCCAACGTTGCATACTTGATTTACCCAAGATACCCAGGTGTTGATCTTGCAAGACCTCACTGATTGGTAAGTCAAAGCAACCAAGCATACAACTTGCGTCCATAACTGTCTCAGGATTAAGGATATGTATCCCTATACAAGTTTTGAGTTCCTATTGACGGTGACAGCATTTAGGTGTCAATAGGTTTAACTCAGGTCCATCAATGCACCGAGTGCACTAGCATATTAACCAAGAGTCAAAGACTCTTATGAATGAGATTCATCATTCTACCCCGTAGACGTTAATCATGCTACATTGTATACCTGATAAGTTATCCAGACTTATCATCCACTGTGACTTATTTGAAACAACAAGGATTTGTGATTCATATCTCACATGTGTAGTCACATACACAAATGAACCACATACAATGTTGTTAAAGGATTTCAGTCTAATATTCATCTCATGAACTAACATGCATAAATGCATTATGATATTCCATTGTCCAACTATCTGGTTTGAGTGCATATTCCCAACAAACTCCCACTTGCACTCATAACCATATAGTGTTAAAACAACAATAGCATTATCTATGTGACTTGTCAAAATCCTTAACCCGTAAGGTTTTGTAAAGGGACTGATGATCATCGACTGAAACAATCCATAGTAGAACATCTTCATGTTATACTATATCCCTAGACAAAAGACGTCACCAGACATGTATCCAGTAAAGCTAATTTGAACATTGTCCAAAACACCATCACCCTGCATATATCCTCTAGTTCTTTCTCAAGCCCTAGAGAATATATACTTTATGATAGTTCAAAAAACTGAACATTCATTTGGACTGATATCTGTGAACAACCTAAATGGTATAACAGATATCCCATACTTAACATCACATATAAGGCTTATCAACAGCGAAGGCTTTATGATATACCTTTCATGCGACCTCTTTCATCTTGCATCCTAAGATACAAGTCTTGAAAGACCAATAAGTTATGTTCAAAGGTGAAAACAAAACTTTTATCGAAATGTTCTACATTGAATCTAGCCAGCAACTTTCCGATATAGAAGTTTGAGATAATCTCATTATCTTAACTTTCCGATCTTGAATGAGCAAAAATCTAAAGATTATAGCTTGATGTTGTCAGAATCAAGATATAAAAGTATTCTTTACTTTTCAAAGGATTTGCAGTGTGGAAGTAAAGGTCGAACCCACAGAGATTGATTACTACAACTACTTAATTTTAAAACCTAAGTCTAATTAATTAGGAAAAACGGAGTTTGATTTGGATTTAATTAAACTAATAACAATAAAAATAAATCTAAACTATGAAAGCAATTAAAATTGTTTTAATAAATATTTAAGGGAACCTAGGATTGCAAATCCACCACTAGATTCATAATAGGAATATTCATGAATTACTTTAACTTATTACGTTGGATGAATATGGGGAATTGTAGCTACAAGCCCAATTCCTCCGACAAGAAGATAATCATGGTTCAAGCACCAACATAATCCATCTGCGGATAGCACGAATTATCTCACACTAAACTAGGGTTGTGATCTAATCCGTCTAACCTAGGCATGGACTATTCGGATACTTGATAGCACGAATCAATAAAGCACCATCACATGTAAACAATCTAAACAAGCACAGCAAGAATAGATCGTTGAGCACATCACAGTCAAAATAGATCTAAGACAAGAATAAATTCCGAAAGCAATGATTTAATCAATAGTAGTACGATTTATTTATAAAAATCCTCTAAACATGTGACTGTCATCCATACATAATAAAACTAAAATAAAAGCATAAATAAAACCCTATTACTCATCTAGGGCTTCATTGAAACCCTAGATCAATGATCTAGCCGTCCATGGAAGTAGTAGATAGCAAGAGGTTGATGGAGGAGGCCATGGAAACCCTTGGTCTTCTTCTTCTTCTCCTTGCTCCCCTCTCTTCAATGGCTGGAAGTATGGTTGTAGAATGTGTGTATAATAATTGCCAACCCTCTAATTGAAGTAAAATAGAGTTTATATAGATTTACAACATGTTTTGGAAGCCATTACAACCCGAAACGGACTGAAACGCATGTAATTTACAGTCTGGACGTCGTTTAGCAGTCTCGTTGGCACAGGAGTCTTCAGTATACTGAAATACGCAACTTTTGTTTTTGGGCATATCGCGCGAGCGGGTCGCGCGAGCGCGACATTTGGCTTTCGCGCGCGCGGATCGCGCGAGCGATTCTGGGGTTCTCGCGCGAGCGATTTCTCAGATTTCGCGGGCGCGGATCGCGCGCGCGACTTGGTTTTTTCAGCTTCTTTTCTTCTGCTTTTTCACCCTGTTTAGCCTGGTTTAGTTGATTTCATCCAAAACCTGTCAGAAACTAGAAAACAGAGTAAAAATATACAAAAACAGAATAAAAAGGTACTAACAAATGCTCGTTAAGGTGTATAAATAGGATTTGTTCTCTCCCGATCACACCCCCAAACCTACATTTTGCTAGTCCTCGAGCAAAACTAAAATAAAAACTACTAATAAAAAATCTATTCCATTTTCGTATGGATCACGATTGCATTTAGCGTATGCAACAAGCCTTTTAAACCCCTAGGTGTCCCTAGTCGGACGAGTGAAGTCTCGTGAGGGTTCTCGTCAACAAGTTACCCACAACCATCTTTATTAACTTATAAATTTAAAAAATTTTATTCAAACGAGAAATAAAACAATCAATACTCCTTATTATACAACAAAGATTCGAAATAGAATAACGAACATAAAGAAACGGAATCAAACGTCTACCTACATCATGAAGAACAATCTCAAGCACATGCATCATATAAATCAATAGAGTTCCTCATAAGATTGCACGTGTGTGATGTGGTAGTCAAATGAACACGCGCTTATCCTGAACTTGGAATATAACCCGGATGACCATCTAACTATGTCTGGACTACGAATCTCACAATGTCAATTACACTCTCAAATGAAACACTTAGAAACAGGTGTAATTTTTCTAATATATGGGAGCAAAGGAAATATATTTTCAAAACAAGAAATGCTCACATATGACTCGAAAAAGACGCATGACACGAAAAACAGTAGTCTCATGGCTAAGATGCCAATAATCAAGAGAAATTAATCATTACCATGTTTTAATCCCTCTCCCATCGTTTTCATATCCAAACCATGTTTCCTAGGATCAAATAGGACTTTTAAAGGTTGTAATGTGGCTCAGGTAATGAAAAAGGATAGAACGGATTAATTGGGTAGATTTAGAATGGCATTATAAGGCATGTTCGATCTCTTTCATTCATCTTTTCTACCAACTTTTCATCTTTTCTTTCTCTCCATTCCTTTTCATTCATTTTCTTTCATTTTTTTTTTATTTTCAACCCTTTTTCCTCTTTATTTTTTTTTTTCAATCTTTTCTTTTCCTTTTCGTTGCTTTTGAAACGAATATTCAATAATTAACAAGGCAAACCCCAAACATCAACTTATCTTCTTTTTCTTCTTCTTCTCAATCACACATCGCCTTCACAACACTAAAAGGTGACGAATCTTTCAGTGGTGAACTCCAAGTTGGTCAAGTTGGAGCAAAAACAAGGATAATGGTAATTTAAGAAAGAAATGGCATTTCAATGGCTCAAAGGGCGAACTAAGGAAATTTTTCATTTATTGGTCATAAACAAAGAGGGCCTATAATCATGTCCTATGGTTATATGGTTTTTCAGTGTTTACAATGGAAGATTATTTAGCATGGTAACAAATATTTTAACTTGACTATCAACCAAAACAAGAATACTGAGACTAAACAACAAGTAGATGCGCTATTTCAATGAAATTCGACAAACACAATATGTATTTATAACCCTCTAAATAGAAAAGATAGGCTCAAAAGCTCACCGGGTCTAGTCTCCACCATATGTTATCTAGAAATCCGAATCATATTATAGTTCACAACCAACATGTATTCAAGCGACTACGTGCAGTGCATAGTTCATGTGCAAATCTATGATATAAAACTACGATTCAAATGATACATAACCTAAAACGTTTCATCATAACTTTAGCAAACATTTAATCACATATTCTCTTGTTTATCATTCTATAACAAATCACATTACATAACAAGAAGTATCGACTAGCGATTGCAAAACCGTAGGTAATATCGTCACACTTATTGTAAATTTTAAAATTTTAGTGCATAATGGCGTACATGTGTGTGCATACCCCCAAACCTAAACCTTTCATTGTCCCCAATGAAACAATAAAACCAAAGAAAGGAGAGTACATAAGAAAAGAACGATAATACCTCGATCTGGACAAGCATAGAACAGGTGAACACACAAGCATGTGACAATAAAGTTCAATGTTACCTGTTACTATTCGCTAAACGAAAAGAAACTAACAAAAATATTAAAAGTAAATGAAATCTAAATACAAAATATAAATCGATAAACTAATCAAAACTAAATTAAACTAGCAAAAGGAAAAGAAATAAAACGAAAAAGTATAAATGTAATAAAGAAAACAACGACCAAATTGAACTAAACTGAAACAAATAAACAAAACAGAAACAAAAACATAATCAGAACAAGTATGGGGGAAAGATACAGAAAATAAAAGAGAAAAAACAGAAATTGGGGAAATCACGCGAGCGGTCCGCGCGAGCGGCCGTCGCGCGCGTGAATTCCCAAATATTTTTTTTTTTTTAATCAATCTCGCGCGAGCGAGGTACCTCGCGCCCGCGAGATCAGGCGCGAGGAGATCCTGAGGCCTCATAAAAAGAAAACAAAGGAAAAAACACTAAGGGGCAATCTCGCGCCAGCGGGCCGCGCGAGCGACGTCTCGCGCGAGCGGGCCGCGCGCGCGAGTTTTGTGTTTTCCATTTTGTAACTAAAATTATGTGTATATTATTAAAATACATTAATTCTAACCCCTAAACCTATCCAGAATGTCTAAAACAGACACAAACAGACCCGAAAACGCCCAAAAACAAGATAAACGGATGAAAGAAAGCTTGGGTTGCCTCCCAAGAAGCGCTAACTTTTACGTCTTCAGCTAGACCGTTCTAGCTCAAGATTTTATGGAGGCCGTAAATCGGACTGTGAACCCTTTAAAATGTCAGGAAGAGGCCGATGGTACGCATAAATAACATCGCTTTGAATTAAGTCGATTAACGGTTTGTCATTATGTTCGAATCGATTTCTTACCTTTCGAGTAGAGTCCGCATTAGGGTCCACGGGATTAGGATTCATCCACTCATCATCATCCGCTATATCGTTTTTGTTACTCACGTTTATTTCTTTGGTAGGCGCAATATTCCGTGTTACCTCACCTTCCACCTCACATAGGGAATCGTCGTTTTTAAGAGGTTGATCCATAGCGTTAAAAACGTTCAATTTTAAATTCATGTTCCCAAATGACACTTTCATTACCCCCGTCCGACAATTAACACGTGCGTTAGCAGTTGCTAAGAATGGATGGCCTAGAATGACAGGAGTGTGTTTCCTAACATCTAGCACGGGTTCAGTGTCAAGGACCATGAAGTCGACAGGATAATAGCATTTATCAACTTTAACCAAGACGTCCTCGACGATTCCTCTAGGAATTTTAATAGAACGATCCGCTAGTTGAATAGTAGCGGTCGTAGGTTTCAGTTCACCTAAACCTAGTTGTTTGTAGACATGATAAGGTATGAGATTAACACTAGCTCCTAAGTCGCCAAAAATTGATCTTGTCAGAATCAAGATATAAAAGTATTCTTTACTTTTCAAAGGATTTGCAGTGTGGAAGTAAAGGTCGAACCCACAGAGATTGATTACTACAACTACTTAATTTTAAAACCTAAGTCTAATTAATTAGGAAAAACGGAGTTTGATTTGGATTTAATTAAACTAATAACAATAAAAATAAATCTAAACTATGAAAGCAATTAAAATTGTTTTAATAAATATTTAAGGGAACCTAGGATTGCAAATCCACCACTAGATTCATAATAGGAATATTCATGAATTACTTTAACTTATTACGTTGGATGAATATGGGGAATTGTAGCTACAAGCCCAATTCCTCCGACAAGAAGATAATCATGGTTCAAGCACCAACATAATCCATCTGCGGATAGCACGAATTATCTCACACTAAACTAGGGTTGTGATCTAATCCGTCTAACCTAGGCATGGACTATTCGGATACTTGATAGCACGAATCAATAAAGCACCATCACATGTAAACAATCTAAACAAGCACAGCAAGAATAGATCGTTGAGCACATCACAGTCAAAATAGATCTAAGACAAGAATAAATTCCGAAAGCAATGATTTAATCAATAGTAGTACGATTTATTTATAAAAATCCTCTAAACATGTGATTGTCATCCATACATAATAAAACTAAAATAAAAGCATAAATAAAACCCTATTACTCATCTAGGGCTTCATTGAAACCCTAGATCAATGATCTAGCCGTCCATGGAAGTAGTAGATAGCAAGAGGTTGATGGAGGAGGCCATGGAAACCCTTGGTCTTCTTCTTCTTCTCCTTGCTCCCCTCTCTTCAATGGCTGGAAGTATGGTTGTAGAATGTGTGTATAATAATTGCCAACCCTCTAATTGAAGTAAAATAGAGTTTATATAGATTTACAACATGTTTTGGAAGCCTTTACAACCCGAAACGGACTGAAACGCATGTAATTTACAGTCTGGACGTCGTTTAGCAGTCTCGTTGGCACAGGAGTCTTCAGTATACTGAAATACGCAACTTTGGTTTTTGGGCATATCGCGCGAGCGGGTCGCGCGAGCGCGACATTTGGCTTTCGCGCGCGCGGATCGCGCGAGCGATTCTGGGGTTCTCGCGCGAGCGGTTCGCGCGAGCGATTTCTCGGATTTCGCGGGCGCGGATCGCGCGCGCGACTTGGTTTTTTCAGCTTCTTTTCTTCTGCTTTTTCACCCTGTTTAGCCTGGTTTAGTTGATTTCTTCCAAAACCTGTCAGAAACTAGAAAACAGAGTAAAAATATACAAAAACAGAATAAAAAGGTACTAACAAATGCTCGTTAAGGCGTATAAATAGGATTTGTTCTCTCCCGATCATAGCTCGCCTCACCGAGATCATAAATATCAAGTATACTGTAGAAACTTAACCTCAATCATTGATAACACTACTTTAACATCTCGCAATGATAAAGATGTCATCAATATGAAGAACCCATGATCACCACCACACTTCCTTTGCGCAAGGATCCTTTCATCCATTTAAGCCACATTCATACTTTAGACGAATCCAAAGTATTTTGACCAACATGTCAAAACAGATGTCCTTATCTCTGGATGATTGCTTAAGTCCGTAGACTTATGCAAATCATATACCAGAGCTTCCTTATCATAAAATTTCAATGCACAAGGAGATTTTAGCAACGCTAAGAATTCTCCTACTAGAATGAAGTACCGATGTAGGAACGGATGAAGAGGTAGTAGATTTTAGGTCTAGAAGATTTATAGATTGCTTTAAGATATAAATTACTTTACTCTTTTATATTATCTTTCCTTTGCAAAATTTGGTCTCCAACCAACTTTTGTTTTCTCTGGAAACACTACAAAAGTATTATACTTCTAATCTAGATTTTAAAGGCTCAACATTTCTTTACACCAAAGTGCTAGACATCCTTATCCAAAGTTACCATGAGAAAGAAGTCGCATTCTTTTCACAACTTTGGGGATGTCTATCGAAAAGATTCATTTTGAAAAAGATCCAGTATATACATTGTAGTTCCATCGAGAAAAACAAGGAACGGTAGTAACTCTAAATAACTCATCCCATGACCCAGTCATATCTAAAAGAAGAAAGTTCCTTCTACCTGCTACACCATCCCGTGGAGGCGCACTAGGTGTAGACTGTCGAGAAAGAATTTCATTCTTATCTCTCATAGACAATAAACGCATTAGACAGATACTCACCATTTTGATCAAATCAAAAGGTAACGATATTCTTTTACCAATTACTCTTCATTCCAAAACTTTTGAATTTCTTCAAAATTGAGGATGAAGATGCAATAAGTAAATGTATATCAGTATCTAGAGTAGCCGAAATTACTTTTCAACTCTAATGTTTATTGGCCTACATACTTGAGTATGCCTAATTCTTATAAGTCTTTGGTCGTGTGATCTTTCAAAAGGAAAATCACCTGATCACATTACCCTCTAAATAGGATTGACAAATAGGCAGTGGTCTTAGCAACCAAAAAAGTCTAGGATCCAATCCTCTACTTCCTATTTATCCTATTTAGATTAATATGATCTGATCACGTTTACTCTCTAAATAGGATTGACAAATAGGCAATGGTCTTAGCAACCAAAAGAGTTTAGGATCCAATCCTTTACTCCCTATTTAGATTGAATGTGATCTAACCTCTAAACCAAAAAGTTATAGAATTAGTTGAAGGTGCTATCCTTTTAGATGGTAAAATACCATGAGTCATTTAAATACTACATTAGATAATATATGAGAACAAGAGTAAATAGGTGAGATACTTACTTAACAAGTTATTTAGATCACATAAAAGAACGCTTTCTTTTAATCAAGAATTTCAGTACCAAAATCAAAAGAATAAATATTATTCATTAATTCAAACCTAAAATCCATCTAATAACTCCATAAGTTTTATTACAATATGAAACTACTAATCTAATAGCAACTCTTGCATCAGATCCCAAAAGGCAATCAAGATCTTCTAATCACTGCACATTCTAATTTTCCAATCCCCTTGCCTTTTGGCAGTCAAGTATTCCACACAGTTCCTTTTCCAATGCCCTCTCACGCCACAATGGAAACACTTTTCTTTTGGCATACCACCGGCCTTTCCCTTTCCAAGTCTTGCCTTCTTCCTAATAATTGGGTTAGGCTCACCTATCCTTGAGTCTTGCTTCTCCTTCTCTGAACTTATGCTCTTAGGCTTAGTTCCAGAAGATGAAGCCATTCCAATGTTTTTAACATTTGACTCCTCTTTGACTATATCCATCGTTGCCTCAAGAGAGCTCATCAATTCACTTGTTGAAAAAACTGATTTACTCATTTTAAAAACCTTTTTAAATTGAGTGAATGATGAAGGCAACGAATGCAAGATTATGTCAACTTGAGTCTCACCATCAATGTCGGAACCTAGAACTTCTAGTACATTGAAATAAGTAATCATTTTAAAAACATGCTCTCTTATAGAAGTTCCTTCCAACATTCTGGTGTCCATGACTAACTCCAAGGCTCTAAGCCTTGCAATTCCACTCAGCTCCCCAAACATCTCCTCGAGGTTCAATATTATAGCACGGGCAGTGTTCAAAGGTTGATGTTGCTGCTTCAACACATCAGACACAGAGTCTAAGATGCTAGAGCGAGTTATACCATCAAATCTTATCCACTGCCAATATTGATCTGCAAGATCAGTTGGGGTGTCATGGCATGGAATAGGTGGACAGGGAATGGTAAGAACGTATTTACATCCATTAGCAGTAAACAATTCATCCAGTACCAGTTTCCATTCAACGTAGTTGTTTCTAATTAGCTTATTCTGGATCATGGTTATAGCAAGTGGGCTAGACATAATGAATCTGAAATACAATATTGTAACAGAATTACAATATGGAAATCATGAATATGACAATTTATATGATACATTGAAATTCCCTTAACCAACTCATTAATTGTCTTCAGGATGTCAAGCCTATGATATTAAGTCTCCGTGTGGCGATCATAACCTCATAGCCTGATTGGGAAACCCATCACGAATGTCATGCAACTCTAACAAAACAATTCATGACTCCTGAACTTTTGATCTCTAAGTTTCTGGATAATGCTCCGTGTGGAATCCCTTACCCATAGCTTCGCTAGTGTTTACCATTAACTAGAATCCAATGACAACCGCCTCAAGTAGTGCCTCAGTGTAGTGGTCACCCTCTAACGTGTCTCATTGATTCTATCCAAAGGAAGTTCATATCTAGTAACCAATGAATAGTCTATCCTCCGTATGGAATGATCACCCATGGCTGGGTGACACAGAATATACTACCTACCTTACAATGAACCGTTTATGGAAGACCGTGGGAGTTATAAAATAAGTTCCTCTCCCACTAGATTTTTATAAGAAGTTCATATCTGGTAATCAATAAGAAATACCCTCCGTATGGAATGATCACTCATAAATGAGTAACACAGAGTATTCTCATACTTACAATGAACTAATAGGAATTTTTCAATTTGAAAGAAAAAAAATGTTTCTTCACATTGCCCATAAACATCAAGTGTTTACTAATGTGTTGGAAAAAGGTTTTAAATTTAATTTTAGAAAACTTGTTTTACGTACATGCAAGTAGTAACAATATATAAAATGCCAATCACAACTAAGCACATAAAACAAAATACTAAAATGAAATAAAAACATTCAACAATGCCTCTATCTCCCATGGCTCTATCTCCATAGAACCTTCTTCTTGGTTTGATTGCCTCCGACTCCATCTTCATGGACAATGGCTTGCTCCTCCATCTTCACGGAATTTCTAAATCTATTACATTGGTCCTATGCTCCTTTCGAAGCTTACAATTTATCTAGAATCAAAATATCAACATCAAAATAAAAGGCTAGGGAAACCGGTGTGACTTTCCTTTTCGTAGGATTAAAGTCGCAGCGCCCTTTACACATGCCTTTAAAACCAAACCAAAATAATACATTCATCATTCACCAATCTCAAACAATTAAATACAAAATTTAAAAGTCTTGGTGCCATGGGAGATAGCGGACTAAACTTGCTGCAAAAGGGTCAGTCGCATGCACACCCACGCATATATAACAAATAAATGTATCATTGGAACCCCTAATTGATTCACATAGTATATAAACTCTTTACATACTGAATTAGAACTTAAAACAGCATCACAATTCTCTGTCACACTTCGATCGATCGAAAAGGTTCGATCAATTGAACCTTTGATCGATTGAACATAGTTCAATCGATTGAACTTTCAGTTTCACAGAATGTTTTGAAAAACTTACAGAATAAATAAAAATTTAAAGTAAATGTTTTAAAACCTTTAAATCTATAAACTGAACACCTGGACAAAAGAGCAGTCTCGATCGATCGGCCAACATTTGATCGATCGAACAGAACCAAAGTTCGATCGATCGAAACTAGTTCGATCGCTTGAGAACAGATGATGTTCGATCGATCGAGACTACTTTGATTGATCGAACCCAACTTGCATCCAATGCAATCACAGATTTGTATTCTGCTGCATAAACACTGCAGAAACGGATCTGTGATGATGCAGTTTTGAAAACAGTCCTAAATTCAACATGCAAATCAAAATTAGTGTTCCAAAACGCATCTATAGATCCAAACAAGAGAGGCTCGGATACCAATTG
Source organism: Hydrangea macrophylla (assembly GCA_033977485.1). NCBI lineage: Eukaryota > Viridiplantae > Streptophyta > Magnoliopsida > Cornales > Hydrangeaceae > Hydrangea > Hydrangea macrophylla. Next base: position 3,898,348 of record CM066990.1, on the reverse strand, counting down.
TAGGAAAAACAGGTTTAAAATTGTTTTAAATGCGCAGCGGATTAATCGAGTTACAAAATCTTTTATTAGTAGCCCGGATCTACTACTTGTTAACTCTATAGATGCGTAGAATAAGAGGGAGAGAATACGATACCTTACAGTCTTGAACCCAATTCTGAATATGGCTTCCTTTAGCAATATCCAGCAGCGACCTCTAGGTGATTTTCACTCTTATGTCTCCTCGAACGCTTCCCGGAGAGGCTAGAGATGGTGGGATCTCTAATGGAGAGGATGAAGAAGGTTTGGGAACCCTAAAACAGTTTCAGCAGCTTAGGGACGTTAAAAACAAAGAACTCTTTTCCCTGGACGCAGCTGCCCTATTTATAGATTCCCAGAACTGACCTTATTTTCAATCGATCGAAGTGAGTTCGATCGATCGAACATTCGATCGATCGAACGAAACTTGATCGATCGAACATGCCTTAACTTCAATCGATCGAAACAACTTTGATCGATCGAACCAGTCTTGACAGCATCCTCATTTGCCCTTCCAAGCATTCTGGCGGAGCTAAGAGTGGGACCTCCTAGGTTCTTAATTACTGGCTCTGATCAATTATTATTCCATCTAGTCAATACTCTTAACTAAGGAATCAATAATTGATCAATTATCATTAATGCCACTATAAAATGATAATTTCACTCCAGTGCATAAGAACATAATCACACATACATAAGCGATTGCTAGACTTGTATAATATGATACGGATGTCCCTTTACCAAGCAGTATTCGTATCTATCATTGGGATGTATGTTTTAAGATACTGTCGACCCAATAGATAGTACATCTTATATTCCTCTAGTATCATTCACTACGCTTGGATTACTAAACATGTCAGCAATAACACTTTGTTGACAAGGCTGACCAGCTCTCAGTAATCACTCCTAGTGACATTCTTTAGGGAATACTTACTCTTCGTTTTATTGAAGAGGGTAGAATTTCATCTTGACAATATATGTTCCCAACGTTGCATACTTGATTTACCCAAGATACCCAGGTGTTGATCTTGCAAGACCTCACTGATTGTTAAGTCAAAGCAACCAAGCATATAACTTGCGTCCATAACTGTCTTAGGATTAAGGACATGTATCCCTATACAAGTTTTGAGTTCCTATTGACGGTGACAACATTTAGGTGTCAATAGGTTTAACTCAGGTCCGTCAGTGCACCGAGTGCACTAGCATATTAACCAAGAGTCAAAGACTCTTATGAATGAGATTCATCATTCTACCCCGTAGATGTTAATCGTGCTACAGTGTATACCTGATAAGTTATCCAGACTTAGCATCCACTGTGACTTATTTGAAACAACAAGAATTTGTGATTCATATCTCACATGTGTAGTCACATACACAAATGAACCACAGACAATGTTGTTTAAGGATTTCAGTCCAATATTCATCTCATGAACTAACATGCATAAATGCATTATGATATTCCATTGTCCAACTATCTGCTTTGAGGGCATATTCCCAACAATCTATTCTTTAATTGGTTACTAGCATGTAGTCATATTCTGTTCTACTATTCAGTTCAGCAATATCATTTTGTAACAGTTAAATAGTTCATCTTGTTACAACATCACATTCTCTCTTAAATTAACAATATCGCACATTGAAAGCATGGATCAACATTTAAATAGCAAAATAGTATGTATTATAAACAACAAGAATTAATCATGTTTAGTGAGGTTCGATCGATCTAAGTCCTTTCGATCGATTGAGGAAAAGTAGTTTTGATCGATCAAAATCCCTTCGATCAATTGCGAAATAGCAAGTTCAATCGATCGAGAATAGTTCGATTGATTGAGAATTATCTTCCACCTAGAACCTTGGCAGAGATGAACTAGTGTCTCAGGGTTACTATATACATGTTCGAAACAGACATACAACATCCTAAAATCATCCCTTGAGTGAGTTAATGAATTCCCTTTCTCTTCTAACCCAAGAGTATATATATATATCATACACATACACACACACACACACACACACAAGGTTATATATATATATAACATACACACATACACACACACACATATAAAACTCTCTATCTAATCTTTAAACTGTTAAACACCCCACACACAATTAATACACATATATATAGGCAAGATGGAGGGGCAGGTGGCAGACACAGGGATAAGAAGAATAACACTTTCGATCACTTGAACAAAGTTCGATCAATTGAAAGCAGGTCGGTCAGGTTTGAACAATTAAAAGATTTTCATTCACTTGAGAAAGTGTCTACGTCACAGAATCAGGTCGGCAGAGTTTCGATCGATTGAAACGAGTTCGATCGCTTGAGAAAACAAAAGTTCAAGCGATCGAGAAGACGTCGATTGATTTAGAAAGGTTCTACACCAAGGAGCATACAGGGTCTTATTTATATGACCATGTATCCAAAAATATAGGGTGTTGCATAAAGTATTTGGGAACTAAATTTATGATTCAAATAAAAAACCATAAATTTAACAACTATTTCATTAGTTCAATTCTAGCACAAATTTCCAACCAAGTGCTACCTAGTATATATACACGTGTTTATATATTGTTCACAAGCTTATAAATGAGCTTTTTCATGAGCACGAGCTTGTTCATGAACATCCATGTGTGCTCAAGCTTGACTTGTTTATTAAACGAGCTTGGTATTCAAGCTCGAACTTGGCTCATTTATTAAATGAGCCGAGCTTTTATAGAGCCTTGCTTCGAACTCTTATTGAGCAGCTCAGCTCGTATACACCTCTAGAGACACTCTCTGAGAATGTTTCTACAAATCTCAAAGTTTCAAAAATATTCATGAATGTCTTTGAAAATCATAAAATTGCTTTGAATGTTTAAGATTCACAGACATTCTACGAACAGCAAAATTTTAAAAAAAATATATATATATAAAATAGAAAACTTTTATATCGAGTATAGGTCTTGTTTTAGAGATCTTGATTTTTTGTTTCAAATCTGTACACTTTATGACAAGGTACTGAACACCAGACTGAATTAATTCAGTCAATAGGCTATTCGGACTCACAAGACCGAAAGCAAGAATAATAATAATAAGTAAAGTGATGATAGAAGGATGCTTGGGATGCTGAATCGGACATAGAGGCCGATGGACAAGGTGGTGTTAGGAAACTAACTGATTGTTGGCACGTGGTGATGGAGCCCACTTCCTTGTTTTGCTGGGTTAAAACGTGTATGGCAATTATGGCATGGAGTACTGTATCAATGGTGTTGCTTATGGTCCATTTGTGTGGTGAGTATTAAGTCACAACAAGTACAAGACAATTAATAATGCATTTTTACATGTGACTGCTGCAAAGTTAAAGAGTTAGTAGGGCCCACGATATGGCTGTTTGCATGAGGCATAATTGCACTCATACAGTGGCAGTTCTCATGATCAACTTGGCCAAGCCCGATATTGTGAGAAAGGTAATCGGTCTTATAGGCAAGCCCGATACCAATTTTTATGGAATAATCGGGTTTTAGGTAAAATATGGCCATTCAAAATTTTACTTGTTTTCATTTTAAACGGCCAGGGGGGCAATTGTTTCCACCTAAAAAATACATTTTTTAAAGTCAAAATTGGTAGAGGCCGATTACAATATTTTAATCGGACATAGAGACTGTTTGCGTAAATTAATAGTCAAAGTGATTGGTTCAAAGTTGGTAGGGCCAAATGACTTTTGGACGCTTTTGCAATAGTCGGGCTGACATACATATTTTAATCGGGCTGCCTCACCAGACCGATTTATCAAAACACACTCTCATTAGCCCGATTAGAGTTATTGCCATAACTTTTGATTGGCAACATTAGTGGGCCATCTTAATTTAATGGTCACTTTATTGACCATTTATAATTTTGATGATATCTACACAATTCATTCGGACACAGCCTAAGTCACTTAAAGAGATCTAACAGTGGTGGGCCCAAGTCATTTGGGTGTCATTTTAATCAATGTCAAGACAAGGTGTCCAATACACATGGCTTCACCGATTCATTCGGACGGTTGGCAATCGGGCTTGGTGGTTTTTGGCTTTCCCTTTATTTGTTTACTTGTGAAAAGACATGACCAATTTGACATTGCATCACGTCACTTAGGGAGTGGTTGTCAAAGATGTGGGACCCATGTCAATTATGTGAAGAATGAAGAAGATATGCCTCCAGACTCTTCTCAATGCTCTATGATTGTTTCGGACTGTACACCACTCCCAATGATCGGACTAACGTATGTTTGGCAGTACGTCAATTCAGTAGCTTTGGAAAGTTGGCACAGATTTGGTCAAATATGGGAAGAGCATCAGTCTCTACAAACTCTCTAAAGTGATAATTATTTTATTGTGATAAGAAAGAATATTATCAGATTAGGAAGATAATATTTTTAATATTATCTCTTATGGAAGGATAATATTTTGTGAGATAATATCAGTATATCTTTTGCTTGGAGGGGAAGTAAGCCGAATAAAGCCAATAAATGGACCAGATACAAGATATATATGCATATACATATATGTATACGTTCAAAGATAAGGAAACTTCTATCTGATATGGAAGAAATTATCAAGAGCAGTTTATGGAAATAAACTGGTATTTTTTACCAGATTATTATTCATCAGTTATTTCCTACCTTATCTAGGAGACCTCCATGGCCGCTATAAATCAACAGGCTGGCCTAGCTATCAAGACACTCCGCGTCACTTCGACAAAAGCATCCCAATGCATTCTAAATAGCACTCCTAGCATTCTTTTTATTATCCTGGGCTTTCTTAGTTACAATTACATCCTTGTAATTTTCTCTTTCTTATTTCAATTAAATAAAAATGCTCTTTTTATTTAATTTCTCTTGCTTGTGTTCATCACTTGCTAGACTTGTGCGCTTCAGCACTGTCTAGGGACCTTAGGTGAGGGTACTTTCCTACTCACCTTTCACAATCGCCTGTTAGATGTTAGATTTTCAAACCTTGTGTATCACTCACACAAGTGCTTTTAGGAAATTTTGTGTTATTAGTTTGGGTCTACCTAACAAGGCTCTGGCACGCCCGAACCAAAAATATAGCAAACAATTTGGCATGCCCGGTAGGACAGCCAAGTGATGAGCCATGCATACACTGAAGCATGGCTACACTTCTACAACAACCTGGTTGGTTCGCGGAATGAGTCAATACGCCAACTTCACGAAGAAATCTATCATTTTTTACATGATGGATATTGGAATGAAACTGGTCATCTTTACAATGAGATAGACCATTTTGAGGCCGACATGCGATTTTTTAATCAAGAAATCGGCCTCCTCAAAGCTTCGACTAGAGCTGATGAACTACCGCCCGAGGGAAATTCATTCATATCTCTAGACGATTTTCTATACGGTGACTGGCGAAAGAAGCAACTTTGTGACAACATTCATCGTGCTCTTGAGGATATGAAGGCGCACTCGAGAGAACAGCAGGCAAGGCTTAGCCAATTTGAAGAAGACACGAAAGCAAGCCTGGCAATACTAGAGGCTCAAGGGCAAAAGATCGAACAAGTTTTGAAGTCACGACAACGGCCCGAGAAGGCCGATATTACCACTCTAAATCAAGAGACCGATGACTTTGGTCATTTTGATTCCACGCTGTCCAAACCACTCGGGAGGCAAGAAGATGGCGAAAAAATAATTTTTAAGGAAAGGCCGAGTGATCTTATATCGACCATAGAGCTCCTCACCGTCGTTGAAGAAGACGATGAAGCGCGCGGGGGGCAAATTCAAGACGAGCCTCAAAATTCTATTGAGGCCGAAGATGAAGAGTGTGATAGGCCGAGTGATCCCGAATCGGCCATAGAGCCTCCTAGTGATGAGGAGGATGATGATTAAGACCCCATTACTGACGAAGAAATCGGTGATGAACCGCACGGGAGGCAATCTTCGCAGAGACCGGTTGATGCTAAATCGGTCCATGAAGTTTTTAAAAATATTTCTTTGAGGAAACTTAGCCTCAAGGAGTTGTTCAAATATTTCGGTCTTGTTGTAATGACCAATTATTATCTTTATTTTAAGCCAATTAATTATTTGGCTTGGATTGATCTACATCCACGATGGCTGTGTGGATGTCACCAAAAACTAAATGTTATTTGGTGGTTATTTCTGCAACAATGGTACTATCAAAAGACTGACAAGGTACTGAACACCGGACGGAATTAATTCAGTCAATAGGCTATTCGGACTCACAAGACCGAAAGCAAGAATAATAATAATAAATAAAGTGATGATAGAAGGATGCTTGGGATGCTGAATCGGACATAAAGGCCGATGGACAAGGTGGTGTTAGGAAACTGACTGATTGTTGGCACGTGGTGATGGAGCCCACTTCCTTGTTTTGCTGGGTTAAAACGTGTATGGCAATTATGGCATGGAGTATTGTATCAATGGTGTTGCTTATGGTCCATTTGTGTGGTGAGTATTAAGTCACAACAAGTACAAGACAATTAATAATGCATTTTTACATATGACTGCTGCAAAGTTAAAGAGTTGGTAGGGCCCACGATATGGCTGTTTGCATGAGGCATAATAGTACTCATACAGTGGCAGTTCTCATGATCAACTTGCCCAAGCCCAATATTGTGAGAAAGGTAATCGGTCTTATAGGCAAGCCCGATACCAATTTTTATGGAATAATCGGGTTTTAGGTAAAATATGGCCATTCAAAATTTCACTTGTTTTCATTTTAAACGGCCAGGGGGGCAATTGTTTGCACCTAAAAAATACATTTTTTAAAGTCAAAATTGGTAGAGGCCGATTACAATATTTTAATCGGACATAGAGACTGTTTGCGTAAATTAATAGTCAAAGTGATTGGTTCAAAGTTGGTAGGGCCAAATGACTTTTGGACGCTTTTGCAATAGTCGGGCTGACATACATATTTTAATCGGGCTGCCTCACCAGACCGATTTATCAAAACACACTCTCATTAGCCCGATTAGAGTTATTGCCATAACTTTTGATTGGCAACATTAGTGGGCCATCTTAATTTAATGGTCACTTTATTGACCATTTATAATTTTGATGATATCTACACAATTCATTCGGACACAGCCTAAGTCACTTAAAGAGATCTAACAGTGGTGGGCCCAAGTCATTTGGGTGTCATTTTAATCAATGTCAAGACAAGGTGTCCAATACACATGGCTTCACCGATTCATTCGGACGGTTGGCAATCGGGCTTGGTGGTTTTTGGCTTTCCCTTTATTTGTTTACTTGTGAAAAGACATGACCAATTTGACATTGCATCACGTCACTTAGGGAGTGGTTGTCAAAGATGTGGGACCCATGTCAATTATGTGAAGAATGAAGAAGATATGCCTCCAGACTCTTCTCAATGCTCTATGATTGTTTCGGACTGTACACCACTCCCAATGATCGGACTAATGTATGTTTGGCAGTACGTCAATTCAGTAGCTTTGGAAAGTTGGCACAGATTTGGTCAAATATGGGAAGAGCATCAGTCTCTACAAACTCTCTAAAGTGATAATTATTTTATTGTGATAAGAAAGAATATTATCAGATTAGGAAGATAATATTTTTAATATTATCTCTTATGGAAGGATAATATTTTGTGAGATAATATCAGTATATCTTTTGCTTGGAGGGGAAGTAAGCCGAATAAAGCCAATAAATGGACCAGATACAAGATATATATGCATATACATATATGTATACGTTCAAAGATAAGGAAACTTCTATCTGATATGGAAGAAATTATCAAGAGCAGTTTATGGAAATAAACTGGTATTTTTTACCAGATTATTATTCATCAGTTATTTCCTACCTTATCTAGGAGACCTCCATGGCCGCTATAAATCAACAGGCTGGCCTAGCTATCAAGACACTCCGCGTCACTTCGACTAAAGCATCCCAATGCATTCTAAATAGCACTGCTAGCATTCTTTTTATTATCCTGGGCTTTCTTAGTTACAATTACATCCTTGTAATTTTCTCTTTCTTATTTCAATTAAATAAAAATGCTCTTTTTATTTAATTTCTCTTGCTTGTGTTCATCACTTGCTAGACTTGTGCGCTTCAGCATTGTCTAGGGACCTTAGGTGAGGGTACTTTCCTACTCACCTTTCACAATCGCCTGTTAGATGTTAGATTTTCAAACCTTGTGTATCACTCACACAAGTGCTTTTAGGAAATTTTGTGTTATTAGTTTGGGTCTACCTAACAAGGCTCTGGCACGCCCGAACCAAAAATATAGCAAACAATTTGGCATGCCCGGTGGGACAGTCAAGTGATGAGCCATGCATACACTGAAGCATGGCTACACTTCTACAACAACCTGGTTGGTTCGCGGAATGAGTCAATACGCCAACTTCACGAAGAAATCTATCATTTTTTACATGATGGATATTGGAATGAAGCTGGTCATCTATACAATGAGATAGACCATTTTGAGGCCGACATGCGATTTTTTAATCAAGAAATCGGCCTCCTCAAAGCTTCGACTGGAGCTGATGAACTGCCGCCCGAGGGAAATTCGTTCATATCTCTAGACGATTTTCTATACGGTGACTGGCGAAAGAAGCAACTTTGTGACAACATTCATCGTGCTCTTGAGGATATGAAGGCGCACTCGAGAGAATAGCAGGCAAGGCTTAGCCAATTTGAAGAAGACACGAAAGCAAGCCTGGCAATACTAGAGGCTCAAGGGCAAAAGATCGAACAAGTTTTGAAGTCACGACAACGGCCCGAGAAGGCCGATATTACCACTCTAAATCAAGAGACCGATGACTTTGGTCATTTTGATTCCACGCTGTCCAAACCACTCGGGAGGCAAGAAGACGGTGAAAAAATAATTTTTAAGGAAAGGCCGAGTGATCTTATATCGGCCATAGAGCTCCTCACCGTCGTTGAAGAAGACGATGAAGCGCGCGGGGGGCAAATTCAAGACGAGCCTCAAAATTCTATTGAGGCCGAAGATGAAGAGTGTGATAGGCCGAGTGATCCCGAATCGGCCATAGAGCCTCCTAGTGATGAGGAGGACGATGATTAAGACCCCATTACTGACGAAGAAATCGGTGATGAACCGCACGGGGGGCAATCTTCGCAGAGACCGGTTGATGCTAAATCGGTCCATGAAGTTTTTAAAAATATTTCTTTGAGGAAACTTAGCCTCAAGGAGTTGTTCAAATATTTCGGTCTTGTTGTAATGACCGATTATTATCTTTATTTTAAGCCAATTAATTATTTGGCTTGGATTGATCTACATCCACGATGGCTGTGTGGATGTCACCAAAAACTAAATGTTATTTGGTGGTTATTTCTGCAACAATGGTACTATCAAAAGACTGACAAGGTACTGAACACCGGACGGAATTAATTCAGTCAATAGGCTATTCGGACTCACAAGACCGAAAGCAAGAATAATAATAATAAATAAAGTGATGATAGAAGGATGCTTGGGATGCTGAATCGGACATAAAGGCCGATGGACAAGGTGGTGTTAGGAAACTGACTGATTGTTGGCACGTGGTGATGGAGCCCACTTCCTTGTTTTGCTGGGTTAAAACGTGTATGGCAATTATGGCATGGAGTACTGTATCAATGGTGTTGCTTATGGTCCATTTGTGTGGTGAGTATTAAGTCACAACAAGTACAAGACAATTAATAATGCATTTTTACATGTGACTGCTGCAAAGTTAAAGAGTTGGTAGGGCCCACGATATGGCTGTTTGCATGAGGCATAATAGTACTCATACAGTGGCAGTTCTCATGATCAACTTGCCCAAGCCCGATATTGTGAGAAAGGTAATCGGTCTTATAGGCAAGCCCGATACCAATTTTTATGGAATAATCGGGTTTTAGGTAAAATATGGCCATTCAAAATTTCACTTGTTTTCATTTTAAACGGCCAGGGGGGCAATTGTTTGCACCTAAAAAATACATTTTTTAAAGTCAAAATTGGTAGAGGCCGATTACAATATTTTAATCGGACATAGAGACTGTTTGCGTAAATTAATAGTCAAAGTGATTGGTTCAAAGTTGGTAGGGCCAAATGACTTTTGGACGCTTTTGCAATAGTCGGGCTGACATACATATTTTAATCGGGCTGCCTCACCAGACCGATTTATCAAAACACACTCTCATTAGCCCGATTAGAGTTATTGCCATAACTTTTGATTGGCAACTTTAGTGGGCCATCTTAATTTAATGGTCACTTTATTGACCATTTATAATTTTGATGATATCTACATAATTCATTCGGACACAGCCTAAGTCACTTAAAGAGATCTAACAGTGGTGGGCCCAAGTCATTTGGGTGTCATTTTAATCAATGTCAAGACAAGGTGTCCAATACACATGGCTTCACCGATTCATTCGGACGGTTGGCAATCGGGCTTGGTGGTTTTTGGCTTTCCCTTTATTTGTTTACTTGTGAAAAGACATGACCAATTTGACATTGCATCACGTCACTTAGGGAGTGGTTGTCAAAGATGTGGGACCCATGTCAATTATGTGAAGAATGAAGAAGATATGCCTCCAGACTCTTCTCAATGCTCTATGATTGTTTCGGACTGTACACCACTCCCAATGATCGGACTAATGTATGTTTGGTAGTACGTCAATTCAGTCGCTTTGGAAAGTTGGCACAGATTTGGTCAAATATGGGAAGAGCATCAGTCTCTACAAACTCTCTAAAGTGATAATTATTTTATTATGATAAGAAAGAATATTATCAGATTAGGAAGATAATATTTTTAATATTATCTCTTATGGAAGGATAATATTTTGTGAGATAATATCAGTATATCTTTTGCTTGGAGGGGAAGTAAGCCGAATAAAGCCAATAAATGGACCAGATACAAGATATATATGCATATACATATATGTATACATTCAAAGATAAGGAAACTTCTATATGATATGGAAGAAATTATCAAGAGCAGTTTATGGAAATAAACTGGTATTTTTTACCAGATTATTATTCATCAGTTATTTCCTACCTTATCTAGGAGACCTCCATGGCCGCTATAAATCAACAGGCTGGCCTAGCTATCAAGACACTCCGCGTCACTTCGACAAAAGCATCCCAATGCATTCTAAATAGCGCTCCTAGCATTCTTTTTATTATCCTGGGCTTTCTTAGTTACAATTACATCCTTGTAATTTTCTCTTTCTTATTTCAATTAAATAAAAATGCTCTTTTTATTTAATTTCTCTTGCTTGTGTTCATCACTTTCTAGACTTATGCGCTTCAGCACTGTCTAGGGACCTTAGGTGAGGGTACTTTCCTACTCACCTTTCACAATCGCCTGTTAGATGTTAGATTTTCAAACCTTGTGTATCACTCACACAAGTGCTTTTAGGAAATTTTGTGTTATTAGTTTGGGTTTACCTAACAAGGCTCTGGCACGCCCGAACTGAAAATATAGCAAACAATTTAGCATGCCCGGTGGGACAGCCAAGTGATGAGCCATGCATACACTGAAGCATGGCTACACTTCTACAACAACCTGATTGGTTTGCGGAATGAGTCAATACGCCAACTTCACGAAGAAATCTATCATTTTTTACATGATGGATATTGGAATGAAACTGGTCATCTTTACAATGAGATAGACCATTTTGAGGCCGACATGCGATTTTTTAATCAAGAAATCGGCCTCCTCAAAGCTTCGACTGGAGCTGATGAACTGCCGCCCGAGGGAAATTCGTTCATATCTCTAGACGATTTTCTATACGGTGACTGGCGAAAGAAGCAACTTTGTGTCAACATTCATCGTGCTCTTGAGGATATGAAGGCGCACTCGAGAGAACAGCAGGCAAGGCTTAGCCAATTTGAAGAAGACACGAAAGCAAGCCTGGCAATACTAGAGGCTCAAGGGCAAAAGATCGAACAAGTTTTGAAGTCACGACAACGGCCCGAGAAGGCCGATATTACCACTCTAAATCAAGAGACCGATGACTTTGGTCATTTTGATTCCACGCTGTCCAAACCACTCGGGGGGCAAGAAGACGGAGAAAAAATAATTTTTAAGGAAAGGCCGAGTGATCTCATATCGGCCATAGAGCTTCTCACCGTCGTTGAAGAAGACGATGAAGCGCGCGGGGGGCAAATTCAAGACGAGCCTCAAAATTCTATTGAGGCCGAAGATGAAGAGTGTGATAGGCCGAGTGATCCCGAATCGGCCATAGAGCCTCCTAGTGATGAGGAGGACGATGATTAAGACCCCATTACTGACGAAGAAATCGGTGATGAACCGCACGGGGGGCAATCTTCGCAGAGACCGGTTGATGCTAAATCGGTCCATGAAGTTTTTAAAAATATTTCTTTGAGTAAGCTTAGCCTCAAGGAGTTGTTCAAATATTTCGGTCTTGTTGTAATGACCGATTATTATCTTTATTTTAAGCCAATTAATTATTTGGCTTGGATTGATCTACATCCACGATGGCTGTGTGGATGTCACCAAAAATTAAATGTTATTTGGTGGTTATTTCTGCAAGAATGGTACTATCAAAAGACTGAAAAGGTACTGAACACCGGACGGAATTAATTCAGTCAATAGGCTATTCGTACTCACAAGACCGAAAGCAAGAATAATAATAATAAATAAAGTGATGATAGAAGGATGCTTGGGATGCTGAATCGGACATAGAGGCCGATGGACAAGGTGGTGTTAGGAAACTGACTGATTGTTGGCACGTGGTGATGGAGCCCACTTCCTTGTTTTGCTGGGTTAAAACGTGTATGGCAATTATGGCATGGAGTACTGTATCAATGGTGTTGCTTATGGTCCATTTGTGTGGTGAGTATTAAGTCACAACAAGTACAAGACAATTAATTATGCATTTTTACATGTGACTGCGCCAAAGTTAAAGAGTTGGTAGGGCCCACGATATGGCTGTTTGCATGAGGCATAATAGCACTCATACAGTGGCAGTTCTCATGATCAACTTGGCCAAGCCCGATATTGTGAGAAAGGTAATCAGTCTCATAGGCAAGCCCGATACCAATTTTTATGGAATAATCGGGTTTCAGGTAAAATATGGTCATTCAAAATTTCACTTGTTTTCATTTTAAACGGCCAGGGGGCAATTGTTTGCACCTAAAAAATACATTTTTTAAAGTCAAAATTGGTAGAGGCCGATTATAATATTTTAATCGGACATAGAGATCGTTTGCGTAAATTAATAGTCAAAGTGATTGGTTCAAAGTTGGTAGGGCCAAATGACTTTTGGACGCTTTTGCAATAGTCGGGCTGACATACATATTTTAATCGGGCTGCCTCACCAGACCGATTTATCAAAACACACTCTCATTAGCCCGATTAGAGTAATTGCCATAACTTTTGATTGGCAACATTAGTGGGCCATCTTAATTTAATGGTCACTTTATTGACCATTTTATAATTTTGATGATATCTACACAATTCATTCGGACACAGCCTAAGTCACTTAAATAGATCTAACAGTGGTGGGCCCAAGTCATTTGGGTGTCATTTTAATCAATGTCAAGACAAGGTGTCCAATACACATGGCTTCACCAATTCATTCGGACGGTTGGCAATCGGGCTTGGTGGTTTTTGGCTTTCCTTTTATTTGTTTACTTGTGAAAAGACATGACCAATTTGACATTGCTTCACGTCACTTAGGGATTGGTTGTCAATGATGTGGGATCCATGTCAATTATGTGAAGAATGAAAAAGATATGCCTCCAGACTCTTCTCAATGCTCTAGGATTGTTTCGGACTGTACACCACTCCCAATGATTGGACTAATGTATGTTTGGCAGTACGTCAATTCAGTCGCTTTGAAAAGTTGGCACAGATTTGGTCAAATATGGGAAGAGCATCAGTCTCTACAAACTCTCTAAAGTGATAATTATTTTATTGTGATAAGAGAGAATATTATCAGATTAGGAAGATAATATTTTTAATATTATCTCTTATGGAAGGATAATATTTTGTGAGATAATATCAGTATATCTTTTGCTTGGAGGGGAAGTAAGACGAATAAAGCCAATAAATGGACCAGATACAAGATATATATGCATATACATATATGTATACATTCGAAGATAAGGCAACTTCTATCTGATATGGAAGAAATTATCAAGAGCAATTTATGAAAATAAACTGGTATTTTTTACCAGATTATTATTCATCAGTTATTTTCTACCTTATCTAGGAGACCTCCATGGCCGCTATAAATCAACAGGCTGGCCTACCTATCAAGACACTCCGCGTCATTTCGACAAAAGCATCCCAATGCACTCTAAATAGCGCTCCTAGCATTCTTTTTATTATCCTAGGCTTTCTTAGTTACAATTACATCCTTGTAATTTTCTCTTTCTTATTTCAATTAAATAAAAATGCTCTTTTTATTTAATTTCTCTTGCTTGTGTTCATCAATTGCTAAACTTGTGCGCTTCAACACTGTCTAGGGACCTTAGGTAAGGGTACTTTCCTACTCACCTTTCACAATCGCCTGTTAGATGTTAGATTTTCAAACCTTTTGTATCACTCACACAAGTGCTTTTAGAAAATTTTGTGTTATTAGTTTGGGTCAACCTGACTAGGCTCTGGCACACCCGAACCGAACATATAGCAAACACAATCATATAGGACGGGCATGTTATTAAATCGTGGAGCATAATTTTTCACAAAATTTGAGGGACCTAAGCAATTATTAAAAAAACAGTAAAAAAACCTAATTGATTAATTTTAGAGCACTTTATTGATTTTGCGTTATGTTTTCTCTTCCATTTTTCAATTATATATATTATTAAAAATGGTGTATACAAATTAAATGAAGTATATCTGACTCGCATGAACTGTTTTCAAAGGAAAAACCTATGAATATTAGCGTCCATAAAATAATCTTTCTACGATTTTTGACTTCAGGAGTTGAGTTAGTTTTAAGCTTTTCCATGAAAGTGTGTCAAAGCCTTGAACGTAAATATTCTGTTTGGTATGAAAGTGATTTTCTTTTGTTTTTTTTGTGCATAATATGTTTTTGCACCTATAAAATACATTTTTTTAAAGTTAAAATTTGTATTTGGCTGATTCAGATTTTTCAATCAGTCTATGAGATTGATTGTATGATTAGGGGCAAAATGACTGGTTCAAAGTTGATAGGGCCGAATATAAATTAACATCTGACTGACATACTTCATTCGGACTAGCCAAAGTCTACTCGGGCTAGTTTGGTCATAAAATCACATGATGGGCCACCCCTAATGATGTGACTCATTGGCCAGAATTACAAGCTCACTATAATGAGAAATTGTTCGTGGAGCCCGATTGTACACAAGTTATTTGGACTAGAGTAATATTTGGGACACAACCTTCATACAACTTTCATACAACCTCTCCAAAAGATGTGTCTATCTCTCTGCTGTGATGTCACTGGACCCCACAGTGACACAGGAAAGAGATAGACACATCTTTTGGGGAGGTTGTATGAAAGTTGTATGAAGGTTGTGCCCCAAGTATTACCCTTTGGACTAACCATATAAATATGTGGCCAATTTGGGAAGTAATAAGGTGGGCCACCACTTAGTTGAGCTTCAAAGTAAATTTGATATCCTTATTTGAACATTTAATAATTATAGAGGTTGGCTTTAAATGCAATTCGGGCTAAAGACTTTTTTGGCTTCATGCTATCGGGCTGCCATGCCAAATATTGTGCATATACTATTTTCTGCCAGTACATATTGTGCAATTATATGTACATATAAAAGCACCTGATGGGCTACGCTTCCATCATGCCTACGCTTTGGCTGTTCCAAAAATTCGGGCTGCCTACTAGATTGACCATTTCATAATTGTGGCTAAGAATGGCTAAGGCATAAATCATTTGGCATTATTATCAATTTGACAATCGGACTGCCATGCACATATCAAACCATTCGGGCAGTGGGCTAATACAATCACCGAACTACATCATGATATTTCGGCTATTTAGGAAAGTTGTGGCTGGTGCAATGTTGGGAAGTTATCAACCCTACATTCTCTCATAATATATGGTGATAAATACTATGATAATATTGTTATAAGGAATAATATCATCATATTATGGTATAATATTATGTCATTAGGGAAGGTAATATTTTAACATTGTCAAGAATATATAGGGAGATAATATCAAGATATTATGGCAGTATATATGTATATGTGTATATCTCTTACTTGCAAGCAAAGGTAGTCGAATGAAGCCACATTTGGGACCATGTTCATGATCAAGATCAGATTTATGGAGAAAAATCTGATATTTTATACTAGATAATATGGAAGCTGTGATCAAGATTGGGAGATAAAACTGGTGTTTTTTACCCGAATGTTCATTCCAGATTTTGCTTTCCCTATCTCAATCAATCCATGGCCGCTACAAATACAGCAGGCTGGCCAAGCTTTCAGATCACTCCACGGCACCTCGAAAAAGAGTAAAACTTCAGGCACACCCATTTCTACAACTTCACCCCCCACAACCTGAAGTGGTAACCATGTAGTGGGAGTATCATATGTGAGGTGGTGTTAAATGGTGGGTCCCATCCCACTAAATGGTTGACACATCAGGTTGTCGGGGGTGAGGTTGTAGAAATTGGTGTGCTTGAAGTTTTACTCCTCGAAAAAAGCATCCCAAACAACATTCAACATCATTCTTAGGATTCAATTTTATTTTCTCAGCATTCAATTTCTCTTTCCTTTCAATTAAATAAAATTTGTCTTTTTTTTAATCTCTCTTTCATCACTTGCTAGGCTTGTGTGCTTCCACACTGTCTAGGGACTTTTAGGTGAGGGTTCTTTCCTACTCATATTTCACAATAGCCTCTTAGAAGTTAGATTATGAAACCTTGTGTATCACTAACACAAGTAGTTTTAGGAAATTATGTGTTTTATAAGTTTGGGTCTACCTTACAAGGCTCTGGCACACCCGAACCAAAAATATAGCAAACAATTTGGCACGCCCAGTGGGACAGCCAAGTGATGAGTCATGCATACCTCGAAGCATGGCTACAATTCTACCACGACCAGACTCGTTGGCGGGATGAAAAAGGACACCTTCTTAGAGATTTAATTCTTCATCTCAACATCGCGAGGGTGAAAATCCTTTGCAAAATGTTTTACTCTCCATGGGATTCCCAGTCCCAGTTGCATCATCGACGAGAATGTGAAATAGGCCAATGTGATGATGAGATCGGTCAACTTAACATTGAGATTGACCGATTGGAGACTTATATACAGTTTTTCAACAGCGAAATCAGTCTCCTTCTGGCTTCAAGTGGAGTAGAAGAGCCATCACATGAAAATTTTTGCATGTCAATAGAGGAATTTCTGGACGGTGGTTGGAGGAAAAAACCTAGCAGTTTTCCAGATTTACCGCCTGGGGGGAAAATCTGCAAAATTGTAGTTGATGAAAGGCCAAAATTTTTTATTTCGGCAAAAGAGTCCCTCACCGATGTTGAAGAAGATGACGAAACACTCGGGGGACAAATCCTAAACGAGTCTCACAAGAGTTTGACAGGCCGAATAATTCAGTATCGGCCATAGAGCCTCCTATTGATAAGGAGGATGATGATAAAGATCCCCTCGGGGGGCAAGCTCTGCCAAGACCGATTGGCTCTAAATCGGTCCATAAATTTTTTGAATATACTCCCTCCATCCCATAATAAGTGTCCACTTCTATTTTGCACATTGTTTAAGAAAGTTGTATTATTTTAGTTTTTTTGGTTCATTAAATGGTCACTTTCCAATTTTGCCCTTAGATGTGATAGGTGTTTGACGTTTTGCTTGTTTTGAGGCCACAAATAAATGCTACTTTGTCTTTATTATAAGGGTAGTTTTGAAAAGTAAGTAAATGCTATATGCCAATTTAGGAAAGTGGACACTTATTGTTGGACATCCAAAAAAGGAAATGTGGACACTTATTATGAGACGGAGGGAGTATTTCTTTGAGGAAACTCACCCTTGAGGAGTTGTTCAAAATTTTCAATCTCGCAATAGTGACCGATTTTATTTTTTATTCTAAACCAATTAATTATTTGGCTTGGGTTGATTTACATCCACAATGGCTTTGTGGATGCCACCAAAAACTGACTATTATTTGGTGGCTATTTTTGCAACATTATTACTATCGAAGAAGACAGAAAAAGTGTTAAAGACCGAAGTGCAAATATTAGTTCAGTCACCATAGTATTCGGATTGAGATACCAGACCGATAAGAAAAAAAAATATTGCTAAAGGGAAGCTTGTGTTTGCTGTAATTTGCGCGGGCGTGCCAGAACCAACAATGGTTCGGTGTGTGTGTGTACATGCAAACTAATTTCCTATTCGCTTGTGTGAGTGATACACAAGGCTTGATGAATCTGACTTCTAACCAGGGTGATTATGTATAGTGAGTAGGAAAGTACACTCACCGTAAATTCTTTAGCAGTACTGAAGCGCACAAGCTAAAAGGTGTCAAGTTTAACAGGTAAACCAATCACAAATGGTTTAATCAAACGAAGATTTTATTAAGTGTTTGGAAAAAATACACAGAACTAAAGAACAAACCAGAACAGGCTGATTATTCAAAAGAACAAAGAGAAATAACAAAAAAGGGCAGACCTATTTGCTATGAAGGCTGGAAAACATAAAGACTTAAAAGAGTGCTTTGAATGCTTGAATGCTTCGAATGCAATGTGTATGCTGTTTCGAGATGACGTGGAGTCCGTTTCTTGGATGGCCTGCCTGAATATTTATAGCGGCCTTAGACAATTTCTACTTGGACAATAATTCCTTAGCTTGCGCCCCAAGCTGCTTGATTGATTGACGAGACCTTCCTTATCCATATCCTGATTGAATCAACCCCTTTAATTTAGGGATTAAACGACTAAATCCAGCTGGACATCAAATTCCTTTCCTAAACGGACTCTTGTTTCCAACTCTCTGTGATGACATCATCCTGCCAGCTGTGGATAGCACCGCCTTCTCCTTTCAGTCCATCGGCCTCGTCACTGATTCTCCTGGATGAATCGGGCTCTACCTGCTTCCATGCCTTCCCTCATGCCCGATTACCTTTCTTCAAACATCCATGGCCAATTGGACTAACTCCCGTCTTTTATTATACGGTGTCCGATTGGTCTTCGTGTTGCTTCATTCCACCATCGGGTTATCAACGCATTGGGTTATATATTATCATAGCCCGATAATCCTCACATATGTCCAATTTTCCATCGGGCTCACCCTATCATACCCAATAGCCTTGTTCCTATCATCGGCCTCACCTCTATGCTTAAGTCTGACGAGTCATCCATTCCTTAACCCGGCCTCCCCTCCATTCAACTCCACGCCACTCGGGCTCAAAAACCATTGACGATTTTTGGGTGCAAACAATTGCCCCCCAAAAGGTCATATCAATCGTCCCGCCTTGATTGATGTGACGTTTTAAATTTTAAAAATTGCCACGCGTTAAGCATGTAGCAAATGTCAGATTATAGAGAATCCCACCATTTACTCCACATTTAATGCGTCATGATCATAGCATCGTGGTATTTAAACAGCAAGATTTAAAAAAAAAAAACCTTACCACGCCCCTTTGCATTCTTACTCTCTCTCTCTAAACCTCCATTTTCTCCGACGAGCTCTTCTTCCCTATAGACATGGCTCCTAAGACTGCTCTGGCCACCTCTTCCCTGTAGACATGGCTCCTAAGACTGCTCCGGCCACCTCTAAAGGAAAGAAAACCTTTGTTGACGCTCCACTGCCGCAAAACCGATGCAGGGAGATTAGGACTCTAGCCAAAACCCATGCCGCCGAGATCTTCAACGATTATTTAACCCCCTATAGCTCCTCTGATGGCTCTCCAGTAGCACCAGGCCTGGGAGCGGCATTTCTTGGCCATCCTCCGGCGGCTTTTCTTCCTTTTTTCCCACCGGTTGAAAATGAAGCGTTCCTACATGTCCCTGCCCATTGGAACAAGGTTTAAACTGCTAATCAGCCTATTCGAGGCTAGTCGACCCCCGCCGCAGACTGGGACAAGTGGGTGACTAGGGTATCGGCCTCTAAGGCCACAGTCTGGAGACAAACGGGCATTTATGATGCCATAATGCTTAGTCGGTCCAGAATAGAGATAGACCGACCTCTTCTTCTCTCTGCTTTGCTATTTTGGTCCTCGTCCTACAATGGCTTTCTTTTCCGCTGCGGACCAATGGCTCCCACTGTTAAAGACGTCAGCTACTTACTCGGTCTTCGCCCTCACAGGCAAGAAATCATTCCCGGGCTTGACGTTGGAATGGCCAGCTTTGCCTATCCTCAATAAGAAATTGTCAGGGATGGGGCCGCTTCCCACAAACCGATTACAGCCTTTAAGGCTTTCTGACTGCCTGCATCAGTGCAGATGAGACGAAGGTGTCCGATTCAGAGTATACCGCCTTCCTCATCTACTGGCTCAACAAGTACCTCTTCTGCTCGGCCAGCCAAGCCATTACTAAAGAATACACAACCTTGGCCTTGTCTCTTGGATCGGGGAAGCCCATGGCCATGGCTACGCTTGTTTGGGCACACCTAGTTCGAGGCATAACCGATTTTGTCCATTCGGGCTTTGGAGCTGGTGGGAGCCCGATATGGGTACTTCAATTGTGGCTGCACTCTTACTTTCCTGAGTTCCAACCAGTCAATCGTCAATTGGCCGATGTTCCAATCTCTGCCGTCCAATTCATGGACGTAGCACCTTCTTCACACTCCTTTGAGGAGTGTTTTACTTTCTTCTATCAGGGTTGCTTCCCTCGGGATGTAAACCTCTTCACCCCTTTCTTCTCACTTCAATTTTCTTCTTTTCTTCAACTCTCCAATAACCCTTCCAATTGGGGGTCGGGCACCCAGTCCACTTACAATGAGATTTTTTCTAGCTACTTAATAGCTAGAGACATTATTTTTAGCCCCAGCATTCCTTCTGCCAATAATAAGTGCGGGGGCGAATATTACTTTGCTCCCCTTTATGCCCGCCAATTCGGGCTTACCCAACTCGTGCCCATTCCTCCTGGCATCACTGTCAATGTTGACTGGGTAGAACGCGGCCTCATTGTCAACGACGGGCAGGTGAAGAAAATACAAGAATGGTCGGACCGCCTCAAAGCGGTATTCAACTTCACGCCCTTCTCTGTCCGGCCCGTGGTGTTAGAAGAATTCACCCAGTGGTGGGGTTGTTGGGTTTGTGCCCTCAAACCATTACTTTATGTATTAGACATTGATTTTTTAATATATGGATATCAGCTTTACATTTCATTATGTATGTTTCTTTCATGAGATGATTGTTTAATCCATAAGTATCATAGTAAGTATTTCGTGTGTGTATGAGATACATACAATGAGATACGAATTACTATTCTTTGATACTTAAAGCTTGTCACAGTGGATGATGAGACTGGATATCTCATCAGGTATACACTGTAGCATCATTAACTACCATTGGATGGAGTGATAAATCTCAATCACTAGAGTGTGACTCTTGGTTAATATGCTAGTGCTTATAGTGCATTGACGGACCTGAGCTTTCCTATTGACACTCAAAGCTGTCAATCAGTCGATAGGAACTCATAACTTGTATAAGGTACGTGTTCTCAATCTTGAGGCGATTATGAACACAGACTATGGATATGACTGCTTTGACTTACCAATCAGTGAGGTCTACAGAAGATCAACACCTGGGTATCTTGGGTATGTCATGTTCATAGGGTTGTGAACATATATTGTCAAGATAGAATCTACCCTCTAATTCAGAGTAAGCATTCCCTTGAGAATGTCACCAAGTCGATTACTGAGTACTGCAGTCTTGTTGATAAGAGTTATCAACATGTTTGGTAATCATGAGAGGTGAATGGGACTCAAGGAATACAAGAAGTAATCATGATTCAGGTTGACAGTAACAGTTATCCGACTACCTGAATATGATTACGAATGCTAGAGGTAGAGGGACATTAGTACAACATACAAGTCTAGTTATCGCTTCGGATATGTTCTTTTGCGTTGGAGTTCAGTTATCGTTTTATAGTGGAGTAAACGTTAACTGACCAGTTAGTTAGTTTGCTGATCAAAGAGTTTGGTCATGGTAATTAACAAACTGGTCTGAGCCAACAATAAAGAGCCTAGGAGGTCCCACTCTTAGCTCCGCCAGGATGCTTGGAAAGATGCTTGAGGATGATGTCCAGACAGGTTCGATCGATCAAAGATATCTCGATCGATTGAAGTCTGCAGGTTCGATCGATCGAAGATGGTTCGATAGATCGAATGTTCGATCGATCGAAGGCACTTCGATCGCTCGAAGTCTAGGTCGGTTCTGGGAATCTATAAATAGGGCAGCTGCGTTCTGGAAAAAGGTTGTTCGTCGTTTTGAACGTCAGAAGCTGCAGAAACTGTTTTGGAGTCCCAAAACCTTCTCTATCCTCTCCATTAGGGTTCCCACCAACCCTAGTCTTTCTGGCAGGCATCCGCAGGAGTCATAAGGGTGAAGATCATCTAGTGGAGGCTGCTGGAAGTTGAAGATCAGAATTGGGTTCAAGACACTAAGGTATAACTCGAGTCCCCTCTTGTGCGCATCTGTAGAATTGACGAGTAGTAGATCCGGGCATGCCAATAAAGTTTCATAACTTGATTTTTCCGCTGCGCGTTTAAACTTTCCATTTAAACCTGTTTTTCCAACAATTGGTATCAGAGCCTTGCTCGTTTGGATCCATAGATGCGTTTTTTGGAACACTATTTTGATTTGCATGTTGATTTTAGAACTGCTTTCGAAACTGCATCGTCACAGATCTGTTTCTGCAGTGTTATCACAGCAGTATACAAATCTGTGATTGCATTGGATGCAAGATAGGTTCGATCGATCGAAGTAGTCTCGATCGATCGAACGCTCTGTACTCGAGCGATCGAACAGGTTTCGATCGATCGAAACCTTCTGTTGTTCGAGCGATCGAACAGAGTTCGATCGATCGAGACAGACTCTTTGTCAGGATCTTTGTTTCACAGTTTTAAAAGTATTTTGAAATTAAAAGTTTAATTTTAACGTATTCTGCAAAATTTTTAATCATTCTGTGAAATAGAATGTTCAAGCGATTGAACAGTGTTCAATCGATCGAAGGTTCGAGCGATCGAACGGTCTTCGATCGATCGAACTATGACAGAGAAGTTAGATGCTGCTTTGAGTTCTAATTCAGTATGTAAAGAGTTTATATACTGTGTGAATCAATTAAGGGTTCCAATAGTTATATTTTGTTATATATATGCGTGGATGTGTGTTCAACTAACCTTTTGCAGCAAAAGTTAGTCGCTATCTCCCATGGCGCCAAGAGCATTTAATTTTGTGTTTGAATGTTTTAGATTGGTGTGTTGTTTTAAGTTTGGTTTGGTTTTAAGGCATATGTAAAGGGCGCTGCGACTTCAATCCTACGAAAAGGAAAGTCGCACCGGTTTCCCTAGCCTTTTATTTTGTTGTTGCTATTTCTATTTCTAGATAAATTGTAAGCTTCAAAAGAGGCATAGGTTCAATGTAATAGAATTAGAATATCCATGAAGATGGAGCAAGGAGCCGTTGTCCATGAAGATGGAGCTGGAGGCGATCAAACCAAAAGCAGGTTCTATGGAGATAGAGCCATGGGAGATAGAGGCATCGTTTGGATGTCTTTTATTTCATTTTAGTTTTTTGTTTTATGTGCTTTGTTTGTGATTGGCGTATAATACATTGTTGCATGCACGCAAAACAAGTTTTCTAAAATAAAATTCAAAAACCATTTTCAACACATTAGTAAACATTAGATGTTTATGGGAAGTGTGTAGAAACAGATTTTCTCAAAAAGCAAAATCCTTTTTTACTAAATCTAGTGGGAAAGGGTCTTATTAATTACACCCACGATCTTCCATTAACGGTTCACTGTAAGATGAGTGGTGCATTCTGTGTCACCTCGCCAGGGGTGATCATTCCATACGGAGGGTGCATTACTCATTGGTTACTAGATGTGAACTTCTTTTGATAGGATCAATCAGACGTGTTAGAGGGTGACCACCACACGGAGGCGCTACTTGAGACGGTTGTGATTGGATCCTAGTTAATGGTACACACTAGCTAAGCTATGGATAAGGGATCCCACACGGGGCATTATTCAGAAACTTAGAGATCAAAAAGGTTCGGGAGTCATAACTTGTTTTGCAAGAGTTGCATAGCGGACAAGTCATGATTAATCGAAAGATTGAACATTGACCACCACACGGAGGCTTTATTCTTTCGTTTCAATATTCCGGCGACTTTGTTTTAAAATAAGAGTTTTAAAAGGATTCTTTTATTTCAAACTGTCAAATTCTGATATCCATATTTATTTTGTTTGTTTGATTTTCAGTAATCATAATGTCTGGATCTGCATTTAGTCCACTTGCCACCATACTCACTCAAAACAAGTTAACTGGAAACAACTACACTGAATGGAAACGAAACCTTGACATCGTATTAACTGCGGAGGATCACATATATGTCCTCACCACCCCATGCCCCGAAGAACCCGCGGCAAATGCTTCGGCAGCTGCCAGACGCGAGTTCGACAAATGGAAGAAGTCGAATGGAATGGCTCGTTGCTATATTCTGGCCTCAATGGCTGGTGTGTTACAACATCAATTCCAATCGAATGATTCTGCCAGTGACATTATCACATCCCTGAAAAAGATGTTTGGGGAGCATGGCAGGCCTGCCAGACAGGTAGCTATGCAGAAGATAATGAGTGCAAAGATGTCGGAAGGGACTCCAGTCAAGGAACATGTTTTAAAAATGATTGGTTATTTAAACGAGCTGGAGACCCTAGGTGCCAACATCGATGCACAGACCCAAGTTGATATGATCCTCAATACGCTGTCGCCATCATTCGCTCAATTTAAACTGAATTATAATATGAATAAAATGGATTTTTCAATGAGCGAATTAATGAGCTCTTTATTGGCAGCGGAAGGGGTGATCAAACCTGGGGGCAGCGTTTTAAACGTTGAGAAAAGCGCTTCCTCTTCCCGATCTGTGCCGAAAGGAAAGAAAGGGAAGAAGAAGGCTAGCATTGGAGGTTCAAGTGTTGGACCGGTCCCTAAGATTGCAAAATCTAAGGGAAAAGGTAAGGGCAAAGGGAAGGTGGGTGGCCAAGGCAAAGGAAAGTGTTTCCAATGCGGTGAGAAGGGCCACTGGAAGAGGAACTGTCCAGAATTCTTAGCTACAAGAGTTCAAGGTATGATTGAATCACATGTGATTGAAGTAAGTTTTATAACGGATACTTCAAACACTTGGTGCATTGATTCTGGTGCGACTAACCATATCTGTAATTCATTGCAGGGGTTCAGATCAACCAGGAAGTGCAGTGATGGGGAAATCGTACTTACTCTAGGTTCTAGCGCAACCGTATCTGTGGTTGCTATAGGAGTCGTAGTTTTAGAATTTCTAGACAATAAAATTTTGATTTTATCAGATGTACTTTACGTCCCTTCAATGAGACGTAATTTAATTTCAGTTTCTAATTTATCGAATAATGGTTATTCTTTTCATTTTGGAACTGAAGTTGTGATTAAAAGAAACAGTTCTTTTATATGTTCTGGTGTTAAATCAAATGGTTTGTATGTGATTACTCCTAATATTTCAAAAGATTCTTGTTTGGAACTTAATAACTCAGTGGTAACTTTACCATCTAAAAGAAAGGAACCTTCCACTAATCCAACAAGGCTTTGGCATATGAGGCTTGGCCATATCAATCTGAATAGGATTGGCAGACTAGTCAAAGAAGGGGTCTTAGGCGATTTGGTTCTCGAACCAATGGAAGTCTGCGAGTCTTGTTTGGAGGGTAAGATGACCAAAAGGCCCTTTCCTGCAAAGGGCAATAGGACCAATGCATTGTTGGAATTAGTTCATACTGATGTGTGTGGACCAATAAATATTAGAGCAAGGGGTGGTTATGAGTATTTCATAACATTTACCGATGACCACTCCAGGTATGGATATGTGTACCTAATGCAGCACAAGTCTGAAGCCTTTGAAAAGTTCAAAGAGTTTAGGGCTGAAGTGGAGAAGCAATTGGGCACACATATCAAGACCATTCGATCTGATCGAGGTGGCGAGTACCTCTCTAATGAGTTTATTGATCACCTCGTACAGAATGGGATTCTGTCACAGTTAACTGCACCTGGTACGCCTCAGCAAAATGGTGTAGCGGAGAGAAGGAATCGGACTCTTTTAGACATGACTAGGTCGATGATGAGTTATTCTGAGTTGCCATTATTCCTTTGGGGTTATGCTTTGGAAACCGCTGCTTACATACTAAATCTAGTACCAAGCAAATCTGTTCCAAGGACACCACGAGAGATGTGGATTGGGCGCAAGCCTTCTTTGCAACATCTCCGGATATGGGGGTGTCCGGCACATGTGCTGAAAGGAAAGATGAGCAAATTGGATTCTAGATCGGAAGTATGTTACTTTGTGGGTTATCCAAAGGGTACTTATGGATGGTATTTTTATGATCCAAGGGAACAGAAAGTGTTTGTTAGTACAAATGCTATTTTCTTAGAGAATGATTATATCATGAACCATAAACCTAAGGGAAGGATAGATCTTAGAGAGATAGAAGGAGAGCCCTCAGTCCAACCCGCAGTTAATGACGATATAAATCAAGAAAACACCACTTCTTCACCTATTTTCGCACCTGTACCTCGTCGTAGTGGGAGGATTATCAGCCAGCCTGATAGATACATGTTCTTAGGAGAAGTTTTTGAAGCTGTCTCCATAGAATCTGAATCTGATCCTACCACATACGAAGAGGCAATGGTTGATGTTGATTCAGCTCATTGGGTTAAAGCTATGAAGGCTGAATTGGAATCTATGGATTCCAATCAGGTCTGGGATCTTGTAGAGCTTCCAGCCAATATTAAACCCATTGGCTGCAAGTGGGTCTACAAGAGGAAAAGAGGATCTGATGGAAAGGTTGAGACCTTTAAGGCTAGGCTTGTAGCGAAAGGTTATACTCAGAGGGAGGGCATTGACTATGAGGAAACCTTCTCGCCGGTAGCCATGCTCAAGTCCATCAGAATACTCTTATCTATTGCTGCATGCCTAGATTTTGAAATCTAGCAATCTTGAGGAGGACATCTATATGCAACAACCAGAAGGGTTCATAGCTGGTCGGAAAGGTAACTTGGTATGCAAGTTGCAAAAGTCCATTTATGGGCTTAAGCAGGCATCCAGAAGTTGGAACATCCGATTTGACCAAGCGGTCAAGTCGTTTGGTTTCATACAGAATCTGGATGAGCCTTGTGTATACAAGAAATGTGAAGGGAAAGTAGTGGCTTTTCTTGTGCTTTACGTTGACGACATTCTACTCATTGGAAATGATGTAGCGGCGCTGTCAACGGTCAAGGTTTGGCTAGCTAGTACTTTCGATATGAAGGATCTAGGAGAGGCGAGTTATATTCTTGGAATAAAGCTCTTTCGGGATCGTAAGCGAAAGATAATGGGATTATCTCAAGCTGGTTATATCGATAAAGTGCTAACTAGGTTTTCAATGGATAATTCGAAGAAAGGTTTGTTACCTTTCAGGCATGGTTTAGCGTTCTCCAAGGACCAGTGTCCAAAGACACAAGAGGAGAGGAATCGCATGATAGGAGTTCCCTATGCTTCGGCAGTGGGAAGTCTCATGTATGCGATGTTATGCACTAGACCAGATATCTGCTTTGCCGTTGGCATGGTTAGCAGATATCAGTCGAATCCGGGTCCAGAGCACTGGACAGCCGTTAAGCACATTCTTAAGTACTTGAGAAGGACTAAAGATTACATGCTTATGTACGGTGGTAGTGAGTTAATTCCAGTAGGATACACTGACTCAGACTTTATGTCAGATAAAGATTCGAGAAAGTCGACGTCCGGTCATCTCTTTACCTTGGGAGGAGGTGCTGTCAGTTGGAGGAGCATTAAGCAGAAATGCATTGCAGACTCAACTACAGAAGCTGTTTGGCTCAAGAAGTTCCTTATGGAACTCGAGGTGGTACCAGCGTCGCTGTCGCCTATTACGCTTTATTGTGATAATAGTGGGGCAGTGGCTCAGTCCAAGGAGCCAAGGAACCACGGAAAGGGAAAGCACGTAGAGCGGAAATATCATCTTATCCGAGATATTGTTCAACGTGGAGATGTGACTGTCACCAAGATTGCCACAGCTGACAATCTTGCTGATCCGTTTACAAAGGCATTGCCACAGAAGGTTTTTGATCGTCATCTAGATAGTCTAGGTCTCAGATGTAGTTCTGAATGGTTATGAGTGCAAGTGGGAGTTTGTTGGGTTTGTGCCCTCAAACCATTACTTTATGTATTAGACATTGATTTTTTAATATATGGATATCAGCTTTACATTTCATTATGTATGTTTCTTTCATGAGATGATTGTTTAATCCATAAGTATCATAGTAAGTATTTCGTGTGTGTATGAGATACATACAATGAGATACGAATTACTATTCTTTGATACTTAAAGCTTGTCACAGTGGATGATGAGACTGGATATCTCATCAGGTATACACTGTAGCATCATTAACTACCATTGGATGGAGTGATAAATCTCAATCACTAGAGTGTGACTCTTGGTTAATATGCTAGTGCTTATAGTGCATTGACGGACCTGAGCTTTCCTATTGACACTCAAAGCTGTCAATCAGTCGATAGGAACTCATAACTTGTATAAGGTACGTGTTCTCAATCTTGAGGCGATTATGAACACAGACTGTGGATATGACTGCTTTGACTTACCAATCAGTGAGGTCTACAGAAGATCAACACCTGGGTATCTTGGGCATGTCATGTTCATAGGGTTGTGAACATATATTGTCAAGATAGAATCTACCCTCTAATTCAGAGTAAGCATTCCCTTGAGAATGTCACCAAGTCGATTACTGAGTACTGCAGTCTTGTTGATAAGAGTTATCAACATGTTTGGTAATCATGAGAGGTGAATGGGACTCAAGGAATACAAGAAGTAATCATGATTCAGGTTGACAGTAACAGTTATCCGACTACCTGAATATGATTACGAATGCTAGAGGTAGAGGGACATTAGTACAACATACAAGTCTAGTTATCGCTTCGGATATGTTCTTTTGCGTTGGAGTTCAATTATCGTTTTATAGTGGAGTAAACGTTAACTGACCAGTTAGTTAGTTTGCTGATCAAAGAGTTTGGTCATGGTAATTAACAAACTGGTCTGAGCCAACAATAAAGAGCCTAGGAGGTCCCACTCTTAGCTCCGCCAGGATGCTTGGAAAGATGCTTGAGGATGATGTCCAGACAGGTTCGATCGATCAAAGATATCTCGATCGATTGAAGTCTGCAGGTTCGATCGATCGAAGATGGTTCGATCGATCGAATGTTCGATCGATCGAAGGCACTTCGATCGCTCGAAGTCTAGGTCGGTTCTGGGAATCTATAAATAGGGCAGCTGCGTTCTGGAAAAAGGTTGTTCGTCGTTTTGAACGTCAGAAGCTGCAGAAACTGTTTTGGAGTCCCAAAACCTTCTCTATCCTCTCCATTAGGGTTCCCACCAACCCTAGTCTTTCTGGCAGGCATCCGCAGGAGTCATAAGGGTGAAGATCATCTAGTGGAGGCTGCTGGAAATTGAAGATCAGAATTGGGTTCAAGACACTAAGGTATAACTCGTGTCCCCTCTTGTGCGCATCTGTAGAATTGACGAGTAGTAGATCCGGGCATGCCAATAAAGTTTCATAACTTGATTTTTCCGCTGCGCGTTTAAACTTTCCATTTAAACCTGTTTTTCCAACAGGGGTAACCAGGCAAGCACTATATTTAAAGACACTGCTGCTGAGGCCCTTGTACCTTTCACTGCATCATCGGTCACTGAGGCCGATGCTCCTGCCCCTGCAGCAGCTCAAGTCTAGCGCAAACAAGTGGCCAAAAGACCGGCCCGCAAGCCAGCTCCAGGCAAGGGTCCTTCTCAAAAGAAACAAAAAACAACACCGGCCTCTACTCAGGTTAGATTTCCAACATTCTAACTATTAAGCCCGATTTTATGCTTTCCAGTCCTAATATCTTCTTATTCGATTTTGCAGCTTGTTGATGAGGACTCCAGAGAGGACCCTTCACTCCCAACTCCAACTCAGAATCTTCCTCCAACTCTTCCTGCATCACCAGCATTTGCGGCGGCCTATCTGGAATGGGTCATCGTGAGGGTAATGCCACTTCACATCATGCCTCCACTAACTCCTTCAAGTGGAGATAAAGACATTGCTCCTTCCAGCCAAGCTCCTGAGCAAGTTGTCCTCTCTTCTAGCACTGAGGGCATGGTGATGCTGGAGTCATTACAGAGGCGGCTGGGGAAGAAGTGGACCAGGCTGTCCCTTCTGAAGTTGGAGCTCTCTCTGGGCAAGGGGAACCTCCTTCAGCCACTGGATCTTCCGTTCCCGTAACAGAGGAACTGGTAGTGGCCGAGGTCAATCCTCCTGAAGAATCTGCAATCTTGCAGGTCGAGGCCGGTGCTGACGATTCGGGCTCAGTCCCAGAGACTAAGGTTTTACAAGCGACGGCAGCCTCAACCGGTCTAGGGGTAGAGACTGGCCCCGCTTCTTCTTCTTCTGTGCTGGCTTAATCTTCCTCCCAACCAACTTCTCAACCCAGTGAGGTCGATGTTCGTGAAGCGATCTCGGCCTCCTTGGATCCTCACGCCCAGGTATTGGAGTCTGTACTTTACTTTAATTCATAAAATTTTAGAGACCATTTCTGACTGCTCATTCTCTTGAACAGGCCGATCCCATAGGTCCAGTACCACACATTCCCTTCAATGAATTCTTCTCTGGCCTGGACCTAGGAGCTTTTGACCTTAGCCCTCTGGAGGCCGAAGCCGTCTCGTTTTCACGCCTTCAACAAGCCAAGGATCTACTCTTCGGGCTTGCCGATCAGGACCTTTCTAACCTGCCTGCTACTGCTGACGTTGCAGCAGCCTTGAACACTCTCATGGCCAATCCTTCACTTTCTGACGGGCAGCTATCCTTTCTCTACGAAATACAAGAAAGACTCCCCAGCGCCCATCTTGTGGATCGATCAGCCTTGAAGATTCAGGCTAATACTGAACTGCACTTGGGCTCACGGCAGAAGGCATTGAAGTTTCTGGAAGGGTCCAAACCTAAGTTTAAAGTGGGGAAGGCCTCTCGGGCTCAAGTACTAGCAAGGGACTCCTGGCTGCTGTCCCGTATTACTGCACTAAAAGCTCAGCTCGCCCAATGTGAGGTCGAGGTGGTCACCAACAACGCCGCCCTTAGGAAAATTGACGAAGCACTATCCTTACTTGGTGGCGACGCCCAAAAGTGCAGTGATCAACTGCAAGCCAGTGTTCCGATATCCCGGGCATGGGCCTAAAAGCTAGAAAAAGCCAAACGGGATCGGTTTGGAGCCATCAAGACCTGGGAGGACCTGAAGGCTAAGCTTAGGAATTTTGGGTCGGCCTAGAGGCCGACTCCTATTTTGTATTCTGTATAGAAATTTTTTCTTTTTTCATCATTCCTGTAAGTAAGATGTGCTCAGCCTATCAATACAAAATGATGTTCTTTTATATCACTCGGGCTCAGGTTCATAATTGATCAACTGATCATATTCCAACCCAGGATTTGGTTTGTAGTCCAGGTCAATGATCTCCCATAACCTAGGATAATAGGATGTTAAATACTGACCATTGGTTAATCGGACATGAACCGTTCCATCTAAATCACGTAACCAGTAGGCACCACCTCTCTTGACTTGATGGATGATGAACGGGCCCTCCCAATTGACCGATCATTTACCGTAGCGGTTATCTTTATCTCCAATAGGTAGCACGGCCTTCCATACCAAATCCTCTGTGCAGAAAGACTTCTCCTTCACCCTCTTGTTATAAGCTCGGGCTGCCCGTTGCTTTTGCACTTTTAATGAATCTAAGGCCGCGAGCCTCATTTCATCGAGCCCTTCCAATTCAGCTATCATAGCCTCTGTGTACTCAACGGGCTCTAGCTAATTTTGTAAAGCTCTTCAGGACGATCGGACTGTTACTTCCATAGGTAACATAGCGTCATGCCCATATGCCAGCATGAACGGTGTGACCCCTATACTTGACCTTTTAGATGTCCGATAGGCCTATAACACTTCGGACAAGAGCTTGTCCCATTCTCTAGGATTTTCAACAATCATCTTCTCAATGATCCCCTTGAGGATCTTGTTAGTGGACTCGACCTGTCTATCAGCCTGTGCATAATAGGGCGTAGAATTGAGAATTTTGATCCACCTACTTTCTGCAAAGGCCGATGTTTCCGTCCCTGTAAACACGGATCCTTGGTTGGCCGTGATTATTTCTGGAAGGCCGAACCTATGGATAATGTATTCTTCAATGAATTTTGTTACAGTGGCCTGTGTCACCGCTCTACAAGGTATGGCCTCAACCCACTTAGTAAAGTAATCCGTCGCCACTATAACGAAATAATGTTGGGCCGATGATGGTGGTAGGACTTTGCCAATTAAATCCATCGCCCATCCTCTAAACGGCCATGGTTTGATTACGGGTTGCAACTCTTTAGCTGGCACATGCTGGATCGGACCATGCTTTTGGCAAGCTTGACATCCCTTGGCATAACTGATACAGTCTTTCAACATGCCGGGCCAGTAATAATTGTACCTTCTCAACAACCACTTCATCTTTGTGCCCGCCTGATGTGCCCTACAAATCCCTTCGTGTACCTCGACCGTTACCTGCATGGCCTGTTTCTTCCCCAGACACCTCAAGATTACATCGTCACCGATTGGTTTCTTGAATAATTCTCCATCCAGCACCACGAATCGGACAGCAAACAATTTGACTCTTCGGTTTACCCTGACATTTGGGTGATTCAGGTATTCAATGATGGGGATTCTCCAATCGTCATCCGCCATCAAGACCGAATTGGCAGTAGCATACCAACCTCTCTTTGCAACGGATGGTAATGATCGGACATGAACAGTGATGAGTTGGTCTTCTGCGCTCTTCTGGGAAGATGAGGCTGATCTTGTTTTTGCTAATTTATCGGCCTCAGTATTTGTGGTTCTTGGAATATAACTAACACTAATATCATCAAATGCCTCCATGAGTTGAGTAGCCACTGCGTGGAACGGGCAGATCTCCTAACTTCTTATCTGAAATTCTCTAGCAATCTGTCCGATAACCAGCCCCGAGTCTCCTTTTATGTGCACGGATGATGCCCCCATTTCATGGAGTATCTCTAGTCTGATGATAAGCGCTTTGTACTCGGCCTGATTATTACTGCATTGGAAATTGAGCCGAAAAGACACTTTTGTCTTCTTTTACTTGGGTGATACAATCACCACTCCTGCCCCAACACCCTCTGAATTTTTGGAACCATCAAAGATTAACGTCCATAGGACCAGGGTCGTGCTCAGGACTTTGGGTGTTAGAGGCTGTTCTCCGGAATTAGTAGGATTTGGGTGATCGGCCAAGAAATTGGCTATGGCCTGGCCTTTCACCGATTGCTGGGATCGGTATTGGATGGCAAATTTCATTAAGGCCAGGGTCCATTTTCCAATTCGACCTGGCATGATTGGTCTTGACAACATGTATTTTATCACATCAGTTTGACATATTATGTAAGTAGAAACGGGCAGCATATATGTTCTTAACTTTTGTGAGGAAAAATACAATGCCAAACATAACTTCTCAATTGGCGCATAGCGCTTCTCGATTAGAGTCAAAATTCTACTTAAATAATAAACAGCCTGCTCGTTGCCTTGCTCGTTATCTTGAGCTAACATACTTCCTATAGAGCAGTCAGAGGCCGATATATACAACTTTAAATACCTACCCTTCTTGGGTGGCATTAATACTGGAGGAGTTAATAAATACTGTTTGATTCCTTCAAAGGCTTGTTGATTACTGTCTTCCCATTTGAAGTCTTCATCAGTCTTGATCTTTAACAATGGGGTCCATACTTGGGTCTTCCCTGCATAATTTGATATGAATCTTCTTAAGAAATTGATATGTCCGAGCAATCTCTGATGCTCTTTCTTATTAGTTGGTGGCCTTGCTGCCTGGATAGCCCGAGCCTTATTTTTGTCAATCTCTATCCCCCTTTGATGTACTAGAAAACCCAGGAAATTCCCTACTGTTACACTGAATGCACATTTGAGGGGGTTCATCTTGAGTTTGTGAGCCCGCATTCTTTCAAATGCTTTTTCTAAATCCCTTAAATGATCGGCGTTACCTCCTGATTTCACCACCACATCATCTATGTAAACTCCATGAATTGCCCGATCATATCATGGAAGATTGAATTCATTGCCCGTTGATAGGTAGCTCTAGCGTTCTTCAGCCCGAAAGGCATGACAACCCACTCAAAGGTTCCAATTGCCCCCGGGCACCGAAAAGCAGTCTATGGGACATCCTCTTCGGCGATGTAGATCTGGTTATATCCCGAGTGCCCATCCATGAAGGACAAAATTTTATGCTTAGCGGCCGAATCGATTAACTGATCGGCCATGGGCATGGGATATTCATCTTTCGGAGTAGCCAAGTTTGAATTTCTGAAGTCAATGCAGACCCTTAGCTTCCCATTCTTCTTTACCACTAGGACCACATTTGAGACCCATTCAACATATCGGGCTGTCCGAATGAAGCCAGCGTCCAGTAGTCTCTCAATCTCTTTTTTCACCTTCAGTGTTACCTCTGGTGACATGCGCCTAGGTAGCTGCTTGAACGGCCTGAACCCCGATTTAATTAGCAATCAGTGTTCCACCAGTTCCCTAGATAAGCCGGGCATCTCGTCATATTCCCAGGCAAAACAATCTTTGTACTTGTGAAGGAGTGCAATCAACTCGGCCTGACACTGCGGGTCCAGCATCTGACTTACATAAGTAGGTTTCTGCTCTCCTTCCTTGCCTAGGTTGACCTCCAAGAGAGGGTCTTGGACATCAGCCTTTAAATCATCAAGCTTCGCCGTGGCCGTTTCCAACTCGTCTATTTGAATCTCTTCCTCCCTTGGCGCTTCATCTTCGTAGATACAATCAGCCAAATTGATTGTTCCATCACCAGGGCCGATTTCCAACCTTCTATCGGCCAAGTATGCACACCATCTAGCCATGCTGGCCCTCAAGGCCAGCAGCTTCTACTCTTCAATTATCGGAGTCTCCATGGGCATCTTCCTATTCGATGATCTCGATCGCCCTTGATTCTTCTGTCCGACTGAGATTATGGTAATACGCTTTAATGTCCGACGAACTTCCTTTAAGGAAGGTCGCCGTATTTGGTCTCCCCATTTTGTTACAACCCAGCAACTTAACTGGCCCGATGTCATCTTTATACAAGACTGCATTCGCCGTCTGCACCCTGGCTACAAATGGCTTGGTGTTTGCTCCAACCACTTCCACCTCGTCACCTCTCCAGAAAATTAGCAACTGATGGAGTGTGGAGGGAATGCAGTAGTTTGGGTGTATCCAATCTCGGTCGAGTAAAGCATTATAGGCCGCTGAGGTTTCCACAATGAAAAAAGCAGTCATGACCGTTTTACTGCCAACGGTCAGTTCAAGGGGTAGGATACCCTTAGTTCTTGAAGGTGCCCCTGTGAAGCTTTGGACATTCATTTCGGTCGGAATTAGCTCCGACTCGGACTTTTGAAGGATCCTTAACATTATTTGAGGCATAATATTGATGGTGGACCCACCATCAACCAGGATCTTGTTTATCGGGACTCCCTCTATATGTCCTTTCACATACAAGGGCTTCAGATGCTGGGACATCTGGCATGTTGGCTTTTCAAACACCACTTTAACTGGTCCGGTCTTCATTCCTTCCTCAGTCTGATGGCCTTTCGACCTCAAGATAGTGATCTTAGGCCGGTCGGTCTGTGAGTCGGTGGCATCCACATTTTTGCTCGTCGCTTCCACCACTTTAGGTTTGACGGTCTCTCCCCCGTTCCAAAAAACTTCTTCTATCACAGCCGAGTCCTTAGCTAGGCCCTCTATCACATCCTCTTCCATGGCCGATGGCTGGTCTGGCTTGGCCATGAAAGACATAGGTAGTGTGAACACCATATTGGATGACAGGCCTACCGGAATAGTTTCGAATTGAATTGGCGAGGTGCTCGGGTCTGACAGATCTCCATCGGACTCCACACTCATCTTGTTTGATGTTTTTCTACATCCCTCCGGTGATTTTCCTTGTCCGACCCTTTCCCTTGGGTCCTTAGTGGCAATGCGCCTTGCCCTTGTTTCCCCTTGCTCATAGGGCAGTGCAGGCACTGTGAGTTTGGGAGGGTTTCCAGCTTGATTCTTCCAGTATTGGCGCTCTCGCTCGGCCTGTCTCATTCACTGATATCTCCATTTTTAGGACTTGCTATATTGTGGCCGGGCTGGGAATTTGGAGTGCTCTATGCCACTTCTGATCTTCCACCCGGGGTGGTAATACCATCCTTGGGCTCCCGCTAGCAATTGATGCTTGCATTTGAGGCCTTGGAACTGTCCGGGAGCTTTTTGCCCCCAATCGGCTAAATTTACCATGGCCGATATGCTGAACCACCGCAGGTTTTGCCCGCCACTCGGGCTTGGCCTGACTTTGCCACGGTATTGACAATCTCTCGTATACAGACCTTCTCGGGCTTGATTCCCGATGTTCATGGCTTCTCGGCCTCTTACTCGGGCTCGAGACTTCTTTCTTGACATCAGCCTTACACCTCGGGTAAAAGCCTTGTTCGATGAACTCGAGCTATCGTCAGAGATCAGCTATTAAATTGTCGGTACTGGACCTAGCCGTTTCTTTCTCGGCCTTGTGGTTTTTCTCTTTACGCTCTTGATAGCTCTTCTGGAGGTCATGTATAGTCACCTTCATCCCATTAGTGGCCGAAGTAGCGATTTGTTTCCCTTCCCTGTGTTTTGGCATCAACTCTCTGTCGGTCAGGTCTATCTTTGATCTCGGCCTTGAAAGCTTGGTTAAATCGGGCATAACCATGTTAGTGCCAGTAATCTGAGGAAAAGGATTCGCATCAATCCCCATAGGCTTGTCCGAGAATTTGAAAACTCCTTTCTCCACATTTTCCTGTATAAAATTATGAAAAACAACGCAATTATTAGTGGAGTGCTTCCAGGAATTATGCCATTTACAATACTCTTTATTCTTTAGGTCATCGGCCTTAGGGATCTGATGACCTTCACTTAGCTTGATCACTTTATCGGCCAACAAGGCATCGAATATTTGATCAGCCATGGTTATATCAAAAGTATAGTTTTTTCCCGCCTCGAACGCCATTTTCTTTACAGTGGCGTTGTTATTAACAGGCTTATTCAAGGCATTACATACGATTGGCCGCTTACAGATCAACTCGGCCATATCGCTTTCTGTTTCAAGGTCACACTCTGCTAAGTGGACCTCGTAATTAGGGTCTTTATAATATGTCCCTTTGGAGAAGTTCTTCTTCTCCTGCTCGTCCAAAAGGATACTCTCGTAACGACCAGCCCGTGTGGCAAGCTCGAATAAGTCACGGAAGTTAGTTCCCTTAAACCTCTTGCGGAGTTCAAAGGACATGCCCTCCACGGCCATTTTAGCATACTCTTCCTCGGGCAAAACTGTCTTGCACCGATACTTGGCCTTACAGAAACGGGCTATGTAGGTTTCTACGGTCTCTCCTACTAGTTGCATCATTTTGGACAGGTCGGCTAGCGATGTTTCGGGCTTAGTCCTATAGAACTGGCCGTGAAATAGTTCTTCCATCCCTTGCCAAGTTAACACCGAATTGGCGGGGAGATTAACATACCATAAAAATGCCATGCCCGTTAGCGAGTTTGGGAATAGTCTTAACTTTAATGGGTCACTGTGACCCACATGGCCGCATTGAACAATAAAACGGCCAATATGCTCAACTGAAGACTGTTCACTCTCTCCAGAAAATAGAGTGAAATTAGGTACTTTATACCCCTGAGGAATTATGACTTGGTCAATTTCAGGAGGGTACGGCCGTCTATACATCGGCCTTTCCAGTCTTCTCATTAACGGGCCATACTCTTCATATATGGCCACTACCAACTCCTCCCTATTGATGGGTTATGGAGCTATGTGCTGAACATTCCTCATCGGGGGTACCAACGGCGGTGGTACTTGTTGTTGCTTGTTATTGGCCTGATGGGGCCAAAATCCACCTTTGTTCCTTTGCTCCCCATTTGCGTGACCTGGGGTTTGTTCGACAGAACTTTCAGTATGGCCTGTGAACCGGCCAAAACCTGGTGTCGCCGATCCGTTGGGATCGGTGACTATCACTCCACTAGCCATTCCGGTCTGTGACTCAGATTGCTTGCCGGAGCCAGCACTATCCCGAAGGTTCGGACAGATGTAGGGCGGGTCTTTCGGCTTATCGGACTCAAGCGGTGCGCTAGAGCCCGATCCGTTGACTTGTTCTTTGCTGCCCCGGGCTTATAGATTTCTATTAGCCTGCCGATCATGTCCATCAGGCGGTCCAGCTTTACATGGGTGGTCCTTGTTTCTAGGACCAACTCAACTTGACTTTTATGAACATCGGCCGTTTGGTTCATGACCAATTTGAGATTGCCCATTGAGCCTATGAGCGCGTTGTACACCTGCCACATGGGCTCAACGTTAGCTCTCATGGCTTCTAAAATTGCCTCCAAGCGTGATAATGCCATCTTGTGGAGAATGGCCGGTACTTTCCTCCACAGGTGGGTCCATGGGAGGATCGTCTTGGTCGTTCTTCGTCGTCTGCTTGTCTTTCTTCGGAGGCATGGCTTGACACTTTGTGTTCCACCGGGCATGCCAAATTGTTTGCTGTAATTTGCGCGGGCGTGCCAAAACCAACAGTGGTTCGGTTTGTGTGTGTGTACGTGCAAACTAATTTTCTATTCGCTTGTGTGAGTGATACACAAGCCTTGATGAATCTGACTTCTAACTAGGGTGATTGTGTATAGTGAGTAGGAAAGTACCCTCACTGTAAATTCTTCAGCAGTACTGAAGCGCACAAGCTAAGAGGAGTCAAGTTTAATAGGTAAACCAATCACAAACGGTTTAATAAAACGAAGATTTTATTAAGTGTTTGGAAAAAATACACAGAACTAAAGAACAAACCAGAACAGGCTGATTATTCAAAAGAACAAAGAGAAATAACAAAAAAGGGCAGACCTATTTGCTATGAAGGCTGGAAAACATAAAGACTTAAAAGAGTGCTTTGAATGCTTGAATGCTTCGAATGTAGTGTGTATGCTGTTTCGAGATGACGCGGAGTCCTCTGCTTGGATGGCCTGCCTGAATATTTATAGCGGCCTTAGACGATTTCTATTTGGACAATAATTCCTTAAATTGCGCCCCAAGCTGCTTGATTGATTGACGAGACCTTCGTTATCCATATCCTGATTGAATCAACCCCCTTTAATTTAGGGATTAAATGCCTAAATCCAGCTAGACATCAAATTCCTTTCCTAAACGGACTCTTGTTTCCAACTCTCTGTGATGACATCATCCTGCCAGTTGTGGATAGCACCGCCTTCTCCTTTCAGTCCATCGGCCTCGTCACTGATTCTCCTGGATGAATCGGGCTCTACCTGTTTCCATGCCTTCCCTCATGCCCGATTACCTTTCTTCAAACACCCATGGCCAATCGGACTAACTCCCGTCTTTTATTATACGGTGTCCGATTGGTCTTCATGTTGCTTCATTCCACCATCGGGTTATCAGCGCATTGGGTTTTATTTTATCATAGCCCGATAATCCTCACATATGTCCAATTTTTCATCGGGCTCTCCTTATCATACCCAACAACCTTGTTCCTATCATCGGCCTCACCTCTATGTATAAGTCCAACGAGTCATCCATTCCTTAACCCGGCCTCCCCTCCATTTAACTCCACGCCACTCGGGCTCAAAAACCATTGACGATTTTTGGGTGCAAACAGCTTGGCATGTTAAATCGGACATAGACACCGATGTTAGCGCGTGTCTGCCTGACTAGTGTTGATAAGTTTGGAGGTTGATCCCAATTGGTGCTGATTTGTGTAATGGACGTGGGTCTCAATAAGTGACAAATAATGGCGTGAAGATTCCCAGGTTGGTGACCTTCAATTGGAATGATGTATGGCATGTGACTGCTAGAAGATTCAAAGTTGGTGGAGTCCATTATAATGCTTTTCACATGATACAAAATGACTTATGAGATGGCAGTTGTGATGATCAACATAGTGTCCGATTGACATGGAAATTATCGGTCTTATGGGCATATCAGTTCCAAATGTAATCGGTTTGGAAAATTTGTCTATTCAAAATTCACTTGTTTTCATTTTAAACAGTCAGGGGGGGTAATTGATTGCACCTAAACAAATACATTTTTTAAAGTTAAAATTTGTATTAGGCCGATTGAGATTTTTTAATCGGACTATGCGACCGATTGCATGATTAGGGGAAAAATGACTGGTTTAAAGTTGGTAGGACTAAATGAGTTTTAAATCTGAGTTTCATATTTCATTCGGACTGGCCAAAGTCTATTCCGGCTAGTTTGGTCATAAAATCACATGGTGGGACAACCCTAATGATGTGACTCATTGGCCAAAATTACAAGCTCACTGCAATGGGAAAAAGTTGGTGGAGCCCGATTGCACACAAGTTATTTGGACTAACCATAAATATGTTGCCAATTAGGGAAGTAATAAGGTGGGCCACCACTTAGTTGAGCTTCAAATTAAATTTGGTATTCTTGTTTGACAATTTAATAAATATGGAGGTTGGCTTTAAACGCAATTCGGGCTAAAGACTTTTTTGGCTTAATGCTCTCGGGCTGCCAAGCCAAATATTGTGCATATACTATTTTCTGCCAATACATATTATGTAATTATATTTACATATAAAAGCACATTATGGGCCATGCTTCCATCATGCCTACGCTTTGGCTGTTCCACAAAGTCGGGTTGCCTGCTAGATTGACCATTTCATAATTGTGGCTAGACATTAATCATTTGACATTATTATCAATTTGACAATCAGACTGCCATGTACATATCTAACCATTCGGGCAGTGGGTTAATCCAATCACCGAGCTACATCATGATATTTCGGCTATTTAGGAAAGTTGTCGTGGGTGCAATGTTGGGAAGTTATCAATCCTACAATCTCTCATAATATATAGTGATAAATACTATGAGAATATTGCTATAAGGGATAATTTCATCAGATTATGGTATAATATTATCTCATTAGGGAAGGAAATATTTTGACATTGTCAAGAATATATAGGGACATAATATAAGATATTATGGCAGTATATATGTATCTGTGTATATCTCTTACTTGCAAGCAAAGGTAGCCGAATGAAGCCACAATTGTGACTAAGTTAATGATCAAGACCAGATTTATGGAGAAAAATCTGGTATTTTATACTAGATAATATGGAAGCTATGATCAAGATTGGGAGATAAAACTGGTGTTGTTTACCAGAATATTCATTCCAGATTTTACTTTCCTTATCTTAATCAGTCAATGGCCGCTACAAATATAGAAGGCCGGCCAATCTTTCAGATCACTCCACGTCACCTAGAAAAAAGCATCCCAAACAACATTCAACATCATTCTTAGGATACGATTTTATTTTCTCAGCATTCAATTTCTCTTTCCTTTCAATTAAATAAAATTTGTCTTTTTTTTAAACTCTCTTTCATCACTTGCTAGGCTTGTGTGCTTCAACACTGTCTAGGGACTTTTAGGTGAGGGTACTTTCCTACTCACATGTCACAATCGCCTCTTAGAAGTTTGATTATGAAACCTTATGTATCATTCACACAAGTAGTTTTAGGAAATTTTGCATGTTTTATAAGTTTGGGTCTACCTTACAAGGCTCTGGCATGACCGAACCAAAAATATAGCAAACAATTTGGCACGCTCGATGGGACAGTCAAGTGATGAGTCATGCATACCTCGATGCATGGCTGTAATTCTACCACAACCAGACTTGGTGGCGGGATGAAAAAGGACACCTTCATAGAGATTTTATTCTTCATCTCAACATCGAGAAGGTGAAAATCCTTTGTGAAATGATTTACTCTCCATGGGATTCGCAGTTGCATCATCAGCGAGAACGTGAAATAGGCCGATGTGATGATGAGATCGGTCAACTTAACATTGAGATTGACCGATTATGTACTATTTTTCAACAGTGAAATCAGTCTCCTTCTGGTTTCAAGTGGAGTGGAAGAGCCATCACCCAATAGAAATTTTTACATGTCAATAGAGGAATTTCTAGACGGTGGTTGGAGGAAAAAACCTAGCAGTTTTCCAGATTTACCGCCCGGGGGGAAAATCTGCGAAATTATAGTTGATGAAAGGCCAAAATTTTTTATTCGGCTAAAGTCCCTCACTGATGTTGAAGAAGATGATGAAACACTCGGGGGAAAAATCCTAAATGAGTCTCACAAGAGTTTAACAGGCCGAATAATTCTGTATCGGCCATAGAGCTTCCTATTGATGAGGAGGACGATGACGAAGACCCCCTCGGGGGGCAAGCTCCGCCAAGACCGATTGGCTCTAAATTGGTCCATAAATTTTTTGAATATATTTCTTTGAGAAACCTCACCCTCGAGGAGTTGTTCAAAATTTTTGATCTCGCAATAGTGACCGATTATATTTTATATGCTAAGCCAATTAATTATTTGGCTTGGCTTGATTTACATCCACAATGGCTTTGTAGATGCCACCAAAAACTGACTATTATTTGGTGGCTATTTTTGCAACAATATTACTATCGAAGAAGATTAAAAAAGTGTTAAAGACCGAAGTGCAAATATTAGTTTGATCACCATAGTAATGGGATTGAGATACCAGGCCGATAAGAAAAAAAAATAAAAGTATTGCTGAAGGGAAGCTTGGAATGCTAAATCGGACATAGAGGCCGATGTGACCGCATGTCGGCCTATCTGGTGTTGATAAGTTTGGAGGTTGATCCCAATTGGTGCTGATTTGTGCAAAGGACGTGGGTCTCGATAAATGACAAATAATGGCGTGAAGATTCCCTAGTTGGTGACCTTCAATTGCAATGATGTATGGCATGTGACTGCTAGAAGATTCACAGTTGGTGGTGTCCATTAAAATGCTTTTCACATGATACAAAATGACACTTATGAGATGGTAGTTCTGATGATCAACATAGTGTCCGATTGACTAGGAAATTATCGGTCTTATGGGCATATCAGTGTAATACATGTAATTTCTTTTCTT
The DNA here is from genome assembly GCA_033977485.1 of Hydrangea macrophylla. Taxonomy (NCBI): domain Eukaryota; kingdom Viridiplantae; phylum Streptophyta; class Magnoliopsida; order Cornales; family Hydrangeaceae; genus Hydrangea; species Hydrangea macrophylla. The sequence continues at coordinate 3,855,098 of CM066990.1, read as the reverse complement.
TTACTTAATAATATCCAAATTTTTGCATTTAACTGTTTAATTTTATATTTTTATTTTAATTATATGACGATTTTGACATATGGTAGGATTACTGATAGACTGTAGTAACAATACCGACTCGACCGTAATAAGATTAACTTAGTCTCGTACCCGGACATTAGAAATAATATCTGATTTCACGTTGTAATACCCTGTATTTTTGTAAAGTGATTATATAAACTAGACCTTGTATGTTTTTATACTTGTATGAGCTTGGCCTTACCCTTGGTATAATTTGGATACCAATTGATTGATAAGTTTTTCAATCGATTGCCTTATTTTGGGTACCAATCGATTGGCAAGTATACCAATCGATTGCTTATGTCAATCGATTGACACTTTATCCAATCAATTGCTTATACCAATCGATTGACTTCTATACCAATCGATTGGAGGCAGTTGGGCAGATTCTTTTGCTCTGGCTGGGGTTTGTCCACGTGAACACTCTCTCCCTATATATATGAGCCCTTTTCCTGCGTTTTTCTTTTTAGAAAAATCAGAGAGAGTGAGAGGGAGAGTCTTGTGTGTGTATTATAGATATATACACTCATATATATATACACACATATATACATATATTCATACACTCACACACACACATAGATGGATTGAGAGAAGAGAAGAAGACCAGAGAAGAAAGAAGAAGAAGAAAGAAGAAGACAGAGGAGAGACACAGCAGAGGAAAGAGAGGGAGAGCACCATTGGAGCTCCAAGCTTCAAAACACATTCCCAAACACGCCCTTAACGTCTAAGGTGAGTTTTAAACTCACTTGGTAGCTTTATATTGGTGTTAGAACATGCTTGAATGAAGAAATGGAGAAGAAACCATGTATTCCCGTTTATATGTTGCTGGGCAGTCTTCACTGTGAAGAAGACGAAGTATCAATCGATTGGTACTCTTACCAATCGATTGACATCTTTCATGTTCCAATCGATTGACACTTTATGCAATTGATTGATATGGATTGTGATCCAATCGATTGAATCTTTTATCAATCGATTGATGCCACTTTTATACCAATCGATTGACCTCTATGCCAATCGATTGGAAGTTTCAGAATACTATTTTTCTTATAATAACTGTTTAGTTGTTTATTTACTGTTTAGTATTTCCCAGCATGCTTTATTATTGTAATACAGACATGATAACGAGTTAATGCGGCGTAGGATCGTAGTAATAACAAGATTAATGGATAATGTTCATAACGTTAGATAACGGAATAGTCGTGAATCCTTTGGAGTTGACGTTCATTTCATTCAGAGTGGTCGGGCCACAATGGGATTGTCATGTATCGGAAATGAAGTTGATCTTAAGTAGGTTTGCTAAGATTCGGGAACCTTGCGTGGGCGGGCTTTGGTCGATCATATGTTCTTAAAAGCGGTAGATAGACGAAGGTGTCTATGACTTGCGGTGAACCAGACCATTTGCCCTAAGATGGCCAGATGATCTAATCATATGTTCTTAAAAGCGGTAGACAGACGAAGGTGTCTATGACATGCGGTGGACCGTGATCACTGGTAGACGTCGCTAAGTCGTGGCATAGAATGATGTATTGTTGTTTAAAGCATTATATCCCTGACATGCGGTGAACTGTGCATATGTTCTTAAAAGCGGGGGATGGACTAACGTGGTATCCATGACATGCGGTGAACTGTGTATATGTTCTTAAAAGCGGTGGATGAGCAATGGTGTGTTATAGAGTTGAACTACTGTCGAGTCTGTTCCCCTATCTAGACGTGTTATCGGTCTTATAATGAGTAAAACATTAGTAATCGGATAATCGGTTTGATGTAAAGAAGTTACCCTCACAGAACTCTAACTTGTTTGCGCCTTATAACTTGTAATAACTTCAATAGTTGATACCCTGTTAGTATCTAACTCACTCAGCTTTCATTAAGCTGACGGCGTTTATGCCGCTGGACATTTTTACGTTCCAGCGCACCCTAGTTATGACTATACCGGTGAAGGGCCTGCAAGAGAGGACTACTATGCCGGTGACGGAGTCCCTGTGGAGGATTTCTCTGACGGAGGTCAGACCGAAGAAGACTACTACGCCGAGGACTACCTTTATGCCAACTGAAGACTAGACTAGAATTGTAGCTAATTGTCTTTACCGTTTTAGAATCTTTTTGTAGTCAGGCATATGTTGCCTTGGCATTTGTACTTCCGCTGCCTTATATTTGATTCAAGACTCTGATATGTAATAGTTAGTAACTCCTATTGACTTTATGTTACATTATGATCAGAAATATTTCATTGTTGTTACACTATTACTTCTTGTTGCTTAGTACTGCGTGGTATGGACAATCATGTGACTTCACCCGTCGCTGCCTTTGGACCCAAAAAGGAAATTTATTTTTCTCTATTTTTGCCATTCCGGGCTGTGAGGATTTTTGGTTTCAGAGCCTAGGTTTTATACCTTTTTCCCTCACAGATTGTTCCACACCATCTGGTCCTAGAACCTTGAGATTCTATAGATGAGTATTAAGATTAGTTCTGACTTAAGATAGTCCCTTTTCAGGTAGCATGGCACCGCCGCTGTTCGTTCCAGACAAGTTCGGAGGACACTATGTGTATGAGAGGAGTATTGCGCCAGCAGATCCAGAGTACTATGCCTGGAAGGTTAGACAGAGAGCTATTGCAGAGACAGAGCGAGACATGTAGATCGAGCAGCAGAGATTTGGGACCCATGACCCAGAAGTGATGCGTCAAGAGATGATCTATCGTAAGGAAACATTCAAATGCATCGAGGAGGATTCTCTACTGATGTTACGAGATCGTTCTTTGTACCAGGTACTACTTGCAGAGGTTAGAGCAGCACCTCCACCCCCACTAGAAGAGGACATGGCTGATGCACCCCCAGTAGATGAGGATCCGGAGGGTGCTGATGACAGCGATGGCGACGATGAGCCAGAGGATGACGATGAGGAGATGTAGGATGAGGAGGACGAGGACACCGATGACGAGGAGCCGGAGTATGATCCAGAGGAGGAGGACCCCGTAGTGTTGGGTTTGTGCCCTCAAACCATTACTTTATGTATTAGACATTGACTTTTTAATATATGGATATCAGCTTTACATTTCATTATGTATGTTTCTTTCATGAGATGATTGTTTATTCCATAAGTATCATAGTAAGTATTTCGTGTGTGTATGAGATACATACAATGAGATACGAATTACTATTCTTTGATACTTAAAGCTTGTCACAGTGGATGATGAGACTGGATATCTCATCAGGTATACACTGTAGCATCATTAACTACCATTGGATGGAGTGATAAATCTCAATCACTAGAGTGTGACTCTTGGTTAATATGCTAGTGCTTATAGTGCATTGACGGACCTGAGTTTCCTATTGACGCTCAATGCTGTCAACAGTCAATAGGAACTCATAACTTGTATAAGGTATGTGTTCTCAATCTTGAGACGATTATGAACACAGACTGTGGATATGGCTGCTTTGACTTACCAATCAGTGAGGTCTATAAAAGATCAACACCTGGGTATCTTGGGTATGTCATATTCATAGGGTTGTGAACATATATTGTCAAGATAGAATCTACCCTCTGTTTCAGAGTAAGCATTCCCTTGAGAATGTCACCATGTCGATTACTGAGTACTGCAGTCTTGTTGATAAGAGTTATCAACATGTTTGGTAATCATGAGTAGTGAATGGGACTCAAGGAATACAAGAAGTAATCATGATTCAGGTTGACAGTAACAGTTATCCGACTACCTGAATATGATTACGAATGCTGACGGTAGAGGGACATTAGTACAACATACAAGTCTAGTTATCGCTTCGGATATGTTCTTTTGCGTTGGAGTTCAGTTATCGTTTTATAGTGGAGTAAACGTTAATTGACCAGTTGGTTAGTTTGCTGATCAAAGAGTTTGGTCATGGTAATTAATAAACTGGTCTGAGCCAACAATAAAGAGCCTAGGAGGTCCCACTCTTAGCTCCGCCAGGATGCTTGGAAAGATGCTTGAGGATGATGTCCAGACAGGTTCGATCGATCGAAGATGTCTCGATCGATTGAAGTCTGCAGGTTCGATCGATCGAAGATGGTTCGATCGATCGAATGTTCGATCGATCGAAGGCACTTCGATCGCTCGAAGTCTAGGTCGGTTCTGGGAATCTATAAATAGGGCAGCTGCGTTCTGGAAAAAGTTGTTCGTCATTTTGAACGTCAGAAGCTGCAGAAACTATTTTGGAGTCCCAAAACCTTCTGTATCCTCTCCATTAGGGTTCCCACCAACCCTAGTCTTTCTGGCAGGCATCCGCAGGAGTCATAAGGGTGAAGATCATCTAGTGGAGGCTGCTGGAAGTTGAAGATCAGAATTGGGTTCAAGACACTAAGGTATAACTCGTGTCCCCTCTTGTGCGCATCTGTAGAATTGACGAGTAGTAGATCCGGGCATGCCAATAAAGTTTCATAACTTGATTTTTCCGCTGCGCGTTTAAACTTTCCATTTAAACCTGTTTTTCCTTTAATTGGTATCAGAGCCACGCTCGTTTGGATCCATAGATGCGTTTTTTTTTTGGAACACTATTTTGATTTGCATGTTGATTTTAGAACTGCTTTTGAAACTGCATCGTCACAGATCTGTTTCTGCAGTGTTATCGCAGCAGTATACAAATCTGTGATTGCATTGGATGCAAGATAGGTTCGATCGATCGAAGTAGTCTCGATCGATCGAACGCTCTGTACTCGAGCGATCGAACAGGTTTCGATCGATCGAAACCTTCTGTTGTTCGAGCGATCGAACAGAGTTCGATCGATCGAGACAGACTCTTTGTCAGGATCTTTGTTTCACAGTTTTAAAAGTATTTTGAAATTAAAAGTTTAATTTTAACGTATTCTGCAAAATTTTTAATCATTCTGTGAAATAGAATGTTCAATCGATTGAACAGTGTTCAATCGATCGAAGGTTCGAGCGATCGAACGGTCTTCGATCGATCGAACTATGACAGAGAAGTTAGATGCTGCTTTGAGTTCTAATTCAGTATGTAAAGAGTTTATATACTGTGTGAATCAATTAAGGGTTCCAATAGTTATATTTTGTTATATATATGTGTGGATGTGTGTTCAACTAACCTTTTGCAGCAAAAGTTAGTCGCTATCTCCCATGGCGCCAAGAGCATTTAATTTTGTGTTTGAATGTTTTATATTGGTGTGTTGTTTTAAGTTTGGTTTGGTTTTAAGGCATATGTAAAGGGCGCTGCGACTTCAATCCTACGAAAAGGAAAGTCGCACCGGTTTCCCTAGCCTTTTATTTTGTTGTTGCTATTTCTATTTCTAGATAAATTGTAAGCTTCAAAAGAGGCATAGGTTCAATGTAATAGAATTAGAATATCCATGAAGATGGAGCAAGGAGCCGTTGTCCATGAAGATGGAGCTGGAGGCGATCAAACCAAAAGCAGGTTCTATGGAGATAGAGCCATGGGAGATAGAGGCATCGTTTGGATATCTTTTATTTCATTTTAGTTTTTGTTTTATGTGCTTTGTTTGTGATTGGCGTATAATACATTGTTGCATGCACGCAAAACAAGTTTTCTAAAATAAAATTCAAAAACCGTTTTCAACACATTAGTAAACATTAGATGTTTATGGGAAGTGTGTAGAAACAGATTTTCTCAAAAAGCAAAATCCTTTTTTACTAAATCTAGTGGGAGAGGGTCTTATTAATTACACCCACGATCTTCCATTAACGGTTCACTGTAAGATGAGTGGTGCATTCTGTGTCACCTCGTCAGGGATGATCATTCCATACGGAGGGTGTATTACTCATTGGTTACTAGATGTGAACTTCTTTTGATAGGATCAATCAGACGTGTTAGAGGGTGACCACCACACGGAGGCGCTACTTGAGACGGTTGTGATTGGATCCTAGTTGATGGTACACACTAGCTAAGCTATGGATAAGGGATCCCACACGGGGCATTATTCAGAAACTTAGAGATCAAAAAGGTTCGGGAGTCATAACTTGTTTTGCAAGAGTTGCATAGCGGACAAGTCATGATTAATCGAAAGATTGAACATTGACCACCACACGGAGGCTTTATTCTTTCGTTTCAAAATTCCGGCGACTTTGTTTTAAAATAAGAGTTTTAAAAGGATTCTTTTATTTCAAACTGTCAAATTCTGATATCCATATTTATTTTGTTTGTTTGATTTTCAGTAATCATAATGTCTGGATCTGCATTTAGTCCACTTACCACCATACTCACTCAAAACAAGTTAACTGGAAACAACTACACTGAATGGAAACGAAACCTTGACATCGTATTAACTGCGGAGAATCACATATATGTCCTCACCACCCCATGCCCCGAAGAACCCGCGGCAAATGCTTCGGCAGCTGCCAGACGCGAGTTCGACAAATGGAAGAAGTCGAATGGAATGGCTCGTTGCTATATTCTGGCCTCAATGGCTGGTGTGTTACAACATCAATTCCAATCGAATGATTCTGCCAGTGACATTATCACATCCCTGAAAAAGATGTTTGGGGAGCATGGCAGGCCTGCCAGACAAGTAGCTATGCAGAAGATAATGAGTGCAAAGATGTCGGAAGGGACTCCAGTCAAGGAACATGTTTTAAAAATGATTGGTTATTTAAACGAGCTGGAGACCCTAGGTGCCAACATCGATGCACAGACCCAAGTTGATATGATCCTCAATTCGATGTCGCCTTCATTCGCTCAATTTAAACTTAACTATAATATGAATCAAATGAATTTTTCAATGAGCGAATTGATGAGTTCTCTTTTGGCAGCGGAAGGGGTGATCAAACCTGGGGTCAACGTTTTGAACGTTGAGAAAAGCGCTTCCTCTTCCCGATCTGTACCGAAAGGAAAGAAAGGGAAGAAGAAGGCTGGCACTGGTGGTTCAAGTGTTGGACCGGTCCCTAAGATTGCAAAATCTAAGGGAAAAGGTAAAGGCAAAGGGAAGGTGGGTGGCCAAGGCAAAGGAAAGTGTTTCCAATGCGGTGAGAAGGGCCACTGGAAGAGGAACTGTCCAGAATTCTTAGCTACAAGAGTTCAAGGTATGATTGAATCACATGTGATTGAAGTAAGTTTTATAACGGATACTTCAAACACTTGGTGCATTGATTCTGGTGCGACTAACCATATCTGTAATTCATTGCAGGGGTTCAGATCAACCAGGAAGTGCAGTGATGGGGAAATCGTACTTACTCTAGGTTCTAGCGCAACCGTATCTGCGGTTGCTATAGGAGTCGTAGTTTTAGAATTTCTAGACAATAAAATTTTGATTTTATCAGATGTACTTTACGTCCCTTCAATGAGACGTAATTTAATTTCAGTTTCTAATTTATCGAATAATGGTTATTCTTTTCATTTTGGAACTGAAGTTGTGATTAAAAGAAACAGTTCTTTTATATGTTCTGGTGTTAAATCAAATGGTTTGTATGTGATTACTCCCAATATTTCAAAAGATTCTTGTTTGGAACTTAATAACTCAGTGGTAACTTTACCATCTAAAAGAAAGGAACCTTCCACTAATCCAACAAGGCTTTGGCATATGAGGCTTGGCCATATCAATCTGAATAGGATTGGCAGACTAGTCAAAGAAGGGGTCTTAGGCGATTTGGTTCTCGAACCAATGGAAGTCTGCGAGTCTTGTTTGGAGGGTAAGATGACCAAAAGGCCCTTTCCTGCAAAGGGCAATAGGACCAATGCATTGTTGGAATTAGTTCATACTGATGTGTGTGGACCAATAAATATTAGAGCAAGGGGTGGTTATGAGTATTTCATAACATTTACCGATGACCACTCCAGGTATGGATATGTGTACCTAATGAAGCACAAGTCTGAAGCCTTTGAAAAGTTCAAAGAGTTTAGGGCTGAAGTGGAGAAGCAATTGGGCACACATATCAAGACCATTCGATCTGATCGAGGTGGCGAGTACCTCTCTAATGAGTTTATTGATCACCTCGTACAGAATGGGATTCTGTCACAGTTAACTGCACCTGGTACGCCTCAGCAAAATGGTGTAGCGGAGAGAAGGAATCGGACTCTTTTAGACATGACTAGGTCGATGATGAGTTATTCTGAGTTGCCATTATTCCTTTGGGGTTATGCTTTGGAAACCGCTGCTTACATACTAAATCTAGTACCAAGCAAATCTATTCCAAGGACACCACGAGAGATGTGGATTGGGCGCAAGCCTTCTTTGCAACATCTCCGGATATGGGGGTGTCCGGCACATGTGCTGAAAGGAAAGATGAGCAAATTGGATTCTAGATCAGAAGTATGTTACTTTGTGGGTTATCCAAAGGGTACTTATGGATGGTATTTTTATGATCCAAGGGAACAGAAAGTGTTTGTTAGTACAAATGCTGTTTTCTTAGAGAATGATTATATCATGAACCATAAACCTAAGGGAAGGATAGATCTTAGAGAGATAGAAGGAGAGCCCTCAGTCCAACCCGCAGTTAATGACGATATAAATCAAGAAAACACCACTTCTTCACCCATTTCCGCACCGGTACCTCGTCGTAGTGGGAGGATTATCTGCTAGCCTGATAGATACATGTTCTTAGGAGAAGTTTTTGAAGCTGTCTCCATAGAATCTGAATCTGATCCTACCACTTACGAAGAGGCAATGGCTGATGTTGATTCAACTCATTGGATTAAAGCTATGAAGGCTGAATTGGAATCTATGGATTCCAATCAGGTCTGGGATCTTGTAGAACTTCCAGCCAATATTAAACCCATTGGCTGCAAGTGGGTCTATAAGAGGAAAAGAGGATCTGATGGAAAGGTTGAGACCTTTAAGGCTAGGCTTGTAGCGAAAGGTTATACTCAGAGGGAGGGCATTGACTATGAGGAAACCTTCTCGCCGGTAGCCATGCTCAAGTCCATCAGAATACTCTTATCTATTGCTGCATGCCTAGATTTTGAAATCTGGCAGATGGACGTCAAGACTGCATTCTTGAATGGCAATCTTGAGGAGGACATCTATATGCAACAACCAGAAGGGTTCATAGCTGGTCGGAAAGGTAACTTGGTATGCAAGTTGCAAAAGTCCATTTATGGACTTAAGCAGGCATCCAGAAGTTGGAACATCCAATTTGACCAAGCGGTCAAATCGTTTGGTTTCATACAGAATCTGGATGAACCTTGTGTATACAAGAAGAGTGAAGGAAAAGTGGTGGCTTTTCTTGTGCTTTACGTTGACGACATTCTACTCATTGGAAATGATGTAGCGGCATTGTCAACGGTCAAGGTTTGGCTAGCTAGTACTTTCGATATGAAGGATCTAGGAGAGGCGAGCTATATTCTTGGAATAAAGCTCTTTCGGGATCGCAAGCAAAAGATAATGGGATTATCTCAAGCTGGTTATATCGATAAGGTGCTAACTAGGTTTTCAATGGATAATTCGAAGAAAGGTTTGTTACCTTTCAGGCATGGTTTAGCATTCTCCAAGGACCAGTGTCCAAAGACACAGGAGGAGAGGAATCGCATGACAGGAGTTCCCTATGCTTCTGCAGTGGGAAGTCTCATGTATGCGATGTTATGCACTAGACCAGATATCTGCTTTGCCGTTGGCATGGTTAGCAGATATCAGTCGAATCCGGGTCCAGAGCACTGGACAGCCGTTAAGCACATTCTTAAGTACTTGAGAAGAACTAAAGATTACATGCTTATGTACGGTGGTAGTGAGTTAATTCCAGTGGGATACACTGACTCGGACTTTATGTCAGATAAAGATTCGAGGAAGTCGATGTCCGGTCATCTCTTTACCTTGGGAGGTGGTGCTGTCAGTTGGAGGAGCATTAAGCAGAAATGCATTGCAGACTCAACTACAGAAGCTGAGTATGTGGCTGCTTGTGAAGCCGCAAAGGAAGCTGTTTGGCTCAAGAAGTTCCTTATGGAACTCGAGGTGGTACCAGCGTCGCTGTCGCCTATTACGCTTTATTGTGCTAATAGTGGGGCAGTGGCTCAGTCCAAGGAGCCAAGGAACCACGGAAAGGGAAAGCACGTAGAGCGGAAATATCATCTTATCCGAGATATTGTTCAACGTGGAGATGTGACTGTCACCAAGATTGCCACAGCTGACAATCTTGCTGATCCGTTTACAAAGGCATTGCCACAGAAGGTTTTTGATCGTCATCTAGATAGTCTAGGTCTCAGATGTAGTTCTGAATGGTTATGAGTGCAAGTGGGAGTTTGTTGGGTTTGTGACCTCAAACCATTACTTTATGTATTAGACATTGACTTTTTAATATATGGATATCAGCTTTATATTTCATTATGTATGTTTCTTTCATGAGATGATTGTTTATTCCATAAGTATCATAGTAAGTATTTCGTGTGTGTATGAGATACATACAATGAGATACGAATTACTATTCTTTGATACTTAAAGCTTGTCACAGTGGATGATGAGACTGGATATCTCATCAGGTATACACTGTAGCATCATTAACTACCATTGGATGGAGTGATAAATCTCAATCACTAGAGTGTGACTCTTGGTTAATATGCTAGTGCTTATAGTGCATTGACGGACCTGAGTTTCCTATTGACGCTCAATGCTGTCAACAGTCAATAGGAACTCATAACTTGTATAAGGTATGTGTTCTCAATCTTGAGACGATTATGAACACAGACTGTGGATATGGCTGCTTTGACTTACCAATCAGTGAGGTCTATAAAAGATCAACACCTGGGTATCTTGGGTATGTCATATTCATAGGGTTGTGAACATATATTGTCAAGATAGAATCTACCCTCTGTTTCAGAGTAAGCATTCCCTTGAGAATGTCACCATGTCGATTACTGAGTACTGCAGTCTTGTTGATAAGAGTTATCAACATGTTTGGTAATCATGAGTAGTGAATGGGACTCAAGGAATACAAGAAGTAATCATGATTCAGGTTGACAGTAATAGTTATCCGACTACCTGAATATGATTACGAATGCTGACGGTAGAGGGACATTAGTACAACATACAAGTCTAGTTATCGCTTCGGATATGTTCTTTTGCGTTGGAGTTCAGTTGTCGTTTTATAGTGGAGTAAACGTTAACTGACCAGTTGGTTAGTTTGCTGATCAAAGAGTTTGGTCATGGTAATTAATAAACTGGTCTGAGCCAACAATAAAGAGCCTAGGAGGTCCCACTCTTAGCTCCGCCAGGATGCTTGGAAAGATGCTTGAGGATGATGTCCAGACAGGTTCGATCGATCGAAGATGTCTCGATCGATTGAAGTCTGCAGGTTCGATCGATCGAAGATGGTTCGATCGATCGAATGTTCGATCGATCGAAGGCACTTCGATCGCTCGAAGTCTAGGTCGGTTCTGGGAATCTATAAATAGGGCAGCTGCGTTCTGGAAAAAGTTGTTCGTCGTTTTGAACGTCAGAAGCTGCAGAAACTGTTTTGGAGTCCCAAAACCTTATCTATCCTCTCCATTAGGGTTCCCACCAACCCTAGTCTTTCTGGCAGGCATCCGCAGGAGTCATAAGGGTGAAGATCATCTAGTGGAGGCTACTGGAAGTTGAAGATCAGAATTGGGTTCAAGACACTAAGGTATAACTCGTGTCCCCTCTTGTGCGCATCTGTAGAATTGACGAGTAGTAGATCCGGGCATGCCAATAAAGTTTCATAACTTGATTTTTCCGCTACACGTTTAAACTTCCATTTAAACCTGTTTTTCCTTCACGTAGACCCAGCCGGTATGAACGTGCCAGTTGGCATAGATATTGTAGTTGCAGAGGGTTATCCGATAGAGGAAGATGAGGTAGCCGCAAATGATGATGCAGGTGATGATGCAGTAGTACCAGTCTTACCAGGAGGAGTTATAGTACAGCTGGCAGCTGAGTGGGCCGCAGAGATGGCTGCACATCCCTATGGATTTGAGATTGGAGCACCGGAGTTGGCACAGGCTATGATACAGGCTGAGGCACTTGCGGCCGCATTTGATGCAGCCCAGGCTGACATGGCCGCTGATGCAGGAGATTTGGGAGCTGTTGTGGAACATGATGGACCCGAGCTGATCGAGGATGTTGTGATAGAGGATGAGGACATGATGGATGACGATGATATGGATGAGGATGATGTTTTGTCTGAGATTTCCCCAGAGGACGAGGCTTCCATCTATGGATCCGATGTGGACAACTTTTGAGTCCAGTATCTTTAGGACTTAGACTTTTTACGTCTGACTTTAGGACATGTTGTCCGCTTACTTTTGACGCTTACATAGACAGCTATTGACCATAGCCTTTTTGTATAGGTAGCCACCAGTAGTGGTTTTGTGTATATCTTTCTTTTGTTTAGATCTTGTATAGGATCATGTACTACGCGGTACACAGATGATCTGTTGTGTACTCCGTTGTACATCTTTTGGGTATATATATATATACGGCAGATCGTTTCTCTTGGTTATTTCTGTTATCATCTCATTATTATGTTATGGTTGTGATTTTGATTCATGTTATGCTTTCTGTTATTTAAGTATGATCATTTCCCCGAGGAGATTGTCGGCTAATCGTTAGATCCTTCATAGGTACACCTCACACGGATCACTATGGTGGGATCCACAAGGAACCAAGCATGACTGGGAGCACCCATTCCCGAGGGTATGGACCCAACTGGAGTCTTCGAAGCTTTCATGCAACGGATGGAACACATCGGCGATACCTACAATCATGCCACCAATAACAATGGCAACAACCACTTTGTCCCTCCAAGACAGGCAGGCGATAAACTATTGGAACGATTTCGTGGCCTGCGACCCGAAAAGTTCGACGGCATGGCAGAGTCCTGGAAAGCAGAGCAATGGATACGAGAGTTGTAGCTAATCTTTGAAGCCTTGGAGTGTAGTGAGCTTGATAAGAGACGTCTAGTCGCATTTCAACTAACTTACTCCGCCGCGGACTGGTGGGAGGCCGAGAGAGCCACGATTGGGATTGACGCTGCAAGGAGAATGCCTTGGGAAGCATTCAAGACTCGATTTCTCGAGAAGTATTTCCCTGAGGATGAAGAGACCAACAAGAGAGGAATTTCCTGAGTCTAACCCAAGGAAACTGGACAGTCAGGGAGTATACTACACAATTTGAGCGACTTTCCCGTTTCGCTCCGCATATGATATACACCTCCGTCAAGAAGGTCAAGCGATTCCACCAAGGACTCAACCCACACCTCCGGCACATGATGATAGGCCATCTGGGCCAGTCATTTGAAGGGATTGTCCATCTTGCTTCAAGTTTGGAAAAGGATGCTTACCCTGTGCAAGGACCACAAGCAAATCGACCTCCACCCAGGACCTTCCAACCAAGGAACTTTTCCGCGTAATCATCAAGGAACAATCAAGGATGGAAACCTCAGACCAACAACTACCAGGGAACCAAGCGCACATGGGATGGGACAAGGAAGCCCCAAGCTAATTTTCCTCGACAACAGAATCAACAGCGAGGACCACCTCAGGCACAGCCCATCGCCCAGCGACAGAACACTGATGGATGTTTCAACTGTGGAGTGCCCGGACATATTGCAAGGTATTGCATAGCCCCCAAGACCAACCGCCGTAATGACCTCGTCTGCCGTAACTGTAACAAGCCTGGTCACATAAGCAAGGATTGTCGAGCACCACGTGGAGGCTACTATGGAGCGCCTGCTCAAGGACAGCAAGGACATGTTAGGGTGAATGCCATCATTCCTGACAATGCAGGGTATAATGCGGAGGAACAGCAAAACTTGGAAGGTACACTCATTTTATTTCACTGTCAAGTTAGAGCTTTGTTTGATACTGGTGCCGCCCGTTCTTTCACAGCTATTAAGATGGTGCGTGATTTGGGTTTGTCACCCCTAGCACTTGAGCCGACCCTTAATGTCGTTTCGCCCTTGGGAGTATCCGTTAAGTTAGGTAAGGTGTGCAAGGATTGTCCCTTGACACTAGAGGATAGGAATCTCCCAGCAGACTTGATAGTCCTGTCAATGTCTGAGTTCGACGTGATCCTAGGAATGGATTGGCTTACTAAATATGGCGCTAACCTGGATTATGTTAGTCGGACCATTGTCTTTTCGACGCCTGGTTGCCCGCAGATCAGATTTCAGTGCCAACCGTTGAGCGACATGTTTATCACGAGCTGCCTAGCCACGATTAAGACTTCAAGCACGGAGCTTACTATCAAGTAGATCCCCGTTATTCAAGACTTTGAAGATGTGTTCCGAAGTATCTCAGGACTTCCACCAAAGAGAGAGATAGACTTCTGCATTGAGTTAGCACCCAGAACGTTGCCGATTTCCAAGACCCCGTATCGGATGGCGCCAATAGAAATGCTAGAATTGAAGAAGCAAGTTCAGGAACTTGAAGATTTAGGTTTTGTTCGCCCGAGTACATCACCTTGGGGAGCACCAGTTTTATTTGTGAAAAAGAAGGACAGAGAGCTACGACTCTGTATCGACTACAGGGAGCTGAATAAAGTCACGATCAAGAATAGGTATCCACTTCCCCGGATAGACGACCTGTTCGATCAACTACAAGGATCAAGGATATTCTCAAAAATTGATTTGCGTTCAGGATACCATCAATTACTAGTTCGGCCGAAAGATATACCGAAAACTGCCTTCAGGACGAGATATGGACACTACGAATTTCTAGTGATGTCTTTTGGATTGACTAATGCCCCGACCGTATTCATGGACCTAATGAATAGAGTATTCAGACCCTATCTGGATCAATTCATTATAGTATTCATTGACGACATTCTAATTTATTCAAGGACGGAAGAAGAACATAAGAAGCATCTACAAATTGCTCTACAGACTCTCAGAGACAATAGTCTGTATGCGAAATTCAGCAAATATGAATTCTGGCTTCAGGAAGTTAAATTCCTGGGACATGTGATATCACAGGATGGGATTTCTGTAGACTCATCTAAGATCGATGCAGTCTTGAGCTGGAACAGGCCAACCAACGCGACCGAAGTTAGGAGTTTTCTTGGATTGGCTGGGTATTACCGAAAATTTATGGAAGGATTCTCTAGAATCGCAGGACCGTTGACAAGCCTGACTAGGAAGGAGATGAAGTACGAATGGACTGAGAAACCTGAGGATGCATTCCGGGAATTGAAAGAGAGACTAACCTCAGCACCCGTGCTTGCGATACCTAAGAGTGGTGAACAATTCATAATCTATAGTGATGCATCACACCAAGGACTTGGTTGTGTACTAATGCAAGAGGGGAATGTCATCGCATACGGATCAAGACAATTGAAGCCGCATGAGAAGAACTATCTGATGCACAACTTAGAGCTAGCCGCAATCGTGTTCACCCTGAAGATTTGGAGACACTATTTGTATGGAGAAAAGTTTGACTTGTTCTCAGATCACAAGAGTTTAAGGTACCTGTTCTCTCAGAAGGAGTTGAACATGCGACAACGGAGATGGATGGAACTACTCAAGGACTACGACTTCTCTTTGCAATACCACCCGGGTAAAGCAAATGTTGTAGCCGACGCTCTGAGCCGGAGGCCACGCCTTTTGGTTGCTTCGATTTTGATTAGAGAATGGCGAGCAATGGAGACGTTAGCCGAATTCGACCTTCGACCAGTGGAATCAGGAGAAGGACAACACCTTGGATGTCTTGTTGTACAACCGACTCTCATTAGCCGCATCTTGGAAGCTAAACAGTCAAACGAGGATTTCAAGTTATGGTTTGCCAAGATGTCCGCAAAGGAACCCGAGATATGGAGTATTAGTATGGACGGAGCACTGAGATGCAAAGGTAGACTCTGTGTGCCAAATGACGATGGTCTCAGGAAGAACATTCTGGACGAAGCACACAAGTCAAGGATGACTATCCACCCAGGAGGAAACAAGATGTATAAGGACTTAAAGAGAAACTTCTGGTGGCAAGGAATGAAGCGAGAAGTGGCCGAGTATGTATCGCAATGTCTTATTTGCAAACAAGTGAAGGCGGAGCATCAGAAACCACCTGGACTCCTACAACCGCTACCGATTCCCCAATGGAAATGGGAGCACATCACCATGGATTTTGTGGTTGGATTGTCGAAGTCTTAACAAAACCACGACGCTATTTGGGTAATAGTGGATCGACTCACCAAGTCAGCACATTTTATCGCCTACAGCATGACGCACCCTGTTGAAAGATTGAGCCGGATGTATCTATAGCAAGTAGTGCGACTGCACGGTGTACCTGTCTCAATAGTTTCAGATTGAGATTCACGCGTTACCGCAGAATTCTGGAAGAGCCTTCAGACAGCAATGGGAACTTCATTGAATTTGAGTTCAGCCTTTCACCCACAGACAGACGGTCAGACCGAACGAGTCAATCAAGTTATGGAGGATATGTTGCGAGCCTGTGTCATTAAATTTGAGAGTTCATGGGAGACGCATCTACCTTTGATCGAGTTTGCCTACAACAACAACTACCACACGAGCATAGGGATGACGCCGTTTGAAGCCTTGTATAGAAGACCTTGCTGATCGCCGCTATGTTGGGCTGAAGTCGGAGATACTCAACTACTTGGGCCTGAGATGATTCGAGAAACCAGCGAGAAGATCCAGATTGTACGAGAGAAGATGAAGACAGCGCAATCCAAACACAAGAGCTATGCCGACAAGCGACGGAAAGATCTAGAGTTTGCAGTTGGAGATCATGTACTACTTAAAGTCTTGCCAGTTCAAGGTATCGTCAGATTCGGACAGAAGAAAGGCAAGTTGTCGCCGCGATTCATCGGACCGTTCGAGATCCTAGAACGTGTTGGGAAGGTTGCTTATCGACTTGCGTTGCCGCCAAAGATGTCAGGGGTACACAACGTTTTCCACATCGGCATGTTGAGGAAATGTGCCCACAACCCAACGCACGAGATCAGTTTTGAAGATATCGAGGTGAACGAGAACGTGACCTACAATGAAAGACCAGTGCGTATTCTAGACCGAGGAGTGAAGGAGCTCAGAAACAAGGATATTCCGCTAGTGAAGGTTCAGTGGAAGCACCACGACGAAGGAGAAGCTTCATGGGAATTGAAGTCGGAGATGCAAGAGAAGTTTCCATTTTTGTTTTAACCCAGTTTATTTTGGATTTCGGGGACGAAATCTTTTATGAGTGGTGGATGATGTAATACCCTGTATTTTTGTAAAGTGATTATATAAACTAGACCTTGTATGTTTTTATACTTGTATGAGCTTGGCCTTACTCTTGGTATAATTTGGATACCAATCGATTGATAAGTTTTTCAATCGATTGCCTTATTTTGGGTACCAATCGATTGGCAAGTATACCAATCGATTGTTTATGTCAATCGATTGACACTTTATCTAATCGATTGCTTATACCAATCGATTGACTTCTATACCAATCGATTGGAGGCAGCTGGGTAGATTCTTTTGCTCTGGCTGGGGTTTGTCCACGTGAACACTCTCTCCCTATATACATGAGCCCTTTTCTTGCATTTTTCTTTTTAGAAAAATCAGAGAGAGTGAGAGGGAGAGTCTTGTTTGTGTATTATAGATATATACACTCATATATATATATACACACATATATACATATATTCATACACTCACACACACACATAGATGGATTGAGAGAAGAGAAGAAGACCAGAGAAGAAAGAAGAAGAAGAAAGAAGAAGACAGAGGAGAGACACAGCAGAGGAAAGAGAGGGAGAGCACCATTGGAGCTCCAAGCTTCAAAAAACATTCCCAAACACACCCTTAACGTCTAAGGTGAGTTTTAAACTCACTTGGTAGCTTTATATTGGTGTTATAACATGCTTGAATGAAGAAATGGAGAAGAAACCATGTATTCCCGTTTATATGTTGCTGGGCAGTCTTCACTGTGAAGAAGACAAAGTATCAATCGATTGGTACTCTTACCAATCGATTGACATCTTTCATGTTCCAATCGATTGACACTTTATGCAATCGATTGATATGAATTGTGATCCAATCGATTGAATCTTTTATCAATCGATTGATGCCACTTTTATACCAATCGATTGACCTCTATGCCAATCGATTGGAAGTTTCAGAATACTATTTTTCTTATAATAACTGTTTAGTTGTTTATTTACTGTTTAGTATTTCCCAGCATGCTTTATTATTGTAATACAGACATGATAACGAGTTAATGTGGCGTAGGATTGTAGTAATAACAAGAATAATGGATAATGTTTATAACGTTAGATAACGGAATAGTCGTGAGTCCTTTGGAGTTGACGTTCATTTCATTCAGAGTAGTCGGGCCACATTGGGATTGTCATGTATCAGAAATGAAGTTGAACTTAAGTAGGTTTGCTAAGATTCGGGAACCTTGCGTGGGCGGGCTTTGGTCGATCATATGTTCTTAAAAGCGGTAGAAAGACGAAGGTGTCTATGACTTGCGGTGAACCGGACCATTTGCCCTAAGATAGCCAGATGATCTAATAATATGTTCTTAAAAGCGGTAGACAGACGAAGGTGTCTATGACATGCGGTGGACCGTGATCACTGGTAGACGTCGCTAAGTCGTGGCATAGAATGATGTACTGTTGTTTAAAGCGTTATATCCCTGACATGCGGTGAACTGTGCATATGTTCTTAAAAGCGGGGGATGGACTAACGTGGTATCCATGACATGCGGTGAACTGTGCATATGTTCTTAAAAGCGGAGGATGAGCAATGGTGTGTTATAGAGTTGAACTACTGTCGAGTCTGTTCCCCTATCTAGATATGTTATCGGTCTTATAATGAGTAAAACATTAGTAATCGGATAATCGGTTTGATGTAAAGAAGTTACCCTCACAGAACTCTAACTTGTTTGCGGCTTATAACTTGTAATAACTTCAATAGTTGATACCCTGTTAGTATCTAACTCACTCAGCTTTCATTAAGCTGACGGCGTTTATGCTGCTGGACATTTCTACGTTCCAGCGCACCCTGTTTATAACTATACAGGTGAAGGGCCTGCAGGAGAGGACTACTATGCAGGTGACGGAGTCCCTGTGGAGGATTTCCCCGACGGAGGTCAGACCGAAGAAGACTACTACGCCGAGGACTACCTTTATGCCAACTGAAGACTATACTAGTATTGTAGCTAATTGTCTTTACCGTTTTAGAATCTTTTTGTAGTCAGGCATATGTTGCCTTGGCATTTGTACTTCCGCTGCCTTATATTTTATTCGAGACTCTGATATGTAATAGTTAGTAACTCCTGTTGACTTTAAGTTACATTATGATCAGAACCTAGATTTCATTGTTGTTACACTAATACTTCTTGTTGCTTAGTACTGCGTGGTGTGGACAATCATGTGACTTCACCCGTCGCTGCCTTTGGACCCAAAAAGGAATTTATTTTTCTCTATTTTAGCCGTTCTGGGGCGTGACACACGTAAACTGGAACTGACATACAAAACAAGGAACTTATGCACACAAATTGAGAAAGTAGCACACAATTCGAGGTAGGCCCTACATGGCCGGCCACATGGCAGCCTCATGTCACCACCTTGGACCCATGTCCACTTGCTGGACACATGGCATGGCATATAACCATGCAAATGACACCTAGCACTTGGGTTTTTCTATATATACATGCATATAGCATGCATTACCCTCTCTTAGTCTTCATAATCTGCATTTAGAGAGGAAGTTAGGAGACTTGCATGTCCATGAGAAAAATAGAAGAGAAAATTTTGGAGTGAATTCATCACCCTCCATTTCCTCATAAACACCTCCATTTACATACACCCATGCACTCCATTACACACACATAACCATGGAGATTTAGAGCTGTGAATTTGAGTCCTAGAATCTCAAGAAATTCCCAGCAGAAAAGAGAAGTTCAGAAGGTAGAAGAAGAGGAAGCACATCCTTGAAGTTGAAGCTTAAACTTCATCAATCTCAAATCAACATCAAGCTTAATTTTAAGCTTTGGTGAGTATTCTAACTCACTTTAGAACCTATATAGTATGTAGTAATTTTTAGCAAGTGTTTGATGTTGTATTTTGAGGTTCTATGCAACATGCAAGTCAAATTTTCAAATCTGGGAAGCAGAAACTTCCACCAGAATGTTGTTTAGTAAAATGAACATTTTGAGCAGTTCAAAAATGGGAATGAGGCTAGGTTTTTTTTTGGAGAAAGCTAACTCATTTATATACAAATAACTCCTCTATAGCTTAGTCTAAATATCAATCCTTCATAGGTGAAATGTATGTACAACGTAGTATCATCAATCTAAGAAGCAGAAACTTCCAGCAGAATGTCATTTAGAAAAATGAACAATTTGAGCAGTTGAAAAATCGAAATGAGGCTAGGTTATTTTTGTAGAGAAAGTTAACTCATTTATCTAAAAATCACTCTTCTATAGCTCAGTCTTGAAATCAATACTTCATAGGTGAAATGCACATGCAATGCAGTACTATAAATATGGGAGAGAGCAGTCCGAAAATATAGAAATATCTTAGTAAAATAAATATTTTGAGCAGCTCAAAAATGTTATTGAGGCTAGATTTTTTTTATACATGAAGCTAATCCAATTATCTACAATGTTCTAGTTTTGAGTTTGATCTACAAAGTAATTTATCATGCCCAAATAAATCATATCAATTCAGTCGACACAGTAAAATTAATTCTTGGCAGATTGTACAACTACTTGTATGATGTGTTTATTGATGATGCTTGTTCTCCGATGCCTGTGTGGCTATGAATATCTTGTGCTATGGTAGTGCTATCGAGTAGATGAGTATGTTAAGTATCTCTATAGTTTTGTTAGTTTTATAGACATGATAATGAACCCATGCATGAATTTGACAAGTATAACCAAGATGATGCTTTGAAATCTTAACATAAGCTTGAATTAGTTGTACATAGACCCATGCTTGGATATATATGGAGTATCTACACTACTATAGACATGTTATACTACTCATAGGAGTATATAATTTGCATACCCTAAGCTTAAATGATTGTACATTCCATAAAAATAGAGGATTTGAGAATCTGGCACCAGAAACCGATTTTTGGGATAAACCGATTTCTGGGAAGTGTTTCCGGGAAAAGTTTCCTTAAGGAACTATTAAAGCCGTAAGCTGAACAACAACGTTAATTCTAACTTCATGGGAATATCATTACATAAAACAGAACAACGGAAGTAGGAACGTAGGAACGTAACCTTGTATGTGTAAATGAAAGTTATTAACAAATTAAACCACGGAACGAGTGATGTGAATGCGGTTAAGGATATGTAATGAGTGATTGTGATTCTTGGTTAGGAGCAGCGTATGTCAAGGATAAGTGTTGGATAGGTAAACCAAGCCACGGATGCCGGGATAGTGAGTAAAGGATGTGTTTGATGGGTTGTGAAGTGATGACTATTGTGTATCCTTTCGGGTCTTCGTGATGAAAGGGGTATGGTTAACGCTTCAGTTCTTCGTGATGGCGAAGTGGTGGTTCTTAGAGTGAAGACTTCTTTCAGTTCTTAGTGATGGAATGGATGTTCTTCCACTCCGTAAACAATTGGGTTCTTCGTGACGAAACGGTATTTCTTAGAGTGAAAGCTCCTTTCGATTCTTAGGGATGGAATAGATGTTCTTGCACCCCGTAAACGTTTCGGTTCTTCGTGACGAAACGGTATATCGTAGAGTGAAGACTCCTTTCGATTCTTAGTGATGGAATGGATGTTCTTGCACTCCGTAAGCGTTTCGGTTCTTCGTGACGAAACAATATATCTTAGCGTGAAGACTCCTTTCGGTTCTTCGTGATGGAATGGATATTCTTGCACTCCCTAACACTTTGATTCTTCCTGACAAGGTGGTTGTTGAAAGATGTTTCGGTTGGTGGAAGGAATTTTGGTTAATGAAAGATGGTTTAGTTAGTAAGAGATATTTTTGGGTTAGTAAATGATGTCGGATGTTGGCAACAGATGATAGTGTCGTTAAGAATGTCAAGACAAGTTTCGTCAGTTGGACGTTTTCTTTTTTAATACGTGGTCGGGTATATTGGTAGTTATAACCCGATGGTGAGAACGCAAAGATCTTAAAAGACGTGTTAAAAAGTAATAAGGGTATCTTTGTTGTGCTTTACTATATACGTTCCATTGGATTTAGTTTTTCACTCAGCTTTCATAAGCTGATGATGTTCATGTCGCTGGACATTTCCATGTCCAGCTTATCCAGGTCACAAGAACATAGGCTATGGAGCTACTCAAGAATATAACGTGGAAGAAGATTATACTAAAGAGGATTATGGTTATGCGAGTTAGGAAGAAGACCAGTAGTTTTCCTTTGTAAATATTTTTGTTGGAATTAGAAGACTTATCATATTTTTGTAATAGTTTTTGTAAGGCCGAGAGCCATAAGACTCTTATGTATTTAATTAGCCAGTACCGTTGTTGCCTTTTATTGTAAGATATTCCAGTAGTAGATGTTGCTTTTACCTTTTTGTCATAGCATTTAGTTATTATTATTTTGGTCATGGACAATTCGGTACTTCCACCAGTCACGTGCCTCAGGGTCCAAGATGAAAATTTAAATTTTTTTTTTCCATATTTTGGCTATGCCGGGGCGTGACACGTATTTTTGGTATCAGAGCCTTTGGTTAAGAAGTGTGCACCGATTGTCCTACACACTTAAGATATAAACCTTATGATAGTTTTGTGATTTGCATGGTACCTTATTACATCCCGGATAGATGTGGAGGACTTTTGGGATAGGATTCCCAATATCTAGAGCTTTACTTGTAATAGGGCTAGTAGCGCTTCTTTTGTGTATATAGTTGTATTCAGGCTTGTGACACGTGTTAGTAGACATGTACGCCTTTTCTATGTATATGTTTTTGATACCGTTGAACCTACTATGTATTTTTTTAGTGTGCACGCTTTCTTATGTAAATATTTAGAGTTATTAATGAAGACTAGTTTCTTTTATATGATAATATGAATTCTTGATGTGTTATGTGTTGCTATTTATAACCCAGTTGTTCATATATCTTGTACCTATGGTTAGGATTGGCGAGTAACCAATAGATATTCATGAAGGTACATAAGCACACTAGCACAATGGCAGGAAGACCAAGAAGAAATCATAACGGAGGGCCACCAGATCCCATTCCTGAAGGAATCGATCCTACTGGAATCTTTAGCGCATTTTTGCAGCATTTGGACCATGTAGGCAACAACTACGGCAACGGAAATGACAAAAACAACGACAATCGCCAATGACCACCACCCCAGACACGCGACAGACTAATGGAAGGATTTAGAGCTTTGCGTCCTGATAGGTTCGACGGCACCGGTGAATCCTGGCAAGCAGAGCAATGGCTAAGAGATATGGATCGTATTTTTGAGTCGATCAAATGCTCCGAGATAGAGAAGCGTCGCCTCGCCACTTTTTAACTCACTTATATGGTAGCCGATTGGTGGGAAGCTGAGAAAGCAACTATTAGAGAAGAAGCTTCAAGGATGATGACCTGGACTGCCTTCCGGGAGAAATTTTTGGAAAAGTATTTCCCCGACGATGAAAAGGATCAGAAAGAAAAGGAATTCATCGATTTGACTCAAGGAAACGGGAGTGTAAGAGAGTACACGACACAATTTGAACGCCTGTCTCGCTTTGCCCCTCACATGATTGAGACACCTCAAAAGAAGATCAAAAAGTTGCATCGAGGACTCAATCTGCACCTCCGGCATCTTATAGTTGGAGATCATGTTTACTTGAAAGTTTTCCCTGTTCGAGGCGTTGTAAGGTTTGGACAGAAGAAGGGAAAACTATTGTCGCGATACATTGGACCGTTTGAAATTCTGGATCGCGTAGGAAAAGTCGCCTATAAGTTGGCATTACCACCCAAGATGTCGGGAGTTCATAACGTATTCCATGTAAGCATGCTGAGGAAATGTCTTCATAACCCGACACACGAGATCGACTTCAGAGATATCGAAGAAAATGACAATGCTACATTCATTGAAGGACCTGTAAAGATTCTGGATCATGGAATCAAGAAGCTGAGAAACAAAGAGATTCCGCTGGTAAAGATTCAGTGGCAACACCATGACGAAGAAGAAGCCTCTTGGGAGCTGGAATCGGAAATACGAGAGAAATTTCCTTTTCTTTTTAGTGCGTAGATAGCTCAGATTTCGAGGACAAAATCCTGTAATAGGTGGTGGAAGATGTAATACCTGTATTTTTTTCTCTTTTCATTAATAATATCCAAATTTTTGCATTTAACTATTTAATTTTATATTTTTATTTTAATTGTATGACGATTTTGATGTGTGGTAGGATTACTGATAGACTGTAGTAACCATACTGACTCGACCGTAATAAGATTAACTTAGTCCTGTACCTGGACCCGGACATTAGAAACAATATCTATTTGCACGTAAACCAAAACTGACACGCATAACGAGGAACTTATGCACACAAATTGAGAAAGTAGCACACAACTCGAGGTAGGCCCTACATGGCCGGCCACATGGCAGCCATATGTCACCACCTTGGACACATGTCCACTAGTTGGACACATGGCATGTCATATAACAATGCAAATGACACCCAGCACTTGGGTTTTTCTATATATACATGCATATAGCATGCATTACCCTCTCTTACTCTTCATTATCTGCATTTAGAGAGGAAGTTAGGAGACTTGCATGTCCAAGAGAAAAATAGAAGAGAAAATTTTGGAGTGAATTCAAGAGGTGATCCTCCCTTTCCTCATAAACACCTTCATATACATACACCCATGCACTCCATTACACACATATAACCATGGAGACTTAGAGCTGTGAATTTTAGTCCTAGAATCCCAAGAAATTCCCAATAGAAGAAGAGGAAGCGCATCCTTGAAGTTGAAGCTTAAACTTCATCAAGCTCAAATCAACATCAAGCTTAATTTTAAGCTTTGGTGAGTATTCTAACTCACTTTAGAACCTATATAGTATGTAGTAATGTTTAGCAAGTGTTTGATGTTGTATTTTGAGGTTCTATGCAACATGCAAGTAAAATTGTCAAATCTGGGAAGCAGAAACGTTCAGCAGAATGTTGTTTAGTAAAATGAACTTTTTGAGTAGTTCAAAAATGGTAATGAGGCTAGGTTTTTTTGTGGAGAAATCTAACTCATTTATCTACAAATAACTCTTCTATATCTTAGTCTAAATATCACTCCTTCATAGGTGAAATGTATGTACAACGTAGCATTATCAATCTGAGAAGCAGAAACTTCCAGCAGAATATTGTTTAGCAAAATGAATATTTTGAGCAGTTCAAAAATGGGAATGATACACCCAAAATTGGCTCTATCCTATGATCGAGCGGTTTAAATCAGCAGCCAGTCCATGCCCCGGTCAAATCATGCACAACTCCTCGGACAAGCATCAGCCCGAGCGGTCTAGTCTACCCGAAACTCATCATCCTGAATGGTTCATCCACGACCCGGCCAACAGGTCGGGAAAACCGCACGGGCACATCCCACCGCAGGAACAGCTCATCCGAGCATCACAGGCATGATCCTGAGCATTACGGGCAGTTTCCTACTCAAGGTAGAAGACTAATGGAAAGTGCAAACTATTTCCTAATCCGATTAGGAAACCCCCACAGTTATTCCCAATCTATATCAATTGGATTATATTTCCTTATCCATGTACAAGTAGGTCTCTTACATCTATAAAAGAGACCTCTCACCCCCCATTGAAGGGGCCGAATTTTCAATCTACACAGCACCTCTATAGCATTCATATACATGCCCGGCCGGCCTACGGTAGCTCCAGACTTGTTGGTCCACCACAGGCCCCCGACTCTTTTACAGTATAGTGAACGAGCTCAGACACACCCGTGGATGTAGATAACTTCATTAACAGGGCCGAACCGCATATAAAAAATCAGTCTCTCACTCTCTATCCCCTTAATCCGCTCTACTTTACTCTTACCAATTTTTGGCATCATCAGTTTGGCGCCGTCTGTGGGAAACGACAAGTCTTCTCATCAACAAATCTCTTTACTGATCGTCATGCCACCGAAGAAGGGTAAGAAGGCTGATCAGCAGTCCAACCAGGATGTTCCTCTGGCCCCGGCACCGACTGCGGCAGCCATGACACCTGAGCAGATCATTGGGACCCTCACACAACTCTTGGAGGGACAACATCAAATCCAACAATAGATCGAATCCCTACTGGCCCGGCAAAGCCGTCCTCTAGTGGCTGGGAAATGACTTGGGAATGTCGTGCACGGTCGGGAACCAATCTTGACCAAACAACGTGCCCGAGTCAACCCGTCCTATGTTGAGGATGCCAAAAACACCAACAGTGGGCGTGCTGCTCAAGAGGAAAGGCGGGAGCATATGGCCCGGGAATCAGTCCAGGGTCACCCGATCTAGAGCCGAGTCGTCACTGGGTACACAGTTACCCGGAGTCATGGCCGAGCCCGATCCCAGAGGACAGCACCCCGCCATGAAGAAGAAGCCTCTTTCACCGACCCGACCAACCCCTCAGATACCGGTCGGGAACGAGTGGAAGCCCGAATCTAGGAGTTGCAGAAGTAGATCAACGGAGTGGCCAAAAAGCTTGGTCAAAATCGTGCTCAGAATTAGGCCAATACCGAGACAGAGTCATCGTTCTCCAGCCAGATCACGAGGTTTGCCATCCCGCGCAAATTAAAGCAGCCTCGCCTAGATCCCTATAACAGCTCAGGAAGCCCGGTTGACCACGTCCGGACCTATAAGGCTCAGATGGCTCTAGCCACCAACTCTGATGAACTACACTGCCTAGCCTTCCCCAGCACTTTGAAAGGCCCCGCCGTGCAGTGGTTCTACTCCATGGAGCCCCGATCGCTCTGCAGTTTCAAGCAACTCAGCAAGCAGTTCATCAACCAGTTTATCGGTATGCATGAACGGCCAAAGCCTAACATGCATCTACTGACAGTCATAGAAAGGGATAATGAGACCCTCAAGGAATTTACCGACCAGTTTAATCAAGAGAAGCTCGGCATCTATGATCTTGATGAAACCGCCGCGATTATAGCCTTCTGCTCTAGAGTTCAACACACCAAGTGTGCCATGTAGTTTCACAGAAATCGACCGGTAACCTTGGTTGAACTCGCAGAGAGGGTTGGAAAATAGATTGACAATGAAGAATTTATAAAGATCAAAGACACCGGGCAAGAAAGTAACGAGTCTTCCAGAAGTAAGCAAAAGTGAGATCAGCTCGGGAGTTCTGACAGTTCTTCCAGTTCACAGTAGTCCGGGTCTGGCAGCCCCGACTTGACCTCCAGTTCATAGCGGTCTGAGTCCGCCAGCCCCGACCCGACCTCCAGTTCACAGCGGTCTGAGTCCGGTAGCCCCGACCCGACATCCAGTTCACAGCGGTTAGGATCAAGCAGTTCCGACTGTGCCTCCAGCAGAGAAATCAGGAGCCCGATGGTCCTGATCCGACCCTCTGTCTCCATCATTCTAGATGAGCCCGGCTACAGTGGTACTTGCTGTTAGGGATATATACTAAAAGCCATGCTTTATGTAGTTGATTTATTATTCATTTAATAAAATCAGTTAATCCATTTTTTTTATGACAATTTGTGTGGGCAATGTTTGTATTATATTATTTATTTAATATTATGCATGTGTGTCTCTCATTCTATATAGTAGGTGGTTTGGTGTGTAGAGTTCGGATTACATACGGAAGATCAGGCCATCAGATATTATAGAATGTAAGATTTTGGTTTAGAGTCTTATATGGGATTGGACACACCAACGGTAGGACTGCAGCATGGTGTTGTAGTAGGTTTGTCTTGACTACGAAAAACGGTATAGTTTTAACTCACTATGCTGGTACACTTTGTGTATTAAACGGGACTGACTTGGGGTAATTATCTTTATACTGACTTATAAGATAATTAATACCTCATGGCTATTATGAGTGCTTATGCTCTAAATCCTAAGTTAATTTGTAGACACGTACATTTGA
Source organism: Hydrangea macrophylla (assembly GCA_033977485.1). NCBI lineage: Eukaryota > Viridiplantae > Streptophyta > Magnoliopsida > Cornales > Hydrangeaceae > Hydrangea > Hydrangea macrophylla. Next base: position 3,827,136 of record CM066990.1, on the reverse strand, counting down.
TATTTACACTATGATCCCCAAAAGGGTGAGATCCTTAAATGGGTCAATATCTCATTGGATTGGGTGGCAATATTAATTGTGTAGTGGATATTAATTAATGATGGAATCCATATCTCAATTTTGGGATTGATGATATCCCCTTGAGAAAGCTTATAAGTTTTGATTATGTCAAACCCTGCAGGTGGCTTTTGTATCCGACATATCAGATAAGTTAAGCAGAGGATCTCAAGGAATTTTAAGAAATTAATTAAATATGATTGTCAGTAATTATATTTAATTAAAGGATATCTGTAATCTTAACATGGGGAGATAATAAGCATTTAATAACATGGAGCTCGAAATATATTTTTGAGATAAGGATAGGAGTGCAATTATAATTCTTTAGTGGTATGAATTATAATTTATGGAAAAAGGAATCTGATTCAGTTTGAATTAGGGTTTCCTAATTCCATAAGGAAGCCTATTCCATATTGACTTCTTATGGTCCCTATCGTAGCCTATATATATGCTGCTTTGGCTCTCTTATCAGCTAGCGTTTTTCTATATAGAGAATTATAACTCGGAATAGAAAAGATAGTGAAAAAGAGGGAGAGCAGAAAACAGAAAGGATTTCGAAAGAGCCCACACTCAGTTCGATATTCTGGCAGCGGAGGAACACGGTAGAAGATCGTGAGCTGTTATCGAGCCCGTGTTCTCGATTCGTCTACTACAGCAATCCGTTTTTGCAGTTCAAGGTAATCCTAGTTCCGCCCTTGTAGGGTTATTATAGATTTCATGAAATTTTTGCAGTACCAACTTATACACATTGTCAACGGATTCTGGGAACGCAGTTTCCTAACACTTGCCTGATCACTACATGAGGCTCCACCGATTGTCAAAGAGCTCTTAAAAAGACCTCAGGCCTAACCCCGAGGTATACAAAGACCTCGGGCCTAATCCCGAGGCATAAAAAGACCTCGAGCACCGAACTCAGGCACTAAAAAGACCTCGGGCTCCGAACCCAGGCACTAAACACCTCGGGATCTCACCCGAGAAAAAAGACCTTGGGGTCACGCCCGAGGCATCGGCTTCGCTTAGGTCCAACCTACGATGGGGGCAAACCCCCTAGGTGGCTAATGATGGCAAGCTTCAAAAGACCTTACAACCACCATGTTCCAGGTCGGTTACCTACAGTCATAGCCTCTGTAAGACCCTCGTCTTAGCGAAAGCTTGGGGGGCAAGACGGCGCAGTGAACTAAACAGGTAATCACACCGGGTATCTACAGGCCTCGCGGATAACCAATTCAAAATTTTGGACAACCCGAGCACCTATAGTACTCAGAGGCATTAACTCCACTTAGGTCCACACCGACGATAGAGGTGACTAAAATCTCTTAGGTTGGCCGATGATAGAGGAGCGAAAAGACCCTAAAGCAACGTGATTTAGGTCGGCTCCACCAACATGGTCAAGCTCTTCTCCCAACAGTCTTGACGAAGGCTGGCTGGGCGAAAGACAGCCATCCTGGGGAGTTAACATAAATGGACCCTAAAGCAATACGCTTTAGGTCGGCTTTTCCAACATGGTAAAACTCTTCTACCCACAACCTTGAGAAAGGTTCACGGGCAGAAGATAACCATCCTGGAGGCTAACTCAAGCAAAAAGGCTCCGAAGTAGGCCGAGTCTCAACTCTCGGTCACTTCCCGAGCATTCAAAGACTCCGAATTAGGCTGGGTCTCAACTCCCGGTCAGTTCCCGAGCACCTAAAGGTCCCGAGCTAGGCTGGGTCTCAACTCTCAGCCAGTTCTTGAGGACTCACCAGGCTCTGAAGCCCAGAGGCAGCTTCCCCAAGCACTCAGACAGTGGCAAGTAACATCAAACTGATTTCCAAACTTGCCCTGATATAGCATCCAGCCAACCTTGGAAATGGGGAGCAGCTGATACACCCAAAATTGGCTCTATCCTATCACCGAGTGGTTCAAATTAGCAGCTAGTCCATGTCCCGGTCAAATCATGCACAACTCCTCGGACAAGCATCAGCCCGAGCGGTCTAGTTTACCCGAAACTCATCATCCCGAGCGGTTCATCCACGACCCAACCAACAGGTCGGGAAACTCGCACGGGAACATCCCACCATGAGAACAGCTCATCCGAACATCACAGGCATGATCCCGAGCATTACGGTCAGTTTTCTACTCAAGCTAGAAGACTGATGGAAAGTGCAATCTATTTCCTAATTCGATTAGGAAACCCCCACAGTTAATCCCAATCTATATCAATTGGATTATATTTCCTTATCCAGGTACGAGTAGGTCTCTTACATCTATAAAAGAGACCTCTCACCCCCCATTAAAGGGGCCGACTTTTTAGTCTACACAGCACCTCTATAGCATTCAGATACATGCCCGTCCGGCCTATGGTAGCTCCAGACTTGTTGGTCCACCACAGGCCCCCGGCTCTTTTACAGTATAGTTAACATGCTCAGACACACCCGTGGACGTAGGTACCTTCATTAACAAGGCCGAACCACATACAAAAAACCAATCTCTCACTCTCTATCCCCTTAATCCGCTCTACTTTACTTTTACCAATTTTTGGCATCATCAGGGAATGAGGCTAGGTTTATTTGTGGAGAAAGCTAACTCATTTATCTACAAATAACTCTTCTATATCTCAGTCTAGAAATCACTACTTCATAGGTGAAATGCACATGCAACGCAGTACTATAAATCTGGGACAGAGCAGTCCGAAAATATAGAAATGTCTCAGTAAAATAAATATTTTGAGTGGCTCAAAAATGTAATTGAAGCTATTTTTTTTTTGTACACAAAGCTAATCCAATTATCTACATTGTTCTAGTTTTGAGTTTGATCTACAAAGTAATTTATCATGCCCAAATAAATCATATCAATTCAGTCGACGCAATAAAATTAATTGTTGGCAGATTGTACAACTACTTGTATGATGTGTTTATTGATGATGCTTGTTCTCTGATACCTGTGTGGTTATGAATATCTTGTGCTATGGTAGTGCTATCGAGTAGATGATATGTTAAGGGTCTCTGTAGTTTTGTTAGTTTTATAGACATGATAATGAACCCATGCATGTATTTTAAAAGTATAACCAAGATGATGCTTTGAAATCTTAACATAGTTTGAATTAGTTGTACATAGACCCATGCTTGGATATATATGGAGTATCTACACTACTGTAAGCATGTTATACTACTCATAGGAGTATATAATTGCGTACCCTAAGCTTAAATGATTGTACATTGCATAAAAATAGAGGATTTGAGAATCTGGCACCAGAAATCGATTTATGGGAAAAATAGATTTCTGGGAAGTTTTTCAGGGAAAAGTTTTCTTATGGAACTATTAAAGCCATAAGCTGAACGACGACGTTAATTCTGACTTCATGGGTATATCATGACATAAAACAGAACAACGGACGTAGGAATGCAACCTTGTATGTGTAAATGAAAGTTATTAACAAATTAAACCACGAAACGAGTGGCGAGAATGCGGTTAAGGATATGTAAGGATTTATTGTGCTTCTTGGTTAGGAGCAGCATATGTCAAGGATAAGTGTTGGATAGGTAAACCAAGCCGCGGAGGTCGGGATAGTGAGTAAAGGATGTATTTGATGGGTTGTGAAGTGATGACTATTGTGTATCCTTTCGGGTCTTCGTGATGAAAGGGGTATGGTTAACACTTCAGTTCTTCGTGATGGTGAAGTGATGGTTCTTGCATTCTATAAATGTTTTGGTTCTTCGTGACGAAACGGTATTTCTTAGAGTGAAGACTCCTTTTGGTTCTTAGTGATGGAATGGATGTTCTTGCACTCCATAAACGTTTCAACTCTTCGTGACGAAACGGAATATCTTAGAGTGAAGACTCCTTTCGGTTCTTAGTGATGGAATGGATGTTCTTGTACTCCGTAAGCGTTTCGATTCTTCGTGAGGAAACAATATATCTTAGCATGAAGACTCCTTTCGGTTCTTCGTGATGGAATGGATATTCTTGCACTCCCTAACACTTTGATTCTTCCTGACAAGGTGGTTGTTGAAAGATGTTTCGGTTGGTGGAAGGTATTTTGGTTAATGAAAGATGGTTTAGTTAGTAAGAGATATTTTTGGGTTAGTAAATGATGTCGGATGTTGGCAACAGATGATAGTGTCGTTAAGAATGTCGAGACAAGTTTTCTCAGTTGGACGTTTTCTTTTTGAATACGTGGTCGGGTATATTGGTAGTTATAACCCGATGGTGAGAACGCAAAGATCTTAAAAGACGTGTTAAAAAGTAATAAGGGTATCTTTGTTGTGCTTTACTATATATGTTCCATTGGATTTAGTTTTCTCACTCAGCTTTCATAAGCTGACGACGTTCATGTCGTTGGACATTCCCATGTCCAACTTATCCAGGTCACAAGAACACAGGCTATGGAGCTGTTTGCACCTAAAAAATACATTTTTTAAATCAAAATTGGTGCAGGCCGATTGTAATTTATTAATCGGACTTACAGACCGATCATATGAATTAGAGGCCAAAATTGGTAGAGCCGAATAAGTTTTAAATACAGAGTTATTACCAGACCAGCCGGGCTACAGTATATGTCTTATTCGGACTGATATTATAAGGCCAGGCTGATAATTTTAGTGAGGGGGAGCCCGATTACAGTAGCTATATTTTAGGCTTGAATCCCATTTCAAGAGTTGTGGTTGTATTCCATGTGGAGGGTCCCACGCCACTTATTGATTGAAATCATTAATTGTGTTGACTAAGTGGAGGTGTACAAATGAAGAAACAAATGATGGGTTTCATTCAGTCATGTGTTCATGCGCTCACCAGTCCATCGGCCTAAGACTTGTTTGGCTATTTCATTCAGTCAGTTGGAGAATGATGTGGGGGTGCCTTGTTTATAAAATTATATATTGGGCTCATGCAATTTATGTCACTTTCCATAAGAGCCCGAGGATGCTAAGCCTTCATTTGTCCAATCATCAACTCATGGTCCCACCTCAGTAGCCATTCTCGGGCTGCTGAATATTTGGCTTATATTTTGGGTGACTACGGAGAGTAATGAGGGGCCTAGTGGAAGGCTATTTATCCCTAATATTGATTGATAAGCTTTATCAGTTTATTAAAGGTAGAATTTGGTAAATCATATCAGTTATCAGTTTGGGGATAAGGGAAATATATAAGATAATATTATCACATAAGGGAAGATAACCTTTATCATATTGGAAGTAATATCTTTGGCTTGGTGGCAAAGCAAGACGTACAAGGTCAATATGTGGACTACATTCAATATATATACGCACATATATATATATATTTTGAGATATGGGAAGTATTTATCTGATATGGAAGATTTCAAGATATAGAAGATTTTATCAGTTTATGGAAATAAACTGGTATTTTTTACCAGATTATTATTCAAGAGCTTTTATTTCCTAATCAGCTTCAACCTCCATGGCCGCTATAAATTAACAGGCAGGCCAAGCTTTCAAAGCACTCCGCGTCACTCTCGAAAATAGCATTCAACCAAGCATTCAACAGCATTCAAAAGCATTCAACTTTTATGTTCTTTCTGCAAGCATAGCAAATAGGTCTATCCTCTTTTTGTTATTTTTCTGTTACTGTTTTCATTCTCACGAACAATCAGTCTGTTCTGAATCTGTTCTTTGGTTGTATTTTCCAAAAATTTAATAAAATCTGTATTTTATTAATCGTTTGTGATTGTTTACTTGGTAAACTCATACACTATTTGGCTTGTACGCTTCAGTACTGCCAAGGGATTTCTGGTGAGGGTACTTTCCTACTCGCCGCACACAATTGTTTTAGTTTAGAAGTCAGATCTAAAAGCCTTGAGTATCACTGACTCAAGCATATAGGAAATTAGTTTGCACACACTGAACCACTTTTGGTTCTGGCACTCCCGCGCATTACTACTAGCAAACATTTTGGCACGCCCGGTGGGACCGCCAAGTGATGAGCCAAGCATACCGTGAGACATGGCTGCAATTCTACCGCGACCAGGTTCGTTGCAGGGACGAAAAAATAAGCCTTCTTGAAGGTTTAATTTCTCATCTGAACTTCAAAAGGGTGATGCTCCATTGCGATTCATTCTGCCAAAAGTTTGGATAGCCATGGGATTCGCAACTGGGTTATCGGCTTAGTCGTGAAATAAGCCGATATGAGGATGAAATCGGTCAACTAAAAACTGAGATTGACCGATTAGAGACCGATAGACAATTTTTCAACAATGAAATCGGTCTCCTTCTTGCCGTAAGTGAAGCAGAAGAGCCAGCACCTTATGGAGAAAATTTCATGTCCATGGAAGATTTCTTAAACGGTAGCTGGAGGGAAAATCCTAGCGGTTTTCCTAATTTGCCGCTCGGGGGGCAAGAAGACGGCGAAAAAATAATTTCTAAGGATAGGCCGAGTGATCTTATATCGGCCATAGAGCCCCTCCTTGATGTTGAAGACGACGAAGCACTCGGGGGGCAAATTCAAGACGAGCCTCAAAATTCTATTGAGGCCGAGGCCGAAGAGGAAAGTGATAGGCCGAGTGATCTTGAACCGGCCATAGAGCCTCCCATTAGTGAGGAGGGCGATGACGAAGACCCCATTATTGACGAAGAAATCGGTGATGAACCGCTCGGGGGGCAAGCGTCGCAGAGACCGATTGAAATTAAATCGGTCCATGAAGCTTTTGAAAATATTCCTTTGAGGAAACTTAGCCTCAAAGAATTGTTCAAATATATCGGTCTCTTTGTTGTGACCGATTATTATTTTTATTTTAAGCCAATTAATTATTTGGCTTGGGTTGATTTACATCCACGATGGCTATGTGGGTGTCACCAAAAACTCTCTCTAATTTGGTGGATCTTGCTGTTACAGTGGTATTATCAAGAAGACTGAAAAGGTACTGAAGATCGACTGAATTAATTCGGTCAAAATGCTGTTCGGACTGTCATTCCAGACCGAAGGCAAAAAAATAAAAAATTAATCTTGGTGCTTTAGATGTTTTGGGTGTTAAATGATTAAAGTGGCGGGGTCTTAGTTTTTACCATCAGACTACAAAATTCGGGATCCAATGGTCTGGCGTGATGTTCAATGTTTCCTATGTAACTGTATGAAATCTCGTGTCAATATGGTGGGGTCCATGTCCTTGGTAGTCTGATTGATCTGTTCGATGTGCTTCTTGGAGATTGGGTTACTGTTTGAAAATATGGAGGGTCCCACGTCGTGGCTTTGAAAAGCCAAGCTAAGTGACAAGACCACGCTTGACTGGAAGATTGAAGGTGATTTCCAAGGTTATGTGTTTGGTTAAAAATGGTGCCAGACCCATTATTTTAGTTTGAAATTTTGGTTGGAGTCCATTTGTGTCGTGGCTCACGTGACTACGTTCTGGAGAATAAAAGCAGTCAAAATGAGAATCGGTCTCAAAAAGGATAATATGGCTATTCAAAATTTACTTGCTTTCATTTTAAACAGCCAGGGGGGCAATTGTTTGCACCTAAAAAATACATTTTTTAAATCAAAATTGGTGCAGGCCGATTGTAATTTATTAATCGGACTTACAGACCGATCATATGAATTAGAGGCCAAAATTGGTAGAGTCGAATAAGTTTTAAATACAGAGTTATTACCAGACCAGCCGGGCTGCAGTATATGTCTTATTCGGACTGATATTATAAGGCCAGGCTGATAATTTTAGTGAGGGGGAGCCCGATTACAGTAGCTATATTTTAGGCTTGAATCCCATTTCAAGAGTTGTGGTTGTATTCCATGTGGAGGGTCCCACGCCACTTATTGATTGAAATCATTAATTGTGTTGACTAAGTGGAGGTGTACAAATGAAGAAACAAATGATGGGTTTCATTCAGTCATGTGTTCATGCGCTCACCAGTCCATCGGCCTAAGACTTGTTTGGCTATTTCATTCAGTCAGTTGGAGAATGATGTGGGGGTGCCTTGTTTATAAAATTATATATTGGGCTCATGCAATTTATGTCACTTTCCATAAGAGCCCGAGGATGCTAAGCCTTCATTTGTCCAATCATCAACTCATGGTCCCACCTCAGTAGCCATTCTCGGGCTGCTGAATATTTGGCTTATATTTTGGGTGACTACGGAGAGTAATGAGGGGCCTAGTGGAAGGCTATTTATCCCTAATATTGATTGATAAGCTTTATCAGTTTATTAAAGGTAGAATTTGGTAAATCATATCAGTTATCAGTTTGGGGATAAAGGAAATATATAAGATAATATTATCACATAAGGGAAGATAACCTTTATCATATTGGAAGTAATATCTTTGGCTTGGTGGCAAAGCAAGACGTACAAGGTCAATATGTGGACTACATTCAATATATATACGCACATATATATATATATATTTCGAGATATGGGAAGTATTTATCTGATATGGAAGATTTCAAGATATAGAAGATTTTATCAGTTTATGGAAATAAACTGGTATTTTTTACCAGATTATTATTCAAGAGCTTTTATTTCTTAATCAGCTTCAACCTCCATGGCTGCTATAAATTAACAGGCAGGCCAAGCTTTCAAAGCACTCCGCGTCACTCTCGAAAATAGCATTCAAAAGCATTCAACTTTTATGTTCTTTCTGCAAGCATAGCAAATAGGTCTATCCTCTTTTTGTTATTTTTCTGTTACTGTTTTCATTCTCACGAACAATCAGTCTGTTCTGAATCTGTTCTTTGGTTGTATTTTCCAAACATTTAATAAAATCTGTATTTTATTAATCGTTTGTGATTGTTTACTTGGTAAACTCATACACTATTTGGCTTGTGCGCTTCAGTACTGCCAAGGGATTTCTGGTGAGGGTACTTTCCTACTCGCCGCACACAATTGTTTTAGTTTAGAAGTCAGATCTAAAAGCCTTGAGTATCACTGACTCAAGCATATAGGAAATTAGTTTGCACACACTGAACCACTTTTGGTTCTGGCACGCCCGCGCATTACTACTAGCAAACATATAAATGCTTGAGTCATGTGCACATATAAATGCACATGATGGGCCATGCTTCCATCATGCCTACGCTTTGGCTGTTCCACAAATTCGGCTGCCTGCTGGATTGACCATTTCATAATTCTGGCAAAGAATGGCTAAGGCATAAATCATTTGGCATTATTATCAATTTGACAATCGGACTGCCATGCACATATCTAACCATTCGGGCAGTGGGTTAATCCAATCACCTAGCTACATCATGATATTTCGGCTATTTAGAAAAGTTGTGGTGGGAGCAATGTTGGCAAGTTATCACTCCTACAATCTCTCATAATATATAGTGATAAATACTATGAGAATATTGCTATAAGGATAATATCATCAGATTATGGTATAATGTTATCTAATTAGGGAAGGTAATATTTTAACATTATCAAGAATATATGGGGAGATAATATCAAGATGTTATGGCAGTATATATGTATATATGTATATCTCTTACTTGCAAGCAAAGGCAGCTGAATGAAACCACAATTAGGACCAAGTTAATGATAAAGATCAGATTTATAGAGAAAAATCTGGTATTTTATACTAGATAATATGGAAAGCTATGATGAAGATTGGGAGATAAAACTTGTGTTTTTTACCAGACTATTCATTCCAGATTTTACTTTACTTGTCTCAATCAGTCCATGGCCACTATAAATACAATAGGCCGACCAAGCGTTCAGATCACTCCGCATCACCTAGAAAAAAGCATCCCAAACAACATTCAACAGCATTTTTATGATTAGCTTTTATTTTCTTAGCATTCAATTTCTCTTTCCTTTCAATTAATTAATAAAATTTGTTTTTTTTTATTTAATCTCTCTTTTATCACTTGCTAGGCTTGTGTGCTTCAATATTGTCTAGGAACCTTTAGATGATGGTACTTTTATACTCACCTTTCACAATCGCCTCTTAGAAGTTAGATTATGAAACCTTGTGTATCACTCACACAAGTAATTTTAGGAAATTTTGTGTTTTATAAGTTTAGGTCTACCTTATAAGACTCTAGCACGCCTGAACCAAAAATATAGCAAACAATATGTATCACTGACGGACGGGATAATAATGTGAGACTTATTTGCTATAAAATTCAACCAACATGGGTTCCGTCAGATGCTAAACTTATATAACTTAAAAGCAAGAGAAACTAAAACCTGCTTTTTCGAAAAAAGCAAAAAATTGTATTAGTACCCATTTTCAAAAGAAAAATTTAGTGGGAAATCCCATTCTACCAATGTTTGTTATAATAGACCCACCAATCGGTACTTCTCAATGAGAGACCCTATAATTGTGAATGTTGTTAGAGATTAGTCCACAATCCCCAATTATAGATAGTTTTAGTGACTTTTTTACCCCTATACATATACACAGGCATACATATATAGAAATATATATATATATATGGTAATAACTCTATTTTAAAGATCCCATTGATTTGCATGTTAAATATATGGAAATAAAATCCCATAACTTTAGCCTTGTACATTATGGGTCTTTTGATTATTTCTAACGCCATTTTTATGTGAGTATCCCATTTTTGTATGTTCTACCAATAATCATTGATCACATAACATATTAATCTGTTACTATGCACCATACATTTATGTGAGTATTGAATTTTACACTGCAACTAGTTCGTTTTACACTGCAATTGGTTCAATTAGTGTGAAATTTTACACTGCAACTGGTTTGTTTTTACATTGCAACTAGTTCATTAGTGTGAAATTTTATACTGCAATTGGTCAAACTCAATCACATAATCTTGCATATATTTTGGGAAGTAAGTTACTAAATGCCATAATATGGGATTGAGTTTGACCAATCCCATAATGTAGTTATCCAAAAGGCCATAATTACATCCATCTAACATCCATCAATAGATAAGCATTTACTAGTTCTTTCATTTGTAAATTTGTTCTTGAGTATTTTTCGCTTGTTCTCGGGCTTCATGTTCTATGGTCGTCATCACTGTCAGTTGCAAACTTCTCATATGACTGTCATATTGCGAGTGTCTCCACATTTACCTGAAATAAGTTACAGTGAGTGTAAAACAATCTAAAACAAGAAGTAGTGTAAATTTTAACAATGTTAGATTCATAGTTTTCATCGATTATGCGTGTCCAATTTCACACTCATACTCTTTCGTATCGTATTTGCAATGTGAATATTGCGAGTGTTAAATTTCTCACTAAAATGTGTCCTTTCGAAAATGAGATAAGTCTTGCTAATCAAGTGCAAAGTGAAGTTTGTGGGTGTTAATTTCGCATTGCTATATATGGTTTTTATGAATGGGGATGAATATGAGTATGAAATTTCACATACATTACATATTTTTTTTCTTATATGATGCATGTATATTCACCAAAGATTGAATTTAACTCACATGTGAAGTTTGTGATTAGTATTACATTTCTCACTCACCAAAATGCCAAAATGCAAATATGAGTGCTAATTTTCACACTGTCACCTATGCAATAAGTAGAAAATTCCACAATCAAACCATGTGGGTTATTTATGGGGTAGTCATCAATTTCGTACTGTATAAGAACTGGTGCATTTTTCATCAAACCAATATACAAGCTACCACTTGTGGAACCCAAATCACAAAGAATCAACTCATACAATTGTTGTGCAAACAAGTTATGCAGAATCGACGACCATATGAAAGAAAACATGCAACATATGCCACAAAATCAATGTAAGTGATAAATTTCTCACTGTAACAAAAACATGAGTGAGAAATTTATCACAGAAACCCTATTTTACAACTTTTTACAGATTCAAAGTTTTGTCCCCCAATTTTTCCTTTCTCAAAAAAACTGTTTGACCAATAATCATTAGAATAGATTCAACACCGAATATACCTAGAGTAAAATTTCATCCAAAATTCAATAAGCAAGACAAAATATTCATTCACCTTCTTTTCCACAATGAAGTTCGCGATGGAGAGAATGTTGGTTGAAACCATAGTTTTGCAAAAAAAAAAATTTCAAAAACCCTAGTTTTTTCCCCAATTGTTTTCTTTCACAGACAAAAATGGTTTGAACAAAAACCAATTTAATATGTTCAACACCAAAAGATACATAGTGTGAAGATTCAAACGATATAAAAGAATCAAGTAAAGGTATTCTACCTTTATTTTCCATTATTCGTCGATATCGGAGTCGCACCAGCAATTTCTTCTCGTAGGGGTGAGAAAATCTGCAATTCTAAGGGTTGATCCTGGCCTACTCGAGTAAAGATGTCTCATTCTTCAATGGATGCCGCCGAGCTCCTTTGGGTTTTTGAAATTTAAAAACCCTAGATTTCAGGCTGATCATGGATCATGGATGAGAGTTATTGCGTGCGAAAAATCAGGAGAATATACCAGTTTTTGAATGGGAAATGGTTGTGTGCACGTGGGCTGGAGTAAGGGTAGTCTTGTCCAGATTTTCTTTGTGGACCTTAGACTAAAATGTTTCAAACACTGGACCAATTGCAAAAAAGGTACACTACAATGGATTTTAGATTAAATGACTCTTTTCAAAATAAGTTGATAATAAAGAAGATTATATAGTTGTTGAGAATATATTTTGAAAGTGTCAATTCCAAACACACCCTAAAAGGCCTGAGAATGCATTTCGCTAGAAAAAGAAGACAGGTGGTTGTTTAGACAAAGGCTTGAGGACCGAGACTCTAATGTCTCATGAACTTAATAAGCATTAATGCTCATAATATAAATACTTATGTGATGATAATACTTAATTGTGTGATCAAGGGAAGATGTGATCCGCATTGGAAGTATACCAAAGGGGGTGTGAAATTCCATTATGAAATGTAATGACATGAGAAATGAGATTAAGGAAATGGAAGAAGTTAATAAACTCTCATTATGTGATGATAAATGTTAATCTATTCCTCATTTAAATATTTTGAAAGACATGAAAGTACATTACTACTTGCATTAGATTCATATTTGATGTGGCAACCTCTAATTTTCAATTTCGTATATAAAATAAAAATACCATTTTTATATTACTACTATGTTTTATATATCTTATGGTTATATTGTAGTACATGATCTACTATTCACAAACTCTATAATTTAATTTCGCGACTGCCAGTATAATTATCTGCGATATCACGTAAAGACCCCGCACCGGAAATATCCTACAATGCGGAATAAAACCGCTTATTATTATTTCTTCATCACTTTTTACACTTCATGTTTTCAATAACTATGCTTGGGATATTTCCTAAAAGTTAACTTAGCAAACTAAACCAACCTAACTAACTTAACTCCCTAACTTAACGAATCAAACTAGCCTAAAACTTGTTTGCTTGAAGTTTTGCGCAGACGTACCAGAGCCAAATGGGCTCGGTGTGTGTGCAAACTAATTTCCTATATGCTTGAGTGAGTGATACTCAAGGCTTTGAGATTTAACTTCTAACATGGTGATTGTGTGCGATGAGTAGGAAAGTACCCTCACCGAAAGTACCCTCACCGAAAGTTCTATGGCAGTACTGAAGCGCACAAACCAATTAGTGTAGAGTTTAGTAGAAACAATCACAAACGATTAACAAAATACGAAGGTATTTAATTAAATGTTTGAAAAAAATGAACAAAACAAAGAACAGAATCAGAACAGGCTCTGACTATTCAATATGATGAAAACAGTGAAAAGAAAATAACCAAAGGACAAGACCTATTGCTAAGGACGCAAATCTTTGAAACACAAAGTTGAATGCCTTTGAATGATATAAAGAATGCTTTTGAATGCTATTTTCGAGATGACGCAGAGTCCTTTGCATGGTTGGCCTACTTTTGCATTTATTGCAGCCTTACAGTCTTGATATGGCTCGAATTGCGCTCAAGCAAGATACAGCTAGTAGAATCCTTCTTTACTTCCAACATTTCGCCTATCTCAATCCTGATTGATTCAATCCCATAATTCTTGGGATTATCCCTCCATATCCAGCTGGATGCGCCCAATCCCATTCCAAAAATGACTCTGCTTCCTTCCTTTTAGGACGACATCTTCCGAAACAGCCAAGAACAAAACTGCCTTACTAATCGGGCTCAAGCAACTTGAACCACACCTTTACCATCATCGGACTCGCAATTCCCACTTGTCATGCTCTCTGATGCACACGAGCCTGATGATGGTTTTATGCATGCTCCAAACCAATTGGGCTCACATAATCGGCATTTACTACTTGTCGCGCCCGCCCCGTCAAAATGGGGTGTCTACACTACTTTTTTCGAATATGGTGTCCTCCTGACGCCAGTTTGAGCCTCTCGTGCGTGTTCTCTTGATCACCTACCGGGCTCCTCCTGACGCCAGTTTGAGCCTCTCGGGCTCAAACCACGCGATGTCTCTTTCTCGAGCACGATTACTCTTTGTATTCTTGAGCCGACCAATTAAGAACAAGGCCTGAGCCGATCCTCTCCAGGCCTACTCCAACAACACACTCGGGATCAAAAACCATTAACGGTTTTTAGGTGCAAACAATTGGCCCCAAAAGGTCATATTAAACATCATGCCCTTGATTGATGTGACGCTTTGAATTTGAAAGCTGTCACGTGTCTAGCATGTAGAGGTTGTCAGATCTTGAGAATTCCACTATTCACTCCCCATTAAATGCTAAAATGTGTAAAAAGATGAGATTTTCAAAATCTCTTCACTTTCCTAAATCATTTGCATCTTTCTCTTTCCCTCTCAGCTTCTCAGAGCTTCTCTATCAAGAACCTCCATCTTTTCCAACGAGTAAAACTCTCCTTTTATCCACTAAAATGGCACCCAAAACTGCTTCAGCAGCATCTTCTAAAGGCAAGAAAACAATTCTAGATGCTCATCCTCCAAAGAATCGGTGTAGAGAAGTGAGGCAATTAGCCAAAGGCCACGCCTCTGCCATTTCCACTGACTGCTTTACCAGTTGTAACCCTTCTGACGGGATACCGGCAGCACTTGGTTTTTGCATGGTATTTCACAGCGACCCTCTGGTGGCCTTCAACCCCTATTTTCCTCTGATAGCCAACGAGTCACTCCTCCAAACTCTTGCAAACTAGAGCAAGGTCTAGACTTCCACCCATCCCATCAGGGGTTGGCCTACATTGTCCACCGATTAGGACAAATGGATAACAAGGGTTTTGGCCTCTAAGGTTGAAATCTAGATGCGCACGGACATCTGTGATGCTATCATGCTTAGATCAATCCCTTTTTACTCAACCCTTCTGTTCTGGTGGTCCTCGTGTTATGGATTCCTCTTCCACTGCGGTCCAATGGGGCCAACTGTCAAGGACATTAGCTGCTTACTCGGGCTTCACCCTTATGGACACAAGATTATTCCAGGTCTCGATGTTGGAATGGCCAACTTCTCATATCCCTAGCAAGAATCTATTAGAGACGGGGTCGGGTCCTACAGGCCGATTACAACTTTTGGAGGTTTTCTGACTACCTCCATGGGTGAAGAGGGGACGCTCGTGTCCAATGCTAAGCACACCACCTTCTTCACTATTGGCTAAATAGGTATCTCTTCTGCTCATCTAGCCAGGCCATAGCGAAAGAGTATACTACTTTGGTTCTGGCCTTAGATTTTGGGAAACCATGGCCTTAACTACTCTCGTCTAGGCACATTTAGCATGAGGTGTGACAGACTTTGTTTATTCAGGCTTCAGTACCGGAGGCAGCCCAATCTGGATTCTGTAGCTCTGGTTGTACTCGTATTTTTTAGAATTCAGACCAGCTTGCCATCCACTTCATGGATGTGGTTCCTTTCTCATATTCCTTTTAGGAGTGTTTCGCATTCTTTTATGAGGGATACTGTAATTGGGCTGCTCCTCTCTTGACGCCCTTCTCTCTCTTCACTTCCCCACATTCCTGTAACTCCCCAACAACCCTGCAAACTGGGGTCCGGGCACCCAAGCATCTTATAACGAAATCTTCTCTAGCTACTTAGTGGCTAGGGACATTACATTCAGCCCGAGTATACCCTACAGTAACAACAAGTGTGGGGCCAAAAATTACTTTGCTCCCCTCTACGCTTATCAATTCAGGCTATCACAATTGGTTCTAGTTCCGCTAGCCACTATCGTGAACATGGACTGGGTTGAATAGGGTCTGATCGTGAATGATGATAAACTAAAAAAATCAAGGAAAGGTTAGACATGTTGAAGTCGGCCTTTGTCTTTAAGCCATTCTCAGCCCGACCGGTCATGTTTGAAGAGTTTGAGAAATGGTGGTCTAATCGGGCTACCCAAATATTCAAGAGTACTGCCCCTGAGGTACTTCTTCAATTTACCATGTCATCAGCCGTTGAGGCCGATATTGTCACACCCGTTCCAAAAATTTCATGGTTTTAATATGCATATTTAGATTTTGTGGATTATCAATTTTAGTTGATAATGGTGGATTGAGGTTGATTGTGAGTCAACGGTAAGGTGTCAGTGAGGACACGGGAACATGGAAGTTCATATTGCATAATCATGAGTAAATGACATTTATATGATTTAAATGTTATTTAACCTTATCTGGTGTTTCTATGAATAGTAATTATACCTGTGTAGTATAATTCTGGTAAATTTGGATATGATAGTATCATTTCGAGAACTGTGGTGAGAACGTGAGAGATACGTTAATTAAAAAGGTAGGTCGTGTAGAGATTTCACATAATATAGTTTTTTGGACGTTATTTTGGACCCAAACGAAACTTAGTCGGAAACTTTTGAAATTTATAGTTTTCACTCGTAAAGTTATAAAATGGATGTGCGCGAAGTTTCGAGAACTAATTAGAAGTTTGAGGAACTCGTGGGGAGGTAAGCGTAATTTCCAAAAATTTTGTCTATATATAGATGAGGATGAGATTCATTCTCATCCAAACTTTCCAAAATATCTAGAGAGAGGAGACAGAAGGGAGATTTGGAGCCAACGGGCTTTGCGACGCCGATCGACGACCGTTCGTCCGTCAGATTTTCTCCAGATTTCAGATTTGAACTCGTGGAGGTAAGATCTACGTTTTGATACCACTTAGGCCGTGTTTGGCCAAGTTTTGTAAAGACCTTAATTTTAGACTTTTGGGAAAAACAGGTATAAACTTGTAGGAATTTTCTCAAATTCGAAATCCGACGTTTATTTAGCCTCCTAGTCGATCCTTCAAAGTTTGGGGGAAATCGCACGAGGTATGAAGTTCTAACTTGTGAAATATAGGGAAATACATGTTTTATATTTCGACGACGAAATTGTGATCCGGGCGAAATCCATGTATAAATTGTAAGCCCGTTAATTATGCACGCGCTAAATTGTGAAAAGCATGTCTAAATTTATGCGAGCACGTTAAGTTGTCTATGTGGGTCAAAGGGGAGTCTTATACAAATTCATGCCGGAGTAAGCTTCTCGATGTTCGAGAATTTAGTAGCGACGGCTACTGTGCATGGTTGATAGACTTGGACTTGCCATGGCACTTGTGGATACAATGGTTGATAGACTTGGACTTACCATTGATATCGCGGTTTAAGACTTGGACTTGCCGCTACCGGATGAATGCGTATTTTTTTCTCCCTAGAGACTATTGTATGATTTATGAGATTAAAGCATGATTTGTCATATATTGTACATGTTAGACTTGTACGCTCAGCATATAGCTGAGCAGTGGAGATGTACTCCATTGCAGGTAAAAAGAAAGACAAGAAGAAGTGTGTGGAGTGAGGCCGATGATGCTGGGGAATCACCTTTGTATATGTTTTTGTTTTTAAATCCAAAATCTTGTGTAAGGATTTGTATATTATAATACGTTGTAATAGATCCTTGGATTAGCTTTGTAAAATGGTAATTCTGTACTTGAATGTCTGTAATTGTGTTTTGATATGTTAAAAATCAGTTATGGTTGGGATTGTTGTGGTATTGAGAATCATGAGTTGTTAATTTTCAGCATAGGGCTGCCCAGCAGGGGAGCAGTCGACTGGACCCAGGGTTAGTTGACTGGATCTCGTGTGTTTGAGACACTGAAAGTGAATAGTAAGAGAAGCAGTCGACTGGACCCCTTTATCAGTCGACTGGACACTGTTGATTTTTGGCTACTCTTCTGATAGTGGAAAAGCAGTCGACTGGATTCTCTGAGCAGTCGACTGGACCCCTTTTGATTAAGTTGCATTTTGTGTTCTGCTTGACACAGTCGACTGGGAATCCTGATCAGTAGACTACACAGTCGACTGGCGATTGTTTTAAAAAAAAATTGTTTCTTTTGAAGTGTTTTCCTTTAGCCAAAACTTTTTATAACTCTGATTTCATTGGATTTTACAAACTCAGAGGGTAATGTTCCCTAAGTCTTAAATACCCAGGGTTGTTTTAAAGTTCTTTCCGCTGCGTATATTTATATGATTGTTTGGATGAGCCTTGGTGGCATGCCATGTGTCCTATTTCCACGCGTAGTGGGATGGGTCGTGACATTTAGTGGTATCAGAGCTAGAGGTAACAAAACTTTGGGAACGTTCGACGACGAGTGGAGTGTTGAGTGAATTGCCACCTGTTTTCAATTGTATTCATGCATCTTAGAGAAGTTTGATGCATATGGATGTTGTTTTACATACATACTATTGTTATTGTTGTACATGCATAGTGTTTATGCATTGCAAACTACAGGATTGTAATCATGGATGACCGAGAGTTATCACCCCATACCCGACGAATGAATGAAATGACAGAGATGATGGGGAATATGGGGGAAAGGATACGGAATATAGCGAAGCGACTGCCTCCCACACCTCACATCGAAGTGGAACCAATAACTGTAGTAAATGCACCCAAAAATAGGGGTATGAGATCAACATCTGAACAGTTTACTCGAAAGAAACCGATGGAATTTCATGGGACACCCGATCCAACGCTCGCAGAACATTGGATAATGGACATGGAACGAATCTTCCGATCTATCCCGATGACCGATAGGGAGAAGATGGAAAATGCAAGTGATGTACTGAAGGGTGAAGCCCAGAACTGGTGGGTAAATGTACTAGATCAAGGGGCACCGATTACTTGGGAAGGGTTCAAGGCGGAATTCAATCGCCGGTTCTTTCCGCGTGCCGCCTACAATGCAAAGAAGCGAGAATTTGATAACTTGAAGCATGGAGATATGACTGTAACCGAATATACTTCCAAGTACAATGCGTTGTTGAGGTTTGGCAAGGGTTCAGTACCAGAGGAGGAAGATAGAGCAAGGAAATTCGAAGAAGGTTTAAGGGAAAATATTCGTTTAAGGGTGGAAACCTACGAACATTCGACTGTGGCAGCAGTACAACAAACGGCGCTAGTGGCCGAGAGTGGAATGGAAAGGTCGAGGCAGAATCAGCACGGAAAATGAAGCAATAAGAGTGGAGATAGGAACCAAGGCGGATCTTTCAAGAGGCCATTTCAAAGAGGCTCTGGTTCTAGTTCCAGTGATTTCAGGAGAACGCCAAGTAGCATACCGTTGTGTTCGCTTTGCAACAGACCGCACTCAGGCCGATGTTTCATGACCAAACCCCAGAACAGGAACCAAGGCAGGGGTAGTATAAATTCAACAACCGACATGAGAGGCAAGTGTTATGATTGTGGAGTATTTAGGCACCAAGCCAGGGATTGCCCGAGGAAGTATCTTCAGCAAGGAGCTAGTTCTATGGCTTGTAGTGGGTCGAAGCCTAGACAGTCCAATGACGGAGGACAAAGGATAGAGCAACGTCAAGGAAGAGCATATCAGATGAACCCAGGAGATGCGACTGCTTCCGAGACAGTAGTCTCAGGTATGGTGCTTGTATGTTCGCACTTAGCACGCATACTTGTTAACTCGAGATCTACGCATTCATTTGTATCACATGTTTTTGTTGAACATTTGAATTTTAAATCGGCACCGTTAGGATATGAATTGTCTATTTCTGTGCCACTTAGTAAATCGATAGTGACGTCTACTATATATAAGAACTGTGAAATCAAATTAGGCGAGAAGTTGATGACTGTAGACCTTATACCGATTGGGGTGAATCATTTTGATGTGATACTGGGAATGGATTGGTTAGCCCTTAACCAAGCTACGATAGATTGTGAACGGAAAGAAGTTAATTTTCGATCACCGGTACATGGGAACTTTTGTTTCCAAGGGAGTCGGGTTACACCGCCGCCGTATTTGATTTCAGCTATCCGGGCGAGAAGATGATTGAAAAAGGGATGTCACGGATTCCTATGTTCAGTGACCGATGTCTCAGCGATCGAATTCAAAGTAGAAGACATTCCGATAGTGCGAGAATATTCAGATGTCTTTCCTGATGATCTACCAGATGTTTTTATTGAGAGAGAAATTGAATTCACCATTGAGGTAAAGCCAGACTCAAGACCGGTATCCAAGGCACCGTATAGAATGGCACCACTAGAATTGAAGGAACTGAAGGTTCAACTACAAGAGTTACTTGATAAAGGTTTCATTCAACCAAGTATTTCGCCGTGGGGAGCTCCAGTGTTGTTTGTAAAGAAGAAAGACGGTTCAATGCGTATGTGTGTAGATTACCGAGAACTAAACAAGTTAACGATTAAGAATAAGTACCCGTTACCTAGAATTGATGACTTATTTGATCAACTTCGTGGGGCACAAGTGTTCTCCAAGATAGACCTGAGATCGGGTTATCATCAGTTGAAAGTGAAGGCCGAAGATGTCGAGAAAACAGCTTTCAGAACGCGTTATGGATACTATGAGTTCTTAGTTATGCCATTTGGAGTTACCAATGCACCAGCCGCGTTCATGGATCTTATGAATCGAGTATTCAAAGATTATTTGGATGACTTTGTGATTGTATTCATTGACGATATCCTTGTTTATTCGCCAAGTGAGATAGAACACGAGAACCACTTGAAGTTGATACTTCAGAGATTGCGAGAGAAGCAACTATTTGGAAAACTTAAGAAATGTGAATTTTGGTTACCCAGTATTACTTTTCTTGGTCACGTAATTGACAAGAATGGAGTATCAGTTGATCCTCACAAAGTAAAAGCTGTATCAAATTGGCAAAGACCGACTTCCGTATCCGAAATTCGAAGTTTCTTGGGATTTGCGGGATACTACCGCCGTTTTATTGAACATTTCTCGAAGATCTCATTGCCAATGACAAAGTTAATGAGAAAGGGAGTTACATTTGAATGGAGTCAAGAATGTGAAGACAGTTTCCAATAATTGAAAGCACAACTAACGAGAGCACCTATCCTAACAATACCATCCGGAACCGAGGGGTTTGTGATCTATAGTGATGTTTCACACAAAGGGTTGGTATGCGTGTTGATGCAAGGGGGTAAAGTGATTGCTTATGCTTCTAGACAGTTGAAGGCACATGAGATTAACTATCCGACTCATGATCTGGAATTAGCTGCAGTAATTCATGCTTTGAAGATTTGGAGACATTATTTATACGGAGAAAAGTGTGAGATATTCACAGACCACAAGAGTTTGAAATATATTTCCACCCAACGGGACTTGAACATGAGACAGCGACGATGGTTGGAGTTGATGAAAGATTATGATCTTTCGATTGAGTACCATCCGGGGAAGGCGAATGTAGTAGCTGATGCATTAAGCCGGAAGACGTCGAGGAATTTAGCCGACGAGCTAACACAACAAAAGGAGTTGATAAACGAGATGGAACGCTTAGAATTGGATGTGATTCCAGGGACCAATGATGACTTGATGATGGCAATTGTAGCACACCCAGATATTATTGAAGAGATCAAGAAAGAACAATTTAACGATGTCTATTTGTGCAGAATGAAAGATGAGATATCTTTGGGAAAGCGACCTGATTTTGTATTAGAACAAGGAACGTTGAAACTGGGAAATCGATTATGTGTACCGAATGTGAAAAACTTGAAAGAGAGAATTTTAGAAGAAGCTCATAGTATGAAATATTCAGTGCACCCGGGAAGTAATAAGATGTACCGGAACTTGCGAGAAAACTTCTGGTGGAAGGGTATGAAGCGTGAAGTCGCTAAGTTTGTATCCGAATGTTCGGCATGTCAGCAAGTGAAAGCAGAGAGACAAGTACCTGCCGGATTGCTACAACCATTACCAGTGTCGAAATGGAAGTGGGACGAGATCACGATGGATTTTGTTTCTGGATTTCCCCGATCATCCAACAAGAATGACAAGATTTGGGTTATAGTCGACCGATTAACCAAGTCAGCTCATTTTCTACTGATCAAGACGACTAAACCGTCCAAGTTAGCGGAATTGTATGTGAAAGAGATTGTAAGGCTACATGGAGTCCCAGCTGTGATTATATCCGATCGCGATAGTAGTTTTACGTCAAGATTTTGGGGAAGTTTGCAAGAAGCTATGGGTACAAAATTGAGTTTCAGTACTGCATTTAATCCTCAGACCGATGGACAGTCAGAGCGCATAATTCAGACGCTAGAGGATATGTTGAGACTTTGTGTATTAGATTTTGGGAGCGATTGGGAGCACCACTTGCCGTTAATTGAATTTGCTTATAATAATGGATTCCAGTCAAGTATCGGAATGGCACCGTATGAAGCTTTGTATGGACGTAAATGTCGATCACCGGTTTGTTGGACCGAGGTTGGAGAAAGGAAGTTGTTAGGACCTGAGTTAATACAGGTGACTACTGAAAAGGTGAAGTTGATTCAAGAGCGACTCAAGGTAGCTCAGAGCCGATATAAGAGTTATGCAGACTCTAAACGACGACCGATGAATTTTGAAGTTGGAGATTTTGTATACTTGAGAACATCGCCTTCGAAAGGCATTGTACGATTTGGGAAGAGGGGAAAGCTAAATCCGAGATTCATAGGACCTTTTGAGATCCTAGAGAGGGTTGGTCCAGTAGCTTACCGATTGCCATTGTCATCCGAGTTGGAACATGTGCACAATGTGTTTCACGTGTCTATGTTGAGACGTTGTATGACTGACACGAGTAAGATCATTGTACCTGAACCGCTGCAGATTCAGGGGGACTTGACTTATGTTGAACACCCTGTAGAGATCATGGACCGCAAAGAACAAGTTTTGAGAACCAAGACTATTCCAATGGTGAAAGTGCTATGGCGTAGTCATACAGTGGAAGAGGCTACATGGGAAAGTGAGGAAGACATGAGGAATGAGTATCCATACTTATTCGACGCATGAGGTAAAGTTTGGGGACAAACTTCCTTTTTGGAGGGAAGAGTTGTCACACCCGTTCCAAAAATTTCATGGTTTTAATATGCATATTCAGATTTTGTGGATTATCAATGTTAGTTGATAATGGTGGATTGAGGTTGACTGTGAGTCAACGGTAAGGTGTCAGTGAGCACACGGGAACATGGAAGTTCATATTGCATAATCATGAGTAAATGACATTCATCGGATTTAAATGTTATTTGACCTTATCTGGTGTTTCTATGAATAGTAATTATACCTGTGTAGTATAATTCTGGTAAATTTGGATATGATAGTATCATTTCGAGAACTGTGGTGAGAACGTGAGAGATACGTTAATTAAAAAGGTAGGTCGTGTAGAGATTTCACATAATATAGTTTTTTGGACGTTATTTTGGACCCAAACGAAACTTAGTCGGAAACTTTTGAAATTTATAGTTTTCACTCGTAAAGTTATAAAATGGATGTGCGCGAAGTTTCGAGAACTAATTAGAAGTTTGAGGAACTCGTGGGGAGGTAAGCGTAATTTTCAGAACTTTTGTCTATATATAGATGAGGATGAGATTCATTCTCATCCAAACTTTCCAAAATATCTAGAGAGAGGAGAGAGAAGGGAAATTTGGAGCCAACGGGCTTTGCGACGCCGATCGACGACCGTTCGTCTGTCAGATTTTCTCCAGATTTCAGATTTGAACTCGTGGAGGTAAGATCTACGTTTTGATACCACTTAGGCCGTGTTTGGCCAAGTTTTCTAAAGATCTTAATTTTAGACTTTTGGGAAAAACAGGTATAAACTTGTAGGAATTTTCTCAAATTCGAAATTCGACGTTTATTTAGCCTCCTAGTCGATCCTTCAAAGTTTGGGGGAAATCGCACGAGGTATGAAGTTCTAACTTGTGAAATATAGGGAAATACATGTTTTATATTTCGACGACGAAATTGTGATCCGGGCGAAATCCATGTATAAATTGTAAGCCCGTTAATTATGTACGCGCTAAATTGTGAAAAGCATGTCTAAATTTATGCGAGCACGTTAAGTTGTCTATGTGGGTCAAAGGGGAGTCTTATACAAATTCATGCCGGAGTAAGCTTCTCGATGTTTGAGAATTTAGTAGCGACGGCTACAGTGCATGGTTGATAGACTTGGACTTGCCATGGCACTTGTGGATACAATGGTTGATAGACTTGGACTTGCCATTGATATCGCGGTTTAAGACTTGGACTTGCCGCTACCGGATGAATGCGTATTTTTTTCTCCCTAGAGACTATTGTATGATTTATGAGATTAAAGCATGATTTGTCATATATTGTACATGTTAGACTTGTACGCTCAGCATATAGCTGAGCATTGGAGATGTACTCCATTGCAGGTAAAAAGAAAGACAAGAAGAAGTGTGTGGAGTGAGGCCGATGACGCTGGGGAATCACCTTTGTATATGTTTTTGTTTTTAAATCCAAAATCTTGTGTAAGGATTTGTATATTATAATACGTTGTAATAGATCCTTGGATTAGCTTTGTAAAATGGTAATTCTGTAATTGAATGTCTGTAATTGTGTTTTAATATGTTGAAAATCAGTTATGGTTGGGATTGTTGTTGGTATTGAGAAGCATGAGGAGTTAATTTTCAGCATAGGGCTGCCCAGCAGGGGAGCAGTCGACTGGACCCAGGGTCAGTCGACTAGATCTCGTGTGTTTGAGACACTGAAAGTGAATAGTAAGAGAAGCATTCGACTGGACCCCTTTATCAGTCGACTGGACACTGTTGATTTTTGGCTACTGCTTCTGATAGTGGAAAAGCAGTCGACTGGATTCTCTGTGCAGTCGACTGGACCCCTTTTGATTAAGTTGCATTTTGTGTTCTGCTTGACACAGTCGACTGGGAATCCTGATCAGTAGACTACACAGTCGACTGGCGATTGTTTTAAAAAAAAATTATTTCTTTTGAAGTGTTTTCCTTTAGCCAAAACTTTTTATAACTTTGATTTCAATGGATTTTACAAACTCAGAGGGTAATGTTCCCTAAGTTTTAAATACCCAGGGTTGTTTTAAAGTTCTTTCCGCTGCGTATATTTATATGATTGTTTGGATGAGCCTTGGTGGCGTGCCACGTGTCCTATTTCCACGCGTAGTGGGATGGGTCGTGATAGATATCCCTACTATTACCCCCATGGTAACCCGCAAGGGCCGATATCCCTACTGTTACCCCCATGGTAACCCCCAAGGGCCATCCAAGAAGAAAAAGACTCTAACTCCTTTCACTCATGTATTATCCTTTTCCTCATTTCATTTTGTACTTGTTTGATTCATCTTTTTCTCTTTCCTGACCCCTTTTGTTCTGTTTCAACTTGTGGACGAGGTCTCTGAAGAGGATACACTGCCTGTCGGGCAAGTTTTTCAAGCATAGTCAGACCAACCTCCAGTAACCCATTAGCTAGTCACGTCTCCTCTGTTTCCTGTTCTAACTTCTCCTAAACAGGCAGTAGCCCTTATTGAACAAGTAGCAGAGAGGGTAATACCCATCAGAGTTGTACCTCCTCTAACTCCTTCAGATGGGTATGATGATAGTAACCTTTCCAGTGGATCTACTCTAGAATAAGTAGTACTTTTCTCCAAGAATGAGGAATTGCCCGATGATAATGCCACGTCAGAGATGGTCAGAGAGGAGGTAGAATAAATGGTCTAGCAGGCAGAAGAACGGGTTGGAGATGTTATGATGGATCGGGATGATCCCACTATGGCAACAGGATCGGCCATCAAGAATACAGAAGAGACGATCATGGCCGAACCCATCGCCTCTAATCCTTTTGAGAATCTAGTCCCATATGACGAGGACTAAGCTCCACCAGTTGCTACTCCAGAAACTATGGATGATGTTCAATCTAGTACAGGTATAGGCGTCAGAGTATTGATAAAGGAAACTGTTGTGGCACCTTCCCCTTATCCAAGGCAGCAATCATCCCATACTTCTACCTTACAGCCAAGTAGTGAGGCCATTGTACCATAAGGCATATCAGCTTCCACATCTTCGCCTGCCCAGGTAATTTACTTTACGTCCGGGCATATTTCTTGTATTTTCTACATTACTAATCCTCTAGCTTTGAACTTTTGAACATGCCATTCCTTAAGGTCAAAAGCTGTTCATCCCTTTTGATAATTTCTACAGTGGCCTGGACTTTGGGACATTTAACTTGGGTTTGTTCGAGCCTGATGTCGCTTCGCCTTCAAGTTTGTAGTGGTCTAAGGACCTTGTTTTCGGGCTGAGTTCCTATGCCTTGAGCGGTTAGCCTCAACTGCTGAGCGCAATGCTACCTTGGCTACCCTTATTGGCTATCCTTCATTTTTTGTCGGGTAACTTGCTTTGCTTAAAGAAATCTAGGAATGACTACCTAGCTGTTGCATCTTAGACCATTCGACCTTAGTTGTTCATACCAAAGTCGAAGGTTATCTCAATGCTCGGTAAAAGGCTATACAATTCCTCAAGTCCGCCCATGCCAAACACAAGGCTGGAAAGGTAACTTGGGCTCAAGTGATTGCCCGAGATGCCTAGCTTCAGGCCTGTATTGTGTCGCTTAAGGTACAACTTGAGAAATGTGAGGCTAAGATCATTACTAATGATACAGCCCTGGTAAAGGTTGATGAGGCCCTAGCTCAACTGGGAGGTGATGCTCAGAAGTGCAGTGACCAACTATGAGCTAATACTCTAACTGCCAGTATCTGATCTAAACGGCTCAATAAAGCTAAACATGACTAGGTTGGAGCCGCCAGGACATAGGAGGACTTGCAAGGGAAACTCAAGAATTTTGAATCGGCCTAAAGGCTGATTTTTGTCTTCTGTACTTGTATATCTTTTGTTATTATTTTGTTTTTTTAATTTTTTTTTGTAAGCACTTTGTAAGTAAGCCATGCTCAGCTATTTAATGCAATTGGGTTGATTATTCAGGCTCATAGTTAACAAGCGGCTCATACTCTAACCCAAGATTCGGTTTGTATTCCAAATCAATAGTCTCCCACAAAGTAGGATAATATGATTTTAAATACTGACCGTTTCATTAGCCTTGCATGAACTTCTCTGTTTAAATCGCGCAGCCTATACGCTCCACCTTTCTTATCTTGGTGGGCGATCAAAAGGACCTTTCCGATTGACTGACCACTTGCCGTAGCGGTTGTCTTTGTCTCCAATAAGCAAAATGGCCTTCCAAACCAAGTCCTCTGTGCAAAAGGAATTATCTTTCACCCTTTTGTTGTATGCTCGGGTAGCCCATTATTTTTGCACTTTTAATGAGTCCAAGGCCGATAGTCTCACTTCATCGAGTCCTTCCAATTCAGCTATTATAGCCTCTGTATATTCAGCAGGCTTAAGCTAATTTTGTAAGGCTTTCGTAGCTGATCGGACTGTAACTTCCATTGGTAACATGGCATCATGCCCATAAGTCATCATAAATTGTGTAACTCCTGCGCTAGACCTTTTAGATGTTCCATAGGCACAAAGTGCTTCGGACAGTAGTTTATCCCATTCTCTTGGGTTTTCCTTGACCATTTTCTTAATGATCCCCTTAAGGATCTTGTTAGTTGACTCGGCCTTCCTGTTAGCCTGTGCATAGTATGGAATGGAATTGAGAATGGTAATTCCTCTACTTTCTGTAAAGGCTGCAGTTTTTGTTCCTGTAAACACGAACCCCTGATCGGTCATTATTATTTCTGGCAGGCCAAACTGGTGTATTATATGCTCTTCAATGAACTTTTCACAATAGCTTGAGTCACCGCCCTACAGGGTATGACTTCGTCCCACTTTGTAAAGTAGTCTGTAGCCATAATAATGAAACAATAATGAAACAATAATGGCCCGATGATGTCAAGAGTACTTTTCCTATTAAGTCCATCACCCATCCTCTGAACGGAAATGGCTTGATAATAGGCTGAAGCTCCTTGGCTGGAACTCTTTGAATTGGGCTATACTTCTGACAGGCCTGGCACCACTTAGCATAACTAATACAGTCTTTTAACATCATCGGCCAATAATAGTTATACCTTCATAAAAGCCATTTCATCTTGGTACCGGCTTGATGAGCTCCGCAGATCCCTTCATGCACTTCAACCATTACCTGTATGGCTTGCTTCTTGTCCAACTATTTTAGGATCACGTCATCACCTATAGGCTTCTTGAATAATTCTCCATTGAGGACCATAAATCAGACTACGAACAATCTTACTTTACGGTCCACACTGACGTTTGGGTGTTTCAAGTATTCAGTGATAGAGATTCTCCAATCATCGTCGTCCATTGACCAAATTGGTCGTGATGTACCAGCCTCACTTCACTACTGATAGTAGCACTCGGACTTGTATTGACGTTACTTGATCCTCCAAACCCTCATAAAAGATGAGGCCGATCCCACTTTTGCTATTCTATTGACCTCCGTATTTGTTGATCTTGGAATATAACTTACACTTATGTCATCGAATGAATATATGAGCTAAGTAGCTATGGAGTGGAATGGGCAGAGTTTCCAGCTCTTTATTTGGAATTCACTAGCTATCTATTCGATAACCAACCCTGAGTCTCCCTTTATGTGTACAGATGATGTCCCCATCTCAAGGAGTATCTCGAGTCTAATGATAAGTGCTTCATATTCGGCCTGATTATTGGTACATTTGAAATCGAGCCAAAATGACATCTTTGTCTTTTTATATTTGAGTGAGTTAATGACTACCCCTATCCCAGCTCCTTCTGCATTCTTGGACCCATCAAAGATTAACGTCCATAGGACTAAGGATGTGTTTAGTATTTTTTGTGCTAGTGATGGATCTCCCTGATCAGCAAGGTCTGGGTGATCGGCCAAAAAATTGGCTATGGCTTGGCCCTTGACTGATTTTGTGATCGGTATTGGATGGTAAACTCCATCAGGGCCAATGTCCATTTTCCAATTCGACCACGCATAATAGGTCTTGAAAGCATGTACTTAATCACATCAGTCTGACATATAATATAAGTAAAAATAGGAAGCATATATGTTCTTAATTTTTGTGATAAAAAGTACAATGCCAAGCACAACTTCTCAATCGGCGCATAGTGCTTGATTGGAGTTAAAATTCTACTTAAGTTATAAATGGCCTGCTCACTTCCTTGCTCATTATCTTGAGCCCATACTTCCTTTGAGTAATCAGAGGCCGATATATACAACTTAAGACACCTACCATTCTTTGGTGGCATCAAAACTGGAGAAGTAGACAAGTACTACTTTATACTTTCAAAGGCCTGCTGGTGGCTATCCTCCTATATGAACTCTTCATTGGTCTTGATCTTGAGCAGGGTCCATACCAGGGTCTTCCCTGTATAATTGGAAAATAAACCTCGTGAGGAAATTAATCTGCCCAAGCAGCCTTTGTAACTCTTTCTTATTGGCTGAGGGGTTTGCTGCTTGGATAACCCAAGCCTTGTTTTTATCTACCTCTATACCTCTCTGGTGCACCAAGAAACCCAAGAAGTTCCCTATTGAAACGTTGAATGCAATTTGAGTGGATTCATCTTTAGCTTGTGAGCCTACATTCTTTCCAATGCTTTCTCAAGGTCAACCAAATGTTCGGCGTTGCTTCCAGACTTAACCACCACATCATCAATGTATACGTCCATAAAATGTCCAATCATGTCATGGAAGATTGAATTCATTGCCTGTTGATAGGTAACTCCTGCATTCTTTAGCCCAAAAGGCATCACCACCACTCAAAGGTCCCAATTTCCCCCAAACACTAAAAACCTATCTTTAGGACATCCTCTTCAGCGATGTAAATTTTGGTTATACCCCGGTCGGCTGTCCATTAAGGACAAGATTTTGTGTTTAGTGTCCTAATCAATCAGCTGATCGACCATGGGCATTGGGTATTCATCTTCTAGGGTAGCCAGGTTTAGATTTTTAAAGTCAATGAACACTCTAAGCTTCCCATTCTTCTTTAAACTGGGACCACATTCGAGACCCATTTAAAATACCTTGCGGTCCGAATAAAGCCAGGCCTAAGGAGTCTTTCCATTTTTCCCTTCACCTTTAGTGTAACTTTTGGTGACATGCGCCTAGGTAGCTGTTTGAACAACTTGAACCCCACTTTAATTGGTAATCGATGTTCTACCAGTTCTCTAGATAGCCATGGCATCTCATCATAATCCTAGGCAAAGTAGTCCTTATACTTATGTAAGAGTGCTATAACATTGGCCTGGAACTGTGGTTCTAACATCTGACTCACATAAGTTGGTTTATGCTCTCCTTCATTGCCCAAGTTAACTTCTAGAAGGGGATCTTGAATGTCGGCCTTCAAATCATCTCGCTTTGCTATGGCTGTTTCCAATTTTTCCATTTGGATCTCCTCCTCTTTTGGCAATTCTTCCTCATAGATACAATGGCCAAGTTAACCATACCATCAGTTGGGCTGATCTCTAGTCTTTTATCAGCCAAATATGCCCTCTATCTAGCCATGCTTGCCTTTAAGGCTAGCTGTATCTCAACTTCAGTCCATCGTAGATTCATCAATAACATCTTGTTCATTAATCTCCATCAGCCTTAATTCTTTCATCTGAATGGGAGTATGGTAATATGACTTCGAGTCTAGTGGAGCTCCTTTACAGAATATGGCTGTATTTATTTTTCCTAGCTTGTCACATCCTAATAGCTTGACTGGCCTGATGTCATCTTTATACAAAATTGCATCAGCCATTTGCACTCATGCTACTAATGGCCTCGTATCAGCCCTCACTACTTCAACCTCATCACCTCTCCAAAAAATCAGTAACTAATGGAGGGTTGAAGGGATATAATAGTTGGGATGAATCCAGTCTCGGCCTAGTAGTGCATTATATGTGGCCGACATCTTCACAATAAAGAAGGCTGTCATGACCGTCTTGCTCCTAATGGTTAGCTACAAATGTAGGATACCCTTGGTCCTTGATGCCATTCTAGTGAAACTCTAGACATTCATTTCGGTTGGAATCAGCTCTGACTCGGATTTTTGAAGAACCCTCAGCATGATCTGGGGCATGATGTTGATAGTAGATCCTCCATCGACGAGAATTCTATTTATTGGGACCCCTTCAATATGCCCCTTGACATACAGAGGCTTCAAGTGCTGAGACATCTGATAGGTGGGTTTTTGAAAGACCACCTTGACAGGCCCCCTGATTTTTTCCCTCTTCTCTTTGCTATCCTTTCGACCTTAAGATAGCGATCTTAGGTCGGTATGAATGTTGATCGGTATTGCCCACATTCCTGCTTGTGGCTTCCACCACTTCGGGCTTGACTGTTTCAACACCATTCCATAAAAACTCCTCTATGTCTACTGCCTCGGTAACCTAATCTTCTATCACATCACCTTTCATCGTTGCTTGTTAATCTAGCTTGGATATGAAAGACATTGACAAGTGAACACCATGTTTGTAGACAGTTCCTTTGGAATGGTCCCGAATTGAATCATAGAGTCGTCCAAATTTGAAAAATCATCAGCCACTTTAACCTTCTCAATCTTACAGTGTTTCAGGGGTTGTCCGACTAATTTGTTCTAGTCAGCCTCACTTTGCTCCATTGTCTAATGTATCCGAGAGTCTGGTACGTAAGGTTATAAAATCCTTGGTGGACTGTTAGCCCGATTTTCCCAATACTATTGTTCCCTTTCAACTTGCCTTGCCTGTTGGTATCTCCTTTTTTGGGACTTGCTATACCTGGGCTGCATTAGGAACTTGGGTTGTTCAGCCTGGTACCATTTTTCTTTGTTTACCCTTGGTAGTACTACCATCCTTGGACGTATGTCCGAAGTTGGGCCATTCACAAGAATCTTTGATTTGGAGAACACCTGATGATGCCTTACCCCAGATCGACCTGAATCTCCTAGGCCTATCTATAATGTTGGCGATGGTCTTGGTTGCCATTCAGGCAACGAAAGCCTTTCGTGCATAGACCTTCTCGGACTGTGCCTGCGGTGCTCATTCAACATCGACCTTTTGCTTGGGCTTGAGGTCTCTTTCTCAAAGTCGGCCTTACACCTTGGATAGAGGCCTTGGTCTATCTGATCCAACCATTGCCACAAATCGGTGATCAAACTATCCATTTTTGATCGGGCCATTCAATTTTGGCCTAGCGTTCTGCTTGCATTCTTTCTTGATGAGTCCTCTAGAGCTCATGAATTGTTACTTTCGGCCCCTCCGTGGCTGAAATAATAACTTGCTTTCCTTCCCTTTATTTCGGCCTTTCTTCTTTGGTCTCTGATAGGTCAATCTTTGGTCTAGGCCTAGTCATCTTAGTCAGATGGGGCACGACCATGTTGGCAATAGTGATATGAGGAAAGACATTTGCATCAATTCCCATGGGTTTGTCCGAGAACTTGAACACTCCCTTCTCCACATTTTCCTGTATCACGTTACAAAATATAACACTTTTGTTAGTTTGAGTATTTCTAAGAAATGTGCCATTTATAATAATCCTTATTTTTAATGTCATCGGCCTTTCGAATCCGATGACCATCACTTAGCTTAATCACTTTTCGGCCAGTAGCGCATCAAAAATTTGATCGGCCATAGTGATATCAAAAGTAAAATTCTTTCTTGCCTCAAATGCCATCTTTTTTGCACTAGCGTTACTATGGATGGGCTTTCTTAAGGTATTGCATATGATTTACCATTTGCAAATTAATTCAACCATATTAATTTCTGTTTTGAGGTCACAATCTACCAGGTGGACCTCGTAATTGGGATCTTTATAGTATTTACCCTTGGATGAATTTTTCTTTTCCTGTTCATCTAGAAGGATACGCTCATAGTGAGCGGCTCTTGTGGCCAGTTAGAACAAGTCACTAAAGTTAGTCCCTTTGGACCTCTTACGAAGCTCGAATGACATCCCTACTATAGCCATCTTGACATACTCCTCCTCGGGCAAGACAGTCTTACACCTATACTTAGCTTTTCTGAAATGGGCAATGTAGGTCTCGACTGACTTCCCTACTAGTTGGAGCATTCTAGATAGATCTGTCAATGATGTTTTAGGCTCAGTCCTATAGAGCTGGCAATGAAATAAGTCCTCCATTCCTTTCCAATCTTGAATGGAATTGGTAGGAAGGTTGACATACCACAAGAAGGCTATTCTTGTGAGAGAGTTTGGGTATTACCTCAGTTTTGATGGGTCGCTACTACCCACATAGCAGCAGTGTACTATGAAATAACCTATGTGCTCTACAAAGGACTGCTCACTTTTCCCAAAGAATAAGGTAAAGTTTGGTACTTTGTACCCCTGAGGAAAATTGACCTGGTCAATTTTAGGAGGATATGGCCGTCTATACGTTGGCCTCTCCATTCTTCTCATGAATGAGCCATACTTTTTGTGTATAGCTGCCACCAGTTGCCCCTATCAATGGGCTACAGGAAAATGGGCTGAGCTGTCACCGGGGGTATTAGCAGTGGTGGTATTTGATACTAGTTGTTGTTGGCCTAATGAGGCCAAAAAACATCATTAGCTCTCTACCCCCCAACAGTGTGGGTAGGCAGACTGGCATGATCGATTGTTTCTGCATTATAGCCTAAGGGTTAAACAAAGACGGCTGTAGCCGATCCAGCATAATCGGTAACGACCACACTGTGTGAACCTCCTGCTTAGGGGTCAAGCTATTTGTTTTGGTCATTTTGCTCTCGAAGGTTTGGGTAAATATAAGCAGGTTGTTCCTCCTATCGGCCTAACTAGATGCACTAATTTACTCTTTTGGGCTTTCGAGAGCTAGCTTTTCCACCAGTGGTGAAAGGTTTTTTGACAGGCTTGAGATCTCTGAGGTCAGGCCATCTAGCTTAGCGTGAGTAGCTCTAGTAGACGTAATTAGGTCAATCTGACCATGAAGTATTTTGGCCACCTGGCTGACTAGCCCTTTAAAGTTATCCATTGAACCGACCAAGGCTTTGTAATCTTGTATCATAGGTTCAACGCTCAACCTCATGTTCTCTAAAAGTGTTTCCAGAGTCACACCACTATCCTGTGGAGATCGACTGATGCTCTCTTCCTTGGTTGGGGTAATGGCCTGTGGTCCTATCCATTTTCCTATTTTTGTGATCTTTCTTTGGATGCATACCATAGTATATGGTCCCACTGGGCGTGCCAAATTATTTGCTTATAGTTTTCGCAAGCGTGCCAGAGCCAAATGGGCTTGATGTGTGTGAAAATCAAACGATTAACAAAATACGAAGGTATCTTATTGAATGTTTGGAAAAAACTAACAAAACAAAGAATAGAATCAAAACAGGCTCTGACTGTTCAATAAGATGAAAACAGTGAAAAGAAAATAACAAAAGGACAAGACCTATTGCTAAGGACGCAAAGCTTTGAAACACAAAGTTGAATGCCTTTGAATGTTGTAAAGAATGCTTTGGAATGTTGTTTTCGAGATGACACAGAGTCCTTTGCATAATTGGCCTACTTTTGCATTTATAGCGGCCTCTAATAGTCTTGATATGGAAAGACTCCTTGAATTGTGCCCCAAGCAAGATACAGCTAGTAGAATCCTTTCTTACTTCCAACATTTCGCCGATCTCAATCCCATAATTCTTGGGATTATCCCTCCATATCCAGCTGGATGCCCCAATCCCATTCCAAAAAAGACTCTGCTTTCTTACTTTTAGGACGACATCTATCATAATAGCCAAGAACAGAACCGCCTTACTAATCGGGCTCAAGCAACTTGAACCACACCTTTACCACCATTGGGCTCGGAATTCCCACTATCATGCTCTTTGACACACACGAGCCCGATGACGGTTTTATGTATGCTCCCAACTAATTAGGCTCGCACAATCAGCCTTTACTACTTTCTCTGAATATGGTGTCCGATCATCGTGCGTGCTCTGTTGATCACCTATCGGGCTCCTCCTGATGCCAGTTTGAGCCTCTCGGGCTTAAACCACATGATATCTCTTTCTCGAGCCTGATTACTCTTCGCAGTCTTGAGCTGGCCAATTTAGAATAAGGCCTGGACTGATCCTCTCCAAGCCCACTCCAACAACACACTCAGGCTCAAAAACCATTGACGATTTTTGGATGTAAACAAAACTAATGAGTGCAAATATATGAATTATGTGATGTACTATGTGTATCTTTACGTATGAGACTGTGCACCACAACCTCCTCAACTTAGGTCACCAAGCTTATGAATCTATATATATGTATGTATATGTAACACCTGTAATTTTCTGTCATTATAATATCAGCTTTTTTTTAATTTCTGTATTGGACCCACTATATTATTATATTTTTATTTTAATTACGTGACGGTATGGACGTGTTGTAGTATTACCATGTAGACTGTAGTAATCATACCGACTCGACCATAATAAGATTTAACTTAGTCCCGTACCCGGACCCGGACATTAGAAATATTACCAGTTTGCACGTAATTTGAGACCGACATGCATATCGAGGAACTTATGCACGTAAACCGAGAAAGTGGCACACAACCCGAGATGGGCCCACATGGCCGGCTATGTGGCAACCACATGCCACCCTCTTGGACACATGTCCACTTGTTGGACACATGGCATAGCATGTACACATGCTCCATGACACCTAGCACATGCATCTCTCCTATATAAAGCACACCTACATGCATACACACACACATTTGACACTCTTGTCTTCATAATCTGCACATAAGATAAGTAGAGATATGGGAGTTATAAATCCCATGGAGATATAGAAGAAAAACAAGGAGAAGAAGAAGGTGACACCATCTAAAGTTGAGTTCAAGCTCCATCAAGCTCAAGAACAACATCAAGCTTAATTTCAAGCTTTGGTGAGTAAATTGTGAGTAATTGCGAGTAATCTAACTCAATTTAGAACACATAATTTGTACTAATGTTTAGTAGAAGTTTGATGTTGTTGGGTTGAAGTTTTCATGACATGCAAGACAAATCCATAAATCTGAGAAACTGAAACTCTCAGCAGAACATAGTTTAGTAAAATGAATGTTTTGTCCAGTTCAAAAATCCGAATTAAGCTAGTTTTTTTGTGGTAAAAGATAACTCATTTATCTACAAATAACTCTTCTATACCTCAGTCTAGAAATCACTCCTTCATGGGTGAAATGCATGTACAACGCAGTGTTATAAATCTGAGAAACTGAAACTCTCAGCAGAACATAGTTTAGTCAAATGAATATTTTGTGCAGCTCAAAAATCCGAATTACGCTAGGTGTTTTTGTGGTAAACGATAACTCATATATCTACAAATAACTCTTCTATAGCTTAGTCTAGAAATCACTCTTTCATGGGTGAAATGCATGTACAACGCAGTGTTATAAATCTGAGAAACTGAAACTTTCAGCAGAACATAGTTTAGTAAAATGAATGTTTTGTGCAGCTCAAAACTGAGATTTAAGCTAGGTATTTTTGTGAGGAAAGATAACTCATTTATCTAAAAATAACCCTTCTATAGCTCAGTCTAAAAACCACTCCTTCATAGGTGAAATTCACGTACAATGCAGTGTTATAAATCTGGGACAGAACAGTCCGAGATATAAGAAATGTCTTGTAAATTAAATATTTTGAGTAGCTCAAAAATGTAATTGAAGCTAGATTTTTTTGTACACGAAGATATTCCTATTATATACAATGTTTTAGTTTTGAGTTTGATCTACAAAGCAATTTATCATGCCCAAATAAATCATGTTAATTCAGTCAACACAGTGAAAATATATCTTGGCAGATTGTACAACTTTTTGTATAATATTTTGTTTATGCATGGTGTTGATTGTTGATGCTAGTTTTCGGGTACATGTGTTGTTATGAAAATCTCGTGCTATGGTAGTGCTATCGCGTAGACGAGTATGTTAAGAGTTTCGTCTATGTGTTTATTGGTATTGAATTCACGTTATAAATCCATGAGCTACGTGCTATGTTTTCTATTGTTATGAATATAGTCTAATGACCATTGAAAGTTCATACCCAAACTATAAATATATTGTATGGCATGATTATTGCGTTGATAAGTGATCGGGAAAGTTTCCATCGTAAGTATATTAAGAGGAAAATGGAATGTCGGACATATAGCGAAATATTAACGGTTATAAATGGATGATATTAATGAACTAAACTACAAAACGTGCGAATGCGTAAAATAATGATAAAACCTTTGATAACAGATTTAATGCGAATAAGGGACATTGGGCCTCGTTTCTAGTCGTGTGACTACCGGTCAAAGTTGATTCGTGAACTTTCTTGTCGTGTTTGGATATTTCTTGCAAAATTGGTCTTTCGGTAATTCCATGGTGTCGATTGGTGAGTTATGTTTTGTTCCTTGATCTGAGGATCGGCATAACGTGTTCGGTCAAGTGCAGATGACCTGAGGATCGTCGTGACGTGTTCGATCAAGTGGTTGATTATTTTTCCGCACCCTTGGACTGAGGATCGGCATGACGTGACGGGTGACCTGAGGATCGGCATGACGTGTTCGTCCAAGTGATTATTAATTTCCCGTACCCTTGGTCTGAGGATCAGCATGACGTGTTCGGTAACGTGCGGGCAACTTGAGGATCGGCATGACGTTTTTGACCAAGATATTGTTAATGTCCCGCACACTTAAGCCATTTGGGCTACAGTTTGAGTGCCAGTTGGGCGACAGTTAACTATTCATTGTTGAGTATTGTACTTCCTTGACCAGTAAATGCGTTTGGAGTTAAGTCTTCTTTCAGTCAATGTCATTGGTCAGTTCAGTTCTGGGTTACGTTGCAAAAGGAATGATTGGGTTTAAATAAGACATGGTTTTGAGAATAAGAAAAGACGAACAAGACATAGTATCGAGAATAAGAAATGATGAACGAGATATGGTTTCGAGAAATAAGAAGAGATGAAGAATAACTTACCTTAAGTGGTGGTAACCTTAAGGGGGCCCTCACTTAGCTTAACCGCTAACGGCTTTTCATGCCGCTGGACCTTCCACGTCCAGCCTTTGCAGGTCCAGACGGAGCCGACTGCTATCAAGATGCTGACTTTACTACTGAAGACTATGCTGGTGAAGATTACTACGAGGAAGGCTACGGTTTCGCCAGTTGAAGACTTTGGAGCTTTTCTTTTGTTATAGTTCTGTTACTATTATGTTAGTGATGTAGTAGTTTAGCTGGTCTTGTAATATGTATCTTTTGGATATCTTTTTGGCCTGTAATATACTACTGATGTAAGACTTGGATGTTTTAAATTTCTGCTTCCGCTGAACTTAGTCACTTTCCTATATCACATTATTGTTATAAGCATGTTTGGACAATCAGGTGACACTCACAACCAGTCATGTGTCTACGAACCCATAAAGGAAATTTATTTTTCCCTATTTTTGGTACTTCGGGGCGTGACATGGATTTTTGGTATCAAAGCCTTAGGTTTCGATGCGCTCACTGATTGTCCTACACCTTAAGTTCTGAGCCTAAGATCTCCCTCGTATTAGTACTGACACTAAGTTAGCTCCTCTTGCATGACTATGGAGTCGAGCTTCGTTCATGATGATTTTGGAGGTCATTATAATCGCGACGGTCGTATCCAGCCTGCCGACCCTGTACTATATCGATAGCAGATCTGCTAGAGGGAAAGGCATATCTTGGTAGAAGACGTACGGAGAGTTGTGCTTACCGATACATTGCAGTATCTGGATCGAGTTTAGCCCGAGTCGATCCATGCTTCAGAGACTACCATACTTAATCACCAGGAGCTTATCAGCATGACTCAGGACAAGGCACTATATGACGATATACTCTTCCCGATTATCATGGCGGCACCAGCACCACCATTCTCACCCGAGCCCATACCAGAGCCAGATGCAGATTTAGATCCCATTGATACAGATAGCGACAACGACTTAGCCAGTGGAGAGGATTCTACAAGCAGTGACCACTCAGCAGATGCCCATCTGATTGTGACGACACATATGATGATAATGACCTGACAATTGTGACGATCCGATAAGTAGCGATGACGAGCTAATCGAGGAGGTTGACCCTACAGACGATCTTCAGAGACCAGGGGATGATGTACACGACCATCCAACACCACCAGTTGACGGGGACAAGGTGATACTGATGCCTGAGCAGGACCACGAAGCAGATCCAGCTGACATCAAGGAGAAGGAGGAGGACCCTGAGGAGGAGTTCTTAGAGGACCCATTATAGATAATAAGAGAGGCAAACTTTACCTTAGATATGGTAAGCGAGT
Source organism: Hydrangea macrophylla (assembly GCA_033977485.1). Taxonomy (NCBI): domain Eukaryota; kingdom Viridiplantae; phylum Streptophyta; class Magnoliopsida; order Cornales; family Hydrangeaceae; genus Hydrangea; species Hydrangea macrophylla. The sequence continues at coordinate 3,787,777 of CM066990.1, read as the reverse complement.
ACCATAGTAAGCAGTCATATCCTTTCTACTCATTCCACTCTCTTTGAGTAAATCGATACCTTCTATTCTAATGGTCATTTCTTCTGGAAAAGGAATCTATATATTTTGTAAAGTGGCTCCGATTACCATCAATAATTATTGTGATACACTCCTTAATAAGTAATTCATTTCCTTGAATTTTTAGAAATTCCCGAGTCAACAATTCTTGAGTATATACCTTGATCATCCGATTCTTGACAAATTCTTTTGAGAACAAGTTCGATCACTAGTACTGCAAAGTCATTCTTTTTGACTTATTATTCCTTGAACAAATTCTTACAAGTTCATTTCATTTGAAATAATCCTAAATGAGTTCTCTGTCCTTATTCTTGCCATGAACTCAAAAAAAAAAAATAAAATAAAATAAAAAATTTGTACTCTTTGAACATCTTGACCTCTTATTGTCTCTCTCAGTTGCTACCTTATTCTTTATCAGTGGTGTTTTGTTTGGAATATTTCACTTATGAAATACCTAATTCTTATTTCATTTGTTGAAGGCCTTATGCCATCAGTTACTTTCATTTCCTATAAATCTTGAAATACTACGATTTCTTCCATAGTAAACAGTCATTCAATCATTGTTAGATTTACATCTTATTCTTGAATGGATCACATCATTCTACTATTATACTTCTATCTGTGAGGATTCATATGCCATTTCGGATTCGGCTTCATTTTGGGTCAATCTGTTCAATCATTGTATTCTAGCTACCGAGATTATGATGATAACTATAATGTGAAATATAACAGGTTATGATTGCTTTGCATAAGGTATGATAGAAACCTTATAGACATTAACTCATATGTAGGAACGCAAGAATCTTCTCGATCTCTGCAATAGATGAATCATCTCAAACAACTGAGGACCAGTCCAGAAGGCTAAGCAACATAATACCTAAGGAGATTGATCCCGTTGATATTTTTGGAAGACTAATACAAGACTTATGGAAGACCGCGGACAATACTAGCATAAGTGACTATGGAGACGAGTTGTTTAGACACCTCTATATCGCCCATTCAGAATCACTTAGAGACCACTCAAGCCACAGCCTGCTACACTACCAAGGTCAACCCTACTACAAGGACAACTCGAAACGACGAACAACGATCATGTTGTTTGTTTCAACTATGGAAACCCTGGATGTCTGGCCAAGGAATGTCAAGCTCCCAAGACCTGTAACCAACCAAACGTTATCTTCTACAGCCATCGCAAGAGAGGACATTTGAGCAAGGACGGCAAAGCACTCGAGATGGACGCTACGGAGCGCATGTAGCTCAGATAAGTCCAGCTCAATACCACCATCCCCAATATAGCTGGATTAGGCAAAGAGGCACAACGAAGACTAAAAGAACACATGAGGAACCAGAGAAAGTCTGACACAACAATAGCATCGGTCCAACGTAAAGCATGCCAATGTTGTTTCAACTGCAGAAATTGCAGACAATACTTCGACGAATGCCCAATATCGAAACAAATTAGAGGACATGGATCGCAATCTTACAAATGTGGTGGAATGGACCACATCCACAAGGATTGCGAGGCAATGAAGAACATCAATCAAGATCTATTGATGAACTTGGAAGAAGAAGGGAAGTTGATACAACATATGCAATTGATTATGCAAAATTTTGACTTATTAATGAATCTAGTTTTGTGTATCTAGTATTATTGTAATGATTAGTGTTCCAATATATATATATTATAGTAGAGGTACAACAAATCGACAGTTAGTAACTATAAATATACAACGAGCATCGTATCCCACCTTTAGACTGACAGTCAAACCAGACGAGCTAACCTAACGATAGAAGACGTCTCACCAGCTCACATCATCAATAACATCGAAGACACATGGAAAAGTTTACACCATCAATTATGAAAGCTTGTGGCGCATCCGGAACAAAAATACGAGAGAACCCACTCGTCGCTAATCAAAATGTTCGCCAACTACGACAAAGTCAAACATAGGCATGACGTCACTCGAGGTTCTATATAGAAGGCCATGTCAATCATCATCACGTCAGAAAGATCAGAAATGAAGGAAGAACCTACAGTTTAAAGTCGAAGATAAAGTACCATTAAATATCGATCACTCGAGGTAACGTGCTATTAGACGAAAAGAAAGGAAGCTATCACTGTGACACATTGGAGTATTTACGATTGAATTGCCCACCAACTCGCGTACGTTATCACCAACGGTGTAGTAGATCACAACTTATTTTGAGTGGATACGCTAATCTACAACGTTCTTCGTACTAATTAATGCTGAGGGATACATTCACGACCCCTACAAGTTATAAAAGACAATCATGAGACCAACTAGACTTCTCAACCATCGCATCAAGAAGCTGAGAGGTAAGAATCTTGTCGATCAAAGACGCAGAAGAAATGATGAAAGCGAAGTTAATCAGACTGCCATTGAGATAAATCCAAAGCAACGTGATATCTGCGACGGCTGCGGAATATCTGGACATCACTCCAAAGAATGCAAAGCACCGAAACAGCTCATAAGTTGATAGGCGCAGTGCTTCAATTGTGGAAAGACTGGACGTGTGCGCAAAGATTGTCCGGAACGAGAAACTCAAAACAAGGTTCCACCACAAAGAAGATCCCGAAAGAGAACTTACAGATCACCAAATCAATCTCAGCATTGAACAAGACAAAAGACCGAAGGTGCCATATTCAATGTCAGAACTATGAATTTCACTTGGCATTGTTTTAGCAAAGAAGTTTGGACGTTTGAAAGAATTTTTGAGAAGGTCTGATTAGTTAGCTAGTGGGAACCTCATAACCTTAAAACCTGAGATATTATTAGTACCTTGTACTTTCTAAGACCTAGCAAAATCTAGATTTCGAGGACGAAATCCTTTAATAAGTGGTGGAAGATGTAACACCTGTAATTTTCTGTCATTATAATATCAGCTTTTTTCTAATTTCTGTATTGGACCCACTATATTATTATATTTTTATTTTAATTACGTGTCCGGCTATGTGGCAACCACAATCCGAGATGGGCCCACATGGCCGGCTATGTGGCAACCACATACTACCCTCTTGGATACATGTCCACTTGTTGGACACATGGCATAGCATGTACACATGCTCCATGACACCTAGCACATGCATCTCTCCTATATAAAGCACACCTACATGCATACACACACACACACATTTGACACTCTTGTCTTCATAATCTGCACATAAGATAAGATAAAGAGCTGGGAGTTATAAATCCCATGGAGATATAGAAGAAAAACAAGGAGAAGAAGAAGGTGACACCATCTAAAGTTGAGTTCAAGCTCCATCAAGCTCAAGAACAACATCAAGCTTAATTTCAAGCTTTGGTGAGTAAATTGTGAGTAATTGGGAGTAATCGAACTCAATTTAGAACACATATAATTTGTACTAATATTTAGTAGAAGTTTGATGTTGTTGGGTTGAAGTTTTCATGACATGCAAGATAAATCCATAAATCTGAGAAACTGAAACTCTCACCAGAACATAGTTTAGTAAAATGAATGTTTTGTCCAGCTCAAAAATCCGAATTAAGCTAGTATTTTTGTCGTAAAAGATAACTCATTTATCTACAAATAACTCTTCCATACCTCAGTCTAGAAATCACTCCTTCATGGGTGAAATGCATGTACAACGCAGTGTTATAAATCTGAGAAACTGAAACTCTCAGCAGAACATAGTTTAGTAAAATGAATATTTTGTGCCGTTCAAAATTCCGAATTAAGCTAGGTTTTTTTGTGGTAAAGGATAACGCATATATCTACAAATAACAATTCTATAGCTTAGTCTAGAAATCAATCCTTCATGGGTGAAATGCATGTACAACGCAGTGTTATAAATCTGAGAAACTGAAACTTTCAGCAGAACATAGTTTAGTAAAATGAATGTTTTTTGCAGCTCAAAAATGAGCATTAAGCTAGGTTTTTTTATGAAGCAAGATAACTCATTTATCTACAAATAACCCTTCTATAGCTCAGTCTAAAAACCACTCCTTCATAGGTGAAATTCACGTACAATGCAGTGTTATAAATCTGGGACAGAACAGTCCGAGATATAAGAAATGTCTTGTAAAATAAATATTTTGAGTAGCTCAAAAATGTAATTGAAGCTAGATTTTTTTGTACATGAAGATATTCCTATTATATACAATGTTTTAGTTTTGAGTTTGATCTACAAAGCAATTTATCATGCCCAAATAAATCTTGATAATTCAGTCAACACAGTGAAAATGTATCTTGGCAGATTGTACAACTTTTTGTATAATGTTTTGTTTATGCATGGTGTTGATTGTTGATGCTAGTTTTCCGGTACATGTGTTGTTATGAAAATCGCGTGCTATAGTAGTGCTATCGCGTAGATGAGTATGTTAAGGGTTTCGTCTATGTGTTTATTGGTATTGAATTCACGTTATAAATCCATGGGCTACGTGCTATGTTTTCTATTGTTATGAATATAGTCTAATGACCGTTGAAAGTTCATACCCAAACTATAAATATATTGTATGGCACGATTATTGCGTTGATATGTGATCGGGAAAGTTTCCATCGTAAGTATATTGAGAGGAAAACGGAATGTCGAACGTATAGCGAAATATTAACGATTATAAATGGATGATATTAATGAACTAAACTACGAAACGTGCGAACGCGTAAAATAATGATAAAACCTTCGATAACAGATTTAATGCGAATAAGGGACATTGGGCCTCGTTTCTAGTCATGTGACTACCGGTCAAAGTTGATTCGTGAACTTTCGTGTCGTGTTTGGATATTTCTTGCAAAATTGGTCTTTCGGTAATTCCATGGTGTCGATTGGTGAGTTATGTTTTGTTCCTTGATCTGAGGATCGGCATGACGTGTTCGGTCAAGTGCGGATGACCTGAGGATCGTCGTGACGTGTTCGATCAAGTGGTTGATTATTTTTCCGCACCCTTGGACTGAGGATCGGCATGACGTGTTCGGTTATGTACGGGTGACCTGAGGATCGGCATGACGTGTTCGTCCAAGTGATTATTAACTTCCCGTACCCATGGTCTGAGGATCGGCATGACGTGTTTGGTAACGTGCGGGTGACCTGAGGATCGGTATGATGTGTTCGACCAAGAGATTGTTAATGTCCCGCACACTTAAGCCATTTGGGCGACAGTTTGAGTGCCAGTTGGGCGACAGTTAACTATTCATTGTTGAGTGTTGTACTTCTTTGACCAGTAAACGCGTTTGGAGTTAAGTCTTCTTTCAGTCAATGTCATTGGTCAGTTCAGTTCTGGGTTACATTTCAAAAGGAATGATTGGGTTTAAATAAGACATGGTTTTGAGAATAAGAAAAGATGAACAAGACATAGTATCGAGAATAAGAAATGATGAACGAGATATGGTTTTGAGAAATAAGAAGAGATGAAGAATAACTTACCTTATGTGGTGGTAACCTTAAGGGGGCCCTCACTTAGCTTAACCGCTAACGGCTTTTCATGCCGCTGGACCTTCCACGTCCAGCCTTTGCAGGTCCAGACGGAGCCGACTGCTATCAAGATACTGACTTTACTACTGAAGACTATGCTGGTGAAGATTACTACGAGGAAGGCTGCGGTTTCGCCAGCTGAAGACTTTGGAGTTTTTCTTTTGTTATAGTTCTGTTACTATTATGTTAGTGATGTAATAGTTTAGCTGGTCTTGTAATATGTATCTTTTGGATATCTTTTTGGCCTGTAATATACTACTGATGTAAGACTTGGATGTTTTAAATTTCTGCTTCCGCTGAACTTAGTCACTTTCCCATATCACATTATTGTTATAAGCATGTTTGGACAATCAAGTGACACTCACAACCAGTCACGTGTCTACGAACCCATAAAGAAAATTTATTTTCCCTATTTTTGGTACTTCGGGGCGTGACAGTATACAACCCTCACATGCCCAAAACATATCTACACCCACTCTCACTATCACACAAAGTTGCAGATACAGAGAAGAGGAAGAGAGTTACAAGAAAGAGAATGAGAAATACAGAGAGTAAGAAAGGAGAGAGAGAAGAAGCTTGAAACTCTATAGCTCGGATTATTACGGAACTTAAAAAAATTCTTGGATTCTCTGCACCACTATCAATTCAATTCAGTGAGTATAAATCAAATCACTCTCAATGTAGTTTAAGTGTATTTAGATTGATATATGGGTTGTATATATATATGTATATACATATGTATATCTATGGTGGCCTAGGAATTAGGGATACTGTAACATTATCAAAAACAAGTTTCGTGAATGAAAAATGATAAATTAGGATCTTCAGAGGCTTAGTTTCAAACCTTGAACGTTAATTTATAACAGTTGCGATGAACGGTTGATTTCAAGTTTTGGCACCTCTCAATTTTTTCTAATATATGTTGAACCATAGTAAAATTTGGGATTCAAAACTTGTATATTCGTAATCTACATAAAAAGAGGAAGAGAATGGCATATTAAAAGCCCTGTTTGGTTTAGGTTTGCAAATCCCAAAATATAACAGTGAACTAGTTGAGGAAGGAGAAAGATGACAAAGTGGAGTGCTTGGGAGCTGAGTGCTCGAGTTAGGTTAAGCACTCAAGTGAAAATCGCTCAAGCTGCTTGGAGCACTCGAGTTAGCCAATTTTATTGTAGTTTTGTACCATCTGCTATAATTAATTGTACCATCTACTGTAATTAACTGTACATTCTACTATATCCTTAATATTGTTTTGAAAGAAGTTTTTATGATCCAACATGTTATACCTTGGTTTAAAATTAGGTAAAACCATACATTTTTAAAAGTTTTTAGAATCTAACATAAATTTGCACAATCGAGTTGGCATGCATGTGAGGGGTCGAGGCTAAGTCAGCATATGTATTTTGTGAGAAAGAGAAAGAGATGTTGATTTGACCTTTATGGACTTGGTTAGTTGGTTTAGCTTTTATGGGCTTGGTTATTTGAATTGATTAGCTTATATGGGTGACTAAGCGACTTTTATGGGTGGCGATAATATATCAATCATGATAAATACAGGTTATTGCAAACTTGACTATGTTGATGGGTTTTACCAACACCATATCGGTACGGTAAACCTTTCAAGTGGTTTTTATGGGTGATGATGTTCTAAGTTAACGGCCATGAGCCAGAGTTTCTAGCGAAGTGATTGAGTCGGGGGATTGTTGTTGAGGTAAAAGAGTCAGTGAGAAGAGATGGATGCATTCCACGGTCATATATTTTACTTATAATTATAAACAACGACTTGGATAAACCGCGACAACATTAAATATACTTTTATATACATTGTGTGTGGTTTTTATTATATTCACTCAACTTTCATTAGTTGACGACATTTTATGCCCCGGACGCCTAACCATGGTCCAGAGTTCCCAGAGAGTATTCAGATCAGAATGACTATGCTAGTTGAAGGTAGAAGCTCTGTGAAGAAGAGATTTATGTACTTTTTATTATAAGTTTGTAATAAGGATAATATTGTGCATAAGGTTTGCAAGGGCAGAGTGTGCCTTATGATATTAGTGATGATGTAATAACCTAAATAGGGTTAATGTTGATTTTAATGTGAAAACTAATATTATTCCGACTACATTTTACTCTATTTACTATTACTGTTTAAGGTAAGTAAAGGACATTGGGATCCCCTCACCTATTGTGGCTTATGGGTCCAAAAAGTAAATGAAAAATTTTCCCGACTTTTGTTACATCAGGGCGTGATAGGGTTTTTGATAACAGAGCCATGGTTTATACATAGGTCTAAGCCTAGTCTCAGGTTTTGATAGCAAAACATAAACGTAGTCTGAGTATCCTAAGTGCTTAGGCTATGTCTTTTAGATATACTAAGATTAGTTCTTATATTAGATAGTTTTCTTTTGATAGGTCATCATGGACCCATACCTTGTTCCTAATGGTTATGGAGGACATGTGATCACTCCTAATTCTATGGAACTTGCCAACTATGAGTTATATCACACGATGGTAGGTCACTAGGAAGCCGTGATTGTGGAGAACGAGTTATGGCGATCAATTCACATTGACGGTGAGGTGGATATGACAAGGGTCAACTAGATGCCCTATACCAGATAGAGACCTTGAGGGTAGTACTATTAGAGAAGGCTAGGAGGATCAAGAGTGATGACTTGTACCTACCGTTGGAGATTCAGATGCTCCAGTCATACCTTGGATTAGTATAACACCCTGTCATAAACCGACGTAGCAAAATATGGAAAAAATAAATTTCCACTTTTGGACCCATTGATACGTGACTAGTTGATTGATCGTTTTGTCCTTGTAACTCTGCACAATAATCAATAATAAGAGATTTTCTAAGTATAAACACAACTTAATCATAAATGAACAGGATAACAAAATAATGGAAATAAAGCAAGTCATAAAAACTTCAAAACTATTACATGACAACCACTCAAAACTTATTACATTAAAACATAAACATTTAAATATCTATCTTCAATCTCCAGCTCGGCTCTATCCTTCCTTAGCTCCTTAGCGGCTACTCCTTCTATCAATTGGAAACCTTTAACGATGTCTGAATGTTGGATTATCCAGGGCATAATATGCCATCAGCTTATGAAAGCTGAGTGAGTATATAACCATGAAGCACATCTATATATATAGGGTTAGGTTTTCCAGTGCACTAGGCTTTTAGACCTAAAAAACCTGCGGGTCAGCGAGGCAGTGGGATGGGGTGCAGGTCAGCGGAGCAGCCCGTGGGTTTTTTTGGCTTAAATCCTAGTGCACTGGAGAGCCTTTCCCTATATATATATTTATACCATTGCTCTTCTCGTGTTTACGTTTAGCATCTTAAGATACGGTTACTCTCTTATTGAAAGTTGTCACTTACACGGACATAGCAAAGATTTATTAACACAAACATCTTATTAAAGAATTCTGGAAATTTTGATTGTGAAAGGTAATAGTAATATTAGCTTATCATGAATTCAATTATACTATTTCATCTCATTGATCACATCATATTCTTATGCTTTAAATCATACACAAATGTCAATGCTTGACGCGTGCAATTTACCTTCGTGTCGGGATGCTGAATCCATGACTTGATCAACCATTTTATCACATTTTCCAACACCATAACCAAATTACTTAGCTCAATTCTTTTTATCTCATTCTCAGCTTACATATTTCCATATTCGAGCTACACCGATATTCTACATGGTATAACACATGATCTTAATCCCTTGATAGGTCACCGGTAACTTACACAGTGCATCCTATCTATAAATGATGGAATCAACACGTCAGATGTCTTCAACTGTGTACACTCTCACCAATCGTCTACACAACTGAGAAGTATATTAGAGCACTAGATGGATGTCTTCAATGATACATGGATGTCTTTACCATGTATGTGCATCACCGAATGTCTTCAATGGAAAGGGGCCTGCTAGGAACCCTAACCATTCATGTCCACATCCATGTCTACCCAGCTCGTCAACCGTTGATCCCATGGATCCAGGTTTCTCATCTCATTCATGTTTATGTCCTTGTTTTTCAAATTTCAATACTCGATCCTCTTAAACCACTTCGCATTACTATGCAATGCATGCTGACACCATGTTGTGATATGCACAATGTCAATAATATTTGCATTAAAAATCATCATCACACATAACAATGTTACTGTGCTTTTTTATTCATTAATAGATTATTAGCATGTGGTTATGTTCAAATTATATAATAATAGTAGAAAATTACACGTGAATAGCATTCAAAAACAAAATTTTTTTTTTCTTATCACATCATCTTTTCATGAATTTGCATTATCAACTTATTCGGTGTTCTTAACTCTTATCATTAATGTATGGTCATATACGATTTACTAAGATCATTATATTTACAATGTTCTTATAAGTGTATAACTACAACACTTCACAGATTATTTATACACATGTCATGCTCATACAATTCGTATATACAACATACAAAGATTTAGTGTCTTACATATGGCGTATCGTACATATGAATACACATTTAGTACAAGGTACAAGCTATTAAACTTGAGGTAGAACATAATAAAGGAACAGTATGGTACTACATGTAGATAGCACTATAAGGCAAGCATAGTGTGTAGACACCCCATTTTGTTGGCTATCAGATTTAGGAAACCCATAGCTTGGTGGTTCACAATGATCGTAAAAGACTCAAAAGGAATCCTGGAAGTCAGCTCTATCTCTCAGAATGCTCAGAATGACCAAAATGCCCCTGAAAGCCCGAAAACTCCCAGATTTGGTCCCGAAGTTCTGAAAACATGCTATGTCGTAAGAAAATTGATAAAATGAGTTTTTAACCAAAATCGGATGAAATCGTCAGCTCCCAAAGACCCCCGGAAGTCCTGGAAGTTTCCGGAAAGTCCCCGTTGACCGGTTTGACCAGAGTTTGACCAAGTTTGACTAAGTTTGACCGAAATCATCCAAATTTACCAGAATCATTCAAAAAGTATTAAAATGAGTTTTGAAAGAGAATCGAGCGAAATTGTCGGCTCCTGGGAGCTCCCAGAGGTTCCCAGAACTTCCCGGGAATCCCAGGTTTGACCAGTTTGACCAAGATTTGACTTTGGAACCGGGGCACCGAAACAATTTTCAAATATTTTTCATGGATACTAGAGGTCAATAGCTTTCCAACGGTATATCGCACATAATTTTCGGATTTAAAACGAGTCTATTATGAATTTTCGAAGGCGAAAAAGGCGATCAAATCAGCTTTTATCACGAATACCGCAAAACTTTTCAAAGTGACCTATCCCCGAACTATTTTTTATGTAAAGTAGACTCCATTATTTTTCCAACGGTATATCACAACCTCAATTTGGAGTTCGTATGCATTTTCTATGAATTTCGGACAAAATAGGGCCTTTTCGCGTCTGAGGAGCAGTGCCGCCGCAGCACTGGCCCAGTGCCGCCACGGCACTCAACCCTCGCAGAGTCCATTTTTGTAATTTTTTTGGGGGTTCAATTTGATTAATTGAAAGTCAAAACGACAAAGTTTTGTGTTCACAGTTGTTTGGGACCAATGGGAGTACTTCTAAAACCCCAAAACCACCCCAAATTGGCCTATATAAACCCCCCATTGCTCTTCATTTTGGGGGGGCCAAGTGCAAAAGCTTGAAAAGTTGTAGAGAAGAAGAGAGATAGAGATAGGTTTAGAAGAGAGAAAAGGAGCTTCCTCCTACTATTTTGCTATAGAAAGTGAGTTTTAATATTGTTTTCTTCCATTACCTCTCTTATACTTCACATTCCAAACACCCCCAATCACCATTCTTGAGCATTCTTGAGTTAGGAAGTTACTTCCATGTCCAAATGTCAAAATCTATGAGTGAAACACCAAGCTACAAGTCCAAAATCACATTGATTATCATCTATTGATTGCTATTTACTTGCTTGTTTATTTATTGTTCATCTCTTCTTATCTCATTTCTTTTTTTATTTTCTTTATTTACTTACTAGTTCATCATCATCTAAGTGATGACATGAAGTTTGGGGTGAGTGAATCCTTATGGATAGTAGCTCTTGACCTCAAAAACATGTTTGATAGATGATGATCATAACCTCAATACTTCCAAGGTATTCTTGAAATGTATTGAAGTTATGTTCAAAATAAAATAAATCTCTCCAACAATCTTGGAGGTTCTTGATGATAAGTTTGATGTTGACATTTTGAGTGGCTATAATCCTTATTGAGTATTGAAAACATGCTTTCAAAACATCTATTTCAAAACCCCTCTCAATCCCTCTTATGTTGGCTTCAAGAAACAAAACTTTGTTTTCACCAAAATCTTCAAAACAATGAGTCAAAACAGTGAGTGAGCTGAGTTCAAAGATTTCCCTAGGACTCAATACTCAACATATGGATGCAAGGCCACTTGGAAAGTCTTCCTAACTCATTGGAGAACACCCATGATTTTTGGTTTGACTTGGAAGTACTTGGAAATGGTCCATTTGGACCCAAACATTCCTTCCAAACATTCTGCCTCTGCTGTCACAACAGCTAGGTCCACTTTCAACCTCTTTTTCAGAAAACTTTTCCAAAAGGGGTGGTCCTAACGTATTGTTTCCTTAAACTACAATGTCTTAGGAAACTTTCCGTATAAAATGGGCCTCTAGATCATTCTTTTTCATTTTTTAAGATTTTTTAACATTTCAGTCGACGGTACGGACTCTGTTTCTGAGTGACCTTCATTGTTTATATGATTTCTCTTAATCTGTGATAGCTATTCAAGATTAGCCTTTTTGGTTGTGTTATAGACATAATAAGAAACATCTCCATAAAAAATCATGCATTGAAAACATTCCTAACCCCTCTTTTCAATTTCCAAAAGATCATGCTACTGTTCTGTCCACTATTCACAGCAAGCACATTTTAACTTTCATTCTTTGATTTGATGCTTATATGCATTCCAAATTAGTTCATATCTTAGGAAGTAGTTCATACTAAATTTGTACATATCCCACATTGATTTCATCCATCCATTCATACACATTTTAGACTTCTATGTCATTCTAGGAATCCATGAACACAAAACACACTACAACCTTGGCACACTCTAGATACATACATTGCATCCATGCAAAAATTTGGGGTTTTTGTAGCTCCTAATCTAAGAAGATTATAAGGAATGATCATGATCACACGTTCATGCTCCCCTCGATCTAATCGTCCTTTCTCATCCGTCCCGGGGATTGAGAAATCTTCTTTTCTCAAAGATTAACATGCATCATACTAGTTTGCTAAGTATATTTTACTTTCTTTGATTTATTTGTTTCAAGAACAATTCATGTCCCTTTAGATTAGGAAAACTTTATTATCTGATGCATGATTAGACGATTTTTCCTAGGTTTATTTGTGTGATCTTTCACTTTGCATTGTGTGATATTTGGCTTAGATCTTATGAATGATATCTTATCTTTAGATCTTCCATTTCAAATCTCCTTATGTGATGTAATATACTATCATAGTATTAATTGCCGAACCATACATAGTATAAGAAGATTATTTGGATGCTAATTGAGGCCCGTCGAGAGACGGGGCGAGTTGAGGGTGTTTTAGTCGCGACAAAGGCTCCTTCCTCTCTCGTACCAAAACCCCGAGCCAAGTTCTTTGGTTATGAAGGACCGGTGCCCTTTATCCATTTGGGTGAGTCAAATTTGGGTTTCTTGGTTCCCTAAAGACCAAGTGGCGACTCTGTATCTATTTTCAACAGACCTTTTCCTTTCCTTTTCCAAAATAATCTAAAACAAGAGAAGTGGTCCGATTCCGCGTGTCCACAATCTGGCGACTCTGCTGGGGATTTTTATTTTAAAAAAAAAATAATACAGAGGTTTGACTCATAAGAAGCATCCTTAAAATCATCTTTTTACTGTGTTTGGTTCACCGCATTGCACTCTTGCATTCCCCCCCTCCGACTGTGTCTAAAATGCGGCGCTGACATTGTTCAGGTCTTGCTGTGCCAGGGCACAAGTCACCGTTGATACTGTACCTTCCAAGGTATATCAAAAAGAGTAAAAACCTCCGTACTGTCTCTCTGACGGTATATTGGAACTCTCGTCAACGGACCCTCTTTGACTAAACCCAGCCTTTGCATATAGATTCCTGTAGAACCTTTCATAGGACTGTTCATTTATCTTCTCAGATAGGACAATGTGATGTAACTGCTGTATGCCCTAACGGGATTACCTGTGCGGTGTAGACGCTTATGTGGCATAAAACAGAACCTCTTTCTTATGATCCCCAAGGCAATCACTAAATGTGATCACATTGAGTTGACCTGCCTAGGCACCATGACAAGGATGTCTGCTCCATGCTCACAAAGATATACACCGCAAACCTTGTTTGTCGGTCCTAAGACGTAGGAGTATGAAAACCTGCTAGACAGTATGATCACTATAACCATATTAACCAGTTTCTCCCAGAAACTCTGTCCAGATATCCCAGATATAACCATATTAACTAGTTTCTCCCAGAAACTCTGTCCAGATATCCCAGATATAACCATATAAACCAGTTTCTCCCAGAAACTCTATCCAGATATCCCAGATATAACCATATAAACCAGTTTCTCCCAGAAACTCTGTCCAGATATCCCAGATATAACCATATAAACCAGTTTTTCCCAGAAATTCTGTCCAGATATCCCAGATATAACCATATTAACCAGTTTCACCCAGAAACTTTGTCCTATCTTCCTAAATATACTAGTTTCTCCTAAGAACTCTATCCAAATTTCCTAAAAATACCCGAGGTCCCTGTTTCTCCCAGAAACTCTGTCAAAAATTCCCGAAGTATCCCGAAAATCCCTGTTATCCCTTGGTGATCATACTGGAAAGTAAGGTTAGCACACTCTGTATGGTTAGGACCTTATTTGTTTAACTGTTATCTGCTAGAAGTAGGGGCATCATATAGATTAGGGCTTGCATCCGCATGCTTGTCCCATGTGCATGCACCATTCTTATCAGTCTGCGCACACTATCTCAGTCAATATGTACATAAGTCAGTCCATCTTCCTTAACATCACTGTCATTGTCTCTCTAGTCATCACTATCAGAATCTGATATACTCTTCTCGAATCTATAGGTCATTATCGACTCCCAAAATCAGCCACTGAGATCCCCATCCTGGGTTAGAAGATCGAACAGTCATTTGGTTAGAATCAGTCCGCCGAGAAAATTCAACATGAATCAGGAAACTTTGCAAGCCAAGGTCACTGAATTAATCAATCAACAGTCAGATCGGCTGACTCAAGTTCTGAAATTTATGGAAGAGTTCCGACAACAGCAACCACAGTACCCCACCACCACAAGGGTTCATTCCACCACCACCGCCTGGGTTTGGACCGCCTCCCGAGAATAATGGGAAAGAAGAACGATTTCAAGAGGTCCCGCTGCCTGTATATGAGAAAAAGCTCCAAGAGAAAATGGACAAGGTCGACAAGCTTGAGAACATACTAAGGAAGAGTAAAGGAGTCGACGATTACATGTTAGATCTGGAAGGATTGTTTGAGCCCAACAAGGTGAGGCTACCCGAGAACTTCAAGATGCCTGAAATCGACCGTTTTGACGGAACTGGAAATCCGAAGAGCCACGTGAAGTTTTGTATGAGCATTTTCCAGTCAATGGGCTGCACCCATGAGCACATAGCTATGCTATTCCCTCAAACCCTCCAGAAAGTCGCACTATCCTGGTTCCTAACCCTTGAAACTTCCAAGACCCGAGTTTGGGAAGATGTTGCTAGAACTTTCATTGATCACTACCCTACAACCAAGAGCTTGACGTCACCATCCGAGATCTGGAAACCACCAGGCAGAATTTTAATGAGTCCTTGGCTGCATTCTTGAGCAGATGGAGGAATAAAGTAGCCCAAATGATCCACAGGCCTATTGAGAAAGAACAAGTACGTATGCTGGTCAAGAACCTGCAACCAGTATACCACGAAAAACTATTCTACCAGTCCATCTCAACATTTGAAGAGTTGTTTGAGGTTGGGACTAGAATCGAGGATGCTATCTGTGAAGGCAAGATCAATGGAGCTGGGTCACTGAAAAAGGAGAAGAGACCCCACACCTTTGGTGAAGATCAAGAGAGCCTAGATGTCAATGCCTTATGCCCATCATCAAGCCAAATTGACTGCAGTAAGAGGCACAAGAAAGGAAACCAAAGAGCCTTCACACCACTTGACATGAGCTTATCCTCCGCTCTCAATCACCTTGTTCAAAAGGGCCACCTTGTACCTTTGGAGCCCAGTAAGCCTCCTAATCACCCACCTCTTGGGTACAATGAATCCAAGTATTGTGATTACCACCAAGACCAAGGCCATGAGACCGACAACTGTAAGAGGCTCCGTCACTCAATTCAGGATCTCTTAGATGATGCGCCGCACCCCAATCCAATCCACTACCTCGGTCTCGACCAACCCTTGACCTATCCGTTTAAATGATCCCCTTTGCTGAGGACCATGAATGTTGAGCCTGTGCTGGTGAAGTGATGGTGTTTGGCACTCTTGCTAGAAAACCAAATGAAGATGAAAGAAAAAAATAAAAATAAAAAGAATAAGTGAGTCACTGTGACATTCCATTTGAGACCAGGTCGAGTCTAGTCAAGTCTGTTGTATGTTTTGTCTAGTCTTATGGTCAAGTCTGTCTGTCATCAAGTTGTTAATGAGTCTGTAATCCTCCTCTACTGATGGAATGAAGTCTCATTTTGCCTAATCTAATGTGCCTAGTCATAGATGCATGAATCGCTGAACTGAAGTGTCACTTTTCAAATTACCATGGATATTACTGTGCTAAAAAAAGGGTAATTTTTTTTTTACTCAAACAGAAAATCCTAAAAGGTCAAAGTCAATTTTGCGCTGACACCGATGAAGAGCCGAGAAATGAATAGTCTTACTTTAAGAATTCAAAGATGATTTTGCTCAAATCTCGAAAAGACACATTTGGAACTGATTTGGGGCTTGCCCAACACCCTTTCCACCATTTCTACCATTTCAAAGCCTTGGGCCCAACCCAATTGATAGCTATGCGAACCTGTGTGAACTTGGTCCTTGTTGGTAGCCAAACATTTCAATGAGTTTCTTCCCCCTTTAAAAAAAAAAAGAAAAAAAAAAGAAAAAGCTCGCTAGGTTGAAAACCCGAAAGGGCACCTAAGCAAAAGTTAGAGCTGAAAAAGGTGTTGATTTCCAAAATCTGACCCTAGCCAGTCAAAATGTTGGAGAAAATTTTAATGAAACAAATGAGAGAATCATACGCTTCAAGATACATCTTAAGAACGTGCCAAGATAACATTTCAAAAGGCACGGAATGACCATAAATAAATTCCGAGAGCTGACATACACATTATGGAATTCTGAGATTGCGATTGAAAGATCTTGCAAGAATCAATCACATGAAAAGCAAAATTGACTGGCTAGGCGAAAGTGAAAAGGATCAATCCTCAAAATAAAAAAAAATAAAAAAAAAACAAGAAAGAGAAAAGAAAGGGAGATTGAAACGGAATCCTTTTATTCAAAGCTACCACAAGTGACCTAAGTTTGAACTCCTTTGACGATTGGTTTGAAAAACCCTCAACCAATTTTCTTCAAGCCTTGCCTTGAACTACGCTCGACCTGATTCCCACTCGGGGATACGTAGGCAACCGCATCGGTTCGGTCGACACCATCATAATCAAACCGATTTCTTTTAAGACCTTGCCTTGAACTACGCTCGACCTGATTCTCGCTCGGGGATACGTAGGGAACCACAATGGTTCGGTCACCCCACCTACCTAAAAATCAACCCGCTTCTTTCTAACCATGGCCCGAACTACGTTGGACCTGATCGCTACTCGGGGATACGTAGGCAGACTTTCAAAAAGAAGGATGGCTCGTTAGGTCAAAAATCTGAAAGGACGCCTAGGCAAAAATTAGAGTTAAATCCAGAGTGAGCAATAACAAAAGAGAGAAAATAGCTCGCTAGGTCACTTCACCAGTGCCTAGGCAAAAGTTATGAGCATTTGAGAGATTAAAGTCACGGTCCATGCCTCAAGCCAGAAAATTGCCTTCCACACTAGGGGCAAACTTCGGCTACCCGCCTCGTTTGCCTGAATTCTACTATCTACCCTTCATACAAGGGGCAAACTTCGGTCACCTACCTCGTTTGTCCAAAACCTCCAATAAACCATCATTCCAAACTAGGGGCAAACGTCGGTCACCCACCTCGTTTGCCTATGAATTCCACTTCGTACACCACAAACTAGGGGCAAACTCCATTTGCCTAACACGATCCCTTCACACCAAGGGCGAGTTTTCAAGTCACCAAGTTGTTTTGAAATTTTTTGAAATGGAGCATCTTTTATTCTAAAAGCTAAGGCACTAATTCAAAGCACATCTAGGGAGAAGCAAAGAAATTGATTAGATCAGTAAGGAGGAATTTTCAAAAATAAGATTCACCGTCAAAGTGATGCCACGTGAAGGTGAGAAGTAAACACAAAAGAGAAATGGTACATCATTTATGACAAGAGCACATTAAGTTTTGGCAAGTCGAGCTTGTTTCATTTCAGTGTCGAATGTGTCGCCCTCGCATATCGGTGTCTGTCAGTTTTGAGTCTGTCATAGTCTTTATTCAGGAAAAGAGTCAGTCGTAGTCTCGAATGTGTAAGTCAACAGTGACGAATAATGAATTTTTTAAATCAAGTTATAAAGAGCATTCCAATGACAATGCAAGCCGGAGTACCAAACACTATTACTGCACCAGTCAAGGCGTCAGCATGAGAAGCGTTAAAACCTGGGGAAAGTTTCATCCCTTTCCAAATCGTCAAAATTTAACCATCTTTGTTCATGCAACATAAGTCCATGAGTGGCTGTTGATGATCTGCCTTTGTTCATGCAACATAAGTCCATGAGTGGCTGTTGATGATCTTCCTTTCTCCTAGCAACATAAGTCCATGAGTGGCTGTTGATCTTTCATTTTTCTTCATGCAACATAAGTCCATGAGTGCCTGTTGATCTTTCATCTTTCTTCATGCAACATAAGTCCATGAGTGGCTGTTGATGATCTTCCTTTCTCCTAGCAACATAAGTCCTTGAGTGGCTGTTGATCTTTCATCTTCATGCAACATAAGTCCATGAGTGGCTGTTGATGATCTTCCTTTCACCTAGCAACATAAGTCCATGAGTGGCTATTGATCTTTCATCTTCATGCAACATAAGTCCATGAGTGGCTGTTGATGATCTTCATTTTACCTAGCAACATAAGTCCATGAGTGGCTGTTGATCTCTCATCTTCATGTAACATAAGTCCATGAGTGGCTGTTGACGATCTTCCTTCGTCCTAGCAACATAAGTCCATGAGTGGCTGTTGACCATCTTTCTTCGATCATGCAACATAAGTCCATGAGTGGCTGTTGATGATCTTCTATTGATTATCACCATCCATCAGTGTCAAACCACCGCAAATCATCTCTGTCACAAATAGAATGACACCTTTACTCCCATTTAACGGACGTATTTCCTTCTTCCTAGCAGAGTACATTATTCTTCAGCTCCCGAAGGCCCCGATCGGCCCTCTTGGATTGAGCGCCGAAAGATTTGATCAATCGTGAGAGATTCAGAGATGGGTCCTGGTTCCCGATCAAGAAGAGAGATTCTCAGAGAGTCCCCTACCATCCCCAGCAGAAGATAACAGAAGTTCGAACCGATTCTCTAGATTTATCATCATAAGGATCGGCCAAAACATCACCCGCAGTCAAATCACCCCGATTCCCAGGGCAAGCACTGTCTATTCACAATTCAAGGATCCATGTCCACTGATCATCATGAGCCTTCTTACTTCTTATAAGCTTCCTCACACCTTCGTCTAAAATCGTGAGCTTTCTCACTTATCGTGAGCTTCCTCAAATTCGTGAGCTTCTTCACTTTTCATAAGCTTCCTCACTCCTTCGTCCAAAATTATGAGCTTTCTCACTTTTCGTGAGCTTCCTTACTCCTTCATCCAAAATCGTGAGCTTTCTCACTTATTGTGAGCCTCACTCCTTTGTCCAAACTCGTGAGCTTTCTCACTAATCATGAGCTTTCTCACTTATCATGAGCTTTCTCACTTTTCGTGAGCTTCCTTACTCCTTCATCCAAAATCGTGAGCTTTCTCACTTATTGTGAGCCTCACTCCTTTGTCCAAACTCGTAAGCTTTCTTACTAATCGTGAGCTTTCTCACTTATCATGAGCTTTTTCACTTATCGTGAGCTTCCTTACTCCTCTGTCTAAAATTGTGAGCCCCCTCACCTACCCATCGGTTATCATGAGCTTCCTCAAATAAAGATTATGAGCTTCTTCAGCAAACAAAAATCGTGAGCTTTTCCCTTATCATGAGCTTCCTCACTCCCTTGTCAAAAATTATGAGCCCCCTCACCTACCCATCAGCTATTGTGAGCTTTCTCGCTTAACGGTTATCGCGAAACCCTTCTCCGATTGGCTATCTTGAACTTCCTCATCTATCGTTTGGTATCCAGGACTTCTGTGTCCGTCGATTATTGTCCTCTGGGACCCCACGTTCGATTACATTTGTTTGCAAAGCACACTTCCCGTAATTCCAGAAGTTTTCCCCAAAACCCAGAATCTTCTAAACCTTGATGTCCTTATCCGAGTCATCCACCGCATCACAGTAGCAAACACTAGCACAACACCAGCCCACTCGGAGTGGCACACCCCATAGCACTTGCTCATACTAGGGTCACAACACTAGACATGATAGGACTCATGACACAATTCATATCACATCCATACATTGCATATCACTCTTATAGCATAGCATCCGCCTGATTGTTATGTATGTGCATGTATGATTGGTTCCTTGCCCTGAACTACGTCCTGGTCTGATTCCTCTCGGGATACGTAGGCAGCTCACGTAGAGCACGACCAGCACTAACCTCATCATCCTTGCATCTTTTGCAACGCTTTTTATCCTAAATCTATAGCCTACAAAAGACCTGTCTCTTTAAAACTTTGGCACTCGCTTGCGACATGCTGTAGACACCCTATTTTGTCGGCTATTAGATTTAGGAGACCCATAGCTTGGTGGTTCACAATGATCGTAAAAGACTCAAAAGGACTCCTGGAAGTTGGTTCTATTTCTCAAAATGCTCAAAATGACCAAAATGCCCCTGAAAGCCATAAAACTCTCAGATTTGGTCCCAAAGTTCTAGAAATATGCTACGTCGTAAGAAAAGTATTCAAATGAGTTTTAAAAGAAAAATCGGATGAAATCGTCGGCTCCCAGAGACCCCCGGAAGTCCCGGAAGTTCCCGAAAAGTCCCCGTTGACCGGTTGACCAAGGTTTGACCAGGTTTGACCAGGGTTTGACCAAGTTTGACCAAAGTTGTCCAAATTCACCGGAATCATTTTTAAATCATGAAAAAAGTGTTAAAACAAGTTCCGAAAGAAAATCGAGTGAAAACATCAGCTCCCGGGAACTCCCGGAGGTTTCCAGAACTTCCCGGGAATCCCAGGTTTGACCAGTTTGACCAGAATTTGACTTTGGAACCGGAGCGCTGTAACATTTTTCAAACATTTTTCATGGATACTAGAGGTCAATAGCTTTCCAACGGTATATCGCACATAATTTTTGGATTTAAAACGAATTTATTATGAATTTCCAAAGGCGAAAAAGGCGATCAAATATGTTTTTATCGCAAATACCGCAAAACTTTTCAAAGTGACCTATCCCCGAAATATTTCTTATGTAAAGTAGACTCCAATACCTTTCCAACGGTATATCATAACCTCAATTTGGAGTTCGTACGCATTTTCTGTGAATTTCGGACGAAATAGGGCCTTTTCGCGAATACCGAAACTTCAGGAGGGCTAAACAGCATTATCTGGACGAAGGGAGGAGCAGTGCCGCCGCGGCACTGGCCCACTGCCGCCGCGCCACTCCCCTCCAGAACAGTGAGTTTTTGTAATTTCTTTTGAGGTCCCATTTTGATTAATTAAAAACCAAAACGACGTAGTTTTGATTCCCAGCTTATTTTGGACCAATGGGAGACCATTTTAAACTTTTTAAAACTCCATTTACCACCCCTCCTTTGCCTATAAAAGAAGCCATTTACTTCCATTTAGGGGAGAGACATGGAAGCTTAGAGAGAGCTTAGGAAGAAACTCTAGAGAAATATAGAGAGAGAAAGAGAAGAAGTAGTCTTCTTCTTCCTTTTTTTTCTAATCAAAGTGAGTTCTAATCTTGTTTTCCTCCACCATTCTTCTACATACTTCATCATCAACATACCCAATCACCATTTCTCTAAGCATTTTTGAGCTAGGAAGCTACTTCCATGTCCAAATGTCTATATCTATGAGTGAAACACCAAGCTATAAGTTCAATACATTATGAATATCATCTATTGATCATTATCTACTTGCTTGTTTATACAATGTTCATCTCTTCTTACCTCATTTCTTTTTGACTTTTCTTTATTTACTTACTAGTTCATCATCATCTAAATGATGACATGAATTTGAGGTGAATGAATCCTTATGGATAGTAGCTCTTGACTTCAAAAACATGTTTGATAGATGATGATCATAACTTCAATACCTTCAAGGTATTCTTGAAGTTATGTTCAAAATAAAAATGAATCTCTCTAATAATATTGGGAGTTATTCAATGATTCAAGGTTGGATGAGGTTCTAAGTGGTCACATGGTCATCTCAAGAGTTTAAGTTCATGCTTTGAACATCTATTTCAAAAACCCCCAATCAAGAACTTAAACTCTATTTCAAAACTCAAATCCATTTTCTTCAAGAATGATCCAAAACAGTGAGCTGTTCAGATTCAAAGATTTGTTTTGAATTAAATACTTGAGTTATGATGATGAAACTACTTGGAAAATCTTCCTAAGACATCATAGTTTGTCTCTGATTTTTCCCATCAATTATAGAGATATGAAAGTATTTGTTTTGGATGTGAGAAGTTAATATTCATAATCTGCCTCTGTTTTCACAGAATGTTCACCCAACTTCTTGCACTTATTCTGTATATTTCCGTCACTATATATATATCTTTTCTATTTTTGTTATAAAACTTGGGTGTCTTAGGAAACTTTTGGTATATAATGGGTCATCATAAACCTTTTCTTTGAGTTATGAAAAATCATACAAAATTAGTCAACAGTGCAGCTTTTGTTTCTGAGTCATGTGTACATTCTGATTTAATTCTTTCAATCTGTGATAGCTATTGATGTTTGGCTTTTTGGGTTATTTTCTAGACACAATAAGGATGATCTCTGATTTTTCTCACATTTTACTAGGCACGTTTGACCTCCCATTATAATGTTACAAATTAATGCATACAGTCTGTCCACTATTCACAGCATTTCACTTTTTGGCTTTCACACTTTGATGCAACACTCTCTTGTATCTAGATGAACCCATATCCCATGCACATGTTCTTTACCACTTTTAGCATGCTATATCATATCATGTATCATCTATCCTCTCATGTATCATACTCCCATAGATTCTTGAGTTTGGTTTCCAAATAAAACCATGCTTTACAAATACTTGGGAAGTTCTTGAAATAAGTTAGAAATTGATATTCCAAGCGGTTAGAATATTCACCCAAGTTCTGGAAGTATACTTTCAAAACCCCCATTTCCAAAACCCCCCTCTCAAACCCCTCATTTTGATTTCAAGAAATAAACCTTGTTTTTCTCAAAACCCTCAAAACAGTGAGTCATTTAACTTCAAGGAATTATTTTGAGTTCAATACTCAATGTATGAATGCAAGACCACTTGGAAAATCTTTCTAACTCATTATAGAACATCCATGATTTTTGGCTTGACTTGGAAGCACTTAAAAATAGTCCATTTGGACCCAAACATTCTCTCCATATATTCTGTTTTTGCTGTCACAGCAGCTTGGTCTACTTTCAACTTATTTTACAGAAAACTTTTCCAAAACGAGTGGTCCTAACTTATTTTTCCCTTGAACTTCAATGTCTTAGGGAACATTCTTTATAAAATGAGCCTCTAGATCATTCGTTTTCATGTTCTAAGATTTTCTAACATTTCAGTCGACAGTACGGACTCTGTTTCTGAATGACCTTCGTTGTTTATATGATTTCTCTCAATCTGTAATAGTTATTAAAGATTGGCTTTTTGGGGAGTGTTCTAGACACAATAAGAAAGATCTCCATAAAAAATCATGCATTGAAAACATTCCTAACCCCTCGTTTCAATTTCCACAAGATCATGCTACTGTTCTGTCCACTATTCACAGCAAGCACATTTTAATTTTCATTCTTTGATTTGATGCTTGTATTCATTCCAAATTAGTTCATATCTTAGGGAGTAGTTCATACTACATTTGTACATATCCCATGTTGATTTCATTCATTCATTCATACACATTTTAGACTTCTAAGTCATTCTAGAAATCCATGTACCCAAAACACACTACAACCTTTGCACATTTTAGATACATACATTGCATTCATGCAAGATTTGGGGTTTTTGTAACTCTTAATCTAAGAAGATTATAAGGGATGATCACGATCACACGTTCATGCTTTCCCTTGATCTAATCATCCTTTCTCATCCGTCCCGGGGATTGAGGGATCTTCTTTTCTCAAAGATTAACATGCATCATACTAGCTTGCTAAGCATATTTTGATTTCTTTGTTTATTTGTTTCAAGAACAATTCATGTCCCCCTTTAGATTAGGAAGTCTTGATTATTTGATATATGAATAGATGATTTTTCCTAGGTTTATTTGTGTGATCTTTCACTTTACATTGTATGATATTTGACTTAGATCTTATAAATGATATTTTATCTTTAGATCTTCCATTTTCAAGTTTCTTATGTGATGTAATATACTATCATAGTATTATTTGTCGAACCATACATAGTATAAGATGATTATTTGGATGCTAATTGAGGCCCGTCGAAAGACGGGGCGAGTTGAGGGTGTTTTAGTCGCGACAAAGGCTCCTTCCTCTCTCGTACCAAAACCCCGAACCAAGTTCTTTGGTGATGAAGGGCCGGTGCCCTTATCCGCTTGGGTGAGTCAAAATTAGGTTTCTTGGTTCCTTAAAGACCAAGTGGCGACTCTGTATCTGTTTTCAACAGACCTATTTTCTTTCTTTGATTCAAATCAATTTCAAAACAATCTCAAACAAGAGAGAGAAGTGGTCCGACTTCCTGTGTCCACAATCTGGCGACTCTGCTGGGGATTTTATTTTAAAACAAAATAATACAGAGGTTTGACTCATAAGAAGCATCCTTAAAATCATCTTTTTACTGTGTCTGGTTCACCGCATTGCACTCTGCATTTTACCCTCCCGACTGTGTCTGAAACGCGGCACTGACATTGTTCAGGTCTTGCTGTGCCAGGGCACAAGTCACCGTTGATACTGTACCTTCCAAGGTATATCAAAAAGAGTAAAAACCTTCGTACTGTCTCCCTGACGGTATATTGCAACTCTCGTCAACGGACCCTCTTTGACTAAACCCAGCCTTTGCATATAGATTCCTGTAGAACCTTTCATAGGGCTGTTGATTTATCTTTTCAGATAGGACAATGTGATATAACTGCTGTATGCCCTGGTGGGATTACCTGTGCGGTGTAGATGCTTATGTGGCATGAGGCAGTAACCTCTTTCTTATGATTCCCAAGGCAATCACTCACATGTGATCACATTGAGTTGACCTGCCTAGGCACCATGACAAAGATGTCTGCTCCATGCTCACAAAGATATACACCGCAAACCTTGTTTGTTGGTCCTAAGTCATAGGAGTATGAAAACTTGCTAGACAGTATGATCACCATCATCACCTATTCCCGTCATACTTACCAGTTTCTCCCAGAAACTCTGTCCAGATATCCCAGATATAACCATACTTACCAGTTTCTCCCAGAAACTCTGTCCAGATATCCCAGATATAACCATACTTACCAGTTTCTCCCAGAAACTCTGTCCAGATATCCCAGATATAACCATACTTACCAGTTTCTCCCAGAAACTCTGTCCAGATATCCCAGATATAACCATACTAACCAGTTTCTCCCAGAAACTCTGTCCGGATATCCCAACTATAACCATATTAACCAGTTTCTCCGAGAAACTCTGTCCGGATATCCCAGATATAACTGTATTAACCAGCTTTTCCCAGATACCCCGCTCAAATTGCCCAGAAATACCAGGAACTGTGTCCGGATTTCCCAATTTCTCCTAGAAGCTCAGCCCAAATCAACCAGAAATCTCTATTTCTCCTAGAAACTCAAATGACTTCTAGAAATTTCTCCGAATCTTCCAAATCCCTATTTTTCCCAGAAACTCTGTCTAAAATTCCCGAAGTATCCCGGAAATCCCTGTTATCCCTTGGTGATCACACTGGAAAGTAAGGTTAGCACACTCTGTATGGCTAGGACCTTATTTGTTTAGCTGTTATCTGTTAGAAATAGGAGCATCATATAGATTAGGGCTTGCATCTGCATGCTTGTCTCATACGCATACACGATTCGTGTCAATCTACATGCACACGCATCTTGTCAGTCTCACACATGTCAGTCTCCACACATCAAATGCATACGTAACATTATCCTCACCCATCTCGATCATTGTACAAAAGTCATACACTTACAGCAACCGTCCTTGGTTTGCATCATTAAATCCTTCAAAATTCTGATCATCCCCTCCCGCTAGGAGTCCATAAGAAGTATTTTGTGCCTCTGTTAATTTGGGCTTTTACTTCTATTTGCAGAAAACATAACCCCGGGTAAGGACACCTCTGTACCTTCCCAAATTCATTGTCTCAATCGTGGGCTAGCCCAGGCTATCATAAACTCGCCAATGGCCTACCAAGCTCTGGAGGGGAAAGTGGACAAACTACAAACCACTGTTGAACAACTAACTTTAAGGATAAGCCGATTCGAGAAGATGGTGCAGAGCATCGATAAAGGGAAGTATGGGTTGCCCAACGCCATCTATCCAAGCCCGTTTCCACATCCGAATCTCTACTTGTATCCAAACCCACACTTTAGCCTTGGTAATCCTAGTCCATATCCAAATCCAAGAGCCACTCCAAGGACCCACTTGAACTCAAAGTCTAACAAAACCCGCAACCCAAGAACCTTCACCAACTTGGGTATGCCATTGTCCGTTATCCTTGATAACCTCATCAAAAAGGGGCACCTCCGACTCCTTCAGCCTCGTGCTGACATCCCTCCGCCTAGTTGTGACCTGTCCAAAATTTGTGCCTACCACCAAGGCCCAGGCCATGACACCGATAGCTGCGTGCGCCTTCGCCATGATATCCAAGACCTCCTCGATCAAAAAATCATCGAGCCATCGCCCATCCAACCCTATGTCAACCAAAGTGTCAGCTTCATCGAACCTAAAGCCCCTGGCTTACCTGTTCAAATGATCCCCTTCGCTGAGGAACCTGCGCCGGTGAAGTGATGGTGTTTGGAGCTCTTGCTAGAGAGCCAAATGAAGATGCTCTTTTAAAAAAAAATAATAAAAAGAATAAGTGAGTCACTGTGACATTCCATTTGAGACCGGGTCGAGTGCAGTCGAGTCTGTTGTATGTTTTGTCTATTTCAAGTTTAGTCTTGTGGTTGAGTCTGTTTGTCATCAAGTTGTTAATGAGTCTGTAATCCTTCTCTACTGATGGAATGAAGTCTCATTTTGCCTAATCTGATGTGCCCAGTCATAGATGCATGAATCGTTGAACTGAAGTGTCACTTTTCAAATTACCATGGATATTACTATGCTAAAAAAAAAAAAATAGTTTTCTTTATTTTTAACTCAAATAGAAAATCCTGAAAGGTCAAAGTCAATTTTGCACTGACACTGATGAAGAGCTAGAATTGAATAGTCTTACTTTAAGAATGTAAAGATGCTCTTGCCTCAATCTTGAAAAGACATACTTGGAACTGACTTGGGGCTTGCCCAACACCCTTTCCCACCATTTCGAAGCCTTAAGCCCAATCCAATTGGGAGCCACACAATCTGTCCGATTGAAAGCAATGCAAACTTAGCCCTTGATGGTAGCCAAACATTTCAGTAAGTTTCATCTCCACTTTCACAAAAAAAGAAAGAAAAAAAAAAGAAAAGAAAAGAAAAGAAAAAGCTCGCTAGGTTGAAAACCCGAAAGGGCACCTAGGCAAAAGTTAGAGCTGAAAAAGGTGTTGATTTCCAAAATCTGACCCTAGCCAGTCAAAATGTTGGAGAAATTTTGATGAAACAAATGAGATAATCATACGCTTCAAGATACATCTTAAGAACGTGCCAAGACCACATTTCAAAAGGCATGGAATGACCACAAATAAATTCCGAGAGCTGACATGCACATTCTGGAATTCTGAGATTGCGATTGAAAGATCTCACAAGAATCGACTACATTAAAAAGCAAAATTGACTGGCTAGGCGAAAGTGAAAAGGATCAATCCTCAAAACAAAAGAAAAAGAAAAAGAAAAAGAAAAGAAAGGGAGATTGAAACTGAATTCTTTTATTCAATGCTACCACAAGTGGCTCAAGTTTGAACTTCTTTGACGATTGGTTTGAAAAACCCTCATACCTCAAACCCCTTGTTTCAAGCCATGCCTTGAACTACGCTCGACATGATTCCCACTCGGGGATACGTAGGCAACCACATCGGTTCGGTCGACACCATCATAACCAAACCAATTTCTTTCAAGACCTTGCCTTGAACTACGCTTGACCTGATTCCCGCTCGGGGATACGTAGGCAACCACATCGGTTCGGTCACCCCACCTACCTAAAAATCAACCCGCTTCTTTTCAACCATGGCTTGAACTACGCTCGACCTGATTCCCGCTCGGGGATACGTAGGCAACCACATCGGTTCGGTCGCTCCACCGACAAAATAACCTTTGCTTTCAAGCCTTGCCTTGAACTACGCTCGACCTGATTCCCGCTCGGGGATACGTAGGCAACCACATCGGTTCGGTCGCTCCACCAACAAAATAACCTTTGCTTTCAAGCCTTGCCTTGAACTACGCTCGACCTGATTCCCACTCAGGGATACGTAGGCAACCGCATCGGTTCGGTCACCCCACCTACCCAAAAATCAACCCGCTTCTTCCCAACCATGCCCGAACTACGTTGGACCTGATCCCCACTTGGGGGTACGTAGGCAGACTTTCGAAAAAGAAAAAAAAGAAGGATGGCTCGCTAGGTCGAAAATCCGAAAGGACGCCTAGGCAAAAATTAGAGTTAAATCCAAGGTGAGCAATAACAAAAGAGAGAAAAGAGCTTGCTAGGTCACCTCACTGGTGCCTAGGCAAAAGTTATGAGCATTTGAGAGATTAAAGTCACGGTCCATGCCTCAAACCAGAAAATCACCTTCCACACTAGGGGCAAACTTCGGCTACCCGCCTCGTTTGCCTGACTTTTACTATCTACCCTTCACACAAGGGGCAAACTTCGGTCACCTACCTCGTTTGCCCAAAACCTCCAGTGAACCTTCCTCCAAACTAGGGGCAAACTTCGGTCATTTGCCTCGTTTGCCTACCGATCCCACTTCATGCCCTTCAAACTAGGGGCAAACTTCGTTTGCCACCTGATCCCTATACACCAATGGTAAGCCTTCAAGAACATTGTCTTGAACAGATGGAAATGGAGCGTCTTTCATTCCATAAGCTAAGGCACTAATTCAAAGCACATCTTGAGAGAAGCAAAGAAATTGATTAGATCAGTAGGGAGGAATTTTCAAAAATAAGATTCACCATCAAAGTGATGCCACGTTAAGGAGAGAAGTAAACACAAAAGAGAAATGGTACATCATTTATGACAAAAGCACATTAAGTTTTGGCAAGTCGACCTTGTTTCATTTTGGTGTCAAATGTGTCGTCCTCGTGCGTCAATGTCTGTCAAGTTTTTGAGTCTGTTGTAGTCTCAAATGTGTAAATCAAAAGTGACTAATAAAATTTTCAAATCAAGTTATAAAGAGCATGCCAATACAAGCAGGAGTACCAAACACCATTACTGCACTGGTCAAGGCGTCAGCGTAAGAAGCGTCAAAACTTGGGGAAGATTTCATCCCTTTCCAAACTGCCAAAAGTTAACCATTATCTTCTAGCAACATAAGTCCA
This sequence comes from Hydrangea macrophylla, assembly GCA_033977485.1. Classification (NCBI taxonomy): domain Eukaryota; kingdom Viridiplantae; phylum Streptophyta; class Magnoliopsida; order Cornales; family Hydrangeaceae; genus Hydrangea; species Hydrangea macrophylla. The sequence goes on along the minus strand of CM066990.1, from coordinate 3,758,118 downwards.
TGAGTGGCTGTTGATCTTTCATATTTCTTCATACAACATAAGTCCATGAGTGGCTGTTGATGATCTTCATTTCTCCAAGCAACATAAGTCCATGAGTGGCTGTTGATCTTATTTCTTCATGCAACATAAGTCCATGAGTGGCTGTTGATGATCTTCATTTCTCCAAGCAACATAAGTCCATGAGTGGCTGTTGATCTTTCATCTTTCATGCAACATAAGTCCATGAGTGGCTGTTGATGATCTTCTTTCATCCGAGCAACATAAGTCCATGAGTGGCTGTTGATCTTTCATCTTTCATGCAACATAAGTCCATGAGCGGCTGTTGATGATCTTCCTTTCTCCTAGCAACATAAGTCCATGAGTGGCTGTTGATCTTTCGTCTTTCTTCATGCAACATAAGTCCATGAGTGGCTGTTGATCTTTTGTCTTTCTTCATGCAACATAAGTCCATAACTGGCTGTTGATGATCTTCCTTTCTCCTAGCAACATAAAGTGGCTGTTGACTGTCTTCCTTCGCTCATGCAACATAAGTCCATGAGTGGCTGTTGATGATCTTCTTTCATTTATCCAACATAAGTCCATGAGTGGTAGTTGATCACCCTCCTCCTTCAAAATCAAAACCTTAACTGCCGCAGACCATCTCCGTATCCCTCATCACAAATAGAATGATACCTTGACTCCCATTCAACGGGCGTATTTCCTTCTTCCTAGTAGAGTGCATTATCCATTCCAGTGGCCCATCTCAGCCAAGACCACAAAAGAAACCACATTCATCCCTAGCAGAGTCACTTCACCCCCTCAAGTAGATGCAATCCCCAGCAAGCATATCAATTCAACAGTTCTTCTAATCAAGGTTAGTCCAACCATTGATTCAATCCACGACAGTCACAGTAGTTCACTGTCGACTCGTCATATCGATTCGTACATCGTCAGTTCAATCTAGGATAGTCACAGTAGTTCACTGTCGACTCGCCTTCTCGATTAGTACATCGTCAGTTCAATCTAGGATAGTCACAGTAGTTCACTGTCGACTCGTCATATCGATTCGTACATCGTCAGTGCAATCCATGACAGTCATAATATCGACTCGTCATCACGATTTGTTCATTCACCCGCCCTCTAGATTGAGGCAAATCCTTCTTCATCAGCCCTCTAGATTGAGGCAAACCCTTCACCATCCGCCCTCTAGATTGAGGCAAACCCTTCATCACCTGCCCTCTAGATTGAGGCAAATCCTTCATCACCAGCCCTCTAGATTGAGGCAAATCCTTCATCATCAGCCCTCTAGATTGAGGCAAATCCTTCATCACCAGCCCTCTAGATTGAGGCAAATCCTTCTTCATCAGCCCTCTAGATTGAGGCAAACCCTTCACCATCCGCCCTCTAGATTGAGGCAAATCCTTCATCACCAGCCCTCTAGATTGAGGCAAATCCTCCATCACCAGCCCTCTAAATTGAGGCAAATCCTTCATCACCAGCCCTCTAGATTGAGGCAAACCCTTCGTCATCAGCCCTCTAGATTGAGGCAAATTCTTCATCATCAGCCCTCTAGATTGAGGCAAATTCTTCATCACCAGCCCTTTAGATTGAGGCAAACCCTTCATCATCCGCCCTCTAGATTGAGGCAAATCCTCCATCACCAGCCCTCTAGATTGAGGCAAATCCTTCATCACCAGCCCTCAAGATTGAGGCAAATCTTTCATTATAAACCCTTTAGGTTCGGGTAGAACTTCCACATCTATCAATCATTTTAGAGAGATTCTCAGAGAGTCCCCTACCATCTTCAGCAGAAGATAACAGAAGTCCGAACCAATTCTTCGAACTTTGTAATCATATGGATCGGCCAGCGATTAAAGAAATCACTCGCAGTCAAATTACCCCGATTCCCAGGGCAAGCACTGTCTATTCGCAATTCAAGGACCCGTGTCCAAACAAATATCATGAACTTCCTCACCAACTCAATTATCGTGAGCTTCCTCACTCCTTCGTCTAAAATTATAAGCTTCCTCACTTGTCGTGAGCTTCCTAACTCCTCTGTCCAAAATCATGAGCTTCCTCACCGCTCAATTCTTGTGAGCTTCCTCACTCATCGTGAGCTTTCTCACATCGTGAGCTCCTTACTTATTGTGAGCTTCATCACTCATTTGTCCAAAATCATGAGTCCCCCTCACCTACCTATCGATTATTGTGAGCTTCCTTGCCTGTCACTTATCGTGAGCTTTCTCACTTATCGTGAGCTTCCTCACTCCTTTATCCAAGATCATGAGCTTCTTCGCTTATTATGAGCTTTCTCACTTGTCGCTCTTGAGCTTTCTCACTCTGGTTTCCTCAAACTGTCAGGACTCCGCGTCTGATCCGTTTTGCTTACAAAGCACACTTCCTAAAGTCCAGAAGTTTGCCCCTAGACCCAGAGTCTTCTAAACCTTGATGTCCTTATCCGAGTCATCACAGTCACAAACACTAGCATAACACCAGCCCACTCGGGGTGGCACACCCCACAGCACTTGCTCATACTAGGGTCATAACACTAGACATGATAGGACTCATGACACAATTCATATCACATCCATGCATTGCATATCACTCTTATTGCATAGCATCCGCCTGATTGTTGTGTATGTGCATGTGTGATTTATTCCTTTGAGCTCCGAACTACGTCCGGTCTGATTCCTCTCGGGATACGTAGGCAGCTCACGCAGAGCACGACCAGCACTAGCCTCAGCATCATTGCATCTTTTGCAACGCTTTTATCCTAAATCTATAGCCTCCAAAAGTCCTGTCTCTTCAAAACTTTGGCACTCGCTTGCGACATGCGTTGCCTCGCAAGTTCATGCCAAAGAGGGGCAAACTGTAGACACCCCATTTTGTCGGCTATCAGATTTAGGAGACCCATAGCTTGGTGGTTCACAATGATCGTAAAAGACTCAAAAGGACTCTCGGAAGTCAGCTCTATCTCTCAGAATGCTCAGAATGACCAAAATGCCCCTGAAAGCCCGAAAACTCCCAGATTTGGTCCCAAAGTTCTGAAAACATACTACGTCGTAAGAAAAGTGATAAAATAAGTTTTTAAATAAAACCGAAAGAAATCGTCAGCTCCCAGAGACCCCCGGAAGTCCCGGAAGTTCCCGGAAAGTCCCCGTTGACCGGTTTGACCAAGGTTTGACTAGGTTTGACCAAGGTTTGACCAGGTTTGACCAAGTTTGACCAAGTTTGACCGAAATCGTCCGAATTCACCAGAATCATTTTAAATCATGAGAAAAGTATTAAAACAAGTTCCAAAAGAAAATCGAGCGAAAACATCAGCTCCTGGGAGCTCCCAGAGGTTCCCAGAACTTCCCGGGAATCCCAAGTTTGACCAGTTTGACCAAGATTTGACTTCGGAATCGGGGCACCGAAACAATTTTCAAATATTTTTCATGGATACTAGAGGTCAATAGCTTTCCAACGGTATATCGCACATAATTCCTGGATTTAAAACGAATTTATTTTGAATTTCCGAAGGTGGAAAAGGCGATCAAATCAGCTTTTATCGCGAATACCGCGAAACTTTTCAAAGTGACCTATCCCCGAACAATTTTTTATGTAAAGTAGACTCCATTACCTTTCCAACGGTATATCACAACCTCAATTTGGAGTTCGTATGCATTTTCTGTGAATTTCGGACGAAATAGGGCCTTTTCGCGAATACCGGAACCTCTGGGGGCCTAAACGTAATTTTCTGGGCTTCTGAGGAGCAGTGCCGCCGCGGCACTGGCCCACTGCCGCCGCGGCACTGGCCCAGTGCCGCCGCGGCACTCAAACCTCGCAGAGTCCATTTTTGTAATTTTTTTGGGGGTCCAATTTGATTAATTGAAAGCCAAAACGACATAGTTTTATGTTCACAGTTGTTTGGGACCAATGGGAGTACTTCTAAAACCCCAAAACCACCCCAAATTGGCCTATTTAAACCCCCCATTGCTCTTCATTTTGAGGGGGGCCAAGTGCAAAGCTTGAAAACTTGTAGAGAAGAAGAGAGATAGAGATAGGTTTAGAAGAGAGAAAGGGAGCTTCTCCCATTGATTTTCCATAAGAAAGTGAGTTTTATTCTTGTTTTCTTCCATCATCTTTCTATATACTTCACATTCAAAGTCCACTCCAACCCTCATTCTTGAGCATTCATGAGATAGGAAGCTACTTCCATGTCCAAATGTCAAAATCTATGAGTGAAACACCAAGCTACAAGTCCAAAATCACATTGATTATCATCTATTGATTGCTATTTACTTGCTTTGATTATATATATGTTCATCTCTCCTTATCTCATTTCTTTTTTTTTTCTTTATTTACTTACTAGTTCATCATCATCTAAGTGATGACATGAAGTTTGGGGTGAGTGAATCCTTATGGATAGTAGCTCTTGACCTCAAAAACATGTTTGATAGATGATGATCATAACCTCAATACTTCCAAAGTATTCTTGGAATGTATTGAAGTTATGTCCAAAAATAAATAAATCTCTCCAACAATCTTGGAGGTTTTTAAATGATGAGTTTGATGTAGGTATTCTAAGTGGCTATGATCCTTATTGAGTGTTGAAAACATGTTTTCAAAACATATATTTCAAAACCCCTCTCAATCCCTCTCATTTGGTTTCAAGAAATAAAACTTTGTTTTCTCCAAAATCTTCAAAACAATGAGTCAAAACAGTGAGTGAGTTGAGTTCAAAGATTTTTCTAGAACTCAATACTCAACATATGGATACAAGGCCACTTGGAAAACCTTCCTAACTCATTGGAGAACACCCATGATTTTTGGCTTGACTTGGAAGTACTTGAAAATGGTCCATTTGGGTCCCAACATTCCTTCCAAACATTCTGTTTTTGCTGTCACAGCAGCTAGGTCAACTTACGACCTCTTTTCCAGAAAACTTTTCCAAAAGGGGTGGTCCTAACTTATTTTTCCCTTAAAATTCAATGTCTTAGAAAACTTTCTGTATAAAATGGGCCTCTAGGTCATTTTTTTCATTTTCTAAGATTTTCTAACATTTCAGTCGACAGTACGAACTCTGTTTCTGAGTGACCTCTATTGTTTATATAATTTCTCTCAATCTGTGATAGCTATTCAAGATTGGCCTTTTGTGTTGTGTTCTAGACACAATAAGGAACATCTCCATAAAAAATCATGCATTGAAAACATTCCTAACCCCTCTTTTCAAATTCCAAAAGATCATGCTACTGTTCTGTCCACTATTCACAGCAAGTACATTTCAACTTTCATTCTTTGATTTGATGCTCATATGCATTCCAAATTAGTTCATATCTTAGGAAGTAGTCCATACTACATTTGTACACATCCCATGTTAATTTCATTCATTCATTCATACACATTTTAGACTTCTAAGTCATTCTAGAAATCCATGTACACAAAACACACTACAACCTTTGCACATTTTAGATACATACATTGCATTCATGCAAGATTTGGGGTTTTTGTAACTCTTAATCTAAGGAGATTATAAGGAATGAACTCGATCACTCGTTCATGCTTCCCCTTGGTCTATTCATCCTTTCTCATCCGTCCCGGGGATTGAGAGGTCTTCTTTTATCAAAGAATAACATACATCATTCTAGCCTTGCTAAGTATATTTTGATTTCTTTGCTTATTTGTTTCAATAACAATTCATGTCCCCCCTTTAGATTAGGAAGTCTTGATTATTTGATACATGATTAGACGATTTTTCTTAGGTTTATTTGTGTGGTCTTTCACTTTACATTGCATGATATTTGGCTTAGATCTTATGAATGATATTTTATCTTTAGATCTTCCATTTCCAAGTTTCTTATGTAATGTAATATACTATCATAGTATTAATTACCGAACCATACATAGTATAAGATGATTATTTGGATGCTAATTGAGGCCCGTCGAAAGACGGGGCGAGTTAAGGGTGTTTTAGTCGCGACAAAGGCTCCTTCCTCTCTCGTACCAAAACCCCGAATCGAGTTCTTTGGTTATGAAGGGCCGGTGCCCTTATCCGCTTGGGTGAGTCAAAATTAGGTTTCTTGGTTCCTTAAAGACCAAGTGGCGACTCTGTATCTGTTTTCAACAGACCTATTTTCTTTCTTTGATTCAAATCAATTTCAAAACAATCTCAAACAAGAGAGAGAAGTGGTCCGACTTCCTGTGTCCACAAGGACAGAAACCGATAGGCCCTAACCGGCTCTTTTGGATTGAGCATTGTGAGATCTGACCAACCACGAGAGATTCAGAGATGGATCCTGGTTCTAGGTCAAGAATTGAAGAGAGATTCTTAAAGAGTCCATCAGCTCCCGAAGGCCCTAACCGGCTCTTTTTGGATTGAGCATTACAAAATCTGACCAACCACGAGAGATTCAGAGATGGATCCTGGTTCTAGGTCAAGAATTGAAGAGAGATTCTCAGAGAGTCCCCTACCATCCCCAACAGAAGATAACAGAAGTCCGAACCGATTCTCCGGACTTGTCATCATAAGGATCGGCCAAAACATTACCCGCAGTCAATTCACCCTGATTCCCAGGGCAAGCACTGTCTATTCCCAATTCAAGGATCCGTGTCTACTAATTATCATGAGCTTTCTCACCTGTCAGTCATTATGAGTTTCCTCACTTATCGTGAGCTTCTTCACTCCGGTTATCTCACCTGTCAATTATCGTGAGCTACCCCACTTATATGAGCCTCCTCACTTTGGTTATTATAAAACTGTCGGTTATCATGAACTCCGTCACCTATGGGTTATCCTTAGTTGTCATCTTCAAAGACCCCACATCCGATCCCATTCGCTTATAAAGCACACTTCCCGTAATTCCAGAAATTTGCCCCTAGACCCAGAGTCTTCTAAACCTTGATGTCCTTATCCGAGTCATCCACCACATCACAGTCGCAAACACTAGCACAACACCAACCCACTCAGAGTGGCACACCCCACAACACCTGCTCATACTAGGGTCATAACACTAGACATGATAGGACTCATGACATAATTCATATCACATCCATGCATTGAATATCATCCTCATAGCATAGCATCCGCATGTCTTGTTGTGCATATGTGATTGGTTCCTTTATGCCCTGAACTACGTCCTGGTCTGATTCCCCTTGGGATACGTAGGCAGCTCACGCAGAGCACGACTAGCGCTGACCTCAGTATCATTGCATCTTTTGCAACGCTTTTTATCCTAAATCTATAGCCTCCAAAAGATCTGTCTCTTTAAAGCTTTGGCACTCGCTTGCGACATGCGTTGCCTCGCAAGTTCTTACCAAAGAGGGGAAAACTGTAGACACCCTATTTTGTCGGCTATCAGATTTAGGAGACCCATAGCTTGGTGGTTCACAATGATCGTAAAAGACTCAAAAGGACTCCTGGAAGTTGGTTCTATTTCTCAAAATGCTCAAAATGACCAGAATGCCTCTGAAAGCCATAAAACTCCCAGATTTGGTCCTAAAGTTCTAGAAATATGCTACGTCGTAAGAAAAGTATTCAAATGAGTTTTAAAAGAAAAATCGGATGAAATCGTCGGCTCCCAGAGACCCCCGGAAGTCCTGGAAGTTCCCGAAAAGTCCCCGTTGACCGGTTTGACCAAGGTTTGACCAGGTTTGACCAGGGTTTGACCAAGTTTGACCAAAGTCGTCCAAATTCACCGGAATCATTTTTAAATCATGAAAAAAGTGTTAAAACAAGTTCCGAAAGAAAATCGAGTGAAAACATCAGCTCCCGGGAACTCCCGGAGGTTTCCAAAACTTCCCGGGAATCCCAGGTTTGACCAGTTTGACCAGAATTTGACTTTGGAACCGGAGCGCTGTAACATTTTTCAAACATTTTTCATGGATACTAGAGGTCAATAGCTTTCCAACGGTATATCGCACATAATTTTTGGATTTAAAACAAATTTATTATGAATTTCCAAAGGCGAAAAAGACGATCAAATATGTTTTTATCGCAAATACCGCAAAACTTTTCAAAGTGACCTATCCCCGAAATATTTCTTATGTAAAGTAGACTCCAATACCTTTCCAACGGTATATCATAACCTCAATTTGGAGTTCGTACGCATTTTCTGTGAATTTCGGACGAAATAGGGCCTTTTCGCGAATACCGAAACTTCAGGAGGGCTAAACAGCATTATCTGGACAAAGGGAGGAGCAGTGCCGCCGCGGCACTGGCCCACTACCGCCGCGCCACTCCCCTCCAGAACAGTGAGTTTTTGTAATTTCTTTTGGGGTCCCATTTTGATTAATTAAAAACCAAAACGACGTAGTTTTGATTCCCAGCTTATTTTGGACCAATGGGAGACCATTTTAAACTTTTTAAAACTCCATTTACCACCCCTCCTTTGCCTATAAAAGAAGCCATTTACTTCCATTTAGGGGAGAGACATGGAAGCTTAGAGAGAGCTTAGGAAGAAACTCTAGAGAAATATAGAGAGAGAAAGAGAAGAAGTAGTCTTCTTCTTCCTTTTTTTTCTAATCAAAGTGAGTTCTAATCTTGTTTTCCTCCACCATTCTTCTACATACTTCATCATCAACATACCCAATCACCATTTCTCTAAGCATTTTTGAGCTAGGAAGCTACTTCCATGTCCAAATGTCTATATCTATGAGTGAAACACCAAGCTATAAGTTCAATACATTATGAATATCATCTATTGATCATTATCTACTTGCTTGTTTATACAATGTTCATCTCTTCTTACCTCATTTCTTTTTGACTTTTCTTTATTTACTTACTAGTTCATCATCATCTAAATGATGACATGAAGTTTGAGGTGAGTGAATCCTTATGGATAGTAGCTCTTGACTTCAAAAACATGTTTGATAGATGATGATCATAACTTCAATACCTTCAAGGTATTCTTGAAGTTATGTTCAAAATAAAAATGAATCTCTCTAATAATATTGGGAGTTATTCAATGATTCAAGGTTAGATGAGGTTCTAAGTGGTCACATGGTCATCTCACGAGTTTAAGTTCATGCTTTGAACATCTATTTCAAAAACCCCCAATCAAGAACTTAAACTCTATTTCAAAACTCAAATCCATTTTCTTCAAGAATGATCCAAAACAGTGAGCTGTTCAGATTCAAAGATTTGTTTTGAATTAAATACTTGAGTTATGATGATGAAACTACTTGGAAAATCTTCCTAAGACATCATAGTTTGTCTCTGATTTTTCCCATCAATTATAGAGATATGAAAGTATTTGTTTTGGATGTGAGAAGTTAATATTCATAATCTGCCTCTGTTCTCACAGAATGTTCACCCAACTTCTTGCACTTATTCTGGATATTTCCGTCACTATATATATATATCTTTTCTATTTTTTTTATAAAACTTGGGTGTCTTAGGAAACTTTTGGTATATAATGGGTCATCATAAACCTTTTCTTTGAGTTATGAAAAATCATACAAAATCAGTCAACAGTGCAGCTTTTGTTTCTGAATCATGTGTACATTCTGATTTATTTCTTTCAATCTGTGATAGCTATTGATGTTTGGCTTTTTGAGTTATTTTCTAGAAACAATAAGGATGATCTCTGATTTTTCTCACATTTTACTAGGCACGTTTGGCCTCCCATTATAATGTTACAAAGTAATGCATACAGTCTGTCCACTATTCACAGCATTTCACTATTTGGCTTTCACTCTTTGATGCAACACTCTCTTGTATCTAGATGAACCCATATCCCATGCACATGTTCTTTACCACTTTTAGCATGCTATATCATATCATGTATCATCTATCCTCTCATGTATCATACTCCCATAGATTCTTGAGTTTGGTTTCCAAATAAAACCATGCTTTACAAATACTTGGGAAGTTCTTGAAATAAGTTAGGAATTGATATTCCAAGTGGTTAGAATATTCACCCAAGTTCTGGAAGTATACTTTCAAAACCCCCATTTCCAAAACCCCCCTCTCAAACCCCTCATTTTGATTTCAAGAAATAAACCTTGTTTTTCTCAAAACCCTCAAAACAGTGAGTCATTTAACTTCAAGGAATTATTTTGAGTTCAATACTCAATGTATGAATGCAAGACCACTTGGAAAGTCTTTCTAACTCATTATAGAACATCCAAGATTTTTGGCTTGACTTGGAAGCACTTAAAAATAGTCCATTTGGACCCAAACATTCTCTCCATATATTCTATTTTTGCTGTCACAGCAGCTTGGTATACTTTCAACTTGTTTACAGAAAACTTTTCCAAAACGAGTGGTCCTAACTTATTTTTCCCTTGAACTTCAATGTCTTAGGGAACTTTCTGTATAAAATGAGCCTCTAGATCATTAGTTTTCATTTTCTAAGATTTTCTAACATTTCAGTCAACAGTACGGACTCTGTTTCTGAATGACCTTCGTTGTTTATATGATTTCTCTCACTCTGTAATAGTTATTAAAGATTGGCTTTTTGGGGAGTGTTCTAGACACAATAAGGAAGATCTCCATAAAAAATCATGCATTGAAAACATTCCTAACCCCTCGTTTCAATTTCCACAAGATCATGCTACTGTTCTGTCCACTATTCACAGCAAGCACATTTTAATTTTCATTCTTTGATTTGATGCTTGTATTCATTCCAAATTAGTTCATATCTTAGGGAGTAGTTCATACTACATTTGTAAATATCCCATGTTGATTTCATTCATTCATTCATACACATTTTAGACTTCTAAGTCATTCTAGAAATCCATGTACCCAAAACACACTACAACCTTTGCACATTTTAGATACATACATTGCATTCATGCAAGATTTGGGGTTTTTGTAACTCTTAATCTAAGAAGATTATAAGGGATGATCACGATCACACGTTCATGCTTTCCCTTGATCTAATCATCCTTTCTCCTCCGTCCCGGGGATTGAGGGATCTTCTTTTCTCAAAGATTAACATGCATCATACTAGCTTGCTAAGCATATTTTGATTTCTTTGTTTATTTGTTTCAAGAACAATTCATGTCCCCCTTTAGATTAGGAAGTCTTGATTATTTGATATATGAATAGATGATTTTTCCTAAGTTTATTTGTGTGATCTTTCACTTTACACTGTATGATATTTGACTTAGATCTTATGAATGATATTTTATCTTTAGATCTTCCATTTTCAAGTTTCTTATGTGATGTAATATACTATCATAGTATTATTTGTCGAACCATACATAGTATAAGATGATTATTTGGATGCTAATTGAGGCCCGTCGAAAGACGGGGCGAGTTGAGGGTGTTTTAGTCGCGACAAAGGCTCCTTCCTCTCTCGTACCAAAACCCCGAACCAAGTTCTTTGGTGATGAAGGGCCGGTGCCCTTATCCGCTTGGGTGAGTCAAAATTAGGTTTCTTGGTTCCTTAAAGACCAAGTGGCGACTCTGTATCTGTTTTCAACAGACCTTTTTCTTTTCCTTTTCAAAACAATCTCAAACAAGAGAAGTGGTCCACTTCCGGTGTCCACACATGCGTTGCCTCGCAAGTTCATGCCAAAGAGGGGCAAACTGTAGACACCCCATTTTGTCGGCTATCAGATTTAGGAGACCCATAGCTTGGTGGTTCACAATGATCGTAAAAGACTCAAAAGGACTCTCGGAAGTCAGCTCTATCTCTCAGAATGCTCAGAATGACCAAAATGCCCCTGAAAGCCCGAAAACTCCCAGATTTGGTCCCGAAGTTCTGGAAACATGCTATGTCGTAAGAAAATTAATAAAATGAGTTTTTAAGCAAAATCGGATGAAACCGTCAGCTCCCAGAGACCCCCGGAAGTCTTGGAAGTTTCCGGAAAGTCCCCGTTGACCGGTTTGACCAGGGTTTGACTAAGTTTGACCGAAATCATCCAAATTCACTGGAATCATTAGAAAAGTATTAAAATGAGTTTTGAAAGAGAATCGAGCGAAAATGTCGGCTCCTGGGAGCTCCAGGAGTTTCCCAGAACTTCTCGGGAATCCCAGGTTTGACCAGTTTGACCAAGATTTGACTTTGGAACCGGGGCACCGAAACAATTTTCAAATATTTTTCATGGATACTAGAGGTCAATAGCTTTCCAACGGTATATCAAACTTAATTTTTGGATTTAAAACGAGTCTATTATGAATTTTCGAAGGCGAAAAAGGCGATTAAATCAGCTTTTATCACGAATACCGCAAAACTTTTCAAAGTGACCTATCCCCGAACTATTTTTTATGTAAAGTAGACTCCATTACCTTTCCAACGGTATATCACAACCTCAATTTGGAGTTCGTATTCATTTTCTATGAATTTCGGACAAAATAGGGCCTTTTCGTGAATACCGGAACCTCTGGGGGCCTAAAAGGAAATTTCTGGGCGTCTGAGGAGCAGTGCCGCCGCGGCACTGGCCCAGTGCCGCCGCGGCACTCAACCCTCGCAGAGTCCATTTTTGTAATTTTTTTGGGGGTCCAATTTGATTAATTGAAAGTCAAAACGACATAGTTTTGTGTTCACAGTTGTTTGGGACCAATGGGAGTACTTCTAAAACCCCAAAACCACCCCAAATTGGCCTATATAAACCCCCCATTGCTCTTCATTTTGGGGGGGCCAAGTGCAAAAGCTTGAAAAGTTGTAGAGAAGAAGAGAGATAGAGATAGGTTTAGAAGAGAGAAAAGGAGCTTCCTCCTACTATTTTGCTATAGAAAGTGAGTTTTAATCTTGTTTTCTTCCATTACCTCTCTTATACTTCACATTCCAAACACCCCCAATCACCATTCTTGAGCATTCTTGAGTTAGGAAATTACTTCCATGTCCAAATGTCAAAATCTATGAGTGAAACACCAAGCTACAAGTCCAAAATCACATTGATTATCATCTATTGATTGCTATTTACTTGCTTGTTTATTTATTGTTCATCTCTTCTTATCTCATTTCTTTTTTTATTTTCTTTATTTACTTACTAGTTCATCATCATCTAAGTGATGACATGAAGTTTGGGGTGAGTGAATCCTTATGGATAGTAGCTCTTGACCTCAAAAACATGTTTGATAGATGATGATCATAACCTCAATACTTCCAAGGTATTCTTGAAATGTAATGAAGTTATGTTCAAAATAAAATAAATCTCTCCAACAATCTTGGAGGTTCTTGATGATAAGTTTGATGTTGACATTTTGAGTGGCTATAATCCTTATTGAGTATTGAAAACATGCTTTCAAAACATCTATTTCAAAACCCCTCTCAATCCCTCTTATGTTGGCTTCAAGAAACAAAACTTTGTTTTCACCAAAATCTTCAAAATAATGAGTCAAAACAGTGAGTGAGCTGAGTTCAAAGATTTCCCTAGGACTCAATACTCAACATATTGATGCAAGGCCACTTGGAAAGTCTTCCTAACTCATTGGAGAGCACCCATGATTTTTGGTTTGACTTGGAAGTACTTGGAAATGGTCCATTTGGACCCAAACATTCCTTCCAAACATTCTGCCTCTGCTGTCACAGCAGCTAGGTCCACTTCCAACCTCTTTTTCAGAAAACTTTTCCAAAATGGGTGGTCCTAACATATTTTGTCCTTAAACTAAACTGTCTTAGAAAACTTTCTGTATAAAATGGGCCTCTAGATCATTCTTTTTCATTTTTTAAGATTTTCTAACATTTCAGTCGACGGTACGGACTCTGTTTCTGAGTGACCTTCATTGTTTATATGATTTCTCTCAATCTGTGATAGCTATTCAAGATTGGCCTTTTGGGTTGTGTTCTAGACATAATAAGAAACATCGCCATAAAAAATCATGCATTCAAAACATTCCTAACCCCTCTTTTCAATTTCCAAAAGATCATGCTACTGTTCTGTCCACTATTCACAGCAAGCACATTTTAACTTTCATTCTTTGATTTGATGCTTATATGCATTCCAAATTAGTTCATATCTTAGGAAGTAGTTCATACTACATTTGTACATATCCCACATTGATTTCATCCATCCATTCATACACATTTTAGACTTCTATGTCATTCTAGGAATCCATGAACACAAAACACACTACAACCTTGGCACACTCTAGATACATACATTGCATCCATGCAAAGATTTGGGGTTTTTGTAGCTCCTAATCTAAGAAGATTATAAGGAATGATCATGATCACACGTTCATGCTCCCCTCGATCTAATCGTCCTTTCTCATCCGTCCCGGGGATTGAGAAATCTTCTTTTCTCAAAGATTAACATGCATCATACTAGTTTGCTAAGTATATTTTACTTTCTTTGATTTATTTGTTTCAAGAACAATTAATGTCCCTTTAGATTAGGAAAACTTTATTATCTGATGCATGATTAGACGATTTTTCCTAGGTTTATTTGTGTGATCTTTCACTTTGCATTGTGTGATATTTGGCTTAGATCTTATGAATGATATCTTATCTTTAGATCTTCCATTTCAAATCTCCTTATGTGATGTAATATACTATCATAGTATTAATTGCCGAACCATACATAGTATAAGATGATTATTTGGATGCTAATTGAGGCCCGTCGAGAGACGGGGCGAGTTGAGGGTGTTTTAGTCGCGACAAAGGCTCCTTCCTCTCTCGTACCAAAACCCCGAGCCAAGTTCTTTGGTTATGAAGGACCGGTGCCCTTTATCCATTTGGGTGAGTCAAATTTGGGTTTCTTGGTTCCCTAAAGACCAAGTGGCGACTCTGTATCTGTTTTCAACAGACCTTTTCCTTTCCTTTTCCAAAATAATCTCAAACAAGAGAAGTGGTCCGATTCCGCGTGTCCACATAGTGTACCATAGGTTATAAAATAGAACATAGCTCCACATTGTGGGCATGCAATTGGAGGGTTTCTGTCGTTCTTAACAGTGTCCCAGGACAGATCCAAGGGGCTCACTTCAAGAACTAGAAATCTTCCCACGATCCTAGAGTTAAAGAGTTGTCACCAAATTTTTATCAGGAATTAGGAAACCAAATTTGATTTGGCCAAAATTGAATAAGGTTACTCACCCTTCATCACCAGAAAAAAGGTTCGGGGGACTTGGTACGAGAGGAGAAGTAGCCCGAGTAGGACTAAAGCACCCCCTCCTCACCCTATCGAATGGTAGGCCTTGATTCAAATATCTTTGATCTTAATTCATAATAGGTGTTGTTTCCTCAAACATATTGGATAATATATCCATGGAAAAAGAACATCTAATGAAAATCATTTCAAGAGATTCAATCAAGTAGCAATCGGATATACATGCAATACAAGAGAGAAGTATACTCATAGTGGCTAGTCCCACCTGGGACCTATGCGAATAAAGGAAACATGCCATGATATGGAAAAGGGAATGAGAAGACTTACATTGAGTTGACTCAAGCGGAGTCGCAAAAGCAAAAAGAAAGGAAGCGTGACATTTTGTATACATAATCAAGTTAATCTAAGCTTTTGATCTATCATCCATTTATTCTACATGATTTTAAGGCAAGTTTTATTCATCAATGGTTGTTGAACAATCAAGGTGTGACAATTTTGTACACATAATCATAATTGTGATAGAACTTAGAAAATTCTAGAATAGTTTTATCAAGTTCAAATGATTAGAAAACGGCCTTAACTCAATCATATGCTCACGATTTTATGTTGGCATGTGGATAAATGAGTTTGGAATCATCCCCAAAGAAAAGAAAATGAAGCTAGATTCAAGTCTTATAGATCTATATATAAAAGTAGGGATTAGAGATAGATTATAGTGTTTACCTCTTGGAGGATTCTCAATTATGCTTCAAAAGTGAGCTTAAAGGATCTCCTTCTTCAAGTATTCTTCAAGTTCTTCAAGCATCCATTCATGGTGAAAGCTTAGGGAGGCATTTAATTATCTAATCTAGTTATCTTAAGATTCATTTTGAAGAATTCAATTCATTATTCACTATTCTCTCTCTAGAATTCTTTTAAATTAAAGTATATTCTACGGTGTGATCTCAGATATATGCTATGGTATCTCTAGGATATTCAACCATGTATCTCTTTTGTGTCAAAGATGATCTCATATGGATCTATATATAGAGTTTGGAAAACTTAATTCTTAAATTTTAGAGTTCAAATAGAGATTCTAGAGATCAAAATAGGGCTAAAAAGGCCATTTCAGTGCCTAAACATAGTTTTTGGGTCATTTCTTTGTAGTGGGATCCTCCTGGAAGGGTCTAGAACCAAAACAAATGCGATGGAGAACAGAAAATGAGATGGAAGTTTTTAGGGGAATAGCCACTCCATCCCCTAAACCTCCACTTGCTAAAAATGTCCCCTAGTTGCCCACAAGCCCTGTTTCAAAAATCATGCGCACTACTTTTCTAGATTTTTGTAAAAATGCTTTTTTGGGGTCTAAAATTGTCCTCTGGAACTATTGTCATATTTTTGAAATCAAATGACTTCCTTTTTTAAAATTACTTTCCAATGCGCATTGATTTTGATTTTTTCTTTAAAATTGGATCTCTGGATACCTAGAATACTGCATTTAGAACATTTTGTGTTCATTTAACCCTGAGCGTATGTAAATTTTGAGAGACATTTTTGACAAAACTAGGATTTTATGCTTAAGAAAGGGCTCTGCTGAACTTGAAGTCACTCCCCAAAGTTCGATCTTTCAATTGTGTGGAATCCAGTACCTTCCATGAGGTACTTTTCATCATCGAATCCTCCAAGTTGTTGTCTACCCTAAATCCTAATAGTGTGGTTAAAATTGGATGTCTACAAAGGCAAGTGCTTTGGATCACTTCAAGTGGCTTGGGTAAAACTAGGGCCTAGGTTGAGGGCTCTAATGGGGCGAGCGCTCTGGTCGATGGTCCAGCCAGGCTCAAGCTCTTGGTTTACTCGAGCGCTCTAGAATATTCGATTAGGCTTGAGTGCTTGAGCCTATATCAGGCTCATCTTCTTTAGCAGTCTTCTTATAGACCGTGTAGATTATGGTTGTCTCTTCTTTTTCTTATATTTTCTTTTGTATGGGGGATCTATGGATGTCCTAGAATTTATATATAGAGAGGTGAGGTGTGTACTCACCAAGATTAAAGGATGGATATGAATGATGATCCAAGCTCTCCAAGGTCCTTAAATAGCTTTCAATGGTGTCCAAACATATTTTTTCTCATCTTTTGCACCTTGTTCTTGGCCTTTGGGCTTCTTGAACCTTAAGGGATTCTTTTTCTTTCTCCATATGGTGTATGCAATGTGTGTAATGTGATGGGTGTATGCATGCAATAAGAAATAAGGCCACAATCTCTCTCTATACTCTTTTTCTCTTGGCTCACACTCTCTCTTAGACTCTTTTCTTTCTTTCTCATAGAAACTTGGGTATTTGTGTATGTATGCAGAAGGTATAATGGAGAGAGGTGCTATGTGTGTTTAGATCTCTCTCTTCTATATTTCTTTCCTCTCTTCTCACTCTCTCTCTCTTTATCAATATGTGTATATGTATATATTGTATCAACAGAGACAAGGGCGTTTGGGTTATATTATAGAGGGAAGAGGGAGTGTTGTGCTGGTAGACATGCAAGAGAGGTGTACATGCAAAACATAACTCGAGCGCTCGAGTCGAAAGGACTAATACACTTGAGCACTTATGCCACGTGAGTGCTCGCGGTTGCAACCAGGACTCTCTCAAGCATTCAAGAGGTCGGAATGGTCGAGGCTCCAGATACTCAAAAGGTCCAAGAAGAAATAAGGCTTCTAAGTACAAGTTCTATGGAAGGTGGTTTCTTGTTAGTAGTTATAGGAAGAGGCATAATACATGTATCAATGGTAGGATACTGTGGGAGCAAGGCTCAATTGGGAGCTAAGGTATGAGAGAGAGAGAGAGAGAGAGAGAGAGAGAGAGAGAGAGTAGTAGGTTGAGTATGCTGATTTCTTGTCTTGTGCGAGTGTGTTCACTTTCTTCTTACTAGTATTGGTGAAAAGGAGAGGGGTATTTATAGGGAAATAGTGGCAGTGGTGTGTATCAAATGTTGGTACCTTTACTTAGTGTCACTCTGACCATGGCATCTTTCATTTATGTAGGTATAATCACATTAAATGTCATTAATGGTGATGTAAATGCTGGATCTGACAAAAATTGATGGATTTCTCTAGCATCAAATGCCAAGACTTGATTGATTCAGACATAATTGGCACATGCCGGGGACACATGTCTCTCTCTCTCTATCCCTCTCTCTCTCTTTCTCTTTCTCTCTTTCCAATCAATTATAGTATTAGGTACCAGAATGATGCCCTCAACTCTAGCCACCGAACCAAGCTCTTTAGATTCTTCCAAGGATAAGAGGGGCACCTAAGTCCTACTTTGAGACCTAGGCTAACCACGTAGTAGGGCTGTAAGTAGTAATAGAAGAGCTTAAAGCCCCAATGGAGAGGGGTGAGCATCGATCTCAGATGTAGAGGGACGAGCATAAAACTCAAAACCCTGATGGAAAGGGGTGAGAGTAGAGCTTAGAGCCCAAATGGGGAGGGGCGAGTATAGAGCTGAGAGCCCCGATTGAGAAGGGCGCGCATTTAGGAAGATCTGAAGGAGGAGTTTTAATGGAGTTTTCAGGGGTGGAAGTCATGGTGACCCACTCGTCACTCTGGGGTAAGGGTCTAATCAAGGAGATTCAAAGGAGGCCCCGGGGGCTTAACCAGGATTTGGGCCAGGGGCCCAATTCGAGGAGATTCAGAGGAGGCCCACGGGCCCTAATAAGGATTTGGGCCTACTGCCTACATTGGCCCCCCTGCCTGGATGCCACGTGGAAAGGAGTTGTGTGTGGCCATAGATGCTTCTATGATAGTGCATTAAATAAGCCTGTACAGCTGTCTTATCAAGTCAAGTCATGGTAACATTTCAGTTTTTATACCCAAGGCTTACCTCTTTTCTACCACTGAGACGTCACTGAGGGTTTTTGAAATGTGGGGTTTTTTAAGGCAGTGAGCCCAGGGAATGATTTTGTGTTTACAAAAGAGTGTGCTCAACAAAATCATCCTATGGCCTTGTCAGTCTACGTTTTGTGTATGGAAATTATATGTGAAAATTTTGAGTAGTGATGGGGCCTAAGAAGGATAGTGTCCCTCTAAAAGTACCCTGTATTATAGTGGCAATATGCGCCATTCATTGGGGTTGAAGATAAGTTTTGGACTCGTGTACGAAATTTCGTAGTACAGGAGGTAGAGATGTAAAGGGCCCATACATCTTTTATCAAGCACCGCCTTCTACGATAGAAGATACGGTGGAGGAAGATTCTATGATAAGGTTTGTAACCAAATGAGGAGTTGCTCCATACTCATTTATGAAGATGATGAACCATCCCTCAGAGATGGGGAGTTAGAGTGAGTGGATGGATTTGATTCTTGCAGAGGGCTTTATCGTAGAACGTTAACAGTCTGTAGGGGTACTGGCAGCGATTAAATGTTCTCAGAACATTAGGATCCAGCACAAGGAAAGAGATATATTGACTCTGATGTTGAGGTGGTTGGCATAATCCTATACTTTTATGGTGGTACAAGGGGAATTTTTGCCATCATTGGAAGACGTGGTGAGTCTTATGCAATTAGTGGTATTTAGGGAGTATAATTTAGGGTCGTATCAGTTGACCTCGATAAAGGAAGAGGTGGTAAAGGATTTACAATGGGGATGGCCCCTGTCCCAAATTGTAGGACCATAGATTGATTTGAAGATAGGCAAGCATCACGAAAAGCGAGCAGGGGTGTATGCAAGAGCATATATAGTGGTTTTATGCTGTGGTTTTGGGAGGAGTAGTAACCACTAGTGGGAAAAGTGACGATGGAAAATAGAGATATAGTTCCTAGCGATGGCTGGGACTTTTGTCTTGCAAGGTTCTTGGTATGTTTATTATCGCATTGGGTTTTTGAAGGGCCACCAGAGGAAGGGCCAAGAACACAGTGGTTTAAATTGGCTATTATGTTGGCAAGTAGAAAGTCAGTGTCATTGACGCCGCTATTTTTAGGGACATTATATCTCTATTTGGATATGGTAAAGGTTTATATGTGGAGGTTGGTGGGGTGATATAAAATAACGACCTATGTGAGTAGCTCATTCTTTCAAATATTTTTGTATGAACATTTCCCTGATTTTGCACCATGGGGGAATGAATTTAAGTTGGACACAGATGCTCACTGGGCTGCTCGGTAGGCAGGATGTACGGCACCACTGTGCCCATTTGCTGCGATTGTGGATGTTGAGGAAAAATTTATGGAGGCCATATATGTAGGATTTGACGGGGGATATGTCATTAGTTTTGTGCTATGAGGTGGACGTACAATATTCATTGGAGTACGTAGAACGGTGCTTAGCGGGGGGATCGTCTGGCACTAGCTATAGTAGGATGCGTGTTCTTGTCGGCCATTAATGAAGCATGGAATCAGGTGGTGGCCTACCATCCAAATTGGGTTATGCAGCAATTTGGGATTGATCAGGGTCTTCCCAAGCTTTTTGGTCCTCCTGGGCTATTCGACCATTACTTGGATTCGTTTGTTGTTCATTCAACTGAGGCTACGTTACATGGTTACCAGACAAGAGTTGTTGAAGGGTGGATGCATGTTGGCGATGGCTACCAACGGCTCTGAGGTTATGGATGAGAACATTGGAGAAGTTTGACACATTCTGTAAAACAACCCTAGATGAGGTGTTGGCATGGGTAGTTTTGGCAAATAATTCATTGTTAGAGGCTCCAGATACAAAAAGAGCTAATGGCAGCTAAGGAGGACAGTCGATTTTCTACAAAGGAGATACAGAGATTAGGTGGGGCTTTTTCGCAGACTATTGAGGATTTGTCAATTACAAAGGGTGATAGTGCATCAGCATTGACAACGGTGAAAAGGAAAAGATGGGGACAGAGAATCATAGGTGGTAGGCAAGTGACTTGGAGTGGGAATGCCTAGTCAGGAAGTGAGGAGGTAGAGGCTCCCGTTGAAGAAATTGAGGTGGCATCGTGCGTAAAAAAGGACCTATTGGAGGAGGTGGTGAAAGAGACACACAAGATGCACTTAGGGGATAGTCTGAGGCAGTCGTCGTTGGTGACAATAGTAGTACAAGAGCATCTAGAAGGAATTATTGAAGTCGATGCTGGGAATAAGACCACATTAGTGGTGTCAGATTCTTCTGCAGATGCAGAGTCAGAACAAGAAGAAGACCAGTCTGTCAGCAGGAAAAATGAACCGTTAGAAGGGATTGGAGAGTTGTAGAATAGGGAGGTTGTGTTACTGGCTCCCGGTGTTCCATATTCCTCAGTGCTGGCAAGAAAAATGCAGCGAATCATTATGCGTGTGGTTACTGATGATTCTACCAGATTAGACCATGCCAATTTTACTGACGTGGGTGGATCAGACCTTGTTCGTGGCACTTGCTATGATGGATGGGATTATGCCCCTGGTAGAAGGGGAGGAAGATATATCAGAGCCAATAGGTCAGGAGAGGAATGGGAAGAAGTCAAAAAATATTGGCAATGCAGAATTGGCTAGGGAAAGATAAGGGGGTATGCTCGTGATAAGTGCATCAACTGGTGGTGAGGAGGTAGGGAGCCACTTGGATCCTTACTGGTGGAGGGATCTTTAGACAAGTAGGGTGGAGACTTTGTTCAGAACGTAAAAAGGTGGGTGGCGGGGTGTGGAGGCATTGGAGGATATTCATTATGCATCGGAGGCGGCATATCATTGTTATCCGCAAATGTTTGTGGGCTTAGCAAAGATTGGAGATTCCTTCGTGCGCTCGTGCTGCGATTGCCTAGGAAGGATACTGACAGAGATGGGTACCATTAAATTGGAGGAGGTACCTATAGGGCTAACGATGTACTTAGGTAAGAATGTAAAGTATTACGGAACATGAGGCTAGAGGTATGGTAGTTAAAACAAAATCTAGAGCTACTAGAGCATAAAGTGCAGGCTTGTAAGGGTTTGAAACTGAAGGGGGTGTTGTTGAACTTGTGGGGTTCATGCAGGAGAAGTTGGCGCAAGTCAAAGAGACGATGAAAGGACTGTAAGAAGAATTAGCATCGGTGGAGGGAAAGTTGGCGGCTCTGGAGCCTGTAGACCAAGACCTGAATCTCACCGTGGTGTTAAGTACTGGTCTTATGTGAGGAGTTGATAGGGCAGGGGGTTATGTTGTGTTCGTGTAGTATATATATATTGTTGGGAAAAGCGTATGGGAAAGAGAACGTATGGAGTCTAATATTATAATGAATCCTAAATCTTTTATAATGATTACTATTGATAAATGAATGTATTATTGATTGTGTTGATGTTCGTGCTTGACGTGATTGGCTATTTGGTAAATATAAGGGCACATGGATGCTGATGTGGTCATACTTGGGGTAGGGAAGACGTGTAAAGTAGGGGATGGTGCTGGCCAATGAGGCATCTAACGTCATCATTTTGGTGGGGTCATATTGGATGTGGGTAAGGGGTAGGACTGGAACGTCGTGTTGTGGTTTCGAGTAGTTAATAATGGCAAGTATTTTCATAGGCGACGACAATGGTTAGTTTTTATATTATTGTTGTGTTTTATACACCTGGTGGTTATATTATTAATAAATAAATAGTACATGATCTACTATTGACAAACTCTATAATTTAATTTCATGACCGCCAGTATTATTATCTGCAATATCACGTAAAGACCCCGCCCCAGAAATATCCTACCATGCAGCATAAAACCACTTGTTAATATTTCTTAATCCCTTTTACACTTCATGTTTGCAATATTCATGTTTAGGATAATTTCTAAAAGCTAACTTAGCAAACTAAACCAACCTACCTAACTTAACAACCTAACTTAAGTAACCGAACTAGCCTAAAGCTAATGAGTGCAAATGTGTGAATTGTGTGGTGTGCTACGTGTATGTGTATGTGTGTGTGAGAGACTTTGGACCGCAACTTCCTCAACTTGGCCACTAAGTTTATGAATCTATATATGTGAATGTATACACCGTCACACACACAAAACATCTCTACACCCACTCTCACTACTACAAAGCTACAATGCGGAGAAGAGGAAGAGAGTTACAATAGTGAGAGTGAGAAATTTAGAGAGGAAGAAAGGAGATAAAGAAGAAGTATGAAACTCCGTAGCTCGGATTATTACAGAACTTTAAAAAATTCTCAGATTCTCTGCACCACTATCAATTCAATCCAGTAAGTATAATCAACCCACTCTCAATGTAGTTTAAGTGTATTTAGATTGATATATGAGCAATGTATATAGATATATATGTGTACATACATATGTATATCTATGGTGGCCCAAAAATTAGGGATACCAGAATGTTATTAAAAACAAGTTTTGTGAATGAAAAATGATAAATTAGGATCTTCAGAAGCTTAGTTTCAAACCTTGAACATTAATTTGTAACTATTACGATGAACGGTTGATTTCAAGTTTTGGCACCTCTTGGTTTTTCTAATATATGTTGACCCACACTAAAATTTGGGATTCAAAACTTATATATTCATAATCTATGTAGAAAGAGCAAGAGAATGGTATATTACAAGCCATGTTTAGTTTGGATTTGAAAATCCCAAACTATAACAGTGAACCAGTTGAGGTAGGTGGAAGACGACGAAGTCGAGTGCTCGAGAGAGTAGGAGCGCTCCGAGTGCAAGCGCTCGGGTGTGTAGTATCTTGTATTCTTAGATGTATTTTTTAAATGGAATATCATGTATATATGACTTGATCTTATATCCCTACCCTTCTATTTGTAATTTTAGTGTCCTAATCAATTGGCAAATTTTGACTCCCAATCGATTGCCCTTTTCCCAATCGATTGGCCTTGCCAAGATAACCAATTAATTGCCCTCTAACCAATCGATTGCCTTCATAAATATCTGCGTCTAATCGATTGCCCCCTGGTCCCAATCGATTGCCAAAGTGCAGAACTTGGTCTCCAAGTTTACATGAGGTTTGGACGTGTAGCACTTATATTTCTTATATATATGCCCTTATTTTGTGGTTTTGGAGTTTGTTGGTCAAATTTTGAGAGAGAGAATGTGTTAGACATATGTATACACTCTCATACACATATATACATATATATACCTATATACCTATATACCCACATACATACACACACACACATCCCTGGGCAAAGAAGAAGAGAATGAGAAGAAGAAAAGAACATAAAGAAGAAGAGAAAGAGAAGGAGGGACAGAGAGAAGCAGAGGTAGAAGAAGAAAGAGAAAAAGGAAAGTGAAAGCTTGGTTTCATAGCCACCCCCACATACACACACACCTATGATGAATTCAAAACTCACTGGGTCTTATATATTTGGTGTTTTACATATTTTAAAGAAGGAAAAACATAGCAAAAACATCCCCCATACATTTTAAATTTTGGACATTCATTTTGCTGGAGAAGATGAAGCCCCAATCGTTTGGGCTTTTTCCCAATTTATTGATATAGATCTGGATCCAGTCGATTGGACTTTTATCCAATCGATTGGAATGAGATGATTCCCAATTGATGGACAATGTTTGCAATTGATTGGTATAGAGTATAATCCAATCGATTGTTACTGCATTTTACACAATACGATAATGGATAATGGATTGATATTACGATGTTAGATAATAAGTCATTCTTAAATGAGTTTGATATCCATTCATTTCAATCAGAGTAGTCAGACCACAATGGGATGTCATGTATCAGTATTAGTACAAACTATAAGTAGGTTTGCTAAGTTCTGGGATTCTTATGGGTATGGGCATTGGTCAATCATATGTCCTTAAAAGTGGTGGGCTGTGCATATATTCTTAAGAGTGGTGGACTCGACCAATTGCCCTAAGATAGCTGGTGATCTAATAATATGTCCTTAAAAGTGTACTGAGCATATGTCCTTAAAAGCGGTAGATCATGATCACTGGTAGATGTTGTTAAGTCGTGGCAATAGAACTAATATGTCTTTTCTCGAAGCATTAAATCCCTGACATGCAGTGGACTGTGCATGTGTTCTTAATAGCGGGGGGATAAACTGATGTGGTATCCATGACATGCGGTGGACTGTGAATATGCTCTTAAAAGTAGTGAATAAAGCATTGGTGTATCCAGAAGTATTACTGATCTATTCAATAATCAGTGGGTTATGATAGGTTCTCGTGTAATAAGCCATTGGAATTAGATAACAAACATTTTGGATAAATGAAGATACTATTGTAGAACTTTTCTCCTTTCATAAGCTTGTTATTACTTTATATAACTGGTATCTCGTTAGTTTTCTACTCTATAACACCCATAGTTTTCTATTGTCTATAATATAATTTCCAGATATTTGTTATTAATATTTTCTATATATGTAAATCAGATTTTGAGAATGTTTGGCCTTTCATGGGTGTTCATGCATTACATACCATAACATAATTTATAGCCACAAAACAAACCTTCCTTGTTTTGTCAAACCCGAGCACTCGGGAGGGGCGAGCACTCGAGCTAAAAATGAGTGAAAAGACTATTTTGCACCTGGGATCATGAAATTCTATAAATACCTAGCATTTCTATTTATTCTCTTCTTCCAAAGTAGAGCTTTCAGATAGAGAGCATAAGAGAGAGCATGAGAGATCATGTACAATTTTCGTACATACCCTCATCAACTCACCTTGTATATCCCCTACATCTTCATCTAAGCTTGTGATCACCTTCTTACTGCATAATTTGAGATCCTTGAAGTTCCAAAATTCGAAATCTTGGAGTTTTGGGAGTTCTAGCTCAAGTCGTTCAACATCTTCATCATATATCATCATCTTTCTCAACAAATTTCTTCATCCAATTGGTTTTGATTAACTTGTGAGTATTACAACTCATACATAGTATGTTCATATGCATGTAGTAGTTTGTACTTATGTTGCATGTGGTTGATTTAACTATATTTAACTCTAGATCATCATAATCCTCATCTCTTTCTTACGTTTATGCATATTTTTTCTTTTGATCATCATTTTGAGTGTTATGATTCGTAAATAAGGTGCATATGAACATGCATGATATGGTTAACATGTTGCATATGAGTTTAGAGTAATTCTTGGGGCACAACTTTCACACAACCTCATTAAAAGATGTGTCTATCTCTCTTGTGATGTCACTGGACCCTACAGTGACACATGAGAGATAGACAAATTTTTTAGGAGGTTGTGTGAAAGTTGTGTAAAAGTTGTATGAATGTTGTGTCCCAAGAATTACCCATGAGTTTAATTAAGAATCTTAGAGTTTTAGTTGTTAATTCGTAGTTGTTTTGAAACTGCTAAATTGTACACTATTCTTAACTGCTAAACCCGAGTGCTCTAGCAAGCGCGAGAGCTCGAGCTTGGAGTGCTTGAGTGGTCCGAGCGCTTGAGCCTGATAGTCTTTGAATCCCTTGCTTGTTTGCATGATGAAGCTAAAATGGTTTGCACTATGGATTTTGTTAACTGAACCTAGAGTTGTATACGTTGTAGATTATTGAGTTTATCAATTCTATAGTTGTACTTTATCCTTATTTAGTAGCACAATGCTGGTCTATTGGTTTCTTAACATGTTGAATGCCATATCATTATTAGTGCTTTGTTATGACCAATTTAATAACATTAATGGTAACGCTTTGGGTCAAATCACTAATAGAGTAATGAAGTATAATGCATGAATAATGTACCTAATTGAATAAGTGTCATCAAACATGTGTAGCATGGTTATGTTGGATAACCTCGTCGGTTATTCCGCATGTGGTTGTATATCGTTATATGACCTTATCGGTCTTGTTGTTAGTTGTGTTATGCGAAATCAAAAGATTGGTTTGTGCTGTGGTTTGTGTGTCATTGAGTTTATGCCGAAATGGGCTAGGACAATTGAGTTAGGGCCGAATTGGGCTAGGTGATTGTGTTGTGGTCGAATTGGGCTTGGTGTCGTGTTAGACGAATTGGGCTTGGTGTTGTGTTAGACGAATGGGGCTTGTTTATGAATTTGTGGCCGAATTGGGCTTATTTTTTTGTTGTATGTGATGGAAGCTAGTACCCTCGGTTCAATGTTGTTATGGTTTTGGGCAAAAGCTAGTACTGCCAATGTTAAGGTCGTGCATTGACAGGAGCTAGTACTGTCAAGTTGTGAGTAGTTGAAATAGTGGATTTGTGCGCATTGTGTTGCATTGGTATGATTCAATAGTCGGGATGAATGGTGTATATGTTTATATTGTGCGTGATTTGTTGTACTTCACTAAGCTTTCAGCTGACGGGCATATGGCTCTGGGCATCCGTGTCCAGCTACTGTAGTTCTTGGTATTGGAGATGTTGTTCTGCTGGGCAAGAACTGTGCAGATGAGAATGTATATGAGGAAGGCTGGGACTGTGTCAGCTAAGAAGGCAATCGTGTTGCTAAAGCTGTTTGTTCCCGTTGGGAAATTTACTATCTATCTTTTAATATGTTGTTGTTGTTATTGGCCGTTTGGTCTCTAGACTTCTGTATCTTTTGGTTTTGATTATCTGTAACAATTAAGTATATATAATGGAGATTTTAAGCTTATGGTATTGCTTCTACTAAACTTAGAACATTTTCATTGCTATTATTACTCTGATATTTTATATTTTGTCAGTATTTGGACAATCATGCGATCTGTAACTTGTTACAAGCCTACAGGTCCGATAAGGAAAGCTTACTTCCCTATATTATCACAATGCCTGGGCGTGGCAAGGATTGTTTGGTACCAGAGCACTAGGTTTGGTTGTGCTCGTGATTATCCTATGTTAAGTTGTGAACCATAAGAATACCTTGCTAGAATGACACTTAGGTAGCTACGACATCGATTCGACGAGCACTTCTAGAGCTGCTTTACGACTTAAGTTGCATACCATGACTTTTACTATTCTTTTCTTTCTTCATTCGCATGTCGTTGCATCTAGCATTTTGTAATTTAACATCGTGTATGTGATTGCATCTCATGCTAATAAATAGCATGTGTGCATATAATTATATTTGATTTTGGGTTGTGAACACCTCTGGACTATCTTCTAAAGATAGTAGTCTAATCTGATAAATAATTGTCCCAATATGGATACTTACGTGCAGAGTCAAGATGGCTACAATGACTCTTAACAACTGCAATGGAGTTAGACCATCCGAATTGGTACCTAAAGATCAGAGTTTTTGAGAGATTTCGCTGAAGTTTGGAGCACATTTGTAATCAGCAAGGTGCGCATCATTATTTGCTGCCACCGCCGCCACCTCCACCAAGACCCATAGGAGATAAGTTGTTGGAGAGATTTAGAGCCTTACACCTAGAGAAGTTTAATGGCGTGTCAGGAGCATTGAAAGCTGAACAAGGGATTAGAGATATGGAGTCGTGTTTTTAGGCTTTGGTTTGCTCAAATGCTAACAAGAAGAGGATTACAGAGTTTAAGCTCACTCGTTTTGCTGCAGAATGGTGGGAAGCTCAGATAGCAGCTTTAGGAGAAGAAGCTATTAGACGTTTGAGTTAGGAAGAGTTCAAGATTATGTTTCTTTGGAAATATGTTCCTGCGTCAGAGAGAGACAAGAAGGAGAAAGAATTTCTGGATTTGGTCCAAGGAGCCAAGACTGTTTAAGAATATACAGTCGCTTTTGAAAGGTTATCTCATTTTGCCCCACACCTAGTGGATACTTTGGAGAAAAAGAACAAGAGATATCTGCGTGAGCTAGGGATGACTATTCAAGGCCATGCCATGAGTTCTATGACACAGCCATTTGAGAATTAGTAGAGTTGGCCTTTAGTTTGGAGACTATGTATGGGAGTCAGTAGCAGAAGCAGTTTGCATTCAGGGCAGCCAGTCGCACCAACCGTGGCCACCTGAACTTGCACCGTAATGTTGGAGTGAAGAGACAATGGAATAGTCTGAGAGGATAGGTGCCCAATCCTCTGTCAACACAAGCTCAATTGCCTGGCATGGCACCTACATTAGGAACACCTACACAAGGATTCAATTGTCACACCCCGATTTTTGGACAACCAAATATTCAATCCAGAGCCTGTATCCGGACTAATATTCAATTACCAAAAATCACGAGAGTGACACCCTCACACAAGCTAAATGATAATTTATTGAAAACAGTATTTAATACTCATTAAATAAAGACATGTGATCTTGTGTTTTTAAAAAAAAAACTCTTTATTAATAAACCTGTATTCTCAAACATCCATTTCATTATAAAAGAACTAAAGTTCCATTATAAATATTATATCATTTTTCAATTTAAAAAAAAACATCATTTTCATAAATAAAATGTCCACATACAGAGTTCAGCGGAAAAAAAAAATAAGAATAAAATCTATACATCCTTTGGTCAGAGTAACTAAAACGTTCCCAATACTCAATATACAATACATGTTATAATAATCCAAATACGGCCCACAATGCCTAAAATAAATAAATAAATAAAAATACAACCAAATACAAACTACACTTCTACACAACTGCAACTCCAAGACATCAAAAGCTCCACAGGAAATGTCCAAATACTAAACCTGCACAAGTGCATTCAACTACGTTTCATATAGAAACGCCCCCGAATGCATAACACACTCAGGTCAGTCACATGACTGGTATGAGTTAAACAAAACAACAAGTCTTAGGGATCCAACTTGAACCCGTAGACAACAAATTACACTACAGCACTCTTGGGTCAAGACAGGTAGTTCTACACACATATCTGGACAATAGAGTAGTTTCCATTTATGTGGTGGCAAGTAGTTTCTTGCCCAAAATCCAAAGTTACTACGAATTTCATACTTACCCATTTACTTATGGTGAGCCAAACCTGTAAAACGTTAGTGGGCCCACCATCCTGCAAATTGAATGATCATAGACCAAGCAAACAATTCTGTATACAAACCGTCCACATTCTAACTCAAACATCGCATTCATTTTTCCACGCTTATCAGTCTTATGAAATACTTCATTGTCATTATTTATTAGCCTTTAATTTATCTTTGTGTTCCCTAGGTTCACCACTTGGCCACCCTCCATGGTACACCCACACATATATCCCATGTGTGCCCGGACATACTACTAACATCCACTCTGGTGCTAGTTTGGTTGGGGTATCAACCAAACTAGGTATACACACAGAAGGCCAGTCAATATGCCTAGACGTCTAACAAATAAGCCGAGCATAAGGCTTAGGCCAGCTTGATCACGAAGCCACTGGCAAAAGGGTACACTCAGCAAGTCGAGCTACCAAAAAAAAACATATCACACAACGGGAGTGGTGAACACTAAAGAATTATGTTGCAATTATCACTTATCATTCGTATTATCCCAATAATTGTGAATTTCACATTTATCACATAGTTCCGTCTTATCATCCAATCACATCTCTACTTTTAGATGTATTCCAATTTCTTACAATAAAGGGTTTTATCAATTAACCCATAACAATTCTTCCCTCAATAATTTTCAATCAAATTACAACATCCCCAATATACTATTCAACGTATCTAATTTACTCATTTTTCTCAAAATGACCACAAAATAAGATCAGTTATTTTAGGTACAATAATCTCAACCCAACATTCAATATTAGCATACATAAAGCACATAATAAGAAATTATATTCTCCAATTTGCAAGTTGAACTATATTGAAAACTGCTACTGTAATCTTAAATTTCTGCCCAAACGGTGCAGAATCAGGAAAAATACCATTAGACAAAAAACGTGCAGAATCACGTTTTACATGAGACACGCGGACAGAATGTTCAAATTCAAAGCCACGATTTTCTAATAATTTTCTAAAGTTTCTGCGACTGTGTGAATTACACATCAAACGAATTTCACATATTTTTTCTAACAAACATGAATATTTCACCCATAGTTTTGATCAAACTAACGATTCACCTAACCC
Source organism: Hydrangea macrophylla (assembly GCA_033977485.1). Taxonomy (NCBI): domain Eukaryota; kingdom Viridiplantae; phylum Streptophyta; class Magnoliopsida; order Cornales; family Hydrangeaceae; genus Hydrangea; species Hydrangea macrophylla. Next base: position 3,727,336 of record CM066990.1, on the reverse strand, counting down.
TTTCGAATACCCTAATGTCATGATCGCAAAGTCACACGAAGGGAAAGAATGTATCTAAATTACTTCAACAATAGCAACGTGTATCGATCCATTACAAAGATTTGACCCTAACCATTAAATTTAACATGCACTAATTTACTCCCATACACATACATATATATACATACGTGTATATATATATATACTCGGATACACAAAGTTTAACTCACCTAGTTGATAAAAAATGGCAATCGCGATTACCCCACGATCCACACGTGACCACGAACCCGGGACCGTTCTCCTTCTTCTCCCTTCTCCTTTCTCCTTCTTCTTTTCTTCTTCTCTTCCTCTCTCTCTCTCTCTCTCTCTCTCTCTCTCTCTCTCTCTCTCTCTCTATTGCGGCTGCCCAAGGAAAAGGGTTACCTAAACCCTATTATTGTATTATATATCTATATACATGAAGCACCCTTAACATATTAGTATATACTATGGTACATACACTCAACATATAATTGTAACACTCACACAAACATTAATAATCCCGTTTTTATTTTTATGGGCTCACAAAAGAGACTCATGTGAGCCCAAAATGCAGTACAAAGTGTTAAAATGAGTAGCCCAATGGGTACCTATAACCCCGGTACTAAGTTTTAATGTTAATTACATTATTTAACACATTCGCGGGCCTGTAAACACTATATAACAAAAATACATATCAACCCTTCACTTTTCTTTTCTTTTTTTTTAACAAATATAAATTAATAAAATATAACTTCCAAACTAAACGCGCTCACTCATGATTTAATTTATATGTCCACCAAACACTTAAAATTTTCCAAACACATGTCTTACATAGGCACACTCATATAATATTGCTAACTGAAAATAATAATTAAAATAATTATTTTCATAGAAATTTTAGGGTTGTTACATTCTACCCTCCTTAAAGAAATTTCGTCCCGAAATTTGGGGTGCAACAAATACAGATAATTAATATGCATGACGTTAAACACGCAATGAAAGCAATCCAACATCGAAGTGTCGCTAACGTTTAACTCCCGACAGTAATGAGACCTGGTACATCGAGCGAATAATCCAAACAAGGAAACACTCATGTATATACCCATAGTCTCATATAGTCGCTTGTTAAATTTTAACAGACACACAACACACAACACCAGTAAGGTAAAGCACATAATTTCACATAAAGCACTAGATATTAACCATTTATTAAAAGCAACAATTGATTAGTTTCATAAAGATATGACTACGTGCATGCACATGTTCCCCTCTTACTGTGTCCCGCACAACACTTCATCGGGATATCCAATACTTACTTACCGCTCCAACCACATCTGAGAAATATTTACTGGCACTGAAGAGAAATATATCCTTGTCTGGTAATAATCAGAGTAATAATCAAAAATCAAGAAAATCCGTAATAATAGACTGTTGTACAGAACACCCATAGAGAATATGGCAGATTCGCCGATAGTATAAGAAGTTCAAATGCCCAATAAATGATGTCCAATAATCAACTTAGTAGATAATAAAAGGGACAATAGAAATCCTGCTAATAAAATAATAAGTCTTCTGGGAATATCCAAATGCCCAATAAATGAAGTCCAATAATCAACTCAGTAGATAATAAAAGGGACAATAGAAATCCTGCTGATAAAATAATAAGCCTTCTGAGAATAAGAGAATCCCGATACTCCAATAGAATAATACCCTTCTGAATATTAAGTTGATACTGCCAGATAATAATAACTCGAAGAAGATATTCCAGTACTACTCCTGAACTCAACCGCCTGACGAAGAAAATTACATCTCCCCTCTACTATTTCATCCCATGAGAATTAAAATGATGCATGCTCTACTAATCAATATTAAATAACGTTACCAATACTCCTAATATGGTATACATTTAAAATCAACTAAATTTTTTATTTTTTTTTAATAATAGGTACACATCTGTAGTTAACTTTTACATAAGTAAACACATAGACACACATGACCCAAATCTAATAAATCGCAAACCTATAACTCTGACCAACTCCTTACTCCACATTCCGAGGATCACCTAGACTCGCTAAGCTAACCTTAAGCTCTGATACCAAACTGTCACACCCCGATTTTTGGACAACCAAATATTCAATCCAGAGCCTGTATCCGGACTAATATTCAATTACCAAAAATCACGAGAGTGACACCCTCACACAAGCTAAATGATAATTTATTGAAAACAGTATTTAATACTCATTAAATAAAGACATGTGATCTTGTGTTTTTAAAAAAAAACTCTTTATTAATAAACCTGTATTCCCAAACATCCATTTCATTATAAAAGAACTAAAGTTCCATTATAAATATTATATCATTTTTCAATTTAAAAAAAAACATCATTTTCATAAATAAAATGTCCACATACAGAGTTCAGCGGAAAAAAAAAAAAATAAGAATAAAATCTATACATCCTTTGGTCAGAGTAACTAAAACGTTCCCAATACTCAATATACAATACATGTTATAATAATCCAAATACGGCCCACAATGCCTAAAATAAATAAATAAATAAAAATACAACCAAATACAAACTACACTTCTACACAACTGCAACTCCAAGACATCAAAAGCTCCACAGGAAATGTCCAAATACTAAACCTGCACAAGTGCATTCAACTACGTTTCATATAGAAACGCCCCCGAATGCATAACACACTCAGGTCAGTCACATGACTGGTATGAGTTAAACAAAACAACAAGTCTTAGGGATCCAACTTGAACCCGTAGACAACAAATTACACTACAGCACTCTTGGGTCAAGACAGGTAGTTCTACACACATATCTGGACAATAGAGTAGTTTCCATTTATGTGGTGGCAAGTAGTTTCTTGCCCAAAATCCAAAGTTACTACGAATTTCATACTTACCCATTTACTTATGGTGAGCCAAACCTGTAAAACGTTAGTGGGCCCACCATCCTGCAAATTGAATGATCATAGACCAAGCAAACAATTCTGTATACAAACCGTCCACATTCTAACTCAAACATCGCATTCATTTTTCCACGCTTATCAGTCTTATGAAATACTTCATTGTCATTATTTATTAGCCTTTAATTTATCTTTGTGTTCCCTAGGTTCACCACTTGGCCACCCTCCATGGTACACCCACACATATATCCCATGTGTGCCCGGACATACTACTAACATCCACTCTGGTGCTAGTTTGGTTGGGGTATCAACCAAACTAGGTATACACACAGAAGGCCAGTCAATATGCCTAGACGTCTAACAAATAAGCCGAGCATAAGGCTTAGGCCAGCTTGATCACGAAGCCACTGGCAAAAGGGTACACTCAGCAAGTCGAGCTACCAAAAAAAAACATATCACACAACGGGAGTGGTGAACACTAAAGAATTATGTTGCAATTATCACTTATCATTCGTATTATCCCAATAATTGTGAATTTCACATTTATCACATAGTTCCGTCTTATCATCCAATCACATCTCTACTTTTAGATGTATTCCAATTTCTTACAATAAAGGGTTTTATCAATTAACCCATAACAATTCTTCCCTCAATAATTTTCAATCAAATTACAACATCCCCAATATACTATTCAACGTATCTAATTTACTCATTTTTCTCAAAATGACCACAAAATAAGATCAGTTATTTTAGGTACAATAATCTCAACCCAACATTCAATATTAGCATACATAAAGCACATAATAAGAAATTATATTCTCCAATTTGCAAGTTGAACTATATTGAAAACTGCTACTGTAATCTTAAATTTCTGCCCAAACGGTGCAGAATCAGGAAAAATACCATTAGACAAAAAACGTGCAGAATCACGTTTTACATGAGACACGCGGACAGAATGTTCAAATTCAAAGCCACGATTTTCTAATAATTTTCTAAAGTTTCTGCGACTGTGTGAATTACACATCAAACGAATTTCACATATTTTTTCTAACAAACATGAATATTTCACCTATAGTTTTGATCAAACTAACGATTCACCTAACCCTTTCGAATACCCTAATGTCATGATCGCAAAGTCACACGAAGGGAAAGAATGTATCTAAATTACTTCAACAATAGCAACGTGTATCGATCCATTACAAAGATTTGACCCTAACCATTAAATTTAAAATGCACTAATTTACTCCCATACACATACATATATATACATACGTGTATATATATATATATACTCGGATACACAAAGTTTAACTCACCTAGTTGATAAAAAATGGCAATCGCGAATACCCCACGATCCACACGTGACCACGAACCCGGGACCGTTCTCCTTCTTCTCCCTTCTCCTTTCTCCTTCTTCTTCTTTTCTTCTTCTCTTCCTCTCTCTCTCTCTCTCTCTCTCTCTCTCTCTCTCTCTCTCTATTGCGGCTGCCCAAGGAAAAGGGTTACCTAAACCCTATTATTGTATTATATATCTATATACATGAAGCACCCTTAACATATTAGTATATACTATGGTACATACACTCAACATATAATTGTAACACTCACACAAACATTAATAATCCCGTTTTTATTTTTATGGGCTCACAAAAGAGACTCATGTGAGCCCAAAATGCAGTACAAAGTGTTAAAATGAGTAGCCCAATGGGTACCTATAACCCCGGTACTAAGTTTTAATGTTAATTACATTATTTAACACATTCGCGGGCCTGTAAACACTATATAACAAAAATACATATCAACCCTTCACTTTTCTTTTTTTTTTTTTTAACAAATATAAATTAATAAAATATAACTTCCAAACTAAACGCGCTCACTCATGATTTAATTTATATGTCCACCAAACACTTAAAATTTTCCAAACACATGTCTTACATAGGTACACTCATATAATATTGCTAACTGAAAATAATAATTAAAATAATTATTTTCATAGAAATTTTAGGGTTGTTACATTCTACCCTCCTTAAAGAAATTTCGTCCCGAAATTTGGGGTGCAACAAATACAGATAATTAATATGCATGACGTTAAACACGCAATGAAAGCAATCCAACATCGAAGTGTCGCTAACGTTTAACTCCCGACAGTAATGAGACCTGGTACATCGAGCGAATAATCCAAACAAGGAAACACTCATGTATATACCCATAGTCTCATATAGTCGCTTGTTAAATTTTAACAGACACACAACACACAACACCAGTAAGGTAAAGCACATAATTTCACATAAAGCACTAGATATTAACCATTTATTAAAAGCAACAATTGATTAGTTTCATAAAGATATGACTACGTGCATGCACATGTTCCCCTCTTACTGTGTCCCGCACAACACTTCATCGGGATATCCAATACTTACTTACCGCTCCAACCACATCTGAGAAATATTTACTGGCACTGAAGAGAAATATATCCTTGTCTGGTAATAATCAGAGTAATAATCAGAAATCAAGAAAATCCGTAATAATAGACGGTTGTACAGAACACCCATAGAGAATATGGCAGATTCGCCGATAGTATAAGAAGTCCAAATGCCCAATAAATGATGTCCAATAATCAACTTAGTAGATAATAAAAGGGACAATAGAAATCCTGCTAATAAAATAATAAGTCTTCTGGGAATATCCAAATGCCCAATAAATGAAGTCCAATAATGAACTCAGTAGATAATAAAAGGGACAATAGAAATTCTGCTGATAAAATAATAAGTCTTCTGAGAATAAGAGAATCCCGATACTCCAATAGAATAATACCCTTCTGAATATTAAGTTGATACTGCCAGATAATAATAACTCGAAGAAGATATTCCAGTACTACTCCTGAACTCAACCGCCTGACGAAGAAAATTACATCTCCCCTCTACTATTTCATCCCATGAGAATTAAAATGATGCATGCTCTACTAATCAATATTAAATAACGTTACCAATACTCCTAATATGGTATACATTTAAAATCAACTAAATTTTTTTTTTTTTTTTAATAATAGGTACACATCTGTAGTTAACTTTTACATAAGTAAACACATAGACACACATGACCCAAACCTAATAAATCGCAAACCTATAACTCTGACCAACTCCTTACTCCACATTCCGAGGATCACCTAGACTCGCTAAGCTAACCTTAAGCTCTGATACCAAACTGTCACACCCCGATTTTTGGACAACCAAATATTCAATCCAGAGCCTGTATCCGGACTAATATTCAATTACCAAAAATCACGAGAGTGACACCCTCACACAAGCTAAATGATAATTTATTGAAAACAGTATTTAATACTCATTAAATAAAGACATGTGATCTTGTGTTTTTAAAAAAAAACTCTTTATTAATAAACCTGTATTCCCAAACATCCATTTCATTATAAAAGAACTAAAGTTCCATTATAAATATTATATCATTTTTCAATTTAAAAAAAAAACATCATTTTCATAAATAAAATGTCCACATACAGAGTTCAGCGGAAAAAAAGAAAAAATAAGAATAAAATCTATACATCCTTTGGTCATAGTAACTAAAACGTTCCCAATACTCAATATACAATACATGTTATAATAATCCAAATACGGCCCACAATGCCTAAAATAAATAAATAAATAAAAATACAACCAAATACAAACTACACTTCTACACAACTGCAACTCCAAGACATCAAAAGCTCCACAGGAAATGTCCAAAATACTAAACCTGTACAAGTGCATTCAACTACGTTTCATATAGAAACGCCCCCGAATGCATAACACACTCAGGTCAGTCACATGACTGGTATGAGTTAAACAAAACAACAAGTCTTAGGGATCCAACTTGAACCCGTAGACAACAAATTACACTACAGCACTCTTGGGTCAAGACAGGTAGTTCTACACACATATCTGGACAATAGAGTAGTTTCCATTTATGTGGTGGCAAGTAGTTTCTTGCCCAAAATCCAAAGTTACTACGAATTTCATACTTACCCATTTACTTATGGTGAGCCAAACCTGTAAAACGTTAGTGGGCCCACCATCCTGCAAATTGAATGATCATAGACCAAGCAAACAATTCTGTATACAAACCGTCCACATTCTAACTCAAACATCGCATTCATTTTTCCACGCTTATCAGTCTTATGAAATACTTCATTGTCATTATTTATTAGCCTTTAATTTATCTTTGTGTTCCCTAGGTTCACCACTTGGCCACCCTCCATGGTACACCCACACATATATCCCATGTGTGCCCGGACATACTACTAACATCCACTCTGATGCTAGTTTGGTTGGGGTATCAACCAAACTAGGTATACACACAGAAGGCCAGTCAATATGCCTAGACGTCTAACAAATAAGCCGAGCATAAGGCTTAGGCCAGCTTGATCACGAAGCCACTGGCAAAAGGGTACACTCAGCAAGTCGAGCTACCAAAAAAAAACATATCACACAACGGGAGTGGTGAACACTAAAGAATTATGTTGCAATTATCACTTATCATTCGTATTATCCCAATAATTGTGAATTTCACATTTATCACATAGTTCCGTCTTATCATCCAATCACATCTCTACTTTTAGATGTATTCCAATTTCTTACAATAAAGGGTTTTATCAATTAACCCATAACAATTCTTCCCTCAATAATTTTCAATCAAATTACAACATCCCCAATATACTATTCAACGTATCTAATTTACTCATTTTTCTCAAAATGACCACAAAATAAGATCAGTTATTTTAGGTACAATAATCTCAACCCAACATTCAATATTAGCATACATAAAGCACATAATAAGAAATTATATTCTCCAATTTGCAAGTTGAACTATATTGAAAACTGCTACTGTAATCTTAAATTTCTGCCCAAACGGTGCAGAATCAGGAAAAATACCATTAGACGAAAAACGTGCAGAATCACGTTTTACATGAGACACGCGGACAGAATGTTCAAATTCAAAGCCACGATTTTCTAATAATTTTCTAAAGTTTCTGCGACTGTGTGAATTACACATAAAACGAATTTCACATATTTTTTCTAACAAACATGAATATTTCACCTATAGTTTTGATCAAACTAACGATTCACCTAACCCTTTCGAATACCCTAATGTCATGATCGCAAAGTCACACGAAGGGAAAGAATGTATCTAAATTACTTCAACAATAGCAACGTGTATCGATCCATTACAAAGATTTGACCCTAACCATTAAATTTAACATGCACTAATTTACTCCCATACACATACATATATATACATACGTGTATATATATATATACTCGAATACACAAAGTTTAACTCACCTAGTTGATAAAAAATGGCAATCGCGAATACCCCACGATCCACACGTGACCACGAACCCGGGACCGTTCTCCTTCTTCTCCCTTCTCCTTTCTCCTTCTTCTTCTTTTCTTCTTCTCTTCCTCTCTCTCTCTCTCTCTCTCTCTCTATTGCGGCTGCCCAAGGAAAAGGGTTACCTAAACCCTATTATTGTATTATATATCTATATACATGAAGCACCCTTAACATATTAGTATATACTATGGTACATACACTCAACATATAATTGTAACACTCACACAAACATTAATAATCCCGTTTTTATTTTTATGGGCTCACAAAAGAGACTCATGTGAGCCCAAAATGCAGTACAAAGTGTTAAAATGAGTAGCCCAATGGGTACCTATAACCCCGGTACTAAGTTTTAATGTTAATTACATTATTTAACACATTCGCGGGCCTGTAAACACTATATAACAAAAATACATATCAACCCTTCACTTTTCTTTTTCTTTTTTTTAACAAATATAAATTAATAAAATATAACTTCCAAACTAAACGCGCTCACTCATGATTTAATTTATATGTCCACCAAACACTTAAAATTTTCCAAACACATGTCTTACATAGGCACACTCATATAATATTGCTAACTGAAAATAATAATTAAAATAATTATTTTCATAGAAATTTTAGGGTTGTTACATCAATCCTGGTGTATTCTTCAATTATGGGATATCGGGATATTTGTCAAGGGATTGCACAGCACCCAGGAGCAACAAGCGACATCAGTTACTTCTGTGGCAAGAAGGGCCATATCAGCAGGGACTACTATCACCGCCAGCAAGTTGAGACTGGACCAGCAGCCTTGGTCAATCAAACGCGTGTCAACACTATTATTCTAGGAGGAGCAGGATTCGATGCCATCGAGCAACAAAACCTTAAAGGTACACTTACCCTTTATAACAGTCCTATTTGATACTATAGCCACGAATTCGTTCATAGCACACAGAGTCGTATAGGAATTAGGTCTAGAACCTCGATGCAGCTGAATACAATTTCACCCTTAGGCGTCACTGTAAAATTGTGAAAAGTGTGTACGGAGTGTGCCCTAATTTTAGACGATCGAGAGTTACCTGTAGATCTGATTGTGTTATCGATGAGAGAATTCGATGTAATCTTAGGAATTTACTAGTTAAGAAAGTTCAGTGCCAAATTGGACTGGATTAGTAAAACAATTTCCTTTGCATTACCAGGAACACAGTCATTCATTTTCTAGTGTAATCCATTAAGCAATTTGTTTCTCACAACCCGTTTGGCTGTGATAGAAAGCACCAACACGGAGACTATTACCGTTCATATTCTAGTGGTACAAGAGTTTGAGGATGTATTTTGAGACATCTTTGGTTTACTCCCAAAGTGATAGATTAACTTCGGCATGCAGTTAATGCCAGGGACAGTACCAACATCGAAGACCTTGTATCGTATGGCACTGACATAGATGCAAGAGCTGAGTAAGTAGACTCAAGAGCTAGAGAACCTTGGATTTATTCGACCTAGCACATCACTGTGGGGAGCACCGGTGTTGTTTGTTAAGAAGAAGGATGGATCAATGCGACTCTACATTAACTATAGAGAGTTGAACTTGGTTACGGTCAAGAACAAGTAACCACTTCTATGAATAAACGATCTATTTTTCAATTGCAAGGAGCTGTAGTATTTTTAAAGATCAATCTACGATTAAGGTATCATCAATTACTTGTTCGAGAAGAAGACGTGCTACGAGCACTTTTGGCTCGAGGTATGGGCATTATGAGTTTCTGGTTATGCCTTTTGGTTTGACCAATGCCCAAGCGGTGTTCATGGATTTGATGAACTGGGTATTCAGGCCCTATCTAGAATTGTTTGTAATTGTCTTTAACAATGACATCTTGATCTACTCAAAGACTATGGAGGAGCACGGATAGCATTTGAAGATTGCCTTATAGACCCTTAGAGACAACCATCTTGTTGCCAAGTTTAGGAAATACGAGTTTTGGATCAAGGGAGTCAAGTTCTTGGGACATGTTGTTTCTCGGGAAGGTATATCAGTGGATTCCACGAAGATCGATACAGTGTTGAATTGGAGCCAACCTAGAAATGCTTTAGAGATTAGAAGTTTTCTTGGGTTAGCTGGGTATTATTGTCGTTTCATGGAAGGGTTTTCCAAGATTGCAGTCCCACTCACTAGTTTGACGATGAAGGAGACCAAGTTTGAATGGAAAGATAAGCATGAATGCGCTTTTCAGGAGTTGAAAGAGAAATTGACTTCTACACCAGTGCTAGCTATTTTGAAAAGTAGAGAAAGATTTGTTATCTTCAGTGATGCTTCATATCAAGGTTTAGGTGTGTGCTCATGCAAGACGGGAGAGTTATTGCTTATGGATATAGGCAACTGAAGCCGTATGAGAAGAAATGCTCGACACATGATTTAGAGCTGGTAGCCAATGTGTTCGCACTCAAGATATGGAGACACTATCTGTTTGGAGAGCAGTTCGATCTATTTTCCGATCATAAGAGCCTGAAGTATCAATTCTCGCAGAAGGAACTTAACATGAGGCAGAGACAGTGGATGGAGTTATTGAAAGATTATGACTTTACATTACAGTACCACCCTGGTAAGGCAAACGTAGTCGTAGATGTTTTAGGCAGAAAGCGTCATAGCACTGTTGCTTCACTTATGATTAGAGAGTGTCAAGCTCTTGAGACGATGGCAAAGTTTACAGTTCAGCCTATTGAAGCAAAAGAAGGAAGAATAATGGGATACTTAGTGGTTCAAGCTACAATCGTCGACTGAATCATAGAGGCTCAATAGAAAGATGTGGAACTACGTCAGTGGTTTGACAAGATGATAGACAAGAATCCAACCAATTAGAGTATTAGGAACGACAATGATTTCAAATTCAAGAACAGACTTGTGGTGCCAGCCACAGATGATCTCAGGAAGAAATTTTGGAAGAAGCACATAGATCGAGACTAACTGTACATCCCGGAGGGGCGAAGATGTATGATCTTGTCAAAATCAAGATATAAAAGTATGCTTAACTTATGCTTTACTTTCAAAAGATTTGCAATGTGGAAGTAAGGTCGAACCTACAGAGATTGAATACTACGCACTTTAATTTTTAAAACCTAAATTTAATTCATTAAGAAAAGTAAATTTTGGATTTAATTTGAATTAAACTAATAATAATAAAAGTAAATCTAAATTATGAAAGCAATTAAATATTTGTTTTTATAATAAATTTAAGGAACCTAGGATTGTAAATCCACCACTAGCTTCATAATAAAGGTATTTACGAATTATTTTAGCTTATTAAGTTGGATGATAATGGGGAATTGTAACTACAAGCCCAATTCCTCTGTCAAGAAAATAACTATGGTTCAAGCACCAATATAATCCATCTTCGGTTAGCACGAATTATCCCACACTAAACTAGGGTTGTAATATAATCCGTTTAATCTAGGCATGGACTATTCGGATACTTGATAGCACAATTCAATTTAAGCACCATTACATGTAAATAATCTAAACAAGCAAAGCAAGAGTAGATCATTGAGCACACTACCATCAAAATAGATCTAAGACAAGGGTAAACTTTGAAAGTAACGATTTAATCAATAAAATTACGATTTATTTATAAAAATCCTCGGAACATGTAACTGTCATCCATACATAATAAAACTAAAATAAAACATAAAATACACCATATTACTTGGCTAGGATTTCATTGAAACCCTAGATCTAGGTTTAAGCGGCCATGGAATCAAGGATTGGCAAAAGGTTGATGGAGGAGGCCATGAGAATCCTTGGTCTTCTTCTTCTTCTCCTTACTTTCCTCTCTTCAGTGGCTGAAAGGATGGTTGTACATTTTGTGTATAATAATTGTCCACCCAAGAAATGAATTATAATTGAGTATTTATAGATTTGGAGCAAGTTTGGAAGCTTTCCTAACCCAATTCGTACTAAAACTGTTGTATTTAGCTTTTTAGACGTAATTAGGCAGTTTCGTTCACGTAGGCGTCTTCAGAATACTAAAATACACGTATTTGGTTTTTACACAGGTCGCGCCAGTGGGCCACGCTAGGAGGTTGCGCGAGTGATTTCTGGTATTTCGCGCGAGCAGCCCGCGCGCGCGATGTGGTTTTTTCAGCTTCATTTCTTCTGCTTTTTCACCCCATTTAACTTGGAATCCTGACTTTTCTTCAAATTCTGACAGAAAATAGAAAACGAAGTAAAAATATACAAAAATAGGATAAAAAAATACTAACAACTGTGAATTAAGGCGTATAATTAGGATTTGTTCTCTCCCGACACACCCCCAGACCTACATTTTGCTAGTCCTCGAGCAAAGAGGACATAAAAATTAAACTACTAATTAAAAATACTACTCAATTTCGCATGGATCACGATTGCATTTAGCATATGCAACAAGCCTTTTAAACCCCTAGGTGTCCCCAGTCAAACGAGTGAAGTATCGTGAGGGTTCTCATCAACAAGTCACCCACCACCATCTTTATTAACTTATAAATTTAAAAAGTTTTATTCAAACGAAAAGCAAAACAATCAATACTCCTTATCATAGAACGATGATTTGAAATAGAATAACGAACAAGAAGAAACAGAATCAAACGTCTACCTACATCATGAAAAGCAATCCCAAGCACATGCATCGTATAAATCAATAAAGTTTCTCATAAAATTGCACGTGTGTGATATGGTAGTCAAATGAACACGCGCATGTCATGAACTTGGAATATAACTCGGATAACCATCCAACTATGCTTCGACTACGAATCTCACAATGTTAATTACACTCTCAAATGAAACACTGAGAAACATATGTAATCTCTCTGATATATAGGAGCAAAGGAAATATGTTTTCAAAATGAGAAATGCTCACATATGACTCAAAAAAGACGCATGACACCAAAGAACAGTAGTCTCATGGATAGGACGCCAACAGTTAAGAAAAATTAATCATTACCATGTTTTAATCCCCCTCCCATCGTTTATATATCCAAACCATGTTTCCTAGGATCAAATAAGACTTTTCAAAGGTTGTAATGTGGCTTAGGCAGTGAAAAAGGATAGAAAGGATTCATTAGGTAGGAAATCTCATAATGGCATTGTAAGGCATGTTCGATTCTTTCTTTCTCTCTTCCACCAACTTCATCATTTCATTCTTTTCTTTTCACTCCTTTCAATTTTTTCTCCTTCTGTTTCTTTTTCTTCTTTTTTTTTCTTTTTATTTCAACCTTATTCTTTTTTTTTTCTTTTCTTTTTCTCTATTCTTTTCCTCCTCGTTACTTTTGAAATGAATATTCAATAAATATCAAGGCAACCACCCCAAACATCATCTTAATTTCTTTTTATTCTTCTCAATCACACATCGCCTTAACACCACTAAAAGTCGATCAATCTTTCAGGGGTGAACTCTAAGTTGGCCAAATTGGAGCAAAAACATGATAATGGTAATTAAAGAAAAAACGGCATTTTAATGGCTCAAAGGGCGAACTAAGAAAATTTATCATTTATCGGTGAGTAGCAAACAAAGAAAGCCTAAAATCATGTCCTATGGTTATATGGTTCTTCAACATTTACGACGGAAGATTATTTAGCATGGTAACAAATATTTTAACTTGACTTATCAACCAAAACAAGAATAATGAGACTAAACAACAAGTTAATGCGCTATTCCAAATGAAATTCGACAAACACAATGTATTTATAACCCTCTAAAAAGAAAAGATAAGCTCAAAAGCTCACTGGGTTTAGTCTCCACCTTGTGTTATCTAGAAATCCAAATCATATTATAGTTCACATCAAACATGCATTCAAGCGACTACGTGCAGTGCATAGCTTTGTGTGCAAATCTATAATATAAAACTACAATTCGAATGATACATGACCTAAAACATTTCAACATGACATCAGCAAATATTTAATCACATCTTAACATGTTCAAAATTTTGGTGTATATGCTAATGTGCATGTGTGTGCATACCCCCAACCTAAACCTTTCATTGTCCCCAATGAAACAATAAAACGAAAGAAAGGAGAGTAGGTAAGAAAGGAACGATATTACCTCAATCTCGACAATCACAAACAGGTGAACGTATAAAAATATAGCAATACAGTTCAAATGCTCCAAATGGAGACACTAATTCACCTGGCAATACTTAAAAGAAAATAAACTAACAACAAATAAGAAAAGCTAATATATAATACATATGTTTTTTCTTTTTATTTTGTTATTTATTTTTTTATTTTTTTGTAAACAATAGAAACTAAACTAGAATTAAAAGAACGTAAAGGAAATGAAGAAAAAGAAAATTAGAACTATGGAAACAAAGATAAACTTAAATGAAAAGAACTGAAAAGAACAAACAGAAATGAAAAACAACTAGATAGGTTTGGGAAACAGAAGGTCACAGAACAAAGAGAAAAATTGAGAAATCCCCACCTCGCGGGAGCGGACCGCACGAGCGACCCTCGCTCGCGCGAATTCCTCCGCGAGGTAAACCTGAGGCCTGTTATTATTTTATTTAGAAAAATTTCTAAGTGCCAGAATCGCGCAGGCGGGCCGCGCGAGCAAACCCCTCACGCGCGCGATTCTAGGCATGAGATGTAACAGAGAGCTCACATAATAAAAAGTTGAAAAAATTTTGTCTAAGGGAGAATATTGCGCTGGCGGGCCGCGCGCGATGTGGTCTTTTTCCCTTGTTTCTTTATTTCAAGGTAAATAAGTTCAAAACAAGTTTATCCCGACCCCTAAACCTGTCCCGAATGTCCAAAACAGACTCAAAAGGACTAAAAAATGACTAAAAATTAGGAAAACGAACAAAATAAAACTTGGGTTGCCTCCCAAGAAGCGCTATCTTTTACGTCTTTAGCTAGACCGTTCTAGCTCAAGATTTATGGAGGTTGAAAATCAGACTTTGTACCCCTTAGGATATCAGGAAGAGCCCGATGATAAGCAGAAATAACGTCACTTTGAATTAATTCGACCGACGGTTCTCCCGAATTATGTTCAAATCAATTTCTTACCTTTCAAGTAAATTCATCATTCGGGTCTTGGTTGTTAGGATTCATCCGCTCATTACGAATTATATTATTTTCCTCACCTATATTCAATTCTTTGTTAGGCTCAATATTCCGTCTTACCTCACATTCCGCCTCACATAGGAAATCATCATGTTTAGGAGGTTGATCCATAGCATTAAAAATGTTCAATTTTAAGTTCATGTTCCCAAATGACACCTTCATTACCCCCGTCCGACAGTTAACACGAGCATTAGCGATTGCTAAGAATGGACCGCCTAAGATGACAGGAGTGTGTTTCCTAGTATTTAGCATGGGTTCAGTGTCAAGGACCATGAAGTCGACAGGATAATAGCATTTATCAACTTTAACCAAGATGTCCTCGATGATTCCTCTACGTATTTTAATAGAATGATCCGCTAATTGTATGGTAACGGCCGTAGGCTTAAGTTCACCTAGTCCTAGTTGTTTATAGACGTGATAAGGTAAGAGATTAACGCTAGCTCCAAAGTCAAGGAGAGCCCGATGAATGATAGTGTCAACTATGACACATGAAATCGTAGGCGTACCTGGATCTTTATATTTTGGAGGAGCGTGTTGAAAAATTGAGCTTACTTTTTCTGTGAGAAAGACCTTTTTTGGAGTATGACTGCTTATTTTGCGCTTTTGAGTATAAAGGTCTTTTAAACATTTTGCGTAAGCGGGTATTTATTTTATAGCATCGAGGAATGGAATATTAATTTTTACTTGTTTAAATACCTCGAGTATATCTTCAATTTTCGACGTTTTCTTTAAAAAAAATTGACGGTTCGTCGACATTTGGTGGAAAAGGTAGTTTTGGAATATACGTTGTCGGGGTTGTTACATATTCTTTCCTATTTCAACTCATTTCTCCACCTTTTTCTTTATTAGAGTTAATGTTCCCTTCCTTCTCACTTTCATATGGCACGTCAATAACTTCCTTTTCTCGAATAGTCATCCTAGTTGAGATGTCATTTACTTGTTCATTCGAACCCCCATTCCCACATTGTCCCTTAGGATTTTGAATAGTTTTACTAGGCAACTTACCCTCGTTTCTACGACTCATAGCATTAGTTATTTGTCCCATTTGGGATTCAAGCTTCGCAATGGATTGTGTGTGTGAGTGCACTATCTGTGCTTGTGCTTGTACTTGTGTTTCAATGTTCTTAAGGGATGCCAACACCTTATCCTCAAAAGCGTTAACCCTTGGAGGGTTAGGATTAGGAGGAAGGTATTGGTGTTGAGTTTGTTGAAATTGGGGTCGATAAGTATTAGGAAAATTAGTCGCCTCATTATTATTATGATTATTATTATTTTTCCACGAATAATTAGGATGATTTCTCCATAGCATGCCCGGATTATTAGTCATAGGATTAAAATTATTTCGTGGGAATTGTTGAATAGAATTAATGTGTTGCCCCACGAATTCCGGAAATTGATACGCTGATGGGCATACAAGTATAGAATGTGAAGGATCTGTACATAATGCACAACTTTCATGAGCGGGTGGGGCTGACGTTTGGTTTATTGTCAAAAGTCGGTCAAGTTTTTTAGATAGTTCCTGAAATTCAATTGAATGACTTGACTCAAACTTTACCTCACGTTTAGGTTGCGAAAGATATCCCTCAGAACGTACCGACACAGCCTGATGCATCAAGTTCTCGCTTAATGTTTCAAAAATTTTCCAGGCCTCGTCGGTGCTTTTGTGTAGAAATGTACCCACACAAACGGCGTCGACGATATTACGAACTGAGGGAATAAGTCCCTCGTAAAAGACTTGAACTAATTGCCACTTAGGAACCTGATGATGTGGGCATGAGCGTAATAATTTTTTAAACTTTTCCCAAGTATCATAAACCGTTTCCCCGTCTTGCATCACAAAGTTTGTTATCGATTTTCTTATTTGATTTGTTCTTGTGATTGGGAAAAACTTTTGTAAAAATGCATTGTGTAAGGCTTCCCAGATTTTAATTGTATTCGGCTTAAGTGATTGAAGCCAATACTTCGCTTTATCCTTTAAAGAGAATGGGAAGAGACGCAGTTTTAATTCATCATCAGTGAAATTTTGGATTTTTAACGTAGAGCAAATATCTTGAAAATCTCCTAAGTGTTGATATGGATGTTCATTTAAACAGCCATGGAATGAAGGAAGTAGCAAGATGGTAGATGACTTTATCTCAAAGTGAGATGCCGCTGCCTCCGGTAATTCGATACCTGCTTGAGGCGTGTAAGTCATAGGAATAAAATAATCTTTAAGTGGAGGAGGTGGCGGTATATTAGGGTTATTTCCATTATTTCCGTTGTTTCTAATGTCGGCCATTGGAATAGGTTCTATGTTCAAAGTTCGAGTTTTTCTTAAATGTTTACGGGTGCTTTGAAGTTCAGCCTGAAACAATGAAAATGGTTTTGGAGTCGACTCGTCGTCTATTTTCAACTGAGCACTCGGAGCTTGGGTTGAAGACTTACTAATTCTAAGGGTACGTTCAAGTTCAAGATCGAAAGATTTAATTGGTTTACTAGAACGTGTACCAAACATAAAATAAAAGAAAAAATAAACTAAAACAACGACTGACTCAACAAAAACAAAAAGCAATCACTCAAATAAAATAACAAGCAAGCACACAGTACTACTACGATGCATGTAATATTGTCCTGTAATGCAATGACCGCGTCAAGCCCAGCGCCCCGGGTTTCCTAGCTAATGCAGTGCTCACTCCACAACTAACCTAATGCAAGTAATTGCGTCTCAGTGCTTTGACTTACAGTGGTTTGAAGCGAATTTCAAAGGAAACAATTTACTTGAATTATTTTTATTTAATTTTTTTTTCGCGTAAGCTCCTTTAACGTGCACAACTGTTCCACTCGAAATGCTAGAACTTGAAGACTTGAAAAACTACAAAAAAAAAAAAGAAAAAGAAAAAAATTGTAATTTAAAACAAAAACGGAAAATAAAAACTAATCTAATATTTACGAATTAACTAAACTAAGATTCTAAAACTAAAGGTAGTAAATTGCAATCCCCGGCAACGGCGCCAAAAATTGATCTTGTCAAAATCAAGATATAAAAGTATGCTTAAATTATGCTTTACTTTCAAAAGATTTGCAGTGTGGAAGTAAGATCGAACCTACAGAGATTGAATACTACGCACTTTAATTTTTAAAGCCTAAATTTAATTAATTAAGAAAAACGAATTTTGGATTTAATTTGAATTAAACTAATAATAATAATTTGAATTAATTAAGGAACCAAGGATTGCAAATCCACCACTAGCTTCATAATAAAGGTATTTACGAATTACTTTAGCTTATTAAGTTGGATGATAATGGGGAATTGTAGCTACAAGCCCAATTCCTCTGTCAAGAAAATAACTATGGTTCAAGCACCAACATAATCCATCTTCGGTTATCACGAATTATCCCACACTAAACTAGGGTTGTGGTATAATCCGTTTAATCTAGGCATGGACTATTCGGATACCTGATAGCACAATTCAATTTAAGCACCATTACATGTAAATAATCTAAACAAGCACAGCAAGCGTAGATCATTGAGCACACTACCATCAAAATAGATCTAAGACAAGGGTAAATTTTGAAAGCAATGATTTAATCAATAAAAGCACGATTTATTCATAAAAATCCTCAAAACATGTAACTGTTATTCATACATAATAAAAATAAAATAAAACATAAAATACACCCTATTACTTGGCTCGGGTTTCATTGAAACCCTAGATCTAGGTTTAAGCGGCCATGGAATCAAGGATTGGCAAGAGGTTGATGGAGGAGGCCATGAGAATCCTTGGTCTTCTTCTACTTCTCCTTGCTTTTCCTCTGTTCAATGGCTGAAAGTATAGTTGTATATTTTGTGTATAATAATTGTCCACCCAAGAATTGAATTGTAATTGAGTATTTATAGATTTGGAGCGAGTTTGAAAGCTTTCCTAACCCAATTCGCACTAAAACTGTTGTATTTAGCTTTCTAGCCGTAATTAGGCAGTTTCGTTTGTGTAGGCGTCTTCAGAATATTGAAATACACATATTTGGTTTTTACACAGGTCGCGTGAGTGGGCCGTGCGAGCGTGATTCTGGGAGGTCGCGCGAGCGATTTCTGGTATTTCGCGCGAGCAGGCCTCACGAGCGATGTGGTTTTTTCAGCTTCTTTTCTTCTGCTTTTTCACCCCATTTAACTTGGAATCCTTACTTTTCTCCAAATCCTGATAGAAAATAGAAAACGAAGTAAAAATATACAAAAGTAGGATAAAAAAATACTAACAACTGTGAATTAAGGCGTATAATTAGGATTTGTTCTCTCCCGATCAATGTACAAGGATCTGAAGGGAACTTTCTGATGGGAAGGCATTAAAAACAATGTTGCCAAGTGTGTCTCAGAGTGCCTAACTTATCAACAAGTTATGGAAGAACACCGGAAGCCTATGGGACTATTACAGTCGTTGCCAATTCCGCAGTATAAGTAGGAACACATAATAATGGATTTCGTGGCAGGATTGCGTCAATCTCAGGAGAACCATCATTTCATTTGGGTGATTGTAGACAGACTCACTAAGTTTTCTCATTTCATCGCTTATAATATAACATATTTAGTGTAGAAATTAAGCTGATTATATCTGCAGCAAATTGTGTATCTGCATGGTGTGCCAATCACCATCATGTCCGATTGAGATTCCCATTTCACAGTAGAGTTTTGGGAGAGTCTTCAAACATCTATAGGAAGTTCACTTAGACTGAGATATGCTTTTCATCCTCAGATTGATGGGTAGACAGAGCGGACGAACCAAGTCATAAAAGATATGCCCCAAGCTTGCATGCTAGACTTTGAAAGCTCGTGGGAGACTTATTTGCTGTTGATAGAGTTTGCCTACAACAACATCTACCATTCAAGTATAGGAATGGCACCCTTCAAAGCGTTGTATACAAGACCTTGTAGATCACCATTGTGTTGGGCATAAGTTGAAGATGGCAAGCTTCTAGGCCCAGATTTGGTTCGGGAAACTAATGAGAAGATTGTAATTATTAGAGAGAAGATGAAGGTAGTACAAGACCGACACAAGAGCTATGTAGATTTACACCACAGAGACAATGAGTTCAGTGTAGGAGAGCATGTCTTGTTTAAAATATCTCGATTCGAGAAGTGGTGAGGTTTGGACAGAAGAGAGCGAAGTTGTCACCTCTCTACATTGGACCGTTTAAGATCTTAGATCGAGTGGGTAAAGTCTCCTATAGACTAGCATTGCCATCAAAGATGTCAGGTGTCCATAACATCTTTCTTGTCAGTATGCTGAAGGAGTATTACCAGGGCACTGCGCCATATGTGATCAATTTTAGAGACATAGAAGTGAATGACAATGTATAGTATCAAGAGAGACCGATGTAGCTTTTGGAAAGAGAGATCAAGAAGCTGTGGAAGAAAGAGATCCTGATAATGAAGGTTCTATGGAATCACCACAATGCGCATAAAGTATTCCGAGTTGTTTGACACGAGTTAGCTCAGATTTTGGGGATGAAATCCTTTTATAAGTGGTGGAGAGGTATAACACCTGTAATTTTCTATTATCTATAATATAATTTCCAGATATTTGTTATGAATATTATCTATATATTTAAATCAAATTTCGAGAATGTTTGGCATTTCATAGGTGTTCATGCATTGCATAACATAATTCATAGTCACAAAACAAACCTTCCTTGTTTTATCAAGCATGAGCGCTTGGGATGGGTGAGCGCTCGAGCTAAAAATGTGTGAAAAGACTAATTTACCCATGGGGTCCTAAAATTCTACAAATACCCGGCATTGTTTATTTTTTTCATCCAAAACAGAGTTTTCAGACAGAGTGCTTAAGAGAGAGCATGTGAGTTCATGTCCAATTTTCATACACACCCTCATTAACTCACCTTGCATGTCCCCTAGATCTTCAGCTAAGCTTGTGATCACCTTCTTAGTGCATAATCTAAGATCCTTGAAGTTCCAGAGCTGGAAATCTTGGAGTTTTGGGAGTTCTATCTCAAGTCTTTCAACATCTTCATCATATATCATCATATTTCTCAACATAATTCTTCATCCTATTGGTTTTTATTAATTTGTGAGTATTACAACTCACACATAGTATGTTCATATACATGTAATAATTGTAATTATGTTGCATGTGGTTAATTTAAATAGATTAAACTCTAGATCATCATAATCCTCATCTCTTTCTCATGTTTATATATTTGATCATCTAATTAGTTTTGATCATCATTTTGAGTGTTATGATTCATATATAAGGTGTATATGAACATGTATGATATGCTTAACATGTTGTGTTTTAGTTTAATTAAGAATCTTGGACTTTTAGTTGTTAATTCATAGTTGTTTTGAAGTTGCTAAATTGTACACTCTTCTGAACAACTAAACCCGAGCGCTCAAGAAAGTGCGAGCACTTAAGCTTGGAGCGCTCAAGTGGTTCGAGCGCTCAAGCCTGAGAGTCTTTGAATTCCTTGCTTGTTTGCATGATGAAGCTAATATGGTTTGTACTATGGATTTTGTTAACTGAACTTGGAGTTGTATACATTATAGATGATCGAGTTTATAAATTCTATAATTGTATTTTATGCTTATTCAGTAGCACAATGCTGGTATGTTGGTTTCTTAACATGTTGAATTCCATATCATTGTTAGTACTTTGTTATGACCAGTTTAATAATGTTAATGGTAGTGCGTTGGGTCGAATCACTAATGGTAATGAAGTATAATGCACAAATAATGTACCTAATTGAATAAGTGTCATAAGACATGTGTAGCATGGTTGTGTTGCATTTTTGTGTTGGATAATGTAATACCCTGTATTTTAGTATATTAATAAGACCTGGTATTTCATTTCTATACTCGTATAAACTTTCTCTTCCTTTTGGTAATTTTTGATACCAATCGATTGATAAGTTTCCCAATCGATTGACACTTTTTAGATACCAATCGATTGATAAGTATCCCAATCGATTGACATTCAACCGACTAAAAGTGATGACGTGTCATTTTCCCAATCGATTGCCATTCATCCCAATCGATTGACATTGTTTCCAATCGATTGACTACAAATATCTGTTGCCAATCGATTAACTTGTGTCCCAATCGATTGACATAACCTGAGACAAGTTTTCTTCTTTCCTTC
This sequence comes from Hydrangea macrophylla, assembly GCA_033977485.1. Classification (NCBI taxonomy): domain Eukaryota; kingdom Viridiplantae; phylum Streptophyta; class Magnoliopsida; order Cornales; family Hydrangeaceae; genus Hydrangea; species Hydrangea macrophylla. Next base: position 3,704,834 of record CM066990.1, on the reverse strand, counting down.
AGCTTTAAACGTGTGGCACTCCCATATCTCTATATATCTGTCTCATTTATTGGCCTTGGGGCTGTTTTCAGACCATTGAGAGAGAAAGAGACATACCTCTTGAGAGATACATACATATAACTAGCTATATCTCTATATCTATATACATATATACACACACACTACCTTGGCAGCTGGGAGAAGAGGAGAAGAAGAGAAGAAAGAAGAAGAAAGAAGAAAGAAGGAGACAGAGAGAGAAGACAGAGACAGAGAAGAGAGAAAGAGAAGGAAGAGAGAGAGAGCTTGGAGAATTAAGCTTAAACACAAGCCAAACGCACCCTAGGTGAGTCCTAACTCACTTGGTCCCTTTATGTGATGTTTATACAAGTTGTTATGACCTTTAGATGTGATAATAGTATGACTTCTACGTTTATATATGCTGTTTTTACAATCTGCTGGAGAAGACGTAGTATCAATCGATTGACATAATCTCAATCGATTGACATCAGTCGTATCCCAATCGATTGGATAGGATTCCAATCAATTGACATTCCAATCGATTGCCATGTTTTTCAATCGATTGACATTCCAATCGATTGACATGTTTCTCAATCGATTGACATAACGTTTGCTCCAATCGATTGAACCTCTGTTCTAATCGATTGGCATAAGCAGAATATGGTTTCCTTTGCCTATTTATTATATAAGAGGTTTAGTTGTTCGATTCCTGATTCGGAATTCCATTATGCGACTATGGGTTAGACAGGAGTAATGTGACACCAAAGATTAATGGATAATGAATAAAAAGAATGTGAAGACGTAGGTGATGTGTTGTTTCTGATATGAGTTCGATGTCCGTTTCTTTTAATCCGAGTAGTCAGGCCACATTGGGAGTTTGTCATGTGTCGATGTAGAATGGAACGTAAGTAGGTTTGGTAAGTTCTGGGAATGGTACGTGGATGGACGATTGGTCATGATATGCTCTTAAAAGCGGTGAATCGGACCAGGGTTCTTAAAAGCGGTGAGCTGGACCAAGAAGTCTTAAGATAGACTGGATGATCTGTGATATGCTCTTAAAAGCGGTGAACAGGACCATTGTTCTTAAAAGCGGTGAGCTGGGATCACTAGTAGATGACGTTAAGTCGTGGCAATAGATTGATATGCCTTGTTCGAAACGTTATATCCCTGAAATGCGGTGAACAGGACCATTGTTCTTAAAAGCTGGGGACAGACTGACGTGGAGTCCATGACATGCGGTGAACAGGACCATTATTCTTAAAAGCGATGGACAGAATAAGGGTGTATCCCTAGAGTTAAACGATTGAGTCTGTTCATGAAATCAGAATATGTTTAGTTCGGTATTCGATTAACAAGACGTTAAGGGTCGGTTTATAAGGACGAATAAAGGAACAAGATATGGATATAATAAGATGTTAATTCGTGTTTTCATAAGCTTGTGTTTACTTCAGATAACTGGTACCCTGTTAGTTTATTCACACTCAGCTCTCAGTAAGCTGACGGCCTTTTATTGCCTGGACTTTCCCCGTCCAGAATATCCTGTCTCTTATTCTACAGGTAATGACCAGTACACTGATGACTATTATCCAGAGGAGGGCTCCACCGATGATGGTTATGCCAGGAAGGATTATCCTTATGCCAGTTGAAGACTGACGATGTTATAGTTAGAATTCTTTTCGGTTGTTCTGTTAAACCTTTTGTTAACGGGTACTTGGGCATTTGTTGTTTTCAGACCTGTTGTGATCCTATGGACACACTCTGATATTATTTTGTAATAGTTAGCACTGTGTGATATTCTCAGTTGTTTACAGTTGCTGTTCTTTTGGACTAGTACTGCGTGGTGTGGATTATTAGTGACTTTCACCTGTCATTCCTTATGGACCCATAAAGGAAATTTATTTTTCTCTATTTATGCCGTTCCGGGGCGTGACAGGGTTTTTGGTATCAGAGCCCAGTTTTCGATACTCTAGGTTGTGATACTTTTGTTCACTAAGTATTTCCACACCATCTGGTCCTAGTATGATAGGATTTCTTTGAGATGAGATATGAGTATAAGATAAGTTCGTCTTCCTGATGATAGATAGTTTCCTTTGCAGGATAGCATGGATCCGGAGTTTCACCAGTTTGTGACTGATGCTTATGGAGGACATATTATTCATGGAGATACCGTAGAGCCAGCTGACCCAGAGTTTTATCGTGAGCGTGTGTGCCAGATAGCTAGTCGACATTTAGAGGAGGACATGTGGAGAGCGCTTTATGTGACCGGGAGTACTTACCCGACACAGATGCGCATGGATGCTTACCATACTGCGAGGGTCGGAAGAGATATTTTCCAGGAAATGTTAAGATTAGTTTTGAGTAAGCCAGAGATGGATGAGATTGAGTTGAGAGCTATTGTAGCTGGTCCACCAGAGCCCGTAGTTGCACCAGCAGCAGCAGCAGCCCCACCATCACCAGTACCCGTCCCAGAGCCAGAGCCTGAGCCGATTGAGGATGAGGAGGATCTAGAGCCTGAGGATGAGCATTCCGATGAGGACATGGACGGAGATGGAAAGGAGGAGCCGATAGATGATGAGGACCCAGTGGAGGATGAGCATGCAGACGATGCAAATGATGATGAACCTGAGGATGACCCCGAGGAGCCAGAGTTCGAGCCAGAGGATCCAGTACCAGACCCAGAGGCTATTGAGGCAGACATTGTAGTAGATGAGGATGCGCCCGACGAGGAGGTAGTTGTGCCAGAGGTACCTGTTGTGCTTCAGATACCAGCCGGACCGATTATGCATATGGCAGCCATGGCCGATATGGCAGTAGGATGGATAGCTCAGATGATCGCTCAGCCAGCAGGTTTTGTTATAGGAGAGGCCGCGATAGCAGGAGCTCTTGATATAGCCGACGGATTCGCCGCAGTAGCAGTTGATGTCGCTAACCCGGCGATAGTGGATGTGATGGAGGACGATGATGCAGAGATGATAGAGGATTGGGATATAGGGGTAGTAGTTGAAGATCTTGTTACACCAGTTGAGGATGATCCACTCGAGGAAATGGAGATTGATTCAAAGGACGAGGCACCACCAGCAGGATCAGATGCTGACGACTTTTGAGTCAGGACCTGCAGGGCTTAGTTTTGTTAGTTTTAACAGGACATGTTGTCCACTAGATTTTTGGGAGCTTGAGAGATAGCTATTTGACCATAGCTTTGTATAGTATTAGCTGACTTTAGTTGTTGTAACTCTTGTCCCATATGGTACACAGTTTGACTAGTGTGTACTATACAGTACATCTTTTGATATATATATATACGAGCAGTACTTTTATTATTGTTTGGTTGTTGCGTTGTGCTGTGTTGTTTAGTAGAATGGTTAGTTTTGCTGTTTCTTGTTCTATCTCGGGTTCGTTTCTACGAGAAGACTTTCAGCTGATCAATATGTCTCTTGTAGGCGATACTCGTTATCATCATGGTAGGACCCTTGAGAAATCACCAAGCACGTAATGGAGCACCTATTCCAGAGGGAATGGACCCAACCGGAATTTTCGAAGCATTTATGCAGAGGATGGAGCATGTGGGGGATACATATAATCACTCCACCCACCAGAGACCTCTTGCACCCCCGCCACCAAGACAGACTGGAGATAAGTTGTTAGCAAATTTTTGTGGGTTATGTCCCGAAAAGTTCGATGGACTAATAGAACCATGGAAAGCAGAACAATGGATAAGAGAGATGGAGTTAATATTTGAAGCATTGGAATGCAGCGAACAAGAGAAACGTCGCCTTGCTACGTTTCAGCTCACTTATGCCATCGCAGATTGGTGGGAAGTTGAACAAGCCACTATTGGGATCAACGCTGCTAGAGCTATGTCATGGGAGACATTCAAAGGTAGATTTTTGGAGAAGTATTTTCCAGAAGATGAGAGAGATCAACAGGAAAGGAACTTTCTCAATTTGATCCAAGGAGGATGGAATGTACGGGAATACACAACACAGTTCGAGCGTCTATCCAGATTTGCTCAGCATATGATAGACACTCCATAGAAGAAGGTTAAGAGATTCCACCAAGGACTGAACCCCCACCTCAGACATATGATGGTTGGTCATCTGAACCAGTCGTATGAGGAAATTATTAGATTTGCTACAGGATTAGAAAAGGATGCTAATCCAGTACAGCGACCACAGATAAATCGACCTCAGTCGTCACGAGGGTTTCAACAGAGGAATTTCCATAATCAACCACCGAGAAATACCCAAGGATGGAGACCTCAGGAAAACTTTCAAGGAAACAAGAGAACCTGGGAAGGAACCAGGAAACCGCAGCAGAGTTATAATCGACCTCAACAATATCGCCAGCAGGGGTCACAGCCACAGGCATTACTAACAGCCCCACCCAGCAATAGTGGAGGATGTTTTAACTGTGGAAAGCCAGGACATATTGCAAGGAACTGCACTGCCCATAGATCTAATCGCAGGCCGGATATTATTTGCCGCAACTGCAACAAACCAGGACACTTGAGCTGGGATTGTCATGCACCACGAGGAGGACACTACGGAGTCCCAGTGCAAGGAATCCAAGGACCTCCTGATCAGACCAGAATGAATGCTGTCATTCCAGGAGAAGTAGGCTTTAATGCTGATGAGCAACAACATTTGGAAGGTACACTTGTACTCTTTCATAGTCTAGTTAAAGCTTTATTTGATACTGGAGCCGCATGTTCTTTTATTGCTGTTAAGATTGTGCGTCAGTTGGGTTTAGAACCCCAGACACTTGAGTCAACACTGAATGCTGTGTCACCGTTGGGAGTGACAGTTAAGTTGAGTAAAGTGTGTAGAGATTGCCCATTGACTTTGGGAGATAGGAATCTTCCAGCAGACTTGGTAGTTCTGACGATGTCAGAATTCGATGTTATCCTAGGGATGGATTGGTTAACTAAGTACAGTGCCAATCTGGATTGCCCTACTAGGACAATTGTGTTTCCAATACGAGGAAAGTCGACGATCAGATTTCAGTGTCAACCGACAAGCGACATGTTCCTTACGAGTGGTTTAGCTACTATCATTAGTACGAGTACGGAGCTTAAGATGGATCAAATTCCTATTGTACGAGACTTTCAGGATGTATTTCAGGATATTAAAGGACTTCCACCGAAAAGAGAAATAGACTTCTGTATGGAATTAGTACCTGGTACATTGCCTATTTCTAAGACTCCATATAGGATGGCACCAACCGAGATGTTAGAACTGAAGAAGCAAGTTCAAGAGCTTGAAGATCTAGGATTTGTTCGTCCGAGTACGTCACCTTGGGGAGCACCAGTTCTGTTTGTAAAGAAGAAGGATGGAACACTTCAACTCTGTATAGACTACAGGGAGTTGAACAAGGTAACGATCAAGAATAGATATCCATTACCTCGGATAGATGATCTATTCGACCAGTTACAAGGATCTAGGATCTTTTCCAAGATCGATCTGCGTTCTGGATATCACCAGCTATTAGTTCGACCAGAGGATGTATCGAAGACTGCTTTCAGGACGAGATACGGGCATTACGAGTTTTTAGTTATGCCTTTTGGATTGACGAATGCGCCAGCAGTATTTATGGACTTGATGAATAGAGTATTCAGACTATATCTGGATAAATTCATTATAGTGTTCATTGATGATATACTGATCTACTCAAAGACAGAAGAGGATCACAAGGAGCATTTTCAGGTTGCCTTGCAGACACTTCGAGATAGCAAGTTTTATGCAAAGTTTAGTAAGTGTGAGTTTTGGCTACAGGAAGTCAAATTCTTGGGAGATGCACTTACCTCTGATTGAGTTCGCCTATAATAATAGTTATCATTCGAGCATAGATATGGCGCCATTCGAAGCATTGTACGGAAGACCTTGCCGATCGCCGCTATGTTGGACCGAAGTCGGAGATAGTCAACTTCTTGGGCCAGAGATGGTACGAGAAACCAGTGAGAAGATTCAAGCCATACGTGAGAAGATGAAGAGAGCCCAGACCAGATACAAGAGTTATGCTGACAAACGACGCAAAGACTTGGAGTTTGCCGTTGGAGATCACGTATTACTCAAGGTTTCACCTGTTCGAGGAATCGTTAGATTTGTTCAGAAAAGGGGCAAGTTATCGCCGCGTTTCATCGGACCATTCGAGATTCTGGAGCGTGTTGGGAAGGTTGCTTATCGCCTTGCGTTGCCACCAAAGATGTCAGGAGTGCACAACGCTTTTCACATCAGTATGCTGAGGAAGTATGTTCACAACCCAGCGCACGAGATCAACTTGGAGGATATCGAAGTCAACAGCGACGTTACGTTCAATGAAGGACCTGTTCGCATTCTAGATCGAGGAATCAAGAAGCTCAGGAATAAGGAGATTCCATTAGTCAAAATTCAGTGGAAGCATCATGATGAAAGAGAAGCTTCGTGGGAGCTAGAGTCAGAGATGCGCGAGAAGTTTTCGTTTTTATTTTAGACCTTGTTGCTTTTGATTTCGAGGATGAAATCTTTTGTTGAGTGGTGGATGATGTAATACCCTGTATTTTGGTATATTAATAAGACCTGGTATTTCATTTCTATACTCGTATAAACTTTCTCTTCCTTTTGGTAATTTTTTATACCAATCGATTGATAAGTTTCCCAATCGATTAACACTTTTTAGATACCAATCGATTGATAAGTATCCCAATCGATTGACATTCAACCGACTAAAAGTGATGACGTGTCATTTTCCCAATCGATTGCCATTCATCCCAATCGATTGACATTGTTTCCAATCGATTGACTACAAATATCTGTTGCCAATCGATTGACTTGTGTCCCAATCGATTGACATAACCTGAGACAAGTTTTCTTCTTTCCTTCAGCTTTAAACGTGTGGCACTCCCATATCTCTATATATATGTCTCATTTATTGGCCTTGGGGCTGTTTTCAGACCATTGAAAGAGAAAGAGACATACCTCTTGAGAGATACATACATATATATATCTATATCTCTATATCTATATACATATATACACACACACTACCTTGGCAGCTGGGAGAAGAAGAGAAGAAGAGAAGAAAGAAGAAGAAAGAAGAAAAAGAAGGAGACAGAGAGGGAAGACAGAGACAGAGAAGAGAGAAAGAGAAGGAAGAGAGAGAGAGCTTGGAGAATTAAGCTTAAACACAAGCCAAACGCACCCTAGGTGAGTCCTAACTCACTTGGTCCCTTTATGTGATGTTTATACAAGTTGTTATGACCTTTAGATGTGATAATAGTATGACTTCTACGTTTATATATGCTGTTTTTACAATCTGCTGGAGAAGACGTAGTATCAATCGATTGACATAATCTCAATCGATTGACATCAGTCGTATCCCAATCGATTGGATAGGATTCCAATCAATTGACATTCCAATCGATTGCCATGTTTTTCAATCGATTGACATTCCAATCGATTGACATGTTTCTCAATCGATTGACATAACTTTTGCTCCAATCGATTGAACCTCTGTTCCAATCGATTGGCATAAGCAGAATATGGTTTCCTTTGCCTATTTATTATATAAGAGGTTTAGTTGTTCGATTCCTGATTCAGAATTCCATTATGCGACTATGGGTTAGACAGGAGTAATGTGACACCATAGATTAATGGATAATGAATAAAAAGAATGTGAAGACGTGGGTGACGTGTTGCTTCTGATATGAGTTCGATGTCTGTTTCTTTTAATCCGAGTAGTCAGGCCACATTGGGAGTTTGTCATGTGTCGATGTAGAATGGAACGTAAGTAGGTTTGGTAAGTTCTGGGAATGGTACGTGGATGGACGATTGGTCATGATATGCTCTTAAAAGCGGTGAATCGGACCATGGTTCTTAAAAGCGGTGAGCTGGACCAAGAAGTCTTAAGATAGACTGGATGATCTGTGATATGCTCTTAAAAGCGGTGAACAGGACCATTGTTCTTAAAAGCGGTGAGCTGGGATCACTAGTAGATGACGTTAAGTCGTGGCAATAGATTGATATGCCTTGTTCGAAACGTTATATCCCTGAAATGCGGTGAACAGGACCATTGTTCTTAAAAGCTGGGGACAGACTGACGTGGAGTCCATGACATGCGGTGAACAGGACCATTATTCTTAAAAGCGATGGACAGAATAAGGGTGTATCCCTAGAGTTAAACGATTTAGTCTGTTCATGAAATCAGAATATGTTGAGTTCGGTATTCGATTAACAAGACGTTAAGGGTCGGTTTATAAGGATGAATAAAGGAACAAGATATGGATATAATAAGATGTTAATTCGTGTTTTCATAAGCTTGTGTTTACTTCAGATAACTGGTACCCTGTTAGTTTATTCTCACTCAGCTCTCAGTAAGCTGACGGCCTTTTATTGCCTGGACTTTCCCCGTCCAGAATATCCTGTCTCTTATTCTACAGGTAATGACCAGTACACTGATGACTATTATCCAGAGGAGGGCTCCACCGATGACGGTTACGCCAGGAAGGATTATCCTTATGCCAGTTGAAGACTGACGATGTTATAGTTAGAATTCTTTTCGGTTGTTCTGTTTTTGTTAACGGGTACTTGGGCATTTATTGTTTTCAGACCTGTTGTGATCCTGTGGACACACTCTGATATTATTTTGTAATAGTTAGCACTGTGTGTTATTCTCAGTTGTTTACAGTTGCTGTTCTTTTGGACTAGTACTGCGTGGTGTGGATTATTAGTGACTTTCACCTGTCATTCCTTATGGACCCATAAAGGAAATTTATTTTTCTCTATTTATGCCGATCCGGGGCGTGACAGATAACCTCGTCGGTCATTCTGCGTATGGTTGCATATCCTCGTATGACCTTAATGGTCTCATTGTCAGTTGTGTTATGTGAAATCAAAAGATTGGTTCATGCTGTGATCTGTGTGTCATTGAGTTAGGGTCGAATTGTGCTAGGACGATTGAGTTAGGGCCGAATTGGATTAGGCAGTTGTGTTGAGGCAGAATTGGACTTGGAATATATATGATTGGCCGAATTTGGCTTGGTGTCGTGTTAGTGCCGAATTAAGATTATCTACGAATTTGTGGCCGAATTAGGCTTGTGTTTGTGTTGTATGTGACCGAAGCTAGTACCATCGGTTCGATGTTGTTGTGGTTTTGGGCAGAATTTAGTACTACCAGTGTTCAGATCATGCATTGACAAGAGCTAGTACTATCAGGTTATGAGTTTTTTGGTACGGTGGATTCGCGTGGGTTGTGTTGGATTGGTGGATTACATAGTCAGGAAGAATGTGGGGTTTTGGGCAAGAACTTGCATAACGTCGCGATAACTTTTCAGTGATTATATAAATTGTTTATATGTTCATATTGTGCAATCTTTATAGTATTTCACTCAGCTTTTAGTTGACGAGTGTGTGGCCCTGGACATCCGTGTCCAGCTGCTGTAGTTCCAGGTGTTGGAGTGTTGGAAACTAAATCCAAACGCAGTGGAAAAATTGGTTTTAAAACTATTTTAAAACGGATCTTAAGACTTATTCGATTATGTGTGATTGATAGAGAAGTAAAAGAGAAACTTCACCTTATGAGATTATCTAAATCTTAAAATGAGAACACTTCTTGTCCTTGTCTCGTAGCAGTCTTCACCTCTGTGGCTTCTAGATGCTGTCTTGGATGCTAGGGTTTGTGTGGGCAACCCTAAAAGAGAAGATGAATGCAAAGATGAGAGAGAGAAAGACAGAGAGAGAGATTTTTTCTAGGGCTCACAAGGCCAAAAGGTGGTCGGCCCCTCTCTCTCGATATCATATATATAGAGTTTGTTACAACTCTATCTTACCCTAGTCACCTTATTCCTGTAACCAAACACCCGTTAAACTAGAGATGGGACTTCTACGGTCTAATAACCCAGCTAAATTAAAACTAATTTCCATCTTACTTAACTCTTAAGCTAAGGAAATAATTTTAATTAATTATTAGCAATACCATTATATGATAATAATTGAATTTTAGGTTTAATAGACCAAATTACCCGAGGATAAAACCTAGACTTGTATAATAAAATACAGTGATGTTCCTCTACCAAACGTATTCGTAATTATCTCTGGGATTAGTGTATCAACTATACTATCAACCCGGAGTTAATTACTTATTATCCTTGAGCCCCAGTCATTTCTCATAAAGTACTGAATATGCCAACAATGACTTGCTGACAAAACTGCAGTTTTCAGTAACCAAGTTACATTTTTAAGGGAACACTTACTCTTTACAGAGGGTATATTCCATCTTGACAACTAGTGTTCACAATACTATTCACTTAATTACCCAAGATATCCAGGTGTTGATCTGTGAAGACGTCATTGATTGATAAGTCAAAGTAATCAAGTCAACAATTTGTATTCACAACCATCTCAGGATTAAGAACATATGTCATATAGAAGTTTGAGTTCCTATTACCCTATGATGGCTAATCATTGATAGGTTTAACTCAATGTCGGTCAATGCATTTAATGCACTAACACATTAACTTAGAGTCACTACGCTAATGAATGAGATTCATCACTCTATCATATAGAAGTTAATGTGCTACAGTCTAAACCAGATAAGATACCCATACTTTATCATTGACTGTGATAATTTGAAACAATTGTCGAATATAATTTATATCTCCCATGTGTTAATCTCATTAACACAAATGAATCTGACAATTTTGTTTATGGATAAATACGCCAAACCATTGAACTCATGAATAACCCATATCTGAATATGTAAAGATGCTCAGAAATCTACTATAGACACCCCATTTTGTCGGCTATCAGATTTAAGAGACCCATAGCTTGGTGGTTCATGATGATCGAAAAAGACTTGAAAAAGGACTCTTGGAAGTTAGTTCTATCTCTCAAGATGCTCAGAATGACCAAAATATCCTTAAAAGCCCAAAAACTCCCAGATTCGAACCAAAAGTTCTGGAAGCATGCTACGTCATAAGAAAAGTGGTAAAATGAGTTTTCGAAGCAAAATCGGATGAAATTGTCAGCTCCTAGAGACCCTAGAAGTCTTGAAAGTTCCCGAAAAGTCCCCGTTGACTGGTTTGACCAGGATTGACCAGGGTTTGACAAAAATGATCCAAATTTGCCGAAAAGTTTTGAGATCATTCTAGATCATATGGAAAGTACTAAAATGAATTTTAAAAGAAAATTGGATGAAAACGTCAGCACTTGGGGGCTCCCAGAGGATCCCAGAACTTCCTGGAGGTCCTTTGTTTGACCAGTTTGACCAAGAGTTGACTTTAAAACTGGAGTACCGTATCATTTTTAAAATATTTTTCATGGATACTAGGTCAATAGCTTTCCAACAGTATATCGTACGTAATCCCTAGAATTAAAACGAATTTATTATGAATTTTCGAAGGTGAAAATGGCAATCAAATTGGCTTTTATCGCGAATACCACAAAACTATTCAAAGTGACCTATCTCCAAACTATTTTTTATGTAAATTAGACTCCATTAACTTTTCAACAGTATATCACAAACTCAGTTTGGAGTTCATATACATTTTCTGTGAATTTTGGATGAAATAGGTCTTTTCACGAATATCGCAACCTCTGGGGGCCTAAATGTAAAGTTTTGGGCATCTGAGTAGCAGTGCCGCGATAGCACTGGGCCACTGCCGCGGCGACACATGGACAATGCCGCGACGGCACTCAACCTCCACAAAACCCATTTTTGTAATTTATTTTGGGGGTCCAAATTGAATAATTAAAGACCAAAACGATGTAGTTTTATGTTCATAGATGTTTTGGACCAATGGGAGCACTTTCTACATCCCAAAATCACCCCAAATTATCCTACGTAAACCCCCCCTTTCTCTTCATTTTTGGGGGGCCAAGTGCAAAGCTTGAGAAAGTTGTAGAGAGAAAGAGAAATTGAGATAGGTTAGAAGAGAGAAAATGAGCTTCTTTTCACTGATTTTCTATAAGAAAGTGAGTCCTACTCTTGTTTTCTTCCATTACCTCTTTTATACTTCACATTCAAACCATCTCCAACTACCATTCTTGAGCAATCTTAAGTTAGGAAGCTACTTCCCTGTCCAAATATCAATATCGATGAGTGAAACACCAAGCTACAAGTCCAAAATCACATTGATTATCATCTATTGATTGTTATTATTTACTTGTTTATATAAATGTTCATCTCTTCTCACCTCATTTCTTTTTTATTTTTCTTTGATTACTTACATGCTTATCATCATCTAGATGACATGTTGTTTGTGGAGGGTGAATCATTATGGATAGTAGCTCTTGACCTTTAAGACATGTTTGATTGATGATGATTTTAACTTCAATACATTCATATGTATTTTGAAGTCATATTCTCAAACAATACTATGTTTGAGCAAGTAAGATTGGGAGTTCTTGATATGAGTTCAATGTTGATATTTCAAGTGGTCATAACCTTCATTTAAATGCTGAAAATGCACTCGCAAAACCTCTATTTCAAAACCCCTCTAAAACCCCGACATTTGGATTCCAAGAAACAAGCCTTGTTATACCAAAAAATCGTCAAAATAGTGAATGATCTAAGTTTAAAGATTGCTCTAGAACTCAATAATCAAAGGGTGATTACAAGACCACTTGGAAAGTCTTCCTAACTCATTATATAACACCCATGAGTTTGGCTTGGCTTGAAATCGCTTGGAATGGTTCCATTTTGACCCAAACATTCCTTCCAGACATTCTCTTTTTGCTGTCACAGCAGCTTGGTTGACATTCAACTTGCATTTTAGAAAACTTTTCCAAGAGGAGTGGTCCTAAATCATTTTTCCCTTGAACTTCACTTTCTGTATAATATGGGCCTCTAGATATTTTGTTTTCATTTTCTAAGATTTTTTGACAATTCAGTCGACAATACGGACTCTGTTTCTGAGTAACCTCTATTGTTTATATGATTTCTCTCAATCTGTAATAGTTATTGTAGATTAGCTTTTTGGTATATGTTCTAGACACAATAAGGATGATCTCCATAAAAATCATGCATTAAGAGCATTTATAACCCCACTTTTCCAGTTTTACAATATCAACTCACTGTTCTGTCCACTATTCACAGCAAGTATACTTTTACTTTCATTCTTTGATTTGATGCTCACATGTACTCCAAGTTAGTTCATATCTTAGGAAGTAGTCCATATTACATTTGTACATATCCTATGACGATTTCCTTCATGCATTCATGCATACTCTATACTTCTAAGTCACTTTAGCAAGTCCATGTACACAAACACACTACAACCTTTGCACATGATAAGACCATGCATTACATCCATGCAAGGTTTGGGGTTTGTGACTCCTAATCTAAGGAGATTATAAGGAATGAACTTAATCATACATTCATACTCCCCCTCGATCCAATCTTACTTTCTCATCCGTCCTGAGGATGGAGAGATCTTCTTTTCTCAAAGATCAACATGCATGATACTAGCTTGTTGTACATATTTTGATTTCTTTGATTATTTGTTTCAAGAACAATCCATGTTCCCTTATATTAGGAAAACTTGATTACTCGATATGTGATTATACTTTTTTTTTCCTAGGTTTGTTTGTGTGATCTTCCACCTTTACATTGTGTGGTATTTGGCTTAGATCTTATGAATGATATCTTATCTTTTGATCTTCCATGTCAAGTTTCTTATATGATGTAATATACTATCATAGTATTAATTATCGAACCAAACATAGTATAAGATGATTATTTGGATGCTAATTGAGGCCCGTTGAGAGACAGGACGAGTTGAGTGTGTTTTAGTCGTGACAAAGGCTCCTTCTCTCTCGTACCAAAACCCCGAGCCAAGTTCTTTGGTTATGAAGGGCCGGTGACCTTTATCCATTTGGGTGAGTCAAATTCGGTTTCTTGGTTCCCTAAAGATCAAGTGGCGACTCTATATCTGTTTTCAACAGACCTTCTTTTTCTTTCTTTGATCCAAATCAAATTCAAACAAACTGAAAGAGTGGACGACCAATGCCTCATCTCCACAATCTTTAGACTCTGCTGGGGATTTTTATTTTCAAAACAAAATAATACAGAGGTTTGACTCATAAGAAGCATCCTTAAAATCAACTTTTTACTGTGTCTGTTTTACCACATTGCACTCCTGCATTCCCCTCTCCGATTGTGTCTGAAACGCGGCGCTAACATTGTTCAGGTCTTGCTGTGCCAGAGCACAAGTCACCGTTGATACTGTACCTTGCAAGGTATATAAAAAAGAATAACAACTCCCAACCTTTTGCATATAGATTCATGTAGAGCCTTTCATAGGACTGTTCATTTATCTTTTCAGATAGGACAATGTGATATAACTGTTGTATGCCCTGGTGGGGTTACCTGCACGGTGTAGACGCTTATGTGATATAGAACAGAACCTCTTTCTTATGATTCCCAAGGCAATCACTCACATGTGATTACATTGAGTTGACCTGCCTAGGCACCATGACAAGGATGTCTGCTCCATGCTCACAAAGATATACACCGTAAACCTTGTTCGTTGGTCTTAAGACATAGGAGTACGAAAACTTGCTAGATAGTATGATCTCTGTCATTTTTACTAGTTTCTCTCAGAAGCTCTATCGAAACCTCCTAGATTTCCCAGATATACTAGTTTCTTCCAGAAACTCTGTCCAACTCATTAGGATATCCCTGTTTCTCCTAGAAACTCTGTCCTAATCACCCAGATTTTCTAGAAATCCTTATTTCTCCCCAGATTACCCAGAAAATCTCAGTTTCTTCTAGAAACTCCGATACACTTGTTTCTCCTGAAAACTCTGTCCAACTTACCCAAATTTACCTGTTTTCCAGAAGGTCTGTCCAAATCTCCTAGATTTTCCAAAAATCCCAACAATTCAGTCCGAACTTCCCAGAAATGCCTAGATGTACCAATTTTTCCCAAAAATTCTGATTTCCCAATTTTTCCCAAAAACTCTGCCCAGATTTTCAAAACAATCGAAAATTCCCAGATATACCAGCTTCTTCCAGAAACCTTGTCTACATTTCTCAGAAAATTCCCATATATACCAGTTCCTCACAGACACTTTGTCCAGATTCACCTTGTTTTTCCCAGAAACTCAGATTTCCCAATATCTCCCAGAAACTCCATCTATGTCACCTAGAAAACCTTGTTTCACCCAGAAACTCTGAAAGTCCTGTTTCTGCCAAAAATCTCATATGCACCAGTTTCTTCCAAAAACTCTGTCCAATGCGTCAAGATTTCCCAGAAATCCCTGTTTATCCCAGAAACCTTGGAATCCCTACTTTTTGTAGAAACCTTTCCCATTTTACCTTGTTTCTCTCAGAAACTCTGGTTTCACGGTTACCCCCAAAAACACTGTCCGACTCACCCAGAAATACCTGTTTCTTTCAAAAACTTTGTCCAAATCACCTAGATTTCCCAGAAATCCCTATTTCCTAAAAACACTGCCAAAACTCACCCAGATTTCCCAAAAAATCTCTAATTATAAAATTTTCCAAATTCTCATTCCTCAAAAAGCAAACCTGTCTTCCTCACCCTCCCAATAATAGTAATCATCCTGGAAAGAAAAGTTAGCACACTTTGTATGGTTAGGACCTTACTTGCTTAACTGCTATATGTTTAAAGTGGGGGCAACATATAGATTAAGGCTTACATTCGCATGCTTGTCTCATATGTATATATAATTCATGTCAGTTTGCATGCACGAGCATCTCGTCAGTCTCACATGTGTCAATCCTACACATCAAATGAATACATATCATCATCCTCGCACTTCTCAATTATTGTACAAAAGTTGTATACACACTACAACCGTCATTGGTTCACATCAATAAATCCTTCAAAATTCCGAACAACTCTGCCCACTAGAAGCCCATAAGAAGTACTTCACGCCTCTACTAATTTGGGTTTTTACTTCTATTTACAAAAAATGTAGCCCCGGGTAGGGACACTTTTATACCTCCCCAAATTCATTGTCGTGATCGCAGGCTAGCCCAGGTTATCGTAAACCCACCTATGGCCTACCAAGCTTTGGAAGAGAAAGTGAACAAGCTACAATTCATAATTGATCGGCTAAATTTAAAGGTGAGCCGATTTGATAAGATGGTACAAGGTATAGATAAAGGAAAGTATGGGTCGCCCAACGCCATCTATCTGCGCCCGTTTCCACATCCAAATCTCTACTTGTTTCCAAGCCTACACCCTTGTCTGGGTAATCCTAATCCATATCCAAACAAAAGAGCCCCTTCAAAGACCCACTTGAACTCAAAGTTTAACAAAGCCCACAACCCCAAGAACCTTTACCAACCTCGGTATGCTGTTGTCCGTTATCCTTGATAACCTCATCAAAAAGGGGCACCTCCGACTCCTTCAGCCTCGTGCTGACATCCCTCTGCCTAGCTGTGACCTGTCCAAAAGTTATGCCTACCACTAAGTCCCAGGCCACGACACCAACAGCTACATGTGCCTTCACCATGATATCCAAGACCTCATCAATAAAAAAAATCATCGAGCCATCGCCTATCCAACCCTATGTTAACCAAAATGTCAGCTTCATCGAAACTAAAGCCCCTAGCTTATCTGTTCAAATGATTCCTTTTGCTGATACCCATGAATGTTGAACCTGTGCCAGTGATGCGATGATATTTGGGACTTTTGCTAGTAAAACAAATGAGGATGCTCTTTTGAAAGAAAAAAAAAGAATAAGCGAGTCACCATGACACTGCATTTGAGACCAAGATGAGTCTAGTCGAGTCTGTCTTATGTTTTGAATCTATTTCAAGTTTAGTCTTGTGGGCGAGTCTGTCTGTCATCGAATTGTTGTGGGTTTTTGTCGAGTAATGTAATCCCTCTCTCTTGCCATTGGAACGAAATCTCATTTTTCCTAATCTGATGTGTCTAGTCATTGATTCATGAATCATCGAATAGAAATGTCACTTTTCAAATTACCATGGATATTACTCTGCTAATAAATTTTTGCATCAAATAAAAAAAAGAATCCTAAAAAGGTCAAAGTCAATTTCACGCTAGCGTCGATGAAGTGCCAAGAATTAAATAGTCTTACTTTAAGAGATTAAAAGATGCTTTTGCTCAAATCTCGAAAAGACATACTTAAAACTGACTTGGGGCTTGCCCAACACCCTTTTTCCATCATTTCAAAACCTTGAGCCCAATCCAATGGGGAGCCATACAAACTGTCTAATTAAAAGTTGTGTAGACTAAGTCCTTGATGGTAGCCAATCATTTCAGTGAGTTTCATCTCCACTTTAAAAAAAAAAAAGAAAAAAAAAAAGAAGAAAAGAAAAGAAAAAGCTCGCTAGGTTGAAAACCCGAAAGGGCACCTAGGCAAAAGTTAGAGCTAAAAAGGTATTGATTTCCAAGATCTGACCTTAGCTAGTCAAAATGATGGAGAAAATGAAAGAAATAAAATTTTGGTGTTACAGAGAATTATACACTTTAAGGTACAATATGAGAATGTGTCTAGATCATATTTCAAAAAGTTCTGAATGACCACAAACAAATTCTGAGAGCTAACATGCATATTATGTAATTTCGAGATTGTGATCGAAAGATCTCACATGAATCAACTACATGAAAAGAAAAATTGACAAGCTAGGCGAAAGTGAAAAGGATCAATCGTCAAAATAAAAAGAAAAGAAAAGAAAAGAAAGGAAGACTGAAATTGAATCTTCTTATTCAAGGCTACCACAAGTGACAAAAGTTTGAACTTCTTTTCTTTCCAGACTTCGCCTTAAACTACGCTCGACCTGATTCCTACTCGGGCATAAGTAGGCGACCGGATCAGTTCGGTCGACACCATCATAATCAAACCAATTTCCTTTAAGCCTTGCCTTGAACTAAGCTCGACTTGATTCCTACTCAGGGATACGTAGGCAACCACATTGGTTCGATCGACAACAATATTAACCCCTCTTCTTTTAAGGTCCTGGTGTGAACTACATTGGACCTAATCCTCGCTCGGGGGTACGTAGGTAGACTTTAAAAAAAAAAAGACAAGAAGGATGGCTCGCTAGGTCGAAAATCTGAAAGGATGCCTAGGAAAAAATTAGAGCTAAATCCAAGGTGAGCAATAACAAAAGAGAGAAAAGAGATCGCTAGGTCACCTCACTAGTGCCTAGGCAAAAGTTATGAGCATTTAAGATATTAAAGGCACGGTCCTTGCCTCGAGCTAGAAATCACCTTTCACACTCGGGGTAATCTTCGGTTACCTGCCTCGTTTGCCTGAATTTACTATCTACCCTTAATACAAGGGGCAAACTTTGGTCACCTACCTCGTTTGAACAAAACATTCAAAGAACCATTGTCCAAACTAGGGGCAAACTTCGGTCACCTACCTCGTTTGCTT
Source organism: Hydrangea macrophylla (assembly GCA_033977485.1). Taxonomy (NCBI): domain Eukaryota; kingdom Viridiplantae; phylum Streptophyta; class Magnoliopsida; order Cornales; family Hydrangeaceae; genus Hydrangea; species Hydrangea macrophylla. The sequence continues at coordinate 3,686,490 of CM066990.1, read as the reverse complement.
ATGAATTCTACTTTTTATACCTCAAACTAGGGGCAAACTCCGTTTACCTAACACGATCCCTTCACACCAAGGGCAAGTTTTCAAGTCACCAAGTTGATTTAAAATTTTTTGAATTGGAGTATCTTTTATTCTATAAGCTAAGGCACTAATTTAAAGCACATCCTAGGAAAAACAGAGAATCGACTAGATCAATAGGGAGGAATTTTAAAAAAAATTAGATTTATTAGCAAAGTGCTACCATGTTAAGATGAGGAGTAAAATAGAATCATCTATGACAAATGCACATCAAATCTTGGTAAAGTCTAGCTTCTTCCAATTTGGTGTCAAATGTGTCACCCTCATACGTGCGTCGATGTCTGTCAGTCTTTGAGTCTGTCGTAGTCTCAAATGTGTAATTCGATAGTGACTTATAATGAATTTTTCAAATCAAATTATAAAATTGTTAAGAGCATTCCAAGGACAATACAAGCAGGAGAACCAAACACTATCACTGCACCAATCATCTCCTAGCAACATAAGTCCATGAATGGCTGTTGATCATCTTTTTTCATTCATGCAATATAAGTCCATGAGTGGTTGTTGATCTTCCTTCATCCATGCAACATACATCCATGAGTGACTGTTGATCATCTTTCCACATACATACAACATAAGTCCATCCTCCATCAATGTCAAATCCATAGCCGCCAATAGAATCATACCTTTACTCCCATTAGCAGGCGTATTGCTTTCATCCTTAGCAGAGTACATCTTATCCATTCCTCCCCAGTAGAGTCGCTTCATCCGCAGTAGATTCTGTTTTATCCCCAGCAGGCTTATTGATTAGTCCATCGTCAGTTCAATCCATGACAGTCACAGTAGTTCATTGCTGACTCATCATCTCGATTCGTACATTGTCATTCCTTCTGATCACGGTTAGTCCAACCGGTCATCCAATCCATGACAGTCACAGTAGTTCACTGTCGACTCGTCATCTCAATTCGTACATCTTCAGTCCAATCTATGATAGTCACAGTAGTTCACTATTGGCTCGTCATCTCGATTCGTACATCGTCAGTCCAATCCATGACAGTCATAGTAGTTCACTGTCGACTCGTCATCTTGATTAGTACATCGTTAGCCCAATCCATGACAGTCACAATGATTCACTGTCGGCTCGTCAACTCGATTCGAACATTGTCATTCCTTTTGATCACGGTTAGTCCAACCATTGATCCAACCTATGACAGTCACAATAGTTCACTGTCTACAAATCAACTCGATTTGTACATCGTCATTCCTTCTGATCACGGTTAGTCCAACCATTGATCTAACCCATGACAGTCATAATAGTTCACTATCTACTCGTCATCTCGATTCATGCATTGTCAGTTCATTAATCATCATTAGTTCACCATAACTCTTATTCAAAATTTATCGTGTTCATCATCCCCTCTAGATTGAGGAAAATCTTTTATCATCAGCCCTCTAGAGTGAGGCAAATCTATTATCGTCAACCCTCTGGTTTGAGGCAAATATGTTGTAGTCAATCCTCTAGATTGAGGCAAATCTTTCATTATCAGCCTTCTAAATTGAGGCAAATCTTTCATTGTGGACCCTGTGGATTATGGTAGGACTTTCGCATCCATCAATTATCTTAGGCTACCCCGTCTACTCTTTGATATCTGGGACTTCCACGTCTGTCAATCTTTTTAGGGATTCCATGTCCATCATTAGTGCTTCCACATCCATCAATCATCTTGGAGGCCTAAATAGGCTTTACGGATCGACCATTGCAAGATTTGATCAACCGTGAGAGATTCAGAGATGGGTCCTGGTTCTAGGTCAGCATAATTTGATCAATTGTGAGGGATTCAAAGATGGGTCCTAGGTCAGAATTTAATAAAGGTCGCCGAAGAATCCCCTACCATCCCCGGCAGAAGTCTGAACCAAATTTCCTGATTGTCATCATATAAATCAGCCAATAATTGAAAAACACTGCCAACAGTCAAAAGACACCGACTCCTAAGGTAAGCATTGTCTATTCACAATCCAAGGCTCTATGTCCGTCGGTTATCATGAGGTTCCTCGCTTATCGTGAGCTTCCTCACTCACTTGTCCAAAATCAAGAGCTTCTTCACTTATCCTGAGCTTCCTAAATCTTTTGTCTGAAATTATGAGCTTTCTCACTTATCGTAAGCTTCCTCACTTGTTTATCCAAAATCGTGAGCTTCTTCACTTATCATGACCTTCCTCACTCCTTCATCAAAAATCGTGAGCTTTCTCATTTATCATGAGCTTCCTCACTCCTTTGTCCAAAATCGTGAGGTTTTTTCACTTATCGTGAGCTTCTTCACTCTTTTATCCAAAATTGTGAGCCCTCTCACCTACCCATCGGTTATCGTGAGACTCCTCACTTACTGTGAATTTTCTCACTTGTCACTTATTGTGAGCTTCTCACTTATCGTGAGATTCCTCACTCCTTTGCCAAAAATTGTGAGCTTTCGCACTTATCGTGAGCTTCCACACTCTTTCGTCCAAAATTGTGAGCTTTCTCACTTATTATGAGCTTTCTCACTCCAAAATCGTGAGCTTTCTCACTTATTGTAAGCTTTTTCACTTCTTTGTCGAAAGTTGTGAACCCTCCTCACCTACCCATCGGTTATCGTGAGTCTCCTCACTTATTGTGAGTTTTCTCACCTGTCGCTTATCGTGAGCTTCTCACTTAACATGACCTTCCTCACTCCTTTGGCTAAAATTGTGTGCCCCGTCACCTAACCATCGGTTATCGTGAACTTTCTTGCCTGTGGCTTATCGTAAATTCCCTCTCCTGTTGGCTATCTTGAACTTCCTAATCCATCGCTTGGTATCCAGGACTTCCACGTCCATCAGTTATCTTTAATTGCTATCCTCAAGGACCCTATATCCGAATCTATTCGTTCACGAAGCACACTTCCCATAATTCAAGAAGTTTGCCCCAAAACCCAGAATCTTTTCAGACTATGGTCGGCTACTGCATCGCAAGCACTAGCACAACACATAAGCCCACTCAGAGTGGCATACCCCACAACACTAGCTCATGCTAGGATCATATGCGCCATACAAAGCATGTATAAAAATAATTAAGATAGGAAAATACACCGTAGTCATAATAGAATCACAGTAAGACTTAGTACACAGTTCATATCACATCCATGCATTACATATCATCCTCATAGCATGGCATCTGCCTGTGTTGTTTTGCATATGTTTGTTTCTTTATGCCCTGAACTACGTCCTAGTCTGATTCCCTTTGGGATACGTAGGTAGCTCATGAAGAACACGACCAGCACTGACCTCAACATCATCCTTACATCTTTTTAAATGCTTTTATGCTAAATCTGTAGCCTCCAAAAAAGCCTATCTCTTCAAAGCTTTGGCACTCGCTTGCGACATGCGTTGCCTCGCAAGTTCATGCCAAAGAGGGGCAAACTGTAGACACCCCATTTTGTCTGCTATCAGATTTAGGAGACCCATAGCTTGGTGGTCATGATGATCAAAAAAGACTTAAAAAAGGACTCCTAGAAGTTAGTTATATCTCTCAAGATGCTCAGAATGACCAAAATACCCCTAAAAGCCCAAAAACTCCCAGATTCGGACCGAAAGTTCTGGAAACTTAATACATCATAAGAAAATTGATAAAATGAGTTATTGAAACAAAATTGGATGAAATCATCAACTCCCAGAGACCACAGGAAGTTTTGAAAGTTTTGGAAAAGTCCCCGTTGACTGGTTTGACCTAGGTTTGACCAGGTTTGATCAGGTTTGACTAGGGTTTGACTGAAATTATCCAAATTTGTCAAAAAGTTTTGAGATCATTCTAGATCACGTGAAAAGTACTAAACAAGTTTTAAAAGAAAAATGGACGAAAATGTCAGCCCTTGGGGCCTCCTAGAGGTTTCCAGAACATCCTGGAGGTCCCAGGTTTGACAAGTTTGACCAAGAGTTGAATTTAAAACTGAAGCACTGTATCATTTTTCAAAAATATTTTATGGATACTAGAGGTCAATGGATTTCTAACGGTATATCACACGTAATCCCTGGATTTAAAATGAATTTATTATGAATTTCTAAAGGTGAAAAAGGCAATCAAATTGGCTTTTATCGCGAATACTGCAAAACTATTCAAAGTGACCTATCTCTATACTATTTTTTATGTAAAGTAAACTAGATTCCATTTCCAATGGTATATCACAACCTCATTTTAAAGTTATACGCATTTTCGGTGAATTTCGGATGAAATAGGGCCTTTTCGCGAATACCGGAACCTCTGGAGGCCTAACGTAAATTTCTGGACGTCTGAGGAGCATTGCCGCGGCAGAACTGGACCACTGCCGCGGCGGTACATGGACAGTGCCGCAGTGGCACACAACCCCCGCAGAACCCATTTTTGTAATTTATTTTGGGGGTCCAAATTGAATAATTAAAGACCAAAATGATGTAGTTTTATGTTCACAGATGTTTGGGACCAATGGGAGCACTTTCTAAATCCTAAAACCACCCCAAATTGTCCTATATAAACCCCCCCTTTGTTCTTCATTTTGGGGGCGCCAAGTACAAAGCTTGAGAAAGTTATAGAGAGAAAGATAGAGAGATATATAGGTTAGAAGAGAGAAAGTGAGCTTCTTTTCACTGATTTTCTATAAGAAAGTGAGTCCTACTCTTGTTTTCTTCCATTACCTCTATTATACTTCATATTCAAACCCTCCCCAACCACCGTTCTTGAGCAATCTTGAGTTAGAAAGCTACTTCCATGTCCAAATATCAATATCTATGAGTGAAACACCAAGCTACAAATCCAAAATCACATTGATTATCATCTATTGATTGTTATTATTTGCTTGTTTATATAAATGTTCATCTCCTCTCACTTCATTTCTTTTTTATTTTTCTTTGATTACTTACATGCTTATCATCATCTAGATGACATGTTGTTTGAGGAGAGTGGGTCCTTATGGATAGTAGCTCTTGACCTAAAAGACATGTTTGATGGATGATGATTTTAACTTCAATACATTCATATGTATTCTTGAAGTCATATTCTCAAACAAAACTATGTTTGTGCAAGTAATATTGGGAGTTCTTGATATGAGTTCAATGTTGATATTTCAAGTGGTCATAACCTTCATTTAAATGCTGAAAATGCACTCTCAAAAGCCCTATTTCAAGACCCCTCTAAAACCCCAACATTTGGATTCTAAGAAACAAGCCTTGTTTTACCAAAAAATCTTCAAAACAGTGAATGATCTAAGTCAAAGATTTCTCTAGAACTCAATACTCAAAGGGTGATTACAAGAGCACTTGGAAAGTCTTCCGAACTCATTATAGAACATCCTTGATTTTTTGGCTTGGCTTGAAAACACTTGGAAAGTTCCATTTTGACCAAAACATTCCTTCCAGACATTCTATTTTTGCTGTCACAGCAACTTGGTTGACATTTAACTTGTTTTTCAGAAAAATTTCCCAAGAGGAGTGGTCCCAAATCATTTTTCCCTTGAACATCACTTTCTGTATAATATGGGCCTCTAGATATTTTGTTTTCATTTTCTAAGATATTTTGACATTTCAGTCGACAGTATGGACTCTGTTTCTGAGTAACCTCTATTGTTTATATGATTTCTCTCAATCTGTAATAGTTATTGTAGATTGGCTTTTTGGTATGTGTTATAGACACAATAAGGATGATCTCCATAAAAAATCATGCATTAAAAATAATTCTAACCCCACTTTTCCATTTTTACAAGATCAACTCACTATTATGTCCACTATTCACAGCAAGTATACTTTTACTTTCATTCTTTGATTTGATGCTCACATGTACTCCAAATTAGTTCATATCTTAGGAAGTAGTCCATACTACATTTGTACATATCCTATGATGATTTCCTTCATTCATTCATGCATAATCTAGACTTTTCTAAGTCACTTTAGAAAGTCCGTGTACACAAACACACAACAACCTTTGCACATTATAAGACCATGCATTGCATCCATGCAAGGTTTGGGGTTTGTGACTCCTAATCTAAGGACATTATAAGGAATGAACTTGATCAAACGTTCATATTCCCCCTCGATCTAATCTTCCTTTTTCATCCGTCCCGGGGATTCAGAGATTTTCTTTTCTTAAAGATCAACATGCATCATATTTTTATTTCTTTGATTATTTGTTTCAAGAACAATCCATATCCCCTTAGATTAGGAAAACTTGATTACTCGATATGTAATTAGACGTTTCTTTCCTAGGTTTGTTTGTGTGATCTTTCACCTTTACACTGTGTGGTATTTGGCTTAGATCTTATGAATGATATCTTATCTTTCGATCTTCTATTTCAAGTTTCTTATGTGATGTAATATACTATCATATTATTAATTCTCGAATCAAACATAGTATAAGATGATTATTTGGATGCTAATTGAGGCCCGTCGAGAGACGGGGCGAGTTGAGGTGACAAAGGCTCCTTCCTCTCTCGTACCAAAACCTTAAGCCAAGTTCTTTGGTTATGAAGGGCCGTTGCCCTTTATCCATTTGGGTGAGTCAAATTGGGTTTATTGGTTCCCTAAAGACCAAGTGGTGATTCTGTATCTGTTTTCAACAGACCTTCTTTTTCTTTCTTTGATCCAAATTAATTTCAATCAAACTGAAAGAGTGGACGACCGATGCCGCGTGTGTACAATCTGGCGACTCTGCTGGGGATTTTTTTTTTCAAAACAAAATAATACAGAGGTTTGATTCATAAAAAGCATCCTTAAAATCATCTTTTTACTGTGTCTAGTTCACCGCATTGCACTCCTGCATTATCCCTTCTGAATGCGTCTGAAACGCGGCGCTGTCATTGTTTAGGTCTTGTTGTGCTAGGGCACAAGTCATCGTTCATACTGTACCTTCCAAGGTATATAAAAAAGAGTAACAACTTTCCGTACTGTCTCCCTGACGGTATATTGGAACTCTCGTCAATGGACCCTCTTTGACTAAACCTAGTCTGTGCATATAGATTCCTGTAGAACCTTTCATAGGACTATTCATTTATATTTTCAGATAGGACAACGTGATATAACTGCTGTATGCCCTGGTGGGGTTACCTGCGCGGTGTAGATGCTTATGTGGCATAGAACAGAATCTCTTTCTTTTATTCCCAAGGCAATCACTCATATATGATTACATTGAGTTGACCTGCCTAGGCACCATGACAAGGATGTCTGCTCCATGCTCACAAAGATATAGACCGCAAACCTTGTTTGTTGGCCCTAAGACATAGGAGTATGAAAACTTGCTAGACAGTATGATCACCGTCATATTTACTAGTTTCTCTCAGAAGTTCTGTCGAAACCTTTCAGATTTCCCAGACATACTAGTTTCTTCTAGAAACTCTGCGCAACTCATCAGGATATCCTTGTTTCTCCTAAGAACTCTGTCCGAATCACCCAGATTTCCTTAAAATCCTTCTTTCTCCCGAGATTACCCAGAAATCTCAGTTTCTTCTAGAAACTCCAATATATTTGTTTCCCCTAGAAATTCTGTCCAACTTACCCAAATTTACCTATTTTCCAAAAGCTCTGTCAAAATCTCCTAGATTTCCCAAAAATCCCAACAACTCCATCTGAACTTCCCAGAAATGCCAAGATGTACCAATTTCTCCCAAAAATTCTTATTTCCCAGTATCTCCCAGAAACTCTGCCCAAATTTCCAAAACATTTAGAAATTCCCAAATATTCCAGTTTCTCCCAGAAACCCTGTCTACATTTCTTAGAAAATTCCCAAATATACCAGTTCCTCCTAGACACTTTGTCTAGATTCACCTTGTTTCTCCCAGAAACTCAGATTTCCTAATTTCTCCCAGAAACTCCGTCCAAGTCACCTAGAAAACCCTGTTTCACCCAGAAACTCTAAGAGTCCTGTTTCTCCTAGAAATCTCATATGCACCAGTTTCTCCCCAAAACTCTATCCAATGCATCTAGATTTCCCAGAAATCCCTACTTTTCCTCGAAACCTTTCCCATTTTTATCTTATTTCTCCTAGAAACTCTGGTTTCGCAGTTCCCCCGAGAAACTCTATTCGACTTACCCAGAAATACCTGTTTCTTTCAGAAACTTTGTCCAAATTAACTAGATTTTCCAAAAATCCCTATTTCCTAGAAACACTGACAAAATTTACCCAGATTTCCTAAAAATCTCTTATTATAAAATTTCCTAGATTCTCATTCCTCAAAGAGCAAACCTGTCTTCCTCACCCTCCCCATGATAGTGATCATCCTGGAAAGAAAAGTTAGCACACTCTGTATGGTTAGGACCTTACTTGCTTGACTATTATATGTTAGAAGTAGGGGCATCATATAGATTAGGGCTTGTATCCACATGCTTGTCTCATATGCATACACAATTCATGTCAGTTCGCATGCACGCGCATCTCATCAGTCTCACAATTGTCAATCCTACACATCAAATGCATACATATCATCCTCCTAGCTCATCTCAATCTTTATATAGAAGTTGTGTACACACAACAACCGTCATCAGTTCACATCAATAAATCCTTCGAAATTCTGATCATCTCTCCCCACTAGACGCCCATAAGAAGTACTTCTCGCCTCTACTAATTTGGGTTTTTACTTCTATTTGCAAAAAATGTAGCCCTGGGTAGGGACACTTTTATACCTCCCTGAATTCATTGTCTTGATCGCAGGCTAGCCCAGGCTATCATAAACCACCAATGGCCTACCAAGCTTTGTAAGAGAAAGTGAACAAGCTACAAATCATAGTTGATCGACTAATTTTAAAGGTGAGCTGATTTGAGAATATGGTGCAGAATATTGATAAAGGGAAGTATGGCTTGCCCAACGCCATCTATCTGCGCCCATTTCCACATCCAAATCTATACTTGTATCCAAGCCCACACCCTTGTCTGGGTAATCCTAGTCCATATCCATACACAAGAGCCCCTTCGAAGACCCACTTGAACTCAAAGTTTAACAAAGCCCGTAACCCAAGAACCTTTACCAACCTCAGTATGCCGTTGTCTATTATCCTTGATAACCTCATCAAAAAGGGGCACCTCCGACTCCTTCAGCCTCGTACTGAAATCCCTCCGCCTAGCTGTGACCTGTCCAAAAGTTGTGCCTACACCAAGGCTAAGGCTCTGACACCGACAACTGCATGCACCTTCGCCATGATATCCAGGACATCATTAATCAAAAAATCATCAAGTCATCGTCCATCCAACCCTATGTTAACCAAAATGTCGGCTTCATCAAACCTGCCCCTGGCTTATCTATTTAAGTGATCCCTTTTGCTTATACCCATGAATGTTGAACCGGTGCCGGTGAAGCGATTATGTTTGGGACTTTTGCTAGCAAAACAAATGAGGATGCTCTTTCAAAAAAAAAAAGAAATAAGCGAGTCACCATGACACTCCATTTAAGACCAAGCTGAGTCTAGTAGAGTCTATCTTATATTTTGAATCTATTTCAAGTTTAGTTTTGTGGGCGAGTCTGTCTGTCATTGAGTTGTTGTGGGTTTGTGTCGAGTAATGTAATCCCTCTCTCTTGCCAATGGAATGAAATCTCATTTAGCCTAATCTGATGTGTCTAGTCATCGATGCATGAATTATCGAACTGAAATGTCACTTTTCAAATTACCATGGATATTACTCTGCTAATAAATTTTTGAATCAAACAAAAAAAAAAGAATCCTAAAAGTGTCAAAGTCAATTTCACGCTAACGTCGATGAAGAGCCATGAATTTAATAGTATTACTTTAAGAGTTTAAAAGATGCTTTTGCTCAAATCTCGAAAAGACATACATGAAACTGACTTGGGGCTTGCCCAACTCCCTTTTTCCATCATTTCAAAACCTTGAGTCCAATCCAATGGGGAGCCATTCAATCGGTCTAATTAAAAGTACTGAAGACATAGTCCTTGACAGTAGCCAAACATTTCACTGAGTTTCATCTCCACTTCCAAAAAAAAAGATAAAAAAATGAAAAGCAGAAAAGAAAAAAAAAAGCTCGCTAGGTAGAAAACCCGAAAGGGCACCTAGGCAAAAGTTAGAGCTAAAAAGGTATTGATTTCCAGGATCTGACCTTAGCATGTCAAAATGATGGAGAAATGAAAGAAAGAAAATTTTGGTAATACAGAGAATTGTATACTTCAAGGTACAACATGAGAATGTGTCTAGATCATATTTTAAAAAGCTCTGAATGACCATAAACAAATTCTGAGAGCTAACATGCACATTATGTAATTTCGAGATTGCTACCGAAAGATCTCACATGAATCAACTAAATGAAAAGAAAAATTGACAGGCTAGGTAAAAGTGAAAAGGATCAATCCTCTAAATAAAAAAAATGAAAAGAAAAGAAAAGAAAGGGAGACCGAAACTGAATCTTCTTATTCAAGGCTACTACAAGTGATCTAAGTTTGAACTTCTTTAACGATTTGTTTCAAAAACCCTCAACCAATTTCTTTCAAGACTTCGCCTTGAACTACGCTCGACCTGATTCCCCCTTGGGATTAAGTAGGCAACCGAATCGGTTCTATCGACACCATCATAATCAAACCAATTTCCTTTAAGCCTTGCCTTGAACTATGCTCAACTTGATTCCTACTCGGGGATACGTAGGCAACCACATCAGTTCGGTCGACACCAATATTAACCCCTCTTCTTCCAAGGTCCTGGTCTGAACTACATTAGACCTGATCCCCGCTCGGGGGTACGTAGGTAGACTTTCAAAAAAAGAAAAGAAGGATGGCTCGCTAGGTCACCTCACTAGTGCCTAGGCAAAAGTTATGAGCATTTAAGAGATTAAAGGCATGGTCCTTGCTTCGAGCCAGAAATCACCTTCCACACTAGGGGCAAACTTTGGCTACCCGCCTCATTTGCTTGAATTTACTATCTACCCTTCCTACAAGGGGCAAACTTTGGTCACCTACCTCGTTTGCCCAAAACCTTCAAAGAACCATCGTCCAAAGTAGGGGCAAACATTGGTTACCTACCTCATTTGCCTATGAATTCTACTTTCTACACCTTAAACTATAGGCAAACTCTGTTTGCCTAACACGATCCCTTCACACCAAGGGCGAGTTTTCAAGTCACCAAGTTGTTTTGAAAATTTTTGAATTGGAGTATCTTTTATTCTATAAGCTAAGGCACTGATTCAAAGCACATCCTGGGAAAAGCAGAAAATCGACTAGATCAATAGGAATGAATTTTCAAAAATCAAATTTATCAGCAAAGTGCTACCATGTTAAGATGAGAAGTGAAATGGTATCATCTATGACAAATGCACATCAAATCTTGGCAAAGTCGAGCTTCTTCCAATTTGGTGTCAAATGTGTCGCCCTCGTATGTGCGTCGATGTCTGTCAGTCTTTGAGTCTGTCGTAGTCTCAAATGTATAAGTTAACAGTGACTAATAATGAATTTCTCAAATCATATTATAAAATTGTTAAGAGCACTCCAAGGATAATACAAGCAGGAGAGCCAAACAATATCACTGCACCAATCATCTCCTAGCAACATAAGTCCATGAGTGGCTGTTGATCATCTTTCTTCGTTCATGCAACATAAGTCCATGAATGGCTGTTGATCTTTTTTCATCCATGCAACATAAGTCCACGAGTGACTGTGGATCATCTTTCCTCATCCATACAACATAAGTCCATCCTCCATCAATGTCGAATCCATAGCCGCCTATAAATCATACCTTTACTCCTATCAGCGGGTGTATTGCCTTCATCCTTAGCAGAGTACATCTTATCCATTCCTCCTCAGTAGAGTCGCTTCATCCCCAGTAGATTCAGTTTTATCCCCAGGAAGCTTATCGATTAGTACATCATCGGTTCAATCTATGACAGTCACAGTAGTTGATTATCGACTCATCATCTCGAATCGTACATCGTCATTCCTTCTGATCATAGTTAATCCAACTGTTGATCCAATCCATGACAGTCACAGTAGTTCACTGTCGGCTCATCAACTTAATTTGTACATCATCATTCCTTTTAATCACGGTTAGTCCAACCATTGATCCAACCCATGATAGTCACAATAGCTCACTGTCTACTCGTCAACTTAATTTGTACATCGTCATTCCCTCTAATCACGGTTAGTCCAACCGTTGATCCAACTCATGACAATTACAATAGTTACTGTCTACTTGACATGTGAAAAATCTTGTGCGCTCTTGTGCAATACCCAAGTGTAGGTAGACGTGCAAGTAGTAACTGGTAAGACCAGGTCGATCCCACAGGGAAGGTGTTAACCTATCGAATTAGACTATCCTCAAAGAAAACAAAATAAAATGTATAAGATTGAACGATGGTGCAGAACACAAAGTTCCACAGCTACGATTACTAATGAAAATAATTAAGATTAAATTAACGATCTAACTAGCTAGTTAAAACAGTACTTTAAATTAGGATGTTTGACTTTAAGGAAAAAGTGTTGGGATTACACGAATCCGCAGTAATCTAGCTGTCTACCATGCAGTTGCCTTGAAGCACAAAGGAGTACATTACCCACAGTTTTCCGTATTCCTCTAAAGATGGAGAATCCATGGCCCTTTCATGACCGGGACCATATCATCACAATTAAATTAAAATACGTAAAAGCGGTTTAATCCAATAGTTAAGACTCGCATCCTCAATGGTGTTAGCATTGAAGATGGTTTGCAAAATGTATTGAAAGAAAATGCCTTAGGGACTTAGTTTTAAAAACTGTTTTGACAGACTGAGCATTTTTTGGGACAGAATGATAACAAATCTTAAAACAAAAAGGTCCTGGAATACTGCAGGGAACATCCTCAAGAATCAGGGAGTTCGATCGATCGACGCGCTTTCGATCGATCGAAGACCTTCATCCCTCAATCGATCGAACTGACTTCGATCGCTTGACTGTCACTGGTTCGAATGATCGAACTAACTTCGATCGATCGAACATAGCGATTACCCTGCTGCATGGCAGAAGTTGGAGATCACTGTTTCATCGTGTTCTCCCAACCTGGGACTACTCAGACATCGTCTGGAGTGTCAAAGATTGATATTTAACGTACAAAAACTTTAAAGCCTCGTTTGGTTGCGAGTTTTTCATGAAAACTATCAAATCTATGGATTTAAAAATATCTAGCATGTAACACTACGAGATGAGCGATTAAACTACGACTACCAAGTGCAGAATATAAATAGACAATATGTAAATAACCTGGAACGAAGAATACTTGTATTAAACTTAGAGAAATCCGGTCCACAATGTAAAACTCAATGGAAACCTACAAAACACAAGCAAACTCTCTATCTCTCTCTTTAAAACTGTAAAAATGTAAAGTGGGCGTCCCTCTGAACGTATACAATACACCTATATATAAGAAAACCAAAGAACTAGGGTTAAAAACCCGCATCTGCTACGCACACGAATGTTACTGAAAATACCCCGTTCGATCGATCGAACTGATCTCGATCGATCGAAACCTTGAGCCTCAAGCGCTTCAACTTTCTTTAAGCGATCGAACGCTCGATCGATCGAGCTGGGTTAGATCGATCGAGCTCCAAATTTCAGCTTTGACTTCTCTTGTTTTCATTCCAGCATTCCATTTATCCTGATATTCATCTATTCAGTCCACACAGCAGTGATCTGCACAAACAACAGCTAAAACAATACAACTTATCATAGATTAATCATATTGTATGAAAATTAGCCTTGCAATGCAAATTGCAGATAAAACGGGAAGTTGTGATAAAAACTAATACAATTCTTTCGTTTAGCGCGGTTGTATTTTACAAATACCTCCGCTTTGCACAACCCCCAACTAGCTTATTGCTAGTCCCTAGCGATAAAGCGAAAATAAAATAAACTACAAACTCCTAAACTAATACTACCACAACTAAGAAAACAAAGGAAAACTAAAAACAACCTAAACTAAGATAGAAAGAAAGATCCTAACTCACTTTCGCAGGAATCGCGGTTGTATTTAGCAAATGCAACAAGCCGTTAAACCCCTAGGTTCCCCCTAGTGGACGAGTGTTGTCTCGTGAGGGTTTGCAGTGAATATACCCACAAAATTCTTCAATTTTAAGCTCAAAAAGATTTAGAATAACTTGTGAAATTCCCCCTTCCATTCAATTGTTAATTAAGCTCCACAATAATATACTATCCTCTATCAACCCATGCAAGAAATCCACATGCTCCCCTATATCACCAAGTAAAATATAACAAATGTATCACTATCATGCACCCGTGTGTGTGTGAAATTAACCATGCGTCCAACCCTATTAAGAGTTATCTAGACTATTGTACTTTGGGAAACTTGCAGTTTTAGCTCAATTCTCACATTGGTCACACTCAAAAAGAACGTCTCTCAGAAACTTGCTTTACAATGATCGCACATCGTATGAAAGCTTTGATAAGGATGATATTCTAAGTGCTAATGCTTTCATACTTGACTCTATGAAAAACGGACATTTAAGAGTGTATAGTCTCAGGAATGGAACACTACTTACTAGAGGAGCGAAATACCGTGGATAACTCAACTCACACTTCCATGTTCAAATCAATTGTTGAGAATCTTCAAGACTTTGAATTGCGGCTTTTATTTAGTAGGTGGGATTGTTGTAGAGAAGAGTATGCTTTTTAGTATGTGATGGAATTTCAACTTCTCTTTTTATTCTTTATTCTTTTCTCCACCCAATCTCCCATTCATTTCATAAACTCTTTTTTCTCTTCCCCTTCATTCATCATTTTTTTTTATTTTTTATTTTTTATTTTTTTTTAAATGAACGTCCCACAACTACTTCCTTCCATTTCACATACTTTGATGACTCATTCTCAACAAATATATCAAACGGCTCAATGAGGTCAAGGTATAGATCAAGGGTATGGATTCTTGTGATTACATTGGAAATATTTAATTGGTGTGGGATCAGGGATGAAATAATTCAATGAATGTAAGTGAAAGTTATATCAGGTAATAGCATGGGTAAACGATGGCTTGAATCATTTTCTCAACTTTCAATTTTTAGCACTTAAGTGCTCATTGAGTGTAATTGGTAAATCCTGAACGTTCTCCTCTAACAAACAGTCAAAACTTTTAACGAAAACTGAGACTTAACAACGAATTCACCAAGTATATGCAAGAAAGACCATTCGACAATATATGAGAATCCCCTCAGAAATGACGATTGGCTTAATAGCTCACAAAGGGTTATTAGCTTCCACTACTTGTTCTTTTCGCACAATATTCATATTAACTCAATTTTCAGGTTTTCTACATAGCTGCCAATTAGTGTGCAAAAGTGTTGGGTACATAATAGCTTCACAAATGCAATTCATTTCAGTGATACAGAAAACGCGTGGATTTAATCCATAAAAAGATGAGAATACTACAAATGTGTCCTTGTCTAATCAACAAGCAGGAGAGATTATTCAGAGTTATTCTAACAATACGATTCAATATTAAAAATTTCAAAATTTTCAACATTTCAAATTTTAAAGCGGTTTAACAGACTGTGTTCTCATTAAATTTAAAACATATCCAAGTGCAAAACCTGATCATTACGGGTGTATACCTATCTATTATCTCCTACCCCCAACTGAAAACAACAAAGTCCCCAGAAGTTGATTTTCAATAAATAAAATAGATGGGTATCACCTGTATGGAGCAAATTGATGATCGCAAGCATAGCAACCTAGCATAGAAAAGTAGAACACAATCTCCAAAACAAACAGGATCAATAGATAAAAGGAACACAATAAAATACATGATCCAAACAATCTAAACCACTGTAATATGAACTAAATAAAATACAAGCAGTGATACATAATGTCCATACAAAAACCAACCAACCAAATAAATCCAACCAAAACAACCAACATATCCAACCACCCAAAATTAGTACAATAACTAACCAAAAAGACATAAACACCACCTCCCCATCAAAAACTAATCAACACCGGACGGTGCATCATCAGCTACATCAGAAGGGATATCGATGGGAGCAGGCGGCAACGAGGTAGTAGCAGGGGCAGCAGCAGATGGATCGGCAAGGGGTGGATCGGCTGCAGCAGAAGAAGTGGATGGACCTGTAGGAGTAGGAGTAGCAACATATGATGGATCGACAGCAGGCGGAGCAGACGGGGCCATCGATGGATGCTGAGTAGAGTGAACAGCCTGATCAACCCCAATCTGAATCAATATGGACTCCAGCAAGGTCTGCAGATGGTCCATCCGGCCCTCGAGTCTAATCCTGGCCTCTCTCTCCTCCAATAGTAGCTCGTGAACCGTCGGGAGAGGCACAGAGGAAGAAGACTCTCCCTGGGCCTGAGTCTGCGACCGCTGTCGCAGCTCAAACTGCCGAACCGCAGCAACCGGATCATCCTCATCATCATCGGAATCAAGCTCCTCCACCTCGGTGGGTGTCCCTGAAGCTCCTGCCTCCGTATCCGTCCCACCACGCCTCTTCTTCCTCCCCCGCACCCTCGCTTTCCCTTTTCTCTTCCTCTTCTGAGCGTCGGAGCGGCGAGCCGCCGCCTCGCTGAAACGGCGGGGAGAAGGGCGAACATCATCTCCAGCAAGCACGGGGAAACCGGCATCAGCCATAACCCTCTGAATAGCCCAAGCACCCTTCAGGTGTTTCTTGGACGAGATAAAACGGGTGGGGTGGACCATAAAGTCAATATAGAGGTGTGGGATGCAAACTGGCTGTCCCGTCCCCACAGCATATAAGACCCGCGCATACCAAGCCGCGATCTTCTCTCGATAGGAAGTCACTAGGAGGCAGTTGCTGAGGACTAGGTGGATCATGTGGTAGCCATCAGTGAGAAAGTGGTCCTCAATCAAAGCATCGCCATCCCAAGACGGAACAGCGCCTCCAGTAAGCTCACGGATAATAGTGGATGGTGGGGTCACTGGTGCATCAGGCCGGTGGGGGCAAACATAATCAGGTACCTCTGGTACCCCCAACGCGGTTGAAACGGTAGCGGGACTGATGATGAACGGGCGACTCCGGAAGAAAGCATGGTAGGTGAATGGTGCAACCGGGTCGCGGATCATAGTCGCACATGCACCTCGAATCCAGGACAGATTGACACTCTTGGCCAATGAAAGGAGGTGGAACCAGTGAGGCATAGAACGGATCCGTGTCAGGAACCATGGGCTCTCTGTCCAGACGTACTCAATAGGGCGCTCGACCATCACCATCCTCGTCTGAAAATGCCGCTCATACCATAGCCTGTCCTCGTCATTCCGGAACCCATGTGCGGGTACCGGATCTGGTATAATAAGGCTGAGGGGCTTGGACTTATGGTAGCCCGTCACTGGATTCATCGCGGCAGCCCTGAAAATAAGACACAACATGACACAGATAAGAACAGGGAGAAAAAGAAACAAAACTGCCACTGCTTGAGTTCGATCGATTGAACTGGGTTCGATCGATTGAACTGGAGTAGGCTTCGATCGCTTGAACATTGTTCGATCGCTCGAACAGTTCCCCTTCGATCGCTCGAAACCAGTTCAAGCGATCGAGCACAGCGATGTGCAGCAATCGCGAAAAGGAAACAACGAAAAGAACAGAACAAGGATCTAGAAGTGAAAAACTAAGACCAAGGGGACACCCCCTTGGGATTTCTAACAACAAGAGAGAGAAAACAAAAGTAAAAACAGTCGTGGGCCTACCTCAGTGTAGAAGCACATAGTGGAGGTGGAGGGGATGTTGAGAAGACGATGAGGATGATTAGAGGGGTGATCTGAGCGTCTTATTGAGTGGAAAAACGCGAAAATTGGCGAGTCGCCCCCTCCTCTGTGCTCTATCGCTTGAGAGTGAAAGTGAGGGAACGGAAGAGGTGTTCTGAAGACGCTTTGTTTAAATGCTGAGTTCGATCGATCGAACTATGGTCGATCGATTGAAAGCAAATCCCTCAATCGATTGAAAAAAAATGCAAACGCTTGAACATCCAGGGTTCGATCGATCGAAATGGGTTCGATCGATCGAACACAAAAATTTCAGATTTCCATGGAAAACATAAACACATCACCCCCAACTATCAAAAACAATTCTGGACATACAGAGAGACTGAAAAGCAGTTAAAGTACAGGTGATGTTGTCAATATCAAGATATAAAAGTATACTTTACTTTTCTAAAGATTTGTAGTGTGGAAGTAAAGGTCGAACCCACAGAGATTGATTAACTACCGTGTTTTAATCTTAAAACCTAAATCTAATTAATCATAAAAACGGATTTTGATTTGAATTTAATTAAACTAATAACAATAAAAATAAATCTAAACTATGAAAGCAATTGAAGTTGTTTTAAATAATGTTTACGGGAACCTAGGATTGCAAATCCACCACTAGCTTCATAATAGAAATATTTATGAATTACTTTAGCTTACTAAGTTGGATGATAATGGGGAATTGTAGCTACAAGCCCAATTCCTCCGACAAGAAGATATTCATGGTTCAAGCACCAACATAATCCATCTTCGGTTAGCACGAATTATCCCACACTAAACTAGGGTTGTGATCTAATCCGTCTAACCTAGGCATGGACTATTCGGATACTTGATAGCACAAATCAATAAAGCACCATCACATGTAAACAATCTAGACAAGCACAGCAAGAATAGATCGTTGAGCACATCACAGTCAAAATAGATCTAAGACAAGAATAAATTCTGAAAGTAATGATTTAATCACTAAAAGCACGATTTATTTATAAAAATCCTCTAAACACGTGACTGTCATCCATACATAATAAAACTAAAATAAAAACATAAATAAAACCCTATTACTCGTCTAGGACTTCATTGAAACCCTAGATCTAGAGTTTAGTTGGCCATAGAATTGATGAATAGCAAGAGGTTGATGGAGGAGGCCATGTGAATCCTTGGTCTTCTTCTTCTTCTCCTTGCTTTTTCTCCCTTCAATGGTTGAAAATAATGTATAATATGGCTGTATATTGATGTGTATAATAGTCTGTAATGATTTGTATATCTAAAGTTGATTTAGAATAGGATTTGTATAGAGTTTGGAAGGATTTAGGAAGCTTTCCTAAGTCAAATCGCGCTAAAACTGCTGTTTTTACGTTTCTGGACGTATTTAACCAATTCGGATCGCACAGGGCTCTTCAGGGCTTCAAAATACACAACTTTGACTTTTTCAAAGGGTCGCTCGCGGGGGTCGCGCGAGCGGGTCGCTCCAGCGACCTGGGCATTTTCCAGAATTTTCTCTGATTTTTCGCTGCTCTGCACCACTTTCGTAGAATTGCGATAATTTTTGACTCGGACCTCGGATTGTCTCACTGTTTGCGGCCACGCGTCCGTAACTCAAAGATCTACATTTTATATCTCTGGAGAAATTTCTCAAATCTGAAGTATTACTTGTCAAAAATGCAATTTTCCGAGGCTGTTACAACATTCTTCCTTCACCGGAACCATCTTTTAAGCCCAGAATGACTTCCAAAGCCACTAATCATTGGATTTTTGTGCATTTTCATGTTAAAGCTCCAAAATCTACAAAATATAGAATACCTATTAAAAATCACTTAATAATTACATGAAATTGGCTAACAAAGCGTATTTTTAGGACTATAAACGGCAACTATTCGTCGCCGATCAACAGGCATGTAGGACAGAAATTCATTCTCAGAATAGAAAATTGCAATTTATATAGAAATAAAACTTTATAATTGCACCCAAATTGCAACATTATTACCCCCATCTGTGTTTAAGACCTTATTTAACTAAAAGGAAACCAACAATAAAACTAAAACTAATAAAATTCTGTCAAGGATTACACTCCAGTTGATAAACAAAAGATGAAATAAACGGAAACAACTGAAATGCAGCACTAATCTTCGAGTATAAAGATTTCCTCTTCCACAATCTCTTCATAACCCGCCGAATCTTCAGAAGTGAAGTCCAAATTCGTTGATTCCCTTTCCCAGAACAATCGAAAAGCAGCAAGGATATCATCACACAAGTCTGGCGTCTCCAAAGAATTGAAAGTCCATGCAAGAGGTGATCCGGATGGAGACATGGATAAAGGGGTATAATTTCGCAACGGACTGTCCTCTCGCGGCGGAGTGTGTGGGGGCCTTATGTAGGGCCCAAAACCATGAATCAGTTGATGTGGGAGGAATACCGGAATACCATTTAGGAACATAGTGACAATCCTGGACAAAAGACAACAAACCAAAATTAAAATAACAGAACACAAGAAACACGGATTAACACGAAAAGAAAAAACAATGAACAGAAACAAAAATACAAAGAAGTGTGACAAGTTCCAACCTTACTATTGGCATAGGTTCCCAAAATGCCCTGGCTGGTAAGGGGCATTAGAGCCTGAATAGCAGGAAGCTCAGGTGCACATAGCGGTATGGGACCAACTCAGGAACAAGAAAATCATCCACGAACACAAAGATGGCATTATGGCGGTCTGGGACGACATCCTGGAGGTCATGATCTTCCTATGGCTCCCACATATCATCATTTTCCCATTGGGCCATGAGTGCATCATCCACCATTCGTCCCATGTACAGGTCTTCATCCTTCTCCACATCATCGTCATCCTGAAATCCCATATTTTCGTATAGATTGATGTCCAGGAGGGCTGGTGGACATGGAATGTACCCTTGAGCCGCATCAATGAGAGAATGAGCTTCAGGATCTTGATGAAGCAAGGGGCAGGGTGTGAGTTCACCCTCAGTCCAAGTACCACAACGACATTCTGAATCAGCCCAAGAACCGACAGAATGAACATCATCACCTCGCATCTATGCACCTGCAACAGAGTGGTTTAAGGTATAATGGATTAGAACTAGATCACAAACACGAAATAAAGAACGAAAACCAAAAAGAAACAATAAAAGAGAAACTAAAATGCAAGGAAAGAAAAGAATTACAACAATAATTTGGAACTCCACTTTGGATTTTTAAGTATGAGAATAGTTGGGCTCATCCAGCTGGATGTGCTCAACTTCAGAGTGGAAGTTCTCCAAGAACGGTTTCAATCTTTGGCCATTGACCTTGAAACAATCATCGTTCTTTGGATTGACAATCTCAACCGCCCCATGTGGAAAAACAGTTTTGACGATGAACGGGCCTGTCCAACGGGAACGGAGTTTTCCTGGGAAAAGGTGGAGGCGAGAGTCATACAGCAAAACTTTCTGCCCCGGCTCAAATGATTTACGACAAATCGTACGATCATGGCGAGCCTTCAACTTTTCCTTATGCAACTTTGCAGAGTCATACGCATCTCGTCGTATTTCCTCTAGCTCTGCAAGCTGAAGCTTGCGTAGCTGGCCTTTCTCTTGAATATCAAAGTTCAATGAGCGTGTTGCCCAGTAAGCTTTATGTTCAATTTCCACAGGAAGGTAGCAAGCTTTCCCGTAAACCAGTCTATACGGGGACATACCAAGATTCGTCTTATAAGCAGTACGGTATGCCCATAACGCGTCAGTCAATTTGTATGCCCAGTCCTTTCGATTAGAGCTAACCGTCTTTTCGAGAATGTGCTTGATTTCTCGGTTATCCAATTCTGCTTGCCCATTTGACTGTGGATGATAGGCAAGAGCGATTTTATGATGGACTCCGTATTTCTTGAGGAGTGACTCCAAGGGCCTATTGCAGAAATGCTTGCCTTGGTCACTTAATAAAGCTTTCGGAGTACCAAAACGAGACAAAATATGCTCTCTTAGAAATGACATGACCGTTCTGTGGTCATTTCGTATCGTTGGTATCGCTTCTACCCATTTCGACACATACTCCACAGCAAGGAGTATGTATTCACAGTTATTCGACTTGGGAAATGGACCCATAAAATCTATGCCCCAACAATCAAATATCTCAATTGTGATGATAGGGGTTAAAGGCATAGAATTCCTTTTAGAAATTGTTCCAAGCTTTTGACAGCGTTGGCATGTCTTGCAGAAGGAATAAGCATCTTTGAAGACTATGGGCCAGTAAAAACCGCTTTGTAGGACTTTTTGTGCGGTCTTCTGTGACGCGAAGTGGCCACCGCATGCCTCAGAATGGCATGACGCTAATATTACGGTTATATCCTCATTGGGGACGCAGCGCCTGATGACCTGATCAGCACAGTACTTGAAAAGGTATGGGTCATCAAAGAAGAAATGGCGAGCGAACGAGAGGAACCGTTTCCTATCTTGGTTCGACCAATGAGTTGGTGTTTCACCCGTGACAAGGTAGTTTACAATATCAGCATACCAAGGCAGACTACTTATTGCCAGTAGCTGTTCGTCTGGGAACTCATCCTTAATGGATTGGGATTCAGTGTTGTCGACAAAAGTCAACCGGGACAAATGATCCGCAACCACATTCTCTACTCCTTTCTTATCTTTGATTGTTAAATCAAACTCTTGGAGTAAGAGTATCCAGCGAATAAGCCGTTGTTTAGCGTCTTTCTTTGACAGCAGATACTTGAGGGCCGAATGATCTGTAAAACAGACGATTGGTGACCCTATCAGATAAGACCTAAACTTGTCCAGGGCGAATACTACAGCCAGCAGCTCCTTTTTAGTGGTAGTGTAATTCATTTGAGCGTCATTCAAAGTTCAGCTGGCGTAGTATATCACATATGGCTTATTGTCCTTTCTCTGGCCTAGGACTGCGCCAATGGCGTAATCACTAGCATCGCACATTAATTCAAAAGGCAAACTCCAGTCGGGTGCCTGTATTATAGGTGCGGAGGTGAGAAGATTTTTTAGATCCTCAAAGGACTTTTAGCAACTCTCTGACCACTCAAATGGTGCATCCTTAACAAGAAGTTGACAAAGGGGTCGAGAGATTGCACTGAAATTCTGGATAAACCGACGATAAAAACCTGCATGCCCCAAGAATGAACGGATGTCTCTTACTGTACGGGGGACAGGTAGATTTGAGATTATGTCGATTTTAGCCTTATCCACTTGGATTCCTTCATCCGATATTATGTGGCCGAGGACTATTCCCTTAGTCACCATAAAGTGACACTTTTCCCAATTTAAGACTAGGTGTTTGTCCTCACACCTCATTAAAACCTGCTCGAGATTGCTGAGGCAATCTTCAAAGCTATGGCCAAACACTGAAAAATCATCCATGAAGACTTCAAGGATGTTTTCGACCATGTCACTGAATATGCTTAGCATGCACCGCTGAAATGTAGCCGGTGCATTACATAAGCCAAACGGCATTCGTCGGTAGGCAAAAGTACCGAATGGACAAGTGAATGTGGTTTTCTCCTGATCTTCAGGAGCAATTTCAATTTGATTATATCCACTGTATCCATCCAAAAAGCAGTAATACTTGTGACCCGCCACACGTTCTAGCATTTGATCCATGAATGGCAAAGGAAAATGGTCCTTTCGAGTCACAGTATTTAACTTCCTGTAGTCAATACACATCCTCCATCCAGTGGGGACACGTGTTGGTACTAATTCACCATCTTTGTTTGGAATGACCGTTATGCCTGCTTTCTTTGGAACTACTTGGGTAGGACTAACCCAAGGACTGTCAGATATCGGGTAAATCATCCTAACATTAAGTAGTTTAAGCACTTCCTTTTTAACTACTTCTTGCATGTTGGGATTCAGACGCCTTTGCATTTGCCTTGAGGGTTTAGCGTCATCCTCCAGATATATCTTATGCGTGCATATGGATGGGCTTATGCCTTTGAGGTCAGCAATTGTCCATCCCATAGCATCCTTATGCTTGGTCAGCATTTCTACTAGCTTACTTTCCTGTTCATGAGTTAAAGCAGATGAAATGATCACAGGATAAGTTTTTCCAGTCCCTAGGAATGCATATTTTAGCTCTTTGGGAAGCTCCTTCAATTCTAACTCCGGAAACTGGAAACTAGAGGGCATTACCAACTTGGTTTTAGGAGGCAATTGTTCATATGACATTACCCACATGCAATCAGCTCTATCCTCCTCTATCGTATCCATCATAAGACACGTCTGGTTCAGGTCAGCATCCAATGGGGTGGACTCTGCAGGCTGATAGATATCGCCAAATTGAGTCATCACAACTTCCAAAGGATCTTTGTAGTCGACCAAGTCAACTTCATCTTCAATGACCGTGTCTATATAATGAATTTCTTCCTCATCATCGTATTCTTCAGGTCGGGGATTAGAAAAAATCTTGATATTCAACGTCATGTTCCCGAATACGATAGTCATGATACCAGTTCTAATCTTGATTGTGGCATCAATAGTGTTGAGGAATGGACGTCCAAAGATAACCGGGATATGTGCACCAAGATTAGACACAGGTTCTGTGTCCAATATCACGAAATCAACCGGAAAGACAAAAGAGTCTATTTGGACAAGGACGTCCTCCAACACCCCTCTAGGGTACTTCACAGATCTGTCTGCCAATTGTAAAGCAACTCGAGTGGGTTTGAGTTCACCCAACCCTAGCTGTTTATAGACTGAATATGGTAGCAGGTTCAAGCTTGCTCCTAAATCGAGGAGTGCGTTATCTATCTTTTGATTCCCAATTCTGCATGAGACAGTAGGTGTACCGGGATCTTTGAGTTTTGGGGGCAACTCATTTTGAATGATCGCGCTTGCTTGGCATGCGACATACGCATGTTTCTTCACGCTTTGCCTCCTCTTGACCGTGCATAGATCTTTGAGATACTTAGCATAGGCCGGCACTTGCTTGATAGCATCTAGGAGTGGAAGGTTAATTTTAACTTGCTTGAACAATTCCAGAAACTCCTGATTCTTTGTCTCATTCTTGGGTTTCTTCAACCGTTGAGGATAAGGTGCAGGAAAGGGGCATTTTGGTGGTTCCTCCTTAACAGACTCCTTTCCAGGCCTTCGCTCAACTTCTTCCTCTACTCTAGGAGCTTCAATGTTTGCCTTTATTGCCTCGTCATTAGTAGACAGCTCCTCCTCTTGAGTAGATGGTAGCTCAACTTCTTCATCCACCACTTCCTCCTCTTTGTACACTTCGGGAGTGGACAGAGGCATGCTTTTCTCTATGATTTTTCTACTTCTCAATGTAGTCACAGCTTTAGCATGTTCTTGAGTGTTAGGACCATTGTTATGTCCCTTGGGGTTCGGAAGTGGTTGGGCAGGGAATGTTCCTCCTGAGCCCTCTTACCGTGCATCGATTCTCTCTAATGTGGCAGACAATCTACTCATCATCTGTATGAGTTGCTGCGTTAGATTGGCATTAGCAAGTGGCTCTTCCTCTTGTACCTTCTTGTGCGGCGGCACATAGGTATTGGCCTGTGGTGCATTGGAGGGTTGAGCTTGGTTATAATTATTGGTTCTGTTTTGATTGTATTTCTGGGACGGCCTATTGTTTTACCCTTGATATTGATTATTGTTGTAGGGATGCTGTTGATATTGATTTTGGGCCCCAGCATTATTTCTCCAATCAAAACCGGGGTGATTCCATCTATTGTTACTTTGAAAGTTATTGTTGGAATTCCCCGCCCCTCGAAAACCTTGCATGGCATTCATCTCTATAGGGGCTTGCTCTTGAAAGTATGGCACATTAGGACAATATTGAGTTATATGTCCCAACATGTTGCATGTGCCACATGGTTCTTCAGGCATGACTTGCCTAGAGCTCTCTCCTTTCATGCTTAACTCTTCTACCTTCTTTGCTAGCTCTGCATACTTAGTCATAAGGTGATTTTCACTGGTTAGCTGGTATAGGCTTTTCTCTTCTACACAGGATATCTGTGAGCGTGAGACATTGTCAGAATTTGACCATTCATGAGCGTATTCAGCTAACCATTTGAAATGAGCTTCGGCCTCTTCGGTGTTTTTACGCAGAAATGGTCCAGAGCTCATCGTTTCCACCAACTTCTTTGTTTCACCATTCAATCCTTGATAAAAGAAGCTGATAGTTCGCCATTTCTCAAACCCATGGTGTGGGCATGAGAGAAGCAAATCTTTGAAACGCTCCCACGCTTGTGTGAAGGTTTCATTGCTCTTTTGTTTATAGGAATTGATTTGACGCTGAAGGTCTGTGGTCATGCGAGTAGGATAGAATTTCTTTAGAAACGCGGTGCTCATCGCATGCCAGGTGAAAATTGAATTAGGTTTTAGGGAGTGGAGCCACGCCTTCGCTTTATCTTTCAAAGTGAAGGGGAATAGCATTAGATGTGTCACCTCCCTAGGACAATTTTGCGAGAATGTTTTGCAAACATCCTCGAAGTCAGTGATATGTAAATACGCCTTCTCACTTTCCATCCCATGAAAGGTGGGAAGCAATTGGATCATCCCATTGCGAAACTGAAATTCGCCATTATGCGGTGGGATTTGAATGCAAGAGGGCGTAGGTGCATGTTCTGGTTGCATGAGATCGCAAAGAGGACGGAGTGCCTCATCAATTGGTACCACAACATTGTCACCATTTTCACTCTGATGATCATCCATTGATGCAGTTGGAGTGACTATCGGGTTGATGGAACTATCAGAGTCAGAGCGGTAGAAAGGATTTCCAAAAATTCCTTCAATAGAATTATTGGACATGAACTAGGAGAGTCCCTAGGGTGAGAACTTACCTGAAAGAACTGAAAAGAAGAGAAAATAAAAATAGAAAGAGATGAAGAGTGACTGAGGTAATCTAAGGAATTGATCGTCGCCTTCCCCGGCAACGGCGCCAAAAAAACTTGACACGTGAAAAATCTTGTGCTCTCTTGTGCAATACCCAAGTGTAGGTAGACGTGCAAGTAGTAACTGGTAAGACCAGGTCGATCCCACAGGGAAGGTGTTAACCTATCGAATTAGACTATCCTCAAAGAAAACAAAATAAAATGTATAAGATTGAACGATGGTGCAGAACACAAAGTTCCACAGCTACGATTACTAATGAAAATAATTAAGATTAAATTAACGATCTAACTAGCTAGTTAAAACAGTACTTTAAATTAGGATGTTTGAATTTAAGGAAAAAGTGTTGGGATTACACGAATCCGCAGTAATCTAGCTGTCTACCATGCAGTTGCCTTGAAGCACAAAGGAGTACATTACCCACAGTTTTCCGTATTCCTCTAAAGATGGAGAATCCATGGCCCTTTCATGACCGGGACCATATCATCACAATTAAATTAAAATACGTAAAAGCGGTTTAATCCAATAGTTAAGACTCGCATCCTCAATGGTGTTAGCATTGAAGATGGTTTGCAAAATGTATTGAAAGAAAATGCCTTAGGGCCTTAGTTTTAAAAACTGTTTTGACAGACTGAGCATTTTTTGGGACAGAATGATAACAAATCTTAAAACAAAAAGGTCCTGGAATACTGCAGGAAACATCCCCAAGAATCAGGGAGTTCGATCGATCGACGCGCTTTCGATCGATCGAAGACCTTCATCCCTCAATCGATCGAACTGACTTCGATCGCTTGACTGTCACTGGTTCGATCGATCGAACTAACTTCGATCGATCGAACACAGCGATTACCCTGCTGCATGGCAGAAGCTGGAGATCACTATTTCATCGTGTTCTCCCAACCTGGAACTACTCAGACATCGTCTGGAGTGTCAAAGATTGATATTTAACGTACAAAAACATTAAAGCCTCGTTTGGTTGCGAGTTTTTCATAAAAACTATAAAATCTATGGATTTGAAAATATCTAGCATGTAACACTACGAGATGAGCGATTAAACTACGACTACCAAGTGCAGAATATAAATAGACAATATGTAAATAACCTGGAACGAAGAATACTTGTATTAAACTTAGAGAAATCCGGTCCACAATGTAAAACTCAATGGAAACCTACAAAACACAAGCAAACTCTCTATCTCTCTCTCTAAAACTGTAAAAATGTAAAGTGGGCGTCCCTCTAAACGTATACAATACACCTATATATAAGAAAACCAAAGAACTAGGGTTAAAAACCCGCATCTGCTGCGCACACGAATGTTACTGAAAATACCCCATTCGATCGATCGAACTGATCTCGATCGATCGAAACCTTGAGCCTCAAGCGCTTCAACTTTCTTTAAGCGATCGAACGCTCGATCGATCGAGCTGGGTTAGATCGATCGAGCTCCAAATTTCAGCTTTGACTTCTCTTGTTTTCATTCCAGCATTCCATTTATCCTGATATTCATCTGTTCAGTCCACACAGCAGTGATCTGCACAAACAACAGCTAAAACAATACAACTTATCATAGATTAATCATATTGTATGAAAATTAGCCTTGCAATGCAAATTGCAAATAAAACAGGAAGTTGTGATAAAAACTAATACTCCCTCCGTCCCATAATAAGTGTCCAAATTTCCTTTTTTAGATGTCCCACAATAAGTGTCCACTTTCTTAAATTGGCATATAGCTTTTATTTACTTTCCAAAACTACCCTTATAATAAAGACAAAGTAGCATTTATTTGTGACCTCAAAATAAGCAAAAAGTCAAACACCCATCACATCTAAGGGCAAAATTGGAAAGTGACCATTTAATGAACCAAAATAACTAAAATAATACAACTTTCTTAAACAATGTGCTAAATAGAAGTGGACACTTATTATGGGACGGAGGAAGTACAATTCTTCCTTTTAGCACGGTTGTATTTTACAAATACCTCCGCTTTGCACTACTCATCATCTTGATCTGTGCATTGTCAGCTCATTAATCATCATTAGTTCACCATAACTCTTATTCAGAATTTGTCGTGTTCATCGTCCCCTATAGATCAAGGAAAAACTTTTGTCATCAGCCCTCTTGATTAAGGCAAATCTATTGTCGTCAACCCTCTAGTTTGAGGCAAATTTTTTATTGTCAGCCCTTCTAAATTGAAGCAAATCTTTCATTATGGACCCTTTGGATTAAGGTAAGACTTTCGCATCCATCAGTTATCTCGGGCTACCCCATCTACTCTTTGATATCTGGGACTTCCACGTCCGTCAATCATTTTAGGGATTCCATGTCCATCATTAGTGCTTCCACGTCCATCAATCATCTTGGAGGCCTATATAGGCTTTTCGGACCGACCATTGCAAGATTTGATCAATCATGAGAGATTTAAAGATAGGTCCTGATTCTAGGTCAGCAGAATTTTATCAACCGTGAGGGATTCAAAGGTGGGTCCTAGGTCAGAAGTTAAGAAAGGTCCCTGAAGAATCCCTACCATCCCCAGAAGAAGTCTGAACCAAATTTCCTGATTGGTCATCATAAGAAATAGCCAATAATTGAAAAACACTGCCAACAGTCAAAAGACCACGACTCCTAGGGCAAGCATTATCTATTCATAATCCAAGGCTCTGTGTCCATTGGTTATCGTGAGCTTCCTCACTCATTTATCCAAAATCATAAGCTTCTTCAATTATCGTGAGCTTCCTCACTCCTTTGTCCGAAAATAGTGAGCTTTCTCACTTATCGTGAGTTTCCTCACTCATTTATCCAAAATCGTGAACTTCTTCACTTGTCGTGAGCTTTTTCACTCCTTCGTTCAAAATTGTGAGCTTTATCATTTATCGTGAGCTTTCTCACTCATCGTGAGCTTCCTCACTCCTTTATCCAAAATTGTGAGCTTCTTCACTTATCGTGAGTTTCCTCACTCCTTCATCCAAAATTGTGAGCTTCTTCACTCCAAAATTGTGAGCTTTCTAACTTATTGTAAGCTTCCGTACTTCTTTGTCTAAAGTTGTGAGCCCCTCTTACCTACCCATCGGTTATCGTGAGCCTCCTCGCTTATTGTGAATTTTCTCACCTGTCACTTATCGTGAGCTTCTCACTTATCGTGACCTTCCTCACCCCTTTATCTAAACATGTGAGCCCCCTCACCTACCCATCAGTTATCATGAGCTTCCCCGCCTATCGCTTATCGGAAATTCCCTCTCTTGTTGGCTATCTTGAACTTCCTCATCCATCGCTTGGTATCCAGGACTTCTGCATCCATCGGTTATCTTTAATTGCCATCCTCAAGGACCCCACATCCAGATCTATTCGCCCGTAAAGCACACTTCCCGTAATTTGTGAAGTTTACCCCAAAACCCATAATCTTTTCAGACTGTGGTTGGTACTGCATCGCAAGCACTAGCACAATACAAGCCCACTCAGAGTGGCATACCCCATAACTCTACCTCATGCTAGGATCATTAGAGCCACAAAAAGCATGCATAAAACCCATTAAGACTGGTAAATACACCGTAGTCATAATCGAATCACAACAAGACTCAATACACAACTCATATCACATCCATGCATTGCATATCATCCTCATAGCATGGCATCTGCCTGTCTTGTTTTGTATGTGTTTGTTTCTTTATGCCCTGAACAAAGTCCTGGTCTGATTCCTTTGGGATATGTAGGCAGCTCACGAAGAGTACAACCAGCACTGACCTCAACATCATCCTTGCATCTCTTGCAACGCTTTTATCCTAAATCTATAGCCTCCAAAAAGGCCTGTCTCTTTAAAGCTTTAGCACTCGCTTGAGACATGCGTTGCCTCGTAAGTTCATGCCAAAAAGGAGCAAACTATAGACACCGCATTTTTTGACTATCAAATTTAGGAGACCCATGACTTGGTGCTCAAGATGATCGAAAAAGACTTGAAAAGGACTCCTGGAAGTTAGTTTTATCTCTCAAGATGCACAGAATGACCAAAATACCCATGAAAGCCCAAAAACTCCCAGATTCGGATTAAAAGTTCTTAAAACATACTACGTCATAAGAAAAGTGGTAAAACAAGTTTTTGAAGCAAAATCGGATGAAATCGTCAGCTCCCAGAGACCCCTGGAAGTCTCAAAAGTTCCCGAAAAGTCCCCGTTGACTGGTTTGACCTAGGTTTGACCAGGGTTTGACCAAAATCATTGAAATTCACTGAAAAATTTCGAGATCATTCTAGATCCTGTGGAAAGTACTAAAATGAGTTTTAAAAGAAAATTGAATGAAAACATCAGCCCTTGAGGGCTCCTAGAGGTTCCCAAAACTTCCTGGAGGTCCTTTGTAGCCAGTTTGACCAAGAGTTGACTTTAAAACTGGATCACCGTATCATTTTTCAAATATTTTTCATGGATACTAGAGGTCAATACCTTTCCAATAGCATATCGCAAGTAATCCCTGGATTTAAAACGAATTTATTATGAATTTCTGAATGTGAAAAAGGCAATCAAATTGGATTTTATCGTGAATACCACAAAACTATTCAAAGTGACCTATCTCCAAACTAATTTGTATGTAAAGTAGACTCCATTATATTTCCAACGGTATATCACAACCTTAGTTTGGAGTTCACATGCATTTTTTTGTGAATTTTGAACAAAATAGGGCCTTTTAGCGAATACCGGAACCTCTGGGGGCCTAAAGGTAAATTTTTGGGCATCTGAGGAGCAGTGCCATGGTGGCACTAGGCCACTAATATGGTGGCACATGGTCAGTTTACCAGCGGTACTCAACCCCCACAGAACCCATTTTTGTAATTTATTTTAGGGGTCCAAATTAAATAATTAAAGACTAAAATGATGTAGTTTAATGTTCACATATGTTTGGGACCAATGGGAGCACTTTCTAAATCCCAAAATCACCCCAAATTGGCCTATATAAATCCACCTTTATTCTTCATTTTGGGGGCGCCAAGTACAAAGCTTGAGAAAGTTATAGAGAGAAAGATAGAGAGAGATATATAGGTTAGAAGAGAGAAAGTGAGCTTCTTTTCACTGATTTTCTATAAGAAAGTGAGTCCTACTCTTGTTTTCTTCCATTACCTCTATTATACTTCATATTCAAACCCTCCCCAACCACCGTTCTTGAGCAATCTTGAGTTAGGAAGCTACTTCCATATCCAAATATCAATATCTATGAGTGAAACACCAAGCTACAAATCCAAAATCACATTGATTATCATCTATTGATTGTTATTATGTGCTTGTTTATATAAATGTTCATTTCTTCTCACCTCATTTCTTTTTTATTTTTCTTTGATTACTTACATGCTTATCATCATCTAGATGACGTGTTGTTTGAGGAGAGTGAATCCTTATGGATAGTAGCTCTTGACCTCAAAGACATGTTTGATGGATGATGATTTTAACTTCAATACATTCATATGTATTCTTGAAGTCATATTCTCAAACAAAATTATGTTTGTGCAAGTAATATTGGGTGTTCTTGATATGAGTTCAATTTTGATATTTGAAGTGGTCATAACCTTCATTCAAATGCTAAAAATGCACTCTCATTTCAAAATCCCTCTAAAACCCCAACATTTGGATTCCAAGAAACAAGCCTTGATTTACCAAAAAATCTTCAAAACAATGAATGATCTAAGTTCAAAGATTTCTCTAGAACTCAATACTCAAAGGGTGATTATAAGACCACTTGGAAATTCTTCCTAACTCATTATAGAACACCTAGGATTTTTGGCGTGGCTTGAAAACACTTGGAAGGGTTCCATTTTGACCCAAACATTCCTTCCATACATTCTGTTTTTGCTGTCACAACAGCTTGGTTGACATTCAACTTATTTTTTAGAAAACATTTCCAAAAGGAGTGGTCTCAAATCATTTTTTCCTTGAACTTCAGTATCTTAGGGAACTTTTTGTATTATATGAACCTCTAGATATTTTATTTTCAGTTTCTAAGATATTTTGACATTTCAGTCAACAGTGCGGACTCTGTTTCTGAGTAACCTCTATTGTTTATATGATTTCTCTCAATCTGTAATAGTTATTGTATATTGGCTTTTTGGTATGTGTTCTAGACATAATATGGATGATCTCCATAAAACAGTCATGCATTCAAAACATTTCTAACCCCAAGTTACCATTTTTTACAAGATCAACTCACTATTCTGTCCTCTATTCACAGCAAGTATACTTTTACTTTCATTCTTTGATTTGATGCTCATATGTACTCCAAATTAGTTCATATCTTAGGAAGTATTCCATACTAAATTTGTACATACCCTATGATGATTTCCTTTATGCATTCATGCATACTCTAGACTTCTAAGTCACTTTAGAAAGTCTATGTACACAAACACACTACAACCTTTGCACATTACAAGACCATGCTTTGCATC
This sequence comes from Hydrangea macrophylla, assembly GCA_033977485.1. Taxonomy (NCBI): domain Eukaryota; kingdom Viridiplantae; phylum Streptophyta; class Magnoliopsida; order Cornales; family Hydrangeaceae; genus Hydrangea; species Hydrangea macrophylla. The sequence continues at coordinate 3,653,493 of CM066990.1, read as the reverse complement.
CATGCAAGGTTTGGGGTTTGTGACTCCTAATCTAAGGAGATAATAAGGAATGTACTTGATCATACGTTCATGTTCCCCTCAATCTAATCTTCCTTTCTTATCCATCCCGAGGATTGAGAGATCTTCTTTTCTCAAAGATCAACATGCATTATACTAGCTTGCTAAGCATATTTTGATTTCTTTGATTATTTTTTTCAAGAACAATCCATATCTCCTTAGATTAGGAAAAATTGATTACTCGATATGTGATCAGACTTTTTTTTTCCTAGGTTTGTTTGTGTGATCTTTCACCTTTACATTGTGTGGTATTTCGCTTAGATCTTATGAATGATATCTTATCTTTCGATCTTCCATTTCAAGTTTCTTAAGTGAAGTAATATACTATCATATTATTAATTGTCGAACCAAACATAGTATAAGATGATTATTTGGATGCTAATTAAGGCCTGTCGATAGACGGGGCGAGTTGAGGGTGTTTTAGTAGTGACAAAGGCTCCTTCCTCTCTCGTACCAAAACCCTGAGCCAAGTTCTTTGGTTATGAAGGTCGGTGCCCTTTATCCATTTGGGTGAGTCAAATTGGGTTTCTTGGCTCCCTAAAGACCAAGTGGTGACTCTGTATCTGTTTTCAACAAACCTTCTTTTTCTTTCTTTGATCCAAATCAATTTCAAACATACTGAAAGAGTGGACGACTGATGCCGCGTGTCCACATCTATGAATCAAAGTGTTTTATTACAATTACTAACTGGTTTGGGGGCAAAATCCCAACAAACTCCCACTAGCACTCACAACCAATTAGGATTACATCTAATGCTAGATTATGTCACATTAAACTAGGGTTACGGCATACTCTGTCTTCCCTAGGCATGAGCTATTCGACTACTTGATATCACAATTCAAATAAGCACTATTATACATAAATAATCTATACAAGCATAGCAAATATAGATTATTGAGCACATCATATTCAAAATGGATCTAAGACAAGAATAAAGTTTGAAAGCAATGATTTAATCAACAAAAGTATGATTTTATTATTCAAAATCCTCGAAACATGTAATCATCATCCATACATAACAAATCTAAAAGAAAAACATAAATAACACCCTATTACTTGGCTAGGGTTTCATTGAACCCCTAGATCTCGGTCTAGTTGGCCACGGATTCGAAGATTGGCAAGAGGTTGATGGTGGAGGCCATGCGAATCCTTGGTCTTTTTCTTCTTCTCCTTGCTTCTCCCTCTTCAATGGTTGTAGTTTCAGTTGTTGAAGAATGTGTATATTATTGTGTAACCCTCAATTTTACTTAAAAGAGGGTATATATAGATTTGGAACAGTTTTTGGAGGCTTTCCTAAACCTAATCGCACTAAAACTGCTGTATTTATGTTTCTGGATGTATTCAGCCAATTCAGATCGTACAGGGCTCTTCCGTACATTGACATATGCATTTTAAGTTTTTCAAGAGGTCACACGTGCAAACCGTTCTCACGCAATGCTGCAAAATCGCACGAGCTGGCCGCTCCAGTGAAATGATCATTTTCTAGCTTTTCTATGATATTTTCATATTTGTGTGGCGATCGTAGAATTACAATAACGTTTAACTCGAACCTCATATTGACTTATCATTTGCTTCCACGAGTCCGTAACTCGAAGATCTACATTTTTTATTATAGGAGAAAATTTTCAAATCAAATTCTTCATTGTTAAAAATGCAATTTACCGAGGCTGCCACTGTCTTCAGCTTTCACCGAAATCTCCTTTTGAGCAAAGAATGTCTTCTAAAGCCAATAATAATTGGATTTTAGTGTATTTTCATGTCAAAGCTCCAAAACCTCTAAAACATAGAATACTTATTAAAAATAATTAATAACTAATTGAAGTGGGCTGACAAAGTGTATCTTTAGGACTATAAACGGGAACTATTCATTCCCGATCAGAAAATATCTTGCCCTTTTCTATTTATAGGAAAAAGTCTCAGAAGTTATGTTCCTACGAGTTCTTAGAACTTCTAATTATTCTCCCAAACGTCTTAAATGTCCAAGTTATGGCTTCACTCGTGAAAATCTATAATTCATAAAAGTTTCACCTAAGTTCCATTTGGGTCCATAATTACTTTCCGACAACTATTTTTGTGGAATTTCTATATAACCTACCTTTTATGCAACGTATCACTTACGTTAACTCTGTATCATTTAGAATGATCTTTAACAAGATTAAAACTATCATAAAATATGCAAAATAGGTATGTTTACTATCTATAAATACCAGATATAGTCAAATAACATTTAATCACATAAATGTCATTTAAATCTTGCAAATTCCTCTTGGGTTACTAAATTTCTGTGTCCTCGATTGACACCCATCGTTGACCCACAATCAACCTCATTCACAATTATCAATCAACATTAATAAATTTTGAGAAATCAATTATTGCATTTTAAAACAAAAGATTTTTCGAGACTGTGTGACAACTCTCCTATCCAAAAAGAAAGTTTGTCCCCAAACTTATACTGTGGATATCGCAGGTTTTCCTTTCTTTACCCACAGCTTTTCAAAATCAATTTCTAAAAACAAATGAGTCACCACTTAATTTTTAAAAGGAAAATTAAGAAACCATTTTGAAGCAAACTGATCTTTTGCGAAACCAAAGATAAATCGGGTCCGGGGATTATGGAATGAAAGGGGAAGGAGCCCGGCGGACTAAAACACCCCCTTTCATCCTATCTCACGATAGGCCTCTACTCAACATCCTTTTTAATCAAGTTAATAATCTAAGCATGCCCTCAATTAATACATATATAGGTATACATAACACAAGCATGTTGAAAATGGTGTAAAATTTACGGCAAAATATCATTCATAAGCCACGTAATTCAAGTAGCAAGCAACATGATATGCAATAGAGAACTAGAAAACATACCAGGGATCTGGCCGCGAATATTAAACGTGCAATGCATGCAAGAACAAAATAAATCTATGAAAAGGTCTCTAACACATATATACACATAAGGCAAAACCTAGGCTAAGGTGTCGCACACGGAGTCGAAAATCAATTCAAAATCAAGGGAATAAATAAACTAGAGAAGAGATGAGAAATTGTACCTCAAATGCGCTACAAAACAAAGATTAGTCCACATGCTTTAGACAAGATATAATATCAAAGAGTAATTAATCATAAGTCATGTTCAACTAGATTCAACTAAGACAAGAGATAAGTCCTACTTATGAATATTATCATGTATCAATGAATGCATGAATATGACCAAGAATGAGATATGAATTTATTCACTAATTTGGATTCCTAAGCCTCTGGGTTTAATCTAAATTATCATTATTCAAAACATGGTTTAAGTCCTAAGACATTAGGAGACCATTTGGGTTGAAATAAATAAGATTAGACAAAAACAGTAGCAGTTTTTTATGAATTACAGAGAGCAGACCAGATGTTCACAAATAGGAATTAAATACTTCCACTGGTTGGATCTTAATGCTTTTTGGATATGTTATGCCTCTGTGAGTCTAGTTTCTAACCCAAAAAGAAAATCAAGGTTTGAACGGTTAGATCTCCGGGAATATGGAAAACACTAGACCTCACTCAGGATTTTACAACTCTCTGTCCAAAGATCTTGTATGATTTTTTAAAAATAGCAAACAAATCTGAATTTCTTCATTCTTTTTAGGGAACCTTCCTAACACATTAAGGGTATTATAAACAATTAGTAGAGGTCATGAAAACTTGGTTAGAGCTCTGATCTATCAATTGTAAAACCGGTTTGCTGTTCTGAAACTATTCTGAAATTCTAGACAGATTGTGGTTGACTCACAAAACCCATGATCAAACCATTCTAAGCATAAACTCTTACCAAAACAAAATTTACAGTGGTAAAACAATGTGTTATTGACACTTTCCCGTTGGTTTCACTTAATTTCAACGGTTAGATTTCGAACTAAAAAACTTTGATCAAAAACAGTTCGTGAACTCACTGTTTTTATTTTGCTAGTTCAACTTTATTTGTTAACCCCAACTATTAAATCATGAAGTTGGACTTAAACTAAACCATGTCTTCTAACATTTAATGGTCATTGAAGACTAAGGACATCTTTAGACCTATGGATTTTTGATGAACTATGAAATGGACTTTACAAAATCCCAAACAATGAACTCAAACTCATGAATCAAAACTTGAGTTCAAATCATTACTCCTACCACTTGGTGGTCATTGGAGGCTAAAGACACACATACATGGAGGTTTTGGATGAAGCATGAAGAACTTCTCAAAACCCAAGGAAAAGATTAGTCCAAGCCATAGAGATGGACTTAAACTAAAACATTTCTCCTACCATTTGATGGTCATTGGAGACTAAAAAAGCAAATCTACTCTAATCTCCATGGAATATAGTATGAATTCCATAAGATTCATAGTAAAGAGATCCTAGTCATGAGTTGATACTAGCATCTCACCAACTATGTGTAGATTATAATCATGATTCATTTTAATCTCCATGTGGATCATAAGATCATAGGAAACTAAGGAATCAAATTCAAAGAGTTTCAATGAGATATGGAAGATCTCATGAACCTTATGAATGAAGTAGAAATAAAGGAAATCAAAGTTTTATTTAGGAACACAAATTCTTCAAAACTAATTTATCTCAAACCCAAGGCATTAATCAGATCCAAATTAATGAAGTGGTATGAGGTTCAATCACAAGTTCTTGGTGGTGTGTGATGAAATGGGGTAAGAAGAGAGGTTTTGAAAATGTGAAAAGTTCCTAGATCTAAGAACTTGTGATTGAATTATTATATATATATATTGGAAGGCTTTACCTCTAGATCTTCTCAAAACTTGTAGAGATGTTGAATTCCTCAAGCTTTTCCTCTTCTTCTTCCTCAAGCTTCAAGCTCCTTCAATGGTGATTTGATGGTTAGGTAGAGTTTTTGTGGGATTTGGGTAAAATAATTGGTAGAGTTTCTCTCTCTATATTTCTCTCCTGTAAAGCTCTCCCAATATTTATCTATACAATTCAAGTGTCTCCCCCCCCCCCCCAAATGAGAGAAAATGGTTTTTTTATAGACTTTCATTATCTTAGGGGCTAAGATAAGGGTAGATAGGTCAATTTGTGGTGGGTTAGGAATATTCTATGGCATCTCTAATTCTCCATGGCACTTCTATGTAATTCCAATAAACTTGAAAGGCATTTAAGTTGGCTAGAATAAAGAAACATTCTAGAGCATCTTCAAAACACATGGGAGATTAGTGCCCAACAAAGGGCTTTTTGGGTATTTCTTAGATAAGGAATATGCCAAGGGATCTCTAACTCTCCAAATCACATGGGCTACTTTCTTTTATTATTTTCCTTTTCCTATATATATATATATATGTATAGACACATTTTTTATTTTAAATCTAAATTAATCATATGAGTTACCAAATAGTATATTTTTTTCTTTTTAAATCTAAATAAAATACAGGAAACAATGTTATTTTTATAAAATATAACAATAATTATTATTATTCAATCTATTCTATTTTTTTTTTAGAAAGTAACCTATGATCCAGTGAGCTCAAGACAGATGGTCAGTGATTGGCCAAATCTAGGGATATTAGGAGCAAGGTTTGGGAACTTGAAGCTTTTCAGAAGTCGAAGCGATGAACTTGAAGAAAATCGTCGGGACATTATTCATCATTGATTTCTAGAGATAAATCCCCCTAAGTTTAATAGTTCGGTCAAAATTGGGATGTCTACAGTTTGCCCCTCTTCGGCAAAGCTTGTGAAGCAACGCGTATCACAAGTGAATGTCGAAGCCTGTGTGAACACAAGCCTTTGACCGGGCTATTGAACTTAGGTAAAAATAAAATGCGTTGCAAAACATTCGCAGAGACGGTCGGTGCTGGTCGTGCTCGGTGGCGAGCTGCTTACGTATCTCGATGGGAATCAGACCAGGACATAGTTCGGGTAAGGGACCGCACACAAATGTAAATAATCACACGGATGAATGCTCCTATCTTATCGTGATGCACACGGTCATGCAAATTTACGTCTTATGCTCCCAAATGCGATGATCCTGAGTCACGTTGCTTTTCCTATTATCAGAAATACACCCTATACGTTGAATTATCCTATTATGATCGCGTTCTATTCTAAAAACATCATGATGGATGTATGCATGCTCTATGTGAGTTTTTGAGAATCGTCTGATTGGCTGAGATGCGCTTTGCGTCTTAGACTCCGGTGCCGAATCAGGAAATGTGCTGAAAGACTGAGATGCGCTTCGCGTCTTATACTCCGGTGTCTTGAGGATCATCTGATTGGCTGAGATGCGCTTTGCCTCTTAGACTCCGGTGCCGAATCAGGAAATGTGCTGAAAGACTGAGATGCGCTTTGCGTCTTATACTCCGGTGTCTTGAGGATCATCTGATTGGCTGAGATGCGCTTTGCGTCTTAGACTCCAGTGCCGAATCAGTAAATGTGCTGAAAGACTGAGATGCGCTTCGCGTCTTATACTCCGGTGTCTTGAGGATCATTTTATTGGCTGAGATGCGCTTTGCGTCTTAGACTCCAGTGCCGAATCAGGAAATATACTGAAAGACTGAGATGCGCTTTGCGTCTTATACTCCGGTGTCTTGAGGATCATCTGATTGGCTGAGATGCGCTTTGCGTCTTAGACTCCGGTGCCGAATCAGGAAATGTGCTGAAAGACTGAGATGCGCTTTGCGTCTTATACTCCGGTGTCTTGAGGTTCATTTGATTGGCTGAGATGCGCTTTGCGTCTTAGACTCCGGTGCCGAATCAGAAAATGTGCTGAAAGAATGAGATGCGCTTCGCGTCTTATACTCTGGTGTCTTCCAAGATATGAGATGTTTTTGCAGAAAAGTCAGAATCGCTCCAGATTCGATGACCCCAGATTCGCTCGGTATTCAAGGGTAATTTTTATTTTTCTTTCCCTTTTGAGAACAGTCACGCGGACTTAAATAATTCATTTTTCTATTTTCAAAGATTTGGAGTTGCGCAGACTCGAAAATTCATTTTCTATTTTCAAAGATTTGGAGTCGCGCAGACTCAAAAATTCATTTTCTATTTCAAAGATCGGGAGTCTCGCAGACTCGAAATTCATTTTTATTTCAAAGATTAGGAATCGCGTGGATTCGGAAATTCTTTTTCTATTTACAAAGATTGGGAGTCGTATTAACATTAAGATTTCACATTTCCCAAACACGGAGTCATGCGGACTCATGAACTCAAAGGAGCCAAATAAGGCTTAAGTACTTGATGGTGATGATGATGACATTGATGATGATGCTGATGAATTGTACTAGGAACCTTGACATCGAAATGAACTCGTTTGGATGAGCTTATCACGAGTATGGATTTGCCACGGAAGTGGGCTTATGAGGTGTGTTTGCCACGAAGTGGGCTTATGTGAATGAACTTGCCATGAGCGTTGGCTTGGCTAAAAGAGTGCCACCAGGGTGGGCTTGCATGGATGATGTTGCCATGCTTATGATGGCGGTCACCACAAAATGGGCTTTTGATGAGAGGGTGCCATATGAATGGGCTTATGATGGGGTTGCCACGAAAGTGGGCTTATGATGGTGGTTACCATAAAAGTGGGCTTTTGATGGGGTTGCCACAAAAGTGGGCTTATGATGGTGGGTGCCATATGAATGGGCTTATGATGGGGTTGCCACAAAAGTGGGCTTATGATGGTGGGTGCCATATGAATGGGCTTTCGAAAATAATTGCCACGAAAGTGGGCTTTGTAGAAAATGATTCCCTGCATCTGCAGACCCTTGGAAATTTTTTTTGTTTTTTTTTTATTAAAAAAATAAAAAATTTTAAAAAAGGAAGCCACCTATGCCCCTAGCCTTGGACCCTTCATATTTCCACTTTAGCATTGTGTTGTGATAGTGTTTAAGACTCCTGCTTGTATTGCCCTTGGGATGCTCATGGAGACCTTTCAAATCTTTATTAATTATCTTAAACCCATACATTTGAGACCATTATTGACTCATCAAAGGAGGACAAACTTGACAAAGTATTTACACAAGACGACTGACTCAAACTTTGTATTATTGTGAATCAATGTGCTTTCTTCGTGAATAATGTATCATCCCATCTTTCATTTATTCATTATCTTATAATGGAAGTACTTCACCGACAAATCTAAACTCTGAAGATTCTCCCTTTTCGAATTTGCTAATTCTTTGCCTATCCAGAGTGTGCTTCAAATTAGTGCTTTAGCTTATAGAATAAAAGACATTCTATTTCAATACATTCACAATAAACCTGACTACTTGAGAATTTGTCTCTGACATAGAAGGATTTTGGTAAACGAAGTTTGCCCCTAGTTTGAATAGGACTTGGAGGCATTGCTCCTGAGATTAAATGTGGTTTTCAGCAAACGAAGTTTGCCCCTCGTTTGGCGATATATATGTGGATTTAGGCAAACTTACGCAAGTTTGCCCCTAGTTTGAAGGAAGGAAACCAAAGGCATAAAGGGTGATGCTTATGGTTTAGGGATGGTTATGGACCGAGAACCCTGGAAGGTTCGCCTACTTATCCGCGAACGGGAATCAGGTGCAAAGTAGTTCGGCCAAGGCCTGCATGAAAGATGCCATAAGATGGCGAGGGTGGCGACCGAACCAGGTAGGCTGCCTACGTATCCCCGAGTGGGAATCAGGTCGAAACGTAGTTCATCAACTCTGGAGGTTTTGAAAGAATAAGGCTTCAAGAATTGGTGGGCTTTTCGAGCTATGTTTTCATTTGAGTTCAATGAGTGCCCTTTCTGGGCAAATTTCTTAAACAGATTCCTTGTGGTAGCTTTTGAACAAGATGATGAGAAGATGAACTACTTCTCCCTTTTATTTATTTATTTTTTTTTATTTTCCTCTTCTCTCTCTCCTTTTATTTATTTATTTATTTATTTTTTGGCGGTTGATTCTTTTCACCTTTTCACTAGCCAGTCAATCTTTACAACCCTCATAATACATCGTGTTTTAATCATACTCTATCATACTCACAAAGCAATATCAAAGATATCTCCCCATTGTTTTAGGCTCTCTTAGCCATCGGGTCTCTCCCAAAAATTTTTTGAGACTACTTGATACTTTCAAATCTCTCTTTTCATTTCTAATTTCTTTTCTTTATTTAGAACAACACAAAGTCTTGAGATAATTCATGTGCCAATGATGTACTTTGAAGTGCTCAAGAATTTCTTAATCTTTTTTTTTATTTTTATTTTTATTTTTATTTTTTATTTTTTCTACCTCACTATCTCTTATTCTCTTCATGATTTTGACTGGCCAGGATTCGGATTTTGAAATCAACACGCTTTTTTTTTTTTTTTTGCTCTAACTTTTGCCTAGGCGCCCTTTCGGGTTTTCATCCTAGCGAGCTCCTTTTTTTTTTTCTTTTTCTTTTTTCTTTTTCTCCCTTTTTTTTTTTTTTTTTTTGGAAGAAGAAGTTCATTTAAAATATTTGGCTACCATCAAGGATCAAGTTATGGCTTTGGACTGGTTGAGCTCATCTTTTAGGCTTGGTATTTGAGAAAAGGGGATGGTGAGCATGCTTCAAGTTCCAAGTTCATCTTTTTAAGATTAAGCAAGAGCATCTTTAAATTCTTAAAGTAAAGCTAATCAATTCTCTACTCCTCCTTGATTTTGGCACAAAATTTGCTTTGATCACTTGGGGATCCTTTTCAATGCAAAGATTTATTAACAAAGTATTTTCCATGATCGTTTGAAAAAGTAAATATTTTTTTTTTGGCTTAATGATCCATTCATTCATGACTTAACACATTGAATCACGTGAAAATGAGGTTTTATTCAACTAGTAGAGAAAGAGGATTATATCACTCGACTCGATAAAAAGAGACTTGAAAAATAAACTCGATAATCGACTGACTCAAAGACTTGACTAGACTTGACACTTGACTCCTACTTGACATGACTCGATTACCAGACTAGACTTGACTTGGTCTCAATTGGAGTGTCATAGATGATTTTCAATTTATTAGATTTTCAAGAGCATCCACATTTGCATTAGCAGCAGTATTTCCAAACACTATCACCTCACTAGAATCATTTGAACCTTGGGTTCATCACTCTCCAACAGCATGTGTGCAAAACATATTCTCTTCTAAATCAAGAAAGATGAACCCAAGAAGATTAGAAGTGTCCTCACTAGGGGATCTAGTTGTTCCACTCTTTCTACAAATTCAACAACATACATAGGTAAAAGGTCCGCATGCAGAATTTATTTTCAGGAGGCAAGGGATTTTGAGGAACTATTGGATTACTTTCTGAATTTGTATTTTACATGCATGTAATGACGTTGACTGACATGATGAAAGTGCCAAAATGTACATGCTTTGATGATTAAATGCATGCACCGCACACATGGCACAAGGATGAAATGCAAGTGTGTGTGTGTGTGCCTATTCTATATGCCAAAGAAAAGAAAATCCTAATTCTAACACATAAGCACATAAAATCTTTATTCATGTCAAGTGCGCTAATTTCTCCTTTTACTTGTGATCCTCACTACCCCTTCAATGATTGGGTATGCATGTATTTTTTTTAAATTTATTTGGAAAGCATTTCTTGGATGATAAAATCTTGAGAGTTCTTTTGAAAATGAGGATGTTAAACATTCCTCAACAAAAATGATTGGATTGGATTTTTTTTCAAAAACAATTCCCAATATTTTTTTTTTGATTTTTTCTTTAGAAAATGATCATGTGAAAATGTACCTTAACAAAGGTAATTAATTTGGAGTTTTAATCAAAAGAAGTGAACTCCAAAGAATTTTTTTTTTCGAAAGGGTGATCGAAAACCTTGGGGAAAAGATAGTAAAATCTGTTTTCTTTCAAAGATGGACTTAAAACTCTTTGGGCAGGAGGATCACATGATCGGATTATCATCGTACTTTCCATGAATTTGGATACATACAAGGTCAATGATGCTTAGCTAAACATGATATAAGAGATGTAATCTTGTAATCAAGGTTCAACATGTTCCCCTGATGTCGTGGGACACGAGGGGAATTGCTCAAAAGTGATTAAGAGTTTACACATCTTCTATCAGGCAAGTATCGTCATCATCTCAAGTAATCCCTTCCGGGCATACAAAACTTCCCAGCACATAACCCTAATCAAGAATTGAATTCCTAATTTTGAAAGGTTCTATGGAAACTACTATGCAAAGGCCGGGTTTTGGTCAAATAAGGGACCCTTGACACACACCCAATAGGATGCTTCATATACCAAAACATGGTACGAGATCAAGGGTGATCATACGGCCCCATGATGGCTTGACCGACCGGGTTGCCCCGAGCCTCCAAGGTCATAGTTCCGTGCAATCGACTGGCGAGACATGCAAGTGCAATGCAACAGGCACACAAAAATTAATTAACTCGATTAAAAGGACGCTTTCAAGTCTAATCCTCGAGTGAACCCAAAATCAGAAATTCTGGTCTGCGAAACCAGAGAATCTGGGTTCGATCCCCAGCAGACTCGCCAGATTGTGGATATCGCAGGTTTTCCTTTCTTTACCCACAGCTTTTCAAGATCAATTTCTAAAAACAAATGAGTCGCCACTTATTTTTTAAAAAGAAAATTAAGAAACCATTTTAAAGCAAACTGATCTTTTGCGAAACCAAAGATAAACCGGGTCCGGGGATTATGGAATGAAAGGGGAAGGAGCCCGGCGGACTAAAACACCCCCTTTCATCCTATCTCACGATAGGCCTCTACTCAACATCCTTTTTAATCAAGTTAATAATCTAAGCATGCCCTCAATTAATACATATATAGGTATACATAACACAAGCATGTTGAAAATGGTGTAAAATTGCTAACGGCAAAATATCATTCATAAGCCACGTAATTCAAGTAGCAAGCAACATGATATGCAATAGAGAACTAGAAAACATACCCGGGATCCGGCCGCGAATATTAAACGTGCAATGCATGCAAGAACAAAATAAATCTATGAAAAGGTCTCTAACACATATATACACATAAGGCAAAACCTAGGCTAAGGTGTCGCACACGGAGTCGAAAATCAATTCAAAATCAAGGGAATAAATAAACTTGAGAAGAGATGAGAAATTGTACCTCAAATGCGCTACAAAACAAAGATTAGTCCACATGCTTTAGACAAGATATAATATCAAAGAGTAATTAATCATAAGTCATGTTCAACTAGATTCAACTAAGACAAGAGATAAGTCCTACTTATGAATATTATCATGTATCAATGAATGCATGAATATGACCAAGAATGAGATATGAATTTATTCACTAATTTGGATCCCTAAGCCTCTGGGTTTAATCTAAATTATCATTATTCAAAACATGGTTTGAGTCCTAAGACATTAGGAGACCATTTGGGTTGAAATAAATAAGATTAGACAAAAACAGTAGCAGTTTTTTATAAATTACAGAGAGCAGACCAGATGTTCAAAAATAGGAATCAAATACTTCCAATGGTTTGATCTTAATGATTTTTGGATATGTTATGCCTCTGTGAGTCTAGTTTCTAACCCAAAAAGAAAATCAAGGTTTGAACGGTTAGATCTCCGGGAATATGGAAAAAACTAGACCTCACTCAGGATTTTATAACTCTCTGTCCAGAGATCTTGTATGATTTTTTAAAAATAGCAAACAAATCTGAATTGCTTCATTCTTTTTAGGGAACCTTCCTAACACATTAAGGTTATTATAAAAAATTATTAGAGGTCATGAAAACTTGGTTAGAGCTCTGATCTATCAATTGTAAAACCGGTTTGCTGTTCTGAAACTATTCTGAAATTCTAGACAGATTGTGGTTGACTCACAAAACCCATGATCAAACCATTCTAAGCATAAAATCTTACCAAAACAAAAATTACAGTGATAAAACAATGTGTTATTGACACTTTCCCGTTGGTTTCACTTGATTTCAACGGTTAGATTTTGAACTAAAAAACTTTGATCAAAAACAGTTCGTGAACTCACTGTTTTTATTTTGCTAGTTCAACTTTATTTGTTAACCCCAACTATTAAATCATGAAGTTGGACTTAAACTAAACCATCTCTTCTACCATTTAATGGTCATTGAAGACTAAGGACATCTTTAGACCTATGGATTTTTGATGAAGTATGAAATGGACTTTACAAAATCCCAAACAATGAACTCAAACTCATGAATCAAAACTTGAGTTCAAATCATTACTCTTACCACTTGGTGGTCATTGGAGGCTAAAGACACACATACATGGAGGTATTGGATGAAGCATGAAGAACTTCTCAAAACCCAAGGAAGAGATTAGTCCAAGCCATAGAGATGGACTTAAACTAAAACATTTCTCCTACCATTTGATGGTCATTGGAGAATAAAAAAGCAAATCTACTCTAATCTCCATGGAATATAGTATGAATTCCATAAGATTCATAGTAAAGAGATCCTAGTCATGAGTTGATACTAGCATCTCACCAACTATGTGTAGATTATAATCATGATTCATTTTAATCTCCATATGGATCAGAAGATCATAGGAAACTAAGGAATCAAATTCAAAGAGTTTCAATGAGATATGGAAGATCTCATGAACCTTATGAATGAAGTAGAAATAAAGGAAATCAAAGTTTTATTTAGGAACACAAATTCTTCAAAACTAATTTATCTCAAACCCAAGGCATTAATTAGATCCAAATTAATGAAGTGTTATGAGGTTCAATCACAAGTTCTTGGTGGTGTGTGATGAAATGGGGTAAGAAGAGAGGTTTTGAAAATGTGAAAAGTTCCTAGATCTAAGAACTTGTGATTGAATTATTATATATATATATATATATTTAAAGGCTTTACCTCTAGATCTTCTCAAAACTTGTAGAGATGTTGAATTCCTCAAGCTTTTCCTCTTCTTCTTCCTCAAGCTTCAAGCTCCTTCAATGGTGATTTGATGGTTGGGTAGAGTTTTTGTGGGATTTGGGTAAAATAATTGGTAGAGTTTCTCTCTCTATATTTCTCTCCTCTAAAGCTCTCCCAATATTTATCTATACAATTCAAGTGTCTCCCCCCCCCCCCCCCCCCCCCCAAAATGAGAGAAAATGATTTTTTTATAGACTTTCATTATCTTAGGGGCTAAGATAAGGGTAGATAGGTCAATTTGTGGTGGGTTAGGAATATTCTATGGCATCTCTAATTCTCCATGGCACTTCTATGTAATTCCAATAAACTTGAAAGGCATTTAAGTTGGCTAGAATAAAGGAACATTCTAGAGCATCTTCAAAACACATGGGAGATTTATAGACACCCCAATTTTGACCGAACTATTAAACTTAAGGGGATTTATCTCTAGAAATCAATGATGAATAATGTCCCGACGATTTTCTTCAAGTTCATCGCTTCGACTTCTGAAAAGCTTCAAGCTCCCAAAACTTGCTCCTAATATCCCTAGATTTGGCCAATCACTGACCATCTGTCTTGAGCTCACTGGATCATGGGTTACTTTCTAAAAAAATAGAATAGATTGAATAATAATTATTATTATATTTTCTAAAAATAACATTGTTTCCTGTATTTTATTTAGATTTAAAAAGAAAAAAATATACTATTTGGTAACTCATATGATTAATTTAGATTTTAAAAAAAAAAAAGAAAAAAATGTGTCTATACATATATATATAGGAAAAAGAAAATAATAAAAGAAAGTAGCCCATATGATTTGGAGAGTTAGAGATCCCTTGGCATATTCCTTATCTAAGAAATACCCAAAAAGCCCTTTGTTGGGCACTAATCTCCCATGTGTTTTGAAGATGCTCTAGAATGTTCCTTTATTCTAGCCAACTTAAATGCCTTTCAAGTTTATTGGAATTACATAGAAGTGCCATGGAGAATTAGAGATGCCATAGAATATTCCTAACCCACCACAAATTGACCTATCTACCCTTATCTTAGCCTCTAAGATAATGAAAGTCTATAAAAAAACCATTTTTCTCTCATTTTGGAAGGGGGGAGACACTTGAATTGTATAGAGAAATATTGGGAAAGCTTTAGAGGAAAGAAATATAGAGAGAGAAACTCTACCAATTATTTTACCCAAATCCCACCAAAACTCTACCCAACCATCAAATCACCATTGAAGGAGCTTGAAACTTGAGGAAGAAGAAGAGGAAAAGCTTGAGGAATTCAACATCTCTACAAGTTTTGAGAAGATCTAGAGGTAAAGCCTTCAAATATATATATATATAATTCAATCACAAGTTCTTAGATCTAGGAACTTTACACATTTTCAAAACCTCTCTTCTTACCCCATTTCATCACACACCACCAAGAACTTGTGATTGAATCTCATGACATCTCATTAATTTGGATTTAATTAATGCCTTGGGTTTGAGATAAATTAGTTTTGAAGTATTTGTGTTCCTAAATAAAACTTTGATTTCCTTTATTTCTATTTCATTCATGAGGTTCTTGAGATCTTCCATATCTCATTGAAACTCTTTAAGTTTTGATTCCTTAGTTTCCTATGATTTTATGATCCATATGGAGATTGGTCATAATCTACACATAGTTGGTGAGATACTAGTATCAACTCATGACTAGGATCTCTTTACTATGAATCTTATGGAATTCCTACTATATTCCAAGGAAGATTAGAGTAGAGTTGTTTTTTTTTAGTCTCCAATGACCATCAAATGGTAGGAGAAGTACTTTAGTTTGAGTCTATCTCTATGGCTTAGACTAATTCCTTCCTTGGGTTTTGGGAAGTTCTTCATACTTCATTCAAAACTTACATGTATGTGTGTCTTTATCCTCCAATGACCACCAAGTGGTAGGGGTAATATTTTGAACTCAAGTTTTGGTCCATAGGTTTGAGTTCTTTATTTGAGGATTTTGTGAAGTTCATTTCAATACTTCATCAAGATCCATAAGTGTCCATATATGCCTCATAGTCTTCAATGACCATCAAATGGTAGAAGAAGTAGTTTGGTTTGAGCCCCAACTTCATGTTCTAATAGTTGAGGCCAATCAATAAACTTGAACTAGCAAAATGAAACAGTGGGTTCATAAACTGTTTTTGATCAAGGATTTTTAGTTTGAAATCCGACCGTTGGAATCGAATGAACGGGAAAATGTTCACAACACATTGTTTTACCACTGTGATTTTTGTTTTAGCAAGATCTTGTGATTAGAAGGGTTTGATCATGGTTTTTGTGAGCTAATCATAATCTGTCCAGAGTTCTAGAATACTTTCAGAATAATAAGTTCGTTTTGAAATTAATAAATCAGAACCTTAATTAAGTTTTTGGGGTCTCAAATAATTTTTTATAAGTACCTTAATGTGTTAGGAAGGTACCCTAAAAAGATCTAAGTATTTCTCATTTTTTTACTATTTTTAGAAAATCATACAAGATCTCTGGACAGAGAGTTGCAGAATCCTGAGTGAGGTCTAGTATTTTCCATATTCCCGGAGATCTAACCGTTGAAATCTTGATTTTCAAGTTGGGTTAGAAACTAGACTCACAGAGGCATGACATATCCAAAAATCAATAAGATCCAACCGTTGAAAGTATTTTATTTCCATTTTTGAACGTCGGGTCTGCTCTCTGTAAATCACAAAAAACTGCTACTGTTTTGGTCTAATCTTTTTTATTTCAACTCAAATGGTCTCTTAATGTCTTGGGACTCAAACCATGTTTTGAAAAATGATAATTTAGATTAAACCCAGAGGCTTAGGGATCCAAATTAGTGAATAAATTCATGTCTCATCCTTGTTCATAATCATTCATTCATTCATGTACATTGATGCTTATAGTTAAAACTAGTTCTTGGATGAAGTTGGACTTAGTTGAATTTAATTGAACATGACCTATGATTAATTACCTTTTGATATTATATCTTGTCTAAGGCATGTGTACTAACCTTTGTTTTGTAGCACTTTGAGGTACAATTTCTCAACCCTTCTCTAGTTTAATCGATTTTATTGATTTTAATTGATTTTTCGACCCCATGTGCGACACTTTAGACTAGGTCTTGCCTTATGTGCTTATATGTGATAGAGACATTTTCTTAGGATTTCTATTTTTGCATGCATTGCACGTTTGATATTCGCGGCCGGATCCCGGGTATGTTTTCTAGTTCTCTATTGCATATCATGATGTTTGCTAGTTGAATTATGTGACTTATGAATGATATTTTACCGTTAGCAATTTTGCACCCTTTCAACATGCTTGTGTTATGTATACCTATATATGTATTAATTGAGGACATGCTTAGATTAATAATTTGATTAAAAAGGATGTTGAGTAGAGGCCTATCGCTAGATAGGATGAAAGGGGGTGTTTTAGTCCGTCGGGCTCCTTCCCCTTTCATTCCATAATCCCCGGACCGAGTTTATCTTTGGTTTCGCAAAAAATCAGTTTGCTTTTAAAATGGTTTCTTAATTTTTCCTTTTAAAAATTAAGTGGCGACTCTTTGAAAATTGAAAATATTTGTTTTAAAAGTGGGTAAAATTTGAATAACCCTGCGATATCCACAATCTGGCGACTCTGCTGGGGATCGAACCCAGAATCTCTGGTTTCGCAGACCAGAATTTTGATTTTGGGTTCACTCGAGGATTAGACTTGAAAGCATCCTTTTAATCAAATTAATTAATCTTTGTGTGCCCGTTGCATTGCACTTGCATGTCTCGCCAGTCGATTGCACGGAACTATGACCTTGGAGGCTCGGGGCAACCCGGTCGGTCAAGCCATCATGGGGCCGTGTGATCACCCTTGATCTCATACCATGTTTTGGTATATGAAGCATCCTATCGGGTGTGTGTCAAGGGTCCCTTATTTGACCAAAACCCGGCCTTTGCATGGTAGCTTCCATAGAACCTTTCGATCTTAGGAAATTAATTCTTGATTGGGATTATGTGCTAGGGAGTTTTGTATGCCCGAAAGGGGTTATTTGAGATGATGATGATGCTTGCTTGATAAAAAATGTGTAACCCTTTAATCACCTTTTAGCAATTCCTTCTCATGTCCCACGACATTTGGGAACATGCTGGATCTTGATTATGTGATTACATCTCTTACATCTTGCTAAGCTAAGCATCATTGACCTTGTATGCATCCAAATTCATGAAGAGTATGACAACAATCCGATCATGTGATCCTCCTACCCAAAGAATTTTAAATACGTTTTTGGAAGCAAATAGATTTTTGGTATCTTTATTCCAAGGCATTCAATCACTCTTTCAAAATTTTTGGAGTTCACTTTTGGATTAAAATTTCAAATCAACCATATTTGAAGAAAGAACCTAAAATTCTTAGAACCCAAAATTCTTGAAAGAGTTTGAAAAGTTTTACCAACTAAAGGAATGCTTTTTCAAAGCAAAATTTGGACCTAATCACCTTTTTGTTAAGGAATATAATCCAAGAAATCTCTGCAATTAAAGAAATCATTTTCAAATAAATTTCAAAAGCAAAGTTTCAACCCAACCATCTTTTGTTTAGAAATGTTGTTATTTTCAAAGGAAAGCTTCTTAAGGAATTTTGAAAAGATCCCATCATCTAGGAGAAATGCTTTTCAAATGAATTTCGAAAAATTTTGAATACTCGACCTTAAAAGGGTAGTGAGGATCACAATGAAAGGAGAAATTAGCGCACTTGACATGAATGAGGATTTTATGTGCTTATGTGTTAGAATTAGGATTTTCTTTTCTTTGGCATATAGAATAGGCACACACACACTTGCATTTCATCTGTGTGCCATGTGTGCGGTGCATACATTTAGCCACATCAAAACATTAAAGCATGTACATTTTGTCACTCTCATCATATCAGTCAATATCATTACATGCATGTAAAATACAAATTCATAAAGTAATCCAATAATTCCTCAAAATTCCTTGCCTCCTGAAAATAAAATTCTACATGCGGACCTTTTACCTATGTATGTTGTTGAATTTGTAGAAAGAGTGGAACAACTAGATCCCCTGGTGAGGACACTTCTAACCTTCTTGGGTTCATCTCTCTTGATTTAAAGGAGAAAATATTTTTGCACACATGTTGTTAGAGAGTGGCGAATCCGAAGGTTCAAATGATTCTAGTGAGGTGATATCGTTTGGGAACACTGTTGTTAAAGCGAATGTGGATGCTCTTGGAGACCCAATAAATTGAAAATCATCTGTGACACTCCAATTGAGGCCAAGCCGAGTCTAGTCCGGTAATCGAGTTATGTCAAGTAGGAGTCAAGTGTCAAGTCCAGTCAAGTCTTTGAGTCAGTCAGTTATCGAGTTTATTTTTCAAGTCTTTTTATCGAGTTGAGTGATGTAATCCTTTTTCCCTACTAGTTGAATAAAATCTCATTCTGTTTGATTCAGTGTGCCAAGTCGTGAATGTATGGATCATTAAGCCAAGAAAGAAAAAAAAAAGAAGAGAAAAAATAAAAATCATTTTTCAAATGATCATGGAAAATACTTTGTTAATAAACCTTTGCATTAAAAAGGATCCCCAAGTGATCAAAGCAAATTCTGTGGAGTGGAGAATTGATTTGCTTTACTTTAAGAATTTAAAGATGCTCTTGCTTAATCTTGAAAAGATGAACTTGGAACTTGAAGCTTGCTCACCATCTCCTTTTTTTAAATACCAAGCCTAAAAGATGAGCCCAACCAGTCCAAAGTCATAACTTGATCCTTGATGGTAGCCAAATGTTTTAAATGAACTTCTTCTTCCAAAAAAAAAAAAAAAAAAAAAAAAGAGAAAAAAAAGAAGAAAAGAAAGAGCTCGCTAGGATGAAAACCCAAAAGGGCGCCTAGGCAAAAGTGAGAGCACGAAAAAAAAAAGAGAAATTAAAAAAAAAAAAAAAAAAAAAAGAAAAGAAAAAGAAAAAAAAAATGAAGATGAAGGAGCTCGCTAGGATGAAAACCCGAAAGGGCGCCTAGGCAAAAGTTAGAGCAAGAATAAGATGCGTGTTGATTTCAAAATCCGAATCTTAGCCAGTCAAAATCATGAAGAGAATAAGAGATAGTGAGGTAGAGAAAAGAAAGGAAAGAGAAAAGAAAAGGCAAAGAATAAATAAGATTGAGAATTCTTGAGCACTTCAAAGTACATCATTGGTAGATGAATTATCCCAAAGCTTTATGTTGTTCTCAACAAAGAAAATAAATTGGAAAGAGAGATTTGAAAGTATCAATTAGTATCAAAATGTTGTGAGAGGCTCATGGCTAAGTTAGCCTATAACAATGCAAAAGTATCTTGAAGAAAAATAAAGAGTGATTTGGAGGGCTGCTATTGCTTTATGAGTATGGTAGAGTATGATTCTAACACGATGTGTTATGATAGTTGTAAAGATTGACTGGCTAGTGAAAAGGTGAAAAGAATCAACCGCCAAAAAAAAAAAAAAGAGAGAATAAAAGAAAAAATAATAATAAAAGGGAGACGTAGTTCATGTTCTCATCATTTTGTTCAAAAGCTACCACAAGGAATCTGTTTTAGAAAATCTGCCCAGAAAAAAGCACTCATTGGACTCAAATGAAAACATGGCTCGAAAAGCCCATAATTCTTGAAGCCTTATTCTTTCAAGACCTCCAGAGTTGATGAACTACGTTTTTGACCTGATTCCCACTCGGGGATACGTAGGCAGCCTACCCGGTTCGGTCACCGCCCTTGCTATGATCTGGCACTTTCTTTCAGGCCTTAGCCGAACTACTTTGGGCCTGATTCCTGTTCGGGGATAAGTAGGCGAATCTCCCAAGGTTCTCGGTCCATAACCATCCCTAAACCATAAGCATCACCCTTTGTGCCTTTGGTTTCCTTCCTTTAGACTGGGGGCAAACTTGCGTAAGTTTGCCTGAAGCCACATATATATTGCCAAACTAGGGGCAAACAAAATTTGCCCATCAGCATTGGGATGTCCTACTTCAACCCACCGCATTCATGATGATTACCTCTAGGTTGGGAGTAAATGCACTGCAGGCATCCTGCACCATCATGTTCTCAAAACCCTTGGATAAGCCTATTTGCCCTTAAGACTAGGGACAAGCTTCATTTTCTGAACACCTTATTTAATCCCAGAAGCAAGGCCTTCGAGTCCTATTCAAACTAGGGGCAAACTTCGTTTGTCAAAAATCCCTCTATGTCAGAGAAAAGTTCTCAAGTAATCGAGTTTGTTTTGAATGGATTGAAATAGAATGTCTTTTATTCTCTAAGCTAAAGCACTAATTTGAAGCACACTCTGGATAGGCAAAGAACCAGCTAACTCGAAAGGGGAGAATCTTCAAAGTTTAGATTTGTTGGTGAAGTACTATCATTGTAAGATGATGAATAAATGAAAGGTGAGATGATACATTATCCACGATGAAAGCACATTGATTCATAATAACACAGAGTTTGAGTCAGTCGTCTTGTATAAATTGTCCTCCTTCGATGAGTCAATAATGGTCTCAAATGAGTGGGTTTAAGATGATGAATAAAGATTTGAAGAGTCTCCATGAGCATCCCAAAAGCAATGCAAGCAGGATTTTTAAACACTATCATAACACAATGCTAAAGTGGAAATATGAAGGGTCCAAGACTAGGGGAAAAAGGTGACTTCCCTCTTTTGATAAAATTGATATGTTTCTTCCAAAGGTCCGCAGATACAGAAAATCATTCTTTCCAATCAGTTTCGTTCAAATTCTTTGAGTCCAAGGAGACTCCCGAACTTTGCTTTAGTCCTCAATGGCAGCATTATCGGTGTTAGTCCTCAATGGCAACCTTGCGTTAGTCCTCAATGGCAGCATTATTGGTGTTAGTCCTCAATGGCAACCTTGCATTAGTCCTCAATGGCGACATTATCGGTGTTAGTCCTCAATGGCAACCTTGCGTTAGTCCTCAATAGCGGCATTATCGGTGTTAGTCCTCAATGGCAACCTTGCGTTAGTCCTCAATGGCGACATTATCGGTGTTAGTCCTCAACGGAAACTTTGCATTAGTCCTCAATGGCAGCATCATTGGTATTACTCCTCAATGGCAACCTCGCATTCACATTAGTCCTTAATGATTTGTTGAGTCTCGTTCAAACTCCTGATTTGGAAATTCTAAATTCTTTGTGAATCGAATTGACTCCAATTTTGTGAAATAGAAATTCTTTGAGTCTAATTGACTTTTGAATTGGTGAAATAGAAATTATTTAAGTCTGATTAAATTCCAATTTTAGAATATGGAACTGAAATGAGGCTGATTGACTCCAAATTTTGAAAAATTGAATTGAATTGAGCCTAATTGACTCCCGATTCTGAAAGTTGAATTGAATTGAATTGAATTTGACTAACTTCTGATTTAGAATTTGAATAAAACTGAGTTTGACTAACTCTGATGAACTGAATTGAAATAAATTGAGTCTAATTTGACTCCCGATTTTGGGAAATTGAAATAAATTGAGTTTGATTTAACTCCTGATTTTGAAAATTGGAATTTTTTGATTAAGTCAAGATTGACTCTGATTAAGAAAATTTGAAATGTTATAAATTAACCCTCGATTTTGAAATAGGAAATTCTTTGAGTCCGTGTGACTCCATTTGTATAAATGGGAAATTCTTTGAGTCCGTGTGACTCCATTTGTATAAATATATATATATACATTTGTTGAGTCTGTATGACTCCATTTGTATGAAATGTGAGTTTGATTGAGTCTGTATGATTCTATTTGTATAAAAAAGTGAATTTGTTGAGTCCGTGTGACTTCGTTTGAATAACGAAATGAAATTTTGAGTCCGCGTGACTCCGGCTTTGTGAAATATGAAATTTTGAGTCCGCATGACTCCGTCTCTGTAAAATATGAATTTTCGAGTCTGCATGACTCTGTCTGTGTAAAATATGAATTTTCGGGTCTGCATGACTCCGTTTATGTAAAATATGAACTCTTGAGTCCGCATGACTCCGTTTGTGAAAAATGTGAATTTGTTGGGTCCATGGGACTTCATTTATGTAAAATACTGAGTTCTAGAGTCCGCGTGACTCTGTCTTTTTTCAATATATATATATATATATATTTAGTCTGTATGACTTCCTTCGTGTTTATAGAATGTGAATTTTTGAGTCCGTATGAATTCGTGTTTGAGAAATGTGAAAATTTTCAAGATCATATGACTCTCCTTTGTAAAATGTGAATCAGTGCAACTCCCCTTTGGAAATAGGAATTGTTTCAAGTTGAATCGACTCCGAACTCTGGATTTTGAGAATTTGAATTTGTTTGAGTCTAATTGACTCCTAATTCATGAGTTTGAACTAAATTGAGTCTGATTGACTCCCAATTTTGTGAAGCAAGAATTCTTTGAGTTTTATCAACTCCTAATTTTGTGAAACTAAAATTCTTTGAGTTTGTTTTTTGAAATTCTTTGAGTCTAATTGACTCCCGGTTTTGTGAAATTGAATTTGCTTCGAGTCCAATTGACTCCTATTTTTAGAAATTTGAAATTCTTTAAGTATGATTGATTCCTGATTTTAGAAAATTGAATTTATTTGAATCTGATTGACTAAATGATTTTAGAAGGTGAATTTATTTGAAATGAGTTTGATTGACTCCTGATAAGTGGAATTTGAATTCGAAATTGAGTCAAAGTGACTCTTGATTGGGCAAATTTTTTATTTGAGTCTGATTGACTCCTGATTTTAAAAGAATGAATTGAATTGAGTTTAGTTGATTTTAAGAAACTAAGTTGAATTGAGTCTGATTGACTCTTGATTTTAAAAAGAATGAATTGAATTGAGTTTGGTTGATTTTAAGAATCTAAGTTGAATAGAGTCTGATTGACTCTTGATTGTAGGAAAATTGAATAAATTGGAGTCTGATCGACCCCGGACTTTTGAAAATTGATTTGATTAAGAGTCTAATTGACTCCAATTTTTGGAAAATTGAATAAATTGGAGTCTGCTTGACTCCGGACTCTTGAAAATTGATTTGATTAGGAGTTTGATTTACTCTGGATTTTGAGAATTAGAGTAAATTAGAGTCTAATTGACTCCGGGCTTTTGAAAATTGATTTGATTAAGAGTCTAATTGACTCCTGATTTTGGAAAATTAAATAAATGAGAGTTTGGTTGAATCTAAGCTTATTTGAGTCTGACGGACTCCTGGTTTTAGAAGAATGAATTGACTCGAGTCCAAAAGGCTCCGATTTTGAGAAGATGAGTTGATTTCGAATTTGAATGACTCTGAAATTTTGGAAATTGATTTGGTTCGAGCTTGATTGGCTCCGATTCTTTGAAAATTTGTTAAATTAGAACCTGATTAACTCCGATTTTGGAAAATTTAATAAATTGGAATAAGTTTGAAGTTTAATCTGATTAAGAGTCTGATTGATTCTGGGATTTGCGGAAGCATGTATTCAACCGAAGTTTAATTGACTCCGAACTTTGAAACCTGATTTGACTTAAGCCTGATTGGCTCCAATTCTTTGAAAATTTGATTCGATTTGAGCCTGATTGGCTCTGATTCTTTGAAGTTGATTTGACTTGAGCCTGATTGGCTCCGATTCTTTGAAAATAGATTTGATTTGAGCCTACTTGGTTTCAACTCTTTGGAATTTGATTTGATATGAGAGTCTTGTTTGATTCTGGAACTTTGAAAATTGATTTGGTTCGACTCCAGGTTAGGAGAAAATTCAGCCGACTTTAATGTGATTGATCTTCGATGTCGGAAATTAAAAGCGAATATGAATCCAAGTGTTTCCAGATTTAGGAAAGTTAATTTGAAATTTAATCAGCTCCTGAAAGTTAGGAATTATGAATTGAACCAAGTCAACTTTGATTTTACTTGGTGAGGCAGTAAATTTGCATCTCATCTTTCTGCGTGCTACCTGATTCGGCTTAGCCGATCAGATGATTTTGGGGGATTTTGAGCATAGAGCTGCTCAATCTCTCTGCGTGCTACCTGATTCGGCTTAGCCGATCAGATGATTTTGGGGGATTTTGAGCATAGAGCTGCTCAATCTCTCTGCGTGCTACCTGATTCGGCTTAGCCGATCAGATGATTTTGGGGGATTTTGAGCATAGAGCTGCTCAATCTCTCTGCGTGCTACCTGATTCAGCTTAGCCGATCAGATGATTTTGGGGGATTTTGAGCATAGAGCTGCTCAATCTCTCTGCGTGCTACCTGATTCGGCTTAGCCGATCGGATGATTTTGGGGGATTTTGAGCATAGAGCTGCTCAATCTCTCTGCGTGCTACCTGATTCGGCTTAGCCGATCGGATGATTTTGGGGGATTTTGAGCATAGAGCTGCTCAATCTCTCTGCGTGCTACCTGATTCGGCTTAGCCGATCGGATGATTTTGGGGGATTTTGAGCATAGAGCTGCTCAATCTCTCTGCGTGCTACCTGATTCGGCTTAGCCGATCGGATGATTTTGGGGATTTTGAGCATAGAGCTGCTCAATCTCTCTGCTTGCTACCTGATTCGGCTTAGCCGATCAAATGATTTTGGGGGATTTTGAGCATAGAGCTGCTCAATCTCTTTACGTGCTACCTGATTCGGCTTAGCCGATCGGATGATTTTGGGGATTTTGAGCATAGAGCTACTCAATCTCTATGCGTGCTACCTGATTCGGCATTAAGCCGATCAGATGATTTTGGGGGATTTTGATAATAGAGCTTCTCAATCTCTCTGCGTGCTACCTGATTCGGCTTAGCCGATCGGATGATTTTGGGGATTTTGAGCATAGAGCTGCTCAATCTCTCTGCGTGCTACCTGATTCGGCTTAGCCGATCGGATGATTTTGGGGATTTTAAGCATAGAGCTGCTCAATCTCTCTACTTGCTACCTGATTCGGCTTAGCCGATCAGATGATTTTGGGGGATTTCGAGCATAGAGCTGCTCAATTTCTCTGCGTGCTACCTGATTCGGCTTAGCCGATCGGATGATTTTGGGGATTTTGAGCATAGAGCTGCTCAATCTCTCTGCGTGCTACCTGATTCAGCTTAGCCGATCAGATGATTTTGGGGATTTTGAGCATAGAGCTGCTCAATCTCTCTGCGTGCTACCTGATTCGGCATTAAGCCGATCAGATGATTTTGGGGGATTTTGAGCATAGAGCTGCTCAATCTCTCTGCTTGCTACCTGATTCGGCTTAGCCGATCAAATGATTTTGGGGGATTTTGAGCATAGAGCTGCTCAATCTCTTTACGTGCTACCTGATTCGGCTTAGCCGATCGGATGATTTTGGGGATTTTGAGCATAGAGCTACTCAATCTCTATGCGTGCTACCTGATTCGGCATTAAGCCGATCAGATGATTTTGGGGGATTTTGATAATAGAGCTTCTCAATCTCTCTGCGTGCTACCTGATTCGGCTTAGCCGATCGGATGATTTTGGGGATTTTGAGCATAGAGCTGCTCAATCTCTCTGCGTGCTACCTGATTCGGCTTAGCCGATCGGATGATTTTGGGGATTTTGAGCATAGAGCTGCTCAATCTCTCTACTTGCTACCTGATTCGGCTTAGCCGATCAGATGATTTTGGGGGATTTCGAGCATAGAGCTGCTCAATCTCTCTGCGTGCTACCTGATTCGGCTTAGCCGATCGGATGATTTTGGGGATTTTGAGCATAGAGCTGCTCAATCTCTCTGCGTGCTACCTGATTCAGCTTAGCCGATCAGATGATTTTGGGGATTTTGAGCATAGAGCTGCTCAATCTCTCTGCGTGCTACCTGATTCGGCATTAAGCCGATCAGATGATTTTGGGGGATTTTGAGCATAGAGCTGCTCAATCTCTCTGCTTGCTACCTGATTCGGCTTAGCCGATCAAATGATTTTGGGGGATTTTGAGCATAGAGCTGCTCAATCTCTTTACGTGCTACCTGATTCGGCTTAGCCGATCGGATGATTTTGGGGATTTTGAGCATAGAGCTACTCAATCTCTATGCGTGCTACCTGATTCGGCATTAAGCCGATCAGATGATTTTGGGGGATTTTGATAATAGAGCTTCTCAATCTCTCTGCGTGCTACCTGATTCGGCTTAGCCGATCGGATGATTTTGGGGATTTTGAGCATAGAGCTGCTCAATCTCTCTGCGTGCTACCTGATTCGGCTTAGCCGATCGGATGATTTTGGGGATTTTGAGCATAGAGCTGCTCAATCTCTCTACTTGCTACCTGATTCGGCTTAGCCGATCAGATGATTTTGGGGGATTTCGAGCATAGAGCTGCTCAATCTCTCTGCGTGCTACCTGATTCGGCTTAGCCGATCGGATGATTTTGGGGATTTTGAGCATAGAGCTGCTCAATCTCTCTGCGTGCTACCTGATTCAGCTTAGCCGATCAGATGATTTTGGGGATTTTGAGCATAGAGCTGCTCAATCTCTCTGCGTGCTACCTGATTCGGCATTAAGCCGATCAGATGATTTTGGGGGATTTTGAGCATAGAGCTGCTCAATCTCTCTGCGTGCTACCTGATTCGGCTTAGCCGATCGGATGATTTTGGGGATTTTGAGCATAGAGCTGCTCAATCTCTCTGCGTGCTACCTGATTCGGCTTAGCCGATCGGATGATTTTGGGGATTTTGAGCATAGAGCTGCTCAATCTCTCTACGTGCTACCTGATTCGGCATTATGTCGATCAGATGATTTTGGGGGATTTTGAGCATAGAGCTGCTCAATCTTTCTGTGTGCTACCTGATTCGGCTATGGAGTATAAGGCGCAGGGCGCATCTCAGTCAATCAGACGATTCTCATATGCATATGAAATGTGTATACATCAATCATGATATTCCTAGAGTAGGACGGTATCATAATAGGATAATTCAATGTATAGGGTGCATTTCTGATAATAGGAAAAGTAACGTGACTCGGGATCATCACGTTTGGGAGCATAAGATATAAGATTGCATGAGCATGTGCATCACGATAAGATAAGAGCATTCATCCGTGTGATTATTTGCATTTGTGTGTTATCCCTTACCCGAACTACGTCCTGGTCTGATTCCCGTTGGGATACGTAGGCAGCTCACCATTGAGCACGACCAGCACCGACCGTCTCTACGAATGTTTTGCAACGCATTTTATTTTTACCTAAGTTCAATAGCCCGGTCAAAGGCTTGTCTTCACACAGGCTTCGACATTCACTTGTGATACGCGTTGCTTCACAAGCTCTGCCGAAGAGGGGCAAACTGTAGACACCCCAATTTTGACCGAACTATTAAACTTAGGGGGATTTATCTCTAGAAATCAATGATGAATAATGTCCCGACGATTTTCTTCAAGTTCATCGCTTCGACTTCTGAAAAGCTTCAAGCTCCCAAAACTTGCTCCTAATATCCCTAGATTTGGCCAATCACTGACCATCTGTCTTGAGCTCACTGGATCATGGGTTACTTTCTAAAAAAATAGAATAGATTGAATAATAATTATTATTATATTTTCTAAAAATAACATTGTTTCATGTATTTTATTTAGATTTAAAAAGAAAAAAATATACTATTTGGTAACTCATATGATTAATTTAGATTTTAAAAAAAAAAAGAAAAAAATGTGTCTATACATATATATATATATATAGGAAAAAGAAAATAATAAAAGAAAGTAGCCCATGTGATTTGGAGAGTTAGAGATCCCTTGGCATATTCCTTATCTAAGAAATACCCAAAAAGCCCTTTGTTGGGCACTAATCTCCCATGTGTTTTGAAGATGCTCTAGAATGTTCCTTTATTCTAGCCAACTTAAATGCCTTTCAAGTTTATTGGAATTACATAGAAGTGCCATGGAGAATTAGAGATGCCATAGAATATTCCTAACCCACCCCAAATTGACCTATCTATCCTTATCTTAGCCTCTAAGATAATGAAAGTCTATAAAAAAACCATTTTTCTCTCATTTTGGAAGGGGGAGACACTTGAATTGTATAGAGAAATATTGGGAAAGCTTTAGAGGAAAGAAATATAGAGAGAGAAACTCTACCAATTATTTTACCCAAATCCCACCAAAACTCTACCCAACCATCAAATCACCATTAAAGGAGCTTGAAGCTTGAGGAAGAAGAAGAGGAAAAGCTTGAGGAATTCAACATCTCTACAAGTTTTGAGAAGATCTAGAGGTAAAGCCTTCAAATATATATATATATATATAATTCAATCACAAGTTCTTAGATCTAGGAACTTTACACATTTTCAAAACCTCTCTTCTTACCCCATTTCATCACACACCACCAAGAACTTGTGATTGAATCTCATGACATCTCATTAATTTGGATTTAATTAATGCCTTGGGTTTGAGATAAATTAGTTTTGAAGTATTTGTGTTCCTAAATAAAACTTTGATTTCCTTTATTTCTATTTCATTTATGAGGTTCATGAGATCTTCCATATCTCATTGAAACTCTTTAAGTTTTGATTCCTTAGTTTCCTATGATCTTATGATCCATATGGAGATTGGTCATAATCTACACATAGTTGGTGAGATACTAGTATCAACTCATGACTAGGATCTCTTTACTATGAATCTTATGGAATTCCTACTATATTCCATGGAAGATTAGAGTAGAGTTGTTTTTTTTTAGTCTCCAATGACCATCAAATGGTAGGAGAAGTACTTTAGTTTGAGTCTATCTCTATGGCTTAGTCTAATTCCTTCCTTGGGTTTTGGGAAGTTCTTCATACTTCATTCAAAACTTACATGTATGTGTGTCTTTATCCTCCAATGACCACCAAGTGGTAGGGGTAATATTTTGAACTCAAGTTTTGGTCCATAGGTTTGAGTTCTTTATTTGAGGATTTTGTGAAGTTCATTTCAATACTTCATCAAGATCCATAAGTGTGCATATATGCCTCATAGTCTTCAATGACCATCAAATGGTAGAAGAAGTAGTTTGGTTTGAGCCCCAACTTCATGTTCTAATAGTTGAGGCCAATCAATAAACTTGAACTAGCAAAATGAAACAGTGGGTTCATAAACTGTTTTTGATCAAGGATTTTTAGTTTGAAATCCGACCGTTGGAATCGAATGAAACCAACGGGAAAATGTTCATAACACATTGTTTTACCACTGTGATTTTTGTTTTAGCAAGATCTTGTGATTAGAAGGGTTTGATCATGGTTTTTGTGAGCTAATCATAATCTGTCCAGAGTTCTAGAATACTTTCAGAATAATAAGTTCGTTTTGAAATTAATAAATCAGAACCTTAATTAAGTTTTTGGGGTCTCAAATAATTTTTTATAAGTACCTTAATGTGTTAGGAAGGTACCATAAAAAGATCTAAGTAGTTCTCATTTTTTTACTATTTGTAGAAAATCATACAAGATCTCTGGACAGAGAGTTGCAGAATCCTGAGTGAGGTCTAGTATTTTCCATATTCCCGGAGATCTAACCGTTGAAATCTTGATTTTCAAGTTGGGTTAGAAACTAGACTCACAGAGGCATGACATATCCAAAAATCAATAAGATCCAACCGTTGAAAGTATTTTATTTCCATTTTTGAATGTCGGGTCTGCTCTCTGTAAATCACAAAAAACTGCTACTGTTTTTGTCTAATCTTTTTTATTTCAACTCAAATGGTCTCTTAATGTCTTGGGACTCAAACCATGTTTTGAAAAATGATAATTTAGATTAAACCCAGAGTCTTAGGGATCCAAATTAGTGAATAAATTCATGTCTCATCCTTGTTCATAATCATTCATTCATTCATGTACATTGATGCTTATAGTTAGAACTAGTTCTTGGATGAAGTTGGACTTAGTTGAATTTAATTGAACATGACCTATGATTAATTACCTTTTGATATTATATCTTGTCTAAGGCATGTGTACTAACCTTTGTTTTGTAGCGCTTTGAGGTACAATTTCTCAACCCTTCTCTAGTTTAATCGATTTTATTGATTTTAATTGATTTTTCGACCCCATGTGCGACACTTTAGACTAGGTCTTGCCTTATGTGCTTATATGTGATAGAGACCTTTTCTTAGGATTTCTATTTTTGCATGCATTGCACGTTTGATATTCGCGGCCGGATCCCGGGTATGTTTTCTAGTTCTCTATTGCATATCATGATGTTTGCTAGTTGAATTATGTGACTTATGAATGATATTTTACCGTTAGCAATTTTGCACCTTTTCAACATGCTTGTGTTATGTATACCTATATATGTATTAATTGAGGGCATGCTTAGATTAATAATTTGATTAAAAAGGATGTTGAGTAGAGGCCTATCGCGAGATAGGATGAAAGGGGGTGTTTTAGTCCGTCGGGTTCCTTCCCCTTTCATTCCATAATCCCCGGACCCAGTTTATCTTTGGTTTCGCAAAAGATCAGTTTGCTTTTAAAATGGTTTCTTAATTTTTCCTTTTAAAAATTAAGTGGCGACTCTTTGAAAATTGAAAATATTTGTTTTAAAAGTGAGTAAAATTTGAATAACCCTGCGATATCCACAGAGATTAGTGCCCAACAAAGGGCTTTTCGGGTATTTCTTAGATAAGGAATATGCCAAGGGATCTCTAACTCTCCAAATCACATGGGCTACTTTCTTTTATTATTTTCCTTTTCCTATATATATATATATGTATAGACACATTTTTTATTTTAAATCTAAATTAATCATATGAGTTACCAAATAGTATATTTTTTTCTTTTTAAATCTAAATAAAATACAGGAAACAATGTTATTTTTAGAAAATATAATAATAATTATTATTATTCAATCTATTCTATTTTTTTTTAGAAACTAACCCATGATCCAGTGAGCTCAAGACAGATGGTCAGTGATTGGCCAAATCTAGGGATATTAGGAGCAAGGTTTGGGAACTTGAAGCTTTTCAGAAGTCGAAGCGATGAACTTGAAGAAAATCGTCGGGACATTATTCATCATTGATTTCTAGAGATAAATCCCCCTAAGTTTAATAGTTCGGTCAAAATTGGGGTGTCTACATATACCATCTCTTCAACTCATACAGACTTCACATAAACACATCTAACATTTGTCTTATCAAAAACTACACATCTCTACTTAGATATTACGATCTCACTAGGAAAATAAATCCTCAAGCTCTGAAGGAAAATGAATCCTCAGAGCCCCCATTTAATCCGACTGTAGATTTAAATCGAATCCTAGCTATACCTCAAAGCATCTTGATAAGTAAGAACATCCATACCTAAGTAGAACATACTCAATAGTCACACCTGACATTAAGTCACATCATGATGTCATAACATCAACCACATATCCTTTCATTTTACTTATCACATACACTTTTTGAAACCCAAAGATTTTATCTCAATAACCAAAATAGTGGAAATAACTCATTTCCCATTCCCTTATCCTTCTCGTTGACTCGACCAACAGTCGTTGACAACACGTCTCAACTAGTTAACAACCATACACGATTCTTCATCTCGAAGTGAACCACAACTGAGTACTATCATACATACACACCCTGTCTATAAACCAATACTTCAACCAACTATTTCATACACTCTAGATTCAATCCCTTATCTTGTTAATCGCAAAATACTGGTTGAACAATAACACAGTTTCAAACGACTCTCATTCCTTATCAAATTCCAATCCTTTTTTCCTAAGAAATTCATATGGAATGGCAACATTAACTCAAATGACCATCACTTAGTCGGTAGTGCATCACACTAATACTCTCTCTATTTCCAATAATTTTTTATCATCCCATGATTGTCTAACCAACCTTGTTTTATACTTTCAATCATACATGCCTCGTAAGATACTATTCAGACTCTCAATTCGCAATTTTATATTATTCTACTTCTTCGAGGCCACCTACTGTCCCGAACCACTCTCAGTGATGTCAACCACACTTGTCATTTATCTCTCAAATTTTGTACTTGAACTACCGTCGATGAATATAGAAGGTTACACCTATAATTTTGATTTAAATTTTAGCAAAGTCAAATACATATTCCCTTTTTTTTAAACAAATTATTTTAAAATTTTGCATAACACTTTCATAATATTATTACCCCAATATCTGTCGTAGAAAATAACATCATTAACCAAAATTGACTTAGTCAATCATACATGTGCCCTTGATTTCTCGGGAAGAGCTATAACATTGTGTAAACATAAGTCCCTAACCAACTCTAGTCCACAATTCACTGAAAATACTTCCGTAGATGGTCCACGTTCCATAGGTGTGATAGGTCCTATCAATCTGGCGTTTATAACCAGTATGTTCCCAGACAGTTAACCCAGGTAACCATATAGGGCCCTCCCCAATTCGGTCCCAACTTTCCATGGTTAGGGATCCTTGTTGATTGATTCGCCACTTTTAGGATGGGGTCCTTGATCTAGAAACTGCGGTGTTTGACCTTGCTGTTAAAGTACCATGAGATCTACTGCTTGTAGGCTGCTACTTTCAGATATGCACAGTCCCTTTTCTCTTCCATTAGGTCGAGCTCTTCCCTAAGGCTTTCTCGTTGCCTTGCTCTCTGCAGTTGGACACTCAGTATATCGGTAGTCTAAGTTCTATATGGACCACTGCCTCGAAGCCATAGGTGAGCGAGAATGGGGTCTCCCCTATTACCGCTCAGGGAGTAGTATGATGGGCCCACAGAAGTATCAGTAGTTCTTCTGCCCAGAGTCCTTTGGCATTTTTTAGCCTGGTTTTAATGGACTACAGAATTGTTCAGTTCTCTATCTTAGCTTGCCCATTAGCTTGAGGATGGTTGGGGAGAAGAGTAGTGATTTACATCCCATAACCTGAGCAGAACTGCCAGAATACTAGTGTGTTAAACTGTCTTTCATTGTCGCTGACTAGTACCCGAGGTATGTCAAACCTACTGATAATATTCCTTTCAAAAAAAATTTCCATTTTCTTCTCGGTGATTGTTTCCAAGGGCTCGGCTTTTGTCCTCTTGGTAAAATAATCCACAACGATGATGGTAAACTTGACTTGGCTTTTTTCCATTAGAAGGGGGCTGACAATATCAATGCCCCATTGAGCAAACAGCCAGGGGCTGAAGCTTGGAGTTTGGGACTACGCTCGGTGATTGATCGTGTGGGCTTGTCTCTGACACTTGTCATACCTTTTGATGTACTCCCAAGAGTCTCGGGCTATTGTTGGCTAATAGTACCCTTATGACAGAGCCTTGCGGGAGAGTGCCTGACTTTTAACATGGCTTCCACACACACCCTCATGGATTTCATATAGGATTCCTTGCACCTAGTCAGGGTGAGTGCATCAGAGATAGGAGGTGGAAAACTCCCTCTTATAAAGCATGCCATCAACAAGGTGATATCTAGTTGCTCGGTAATTTACCCATCGGGCTTTATCTTTCCCATCTGATAAACCACTAATTACGAAGAACATCATGATCGGATCCATCCAGCTGGGTCCTAATCGACCGGGTCGACCTCTATGCCTTCCGAGTCAGACACACTGGGTTCGGTTAAGTATTCTATCCTTATCCTAAGTAGGTCCGAATTAGAAGATGACACGAGGTAGATAACAGGTTGGCCCTTGTATTCTCTTCCCTCGTTATTTATGTGATGGAGAACCCCTTAAGCTTCTTTGCATTTGTGTGGACGAGGGTAAGGTAGGCAACCCTATTATCTTCCCGAGCCTCGTACTCCTGATTAACATGGTTGACCATGAGCTGGGAGTCACTATACCTGTTAATCTGCTATGCGCCCATTGAAGTAGCTAGTTACAGCCAAACAACCAGGGCTTTATACTCGGCTTTGTTGTTGGATGCTTGGAACCTAAACCTTAGCACGTACTCTAACTATATCCCGTTGGGTATGGTCAGGATGATCCCTACCCCACTACCCTGTTTGTTAGAGAACCCATCCACATAGATTACCTAGGTCAGGGTGCAAGGCTGTAGGTCAGGTGGTAGCTTGGATGGGCTTCGCTCCTTAAGCGGATCCTCTAGATATGTGAATTCTACAAGAAAGTCTACCACTACCTATCCCTTGATCGCCGTTCAGGGTCTGTAGACCACTTCGAACTCTTCTAGCTCCAACGCCCAGTTAACGAGCCTCCAGGATGTTTCAGGCCAGGAAAGGATCCGACGGAGAGGCTGATCTGTGAGGACCACTATGATGTGGGCCTAAAAGTATGGGTAGAGTCTTTGGGTAGAGGTGACAAGTGCGAAGGCGAGCTTATCAATGTGGGACTATCGGCTTTCCACCTTAGAGCGCCCGACTTATGTAATGGACCGAGAATTGTATCCCGTGCTCCTCTTGGATTAGCGTTGAGCTTACTACTGATGGTGACACTGCCAGGTAAAGAAATATCTTCTCATACTCTTCTGGCCACTAAAAAGCTTTATGGAGGATTTTGAAGAAAGGCAGACACTGGTCGATTGCCCAAGAAGCAAATCTGTTTAATACTGCTACCCAGCTGGCTAGACTTTGAATTCTTTTGTTGACCTAGCTGACTCATATAGATGATGGCTTGAATTTTTTTGGGGTTGACTTTAATTCCTCGCCGGCTCACCATATATCCTAGGAACTACCCGAACGAGACTCCAAATGTTCACTTGGCCAGGTTCAACCTTATGTAGATCTTTCTTAAGATGCTAAAGGCCCTGACTAAGCGCTCGAGATGGTCAGACTCATCTCGACTTTTGAACAGGAGATCATCAACATACACGTCCATTGTTTTCCCTATTAGATCTTTGAACATATGGTTGACTAGGCATTAGGAAGTTGCCCTGACATTTTTGAGGTCGAAGGGCATCACCTTGTTGCAATACGTCCCCTGGTTGATGTTGAAAGAAGTCTTCTCTTCGTTCCCAAGATACATGCTGATCTGGCTGTATACCAAATAGGCATTCATAAAAGAGAGAAGTGAATGACCAGTCGTGGAATTCACAAGGAGGTCTATCCTAGGTAGTGGATAGCAATCCTTAGGACAAACCTTGTTCAGGTTGGTGAAATCCATATCCATCCTCTATTTCCTATTGTTCTTCCTGACAGTACCATAATGGCTAGCCAATCGGGATATTGCACTTCCTAGATAGACTTTACTTTAAGAAGCTTCTCGATTTCTTTACGTACTACTTCTTGCCTCTCGGGTACCATACCCCTCCTTTTTTGCTTTATTGGTCGGTAACTCGAGTCAATGTTGAGTCGGTGGGACATGACCCAGGAATCAATTCCCGGTATGTCCTCATGGCTCTAGGTGTAGATATCTTGGTTCTTTCTTAGGAACTGGACCAACTTCCCTTTGAGCCTTGGTTCCAGGAGAGTACCGATGCTGACTGACTGGTCGAGGAATTGGGGGTCCAGTACCACTTGATCTAGTTTTTCCACCGGGCAGACCCTATCCTCGCTTCTCTTGGATCCATCTCTTGAACGTTCAGTGTTTTTGCGATCGCCCCTTTGCACACAGAGCTAATATAATAGCTCCAAGAGATTGCTTGATATCCACACAGGCTTCCTGGACCCTGGGGGGTTGGGAACTTGATTACTAGGCTATAGGTTGACACAAACACCTTTGCTTTATTGAGCGTGGGCCTTCCAAGGATGACATTATAAGCGGATGGGGTTTTTATGATAATAAAATTTGTGAGTATAGAGACCTATTGAGGGTAGGTCCTCATAATGACTGGCAGTTCAATCATCCCGAGCTGTTAAGCGCTTGATCTTTTGAATCCTACCAAGGGGGTGGCAACTTGTCGGAGCCAATCCCTTGATATCTCGAACTGATCGAAAGCTAAGGAGAATAAAATATCAGAGGAGTTGCCCATGTCCACTAACACCCTCTTAACCATATAATTTGCTATTAAGAGCATTACCACCAGCAGATCGTCATGGGGGTAATACAGGTCCTTGACATCATTGGATGAGAATATCAATACATTGGTCGGTGGGGAGTTGGCTGGTTAGACTTGCACGACATCCACTCGGGATGCCCAGGTATGTCTCTTTTTAGCCGATTGTGAGTCCCCTCTGCTCGATGTTCCTCTGAAGACCACGTTAATATGACCAAGGGGTTACGGTTGCTCGGGAGCTCAAGTATCTTACCTAGGCCATCTGTCCGTGGTGACGTACTCGGCTAGATGACCCTGCTCGACCAACTTTTCAATTGCAATCTTGAGCTTGAAGCAGTCTTTTGTATCATGGCCATGATCTCTATGGCATCGGCAAAACTTGTCCCGGTTCCTCTTCTCGGGTGGTGTCACACCCCGATTTTTGGACAACCAAATATTCAATCCAGAGCCTGTATCCGGACTAATATTCAATCACCTAAAATCACGAGAGCGACACCCTCCCATATGCTAACAGAAAATTTATTGAAAACAGTATTTAATACTCCTTAAATAAGGACATGTGATCTTGTGTTTAAAGTAAAACTCTTTATTATTAAACATGTATTCCCAAACATCCATTTCATTGTAAAAGAAATAAAGTTCCATTATAAATATTATATCACTTTTCAATTAAAAAAAAAAACATCAATTTCATAAATAAAATGTCCACATACAGAGTTCAGTGAAAATAAAAATATAAGAAAAAAATATAAACATCCATTGGTCAGAGTAACTACAACGTTCCCAATACCCAATATACCATATTTATTACAATTATACATACTGGCCCACAATGCCAGAAAATAAAATACAATCAAGTACAACAAAAATAAGTACAATTCCAATAATAAACAACACAACGACCATCTCTTCACCCAAACAGAAGCTCCAACGAAAATCTCCAAAAAAAACTAAACCTGCACAAATACATTCGACTACGTTTCATATAGAAACGCCCCCGAATGTATAACACACTCGGGTCAGTCACATGACTGGTATGAGTTAAACAAAACAACAAGTCTTAGGGATCCAACTTGAACCCGTAGACAAC
This sequence comes from Hydrangea macrophylla, assembly GCA_033977485.1. Classification (NCBI taxonomy): domain Eukaryota; kingdom Viridiplantae; phylum Streptophyta; class Magnoliopsida; order Cornales; family Hydrangeaceae; genus Hydrangea; species Hydrangea macrophylla. Next base: position 3,615,724 of record CM066990.1, on the reverse strand, counting down.
AAATTACACTACAATACTCTTGGGTCAAGACAGGTAGTTCCACACACATATGTGGACAATAGAGTAGTTTCCAAATATGTGGTGGCAAGTAGTTTCTTGCCCAAAATCCAAAGCTACTACGAATTTCATACTTACCCATTTACTTATGGTGAGCCAAACCTGTAAAACGTTAGTGGGCCCACCATCCTGCAAATTGAATGATCATAGACCAAGCAAACAATTCCGCATACAAACCGTCCACCAAACGTCGCATTTATTATTTCACGCTTATCAGTTTTATGAAATAATCCATTTTCATTATTTATTAGCCTTTAATTTATCTTTGTGTTCCCTAGGTTCACCACTTGGCCACCCTCCATGGTACACCCACACATATATCCCATGTGTGCCCGGACATACTACTAACATCCACTCTGGTGCTAGTTTGGTTGGGGTATCAACCAAACTAGGTATACACACAGAAGGCCAGTCAATATGCCTAGACATCTAACAAATAAGCCGAGCATAAGGCTTAGGCCAGCTTGATCACGAAGCCACTGGCAAAAGGGTACACTCAGCAAGTCGAGCTACCAAAAAAAAAATATCACACAACGGGAGTGATGAACACTAAAGAACTATGTTGCAATTATCACTTATCACATAGTTCCGTCTTATCATCCAATCACATCTGTAACTTTTAGATGTATTCCAATTTCTTACAATAAAGGGTTTTATCAATTAATCCATAACAATTCTTCCCTCAATAATTTCCAATCAAATTACAACATCCCCAATATACTATTCAACGTATCTAATTTACTCATTTTTTTCAAAATGACCACAAAATAAGATCAGTTATTTTAGGTACAATAATCTCAACCCAACATTCAATATTAGCATACATAAAGCACATAATAAGAAATCATATTCTCCAATTTGCAAGTTGAACTATATTGAAAACTGCTACTGTAATCTTAAATTTCTGCCCAAACGGTGCAGAATCAGGAAAAATACCATTAGACGAAAAACGTGCAGAATCACGTTTTACATGAGACACGCGGACAGAATGTTCAAATTCAAAGCCACGATTTTCTAATAATTTTCTAAAGTTTCTGCGACTGTGTGAATTACACATAAAACGAATTTCACATATTTTTTCTAACAAACATGAATATTTCACCTATAGTTTTGATCAAACTAACGATTCACCTAACCCTTTCGAATACCCTAATGTCATGATCGCAAAGTCACACGAAGGGAAAGAATGTATCTAAATTACTTCAACAATAGCAACGTGTATCGATCTTTTACAAAGATTTGACCCTAACCATTAAATTTAACATGTACTAATTTACTCCCATACACATACATATATATACATACGTGTATATATATATACTCGGATACACAAAGTTTAACTCACCTAGTTCAATCCAAAATTGAAAACCACGAATGCTTCGCGATTCCCCACGTGACCTCGAACCCGGGACCGTTCTCCTTCTTCTCCCTTCTCCTTTCTCCTTCTTCTTCTTTTCTTCTTCTCTTCCTCTCTCTCTCTCTCTCTCTCTCTCTCTCTCTCTCTATTGCGGCTGCCCAAGGAAAAGGGTTACCTAAACCCTATTATTGTATTATATATCTATATACATGAAGCACCCTTAACATATTAGTATATACTATGGTACATACACTCAACATATAATTGTAACACTCACACAAACATTAATAATCCCGTTTTTATTTTTATGGGCTCACAAAAGAGACTCATGTGAGCCCAAAATGCAGTACAAAGTGTTAAAATGAGTAGCCCAATGGGTACCTATAACCCCGGTACTAAGTTTTAATGTTAATTACATTATTTAACACATTCGCGGGCCTGTAAACACTATATAACAAAAATACATATCAACCCTTTATTTTATTTTTTTAACAAATATAAATTAATAAAATATAACTTCCAAACTAAACGCGCTCACTCATGATTTAATTTATATGTCCACCAAACACTTAAAATTTTCCAAACACATGTCTTACATAGGCACACTCATATAATTTTGCTAACTAAAAATAATAATTAAAATAATTATTTACATAGAAATTTTAGGGTTGTTACAGGTGGGCTCTTCAGCTTTGTTAGCTTCTTGAGCAGTCTCTGGGTCTCGGCCACAACCATATCCTCCTAGATAGGCTAGGAGAGTGGTACGAAAGCAATTGGGGCCTGGTCCTGACCGTGTCGTTGTTGATCTTGTTTCGGCTTCTTTCCTTAGCCTTTTTTAGAACTTTTGCGCTTCCGGTTAGATTTTGAGGACTCATCCTCCCCGAAGCTGGCATGCTTAGACTTCAGAAACTCTTCCGTGTTAATGTATTTTCTAACCCTTTCTAAGAGTTCAACCAGGGTGGTCGGTGGATTATGGTGGAATGACGTAGCAACCTTGGTGTGCTAAACCCCCGAGCAGAAGGCTGTGATCATGACCGTTTTATTCATGTTATGGATCTGGAGCTTTTGCTGATTGAAATGGTCAAAATAATCCTTCAGGGATTCTCCCTTGTGCTGGTTGACAGCCAATAATTGGGTGTTTGGCTGTGATCGATCAAGCATTTTGACAAACTGGTTGGCGAAGAGCTGGCTAAGTGCCTTAAAGTCATCGATCGTATGGGGTTTGAGTGAATGGAACCACTACGCGGCTGACCCTTTGAGGGTGCTAGGAAAGGCTAGGCATAGCAGCTCATCGGCGTTGGTAGCTAATGCCATCTAAGCCTTGTAAGTCCGGACATGATCAACTGGGCTCCCTGAGCCGTCATAAGAATCAAGATATGGTATCTTGAACTTGCAAGGAATAGGAAATCTTGTGATGTGGATGGTGAAAGGTGACTCAGTTTTAGTATTAGTGTAGTCGTGACCTGGCCTATGACTCAACTTCTCAATCTGTTTCTGCAGGTTGCTGTAGACACCCCATTTTGTCACCTATCAGATTTAGGAGACCCATAGCTTGGTGGTTCACATTGATTGAAAAAGACTCAAAAAGGACTCTTAGAAGTTAGTTCTATCTCTCAAAATGCTCAGAATGACCAAAATGCCTTTGAAAGCCCCAAAACTCCTGGATTTGGACCAAAAGTTCTGAAACATGCTACGTCATAAAAAATACTAAAAATGAGTTTTAAAGCAAAATCAGATGAAATCGTCAGCTCCAAGAGACCCCCAGAAGTCTCGAAAGTTCCCAGAAAGTCCCCGCTGACCGGTTTGACCAAGGTTTGACCAAATTTGACCAAGGTTTGACCGAAATCATCCAAAATTTCCAAAAAGTTTCGAGATCATTCTAGATCGTGAGAAAAGTATTAAAACAAGTTTTAAAAGAAAATCGGACAAAAACGTCAGCTCCCGGGAGCTCCTAGAGGTTCCCAGAACTTCCTAGAGGTCCCCTAGTTTGACCAATTTGACCAAAAATTGACTTTAAAATCGGAGCACCGTATCATTTTTCAAACATTTTTCATGGATACTAGAGGTTAATAGCTTTCCAATGGTATATCGCACATAATTCCTTGATTTAAAACGAATTTATTATGAATTTCTGAAGGTGAAAAAGGCGATCAAATCAGCTTTTATCGCGAATGCTGCAAAATGTTTCAAAGTGAACTACCTCCGAACTAATTTTTATGTAAAGTAGACTCCATTACCTTTCCAACGATATATCACAACCTCAATTTGGAGTTCATACGCATTTTTTGTGAATTTTAGACGAAATAGGGCCTTTTCGCGAATACTGGAACCTCTGGGGGCCTAAATAAAAATTTCTGCGAATCTGAGGAGCAGTGCTGCGGCGGCACTGGACCACTGCCGCGGCAGCACATGTCTAGTGCCACGGCGGCACTCAACCCCTGCAGAGTCCATTTTTGTAATTTATTTTGGGGGTCCAAATTGAATAATTGAAGACCAAAACGATGTAGTTTTATGAGACAAGAATGCTTTTTATGTTCACCGTTTGCTCTTCATTTTAGGGGAGCCAAGTGCAAAGCTTGAGAAAGTTATAGAGATAAAGAGAGATAGAGATAGGTTTAGAGGAGAGAAAGGGAACTTCTCCAACTGATTTTCCATAAAAAAAAAAGTGAGTTTTAATCTTGTTTACCTCCATTACCTCCCTTATACTTCACATTCAACCCCTCCCCTACCACCATTGTTAAGCATTCATGAGATAGGAAGCTACTTCCATGTCCAATGTCAATATCTATGAGTGAAACACCAAGTTACAAGTCCAAAATCACATTGATTATCATCTATTGATTGCTATTACTTGCTTGTTTACATTAATGTTCATCTCTTCTTACCTCATTTCTTGTTGATTTTTTTTCTTTGATTACTTGTATGCGTATCATCATCTAGATGACATGTTGTTTGAGGAAGGTGAATCCTTATAGATAGTAGCTCTTGACCTCAAAGACATGTTTGATGGATGATGATTTTATCTTCAATACATTTATATGTATTCTTGAAGTCATATTCTCAAGCAAAACTTTGTTTGTGCAAGAAAAATTGGGTGTTCTTAATATGAGTTTGATGTTGAGGTTCCAAGAGGTTATAGTCTCCATTTGATGTTGAAAATATGCCTTCAAAAACTCTATTTCAAAACCCCTCTAAAACCCCAACATTTGGATTCCAAGAAACAAACCTTGTTTTCTCAAGAAATCTTGAAAACAGTGAATGATCTGAGTTCAAAGATTTCTCTAGAACTCAATACTCAATGTATGGATGAAATACCACTTGGAAATTATTTCTAACTTATTATAGAACACCCACGATTTTTGATTTGGTTTGGAAACACATGGAAGGGTTACATTTGGACCCAAATATTCCTTCCAGACATTCTATTTTTTGCTGTCATAGCAGCTTGGTTAACTTTCAACTTGTTTTTCAGAAGATGTTTCCAAACGGGGTGGTCCCAACTCATTTTTCTATGTAACTTCATTGTCTTAGGGAATGTTCTATATAATATGGGCCTCTAAATGTTTTGATTTCATTTTCTAAGATTTTTTGACATTTCAGTCGACAGTACGAACTCTATTTCTGAGTAACCTCTATTGTTTATATGATTTCTCTCAAACTGTAATAGTTCTTGAAGATTGTCTTTTTGATATGTGTTCTAGATACAATAAGGATGATCTGCATTAAAAAATCATGCATTGAAAACATACCTAACCCCACTTTTCAATTTCTACAATATCAACTCACTGTTCTGTCCACTATTCACAGTGAGCATACTTTTACTTTCATTATTTTATTTGACACTTTCATACACTCTAAATTAGTTCATCTCTTAGGAAGTTGTTCATACTACATTTTTACATATTCTATGATGATTTACTTCATGCATTCATGCATCTTTTAGACTTCTAAGTCACTTTAGAAAGTCCATGAACACAAACACACTACAACCTTTGCACATTCTAGGATCATACATTGCATCCATGCAAGATTTGGGGCTTTTTGTGACTCCTAATCTAAGAAGATTACAAGGAATGAACTTGATCACAAGTTCATGTTTCCCATCGATTAATTCTTCCTTTCTCATCCGTCCCGGGGATTGAGAGGGCTTCTTTTCTCAAAGATTAACATGCATCATCCTAGCTTGCTAAGCATATTTGACTTCTTTGATTATTTGTTTCAAGAACAACTCATGTCCCCTTTTGGATTAAGAGAACTTGATTACTTGATATGTGATTAGACGATTTTTCCTAGTTTCTTTTGTGTGATCTTTAACCTTTGCATTTGTGATATTTGGCTTAGATCTTATGAATGATATCTTATCTTTTGATCTTCCATTTCAAGATTTTTATGCAATGTAGTATCCTATCATAGTATTAATTGTCGAACCAAGCATAGTGTAAGATGATTATTTGGATTCTAATTGAGGCCCGTCGAGAGATGGGGCGAGTTGAGGGTGTTTTAGTCACGACAAAGGCTCCTTCTCTCTCGTACCAAAATCCCGAACCAAGTTCTTTGGTTATGAATTACCGGTGCCCTTTATCCGTTTGGGTGGGTCAAATTGGGTTTCTTAGTTTCCTAAAGACCAAGTGGCGACTCTGTATCTATTTTGAACAGACCTCTTGTTTTCTTTCAAATAAATTTCAAAACAAAGGGAAATCAATTCCGAAACCCCGAAAACCGAAGTCGGGGGTGGGCTCACGGATTCCACGTGTCCACAATCTGGAGACTCTGCTGGGGACAATTTTATTTTCAAAACAAAATAATACAGAGGTTTAACTCATAAGAAGCATTCTTAAAATCATATTTTCACTGTGTCTGGTTCACCGCATTGTACTCCTGCATTTCCCCCTTTGACTGCGTCTGAAACGCGGAGCTGACATTGTTCAGGTCTTTGTTTACCAGGGCATAAGTCACCGTTGATACTGTACCTTCCAAGGTATATCAAAAAGAGTAAACACTTCTATAGTGTCTCTCTGACAGTATGTTGGAACTCTCGTCAACGGACCCTCTTTGACAAAACCCAGCCTTTGCATATAGATTCCTGTAGAACCTTTCATAGGACTGTTCATTTATCTTTTCAGATAGGACAGTGTGATATAACTGTTGTATGCCCTGGTAGGATTACCTGCGCGGATAGATGCTTATGTTCCATGGAACAGAACCTCTTTCTTATAATTCCCAAGGCAATCACTCACATGTGATTACATTGAGTTGACATACCTAGGCACCATGACAAGGATGTCTGCTTCATGTTTACAAAGATACACTGCAAACCTTGTCTGTTTGTCCTAAGACATAGGAGTATGAAAACTTGGTAGACAGTATGATCACCATCATCACATGTTCCTGTAACAACTGTTTCTTCCACAAACCCTGCGCGACTCATTAGGATATCCCTGTTTCTCCTAAAAACTCTACCCGAATCACCTGGATATTTTCTCTTCTCCCAGAAATCCTATTCGAACTCCCCAATATCTTTGTTTCACCTAAATTCCAAAAAATCCATGTTTCTCTTGAACCTCTACCCAAGCTTCCCAGAAATTCCCATTTTACAGAAACTCACCCAAATGTATCTATTTCTCCCAAAACAGAACCCAAACTATCCAGATATTCCTGCTTCTCTTAGCAACTCTGTCCAAATCACCCAGAAACCCCTGTTTCACTCAAAAACTCTAAAATCCCTGTTTCTCCCAGAAACTCTCATATATACCTGTTTCTTCCGAAAACTCTGTCCAATTTATCCAAATTTTCTAGAAATTCTAGTTTCACCCAGAAATCCCTGTTTCTCCCCAGATTTCCCAGAAACCTCAGTTTCTCTTAGAAACTCCGATGTACTTGTTTCTCCCAGAAACTCGGCCCAAATCACCTAGAAATGCCCAGATATACTTGTTTCTCGTAGAAACTCTATCCATATTTCTCAGAAATACCCAAAATACCAGTTTCTCCCAGAAGCTCAGTCCAAATCAACCAGAAATCCCTATTTCTCCTAGAAACTCAAATAACTTCTGGAAATTCCTCTGAATCTACCAAATCCCTATTTCTCCCAGAAACTCTGTCCAAAATTCCTGAAGTATCCTGAAAATCCCTGTTATCCCTTGGTGATCATATTAGAAAGTAAGGTTAGCACACTCTATATGGCTAGGACCTTATTTGTTTAACTGCTATCAGTTAAAAGTAGGGGCATCATATCGATTAGGGCTTGCATCCGTATGCTTGTCTCATATGCATACACAATTCATGTCAGTCTACATGTACACACATCTTGTCAGTCTCACACATGTCAGTCTCTACACATCAAATGCATACGTATCATCATCCTCACCCATCTCAATCAGTGTACAAAAGTCGTATACTTACTGCAATCGTCCTCAGTTTACATCGTTAAATCCTTCAAAATTCTGATCATCTCCTCCTGCTAGGAGTCCATAAGAAGAATTTTTGTGCCTCTGCTAATTTGTACTTTTACTTCTATTTGCAAAAAATGTAGCCCCGGGTAAGGAAACTATTGTACCTCCCCGAATTCATTATCGTGATCACGGGCTAGCCCAGGCTATTATAAACCCACTAATGGCCTACCAAGCTCTCGAAGGAAAAGTGAACAAACTATAAACCATTGTTGCACATCTAAGTTTAAGGATAAGCCAATTTGAGAAGATGGTGTAGAGCATCAATAAAAGGAAGTATGGGTTGTCAGACGCCGTCTATCCAAGCCCATTTCCACATCTGAATCCTTATTCGTGTCCAAGTCCACACCCTTTCCTAGGTAATCCTATTCCATATCCAAACACAAGAGCCACTCCGAGGGCCCACTTGAACTCAAAGTTTAACAGAGCCCGCAACCCAAGAACCTTTACCAACCTAGGTATGCCGTTGTCCATTATCCTTGATAACCTCATCAAAAAGGGGCCTCCAACTTCTTCAGCCTCGTGCTAGTATCCCTTTGCCTAACTGTAACCTGTCCAAATGTTGTGCCTATGACCAAGGCCCAGGCTACGACACCGATAGCAGTATATGCCTTCGCCATGATATCTAAGACCTCATCGATTAGAAAATCATCGAGCCATCGCCCATCCAACCCTATGTTAACCAAAAAGCCCCTAGCTTATCGAACCTAAAGCCCCTGCCTTTATTGAACCTAAAGCCCCTGATTTCATCGAACCTAAAGCCCCTGGATCATTTGTTCAAATGATCCCCTTTCGCTAAGGCTCTTGAATGTTGAACCTGTGCAAGTGAAGCTGTGGTGTTTGGGACTTTTACTAGCAAAGAAAATGAGGATGCACTTTCGAAAAAGAAAAAATGAATAAACGAGTCACTGTGACACTCCATTTGAGACTAAGTCGAGTCTAGTTGAGTCTTTCCTACGTTTTGAATCTATTTCAAGTTTAGTCTTGTTGTCGAGTCTGTCAGTCTTCAAGTTGTTATGAGTCTTTTTTTTTCGGAAATGAAGTTGTTATGAGTCTGTGTCAAGTAATGTAATCCTTCTTCTTTTGATTGAATGAAATCTCATTTTTTGCCTAATCTGATGTGTCTAGTCATTAATGCACAAATCATCAAACTGAAATGTCACTTTTCAAATTACCATGGATATTACTCTGCTAATAAATTTTTGCATCAAACAAAAAAATAAGAATCCTAAGAAGGTCAAAGCCAATTTCACGCTGACACTGATGAAGAGCCAAGAATTGAATAGTCTTACTTTAAGAATTTAAAAGATGCTTTTGCTCAAATCTCAAAAGACATACTGGAAACTGACCTGGGGCTTGTCCAACACCCATTTTCCACCATTTCGAAGCCTTGAGCCCAATCCAATGGGGAGCCATACAATCTGTCTGTTGAAAGCAGTGCAGACTTAGTCCTTGATGGTATCCAAACACTTTCAATGAGTTTCTTCTCCCCTAGCAAAACAAAAAAATAAAACAATAAAAAAAGAAAAAACAAGAAAGAAAAAGAAAGAAAAGCTCGCTAGGTTGAAAACACGAAAGGGCACCTAGGCAAAAGTTAGAGCTGAAAAAGGTGTTGATTTCCAAGATCTGACCTTAGCCAGACAAAATGATGGAGAAAATGAAAGGAAGAAAATTTTGGTGATACAGAGAATTGTACACTTAAAGGTACATCATGAGAACATGCCTAGATCACATTTCAAAAGGCTCAGAATGACCACAAATAAATTTCGAGAACTGACATGCACATTTTGGAATTCTAAAATTTTGATCAAAAGATCTCACAAGAATCAACTACATAAAAAGTAAAATTGACTGGCTAGGTGAAAGTGAAAAGGATCAATCCTCAAAAAGAAAAGGAAAGAAAAGAAAAGAAAAGAAAGGGAGACCGAAACTGAATCTTCTTATTCAAGGCTACCACAAGTGAGTTAAGTTTGAACTTCTTTGATGATTGGTTTGAAAAACCCTCAACCAATTTCTTTCAAGACTTTTCCTTGAACTACGCTTGACCTGATTACCACTCGAGGATACGTAGCAAACGAATCAGTTTGGTCGACACCATAATCAAACCAATTTCTTTCAAGCCTTTCCTTGAACTACGCTCGACCTGATTCCCACTCGGGGATACGTAGGCAACCGCATCGGTTCGGTCGACACCATAATCAAATCAATTTCCTTCAAGCCTTGCCTTGAACTACGCTCAACCTGATTTCACTCAGGGTTACGTAGGCAACCACATCGGTTCGGTCGACACCATAATCCAATCAATTTCCTTCAAGCCTTGCCTTGAACTACGCTCAACCTGATTTCACTCGGGGATACATAGGCAACCGCATCGGTTTGGTCGACACAATCATAATCAATCCCCCCTTCTTTCAAAGCCTTGGCCCGAACTATGTTGGACCTGATCCCCACTCGGGGGTACAGAGGCAGACTTTTAAAAAGAAAAGAAGGATGACTCACTAGGTTGAAAATCTGAAAGGATGCCTAGGCAAAAAATTAGAGCTAAATCCAGAGTGAGCAATAACAAAAGATAGAAAATGGCTTGCTAGGTCACTTCACCAGTGCCTAGAAAAAATTTATGAGCGTTTGAGAGATTTAAGTCACGGTTCTTGCCTCAAGCCAAAAATCACCTTCCACCCTAGGGGCAAACGTCGGCCACCTGCCTCGTTGCCTGAATTTACTATCTTCCCTTCATACTGGGGCAAACTTCGATCACCTACCTCATGTGCCCAAAACCTTCAAAGAACCATCATCCAAACTAGGGGCAAAATTTGGTCACCTACCTTGTTTGCCTATGAATTCTATTTCTAGACCTCAAACTTGAGGCAAACTCCGTTTGCCTAACACGATCCCTTCACACCAAGGGCGAGTTTTCTAGTCACCAAGTTGTTTTGAAAAATTTTGAAGTGGAGTATCTTTTATTCTATTAGCTAAGGCACTAATTCAAAGCACATCCTGGGAAAAGCAGAGAATCGACTAGATCAATAGGGAGGAATTTTCAAAAACCAAATTTATCAGCAAAGTGCTATCATATTAAGATGAGGAGTGAACATAAAAGATGAGTGGTACATCATTTATGACAAAGACACATTGAGTTATGCTAATTTGGGCACTTCATGTCATTACTTCTGTCGAGTCAATCCTTCTTTGGTTGAGTCAGTAATAATCTAATCAAAACTGTATAAGAGTTCAAGGTTCATACAAACCAATCCAACTTTCCTTGTCAACATTGTTCCTATCAAGTCCAATTGTATGGGTTTAAAGTGATTCCCAATTTTAAAACCTATGGATACAAGTAGAAGTTTGAAACACCATTACTGCACTTATCAAGGCTGCAAAATGATAAGTGTCCCAAGAATCTTGAGCATTAGTGGCAGTCATAAGTCAGTCTGTGAGATCCACTGGCAATCTTCTTCTAGTTTCCCAGTAACCAAACCAAAATCATGTTACAAATTTCCTTCATCCCCAATAGATTTGCTCTATTCCCAGTGCAACCATCCCCTTCCCAGCAGAATCTTCTCGTCCCTAGAAAAGTCGTCGCTAGAAAAGCTCCCTGAACAAATGTGGTGTATCCCAATCAAAACCACATCTGCTCCTCAAAAGAAACCATTTTCATCTCAAAAAGGGTTGTCACCTTCCCCACATAATTATTCCACGCCTAACACCCTTGTCCCTAGAAGAGATATTTTTTCTTCCAACAAGTTCAATTCATCTTCAGTACAATCACTTACTCCACTGGCTCTCAAAAGAGTCAGTTCATCCATAGCAAATTCAGTTTTATCCCCAGTAGACTTCTTGATTTGTACATCATTAGTTCAATCCATGACAATCACAGTAGTTCACTTTCGACTCATCATCTCGATTAGTACATCATCAGTTCAATCTGTGACAGTCACAGTAGTTCACTATTGACTTGTCATCTTGATTCGTACATTGTCAGTTCTTTTAATCACGGTTATCCAACCATTGGTCCAATTTATGACAGTCACAGTAGTTAACTGTCGACTCATCATCTTGATTCATACATTGTCAATTCATTAATAATCATTAGTTTATAGTCACTCTCATTGAAAATATGTCATGTTCATCGTCTCTTCTTGATTAAGGCAAATCTGTTGTCGTCAGCCCTCTAGATTGATGTAAAACCTTCATTGTCAGTCCTCTAGATTGAGGCAAATCCTTCATGGTCAACCCTTCTAGTTTGAGGCAAATTTGTTGTAGTCAGCTCTTTATATTATCAGCCCTCTAAATTGAGGCAAATCTTTCACTATCAGCCCTCTAAATTGAGGCAATTCATTCATTGTAGACCCTCTGGATTAAGGTAGAACTTTTGTGTCCACCAGTTATCTCGGGCTGCCCCATTTACTCTTTGATATCTGGGACTTCCAAGTCCGTTAATCATCTTAGGGATTCCATGTCCATCATTAGTGCTTCCACGTCCGTCAATCATCTTGGAGGCCTAAATAGGCTTTTCGGACCGACCATTGCAAGATTTGATCAACCGTGAGAGATTTGGAGTTGAATCTTGGTTCTCAGTCAAGAATTAAAATAGTTAAGAGAGATTCTTAGAGAATCCCCTACCATCCCCAGCAGAACCTGAACCAAATTTCTAGATTTGTCATCATAAAAATCGGCCAACGATTGAAAAATACCTCGGCAGAACTAGAGACCGCCTAGGCCAATCTAGAAACGATGGAGGCCCGAGAGATGGCCATATTCGAGGTAGCGACCATAGGATCTATCGAGGAGTCCTTTGACAATGACTTCTTTCAGGGCTACAAGGACCTGAATAGAAGGTTGACCCGAGACCATCCCGAGCGGGACATCTCATCTTACGAGGGGATAGACTTGGACCACTAGGATATGGGGCCCACCACTACCAAAGGTACTGCTAAAGAGGGCAGACCGACTGAGGATGTTGCTTCGGGTGGGGATGCAACCTTAAGAGGAGAGGCTGGAGAGACTGAGGAGGTGGTCGTTGTGGATGACCCTTAGTTTTTAACCTTATGTTTTTCTTTCTCGCTTGTCTCTTTTTTTTTTTTTGGGGGGGGGGGAGACTGCTATAATTGCTCCCCAGGCATTGTACATTTTTTTGGCTGTTAATGAAAAGGTCCTCTGAGGCTACCTTTTGTATAAATCGTTTATATTTTTGTACTTGCCTGTTTGTAATTGCCCATGCCCGACCAGTTATGAGTCTAACTAGATCCATGCCTTAGTATAACTTTTAGGACTATAACCGGTAGGGAACACTTTGTTTCCTAGGGACCTATATTGACAAACTTCCTAAGCTATTGATGGCTTTGGGAGCTTAAAGGTCCCATCCGATCGAGTATAAGATCTTGATCTTGCTACTGCCCAGACGTTTTCTATGGGCAATGTAGGTACTTAGGAATGTTTTGGAATTCCAAGTCTTGTTAGTGCTCGGTGTGATTTCTTCTTTTAGTCCAGTATCCTCCTGGCCCTCCAAGCTTTTACTAAGGCAGGCGTTGGTGGAGGGAGTGACCATAGGGAATCAATCTAGAACGTTGGTAGTTCCGGGGTCTTTTTAAGTTTGCTATCATTAGCCACCTAGGGGGGTTTGACCTCCATTATAGGTTTAGGGCCTAAGCAAAATTGGTGCCTCGGGCATGATCCTTAGGTCTTTTTGTGCCTCGACTGTAATCCCAAGGTCTTTTTGTGCCTCGGGCGTACTCCCGAGGTCTTATTGGTTCGAAGGAACAGGATGAAGAATCAATTTGAAAAACAATAATTTTTATTCGATATATAAATAAAACTGCTCGAAGAGAGCTACAAAGTTCCTAGCCAATACTGGTCTGAGCTTTATTGAAAGTACTTACTGAGGTGCAGCATGTTCCAAGGGTGGGACAGGTCCTGCCCATCTAGAGATTTCAACCAGTAGGTTCCCGACCGGTTCACCCGAGTAACCCTGTAGGGTCCTTTCCAGTTTAGCCTCAACTTCTCGTGACTTAGGATCTTTGTAGACTGGTTTACTGCCTTAAGGTCTAGGTCTTCTACCTAGAAAGTGTGATGCTTGACTTTACTGTTAAAATACCGAGAGACCTACTGCTTATAGGCTACCACTTTAAAATAAGCCCGGTCCCTTCTTTCTTCTACTAGGTCGAGCCCCCTCTAAGAGCTTCATCATTGCCTTGCTCGCTAAAGTTGGCTACCCGGTATATTGGTAGTCCAATTTCTATGGGGACCACTACCTCAAAGCCATAGGTAAGTGAGAATGGAGTCTCCCCTATTGCTGCTCTGGGAGTGGTATGATAGGCCCATAGAAGGGTCGATAGTTCTTCTGCCTAGACCCCTTTGGCATTTTCGAGCCTGGATTTAATGGACTGTAAAATTGTTCAGTTTGTCACTTTGGCCTATCCATTGGATTCAGGATGATTGGGAGAAGAGTAATGATTTGATATCTCGTAACCCGAGCAAAACTGCCTAAATACCGGTGTGTCAAACTGCCTTCCATTGTCGCTGACCAGTACCCGGGGTATGCCAAACCTGCTAAGGATATTCCTTTTAATGAAGCTCTCCATCTTTTTCTTGGTGATTGTTGCCAAGGGCTCGGCTTCTTCCCACTTGGTGAAATATTCCACAGCAATGATGGTGAATTTAACCTGACCCTTTGCCATGGGAAGCAGTTCGACTATGTTAATGCCCCACTAGGCAAACAGCTAAGGGCTGAGAATTGGGGTTTGGAATTCTCCCGAGCAGTTGGTCATAGGTGAATATCTCAGGTACTTGTCACACTGCTTGAATTATTATTGGGAATCTCGGGGCCATCATTGGCCAGTAGTAGCCTTATAGCAGGGCCTTACGAGAGAGAGCCGACCTCTAATATGGCTTCCACACACTCCTTCGTGGATTTTGCACAGATTCCCTTAGACCTAAGTAAAGTGCATGCACCGGAGATAGGGGATAGAGAACCCCATTTTGTAGAGGATGCCATCAATGAGGTGGTACCGAGCCGCCCAGTACTATACCCATCGGGCTTAATCTTTTCCGTCCGGTAAGCCACTAGTTGTGAGGAACATCATGATCGGATCCATCCAGCTGGGCACTAAGGCGACCGGTTCGACCTCCATGCCTCTTAAGTTGGCCACACTAGGCTCAGGCAAGTATTCTATCCATTTACCTGGCAGGACTGACTCGGAGGATGAAGCAAGGCTGGCTAACCAGTCGACCCTCGAAATCTGTGTATTAGAGAACCCCTTATACTTCTTCGAGACTGTGCGATGAGGGCTAGGTAGGTTACCATGTTGTCTTCCCAAGCTTCATACTCATGATTGACTTGGTTGACCACCAATTAGGAGTCGTTGTATCCCCGGATTTGCTGTGCACCCATCGAGTTGGCTAACTACAGCCTTGTTGGTGGAGCCCTGGATTCAGAATCATAGTGCATACTCCAGTTGGATTCCATCGGGGTGTGGTCAGGATGATCCCTACCCTATTACCCAACTTGTTGGAGGACCCATCCACATAAAGTACCTAGGTCAGGGTATCTGGCTATAGGACGGGCGGTAATTCGGGTGGGGAAGTTCCTTGATCGGATCTTCTGGGTATGTGAACTGTTCGAGAAAATTCGCTATGGCCTGTCCTTTCATTACCGTCCGGGGTCTATAGACCATTTCAAATTCCTCCAACTCCAATCCCCTCTTGATGAGCCTCTTGGAAGTTTCAGGTCGACTAAAAATCTGGTACAGTGGCTGATCTATTAGGACCACAATGACATGGGCCTGTAAGTATGGGCGGCGCCTCCGTGCAGAGGTGACAAGAGCGAAGGGGAGCTTCTTGATGCGAGAGTATCAGCTTGCTGCCCCTTGGAGCACTCGACTTATGTAATAAACTGGGAACTGTATCCTATCCTCTTCTTGGATGAGTGCCGAGCTTACCACCGAGGGTGACATCGCCAAGTACAAGAATAGCTCCTCATTTGGTATGGGCGTTGAGAGCAGAGGTGGCGATGTCAAGTACCTCTTGAGATCCTCTAATACCTCTTCACACTCTTTCGACCATTAAAACTCTTGGTGGATGATCTTGAAGAACGGCAGGCACCGGTCTGTAGCTCGGGAAATGAACCTATTCAGTGCGGCTACCCATCCGGCTAGACTCTGAACTTCTTGGTTAACCTGGGCGACCGCATGTTGATGATAACTTGAATTTTTTTGGGGTTCGCCTCGAATCCCCACCTACTGACTAAATGTCCCAGGAACTTCCTAGATGAGACTCTAAATTCATGCTTAGCCGGGTTCAACCTCATCCGATACTTTCTCAAGATGTTGAAGGCCCCGGCCAAGTGTTCGAGATGGTCTGACTCATCGCGGCTTTTGACCAAGAGGTCATCAACATACACCTCCATTATTTTCCCAATCAAATCATTGAACATTTGATTGACCAAGCATGGATAAGTTGCCCCGGCCAATTTGAGGCCAAAGGGCATCATCTTGTAGCAGTATGTCTGCTGGTCAGTGATGAAAGAAATCTTCTCTTCATCCCCAAGATACATGCTAATATGATTGTATCTTGACTAGGCATCCATGAAGGAGATAAGTGAGTGACTGGCCATGGAGTCCGCAAGGAGGTCTATCCTGGGTAGTAGATAGCAGTCCTTGGGACAAGCTTTATTCAGGTTGGTGAAGTCAACGCACATCCTCCACTTTTTGTTGCTCTTCTTGACTAGCACCACATTGCACGCAAGCTTCGCAGACCCTGGGGGGTTGGGAACTTGATCAACAAGTTGTAGATCAACACGACCGCCTTGGCTTTATTGAGTATTGCCCTTCCTAGGATGACGTTATAGGTGGATGGGGCTTCTACTATAACAAAGTTTACAGGTATAGAGACCTATTGGGGATAGGTCCCCATAAGAACTAGGAGCACAATCATACCGAGCGATTGTGTGCTGGATCCATTGAACCCTAGTACAAATACTAGATTCTTGGAGGATGATTATATCATAAACCATAAACCTAAGGGAAGGATAGATCTTAGAGAGATAGAAGGAGAGTCCTCAGTCCTACCTGCAGTGGATAATGATGTAAAGCAAGAAAATACCACTTCTTCATCCATTTTCGCACCGATACCTCATCGTAGTGTGAGGATTACTAGCCATCCTGATAGATACATGTTCTAAGAAGAAGTTTTTGAAGCTGTCTCCATAGAATTTGAATCTGATCCTACCACATATGAAGAGGCAATGACTGATGTTAACTCAACTCATTGGGTTAAAGCTATGAAGGCTGAATTGGAATCTATGGATTCCAATCACATCCGGGATCTTATAGAACTTCCAGCCAATATTAAACCCATTGGCTAGAAGTGGGTCTACAAGAGTAAAAGTGGATCTGATGAAAAGGTTGAGACCTTTAAGGCCAAGCTTGTAGCGAAAGGTTATACTTAGAGGGAGGGCATTAACTATAAGGAAACCTTCTTGCCTGTAGCCATGCTCAAGTCCATTAGAATACTCTTATCCATTGCTGCTTGCCTAGATTATGAGATCTGGAAGATGGACGTCAAGACTGCATTCTTTAATGGCAATCTTGAGGCAGACATCTATATGCAGCAACTAGAAGGGTTCATAGCTGGTCGGAAAGGTAACTTGGTATGTAAGTTACAAAAGTCCATTTATAGGCTTAAGTAGGGATCCAGGAGTCAGAACATACATTTGGACCAAGCGGTCAATTCTTTTGGTTTTATACAGAATCTGGATGAACCTTGTGTATACAAGAAGTGTGAAGGAAAAGTTGTGGTTTTTCTTGTGCTCTACGTTGATGACATTCTACTCATTGGGAATGATGTAGTAGCATTGTCAACGGTTAAGGTTTGGCTAGCTAGTACTTTTGATATGTTCTTGGAATAAAGCTCTTTCGAGATCGTAAGTGAAAGAAAATGGGATTATCTTAAGATGGTTTATCAATAAGGTGCTAACTAGGTTTTTAATGGATAATTCAAAGAAAGGTTTGTTACCTTTTAGGCATGGTTTAGTGTTCTCCATGGACTAGTGTCCAAAAACACAGGAGGAGAAGAATCGCATGGCAGGAGTTCCCTATGCTTCGGTAATGGAAAGTCTCATGTATGCGATGTTATACACTAGACCAGATATCTACTTTGTCGTTGGCATGGATAGTAGATATCAATCGAATCTAGGTCCAGAACACTGGACAACCGTTAAGCACATTCTTAAGTACTTGAGAAGGACTAAAGATTACATGCTTATGTACGATGGTAGTGAGTTGATTCCAGTGGGATACACTGACTCGGGCTTTGTGTCATATAAAGATTTGAGGAAGTCGATGTTCGGTCATCTCTTTACCTTGGGAGGTGGTGATGTCAATTAGAGAAGCATTATGCAGAAATGCATTGCAAACTCATCTACAAAAGCTGAGTATGTAGCCACTTGTGAAGCCGCAAAGGAAGTTTTTTGGCTCAAGAAATTCCTTATGGAG
Organism: Hydrangea macrophylla; assembly: GCA_033977485.1. Classification (NCBI taxonomy): domain Eukaryota; kingdom Viridiplantae; phylum Streptophyta; class Magnoliopsida; order Cornales; family Hydrangeaceae; genus Hydrangea; species Hydrangea macrophylla. The sequence goes on along the minus strand of CM066990.1, from coordinate 3,597,377 downwards.
CTCGAGGTGGTACTAGCATCGCTGTCACCTATTACAGTTTATTGTGATAATAGTGGGGTAGTGGCTCAGTCCAAGGAGCTAAGGAACCACGAAAAGTGAAAGCACATAGAGTAGTAATATCATCTAATCTAATATGTTGTTCAATGTGGAGATGTGACTGTCAGCAAGATTGCCACCTCTGATAATCTTGTGGATTTGTTTACAAAGGCCTTGCCACAGAAGGTCGTTGATCATCATTTAGGTAGTCTTGGTCTCAAATGTAATCCTGTATAGTTGTGAGTGCAAGTGGGAGCTTGTTGGGTTTGTGCCCTCAAACCATTACTTTTTGTATAAGACATTGATATTTTAATATATGGATATCAGCTTTACATTTCATTGTGTATGTTTCTTTCATGAGATGATTATTAATCCTTAATTATCATAATAAGTAATTCGTGTGTGTATGAGATACATACAAGTTTGATACAAATTATTATTCTTTGATACTTAGAAATTGTCACAGTGGATGATGAGATTGGATATCTCATCAGGCTTACACTGTAGCATGATTAACTACCATTGGATGGAGTGATTAATCTCAATCACTAGAGTGTAACTCTTAGTTAATATACTACTGCTTATAGTGCATTGACGGACCTGAGCTTTCCTATTGACACTCAAGACTGTCAACAGTTGATAGGAACTCATAACTTCTATAAGGTACGTGTTCTCAATCTTGAGACCATTATGGACACAAACTGTGGATATAGCAGCTTTGACTTACCAATTAGTGAGGTCTATAAAAGATCAACACCTGGGTATCTTGGGTATTTCATGTTCACAGAGTTGTGAACATATATTGTCAAGATATAATCCACCCTTTGATTCAAAGTAAGCACTCCCTTGAGAATGTCACCAAGTTGATTACTGAGAATTGCAGTCTTGTTGATAACTAGTTATCAACATGTTTGGTAACCATGAGAGGTGAAGGGGACTCAAGGAATATAAGAAGTTATTATGATTCAGGTTGACAGTAACTGTTATCTGACTACTTGAATATGATTACGAATGTTGAATATAAAGGGACATTAGTACACCATAAAAGTCTAGTTATCACTTCGAATATGTTCTTTTACGTTGGAGTTCAGTTATCGTTTTGTAGTGAAATGTTAACTGATCAGTTGGTTAGTTTACTGATCAAAGAGTTTGGTCATGGAAATTAACAACTAGTCTGAGCCAACAATAAAGAGCCTAGGAGGTCCCACTCTTAGCTCTGCTAGGATGCTTGGAAAGGCACATGAGGATCTTGTCAAGGTGGATTCGATCGATCGAAGGTGTCTCAATCGATTGAAGTCTTGATGGGTTTGATCGCTCGAAGCTGGTTCGATCGATCGAAGCTTCGATTGATCAAAGCCACTTCGATCGCTCGAACATTAGGTCAGTTCTGGGAATCTATAAATAGGACAGCTGTGTCTAGAAAAAAGGGTTCGTCATTTTAACATGCCAAAGGCTACAGATACTAATTTTGGAGCTCTTAAACCTTCTCCTTCCTCTCTATTAGGGTTCCCACCAACCCTAGTCCTTCCGGCAGGCATCCATAGGAGTCATAAGGGTGAAAAAAACCTAGTGGAGGCTATTATACCATCAAGGAAGAAGACAATCAGAATTGGGTTGAAGATCTGAGGTATAAATACTTGTCCCCTATTGTTAGTATGCATCTATGGAATTGACGAGTAGTAGATCCGGGCATACTAATAAAGTTTTTTGCAACTCAATATTTCCGTTGTGCGTTTAAATATGATTTTAAACCTATTTTTCCTTCAATGGCACCAACTAAGATGTTGGAGCTGAAGAAACAAGTTTAGGAGCTTAAAGATCTAGGATTTGTGCGTCCGAGTACGTCACCTTGGGGAGCACCAGTTCTGTTTGTGAAGAAGAAGGACGAAACACTTCGAGTTTGTAGAGACTACAGGGCCTTGGATGAATTTGACAAGAAAAAGAGATAAAGTAGGAATGGATAGACAAGCATGAGAGTGCATTTCAGGAGTTAAAGAAAAGATTGACTTCTGCACCAGTGCTCGTGATACCTAAAAGTGGAGAGCGATACGAAATCTACAGTGACGCAACGCACCAAGGACTTGGGTGTGTATTAATGCAAGATGGGAATGTCATTGCATATGTATCAAGACAGTTGAAGGTACATGAGAAGAATTATCCGACACATAATTTGGAGCTAGCAGCAATAGTGTTTGCATTCAAGATATGGAGACACTATCTCTATGGAGAGAAGTTTGATCTATTTTCTGATCATAAGAGCTTGAAGTATTTGTTCTCTCAGAAGGAATTGAACAGGTGACAACGAAGATGGGTGGAGTTACTCAAGGACTATGACTTTTCATTGCAATACCATCTAGGTAAACCAAATGTCATAGCAGATGCTTTGAGTTGTAAACCTTGACTAGTAATCTCTGCATTACTAATTCGAGAATGGAAAGCATTAGAAGTGTTAGCTAAATTCAAACTTCAGCCAGTGGAGCCAATGGAAAGACAATGCTTTGGATGTTTGATGGCATAGCCAAGTTTGATCATCCGTATCATAGAAGCTCAACATACTATGGAAGATTTGAAGTTATGGTTTGTGAAGATATTAGCAAAAGAGCCAGAGATTTGGAGTATCAGTACGGACGGAGCCTTACGATGTAAAGGTAGTCTCTGTGTACTTGACAAAGAAAATCTCCGAAAAAAAAATATTAGATGAAGCGCATAAGTCACGGATGACTATTCATCCGGGAGGTACGAAGATGTACAAGGATCTGAAGAGGAACTTTTGGGGGGAAGGAATGAAGAGAGAAATAGCTGAGTATATATCTCAGTGTCTTACTTGTAAGCAAGTAAAGGTAGAACATCATAATCCACCTGGATTACTATAACCGTTACCGATTCCCCAATGGAAATGGGAACACGTAACTATGGATTTCGTGGAAGGATTGCTGAAGTCACAGCAAAAGCATGATGCTATTTGGGTAATCGTGGATCAACTTACAAAGACGACACATTTTATCACCTATAGTATGACGTATTCAGTAGAACACTTTGAGCAGAATGTATCTACAGTACATTGAACGGTTACACGGAGTACCTGTTTCTATCGTATCAGATCAAGATTTGCATTTTAGTGCAGAATTTTGGAAGAGTCTCCAAACAGCGATGGGAACAACATTAAACTTGAGTTTAGCTTTTCATCCGTAGACCGATGGACGGACTGAACGAGTCAATCACGTAATGGAGGACATGTTACGCGCTTGTGTCATTGATTTTGGGAATTCTTTGGAGACGTACTTACCTTTGATTGAGTTCACCTACAACAATAGTTATCATTCAATTATAGGAATGGCGCCATTCAAAGTTTTGTACGGAAGACCTTGCCGATCGCCGCTTTGTTGGACTAAAGTCGAAGATACTCAACTTCTTGGGCCAGAGATGGTATAAGAGACCAGTGAAAAGATTCAGATTGTACGTGAGAAGATGAAGACAGCTTAGACCCGGCACAAGAGTTATGCTGACAAGTGACGCAAAGACTTAGAGTTTGTCGTTGGAGATCACGTGTTACTCAAAGTTTCACCTATTCGAGGCATTGTTGGATTTGGCCAAAAGAGAGGCAAGCTATCACCGCGATTCATCGGACCATTGAAAATTTTAGAGCATGTTGGAAAAGTTGCTTATCGACTTGCATTGCCGCTAACGATGTCAAGAGTGCACAATGTTTTCCACGTCAGTATGCTGAGGAAGGGTGCTCATAACCCAACACACGAGATCAACTTCAAGGACATTGAAATCAATGACAACGTTACGTTCAACAAAAAACCAGTTCTTACTCTAGATCGAGGGATCAAGAAACTCAATAACTAGGAGATTTCGTTAGTCAAGATTCAGTGGAAGCATCATGATGAAGGAGAAGCTTCATGGGAGCTAGAGTCAGAGATGCGTGAGAAGTTTCCATTTTTGTTTTAACTCTGTATGCCTCTGATTTCGACGAAGAAATCTTTTGTCGTGTGGTGGATGATGTAATACCCTGTATTATGAATAAGTATTTATGCACAGAGATTCTATATACTTCCCTTGATCATATTTGAAATTTCATCTTCGATCGATCGATCGAACCTATTTCGAGCGATCGAGCATTCCCAAATTTCAAGCGATCGAACATTGTTCAATCAATCAAAACCTTACCGACCTGAATTTAATATGTGGACCCTACTTCAATCGATTAAAGCCATTTTTGATCGATCTAAACTAGCCGAACTGATCTTGAGTGATAAAACTCCATTCGATCGATCGAACTTATAATCATTTGTATTCCCAGGCCTCCCGCAAACCTTGCCATCTTCACTCCTCCCCCTCTATATATATGGTCATGTTCATGTGTGTGAGGGTTTGCTAAACTTAAGAGTTAGAGAGAGATTGTGTATACACACACATATATATGTACTCACAGTTAGAGAGAGAGAAGCAGAAAGAAGGAGAAGAAGAGGAAGAAGAATAAGAGAATGAGGTAGAGAGAGAGACAGAAGAGGCAAAGAGACAGAGGAGGGGAGAAAGGCCGCCATTAAAACTCAGAGCTCACACGTTGCCAAACGCGCCCTTATGACCTTTTGGTGAGTCCCAAACTCACTCATTAGGTTAGTTATGAAGTGTTACAAGATCTTGTACGTGTAATAATCACCCAAACACACCCTACCAAATTATGGACGTTCACTGTAGAATTAGAAGAAGACAAAGTTCGAGCGATCGAACTGCGTTCAATCGATCGAACAACCCTGTTTCTCAATCGATCGAGACCACCTTGACTTCAATCGATCGAACCTCACTTTTTTTCAAGCGATTGAGATGACTTCAATCGATCGAATCTAACAGAACTAGTAAATGTTCCTTAAGTTTATTATTCATAATTTGTAGTTATTTAATCGTTGTTTCATGTTTATATTATGCAATGTTATGATTATAGAGGTAATGGGATACGATAATGAGATTGAGATAATATGGTGAGTAACATAGTCAGGTTCGGAACGTTAGTATTAATGCGATGCGATAACGAGATAGGATTTGAGGTAATTACACTAGGAAGCATTGAGTAACTAATATTTGAGTTAGTAGGTTATTGGTTACTTTTGAGATTATGTGATTTGAGCTGATGATTTGCTCAGGTTGAATCTAATAAGTGTATAACAAAGAATTTAATAAGGATCGTGAGAATTATGGGTGCACAGTACTCGTAAGCATTTTGAAAAGCGGTGAACAGTAAGATTTCTAAAAAGTGGTGAACAAAAGTAGATGTGGCACGCCCATGGTTTATATTTTACTGGAGCTATGTATGTACGATACTTGCAAGCATTTTTGAAAGCAGTGAACAGTAAGAGTTCTTAAAAACGGTGAACAAGAGTATTGGTACGTCCGTAGACCAGTCGTTATATGAGAACGATGTACAGGTGCTCGCAAGAGTTCTTAAAAGCGGCATAGCGGTGAACAAGAGCACTGGTATGTTGTGATGATATAATCAGTTTGAGATAGTCAGTTGGTATTAGTACAGTCAGCCTTAGATTTGGTAGATGATGAGAATTGGTTAATGATGTGTCCAAATAAAAGAGGAAGAGATATAATTAGTATCACTGTTATAGATAGTTCATACTGGTAATTGCGTTATTTCTATGATACTGGGTTAGTTAGTTCTCACTCAGCTTTCAGTAAGCTGACGACCTTTATTGCCTGGACATTCCCCATCCTGACTACCCTATCCCTAACAGTGCAAGTATTGGAACTTACGATGATGACTACAACCCAGGATTGGATTATGCAGAGAATGGCCCCACAGTTGCCGGTTATACTGGGGAGAAGCACTATGCTGACGACTATCCTTACACCAGTTGAAGACTGAAGATAGTTTATCTAGTTTATGTTTAAACTTTATATTTCTATTGAACGTTGTTAGTTAATGGGTACTTGGGCATATGTTGTCTCCAGACCTGTTGTGATCCTATGAACCACACTCTGATGTTTGCAATAGTAATACTATTATTATATTACCGTTGTTTACTTTTCCTGTTAATCTTTTGGACTAGTACTGTGTGGTGTGGATAATTATTGACTTTCACCCGTCATTCCCTATGGACCCAAAAAGAAAATTTATTTTTTCTCTATTTTTGCTGCTCCGGGGCATGACATAAGGTGACCAAAAGGCCATTTCTAGAGAAGGAAAATAGGACCAATGCATTTTTGGAATTAGTTCATAGTGATGTATGTGTACCAATAAATATTAGAGCGAGGGGTGGTTATGAGTATTTTATAATATTTATTGATGACCACTGTAGACATGGACATGTGTACCTAATGCAGCACAAGTCTAAAGCCTTTGAAATGTTCAAAGAGTTTAGGGTTGAAGTGGAGAAGCAATTGGGAACACATAACAAAGCCATTTGATCTGATTGAGGTGGCGAGTACCTCTTTAATGAGTTTATTGATCACCTCGCATAGAATGGGATTCTGTCATAGTTGACTGCACTCGGTACGCCTCAGCAGAATGGTGTAGTGAAGAGAAGGAACTGGACTCTTTTAGACATGACTAATTCAATGATGAGTTATTCTGAGTTGCCATTATTTCTTTGGGGTTATCCTTTAGAAACCGCTGCGTACATACTAAATCTAGTACCAAGTAAATATGTTCTCAAGACACCACAAGAGATGTGGATTGGGCGCTAGCCGTCTTTGCAACATCTCTGGATATGGGGGTGTCCAGCACATGTGCTGAAAGGAAAGATGAGCAAGTAAGATTCTAGAACAGAAGTATGTTACTTTGTAGGGTATCCAAAGGGTACTTATGGATGGTATTTTTATGATCCAAGAGAACAAAAAGTGTTTGTTAGTACAAATGCTATTTTCTTGGAGGATGATTATATCATGAACCATAAACCTAAGGGAAGAATAGATCTAAAAGAGATGAAGGAGAGTTCTCAGTCCTACCCATAGTTTATAACGATATAAGATAAGAAAATACCACTTCTTCATCTATTTTCTCACCGGTACCTTATCATAGTGGGAGAATGGTCAGCCAGCCTGGTAGATACATGTTCTTAGGAGAAGTTTTTAAAAGCAATCTCCATAGAATCTAATTCTGATCCTACTAGGTACGAAGAGGCAGTGGCTAATGTTGATTCAGCTCATTGGGTTAAAGCTATGAAGACTGAATTAGAATCTATGGATTCTAATCAGGTCTGGGATCTTGTATAACTTTCAACCAACATTAAATCCATTGGATGAAAGTGGGTCTACAAGAGGAAAAGAGGATCTGATGGAAAAGTTGAGACCTTAAAGGCAAAGCTTTTAGTGAAAGATTATACTCAGAGGGAGGGCATTGACTATGAGGAAACCATCTCGTCGATAGCCATACTCAAGTCCAGTAGAATGCTTTTATCCATTGCGACATGCCTAGATAATGAGATCTAGTAGATGAATGTCAAGACTACATTCTTGAATGGAAATCTTGAGGAGGACATCGATATGCAGCAACCAAAAGGGCTCATAGCTGGTGGGAAAGGTAACCTGGTATGCAAGTTGTAAAATTCCATTTAAGGGCTTAAGCAGGCATCCAGTAGTTGGAACATCCAATTTGACCAAGCGGTCAAGTCTTTTGGTTTCATACAGAATCTGGATGAGCCTTGTGTATACAAGAAGTATGAAGAAAAAGTGGTGGCTTTTCTTGTTCTTTACGTTGACGCCATTCTACTCATTGGTAATGATGTAGTGACGTTTAACGGTTTAAGTTTGGCTTGCTAGTACTTTCGATATGAAGATCTAGGAAAGGTGAGCTATATCCTTTGGATAAAGCTCTTTCGGGATCGTAAGCGAAAGATAATGGGATTATCTCAAGCTGGTTATATCAAGAAGGTTCTAACTAGGTTTTCCATGGATAATTCGAAGAAAGGTTTACTATCTTTCATACATGGTTTAGTGTTCTAAGATACAAGAGGAGATAAATCGCATGGCAGGAGTTCCCTATTCTTCAGCAGTGGGAAGTCTCATGTATGCAATGTTATGCACTAGACCAGATATCTACTTTGTCATTGGCATGGTTAGTAGATATTAGTTGAATCTTGGTCCAAAGCGCTGGACAGCCATTAAGCACATTCTTATATACTTGAGAAGGACTAAAGATTGCATGCTTATTTACAGCGGAGATGAGTTAATTCTAGTGGGATACACTGACTCGGACTTCATGTCAGATAAAGATTCGAGGAAGTCAACATCCAAACAACTCTTTACCTTGAGAGGTGGTGCTATTAGTTGGAGGAGCATTAAGCAGAAATGCATTACAGACTCAACTATAGGAGCTGAGTATATGCCTGCTTGTGAAGCAACAAAGGAAGCTGTTTGGCTTAAGAAGTTCCTTATGCAATCGAGGTAGTACCAGCGTCGCTGTCACCTATTATGGTATACTGTGATAATAGTGGGGTAGTGGCTCAATGCATGGAGCCAAGGAATCACAGAAAGGAAAAGCACGTAGAGCAGAAATATCATCTAATTCAAGATATTATTCCACGTGGAGACGTGACCGTTACCAAGATTGCCACCACTGACAATATTGCGGATTCGTTTACAAAGGCCTTACCACAGAAGGTCTTTGATCATCATCTAGATAGTCAAGGTCAGATGTAGTCCTGAATGGTTATGAGTGCAAGTGGGTGTTGGTTGGAATTGTGCCCTCGAACCATTAATTTATGTATGAGACATTGGCATTTTAACTTATGGATATCAGCTTTACATTTCATTGTGTATGTTTCTTTCATGAAATGATTGTTAATCCTTAAGTATCATAGTAAATAATTCGTGTGTGTATGATATACATACAAGTGAGATACGAATTACTATCCTTTGATACTTAGAACTTGTCACAGTGGATGATGAGACTGGATATCTCATCAGGTATACACTGTATCATGATTAACTACCATTGGATGGAGTGATTAATCACAATCACTAGAGTGTAGCTCTTAGTTAATATGCTAGTGCTTATAGTGCATTGACGGACCTGAGTTTTCTTATTGACACATAAGACTGTCAATAGTCGATAGGAAATCATAACTTGTATAAGGTGCATGTTCTCAATCTTGAGACGATTATGAACACAGACTGTGGATATGGCTGCTTTGACATGCCAATCAGTGAGGTCTTAAAGATCAACACCTGGGTATCTTAGGTATGTCATATTCATAGGGTTGTGAACATATATTGTCAAGATAGAATCTACCCTCTGATAAAGAGTAAGCATTCCCTTAAGAATGTCACCAAGTTGATTACTGAGAATTGCAGTATTTTTTATAAGTTATCAACATATTTGGAAATCATGAGAGGTGAATGGGACTCAAGGAATACAAGAAGTAATCATGATTCAGGTTGACAGTAATGGTTTATCCGACTACCTGAATATGACTATGAATGCTAATGGTAGAGGTGTTGGGTTTGTGCCCTCAAACCATTGCTTTATGTATGAGACTTTGACATTTTAATATATGGATATCAGTTTTACATTCATTATGTATGTTTCTTTTATAAGATAATTGTTAATCCTTAAGTATCATAGTAAGTAATTCGTGTGTGCATGAGATACATACAGTGTGAGATACGGATTACTATTCTTTGACACTTAGAATTTGTCATAATGGATGATGAGAATGGATATCTCATCAGGTTTACACTATAGATAGGATTAACTGCCATTGGATGGAGTGATGAATCTCAATCACTAGAGTATATCTCTTAGTTAATATGCTGGTGCTTATATTGCATTGACGGACCTAAGCTTTCCTATTGACACTCAAGACTGTCAATAGTCGATAGGAACTCATAACTTGTATAAGGTACGTGTTCTCAATCTTGAGATAACTATGAACACAGACTATGGATATGACTGCTTTGACTTACTAATCAGTGAGGTATATAAAAGATCAACGCCTGAGTATCTTGGGTATGTAATGTTCACAGGGTTGTGAACATATATTGTCAAGATAGAATCTACCCTCTGATATAGAGTAAGCAATCCCTTGAGAATGTCACCAAGTTGATTACTGAGAACTGCAGTTTTGTTAATAAGTAGTTATCAACATGTTTGGAAATCATGAATGGTGAATGGGTCTCAAGGAATACAAGAAGTAATCATGATTCAGGTTTACAGTAATAGTTTTCCGACTACATGAATATGATTATGAATGGTAAAGGTAGAGGGACATTAGTACACCATACAAGTCTAGTCATCAATTCGAATTTGTTCTTTTGCGTTGGAGTTCAGTTATCATTTTATAGTAGAGTAAACGGTAACTGATCAGTTGGTTAGTTTGCTGATCAAAGAGTTTGGTCATGGGAATTAACAACCAATTTGAGCCAACAATAAAGAAGCTAGGAGGTCCCACTCTTAGCACCGCTACGATGCTTGGAAAGGCACATGAGGATCCTGTCAAGACAGATTCGATCGATCAAAGTAGTCTCGATCGATTGAAGCCACTTGGATTGCTTGAACGTTAGGTCGGTTCTGGGAATCTATAAATAGGGCAGCTGCATCCATAAAAAAGAAGTTCATCATTTTAATACGCCAGAAGCTGTAGAAACTATAATTAGATCTCCTAAACCTTCTCTTTCCTCTCTATTAGAGATCCCACCATCTCTAGCCTCTCCAGGAAGCATTCATAAGAAACATAAGGGTGAAGACTACCTAATGAAGGCTGCTGCATCGCCAAGGAAGAAGAATATTAGAATTGGGTTCAAGACTTGAGGTATAATTCTTGTCCCTTCTTGTTAGTACGCATCTATGGAATTGATGAGTAGTAGATCCTGGGCTACCAATAAGTTTTTGAAACTTAACCGTTCCACTGCGCATTTGAAAAATAAATTTTAAACCCTTATTTTCCTAACAAGAGGAACATTAGTATACCATACTAGTCTAGTTATCGCTTCAGATATGTTCTTTTGCATTGGAGCTTATTTATCATTTTATAGTGGAGTAAACGTTAACTGGTCAGTTGGTTAGTTTGCTTATCAAAGAGTTTGGTCATGGAAATTAGCAACTGGTCTGAGCCAAAAATAAAGAGCCTAGAAGGTCCCACTTTTAGCTCCACTCGGATGCTTGGAAAGGCACAAGAGGATCCTGTCAAGAAAAGTTCGATCGATCGAAAGTGTTTCGATTGATTGAAGTCTAGACAAGTTCGATCGATTGAAGGTACTTCAATCAATCGAAGGCGCAAAGTCGGTTTAGAAATCTATAATTAGGGCAGTTGTGTACAAAATTTTTTAGTCGTCGCTTTTCCATACTAGAGTTGTAGAAACTGTTTAGGTTATCCAAGCCTTCTCTATACTCGCTATTAGGGTTCCCAGCAACCCTAGTCTTTCTGACAAACATCCATAGGAGTCATAAGGGTGAAGACAACCTACAGGAGACTACTGGAAGTTAAAGAATTCAGAATTGGGTTCAAGACACAAAGATATAACTCTTGTCCCCTCTTCCACACATCTATAGCATTGATAAGCAGTAGATCCAGGCATACCAATAAAAGTTTTGAACTTTGTTTTTCCGCTATGCGTATAAATAAGTTTTCTAAAACCTATTTTCCCTACAAGTTGGTAGAAGAATGAATGAAAGAAATTGAGTATGCCTTACAATGCCATTCTAAAGATTACTTGATGAATCCGTTCTATTCTTTTCTATTGTCTCAGCCATGTTACAACCTTTAAAAAGTCCTATTTGATCCTAGGAAATATGGTTTGGTTATGTACAGATGGGAGAGGGATTAAAACATGGTAACGATTAAATTTTCTTAACTTTGGACATTCTTTCATGAGACTACTTTTCTTGCGAGTCATGTGTCTTTTCGTGTCTGTGAGCATTGCTTATTTTAAACATATTTCGTTGCCTCACATATACCCGATAAATTACAACAATTTCTGAGTGTTTCATTTTAGACTATAATTAACCACGTGAGATTTGAAGTCGAAGCATAGTTAGACAGTTATCCGAATTATATTCCAAGTTCATAATAGGCATGTATTCACTTGACTACCACATCACACACGTGCAAGTTTGTGAAAAATGCTATTGCTTCATTCGATGCATTCTCTTGGAATTGTTCTCGTGACTTAAGTGGATGTTTCATTATGTTTCTTCTTTTGTTGTGGGTAGCTTCATCAATGAAAACCCTCATGAGACTTCGCTCATCCTACTAGGGATACCTAGGGGTTTAAAAGGCTTATTCCATATGCTAAATGCAATCGCGTTGCCTGCGACAGTGAGTTAGGATATTTAAGTATACTTTAGTTAATTTTCATATTTTTTTGTTTACTCGAGGACTTGCAAAGTGTAGATTTGGGGGCATGATCGGGAATGAATAGTTCCCATTTATAGTCCTGAACATATGCTTTGCTAGCCCACTTCATTTAGTCATTAATTATTTTTAATAAGTATTGTATGTTTTGTAGATTTTGGAGCCTTTACTCGAAAATGCACTAAACTCCAATGATTAGTGGCTTTGGACGACATTCTGTGCTCAAAAGGTGATTCTGGAAAGTTGGAGATAGTGGTGGCCTTGGTAAATTACATTTTTGACATTGAAGACTTTGGATTTGAGAAATTTCTCCAGAGATAAAAAAATGTAGATCTTTGAGTTACAGACGGGTGACCGCAGACGGCGAGTCAATTTGAGGTTTGAGCAAAATGTTATCGCAATTCTACAAAATTTGCGTAGAGCAGTAAAAAGTACCTCGCACAAGCGGGTCGTGCGAGCGACCTTCCTTTTCTACCAAAAATGCATATTTCGTCAAATTAGAGCACTCAGCGAAGGTGGTTTTGTACATACGACGTCCAAAATGTAAAAACGACAGTTTTAGTCCAATTAGGTTTAGGAAACCTTCCTAAACCCTTCCAAATCTATATATATCTACTTCTAATGCAATTTGGAATTACACAATAATATACACATCCTTCAACAGCTGAAAGTACAGCCATTGAAGAGGGAGAAGCAAGGAGAAGAAGAAGAACACTAACGGTTCCCATGGCCTCTTCCATCAACCTCTTGCCAATCTTTGAATCGATGGCCACCTAGACCTAGATCTAGGGTTTCAATGAAACCCTAGCCAAGTAATAAGCCATATTTTAAGCTTTTTGTTTAGTTTTATTATGTACATGGTTGATGATTTCATGTTTAGAGGATTATAGTTAATAAAATCATATTCATCGATTCAATCGCTGCTTTTAAAATCTATTATTGTCTTAGATCTATTTTGAATGTGATGTGCTCAATTGTCTATATTTGCTATGTTTGTATAGATTTTTTACATGTAATAGTGCTTATTTGAATTGTGATATCAAGTAGTTGACTAGTTGTTTGCACCTAAAAACCGCCAAAGATTTTCTAGCCCGATTGGTATGAGGAGATGGGCCTAGAGATAGTCGGGCATGGGCATTTCAGACACCGGTTGGTCCGGAGTAGATAATGACATCGGGCTTAGGGGAAGCGTCACCAGAAGTTTAGAGAAGGAAACCTGGATATTCCATGGTATGGAGCCCGATAGGCAGCCTCAGACCCGTAGGGGTTTATCGGGCATCAATGGTGGCAGCAATGGAGCAAGGACACATGTGGGAGACCGATTGAGACGCCGGGCATAAGGGACTTCATCGGGCATTTGTCAGAACGGGAGCCCGATGAGGAGATAGAGAACATGAATGTACCAACTATCGGACACCATATCTACTGAAAGTGATAAAGGTTGGTGACGTGAGCCCGATCGGACGTCAGCACCTGGAGAGATGTTATCGGGCATAAAGACATTACATGAGTCCGATGAGTCTTCAGTCACAGGTATGAGGCCGATGGGAATAGAGGTAAGGCGGTTCTGGTGACAGCTGCCATTTGTGACGTCACTACAGATCTGGGGAAATCCGAGTCCGTTTGGGAAAGAATCTTATCACCAACAGCTGGATTTAGGCAAGATGATCCCTGAGATGGTGGGATTGCTTCAATCAAGATAACGATAAGGCAAGGAGTCATTGATATAAAAGGATTTCTTTAATTAACCAATCAATTAGTAGCTTAAGGCGCAAGCTAAGGAGTCCTTTCCTAATCAGAATTCAATCATGGCCGCTATAAATATGGAGGCAGGCCAAGCTGCAAACGACTCCGCGTCACTCTCGAAAACAGCATTCAACAAAGCATTCAACAACATTCAACTTTTATGTTCTTTCTGCAAGCATAGCAAATAGGTCTACCCTTTTTTGTTATTTTTCTTTTACTGTTTTCATTCTCACGAACAATCAGTCTGTTCTGAATCTGTTCTTTGGTTGTATTTTCCAAACATTTAATAAAATCTGTATTTTATTAATCGTTTGTGATTGTTTACTTGGTAAACTCATACACTATTTGGCTTGTGCGCTTCAGTACTGCCAAGGGATTTCTGGTGAGGGTACTTTCCTACTCGCCGCACACAATTGTTTTAGTTTAGAAGTCAGATCTAAAAGCCTTGAGTATCACTGACTCAAGCATATAGGAAATTAGTTTGCACACACTGAACCACTTTTGGTTCTGGCACGCCCGCGCATAACTACTAGCAAACATTTTGGCAGGCCCGGTGGGACCCATAGTGTCAAGTCATGCCGCCAAAGAGGGATAAGCAGATCGGCGAAAACGGCCAAGACGAGTCGGCCGTTGATCCACCTATGGAGGAAAGCACTGGTCATTCTCCGGACGACGGTGGCATTACTATCGAAGCAATCTCGAACCACCGCTCGGGCCCCATCCTCCAAGTTGATCCCTTGAGGCAGGACTATAATACCTTGATAGGGTCAATGGCAGGTCTCAACAATGTGGTCAGGCAAATGGTCGATATACGCCGGGAACAGTCTGAGTTGGTCATGGAGACTAGGGTTACCCACGTGAAGCTGGACGCCCTGGCTACTCAGATACAACAGCTTTGCACTGTTCTTCAGGCCAATAACAACCAAAATGCCTCGGGATCAGGCTCAGGCTCGGGATTGGGCTCTGGCACGCCGCTTGAGTCCGACAAACCAAAAGACCCACTCTATGTCTGTCCAAGCCTAAGGGAGGGTAACATCTCGGGCAAGAAGCCCGAATTACATAACGAAACGGCCAGTGGCGTGGTGATCACCGATCCCAGTGGATCGGCGACGCCAAGCTTTGTCCAGACAGGAGGCCGTGTTGAAACCCAGTTCGACCGTACACCACCTCTAGTTCGCGCTGCTGGGGGGCAAAGGAACAATGGCGGGTTTTGGACCCACCAGATCAATAATAATCAACAGTTGCCACCTCCACTAATAAACCCAGAGGTAAACGGTCAACAGATGCCCCTAGGTAACGCTGCTGGGGGGCAAAGGAATAATGATGATTTTTGGCTTCGTCAGGCTAATAACAACCAATAGCCACCACCACCACCTTTGGTGAATGCCCGACCCGTTGCGCAGCCTATTAACAGGGAGGAGTTGGTGGCGGCCATACATGAAGAGTATGGCCCGTTCATGAGAAGGATGGAGAGGCCGACATACCGACGGCCTTACCCGCCCGAAATTGACCAAGTTAATTTCCCACCAGGGTATAAAGTTCCGAACTTTACCCTATTCTCTGGGGAAAGTGAGCATACCACGGTAGAGCACATAGGCCGATTCATTGTGCAATGCGGCCATGCAGGCAATAGCGACCCTTTAAAACTAAGGTTGTTTCCAAATTCGCTCACGGGTATAGCATTTTTGTGGTATGTCAATCTCCCGGCCAATTCAGTACGAAATTGGCTAGCAATGGAGGAATTGTTTCATGGGCAGTTTTATAGGACTGAGCCCGAGATATCGTTGGCAGATCTATCTAGGATGCTCCAACTAGTGGGAGAGACCGTTGAAACATATATAGCCCGATTTAGGAAGGCTAAGTACAGATGTAAGATAATATTGCCCGAGGAAGAATACGCAAAGATGGCTATGGTCAGAATGTCTTTCGAGCTTCGCAAAAAGTTCGAAGGGACTGATTTCCGTGATTTATTCGAGCTGGCTTCAAGGGCCGCCCGTTACGAGCGTATCCTACTTGATGAACAGGAAAAGAAGAATTCTTCTAAGGGAACGTATTACAAAGATCCCAACTACGAGGTCCATCTAGCAGATTGTGACCTCGAGGCAGAAATCGACATGGCCGAACTAATCTCTAAGCGGCCTATTGTGTGTAATGCCTTGAACAAACCGGTCAATAATAACGCCGCTGCTAAAAAAATGACGTTCGAGGCAGGAAAAAATTACACATTTGACATAACGATGGCCGATCAGATTTTTGATGCCCTTTTGGCTGAAAAAGTGATCAGGCTAGGTGAAGGTCATCGGATCCCCAAGGCCGATGATATAAAAAATAAGGAATATTGTAAGTGGCATAATTCCTGGAAACATTCCACTAATAACTGCGTTGTTTTTCGTAATGTGATACAGGAGAACGTGGAGAAAGGAGTGCTCAAATTTTCGGACAAAGCTATGGGAGTTGATGCGAATCCGTTCCCGCAGATCACTGGAACCAATATGGTAATGCCCGATTTGACTAAGCTGACACGGCCAAGGGTCAAGATAGACTTGACCGATAGCGAGAAGGTCCCAAAGCAAAGGGAAGGGAAGCAAATTGCCGTTTCAGGAACTGATAGGCCGAAGGTGACTATTCACGAGCTTCAGAGGACATACCAGGAACGCAAGGAAGCAGAACAAAAGGCTGAGGTCGAGGTAGCCCGATCAACCACAGATAATTTGATCGCAGATTTACGACACCAATTAGAGCTGATAGAACAAGGCCTGTGTCCGAGGTGCAAGGCCGATATCAAGAAAGGGGCCTCTAGCCCAAGCAGGAGGCCTAGAGTTGAGGAACGACGAGAATGCAGCCCGAGAAGATCCGTGCATGAGAGGCTTTCCTTGCCCAAACAGGGACGCGTAAAGCCCGAGTGGAAGCCGAAGCCGCCGCCAGCTAGTGGTATGCCTAGCTCGAGTCATATGGAAGGAAGGGAATATCGATCACGACCCACGATGAGTGCCTCACAAAGGGTTGCAGCATCGGACATTCGCTCCCGAATGATACTCCCACCAAGAGTGAGTGATGGGAGATGGTATAGAGCTGAGCATCCAAAATTTCCAGCGATGCCTCAATACAGCAAGTCTCAGAAGAGGAGGTATCAGAGGCTGAGACAGGCCGAGAGGGAACGGCATCAGTCGAAGGATCACGTCCAGGATCCTCCAAGGTCCCCGCAGCGTAGGGCCGGCAAACAGATAACGGCCATGGAAGAAGATGAGCCCGTTTTCGACAAGAAAGCGGGCAAAGGGGCGATGCATGCCACAGAGCGCTTAAAGAAACTTTTTGAACAAGAAAAGTGTGAGTCATCGGCCCATCCAATGGAGGAGGCCGATGATTATGAAGATGAGGATGATACACTAATTCAATTCGGAACAATCCCGAAAAATCTATCCTCAAACATGGTGTTTACTCTTCCCATGTCATTCATGGCCAAACCGGATCAGCCAGCGGCCATTGAAGGTGACGTAATAGAAGGCCAGACTAAGGAGTCGGCGGTAATAGAAAGTTTGTCTTGGGGTGGTGGAGAGACCGTCAGACCCAAGGTGGTAGAGGCTACGAGCAAGAACGTGGACGCTACCGATATACAAACCGATCGGCCTAAGATAACCATCTTGAGGCCGAAAGGGATCCAAACTGAAGAGGGGCTGAAACCAGCGGGGCCAGTCAAGGTGGTTTTCGAAAAACCTACCTATCAAATGTCTCAGCACTTGAAGCCGTTGTACGTAAAAGGACACATTGAGGGGATTCCCGTGAATAGAATATTGATTGATGGGGGATCTACAATCAACATCATGCCCCAAATCATGCTGAGGATTCTTCAAAAATCTGAGTCGGAACTGATTCCGACCGAGATGAATGTTCAGAGCTTCACGGGCACACCATCTAAGACAAAGGGCATCTTGCCTCTGGAGCTGACGGTTGGAACCCAAACGGCCATGACAGCTTTTTTCATCGTTGAGACATCGGCCGCGTATAACGCGTTGCTTGGCCGTGATTGGATCCATCCCAATTACTGCATCCCTTCCACTCTCCATCAATTGTTGATCTTTTGGAGAGATGACGAAGTGGAAGTGGTTGGGGCCGATACAAAGCCATTCGTTGCCCGGGTGCAGACGGCCGATGCAGTATTATACGAAGATGATATCGGACCTGTCAAGTTACTAGGATGCGGCAAACTGGGCAGACCAAATGCAGCCACATTCCGTAAAGAAATTCTACCAAACTTAAAGCTTGGTTATCACAATCTCAGTCGGACAGAAGAGTCAAGGCCGATAG
Source organism: Hydrangea macrophylla (assembly GCA_033977485.1). Classification (NCBI taxonomy): domain Eukaryota; kingdom Viridiplantae; phylum Streptophyta; class Magnoliopsida; order Cornales; family Hydrangeaceae; genus Hydrangea; species Hydrangea macrophylla. The sequence goes on along the minus strand of CM066990.1, from coordinate 3,578,988 downwards.
AGATTAATGAACAAGAAGACTTCGATGGATCCACGACCAATTGAAGTTAAAAGACAGCTGACCCTTAAGGCCAGCATGGCCAGATGGTGCGCATATCTGGCCGATAGGAGATTAGAGATCGGCCCTGTGGACGGAATGATTAATCTGGCCGATTGTATCTATGAAGAAGAAACGCCAATAGAGGAAGAGATTCAGATGGATGAACTCGAAACGGCCACAGCCAAGCTTGATGACTTGAAGGCCGACGTGCAGGATCCACTATTGGAGATCAACCTGGGTAATGAAGGAGAACACAAACCCACATATGTGAGTCAAATGCTTGAACCGCGGTTCCAGGCAGATATCATTGCTCTCTTGCATAAATACAAGGATTGCTTTGCTTGGGATTACGATGAGATGCCCGGACTATCCAGAGAATTGGTGGAGCACCGATTGCCAATTAAGCCGGGCTTTAGGCAGTTCAAACAGCTTCTGCGGCGCATGTCACCTGAAGTCACGATGAAGGTGAAAGAAGAAATTGAGAGACTTTTGGGAGCTGGCTTCATTCGGACAGCCAGGTATGTGGAATGGGTATCGAATGTAGTCCCAGTGGTAAAGAAAAATGGTAAGCTGAGAGTCTGTATTGATTTCAGAAATCTAAACCTAGCTACCCCAAAAGACGAGTATCCTATGCCCATGGCCGATCAATTGATTGATTCGGCCGCCAAACATAAAATTTTGTCCTTTATGGACGGGCACTCAGGGTACAATCAGATTTACATTGCTGAGCAGGACGTCCCGAAAATAGCTTTCCGGTGCCCGGGGGCAATTGGAACCTTTGAATGGGTTGTCATGCCTTTCGGACTAAAGAACGCTGGAGCCACATATCAGAGGGCGATGAATTCAATTTTCCATGATATGATCGGGCATTTCATGGAGGGTTACATTGATGATGTGGTGGTAAAATCGGGCGACAACGCCGATCACTTAAGAGACTTAGAGAAGGCGTTTGAAAGAATGCGGGCTCACAAACTAAAAATGAACCCTCTCAAATGTGCTTTCGGTGTCTCGGCAGGGAACTTCTTAGGATTCCTGGTGCATCAAAGAGGGATAGAGGTGGACAAGAATAAGGCTCGGGCAATACAGGCAGCAAAACCACTAGCCAATAAGAAAGAGCTTCAAAGGCTGCTCGGGCAGATTAATTTCCTGAGAAGATTCATCGCCAACTGTGCAGGAAAGACCCAAGTATGGACCCCACTATTGAAGATCAAGACCGACGAAGAATTCAAGTGGGAAGACAGCCATCAATAGGCCTTTGAGGGAATTAAGCAGTATTTGTCAACTTCCCCAGTTTTAATGCCACCCAAGAAGGGTAGGTACCTTAAATTGTATATATCGGCCTCCGACTGCCCTATAGGAAGTATGTTAGCTCAGGATAATGAGCAGGGGAATGAGCAGGCCGTTTATTACTTAAGCAGAATATTAACTCCAATCGAGCAGCGCTATGCGCCGATTGAGAAATTATGCTTGGCATTGTATTTTTCATCACAGAAGTTAAGAACATATATGTTGCCCGTTTCTACTTATGTTATATGTCAAACCGATGTGATAAAATATATGTTGTCGAGACCAATCATGAGAGGCCGAATTGGAAAATGGACCTTGGCCCTGATGGAATTTGCCATCCAATACCGATCACAGCAATCGGTTAAAGGCCAGGCCATAGCCAATTTCTTGGCTGATCACCCAGATCCAACTGATCTGGGAGAGTTGCTACCAGCACCTAAAGTAATAAACACTTCCTTGGTCCCATGGACATTGATCTTTGATGGGTCCAAGAGCGCAGAGGGTGCTGGGGCAGGTGTGGTCATTGTGTCAGCCAAATATAAGAAGACAAAAATGTCATTTCGGCTCGATTTCAAGTGCACAAACAATCAGGCCGAATACGAAGCATTAATTATCGGACTAGAGATACTCCTTGAGTTGGGGGCATCATCCGTACACATAAAGGGAGACTCAGGGCTGGTGATCGGGCAGATATCAGGAGAGTTCCAAATAAAAAGTTGGGAATTATGCCCATTTCACTCTGTCGCCACGCAGCTCATGGACGAGTTTGATGATATTAGCGTGAGTTATATCCCTAGGTCTACGAATACCGAGGCCGATAAGCTGGCTAAGACAGGATCGGCCTCGTCTTCTACAAAGGTTTTGGAAGACCAAGTTATCACGGTTCATGTCCGATCACTGCCTTCCGTCGCAAGAAGAGGTTGGTACGCTAGTACCAATTTGGTCTTGATGGAGGAGGACGACTGGAGAGGGCCTATCATCGAGTACCTGAATCACCCAAATGTCAGGGTAGACCGGAAAGTTAGACTGTTCGCGGTCCGATTTGTGATACTCGATGGAGAGTTGTTTAAAAAGCCCATCGGTGACGACGTGATTTTGAGGTGTTTAGGCAAGAAACAGGCCATGCAGGTGATGGCCGAAGTGCATGAAGGGATTTGTGGGGCTCATCAGGCCGGTACAAAAATGAAATGGTTGCTGAGAAGGTATAACTATTATTGGCTAGGCATGCTGAAGGATTGTATCAGCTATGCAAAGGGATGCCAAGCGTGTCAGAAGCATGGCCCGATCCAGCATGTCCGGCTAAGGAGCTCCAACCAATAATAAAGCCATGGCCGTTCAGAGGGTGGGCTATGGATCTAATTGGCAAAGTCTTGCCACCATCATCAGGCCAACACTGTTTCATTATAGTGGCGACGGATTACTTCACTAAGTGGGCCGAGGCCATACCATGTAAGACGGTGACCCAGGCCACCGTGATAAAATTCATTGAAGAACACATCATACATCGATTCGGCCTGCCAGAAACCATAACGGCCGACCAAGGGTCTGTGTTCACAGGGGCCAAGACAACCGCTTTTGCGGAGAGCAGAGGGATTAAAATTCTCAATTCTACCCCATACTATGCTCAAGCTAACGGCCAGGCCGAGTCAACCAACAAGATTCTTAAGGGGATCGTTGAGAAGATGATCGATGAGAACCCTAGGGAATGGGACAAGTTGTTGTCTGAGGCACTGTGGGCCTATCGGACGTCTAAGAGGTCCAGCACTGGAGTAACACCATTCATGTTAACTTACGGGCACGACGCTATGTTACCAATGGAAGTCACCGTCCGATCGGCCAGGAGAGCTTTACAGAACCAGCTTGAGCCCGCAGATTACACAGAGGCTATGATAGCTGAGTTGGAAGGACTTGATGAAACGAGGCTCATGGCCTTAGACTCGTTAAAAGTGCAGAAGCAGCGGGCCGCCCGAGCGTATAACAAGAGGGTAAAAGCGAAGTCCTTTAGTACAGAAGACTTGGTATGGAAGGCCGTGTTACCTATCGGGGACAAGGATAATCGGTACGGGAAATGGTCGGTCAACTGGGAGGGTCCGTTCGTTATACATCAAGTCAAGAATGGTGGTGCTTATAGATTGCGGGATATGGATGGAGGTATTCATCCTAGATTAATAAATGGTCAATACTTGAAGTCTTATTACGCTACTCTGTGGGAAACTATTGATTTAAACTATAAACCAAATCCAGGGTTAGAATACGACCAACTCATTAATTACGACCCCGAGCCCGAGTAACAAAAATGATGTTTGTATTGATAAGGCTGAGCACAGCTTACTTACAAATATACATGAATAAAAATAAGTACAAAAGAGGAGTCGGCCTCTAGGCCGACTCAAAATTCCTAAGCTTAGCCTTCAAGTCTTCCCAGGTCTTGACGGCTCCAGACCGGTCCCTCTTGGCCCTCTCTAGCTTTTGGGCCCAAGCCCGAGATAGGGGGACGCTGGTTTGTAGTTGATCGCTGCACTTCTGGGCGTCGCCACCAAGTAAAGATAATGCCTCATCAATTTTCCCAATGGAGGCGTTGTTGGTAACAACCTCGGCCTCACATTGGGCGAGTTGAGTTTTCAGTACAGCAATTCAGTTCTACAGCCAAGTACCCCTGGCTAGAACCTGAGCACGGGAGGCTTTTCCCGCTTCGAACTTGGCTCTGGCCCCTTCCAAGAACTTCAATGCTTTCTGACGGGAGCCTAAATGAAGTTCTGCATCCGCTTGAATTTTCGAGGCCGTTCTATCCATAAGACGGACGCTAGGAAGTCTTTCTTTGATCTCCACAAGTAATGATAGCTGCCCGACTAAAAGAGAAGGATCGGCTATGAGTGTGTTCAAAGCGGTGTCAACGTCAGCCGCAGCAGGAAGATTGGAAAGTTCTTGGTCAGCAAGCCCGAAGAGCAGGTCCTTGGCTTGTTGAAGGATGGAAGGTGAGACTGCTTCGGGCTCGAGGGGGCCAAGGTCAAAAGCTTCTAGGTCCAGGCCCGAGAAAAAATCATCGAAGGGGATGATGGGCACTGGACCTGTGGGATCGCCCTGCTCAATAGAAATACGGTCAGGAATGGTCTTTGAAAAATGATATAAGTTCAAGAACGAACGTACTTTGCGATATGGTGCAATACCTGGGGGTGAGGACTAAGGGAGGCCAAGATCGTTGCGCGAATATCGGCCTCACTTGGTTGAGAAGGTGTTGGCTGTGGAGAAGAAGGGAGACCGGTCTCCGTCTCAGGACTAGTCAAAGCCACTGTTGGCTGCGGGACCTCAGCTCCAGCCTCTGTGGCAGATGTTTCAGGAGGACTGACCTCGGCCACTACTGGTTCTATTATTGTGGGAACAGGAGATCCGATGGCCAGGGTAGTTTCTTCTTGTCCGGTGGATGCTTCAGTTTCAACAGGGACGGCTTGGTCTGTTGGGAATATGCCCTCAAACCAGTTAGTTGGACAATGGAATATCATAATGCATTTATGCATGTTAGTTCATGAGATGAATATTAGACTGGAATCCTTAAACAACATTGTATGTGGTTCATTTGTGTATGTGATTACACATGTGAGATATGAATCACAAATCCTTGTTGTTTCAAATAAGTCACAGTGGATGATAAGTCTGGATAACTTATCAGGTATACACTGTAGCATGATTAACGTCTACGGGGTAGAATGATGAATCTCATTCATAAGAGTCTTTGACTCTTGGTTAATATGCTAGTGCACTCGGTGCATTGATGGACCTGAGTTAAACCTATTGACACCTAAACGCTGTCACCGTCAATAGGAACTCAAAACTTGTATAGGGATACATGTCCTTAATCCTGAGACAGTTATGGACGCAAGTTGTATGCTTGGTTGCTTTGACTTACCAATCAGTGAGGTCTTGCAAGATCAACACCTGGGTATCTTGGGTAAATCAAGTATGCAACGTTGGGAACATATATTGTCAAGATGGAATTCTACCCTCTTCAATAAAACGAAGAGTAAGTATTCCCTCGAGAATGTCACTAGGAGTGATTACTGAGAGCTGGCCAGCCTTGTCAACAAAGTGTTGTTGTTGACATGTTTAGTAATCCAAGAGTAGTGAATGATACTTGAGGAATATAAGATGTACTATCTATTGGGTCGACAGTATCTTAAGACATACATCCCAATGATAGATACGAATACTGCCTGGTAGAGGGACATGCGTATCATATTATACAAGTCTAGCAATCACTTATGTATGTGTGATTATGTTCTTATGCACTGGAGTGCAATTATCATTTTATAGTGGCATTAATGATAATTGATTAATTATTGATTCCTTAGTCAAGAGTACTGACTAGATGGAATAATAATTAATCGGAGCCAGTAATTAAGAACCTAGGAGGTCCCACTCTTAGCTCCGCCAGAATGCTTGGAAAGGCAAATGAGAATGCTGTCAAGACTGGTTCGATCGATCGAAGTTGTTTCGATCGATTGAAGTCTAGACAGGTTCGATCGATCGAACGAGGTTCGATCGATCGACAGTTCGATCGATTGAAGTCACTTCGATCGATCGAAAGTTAGGTCGGTTCTGGGAATCTATAAATAGGGCAGCTACGTCCAGAAATTTGAAGTTCGTCGTTTTGACGTACCAGTTGCTGCAGAACCTGTTTAGAGTTCCCAAACCTTCCCTATTCTCACTATTAGGGTTCCCACCAACCCTAGCCACTCTGGGAGCATTCGAGGAGACATAAGGGTGAAGATTTCCTAGAGGTTGCTGCTGCACACACAAGGAGAAGGACAAAAATCAGAATTGGGTTCAAGACCTAAGGTATAGAATCTTCTCCATCTTGTTATGCGCATCTATAGAGTTAATAAGTAGTAGATCCAAGGCTACCAATAAAAGTTTTGAACTTTGTTTTCCGCTGCGCGTTTAGATTTAATTTTAAACCTGTTTTTCCTACAATTGGTATCAGAGCCTCGCTTATTTGGATCTATAGATGCGTTTTGGAACACTAGTTTTGATTTGCATGTTGATTTTAGGACTGTTTTCAAAACTGCATCGTCACAGATCCGTTTCTGCAGTGTTTATGCAGCAGAATACAAATCTGTGATTGCATTGGATGCAAGGTGGGTTCGATCGATCGAAGTAGTCTCGATCGATCGAACATCATCTGTTCTCAAGCGATCTAACTAGTTTCGATCGATCGAACGTTGGTTCTGTTCGATCGATCGAATGGTGTTCGATCGATCGAGACTGCTTTTCTGTCCAGGTTTTCAGTTTACAGATTTAAAGGTTTTAAAAATATTTACTTTAAAATTTTATTTATGTTGTAAGTTTTTCAAAACATTCTGTGAAACTGAAAGTTCAATCAATTGAACTATGTTCAATCGATCGAAGGTTCAATCGATCTAACTTTTTCGTTCGATCGAAGTGTGACAGAGCAGTGATGCTGTTTTAAGTTCTAATTCAGTATGTAAAGAGTTTATATACTGTGTGAATCAATTAGGGGTTCCAATGGTACATATATTTGTTATATATATGCGTGGTTGTGCGTGTGACTAACCCTTTTGCAGCAAGCTTAGTCCGCTATCTCCCATGGCACCAAGACTTTTAAATTTTGTATTTAATTGTTGGTTTGGATTTAAGGCTTATGTAAAGGGCGCTGCGACTTCAATCCTATGAAAAGGAAAGTCGCACCGGTTTCCCTAGCCTTTTATTTTATTGTTGTTATTTCTATTTCTAGATAAATTGTAAGCTTCGAGAGAAGTATAGGACCAATGTAATAGAATTAGAAAATCCATGAAGATGGAGGAGCAAGCCGTTGTCCATGAAGATGGAGTCGGAGGCAATCAAACCAAGAAGAAGGTTCTATGGAGATAGAGTCATGGGAGATAGAGGCATTGTTGAATGCTTTTATTTCATTTTAGTTTTTGTTTTATGTGCTTAGTTGTGATTGGAATTTTATATATTGTTACTACTTGCATGCACGTAAAACAGGTTTTCTAAAATGAAATTCAAAAACCTTTTTTCCAACACATTAGCAAACACTTGATGTTTATGGGCAATGTGAAGAAATTTTTTGATCAAATTGAAAAATTCCTATTAGTTCATTGTAAGTATGAGAATTACTCTGTGTCACCCAGCCATGGGTGATCATTCCATACGGAGGGTATTTCTTATTGATTACTAGATATGAACTTCTTATAAAAATCTAGTGGGAGAGGGACTTATTTTATAACTCCCACGGTCTTCCATAAACGGTTCGTTGTAAGGTGGGTAGTATATTCTGTGTCACCCAGCCATGGGTGATCATTCCATACGGAGGATAGACTATTCATTGGTTACTAGATATGAACTTCCTTTGGATAGAATCAATGAGACGCGTTAGAGGGTGACCACTACACTGAGGCACTACTTGAGGCGGTTGTCATTGGATTCTAGTTAATGGTAAACACTAGCTGAGCTATGGGTAAGGGATTCCACACGGAGCATTATCCAGAAACTTAGAGACCAAAAGTTCAGGAGTCATGAATTGTTTTGTAAGAGTTGCATGACATTCATGATGGGTTTCCCAATCAGGCTATGAGGTTATGATCGCCACACGGAGACTTAATTTCATAGGCTTGACATCCTGAAGACAATTAATGAGTTGGTTAAGGGAATTCCAATGCATCATATAAATTGTCATATTCATGATTTCCATATTGTAATTCTGTTACATTATTTGTATTTCAGATTCATAATGTCTAGCCCACTTGCTATAACCATGATCCAGAATAAGCTAATTGGAAATAACTACGTTGAATGGAAACTGGAACTGGATGAATTGTTAACTGCTAATGGATGTAAATACGTTCTTACCATTCCCTGTCCACCTATTCCATACCATGACACCCCAACTGATCTTGCGGATCAATATTGGCAGTGGATAAAATTTGATGGTATAGCTCGCTCTAGCATCTTAGACTCTTTGTCTGATGTGTTGAAGCAGCAACATCAACCTTTGAACACTGCCCGTGCTATAATATTGAACCTCGAGGAGATGTTTGGGGATCTGAGCCGTACTGCAAGGCTTAGAGCCTTGGAGTTAGTCATGGACACCAGAATGTTGGAAGGAACTTCAATAAGAGAGCATGTTTTTAAAATGATTACTTATTTCAAAGTAATGGAAGTTCTTGGTTCCGACATTGATGGTGAGACTCAAGTTGACATAATCTTGCATTCTTTGCCTTCATCATTCACTCAATGAGTAAAACCGTTTTTTCAACAAGTGAGTTGATGAGCTCTCTTGAGGCAACGATGGATATAGTCAAAGAGGAGTCAAATGTTCAGAACATTGGAATGGCTTCATCTTCTGGAACTAAGCCTAAGAGCATAAGTTCAGAGAAGGAGAAGCAAGACTCAAGGATAGGTGAGCCTAAGCCAACTGTTGGGAAGAAGGCAAGACTTGGAAAGGGAAAGGCTGGTGCCGTGCCAAAAGGAAAGTGTTTCCATTGTGGCATGAGAGGGCATTGGAAAAGGAACTGTATGGAATACTTGACTGCCAAAAGGCAAGGTACGATCCTTTCACTAGTTTTTGAAGTAAGTTGAAAAACTGATACTTCAACTACTATGGGCACTAATTCTATATTTTCTAAATTATATCTGTAATTGTTGCAGGGAATTGGAAAATAAGAATGTGCAGTGATTAGAAGATCTTGATTGCCTTTTGGGATCTGATGCAAGAGTTGCTATTAGATTAATAGTTTTATATTGTAATAAAACTTTGGAGTTATTAGATGGATTTCAGTTTTGAATTAATGAATAATATTTATTCTTTTGATTTTGGTACTGAAATTCTTGATTAAAAGAAAGCGTTCTTTTATGTGATCTAAATAACTTGTCAAGCAAGTATCTCACCAATTTACTCTTGTTTCTCATATATTATCTAATGTAGTATTTAAATGACTCATGGGTATTTTACCATCTAAAAGGATAGCACCCTCAACTAATTCTATGACTTTTTGGTTTTGAGGTTAGATCATATTTAATCTAAATAGGATAAATGGGGAGTAAAGGATAGGATCCTAAACTCTTTCGGTTGCTAAGACCATTGCCTATTTGTCAATCCTATTTAGAGAGTAAATGTGATCAGATCATATTAATCTAAATTAGGATAAATGGGGAGTAAAGGATTGGATCCTAAAACTTTTTTGGTTGTTGAAACCACTACCTGTTTGTCAATCCTATTTAGAGGTTAATATGATCAGGTGACTTTTCTTTTGAAAATCACACGACCAAGGACTTATTAGAATTAGGACATACTCATGTATGTAGGGCAATAAACATTAGAGTTGAAAAGTAGTTTCGACTACTTTGGATACTGATATACATTTACTTATTGCATCTTCATCCTCAATTTTGAAGAAATTCAAAAGTTTTGGAATGAAGAGTAATTGGTAAAAGAATATCATTGCCTTTTTGATTTGTTCAAAATGGTGAGTATCTATCTAATGTATTTATTGTCCAAAGGAGATAAGAATGAGATTCTTTCTCGACAGTCTACACCTAGTGCGCCTCCACGGGATGGTGTAGCAGGTAGAAGGAACTATCTTCTTTTAGATATGACTGGGTCATGGGATGAGTTATTTAGAGTTACTACTATTCCTTGTTTTTCTCGATGGAACTACAATGTATATACTGGATCTTATTCAAAAGCAAATCTTTTCGATAGACATCCCCAAAGTTGTGAAAAGAATGCGACTTCTTTCTCATGGTAACTTTGGATAAGGATGTCTAGCACTTTGGTGTAAAGAAATGATGAGCCTTTTGAATCTAGATTAGAAGTATAATACTTTTGTAGTGTTTCCAGAGAAAACAAAAGTTGGTTGGAGACCAAATTTTGCAAAGGAAAGATAATATAAAAGAGTAAAGTAATTTATATCTTAAAGCAATCTATAAATCATCTAGAACTAAAATCTATTACCTCTTCATCCATTCCTACATTGGTACTTCATTGCAGTGGGAGAATTCTCAACATTGTTGAAATTCCCTGGTGCATTGAAGTTTTGTGATAAGGAAGCTCTGGTATGTGATTTGCATAAGTCTATGGACTAAAGCAATCATCCAGAGATAAGGACATCTGTTTTGACATATTGGTCAAAATACTTTGGATTCATCTAAAGTGTGGATGTAGCTTAAGTGGATGAAAGGATCCTTGCGCAAAGGAAGTGTGGTGGTGATTATGGTTCCATATATTGATGACATCTTTATCATTGCGATATGTTAAAGTAGTATCATCAATGATTAAGGTTAAGTTTCTACAGTATACTTGATATTTATGATCTCGGTGAGGCGAGCTATAATCTTATGATTTTTGCTCATTCAAGATCAGAAAGTTAAGATAATGAGATTGTCTCAAACTTCTATATCATAAAGTTGCTGGCTAGATTCAACGTGGAACGTTTCGATAAAGGTTTTTCACCTTTGAACATAACCTATTGCTCTTTCAAGATTTGTATCTAGGGATACAAGATGAAAGAGATCACATGAAAGGTATATCATAAGCCTTCGCTATTGATAAACTTTGTATGTGATGTTAGGTATGGATATCAGTTATACCGTTGAGGTTGTTCACAGATATCAGTCCAAATGAATGTTCAGTTTTTCTGAACTATCATAAAGTATATATTCTCTAGGGCTTGAGAAAGAACTAGCGGATATATGCAGGGTGATGGTGTTTTGGACAATGTTCAAATTAGCTTTACTGGATACATGTCATGTGACGTCTTTTGTCTAGGGATATAGTATAACATGAAGATGTTTTACTATGGATTGTTTCAGTCGATGATCATCAGTCCCTATGCAAAACCTTACGGGTTAAGGATTTTGACAAGTCACAGAGACTATGCTAGTGTTAGTACTAACGCTATATGGTTATGAGTGCAAGTGGGAGTTTGTTGGGAATATGCCCTCAAACCAGTTAGTTGGACAATGGAATATCATAATGCATTTATGCATGTTAGTTCATGAGATGAATATTAGACTGGAATCCTTAAACAACATTGTATGTGGTTCATTTGTGTATGTGATTACACATGTGAGATATGAATCACAAATCCTTGTTGTTTCAAATAAGTCACAGTGGATGATAAGTCTGGATAACTTATCAGGTATACACTGTAGCATGATTAACGTCTACGGGGTAGAATGATGAATCTCATTCATAAGAGTCTTTGACTCTTGGTTAATATGCTAGTGCACTCGGTGCATTGACGGACCTGAGTTAAACCTATTGACACCTAAACGCTGTCACCGTCAATAGGAACTCAAAACTTGTATAGGGATACATGTCCTTAATCCTGAGACAGTTATGGACGCAAGTTGTATGCTTGGTTGCTTTGACTTACCAATCAGTGAGGTCTTGCAAGATCAACACCTGGGTATCTTGGGTAAATCAAGTATGCAACGTTGGGAACATATATTGTCAAGATGGAATTCTACCCTCTTCAATAAAACGAAGAGTAAGTATTCCCTCGAGAATGTCACTAGGAGTGATTACTGAGAGCTGGCCAGCCTTGTCAACAAAGTGTTGTTGTTGACATGTTTAGTAATCCAAGAGTAGTGAATGATACTTGAGGAATATAAGATGTACTATCTATTGGGTCGACAGTATCTTAAGACATACATCCCAATGATAGATACGAATACTGCCTGGTAGAGGGACATGCGTATCATATTATACAAGTCTAGCAATCACTTATGTATGTGTGATTATGTTCTTATGCACTGGAGTGCAATTATCATTTTATAGTGGCATTAATGATAATTGATTAATTATTGATTCCTTAGTCAAGAGTACTGACTAGATGGAATAATAATTAATCGGAGCCAGTAATTAAGAACCTAGGAGGTCCCACTCTTAGCTCCGCCAGAATGCTTGGAAAGGCAAATGAGAATGCTGTCAAGACTGGTTCGATCGATCGAAGTTGTTTCGATCGATTGAAGTCTAGACAGGTTCGATCGATCGAACGAGGTTCGATCGATCGACAGTTCGATCGATTGAAGTCACTTCGATCGATCGAAAGTTAGGTCGGTTCTGGGAATCTATAAATAGGGCAGCTACGTCCAGAAATTTGAAGTTCGTCGTTTTGACGTACCAGTTGCTGCAGAACCTGTTTAGAGTTCCCAAACCTTCCCTATTCTCACTATTAGGGTTCCCACCAACCCTAGCCACTCTGGGAGCATTCGAGGAGACATAAGGGTGAAGATTTCCTAGAGGTTGCTGCTGCACACACAAGGAGAAGGACAAAAATCAGAATTGGGTTCAAGACCTAAGGTATAGAATCTTCTCCATCTTGTTATGCGCATCTATAGAGTTAATAAGTAGTAGATCCAAGGCTACCAATAAAAGTTTTGAACTTTGTTTTCCACTGCGCGTTTAGATTTAATTTTAAACCTGTTTTTCCTACATGGTCTACCTCGTCCGCAGTAGCTTCGACGGTAGCTCCAGCATCGGCCAAATCCTTAGTACTGGAAGAGAGGACGACTTGCTCCGGAGTTTGGGTGGGGGCAGCAAGGTCCTCGTCTCTGCTTGAATGAGATAGAGGCGGCACGATGTGAAGTGGCATCACTCGAATGGCCACTCGTTCTAGATAAGCCGTTGTAGAGGCCGGTGATGTAGGGAGAGTCGGGGGAAGAGTCTGAGCGAGATGTGGAAGTGGATCCTCTCCCGAGTCTTCGTCAGCAAGCTGCAAAGATAGAATAACATGATTAATATTGAATAAAAGGAAGTCGGGCTCAATCATCAAAGCAAAGGGAAGAGCAAACCTGGACGGAGGCCGGTGTTGTTTTCTGTTTCTTTTGAGACGTACCCTTGCCCGGAGTTGGTTTGCGAGCCGCTCTCTTGGCGATTTGTTTACGCCGAGTTGGAGCTGCCGCCGGTACAGGGACATCGGCCACTGTGGTCGATGTTGCAGTAAAAGGCACCAGGGCCTCAGCAGCGGTGCATGAAAATATGCTTTGAGCCCGTTCACCCCACCACTGGGTGAACTCTTCTGATACTATTGGCCGGGCGGAGAAGGGTGTAAAGTTGAACGCGGCTTTGAGCCGGTCTGACCTCTCTGTTATCTTTTTCACCTGCCCGTCATTAACAATAAGGCCACGTTCAACCCAATCAACGTTGACAGTGATGCCAGGAGGAACGGGCACGAGTTGAGTAAGCCCGAATTGGCGGGCATATAGAGGAGCAAAGTAGTACTCGACCCTGCATTTATTGTTGGCCGACGGGATGCTTGGGCTAAAAATAATGTCTCTAGCTACTAAATAGCTAGAAAAAATTTCATTATAAGTAGACTGGGTGCCCGAACCCCAGTTGGAAGGGTTATTGGAAAGCTGAAGAAAAGAAGAGAATTGAAGGGAAAAGAATGGGGTGAAGAGATTGACGTCCCGAAGAGAGCAACCCTGGTAAAAGAAAGTAAAACACTCTTCAAAAGAGTGTAAAGAAGGAGATACGTTCATGAATTGAACAGCGGAGATTGGAACGTCGGCCAAGGGAGTGATGGTGGGTTGGAATTCAGGAAAGTACGAGTGAAGCCACAATTGCAGTATCCACATCGGGCTCCCACCAGCACTAAAGCCCGAGTGAACGAAATCCGTTATACCTCTGACCAGGTGCGCCCAGACCAGCGTAGCCATGGCCAACGGCTGCCCCGATGTAAGAGCCAAGGCCAGGGTTGTGTATTCTTTAGTGATGGCTTGGCTGGCTAAGCAGAAGAGATATTTATTGAGCCAGTAGATGATGAAGGCAGTATGTTCTGCGTCGGACACCTCCGTGTCATCTGCCCCAATGCAAGCGGAAAGAAAGCCTCCAAATGCTGTAATCGGCCTATGAAAAACGGCCCCGTCCCGTACAACTTCTTGTTGAGGATAGGCAAAGCTGGCCGTCCCAACATTAAGCCCGGGAATGATCTCTTGCCCGTGGGGACGGAGGCCGAGCAGATAACTAATGTCCTTGACGGTGGGGGCCATTGGTCCGCAGCGGAAAAGAAAGTCGTTGCAAGATGAGGACCAGAATAGTAAGGCAGAGAGAAGGAGAGGCCGGTCTATCTCGATCCGAGACCGGCTAAGCATGATTGCATCATAGATGCCCGTTTGCTTCCAGACAGAGGCCTTAGAGGCCGAAACCCTAGTTACCCACTTGTCCCAATCAGCGGCGGGTGTTGGCCATCCTCGAATTGGCTGGTTAGCAGTCTGGACCTTGGTCCAATGAGTAGGGACTTGTAGGAACGATTCGTTTCCTACGGGAGAGAAGAAAGGAAGAAAAGCCGCCGGAGGGTGGCCAAGAAACGCCGCGCCTAAGCCTGGTGCGACGGGAGAACCGTCGGAGGAACTGTAAGGGGTGAGGTATTCAGTGGATATGTCAGCGGCGTGAGCTTTGGCCAAAGCCCTAACCTCCCTGCATCGGTTTTGTGGTGAAGGAGCATCAACGAAAGTCTTCTTGCCTTTAGTGGTGGTCGGAGCAGTCTTAGGAGCCATTTATGGGAGAAATGGGTCGTCGGAGAAGATGGAGGTTTTAGAGAGAGAAGCTCTGTGTTAAGGAATAGAAGAGAGAATGCCAATAGGTTGTGCCGTTGTGGGGAGTTTCGAAGGATGGGTGATATTTAAATATCACGACGCCATCATGGCGCATTAAATGTGGAGTGACTGGTGGGATTCTTCATAATCTGACAAGTTGTTGCGTGCTCGACGCGTGGCCAGTTTAAAATTTAAAATGTCACATCAATCAAGGCGGGATGTTTGATATGACCTTTTGGGGGGCAATTGTTTGCACCTAAAAACCGCCAAAGGTTTTCTAGCCCGATTGGTATGAGGAGATGGGCCTAGAGATAGTCGGGCATGGGCATTTCAGACACCGGTTGGTCCGAAGTAGATAATGACATCGGGCTTAGGGGAAGCGTCACCAGAAGTTTAGAGAAGGCAACCTGGATATTCCATGGTATGGAGCCCGATAGGCAGCCTCAGACCCGCAGGGGTTTATCGGGCATCAATGGTGGCAGCAATGGAGCAAGGACATTTGTGGGAGACCGATTGAGACGCCGGGCATAAGGGACTTCATCGGGCATTTGTCAGAACGGGAGCCCGATGAGGAGATAGAGAACATGAATGTACCAACTATAGGACACCATATCTACTGAAAGTGATAAAGGTTGGTGACGTGAGCCCTATCGGACGTCAGCACCTGGAGAGATGTTATCGGGCATAAAGACATTACATGAGTCCAATGAGTCTTCAGTCACAGGTATGAGGCCGATGGGAATAGAGGTAAGGCGGTTCTGGTGACAGCTGCCATTTGTGACGTCACTACAGATCTGGGGAAATCCGAGTCCGTTTGGGAAAGAATCTTATCACCAACAGCTGGATTTAGGCAAGATGATCCCTGAGATGGTGGGATTGCTTCAATCAAGATAACGATAAGGCAAGGAGTCATTGATATAAAAGGATTTCTTTAATTAACCAATCAATTAGTAGCTTAAGGCGCAAGCTAAGGAGTCCTTTCCTAATTAGAATTCAATCATGGCCGCTATAAATATGGAGGCAGGCCAAGCTGCAAACGACTCCGCGTCACTCTCGAAAACAGCATTCAACAAAGCATTCAACAGCATTCAACTTTTATGTTCTTTCTGCAAGCATAGCAAATAGGTCTACCCTTTTTTTGTTATTTTTCTTTTACTGTTTTCATTCTCACGAACAATCAGTCTGTTCTGAATCTGTTCTTTGGTTGTATTTTTCAAACATTTAACAAAATCTGTATTTTATTAATCGTTTGTGATTGTTTACTTGGTAAACTCATACACTATTTGGCTTGTACGCTTCAGTACTGCCAAGGGATTTCTGGTGAGGGTACTTTCCTACTCGCCGCACACAATTGTTTTAGTTTAGAAGTCAGATCTAAAAGCCTTGAGTATCACTGACTCAAGCATATAGGAAATTAGTTTGCACACACTGAACCACTTTTGGTTCTGGCACGCCCGCGCATAACTACTAGCAAACACTAGTTTATGCCTAAGGAAGACGGAGTGTGCTGCAACCCTAGTTTAGTGTAAGACACTCCGTGCCAACCATAGATGAATTACATTGATGCTAGAATCATTGTTATCTTCTTGACGGAGGAATTGAGCTTATAGCTACAATTCTCCATTATCATCCAATGTAATAAGCTAATTGAATGCATAGATACCCTTATTATGAAGCTAGTGATGGATTTGCAATCCTAGGTTCCAAACACATATTTATCAAAACAACTTTTAAGATTTATTTTCTTAGTTACTTAGTTTAATTAAAATCAAAATCAAAATCAAAATTCTGTTTTCTTAAAACTAGGCTTAGGTTTTAAAATTAAAGTGCTTTAGTATTTCAATCTCTGTGGGTTTGACCTCTACTTCTATACTACAAATCCTTTAAAGTAAAGTATGCTTTTATATCTTCATTTCGACGAGCTCAAGGAGTATTATCTTATTGTGTGTCTCCTTTTTTTTTGTTTTTTTAATAATTAACTGGATTATGGCTAGATACACACACAGATACACCACACACATACCCTTAACCCAATACAACCCAACCTCAAAGCCCTATAATGGGCCACAACAATGCCCAACAAGCGCCACTCATTCTGACTAAAGAACAAGCAGCGGGCAAGCAAAGACTATCCTAAGGGGAGTCGAACCCTCAATCTCTCCACTGGGGTGACAGAGGTCATAGCATTTGGGTTGGCTATTGTATGTCTCCTTAGGTTCATACTAATATGGTAGTAGAAATAAATACTTTCAAGTATTACAATTAGAACTCTTTCTAGTTGTTATTGAATTAGAACATATTCTAATTCTCCCTTTTTGAAAAAAATTTAATGATAAATACTATTACTATTATTTTTTGGGCATTTACGACTCATAGGTGACACCTAGTGGCATATCATGTCACACCTCAGACAGGATAAAAAAGGTGGTAAACCTTTTCATCATCAGTTACCAGACAATTCAATTATTCTATGATACATTGTCCCAACTAAATTATTTGGGGATGGATATACTAATTGATACACCCAAAATGGTTAGAGTATCCATTACTCCCAACCGACCATATAGATCAGACCTACCCGAGGTCCATGGCCAGAGGATTCAAGCCACATAGCCAATAAGTGACTGGCCATCACCAGCCAGGCCTCGACAGTTAAAGACCCTAACCTCCAGGTCGGGATGAAATGCTCGGGTAAACTCCTCCTCAGCAGAATAGTCCTAGTCTAACTCTGCCAGCTCTACAACGAGTTCTACACGGTGAAGACTCAATGACTCCTAGATAAATCCTCAACTAAATGCAACATAATCTAGGACTGATAGGATAAGGAAACAATCACCTAATCATTCATCTAAATCAACTAGGGCATCCTACTTGTATTAGAAAACCCTTTGCATTATAAAAAGGTTTTCCTTCCCTTCCAAAGGGAGGGGATTTTTGACATCTCAAATACTCTATCCAACCCATTAAACTAAATCTGACATCATCAATTTGGCGTCTAATGGAAACTACAGATCTCCATCAACAGACAAATCTTGGACTGATCAATGGTTGGAAAATGTGGTCGATGTCCTAAACAAGTCGCCCCTACAGCACCCGCAGCTTCTAAAGTTTTGACAATTTTTGACGCCATAACAAATTACTACTGCTCTTGCATAACTCCTTGAAGGGCAGCATCAAAGACAGTCGTAGATCAACACCCTAGTGTGCCACCAGACTAACATCACTCCAGCAAACGCTGCTTTGGAAAAGGCAGGCGCAGGTCGAGTGTCCCCTAGGATTGACCATCACATACAAGCTAGTCCGACTTATCAGAAGGATGCCCATCATGTGATCACCAATAGGCAAGCCGATTGACACAAACAGCAGAAGCATTTGGCTCAAAAATCTATCCAGCATGCCCCAACCAAGCGCCAGGGCGATCTTAGGAAATAGATCAACCAAAGCAGGGCCCAAGCTTGTTCACAATGGATAACGCTACCTAACCAGAATGAAGCTTCATCAGTTTACTCAGCTCACTTCTCTGATGATAAATCAATCAAGAAACCCTCTAAAGGAGATCACCAGGAAGAGTTTATCACTATCAATAGCTACCAGACTTGCCTTAATAATCTACCTGAGCCTTCGCAACCAGTAAACATCAATGTGGTTTCTAGAGGAACATTGGGCAGTAGAACTCAAAACCTTTTTGGATGTAATAGGCACGGGCTTCTTAATTCCCGTGCAAGTTATGATCTGCCTTTGTCTAGTCCATAGTGCATCAAAAGCTAGATGAACTCGCGTTGACAACCAATGACCTCCAAGGGGTGTGCTTCCCTTCTGACGATCCTCTAGTGGTAAATATCTCCATTCCTAACTATCTGGTCATGTCACGCCCCGGAGTAGAAAAATAGATAAAATAAAATTATTTTTTGGGTAGTAGGCCATGACTGGTGAAGTCACTTAATTGTCTACACCACATAGTTTTAAACAACAAAAAATAGAGAGACAACAATAAACAAAACTAAATCTGACATAAACATAACTTCAAGTTACTAAATTATTACAACAAAGTCAGGAATAGTAATAAACTAAAGTCTTAGGGCAACGTATGTTCGATTACAAAACATAGTATGAAAAGCTGATAAATAGACATAGAAAGACTACATTCCCATTCTATCCTAATCTTCAACTACATAAACGTAGTCATCAGCATAGTAGTCCTCCCTAGCATACACGTCTTTAGTGGGGCCACCCTCGGCATAATTGCCCTCTGGGAAGAAGCCTTCGTCATGGGGTTCACCTCTTACATTATCAAAATAGGGTAGGGTGGACGGGGAATGTCCAGGCATAAAATGCAGTTAGCTATTAAAAGCTGAGTGAGTAGAAAACTAACAAAGTATCATAGATATGAAGTAGTTGCAAGTTATGAAAAGTCATAAGATATAGTTCTAATAATAGTATCTTCACTTATTCAAATCCTCCCATTATCCATATACCAACTTCTTGTTATTCGAGACTGGCTATACCCTACCAATCGACGAACAAACTAGATAGTATTACTCTTGGATATACTAATGCTTTGTCCACTGCTCTTAAGAACAAATTCACAGTCCACCACATGTCATGGACACTACATCGGTCCGTCCCTAGCTCTTAAGGACATATGCACAGTCCACCGCAATTCAGCGATGTAACGCTTCAAGCAAAGATACATCATTCTATAGCCACAACTTATCGACATCTACCAGTGATCCCGGTCCACTACTCTTAAGGACATATTCATAATCCACCACTCTTAAGGACATATTAATATATCACCGGTCTATCTTGGGGGTAATTGGTTCAGTCCACCACTTTTAAGGACATATGCACAATTCACCGCTCTTGAAAGCTGAGTGAGTAGAAAACTAACAAAGTATCATAGATATAAACTAGTTACAAGTTATGAAAAGTCATAAGATATAGTTCTAATAATAGTATCTTCACTTATTCAAATCTTCTCATTATCCGGGTACCAACTTCTTGTTATTCGAGACTAGCTATACCCTACCAATCGACGAACAAACTAGATAGTATTACTCTTGGATATACTAATGCTTCGTCCACCGCTCTTAAGAACAAATTCACAGTCCACCACATGTCATGGACACTACATTGGTCCGTCCCTAGCTCTTAAGGATATATGCACAGTCCACCTCAATTCAGCGATGCAACGCTTCAAGCAAAGATACATCATTCTATAGCCACAACTTATTGACATCTACCAGTGATCCCGGTCCACTACTCTTAAGGGCATATTTACAATCCACCACTCTTATGGACATATTAATAGATCACCGGTCTATCTTGGGGGTAATTGGTCTAGTCCACCACTTTTAAGGACATATGCATAATTCACCGCTCAGAAGGACATATAAATGATCAATGCTTGTGATGCAAGAATCCCAGATCGTAACAAACCTACTTAGTTCCATACTAAAACTGATATATAAAATTTACCATCTGGCCTAACTGCACTAAATAAAAGGAATGATAAACCAAACTAATTCATGACTGATACATTATTTAATGTCATATACATTCACACATTACTCTTAACGTTACTATAGTTTGGCATCATACTATCGCTTTATTACAATAGTATTATATATAGAAAGCATAAAATAGTATTTAAACACCTAACAGTTCATGGTATAAGTAATAGGAAATATCAATGTTCTGTAAGTACCATTCGATTGGGAGAGATGTCTAATTGATTAAATAAATGACCCTGACAATCGATTGAAACCCTTTTCAATCGATTGGGACCCTTCCAATCGATTGGGTCAGGTTCATTCAATTGGAACCTTTCAATTGATTGGCTGATCGTCTTCTACCAAGAACTGGGCAGAGAAAACCTGAAAACTGGGAAACCAATTTGGTGCATCTTTCCTTCTTTATAACACTTAAAAACCTCTTAACTAAGGCACTGGGCAAGTTTGGGACTCACCAAAGTAGAAGAGGGATGTTTAGGTGAGCTTTGGAGCTTGAACTCTAATGGATTCTCTCTCTCTCTCTCTCTCTCTCTCTCTCTCTCTCTCCCTTTCTTCTCTCTTCTTTTCCTTCTATTTTCCTTTCTTTCTCTTTCTTCTGCCTTCCTCTTGCTTTAGCAAAGAGTGTGTATGTGTGTGTATATGTGTGGGTACGTATGTGTAAATATATAAGAGTATATATATCACAAATATCTCTCTCTCTTACTCTGAACTTTGAAAAATAGCACACACACACACACACAAAATATACACATATATATAGGGAGAGAGAGAGAGAGAGGCTAGTGTCATCTCCCCACGCAAACTTGGAGACCAAGTTCAGACCCATTCAATCAATTTGATGAAGTTCCATTGATTGGTTACAGGTGGTCAAGTCCAATCAATTTAGAGGAGTTCAATTGATTGGTTGGGGTCCCCTGTTAGTCAATCGGATGAAGTCTAATCGATTAGATAAAACTTTTCAGGAAGAGTTCAGGCACTTGTATTGAATCTTATTTATAAATATACATCTAGAAATACAGGGTATTACAGGTCAGTAGGTTGTTGGTGGACACTGGTAGCTCCTTGGATATATTCTTTGTTGGGGCATTCGACCAACATGGTATCCCTAAAAACCAGATCCGGGCAGTCGGCCATACCTTTGATCAGGTTTAATGGAACTAGTATGCACCCGCTTGGAGAGATTGAACTGTCAGTCCTTCTAGGCACCCACCCCTAGCAAATCTCACCAACTACATAGAACATGTCCCTACCAGAAGCATTCAGGAGATTGGTAATGTGGGCCTTCAAATTAAAATAGTTTGAAATCATCTACAAGCCCAGAACAACAATCAAGGGTTAGGTAATGGCAGACTTCTTGGAAAAGCTCACCTACCAGGAAGACCCCGAGGAAGAAGTTGTTCCACTCGAGCTACCATCTGAGCTAGATCAATCAATCCTAACCTGGGTATTGTGCGTGTATGGCTCCTCCAATAACCAAGGAAGCAGAGTCGGGCTCATCCTAACAACACCTGATGGGATTCTGATATAGTGCGCTCTCAGGTTCTGTTTCAAAGCCTCCAATAATAAGGCAGAATATGAACCACTCCTGGCAGGGCTACAGCTGTCCATATCTATTGGATCCAAATAGGTTCAAGTATTTAGTGACTCATAGCTGCTGGTCAACCAAGTGCTTTAAGAATATGAGGCCAGAGAAAAAAACATGGTGTCCTACCTAAAGCTCACCAGGGAGGTAATTAGTATATTTAATGGCTACTTCATCACTTAGATCCTAAGAGACCAAAACACTAAAGCAGACAGATTAGCTCAACTAGCCTTGTCTTAAGAAACCGAGCTTTACAAAATCAGAGTAGAGTACCTGCCCGAGCTGAGTACTGGGCACCGAAATAGCAAAGAGGTCTCTCTAGTAGACTAGCGTCCTAGCTAGATGGATCCAATCATTACATTCCTCAATAGTGGAGAACTCCTGACCGATAAGGCAGAGATGAGGTGCATCAGACTCTGAGCAATCAAGTATTACCTAGCTAATGGGATTCTCTACAAGAGACAGATTGGCCCACCTTTGATGTATCCACCCTTCTCAAAAAGATTACATCCTCATTAAAATCCATGAAGGAGTGTGTGCGAATCACACTGGAGGCTGAGCCCTATCTAGACGAACTCTATTACAGGAATACTTCTGGCCAACCATCGTCTAGGACTCCATAGACTACGTTAGAAAGTATGACAAATGCCAAAGTTTTAATAGTCAAACACATGTTATTATAGAATTCTATACTGCGATGATTAGCCCCTGACCCTTTGATCAGTGGAGGATTGAGATAATCAGTCCCCTGCTTACAACAAGGATCAAGTCCAATTCACAATTATTGTGGTAGACTACTTTACTAAATGGGCCGAAACCGAGCCACCAGCAACTATCTTAAAGAAGAAGATGGAAAATTTTATATTGAAAAAAATGTGTATAGATTTGGCATACCTAGAGTAATTGTCAGTGACAATGGGAGGTAGTTTGACTCTCCAGCCTTTAGAGAATTCTGCTCCAATTATGGTATCATAAACCACTATTCCTCTCCTGATCACCTGCAAAAAAATAGTGTAATACCCCTATCCCGAAAATGGTGGTTAGGGGGAAATAATTAAGTCAACGGTCTCTTTAAAACATGTTTAAAAACAAGATTATTTGAAAACTGAAGATCCAGTCGACTGATCAGGGCCTCGCTCGACTGGTTTCTGATTTACAGAGAACACATTTTTTAAAAGGGATGATTCAGTCGACTGGTAAGAGGTCCAATCGAATTCTTTTGAAGATACAGAGAGCTTATTTTTGAAGTAGTTTGATTCAGTTGATTGACAAAGGTTTGGTCGACTGGTTTTCAAATTGAGAGCTAATAAAACATCTACCCAGTCGATTGGAATAAATCCAGCCGATTGGGACATGAAATGTTCAATCGACTAGGGCCACTCGGTCTACTGTTTTATAATTACAGAGAGTCCAAACCTCTGGGGTACAGAATCTAGTCAGCTAGAAACCTGATCGGTCAACTGGATTTAGCAGCAGGGAAATTCTATAGCAACAAAACATAGCAAAGCTTTTTTTATTCCTAAACAGGTGATTCGTAACCACAACAAAATAAAGGAGTGAGGGCTATAGGACATTCCATCAACCCAAGCATAACTAAAAACGGAAACGAGTTGTTCCATCAACAACATATACGTATGCTATCTTACAAAAAGGAGTGACTGATTTCACGATTACATACCAATATGAACATAACAAATCCTACCATGATTTAGGAATCCAAATAACAAGTCTAAGTTGAAAGGGGATAACATGTACCCCAAAACAACCATGAATACTAGTATGAAAATGAGTTCGGACTAACACGTGTCCGATAACAGTCTACTATGTAAAAACATAACTTGCAAATCTAAAATATTTACTACATATTACATGATTTCTAGATTCTCCCCCACAAACTTGGTCTTTAAAAGGGCAATTACATGCCAATCACTATAGGGTCTTACCCTTAGCCATTTCATCTGAAAGGGGTTTTAAAAATAGTTCATGAGCATGATGGCCCGTATAGTCATACAATTCAATAATACTATGAATTATATGCATGAATGTGTGGATGTAATGATTTGTTGCCGAAGCAAAACAATGCCGCTCGTAGGCCTTTTCGTGAATTTTCCAAACACTTACTCTCAACATAACACCCGTTCTATGGGCCACCACGTTATGGGGGCCTTTAACCACCTCATATGGGTATTTAGCTTACGATTCCTATGGTTTGCAAGTCCAGGAGATTGCGTTCCTAATGGATCCAATCCTCACATTCACACCTCCAACCGGGATTATCTAAACTTCAAATCAAAATCAACTCACGGAGGCTTTTTCATGAACTATAAATCTGGAAGTCCGACACATCGAGATCTTCCACTTTTTAAATCGAAGGCCCCACATATGGAGGCCTTTCACCTAAAATCCTTTTTCGTTCATTTTATGTTGATGCACATGTTCATGCCTAATTTCATAATCATGCTTGTCTTATGCTTATGAAATGTAAATGAACAATAATGAACAATATTATGCTAGATGAACAAGCATATTAATAATCTTTCATAAAACCTAAACATAGGCAAGAAATCATGGATTTTTACACAAGCATGTTATCAAAACTTCTATGAAAGCAAGTAGACATGTTTTCAACTTTCATTTATACACATAAGCACATAAGCATCTAGGGGAAGTCACATAAGCATCTAGATCACTTAGGCAAAATTTCATGAGAGCCGGGTTTGGATTTTATGCACGTCAAACGTGTACCAAACCACGTAGTATTCTAGATTTATACTAGTTAACAGATAATACATAATATTAGATAGTTATATAAACTACCTTGACTTTATAAAAAATTCTTACAAGAAATTAATTTGGGGCTTTTGCAAATTAATGCATCCTCACGTGCTCCTTGCCACTAGGAACGATAAACTCCAAAGGGGCAAGGCTAGAAGTGAGAGGAAACGAGTAGATCAGAGTTTGAAAGCTTGACAAGCCTAAGTTTTTAACCACCAATGGTGTTTTCTCTCTGAAGAAGATGAAGTTAGGAGAGATGTATATAATTGAAATATCTCCTAAAAACTTCCTTATATAGTAAGTGGCTTGGTACAACCCTCAAAGCACAAGGTACCACACACACAAACTACTATATTTCACTTACCGTACCAATTATGGCAATAGTTAAAACACCAAAAGTGAATCATTTAAGCATACACTCCTTTTAGTCCAAATATCTCATTTTTAAATTTTCTGGTCAAGACTTGCATCTTAGGTCAAAATTACTAAAATGCCCTATGACTAAAAATCCAACCATAGTCTGAAAATTTTCAAATTTTCACTGGAGTCCTGAAATATGATATTAAATCACTGTTTAAAATCTTGGGTTCTTACAGTCTACCCCCCTTAAAATAATTTCATCCGTGAAATTCAGTCAATGCTAAACGATAAAGATGTACCTTCAACCTTCATCCAAGAAAGATAATAACATTTCCAACTCAGAACGTGCAATTCCATTATTATAGGTCAAGCAAATTCCTCATTGTTTTATCATTACTCAAAGCGGTTTATACAAACCGTCCTCAATACAAGTAACATTCTGAAACTGGGTAATATCTTCGAATAGACAGATGTCCCAAAATTCAAATACACAGAAATGGTACCCCAAACTCATAAAGTCAAAAAGGACATTCCTCAACTGATAACACATATGCTCCACGAGCATATCTAAAAGTAGAATATATGAAGCTGGTGAAACTATATGTTGCTTCATTACACCCACAATTCTAAAAAAAATTAGTCATATATAGTCTTTACAATAAGCTTACAACTTTGCTTCACAAGCATTTCCCCATAGATGAAATCACTTTCTCATACCGTAGGCTTTCACTCAAAATGAGCAACATTTATATAAACAAAGTTCGAAGCGAACATAAATTTTCCCATCTCAATCCTTATGGCTTTCAAATCAGTCAATCAACTCAAATGTAGTGAGCCATCAATATCGTGCACCCGTTTCGGTGTACTATTATAATTTCCCAATCTCAATAAAACCTAACACTCATGAATCTTATAACCTCAGTAAGCTTCAATTCAAACTTAAAACTCTTGGTGATCCAAGTCACGAATTGAGTATAATCTCAAGTTTTTTCTGGTCATAACATAACCGATTTACGCTTTGAGTTATTTCATGTGTATTGAAACTCCTTGAACATCTCAAATCAAATCAACTTGTATTCCACCAAAATATGATACTACCATAATCCATCTATATTCCAAACATAAATCTGGTATACAAGATCTCATTATAGTCACCAAGTGACACAACCAATAAGAATCACATCCGCGGTATCCTCAATAAACTTTCTGATTCTCCTACATGTCCTACACTATAGAAACACTAGAATCCCTCTTAGACGTCGCCAATGATAGACCAATAACCCGATACAAAATCTAATCGGACACCATTGTCAGTGTAAACCCTGGATATCAATTGGCAAACTCTCTCAAACTTTCCTTGGTTTCACATATGTTATCACGTAGGTTATCAAACCTAACCATTTCAAAATCAGTCACCTCAAGACAATATCTAGACTAAATCCAACTTATGGAAAGTTTTTCTTTACATCAATCTCTTCAAGGATTTATTATAAATTCATACATCCTTTATAGTTTTACTATAACAACAAATGATAATACAATCTTCCAATTCGAATGAAACCCCTACGGATTTCAACTAAAACCAAAATCCAAGTAAAAATGTACATTTCAAACTTTTACTACAAAAGTCTTAAAGACAAAAGTTGATCCAGAATTTTTAACACTTTCTCATTTCCCAAAAATGGCTCCCAGTCTTTCAAAGTCAACTGCGAAATCCATAAAAAGAATTTAGCCTCAAAGGTTCAAATGAGTATCAAACACTCAATCATAATGCCCTTAATTTCTC
Organism: Hydrangea macrophylla; assembly: GCA_033977485.1. Taxonomy (NCBI): domain Eukaryota; kingdom Viridiplantae; phylum Streptophyta; class Magnoliopsida; order Cornales; family Hydrangeaceae; genus Hydrangea; species Hydrangea macrophylla. The sequence goes on along the minus strand of CM066990.1, from coordinate 3,552,086 downwards.
TTCAATTTGATTCTCAAATACTCACAGGTTCCATTTCTCGAAGGTTTCCAAAACCACAAAGTCAACTTCCAATCATCTCATGATTGTATCTGACTCTGAAAGAGTTTTATAACACTTTTATCCATAATTTCTCATTATACTTATCTTCATGATCATCCTCCAAGACATACCATTGTCCTTTTAATCTTATTCATGAAATCCCCAAATTTCTAAAGAATTCACTATAACAAATGTATAAATCACTTACTCAATTACTATCCTCAAACAAACAAAAGGTTTTCTATTGTCCATTTTCAAATGCTTCTCTAAGCAATATATTAATAACGTAAAAGGCCACATCCAACATTTTACTCCATGCAAACCCAAGTCTCACAATAAATGCCAAAGTGTCATCGTTACCAAACATTTCAAGATTTGAAATGAACCTCAAACTTTAATTCATCATTATCGATTTCTTTCTCCCTTTGGAACTCTAAGGCATAGTGTACTAGACACTTCTTTTGAAGTCTTACAATATAACATGATTCATCTAGAGACACTAGGTAATCTCAACATCAAATCCAAAAGAACATTATCGACTATTCTATTCCTTTCATTCAATCATTTTAGTACCCCCAAATCACTAGTCCTCGCTTTAAAATTTCATTCCACCTCACCACTAGAAGTTTAGGACGAAACACAAGAATTTTATCGACAAGGCTCTACTCAAATCAATAAGCCCCATCAAATAATGATGAAGCCGACCTCTGGGGCTCAATTACTATCTCTATTGATCACTTCACCAATCCAAAACCCAAGATGTCACACATCTTACCCAATGAACTTCAATACCCCGAATGGGTGTTTCGATAATCTTTAGAAAAGATCTCGAATTGATTCTTAGAGTCGAGTCCCTCAACCACTCTATTATCTCGAGATGCCTCATTTAGGCATTCCATCAAACAAGAATCATGATAGTATTTCCCTCAAAGTGTTCAAACTTCACAAGTTCTTCATACAAAAGATTCTCTTCTTGAATGAAATTATCAACTTGAGACAACTTGTGTCATTTATTTTCGATATCCTTCTTCAAACCTCAAGTCACAATGAGTTCAAAATTCTTAGTCAAGCACCTTGCTCGACTCTAATTCACAAGTTCTATATTTACCTCAAAAGTTAATGCCTTAAATCATCATCTCACAGATTTATCCATCTAAAATCTTTCTCAAATCCAACTTGATGATAGGATCCTCAAACTATTCCCTCATAATAAAGATTCCATCGAAATGAACGTCCCAGAATCTTATGTAATAATTCACCTTAAGAATTTTCATAGAAACCACTCATTATCAAGGCTCCATCTGAGTCCTAAAGATTTAACCAATAAGTTCTACAACACCACTCAACATGACGTTCATGCCTTCATAATGCTTCCAACTCTTCTCAATATATCAAGCGATGACTACATTCTACCTCTAAGAGCCTCAAAATCATAGAACACAAAAGTTCTTAATCAAAACCACAATCATAAAGTTGTGCTACTCAAGGTTCCAAACCCTAACAAGGTTTCCCTTCCTAGAACACCTTTTTGCCCAAAATACTTAAGACCAATAACTCATCCCCATTGTTGATTCAAATTCTTAAAATGTATACCTCAAAGTGATACTTAGTGTCTATGTCTGTCAAACTTGAAGTAGACAACCAATACCCAGAGTACTAACTAAAAGAATAAATATCAACGGAACTCAAAACCAGACATAATAAGAATAAAAAGATTACGAAAATCTGTCGATTAGCTATCACAAGCTTGCAACCACACACGGAGTCCAAAGAAATAGTAATCCCCACTGGATTACCAATGACGCGCATAGAACCCAAAATGGTCTACCCTAAAACAAGACACAAATTAATATGTCTTAAGATATGCACAAACAAGGATATGCAATGAAGTTATAAAATTGATGTAGAAATACAAAAGTTCAAGACTGGAGTATGAATGCTTCCAAAGAAACTAAAACAAAGAGTGACGTAACCACCTTCAAGTGGTACGACCCACTCATTATCTAAAAACCAACAATAAATGAAGTGTAATCTGCGACCGAATAAACACTTCATGACAATCGACCACTATGCAATAACCATAGGATCCAAAGGATAAAAGCGATTACTGTAGAAACTAATATTTTAAAGCTCAAATTATACATAGAGTCAATAAAACAGAAATACTTGATAGGATCAAAGAATCATCATACGAGTTAAAAAGTATGACTCCTTTCCTTATGAAGTCAAAACGATCGCAGAAGATCAACTCTCAAAAGAGTGATTCGAATTTTCTATGAATGATGCTAAGGAGAAACTCCATAAGGAAAAACTAATTACTACTCACTATAAGAGAAAAATGCTACTCAAAATTCTAGAGTCACACCTAGTGCTCCTTTCAACATAATTTAAGAATATAAAAGTTATTCCAAAATTTAATGTTCCAAAGTTTTAACAAGTATAACATAGTTAAAGAAGTCACATGTTATATCAAGTAAGCGTGTAACACATAAACATATAAGTATGTGAACACATCATCCTGAAGGCATGTAATACTTAACAAGTAAACATGTCTACACAATAACTTGAAATTTTTAAATAATGTATGAGCTTATAAACCCAGTGTCCCTAAATATTTGACCCAATTATGCTCTGATACCATTCTGTAATGCCCCAAATCCCAGAAATAGGGGTAATGGTGAAATAATTAAGTCAACAGTCTATTTAAAATATGTTTGAAAATAAGATCAGTTGAAAACTAAAGATCAAGTAGAATAATCGAGGCCTCGGTCAACTGGTTTCTGATTTACAGAGAATACATATTTGAAAAAGGCTAGTCGACTTCTTTTGAAGATACAGAGAGCTTATTTTTGAAATAGCTTGATCTAGTCGACTGACAAAGTTCCGATCGACTGGTTTTTAAATAGAGAGTTCATAAAACATCTAACCCGATCGACTGGAATGAATCTGGTCGACTGGGACATAAAATTTTCAGTCAACTAGGGCCACCCGGTCGACTTTTTTTACAAATATAGAGAGTCCAAACTCTTGTGTATAGAATCCAGTCGACCGGATACCCAATCGGTCGACTAGATTTAGTAGCAGAGAAATTCTACAGCAATAAAACATAGCAAAGCTTTTTCGTTCCTAAACAGGTGATTCATAACCACAACAAAATAAAGGAGTGAGGGCTATAGAACATCCCCTCAACATATGTCACGATTACATGCCAATACGAATATAACGAATCCTACCATGATTTAGGAATCCAAATAAGAAGCCTAAGTTGAAATGGGATAACGTGCACCCCAAAATAATCATCAATACTAGTTTAAAAACGATTACGAACTGACATATGTCTGATAACAATCTACTATGCAAAAACATAACTTGCAAATCTAAAACATATAACTAGATATTACATGATTTCTAGAATCTCCCCACAAATAGGGTCTTTAAAAGGAAAATTACATGCCAATAGCTATAGGGCCTTACCATTATCCATTTTACCTGAAAGGGGTTTTAAAAATAGTTTATGAGCATGATGGCCCGTATAGTCATACAATTCAATAATATTATGAATTATATGCATGAATGTGTGGATGCAATGATTTGTTGCCGAATAATAATTAATCGAAGCCAGTAATTAAGAACCTAGGAGGTCCTACTCTTAGCTCCTCAAGAATGCTTGAAAAGGCTAATAAAGATGATGAACCAATGGATTGGAAGAGTTTCAATCATGTTCAATCGATTGAAGGTTCGATCAATCAAAGTTTTTTGATCGATTGAACTCTGGTTCAGTTCGATCGATCGTACATGTTTCGATCAATTGAAGGTTCGATCGATTAAACAGGTTTCAATCGATCAAAACCTAAATTTGGTTTGGGAATCTGTAAATGAGGCAGCTATGTGCAGAATTGAAAGAACGTCATTTTTGTTATTCCACCACAGCTAAAACTATTTTAGGGTTTCCTAAAGCCTTCTTATCCTCTCTATTAGGGTTCCCACCAACCCTAGTCTATTTGGGAGCATTCAAGGAGACAGAAGGGTAAAGATCTCTTAGAGGTTCCTGCTGTACACTAAAGGGGAAGTATAAAATCAGAATTGAGTTCAAGACCTAAAGGTAAAACTCCTCTCCCTCTTGTTTTACACATCTATGGAATTGATAAGTAGTAGATCCGGGCATACCAAAAGTTTTTGAACATTGTCTTTCCGCTGCGCATAAAATAAGTTTTCAAATTCTATTTTTTTCATACATCTAGGACACGTGGCACACCACCGAGGCTTATCAACCATGATTAAATTTATAAAAATGATATAGTAAACATTTTGACCCAAGTAACTCAACCAACGATGAACATTTTCAAAGGGTTGGACGAACACACACCCAAACACACCTTAACAAAATTCATTTTCAAAAGTTTCATTTTGTGGTTCAAAGGAGTCCCAAGAGACCTCCCGTATGTAAAAAGTTTGATTTAAAACATTGGGAAAGTTTAGAATTAAAATTCATCTAGAGGGGTTTTCGACCAATCGAATTGTACCCTTGGACCATTCAAAAGTCCCTCAGTGCAAAGCCCCCTAGCTGGGTACCGTCAGTCGGTCCAACGGGCCCCTTCGACTGGTTGAATGCCTTCTACAACCCCTTTGAGCCACTATGCCCTGTTTTGAACATTGAAAATCCTTATATACCATTACCAAACTACAAATCCAATACTTGACATAAGCTTTATGACATGTGCGGGTACCTCGACCAAGTATAGGACCAAGAAAGACCAAGCCTAGTTAATTGATCCTATACCAATCTTATGTCTATAACCACAAGTGCGGTTCACCACCCATCATTAGCCTTTTATCTGATCTAAATTATTTGGATTACTTGTATTGGATTCTATGGGGCTTTTTATCTATACCCGAAGCTACAATCAATGACCATGATCCTTATTTGAGGCTGCACGAGTGAGTAATCCAATTTATATCGCACAAGGCTAAATTTGGAGAGATCCCCACTACTAGGGTCTCCAATTTGGTTTAATAAATGAAACCAAGAAAACTAAATATGTCCGTCCAATGGAAAAGAGCACCGCCCCTTCGTCATTAAAGAATTCAGTTTGGGAGTTAAGGTATTAAAGAAAGGAAGGAGCTAGATCAAGCTAAAACACCCTGTAATACCCTATATTTTCATATGTATATTTATAAATGGAATTTCATATATATATATATGACTTGATCTTAGATGCTTACCCTTATATTAGTAATTTTGATGTTCCAATCGATTGGCATCAATCCCAATTGATTGCCACTTTTTACTCCCAATTGATTGCCCATTTTCCCAACGAATTGCCCTTGCTGACAACTAATCGATTGCCCTATTACCAATCAATTTCCTTCCTAAATATCTGCATCCAAATCGATTACCACCTGGTCCCAATCGATTTCTATAGTGCAAAACTTGGTCTCCAAGTTCACATGAGGTTTTGACATGTGGCACTCTTTTTCTCTATATATACAAGTTCATTTTGTGCCTATGGATTATTTTGATAGTCTTTGGTTGAGAGAGAGTGATGGATATACATGTATATACTCATATACCTATATATATACACACCTTATATATCCATACACACACACACTATCCAAGAGACAGAAAAAGAAGGAGAAAATAATAGAAAGAAGAAGAGAAAGAATACAGCCAGAGAATGAGAGAGACAGAAGAGATAAAGAATAGAGAAGAAAGAGGAGGAGAGAGAAAGCTTGCTTCCATAACCACCCACATACACCACACACCCTTGGTAAGTTCTAAACTCTCTCGGGCTCCTTTATTATGAGTTTTACATAGTTTAGAGAAGAAAAGATGCTGCAAAACATGTTCCTTGCACGTTCTATATGCTGGACTTTCATATCACTGGAGAAGACGAAGTCCCAATCGATTGGGCTTTTTCCTAATCGATTGCCATGGAACCCAAACGATTGGAACTTTATCAAATCGATTGCCATTAATTTTGTCCCAATCGATTGCCAAAGTTAGCAATCGATTGGCATTATTGAGATCTAATCGATTAGACTTTTCCTTAATTGATTATTACAGGTCTTAAGCCAATCGATTGGACATCTATCCCAATCGATTGAAAGATACAGAATATGGTTAGTTTCTACTAGTTAATATATGAACTATTTCATTCTATAGATATCATTTCGTACTTCTGATATGCAATCACGCGATAATAAAGAGATAATTTGATATCCAAGGATAATGTGATTCAGAGAAATAGAGTAATATTATGACATCAGATATATATCGATCATGATTCAGTTTAATATTCGTCTATTTCAATCAGAGTACATAGGTCAAAAATGGGAAGTCATGTACCAATATTAGTACAAAACTTAAGTAGGTTTGATAAGTTCTGGAAATGTTTACGTGGGTGGATGCTTGGTCATGATATGTTCTTCAAAGCCAATGAATAGTTAACATGTTCTTTAAAGGCAATGAGCTAGACCAAGTAGTTCTAAGATAGACCAGGTGATCCATGATATGCTCTTTAAAGCGGGTGAGTTGTTAATATGTTCTTAAAAGGTGGTGAGCTGAGATCACTGGTAAACGTTGCTAAATCGTGGCAATAGAAGGATATGCCTTGTTCAAAATGTTATGTCCCTCTATTGCGGTGAGTTGTTAATATGTTCTTACAAACTACGAACAGACTAACGTGTTGTCCAGGATATGCGGTGAGCAGTGAATATATTCTTAAGAGCTATGAACGGAATGATGGTATATCCATAGAATTAAACAATTGAGTATGTTCATAGTATGTTGCTTATCGGTCTTAGGATAACAAGATGTTAATGGTTAGGTATTGGAGAGGAAATAAAAGAGAAGATACTATTTATTATAACATAACTTATGCCTTTCCTAACTTGTATTACTTCATATAACTGGTACCTTGTTAGTTTCTACTCACTTAACTCTCAGTAAACTGACAACCTTTATTGCATGGACATTCCCCGTCTAGACTACCCTATTCTTGATAATGCATGTAATCAATCCTACGATGATGGCTACTACTAGGAGGGTGATTATGCTAAGGGTAGTCACACTGAGGATGGTTATGCTGGGGAAAGACTACTACACTGACAACTATGTGTATGCCAGCTGAAGCTGAAGATATAAAATAGCATATAGTTTTGTTTCTGTTATCAGACTTTCTTATGTTTTGTAAACCAAGCATGTGTTGCCTTAAGACTTTAGGAGTATGTCTTGAACTCTGATGTAATAGTTTGTTATATTATGATCAGTTGGTTTTACTACAGTTATTTTTATTGCTTGTTTAGAACTGCGTGGTGTGGACAATTTAGTGACTTTACCAGCCATTGCCTACGAACCAAAAAAGGAAATGTTCTTTTCTCTATTTTTGTTGTTCCGAGGCGTAACACACCCCCTCTCGCCCCATCCTGTGATGAACCTCTACTCATCTTTCAAGGTGATTGATTAGACATTTTATGGAGTGTTTCATTTATTCTAATGAAACCCTAATTCAAGTTATAAACAATTAAGAAAAGGAAAAAAAGCATGCAAGAAGCTATATAGTTTACATGCAATGCACGTGCTAAATCAATAATTTAGGGACTAAACGTATTACTACGCTCTCCTATGCATTCAAGGAAATATAAACATGAAAAAGCATACTCAAAATCCTAGAAAAATATGAGTTCTATGCAGAAGTAATCATGTAAGGAATTTAAATCTATATTTTATCCACCTATGCATGCTTCTAGATTATCCTAGGAAAATAGTAAATAAAATGGAATTTTGAGAACTTACCCGGATTGTATAGCATTCCCAATAATCCCTTATTGACCATCGTTAGGGAATAACAATGCAATGTATAGGATAATCATAATGTATCCTACTATTTTAAGCATGGATAATATATATATGTATCCAAACATGACTGCTATATGAAGTAGTGTGCACGTGAAACCCTAAATATCCCTAGTATGGATAACCTACTATTCTAAGTGAGGATAGTGTGCATATGTATGCATGTGCATGGGTACATGGATATGAATGAACTAATTCATGGATAAACTGTTATTCATGAAATGCATGGATTACAACATGATTTCTACATGGATGCCCTAAAGCTAGATTTGAAGATCCATATTAGGGTTTCATTATCCCTGGGGATCAAATATCTATGAATTAGATACCAACCCACAAGCATCAATCTACCACAAAATTTCAGGTAGACTCTGCCTAGAATGACTTAACCTTAATAGGGATACTACAAACAAGGAATTAAAACTAAACTAGGAACTTTAAAGATAAAAAACTATAAACATGAAGAACAAGAGAGAACATGCTTACCACAAGAACTTCCCTTGAAATTTTACTCTGAAAAAGCTTCGCTAGCAATGAAGTCTCAAAGAATTGAATCCTAAGTCTGAAGTATTTAACTTTCCTAAGAACTTTCAAGGAGTGCTTAGGAATCCTCTTAATGGAGTTTTCCATGAGCTCTCTAGTTCTCAGGATTGGTGCATTAAATGAAGAGGTGAAGGATTCTATTATAGATTGAGATTCTGGGCAGGGTTCTTGTATTTATTTGATGTGGGACAAAAATATAAGCTTAAAATACTTGTACCTAGGCTGATTGAGGTGTACCTAGGAGTCTTTCAACTCTATCTCTAAGGTTTTGGATGAAATTGCATTTGATTGGTAGAATTTGTATTAATTCATACAGATTGGAACCAAATTGACAATCCAGATTACATTCTGGGTGCAAATATCATAGTGGCCTTCAAGAACATGGGTGCGGCACTCACGAGGGCCGCATGGCACTCTCTGAGTGCTACTATGGCACTCAACCTCGAATGTTGTATTTTTTTTACCTATGTTCTTGGGCTTCGTTCTTTCACCTCAAACATCCAACTTAGGCTTGTGATATGCCATTAAAAAGGTATGGATGTCTATTTTACAAGGTTTTTTTAGCTTTGTTGAAAATTGATTTGTAGATTTTTAGTTATGGTAAAATAAATGTGAGGATGACTCTGAAAATGAGCTAACCGGAGAAGTGTAGAAGTGTGATTTTTGCATGAAAATTCTCTTAAGTGGTTTGTGGACAACGTGAAGGCTTAGGGCATTATTTTAAGCTATTTTAGGAATTTGTGTTAAATGGAGCTCTCATGATCCCACCCTGAGGTCCATATTTTGCCTGGTTAAGGGCAATTTTTTCATTTCATGTAGAAAGGCTATCCTAACTTTGGATTTTTGTTTCTAAATTGAGTTTCAACCTCCTAAGACTTCCTAGAGGTTATTCTAATGTGTCTAAGTGACCACAGTGCTTCATGGAGTTCTGCTTCATATAACCGACAATTCTCGAATCTAGTCATTGGGTCATTCTTGAGGCGGGGATTCCTAACGTCGAAAAGACGAACCAAAATAGGGTGTCCACAGTTTGACCCTATATGACAGAGCTTTGAAAGAAAATGGATTTGGTGATGGTGAAATATGCAAATTATATGATGAGTAAGAGAATTGTGATGAAGAAGTAGCTTGGGTTTGATGGAGGTTCTTAGGGTTTGTGTTTTGGAGAGATGGAGAAGATGAAAGAAGCAGCTAGGGCTTGATGGAGATGACTAGGGTTTATGTGTGGGGAGAGATGGAGAAGATGATGAATTGAGGTTGTGATGGTGTGGAGTTGTAATTAATTAGGGGTAAATTTGTCATAAAATAAAACTGGTTAATGGGTCAAATAACTTATTCTAACTAATGTTCGCATCTTAGGGACCTTTTAAAAATTTGCAAAACAGCTTGTCCTTTTAACTCATGAGGACAAGATTCTTTAAACTTGTGAAGATAAGATAAGGGGATTTATGGCTAAATTTTTTTACACAAGAAGTAAGCAAAGTAGTTTCCTACATATGGAAAAGAATCTAAATGTCACTTTGAGATTAGGATTGAGTCTATAATTTGTTTTTTTGAGGAATCTATTCCTAATTGGAAACACATTTGGGGTCCATTTAAATAAACCAAGCATTTTCCTTTGTTTTATTCCTAAAAATAAAAGGCAAAGGAAAGCGAGAATATAAACTAACACCCTTATGTTTTATTACACTCTTCATAATACTGAAATTTTTTTCAATCAAATAATATAAACTCAAGAAAAGAGGACAGGAAGTGACTTATAAAATGCAAAATTGGTAATTCATTTTCTTGCTTGTTTAGCTTTTTTTTGCTCTTACTTTACTCATTGTCTTCCTTATTAATCAAAAAGAAGAAGAAAAAAAACATTCCTCGATGTTTTCTGGGAGATTTTGTGAAAAGGACACGAGGAGAAACATTTTTAGGATAGGTCCATCAGTTAAAATATGTTAGTCAAAAAAGTCCTTTGTAATTTTTGTGCACAATAATACCCATCAAGAAATAGTCAGAGCATTGTTTTTCTTCATTCCAGAATTCTACAAAAAGGCCTCTCTCTCTCTCTCTCTCTCTCTCTCTCTCTCTCCTCATTTGATCATGTGCCTACTCTCCATCTCCACTCCATAACTCCCAAACTCCAGCACACACAAACACACACACACACACTCTCTCTCTCTCTCTCTCTCTCTCTCTCTCTCTCTCTCTCTCTCTCTCTCTGCCATTATTGTAACGCCCCGAAAACCAAGCCATGTGGACAAGGTCAATGAGTCAAACAAAACAACGTAAAGCATGGAGTAGTTCAACGTGGACCAATCCACAATGCGAAAGCAAAAGTTAATCTTACATGGATTCCAAAGAAAAGTCAAAAGTCAAGGATTGACTCACGAGGACCAAATGGGTCAAATAGGGTCAATCAACATAGTTTTGGTTTTAAAACAAGTTTAAAAGAAAGTAGGGTGAAGCCCTATTGAGAAAAGAAACAAAGGTTTGAGTTTCACTTTGAAAGTTTACAATAATTTAAGCTTTTAGAAATTTACGACCAAATGGTCCTTAAGAATTTCATTAATTACATCAATGACAAAAACAACCTTTCAAAAAAAAAATTCTACGATAAAACCTCAAGAACATAGTTATTTTGAAAAAGAACACACTGGGTCGGTCAACCGAACAACACACCTAAAAATATCCGATTGAACGGATAGCACACCTAAAATACCTAAAAAATATCCAGTTGACCAACAGCACACCTAAATATATCCGGTTGACCGGACAGCATGAATTACAAAAAAGCAACCACATGGGGGTCTAAAGGCTTCAAATTAGAATCCTAATACGTTTAACAAGGAATCGCATGAAAATTATAAGCTCAAGTCTACATTACCCAAAATGAATGAGTCACTAAAGCAAAGGCTAAACATGTGTGCAACTCCAACAAGTATAAATTCAAATTTACAAAGCTCGGATGATATACAATAAGAGTTATCATGAGAAATGTAGTAATTCAAACCTACAATTAAGGCAATGAATTACAACTAGAACAATGCTCCTACCATGAGCTATGACAAAGAAATGTTTTCTTTTTAAAACATATGACTTCCTCGGAAGGAATCTTTAAACGGGATGCCATGCGTCGAATAACTATTGGGCATTACCCTAATCAACATTTCCTAAAAATGGGGTTTTATAGATTCATGAGCATGACGGCTCAGTAGAAAACATTAAAGAAATGTACTACTACTTCCAAGATCATGCTAAGACATGCGCTGCAATGTTTGGTCGTCGAGGCAATGCAATTAGCTATAAGGCCAAACCGTGTAACTTCCCAATACTAATTTTTACAACCATTCACTCTCAACACCAGATGTGAGCCATTCCAATGTGAGTGTAGCATACAAGATCTCCAGTAGCTAACCGAAAATGACCTTGCATTTTTTAAAGTTTTAAGGATCACAAGCAACCTCCCTCACTTCACACTAGCTTTCGGAATTTCATCAAACTACAACCCCAAATGGGGATTCAAAAGACATTCCCTAATTATGGAAATTCTATCAAAATCATACTCCCTAGCCAATGCTATGAATGCTTTGCCGACTTGGCGATTATGAAATGTGACCACAATTAATTATGCTACTACAATGTCATTTGAAAGATTCTCAATGTCAAGAAATTATACATAGTAGTCCATGATGGCTAAATAATTTGGAGAAAATCATGTAAAGCATAACCAACAACTTAGGCACATAAGAGATTTGTAGTATCTTCAATTTTATTGAAACATAGCAACTAAATAACATTTACGTTTAGCATAATTTTAACTTGGCACATAAGGGCATATAAGCAAATAGATAAAAATGTAGGAAGCTCTAAAACATGATTACCAAGTATCAGGTCTAATCCTACAAAACAAACTATGAAATTAGATCTATGAGTGCACTTAGTCAATGAAATCTACCTTGTTCTTATAGGGGAAAGCAATAGAGATAGGAAGTCCAAAAGAGGAAAATAAAAGAACTCAAAGTGTGGACCTCCAATAACAAATAATTAGAAATCCCTCTTCTTCTACTAGGTGATGGATTTGGGCTAGGGGACATCCAAATTAAAATAAGATCACCAATAGAGAGCTTTTGATAAGGGGAACAATTTGATCCCTAATGGCCTTGGTCCAACAATGACTTGAAGCCCTCCAAAAAGAAGCTTTGAGCATGGTTGAAGCTTTAATGGAAGTTTTTGACTTCCAATCCCATGAGATATAAGAGAGAGAGAGAGAGAGAGAGAGAGAGAGAGAGAGAGAGAGAGAGATCTATATTATATTATAGGTCAGTACTGACTAGGACAAGAGAAAATATGACTAGGACAAGAATAATATGACTAGGATGTATGACTAGGATGGATTTTGTGTGTGTGAAAAATAAATTTTGGTGTATGTCAAGTTATTAGGCTTGCCAATCAGTTCCTTTAAAATGCTAGGGACACATTAACAAACATTGAATATTGCACATTCATGTGCCGATATAATAAACATAATGCTCATTTAATCCCTCAAATCTCTAGTTTTACATGCATTTTTAAATTATTATGATTTAATGATGATGTCACTCAAATGTGTATAATTATGTGCTTTTACGTCTTTTATATATTTAAGTGAAAATGAAATTAAATGATGCAATAAATGGAAGAAAAGACGTAGCAAACACACGGGATTATCTCCCATTTGATTCTACGTTTTCCTAAACTAAGAGTCAAACAAATAGTAAAAAAAATGAATCAAACCAAATAAAAGAAAAAAAAAAAAACAAAAGAAACTGACATACCAAAGAAAAAAAAACCCACATGATAGTGATAGTTTTTTCTATTCATATTTCTCTCTCTTTCTGTCTATTTCTCTCTCCCTCTCTTTCTCTTTTTGCAGGATCAATGTCAGACGAAGGAAGACAATTGGGACAAAAGCGAAGAAAAATTGCCAATCTTCTGTTCAAAGTGATGAACGCAGTGACGAATTCATCACAGAATCTCGTCTATAAAAAGGAGAAGCAAACGAGGAACAAGACATTAACAACTCATGCAGAGAAATTATACTACGCACTATCATAGAGAGAATAATTTAGGGAGGTTATCATGTGAGCACTTCATAGTATCCTAGAAATAGGAAACTTTAGTTTTTCTTTGCCTTTTCTAGTTCTAGTAGTTGCAAAAATTTACTTTTATGTAATTGATTATTTCATATTAAAAAAAATGTAACAAAACTTTGTGTACTGTATTTCTTAAATTAAAATAATTGTTTTCTTATAGGTCCTTGTCAATTTGTAGTAGTAAAAATAGTCCTATTTAAAATTAGATTTAATATTTTTAGTCTAGTCATACTTGTAGTTGTCCCTAAAATAGTTTGAAAGCTTAAATTTTCAGTTTTTATAGCAATATTTCCATTCACTAGAAGACAGATTTTGCAAGTAAATGCCAGATTTCTTAGCCACGTAGTTATAATCACCTACCAAAACCCTAAGCACACCCTTTCCATATCTCACTCTCAAATTAGATTAGGATTTGGTTTGTCCTTGCTTGTGTTCTTGGAGTTCAACTACTGTGACCCCACAAGAAGTCAAAGTCAAAGGTTCAGTATTTTATTTTTGGTTCAGTATTTCCATTTATTTATATTTTATTAGCCTAGTTGTACTAAACTTTGTTATTTTGCAGATTCCACAAATTCAACCCCAACTCATGTTAAGTGAAGAAAAAAATATATATTAATTTTATATTCCACCCTTACCTTAGTTTTATAACTTTAATTTTAATTGGACGGTGATTGTGTGCATCTATTTAATTTATCTTTAAAAGGTTATTTGGAAGTCAGTTTCAATTCCAAAAATGGTATGTTAAAACTTTAATTGGGGATATGCAATAAAAACTTAGAAACCACAGCTTTTGTGCACTAATCTTACATGGGCAAATTTATCTGCATGGGTTGTTTTTTTCATTTATAGCCAAAAATATCTATGCATCTATAGTTTATGACCATTTAATATGTTTATAGACTATGGCTATATTGGACATCAAAATATAGCATATTTGAAATAAGAATATAATTATGTGGATTGTCAAACTATGCCTTTTGTCATAAAAAAACACCTACCATACTCAAACAATTCATATGACAAAGTTTATATTTCAAATATGTGTATATATATATATTTACCCATTAATGGACATGCAATTGTGTAGTGGCAGAGTGGTGGAGACTGGGCGCCGAATAACCCACGTCCACGGTGGGTCAAGATTCGAACCTGGCTACTGCCCAATTGCCTCTTTATTTTTCTTAAAATCAAACGACATCGTTCTATATCAAACCTAACACCCTTGATATGACCTCAACTAGTGTAAGTTTATTTTCAAATAAAAATTCACTCTATTTAGAAATGCCAAATCCTTTACAAATGTATAAAAGTTGTGTGATCTAGTATTGGTTTGCATATTCCCAATTCCTTTAAATCATTTCTCCCAAGTTAATTAATATTCTCAATTCCTTTAAGTCATTTCTCCCAAGTTAATTAATATTTCCTATTTTTAATAGCTTTGCTTAAATATTTGTATTATTTTCATCTTTCGCTATAATAATATCCAAAAAGTCATTTGATGTAAATTTAGCTTTTATTTATTTTTCTTCCTTTTCTTACTAGTATCTTAGTTAATTTATTTTGCACTATTGAAATCTTTACCATAAACTGTTAAAAAAATAGCTTTTAATTAGTTTTATTGCAAAAATATAAAAAACTAGTAGTTTAGTAAAAGCCTCAAACATCCATCATCTTTTATTTTCTTTTTTTGGGACAAAATAGTTACTGCCTATCTTTAGAAAATTATTTTCCATTCCCTATGGTTTCGACCTGGTCTTCCAAAACTATATTACTTGTACGATCACCTACACTTGGGTGTTGATAAGAAAATGCGTCAATAGGATGTCGTCAAATTTTTAGCGTCGTTGTCGGGGGAATGGTTAAAAAAGAAATATAAATAATAAAGTTAAGTTTAAGACTATTTCTCCCACTATATCTATATCTATATATATACCTAGTCTACCTTATAAATAATTTAGTTTTCTTTTTAAGAAAATGACAGCATAAAAAAAATTTTAAAAACTTTCTATAATTTTTTTCTTTTGAAATATATATTGTCATAACTCAAAATTTTAGTAAGGGTAAAATTGTCTTTTAAGTGCTTACGTGCGAGTCTGTATTTATTTGTACAGTATTTAAATTTCTTTCAACATGTGTTACTGTATTCATTTTTTTGTTTAGCTTAGAGCTAAATGGGTACATGTTTTAATTTGGGGGTGTAACACTAGACCACACACACACATGCTTTATACCCCTTCAAGTCATTCAAAGGGCAAACCAAAAACCAAAACAAGCTAGTGGGCCCCACCTCCCCCCCCCCCCCCCCCCCCCCCCATATGGCCGCCCAACTCTCTCTCCTCCCCTCACTTTTCATGTTTTTTCTTTCTCTCTCTCTCTCTCTCTCTTCTTCTCCTCCTTCTCTCTAGGATACATACACTATTTTTGTTCCATGGCTTCATCTTCCTAAAGCTTCCATTACAGCACCAAAAAGAGATCTTGGTGGATTTTCCTATTTCACAAATGAGTCTTAGAATTTCAAGAGCTTCCTAGTGGTGTTCTCCATATTCATTTTCAATCTCATCTCCAAGGTTTACCCAAATTTTCCTAGGGTTCAAGCTCCTCATCTTCAACTTTAGAGAACTTTTGGGAGATTCTTGCTTTGGGAAGTATTGTTAGATCATCTTGGGCTTCATTCTTCCACCACTAGATTTCATTTTGGAGTTCTTTGGTTTTCTCTACATTTTAGTTGTTATTCCATTTATTTTGGAAGGATCTCCTTGAGGTAGATGTCATTGTTTCTTTCAATATGAATTTTATGGCTAAGGTGATTTATGCTCATTAAAATGTTAGGAGGATGATTTAGACACATGTGTTAGGTTTCCCCCAAAGTTGTAAATTTAGGGTTGTTTACCTAATTTATGACTTGCATGTTTAAGTTGTGTTAATTGTGATAATGTGATGATAGATGTGATTAGGATGCTCCCTTATATGTGTGAAAGTATGTTAGGACGTTCGTTCAGAAATCCTTGTTAGGATTGTTAAATTATGAACTTTGACTTAACTCCTTGGTGTTCTTGATACTTTGTCCAACATGCTAGAATTATCCTATTATGTTTGATCATCCATGATGACATTTTCACATCACATGCATTGAGGCCTAATTGGCGAGCATTTCACTTAGCACGACATAAATGATTTATTTTGCAAAAGAGAAAAACCCCATGTGAGGGAATTTATTGAAGAAATTTGGATGTGGGTTGTAAAGTGAGACAGGGAGAATGACCCTTATAAACATTCAAACTCCAACTATATTCGGTTAGCTCTCGGAAGTTGGTATGCTACACTCTATGTATGGGTGGCTCATAGTCCGGAAATGAGAGGAGTGCACCTATCATGCATAGCCCGTAAGGCTTGTCATTTCATTTTAGCCTTGGTGGTGTTTCATTACACCTCATCTCATACTTAGTCATGGATAACATATTGATTCGTCTCAATGTTTCCTACTAAGCCGTCGTGCTTAGTGAATCTATAAAATCTTTTTTTTTCAGGTGTCCTCGATAAAGGGAAGGGCCATATGTGATCCGACGTTTAGACGTCGTTATATTTTGAAGGCTAGACCTTAATTTTGTAATTAGTAGCTTCCCATGTTTATTTGTCCTTGTAGGAGTTTGTAATAGTTTAATGCTTAAAGAATTGTTGTATTATGCCCTTACAAAACTCCTTGAACTTAAGTTTCCATATTTTGTCATCGGGAAGCCATTATTGTAATTTGATGGGCGTGTGTTAGCCCTTGTTTTTTTTTTTTACACTTGTCAAACATAATTGTATTGTGTAAGTATATTTTTGATATCGTCGTGTTTCTTTTCTAACTGTTGTTGTATAAGCTCGTTGTGTATTGGGAATCCTTGCCGGATTTATATCATGCTATCACTCCTTGTCGAAATTCTTGTTATACCTCTAATCCTAGCCAGATTTGTTAAATTTTAGTTATTAAACTTCATTCCATCAACTTGTCGTCGATATCGTTCTTGTTAAAATCTCCTTTTGAATATTGTATAGTGTTCGCTCAATTGAACTTTTCTTTGCTTAATCCAACTTCTATAGAGTGAATTCTCTGCCCATAGTTCACTCAATCGAACTTTTCTTTGCTTAATCCAACATCTGTAAAGTGAATTCTCTGCCCATAGTTCGCTCAATCAAACTTTTCTTTGCTTAATCCAAATTCTGTAGAGTGAATTCTCTCCCATAGTTCGTTCAATCGAACTTTCTCTGCTTGATCCAACTCTCATTAGTATACATAGTTTAAAAGCATAAGTCCCCTATGCGATATCCATGTTTAAATGAGTATCCCTTCTTATATTATAACACCTCGTTTTCAAAATACTTAACACTCAAACCTTTTCGTTGTTTTTATTTATCTTGAACTCTTTTGAATAATCTTGCAGACTTGGTTTTTGTAAGCCTTTATCTTCATTTTACTCGTTGACATGTAAGCCCATTTTGGATTTACGTGTTAGTAAGTCATCTTTGTAGGAGTTCCCGTAGAATTCAAAATTCACTTCCGCGTTGTATTTGACTTTGGTATTGTTTTCCCCTTCTTTTCTCCCATTCACGCGCTTCGGTTTTTGGGGCGTAACATATACAAATATATATATTTATAAGTATGTACGTGTCTATCTTCTAAAAAAAAGGCATGTATTTATATTCATATATAAACCTATCTTCTAAAAAAATATAAAAATATATATATATAAAAATAAAAATATAAAATAAAAAGAGAGTTTTTTTTTTTTACTTAGCTATAAATAATAACAATAATATTTTTAACACTTAGTTTTTCTTTTACTTCATATGTCCTTAGATACTACTGAAGCTTTATATCAAGTACCACATAATTTTAATATTTCTAGTGATTCATCTAGTATACAATTTCCAAGAATCATGGCTGAAATTGAAGGCATGGAAGGAATAAGTGATGATACTCATAATGAATATAGGGATAATATACCACAACCTGTTTTATCATAGTGTGGATGATGGTCTTTACGTGATCTATTTATCCCAGAACAAATCATCACTCCTTCTTATGTCACTCTACCTAGACATACTGGAAACTTTAATTTTGAGCATATAATGCTACTATGCTTACCAACTTACCACGGAATTAAAAAAGAATATGCTTATGTTCATATTCGTGAATTTGAAGAAGTGTGTGATACGTTTGCTGATCAAACTTGTCCTCATGAGATAATCTATCTCAAACTTTTCCCTTTTTCTTTTAAAGTTGAAGCTGAATCTTTGCTTTTATCTCTCCATCCTGGATCTATAACTTCATGGCAGGATATGAATGAAGCTTTTCTAAATAAATTCTATCAAAAAAATTCAACATATAGCTTGATGCGACAATTTAAACTTTCCACTCAAAAAGAGAAGGAACCTTGCCTTGAAGACTGTGAATTTTTTATAGATCTCCTACAAACCTGTCCTCATCATGGATTTAAAAAATGGCGTATAATTAATTTCTTTTATGAAACATTAGATCCAGAATTAAAGGAAATAATTGAAGCCATGGATCAAGGGGAATATTTAAAAATTCTCACGAAGCTGAATCATACTTTTATTAGCTTGGCAAATACGCTTGTGGACCACGCGACGCTCGGTCGTCTTGGCGTCTTCCCTGGATAGTGTCCCAGGACGGATCCCAAGGAGCACACTTCAGGGAAAACTAGAACTTCCTCACGAGGTCCTAGAGACAAAGAGTCGCCACCTAATTTTTATCGGGAATTAGGAAACCTAAGTTTGACTCGCCCAAAATTGAATAAGGTTACTAGCCCTTCATTACCAGAAACTAGGTTTGGGGGTCTTGGTACGAGAGGGGACGGAGTCCAAGCAGGACTAAAGCACCCCCTCCTCGCCCTACTGAATGGTAGGCCTTGATTCAAATATCCTTGTTCTTAATTCATAATTGATGTTGTTTCCTCAAACATACTATATAATGTATACATGTCAAAAGAGAACATCTAAGGAAAATCATATCAATAGATTAAATCAAGTAGAAGTTGGATGCACATGCAATACAAGAGAGAGGTATACTTATAGTGGCTAGTCCCGCCTGGGACCGATGCAAATAAAGAAAACATGTCATAATATGCAAAAAGGAACAAGAAGACTTATATTGAGTTGCCTCTAGCGGAGTCGCGAAAGCAAAAAAGAAATGGAAACGTGTAATGCAATCATGCAACAATCCTAGATAAGATGTCCCTAACAAATAAGCATATAAACGGAGACTATTCTAAAGGAATTGTGTCATTGAAAACAAAGTTGTAAGCCTAGAAAAATTCTAAGAGAAAGGATAGAGAAGGTACATGATACATGGGCACTAAGCCACATGTAGACGAGGCAAGATCAAAAATCGAAGTCTGGATCTGCGGCATTCAATTCTCTGCACTAAAACACCAAAGAATACCCAAGAATTGCAAAAATACAAGCAAACATATGACATGCATGAAAAGCAAGTAGAAAATGTCATCAATCAAATTTCCAGATTCAGCAACCTCTAATGAATCCTATAAAAAAATGGTCTTAAACATGATCTGGGTTAAAACCCTTTTGCAGAAAGTTAGATACATGTCTTAGGGAACTTTTTCAAAAAGTAGAACCTCTTTTCCATTTTTGAAGTGAGAGAAATAAGAGTTTTGGGAACAGTGGATCAGGAGTGTCCACTGTTCTTGTAAAAATCATTATTAATTCTACAAAAATCATGTGAAGCTCTATTTTATGTCAAAAGAAATCTATTTCATTGTAATTTATGAAGAAAATAATCCCATGGACATATCATGAACTTAAGGTTTCTGAAAAAGTGTTTTAAACAGACTCTGTTATTCTAGAAGTTTGGTATCATTTGACAAAAGAATGCAAAACCATAATAGAAGCATAAAAGAAGCTCATGAATCATATTAATCATGTAGATATAAGCTCTTGATCTCTCATCCAATTATCCTAGAGAATTTCTAAACCAAGTTTTATTCATCAATTCTTATTGAGTGATCAAGGTATGACCATTTTGTATACATAATCATAATTGTAATTAAACTTTAAAAAATTCTAGAATAGTTATATCAACTTCAAATGCTTAGAAAATGCTCTTAACTCGATTGTATACTCATGATTTTACATCGGCATATAGATATATGAGTTAGGAATCATCCCCAAAAAGTGGAACATTGATAACTATTATAGATTTTCTGAAATTCAAGCACAAAGAGACTATGTTCAAATCTGTCAACCGATTTCTCAACAATTTCTAAAACTAGCATATGGATCCTAGAAGCTCTCAAAACGGACTGGATGAAAGATAATTCATCAAAGTTTACCCAAAAAATTTGAAATCAATCAAACTATGGGTTTTGATGGACCAAATCTCATGGACAAAGCCAATCTGTTTTGCTGAATTTTATCCAATTCATTTTAAAGTGTGAGGAAAACATCTTAAGTGATGATTGAAGTTTATTAGAGAGATCAAACTCATAGATCAACTTATTTATCATGATTCCCAATAAATTTAGCCCTCAAGTTCTATGAAGAACTTTAGATCATGGATCAAAGGGACTTACAAATTTCCTATTGGAGATGAAATAAGAATTCTAGGTAATAGGAATAATCAAGAGATAGGTATGAACATAGGAATCATCATTCTCATAGACCATAATTCCAAGCCATCATAGAATTCAAAATAGATACATATATATAATCATGTATGCATGAATCTAAACTAAAATTGAAGAATGAAATCAAAATTGAAAATCAAAGTGAAAAACAATCTCTAATTATGAATTATCAATGAAAATCAAAAGAGATTTGGATCTAGCTATGTGAGTGTGTGAAGAACAAGAGATGAAGAAGATGAGTGTTCTACAAATAAAATAAAACTAAGCTAGATCCAAATCTTATAGATCTATATATGTATAAAATAGGAATTAGAGATGAATTATAGTGTTTACCTCTTGGAGGATTCTCAATTATATAACCAAAGTTGAATTGAAGATCTTCTTCTTCAAGTGTTCTTCAAGCACTCATCCATGGAAGTTGAGGGAGGCAATTGATGTTCAAATTGTGATCTAATTAGCCTAAGTTTATCAAAATTCAATTCATGATTCTCTCTCTAGAATTCTCCTAAATTGAAAGTATACTTATCTCTCTTGTATATTCAAAGCTTCTCTTAAGATACTCTAAGTATGGTTCAAAATCTTTTCAAGATACTCCTTCTATCCTCCATAGAGTTTTGAAGACTTAGCTCTTAAGTTATAGGGTTAAAACAGGATTTTCAGAGAGCAGAAAAAGGGTTAAAATGGTCATTTCAGTGCGTAAACGCAATTTCCAGGCAATTTCCTCGCAGTGGGAGCCTTCTAGAAGAGTCTGGAACCAGAAAAACCCAATGGAGAACACTCCCTATAGGTGGCGGTTAAGGGGTGAACTACCACCCCACTTATGGGACCCGCCACCTGCATTCTGGGCTCCCCTAGTTGCCTACAAGCCCTGTTTCAAAAATTACGTGCACTGCTTTTCCAGATTTTTGTAAAAATGCTTTTTGGTGTCTAAAATCTTCCGTTTACATACCGTTGCAAAGCTGTCGGGTTAAATTTCAGTATAAAAATATTCCAGGAGATTTTGAAATGAGAATTGAAGTCCAATTGAAGCCCAGAAGTCCTCCAGAAATTTTGTCGTCTTTTTGAAATCAAACAACGTCACAGGTAACAATGAGATATGAACCCATTTCAGCATCATACAAGTGCAGGGTCAAGTTAAAATTGAAGAATGAAATCAAAATTGAAAATCAAAGTGAAAAAAAATCTCCAATTATGAATTATTAATGAAAATCAAAAGAGATTTGGATCTAGCTATGTGAGTATGCGAAGAACAAGAGATGAAGAAGATGAGTGTTCTACAAATAAAATAAAACTAAGCTAGATCCAAATCTTATAGATCTATATATGTATAAAATAGGAATTAGAGATGAATTATAGTGTTTACCTCTTGGAGGATTCTCAATTATATAACCAAAGTTGAATTGAAGATCTTCTTCTTCAAGTGTTCTTCAAGTGTTCTTCAAACACTCATCCATGGAAGTTGAGGGAGGCAATTGATGTTCAAATTGTGATCTAATTAGCCTAAGTTTATCAAAATTCAATTCATGATTCTCCCTCTAGAATTCTCCTAAATTGAAAGTATACTTATCTCTCTTGTATATTCAAAGCTTCTTTTAAGATACTCTAAGTATGATTCAAGATCTTTTTAAGATACTCATTCTATCCTCCAAGATGAGATGCATGAGATCTTATATAGAGTTTTGAAGACTTAGCTCTTAAGTTACAAGGTTAAAACAGGATTTTTAGAGAGCAGAAAAGGGTTTAAATGGTCATTTCAGTGCCTAAATGCAATTTCAGGCAATTTCCTCACAGTGGGAGCCTTCTAAAAGATTCTAGAACCAGAAAAACCTGATGGAGAACACTCAACTTGTGGGATCCGCCACTGGCATTTTGGGCTCCCCTGGTTGCCCACAAGCCCTATTTCAAAAATTACGTGCACTGCTTTTCTAGATTTTTGTAAAAATGCTTTTTGGTGTCCGAAATCATCCATTTATGTACCATTGGAAAGATGTCGGGTTGAATTTCAGTATAAAAATATTCCAGGAGGTTTTGAAATGAGAATTGAAGTCCAATTGAAGCCCAGAAGTCCTCGAAAACTTTCATCGTCTTTTTGAAATCAAACGACGCCTTTTTCAAAATTACTTTCAAATATGCATCGATTTTGAACTTTTCTTTAAAATTGAATCTCTGGATACCTAGAATACTGCATTTAGAACACTTAATGTTCATATAACCCTTAGTGAATATGAATTCTGAGAGGCGATTTTGACAAAATCGGGATTTATCCATGGAAAAGGGCTTTTCTGAAGTCACTTTCCGAAGTTCGGTCTAACGATTGTGTGGAATCTAGTACCTTCCATGGGGTACTTTTCATCATTGAATCCTCCAAGACGTTCTCCACCCTAAATCCTATCAGTGTGGTCAAAATTGGGTGTCTACAATTTGCCCCTCTTTGGCAGAGCTTGTTGTGAACAATGTGAACTGCAAATGAGTGCCAAAGCTTTGAAGGCACCCTATAACCATAGTGAGAGGTTTTAGGAAAAACAAAAAAAATTTGCAAAAATCAAGAAATTCAAAATCAGAGAAAATCAAGAAATTACGAATGCAAGAATGCAATGCAATGCTGGGTAAAAGCTACTAATTCTAAGCCACTGCAGGTCGTGCTCCGCTGGAGCTGCTACATATCCTTTGCAGGAATTAGACCAGGGCATAGTTCAAGTGCGCGATAGGACAAAAAGCACACAAACAACAATACAGATGAAAGGATCCTATCTTAGGATGCTGGTGCAGTATGAAAGCGTAAATGTGCAAGTGCTAGAGGAATCGTCCTCAAGGGTTCCCTACATGCAAAATCAAATGCGAGGGATGCAATGTCTCACTCTCATAGTCGAATATTTCAAAAGAGAAGAATGATATATGTATCTTAGATGATTCTCGGAGCTTTATTGGAGTTTTTCTTCTGAGCTTGAGGTTTGTAGGTGTCATCTATATCTCGGACGACTGCTGAAGTGAAGGAATACTTTAGATGAATTTCAAAAATAATGACTGGTGAAGAGTCCTTCTGCTGGGGACGGTTTGATGATGAAGAGTCCTATCTTCTAGATGATCTCTGAAAAAATGCCTCCTTAAACCCGGATGACTGATGAAGTGTCCTAACCCCTGGATGATTGTTGATGTAGAGTCCTTCTGCTGGGGACGATTGCTGATGTGGAGTCCTTCTGTTGGGGATGATTGCTGATGTAGAGTCCTTCTGGTAAGGACGATTGCTGATGTAGAGTCCTTCTGCTAGGGACGATTGCTGATGTAGAGTCCTTCTGCTAGGGATGATTGCTAATGTAGAGTCCTTCTGTTAGGGACAATTGCTGAAAAGGTCCTTCTACTGGGGACGATTGCTAAAAAGAGTCCTTCTGCTAGGGACGATTGCTGATCTAAAGTCCTTCTACTGGGGATGATTGCTGATGTAGAGTCCTTTTACTAGGGATGATTGTTGATGTAGAGTCCTTCTTCTGAATCAGGTCTTTCTTTCAGAGACAAATCTTCTGTTCTTCTGAAATAGGTCTGAAGGCAAATCATCTAAAACAAGTCTCTCTACCAGAGACAAATCTTATATTCTTCTAAAATAAGTCCTTCTTCTAGACAAATCTTCTATTTTGATGCATGAATTCTGAGAGAAACCCTACATTCTGGAGGCAACCCACGGATACACGATTCTCAATGTACATAATTCTGAGAGATACCCTATATCTAGAGGTAACACAGTGCTGAGAGATACCCTATATCTGGAGGCAACCACGATACTCGATTCTGAAATACATGATTCTAATAGATACCTTATATCTGGAGGCGATTCTTGTACACGATTCTGAAAGATACCCTTTATCTAGAGGCAACATGATTCTGAGACATACCCTACTTCTGGAGGTAACCACAATACATGATTCTGAAATGTACATGATTCTGAGAGATACCCTATATCTGGAGGCAACACGATGTTAAGAGAAACCCTATATCTGAAGGCAGCCACGTTACTCGATTATGAGATATACGATTCTGATGAATACCCTATATCTGAAGGCATTTCTGATATACGATGCCGAAAGAAACCCTATATCTGGAGGTAGTTCTGATACTCGATGCTAAGAGGAACCCTATATCTGGAGACATTTTTTATACACGCATTCTGAGAGAACCCCTATATCTGGAGGCAACCCACAGATACAAATTCTGAGAGATACCCTTCATCTGGAGGCAACCCACGGATACAAATTCTGAAATACACACGCATTCTAAGAGAATCCCTACATCTGGAGGCAACCCACGGATACAAATTCTGAAATACACACGCATTCTGAGAGAAACCCTATATCTAGGACAACCCACAGATACAAATTCTGAGAGATACCCTTCATCTGGAGGCAACGCACAAATACAAATTCTGGAATACACATGATTCTAAGAGAAACCCTGTATATAGAGGCACTTTTGATAGTTGATGTTGATAGATACCCTATATCTGCTAGGGGCAACATGAATTCTGAAAGTTCTCTGCTGGGGAGATTCTATGATTCACGAGTTTGCTGAAGTATACCTTTTTTCTGAAGGTGATTCTGACGATATCTGAAAGTTCTTTGCTTGGGGAGATATCTGAGATTTCTGAGATGTGAGCTTATATTCTGGAGGCCCTGCTGATTTAATCTAAGACTCATATCAGTGCTTTGACCAGCTCATGTACGTTGGGTTCATTCTGACCTTTTCTGAATTACTTGACCCCAGTTTGAAAATCATGCCTTCTGATTCATCTTCTACAAATCCTTTCTGGATATAATTCTTAAGCAACAGTGGACCCAAATGTCTATTTTCCAAGACAACACATAATCAACCCAAATCTACGGGAGTTCGCTGCAAATCAATAATTCTTGGCTATTTTCAAGCTGTGGTGCCCTCGATTCTTAATGTTTGGTGACTTTTCTTTAACTCTGAATAGATTCAACCAAGATTCAAATCCTTCAAGTGTCCTTTTAGACCAATTCCAACAAGTTTCAAGCATTCTTAAGGCTTATATATCAAGGTCGAACCAATTCGGGGTCCCAACAAAGTTCCCTATATCACAATTCTGATTCATAATTGATAGGTACTCAAAAGACCTGATGATTTTTGGCATGACTTTGATGTGCTTCATAAATCTTCAATCAACTTTAGCAAATTTTCATGCAAGGCACTCTGATCTATTTCAACAATGGCTCAACTCATCTTTCAAGGCCATTCTTTTTATCAACATTCCTCCATCAACCACACGATGCTTCATCTTGACTAGGATTGATTTATACAATAACAATATTTAGAACTTCTGCTCGTATCCACCTTTAGATGCTCTTAAAGTTTCACAATTTTAGATCACTTCGGACCCACACACTCAAGATCACGAAGACTAGACGTTGACAGACTTAACCATGACGGAGGTTGATAGATATTGACAAAGGAAGACAATACTCTTGACATTGAAATAGAAGTTTGGAGGCGACAACTCAACTTTCCTTAATCTTAATGCACGTTTATTATGTTTGATGTATTTCCTTGCTTTCATGTTCACTTCTCATCTTATTGTGATAATACTCAGTTGATAAAGTAATGTATTGGAAATACTCCATATGGATCTCAATCAGTCCTTTGCTTTTTTCTGAAATGTGCTTTGAATTAGTGCCTTAGCTTATAGAATAAGAGACAATTCATTTCAAATGTTTTCAAAGATATACATGACGATTCAGGATTTGCTTATAATATGGAAGGGGGTACAGGCAAACGATGTTTGCCCCTAGTTGACGGGGATAAATAGAAGCTTGGAAAAATACAGTTTGCCCCTAGTGTGGCAAGGATATCTTAAGGTTCTGGACAAACTTGAAAGTTTGCCCCAAGTTTGCAAGGTTCAAGGACTGAGAGCCAAGAAAGCTCACCTATTTATCCCCAAGTGGGAATCAGGTCCAAAGTAGCTCGGCCGAGGTTTGAAGTGTGGCTGAGTTTTTCAGGAGCAGTGATCGAACCGAGTAGGTTGCCTAAGTATCCCCAAGTGGGAATTAGGTCAAGCGTAGTTCCTCAAAGGCTGAAGGTTTTGAAAGAGAAAGGATTCAAGAATTAAGAGGCTTTTCAAGCCATGTCATCAGAAAGATTTTCTAAAGTGGGTCACTTGTGGTAGCATTAGACTACCTCTCCTTTTTCTTTTCTTTTCTTTTCTTTTCGTTTCTTTTTATTTTTGACGGTTGGTTCTTTTCACCTTTTCACTAGCCATCCAGTTTCACATCATACATCATACATGTTTTTAGAGCAAGATTAGCCCTTCAAATCTTTTGGGCTTATTCAAAGAGATTACAATTCAAAGCTTTGGGATAATTCATGTTCCCAATTTCTCGATCTTCTTCATTCTTCTTCTGTTCTTCTCTTCTTTCTTTTCTTTTCTATCTAAAGTTTTGATTGGCTAGGATCATGTTCTTGAAAACAACATGCAAAATTTTATTTTCTTCATGCTCTAACTTTTGCCCAGGCGCCCTTTCGGGTTTTCATCCTAGCGAGCTTCTTCTTTTTCTTTTTCTTTTTTTCTTCCTATTCTTTTCATGCTCTAACTTTTGCCTAGGCGCCCTTTCCGGTGTTCATCCTAGCGAGCTTCTTTTTTCTTTTTTTCTTTTTGAGAGAAGTAGTTCATTTGAAATGTTTGGCTACCATCAAGGACAAAGTGTACATGGCTTGCAGGTTACACAGGTTTCAATGGCTCATTTTTCTTGGCTCAAGATTTTGAAATGGGAAGATCAGGGATTTCAGCTGGTTCCGAGTTACTATCAAGCGTATCTTTTTAATATTTAAGCAAAAGTATCTCAAGATTCTTAAAGTTAAACTAATCAATTCTTAGCTTTCTTCGGCGTCAGCGCAAAATCAACTTTTGATCCTTTCAGGATTCTTTTCAATGCACAAAATTATCAGTAGTGTATTTTTCACAATAATCAGAGAATTGATATTTTTAGCTTAGAGATTCATTCATTCATGACAAGGCGCATTAGATAAAGAAAATCAAGATTTTATTTCATTACTAGAAAGATAAGGACTACAGTACTTGAAAATAACTTGACAATAGACAGACTTGACGATAAGAGGAGACTCTAAAACATAAAACAGACTGGACTTGATTCGACTGGATCACAAGTGGAGTGTCACTATGATGGCTTATTTTTATTGAACATCCATTTGGCTTCAACAAGCGGCTGCTTTCAAACATCATCATTCAATCATTCTCTCTATAATGCCCTTTCTAATGTCCCTACTAAATCTGGCTCTGCCTTTCAATTACCCTTTGGATCTCCATAAAATACTCAACTGATACTTGGATGGAGGCGGGAATCCGTGGAAAAGGTGCCGCAATCCGCTCGTGCCATGCAGTGGTGAAAGCAGTAATCGATGAAGTTTGCAGAATTGAATTTCTCATAACCCTGATAGCATCCTCAGAAATCGTCCGGATGTGGTCCGGGAGCGCTGCTCGGGATGGGGCCCACACTCCAGATTCCCCGGTGGGTTAACCGACCGGTACAAGTGGGAGATCGGGTGTGGGTATTGCCACGTCTCAGGGAGTAACTGGCCTGGTCAGGATGCAGCGGAGTTGGTTCGGGCGTATGATGTTGTCAATATCAAGATATAAAAAGTGTAATTTACTTTTCTAAGGATTTGTAGTAGTGAAATTAAAGGACGAACCCACAGAGATTGAATTACTATGACTCTTAATTTTAAAACCTAAATCTAATTAATTATAAAAATGAGATTTTGATTTTGAATTTAATTAAACTAA
This sequence comes from Hydrangea macrophylla, assembly GCA_033977485.1. Taxonomy (NCBI): domain Eukaryota; kingdom Viridiplantae; phylum Streptophyta; class Magnoliopsida; order Cornales; family Hydrangeaceae; genus Hydrangea; species Hydrangea macrophylla. The sequence goes on along the minus strand of CM066990.1, from coordinate 3,523,073 downwards.
GAACAATAAAATATATCTAAATTATGAAAGCGATTTAAAAGTGTTTTTGTAAATATGTTTAAAGGAACCTAGGATTGCAAATCCACCACTAGCTTCATAATAGGAATATTTATGCATTCAATTAGATTATTAAGTTGAATGATAATGGGGAATTGTAGCTACAAGCCCAATTCATCTGTCATGAAAATAACTATGGTTCAAGCATCAACATAATCCATCTTCGATTAGCACGAATTATCCCACACTTAACTAGGGTTGTGACATAATCCGTCTAACCTAGGCATGGACTATTCGGATACTTGATAGCACAATTTAATAAAGCACCATTACATGTAAATAACCTATATAAGCACAGCAAACATAGATCATTGAGCACATCACAGTCAAAATAAATCTAAGACAAGAATAAACTTTGAAAGTGATGATTTAATCAATTAGAAGCACGATTTATTTATAAAAATCCTCGGAACATGTAATCATCATCCATACATAATAAAAGTAAAATAAAAACATAAATAAAACCATATTACTTGGCTAGGGTTTCATTGAAACCCTAGATCTAGAGTCTAGTTGTCCATAGAAGTGGTAGATGGCAAGTAGTTGATGGAGGAGGCCATGGAAATCCTTGGACTTCTTCTTCTTCTCCTTGCTTCCCTCCCTTCAATGGCTGAAAGTTTGGTTGTATATTGTGTGTATAATAATTGTCCAACCCCTAAATTGAAGTAAAATAGGGTATATATAGATTTACAACAAGTTTTTGGAAGCTTTCCTAACCCGAAACGTACTAAAACTGCTTTATTTAGCTTTCCAGATGTAATTAGGCAGTTTCGTTCACATAGGAATCATTAGTACAGTGAAATACGTAAGTCCCATTTTTGCATATGTCGCGCACGCGGGCCGCGCGAGCGGATCGCGCAAGCGATTTCTTGGATTTTCGCGCAAGCAGGTCCCGCGCGTGATGTGGTTTTTTCAGCTTCTTTTGCTCTGCTTTTTCACCCCATTTAACTTGGTTTACTTGATTTCTTCCAAAACCTATCAGAAAATAGAAAACGAAGTAAAAATATACAAAAATAGGATAAAAAGGTACTAATAAACGTATGTTAAGGCGTATAAATAGGATATGTTCTCTCCCGATCAGCGTAACCAAACAGTTGCATGGTAACCGGACCGTCACGTCACGCATTTAATGCACGTGACATTAGAGGCGACCCTTCACGTGCCCGAGGTGACAGCTGTTGACAGTTTTTGGCAGGAAAAATCATGACCCGTTGGATCTGATTAATCTAGACTGTCCGCTTCTTCTATATAAGGAATACTTGGTTCGTTTCTTCAGTTCCTGCTGCCAACTAAGAGATTTCCCCGAGCGGTTTGAGAGAAACCAAGATTTCCGAGCAAGGTTCCCGAGTCCTTTTCTGTGCTAAATCTTGTAAGTCCTCCCTTTCTGTCCTCAGCTCTTCATTGTCTTCTTCTTTTCTTGAACAAAGTTGGAGGGAGTCAACCCACTTAGGTTAGAGTGAACCTGGGACTTCTTCTTTTTTTGGTTTTGTCACTTCTTTCAGTCTGGGTGTACCCTAGAGCAGATTGATTGAGCGGGTGTTCCCAAGAGAGACTTGATAGAGTGTTATCGTTCTTCTCTAGTCTTGTACGACCAGCCCTGTACATCAGATTTGGAGTTCTTGACCCATTCTTAGGTCGTCTGCCCTTTAGGTCTTTCACAGACGTAGTCATGTGTCATTCGGATTTCAACTCGTCGTCCCGGTCGGAAGACGAGCAGTTGCGATCAGGGTCTATGAGCCTAAGCCCAGACCCTCCTTCCCTGGCCCCCTCTAACCAGCATAGTGAGGGAATAATCCTCGCTCGGGCACTTCACAAGGAAGCGCACCGGGATTCTCCCGTAGCCTCGACGTCTCGGGGGTCGGGCGACGAGGGGTCTGTACCGAACAGTCCTGGGGTTATCTTCTCATGTGAGTCCATTATTAGTATTTTGCGTGGACCTGATCTAGATCGGATCAGGAATAGGTATGAGCTTCCCGACCACTTTTCTCTTACCGTGCACGATGGCGGAGCTCACTTCCATGAGTCGGGCTTCGTCACTCTGTACGAGGATGCTTTCTTAGTGGGCCTTCCGGGACGTGGTTATCTACCTCGGGATCTCCCCTGGACAGCTTGCCCCAAATGGTTGGCGATACCTGATGGGGTGCTTCTCTTTATGGCCCCAAGTCCTCGGGTATGAGCTCACATTGCAGGAATTCTTCTGGACCCACCGGCCTTTCCAAGTTCATGGGGAGGCCGGCTTCTTCTCGCTCTCTGCTAGGTAGGGGCGGAAGATAATTGTAAACTGCCCGAGCAACAACAAAGGGTGGAAGAAGAAATTCTTCCAAGTGTCCACCCTGGGGCTGTACAAGAAGGTACTGGGTATTCAGCTGAGGACCTCCTGGGCGGGGAAGCTGAGGAGTAAGCCCGAGCACTTTTTCTTTCTTGATCAATCTTTCTATTTTGACTTGACTAACCCATTTGTGTGTTTTCTTTGCAGTGGGGAGCAGTGGATGCACCGAGTCTTCCCGACGAGCTCCAAGCAAGGGTCTTGTCCTTGGTCAAGGACCCAACTGACATCAACAAGGTGTTAACTCAGTCGGGAAGTCCAAAGATTTCCTACAAGTCCCGGCGCCTCAAAGCTCCTGCTCTCCCGGCGATCATTCCTGGTAAATACCATTTCTTGACCATCCAATTTTTCTTTATACTTTGCTGGATTCTGACATGCTTTTGGTTTTGCAAAAATGGCTCCCAAGAGCACGGCAGCTCTAAAGGAGAAAGAGGCAGCCCTGAAGGCCCGGGCTGGCCAGAAGAGGAAGAAATCGGATCCTTCCGAGAGCCAGCCCCTGAAAAGGACTTCCTGGGGAATATCCATCCGGGCTAAGAAGGAAGCTGCTGCTACTTCTACGCCCGCAGTTACAGTTCCTGCACCACCACCACCACCTGGCGTAACCATTGCTGCGCCTCCACCACTCCCTCCAGTAGCCAAACCGTCAGGGGTCTCCTTCCCGAACATGGAGGAGACTGCTCGCACAGGCCCCTCCTCCAGGCCGGAGGTCGAGACAGCAGACAAAGTCCATGGAAGGGTACGGCCCGGGTTGCTGCAGAGTCAAATAGACAAGTACACCCTGCTCAGCCCCTAGGCCATCATCGGTTGGCTGTACAGCATCAGCCACATGGTAAGTCTCTTTGCAGTGTGAACGTTAGCTTTTACTCCATGCACATACTGACATCATCTTGTTCTTGCAGATTGGTTGTATTGCTGCTGGGGCCGAGACCACCCTTCCCGGCATTGCTGAGAGATTGGCCGCTGCAGAGGCCAACCTCTCCGTGGAGAGGGCTGCCCGGGAGTCCGGAGAGTTTGCCCTCACAATGGAGGAAAAAAGATCCCGGGCAATGGCCCTAGAGCTGGGGGAGGTCCGTGATTCCTTGTCAACTGAGCGGGCTGCCCGAAAGGCTACGGAGGCTAAGGCGACGGCTGAGGAGACTGGGAGGATCACCATAGAGAAGATTGCAGAGGCCAAGGTTGCAGCCTCGGAGTCCGCGAAGATCTCTGCCAAGAAGGACCTAGCAGCCATGACGGCCGTGCTCTCAGAGCTCGCTGCTGCTCGAGAGGCTGAAGCCAAGGAGGCTGAAGAAGAGTTCGAGGCAGGGTTCCTCATGGGCTACGCTGACCTGGTGAAGCGGGCTGCTGCTGACCACCCTGACTGGGATCTGTCTGGGTACTCCTGGGCTGAGTCCAGTTACTGGAAGGTGGGTCAGGCTGACTCCGAGGTAGCCGCTGAAGCTGCACCGGGCCAGGCTGACTCCAAGGTAGCTGCTGAAGCTGAGGTCGACGCTGAACCTGCACCAACCGGGACCCCCTCTGTTGATGAGCAGACCGCGAGGGAGGAGGAAGTGGTGGTTGTAGACTAGTTTTTTTTTTTAGTTTTTTCTTTCTGGGGAGGCTACTACAACTGCCCCCCAGGCTTTGTACAGCTTTAGTTTAATTAATGAAAAGGCCCTCGAGGTCAAACTTTCCATTAACTGTCTTTTGTCTTTTTCCTGTACTGTGCCTGTTTTAATTGCTAGTATCCGCTCGATTTTTGGCCAACCTAACACCTGCCATAGCAAATGTTTTAGGACCATAACCAGTAAAACGCTTAGTCTTTCTGACCTGTTTAGAAGGTACGCCCGGTGTATTATAGGAATACCCTTTATTACCGTCCGAGATGTCCCGGTGTATCCTGAGTGTATCCTGTTTTACCGTCCGGGATAGTATCTCTAGTCACTATAAGTACTTGGGAATATCGTCCAAGTTCTTTTAGTAACCGATGTGATTTCCTGTTTTGGCCTAATATTCCCCTACCCCCCAAGCATTTTGCTAAGGCGGGAGTGTGGGATTAGTAGCCGTAGGAAACCGACCTGGAACATGGGTGGTTGCAGGGTCCTTTGGAGCTTGTCATTGTCGGCCACCTAGAGGGTTGACCCCGTCGTCGGCTGGACCTAGACAAAGCTTTGTGCAATTTCCTGTTTAGGTCTAGTATCCCCTTGCCGCCCGAGCGTCCTGTGAAGGCGGGGGCGTGTTAAGGAGCGACCATAGGAAACTGACCAGGAACATGGGTGGTTGCAGGGTCATTTTGTGCCTGGGTTCGGAGCCCGAGGTCTTTTAGGTGCCTAGGTTCGGAGCCCGAGGTCTTTCTATGCCTTGGTTGCTAGCCAAGGTCTTTGGTGCCCCGGGGTTAGACTTGAGGTCTTTTAGGTGCCTGGGTTCGGAGCCCGAGGTCTTTTATGCCTTGTATGGTGTACCGATAGGAATAATTTTGCAAAATAAACTTTCCAATTTTATTAAAAACAAAAATTTATTGATGCTGCTCAATCAGAGCTACAAAAAGAAATTTCTCTACTAGTACTAAATTCCTGTGGCTCAAGGCTACTGATAATACTTGCGGAGGTGCTACATATTCCAAGGATGAGAGAGATCGTTCCCGTCCATACTCTGTAGCCAGTAGGTTACCGGTCGGTTGACTCGGATTACTATATATTGGCCTTCCCAGTTTGCTCCCAATTTCCCATGGCTCGGGATTCGGGTAGACTGGTTTACTGCTTTAAGGACGAGGTCTCCAACTTGAAAACTGCGGTGCTTCACCTTGCTATTGTAATACCGCGAGACCCTTTGCTTGTAGGCTGCCAATTCAGATAGGCTTGGTCTTTTTTTCCTCCACCAGATCCAGTTCTGACTGGAGGGCTTCTTCGTTGTCCGGTGCTCTAAAGTTAGCCACCCTATATGTAGGCAGTCCGAGCTCTGTGGGGACCACTGCCTCAAATCCATAGGTTAAAGAGAACGGGATTTAGCCTATTGCCGCTCGGGGTGTAGTGTGGTAGGCCCACAGGAGGGTCGGTAGTTCTTCAGCCCACAGCCCTTTGGCGCCTTCAAGCCTTGTCTTGATTGACTGTAAGATTGTGCTGTTGGTCACCTCGGCTTGACCGTTGGCTTGTGGGTGCTCGGGGAAGGAGTAATGATTCAGTATCCCATAGCCTGAGTAGAACTGCCTGAGTACAGGGGTGTCAAACTGTCTGCATTATCGCTGACCAGGACCCGGGGAATGCCGAACCTACAAAGAATATTCCTTTCCACGAAGCTCTCCATTTTTTGTTTGGTTATCGTCGCCAAGGGCTCGGCCTCTGCCCATTTGGTAAAGTAGTCAACAGCGATGACGGCAAACTTGACTTGTCCTTTTCCCAATGGCAGGGGACCGACAATGTCGATGCCCCACTGGGCGAACGGGCAAGGGCTATGGATTCGTGTTTGGAGCTCTCCTGGTCGGTTGATCATGGGAGAGTATCGTTGACACTTGTCACATCTTCTGACGTACTCATGGGAATCCCGGGTCATGGTTGGCCAGTAGTAACCTTGCAGTAGGGCCTTTCTGGAGAGTGCCCGGCCTCCAATACGGTTCCCGCACACCCCTTCATGGATTTCAAATAGTATAGCTTGGACTTGCGCAGGATGAACACGGCAGAGGTCTGGGATAGTAAATCCCCTCTTGTAGAGAATGCCAACAATATCGTGGCGCCCGGTATTTGACCCGGCGAGCCTCATCTCTGTCGTCTGGTAGCACCCCTATTGTCAAAAATGTCACGAGCGGGACCATCCAGCTAGGTCCCCGGGTGACCAGGTCTACCTCCATACCTTCTGAGTTGATCACACTTGGCTCGGGTAGGTATTGTATCCGTATCCCGGGCAAGTCTGACTCAGAAGACGAGGCGAGGCAAGCTAACTGGTCGACCATGGTATTTTCTTCTCTCGGTATCTGCGTGATGGAAAATCCTCGGAGCTTCTTGGAAACCGCTCGGACAAGGGCCAAGTAAGCTACCATATTATCTTCCCGCGCTTCATATTCTTGGTTAACCTGATTGACCACGAGCTGAGAATCACTGTAACCCTGGACCTGTTTTGCACTTATAGAAATGGCCAATTGCAGCCCGACCAGTAGGGCTTTGTATTCGGCCTCGTTGTTGGAGGCACGGAACCCAAATTTCAATGCATATTCAAGTTGGATGCCATCGGGGGTAGTTAAGATGATTCCTGCCCCACTGCCTTATTGATTGGATGAACCATCCACGTGCAGTACCCAGGTAGGGATATTAGAGTGTAACCCGGGCGGTAGGGTCGGCGGCTCGGACTCTTCGATCGAGTCCTTCGGGTATGTGAAATCGACCAAAAAGTCTGCCACGGATTGTCCCTTGATGGCTGTCTGGGGTAGGTAGATCACCTCAAACTCTTTTAACTCCAATGCCCACTTAACAAGCCTCCCGGACGTGTCCAGACGGCTGAGGATTCTACAGAGAGTTTGATCTGTGAGGACCACAATGGCATGGGCCTGAAAGTAAGGGCGGAGCCTCCGGGCCGAGGTGATAAGGGCGAATGCCAGTTTTTCGATGCGGGAGTATCTGCTCTCTGCGCCCTGTAATGGCCGACTGGTGTGGTACACTGGGAACTGTATCCCGTGCACTTCCTAGATTAGTGTCGAGCTAACCGCTGACGGTGACACTGCCAAGTATAGGAATAATTCTTCTCCGGGTGCAGGTATTGAGAGTAAAAGAGGGAAAGCCAGGTACTTCTTGAGTTCTTGGAACGTCTCTTCACACTCTTCTAACCACTGGAACGCCTTACGGAGGATCTTCAAGAATGACAGGCACCGGTCGGTAGCTTGGGAGACAAAACTGTTTAATGCGGCCACCCGTCCGGCTAAGCTCTGAACCTCCTTTGTTGATTTGGGCGACCGCATGTTGATGATGGCTTTGATCTTCTCAGGGTTTGCCTCATTCCCTCGTCTGCTGACTACATGGCCCAGAAATTTCCTGGACGAGACACCGAAGGTGCATTTGGCCGGGTTCAACCTCATCCTGAATTTTCTCAAAATGCTGAAGGCCCTGGCCAGATGCTCGAGGTGGTCGGGCTCGTCCCGGCTCTTGACTAGCAGATCATCCACATATACCTCCATAGTCTTTCCAATGAGGTCTTTGAACATGTAGTTGACCAGGCGTTGGTAGGTGGCCCCGACATTCTTGAGAACGAATGGCATCACCTTGTAGCAATATGTGCCCTGGTCGGTGATGAACGTCGTCGTCTCTTCGTCCCCGAGGTACATGCTGATCTGGTTGTACCCCGAGTAAGCGTCCATGAATGAGAGGAGTGAGTGACCTGCTGCGGAGTCCATAAGGAGGTCTATCCTGGGTAGCAGATAGCAATCCTTGGGACAAGCTTTGTTGAGGTTGGTAAAGTCCATGCACATCCTCCACTTCATGCTGCTCTTCTTAACAAGGACCACATTGGCTAGCCAGTCGGGATAGTGGACTTCTCGTATAGAACGGGCTTTGAGGAGCTGCTCGACCTCTTTGCTCACAGACTTTTGTCTCTCAGGGGCCATGTGTTGGGTTTGTGCCCTCAAACCATTACTTTACATAGGAGACATTGACATTTTAATATATGGATATCAGCTTTACATTTTGTTATGTATGTTTCTTTCATAAGATGATTGTTATCCTTAAGTATCATAGTAAGTAATGCGTGTATGTATGAGATACATACAAGTGAGATACGAATTGCTATTCTTTGTTACTTAGAACATGTCACAGTGAATGTTGAGACTAGGATATCTCATCAGGTTTACACTGCAGCATGATTAACTATCATTGGATGGAGTGATCAATCTCAATCACTAGAGTGTAACTCTTAGTTAATATGCTAGTGCTTATAGTGCATTGACGGACCTGAGCTTTCCTATTGACACTCAAGGCTGTCAATCAGTCGATAGGAACTCATAACTTGTGTAAGGTACGTGTTCTCAATCTTGAGACGATTATGAACACAGACTGTGGACATGACTGCTTTGACTTACCAATCAGTGAGGTCTATAGAAGATCAACACCTGGGTATCTTGGGTATGTCATATTCATAGGGTTGTGAACATATATTGTCAAGACAGAATCTACCCTCTATTTTAGAGTAAGCATTCCCTTGAGAATGTCACCAAGTCGATTACTGAGTACTGCAGTCTTGTTGATAAGAGTTATCAACATGTTTGGTAATCATGAGAGGTGAATGGGACTGAAGGAATTCAAGAAGTAATCATGATTCAGGTTGACAGTAACAGTTATCCGACTACCTGAATATGATTATGAATACTGAAGGTAGAGGGACATTAGTACAACATACAAGTCTAGTTATCGCTTTGGATTTGTTCTTTTGCGTTGGAGTTCAGTTATCATTTTATAGTGGAGTAAACGTTAGCTGACCAGTTAGTTAGTTTGCTGATCAAAGAGTTTGGTCACGGTAATTAACAAACTAGTCTGAGCCAACAATTAAGAGCCTAGGAGGTCCCACTCTTAGCTCTGCCAGGATACTTGGAAAGACACATGAGGAAGTTGTCAAGACAAGTTCGATCGATCGAAGGATGTTCGATCGATTGAAGTCTTGGAAGTCTCGATCGATCGAGAATGGTTCGATCGATCGAAGGTTCGATCGATCGAAGGTCTTCGATCGCTCGAAGTCTAGGTCGGTTCTGGGAATCTATAAATAGGGCAGCTGCGTTCTGGAAAAGAAGTTCGTCGTTTTGAACGTCAGAAGCTGCAGAAACTGTTTTAGAGCACCAAACCTTCTCCTTCCTCTCCATTAGGGTTCCTACCAACCCTAGTCCTTCCTGCGAGCATCCATAGGAGTCATAAGAGTGAAACCCATCTAGTGGAAGCTGCTGGAAGTTCAAGAAAATCAGAATTGGGTTCAAGACACTAAGGTATAACTCTTGTCCCCTCTTGTGCGCATCTATGGAATTAACGAGTAGTAGATCCTGGGCTACCAATCAGTTATTATAACTGAATCTTTTCCGCTGCGCGTTTAAAATAATTTTAAACCTATTTTTTCCATCAATTGGTATCAGAGCCACGCTCGTTTGGATCTATAGATGCGTTTTTGGAACACTATATTGATTTGCATGTTGATTTTAGAACTGTTTTCGAAACGGCATTGTCACAGATCTGTTTCTGCAGTGTTATCGCAGTAGAATACAAATCTATGATTGCATGGGATGCAAGGCGGGTTCGATCGATGTTTCGATCGATCGAACATCCTCTGTTCTCGAGCGATCGAACAGTCTTCGATCGATCGAAACCTTCTGGTGATCGATCGGTCGAATGAAGTTAGATCGATCATGACAGATTCTTTGTCAGACTCTCTGTTTCACAGTTGTAAGGTGTTTTGAAATTAAAAGCTTTATTTTTAAAAGTATTCTGCAAATTTTTTAAATCATTCTATGAAACAGAAAGTTCAAGCGATTGAACAGAGTTCAATCGATCGAAGGTTCGAGCGATCGAACGGTCTTCGATCGATCGAACTGTGACAGAGGAGTAGATGCTGTTTTAAGTTCTAATTTAGTATGTAAAGAGTTTATATACTGTGTGAATCAATTAAGTATTCCAATAGTTACATATATTTGTTATGTATGTGTGGATGCGTGTACGACTAACCCTTTTGCAGCTAGTTTAGTCACTATCTCCCATGGCACCAAGACTTTTAAATTTTGTATTTAAATTGTTTGAGATTGGTGCATGGTGTAATTTAAATTAGGTTTGGTTTTAAGGCATATGTAAAGGGCGCTGCGACTTCAATCCTACGAAAAGGAAAGTCGCACCGGTTTTCCTAGCCTTTTATTTTGTTGTTGCTAATACTATTTCTAGATAAATTGTAAGCTTCGAAAGAAGCATAGGACCAATGTAATAGAATTAGAAAATCCATGAAGATGGAGCAAGGAGTCATTGTCCATGAAGATGGAGCTGGAGGCGATCAAACCAAAAAGGAGGTTCTATGGAGATAGAGCCATGGGAGATAGAGGCATCGTTTGGATGTCTTTATTTTCAATTTTAGTTTTTGTTTTATGTGCTTGGTTGTGATTGGCATTTAATTATATTGTTACTACTTGCATGCACGTAAAACAAGTTTTCTAAAATAAGATTCAAAAACTATTTTTTAACGCATTAGTAAACATTGGATGTTTATGGGTAATGTATAAAAACAATTTTTTCTAAAAAGCAAAATCCTTAATTTACCAAATCTAGTGGGAGAGGGACTTATTTATTGACACCCACGATCTTCCATTAACGGTTCACTGTAAGATGAGTAGTGCATTCTGTGTCACCTCGTCAGGGGTGATCATTCCATACGGAGGGTGCATTACTTATTGGTTACTAGATGTGAACTTCTTTTGATAGGATCAATCAGACGTGTTAGAGGGTGACCACCACACGGAGGCGCTACTTGAGACGGTTGTGATTGGATCTTAGTTAATGGTACACACTAGCTAAGCTATGGATAAGGGATCCCACACGGGGCATTGTTCAGAAACTTAGAGATCAAAAGGGATTGGGAGTCATAACTTGTTTTTGCAAGAGTTGCATAGCAGACAAGTCTTGATTAATCGAAAAATAGAAAATTGACCTCCACACGGAGGCTTTATTATTTTGTTACGATATTCCGGTGACTTTGTTTTAAAATAAGAGTTTTAAGAATTCTTTTATTTCAAACTGTCAAATCCTGATATCCATATTTATTTTGTTTGTTTGATTTTCAGTAATCATAATGTCTGGATCTGCATTTAGTCCACTTGCCACCATACTCACTCAAAACAAGTTAACTGGAAACAACTACACTGAATGGAAACGTAACCTTGACATCGTGTTAACTGTGGAGGATCACATATATGTCCTCACCACCCCATGCCCCGAAGAACCCGCGACAAATGCTTCGGCCGCTGCCAGACGCGAGTTTGACAAATGGAAGAAGTCGAATGGAATGGTTCGTTGCTATATTCTGGCCCCAATGGTTGGTGTGTTGCAACACCAATTCCAATCGAATGATTCTGCCAGTGACATTATCACATCCATGAAAAAAATGTTTGGGGAGCATGGCAGGCCTGCCAGACAGGTAGCCATGCAAAAGATAATGAGTGCAAAGATGTCGGAAGGGACTCCAGTCAAGGAACATGTTTTAAAAATGATTGGTTATTTAAACAAGCTGGAGACCCTAGGTGCCAACATCGATGCACAGACCCAAGTTGATATGATCCTCAATTCGCTATCGCCTTCATTCGCTCAATTTAAACTTAACTATAATATGAATCAAATGAATTTTTCAATGAGTGAATTGATGAGTTCTCTTTTGGAAGCGGAAGGGGTGATCAAACCTGGGGTCAACGTTTTGAACGTTGAGAAAAGCGCTTCCTCTTCCCGATCTACACCGAAAGGAAAGAAATGGAAGAAGAAGGCTAGTACTGGTGGTCCAAGTATTGGACCAGTCCCTAAGATTGCAAAATCTAAGGGAAAAGGTAAGGGCAAAGGGAAGGTGGGTGGCCAAGGCAAAGGAAAGTGTTTCCAATGCGGAGAGAAGGGCCACTGGAAGAGGAACTGTCCAGAATTCTTAGCTACAAGAGTTCAAGGTATAATTGAATCACATGTGATTGAAGTAAGTTTTATTACGGATACTTCAAACACTTGGTGCATTAATTCTGGTGCGACTAACCATATCTGTAATTCATTACAGGGGTTCAGATCAACCAGGAGGTGCAGTGATGGGAAATCGTACTTACTCTAGGTTCTAGCGCAACCGTTTTTGTGGTTACTATAGGAGTCGTAGTTTTAGAATTTCTAGACAATAAAGTTTTGATTTTATCAGATGTACTTTACGTCCCTTCAATGAGACATAATTTAATTTCAGTTTCTAATTTATCGAATAATGGTTATTCTTTTCATTTTGGAACTGAAGTTGTGATTAAAAGAAATAGTTCTTTTATATGTTCTAGTGTTAAATCAAATGGTTTGCATGTGATTACTCCCAATATTTCTAAAGATTCTTGCTTGGAACTTAATAACTCAATGGTAACTATACCATCTAAAAGAAAAGAACCTTCCACTAATCCAACAAGGCTTTGGCACATGAGGCTTGGCCATATCAATCTAAATAGGATTGGCAGACTAGTCAAAGAGGGGATCTTAGGCGATTTGGTTCTCGAACCAATGGAAGTCTGTTAGTCTTGTTTAGAGGGGAAGATGACCAAAAGGCCCTTTCTCGCAAAGGGCAATAGGACCAATGCATTGTTGGAATTAGTTCATACTGATGTGTGTGGACCAATAAATATTAGAGCAAGGGGTGGTTATGAGTATTTCATAACATTTACCGATGACCACTCTAGGTATGGATATGTGTACCTAATGCAGCACAAGTCTGAAGCCTTTGAAAAGTTCAAAGAGTTTAGGGCTGAAGTGGAGAAGCAATTGGGCTCACATATCAAAGCCATTCGATCTGATCGAGGTGGCGAGTACCTCTCTAATGAGTTTATTGATCACCTCGTACAGAATGGGATTCTGTCACAATTGACTACACCTGGCACGCCTCAGCAGAATGGTGTAGCTGAGAGAAGGAACCGGACTCTTTTAGACATGACTAGGTCAATGATGAGTTATTCAGAGTTGCCATTATTCCTTTGGGGTTATGCTTTGGAAACCGCTGCATACATACTAAATCTAGTGCCAAGCAAATCTGTTCCCAGGACACCACAGCAAATCTTTCAGGCATGGTTTAGCGTTCTCCAAGGACCAGTGTCCCAAGACACAGGAGGAGAGGAATCGCATGGCAGGAATTCCATATGCTTCGACGGTTGGAAGTCTCATGTACGCGATGTTATGCACTAGACCAGATATCTGTTTTGCCGTTGGCATGGTTAGCAGATATCAATCGAATCCTGGTCCAGAGCACTGGATAGCCGTTAAGCACATTCTTAAGTACTTGAGAAGGACTAAAGATTACATGCATATGTACGGCGGTAATGAGTTAATTCCAGTTGGATATACTGACTCGGACTTTATGTCAGATAAAGATTCAAGGAAGTCTACATCCGGACATCTCTTTACCTTGGGAGGTGGTGCTGTTAGTTGGAGGAGCATTAAGCAAAAATGCATTGCAGACTCAACTACAGAAGCTGAGTATGTGGCTGCTTGTGAAGCCGCAAAGGAAGTTGTTTGGCTCAAGAAGTTCCTTATGGAGCTTGAGGTGGTACCAGCGTCATTGTCACCTATTACGCTTTATTGTGATAATAGTGGGGCAGTGGCTCAGTCCAAGGAGACATTGACATTTTAATATATGGATATCATCTTTACATTTTGTTATGTATGTTTCTTTCATGAGATGATTGTTATCCTTAAGTATCATAGTAAGTAATGCGTGTATGTATGAGATACATACAAGTGAGATACGAATTGCTATTCTTTGTTACTTAGAACATGTCACAGTGGATGTTGAGACTAGGATATCTCTTCAGGTTTACACTGTAGCATGATTAACTACCATTGGATGGAGTGATCAATCTCAATCACTAGAGTGTAACTCTTAGTTAATATGCTAGTGCTTATAGTGCATTGAAGGACCTGAGCTTTCCTATTGACACTCAAGGCTGTCAATCAGTCGATAGGAACTCGTAACTTGTGTAAGGTACGTGTTCTCAATCTTGAGACAATTATAAACACAGACTGTGGATATGACTGCTTTGACTTACCAATCAGTGAGGTCTATAGAAGATCAACACCTGGGTATCTTGGGTATGCCATATTCATAGGGTTGTGAACATATATTTGTCAAGACACAATCTACCCTCTGTTTTAGAGTAAGCATTCCCTTGAGAATGTCACCAAGTCGATTACTGAGTACTGCAGTCTTGTTGATAAGAGTTATCAACATGTTTGGTAATCATGAGAGGTGAATGGGACTCAAGGAATTCAAGAAGTAATCATGATTCAGGTTGACAGTAACAGTTATCCGACTACCTGAATATGATTATGAATGCTGAAGGTAGAGGGACATTAGTACAACATACAAGTCTAGTTATCGCTTCGGATTTGTTCTTTTGCGTTGGAGTTCAGTTATCGTTTTATAGTGGAGTAAACGTTAACTGACCAGTTAGTTAGTTTGCTGATCAAAGAGTTTGGTCACGGTAATTAACAAATTGGTCTGAGCCAACAATTAAGAGCCTAGGTGGTCCCACTCTTAGCTCCGCCAGGATACTTGGAAAGACACATGAGGAAGTTGTCAAGACAAGTTCGATCGATCGAAGGATGTTCGATCGATTGAAGTCTTGGAAGTCTCGATCGATCGAGAATGGTTCGATCGATCGAAGGTCTTCGATCGCTCAAAGTCTAGGTCGGTTCTGGGAATCTATAAATAGGGCAGCTGCGTTCTGGAAAAGAAGTTCGTCGTTTTGAACGTCAGAAGCTGCAGAAACTATTTTAAAGCACCAAACCTTTTCCTTCCTCTCCATTAGGGTTCCCACCAACCCTAGTCCTTCCTGCGAGTATCCATAGGAGTCATAAGAGTGAAGGCCATCTAGTGGAAGCTACTAGAAGTTCAAGAAAATCAGAATTGGGTTCAAGACACTAAGGTATAACTCTTGTCCCCTCTTGTGCGCATCTATGGAATTAACGAGTAGTAGATCCTGGGCTACCAATCAGTTATTATAACTGAATCTTTTCCGCTGCGCATTTAAAATAATTTTAAACCTATTTTTTCCATCACCATGCCCCTCCTTTTCTGCTTCACCGGCCTGCAATATAGACTGACGTTAAGGCGATGGGACATTACCCGAGGGTCAATCCCGGGCATATCCTCATGACTCCAAGAAAAAACATCCTGGTTTTACTTCAAGAACTGGGTCAGTTTTTCCTTCAGGCCGGGCTCCAGTAGGGTGCCAATGCTGATCGTGTGGTCAGGGTACTCGGGATTCAGCACAACACTTTCCAAATCTTCTACCGGACCTACCGCGTCGCTCTGGTCCCGGGGGTCCATCTCTTGGACATTTAATGTTTCGGTGATCGCCCCCTGGCGTAACGAGCTGATGTAGCAACTCCGGGCAGTGGTCTGATCTCCACACAAGCATCCGGGTCCCTGAGGGGTCGGGAACTTCACTGTTAAGCTGTAGGTAGAGACGACTGCTCTGGCCTTGTTGAGGGTTAGCCTCCCAAGGATGACATTGTAGGCCGACGGGGCTTCTACGATCACGAAATTGGTCAGTATGGAGGCCGGCCAAGGGTAGGTCCCCATGAGAACTGGATGCTCAATTGTCCCGAGCGGTTGTGTGCTGGAGCCGTTGAATCCAACCAGGGGGGTAGCAACCGGCCGGAGCCGATCCCTAGTGATCCCGAGTTGATCGAATGCTGATATGAACATAATGTCGGACGAGCTTCCTGTATCCACCTGCACTCTCTTGATCATATAGTTTGCTATAGAAAGCGTTACTACTAGTGGGTCATCATTGGGGCAGTGGACGCCCTGTAGGTCATCAGATGTGAAAGTTAGAACATCGGTTGGGGAGGAGCTGGTGGATTGGACCTGCCAGACATCCGCTCGGGATGCCCTATCATGCCTCTTCCATGCCGACAATGAATCACCTCCGCCTGACGTTCCCCCGGAGATCACGTGGATGTGGCTAAGTGGAGGTGGCTGATCGTGAGCTCGGGTGTCCTATCGGGGTCGTCTATCTGCTGTGACGAACTCAGTGAGGTGTCCCTACTCGATCAGCTTCTCTATTGCCATCTTTAATTTGAAGCAATCCTCCGTTTCATGGCCGTGATCTCTGTGGTAGCGGCAAAATTTATCCCGGTTCCTCTTACTGGGCAGTGCTCTTAGTTTGGGTAGGGTTTTTACCCAATGGGTCTAGATTGGTTAGGTAGTACTATGGACATATTTGGGTTGTACTAGCATTACTACATTTGTATAGTTAGTCGTCGCCAGGAACTACGTGCCATACAGTCTAAGTTTACACAGATTCATCGGTCCTTCGATATATGTCACATTATCATTCACTTCGATATCCGTGAAGTTGATCTCATGAGACGGATCGTGTAGGACTTTCCTCAACATGCTAATATGAAAAATATTATGAACTCCTGACATCTTAGGTGACAGTGCAAGTTTGTAAGCAACTTTTCCCATGCGTTCCAAAATTTTGAACCGTCCAATGTATCGTGGTGAAAGCTTACCTCTCTTTTGTCCAAATCTGACACCACCTCATACTAGTGATACTTTTAGGAATACGTGATCTCCAACACTAAATTCCAAGTCCTTTTGATGTTTGTCTACGTAGCTTTTCTGTCTGCTCTGTGCTGCTTTCATCTTTTCCTTGACGGTATTAATCTTCTCATTCGTTTCTCGAACCATCTCAGGTTTTAGAAGTTTGTCATCTCCAACGTCTGTCCAGCACCAAGGCGATCGTCATGGTCTTCCATACAAAGCTTCAAATTGTGCCATCCCTATACTCAAATGATAGCTGTTGTTATATACAAACACTATAAGTAGCAGGTTCTCTTCCCATTAACTTTCAAAATCTATTGTACAGGCCCGGAGCATATCCTCCATTACTTAATTGACTATTTTAGTCTGTCCGTCGGTTTGGGGGTGAAATGCTGAACTTAACTGTAATGAAGTTCTAAGTGCTATCTGTAAGCTTTCCCAACATACTGACGTGAAACGTGAATTGCGATTTGACACGATTGACACAGGTACTCCGTGCAGTCGAACGACTCGTTGTATGTACATTTTGCTCAACTTCTCAACCGAGTAAGTCATACTACAAGCAATGAAATGAGATGATTTGGTGAGTTGATCCACGATCACCCAAATAGCGTCGTGATTCTATTTCGATCTTGGCATTCCTATAACGAAATCCATCGTAATGTGCTCCCATTTTCATTCGGGAACTGGCAGTGGCTGTAACAGTCCTCCTGGTTTCTGATGTTCAGCTTTGACTTGCTTGTAGGCCATGATTGCGGTCGTTACATTAAGATTGCGAATCTGGAGCCTTTGTTGGTTGAAACGGTCCACATATTCCCTGAGGGACTCCTCTTTGCGCTGCTTGACGGTCAGCAGCTGAGTGTCCGGTTGTGACCGGTCGAGCATCCCGACAAACTGGCTGATGAACAGCTTGCTGAGGGCTTTAAAATCATCGACCGTCCGGGGCTTCAAAGCATGGAACCACTGTACGGCTGGCCCCTTGAGGGTACTAGGGAAGGCCAGGCACAGTAGCTCGTCCACCGTGGTGACCAGCGCCATCTGAGCCTTGTAAGTGCGGATGTGGTCTACCGGACTCCCTGTGCCATCGTAGGAGCTGAGGTGACGGGGTTTGAACTTCTGTGGAATAGGAAACCGTGTCACCCGAGCGGTATAGGGTGATTCAGTCTCTGTGTTGGTGAGGTCGTGGCTGGACTTGCGGTTCAACCTCTCGATTTGCTGCTACAGTTCCTCGACCTGGGCCTTTACGTCATCCCGCCTGGTCCTCCTCTCTATATTCGAGCGGTAGGTTGGGTCGGATGACGAGGCCTCTTCCTCAAAGCGCGTCGACTTCGGGGATAGGGCCCTACTCCGGGTCCAGGAAAGCATGTGCCTAAGATCCCCCTAGCTCAGGGCCGGAGGGTCCTCAGCCGATTCCCGGGCTCTCCGTCCGGACTCTTCCCCTCTGGCCGCGCATCGCCGATCCATAGTAGTTCTGGCGTCCTCCACTCGGCGAGGATTGGGCCGAGGTCATCTTTACGAGCGCTTGGTGGCATGGCTGCGCTCTCCATCGCAGGGGTGTTCCCTGTCCTGTGGGGACACTGGGGCAGAAAGGGCTTGCCTTCGTGCCCGAGCGGGCCTTTAAATAGGGGCGCTCTTCTCAGGCTGATTCTCGGATGCAGGGCGCTTCTCCTGTCAGGCCATAAGCGCCTCTATCTGTTCCTGTGTTCGGCGCTGGCCCTCCAAGAGTTGTGCCAGCGCTGTTGTTATCTGCTCGGTAGTCATGGAGGTACCCTGCTGCTCAGGCTGCAGGTTCTCTTGACCGGTCGGATTAGCGGCTTTCTTACCCATCTTAGGCGACATGTTGATCAGTTAAGAATTTGTTGATGAGAAGACTCAGTCGTTTGCCACAGACGGCGCCAAACTGATGATGCCTAAAACTGGTAAGAGAGGTTAAGATAGAGAAAAAGAGACAAGAACAATTTGTATGTGGTTCGGTCCCGTTAATGAGGTGACCTACAACCACTGTTACGTCTGTGCGCTCTCACCAACCAGGTATATGCATATGCTGGTGAGTTCTCTGTTGTATGCTTGTTAGCTAGAGAATTGTTTGGGGATCGAATCCCTATTGACAGGGTAGGTGGGATCTTTTATAGGGGCAAGAGTCCACCCTTACATGGTAAGTTGATAGGATTAGGAAGCCTAATCTAATCACAATAGATTTGCATAATTTTAGGAGAGTTTCCTA
Organism: Hydrangea macrophylla; assembly: GCA_033977485.1. Classification (NCBI taxonomy): domain Eukaryota; kingdom Viridiplantae; phylum Streptophyta; class Magnoliopsida; order Cornales; family Hydrangeaceae; genus Hydrangea; species Hydrangea macrophylla. The sequence goes on along the minus strand of CM066990.1, from coordinate 3,504,225 downwards.
AGTGGTTTAGGAAACTGTCATATTCCCTTTCGCGAACTTGTAGTTGATTTAGGAAATTGCTGGATAGGTCGGGATTGCAGGTCGCCGTGATCTTCATGCCCCGGTCCGTTGGTGCGAACCGCACGGTCTGAATAAACACCTCGGGAATGCTTAGCCCCATGGGAGTGCGCCCTTACCGGAATAATCGGCGCCTCTGGGTGACGTGGCACTATCTTCATGGCTAGATGACTTTAGACATATCAATAACTATAATAGATTTTTTGAAATTCAAGCACAAAGAGGCTATGTTCAAATCTGTCAACCGATTTCTCAACAATTTCTAAAAATAGCATATGGATCCTAGAAGCTCTCAAAACGGACCGGATGAAAGACAATTCATCAAAGTTTACCCAAAAAATTTGAAATCCATCAAACTATGGGTTTTGATGGACCAAATCTCATGGACAAAGCCAATCTGTTTTGCTGAATTTTATCCAATTCATTTTAAAGTGTGAGGAAAACATCTTAAGTGATGATTGAAGTTTATTAGAGAGATCAAACTCATAGATCAACTTATTTATAATCAAGAGATAGGTATGAACATAGGAATCATCCTTCTCATAGACCATAATTCCAAGCCATCATAGAATTCAAAATAGATACATATATATAATCATGTATGCATGAATCTAAACTAAAATTGAATAATGAAATCAAAATTGAAAATCAAAGTGAAAAACAATCTCTAATTATGAATTATCAATGAAAATCAAAAGAGATTTGGATCTAGCTATGTGAGTGTGTGAAGAACAAGAGATGAAGAAGATGAGTGTTCTACAAATAAAATAAAACTAAACTAGATCCAAATCTTATAGATCTATATATGTATAAAATAGGAATTAGAGATGAATTATAGTGTTTATCTCTTGGAGGATTCTCAATTATATAACCAAAGTTGAATTGAAGATCTTCGACTTCAAGTGTTCTTCAAGTGTTCTTCAAGCACTCATCTATGGAAGTTGAGGGAGGCAATTGTTGTTCAAATTGAGATCTAATTAGCCTAAGTTTATCAAAATTCAATTCATGATTCTCTCTCTAGAATTCTCCTAAATTGAAATTATACTTATCTCTTTTGTATATTCAAAGCTTCTCTTAAGATACTCTAAGTATGATTCAAGATCTTTTCAAGATACTCCTTCTATCCTCCATAGAGTTTTAAAGACTTAGCTCTGAAGTTACAGGATTAAAACAGGATTTTCATAGAGCAGAAAATGATTAAAATGGTCATTTCAGTGCCTAAACGCAATTTCCAAGCAATTTCCTCGCAGTGGGAGCCTTTTAGAAGAGCCTGGAACCAGAAAAACCCAATAGAGAACACTCCCTATAGGTGGCGGTTAAGGGGGGAACCGCCACCCCACTTGTGGGACCCGCCACCTGCATTTTGGGCTCCCTGGTTGCCTACAAGCCTTGTATCAAAAATTACGTGCACTGCTTTTCCAGATTTTTGTAAAAATGCTTTTTGGTGTCTGAAATCGTCCGTTTATGTACCGTTGGAAAGTTGTCGGGTTAAATTTCAGTATAAAAATATTGCAAGAGGTTTTGAAATGAGAATTGAAGTCCAATTGAAGCCCAGAAGTCCTCCGGAACTTTCGTCGTCTTTTTGAAATCAAACGACGTCACAGGTAACAAAGAGATATGAACTCATTTCAGCATCATACAAGTGCAGGGTCAAGTTCAAACCATGCCAGTTCATCTAACATTAACAACTATCCATCAGAGGATAGAACTTTGTCAGTTGAGGATACACGCCCACATTTCGAATATCTCATGGACTCTGACGAGGATGAGAAATTCTACGATAGGTGTGTCAATAAAAATTATGATGACACTGATGAAGATATCGACTATTTAGTGGAACCTGACCAACCTAGGGAGTGGAATGTTGTACCAATATTTGATGGATTAGACGACTGGCAAAATATTAACACAAGCTACAATGAATGGGAACAAGCTCAATTGTTCCAAGAATTATATCATGAATATGAAGAAAATGAATGGGAGCGATACCTAACATCTTTAGAACAATTCCCCATTTTTTATGACAACGACATTATATTTGGAAAGGGACGTGTATTAACTAGAGTTGTCAATGGAGAAATGTTAAGGTACGCCTTCCAGATGAATTGGTTTTTTTACATAATCGAATGGGGGACATCTCAAATCCCTGTCTTTATTGAACATTTCATTCCTCAAAGAGTCATTGTCAGATATGATATATTCATGGAAATAACACTATATGATGATCCCAATGTATATGGCCATGACACCTACTTAAGGTTTCGAGTCTACTGTCCTAGACCTCGAAATGATCATCTTTCATGGGCAATAATCCCAAGCAATGTCTAGATATGTTAAGAAATTCCTATCTTTATTTTTATTGTAATTGTGCTTTTTTTATTTGTTATATATATAAAAATAATAATAATAATAATTCATCACTGTGGTTTTAAATATCAGAACCACTTGCACTTATTATTTTATGAGTTTTGATTTTTATTAAGTCTTACAAATCTCAAATACTGCTATCTAATAAATGTACTAAAATTGCATGTTTAAACTATCCCATTATAGTCCAAAATAAAAAAGGCACACCGGAAGTATTACAGGTTTAAAAACTATATTGCTAAAACTGACTGATAGCAAGATTTGAATACAAGATCGATCCTTTGAAACTGCAGTTCAAAAGATTAATTGTACAGTAATTCTTGATAATTTTATCGCAACACAGTGATAGTACATTTACTTTATATATATATATATTAATTTTGTCATTATTATTCTATCTTTTCTTTGTGTTTTTTTTTAATTACAAGTGTTATCCTTGGCTTCTTTTTCTCATCTCACTCATTGAGGACAATGTCAGACACAGTTGGGGGGGGATGGTTTCATGATTAACACCTGTTTGCTTGCTTTATCTTTATTTCTTAAAATATATATATATATATATATATATCTTGTTAGAGAGAGATACGCTGAAAAAGAGAATATGGCTATGTATAGGGCTTCAAACCCTAAAAACTTTTTCCTTTCTTTTTCTTCTTCATCTCTTTCCTCTCATCGCAGATCTCTCTCTCTTCTCACTCTCTGCAACTCACTCTCTCCCCCGCTCTATCATTCTCTCTCATTTATCTCCCATTTTTTTTAAATTTCTACGATCTAAAATCAAGATCCACTCTATCGATCACTAAAGGTACCCACTCACCAAAGAATCTTGGAAATACCACTCAATCCACGGCCCTACCAGGTTCTTAGATTTCCAAGAGACAGGTGATATTTTTCCATTTCTTTACAAAAAAACAAAAAAAAAATTGGACTACGCACTAATTATCGGTCTTATGAATTTTGAACTTTAGCTTATTATTATCCTAGTTTTTGCTATTTTGGTGCTGCGTTGCCCTTGTTAAAAAAAAGAAAAAAAAAAAAAAAAGGAGAGAAAAATATAATTATTTTTCCTAGTTTTTTGTTTTTAAAAAAATGAATAACACACAAGTCACCGCCCTTATAATTTATGAAGTTTATACCAATATTCTTCTTATTATTATTGTTTTAATGATGCATTGTCTTAAACTTTGTTTTAAAAAAAACGTAGTTTTTAGAATGTTAAAGAAAAAAGAAAAAAATACATATTTTCTTTTTAGTTTCTGAATGTATATATTGCTTAATATAAATATTTTTAGTTTTTAAATAAAATTCTCACCCACCACCTCTAAGCTCTCTTTAATTAGATCTTAGTTGATAGTTGGAAGGAGTGGAGGGTTGATTTTAGCCTCTCTTGTTGGCTGATAGAATAAAAAATGGATCCAATAGTCGATAACCAGACGTTAATGGGTCGCTCACTTGTTTCTGAGCAGAAGAAACCCTTTGCTGGCACTAGCCTTTATGCGATTAAAAGGAAAGCTAAAAGGTTAGGATGGTGTTTGAATTGTTATAGAGAAGAATGTCCTGGTTTAATTGCTCATAAAGGCACATCTTTTAAAGTTTACTACTGTTACAAAAGACAAATCAAATTAAAATAAAAGAAAATTTTGGTTGAGAAAGAGGACTAGATCCTTTGATACCCAAATAAATTTTGTTTTCCCATCCCTCATTTCTTTTTATTTTTATTGTTTATTTTTAAATTTATTTTCAGTACATTTTAATAATTTTCAGTCAGGTTAGACTTTAAAATGATCATACGTGTACATCTGGCTTTCATTAGCTGGTTCGATAGGAGTAATTTGCATGATCTCAACATCACCATATATGTCTAGTGTGGTGAATAACTCTAGAGGTAGCAGAAACTAGATAAAGCCAGAGTTATCTCCTAACCTCTTACTGATGTTTTTAGCTTTCTAGTAATTCTAGACCCATCTCTTTTACTAGAGGTGGATGGGCAATCGTGACAACTTAGACGCTCCGAATTGCGTAGCCTCTTTTATATAGATGCAGAGGATACTAGTCGCACCATATATGTATCCAATCTAGTGGATGCGCTTAGGAATTTTTCAAAATTTTTTCTTTTACTCTATATAAGAAATTTGACACGTTAATGTTATTTTGGGTATGTTAATAGCACACAACACATTGTCACATGTTTAACTATTTTCAAATGCTAAAAACTCATTAAACATTAAACATTTTAAAACAGTGTGAAAATATTTACTGAATCTAAATGGATGAGTAAACATAAACTATGCAGTTTAAAGACAAGTAGTGAAAACTAATTAACCTATGTGAGCTTTTGTGCCAATCTTCCTTAATGAAGTTTAGTATTCTTTTCCGTCTCATTTTTTTTATCATATTACTCGTTCAAAGTCTCATTATTTCTTTTTCTTTGACTGATCATTAGAAGAGAACGATCAGGATTTACCATTAGAACTTCTAGATTACTTAAATGAACAAAGTCAATATATTTTTAAAATAATTTAGGCCATCTTTTCTTTCAAATGCACCCCCCTTCACCTTATATTGCCTTATTCTCAGTTCTCTCCAAATCATGCCTTGCTCCACCTGGGAGTACAAACCTCACTTCTATATCCAGGTATGTGATTGGACTATAATGATATTGCAAGAAGTGGTAAAGAAAGAAAGGAGTTGATTTCAAAAAAAAAATGAGAAACTAAAAATAAAATAAAAATAAATAAACTTTACAAATAATAAAAAGGAGAAGAAAGAAGAGGTTGGAATAAATTGTGCAAACACTCCAATCACATATTTAGAACAAATACATCCCAAATCTCCTAGTCATCTTAATTTCTAACCTACAAGTCAAAGTCTTAATGATTTAAAAGAAATTGATTTTTAAATTTAAGTGATAAGGATATTCTCCACAGTAGATCGCTCTTCTAATGCTAAGTATTCTTTCCTGAGACTTATTGTACTCTAAATGCCTGTATATTGAGTCATAAAAAAAATGGAAGTAATTTCTCTATCTTTGCTTCCCTACCAAGTAAGATGCTCTCTACACCGGTTTCTAAGAGTTCTCATTAAAAGAGTGAAATCCCAGTGAGATTTGAGTTAAAACTATAAGTTTTATGACTGTTGTTGGTTATGTAAACTTTGAAGTTAAGATTAATTGCTTGACTTTTCAAGTACACACTGTGAGTTTAAAGACTATAAAAAATGCTACCATTGACAAACTGTGAGTATGTGTTGCATTACTATTACATCTTGGAAATTTTATTTTATTGTCAAATTTGTTCTTATTCATTGTAAAAGGAGAAAATCTACATTTATTTTTATTATTTCTACATTTAAAAAAAAATTAATTATATTTTGTGGGTATATTCACTGCAAACCCTCACGAGACAACACTCGTCCACTAGGAGTAACCTAGGAGTTTAACGGCTTGTTGCATATGCTAAATGCAATCGCGATTCTTGCGATAGTGAGTTAGGTTTTATTTTCCTTCGTTTATTCCTACTTTTAATAAAACTTTTAAAACAATTTCTCTTTCACTTCATTGCTAGGGCCTATCAATAAGCTAGTTGAGGGGTGTGACAAACACTGAATATTGCACATTCATGTGCCAATGTAATAGACATAGTGCTCATTTAATCCCCCAAATCTCTAGTTTTACATGCATTTTTAAATTAATAAGATTTAATGATGATGTCACTCAAATGTGTGTAATTATGTGCTTTTACATATTTTGTATGTTTAAGTGAAAATGAAGTTAAATGATGCAATAAAGGGAAGGAAGACGTAGCAAACATACGAGATTATCTCCCATGTGATTCTACGTTTTCCTAAACTAAGAGTCAAACAAATAGTAAAAAAAATGAATCAAACCAAATAAAAGAAAAAAAGCAAAAGTAACTTACATACCAAAGAAAAAAAAACCCACATAATAATGATAGTTTTTTTTATTCATATTTCTATCTCTTTCTGTCTATTTCTCTCTCCCTCTCTTTCTCTCTTTGCAGGATCAATGTCAGACGAAGGAAGACAATTGGGACAAAAGCGAAGAAAAATTGCCAATCTTCTGTTCAAAGTGATGAACGCAGTGACGAATTCATCACAGAATCTTGTAAATGAAAAGGAGAAGCAAACGAGGAACAAGACATTCACAACTCACGTAGAGAAATTATACTACGCACTATCATAGAGAGAATAGTTTAGGGAGTTATCATGTGAACACTTCATATTGTCCCTACAAATAGGAACTTTTTTTTTTGCCTTTTCTAGGTCTAGTAGTTGTAAAAATTTACTGATGATGCCAAAAATTGAGTAAGAGTAATTTGGAGAGAGATGGACACAATAAATTTGGTATGTGGTTTGACCTCGTTAATGAGGTGACATACGTCCACAGGTACCGGCGGCTATTGGTGAGCCAACAGATTGGGCGACACTACCAACGAAACTGACCGAGTATATGCATATGAGTGAATATAATATACTATTCTTTAGGTTCAGAATGCGATCCGCCCCCCATGGGGGTGAGTGGCCTCTCTTATAAGTGCAAGAGACCACCCGTACAAGGTAAGTCTGCAGATTAGGAAACCTAATTTGATTACAACCGATTTACATGAATTTAGGAGAGTTTCCTTAGTGGTTTAGGAAACTACTTGCTCCTTCCATTTAGTCTTCTAGCCAGGATAGGATACTGTCTGGAAGCTTGCTGGGTAAGCAACCATGCCTTCGAGGGATGTGCCCATGTGGGGCCAGTCTAGAGCGAACACCCGAGCTCTGGACTTAACCAGGCGGTTTTGTGTAACGTCCCAGGATGGTTGAGTAGTCAGCCCAGATTCAAGGTGACTTGGCTTCTCTTTGCTGAGGTAGCGAGGCTTGACTTTGACCTGATATTTTTATACATATCAGCTGCCCCCCATTTTCTAAACTGACGTGATGCTCTATTAGATGAGGTTTGAAAATTAAGATTGCTTCCGAAAAACCATTCGGAGAAAGGCCAGGGTTGTACCTGGGGCATGACCGGTCATGCCGATCAACCGGGGTCTAGACCGAGCGGTGACTATGTGGACCCAGGACTGACTCCCGCCATATGTCAACTGGTCACTAGTCTAGTCATGACTCAACAAGATTGGTTTAGGTGTAACTGAACAATGGCATGAAAACCAGGCTGTCACACCCTGCATTTAATGCACGCTCCTTTTGGGGTGACGCTTTACGTGCCCGAGGCGACAGTTGTCGGATGGTCCTGGTAGAAAAGCTTCGTGACCGTTGGATCTGATTTGATCTGGACCGTCCGCGCTATGTATGTAAGGAACACTTGTTCATTTCAGCCTTTCCTGCTGCCAAGAGATTGAGATACTGAGCAGTTTTAAGAGCAAAAAGTTCCCAGTCACGCTTTCCGAGCCCTTTTCTTACGTTGATTTGTGTAAGTCCCTCCTTTCCGAGTTTCAATTCACTGCTCTTCCCTTTATCCTCTTTTCCTTTTCTTTTTCGAGTGAAGCTGGAGAAGACGGATCCGTTAGGTTCCGAACGAAGTTGGATTTTTTTTTCTTAAGGTTCGATTCTTTCTTTAGATCAGGCAGCACGTTAGGTAGGTTGAACCGAGCGGGCTGTCCCAGGGTAGTTTTAACTAAGTGTCACCTTACTTTAAGGACCTTATACTATTTTCCCTTTAGATTGATAACCTTACCCCCTTTGTACCTCAGACTCGGAGTTCCTAACCCATACCTAGGTCATCATTTGCTTCCTTGCCTAGTCACCGAGACCCTAGATGTGTCACTCTAGTTTTGACTCGTCTTCCGGTCAGAGGATGAGTGGTCCGAGTCAGGGACGCCGCACACAAGTCTAAGTCCACCCTTTACGACCTCCTCTGGTCATCATAGTGAGGGTAAAATCCCGATCCATCTATCTGACGATGAGTCAGACCAAGAGGCACCCGTTGCCTCCGTTTCCTGGGGTTCGGGTGATGAGACACCCCAGGGTAGCCTTCGCCAGTGAGTTCATCCCGTCCACCCTGTGCGCTCAAGATCTCAGCCACATTAGGGATACGTATAGCCTCCCTGACTACTACTCCATGGTCGTGAATGCCGGCGGAGCCCATATCTACCAGCGGGGTTTCACCACTCTATATGAGGACACCCTCATGGCTGGATTTTGCATTCCCTTTCATACGGTTGCTTGAGACGTCCTAATATATTTGGGGATTCCTCTGGGACAGTTGGCCCCGAACGGTTAGAGGTTTTACATGGGGTCCATCTCCCTTTGGCCCCAAGCTTTTAGGTATAAGCTTTCCGTTCAGGAGTTTTTCTGGACGTATTGACCGTTTCTCGTACATGGGGAGTTCAGGTTCTTCTCTCTGGGGCTTGGCAGGGGAGAAAAATCATAGTTAATTGCCCGATCAACAACATGGATTGGCAGAATAGATTCTTCCAAGTATCTACCCTTGGGCTTTGTGAGCGGGCCCAGGGTATCCAGATGAAGACTTCCTAGGCAGGAGAACTGAGGGGTAAGTTAGTCCAGTATCTTTCGTCTACTTTTTTTACTTCGATCCTAGGACTAACTACCCTGTATTTTGCCTTGCAGTGGGGTCAGCCAGCCCACCTAGTATTCCCAAGGAGTGTCAGGCCAGGATTTGGGACTTGGCAGATTTGCCAACAAATATTTGGAACGTGCTGACCCGGACGTGCTATTTCAAAGCGTCCTATGATTCGGCCAAGCCCGTCAAAGCTCCTATCTTTCCACCCATACTTCTTGGTAAGTGCCCGAGCACATATGGTCTTATCTATATTCCCGTCGTATTCTTTGTTGTCTTTGATGGTTACTGACCGCTTATCTTTTCTTTTTGCAGAAATGGCCCCCAAAAGAGATCTTGAACAGTTGAGGGCCAGGGAGGCCGCTGCCACTGCCCGGGCAGCAATAAGAGGAAGAAAGAGGCCAGCTGATGAGGCCTCGGGCAGCGAACGCCTGCTAAGGCAGATTCGGCATGGGACCACAAACCGTTCGGTGACTGTGGGGACCTCAGCTTCCCACGTGGTGGTGGTGGAAACTTCCCCCCGAGCGGGAATACCGTCTAGGGTGTCGGTTGAAGAATCGGCAGTGATCAAGGAGAGGGTCAAATCCTCCCTTCTCCCCAGTCATGTGGAGATGTGTGCAAATATGTCTCCCGAGGCATTCCAGTGATGGCTATACAACCTCTCTTATATGGTAAGCGCTGGTGCCTCTGCCCATTCATTGCCACAGCTTCTTCTGTGTTTTCCCTGTTGACTGATCAGTTTGGACTTCCTGTAGGTCGGTTGTATGGCCGCTAGGGCCGAGTCCTTCCTGCCTTCTCTGGCCAGGAGGGCCATTATTGCTGAAACCGCTTTGTCAGAGGAGAGGGTGACCTCAGAGGCCAGGTAAAATGCCCTGGCTCTGGAGAAGGACAAGGTGAAAGGCTTGGCCTTGAGCCTCGGTGCGGCCCAGGCTGAGTTGGTAACTGCCCTGGCAGATCTGGAGGCATCCTGGGCCATTGCGGTGGCTACAGAGGCTCAAGAGAAGACTGCTGCTGAGGCAACGGCGGCGGGGGCCACGGAGAAGGGTTTTGATGATGGCTTCTTCCAAGGTTATGAAGACCTGAAGCTAAGGTTAGGCCGGGACCACCCCGAATGGTACCTCATCGTATTAGGGGATTGATTTGGACTACTAGGACCTTGGTCCTCCCGCTGCTGATGATTATGTTGCCTTGGCTAGAGATGCTGATGACTTTGTTGCCTTGGCCGAAGCTGCTAATGGTTATGCTACCCCGGACAGTAGCTCAGTCCCGGGAGAAGGAACCCCCCACCTAGGGGGGAGAGACCGAAGATGTGGTCGAGATTGACGACGCTTAGTTCCGACCTGTACAGTTTTTTTTTTGTTATTATATTTTTTTTTGGGACGCTACTACAACTGCCCCTAGGCAATGTATAGTTTTTTTTCTTTTTAATTAATGAAAAGGTCCTTTGAGGCCATCATTTATCAACTATTTTTACTACTTGTACGTGTATGCCTGTTTGTGACTGCCAATACCCGATCGATTGTTAGTCGATCTAAATCCCTACCTTAGGAAAAGGTTTAGGACTAACCGGTAGAGAATACTTGGTCTTATAGGGACCTGTTTTGAAGGTCCCACCCGGTATAGTGTAGGATTTTGTCCTATTTATTATCCGGACGGTGTTCTCTGGGTACTATAGGTAATTGGGAATGTTAGGAATGTCCTAGGACTCTAAGTCCTATTCGTACCTGGTGTGATTTCCTATTTTTGTTTGGTATTTAGTATTTCCCTGCCCCCTGAGCTTTTGCTAACGAAGGCCTATAGAGGGAGTGACCGTAGGAAACCAACCTGGAACATGGGTGGTTGCAGGGCCTTTTGAGACTTGCCATCATCAGCCACCTACGGGGATTTGCCCCTATCATCGGTTGGACCTAAGTGAAGCCGGTGCCTCGGGGGTTGATCCCGAGGTCTTTTATGCCTTGGGTGTTATTAGCCAAGGTCTTTTGAGACTTGCCATCATCAGCCACCTAGGGGGATTTTCCCCCATTGTAGGTTGGACCTAAGCGAAGCCGGTGCCTCGGGGGTTGATCCCGAGGTCTTTTGCCTTGAGTGTTATGCCAAGGTCTTTGCACAGAACATTTGTAGGGGTCGCATCTTGTAGCAAGAATAGAAATCTTTATTTCTTTTTTGAAAGCTATAAATAATGCTCCAATTGAGCTACAAATTTCCTAACTAATTCTAGATCGACCATAGCTAAGCGTCTTTGAAAATACTTGCGTAGGTGTTGCACGTTCCATGGGTGAGATAAATTGCGCCCGTCCAGAGTCTGTAACCAGTAGGTACCCGACCTGTTTACCCGGGTGACTAGGTATGGGCCTTCCCAGTTTGGCCCCAACTTCCCATGGCTTGGGACTCTGGTAGACTGGTTCACTGCCTTCAGAACGAGATCTCTAACCTAAAAACTATGGCTCTCTACCTTACTATTAAAGTACCAGGAGACTCTCTGTTTGTAGGCTACCACTTTCAGATATACCCGATCCCTTATCTCTTCTATTAGACAGAGTTCTCCTCTTAGGACTCCCCCATTGTCCTGCTCGCTAAAATTTGCCACCCAGTACATTGGCAACCCGAGCTCCATGGGGTCCACCACTTCCAAGCCATAGGTTAGTGAGAATGGTGTCTCACCTGTTACCGCTCAGGGGGTGGTGCGGTAGGCCCACAGGAGGGTCGATAATTCCTCCATCCATACGCCTTTGGCATTTTTTAGCCTTATTTGATTGACTGTAGAATAGTCCGGTTTGTCACCTCGGCTTGGTCATTGGCTTGTGGGTGCTCGGGGGAGGAGTAATGATTTGATATCCCGTAGTCCGAGTAGAACTGCCTGAGTTTTGGGGTGTCAAACTGTCTGCCGCTATTGATGACCAGAATTCGGGGAATGCCGAACCTGTACAGGATGGTTTTCTCAATAAAACTTTCCATCTTTTTCTCGGTGATTGTTGTTAAGGGCTCGGCCTCTGCCCAGTTGGTGAAGTAGTCCACAACGATAACAGTGAACTTAACTTGTCCTTTTCCCATCGGGAGGGGACTGACAATATTGATTCCCCACTGAGCAAACGGCCAGGGGCTGAGGATTGGTATCTGAAGCTCTCCCAGTCGATTGATCATGGGGGAATGTCTTTGGCATTTGTCACATTTTTTAACGTACTCTTGGGAATCCCAGGCCATCATTGGCCAGTAATAACCTTATAGCAGGGCCTTACGTGAGAGTGCACGGCCTCCCACATGGCTGCCACACACACCTTCATAGGTTTCATGTAGTATTGGTTGTACCTGGGCAGCGTGGACACAGCGGAGAGAGGGGATAAAGAACCCTCTTTTGTAGAAGATACCATCAACAAGGTGATATCTGGCCACTCGGTACTTGACCCGGCGGGCTTCTTTCTTTTCATCTGATAGCGTTCTAATTGTGAGGAATATCATGATCGGATCCATCTAGCTGGAGCCTAAGGCGACCGGCTCGACCTCCATGCCTTCCGAGGTTATCACACTTGGCTTGGGTAGGTATTCTATCCTTATCCCAGGCAAGTCTGACTCGAAGGATGAGGCGAGGCTGGCTAACCGATTCGCCCTAGTGTTCTCTTCCCTTGGGATTTGTGTGATCGAAAAACCCTTAAGCTTTTTCAAGACCGTTCGGACGAGGGCTAGGTAAGCTACCGTTATCTTCTCAGGCTTCATACTCCTGATTAACTTGGTTGACCATGAGCTGGGAGTCGATGTACCCTTGAACTTGCTATGCACCCATCAAAGTAGCCAGCTGTAATCCTACCAACAGGGCTTCATACTTGGCCTCGTTGTTAGAGGTGCAGAATCCAAACCTCAGTGCATACTCAAGCTAGATTCCGTCAGGATTCGTCAAGATGATCCCTACCCCGCTTTCTTGTTTGTTGGAAGACCTTTCCATGTAAAGTATCTAGGTCAGGATATTTGACTGTAGGCCAGGCGGTAGGTCGGGCAGGTCAAACTCTTCAATCGGGTCCTCTGGGTATGTAAACTCTAACAGAAAATCTGCTACGGCCTGTCCCTTGATCACCGTGCAGGGTCTATGGGTTACCTCAAATTCCTCTAACTCCAAGGCCCACTTAACAAGACGTTCGAATGTTTTAGGCCTACTCAAGATCCAGCGGAGAGGCTGATCTGTGAGGACCACGATTGCGTGGGCCTAGAAATATGGGCGAAGTCTCCAGGCGAAAGTGATGAGGGAAAAGGCATGTTTTTCTATGCAGGAATATCTATTTTCTACCCCTTGAAGTGCCCAACTAGTGTAGTAGACCGGGAATTATATCCCGTGTTCTTCTCGAACGAGAGCCGAGCTGACCACTGAGGGTGACACTGCCAAATATAAGAACAATCCCTTGTTTGGCACAGGTGTTGAGAGTAAAGGGGGTGATGCCTAGTATTTCTTAAGTTCCTAAAATGCCTCCTCGCACTCTTGAGACCACTGAAAGGCCTTGCGAAGGATTTTGAAAAATGGTAGACACCGATTAGTAGCTCAGGAGACAAATATGTTCAATGCAGTGACCCGCCCGGCTAAGCTCTGAACTTCTTTGATTGACCTGGGTGACTGCATGTTTATGATGGCTTGGATTTTCTCAAGGTTTGCTTCGATACCCCGTCTACTGACTAGGTGCCCTAAAAACTTCCCAAATAAAACGCCAAATGTGCACTTAGCCGGGTTCATCCTCATTCTGAAACTTCCTCAAAATGTTGAAGGCCCCGGCCAGATGCTCAAGATGGTCAGACTTGTCTCGGCTTTTGACCAATAGATCATCAACATAGACTTCCATGGTTTTTTTTATCAGATCCTTGAACATATGATTGACCAGGCGTTGATAGGTTGCCCCGGCATTTTTTAGGCCAAAGGGTATCACCTTGTAGCAATACGTTCCTTGATCTGTGTTGAAGGAAGTCTTCTCTTCATCCCCGAGTTACATACTCATCTGATTGCACCCCGAGTAGGAATCCATGAATGAGAGGAGCGCATGACCAGCCATGGAGTCTACAAAGAGGTCTATCATGGGCAATGGGTAGCAGTCCCTGGGGCAGGCCTTGTTCAGGTCGGTGAAATCCACGCACATTCTCCACTTCCCGTTGCTTTTCTTTACCAGTAGGACGTTTGCTAACCAGTCGGGATAGTGGACCTCTCGGATGGAATCTGCTTTTAGGAGCTTCTCGACTTCTTCACATACCTCCCTCTGCCTTTCGGGTGCCATACCCTGCCTCTTTTGCTTGACCGGCCGGCAGTCGGGGTTGATGTTGAGACGGTGTGACATAACCCAGGGATCTATCCCAAGCATGTCTTCATGGCTCCAGGCAAAGACGTCCTGGCTTTGCTGCAGGAATTGGATCAACTTCTCCTTGAGGCCTAGCTCTAAGAGAGTGCCAATGCTGACGGACCGGTCGGGAAATCGAGGATCCAACATCACTTGTTCCAGCTCCTCCATCAGACCAACTCTGTTACTTTTGTCCCTAGGGTCCATCTCCTGAATGTTTAATGTTTCAGTAATTGCTTCCCAATGCAAGGAACTGACATAGCAACTTCGGACGACCGCTTGGTCCCTACGTAGGCTCCCGGGTCCCTAAGGAGTCGGGAATTTTACCACCAGGCTGTACGTTGACACAACCGCCTTAGCCTTGGTGAGAGTTGGCCTCCCAAGGATGACGTTGTACGCGGATGGTGCTTCTATGACCACGAAGCTTGCATGTACAGATGTTTGTTGGGGGTAAGTCCCCATAAGAACTAGGAGCTTAAAGGTATTGAGAGATTTGAGCCTTCACGCCTTTCCACTCAATCTTCCCTTCTATGTCCGAGCGGTAAGTCGGATCAGATGACAAGGCCTTTTCTTCGAATGGTGTTGTCCTTGGGGATAGGACCCGGCTCTGGCTCCGAGTGATCATGTGCTGAAGATCTCCCCGACTCCTGGCTATGGGGTCCTCAGCCGATTCCCGGGCCATATGTCCTGGCCCCTCCCTTCTAGTAGTACGCTTACATTTATGATGTCCCTAGTGTCTCTCGCCTGACGCGGGTTAGCCCGGGCATGTTGCCGAGTTTGCCTGGGGGCCTGGCTACGTTTGTCATCCCTGTGCCGTCTCCAACCTGGTGGGGATGCAGGGGCAATGTGAGTGTGTTGTCTGACCTATGGAGGCTTTCGAATTGGCGCACCTTTGTTGGGCTGCTCCTCGATTTGGCAGAGCTCATCCTGCCGGGCTAGCAATGCTTCAATCTGCTGCTAGGTTCACCGCTGGCCCTCTAGGAGTTGTGTGAGAACCGCGGTGACCTACTCGGAGGTCATAGAGGTGGCCAGTCATCCGGCTTGTGAGTTCGCCGGTCCCCGTTGGAGCAAGGGTGTTCTTACCTTTCTTTGGAGGCATGTTGATCAGTTAAAGATTTATTTTCAAAGAAAGCAGTCATATTCCCACAGACGGTGCCAAACTGATGATGCCAAAAATTGGGTAAGAGTAATTTGGAGAGAGATGGACACAATAAATTTGGTATGTGGTTCGGCCTCGTTAATGAGGTAACCTACGTCCACAGGTGCGTCGGTGCACTTTCACTAACAGATCACCGGCGGCTATTGGTGAGCCAACAGATTGGGAGGCACTACCAACCAAACCGACCAGGTATATGCGTATAAGTGAATATAATATGCTATTCATTAGGTTCAGAATGCGATCCCTCCCCCCCCCCTCCCATGGGGGTGAGTGGCCTCTCTTATAAGTGCAAGAGACCACCTGTACAAGGTAAGTCGACGGATTACGAAACTTAATCTGATTACAATCGATTTACATGAATTTAGGAGAGTTTCCTAAGTGGTTTAGGAAACTACTTGCTCCTTCCATTTAGTCTTCTAGCAGGAAACCACGCCTTCGGGGGGTATGCTTATGTGGGGCTAGTTTGGAGTGGACTCCCGAGCTCTGGACTTAACCGGGCGGTTTTGTGTAACATCCCAGGATGGTTGAGTAGTCAGCCCAGATTCAAGGTGACTTGGCTTCTCCTTACTGAGGTGGCGAGACTTGACTTTACCTGATATGTTTATACATATCATTTACTTTTATGTAATTGATGATTTAATGTTCAAAAATATGTAACAAAACTTTTTGTACTGTATTTCTTAAATTAAAATATTTGTTTTCTTATAGGTCCTTTGTCAATTTGTAATAGTAAAAATTGTCCTATTTAAAATTCAGATTTAATACTTTTAGTCTAGTAGTACTTATAGTTGTCCCCTAAAAGAGTTTGAAACCCCAAATTTCCAGTTTTTATAGCAATATTTTCATTCACTAGAAGACAGATTTTGCAATTAAATGCTAGATTTCTTAGCCACGTAGTTGTTATAATCACCTACCAAAGCCCCAATCACACCCTATCCATATCTCACTCCCAAATTATATTCGGATTTGGTTTCGCCTTGCTTGTGTTCTTGGAGTTAAACCACTCTTACCCCACAAGAAGTTAAAGTTAAATGTTTACTATTTTATTTTTGGTTCAATATTTTCATTTATTTATATTTTATTAGCCTAGTTGTACTAAACTTTGTTATTTTGCAGATTACAGAAATTCAACCCCAACTCATGTTAAGTGAAGAAAAAAATTTATTAATATTATATTTCACCATTACCTTAGTTTATAACTTTAATTTTAATTGGACGGTGATTTTATGCATCTATTTAATTTATTTTTAAAAGGTTATTTGGAAAACAGTTTCAATTCCAAAATGGTAGGCTAAAACTTTAATTGGGGATATGCAATAAAAACTTAGAAACCACAGCTTTTGTGCACTAAGCTTAAATGGGAAAATTTATCTGGATGGATTGTTTTTCCATTTATGGCCAAAAATATCTATGTATCTATAGTTTATGACCATTTAACATGTTTATAGACTATGGCTATCTTGGACATTAAAAGATAACATATTTGAAATAAGAATATATAATTATGTGGATTGTCAAACTGTGCCTTTTGTCATAAAAAACACCTAGCATACTCAACCAATTCATATGACAAAGTTTATATTTCAAATATGTGTATATATATTTCTATCCATTAATGGTCAGACAATTGTGTAGTGGCAGAGTGGTGGAGACTGGGCGCCGAATAACCCACGTCCGCGGTGGGTCACGGTTCTAACATGGCTACTGTCCAATTGCCTCTTTATTTTTCTTTAAACCAAACAACGTCGTTTCATATCAAACTTGACACCCTTAATATGACCTCAACTAGTGTAAGTTTATTTTCAAATAAAGATTCACTCTATTTAGAATTGCCAAATCCTTTACAAATGCATAAAAGTTGTGTGATCTAGTGTTGGTTTGCATATTCCCAATTCCTTTAAATCATTTCTCCCAAGTTAATTAATATTCCCAATTCCTTTAAATCTTTTCTCCCAAGTTAATTAATACTTCCTGGTTTTAATAACTTTGCTTAAATATTTGTATTATTTCCATCTTTCGCTATAATAATATCCAAAAAGACATTTGATATAAATTTAGTTTTTATTTATTTTTCCTCCTTTTCTTACTAGTATCTTAGTTAATTTATTTTACACGATTAAAATCTCTACCATAAACTGTTACTAAAAAAATAGCTTTTAATTAGTTTTATTGCAATAATATAAAAACTAACAGTTTAGTAAAAGCCACAAAAATCCATCATCTGTTATTTTCTTTTTTTGGGACAAAATAATTACTGCCTATCTTTATAAATTTATTTTCCATTCCATGTGGGTTCGACCTGGTCTTCCAGAACTGTATTAATTGTACTATCACCTATATTTGGGTGTTGATAAGAAAACGCATCAATAGGATGTCACACATCCCTTTCCACAACCCTTTTCACAACTGAGCTTTAAATGCTTGTACCCTGTACTATGTAAGTGGTGTATAGAAAAGTGTAAAAAAATTCAAACAGCACAAAGTACAACACATTTAAAGCCCAATTGTGAAAAGGGTTGTCTCTACCATTACTCTTTCCTTAAATGATCATTGGCTTGCCCAAACTTCATCAGCACAAAATAAGGCCTCCAGTTTCCACCGGCAACACCTCTCTCTCTCTCTCTCTCTCTCTCTCTCTCTCCTCTTCCCTGCCACTCATAGCCTGCCGATGCCAATTGGGCCACCAGACTCACTAACGCGCTGGAAAAATCCTGTGTCTTCTCAATCCTAACAAATCACAAAACACATACCAAATTTCTAAGGTTAGTTTTTGGTGTATATAAGTGTAGCTATGTATATCAGTTTCTGGACAATTCGCAATTTTGATTGCCTCTTTAACTCTCTTTTGCAATTTTGTTGCGATTTGCATTTTTTAATGTATCTAAGCCTTCTAAGGTTAGTTTTAAACATGTTCTGTTCTACTACATTTGTTTAAATTTTCTTGAAATCTTTGTTTATGAAAGTTTCATGTCCAATTGTCCACCACTAAATGGAATTGGGTTTTGATAGCAGTTTCTCTCTCTATCTATCTATCTCTCTCTCTCTCTCACACACTCATTGACAGGCACATATAAAATAACATATACAAAAAAAAATTACAATATAATGTCAATTAATGATAAAACTATTCTCCAATCTGTGTTCCTTGATAGGCAGTATCCATTTGAATTATAAAATTATGTACTTCTATTGTCTGTTTATTCGCCATTTACATTTTTTGTACTTTTATTATTTTTTTCTTTAGATTGGAAAATTGAAGAAGAGGTATTTTGTTTAGGGTTACATATTATTAACATCCTTGCCACTTACTATTGACAGAATGTTCACATGCACATATATCACATGTTTTCTTTTTCTTCTTCTTCTTCTTCTTCTTCTTTTTGGTTGTGGATATTCAATTTTGGAATTCAAAAACTGTTCTTTGCTATGAAGTAAAAAATCCTCAGTTTGAACCATTTTTCCAAAGAAAAAAAATCATAAACACTTTCGGTGAATACATTGTCACTGGTCACACATTGTACATTTTAATTGTATGTCAAATTGTCTCCTATATTTTATTGTTTACTAAAATGCCTATAGACATTTTAATTATTTCCTTAATTTCATCCTTTCCGAAATTGCCTTTGTCCCTTTTTAACTTTGTGTCTAAATGTTACCTAAAGTTGATTGTTTCCTAAATTACGTTAATCAATTTTAATTGTGTGCTTAACTATTTACTATAAATATTTTATTGCTTCTTATAAATTTTAATATTACTTTTATTAGAATAGAACCACAACGCCCAACACCCCCCCCCCCCCCCCCCTCCCCCCCCTTGTTTTTAGGGTAGTGCCCTCATGCACGGGCAATACACCTGAAATGAAAATCATAAATTTCTATATTATATTCTTTATATTGCTACCAGACATGAACCAATTGGTCGTATTTATATACATTTGGCATGCGAGACTTTTTTCCATCATTGGAATTTTTTTTACCATTGGAATTGTTTGGCAGTGCAGGCAAGAGAGTAGTTGCTAAAGTGCGAAAGCACGTGAAGTTAGTTATTGGCACTGCGACCACTTTTTTTGTACAAATTATTTCACTGTTGTGAGATGCTATATATATTTTCATTGTAAGCACACAATTCATAACAATTTGAAGTGTTGCATCCACATGTAGTTGATTAATGACCGAACGCATGTATGATTTGTATTGTTCGGTAATGGCTTTAGCCACGGGCAATATCTAGTATATATATAGCACCTACACGTATGTAGTGGAGTATGTCTTTATCAACCTAATTGGTTCTTTTGTTGGTTCGGTGAGGTTTAGCTATAACACCCTTTTGCTTTTTCTTTTTTCTTCTCTTACAATTCACCTCTTTTCAATTGCCTACATTTATTGGTTAAAGGTTGTTCACGGGTCAGGTCCGTCACCCGACCCGTCAACAGAACCGGTCCACAACCAAACCGATCACAATTAGGCTAGGGTGAGCTGATCAGGTTTCGAGTAGTACCGACACAAACATGGATGAATGTAAAACTAAAAAAAGAAAAGGACAATTTCATTTCAGTCATTTTTATGTGTTAAAATTAAAACTCAGTCTACTACTTTGTTAAAATTGAAAAAATATTAACTTTCATTGTAAAATAAAAAAAAGCCATCAAATTTTACATGACATTTTGGAGCAACTCTTTATACGGGTGGGAGCAACTCTTCGAAACGTTGGGAGCTACTACTCTTCCAAATGCATAGAGCAACCCGTTTAAAAGTCAGATGCAACTCTTCATAACTTTGAGAGCAAGTTTTCAAACAATGGGAGCAAGCGTTCAAACGTTTTGGTGCAAGTTCCGAACGTTGAAAATAAAAAAGTCGACTAAAATACAAAATAACTATTAAATAGTTCATGTTGTTTTAAATTTTTTGATGACTTTTAATTTTATAAATTATTATTGACATTTTTTAAAATTTCAAAAAGTAGTAGATTGACTTTTAAATTTCTTACAAAAAATTGATTGACATTTAATTTTCCCTAAAAAAACCAATCTGGACAAAAAAATATTTTTACCCAGAGGCCTCTTTTACCTTCCCAAGAAGTTATCAATTTCCTATACAACCAAACGCCAAAGAAAGGGGGAGAAATAGACATTGTTCAATCCATTATGTTACAGAGAAAATTTATGCATTGTTTCCACTCCTAACCTTGTGTTGGTGTGAAAAGAAATGACAACAGTTGGTCATCAAATCTCACAAGCTTGGTCATTATTTCCACTCCTAACCTTGTGTTGGTGTGTAAGTCTTTAGGTACAAACAAATCTCACATCTACAAACACCACAATGTGTTTATCTCTCATTTGGTGGAGTTCACTAACACTGTATGATCTATTGATCATCAAATTTCATAAGCTTGGTCATTATTTCCACTCCTAACCTTGTGTGGGTGTGTAAGTCTTTGGGCACAAACAAATCTCACAAAAACACAATCTACAAACACCACAATGTGTCTATCTCTCACCTGGTGGAGTTAGGCCTGTAAACTAGTCGGATCTGGACCAAATTAGCAGGATCCGGATCCGGTTCTACCAAGCTATAGATCAGTCCATGTCCGGATCCGGATCCGACAGATCTACTATAGGTCAGTTCATATCCGGATTTGGTCGGATCCGATAATCCGGTCCGTTTATCCAGATTCAGTCCAAAATATTGAATAAATGTGTATATGTACTAATTTTGTTTATATGCAATACATATGTATATAATTTAAGTATTATATCTATATTAGATTGTAGGTTAGTGCTGACTGGGACAAGAGAAAATATGAATAGGACAAGAATAATATGACTAGGATGGATGACTAGGATGGATTTTGTGTGTGTGAAAAATAAGTTTTAGTGTGTGTCAAGTTATTAGGCTTGCCAATCAGTCCCTTTAAAATGCTAAGAATATTATGACTAGGATGTATGACTAGGATGGATTTTGTGTGTGTGAAAAATAAGTTTTAGTGTGTGTCAAGTTATTAGGCTTGCCAATATGTCCCTTTAAAATGCTAAGGACACATCATTTTACACAACGCGTTTCACAATTGGGCTTTAAGCCTGTACCCTGTACTATGTAAGTGGTGCATAGAAAAGTGTAAAAAATTCAAACAGCACAGAGTACAACACATTTAAAGCCCAATTGTGAAAAGGGTTGTGGAAGTTTGTGTCTCTAGCATTGCTCTTTCCTTAAATGATCATTGACTTGCCCAAACCTCATCAGCACAAAATAAGGCCTCCAGTTTCCAGACCTCTCTCTCTCTCTCTCTCTCTCTCTCTCTCTCTCTGTGTGACTCTTCC
The DNA here is from genome assembly GCA_033977485.1 of Hydrangea macrophylla. Classification (NCBI taxonomy): domain Eukaryota; kingdom Viridiplantae; phylum Streptophyta; class Magnoliopsida; order Cornales; family Hydrangeaceae; genus Hydrangea; species Hydrangea macrophylla. The sequence goes on along the minus strand of CM066990.1, from coordinate 3,482,481 downwards.
CTGCCACTCATAGCCTGCCGCTGCCAATTGGGTCACCAGACTCACCACTGCTGTTAGAGAAATCCTGTGTCTTCTCAATCCTATCAATCACGGAATGCTATTAGAGAAATCCTGTGTATCTATGTATATCAGTTTATGTATAATTCGCAATTCTGATTGTCTCTTTCACTCTCTTTTGCAATTTTGGTACGATTTTCATTTTTAAGTGTATCTAAGCCATCTAAGCTTCGTTTAAAACATGTTTTGTTCTACTACATTTGTTTAAATTTTTTTGAAATCTTTTTTTGTGGAAGTTTCATGTCCACCACTAAATGGAATTGAGTTTTGATAGCAGTTTCTCTCTCTCTCTCTCTCTCTCTCTCTCTCTCTCTCTCTCACACACACACACACACACACACACACACGTACACACACTCTCTCACTAATAGGAACATATAAAATAACATATACAAAAAAATACAATATACTGTCAATTAATGATAAAACTATTCTCCTATTTGTTCCCCTTATTTTTTTTTCCTAATAATTAAAGTTTCAATAAAAAAATGGTATGAATGCTCTGTGTTCCTTGAGAGACAGTATCCATCAGAATTATAAAATTTTGTACTTCTATTTTCTATTTAGTCACCATTTTCATTTTTATGTACTCTTACCGTTTTTTTTCTTCGTTAGATTGGAAAATTGAAGAAGAGGTATTTTGTTTAGGGTTAACTACAACAAAAAACCCTTATTATGACTTTAAAAAAGAGTCATAAATGTATATTTATGACTCTTTTTTAAGCTTTTAAAATAAGTCATAACATTGCAGTCATAAATAAGTTCGAGTTTGTTTCAAAAGTCATAAATAATTATTACTTTTACAACAGTTCAAAAAAAATAGTCATAAAAAATGAGTGCTTTCAAATTGTTTATGACTATTTTTTAATTGATACAGTTATAAATAATCTTTAAAAAAGTCATAAATAGCCTTTTAAAAAAGTCATAAATAATCTTTAAAAAAGTCATAAATAGCCTTTTAAAAAAGTCATAAATAATCTTCAAAAAAGTAATAAATAACCCTTTAAAAAGTCGTAAATAATCTTCAAATTAGTCATAAATAATCATTTAAAAAGTCATAAACAATCTTCAAAAAAGTCATAAATAACCTTTAAATAGTCATAAATAATATTTAAATTAGTCATAAATAACCTTCAAAAAGTCATAAATAATCTTTTTATAGTCATAAATAATCTTCAAAATAGTCATAAATAACATTTTAAAAGTCATAAATAATGACACTATTTATGACTTTAGTAGAACTATTGCTAATTTATGATTGTTTTTTATGAAACAGTCATATATAATATAAAACACATTTAAAGAAAAAAAAAATTTTTGTTGATAATCCAACAATCAAGATTACACAATTCAAATACATCATTAAAACATGCATGTTACAAATCAACTCAAGAACCATATTCAGATATTATCTTCCTTCCAACCAAAATTTTTCAATAATCAATCTAATAATTAGTTATGTACAAGAAAAATGTAACAGTAACCACTAAGTATGTATTAAACCAACAAACCAATAATGTATATGTAACATTGTTAAAAAAAATAAAAATAAATAAATAAACAAATAAAAACAAGATTAGTGTCTATTTAAACTCTTCAATCTCCGCTAGTACATCAACTTATTTGCAATATTTGTTCCATGTAGTCTAACTGTGTAACACTGAAACAAAAATGAAATCAATGTATTAGATTCTATATAACGAGTATATAATTTTCTTAAATTGTAAAAATATAGATTACCTGGAAAAAGGAAAAAATGTTGAAATTTTCAATACTTAAATGTATTCTTGAATGAACTCAATGAACTCAAGTTGAAGTACATTTAGCTCGTGGCTTCATATTTCACTTTTTGAGACAACTCCTTCATCTGAAAAAGTTCAGGAAAGAATGAGATGTTAAGGATGTATTCCCTCCCCACAACACCACCACCACCACCTCCAACACATATGAAAAAAAAAATTCCACAATTTATGAATCAAAGTAAAACAAGAAGAAGAGAAAATTTGGCGACACATTTACAAAGAATACTATGATAATACCTTTATCTTGATAGATTTGAATGGATTCTCCATTATCACTTTCATGAAAAGTAACATATAGTATCCACATTCATAATTTCCTGGTTGCTTTGGTCCCTATGAATAAATGTATAACAAATATTAGACAAATAATAAATTACTGCAATCACAAGTCGTGGTGAAACTAACTTATCTTGGAATGAATGTTGACCTAGAATTTCTAAAACTTTCGACAGAGTCTCCTCTATAAATAGAACCTCCCAAAAATTTCAAACAATAAAAACATATCCAGCAAAAATTGAATAACTGCAACATACATTATATCAATACATTAACCATAACATACTAAGTACAATTTAAACAACTACCATTATATCTACCATGTTTTTATTCAGATTTAATTACCTTTACGAATTGTCAAATTGGTTTTGGCCTTCTTTTCCCTTTGAAATTTAAAGCCTTGAGTCCACTTCAAGACAATATTAAAAGTTAAAATTAGATAATAAAACGTCACTTCAAGACAATATTCTCACACACAACGATTACAACACGAAAAATTATTAGAAAATTCGATGACTAAGCGTCCACAACTTTCTACGATGCAACCACAATAAGAGGTAATTAATTATAATTCAACTTCTAAACGCAAGAATAAAACACCACAAAGAGATTCATACATCCACATTTTTCACAAAACTCTACTTCATAAGAGATTCATATATCTCAACTCAAATTTTCGTTAAAATTATATTAACAGCTACATGTTCACACAGATTCATAACCCACACAAAATCACACAGTCATAATTTCACAAAGCTCAACTATACATGAGAACTCATATCTTTCTATGTACAAATAAATTAATTTATATTAACGAACACGAAATCACACAAAAATATGATATAGCAAATACGCTTAATTTAACATTCATAAAACTGCTATTGTAATATGAATTTTCTGCCCAAACGGTGCAGAATTGGGAAAAATACCATTAGACGAAAGTTGTCCAGAATTGCGTTTCCTACAGGCTTTCGTGCACAGAATCACGAAAACTATAACGTATGATTTATTAGGAATTTTCTACTAAAATCTGATCCATGAAAATCCCAAATCCGAAAATTGAATAATTGCTCAAGTGTATATCCAAGGCTCATCTATAAATCTCAAATCATAACTTCAATCATTGTAAATAAAAACCTAAATCTCAGAACCCATAACCATACTAATTTAATAATCTATCCATTTAAATTTCAATTAAACGAGATTGAAAGAAAATAACAAGTTAACTCACCGATTTAGGACTTCAATGTTGATGAAGATTCGCAAAACAATATTTGGGGTTCCTCTTTTCTTCTCTTATTATCTTCTTCTTCTTCTTCTTCTTCTTCTTCTTCTCTCTCTCTCTCTCTCTCTCTCTCTCTCTCTCTCTCTTGACTGCTCTATTTTTCTCATATCTCTCTTTTCTTTCTTTTTGTTATCAAAACCCTAGGAGGTATATTATGTATGTATATATATTATGTATGTATATATGATACACCTACATATATTATAACACAAACACACAAAAGGCTAAAAATCCCATTTTTTGTCTAGGGGCCTCACAAAAAGGCTTTCTATGGGCCCGAAATACATTCTAAAGTTCTAAAATGAGTGACCCAATGGGTGTACATAACCCGAGTACTTAATTTAAATGTTAAAAACACAAATTAACACATTCACGGGCCTATAATCACTACAAAAAAATAAACACATCAATTCTTCAATGACTTGTTCAACTTAAGTTTTTACAACTTAACTCCACCACTTAGCTCTATAAAATTTCACACAATAATTAATGAATAAAATAAATACACACATATAAATAAATAACCAATTTAGGTTGTCTCATTATTTTATTTTTTTTAAATGAATATTTATATAAAGAAAATACGGGGTGTTACATGTATACCAAGTGAAATTTTATTTAAAATTTTTATACAACGCACATTTCCCTAATCAAGAATCTTAACTTTAAAAATCTTAACATATTGTCTTTTTCACTATTTTTCCCAAAAAACAGTACTTTGATTCTAGAATTCAAAGAAAAAGAGTCATAAAAATAAAGAATATTTATGACTACCCAAAAATGAAGTCATAAAAGTCTTGTTATTTATGACACTTTTCTAAATACTTATTATATATGACACTTTTCACAAACATGTCATAAAAAATCTTATTTTTTAGGATTATTTTCAAAAAACTGTCATAAAAAATCTAATATGATTCTTAATAAAATCTAAATTTTTGACACTAAAAGTAACTATCAAGTGTTAATAGTCCAATTTCAAAAAACAATTTCTTAAAAACTAGTCTCTCAAAGGTCGATTTAAGTGAAATTTCACTTAATATTCATGTAAAGATTTAGTGATATTTCACATAATATTCGTGTATACCAAGTAAAATTTCACAAAATTTTTTTGTGCAGAGGACCTTTCCCTAATCAAGAATCTTAACTTTAAAAATCTTAGCATATTGTCTTTTTTTCACTATTTTTCCCAAAACAATACTTACGTTTGATTCTAGAATTCAAAGAAAAAGAGTCATAAAAATAAAGAATATTTATGACTACCAAAAAATGAAGTCATAAAAGTCTTATTATTTATGACCATTTTCAAAAAACTGTCATAAAAACTCTTATTATTTATGACCATTTTCAAAAAATTGTCATAAAAACTCTTATTATTTATGACCATCTTATTATTTATGACCATTTTCAAAACAACTGTCATAAAAAATCTTATTATTTATGACCATTTAAAAAAAACTGTCATAAACAATCTTATTATTTATGACTAATAAAAAAATGGTCGTAAATAAAACACCACTTACCAATCTTATGACTATATTTACAAAAAGAGTCATATATGTTAGAAAAAAGTATTTGTTATGACTCTTTTTTTAAAATAGTCATTAGCCCAAAATAAAAAAAAGTCAAAAAAAGGGTTTTTTCTTGTAATATATATATACATATATCACATGTTTTCTTTTTCCTCTTCTTCTTCTTCTTCTTCTTTTTGGTTGTGCATCTTCAATTTTGGAATTCAAAAACTGTTCTTTGCTGCTATGAAGTAAAAAATCATTAGTTTGAACAGTTTTTCCAATGAAAAAAAATCATAAACATTTCTGGTGAATACATTGCCACTAGTCACACATTGTACATTTTAATTGTATGTCTAATTGTCTCCTACATTTTATTGTTTACTAAAATGCCTATAGAAATTTTAATTATTTCTTTAATTTCATCCATTCTGAAATTGCCTTTGTCCCTTTTAATTTTTGTCTAAATGTTTCCTAAAATTGATTGTTTCCTAAATTATGTTTATCAATTTTAATTGTGTGCTTAATTGTTTTCTATAAATATTTTACTGCTTCTTATAAATTATAATATTACTTTTATTATAATAGAGCCGCAAACCCCCCCCCCCCCCCCCCTCCCCCCCCCCTCTCTCTTTTTCAGGTAGTGCCTCAGGCACGGCCAATACACCTGAAATGAAAATCATAAATTTCTATATTATATTCTTTATATTGTTACCGAACATGAACCAATTGGTCGTATTTCTATACATTTGGCATGCGAGACTTTTCTCCATCATTGGAATTTTTTTTACCATTGGAATTGTTCGACAGTGCATGCATGAGAGTGGTTGCTAAAGTGTGAAAGCACGTTAAGTTAGTTATTGGCACCGCAACCACGTTTTTTGTATGAATTATTTCACTGTTGTGAGATGTTATATATATTTTCGTTGTAAGCACACAATTCATAACAATTTGAAGTGTTGCATCCACATGTAGTTGATTAATGAAAGAACGCATGTATGATTTGTATTGTTCGGTAGTGGCTTTAGCCACGGGCCATATCTAGTATATATAGAGAGAGGAAAAAAAAAGAAAAAGATTAATGAGAGGGAGAGGAGAAGTTGGCCGACCAAGAATGAGGGGGAGGAGAGAAATATGACAATTTTTTGGGAAAAAAAAAGTAGTGATGTGATAGGGTTGGTGTGGGTTAGGTTTAGGATGTATAACACACAAACATTATACCCATACAAGTGTACTCCATAACCAAAAAGTGATACCAACATGTATCAAATTAAAATACATTGTCCCAAATTGAGACCCTCATTGGTCCAAAATTACCAAAAGACCCTTGATTAAATTTTGGGTTTCTAGAATCTACCCCCCTTAAAAGAATTCTATCCCAGAATTCAGAGCAAGACCGAAAGGAACTCAATCAAAGAACGGTCCACGACCACACCAAAAAGCCGTAGTATGACAAAAGAACGTGAGCACTAGCACAATGTGAGAAAATGAAATATCTCACATATTGATTCTAGAAAGGAAAGGAAAGTGTAATAGAACTGTCAGTGAGCACACCAAGGGTGCTGAGGAACAAATGCAAGGGACATGCTAGGTTCAACATCAAAAGACGGAGTAAACTCCAAACATCGACAATAATAATGGACATGAACCTCCAAACCATTGGATCAACCCAAAATGTACTTGAATGAAAATAAAGTACAACTGGATGTCTCAAATTCATCGAATCAAAGCAAAACTGATCCCTTCAAACTGAACACGTGATCACAAGAACACAACGGGCTGTTGTATGCGCAAAATTTATCTCAAAAATGAATAAGAAACAAGTATACAAAGGATATGTATACCAACAAAAGATATGCTCAAATCATCAACTAGAAATCCAATCCAAAGAACAGAAGGTAACCCGTAGAATGGAAATAACATTCTTCAACCATCACCCATGGTGAAAACATTCACAAAACCTAAGGAAATAAATGGGATAAGCTTCAATCGATATACAAAAGAATCGAAAGAAGACATTACACTAGCATGAATATCACACAGAGATCGAATTACAATTAAACATAAGGTTCTCAAAGGAGATCAATGATAGACTATCAAAGAATCGTCATACAAAGCAAAAGTGTGATGTTTCAAGACACGAGTTCTAAAATGAACCAAATAACTGGGTCAACTCCCAAGGAATGATCCAAACACTCAAGAATGAAACCAAGAAAACTTCACAAAGCAAATGATATACTCGTTACTAAAGACCGTAATGAGTCAAAGCTATGTCTTAACTACATAGGAGGCACGAATCACAAAGACTTACTCATAATACATCGCTCCTCACAAGAAGACAATGATCAATATAGACACAAAAGTCTACAACAATGGCAATGGGAAGTCGATAGAATAAATGATTATCACATCCCAAAACATAAATGTCACTACAGATGATTATAACGATTTCACTAATAGTGGATCTACTAAGAGGTCTCATCTCAAAACAATACGGAAAAATGAATGCCACTGCCAAAAGTCATAGGGTCTCACAAGGAAAAGTGTTTGAGAAGACACAATGATGTTGTAATAACCTGCATTTCCATTTAATTTTAAATTATATTTTCATATTTAATTGGTAATTGCATTGTCCTATTTAATTTCATTTGGTATTGACTGCTTCATTTAATTACATTTTCCATGTTCTAAATTTTATTCCTTAATTTATTGCAAGCTAAGAATTCTTTTGGGGTTAAATTGCAATTTCACAAAATTAGTAATACCTGTGTGGATTTCAAAATCTGTATTTCAAAACGGTGGAAATGTTTTTAACTCAATCAGTATTTTTATGAAACCAGGAAATCAACTCTTAAGTTAAAATGAAATTCCTGTATTTTTGTGGTGACCACCGCGCCCCGAAAATACCAGTTTATGTCCAAAATTGTCCGCGCTGTGCTAAACTTCCACAGATGTTGGAAGTGACTGATTTGGACAATTGCTTTATTTCTAATTATGGCAACTCATCATTAGTTAAGGCAATGTTTGGGAATGTTTAACTTGTATGTGTTATTGTGGTGCCATAAGCTAAAATGCCAAACATCTTGCAATTGGCCCCTACTACTCTATATTACCCCTTCACCATCTGAGAATGCATACATAGGATATATCTGTGCATATATGCTATATACGTATGTATATATGCTGTCATTTTAGAAGGATTAAGGTTTTGTTAACTTAATTAGAGAGTGCTAAGTGAGTTTTTAATTTTTACTTGGTCACCAAGTTCCTCCTTGAGGATTTTATTTATACATGCTCAAGCTCACACTACCTGCACATTTTGCAAAACAACATTCAGAGAGTTAGTACAGGGAATTTCAGAGAGAGAAGACTCAATCACCATAGCTTGCAAGTTTCTATTGGCTTTCTTGATTTCTTATCTTTCTCAACTTAATCTCTAAGGCTTCAAATCAGTGAGTATTTCTAACTCACTCTAAATGTAATTCTATACTTAGTTACTGAGCTTGTGTATGTATATTTGAAGCACCATTGCTAAATTCGTCCATGGAAGCTTGAGCTTCAAAAATCACCATTTTCCACACTCAATCATAATTCATTTTTAGAGATGAATATGGAAGATTATACCTCATTGATGATATGTCTGAAGTTTTAGAACCCAATTCGTTCATATAAGAAAGTATATTGAAAATGAAGTTTGGACATGTTTTAGTTTTTCCTAAAATTGGAGAGCTATGGATCAAATGGTGTTAAATTAATCATAGATTCTTAATCCTCGTTGAAAAAGGAAAAGATCCATATATAACATGATAAACATACTTACAGATTTGAAATGGGTCAATTTCAGACCCTGCTTTCTGAAACAGAGCAGTTTCTGCGGAGAAGATGAAGCCTCAGCTTCACCTCGCGCCACGATCGCGCCCGCGAGAATCGCGCGAGCGGCCCGGGCGAGCGACCCCTCGCGCGAGCGACCCGCGCACGCGAGGTATGCTTCCCCAGGCAGAAAGGAAAGTTTATATATATAAATGAAAAATTAGGCTGGTCGCGCGAGCGAGGGTCGCGCGAGAATCCCTTCGCGTGAGCGATTCGCGCGCGCGACCTTGGCTTTCTCAGGCAGACAGAAAAGTTTACTTATAAAATTAAAAGTGGGCATATCGCGCGAGCGGCCCGCGCGAGCGACATTTCGCGCGAGCGGCCCGCGCGCGCGAGTTCTGACAGTTTCTGTTTTTGTCTGTTTTGTGTTTAAGGTCTGATTGGTTCAACATTTTAAGTACTGTTAAGGTTCTGTTTTGGGAATTTAGTTAATCAGAACTCTAATTGGTTATGTTGGAATGATTAAAACATTGTAGTATGACTTATCAACCCCCGTACGCGTGTTGTTCCTTTATTTTAGTATTTTGCTTTGGTTCAAGTGCATATCATTCATGTGGGGTCAGTGGTACATGCATGGGGGTGTCAGTCTGTGTGGAAAAGAGTAATGGTAGTGTGGAAAGAGTATGAGTTTGAGTTGTGGTTGTGGTTATGGTTTGAGTTTGAGTTGTGGTTGTGGTTATGGTTTGGGTTGTGGTTGTGGTTATGGTCGTGGTTGTGGTTGTGGTTGTGGCTGAGATTGTGGAGAGGGTATCTTTGAAATGCGACGGTGGCAAATATGGACACTCCCTGACGCCCATGGAAGCGTTAAAGTGTGTGACGCCGAACTTGGACACTCACTGGCACCCATGGTAGTGCTAAAGTGTGGCCTACGGACACTCCCTGATACTCGAGTCTGGATACTGTGTGAGGGGTTGCCCCGGTATTTGCATGGCGGTTAGGGTATTCAAAGTGTGAGGCATTGGACACTCCCTGGTACCCCGGACCAAAGTGTGAGGCAAACTGGACACTCCCTGGCGCCCCGTTACTAAAGTGTGGCTATCTGAGTGTTTCAAAGATACCAGGAGTAGGATAGTGGGATGTTGTGGCTGTCGAGAGAAAAGAGTCGGCAAGATGAGTGTGGTGCATTGTTCTCATACACGGTCCCATCTGTGTAGATTTACCCTCTTTAAATAATGTTGTGGTTGTTTTCTAAACGAGCTCTTTAATTATAATTATAAACTTGTGGATTTAATTTGGAATTGGAAAAAGGTAAGTTGGTATGTTTTACATTCAAAGTCATGTTTTTAATACTCACCAGCTTCTTGAAGCTGACGACGTTGATGCATCCTGGACATTCGTGTTCAGGCTTTTCAGGTTATAACCAGGAGGAATCATATGACTATGCGAATTGAAAATGGCCGCTTTTGGAATAAGAGAACTGTTCATTAAATATATGCTTTAAGTTTATCTGTTTAAGTTTTAAACTATTTTATTTTAAGGATGACTGTAACAGACACTAAGTTATTATATTATTTTCAAGGCGGTCTGTGCCTTAGTTGACCCCGGTTCATAAGATGTAATAAGTTAGAAAATTTTTGTAAGCCTTGATTGCTTTACTCTGATTATTATGTTTTGCTGTTCGACGTTTGGGACGGAATCGATCCTTCAAACTATCGCGACCTACGGGTCCATAAAGGAAATTAAACGCTTTCCTTATTTATGCTACGTCGGGGCGTGACAAGATTTAGTGGTATCAGAGCCAGGTTAGGGTTTACCAGTATAGACCCGATTCCACATTCCCTTAAGTGTTACACACCCGATGATACGACAGGAAGGATAGACTCAGAACCCAAATGCCTAAGATTATTCTGTTCTGACTTTAAGTAGTACCTTTTTATCAGGTATGGATCCAGCTCCCCCACTATATGTACCAGACAGATTTGGAGGACACTTCGTGATACCTGGGGCAGTGATCCCAGCCTTTCTCGACTTATATCAGGCGGCCGTAGAGCAGTTGGCCGCAACGACTGTAGTATCTGAGGTATGCCACCAGGTTCACGTGGTAGGCCTAGTTGACCTGACCCGTATCCGTTTAGAGCTTCGTTATTTCGCAGAGGCTCAGCGTTTGGTTTTGGTCAAGATTCTGAGGTTGGTCGATAGCGATGCTTTTTACCTTCCCCTCGAGATCCAGATCGTGCATGCCCATCTGGCTCTGTTGGAGATGCCTCCGCCGGTGGTTCCCATTGCTGAGGATGATGCAGAGGTTGTTCATGTGGTCCCTGTCGGAGGGGAGATTATAGAGGACGGCATAGGTCTAGATGATCTTGCCGCTGAGCTCGAGGCTGAGCTAGCACTTGAGCTAGCCCTACCTGAGGAGATGGTAGATGAGGCAGATGCTCCAGTACCTGCTTCATCGTCCACCTCTCACAGCTATGACGGGGTTGGACCGTTCGTTGTTCAGCGATTTCGCCTTGTCGATTCGCTAGATCTCCTGATAGCTGCTTATGGAGATGATTGACGTTTTAGTTATGACTTGTACATATTAACCACTTTTGACTATTAGCTCTATCTCTTTTTGCAACTGTAATTACATGCATTAGAGTGTAGGGCAATGACCCCATTTTTGTAACATTAACTCTTGCATGCGTCCTAACCCATATAGATAGGGTAGGCATTGATCTGACCATACATACTTTTTGTATCAACTTGACAAGAAGTGATATATATAAAATATACTCTTTTGAATGTTGTTGTCATTTAAATTACTTCATAGCACTGTTACATGCATGTTTCTCATTCTACTACCACTATCATGCATAGAATGGCTGGAGGACTGAGGAGAAACAGGAACCTGATCGAGGGAGCACCCGAGGCTGCTGATCCTACAGGGATGTTTGAAGCATTTATCAAACGGTTAGAAAGAATCGGTAATACGAATGACAACCGAAGAGACCGTCAAACGGGAGACAAGTTGCTAGAGAGATTCCGTGCTCTAAGGCCCGAACAGTTTGCGAGTACCGCAGAACCCTGGAAGGCAGAACAGTGGTTAAAACAGATGGACCGCATGTTCGAAGCTGTCCAGTGCAACGAGATGGACAAGAGAAGATTGGCTACGTTTCAGCTGACCGATGCTGCCGCAGATTGGTGGGATTCGGTCATAGCCACTATCGGGAATGGAGCTGCAATGGGAATGACGTGGACTACGTTCAAGGGGAGATTTTTGGAGAAGTATTTCCCGGCCACGGAGAGGCATAGAAGAGAGAAGGAATTCATGGATCTGACGCAAGGAACCAAGTCGGTGCAAGAGTATACCACACAGTTCGAAAGACTGTCTCGGTTCGCTCCACACCTGGTTGATACTGAAGAGAAGAAGATCCGTAAGTACAATCAAGGGCTGACACCGCAGATTCGTCGCCTGACTCTCGGCCACTTGGATAAATCGTTTGAAGGACTTGTTGGTTTGGCTACCGATCTGGAAGAGGATGCTCGAGTGAGCCGAAAACAATTTGAATTCCGACCGCCTCAAAGGGGTAATTTTGGGAATAGACCACCGGTGAACCGTACTCAAGGGCAAAAGAGGAATTTCGACGGAAGCAAGAAGACCCAGGCTATTACCTATCTGACTCAACCCCGATTAGGAGAAGGAAGTAGTAGTGGAAAGTGCTTCAACTGTGGCAACCCTGGTCATTTGGCTCGTGACTGTAAGGCACCAAGGCGTGCTACCCAGCAAGGGATAGTCTGCTTCAACTGTGGTGAACCAGGTCACATCAGTAGGTTCTGTACTGTTCCTAAACAGGTGACTTATGGTCAACAGGGCCAGACTCGCTTGAATGCTGTTATTCCCGATGCCACTGGATATGATGGGACTGCGTACGAAGAAGGAGATTATGGAGAAGTTCAACCTGATCAGCAAGCAGTGGAAGGTACATTAACTCTGTTTAATTCCCATGTTAAAGTGTTATTTGATACGGGTGCTGCTCTTTCGTTCATATCTGTTAATACAATTCGAAGATTGGGCATTTGACCTCATCGCTTAGAGAAAGCTTTGAAGGCTACTTCGCCACTAGGAGCTGCAGTCAGATTAGGACATGTGTGCAAAGATTGTCCCTTACGGTTAGGAGACCGTGAAATCCCTGCAAGGTTGATCGTCCTATCGATGAAGGAGTTCGACGTAATCCTAGGAATGGATTGGCTGTCTCAGAATCAAGTGAAGTTGGATTATGCGAAGAAGAGAATTACATTCCCCGACAATGAGAATCAACCCTTTGATTTTCAATGTAACCCTTCGGGAGATATGTTCCTCACGAGATGTTTAGCCAACATCGAAGTCGTCAGTACAGAGGTGACAGCGTCATCTATACCTGTAGTCAAGGACTTCGAAGAAGTATTTCAAGACATTTCTGGTTTGCTGCCCGAGAGAAGTATTGAGTTCTGTATTGAACTTATACCGGGTACCGTACCGATCACCAAGGTTCCCTACAGAATGGCCCCCACAGAACTATTGGAATTGAAGGAACAAGTTCAAGAGCTCGAGAACCTAGGTTTTGTACGTCCAAGTACATCGCCTTGGGGAGCACCGGTGTTATTCGTGAAGAAGAAGGACGGGACACTCAGATTGTGTATCGACTATAGAGAATTGAACCGAGTAACTATCAAGAACAAGTATCCCTTACCTCGGATTGACGATTTGTTTGATCAACTACAAGGAGCTACGACATTTTCCAAGATAGACCTTAGGTCGGGATATCATCAGTTGAGGGTACGAAAAGAAGACATACCTAAGACTGCGTTCAGAACCCGATATGCTCATTATGAATTCCTAGTGATGCCGTTTGGAATGACGAACGCCCCGGCAGTGTTTATGGATCTGATGAACAGAGTGTTCAAACCTTATTTGGATCAGTTTGTCATCGTCTTTATAGATGATATTTTGATCTATTCTAAGTCAGGAGAAGAACACGAGCAACATCTACGGATTGCGATGCAGACGCTCAAGGACCATCAGTTGTATGCCAAATTCAGTAAGTGTGAGTTCTGGTTACAGGAAGTGAAATTTTTGGGACACAAGGTGTCATCTTAAGGAATTTCAGTGGATTCGTCCAAGACCGATGCTGTATCAAACTGGGTTAGGCCGAGCAACCCTACAGAAGTTCGGAGTTTTCTTGGACTCGCAGGCTATTACAAGAGATTCGTTAAGGGATTCTCAAAGATAGCAGCACCTTTGACTGGGTTGACAAAGAAGAATTTGAAGTTCGAGTGGACAGAGAAGCACGAGCGCGCCTTTCTGGAGTTGAAAGAGAGACTCACTACCGCACCAGTACTAGCAATACCCAAGCCTGATGAGAAGTTCACTATCTTTAGTGACGCATCATATCAAGGGTTAGGGTGTGTACTTATACAAGATGGCAGGGTGATTGCCTATGGATCCAGACAGCTGAAGCCGAATGAGTTGAACTATCCCATTCATGATTTGGAGTTGGCAGTAGTAGTTTTTGCACTCAAGATTTGGAGAAACTATCTCTATGGTGAGAAGTTTGATTTGTTCTCCGATCACAAGAGCCTAAAGTATTTGTTCACACAGAAAGAGTTGAACATGAGGCAACGCAGATGGATGGAACTGATCAAAGATTATGACTTCACATTAGAATACCACCCGGGTAAAGCCAACGTGGTTGCCGATGCGTTGAGTCGACAGACTCGTGAGACGATTGCCTCCTTGATGGTTAAAGAGTGGCGAGCGTTGGAGACCTTGGCAGAGTTCGATGTACAGAGTGCTGAAGGAGGAAAAGGACAACTTTTTGGATGTCTTATCCTACAGTCTGTTCTTATCGACCGCATTATTGGGGCTCGGAAAGGAGATGAGAAGTTTCAAGTTTGGTTCGTGAAGATGTCAAAAAAAGACCCGACAGAATGGAAGGTGGGAGTCGATGGAGGGTATCGTTGCAGGAATAGATTATGTGTGCTAGGTGATGGAGAGCTAAGGAAGGATATCCTGGAAGAAGCACATAAGTCGAGATATACAGTTCACCCAGGAGGAACAAAGATGTACAAAGATTTGAAAAGAAATTTCTGGTGGGAAGGTATGAAGAAGGATGTGGCCGAATTTGTATCCAAGTGTTTGACGTGTCAACAAGTCAAAGTCGAACATCAGAGACCGTCAGGATTGTTGCAACCGCTACCTATTCCTGGTTGGAAGTGGGAGCACATTACGACGGATTTTGTAGTAGGATTGCCCCGGTCGCAACAGAATCATGACGCTATTTGGGTAATCGTGGATCGATTGATGAAGTCTGCTCATTTCATCGCTTATAGTATGACATACCCGGTAGAGAAGATGAGCCGGATGTACATACAACAAGTTGTGCGACTTCACGGTGCACCTGTGTCGATTGTATCAGACCGTGACGCACGTTTTACCTCTGGATTTTGGGAAAGTCTGCAAGAAGCTATGGGAACCTCGCTCAAGATGAGTACTGCTTTTCACCCTCAGACAGATGGGCAAACTGAGCGTGTTAACCAGATCATGGAGGATATGCTCAGGGCTTGTGTGATCGATTTTGAAGAATCTTGGGAGACACACTTGCCGTTGGTTGAATTTGCCTATAACAACAGTTATCACGCGAGTATCGGTATGGCTCCGTTCGAAGCATTGTACGGACGACCATGTCGTTCTCCATTGTGTTGGGCAGAAGTTGGGGATACAAAATTGTTGGGACCAGATTTGGTTAGAGAAACCAACGAGAAGATTTCTTTGGTCAAGGAAAGGATGAGAACCGCTCAAAGCAGGTATAAGAGTTATGCTGATCGACCCCGGAAAGATTTGGAATTCAGTGTTGGAGATCACGTACTCCTTAAGGTTTCACCGACGCGAGGAGTGGTACGCTTTGGTCTCAAGAGAGGGAAGTTAGCTCCGCGTTTCATTGGACCATTTGAGATTTTGGATCGTGTCGGGAAAGTAGCTTATTGACTGGCGCTACCACCGAAGATGTCTGGGGTTCACAACGTGTTTCACGTGAGTATGTTGAGGAAGTACATACGAGACCCCTCACATGTGGTTAGTTATGACGATATTGAGACGAGTCATAACGTTTCTTACAAGGAGAGACCTGTGAAGATTCTAGATCAGAGTATCAAGAAGTTGAAGAATAAGGATATTCCGTTGGTAAAGGTTCAGTGGAATCACCATGACGAGAGCAAAGCCTCGTGGGAAGTTGAAGCTGATATGAGGAAGAAGTACCCGGAGTTATTTCAGGACTAGTTAGTCTTGATTTCGGGGACGAAATCCTGTTTAAGGGAGGAAGGGTGTAATAACCTGCATTTCCATTTAATTTTAAATTACATTTTCATATTTAATTGGTAATTGCATTGTCCTATTTAATTTCATTTGGTATTGACTGCTTCATTTAATTACATTTTCCATGTTCTAAATTTTATTCCTTGATTTATTGCAAGCTAAGAATTCTTTTGGGGTTAAATTGTAATTTTACAAAATTAGTAATACCTGTGTGGATTTCAAAATCTATATTTCAAAATGGTGGAAATGTTTACTTTTAACTCAATCAGTATTTTTATGAAACCAAGAAATCAACTCTTAAGTTAAAATGAAATTCCTGTATTTTTGTGGTGACCACCGCGCCCCGAAAATACCAGTTTATGTCCAAAATTGTCCGCGCTGTGCTAAACTTCCACAGATGTTGGAAGTGACTGATTTGGACAATTGCTTTATTTCTAATTATGGCAACTCATCATTAGTTAAGGCAATGTTTGGGAATGTTTAACTTGTATGTGTTATTGTGGTGCCATAAGCTAAAATGCCAAACATCTTGCAATTGGCCCCTACTACTCTATATTACCCCTTCACCATCTGAGAATGCATACATAGGATATATCTGTGCATATATGCTATATACGTATGTATATATGCTGTCATTTTAGAAGGATTAAGGTTTTGTTAACTTAATTAGAGAGTGCTAAGTGAGTTTTTAATTTTTACTTGGTCACCAAGTTCCTCCTTGAGGATTCTATTTATACATGCTCAAGCTCACACTACCTGCACATTTTGCAAAACAACATTCAGAGAGTTAGTACAGGGAATTTCAGAGAGAGAAGACTCAATCACCATAGCTTGCAAGTTTCTATTGGCTTTCTTGATTTCTTATCTTTCTCAACTTAATCTCTAAGGCTTCAAATCAGTGAGTATTTCTAACTCACTCTAAATGTAATTTTATACTTAGTTACTGAGCTTGTGTATGTATATTTGAAGCACCATTGCTAAATTCGTCCATGGAAGCTTGAGCTTCAAAAATCACCATTTTCCAAACTCAATCATAATTCGTTTTTAGAGATGAATATGGAAGATTATACCTCATTGATGATATGTCTAAAGTTTTAGAACCCAATTCGTTCATATAAGAAAGTATATTGAAAATGAAGTTTGGACATGTTTTAGTTTTTCCTAAAATTGGAGAGCTATGGATCAAATGGTGTTAAATTAATCATAGATTCTTAATCCTCGTTGAAAAAGGAAAAGATCCATATATAACATGATAAACATACTTACAGATTTGAAATGGGTCAATTTCAGACCCTGCTTTCTGAAACAGAGCAGTTTCTGCGGAGAAGATGAAGCCTCAGCTTCACCTCGCGCCACGATCGCGCCCGCGAGAATCGCGCGAGCGGCCCGGGCGAGCGACCCCTCGCGCGAGCGACCCGCGCACGCGAGGTATGCTTCCCCAGGCAGAAAGGAAAGTTTGTATATATAAATGAAAAATTAGGCTGGTCGCGCGAGCGAGGGTCGCGCGAGCGATTCGCGCGCGCGACCTTGGCTTTCTCAGGCAGACAGAAAAGTTTACTTATAAAATTAAAAGTGGGCATATCGCGCGAGCGGCCCGCGCGAGCGACATTTCGCGCGAGCGGCCCGCGCGCGCGAGTTCTGACAGTTTCTGTTTTTGTCTGTTTTGTGTTTAAGGTCTGATTGGTTCAACATTTTAAGTACTGTTAAGGTTCTGTTTTGGGAATTTAGTTAATCAGAACTCTAATTGGTTATGTTGGAATGATTAAAACATTGTAGTATGACTTATCAACCCCCGTACGCGTGTTGTTCCTTTATTTTAGTATTTTGCTTTGGTTCAAGTGCATATCATTCATGTGGGGTCAGTGGTACATGCATGGGGGTGTCAGTCTGTGTGGAAAAGAGTAATGGTAGTGTGGAAAGAGTATGAGTTTGAGTTGTGGTTGTGGTTATGGTTTGAGTTTGAGTTCTGGTTGTGGTTATGGTTTGGGTTGTGGTTGTGGTTGTGGTCGTGGTTGTGGTTGTGGTTGTGGTTGAGATTGTGGAGAGGGTATCTTTGAAATGCGACGGTGGCAAATATGGACACTCCCTGACGCCCATGGAAGCGTTAAAGTGTGTGACGCCGAACTTGGACACTCACTGGCACCCATGGTAGTGCTAAAGTGTGGCCTACGGACACTCCCTGATACTCGAGTCTGGATACTGTGTGAGGGGTTGCCCCGGTATTTGCATGGCGGTTAGGGTATTCAAAGTGTGAGGCATTGGACACTCCCTGGTACCCCGGACCAAAGTGTGAGGCAAACTGGACACTCCCTGGCGCCCCGTTACTAAAGTGTGGCTATCTGAGTGTTTCAAAGATACCAGGAGTAGGATAGTGGGATGTTGTGGCTGTCGAGAGAAAAGAGTCGGCAAGATGAGTGTGGTGCATTGTTCTCATACACGGTCCCATCTGTGTAGATTTACCCTCTTTAAATAATGTTGTGGTTGTTTTCTAAACGAGCTCTTTAATTATAATTATAAACTTGTGGATTTAATTTGGAATTGGAAAAAGGTAAGTTGGTATGTTTTACATTCAAAGTCATGTTTTTAATACTCACCAGCTTCTTGAAGCTGACGACGTTGATGCGTCCTGGACATTCGTGTTCAGGCTTTTCAGGTTATAACCAGGAGGAATCATATGACTATACGAATTGAGAATGGCCGCTTTTGGAATAAGAGAACTGTTCATTAAATATATGCTTTAAGTTTATCTGTTTAAGTTTTAAACTATTTTGTTTTAAGGATGACTATAACAGACACTAAGTTATTATATTATTTTCAAGGCGGTCTGTGCCTTAGTTGACCCCGGTTCATAAGATGTAATAAGTTAGAAAATTTTTGTAAGCCTTGATTGCTTTACTCTAATTATTATGTTTTGCTGTTCGACGTTTGGGACGGAATCGATCCTTCAAACTGTCGCGACCTACGGGTCCATAAAGGAAATTAAACGCTTTCCTTATTTATGCTACGTCGGGGCGTGACAGATGTCATCAACAAGACAACAACAAATCAAACAGGTGATCAAACATATATAAACCAACAAGTTCACCAGCATTCATTGTCACAGGTGACAACAAAAAATATATCAAACCCTACTGAAGATTCAAAGGGCAAGCACTAAAATGAGAAAGGCTTTTAGACTCGTGATGCTAAACGACACATTCTAAAACTAAAGCACAGACTAGAAAGTGCTTCGAAAGCTATCAGCAGGTGCTCGGAGCCAGAGCCCAGCATGTTCGCCCACTTCAGAGTCTTTGCCTTTAGATAACAAAAAGTGTCCACCCCTTAGGTCGCCAAACTACGACGAGAGTATTGCCTTTTGAAGTGGCAGTCGCGTAGGGCGACCGGAATTACGCCTTGACCAAAACAAAAAAGCATATGATCATAACGATATCAAGCTCCCAAACTTTCACCTATTAAAAGTCTGATTCACATCAAGATGAACTAGAAGTTCCCGAACTAGGTGATCTTGAAGTGTCACAAGAAAGATGGAAGCAAACTAGGAAACATACCTAAAATAAGAGTTATAACAAACTTACGTCACAAACGAACCACAATTAACAAAAGTGTTCAAGGAAGCACATTGAAGTTTCTCAACAGAATGGAGAAGACTCTACTGAAGCTGCCGCACCAACCGAACGTCATCTCAAAACAAACGATCACCAAGAATTCTCCTCTACTCAAAGCAAAGATGAAATTAAAAGATCATAATGATCTCAAACAAAGCACAATCACAATAATCTCGTAAAAGGGTGAGGAAAAAGGACTCACTGATCACAATAAACAGGGAATGCACCAAGCGCATGAACTAAACTTGTCAACAATGACATCAATAATATATCAAGATGATATAAAAATAAAAACTAGAGGTCTGTCCAGCTATTGAAAGGCAGTAACTCCAACATAATTGACCCAGGAAGTCTAAAATCACAAGCGTAGAATCTCACAGGATCCACTCCTAAACATAAAGAAATCAAAATTACTAATAAGATAGCATACCCTAGGCATACTCCTAACACTAATACAGAAATAAGGTGGATGGCGCCAAATAGATACTCTTATTCAAATAATATAGTGAGAGATAAATCAACGGAATTAAATGATGAAACTAAATACAATCTAATGGATAATTCTTAGAATCAACTAAAAATCTTCCCCTGCGGCTTAAATGTAAGGTCAAAGAAATAACAACGGTTCACATCGATAGGCCACAAAATTAGGCAACATCAATATGCAATTGCTAGAAAGTCCAAATAACATAAAAATTGCAACAACGTCCATTAACAAGGACAAGGTAAGCTTGAGTTCAACATGAAATAGAATTGGAGAACTCAATCAACTATATGGAAAATGATCCTTACAGTCATAGCAAAAGATACATCTAATGCAGATTTACACAAAAATTTTGCACAATCTAACAATACGGTAATATGTGAACGACAATGGTATTCAAGGTATAAAAGATCACACAAATGCAAAACAACAAGCCCTTAAGGTATACAATAAGATGCAATCGAATTTAAGCCTTAGCGAACAGTAAATTAAGGCTGCCAACAATAGAGATCCACAACACATAAGAGATCATACTCCCAAAAATCGGTATGATCTTAAATTCACGGAGATTAAGTTATCAAAAATCTCAACAGCAAATCATCTAACAACATCCATCCCTCAAGAAGTAGGGAAAGATCCGAGTGTTCAACAACTCAAGTTCAAATTCAACGAAATAAATTCCAAGAATTTAATAAGGCAAAACAATCGGAGAAAGATCGATTCAAGAATCAACGAGTCCAAAGAAAAAGGTCATCATAGCACTATAGTGCGATATACCTAAGTTCAAAACATAAGGGTAAACTAGTTTGAAATCAACAACCCTCAATCACAATAATCGAATCAACAGGGCACAATGTGCTTTCAAGAAAAGACTTAGAACAATGGAACCACAACGCTCTAGCAAGAGTTCAAAGATCATCATAAGGATCAAGAATAAACCTACTTCCAAGAAGTACAATAGAAACGAGAATCCATACTTACTCACAAGGGAAGAAACACCAGAAAATACGTGTTTTTAAGGCCAACGTAGCATTAATCACACAATGTTAACAACGAATCCTCAATGAAAATCATAATGAAAATTGATAACGATCGATAAACAACTTATAGAAAATATTTCACCAATCAATAGGATACGAATTCTCAAAAGAAGAGACGATCCTCAGAGTCGCAGAATTCACTCAAACGTGAAAATCACTGAATTAAGGAATGAACAGACTTAGAATAACACAAATCTATTCCCCACAAAAGCTAGAATCCTCATAACGATTCACACGATAGGATTTGATCATATGCAATGATCACATAGAGAAACGACAATTTGATTGTGAAAATCTTAGCAATTACCAAAAATTTTGGTCAATTGACCAACCTCATGATAGAAAACTTGTAATCTACTTAGAAGAGTAATTACAATGTCAAACTGACATCCGAACGATGAAATTCTCACAAGACAAGGAGTATGACAGTCATATAAGAAGGAAGAACTACTCCAACGATAAACAAGAAGCATTCGTAGCCACATGAAATATACATGGACTACCAGACACAATCGAGGGCTATCAAGAAAGAATACTCTCATAAAAATCAACATAGCCTTTAGAGAGGCTCTGTATCACATGTAAAATAAAACTCATGCCACCTGAAGGTAAGCATCTCAAGAATGTATGCGAAAATATAGGAATATCTAAGTCCCAAGACGCAACCTATATAAGCTGTCTAATATTACGTAACACCGCATTATTAGAACCAATAAGCTATTCGTTCAGTTAGAAAACATCTTTCAACTACTTTAAAAGTACATATACATATATGTTTTCAAATATGTGCAGCATATTAACATGTTGGTTTTCACAAGTTCAAAACTTATCTTTCAGATGCCTAAGAAATCTTATTATGAAACGCAGATCAAAGTATCTATGAATACTCATATAAGTTACTTTAAACATGTAAAACATGAAATATTATCTCAACATGCTATTGTTATCAAGCTTAACAATTCGGTGAAATTGAATAAGTAATCACGTAAGCACATAAGCACATTAGCATATTATCACATAATCCTGAAGGCAAGTAAACATACTTTTCATCCTTTCCATTTATAACATGAAAATCTATCACGTAATGTGCTAACCAATACATTATGTTATAATAGTGTAAACATACCAAATATATGCACAAAAGCATATAGGCACGTAATCTCAAAGGCATGCAACACTTATCATGTTTCCTTAACAACTAAAATGCAAAGTACTAGTAATATAAGGCCAATAATAATAATCGAGATCTGTTAAGAATACAATTGGATATAAGGCACTATTCAATACCTAACTATCAACCTTACATGGCGCAGTACGTCGAGTGAATAATCCAAACAAGGAAACCCTCATGCATATACCTTATAACCTTGCATGGTCAATGATTAAGCATCGACAGATAGTCACACCAAGATGTATTACATGTAATACCTGTAATTTCTACGTTCAATAGTATTATAAATTTCCATATCTGGTGTATTATTATATTATTATTTTATTTGTGTGACCGTATCATTGTAATGTAATTACTAATTAGACTATAAGTATCGAACCGACTCGACCGTAATAAGATTAACACAGTCTCGTACCCGGACCCGGACATTAGAAATAATATCCGTTTGCACGTAAACTAGAATCGTCACGCATAACGAGGAACTTATACACGTAAACTGAGGAAGTGGCACAAAACCCGAGGTGGGCTCCACATGGCTGGCCACATGGAAGCTACATGCAACCCCATTGACACATGTCACCACCCCATGTGACACTTGTCCACATATGGGACACTTGTCATTGCATGTGTACATGCAAACATGCATGAAGACACCTCTCCCTCTACCATCTCTATATAACCATGCATATACTCATGCATTTCATTTTCTTTGGCCTAAAAATCTGCACATGGAGAGAAGGCTAGGAGGTTAGAGATACATAGAGAGATAAAAGAGAAGTTAGGAGGAAAATCAAGAGTTGATCCTCCATTTCCTTGTGAGCACCTTCATATACACACTCATATACTTACATCCACACCACCATGGGGACTTAGGAGCTGTGATTATGTCACACCCCGATTTTTTGGAAAGCCAAATAATCAGCATAGAACTAAATCTAGACTATTATTCGACTGCCCAACTATCGGAGTGAATACCACGAAGCCCATCGTAATAAAACTTTTTTAATGGACATAGATGTTCTTAAAAAAACTGGTTAAAACATTTGTAACAAATCTCCATTTATGTTTTTAAAACAAAACCACGACATTTCCATTTAAAAAAAAACACTCATGCGGTTCCGAAAATACTCAAATATATTTGATTAAAGGTACAACTACTGAATCACTTATATTGAAAAGCAGAAGCTGAATAAATATTTCTTAATTCTCATTAAGAATAAAAATCTTTTCATTTACAATTAAAGCTTTGAAAGAATAACCTCTATTACAACCTTTGGTCAGAGCTACTAAACGTCCCAATACCAACTACAATAATGGCCCACAATGCCAAATAAACGAAAATAGCAAATGAACAGTAAAGGTTTTCATGCCCTCAAGCAAACCCATGCAATCCAATAGTCATACCAGCCTACTCCTTAATCTGCAAAACGGCTGCGTTTCCCGAGAAACGCCCCCGCATGATAAACATCACACGGGTCAGCATTGTATAACAACACTGGTATGAGTAAACACGCCCTAGTCTCAAGGATCACTCGTGGTCCCCTCGACTCCAACCCAACAATAATCAATTAACATAATAATACCCAATAAATTTCCCGGAGGTTGGGAATCCGCTAGACTCCCTCCCTCTCTAGACCACAAACACATACAAAGTTGTAGGCAGAATTGTAGTTCCACACGTGAGTGAGGACAAGCGGTAGTTTCCTCGAGTCACGTGGCAGTTTGTTCCACCCACAAAGTAAAAGAAACACTTACTCTTAAATGACATGGTGAGCCAAAGGCTGCATACAATGGTTAGTGGGCCCACCATCCTGCAACTCGAGAGTTAGCACAAATCCTTAGTATCATAATAAACAATTCTTCAATACCAAATTATTTAATCAATTTTCTTCGCATTATACCACGGTAACCATTTCGGGTTTTTAATTTCATGTTTCGCAACAATTTATCCATTTGCATTTAACGCTCTACAATCACTGTCATTTTTTTCTTACCCTAGGTTCCCCACTAACGTCACCCTACTCATGGTCAACTTATTTTTTTTATGAATGATTCATTATTCAATTTCCTAGGTTCACCACTTGGCCACCCTCCATGGTACACCCATACATATATCCCATGTGTGCCCGGACATACTACCAACATCCACTCTGGTGCTAGTTTGGTTGGGGTATCAACCAAACCAGGTATACACACAGAAGGCCAGTCAATATGCCTAGACGTCTAACAAATAAGCCGGGCATAAGGCTTAGGCCAGCTTGATCACGAAGCCACTGGCAAAAGGGTACACTCAGCAAGTCAAGCTACCAAAAAAAACATCAGACAACGGGAAGCGGTGAACACTAAGGAACTTGAAACCACTTTTTTTTTTACCATCTACGTTAATTCACACAAGTACCATTCATGAGGATTTAATCACGTCATTAACCACTTCGAAAATTTATCATTTATTACATGGATTATCATTATCCGATTATTCACAATAAGGCCCTTGCGCCAAACTTCTATTCACGTCTCTAACGTTGTATTTCCACAATCATCATTTAATACCACATATAGCATAAGTTATAGCATTTAAAATCGGCATTCAACAGCACTATCTAAAATTGTCCCAAACAAATCTTATATTAAACAGCTCCAAAACCAGCATGGGTTGAAATTGTTCTTCATAATAATTCCGCACAAAGAAACATCTTTAACAATTTTCATAAACATAATTCGAAATTCGGAGTTAACCTTTACTACTACTGTAATATGAATTTTCTGCCCAAACGGTGCAGAATTGAGAAAAATACCATTAGACGAAAAACGTGTAGAATCGTGTTTTACATTGACTCTCGTGATCAGTTTTACCAAAAACAAAATGTATGAATTAATACGAATTATTTTCTAAAACAGAACTGAGAGTTTTCTTCAATTTTACCCAAATCCGAATTTATGTTAGTCTTCTTTTTTTTTTCTTCAATTTTCTAAATAACTTATATCTAACCTTTGATATATATATAAATGTATATGTATATATCACTATAGATCCGTATTATATAAACACCCATCCATATGATTTATTCAAACTATAATGAACATAAATCGAAAATCAATCAAATTACGAATCAACCCTACAAATCTAATTGTTACTCACCAAATTGGGAAAAGCAAGATGATGATGATGGTGAACTCCCTTTTTTTCTCTTCTCTTCTCTTTTTCTTCTCCTTCTAGGTGACTAGGGTTGCCTCTTCTCTCTTTGTCTCTTGTTCTCTCTCTCTCTCTCTCTCTCTCTCTCTCTCTCTCTCTCTCTCTCTCTCTCTTGAGGCTCCTCTCTTTTTTTTTCCTAACCCTAGGATATGCTATCTAGCTATATGCATATAATACACACACAATATATATATTACTCACACAAATATTAATAATCCCGTTTTTCTTTTTATGGGCTAACAAAAGAGACCCATATGAGCCCAGAATGTAACACAAACCACTAAAATGGCTAGCCCAAAGGGTACTCATACCCCGAGTACTTAATTTCAATACCAGATACACTATTTGACACATTCGCGGGCCTGTAAATACTATATAAAAAAATGCATATCAACCCTTCATTTTTTTTTTATGAATTTAAATTAATAAAATGTAGCATTCAAACTAAAGGGCTCACTAATGATTTAATTTATATGTCCACCACACTTAAAATTTTCAAACACGTTTCTTACATAGGCACCCTCATATAATATTGCTAACTGAAAATAATAATTAAAATAATTATTTACATAGAAATTTTAGGGTTGTTACATTCTCCCCTCCTTCAAGAAATTTCATCCCGAAATTTGTAGCAACGGTAAATACACAATTCAGTCATAAATAAAGTTAGGCACGCAATTTCATACAAATCATTGATTACGTTTAACTCTCAACTATACAAGACTTAGTACGTCGAGTGAATAATCCAAACAAGGAAACCCTCATGTATATACCTATAGTCTCGTATAATCGATTGTTAAATTCTAACCAGAACTAAAATATAACACAATATAACTAGTCATTTCACATATACTTAGACCTTACAAATAATTTCAACATACAGTGATGCAATTCACGAATATAGTCTATGTACATGCACATGTTTACTTCTTACCGTACCCCGCACTACACCTCCAATTACCTACCGCTTCACCCAAGTCCGAGAAAATACTGACATTGAAGATAAAGAAATTTTCGTCCGATGGTAAGCCTCGTATATAATCAATACTCACCTGAGATTCATAATATAATCTTGGCAGATAGAAGAAGGCCACTGATTTGATAGATACTCCAGATAGAATTCCAGAATATTGATAATAATAATGTATTCATATGAATAAAATGAGCTGGTTGTAACAGCAGAATACCCGAAGAAATAATCAGTTTTATAAGAACTCCAGAATATCCATAATGATAATATTGTGTTAGATGCCCAGTTGATAATAGAAATAAGAAAACCCGTAAAAATAAAGAAATCCCAATGACAACTGATCTCTTCCATATAATTCAGAAGTTTAGTAGAATGTCAGTAGATACGCCACAAGAGGTCACCAAGATAAGAGGATTCCCGACTAAGAAATTCCGATGATTGACGTGACTTCCAAATTCCCCCATTACTCCTCATATAAATAAAATGAATGCACTACTATGCAATGTTAAAGAATACTATGTATGACTTCACACAGTTATCATGAAAATTGTAGACAATAAAAGTTAAACAAATCAACAAAACAAAGCACAAAGCTCACACATAACAGAGAAACAGATGTAGCACATACTCAAACTAAATCTCAACCCAAGAAGATTCGCAGCCCTATAGCTCTGAACAAACACAGTAATCCACATTCCGAGGATCACCTAGACTCGCTAAGCTAACCTTAGGCTCTGATACCAAACTGTCACACCCCAATTTTCGAAAAGCCAAATAATCAGCATAGAACTAAATCTAGACTATTATTCGACTGCCCAACTATCAGAGTGAATACCACGAAGCATCGAATGATCATAAACCAAGCAAACAATTCCGTATACAAACCGTCCACATTCTAACTCAAACGTCGCATTCATTTTTCCACGCTTATCAGTCTTATGAAATAATCCATGTTCATTACTTATTAACTTTAAATTTATCTTTGCATTCCCTAACTTCACCACTTGGCCACCCTCCATGGTACACCCACACATATATCCCATGTGTGCCCGGACATACTACCAACATCCACTCTGGTGCTAGTTTGGTTGAGGTATCAACCAAACCAGGTATACACACAGAAGGCCAGTCAATATGCCTAGACGTCTAACAAATAAGTCAGGCATAAGGCTTAGGCCAGCTTGATCACGAAGCCACTGGCAAAAGGGTACACTCAGCAAGTCGAGCTACCAAAAAAAAACATATCACACAACGGGAAGCGGTGAACACTAAGGAACTTGAAACCACTTTTTTTTTAACCATCTACGTTAATTCACACAAGTACCATTCATGAGGATTTAATCACGTCATTAACCACTTCGAAAATTTATCATTTATTACATGGATTATCATTATCCGATTATTCACAATAAGGCCCTTGCGCCAAACTTCTATTCACGTCTCTAACGTTGTATTTCCACAATCATCATTTAATACCACATATAGCATAAGTTATAGCATTTAAAATCGGCATTCAACAGCACTATCTAAAATTGTCCCAAACAAATCTTATATTAAACAGCTCCAAAACCAGCATGGGTTGAAATTGTTCTTCATAATAATTCCGAACAAAGAAACATCTTTAACAATTTTCATAAACATAATTCGAAATTCAGAGTTAACATTTACTGCTACTGTAATATGAATTTTCTGCCCAAACGGTGCAGAATTGAGAAAAATACCATTAGACGATAAACGTGCAGAATCGTGTTTTACATTGACTCACGCGATCGGTTTTACCAAAAACAAAACGTATGAATTAATACGAATTATTTTCTAAAACAGAACTGAGAGTTTTCTTCAATTTTACCCAAATCCGAATTTGTGTTAGTCTTCTTTTTTTTTTCTTCAATTTTCTAACTAACTTATATCTAACCTTTGATATATATATAAATGCATATGTATATATCACTATAGATCCGTATTATATAAACACCCATCCATATGATTTATTCAAACTATAATGAACACAAATCAAAAATCAATCAAACTACGAATCAACCCTACAAATCTAATTGTTTACTCACCAAATTGGGAAAAGCAAGATGATGTTGATGATGGTGAACTCCCTTTTTTTCTCTTCTCTTCTCTTTTTCTTCTCCTTCTAGGTGACTAGGGTTGCCTCTTCTCTCTTTGTCTCTTGTTCTCTCTCTCTCTCTCTCTTGAGGCTCCTCTCTTTTTTTTTTCCTAACCCTAGGATATGCTATCTATCTTTATACATATAATACACACACAATACATATATTACTCACACAAATATTAATAATCCCGTTTTTCTTTTTATGGGCTAACAAAAGAGACCCATATGAGCCCAGAATGTAACACAAACCACTAAAATGGCTAGCCCAAAGGGTACTCATACCCCGAGTACTTAATTTCAATACCAGATACACTATTTGACACATTCGCGGGCCTGTAACTACTATATAAAAAAATACATATCAACCCTTCATTTTTTTTTTATAAATTTAAATTAATAAAATGTAGCATTCAAACTAAAGGGCTCACTAATGATTTAATTTATATGTCCACCAAACACTTAAAATTTTCAAACACGTTTCTTACATAGGCACCCTCACATAATATTGCTAACTGAAAATAATAATTAAAATAATTATTTACATAGAAATTTTAGGGTTGTTACAGATTATAAGTCCTAGAAGTCCAAGAACATTCCTAGAAGAAAGAAAAGTTAAGAAGTTAGAAGAAGAAGGAGTTTCACCATTGAAGCTTGTGTTCAAGCTTCCTAAGCTCAAATCCAAAGCCCAAGCTCAATTTCAAGTTTAGGTGAGTATTCTAACTCACTTTGGAACCTATATAGTATATAGTAATGTTTGGTAAGTGTTTGATGTTGTGTTTTGAGGTTCTATGCAACATGCAAGTCAAATCTTTAAATCTGAGAAACAGAAACCTCTATCAAAATGTAGTTTAGTAAAATGAGTGTTTTAAGCAGCTCTGAAATCTGAATTAAGCTAGGTTTTTTTTGTGGAGAAATCTACCTCATTTATCTACAAATAACTCTTCTATAGATTAGTCTAAATATCACTCCTTCATAGGTGAAATGTATGTACAACGTAGTATTATCAATCTGAGAAGCAGAAACTTCTAGCAGAATGTTGTTTAGCAAAATGAACATTTTGAGCAGTTCAAAAATAGGAATGAGGCTAGGTCTTTTTTGGAGAAAGCTAACTCATTTTCTACAAATAAATCTTCTATAGCTCAGTCTAAAAATCAATACTTCATAGGTGAAATGCACATGCAACGCAGTACTATAAATCTGGAACAGAGCAGTCCGAAAATATAGAAATGTCTAAGTAAAATAAATATTTTGAGCAGCTCAAAAATGTAATTGAAGCTAGAGTTTTTTGTACACGAAGCTAATCCAATTATCTACAATGTTATAGTTTTGAGTTTGATCTACAAATCAATTTATCATGCCCAAATAAATCATATCAATGCAGTCGACATAGTAAAATTAATTCCTGGCAGATTGTATAACTACTTGTATGATGTGTTTATTGATGATGCTTGCTTTCCGATACCTGTGTGGTTATGGATATCTTGTGCTATGGTAGTGCTATTGAGTAGATGAGTATGTTAAGGGTCTATGTAGTTTTGTTAGTTTTATAGACATGATAATGAACCCATGCATGTATTAATATTACAAGTATAACCAAGATGATGCTTTGAAATCTTAACATAAGCTTGAATTAGTTGGACATAGACCCAGGCTTGGATATATATATATATATATGGAGTATCTACACTATTGTAGACATGTTATACCACTAATACGAGTATATAGTTTGTGTACCCTGAGCTTAAATGATTGTACATTGCATAAAATAGAGGATTTGAGAATCTGGTGCCAGAAACCGATTTATAGGAGAAACCAGTTTCTGGGAAGTTTTTTCGAGAAAATTTTCCTTAAGGAACTATTAAAGTTGTAAGTTGAACGACGACGTTAATTCTGACTTCATGGGTATATTATGACATAAAACAGAACAACGGACGTAGGAACGCAACCTTGTATGTATAAATGAAAGTTATTAACAAATTAAACCACAGAACGAGTGACGCGAATGCGGTCAAGGATATGTAAGGATTGATTGTGCTTGGTTAAGAGTAGTGTATGTCAAGGATAAATGTTGGATAGGTAAACCAATCCACGGAGGCCGGGATAGTGAGCAAAGGATTTGTTTGATGGGTTGTGAAGTGATGAGTATTGTGTATTCTTTCGAGTCTTCGTGACGAAAGGGGGGGTACTGTTAACGCTTCGGTTCTTCGTGATTGCAAAGTGGTGCTTCTTAGAGTGAAGACTCCTTTCGGTTCTTAGTGATGGAATGGATGTCCTTGCACTCCATAAACGCTTCAGTTCTTCATGATGGCAAAGTGGTGTTTCTTAGACTGAAGACTCATATCAGTTCTTAGTGATGGAATGGATGTTCTTGCACTCCGTAACGCTTACGGTTCTTCGTGACGAAGCGGTGATTCTTTGAGTAAAGACTCCTTTCAGTTCTTCACGAGGAATTGGATGTTCTTGTACTCTATAACGCTTTTGGTTCTTCGTGACGAAGCGGTGATTCTTTGAGTAAAGACTCCTTTCGGTTCTTCGTGAGGAAATGGATGTTCTTGTACTCCGTAACGCTTTCGGTTCTTTGTGGCAAAGCGGTGATTCTTTGAGTAAAGACTCCGTTCGGTTCTTTGTTATGGAATGGATGTTCTTGCACTCCGTAAACGTTTCGGTTCTTCGTAACGAAACGGTATTTATTTGAGTGAAGACTCCTTTTGGTTCTTCATGATGGAATGTATATTCTTGCACTCCCTAACACTTCGGTTCTTCGTGATGAGGCGGTTGTTAAAAGATGTTTTGGTTGGTGGAAGGTGTTTTATTAAATGAAAGATGGTTTAGTTAGTAAGAGATATTTTTTTGGGTTAGTAAATGATGTCGGATGTTGGCAACGGATGATAGTGGCGTTAAGAATGTCGAGACGAGTTTTCTCAGTTGGACGTTTTCTTTTCAAACACGTGGTCGAGTATATTGGTAGTTATAACCTTACATTGAAAACTCAAAGTTCTTAAAAGACGTGTTAAAAAGTAATAAGGGTATCTTTGTTGTGTTTTACTATATACGTTCCATTTGATTTAGTTTTCTTACTCAGCTTTCATAAGCTAACGATGTTCATGTTGCTTGACATTCCCATGTCCAGCTTATCCAGGTCACAAGAACACAGGCTATGGAGCTACTCAAGAATATAACGTGGACGAAGATTATACTGAAGAGGATTATGGTTATGCGAGTTAGGAAGAAGACCAGTAGCTTCCCTTTGTAAATATTTTTGTTGTAATTAGAAGACTTATCATAGTTTTGTAATAGTTTTTGTAAGGCCGAGAGCCATAAGATTCTTATGTATTTAATTAGCCAGTACCGTTGTAGCCTTTCATTGTAATATATTCCAGTAATAGATGTTGTTTTTACCCTTTTGTCATAGCATTTAGTTATTATTATTTTGGTCTTGGACAATTCGGTACTTCCACCAGTAATGTGCCTCAGGGTCCAAGATGAAAATTTTAAATTTTTCCATATTTTGGCTACGTCGGGGCGTGACAGGTATTTTTGGTATCAAAGCCTAGGTTTAGGCTTTTACCGTCTGTCCAACACACTTAAGCTATAAACCGTAAGATTTCTTAGACCAATACTGGTCATAGTTAGTTTTGTTAAGAAGGTAAGTTATGGAGCCATACATAATACTAGGCGTCTTCGAAGGATATAAGGTTAGCCGTTAGACGATAGACGCTTAGTTTATGGGGATGGCTTCCTTAGATTTTTTTTAGATCGACTTGTTATATCGACAAGATGTTTAGGCTTTGACGAATTTCCTGAGACGAATCTCGGAACAGTCACCTTATCCTAGAGTCTAGAAAGACTGAGGATAAGATACTTCATCACCTTAAATTACATGTTAGTTGAGTGGTTCCACTTGTAAGTTATTTAACGTCATAGCACGAAACTTAGAAATAAAAATTCCCTAGTCGTCTATAGAAATACAAATAGGCCTTGTGGATAGATAGACACCTTATACGCTTGGATTGCTCAATATTGCTTAGATAGTATGCGATGTACGAAATAGGATAAGTTGGGATAACCTTATGGACACCAACTCATACATAAGAACACGCAAATCTTTGCAACGTCTGCTACACTTGCAATCTGCCAGGACACATGCACAAAGATTGTCAAACTCCCAAGATCTACCGCCGACCATATTTCGATTGCTAGTACAGCAGTAAGAAGGGGTCATCTTCTCAAGGACTATTGGATGCTGAGGGCACACAACAACAATGCTTTTCTATAGCAAGGAGCCCATGAGATATTGACTTAATTAAATACCTGAGTCGATGGAAAAGACGTAAAACTGGAACGTACCTTTAACAGAATGAACGACCTTATAGATTGCTAACATCGACCACGTTCAATCACAACGAATGACTCGCATTGGGAACATTAGTAAAGATGAGTACTGCATTCCAACTTGAAGCCAATGATCAGATCGCACAGGGCCTACCAAGAGAAGACACGTTTTGGGTTTACAACATCCTGTGCACGTTATAAATTAAAACCATATAAGGCTGAGTAATTAGATCCATCTCTCTGATTTAACTCCTTTTGGGTAAACCCATTATTTTTCTATCATTTGTTGCGTTAGATCAATTATTCTTATGATGAACCTTGGGATATCCTTTATTGTTCCACTACTTGACAGTTATTCATTGTCCCCTCTGATTTCACTTAACAAGATTTTGGATCATTCTAATCAATGATAAATCCAATTGTAAATTCATTTGCTTTCTAATGCTATAAGTCACCTCTTTGGACTTATCCTCATGTAAATCGATTCCAACAATTCATTTATAAACCACTCACTGTAAGTCATTTGGACTTATGATCTATTAAATTAATCTTTATGAATCGTTTAGACTGTCAACCGTTTGACCAACTCTTGCAAGTGCATATCCCTTGACATTATTGCAAAGGAGCTCTATGTATTTGTTCAACTAAGGAACTCAAGCATATTGCACCCCTTTGTAAACTAGTCTTCATTTCCTTTCATTTCATGCATTCTTCTTAACTTTTATCATTAAGACTTCACCTAAATTATTGGCTCATGAGACAAGAATTCTTATGTCCTACCTTGAAGGCCTTACGCCTTTAGTCATTGCATTACTATGATTGTCCTATAGTAATCATCTGATGATCATTCTCAGATACTCATTCTATACATTGTGATCCTACAAGTGAGTAATCACGAACCTCTTCGTTTCTAACTCAGTACACCATAAGTATTCATTTTGTTATGAATTTAACTCCTTATAAGTGAATTCAATCCTACTCCAACTATGAGTAATACCTTATATGCTATGTATTAATTAATGCACAAGGAAATTGCTTAACGGCTTGTGTCATCGCCTACGATGCTGAAACTCCACAACGATTTCATGTTGACATGTAAAGGAACTCAATCACAATAACACGCTTAAGAGGACGCTATGACCCCTACAAGTTATAGAAGACAATCATGAGAGCAACTAGGCATCTCAACCATCACATCAAGAAGCTGGGAGGTAAGAATCTTGTCGATTAAAGATGCAGAAGAAACAAACCAGTGACACCAACAACTACTATAATGCAGTCCACAATCACTACAGGAAACTCTAGGTATATCAAGAACAAGTGCCCCCTTCCTAGGATAGACGACTTATTCGACCAACTCTAGGGAACAAAATGTTGGGTTTGTGCCCTCAAACCATTACTTTATGTATGAGACATTAGCATTATAATATATTGATATCAGCTTTACATTTCATTGTGTATGTTTCTTTCATGAGATGATTGTTTTATCCTTAAGTATCATAGTAAGCAATTCGTGTGTGTATGAGATACACACAAGTGAGATACGAATTACTATTCTTTGATACTTAGAATATGTCACAGTGGATGATGAGACTGGATACCTCATCAGGTCTACACTGTAGCATAATTAACTACCATTGGATGGAGTGATTAATCTCAATCACTAGAGTGTAGCTCTTAGTTGATATGCTAGTGCTTATAGTGCATTGACGGACCTGAGCTTTCCTATTGACGCTTAAGGCTGTCAACAGTCAATAGGAACTCATAACTTGTATAAGGTACGTGTTCTCAATCTTGAGATGATTATGAACACAGACTATGGATATGGCTGCTTTGACTTACCAATCAGTGAGGTCTATAGAAGATCAACACCTGGGTATCTTGGGTATGTCATGTCCATAGGGTTGTGAACATTTATTGTCAAGATAGAATCTACCCTCTGATTCAGAGTAAGCATTCCCTTGAGAATGTCACCAAGTTGATTACTGAGTACTGCAGTCTTGTTGATAAGAGTTATCAACATGTTTGGTAATCATGAGTAGTGAATGAGACTCAAGGAATACAAGAAGTAATCATGATTCAGGTTGACAGTAACAGTTATTCGACTACCTGAATATGATTACGAATGCTGACGGTAGAGGGACATTAGTACACCATACAAGTCTAGTTATCGCTTCGGATATGTTCTTTTGCGTTGGAGTTCAGTTATCGTTTTATAGTGGAATAAACGTTAACTGACCAGTTAGTTAGTTTGCTGATCAAAGAGTTTGGTCATGGTAATTAACAAACTGGTCTGAGCCAACAATAAAGAGCCTAGGAGGTCCCACTCTTAGCTCCGCTAGGATGCTTGGAAAGACACTTGAGGAAGCTGTTAAGACAAGTTCGATCGATTGAAGTATGTTCGATCGATTGAAGTCAGCAGGTTCGATCGATCGAGAATGGCTTGATCGATCGAAGGTTCGATCGATCGAAGTCACTTCGATCGATCGAAGGTTCGATCGATCGAAGTCACTTCGATCGATCGAAGTCTAGGTCGGTTCTGGAAATCTATAAATAGGGCAGCTGCATTCTGGAAGTAAGTGATCGTCGTTTTTATACGCAGAAGCTGCAGAAACTATCATAGTCTTCCCAAAACCTTCCTATCCTCTCTGTTAGGGTTCCCACGAACCCTAGTCTTTCCGGCAGGCATCCGCAGGAGTCATAAGGGTGAAGATCATCTAGTGGAGGCTGCTGGAAGTTAAGGTTTCAGAATTGGGTTCAAGACACTAAGGTATAATTCTTGCACCCCTTGTACGCATCTATGGAATTGACGAGTAGTAGATCTTGGAATACCAAAAGTTTTATAACTTAACCTATTTCCGCTGCGTGTTTAAACTCTAACTTTAAACCACATTTTCCTTCAATTGGTATCAGAGCCACGCTCGTTTGGATCTATAGATGCGTTCTTGGAACCCTAGTTTTGATTTGCATGTTGATTTTAGAACTGTTTTCGAAACTGCATCGTCACAGATCTGTTTCTGCAGTGTTATCGCAGCAGAATACAAAACTGTGATTGCATAGGATGCAAGGTGGGTTCGATCGATCGAACTTGTTTCGATCGATCGAACATTCTGTTCTCAATCGATCGAACAGTCTTCGATCGATCGAACCTTCTGGTATTCGATCGATCGAATGAAGTTCGATCGATCGAGATAGATACTTTGTCAGGTTCTCTGTTTCACAGTTTTAAAGTGTTTTGAAATTAAAAACTTTTATTTTAAAATATTCTGTAAAATTTTCAAGTCATTCTGTGAAACAGAATGTTCAAGCGATTGAACAGTGTTCAATCGATCGAAGGTTCGAGCGATCGAACGGTCTTCGATCGATCGAACTGTGACAGAGAAGTAAGATGCTGTTTTAAGTTCTAATTCAGTTTGTAAAGTGTTTATATACTGTGTGAATCAATTAAGTGTTCCAATAGTTACATATATTTGTTATGTATGTATGGATGCGTGTACGACTAACCCTTTTGCAGAAAAATAAGTCGCTATCTCCCATGGCACCAAGTCGTTTAATATATTTATATTTAAATTGTTTGAGATTGGTACATGTTGTAATTTATTAATGGTTTGGTTTTAAGGCGTATGTAAAGGGCGCTGCGGCTTCAATCCTACGAAAAGGAAAGTCGCACCGGTTTCCCTAGCCTTTTATTTCTTTTTTGCTATTTCCTTTTTCTAGATAAATTGTAAGCTTCAAAAGAAGCATAGGTCCAATGTAATAGAATTAGAAATTCCATGAAGATGGAGCAAGGAGCCGTTGTCCATAAAGATGGAGCCGGAGGCGACCAAACCAAGAAGGTGGTTCTATGGAAATAGAGTCATGGGAGATAGAGGCATTGTTTGAATGCCTATATTTCATTTTAGTTTTTTGTTTTATGTGCTTGTTTTGTGATTGACGTATAATACATTGTTGCATGCACTTAAAACAAGTTTTCTAAAATAAAATTCAAAAACCGTTTTCAACACATTAGTAAACATTGGATGTTTATGGGTAGTGTGTGGAAACATTTTTCAAAAGCAAAATCCTTAATTTACTAAATCTAGTGGGAGAGGGTCTTATCAAATAACACCCACGATCTTCCATTAATGGTTCATTGTAAGATGAGTAGTGTATTCTGTGTCACCTCGCCAGGGGTGATCATTCCATACGGAGGGTACACTGCTCATTGGTTACTAGATGTGAACTTCCTATGGATAGGATCAATCAGACGTGTTAGAGGGTGACCACCACACGGAGGCGCTACTTGAGACGGTTGTGATTGGATCCTAGTTAATGGTACACACTAGCTAAGCTATGGATAAGGGATCCCACACGGGGCATTATTCAGAAACTTAGAGATCAAATAGGTTCGGGAGTCATGGCTATTTTGCAAGAGTTGCATAGCGGATAAGTCATGATAAATCGAAAGATCGAACATTGACCACCACACGGAGGCTTTATCCTTTCGTTTCGATATTCCGGCGACTTTGGTTTTAAATAAGAGTTTTAAGGATTCTTTTATTTCAAACTGTCAATTCTGATATCCATAGTTATTTTGTTTGTTTGATTTTCAGTAATCATAATGTCTGGATCTGCATTTAGTCCACTTGCCACCATACTCACTCAAAACAAATTAACTGGAAATAACTACACTGAATGGAAACGTAACCTTGACATCGTTTTAACTGCGGAGGATCACATATATGTCCTCACCACCCCAAGCCCTGAAGAACCCGCGGCAAATGCTTCGGCAGCTGCCAGACGCGAGTTCGACAAATAGAAGAAGTCGAATGGAATGGCCCGTTGTTACATTCTGGCCTCAATGGCTGGTGTGTTACAACACCAATTCTAATCGAACGATTCTGCCAGTGACATTATCACATCCCTGAAAAAGATGTTTGGGGAGCATGGCAGGCCTGCCAGACAGGTAGCCATGCAGAAGATAATGAGTGCAAAGATGTTGGAAGGTACTCCAGTCAAAGAACATGTTTTAAAAATGATTGGTTATTTAAACGAACTGGAGACCTTGGGAGCCAACATCGATGCACAGACCCAAGTTGATATGATCCTCAACTCGCTGTCGCCATCATTCGCTCAATTCAAACTTAACTATAATATGAATCAAATGGATTTTTCAATGAGCGAATTAATGAGTTCTTTACTGGCAGCAGAAGGGGTGATCAAACCTGGGGGCAGTGTTTTAAACGTTGAGAAAAGCGCTTCTTCTTCCCGATCTACACCGAAAGGTAAGAAAGGAAAGAAGAAGGCTGGCACTGGTGGTTCAAGCGTTGGACCAGTCCCTAAGATTGCAAAATCTAAGGGAAAAGGTAAGGGCAAAGGGAAGGTGGGTGGCCAAGGCAAAGGAAAGTGTTTCCAATGCGGTGAGAAGGGCCACTGGAAGAGGAACTGTCCAGAATTCTTAGCTACAAGAGTTCAAGGTATGATTGAATCACATGTGATTGAAGTAAGTTTTATTACGGATACTTCAAACACTTGGTGCATTGATTCTGGTGCGACTAACCATATCTGTAATTCATTGCAGGGGTTCAGATCAACCAGGAAATGTAGTGATGGGGAGATCGTACTTACTCTAGGTTCTAGCGCAACCGTATCTGCGGTTGCTATAGGAGTCGTAGTTTTAGAATTTTCAGACAATAAAGTTTTGATTTTATCAGATGTACTTTACGTCCCTTTAATGAGACGTAATTTAATTTCAGTTTCTAATTTAACGAATAATGGTTATTCCTTTCATTTTGGAACTGAAGTTGTCATTAAAAGAAGCAGTTCTTTTATATGTTCTGGTGTTAAATCAAATGGTTTGTATGTGATTACTCCCAATATTTCAAAAGATTCTTGTTTGGAACTTAATAACTCAGTGGTAACTTTACCATCTAAAAGAAAGGAACCTTCCACTAATCCAACAAGGCTTTGGCATATGAGGTTTGGCCATATCAATCTGAATAGGATTGGCAGACTAGTCAAAGAAGGGGTCTTAGGCGATTTGGTTCTCGAACCAATGGAAGTCTGCGAGTCTTGTTTGGAGGGTAAGATGACCAAAAGGCCCTTTCCTACAAAGGGCAACAGGACCAATGCATTATTGGAATTAGTTCATACTGATGTGTGTGGACCAATAAATATTAGAGCAAGGGGTGGTTATGAGTATTTCATAACATTTACCGATGACCACTCTAGGTATGGATATGTGTACCTAATGCAGCACAAGTCTGAAGCCTTTGAAAAGTTCAAAGAGTTTAGGGCTGAAGTGGAGAAGCAATCGGGCACACATATCAAGGCCATTCGATCTGATCGAGGTGGCGAGTACCTCTCTAATGAGTTTATTGATCACCTCGTACAGAATGGGATTCTGTCACAGTTGACTCCACCTGGTACGCCTCAGCAGAACGGTGTAGCGGAGAGAAGGAATCGGACTCTTTTAGACATGACTAGGTCGATGATGAGTTATTCAGAGTTGCCATTATTCCTTTGGGGTTATGCTTTGGAAACCGCTGCATACATACTAAATCTAGTACCAAGCAAATCTGTTCCCAGGACACCACGAGAGATGTGGATTGGGCGCAAGCCTTCTTTGCAACATCTCCGGATATGGGGGTGTCCGGCACATGTGCTCAAAGGAAAGATGAGCAAGTTGGATTCTAGATCGGAAGTATGTTACTTTGTAGGGTATCCAAAGGGTACTTATGGATGGTATTTTTATGATCCAAGAGAACAGAAAGTGTTTGTTAGTACAAATGCTGTTTTCTTGGAGGATGATTATATCATGAACCATAAACCTAAGGGAAGGATAGATCTTAGAGAGACAGAAGGAGAGCCCTCAGTCCAATCCGCAGTTGATAACGATGAAAATCAAGAAAATACAACTTCTTCACCCATTTCCGCACCGGTACCTCGTCGTAGTGGGAGGATTATCAGCCAGCCTGATAGATACATGTTCTTAGGAGAAGTTTTTGAAGCTGTCTCCATAGAATCTGAATCTGATCCTACCACTTACGAAGAGGCAATGGCTGATGTTGATTCAGCTCATTGGATTAAAGCTATGAAGGCTGAATTGGAATCTATGGATTCCAATCAGGTCTGGGATCTTGTAGAACTTCCAGCCAATATTAAACCCATTGGCTGCAAGTGGGTCTATAAGAGGAAAAGAGGATCTGATGGAAAGGTTGAGACCTTTAAGGCAAGGCTTGTGGCGAAAGGCTATACTCAGAGGGAGGGCATTGACTATGAGGAAACCTTTTCGCCGGTAGCCATGCTCAAGTCC
Organism: Hydrangea macrophylla; assembly: GCA_033977485.1. Lineage (NCBI taxonomy): Eukaryota > Viridiplantae > Streptophyta > Magnoliopsida > Cornales > Hydrangeaceae > Hydrangea > Hydrangea macrophylla. Next base: position 3,442,199 of record CM066990.1, on the reverse strand, counting down.
ATCAGAATACTCTTATCCATTGCTGCATGCCTAGATTTTGAAATCTGGCAGATGGATGTCAAGACTGCATTCTTGAATGGCAATCTTGAGGAGGACATCTATATGCAACAACCAGAAGGGTTCATAGCTGGTCGGAAAGGTAACTTGGTATGCAAGTTGCAAAAGTCCATTTATGGGCTTAAGCAGGCATCCAGAAGTTGGAACATCCGATTTGACCAAGCGGTCAAGTCGTTTGGTTTCATACAGAATCTGGATGAGCCTTGTGTATACAAGAAATGTGAAGGGAAAGTAGTGGCTTTTCTTGTGCTTTACGTTGACGACATTCTACTCATTGGGAATGATGTAGCGGCGCTGTCAACGGTCAAGGTTTGGCTAGCTAGTACTTTCGATATGAAGGATCTAGGAGAGGCGAGCTATATTCTTGGGATAAAGCTCTTTCGGGATCGCAAGCGAAAGATAATGGGATTATCTCAAGCTGGTTATATCGAGAAAGTGCTAACTAGGTTTTCAATGGATAATTCGAAGAAAGGTTTGTTACCTTTCAGGCATGGTTTAGCGTTCTCCAAGGACCAGTGTCCAAAGACACAAGAGGAGAGGAATCGCATGGCAGGAATTCCCTATGCCTCGGCAGTGGGAAGTCTCATGTATGCGATGTTATGCACTAGACCAGATATCTGCTTTGCCGTCGGCATGGTTAGCAGGTATCAATCGAATCCTGGTCCAGAGCACTGGATAGCCGTTAAGCACATTCTTAAGTACTTGAGAAGAACTAAAGATTACATGCTTATGTACGGCGGTAGTGAGTTAATTCTAGTAGGATACACTGACTCAGACTTTATGTCAGATAAAGATTCGAGAAAGTCGACATCCGGACATCTCTTTACCTTGGGAGGTGGTGCTGTTAGTTGGAGGAGCATTAAGCAGAAATGCATTACAGACTCAACTACAGAAGCTGAGTATGTGGCTGCTTGTGAAGCCGCAAAAGAAGCTGTTTGGCTCAAGAAGTTCCTCATGGAACTCGAGGTGGTACCAGCGTCACTGTTGCCTATTACGCTTTATTGTGATAATAGTAGGGCAGTGGCTCAGTCCAAGGAGCCAAGGAACCACGGAAAGGGAAAGCACGTAGAGCGGAAATATCATCTTATCCGAGATATTGTTCAACGTGGAGATGTGACTGTCACCAAGATTGCCACCGCTGACAATCTTGCTGATCCGTTTACAAAGGCCTTGCCACAGAAGGTTTTTGATCGTCATCTAGATAGTCTAGGTCTTAGATGTAGTTCTGAATGGTTGTGAGTGCAAGTGGGAGTTTGTTGGGTTTGTGCCCTCAAACCATTACTTTATGTATGAGACATTAGCATTATAATATATTGATATCATCTTTACATTTCATTGTGTATGTTTCTTTCATGAGATGATTGTTTTATCCTTAAGTATCATAGTAAGCAATTCGTGTGTGTATGAGATACACACAAGTGAGATACGAATTACTATTCTTTGATACTTAGAATATGTCACAGTGGATGATGAGACTGGATACCTCATCAGGTCTACACTGTAGCATAATTAACTACCATTGGATGGAGTGATTAATCTCAATCACTAGAGTGTAGCTCTTAGTTGATATGCTAGTGCTTATAGTGCATTGACGGACCTGAGCTTTCCTATTGACGCTTAAGGCTGTCAACAGTCAATAGGAACTCATAACTTGTATAAGGTACGTGTTCTCAATCTTGAGATGATTATGAACACAGACTATGGATATGGCTGCTTTGACTTACCAATCAGTGAGGTCTATAGAAGATCAACACCTGGGTATCTTGGGTATGTCATGTCCATAGGGTTGTGAACATTTATTGTCAAGATAGAATCTACCCTCTGATTCAGAGTAAGCATTCCCTTGAGAAAGTCACCAAGTTGATTACTGAGTATTGAAGTATGTTCGATCGATTGAAGTCAGCAGGTTCGATCGATCGAGAATGGCTTGATCGATCGAAGGTTCGATCGATCGAAGTCACTTCGATCGATCGAAGGTTCGATCGATCGAAGTCACTTCGATCGATCGAAGTCTAGGTCGGTTCTGGAAATCTATAAATAGGGCAGCTGCGTTCTGGAAGTAAGTGATCGTCGTTTTTATACGCAGAAGCTGCAGAAACTATCATAGTCTTCCCAAAACCTTCCTATCCTCTCTGTTAGGGTTCCCACGAACCCTAGTCTTTCCGGCAGGCATCCGCAGGAGTCATAAGGGTGAAGATCATCTAGTGGAGGCTGCTGGAAGTTAAGGTTTCAGAATTGGGTTCAAGACACTAAGGTATAATTCTTGCACCCCTTGTACGCATCTATGGAATTGACGAGTAGTAGATCTTGGAATACCAAAAGTTTTATAACTTAACCTATTTCCGCTGCGTGTTTAAACTCTAACTTTAAACCACATTTTCCTTCACAAAAAACATTTTCAAAGAACGATATACGATTAGGTTACCACCAGTTACTTGTTAGATCGGGAGACATACCGAAAATGGCTTTCAGAACAAGATATGGGCATTATGAATTCTTAGTTATGCCTTTTGGATTAACTAATGCCCCAGTGGTATTCATGGATTTGATGAATCGAGTGTTTAGACCCTTCTTAAATTAGTTCATCATTGTGTTCATCGATGACATACTTATTTACTCAAAGAGTGAAGAACATAAGGAACATGTACAAATTGCACTCCACACACTCAGAGAGAATCCTCTCTATGCCAAGTTTAGTAAGTGTGAATTTTGGTTGAAGGAAGTTAAATTCTTGGGATATGTAGTCTCACAGAATGAAATTTTAGTAGACTCAACCAAGACGGACGCAGTTTCTAGTTGGAATAGACCAACCAACGCATCAAAAGTACGAAGTTTCCTTGGATTTGCTGGATACTATAGGAGATTCGTGAAGGGTTTCTCTAGGATCGCGTCTCCTTTAATCGAACTAACAAAGAAGGATTCAAAGTTTGAGTGAAAGGACAAGCACGAATGCGCCTTTCAGGAATTAAACATAAGACAACGACATTAGATGGAGCTACTTAAGGACTACGACTTTAATTTGCAATACCACCCCGGTAAGGCAAATGTAGTCGCGGATGCTCTAAGCAGAAAACCCCAAAGGTTAATCGCCTCACTTCTAATCAGGGAATGGAAAGCCTTAGAAGATTTAACGGAATTTGACTTCCAGACTACAAGACTAGGTATTGGACGACCTTTTGGATGTCTTATGGTGCAGCCAACCCTCATTAAACGAATACTCGAAGCTCAAAAGAAGGACGAAGGAACGAGGAATGGTTTGAGAAGGCAAAAGCAAAGGATCCGACTGAATGGAATATAGGAACAGACGGGGGATTCAGATGTAAGGACAGGTTATGTGTACCCAACACGGATAATTTGAGAAAAGACATTCTGAATAAAGCACACAAGTCGAGAATGACCATATACCCCGGTGGGACCAAGATGTACAAGGACTTAAAAAGGAACTTCTGGTGGGAAGGCATGAAGAGAGAAGTCGCAGAATATGTAGCAAAATGCCCTACTTGCCAGCAAGTCAAGGCGGAACACCAACGACCTCCAGGATTACTACAACCTCTACCAGTCCCAGAATGGAAATGGGAGCATATCACCATGGATTTTGTGGTGGGATTGCCAAGATCCCAGCATAACCATGATGCCATTTGGGTAGTTGTTGATCAACTGACCAAATCAGCCCATTTTATTGCATACAACATTACCTATCCTATCAAGAAAATGAGTCGACTATACTTATAACAGGTTGTGTGATTGCATGGAGTACCGGTATCAATAGTATCAGATCGAGATTCGAGATTCACCGCAGTATTTTGGGAGTGTCTTCAGAAAGCAATGGAAATACCTCAGACGTTGAGTTTTGCATTTTATCCACACACTAACGAATAAAATGAAAGGATGAAAGCAGCGCAAAGCAGATATAAGAAGCTACGCGGACAAACAATGTCGAGATATAGAATTCAAAGTTTGAGATCATGTGTATTCAAAAGTTTCCCCCGTTCGAACCATTTCAAGGTTTGGACAAAAGAGAGAAAAACTATCGCAGTGCTACATTGGACCGTTTGAAATTATGGATCGCGTGGGGAAAGTCGCCTACAGGTTGGCGTTACCACCAAAAAAGTCGGGGGTTCATAACGTCTTCCTTATAAGCATGCTGAGGAAGTGTCTTCATAACCTGGCACACGAGATCGATTTCAGAGATATCAAAGTAAACGACAATGTTACATTGTCGAAGGACTTGTAAGGATTATAGATCGTGGAATCAAGAAGTTGAGGATTAAAGAGATTCCGCTGGTAAAGGTTCAGTGGAAGCACCATGACGAAGGAAAAGCTTCCTAGGAGCTAGAATCGGAGATGTAAGAGAAATTTCCATTTCTGTTTAGTTCTAACTAGTTCTAATTTCGAGGACAAAATCCTGTAATAGATGGTAGAAGGTGTAATACCTGTAATTTCTACATTCAATAGTATTATGAATTTCCATATCTGGTATATTATTATACTATTATTTTATTTGTGTGACCGTATCATTGTAATGTAATTACTAATTAGACTATAAGTACCGAACCGACTCGACCGTAATAAGATTAACATAGTCTCGTACCCAGACCCGGACATTAGAAACAATATCTGTTTGCATGTAAACTGGAATCGACGCGTATAACGAGGAACTTATGCATGCAAACTGAGGAAGTAGCACAAAACCTGAGGTGGGCTCCACATGGCCAGCCACATGGAAGCTACATGCAACCCCATTAACACGTGTCACCACCCCCATGTGACACTTGTCCACATATGGGACACTTGTCATTGCATGTGCACATGCAAACATGCATGAAGATACATCCCCCTCCACCATCTCTATATAACCATGCATATACTCATGCATTTCATTTTCTTTGGCCTAAAAATCTGCACATGGAGAGACGGCTAGGAGGTTAGAGATACATAGAGAGATAAAAGAGAAGTTAGGAGGAAAATCAAGAGTTGATCCTCCATTTCCTTATGAGAACCTTCATATACACACTCATATACTTACATCCACACCACCAAGGGGACTTAGGAGCTGTGATTACAAGTCCTAGAAGTCTAAGAAGATTCCTAGAAGAAAGAAAAGTTAAGAAGTTAGAAGAAGAAGGAGTTTCACCATTGAAGCTTGTGTTCAAGCTTCCTAAGCTCAAATCCAAAGCCCAAGCTCAATTTCAAGTTTAGGTGAGTATTCTAACTCACTTTAGAACCTATATAGTATATATTAATGTTTGGTAAGTGTTTGATGTTGTGTTTTGAGGTTCTATGCAACATGCAAGTCAAATCTTTAAATCTGAGAAACAGAAACCTCCATCAAAATGTAGTTTAGTAAAATGAGTGTTTTAAGCAGCTCTGAAATCTGAATTAAGCTAGGTTTTTTTGTGGAGAAATCTACCTCATTTATCTACAAATAACTCTTCTATATATTAGTCTAAATATCAATCCTTCATAGGTGAAATGTATGTACAACATAGTATTATCAATCTGAGAAGCAGAAACTTCTAGCAGAATGTTGTTTAGAAAAATGAACATTTTGAGCCGTTCAAAAATGGGAATTAGGCTAGGTTTTTTTGTGGAGAAATCTAACTCATTTATCTACAAATAACTCTTCTGTAGCTCAGTCTAGAAATTAATACTTCATAGGTGAAATGCACATGCAACGCAGTACTATAAATATGGGACAGAGCAGTCCGAAAATATAGAAATGTCTAAGTAAAATAAATATTTTGAGCAGCTCAAAAATGTAATCGAAGCTAGATTTTTATGTACACGAATCTAATCCAATTATCTACAATGTTATAGTTTTGAGTTTGATCAACAAATCAATTTATTATGCCCAATAAATCATATCAATTCAGTCGACATAGTAAAATTAATTCCTGGCAGATTGTATAACTACTTGTATGATGTGTTTATTGATGATGCTTGCTTTCCGATACCTGTGTGGTTATGGATATCTTGTGATATGGTAGTGCTATTGAGCAGATGAGTATGTTAAGGGTCTGTGTACTTTTGTTAGTTTTATAGACATGATAATGAACCCATGCATGTATTTTACAAGTATAACCAAGATGATGCTTTGAAATATAAACATAAGCTTGAATTAGTTGCACAAAGACCCATGCTTGGATATATATATATGGAGTATCTACACTACTATAGACATGTTATTCTACTCATAGGAGTATATAGTTTGCGTACCCTAAGCTTAAATAAATGCACATTGCATAAAAATAAAGGATTTGAGAATCTGGCGCCAGAAACCGATTTATAGGAAAAAGCGATTTCTGGGAAATCTTTTCGGGAAAAGTTTCTTTAAGGAACTATCAAAGTCGTAAGCTGAACGACGATGTTAATTCTGACTTCATGGGTATATTATGACATAAAACAGAACAACGGACGTAGGAACGCAACCTTGTATGTGTAAATGAAAGTTATGAATAAATGAAACCACGAAACGAGTGACGCGAATGCGGTCAAGGATATGTATGGATTGATTGTGCTTGGTTAAGAGCAGTGTATGTCAAGGATAAATGTTGGATAGGCAAACCAATCCACGGAGGCCGGGATAGTGAGTAAATGATGTGTTTGATGGGTTATGAAGTGATGAGTATTGTGTATCCTTTCGAGTTTTCGTGACGAAAGGGGGTACGGTTAACGCTTCGGTTCTTCGTGATGGCGAAGTGGTGTTTCTTAGAGTAAAGACTCCTTTCGATTCTTAGTGATGGAATGGATGTACTTGCACTCCGTAAACGCTTCGGTTCTTCGTGATGGCGAAGTGGTGTTTCTTAGAGTGAAGACTCCTTTCGGTTCTTAGTGATGGAATGGATGTTCTTGCACTCTGTAACGCTTTCGGTTCTTCGTGACAAAGCGGTGATTCTTTAAGTAAAGACTCCTTTCGGTTCTTCGTGAGGAAATGAATGTTCTTGTACTCTGTAACGCTTTTGGTTCTTCGTAAAAAAGCGGTGATTCTTTGAGTAAAGACTCCTTTCGGTTCTTCGTGAGGAAATGGATGTTCTTGTACTCCGTAACGCTTTCGGTTCTTCGTGACAAAGTGGTGATTCTTTGAGTAAAGACTCCTTTCGGTTCTTCGTGAGGAAATGGATGTTCTTGTACTCCGTAACGCTTTCAGTTCTTCGTGACGAAGCGGTGATTCTTTGAGTAAAGACTCCTTTCGGTTCTTTGTGAGGAAATGGATGTTCTTGTACTCCGTAACGCTTTTGGTTCTTCGTGACGAAGTGGTGATTCTTTGAGTAAAGACTCCTTTCGGTTCTTAGTGAGGAAATGGATGTTCTTGTACTCCATAACACTTTCGGTTCTTTGTGACGAAGCGGTGATTCTTTGAGTAAAGACTCTTTTCGGTTCTTCGTGAGGAAATGGATGTTCTTGTACTCCATAACGCTTTCGGGTCTTCGTGACGAAGCGGTGATTCTTGGAGTAAAGACTCCTTTCAGTTCTTCGTGGTGGAATGGATGTTCTTGCACTCCGTAAACGTTTCGGTTCTTCGTGACGAAACGGTATTTCTTTGAGTGAAGACTCATTTCGGTTCTTTATGATGGAATGGATATTCTTGCACTCCCTAACACTTCGGTTCTTCGTGACGAGGTGGTTGTTAAAAGATGTTTTGGTTGGTGGAAGGTGTTTTGGTAAATGAAAGATGGTTTAGTTAGTAAGAGATGTTTTTTTGGGTTAGTAAATGATGTCGGATGTTGGCAACAGATGATAGTGGCGTTAAGAATGTCGATACGAGTTTTCTTAGTTGGCCGTTTTCTTCTGGAATACGTGGTCGAGTATATTGGTAGTTATAACCCGACGGTGAGAACGCAAAAATCTTAAAAGACGTGTTAAAAAGTAATAAGGGTATCTTTGTTGTGTTTTACTATATACGTTCCATTTGATTTAGTTTTCTCACTCAGCTTTCATAAGCTAATGACGTTCATGTCGCTGGACATTCCCATGTCCAGCTTATCCAGGTCACAAGAACACAGGCTATGGAGCTACTCAAGAATATAACGTGGAAGAAGATTATACTGAAGAGGATTATGGCTATGCGAGTTAGGAAGAAGACCAGTAGCTTCCCTTTGTAAATATTTTTGTTGTAATCAGAAGACTTATCATAGTTTTGTAATAGTTTTTGTAAGGCCGAGAGCCATAAGATTCTTATGTATTTAATTAGCCAGTACCGTTGTAGCCTTTCATTGTAATATATTCCAGTAGTAGATGTTACTTTTACCATTTTGTCATAGCATTTAGTTATTATTATTTTGGTCTTGGACAATTCAGTACTTCCACCAGTCACGTGCCTCAGGGTCCAAGATGAAATTTTTAAAATTTTCCATATTTTGGCTACGCCGGGGCGTGACAGGTATTTTTGGTATCAAAGCCTAGGTTTAGGCTTTTACCGTCTGTCCAACACACTTAAGCTATAAACCGTAAGATTTATTAGACCAATACTGGTCATAGTTAGAGTATGGAGCCATACATAATACCAGACGTCTTCGAAGGATATAAGGTTAGCCGTTAGACGATAGACGCTTAGTTTATGTGGATGGCTTCGTTAGATATTTTGTTAGAGTGACTTGTTATATCGACAAGATGTTTAGGCTTTGACGAATTTCCTGAGACGAACCTCGAAACAGTCACCTTATCTTGAAATAATCTCGAGACCCACATTGGTCCAAAATTACCAAACGACCCTAAATTAAATTTTGGATTTCTACAGTTATACACCACAAGGCCATAGTCTTTGAAATGCTCATTTCGTTAGTCCCAAATCACCCCAAATGCTCACCAGGAGAGGAGGCGGTGGCCGATTGACAGTGGCGTGTACACTCCAACATGACTCGATAGTGAGATGGTGACCAGAAAAGGAGGCTTTGGCCGGCAAGGTGCACTACGGTATCTGAATCGTTGTGACCAAATTCATATTTCAGAGGAGCATTAAGAGAAGGGGGTTTGGCAGAGTAAAGAATTTGAACACTTCCATTGTATGTATGTTAATCCAAAGAACTAGAATTAGAAGAAAAACATTCCTCTTCCTCACCAGAGCCAATAACTTTTAGCATTGCTGGGTTCTTTAAATCATTGGAGCCGTCCAATGTTATGTCATTAATACCCGAAGGAAAACCATTGCTAGAGGAGGAGTTTCCAAATGTAGACAGATTTCCACTAACACCAAGCAACTTTGGTTAGGGCTCGACTTTTAGAATTGTTTAAGTCTGGATGAGTAGCAGATTGATACATTTTTGGGTAGGGCTTGTATAAGGTGGTTTTTATCCTTATTTGTTAAGAATTTTGTGATTTTTATCGTTACTTGTTAAGAACTTTGTGAAATTTCACATAACTTTATTAATGTGAAACTTTACATAACTTTTTCTTGTCACAAATTTCACTTAACATTATAAATGAAATTTTAGAGTAAATTTCACGTAACCTTTTCTTTTCACTAAAATTTCACATAACTAGCTATGTGAAATTTCAAATGCCGCAATGAATATCACATTACTTTTTTTTTTCACAAATTTCACATAACCAGTTATGTGAATTTTCAAGCACTAAAGTGAAGTTCACATGACTTTTTCTTTTCGCAATGTGAAATTTCAGATGCTGGATTAAATTTCACATAACCTTTTCTTTTCACAAACTTCACATTACTCGTGAAGATCTATCAAATAAGTACCATTGTCGATATGTAACTCTTAAAAAAAATTTGAGAAATTTCACATAAAGTCTATTATTTCATATTAACGAAGGCTTGCCTTTATTACTTGAGTTACAAGAATTGTGATGTTCATTAATCCAAACTTCACATAACTTTCTTATATTTGGTATAGTGGTCTCGTGCGAAGATATAAGTGATGGGCCCTGAGAAAAGGGAGGGATGTCACTGTGCAAACCTCTGTAATGATTGTGGCTTGAAAGTTGGAACACCATTTTCCCAATTTGGCTAAGTCATTGCTCCAGATTTCACATAACTAGTTATGTGAAATTTGATTTGAAAATCTCACATAACTAATTTTGAGAAATTTTAAAAACTCCACCAAGATGCAACTAAACAAATCTTTAAGTTTAATATCACACCAGCCCTTCTAAGGAGCAAATTAATAAGCACCTGAGCTACCTAATCAACAAGGCTTTCAAAGCGTCTCCAAATTTCTTATAACTAGCTATGTGAAATTAGTTATTTCCAAATCCATAAAAAAAAAAACTTTTGTGAAATTCACATTAAAAAGTAATGTCAAAATTTGAAATTTTACATAACTTTTTTCAATTGTTTTGGTGTAGTGGTCTCATGCGAGGACATAAATATCAAGTCTTGAGAAAGGGTGGGAAGAGGGTGTCGGAGTGCAAACCTCTAAAATGGTCGTGGCTTGGAACACTCTTACCAATTAGGCTATAAGCCATTGCTCCCAATTTCACATATCTAATTTTGAGAAATTTTCAAAAATTGTCTACAAAAATGGACCAGCCGAACAAATCCACAACTTTCAATCTAAACTTTTTTTTTTTTTTTTAAATTCATATTTTTGGTATCTGTTTGACGAGATCTATCAATCAAGTACCATTGCCATTGTCGATACAAAATTCTAAAAAAAAAAAGTTGTGTTAAATTTGCATAAAAAAAGTCGGTAAAATTTCAAATTTCACATAACTAATTAAAACTTCACATAAAGAACCATTGTCGATGTGAAATTCTGAAGAAAAAAAAAAGTGACAGAGGGGACAAACTGCCACATAATGCCCAATCCCAACAAATCCCTAAGTTTTGTTGGCAGTTTACCCGCTCCGTCACTTTTAGTGACGAAAAAAGTCACTTTTAGTGACGGAAGGGGCAAACTGTCTCAAAATATTAGTTGAGAGACCAAAATGCGAAAAAATAAAATTTATTTAGGGACCAAAGTGCCAAACATGGTATAGTTTGAGGGTACAGAATGCATTTTACCCCAAAGGTTGGGTTTTAGAGATGTTTGTTTATTTGCTCTCTCTAAGAACAATGGAACTCTGCACTGGCTAATTGGCTATTAGTGGTGGCCATGGGTCGGGTGAGTCAGGTGAGTCAGGTGTGTCCCCCCACCCAGCTATCCATCTGAATCCCATCGGGTGATGAGTGTAGCACCCATCATTCATCCGTAAAGTTGGGTGAAATCGATCCGTCGATTTCGGGTGGAGTTGGGTTGGTTTCGGGTGAAACCCGACAGAAAGCATACAACATGTTGAAATACTTTTTATAACCTGTTTGTACACTCTGTTTTTCACTCTTTTTTTTTTTTGTCAACTTTTATAATAACAATAACAATAACATACTAGCTATTTTTTCATAATCTTACATCAAGCCACCATTCAAATTACAATAACAACATCAAGTTCATGAAAGACTTGATAAAAAAACAAAAACAAAAAGTAAAATAACAATAGTAATACTATAAACCTAGAATAAATCTTAAAAAATAATATTTATAGTAAGGGATATAGGATTACAAAGTACACTGTGTATATACCTGTTTGCTAGTAGTTATGCGCGGGCGTGCCAGAACCAAAAGTGGTTCAGTGTGTGCAAACTAATTTCCTATATGCTTGAGTCAGTGATACTCAAGGCTTTTAGATCTGACTTCTAAACTAAACAATTGTGTGCGGCGAGTAGGAAAGTACCCTCACCAGAAATCCCTTGGCAGTACTGAAGCGCACAAGCCAAATAGTGTATGAGTTTACCAAGTAAACAATCACAAATGATTAATAAAATACAGATTTTATTAAATGTTTGGAAAATACAACCAAAGAACAGATTCAGAACAGACTGATTGTTCGTGAGAATGAAAACAGTAAAAGAAAAATAACAAAAAAAGGGTAGACCTATTTGCTATGCTTGCAGAAAGAACATAAAAGTTGAATGCTGTTGAATGCTTTGTTGAATGCTGTTTTCGAGAGTGACGCGGAGTCGTTTGCAGCTTGGCCTGCCTCCATATTTATAGCGGCCATGATTGAATTCTGATTAGGAAAGGACTCCTTAGCTTGCGCCTTAAGCTACTAATTGATTGGTTAATTAAAGAAATCCTTTTATATCAATGACTCCTTGCCTTATCGTTATCTTGATTGAAGCAATCCCACCATCTCAGGGATCATCTTGCCTAAATCCAGCTGTTGGTGATAAAATTCTTTCCCAAACGGACTCGGATTTCCCCAGATCTGTAGTGACGTCACAAATGGCAGCTGTCACCAGAACCGCCTTACCTCTATTCCCATCGGCCTCATACCTGTGACTGAAGACTCATCGGACTCATGTAATGTCTTTATGCCCGATAACATCTCTCCAGGTGCTGACGTCCGATCGAGCTCACGTCACCAACCTTTATCACTTTCAGTAGATATGGTGTCCGATAGTTGGTACATTCATGTTCTCTATCTCCTCATCGGGCTCCCGTTCTGACAAATGCCCGATGAAGTCCCTTATGCCCGGCGTCTCAATCGGTCTCCCACATGTGTCCTTGCTCCATTGCTGCCACCATTGATGCCCGATAAACCCCTGCGGGTCTGAGGCTGCCTATCGGGCTCCATACCATGGAATATCCAGGTTGCCTTCTCTAAACTTCTGGTGACGCTTCCCCTAAGCCCGATGTCATTATCTACTCCGGACCAACCGGTGTCTGAAATGCCCATGCCCGACTATCTCTAGGCCCATCTCCTCATACCAATCGGGCTAGAAAACCTTTGGCGGTTTTTAGGTGCAAACAATTGCCCCCCAAAAGGTCATATCAAACATCCCGCCTTGATTGATGTGACATTTTAAATTTTAAACTGGCCACGCGTCGAGCACGCAACAACTTGTCAGATTATGGAGAATCCCACCAGTCACTCCACATTTAATGCGCCATGATGGCGTCGTGATATTTAAATATCACCCATCCTTCGAAACTCCCCACAACGGCACAACCTATTGGCATTCTCTCTTCTATTCCTTAACACAGAGCTTCTCTCTCTAAAACCTCCATCTTCTCCGACGACCCATTTCTCCCATAAATGGCTCCTAAGACTGCTCCGGCCACCACTAAAGGCAAGAAGACTTTCGTTGATGCTCCTCCACCACAAAACCGATGCAGGGAGGTTAGGGCTTTGGCCAAAGCTCACGCCGCTGACATATCCACTGAATACCTCACCCCCTACAGTTCCTCCGACGGTTCTCCCGTCGCACCAGGCTTAGGCGCGGCATTTCTTGGCCACCCTCCGGCGGCTTTTCTTCCTCTCTTCTCTCCCGTAGGAAACGAATCGTTCCTACAAGTCCCTACTCATTGGACCAAGGTCCAGACTGCTAACCAGCCAATTCGAGGATGGCCAACACCCGCCGCTGATTGGGACAAGTGGGTAACTAGGGTTTCGGCCTCTAAGGCCGCTGTCTGGAAGCAAACGGGCATCTATGATGCAATCATGCTTAGCCGGTCTCGGATCGAGATAGACCGGCCTCTCCTTCTCTCTGCCTTACTATTCTGGTCCTCATCTTGCAACGGCTTTCTTTTCCGCTGCGGACCAATGGCCCCCACCATCAAGGACATTAGTTATCTGCTCGGCCTCCGTCCCCACGGACAAGAGATCATTCCCGGGCTTAATGTTGGGACGGCCAGCTTTGCCTATCCTCAACAAGAAGTTGTACGGGACGGGGCCGTTTTTCATAGGCCGATTACAGCCTTTGGAGGCTTTCTTTCCGCTTGCATTGGGGCAGATGACACGGAGGTGTCCGACGCAGAACATACTGCCTTCATCATCTACTGGCTCAATAAATATCTCTTCTGCTCAGCCAACCAAGCCATCACTAAAGAATACACAACCCTGGCCTTGGCTCTTACATCGGGGCAGCCGTTGGCCATGGCTACGCTGGTCTGGGCGCACCTGGTCAGAGGTATAACGGATTTCGTTCACTCGGGCTTTAGTGCTGGTGGGAGCCCGATGTGGATACTGCAATTGTGGCTTCACTCGTACTTTCCTGAATTCCAACCCACCATCACTCCCTTGGCCGACGTTCCAATCTCCGCTGTTCAATTCATGAACGTATCTCCTTCTTTACACTCTTTTGAAGAGTGTTTTACTTTCTTTTACCAGTGTTTTACGTTCCAATCTCTTCACCCCATTCTTTTCCCTTCAATTCTCTTCTTTTCTTCAGCTTTCCAATAACCCTTCCAACTAGGGTTCGGGCACCCAGTCTACTTATAATGAAATTTTTTCTAGCTACTTAGTAGCTAGAGACATTATTTTTAGCCCAAGCATCCCGTCGGCCAACAATAAATGCGGGGCCGAGTACTACTTTGCTCCTCTATATGCCCGCCAATTCGGGCTTACTCAACTCGTGCCCGTTCCTCCTGGCATCACTGTCAACGTTGATTGGGTTGAACGTGGCCTTATTGTTAATGACGGGCAGGTGAAAAAGATAACAGAGAGGTCAGACCGGCTCAAAGCCGCGTTCAACTTTACACCCTTCTCCACCCGGCCAATAGTATCAGAAGAGTTCACCCAGTGGTGGGGTGAACGGGCTCAAAGCATATTTTCATGCACCGCTGCTGAGGCCCTGGTGCCTTTTACTGCAACATCGGCCACAGTGGCCGATGTCCCTGTACCGGCGGCAGCTCCAACCCGGCGTAAACAAATCGCCAAGAGAGCGGCTCGCAAACCAACTCCGGGCAAGGGTCCGTCTCAAAAGAAACAGAAAACAACACCGGCCTCCGTCCAGGTTTGCTCTTCCCTTTGCTTTGATGATTGAGCCCGACTTCCTTTTATTCAATATTAATCATGTTATTCTATCTTTGCAGCTTGCTGACGAAGACTCGGGAGAGGATCCACTTCCACATCTCGCTCAGACTCTTCCCCCGACTCTCCCTACATCACCGGCCTCTACAACGGCTTATCTAGAACGAGTGGCCGTTCGGGTGATGCCACTTCACATCGTGCCGCCTCTATCTCCTTCAAGCAGAGACGAGGACCTTGCTGCCCCCACCCAAACTCTGGAGCAAGTCGTCCTCTCTTCCAATACTGAGGATTTGGCCGATGCTGGAGCTACCGTCGAAGCTACTGCGGACGAGGTAGACCAAGCCGTCCCTGTTGAAACTGAAGCATCCACCGGACAAGAAGAAACTACCCCGGCCATCAGATCTCCTGTTCCCACAATAATAGAACCAGTAGTGGCCGAGGTCAGTCCTCCTGAAACATCTGCCACAGAGGCTGGAGCTGAGGTCCCGCAGCCAACAGTGGCTTTGACTAGTCCTGAGACGGAGACCGGTCCCCCTTCTTCTCCACAGCCAACACCTTCTCAACCAAGTGAGGCCGATATTCGCGCAACGATCTCGGCCTCCCTTAGTCCTCACCCCCAGGTATTGCACCATATCGCAAAGTACGTTCGTTCTTGAACTTATATCATTTTTCAAAGACCATTCCTGACCGTATTTCTATTGAGCAGGGCGATCCCACAGGTCCAGTGCCCATCATCCCCTTCGACGATTTTTTCTCGGGCCTGGACCTAGGAGCTTTTGACCTTGGCCCCCTCGAGCCCGAAGCAGTCTCACCTTCCATCCTTCAACAAGCCAAGGACCTGCTCTTCGGGCTTGCTGACCAAGAACTTTCCAATCTTCCTGCTGCGGCTGACGTTGACACCGCTTTGAACACACTCATAGCCGATCCTTCTCTTTCAGACGGGCAGCTATCATTACTTGTGGAGATCAAAGAAAGACTTCCTAGCGTCCGTCTTATGGATAGAACGGCCTCGAAAATTCAAGCGGATGCAGAACTTCATTTAGGCTCCCGTCAGAAAGCATTGAAGTTCTTGGAAGGGGCCAGAGCCAAGTTCGAAGCGGGAAAAGCCTCCCGTGCTCAGGTTCTAGCCAGGGGTACTTGGCTGCAGAACCGAATTGCCGTACTGAAAACTCAACTCGCCCAATGTGAGGCCGAGGTTGTTACCAACAACGCCTCCATTGGGAAAATTGATGAGGCATTATCTTTACTTGGTGGCGACGCCCAGAAGTGCAGCGATCAACTACAAACCAGCGTCCCCCTATCTCGGGCTTGGGCCCAAAAGCTAGAGAGGGCCAAGAGGGACCGGTCTGGAGCCGTCAAGACCTGGGAAGACTTGAAGGCTAAGCTTAGGAATTTTGAGTCGACCTAGAGGCCGACTCCTCTTTTGTACTTATTTTTATTCATGTATATTTGTAAGTAAGCTGTGCTCAGCCTTATCAATACAAACATCATTTTTGTTACTCGGGCTCGGGGTCGTAATTAATGAGTTGGTCGTATTCTAACCCTGGATTTGGTTTATAGTTTAAATCAATAGTTTCCCACAGAGTAGGGTAACAAGACTTCAAGTATTGACCATTTATTAATCTAGGATGAATACCTCCATCCATATCCCGCAATCTGTAAGCACCACCATTCTTGACTTGATGTATAACGAACGGACCCTCCCAGTTGACCGACCATTTCCCGTACCGATTATCCTTGTCCCCGATAGGTAACACGGCCTTCCATACCAAGTCTTTTGTACTAAAGGACTTCGCTTTTACCCTCTTGTTATACGCTCGGGCGGCCCGCTGCTTCTGCACTTTTAACGAGTCTAAGGCCATGAGCCTCGTTTCATCAAGTCCTTCCAACTCAGCTATCATAGCCTCTGTGTAATCTGCGGGCTCAAGCTGGTTCTGTAAAGCTCTCCTGGCCGATCGGATGGTGACTTCCATTGGTAACATAGCGTCATGCCCGTAAGTTAACATGAATGGTGTTACTCCGGTGCTGGACCTCTTAGACGTCCGATAGGCCCACAGTGCCTCAGACAACAACTTGTCCCATTCCCTAGGGTTCTCATCGATCATCTTCTCAACGATCCCCTTAAGAATCTTGTTGGTTGACTCGGCCTGGCCGTTAGCTTGAGCATAGTATGGGGTAGAATTGAGAATTTTAATCCCTTTGCTCTCCGCAAAAGCGGTTGTCTCGGCCCCTGTGAACACAGACCCTTGGTCGGCCGTTATGGTTTCTGGCAGGCCGAATCGATGTATGATGTGTTCTTCAATGAATTTTATCACAGTGGCCTGGGTCACCGTCTTACATGGTATGGCCTCGGCCCACTTAGTGAAGTAATCCGTCGCCACTATAATGAAACAGTGTTGGCCTGATGATGGTGGCAAGACTTTGCCAATTAGATCCATAGCCCACCCTCTGAACGGCCATGGCTTTATTATTGGTTGGAGCTCCTTAGCCGGTACATGCTGGATCGGGCCATGCTTCTGACACGCTTGGCATCCCTTTGCATAGCTGATACAATCCTTCAACATGCCTGGCCAATAATAGTTATACCTTCTCAGCAACCATTTCATTTTTGTACCGGCCTGATGAGCCCCACAAATCCCTTCATGCACTTCGGCCATCACCTGCATGGCCTGTTTCTTGCCTAAACACCTCAAAATCACGTCGTCACCGATGGGCTTTTTAAACAACTCTCCATCGAGTATCACAAATCGGACCGCGAACAGTCTAACTTTCCGGTCTACCCTGACATTTGGGTGATTCAGGTACTCGATGATAGGCCCTCTCCAGTCGTCCTCCTCCATCAAGACCGAATTGGTACTAGCGTACCAACCTCTTCTTGTGACGGAAGGCAGTGATCGGACATGAACCGTGATAACTTGGTCTTCCAAAACCTTTGTAGAAGACGAGGCCGATCCTGTCTTAGCCAGCTTATCGGCCTCGGTATTCGTAGACCTAGGGATATAACTCACGCTAATATCATCAAACTCGTCCATGAGCTGCGTGGCGACAGAGTGAAACGGGCATAATTCCCAACTTTTTATTTGGAACTCTCCTGATATCTGCCCGATCACCAGCCCTGAGTCTCCCTTTATGTGTACGGATGATGCCCCCAACTCAAGGAGTATCTCTAGTCCGATAATTAATGCTTCGTATTCGGCCTGATTGTTTGTGCACTTGAAATCGAGCCGAAATGACATTTTTGTCTTCTTATATTTGGGTGACACAATGACCACACCTGCCCCAGCACCCTCTGCGCTCTTGGACCCATCAAAGATCAATGTCCATGGGACCAAGGAAGTGTTTAATACTTTAGGTGCTGGTAGCAACTCTCCCAGATCAGTTGGATCTGGGTGATCAGCCAAGAAATTGGCTATGGCCTGGCCTTTAACCGATTGCTGTGATCGGTATTGGATGGCAAATTCCATCAGGGCCAAGGTCCATTTTCCAATTCGGCCTCTCATGATTGGTCTCGACAACATATATTTTATCACATCGGTTTAACATATAACATAAGTAGAAACGGGCAACATATATGTTCTTAACTTCTGTGATGAAAAATACAATGCCAAGCATAATTTCTCAATCGGCGCATAGCGCTGCTCGATTGGAGTTAATATTCTGCTTAAGTAATAAACGGCCTGCTCATTCCCCTGCTCATTATCCTGAGCTAACATACTTCCTATAGAGCAGTCGGAGGCCGATATATACAATTTAAGGTACCTACCATTCTTGGGTGGCATTAAAACTGGGGAAGTTGACAAATACTGCTTAATTCCCTCAAAGGCCTGTTGATGGCTGTCTTCCCACTTGAATTCTTCGTCGGTCTTGATCTTCAATAGTGGGGTCCATACTTGGGTCTTTCCTGCACAGTTGGCGATGAATCTTCTCAGGAAATTAATCTGCCCGAGCAGCCTTTGAAGCTCTTTCTTATTGGCTGGTGGTTTTGCTGCCTGTATTGCCCGAGCCTTATTCTTGTCCACCTCTATCCCTCTTTGATGCACCAGGAATCCTAAGAAGTTCCCTGCCGAGACACCGAAAGCACATTTGAGAGGGTTCATTTTTAGTTTGTGAGCCCGCATTCTTTCAAACGCCTTCTCTAAGTCTCTTAAGTGATCGGCGTTGTCGCCCGATTTTACCACCACATCATCAATGTAAACCTCCATGAAATGCCCGATCATATCATGGAAAATTGAATTCATCGCCCTCTGATATGTGGCTCCAGCGTTCTTTAGTCCGAAAGGCATGACAACCCATTCAAAGGTTCCAATTGCCCCCGGGCACCGGAAAGCTGTTTTCGGGACGTCCTGCTCAGCAATGTAAATCTGGTTGTACCCTGAGTGCCCATCCATAAAGGACAAAATTTTATGTTTGGCGGCCGAATCAATCAATTGATCGGCCATGGGCATAGGATACTCGTCTTTTGGGGTAGGTAGGTTTAGATTTCTGAAATCAATACAGACTCTCAGCTTACCATTTTTCTTTACCACTGGGACTACATTCGATACCCATTCCACATACCTGGCTGTCCGAATGAAGCCAGCTCCCAAAAGTCTCTCAATTTCTTCTTTCACCTTCATCGTGACTTCAGGTGACATGCGCCGCGGAAGCTGTTTGAACGGCCTAAAGCCCGGCTTAATTGGCAATCGGTGCTCCACCAATTCTCTGGATAGTCCGGGCATCTCATCGTAATCCCAAGCAAAGCAATCCTTGTATTTGTGCAAGAGAGCAATGATATCTGCCTGGAACCGCGGTTCAAGCATTTGACTCACATATGTGGGTTTGTGTTCTCCTTCATTACCCAGGTTGATCTCCAATAGTGGATCCTGCACGTCGGCCTTCAAGTCATCAAGCTTGGCTGTGGCCGTTTCTAGTTCATCCATCTGAATCTCTTCCTCTATTGGCGTTTCTTCTTCATAGATACAATCGGCCAGATTAATCATTCCGTCCACAGGGCCGATCTCTAATCTCCTATCGGCCAGATATGCGCACCATCTGGCCATGCTGGCCTTAAGGGCCAGCTGTCTTTTAACTTCAATTGGTCGTGGATCCATCGAAGTCTTCTTGTTCATTAATCTCTATCGGCCTTGACTCTTCTGTCCGACTTAGATTGTGATAACCAAGCTTTAAGTTTGGTAGAATTTCTTTACGGAATGTGGCTGCATTTGGTCTGCCCAGTTTGTCGCATCCTAGTAACTTGACAGGTCCGATATCATCTTCGTATAATACTGCATCGGCCGTCTGCACCCGGGCAACGAATGGCTTTGTATCGGCCCCAACCACTTCCACTTCGTCATCTCTCCAAAAGATCAACAATTGATGGAGAGTGGAAGGGATGCAGTAATTGGGATGGATCCAATCACGGCCAAGCAACGCGTTATACGCTGTCGATGTCTCAACGATGAAAAAAGCTGTCATGGCCGTTTGGGTTCCAACCGTCAGCTCCAGAGGCAAGATGCCCTTTGTCTTAGATGGTGTGCCCGTGAAGCTCTGAACATTCATCTCGGTCGGAATCAGTTCCGACTCAGATTTTTGAAGAATCCTCAGCATGATTTGGGGCATGATGTTGATTGTAGATCCCCCATCAATCAATATTCTATTCACGGGGATCCCCTCAATGTGTCCTTTTACGTACAACGGCTTCAAGTGCTGAGACATTTGATAGATAGGTTTTTCGAAAACCACCTTGACTGGCCCCGCTGGTTTCAGCCCCTCTTCAGTTTGGATCCCTTTCGGCCTCAAGATGGTTATCTTAGGCCGATCGGTTTGTATATCGGTAGCGTCCACGTTCTTGCTCGTAGCCTCTACCACCTTGGGTCTGACGGTCTCTCCACCACCCCAAGACAAACTTTCTATTACCGCCGACTCCTTAGTCTGGCCTTCTATTACGTCACCTTCAATGGCCGCTGGCTGATCCGGTTTGGCCATGAATGACATGGGAAGAGTAAACACCATGTTTGAGGATAGATTTTTCGGGATTGTTCCGAATTGAATTAGTGTAGCATCCTCATCTTCATAATCATCGGCCTCCTCCATTGGGTGGGCCGATGACTCACACTTTTCTTGTTCAAAAAGTTTCTTTAAGCGCTCTGTGGCATGCATCGCCCCTTTGCCCGCTTTCTTGTCGAAAACGGGCTCATCTTCTTCCATGGCCGTTATCTGTTTGCCAGCCCTACGCTGCGGGGACCTTGGAGGATCCTGGACGTGATCCTTCGACTGATGCCGTTCCCTCTCGGCCTGTCTCAGCCTCTGATACCTCCTCTTCTGAGACTTGCTGTATTGAGGCACCGCTGGAAATTTTGGATGCTCAGCTCTATACCATCTCCCATCACTCACTCTTGGTGGGAGTATCATTCGGGAGCGAATGTCCGATGCTGCAACCCTTTGTGAGGCACTCATCGTGGGTCGTGATCGATATTCCCTTCCTTCCATATGACTCGAGCTAGGCATACCACTTGCTGGCGGCGGCTTCGGCTTCCACTCGGGCTTTACGCGTCCCTGTTTGGGCAAGGAAAGCCTCTCATGCACGGATCTTCTCGGGCTGCACTCTCGTCGTTCCTCAACTCTAGGCCTCTTGCTTGGGCTAGAGGCCCCTTTCTTGATATCGGCCTTGCACCTCGGACACAGGCCTTGTTCTATCAGCTCTAGTTGGTGTCGTAAATCTGCGATCAAATTATCTGTGGTTGATCAGGCTACCTCGACCTCAGCCTTTTGTTCTGCTTCCTTGCGTTCCTGGTATGTCCTCTGAAGCTCGTGAATAGTCACCTTCGGCCTATCAGTTCCTGAAACGGCAATTTGCTTCCCTTCCCTTTGCTTTGGGACCTTCTCGTTATCGGTCAAGTTTATCTTGACCCTTGGCCGTGTCAGCTTAGTCAAATCGGGCATTACCATATTGGTTCCAGTGATCTGCGGGAACGGATTCGCATCAACTCCCATAGCTTTGTCCGAAAATTTGAGCACTCCTTTCTCCACGTTCTCCTGTATCACATTACGAAAAACAACGCAGTTATTAGTGGAGTGTTTCCAGGAATTATGCCACTTACAATATTCCTTATTTTTTATATCATCGGCCTTGGGGATCCGATGACCTTCACCTAGCCTGATCACTTTTTCAGCCAAAAGGGCATCAAAAATCTGATCGGCCATCGTTATGTCAAATGTGTAATTTTTTCCTGCCTCGAACGTCATTTTTTTAGCAGCGGCGTTATTATTGACCGGTTTGTTCAAGGCATTACACACAATAGGCCGCTTAGAGATTAGTTCGGCCATGTCGATTTCTGCCTCGAGGTCACAATCTGCTAGATGGACCTCGTAGTTGGGATCTTTGTAATACGTTCCCTTAGAAGAATTCTTCTTTTCCTGTTCATCAAGTAGGATACGCTCGTAACGGGCGGCCCTTGAAGCCAGCTCGAATAAATCACGGAAATCAGTCCCTTCGAACTTTTTGCGAAGCTCGAAAGACATTCCGCCCATAGCCATCTTTGCGTATTCTTCCTCGGGCAATATTGTCTTACATCTGTACTTAGCCTTCCTAAATCGGGCTATATATGTTTCAACGGTCTCTCCCACTAGTTGGAGCATCCTAGATAGATCTGCCAACGATATCTCGGGCTCAGTCCTATAAAACTGCCCATGAAACAATTCCTCCATTGCTGGCCAATTTCGTACTGAATTGGCCGGGAGATTGACATACCACAAAAATGCTATGCCCGTGAGCGAATTTGGAAACAACCTTAGTTTTAAAGGGTCGCTATTGCCTGCATGGCCGCATTGCACAATGAATCGGCCTATGTGCTCTACCGTGGTATGCTCACTTTCCCCAGAGAATAGGGTAAAGTTCGGAACTTTATACCCTGGTGGAAAATTAACTTGGTCAATTTCGGGCGGGTAAGGCCGTCGGTATGTCGGCCTCTCCATCCTTCTCATGAACGGGCCATACTCTTCATGTATGGCCGCCACCAACTCCTCCCTGTTAATAGGCTGCACAACGGGTCGGGCATTCACCAAAGGTGGTGGTGGTGGTGGCTGTTGGTTGTTATTGGCCTGACGAAGCCAAAAATCATCATTATTCCTTTGCCCCCCAGCAGCGTTACCTAGGGGCATCTGTTGACCGTTTACCTCTGGGTTTATTAGTGGAGGTGGCAACTGTTGATTATTATTGATCTGGTGGGTCCAAAACCCGCCATTGTTCCTTTGCCCCCCAGCAGCGCGAACTAGAGGTGGTGTACGGTCGAACTGGGTTTCAACACGGCCTCCTGTCTGGACAAAGCTTGGCGTCGCCGATCCACTGGGATCGGTGATCACCACGCCACTGGCCGTTTCGTTATGTAATTCGGGCTTCTTGCCCGAGATGTTATCCTCCCTTAGGTTTGGACAGACATAGAGTGGGTCTTTTGGTTTGTCGGACTCAAGCGGCGTGCCAGAGCCCGATCCCGAGCCTGAGCCTGATCCCGAGGCATTTTGGTTGTTATTGGCCTGAAGAACAGCGCAAAGCTGTTGTATCTGAGTAGCCAGGGCGTCTAGCTTCACGTGGGTAACCCTAGTCTCCATGACCAACTCAGACTGTTCCCGGCGTATATCGGCCGTTTGCCTGACCACATTGTTGAGACCTGCCATTGACCCTATCAAGGTATTATAGTCCTGCCTCAAGGGATCAACGGTGGCTCTCACGGTTTCCGAGATTGCTTCGATAGTAACGCCACCGTCGTCCGGAGAATGACCAGTGCTTTCCTCCATAGGTGGATCAACGGCCGACTCGTCTTGGCCGTTTTTGCCGATCTGCTTATCCCTCTTTGGCGGCATGACTTGACACTATGGGTCCCACCGGGCGTGCCAAAATGTTTGCTAGTAGTTATGCGCGGGCGTGCCAGAACCAAAAGTGGTTCAGTGTGTGCAAACTAATTTCCTATATGCTTGAGTCAGTGATACTCAAGGCTTTTAGATCTAACTTCTAAACTAAAACAATTGTGTGCGGCGAGTAGGAAAGTACCCTCACCAGAAATCCCTTGGCAGTACTGAAGCGCACAAGCCAAATAGTGTATGAGTTTACCAAGTAAACAATCACAAACGATTAATAAAATACAGATTTTATTAAATGTTTGGAAAATACAACCAAAGAACAGATTCAGAACAGACTGATTGTTCGTGAGAATGAAAACAGTAAAAGAAAAATAACAAAAAAAGGGTAGACCTATTTGCTATGCTTGCAGAAAGAACATAAAAGTTGAATGCTGTTGAATGCTTTGTTGAATGCTGTTTTCGAGAGTGACGCGGAGTCGTTTGCAGCTTGGCCTGCCTCCATATTTATAGCGGCCATGATTGAATTCTGATTAGGAAAGGACTCCTTAGCTTGCGCCTTAAGCTACTAATTGATTGGTTAATTAAAGAAATCCTTTTATATCAATGACTCCTTGCCTTATCGTTATCTTGATTGAAGCAATCCCACCATCTCAGGGATCATCTTGCCTAAATCCAGCTGTTGGTGATAAGATTCTTTCCCAAACGGACTCGGATTTCCCCAGATCTGTAGTGACGTCACAAATGGCAGCTGTCACCAGAACCGCCTTACCTCTATTCCCATCGGCCTCATACCTGTGACTGAAGACTCATCGGACTTATGTAATGTCTTTATGCCCGATAACATCTCTCCAGGTGCTGACGTCCGATCGGGCTCATGTCACCAACCTTTATTACTTTCAGTAGATATGGTGTCCGATAGTTGGTACATTCATGTTCTCTATCTCCTCATCGGGCTCCCGTTCTGACAAATGCCCGATGAAGTCCCTTATGCCCGGCGTCTCAATCGGTCTCCCACATGTGTCCTTGCTCCATTGCTGCCACCATTGATGCCCGATAAACCCCTGCGGGTCTGAGGCTGCCTATCGGGCTCCATACCATGGAATATCCAGGTTGCCTTCTCTAAACTTCTGGTGACGCTTCCCCTAAGCCCGATGTCATTATCTACTCCGGACCAACCGGTGTCTGAAATGCCCATGCCCGACTATCTCTAGGCCCATCTCCTCATACCAATCGGGCTAGAAAACCTTTGGCGGTTTTTAGGTGCAAACAATACCGAGTCGAGTCGGATGGGGTCCGGTCAATTAACACATAAAACCGACATCCGACTCAAAGTTGATCGGGTCTAATAATTGAAACTCGTGACTCCATGTACAACCTATACAAACCAACTCAAAAGGCTCGGGTTAGTCATGTCGGAGTCGGGTTTCACGGGTCATGCAAATGACTAAGAATCCATAAGAAGGGTTGTGATGATTACATAATTCTCTTGTTCATCATAGACAGTAGTTTCATCCACCAAAAGTCTAACTTCTCATACATACTCTTGGATCTAAACGTGATTCTGGGATCCAAAAACACAGAGGCTGTTTGGTCCAGCGTTTTAATTGGCTTCTAAATAGCTTTTGTGGCCAGAATCTGAAGGTGGGCTGTGCGATCTGGGAGTGATTTGGGCGCGATGGGGCCAAGCTGGGACTACCCAGCTCAAAGCCCAAACACTCCAGGTAAGCGCGTTGTCAAATTACATGCGTGCCCCTAACCTTTTTTGAAAATCTTGGGCGTACCCTCCGTGGTGCATTGTTTGCCGCCCATTTTTCTTGTTAATTCACAACAAAATGTGGCTAAAATCTGAACGTGCAAAGGATCGAACCAAGGACCGTCTGTTTGAAACCAATAGTGGCGTCATACCATCATCAGACCAAATATGCATTTATTGACCAATACAGTGAATAATATTCATTTATATATTCATTTCACAAATAATGTTACTTATAAATTATAGTAACCACCACCTACTAATTTGATGATATATTATATTGTTTATGTGGTATTATTAATTAATTACTTATATAACTAATTTGTTCTTCTTAATTAATGCATTAACGGAACAAATTAAATGTGTATTTTTAATGTATTAATAATTATTATTTAACATATCTACTTAATTTATTATTTAATTAATTAATTTCATCAACAAATTAATAATATTAAAAAAAAAATGTTGCTAATACTAGTATAATGATAATACAACACAAGGGCGTAATTGTTTTTCCACATTCAAAATCACTTTTGTATATATATAACCAAACACTTATATAATCTATTTTGCCACCATAATCAGTTTTACAACACTTACCCAAACACTACAACTATCAAAATCTATTATGCTCGCAATCTATTCTAGCAAAAGCAATTATAAAGCTATTGCAATCGCAAAACACAAGCTACCCCAAACAGGCTCATACATCAGCCCATTTAGATTTATTTTAAGCATCAGCCCAAAAATGATACAGGATGCAAATTAGGAGTTTTAATCATTTTTTCTTAATTTCCACTCTCTTGAAAATTACAAAAGACAAGTCTCAAATTCCAAGCCCTCAAACTCCACTAATATAGCTCCCAAAGCACTTCTGAATACTGCTAAATCTACTTCTGCTTCTGCTTGAATATGAAAAGCTGATTTTCTGCTTAAATCTAAACTGAAATGGGTTAAGCTGGTGTTCCAAATGTGTTTAGAGTAGCTTCCATGCAAACTATGTTTGGCTGGATAGATGGAAATATGGAAGGAAATGAAGGGATGAGGGATGTATCTCAGGGAAAGGAAAGAGTCTTTCCTCATTGTGTTTGATTAAATAAGAATGAAGCAAGGAAAGAAAGAACATTGTGTACTTCAATAAATAAAGTTCTATTTTTACTGAATAACAAAATTTCAATGTGGGAGGTATTTTCTCCCATAATCCCATCCACTTTTTTGACGAATTGAAATTTGTGAGTCCAGAGAGAAGAAGAGGCATCCCTCTCGTATTTTACGGCATAGCAATTAATCGATTCTACCCTCTTTCTTCTGCTCTTCCCTCCACCCCTCTCCTTCATTCCTCTCTTTCGTACACGTAACATAGCATTAGATTTAAGCAGAAGTTAAAATAAGGTACTTAATCATCTAATATTTAATTACTGGAAATTTATAAAGAAAAAGAGTTCTCTAGGGCAGCAAAATAACGCTTCGCCATTTGGCTACACTTTTCTGCCCCAAACATTTCCAAACGCTTCCTTACCAAGGAACTTAACCAACGTCTTACCCTGTACATAAGAACAAAGGAAACTTAACATCACAAACAACCAGCTTGGATTAAAAAAAAAAACTGATTTATGCTTAAATTTAAACAAAAATGGGCATAACCAAGCTAATGCAAAGACATTAAATTAGCTTATATTCAAACGAAGTTGGATCATAGAATTAACCCCATTAAGGAACCTAATCACCTAGCATCTAATTACTACAAATTAAAAATAAAAAATAAAAAATAAAGAAAAAGGGGCAAAATAAAGCACCTTCAGCTGGCTGCATTTCTTTTCTCCTAAACATTTCCAAACACTTCTTTACCAAGGGACCTAACCAACATTTAGACTCCCTGTATGGTGAAAAGAAAATGTAGCAATCCTTCCTTTCCTAATGTTATAAATGATCTGGCTTGGACGGTGGTAAGAGGTCCTTCTTTATGGGTTTAGAACACGGTGGATGGTTTTAGCTGCCGCTACGGCAGAATCTCCCCTCTTTATGGCTTTCTCAAGTTCCCCGAGGTTCTCTGATAGTAAGCTAACATGAGAGTTGGTAGACTGGACCAACTTGTTCGCTGTTTCCAAAGCAGTGCATAGCTGAATTCAAGGAACAAAAAAATGACCCAAATATATATATATATATATAACGAACGAACATTTTGATAAAAAAAATATAAAAATAAAATAAAATAAAATACTAGAAAAATTAAATACGAATTATAGAAATTTGACCTGAATCTCATTGAGCAACTAAAATCCATATTACATCACAAAATCAAGTTTCATTTGACATCTGTAAGTACTAAATTACTAGAAAGAAAAGAAGAAGCAAAAACTCTCTGTCCATCCCATGATTTCTATAATTTGTCGAAGCAAAAAGAGGACACTAAATAAATGAATGCAGTGTGGCATATATTTTGGCAGAGTATGTTCAATGAATGTCCAATATAGCATTGTTATAGCTTATTATTCATTACCTTAAGCGTGAGAGCTGTCCATGAGTGGTCTGTACCAGCAAGCGCCTCATTCAAATGGTCATAATATTCCTACAACAAAATTCAATAATATTAGATGCTCATGGGTCAACAGAACTAAGAATTGTAATAACAAATTGTCATTATTATGACTATTATTGTAAATGGCTAGTGTTTGATACAATTCGTGGTTGACAAGAAGGTTTCATGTCTAAGGGTGGCAGCTTTGATCCCAAAAAACTAAAATAAAAGCAAAAAACCAGTTTTGTCTCGGACTGTCTGGTCTACACCTCCGCACATCGTGCATGAAGACAGCAATTGGATACTTGCCCTCTCATATATTATTGTTATTATTACTCTTATTACTATCATTCGTTACTGTTATTTATTGATATGACGCTACAACAAGTACAAAGTAGGACAAACAAAAGTTAGAAAAGAAAAGCAAAGGCTCATTGTAAAGATGCAACTGAAAACATTAAAAAATAATAAAATAAATAAATAAATAAAAATAAAAATTTAAAAAAAAAAGGCAGAAGAAACAGAAGAAAAACTCATTCTAGTTATCAAGTATAACAATGAATCCCATTCATTTTGAGTAGGAAGAGCAATATTAAGTATTACGACATTTAAAAGAACCATAAGGAGATAAGATCTATGAACTTACATATAAGAAAAAACACCATAAATTTAGATTTAGCAATCAAAGCTTCCCAATTAGCCGTAAGCAATTATTGAAGTATTTTCATTATTTTTATATAAACAAACAGCCTGAATCAAGTTAATCAACTTTTACCATCCTCGTGAATGAAGCCTCATTTAATTTCCTTCTTGAGTTTGATGATTGCTGATGCTACAAAATAATGTTATCAGATTTAGATGGGAAAAAAGGTTTATTTGGTTTGGCAAATTGCCTATGTCCGTGAAGGAGAGAACAAATTAGACTTTTAAGAAACTTGCACAACTCAACCACTCAGACATTTCAATTCTCACATTATATGCTTTTCTATTCTTTATTTACTTCCTCTCTTATGTCTTTCATACACTCACCATTTATTTCTCTATTGTTATTTACAATAGACTTTTGTCGACAAGGCAAAAGTCGTGGCTTAAGGTAGGGTAAGAGAAAGGCATGAAATATGGCTTCGCCATTGCTTAGAAGTGCAGACATCCGTTCCACTACACACATACAAAAAAAAAAAATAGAAACTAGAGATGCTAGCCATTTTTCTGACTGCACAAAGTCTGAGACTCTGATCAGACACATGTTATGAATTTGCTCCTACAATAGATTAATATCATGGAGATCTGTGACGCAAACAATAACTCCATTTTTTTTCTAACCATCTTGACAACATTGCATTTCATCAGCAAAGTCGTGAATGTATATTATTGACATCTATGATCCATCATATTCGGAACTTATGTGGACTATATTCTAGTAAGGATAGCCTCACAATACTACACGAAGATAATGCAACATGTATTGCACAAATTAAAGATGACAAAATCAAGCACATCACAAAACTTCTTCAACGCACACAGCTCCAACAGAGTGGTGATATTGATCTTCAATATATATGCTCGAATGACAATCTAGCAGATTTATTCACTAAAGCATTCTAAGACATTCACAAAGCTAGTGCAGAATATCGGAATCCAACAACTCAAAGAGTTTCATTGAAGAAATCATTCCCACGTTGAGATAAGGGGAAGTCATATTTCCCGTGTCACCGTGTCTGCATCGTGTTTGCATACGTGCTACATAGATTGATAGTTTTTTCCCACGTTTTTTCGACAAGGATTTTAAATGAAAAAGTTAAGACATCCGAAACCCATGTACCACGGATGCTCAAGGGCGGAGCCAGGATTTGATGCTAGAGGGAACACACACTTACTTGCATGGGGTTTCGGGGGAGTGCCCCTGAGCAGATTATTTTTGGTAGAAATTCTATAGTTTTGGATTTGTAGGGTTTTAAAACTGTGTGGTTGTTCCGTGCGTTTCAGATATAGTGGGTTGAGTTTTAAACATAATTTTTCAAAGACAAACTAATCACTACAATAACCTTTCAAAAAAATTTGAATTCATATGCTTTCTTTTCTTTTTTCACCAGTTTCACTTATAAAACAAACAATAATTTGTCAAAAGGGACATCTATAAGGCCTTAAATACTTGAAGCTAACTGAGAAAATAAAATGTTTATTTGGTGAAATTTTGTTTACACCCTAAAATATAAAAATAAATTTTTATATTTATGACCGGTTGTGTGTTATACAAGTGGCAAATTAACCACACACTAGTGGGGGAGCTTTGCTAGTGGGTAGTGGTTAATGGATTTGGAAGTGGCCAACATAATGGGGTGCTAACTAAGTGGGGAAGTGGCCAACTTAGTGGAGGTTATTTTCAGCACCTCTATTTATACACAATGTCAAGCAACATGAGGGAGGAGGCTGACACACCGGCCAAACAGCCCCCTGCGGCTTACAGTCCCAGCACTGCCTTTTGCTTTCCTCTTTCTTTTCTTATAGTTCAGCCGTGTACTAGTGTTTGCTTAATTGATTTCTTTCATTTTCTTATATTCCCGGTTCATGTAATCAAGTCCTTGTAGCCTCTGACTTTTGTTGGAATTTTTAGTTTAATGTTAGCAGTACTCTGTTGTTGCTTAGTTCAAATGCCAAGCCATTTCATTCACTGTCTTTGCTTCATTACTCACTCAACCAAATTACTTGCATCAAAGTGATTGAACCTTAAGGGAAGAATCATCCCTGCTTCCCAACAATCGCATGATCCACATCTCAAACAACGATTAGGGATCGTTTTGGTTACACGTTTGGGTCTTCGTACAAAGCCCCTGGCAAGCCCGGTCACTTCACCAAATTAAATTTTAGCCAAAACAAATTTATATAACAATTTAAAGACCAAAATGAGATTTATGAAGGGACCAAATTGAAAGTTAAGGGACATCAATGTAGCATAGCTATTTGAAGTACTTTTGAGGGGGAAACAATTGTCCATTGCAAGTCAAGGAAAAGAAGATTAGATTATGATTAGCTTGTCAATAATCTACATAAAATCCTCATTAATCTAGATGACGCCATATACGTAAAAGGACTCCACAAAGAGTAGATCACCACATAAATATAAACTGCAATACACTTGCAAATATTTTTTTTATTGGATGTTAATGAATGAATGAAGAATTACTCAAAAGCTTTGTTTGGCTAGCGGATTCATTGAAAAATGATATTTTTACCAAAAATTAATTTGATGCAATTTTCTATAACATTGAGGGAGAGAGAGAGTTGGGGAACCTGGAAAAGTTTGAGGAGATCAGAGGGTTCTGGATTTGAGGACGAGGATGAGGATGATGATGACGATGGTGCAGATGATGAGAAAGGAGCCCCAACATCTCCTTCTCCAACATCACTCAGCAGATCGCCTATGCACAGCAACGGTCCTCCTACTCCTTTCATCTCTCTCTCTCTGTCTCTCTCTCTCTCTCACCCTCATTGAGCTAGTATATAAATTCGGAGGGTCGGCAGGGTACATCTAATTTTATTTTTTCTTTTATTGTTTTAAAGTCCATATTTATGTGGCCGTTCATATATTTTGTAGTAAGTTTGGGATCTAATTATAAAGTGATTTTTATTCACACATCTTTATTTTATCCTATAAATAAGGAATATATTAATGAGAAAAATTTACTTGATTCTAGTATTACTTTTCTACTTTTTTTTATTCTCTCTTTATTATAACACGTTATCAAAACTCTAGTCTCTTAAGAAGAAACCCTAACTATTGAAAAGAAGTTCAGTCTTCCATTCTTCTTCAATACAGAGAATCAAAAGTAAGGAATAATTTAGTTCACTTCTTCTGTGATTCAGAGAAACCACAGATAAGAAATCTTAAATCTTGAGATTATTTGTTTGCTTCTTTGTTTTCTACACAAAGAAAATCCGTTATATATACGTGTATATATATATATATGGAATTTGCTAACTTACAGCATAAGAGACTTTTAGCGACGAAAAATAAAATTTTAGTGATGAAATTTTTCGTCACTAAAAGTTGGAACCTTTAGCGACAAAAATTTCGTCACTAAAAATCTATTTTTCGTCACTAAAAGGGATGTTGTATGCTGCTAACTTACAACCATCATGTTATAAGTTAGCAGCTTGGTTGTAAGTTAGCAGCTCCCTATATATATATATATATATATATATGTTAGAACTTGAAGTTTTATATAAAGTAAATAATCCAGACCCGAAAATCTGAGATATATATTTTGGAACCTGAAGTTCTACATGAAATAAATAATTATGATATCTGTAATATATGTATATATATATATATATGAGAATTTGAAGTTCTCGATAAAATAATATTCCCTCCGTCCCATAATAAGTGTCCATTTCCTTTTTGCACAATGTTTAAGAAAGTTGTATTATATTAATTTATTTAGTTCATTAAATAGTCTCTTTCCAATTTTACCCTTAGATGTGATGGGTGTTTGATTTTTTGCTTGTTTTGGGACCACAAATAAATGCTTATTTGTCTTTATTATAAGGGTAGTTTTGGAAAATAAGTAAAAGATATATGCTAATTTAGGAAAGTGGACACTTATTGTGGGACATCCAAAAAAGGAAATGTGGACACTTATTATGGGACGGAGGGAGCAATACATACCTAAAGATCTGTGATATATTTATATATATATATATGAAAACCTGAAGTTTCTTATGAAATAATTGTCCAGACTTGAAGTTGTGTAATATGTTAAGAACCTGAAGTTCCACATGAAATAATCCAGACCCGTAAGTCTGTGATAATGTAATTTTGAACATGAAGTTCTCTATGAAAACAAATAATCTAGATCTAAGGATCTGTGAAAGTTTATCGGAACTTGAAGTTTTAATATTCCATTAATTGGAAGTTTTTATTTATGTTTTATTATTCAAAATTAAAGGGTTAATTGAAACTAGAAGTTTCACATGATAAAATCTAAAATTCTGAAGCATTCTAATTTTATCATGCCCAAATTGTATTTCTTCTTTATTTGTTTATTTATTTATTTATTTTTCTCCCTTCAGATGTCGAGTCTTACAAAACTTGAATTTAATGCTCTTGCTGTCAATGGAGGGAACTATTTGTCTTGACAGCTTAATATTAAACTTCACTTACAGTCTAAAAAGTTGGGTGATGCTACTGAAGAAGGAAATAAAATGTCTCCTGAAGAGAAAGCATCTGCACTAATTTTCTTGTGTCACTATATTCATGATGACCTCAAGAACGAGTACTTAACTAAGGAAGATCACTTGAGTCTATGGAAGTCCCTGAAGGACAGATATAACCACCAGAAGATGGTCATGCTTCCTAATGCATATAGTGAGTTTTTGAACTTGAAGTACCAAGATTTTAAGACGGTTTCAGAATATAACTCCACATTATTCAACATTGTCTCTCGTCTTAAATTATGTGGTGAAAAGTGACCGATGCTCAAGTGATAGAAAAGACACTCTCAACCTTCCATGCCTCGAATGCGCTCTTGCAGCAGCAATATCGAGAGCGTAACTTTGCCAAGTATTCAGAATTGGTAACTTGTCTCCTTATTGCAGAGAAAAATCGTAAGATTCTAATGAAAAATCATAATGCTATACCAACTGGAGACGTGGCATTTTCTGAAGCAATTGCAAACTTTGGCTACCAAAGAGGTCGAGGCAGGGGACGTGGTAGAAATAATAACTCTGGAAGAGGTGGCAACCACAGAAAAGGTGGTCATAATAATTATTCAAAGAAAGGTGGTTACAATAATTTTGGTACACAAAAGAGTGTTAATTTCAAGAACCACAAGAAATGGTCTGCAACTCTTGCCAAAGTTATAAAGGGTGCACTTAATAATCCTACTGCGCCCAATGATGTTTGTTATAGATGTGGAAAAAGTAGACACTAGTCGCGCAATTGTCGTGCTCGTGCAATTGTCGTGCGTCTAAGCAGGAGGTGGAGTAGTACCAAGCATTTATTAGAACCGCGGAGACAAACTTGTCGGAAGAATGGGAAAATAGTGATATTCCATCTGGATACACAATTGGCAACACCCACTTAGATTGTTCAGATTTTTTTCAAGATGAAGATGGAGAGCTTGTTACTAATGAGGCATTCAATATAATGTTAAGAGATCCACCGGCCTCAGTCTATGGGATGAGTTTAGTTTGTTTGGGACATTTGAATAAATATGCATTGAATAATATTTAAAATACTTTATTGCTTAGTAAATATTTTTTTTCTTTACTTTATTTTTCAAGGTATGGATATTGGGATGCAAAAATGCGAGGATGATATATGCCTGGTCGATAGTGGAACAACCTACACAATACTTAAATGTGAAAAGTTCTTCTCTACACTAGAACTTAACAAACAAAATGTGTCCACTATAGCTGGATCTGTACAAATTATTGAAGGCTCCGGAAGAGCCCATATTTTGTTACCAAATGTTACTCACCTATTCATTCAAAATACGTTATATTTAAGTAGTTCCCGAAGAAACTTGCTAAGTTTTAAAGATATACGCATGAATGAGTATCATATTGAAACTAAAAATGAAGGTAACAAAGAATTTTTATGCATAATTTCTTATGTCGGAAGCCGGAAGGTTACATTAGAAAAATTATCTATTCTCTCATTGGGATTATATTACACAACAATTGAGATTGTTGAATCACATGCCATTATAAGCCAGAAGCTTAAAGGGAACCAGAAGCTCAAAGATCCAAGAAATTTAATTCTTTGGCATGATCGTTTGGGTACATCTACAATGTTGAAGAAGATAGTGTATAACTCAAATGGGTATACTTTAGCAAACTAATATTTAAATTTGCCTAGTGGACATCTTTGTATTCCTTGTTCATAAGGAAAATTTATTACTAGACCATCATTTCTTAAAATTGTTTCTGAGTCGCCATCCTTCTTACAAAGGATACAAGGTGACATTTGTGGTCCAATTCACCCTTCTAGTGGCCCATTTAGATATTACATGGTCTTATTAGATGCTTCCACTAGATGGTGACATGTATGCTTACTCTCTACACGTAATCTTGCCTTTATCAGATTACTTAGTCAAATTATCAAACTTAAGGCACACTTTTCAGACCAACCAATTAAGTCTATTCGACTTGACAATGCGACCGAATTTACCTCTCATGTTTTTGATGATTATTGTTCATCTATAGGAATTTATGTTGAACATCCTATTCCGCATATACACACCCAAAATGGATTAGCAGAATCCCTAATTAAACGCCTTCAACTTGTTGCGAGGCCTTTGCTTATACAATCTAGACTCCCCGTTAATGCATGGGAAAATGCTATCTTGCATGCTGAAATGTTACTTAAACTTAGACCCACTTCTTATAATCAATTTCACATCCACAACTTGTGACAGGTTGTCAACCTAACATTTCACACTTGCAAAATTTTGGATGTGCAGTACATGTTCCTATACCACCCCCAAAACATACTAAGATGTGTCCCCAACGGCGGTTGGGAATTTATGTTGGTTTTGACTCACCTTCTATTATTTGTTATCTAGAACCACTAACAGATGATGTATTTACTGCCAGGTTTGAAGATTGCCAATTTGATGAGACAGCCTTCCCTTCGTTAGGGGGTGAAAATGAAATTATTAGCAAACAACTTGTTCCTGAAGAACGACGTGAATTATCGTGGACTACTTCCACTTTGTCTCATCTACATCCAAGAACTTCTCAATGTGATTATGAGGTAAGGAGAATATTGCATTTACAGGAAACTGCAAACCAATTTCCTGATTCATTTACTGATGCAGCTAAGGTGACAAAGTCACATATGCCAGCTATGAATACACCTGCTCGAATTAGTGTCCCTGTAGGACGAACTTCGAATACAGCAACAAATGAATCTGTTGCACACCAGAAGCATGGCAGATCTACAGGTTCTAAAGATTCAGCTCCTCGGAAGCGGAGAGTGAATGAAAAATCATGCCCTAATAAAGCCAGAAGAAGATGTTCATAGCACTCTAGAAGAGGTTATGTACCAAAAACCCATTTTTCCTGAAATCTCCGCGGAAGATAATGCCTTAGACAAGGTAATAGTCCCTGAAGAGACTATGACTCAGGTACCTGATAATAGTGAGATCTCAATATTCTATATGTTTTCAAGAGAAATGTGCGAGCAAAAGAAATTAGTCATCGATATTTACTTATACAGTAGCTACTGAAATATCCAAGGACAATAATGAAAATGATGATACTGAACCACGTAGTATAAATGAATGTTGACAAAGAAATGATTGGCCACAATGGAAAGAAGCAATTCAAGAAAAATTGAAATCTCTTGAAAAATGTGGCATATTTGGACCTATAGCACAAACAACAAAGAATGTAAACCCGGTAGGTTTTAAATGGGTGTTTGTGAAAAAAAAAAGAATGAAAAAAATGATATTGCAAGATGAAAGGCACGTCTTATAGCACAAGGTTTCCTACAGAAACCTGGGATTGATTATTAAGAAATAAATTCCCCGGTTATGGATGCAATCACATTTAGATATTTAATAAGTCTCGCAGTTTCTGAAAAACTAGACATGAGACTCATGGATGTAGTAACTGCATATCTATTTGGGGACTTAGACACAAATATTTACATGAAGATCCCTGAAGAATTGGCTTTGCCCTAAAGAAAAATCAAGGAGTACGCACTCGATCAAACTAAGACGTGCATTATACGGTTTAAAACAATCCGAAAGAATGTGGTACAACCGTCTTAGTGAATATTTGTCTAAGGAAGGTTATGAAAATAATCCCATTTGTCCATGTGTCTTCATAAAGAAATATACAAATAGATTCGCTATAGTAGCAGTTTATGTGGATGATATAAATCTAATTGGGTCTCCAGAAGAGCTTGAGAAAACTGCTAGCTATTTAAAGAAAGAGTTTGAAATAAAGGACTTTGGGGAAACAAAATTTTGTCTTGACCTGCAGCTCAAGAGAAGTACTTGTGGAATATTAGTTCATCAATCAAGCTATACTGAAAAGATGTTGAAGCGCTTTAATATGGACAAATCTCATCCACTAAGTACACCCATGGTCGTTAGGTCCTTAGATGTAAAGAAAGATCCATACAGACCAAAAGAAGAAAATGAAGAAATCCTTGGTCCTGAAGTACTATACATGAGTGCTATTGGTGCACTATTGTACTTGGCTCAAAGTACAAGACTGTGAATCTGCTTGCAATATTTAGTTCTGCACCCACTTATAGGCATTGAACTGGAATAAAACACATTTTTAGATACCTTTGTGGGACCATTGATATGGGCTTGTTTTATTCATCTGATTTATCTAATCATTACCACTTAGTTGGTTATGCAGATTCAGGTTATCTGTCTGACCCCATAAGGGTCGCTCGCAAACAAGTTATGTATTTCTGAACAATAATGCAGCTATTTCTTGGCGCTCTACTAAACAAGCTTTCGTAGCTACATCCTCCAACCATTCTGAAATTCTAGCACTCCATGAAGCAAGTCGAGACTGTGTTTGGCTAAGATCATTAGTCCAACATATATGGAGTAGTTGTCAATTAACTCCAGTCGTTGATGAGCCGACTACAATCCATGAAGACAATGATGCATGTATTGTTCAAATTCAAGGAGGTTTCATCAAGGGAGTTCGAATCAAGCACATTTCACCCAAATTTTTCTTCACACATGAACTTCAAGAGAATCGTGAAATTGAAGTCAAACAGATTCGATCAAGCGATAACCTTGTTGATCTCTTTACTAAGGCATTATCCAAGTCAACTTTTCAGAAATTAGTGTACGTAATTGGCATGCGTCATCTCAATCATCAAACCAACTAAAGTTTTCTCTAAATGAGGGGGAATAATCATAAAAGAAGCATACTGAAGAATGCAATATTTGAATTTTAGGTGCGCTGTATTGTCACGCCTCGGCGTAGCCAAAATATGGAAAAATTTCAAAATTTTCATCTTGGACCCTGAGGCGCGTGAGTGGTTGCAGTGCCGAATTGTCCATGACCAAATAATAATAACTAAATGATATAATAAAAGGATAACACCATCATTTACTTACTAGAATATATTACAAAGATAAGTCAAAGTACTTAGCTAGTTAATACATCATTATAAATACATCAGAGTCTTATGGCTCTTGGCCTTACAAAACTATAACAAAAATATTTTAAAAGGAAAGCTACTGGTCTTCTTCCTAACTCGCATAACCATAATCCTCCTCAGTATAATCTTCTTCCACGTTATATTCTTGAGTAGCTCCATAGCCTGTGTTCTTGTGACCTGGATAAGCTGGACATGGGAATGTCCAGGGACATGAACGTCGTCAGCTTATGAAAGTTGAGTGAGAAAACTAAATAAAATGGAACGTATATAGTAAAGCACAACAAAGAAACCCTTATTACTTTTTAACACGTCTTTTAAGATCTTTGTGTTCTCACCGTCGGGTTATAACTACCAATATACCCGACCAGGTATTCGAAAAGAAAACGTCCAACTGAGAAAACTCGTCTCGACATTCTTAAAACCACTATCATTCATTTCTACCATCTGACATCATTTACAAACCCAAAGTATCTCTTGCTAACCAAACCATCTTTCATCAACCAAAACATCTTTCATAAACCAAAACATCTTTCATCAGCCACTTCGTCACGAAGAACCGAAGTGTTCAGTAGTGCAAGAACATCCATTTCGTCACGAAGAACCGAAAGAAGTCTTCACACAAGGAATCACCGCTTCGTCACCAAGAACGGAAAGCGTTACGGAGTACAAGAACATCCATTTCCTCACGAAGAACCAAAAGGAGTCTTTACTCAAAGAATCACCGCTTCGTCACGAAGAACCGAAAGCGTTACGGAGTACAAGAACATCCATTTCGTCACGAAGAATCGAAAGGAGTCTTTACTTAAAGAATCACGGCTTCGTCACGAAGAACCGAAAGCGTTACGGAGTACAAGAACATCCATTTCGTCACGAAGAGCCGAAAGGAGTCTTTACTCAAAGAATCACCGCTTCATCACGAAGAACCGAAAGCATTACGGAGTACAAGAACATCCATTTCGTCACGAAGAACCGAAATGAGTCTTTACTCAAAGAATCACCGCTTCGTCACGAAGAACCGAAAGCGTTACAGAGTACAAGAACATCCATTTCGTCATGAAGAACCGAAAGGAGTCTTTACTCAAAGAATCACCGCTTCGTCACAAAGAACCGAAAGAGTTACGGAGTACAAGAATATTCATTTCATCACGAAGAACTGAATGGAGTCTTTACTCAACGAATCACCGCTTCGTCACGAAGAACCGAAAGCGTTACGGAGTACAAGAACATCCATTTCATCATGAAGAACCGAAAGGAGTCTTTACTCAAAGAATCACCGCTTCTTCACAAAGAACCGAAAGAGTTACGGAGTACAAGAATATCCATTTCATCACGAAGAACTGAATGGAGTCTTTACTCAACGAATCACCGCTTCGTCACGAAGAACCGAAAGCGTTACGGAGTACAAGAACATCCATTTCATCATGAAGAACCGAAAGGAGTCTTTACTCAAAGAATCACCGCTTCGTCATGAAGAACCGAAAGCGTTACGGAGTACAAGAACATCCATTTCGTCACGAAGAATCGAAAGGAGTGTTTACTCATTCGTCACGAAGAACTGAAAGCGTTCGGGAGTATAAGAACATCCATTTCGTCACAAAGAACCGAAAGGAGTCTTTACTCAAAGAATCACCGCTACGTCACGAAGAACCGAAAACGTTACGGAGTACAAGAACATCCATTTCGTCACGAAGAACCGAAAGGAGTATTTACTCAAAGAATCACCGCTTCGTCACGAAGAACCAAAAGCGTTACACGTATCCCTTTCGTCACGAAGAACCGAAAGAATGCTCAAAAGTCACCACTTCACAACTCAACAACACATCCCTTTTCTTACCCTCCCGGACCCTGTGGATTGGTTTACCTATCCAACACTTATCCTTGACATACGCTGCTCCTGATCAAGTACAACTAGTCCGTACGTATCCTGGACCGCATTCGTGTCACTCGTTCCGTAGTTTAGTTTGTTAATTACTTTCATTTATACTTTTGAAGTTACGTTATACATCTGTCATTCTATTTTGTTATAATATACTTACGATGGAAACTTACCGAATCGCTATCGATGCAATAATCGTGCCGTACAACATACAAAAAGCTTGGGTATGAACTTTTAATGGTCAATACACTAAATTCGCGACAACGGAAAAACATAGCATGTAGCTCATAGATTTATAACATGGATTTGATATCAATAACCATATAGACGAAAGCCTTAACATACTCATCTACACGATAGCACAAGATATCCATAACCACACAGGTACCGGAAAGCAAGCATCATCAATAAACACATCATACAAGTAGTTATACAATCCGCCAGTATTTAATTTTACTATGTCGACTGAATTGATATGATTTATTTGGGCATGATAAATTGCTTTGTAGATCAAACTCAAAACTAGAACATTGTATATAATTGGATTATCTTCATGTACAACAAAATCTAGCTTCAATTACATTTTTGAACTATTCAAAATATTTATTTTACTTAGACATTTCTATATTTTTGGACTGCTCTGTCCCAGATTTATAGTACTGCATTGCATGTGCATTTCACCTATCAAAAATTCATTTTTATACTGGGCTATAGAAGAGTTATTTGTAGATAAAGGAGTTAGCTTTCTCCACAAAAACACCTAGCTTAATTCAGATTTCGGAGCTACTTAAAACACTCATTTTACTAAACTACATTCTGCTGGAGGTTTCTGTTTCTCAGATTTAAAGTACTTCGTTATATGTACATTTCACCTATGAAGAAGTGATTTTCAGACTGAGCTATAGAAGAGTTATTTGTAGATAAATGAGTTAGCTTTCTCCACAAAAAAACCTAGCCTCATTCCCATTTTTTAACTGCTCAAAATGTTCGTTTTACTAAACAACATTCTGCTGGAAGTTTCTGCTTCACAGATTTAAAGTACTGCGTTCTATGTACATTCCACCTATGAAGAAGTGAATTTTAGACTGAGATATGGAAGAGTTATTTGTAGATAAATGAGTTAGATTTCTCCACAAAAAAATATAGCCTCATTCCCATTTTTTAACTGCTCAAAATGTTCGTTTTACTAAACAACATTCTGCTGGAAGTTTATGCTTCACAGATTTAAAGTACTGCGTTGTATGTACATTTCACCTATGAAGAAATGATTTTTAGACTGAGCTATAGAAGAGTTATTTGTAGATAAATGAGTTATATTTCTCCACAAAAAAACCTAGCCTCATTCCCATTTTTGAAATGCTCGAAAAGTTCATTTTACTAAACTACATTCTGTTGGAAGTTTCTGCTTCCCAGTTTTGAAGATTGACTTGCATGTTGCATAGAACCTCAAAATACAACATCAAACACATACTAAAAATTACTGCATACTATATAGATTCTAAAGTGAGTTAGAATACTCACCAAGTCTTGAAGTTGAGCTTAGGCTTTAAATTTGAGCTTTAGGAAGCTTGCACTCAACTTCAATGGTAGAGACTTCTTCTTCTTCTAACTTCCTTCATCCCACCACGGAGTTCATCTCCTAGCTCCCTCTCTTCATGTAGATTGTAATGGCCAAGAAAAATGGTATGGAAGAGTATATGCATGCTTATATAGAGTCTTGCATGTGCTAGGTGTCAATGTGCATGGGATGCATGCATTGACATGTGTCAAAGTGGTGGACAAGTGTCCAATGGATGGACAAGTGTCATGGGAGAGGGTGACATGTGTCTTGAGAGTTGCATGGGCTGCCATGTGGCTGGCCATGGTGGGGCCCACCTCAGATTTTGTGCCACTTCCTCTTTTTGCATGCATAAGTCCTCGTTATGCCTATCGGTCTCGATTTACGTGCAAACGGGTATTGTTTCTAATGTCCGGGTCCAGGTACGGGACTAAGTTAAGTCTACTTATGGTCGAGTCGGTGTGGTACTTACAGTCTAATTAGTAATTACATTATACTGATACGATCACACAAATAAAAATAATAATATAATAACATACCAGATATGGAAATTCATAATACTATTGAACGTAGGAATTATAGGTATTACACCTTCTACCACCTATTACAGGATTTCGTCCTCGAAGTTAGAACTAGTTAGTACTAAACAGAAATGGAAATTTCTCTTGCATTTCAGATTCCACTGAACCTTTACCATCGGAATCTCTTTGTTCCTCAACTTCTTGATTCCACAATCCATAATTCTTACAAGTCCTTCGACAATGTAACATTGTCGTTTACTTCGATATCTTCGAAATCAATTTCGTGCGCCGGGTTGTGAAGGCATTTCATCAGCTTACTCTCATGGAGTATGAACTCTCGACATCTTTGGTGGTAACGCCCTTCTATAGGCGACTTCCCCACGCGTTCCAGAATTTCAAATAGTCCGATGTAGCGCAGTGATAATTTTTCCCTCTTTTGTCCAAACCTTGCAATGTCTCGAACCGGGGAAACTTTTGAATACACATGATTTCAAACTTCGAATTCTATATCTCGACGTTGTTTGTTTGCGTAGCTTCTTGTATCTGCTTTGCGCTGCTTTCCACCTTTCCTTTTATTCATCAGTCTGTAGATAAAATGCGAAACTCAACGTCAGAGGCATTCCCATTGCTTTCTGAAGACACTCCCAAATTACTGCGGTGAATCTCGAATCTCAATTTGATACGATTGATACCGGTACTCCATGCGACCGCACAACCTGTTGCAAGTATAGTCGACTCATTTTCTCGACCAGATAGGTCATGTTGTAGGCAATAAAATGGGCTAATTTGATCAATCGACCAACAACTACCCAAATAGTGTCATGGTTCTGCTGAGATCTTGGTAATCCCACAACAAAATTCATTGTGATATGCTCCCATTTCCATTCTGGTACTGGTAAAGGTTTTGTAGTAATCCTAGGGTTATTGGTGTTCCGCCTTGACTTGCTGGTAAGTAGGGCACTTGGCTACATACTCAACGACTTCTTTCTTCATGCCTTCCCACCAGAAGTTCCTTTTTAGGTCTTTCTACATCTTGGTTCCGCCGGGGTGTATAATCATCCTGGACCTATGTGCTTCATCCGAAATGTCTTTCCTCAAACTATCCGTGTCGGTACACATAACATGGCCTGACACGAGAATAATCTTGTGCGCTCTTGTGCAACACCCAAGTGTAGGTGATCGTGCAAGTAGTAACTGGTAAGACCAGGTCGATCCCACAGGGAAGGATGAGAACTATATTACTTAGATTGAACCCTAAAAGAAAAAAAATTCAATATTTTAGGAGAAGTGTAGAACACAAAGTCCTACAATTAACAACTACTAAACTTAAAAGCAACTAAATTAAATAAACTAATGATTAACTACTTGACTAGAGCAAGATTTGAAAATGGTTTTTCTTAATAAAAGAAAGTGTTGGGAGCATGCGAATCCACTATGACTCAGCCATCTACCATGCAAATGCAATTAAGCTCAACGGAGGGCAACTTCTACAATATCCCGTACTTCTCTAAGGATATAGAATCAATAGTCCTTTCATGACCGGGACTATATCATCACAACTAAGTGTGAAATACGCAAAGGTGGTTTAATTCAATAGTTAAGACTCTCACCTACAATGGTATTAGCATTGAGGGTGGTTTGCAAAATATATTGAAAGAAAATGCCTTAAGGCTTAACGTTTAAAGACTGTTTTGACAAACTGAGCATTTGGGGACAGTTTGATAACGAATCAGTAAAGCAGAAAGTCTTGGGATACTGTATTAGATGTCCTCAAGAATCAGAGGTCTCGATCGATCGACGCGCTTTCGATCGATCGAACTTCTTCATCTCTCGATCGATCGAAATATCTTCAATCGATCGACTATGTCTCTAGCCCGATCGATCGAACTACATTCGATCGATCGAACACATGAATAAAAATATTGCATGGCAGAGGCCTGAAAATCACGGTTTCATC
Source organism: Hydrangea macrophylla (assembly GCA_033977485.1). NCBI lineage: Eukaryota > Viridiplantae > Streptophyta > Magnoliopsida > Cornales > Hydrangeaceae > Hydrangea > Hydrangea macrophylla. Next base: position 3,398,238 of record CM066990.1, on the reverse strand, counting down.
GCAATTTCCCAACCCCGGACTACTCAAACATGGTCTGGTAAGTCTCAGATTTATTTTCAACGAAAAAGTTCATTAAAGGCATGTTTGGTTGCAAGTTTTTCATAAAAACTTTGAAAATCAACGATTTTAACTTAGCTAGCATGCAATACTACGAGATTGAAAGCTAAACTGTGATTAACTAGATGTAGAAAATGAACAAAACAATAATACGGAACCTGGAACGAAGAAACTTGTATTAATTATGAAAAAAATCCAAGCTCACAATGGTGAATCCTGATAAAACCTACAAAAAACACAAAGAAAACTCTCTACTCTCTATAAAAACTTATGAAAAACAAAGTATCTCCCCTTTTGGACGAAAAACAAAACGATTATAAATAGCCTAAACCTAATGCTAGGGTTAACAAAACCCGTTTCTACTGCGTGCGCGTATAATCTGATAAAAGGCATGTTCGATCGATCGAACAACTCTCGATCGATTGAACTTCCAGACACGTCGATCGATTGAACTACACTCGATCGATCGAAACGTCGATCGCTCGAAACCTTCTCGATCGCTCGAACTCTGTATTTCAGCTTTGAGTTGTCTTCATCAGGACCAAGCACTTCCTTTTATCAACATTCTTCAATCTTATATACAGCAGCAGTAATCTGCACAAATAATCACTAAAAACAATACCACTTATCATAGTTTAATCAATTTGTGCAAAAACTGGTATTGTAATTCAAACTGCAGATAAACAGGGGAATTGTAGACTTTTCTAGTATATTTTCTTCTTTTAACGCGGTTGTATTTTACAAATACCCCCGCTTGTCATGGCCCTACATCTGAGTCCTTCATCTAATCCAATATTCCATTCGGTTGGATCCTTTGATTTGGCCTTCTCGAACCATTTCCTCGATCCTTCGCCTTTCTTTTGAGCTTCGAGTATTCGGTTAATGAGGGTTGGCTACACCATAAGACATCCAAAAGGTCGTCCATCACCTGACCTTGCAGTCTGAATGTCGAATTCTGTTAAAGCTTCTAAGGCTTTCCATTCCTTAATTGAAAGTGAGGCGATTAACCTTCGGGGTTTCCTACTCAGAGCATCTATGACTACATTTTCTTTACCAGGGTGGTACTGCAAATTAAAGTCGTAGTTCCTTTTGAGAGAACATGTATTTCAAGCTTTTGTGATCCGAAAACAAGTCAAACTTCTCTCAGTAGAGGTAGTGCCTCCAAATCTTAAGTGCAAAGACAATTGCAGCCAATTCCAGATCGTGTGTAGGGTAGTTTAATTCATGTGGCTTTAATTGCCTAGATCCATAAGTGACCACCTGACCATTCTGCATAAGTACACATCCTAGACCTTGACATGAAGCATTACTGTAGATAGTGTACTGTTCACCACTCTTGGGTATGGCTAGCACTGGCGCTGAGGTCAACCTCTCCTTTAATTCCTGAAAGGCGCGTTCGTGCTTGTCCTTCTACTCAAACTTTGAATCCTTCTTTGTTAGTCCAGTTAAAGGAGACGCGATCCTTGAGAAACCCTCCACGAATCTCCTGTAGTATCCAGCCAATCCAAGGAAACTTCGTACTTCCAATGCGTTGGTTGGTCTATTCCAACTAGAAACTGCGTCCGTCTTGGTTGAGTCAACTGAAATTCCGTTCCGTGAGACTACATGTCCCAAGAATTTGACTTTTTTCAGCCAAAACTCACACTTACTGAACTTAGCATAGAGACGATTTTCTCTAAGTGTCTGAAGTGCAATCTTTACATGCTTCTCATGTTCTTCATCATTCTTCGAATAAATAAGGATGTCGTCGATAAACACGATGATGAATTGATCCAAGAAGCTAAACACCCGATTCATCAAATCCATGAATACCGTCGGGGCATTAGTTAATCCAAAAGGCATAACTAAGAACTCTTAGTGCCCATATCTTGTTCTGAAAGCTGTTTTCGATATATCTTCCGGCCTGACAAGTAACTGATGGTACCCAGATCGTAAGTCAATCTTCGAAAAGGTCGTCGCTCCTTGTAGTTGAGCGAACAAATCGTCTATCCTGGGAAGCGGGTACTTGTTCTTAATAGTAACCTTATTCAACTCTTTGTAGTCGATACAGAGTCGAAGATTTCCATCCTTCTTTCTAACAAATAGAACCGGGGCTCCCCAAGGTGACGTGCTTGGTCTAATAAATCCAAGATCTTCTAACTCTTGTACTTGCTTCTTCAGCTCCAGCATTTTCGTTGGGGCCATTCGATAAGGAGCCTTGGATATCGGTGTCGTTCTGGGTACTAACTCAATACAAAAGTCGATCTCGCGCTTTGGTAGTAATCTGAAAACGTCCTGAAAGATATCCTCATAGTCTTGGACTATCGGAATCTGAGCGATCGTCAAATTTGAGCCTATAGTTTCCATAGCGGCTAAATGACTTGTAAAAAAGGCATCACTAGTGGGGTTGCATTGAAAACTGAAGGGTGTACTCCCAGGTACTAAAAACGTGATCGACTGACTAGCACAGTCTAACTCCGCATAATACTTAGTGAACGAGCCAATCAATTCCTAGGATCACATCAAACTCCTTCATTAACAGAACAATTAAGTCTGCTGGTAGGTTCATATCCTCCAATGTCAAAGTATAGTCCTTGCACACTTTTCCTAGCGTTACGGTCACTCCCAAGGGTGATGCCGTGTTCAGAGCTACCTCGAGTGTTTGAGGTACTAAACCCAAACGTCGTACAATCTCAAAGGCAATACATGAATTTGTAGCACCAGTATCAAAAGCATTTTATCTCAACTAGCATATAATGCGAGTGTACCTTCCATGTTCTATTGTCCCTTTTCATCATAGTCGGCCGCCTCAGGTATGATAGCATTGAGTCGAGCTTTGCTAGCTTGACCTTGAGTAATAGGCCCATGATAGTTTCCTCGCAGTGCTTTGCATTCTTTGCTCATGTGTCCTCTCTTACCACAGTTGTAACAAACAATATTATTTTGATTGTTGACCCTGGGGGCCGTGCAGTCTCGTGCCAGGTGCCCAGGGGTCCCACAATTGAAACATCCGTCCTTGTTGTTCCCGGTAGCTGTGGTTGGCACTTGTGGTACGGGAGGTGCTACATGCTTATCCCAGGGAAAGGTGGGTCCTGGTTTCTTACCACTATTTCATGGGCGTTTGTTTCCTTAGAAACGGGTCGGAGGTATTCCTCTTGGTCCATTCCTAAGTTGGGGTGACTGACTTGACATCTGCTTGTATGCTTATGTACCTAAATAAATATCTATTGGCTATCCTCCCGTCCTAACCATGGTTATGAGACATATAAATGATATAAGGTATAGCTAACAATTCTAATATGAGTACATAACACATCAAGCATATATTTCATCAAGTAGAAGTAACAAATCTTCATAGATAACTTTAAATATTTACGTAGAAAGGCGTACACGCTATTACTAGTTCGTGTTACATGCCTGGGTACATACTATATACACAAAAGATGGGCTACTAGCCCTAATACAAGTAGAGATCTAAATCCTAGAAATCTTATACCGAAAGTCCTCTGTATCAACTCGTATGGTGGAGCATGATCCTAGATTGAAATCTCCCCCAGGTGGAACCCAGTCCCAAGTACAAGTCAAACTTATCAACCATCTCATCTTCGTCCTTATCCAAAGGCTCTATCTATGCATCCTTGAGTCATCCTCAACCTCTGGCTCTCCATCCTCCATGACTACCCTCGCTCCCTCCTCAACAGCACCCTGTGTTAGGTCAATACCAACCGCTGGGCCACTCTTCGCATCTACCCTGTCCTCCATATCCATCCGGGATGTAATAAGGTGCCATGCTAATCACACAACTATTATAGGTTCATATCTTCATGGATGGGGAAAAGGTTTAACGTTTTATTACTTAAGTGTGTAGGACAATCGGTGTACACTTCTTAACCTAAGGCTTTGATACAAAAAAATCCCTGTCACGCCCCGGCGTAGCAAAAATATGAAAAAATTTTCATCTGGGACCCTGAGGCGCGTGACTGGTTGCAGTGCCGAATTGTCCATGACAAAATAAAAATAACTAAACGATATAATAAAAGGATAACACAATCATTTACTTACTGGAATATATTACAAAGATAAGTCAAAGTACTTAGCTAGTTAATACATCATTATAAATACATCAGAGTCTTATGGCTCTTGGCCTTACAAAACTATTACAAAAATATTTACAAAGGGAAGTTAGTGGTCTTCTTCCTAACTCGCATAACCATAATCCTCCTCAGTATAATCTTCTTCCACGTTATATTCTTGAGTAGCTCCATAGCCTGTGTTCTTGTGACCTGGATAAGCTGGACATGGGAATGTCCAGCGACATGAATGTCGTCAGCTTATGAAAGCTGAGTGAGAAAACTAAATCAAATGGAACGTATATAGTGATACGCCCAAAATATGACCGAGCAGTTCAAAATCAATAGCCCATCCGGGCCCACAAACATGATCCCGAGCATCACAGGCATGATCCCGAGTATTACGGGCAGTTTCCTACTCAAGCTAGAAGACTAATGGAAAGTGCAAACTATTTCCTAATCCAATTAGGAAACCCCACAATTAATGCCAATCTATATCAATTGGATTATATTTCCTTATCCATGTAAGAGTAGGTCTCTTGCATCTATAAAAGAGACCACTCACCCCCCATTGAAAGGGCCGCCAACTCTTTAGTCTACACAGCACCTCCATAAAATTCACCATTATACACATATACCCGGCCGGTATTATTGGTAGTGCCGCCCCTCTTTGTTGGCTCACCAGGCCCGCCGGTGATCTGCTAGTGAACGTGCTCAGACAAACCCGTGGACGTAGGTACCTTCATTAACAGAGCCGAACCACATACAAAAAATAGTCTCTCTCTCTCTTTCACCTAAAATTGCTCTACTTTACTCTTACCAAATTTTGGCATCATCAGTTTGGCGCCGTCTGTGGGAAACGACAAGTCTTCTCATCAATAAATCTCTTGACTGATCATCATGCCACCGAAGAAGGGTAAGAAGGCTGATCAGCAGTCCGACCGGGATGTTCCTTCGGCCCCGGTACTGGCTGCGGCAGTCATGACATCTGAGCAGATCACCGCGACCCTCACACAACTCCTCGAGGGCCAGCGTCAAATCCAGCAACAGATTGAAGCTCTGCTAGCCCAGCAAAGCAGTCCTCTAGGGACCGGGAAACAACTCGGGAACGTTGCGTACGATCGGGAACCGATCTTGACCAGACAACGTGCCCGAGCCAACCCGTCCCGTGTTGAGGATGCCAGAGACATCAACAGTGGGCGTGCTGCCCGAGAGGAGAGGAGAGAGCATATGGCCCGGGAATCAGTCCAGGGTAACTCGGTCAAGAGCCGAGTCGTCCCTGGGGACACGGTTACCCGGAGTCATAGCCTAGCCCGATCACAGAGGACAGCACCCCGCCATGAAGAAGCCTCTTCCACCGACCCGACCAACCCCTCAGATACCGGTCGGGAAAGAGTGGAAGCCCGAATCAAGGACTTGCAGAAACAGATCAACAGAGTGGCCAAAAAGCTTGGTCAAAACTGCGTTCAGAATCAAGCCAATACCGAGACAGAGTCACCATTCTCCAGCCAGGTTATGAGGTTTTCCATCCCGCACAAATTTTAGCAGCCTCGCCTAGATCCCTACAACGGCTCGGGAAGCCCAGTCGACCACGTTTGGACCTACAAGGCTCAGATGGCCTTAGCCACCAACTCCGATGAACTACATTGCCTAGCCTTCCCCAGCACTTTGAAAGGCCCGGCCGCCCAATGGTTCTACTCGTTGGAGCCCCGATCGGTCCGCTGTTTCACGCAACTCAGCAAGCAGTTCATCAATCAGTTCATCGGTATGCACGAACGGCCGAAGCCTGACATACATCTACTAACGGTCATACAAAGGAATAATGAGACCCTCAAGGAGTTCACCGGCCGGTTTAATCAAGAGAAGCTCAGCATCTACGATCTTGATGAAACCGCCGCTATCATAGCCTTCTGCTCGAGAGTTCAACACACCAAGTGCGCCGCATCGATCCACAGAAACCGACCGGAAACTTTGGTCGAGCTCTCTGAGAGGGTTGAAAAATACATTGACACTGAAGAGTTTCTGAAGACCAAAGACACCGGGCAAGAAAGCAACGAGTCTTCCAAAAATAAGCGAAAGCGAGATCAGCCCGGGAGTTCTGACAGTTCCTTCAGCTCACAGCAGGCAGGGTCCGGCAGTCCCGACCCGACCTCCAGTTCGCAGCGGTCTGAGCCCGGCAGCCCCGACCCGACCTCCAGTTCGCAGCGGTCTGAGTCCGGCAGCCCCGGCCCGATCTCCAGTTCACATCGGTCAGGATCAAACAATTCTGACTTTGCCTCCAGCACAGAGAAGTCAGAAGCACAACGATCCTGATCCGACCTTCTGTCTCCATCGGTCTAGAAGAGCCCGACTACATTGGTACTTGCTTGATCACCACATGAGGCTCCACCGATTGTCAGAGAACTCATACATAGACCTCGGGACTAACCCCGAGGCATATAAAGACCTCGGGCCTAACCCCGAGGCATCCAAAGACCACGGGCCTAACCCCGAGGCATACAAAGACCTCGGGCCTAACCCCGAGGCATATAAAGACCTCGGGCCTAACCCCGAGGCACGAAGAAGACCTCGAGCTCCGAACTCAGGCACTAAAAAGACCTCGAGCTCCGAACTCAGGCACTAAAAAGACCTCGGGCTCCGAACCCAGGCACAAAAGACCTCGGGGTCACGTCCGAGGCACCGACTTTGCCTAGGTCCAACCGACGATGGGGGCAAACCCCCTAGGCGGCTGATGATGGCAAGCTTCAAAAGACCCTGCAACCACCATGTTCCAGGTCGGTTACCTACAGATCATAGCCTCTGTAAGACCCTCGTCTTAGCGAAAGCTTGGGGGGCAAGATGTTGTAGTGAACTAAACAGGTAATCACACCGGGTATTTACAGGCCTCGCGGATAACCAAGTCAAAATCTTGGACAACCCGAGCACCTACAGTACTCAGAGACATTAACTCCACTTAGGTCCAGACCGACGATAGAGGTGACTAAAATCTCTTAGGTTGGCCGACGATAGAGGAGTAAAAGGACCCTAAAGCAACGTGATTTAGGTCGGCTCCACCAACATAGTCAAGCTCTTCTCCCAACAGTCTTGATGAAGACTGGCCGGGCGAAAGACAACCATCCTGGGGAGTTAACATAAAAAGGACCCTAGAACGATACGCTTTAGGTCGGCTTTTCCAACATGGTAAAATCCTTCTACCCACAGCCTTGACGAAGGTTTACGGGCAAAAAATAACCATTCTGGGAGCTAACTCAAGAAAAAAAGACTCCAAAGTAGGCCGAGTCTCAACTCTCAGTCACTTCCCGAGCATTTAAAGACTCCGAATTAGGCCGGGTCTCAACTCCCGGTCAGTTCCCGAGCACCTAAAGGTCCCGAGCTAGGCTGGGTCTCAACTCTCAGTCAGTTCCCGAGGACTCACCAGGCTCAGAAGCCCTGAGCCAGCTTCCACAAGCACTCAGACAGCGGCAAGTAACATCAAACTGATTTCCAAACTTGCCCCGATATAGCATCTAGCCAATCTTGGAAATGGGGGGCAGCTGATACGCCCAAAATATGACCGAGCGGTTCAAAATCAATAGCCCATCCGGGCCCACAAACATGATCCCGAGCATCACGGGCATGATCTCGAGTATTACGGGCAGTTTCCTACTCAAGCTAGAAGACTAATGGAAAGTGCAAGCTATTTCCTAATCCAATTAGGAAACCCCACAATTAATGCCAATCTATATCAATTGGATTATATTTCCTTATCCATGTAAGAGTAGGTCTCTTGCATCTATAAAAGAGACCACTCACCCCCCATTGAAAGGGCCGCCAACTCTTTAGTCTACACAGCACCTCCATAAAATTCACCATTATACACATATACCCGGCCGGTATTATTGGTAGTGCCGCCCCTCTTTGTTGGCTCACCAGGCCCGCCGGTGATCGGCTACTGAATGTGCTCAGACACACCCGTGGACGTAGGTACCTTCATTAATAGGGCCGAACCACATACAAAAATAGTCTCTCACTCTCTCTCTCCTAAAATTGCTCTACTTTACTCTTACCAAATTTTGGCATCATCGTATAGTAAAGCACAACAAAGATACCCTTATTACTTTTTTGCGTTCTCACCGTCGGGTTATAACTACAAATATACCCGACCACGTATTCGAAAAGAAAACGTTCAACTGAGAAAACTCGTCTCGACATTCTTAACGCCACTATCATTCATTTCTAACATCCGACGTCATTTACAAACCCAAAGTATCTCTTGCTAACCAAACCATCTTTCATCAACCAAAACATCTTTCATCAGCCACTTCATCACGAAGAACCAAAGCGTTAAGGAGTGCAAGAACATCCATTTCATCACGAAGAACCGAAAGAAGTCTTCACTCAAGGAATCACCGCTTCGTCACGAAGAACCGAAAGCATTACGGAGTACAAGAACATCCATTTCCTCACAAAGAACCAAAAGTAGTCTTTACTCAAAGAATCACCGCTTCGTCACGAAGAACCAAAAGTGTTACGGAGTACAAGAACATCCATTTCGTCATGAAGAACCGAAATGAGTCTTTACTCAAAGAATCACCGCTTCGTCACGAAGAACCGAGAGCGTTACGGAGTACAAGAACATCCATTTCGTCACGAAGAGCCGAAAGGAGTCTTTACTCAAAGAATCACCGCTTCATCACGAAGAACCGAAAGTGTTACGGAGTACAGGAACATCCATTTCGTTACGAAGAACCGAAATGAGTCTTTACTCAAAGAATCACCGCTTCGTCACGAAGAACCGAAAGCATTACGGAGTACAAGAACATCCATTTTGTCACGAAGAACCGAAATGAGTCTTTACTCAAAGAATCACCGCTTCGTCACGAAGAACCGAAAGCGTTACGGAATACAAGAACATCCATTTTGTCATGAAGAACCGAAAGGAGTATTTACTCAAAGAATCACCGCTTCGTCACAAAGAACCGAAAGCGTTACACGTATCCCTTTCATCACGAAGAACCGAAAGAATACTCAAAAGTCACCACTTCACAACTCAACAACACATCCCTTTTCTTACCCTCCCGGCCCCCGTGGCCTTATTTACCTATCCAACACTTATCCTTGACATATGCTGCTCCTGAACAAGTACAATTAGTCCGTACATATCCTGGACCGCATTCTTGTCACTCATTCCATAGTTTAGTTTGTTAATTACTTTCATTTATACTTTCGAAGTTATGTTATACATCCGTCATTCTATTTTGTTATAATATACTTACGATAGAAACTTACCCAATCGCTATCGATGCAATAATCGTGCCTTAGAACAAAGACCTGGATAAGCTGGACATGGGAATCTCCAGCGACATGTACGTCGTCAGCTTATGAAAGTTGAGTGAGAAAACTAAATCAAATGGAACGTATACAGTAAAGCACAACAAAGATACCCTTATTACTTTTTAACATGTCTTTTAAGATCTTTGCGTTTTCACCGTCGGGTTGTAACAACCAATATACCTGACCAAGTATTCGAAAAAAAAGTGTTCAACTGAGCAAACTCATCTCGACATTCTTAACGCCACTATCATTCATTTCTAACATCCGACGTCATTTACAAACCCAAAGTATCTCTTGCTAACCAAACCATCTTTCATCAACCAAAACATCTTTCATCAGCCACTTCATCACGAAGAACCAAAGTGTTAAGGAGTGCAAGAACATCCATTTCATCACGAAGAACCGAAAGAAGTCTTCACTCAAGGAATCACCGCTTCGTCACGAAGAACCGAAAGCATTACGGAGTACAAGAACATCCATTTCCTCACAAAGAACCAAAAGTAGTCTTTACTCAAAGAATCACCGCTTCGTCACGAAGAACCAAAAGCGTTACGGAGTACAAGAACATCCATTTCGTCATGAAGAACCGAAATGAGTCTTTACTCAAAGAATCACCGCTTCGTCACGAAGAACCGATAGCGTTACGGAGTACAAGAACATCCATTTCGTCACGAAGAGCCGAAAGGAGTCTTTACTCAAAGAATCACCGCTTCGTCACGAAGAACCGAAAGTGTTACGGAGTACAGGAACATCCATTTCGTTATGAAGAACCGAAATGAGTCTTTACTCAAAGAATCACCGCTTCGTCACGAAGAACCGAAAGCATTACAGAGTACAAGAACATCCATTTCGTCATGAAGAACCAAAAGGAGTCTTTACTCAAAGAATCACCACTTCGTCACGAAGAACCGAAAGCGTTACGGAGTACAAGAACATCTATTTCGTCACAAAGAACCGAAAGGAGTCTTTACTCAAAGAATCACCACTTCGTCACAAAGAACTGAAAGCATTACGGAGTACAAGAGCATCTATTTCATCATGAAGAACTGAAAAGAGTCTTTACTCAAAGAATCACCGCTTCGTCACGAAGAACCGAAAGTGTTACGGAGTACAAGAACATCCATTTTGTCATGAAGAATCGAAAGGAGTCTTTACTCAAAGAATCACCACTTCGTCACGAAGAACCGAAAGCGTTACAGAGTACAAGAACATCCATTTCGTCACGAAGAACCGAAAGTAGTCTTTTCTCAAAGAATCACCGCTTCATCATGAAGAATCGAAAGCGTTACATAGTATAAGAACATCCATTTCGTCACAAAGAACCAAAGGACTATTTACTCAAAGAATCACCGCTTCGTTACGAAGAACCAAAATCGTTACGCGTATCCCTTTTGTCACGAAGAACCGAAAGAATACTCAAAAGTCACCACTTCACAACTTAACAACACATCGCTTTTCTTACCCTCTCGGCCCCCGTGGCCTGGTTTACCTATCCAACACTTATCCTTGACATACGCTGCTCCTGATCAAGTACAACTAGTCCGTATGTATCTTGTACCGCTTTCGTGTTACTCGTTCCGTAGTTTAGTTTGTTAATTACTTTCATTTATACTTTCGAAGTTACGTTATACCTCCGCCATTCTATTTTGTTATAATATATTTACGATGGAAACTTACCCAATCGCTATCGACGCAATAATCGTGCCGTACAATATACTAAAAGCTTTGGTATGAACTTTTAATGGTCAATACACTAAATTCGTGACAACGAAAAAACATAGCATGTAGCTCATAGATCTATAACAAGGATTTGATATCAATAACCATATAGACAAAAGCCTTAACATAATCATCTACACGATAGCACAAGATATCCATAACCACACAGGTACCGGAAAGCAAGCATCATCAATAAACACATCATACAAGTAATTATACAATCTGCCAGGAAATAATTTTACTATGTCGACTGAATTGATATGATTTATTTGGGCATAATAAATTGCTTTGTAGATCAAACTTATAACTAGAACATTGTATATAATTTGATTATCTTCATGTACAAAAAAATCTAGCTTCAATCACATTTTTGAACTACTCAAAATATTTATTTTACTTAGAAATTTCTATATTTTTGGATTGCTTTGTCCCAGATTTATAGTACTGCATTGCATGTGCATTTCACCTATAAAAGATTCATTTTTACACCCGGCTATATTTGAGTTATTTGTAGATAAATGAGTTAGCTTTCTCCACAAAAAAACCTAGCTTAATTCAGATTTCGGAGCTGCTTAAAACACTCATTATACTAAACTATATTCTGTTGGAGGTTTCTATTTCTCAGATTTAAAGTACTTCGTTTTATGTACATTTCACCTATGAAGAAGTGATTTTCAGACTGAGCTATAGAAGAGTTATTTGTAGATAAATGAGTTAGCTTTCTCCACATAAAAACCTATCCTCATTCCCATTTTTGAACTTCTTAAAATGTTTGTTTTACTAAACAACATTCTGCTGGAAGTTTCTGCTTCACAGATTTAAAGTACTGTGTTGTATGTACATTTCACCTATGAAGAAGTGATTTTTAGACTGAGCTATAGAAGAGTTATTGTAGATAAATGAGTAATCGTTCTCCACAAAAAAACCTAGCCTCATTCCCATTTTCGAAATGCTGAAAATGTTCATTTTACTAAACAACGTTCTGCTGGAAGTTTCTACTTCCCAGATTTGAAGATTGACTTGCATGTTGCATAGAACCTCAAAATACAACATCAAACACTTGCTAAATATTACTACATACTATATAGGTTCTAAAGTGAGTTAGAATACTCACCAAGTCTTGAAATTGAGCTTGTGCTTTAAATTTGAGCTTTAGGAAGCTTGCACTCAACTTCAATGGTGGAGACTTCTTCTTCTTCTAACTTCCTTCATCCCACCATGGAGTTCATCTCCTAGCTCCCTCTCTCCATGCAGATTGTAATGGCCAAGAAAATTGGTATGGAAGAGTATATGCATGCTTATATAGAGTCTTGCATGTGCGAGGTGTCAATGTGCATGGGGTGCATGCATTGACATGTGTCAAAGTGATGGACAAGTGTCCAATGGATGGACAAGTGTCATGGGAGAGGGTGACATGTGTCTTGAGAGGTGCATGGGCTGCGATGTGGCCGGCCATGGTGGGGCCTACCTCGGGTTTTGCGCCACTTCCTCATTTTGCGTGCATAAGTCCTCGTTATGCCTATCGATCTCGATTTACGTGCAAACGGGTATTGTTTCTAATGTCCGGGTCCAGGTACGGGACTAAGTTAAGTCTACTTATGGTCGAGTCGGTGCGGTACTTACAGTCTAATTAGTAATTACATTATACTGATATGGTCACACAAATAAAAATAATAATATAATAATATACCAGATATGAAAATTCATAATACTATTGAACGTAGAAATTACAGGTATTACATGTACTCTTTTTCCTTCAATTAGAGTTTTTTTCCCACAGGGTTTTCCCTTATCAAGGTTTTAATGAGGCAGAATTATGTGCATCCACCAAGTTCCTAAAGAACGTTGTACTATTTTTTCCTTAGCTTCGGTTTTTTCCCACTAGGTTTTCCTTAGCAAGGTTTTAATGAGGCAACAATCATTCAATGGTACTGGACATCCAAGAGGGAGTGTTGTAAATATTACATATTTATGTAGCTATCCACATTTTGTATTAAGTTAGTGATCTAATTGTAAAGTGATATTTATTCACATACCCCTAACTTACCCTATAAATGGGAGCATATTGGTATGTCCAGAAATATTCTGTTAAGGCCAAACCGCCACGTCAGCAGAATTGACCTGGACTATCCAGAAGGAGAACTTGTGGTCAGTGCCCTGAAATCAACAGGCGGCACCGCTCGGGAAGCTTGTGCAGCTCGGGCGTGCGGTGCGGCAATTGACCAGGAGATGTAGCAGTTTCCTAAATCAACTACAAGCCTTCAAAAGGAGATATGGCAGTTTCCTAAACTACTTAGGAAACTCCCCTAAAATCACGCAAATCAAGTTGTAATCAGATTGGGCTTCCTAATCTCATTAATTTACCATATAAAGGTGGACTCTTGCATCTATAAAAGAGCCCACCTACCCTGTTAAAGGGACCCCGAAAACCAACTCTCTGAGCATACAAGCATTCAACAGAGAACTCACCCTCAATACGCATACACCCGGCCGGTATTACTGGTAGTGCCGCCCATCTTTGTTGGCTCACCAAGCCCGTCGGTGATCTGCTAGTGAGAAGAACACAGACGCAATCATGGACGTAGGTCACCTTGTTAACAGGACCGAACCACATACAAACCGTTCTTATCTCTTTCTCTCTAAAAACTTTACTTACCAGTTTTAGGCATCATCAGTTTGGCGTAGTCTGTGGGAAACGACTGAGTCTTCTCATCAACAAATTCTCAACTGATCAACATGCCGCCGAAGACAGGTAAGAAAGCTGCTAATTAGACCGGTCAGGAGAACCCGCAGCCTGAACAGCAGGCTGCCTCCATGACGACCGAGCAGATAACGGCAGCGCTGACACAACTCTTGGAGGGCCAGCGCCGGACACAAGAACAGATAGAGGTGCTTATGGCCCGACACGAGAAGCACCCCGCATCAGAGAATCAGCCCGAGAAGAGTGCCCCTATTCATAGGCCCCCTCGGGCACGAAGGCAAGCCCGTTCCGCTCCGGTGTCCCCACCAGACAGGGAACGCCTCGGTGAGGGAGAGCGCAGTCAGGCCACCAGGCGCTCATAAAGACGACCTCGGCCCAATCCTCCCCGAGTGGAAGACGCCAGGATTATCATCGATCGGCGGCACGCGGCCAGAGGGGAGGAGTCCGGACGGAGAGCCCGGAAATCGGCCGATGACCCTCCGGCCTTGAGCCGGGGGGATCTTAGGCACAGACTTTCCCAGACCCAGAGCCGGGCTCTATCCTCGAAGTCGACAAGCTTTGAGGAAGAGGCCTCGTCGTCCAACCCGACCTACCGCTCAGACACAGATAGGAGAACAGGGTAGAGTGACATCAAAGCTCAGGTCGAGGAACTGCAGCAGCAGATCGAGAGGCTGAAACGCAAGTCCGGTCATGAACTCACTGACATGGAGATTGAGTCACCCTATACCGCTCGGGTGACACAGTTTCCCATTCCACGGAAGTTCAAACCCCCTCACCTCAGCTCCTATTATGGCATAGGGAGCCCGGTGGACCACATCCGCACCTACAAGGCGTAGATGGCACTGGTCACCACAGTGGATGAGCTGCTGTGCCTGACCTTTCCCAGTACCCTTAAGGGGCCAGCTGCACCGTGGTTTCACGCTTTTTAGCCCCGGACGGTCGACAACTTCCAAGCCCTCGGCAAGCTGTTCATCAGCCAGTTTATCGGGATGCTCGACCGGTCGCAATCGGATACACAGCTGCTGACCGTCAAGCAGCGCAAAGGGGAGTCTCTGAGGGAGTATATAGATCATTTCAACCGGCAGAGTCTCCTGATCTGCAACCTTAATGAAACGACCGCAATCATGGCCTTCTGTTTGGGGGTTCAACACACCAAGGTTGCCACGTCGTTCCATCGAGACCGACCGGCCACCCTGATGGAGCTCTCGGAGAGGTCGGAAAATACATAGACATTGAGGAGTTCTTGAAGGCAAAGTGCGCCGGCCAGGCGGGAGACGAGTCCCCGAAGGCCAAGCGCAAGCGTGAAGGGTTCGAGAAAGGCTCGGGGAAGAAGCCGAAGCAAGACCAAAGAGATGGTCGGTCTCAGCCCCCAACTGCTTTCACACCCCTCTCCCAGCCTATACATGAAGTCATGGCCGCCGTAGAGGCGCAGAGGCTGCTTCCGCAGCCAGCTAAACTTAGAGCCCCGCCCGGTAAGAGGAACCGGGACAAGTTTTGCCGCTACCACCGGGATTACGGCCATGAAATGGAGGATTGCTTCAAATTGAAGATAGCAATAGAGAAGCTGATCGAGCAGGGACACCTTACGGAGTTCGTCACAATGGACAGAAGGCCTCGGCAGGATGTCCGAGCTCCCGACCAGCCACCGCCACCACTTGGCCACATCCACGTGATCTCCGGAGGAATATCAGATGGAGGCGATTACAGTCGGCACGGAAGAGGTATGCCCGGGCATCCCGAGCGAATGTCTGGCAGGACCAATCCACAGGCTCCTTCCCACCCGATGTCCTAACGTTCACGTCCAACGACTTGTAGGGCATCCACTGCCCCCATGATGACCCGCTAGTAGTGACGCTTTCTATAGCCAATTACATGGTCCAGAGGGTTCTAGTGGACACAGGAAGCTCGTCCGACATTATGTTCACGTCGGCATTTAACCAACTCGGGATCTCCAGGGATCGGCTCCGACCGGTCGCTACTCCCCTGTTTGGATTTAATGGCTGCAGTACACAACCGCTCGGCACAATTGAGCTCCCAGTTCTCATGGGGACCTACCCTTAGCAGGCCTCTGTGCTCACTAATTTTGTGATCGTAGAAGCCCCGTCGGCCTACAACGTCATTCTTAGCAGGCCGACCCTCAACACGGCCAGAGCGGTCATCTCCACCTACAGTTTAACAGTGAAGTTCCCAACTCCCCAGGGACCCGGATGTTTGCGTGGAGATCAGAGCACCGCCCGGAGTTGTTATGTCAGCTCGTTGCGCCGAGGGGCAATCACAGAAACTCTGAACGTCCAAGAGATGGACCCCCGGGATCAGAGTGACATGATAGGTCCATTAAAAGAACTGGAACAAGTGATCCTGGACCCCGGGCACCCAGACCGCACAGTCAGCATAGGTACCCTACTGAAGCCCGGCTTAAAGGAAAAACTGACTCAGTTCCTGAGGCAAAATCAAGACGTTTTTGCTTGGAGTCATGAGGATATGCCCAGGATTGACCCCCGGGTAATGTCCCATCATCTTAATGTCAGCCCGGATTACCGCCCAGTCAAGCAAAAGAGAAGGGGCATGGCTCCCAAGAGGCAGAAG
This sequence comes from Hydrangea macrophylla, assembly GCA_033977485.1. Taxonomy (NCBI): domain Eukaryota; kingdom Viridiplantae; phylum Streptophyta; class Magnoliopsida; order Cornales; family Hydrangeaceae; genus Hydrangea; species Hydrangea macrophylla. The sequence goes on along the minus strand of CM066990.1, from coordinate 3,381,813 downwards.
GTAGTGGGTGAGGACTTCGAGAAGCTCCTAAAGGCGAAATCCATCCGAGAGGTCCACTACCCCGACTGGTTTCTCGTCAAGAAAAGCAACATGAAGTGGATAATGTGCGTAGACTTCACCGACCTCAACAAGGCCTACCCCAAGGACTGCTATCCGCTGCCCAGGATAGACCTCTTTATGGACTCCACCGCAGGTCACTCACTCCTTTCATTCATGGACGCTTACTCGGGGTACAACCAGATCACCATGTACTCCGGGGACGAAGAGAAGATAGCGTTCATCACTGACCGAGGCATGTACTGCTACAAGGTTATGCCCTTCGGTCTCAAGAATGGCGGGGCTACCTACCAACGTCTGGTTAACCACATGTTCAGAGACCTCATTAGAAAGTCTATGGAGGTATATGTGGATGATCTGCTGGTCAAGAGCCGGGACGAGCTCGACCACCTCGAGCACCTGGCCGAGGCCTTCAGCATTTTGAGAAAGTTCAGGATGAGGTTGAACCCGACCAAATGCACCTTCGGCGTCTCGTCCGGGAAGTTTCTTGGCCATCTAGTCAGTAGACGGGGAATTGAGGCAAACCCCGAGAAGATCAAAGCTATCATCAACATGCGGTCGCCCAAATCAACGAAGGAAGTTCAGAGCCTAGCCGGACGGGTGGCCGCACTAAACAGATTTATCTCCTGAGCTACCGACCGGTGCCTGCCATTCTTCAAAACCCTCCGTAAAGCGTTCCAGTGGTCCGAAGAGTATGAAGAGGCATTCCAGGAACTCAAGAAGTATATGGCATCTCCTCCTCTGCTCTCAACACCCGTGCCCGGGGAAGAACTATTTCTGTACTTAGCGGTGTCACCATCGGCGGTTAGCTCGGCACTTATTCGGGAAGAGCACGGGATACAGTTCCCAGTGTACTACACCAGCCGGGCACTATAGGGCGCGGAGAGCAGATACTCCCGTATTGAGAAACTGGCATTCGCCCTTATCACCTCGGCCCGTAGGCTCCGCCCATACTTTCAGGTCCACGCCATTATGGTCCTCACAGATCAACCTCTCCGCAGAATCCTCAGTCGCCCAGACACTTCCGGGAGGCTCGTCAAGTGGGCATTGGAGTTGGAAGGGTTTGAAGTAATCTACCGACCCCGGACAGCCATCAAGGGATAAGCCGTAGCGGACTTTTTAGTCTAGTTTACATATCCCGAGGATCCGGTCGAAGAGTCTGAGCCCCCGGCCTTACCTCCCGGGTTACACTCTGACATCCCAACCTAGGTACTATAGGTGGACGGTTCCTCCAATCAGCAGGGTAGCGGGGCAGGAATCATCCTAACAACCCCCGATGGTATCCAACTCGAATATGCACTAAGGTTTGGGTTTTGCGCCTCCAACAACGAGGCTGAATATGAAGCTCTCTTGGTCGGGTTATAGTTGGCCATCTCTATGAGCGCACAACAGGTTCAGGGCTACAGTGACTCCCAGCTCGTGGTCAATCAGGTTAACTAAGAGTACGAAGCACGGGAAGACAGCATGGTAGCCTACTTGGCCCTTGTCCAAACGGTCTCCAAGCAGCTCCGAGGATTCTTTATCACGCAAATACCCAGAGAAGAGAATACCCGAGCCGACCGGCTGGCTCACCTTGCTTCATCTTCTGAGTCAGACTTGCCCGGGATAAGGATACAATACCTACCCAAGCCAAGTGTGATCAACTCTGAAGGCCTGGAGGTAGACCCGGTCACTCTGGGACCCAGCTGGATGGACCCACTCGTGACATTCCTAACAACAGGGACGCTACCTAACGATAAAGAAGAAGCCCGTCGAGTTAAATATAGGGCAACCCGTTACCATCTCCTCGACAGCATTCTTTACAAGAGAGGGTTTACAATCCCGTACCTCCGTTGTGTTCACACCGCACTGGTCCCAGCAATACTGTTCAAAATTCATGAAGAAGTGTGTGGAGTCACATCGTGGGCCGGGCGCTTTCTGAAAAGCACTCCTACAAGGTTTCTACTGGCCGACCATGGCCCGGGATTCCCAAGAGTATGTCCGGAGATGTGACAAGTGCCAAAGATACTCTCCCATGATCAACTAACCGGGAGAACTCCAGACACCAATCCACAGCCCCTGGCAGTTCGCCCAGTGGCGAATCAACATCGTTGGTCCCTTACCTATGGGGAAAGGGCAGGTCAAATTTGCCGTAATAGCTGTTAATTACTTCACCAAATGGGCAGAGGCCGAGCCCTTGGCGACGATAACCGAGCGGAAGATGGAGAGCTTTGTGGAAAGAAATATTCTCAGCAGGTTTGGCAATCCTCGGGTCCTGGTTAGTGACAACGGTAGACAGTTCGACACGCCCACCTTCAGACAATTCTGCTCGGGCTACGGAATACTAAATCATTACTCCTCCCCCGAGCACACACAAGCCAACGGTCAAGCCGAAGTAACCAACCGAACAATCTTGCACTCAATCAAAACAAGGCTGGAAGGTGCTAAAGGGTTATGGGCTGAAGAGCTACCAACCCTCTTGTGGGCCTACCGCACTACACCCTAGGCAGCAATAGGCGAAACGCCATTCTCTTTAACTTACGGGTTTGAAGTAGTGGTCCCCACAGAACTCGGATTGCCTACATATCGGGTGGCCAACTTTAGTGCAACGGATAACGAAGAAGCCCTACGGTCAGAACTAGATCTAGTGGAGGAAAGGAGGGACCAAGCCTACTTGAAGGTTGTCGCCTACAAGCAATGGGTTTCTCGATACTATAACAGCAAGGTGAAGCACCGTAGTTTTCAAGTCGGAGACCTCGTCCTCAAGACGGTGAACCAGTCTACCCGAATCCCGAGCCATGGGAAACTGGGGCCAAACTGGGAAGGACCATATAAAGTAATCCGGGTCAACCGACCGGGAACCTATTGGTTACAGAGCATGGACGGGCACGGTCTCTCATATCCTTGGAATGTGCAACACCTCTGCAAGTATTATCAGTAGCATCTGACCTCATGGAGAAATTTAGTGTTGGTAGAGAAATTTGCTTTTGTAGCTCTGATTGAGCAACCATTATGAATTTTTGTTTTTTAATAAAATTGCAAAATTTACCTTAAGATTACTCCTGTCGATGCACTGTACAATACTCAGAAGACCTCGGGCCTAACCTCGAGGCATCAAAGACCTTGGGCCTAACCCCAAGGCACAAAAAACCTTGGCTAACAACCCAGGCACCTAAAAAGACCTCGAACTTTGAACCCAGGCACTTAAAAAGACCTCGGGCCCCGAACCCAGGCACAAAATGACCCTACAACCACCCATGTTCCAGGTCGGTTTCTTGTGGTCCCTCCTCAACAAACCCCCGCCTTCACAGGACGCTCGGGGGCAGGAGGATACTAGACCTAGATAGAAAATTACTCCAGCTTTGCTTAGGTCCAGCTGACGACAGGGCCAAACCCCTAGGTGGCCGACGATGGCAAGCTTCAAATGACCTTGCAACCACCTATGTTCCAGGTCGGTTCCCTACGACCACTCACTCCCGCACTCCTGCCTTAGCAAAATTCTTGGGGGGCAGGGGATATTAGGCCAAAATAGGGAATCACACCGGTCACTACAAGAACTTAAAAATATTCATAAGAACTTACAGTGATCAGAGATATATCCCGGATGCTAAACAGGACCAGTTCCTACAGTACTCTGGGAAATTATCTTTTAAACAGGTCAAAAAGACTAGGTGTTTTGTTGGTTATGGTCCTAAAACATTTGCTAAGGTAGGTGTTTGGTTGGCCAAAAATCGAACGGATACTAGCAATTACAAACAGGCACAGTGCAGAGAAAGAACACAATTGATGGAAGGTTTGACCTCAAGGGCCTTTTCATTAATTAAGAAAAACTGTACAAAGCCTGGGGGACAGTTGTAGTAGCCTCCCCAGAAAAAAAAACTACAACAAATAAAAAGAAAAAACTAGTTCACTACCACTACTTCCTCCTCCTCATCGGCATGCTCTTCAACGGAGGGGCCCGCGACTGGTGCAGCTTCAGCAGCGACCTGGGCTTCGGCGGCGACCTCGGCTTCAGCAGTGACTTCGGCGGCGATCTCATAGTCGGTCTGGCCTTCTTTCCGATAATCGAATTCGGCCCAGGAGTACCCGGACAGATCCCAGTCGGGATGGTCAGCAGCAGCCCGCTTCGCCAGATCGGCGTAGCCTGCGAGGAACCCAGCCTCAAATTCTTCCTCAGCTTCGTTGGCTTCAGCCTCCCTGGCAGCATTAAGCTCCGAGAGCATGGCCGTCATAGCTGCGAGATCCTTCTCAGCAGAGGTCTTTGTGGACTCCGAGGCTGCTACCTTGGCCTCGGTAATTTTCTCGGCGGAAACCCTCCCAGCCTCCGTAGCCACAGCTTTAGCCTCCGCAGCCTTCCGAGTAGCCCGCTCGGTTGACAAGGAGTGGTGGACCTCCCCCAGCTCCAGGGCTGTTGTCCGGGATCTTTCTTCCTCCACGGTGAGGGCAAACTCTGCGGACTCTCGAGCAGCCTTCTCCATGAAAAGGTCAGCCTCAGCAGCGGCCAGCATCTGAGTAATGCCGGGAAGGGTGATGTCACACCCCAATTTTTGGAAAGCCAAATAATCAGCATAAAACTAAATCTAGACTACTATTCGACTGCCCAACTATCGGAGTGAATACCACGAAGCCCATCCTAATAAAACTTTTTAATGGAAATAGATGTTCTTAAAAACCTAATTAAAACATTTGTAGTAAATCTCCATTTATGTTTTTAAAACAAAACCACCACATTTCCATTTAAAAAAAAAACACTCATGCAGTTCCGAAAATACTCAAATATATTTGATTAAAAATGGTATTATATTTTTAATGGAATATTATTTCTTTTATAATGAAATGGAGGATTGGGAATATAAGTTTAATAATACATAGTTTTTATATTAACACAGGATCACGTGTCCTTATTTAATGAGTACTAAATTCTATTTTCAAATAAATTATCTATTAGTTTGTGTGAGGGTGTCACTCTTGGTGTTTTAGAAATTAAATATTAGTCTGGATACATACTCTAGATTAAATATTTGGTTGTCCAAAAATCGGGGTGTGACAGTTAATGTAACGACCCTGGTGCTGTGGGCGGGCTGCTGTAGGCGCCTTTTGTGGCTACAGTAAGTGCTGGCAGGCTACACACTATGGGAAGTTTATCCCACATCGCCTGGGTGTAGAAAAGTAATGTGTTATATATGTGTGGTTCCAAGTCTCCCTAGTAAGAGGCCTTTTGGGTAGTGACCCAAGAACAAATCCGTGCGGGTTTGGGCCCAAAGCGGACAATATCTTATTGAGCGAGACTTGGGTCATGACAGAATGGTATCAGAGCTAGACCCAGCCGAAAGTGTGCCAACGTGGACGTTGGGCCCTAAGGGGGGTGGAATGTAACGACCCTGGTGCTGTGGGCGGGCTACTGTAGGTGCCTTTTGTGGCTGCAGTAAGTGCTGGCAAGCTACACACTATGGGAAGTTCGTCCCACATCGCCTGGGTGTAGAAAAGTAATGTGTTATATATGTGTGGTTCCAAGTCTCCCTAGTAAGAGGCCTTTTGGGTAGTGACCCAAGAACAAATCCGTGCGGGTTTGGGCCCAAAGCGGACAATATCTTATTGAGCAAGACTTGGGTCGTGACAGGTGACCTCGGCCCCAACGGCAATACAGCTAATCTGCAAGAACAAGGAAACGTCAGTATGCGCATGGAGAGAAAGTTAATGTTCACATTTCAAGAAGAAACTTACCAAGTGACCGATGCTATATAGCCAGCCGATCATGGCCTCGGGGCTCATCAGGGCGCACTTGTCAACCTGACTCTGCAGTAACCCAGGCCGCACCCTTCCATGGACATCCTCTGCTGTCTCGGTCTCCGACAACATAGAGGGCTCCGCCCGAGTTTCCTCCATGGTTGGGTAAAAGGCCCCGGACGGTCTGGCCGCTGGGGGGAGTGTTGAAGGCGCGGCAGCGGTCGCGCTAGCATGTGGTGGTGGCGGTGCAACAATTGTTACCACGGGCGTGGAAGTAGCAGCAGCTTCCTCCCTAACCCGGATGGAGATTCCCCAGGAGATCCTCTTCAGGGGCTGGCCCTCAGCGGGGGCTGGTTTCTTCCTCTTCTGGCCAGCCCTGGCCATCAAGGCTGCCTCTTTCTCCTTCAGCGACGCCGCATTCTTGGGAGCCATTTCTGCAAAACCAGAAGTATGTCAGGATTCAACAGTATAGAAAAACCAGACGGTCAAGAAATGGTGTTTACCAGGGATGATCACCGGGAGGATGGGAGTTGTGAAGTCGTGCTGGGGCTTGTAATAGGTCCTCGGGTCCCCCCGACCGGGTCAGCACTTTATTGATGTCGGTTGGCTCCTGCGCCAGGGACAAGACCCGCGCTTGAAGCTCATCGGGGAGACTCGACGGGTCCGTTGCTCCCACTGCAAAACAGACAAATGGGTTAGTCAAGACCGGGTAAGGAAACTGAGCAAGGAAGAAAGAGTGCTAGGACTTACTCCTCAGTTGAACGCCCGACGCCTCTTCACACAGACCCAGGGTGGATACTTGGAAGAACTTCTTCTTCCACCCTTTGTTGTTGCTTGGGCAGTTCATAATTATCTTCTACCCCTGCCTAGCCGAGAGAGAGAAGAAGCCGGCCTCCCCGTGAATGAGGAAAGGCCGGTGGGTCCAAAAGAATTCTTGATGAGTGAGCTCATACCCAAGGACTTGGGGCCATAAAGAGATCCACCCCATCAGGTATAGCCAGCCATTCGGGGCAAGCTGCCCGGGGGATATCCCAAGGTAGATGAACGCATCCCGGGTGACTCGGTGAAGGGGCAAGCGAAGGCCCGCCATGAAGGCATCTTCATACAACGTGATGAAGCTTGACACATGGAAGTGGGCTCCGCTATTGTAAATAGAGCAAGAAAGGGGGGAAAGAAGATCATAACGGTCTCTGATTCGATCCAGGTCAGGACCACGCAGGATACTGATGATGGACTCACACGCGAATACGACTCCGGGACTGTTTGGCACAGACCCTTCATCGCCAGATCCCCGAGATGTTGAGGCTACAAGAGAATCACGGGGCGCCTCCTAGTGATACGCCCGGGTGGGGATTACTCCCTCACTGTGCTGGTCGGAGGGGGCTGAGGAAGGAGGATCCGGGCTTGTACTCATAGACCCGGATCGTAGCTGATCGTCCCCCGACCGGGATGACGAGTTAAAATTCGAGTGACACATGACTGCGTTTGTGGATGGCCTAAAGGGTAGACGACCCGAGAATGGGTCAAGAACTCCAAATCTGATGTACAAGGGAGGTAGATCTAACAACCCGAAGGGTAGGTCGTATAAGATTCGAGAAGTAATACCACACTCACTCAAGACTCTCCTAGGAACTCCCGCTCGGTCAATCTGTCCTAACGTACCCTCGGACTGAAAGAAATGACAAAATCGAAGGAAGAAAAAATCCCAAGCTCGTACTAACCCAAATGGGTTTATTCCCTCCAGCTTAGTTCAAGAAAAGAAGAAGAGAATGAAGAACTGAAGACGGGAAGGGAAGACTTACAAAAGTTATCGCAGAAAAGAACTCATGAATCTTGCTCGGGAATCTTGGATGCTCTCAAACCCATTCGGTAAATCCTCTTATTTGGCAGCAGATACTGGAGAGAGGGCCGAGTGTCCCTTATATAGGAATAGCGGACGGTCCAGATCTATCAAATTTGACGACCCAGGAGTTTTCCCGCCGAGAGTCACCGACAGCTGTCACCTCGGGCACGTGAAGGGTCGCCTCAAAAGACGCACGCATTAAATGCGTGACATGACAGTCCAGTTACCACGCAACTGTTCGGTTACTTCTGAACCTACTCCGCTGGATCCCGACTAGGCTAATTACCCCCTGACACGTGGCGATACCCCACAGTTGAGCCCCCACCTTACCGGTCGGTTACTACACCGAGGGGCCATGGTGTGGGCCCGCCCCCCTCCCGAGCATCATTCCCGGATCACTCCCGAGCACCATACTTATTTTCGGTTCCTCACACGATTGCGCATCCGGTCAGTTCCGCAAATGGGGGGCAGCTTATGTCCAAAATAATCTAGCCAGGAGAGTGCCACGTCACCCAGAGGCGTCGATTTTTCCGATTAGGGCGCACCCCAAGCAAACCGCTCGGTCACATCAATGGGCCGGGTATTGACAATCACAAACAACACAATTGATGGAAAGTAAGGTGGCCTCAGGGGACCTTTTCATTAATTAGAATATTTTGTACATTGTGGGGCAGTTTAGTGGCTTCCCTGGCAAAAAAAAAAAAAACAACAACAACAACAACAAAAGAGGGTCTTTAGGTCCCTTTGCCCTTCAGAGCTTTGACTTTTTCTTCCAAGGTAGCCATTCTGGCCACCAGCTCCTTTACAGTAAGCTCTAGAGCGTGAAGGTCCACCTCCTGCATGACAGAGTTCGTGTGCTGAAGAGCACTTTGCTTTTCCACCGCCTACAGACGTTCCTCCAGATTACCGAGGGAGAGGTCCGTCTAGGAGCTGGGCATATGAAAGCCGACGCGTACTTCCGGCCGACTCCTTTTTGGTGGGGGTTGAGATTCCTCCCCAACCTCCTTCTCCTTACCCTTCCTGGAAGGGCCGGGCGGCGGACCTGTATCCCTGGACGAGGTTGAATCGGAGCTGGTGGAAAGACCGATTGGTCCTTTAGGTGGGGCGGCCCCTCTCATGGTAGGCAGACCGGAAGCCATGGACCGGGTATAACGGCGCAATCCGGAAACCGCCACAATAGGAGCTGCAACGGGAACATCATCACCGACCTCACCGGTTGGTCCCCCGATCAAATCGGAGAAACTGAGGTCGGCCTCAACTGCTCGGTTGATCGCCTCCATGTCAGCCACAGCGGGGGCGATGTCATGGAAAGCGGCGAAGGAACTCTTGAGCAGTTCGGGGTCAAAGGTTGCAGGGGGGCATATAGAGGGGTCCACCAACCAGTTACCAGAGACAACGACCCAAGGGTATTGACGCCATTTCTTGTTGGGGAAGTCCAGATCCTGGACGAGATGCTTTCCTTCCACTCCGGCGCGTAGGTAAGGATCCCTGCGGTCAATGCTCAAGAGATAGCACCTGGCGACATCCACAGAGCGGAGGAGTATCCCGAGCCGCTCATTCAACGCTGATATGCCCAAAAGGAGGAGGGAAAGATTTGGACGACACTTGGCAACTGGGAAGCGCAATCCCTGTAAGAGATCGCAGAAGGAGGCGGGGAGAGGAAAATGTAGCCCCACTATTAGCAATCGATAGCTGCTAACTATGACCGAGGGCAAAGCCACCTCCTCCCCTTTAACGTAGGGATGGATCCCGACGTCGTCAGGGATTTTGCAGTCCCTCCGGAAGGTAGTAAGCCCTTCATTTGAGATCAGGTCGATGTGAGAAGCCATGTGGAAGAAGCCTAAGTTGTAAAGAGGAAGAGGAAAGGAGCTCGGGAATATTTTGCTCTCAAAGACCGCTCGGTATATTCAATCTCCAAGTATCAGGCACATATGGAATGAACAAGTGCTCCTTATACAGAAACCTTGGACGGCTCAGATCAAAACTGATCGAACGGCTCATACATTTTCCCGCCGAAACTGTCGCTACAGCCACGTGGGGCGTCGCCTCGAAAGACGTGGGCATTAAATGTCCGATGGGACGGTTCAGTTGCCATGTAAATGGTTCGGCTACTCTTATGCTGGCACTGTTGGATCCTGACCTGGCCAGTGATTAGTGGACACGTGGCATGGGAAGAGCTCGGGCTCACATGGTCACCGCTCAGTCTGTATCCCGGTCGATCATTCCAGCCGGTCCTTTCGGCATAATCCCGGTCTATTACCAAACGGTTTATCGGACGCAGTCTTAATTTTTAAACTTCATCTGATGAAGCATCACATCCACTTCGAAAATGGGCGGCAGCTGGTATGTCCAGAAATATTCTGTTAAGGCCAAACCGTCACGTCAGCAGAATGACCTGGACTATCCGGAAGGGGAGCTTGCCGTCAGTGCCCTGAAATCAACAGGTGGCACCGCTCGGGATGCTTGCGCAGCTCGGGCGTGCGGTGCGGTAATTGACCAGGAGATGTAGCAGTTTCCTAAATCAACTACAAGCCTTCAAAAAGAGATATGGCAGTTTCCTAAACTACTTAGGAAACTCCCCTAAAATCACGCAAATCAAGTTGTAATCAGATTGGGCTTCCTAATCTCATTAATTTACCATGTAAAGGTGGACTCTTGCATCTATAAACGAGCCCACCTACCCTGTTAAAGGGACCCCGAAAACCAACTCTCTGAGCATACAAGCATTCAACAGAGAACTCACCCTCAATACGCATACACCCGGCCGGTATTACTGGTAGTGCCGCCCATCTTTGTTGGCTGACCAGGCCCGTCGGTGATCTGCTAGTGAGAAGCGCACAGACGCAACCGTGGACGTAGGTCACCTTGTTAACGGGACCGAACCACATACAAACCGTTCTCATCTCTTTCTCTCTAAAAACTTTACTTACCAGTTTTAGGCATCATCACATATTAATGAGAAAAACTTAACTTGATTCTATTATCACTTTTCTGCTTTTTGTTATTCTCTCTTTATTATAACATTTACTTTCATTAGTAAGGGCACCTCACTTATTGTACTACATATTATATTTTACAAATAAACTTAAACCACCCCAATTGACAAAAATCAGTGTAAAATAAACTTGGACCACTCCAGTTGAAATTACTTCTATATGGAATTAATCGTTTCAATTGAGTGCTCTACTTCCGTATAAACTCGACTCAGGAGGTTATGGCCTTCTCCCTCAGTTTATATACAAGGATATTGATACTCCAAAATTTAGAATTATTTATTTATTTTATTTATTTTTTCTTTCATAAAGCTTGCTACATGGAATCAAAAGGATCAGTCTTTTGCACCATCATACAATCAACCAAGATAAACAACTATGGTACTGCTAAACTGTCAACTGGTATTATTATATTGTAATAACTTAAATTAACTTAAAAGTCAGGATCGAATAGAAAATAGAATAAAAATAAAAATTTATATTAGAGAGCTAAAACAAATTAATATTGAGGCGATCATCTCAAAATGCTTGCAAAGATTTAGATACTCCTCATCACCATTTAATTTTCTCAACACTTCTCTCAACTATGTAGAGTACAACCCCTTCGCAACCCAATAAAAAATTTTCCTTGTAATATTTTTTTCTTGTGGTGACTGCAGAAAACACCACCCCTTTCTCAACACAAGTTCAACTTTGGCTTCTTTAACATAAGCCCTGCATCAGAGTTTGTAATTATGACAACCATATTTAATCTAATACCAACATCTTGAGCCCAATAGATAAGCTGTGATCGCGAGTCAAATACTTACATATTTATAAAAAAATACAATGTAAGAATAATTTAAATTTAATTACTAATGTATTAAAAATGGTAAAATATTCACCTTATCAATGGAAAAATATGGCATTACATCGATATCTGCATGTTGGTCTTCCATTATATTTGGTAAAGGTATCAAATAATTTTCAACATCTTCTATTCTTAAATTTTTGTCGGCATGCATGTCTTGAATACAAAATTATGCGAACATCATTTACTAAGGAATTCATTGTATTGAGTAAAAAAAATTAATTAAAACATGGTAGAATAATACTTAACTATAAAATGGAGTAAAATAGTTCGAAAAAACTGAATAGAATTTTTTTTTTATCATTCTCAACTGCTCATACAAGCAATGATAAGAGACAAACTCTGATTCTAATACAAACAAAAGGAGATCATATGCTAGTAGACTCCATGTTCATGAAATCAATGAAATTATGAACAAAAAAAAAAAATATAAACAATAAAAAAAAACGTGGGTGCAATGGTTCTTTCACAGTTTCACATAAACACATATTCAAATGGTTAGTCTACTTCTTGTGTAGTATGTTTCGTTCTCAGTTATATGTACAAACTAAATTAATCACAAATCAAAAACCAAATTTTAGAGAGTCAAATTCATAGATTAGCGAGAGTTTCAAGACGTAGGTTTACTCTTGTTTATAATAAACCCTAGAATAGTGCATGGTTAGAGATTTACATGGAATGAAAAAACAAGAAGAAGAAGGTCAGAAGCTAGGGAGGAATAAGAAAGAGAGATTGAGATTTACTGGATATCAATTGAATAACAAACACAACCCTTGCTTAGAAAACAAATGAAATAAAACTTAAACTTCCTAAATATATAATTTATAGGAGGTGCCCTTAAAAGAAGCAGTAAATTATTATTTTTCACCTAAAAAAGGTGCCCAAATTAAAAAATAAACCTGCCCTTACTAGCACCCTTAAATTCGCTATAATGAAGACAATCATAACTGTTGAAAACGGATCGAACCCAAATCCACCTCGCCACCACCACAAATAGCGACCTTAATTTCACGAGAAATTATTATAGAATGCATTTTTCCTTACCAAAAAACTGGTCATCCAATGCTCACCTAACTCTCCCATTGGCCAATATAGTGGGATCCAGATTAAATGAGAATTAATTAATGGTGTAAAATCCTGAGTCCCACTATAGACGCCCCAATTTTGACCGAATTATTAAACTTAGGGGGATTTACCTCTAGAAATCAATGATAAATAATGTCCCGACGATTTTCTTCAAGTTCATCGCTTCGACTTCTGAAAAGCTTCAAGTTCCCAAACCTTGGTCCTAATACCCATCTGTCTCGAGCTCACTGGATCATGGGTTACTTTCTAAAAAAAAATGGAATAGATTAAATAATAATAATGATATTTTCTAAAAATAACATTGTTTCCCATATTTTTGGATTCAAAAAGAAAAAAGAAAAATATTTTATTTGGTGACTCATATGATTAATTTGGATTTAAAATGAAAAATATGTCTATACATACATATATATATATATAAGAAAAGGAAATGACTAAAAGAAAGTATCCTATGTGATTTGAAGAGTTAGAGATTCTTTGGCATATTCCTAATCCAAGCTAATATCCAAAGAGCCCTTTCTTGGGCACTAATCTTCCATGTGCTTTGAAGATGCTCTAGAATATTCCTTTATTCCTAACCCACCCCAAATTGACCTATCTACCCTTATCTTACCACTAAGGAAATCAAAGTGTATAAAAAAAAAACTCATTTATCTTATTTTTGGGAGTTGGACACTTGAATTATGTAAAGAAATATATTGGGAGAGCTTTAGAGGAGAAAACTATAGAGAGAGAAACTCTACTAAATCTCATACCCAAATCCCACCAAACTCTACCCAATTCATACAATCCATCAAATCACCATTGAAGGAGCTTGAACCTTGAGGAAGAAGAAGAGGGAAAGCATGAGGAATTCAACAATTCTATAAATTTTGAGAAGGTCTAGAGGCAAAACCTTTAAATCTATCTTCATATATAATAGTTCAATCACAATTCATAGTTTTGACTAGGATCTTTACACATTTTCAAAAAGTCTCTTTCCACTTTGTTTCATCACACATCACTAGAATTGTGATTGAATTCCCTTTTATTTTCATTGATTTGGATCTAAGTAGCCAAGAATTTGAGGCAAAACAAATTTCTAAAAAGATTTTTGAGTTAGATCATCAATTAAATTTTGATTTCATCTCTTCTTTGTTTATATTCTACTCATGTAATTTGTGAGATCTACAATATCTCATTTGATTCCCATGAGTTTGATCCTTTAATTCTCTATAATCTTATGATTTATATGGGAAATAGGGTAGATCATAGTTACATCCATATTGATTAGTGGATCCAAGTCTTGGCTCATGATTTGGGCCCTCTAATTTGAAATCTCATGGAATTCTTTCTATATTCCATAGAGGTTTATATGGATTTGGACATATTCAGTCTCCAAGGATCATTAATTTGGGAGGAGGATTGAATAAGATAAGTCTATATTCCTTAAGGATCATCAACTTGAGAGAGGAATTGACTTGTCAATTTCATGGCTTGAATGTCAATATTGGTGCAGTGAATTCATTAACCAACTGCGATCAAAGATTTTTAATTAAATCACGGTCTATTGAAATTGAATGAGACCAATTGGAATTTGTCCCTAACTCATATATGTACCACTGTAATTTTTGTTTTATTAAGATTTCATAGTTAGGATAGTTTGATCTTAGGATTTGTAAACTAGCTACTCTTTGTCCAAAATTTCAGGACAACATATCAGTTTCGTTTTGAATAGATCAGAGACTTAAACATGTTTAAGCTTTAAATTATTTTTTCTATGAAGTTAAATGTATTAATAAGATCCCCTAAAAAGATCAAAGTGATTCTGATTCGTTTTCTAGTTTTAGAAAATCACACAAAAACTCTGGACAGAGAGTTGTTAAATTCTAAGTAGTGTCTGGTCTTTGTCCAATTCTTGGAGATTGGACCATTTGATCTTTGATTTTATTTTTGGGTTAGAAAATAGACTCATAGAGGCAGATCATATCCAAAAATCATTAAGATCAAACCATAGGAAGTATGGCTTTTCTATTTTTGAAAGTCTGACTTGCTCTTTGTAAATTCTGAAACTCTGTTACAGTTTTGATAAACTTTGTAAATGATGATCCAAATGTCTTTTATATGACCTAGGACTTAAATTATGTTTTAAATAATGATATTTAAACTAAAATCCAGAGGCTAAATAATCCAAATTAATGAATATTTCATAGCTTGTTTTTATTCATGTCCATGCATTCATCCATATATGTTGATACTTGTAATTAGGACTTATTTTTGGGTTAAGTTGCATTTAATTGAACCTAGTTGTGAGGTCCTTGTGATCATGTTGGGATTATATCATCTCTATATGGATATTACATTGGCTCCTAGTTGAGACTTGTATATCTATAGAGATGTTGTGTTCCCAACTAGTTAGAAGGAATTCGTGATTATGTCAATTCTTTCCATGCTTGATAGATTTAAGCTAAAAGTTTGGGTATGTTATTTAGGATTCGACATTATATTTTGTTCAAAGCATGTCGACTAACCCTTTGTTTTGTAGCGCTATTGAGGTATGATTTCTCAACCCCTCCCTAGTTTATTTATTTCTCAATTTTTATTGATTTCAGCTCTATGTGCGACACCTTAGAATTAGGATTTGCCTTCTGTGTATATGTGAATTAGAGACTCTTTTTTAGGTTTATTTATTTATTTATTTGCATGCATTACACGTTTCCATTTCGCGGCTGGATTCCGGGTAAGTTCTCTTATTCCTTATTCGCATATCATTCTTGCTTGCTAGTTGAATTATACGGTTTTGTATGCCTTTTATCGTTAGCAATCTTGCACCCTTTTCGACATGCTTTTGTAATATATATATATATATATTTGTATTAGTTGAGGGCATGCTTAGATTAATTATTTGATTAAAAAGGATGTTGAGTAGAGGCCTATCACAATATAGGATGAGAGGAGGTGTTTTAGTCTGCCGGGCCCTTTCCCTTCTCATTCCATAATCTCCGGACCTAGAAATCTCTGGCTTCTAAAAGACCAGTTTGCTTTTAAAATGGTTTCTTAATTTTCCTTTAAAATGAAGTGGCGACTCGTATTTGAATTTGAAAGTTTAAAAAGCATGGCTAGCCTGCGAGTATCCGCACCCACTGCATTGGCCAATAAGAGGATTGGGTGAGCAATATTTAGGTGAGTACAAATGCTCTCATTATTATATCGTCCTACACCATATGTCACATGGTAGTTCGAATCAGTATAACAATACCATTTGGTCAAGTGTAAATTTTTGTCACTTGGTCACTGGGTTCGATAGAGACCCACCCATGCCACTCTTCGTAAATGACATCCTTAATTTTAGGGGTGTTTAGCAAGCATTTTTTTATTACTATTTATTATTATTATTATTATTTATTTTTTAGTGATTTTAAACTGACCATTTGGTTTCAGTAGGTTGGTTTTAGGCAATGTCTATCGGTTTAAGCTTGTGCACTTTTTTTTTTTTTTTTTTTGAAAAAAAAACTGACCAATCGGTGTTTGGTCAGTTTGGTTTCGGTTGATTTTCAGCTTTTATAACCACCCCTACTTAATTTCACGAGAAATTATTCTATCGTCCAAAATCATAGATCATGTGGCAGTTGGGGCAGTACATCAGTGACATTTGGCCAAGTATAGATTTTTTGTCACTTGGCTACATGGTAGTCCCTTATTGGTTGGGACAACCATATGGTTATGATCCACAAGACCATGGAATAATTTTATCTAATTTACATTTTGCCATTTCTTGTTGCTTTGAAACACACGCTCTTAGGGGTGGGCACACTTCGGGCCAACTCGAAAAAGCGACCAACCTGAAAACATTTCAGTTCTAATAATAACTTACCCGAAGTTTTTTCATTTCGAAATCGAACTATATTAATAAGTTCAGTTCAGTTTTCAGAAGGAGATTTATTTTCAGTTCGAAACCGAATATTTGAAGTTTTAATATATATAAAAACATGTGAGCAATTAGGGCTCAAACATGTGAGTCGCTTGTAAGGACTAAGGAGACTCACGCAGTCACGTAGACCTTCACCTTCGTACCTTCTGACCTTCATACTCTCTCTCTCTCTCACCTCTTCCTACTCAGGCTACTCTCTCTCTCTCTCTCTCTCTCTCTCTCTCTTTCTACTACAACCTCTGTGAAAGTCGGCAACCCGCATTCGTAATTCGCAACACCACATCATCGGACCATACGACAACACCACATCATCAGACCACCATCATCATCACCACCACCACCACCACCACAATAGCGCTGCACCACCAGTACCACCACTACAACGCCGAAGTCACCTGACCAGCGGAGCACTGCGGTCACTACCACAGGTAGGGATTTAGGGGTTTTAAGTGATTTCTCTTTCTCTTCCATTTGATTTGAGTATTTAGGGATTTAGGGCTTTTAAGTGGTTGATCTTTTTCAATCTCTAACATATACAGACTTCTCACTTCTCTATCATTTTTTTTAATTTATCCTCAATCTGGTATTCTTCTCGATTTTAATATAGCTTTTCGACAAACTAATTATGGATTTTAATTTGCTATCCTCAATAGGGCATATATTGATTAAGTGGTGTTAACTTGTTAATGCAGTTTTTTTCCTAATAGTTAACCTTTTTGTGTTTTGGAGATTGTGTGTACAAATCTTTTTTGGGTTGCCTTCAGGCTAATTTTGGAGATTGTGTGTACAAATCTTTCTTGTCACCTTTTTCTCATGGTAACTGATACTTGTAAGCTATTGAACCAATTGCTTTGAGCAGGAGATTTTTACTTATGAAGTCTCCTCTGTTTTCTTTTTCATGTTTAGTCTAACTAGATGCTACAACTTTACGTCTATTTATTAGGCTTCTGTAATTTCTCTGCTAGATGTTGAACATCATCGTTTATCGAACTAGTTAAGCATATAGGATTCCATGTCTTGCTTAAAATTGAAACCCGGAGTGTGGGAGTAGTGTTAGATCAATGTGGGGCTAAAATTTAAATAAAACTCAATTGCCATGAGTTTTGAGTCCAGAATTGAAGAAGATTTTTGATCAATTGTGAAATTGAGAAGGGTTACGGATCATGCTTGGAGATGTTCTTACAAATAATTCCATCATTGGGGATTTCAATCCTTGAGGATTTCAACATATTCTCTATGTTCACATCTTTCCACCCCACTATTCAATTTGTTTTTTTTTAAATAGTGGATTTCTATCTATTAGGAGTATTATTATTATTATTTTTTTTATAATACTGAATTTCTCTTTCCAAACTTGAAAGAATTCTTGAGTAATGAGTAATTACAAAATGGTTTTTTTTTCTCTTCATTTTTCTCTCTTACCGAATGTTTTTTTCTCTCTTACGTAGGTAACGTTTAAAAATTTTCTCTACTATATCGGTTGAATTCAATGAAAGTGTAAACATTGACATCGGTGACAATGTCAATGATAATGAAAATGATAATGACAATGACACTATAAATTTGTTAACGGTAAAAAAGGAAAGAGATAAAATCAAGATCGATGGTTTGGAGTCATTTTACTAAGTACATATTGATGACAAAGGTGAGAGGAAAGCGAAGTGTAACTATTGTGGGAAACCATATGCGGCTGATCCAAAAACATGTGGAACTGGTTCAATGAAAAATCACTTGGTTAGTTGTAAGACAAACCCATACAACCATCACCTTAGCCAAACAAAACTTATTGGGTTTCAATTAGGCGATAGTGAAACAGGGGGCAGTACATTGGGCACTTGGAGGTTTGAGTGTGAGGCTGGTAGGAAGGTACTAGGTGTGATATTAATTACTGATGAGCTCTCATTTAGTTTCATTGAGCATCCTGGGTTTCAAAAATTTGTCTCAATTTCATTACTCCCTGAATTCCGTCTTCTATAACGAAGAACTATTAATAGAGATTGTTATGGTCTCTATTTGCAAGAGAGGTCAAAATTGAAAATCTTGTTGAAGGAGTTAAATAGGAGGGTTTGTCCTACCACAGATATGTGGTCATCTTTGCAAAGAATAAAATATAAGGTTCTCACAGCACACTTTATTGATAAGAATTGGACTTTGCAAATTTTTTTTTTTAATTTTTGTCTAATTAAAAGTCATTGAGGTGAGGACATTAGAATTGCAATTAAGAAATGCTTACTTGATTGGGGTATTGATAAAGTGTTGGCCATTACTATCGATAATGCTAGTTCTAATGATGTGGCAGTTGCATACTTAAAGAGAAGGTTTGACACTTGGGGTATAAATTTGTTAGGTGGTAAGCATCTTCATGTGTGGTGTGCAGCACACATTATAAACCTTGTGGTTGTTGATGGTGTCAAAGAAGTAGGTGAGTCTGCTGCTCGAGTTCGTGGGGCTGTGAGATTTGTTAGGCAATCACCCGCTAGATTGAAAAGATTCAAAGAGTGTGCGTTTGAGAAGATTGAGAGTAAGAAACTGTTATGTCTTGATCCCACTAGGTGGAACTCCACATATTTAATGTTAGATACTGCTGAGAAGTTTATGGGAGCCTTTGAGAGATATCTCTTACAAGATTCAACTTATAGCTCTGATCTAACAGCTAGTGAGGGAAAAGGGGTGCCAAGTGAATAAGATTAGGCTAATGTAAGGCGTTTAGTTCAATTTTTAGAACACTTTTATCATCTAACCGTGAGAATCTTTGGCTCTTTATATGTCACATCCAATTCATTCGTCAAGGAAATTAGTGATGTTTTGACTTTGTTGAAAGGGATGCAATCTAGTGATGATATTGAAGTGAGTTTTATGCCTACAAAAATGAGGGCAAAGTATGACAAGTATTGGGGAGATCCAAAAAAGATGAACTTATTGATTTTTATTTCTATGGTATTGGATCCCCATCACAAGTTTCGGTTTGTAGAGTTTGCTATTATGAAAATGTACGGGGAATTTGGGGGACACAACCTCTATATATTTAAAGAGTATGAACAACTAAACGCACCCCAATCCACTGCAACTTCATCTTCTTCTTCCTGACGATCAACGAGACGACCTAATGTGACAATGGATATGGAGCCTATTAGTAGGAGGAAAGATTTATTGAAGAAAGAGTACAATCAGTTTAAACTTGATAGTGGGAATGTGGATGCTAAGTCAAAATTGGATAGGAATCTTGGTGAGGCTACCGAGGATGATGATGATGATAACTTTGACATCTTAAAGTGGTAGAAGGTAAATTTGCCTCGATTTCCTATATATCCTTGCACATATGGCTCGTGATGTATTTGTAGTTCCTATCAGTACAGTGGCATCTGAGTGTGCATTTAGTATCGGAGGGCGTGTTCTTGATGCATTTAGGATCTCCTTGACTCCGAAGATAGTTCAGGCCATTATATGTGCTCAGGATTGGTTGTGTCCCAAATTTCGCCTAGTGAGGAGGATTTAGACAATCTTGAGAAAGTTGAAATAGGTAAGTAATAAAAAAATAGCAATCTACTTATGTTTCAGACTTTTAGTTTTAGTGATTTACTTTTAAATTATGACTTATTCACTTATGTGCTAATTAAATGTGTTGCCAATCTTTTTGATTTGTAGAGTTGGTGAAGATTGCAAATGACTCCGATATTGTGGATCTTTGAAGGTGTTAACTCAAGTGCATTGTGGACCTTGTGGTTGCCTACTTGGTAGTGGAGTAGGGAACTTCTAGTCTTCTACTTCTATAATATGTTTTATTTACTTGGTATTAGTATGAGTGCAGCAAGGATAATGTATTAATGTTTAAGTTTGAGACAATGTTTATTTTTTTTTATTGTGGTGATGTATTAATGTAATGTTCATGTATGTTCCTTGTAGACATTCCCATTATTATAGCCAAATTACAACTCATTGCTTTCATAAATCGAGAGTGCTGATAATAACTCGTAAAGATGTGGTTGGTAACTTGGTATTTGGTTGTGGCTTGTGGTTGACAACTTGACACTTAGACAAGCTATTCAATTATTGCTCTTGTCTTGTTTGTTGTACTTATGGCCTGTGTTGGTCTAACTTGGTGAACAGGTGAATTATTATTGCTCTTGTTTGTCGTACAGGTACTTGTGGCTTGTGTTGGTGTAACTTGGTGAATAGGTGAAGTATTAAAGACTTTAAAGAATTATCAATTCACTATAATGCTGCTATAAATTATAATATTATTACTAATTTGCTATAATACTATATGTAATTAAAAAAAAATACTTCGGTTGACTTTCAACCCGAAGTTTCGAATCGAACCTGAACTTAAATTTTGAAATAGAACCGAATTTTTGAAGTTTATTTCAGTTCGGATTTCGGTATTGAAATTCCCAACCCGAACTAAAAATTTTTATTCGAAACCAAACCGACTATTTGCCCACCCCTACACGCTCTCTCTCCATTGGGTCTTCATATTCTCCGTCGTGTAAGTTTCTCTCATCAATGTCATCCATATTAGTTTACTTTAACTCATTGCCACTATATATATTTATATGCATGTTTGTGTGTGTCAGGGCCAGCCCTAGGGCTAAACAAAGTAAGTAACCGCTTAGAGTCTCCACCCCCAAAGGGCCCCCAAATCCAATTGTAGATGTGACAAAATATCAATTTTAAGTATAATTATGTATGAGTAGATCCAAAAAAAATTTGCTTCAGGGGCACTGCCCTTGAACCCCTATATAGCCTTAGGACCTATATTTTAGAGTTTGCATAGGGCCCTCCAAAACTCAGGACCAACACTGGTGTGTATTTATGGATGTCTGCATATAACCAATATTTGTACTTCTATTTTTTATCATTGTGGACCATGCCTACGTTGAGAGGGGTTTTGGCGTTCCTTGACAATGTCCCAGGATGGATCCAAGGAGCACACTTCAAGGAACTAGAATTTCCTCATGTGATCCTAGAGATAAAGAGTCGCCACCTAATTTTTATCAAAAATTAGGAAACCCAAGTTTGACTTGCCCAAAATTGAATAAGGTTACTCGCCCTTATTCGGTGGTCTTGGTACGAGAGGAGAAGTGTCACGACCCAAGTCTCGCTCAGCAAGTTATTGTCCGCTTTGGGCCCAAACCCGCACGGATTTGTTCTTGGGTCACTACCCAAAAGGCCTCTTACTAGGGAGACTTAAAACCACACATATATAGCACATTACTTTTCCACACCCAGGCGATGTGGGACGAACTTCCCTTAGTGTGTAGCCTACCAGCACATACTGCAGCCTCAAAGGCACCTACAGCAGCCCGCCCACAACACCAGGGTCGTTACAGGAAGGAGAGGGAAAGGAGCCCAAGCAGGACTAAAGCACCCCCTCCTCGCCCTACCGAACGGTAGGCCTTGATTCAAATAATCCTTGTTCTTAATTCATAATTGGTGTTGTTTTCTCAAACATACTAGATAATATATATACATTTCAAAAGGGAACATCTAAGGAAAATCATATCAAGAGATTAAATCAAGTAAAAGTCGGATGCACGTGCAATACAAGGGAGAGGTATACTTACAATGGCTAGTCTTGCCCAGGACCGATGGAAGTAAAGAAAACATGTCATGATATGCAAAATGGAACAAGAAGACTTACATTGGGTTGACTCATGCGGAGTCGCAAAAAGCAAAAAGAAAGGAAACACGTAATGCAATCATGCAACAATCCTAGATAACATATCTCTAACATATAAGCATATAAATAGGGATTATCCTAAAGGAAATGTGTCGTTCAAAACAAAGTTGTAAACCTAGAAAAATTCTAAGAGAAATGATAGAGATAGTACACGATACATGGGCACTAAGCCACATGTAGTCGAGGCACACCCATAAATCAAAGTCCAGATCCATGGTATTCAATTCTCTGCACTAAGACACCAAGAAATACCCAAGCATTGCAAAAATACAAACAAACAAATGATATGTATGAAAAATAAGAAGAAGATGTCATCAATACAAATTTCCAGATTTAGCAACCTCTAACGAATCCTATCAAAAGTGGTCTTCAACATGATCTGGGTTAAAACCCTTTTACAAAAAGTTAGATATATGTCTTAGGAAACTTCTCCAAAAAGTAGAACCTCATTACCATTTTTGAAGTTAGAGAAATAAGAGTTTTGTGAACAGTGGATTGGGACTGTCCACTGTTCTTGTAAAAATCATAATTAATTTTACAAACATCATGTGAAGCTCTATTTGGTGTCAAAAGAAAGCTATTTCATTTTAGTTTATGACAACAATAATCCCATGGACATGTCATGATCTAAAGGTTTCTGAAAAGTTATTTTAAACAGACTCTATTATTCTGGAAATTTTGTATCATTTGACAAAGGAATGCAAAACATAATAGAAGTTCATGAATCATGTTTATCTAAGCTTTTGATATCTCATCAATTTATCTTAGATGATTTCTAAACCAAGTTTTATTCATTAATTGTTGTTGAGTGATCAAGGTATGACCATTTTGTATGCATAATCATGATTGTAGTTAAACTTAGAAAATTTCAGAATAGTCATATCAATTTCAAACGCTTAGAAAACGATCTTAACTCGATCGTATGCTCACGATTTTACATCGGCATATAGATATATGAGTTAGGAATCATCCCCAAAAAGCGGATCATCGATAACTATTATAGATTTTTTTAAATTCAAATACAAAGAGACTATGTTCAAATCTGTCAACCGATTTCTCAACAATTTCTAAAAATAGCATATTGATCCTAAGGGTTCTCAAAACAGATCAAATGAAAGCTAATTCATCAAAGTTTACCCAAAAAAATATGAAATCCATCAAACTATGGGTTTTGATGGACCAAATCTTATGGACAACATCAATATATTTTGCTGAATTTTGACTAGTTCATTTTAAAGTATGAGAAAAACATCTTAGGTGATGATTGAAGTTTATTAGAGAGATCAAACTCATGTATTAACTTAATTATCATGATTCCTAATCAATTTAGCCCTCAAGTTCTATGAAGAACTATAGATCATGGATCAAAGGGACTTAAAATATCCTATTGGAAATGAAATTCAATAGGAATTCTAAGTTATAGGAATAATCAATAGAAAAGTATGAACATAGGAATCATCCTTCTCATAGATCATACTTCCAAACCATCATAGAATTCAAAATAGATACATATATGTAATCATGTATGCATGGGTCTAAACTAAAATAGAAGAATGAAATCAAAATTGAAAATCAAAAGTAAAAATCAATCTCTAATTAAGAATTATCAACAAAATCAAAAGAGACTTGGATCTAGCTATGTGAGTGTGTGAAGAACAAGAGAGGAAGGAGATGAGTGTTCTAACAAATAAAACAAAACTGAACTTGATCCAAGTCTTATAGATCTATATATAAAATTAAGAATTAGAGATGAATTATGATGTCTACCTCTTGGAGGATTCTCAATTATGCAATCAAAATTGAATTGAAGAGTTTTCTTCTTCAAGCATTTTTCAAGTTCTTTAACCACTCATCCATGGAAGTCTTAAGGAGGCAATTGATGTCCAAATCTCTAATCTAATTATCTTGAGATTAGTTTTTATGAAAATTTTATTCATAATTTACTTCATCTCTCTAGAAATCTCTCTTGAATTCTAAGTATATTCTTATATCTTGCAAGTATATTCACTTGTATGTACCTTTCTCTGGTGTGTACTTCCTTGTATATCAAAGATGATCTCATATGGATCTATATATAGAGTTTTGAAAACTTAACTCTTAATTTTTAGTGTTAAAAAATTTTAGAGGTCTGAAAAGGGTTAAAATGGCCATTTCGGTGCCTTAACGCGGTTTTTAGGTAATTTTCTCATAGTGGGAAACCTCTGGAACTCAAAAAGCTCAATGGAGGGGGCACATGTGAGGTGGTGGTGAAGGTGGGACTCGCCATTTACTATTTGGGTTCCCCTGGTTGCCCTTATGTCCTGTTTCAAATATTACAAGACCTGTTTTTCAGATTTTTGTAAAAATGCTTTTTGGTGTCCGAAATCGTCTATTTACATACCGTTGGAAAGCTGTCGAGTTGAATTTCAATATAAAAATATTACAGGAGGTTTTGACATGAAAATTGAAGTCTGAAAGTCCTCTAGAACTTTTGTCGTCTTTTTGAAATCAAACGACTTCTTTTTCAAATTTGCTTTTCAATGTGCATCGATTTTGAAATTTATTTAAAATTGAATCTCTGGATACCTAGAATATTACATTTAGAACACTTCATGCTCATATAGTCCTGAGTGAATATGAATTGTGAGAGATGTTTTTGACAAATCGGGATTTATGCATGGAAAAGGGCTTTTCTGAACTTGAAGTCACTTTTCGAAGTTCGATCTTTCGATTGTGTGGAATCTAGTACCTTCCATGGGGTACTTTTCATCATTGAATCCTCCAAGACATTGTCCACCCTAAATCCTATCAGTGTGGTCAAAATTGGGTGTCTACAGTTTGCCACTCTTTGGTAGAGCTTGTTGTGAACAATGTGAACTGCAAGTGAGTGTCAAAGCTAGAAGACACCCAATAACCATACTGAGAGGTTTTAGGAAAAAAAAGCCACAAAAATCAAGAAATTCAAAATCTAAGAAAATCAAGAAATCACGAAAGCAAGAATGCAATGCAATGCAATGCGGGGTAGTGGCTGCTAAATCGAAGTTGTTGCTGGTCTTGCTCCGCTGGAGCTGCTACGTATCCTTTCTAGGAATCAGACCAGGGCATAGTTCAAGCGCTCGAGAAGACAGAGAACAACACACAAACAACAATATGGATGAAATGCTCCTATCCTAGGATGTTGATGCAGTATGAAAATGTGAATGTGCAAGTGCTAGAGGAATCGTCCTCAAGGGTTTCTTAGATGCAAAATCTAATGCAAGGGATGCAACGTCTCACTCTCACAGTCGGCTAATTTTTTTTATGATGCTTACATGATCTTTATATGAAGTAGAGGGTGTGTATATTTTTTGGATAACCTGCAGAGACTGTGTGATTATAAGCAGAGGCTGAGATTGAAGGATTTTCTTTGATGATTTTGGGTACGTTTCTCAAATATAGAGGTCATCTCCTTTTGACGACTTTAAATGTCGAGGGCGTCTCCTAATGAGGACTTTCAAAAGTAGAGAGTGTATTGTTATAATGACATTCAAAAGTAAAGGGCATCTCCAAACGATGACTTTTAAATGTAGAAAGTGTATCGATATGATGGTTTTCAAATGTGGAGGGCATCTCCATACGACGACTTTCTGAAGTAGAGGGCATCTCCTTACGATAGCTTTGTGAAGTAGAGGGTGCCTCCTTACAATGACTTTCTGAAGTAGAGGGCATCTCTGTACGATGAATTTGTGAAGTAGAGGGTGTCTCCTTACGACGACTTTATGATGTAACGGGCATCTCCCTACAATGACTTTGTGAAGTAAAGGGGGTCTCCTTATGATGGCTTTCTGAAGTAAAGGGCATGTCCTTATGATGACTTTCTGAAGTAGAGGGCATCTCCTTACGATGACTCTGTGAAGTAGAGGGCGTCTCCAAATGTCGACATTTTTAGTAGATGCTTCTGCTAGCTCAATCGATTGAACATTCCTTTTGAATATAGGCACAACATATGCTAATTCAAAAATGTTCACAGATTATGATCCATCTTTGAAGGTAGATAAGTGCCGATTTTTGACAAAATAATTGATTAGCAGATACCCATTCTGATTCATGGATTCTGGAGATATACCCTTCTTTCTTGAGGTTATTCTTGGATGATAGTTCTTTGCTAGAGAGATTTCTAGAATTCTAAGATATGAGAACATAACAAACCCTCGGACAAAGCAAGTTCTGAGTATATTCTGATGGAAGAGAGACAAGGGCTCATATTTTGGAAGCTCTGCTGATTCAAGATCTGAGACTCATATTGGTTCTTCGACCAGTTCATGCACGTTGGGTTCATTCTGACCTTTTCTGAATATATTGACCCCGGTTTGAAGATCATGTCTTCTGATTTGCCCTTCTGAATCAATTATGTTTCTCATCAACCAATCGATACTTCACCTTGACTAGGATTAATTGATGCATAACAGTGTTCGGAACTTCTGCTTGTATCCACCTTTGGATGCTCTTAGAGTTTTACAATTTTAGATCACTTTGGACCTACACGTTCAAGATCATGACAGACTAGACGACGACCGACTAGACCACAACAGAGATTGACAAACATTGACATAGGAAGATGACATTTTTAAAGTAGAAGTTTGGAGTAGAAAACTCAATTTTCCTTGACTTAATGCGCGTTTGTCATGTTTGATGTATCTCTTCGCTTTTCATGTGCACTTCTCATCTTAGTGCGATAATACTCAGCTGATAAAGTAATACTTTGAAAATACACCATATGGTTCTCAATCAATACTTTGCTTTTTCTGAAATGTGTTTTGAATTAGTGCCTTAGCTTATAGAATAAGAGACAATTCATTTCAAATGTTTTCAAAGATATACTTAACAGCTCAGGATTCACTTATAATGTGGAAGGGGGTACAGGCGAACGATGTTGACCCCTAGCTGACGGGGATAAACGGAAGTTTGGGAAAACGCAATTTGCCCCTAGTGTGGCAGTGATATCTTGAGGTTCTTGGGAAAATTTTGAAAGTTTTGCCCCTAGTTTGCAAGGTTCAGGGACCGAGAGCCAGGGAAGCTCGCCTACGTATCCCCAAGTGGGAATCAGTCCAGCATAGTTCCTCGAAGGCTGGAGGTATTGAAAGAGAAAGGATTCAAGAATTGGGGGGCTTTTTAAGCCATGTCATCAGATAGATTTTCTGAAGTAGGTCACTTGTGGTAGCGTTGAAAGAAACTAAACTACCTCTCTTTTTTTCTTTATCTTTTATTTTCTTTTCTTTTCTCTTTTTTGTTTTTGACGATTGATGTTTTTCACCTTTTCACTAGCCAGCCAATTTTACATTTCTCATCATCCTACATCATACATGTTTTCAGAGCAAGATTAGCCCTATAAATCTTTTGGCTTTACTTAAAGAAATTACAAATCAAAGCTTTGGGATAATTCATGTTCCTGATTTATGGATCTTCATTCTCCTTTCTCTTCTTTCTTTTCTTTTCTTTTCTTTCTAAAGTCTTGACTAGCTAGGATCAAGTTCTTGAAAACAACACGCAAAACATTCTTTTCTTTTCATGCTCTAACTTTTGCCTAGGCACCCTTTCAGGTTTTCATCTTTGTGAGCTTTTTTTTTTTTTTTTTTTTTCCCCTTTTTAAGGGAAGTAGTTCATTTGAAATGTTTGGTTACCATCAAGGACAAAGTGTGCATGGCTTGCAGTTTAGACAGGTTTGAATGGCTCATTGTTCTGGGCTCAAGATTTTAAAATGGGAAGATCGGGGATTTAAGCTAGTCCCGAGTTATTATCAAGCATATCTTTTCAAGATTTAAGCAAAAGCATCTCAAGATTCTTAAAGTAAGACTAATTAATTCTTAGCTTTCTTTGGCGTCAACGCAAATCAACTTTGATCCTTTCACGATTCTTTTGATTGCACAAAATTATCAACAATGTATTTTTTTCACAATAATCAGATAAGTGATATTTTCAACTTAGTGATTCATTCATTCATGACAAGGCGCATTAGATCAAGAAAATGAAGATTTTATTTCATTACTTCGAAAGAGAAGGATTACAGTACTTGACATAGACTAAAATAACTTGATAACAGACAGACTCGTCAACATGACTCAAAATTGACTCAACTGGACTCGACCTAATCTCAAGTGGAGTATCAGTGTGATTTGCTTATTTCTCTTAAGCATCCATTTGACTTCAACAAGCAGTCGCTTCCAAACATCATCATTCAGTCATTTATTTCTAAGCTTCAAGCTTTCTGTAATGTCCTTTCTAATGTCTCTGCTAAATCTGGCTCTACCTTTCAATCACCCTCTAGATCTCTAGAAAATACTCAACTGATAATTGAATGGAGGCAGGAGTCTGTGGAAAAGGTGCCGCAATCCGCTCATGCCATGCAGTGGTGAAAGCAGTAATCGATGAAGATCGCATAATTGAATCTCTCATGACCCCGATGGCATCCTCAGAAGTGTCCTGTCTACAGCCATACTGCCTGGCTACTCTGTATGGGATGGAAAAAGTGTTAGCATGTAAACTAAGAAGCCATATCCCACTTTGCCTTAGAAATCTAATAGTAACTGAATAGTAGTCCCAATGGCCACAAACCAAACGGATATCCTCAGTGGTGAGCCTGCTTAGCCAAACGAACCAAACCTCACAATTGCTGAAAAATCTTCATACCTACCTCTTTTCTAAAGAAGGGATTCTGCAAAGACCGCGAGGATATACCAATAAACTAAGTCGCTCAAGAAGCCAAATTTGCAGCCCTAAAAGGGCACCAGAAAGGAGTACTATCCCATCAACATGTGCCTGATCTAAACCCAGTAGAGTTTTTACTAGGACCAACATCATAGGGTTTTGTCGAGAATATAGTTCACAAGCAACTGGAATGAGGGCATGAGATGAAGAAGAAATCAGGAAGTGAGAAATCATAGCCAATGTCAAGGCACTCCATCTAGATATGGAATGATCGAAATGTCCTCTCATGGTAGTACAATAGTGAGCAAATAGGCGGGAAAAATCAATCTCCTGATCAAAAATCATAGACCGGGCAACAGAAGGCGAACAACTGAGGAGTGATGTTAGGCTCTTTACATATCCAGCCTGAATGGTGGGAAGGATCAGATCGGAGTAGGGGCTAAAATCTAAAATGGCACTGAATTCTTCAAATAGTGGTGAGATCTCTTGATGTCCGAACCAAAATGCATGGAATTCTGGATCCCAACATTGAATGGCAGTACGCATAATATCTTCTTTAAATTTCACATTTTTTAGCTAAAAGAGAGCACTAAGGCCAAAATATCTCAAATGTAGATGATCCATACCAGCGACCTCATCCATTCATGAAAAAAGAGCCTGAGAATCAAGAGGAGCCATCTGTCTACAAAGTTACTTCTTTCTGCTGAAATTCAGGGAGTTCAATCCTTAGGTCCTTATTTTTTTCTTTCTGGTTTATTTCAAAAGAATTTTCATAGATTGATATTTTAAAAGGATGGAAAATCATTTCCTTTTCGAAAAACATTTTCTGAAATCAAAGAAATCTTGTCCAAAATTTTGAGGAAAACAAAACTTTTCTTTTTGGAAGTATATTAGAGGCGTCGCACTGGTGAGTCATATATGCAATGCTCTTGTAGTTTATGCAATGCAGATGAAATGCAATCTAATCTAAATGCAGTGCACCTTAATCTAGCTTAGACCTAGCATGTCTGCACATAAACACATAAGATTCCTTGAATATGCTAATTACCTTACTAATCCAATCATTATCCAATGATTTTTTAGCTTTGAAATTCTTGATGGCTCATGTTTACAAAATTGAATTTTTCAAAAGGGGAAATTTGCAATTTTCAGAAGCATTTTTGAACCATCTATGCATGAGATGTAAAATCACGATTCTTTAAAATTGAGGTATGAAATTGGAATTCCTAAAATCTGAGAAGAAAAATTTGAAATTGAATCATCAAGGCGTGAAATCATGATTTTTCTTGAAAACCAAAGTAGGAAATTTGAAATCCTCTAAAATCTGTGAGGAGAATTTTGCGAATTGAAAATGAATTTCAAAACAAACTTCAAAAGGGATATTCTCGGAATTTTCAAAAGATTTGGGTTTTTCAAAGAAATGCTAGTATTTTCAAAATTTTCAAAAATCGTCCTTGAATAATGATTGGATGTTCGGATAAAGACCATACTACCCTAGAGGAATCTACCATACAAGGTTTGATGATGCCTTCACATACACGTCCTCATCATCCACATAATACCTTACGGGAAAACAAAAATAATTCATCGTATTGTCCTAATCAAAGATGATAATCAAGATCCTAATTCAAGGATTCTATATAAACTATATGCAAAGGCCGGGCTTTAGTGTTATAATGGGTCCATTAGCAAGCTTAGCGTCGTGGGTGACTGCCTCCCCAAGGGCATGTCATTCACACATGGGATCCATATACCATATGCAGTACAAGGCTAACGGTGACTACATACTACCAAAGTTTCTTGACAAATGGAGGAAAGGGGGCCCTCCACTCACAAGGCAATGGATCATCGATAACTATTATAGATTTTTTGAAATTCAAATACAAAGAGACTATGTTCAAATCTGTCATCCAATTTCTCAACAATTTCTAAAAATAGCATATGGATCCTAAGGATTTTCAAAACGGATCGAATGAAAGCTGATTCATCAAAGTTTACCCAAAAATTACGAAATCCATCAAACTATGGGTTTTGATAGACCAAATCTTATGGACAACATCAATCTATTTTTGCTGAATTTTGACTAGTTCATTTTAAAGTATGAGAGAAACATCTTAGGTGATGATTGAAGCTTATTAGAGATATCAAACTCATAGATCAACTTAATTATCATGATTTTCAATCAATTTATCCCTCAAGTTCTATGAGGAACTATAAATCGTGGATCAAAAGGACTTACAAATATCCTATTGGAGATGAAATTCAATAAGAATTCTAGATTATAGGAATAACCAAGAGAAATGTATGAACATAGGAATCATCCTTCTTATAGATCATACTTCCAAACCATCATAGAATTCAAAATAGATACATATATATAATCATTAATGATGCCGATAATTGGTAAGAAAGGTTTAGAGAGAGAAAAAGACAAGAACAAATTATATGTGGTTCAGTCCTGTTAACGAGGTGACCTACGTCCACGGTTGCGTCTGTGCGTGTTCACTAGCAGATCATCGGCGGGCCTGGTGAGCCAACAAAGAGGGGCGACACTACCAGTAATACCGACCGGGTATATGCATATAATGATGGTGAATTCTCTGTTCTATGCTTGTTAGCTAGAGAGTACTTTTCGGATCCCTGTAGACAGGGTAGGTGGGCTCTTTTATAGGTACAAGAGTCCACCCTTTACATGGTAACTTAATTAGATTAGGAAGACTAATCTAATCACAATTGATTTATATGATTTGGGGAAGGTTTCCTAAGCGGTTTAGGAAACTGCCACATTCCCTCTTGCAGTCTTGTAGATGGTTTAGAAAACTGCTGGTTAGGCCAGGTCCACGGGATGCCGCGGTCTTCTAGTCCCGGTATGTTGGTACAAACCGCGTGGTCCTAACGAACGTCTCGGGACCGCTCGGCTACTGGCGCCTTTATCGGGGTAATTAGCACCTCTTGGTGACGTGGCAGACTGACTTCATGGCTGAATAATCTTGGACATATCAGCTGTCCCCCATTTTCGGAACTGACTGGATGCTTCATCGAGTGAGGATTTGAAAATCAGTACCTTTCTGGAAATCATCCGGATATCCTCCGGGAATACTGTTCAGGAGGGGGACCCACCTTCCTAATCACCCGGTGGAATAATCAATCGGTTCGGAAGGAACTCGGGTGTTAGTGTTGCCACATGTCAGGGAGTAATTGGCCTATCAGGATCCATCAAAGTCGGTTTGGATGTAACTGAACAGTTACGTGGTAACCAGACCGTCACGTCGCGCATTTAATATGCGCGCCTTTTGAGGCGACTTTTCATGATCCTGAGGTAACAACTGTCTGGCGACTCTTGGCGGGAAAACTCCTGAGCCGTTGGATCTGATTGATCTGGACTGCCCGTTATTCCTATATAAGGAACACTTGCTCATTTCTTCAATTCCTGCTGCCAAGTGAGAAAGTTTATCGAGCGGTTTGAGAGCAAACATCTTGTAAGTCTTTCCTTTCTGTCTGCAGTTCTTCCTTCTCTTCTTCTATTCTGAACAAAACTAGAGGGAGCGAACCCACTTGGGTTAGAACAAGCGTGGGATTTTTTCTTTTTAGGTTCTGTTACTTCTTCCAGTCCGGAGGTACGTTAGAGCAGTTGGACCAAACGGGCATTCCCGGGAGAGTCTTGAGAGAGTGCTACCTTTCCTCTATAGTCTTGTATGACCTGCCCTTTAGGTTGTTAGATCTTCCTCCCCTGTATATCAGGCTTGGAGTCCTTGACCCATTTTTAGGTCATCGTCTGCCTCCTAGGTCCTCCATAGACTTACACATATGCCACTCAGACTTTAACTCGTCATCCCGATCGGAGGACGAGCAGTCACGATCAGGGACCTTGAGCACAAGCCTAAACCTTCCCTTTTCGGCCCCCTCTGATCAGCATAGTGAGGGAAAAATACCTGCCCGGGCGTCTCACGATAAAACGCGCTGGGATTCTCCTGTGGCCTCGACATATCGGGGGTCGGGCGATGAAGGGCCTGTCCCGAACAGTCCCGGTGTTGTCTTTGCGTGTGAGTCAATTATTAGCACGTTGCAATGTCTTGATTTGGGTCGGATTAGGGATAGATATGATATTCCCGGCCCCTTCTCTCTGTCTGTCCACGACGGCAGGGCGTACTTCCACGAGTTGGGCTTCGTTACCCTATGCGAGGATGCCTTTATGGTAGGCCTTTGCCTACCGCTCCATCCTGTTGCCCGAGATGCACTCATATACCTCGGGATCTCCCCCGGGCAGCTCGCCCCGAACGTTTGGTGGTATCTGATCAGGTGCATCTCCTTGTGGCCTCAAGTTCTTGGGTATGAGCTCACCCTACAGGAGTTCTTCTGGACCCACCGGCCTTTCCAAGTTCACGGGGAGTCTGGTTTCTTCTCGCTCGGGGCCAGGCAGGGGCGGAAGATAATAGTAAACTGCCCAAGCAATAATAAAGGATGGAAGAAGAAATTCTTCCAAGTGTCCACCCTGGGGCTGTGTGAAAAGGCACCGGGTATACAGTTGAGGACCTCCTGGGCGGGGAAGCTGAGGAATAAGCCCAATCACTTTTCTTTTCTGATTAGTCTCTGTATTTTGCCATGACTAACCCGTTTGTATGTTTGCTCTGTAGTGGGATCAGTTGACTTGCCCAGTCTTCCCGACGAGTTCCAGGCGAGGATCTTGTCTTTGGTGGAGGACCCAACTGACATCAACAAAGTGCTGACACAGTCGGGAAGCCCGAAGACTTCCTACGAGCCCCAGCATCACTTTGTAGCTCCCATACTCCCGGCGATCATTCCTAGTAAGTTTCATCTCTTGACCTTCTGGTTCTCTTTATTTGGTACTTTGCTGGATTCTCATGTGCTCTTCTCTGGTTTTGCAGAAATGGCTCCCAAAAGCACGGCGGCCTTGAAAGAAAAAGAGGCGGCCTTGATGGCCCGGGCTGGCCAAAAATGGAAGAAGCCAGACCCCTCTGAGGGCCAGCCCCTCAAGAGGATCTCCCAGGGAATCTCTATCTGGGCAAAGAAGGAGGCCGCTGCAGCCTCAACACCCGACGTTACCATCGTCGCGCCATCACCACTTCCCCCCTCCGCCAAACCGTCCGGGTTCTCCTTCCCAATCATGGAGGAGACCGCTCGCGTGGATCCCTCCTCGACGCCGGCGGTCGAGACGGCGGACAAAGTCCGCAGAAGGGTCCGGCCCGGGCTACTACAGAGTCAGATCAAAAAATGCGCTATGCTTAGTCCCGAGGCGATAATCAGTTGGCTCTATAGCATCAGCCACATAGTGAGTTATTTTATGATATGAACATTAGCTTTTCTTCCATGCGTATACAGACGTTGCTTTGATCTTACAGATTGGCTGTATTGCTGTCGGGGCTGAAGCCACCCTTCTCGGCGTTGCTGAGAGGTTGGCCGCTACAGAGGCTAACCTATCCGTGGAGAGGGCTGCCCGGGAGTCCGTAGAGTTTGCCCTCTCCGTGGAAGCGGAGAAATCCCGGGCAGCGGCCCTGGAGCTGGGGGAAACCTGCGATTCTGTTTCAACCGAGCGGGCTGCCCAGAAGGTTGCGGAGTTGAAGGCTATAACCGGCCGCGGAGGATCACTGCCGAGAAGGACTTGGCGTCCATGACAGCCACGCTTTCGGAGCTCACTGCTGCTCGGGAGGCTGAAGCCAAGGACGCCGAGGAAGAGTTTGAGGCAGGGTTCCTCACGGGCTACGCTGATCTGGCAAAGCGGGCTGCCGCTGACCACCCTGACTGGGACCTGTCCGGCTACTCTTGGGTAGAGTCTAGTTACTGGAAGGAGGGCCAAGCTGACTCCGAGGTCGCTGCTGAAGTTGCACTGGTCGGGAACCCCTGTGTGGAAGAGCAGGCTGCTGAAGAGGAGGAGGTGGTCGTTGTGGACGACCCATGACCCTTTTTTTTATATTGTTGTAGTTTTTTTATGGGGAGGCTACTACAACTGCCCCCCAGGCTTTGTACAGTTCTTAACATCTATCAAAAGGCCCTTGAGGTCAAACTTTCTTTCCATTCACTGCTCATTTTCATTTTTGTCTACACTCTGCCTGTTTTTAATTGCTAGTATCTGCTCGATTTTTAACCGACCTAACCCTCGCCTTAGCAAATGTTTTAGGACCATAACTAGCAGAACACCCAAACCTGGGGTGATTCCATCTATTGTTATTATTTTGTGAATTATAATTATATTATAGGAATTCCCCCCCCCCCCCTATACCCTTGCATGGGATTTATTTCCATGGGGGGTTGTTCTTGAAAATACGACACATTGGGACAGTATTGATTGGTATGTCCCAACATATTGCATGTACCACATGGTTCTTTAGGCAAAACCTGTCTAGAACCTTCCCCTTTCATCCCTAATTCCTCTACTTTCATAGCTAATTCCTCATATTTATTCATTGAGTGATCTTCGCTTTTTAGTTGGTATAAACTTTTCTCCTCTACACAGGATATCTGTGACATGGGATATCTTCAAAATTGGACCATTCATGGGCATGTTCAGCTAGCCACTCAAAGTGAGCTTCAGCTTCTTTAGTATTTTTGCGAAGAAATGGTCCTGAACTCATGGTCTCGACCAACTTTTTAGTTTCACCATTTAACCCTTCGTAAAAGTAGCTTATGGTTCGCCATTTCTCATACCCATGATGTGGGCATGATAGAAGCAAATCCTTGAAACACTCCCAAGTTTGGGTAAAGGTTTCATTACTCTTTTGTTTGTAAGAGTTAATTTTTCGTTTAAGCTCAGTGGTCATGCGAGGTGGAAAGAATTTCTTTAGGAATGCAGTGTTCATCGCATGCCAGGTGTAGATTGAATTCGGCTTCAACGTGAGTAGCCACGCTTTTGCTTTATCCTTCAATGTGAAAGGAAATAGCATTAGGCGTGTCACGTCTACAGGACAATTTTGTGAAAATGTTTTACAAACATCCTCGAAGTCCTTGACGTGTAGATATGCCTTCTCGCTATCCATTCCATGGAAGGTAGGAAGGAGTTGAATCATTCCATTGCGAAATTGAAATTCGCCAGCATGAGGTGGAATGAGAATACAAGAAGGTGTTGGAGCATGTTCAGGTGTCATGAGATTGCTCAAAGGACGAAGTGAATCGTCGATTGGGACAACCACATTATTACCGTTTTCACTTTGGTTATCGGCCATTGAATCCATAGGTGTGGCTATGGGATTAATAGAATTAGAAGAATCAGCTAAGTAGAATGGATTTCCAAGAATTCCTTTAATGGAATTTTTGGACATGAACGGGAAAAGATCCTAAAAGGTTTTAATCTAAAGAAGAAAAGAAAAAGAAAACAGAAATAGATAAAGATAGATTGAGGTAAACTAAGTATTAACTCGTCGCCTTCCCCGGCAACGGTGCCAAAAACTTGACACGAGAATTTTTTTCTGTGTAGGCTTGTGTGCTATACCCAAGTGTAGGTTATCGTGCAAGTAATATAGTACTGGAAGTCCAGGTCGATCCCACAGGGAAGGTTGAAAATTAATTACCTAGATTAAACTCTAAAAAGAAAAAGAAAATTTAATGCTTAAGGAAACTATGGAACACTGAGTTCTACGATTAACAACTATTAAAATTAAAAGCAACTAAATTACTTTAAACGGACGACTAACTAGTTAACTAGAGCAATATTTTAAAACTGGTTTTCTTAGTAAAAGAGAAGTGTTGGGATCACACAAATCCACAGTGACCTAACCATCTACCATGCAATTATGTTAAAGCTCACTAGAGTACATCTTCTACAATATTCCGTATTTTCCTAAAGGTAGAGAATCCATAGCCCTTTCATGACCAGGACTATATCATCCAAATTAAGTTTGAAATACATAAAAGCGGTTTAAAATAATAGTTAAGACTCGCACCTATAATGGTGTTAGCATTGAGGGTGGTTTGCAAAAGATATTGAAGAAAAATGCTTTAAGACCTCAACTTTAGAGACTGTTTTGACAAACTGAGCATTTGGGGACAGTTTGATAACAAATCTGTAAAACAGAAAGTATAGGAATACTGTATTGAATGTTCTCAAGAATCAGAGGGTTCGATCGATCGACGCACTTTCGATCGATCGAACATCTTCATCTCTCGATCGATCGAATTAACTTCGATCGATCGACTATATCTCTGTCTCGATTGATCGAATTAACTTCGATCGATCGAACACACGAATTATTCTGATGCATGGTAGAGGCTTGAAATCATAGTTTCATCGCAATTTCCTAACCTAGGGACTACTCCAACATGGTCTGGAGTGTCACAGATGCGTTTTTAACGTAAAGATTCATTAAGATGTCGTTTGGTTGTGATTTAAACATGAAAACTATGAAAACTAATAATTTAACATTACCTAACATGCAAAGCTATGATTCTAGAAGATGAAACTACGATAACTACTGATAGAATGTAAATAAAACAATATAAAGTAACCTGGAATGCTGAACTATTATTGAACTCTAAAGAATCTAAGCCGAAACAATGAAGAATCTTGATAAAACTACAAAAACAAGGACACACTCTCTACTCTCTATATAAACTGATAAAAAACTGAAAGTGGGAGTCCCCAAGATGTATACAATATGACTATATATACAAAACCTAAGGCTAGGGTTAAATCTCCCCCTCTGCTACGTGCGCGTTCTTTCTGATAAAAGCCATGTTCAATCGATTGAACATATCTCAATCGATTGAACTTCTGGGATCTTCGAGCGCTTTAACTGCATTCGATCAATCGAAGCCTCGATCAATCGAAGCCTCAATCGCTCGAGACCTCTTCGATCGCTCACAACTCTCTTTTCATGTTTGAATTGTCTTCATTGAAACCAAGCACTTCCTTTATCTTGCTTATTAAATTCTTCACACAGGAACAGTAATCTGAACAAATAACCATTAAAATAATACCACCTATCATAGATTAATCATATTGTGTAAAAACTGGCATTGTAACTCAAATTACAGATAAACATGGGAATTGCAAACTAATTCAGTGTATTTTCTTCTTTTAGCGCGGTTGTATTTTACAAATACCCTCGCTTGTCACTTGTTTTCTCATTTCTCATTATCATTTGCAGGGGAGCTCTTTCGTGGATGGCCATAGCCGACCATTACCTCCCATTCCTCCTTGTGACTGGCGAGCTTTGACTATGTTGCGCAAAGTTATATCTTTGGTGAAGGTTCCTCGTGATCTTATGGAGCCTCAGCTAGTTTCAAAGCAATATAAGTTAGTTCCCTGAGCTATTTTTAATGAAAAGCGATCTTATGCACAGAATTTGAGAGCTTGGAGCCTTGCCTGAGAGGGACATGTGAGTACTTCTGAACTCATTACTTCTGATTCTTCTGATCTTTCTGATCTTATCCTTCGTTTGCAGTGGATGGCATGTGCCAGACTTATATAGATCGGGATACGACTATCGTAAATTTCTTGACCTCTCCTTCTTTTCATTACGTTTTCAATCCTGTACTGATTCTTTCTTCTAACAGGTGGCTCAAGTCAGGTAGCTTCAATCACAGTTGGAGTGGATGAATACAGGCCCTTCAAGTGGGCCTGGTGTGTCTAGGCGAAGGTGCCAAATTGATGATGATGATAGCCCTACGGCCTTGGATATGTCTGCTCGATACCTACAGGCTACTCGTCGTCGCTGATTCTGATGATTACCCCTTTCATATGTACCCCTGACTATCTTCCTTGTTTTCTTGCTTTGTACACTGAGACTGATTATGATGCATTCTTTTTTAGGCTTGATGGGCTTGTACCCTTGACTTTGCTTGATGCTGCTTTATACTATCCTTTGCTTTGCTTTGCATTCCTTGTCACGAGGTTGATTTTCTTGACACTTTGCACACTGACACACATGACTCGGTTACAAGGAAAGGAAATTTCTGATGATTTCCTTACTCAACAATGTCTTCAGATTTTGATGCTTGAATTTATGAAGATTTGCATGTTGGAAATGAAAATTTTATCTTGTAGCGGGATATTGTATTGGCTTTGCATATAATCTTGAAGTTTTGGAAATTTTCCACATAATGTTTCACTCTTGACATTAGACTCACATCTTTAGATTGCTTAAAACTTTTCAATTTAATATCAAGAATTACTAGATTTTTCATTTAGGCGCTTAATTCTGATAGCTAAGTGATCCAGAAAGAACATGTATCAGGGTATGGGCAAACGATAGTTTGCCTCTAGTTGAGAGGGATAAATGGAAGTTTGGGTAAATGCAGTTTGCCCCTAGTGTGGTAGTGATATCTTGAGGCTCTGGGCAAACTTGAGAATTTTGCCCCTAGTTTGCAAGGTTCAGGGACCGAGAGCCATGGAAGCTCGCCTACTTATCCCCAAGTGGCAATCAGGTCCAAAGTAGTTCGGTCGAGGTCTTGAAAGTAGGTATTTAAAGTATGGCTTGAATATTTCAAGACCAGTGACCGAACCGATTAGGTTGCCTACGTATCACCAAGTAGGAATCAGGTCAAGTGTAGTTCTTCAAAATCCGAAGGTTTAAAAGAAAGGTTTTAAGCATAGTATTTCTTGAGACGGTCAATGTTGATTGGCTGATTGAATTCAACTCCATCTAGATCCATTAGGTATGCTGCTCCTCCAGAGAAAAGCTTCTTGATGATGTACGGACCAACCCAATTTGGCTTGAATTTCCCTCTAGGATAAAAAACTGGTGCTTTTAACTCTTTAAGCACAAGGTCGCCTTCCTCAAGTTTTCTTGGATAGACCTTCTTGTTGTATGCTCAAGCTATTCTTCTCTGATACACATATACATGATCAATTGCAACTAATCTCTTTTCATCAAGAAGCATTAGTTCTTCATATCTGTTTCTTAGCCAATCAAATTTTGTAATCTCGGATTTAGCCACAATTCTCAGTGACGGTAGTTCTATTTCAACTGGGAGTACTGCTTCCATTCCATAAGCCAAGGAATAAGGATTGGCTCCTGTAGATGTTCTGATTGATGTTCGGTATCCCCGCGGTGCATATGGTAGTTTCTCAGGCAAATCTCAGTACGTATCAGCCATCTTTCTCAGAATCGTCTTCAAATTCTTATTAGCTGCTTTAACTGCCCCATTTGTTTGTGGCATATATGGTGCTAACATGTGATGCACGATTTTGTATTCTTCTAGTAAATCCAAAACTTCTTTCTGGAAGTGACTGCCAAGATCGGATATCAACTCATGACGGAGCCCATATCGACAGATCATATTCCTTCTGATAAATCTAGCCACATCTTTAGCCTTCAATGTTGCATAGGAATCTGCTTCCACCCATTTCGTAAAATAATCAATTGCTACCAAGATGTATTGATGCCCATTAGACGCCTTCGGGGTTATTTCTCTAGTAACATCTATTCCCCAAACTGAGAATGGACAAGGGGTAGTCATGTTGTATAGTGATGGTGGCACATGCTTCATATTGGCATGAATGTGACACTTGTGACTTCTTCTTACATATTTGTAACAGTCTTTGTCCATAGTAGTCCAATAATACCCTTGTCGGATGATCTTCTTGGCTAACATATGTCCACTCATGTGAGGACCACACACCCCTTCGTGAATTTGCTCCATTATTTTCTTCGCACTGTTCCCACATAAACATGCCAAGTTGAACCCATTGTAAGACTCCTTTAGTAGATTTCTGCTGCAAATCATGAACTAAGCCGAGAATCTTCTTATGGATCTTTTGTCTTTCTCGGATGCCTTCTGGATATATCCCATTTTCAATGAAGTTCCACACATTAGTGTACAATGAAAGTTCTTCTGCTTCTTCTATTTCCCAATCATCTCATAAGACGGATTTTCTCTCTGTTCATTCATCAACGGAGTTAATTTTATCCCCACAGGAATCTCAATCATTGAGGCTAAATTAGCTAAGGAGTCTGCTAGTTGATTTTCTTCTCGAGGCAGGTAGAAGAACATGATGTGTAAGAAGCGGGTTCGTAGAGAATCAAGGTACTCATGATAAGGTTTCAACTTTTCTTCTTTGACCTTCCAGTCTCCTCAAACTTGAGATATGATCAGAT
Organism: Hydrangea macrophylla; assembly: GCA_033977485.1. Classification (NCBI taxonomy): domain Eukaryota; kingdom Viridiplantae; phylum Streptophyta; class Magnoliopsida; order Cornales; family Hydrangeaceae; genus Hydrangea; species Hydrangea macrophylla. The sequence goes on along the minus strand of CM066990.1, from coordinate 3,340,975 downwards.
TAGAATCCTCAAATACATCAAGTTCTCTCACTTCCAAAGTCAATGCGACTTCTAACCCCAAGATACAAGCTTCATACTCAACAGTATTGTTGGTAGAGGAATATTTTAATTTTATAGCGAACGGGGTATGTGCTCCTTCAGGTGATATGAGGATGATCCCTACTCCATATCCGTTTTGGTTTGTAGCTCCATCAAAATACATTTTCCACACGTCCTCTCCTAATTCCATCAATCCTTCATTAGGGAATATGAATTCTTCTTCATTTTTTGAACTTACCAGATGTTCTGTCAAATGTTCTGCGACAGCCCTTCCTTTAATAGATTTATTCGTAGCATATGTTAAGTCAAACTCAGATAGCATCAAGTTCTACAGGGATATTCTTCTAGTCAATGCTGGTTTTTCAAAGAAATACTTCAAAGGATCCATTTAGGAGATCAAAATAATAGGAAAGGCCAACATATAATGCCTCAAATGACGAGTGGCCCAAACCAAAACCCAACATGTCTTTTCTAGCGGAGAATACTTTAGCTCGTATCTAGTCATCCTCTTACTTAAATAGTAAATGGCTTTATCTGTATGCCCTTCATCTCCTTCCTGTGCTAACATGCATCCCATAGCATTTTCTGACACAGATAAGTACAATAGTAAAGGCTTCCCTGACTTCAGGGGTGAAAGAACTGGTGGGTTCAACAGATGAGTCTTGATCTTGTCAAAAGCTTCTTGACACTGATCGTCCCATTTGAATTTCTTCCTTTTTCTTAATAAGCTGAAAAGCATATCACAGGTAGCAGTGAGCTTAGATATGAAGCGACTGATGAATTGGATTCGTCCCAGAAATCCTCTTACTTTCTTTTCATTCGTTGGACGAGGCATATCCATAATAGCCTTGATCTTTGTGGGGTCAACCTTAATTCCCCTCTATGTAATGAGAAATCCTAGCAAATTCCTAGTGGTTACTCCAAATTAAAGTACACTTCTGTGGATTTAATCTCATCCTGTATGTTCTCAGTCTTTCAAAGAACTTGGTGAGGGCAGATAGATGTCCACTCCTTTCTTTGGACTTGGCAATCATGTCGTCCACATAGACTTCCACTTCTATATGGATCATGTCATGTCAAAGTAGTAGTGGCTCTCTGATAGGTTGCTTTGGCATTCTTTAACCCAAACAGCATCACTCGGTAGCAGTAAGTCCCCCAATGAGTTGTGAATGTGGTCTTTTCTCTATCTTCAGGTGCCATTAAAATCTGATTGTACACTAAGAAACCATCCATAAATGACAACTCATGCCCTGTCGTGTTATCTACCAAGACATCTATATGTGGGAGAGGGAAATCATCTTTGGGACTGGCTTTGTTCAAATCCCTAAAGTCAACACATATTCGGATCCTTCTGTCCTTCTTTGGCACAGGAACTATATTGGCTATCCATTCAGGGTATTAGGTTTCCATCAGGAATCCAGCTTTCAACTGCTTTTCAACTTCTTCTTTAATTTTCAAAGTCCATTCAGGTCTCATGCGTCTCAACTTCTTCTTAACATGTTTTGAATTAGGAAAGAGAGGGATATGGTGTTGGACAATCTTTGGATCAATGCTTGGCATATCTTCATAAGACCAGGCAAAAACATCTTTAAAGTATTTTAATAAATTGATTATTTCATTGCTTTCTTGTGAAGTGAGTGTGGTGCCACTATGAACATCTTGTGAATTATTTTCATTACCCAAGTTTGTTAGCAAAGTTTCTTCAATAATCTTGCATGTAGATTCATTTTCATTTTCAATTAATTTTTGCAAATCCTCAAAAATTTCAAAATCAAGATCATCAGACACAAAAGAGTAAGCAAAATCTTTGTTCATTTCATTAACATTTTTGGGTACATCAAAAGCAAAAGTAGACTTAACATCATGGCTCATATTGGCCTTTACAGACTTCCGGGGGAGTGGGGGAGAGGTTTTGTTGACTCTTGATTCTATCACCCAATTGTTCAGAGCTCCTTCTATCAGCTTGATTTCTTTTACATTTCCCGATGCTTCTTCGGCATCCATTAGCATGTTCAGTTCTTCACCCATTAGTATGTTCAGATCATTACTCGTCATTAGATTAGCCCAATCCTTTGTTTCTTTCTTGGCAGGTGGAACATACAAGAACGGATCCTCAAAGTCGGAGAGCTCATGTTTGAAGAAAATCTCAAATCCAGGCTTGATGCTCTTGGTAGGCTGATCATACCACGGTTCAGGAAATCCACAGAAGGGGAAGTCATCACCTTCATTTACAAAGTACCCATCCAGGATTCTAGGCCTAGAAACAATCATCGGTCCTTTTCATTTTATCATCTTCTTCTCATCTTCTTCGGTCCATTGATATATAAGTCCAGATTTATCTTTCTGCTCATGGAAGTTAGGCGGTTAATTTATTCCTTGTTGACGGCGACCCAGTCCCATTCCAGGTAAATAATTCATCTTTCGCACCATGTGAGCCACTTTAGGATTTGTATACTGGTCAAAGTATAATGGCATGACTTCAGGGATCCAATTTAATCCCACTTCTTCTTGTAGATCGTCGACAACTGGGTTTTCTTTCTCAAACATCTTTCTATATTCGCGTCCGGCGATGAATGGCTTCTTTTTCTTGAATGGAGTGATTTCTTTGTCCCAGATAGATGCATCAGGAAATCTCTTCTCTTTGTCATAGCATAGTCGATCCCAAATGAATTTCTTTTGTTGAATCCCATATAGCTTCTTTCCTTCATCTAGCATTCCCACAAAGTTGAATCCTCCCAACTCTTTTTCTTCTTTTGGTGTTTGGACTTCTAGCACAAGGCCATGGCTTGTCCCTTCTTCCTTGATCCAATTGTCCCCAAAGATTGTCACCACATACTCTTTCCATGTGAACTTAACTTTTTGATGGAGAGTGGAAGCGACTGCCTCATTTATATGTAACCACGGGTGTCCCAACAGTAGATTGAAGCTAGCTAGAATATCAGTCACTTGGAATTCAGCTTGTTTGTTTAGTAGTCCAACTTCAATTTTCAACTTAATCATCCCCACGATAGCCCTTTTAGTATTATCATAGGCCCTCATAGTCTATGTTGATGGCAAGAGTTCTGAAATAGATAGTCCCATTCTGAGAGCTGTTTGGAGAGGACATACATTCAAATCCGATCCATTGTCTACTAAGCAAACTGGTACTCTATTCTCCAGGCAGTGTATAGTGATGTAGAGAGCCCTATTGTGGTGTGCCACTTCTAGCGGTAAATCTTCATCTGTGAATGTGATTATGGGCTTACGAGGTTTTGTAGAGATCATATTCACTAGATCTTCGAGAGTAGTGTTGACAGAAACATCCAATCTATTGAGCGTATTGAGCATAGCTTGCCTGTGTTTGTGAGAGGTCATAAGCAATCCCCATACTGAGATCCAGACTTGTGTTTTCTTTAACTGCTTTAAGATTTCATCTTCTTCTTCTTCGCTCATGGTTCCCTTATTATCTTCTTTCGCTTTGACGACTTCATTCTCTTTCCATGTTTCTTTTCTGTGATTTTCCAACTCATGAGGTTTAAAATGGTGTCCAGAGTGAGTTAAGTGGCTGGCTTCATTGGTGATCCAGATAGACTCAAGTTCTTTGGATAACTTTTTAGTGTTAGTAATGACTTTCCAAACAGAATCATCAGGAATTATGGCATTATTAACGGAATCATTCTCATCATCATACCACCAATCTTCTTCTTCTTCCATTATTGCAATGAGATCATTATCTTTGAATTCATGGCTTTTGACGGACTCCACCAATTCTTTTATTGGCTTAGTGCTTTCTTTCTAGGTGATTGCTTCTATGTGCTTTTCTTCTTCATACCAAATCGAGTCATCAGTGATGGTATTGGGATCCCACCATTCAATTGTGAGATTTTCGTTGGCTATCTCCTCTTCAAAGGCTAGTGATTCTTAAACCCACTCTTCTTCTTCCACATTTCTCAAGATATAAATTGCAGCATTTTCTGGGAGCTGAATATCCACGGTTGGCTGATCCAAGGATGTGATGTAGATCATAGGGATATAAATCAGAGACCCTTCTTCCACAGAATTGACATTTGGCAAGTTCCCCTTATGATTAGGGAGAGGATTCTTTTGAACATTTGGTTGAGCGGGAGGAGGGGAGATGACCCCTTCCTCAATTAAGTTTTCAATCTCATGGTGAAGTCTCCAGCATCTATCTTTGCTATGTCCGTGGCCTTGATGAAAGTCACAATAGAATTCAATTTTGAAACCCAGTGGAAGTGGATTGAGCTCTGGCTTGGGTTCTAATTTCTATAAATACTCTTTTTCTAGCATTCTCTTAAGTACGGTGCTTAATGACATTCCCAGATCAAAAAATTATCTTCTCTTTTGACTGCTTTTGGTTTTGATTTCATCTTGTATTAGCCATGCTTTGGCACTCTTTCTGAAAAGGCTGAGGAGATGGAGTGTTGATGTCAGCAGACTGATGATAGATTGGCCTTTCTGTCTTTTTGTACCAATTGCTTGTGCCCTCTTTCTTGATCTTTCCATCCCTGATGGCATCCTCTATTAAAGTTCCCACGCTAAATAGTTGTTCAAAGCTTACAATAGACTGAAATTCCAACCTCTCCAAGTACTCGGGCTGTAGATTTTTTATCATCATTCGGACTTTATCCTTTTCTGTCGGCCTGCTGGTCATCTGAGCAGTTTTTGCCCTCCAATAAGTAAGGAAACCTACAAAGGATTCGCTATACTCCTGTCTTACGTCAAATGACTGGTTATACGAATATTGAGTCATGAAAGTTTTGGCTAATGCCTCCCAATCTCTGGTTATAGCTGGTTCTAGCGTCAAGTATCACGAAAGTGCTGCCCCACTCAAAACTCTTGGAAATAATACAGCGAAGAAGTCAGGCCCAATGCCCATAGGCTGCAAAGTTCCTACATAAAGCCTCAGATGGCTCTTCAGATTTTCGGTTCCATTGAAGAATTCAATATGCGGCATCTTAAACTTTTTTGGGAGTTTGGCTTTCGGAGCGTCACACAACCCCTCAACGTGGAACAAATACTCATCCACCCCTTTGCTTTTCTGATCACACTTTCAAGCTTATCGATCTTAGCCAACTTATCCTAAGTTTTCTGATCTACCTGAACCTTTGGTTGAAGTGTCTCTCCAAAGTCTTCTTCCTCGTGATGCACCGGAGGCGGTGGTGGTGGCAGATTAGTTAGCTACTCAATCATTCTCATCATTGTTGTAAGTTGTTCTCGATTCTGTTCTCTGCTCTGATCCAATGCGATTTCCATTGCAGCAAATCTGGCTTCCATATCAGCTTCGTATGTCATATCCTCAACCCTAGTTGACTCGGCTGTTCCTTCTTCAAACCCTGATCTGATCAAATGACTGTTCGGAGCTCTAACCCAGGAAGGAATACAACTTTTTGGTCCTATCTTCTTTTCTAGCTTATTAGGGATTTTAAAAATAATTAGGTATCTTTATTGCAAAAGATTTTTCAATGTATGATAATTTACAAAAGATAGAATATCAAAGATGGAAAATTATTTCCTTTTCAAAAACATTTTCTAAAAATGAAAGAAATATTTTCAAAATTCGGAGGAAAACAAATCTTTTTCTTTTCAAAAGTATATTAGAGGAGTCGCACTCATGAGCCTTATATGCAATGCTCGTGTAGTGTACGTAATGCAGATGAAATGCAATCTAATCTAAATGCAATGAACCTTAATCTAGCTTAGGCCTAGCATATCAGCACTTAAAAACATAAGATTTCTTGAGTATAATAATCACCTTACTAATCCAATCATTATCCAAGGATTTTTATCTTTGAAATTCTTGATGGCTCATGTTTACAAAATTGAATTTTTCATGAAAATCTTGAAAGAGAGGGGGAGATTTGCAATTTTCAAAAGCATTTTTTAACCATCAATGCATGAGATGTAAAATCATGATTCTTTAAAATTGAGGTATGAAATTGGAATTTCTAAAATCTGAGAGGAAAACTTCGAAATTGAATCATCCAGGTGTGAAATCATGATTTTTCTTGAAAACCAAAGTAGGAAATTTGAATCCTCTAAAATCTGTGAGGAGAATTTAAAGTTGAATCATTAAAGTAGGAATTTTGAAATTCTCTAAAATCTGGAAAGAATTTTGGGAGGATTTTACGAAAATGAATTTCAAAGTGAATTTTCAAAAAGGATATTCTTGGAATTTTCAAAAGACTCGGGTTTTTCAAAGAAATACTTGTATTTTTCAAGATTTTCAAAAGATTGCCCTCGAATAATGATTGGATGTTCGGATAAAGATCATACTACTCTAGAGGAATCCACCATAGCAGGTTTGATGATGCCTTCCCATACACATCCTCATCATCCACATAATCCCTTACGGGCAAACGCAAATAATTCATCACATTGTCCAAATCAAAGATGATAATCAAGATCCTAATTGAAGGGTTCTATAGAAACTATATGCAAAGGTTGGGTTGTAGTCTCATAAAGGGTCCATTAGCAAGCTCATGGCTCTATATATCGCATGCGGTACAACGCTAACAGTGACTACATGCTACCAAAGTTTCTTGACAAATGGAGGAAAGCAATGGTCTCAAGCTGTTGTGGTGAAAGAACAATACAAGTGCAAATGCAGGCAGAAACAACACGATTATCAAATTAACAACAAGGATATTCATTGGATCAAGTCAAACCCTCGAAGAACAAGAAACCATCGGTTTCATGTTTAAATCCCCAACAGAGTCGCTAGATTGTGGACCATCCGCGTTGGGAGGGGTCTTAGTCCTTGACGATGTCCCTGGACGGATCCAAGGAGCACATTTCAAGGAACTAAAACTTCCTCACATGGTCCTAAAGACAAAGAGTCGCCAACTAATTTTTATCGGGAATTAGAAAACCCAAGTTTGACTCGCCCAAAATTGAATAAGGTTACTCACCCTTCATTACTAGAAACAAGATTCGAGGGTCTTGGTACGAGAAGGGAAGGAGCCCAAGCAGGACTAAAGCACCCCCTCCTCGCCCTACCGAATGGTAGCCCCTGATTCAAATATCCTTGTTCTTAATTTATAATTGGCGTTGTTTCCTCAAACATATTAGATAATATATACATGTTAAAAAGGGAACATCTAATGAAAACCACGTCAAGAGATTAAATCAAGTAGAAGTCGGATGCACATGCAATATAAGGGAGAGGTATACTTACAGTGGTTAGTCCTGCCAGGGACCAATGCAAATAAAGGAAACATGTCATGATATACAAAAGGGAACAAGAAGAACTTACATTGGGTTAACTCAAGTGGAGTCGCAAAAAGCAAAAAGAAAGGAAACGTGCAATGTAATCATGTAACAATCCTAGATCAGATGTCTCTAAGATATAAGCAAATAAACGGGGACTATCTTAAAGGAAATGTGTCGTTGAAAACAAAGTTGTATACCTAGAAAAATTCTAAGAGAAAGGATGGAGATAGCACACGATACATTGGCACTAAGCCACATGTAGATGAGGCACACCCACAAATCGAAGTTCGGATCCACGGCATTCAAATCTCTACACTAAGACACCAAGAAATACCCAAGCATTGCAAAAATACAAGCAAAAAAATGATATGTATAAAAAACAAGAAGAAGATGTCATCAATCAAATTTCCAGATTCAGCAACCTCTAATGAATCCTATAAAAAATGGTCTTAAACATGAGCTGGGTTAAAATCCTTTTACAGAAAGTTAGATACATGTCTTAGGGAACTTCCCCAAAAAGTAGAACCTCATTACTATTTTTGAAGTTAGAGAAGTAAGAGTTTTAGGAACAGTGGACCAGGACTGTCCACTGTTCTTGTAAATCATAATTAATTCTACATAAATCATGTGAAGCTCTATTTGGTGTCAAAAGAAAGATATTTCATTGTAGTTTATGACAAAAATAATCCCATGGACATGTCATGATCTTAAGGTTTCGAAAAAGTTGTTTTAAATACACTCTTTTATTCTGGAAATTTGGTATCATTTGACAAAGTAATTCCTAACATAGTAGAAGTTTATGAATCATGTTAATCAAGTTAATCTAAGCTTTTGATCTCTCATCAATTTACCCTAGATGATTTCTAAACCAATTTTTATTCATTAATTGTTGTTGAGTGATCAAGTTATGACCATTTTGTACACATAATCATGATTGTAGTTAAACATAGAAAATTCCAGAATAGTTGTATCAACTTTAAATGCTTAGAAAATGATCTTGACTTGATCGTATGCTCACGATTTTATATTGGCATATAGATATATGAGTTAGGAATCATCCCTAAAAAGCGGATCATTGATAACTATTATAGATTTCTGAAATTCAAATACAAAGAGACTATGTTCAAATCTGTCAACCGATTTCTCAACAATTTCTAAAAATAGCATATGGATCCTAAGGGTTCTCAAAACGGATCAAATGAAAGATAATTCATCAAAGTTTACCCAAAAATTTGAAATCCGTCAAACTATGGGTTTTGATGGACCAATTCTTATAGACAATATCAATTTGTTTTGCTGAATTTTGACTAGTTCATTTTTAAGTATGAGAAAAACATCTTACGTGATGATTAACGCTTATTAGAGAGATCAAACTCATAGATCAACTTGGTTATCATAATTCTCAATCAATTTAGCCCTTAAGTTCTATGAAGAACTATAGATCATGGATCAAAAGAACTTACAAATATCCTATTGGAGATGAAATTCAATAGGAATTCTAGGTTATAGGAATAAGCAAGAGAAAAGTATAAATGTATGAATCATCCTTCTCATAGATCTTATTTCAAAACCATCATAGAATTCAAAATAGTTACATATATATAATCATGTATGCACGGATCTAAAAATGAAATCAAAAGTGAAAATCAATCTCTAATTTAGAATTATCAATAAAATCAAAAGAAACTTGGATCTAGCTGTGTGAGTGTGTGTGAAGAACAAGAGAGGAAGAAGATGAGTGTTCTAAAAAATAAAACAAAACAAAACTAGATCCAAGTCTTATAGATCTATATATAAAAGTAGGATTTAGAGATGAATTATGATGTCTACCTCTTGGAGGATTCTCAACTATGCTATCAAAGTTGATTTGAAGAGTCTTCTTCTTCAAGTGTTCTTCAAGTACTTCAAGCACTCATCCATGGAAGTTTTAGGGAATCAATTGATGTCCAAATCTTATATCTAATTATCTTGAGTTTAGTTTTTATGGAAATTTTCAATTCATAATTCACTTCATCTCTCTAGAAATCCCTCTTAAATTGATAGTATATTCTTATATTTTGCAAGTATATTCACTTGTATGTACTTCTCTCTTGTGTGTACTTTCTTGTATATTCTCTTCTATATACTCTCTTATTTTTTTCAAAGATGATCTCATATGGATCTATATGTAGAGTTTTGAAAACTTAACTCTTAAGTTTCAGGGTCAAAAACAAAGATTTTAGAGGTCAGAAAAGGGTTAAAATGGCCATTTCAGTGCCAAAATGCAGTTTCAGGCAATTTCCTCACAATGGGAGGCTTCTAGTAGGGTCTGGCACTCAAAAAGCTAGATAGAGGGGGAAACATATAGATGGCGGCTCAGGGGGAACCCGCCACCACACATGTAGGACTCGCCGCTTCCTTTTTTGGTCCCCCTGGTTGCCCTTATGTCCTGTTTCAAATATTACGTTCACTGCTTTTCCAGTTTTTTGCAAAAAATGCTTTTTGGTGTCTGAAATCATCCATTTATGTACTGTTGGAAAGTTGTCGAGTTGAATTTCAGTTTAAAAATATTATAGGAGTTATTAAAATAAAAATTGAAGTTATATTGAAGTTCAAAAGTCCTCCAGAACTTTCGTCGTCTTTTTGAAATCAATGGACTTCTTTTCCAAAAATGCTTTTAAATGTGCGTCGATTTTGAACTTTTCTTTAAAATTGAATCTACGGATACATGGAATACTGTGTTTTGATACCTTCGTGTTCATATAACCCTGAGTAAATTTGAATTCTGAGAGTCGTTTTTGATAAAATCGGGATTTATGCATGGAAAAGGGCTTTTCTGAACTTGAAGTCACTTTCTGAAGTTTGATCTTTCGATTGTGTGAAATCCAGTACCTTCGATGGGGTAATTTTCATCATCAAATCCTCCAAGATGTTTTCCACCCTAAATCCTATCAGTTTGATCAAATTGGATGTCTACAGAGCGTAGCATAGCGATATATTTAGTCCCCAAATTACTATTTTACCATATACATTGTGTGGTAAATGTACACAACCTTTTGCACACTTTTCCTTTATTAGCTATTTATAACTTGAATTAGGATTGCATTAGAAATAATTGAAATGGTCTTCATAATCTCTAGTTGAAAACCTTGAAAGCTGAGTAAAGGCCCATCTCACAATGGGACGAGAGGGGTGTTTTAGCACGATCTAGCTCCTTCATCTCTCATACCTTAACCTCCGAACTGAGTTCTTTGGTGACAATGGGGCAGTGCTTTCTATCCATTGGTGTCATGCCCCGGAGTAAGCCAAAAATAGGAAAAATAAAATTTTTCCTTTATGGGTCCGTAGACAAGTGACTCGTTGGATGTTGTTCGACTATCCTCAACAATAAGATGATAAGAAATGCAAGAATAATGGTATGTAACTAGTTTAATGCAGCGGTACTATATAAACATTAAATAGTCATAAGATAGTAGTATATATTACAGGCCCGAATAAAAAGAAACATAATTAAACAACATAAGTCTTGTGACAACACTTGTCACTAAATCCCATAACATCTGATTATTACATCATAAGCAGGAAATATAATAGAAGACTAGTAGTGCAGTCTTCAGCTAGCGTAATTGTAGTGGTTCCCTGTAGACACGCGGGATTGGCCTTCTACTTTTTGTTTAGTTGAAATTGTTTTGAATGAAAAGAGAGGTCTGTTGAAAACAGATACTGAGTCGCGACTTGGTCTTTAAGGAACCAAGAAACCTAATTTTGACTCACCCAAATGGATAAAGGGCACCGACTCTTCATAACCAAAGAACTTGGCTCGGGGTTTTGGTACGAGAGAGGTGGGAGCCTTTGCCAGGACTAAAACACCCTCAACTTGCCCCGTCTTTTGACGGGCCTCAATTAGCATCCAAATAATCATCTTATACTATATTTGGTTCAAAAATTAATACTATGATAGTATATTACATCTCATAAGAATCTTAAAATGGAAGATCAAAAGATAAGATATCATTCATAAGATCTAAGCCAAATATCACACAATGCAAAAGTGAAAGATCACACAAACAAAATTAGGAAAAATCGTCTAATCACATATCAAGTGATCAAATTTTTCTAATCTAAAGGAGACATGAATTGTTCTTGAAACAAATAAATCAAAGAAGTCAAAAAATATGCTTAGCAAGCTAGAATAATGCATGTTAATCTTTGAGAGAAGAAGGCCTCTCAATCCCCGGGACGGATGAGAAAGGAAGATTAGATCGAGGGGAAGAATGAACATATGATTAAGTTCATTCCTTATAATCTTCTTAGATTAAAAGTCACAAAACCCCCAAATCTTGCATGGATGCAATGTATGATCCTAGAATGTGCAAAGGTTGTAGTGTGTTTGTGTACATAGACTTTCTAAAGTGACTTAGAAGTTTAGAGTATGCATGAATGTATGAAGAAAATTATTGTAGGATGCATATAGATGTAGTATGAACTACTTCCTAATATATGAGCTAATTTGGAGTGCATGTAAGCATCAAATCAAAGAATGAAAGTAAAAGCATGCTTGCTGTGAATAGTGGACAGAACAGTGAGTTGATTTTGTAAAAATTGAAAAGTGAGGTTAGAAATGTTTTTAATTCATGATTATTTGTGGAGATCATCCTTATTGTGTATAGAACACAAATCAAAAGGCTAAACTACAATAACTATTACAGATTGGGAGAAATCATATAAACAATAGAGGTTGCTCAGAAACAAAATTCGTACTGTCGACTGAAATGTTGAAAAATCTTAGAAAGTGAAAACAAAACATCTAGAGGCCCATATTTTACAAAAAGTTCCCTAAGACACTGAAGTTCAATGGACAAATGAATTGGGACCACTGCGTTTGGACAAGGTTTCTGCAAAACAAGTTGAAATTCAGCCTAGCTGTTGTGACGGTAAAAACAAAATGTCTGGAAGGAATGTTTGGACCAAAATGGAACCCTTTCAAGTGTTTTTAGATTAACCAAAAGCATGGGTGTTCTCTAATGAGTTAGGAAGACTTTCCAAGTGGTCTTGTAGTCACCCATTGAGTATTGAGCTCAGAATATTATTTTGAAGTTGAATTACTCACTATTTTGAAGATTTTTTAGAAAAAACAATGTTTATTTCTTGGGATCCAAATATTGGGGGTTTTAGAGGGATTTTTGAGATAGGGGTTTTGAAAGCATTTTTTCAACATCAAATGGAGATTACAACCTCTTAGAATATCAACATCAAACTCAAGTCAAGAACTCCCAATATTTCTTGCACAAACATAGTTTTGTTTGAGAATATGACTTCAAGAATACATATGAATGTATTGAAGTTAGAATCATCATCTATCAAACATGTTTTTGAGTTCAAGAGCTACTATCCATAAGGATTCACCCACCTCAAACACCATGTCATCATATAAATGATGATGAACTAGTAAGTAATTAAAGTAAAATCAAAAAGTGAAATGAGGTAAGAAGAGATGAACATAGTATGTAAACAAGTAAATAGCAATCAATAGATGATGATCATTGAGATATTGGACTTGTAGCTTGGTGTTTCACTCATATGTGGTGACATTTGGACATAGAAGTAGCTTCCTATCTCATGAATGCTCAAGAATAGTAGTTGGGGAGGATTTGAATGTGAAGTATAAGAGATGTAATGGAAGAAACAAGATTAAAACTCACTTTCTTATGGAAAATCAGTGGGAGAAGCTTCATTTCTCTCTTCTAAACATATCTCTATCTCTCTTTCTCTCTACAACCTTCTCAAGTTTTGCACTTGCCCCCCCCCCCCAAATGAAGAGCAAAGAGGGGTTTATATAGGCCAATTTGGGGGTGGTTTTGGGATTTAAAAAGTGTTCCCATTGGTCCCAAACATTTGTGAAGAAGAAACTACGTCGTTTTGGTTTTCAATTAATCAATTTGGACCCCCAAATAAAATTACAAAAATGGACTATTCTGTGGTTGAGTACCACTGCGGCATTGGCCATGTGCTGCCGTGGCAGTGGCCTAGTGCCACTGCCACACTGCTCCTCCGACGTCTAGATAATACTGTTTAGGCCCCCCAGAGGTTCTGGTATTCGCTAAAAGCCCTTATTTCGTCCAAAATTCACAAAAAATGCATACGAACTCCGAACCAAGGTTGTGATATACCATTGGAAAGGTAATGGAGTCTAATTTTCATAAAATAATATTCAAAGATAGGTCACTTTGAAAAGTTTTGTGGTATTCGTGATAAAAGCTAATTTGATTGTCTGTTTCACCTTTGGAAATTCATAATAAATTCGTTTTAAATCCAGAAATTATGTGTGATATACCGTTGGAAAGCAATTGACCTCTAGTATCCATGAAAAATGTTTGAAAAATGATACGGCACTCTGGTTTTAATGTCAACTTTTAGGTCAAATCGGTTAAACCTGGGATCTCTAGAAAGTTCTGGGAACCTCTGGGAGCTCCCAAGAGCTGACGTTTTCATCTGATTTTCTTTTAAAACTCATTTTAGTACCTTTCACATGATCTAGAATGATCTCAAAACTTTCTAGAGAACTCGGATGATTTCGATCAAACCTTGTCAAACTTGGGTCAAACTGGTCAACGGGGACTTTTCGGGAACTTCCGGGACTTTCGGGGGTCTCTGGGAGCTGACAATTTCATCTGATTTTGCTTCAAAACTTATTTTACCACTTTTTTTATGACATAGCATGTTTCAAGAACTATCAGTCCAAATATGGGAGTTTTTGGGCTTTCAGAGGTATTTTGGTCATTCTGCGCATTTTGAGAGATATAACTAACTTCCAGGAGTCCTTTTTTAGTCTTTTTTTATCATTATGAACCAATAAGGTATGGGTCTCCTAAATCTGATAGTCAAAAAAATGGGGTGTCTAAGTTTGCCCCTCTGTGGCATGAACTTGCGAGGCAACGTATGTCGCAAGCGAGTGCCAAAGCTTTGAAAAGACGGGTCTTTTTGGAGGCTATAAATTTAGGATAAAAGCGTTGTAAAGATGCAATGATGAAAATCATGATGCTGAGGCTAGTGCTGGTCACGCTCTGCATGAGCTGCCTATGTATCCTGCGGTAATCAGACCAGGACATAGTTCGGGGCACAGAGGAACAAATCACACATGCACAACAAGACAGGCGGATGCTATACTACAAGGATGATATGTAATGCATGGATGTGATATGAATTGCCTATTGAGTCCTGTTGTTATTCTATTATGACTACGATGTAATTACCAACCTTAATGGGTTTTATGCATGCTTTTTATGGTGCTGATGATCCTTGCATGAGCTAGTGCTGTGGGGTATGCCACTCTGAGTGGGCTTGTATTGTGCTAGTGCTTCTGACTATGATGCAGTGGCTGACCATGGTCTGAAAAGAGTTTGGGTTATTCAGGTAAACTTCTCAAATTACAGGAAGTGTGCTTCGTAAGTGAATAGTATTGGATGTGGGGTCCTTTAGGATGATAATTAAAGATAACCGATGGACACGGAAGTCCTGGATACCAAGCGATGGATAAGAATGTTCAAGATAGCCAACAGGAGAGGGATTTTGCAATAATCGACAAGTAAGAAAGCTCACGATAGCTGATAAGTGAGGAAGCTCATGATAAGTGAGGAAGCTCACGATAATTTTTTGGTGAGGAAGCTCACAATAATCGATGGGTAGGTGAAAGGACTCACAATTTTGGACAAAGGAGTAAGGAAGCTCACGATAAGCGAGAAAGCTCATGATAAGCGATAGGCGAGGAAGCTCACGATAACCGATGGGTAGGTGAGGGGGACTCACAATTTTGGATAAAGGAGTGAGAAAGCTCACGATAAGTGGAAAAGCTAACGATTTTGGACAAAGGAGTGAGGAAGCTCATGATAAGTGAGAAAGCTCTTGATTTTAGACAAAGGAGTGAGGAAGCTCATGATAACTGACAGGTTGAGGAAACTTATGATAACCAGAGTGAGGAAGCTCATGATAAGTGAGGAAGCTTATGATAACTGATAGGTGAAAAGGCTCATGATAATCGTAGTAAGGAAGCTCATGATAAGTGAGAAAGCCTGCGATGATTGACAGGTGAGAAAGCTTATGATGATCAACGGACGTAGAACCGTGAATTGTGAATAGATAGTGTTCGTTGCGGGAGTCAGGTTCTTTTGACTACGGATGGTGTTTTCAATCATTGGCTGATTCTTATGTTGACAAATCTAGAAATTTGGTTCAAACTTCTACTGGTGATGATAGGGGATTCTTCAGGAACCTTTCTTAACTTCTGACCTAGAACCAAGACCCATCTCTGAATCCCTCACGGTTGATCAAATTCTGCTGACCTAGAACCAGGACCCTTCTCTGAATCTCTCATGGTTTATCAAATTCTGCTAACCTAGAACCAGAACCTATTTCTGAAATGCTTACAGTTGATCAAATTATGCTGACCTAGAACCAGGACCCTTCTCTGGATCTCTCACGGTTGATCAAATTTTGCTGACCTAGAACTAGGATCCATTTCTGAATCTCTCACGGTCAATCAAATTCCTCTGACCGAGAACCAGAACCCTTCTCTGTATCTCTCATGGTTGATCAAATTCTGCTGACCTAGAACTAGGACCCATCTCTGAATCCCTCACGGTTGATCAAATTTGGTAGTGCTCAATCCAAGAGAGCCGGTTAGGGCCTCCGGGAGCTGATTTTGCCTGTATTTGTCTGCTGGGGATGGTTCTTAGAATCCTTGAGAATCTCTCTTAACTGTTTTCTTCAATTCCTGACCTAGAACCAGGATTCCTCTTTGAATCTCTCACGGTTGATCAACTTCTTACAATACCCAAAAAGAGCTAGTTAGAGCCTTCAAGAGCCGATTTCTGTCTGTATTTTTTCACTGGGGATAATTCTTGGAATCTCTGAGGATCTATCTTCAAATCTTGACCTAGAACTAGGATTCTTCTCTGAACCTCTCATGGTTGATCAAATTCTGCTGACCTAGAACCAGGACCCATCTCTGAATCTCTCACGGTTGATCAAATCTACTGACCTAGAACCAGGACCCATCTCTGAATCTCTCACGGTTGATCAAATTTGCTGACCTAGAACCAGGACCCATCTCTAAATCTCTCACGGTTGATCAAATTTTTCAAGGCCCAATTTAAAAGAGTCGGTTAGTCTTCAGGAGCCGATTCTGGACTCTCTGAGAAACTCTCTTTCAATTCTTGACCTAGAACCATGATTCTTCTCTAAACCTCTTATGGTTGATCAAATTCTATAAAACTAGAACTAGGACCCATCTCTGAATCTCTTACGGTTGATCAAATCTGCTGACCTAGAACCAGGACCCATCTTTGAATCTCTCACGGTTGATTAAATCTGCTGACCTAGAACCAGGACCATCTCTCAATCTCTCACGGTTGATCAAATTTTTCAAGGCCCAATCCAAAAGAGCCAGTTAGTCTTCGGGAGCCGATTCTGGACTCTCTAAGAATCTCTCTTTCAATTCTTGACCTAGAACTAGGATTCAAATCTGAATCTCTCATGGTTGATCAAATCTTGCAATAGTCGGTCCGAAAAGCCTATTCAGGTCTCCAAGATGATTGAAGGACGTGGAAGCACTAATGATGGACATGGAATCCCTAAAACGATTAACGGAAGTGGAAGTCCCAGATATCAAAGAGTAGACGGGGTAGCCCAAGATTGATGGACGTAAAAGTCCTACCTTAATCCAAAGGGTCTACAATGAAAAATTTTCCTCAATCTAGAGTACCGACGATGAAGGATTTGCCTCAATCTAGAGGGCTAACAACAACAGATTTGCCTCAATCTAGAGGGCTAATAATGAAGGATTTGCCTCAATCTAGAGGGCTGACGAAAATATATTTGCCTTAATCAAGAGGGGACAATGAATACGACATATTTTGAATGAGAGTGACGGTAAATTGACAATGTACGAATCGAGAAAACAAGTCAACAGTAAACTACTATAACTGTCATGGATTAGATCCAGTGTTGGACTAACCGTGATCAAAAGAACTGACAATGTACGAATCGAGATGACAAGTCAACAGTGAACTACTGTGACTATCATGGATTAGATCAATAGTTAGACTAACTGTGATTGGAAGAACTGATAATGTACGAATCGAGATGACGGTCGACAGTGAACTACTATGAGTATTATAGATTGAACTGATGATGTACTAATTGAGATGATGGGTCGACAGTGAACTATTGTGACTGTCATGGATTGAACTGACGATGTACTAATCGAGATGACGAGTCGACAGTGAACTACTGTGACTCTCATGGATTGAACTAATGATGTACTAATCGAGATGACAAGTCGACAGTGAACTACTGTGACTGTCATGGATTGAACTATCGATGTACTAATCGTGAAGCCTAGTGAGGATAAAACTAAATCTGATGGGGATGAAGCGACTCTACTGGAGAGGAATAGATAAGATGTACTCTTCTAGGGAGGAAGGAAATACGCCTACTGATGGGAGTAAAGGCATGATTCTATTCAGGAAGAGGGATATATAGATGATCTGCGGTGGCTTTGGATTTGACATTGATGGAGGACGATAATCAATAGCCACTTATGGACTTATGTTGCATGGATGAGGAAAGATAATCAATAGCCACTCATGGACTTATATTGCACAGATGAGGAAAGATAATCAATAGCCACTCATGGACTTATGTTGCATGAACAAAGAAAGATGATCAAAAACCATTCATGGACTTATGTCGATAGAAGAAAGGAAGATCAACAGCCACTCATGGACTTATGTTACTTGAACGAAGAAAGGTGATCAATAGCCACGCATGGACTTATGTTGTTAAGGGATGATGGTTAACTTTCGACAGTTTGGAAAGGGATAAAATTCGCATTTGCCCCAAGTTTGAACACTTCTTATGCTAATGCCTTGATTGATGCAATAATAGTGTTTGGTTCTCCTGCTTGTTTGTGTTCATGGATTTGCTAAAGTGATTTAGAAATCTAAAGTATGAATGAATGAATGAAGAAAATCATTATAGGATGTATACAAATGTAGTATGAACTACTTCCTAAGATATGAGCTAATTTGGAATGCATATAAGCATCAAATCAAAGAATGAAAGTGAAAGCATGCTCGCTATGAATAGTGGACAGAATAGTGAGTTGATATTGTAAAATTGGAAAAGTGAGGTTAGAAATGTTTTTAATTCATGATTTTTTATAGAGATCATATTTATTGTGTCAAGAACATATATCAAAAGGCCAAACTTCAATAACTATTACAGATTGAGAGAAATCATATAAACAATAGAGGTTACTCAGAAATAGATCCCTACTGTCGACTGAAATGTTAAAAAATCTTAGAAAATGAACAAAAAACTTCTAGAGGCCCATATTGCACAGAGAGTTCCCTAAGCCACTGAAGTTCAAGGGAAAAATGAGTTAGGACCACCCCTTTTCAAAATGTTTTCTGAAAAATAAGTTAAAAATCAACCTAGCTGTAGTGACAGTAAAAACAGAATGTCTAAAAGGAATGTTTGGAAGTGTTTTTAGGTCAAACCAAAATTCATGGGTGTTCTATAATGAGTTGGAAAGACTTTCCAAGTGGTCTTGTAATCACCCTTTGAGTATTGAGTTCTAGAGAAATCTTTGAACACAGATCATTCACTGTTTTGAAGACTTTTGGGAACACAAGGTGTATTGCTTGGAATCCAAATATTGGGGTTTTAGAGGGGTTTTGAAATAGGGATTTTGAAAGCATATTTTCAACATCAAATGGAGATTATGACCTCTTGGAATATCAACATCAAACATAAGTCAAGAACTTCCAAGATTGTTGGAGAGATTTGTTTCCATTTTGAATACATGGGAATGTATTGAAGTTATAATCATCGTCTATCAAATATGCTTTTGAGGTCAAGAGCTACTATCCATAAGGATTCACTCACCTCAAACCCCATGTCATCATCTTGATGATGATGAACTAGTAAGTAAATAAAGAAAATCAAAAAGAAATGAGATTAAGAAGAGATGAACATAATATGTAAACTAGTAAGCAAAGCAATCAATAGATGATATTCAATGAGATTTTGGACTTGTAGCTTGGTGTTTCACTCATACATGGTGACTTTGGACATGGAAGTAGCTTCCTATCTCATAAATACTCACTAAAATCGTGGTTGGGTGTATTGAATGTGAAGTAAAGAGGAGTAATGAAGTAAGAACAAGGTTGAGCACTCACTTTCTTGTTGAAAATCAAAAGGAGGAAGCTCCCTTTCACTATCCTAACCTTATCTCTACAACTTTCTCTCTACAACTTTCTCTAAACTTTGTATTTGCACCCCCCTAAATGAGAAGTCAAGGGGGGTTTATATAGGCCAATTTGGGATGATTTTGGGATTTAAAGAGTTCTCCCATTGGTCCTAAACATCTGTGAACAAGAAACTACGTTCTCTCCCAACTTTCAGTTGTCGTGAGCTCCCTCACCTGTCAATTATCTTTAGCTTTCATCCTCGAGGACCACATGTCCAATCCATTTTGCTTGCAAAACACACTTCCCAAAGCTTGAGAAGTTTGCCCCAAGACCCAAAGTCCTCCAAACCACAATATCTTTATCCGAGTTGGCCACTCCATCACAATTGGAAACACTAGCATAACATTAGTCCACTCGGAGTGGCATACACCCCACAGCACCAGCTCATACTAAGATCAGAACACTAGACATGATAGGACTTAGAACACAATTCATATCACATTCATGCATTGTGTATCGTTCTCATAGCATAGCATCCACCTGTTTGTTGTGCATTCGCATGTGTGGTTTCGTCCCTTACTCACCCAAACTACGTCCTGGTCTGATTCCTCTTAGGATTCGTAGGCAGCTCAAGTAGAGTGCGCCCAACACTGACCTCAGCATCATCCTTGCATCTTTTCAACGCTTTTTACCTATATCTATAGCCTCCAAAAAGACCTGTCTCTTCAAAGCTTTAGCACTCGCTTGCGACATGCGTTGCCTCGCAAGTTCATGCCAAACGGGAACAAACTATAGACACCCCATTTTGTTGGCTATCAGATTTAGGAGACCCATAGCTTGGTGGTTCACAATAATCGAAAGGACTTGAAAAAGACTCTTAGAAGTTAGTTCTATCTCTCAAAATACTCAGAAAGAGGTACAAATGACCTAAATGCCCCTGAAAGCTCAAATACTCCCAAATTTGGACCAAAAGGTCTGGAAACATGCTATGTCATAACAAAAGTAAGAAAATGGGTTTTGAAGCAAAACAGATGACATCATCAGCTCTCAGAGACTCGAAAGTCCCGAAAAGTCCCCATTGACCAGTTTGACCCAAGTTTGACCAAGTTTGACCGAGGTTTGATTGAATTCATTCGAATTTTCCTGAAAGTTCTAAGATCATCCAAGATCATGCGAAAAGTACTAAGACGAGTTTCAAAAGAAAATCGGACGACAACCTCAGCTCCTGGAAGTTCCCAGAGGTTCCTAGAACATTCTGGAGATCCCAAGTTTGACCGATTTAACCTAAAAGTTGACTTTAAAACTGGAGCACCGTATCATTTTTCAAAAAAATTTCATGGATACTAGAGGTGAATAGCTTTCCAACGGTATTTCGCACATAATTGCTGGATTTAAAACGAATTTATTATCAATTTTTTAAGGTGAAAAAGGCGATCAAATCGACTTTTATCATGAATACCGCAAAACTTTTCAAAGTGACCTATCTCCAAACCATTTTTTATTAAAAAGTAGACTCTATTACCTTTCCAACAGTATATCACAAGCTTAGTTTGGAGTTTGTATGCATTTTCTGTGAATTTCGGGCGAAATAGGGCCTTTTTGCGAATACCGGAACCTTTAGGGGCCTAAACGGAATAATCTGGGCGTCTGAGGAGTAGTACCACCGTGGCACTCTCCCCCAGAATTCCATTTTTTGTAATTTTGTTTTGTAGCCCCAAATTGAATAATTGAAAACAAAAACGACATTGTTTTATGATCACAGATGTTTGGGACTAATGGGAGCACTTTTAAATCACAAACTCCCCCCAAATTGGCCTATATAAACCCCCCTTGACTCCTCATTTTGGGGGTGGCAAATGAAAGTTTTTAAAATTTTTAAAGAGAAAGTTGTAAAGATAAGGTTAGAATAGAGAGAAAAAAGGCTTCCTTCTTAGATTTTCAACAAGAAAGTGAGTTCTCAACGTTGTTTTTACTTCATTACTCCTATTTACTTCACATTTAATACACCCAACCACCATTTTTGTGAGCATTTAAGAGATAGGAAGCTGCTTCCATTTCCAAAGTCACTATATATGAGTGAAATACCAAGCTACAAGTGCAATATCTCAATGATTACCAACTATTGATTATTATTTACATGCTTGTTTATATATGTTCATCTCTTCTTACCTCATTTCTTTTTTATTTTTCTTTGATTATTTACTAGTTCATCATTATCTAGATGATGACATGCTATTTGAGGTGAGTGAATCCTTATGGATAGTAGCTCTTAACCTTCAAAACATGTTTGATAGATGATGATTCTAACTTCAATACATTCCTATGTATTCTTGAAGTTATTCCCAAACATGATGGCAATGCTCTCCAACAATCTTTGAAGTTCTTGAAGTAAGTTATATGTTGATATTCCCAGTGGTTATAATCTCTTTTTAGGGTTGAAAATGTGCTTTCAAAATCTCTATTTCAAAACCCCTCTAAAACCCCAGTATTTGGATTCTAAGAAAATAAAACTTGTTTTCTCAAAAGTCTCCAAAACAATGAGTTATTCCACTTTAAAATAACATTCTGAGTTCAATACTCAAAAGATGATTATGAGACCACTTTGAAAGTCTTCCTAACTCATTATAGAATACCCTTGATTTTTGGTTTGACTTAAAAGCACTTGGAAGTGTCTCATTTTGACTCAAACATTCCTTCCAGACATTCTGTTTTCTCTGTCACATCAGATTGGTTGACTTTCAACTTGTTTTTCAGAAACCTTTTACAAAGAAAGTGGTCCTAACTCATTTTCCCTTGAACTTCGGTGTCTTAGGGAAAGTTTTGTATAATATGGGCCTTCAAATATTTTATTTTCATTTTCAAAGATATTTCTACATTTCAGTCGACAGTACGAATTCTGTTTCTGAGTAACCCTTTTTTTATGATTTCTCTCAATCTATAACTTCAATAGTGATTTGTCTTTTTGACATGTGTTCTAGACACAATAAGGATGATCGCCATAAAAACTCATGAATTAAAAACATTTCTAACCTCACTTTTCCATTTTTACATAATCAGTTCACTGTTATATCAACTATTCACAGCAAGCATGTTTTAACTTTGACTCTTTGATTAGATGTTTACATGAATTCCAAATTAGCTCATCTCTTAGGAATTAGTTTATACTACATATGTACATATCCTACAATAACATCCTTCATTCATTCATGCATATTTTTAGATTTCTAAATCACTTTAGCAAATCCATGAACACAAACATACTACTACCTTGCACATCCTAAGACCATACATTGCATCCATGCACGATTTAGAGTTTTTGTGACTCTTAATCTAACAAGATTATAAGGAATGAAATTGATCATACATTCATTCTTCCCCTCGATATAATCTTCCTTTCTCATCCGTCCTGGGGATTGAGAGGTCTTCTTTTCTCAAAGATTAACATGAATCATTTTAGCTTGCTAAGCATATTTTGATTTCTCTGATTATTTGTTTCAAGAACAATTCATGTCCCCCTTTAGATTAGGAAAACTTGATTACTTGATATGTAATTAGACAATTTTTCCTAGGTTTGTTTGTGTGATCTTTCACTTTACATTGTGTGATACTTGGCTAAATCCTATGAATGATATCTTATCTTTTGATCTTCCATTTCAAGATTCTTATGAGATGTAATATACTATCATAGTATAATTGATGAACCAAACATAGTATAAGATGATTATTTTGATGCTAATTGAGGCCCGTCATGATACGGGGCGAGTTGATGGTGTTTTAGTCATGACAAAGGCTCCTTCCTATCTCGTACCAAAACCCCGAGCCAAGTTCTTTGGTTATGAAGGGCCGGTGCCCTTTATCCATTTGGGTAAGTCAAAATTAGGTTTCTTAGTTCCTTAAAGACCAAGTGGTGACTCTGTATCTATTTTCAACAGACCCCTTTCAAATCAATTTCAAAACAAAAGGAAAATGAATTCCGCGTGTCCACAGTAATATCTGGACTTGTGCCCTTGATGGCAGCTAAGCGGTTTATGAGAAAAGCATCGCTTGATGGTTTACATTGGAAACTAAAGGGTTGACTTCTGGGCAAAGAGAAGGTAATCGACTTACTAACACAGTCCAAACGGGCATGCTACTTAGTTAACCAGTCGATTCCTAGGATAATGTCGAACTCTCCCATTTACAATATTACCAAGTCTACTAATAGGGCTTTGTTCTCTAGGTTGATGGGGCAATCCCTGCATACTTTTCCCAACTTGATAGATACTCCCAACAATGATATAGCATTTAAGGTTACAAAAAGTTTTTGAGGTACTAAACCCAAATCTTGAACAATTCTACTAGCAATGAACGAATTTCATGCACTAGTATCAAATAAGGCTTTAACTCTATTACTGAAGAGCGTGAGCGTACCTTCAAGTTTTTGGGCCTCTGCATGAATTCTTGTTGCCTATAGAATAATTGCATTTAGATGAGTATGGGCATTCTGTCCTTAGGCTGCGAGTCCACTGTATCCTTGGCGCGGTGCCTTGCAATCTCGACTCAAGTGGTCTTTTTCACCATAGTTATAGCAGACGATTTCCCTTCGAAAAAGGGCTTTAGGGGCATAGCAGTCTTTAGCATAATGACCGGGTATGCCATAATTGAAACAGTCTCCCAGATTTCTACTCAGGGCAACTAGAGGTGATGTGGGTCCTTCTGTTGGGGCCGATGCTCTGTTCTAAAGCTGTGGGGGTCGTGGTACTGCAGATCGAGTTTGTTGCAGTCTCTGATGAGCATTCTTGGATTTCCTCTCTCCAGTCCAGGTTCGCTTGTTTCCTTGATAAGGTGCCTGGTTTCTTAGCCCTGGGCTGATCATTAGTGGAAATTTATGAGCAAAACTTGCTTGCCTCTTCCTATGTATGTTCTCCATTTGAACAACTAACCCAACTAGTGACTCAAATGGTTGGTATACATACATCGCGGTGGCCTCTTGAAGTGGTAAAGACAATCCTTGGTGATACTGCTCATTTTTCTTTGCGGGGAGTATCAACCATATGATAAGCAAAGCATGACAGATGCTCAAACTGAGGAGTGTATTCATGCACCATCCTATTACCCTGAGTCAGCTCCATGAACTCCTCTTCAAGATCCTATTAACCAGTAGAAAATACTTGGTTAAGAACTTTTCTTTGAATATGGCCCAAGTAAGTCCTCTGACTGCTTCTTCCCCCATAGTAGCTTCTTTCGCCTCCCACCAATCAGCAGCTTCGTGAGTCAGCTGAAAGGATTCTAATCAACATTTCTCTGCTTCATTAAAATCAATAGCTTTAAAAATAAGGTTCATTTCCCTTAGCCACTGTTTGACCTTCCATGGTTCCATCAATCCATCAAATTTCTTAGGTCTCAGATCACAAAAGCACTCTAACAATTTGTCCCCAGTCTGCATGTGATGTGAACAATGATGGTTAATCCCGTAGTTGTTTCCTCGGTTCTCCATATTCCCTATAGTAGAATTAGCTCTTTTAATGCTTCCTCTTAGAGCTTCCAAAGTCCTATCAGATCAATCTCTAGAGGAATAGGATTCGATGGTCCTACTCCATTACTGTTTCGTGCTCCTCTAGTGTCCGGATACCAACGTGTTAGTATGAGCACTTATGGTTGGTACCAAAATCTTTCAATGAGTGGTTTTCATAATACAATACTTAAGAAGATGTCTCACAATTTTAATAAGGGAAATAACTACAGACTGAAAATATCGATAAATAAACCGATCTCCGAAATAGAGGTAAGAATAGTATACTAGTTATTGAAGGTTTAAATAACGTGGTCATATCTAGAACCACAAGTGACCTATAAATAAGTCTATCTAATAGTCTATACTAGCACAATGTATCTTATGTTCAAGAAGTGTTGGACAATCGTCGAGCTCACCTAGACCTAGAGCTCTGTTACCAAAAATCCCAATCACGCCCCAGAGTAAGCCAAAAATAGGAAAAATTAAAAATCTTCCTTTATGGGTCCATAGGCACGTGACTGGTTATAGGATCGCCTACTTGTCCTTGACAAAAATGTTAACAAAAAGAAAAATAATATTGGGAATGTGTCTACTTCAAACACAGCATACTAACATTAAACAGTACTGAGTCATACATCAACATTATATTACAGACCCTGGCAATACAAAAGAATCTGAATCAAAAGAAATAGTCTTATGACAATAAGCGTCACAAATATCCGATAGCATCTGAAAATATTACACAAAAAGAAGATAAGGAGACTAAAATCCTCGTCTTCAACTGGCAAAACCATAATAGTCTCGGTAGTGATCCTCTCTAACGAACTCCACCTCATAGTAACCTTCATCTGCACGTCCTCCAATATCGTAGTTGCCTACGGGCTGAGCATCTCCTGCTAAACCTATCATTGCTGGATGTGGATGGTCCAGTGGCATAAAATGCCATCAGCTTGAATACAAGCTGAGTGAGCATAAGTTCTCACAAAGTATCATTAGCAATAGCCACAAAAAACGCTTAGATTCATTATTCATTAGTCGGCTTAAAATGACTATTAAACAATAGTAGATTCAAACATTTGTCACGATATAGACTCCATAACCTCATTATAACCCAAGGGTGAAGGACCAACCAAAACTCAATGACTAACTCAACTCATGCCTTCCAACACAATAACTCTTCCTTCTCACTATATGTGACTTAAGACATATCGCCACTCACCTTATAGTTGATAACCCACTTTACGGTCATTAACTCACTTTATAGTTTACAACTAACTCTTCAACTGATAGCTCACTTTATAGCCGACAACTCACTTTACAGTCGATAACTCACTTTACAGCTGATAACTCACTTTATAGCAGACAACTCACTTTATAGTCGATAACTCACTTTACAGCCGATAACTCACTTTATAGTCGATAACTCATTTTACAGTCGACAACTCACTTTATAGCCGATAACTCACTTTATAGCTAACAACTTCACTTTACGACTAATAACTCACTTTACAACCGATAACTCACTATACAGCCGTGTAAACATTAATCATCTCAATACCCTTCATTTATCAAAGCTATTTCTGTATTCATCAATCATCTCCCTCTTCGCTAATGGACACCACATCCTTATTCATACAATAACCTTAACTCTGACACTAGATACTAACATCAACAACTAAACAAAATCTCTATGACATGATGGACATTCTGAGGACGCACAATCAAACACTAAGACTTACATCAAGAGTGCTGACCAACATACACGAGTTTACTATGTGTAGCACAATGAACCAGTTGTAGAGATATTAATAAGTTTTGATCTTATTACGTGTACATTATTCCCATTATCAGAGTTATCACATTGCGGAAGTTGTCATCGTATCACAGTTCATCAGTAGAATACTAGATGTAGATTAAAGCATAATTGAATAATTAAATAAGTAGACTAAAGTACATGAGGGTTTAAGTGGACATACAGGATCTAGTCATGTATCATCTTATATGAATAACCATAATTTACTGATCAATACATATCAAAACGGAGGTCATAGCAAAACTGGTCCACTTGAGTGCTTGAGGTATGTTTGGATGATGAATATATAGAAGATAATGTTGAGAATGCTTGAAATAAAGCTTAGAAAACTTCAATCTTCTACTTGATTCCCAAAATATTAGCTTCTAGACTTCACTCTATAAGCCCTCCTTGAAATCCCTATAATAATGGAAATGCATCCAAGAGGAAATGTGGATGTGTGTGTGTGTGGATATGAGAGTATGTATGTGTATATGCTTAGATGATCTCTCAAAATTCTCACAAGAATAGTCTCTCTGGTTTTCAAATGTATAAAATGCAAGGAATGATTGATATTCACAGACTTTAAAAGGCCTAGGGGCAAAACAATCATTTCACTATAAAACAAGCTCGAGCGCTTGTGTCTCAAGCTCCTCGAGCGCTCGAGGTTCCTTTTTCAGCAAAATCTCCCAATACATACATACAAACATACATAGATCATTTAAAATAGTAAGGAATTAGAAACACATGCCTTATTATATGTAATAGAAAGTATTACAAAGAGAACTACAGAAGTTCGATAAAATAGGTAAGAAAATACAGGTGCTACATGGAATTATGTGTGTGCAACTGATCCACTCACTATTTTGGATATAGTCCTAGAAATTTGACAACCCGCTCTTGAGTTATGTTGGGATTGACGATGAGAATCTCCCCTCTAACTCTGAGACTTGTGATTGCACAGAAATGCTTTGGGGTCTTGGTCATTTCCCCGGATGGTAGATGGAAAGTGTTGGTGGAATCCCACCATCGTATGGCTAAGCTTATGAGATAAGCCCTATCATTGGTCCCTCGAACTAATGTTCATAAATTCTCTGAATCTGGCATTTTCAACGTTGGACTTTATGGCTGGTATCTGTGGCCCTTAAGCGATTTCTTTGATTCCTAGAATGATGAAAAGGAGTGAAAATGATGAGTTGGGCATTTTTCAAACACTTGGTGTGCACACTTTAAAAGCACTTTGAAATAAGCATGGTAGCAAGTTAATCATGCCCCATTTTTGAATAAAACATGATATAGAACATAATTAAAGCATACATTCATTCATAAGCATGCATTAAATTCATAAAGTATAGCATTTGCATCGAAAAGAAGAAAAAGAAAAAAAAATAGAAGTATGGAAGTTGTTAGCTTACCCATCCTTTCCTAGCACAGAATGAGAGATGATGATCTGGATCTTTAAGGAGTAATTCAGGTGGAAAATTGTTAGGAGAAGGTCGGTAGGAGCGTTTTCCCTCCCGGGTTTTGAGAGGGAGTGGACGTTCATCCTCACTATGGAAAGAAGAGCTTGAAGATGACATGGTAGAATTTAGTGTGCAAGCTCTTGATTTTGATTATCTTTTATGATATTTGAGTGAGGAATGGATGATTTCAAAATGCTAAATTAAAGTTTTGAAAATGAAAATGAAAAGAAAGTGATTTGAACTCAATATTTTAGAGAGAGAAAATGGAGGCAAGAGAGCTTGGAAGAGAAGTCCCGAAATTCAAATTAAGGCAAATGAGGAGCAAAAACACTTATAAAGAGTCGAAGGCCATAGTGGCACTCCCCCAGGCCGCACGGCCTTTAGCCCAATTTTGCTAAATTTACTTGTTTTTGCCACTTTTGCTGCCCTATTTGGTCCCTAGACCCAAAATTTTCACAATAAAAAGCACTTGAAAACATTCATGAGATATTATACATAGCAATTGCATAAGAATATGAGTCCCTAGCAGAGCAATTAGCCTCATTTGCATTCTCATATTATTGCACTGATTGTATTGAATAAGCTTTAAATTTTGCATTATTCTTGTGGTTCACCTTGAATGGCCCCATGAATGCCTTTTCCCTAGCAGAGTTGTATCGCATTTCAATATAAGTTCATTCCCCAGTAGTGTAAGCACTGGAATAGTAGTTTGCCTTTCGAGGCTCTCCTATATACAGCACCTACATTGATATTGCAAATGCTCGTGATGCTCATTGTAACTTTCTCATCACTGTATATTCTGGGCATAGTTCGCCTTAAGTGGCTCTATGGACCCTTCTTGTCTCCACCTAGCTCGTGCGAACAGCTATGCACGGAGATGTCACAAAGCCCTCTAATTGAGGCTCCCCCACATCGCTATTACAAATGCTCGTGATGTTCACCGTAACTGACTCATCACTACGTATTCTAAGCATCGTTCGCCTTAAGTGGCTCTATGGACCCTTCTTGTCTCCACCTAACTTATGTGAAAAGCTATGTACAAAGATATTGCATGGATCATCTGCGATAAGGATACCCCATTATTGCATTATCTGAGAATAGGACACATCATTATTGAATCGTACAAGAATAGGACACCCCATTATTGCATCGTCCGTGCTCAGGACACCCTTCATGAGTCTGGGATCCTAGTTACATCGCAAACTATAACTCAGATCCACCCCCGAGTATGTTGCATGTTTAAATTAGTCTAAGTTTTGTATCATTCATTGTGTTTTGCTTAAACTATTGCTAGCATGTGCTGTACTCATTAAACTACAGTTGATCTGATTTACTATAAAGGTATACGTAGGCAGCTCTTTTAAGCATGACCACTTGAATTTTGAGATCTACACTAGTTGAAGATTAAGGCTAGAATGTAGTTGTCTTCTTTTTATGTTTTAAACAATGTTACTTTGACAGTTGGCAAGTGTTCCATAGGTCTTGGAATGTTGATTTTAATACTGTTGGGTTTGTAACAAGATGATTGAGCTTAAGTTTATTTCTTTCAGGCATAATGTTTTAGTTACTGTGCTTATATCTCAAACGTTTAGATTCATGTATTGTGGACAATCATGTGATATTCACCAGTCAGGACTTATGGACCCAAAAAGAAATTTTATTTTTTCTATTTTTGCTGCTCCAGTAGGTGACATGACATCCTTGGTAGCAATGCAAGTCTATAGGTAACCTTTCTAATGCATTCTATGATCTTGAATGGAATATAGCGAGGAAATAGCTTCCCTTTCTTCAGCCGAACCTGAGCACACATCTTACTAGAGATACTTTGAAAAACATATGTTCTCCAACACTGAACTCTAGATCTTTGCATTATTTTTCTGCAAAGCTCTTGTGTCTTCTTTGCATTGCCTTCATCTTCTCTACCATGATGTTGATCTTCTCAATAGTTTCCCAAACCAGCTCTGGTCGAAGAAGCTTACCATCTCCAACATCTGCCCAATATAAAGGTGATCAGCACAGCCTCCCATACAACACTTTGAATGGTGCCATCCCTATACTCGAGTGCTAACTATTATTATAGAAAAACTCAATTAAGGACACACAAGTGGGTTTTCCACCAACTCTCAAAATCAATGACACATGCCTGATGTATGTCTTCCATCACTTGATTTGTCCGCTCCATCTGCCCATTGGTTGGAGAGAAAGGTTGAACTCAATCTCAATGAGGTCTCCATCATAGTCTAAATACTCTCCCAAAATTTGACGCTAAACCGTGAGTCGCGATCTGATACTATTGTGACTGGTATAGTGGTACCCCATGAAGTCGTACAACTTACTGTAGGTATAACCGGGTCATTTTTTCTATAGGATATATCATGTTATACATGATAAACTGAGATGAATTAGTTAATCAGTCTGCCACTATCGGGTTGTGTATCCTAACCTTGATGTACGTATATAAGTCTCATTGTGCGTGCACATGTCTCAATTTATATGCATAATCACCAATATGTACGAGTATAGGTTACACTGTAATTGCGTACGGGATCGTGTATGAGTTCAGTAACAAAACTAAGTTTGGGTACTAATACGACTAACTCCATCGATGTTAACATCGATACCGAACGTAATGTGTTCGTGCATGATTCTTAACGTACAAACCAACACAACTGTACAAAAATCAAGAAATAATGACAGAAACTAGAAATTCGATATACTGTTAATATATAAGAATTCTATGGAAAATACAAGTGTTACATATCTTCACCTCCTATCTAAGGGGAGGTCAAGGTAATTTATCTGTAGTTCTAATCCAATGTTTTCGATATCATAAATCATTCAAGGTGGGAAGTCAAAGTTGTTTTTCCATATTAGAAATCACAACTATAGGTCCATAATTAGTTAATAACGAATTTGACAATGCACATTTGTAGCTTTATGCAAACAAGAATGCTGGTTTGATAAACAATCACTTAATGGTGTAATTTTTTTTTTAAATCGGCCAATGATTCCCATCCAACGACACAAACACGAACTATTTAGATTTGAGTTTGTTTTTTTTCTTGGTCTAGAATCTACTCCCAAAATTTAACACAAAACCAATGAACATAGTACAAAGAGCTATCATAGGGAATGAGAATGTACAAAAATCTATCACAGATTATGTGTAGGACTAACATAGCAACTGTGAGGACAAATTAAAACGAGACAAACACAAAAATTTGGAACCATCTTTAGACTACTTGATTAGAAAGTAAAGATAATGTTAGAGAGAGGGGACTTGCCTTAGTTTACTCTTAAAGTACGAAAACATCCTACTTTTATACCGTTAGACCTAGAGAGGAGATTATGTATGTTTCTAATTAGTTATTAATTTTAAATTTGACCAAAAATAGTTTTATGACTGATCGCGTGAAAATTATGCATGTGTAAAGAGAAAAATAAATTAGACACAAGAACACCAAATTTTTATGTAGAAAACCCCAATATGGGCAAAAACCACACCCGCAACTAAATACACTATAATCAAAAAATGGAAGACTTACAAATAGTTGTAGACACCACAATTTTTACTAAACTGTCAAACTTAGGGGATAATTACCTTTGAGTGCAACGATGATACTGCCCGAAATTCAACAGTCTTCAAAGACACTTCATGAGCTTTCGAAAGCTCCACGACCTATTTTTCACCTATTTTTGAGCCAAAATGACAAAAAAGTCCTCAAGAATGACACTTTCATGACCTTTATGTGGAAACTATGCAATTAAAGATAGGGACACTCGTGATAGTCTTTTTGATCCAAAGAAAGAAGTGTAAGCATGTAACACCGGCCCTTTTACCTGTGTTTATTAGTATATGGATGTAATTCAGTATTTCTGTATTCATATATGTTAGTTACGATCGTGTATGGATTAACTTTGATGATTAGTTATTATGGATGTTAATACTTGGGTCTTTGAACTCTTAAAATAAAGGAAGGATTTCTGAACCAAGAAGCCCAAGGGCTCAGAACTTGGGAGCATCGAGCTTAAAAAGGGGTAAAATGACTATTTTGCCCCTGTGTCTCATAAAGTCTATAAATATTATCATTTTTTAGAATTTTTGGGCGTAGAAACTCTGTATTCTAGAGAGTTCCTTTGAGCGATAGAGAGTTTGTGAGTTATATGCATTTCATATACAAACACACACTCATATATGCTTGTATGGCTCCCATTTTATGATCAACACCCACAAATACATGTATCACCTCCTCTGTGAAGTCTTGGAGTGAATATTTGAGGATCAAAGAGGCTTAGATGGAGATCAAGGCCTTGATCATGCTTTAGAGCTTGTACTTGGGAGTTCTTGAGGATTACACCCATTTTCATCACATTTCTTCATCTAGAGCATCTAGATCTTTTGTGAGTATGCTTACTCACTAAAAATCGTGTTTTCTTAAGTTTAATTCATAATCTAGACTCATGTATGTGACATGCATAAAGATCCAAGATGATATTTGAGTTGCTAAAATTATCATTATTCTAAGCTGCTTAACCTGAGCGCTCAGACCAAGTGTGAGCGCTCGAGCCTACTGAATGGGCCAGGTGCAAGCGTTCTAGAGGCATGAGTGCTCGAGTTCAGTAGTATGTAAAAGATTAGTTTATTGCATGTTAATTTTATAAGGATCCATGCTATGTATGATAGTACTATGAGCTACAAAAGTTGTACCTTAAGGTAGTATTATATATGTGTACTTGCATGTACTGTGATGATAATGTGGTCCATGTTGTTTGAGTTGTACCTTAGGAATGGATTACTTTTATAAAGAAGGAAAGAATACTGGTGTTTACAAAGGCGAGCACTCGAGCTAACCTGAGCGCTCGAGCGCACTGTCTTATTTAAGAATATGTTTTTTAACTTAGTAATGTGACCAACTTGTAAAGCCTTTATGTACGATATACGAGAATAATGTGAACAATAATGTGATGTACTCAAGTACATGACTTTGAGAATAATGTGCTTTAATGACTTATACCATGTGCGCTAGTTGTTAAGGATGCGAAAGATGCGATAAAGTTAATAATAAGATGTTCGTATCCGTTGGTCTGTTCCTTACATTTCGTTCATTTGCTTGGTCAATTCTAGAAAGAGTAAAGAGTCAATATTCAGTTATTGAGATGGTTAATAGCCGATGGGCTGACGTCAAGAAAGTGGCCAGTTGGGGCAAGATGACGAATTAACTAAGGCCGAATGGAATAAAATTGGGCTTTCCAAGTAATGAGGTCGTCAGGCATATGTCAATTAGCCATTTGGGCATGATGAAAAGAGAATAGATGTCAATTAGCCATATGGGCTCGATGACAACATGATAACGCATGACCGAAAAGTGGCGATATTCTAGGCCAACGGCACTCGCATCGGATGCATGCAAGAGTCGAGTCAGTAAGAGATTAGGCCTGTGGTCCAAAGATTGGATCGGTGATCCAAAGAGTCTTGTTATAAAGATTGAACCCACGGTTCAAAGCGAGTATCCGAGTCGGTATGGATTGGGTTGTAGTCCCAAAGCAATCAATCGGTCGTTGTCAATTGTGTTTTAAAGATCTGAGTATTGTCATTGAACATTTCCTAAACGTACGCATCACCTCGACATTATAATAATCGAGACTTAAAGACATGTTTTAATAAAAGAAGAGAAAATAGAACATTTTACTTTCTTAGCAGATTAATAAGTAATTTTTGAGCATGTCTAGTGTAGTAGGTTTACTCACTCAGCTTGTAGTAAAGCTGACGACTTTAATGTCCTAGATAATCAAACGTCCAGATCTTGTAGAGGCTGATTACCCGAATGAAGAGTATACTATGAAAGGAAACGGGTTTGCAAGCTAGCAAGTGGAAGAGAAGACTTAGTTTATTTATCTTTTATTAATACTTGAGGCACTAGATGCCGATCTTATTATTATTACTATGTTGTAGGGCTATACACTGGGGATAATATTATTTTTCCTTTTCTTTTCTCTGGGTTGTAATATTGGATTTAAGACTCTGATGATGTTTAATATTATTGTTGGCTTTATGGGGGCCAACGATCACCCTATGGACTCGCTGCCACGTGTATGCGTGGCATCGGTGCTTGACAGCCCATCCCATTGGTGCTTTAACCGGCACAGCCCCTCATGCCCACTTGACACTCAGTACAGGGCTCTGCGCTATCATGCGTATAAGGAAATAAAGTTGCACCTTGACTAACAGCAATTGCTTTTGGCCTAGTGGTAAGCACTTAATCGTATTGGTATCAAAGCTTCGACTCTTCTATTTTCAAAAGTTTTTGAAAATTTTGAGTTAAGATCCAAATGGAAACCGACACTTCTCGCATCTCTTATAGTGAGGGTCAATCAGTAAATAGACCACCGTGTTTTAATGGATCAAATTATGCTTATTGGAAAAATAGAATGAGAATCTATATGATTTCTCAAGATTTTAATTTATGGCAAATAGTGGTCAAAGGCCCTCATCTTCCTACAAAAATTTTAAATGGTATTTCTATTTTAAAAATGGAAGATGAGTATAATGATGCCGATAAGAAACTCATTAAAATGAATGCAATGGCAATGAATTTATATTGCGGTTTAGACCCAAATGAATACAATAGAATTTCATCTTGCGAATCCACAAAAGAAATTTAGGATAAACTTGAAGTGACTCATGAGGGAACAAGCCAAGTCAAAAAGTCAAAATTTAATTTGCTTGTTCAATCTTATGAAATGTTCAAAATGTTGCCTTTTGAGTCTATTGGTGATATGTTTACCCATTTTACAACTATCATCAATAGCTTGAAAAATCTTGGTAAAGTTTATGCTAATGAAGAAATTATTGAGAAAATTCTTAGGGCTTTACCAAAACAATGGCAACCGAAGGTCACAACTATCCGGGAAGCGAAAGATTGACAAACTTGTCAATTGAACAACTCGTGAGATCTCTCATTATCCATGAAAATGGAGTTAGTCGTGCTTATCGAAGAAGAAAAGAAAAAGGAGATCAAAAGAGTAGACATGGCCTTGAAATTCTTATGCTCAATGAAAAAGGGAAAAGATCATTAGACTGATGAGGATGAGGAAATGGCTTTGATCACCCAAAAATTCATAAAGTTTCTAAAGAAAGAAAAACGCAAGAAGAATGTAATGAAGGCCACTCAAAGTTGCTCCGAGAGTGAATCATCGGACAATAGCCCAAATGAAGATGAGATTGTCAATCTTTGCCTCATGGTAATTGACAATGAGGTAACCTCTACTTCTTTCTCTTTCAATGACTCTAATGCTTTAATTGAATTTCAAACTATTGAGTCATGTTCTTTGGAAACAAAAGTTCAAAAAGGTTATTGCATTAGTACTCCTCCATTGTTGAGTGATCATAAATATGATCATTGGGAGTGGAGAATAGAAATTTATTTTAGATCACTTGACATAAATCTTTGGAACATTGTCAAAAATGGTTTTTCTCCTAAACCAAAGATTGAATGGAATGAAAGTGATCAAAATAACTTTCTATTGAATCTTAGAGCTATGAAAATTCTATATAATTCTTTGGATGATAATTCATATAATAAAATTCGTTCATGCTCTAATGCAAATGAAATTTGGTTATATTTGGAAAATTTTCATAGTGCTACTAACCAAATTTGTGAAGAGGAAAGAGTGTGCCTATTTGCAAATAAAGATGATGAGAATGAGAAAATGGCAAAAGAGGCCACTTAGGATGATGATGACTTATCCGATGATGACTCATGTGACCAAGAAGGTGCATAAGAGAATTTGGTAAACTCTAATCCCACATCTATTGTTGAATCTCCTAACTATAATGAGCTTCAATGTGCATTTGAGGAGTTACATGAGGAATTGGAGAATTTGGGATCTAAATATATAACTCTTAAAATGAATTTTTCCAAACTTTCAAATGAGTTAAATATTTTGAAATCCAAAAATGAATCTTTGAAGATTGAAAATGTAAAATATGTTTTAAGAGCACAATCTTCAAATGAGATTGAAATAGAAAATTTGGAGTTAAAAAAGCAATTGGATGATTTAAAATCTCAAAATGAAATTTTGAGAAAAGAAAAGCTTGTTTCAACCAATCAACCTTCAAGTGAATTTATTGAAAAGAAAAGGTTGAATTGAGAAAGGAGGTGAATGATTTGACAAAAACTTTGGTAAAATTTACACAAGGTGGACAAAATTTGAATATGCTTTTGGGAAAGAAGAAATATGTTTTTGACAAAGTTGGTTTGGGATTTAATCTCACATACAAGGAAAAGAAGTACAAAAGCTTCTCTGTAAAGTCCATACCTTCTACTTCAAATTCTCAAAATTCTCACAAGAATTTCTTTGTTAAAGAATCAATCTCAAATGAGACCCTTCCCCATGTAACTTGTCATTATTACATGAAAAAGGGGTATGTTAATTACAAATGTTCATTTTGTAAGAAAAATAACATAGTTTGGGTTGTGAAAGGGTCCTCTCCTACCTCCTTGGCAAATATTGCATCCAAGAGGTGCTTAGACAATGGTTAAATCTCTTACCTTAAGCTCAGTAGGAGTAGGATAGATTAATTTGTTTTGTTACTTCTCTTGATTTTGAGAGCATGCTAATCATGTTTGGTTTATCACATTAATTTGATTTGATTGTGAAATCATGCTTGCTTTTCGAATGACACGTTGTTTTGATGATCATAGTAATTCCATCCTCCTAAGGAGATAATGTATAATTTTGATCTAATAATTGGTATTTATTCATGGGTGATGCTATTTCCACTCCATTATTGAACTAAGGCACTCCATGGTACCATTCTTAGAGCATGTGGTACTATGTATGCATGGTACCACATGCTCTAAGAATGGTACCATGGAGTGCCTTAGTTCAATGATGGAGTGGGAATAACAATTCCCTATATTCATATATGCATATGTTGAGGGGGAACGTACTATCATGTTTACTTTAGTTGTTTTGGTATCATATTTGGTATTTGGTAATTTGGTATCATTATGCTGCCTCCATGACATATTTACTTATCTTGAGGGAGAACTATTAGCTCAAATCCCCAATCTTTTTGTTGCTGTCAAAAAGGGGGAAATGATATAGAGATATGATATGATAGAGTGCTTTAAATAAAGGGAATTGTATTCATGCTTCGCATATCTTGTTACTTCCAATGTTAACATGAAAATAACTCTTACTGTGCTTTTATGGCTATATCTCTATTGCATGTTTTGACCTCATCAAAAAGGGAGAAATTGTTAGCCTTGAATTTATTTAAGGCATTATTTACATTTGTTTTGATGATGACAAATCTAGTGATAATTACATGTTCCTAATGATTCTATTCCAACGAATTATTATGTCATTTATATTATGCTAATCTCTCTTTTCATGAACTTAAATGTTCTATCTTTGTTTGAGATTATGAGAGAGCATATGGTGAAGTCCAAAAGTGATAGATCTCAAAAAGGATCAAACTTCAAGACTTGAAGATTTTTTATCCTTGGTTGAAGACTAGGATTTTCATGTAAGCATTTTGATCAATCACTCATATGGGCTCAAGTAACTTTAATTGTACTTTAGGATCCTTGATCTTACACTTTAAAATACTTTCAAGGACCTAAACATACTTAGACCACTCAATTAAATTCATTTCACAAAAGTTTTCAAGTGGCTAAGTCAAAATAAAGACCTTTGTGCAAATGGGTCATCTTTAAAGCCAAACTTGATCTAATTGGTAAGTAACTAGATGTTGAGTTTTATATATTTGGATAGGTATTTGAATCTAGTTTCCAAATATTCAAACGGATCGCAAAAATGAGTTTTGTAGAGGAAGTTATGGCCATTTTAGTGAAGAGGTGTTAGTCTGCCAAAAACCAGCAGAATCCAGTCGACTGAAAAATTAAGGGTCCAGTCGACTGAAGGTAATGTTTAGTTGACCGAAAGTGTTGTTCAGTTGACTATTTTCTGTTTTTGAAGGGTAGCTACTACTATAAACTTTCCAGTCGACTGGGCCAATTTTCAATCGACTGAAACGCACAGAAACACACTAACGGCTAATTTTCTAAGCTCTCCAAAAATTATTTTTACACCCCCTAATCACTTCCAAAGGCTATAATCTTTCTTGGCCTATAAATACATATTTTTCCAAACCTTTTAATTTTTATCAATCCATTGGAAAACATCTATTTGAATCACACAACTTGTTGATTTTTAATCATTCACATTTGAGCCCTAGTTGTGTGAGTTTATCAATTTGCTCTAGTTTCTTGTTTGTATTTCTTTGAGAGTAAATTGTAGTGAGCTTTTATTTGTATCATCCACTGACTAAGGAGTTATTGTGTGAGCTATCATTATATTATCCACTCTAGAGAGAGAGTTATCATTTGTACCCAATTTATTTGTAAAGAGTGAGGGTTAGTAACCCTTGAGTGCAAAGAAGAGGTGTTCTTCTTTGGAAGAGATTGAAGTCTCTTGTAATGGTTTGGTCTACACCCGTGAAGTAGATCAAGTAAAGGAATCCTCAAGAGGTATTCTTGAGGGGTGGACATAGGCCGCGGTGTATGGATTGCCAAACCATTTGAAAATTGGGTTTGCAAGTGTCTCTTCCCTTCTCTCTTTACATTATTGTTTGTGATTGTGTTTAATTTGTAATTAAGTTTCAAAAAGGTTTATTTTCCGCTAAAACCTTATTCACCCCCCTCTAAGGTTTCTATATTTGGGCCAATAATTATGTAGACCTAGAACGGCCACATTTATTGTTATTGCTTGCGTTTACTGTTTAATGCTTTTATCTTGGTTCTTTCTTGTATGGACAAGGATGTAATCCTCAAACCAGTCACGTACCTACGTGTCCAAAGGTGGAAATTTTAAAATTTTCCCTACTTTATGCTGGGGCGTGATAGGGATTTTTGGTATCAAAGCCCTAGGCTTGGTCGCACTCATTGATTGTCCTACACATTTTTGTGCCTTAAGATACCTTACGCTAGTACTGACTATAATATAGTTTCATTTTCAGGTCAGCATAGTGCTAGTTTTCATCGAGGATGCATTTAGAGGATACTTCTTGTTTTCCGACCACCTTCAGCTCACTAATTCGGAGGTGCATTGCCAAAGGGTTAGATCACATACACAGTGTCTGGTTGAGGATAACTTTTGGAGAGCTATACACATTGATGGTGTCTAGGACTTGGAGTGGGTATGTGTTGAGGCTCTACACCGAGTACTCACTCTTTTATGAGTTGATCAAGAGATAGTGGCTATATTACGAGATATTCCACACTATCAGAAGATTCTGGCCCGAGTCACACATATGCTACCAGTTTATGCTGCTCAGCCACCATCACCAGTACAGCCAATACCTTCAGCACTAGTCATACCTGAGCCAGAGCAAGACAATGATGACGATGTTGACACCGACCCAGAGAAGGACCCTATAGAGGAGGGTGTCGGAGGTGAGGATGAGCCTGAGGATGATTCTGATGAGGAGCCTAAGGGTGAGGGGGATCAAAATGATGATCAGAAGGATGAGCCTGAGAAAGACGAGGATGAACATAAGAGCGACCCTTAGGATGACTTGGAGGGAGGACATGATGACGAGCATGGGGGAGAGCCGGAGGAGGACCCCAACGAGGATGTGAATGAGGATGATGGTCAGGAGGGAGAGGTCATGTCTATGGATGATGCTGAAAGGGAGGAGTTTGAGGCAATTCAGGTACCCCAGGGATTTGTTGTAGGACCGATTCTGCCACAGAATGTAGTTGATAGAGGTTCTTACCCACAAATGGACAGATACCAGACGGTCAGCCTGGGGATGATCCAATCTTTGAGATAGTTGATGAGTTTGATTTGTGGCTTGGCTAGGTGTCACCAGAGGAGATTGATGTTCTAGCATATGAGTTACCTCCATTCGAGTCAGATAAGGAAGATTTCTGGGATCGGATCCCTAGGATCTAGATTCTCTTTTGTTTCGGTTGATTAGGATGTGTGACCCGCTTTCTTTTGTGTACATGTTGTATATGATTTTGATGGTAGTGGTATATATGTAAATGTGATTTAAATATATGCTTACCATACCATATTGTAAATGTTTTTGAGTATATATATCAGTAGCATGCTTTTGCCTGTTATTATTTCTAAGTGTTCGTCCGTACTAGATATTTATGTTTATTGCTTTGGGTGTTGATTATCTTACCCTGTGATCGTCATATCTTGCTTCAAGGATTGGTGAGTACGTTGGGTCGATCGTGTCGGTTGATGTTATGGCCGAAGGAACAAAAAACTTAAGGCAACGACGAGGAAGGGCCCCCATCCCCGAGAACATAGATCCTACTGGAGCTTTCAAAGTTTTTTTGCAACACTTAGAGTATATCAGCAACGACCATCGTGGAAATTGTAACAACAATAACATTAACAACAATTGGGTGAACCATCAAGCTGCACCTCCGTCGCTAATCACCGGAGACAAGATACTCGAGTGATTTAGAGCACTACATCATGATACATTCGATGGAACCGGCAAAGCCTGGCAAGCTAAGAAGTGGCTGAGAAATATGGACTGTATTTTCAAGAGGATGAGGTATGATGAAGAAGAGAAACATCGTCTAGCTACATTCCAGCTCACCGGTGCTGTTGATGATTGGTGGGAGTCCGAGAAAGCAATGATGGGAGCTGAAGCATCAGAGAGGATGATGTGGACTGCATTCAGGGAAAAGTATTTGGAGAAGTACTTCCCTGAAGAAGAGAAAGACCAAAGAGAAAGGAAGTTTATGGACTTGACTCAGGGCAACATGATGTGCGCAAGTACACGTTTTACCCAACATCAGATAGATACTCTGCAAAAGAAGATCAAGAGGTACCATAGAGGGTTGAATTCCCATCTGTGCCACATGACATTGGGACATCTAAATACAAACATTTGAGATATTGGTGAGATTGGCTTCTGGGTTGGAAAAAGATGGATGTCAAGGACCCAAGCAACTAGTTAGCCGAAACCCTGTGAGATGAAAGTTTGCGCCAAGACCCCCGGGCCACTTTCAAGGGACAAAGAGGACCTAGAATGGAGAGAAGAAGCCTCATACAACCTTTTCTTATAATTAACCAGCTACACCACAAGGATAACCTACTGCTACCAAAGGAAAGCCGAGGAATTACTACAACTATGGGACGTCGTCTGTTACAACTGCTGCAAACTAGGACATATTGCTAAAGATTGTCAAGCACCCCCAGGCAGATACTATGGAGTGACCACTCAAACCAGGCTCAACGCCATCATTCCTGAAGAAGTCAGCTATAAAAAGGAAGCACTGTAGAATATGGAAGGTACTCTCCTGTTACTTGATCATCGGATTAGAGTTTTGTTTAATATGGGAGCTACGAATTCGTTTATTGCCTTTAGACTTGTTCTAAAGTTGGGATTAGAACCCCAGACACTTAAGGATGCTCTTAACGATATTTTTCCCCTATGAGTGTCGATTAAGTTGAGTAAGGAGTACAAGAACTGCACTTTAACCATAGAAGACCGAGTTCTTCCAACTGCTTTGATTGTGTTGACAATGAAGGAATTTGATGTGATTCTTGGTTTAGACTAGCTTACAAAGTATCATGGCAAGTTAGATTGTGCTAGTAAGAAGATTCTATTCTCTGTACCTGGGAGCGTGCCTTTCAATTTTCACTGCAACCCCTTGGGTGACATATTTCTAACTAGACGACTAGCCACCTTGGAAAGTTCTAGTACTAAGAATTCGGTGACCTAGATACTCGTGGTTCAAGACTTTCCAGAAGTATTTCAAGATATTGC
The DNA here is from genome assembly GCA_033977485.1 of Hydrangea macrophylla. Classification (NCBI taxonomy): domain Eukaryota; kingdom Viridiplantae; phylum Streptophyta; class Magnoliopsida; order Cornales; family Hydrangeaceae; genus Hydrangea; species Hydrangea macrophylla. Next base: position 3,298,941 of record CM066990.1, on the reverse strand, counting down.
TGGATTATCACCAAAAAGGGAGATCGATTTCTGTATAGAATTGGCACCAGGGACATTGCTGATTTCCAAAATCCTGTACCGGATGGCCCTGATGGAGATGCAGGAGTTGAACAAGGAAGTTAAGAGTTGGTAGATTTGGGATTCATTCGGCCAAGTACATCGCCTTGGGGAGCGTCGGTGTTGTTTGTGAAGAAGAAGGACGGATCACTTCGACTAAGTATTGACTATAGAGAGTTAAACAAGGTCACGATTAAGAACAAGTGCCCCCTCCCGCGAATAAATGATTTGCTTGATCAGTTGTAGGGAGCAACGACCTTCTCAAAGATAGACCTTCGATCGGGATACCACCAATTGCTCGTTCGACCAGAGGACATACCAAAGACGGTTTTCAAGACTAGATATGGTCACTATGAGTTCTTGGTGATGTCGTTTGGACTCACTAATGCCCCTGTGGTGTTTACGGATATGATGAATTGGGTGTTTCGGCCTTACTTGGATTAGTTTGTGATCGTGTTTATCGATGACATATTGATTTACTCGAAGATGAAATAGGAACATGAGAAGCATGTTCGGATTGCATTACAGACCCTCAAGGATCATCAGTTGTACGCTAAGCTCAGTAAGTGTGAATTCTGGATGGAAAAAGTCAAATTCTTGGGTCATGTATTCTCTTAAGAAGGAATTACGGTGGACTCATCTAAGATTGATGCAGTCTTAAGTAGAAGTAGGCCATCTAATGCCTTGGAAGTAAGGGCCTTCCTTGGATTAGCAGGTTACTACCAGAGATTTGTATAAGGATTTTTAAAGATAGCTGCGCTCTTGACTAGCTTGACGAATAAGGATTCGAAGTATGAATGGTTAGACAAGCATAAAGGCACTTTTCAGGAGTTAAATGAGAGGTTAACTTCTGTGCTAGTGCTCACTATCCCAAAGAATGGAGAAAGATTTACTATTTATAGTGACGCCTCTTTTCTTATCAAGGACTTAGATGTGCACTTATGCAAGAAGGAAAAGTGATTGCCTATGGATCGTGGCAATTGAAACCGTACGAGGTAAACTACCCAACACACGATTTAGAGCTATCAGCTATTGTTTTCACTCTCAAGACTTAGAGGCATTACCTGTTCGGAGAGAAGCTTGGTTTATTTTCTAATCATAAGAGCCTCAAGTACCTATTCTCTCAAAAGGAGCTGAAATGAGACAACAATGCTGGATGGAGTTACTAAAAGATTACAACTTCACTTTGTAATATCACCTTGGTAAAGTAAATGTAATCGCTAACGTATTGAGCAGGAAACCTCGTAGTAGGATTGTTTCCTTGATGATCAGAGAGTGGCAAGCATTAGAGACTTTAGCTTAATTTGATTTTCAAGCTGCTGATTCGGAGGAAGAAAGACACTTTTTATGCCTTGTCATTGAACCAACTCTTATTAGTAGAATTATTGAAGCTCAGAAGAAGAATGAAGGATTATGACAATGGTTTGAGTAAGCGGCATCTAAGGATCCAAAGGAATGGAGAATTGGACAAAATGGAAGTCTCTGATGTTGAGACATACTTTGTGTGCCAAAGAACGATGGGTTAAGAGAGGAAGTGATGAATGAAGCACACAAGTCAAGATTCATAGTTCATCCAGGGAGTACGAAAATGTATAAGGATTTGAAGAGGAATTTTTGGTGGGAAGGCATGAAAAGAGACATTGCGGAGCATATCTTGAAGTGTTTTATTTGTCAACAAGTTAAAGTAGAGCATCAGAAGCCGTCAGGACTTTTACAACCATTACCCGTACAAGGATGGAAGTAGGAGCACATTTTCATGGACTTCATTATGGGCTTGCCAAGGTCGTAATAGAACCATGATGCTATTTGGGTAGTCGTGGACTGACTTACTAAGTCGACGCACTTCATCGCATATAACATGATGTATCCAATCAAGAAGATGAGCTGACTCTACTTGCAGTAGATTGTTTGACTACACGGTGTGCCCATTTTGATTATTTCTGATCGTGATTCACGATTTATCACTGGATTTTGGGAGAGTCTACAAGTAGCTATGGGAACCTCACTGAAGTTGAGTTCTGCATTTTATCCCCAGACAGATGGACAGATGGAGTAGATGAATCAGTTATTGGAGGATATGTTGCGAGCATACATAATCGACTTTGAAAGTACCTGGGAGACACTTCTGCCACTCATTGAGTTTGCTTACAACAACAGCTACCACTCAAGAATGGGGATGGCACCGTTTGAAGCGCTTTACAAAAGACCATGTCATTCACCTCTTTGTTGGGAAGTGTGGATATTGCAATATTCTTTTATCCACAGCTTTTCTTTTTAAATTCACTTAAAATTTCAAATTCAAAACAAATGAGTCGCCACTTAATTTTTTAAAGGAAAACTAAGAAACTATTTCAAAAGGGAACTAATCTTTTTGCGAAACCAAAGATTAACTAGGTCTGAAGATTATGGAATGAGAAGGGAAGGAGCCCATTGGACTAAAACACCCCTTCTCATCCTATCTCGCGATAGGCCTCTACCTAACATCCTTTTAATCGAATTTATAATCTAAGCATGTCCTCAATTAACACATATGTATAAATATACATTACAAAAGCATGTCTAAAGGGTGCAAGATTGCAAGTGATAAAATATCATTCAAAAATCACATAATTCAAGTAGCAAGCGATATGATATACAATAGGGAACAAGAGAACTTACCCGGGATCCAACCGCGATATTAAACGTGCAATGCAAACAAATGAAAGAAAATCCTACAAAAGAGTCTCTAATCACATGTATTCACATAAGGCAAGATCCTAATTCTAATGTGTCGAGCATGAAGTCGTAAAATCGATAAAATTAAAGAAAAGTTAAGCTAAGGGAGAGTCGAAAAGTCATACCTCATCAGCGCTACAAAACAAGGGTTATTCCACATGATATATAGCACGTAAAATTTAAATAGTGATCTTAAGCCTCTAACCTAAATCTACCAAATGTAATTAACCTAAAGCAAACGAATCCTAACTATAAATGTCGAGTCACATGGATGAATGTAAACATAAGCGAGAAGAAGTCATGAAATACATATTGATCTAGGTCACTTTAAACTTTAAGTTCAAGCTTAACTAATTGTTATTGAAACATGGTTTGAACCTTAACTCATGAAAATATCATCTAAGCCATTGTTTATAAGATTGATCAAAATTATTACAGAATTCTGGAAATTGTTGAGAGCAGATCAGAACTTCAAAGACATAAAAAGCATGGTTCCCGTGGTTTGATCTTGGTGAATTTTGGGCACAAGATGCCTCTGTGTGTCTAGTTTTTAACCCAAAAATGAAATCAAAGTTTCAACGGTTAGATCTCCGGGAATCGGACAAAAACCAGACATCACTCAGGATTCTACAACCTTCTGTCCAGAGTTCTTGCATGATTTTCTAAAAATAGCAAACAAATCAGAAATGCTTTGTTCTTTTTAGGGTAGCTTCCTAACACATTAATCTACTTAGAAAATTTTATTTTGGGTCACAAGTGCTTGATTAAGGTTCTAATTTGCTTATTTCAAAAGAGTGTTACTGTTTTGAAACTCTGGACAGATTATGATTGTTCCACAAAACCCTTGATCAAACAACCCAAAACAAAAAACTACCTTAAAACAAAAATTACAGTGGTAGAACTTTGAGTTATAAACACTTTCCCGTTGGTTTCATTCCATTCCAACGGTTTGATGTTCGGCTAAAAATTTATGATCAAAAATAAATTGTGAACTCACTGCTCATTGGGTTAATTTACTTCAATCCTATCAACTTACACAAGTAAGCCATGGAATTGGGCTTGTCTAAAGCTAATTCTCCTACCATTTGGTGGTCATTGCAGACTAAATATATTCATATTTGTAAGTTTCAAAGAGGTATGGAATAACTTCATGAAACTTAACCATAACAAACCTCAAACCATGAAGATAGGTTTAAGTCCATTATGCTAAACATTCTATTATCAACCTTAGTCCCCTTATGAATCACAAGATTACATGGAGATTTAGGGATTTCAAACCAAGAGATTCTAGTAAGACATTGAAAGTCTTATGAATCCAAGGGATGAACACAAAAATAAGAAAAAGAAACTAAAGAACTCAATGCATACTATAATTAAATTTAGACAAAGACTAATTGTGCAAGAGTTTGCTTCCAAAGTATCCTCAACTTGGTGATTTTGGACGACTTCCAAAGACTAATCAAGCTATTCTACACTAATTAACACAACTCTTTCTTTTAAACTATTCTAAACTCACTCCTAATTATGAAAATTAAGGCAAGAAGAACACTTATACAACCTATAGATTCAAAGAAAATCTCTCCCCTTTGCAAGTGAATATTCATCCTCTATTTATAGACAATTTTAAAGGGGTATTTCAGTCATTTCAGGGCAGAAAACCCTAATTCAGTCATCCTTTTTATAGTACAAAACGTGTTGTATACCAGCTGTCTGTTGCAAAAATGCGGCACTCACCGGAGATGGAAGCGGCACTCAGTAAATGCCGCATCGGCATTCAATGAATGCCGGCGCGGCATTCACTGACTACTGGAACGGCATTCACTGAATGCCGTAGACAACTCCAGGGACTGCCTTTTTTTAGTAAAATTCATTATTTTTACGGCACGTGATGAAATCCACGGCAATCATCGAATGCCACCCGGCAGTCCAAAGACTGCCGCGACGGCAGTCCGTGACTGCCGCGAAAAGGCTTGAGTGCCGTTCTTCTTATTCTTTTCCTTTTCCTTCCTTTTTTCTTTTTGTTTTGGATTGGGGAGTCTTTCTAAGAGCTTGAATTATCTTTGGAAGTCCTAGATAAGTTCGGACATTGTCATCATCGGATATGGAGGTAACACTCTCCTTAATTCTACCTTTGGTCAAAATTGGGGTGTCTACAGTTTGCCCCTCTTCGATGGAGCTTGTGGGGCAACGTGAACCACAAGCGAACGCCGAAGCCTGTGTGAAGATAAGCCTTTGTCCAAACTCTCGAATTCAGGAAAAAAAAATGCATTCCAAAAGGAAACAAGCGTGCAGCAAAATTTCAATTGGTCGTGCACCATGATGAGCTGCTTACGTATCGCATCAGGAATCAGACCAAAGCGTAGTTCAGGCACGGGGCAAACACATACAAGCACAAGTAGTCATACGGATGGATGCATCTATCCTGTCGTGATGCACGTGCTCATGCAATGGCATTCTTTAAATAAACTCAACCAAGCAACCATCGTGCTTTCTCTATATCATATCTTTCCTATATGTGACGCACATTTCGCGATGTGTTAGCCAAAGAAGATTACCAAACGTTGACCAATGTAAAGATTCGTTGCACGGGTCGAGGGAACGCATTCCTAATTTTGAAAATCGATGGTTAACGCATATCTGTTGCGAGAACCGAGAATGCAAATCCGTTATACTCCCCAACAAAAGGATCAACGTAAATATGTTATGAGGATCGAGGATATAAATCCGTTATATTCCCAAAATGAGGATCAACATAAATCTGTTACGAGGATCGAGAATACAAATCCGTTATATTCTCAAAACGAGGATCAACGTAAATCTGTTATGAGGATCGAGAATACAAATCTGTTATATTCTCAAAACGAGGATCAACGCAAATATGTTGCGAGAACCGAGAGTGCAAATCCGTTAAACTCCCAAAATGAGGGTTAACGTAAATATATTGTGAGAACCGAGAGTGCAAATCCGCTACACTCCCAAAACGAGGGTTAACACATATATGTTGGGAAAACTGAGAGTGCAAATCCGTTACACTCCCAAAATGAGGGTTAACCCAAATATGTTGCGAGAACCGAGAATACAAATCCGTTCTATTCTCAAAATGAGGATCAACGTAAATATGTTACGAGGATCGAGAGTGCAAATCCGTTACACTCCCAAAATGAGGGTTAACACAAATATGTTGCGAGAACCGAGAGTGCAAATCCGTTACACTCCCAAAACGAGGGTTAACGCAAATATGTTGCGAGAACCGAGAATACAAATCCGTTATATTCTCAAACTAGGTCAAATTGGCTTAATTCAATTCAAAACTTCCTAAGATCCAGGAGTTGATTATATTTAAATTTAATTCAATCTAAAATCTTCAAAATAGATAGTCAATCAGATTCAATTCATTACAATTTTTCAAAGTCATGAGTCAATCAGACTCAAATCAATTCAATCTTTGAAAATCAGAGGTTAATCACACTCAAATTAATTCGATTATCGAAATCATGATTCAAATGTTCCAAAATCATGAGTCAATTAGACTCAAATCAATTTAATTTTTTCAAGATCAGAAATCAATCAAACTTTACTTAATTCGATTCTTTCAAAATCGAGAGTCAATCAGACTCCAACCAATTTGTCTTTTCAAAATCTGAGTCAATCAGACTCCAATCAATCCGTCTTTTCAAAATCAGAGTCATCCGGACTCTAATCAATTCAATTTTTTCAAAATCAATAGTCAATCGGACTCAATTTAATTTCAAATTTCTAAACTCGGGAGTCAATTGGATTTAAACGAATTCAATTTCTCAAAATCTGAAGAAAGAATTCGAGTTTTCTAAAATCGGGAGTCAATTTGAATTAAAACAAATTTCTATTTCAACAAAGTCAAGAGTCAATCGGACTCAAAGAATTCAAATTTTCTGAAATCGGGAGTCAATTCGAATTAAAACAATTTCCATTTCATCAAATCGGGCTTAAAGAATTTCTTATTTCTGAAAATTAGGAGTCAATAAGACTTGAAGCAAATTTTACTTCACAAAACCGATAGTCAATCAGACTCAAAGAATCTTTGTTTCATGAAATTGGGAGTCAATCAGACTCAATTTAGTTCAAATTCTAAAAATCGGGAGTTAATCGGACTCAAACAAATTCAATTCCTCAAAATCCAGAGTTCATCAGACTCAAACAAGCTCAATTTCACAAAGTCTGGAGTCGGTTCAACCCAAAAAATTGGGAGTCGATCAGACTTAATTCAATTTCATAAAATCTAGAATTCAAATTCGAAAATCTGGAGTCAATCAAAATCATATTTCAAAATCGGGAGTCAACCAAACACAATTCGATTTTCAGTCAATCAGACTCAAATCAATTTGTTCTTCTAAAATCAAGAGTCATTCAGACTCAAATCGATTCATCTTTTCAAAACTGAGAGTCAAACAGACTCAAATCAATTTCTATTTCCAGATTGGGGGTCAAAAAAAATTTTAATTTTCAAAATCGGGAGTTTAAATGAGACTTACAGAATCATTGAAGATTAAAGCGAATGTGAGGATGCCACTAAAGATTAACAAGGGATTGTCACTGAGGGCTAATGTAAGGTTGCCATTGATGACTAACACAAATGATGCCATTTGAGGACTAACGCAATGTTCGGGAGTCTCCTCGAACTCAAAGAATTTGAACGAAACGGATTGGAAAGAATGATTTTCTGTATCTGCGGACTTTGGGAAGAAATATATCAATTTTGTCAAAAGAGGGAAGTCACCTTTGCCCCTAGTCTTGGACTCTTCTTATATTGCCACTTTAGCATTATGTTGTGATAGTGTTCGAAACCGCTGCTCATATCGCTTTTGGGATGCTCGTGAAGACCTTTCAAATCTTTATTCATCATCTTAAACCCACACATTTTTAGACCATTTATTGACTCATCAAAGGAGCACAGACATGACAAAGCCAGTTATTCAGGATGACTGACTCAAACTCTACATTCATTATGAATCAATGTGCTTTCATTGTGAATTTATGTATCATCTCACCTTTTATTTATTCATCATCTTACAAATGGTAGTGCTTTGCTGATAAATCTAAGCTTTGAAAACTTCCACTTTTTGATTTAGCGAATTATTTGCCCATCTAGAATGTGCTTCAAATTAGTGCTTTAGCTTATAGAATGAAAGGCACTCTATTTCAATCCTTTCAAAACAAACTCAATTCTTGAGAACTTGCCTCTAGCATAGAGGGTTCTTGGCAGACAAAGTTTGCCCCTAGTCTTAAGGGCAAATAGACTCATTCAAGGGTTTTGAGAATATGATGGTACAGGATGCCTGTAGTGCATTTACTCCCAACCTAGAGGTAATCATCATGAATATGGTGGGCTGAAGTGGGAAACCCAATGCTGATGGGCAAACTTTGTTTGCCCCTGGTTTAGTAATACATATATGGCTCCAAGCAAACACAGGCTTGCCCCCCTAGTTTGAAGGAAAGAAACCAAAGGCGCAAAAGGGTGATGCTTATAGTTTTAGAGATGGTTATGGACCGAGAACCTTGGGAGGTTCGCCTACTTATCCCCGAGCGAGAATCAGGTCCAAAGTAGTTCGGCCAAGGCCTGAATGAAAGATAGCATGAGATCATGGGGTGATGACCGAACCGAGCAGGTTGCCTACGTATCCCCGAGTGGGAATGAGATCGAGCGTAGTTCAAGTACTCTGGAGGTTTTAAAAGTATTAGGCTTCAAGAATTGGTGGGCTTTTCAGGCCATGTTTTCACTTGGGTTCAATGAATGTTCTTTCTGAAATGGGTCGTGTCGCGCCCGCCCCTTTTTTTGGCAGGTCAAAATGGGGTGTCTACAGGTCGCTTGTGGTAGCCTTCGAACAGGATGATGAGAACATGAACTACTCTTCCCTATTATTTTCTTCTTTTATTTTCTTTTCTTCTTTTTTCTTTTGATGGTTAATTCTTTAACCTTTTCACTAGCCAGTCCATCTTTACAACTCTGATAACACATCATGTTTTGATCACGCTCCATCAGCCTTCCAAATCACTCTTTGTTTTTCTCAAAGATATATTTGCATTGTTTTAGGCCCACTTAGCCATTGAGCCCCTCACATAATTTTGATACTAATTGATACTTTCAAATCTCTCTTTTCATTTTTAGTTTCTTTTCTTTGTTGAGAACACAAAGCCTTGAGATAATTCATGTACTGTTGATGTACATTGAAGTGCTCAAGAAATCTCAATCTCTTCTTCTTCTTTTTTTTTTTTTGTTTCCTCAGCATTTTCTTTTCTCTTTCTTTTCTTTTTCTCTAGCTCAATATCTCCTATTCTCTCCATAATTTTGACTGGCTAGGATTAAGATTTTTGAAATCAACACGGGTCTTTTTTTTTTTTTTTGCTCCAACTTTTGTCTAGGCGCCCTTTCGGGTTTTCATCCTAGCGAGCTCCCCTTTTTTTTTTCTTTTTCTTTTTCTACTTTTTTTTTTAAAGAAGAAGAAGAAGTTTATTTCAAAAATCTAGCTACCGTCAAGGACCAATTTTATGGCTTTGGACTAGTGGGGCCCATCTTTTAGGCTTGGTATTTGAGAAAAGGGGATGGTGAGCAAGCCTCAAGATGTTCCAAGTTCATCTTTTCAAGATTGAGCAAGAGTATCTTTAAATTCTTAAAGTAAAGCTAATCAATTTCTATTCCTCCTTGGTTTTGGCACAAAATTTGCTTTGATCATTTGGGGATCCTTTTTAATGCAACGATTTTATTAGCAGAGTGTTTTCTATAATCGTTTGAAAAAGTGACTTTTCCTTTTCTTCTTCTTTTTTTTTGTTTGGCTTAATGATCCATATTCTTGATTTAGCACACTGAATCAAGAAAAATGCGATTTTATTCAACTAGTAGAGAAAGAGGGTTACATTACTTGACTTACTAAACAAAGCCTTAAAAAAAAAACTGACTGACACAAAGACACGCCTGGACTTGACACTTGACTCCTACTTGATATGACTTGATTACCGGACTAGACTTGACATGGTCTCAACCGGAATGTCATAGATGATTTTCAATTTACTAGGTCCCCAACAGCATCAATTCTAAACACTATCACTTCGCTATCATCATTTGGACCTCCGGGTCCGCCTTCCCCCAACGGCATGTGTGCAGAAATATCATTCACGTCCATGGCCCAATTTTTTGTGGGATAGTATTCATCTGACTCATACCAAGCACTGTCAATACCTTTTCCACATTTGTTGATTGGGCCAGGGCCAGTTGGTTGTTGCGCACTCATGGATGCAACAAATACCTTGAGGGTTCTTAGTGATGGCTAGGATTGAGAGGTCGGAGTGTGAAGAGCTTGTAAGTCAAGATCGTTATGCAAAAGGTCACTCGGTGGATTTGGAGTAGGAGTGATGATTTTCTGATCAATGAGATCCTGGATCTCATGGCGGAGTATCGAGCAAGAATCGGTATTGTGGCCTTGAGTCTGGTGATAGGCGCAGTACAAGGATAGGTCATATTTGTGAGGTAAGGGATTTGATGGTGGCCTTGGGTTCAGGGGATTAAGGTGACCACTCTTGATGAGGTGACTAAGGGCCATGGATAATGTCATGCCAAGGTTAGTGAATATTCTTGACTTGTCAGCTCGGCTTAATTTCGGATTCGACTTTGAACTTGAGTTGGCTTTCGGGTTGAGATGTGGGCTTGGAATAACTCTTTGGTTTGTTGGAATTTGGCATGGATATGGGCTTTGGTGAATGGTTGAGCTTGGGTATGGACTTTGGGGATAGGTTGGATTTGGACATGGGCTTTGATGATTGGTTGGGCTTGGATGTGGATTTTGGTGCTTGGCCGGGTGATCCTTTATTCTCTTCTCCAATTTGTTCATCACTACCTCATTCAAACCCACTTGCTTTTTGGGTAAGTGATATAGCTCAAGCGTTACCCTCTCCAATTGATTCACCCTTAAGTTCTGTTGCTCAATAGTGGCTTGCAGCTTGTTCACTTTCTCTTCCAAATCCCTTAAGGCCATTGGCGAATCAATCTCAAGATGATGGTCCTTGTTCTTCTAAAATCAAAAAGACGAAACCAACAGGTTAGAAGTGTCCTCACTAGGGGATCTGGTTGTTCCACTCTTTCCACAGGTTCACGACATGAAAAGGTCCGCATGTAGAATCAATTTTTAGCAGGCAAGGAATTTCGAGGAATTATTTTGATCTTAATTGGAAGAAAGATGTTGTGCATTTGCATGCTACATGTATGCAATGATATTGGTTAATGCTTTGATGATTTGATGCAACTGAATGCATGTACCGCACATATGGCACACGGATGAAATGCACGTGTGTGTGTGTGTGCCTACTCTATATGCAAAAGAAAGGAAAATTCTAATCCTAACACATAAGCACATAAGATCCTCACCCATGTCAAGTGTGCTAACTTCTCCTTTCATTGTGATCTTCACTACCCTCTCAAAGGTCGGATATTCAAGATTTTTCAAAATTCATTTGACAAGCATTTCTTAAATGATGAGATCTTTCAAAAACGATTCTCAAGGATTTTGAATCTTTTATTTAAAAATGAGGATGTGCAAACATTTCTCAATAAAGATGATTGGATTGAAATTTTGCTTTGAAATTCATTTGAAGAGCATTTCTTCCAAAAATAATTCCCAAAATTTTTGGATTTTTCCTTAGAAGATGATCATGTGAAAATATACCTTAACAGAGGTTAGTTTGGAGCTTTACTTGATCGAAAAAAAAAACATCTTAGGATAAAGATTTTATCAAAATTTTGTTTGCTCTCAAAAGTGGATTTTAAAACTTTCGGGTAGAAGGATCACACGATCGGATTGTCATCGTACTTTTCTTGAATTTGGATGCATACAAGGTCAATGATGCTTAGCTAACATGATATAAGGAACATGAGGAGAAATTGCTAAAAGGTGATTATCAGATTATACATCTTTCATCAAGCAAGTATCGTCATCATCTCAAGTAATCCCTTCCGGGCATACAAAACTTCTTAGCACATAATCCTAATCAAGAATTGATTTCCTAAGATTTGAGAGGTTCTATGAAAGCTACTATGCAAAAGCTGGGTTTTGGTCAAATAAGGGACCCTTGACATATAGCCGATAGGATGCTTCATATACCAACACATGGTACGAGATCAAGGGTGATCACACAGTCCCATGATAACTTGACCGACCGGGTTGCCCCGAGCCTCCAAGGTCATAGTTTCGTGCAATCGACTGGAGAGACATGCAAGTGCAATGCAACGGGCACACAAAAATTAATTAATTTGATTAAAAGGATACTTTCAAGTCTAAACCTCGAGTGAACCCAAAATCAGAAATTCTGGTCTGCGAAACCAGAGATTCTTGGTTCGATCCCCAGCAGAGTCGTCAGATTGTGGATATCGCAATTTTCTTTTATCCACAACTTTTCTTTTTAAATTCTCTTAAAATTTCAAATTCAAAACAAATGAGTCGCCACTTAATTTTTTAAAGGAAAACTAAGAAACTATTTCAAAAGGGAACTGATCTTTTTGCGAAACCAAAGATTAACTAGGTCCGGAGATTATGGAATGAGAAGGGAAGGAGCCCATCGGACTAAAACACCCCTTCTCATCCTCTCTCGCGATAGGCCTCTACTTAACATCCTTTTAATCGAATTTATAATCTAAGCATGTCCTCAGTTAATACATATGTATAAATATACATTACAAAAGCATGTCTAAAGGGTGCAAGATTGCAAGTGATAAAATATCATTCAAAAATCATATAATTCAAGTAACAAGCGATATGATATGCAATAGGAAACAAGAGAACTTACCCGGGATCCAGCCGCGATATTAAACGTGCAATGCAAACAAATGAAAGAAAATCCTAGAAAAGAGTCTCTAATCACATGTATTCACATAAGGCAAGATCCTAATTCTAATGTGTCGCGCATGAAGTCGTAAAATCGATAAAATCAAAGAAAAGTTAAGCTAAGGGAGAGTTGAAAAGTCATACCTCATCACCGCTACAAAACAAGGGTTAGTCCACATGATATATAGCACGTAAAATTTAAATAGTGATCCTAAGCCTCTAACCTAAATCTATCAAATGTAATTAACCTAAAGCAAACGAATCCTAACTATAAATGTCGAGTCACATGGATGAATGTAAACATAAGCGAGAAGAAGTCATGAAATACTTATAGATCTAGGTCACTTTAAACTTTAAGTTCAAGCTTAACTAATCGTTATTGAAACATAGTTTGAACCTTAACTCATGAAAATATCATCTAAGCCATTGTTTATAAGATTGATCAAAATTATTACAGAATTCTGGAAACTGCTGAGAGCAGATCAGAACTTCAAAGAAATAAAAAGCATAGTTCCCGTGGTTTGATCTTGGTGAATTTTGGGCCCAAGATGCCTCTGTGTGTCTAGTTTTTAATTCAAAAAAGAAATCAAAGTTTCAACGGTTAGATCTACGGGAATTGGACAAAAACCAGACATCACTCAGGATTCTACAACCTTCTGTCCAGAGTTCTTGCACAATTTTCTAAAAATAGCAAAAAAATCAGAAATGCTTTGTCCTTTTTAGGGTAGCTTTCTAACACATTAATCTACTTAGAAAAATTTATTTTGGGTCACAAGTACTTGATTAAGGTTCTGATTTGCTTATTTCAAAAGAGTGTTATTGTCTGAATATCTGGACAAATTATGATTGTTCCACAAAACCCTTGATCAAACCACCCAAAATCCCCGGACCTAGTTAAAGGTGAGATGATACAGTTACTCACAATGAAAGCACATTGATTCATAATGAATGAAGAGTTTGAGTCAGTCATTTTGAGTAACTAGCTTTGTCAGGTCTGTCCTCCTTTGATGAGTCAATAAATGGTCTCAAATGTGTGGGTTTAAGATGATGAATAAAGATTTGAAAAGTCTTCATGAGCATCCCAAGATCAGTACGAGTAGAGGTTTCGAACACTATCACGGCATAAAGTGGCAATATAAGAAGAGTCCAAGACTAGGGGCAAAGGTGACTTCCCTCTTTTGAAGAATCGATGTGTTTCTTCCAAAGGTCCGCGAATGCAGAAAATCGTTCTTTATATCAACTCCGTTCAAATTCTTTGAATCCTGATTTTAGAAAATAAAATCGAATTGAGTCTGATTGACTCCTAATAAGTGGAATTCGAACTTTATTTGAGTCAAAATGACTTCGAATTTGGTGAAATCGAATTTGTTTGAGTCTGACTGACTCCTGATGTGAAAAGTGAAACAAATGGAGTCTGATTAACTCCTGATTTTGAAACGTTGAATTGATTTGAGTCTGATTGACTCTCGATTTAAGAAATTGAACTGAACTGAATTGATTTGAGTCTGAATGACTCTCGATTTTTTTGAAATTGCAACATAAGTCCCTGCGAGGCCTTTGATCTCTGCTATTGCAAACATAAGTCCCCAAAAGGATTGTTGATTGTCGTTTTCGCAACATAAGTCCTTGAAAGGCTGTTGACCATCGTTCTTGCTTGTAAGCCTCTGAGTGGCTATTGACCAATATCTTACCATGTTGTTTAGTTCTTTTCTAAGCTTTAGTCCTCAATGGCAGCACCATCGATGTTAGTCCTCAGTGGCAACCTTGCGTTAGTCCTCAATGGCAGCATTATCAGTGTTAGTTCTCAATGGCAACCTTGCGTTAGTCCTCAATGGCAGCATTATCAGTGTTAGTCCTCAATACAACCTTGCATTAGTCCTCAATGGCAGCATTATCAGTGTTAGTCCTCAATGGCAACCTTGCATTAGTCCTCAATGGCAGCATTATCAGTTTTAGTCCTCAATGGCAACCTTGCATTAGTCCTCAATGGCAGCATTATCAGTGTTAGTCCTCAATGGCAACCTTGCATTAGTCCTCAATGGCAGCATTATCAATGTTAGTCCTCAATGGCAACCTTGCGTCAGTCCTCAGTAGCAGTATCATTCGTGTTAGTGATCCTTAAAAGACACCGGAGTATAAGACGCAAAGCGCATCTCAGTCTTTCAGCACATTTCCTGATTTGACACCGGAGTATAAGGCGCGCAGTGCATCTCGGTCGATCAGATGATTTTGAAAGACATCGGGGTATAAGGCGCGCAGCGCATCTCGGTCGATTAGATGACTCTTGAAGAATGTCAAGGAATTAAGCATAGGAAACGCATCTTCCCCAGAATAGAATGACATCATAAGTAGAATGGCATTGGGTGCATTTTAACACTAAGATAAAAATATGTTGCTAAAAGCATTACATGGAGCACGAGATTGCTTAAGCACGTGCATCACGATAAGATAGGTGCATTCATCCGTATGACTATTTGCGCTTGTGTGTGTTTGACCCTTGACCCGAACTACGTCTTGGTCTGATTCCTGATGGGATACGTAGGCAGCTCACCGTTGAGCACGACCAGCGTCGCGCGCATGTTCTCTTTTTGCAACGCATTTTGTTTTTTTTACCTAAATTCGACAGTCTGGTCAAAGGCTTGTCTTCACACAGGCTTTGACATTCACTTATGGGACGCGTTGCTCCACAAGCTCTGTCAAAGAGGGGCAAACTGTAGACACCCCAATTTTGACCGACCGTCGAATTTAAGAGAGTGTCACCTCCGTACCCGATGATGACAAGGACTGAAAAATTTAAAGTATTCCAAGCTCTTCAGAAAGTCTCCAAAACGCGATAAAATTTCACAGAAAGGAGAAAATACCAGGTATTTAGGGGAATTCGGATATAAAACACAATTTTCGAAAAAGATCTTTAAAAATAATTTGCTTTGAAAAGAAGGAAGACCTAAAGAGGGAATCTTAGCTAAAAACGGCACACGGCAGACTGCCGCGGCACTCACTAAGTGCCGCACGGCAGTCAGAGAGTGCCGGTCCGGTATTCACCAAGTGCCGCCAACAATTTCTGACTGCCGTTCACTTTTAAAGTCTGTATTTTGCAGTGCAATACGTATGCGTATGCGAATAAGAACAAAAAACTGATAAAGTAAGACTGATAAAAATGCGGCAATCCATTAATTGTCGCGGCATTGGATGAGAGCCGTGCGACAGTCACGAAATGCCGGAACGGCAGTCATGGAGTGCCGCCGCGGCATTCACGGACTGTCGCAACAGTTTCTTGACTGCCGCCCTGGGCAGCAGTCTGTCTAATTTCAGAAAGTACACATTGTACCACCAAATGAGATATTTACACCTGTCTTTTACTCTGAATTTACTGAAATTACCTAGGTATTTTTGTCTATATAAGAAGAGGTATCTCCATTGAGAAAGATATACAAAAAAAAGGGGGACCAAGGGAGCAAGAGAAGAAAAATATTGGGAGAATTTGAGAGGAGTTTAGGAGAATTCTTGAGAGAAAAATATTTGGGGTAGAAGAGAGAACATTGGGAGGAGAACTTGAAGAAGAGCTTGGAAGACTTTCAAAATATAGAAATTTGAGGATAGTCTTGGAGGTGACCCTCTAATCTTAGTTGTGTTTTCTTTCTTTTGAACCTTTAATCTTCAAGTCATTTAGTTTTTCTTGATTAAGTTTTAGAGTTTTGTCAAGTAAACTTGGAAGTCCTTGCTTCCTAGTTCTTTAATCCTTCTTCTATTTTTCTTGTTTATGTTCTTCTTTTGAGATTTTTGGAGATCTTCAATATCTCCCTTGAAAGCTCTTGAGTTTGATGTTTTGAATCTCATGTAAGCTTATACTTCACATGGGAGTCAAAGTTTGATCATCATTTTTTTATAAGTAAATAGATGGATCCAAGTCCATACTTATGACTTGAGTCCTCTAAACTTGATGTTTCATGGAATCCTTTCTATATTCCCTTGAGACTCATGAGTATTAGTCATATCTTCATCTCCAATGACCATCAAGTGGTAGGAGAAAGTATTTTGGGTCTAAACTCATCTCTATGGTTTAGATTCATCTTCTTGAGATTTCATGAAGTCTATTCATACTTCATTTGAAATCTACAAATATAAAAGTCTTTAGCCTCCAATGACCATCAAATGGTAGGAGAAGTGGTTTGATATAAACCCAACTTCATGGTTTAATAGTTGGGGTTAACAAATAAAAGTTGAACTTGACAAATGAAAACAGTGAGTTCACAAACTGTTTTTGATCAAAGATTTTTAGTTCGAAATCTAACCGTTGAAATCAAGTGAAACCAACGGGAAAGTGTCAATAACACAATATTCTACCACTGTAATTTTTTTTTTAAGGTGGTTTTATGTTTAAAATGGTTTGGTCATGAGTTTTGTGAAGTAACAATAATCTGTCCAGAGTTTCAGAATAGTTTCAGAACAGCAAGTCCATTTTGAAATTCATAAATCAGAATTCTAATGGAGTTTTTGGGGTCTCTAATAATTTTTTCTGGGTACCTTAATGTGTTAGAAAGATCCCCTAAAAAGATCTAAGTGTTTCTCATCTTTTTGCTATTTTTAAAAAATCAAACAATATCTCTGGACAGAGAGTTGTACATCTCTGAGTGATGTCTGGTTCTTGTCCTTTTCCCAGAGATCTAACCGTTGAAACCTTGATTTGCTTTTTGATTAGGAAACTAGACTCACAGAGGCATCTTGTGTCCAAAATTCACCGACATCAAACCATGAGAGACATGCTTTTGCTTTTTTTAAAGTGCTGATCTGCTCTCTGCAATTTTCAGAATTTTATGACACTTTTGACCAACTTTGTAAATAATGGCCCAAATGATTCTCCTATGACTTAGGGCTTAAACCATATCCTAATAATGATAATTTAGCTTAAATCCAGAGGTTAAGTGACCCAAATTAGTGAATAAATCCATGTCTTATTCTTGTTCACATCCATTCATTTATGTACATTAATGCTTATAATTAGAACTAGTAATTGGATAAAGTTGGATTTCATTGCTTGCTAGGTATAAGCTAGAGAATTAGGATTGATTGTTTGATATCATATTATTATTATGTGAAGCATGTGATCTAATCTTTGTTTTGTAGCGCATTTGAGGTACAATTTCTCATCTCCCTTCTAGTTTATTTCATTCCTTGATTTTATTGATTTTTTTAACCTCATGCGCGACACCTTAGAATTAGGAGCTTGCCTTATGTGTATATATGATTAGAGACTTTTTTTCTTAGGATTTTCTTTTGTTTGTATGCATCACACGTTTAAATATCGCTGCGGGATCCCAGGTAAGTTCTCTTGTTCCTTATTGAATATCATATTGCTTGTTACTTGAAATATGTGATTTATGAATGATATTTTGGCCATTAGCAATTTTACACCCTTTGGACATGTTTTTGTGATGTATACGTATATATGTATTAGTTGAGGGCATTCTTAGATTAATAAATTTGATTAAAAAGATGTTGAGTAGAGGCTTATCGCAAGATAGGATGAGAGAGGGTGTTTTAGTCCGACGGGCTCCTTCCTCTCTCATTCCATAATCCCCGGACCTAGTTAATCTCTGGTTTCTAAAAGATCAGTTTGCTTTTAAAATGATTTCTTAATTCTCCTTTTAAAAATTAAGTGGCGACTCATTTGTTTTTTTTTTAATTTGATTTTGAAAAGCTGTGGGTAAGAAAAATGCGATATCCACAGGGTCCAAAGGTGAAAATTTTAAAAGTTTCCCTACTTTGCTACGTCGGGGCATGACAAAGAAGAGCCAAGAAACTAATTTCATATTTTTAATAAAACTGGCTCAATGAGATTTTAAAAAAAAAAGTCTTTGGAATACCTTCAAAAATGTGTTGACCTATTATTTATAAAATTATAGACTCGAATACCTTTCTAAAGACATATCGTTTATAAGTTTTGGAGTTGAAATGAATTAAATGTGAATTTTCAAAGCTTAAAATAGAAAAAAAAAAAAATCAAAAAAAGTTAAGAAATGCTAAGAACCAACACATGGGACTAAGAACCGGCACTCAACGAGTGCCACAACCAATTTTTCGAGTGTCACTTTGGGCACTGTCACAAAACTTATGTGACTTCTAGAACCCTCTTTAGATCCCTTGAATATCTCAAATGACCCCATTTCTTAAGTGTGTATTTGACACCCTTAAGTC
This sequence comes from Hydrangea macrophylla, assembly GCA_033977485.1. NCBI lineage: Eukaryota > Viridiplantae > Streptophyta > Magnoliopsida > Cornales > Hydrangeaceae > Hydrangea > Hydrangea macrophylla. The sequence goes on along the minus strand of CM066990.1, from coordinate 3,280,126 downwards.
ACACTTTTTATGCTGAGATCATCCTGAAAATACAAATCTACTCTCATTCAATAGCACCATAAATACAAAACCTCCTCAAAGAGGGAGAGGACTTTTTACCACTTTAGAGAGACTTCTAAGCTTTGAATCTCTAGTTTTGGAGAGAGAAAGTGATGAATTCAAATTTCATCTTCAAACAATAGTTCTTAGAGATCAAAACCACCCAAAAACAAGAAGGATTGGATCAAATACAAGATCAAAAGGAAGAAGAGCTTGAAGTAGAGCATAAAAGATCCTCTTGAAGATTGATCAAATGCAACCAAATCTCTATAAATTTTAGCAATATCAGAGGTAATTCTTTCACCATCTATATAAATTTTAGCAATATCAGAGGTAATTCTTTCACCATCTCTATAAATTTTAGCAATATTGGTAATAATTTCCTATAGGTAACTTGTTCTATCTCAACATCTTCAACATTTATTCTGAATCTAGATGCCTTTGGAGCCACATCATTGGCTTCTTCATTAAAACTTCTAGGAATATGCAAAAAGGTTCACATTATCAAATTTGGGTAATAAATCCATTGTAGTGTTATAGTATATTTTCAATGTGTTGCTCATACATTTGTATACCCCATTCATCTGGTTTATAACCAACTGAGAATCCCCAAATACATCTACAAATGTAGCTTTAAGATCTAACAGGGTTTCGAGACCCATTATTAGAGCTTCATATTCAACTTGATTATTGGTACACTAATTCGAATCAAGTTTATAGCCATATTTGGTTTTAATCTTTTCAGGTGATTCAATAATGAATCCAATACCTGCAGCAAATTCAGTTTTTGAACCATCAAACCACAATTTTCATGGACTAATGGTTATATGTCAAATTTCATAATTCCCCTCTGTTTCGAGGCAATTTGGATGGTTAGCCAAAAAATCTGCTAAGGCTTGGCCTTTCACTGCCTTTTGTAGTACATAAAATAAACAAAATTCTAACAAGGCCAAAATCCATTTACCAATTCGATTCCTCAGAATAGGTCGAGTCAACATATATTTGATTAGATCAAACGTAGCAATCACATAAACTTCAGTAGGAAGGAGATAATATCTTAATTTCATTACTGCAAAATATAAAGACAAACACAGTTTTTCCATAAAGGAGTATTTGCATTCAACAGGATTTAAAAACCTACTAAGGTAATACACAGCTTGCTCTTTCTTATCATCATTATCCTGGGCTAACAAGACCCCAATTGATGCTTCTGCTGCTGAGATATATAACTTCATAGGCCTATCTTTTCTTAGAGGCATTAACACTGGTGGCTTCACCAAATAATCCTTCAAGGCTTGAAAGGCAGTCTGATGTTTATCTTCCCACTTTAACTCTTCATGATCCTTCAATTTCAACAGAGAAGAAAAAATCAAAGTTTTTCTAGCAGTATTGGAAATGAACCTTCGAATGAAATTAATCTGTCCTAGGAATCTTTGCAATTCCTTTTTGGTCGAGGGGGGTTTACTTTGAATAATTGCTTGAGCTTTATTCTTATCCACTTGAATCCCCTTTTCATGCACCAAATATCCTAGAAAGTTTCCAGTACTAACCCCAAAGGCACATTTTAATGGATTTAATTTGAGTTTGAAAAACCTCATTCTTTCAAATGCTAACTTCATATGTATGAGGTGATCATTAAATGTTTTAGATTTAACAATTATGTCATCTATATAACATTCTAAAAATGTTCCAATCATGTCATGGAAAATAGCATTCATAGCTCTCTGATAAGTAGCTCCTGCATTTTTTAAACCAAAGGGCATTTGTACCCACTCGAAGGTACCTATACTCCCTGGACATCTAAATGCAGTCTTATGAATGTCTTCCTCAATAATACATATTTGATTATATGCTGAGTGACCATCCATCATAGACATTATAGTGTTTCCAGCTGATCTATCAAATAATAAATCGACTATTGGCATAGGATATTCATCCTTAGGTGTGGCCAAATTAAGATTTCTATAATCAATGCAGACTCTTAATTTACCTTTTTTCTTCATAACTGGAACAACATTCAAAAGCCATTTAACATACCTGGCAGTTCTAATGAATCCTGCCTTGAGCAATCTTTCGATTTCTTCTTTAATCTTCATAGTGACTTCTGGAGTCATCCTTCGAGGTTGTTGCTTTACTGGTTTATAACCAACTTTAATAGGCAATTTATGCTCTACTAAGCTTCTTTCGAGTCCTGGCAATTCGTCATAATTCCAAGCAAAGCAATCTCAAAATTCTTTCAATAATTTGACCAATTTATACTGGTCACACTTTCCAAGTTTTGAACTTAAATAAGTAATTCTTTTTTGTTGATCTGACCCTAAATTGATCTCCAATAGAGGATCTTGTGCTACTTCTTGTATTGAATTCTCTGGCAGCATAGATAACTCTTCCCTGCCAACATCCTTTAAATCTTGTGAATCTGCTTCGAAGACGTAATCTGACCAATTTATGGCCGAATCTTTTTCAATTCTTGACTCTAAATTTTCCATCATTAACTTTTGTAGGACCAGTCGAATGGTCTCTTCTATATCTTCTATTTCTATAGGTGTGTGAGTCATTAATCCACCTTGTCATCATTTAATGGTTCCAAAGAACCAAATGGCATATCAGCCAAAATATCCCAATTTTCTTTTGGGAATTCATCTTCTAATTCTTTAAGGTCAATTGGTTTAACGTTCTCCTGATACAATTGAGCTTCGACACAGTTAGAACTTGCATGAAAAGGCTGAGTATCATCCTTCACTGTTTCAATCACATAGTTTTACTTCACAAACAATAATTTCTGATGCATTGAAGAAGGAACATCGGTTAGCATGAATCCAATCTCTTCCTAATAAGGCATAATAACTAGGACTAGCATCTACCACAAAGAAAGCAGTTTTGAATTTGTTCAAACCTACTATAGTTTCAATAGGTATTACCCCTTTGGTGTTTTTCTTATCACCAGTAAAGCCTAATATCATAATGTGGGTTTGTATCAACTTTGAATTTTGTTTATTAATCTTTTTCAAAGTATTCTGAGGAATAATGTTGACAGCAACACCATTATCAACCAATACTTTGTTTAAAAGAACCCCATTTAAACAAGCCTTATATATAATGGTTTAAGGTGCTTAGTCATTTCTGCTGGTGGTTCTTCGAATGAATAAACAAAATTGCAATCACTAAAAATGAATTCAGGAAGATTTACCTCAGAGAAATCCTCAGTAGATGCTTCCATTTCCATTTCTTCATTTATTTGTTGATCTTTTGCTGCTTCGAAGATCTTTGGTAATATGAATGTGGCAGTGTTAACTTCCATTTGCTTTGGAAATGTGCTAAATTGGATGTGTATATTCTCATTCTTGATAGTCTCATTATTAAGTTTCATCTCAGTATTTCCCAAAACTTGAGATTCTACCACTGTCATTGCTTCGTCCCCATCATCAATGCTCATGGCCTTTTCTAATTCTAAAACTTTGGCTTTAATGATACTTTCCTCAGACATAGTATCATTATCAATTTTCATATTTCGATCGAACCTAGGATTAGGCCTCGAAATGTCACTTGAATCTCTTTCGATTACATTTTTTAATTCTTGACTTCGAGTCTGCATATTGGAAAATTCCTTCCATATAGAAAAATTCCTCTAAAGTCTCCTTTGCTGGGTCTTATTTATCACAGGAACCATCTTTTGGTTCTTCTCTTTAGGATGTTGAAGCACACGCCACATATTCTTCTCAACATGAGGAGGTTTGATCATCCTATTTTTGTTTTGAGGTCCTTGTTGTTCCATCATATTTTTTATTCTATCATCTTGCAAGACAAACTAATTTGGCACCCCTGGCACCAATGCAGGTTCATTTGATTGTGATGTCGTACCAACTTTTGGTGATTTATTCAATATTCCCATATCCATCTCGGCTTGTACCACATGTGTTGGTACCAGTTTTGACGGCATAAATTGGGTTTGTCTTTCTTGCTGCACCATATGATGTTTCCTTGGTGCATGGGATAAACCTGGCCTTACATATTGTATGTTCCTTGGTGGTTGAACATAATTACCAGCATAAAAATTCCTCAAAAAATTAGCCTTAAAAGGAGCCATTGGTCTCGGAGCATATCTTGATGTTGTTGGTCCAGTGTATGTCGAGGCTTGGTAAATTGGACCTTTGAATTGCCCTCTCCCAATATTCATGATTGGCTAATGACACGGAAATAATTTGTGTGCGCTTGTGTGCTATATCCAAGTGTAGGTAATCGTGCAAGTAGTAAACTGGATTAAGTCCAGGTCGATCCCACAGGGAAGGATGAGAATTAAATTACCTAGATTAGACTCTAACATAAACGAAAATTCAATGTTTTAAAAGAAGTATTGAACACAAAATTCTACGGTTAACAACTATTAAAATTAAAAGCAATTAAACTATCTTAAACTAATGATTAACTAGCTAAAACGAGATTTGAAAACGGTTTTTTTCTTAATAAAGGGAAATGGTGGGATCACGCGAATCCACTGTGACCTAGCCGTCTACCATGCAATTGCAATATAAGCTCAATGGAGTACATCTTCTACAGTATTCCGTACTTTTCTAAAGATATAGAATCAATAGCCTTTTCATGACCGGGACTATATCATCTCAATTAAGTTTGAAATACATGAAAGCGGTTTAATTCAATAGTTAAGACTCGCACCTACAATGGTGTTAGCATTGAGGGTGGTTTGCAAAATGTATTGAAAGAAAATGCCTTAAGGCCTTAAGTTCAAAGACTGTTTTGACAAATTGAGCATTCGGGGACAGTTTGATAACAAATCATTAAAACAGAAAGTCTTGGAATACTGTATTAGGTGATCTCAAGAATCAGAGAGTTCGATCGATCGACGCGCTTTCGATCGATCAACAATCGTCATCCCTCGATCGATCTAAAATCCTTAGATCGATCGACGAAATCTCTGTATTGATCGATCAAAATAACTCCGATCGATCGAACACAGATATTATCCTAGTGCATGACAGAGGCTGGAAATCACAGTTTCATCGCGATTTCCCAACCTAGGACTACTCAGACATGGTCTGGAGTGTCTCAGATGCGTTTTTAACGTAAAGATTCATTAAAGTGTCGTTTGATTGTGAGTTTTTCATTAAAACTATGAAATCGTATGATTTTAAATTGTCTAGCATGCAATCCTACGAGATTACGGATTATACTACGAATAACTAAGTGCAGAATGTAAATAAGACAATAACTCAGTAACCTGGAACGAAGAACTCGTGTTAAACTATAAGAATCCAAGCTAACAATGTAAAAGCTTGAGTAAAAACCTACAAAACAAGAAAAATATCTCTCCTCTCTCTATCAAAACTGATAAAAAGTAAGTGGGCCTCCTCTTAGACGCTTACAAAACGAATATATATAGCAGAGACCTAATGCTAGGGTTGAAACTCCGTCTTTTGCTGCGTGCGCGTATTCTGATGAAAGGCATGTTCGATCGATCGAAATACTATCGATCGATCGAAATTCTGGAATCTTCGATCGCTTGAACAACCTTAGATCGATCGAAACCTAGATCGCTTGAGGGGACCCCGATCGATCGAGATGCAATTTTCAGCTTTGAATTGTCTTCATTGAAGCCAAGCACTTCCTTTTTATCCTGTTCAACCATTTGTTTACACAGCGACAGTATTCTGCACTAATTACAGCTAAAACACACAACTTATCATAGATTAATCATAATGTGTAGAAACTGGTATTGTAATTCAAACTGCAGATATATGAGGGAATTGTGAACTAAATTAGTGTATTTTCTTCTTTTAGCGCAGTTGTATTTTACAAATACCCCCGCTTGTCACAACCCCCAACTAGCGAGTTGCTAGTCCCTAGCAATAACGCGAAAATAAAACAAGCTTACTACTACTATAACGACTAAAATAAACAAATTAAAACTAAAGCAAACTAATCTAATTAGAAAGAGACGCTACCTAACTCACTTTCGCAGGAATCGCGATTGCATCTAGCAAATGCAACAAGCCGTTAAACCCCTAGGTTTCCCCTAGTGGACGAGTGTTGTCTCGTGAGGGTTTGCAGTGAATATACCCACAAAATTCTCAATTTTTAAGCTCAAAAAGATATAGAAAAACTTATAAACATTCCTTCCCATTCGACTATCAATTTAGCTCTACAAGACATATCAACCTCATTCAAACCATGAAGAAACCCACATGTTCCTCATGTCACCGAGATAATTATACATATGCATTCCATTCATGTATCCGTGTGTGTGTGAAGTCAACAGCTATGCATCTAACTTAATTTAGAATTGTTTAGACTATTATACCCTTTGGAATTCGTAGTTTCAACTCAATTCTCACATGGGGTTACGCTCCAAAATGAACATCTGACAGAAACTGGTTTAATAATGATTGTTCATGGTGTGAAATCTTTGATAAGACTGATGTTTTAGTTGCTAATGCCTTCACACCTAACTCAATAAAGGACAAACATTTGGAGTGTATAGTCTCACGAAAGGGGTACTACTTACTAGAGGAGCGAAATACCGTGGATAACTCAAATTACTCGTTCATATTCAAACTACGTTGTTAAAAATCATTAAGACTTTGACTTTTCGGCTTTTATTTAGTAGGGTAGAGATAAGAGGGGCAAGATTTGCACATCCTTAACATGTGATGGAGACTAGTTTATTTCTTCTTTATTCCAACCGTCCTCTATTCTCATATATGATTTTTTTTTTTTAACCTGCTCCTTGCATATTTTCTTTTTATAACGTCCTTCCACAACTGCTCCCTTCTCGTCACATACTTCAACAATTTTAATCACATTAGGTGTGCAATTGGGTTTATAGAGTTTAAAGTATAAGATGAAGGGTTTTAGGCTTTCATGTTGGCAATATTTAATCAGTGTGGGGTTAGAAGGTTCTTGGATGCTGATACAGGTATATGAAAAAGGAAAGGAGTGAATAACGATGGCTTAAATCATTTTCGTAACCTCTTAGTTTTAGCACTTCGGTGTTCATTGAGTTTAGTTGGTAAATCCTGAACGTTTTCCTCTAATAAACAGCCGACATGAAGAATTTGAGACTATGCAATGAATTTAAAATATCAAGGAAAACAATGCGAATTTATTGTGATAAGTCCCTCAGAATTGAAGTTTGGGCTCAAAAAGCTCACTAAGGGTCATTAGTTTCCACTATTCATTCTTTGAAGCATAAAAGTCGTATTAACTCTATTTTCAGTTTTCTGCATAGCTATTAACACGTGCGAATGATATTTGGATACAGGAAGGGTCAACATATGCATTCATCCTAGTGAACTAGAAAAATGCGTGAGATTAATTCATAAAGAGATGAGATTAATATGAATATATCATTGCTTGATAACAGCTAAATAGGAATGAATATTCAAAATTATTCTACCAATAAAGTTCATAATAAAAGAAAATTTATTTTTGTGTACCATCTATTAAATTTAAGTTCAACTCTTAAAAATTTTTGAAATGTTTGGTTTGTGTGCATTTATGATCGAGATTGTATGAAATGTACAATAACGTGGATCAAATTGTGAAGTATAAACAAGTTCAGGTGATAATCTATCTACATCCTACCCCCAACTGAAAATTACGATGACCTCAGAAGTTGATTTGCAAAATAGATAGAGAGATATCACCTGATAAAGCAACGCAATAACCGTAGGCATCACAATCTGTAAATAAACATATAATCTCCAAAAAAAAAACAAGATCAAGAGAAAGATACACAGAAATAAATAAAAACATGATCCACATATAATAACAGAACCAATCACTGTAAAGATAAAACAATGAAAATGACAGAGCAGTGATAATAAAAAGCAACAAAACCAAACCACCCAACAAAACCAAATATCCACATAGAGTACCACATAACCAAAATCCAAAAGACAAAAGAGGAGAGCAAAGAGATATAAATAAGAAAGAAAAGATACAACAAAACTCTCCAAACTCTTGTAAAGTCCAGACCTAAACATCATCTGCGACATCTGATAATATCTCTATCGGCGCAACGGGGGTATCCGCAACTCCACCCTCAGCAACAGTATGAGCCGTCGCCAGGTCACTCTCAGTCACGACTGGAGGTGGTGGAAGTGGGGGCTCCGCAGAAGGTGGTGCCGCTGATGATGATGGTGCAAAAGGGTCAGCATGTGGTGGTGGTGCCTCAGAAGTGGGTGGATCGGCAGTAGGGTGCGCAGAAGGGGGAGTACTGGTCAACCCCCAACTGGATCAAGATGGCCTCCAACAAAGTCGTCATGTGGTCGACTCGGCCCTCGAGTCTGATCCGAGCCTCTCTCTCCTCCAATAATAACGCATGAATAGTCGGGAGGGTCACGGATGAAGAAGACTCTCCCTGGGCCTGAGTTTGAGCCTGAGAGCGCTGTCTCAGCTCAAACTGTGCAATCTCATCCCGAGGATCAACCTCGTCATCAGAATCAAGCTCCTCAGCCTCTGTCGGCGTCCCTGAAGCTGCACCCTCTGTATCAGTGCCATCATCTCTCCTCCTCTTCTCTCCAACTTTTGCTTTCCCTTTACCCTTCCTCTTCCTCTTCTGAGCATCAAATCGGCGAGAAGCTGTCTCGCCAAACCGACTGCGATCTTGAGAGGTCGCATCACTAGGTAAGGGAAGGAGGCCAGCCTGCTCGATCACCCGGTGAATAGCCCAAGAACCCTTCAAGTGCTTCTTGGCAGTAATGTAACGGGTAGGATGCCTCATAAAATCAATGTACAGGCGAGGCAAACAGATCGGTAACCCCGTCCCTATGGCATATAACATGTGCGCATACCAGGGTGCAACTTCTCCCGATAGGAGGTCACCAAAAGGCAGTTGCTTAGGGCAAGGTGGAGCATATGATAATTATCGGTCAGATAAAAGTCAGCAATAAGGGATTTACCATCCCAGCTCGGTAACGCACCCCCAGTGAGCTCTCGGATGACAGCAGTCGGTGGGAGCACTGGCGTGCCAGCACAGTGCGGGCATACACAGTCGGGTACCTCCGGGACCACTAGAGCAGCGGAGATGGTGGCCGGACTGAATACAATCTCCCTGCCATGAAAGAATGATCTGAGTGTGAATGCGGCATCTGGATCTCGAATCATCGTCGCACAGACCGCGCAGATCCACGAAAGATTTACTCTCTTTGTCTGAGAGAGAAAATCGGACCAATGTGGCATGGCTCGAAGGCGGGTGAGATACCAAGGAGTAGTGAGCCAAGCTGTCTCTAGTGGTCGCTCAAGCATGACCAGTCTAGACTGAAAATATTGCGTGAACCATTGGCGGTCGGGAGTGTTTCTGAAACCATGGTGCGGGATCGGGTCAGGAATAGCGAGGTCGAAGGGCTTCTCCCTGTGATACCCTGTAATAGGGTTCATTGTGAGGATCCTGAAATGTAAAAGGAAAAGAAATGATAAATGAAAACAGAAAACTAAAAAGAAAACAGAAAACTGCCATTGCCATAGTTCGAGCGATCGAACTTTTCTCGATCGATCGAACAATAGTCTTCTTCGATCGCTTGAGCCTAGCTCGATCGATCGAGCACAGAAATGCGGCAGCAACTGGAAAAACGAATGGGAAAGAAAAGAACACAAGGAAAAAAAACTAAAAACTAAAATAGAATGGTTTTAGGACCAATGGGGAGCATCCCCACAAGATTCGAACAAAAATGGGAAAGAGGGGGTGGCTCGGGGCCTTACCTCGGGATATGTGCAGAGGGAGGGGTTGATGATGACGAAGAGGATGAGTGGAGGGACCAAGGTCTCTCAAAAATGGCGTGAAAGATGGGGGTTGTGAGAATCGCCCACGTCGCTTCTGTCGCCGAGCGCTCGAAGGAGGAGGGAGATGAAGAAAGACTGATGGAAGTGTACGCAAGACGCCTCATTTAAATACAAGTCTCGATCGATCGAGATAGTTCGATCGATCTAACCTTTGATCGATTGAGGTCTTTTCAAGCGATCGAGTATATGAAATCGTCGATCGATCGGGGAGTGTTCGATCGATCGAAATTGAAAATTCCAAGACAGCACAGAATGGAAAAATTAAGTACCCCCAACTGACCCAAGTTATTCTGGACATACAGTAGAATGATAAAACAGTGCATTGACGGGACATGTAAGCCAAAAACACATCCTCGTAATAGAAAAATTGCAATTTTTATATAAATAAAACTTTATAATAGCAACCATATTGCAAAATTATTGCCCCCACTTGGTATTTAAGACCTTATTCAACTAAAGAAAACTAAAATAAAACTAACACCAATAAAAAAAAATTTTGTCTAGGATTACACTTCAATTGATAATAGAAAGATCAATGACTGAATACAATTGAAGTGATCAATTCTCTTCGAGCAAGAAAATTTCTTCTTCCACCATTGCTTCATTCTCTGCTAAAACTTCGCATGTGGATTCCAAACTTGATGATTCCCTTTCCCAGAATAGTCGGAAAGCAGCAAGGACATCATCGAGCAAGTCTGAAGTCTCTAAGGAATTGAAAGCCCATGCAAGAGGTGATCCCGTTGGAGACAAGGATAACGGAGTGCAATAGTGCAACGGACTGTCCTCTTGCGGCGGAGTGCCCGGGGGCCATATGTAGGGCCCAAAGCCATGAACCAGTTGATGTGGAAGATAAAGAGGCGGGAACGGTGGATTCATAGTGACAATCCTAACAAAGGGAAAAACAAAACGAAAACAAAGAAAAGAAAAGAAATTAAATAAAAACAAAAGGCAAAGACAACAGAAGAAAAAAAAACTAAAATGAAGAAAACAAGAGAAAGACAAGTGACAACAAAGTAACCTCACTATTGGCATGAGACACCCATGCGCACTGGCAGGTAATGGGCATTGAAGCCGGAACAGCAAATAACTCATGTGCACATAAATGTAGGGAACAACTTCGATGACAAGGAAGTCATCAACAAAAGTGAATACAACATTGTGGCATTCGGGCACCACATCCTGTAGGTCTTCTTCAACCCATGGTTCCCACATGGAGTCATTCTCCCACTGCTCTAAGAGAGCATCATCCACTTCTCCAACGAAATACCCTTCAGGTTCTCCTTCCTCTCCAGAGAGGTCCATATGCTCGAACAGGTTAATTTGGAGAAGAGTAGGATTGTAAGGGATGTATCCAAAGGTCAGATCCACTACATCATCCGCCCCCGGACCTTCATAGGGAGATAAGCAGAACGCTATCTCATCGGCAGTCCAAGGGGGATTCGGATATTCTGAATCAGCCCAAGACCCAATTGAGTGGACATCATCACCTCTCATATTGAACAGCCTGCATGGGAGAGAGAATATGAAACAGCAGATTAGAATCGAAATCACTAGCAAAAAAAGAAATAAAAATGGAAGACAGCACAAGTAAAGGTATACAACAACAACGTGGAGAAAACGCTTAATGTTTGGGATCAAGAGTAGCTGGGTTCATCCAGTTGGATGAACTCAGCCTCTGTTTGGAAATTCTCCAAGAACGGTTTTAGCCTTTTCCATTGACCTTGAAAATTGCATCGTTCTTGGGGTTTATCAGCTCGACTGCCCCATGTGGAAAGACAGATTTGACTATGAATGGTCCTGTCCACCTAGATCGGAGTTTGCCTGGGAAAAGGTGGAGGCGAGAGTCGTACAGCAAGACTTTCTGCCCCGGCTCGAATGATTTACGACAAATAGTTCTATCGTGGCAAGCCTTCAACCTTTCCTTATATAATCGAGCATTGTCATATGCATCTCGACGTATTTCTTCCAATTCAGCCAATTAGAGTTTTCGAAGATGCCCTCCCTCTTTAATATCAAAGTTCAATGAGCGTGTCGCCCAATAAGCTTTGTGTTCGATTTCGACAGGGAGGTGACATGCTTTCCCGTATACTAGCCTGAATGGGGATATCCCTAGGTTCGTTTTGTATGCAGTACGGTATGCCCATAGTGCATCAGTCAGTTTATATGCCCAATCCTTTCTGTTGAAACTAACCATCTTTTCGAGAATATGCTTGATTTCTCGGTTAGCCAACTCTGCTTGCCCGTTTGTTTGTGGATGGTAGGCGAGAGCGATTTTGTGGTTGACCCCATATTTTCTGAGGAGTGACTCCAAAGGCCCATTGCAGAAATGCTTGCCTTGGTCACTTATTAGGGCTTTCGGGGTTCCAAAACGCGATAGAATATGTTCCTTAAGAAAGGACATCACCGTTTTGTGGTCATTGCGTCTTGTTGATATCGCTTCTACCCACTTTGATATATATTCCACAGTGAGGAGTATATATTCGCAGTTATTTGATTTAGGAAACAGGCCCATGAAGTCTATGCCCCAACAATCAAATATTTCAATCGTGATAATGGGGGTTAAGGGCATGGAGTTCCTTTTTGAAATTGTACCAAGTTGTTGACAGCGTGGGCACGTTTTGCAGAAAGCGTAGGCATCTTTAAACAAGGTGGGCTAGTAGAAACCGCTATGTAGAACTTTTTGTGTGGTCTTTTGTGATGCGAAATGGCCACCGCATGCCTCAGAATGGCATGATGCTAAAATGACGGTTATATCCTCGTTTGGAATGCAACGTCTGATGACCTGATCAGCACAATACTTAAATAAGTACGGGTCATCGAAGAAGAAATGACGTGCGAAAGAGAGGAACCGCTTCTTGTCTTGATTTGACCAATGTCCAGGAGTCTCTCCCGTAACCAGATAGTTTACTATATCTGCATACCAGGGTAGAGCGGACACAGTCATCAGTTGCTCATCTGGGAATTCGTCCTTTATCGGTATGGGTTCAGTATTGTCAACAAACGTTAACCGAGATAAATGGTCCGCAACCACATTCTCTACACCCTTTTTGTCTTTGATTGTGATATCAAACTCTTGGAGTAGGAGTATCCAACGAATCAGCCTTTGTTTTGCATCCTTCTTAGATAACAAGTATTTGAGGGCCGAGTGGTCTGTAAAACAGACGATTGGGGACCCTATCAGATATGACCTGAATTTATCCAGAGCAAAAACTATAGCCAGTAGCTCCTTTTCGGTAGTTGTATAATTTATTTGAGCTTCATTAAGTGTACGACTGGCGTAGTAGATTACGTAAGGCTTTTTATCCTTCCTCTGTCCTAGCACTGCGCCAATGGCGTAGTCACTAGCATCGCACATTAACTCAAAAGGCAAACTCCAGTCGGGTGCCTGTATTATCGGTGCAGAGGTAAGGTGTTCTTTTAGTGTGTCAAAAGATGTTTAACAATTTTCTGACCATTCGAATGGCATATCTTTCGCTAATAGTTGACACAGTGGCCGAGAAATTGCACTAAAATTTTGGATAAAGCGACGATAGAATCCCGCATGTCCCAGAAAGGATCGAATATCTCTGACTGTACGAGGGATAGGTAAGTTCGAGATTATATCTACTTTTGCTTTATCGACTTGGATACCTTTATCAGAAATGATGTGTCCGAGGACAATTCCCTTGGTCACCATGAAGTGACATTTTTCCCAGTTTAGTACTAGGTGTTTGTCCTCGCATCTAGCTAGCACACGTTCCAGATTGTCTAAGCAGTTTTTGAAACTATGGCCAAACACAGAGATATCATCCATAAATACTTCGAGAATTTGCTCGACCATGTCACTGAAAATACTCAACATGCATCGCTTAAATGTAGCAGGTGCATTGCATAGCCCGAAAGGCATACGTCGGTAGGCGAAAGTACCGAACGGACATGTGAAGGTTGTTTTCTCCTGATCTTCAGGAGAAATTTCTATCTGGTTGTAACTGCTGTATCCGTCCAGAAAGTAGTAGTATTTATGACCCGCCACTCGTTCTAGCATTTGATCCATGAATGGCAATGGAAAATGGTCTTTTCGGGTCACAGTATTCAGCTTTCGATAATCAATACACATCTGCCATCCGGTGGGGATGCGTGTTGGTACTAATTCGCCATCTTTATTTGGAATAACTGTTATACCTGCCTTTTTAGGCACCACTTGGGTCGGACTGACCCAGGGGCTGTCAGAGATAGGATATATAATCCCAACATCGAGTAGTTTTAATACTTCCTTTTTGACTACTTCTTGCATGTTGGGATTCAGACGCCTTTGCATTTGTCGCGAAGGTTTAGCGTCTTCCTCCAAATAAATTTTATGGGTGCATACGGACGGGCTTATGCCTTTGAGATCGGCAATAGTCCATCCCAATGCTCCCTTATGTTGTTTTAGCATCAAAATTAACTTACCCTCTTGTTCAGCATTCAAAGTTGATGATATTATGACAGGGTAAGTCTTTTCAGTCCCTAGGAAAGCGTATTTGAGCTCTTTTGGAAGCTCTTTTAATTACAATTCGGGGAACTGAAAATTTGATGGCATCACCAATTTTGTCTTTGGAGGTAGTGGTTCATATGGTGTTATCCACATGCATTCAGCTCTATCCTCCTCTTTTGTTTCCATCATGAGGTACGTGTGATTTAAAGCAGAATCTAATGGAGTAGAGTCTTTAGGTTGATAGATAGTGTCGAATTGTGACACAACTACCTCCAAAGGATCTTTGTAGTCAATAACATCTGCCTCGTCCTCGATGACTGTCTCAATGTAATTAACTTCTTCCTCATCTTCGTATTCTTCAGGTCTAGGATTGGAGAAGATTTTTATGGTTGCAGTCATGTTTCCGAACACAATAGTCATTGTACCACTTCTTATTTTTATTGAGGCATCAATTGTATTTAGAAATGGACGTCCAAATATCACCGAGATTTGTGTACCTGGGTTAGACACAGGTTCGGTGTCTAAAATTACAAAATCGACCGGGAAGACAAATGAGTCTATCTGCACAAGGACGTCTTCCAACACTCCTCTCGGGTATTTGACCGACCTATCTGCCAATTGTAATGCAACTCGGGTGGGTTTGTATTCGCCTAGCCCTAGTTGTTTATAGACTGAATATGGCAGAAGGTTGACGCTTGCTCCTAGGTCGAGGAGTGCGTTGTCTATTCTTTGATTCCCAATTTGACATGAGACAGTGGGAGTACCGGGGTCTTTGAGTTTTGGAGGCAATTCGTTTTGGATGATTGAGCTTGCTTGGCAAGCAACATAAGCGTGTTTCTTCACACTTTGCCTCCTCTTGACCGTGCATAAATCTTTAAGATATTTCGCATAAGCCGGTACTTGTTTAATCGCATCAAGGAGTGGGAGGTTTATTTTTACTTGTTTAAATAATTCCATGAACTCCTGATTATTTGTCTCATTTCTAGGTTTCTTAAGCCTTTGAGGGTAAGGCGCAGGGAAGGGGCATCTCGGTAATTTGTCATTAACGGGCTCCTTTCCGGGCCTTCTCTCAACTTCTTCCACTTTTTCAGGAGCTTCAGTGTTTGTTCCTAAAGGTTCAGTACTAGTAGTTGGCTCCTCTTCTTGAGTAGAAGGTTTGTTTGCATTAACCACTTTGTCCTCCTCGTACTCTTCGGGAGTAGAGAGAGGCATGTTTAGCCCTATAATCTTGCCGCTCCTTAGGGTAGTTACGGCTTTAGCTTGTTCATGATTAGGGGGACCGTTGTTGTATCCCTTAGGATTTTGAAGTGGTTGGGCAGGAAATGTTCCACCCGATCCCTCTTGTCGTGCATCCATCCTATCTAACGTCGCAGACATTTTACTCATCATTTGAATTAATTGTTGCGTTAAGTTGACGTTAGAGAGAGGATCTTCCTCCTGCACCTTTTTGTGCGGTGGCACGTACACATTAGCCTGTTGATTATTAGAGGGTTGCACTTGGTTGTAATTATTAGGTCTATTTTGATTGTACGGCTGGGACTGCCTATTGTATTGCCCTTGATATTGGTTATTATTGTAGGGCTGTTGTTGATGATGTTGATTTTGGGTCCCAGCATCATTTTTCCAATCAAAACCAGGGTGATTCCATCGATTGTTATTGTTTTGTAAATTATTGTTGTTATAGGAATTCCATGTCCCCCTATACCCTTGCATGGCATTTATTTCCATGGGGGGTTGTTCTTGAAAATACGGCACATTAGGACAATATTGAGTGGTATGTCCCAACATATTGCATGTGCCGCATGGTTCTTCAGGCAAATTCTGCCTCGAACTTCCTCCTTTCATGCCTAACTCCTCTACTTTCTTTGCTAGTTCTTCGTATTTAGTCATGAGGTGATCTTCACTGTTTAGTTGGTATAGGCTTTTCTCTTCTACACAAGATATCTGTGAGCGTGAGACATCATCAGAATTCAACCATTCATGAGCGTATTCGGCCAACCAATCGAAATGGGCTTCAGCCTCTTCGGTGTTTTTACGGAGAAATGGGCCTGAACTCATGGTTTCCACCAACTTTTTCGTTTCACCATTCAACCCATGATAAAAGAAGCTGATAGTTTGCCATTTCTCAAACCCATGGTGTGGGCACGAGAGAAGCAGATCTTTGAAACGTTCCCAAGTTTGAGTGAAGGTTTCATTGCTCTTTTGTTTATAGGAATTAATTTGGCGTTGAAGATCAGTGGTCATGCGAGTTGGATAGAATTTCTTTAGAAATGCAGTGTTCATCGCTTGCCAGGTGAAGATTGAATTGGGTTTTAAGGTGAGTAACCACGCCTTTGCTTTATCCTTCAAGGTGAAAGGAAATAGCATTAGACGTGTCACGTCCACAGGACAATTCTGTGAGAATGTTTTGCAAACATCCTCGAAGTCCTTGACATGTAAGTACGCCTTCTCACTTTCCATCCCATGAAAGGTGGGAAGAAGTTGGATCATCCCATTGCGAAATTGAAATTCGCCAGCGTGTGGTGGGATTAGAATGCAAGAGGGCGTAGGTGCGTGTTCTGGTTGCATGAGATCACACAAAGGTCGTAGCGCCTCATCAAGTGGTGCAACCACATTATCACCATGTTCACTTTGATTATCACCCATTGATTCAGTAGGAGTAGCTACAGGGTTAACAGAACTAGAGGAATCTGATAAGTAGAGTGGATTTTCGAAAATTCCTTCAATGGAATTGTTGGACATGAACGAAGAGAGTTCCTAAGGAGAGTGTTTTACCTAAGGAACTAAAAGAAAAAGAAATTAAAAACAGAAATAGATGAAGAGAGATTGAGGTAACCTAAGTATTAACTCATCGCCTTCCCCGGCAACGGCGCCAAAAACTTGACACGGAAATAATTTGTGTGCGCTTGTGTGCTATACCCAAGTGTAGGTAATCGTGCAAGTAGTAAACTGGATTAAGTCCAGGTCGATCCCACAGGGAGGATGAGAATTAAATTACCTAGATTAGACTCTAACAGAAACGAAAATTCAATGTTTTAAAAGAAGTATAGAACACAAAATTCTACGATTAACAACTATTAAAATTAAAAGTAATTAAACTATCTTAAACTAATGATTAACTAGCTAAAACGAGATTTGAAAATGGTTTTTTTTCTTAATAAAGGGAAATGGTGGGATCACGCGAATCCACTGTGACCTAGCCGTCTACCATGCAATTGCAATTTAAGCTCAATGGAGTACATCTTCTACAGTATTCTGTACTTTTCTAAAGATATAGAATCAATAGCCCTTTCATGACCGGGACTATATCATCTCAATTAAGTTTGAAATACATGAAAGCGGTTTAATTCAATAGTTAAGACTCGCACCTACAATGGTGTTAGCATTGAGGGTGGTTTGCAAAATGTATTGAAAGAAAATGCCTTAAGGCCTTAAGTTCAAAGACTGTTTTGACAAACTGAGCATTCGGGGACAGTTTGATAACAAATCATTAAAACAGAAAGTCTTGGAATACTATATTAGGTGATCTCAAGAATCAGAGAGTTCGATCGATCGACGCGCTTTCGATCGATCGACAATCATCATCCCAAGATCGATCTAAAATCCTTAGATCGATCGACGAAATCTCTGTATCGATCGATCAAAATAACTCCCATTGATCGAACACAGATATTATCTTGGTGCATGGCAGAGGCTGGAAATCACAATTTCATCGCGATTTCCCAACCTAGGACTACTCAGACATGGTCTGGAGTGCCTCAGATGCGTTTTTAACGTAAAGATTCATTAAAGTGTCGTTTGATTGTGAGTTTTTCATTAAAACTATGAAATCGTATGATTTTAAATTGTCTAGCATGCAATCCTACGAGATTACGAATTATACTATGAATAACTAAGTGCAGAATGTAAATAAGACAATAACTCAGTAACCTGGAACGAAGAACTCGTGTTAAACTATAAGAATCCAAGCTAACAATGTAAAAGCTTGAGTAAAAACCTACAAAACAAGAAAAATATCTCTCTTCTCTCTATCAAAACTGATAAAAAGTAAGTGGGCCTCCTCTTAGACGCTTACAAAACGAATATATATAGCAGAGACCTAATGCTAGGGTTGAAACTCCATCTTTTGCTGTGTGCGCGTATTCTGATAAAAGGCATGTTCGATCGATCGAAATACGATCGATCGATCAAAATTCTGGAATCTTCGATCGCTTGAACAACCTTAGATCAATCGAAACCTAGATCGCTTGAGGGGACCCCGATCGATCGAGATGCAATTTTCAGCTTTGAATTGTCTTCATTGAAGCCAAGCACTTTCTTTTTATCCTGTTCAACCATTTGTTTACACAGCGACAGTATTCTGCACGAATTACAGCTAAAACACACAACTTATCATAGATTAATCATAATGTGTAGAAACTAGTATTGTAATTCAAACTGTAGATATATGAGGGAATTGTGAACTAAATTAGTGCATTTTCTTCTTTTAGCGCGGTTGTATTTTACAAATACCCCCGCTTGTCAGCTGAAATGGAGGTTCATACGAAGTACTCACCTTCTTTTCCTCGAACGAGGGTTGTTTGTTTTTCCTGCCTGTTTTAGCCCCAACCCTTTTATTATAAATTTCAGCATATCTTTTCCCACAACCAATGCATAAATTTTTTGCATATTCTTGGTTGAAAGTAAACAATTTAGGACTCTTCTTTCCCATTTCTTCGAGCCTATTCTTTTGGCCCTCTGAATTTGCAATTTTTCTTTCCTTAACTAGAGCTTCGAGGGAAATGTCATGGACATTGATGGACAATTCTTGCACTGTTGGGAATGGATCTTCGTCAACCCCCATCTTTTTTTCAGGGAACTTCAACTTCCCTTTCTTGATCAGATCTTGAATCTTGTCTCAAAAAATAGTACAGTTATTAGTTGAATGAGTCCAAGAATTATGCCACTTGCAGTATTTTTTACCTTTGAATTCATCATTAGAAGGTAATTTTGTCCCATCAGACAACTTGAAGATTTTTCCTCTAACAGATGATCAAATATTTCATCCAATTTATAAACATCGAATGAATATTTTTTGAATGATCCTTTAGATTTATATACTTCAGCAGAAACATTTTTCTTCACAAGACTTTTACATGTAAAAGGTTCCTTTCCTATTATTTCTGTAGCTCCTATCTCATAGTTAGGATCTTTGTAATATGTCTTCAATGAAGAAGCATTCCTTTCATTTTCTTCTTTAAACAAAGCCTCATATCTAGAGACTCGAGCAGTTAATTCAACAAGGTCTCTGAATTCTAATGCATCAAATTTCTTTTGAAGTCTAAATTCGAGAGCATTTTAAGCCAATTTGACAAATCTAGGCTCAGGTAACTGTAGACACCCCAATTTTGACCAAACGTCGAGTTAAGGGGAGTGATACCTCCAAGACCCGATGATGACAACGTTCGGCCAATCTAGGACTTCCAAAGATGATTTAAGCTCTTCAAAGGACTATCCAACTCTAAATGGAAAGCAAAAAGAGAAAAATGGAAAATAGAGCCCAAAACGGCACTTGACCTCTTTTACGGCAGTCACGGGTTGCCGCTACGGCACTCCCTAACTACCGTAACGGCAGTCAGTAAGCGCCACAACAGCAGTCACCAATTGCCGCATTTTCACATCAAGTGCCGTAAAAAATGGATTCCCAGAAAAGACGGTAGTCCCTGGATTTATCTGCGGCATTCAATAAATGCCGTTCCAGCAGTCAGTGAATGCCGCAGCGGCATTTACTGAGTGCCGCTACCATCTCCATTAAGTGCCACATTTTTGTAACAGCCAGCTGTTATACAGCACATTTTGTACTATCAAAAGGATGCCTGAATTAGGATTTTTTACTCTGAAATGACTGAAATACCCCTCCAAATTTGTCTATAAATAGAGGATGAATATCCTCTTGCAAGGGGTTGGTTGGTGGTTTTAAGGTTGGATTTTCTTTGAATCTAGAGGTTATATTAGTGTTCTTCTTATCTTAACTTTCAAAATTCTTCTTAAAACACAATTAGGAGTGAGTTTAGAGGAGTCTAAAGAAGGAGTTGTGTGAATTAAAGGTTGAAGAGCTTGATTAGTCTTTGGAAGTTCCTCACCACCACAAATTGAGGATATCTTTGGAGGTAGACTCTAAATTAGTTGGGTTTAATTATAGTTCAATCATAATATACTTGAAGTCTTGGAATCTTCTTTTTTTTCTTTTTTTTCTTTTTTTTTTCTTTTCTATTAGTCTTTGAGATTTATAAGACCTTCAATGTCTTACATGAATCCTTAGACGTGAAACCCTTTAATTCTCTTGTAAGCTCATGATTTACAAGGAAGTTGAAGTTGATATTAGTACACTTGATTAATAAATCTAAACATATCTCCATGGTTTAGATTTGTTATGTTTAGGTCTCATGAAATTTTTCCATATTTCTTTGAGACCTTCAAGATATGAATGTAGTTAGTCTCCCATGACCATCAAATGGTAGGAGAGGTGGTATGGTTCAAGCCAAGTCCCATGGCTCAAATTAGTTAACAAAGTTGTATTTGAATAAATGATGCAGTGAGTTCACAATTCGTTTTTGATCATAGATTTTTAGTTGAACATTGAGCCGTTGGAACTGAATGAAACCAATGGGAAAGTTTTTATAACTCAAAGTTTTACCACTGTAATTTTTGTTTTAAGGTAGTTTCATGTTTGGAGTGGTTTGGTCAAGCGTTTTGTGGAATAACTATAATCTGTCCAGAGTTTCAGAACAGTAACACTCTTTTGAAATAAGCAAATCAGAACCATAATCAAGCACTCTTGGCCCAAAATAAATTTTTCTAAGTAGTTTAATGTGTTAGGAAGCTACCCTAAAAAGACCAAAGCATTTCTGATTTTTTTACTATTTTAAAAAAATCATACAAAAACTCTGGACAGGGAGTTGTAAGTCTCTGAGTGATGTCTAGCGTTTGTCCGATTTTCGGAGATCTAACCCTTCAAACCTCGATTTTCTTTTTGGGTTAGAAACTAGACACACATAGGCATATCGTGTCCAAATATCATCAAGATCAAACCACGGGAAGTATGTTTTTTATTTCTTTGAAGTTCTGATCTGCTCTCAGCAATTTTTAGAATTCTGCCACAACTTTGATATATCTTACAAACAATAGTCTAAATGATCTCTCCATGACCTAGGACTTAAACCATGTGTTAATAATGATTTGTTAAGCTTAAATACAGAGGCTAAATGATCCAATCTAAGGAATAATACAATAGCTTATTCTTGTTCATGTAATCATGCACATTCATCCATATAGATCGGTATTAGAATTTATAATTGCGTCATTTCCTCTACTTGATAGAATTAAGCTAGACAGTTAGGGATAATTATCCGATATTATACATTCTTCCTAAAGTATGTGGACTAACCCTTGTTTTGCAACGCACTTGAGGTACAACTTCTCAACCCTTTCTCTAGTTAACTTAATTCCTTGATTTTTATTGATTTTATGACCTCATGCGCGACACGTTAGAATTAAGATCTTGCCTTATGTGAATATATGTGATTAGAGACCTTTTCTTAGATTTTACTTTCTATTCGTATGCATTGCACATTTAATATTCGCGGCATGGATCCCGAGTAAGTTCTATAGTTCCTTATCTGCATATCATATTGCTTGCTACTTGAATTATGTGGTTTTTGAATGATATTTAATCACTTGCAATCTTACACCCTTTAGACATGCTTTTGTAATGTATATTTATACATATGTATTAGTTGAGGACATGTATAGATTATTAATTTGATTAAAAGGATGTTGAGTAGAGGCCTATCGCAAATAGGATGAGAAGGGGTATTTTAGTCCGATGGGCTCCTTCCCTTCTCATTCCATAATCCCCGGACCTAGTTTAATCTCTGGTTTCTTAAAAGATCAGTTTTAAAATGATTTCTTAATTTTCCTTTAAAAAAATTAAGTGGCCACTTATTGTTTTATGTTTTGAAATTTGAAAAAGATTTTAAAAGAAAAGCTGTGGGTAAGGAAAAATTGCAGTATCCACAATCTGGAGACTCTGCTGGGGATTGAACCCAGAATCTCTGGTTTCGCAGACCAGAATTTCTTGATTTTGGGTTCACTCGAGGATTAGACTTGAAAAACATCCTTTTAATCAAATTAATTAATCGTTTTGTGCCTGTTGCATTTCACTTGCATGTCTCGTCAGTCAATTACACGGAACTATGAACTTGGAGGCTCGGGGCAACCAGGTCGGTCAAGTAATCATGGGGTCGTATGATCACCCTTGATCTCGTACCATGTGCTGGTATATGAAGCATCCTATCGGGTGTGTGTCAAGGGTCCCTTATTTGACCAAAACCCAGCTTTTGCATAGTAGCTTCCATAGAACCTTTCAAATCTTAGGAAATCAATTCTTGATTAGGATTTATGTGCTAGGGAGTTTTGTATGCCCAGAAAGGGATTACTTGAGATGATGACGATACTTGCTTGATGAAAGATGCATAATCTTTTAATCACCTTTTAGCAATTTCTCCTCATGTTCCATGACATTTGGAGAACATCCCGAACCTTGATTATAAGATTATACTTCTTATATCATGTTAGCTAAGCATCATTGACCTTGTATGCATCCAAATTCAAGAAAAGTACGGTGACAATCCGATCTTGTGATCCTTCTACCCAAAAGTTTTAAAATTCACTTTTGAAGAGCAAACAAGGTTTTGATAAACCACCATTCTTTATTCCAAAATATTTTTTGGTCAAGCAAAGCTCCAAACTAACCTCTGTTAAGGTATATTTTCACATGATCATCTTCTAAATAAAAAAAAATCCAAAAATTTTGGGATTTGTTTTTGGAAGAAATGCTCTTCAAATGAATTTCAAAGTAGAATTCCAACCCAATCATCTTTATTAAGAAATATTTTCACATCCTCATTTTCCTTGAGAATCATTTTTGAAAGACTTCATCATTTAAAGAAATGCTTTTCAAATGAATTTAAAGAAAATTTTTTTATCCAACCTTTGGGAGGGTAGTGAAGATCACAATGAAAGGAGAAGTTGGCACACTTGACATGGGTGAGGATCTTATGTGCTTATGTGTTTATGTGTTAGGATTAGGATTTTCTTTTCTTTGGCATATAAGATAGGCACACACCCACACATGCATTGCATCCGTGTGACATATAAAAAAAGAATTTTTAACCAAGGGTCTTTTTAAAACAAAATATATATATATATATATGTGACAAAAGGAAGCGAATAAAAGTTTTTTTAAAGGGAAAATTATACCTTTTTGTAGGGGCCAAAATAGCATCAAGTTCAAATCAAGCCTAGTTTAGGGATCCCACAGCAAGGTTAGTAAGAAGAAAAGATGCTGAAATGGAAAAAGAAAGGAACAACAAGGAAGTAGCCGGGTTGAGAACACTGGTAGAACAACAAGCAGAGCAAATGAGGCGGCAAGCCGAAAATATGAACCATATGATGGGAATGATTGAAGCACTGAATCGCCGACCACCGCCTATAATTTCACCAGTTATGGACCCGCCTCTAGGGGGGAAGGAGATTGGTTTGATGATCAGGAGGCACAGTGGACTGATGTGCTGCAGGACAACAGGGAAAGGGAGAAAGCTGATAAAGAGAGGCTACTAACCGAGAAGATAGATAAGCTGGAAAGAGTAATGCGCAAGGCTCAGGGAGTTAACACTTATTTACTAGAACTAGAAGGTTTATATAATGGGGTTTGTGAGGTACTACCTGCCGGATGCAAAATGCCAGTCTTTGACAAGTTTGATGGAACCGGAAACCCTCGAAGTCATATCCGAATGTGCATAGTCACCTTTCAGCCAAGTGGCTTAAGCGCAACCATGATGGCTGTCTTATTCCAGCAAACATTAACCGGAGCCGCACTATCATGGTACCTTACATTAGGGCTAAGCAAAACTCGGGTCTAGGAAGAGGTGATTAAAGCATTCGTGGTATAGTATGAATACAATCAGGACCTGGATGTCACAATCCGAGATTTGGAGACCACTAGGTAGGGAAACAAAGAATCATTCGCTGAGTATTTGAGTAAGTGGAGAGGAAAGGCAGCTAAGATGGTACAGAGGCCGTCCGAGAAAGACCAGATCTGAATGTTGATGAAAAACCTTCAACTTGTCTATCAAGAGAAAATGAGATTCCAGTCGATCAACACTTTTGCTGAGATATTTGATGTAGGGACTCGGATCGAAGATGCAATCCAAGAGGGAGTTATAAAAAAGGAGGAACAGCCAAACTGGTACAGAAGGTTGAACTAAAGATCCAATGGAGGACAGTCGGGAGGGCATTCTGGCCCCACCGATGTCAACGCACTGATCGGGCCAGAGAGGAAATTTGACATAACACCAAGGAGAGGGGGGACAAAGCACCAAGAAGATTCTCAGATCTGGGAGTGTCACTGTCAACTGCTCTCGATAGGTTGTTAGTCAAAGGGCATCTTCGTCAGCTGGAACCTCGACCTCTACCAAATCGGCGTCCGCCAAATTTTTAAGGGCATCTCTTTTGCAAATTCCACCAACAGAAGGGCCACTCAACGGATTGTTGCATGAGGCTAAGGCACGAAATCCAAGATCTTATTGATAATAAGGTGATATCGGAACCGCCCTCCAGAACTCTGAATGTCATAAGAAATCCACTACCAAACCACCATACTATACCACCACCACAAGGCCTCTATTTCTTGGGGATAGAAGAAACCATCTTCAATCTGTCTAGGCTAATCACTAGGGCTAGGACACCAAGAAGGCCTTATCAGCTGATGGAGAATCCGACAATCTGTACCTTGGAGGGTGCTTCGAAGGGATGTGAAGAGGAAAAAGCAAAACAGATGGATTGGTGGGTTCAGGAAATGGGCAATATAGATCAAATAGAGGATGATTTGTGGTACAAGAGTGATGAAGAGGTGGGAACCAAAAATGAGAATTTGGGAAGGGTTTTCAAGGCTGACAATTTGTCGATGAGAGAAGAAGTCAGTCATCTGACCCAGTCAGGCAGACACTTCAAGCCGCACGAACTGGAGGAAGATCACCCAGGGAGGGATCTAGACAAGGGAAAAGGAAAAATAGATGAAGAAGCAGAGGAAGACAGGGTCCTGAAACAATTGAAGAAAACTCAGGCTAACATCACCGTTTGGGACTTACTGATCGCTTCAAAACATCACCGGCAGGTAGTCTTGGATGCTTTGAACCAATCTAATGTTTCCATCAACGTAACCCTAGAAGACCTCGTGGGAATGATCAGTAGAATTCCGAATCTGGCTATTACCTTCTCATTAGATGACCTACCTCTAGGAGGGCCTGCTCACAATAAGCCATTGTATGTCACTGTAGAATGCCTGGGGAACACTGTACCTACCTGTCTTGTTGACAATGGATCCGCTCTAAACGTGTGTCTGTTCTGAGCAGCCATGTGCATGGGTTTGGATGAAGCAACATTCGTACCATCCGAGCAGAAGGTAAGGGCATACGACAACACTCAGAGAATGGTCATGGGAATAATTCTCCTTCATTTAGCTGTTGGGCCTGTGGAAAAGGAAGCCGAATTTCAGGTCATCAACATACCTGCTTCTTTCAATTTACTGCTGGGAAGACTGTGGCTAGACAGCTTGGGCGCCATACCATCTACGATTCATCAGAAAGTCAAGTGTGTCTAGAAGACCAAGGTATGTGATTTTCTCGGGGATAGTTGGGTTCGTCCGTCTGAAGCTTCATCGAGCACGCCGGTTTTGGAGGTACAATTCCAAGAAGAAGAAACAGGTCTGGGAGGGTTCGAGTTCATTAATATGTTGGAGGAAGAGAAGCCGAGAGAGTTTCTACCATTATATTTCGGTCAGTACGCGAGTCCACTGGTCGCTGGTGTCATGAAGAAGATGGGTTTCTTCTCAGGTATGGGATTGGGTAAAAATCATCAGGGTCTGCCGGAATTTCCAAGTATCGCCACTCAGACTCACACTCATGGCCTAGGCTATCAACCATCAAAGAAGGAGTTGAGAGATAAGAAGAAGGCAATTAGTGCACCATTGGATCCATACCTGAAGACGCTCAATGGGTACTTTATGAAAGAAGGAGAGGATTTCCCCTATTGTGGCTTCCCAGAATCATGCGTAGATCAGAAAGACAAGTGTATTAAGCCTGGGTTTGAGATCTTCTTCCCCCACAAATTCTCTGAGTATCAGGATCCATACCTACAGATACCCGTAAAGTCAACTACTGTAAAAGATTGGATTGGTGAGCTGGATAACTCAGTTATGAAGAACCTGTTGGGCGAGGAAAGCATAGAAGCTAAGGGAATGGGCCAAGAAGGGGTCGTGGAAGACAAGGCCGGAAAAGAACATGCTAGGGGATTGGTAGAAGAGATACAAGGCAAGGAGAATGACATGGAAAAGACCGAGAAGCCAAAAATGAGGGAGATTACCAAGATAGGGGAACTAGAAGAGTGCTTCATCACCAATCTGGGAGGAGAAAGCAAGAAAGAGTAGGTTTTTGAGTCTAGTGATAGGTATCCCCTACACCCAGAGTCTGTAATGGCCCAAATGAGGCGTCTTTCAATTTTCATGTCTGTTGTAATCACTCCAAAGAAAATCAATGAAAGCATGACTAATTCTGCCTACTCGAATGCGCTTAATGAATGTGATGATCATGAAATACCCATTGAATTGCAAAAATTAATTGAAAAAGAAAAAGAATCTGCATGTAAAATCATTGAGGACATTCTAACAATTAATCTAGGAAATGAAACTAATCCTCAAAATATCTCTATCGGCTCTACACTTAGCAAAGAAGAAAGTAAGGAATTGATCAAACTATTAAGTGAATTCAAAGATGTTTTTGCATGGTCTTATAGTGATATGCCAGGCATTGATCCGGAGATAGTCCAACATCATATCCCCCTCTTTCCCAACTCTAAACCAATAAAACAAAAATTGAGGCGAATGAGGCCAGAATGGGCACTTAAGATAAAAGAGGAAGTTGAAAAGCAGTTAGTGACTGGATTCCGAATGGTCACCGAGTATCTAGAATGGATTGCCAATATCGTACCGATTCCAAAAAAGGATGGTCGTGTTAGGGTTTGCGTTGATTTCTAAGACCTAAACAAAGCAAGCCCTAAAGATGATTTCCCTTTACCGCATATCGACATCCTCGTTGATAACACTACCTGGCATGAACTTCTGTCCTTCATGGATGGGTTCTCAGGATATAACCAGATCCTTATGCCACCCAAAGATAGGGAGAAAACCACTTTCATCACACCGTGGGGAACTTATTGCTATAGGGTGATGCCATTTGGACTTAAGAATGTAGGGGCAACGTATCAGCGGGCCGCTACTACATTATTGCACAACATGATCCATAAAGAGGTAGAAGTATACGTGGACGATATGATTGTAAAATCTAAAGAAAGGAGAGGTCACTTAGATGCATTAAGAAAATTCTTCGGGAGGTTGAGGGAATTCAGAATGAGGTTGAACCCCCAGAAGTGCACCTTTGGAGTCACTACCAAAAAATTGTTAGGGTTTCTCATTACTCAGAGAGGGATAGAGGTGGACCCGACCAAGATAAAGGCCATAGTCGAAATGCAACCGCCCAAGAACGAAAAAGAATTAAGGAAATTTCTGGGTAAAATATAGTTCATAAGCCGCTTCATCTCGAAGCTCACCTTAACCTATGACCCGTTGTTTAGGTTACTCAGAAAAGGAGAGAAATTCGAATGGGATACCCTATGTCAACAAGCCTTTGCTAAGATTAAAACCTACCACCAAAACCCACCTGTCCTATCACCACCCTCACCCGGGAGACCTATACTGTTGTACCTTTCTGTGTCCGAGGATTCAATGGGGTGCATATTGGCCCAAGAAGGGGAAGAGGGGCATGTGGAAAAAGCCATTTATTATTTGAGCAAGAGGATGACCGGATACGAGCTAAAATACTCACCTTTAGAAAAAGCCTGTTGGGCCCTAGTCTGGTGTACCCGTCATCTTAGGCATTATATGTTAGCCTTTCCCGCTGTCCTAATCTCTCGAATGGACCCACTCAAATACCTGTTCGAAAAGCCTATCTTGACCAGTAGAATTTCTCGTTAGACCATGATGCTGGCCGAATTCGATATCAGATATGTCACTTCTAAATCGGTCAAAGGAAGAGCCGCTGCTGAATATCTAGCCGACCTTGCCATAGAATCTGAGGAGAAAGAAGAGTTCAAGTTTCCTGACGAATGAGTAATGGATTTGAAAGAGGATCTATGGAAGATGTATTTCGATGGAGCTGCCAACCAACTAGTCTATGGGGTTAGAATCATCCTCGTGACACCCGATGGAACACCTACCCTGCTAGTCGTCAAGCTTAAGTATAATTCAACCAATAACATGGCCGAATACGAGGCTTGCATAATTGGGATGGAAACAGCCTTAGCTTTAAAAGTTGGAAGGATCGATGTCTTCAGAGACTCTAACCTGATCATATCCCAAGTGCGAGGTGATTGGAGGGTGAAGCATGAGAAGTTGAGGCCTTACCATGACTACCTAGAGAGCCTAAAAGTACAGTTCAAAAAGATATCGTTCTACTACCTTCCCCGTGAAGAGAACCAGTTAGCCGATTCCCTAGCCACCTTGGCCTCGATGATATAAATCAGGAACCAACCTTCATTCGAGATGATCGCAACGATAGAGGAAGGAGGTGAGTTACCTTGGTACGTGGATGTTTGGAATTTTATTAAGAAAGGAGAATACCCCGAGGGAGCTTCAGAGAAGGACAGAAAGGCGATCCAAAGGTTCTCCACCCAAATTGTGATCTATGCGGATATGTTGTGGAAGAAATCGTATACCGGGTTCAATCTGGAGTGTCTATATGGAAGAGAGGCTAGGAGGATGATGGAAGAAATACACGAAGGAGTCTGTGGGCCACACATGAATGGACATATGCTGGCTAAGAAGATAATTCAATAGGGGTACTACTGGACCACTTTGGACAAAGACTGCTGTGAGTATGTCAGAAGATGCCATAAGTGTCAGATCCATGCAAATCTAATGCATACTCCACCTTCCCAGCTCTATAGCATGACCACGCCATGGCCTTTCTCTATTTAGGGCATTGATATCATCAGTGAGATAGTTCCAAAGGCATCCAATGGACATCAATACATAATCATGGCAATTAATTATTTTACCAAATGGGTAGAGGCAGCGTCATATGCCACTTTGAAGGCCAAGGATGTGGTGAGCTTCATAGAAAAGAACATAATTTGCAGATATGGAGTCCCGAATGAGTTCATTTCAGACCATGGTAGCCATTTCCAAGGAGAAGTTATCCCACTCCTAGAAAAGTACAAGATCACACGCCACCAGTCTTCCCTCTACAGGCCTCAAACGAACGGAGCAGTAGAAGCGACAAATAAGAATGTTAAAGCAATCTTGGGGAAAATGACCGATACATACAAAGATTATCATGAGAAGTTACCATTTGCATTGTGGGGATACTGTACCTCTATAAGAACTTCCACGAGAGCTACGCCGTACTCATTAGTTTACGGAATGGAAGCTGTTCTTCCAATTGAAGTAGAAATACCTTCTTTGAGAATCTTGGCAGAGTGTGAAGTGACTGAGTTGGAATGGATGCGAGGGAGGTATGAGGAACTAATGTTGCTTGATGAGAAAAGGTTGGCTGCAATAAACCATACTCGGGGGTACCTAGAGGGGTTGAATCCAAACAACCAATCAACCTCGATCGCCTAAAAAAATACTTTGCTTGAAACCGCTTTTTTCAAAACCTCCTACCTAGATGAACTACGCTCGACCTGATTCCCACTAGGGGATACGTAGGCAACCAGCTCGGTTCGGTCATTAATAAATCGCCCGAGTGGCACCTTCTGTCAAGCCTTAAAACTGAACTACTATGGACCTGATACCCACTTGGGGATAAGTAGGCAAGCTCTCAAAAGCCTTCGGTCCATATAAAAAGAGCCTACGCCAAACTAGGGGCAAACTCCCGTTTGCCCGAAATCACTTCAGAGCCCCATAACTAGGGGCAAACTTCGTTTGCCAAACCGAAGAACTCAGATAATGTCTAAACCCATCTCTGGATCTCCTGGTCGTCAAAATAAGTAATATAAAAGAACAAATGAGGATTCATGGTATAGGATGATTAAATTTTCAAGCAAGGATTCAAAACAAAGTAACAAAAGCCGAAAAGAGATTTTGAAAGGAGAATTTTTATAACTTAAAGAAAAACTGAAAGAGTGAATACATTGATTAAACATGCTAGAGCATGCCCTTTTTAACATAAAAACATTTTCTGGAAACGAAAGAAGAACATCACATTCAGATGCACAATAAAGTAGACAGGATCCGTCTGAAATTTTGTAAAAATAAAGCTTCGCCCTATCTTGCTTTTATCTATGAATGTCTATGAAGTCAGTCTCTCAACTAGGGTCTGAATCTGCGAGAAGTACTCAGCAGTAGGTACGATCGAAGTAGGAATCCTCCAAAAGGGAGTAGCTACCCTGTCATGCCAAGCCTCAACAAAAGCCCTCACAGTAGAGGTGTGTATGATCGAACTCCTCGTAAAATCCACAGCAATATCTTCAGTAACATCCTGAAGTAATCCATACTGACAGACCACTCGGTCGGGAATATAGAAAGTAGTGGCGTGCAAACCAGGCGACCAGATACCAGGCTTCCCAGGAAGCCGCACTACGACAGAGCAATAAGACCAGTTTGAGCAAAACTAGCGAATATCACCAGAACCGGGGACAAATGATGAACCTCAATGCAATCGTCGGGAAGTGACCCACAAAGGTGTGAAGGATGCACGAAGAGATCCAAGCGCTCCATGAGCCAAAGCTGCAGGACGAAACGGGCTCCCACGGATAACATGGCCCCGGTGGCATGAGCCTGATCCAATTCGATAAAGGTCTTGCCAAGGACTAGCATGATGGCACTCTTCATCTCTCGTAGACCACGAGCAACGGGTATGAGGGTGTCAGAGGACGATTGGAAGAGGAAGTAAGAGAGTATGGCAATCGATAGTGCACTGCGCCGGATAATCTGATATCCGCCGTCATAGGGATTTCCCACGGGGGCATAAACTGAGGAAAGTCGCTCGAAGTCAATCTGCTTGTCACAAATAAAAGAGCTCGTAGCGTTACAGGATATGTGGAGCAGGGTGGCCAAATCTTGAACATAGCCCGCCTGCACCGGTGGAACTATCAGATCTGCAAAAGGGTTGGTGTGAAGGATAGTGCTAAACTCCTCAAATAAAGGACAGACCTCATGGGAACCAAAGCGAAAGACATGAAAGGAGGGATCCCAACACTGAATCACAGCTCGAAGCAAGCCTTCATTCAAAAACATTCGTCAGAAAGAGAAGAGATCGTTTAGTCTGAAACACTCAAAATTTAGCCTATCAATGCCCGAGAGAGAATCCATCCATGGGAAGAGGATTTCAAAGCTGATGCGGGCCATTATGGGAAGAAGTGAAGAAGAGAAAATGATGTTTTACGGAGTATTGGGGGAAGAAAGTGGTATAAATAGGAAAATAAAGCTGCCTACCTACCCGCGGTAGTCGATAAAGCTGGATGGCACTCAACGAAGTGCCGCGCGGCAGTCCATGAATGTCGTACCGTTGCGGCATTCACTGAGTGCCGCAAAAGCTTAACCAAGTGCCATTTGGAGTTTTACTTTGGCCAGGGTCTATTCATAATATTTTCAACCCACCTACAAATAGAAAACTGAAAATATAAGTGTGCGCATCATGCAACATGTATAAACAAGACCAAGCCATGGTCGCATACATCTATTTGTGCATTCATTCATTCATTCATTCATTCATTCATTCATTCATTTTAAACAAATAAAGAGGATGGAAGCATTCAAGGTTAAAATAAAAGGACCAAGCTATGGTCACGCATACGGGGAGCAATAATAAAAAACCAGAAAAGACAAAAGCAGTCATAGAGTATGTAAGGGGAGTAAGTAAAAGGTGTACGAACACCTATCCTACCAACAATCCTAGAGCTATCATCAAAATAAGTGTGTGTGTGTGTGTGTATGTGTATATACAGTCATCCCAGCATAGGTGTGTCCTCACGAACGCACAAAGATATAAAATAAAATATGGAAAAGGGCGATGTCAGTCCCGACTGTGGCCCCGAGCCTGGCGTATGACACGTCGAAAAGGCTCCTCCTCGGACTATGTCCCACTCACTATGCCTCTGCCTCTGCCTCTGCCGTCGCCAGTATTGCTCGCTCCACCTCTGCCTCTACCGCCACTAGTGCTTCCGCCATCACCTCTACCTCTTCCGGCGTCGCCGCCCCTGGGAGCTCCTCCGTAATCGCCATCGGGATCTATCCCAAACTGCCAAAGCCGCTGCTCAAGCTCCCTTACCCGCAAAGTCAGTCTCCTGGCCTCATCGTCCTGAGAAAAGGAAAGGTGAATAACATAGTCTGTTTTAAAATAAAAATGAAAAGTGTTAATAAAAGGAAGTCGACTCAACTTACCCTGGCTCTCGCCTGAGCCTCAGCAGTCACTCGCGCCCCGTCAGTCTAAGCAAAAAAATCAATGAAAAAGGATTAGTGGGAGCAGAATAAGGATGCAAGAATCAAAAATAAGGTCCTATAAGCTTACCCTCCACTCCCGGCCGTGGATCCACTCTCTAACACTATGAGCGTAGAGCTAGCCCTCCTCCGCATAGTCCTGCGGAACATGATCATACTGGAGCAGAATGACGAGAGCGCCCGCAAGGTACTAGGGGACCTCAATTGTGACCTGTTCACCATAAGAAACGGTCCAGATACTCCAATCCCAAGGCGGCAAAGCTGGGGCCCGAGTTGCAGCAGGAACAGGCTACAAGTAGAAGAAATGTAATCAATAACAAAATATTTGGAAACTCAAAAATAGAAGAAAGAGTGCAGAAACAAAAAGGACTCACCCGAGTCACTTCCATTAAAGGGAAGTTCCTCATCAGCCTCGCAGCTCAAAAAGCTGCATATCCATCAGGAGAATCCAGGAGTGTATCCATGGCCCTAATGCAAGCAGGAGGGGGATGTGGCACGAAATAATCAGGAGCCATCAGTGACTGCCTGGTCACTCTCTCGCCTAAGTACCACTCCCTAGCCTTGGGGCCATCCAATAGAATCCTCATCGGGTCATACACCCGACCACTGTATCCCATCCGGAGCCTCGAGAAGCACGTCCCTCCAGGGCTGCCACTCTACGTGTTGTACTCACAAAGTCGTCAGGAAGTTCCTGAATGAGATAAAGTCGTGGGCCCCAGTCTTCCGCCCCACTCGGTCCTTCGCCCACTTCAACCCCTGGGGCATGATGAGGGCATCTACTAGTCGCGTCCTAGGCGACATCATATGAAGATACTCGTGGAACCAAATCTACAAAGCAAGAAAGAAAGGAGTGTAAGGATCACATTCTTTTGAAAATTGATTAGAAAAGGAAATGAAATAAAAGAGAAGAGAAGTGTTGCATACCTTCCACGCCCTCCAGAAACTGCCAGTGGAAGCTGGGTGATCCCGGGATATCTCTCCCATATGTATATGTAAGATGGTCAATCCAGCACTGACCCAATTATACTGGTAGATCTGGTCCATGCGCTCCAAGGACCCTACCAGCGTCACAGAGATCCGGTCTCCCTTGGTGCTCAACAGGGAGCACCCCAGCATGTACATCAAGAAGCCCCGAGCCATTTGCTCGATGGTAAAGCCCAGCTGGCCTCTGAAGGTGTCAAGGAACCACTTGGCCGTAACCAAGGGCTCCTCCGGGACCGCTCCAAGTAGCTCCTGCACCCTGTCCCACTCAATGACTGCATCCAAATATCGTAGGAGCTCTCCTCCGAATGGGATCCCGGTGATCATGCTGAAGTCCAAGGGAGTCATCGTCATCTCCCCGAAGTCAAAGTGAAAGGTGTTGGTGGTATCCCACCACCTCTCCGCTAGCTCGTGGATCTGTCGCAGGTCATTGGAGCTCTTCGTCAAGAGTTTGACGAAGTCCCCAAAACCTGCAGCCCTGACAAAACCCTGTACGATCTCACTAAGCTCCTCGTACCACTCAAACCCGTGGGCGAGACTGCCATGCCCCTTCAGCACCTTGGGCTGCAACTGCAAAAGAAAGAATCACAAGATTTGATGCCAGTAAACAAGAAAGAAATGAGAAGCAAAAATATGAAGAGAAGGATAAAAGAACAAAAATATATATAGATATATGAAAAAATAAAAATAATAATAATAATGAAACAGTATCTACATTTTTTTTAGATATATGTTTTGAGAATGGCGTGACCATAAAGAACGGGTGAATAAAAATCATTTTTGAGAGAACTTCACGACCGTGGACTTCACATTTACGAAAAGTTTGCAGAATAACAAAAAAAATAAAAATAAAAAGGGGGGGAAGCAGTAATATAGGATGAATGAATAACGAAAGTGTGTAGAGTACTGGTTTATTATTTATTAAGGGATGTGCGAGGTTTTGATTAACATACATCGCAATCAAAAGTCTGAGAAAAGTTAACGAAGCCGAAAGTGCAAATACAGATGGAACGCCCGAGAATTCATAAGCATAACATTCATTTTTGTACGAAGTCTTGTCCCCGCATTCATAAAGTATATAAAAAATAAGATAAAGAATACAAAGTTGAAAGAACATCGATTAAAGCATTTGAGACGTTCGAGAGCGCTACAAGCATAGCATTTGCATTAGAAGTCGCATTGATTCCGCATCGTGTTCATAAAGTTAATATAGCATAAGAATTGCAAAAGAAGAAAAGAGAGGGGCATGTTTACCTCGTGCTTGAACGCGCGGGCGGATAACTGCTCGTCTGGATCCCGGAGCAAGAGTGTAGCGTCGGGGTTGGGAGTAGTGCGGTACGTCGCCTTTTTTCTGCTACCAGAACTGCTCGCCATGATCTGTCAAATAAGAAGGGAATTCGCGCGTTTGATTCATGAAAAATTCATAAAAAACAACAAAATAATGAGAATAATTCGAGTTTTGATCGAGTAGAACTAACCTGACAAGTCCTGGCTAGATCAATACAAGCACAAAGAGAAGAGGAAAAAATTTTCTCCAGAGAGATTTCGGGTTAGAGAGAGTTAAGAGAATGAAATGAAATGAAGTGAACCTCTCGGTATAAGCCACTGCCACTCAAACGCGGCACTCGAAAACCGTGCGTGGCAGTTGATGAACTACCGTGTGGCACTCGCTGAATACCACAGCGGCACTCCGCGAGTGCCGCACGGTAGTCACGGACTACCTCAAAAGTCAGCGTGTGCCGCGCTTAAGGCGGTTCAAAGACCCTTCACTTTTCCCCCAAAATTCAAATTAGGTCCCGAAAATTGAACTTAAGCCCCCAAAATTTGCCCTCGTTGCACTTCTGGCCCTGGGGATGGTTTTCAGGACCAAATTGACTCCAAATTTTGAAATTTGAAAAAATTTTGAGTCTGTTGACTTTAAATTTTGAAAATTAAAATGACATTGAGTCTGTTGACTCCAGCTTTAGAAAATTGAAATGATTTTTGAGTCTGTTGACTTTAAATTTTGAAAATTGAAATAAAATTGAGTCTATTGACTCCAGATTTAGAAAATTGAAATAAATTTGAGTCTGTTGACTCTAAATTTTGAAAGTTAAAATGAATTTGAGTCTGTTGACCCTAAATTTTGAAATTTTGAAATGATTTTGAGTCTGTGGGCTCCAAACTTTTGAAAAATTGAAATGATTTTGAGTCCATAGGCTCCAAAATTTTGAAAATTGAAATGATTTTGAGTCCGTGGGCTCCAAAATTTTGAAAATTGAAATGATTTTTGAGTATGTTGACTTTAAATTTTGAAAATTGAAATAAAATTGAGTCTGTTGACTCCAGATTTAGAAAATTGAAATAAATTTGAGTCTGTTGACTCTAAATTTTGAAAGTTGAAATGAATTTGAGTATGTTGACCCTAAATTTTGAAAAATTGAAATGATTTTGAGTCCGTGGGCTCCCAAATTTTGAAAATTGAAATGATTTTGAGTCCGTGTGCTCCAAAATTTTGAAAATTGAAATGATTTTTGAGTCTGTGGGCTCCAAAATTTTGAAAAAAATTAAAATGATTTTGAGTCCATGGGCCCCAAAATTTTAAAAATTGAAATGATTTTGAGTCTTGACTCATCCAAATATGATTACCCCATTTTTTTAGGGTGTAACAGACTTGCACTCTCGGTTCTCGCAATAGATTTGCGTTAATCCTTGTTCTGGGAATATGACGGATTTATATTTTTGATCCTCGTAACAGATTTACGTTGATTCTTCGGAGTGTAATAGATTTGCATTCTCGGTTCTCACAACAGATTTGCATTAACCCTCGTCTTGGGAATATAACAGATTTATATTCTCGATCCTCGTAACATATTTATGTTGATCCTTCGGAGTGTAATAGATTTGCATTCTCGATTCTCACAACAGATTTGCGTTAACCCTCGTTTTGGGAATATAACGGATTTATATTCTCGATCCTCATAACAGATTTACGTTGATCCTTCGGAGTGTAACAGATTTGCATTCTCGGTTCTCGCAACAGATTTGCGTTAACCCTCATTTTGGGAATATAACGGATTTATATTCTCGATCCTCGTAACAGATTTACGTTGATCCTTCAGAGTGTAACAGATTTGCATTCTCGGTTCTCGTAACAGATTTGCGTTAACCCTCGTCTTGGGAATATAACAGATTTATATTCTCGATCCTCGTAATAGATTTACGTTGATCCTTCAGAGTGTTACAGATTTGCATTCTCGGTTCTCGCAACAGATTTGCGTTAATCCTCATCTTGGGAATATAACAGATTTATATTCTCGATCTCGTAACAGATTTACGTTGATCCTTCGAAGTGTAACAGATTTGCATTCTCGGTCCTCACAACAGATTTGCGTTAACCCTTGTCTTAGGAATTTAGAAATGCATTTTCTCGACCCTTGCAAACGAATCTTTGCATCGGTCAACATTTGGTAAATCTTCTCTGGCTAAGCGCATCATGAAATATGTGTCACATATAGAAAAGACATGACATACAGTAAGCATGGCACTTGCTCGGTCGAGTTTATTTAAAAAATACCATTACATGAGCATGTGCATCATGACAGGATATGAGCATTCATCCGTATGATTACTTGTGCTTGTGTATGCCTAACTCCCGCCCGAACTGCATCTTGGTCTGATTCCTGAGGGGATTCGTAGGCAGCTCATCATGGAGCACGACCAATTGGAATTTTGTTGAGCGATGGCTTTCTTTTGCATCGCATTTTGGTTTTTACCGGAACCCAACTGTTTGGTCAAAGGCTTGTCTTCACATAGGCTTCGACGTTCACTTGTGGTTTGCGTTGCTCCACAAGCTCCATCGAAGAGGGGCAAACTGTAGACACCACAATTTTGACCAAACGTTGAGTTAAGGGGAGTGATACCTCCAAGACCCGATGATGACAACATCCGACCAATCTAGGACTTCCAAAGATGATTCAAGCTCTTCAAAGGACTATCCAACTCTAAATGGAAAGTAAAAAGAGAAAAATGGAAAATAAAGCCCAAAACAGTACTTGACCTCTTTTACGGCAGTCACGGGTTACCGCTGCGGTACTCCCTAACTGCCGTAGCGACAGTCAGTAAGCGCCACAACGGCAGTCACCAATTATCGCATTTTTACATCAAGTGCCGTAAAAAAATGGATTCCCAGAAAAGACAGTAGTCCCTGGAGTTGTCTGCGGTATTCAATGAATGCCGTTCCGGCTGTTAGTGAATGTCGCGCCAGCATTCAGTGAATGGCGCAGCGGCATTTACTGAGTGCCGCTACCATCTCCGTTGAGTGCCACATTTTTGTAACAGCCAGCTGTTATACAGCACATTTTGTACTATCAAAAGGATGCCTGAATTAGGGTTTTCTGCTCTAAAATGACTGAAATACCCCTCCAAATTTGTCTAGAAATAGAGGATGAATATCCTATTGCAAGGGGTTGGATAGTGGTTTTAAGGTTGGATTTTCTTTGAATTTAGAGGTTATATTAGTGTTCTTCTTATCTTAACTTTCAAAATTCTTCTTAAAACACAATTAGGAGTGAGTTTAGAGGAGTCTAAAGAAGGAGTTGTGTGAATTAAAGTTTGAAGAGCTTGATTAGTCTTTGGAAGTTCCTCACCACCACAAGTTGAGGATATCTTTGGAAGTAGACTCTAAACTAGTTGGGTTTAATTATAGTTCAATCATAATATACTTGAAGTCTTGGAATCTTCTTTTTTTTTTTTTTTTTCTATTAGTTTTTGAGATTTATAAGACCTTCAATGCCTTACATGAATCCTTAGACTTGAAACCCTTTAATTCTCTTGTAAGATGATGATTTACAAGGAAGTTGAAGTTGATATTAGTACACTTGATTAATAAATCTAAACATATCTCCATGGTTTAGATTTGTTATGTTTAGGTCTCATGAAATTTCTCCATATTTCTTTGAGACCTTCAAGATATGAATGTAGTTAGTCTCCTATGACCATCAAATGGTAGGAGAGGTGGTATGGTTCAAGCCAAGTCCCATGGTTCAAATTAGTTAACAAAGTTGTATTTGAATAAATGATGCAGTGAGTTCACAATCCGTTTTTGATCATATATTTTTAGTTGAACATTGAGCCGTTAGAACTGAATGAAACCAACGGGAAAGTGTTTATAACTCAAGTTCTACCACTGCAATTTTTGTTTTAAGGTAGTTTCATGTTTGGAGTTGTTTGGTCAAGGGTTTTGTGGAACAACTATAATCTGTCCAGAGTTTCAGAACAGTAACACTCTTTTGAAATAAGCAAATCAGAACCTTAATCAAGCACTCTTGACCCAAAATAAATTTTTCTAAGTAGTTTAATGTGTTAGGAAGCTACCCTAAAAAGACCAAAGTATTTCTGATTTTTTTACTATTTTCAAAAAATCATACAAAAACTCTGGACAGGGAGTTGTAAGTCTCTGAGTGATGTCTAGTGTTTGTCCAATTCCCGGAGATCTAACTGTTCAAACCTCGATTTTCTTTTTGGGTTAGAAACTAAACACAGAGAGGCATCTTGTGTCCAAATATCATCAAGATCAAACCACGGGAAGTATGTTTTTTATTTCTTTGAAGTTCTGATCTGCTCTCAGCAATTTTCAGAATTCTGTCACAACTTTGATATATATTGCAAACAATAGTCTAAATGATCTCTCCATGACCCAGGACTTAAACCATGTGTTAGTAATGATTAGTTAAGCTTAAATACAGAGGCTAAATGATCCAAACTAAGGAATAATACAATAGCTTATTCTTGTTCATGTAATCATGCACATTCAT
Source organism: Hydrangea macrophylla (assembly GCA_033977485.1). Taxonomy (NCBI): domain Eukaryota; kingdom Viridiplantae; phylum Streptophyta; class Magnoliopsida; order Cornales; family Hydrangeaceae; genus Hydrangea; species Hydrangea macrophylla. The sequence continues at coordinate 3,240,465 of CM066990.1, read as the reverse complement.
CCATATAGATCGGTATTAGAATTTATAATTACGTCATTTCCTCTACTTGATAAAATTAAGCTAGACATTTAGGGATAATTATCTGATATTATACATTCTTCCTAAAGTATGTGGACTAACCCTTGTTTTGCAGCGCACTTGAGGTATAACTTCTCAACCCTTTCTCTAGTTTACTTAATTCCTTGATTTTTATTGATTTTATGACCTCATGCGCGACACGTTAGAATTAGGATCTTGCTTTATGTGAATACATGTGATTAGAGACCTTTTCTTAGGTTTTACTTTCTATTCGTATTCATTGCACGTTTAATATTCGCGGCATGGATCTCAGGTAAGTTCTACAGTTCCCTATCTGCATATCATATTGATTGCTACTTGAATTATGTGGTTTTTGAATGATATTTTATCACTTGCAATCTTACACCCTTTAGACATGCTTTTGTAATGTATATTTATACATATGTATTAGTTGAGGACTTGCTTAGATTATTAATTCGATTAAAAGGTCGTTGAGTAGAGGCATATCGCGAGATAGGATGAGAATGGGTGTTTTAGTCCGATGGGCTCCTTCCCTTCTCATTCCATAATCCCTGGACCTAGTTTAATCTCTGGTTTCTTAAAAGATCAGTTTTAAAATGGTTTCTTAATTTTCCTTTAAAAAAATTAAGTGGCGACTTATTGTTTTATGTTTTGAAATTTGAAAAAGATTTTAAAAGAAAAGCTGTGGGTAAGGAAAAATTGCGGTATCCACAGTAACAGACTACTTTATTAAGTTAAAACAGACCAAAATCTAACCTTGAAGATGACTTCGAAGGTATTCTACTTCTAAATTTAAGTGCCTAGATAGAAATATAGTAAATGTATTGAAAGATATATGTTGATGTTGATCAAAGGATCCCTTTTGAACACAAAATCCTTCTATTTATAAACGTCGAGGCATTTGAGCAGTCTTGTTTGAATGTTCCCTCTCCTTTTCAAACAGGTAACTGCTCTTACACGTGGCATATCCTTGAATTGACACCTGCTCTTTCAGTTATTCCACAATGATCAACACATGTCCCTTGGTAGTTAATTATTTTGAACAAAATGAATCAGCGAAACTGTTCATAACTGCTCCTGCGTTATATCCAGTTCAACCAACTATCCCGCCACGTCAAATCCCACGTAGCATCCTCACATTGGCTAGATATTTTGATCATAAATAATATTACATATATTTAAAGCATAGGATGTGATTTGGGGTGTGGTTGGAGGAGTGGGTTAGCATTGTTGGGAATGGAATGCTCAAACATCACCCACATGACCCAAGCGACTCCCATTCGGCTACGTTATTAGCTCATGGCAGTTGCGTAGCCAGTGAATTTTTGTGTGGTGTCATTCTATAACTTAAAGTCACACCACAAAATATGGGCACAATATTATGTAATTTGATGAACATCTAACATCACAAAAATATTCGGTTTAGAATCTTAGATTATAGAATGACACTACTAAATGTGGGTGTTGGTTAAACAAACACAAATTTTTTAGTTTGAACATAATTAAATTACAAAAATTGACACCCCTCTCTTTTTTTTCATTTATTTTGATTAGTGGTTCAACTTGGAAAATAATACTCCCTCTGTCTCATATTTAGAGTCCTTGATGCCATTTTTTGATGTCCCATTTTAAAAGTCCTCTTTGAAAAGTCAAAGTACTTTAATACACACTTTCCAAATTTGTCCTTTATTATATCCAACTCATCCCTCTTTTTTTTTTGATGTGACACTATAATTTTGAATTTCAAAAAGGGCAATATTGGAAAGTTAAAAATTTTACCAAAATCAAAGTTATCCCCTTAATAAGTTGGAATTTCCAAAAGAGACTCTAAATATGGGACGGAGGGAGTAATTTTTAACGCATTAAAATGTGCATATGATGTGTTTTTTTTCTAAATTCCAGTGAGTTCTATTAAGCTCACTTAACTACGTGTAGCCCGGTCAATGCCTCATGGTCATGAGAGATAACTTGACTACAGGGCAGTACATTGTTACTTGGGAAGTTGGGATAACCCACATTGTCCAAAGACCATGCAATAACTTCGTCTTACACGATTAGAATAAGTGACAAAGCAATTCTTGGTTGCTTGCACGCGCTGTATCTAATGAATTTACACATCAATAATGATAGGGACACACCAAACGATACATTGTGTTTTAAATGTATGTATCCGGTATTGTTTGTATTTTTTACACTTTTTTGTGCATCACCTATACAGCAAGTACATGCATTTAAAGCTGATGTGTCGTTTAGTGTGTCATTTGATGTGTATCCTTATTATTTTTGTCTACACATTCAACAATGCTAGGTACACACCTTCAATCACACTCCAAACCACAACCATGCTTTAAATGCATGTACCTTATTCTTCCCAAAAAAGTGTGGGCTGTGTGAAAAATCCACAAAGCACAAGATACATGTATTCAAAGCATGTGTTGTGATTTTTGGTATGGTTAAAGGTGTGTGCTTAGCATTATTATTACACATTAGAGCAATTTCCACGTGGTGGGTGGCATTCTATTGGTTGATCGACGTAAACCAGGGGCTATTTTTATCCACTTATTATAAGGGTTGCTTGGAACATTGGAAACAGTCAAACGGGAACAGGTTCAGGTCTTAACCACCTTTTGGAAGCGTTTAAAGCATTTTCTAGTAAAACTAGGGTCCCGGCACGTGTAATGTCCGTGCCAATCTTCTTTTATTAACTGTTTTTTTTTTTTTTTTTCTGTTTTCATCATTTGGTATTTTAAAGGATGTGAGTTTATTATTTGTATGCATTTGAGTATAAGATATGGATATAAGTTTATTTTATTTTTATCCATTTGAGTATAAGATATAAATTTAGTATGAGATTTGAGTACAAGTGAATTTTGGTATATTAACGACCAATTCCTAAATATATAAATTTTAGAGTAGAAGTTGACAAAAATGTAAATATTAGTGATCAATTCGTAAATTGCCAATAAAATAGCCACTTTTTTTTTTCTTTTTTTGAAGTGAATAATAAATATCCCAAAACTTGCTCACCCAAATGCAATTACACATATTACAATATATGAATCCTAAATTTGAGAGAAGAAGTTGACCAATTTGTAAATATTAGTGACCAATTCCTAAATAGTCGCCAAAATATCCTTAATTTTTGACTTTTTTTAAGTGAATAATAAATATCCCAAAAATTACTGACACAAATGTAATTAGACACAAGACTGTTGATTGAAACCTCATTATTATATTAAATAAAATTTCAAAAGCTGACCTAAATGTAATAATAATCTGAAATGACATAATTATCCTCACATAAATCAATGTATCATTATGATATACATGTAATTAAGGTATAGTGAAGAGGTATTATGGTCTTGAGAAGATGCAGAAGGGCAGTATAGTAATTGACTAAGTCAGGTTTCCAATGCTAGATTCTTATATATATATATATATATATAAGATTTGATAAAGGTCTCAATTTTTATCTAGTATTTTTAAAGAACCCAAGATTTTTTTTTATATGATAGACAATTATTTTTTAAGTAATGATTTGCTTTCTAATTTTTGTTGGGATAATAAGAGATATATCCCTTGTCAACTAAAAATTTAATAAAAATTACCTTTAATATCAGCATTTAATCAAAAGTCATTTATCTTTTACAAAAGGACAAAAGTGGCATACACCCAAACATTTCTCACATTTCCCACACTTTCCAACTATCCACGCGCCAATGCTTCTTGCAGCTGCTCATACGGTGAGAGCACTGTACTGTATGATATCCCTATTTCCAAAAATATTTTGCACATTTAAACATCCATAACTTTTGACCTACAACTCTGTTTTTCTCAATTTTTATACTATTGAAATCGTATCGACGATAGCTACAAAACTAGTACCTTTGTTGATATGTTTTGAGCAAAAAAAAAAAATCAAAAATTTACTTGCCTTGTGTGAAATTTTCACAAAACTTTTTTTAACAATTTGACAAAGTTATTTTGTGAAATTATCAAATTTCAAAAACTTTTTTTTTAATCAAAATTTCTTCAAATTTCACAAAACTTTATTTTGTGAAATTTCACAAATTTGTGAAATTATCAAATTTCAAAAAACTTCTTTTTTTTTTTTTCAAAATTTCTTCAAATCAAAATAGAGTTTTGTGAACTGTGAAATTTCACAAAACTCTATTTTTTTTTTCAAATTTCTTCAAATTAAAAAAAAAATATTTTGCTCAAAACATATCAACAATGGTACTAGTTTTGTAGCTCTCGTCGACACGATTCCAGCGGTATAAAATTTGTGAAAAATAGAGTTGTAGATCAAAAGTTATGAAGGGTAAAAGTTTTAAAATATTTTTTGAATTAAAGAATGTTACAGTACAACCACTCATACGGTGTGAGTGGCTGAAATGTTTGGGGCTCTCTTAGCCATGCGTGTGGGGCAAGCTTGGACCTTCATCACCAAATTGGTAAGAGGGACTTTTGACTAATGTATAGAAAAAGCGGCTCCTTTGAACTTTTTATTCCTTTAATTAAGGATTTGGGGCTAATTTATCGATTTTTTTTTCCTAAAAGTGCTTCTCAAATAATGTGACAGTAAGATCAGATCTAATACAGTGAGAACAGTTGAATTTTGATTGGAAGTTATTTTTCTGGCCCCACTGCCACATCATCTGAGAAGCAGTTTTAGGATAAAAATTTGAGAAGTATAGCATTACTACTTCTCAAATTTTTATCCCAAAGTGCTCAACAAATGATGTGATGATGAGGTCAGCCTTAATATCAATTGAATTTTGATTGGAAGTTGTTTACTTGGCTCCACTATCACGTCATTTGGGAAACATTTTTAGGATACTCCCTCCGTCCCATTTTATGTGTCCCTCTTGGGGAATTCAACTATTTAAGGGGACAAAAAGAATCTACACCTACTTTCCACAATTGCCCATAATCATTGCACTTTTTTTTTTTTGGTGTTGATTGCAAGGAATGGTAGTTTGGAAATTTAAGTGAAATTTGCATACTAATTTAGAAAAATGGACAATAATTTTAGGACATCCCAAAAAAAAAAAGAGGAACACATAAAATAAGACTGAGGGAGAATAAATTAAAAAAATATAGTATTACTCTTTTAAGAAAGATGACAGGCGTGACATTAAATGTCATAAAAGAATTAAACATTAGCAAAATAGATGAATTTAAAGTATCGATTCATTTCTCAACTACAAAATTATCTCTTTACATTAGCCAACCACTCGGTCGGCTAATATGAGAATTAGTGTTATATTAGTTCAATAAAGAACCAAATTTATTTAATAATCCAATTAAGTGGTAAAAATAAAAACTTTCAGTACTTATGTTTGGGAGGTTAAGAGAGAAAAGAAAAGAAAGTCATAAGTGAAGAGAGAAAAGGAAAGAAAAGAGAAATGAAGATGGTTTCTTTCAAGTTGTTAGGGAGTTTAGGAGAGAAGAGAAAGTTACTTTCTTTCCTCTTGTTTAGGAGTTGCAAAGAAAATAAAAGAATAAAATATTAGCCTTCTATCTATCAATTCTACCTTATTGTTTTTGCAAAGGGAGAATGAGAGATAACAATAAAGAAGAGCAGGAGAGTACCCAGAAGCTTGTGGGAGACGTGCTTGTGATTAACGTAAGTTATTTTTATTTGCAGCAGTTGTGTCACACCCCAACCCGCCCCCGCGGGCTAGGATACGTGTAACAAAGCCAACAAACAAAACAATCATTTTTAACGTTCAGAAAATAACATTTTAAAGTGAGATACCAAAGATAAAATAGCTTTTTATCAAATAAAATAATAAAAAGAAATAAAATAAAGTTTTAAAATCATTAAATGGTACTTGGACAGAGTTCCCCCTATTACAGCACCATTTCCCCCTGTTAAACAAGAATTGAAATACCAAAATATCACCCAAAATACTTGAAAAATACGTTAAAAACTTCAATCCACAATTTATATTACAAGGATTTAATAAAAACTAAAACATAAACTTATCTCCAAAATTCAAACACTAGGAATATAACTACTCATCTAAACTCATTTACATATAAACATATTACACAAAAAAAAAAACAATAATCTCGAGCCATCATAGAACCCCCAAAATTCAACGCTTCTCACTGTGATGTTCGTCCGAACCTGCGTGGTCATTAGCCACAAATATTGATTAAGCTTTTCGCTTAGTGAATACGTAGTGCTAATCATGCAATTGGAGTATTTAATGATTCATAACACCAATTAAATATTCACATCAATATATGGTCGCAAGTGTGTCAAGTAATCAATCACCATCGTATTGGACCCCTTATCCTGGGCCATTCTCACTTTGTCGTCGTTTTAAAAGCGATATCACACACTCTCATATGACCGTAGTCAATTCGTTGTGGTCGTCACAACCGTCCCCTTTTCTCTGAGAACTTTATCATCATCCCCATTTTCTCTGAGAAATGGGCGTCCCTTATATACGGGCTAAATAATGGTGATTATCAATTGACACCCTTTGTCCCAAATAAGCACATAAGCAATTCAACATGTCAACATGGCAATTTCAACATTTTAGACATGTTAAATAATAAATTATCACATGATTTTCTACTTAATCATAAATTAAGCATTCTAAGCATTTAATAACAATTAAAAGACATTAAACATCCAATTTTGGGATTAGAACACTCACCTCACGAATAAGTCCCAAATAAGCCTAGAAATCCCAACCTCCTTCGCAAAACTAGCTCTAGATACTCCCAATGATATTCTTACATATATATATCACATATATGTATCACCCATTAAAATGGGTCACGGAAAAACATTACCAAAATTGAAAAAGAAAGACATAGAAATAACCCTCTCACCTTCACGAGTCCGAATATGGCTTCGGTTCGCGAAATAGAGGTCACACGGCGAAGCTACGGCGACAAAATGGCGTGAAACCCTTTTTTTTTTTCTTTTACCCGGTGAACCTACTGTCTGTAACTTGTTTTGACTTCCTTTTTTTTTTTTGATACTCAGCCGACTTAACATATCCTTATACTAAAGGATATGTTAAAATTTTGTCATGTTTTCATTTGTACCCCCATAAGTTTTTAAAGTCCTATTATGAAACCCCTTAACTTTATATTATCTACCAAATATTTAAGTGGGTATGTGTTTATGTCACATATGGGTCCCAAAAGTGGTCCCAAATATTTTATAAAGTTGCTAATTAGCCTACTAATTATGAATCATATTCCAATTCGCCCTCACACGGGTACCCAAACTGGCACCATAAAAGGCTACAACTAACATTAAAATATTAAAAACAATTTAACAAATATTCATTTAATCACATAAATGCAACTAAATACAATTTATCTAATCTAGACCTCCCGTGGGTCTCACGTCATATCTATCAAACTGTGCCCTTTATCAAGCACTTATCACATCGGGGTAACTGGAACTTACCCAAATATCACATGCAATTAATTATACTAATTAATGCATGAAAAGTAAATATTACTTCCATTTTCTGGGTACAGGTATTACATCTCTCCCTCCCTTTTAGGAAGTTTGTCCCCAAACTTTTCTTACCTCAAGTGTCAAATAGGTGAGGATATTTCTCTCGAATTTCATCCTCACATTCTCAAGTTGCCTCCTCTACTGAATGATTGCGTCATAACACCATAACTAGAGGAATGACTTTAGTTCTGAGCACATGATCCTTCCTATCTAGGATTCGAACTGGATGTTCAACATAAGTCAAGTCTTCTCGAACCATTAATGATTTTGGAGTGATACGGTGACTCGAATCTGATAGACAACGTCGCAACATAGAAACGTGAAACACATTATGAACATTAGCCAACTCTTGTGGCAATTCCAATCGATATGCAACTGGACCAACTCTATCTAATATCAGATAAGGCCCTACAAACCTCGGACTTAACTTGACTCGCTTACCAAATCGTGTAATGCCTTTCGAAGGCGATACTTTCAAGTAAACATAATCACCTACCTCGTATTCCAACGGTCTTCTACCTGTATCCGCGTAGCTTTTGTAACGACTTTGTGCTATTTGTAGCCGTTGTTTAACTAACTTGATTTTGTCTGTAGTGATTTGTACAATTTCATGACCTATAAGTTGCTTTTCCCCAACTTCTGTCCAACACATTGGTGATCTACACTTTCGGCCATACAATGCCTCGTATGGCGCCATACCAATACTCGTCTGGAAGTTATTATTATAAGAGAATTCCACTAATGGTAAGTGGGTTTCCCAATCTAATTTAAAATCCATAACACAACATCGAAGCATATCTTCCAAAATCTGAATAACTCGCTCTGATTGACCGTCTGTCTGAGGATGAAATACTGTGCTAAAATGCAAAGTCTTCCCCATTGCCTTTTGCAAACCTTCCCAAAACCTAGACACAAATCGTGTGTCTCGATCTGACACAATTGATACCGGTGCCCTATGTAATCTAACAATTTCTCTGACATAAAGCTTTGCTAACTTTGTCGGATCACGAGTCTTAATTGGCAAGAAATGAGCTGATTTAGTCAACCGGTCAACGATCACCCAAATACTATCATTAGACTTAGGAGACCGTGGCAAACCTGACACAAAGTCCATCGTAATATGCTCCCATTTCCATTCTGGTATCTCCAACGGTTACAATTCACCAACGGGTCGTAGATGTTCCAATTTTACTTGTTGACAAGTCGTACATTTGGCCACAAACTCGGCAACTTCCCATTTCATACCACTCCACCAATACACTTCCTGTAAATCTTTATACATCTTAGTACTCCCTGGATGTACGGAATACCTCGTATTGTGAGCTTCTTCCATAATCTTGTCTTTCAACTCTTGGATATTAGGAACACACAGTCGATTAATGTACCTCAATACATCGCTCTGAAAACTGAATTCTGGCCGTCTACCCTCAGGTAACTCTTCAACAATTTTCTTGAACTTTGGGTCCAAAAGTTGACTCACCTTGATTTCTTCGATTAAACTTAGTTGTGCTATGATAGCCGCCATTAAACCACCCTGGATTCTGGGAATTACTTCCAATTCTAGCTGTTCAAATTCTTTTACCAACTTCTCCTGGGCTGTTAAAGAATAAACCAAATTTTCTGAAAACTTTCAACTTAAAGCATCGGCAACTACATTAGCTTTACCTGGATGATATTGAATCTTTAAATCGTAGTCTTTCATCAATTCAAGCCATCTTCTCTGTCTTATATTTAGCTCTCTCTGGGTAAACAAATATTTCAGACTCTTGTGATCGGTGAATATCTCATGCGTTTCCCCGTACAAGTAGTGACGCCAAATCTTTAACGCAAAGATCACCGCTGCCAATTCCAGATCATGAGTCGGATAATTCTTCTCGTGTGTCCTTAACTGCCTCGAAGCATAAGCTATAACTTTACCCTCTTGCATTACAACACATCCCAGGCCCTGATGAGAAGTATCACTGTATATACTAAAACCTCCAGTACCCGACAGAATAGCTAATATTGGCGCTGAGGTTAGCTTATCTTTCAACTTCTGAAAACAGTATTCACATTCTTTATTCCACACAAAAGCCACATTCTTCCTCATCAATTGAGTCATCGGAGTCGCGATTCTAGAGAAGTCTTGAGCGAACCTTCTATAGTAACCAGCTAATCCCAAGAAACTTCGAACTTCAGAAACATTTGTCAGTCTCGACCAATTCTTAACATCTTCTATCTTTTGTGGGTCCACAGAGACACCATCCTTAGAGATCACGTGTCCAAGAAAAGTAACATTTGTCAACCAGAATTCACTTTTCTTCAACTTCCCAAATAGTTACTTTTCTCTAAGTCGTTGCAAAACCAATCTCAAGTGTCATTCACGTTCTTCTTGACTTCTAGAATATATTAGAATATCATCAATGAATACTATCACAAATTCATCTAGATAAGTCTTGAACACCCTATTCATCAAGTCCATAAAAGCGGCTGGTGCATTCGTAACCCCAAATGGCATGACAAGAAATTCGTAGTGCCCGTATCGAGTTCTGAAAGCTGTCTTCTCAATGTCTTCAGCTTTAACCTTCAATTGGTGATACCCAGATCTTAAGTCAATCTTAGAGAAGATTTGTGCCCCTTGCAACTGATCAAACAAATCATCAATACGTGGCAACGGATACTTATTCTTTTTAGTCACCTTATTGATCTCTCGATAGTCGATACACATTCTCATTGTCCCGTCCTTCTTCTTCACAAATAAAACCGGTGCACCCCACGGTGATACACTAGGCCAAATGAACCCCTTATCTAGTAAATCCTATAGTTGAGTCTTCAACTCCTTCAACTCTACTGGAGCCATTCTATACGGTGCTCGTAAAATTGGTTGAGTTCCTGGCATCACATCTATCCCAAACTCAATTTCCCTCTCAATCAACACACTAGGTAGATCTTCTGGAAAGTCGTCTGGAAATTCTTTCACTATTGGTATATCTTCTAATTTCAATTCAGTACCTCTAGTGTCAAGTATACTACACAAGAATCCCCGACATCCCTTTTTCAACAAACGGCAAGCTTTGACAACTGACACCAAATAAGGCGGTGATGCTACACCTGTCCCTTGGAAACAAAATACATCTTGATTGGGCAATCGAAATGTTACTCTTTTATTCTCACAATCGATAATGGCGTGATTTGCAGATAACCAATCCATCTCCAAAATGACATCAAAATATTGAAAAACCAATGGCACTAAGTCAACAGTCAAACCTCTACCATTCACATCAATCCCATAAGCTTTAAAGACACCCGAACTTACTAGTGGAGCTCCAGATGGAAGTGAAACAGACAAATCAAAATCTAGTAGTTCTAATGGTTTATCCAAATATTTAGCAAATGGGTGTGAAACAAAAGAGTGAGTGGATCCTGAATCCAGCAATACTATAGCAGGTTGTGAGCAAATAGGAAGTATACCTGAAGCCACAGTGTCAGCGGCAGTGGTCTCCCCAGGCTTGAGCTGGGAGTACCTTCCTTATCGTTGCTCCCTCCCTTGGGATTGTTGTTGAGGTGGTCTCTGGCTTGGTGCACTTTCCATAAATGAACTAGAAATTCCTAGTCCTCTCTTTGGGCAATTACGCTCCCGATGCCCCAGGTCACCACACAAATAACATCGTATTCTACTATCATCTATACCTTGTCTCGGAGTAATACTTTGTCTTGGCACATTCTGTCTTGATAGATTGGGACAATCTCTTGCCACGTGTCCTGGCCGTCGACAGTTGTTGCAAATGATATGAGATAAGTTGCACATTCCCCAATGATACCTACCACAGATCTGACACCTAGGCTTGTTGCCCCCGCTTCCCGATGAACTCCCCAAATTCTGTCTCTTGGAACTGCCCTGTCCCTGAAATTGACTACCTCCCGGTCTCTTAAATTGTTGACTTTGCCCGGATGACAATACACCTCGCTCAGCAATTAAGGCCACATCTAATACTTCTGTCACGCCCCGGAGTAGCATAAATAGAGAAAAATAAATTTCCTTTATGGGTCCATAGGGAATGACAAGTGAAAGTCACTAACATCCACACCACACAGTACTAGTCCAAACAGGAACAGTAAAACAACTGAAATATAAACACGGTTCTATCTATTACAAACATCAGAGTACGGTCCACAGGATCACAACAGGTCTGGAGACAACATATGCCCAAGTACCCGTTAACTACAAAGTACAACAGTAAAAGGAAAAGTAGTAATATAACTACTATCTATCTTCAGGTCTTCAGCTAGCGTACGGATAGGCGTCAGCATAACTGGCATCAGTGGGGCCATTCTCTACGTAACTCCCTTCAGGGTAATCGTTATCGCCATGAGTTCCGTCATCTGCATTGTAAAGGACAGGGTAGTCTGGACGGGGAATGTCCAGGCAATAAAGGCCGTCAGCTTGTTGAAAGCTGAGTGAGCACTAACTAACACAGTCTCATAGAAATGACATAATTACCATTATGACAGTGATACTAAATATATCCCTTACTCGTTTATTCAGACATATCATTAATCGATTATTATCGACTCCCATTCTAAGACTGATTCCACAAAAATCCCAACTGACTATCTCGAACTGATTATATCAGCACAACATATCAGTGCTCTTGTTCACCGCTATACCGCTTTTAAGAACTCTTGCGAGCACCCATACATCGTTCTCATATAACGAACTGGTCCATGGATATACCCATACTCTTGTTCACCGCTTTTAAGAACTCTTACTGTTCACCGCTTTTAAGAACGCTTGCGAGTACGATACATACACAGCTCTGGTAAATATAAATCATGGGCGTGCCACATCTACTCTTGTTCACCGCTTTTAAGAACTCTTACTGTTCACCGCTTTTAAGAACGCTTGCGAGTACTGTGCACCCATAATTCTCACGATCCTGATCAAATCCTTGACATACACTTATCGGATTTAACCTGAGCGAATCATCAGCTCGACACACACAACTTTAAACATACCAATCCTCTTACTGACTCCTTTCTCACTTATCCAATACTACCCAGTATTATCATCTCAAACTTACTACGTTATCGCGTCGTACTATTACTAGCGTTCCGAACCCGACTACGTTACTCACCATGTTATCTCAATCTCATTATCGTATCCCATTACCTCCGTAATCCATAATATCGCATAATAGGAACATGGAACCGCAATTAAACAACTACGCATTATGAATTATAAACTGAAAGGAATACATTCATGTTCTGCTAGGTTCGATCGATTGAGGTCATCTCGATCGCTCGAAGAAAGTGTTGTTCGATCGATTGAAGTCTTCTCGATCGATCGAAGTGAAGGTAGTCTCGATCGATTGAAGTATTCTCGATCGATTGAACTCAGGGATGTTCGATCGGTTGAACTCAGTTCGATCGATTGGGACTCTGCTGTTCGATCGATTGAACTCAGTTCGATCGATCGAACTTCGTCTTCTACAGATTCTGCCAGTGAACGTGCAGAATGTGCTAAGGGGTGTTTGGGTTATAATTATACGTCCAGAATATGTAAAACATCATGACTAAGATACCGAGTGAGTTTGGAACTCACCAAAAGTCGTAAGGGCGCGTTTGGGTAAGCTTTAGCTCCGAAGCTTTAATGGCGGCCTCTTTCTCTCTCTGCTCCTCTCTTCGTCTCTTCTGTCTCTCTTTCTCTGCCTCTTCTTGTTCTTCTTCTTCTCCTTCTTCTTCTTCTTCTTGTTCTTCTTCTTGTTCTCTCTCCCGGATATATATATATATATATATGTGTGTGTGTATAATTGTGTATATATATATAAACACACACAAACTCACAACTCTCTCAACTCTCTAAAACTCTCACAAACTCAGCAAACACACAACATACACGAATGCAGTGTATATATAAAGAAATGGGAGTGTAGGTGGCAGCATTTGCGGGAAACTGGAATTCTGATATTTACATTCTCGATCGATCGAAGAATGCTCGATCGATCGAACTCAGATCGGTCAGTTAGATCGATTGAAAAAAAGGTTTGATCGATTGAAGTGGGGACCACGTATTTAATTTATGTCGGTAGGGTTTTCGATCGCTCGAAAAGGGTTCGATCGCTTGAACTGAAGGGTCTCGATCGCTCGAACTAGCTTCGATCGATCGAAGATGAAATTTCTTGAATGGTCAATTGAAGTATATAGAATCTCTCTGCATTAAATATTTATTGAAAATACGGGGTATTACAACTTCTGAATAAGTCGGTAGCCGGAGTGTATCCACTTTTCCCCGAATCTCATCACGGAGCCCTTCCTCGAATCGTCTTGCCCGAATGAACTCATTTGGAATAAAATCCACTACAAATCTGGCCAAACTTGTAAATTGGGCTGCGTATTCCCTAACACTCATATTACCCTGACTGAGATGAGAAAACTCTCGGGCCTTCTGATCACTAAACGATTGAGGAATATATTGCTTTGAGAACTCCTCCATAAACCAGTTCCAAGTAGTTGGTGCTCCTTGCCTTAGTACTGATGTCCACCAATTTTGTGCTTCTTCTTTCAGAGTATCGGAGGCAAACAAGACCTTCTGTTCCTCTGTACATGGCAAAACACGAAAAATTCTCTTCATATCGGTCAACCAATGGTCAGCCTTCATCGAATCAGGTTCTCCTTTGAATTGCCCTGGCTTTTGCTTGTAGAACATAGCAATAGTTGTTGATTCTGTTCTTTGTTCTGGGTTTGATGAGCTCGGTCCCTCCTCGGTAACTCGAGTTTCAGCCACTTTTACCAACTTTTCCATAACTATTTCAATTTTGTCCATACGGGCCGAAGACGGGTTCTCACCTCCAGACATCCTTGCCTGGCACCCACAACAAAGTATATACATACATGTTAATTTTAAATAAATTACAATGCATGCTAAATAACATTTTAACGCATGCTAAATAAACATGGATGCATGATCGTATTACTACGTGTCATTGTGTTCACACTCACGCATCGTCACTCATACCCAAGGCTCTAACCTATTGCTCTGATACCAAAATTTGTCATACCCAAACCCGCCCCCGCGGGCTAGGACACGTGTAACAAAGCCAACAAACCAAACAATCATTTTTAATATTCCGACAATAACATTTTAAAGTGTGATATCAGGGATAAAATAGCTTTTTATCAAATAAAATAATAAAAAGAAATAAAATAAAGTTTTAAAATCATTGAATGGTACTTGGACAGAGTTCCCCCTATTACAGCACCATTTCCCCCCAACAAGAATTGAAATACCAAAATATCACCCAAAACACTTCGAAAATACTTTAAAAAGTTCAATCCACAATTTATATTACAAGGATTTAATAAAAACTAAAACATAATCTTACCTCCAAAATTCAAACACTAGGAATATAACTACTCATCTAAACTCATTTACATATAAACATATTACGCAAAAAAAAAAAACAATAATCTCGAGCCATCATAGATTCCCCAAAATTCAACGCTTCTCACTGTGATGTTCGTCCGAACCTGCGTGGTCATTAGCCACAAAAATTGATTAAGTTTTCGCTTAGTGAGTACGTGGTGCTAATCATGCAATTGGAGTTTTAATGATTCATAACACCAATTAAATATTCACATCAATATATGGTCGCAGGCGTGTCAAGTAATCAATCACCATCATATTGGACCCCTGATTCTGGGCCATTCTCACTTTGTCGTCTCTTTAAAAGCGATATCACACACTCTCATGTGACCGTAGTCAATTCGTTGTGGTCGTCACCACCGTCCCCTTTTCTCTGAGGACTTTATCATCATCCCCCTTTTCTCTGAGGAATGAGCGTCCCTTATATACGGGCTAAATAATGGTTATTATCAATTGACACCCTTTGACCCAAATAAGCACATAAGCAATTTAACATGTCAGCATGGCAATTTCAACATTTTAGACATTTTATATAATAAATTATCACATGCTTTTCTACTTAATCATAAATTAAGCATTCTAAGCATTTAATAACAATTAAAAGACATTACACATCCAATTTTGATATTAGAACACTCACCTCACGAATAAGTCTCAAATAAGCCTAGAAATTCCAATCTCCTTCGCAAAACTAGCTCTGGATACTCCCAATGATATTCCTATATATATATATATATCACATATATGTATCACCCATTAAAATGGATCGCGAAAAAATATTACCAAAATTGAAAAAGAAAGACATAGAAATAACCCTCTCACCTTCACGAGTCCGAATATGGCTTCGGTTCGCGAAATAGAGGTCACACGGCGAAGCTACGACGACCAAAATGGTGTGAAGTCATTTTTTTCTTTTCTTTTCCCCGTTGAACCTACTGTCTGTAACTTGTTTTGACTTCCTTTTTTTTTTATACTCAGCCGACTTAACATATCCATATACTAAAGGATATGTTAAAATTTTGTCATATTTTCATTTATACCCCCATAAATTTTTTAAAGTCTTATTATGAAATCCCCTAAACTTTATATTAACTACCAAATGTTTAAGTGGGTATGTGTTTATGTCACGTATGGGTCCCAAAAGTGGTCCCAAATATTTTATAAAGTTGCTAATTAGCCTACTAATTATGAATCATATTCCAATTCGCCCTCACACGGGTACCCAAACTGGCACCATAAAAGGCTACAACTAACATTAAAATATTAAAAATAATTTAACAAATATTTATTTAATCACATAAATGCAACTAAATGCAATTTATCCAATCTAGACCTTCCGTGGGTCCCACGTCATATCTATCAAACTGTGCCCTTTATTAAGCACTTATCACATCGGGGTAACTGGAACTTACCCAAATATCATATGCAATTAATTATATTAATTAATGCATGAAAAATAAATAGGGAATTGTTATTTCCACTCCATCATTGAACTAAAGCACTCATAGTACCACTCTTAGAGCATGTGGTACCATGTATGCAATGCATGGCATGCATGGTACCACATGATTTAAGAGTGGTACCATGGAGTGCATTGGTTCAATAATAGAGTGGCAATAGCATCACCTAATAAATATTACTTCCATTTTTCGGGTACAGGTATTACAAGTTGCGACTGACGTATACAACAGTGTACTCCCTCCGTTCCAAATTGCTTGGCACTTTTGGGGAATCTAACTTTTTAAGGGAACACAATAATTGTACTTTTGTCAAACTTTTATGTTCTAACATTTCAAATTTGCCCCTCATAAATGTATTTAGATTAGTTGGGGGTGTGAAAAAAGAAAGGGCAAAACAAGAAAAATTCAAAATTTATTGTGTTGACTTTTCAACATGGACTACAATTTTGGGACAACCCAAAATAGAAAAAAAGTGCCCAACAATTTAGGACATATTATATTAGCCCTAGGACTTGGATGAAATTTAAATTTGTTAAGAATTAAATAATGGGCGTTATGGGTATTAATAAAAAATCATTAATCTTCACTTTCTTTTCTCTCCATTTCTTCCCAATTTAAAGAGAAAGAAATAGAAAGAAAGTGGGGGTTACTTTTCTCTTTTTCTCTCCCTTTATCTCCTCACTACAACTCCCAAACGAAAGAAAGTGAGGTAATTTCTCTTCGTTTCTCCTCATTTTAAAACTTCCAAACATAGTGTTATTTGTTTGTAGTGCATTTGATAATGTATCACTTAATTGAAAAAGCAGCCACAAACTCACTGAAAACTTTGAGTAGAAAAATTCTACTGAAAATATTCACTGAATGCAGTCTATTTCAGTACTTGAAACACTGTTTTCGGTATTGCAAATATAATCGCTTAAAATTTTCAGTACTTAAAATTCAAGCACTTAATTTCAGTCCTTAATTTTTAGTTTTATCAAACATCCCATAGAGTTTTTGGGTACATAATTATACAATTACAAATACGAAACTGTTCAAAACTGGTGTTCACGGAACCAGTTGTATTCTTTATCCAAACTACTAGTCCCTCCATCCAATTTTATGTCTTTTTGGGGAATCCAATATATATATATTTCTTTGATACTTACCTAGATCCGGGCCAGATACACACATAGCCCATACTCATACACACCCAGTTCCAATCCAACCCCAAAGCCCCACACTGGCTCATAACAAAGCCCAACAAGGGCCACTCATTCTGACTGAAGAATAATTAGAGGGTAAGTAACTAGAATTTCCTATGGGGCTTCGAACCCTCTCCCTTCCCACTGACTATGCCAATTGGGCTATAACTCGTTCGAACAAAGAATCCAAAATTTTAAGGGAATAAAATGATTGTACTTCACATGAATATAAATAAGTGACTTTTTCTTAAAAAAAAAAAAAAATTTTAATATTGCAAGTGGACAATACTTTGGAGGTTCCGAAATAGTAACGCTATGATTGGGAGTTTAAAAAATGAGAGAAAAGAAGAGAAAGGGAGAGAAAGTACCTCACTTTCTCTTGCTTTCTCCAGATTGCGAGTTTTAATAAAGAGAGAAAAGAAGAGAAAATGAGAGAAAACTAGCCCCACTTTCTTTCAATTTCTTTCTCTCCAAATTGGGAAGAAAAGGAGAGAAAAGAAAGTGGGGATTAATTAATATTTCTTAATACCCACTATACCCTTCTAGTTTAGTCTTACCTAATTATAATTCCATCTAAGTGGGGGTAGAATGGTAACTTTATTTTATTTTCTTTTCTTTTCTTCTCAACTTGCAATCAAGGGGAAAGAAAGTTACTTTCTCTTCTCTCCTCAACTCCCAATCAAGATGAAAGAAAACTCCATCATTTCTCTTCTCTTCTTTTCTCTCCTTACTTATACTTTCCCTTCTTTTCTTTTCTCTCCTAAACTCCCAATCATAGCGTAAGGGACAATTAAACTGGAAAGGAGGGAGTAGATCTCACAAATAAGAGGTGGGGTGGGGTGGGGTGGGGTGGGTTGGGGGGTTTGATATTGTTTCCACGCGAGAGAAGATCGTAGAAGATCCCTGGAAGGAAGATCTCTCATGGCGTACGTCGAGAGAGGTGCTCTCTCTCTCTCTCTCTCTCCCCTCTGCACTTGTGTAGAATGAACAGAGGAATTGGATATTTCTTTTGATAATTTAGGGGTTTAGTTTTTCTTTTAATGATTTCAATATCGACCCATCAAAACATGCCTTTGATCATCTGAAATTAGGGCTTCTTTTAAAACTTTCATGATTAGTATGAGGTTGATTAATTCATTAACCGTGGATTGTTTCTAAGCTCGAAACAATGTAGACATCGCAACCACTCCCTGTTTGATGTTGTAATCGATGTTTTTTGTTCTATCTTTATTGAATTTCCACTATGTATCTTAACTAAATATGCTTAATTGGGTTTTGATAATATTCTACCGTATTTGCCCCTTGTGGTAACTGGTAGGTTCCTTAACCATCTCTGTTCTTTTGGGAAAGTCAAAAACTGGACCAGGTTCAGTATAAGTCTAACTTTTTTTTTTTTTCATTAAATTAGAATTAAGGTAATGTAGGTTAGCTAAGAATCAATTTTAAGAGATTTATTAGATTGAGCACGAACTCCTATGCAAGAAATTCACACTCACCGAACACTTGAATTTGTAGAACCAGTTCACTTATTAACTACGAAAACAGTGCTTTGTGTTCACTTGCAATTTTGTTTGGTTGTGTGTGCGTGCGTCCTAGAGTCCTAAGACTCAAAGACTGCGAGGAATAGATCCCTAAATTTATGAATTGAGCACCTTAACGACTTATCTAACGTTTGTGAGAGTAGCAGGGATGAAACCCCTCTATATATCTGTATCCACTCTGAAGCCAGTACGTTTAAAATGACTATAAAAGCAAAGACAACAATGCATTCAAAATACATCCGTAACGATGAACACCTTCTTCATTGATGATGATATAAAAAATACAGTGATATAACAGTAATCCTAAGACTAATTACACTGAGAATGAGAGAACTCACAAAGAAATCAAAAGCACGTATGAATGCTCGAACATAAAATAACTGCTCTGTGTTGAAGTGGAATATTTGTTAGCAACTGTATTGTTTTCTTCACTTGGCCTATGTGTTAGCAACCATATTGTTTTCTTCACCTGGCCTATTTACAGTGGCCGGGGAAAAATTGTCTAGTAATCGCTCCCAGTACTGGTCAATTGGCTCTTGATATCGAGGATGTCTGCAACTACTCGGCCATCGCGCACGTCCCTCAATTTTGCATGCAGTTGGTCACCCACGAACTTCTCTTAACCGTCCTGAACTTACTTAGCGGCCTTACCAATTGATCTTCTCTCCCTGGCCTAGTGGCCGTTTTCCACCGTGTGGGTCTTCTATGACTTCATCAGTTCCAGGATGTTAAGGTGTTCGCCTAGTATCAAAGGGCTCTAGCCTTCGGGCTTCAAGGCTGATGTTCTCCTGTTATGATCGTTGAACCTTTTCATACTCCCAGCCTTATCTCTCCTATGATTCTATTCCAACTACGGGCTTCAAGGACGATGCTCTCAAGTCATCTATCACCATCCTTATATGCCTAACAGATCTGCTGGCTTGTCTATAAGAAGCGGGCTTTGTGACGCAGGACACGTCAAGGAATTGAAATTTTGATGGATTTGATAATGAACAATGACGAAAAATACGAAGAATAGATAAAAATCTTGGAGTCCACCAAGAAAAGAGAAAGAACTTTTGGAATGCACCAAGATCTATTGGAGTCCGCCAATACCTTGAAAGCTCTCAAAGGAAAAAACTCAATAATTTTTATTCATAATCATAAGCTGTCGAATACAATACTGTACCACCTTATTTATAGCTAAATAAAAGTCTCCTAATTTATGGAAACTCGCTAAAAGATTTAGCAAAATTACAATCTCCTAATTTTGAGAAATATGATATGATAAGATTTCTTAGAAATATAGTTTCCTAAAATTAAAATCTCCTAATATATATTATTCCTTAAATAAAAATTCTTACTATATAGAAATAAATAAAATAACTAAATACAATTGCCTCCCGAGTCAAATATGTAAATCACAAAATTGCCCTTTTGTTCCCTATCAACTCTCCTCGTCTTCGAAAAACTCGACTCCGGTGAGTTAGTAGGATGGTTAAGCTGGGAAGAACGAAGAGCGCTCGCATGATGACAAACTTTCTGAAAATGAGCAAATGTTTGGATCAAGACTGTAGAAAGCATTACTCCATTCGGAACACCCGCGGATGAAGTAAAGGGTGGCAACTTGAACTCCACATAAAAATTCAAATTAGTAACCATATTTAATGACAAGTCATAAATTTGCTTTTAAGTCCTTTGGAGGGTTACTACAAACATGATTAGGAGGTGGAGTAGGTGGGGAAACAAGGATCACAGTTTCCATTTTTCTTTGAGAGGTCAACGGAGGAGGAGACTGTGGGGTTGAAGGGACAGGCGGTGTAGGCATTGGGATGATAGCAAGATTATTTGGAACATCGTTAACAAGTGGCTTATCATCATGCTTCTCTTCAGGTTTCTCGTCGTGACAATCGATTGACACGCTAGGGACCTCAAGTGGTTGGCCCAGTGTATTCACAACGGGTTCAAGAGACACTTTAGCTCACAAGTGTTGTTTTTCTCAATTTGAGCATTTGTTTGCTCACGGTTGACAAACAAATTTTGAAGGAGTTTTGCTAGGTCATTGATGTGATTGGAGGAGCTGGGTATACTAGAAACCTGGAAAGTGAACTTACGCTTCACAGATTTTAGCAGAATGCTCTTACCATTATAGACAAAGTGATAGGAATTATCATCTTTTTTTCACATTATAATCAACAATCCAATGACGACCGAGAAGAATATGACTCACACCTACATTAATAGGCAAGATGTCATACCATATATTTTCTTAGTATAGGTTAGCCATTCTGATTGGTACTAAACAACGTTCAATGACATAAAAAGTAGAGTGATCGTCGAAGATAACCCTATGTGGTAGTGAGTGCGGAGAAACTGGAAGGTGAAGTCGGTTAATGGTGGACTCCGAAATCACATTCATAGGAAATCTTTCATCAATAACAAGTTTACAACCTATGTTTGGGCATTGGACGACTGTAAGAAAGGTACTAGAGACTCGGGCGGGACAATAAATGGTGCAGGACTCATAATAACGAGACATTTTTAGTACAATTGAAAGGACCTTTATATGCAAAATTAAGTGACTCTTCAAATAAATTAGGTACTAATCAAATTTTTGAAAGGAATGCGTGTACCTCCAAAGTGAAGAATCTGATGAATCACTGAGCCGATGTTGCGCGGTGTAACCTTCGATAGCTTCAAAATCCAATTGTCAAATCTCCAATTTTCAATGTAGCGGTAAAATAACATAAGAAATTTCCAAAATTATTTTATTTATTTATTATTTTTAATTTTTTAAGTTGCTCTCTCTCTTTTTATTTATTTATTTTTATTTAGCTTTTTTTTTTTATCTGCTCTCTTTTTTTTTTTTTCCTCTCTTTTTCTTTTTCTTTTTCACTTTTGTTGTTTTTTTTTTTTGGTTTTCCAAACAAAACAAAATAGTACAAAACTGTGGGTTGTTGGGTTGGACTGGGCTGATGGGCTGAAACAGTGGGCTTATGGTAGTGGATTCGGGCTTAGGTTTAGGAATTGGGTTTGTTTTAAGGAAATGGGCTATTCACTGTTTTTTTTTTTTTTTTTTTAAAAAGGGGCTGGGGAGCATTCCTAAGAGAGAAGGCTGGGTTGTTGGGTTTACTTTTTAAGACAAATGGGCTATCAGATAATAAGGTATAGGGGCTGCTGGGTAGTTTTTAAAAGATAAATAGGCCTTGATTTGGGTTTATGTTAAAGAAAACTGGACTGCTGTTCATTTAAAGAGTGGACTGGACTCCCTGTCTAGAAGAAAACATATGGGCTTAAGTGAAAAGAAAGGAATGTTAGTTTGGCTGCTAGGCTTTTATTTATCAAACCCAAGTGAGAGTATTAAACTCACAATAGGTTTAGAAAGCATACTCAGCACTTACACGTTAGGGCTTCTGATACCCAACGTGAATTTACAGCGGCGCAGATAATGGTGGCTCCCAAGGCAGCGTTGGCTTTCTCTGGTGGTTGTGGGTCTTGCGCAGGCCAAGTTCGGAAAGTAGGGCACGATCTGGTAGGGCAGTGGGTTTTGTTGGATCGAGGGAAGGAAAGGGTTTCGAGGGCGGGGGTCATGAATAGTTGTAGTGGCGGTGGAGCATAAACAATGACTGGAGGAAGGTGGTGGGGTTTGATTAGGTTTTTTTTATGGTTTGAGATGCTTTGAAAAAGGGTAATTTTGTGATTTACATATTTGACCCGGGAGGCAATTGTATTTAGTTATTTTATTTATTTTTATATAGTAGGAATCTTTATTTAAGAAATAATATATATTAGGAGATTTTATGTTTAGGAAACTATATTTCTAGGAAATCTTATCATATATCTCAAAATTATCATATTCCTCAAAATTAGAAGATTTTAATTTTGCTATATCGTTAGGGAGTTTCCATAAATTAGGAAACTTTTATTTAGCTGTAAATAAGGTGGTACAGAATTGTATTCGACAGCTTATGCTTATGAATAAAAATTATTGAGTTTTTTTGGTTTTGAGAGCTTAAGGTCTTGGGGATGGCTATGGTGGCAGGGGGTGTGCGATGGTGTTGGTGATCGGGTGGAGGTGTGTGACTTGGTGGAGGGGTCGATTGAGGGTGGCCGAAGGTGGTGTTGCTCTGGTTGTTGGTGATGGTTGCTGTGAACAGTGCTGAGGTAAGTGTGGTCGTCAGCTAGGGTTGTATGTTCAAATAGGGTTGAACTCTTGGAATCCACCAAGATTTATTGGAGTCCACAAATATCTTGAAAGATCTCAAAGGAAATAACTCAATAAATTTTATTCATAATCATAGGCTATCGAATACAATTCTGTACCACCTTATTTATAGCTAAATAAAAGTCATCTAATTTATGGAAACTCCTTAAAAGATACAGCAAAATTAAAATCTCCTAATTTTGAAAAATATGATAACTTTGAGAAATATGATAAGATTTCCTAGAAATAAAGTTCCCAAAGATAAAATCTCCTAGTATATATTATTCTTTAAATAAAGATTCCTACTATATAGAAATAAATAAATAAACTAAATACAATTGCCTCCCGGGTCAAATATGTAAATCACAAAATTCCTTTTGTTCCCTATCACATTGTGATTGGGCTTGCAACTGTCCAACGCTCTTCCCTCGGCTTGTCTTTTGCGTCTTGATCTGCAATGTTACTACGGCCACCCTTGGCCTAAAGTTTCTAGTTCAACCTTTAAGACAATCTAAAGACATAATTAAGGATATTCCATTGCCAATAAATTTAAGACAATTTGATTCAATTTAATGAAGAGGCTATTTGTGGTAAGAGATATCAGGTAACTAATATTGCATCTGGTCATTTTTTTCCTTTCGATTTTGAAACCCTAGTCGTATGCTTATGCTTATGTGTGTGCGTGCGAGAGAGGGAGGGTTGTCACGGGCATAAAAACTTGTAGCCCTTTCTGAATTCCTTAGTGGACTAGCTATTGCTTCCATTCTTTCTCGGATTCCCTGTATTTTTGTCGTCCTCTCCGCCATGGCTGCTATGTTCTTCTCTGTTTGCACACAAGGATATAGACTCCATGTGAGCTTCGCATCGGTTTTTTTTTTTGTTGTGTCAAGGAGAAAAATAAATGTGAACTAACATATTTACCCTCAATAAACATCACGTGCCTCTCACATGACCGAGTTTTGTCCATTTTATGACGGTTCGCCGACAGAAGGACTAAATTGACACAACTTAGAAAACTAGAGGACCAAATTGATGAAATTGAAATATCAGGGACTAAATTGGCACAAGGTGTAAACTACAAGGGTGTAAAATAATGTATTTAAGCCAATATGACATTTATCACATGTATTCAAACTGATCATTTGACGAGTCAACGACTATTTAGAACTGATCATATGAGGAGGCGAGTGATTGCCTAACTTGCTTCCTTGATATTGATAAGTATGAATAAACAACCACCCGCATAGAATTTCAATCACCAAAAAAATTTCCTGCCAATACATTCGAAAATTAATTATGCAAAGACACCTGGCCTCACTTAATAGAATAAAGAACCAAAGCAACAATTGTTCATGAGATTAGAATACAAATCTAGATAGCCCCTCACCAAAGAAGGACTATTAAACGGTTGAGCAAAATTTGGAAAGTTTGTTGTCAAAGAAATTGTAATCAACTACCTGTATATGGGTTCTTCCTCTTGATCTTTCATTATTCGACCTAGAAGTAGAAAAAAACAACCATTTGTTCCCAACCACTAAACCACTAACACCAACCTTACCAAAACTTGTTTCTAAATATTTGCATACATATATGCATATATAAAAGTAAAAATAAAAAATCCTTGTAATAGTGAAAACGAAACTGCAAACAAACCTCTATGAGGGAGGTCTCTGTAATTACAACATACCTCAGGAGAGGTCAATGTAATATGATCATTAATGAAAACAAGGTAACAAAGTGAACAAAGTATACAAGTTTGTATGTCAAAGTCACATGAAACTATGAGAATTCAAAATGTTGAATTTACTCAAAATTGAATACGACTATGGGTGCAAGATCTATGTTTGATACTTTCTTTTAGCCATTTGTCTGTCCTTTCAGGACAATTTTGTCATTTTATATTGTGTTGATTTTTGTTGTAAAAAAACGTATTGTCATTTCAAGGAAGTACTTCTGCATGAAATTTTAACCACGCTAGGGTTTCATCTCCGACAAGGGAGGTTAGTGTAATTTTTGAAACTAAGAGGGAGGTCTCTGTAATTACAATATACCTCGGGGGAGGTCAGTGTGATTTATCGTTCTTTAATTAAAGTTGATTGCAATGATTAAAAAAGGATCAGAAGTTCCAACAAAAGATATATCTGCTTGCAATGAGAGAATTCAAGAGAAAAGCTTAGTTCCAATTGTTCCTTTAGCTATTGGTGGTGTCTTCTATTTATTACGTTATGGGAAGCAAATTGAATTGTTGATCCAATGTGAATGTTCCAAGCCCATGGTTTTGTCATTTGTGCAGACTGCTAGCATATCAAACGCATGATCTCCAAAATAGTACCACTTACCAAATGACATTGTGAGGGTTTATACGAGATCTATGATCGATAATATATCGAAAACACAAGTATTCTAAATGTTGGTTGTTAAGTTACCAACTACTCCAAAAGCTTAAACTGTTAGAGAATGTGCCCAACAATGTATATCAAGCTTCAACACCCTCCCTCACGCGCAACCTCGACTTGCACCTGGAGAGCAAACAAACGAAAATCTATCATAGTGGAGACAAATAACAAAGTGCAAATTGCACAACAAAGTGGGGATGGAGAGTCGAACCCAGGACCTCCCACAAACAAGGCTCTGATACCATGTTAAGTTACCAACTACTCCAAAAGCTTAAGCTGTTAGAGAATGTGCCCAACAATGTATATCAAGCTTCTACATTTGTTATATATGCAAATGCAATACCCAATCCTATGGTTTTCTACAAATTGCTATTTTGCTAGTTTAGCATGCCTTTTTACACCAAAAATATGGTACTTTCGGAATGCATCATGTTGGTTTATACGGGATCTATGAGAAATATTAAGTCCAAAACAAAAGCATTTTTTAGTTTTGGTCGTGTGCGCAATTCCCAAACCTATGGGTTTATGTAGACTGCTAGTATGGGACAATCATGACACCCAAAATTGTATCACTTTAGAAACACCTTGTAAGGGTTTATATGAGATCTAGGAGCGGTATTATGTCCTAACAGAAGTAAATTTAGTTTCTCAACGACTATTTAACCAGAACCGATGGGGCTATCTCTGTTCCAGTGCAATACATACTCGTAAGAGAAAATATGCTCAAGCGGACATTGAGGCTTCTCATCCTTGAGGGTGCAGGATTAAAATCATCAAAGAAGAATTTTCATGAAGCTTGTAGTTATTTTGGGAATTTCATGAATTTTGTGCTTTGCAATTAAAAAATATATATGGTAATTGACACCGAGTATGCTAAGGAAGCAGTATACCACTAGAGAAATACAAGAGTTTTGTTAGGGAGGTATCCATGAATCATGGTGCTAGAATCTCAGTGGTTGGAATGTGCCATTTTTTATGTCTAGGTCCTGCTTTGGAATGTTTCAAATTGTTCTTCTTCCTTATGTTGAAATTTTATTTTCACTTTTTAACAACAAATTGTCAAAAAGTGTGTTCGTTTTTCTGGTCTGTGCGTTTGCTCTGTCTTTATGTTTTGATTTCTAGAATTCTTCTTGTTTCACTTCACTAATTATTTTCAAGGCCAGTGGATTTTCTCTATGGTTCTGATTGTTAACAAGAGGATTAATCCCTATTGGTCTCACTGAAATTTGTTCACAGTCGTGTGTGGTCCAGGATTTGTTATGGTGGACATTTACCGTGTTTTTAAGTATAATGTTGTTAGTTTAATATATATATATATATATATTTTTGTAATATGTAATATGCTTACATTTCTGCATTTCTCAGGTGTTGTGAAATCAAAGCAATCGATATGGCGGCTGAGAACGATTACCAACTTCTTCTGGGCCATTGTTAACTTCATTGGCCTGTTTTTGGCAACAATGTTTTCGGTAATCTTGGGTGTCAGTACTTCTAAGATCTCTCAATTTTTCACACCGGTCCGTTTATATCTTGTACTTATCTCCACTGTTAATACTTTCAGATGGAGAAATCAGATGCATACAAAAAGGGCTCAGCATCAGGCAAGAAGTGGGACGGTGGTGGTCCAGGAGGTCCTGGTAGCGGTCCATATAGTGGTGGTCCACGTGGGCCGCCACGTGGATTAGATAATGTTCGAGGAATCGACCACAGTAAGTTTTCATTTACTTTCTGCTTCAGACTTCTTTTTTCTTTTTTTTTCGTCAATCTTTCATAATTGTGATCTCCTCTTCAGGTTCACTTCCTGCTTGTGGGTCCTGCTGCGGAGGCTGAAGGATTGGAGGGATATATTCTGCATTTGCCACAATCTCTTAAATGTTTACTTTGGAAACAATTTACAAATTGCAATTGTGGAACATCTAATACGCTCTGTGAATGTTAGTGAAGCCTATGTTTAGCACAAAATGGAAAGATTGAAATGCATTAAATCAATTAAAGAAGCCCTTGAAAGATTAAGGCTCTGCTTGGCTTATTGATTTCGTAATTTCGTGAGGAAAAGAAAAGGACAATAAGAAGGGTTACATTCCTCTTGTTTTTCTTTTTCTTAATGATATCAACAATAAAAGTTTTTTAAAATATAATTGTAAAAAATGAATATAGGAAGGAAAATAACTCACAACATTTAAAATAATATTTTATTTTATTTTTTTATTTTTCAACATATTCAATTATCTTTTCTATTTTTCTTAATGTTTTCTTTACAAAATTTTTCCTCTATGTTTTCCATCAATAAATTCAAGAATTAAGAAAGACGGGATAACCACATTTCAGTCTTTTATTTGGTTTGAAAATTAAAGTCAGTATACAATTTTTTCGAATATATATATATGTATATATATTTTTTTAATTGTGTGTAAAATTAAAAGTCATCAAGCTTTATACAACGTTGAGAGCAAATCTTTATAAAGTTGTGGAGCAACTCTTCATAACATTAGAAGCAACTATTTTTAACATTGTTACGCTGTGGAGCTACTCTGTTTAAAAGTCAGAAACAACTCATCACAACGTTGAGAGCATATTCATAACATTTTGGTGCAAGTTTACGTCTAAACATAAGTAGAGTGAAACATAAATCAACTTTCAAAAGTTTTAATTTTTTTTTTTTTTTTAAACTTTTGTTGATGACCGTTAAATTTTTTTTTTTTCATTAGTATCTATAATTTTTCAATTTTAAAAAAGTAATAGAATGACTTTTAAATTTATCACATAAAGTTGTCTGAAATCTAATTATTTCAAGAAAGAGCTGTTCGGAAAAAATAAACTTTGCATGGGCGTGCCAAGGGCTTTGTATGAAGACCAAAATGTGCAGTCGAACTATCCCTAAGCTTGGTGTGAATATGATCGGGTGATTGTTGGGAAGTAGGGATGCGGCGGATGCCCCTTCCTAGAGAGCATTTTTGCTCACTCATTTTTAGTTCACTATTGTTCACTCAAGCCTTCACTGAGTGACATGCGTTCTATTTTTATTCCCATTTTGCCCATGTACCATCAACACAATGACTAGAATGAGACAAATGTCACCCAATGAATACCTAGGTGAGCAATGGCGAACCAAAAATGAGTGAGCAAAAATCCTCTTCCCTGCACTTGAGGTTGCACTTGCCTTTTTTTGAAAAGGACTTCAAATATTCGACCAGGTAATGAGAATCAGATGTAAGGACATTAGTAAACATATATGTGTCAGGAAACTGCATTCCCAGAATCTGTTGACAGCGCGCGTATACGTTGGTACTGCAAAATTTTTCGTGAAAGCTATAATAACTCTACAAGGACGGAACTATGATTACTTTGAACTGCAAAACAGATTACTGTAGTACACGAATCGAGAACATGTGCTCGATAACAGTTTACGATCTTCTACCATATTCCTTTGCTGCCAGAATATCGAACTGAATGTGGGCTCTTCCGAAATCCTTTATGTTTTCTGCTCTACCTTTCTACGCTCTCTTTTCTATTATGAGTTATAATACTCTTGATAGAAAATGCAAACTGAAAAGAGAGCCAAAGCAACACACATATATATATATATATATAGGCTACGATATGGACCATAAGAAGTCAATAAGGAATAGGCTTCCTTATGGAATTAGAAAATCCTAATTCGAAATTAATCAAATTCCTATTTTCATAAACTATAATTCATACCACTAAAGAATTATAATTGTACTCCTACCCTTACCTCAAAAATATCTTTCGAGCTCCATGTTATTGATTGCTTATTATCTCTCCACGTTAAGATTACAGATATTCAGTAATTAAATATAATTACTGACAATCATATTTAATCAATCTCTTAAAATTCCTTTAGGCCCTCTGCTTATCTTATATGATATGTCGGATACAAAATCCACGTGCAGGGTTTGACATAATCAAAACTTATAAGCTTTCTTAAGGGAATATCATCAATCCCAAAATTGAGGCATGAATTCCATCACTAAAAATTAAATAAAATAACTAAATACAATTGGTAATACACAAAGAGATTAGAGAGAAGCACAGGCAATTTCACTTGCATATTTTGTAGAAGAAGAGCTCTTAATCCCCATAGCCAAAGCTTGGGTTTGAACTTCTTCACTTGGTTTCCTTTCTCAACAATCTCTTCTATCTATATCTCAGTGAGTATTTTAAACTCACTCTTAAATGTAATTCATGCTTAGTTACTACTTGGGTGTATGTAATTGTTAATCACCATTGTTGATCTTAACCATGGAAGTTTGAACTTCAAAATCACCATTTTCAAAACTTAACCAAAATGAGTTTTTAGAGATGATTTAGGAAGATTATAGTCCCTAGAAGCTACTGTTAAATTAGGAAATTAGGAAATTAGGAAAGTATATTAGGAAATTAAGTTTTGACAACTTTTAATTTTTCACTAAGTTTGAGAGCTATGGTTTGAATCATGTTAAATTGATTTCATATTCTTAATCCTTGCTGAAAAACGAAGAAATTCATATATTACATGCCATGTTTCAATCCGGATTGCAAAATGGGTCAAAAGACCCCCTTAAAACTGAAACAGGAGAATTCTAGGGAAGAAGACGAAGTTACTGCACAACCTCGCGCGCGCGATCACACGAGCGAGGGTCGCGCGAGTGGCCCGCACGCGCGAGGTGGGTGATTCCAGGCAGAAAGAAAAGTTTTTATAATAAAACGAAAAATGAGCATATCGCATGAGCGGCCCGCGCGCGCGACTTCTGGCATTTTCTAGATTTTGCTTATTTCATGTTAAGGAACTATTTGGTTGTTACCTTGTGGGTCTTTAAGGCTCTGTTTGCGAAAAATGTTAAAACAGATTATATTTTGGGTATGATTGGTCATTTAGGAACAATTATGAATTCAATTCTTTTCAAAGCATACCTTGTTATTATTCCTAGCACTACATATGTTCTGTGGGTGGTTTCATGACATACATGTGGAGTCAGTTGTACATGCATGGTGAGTGTGAATGTTGGTCAGTATGGAAAAGAGTAATGGTCAGTGTGGTATAGTGAGTGCGGTTGAGATTGTGTTGTGGACACTCCCTGGTAAGTGAGTACCAAAGTGTGGTGATTGAGATTACGACGAGGGTGTCTTTGAAATGCGACGGTGGCAAAATTGGACACTCCCTGACGACCATGGTAGCGTCAAAGTGTGTGAAGTCGAACTTGGACATTCCCTGGCACCCATGGTAGTGCTAAAGTGTGGCCTACGGACACTCCCTGGTACCCGAGTCTGGATACTGCGTGAGGTTACCTCCGGTATATGCGAGGCGGATTAGGTACTAAAGTGTGAGGCATTGGACACTCCCTGGGACCCCGAACCAAAGTGTGAGGCAAACTGGGCATTCCCTGGCACCCCTGTGCTAAAGTGTGGTTATAGGAGTATTTCAAAGATACTGGTGTGAGAAAGTTGGGTTGTTGGGTTTTGTCGAGAGAAAAGAGTCGGTAAGATGAGATGGTGCATCGTTCTCATACACGGTCACATATATGTGAATTATATATTTCATATGATATTGTGGTTGTTTTTCTAAAATGAACTCCTATCCTTAAAGTAAACTTATTGGATTAAATTAGAATTGGAAAATGGTAAATGAGTATGTGTTACATTCAAAGTTATGTTTTTAATACTCACCAGCTTCTTGAAGCTGACGGCGTTGATGCGCCCTGGACATTCGTTTTCAGGCTTTTCAGGTTTTGAGCAAGCGGAACATTTTGATTATGTAAACTGAGAACGGCTGCTTTTGGAAGATAGAACTGTTATCAATATCCTATGTTTTAAGTTATAAACTATTTTGTAATAAGGATGACTGTAATAGACGACAGATATTGTTTTGTCTTAAGGCGACATGTGCCTTAGTTGACCCCGTATTGCAATATGTAATAAGTTAGAAAATATTTTTAAGTCTTGATTGCTCTACTCTGATTATTATGTTTTATGTTGTTCGACGTTTGGGACGGAATCGATCCTTCAAACTGTTGCGACCTACGGGTCCATAAAGGGAATTAAACGCTTTCCATATTTATGCTATGTCGGGGCGTGACAGGATTTAGTGGTATCAGAGCCAGGTTATTCATCTCAAGATAGTTTAGCCAGGTTAGGGTTTACCAGTTTAGACCCGATTCCACGATCTGTTAGCTTAAGCTTTACACACCCGATATTAAGACATGGAGGATAGACTCAGAACCCAAACGCCTAAGATTATCTCTTTCTTGATTTAAGTTGGTACCTTTTTATCAGGTATGGACTCAACTCAGCCGCTCTATGTACCAGATGGGTTTGGAGGACATTTGGTGACTCCCGGGGCAGTAGTCCTAGCTTTCCTCAATTTATATCATACCGCCATTGAGCAGCTGGCCACGACGACTATAGTATCAGATCTGTGGCACCAGGTTCACATGGTAGGGATAGTTGATTTGACATGTATTCGCCTTGAGATATGCTATTTTGCGGAGGCTCAGCGTTTAGTGCTAGTTGAGATTTTGAGACTAGTTGATAGCGATGCTTTTTATTTCCCCTTTGAGATCCAGGTTGTGCATGCCCATCTCCTACAGCTAGAGATGCCTCCGCCAGTGGTTCCCATCGTCGAGGACGATGCTGAGGCTGTTCATTTGGTTCCAGTAGGTGGAGAGGATGTAGAGGATGGCATAGGTCTAGATGACCTTGCCGCTGAGCTCGAGGAGGAGCTAGCACTTGAGCTAGTTCTGCCTGAGGAGGTGCCAGTTGAGGCAGATGCCCCAGCGCCTGCTTCCTCATCGACCTCTCAAAGCTCTGATTTTGATTTAGTGGGCCCGTTCCTTGTTCAGCGATTTTGCCCTGTCGACTCGCTAGATCTCCTGATAGCTGCTTATGGAAACAATTGACATTCTAGATATGACTTTGTACATATTAACTACTTTTGACTATCAGCTCTGTCTCTTTTTGCAAACCGTAATTACATGCATTAGAATGTAGGGCAATGACCCCATTTTTGTAACTCTAACGTTGCATGGACGATGTACGTCCTAACCCACGCAGATAGGGTAGGCACTAATCTGATTATACACGCTTTTTGTATCAACTTGACAAGAAGTTATATATAAAATATACTCTTTTGATGTTGTTGTCATTTAAACTGCTTTATACTTCTTTTGCATGCATTTTCCTCATTATCACTATCATGCATAGAATGACTGGGAGACACAGGAGGGACAGGAATTTGATCGAGGGAGCCCCTGAGGCTACCGATCCTACGGGGATGTTCGAAGCATTTGTCAGACGTTTGGAAAGAATCAGTAATACGAATGACAACTGACGAGGCCATCAGACTGGAGATAAGCTGCTGGAGAGATTCCGTGCGCTAAGGCTCGAGCAGTTTGCGGGTACTGCGAAACCATGGAAAGTAGAACAGTGGTTAAGACAGATGGACCGCATGTTCGAGGCTGTCCAGTGCAATGAGATGGACAAGAGAAGGTTAGCTACTTTCCAATTGACTGATGCCGCCGCAGATTGGTGGGATTCAGTCATAGCTACCATCGGGAATGAAGCTGCGACAAGAATGACAGGGATTGCATTTAAGGGAAGGTTTCTGGAGAAGTATTTCCCAGCTACAGAAAGGCATAGAAGGGAGAAAGAATTCATGGAGTTGACTCAAGGAACCAAATCGGTGCAAGAATACACCACTCAGTGAGTTGATATTGTAAAAATGGAAACATGGGGTTAGAAATGTTTTTAATTCATGATTTTTCATGGAGGTCATCCTTATTGTGTCTAGAACGCATATCAAAGCCAAACTACAATGACCATTACAGATTGGGAGAACTCATATAAACAATAGAGGTTACTCAGAAACAGAATCCGTACTATTGATTGAAATGTTGAAAAATCTTAGAAAATGAAAACAAAACATATAGAGGTCCATATTATATAGAAAGTTCCCTAAGACACTGAAGTTTCAGGAAAAAATGAGTTGGGACTACTCCTTTTGGAAAAGTTTTCTGAAAAATAAGTTGAAAGTTCCTAGTTGCTGTGACAGTAAAAACAGAATATCTGGAAGGAATGTTCGGACCAAAATGGAACCCTTCCAAGTGTTTTTAGATCAAACCAAAAATCATGGGTGTTCTCGTATGAGTTAGGAAGACTTTTCAAGTGGACTTGTAATCACCCATTGAGTATTAAACTAGGAATATTATTTTGAAGTTGCATAACTCACTGCTTTGAAGATTTTTTGAGAAAAACAAGATTTATTTCTTGGAATCCAAATATTGGGGTTTTAGAGGGCTTTTGAAATAAGGGTTTTTGAAAGCATAATTTTAACATCAAATGAAGATTATAACCACTTAAAATATCAACATTAACTTCATATCAAGAACATCCATGATTGTTGGAGAGTATTGTTTTCTTTTGAATATGACTTCAAGAATACATAAGAATGTATTGAAGTTATAATCATCATCTATCAAACATGTTTTTGAGGTCAAGAGCTACTATCCATAAGGATTCACTCACCTCAAACACCATATTATCATCTAGATGATGATGAACTAGTAAGCAAATATATAAAATAAAAAAGTAATGAGATTAAGAAGAGATGAGCATATTATGTAAACAAGCAAGTAAAACAATCAATAGATGATATTCAATGAGATTTTGGACTTGTAACTTGGTGTTTCACTCATATATAGTGACTTTGGACATGGAAGTAGCTTCCTATCTTATAAATACTCACTAAAATGGTGGTTGGGTGTATTGAATGTGAAGTAAAGAGGAGTGATGAAGTAAAAACAAGGTTGAGAACTCACTTTCTTGTTGAAAATCAAAAGGAGGAAGCTCACTTTCATTATTCTAACCATATCTCTACAACTTTCTCTTTACAACTTTTTCTAAACTTGTATTTTGCACCGCCAAAATGAGAAGTCAAGAGGGTTTATGTAGGCCAATTTGGGGGGAGTTTGGGATTTAAAGAATGCTCCCATTGGTCCCAAATATCTGTGAACAAGAAACTACGTCATTTTGGTTTTCAATTAATCAATTTGGACTCCCAAAATAAATTATAAAAATAGACTGTTCTGGGGGAGAGTGCTGCGGCGGCACTGGGTCTGTGCCATGGCGGCAGTGGGCCAGTGTCGCGGTGGCACTGCTCCTCAGACGTCCAGATAATGCTGTTTAGGCCTCTAGAGGTTTCTGTATTTGCGAAAAGGCCCTATTATGTCCGAAATTCACAGAAAATGCATACAAACTCCAAACTGAGGTTGTGATATACTGCCGGAAAGTTAATGGAGTCTACTTCTTATAAAAAATAGTTCAGAGATAGGCCACTTTGAAAGTTTTTGCGATATTCGTGATAAAAGCCGATTTGATCATCTTTTTCGCTTTCGGAAATTCATAATAAGTTCGTTTTAAATCCAGAAATTATGTGCGACATAGCATTGGAAAGATATTGACCCCTAGTATCCATGAAATATTTTTGAAAATTGTTATGGTGCTCCAATTTTAAAGTCATCTTTTAGGTCAAATCGATCAAACTTAGGATCTCCAGAAAGTTCTGGGACCTCTGGGAGTTCCCAAGAGCTGACGTTTTAGTTTGAATTTTCTTTTATAAGTCATTTTCGTACTTTTCACATGATCTAGAATGATCTCGGAACTTTATGGAGAATTTGGATGATTTTTGTCAAGTCCTGGTCAAACTTAGGTCAAACCGATCAACGGAGACTTTCCGGGAACTTCCGGGACTTCTGGGGGTGTCTGGGGGCAAACGATTTCATAAGATTTTACTTCAAAACTCATTTTATCACTTTTCTTATGATGTATCATGTTTCCAAAATTTTCGGTCCCAACCTAGGAGTGTTTGGGCTTTTAGGGGCATTTTCGTCATTTGTACCACTTTCTGAGCATTTTGAGAGATAGAACTAACTTGCAGGAGTCCTTTTGAGTCATTTTGATAATTGTGAACCACCAAGCTATGGGTCTCCTAAATCTGATAACCAACAAAATGGGGGCAGTTTGCCCCTTTTTGGTGTGAACTTGCGAGGCAACGCATGTCGCAATCGAGTGCCAAAGTCTTGAAGAGATAGGTCTTTTGGAGGCTATAGATTTAGGATAAAAGCGTTGCAAAGATACAAAAATACATGATGTTAAGGCTTGACATGGAAATATTTTGTGTGCTCTTGTGTGCAATACCTAAGTGTGAGTAGACGTGCAAGTAGTATTCTGGTTAAGACCAGGTCGATCCCACAGGGAAGGTTGTAAACTAATTACTTAGATTAAATTCTAAAAGTAAAAAAAAAAAATTCAATGTTTAAGGAAGATATAAAACACGAAAATTAATGACTACTAAAAATAGAGCAATTTAATTAAACTATGAATTAACTAATTAACTAAAGCACTATTTAAAAACGATGTTTCTTTATAAAAAGGGAACGCTGGGATCACACGAATCCGCAGTGGCCTAGCCATCTACCATGCAGTGACATTGCAACTCTTTGGAGTATATCCATTCACAATGTTTCGTATTTTCTAAAGATAAAGAGTCAATAGTCCTGTCATGACCGGGACTATATTATCATAATTGAGTTAAAAATACATGAAGGCGGTTTAAAACAATAGTCAAGACTCGCACTCTGAATGGTGTCAGCATTCAAAGTGGTTTGCAAAAGTTATTGAAGAAAAATGCCTTAAGGCTTAAAGTTCAGAAACTGTTTTGACAAATTGAGCATTTGGGGACAGTTTGATAACAAATCTCAAAAACAGAAAGTCTAGGAATACTGTAAAGGATTATCTCAAAAATTTGAAGGTTCGATCGATTGACGAGCTTTCAAACGATCGAACGTCGTCATCTCTCAATCGATCGAAATGGCTTCGATCGGTTGATTGTATCTCTGGTCTGATCGATTGAACTAACTTCGATCAATCGAACACAGGTTTTACACTGCTGCATAGCAGAGGCTGGAGATCACTGTTTCATCATGATCTCCCAACTCTAGGACTACTCAGACATGGTCTGGAGTGTCTCAAATTTGTGTAACGTAAAAGTTCATTAAGGCTACGTTTGTTTGTACTTTTAACATGAAACTTACAAAAACTATGGTTTCAACAATATCTAACATGCAAGACTACGATTCTAACAGATTATACTACGAAAAACTATTAGCAGAATGTAAACAAACAATAAAACGAAACCTGAATGAAATGAATACTTGAATTAAAGCTGAAATCACCAAGCAATCAATGTAGAATCCAAGATTAACCTACAAAAATAAGCAAACACTCCTTCTCTCTCTCTCTCTCTCTCTCTCTCTCTATAAAATTGTAGAAAACAATGTGGGCATCCCAGAGGACGTGTTTATAACCAGTATAAATAGAAAAACCTAAGGCTAAGGTTACAACAAATGTTTCTACTGCGTGCGTGTAAGTTTTGATAAAAGCATGTTCGATCGCTTGAACTTTGAATGACTCGATCGCTTGAACTTTGAATTACTCGATCACTTGAATAAACTTTGATCGATCGAAACCTCGATCGCTTGAAGGTTATTCGATCGCTCGAACTATAATTTTTGTCTTTGAGTTGTCTTGGTCATCATCAACCTTTCCTTTTATCTTGTTATTCATTTCTTCACTCAGCAAAACAATGATATGCACAAATAATAGCTAAAACAATACAACTTATCATAGATTAATCATATTGTGTATAAACTAGCATTGTAATATGAGTTGTAGATAAAACACGGAGTTGTAAACTAAACTAGTATATTTCCTTCTTTTAGCGCGGTTGTATTTTACAAATACCCCTGCTTGTTATAACCCCCAACTAGCTTATTGCTAGTCCCTAGTGATAAAGCGATAAGAAAAACAAGCTAACTAATACTACAACGACTAAAAGAAAACAAAAATAATCCGAATCAAGATATCCTAAGTATAAGGAGATAACTCCTAACTCAGTTTCGCAGGAATCGTGGTTGCATTTAGCAAATGCAACAAGACGTTAAAGCCCTAGGTTCCCCCTAGTGGATGAGTGTTGTCTCGTGAGGCTTTGCAGTGAATGTACCCACAAAATTCTCCAATTAAAGTTTAAAAAGATATAGAAAAACTTTTAAACACTCCCTCCCACTCAACTGTTAACTTAGCTCTACACAGACATATTAACCTCAAGCAAACCATGAAAGAAATCCACATGCTCCTCATGTCACCAAAGCAGATATAACATGTGTATCACAGTCATGTATCTGTGTGTGTGTGAAGTTAACAGCTATGCGTGAAACCTTGTTTAGAGTTATTTAAACTATTGTATTTCCAGAACTTGTAGTTTCAACTCAATTCTCATATGTGTTTACACTCATAAATGAACATCTCACAGAAACTTGCTTAATAATGATCGCACATGATATGAAAGCTTTGATAGGAGTGAATATGTTGGTTACTAATGCTTTCATACCTGACTCAATAAAAGACGAACATTTAGAGTGTATAGTCTCATGAATAGGATAGTACTTACTAGAGGAGCGAACTACCGTGGATAACTCAAGTCACACATTCATGTTCAAACTAATTCATTAAGAATCATTAAGACTTTGAATTTTTAGATTTTATGTAGTAGATAGAGATGACGAGAAAGAAAAATAATGAACATCTTAGCATATGATGGAGTTTAACATCTTGTTTTATTCGTTTCACATCTCCAACCAACTCTCATCCTTTCATATAAATAAATATATATATATATATATTTATTTTTATTCTCCCTCTTTTTATCCAACCATTTTTTTATTTAAATGACAGAACCTCCCACAACTACTCTCCTCCAATCACATACGTTGACAGATTATTCATGTTAAATGTGCAATGGGGTTGACTGGGGTCAATGTATAAGACTAGGAGTTTATATTTTCATAATAAAATTGGCAATTAGTGAATCGGTGTGGGGTTCAAAACGAAATGGTTTCTGTAGGTAAGGGGATATGGATAGCAGTTGAGAAATAGGTATCGATGGCTTAACTCATTTTCTTAATTTCCTAGTTTTAGCACTTCAATGTTTATCGAGTTTAGTTGGTAGAGCCTGAACGTTCTCCTCTAATAAGTAGCCAAAATAAAAAAAATAATTGAGACTAGTGCAACGAATTTTTGTTAGCATGATCAAGAAGAATAATTCGAATTTATGTGATAATTCCCTCAGAAACGAAGATTGGATCAAAAGCTCACTAAGAGTAATTAGTTTCCACTACACGTTCTATTAGCACAATAGTCGTATTAACTCATTTTTTTAGGTTTTCTACACAGCTATCAACTAGTGCATATGAATGTTGGATACATGAGAAGTCCACACATGCAATCATCCTAGTGATACTAAAAAAACTCGTGAACTTAATTCATAAAAAGATGAGACTAATACGAATTTATCATTGCATTATAATAACTAAAAAGGTGTTCAAAGTTATTCTACCAATAAAGTTCAAAATTTTGAAAATTTTCAATTTTAATTGAGATTGTACGATATTAACAAAGAAAATATTCAGAGTGCTAAGTGTGAATATGTACAGGTGAATATCTATCTGCATCCCACCCCCAACTGAAAATAACAATGTCCTCAGAAGTTGAATCAAATGAAAATAGATGGATATCACCTGATACGAGCAAAGGAATAGCAGCAATCATAGCAATCTGTAACTAAAGCATACAAACTCCCAACAGCAAAGATTAAAAGAAATTATATATAATGACAACACAAGATCCATACAATATAAAATAACCAATCACCGGAATGATAACATGACAATAGTATAGAACATCGATCGTAATGTCCAAAAAAAAAAATTTATCTGAACAGCCCCAATATAGCCAAACAACCAAAAGAGTACTAAGAGAGAGTAGAGAGAAAGTAGCAAAATAAAATAAATACAACCAAACTCCCACTCTCAACTAGCATAATCTACTCATCAGCAATATCAGACAGAATCTCTATGGAAGCGACATGATCATCAGCAGCCGGAGGCGGTGCTGTCGATGTAGAAGGAGCAGTAGGATCAGTAGATGGTGGAGCTGGTGTCGTGGATGGTGCAAAAGATGAAGGATCAGTAGTTGCTATAAAAACTTGCATTTTCATTTAATCTTAAATTGACATTTCCATAATTAATCTGTATTTGCATTGTCATATTTAAAAATCAATATGTATTGTTTGCGGTTATTCTAATTACAACCCTCACATATTGAACCTAATTATTAATTTTATTTCATGTCTTAAATTCTTTTGGGGTCAAACTGCAATTTCTATAAATTTAGTCATACCTGTGTGGATTTCGAAATCTGTATTTCAAAGACGGTGAAAATATTTTCAGTTGACTCAAACTGTGTTTTTATGAAACCGAAAAATCAATTCTTACGTTAAAATGAATTTTTTGAATTTTTGTGACGAACACCGCGCCACAAAAATACCAGTTTGTGTTTAAAACTATCCGCTCTATATTAAACTTTCACAGATTTTAGAAGTGATGTAAAGTTAGATTTGACATACACTTTATTTTCCATTTATAGAAACTAATCAATGACTTAGGCCTTGTTTGGAAATGCTTTGTGTGAGTGTGTTAACTTAAGACCATGAGTTGAATTCCCAAACACATACAAATTGGCCCCTATGCACCTACTTGGCCTTTGGCTTAAGCTGAGAGTTATATATAACTCTATACGTATGAATATCAGCACACACCACCTATGATTTTGTAGTATATTTAGTAATTAGAAATAAAATTTGTTGAGTGTAAGAGAAACAACTTGGAGCCCAAGTCCATGAGTTCTATTTTAACAAACTATCACACACATATTCTCATTCTGCACTAGATGCACAGAGAGAAAAGAGAGAGCTTGAGAGTTGGTTACTGAAAATATAGAGAGAGAAAGCTTCTCTTCTCCATAGCCAAGCTTCAAATTGATTTCTTGTATTGCTATCTTTCTCAACAATTTCTCCAAACTCATAGCACAGTGAGTATTTCTAACTCACTCGGGATGTAATTCACTCCTTATTTGCTACTGTGTATTAATAATTTGTAATCACCATGGATGTTCTTACATTGGTATTCAAAGCTTGAAAACATGAAGTTTTTTTTTTCAATCCTAACCAAAATAAGCTTTTAGAGATAGAAATGATAGATTATACATCATGGATGCTATGTTTAAAGTTTTAGAGCTTAATTTGTTCATAAGAAAAAGTATAAAAGAAATCAAATTTTGACATCTTTTAATTTTTTCATAAAATTAGCAATCTACGTTTGGATTCATGTTAAATTGATCATAGATTCATAACCCTTGTTGAAAAACGAAGAAATCCATATATTACATGCCATGTTTTAATCCGAATTACAAAATGGATCAAAAGACCCCTTAAAACTGAAATAGGGGAAGTTCAGCGAGGAAGACAAAGACATTGCCTGAACTCGCGCGCGCGATCGAGCGAGCGAGAGTCACGCAAGTGGAAATCACGAGCGACCCGTGCGCGCGAGGTTTGTGTTCCCAGGCAGACAGAAAAGTTTTGTATAAGAAAACAAAAATTGGGCATGTCGCTTGAGCGGACCGCGCAAACGACCCTCGCGCGAGCGACCTGCGCGCGCGACCTTGGACAATTTTTGGTTTTTGCTTGTTTTATGTTAAAGAACTATTTGGGTGATGTTTCATGGACTTTTAAAGCTCTGTTTGGGAAATTGACTAAAATAGAAATCTATTTTGTTATGTTTAGACGATTGAAATGATGTATTACGACTTAATAATCCCCGCACGTACGTTGTTCCTATAATTTAGCATTTTACTTTTGTTTAAGGTTTCATGACATACATGTGGAGTCAGTTGTACATGCATGGTGTGTGGTAGTCAGAGTGGAAAAGAGTGTGTGGTTGAGATTACGTTGTGGACACTCACTGGTAATGGTGTACCAAAGTGTGACATGTTGAGATTGCGGTGAGAGTTTCTTTGTAATGCAACGGTGGCAAAACTGGACACTCCTTGATGCCCATGGTAGCGTTAAAGTGTGTGATGCCGAACTTGGACATTCCCTGGCACCCATGGTAGTGCTAAAGTGTGGCCTACGGACACTCCCTGGTACTCGAGTCTGGATACTACGTGAGGTTACCTCCGATATTTGTGATGCGGATTAGGTACTAAAGTGTGAGGCATTGGACACTCCCTGGGACCCCGGACCAAAGTGTGAGGCAAACTGGACATGCCCAGGCACCCCTGTGCTAAAGTGTGGCTATCAGAGTATTACAAGGATACTGGTGTGAGATAGTGGGTTGTTGTGTTTGTCGAGAGAAAAGAGTCAGTAAGATGAGATGGTGCATTGTTTTTCATACACGGTCACATATATGTGAATTAAAGATTTCAAATGATATTGTGGTTGTTTTCTAAAGATGAACTCCTTACTTTAATGTAAACTTGTTGAATTAAATGGAAATTTAAAAATGGTAGATGAGTATATATTACATTCAAAGTTATGTTTTTAATACTCACCAGCTTCTTGAAGCTGACGACATTGATGCATCCTGGACATTCGTGTCTAGGCTTTTCAGGTTATGATATTGCTGGACCATACGACTACGCAAACTGAGAATCCCTGCTGGAAAGAGAATTTACTTTTATATATTTTAAGTTATAAACTGTTTTGTAATAAGGATGACTGTAATAGATATTAAGTTATTGTTTTGATTTAAGGCGGTTTGTGCCTTTAGAGACCCCGTGCTGTAATAACTATTAAGTTAGAAAAATATTGTAAGCCTTGATTGCTCTGCTCTGATTTTTGTTGTTCGACGTTTGGGACGGAATCAATCCTTCAAACTGTCGCGACCTACGAGTCAATAAAGGAAATTAAATGCTTTCCATATTTATGCTACGTCGGGGCATGACAGGATTTAGTGGTATCAGAGCCAGGTTATTGTTTATCTCAAAATAGTTTAGCCAGGTTAGGGTTTACCAGTTTAGACCCGATTCCACGATATGTTAGCTTAAGCTTCACACACCTGATGATACGACAAGGAGGATAGATTCAGAACCCAAACGTCTAAGATTATCTCTTTCCTGATTTAAGTTAGTTCTTTTTTTATCAGGTATGGACCCAACTCAGCCGCTCTACGTACCAGATGGGTTTGGAGGACATTTGGTGACTTCCGGGGTAGTAGTCCCAGCTTTTCTCAATTTATATCATATCGCCATTGAGCAGCTGGCCACGATGACTATAGTATCAGATCTATGGCACCAGGTTCACGTGGTGGGGATAGTTGATTTGACGCGTATTCGCCTTAAGATACGTTATTTCGCAGAGGCTCAGCGCTTAGTGCTAGTTGAGATACTGAGACTAGTTGATAGTGATGCTCTCTATTTCCCCTTTGAGATCCAGGTTGTGCACACTCATCTAGCATAGCTGGAGATGCCTCCACCTATAGTTCCCATGGTTGAGGATGATGGTGACAACGACGTCATAGTTATCCCTATTGCCAGGGATGCTGTAGGAGAGGATGGCATAGGTCTAGATGACCTCACCGCTGAGCTCGAGGAGGAGCTAGCACTTGAGCTAGTTCCGTCTGAGGAGGTGCCAGTTGAGGTAGATGCCCCAGCGCCTGCTTCCTCGTCGACCTCTCAGAGCTCTAATTTTGTTTTGGTGGGCCCGTTCTTTGTTCACCGATTTTGCCCCGTCGACTCGCTAGATCTTCTGATAGCCGCCTATGGAGACGACTGATTTCTTAGATATCACCTTGTATATATTGACTATTTTGACTAGTAGCTCTATCTCTTTTTGCAACTGTTCTTACATGTATTTGAGTATAGGGCAATGACTCCATTTTTGTAACATTAACTCTTCCATGGACATATGCGTCCTAACCCATATAGCTAGGGTAGGCATTGACTGATCATACATGCCTTTTGTATCAACTTGACAAGAAGTTATATATAAAAATACTCTTTGAATATCGTTGTCATTTAAACTGCTTCATATATCTGCCTCATTTATGCTTCTCATTCCTGCATCATTGGCATACATAGAATGATTGGGAGACCGAGGAGAAACAAGAATTTGATTGAGGGAGCACCTAAGGATGCCGATCCCACAAGAATGTTTGAAGCTTTCGTCAGACATCTTGAAAGGGTTAGTAATCAGAATGAAAACCGACGAGATTGCCAGATAGGAGATAAGCTGCTGGAAAGATTCCGTGCGCTAAGGCCCGAGCAATTTGCGAGTACCACAGAACCATGGAAAGCGGAACAGTGGTTAAGACAGATGGATCGCATGTTCGAGGCTGTCCAGTGCAATGAGATGGACAAGAGGAGGTTAGCTACTTTCCAATTGACTGATGCCGTCGTAGATTGGTGGGATTCAGTCACAGCTACCATCGGGAATGAAGTTGCGACAGGAATGACATGGACTGCATTTAAGGGGAGGTTTCTGGAAAAGTATTTTTTGGCTATAGAAAGGCACAGGAGGGAGAAGGAATTCATGGGCTTGGCTCAGCGAACTAAATCGGTGCAAGAGTACACCACTCAGCTCGAGAGACTGTCCCGATTTGCCCCTCATATGGTTTATACTGAGGAAAAGAGGATCCGTAAGTATAACCAAGGGCTAACATCGTAGATTCATCGCCTGACTCTCGGCCACCTAGATAAGTCTTTCGAAGGACTAGTCGGCCTGGCCACTAATCTGGAAGAAGATGCTCGAGTGAATCAGAAGCAATTCAAATTCCAGCCGCCTCAAAGGGGTAATTTTGGGAATAAACCACCAATAAATTGTACCCAAGGGCAGAAGAGAAATTTTGACGGAAGCAAGAAGACCCAAGCTATCACCTATCAGACTTAACCCGAGTTGGTGAATGAAGTAGCGCTGGGAAATGTTTCAACTGTGGCAACCCCGATCATCTGGCTTGAGATTGCAAGGCACCAAGGCGTGCTGCTTAGCAAGTCATAGTCTGTTATAACTGTGGTGAACCAGGTCATATCAGTA
Source organism: Hydrangea macrophylla (assembly GCA_033977485.1). Taxonomy (NCBI): domain Eukaryota; kingdom Viridiplantae; phylum Streptophyta; class Magnoliopsida; order Cornales; family Hydrangeaceae; genus Hydrangea; species Hydrangea macrophylla. Next base: position 3,195,789 of record CM066990.1, on the reverse strand, counting down.
AGTTCTGCACTGCCCCTAAGCAAGTGACTTATGGTCAGCAAAGTCAGACTCGCGTGAATGCTGTTATCCCTGATGCCGCTGGATATGATGGGACTGTGTACGAAGAAGGAAACTATGAAGAAGCTCAACCTAATCAGCAAGCGGTAGAAGGTACCTTGACTCTGTTTAACTCCCATGTTAATGTGTTATTTGATACAGGTGTTGCACTTTCATTTATATCTATTAATACTATCCGAAGATTGGGCATCTTACCTCATCGTTTAGAGAAAGCTTTGAGGGCTACCTCACCATTGGGAGCCGTAATCAAGTTAGGACACGTATGCAAGGATTGTCCCTTATGGCTAGGAGACTGTGAAATCCCTACAAGGCTAATTGTCCTATCGATGAAGGAGTTTGACATAATCCTAGGTATGGATTGGCTCTCTCAGAATCAAGCGAAGCTGGATTGTGCAAGGAAGAGAATCACATTCCCCGACAATGAGAATCAACCCTTTAATTTTCAATGTAACCCTTCGGGAGATATGTTCCTCATAGGGTGTTTGGCTAACATCGAAGTCGTCAGTATAGAAGCGACAATGTTGTCTATACCTGTAGTCAAGGACTTCGAAGAAGTATTTCAAGACATTTTTGGTTTGCCGCCCGAGAGAAGTATAGAGTTCTATATTGAGCTTATACCAGGTACTGTTCCAATCACTAAGGTCCCCTACAGAATGGCCCCCACCGAATTGTTGGAATTAAAGGAACAAGTTCAAGAGCTCGAGAACCTAGGTTTTATACGTCCAAGTACATCGCCTTGGGAAGCACCAGTGTTATTCATGAAGAAGAAGGACAGGACACTTCAGTTGTGTATCGATTACAGAGAATTGAACCGCGTGACTATCAAGAACAAGTATCCCTTACCCCGGATCGACGACTTATTTGATCAACTACAAGGAGCTACGACATTTTCCAAGATAAACCTAAGGTCGGGATATCATCAGTTGAGGGTACGGAAGGAAGATATACCTAAGACTGCATTCAGAACCCGATATGATCACTATAAATTTTTGGTAATGCCGTTTGAAATGGAGAATGCCCCGATAGTGTTTATGGATCTGATGAACAGAGTGTTCAAGCCTTACTTGGATCAGTTTGTCATCGTCTTCATTGATGATATTTTAATCTATTCTAAGTCAGAGGAAGAACACGAGCAACATCTATGGATTACAATGTAGATGCTTAAGGACCATCACTTATATGCCAAGTTCAGTAAGTGTGAGTTCTGGTTACAAGAAGTGAAATTTTTGGGACACAAGGTGTCATCTGAAGGAATTTCTGTGGATTCGTCCAAGACAGATGCTGTGTCAAACTGGGTTAGGCCGAGCAATCCTACAGAGGTTAGGAGTTTTTTGTGACTCGCAGGCTATTACAAAAGATTTGTTGAAGGGTTTTTAAAAATAGCTGCACCATTAACTGGGTTGACAAAGAAGAATTTGAAGTTCGACTGGACAGAGAAGCATGAGCATGCCTTTCTAGAGTTGAAAGAGAGACTCACTACCACACCGGTACTAGCTATACCCAAGCTTGATGAGAAGTTCACTATCTTTAGTGACGCGTCATATCAAGGATTAGGGTGTGTACTTATGCAAGATGGTAGAGTTATTGCTTATGGATCCAAACAGCTGAAGCCGAATGAGTTGAACTATCCCATTCATGATTTGGAGTTAGCGGCAGTAGTTTTTGCACTCAAGATTTAAAGACACTATCTCTATAGTGAGAAGTTTGATTTATTCTCCGATCATAAGAGTCTAAAATATTTGTTCACACAGAAAGAGTTGAACATGAGACAACGCAGATGGATGGAGCTGATCAAAGATTACAACTTCATATTAGAGTACCACCTTAGTAAAGCTAATGTGGTCGCTGATGCTTTGAGTCGGCAGATTCGTGAGACGATCGCCTCCTTAATGGTTAGAGAATGGTGAGCATTAGAAACGTTGGCAGAGTTTGCGTACAGAGTGTTGAAGAAGGAAGGACAACTTTTTGGATGTCTTATCCAACAGCCTATCCTCATCGACCGCATTATTGGAGCACAGAAAGAAGATGAGAAGTTTCAAACTTGGTTTGTGAAAATGTCAAAAAAAGATCCGACAGAATGGAAGGTGGGAATTAATGGAGGATATCGATGCAGAAACAGGTTATGTGTACCAGACTGTGGGGATTTGAGAAATGATATTCTGGCAGAAGCACATAAGTCAAGATATACAGCTCACCCAGGAGGAACAAAAATGTACAAGGATTTGAAAAGAAATTTCTGTTGGGAAGGTATGAAGAAGGATGTGGCCGAATTTGTATCCAAGTGTTTGACATGTCAACAAGTCAAAGTCGAACATCAGAGACCGTCAAGATTATTGCAACCGCTACCTATTCTTGGTTGGAAGTGGGAGCACATAACCATGGATTTTGTAGTGAGATTGCCTCGATCTCAACAGAATCATGACGCCATTTGGGTAATTGTGGACCGACTGACGAAGTCTGCTCATTTCATTGCTTATAGTATGACATACCCGGTAGAAAAGATGAGCCGGATGTACATACAACAAGTTGTATGACTTCATGGTGGACCTGTGTCGATTGTGTCAGACCGTGATGCACGTTTTACTTCTGGATTTTGGGAAAGTCTACAAGAAGCTATGGGAACCTCGCTCAAGATGAGTACTGCTTTTCACCCTCAGACAGATGGGCAGACCGAGCTTGTTAACCAGATAATGGAGGATATGCTTAGGGCTTGTGTCATCAATTTTAAAAAATCTTGGGAGACGCACTTACCTTTGGTTGAATTTGCCTATAACAATAGTTATCACACGAGTATCGGGATGGCTCTGTTCGAAGTATTGTACGGACGACCATGTCGTTCTCCGTTGTGTTGGGCAGAGGTGGGAGATACGGAGTTGTTGGGACCAGATTTGGTTAGAGAAACCAACGAGAAAATTTCCTTGGTCAAGGAAAGGATGAGAACCGCTCAAAGCCGATATAAGAGTTATGCCGATCAACGCCGGAAAGATTTGGAATTTAGTGTTAGAGATTACGTACTTCTTAAGGTTTCACCGACCCGAGGAGTAGTATGCTTCGGTCTCAAGAGAGGAAAATTGGCTCCGCATTTCATCGGACTGTTCGAAATTCTGGAACGTGTCGGGAAAGTGGCATATCGACTGGCGCTACCACCGAAGATGTCTGGGGTTCACAATGTATTTTATGTGAGTATGCTGAGAAAGTACATACGAGACCCCTCGCATGTGGTCAGTTATGATGATATTAAGACGAGTCATAAATTTTCTTACAAGGAGAGGCCTGTGAATATTCTAGATCAGAGTGTCAAGAAGTTGAGGAATAAGGATATTTCGTTAGTTAAGGTTTAGTGGAATCACCATGATGAGAATGAAGCCTCATGGGAAGTCGAAGTTGATATGAGGAAAAAGTACCCGAAATTGTTTCAGGACTAGTTAGTCTTGATTTAGGGGACGAAATCCTGTTTAAGGGAGGAAGGGTGTAACAACTTGCATTTTCATTTAATCTTAAATTGACATTTCCATAATTAATCTGTATTTGCATTGTCATATTTAAAAATCAATATGTATTGTTTGCGGTTATTCTAATTACAACCCTCACATGTTGAACCTAATTATTAATTTTATTTCATGTCTTACATTCTTTTGGGGTCAAACTACAATTTCTATAAATTTAGTCATACCTGTGTGGATTTCGAAATCTGTATTTCAAAGACGGTGAAAATATTTTCTGTTAACTCAAACTGTGTTTTTATGAAATCGGAAAATCAATTCTTACGTTAAAATAATTTTTTTGTATTTTAGTGGCGAACACCGCACCACGAAAATACCAGTTTGTGTTTAAAACTGTCCACTATATATTAAACTTTCACAGATTTTGGAAGTGATGTAAAATTAGATTTGACATACACTTTATTTTCCATTTATGGAAACTAATCATTGACTTAGGCCTTGTTTGGCAATGCTTTGTGTGAGTGTGTTAACTTAAGACCATGAGTTGAATTCCCAAACACATACAAATTGGCCCCTATGCACCTACTTGGCCTTTGGCTTAAGCTGAGAGTTATATATAACTCTATACGTATGAATATCAGCACACACACACACACCTGTGATTTTGTAGTATATTTAGTAATTAGAAATATCATTTGTTGAGTGTAAGAGAAACAACTTGGAGCCCAAGTCCATGAGTTCTATTTAACAAACTATCACACACATATTCTCATTCTGCACTGATGCACAGAGAGAAAAGAGAGAGCTTGAGCGTTAGTTACTGAAAATTTAGAGAGAGAAAGCTTCTCTTCTCTATAGCCAAGCTTCAAATTGATTTCTTGTATTGCTATCTTTCTCAACAATTTCTCTAAACTTATAGCACAATGAGTATTTCTAACTCACTCAGAATGTAATTCACTCCTTATTTGCTACTGTGTATTAATAATTTGTAATCACCATGGATGTTCTTACGCTAGTATTCAAAGCTTGAAAACATGAAGTTTTTTTCAATCCTAACCAAAATAAGTTTTTAGAGATAAAAATGATAGATTATACATCATGGATGCTATGTTTAAAGTTTTAGAGCTTAATTTGTTCATAAGAAAAAGTATAAAAGAAATCAAATTTTGACATCTTTTAGTTTTTCGTATAATTAGCGATCTATGTTTGGATTCATGTTAAATTGATCGTAGATTCATAATCCTCATCGAAATACGAAGAAATCCATGTATTACATGCCATGTTTTAATCCGGATTACAAAATGGGTCAAAAAGACCCCTTAAAACTGAAACAAGGGAAGTTCAGCGAGGAAGACGAAGACACTGTCTGAACTTGCGCGCGCAATTGCACAAGCGAGGGTCTTGCCAGCGACCCCTCGCACGAGCGATCCGCGCACGCGAGGTTTGTGTTCCCAGGCAGACAGAAAAGTTTTGTAAAAGAAAACAAAAATTGGGCATGTCGCTTGAGCGGACCGCGCGAACGACCCTCGCGCGAGCGACCTGCGCCCGCGACCTTGGACAATTTTTGGTTTTTGCTTGTTTTATGTTAAGGAACTATTTGGGTGATGTTTCATGGACTTTTAAAGCTTTGTTTGGGAAATTGACTAAAATAGAAACCTATTTTGTTATGTTTGGACGATTGAAATGATGTATTACGACTAAACAATCCCCGCACGTACGTTGTTCCTATAATTCAACATTTTACTTTTGTTTAAGGTTTCGTGACATACATGTGGAGTCAGTTGTACATGCATGGTGTGTGGTAGTTAGAGTGGAAAATAGTGTGTGGTTGAGATTGTGTTGTGGACACTCCCTGGTAATGGTGTACCAAAATGTGACGTGTTGAGATTATGGTGAGAGTATCTTTGTAATGCGACGGTGGCAAAATTGGACACTTCTTGATGCCCATGGTAGCATTAAAGTGTGTGACGCCGAACTTGGACATTCCCTGGCACCCATGGTAGTGCTAAAGTGTGGCCTATGGACACTCCCTGGTACCCGAGTCTGGATGCTGCGTGAGGTTACCTCCGGTATTTGCGAGGCAGATTAGGTACTAAAGTGTGAGGCATTGGACACTCCCTGGTACCCCTGACCAAAGTGTGAGGCAAACAAGACATTCCCTGGCACCCTTATGCTAAAGTGTGGCTATCGGAGTATTATAAGGATACTGGTGTGAGATAGTGGGTTGTTGTGTTTGTTGAGAGAAAAGAGTCGATAAGATGACATGGTGCATTATTTTTTATACACGGTCACATATATGTGAATTAAAGCTTTCAAATGATATTGTGGTTGTTTTCTAAAGATGAACTCCTTACTTTAATGTAAACTTGTTGAATTAAATAGGAATTGGAAAATGGTAAATGAGTATGTGTTACATTCGAAGTTATGTTTTTAATACTCACCAGTTTCTTGAAGCTGATGACGTTGATGCGTCCTGGACATTCGTGTCTAGGCTTTACAGGTTATGATATTGCTGAACCATATGACTACGAAAACTGTGAATCCCTGCTGGAAAGAGAATTTACTTTTATATGTTTAAAGTTATAAACTGTTTTGGAATAAGGATGACTGTAATAGATGTTAAGTTATTGTTTTGATTTAAGGAGGTTTGTGCCTTTAGAGACCCTGTGCTGTAATAACTATTAAGTTAGAAAAATATTGTAAGCCTTGATCGCTCTGCTCTGATTTTTGTTGTTCGACGTTTGGGATGAAATCGATCCTTCAAACTGTCACGACCTACGGGTCCATAAAGGAAATTAAATGCTTTCCATATTTATGCTACATCAGGGCGTGACAGTAGGTGGGGCTGCAGTCGGTGGTGGATGATGGAGTAATACGTCAACTTCCAAATGAAGTAAAATTGCATCCAGCTGCTCAGACATATGGGTACACAGGCCCTCAAGTCGGATCCGAGCCTCTCTTTCCTCTAGGAATAAGGTATGCACTGTCTGGAGAGACACAGAAGATGGCTCTCCTTGGGCATGAGCCTGAGACCGCTGTCTCAGCTCGAACTACTGCACAACAACAATGGGGACCTCCTCCTCGGTATCTAGCTCCTCAACCTCATAAGGCATCCCCAAAGCTGCTCCCTCGGCGTCAGTATCGCCGCCTCTCCTCTTCTTGGCTCCCACTTTCTTCTTCCCTTTCCCTTTTCTCTTCCTCTTCTGTGCATCTGAGCGACGGGCCGCTGTTTTCCCAAATCTGCTCAAAGAAGTCTGAAATGCATCAGGATGGAGGGGGAGTAATCCAGCCTGGGCCACAACACTATGAATGGTCCATGCGCCCTTCAGATGTTTCTTCACAGAAACATAGCGCGTTGGATATTCCAAAAACTCAATATATAACCGCAGGAGGCAGATCCGCTTTCCCGTCCCCACAACGTATAAATCATGAACGTACCATGGTGTTAACTTCTCGTGGTAGGACATCGCGAATATGCAATTACACAGCACCAGATGGAGCATGTGGTAATCGTCGGTTAAGAGCTGGTCCTTGATCAGAGACGAACCGTTCCAGAACTGGACGGTACTGCCTGTAATCTCTCACACAATTGTGGCATGAGGGATCTCAAGAGCTCCCACCCTATGGGGACAGTCACACTCGGGAACTCCTAGAGTAGCAGATAAAGTCACCGGACTGAATATAATCTCCCGGCCGTGGAAGAAAGATTGATACATGAACGGGGCGACCGGGTCCTTAATCATGGTTGTAGCAGCCTCTCTCACCCAAGATATATTGACCCTCCTAGGCTGGGTCAACATCTGATACCACTGTGGCATAGCCTGAATCCTCGCTAAGAACCAGGGCGCTGAAAGCCACACTGTTTCAAGGCGTTGCTTCAACATAACCTTACGGTGGCTGAAGAACCGTGTATACCAAGACCGATCAAACATATTCCGAAACCCATGATCGGGTACCAGGTCCAAAATGGTCAAGTCAAAGGGCTTTTCCCTATGATAGCCCATTTGCAGGATTCATGGTGGGAGACCTGAAATAGGAAATGAAAAGAAAAAACTAATTAAAATAGAACCAAAACAAAAGCTGCTTTTGTAATAGTTCGATCGATCGAATAATTTTCGATCGATTGACTAGAGGCTAGGCTCGATCGCTTGAGCCCAATTCGATCAATCGAACATAGAAGAAACACGGGGACAATGATGCAGTGCAGAAAAACAAAGAACACAAGAAATATAAGATTAAAACTGTATTTCATTAGTAGTAGGATGAATGGGGGCACCCCTATAAGAGTTGTATGGAAAGAAACTTAGCGGTTTTAAAAAATTGACCCTTACCTTGAGTTGAAGCGTAGTGGAGAGAAGAAGAGATGATGGTGATGATTTGGGGCACCAAGGATTCTTCAATGGAGGTGTGTATATAGAGAAGTACATGATTCGCCGGAGCTCCCTTCTCTATGTACAATCGCTTGATGGAATGAGGGAGAGAGAAAGTCCAAGAAAGCGTCTGAACGATGCCTCATTTAAATACAATTCTCGATCGATTGAAAAAGTTCGATCGATCAAATGAGCAATCGATTGAGAATTGTTCAAGCGCTTGAGGTTAGAAACTGTCGATCGATAGAGTTTGGTTCGATCGATTGAACTCAAAATTTCAAAAACACTTTGAATAGAAATCCTGTGTACTCCTAACTAGCACAAATAGGTCTGGACATACAAAAATAGTCTAAAAATAGTGCAAACGCAGGCAGGTAAGCTAGAATTCACCATTATAGTAATATAAAGTTGCAAATTTTATAAATATAAATTTTTAATAGCATCCATTTTGCAAAAGTATAACCCAAAATTGGCACTTGAGACCTTATTACAATAATAACTAGAATTGAAAACTAAAGAAAAACAAAGTTGTTGTCTAGGAGTATACTTCAATTGCTAAAAGATGGACAAATGAATAACTACAACTGAAGTGGAACACTATGCGTCAAACACGAAAACTTCTTCTTCCACTGATGCTTCATACTCTGCCAAATCTTCAAAAATGGAGTCCAAACCCGACAATTCACGATTCCAGAAGGTTCTGAAAGCATCAAGAATATCATCGAATGCGTTTAGGACATCCAACGAATTGAAAGCACACGCAAGAGGTAATCCTAGTGAGCCTGACGACGTCATAGATAAAGGAGTGTAACTCCTCAGCTGTTCGTTCTCTTGCGGTGGAGTGCCAGGAGACCCTATGTAAGGTCTATGAAATAATAGGTGCGGAAGGAACACTAGTAGACCTTATGGTACATAATGATAATCCTGGACAATGAAAAATAGAAGAAAAACAAAAAGAAAATAAGGCAAGGAAAAGTAGGAAATAAAAGCAAATGAAACAAAGAAGAGGAAAAAGAAATAAAACATAGAAGAATAAGACATTGTCCGAACCTTACTATTGGCATGAATTCCCAATGTGCACTAGCTGGTAAGGGACATTGAAGCCTGAACAGCAAATAGCTCAGGTGCACGTAGAGGTATGGGACCAGATCGAGACTGAAAAAGTCATCAATAAATGTAAAAACAGTGTTGTGGCGTTCAGGCACAACATCTTGTAAATCATTCTCGTCCAATGGTTCCCACATCGAGTCATTCTCCCACTGCTCTAGGAGTTCATCAGTAACTTCACCAACAAAGTCACCCTCCTCTTCTCCTTCTACGTCAAGGAAATCCATGTGTTCAAAAGGATTGATATCGAGGAGAGCAGGTGGGTACGGGATGTATCCATGAAAAATGTCAAGGAGAACATTCGCATCCGGCCCTTCATATGGTGAAAAGCAGAATGTGACTTCTTCAGCGGTCCATGGAGGGTTTTGATATTCAGAATCAGCCCAAGAACCAATTGAATGGACATCATCATCTCTCATGTTGGAACCTGCAGTGGAGCAATATGAGGAATAGCAGATTAAGAACAACGTCACATTCACAAGGAAAAAAGACAAAAACAGACATAAATGAGAAATAACAGAATGCAATAAAAGCAAAGAATCAAAAACAAGTTGAGGACACGCTTTAGCGTTCTAGATTGAGGAATAGTTGTGCTCATCCAGTTGGATGTGCTCAACTTCAAGTTCGAAGTTGTTCAAGAACGGCTTCAATCTTTGGCCATTGACTTTGAAACTTTCATCGTTCTTTAGATTTAATAGCTCGACGGCCCCATGTGGAAAAACGGATTTAACGATGAACAGACCTGTCCACCGGGATCGGAGCTTACTTGGGAAAAGGTGAAGGCGAGAGTCATACAGCAAGACTTTCTGCCCAGGCTCAAATGATTTGTGAAAGATGGATCTATCATGGCGAGCCTTCAACCTTTCCGTATGCAACTTGGCAGAGTCATATGCATCTCTACGGATTTCCTCTAACTTTGTGAGTTGAAGTTTTCTTAACTGGCCTCTCTCTTTAATATCGAAGTTTAATGAGCGTGTCGCCCAATATGCTTTATGCTCAATTTCAACGGGGAGGTGGCATGCCTTTCCGTACACTAGCCTATATGGGGACATTCCCAGGTTTGTTTTGTAAGCGGTACGGTACGCCCATAGAGCATTGGTCAATTTGTATGCCCAGTCTTTTCTGTTTGAACTAACCATTTTTTCGAGAATATGTTTTATTTTTCGGTTAGCCAATTCTGCCTGCCCGTTAGTTTGTGGGTGGTAAGCTAAGGCGATTTTATGGTTAACCCCATATTTTTTGAGTAGTGACTCCAAGGGTCTATTGCAGAAGTGCTTTCCTTGGTCAGTAATTAATGCCTTAGGGGTTCCAAAACGCGAAAGAATGTTTTCTTTTAAGAAAGAAACAACTATTCGATGATCATTTCACCTTGTTGGGATTGCCTGTACCCATTTCGAGATATACTCCACAATAAGGAGTATGTACTCACAGTTATTCGACTTCGGGAATGGGGCCATGAAATCTATGCCCCAATAATAAAAATTTTCAATTGTGATTATAGGAGTCAGGGGCATAGAGTTTCATTTTGAAATTGTACCAAGCTTTTGACAGCGTTGGCACGATTTAGAAAAAGAATAGGCATCCTTAAATATGGTTGGCCAATAGAAACCGCTATGTAAGATTTTTTGTGCGGTCTTCTGTGAAGCAAAATGGCCACCATAAGCTTTAGAGTGACATGAGGCCAGGATTACGATTATGTCTTCATTCGGAATGCAACGTCAGATGACCTGATCAGCGCAATATTTGAACAAGTACGGGTCATCAAAGAAGAAGTGACGTGCGAACGAGAGGAACTGTTTCTTATCTTGATTTGACAAATGTTCGGGGGTTTCTCCCGTGACTAGATAATTTACTATATCTGCGTACCAGGGCAAACTGACAGTCATCAGTTGCTCATCTGGGAATTCATCCTTGATAGGTAGCGGTTCAGTATTGTCAACAAACGTTAACCGAGAAAAATGGTCCGCGTCCACATTTTCTACTCCCTTTTTATCTTTGATTGTGATATCAAACTCTTGGAGTAGGAGTATCCAACGGATAAGCCTTTGTTTCGCGTCCTTCTTGGATAACAGGTATTTGAGGGCCGAGTGGTCTGTAAAACAGACAATTGGGGACCCTATTAGATAAGACCTGGATTTATCCAAGGAAAAAACTATATCCAGTAGCTCTTTTTCAGTAGTTGTATAATTCATTTGAACTTCATTCAGCGTTCGACTGGCATAATAGATAACGTAGGGCTTATTATCTTTCCTCTGTCCTAGAACTACGCCAATAGCGTAGTGTAGACACCCCATTTTGTTGGTTATCAGATTTAGGAGACCCATAGCTTGGTGGTTCATAATGATAAAAAAGACTCAAAAAGGACTCCTGGAAGTTAGTTCTATCTCTCAAAATGCTTAGAATGACCAAAATACCCCTGAAAGCCCAAACACTCCCAGATTTGGACCGAAAAGTTCTAGAAACATTCTGTGTTGTCAAAAAAGTTGTAAAATGAGTTTTAAAGTGAAATCAGATGAAATCATCAGCTCCCAAAGACCCTCGGAAGTCCCGGGAGATCCCGGAAAGTCCCCGTTGACCCGTTTGACTAGGTTTGACTAAGGTTTGACCGAAATTGCCTAAATTGGCCAAAATATTCCGAGATCATTCTAGATCATGTGGAAAGTACTAAAAAACATTTTAAAAAAAAATCGGACAAAATCGCCAGCTCCCAGGAGCTCTTAGAGGTTCCCAGAACTTCCTAGAAGTTGGTGTCCCTGATTTGACCAGTTTGACCAAAAGTTGACTTTAAAACCGAGGCACCATATCAATTTTTATATTTTTCATGGATACTAGAGGTCAATAGCTTTCCAACGGTATACCGCACATAATTTTTGGATTTAAAATGAATTTATTATGAATTTTCGAAGGTGAAAAAGGCGATCAAATCGGCTTTTATCGTGAATATCGCAAAACTTTTCAAAGTGACCTATCTTTGAATTTTTTTTTAATGTAAAGTGGACTCCATCACCTTTCCAATGGTATACCAAAACCTCAGTTTGAAGTTCATACGCATTTTCTATGAATTTCGGATGAAATAGGGCCTTTTCGCGAATACCGAAACCTCTGGGGGCCTAAATGACATTATCTGGACATCAGAGGAGTAGTGCCACCGCGGCACTGGACCACTGCCGCCGCGGCACTCTCCTCCAGAATAGTCTATTTTTGAAATTTCTTTTGGGGACCCAAATTGATTAATTAGAAACCAAAACGACATAGTTCTATGTTAACAGATGTTTGGGACCAATGGGAGCACTTTTAAAACCCCAAACTCTCCCCAAATTAGCCTATATAAACCCCCTTGACTTCTCATTTTGGGGGGGCAGGGGGTGGGGGGGTGCAAACAAATAGCTTAGAGAAAGTTGTAGAGAGAAATTTGTAGAGATAATGTAAGGATTGTGAGAAAAGAAGTTTCTTCCTTTGATTTTCAACTTGAAAGTGAGTTCTAAACTTTGTTTTCTACTTCATAACTCCGATTTATTACACATTTAATACATCCAACCACCATTTTAGTGAGAATTTATGAAATAGGAAGCTACTTCCATGCCCAAAGTCACCATACATGAGTGAAACACCAAGCTACAAGTCCAAAATCACATTGATTATCATCTATTGATTGTTATTATATGCTTGTTTATATGAATGTTCATCTCTCCTCACCTCATTTCCTTTTGATTTTTCTTTGTTTACTTACTAGTCCATCATCATGTAGATGTTGACATGAAGTTTGAGGTGAGTGAATCCTCATGGATAGTAGCGCTTGACCTCAAAAACATGTTTGATAGATGATGATTTCAACTTCAATACATTCCTATGTATTTTTGAAGTTGTCTTCAAAATGAAAACAATGCTCTCCAACAATCTTGGAGGTTCTTGATATGAGTTCAATATTGATATTTCAAGTGACCATAATCTCCATTTAAGTGCTGAAAGTATACTCCCAAAGCCTCTATTTCAAACCCCTCATTTTGATTTCAAAGAATAAAACCCTAGTTCTTCCCAAAATCTTCAAAACAGTGAACAATCTTAGGTCAAAGATTTCTCTAGGACTCAATACTCAAAGTATTAACATCAGATCAGTTGTAAAACCTTCTTAACTCATTAGAGAACACCCATGATTTTTTATTTGACTTGAAAACACTTGGAAGGAGTCCATTTGGACCCAAACATTCCCTCCAGACATTCTGTTTTTTGCTGTCACAGTAGCTTGGTTGTCTTTCAACTTGTTTTACAGAAAACTTTTCCAAACGGAGTGGTCCCAAATAATTTTTCCCTTGAACTTTAGTGTCTTAGGGAACCCTATGTATAACATGGGCTTCTAGATGTTTTGTTTTCATTTTATAATATTTTTTGACATTTCAGTCGACAGTACGGATTCTGTTTCTAAGTGACCTCCATTGTTTATATGATTTCTCTCAATCTGTAATAGTTATTGAGGATTGGCTTTTTGATTTGTGTTTTAGACACAATAAGGATGATCTCCATAAAAAATAATGCATTGGAAACATTCCTAACCCCATACTTCTACTTTCATTCTTTGATTTGATGCTTATATGCCTTCTAAATTAGCTCATGTCTTAGGAATTAGTTCATACAGATTTCTATATATCCCATGATGATTTCCTTCATACACTCATGCATATTTTAGACTTTCAAGTTACTTTAGAAAGTCCATGTACACAAACACACTATAACCTTTGCACATTCTAGGGTCATACATTGCATCCATGCAAGATTTGGGGTTTTTGTGACCCTTAATCTAAGAAGATTATAAGGAATGAACTTGATCACACGTCCATGATTCCCCTCGATCCAACCATCCTTTCTCATTCGTCCCGGGGATCGAGAGGTCTTCTTTTCTCAAAGATTAACATGCATGATTCTAGTTTGTTAAGCATATTTTGATTTCTTTGATTTTCTTTGATCATTTGTTCCAAGAACGATTCATGTCCTCTTTAGATTAGGAAAACTTGATTACTTGATATGTGATTAGACGGTTTTTCCTAGTTTTATGTGTGTGATCTTTTGCTTTACATTGTGTGATATTTGGGCTTAGATCTTATGAATGATATCTTATCTTTCGATCTTCCATTTCAATATTCTTATGAAATGTAGTACACTACTATAGTATTAATTGTCGAACCAAACATAGTAAAAGATGATTATTTGGATGCTATTTGAGGCCCATCGAGCGACGAGGCGAGTTGAGGGTGTTTTAGTCGCGACAAAGGCTCCTTCCCCTCTCATACCAAAACCCCGAGTCATGTTCTTTAGTTATGAAAGGCCGGTGCCCTTTATCCATTTGTGTGAGTCAAATTGGGTTTCTTGGTTACCTAAAGACCAAGTGGAGACTCTGTATCTATTTTCAACAGACCCTTTCTTTTCTTTCAAATCAATTTCAAAACAAAGGAAAATCAATTCCGAAACCCCGCCGGAAACAAGAAACTGGGGGTGGGCTCACGAAGGCCGCGTGTTCACAATCTGGCGACTCTGCTGGGGACTTTTATTTTAAAATAAAATAAATACAGAGGTTTGACTCATAAGAAGTATCTTTAAAATCATCTTTTTACTGTGTCTGGTTCACCGCATTGCACTCTTGCATTTCCCCTCCAACTGTGTCTGAAACGCGGCGCTGACATTGTTCAGGTCTTGTTGTGCCAGGGCACAAGTCACCGTTGATGCTGCTCTTTCTAAGGTATATCAAAAAGTTTAACTTTCGTACTATCTCCCTGACAGTATATTGGAAATCTCGTCAATGGACCCTCTTTGACTAAACCCAACCTTTGCATATAGATTCCTGTAGAACCTTTCATAGGACTGCTCATTTATCTTTTCAGATAGGATAATGTGATATAACTGCTGTATGCCCTAATGGGATTACTTGGGCAGTGTAGACGCTTATGTGGCATGAGGCAGAACCTCTTTCTTATGATTCCCAAGGCAATCACTCACATGTGATCACATTGAGTCGACTTGCCTAGGCACCATGATAAGGACGTCTGCTCCATGATCACAAAGATATACACCACAAACCTTGTTTATTGGTCCCAAGTCATAGGAGTATGAAAACTGGCTAGACAGTATGATCACCATCGTTAACTGCTTCCGTCATATAACCTGTTTCCCCCAGAAACTCTGTCCAGATATCCCAGATATAACCTGTTTCTCCAGATATCCCAGATATAACCTGTTTCTCCCAAAAACTTTGATATAACCTGTTTCTCCCAGAAACTCTCTCCAGATATCCCAGATATAACCTGTTTCTCCTAGAAACTCTGTCTAGATATCCCAGATATAGCCTGTTTCTCCAAACATCCCAGATATAACCTGTTTCTCCCAGAAACTCTGTCCAGATATCCCAGATATAACCTGTTTCTCCCAGAAATTATGTCTGAACTCCTCAAAATATCCTGGAAACCCCTATTATCCCCTGGTGATCATACCAGAAGGAAAGGTTACCACACTCTGTATGGCTATGACCTTACTTGCTTAACTACTATCTGCTAGAAGTAAGAGCATCATGTAGATTAGGGCTTGCATCCGCATGCTTGTCTCATTTGCATGCACTGTACATGTTAGTCCACACGCACTATCTCAGTCAGTCTATACACGAGTCAATCCATGTTTGTTAACATCACTGTCATTGTATGTCTAGAGTCATCATTGTCAGAACCTGATACAATCCTCTCAAATCTGAAGGGTCACTATAGATTCTCAAAATCAGCAGTTGGGATCTTCGTCCTGGGTCAGAAATTTAGACAATCGTTTGGTTAGAATTAGCCCGACAAGTTATTTCAGCATGAATCAAGAAGAGCTAAAAAACAAGGTAACCGAGTTGGGAGCAACCATAAGTCAGCAGTCCGACAGCCTGGCCTAAGTCTTGAAGTTCATAGAAGAATTAAAACAGCAGCAACCCAGTATCCGCCTGGTTTTCCTTCGCCACTGGGTTTCATGCCACCACCACCACCAGGGTTTGTACCACCTCCTGAGAATAATGGGGAAGAAGATTGGTTTCAAGGGGTCCTACCACCTACATATGAGAAGAAGTTCTAAGAAAAAATGGATGAGGTTGACAAGCTAGAAAGCGTACTGAGTAAAAGCAAAGGGGTTGATGACTACATGCTATACCTGGAAGGCCTTTTCAAGCCTGTTAAGCTGAAACTGCCAGAAAACTTCAAGATGCCTGCCATTGACCGTTTTGATGGAACTGGAAATTCGAAAGCCATGTGAAGCTGTGTATGAGCATCTTCCAGTCAATGAGTTGCACTCATGAGCACATTACAATGCTGTTCAGTCAAACTCTCACAAAGTCTACGCTGCCATGGTTCCTTACCTTGGACGCTTCCAAAACTCGGGCATGGGAAGACATCGTTCGGGTATTCGTTGATCACTATTCTTACAATCAAGAGCTGGATGTCATAATCAGGGATTTGGAAACTACTCGGTAGAACAACAATGAATCTTTTGCTGTGTTTCTGAGCAGATGGAGGAACAAAGTGGCCCAAATGACCTACGGACCGGTTGAAAAGGAACAGGTGAGAATGCTAATCCGGAATCTATAACCACTCTACCATGAGAAACTGTTCTATCAATCCATCTCCACCTTTGAAGAGTTGTTTGAAGTCGGGTCTCGAATTGAAGATGCTATCAGGGAAGGGAAGATTAAGAAGGAAGAGCCTCCAACCAGTCAAAAAGGCCCAATTACTCCCGGAATCCTCCAGATGTCAATGCCCTCAGCAGTCAACCCATGGCATATACTCCTAGACTGTACCAACCCTCTAACCAAGCAAATTCCTCACCCTTTCCAGAAAAGCCTCCTCGCAATTTCGTCAAGCTAGAAATCTTCCTCTCCTTAGCCTTGGACCGCCTCCTCAAAAAGGGCCACCTCCAACTCCTTCAGCCTCGAATCACCCTGCTACCGCCAAACTGTGATATGTCCAGATGCTGCACCTACCACCAAGCCCTTGGCCACAACACCGATGATTGCATGCGCCTTTGCCATAATATCCAAGACCTTATTGACCAGAACATCATTGATCCACCTCCAAAGCAGCCCCATGTCACCCAAAATCCCATGCCAAACCACCAAAATATTAGCTTCATTGAGTCCAGCCCTATACCCTTTAACCCTACCACCTATATCACCCCCATAGGACTTCCCTTACCCAACATTGGCATCCTAAATTCTGCGGGGATTCATCTGATTGAAGGAAAGGAGGAAGAATGGCAGTAGCAGCTAGATGATAGATGAAATTTCTTCTTCCTAGAAGAACATGATCTAGGGGCGGTGGACCTCAAGTGGTATGATCCCAATGATGAAAGCGATGCCTCCATCAGGAATGAGCCAGAGAAACCACCCGTAGAAATAGATTATGATTAGTTCAAAGAAGATGGGACTGTAGAAGGGCCTACTCCTACCGAGATTGATCATCTGACTAGGCTAGGCCATCATTATCAGCCTCCGTAGTCTACCACTGAGGCCATCGAGAAATGGCCAGTCAAAGATAAGGGAAAAGGAAAAATGGATGAGGTCATTGAAGAGGACAATGAGTTGATTAAGCAGTTGAAGAAGACTGAGGCACATCTCTCGATGTGGGACATCATGGTAACATCTTATAGGCATAGGCAGGCAGTGTTGAATGCCTTGGCTGGAATTGAGATCCCCATTAATGCTGCACTAGAAGATATGGTGGCCTTCTTAAGTACACTCACCCCCGATCCAATCATCACCTTCTCCGATGAGGATCTTCCATCGGAAGGATCTGCGCATAACAAAGCTTTATACATCATTATCGGATGCAAGGGGCAGCAGGTGCCATTCTGTCTAGTCGATACAAGCTCTACCTTAAATGTTTGTGCTCTAAGGATAGCCACTGCCAAGGGGTTAACGTCCTTGACATCACACCATCCGTTCAATCCGTAAGGGCCTATGATAACACTAAGAGAAATGTGATGGGGACTGTTTCTCTCCAAATCCAGGTAGGGTCTTTAGTTTGTACTAAACTCTTTCAAGTCATGGATATACCTGCCTCATTTAACTTGCTGATTGGGATGCCCTGGCTGCATGTCAACAAAATAGTGTCATCTACTGTGCACCAAATGATCAAATACATTCACGAGAAAGAGGTGAAAATTATCCTTGGCAACAGTTGGGGAAATGAGGCCTTTTCAAGCTACGCCCCTATCTTTGAAATCCAAATACCTAAACTAGAAGAAGGAGAAATCAGAGGATTCTTCATGGAAAAGATCCATATGATTAGTGATAGAGACAGGTTCCCCGAGGTCCACTCCGCGATGGTCAATATCGTATGCAAAATGAACTACTTCACTAGAATGGGATTGGGTCGACGCCAATAGGGATTCATGAGTTCCCTCAGATTCAAGGACAAAAAGGCACTTTTGGATTGGGGTACAAGCCCACTAAAGAGGACATCAAGCTCCAAAATCCATGGAAGAAGAGAGTAAGGAGTCTCCCACCATACCATAAGACCTTGAATGGTCAATTCATCAAAGAAGGGAGTGACTTCCCCTATTTTGGGTTCCCTGAACCTTGGATCCACTAGACCACCGAAAAAAAGGCACCCCGGGCTTGAGATCTTCATTGACTGTGAAAGGCCCCCCTATCAGGATTTGTTCTGTCCCGAAGAAGTTGTGAAAACCCCAGAGGAGGACTGGTTGAAGTACATGGACACTGAAGCCATCGAGAAAATGTGGGAAGAGTTTGCTGAAGAGAAGGAAGAAAAGAGGGCCAAGAGCCAAGATGATCAGATCATGCCAACCGAGGAGGGTCTGAGCAACCAGGCTGTGGAGTCATCTATCTGTGTCTCCCTATCCCCTGTTTCCTCAGAGTCTGTACTTCCGATTATCAAGTGTGTACCAAATTCGACTGTTGTAAGCCCACCAATGTCTAATGTAATCACTTCACCTGTTATGAATGAAATGAAAGACGGTTCTGATTACTCCTCTATGTCTAATACTTGTGAATGCACAGATCCCTCTGAGGATCTCCCAATTGAACTTAAGCAACTAATTGAAAAACACCTGCTTATGAAATAATCGAAGATACATTATCAATTAACCTAGGTGAAAAGGATAATCCATAAATTGTGCAAATTGGCTCAACGCTTAATAAAGAAGAAAAAGAAAAATTGACTCTCTTGCTAAAAGAATTCAAAGATGTTTTTGCTTAGTCTTATCAGGATATGCCTGGGGTCAATCCTGACATTGTCCAACATCGTATTCTTCTTCTCCCTAATTCTAAACCAGTCATGAAGAAACTGAGGTGCATGAGATCGGAATGGGCACTGAAGGTCAAAGAAGAGGTAAAAAAATAGGTTAAGGTAGGGTTCATCATTGTTACAGAGTATCCGGAATGGCTTGCCAACATCGTGCCAGTCCCTAAGAAGGATGGAAAAGTGTGAGTGTGCCTTGACGTTCGTGATCTAAACAAAGCCAGTCCAAAGGATGACTTGTCGCTTCCCCACATTGATGCCTTGGTAGATAACACTGTGGGATATGAGCTACTGTCGTTCATGGATGGTTTCTCAGGGTACAATCAGATTCTAATGGCGCAGGAAGATCAGGACAAGACAACATTCACCACGCCTTGGGGGACCTACTACTACAGAGTGATGCCTTTCGGACTTAAGAACGCTGGAGCAACCTACCAAAGGGCTGCCACCACTTTTTTGCATGACATGATTCATAAGGAAGTAGAAGTGTATATAGATGACATGATTGTAAAATCCAAAGATAGAGAGGGACACTTGGTAGCATTGGAGAATTTTTTTGAAAGGTTGCGTGAATACAAGATGAGGCTGAATCTAAAGAAGTGTACTTTCGGTGTGACCTCTGGAAAGCTCCTGGGTTTTTTCATTATGCAAAGGGGGATGGAGGTCGATCCCTATAAGATCAAGGCAATTCTGGAAATGGCCCTGTCGCAGAATGAGAAAGAAGTGAGAGGATTCCTCAGAAGGATCCAATTCATCAGTCGCTTCATCTCCAAGCTCACAACTACATGCGATCCCTTGTTCTGATTACTGAGGAAAGGAGAGAAATTCCAATGGGATGACCAATACCAAGTCGCATTCGACAAAATCAAAGCCTACCTTCAAAATTCGCCCGTCCTTTCACCACCGATTCCTCACAAGCCCTTACTTCTTTACCTATCTATCTCCGAAAATGCCATGGGTTGCATGCTAGCCCAGGATGGAGAAGAAAGCCACTCCGAAAAAGCCACATATTACCTTAGCAAGAGGATGACTGGGTATGAGCTTAATTACTCTGCCCTCAAAAAAATGTGTTGGGCCTTAGTCTGGTGTACCTGCTGATTAAGGCACTACATGCTAGCCTTTTCGATTATGTTCATATCCCGCATGGATCCTCTAAAATACCTCCTCGAAAAATCCACCCTGACCGGTTGTATATCCCGTTGGCTACTTCTACTATCTGAATTCGATATCAAGTATGTGACAAGCAAGTCGGTAAAAGGGAGAACTATAGCTGAGCATCTTGCGGAACATGTCGTTGACTCCAAAGAAAATGGAGACTTCCCGTTTCTGGATAAGAATATCATGGAAATCAAAGAAGAACAATGGAAGTTGTACTTTGATGGGACAACCAACATGAAAGGCTACGGAGTAGGAATGATTCTGGTATCACCAAATAGGGACCATACCCTACTGGCAGTCAAGCTCAATTATAACTCCACCAACAACACTGCTGAATATGAGTCATGCATTTTAGGGATGGAAGCAGCCATAGAATTAAAAGTTCAAAAATTGGACGTCTTTGGAGATTCAAATCTCACTGTATCGCAAGCTAGAGGAGAATGGAAAGTGAAAGAGGAAAGGTTGAAGCCCTATCATAACCATCTCGATGGACTCAAGAGACAGTTCAAGAACATAACATTCTTCTACCTACCCAGGGAAGATAACCAGTTAGCAGATTCATTGGCCACTTTAGCCTCCATGATCAAAATCCCTGTGGGAGTCAAAATGATGCCTCCGGTAATTGACCAAAGATACGAACCGTTGTTTAGCATGATCGCTGCAATCGAGGAAGAAGTGAATGAAACACCATGGTACCGAGATGTTTGGGACTTCATCGAAAAGGGAATGTATCCCCAAGAATCTTTTGAGAAGGACAAAAGAGCAATTTAAAGGTTCGCGGCACAGTTCGTCATTTGTAGGGGAAAATTGTTGAAGAAAGGGTACAATGGTCATAATCTGACTTGCTTATTCGGAAAGAGCGCCAGAAGAATGATGGAAGAAATACACGAAGGGGTGTGCGGTCCATACATGAACGGTCATATGTTGGCCAAGAAGATCGTAAGACAAGGGTACTACTGGACAACATTAGAGAAAGATTGTTGTGAATACGTGAGAAGGTGCCATAAGTACCAGATCCACGCAAACATGATGCATGTACCACCATCTCTACTCTATAGCATAACCTCACCATGGCCATTCTCAACCTGGGGAATCTATATCATTGGCGAAATTGTACCAAAGGCCTCGAATGGGAATTGATACATTTTGGTGGCCATCGACTACTTTACAAAATGGGTGGAAGCTGCATCTTACACCAAGTTGGGAGCCAAGGAAGTGGCCAAATTCATCAAGAGGAATCTCATCTGCCGCTATCGCGTCCCCTATGAGATTATTTCGGACAACGGAAGTCATTTCAAAGCATAGGTTAGGGATCTGTTCGAGGAATACAAAATCACTTATTATAAGTCATCACCATATAGGCCGCAAACCAATGGGGCAGTTGAAGCTGCAAACAAGAATGTCAAGGCCATACTGCAAAAGTCGGCTGATACTTACAAAGACTGGCACGAGAAACTACTATTTGTGCTGTGGGGATACAGAACCTCGATATGGAGGTCTACAAGAGCGACTCCTTATTCACTGGTGTATGGTATGGAAGCATTACTCCCGATCGAGATAGAGTTACCGTCCCTGCGAGTGATGACAGAATGTGAAATTTCAGAATCTGACTGGTTAAGGGAAAGATATGAAGAATTGGCTCTCATAGATGAAAAGCGCCTAATGGCAATCGATCATGTCCGAATCTATCAAAAGAGGATATCCCATGCTTTCAACAAGAGAGTTCGTCTGAGGAAAATTGTCAAGGGTGACCTTGTTCTTAAGGATTTGCGAGCCCCAATTTTTTATCTACGCGGAAAGTTCAAACCTAAATGGGTAGGCCCTTATATCGTCAAAATTATCCTTTTTGGAGGAGCAACCTACCTCATGGACCTCGATGGTGTCGAATTCAAAGAACCAATCAACATGGATCAACTAAAAAAGTATTATGCCTGACCATTCCCCAAAATCTTTCAAGCCTTGCCCTGACTACGCTCGACCTGATTCCCACTCGGGATATGTAGGCAGCCGCATCAGTTCGGTCATCCCACTTAAAGATGACCCATTTCCTTTAAGCCTTGTCTTGAACTACGCTCGACCTGATTTCCGCTCAGGGATACATAGGCAACTGCATCGGTTCGGTCATCCCACCTACCTAAAAATCAACCCACTTCTTTTCAACTATGGCTTGAACTACGTTGGACCTGATCCCTTCTCGGGGGTACGTAGGCAGGCTTTCCAAAAAAAGAAGGATGGCTCGCTAGGTCAAAAATCCGAAGGACGCCTAGGCAAAAAATAGGGCTAAATCTAAAGTGAGTAATAACAAAAGAGAGAAAATAGCTCGCTAGGTCACTCCACCAGTGCCTAGGCAAAAATTATGAGCATATGAGAGAAATAAAGTCGCGGTCCTTACCATAACCCGGAAACCATCCTTCACACTAGCGGCAAACTTCGGCCACCCACCTCGTTTGCCTAAACCCCTCCTAAACTAGGGGCAAACGTCAGTCATCTACTTCGTTTGTCTCACAACCATCCATATTCCAAACTAGGGCCAAACTTCGGCTACCCACCTCGTTTGCCTCTAAATCACCCCGGTATGCCCAAACAAGTACCAAAAAGCGGCATCTAATCGAGAATCATGTTACCAAATGTTTTCAAAAATCCAAAATGCATAAAAGAAGGTTCTTCAAGTAACCAGGTTTCACCAATAAACAAGCCTCGAATATTACATAAGCCAAAATGATAGAAAAATAAAAGTTCTTTCAGAAAGCGATCACAGATATCAAAGACACTTGGAGGAAGAAGCAGAATCAGTCGAGTCTAGTTTTATTTTGTGTCTTTTATTTCTTCAAAGGTCTTTAGAAATAGGCTTTTACTCAGCAGGCCCAGCCACTGATAAAAGCAGCAATAGTGACAGCCCTGACTCTGGAAGCAAAGAACCTCTCAGTAAATCCCCGGGGGACCTCCTGAACTCGCCCTTACTGCTTGGCCAATCGACGAGGATGATAAAAAGAAGTCTCTCTTAGAACCATCAACCACACTCTTGGGTGATCCCCAAGGCTTGTGGTCACAGCGTGAAGGTCCCAACCCCCCTATAATCCAGCGAATGTCTGCCTCAGAAAGAGCACATCAGGCTAACCCAATCGGTAAAAGTATAGCAGGGATAAAGCACAGCCCTATAGAAGTAAACTGGAGGCATACTACCTATCCATAACTGAAGGCGCTCATATAGCCAAGCCTGTAACACCAAAGGCGCCCCAGAAAGAAGAAGAGTTCCTTGGTTGAAAGCGTTATCCAAACCATTTAGGGTTTCAGCTAGAACCATGGCCATGGGGTTCTTACTTAATTTCAGCCCAAGACACACATGTACCAAGTCACTAGAAGTACTTGAGAACAGGAAGTGCGAAGTCATGCATAATATCAGAGCAACCCCGCGGGTAGCATCATATACGCTAGGATTCCCAGGACTAGTATACCGGGCAATGATGGAAGCAATGCCAAGAACCTCACCATGAATTAGTCGGCGAGAGATAACAGCGAAATAGCTCAAGTATTCAGCCAAGCCTCGCGTAGGACTGAGGGTATCAGTAGAAGGAAGAATCAGGCCTGAGTCAGGATCAAAGCCAAGGATAACACAAAACTCCTCGAATAGGGGGCATATCTCCAGGCAGTTGAAATTAAAGACATGATTTACCGGGTCCCAATGGGCAATGGCAGCATGCATGAATTCAGCATTCAAAGCCATCTGGTGAAGGGAGAATAGTTTGGTCAAGCCATAACTGAAAAGGTTGATCAGTTCCACACCATCTGTAATGTTCAGCTGAACCATGAGTTGAGCAAGATCGTACAATGCCATGTTTTCTGTCGCGGCTCTAGCAAAATTCAAAATTTTGGCAGCATCTCCCCGTTTCATAGACTATCCCACCTGCAAGGCAAACACGCTCACTATCACAAAGCTGCTCATCGCAGTAACATCAACAATCACAGAATCACAGTGCACATGTATCGTCACACGACCATCAACCAAAATAAACACACAACTGCGCCTTTAAACCGGAAGCTATCCGGCTCAAAAGGGTAAAACATCATAATACCCTATCAAAAGGTAACAAATCATCCTACATATTGTCCATTCAGTAACAAAATTCACTAGTATAACCCAATTGAAGACATGAAATGGAGATAAAACAAAAATCCCGGCTCAAGAGGCCTCAGTCCTCCTTTTCTTCATCCTTTGTCGGACCACCTGGAGTGTACTTCGGCGATGGCCTCCTCCTGCCACCCTGCACCTTGGTCTGGTTCTCGACAAGTAGCACCACCTCCATGACACTGCACACACAAAATAAAGACAATTAGTCGGGAAGTAGCAAAATTATAAAAATAGAGTCGAGTCAGAAACTTACCAAGGATGCCATCTGACTGGGGGTGAACTGCCGCATACCGTCCATCTTTCAAGGGTAAAATATAGGGTTAGAGCCACATAACCTTAAGGAGCACAAAATTAGAGACGTACCCGGTGGTCTCATGTAAGGACCAAAGACCGTAAGCTAGCTGCCAAGGCGTGACCCTCTTCAGCATAACTCTAAAGGACGTTGAGGACACTTGCTGGCTGGGTGGGGTAGCCACACTTGACTCGTGGTACCTCTATGACCTGCGGAGCGCCATCGGCACCCAAAACATTAACGGTCCAATCCCAAAGAGGGATAGGATCTGAAACTGGGGGAGCCTGTCTCCTATACATCTTGTTAAGCTGTAGGCACAAAACAAATTAGGGAAAAGATGAGTCCAAAAACATAAGTAACAGATAGAGACAGAAACGTAAAAGACTCACATCCAGGAGTGGGAAGTTCGGCATTAAAAAGCGGCCACGGTAGGTCTCATAACCAGTCTCGGAACAGAAATGATCCCAAGCATTAGTACTGGCCAACGTTGCCAATAAAGCAGCGCCAGAGAGGCCACCAGCATCCATCACAAGAGGGGCAAGAAGCAAGAGGCCTCACCGCCTATATCTTCTCTGGGACAGCATAGGAAACATGCTCCCAAGGTGTCCAATAAACGCTAGCGACTGTCAGCTCGAATAAGAAATTTCTCAGGAGAATGATCCGGTGGACCCTGCTCTTGACCATCCCTTTTCTATCTCAAGCCCCGAGGGAACAAAGGCACAGGAGCCATGCCATCCTCATCTTTAATTGACTCATCGGCGAGGGTAGGAGCCAACACTTTCAGGTACTCGAAGCTCCAGAGCTGCACAGAAAAGTGAAAGTCAAAAAACAAAAACAAGAAAGGACCAAAAGGAGAAGAAAAGTAATTGAACATACCTCCCAAGCCCGCAAGAACCCTCCAGTGGATTTAATGTCGCCGCGAGAAACCTTACCCATATGCTTATAAAAATGGGCCAGGGCAGCACTGCCCAAGTCGTAAGAAGGAATCTCGTCAATGGTCGCCAAGCAAGTGAGGAGCCTCAGGCTCACCCGGTCATTTCGTGTTGCAAAAATCGAGCAGCTGAGAACATATAGGAGAAATGCCCGTAGCAACTGCTGGTCATTCAGAGTGTGCCACCCTGCCATAAGTCTGATAAAGCCAGCCACAAGGTAACTGAGGCCCCTCTAGATTTGAAGGAACAACCCCAATCAGCATCTCAATGGCTTCAGGATCAATCTCAGAAAAATAATCCAGGATCAGGCACTTCCCGTTGACTCTCAAACCGGTGATCATGGAAAAGTCGAAGGGCGTCATCATCATTTCACCAAACGGCAGGTGGAAAGTATTCGTCGTGTCCCACCATCTCTCCGCAAGAGTATAGAAGTGGGTCAAATCATTTGTACTTGAAACGATAAAAAAAATGTGTGCGCTTGTGTGCTATACCCAAGTGTAGGTAATCGTGCAAGTAGTAACCTGGTTAAGACCAGGTCGATTCCACAGGAAAGGTTAAAAACTTAATACCTAGATTAATCTCCAAAATAAAAATCAATATTCAAAAGGTTATAGAACACAAAGTTCCACGAAGTGTCTACTAAAATTAAAGCAACTAAATTAAATTAAACTAGTGATTAACTAATTAACTAAAGCGATATTTTAAAAAATGGTTTTCTTTATAAAAAGGGAATGTTGGGATCACACGAATCCGCAATGATTATGCCATCTACCATGCAGTTACATTTAAGCTCTAAGGAGTGTGTCTATCTACAGTATTCTGTATTTTCTAAAGATAGAGAATCAATAGTCCGTTCATGGCCAGGACTACTTCATCACATTTATTCCCAAAACACATGAAAATGGTTTAAATCAATAGTTAAGTCTTGCATTCTGAATGGTGTTAGCATTCAAAATGGTTTGCAAAAGTTATTGAAGAAAAATGCCTTAAGGCTCAAAGTAATGAAACTGTTTGGACAAACTGAGCATTTGGGGACAATTTGATAACAAATCTCAAAAGCAAAAAGTCTTGGAATACTGCAAAAGGACTACTCAAGAATCTGAAGGATCGATCGATCGACGCACTTTTGATCGATCGAATATCATAATCTCTCGAGCGATCGAGATGTCTTCGATCGTTTGACTATCTGTTTGCTTCGATCGATCGAACTACTTCGATCGATCGAGTGCAGGTTTTACACTGCTGCATGGCAGAGGCTGGAGATCACTATTTTATCGTGATCTTTCAACCTGGGGACTACTTAGACATGGTCTGTAGTGTCACAGATTCAGTTTTAACATAAAAATCCATTAAGGGCATGTTTGGTTGTGATTTTAGCATGAAATCTATGAAAAACAATGGTGATTTAGAGCTACTACTATGATACTATCAATGCTAACAGATTAAACTACAATTTTAAGCGACTAGAATGTAAATAAATCGAGATTGTAGAACCTGGAATAGTAAAACTTATATTAAACAATAGGAAGCAATCCCAAAAGCAATATCCAAGCATCAAACCTACAAAACATGTAAAACTCTCTATCTCTCTCTCTAAAACTGATAAAAACTAAAGTGGGCATCCTTTAGGACGTAAATACAATGAGTATATATACATAAACCTAAAACTAGGGTTCAAAACTCCGTTTCTGCTGCGTGCGCATAAGTTCTGATAAAAGTCATGTTTGATCGATCGAACATCACTCGATCGATTGAACTTCTGGAATGCTCGAGCGCTTGAACTTTATTCGATCGATTGAAACCTCGATTGCTTGAGATCTCTTCGATCGCTCAAGACTCACTTTTCATATTTCAACTATCTTCCTTAAAATCCAGCATCCCTTTTATCCTGCTTATTCATTTCTCCACACAGCAAGCAGTGATCTGTACAAATTATGGCTAAAACAATACAACTTATTATAGATTAATCATATTATGTAAAAGCTGGCATTGTAATTTAAATTGCAGATATATAAAGGAATTATAGACTAAATTAGTATATTTTCTTCTGTTAGTGCGGTTGTATTTTACAAATACCCCCGCTTGTCACAACCCCCAACTAGCGAATTGTTAGTCCCTAGCAGTGGAGCAAAAATAAAACAATCTAACTGCTACTACAACGACTAAAATAAAATAAATCAAACTAAGCTAAAATAGAAAGAGAAACTACCTAACTCACTTTTGCAGGAATCGCGGTTGCATTTAGCGAATGCAACAAGCCATTAAACCCCTAGGTTCCCGTAGTGGACGAGTGTTGTCTCGTAAGGGTTTACAGTGAATATACCCACAAAATTCTCAATTTTTAAGTTAAAAAAGATATAGAAAAGCTTTTAAAACACTCTCTTCTATTCAACTGTTAACTTAGCTCTACACGAATATATTAACCTCAAACAAACCATGGAAGAAATCCACATACTCCTCATGTCACCAAGATAGATAAAACAAATGCATCACAATCATGTATCCGTGTGTGTATGAAATTAACAGCTATGCATTGGACCTTGTCTAGAGTTATTTTAGACTATTGTACCTCCAGAACCAGTAATTTCAACTCAATTCTCACATAGGTTTACACTAAAAAATAAACGTCTCACAGAAACTGGCTTTAATAATGATCGCACGTGGTATGAAAGCTTAGATAAAAGTGAATTTCTGGATGCTAAATGCTTTCATACTTGACTTCACAAAAGACTGATATTTGGAGTATATAGTCTCAAGAAAAGGACACTACTTACTAGAGGAGCGAACTACCGTGGATAACTCAACTCACACGTTCATATTCAAACTAAGTCATTAAGAATCCTTAAGGCTTTAGAATTTTAGGTTTTATGTAGAAAATACATATGATGAATGGAAAGATTGCACACCTTAGCATATGATAGAGCTTGTCATCTTATTTTATTCCTACTTTATTCTTCTCACATTTCCAACCAACTGCCACCCTTTCATATTCTCCCTTTTTCGTTCTTTCCATTTCTTTTCTTCTTTATTATTTTTACATATTACATAGCAAAAACTTCCCACAACTACTCTCCTCTAATCACATACTTTGACAGTTTTGTATTATTGGATGCACGATGAGATCATTTAGAGTCAAGGTGAAGGATTAGGGGTTTGTATTTCCAAAAATGGGTAAGGTATTATTATTCAATCAGTGTGGGGTTTTGAAACGGAATGGTTTCTACAGGTGAAGGGATATGGGTAGTGGTAGGAAATGGGTAACGATGGCTTAATTCATTTTCTTAATTCTTCAGCTTTAACACTTCAATTTTTATTGAGTTTGGTAGGTAGATCCTAAACGTTTTCCTCTAATAAGCAGCCAGAATTAAAAAAATTAACTGAGAATTAGTGCAACAAATGTAATATAAGTACTAAAAAAAAACAATTCGAATTTATGTGAAAATTCCTTGAGAAATAAAGATTGGATCGAAGGCTCACTAATGGTTAACTAGTTTCTACTACTCGTTCTTTTAGCATCATAATCGTATTAACTCATTTTTAGGTTTTTAACATACCTACCAACTAGTGCAATTGGATATTAGATACATGAAAGGTCGGCAAATGCAATTATTCTAATGGAACTAGAGAAATGCGTGAACTTAATTCATAAAAGGATGAGATTAACATGAATGTATCATTGCTTGACAACAGCTAAATAGAAGTGAATATTCAAAGTTGTTCTACTAATAAAGTTCAAAAATTTTATTTAATAATAAAAAAAAAATTTATGTGAGTTTAATTCAATTCTAATAGAGATTGTATGATGTGTACAATAAAGTTATCCATATTGCTAAGTAAAAACATGTTCAGGTGATTATCTATCTACATTCCACCCCCAACTGAAAATTGTTATGTCCTCAGAAGTTGATTTTCAAAATAAATAGAGAGATATCACCTGATAACGTAAAGCAAACACCGCAAGCATAGCAATCTGTAAAGATATACAAACTCCAAGCAGCCAAGATCAAATGAAATAAAAGATACTGATAAAGCACTATCCATATATAATACAAACACCCAATCACCGGAATGATATAACAATATAAGTACAGAACAGTGATACAAATGTCCAAAAGATCTAACAGTCCCAGCATAACCAAAACAACCCAAAAGAACTAAGAGAGAATAAAGAAGATAGTAAGAAACAAATACAATAAAACTCACACATTCCCTAAACATCATCTACTCGTCACCAACATCGGATAAAATCACGATCGGTGCAGCAGGAGCATCCTCATCTCCACCCTCAGTAATAGTAGTAGCCGTCACTGGGTCACTCATAGTCGGGGCAGCCACAACTAGAGGTGGCGCAGATGATGATGATAGGGCATAGGGATCAGTAGACAGTGAAGGTGGAGTAACAGACGTAGTAGGCAGAGTAGTGGATGTAGATGGAGCAGTTGGATCAGAAGTAGATGGATCGATGGTGGGTGGTACAGAAGAAGCAAAGGGTGGGTGTGAAGCAGTGTGAACAGACGAGTCTACCCCGATCAGTATCAAGATTGCCACCAGTAAGGTCATCATCTGATCCATCTTGCCCACGAGTTGGATCCGTGCCTCCTTTTCCTTAATAAGCAATGAGTGGAGAGTCTGGAGGGATACGGAAGACGACTCTCCCTGGGCCTGAGCCTAAGACCGCTGTCTCAACTTGAACTACTGCACGGAAGCAACGAGGTCCTCATCATCTGAATCTAGCTCCTCAGCCTCGGTGGGCATTCCAGAAGCTGCACCCTCTGTGTTAGTGCCTCCCCCTCTCTTCCTCTTCGCTCCCACCTTCGCTTTTTCCTTTTAGCTTTCTCTTTTTCTGCGCATCCGAATGACGCGCTACTGTCTCACCAAACTGACTCGAGGCCTGTGAAATCGTGTCAGTGGCCAATAAGAGCAATCCAACCTGCTCAATCACCCGATGGATGGGCCAAGCACCCTTCAGAAGGTACTTGGCGACAATGTACCGCGTGGGCTGGACAAAGAAGTCGATATAGAGTTGGGGTAGGCAGACACGCCACTCCGTCCCAATGGCATACAGAACTCGAGCATACCAAGACAAACTGGAAATAGCCATCAGCTGCTCATCTGGTAATTCATCCTTAATTGGTACGGGTTCAGTGTTGTCAGTAAAAGTTAGCCGAGACAAATGATCAGTGACCACATTCTCTACTCCCTTTTTATCCTTGATTGTGATATCAAATTCTTGGAGTAGGAGTATCCAACGGATAAGCCGTTATTTTGCATCTTTCTTAGATAATAGGTACTTGAGGGCCGAGTGGTCTATAAAACAGACGACTGGGGACCCTATTAGATATGACCCGAACTTATCTAGAGCAAAGACTATTGCCAGCAGCTCTTTTTCGGTAGTCATATAATTCATTTGAGCTTCGTTAAGTGTTCGACTGGCATAGTAGATTACATAGGGTTTATTATCCTTCCTCTGTCCTAGGACTGCACCAATGGCGTAGTCACTAGCATCGCACATTAATTCGAATATGGCAAACTCCAGTCGGGTGCTTGTATTATCGGTACAGAGGTAAGGTGATCCTTTAGTGCATCAAAAGATGTTTGACAGTTGTCAAACCACTCAAAAGGTGCATCTTTGACTAAGAGTTGACACAGTGGTCGGGAAATTGCACTAAAATTTTGGATAAAGCGACGATAAAATCCCGCGTGTCCAAAGAAAGAACAGATGTCTTTGACTGTATGGAGGACAAGTAGATTTGAGATTATGTCGATTATCGCTTTATCAACTTGGATACCTGATGTTGTCAATATCAAGATGTAAAAAGTATACTTTACTTTTCTAAAGATTTGCAGTGTGGAAGTAAAGGTCGAACCCACAGAGATTGTTTACTACAGCTCTTAATTTTAAAACCTAAGTCTAATTAATTAGGAAAAACGGATTTGAATTTGAATTTAATTAAACTAATAACAATAAAAATAAATCTAAACTATGAAAGCAATTAAAAGTGTTTAAATGATGTTTAAGGGAACCTAGGATTGGAAATCCACCACTAGCTTCATAATAGGAATATTTATGAATAACTTTAGCTTACTAAGTTGGATGAATATGGGGAATTGTAGCTACAAGCACAATTCCTCCGACAAGAAGATAATCATGGTTCAAGCACCAACATAATCCATCTTCGGTTAGCACGAATTATCTCACACTAAACTAGGGTTGTGATCTAATCCGTCTAACCTAGGCATGGACTATTCGGATACTTGATAGCACGAATCAATAAAGCACCATCACATGTAAACAACCTAAACAAACACATCACAGTCAAAATAGATCTAAGACAAGAATAAATTCTGAAAGCAATGATTTAATCAATAGAAGTACGATTTATTTATAAAAATCCTCTAAACATGTGACTGTCATCCATACATAATAAAACTAAAATAAACACATAAATAAAACCCTATTACTTGGCTAGGGTTTCATTGAAACCCTAGATCTATGATCTAGCCGTCCATGGAAGTGATAGATGGCAAGAGGTTGATGGAGGAGGCCATGGAAACCCTTGGTCTTCTTCTTCTTCTCCTTGCTTCCCTCTCTTCAATGGCTAGAAGTATGGTTGTCTAATGTGTATGTATGGGTGTGTAACCCCTTAATTGAAGTAAAATAGAATATATATAGATTTACAACAAGTTTTGGAAGCCTTTACAACTCGAAACGGACTGAAACTGATGTAATTTACAATCTGGACGTCATTCAGCAGTTTCGTTTGCACAGGAGTCTTCAGTACACTGAAATACGCAACTTTGGTTTTTACCCATATCGCGCGAGCGCGACATTTGGCCTTTCGCGCGCGCGGATCGCGCGAGCGATTTTGGGGATCTCGCGCGAGCGGTCCGCGCGAGCGATTTCCGGTTCTTCGCGGGCGCGGGTCGCGCGCGCGACTTGTCTTTTTCAGCTTTTTTCTTTGTGCTTTTTCACCCTGTTTGGCCTGGTTTAGTTGATTTCTTCCAAAACCTGTCAGAAACTAGAAAACAAAGTAAAAATATACAAAAACAAGATAAAATGGTCTAACAAATGCACATTAAGGCATATAATTAGGATTAGTTCTCTCCCGATCACACCCCCAAACCTACATTTTGCTATTCCTCGAGCAAAACTAAAATAAAATCTACTAATAATCTACTACTCCATTTTCGCATGGATCACGATTGCATTTAGCGTATGCAACAAGCCTTTTAAACCTCTAGGTGTCCCTAGTCGGACGAGTAAAGTCTCGTGAGGGTTCTCATCAACAAGTCACCCACAACCATCTTTATTAATTTAAAAATTTTAAATTTTTTTTTTATTAAAACGAAAAACTAAAACAATCAATACTTCTTATTATAAAACAATGATTTGAAATAGAATAACGAACAAGAAGAAACGGAATCAAACGTTCACCTACGTCCTGAAAAAACAATCCCAAGTACATGAATCGTATAAACCAATAGAATTTCTCACAAAATTGCACGTGTGTGATATAGTAGTCAAATGAACACGCGCATGTCATGAACTTGGAATATAACTCGGATGACCATCTAACTATGTCTTGACTACGAATCTCACAATGTCAATTACACTCTAAAATGAAACACTCAGAAACATGTGTAATTTCTCTAGTATACGTGAGCAAAGAAATTATGTTTTCAAGACAAGAAACGCTCACATATGACTCGAAAAAGACGCATAACACGAAAGAACAATAGTCTCATGGATAGGATGCCAACAATCAAGAAAAAATTAATCATTACCATGTTTTAATCCCCCTCCCATCGTTTTCATATCCAAACCATGTTTCCTAGGATCAAATAGGACTTTTCAAAGGTTGTAATGTGGCTCAGACAATGAAAAATGATAGAACGGATTAATTGGGTAGGTTTAGAATGGCATTGTAAGGCATGTTCGATTTCTTTCATTCTTCTTCTACAACTTTCATCTTTTCTTCCTCTTTATTCCTTTTCATTTATTTTTCTTCTTTATCTTTTTTTTTTTCAACCTTCCTCTTCTTTATTTTTTTTCCTTTTCCTTTTTCTTTTCTTGCTTCTCAAATGATTATTCATCGAATACCAAGCAACTACCCCAATAGCATCTTATTTTCTTCTTCTCAATCAACACATCGCCTTAATACTACTAAAAGTTGATCACTCTTCCAGTGGTATACTCCAAGTTGATCAAGTTGGAGCTTTTAAAGAGGATAATGGTAATTAAAGAAAAATGGCATTTTAACGGCTCAAGGGGCGAACTAAGGAAATTTTTATCATGTATCGGTCGGCAGTAAACAAAGAAGGCCTAAAATCATGTCCCATGGTTATCTGGTTCTTCAATATTTACGACGGAAGATTATTTAGCATGGTAACAAATATTTTAACTTGACTATCAACCAAAGCAAGAATAATGAGACTAAACAACAAATAGATGCGCTATTTCAATAAAATTCGACAAACAGAATGTATATTTATAACCCTCTAAAAAGAAAAGATAGGCTCAAAAGCTCACCGGGTCTAGTCTCCACCATGTGTTATCTAGAAATCCGAATCATATTATAGTTCACAACCAACATGTATTCAAACGACTACGTGCAGTGCATAGGTTTATGTGCAAATCTATGATATAAAACTACGATTCAAACAATACATAACTTAAAACGTTACATCATAACTTCAGCAAATGTTTAATCACATCTTCTCTTGTTTACCATTCTATAACAATCCAAAGTTCTCTAACAAAAAGTATCAAATTGATATTGCAAAAACGTCGGTAACATCGTTTATTTAAACACACTTATTGAAAAAAATTTAAAATTTCGCATAAAATAATGTGCATGTGTGCATACCCCCAAACCTAAACCTTTCATTGCCCTCAATGAAACAATAAAATAAAAGAAAGGAGAGTACATAAGGAAGGAACGATAGTACCTCGATCTTGACAAGCATAGCACAGGTGAACACAAAGGAATATGGCTATAAAGTTCAATGTTACCTGTTACTTCTTAACAAAAGAAAATTAAACAGACAAAATAATAAAAACAACTAAAAGAATTATAACTAAACTAAACTAACCTAAATAAACTATAAGACTGAAATAAAGTAAAAAGATAATAAACTATAACAGAAAGTAAAATCTAACTTGAACAATGAAAATAACAAACGACTCGATCTACCAATACCTAAGAAATAAAAACAGAAAAGTTAAAACTACCAGAACAGTGCGGGGGAAGGATATAGAAAACAAAAACAAATATCAATAAAAACAGAAAAATGGGGAATCGCGCGAGCGGCCGTCGCGCGCGCGAATTCCTGATTTTTTTTTTTTTTTTTTTTTTTTTTTTTTTTTCTGAATCTCGCGCGAGCGAGGTGCCTCGCGCCCGCGAGATTAGGCGCGAGAAGAACCTGAGGACTCATACAAGAAAAAGCAAGGGAAAACCACTAAGGGGCAAACTAGCGCTAGCGGGCCGCGCGAGCGACGTCTCGCGCGAGCGGGTCGCGCGCGCGAGTTTGATGTTTTCTCTCGGTTCACTTATTTTATGTATCTAAATTAAAAATAATTTAATTCCAACCCCCAAACATGTCCAGAAAAACTCCAAAACTGACAAAAATGACTCAAAAACGACCGAAAACAAAGAAAACAGACGAAGTTAAGCTTGGGTTGCCTCCCAAGAAGCGCTATCTTTTATGTCTTTAGCTAGACCTTTCTAGCACAAGACTCATGGAGGCCGAAAATCAGAATTTGTGCCCAATAGGATATCAGGTTGAGCTCGGTGGTAAGCAGAAATAACATCGCTTTGAATTAAATCGATTGACGGTTTGTCATTATGTTCGAATCGATTTCTTACCTTCCGAGTAGATTCCGCATTAGGGTCCGAGATATTAGGATTCATCCACTCATCATCGTCCGCTATATTATTTTCCCCACTCGCATTTATTTCTTTGGTAGACTCAATATTCCGTTTTACCTCACCTTCCACCTCACATAGGGAATCGTCGTCTTTAGGAGGTTGATCCATAGCATTAAAAACGTTTAATTTTAAGTTCATGTTCCCAAACGACACTTTCATTACCCCTGTCCGGCAGTTAACACGTGCGTTAGCGGTTGCTAAGAATGGACGGCCTAGAATGACAGGAGTGTGTTTCCTAGCATCTAGCACAGGTTCAGTGTCAAGGACCATGAAGTCGACAGGATAATAGCATTTATCAACCTTAACCAAGACGTCCTCAACGATTCCTCTAGGTATTTTAATAGAACGATCCGCTAATTGTATTGTAGCGGCCGTAGGTTTAAGCTCGCCTAATCCTAGTTGTTTGTAGACATGATAAGGTATGAGATTAACACTCGCACCTAATTCAAGGAGAGCCCTATGGATGATAGTGTCACCTATGACACATGATATCGTAGGCGTACCAGGATCCTTATACTTTGGAGGTGAGTGTTGAAAGATTGAGCTTACTTTTTCCGTGAGGAAGACCTTTTTAGGAGTATGACTACGTATTTTACGCTTTTGAGTACAAAGGTCTTTTAAACATTTAGCATACGCGGGAATTTGTTTTATAGCGTCGAGGAAAGGAATATTAATTTTAACTTGTTTGAACACCTCGAGTATATCTTCCATTTTGACCCTTTCTTGGGCAAATGTGACGGTCCCTCAACATTTGGTGGATATGGCATTCTAGGAATATAATTTGTTGAGACCGATTCATTTTCTTTTCTACCTTGATTCACATCCTCACCCTTCTCCGTATTAGAGTTGATATTCATATCTATCACATTCTCATTCTTATTAGGGATTTCTATCACCTCCTCTCGTGTAGTCATCCTAGTTGAGACGGCGTTTACTTGTTCATTCGACCCCTTAACCTCATATTGTCCCTTAGGGTTTTGAATTGTTTGACTAGGCAACGTCCCCTCGTTTCTACGACTCACTACAGTAGCTAATTGTCCCATTTGGGATTCAAGCTTCGCAATGGATTGTGTATGAGAGTGCACTATTTGTGCTTGTGCCTGGACTTGAGTTTCAATAGTCTTAAGGGACGCCAACACCTTTTCCTCAAACATATTACCCCTTGAAGGATTCGGATTAGGATGCGGTTGTTGGTATTGATTAGGTTGAAACTGAGGTCGATACGCATTTGGAAAATTAGTCACCTCATTAAGATTATTAGTATTATTTTTCCACGAGAAGTTAGGATGGTTTCTCCATGGCGCATCCGGATTATTAGTAGTTGCAGTATAATTATTTCGTGGGTATTGTTGAATATAATTAATGTGTTGCTCCACGAATTCCGAAAATTGACTCGCCGATGGACATGCAAGTATCGAATGTGAAGGATCAGAACATAATGCACAAATTTCACGAACGGGTGAGGCTGTCGTTTGGTTCATTGTCATAAGTCGGTCAAGTTTTTTAGATAATTCTTGAAATTCAATAGAATGACTCGACTCAAACTTCACCTCTCGTTTGGTTGGAGGAAGATATCCTTCCGAGCGTATCGACACAGCCTGATGCATCGAGTTCTCGCTTAACGTTTCAAATATTTTCCAGGCCTCATCGGCGCTTTTGTGTAGGAAAGTTCCCGCACAAACGGCATCAACGGTATTACGGACCGAGGGAATAAGTCCCTCGTAGAAGACCTGAACAAGTTGCCACTTAGGAACTTGATGATGTGGACACGAGCGTAATAATTCTTTAAATTTTTCCCACGTGTCGTAGAGTGATTCCCCATCTTGCATCACAAAGTTTGTTATAGATTTCCTTATCTGGTTCGTACGCACAATCGGGAAAAACTTTTGTAAAAATGCGGTGTGTAAGTCTTCCCATGTTCTAATTGTGTTTGGCTCCAAAGACTGGAGCCAATATTTAGCTTTGTCCTTTAATGAGAATGGAAAGAGCCGCATTTTTAATTCATCATCAGTAAAATTTTGAATTTTCAAAGTGGAGCATATGTCCTGAAAATCTCCTAAGTGTTTATATGGATCTTCATTTAGACGGCCATGGAAAGAGGGAAGTAGCGAGATGGTAGACGACTTTATCTCAAAGTGAGATGCCGTCGCCTCCGGTAAATCGATACAAGTTTGTGGCGTGTACGTCGTAGGAATAAAGTAATCTTTAAGTGGAGGTGGTGGTGGTATATTAGGATTATTCATATTAGCTCCGTTGTTATTTTGGTTGTTGTCGTTATTATTTCCAATGTCTGCCATTTTAATCGGTTCTATGTTACAAAAGCGTGGTTTCTTTAATCTTGTAAGAGTAGTACGTATTTCAGATTCAAATAAAGACGTTGGTTTTGGTGTCAAATCGTCGTCTATTAAAAACCTAGTTCCAGAAGTTAAATTTGAAGACTTATTAAGTCTTAGTGTGCGTTCAAGTTCAGAGTCAAAAGGTTTTAATTCCGGTTTATTTGAACGTGTACCTAACATAAACTAAAACAAAGGAAAAGAAACTAAAACGACTAACTAAATAAAAGAAACAAATAGCAATCACGCAAATAGGGCAACAGGCACACAACTACTATGATGCATGTAAATTATCCTGTAATGCAATGACCGCGTCAAGCCCAGCGCCCCGGGTTTCCTAGCTAATGCAGTGCAATTCACCCTAAACTAATGCAAATAGTGCGTCACAGCGCCCTGACTTATAGTGGTTTGAAGCGAATTTCACAAGAGCAATTTATTTAATTTTTATTTTTATTTTTATTTGCGTAAGCTCCTTTGATGTAATTAGCTGCTCCACTCGGAAACGTTGACTACAAAATAAAAGAACAAGTTAGTAACTAAAAATCAAAAACGGAAAATAAGAAAATTAGTACCTATTCTAATATTTACGAATTAACTAAACTAAGATTTTAAAACTAAAGGTAGTAATGCAATCCCCGGCAGCGGCGCCAAAAATTGATGTTGTCAATATCAAGATGTAAAAAGTATACTTTACTTTTCTAAAGATTTGCAGTGTGGAAGTAAAGGTCGAACCCACAGAGATTGTTTACTACAGCTCTTAATTTTAAAACCTAAGTCTAATTAATTAGGAAAAACGGATTTGAATTTGAATTTAATTAAACTAATAACAATAAAAATAAATCTAAACTATGAAAGCAATTAAAAGTGTTTAAATGATGTTTAAGGGAACCTAGGATTGCAAATCCACCACTAGCTTCATAATAGGAATATTTATGAATTACTTTAGCTTACTAAGTTGGATGAATATGGGGAATTGTAGCTATAAGCACAATTCCTCCGACAAGAAGATAATCATGGTTCAAGCACCAACATAATCCATCTTCGGTTAGCACGAATTATCTCACACTAAACTAGGGTTGTGATCTAATCCGTCTAACCTAGGCATGGACTATTCGGATACTTGATAGCACGAATCAATAAAGCACCATCACATGTAAACAACCTAAACAAGCACAGCAAGAATAGATTGTTGAGCACATCACAGTCAAAATAGATCTAAGACAAGAATAAATTCTGAAAGCAATGATTTAATCAATAGAAGTACGATTTATTTATAAAAATCCTCTAAACATGTGACTGTCATCCATACATAATAAAACTAAAATAAACACATAAATAAAACCCTATTACTTGGCTAGGGTTTCATTGAAACCCTAGATCTATGATCTAGCCGTCCATGGAAGTGATAGATGGCAAGAGGTTGATGGAGGAGGCCATGGAAACCCTTGGTCTTCTTCTTCTTCTCCTTGCTTCCCTCTCTTCAATGGCTGGAAGTATGGTTGTCTAATGTGTATGTATGGGTGTGTAACCCCTTAATTGAAGTAAAATAGAATATATATAGATTTACAACAAGTTTTGGAAGCCTTTACAACTCGAAACGGACTGAAACTGATGTAATTTACAATCTGGACGTCATTCAGCAGTTTCGTTTGCACAGGAGTCTTCAGTACACTGAAATACGCAACTTTGGTTTTTACCCATATCGCGCGAGCGCGACATTTGGCCTTTCGCGCGCGCGGATCGCGCGAGCGATTTTGGGGATCTCGCGCGAGCGGTCCGCGCGAGCGATTTCCGGTTCTTCGCGGGCGCGGGTCGCGCGCGCGACTTGTCTTTTTCAGCTTCTTTCTTTGTGCTTTTTCACCCTGTTTGGCCTGGTTTAGTTGATTTCTTCCAAAACCTGTCAGAAACTAGAAAACAAAGTAAAAATATACAAAAACAAGATAAAATGGTCTAACAAATGCACATTAAGGCATATAATTAGGATTAGTTCTCTCCCGATCAATACCCTTGTCAGAAATAAAGTGGTCGAGGACAATTCCCTTGGTCACCATAAAGTGACACTTTTCCCAGTTTAGTACTAAGTGTTTATCCTCGCATCTTGTTAGCACACATTCCAGATTGTCTAAGCAATTTTCAAAACTATGGCCGAACACTGAAAAATCGTCCATAAAGACCTCAAATATTTGTTCGACCATATCACTGAATATGCTCAACATGCACCGCTAAAAAGTAGCAGGTGCGTTGCATAAGCCAAAAGGCATACGATGGTAGGCAAATGTACCAAACGGACACGTGAAAGTCATTTTTTCCTAATCTTTAAGAGTGATTTCAATTTGGTTATAGCCACTATATTCTTCCAAAAAGCAATAGTATTTATGACCCGCCACTCGTTCTAGCATTTGATCCATAAATGGTAATGGAAAGTGGTCTTTCCGGGTCACAGTGTTCAATTTTTGGTAATCAATACACATTCGCCATCCAGTGGGGACGCGTGTCAGTACCAATTCGCCGTCTTTGTTTGGGATTACCATTATGCCTGCCTTCTTTGGCACTACTTAGGTTGGACTAACCCAAGGGCTATCAGATATAGGATATATGATGCCAACATCAAGTAGTTTTAAAACTTCCTTTTTGATGACTTCTTGCATGTTGGAATTCAGATGCCTTTGCATTTATCGTGAAGGTTTAGCGTCTTCTTCCAGATATATTTTATGGGTGCACACAGACGGGCTTATGCCTTTGAGGTCGGCAATAGTCCATCCCAATGTTCCTTTATGTTGTTCCAGCATTTGGATTAATTTACCCTCTTGTTCCAGACTAAGAGTGGATGAAATTATAACAGGGTAAGTCTTTTCAGTCCCCAGGAAAGCATATTTGAGCTCTTCTGGAAGCTCCTTTAACTCCAAATCGGGAAACTAAAAATTGGAGGGCATAACTAATTTTGTTTTTGGAGGTAGTGGTTCATATGGTGTTACCCACATGCATTCAGCTCTATCCTCCTCTTTTGTTTCCATCATGAGGCAAGTGTGATTTAACGCGGCATCTAATGGGGTAGAATCATTAGGTTGATAGATAGCGTCGAATTGTGACACAACTACCTCCAAGGGATCTTTTTAATCTACAAAATCAGCCTCGTCTTTGATGACCGTTTCAATTTAATTGATTTCTTCCTCATCCTCATATTCTTCAGGTCGGGGGTTTGAAAAAATCTTGACATTTATAGTCATATTCCCGAATACGATAGTCATTATACCACTTCTTATTTTTATTGTGGCATCTATAGTGTTGAGGAATGGACGTCCAAAAATCACCAAGATTTGTT
This sequence comes from Hydrangea macrophylla, assembly GCA_033977485.1. Lineage (NCBI taxonomy): Eukaryota > Viridiplantae > Streptophyta > Magnoliopsida > Cornales > Hydrangeaceae > Hydrangea > Hydrangea macrophylla. The sequence continues at coordinate 3,154,449 of CM066990.1, read as the reverse complement.
AACATGGATTAGACACAGGTTTAGTGTCCAAGATCCCAAAATTGACCAGGAAGACAAATGAATCTATTTGCACTAGAACGCCCTCCAGTATTTCTCTAGGGTATTTGACTGACCTGTCTGCCAGTTGTAACTCAACTCTGGTAGGTTTGAGTTCACCCAACCCTAGTTGTTTATAAACTGAGTATGGTAGCAGGTTTTTGCTCGCTCCTAGATCAAGGAGTGCATTGTCTATCCTTTGATTCCCAATTCGACATGAGACAGTTAGGGTACCGGGGTCTTTGAGTTTCGGAGACAATTCATTTTGGATGATTGTGCTTGCTTGGCAAGTGACCTAAGCGTGTTTCTTCACACTTTGCCTCCTCTTGACGGTGCATAAGTCTTTAAGGTACTTAGCATAGGCCGACACTTATTTGATTGCATCAAGGAGTGGGAGATTGATTTTGACTTTTTTAAACAATTCCAAGAACTCCTGATTCTTTGCCTCATTTTTGGGTTCCTTAAGCCTTTGAGGGTAAGGTGCAGGGAAAGGGCATTTAGGTAATTGGTCAATGACAGGCTCCTTTTCGGGCCTTCTCTCAACTTCTTCTACTTCTTTAGGGGCGTCGTTATATGATTCTAATGGTTTGTTCTCAGTGGACGGTTCCTCTTCTTGAGTGGATGGTTTGCTTTTAGTTACCACTTCATCCTCTTCATACTCTTCAGGGGTAGAGAGGGGTATATTGCACCCTATAATCTTGCCGCTTCTCAAAGTAGTCACGGCTTTTGCCTGTTCATGATTATTGGGACCATTGTTGAATCCCTTAGGGTTTTGAAGTGGTTGGGCAAGAAACGTTCTACTCGACCCCTCTTGTCATGCATCCATTCTCTCTAATGTTGTGGACATTTTACTCATCATTTGAATTAACTGTTGCATTAAATTTGCATTAGAGAGGATCTTCCTCGTGCACCTTTTTATGAGGTGGCACGTAAACATTTGATTGCTGATTGTTAGAGGGTTGAGTTTGGTTATAGTTGTTTGATATATTTTGATTGAATGGCTGGGGCTGCCTATTGTATTGCCCTTGATATTGATTATTGTTATTGTAGGGCTGTTGTTGGTATTGATTTTGGGTCCCAGCATCGTTTTTCTAATCAAAACCAGGGTGATTCCATCGATTGTTATTATTTTGCGAATCATGATTGTTATACGAATTCCCCGCCCCCTATACCCTTGCATGGCATTCATTTCCATGGGGGGACTTGTTCTTCAAATTATGGCACATTGGGACAGTATTGACTAGTGTGTCCCAACATGTTGCATGTGCCACATGATTCTTCAGGTAAAACCTGCCTAGAACTCTTTCCTTTCATCCCTAACTCTTCTAGTTTCTTAACTAGTTTTTCATATTTGTTCATTAGATGATCCTTACTTTTTAATTGTTACAGACTTTTCTCTTCTACATAGGATATCTATGAACGTGGGACATCTTCAGAATTGGACCATTCATGGGCATGTTCAGCTAGCCACTCGAAGTGAGCTTTAGCTTCTTCAGTGTTTTTGCGAAGAAATGGCCCTGAACTCATGGTTTTGACCAACTTTTTAGTTTTACCATTTAACCCTTCATAAAAGTAGCTTATGGTTAGCCATTTCTCATACCCATGATGTGGGCATGAGAGAAGTAAATCCTTAAAACGCTCCTACGGTTGGGTGAAGGTTTCATTGCTCTTTTGTTTATAAGAGTTTATTTGTCGTTTTAGCTCGGTGGTCATGCGAGGTGGAGAGAATTTCTTTAAGAATGCAGTGTTCATCGCATGCCAGGTGTAGATTGAATTTGGCTTCAAGGTGAGCAGCCAGGCTTTTGCTTTATCCTTCAAGGTGAAGGGAAATAGCATTAGACGTGTCACATCTACAGGGCAATTTTGTGAGAATGTTTTACAAACATCCTCGAAATCTTTGACATGTAGATATGCCTTCTCGCTCTCCATTCCATGGAAGGTTGGAAGGAGTTGAATCATTCCGTTGCGAAATTGAAATTCACCAGCATGAGGTGGAATGAGAATACAAGAAGGTGTAGGTGCGTGTTCAGGTGTCATGAGATCGCACAAAGGACGAAGCAAATCATCAATTGGTACAACCACATTATCACCATTTTCACTTTGATTATCGGCCATTGAATCGGTGGGTGTGGCCGACAGATTAATAGAACTAGCAGAGTCGGATGAATAAAGTGGATTTCTGTAAATTCCTTCGATGGAATTATCGAACATAAAGGGAAAGATCCTAAGTAGTTTTAATCTAAAGAATAAAAGACAAAAGAAAATAGAAAGAGATAAAGATACATTAAGGTAACGGCGCCAAAAAACTTGACACGGCAAAAAAAATATGTGTGCGCTTGTGTGCTATACCCAAGTATAGGTAATCGTGCAAGTAGTAATCTGGTTAAGACTAGGTCGATCCCACAGGGAAGGTTAAAAACTTAATACCTAGATTAATCTCCAAAATAAAAATCAATATTTGAAAGGTTGTAGAACACAAAGTTCTACGAAGTGTCTACTAAAATTAAAGCAACTAAATTAAATTAAACTAGTGATTAACTAATTAACTAAAGTGATATTTTAAAAATGGTTTTCTTTATAAAAAGGGAATGTTGGGATCACACGAATCGGCAGCGATCATGCCATCTACCATGCAGTTACATTTAAGCTCTAAGGAGTGTGTCTATCTGCTGTATTCCGTATTTTCTAAAGATAGAGAATCAATAGTCCGTTCATGGCCAGGACTATTTCATCACATTTATTCCCAAAACACATGAAAGCGGTTTAAATCAATAGTTAAGTCTTGCATTCTGAATGATGTTAGCATTCAAAATGGTTTGCAAAAGTTATTGAAGAAAAATGCCTTAAGGCTTAAAGTAATGAAACTGTTTGGACAAATTGAGCATTTGGGGACAGTTTGATAACAAATCTCAAAAGCAAAAAGTCTTGGAATACTACAAAAGGACTACTCAAGAATTGAAGGTTCGATCGATCGACACGCTTTCGATCGATCGAATATCATCATCTCCCGAGCGATCGAGATGTCTTCGATCGCTTGACTATCTATCTGCTTCGATCGATCGAACGAACTATTTCGATCGATCGAGTGCTGGTTTTACACTACTGCATGGCAGAGGCTGGAGATCACTGTTTCATCATGATCTCCCAACCTGGGGACTACTCAGACATGGTCTGTAGTGTCACATATTCAGTTTTAACGTAAAAATTTATTAAGGGCATGTTTGGTTGTGATTTTAGCATGAAATCTATGAAAAACATTGGTGATTTAGAGATACTACTACGATACTATCAATGCTAACAAATTAAACTACGATTTTAAGCGACTAGAATGTAAATAAACTGAGATTGTAGAACCTGGAATAGGAAAACTTATATTAAACAATAGGAAGCAATCCCAAAAGCAATATCCAAGCTTCAAATCTACAAAAACATGTAACACTCTCTATCTCTCTCTCTCTTTAAAACTGATAAAAACTAAAGTGGGCATCCTTTAGGACGTAAATATAACGAATACATATACATAAACCTAAAACTAGGGTTCAAAACTCCATTTCTGCTACGTGCGCATAAGTTCTGATAAAAGCCATGTTCGATCGATCGAACATCACTCAATCGATTGAACTTCTGGAATGCTCGAGCGCTTGAACTTTATTCGATCGATCGAAACCTCGATCGCTTGAGATCTCTTTGATCACTCGAGACTCACTTTTCATATTTCAACTGTCTTCCTTAAAATCTAGCATCCCTTTCATCCTGCTTATTCATTTCTCCACACTACAAGCAGTGATCTGCACAAATTATGGCTAAAACAATACAACTTATCATAGATTAATCATATTATGTAAAAGCTGGCATTGTAATCCAAAATACAGATATATAAAGTAATTGTAGACTAAATCAATGTATTTTCTTCTTTTAGCGCGGTTTTATTTTACAAATGCCCCCGTTTGTCAGTACTCTTTGAAACTAAGTGGACAAACCCGCCAGACCTGGCATCGTCTACCATTTTCATGACAGTAGGCGAAAGTTGGGTGTACTACAGAAAAGCGTGGCAAGACTACCGTGGCCCTTTAAGACCACCTCTGGCACCTACACACATCAAAAACAATAAATGAGCACAAAATCACTATTCATAACCCAAAGTCCAACTTCACAAAATCAACAAACGAGTGCAAAACAAACTTCCAACGACCTCTAGGCGCACACTAAAGTTCACTAAACTAGCACAACGCACATAAATAGTCCTAAACTACCGAAAGCTTCGCATACCTGACTCGTTAGAGCCCCGGCCGAAAGATGATGTTGAGGGTCACGTAAAATCAACTCTGAGGGTTGACTCTCGATCCTTACTCGTTCCATTGCCTCCTTGGAGAGCCTCCTCGAGCCCGAAGCCATAGATCTGCAAAGAAAATGAAAGTTAAGGCCAAACTTTCTTCTTGGAAATTAGAGGAAAATAAAATACCAATCAAAATTCCAATCGTGGGGAAAGATTACTCACCTAAGCACGCACAAGCTGCGTTTTGATAGATTTTGGCTCCAAAAACACCCCGAAATGGCCAAAAATGAGCATTTGGAGCTCAAAAACTCAAGATATACAAACATGGAGTCTAGTCACCCAGTGCCACCGCGGCACTGGCTAACTGCCACCGCTATAGTGGCCTAGTGTCGCCATAGCACTACTCCCCGTGGGCCCTATTTTGCTCCATTTTAGCCCGTTTCTAAACCTAATCAGCCTAGCAGTCCATTTCAGTTAAAATTTACAAGTTTTATCCCTAGTAGGTCCAACTTATCCACAGAGGACAGTTACAGAGGAAAAATGGCTCCCGGAGACCCGAACAGGTTTTTTCAGAATAATCGTCACAAAAGTTTATCAACCGTGAGAGGGTCAGGTCTGAGTCCTAGTTCCCGATCGACAGTCAAGAAAGACTCTCAGAAGAGCCCCCCCACTATCCCCAAAGGATTGTTATAGAAAGAGATTAGCCCCCAAAGGCCCTAACCGGCTCTTTCGGATTGGGCCCCGAAGGTTCGTTCAACCGTGAAAGATTCAGAGATGGGTCTTGGTTCTTGGTCGAGAAGCAGTCGAAGAGAGGTTCTCAAAGAATCCAACACCATCCCTCGAGGATAAATTTGGAAACATATCAGCTCCCGGAGGCCCTAACCGACTCTCTTGGATTGAGCATTGCAAGATTTGATCAACCGTGAGTGATTCGGTTATGGATTCTGGTTCTCGATCAAAGAAATTCAATCAACCATGAGAGATTCAAAGATGGATCCCAGTTCCCGGTTGACAGTCAAGAGAGATTCTTATAAGGAATCCCCCAATATCCCCGGCAAAATAATAACAAAAAATTAGAACCAACCTTTACAACCCTGTGTCCGTTGATAAAGCTTCTTCATCTATCAATCGCCGTGAGCTCCCTCACATGTCGGTTACTGTGAGCTTTCTCACCTATTGGTTATCTTAAGTTGTCATCCTCAAAGACCCCACATCCGATCCCATTCGCTTGTGAAGTACACTTCCCGTAATTTATGAAGTTTGCTCACGAGACCCAGAGTCTTCAACATTTTGGTATCCTTGTCAACCAACGCATTAGAGTAAACGCTAGCACAACACAAGCCCACTCGGAGTGGTGCACCCCACAACACCAGCTCATAATAGGATTAGAACACTAGACATGATAGGACTCATGACATAATTCATATCGATTCTATGCACTACATTTCACCCTTGTAGCATGGCATCTCCATGCTTTGTTGTGCATGCATGACTTGTTCTTTTGTGCCCCGAACTACGTCTTGGTCTGATTCTCCTTAGGATCATAGGCAGCTCACACAGGGCGCGATTAGCACTAACCTCAGAACTATGTTTTCTTCATTACATCTTTTGCAATGCTTTTATCCTAAATCTATAGCCTCCAAAAGACCTGTCTCTTCAAAGTTTTGGCACTCACTTGCGACATGCGGTGCCTCGCAAGTTCATGCTAAAGAGGGGCAAACTATAGACACCCCATTTTGTCGGCTATCAAATTTAGGAGACCCATAGCTTGGTGGTTCACAATGATTGAAAAGACTCAAAAAGGACTCCTGGAAGTTAGTTCTATCTCTCAAAATGCTCAGAATGACCAAAATACCCCTAAAAGCCCAAACACTCCCAGATTTGGACCAAAAAGTTCTGGAAACATTCTGTGTCATAAATAAAGTTATAAAATGAGTTTTTAAGTAAAATCATATGAAATCTTTAGCTCCCAGAGACCCTCGGAAGTCCCGGGAGATCTCAAAAAGTCCCGTTGACCGGTTTGACCAGGTCTGACCAAGGTTTGATCGAAATCGCCTAAATTTTCCAAAAAGTTCCAAGATCATTCTAGATCATGTGAAAAGTACTAAAACAAGTTTTAAAAGAAAATTAGACAAAAACGTCAGCTCCCGGGAGCTCTCAGAGGTTGCCAGAACTTCCTGGAGGACCTTGATTTGACCAGTTTGACCAACAGTTGACTTTAAAATCGGAGGTCCGTATCATTTTTCAAATATATTTTATGGATACTAGAGATCAATAGCTTTCTAATGGTATACCACACATAATATTTGGATTTAAAATGAATTTATTATGAATTTCCAAAGGTGAAAAAGGCGATCAAATCGGCTTTTATCGCGAATATTGCAAATATTTTCAAAGTGCCCTATCTTTGAACTTTTTTTTTTATGTAAAGTGGACTCCATTACCTTTCCAACAGTATATCAGAACCTCAGTTTGGAGTTCATACGCATTTTCTGTGGATTTTGGCAAACGAAGTTTGCCCCTAGTTTGAATAGGACTCAGAGGTATTGCTTCTGGGATTAAATGAGGTGTTCAACAAACAAAGTTTTCCCCTAGTTTGGCGATATATATGTAGCTTCAGGTAAACTTGTGCAAGTTTGCCCCTAGTCTGAAGGAAGGAAACCAAAGGCACAAAGGGTGATGCTTACGGTTTAGGGATAGTTATGGACCGAGAACCTTGCAAGGTTCGCCTACTTATTCTCAAACGGGAATCATGTCCAAAGTAGTTAGGCCAAAGCCTGAAAGAAAGATGCCATGATATAGCAAGGGTGATGACCGAACCGAGCAGGTTACCTATGTATCCCCTAGTGGGAATCAGGTCAAACTTAGTTCAATCAACTCTGGAGGTCTTGGAAGAATTAGATTTCAAAGATTGGTGGGCTTTTCAAATCATGTTACCATTAGGGTCTAGTGAGTGCGTGTCACTTGTGTTAGCATGATGAACTACTTCTCCCCCTTTTTTCTTTTCTTCTTCTTTTTTTTTTCTTCTTCGTTGCAGTTGATTCTTTTCACATTTTCACTAGCCAGTCAACCTTACAATCCTCATAACACATCATACTTTATCATACTCACAAAGCAATATCAGCCTTTCAAATCACTCTTCAAAGACATCTTTGCATTGTTTTAGGCCCACTTAGCCATTGAGCCTCTCACAAATTTTTTTTAGACTAATTGATACTTTCAATTCTCTCTCTTTTATTTCTAATTTTTTTCTTTGTTTAGAACAACATAAAGCCTTGGGATAATTGATGTACAATGATGTACTTTGAAGTGCCCAAAAATTCTCAATCTTATTTATTCTCTGCTTTTTCTTTTCTCTTTCCTTTCTTTTCTCTACCTCACTATCTCTAATTCTCTCCAAGATTTTAATTGGCTAGGATTTGAGGTCAACACATATCTTATTTATGCTCTAACTTTTGCCTAGGCCTCCCTTTTTGGTTTTCATCCTAGCGAGCTCTTTTTTCTATGGTTTTTTTTCTTTGTGCTCTAACTTTTGCCTAGGCGCCCTTTCGGGTTTTCATCCTAGCGAGCTCTTTTTTTTTTTTTTTTTTTTCTCTTTTCCCTCTTTTCTCCCTTTTTTTTGGAAGATGAAGTTCATTTAAAATATCTAGCTACCATCAAGGACCAAGTTTATGGCTATGGACTGGTTGGGCTCATCTTGTAGACTTGGTATTTGCAAAAAGGGGATGGTGAGCAAGCTTCATGAAGTTTCAAGTTCATCTTTTCAAGATTGAGCAAGAGAATCTTTAAATTCTTAAACTAAAGCCAATCAATTCTCTACTCCTCTTTGGATTTGACACAAAATTTGCTTTGGTCACTTGGGAATCTTTTTTGATGCAACGATCTAAACATATTTTCCATGATTGTTTGAAAAAGTGATTTTTTTTCTTTTTTTTCTTGGCTTAATGATCCATACATTCACGAATGGGCACATTGAATCGAGCAAAATGAGATTTTATTCAATTAGCAGCAGATTACACCACCTAACTCAATTGATTCGATGAACACTTGAGAATAAACTCGATGGAAGACTGACAAGACACAACTTGACATTGACACTTGACTCTAACTCGGACATGACTTGACTACAGACTGGACTAGACCTGACTTTGGTCTCAATTGGAGTGTCATAGATGATTTTCAATTTATTGGGTCCCCAAGAGCATCCACATTTGCTTCAACAATAGTATTTCCAAACGATAGCACCTCACTAGCATCATTTGAACCGTCGAGTTCACCACCCCCTTACAGATGTGTGCAAAAGCATCCACGTCAATGGCCCAATTTCAGTTGATTGGCCCTCCTTGGAATCATTTTTCTCCACACTCTGATCAATGCCCACTACTAATTTTCTCCTTCAGATTTTTCATTTGGCTCTTTCTCAGCTTCTCTACTTTCTACCCTAGGCATCTCAGCCTTCTTAAGATCCTCATACCAATTTTCTTCTCCAACCCAAGTCGTGGGTGTAAGTGGAGGAGGATCGACCACTTGTGTCTCAACCACAGGTTCTTGACGGGCCAATGCTCCTAGCATGATCATCACTGATTTACCTTTTCATTCAATACTGCTATTTTCTGCTATAACCTCATTTTATTTTTGATCAATTTTGACTTATTTCAAAAGAATTTTCATCATTCTCCCTTTTTGTTTTTATATATTTTCATCATCATTTTCATTATTTTTATCATTTCTAATTGATTTTATCAAATGATTGGTAAAATGTTCTTGAATGATTCATATGTCATGCGGATGCGATGCATGTGTGTGTGTGTGTGTGTGTGTATGTGTGTGTGTGTGTGCCTATTCTATATACAAAAGAAAGGAAAATTCTAGTCCTAGCACATACAACACATAAGCACATAAAATCCTCACCCATGTCAAATGCGCCAATTTCACCTCTCATTGCAATCCTCACTACCCTTTCAAAGGTCGGGTGTTTAAAATTTTTGAAATACATTTGAAAAGCATTTCTTAAGATGAGGAGATCTTTCAAAAACAATTCTCCAGAATTTGAATCTTTTCTTTGAAAATGAGGATGTGGAAAAAAATATTTCTCAATAAAAGATGATTAGGTTTCAACTTTACTTGATTAAAAGGTAAACCTTGGACCTTTTCTTTGAAAACGTAATTTTTCAAAACATTTTTGGATGAAAGATGATGAATGATAAAAATCTATCATAAATAGTAAAATTTGAATTCTTGGGTAGAAGTATCACATGATTGGATAATCACCGTACTTTTCATGAATTCGGATACATACAAGGTCAATGATGCTTAGCTAAACAAGATATAAGAAGTGTAATCTTATAGTCAAAAATCTGGCACATTCCCAAATATCGTGGGACATGAGAAGGAATTGCTAAAAAGTGATTAACATGTTATACATCCCATATCAAGTAAGCATTGTCACCATCTCAGATAATCCCTTCTGGTCATACATTACTTCCTAGCACATAATCCTAAATAAGAATTGATTTTCTAATTTTGAAAGATTCTATGGAAGACACCATGCAAAAGTCGGGTTTTGGTCAAATAAGGGACCCCTGACACACATCCGATAGGATGCTTCATATACCAACACATGGTACGAGATTAAGGGTGATCACATAGTCCCATGATGGCTTGACCGACCAGGTTACCCCGAGCCTCCAAGGTCATAATTCCGTGTAATCGACTAGCGAGACATACAAGTGCAGGGCTACAGACACACAATAATTAATTAATTCGATTAAAGGATGGTTTCAAGTCTAATCCTCAAGTGAACCCAAAATTAGAATTTTGGTCTGCAAAACCAGAGATTCTGGGTTAATCCCTAGCAGAGTCGCCAAATTATGGATACCGGCATTTGGCCCACTTTTGTTTAAAATAATTTATTTTCAAATTCAAAGACGAGTCGCCACTTATTTTTTAACAAAAAATTAAGAAACCATTTAAAAGGCAAACCGATCTTTTGCAAAACCAAAGATAAACTACGTCCGGGGATTATGGAATGAAAAGGAAGGAGCCCGGTGGACTAAAACACCCCCTTTCATCCTATCTCATGATAAGCCTTTACTCAACATCCTTTTTAATCGAATTATTAATCTAAGCATGCCCTCAATTAATACATATATATATAAGTATACATAACACAAGCATGTCAAAACGATGCAAAAATGCTAACGATAAAAGGCATACAAAATCACATAATTCAATTAGCAAGCAATATGATATGCAAATAGGGAACTAGAGAACTTACCTGGGATCCAGCTGCGAATATTAAACGTGTAATGCAAACAAATAAAAGAAAATCCTAGAAAAAGAGTCTCTAACCCATATATACATATAAGGCAAAACCTAAGCTAAGGTGTCGCACATGAAGTCGAAAATCAATAAAATCAAGAAGTGAAATAAATTAGAGGGGGGTTGAGAAATCCTACCTCAATAGCGCTACAAAACAAAGGGTTAGTCCACCTGCTTTAGACAAAATATAATATGAAATCCCAAATAACACATTTAAATTTCTAGCTTAAATCTACCAACCATAGAAAGAGTTGATATAATTATGAATTCCTTCTAATTAGTTGGAGATTCAACACCTCTATAGATATGCAAGTCTCAACTAGGAGCCAATGTAATGTCCATATAGAGATGGTACAATCCCAACTTGATCATAAGGAGGCCATAGTTATGTTCAACTAGGTTCAAGTAAATGCAATATCAACCTAAGGATTAGTCCTAATCCTAAGTATTAACATACATGAAATGAATACATGGATATAAACAAGAATGAGATATCAACAAATCATTGATTTGGATCATTTAGCCTCTGGACTTAAGCTTAATTATCTTTATTCAAAACATGGTTTGAGTCCTAAGGCATTAGGAGACCATTTATGTTAAGGTTGACAAGATTTATCAAAACAGTTACAGAATTTCAGGATTTACAGAGAGCAGACTAGACTTTCAAAAATAGAAATAAAATACTTCCAACAGTTAGATCTTAATAAATTTGTAGTATGCTATGACTATGTGAGTCTAGTTTTTAACCAAAAAAAATCAAAGATCCAACGGTTAAAGCTCTGGGAATAGAGTCAAAACCAGACATCACTCAGAAACTTTCAAATCTCTTTCCAGAGAATTTGTGTGATTTTCTAAAAATAGTAAAAATAACAGAATCACTTTGATTTTTTAGGTTATCTTCCTAACACATTAATCCTCATAGAAAATTTTATTTTGGGTCAAGGAATCCCCATTAAGGCTCTGATTTATCTTATTTTAAAACGAAGTTGCTGTTCTGAAATTTTGGACAGAGAGGAACCTACTCTCAAATCATAAGACCAAACCATGCTAAGTATAAGATTTAATCAAAACAAAAGTTCTTGTGATGCATATATGTATTATGAACATTCTCCAATTGGTCTCATTCAATTCCCATGGACCATGATTTAATAAAAAATCCTTGATCACAGATTGTAATTGAAATCACTGCAACCATAGATGAATTAACATCCATAACTTAAACCAAACTTGATCTATAATTCTATGGAGAATGTAGATCAAGTATGATTGCAACCAACACAATAATACTCATTTATTATGAAGATCCATGGATATAGCCTTAAGGGAACCCCATCATAAATCTCATGAGAAAAATGGGTCTTAAGGTCTTACTCAACCTCATGAATGAACCTAGGACACTTGAATTCACTTAAATAAAATATTATGAAATCCACTAGATCTACATAAATTCCCTCTACCAAATACATAGTCCTTGAGGATTCATAACTTACTTTCTTTGATTCCTCTCCCAAATTAATGATCCTAGAGGACTAAGGATCCAAACACCATAGATTTCAATGAAATATGAAGAACTTCATGAGATTCAAAAGGAGCGACCAAAATTATGAACATAGGCAAAGACTTATCAATATATATATGACTAGATCTACTCAAAATACATATACAAACATCGATTTATAGAAATTAAGATATCAAATCTCAAGGAGTTCAAATGGAACACGGAAGGTTTCATGAACTCCAAGAGAAGAACATAAGAGAAAGGAGATGAGATCTTTTTGAATTGAAGGATCTAGTGATAGATCCATACTCAAAACATATTTCTTATAGATTTGATGACTAATTAGATCCAAATCAACAACAAGTTTAAGAGGATTCAATCACAATTCAAGGTGGTGTGTGAAAAAGGGGATGGAGAAGAGACTTTTTGAAAATGTATAAAAATCCTATAGATCTATGAATTGTGATTGAATTAGAGTAGAATATGATCTAAGATGAGAGAATTACCTCTAAATTTCCTCGGATTTTGAGTTGGTTTGGTTGAATTTTTGAAGATCTTCAATGTTTCTTCATGCTCTTCTTCAAGCTTCTATAACGTCAAAGTGGGTTTGATTAAATTTGGGTAGATTTTTCTCTTGTTTTTGGATGATTTTCTCTCTCTAAAATTCTTTAGAAATCACTCACAACAACTCACCATCTCATTCTCACTCTAAGATGAAGACCCAATTCCAAACTAGGGTTTTCCTCTCCCTTTTTTGTGAAAAAATGGGTTTCTATTTGTAGACAAATGAAGTGAGGGTATAAAGGTAATTTTTGGAGTGTTATAGGTATGAAAGTGTGACATATGAGTGCTGAACACACACACAAAAAATGGTGACATTCGGAACATCCAATTGATCAAAATATACTTTTAAAGTCACATAAAAAAAACTGTGATTTTCACCAGGGCAGCACTCGGTGAAGCCTTGTGGCACTCACTGAGTACCACAGCGGCACTCGCTCGCCTCGTCGCATAGAGTGCCGCCTCATCGCATCGAGTGCCATGAAACTTCAAATATTCATACCTAAATCATTACAAATCCAAAAATCGCAAATCTTATACCGTTGGAAAGGTATTAGAGTCTAGTATTTTATAAAAATGGTTTGAAAATCATAAAAAAATCATTTGTGACCATTTTGCCCTTAAAGAACCATTTTGCATTGATTTTGCTTGAAAATGCATATTTTGGACTTTCGGTTTTTTTCTAGTGCAATTCCTTTGATCAAAGGGATATTCCAAGGATGTTTCCATATTTTGGTACATGTTTTCGCATGTTAGTCAAAAAATGTCACTCCCGGGGTATTTGGTCATTTTGGCTTTGAAATTGGCAAGTTTTCGAGTTAAGAAGCTTTCTGAAGAGCATGATTTTATCATTAAGGATTTCGAATTCTTTCGGACATTGTCGTCATTGGTTTTAGAGGTAATCATCTCTTGAATTCGACGATCGGTCAAAATTGGGGTGTTTATAGTCATGCAATTAGTTAGAGGAGCATTACGCGGAAATGTATTGCATACTCAACTACAGAAGCCACAAAAGAAGCTATTTAGCTCAAGAATTTCCTCATAGAACTCGAGGTTATGCCAATGGAATTGTCACCTATTATGCTATACTATGATAATAGTGGGGCAGTGGATCAGTCCAAGGTGCCAAGGAACCACGGAAAGGGAAGCACATAGAGAAGAAGTATCATCTCAATTGAGATATGGTCCAACGTAGAGATGTGACTATCTCCAAGATTGCCACCGCTGACAATCTTGTCGATCTGTTTATAAAGACCTTGCTTTAAAAGGTCTTTGATTATCATCCAGATAGTCTAGGTCTCAGATATAGGTCTAATGAGTTATGAGTATAAGTGGGAGTTTATTGGGATTGTGCCCTCAAACCATTACTTCAAGCATGAGACATTGACTTTTTATATATCAATACCAATTTACATTTCATTATGTATGTTTCATAAGATGATTGTTTGTAATCCTTAAGAATCAAGTAGGTAATTCATGTATGTATGAGATACATATATGTGAGATGCGAATTCCTATTCTTTGACACATAGAATTTATCATAGTGAAAGATGAGACTGGATATCTCATCAGGTATACACTATAGTATGATTTATTACCATTGGATGGAGTGATGAATCTCAATCACTAGAGCGTCAGACTCTTAGTTAAACATGCTAGTGCTTTTAGTGCATTGTCAGACCATAAGCTTTCCTATTGACATCTAAAACTGTCAATAGTCAATAGGAACTCATAACTTATATAAGGTACATGTTCTTAATTTTGAGACGATTATGGACATACTATGGATGTGGCTTCTTTGACTTACTAATCAGTGAGGTCCTCAAGATCAACACCTGGGTATCTTGGGTAAGTCATGTTCATAGGGTTGTGGACATATATTATCATAATGGAATCTACCCTCTGATAAAATGTAAGCATTCCCTTGAGAATGTCACCAAGTTGATTACTGAGAACTGCAGTCTTGTTTATAAGTAGTTATCAACATGTTTGGTAATCACGAGAGGTGAATGATACTCAAGGAATAGAAGATGTAATCATCATTCAAGTTGACAGTAACAATTATCCGACTACCTGAATATGATTATGAATGTTGATGGTAGAGGGACAATAGTATACCATACAAGTCTAATTATTGCTTCAAATATGTTCTTTTACATGGGAGTGCAGTTATCGTTATATAGTGGAGTTAATGTTAACTGATCAATTGGTTAATTTGCTAATCAAGGAGTTTGATCATGGGATTAATGACTGATCTGAACCAACAATAAAGAACCTAAGAGGTCCCACTCTTAGCTTCACAAGAATACTTAGAAAGGCAGAAGGAGGTGAGCCAATCGATTGAACTGGTTTCAATCGATTGGTGATTGGTCTCAATCAACCGATTGAATATGTTTTAATCGATTGAAAATCAGTTTAATCGATTGAAAGTATTTCAATTGATTGAAACCTAAAGTCAGTTTAGAAACTTATAAATAGGAGGACTTGCAAGACACAATGTTTACTCGTCGATTTTCAGTTCTCATATAGTCCAGACTATTTACAAGTTCTCTAGACATTCTTTTATTCTCTACTAGG
This sequence comes from Hydrangea macrophylla, assembly GCA_033977485.1. Taxonomy (NCBI): domain Eukaryota; kingdom Viridiplantae; phylum Streptophyta; class Magnoliopsida; order Cornales; family Hydrangeaceae; genus Hydrangea; species Hydrangea macrophylla. Next base: position 3,139,180 of record CM066990.1, on the reverse strand, counting down.
GTTCCCTCAAAACCCTAGCCTCTCCGAGAAGTGTTCAAGGAGACATAAGGCTGAAGATTTTTTGGAGGAAGTTGCTACACACTAAGGGAGAAGATATAATCTAAATTGAGTTCAAGACCTAAAGGTATATTCTTTTCCCTACACATCTTTATGATTCAATAAGAAGTAGATCTTTTATGCCAATCAAAGTTTTTGAACTTTTTTTTTCTCTGCATATTTTAAGTTTTCAAAACCTAACTCCATCACTACAGCATCGGTTCATCCTATTCAGCCTACAGCACAGCTGGATCCACCAATAGGAAATGCAACTTGGATAGAGGAGTTGGGTGATCACCTCAATGGCCCAATGGTTGACGAGTTCATTTTCTGGTTAGATTGGAATGGTTAGATTGGGTTCCTCCAGAGGAGATCATTTTCTAGAGGATGAGATTTCACGATTGTGTCGAATAAGGAAGATTTTTGGGATCTCTTTCTCAGAGACTAGTTCGTCAGTTGTTTATCTTTTGTAGGCCTTGGGCCATTTCTTTTGTGTGCATATTATATATATGATAGTGGTACGTTATGTTGTGTAGATAGCTCGATAGTTACCGTGCCACTTGTGGTTCTAGATGAAACTATCATGTATCTGTTTTTGACTACTAGTGTACTAACTCTAATTATAAATTTCATGTTCATATTAATGAAACAGTATTTTAGAGATGTGTTTTAGTTATTGTAATTTCTAGTCTTATTAATTATCGAATTTGGTGGGAGGCAGAAGAAGCCGCTATGGGGGAGGAAGTAGTCAGAAGATTTACTAGGACGGCATTCAAGGATACATTTTTGGCCAAGTATTTTCCATTGATTGAGCGAAACTTAAAAAAGAAAGAGTATATGTAGCTGACCTAGGGTAATAGTACGGTGCACGAGTATACAACTCAGTTTGAGCATCTGTCTTGCTTTGCTTATCACATGTGTTGGCCCAAAATGGAAACCTTAGAGGGGGGTAAATAAGGTTTTAGCGGAAAATTAACCTTTTAAAAACTTAATACAAAATTAAACACAATCACTAACAATAAAGGAAAGAGAGAAGGGAAGAGACACTTGCAAATGTTCGGTAATCCGCACACCACAACCTAAGTCCACCCTTCAAGAAAACCTCTTGAGGATTCCTTTATCAACCTACTTACGGGTGTAAATCAAATCGTTACAAGAGCCTTCAATCTCTCCTAAAGAAGAACACCTCTTCTTTGCACACAAGGGTTACTAACCCTCACTCTTTACAAATGATTTGAGCTACAAATTAAACTCTCTCTCTAGAGTGGATGGATACAATTATAGCTCACATAACAACTCCATAGTGAGTGGATAATACAAATGAAACCTCACTACAATTTTCTCTCTCGAGAATTACAATTGAAATCTAAAGCAAATTGATTTTTCACTTAACCTAGGGCTCAAATAGAAATGATGTTTAGCAAAGTTTCTTGAATGATATTTATAATGTTTTTTACTGTTTATAACCCTAAAAACATCCCTATATATAGCTTTTGAAAGATCATATCCATTGGGAGTGAATGAGGTGTGTAAAAGCAAATTTTGGTGAGTTTAGAAAACTAGTCATTATGCAGTTCTGCGCAATCCAGTTGACTGTATCGAATGTTCGATTGACTAGAAAATTTATAATAGAGAATAGACATTCTTTGTGAATCCAGTCAATGGAACAGTACCTCCGGTCGACTGGACATGAAATTTTTTAGTCGACTGGTTTTTCCTTTTTTCACAAACTAACACTTCTTTACTAAAATGGCAATAACTCCCTCTACAAAGCTCGTTTTTGCAATTTGTTTAAGGATTCAGAAACTAGATTCAAATACCTTTCCATTATATAAAACTCATCATCTAGTTCCTTACCAAATATATCAAGTTTTCCTTTAAAGATGACCCATCTGCAAAGGGTACTTGATTTTGACTTAGCCACTTGTAAACTTTTGTGAAATGAATTTAAGTAAGTGGTCTAAGTATGTTTGGGTCCTTGAAAGTATTTTAAAGTATAAGAGAAAGGATCCTAAAGTACAATAAATGTTACTTGAGCCCCTATGAATGATTGATCAAAATGAGAAGTAAATCCTAGTCTTCAACCAAGGATAAAAAATCTTTAAGTCTTCAATCTTGATCCTTGTTGAGTTCCATCACTCTTGGACTTCACCATATGCTATCTTAAGATCTCAAACAAAGTTAGAACATTTAAGTTCATAAATCAAGAGATTAGCACAATGAAAATGACTTGATAATATTTAAAATAGAACAATTACAAACATGCTATTATCAATAGATTTGTCACCATCAAATAAACACAAAAATTGCCAATCTTCGAGTCTATGGCCGCTTAGACCTATATCTAGGGTTTCAATGAAACCCTAGCCAAGTAATAGGGTATAATTTATATTTTATTTAAGTTTTATTATGTATGGATGATGATTACATGTTTAGAGGTTTTTAATTAATAAAATCATGTTTATTGATTAAAACATTTCTTTCAAAATCTATTCTTGTCTTAGATCTATTTTGGATTTGATGTGCTCAAAATCTATATTTGATGTGCTTGTATAGATTATTTACATGTAATAGTGCTTATTTGAATTATGATATCAAGTAGTCGAATAGTTCATGCCTAGGGAAGACGGAGTGTGCTGCAACCCTAATTTAGTGTGAGACACTACGTGCCAACCAAATATGAATTATTTTGATGTTTGAATCATAGTTATCTTCTTGACAGAGGAGTTGGGCTTGTAGCTACAATTCCCCATTATCATCCAATGTAATAAGCTAATTGAAGGCATAAATACCCTTATTATGAAGCTAGTGGTGGATTTGCAATCATAGGTTCAATACACATATTTATAAAAACAACTTTTAATCACTTTCATAGTTTAGATTATTTTCATTATTCTTAGCTTAATTAAAATCAAAATCAAAATTATGCTTTCTTTATTAACTAGGTTTAGGTTTAAAAATTAAAGTGCTTTAGTATTTCAATCTCTGTGGGTTTGACCTCTAAGATCAATTTTTGGCGCCGTTGCCGGGGATTGCAAATTACTACCTTTAGTTTTAGAATCTTAGTTTAGTTAATTTGGAAATATTAGATCAGGTTTTCCTTTTCTTAATTTTTGTTTTTGTTTTGAGTCACTAACTTTGCCTTTGCCTTTGCATTTTGAGTTACTAAGCTAATTGGGGACAATGAAATGTTTAGGTTTGGGGTTTGCACTCACATGCACATTATTATGCACCAATTTTTCAAAATTTTTTTTTGATACTTGTGCTTAAATAAACGATGTTATAAATGTTTTTGCAATCTCGAGTCAATACTTCTTGTTATGTAATTTACATTGTTAAGGAATGGTAAACAAGAGAAGATGTGGTTAAACATTTGCTGAAGTCATAATGCGACATTTTAGGATATGTATCATTCGAATCGTAGTTTTATATCATAAATTTGCACACAAACCTATGCACTGCATGTAGTCGCTTGAATACATGTTTGATATAAATTGTAATATGATTCAGATCTCTAGATAACACATAGTGTGGAGACTAAACCCGGTGAGTTTTTGAGCCTATTTTTTTCTTGTTAGAGGGTTATAAACACATTGTGTTTGTCGAATTTCATTTGAAATAGCGCATCTACTCGTTGTTTAGTCTCATTATTCTTGTTTTGGTTGATAGTCAAGTTAAAATATTTGTTACCATGCTAAATAATCTTTCGTCGTAAACGTTGAAGAAAAGAAAGAAAAGAAGTTGAAAGAAAAAAAAAATATGAAAAGATGAAAGTTGTAGAATAATGAATGAAATAAATTGAATATGCCTTACAATGCTATTCTGAAGATTACTTGATGAATCCTTTCTATCCTTTTTCAGTGCCTGAGTCACGTTACAACCTTTAAAAAGTCCTATTTGATCCTAGAAAACATGGTTTTGATATGTAAATGATAAGAGGAGGATTAAAACATGGTGTCAATTAATTTTTCTTGACTGTTGGTGTGCTATCCATGAAACAACTGTTTTGTGTCATGCGTCTTTTTCGAGTCATATGTGAGCGTTTCTCATTTTGAAAACATATTTCCTTTGCTCCCATATATTAGAGAGATCACACATGTTCTGAGCGTTTCACTTGAGAGTGTAATTAACATTGTGAGATTCATAGTTGGATGGTTATTCGAGTTATATTCCAAGTTCATGACATGCGCGTGTTCATTTGACTACCACATCACACACGTGCAATTTTATGAGAAACTCTATTGATTTATACGATACATGTGCTTGGGATTGTTTTTGCTGAGGCAGGTAGACATTTGGTTTCATTCTTGTTCGTTATTCTATTTCAAATCATTGTTTTATAATAAGGAGTATTGAATGTTATGTTTTTTGTTTTTAATAAAAAATTTACATATATATAATTAAATAAAGATGGTTGTGGGTGTCTTATTCGACAAGAACCCTTACGAGACCTCACTTGTCCTACTAGGGACACCTAGGGGTTTAAAAGTCTTGTTGCATATGCTAAATGCAATCGCGTTACATGCGACAATGAGTTAGGATTTTAAAGTATAGTAGTATTTAATTTTATGTTTTTTCTTTGATCGAGGACTAGCAAAGTGTAGGATTGGGGGTGTGATCAGCGACGAATAATTCCCATTTATAGTCCTGAAGCTATGCTATGTTAGCCCATTTCATTTAGTTGTTAGTTGTTTTTTAATAATATTCTATATTTTGTAGGTTTTGGAGCTTTAACTTGAAAATGCACTAAAATTCAATGATTAGTGGTTTTGGAAGACATTCTAGGCTCAAAAAGGTAATTCCGGTGAAAGCTGAATGCAGTAACTACCTTGGTAAATTGCATTTTTGACAATGAACTTTGAATTTGAGAAATTTCTCCAAAGATATGAAATGTAGATCTTCAAGTTATGGATGCGTGGCTGCAAACGGCGAGTCAATCTGAAGTTTGAGTCAAAAGTTATTGCAATTCTACGATCGGTGCGCAAAGCTGAAAAAATATGGAAAAAGCTGGAAAAAATCATCTCGTTGGAGAGGCCCCCTCGCGCAATTTTGGGGATCGCGCGCAAGCGGCCCGCCCAATCGACCTGTACAAAAAACCCAAATATGCGTATTTCGATGTACTGAAGAGCTCTGTTCAAACGAAATTGACTGAATGCGTCCAAAAACGTAAATAAAAGCGATTAGGTTTAGGAAAGCTTCCAAAACTTGCTCCAAATCTGTATATATCCTCTTTTCAATCAAAATAGGGGTTACACAACATTATACATATCCATATACTACCAAAACTTCAGCCATTGAAGAGAGGAAAGCAAGGAGAAGAAGAAGAAGACCAAGGATTCCCATGGCCTCCTCCATCAACAACTTGCCAATCTTCGATTCTATGGCCGCTTAGACCTATATCTAGGGTTTTAATGAAACTCTAGCCAAGTAATAGGGTGCAATTTATGTTTTTCTTTTAGCTTTGTTATGTATGGATGATGATTACATGTTTAGAGGATTTTAATTAATAAAATCGTGTTCATTGATTAAATCGGTGCTTTCAAAACCTATTCTTGTCTTATATCTATTTTGGATTTGATGTGCTCAATAATCTATATTTGCTGTGCTTATATAGATTATTTACATGTAATAGTGTTTATTTGAATTATGATATCAAGTAGTCGAATAGTTCATGCCTAGGGAAGACGGAGTGTGCCGCAACCCTAGTTTAGTGTGAGACACTCCGTGCCAACCAAAGATGAATTATGTTGATGCTTGAATCGTAGTTATCTTCTTGACGGAGGAGTTGGGCTTGTAGCTACAATTCCCCATTATCATCCAATGTAATGGGCTATTTGAATGCATAAATACCTTTATTATGAAGCTAGTGGTGGATTTGCAATACTTGGTTCAATACACATATTTATTAAAACAATTTTTAATCACGTTCATAGTTTAGATTATTTTCATTATTCTTAGTTTAATTAAAATCAAAATCAAAATCAAAATCAAAATTCTGTTTTCTTTATTAACTAAGTTTAGGTTTTAAAATTAAAGTTCTTTAGTATTTCAATCTCTGTGGGTTCGACCTCTACTTCCACACTACAAATCCTTTAAAGTAGAGCATACTTTTATATCTTGATTTTGATGAGATCAAGTGATTCCATGAGTTGTTCAATTGACAAATTTGTCAAATCCTTTACTTCCCGGATAGCCGTGACCTTCGGTTGCCAGTACTTTGGTAAAGCCCTAAGAATTTTCTAAATAATTTCTTCATTAGCATAATCTTTACCAAGATTTTTAAAGCTATTGATGATACATGTAAACCGGGTAGACATATCACCATTAGACTCAAAAGGAACATTTTAAACATTTCATAAGATTGAACAAGCAAATTAATTTTTGACTTGGCTTGTTCCCTCATGAGTCACTTCAAATTTATCCCAAATTTCTTTTGTAGATTCGCAAGATGAAATTCTATTGTATTTACTTGGGTTTAAACTGCAATATAATATATCCATTGCAATATCATTCATTTTAATGAGTTTTTTATCAGCATCATTATACTCATTTTCCATTTTTGGAATAGAAATACCATTTGCAATTTTTGTAGAAAGATGAGGTCCTTTGACCAATTTTTTCCATAAATCAAAATCTTGAGAAATCCTATAGATTCTCATTTTATTTTTCCAATAAGCATAATTTGATCCATTAAAACGCGGTGGTCTATGTGCCGATTGACCCTCACTATAAGAGATGCGAGAAGTGTTGGTTTCCATTTGGATCTTAACTCTAATTTTTCAAAAAACTTTTGAAAATAGAAGAGCCGAGGCTCTGATACCAATTATTGGCCCAAAATGGAAACCTTAGAGGGACGTTAATAAGGTTTTAGCGGAAAATTAACCTTCTAAAAATTTAATACAAAATTAAACACAATCACAAACAATAAAGTAAAGAGAGAAGGGAAAAGACACACACAAATCAAATTCTTTCAAGTGGTTTGGCAATTCACACACCGCAGCCTACGTCCACCCCTCACAAGCACCTCTTGAAGATTCCTTTATCAACCTACTTATAGGTGTAGATCAAACCCTTACGAGAGCCTTCAATCTCCCCCAAAGAAGAACACCTCTTCTTTTCACATAAGGGTTACTAACCCTCACTCTTTACAAATGATTTGAATTACAAATTGAACTCTCTCTCTCTCTCTCTCTCTCTCTCTCTCTAGAGTAGACGGATACAATCTAGCTCACACAACAACTCCTTAATGAGTGGATAATACAAATGAAAGCTCACAACAATTTATTATCTCAAGAATTACAATTGAAATCTAGAGCAAATTGATTTTTCACTCAAACTAGGACTCGAATAGAATTGATGATTAACAAAGTTATTTGAATGATTTTTGCTAATGTTACTAATTCTTTATAACCCTTCAAAACATCCCTATATATGGATTTTGAAAGATTATATCCGTTGGGAGTGAATGAGGGGTGTAAAAGTAATTTTTTGATAGTTTAGAAAACTAGATGTTATGCAGTTCTGCGTGATCCAGTCGACTGTATCGTATGTTCGGTCGACTAGAAAGTTTATACCAGAGAATAGACATTCTGTGTGAAATCTAGTCAACTAAACAGTACCTCCAGCCAACTAGACATGAAATTTTTCAGTTGACTGGTTTTTCCTATTTTTCATAGACTGACACCTCTTTACTAAAAAGGCCATAACTCCCTCTACAAAACTCGTTTTTGCGATCTGTTTGAAGATTCGGAAACTAGATTCAAATACCTTTCCATCCATATAAAACTCAACATCTAGGTCCTTACCAATTTTATCAAGTTTTCCTTTAAAGATGACCCATCTGCAAAGGGTTCTTGATTTTAACTTAGCCACTTGAAACCTTTTGTGAAATGAATTTAATTAAGTGGTCTAAGTATGTTTAGGTCTTTCAAAGTATTTTAGTATTTTAAAGCATGAGAGCAAGGATCCTAATGTACAATAAAAGTTACTTGAGCCCCTATGAGTGATTGATCAAAATGCTTACAAGTAAATCCTAGTCTTCAACCAATGATAAAAAATCTTTAAGTCTTCAAGCTTGATCCTTATTGAGCTCCATCACTCTTGGACTTCACCATATCCTATGTTATGATCTCAAACAAAGTTAGAACATTTAAATACATAAATCAAGAGATTAGCATAATGAAATAACTTGATAATAGTTTAAAATAGAACAATTACAAACATGTTATTATCAATGAATTTGTCATCATCAAAACAAACATAAAAAATGCCTTAACAAATTCAAGGCTAACAACATGGTTGATACCCAGAAAATAAGAGTGAACAAATCATAAAAAATCGTCGTTACCACTTCAAGAAGCTATAGCAGTGTACCTGCACCAGCCATTTAACTCTTTAGTTGGGTTGGCTATTCAGATGGAGAATATACATAAGAAGAAACAAGTGAGCTTGCTCACCAATTTTTGTAGAGGTTCAATTTAGGATCGAGATCACTAGTACCAAATCAAGGGAACAAGCATACATGGATGGGTGAGAGGAAGCCCCAACTAGCATACCCCTGATGATAGGTAACTCGACCAACATCACCCAAACCACCACCAGCTCAGAACCAAGCACCTCCCCCTGTAGGAGTAAATGTTGCACCTTCCATTCCCCTGAGAGGATGGGAATTACTTTAACTATGGAACCCTAGGGTATCTGACCAAGGACTATCATGCGCCTAAGACTTATAATTGAAAGAAAACTACATGCTTCAACTGTGGTAAGATAGGCTATCTGAGCCAAGACTGTAAAGCGATGGATCTGCTGCTCAATGCCAGGCAGCTCAGACCCGTTTGAATGCAATTATACTAAAGGCAGCAAGATTTGATGCTAAGGCTTAGAATTCAGAAGGTACGCTCACACTCTTCAGTAATACAGTAAGAGCTATGTTTAATACTGGTGCATCAAATTTGTTCATAGCTGGTAGAATTGTACGAGACTTGGTTTTATTACCTCAGGACCTTTCTATGGCTTTGAATACCGTATCCCTATTGGGAGTATCTTCCAAGTTGGGTAAAGTATGTACGGATTTCCCCATTAACCTAGAGGATAGAGACCTTTAAGTATACTTAGTGGTATTGTCGATGAGAGAGTTTGACAATATCCTAGGAATCAACTAGCTGACTAAGTGTCATGCTAACTTGGACTATGTTAGCAAGTCAATTACCTTCTCTGTACCTGAAAGTCAACACTTCAATTTTTAATGCAATCCATCGAGCCACACTTTTCTCACAAGCGGCTTAGCTTCCACCAAGTGCACAAGTTTCGAGATTATTGTCACTGAGATCCCAGTGGTACGAGAATTCGAGGATGTATTCAGGGATATCTCAAGGTTACCATCCAGTGTGAAATAGACTTCTACATAGAATTGGTCTTTGGAACCACCCGGATATCCAAGACTCCGTATTGAATGGCACTAATAGAAATGCAAGAATTGAAGAAGCAAATGGAAGAGTTAGAAGACTTGGTTTCGGTCGACATAGAACATCACCATGGGGAGCACTGGTGTTCTCTATAAAGAACAAAGATGGAACATTTTGACTCTACATAGACTACAGGGAGTTGAACAAGGTTACCATCAAGAATAAGTACCCACTACTGCGAATTGATGATTTATTCGATCAGTTTCAGGGAGCTATGATGTTTTCAAAGATTGATTTGAGATTAGGCTACCATCAGCTTTTGGTTAGTAGAAGGATGTGCCAAAGCATGCATTTAGGACTAGATATGGACATTGCAAGTTTCTTATGATGCCATTCGGGTTAACCAATGCCCCAACAGTGTTTATGGATCTGTGAAATATGGTATTCAGGCCCTACTAGGATCAATTTATTATAGTCTGCATTGATGATATTCTAATCTATTCCAAGACCAAAGAAGAACATGAGAAGCACATGTAGATTGCATTACAAATGCTTAGAGATAACAGTTTGTACACAAAGTTCAGCAAGTGCAAGCTTTGCTCGAGGAATTCAAGTTTTTGGGACACGTCGTTTCCTATAATGTGATTTCTATGGATACTTTGAAGATTGATGCAGTGCTAAATTGGAAAACATTGAGTAATGCTATAGAAGCTAGGAGTTTTTTTTTTATTTGACTGGCTATTACTGGAGAGTTATGGAACATTTTCTAAAATCATAGCCTAGTTAACTAGTCTTACGAAGAAAAATCTGAAGTTCAAGTGGAAGGATAATCATGAACATGTGTTTCAAGAGTTAAAAGAGAGATTGACTTCAGTGTCAGTGCTTGGAATACCAGAGAGCAGCGACAAATACACCATCTACCATGATGATTCACACCAAGGTTTAGGGTATGTGCTTTTGCAAGATGGCAAGGTTATAGCATATGGATCCAGACAATTGAAGCCACATGAGATGAGCTATCCTCCGCATTGATCTTGAGATAGCTGCAATCATTTTTACATTTAAAACCTAGAGACATTACCGCTTTGGAGAATAGTTCAATTTATTTTTGGACTATAAGAGCTTGAGGTATTTGTTTTCACATAAGGAATTAAACATGAGATAGAGGAAATGGTTGTAACTATTGAAAGATTATGACTTCACTTTGCAGTATCATCTTGGTAAGCCAAATGTATTCACAGATGCGTTAAGCCAAAAACCTCGCAGGATAGTTGCTTTCCTTATGATGCAAGAATGGCAAGCATTGGGTACCGTAGAAGAATTTGATCTGTAACCCACACCGTCAGAAGAAAGAAAACATTTTTGCTGCCTTGTGGTACAACCAACACTCATCGGTTGGGTTTTGGAAACCCAATAGAAATTACCAGCACCAAGTTGATTTTTGCCAAGACTTCAATCGATCGAGACACTTTGATCGATCGAACTCGTCATGACAAAAACCACTTGTGCCTTTCAGACTAGTTGTTAATTCCCATGACCAAACTCTTTGATCAGCAAATTAACCAGTTGGTCAGTTAACGTTTACTCTACTATAAAATGATAACTGAACTCCAACGCAAAAGAATATATCTGAAGCGATGTCTAGACTTGTATGGTATACTAATGTCCCTCTACCATTAGCATTCGCAATCATATTCAGGTAGTCGGATAAACGGTTACTGTCAACCTGAATCATGATTACTTCTTGTATTCCTTGAGTCCTATTCACCTCTCATGATTACCAAATATGTTGATAACTACTTATCAACAAGACTGCAGTTCTCAGTAATCAACTTGGTGACATTCTCAAGGGAATGCTTACTCTATATCAGAGGGTAGATTCTATCTTGACAATGCATGTTCACAACCCTATGAACCTGACATATCCAAGATACCCAAGTGTTGATCTTTTATAGACCTCACTGATTGGTAAGTCAAAGCAGCTATATCCACAGTCTGTGTTCATAATCATCTTAAGATTAAGAACATGTACCTTATACAAGTTATGAGTTCCTATTGACTGTTGATAGCCTTAAGTGTCAATAGGAAAACTCAGGTCTGTTAATGCACTATAAGCACTAGAATATTAACTAAGAGTCATACTCAATTGATTGAGATTCATCACTCCATCCAATGGTAGTTAATCATGTTATGGTGTAAACCTGATGAGGTATCCAGTCTCATCATCCACTATGACAAGTTCTAAGTATCAATGGATAGTAATTCATATCTTGTTTGTATGTATCTCATACACACATGAATTACTTACTATGATACTTAAGGATTAACAATCATCTCATGAAAGAAACATACACAATAAAAAGTAAAGCTGATATCCATATATTAAAATGTCAATGTCTCATACATAAAGTACTAGTTTGAAGGCATAAACCCAATAAACTCCCACTTGCACTCATAACCATTCAGGACTACATCTAAGACCTAGACTATCTAGATGACGATCAAAGACCTTTTGTGGCAAGGCCTTTGTAAACGGATTTGCAAGATTGTCAAAGGTGGTAATCTTGCTGATAGTCACATCTCCACATTGAACTATATCTCGAATTAGATGATATTTCTGCTCTACGTGCTTTCCCTTTCCATAGTTTCTTGGCTACTTGGACTGAGCCACTTCCCCACTATTATTATTATAATATAGCATCATAGGTGACAGCAACGCTGGTACCACCCCAAGCTCCATAACAAACTTCTTCAGCCAAACAACTTCCTTGGCGGCTTCACAAGCAGCCATATACTCAGCTTCTGTAGTTGAGTCTGTAATGCATTTCTGCTTAATACTCCTCCAACTAATAGCACCACTTCCCAAGGTAAAGAGATGTCCGGATGTTGACATCCTTGAATCTTCATCTAACATAAAGTCTGAGTCAGTGTATCCCACTAGAATTAACTCATCACCGTTGTACATAAGCATGTAATCTTTAGTCCTTCTCAAGTACTTAAAAATGTGTTTAATGGCTGTCTAGTGCTCTAGACCTAGATTCGATTGAACCATGCCAATGATAAAGCAGATGTCTGGTATAGTGCACAACATTGCATACATGAGACTTCCCACTACCAAAGCATAGGGAACTCCTATCATGCGATTCCTCTCCTCCTGTGTCTTAGGACATTAGTCCTTGGAGAACGCTAAACCATGCCTGAAATGTAATAAGCCTTTCTTTGAATTACCCATTGAAAACCTAGTTACCACCTTATCGATAAAACTAGCTTGAGATAATTCCATTATCTTTCGCTTGTAATCTCAAAAGAGCTTGATCCCAAGGATATAGCTCGCCTCTCCTAGATCCTTCATATTGAAAGTACTAGCTAGCCAAATCTTAATTGTTGACAATGCCGCTACGTCATTCCCAATGAGTAGAATTTTGTCAACATAAACCACAAGAAAAGCCACCACTTTTCCTTCACACTTCTTGTATACACAAGGTTCATCTAGGTTCTGTATGAAATCAAACGATTTGACCGCTTGGTTAAAACGAATGTTCCAACTCCCGGATGCCTGCTTAAGCCTATAAATGGACTTTTATAACTTGCATACCAAGCTACCTTTCCCACCCTTCTGGTTGTTACATGTAGATGTCCTCCTCAAGATTGCCATTTAAGAATGCAGTCATAACGTTCATCTGCCAAATCTCATAATCTAGGCATGCACCAATAGATAGGAGTATTCTGATGGACTTAAGCATGGCTACTGGCGAGAAGGTTTCCTCATAGTTAATGTCCTCTCTCTGAGTATAACCTTTATCTACAAGCCTTGCCTTAAAGGTCTCAACCTTTCCATAAGATCCTCTTTTCCTCTTATAGACCTACTTACAGCTAATGGGTTTAATGTTGACTGAAAGTTCTACAAGATCCCAGTTGGAATCCATAGATTCTAATTTAGCCTTCATAGCTTTAACCCAATGAGCTGAGTATACATCATCCATTGCCTCTTCATACGTGGTAGGATCAAATTCAGATTCTATGGAGACCTCTTCAAAAACTTCTCCTAAGAACATGTATCTATCAGGCTGGCTGAGCATCCTTCCACTACGATGAGGTACCGATGCGGGAATGGGTAAAGAAGTGGCATTTTCTTATCTTACATCTTTATCAACTACAGGTAGGATTGAGGGCTTTCCTTCTATCTCTCTAAGATCTATCATTCCCTTAGGTTTATGGTTCATGATATAATCATCCTCCAAAAAAATAACATTTGTACTAACAAGCACTTTCTATTCTCTTGGATCATAAAAATACCATCCATAAGTACCCTTTGGATACCCTACAAAATAACATACTTTTGATCTAGAATCTAACTTGCTCATCTTTCCTTTCAACACATGTATCGGGCACCCCATATTCGGAGATGTTGTAAAGAAGGCTTGGGCCCCAATCCACATCTGTCGTGATGTCCTGGGAACAGATTTGCTTGGTATTAGATTTAGTATGTATGCTGCAGTTTTCAAAGCATAACCCCAAAGGAATAATGGCAACTCAGAATAACTCATCATTGGCCTAGTCATATCTAAAAGAGTTCGATTCCTTCTCTCCTCTACACCATTCTGCTGAAGCGTACCAGGTGCAGTCAATTATGATAGAATACCATTCTGTATAAGGTGATCAATAAACTCATTAGAGAGGTACTCGCCATCTTGATTAGATCGAATGGCTTTGATATGTGTGCTTAATTGCTTCTCCACTTCAGCCCTAAACTCTTTGAACTTTTCAAAAGCTTCAAACTTGTGCTGCATTAGGCACACATATCCATACCCAGAGTGGTATCAGTAAATGTAATGAAATACTTATAACCACCCCGTGCTCTAATATTTATTGTTCGTCACACATCAGTATGAACTAATTCCAACAATGCATTGGTCCTATTGCCCTTTGCGGGAAAGGGCCTTTTGTTCATCTTATCCTCTGAACAAGACTCGCAAACTTCCATTAGTTCGAGAACCAAATCACCTAAAAACTCTTCTTTGACTAGTCTACCAATCCTATTTAGATTGATATGGCCAAGCCTCATATGCCAAGTCCTTGTTGGATTAGTGTAAGGCTCCTTTCTTTTAGATGGTACAATTACCACTAAGTTATTAAGTTCTATACAAGAGTCTTTAGAAATATTGGGAGTAATCACATACAAACCATTTGATTTAACACTAGAACACACAAAAGAATCATTTCTTTTGATCACAACTTCAGTTCCAAAATGAAAAGAATAACCATTATTCAATAAATTAGAAACTGAAATTAAATTACGTCTCATTAATGGGATGCAAAGTACATCTGATAAAATCAAGACTTAATTGTCTAAAAATTTTAAATCTATTACTCCTATAGCAACTGCAGAAACAGTTGCACTAGAACCTAGAATAAGTACGATCTCCCCATCACTGCACCTCCTAGTTGATCTGAATCCCTACAATGAATTACAAATATGGTTAGTCGCACCAGAATCAATACACTATGTGTTTGAAGTATCCCTTATAAAACTTACTTCAATCATATTTGATTCTATCATACCTTGAACTCTTGTAGCTAAGAATTCTATACAGTTCCTCTTTTAATGGCCCTTCTCGCCGCATTGGAAACACTTTGTCATGGCCACCCACCTTCCTTTTGCCCTTATCATTTTCCCTTAGATTTTGCAATCTTAGGGACCGGTCCAACACTTGGACCACCAGTACTAGCCTTCTTCTTCCCTTTCTTACCTTTCGGCGCAGATCGGGAAGAGAAAGAGCTTTTCTCAACATTCAAAATGTTGTCCCCATGTTTGATCACCCCTTCTACTGCCAGAAGAGAACTCATCAATTCGCTCATTGAAAAGTTCATTTGATTTATATTATAGTTAAGTTTAAATTGAGCGAATAAAGGTGACAGTTAATTGAGGATCATATCAACTTGGGTCTGTGCGTCGATGTTGGCACCTAGGGTCTCCAGCTTATTCAAATAACCAATCATCTTTTAAACATGTTCTTTGATTGGAGTCACTTTCGACATCTTGGCACTCATTATCTTATGAACTGTTTAGCTGTTTAAATGTTGATCCATGCTTTCTATATGCGTTATTATTTTTAAAAGATAGTGCAACACTGTAACAAGATGAATTGTTTAATTGCTACATAATGATATTATTAAATTGAATAGTAGAACAGAACACGACTTCATGCTAATAATCAGTAATGAGTAGTTATGTAGAATACAGAGCATATGATAAATCCTGTATCTAGAGCATGAGCATTCCACAATATGTGATTAGCATGCATGGGATAGTGTCATGAAGAGATAAAAGAATATGATGAGAATCGAGAACTGTGCCTCAATTTGGAATATGAGATATGTGTACTATGGATCCGTGGGATCAATGGCTGATGAGCCAGGTGGATGTGGGATGGTTAGGGTTCCTAGTGTGCCTCTCACTGTTGAAGACGTCAAATGTACTATTGATGATTACATTTGGCTAGTGCTCTAATGTATTCTCAACTATGTAGACGACCAGTGAGGATATACACATCATTGAAGACGTTCGATGTGTCGCTTCCATTATTTACAGATAGGATATACCATATAGATGATCGGTAACATGTCAAGGGATCATGTAAAGTAGGACACCACTGGGTAAGCGATCGATGTGGCCTGCTGGATCAGTTATATGGATATCAGGTTGATATTATGTATCAACATATGGATATCAGATTGATATTATGGTATCAATGTATGTATATCAGAGTTGTATTATAGTATCGATGTATGGATATCATATTGGTACTATTGTATTGACGAATGGATATGGAAATAGATATGAATATGAGAATGATTTGTAAGATGGTTGTTCAGTCAGGAATTCAACATCCTGGAATGAAGATAAATGCATGGGATGGATGCATGGGTTGCATGCATGGATTTAGTGAATATGTGATGAGATACTATACAATGATGTTTATCATTGTCATTACTTAATATGATTTCTGTTACCATTGATTCATGTATAGTTTAATGAGATCTCTGCTATGTCTATGAGAGATATCATTGATAAGAGATTAACCGCATTTTAAGATGCTGAACAGTATGGGTGAGGAGTGTGTTTGATGTACTCACTTAGCTTTGTATTCAAAGCTGATGGCATTTATGCCCTGGACATTCCATTGTCTAGAGCTTTGCAAATCTTGAGGACTTAAGACTAATGTTCCGCCGGACTTGGAGCTAAAAGCTTGAAGACGAAGATGTGCCATTTTGTAATAGTTAGTTTGTATATATGTTGTACTTCTGTTAATATTTGTTGCAGGCCTCAGACTATAAGCCAGCTGTTGTAATAGATTTAGTAGACTTTTATAATTAGTACTTGGGCATACGTTGCTTCCAAAACTTTTATATTTATGCTATAGCCTCTAATTATGTTAATAAGATATTTCTATGAATAGCATCCTCCCTATCGTGGTGTTTGTTGGTTTGAGTAGATGACAATGCGGTTATTCACCAGTCACGAACCTAGGGGACCAAAAAAGAACTTGTTTTCTCTATTTTTGCTTCTCCAGGGCATGACACATTATGCACCTTATATTTTTCTCCTAATTGATTAACCACAACTACGAATCCCTAATTAATCTTATAGCCATTGCATTCATTTCAACCAAAATCTTAAGGCTAATGATTAGAGCCTCATACTGAGCCTGATTATTAGAAAATCAAGTTTGAAAGAGAACTGTGTCTTTTTTTCAAATAGGGATGTAAGGATGATCCCTGTACCTAATGACTATTCCGTATTGGACCCATCAAACCACATCACCCAAGGGGTAGCAAATTCGTATCCAATTTTAACCCTTTTCAAGATTTTAGGACTTCTATCTAAACAGGGATGGTTAGCCAAGAAGTCAGCTAAGACTTGTCCTTTAGTAGCCTACTTATATCTAAAGACCATTTTTCCACTTTTCTAGTGATATTTGGTCTTGACAACATATATTTAATGACGTCAATTTTACACATGACTTCTAGTGTTACAAGTAACATGTAATATCTTTACTTAATGAAAGAGAAGAACAAAGCCAAACATAACTTTTTAATTCATGTATATCTTTGTTCTACATCAGTCAACATACTAAGTAATAAATAGCATGTTCTACATTTTTATCATTGTTCTGAATTAACAGGCTTCCAATTAAGTCATTAGAGGCTAATATATGTAATCTTAAAGGTTTATTAGCCTTAGGAGAGACTAAGATAGGCGGCTTGGCCAGATATCCCTTGATTTGCTCAAAAGCCAGCTGGTGTTCCTATCTCTATACGAATTCTTCTTCATTCTTCAATTTCAATAGTGGACAGAAAACTTTAGTTTTTCCTACACAATGAGAGATGAATCGACGTAAAAAGTTAATTTGGCCAAGCAATCTCTATAATTGTTTTTTTACTAGTAAGTAGTCTGGCTTCTATGATGAAGTCAGCCTTGTTCTTATCAACCTCAATCTGTTGGGTTTGTGCCTTCAAACCATTACTTTATGTATGAGACATTGGTATTTTAATATATGGATATCAGCTTTACATTTCTTTTTTTATGTTCTTTCATGAGATGATTGTTTATCCTTAAGTATTGTAGTAAGTAATTCGTATATGTATGAGATATATACAAAGAATTACTCTTCTTTGATACTTAGAACTTATCATAGTGAAGGATGAGACTGGATATCTCATCATGTATACACTGTATCATGATTAACTACCATTGGATGGGGTGATGAATCTCAATCGCTAGAGTATGAGACTCTTAGTTAATATGCTAATCCTTAGAGTGTATTGACGGACCATGAGCTTTTCTATTGACACTTAAAATTGTGTGTTCTTAACTTGAGACTATTATGGACACAGACTATGGATATGACTGCTTTGACTTACCAATCAGTGAGGCCTTAAAGATCAACACATGTACATCTTGGGTATGTTATGTTCATATGGTTGTGAACATATATTGTCAAGAGAATCTACCCTCTGATGTAGAGTAAGCATTCCCTTGAGAATGCCACCAAGTTGATTACTGAGAACTGTAGTCTTGTTGATAAGTAGTTATGAACATGTTTGGTAATCATGAGAAGATTATTGAAACTCAAAGTATGAAAGAGATAATCATCATTCAGGTTGACAGTAGCAGTTTATCCGACTACCTGAATATGATTACAAATGCTAAAGGTAGAGGGACAATAGTACAACTGTACAAGTTTAGTTATCGCTTCGGATATGTTCTTTTATGTTGGAGTGTAATTATCATTTTATAGTGGAATAAACATTAACTGATTAGTTAGTTAATTTGCTGATCAAAGAGTTTAGTTATGGGAATTAATAACTACTCTGAGCCAAGAACCTCAGAGGACCCACTCTTAGCTCCAAAGGATGTAAGAAGATAACAGAGAAGGAGACCAATTGATTGGAAGTAATCCAATCGATTGGCATATCAATTGATTACTTTTTTGGGCAATCAATTGGGATGGCAATCGATTGCCACTTTGTGCAATCGATTGGACCTAAGGTCGGTGAAAATACTTATAAATAGGAGTCCTACGCGCATAATTATTTTACTCGTCATTTTTGAAGCCCTAGGTCTCCAGATTCAGTTTTATAGTGTTCCCTTTGCCTTTTCTCTCTCTAGTTGAAATCCCACAAGTTCTAGTCTTCGCGCGTGCATCCAACAGAGACATTGGAGTGATGTTCTCTAGAGGAAGCTGCTATTTGCACAGAGAGGAAGAACAAATCCAAGTCTTGCTAACCGATATGTATCCTTCTTCTCTATATGATACTAGATTCACATGAGTAGTAGATTCTGATTACCAAAGTTTTGAAACTTTTTCTTTCGTTGTACAAATCTGGTTTTCATAATCTAAACACTACAATTGGTATCAGAGCCTCACTCAAACGAATCTAGTAACATGTTTAAGAAGTCTAGATGTGATTGCCTATGTAGTTTTAGTTCTTTTATAAAACTGTAATCATATAAACATGTTTTTATAATTGTTTTGGTTTTGAAACAGATCTGTGAGGTTCTGGATTAAAAAGGTGCCAATCGATTGACTTCTGTTGCCAATCAATTGGGATCCAAGGCAATCAATTTGGTCTCAATCCAATCAATTGCCATAGATCTAGATATGACAATCGATTTTTATTTTATGAAATAGATTGGCATTGATCTAGGGGATGCAATCGATTGGTGTATAGATCCAATTGATTTTCAATCCAGAATATGTTCTCTGAAATTTTATAAGTTTGACAATGTTTTATAAATTATTTCTGAAATTTTACAATTTTCCTTACTATTTTCATCCAATCGATTGGGGTTTAGATTCAATCGATTGGGTTGTTTTACTATTTTATAGGACTAAAATGTTCATGAATCCAGTTTATGATATATGCATGTCATCTAGGACTTCTAGTTGATATTATTTTGTATATATACATGGTTGTATGTGCAACTAACTTTTTTGTAGCAAGATTTGTCTGCTGTCTCCCATGGCACCAAGATCAAGTATTAAGTTTTGTATTTATTGTCTGTGTTTGGTGATTGCTTTTAATATTGGTTTGGTTTAAGGTATATGTAAAGGGCACTACGACATCATTCCTACGAAAAGGAAAGTTGCACCAATTTCCCTAGCCTTTTGTTTGTTATTTTTGCTTTCTTAGATCAATTATAAACCTCAAAAGAGGTATAGGACAAAGTTATCTCTAGGATAGTCCATGAAGATAGAGCGAGAAGCTGTTGTCCATGAAGGTGGAGCCAAAGGCGATTAAACCAAGAGTTGGATCTATAAGGATGGAGCTATGGGTGATAAAAGCATTTCATATGTCTTTATTTCATTTTAGTGTTTGTTTTATATGCTTGTTTGTGATTGGAATTTAACTATATTGTTGCTGCATATGCATACATAACAAGTTTTCAAAAATAAAATTCAAAAACCATCTTCGACACATTAGTAAGCATTGGATGTTTATGGGTAATGTGAAGAGACAATTTTTCTAAAAGCAAAATCCTTAATCAATAAATCTAGTGGAAGAGGGACTTATTATTATAACTCCCACGATCTTCCATTAACGGTTCACTGTAAGATGAGTACCAGTGGTGATCATTCCATACGGAGGGTGCATTTCTCATTAGTTATTAGATGTGAACTTCCTACGAATAGGATCAATCAAACGTGTTAGAGGGTGACCACCACACTGAGACACTAATTGAGGTGGTTGTGATTGGATCCTAGTTAATGGTACACACTAGATAAGCTATGAATAAGGGATCCCACACGGGGCATTATTTAGAAACTTAGAGATCAAATAGGTTCGAGAGTCATAACTTGTTTTGCAAGAGTTGCATAGCAGACAAGTCATGATTAATCGAAAGATCGAATATTGACTGCCACACGGAGGCCTTACTCTTTCGTTTTGATATTCCGGCGACTTTGTTTTAAAACAAGAGTTTAAAGATTCTTTTATTCCAAACTATCAAATTCTGGTATCCATTTATTTTTTCTATTTGATTTTTTAGTAATCATAATGTCTAGATCTGTATTTATTCCACTTGCCACTATACTCACTCAGAATAAGTTAACTTGAAATAACTACATAGAATGGAAATGTAACCTTGACATCGTTTTAACTGTAGAGGATCACATATATGTCCTTACCACCCAATGCCCTGAAGAACCTACTACAAATGCTTCAGTTAGTGCTAGATATGAGTTCAATAAATGGAAAAAAAATCGAATGGAATGGCCCGTTGCTACATTCTGGCCTCTATGGCTGGTATGTTGCAACACCAATTCCAATCATATGATTCTGCCAGTGCCATTATCAAGAGCTTCAAAGAAATGTTTGGGGAACATGGCAGACCTGCTAGATAGGTTGCTATGCAAAAGATAATGAATGTGAAGATGTCGGAAGGGACTCCAATAAAAGAACATGTTTTAAAAAATGATTGGTTATTGTGGATACTGGCATTTAGGCCCACTTTTTGTTTTTTAAAATAATTTTCAAATTTCAAAACAAAGACGAGTCGCAACTTAATTTTTAAAAGGAAAATTAAGAAACCATTTTAAAAGCAAACCAATCTTTTGCGAAACCAAAGATAAACTGGGTCTGGGGATTATGTAATGAAAGGGGAAGGAGCCCGGCAGACTAAAACACCTCGTTTCATCCTATCTCGTGATAGGCCTCTACTCAACATCCTTTTTAATCGAATTATTAATCTAAGTATGCCCTCAACTAATATACATATATATAAGTATACATAACACAAAATATGTCAAAAGGGTGCAAAATTGTTAACGATAAAAGACATACAAAATCACATAATTCATTTAGCAAGCAAAGTGATGTGCAATAAGAATATGAGAACTTACCCAGGATCCAGCCGCAAAATTGGAAACGTGCAATGCACACAAAATAGAAATCCTAAGAAAAGGGTCTCTAATTACATATACACACATAAGGCAAGACCTAATTCTAAAGTGTCGCACATGAAGTCAAAAATCAATAAAATCAACAAATAAAATAAACTAGGAAAAGGTTTGAGAAATTGTACCTCAAGAGCGCTACAAAACAAAGATTAGTCCACATGCTTGGAACAATATATAATATCGATTCTAAAAAAACACATCCAAAGTTCTAGCTTAAATCTATCATGCATAGAAAGGGTTGATATAATTATGAATTCTTTATAAGTAGTTGGAAATACAACACCTCCATAGATATGCAAGTCTCAACTAGGAGCCAATGCAATGTCCATATAGAGATGGTGTAATCCCAACATAATCATAAAGAACCCATACTTATGTTCAACTAGATTCAATTTAAATGCAACCTTAAGCTAAAGATTAATCCTAATCAAGGACATCAACATATATGGATAGATGCATGGATATAAACATGAATGAGCTATGAATTATTCACTAATTTGGATCATTTAGCCTCTAGAATTAAGCTTAATTATTTTTGTTTAATACATGGTTTGAGTCCTAAGAGACTAGGGGGCCATTAGATCAAAGTTTAACAAATTCTACCAAAATTGTGACGAAATTACGAAAATTACAGAGAACATACCAGACTTTCAAAAATAGAAATAAAATACTTTTAACAGTTGGATCTTGATGATTTTTGAATATGTTATGACTCTGTGAGTCTAGTTTTTAACCCAAAAAGAAAATTAAAGATCCAACAGTTGAATCTATGGGAATAAGGTAATAACTAGACATCACTTAAAAACTTTTAACTCTCTGTCCAGAGTTTTTGTATGATTTTCTAAAAATAGTAGAAAAATCAAAAACACTTTGATCTTTTTAGGGTATTTTCCAACACACTGATCTACCTAGAAAAATTTATTTCAGGTCAAGAAAACATGATTAGTGCTCTGATTTACTCATTTTAAAACGAACTTACTATTCTGAAATTTTGGACAGAGAACAACCTACTCACAAATCATAAGGCCAACCCATCCTAAGTATAAGATTTCATCAAAACAAAAGTTCTAGTGATGCATATATAAGTTATGAACACCCTTCAATTGGTCTCATCCAATTCCAATGGACCATGATTTAATAAAAAAAATCCTTAACCACAGTTGGTTAATAGATTCACTGTACCATTGTTGAATTGGTGTTCATAACTTAAACCATACTTGATCTATAATTCTATGGAGAATCTAGATCAAGCGTGATTACGACTTATTATTGAAATACAAGAAAGATCCATGGATTTGTCCTTAGAGAACATCATTCTTAGATCCCAAATGTGAAGATCTAGCAAGAGAGCCCCAAGGTCTTACTCAATCCTATGAACCTTGAATACTAGGACCCATTTGATTTAAACTAAGCCCTTCATCTAATTCCCCTCTCAAACATATGATCCTTAAGGAATAAGAGTTTACTTTATTCAAGTCTCCTCCCAAGTTGATGGTCCTTGGAGACTAGATGTGACCAAACCCATAAGAACCTTAGAGAGATTTCTATGAGATTTTAAGTTGGAGGGTCCAAGTCATGTATTAAGACTTGAAACTCACCAACTATGTATGAATATAACTATGATCTACCTTATTCCCACATAAATCATAAGATCATGGAGAATAAGAGATCAATTATAGAAGAAACTAATGAGACATTGAAGGTCTTATGAATCTCTAAACAAAAGAAAGAAAAATCAAAGTTTATTTGCTAACCCAAATCAAGAATACTTTTAGAAATTAGTTTTATCTTAAAACCGAAACATTATTTAGATCCAAACTAATGAAAGAAGATGAAATTCAATCACAATTCTTAGTGGTGTGTGATGAAATGAGGTAGGAGGAGAGGTTTTGAAAATGTGCAACAGTCCTAAATCTATGAATTGTGATTGAATAATGTATATTAAGTGTAGGAATAGGGATTTAACCTCTAGATCTTCTCAGGATTTGATTGATTTGGAGGGATCCAAGCCTTACAAGCAATACTCTTCTTCTTCTTCCTTGAAGCTTCAAGGTTCTTCAGTGGAGATTTGAGGAATTGGGTGTATTAGGTAGAATTTTTATGAGGTTTTTGGGTTTCTCTCTCTATATTTCTCTAAGAACAAACTTCATCTTCAAAATTCAACCTCTCTCTCTAAGATTCAAGTCTCATCTTCAAGGTTCAAGTCTTTCTCTCTCTCTCAAGATTCAAGTCTCCAACCTTTCAAAATGAGAGAAAATAGGATTTTTATAGACTTTCATTATCTTAGGGACTAAGATAAGGGTAGATAGGTCAATTAGGGATGGTGGGAATATGGTTTCATGACCTAGGAATGGTAAACACTTACACAAAACACGGCATCGTTTGGTGCATTCATTTGATCAAAGATTGAAAAAGAATTTTGCCTTAAAAGTGCAAATTAGCCCAGGCCGGCACTCAATGAAGATGAAACAGCACTCGCTTACTGCCGCAGTGGCACTCGCTGAATACCATTCGGGCACTCTGAGTGCCGCTGCACAGCAGTTCAACACTATTCACAACAATTCAGCACCTTAATTTCATTTCATGTCATTTTAGTAAATATCATTCATGTCATTTTAGTAAATATCGTTTAATTTATGAATTTTAGTAAATATCATTCATGTCATTTTAGTAAATATCATTTAATTTATGCATTTATTTTATGCATTTACTTAAGACATTAAATGTAATTAAGGAAATTCCCCCCATTTGGATTCAATAAAAATATCTAAAAAAATCAAAATCCTTAAGGAAAAAAAGTTAACTCTCCCTCCGAAGGCAAAAATTCCAATTTCTTGCAAAATTCTTCTTAAAGACCTTTTGATTTCTCAATGTTCCCTTTCATTTAAAATTTTTTAAAAATCATTTCTAGCATAAGAGAGACCCAATGAACAATTATCGGGTCTTTTCATCTTGAAATTCAAAAATTTTACGATTGACTCTCTTTTGACCCGTTGACTTTTCACTGGATCAACTATTGACTTTTTTTAGGGTTCATGCTGAATTTCTCTCTTTTTTGAAAATAGTTTTAAGATGCTCCGAGGACAACGCTGTGTTTCTATATGTGTTCAAAATTCATAGTCTACAAGGTGACAGGTAAATGAGAATTTTGATCTTTTTGGCTGAAAATGGCGATTTTGGACCGAGATTCTTCTTGGAAGAGATTCAGATTGCTTGTAAGAGTCTTGATTCTGATGAGACATATTCATCATTGAACTTCAAAGGTAAATTCCCTTAAGTTTAATAGTTTGGTCAAAATTGGGGTGTCTACAGTTTGTCCCTCTTCGGCATAGCTTGTGAAGCAACGCGTATCACAAGTGAACGTCGAAGCTTGTGTGAAGACAAGCCTTTGACCAAGCTATTGGACTTAGGTAAAAATGAAATGCATTACAAAAAACATTTACGAAGACAGTCGATGCTAGTCGTGCTCAATAGTGAGCTGCTTACATATCCTTGGAGGAATTAGACTAGGACGTAGTTCGGGTAAGGGGCAAAACCTAAACATAAACAATCACACGGAAGAATGCACCTATCCTATCATGATGAACATGCTCATGGAATAACGACTGTCAATGCAATTTTATGCTTCATGCTATGTAGATGCGAATATCTAAGATCATGCTCTTTCTGGTGATATGAATGCATTCTATGTCTTACACCACTATGAATTGCCTCAACCTAGATGACTTCAACTAGGATTTACCTCAATCTAGAGGACTTTAACGGATTTGGCTCAATTTAGAGGGCTTCAATAGGGATTTGCCTCAATCTAGAGGACTTCAACGGATTTGGCTCAACCTAGAGGACTTCAATAGGGATTTGCCCCAATCTAAAGGACTTCAATAGGGATTTGCCTTAATCTAGAGGACTTCAACGAATTTGCCTCAACCTAGAGAACTTCAATAGGGATTTGCCTCAATCTAGAGGACTTCAATAGGGATTTGCCTCAATCTAGAGGACTTCAGCAAAGATTACCATTGAGGACTAATATAGACCAAAAAGATGCTGCCATCGAGGACTAATGAAAGTTCAAAAAGATTGCCATTGAGGAGTGACGAGGATTGCCATTAAGGCTTAAAAGAGATTGCCAATGAGTACTAACGCAAATGATGCTATCATTGAGGACTAATGCAGATGCCATTGAGGACTAACACCGATGATGCTGTCATTGAGGACTAATGCAAGGTTGCTATTGAGGACTAACACTGATAATGTTGCTATTAAGGACTAACGCAAGGTTTCCATTGAGGACTAACACCGATGATACTGCCATCGAGGACTAACACTGATAATTCAACTTTTTCAAAATCAGGAGTTAATCAGACTCCATTCAACTAAGATTTTTCAAAATTAGGAATTAATTGGACTCCATTTCTTTCACTTTTCATATCAGGAGTCAGTCAGACTAAAAAAAATTCAATTTCACCAAATCCGAAGTCATTTTAACTCAAATCAAGTTTGAATTCCACTTATTTGTAGTCAAACAGACTTAATTCAATTTATTTTCTAAACGAGACTCAAAGGAATTGAACGAAACTGATAGAAAGAATGATTTTTTGCATTTACAGACCTTTGGAAGAAACACATCAATTCTATCAAAAGAGGGAAGTCACCTTTGCCCCTAGTCTTGGACTCTTCTTATATTGCCAGCTTAGCATTATGTTGTGATAGTGTTTGAAACCTCTGCTCGTATCGCTCTTGGGATGTTCATGAAGACTTTTCAAATCTTTATTCATCATCTTAAACCCACATACTTGAGACCATTTACTGACTCATCAAAGGAGGATTGACCTGACAAAGCCAGTTACACAAGACGACTGACACAAACTCTGTATTATCATGAATTAATGTGCTTTCATTGTGAATAATGTATCATCTCACCTTTCATTTATTTATTATCTTACAAATGGTAGTGCTTTGCTGATAAATCTAAACATTGAACACTTCCCCTTTTTGATTTAACGGATTCTTTGCCTATCTAGCGTATACTTCAAACTAGTCCTTTAGCTTATAGAATAAAAGACACTCCATTTCAAAGCATTTCAAAATAGACTTGGTAACTTAAGAACTTGCATTTGGCAAACAAAGTTTGCCCCTAGTTTGAAAGAGACTTGGGGGCTTGCTTCTAGAGTAAAATGAGGCTTTTAGCAAACAAAGTTTTCCCTAGTCTTAAGGGCAAATAGGCTCATCCAAGGTTTTTGAGAACATGATGGGACAGGATGCCTACAGTGCATTTACTCCCAACCTAAAGGTAATCATCATGAATGTGGTCGACTGAAGTGGAACATTCCCATGCTGATGGGCAAACTTTGTTTGCCCCTAGTTTGGCAATACATATATGGCTCCAGGAAAACACAAGTTTTCCCTTAGTCTGAAAGAAGGAAACCAAAGGTGAAAAAGGTGATGCATTCGGTTTAGGAATGGTTATGGACCGAGAACCATGGGAGGTTAGTCTACTTATCCCCAAGTGGGAATCAGGCCCAAAGTAGTTCGGTTAAGGCCTAAAAGAAAAGATGCCATGAGATGGCGAGGGTGATGACCAAACCGAGCAGATTGCCTACGTATCCCCGAGTGGGAATCAGGTCGAGCATAGTTCAAGTACTCTGGAGGTTTTGAATGAAAAAGGCTTTAAGAGTTGGTGAGCTTTTCGAGCCATGTTTTCATTTGGGTTCAATGAGTGCTCTTCCTGAAATGGGTCGCTTATGGCAGCCTTTGAACAGGATGATGAGAATATGAACTACATATCCATTTTATTTTCTTCTTTTCTTTTCTTTTCTTTTCTTTTTTGTTTGTGGCGGTTGATTCTTTTCATCTTTTCAATAGCCAGTCAATCTTTATAACTCTCATAACACAACGTGTTTTAATCATACTCTCAAAGCAATATCAGCCCTTCAAATCACTCTTAATTTTCATCAAAGATATCTTTGCATTGTTTTAGGCCCACTTAGCCATTGATCCTTCCACCAAACTTTGAGACTAATTGATTCTTTCAAATCTCTCTTTTCATTTCCAATATTTTTTCGTTTAAATTGAAGCTTTGAGATAATTTATGTACTTTGAAGTGCTCAAGAATTCTCAATCTAATTTTTTTCATCTCTTTCCTTTCTTTTCTTTATCTCACTATCTCTTATTCTCTTCATGATTTTGACTGGCTAGGATTCAGATTTTGAAATCAACACGCATCTTATTTTTGCTCTAAATTTTGCCTAGGCGCCCTTTCGGGTTTTCATCCTAGCAAGCTTTTTTTTTCTTTTTCTCTTTTTTTTCCTTTCATTTTATTTTCTTCTCTTTGTGCTCTCACTTTTGCCTAGGCGCCCTTTCAGGTTTTCATCCTAGCGAGCTTTTTCTCTTCTCTCTCTTTTTTTTAGGAAGAAGTTCATTTAAAACATTTGGCTACCATCAAGGATCAAGTTATGGCTTTGGACTGGTTGGGCTCACCTTTTTGGCTTGGTATTTCAGAAAAAGGGATGATGAGTAAGCTTCAAGTTCCAAGTTCATCTTTTCAAGATTGAACAAGAGCATCTTTTAAATCCTTAAAGTAAAGCTAATCAATTCTCTCCTCCTCCTTGGTTTTGGCACAAAATTTGCTTTGATCACTTGGGGATCCTTTTCAATGCAAAGATTTATTAACAAAGTATTTTCCATGATTATCTGAAAAAGTAATTTTTTTTCTTTTTTTTTTTTGGCTTAATGATCCATTCATTCACGACTTAACACACTGAATCATGCGAAATGAGATTTTATTCAACTAGTAGAGAAAGAGGATTACATCACTCGACTCGATAATAAAACAAAATAAAAAAAAAAGATATAAAAAATAAACTTGATAACCGACTGACTCAAATACTCGACTGGACTTGACACTTAACTCCTACATGACATGACTCAATTACCGGACTAGACTTGACTTGGTCTCAAATGGAGTGTCACAGATGATTTTCAATTTAGATTTCCAAGAGCATCCACATTTGCTTTAGCAGCAGCAGCAGTTCCAAACACCATCACCTCACTAGCATCATTTGAACCCTCGAGTTCACCACTACCCAACAGCATGTGTCATAACCCCTTTCTCAATCAAGCTTCAAATTTCATGCTTCAATCTCATACAATGGTCAGTATCATGACCCAACATCTAGTGATAAGCATAATACTGGTCAATGTTATATCCTTTTGGGATGGGGTCAGGCACAGGTTGTGGATCCAACTTTTTCAAGTATCCTTTCTCAACTATATGTTCCAATGCCACACTCAACAGTATTCCAAATTTGGCGATCGCTCCTTATCGTCCCTGATTAGACCTTGACCGATTATCTTTTTTATAATGGCCCTTTTGTTGAGGTGGTTGTGCCAAAGTGTTAACATCGGATCCTGGCCCCACATATTTGTTCGCCTGATTCTCTCTTTTGATTACCCCTTCGCTGATAGCATCTTCAATTCATGTCCCCACATTAAAAATCTCAGCAAAAGTGTTGATTGATTGGAACCTCATCTTCTCTTGGTAAACCGACTATAAATTTTTCATTAGCATTCTGATCTGCTCTTTTTTAGATGGCTTTTGAACCATTTTGGCTGCTTTACCCCTCCTCAGCTTAAAAATTCAGCAAATGATTCATTATATTCCTGCCTGGTGGTCTCTAAATCTCGGACTGTCACATCTATCTCTTGGTTGTATTCATATTGGGCCACGAACAACTTCACAACTTCTTCCCAGATCCTAGTTTTACTTGGATCGATCGTGAGGTACCATGCCAGGGTAGCTCCGATCAGAGTTTGTTGAAACAAAATAGCCATCATCATAGTGTTCAAACCACTGGGTTAGAAAGCCCTAATGCACATCTGTATATAACTGCGAGGATTACCGGTACCATCAAACTTGTCAAAATTTTGCATCTTGAAACTGATAGGCAATGTTTCCTGCACCCCTTTATACAATCCCTCTAGTTCAAGCAAATGAGTGTCAACTCCTTGAGACTTACGGACTACCCTTTCTAGTTTCTCTACTTTCTCAGCCATTATTTTCTCTTTCTCAGCTCTTTCCTTCTCTATCCTCTCTTTCTCTACACTTGGCACCTCAACTCTTTGAACTTCTGGGTTATCAAACCAATCCTCTTCCATTGTGGCTGGAGGAGGGTCAACACCTTGTAGATTTGCATATGGTGGCTGCCGCACCATGGTTTCCATCATAGGCATCATGCGATTCATGTTTTTAGCCTGTTGTTCCACAATTATCCTTAACTCTTCTACTTCCCCAGTGTTCCCTTTGTGTGCCATTTTAACTAAAATCAAGGAAAAAGAACACAAAAAGGTTAGAAGTGTCCTCACTAGGGGATCTAGTTGTTCCACTCTTTCAACATAGATAGGTAAAAGGTCCGCATGCAGAATTGATTTTCAAGAGGCAAGGAATTTTGAGTAACTATTGGGTCACTTTGATTTTGATTGGAAAGAGGATGGTATAAATTTGTATCCTACATGCATGCAGTGCTTTGATGATTTGATGTGGCTAAATGCATGCACCACACACATGGTACACAGATGAAATGCAAGTTTGTGTGTGTGTGCCTACTCTAAATGCCAAAGATAATAAAATCCTAATCCTAACACACAAACATATAAGTACATAAAATCCTCACCCATGTCAAGTGCGCCAACTTTTCCTTTCATTGCGATCCTCATTACCCTTTCAAAGATTGCTTCTTTTTTTAAATTTTTGAAATTCATTTAGAAAGCATTTCTCTAGATAGTGGGGTCTTTCAAATTCTCAATAATTTTCGATTTTTCCTTTGAAGGCAAAAAAAAAAGCATTTCTCAACAAAAGATGATTGGGTTGAAACTTTGCTTTGGAATTCATTTGAAAAAACATTTCTTTAGTTGGCGAAACTTTTCAAAAACAACTCCCAAGAATTTCGTGTTCTTCATTCGAAGATGAGAATGTGAAAATATACCTCAATAAGGGTTTACTTGGGATTTTAATCAAAAATTGAACTCCAAAGATTTTTGAAAGAGCGATTGATACTTTAGAATAAAGATGGAAAAATCTGTTTGCTTTCAAAGACGTATTTAAAATTCTTTAGGTAAGAGGATCACATGATCGGAATATTACCGTACTCTTCATGAATTCGGATGCATACAAGGTCAATGATGTTTAGCTAACAAGATATAAGAGATGTAATCTTATAATCAAGATTTAGCATGTTCCCAAATGTCGTGGGACATGAGAAGGAATTGCTAAACGGTGATTAAATGGTTACACATCTTTTATCAAGTAAGCATCGTCATCATCTCAAATAATCCCTTTCAGGCATACAAAACTCCCTAGCATATAGCATACAATCCTAATCAATAATTGATTTCCTATGATTGGATCTATAGAAGCTATTATGCAAAGGCCAGGTTTTTGTCAAAATAAGGGACCCTTGACATACACCCTGATAGGATACTTTATATACCAACACATGATATGAGATCAAGGGTGATCACACAGTCCCATGATGGCTTGCCGAACTAGGTTGCCCCGAGCCTCCAAGGTCATAGTTCTGTACAATCGACTAGCTAAACATGCAAGTACAATGCAACCGGCACACAAAAATTAATTAATTTGATTAAAAGGATACTTTCAAGTCTAATCCTCGAGTGACCCAAAATCAGAAATTCTGGTCTGCAAAACCATAGATTCTGGGTTCGATCCCAAGCAGCGTCGCCAGATTGTGGATACCGGCATTTTGGCCCACTCTTTGTTTTTTAAAATAATTTTCAAATTTCAAAACAAAGATGAGCCGCCACTTAATTTTTAAAAGGAAAATTAAGAAACCATTTTAAAAGTAAACCGATCTTTAGCGAAACCAAAGATAAACTGGGTCCGGGGATTATGGAATGAAAGTGGAAGCAGTCCAGCAGACTAAAACACCCCCTTTCATTCTATCTAGTGATAGGCCTCTACTTAACATCCTTTTTAATCAAATTATTAATCTAAGCATGCCCTCAACCAATACATATGTATAAGTATACATAACACAAAACATGTCAAAAGGGTGCAAAATTTCTAACGATAGAAGACATACAAAATCGCATAATTCATTTAGCAAGCAAAGTGATGTGCAATAAGAATAAGAGAACTTACCCAGGATCCAGCCACAAAATTGGAAACGTGCAATGCACACAAAATAGAAATCCTAAGAAAAGGGTCTCTAATTACATATATGCACATAAGGCAAGACCTAATTCTAAAGTGTCGCACATGAAGTCGAAAATCAATAAAATAAACTAGAGAAAGGTTTGAGAAATTATACCTCAAGGGCGCTACAAAACAAAGATTAGTCTACATGCTTTGAACAACATATAATATCGATTTTTAAGTAACACATCCAAAGTTCTAGCTTAAATCTATCAAGCATAGGAAGGGTTGACATAATTATGAATTCTTTATATGTAGTTGGAAATACAACACCTCCATAGATATGCAAGTCTCAACTAGGAGCCAATGCAATGTCCATATGGAGATGATGTAATCCCAATATGATCATAAAGAACCCATAGTTATGTTCAACTAGGTTCAATTTAAATGCAACCTTAAGCTAAAGATTAATCCTAACCATGGACATCAACATATATGGATAGATGCATGGATATAAACATGAATTAGGTATGAATTATTCACTAATTTGGAACATTTAGCATCTGGATTTAAGCTTAATTATCTTTGTTTAATACATGGTTTGAGTCCTAAGACACTATGGGGCCATTAGATCAAAGTTTAATAAGTTTTACCAAAATTGTGACAAAATTATGGAAATTATAGAGAACAGACCAGACTTTCAAAAATAGAAATAAAATACTTCCAACAGATGGATCTTACTGATTTTTGAGTATGTTATGACTCTATGAGACTAGTTTCTAACCAAAAAAGAAAATCATAGATCCAACGGTTGAATCGCAAGGAATAAGGTCATAACTAGACATCACTCAGAAACTTTTAACTCTATGTCCAGAGTTTTTGTATGATCTTCTAAAAATAGTAGAAAAATCAAAAACCCTTTGATCTTTTTAGAGTATTTTCCTATCACACTGATCTACCTAGAAAAATTTATTTGAGGTCAAGAAAACTTAATTCGGGCTCTGATTTACTCATTTTAAAATGAACTTACTATTCTAAAATTTTGAACAGAGAACAACCTACTCACAAATCATAAGGCCAAACCATCATAAGCATAAGATTTCATCAAAACAAAAGTTCTAGTGATGCATATATGAGTTTTGAACATCCTCCAATTGGTGTCATCCAATTCCAATGGACCGTGATTTAATAAAGAATCCTTGATCATAGCTGGTTAATAGATTCACTGCACCATTGTTGATTTGGTGTTCATAACTTAAATCATACTTGATCTATAATTCTATGGAGAATCTAGATCAAGCATGATTACGACTTATTATTGAAATGCAAGAAAGATCCATGGATTTGGCATTATAGAACATCATTCTTATATCTCAAATGTGAAGATCTAGCAAGAGGACCCCAAGGTCTTACTCAATCCTATGAACCTTGAATACTAGGACCCATTTGATTTTAACTAAGCCCTTCATCTAATTCCCCTCTCGAACATATGATCCTTGAGGAATAAGAGTTTACTTTATTCAAGTCTCCTCCCAAGTTGATGGTCCTTGGAGACTAGATATGACCAAACCCATAAGAACCTTAGAGAGATTTCTATGAGATTTTATGTTGGAGGGTCCAAGTCATGAATTAAGACTTGAAACTCACCAACTATGTATGATTATAACTATGATCTACCTTATTCCCACATAAACCATAAGATCATGGAGAATAAGGGTTCAATTATAGAAGAAACTAATGTGACATTGAAGGTCTTATGAATCTCTACACAAAAGAAAGAAAAATCAAAGTTTATTTGCTAACCCAAATCAAGAATACTTTTACAAATTTATTTTATCTTAAAACCAAAACCTTATTTAGATCCAAACTAATGAAAGAAGATGAAATTCAATCACAATTATTAGTGGTGTGTGATGAAATGAGGTAGGAAGAGAGGTTTTGAAAATGTGCAACAGTCCTAAATCTATGAATTGTGATTGAAGAATGTATAATAAGTGTAGGAATAGGGATTTAACATCTAGATCTTCTCAAGATTTAATTGATTTGGAGGGATCCAAGCCTTACAAGCAATACTCTTCTTCTTCTTCCTTGAAGCTTCAAGGTTCTTCAGTGGAGATTTGAGGAATTGGATGTATTGGGTAGCATTTGTATGAGGTTTTTGGGTTTCTCTCTCTATATTTCTCTAAGAACAAACTTCATCTTCAAAATTCAGCCTCTCTCTAAAATTTAAGTCTCATCTTCAAGGTTCAACTCTCTCTCTCAAGATTCAAGTCTCCAACCTTTCAAAATGAGAGAAAATAGGGTTTTTATAGACTTTCATTATCTTAGGGGCTAAGATAAGGGTAGATAGGTCAATTAGGGATGGTGGGAGCATGGTTTGCATGACCTGGGAATAGTAAACATGCACACAAAAAATGGCATCGTTTGGTGAATTCATTTGATCAAAGATTAAAAAAGAATTTTGCCTTACAAGTGCAAGGCCGACACTCAATGAAGATGAAACGTCACTTGCTGAGTGCCGCAGCGGCATTCACTGATTGCCGTTCGAGCACTCTGAGTGCCGCTGCACAGCACTTCAGCACTATTCACAGCAATTCAGCACATTGATTTCATTTCATGTCATTTAATTAAATGTCATTTAATTTATGTATTTAATTAAGGCATTAAATGTAATTAAGGAAATACACCCCATTTGGATTCAATAAAAATATCTAGAAAATCAAAATCCTTAAGGAAAAAAGTCAACTCTCCCTCCGAAGGCAAAATTTCCAATTTCTTGAAAAATTCTTCTTAATGACCTTTTGATTTCTCAATGTTCTCTTTCATTTAAAAATTCTTAAAAATCATTTCTAGCATAAGAGAGACCCAATGAACAATTATTGGGACTTTTCATCTTGAAATTCAAAAATTTTATGATTGACTCCCTTTTGACCCATTGACTTTTCACTAGGTCAACTATTGACTTTTTTTGGGGTTCATGCTGAATTTCTCTCCTTTTTGAAAATGGTTTTAAGATGCTCCGAGGATAATGCCGTGTTTCTATACGTGTTCAAAATTCATAGTCGACAAGGTGACAGGTAAATGATAATTTTGATCTTTTTGGCTAAAAAGGACAATTTTGGACCGAGATTCTTCTTGGAAGAGAATCAGATTGCTTGTAAGAGTCTTGATTCTGACAGGACATAATCATCATTGATCTCCAAAGGTAAATCCCCCTAATTTTATTAGTTCGGTCAAAATTAGGGTGTCTACAGTTATTTAAATGAACTGGATATCTTGGGTGCCAACATCAACGCATAGACCCAAGTTCATATGATCCTCAATTCTCTGTCATTGTCATTCGCTCAATTTAAACTTAATTATAACATGAATCAAATCAATTTTTCAATGAGCAAATTGATGAGTTCACTTCTGGCAGCAGAAGGGGTGATCAAGCCTGGGGGCAACATTATTAACGTTAAGAAAAGCTCTTCCTTTTTCTGATCTGCACTGAAAGGTAAGAAAGGAAGAAAGAAGGCTAGCACTGGTGATCCAAGTGTTAGACCAGTCCCAAAGATTACAAAATCCAAAGGAAAAGGTAAGGAAAGGGAATGGTGGGTGGCCAAGGCAAAGGAAAATGTTTCCAATGCGGTAAGAAGGGCCAGTGGAAGAGGATGAATTCTTAGCTACAAGAGTTTAAGGTACATATGTGATTGAAGTAAGTTTTAAAATGAATACTTCAAACACTTAGTGCATTGATTCTGGTGCAACTAACCATATCTATAATTCATTGCAGGGGTTCAGAAGAACCAGGAGATGCAGTGATGGGGAGATTGTACTGACTCTATATTCCAGCGCAACTGTAACACCCGCTCCCGCGATTAATTGTTAATCATGATTTAGGCATGTATTAGCATAACTAATTGGTGTTTATTAACACATGTTTAAGTGAGTTTTAACTCATTAGTTGATTGTGGGTGTCCAAATTGGGAACCCAAAATGTTGGCCAATGTGGCAGTTCCAAATTGGGACATGAGTTGAGAAAGTTCCATTGTGATGGGACAAAGATGGTGGAATCACCCTTATGTGCTTAAATGTTTATTAAGGCATATGTGAAATATTTATATGTTGTTTTAAATTCATTGTTGATTGTTAGAGACCAATTATGTAGTCATTTAGCATACCTTGGTGAGGACG
This sequence comes from Hydrangea macrophylla, assembly GCA_033977485.1. Classification (NCBI taxonomy): domain Eukaryota; kingdom Viridiplantae; phylum Streptophyta; class Magnoliopsida; order Cornales; family Hydrangeaceae; genus Hydrangea; species Hydrangea macrophylla. Next base: position 3,102,950 of record CM066990.1, on the reverse strand, counting down.
AAATGAACACGTTATATAATTAGTAGGCTAATTAGAAACTTCATAAAATTATGTGGAACCACTTATGGGACCCACGCGTGGCATAGACAAATACCCAATTAAGTTTGGGGTAGTTTTAATAAGTTAGGTTCATAATCAACAGGGGTATAAGTGCAAAACTAATAAAATTTGGGGGAAGTCATAATAAAACTAGAAACTTTGGAAGACATGTGAGATGACACATGTATTATGACTCATCACCTTAGAGTCATCTCCATCCTGAGGCAATACACCAAGGATTTATAGGAGAAGAAAAGAACGAGAATTGACGACGAAAATTCGAAGATGCTCACGACATCAATCGACAAGCCGTTCGATACTCAAATTCGATTGCGAGACCGGATCTGGACTCGTAGAGGATTTTAACCCGGAGTAGATTTGGGCTTCAATTTCACAACTAGGAATGAATTGCTAAGAGGTGAGTGGTTTCAATCTTGTTTTTTGATGAGATTTGTGTTTGTGTTCATTTGGGTGTAAATCACATGCCTATTTAGCTTAATTACTATGTTTAGCTATAATTACGTGAAAAGCATGGTGTTATGTTTATGTGAGCATGCTTAGTTGCCTATTTGGGTCAAAGGAAAGCTCGTATGAATCCACCATGAGATTGTTCCATGGTGACGACCACTTGTTGCCGACAACGGCATTAGACCGCACGTGGGTGGCGTGTGTCATTGCCTTGTGTCGTGGACTATTGGGGGAGTCGCGGACTTGCGGGTAGTGGGGGAGGAAATACTTGCTTATCCGGAGATCAATTTACTTGTTGAGTTTAATATAAACATGATATGTCATCTGTGTGCTTGATTGATGTCTCTCACTAAGCATATAGCTTATTTATTATAGTGGTTATTGAATAACCATTGTAGGTGAGCACGACGGCGAGAATCCGGGGAGATGAGCTTGGGGTTCGTGGAGTCGAGGAAACTTGTAAATGTTGTAGTTTCATGTATATAGTTGTTTTTGAGCTAAACTTATAGATTTGGTGCAGAACTTATGGTTTGTAATAGTTAACTTGCGTTTATGTTGAAACTTAGAGAGACGTGTTAGTTTTGGTTTAATCGCTCCAAGACTTGTGTAAATATTGTAATTGAAGCTTAGAATGTGGTTGGTATCTTCCATGCCTTGATAATGTAGTTTTGGGCATGCTTGAATGAAAATTTGGTTTAAAAACATGTTTTGGTTGATCATAGTAGCATTGGGAGTATTTGGGAGAGATTTGGGGAGAGATTTGGGGATTATGGGGGAGAGATTGCATTTCATATCTTGTTTATTGTATATGAACATGTTAGAGTCCTTTGGGAATGTTTAGAAATGGTTTAGAAATGATTTTGAAGTGTTTTTGGAAGTCCCCATGAGGTTTGGTTTGATTATGGTAATGTTTGAGCAGAGTTTTGACAGTAAAAATGACTTCTGTAGAGCCCGGATTGATCCGGGTTAAAGAGGGGATCAATCCGCCCTTTTTCGGGGGCATTTTGATAGCAAAATCTCAAGATGGATCGATCCGGCTTTTGAGCAGATCGATCCGCTCACAATTTTGCTGCACTGTCTACTTTTACGGTAACGGACATAACTTCTTCTAGAAAACTCGGTTTTGCGCGCTGTTTTTTGCGTTGGAACTGGGACTCAAAAACCTATCTTTTGGTATAAAATTTGCTATACCTTATTAATGACCATTTTGCCCTTGGGCTTGTTTTGTCTAACTCAAAGGTTAATTTGAGCGTGTTTTTTCTCCTTTTCACTTGTAACTTGTTGATTGAAGGCCTTGCTGGCGTGCCACGTGTCTTGGGTTCACATGTGTGGATCCAAGGCGTGACATTTAGTGGTATCAGAGCGATAAGCTTAGAAACTTTTGGACAAGAGACGACGACTTGAGCATAACGTGTAGATATTGAGCACGTAGATGCATTACATGTATGCATATGATTATTGATGCTATATTATGATTGCTTAATCATTTATATTATATGAAATATAGCATAGCATGCATAGTATTTATGCATATTTGGCTGGTAGGCAAGAATTTGGGAAAAATGGACCAAAACCGAGAACTTGATGCAAGAATGGATTGTTTAGTGGACTTGGTAACTAATTTCGTTGGTGTCGTTGGTGACCGAGTGCCACCAGTAAATGAAAGGTATGCGAATCCGAATCCTGAACCAAGGGTGGACCATGTTACGATTGAGCAATTCTATAAGAGGAAACCGACTACGTTTGATGGGGGTCCGGATCCAATGACAGCTATTCATTGGGTATCGGATATGGAGCAAATATTCCGTGCTATAGAATGTACCGAAGAGCAAAAGATTATGTTTTCCACTGATACTCTGAAAGAAGGTGCTCAGAATTGGTGGGTGGGTTTACTTGATTAAGGTAGGCCGCCCACTTAGGATTAGCTTGTTGAAGAATTCTACAAGCGATATTTTTCTCGAGCAGCTAAAGCACAAAAGGGTCGGGAATTCATGAATCTCCAACAGGGTGATATGACGGTGAATGAATACATATCCAAGTACAGTGAATTGCTGCGATTTGCAAAGGATACAGTGATAATCGAGGAAGATAAAGCTCGAAAGTTTGAAGAAGGGTTGAGGGATAACATCCAATGTAGGGTGGATACTCATGAATTTGGAACTGTGGCTCAAGTTCAGAATGCAGCTGTCATAGCCGAATGAGATATTAACAAATACAAGCAGGGCCAACAAGGAAAGCGACAAAGTGAAGATAAAGGGAATGGGCAAGGCTTCTTCAAGAAACCATTTTCACGAGGGCCTGGATCAGGTTCAGGTAGTCAAGGTGGAAGTTCATTTTCTGAGAGGGCTCGACCATTGTGTCCTACGTGTAATCACTGACACGGGGGAGTTTTTTATTTGCTAAGAACGTGCAACATTTGTAAACAAGTGGGGCACATATCCAAGAATTGTCCGCAAGCCAGAACACGACCGCCTAGCTCTACGAGCTCAATTCCAGATATAAGGGGTAAATGCTTTGATTGTGGGCAGCCGGGACATTTTTCCAAGGATTGTCCAAAGAAGAGACAACAAGGGGCAAGTTCTATGGCATCCAGCGGAGCAAGATCAGGACCACCCAGTGATAAAGGGAAAGGTGTGGAGCAGAGACAAGGGAAATCTTTTCAACTTGCACCGGGAAATGTGTCAGCTACCGACTCCGTGGTGTCAGGTATACTTCATATTTGTTCACATCCAGCACGAATTTTGATAGATTCAGGGTCAACACACTCATTTGTTTCACATGAATTTGTCAAACATTTGGATAGTATGTCGGAATCCTTAGGGTATGATTTATCTGTATCATTACCCCTAAGTAAACCGTTGGTGACCTCTTCAGTGTTCAAAGCATGTAAAATCAGAGTAGGTGATAAGGTATTGACTGTTGATTTGATTCCATTAACCATCAACTACTTTGACGTAATCTTGGGCATGGATTGGTTGTCTACAAATCAGGCTACAATTGATTGTGAATAGAAAAGGGTTAATTTCCAATTACCAGGGCAAAAAGAGTTTACCTTCCAAGGGGTTGGTGTAGCAGCGCCACCATATATGATATCAATAATTCAGGCTGGGAAGTTGTTGAAAAAGGGTTGTCAAGGATTCTTATGCACTGTAATTGATACACGTGTCACGGGGACTCGGGTTGAGGATATTTCAATAGTACAGGAGTTTTCAGATGTATTTCCTGGGGATTTACCAGACATGCTGATCGAGCAGGAGATTGAGTTTACTATTGACGTAGCACCTGGATCACAACCAGTATCGAAGACACCATATAGAATGGCACCCGTGGAACTGAAAGAATTAAAGAACCAGTTACAAGAGTTGCTCGACAAGGGATTCATTCGACCTAGTGTTTCTCCGTGGGGAGCACCAGTTTTATTTGTCAAGAAGAAAGACGGAACCATGCGTATATGTATTGATTATCGGGAGCTGAACAAGTCCACCATTAAAAACAAGTATCCATTATCGAGGATTGATGATTTATTCGATTAGCTTCAGGGAGCTCAAGTTTTCTCGAAGATCGACTTGAGATCGGGCTACCATCAGCTGAAAGTTAAAGAGAAAGATGTGGAGAAGACAACATTTAGGACTCAGTACGGACATTATGAGTTTATGGTCATGCCATTTGGAGTTACCAATGCGCCCGCAGCTTTTATGGATTTGATGAACCGGGTATTCAAGGAATACTTAGATGAATTTGTAATTGTCTTCATTGATGATATTTTAGTCTACTCTAAAGGTGTTGAAGATCACGAAAAACATTTACGATTGGTGTTGCAACGGCTTCGCAAGAAGAATTTATTTGGTAAATTGAAGAAATGTGAGTTTTGGCTTACGGAGATAGCATTTTTGGGACATGTGATTTCTAAAGAAGGTGTTTTAGTGGACCCGCAGAAAATTGAAGCAATAGCCAATTGGAATCCACTGAAAAATGTGTCAGAAGTTTGAAGTTTCTTGGGTTTGGCCGGGTATTACCGAAGATTTGTAGAAAACTTCTCAAGAATTGCGATGCCTATGACTCAGCTAATGAGAAAAGATGTTCCTTTTGTTTGGAGTTCTGAATGTGAGGAAAGTTTCAAGGAATTGAAGACTAGACTTATAACAGCACCGATACTGACTATTCCGTCGGGGACTGAGGGGTTTGTTGTATTCAGCGATGCTTCGCATCGAGGTTTAGGATGTGTTCTAATGCAGAATGGCAAAGTAATTGCATATGCTTCACGGCAACTGAGACCACACGAAACCAATTACCCAACACACGAGTTAGAATTGGCAGCGGTGATCTTTGCCTTGAAGATTTGGAGACATTACCTATACGGGGAAAGATGTGAAATTTACACGGATCATAAGAGCTTGAAGTATATATTCACTCAGAGAGACTTGAATATGAGGCAGAGATGGTGGTTGGAGTTAATGAAAGATTATGATTTATCGATCCAATATCACCCAGGGAAGGCCAACGTGGTAGCCGATGCATTGAGCCGAAAGTCAACTGGTAACTTAGCTTATGTTGTGACTTCTCAAGAGAAACTAATTCGTGAAATGGAACTATTAGACCTTGAAGTAATTCCAAGAACTGAGAGAGCTTTGATGGCGACGATTATAGCACAACCGACACTTGTGGATGAAATTAGAATGAAACAACTCCAAGATCCAAATTTGAGGAAGATTTGTGATGAAATACCTGAGGGTAAGCAACCGGATTTTACTTATGTAGATGGTGTATTGAAATATAGAAATCAAATTTGTGTACCCGACGTCAATGGGATTAAAGAGGCGATTCTAGAAGAGGCGCACAATACCAAATATTCCATTCATCCGGGAAGTACTAAAATGTATCGTGATCTACGAGAAAACTATTGGTGGTTTGGAATGAAGCGAGAAATAGCCGAATACGTGGCAAAGTGTTTGGTGTGTCAACGGGTAAAAGCGGAACATCAAAGATCAGCGGGATTATTGCAACCATTACCAGTACCGGAATGGAAATGGGAGAACATCACGATGGATTTTGTAGCAGGTTTACCAAAATCCAGAAGATCAAATGATAGTATTTGGGTAATTGTTGACCGATTAACCAAGTCTGCGCATTTCCTAGCGATTAAGATGAATGATCTGATGAAGTTGGCAGAGTTATATGTTCAGGAAATTGTAAGGCTTCATGGAGTTCCAGTGTCTATTATCTCTGATAGAGATAGTAGATTTACATCAAGATTTTGGAGGGGTTTACAAGAGGCTATGGGCACAAAGTTGAATTTTAGCACATCTTTCCATCCGCAGACTGACGGACAATCAGAACGGGTAATCTAGATATTGGAAGATATGCTTAGATTATGTGTTCTTGATTTCAAGGGTGATTGGGAACAACACTTACCATTGGCGGAATTTACTTATAATAATAGTTTTCAATCCAGTATTGGGATGGCACCTTTTGAGGCTTTATATGGGTGTAGATGTCGTTCGCCGATTTGTTGGGCTGAGGTAGGAGAACGGAAACTATTGGGACCTGAGATAGTTTAGCAGACCACAGAGAAAGTTAAGGTGATACAGCAACGATTGCAAACAGCTCAAAGTCGTTACAAGAGCTACGCGGATTTGAAAAGGAGACTAATAGAGTTTGAAGTTGGTGATTATGTGTTCCTAAAGGTGTCACCGACTAAGGGAATTGTGAGGTTTGGAAGGCGTGGGAAACTGAATCCGAGGTACGTTGGACCATTTGAGATTATTGGTAGAGTTGGACCAGTAGCATACTGGTTAGAGCTACCACAAGAAATGGAGAATGTGCATAATGTATTCCACGTATCAATGTTGCGACGTTGTGTGTCAGATTCACGTCATATCATTACGCCAGAACCGTTAGAAATTAGGGAAGACTTGACTTACATAGAACATCCAGTGAGGATTCTCGATGCAAAAGTTCAAGTTCTGAGGACCAAGACTATTCCATTGGTTATGGTTTTGTGGCGGAATCACTCTGTTGAAGAGGCTACATGGGAACGAGAGGATGAAATGCATGAGAAGTACCCATTCCTATTTGAATCTTGAGGTACTTTAAGTTTGGGGACAAACTTCTTTTAAGGAGGGGAGAGATGTAACACCCGCTCCCGCGATTAATTGTTAATCATGATTTAGGCATGTATTAGCATAACTAATTGGTATTTATTAACACATGTTTAAGTGAGTTTTAACTCACTAGTTGATTGTGGGTATCCAAATTGGGAACCCAAAATGTTGGCCAATGTGGCAGTCCCAAATTGGGACATGAGTTGAGAAAGTTCCATTGTGATGGGACAAAGATGGTGGAATCACCCTTATGTGCTTAAATGTTTATTAAGGCATATGTGAAATATTTATATGTTGTTTTAAATTCATTGTTGATTGTTAGAGACCAATTATGTGGTCATTTAGCATACCTTGGTGATGACGAATTGAACACGTTATATAATTAGTAGGCTAATTAGAAACTTCATAAAATTATATGGAACCACTTATGGGACCCACGCGTGGCATAGACAAATATCCAATTAAGTTTGGGGTAGTTTTAATAAGTTAGGTTCATAATCAACAGGGGTATAAGTGCAAAACTAATAAAATTTGGGGGAAGTCATAATAAAACTAGAAACTTTGGAAGACATGTGAGATGACACATGTATTATGACTCATCACCTTAGAGTCATCTCCATCCTGAGGCAATACACCAAGGATTTACAAGAGAGGAAAAGAACGAGAATTGACGACGAAAATTCGAAGATGCTCACGACATCAATCGACAAGCCGTTCGATACTCAAATTCGATTGCGAGACCGGATCTGGACTCGTAGAGGATTTTAACCCGGAGTAGATTTGGGCTTCAATTTCACAACTAGGAATGAATTGCTAAGAGGTGAGTGGTTTCAATCTTGTTTTTGGATGAGATTTGTGGTTGTGTTCATTTGGGTGTAAATCACATGCCTATTTAGCTTAATTACTATGTTTAGCTATAATTACGTGAAAAGCACGGTGTTATGTTTATGTGAGCATGCTTAATTGCCTATTTGGGTCAAAGGAAAGCTCGTATGAATCCACCATGAGATTGTTCCGTGGTGACGACCACTTGTTGCCGACAATGGTATTAGATCGCACGTGGGTGGCGTGGGTCATTGGCTTGTGTCGTGGACTATTGGGGGAGTCGCGGACTTGCGGGTAGTGGCGGAGGAAATACTTGCTTATCCGGAGATCAATTTATTTGTTGAGTTGAATATAAACATGATATGTCATCCGTGTGCTTGATTGATATCTCTCACTAAGCATATAGCTTATATATTGTAGTGGTTATTGAATAACCATTGTAGGTGAGCATTACGACGAGAATCCAGGGAGATGAGCTTGGGGTTCGTGGAGTCGAGGAAACTTGTAAATGTTGTAGTTTCATGTATATAGTTGTTTTTGAGCTAAACTTATAGATTTGGTGCAAAACTTATGGTTTGTAATAGTTAACTTGGGTTTATGTTGAAACTTGGAGAGACATGTTAGTTTTGGTTTAATCGCTCCAAGACTTGTATAAATATTGTAATTGAAGCTTAGAATGTGGTTGGTATCTTCCATGCCTTGATAATGTAGTTTTGGGCATGTTTGAATGAAAATTTGGTTTAAAAACATGTTTTGGTTGATCATAGTAGCATTGGGAGTATTTGGGAGAGATTTGGAAGAGATTTGGGGATTATGGGGGAGAGATTGCATTTCATATCTTGTTTATTGTATATGAACATGTTAGAGTCCCTTGGGAATGTTTAGAAATGGTTTAGAAATGACTTTGAAGTGTTTTTGGAAGTCCCCATGAGGTTTGGTTTGATTATGGTAATGTTTGAGCAGAGTTTTGACAGTAAAAATGACTTCTGTAGAGCCCGGATCGATCCGGGTTAAAGAGGGGATCGATCCGCCCTTTTTCGGGGGCATTTTGATAGCAAAATCTCAAGATGGATCGATCCGGCTTTTGAGCGGATCGATTCGCTCACAATTTTGCTGCACTGTCGACTTTTACGGTAACGGACATAACTTCTTCTAGAAAACTCGGTTTCGCGCGCCGTTTTTTGCGTTGGAACCGAGACCCAAAACCTATCTTTTGGTATAAAATTTGCTATACCTTATTAATGACCATTTTGCCCTTGGGCTTGTTTTGTCTAACTCAAAGGTTGGTTTGAGCGTGTTTTTCCTCCTTTTCACTTGTAACTTGTTGATTGAAGGCCTTGGTGGCGTGCCACGTGTCTTGGGTTCACATATGTGGATCTGGGGCGTGACAGCAACTGTATCTGTGGTTGCTATGGGAGTAGTAGTTTTAGAATTTCTAGACAATAAAGTTTTGGTTTTTATCAGATGTACATTACATCCCTTTAATGAGACGTAATTAGTTTCAGTTTACGATTTATCGAATTAAGGTTATTCCTTTTATTTTGGAACTAAAGTGGTCATTAAAAGAAATGGTTCTTTTATGTGTTCTAGTTTTAAAACTAATGGCTTATGTGTGATTACTCCTAATGTTTCTAAAGATTTTAATATGGAACTTAATAACTCAGAGGTAACTGTACCATCTACAAGAAAGGAACCTTCCACTAATCCAACAAGGCTTTAGCATATGAGGCTTGGCTATATGAATCTAAATAGGATTGGCAAACTAGTCAAAGAAGGGGTCTTAAGCGATTTGGTTCTTGAACCAATGAAAGTTTGCGAGTCTTGTTTAGAGGGTAAGATGACCAAAAGGTCCTTTCCCTCAAAGGGCAATAGGACCAATGCATTGTTGGAATTAGTTCATACTTATGTGTGTGGATCAATACATATTAAGGGGTGGTTATGAGTATTTTATAACATTTACTGATGACCACTTTAGGTATGGATATGTGTACCTAATGGAGCACAAGTCTGACGCCTGTGAAAAGTTCAAAGAGTTCAGGGCTGAAGTGGAGAAGTAATTGGGCACACATATGAAGGACATTCGATCTGATCGAGGTGATGAGTACCTCTCTAATGAGTTTATTGATCATATTGTATAGAATGGGATTCTATCATAGTTGACTGCACCTGGTACACCTTAGCAGAATGGTGTAGCGGAGAGAAGGAACCAGACTATTTTAGACATGACTAGGTCGATGATGAGTTATTCTGAGTTACCATTATTTCTTTAGGGTTATGCTTTGGAAACCACTGCGTATATACTAAATCCTATTCCAAGAAAATCCATTCCTAAGACACCACGAGAAATATGGATTGGACGCAAGCCCTACTTACAACATCTTTGGATATGGGGATGGCCAGCACATGTGCTTAAAGGAAAGATGAGCAAATTGGAATCTAGATTGGAAGTATGTTACTTTATAGGGCATCGAAACAGTACTTATGGATGGTATTTTTATGTTCCAAGAGAACAGAAAGTGTTTATTAGTACAAATGCCATTTTCTTAGAGGAAGATTATATCATGAACCATAAACCAAAGGAAAGCATAGATCTGAAAGAGAGAAGGAGAGCCCTCAGTCCTACCCACAGTTGATAATGATGTAAGATAAGAAAATACCACTTCTTCACCCATTTTTGCACCAGTGACCCATCGTAGTGGGAGGATGGTCAGCCAACCTGACAGATACATGTTCTTAGGAGAAGTTTTTGAAGCAGTCTCCATAGAATCTGAATCAGATCCTACCACATACAAAGAAGCAATGACTGATGTTGATCCAGCTCATTGGGTTAAAGTTATGAAGGCTAAATTAGAATCTATAGATTCTAATCAAGTGTGGGATCTTGTAGAACTTCCTGCCAATATTAAACCCATTAGCTATAAGTGGCTCTGCAAGAGGAAAATAAGATCTAATGGAAAGGTTAAGACCTTTAAGGCAGCGCTTGTAGGGAAAGGTAATACTCAGAGGGAGGGCATTGACTATGAGGAAACCTTCTCGCCAGTAGCCATGCTCAAATCCATCATAATACTCTTTTCCATTGCCGCATGCCTAGATTTTGAGTTCTATAGATGGATGTCAAGACTGTATTCTTGGATGATAATCTTGAGGAGGACATCTATATATAGAAACCAGAAGGGTTTATAGCTAGTGGGAAAGGTAAATTGGGCTTAAGTAGGCATCTAGGAGTTGGAACATTCATTTTGCCCAAGCGGTCAAGTCATTTGGTTTCCTACAAAATCTGGATGAGCCTTGTGTATACAAGAAATGTGAGGGTAAGGTGGTGAATTTTCTTATGCTTTATGTTGATGACATTCTACTCATTGGGAATGATGTAGGGGCATTATCATCAGTCAAGGTTTGGCTAGCTAGTTTTGATATGAAGGATCTAGGAGAGGCGAGCTATATCATTAGATGAAGCTCTTTCAGGATTGTAAGAGAAAGATAATAGGATTATCTCAAGCTGGGTATATCGAGAAAGTACTAACTAGGTTTTCCATGGATAACTCGAAGAAAGGTTTATTACCTTCAAGCATGGTTTAGCGCTCTGTGGACACACGCCCTTCCGGGAGCCCAACCCCCGTTGCGTTCCTTCCCGAGGTTTCAGAATTGATTTTCCTTGTTTTGAAGAAAAGAAAGGTCTATTGAAAATATATACAGAGTCGCCACTTGGTTTTTAGGGAACCAAGAAACCCAATTTTGACTCACCCAAACGGATAAAGGGCCCCGGCCCTTCATAACCAAAGAACATGGCTCGGGATTGTGGTACGAGAGAGGAAGGAGCCTTTGCCACGACTAAAACACCCTCAACTCGTCCCGTCTCTCGATGGGCCTCAATTAGCATCCAAATAATAATCTTATATTATGTTTGGTTCAACAATTAATAATTTGATAGCATATTACATCTCATAAGAATCTTGAAATGGAAGATCAAAAGATAAGATATCATTCATAAGATCTAAGCCAAATATCACGCAATGCAAAAGTGAAAGATGACACAAACAAACCTAGAAAAAATTGTCTAATCACATATCAAGTAATCAATTTTTCCGAGTCTAAAAGGGAGACATGAATTGTTCTTGAAACAAATAATCAAAGAAGCTCAGCAAACTAGTATGATATATGTTAATTCTTGAAAAAGAAGGCTTCTCAATCCCCAGGACGGATGAGGAAGGGAGATTTGGTCGAGGAGCATGAAATGTGATCAAGTTTATTCCTTATAATCTTCTTAGATTAGGAGTCACAAAAACCCCCAAATCTTGCATGGATGCAATGTATGATCCTAGAATGTGCAAAGGTTGTAGTGTGTTTTGGGTTCATGGATTTGCTAAAGTGATTTAGAAATCTAAGATATGCATGAATGCATGAAGGATGTTATTGTAGGATATATACAAATGTAGTATGAATAACTTCCTAATATATGGTCTAATTTGGAATTCATGTAAACATCTAATCAACGAATAAAAGTTAAAACATGCTTGCTGTGAATAGTGGACAGAACAGTGAGCTGATCTTGTAAAAATGGAAAAGTGGGGTTAGGAATGTTTTAAATCTATGATTTTTTTTTTGGAGATCATTCTTATTGTGTCTAGAACACATACCAAAAAGCCAAATCACTATTGAAGTTACAAATTGAGAGAAATCATATAAACAAGAAAGGTTACTCAGAAACAGAGTTCGTACTGTCAACTGAAATGTAGAAAAATCTTAGAAAATGGCAACAAAACATTTGAAAGCCTATATTACACAGAAACTTCCCTAAGACACTGAAGTTCAAGGAAAAAATGAGTTGGGACCACTCTCTTTGTAAAATTTGTCTAAAAAACAAGTTGAAATCCAAAGTTGATGTGACAAAAAAAAAAAAGAATGCCTGGAAGGAATGTTTAGGTAAAAATGGACCCACCTTACAAGTGTTTATAAATCAAGCCAAAAATCATGGGTGTTCTATAATGAGTTGGGAAGACTTTCCAAGTGGTCTTATAGTCAGCCTTTCAGTATTAAAGTCACTATGTCCTTTTAAAGCTAGATAACTCACTATTTTTAGGATTTTGAGAAAACAAGGTTTATTTTCTTGGAATCCAAATGTTGGGGTTTTAAGGGGGTTTTGAAATAGGGGTTTCGAAAGCACATTTCAACACTAAAAGAAGATTATAACTACTTGGAATATCAACATCAAACTCACCTCAAGAACTTACAAGATTATTGAAGAGCATTGTTTTCATTTTGGAAATAACTTCAAGAATACATAGGAATGTATTGAAGTTAGAATCATCATCTATCAAACCTGTTTTTGAGGCAAGAGCTTCTATCCATAAGGATTCACTCACCTCAAATACCATGTCATCATCTAGAGGATGATGAACTAATATGTAATCAAAGAAAAATCAAGAAAAGAAATGAGGTAAGAAGAGATGAACATATATAAACAAGCAAGTAAATAGTAATCAATAGTTGATAATCATTGAGATATTGGACTTATAGCTTGGTGTTTCACTCATATATAGTAACTTTGGACATGGAAGTAGCTTCCTATCTCATAAATGCTCACAAAAATGATGGTTGGGTGTATTGAATGTGAAGTAAAGAGGAGTAATGAAGTAAAAACAATGTTGGGAACTCACTTTCTTGTTGAAAATCAAAGGAGGAAGCTCTCATTATCTCTATTCTAACCTTATCTCTACAACTTCTATAAACTTGTATTTGGCACCCTAAAAACGAGAAGACAATGGGGCTTTATACAGGCCAATTTGGGGTAAGTTCGTGATTTAAAAAGTACTCCCATTGGTCCCAAATATCTGTGAACATAAAACTACGTCGTTTTGGTTTTCAATTATTCATTTTGGGGCCACAAAATAAAATTACAAAAAATGGACTTATGGGGGAGAGTGCTACGGCAACACTGGGCTAGTGTCACGGCAGCAGTGCGGTTGTGCCGCGGCGGCACTGCTCCATTGTATTTAGGGCCCCTAGAGGTTCTGGTATTCGCGAAAGGCCCTATTTCATCCAAAATTCATAGAAAATGCATACGAACTCCAAACCGAGATTGTGATATGCCATTGTAAATGTAATGGAGTCTACTCCCATAAAAAATATTTGGGAGATAGGTCGCTTTGAAAAGTTTTGCGGTATTTGCATTAAAGCAGATTTGATCGTCTTTTTCACCTTAAAAAATTCACAATAAATCCTTTCAAATCCAAAAATTATGTGTGGTATACCGTTGGTAAGCTATTGACCTCTAGTCCAAACATTTGTGAACATAAAACTACGTCATTTTGGTTTTCAATTATTCATTTTGGGGACACAAAATAAATTTTAAAAAAATGGACTTATGGGGGAGAGTGCCACAGCAACACTAGGCCTGTGTCGCGGCTGCAGTGGGCTCGTGTCGCGGCGGCACTGCTCCTCAGATGCCGAGATTATTGTATTTAGGCCCCCTAGAGGTTCTAGTATTCGCAAAAGGCCCTATTTCGTCCAAAATTCACAAAAATTGCATACGAACTCCAAACTGAGGTTGTGATATGCCATTAGAAAGGTAATGGAGTCTACTTCCATAAACAATATTTGCGAGATAGGTCACTTTGAAAAGTTTTGCTAAATTTGCATTAAAGTAGATTTGATCGTCTTTTTCACCTAAAAAAATTCACAGTAAATCCATTTCAAATCCAAAAATCATGTGTGATATACCATTGGAAAGCTATTGACCTCTAGTATCCATGAAAAATGTTTGAAAAATGATATGGTGCTCTGATCTCAAAGTCAACTCTTAGGTCAAACTGGTCAAACTAGGGACCTTTAGGAAGTTCTGGGAACCTCTAGGAGCTCCCAAGAGGTGATGTTTTCGTTCGATTTTTTTTTAAAACTTATTTTAGTACTTTTCTTACAATCTAGGATGATAACAAAACTTTTGGGTGAATTCAGATGATCTTGGTCAAATTTGGTCAAACCTTGGTCAAACCGGTCAATGGGGACCTTCCAGGAACTTCCGGGACGTCCGGGGGTCTCTAGGAGCTGACGATTTTATCCGATTTTGCTTAGAAACTCATTTTATTACTTTTCTTGAAATGTAGCGTGTATTTAGAACTTTTGGTCCAAATCTAGGAGTGTTTGGGCTTTTAAGGGCATTTTGGTCATTTGTACCACTTTTTAAGTATTTTGAGAGATAGAACTAACTTTTAGGAGTACTTTTTGAGTCTTTTTTTATCATTGTGAACGATCAAGCTATGGGTCTCCTATATCTGATAGCCGACAAAATGGGGTGTTTACAGTTTGCCCCTCTTTGGGATGAACTTGTGAGGCAACGCATGTCGCAAGCGAGTGCCAAAGCTTTGAAGAGATAGATCTTTTTGAAGGCCATAGATTATTTAGGATAAAGGCGTTGCAAAGATGCAATGAATGAAAACATGATGTTGAAGCCAATACTGGTAGTGCTCTATGTGAGTTGCTTACGTATCCCAAGGGAATCAGACCAGAACGTAGTTCGGAGAACAAAGGAACAAATCCCATAGGCGGATGCTATGTTATGAAGATGATAAGCAATGCATGGATGTGATATGAATTGTGTACATGAGTCCTATCATGTCTAGTGTTCTGATCCTTGTATGAGATGGTGTTGTGGGGTGTGTACCTCTCTGAGTGGGCTAATATCATGCTAGCATTTCTGACTGTGATGCAGTGGTTGACTTGGATAAAGACACCAAGGTTTGGATGTAGACACCCCAATTTTGATCGACAGTCGAATTCAGGGGATGGTTACCTCTAGACCGACGATGACAATGACCGGCGGAATACGAAGACTTTTCAAGCAATGCAAGTTCTTCAAAAGATTCTTCAAACTAAGTTTTTAGAATTGAGAGAGGGAAATCAAGTGATTCAGAAAAACCCAGATATAAAATACGTATAAGAAAAGAACAGTCTGAAAGTCAAATACCAAAATCCATTATATATATATATATATTATTTTGAAAATAAGAAAAAAAAAAAGAAGAAGAAGAAAAGAATTTTAACGAAAAAAGGATTTTAAAAGAAAAGAAAATGAATTGTGAAAAAGAAAAAAGAAAGAAGAAGAAGAAGAAGAAAAACGTAATGTAATAGAATATTTATAAAGTATAAGTATAATTTATATATTAAAGTATATATACTTAAGCCTTTCTATTTGAAAATAAAATAAAAAAAGGGAATAATGCCATTGGCGCGGCACGCGGCATAGGCGGAGGCAACCACTGAGTGCCGCTGCGGCATTTGCTGAGTGCCGGAATGGCACTCACTAAGTGCCGCAGACAACTCAGTGAGTGTCGCTCGCTATAACAGCCTGTTTCTTCAAATACGAATGGAATATTCTTGCACATGGGTTTTCCATCAAAATTACCCAATTGGCCCTCAGATTTTGGCCTATATAAGGAGGCCTTCACCTCCATTAGAAGGATCCCAATCCAATCCTTCCTTTCCCTCAATCCATTACTCCTATTTTGCAAAGCATATAGAAAACTAGAGAGATTTAAGAGAGAAAATCAAGAAGTTTTGAAGAATTCAAGAGTTCCTTTGAAGAATTTGAAGAAGAAGTTTAAAATTGAAAGATCTTTACCAACAAATCAAGAAGACCTTGAGGTTATAGAGGTGACCCTCTAATTCTATCTAGATTTAGGCTAGATCAAATTACAAACTCATAGATTTAGGACCTTTACACATTTTTAAAACCTCTCTTCTTACCCTATTTCATCACACACCACATAGAGTTTGTGATTGGATTTTCAAGTTTTGTTTCCATTAATTTGAATCTAAATAAGAACCTTGGATTTAAAAAAAAGCATATAAAAGGATTTTGGTTCAGACTTCCCAATGAACTTTGATTTTGTTTTCTCTAGATTATGTTGTCCTTAGAGGATCATGATACCTTCGATGTCTCATTTGAATCCACTTTTTCCTATGGTCTCATGACTTATATGGAAATCAAAGTTTTATTATGTTCACATCCTCACATAACTATGGGATCCAAGACTAAACCTATGGTTTGGACCCCCCCTAGTTTGAAACCTTCATGGAGCTCTTTTCATATTCCATGAAGATTTATATGGATTTAGTCATATATAGTCTCCAAGGACCATTAGTTTGAGAGGAAAACTAATAGAAATGGATCTATACCCCTCAAGGAACATTCATTCGGGAGAGGAATTAGGTATAGTATGAGCTTAGTCCAGGTTTTGAATACCAATTTCACAAATGGTGCAGTGAACTCATGAACTCACTGAGATCAAAGATTTTTAATTAAATCATGGTCCATGAGAATTGAGTGAGGCCAATTGGAGAATGTTCATAACTCATATATGCATCACTAGGACCTTTGCCTTGGTGAAATTTTACACTTAGGATGGTTTGTCCTTGTGATTTGTGAGTAAGTTGCTCTCTGTCCAAAATTTTAGAATAGTAAGTTCGTTTTAAAATAAGTAAATCAAAACCTTAATCAAGTTTTCTTGACCCCAAATAAATTTTTCTAGGTAGTTCAATGTGTTAGGAAAATATCCTAAAAAGATCAAAGTGTTTCTGATTTTTCTACTATTTTTAGAAAATCATACAAAAACTCTGGGCATAGAGTTAAAAGTTTCTGATTGATGTCTGGTTATGACCCTATTCCTAGAGATTCAACCGTTGGATCTTTGATTTTCTTTTTCAATTGGAACGAGACTCATAGAGGCATAACATACTTAAAAATCATTAAGATCTAACCGATGGAAGTATTTTATGTCTATTTTTGAAAGTCTGGTCTTGTCTCTGTAATTCTTACAATTCTGTCACTATTTTAATAAAAACTTGAATAATTTTAATCTAATGGACTCCTAATGTCCTAAGACTCAAACTATGTTTTGAATAAGGTCAATTAAGATTAAATCCAGAGGTTAGATGATCCAAATCAATGAATAGTCAATAGCTTGTTCTTTTTCATATCCATGCATTCTTTCATGTATGTTGATACTTGTAGTTAGGATCTAGTTTCAAGTTAAGTTGCCCCTAATTGAACCTAGTTGTGAGTTCCTTATAATCATGTTGGGGTTATACCATCTTTATTTGGACGTTACATTGGCTCCTAGTTGAGACTTGTATATCTATAGAGATGACGTGTTTCCAACTAGTTAGAAAGAATTCATGATTAGGTCAATTCCTTCTATGTCTAATAAATTTAAGTTAGAACTTTGAATATGCTATTTAAGATTCAATATTATCTCTTGATCAAGGCATGTGGACTAACCCTTTGTTTTGTAGCACTATTGAGGTACGATTTCTCAACCTCTCTAGTTCATTTTATTCTTTGATTTCAATTGATTTTCGACTCCATGTGCGATACTTTAGAATTAGGCCTTGCCTTATGTGTATAAATGTGATTAGAGACCCTTTTCTTAGGATTTCTATTTTGTGTGCATTGGACATTTCAAATTTTGTGGCAGGATCCCGGGTAAGTTCTCTTGTTCTTATTGCATATCATTTTGCTTGCTAATTGAACTATGTGATTTTGTATGCCTTTTATCGTTAGCAATTTTTCACCCTTTTGACATGCTTGTGCTATTTATTCTTATATATATGTATTAGTTGATGGCATGCTTAGATTAATAATTCGATTAGAAAGGATGTTGAGTAGAGGCCTATCGCAAGATAGGATGAGAGGGGGTGTTTTAGTGTGTCGGGCTCCTTTCCCTTTCTTTCCATAATCCCCGGACCCAGTTTATCTTTGGTTTCATAAAAGATCGGTTTGCTTTTACAATGGTTTGTTAATTTTCCTTTAAAACTTAAGTGGTGACTCTTGGTATTTGTTTTGAAAATTGTTATAAAATTAAAAAGTGGGCCCAAAATGCCGGTATCCACAATCTGGCGACTCTGCTGGGGATCGAACCTAGAATCTCTGGTTTCGCAGACCAGAATTTCTAATTTTGGGTTCACTCGAGGATTAGACTTGAAAGCATCCTATTAATCAAATTAATTAATTTTTGCATGTCTGTTGCATTGTACTTGCATGTCTAGCCAGTCGATTGCACAATACTATAACCTTGGAGGCTCGGGGCAACCCGGTCGGTCAAGCCATCATGGGACTGTGTCATCACCCTTAATCTCTTACCATGTTTTGGTATATAAAGCATGCTATCAGGTGTGTGTCAAGGGTCCCTTATTTTGACCAAAACTCGTCCTTTGCATAATAGCTTCTATAGAACCTTTCAATCATAGGAAATTAATTCTCGATTAGGATTATATGCTAGGGAGTTTTGTATGCCCGGAAGGGATTATTTGAGATGATGAGGATGTTTGCTTGATGAAGGATGTGTAACCTCTTAATCACTTTTGAGCAATTTGTTCTTATGTCCCACGACATTTGGAGGACATGCCGAATCTTGATTATAAAATTACACTTCTTATATCTTGTTAGCTAAGCAACATTGGCCTTGTATGCATCCGAATTCATGAAAAGTATAGTGATAATCCGATCATGTGATCCTTTTACTCAAAGAATTTTAAATACATCTTTGAAAGCAAACAGATTTTTGTCATCTTTATTCCAAAGTATTTGATTACTGTTTCAAAAATCTTTAGAGTTTACTTTTTGATTAAAATTCCAAGTCAACCCTTCTTGAGGTATATTTTCACATTCTCATCTTTGAAGGAAGAATCCAAAAATTGTGAGAAATGTTTTTGAAAGAAGTGCTTTTCAAATGGGTTTTAAAGCAAAATTTCAGGAATCATCGTTTTCAAAATAATTCCTAGGGATTGTTTTCAAAAGATTTCATCATCCAAGAAATGCCTTCCAAATTAATTTTAAAATTTTTTTTTATATCCAATCCTTGGAAGGGTAGTGAAGATCACAATGAAAGGAGAAATTAGCGCACTTGACATGGGTAAGGGTTTTATGTGCCTATATGCTTATATGTTAGGATTAGAATTCTTCTTTCTTTTACATATAGAATAGGCACGAACACACACATATATCGCATCCTTATGACATATGAATCATCCATTTATAACCAAGCATTTAATCGACTGGAAAATTGAAAAGGAAAGGAATAAAATGAAAAGACTCTCTTTCAAAATTAATTAATTAATGGTTGTAGGTGAAAAATAGAACCTGTTATGAACACAGTCTGGTACAGAGATTCCACTGCAATGCTAGTCAGAAATGAGATGGCACAAGAAGCAAATGCAAGAAAGATAGCAAAATTGAGGGCCATAGTGGAATAGCAGACAGGGCAAATGATTAGGATGATGACCATGATGGAAACAATGGCATAACAGCCACTCATAACTAACCCACTAGTTGTCGATCCTCCTCTGCCTGCTAGGGAAGAGGATTGGTTTGATGATTCGGAAAGAGCTAAAGTACCAAGAACGGAAAAGGAAAGGGTAGAGAAAGAGAAAGCTAAGAAAGAAGAATGATGGCTAAAAAAGTAGAAATGCTAGAGAGGGTAATGCGCAAAGCCCAAGGGTCGATACTTACTTGCTAGAGTTGGAAGGGCTATACGACGGGGTCCATGAGATTTTGCCCGTTGGGTTTAAAATGCCAGTACTTGACAAGTTTGATGGAACCGGAAACCCTCGAAGTCATATCCAAATGTGCATAGGGGCCTTTCAGCCAAGTGGCTTGAGCACAACCATGATGGCTGTCTTGTTTTAACAAACATTAACCGGAGCTGCTCTATCGTGGTACCTTACATTAGAGCCAAGCAAGACCAGGATCTGGGAGGAAGTTATCAAGTCATTCGTAGCCCAATATGAGTACAATCAAGACCCAGATGTTACTGTCAGGGATCTAGAGACTTTCAGACAGGGGAACAAGGAATCCTTTGCTGAATACTTGAGCCGCTGGAGAAGAAAGGCGGCTAAGATAGTGCAGAGGCCGACTGAGAAGGAGCAAATCTGAATGTTAATAAAGAATCTCCAACCCATCTACCAAGAAAAGATGAGGTTTCAATCAATCAACACTTTCGCTGAGGTATTTGACATGAGAACTAGGATTAAAGATGCAATACAAGAAGGGGTGATCAAGAGAGAAGAACCAGTAAACAGATATAGGCGTCCGAACTATGGAACAGGAGGGGGGGCACTCAAGAAATCATTCAGGGCCTACAGATGTAAGCACTCTAAGTGAACCAGAGAAGAAGTTCAATAAAACAAAAAGTTATCTGAAAAGAGGAGGAGATAAGCTGTTGAAAAATATTTCAGATCTGGGGGTATCGCTGTCTACAGCTCTCAACAGGCTACTAGCAAAGGGGCACCTTCGTCTATTTGAACTACAGCTAAGGCTGAACCCACTTCTACCAAACTTCAAAACTGACCTGTACTGCAAGTTCCACCAAGAGCAAGGACATTCTACTAATTGACAAAAAGGTGATATCTGAGCCTCCAGCCAATCCACCAAATATTACCAAGAATCCACTACCAAATCACCACGTAGTACCACCACCAGCAGGCAATAATTTCTTGGGGATAGAGGAAACTTCTTTTGACCCGTCCGATTTGATTACCAAAATTAGGGAACCAATGGGGATCGTATCAACCGTTAAAGGATATATCAGTTTGTACAATCGGGAAACAGTCGAGGGGAGATTCTACTTTGGATTGGAGGGCCTTAGGAACGGATAACTCGATCTAGTATGAAGATGATCAAAGCATCGATCAGATAGAAGACTTATGGTACGATAGTGACAAAGGTGAGAAAAAGGGCTTGGAAGAAACTGGGGAACAAGATAACTTGTGGGTAAAAGAAGGAATTAGTCATTTGATCGATCAAGAAGACACTTTAAGCAGCATGAGTTGGAAGAAAATCATCCGGGTCAGGATTTGGGAAAAAGAAAAGCCAAGTTTGAAGAAGAAGATATGGCCTTAAAACAGATAAAGAAGACACAGGTAAATATTACTATTTGGGGGCTACTAATCGCTTCCAAGTATCACAGGCAGGCAGTCCTTGACACCCTCAATCAGTTGGATGTTTCCATTGGTATGATCAACAAGAGCCCGACTCTCGCCGTCTCATTTACCGTAACTGATCTAACTCCTGGGGGGCCTGTCTATAATAAACCATTGTATATCACGGTTGAATTTCTGGGAAACTCGTTGCGCGCTTGTCTTGTTGACCACGGGTCTGCACTAAATGTATGCCCCTTCTAAACAGCCAAAAGGATGGGGCTTGATGAGTCAACCTTTATTCCATCAGAGCAAAAAGTAAGGGCCTATGATAACACTCAACGATCGGTTATGGGAATCATTTTTCTAAATCTCTCCATCGGGACAGTGGAAAGGGACATGAAATTTCAGATCATTGATATTCCTGCGTCATTTAACTTGCTCTTGGGAAGACCATGGCTGGACAGCTTAGGTGTCATGCCATCAACCATCCATCAAAAAGTCAAACACATTTTGAAGAATAAAATCTGCGAGATTTTGGGGGACAGTTGGATTCATATGTTTGAAGCGTCATCTAGTGCTTCGATTTTGGAAGTACAGATACACGAGGAGGAAGCGAGCTTGGGTGGTTTTGAATTCATTAATATGGTAGACGGTAGCAAACCAAATGAGTTCCTGCCACTTTATTTTGACCAATATGCGAGTCCATTGGTAGCTAGAATTATGAGGAAAATGAGGTTTTTCCCGGGGTTGGATTTGGGTAAGAGCACCAAGGATTGCCAGAATTTCCAAACATCATCTCACAAAACCACACTCGCGGGAAAGGATATCAGCCAATAAAGGAAGAAATGAGGGTAAAGAAGAAAGCAGCCGATGCGCTGATGGAACCTTATTTGAAGACTCTCAATGGTTATTTCGTTAAGGAATGGGAGGATTTTCCTTCTACGGCTTCCCAGAATTGTGGATGGATAGTATGGATAAGCGTGTGAAGTAGGGATTCAAAATGTTCTTTACACATGACTTCTCCAATTACGAAGATCCTTACCTTTAGGTGCCTGCAAAATCCGCTATTATCCAAGATTAGGTTTGTACTTGGCTCAGCAATGAAAAATCTGCTAGAAAAACATAGGGGAATTGGAAAGGGAAGTCCTGGGGAGATTGTGGATGAAGATGGGAAAGGCCAAAATGAAGAAGAGAGCAAGAAGAATAAAGCAGAGGGGGAGAAGCTAGAACATGAAGAAGAACCAGGGGAAGAAGAAATTGAAAAGATTTAAAAGACAGAGGATCAAGAAGAATGCTTCATCGCTGAGCTGGGAGGAGAAAGCAAAAAGGAATGGATTTTTGAGTCTAGTGATAGGTATCCCCCTCACCCAGAGTCTGTAATGGCCCAAATGAGGTGTCTTTCAATTTCCATGTCTGTTGTAATCAACCCCAAGAAAATCAATGAAAATGTGACTAATTCTGCTTACTCGACTACGCATCATAATAACTGTGATGCATGCAATGAATGTGATGAAATACCTGAAGAATTACAAAAATTAAGTGAGAAAGTAAATGAATCTGCATGTAAAATCATTGAAAGCACTTTAACGATTAATTTGGGAAATGTAAATAATCCACAAAATATTTCTATTGGCTCTACACTTAGCAATGAGGAAAGAAAAGAATTAATCAATTTATTAAATGAATTTAAAGATGTCTTTGCATGGTCCTATGATGATATGCCTGAAATTGATCCCGAGATAGTCCAACAACATATTCCACTCTTCCCACATTCAAAACCTGTAAAACAAAAATAGAGGCAAATGAGGCCTAAATGGGCGCTTAAAGTGAAAGAGGAAGTTGAAAAGCAATTAGGAGCTGGATTCTTGATTGTCATCGAGTACCCAAAATGAGTCGTTACCATCGTGCCAGTCCCAAAAAAGGATGGTAGTGTTAGGGTTTGTGTTGATTTTTGGGATTTGAACAAAGCCAACCCTAAGGACAATTTCCCTCTACCGCTACATTGATGTACTAGTGGATAATACCGCGGGACATGAACTCTTATCTTTCATGGATGGATTCTTGGGGAATAATTAGATCTTAATGGTACCTGAGGATAGGGAGAAAACTACTTTTATCACACCCTGGGGGACTTACTGCTATAGGGTTATGCCATTTGGACTTAAGAATGCGGGTGCAACTTATCAAAAGGCCGCCACCACGTTATTACATGACATGATCCATAAAGAAGTGGAGGTATATGTGGATGACATGATAGTAAAGTCCAAGGAGAAGGGAGGACATTTAGAGGCGTTAAGGAAATTCTTTGAGAGGCTGAAGAGGTTTAGAATGAGGTTAAACCCGCAAAAGTGTACCTTCAGGGTTACCATGGGGAAGCTGCTAGGATTTCTTATTACACAGAGGGGGATTGAGGTGGACCCGACCAAAATTAAAGCCATAACTGAAATGCCATCACCGAAAAATGAAAGGGAGTTGAGGGGATTTCTAGGTAGAGTACAGTTCATCAGCCGCTTTATATCCAAGCTCACCATGACATCTGACCCACTATTCAAGTTGTTAAGGAAGGGGGAAAAGTTTGAATGGAATAGCCAATGCCAAAAAGCCTTCGAAAATATCAAAACCTACCTTCAAAACCCACCTGTCGTATCACCTCCTAAGCCCGAAAACCTTTATTACTATACCTGTCCGTGACCGAAAACTCGATGGGATGTATGTTGGCCCAAGAAGAAAAAGAAGGGCATATGGAAAGAGCGATAAACTATTTGAGTAAAAGGATGACCGGATATGAGCTGAACTACTCACCACTAGAGAAAGCCTGTTGGGCCTTAGTGTGGTATACACGATGTCTCATGCATTATATGCTAGTCTTTCTTATGACCCTGATAGCCCGAATGGACCCACTCAAATACCTATTCAAAAAACCAGTCCTAACTAGTAGGATTTTCCGGTGGACCATGATGCTAGCCGAATTCGATATAATTTATGTCACTTCCAAATCTGTCAAGGAGAGAGCAGTGGTCGAATATCTAGCTGACCTTGCCATAGAATCCGAGGAGAAAGGGGATTTTAATTTCCCTGATGAAGGGGCAATGGAGGTAAAAGAAGATTTATGGAGAATGTACTTTGATGGAGCTGCCAATTAGATAGGTTATGGAGTCGGAATCATCCTTATATCACCAAGTGGAGCACCCACCCCGTTAGCCGTCAAGATTAAGTACAATTCAACCAATAATATGGCAAATTACGAAGCGTGTATAATTAGGATGGAAGCAGCCTTGGCCCTAAAAATTGATAAAATTGATGTCTTTGGGGATTCTAATTTGATAATATCGCAAGTAAGAGGTGATTGGAGAATAAAACATGAGAAATTGAGACCTTACCATGAATACCTAGAGAGCCTGAAAGTGAAATTTAGAAATTTTTCATTCTATTACTTTCCCTGTAAGGAGAACCAACTAGCCAATTCCTTAGCAACCTTGGCCTCAATGATCCAAATCCCTATAGGAGTTACCATGATTCCTCTATCCCTGGAAGAGAGAACTCAGCCCTCATTTGAGATGATCGCAGCCATTGAAGAAGGAGAGGAGATAGAAGTGCCATGGTATATGGATGCTTGGAGTTTCATTGAAAAGGGAGAGTACCATGAAGGGGCTTCAGAAAAGGATAAAAAGGCAATTTGAAGGTTTTTCAGTCTAGTTTTTGATTTACGTGAGAAAATTATGGAAGAAGTCTTACACTACTTACAACTTAGAATGCCTGTATGGGAGAAAAGCAAGAAGGATGATGGAAGAGATACATGAAGGAGTTTGTGGACCACACATGTGCTGACACATGTTAGCCAAAAAGATAATTCGACAAGGATATTATTGGACGACTCTGGACAAGGATTGTTGTGAGTAAACAATCTAGTCAGTTCAGCAGCCTGGGGTGCTGGGGGTGCATCCTTAATTTGTGCGGGCAGATTCTGGGTAGACATTCCCTACCATTAATGCAATAGGGTTGGGTACCTATATAGACATCTAGCGGTTAGTCGTCAATCTAGAAATAATCACTGAAAGTAATCCACAACTAAACATACTAGTTATAACTATTATCACATTAATATCAAGGAAAACTCCATACAGATAATTTCCAGAATACATACTTAGAGTTAACACCAATCTCACAGAATCTTAAGGTTCAACTCTATAAATGTTGTACATTTGGTGAACACAAATACTAAACCTGGCTCTGATACCAAAAATCCTATCACACCCCGCAGTAGCAAAAATAGAGAAAATCAATTCCTTTTTG
This sequence comes from Hydrangea macrophylla, assembly GCA_033977485.1. NCBI lineage: Eukaryota > Viridiplantae > Streptophyta > Magnoliopsida > Cornales > Hydrangeaceae > Hydrangea > Hydrangea macrophylla. The sequence goes on along the minus strand of CM066990.1, from coordinate 3,077,310 downwards.
AACCCGTAGGCCATGACTGTTGAAAGTCACCACATTCTATGGTTAATATATAAACAGAGTTTACTACTAAACTATCACAAAACCATAAGTAGTAGCAAAAGCAGAAATAAAGTACTCCCTCTGTCCCATATTAAGGGTCTTTGATGCCATTTTTTGATGTCCCATTTTAAGAGTCCACTTTGAAAAGTCAAAGTACTTTAATACACACTTTCCAAATTTGCCCTTTGTTATATCCAACTCTTCCCTCTCTCTTTTTTATGTGACACTATAATTTTGAATTTTAAAAAGGGCAACATTGGAAAGTTATAAATCTCACCAAAATCAAGGTTGTCCCCTTAATAAGTTGGAATTCCCAGAAGAGACTCTTAATATGGGACGGAGGGAGTATTATGGAAATGTATGCCGACTATAAACTTAACTATTACAACAGTCTCTAAAACATAAAAATAAACTATCTACGACAAAGCTCCGGGTCTTCAGCTCACGTAGTAGTTAGCATCAGCATAGCCTCCATCATCGTAGGTTCCATCTTCGTAGCCCCTATCCATGGATGCATCTCCTACATACTCATAACCCTAGCCAGCTGGATGTCGAATATCCAACGGCATAATCGCCATCAGCTACAGAAGCTGAGTGAATACAAATACGAACAAAATATCTACGAATATGTAGCATATATAAGCAATAACAACATTTAAAGGATCATCTCATCATTCGTATGCATATATGCACCCAATCAATATATCACAATGGACATTGTCCCAATTTGGTCACAACTTAACATAGACTCTTAGGTCCACATCAGTCAGACACGTAGTTCTATACCTACGATTTGTCAAAACTGACTCAAAGTACTACGTTCTAGCCCATACACCTTGACACCTTATGGCCAGCACGCCCAATACATTACGACTTACCCAACCTGACACGAAGTCCCAAATCTCTTACATGTTAACCAGACACGTAGTCCTATAACACATCATCTATTAACTTGACACGTAGTCCCAATGCTCTAGCCAAACTGCCTCGATGCACTCTGGCCAATACGCCCCTGATACACCCTAGCCAACATGCCCAATACATTACGACCAACATACCTAGCCAATACACTCAATACGTTATAACTAATATGCCCAACCGATACGCTCGATACATCACGGCCAACACACCTAGCCAATACACTTGATACATTATGGCCAACACGCACAACCGATACGCTCAATACATTACAGCAAACACGTCCAACCGAAACACTCGATACATTACAGTCAAGACACCCGGATTCATTTAAACTTGACACATATTCCTAGCTTTCATAACCCATCCTTGAAACTCTCATGGATTAAAATCGACCACACCTGACTACGACCAATATGCCTGGCCATTTTGCCTGACTATCCCGACTCATTAGGATCCATACCCGATATCCTATGATCTTTGCGATCGTATTCATGCGCAGAACTATGAATAGTGTCATCCTCTATGGTTGATAGATCCACGACCATGCACATCGACTTCTTATTTTGATTTACAACATTTTACCATCATTATACAATTGGTTCCACTATGTAATGCATTAAACCCATTATTCAACGTGTGCATTATTCCAATACAACTTCTACCAAACATTACATGATAACATACAATTTAATAGTGCATCAGAGATAAACAAACTAAACATTTAACATTCTGTCAAGTTCGATCGATTGAACTTACTTCAATCGATTGAGGTAAAGCTAGGTTTGATCGATCGAAGTCAAGTTCTATCGATTGGGAAAATTGAAATTCGATCAATTGAAAAATGCTCGATCGATTGCGATCGGTCTATGTTCAATCGATCAAAAGCAGTTCGATTGATTGAGAGCAGTTTTCTTCTCAAATTGAACTGGACCTTCCTCGTACATTTGGGGTCCTTTCTATCTTGCCAAAAAATATGTACATGAACATATCTACACTACTAAGTGAGTATAGGCACTCACCATAAGGTTTGGTGATGCCAGAGAGCTCGGAGTGGTCGCGAGTCTTCACGGTGGTCTCTCTATCTTTTCTTTCTCTTCTCCTTCTCTCTTTTGCCTTCTATCTTCTTATCCTTCTTCTTTTTCTCTCTTAAGACTATGTGTATGCATATATGAGTTGTGTGTATATATATCCAGTGTATGTGTGTATATTTATGAGTGTGTATATAATCTAAATATCTCTTTAACTCTCTCACAGTTTAGCAACCTCTCACACGCATACAAACCACACATACATAGGGTGGGGAAGGGTACAGTTGGCAGAACACGTATACTGGAAATATGAAGTTCGATCGATCAAGGTTCGATCGATCGAAGTGAGTTTGATCGATTGAGAATAGGTCGGTTAGGGTTCAATCGATTGAGATTGGTTCAATCGCTTGAGAAAAGGGGACATGTCATAATTCAGGTCGACAAAGGTTCAATCGCTCAAAGTGGGTTCGATCGATTACAAAATGAAACTCTCGATCGATTGAAGTATGTTTGATCGATTGAAGCTGAAAATATAAGAAAAATAAAGACAAGCACACTGAACTTTATTTATATCAAAGAGGGTATAAAGTATAATAAAAATACAAGGTATTACAGATTCTTGCAGTGGTTACTCCGGGATGCCATTTTAGGTTTCTGAGAGCCTATATTTTTCTGTATCTATCTAATCGGGATGGTCTAGACTCTCTAAGAAATTCTCTTAACTATTTCTCTTGACTGAAACCAGGATTCAAATTCAAATCTCTCACAGTTGATCTAATCTTGCAATGATCTATCCGAAGAGCTGGTTAGGGCCTCCGAGATAAATGACGGATGTGGAAGCCCTAATGATGGACATGGAATCCCTAAAATGATTGACGAACGTGGAAGTCCTGGATATCAAAGAGTAGACGGGGTAGCCTGAGATAACTAATGGACATGAAAGTCCTACCGTAACCTATTTGCCTTAATCTAGAGAGCTGACAACAATAGAGTTGCCTCAATCTAGAGGGCTATCAACGAAAGACCTGCCTCAATCTAGAGGGCTGATAGATTAGCCTTAATCTAGAAGGGGCGATGAACATGATATATTTTGAGAGTGATGGTAAACTAATGATGATTAATGAACTAACGATGTATGAGTTGAGATGACGAGTCGACAGTGAACTACTGTGACTGTCATGGGTTGGACCAATAGTTGGACTAACCATGATTAGAAGAACTGACAATGTACTAGTCGAGGTAACGAGTCGATAGTGAACTACAGTGCCTGCCATGGATTGGATCAACAGTTGGACTAACCGTAATCAGAAAAAATGATGATGTACGAATTGATATGCCCGTTGGGGATAAATTGAATATGCTGGGGTAATGAGATTCTATTGAGGAGGAAGAAAATTTATGACATGATTTTGGTTTGGTTATCGAGGAACAGGAGGATGATAGCCAGTGGACCTTGTTGACTAACTTATGAAGACAACTGGTGGTGATTAGAGGGTGTCACTAATGTTGTAGCCTTGACAGTGCAGTAACAATATTTGGAACTTCTGTATGCATCCACAGGTTTTATAATTGGGAGTCACCTTAAACCCACACATTTGAGACCGTTGGGATGAATGGACTTGATAGGAGTAGAGATGATAGGTAAGATGGGTTAGTTTGTATGAAACTTTGAGCTCTGACACACTTTGTAGACACCCCGATTTTGACCAATTGTCGAATCCAGGGATTGGTTACCTCTAAAGATTGATGATGACGATGACCAGTGAAATTCGAAGATTCTCCAGAGAATTTCAATCCTTCAAAGATTCTTCAAATCAAGTTTTCAAATTGAAAATAAAAAAGAGAGATAAATTGGCGAGAGAAACCCGAATGTTGAAGAATGTAGGAGAAACCCAGTCTGGGAATTCGTCCTGAAAAATAAGGTATAAAAGTTTTTTGGAAAAGAAAAATAAAAGGAGAAAACGAAAGAATAGAAAATAACTTTGAAAAATATAATAGAAAAGAACTTGGAAAATATTATTGAGAAAAGGAGAAAAGAAAAGAAAAGAAAAGAGAAACAAAATAATAAATTAAAGTATATACTATACATAGGGATGTATTCTTAATGAAATACATTACAAATATAAGTATATTGATATAATTTACTAATAATTAAGTTTATTTTAAGATTTGTTTTGAAATTTGAAAAAGGAACAAAATTCTGTTAGCTACGGCACGAGACAAAGCCGGCGGCAGTCGCTGAGTGCCGCGCTGGCAATCACTGAGTGTCGCTCGGCACTCAGTGAGTGCCGCAGACAATTCACCGAGTGCTGTGCGCTATAATAGTCTATTTTTCTCATATGTTCTAGAAGAAAACTCTGCACATGGGTTTTCACCCGAATTTACCCATTTAACCTTGTAATGTTGGTCTATATAAACAGACCTTCATCTCCATTATTGGGGACTTTTGAATCAAATTGACACATACAAGAGTTATACAGTAGATAGAATTAAGAGAAGAACAAGGGATTTTTCTTGAAGAATTTGAAGAATTGAAGAAGAATTTGAAGATTTTGGAAGAACTTCACAAGAAATAGAAGAAATCCTTAAGGTTATAGAGGTAACCTCTCAATCCTATGTACAATTAAGCAAGTTCAATCACAAATTCATAGTTCTAGGACTTTTACACATTTTCAAAACCTCTCTTCTTACCTCATTTCATCACACACCACATAGAATTTGTGATTGGATCTCATGATAAGTTCATTAGCTTGGATCTAAATAATCCTTGGGTTTAAAAAGTATGAGTTGGTTTTGAAGAATTTTCTCTTTTGAATTTTCTTAAGTGAACCATGATTTGTTTTAATTTTCTATTTTCCTTTTAAGATTCATAAGATTTTATATGTTCCATTGAATCCCTTTGAGTTTTATTCTTTAGTTTCCTATGATCCTCTGATCCATATGAAGATTAAAGTGAATCATTGTCATATCTACACATAGTTGGTGGGATTCAAGTCTTAGCTCGTGACTTGGATCTCCCTACTAGAGATCTTATGGAATCCATACTATATTCCATAGAGATTTGAGTAGATTAGGGTCTTATTTAGTCTCCAAGGACCATTAATTTGTGAGGAGAATAGCATGCCATAGTTTTAATTTCCTCAAGGATCATATGTTTGAGAGAGGATTTAGATTTATGTTTTCATAGTTTGTTTGTTGCAATCTAGGGAATTTGAATTTTCAAAGGTTCATAAGATTGAATAAAACCTTAGGATTCTCTTGCTAGATTTTTAAATATGAAATCTATTATAGAAAACCATTAAGGTTAAATATATGGATCTCTTAATATTTCATCACTCATTCCAATAATCATAATCATATTTGATCCCAGCTCTCTCTAGAATCACGGATCAAGTTTGATTCAAAAGATGAACATTAATCTAACAATGGTGCAGTGAATCCTTAAACCCACTATGATCAAAGATTTTTCATTAAATCATGGTCTATTAGAATGGGATGAAACCAATTGGAGGATGTTCATAACTCACCCAAGTACCTCTGTGTTTTTTGTTTTAATGAAATTCCATGTTTAAGATGGTTTGGTCTTGTGATTCCAAAGTAAGCAACTCTCTGTCCAAAATTCCAGAATAGTAAGTTCGTTTTAAAATTAATAAATCAGAACCTTAATTGAACTTTTTTGGCCTCCAATAAATTTTTCTAAATAGTTCAATGTGTTAGGAAGATACCCTAAAAAGATCTAAGTGTTTTTCATTTGTTTACTAGTTTTAGAAAATCACACAAAATCTCTGGACAAGGAGGTGAAAATTCCTGAGTGATTTCTAGTGTTTTCCTTATTCCCAGAGATCTAACCGTTCAATCTTCGATTTTCTTTTTGGCTTAGAAACTAGACTCACAGAGGTACATTATAACCAAAAATCACCAAGATCCAACCGTTGGAAGTATGGTTTTTCTATCTTTGAAAGTCTGGTCTGCTCTCTGTAATTTCTGGAAAAACTGTCACTGTTTTGCCTAATCTTATTGATTTTAACTTAAACGGTTTCCTAATGCCTTGGGACCCAAATCATGTTTTGAATAGTGATAATTAAGTTTAAATCCAGAGACTAAGTGATCCAAGTTAGTGAATAATTCATAGCTTGTCCTTATACATATCCATGCATTCATCCATGTATATTTATACTTGTAGTTAGGATCTAGCTCTAGGTTGTTTTGTCCCTAATTAAACCTAGTTGTGAGTTCCTTATGATCATGTTGGGATTATACTACCTCTATATCGACATTACATTAGCTCCTAGTTGAGACTTGCATATCTATAGAGGTGATATGTTCTCAACTAATTATAAGGAATCCATAAATAGGTCAATGCTTTTCCTGCTTGATAGATTTAAGCTAGACGCTTAGGTTCGATTATTTGATATCTTTTGATCAAGGCATGTGTATTAACCTTTGTTTTATAGCGCATTTGAGTTACAATTTCTCAACCTCTCCTCTAGTTTAATTTACTTCTTTGATTTTAATTGATTTTTGACTCCATGTGTGACACCTTAACTTAGGTCTTGCCTTATATGTATATATGATTAGAGACCTTTTCTTAGGTTTTATTTTCTTGCATGCATCACACGTTTAATATTCGCGATGGGATCCCGGGTAAGTTCTCTAGTTCCCTAATGCATATCATATTGCTTGCTAATTGAATTACATGATTTTGAATGATATTTTGTCGTTAGCAATCTTATACCATTTTCAACATGCTTTTGTAATATATATGTATATATGTATTAATTGAGGGCATGCTTAGATTAACAATTCTATTAAAAAGGATGTTGAGTAGAGGCCTATCACGAGATAGGATGAAAGGGGGTGTTTTAGTCCGCCGGGCTTCTTCCCCTTTCATTCCATAATCCCCGGACCCAGTTTATCTTTGGTTTCACAAAAGATCGATTTGCTTTTAAAATGGTTTCTTAATTTTCCTTTAAAAATTAAGTGGCGACTCTTTGTATTTGAATTTGAATTTGAAATTGAAAATTATGTGAAAATTAAAAGTGGGCCCAAATGCCAGTATCCACAATCTGGCGACTCTACTGGGGATCGAATCCAGAATCTCTGGTTTCGCAGACCAGAATTTCTGATTTTGGGTTCACTCGAGGATTAGACTTGAAAGCATCCTATTAATCGAATCAATTAATTTTTGTGTGCCCGTTGCATTACACTTGCATGTCTCGCCAGTCGATTGCATAGAACTATGACCTTGGAGGCTCGGGGTAACCCGGTCGGTCAAGCTATCATGGGACTGTGTGATCACCCTTGATCTCGTACCATGTGTTGGTATATGAAGCATCCTATCGGGTGTATGTCAAGGGTCCCTTATTTGACCAAAACCTGGCCTTTGCATGATAGCTTCTATAGAACCTTTCAAAATTAGGGAATCAATTCTTGATTAGGATTATATGCTAGGGAGTTTTGTATGCTCGGAAGGGATTACTTGAGATGATGATGATATTTTCTTGATGAAAGATGTGTAACCTCTTAATCACTTTTGAGCAATTCTTCTTCATGTCCTATGACATTTGAGAACATGTTGAATCTTGATTATAAGATTAGATCTCTTATATCATGTTTAGCTAAGCATCATTGACCTTGTATGTATCCGAATTCATGAAATGTACGATGATAATCTGATCATGTGATCCTTCTACCCAAAGAATTTTAAATCCATCTTTGAAAGCAAATGAATTTTTTCCATCTTCATTCCAAAGTTTTCAATTGCTCTTTTTTTTGGAGTTCACTTTTTGATTAAAGCTTCAAACTAATATTTGTTAAAATATATTTTCACATGATCATCTTCAAAGGAAAAATCCAAAAATCATGGGAATTGTTTTTGAAAGAAACACTTTTCAAATGAATTTCAAAGCAAAGTTTCAACCCGATCATTTTTAATAAGAAATATTGAGAATTATTTTTGGGAGAAGTGCTTTTCAAATGAATTTTAAAGCAAAATTTTAGTCATCTTTGTTGAGGAATGTTCAAACATCATCATTTTCAAAAGATTTCATCATCCAAGAAATGCTTTCCAAATGAATTTCAAAGTTTTAAATACCCAATCCTTGAAAGGGTCGTGAGGATTATAATGAAAGGAGAAATTAGCGCACTTGACATGGGTGAGGATTTTATGTGCTTATGTGTTTATATGTTAGGATTAGAATTTTTTTTTTTTCCTTTTCTTTAGCATATAGAGTAGGCACACATGAATTGCATCCACATGGCATATTGATCCATGAGAATTTCTTAAAAAGAATTTGCAAGCAAAATGATGCAAATTTCCTTTGATTTGAAATTTAAAACAAGATAAATAAAGGAATAAATGTGGGTATAGGTAAAAGATAGAATCAACTAAAAACATAGTCTGGTATAGCGATTCTACTGCAAGGTTAGTGAGAAGAGAAATGGCTCAAGAAGCAACGCAAGAGAGATAGCAGAATTGAGGGCCATAGTAGAATAGCAGGCAGGTCAGATGACTAGAATGATGACCATGATGGAGACCATGGCACGACAGCCACCTGTTAGAGAGGAGGATTGGTTTGATGATCCAGAAAGGGCTGAAGCACCAAGAGCAGAGAATAATAAAGTAGAAAAAGAAAGGGTCGAGAAAGAGAAGCTGATGACCGAGAAAGTAGAAAAACTAGAAAGGGTAGTCTGAAAGGCTCACAGGGTTGATACTTACTTACTGGAACTAGAAGGGTTATATGAAGGGGTTTGTGAAGTATTACCTGCAGGATTCAAAATGCCTGTGTTTGATAAGTTTGATGGAATAGGGAACCCCCGTAGTCATATCAGGATGTGTATAAGGGCTTTTCAGCCAAGTGGCTTGAGGACAACCATGATGGTTGTTTTGTTTCAACAGACATAAACTGGAGCTGCCTTATCATGGTACCTCACATTAGAGCCTAGCAAGACCAGAATTTAGGAGGAAGTTGTCAAATCATTCATAGTCCAATACGAGTATAATTAAGATTTGGATATTATTGTCAGAGATCTAGAGACTACCCAGTAGGGGAACAAGGAATCTTTTGCTGAATATTTGAGTCGTTGGAGAGAGAAAGCAGCTAAAATGGTATAGAGGCCAACCGAGAAAGAACACATCCGGATGCTGATGAAAATTCTCCAGCCCGTCTACTAAGAAAAAATAAGGTTTCAATCCATTAACACATTTACCGAAGTGTTTGATGTAGGAACTAGGATCGAAGATGCGATACAAGAAGGGTTGATTAAGAGAGAAGAACCAGTGAGCAGGTATAGGCGTCTGAATTCTGGGACAGGAAGAGGGCATTTAGGAGGTCATTCAGGACCTACAGACGTGAACGCGTTAAGTGAACCAGAGAAGAAGTTCGATATAGCCAAAAGTTACCCGAAGAGAGGAGGAGATAAGCCATTGAGAAAGTTAATAGACTTGGGGGTATCATTATCCATGGCTCTTGATAAGCTACTAGCAAACGGACACCTTTACCTATTGGAACCGCGGCCAAGACCAAACCCACCACCTCCGAATTTCAAAGCTGATCTATATTGTAAATTCCATCAAGAGCAGGGACACTCAATGGATCGATGCTTGAGGTTGAGACATGAAATCTAAGATTTGATAGTTAAGAAATTAATATCTGAACCACCCGCCAATCCACCGAACTTCACCACGAATCCACTACCAAATCATCATGCGGTGCTGCCACTTGGAGTTTACTATTTGAAAAGTGAAGGAAGCTCTTTTGATCCATCAACATTGATCACTAAGTTGGGGTGCCTAGGAAAGTTTTATCAGATGTAGGAGGATCTGAAAATATGCACTTTGGATGAGCTGACGGAAAAAAGCAAGGGGGAAGTAATAGGAAAGGCTGCCACTGCGGATTGGTGGGCTCCTGAAGCCGATAGCTCTATTTGGTACTGAGGGGACGACAGCCAAAGTGTCAATAAAGTTAAAAAGGGTCTTTGGTATGAGAGTGAAAAAGAGGAAGAAAATTCAGAAGTCAATAAAGCACAAGATGATCTTTGGTTTAAAGAAGAGGTCTGTCATTTAACACTGTCAGGAAGGCATTTCAAATAGCACGAACTTGAGGAAGATCACCCAGGCCAGGAATTGGATAAGGGAAAAAGGGAAAATGAATGAGGAAGAAGAGGAAGATAGGGTCTTGAGACAGATGAAGAAGACACAAGAAAATATCACTATTTGGGGGTTATTAATTGCTTCCAAGCATCATAGGCAAGCAGTCCTCAATGCTCTCAATCAGTCGGATGTCTCTATCAAAATCACCCCCGAAAATCTTGTCGACATGATCAACAAAAGCCCAACTATCGCCATCTCATTTACCGAAGCTGACTTACCTCCTAGAGGACCTACTCACAATAATCCATTGCACATCACCATTGAATGTCTAGGAAATTCCTTGCCCGCCTGTCTCGTTGACAACGGGTCTGCATTAAATGTATGCCCATTCCGAATAGCCAAAAGGATGGGGCTTGATGAATCTATGTTTATACCATCAGAACAGAAAGTGAGGGCCTATGACAACACTCAGCGAGCGATTATGGGGATCATTTTTCTGAATCTCTCTAATGGGACCGGGGAAAAGGAGGCAAAATTCCAGATCATTGATATTCCTGCATTGTTCAACCTACTCTTGGGAAGGCCATGGCTGCACAGTTTGGGTGCCATCTCATCAACCATTCATCAAAAGGTCAAATACATTTAGGGGAATAAAGTTTGCGACATTCTGGGGGATAGGTGGATGCATGTGTCTAAAGCCTCATCTAGCACTCCAATTTTGGAAGTACAAATGCAAGAAGAAGAAACAAGCTTGGGTGGGTTCGAATTCATTAATGTAATAGGGCATAGCAAGCCAAAGGAGTTCCTGCCACTTTATTTTGACCAATATGCAAGTCCATTAGTATCTGGAATTATGAGGAAAATGGGGTTCTTCCTGGGGTTGGGTTTAGGTAAGAGGCACCAAGGATTTCCAGAATTTCCAAACATTGTCACGTAAACACATACCCATGGGTTAGGATTCCATTAAACAAAGGAAGAAATGAGGAAAAAGAATAAAGCGGCCGATGCACCAATGGAGCCATATTTAAAGACTCTCAATGAGTATTTTGTCAAGGAAGGAGAAGATTTTCTGTTCTGCGATTTCCTGGAACCATGTTGGATAGTAAGGATAAGTGCATGAAGCTAGGATTTGAGATATTTTTTGCACATGACTTCTCTGACTATGAAGATCCTTACCTTCAGGCGCCTACAAAACCCGCTGTTATTCAGGATTGGGTGTGTACACTGGATGGCTTAGCAATGAAAGACCTGTTACAAGAAGAACACAGGGGAATCAGAAAGGGCAGTCCTAGGGAGATTATGAACGAAAATGAGAAAAGCTGAGATAAAGGAGAAAATAAGGAAAATAAAGCAGAAAGGAAGAAGCCAGAACATGAAGAAGAGCTAGAGGAAGAAGAAATGGAAGAGATTACTTAGACATGGGATCGGGAAGATCATTTCATCGCTAAATTGGGAGGAAAAAGCAAGAAATAGTGGGTGTTTGAGTCTAGTGATAGGTATCCCCTTTACCCAGAGTCTGTAATGGCCCAAATGAGGCGTCTTTCAATTTCTATGTCTGTTGTAATCACTCCCAAGATAATTAATGAGAATATGACTGATTCTGCTTACTTGACTACGCATAATAATAACTGTGATATATGTGATCAAATACCAGATGAATTACAAAATCAATTGAGAAAGAAAATGAGTCTGTATGTAAAATCATAGAAAGCACTTCAATGATTAATTTGGGAAATGAAGATCATCTACAAAATGTCTCTATTGGCTCCACACTTAGTAATGAGGAAAGCAAAGAGTTAATCAATTTATTAAATGAATTCAAAGATGTCTTTGCATGGTTTTATGATGATATGCCCGGAATTGATCCAAAAATAGTCTAGCGTCATATCCCCCTCTTCCCAAATTTAAAACCTATTAAACAAAAATTGAGGCGAATGAGGCCTGAATGGGCACTAAAAGTGAAGGAAGAAGTTGAAAAGTAGTTAGGAGCTGGATTCTTGATTGTCACCGAGTATCCAGAATGGGTCGCTAACATTGTACTAGTCCCAAAAAAGGACGGTCACGTTGGGGTTTGTGTTGATTTTTGGGATTTGAACAAAGCCAGCCCTAAAGATGATTTCCCTTTACCCCACATTGATGTGTTAGTAGACAATACGGCAAGACATGAACTCTTATCTTTCATGGATGGGTTCTCAGGGTATAATCAAATGTTAATGGCACCTGAGGATAGGGAGAAAACTACTTTTATCACACCTTGGGAAACTTATTGTTATAGAGTTATGCCATTTGGACTTAAAAATGTGGGAGCGACTTATCAAAGAGCCGCCACCACATTACTACATGACATGATCCATAAAGAAGTAGAGGTGTATGTGGATGACATGATAGTAAAGTCCAAAGAGAGGAAAGGGCACTTAGAGGCTTTAAGGACATTTTTTGAGAGGCTAAGGAAATTCAGAATGAGATTAAACCCACAGAAATGTACTTTTGGGGTCACCACGGGAAAATTGTTGGGGTTTCTAATTACGCAGAGGGGGATTGAGGTAGACCCGACCAAAATTCAAGCCATAACCAAAATGCCGTCACCAAAAAATAAAAAGGAGTTAAGGGGATTCTTAGGAAGGATACAATTCATCAGGCGTTTCATATCCAAACTCACCATGACCTGTGACACACTGTTCAAGTTGTTGAGGAAATGAGAGAAGTTTGAATGGGATAGCCAATGCCAGAAAGCCTTAGAAAAGATCAAAACCTACCTCCAAAACCCTCCTATCCTATCACCTCCTAAGCCCGAAAAGCCTTTATTTCTATACCTATCTGTGACCGATAACTCAATGGGGTGTATATTGGCCTAAGAAGAAGATGGGTGTGTAAAGAAAGTAATCTACTATCTAAGTAAGAGGATGACCGGGTATGAACTAAATTATTCACCAATGGAGAAAGCATGTTGGGCTGTGGTATGGTCTACCCGTCGCCTTAGGCATTATATGTTAGCCTTCCCTGTCACCCTAATATTCCCAATGGACCCACTCAAATACCTCTCCGAAAAACCCGCCTTAACCAGTAGGATCTCTCGATGGACCATGATGCTAGCCGAATTCGATATTAGGTATATCACTTCCAAATTCGTCAAAGGGAGAGCTGTCATCGAATACTGAGTTGACCTTGCCATAGAATCTGAAGAAAAGGGAGAATTTAAGTTTCCAGATAAGGGGGTGATGGAATTAAAGGAAGACTTGTGGAGAATGTATTTTGATGGAGCAGCCAATCAGATAGGATACGGGGTTGGAATCATCCTCATATCACCTAATGGAGCCCCCACCCCATTGGCTGTTAAGCTTAAGTATATCCCAACTAACAACACGGCAGAATACGAAGCATGCATAATTGGGATGGAACTAGCTTTGTAACACCCGCTCCCGTAGATTATTTTAATTATATTTAGTATGCATTATAAATTATATAATAATATTGAAAATTTATATGTGATGTGGGTTTTAACTCACTAAGTTGATTATGGGTGTCCAATTAGGAACCCAGTTATAGCCAAAGTGCAGTCTCAAGGTGGGACATGTGCTGATGGGTCCCAGTTAAGATGGGACAGCAATATGTGAAACACCCTATGTGGTTAAATGTTTATTAAGGCTTACATGATTTATTACTTTATTTTTAATAATATTATGTTGTTAGTTGGAGACCACTTTTGTGGTCAATTAGCAGTACCTTTGTGAGAGCGAATTGAACACGTTACATAATTAGTAGGTTAATTAACAACTTCATATAATTATATTGGACCACTTATGGGGCCCATGGGAGACATAGACAAATACCCATTTAGGTTTGTGATAGTTTTAATACAGTTTAACAAATAGTAGGGGTATAATCGCAAATTAGTAAAACTGGTGGTGGTTTCATTATAGATGAAGGATAACTTATATAAGCATGACACCTAAGGAGGTGACACACCATCACCTTTATCAAACTTTCGGCCAAAAAATGTTCAGAGATATACGAGAATTGCGACGGAACGACATGACGCTCTCGACGCCGATTGACGCGCTTAACGACGTCAGTTTTCAAAACAAGCTACATATTCGGACTCCTGGAGGTAAGTCTAACCTGTTAATAACAATTTTTTTAAGTTTTGTGACAGTTTTTCCGAGACCCATTTTGGGTGTTTAGCTCAAAACTTGTAATTTATGTATAGGATTTGTACCTGGTTCTTAGTAGGGCTTTAACCTCACAATTAGGGGCGAAACCCAAGAGGTGATGTTAATTTTGATATTTGGATAATTTCCATATTGAGTTCATTTGTTATGCCAAAGCATGCCTAATTTGCATAATTTAATTTATTTAGTTTATTATTGGGCAAAATTCATGTGGTAAAATTAGGCCCAATTAATTTGTGAAAGCACGGTGTAATGATTAAATTAGCATGTTGAGTTGCCTATTTGGGTCAATGGAAATTGTTAGTTCTATACCACCATGAGGTAATCTTTGTGGTGACGACCACGGCCGCTAGAGGCCTATAGGACCGTACGTGTGAGGACGTGGGTCATGACTAGTCACTTGCGCTTGGGGAGTGGAGCCGCGGGCTAGCCGGTAGTGGTGGGAGTGAACTAGTAATTTCCAAAGACTATAGTTCTTTGTAATATGTTGAATTGAGCGTGTTTATTATCCATGTTCATGATTTGCATTGCTCACAAGCATATAGCTTATATATTGTAGTGGTTATTGAATAACCATCGTAGGTGTTCAAAGTGGAGCTCAAAAGGAAAAGAAATGGAATTGGTGAGTATTCATGGGCGTGGGATTATAATTGAATTCATATTTAATAGATTTATATTCAATAAGTAAAATTAGTGGAATATTGTAATCAATTATTTATTTGAGTTTGTGTAATAAAAGGATAGCGACTTAAATTCCTGTAATATGGGGGACGTATTATATTGGTTGATTTTGGGCTGAGGTTGTACTTTTTATACCTTGCTTGAGTTGGGTTAGGACGATGAATCGGAGTTATACTCAAAGAATTTGATATAAATTGGATTTAGTATGTATACTTTCCTTAACTTGTTTAAACGGTGGGAATGAACCCATGGAGTCCAAGTTTTCGATGCTTAAACGTTTTTACATGTTTTGGAAATGAATTTCGTTAAGGTGTGTTTGGATGCATGTTTGTAAAATCCTTTGAAAAATGTTTTAAAAGTGTTGGATTCATGAGTCAAAACATTTACTATGTTTTTACGAAACTCTAATGACTTGGAACTTGCCTTGGTGGCGTGTCACGTGTCCTAGAATCGTATGTGCGGTTCTGGGGCGTAACATTTAGTGGTATCAGAGCAATAGGATAGAAACTTGGGTACGAGAGACAACGACTTGAGAGTGACGTGCACGTTACGTTATGAGATTGCATATAAAAATTTGTATATACATGAGATACATTTGACATGGCATATAATTGCATGTCGATGCATGAATAAGCATGTAATGCATGTAGAATAATATTTTGCATTAGTATTATGAGGCATGTCGCGGTATACATTTCGATATGCTTGGGGATGAGGAAATATTGGATTGTGAGGTGAAACTGAATTATGGAAAATATTCTTATTATAAGTCAAAACAGACATAATTGAACCAAGAAGGACGGTATTGGATTGGTATGAAAATGGAAGTTTTATTTTGAGGAATTGATATAATTTTATTATCATGTGATATTGGTTGTATAGGTTTAATGGTTAACGACAAAAGAGTTTTGTTTGGGGTTCTTGTAAAGTAACCCCGAGAAGTGTAATTGTGAGGTTGATAAGGGTATTGGATATTGTCAGCAATGGTAAAGATAAGATGAGTAAATTCTGAACTCTAAATAAAGAATTGAGTTAGTTAAATCGGAACAGTTATTGATAATATAGTAATATTATGGGAGATTGGCTCAAGGCAAATTTTTGAGTATGGGGTATGGTGTTGGGTACGGACTTCTTTTCCTGAATATTATTGTGAAGTGAATTGTGAACAATATGGGTGAAGATTATTTACTATCTTTTGGCAGTAATCGGGATATTTAGATCTCTCTATTTTTAACGGGTCATCTATTGTTAGTTTGACTTTCAATGTCAAATCTATGATTATGAATATTCTAGATTTCTTGGGATGTTGCTATTGTGGATACAAAGAATAGCTACTCAGCTATCGTTATTTGTTTCTCATTTCTTTATATGGGACTTCTATTCTTTTATTCACTTGGTTATCCATTAAGCTAGAAATATTATATTCCTATTGTGGGTTGAGCAGAGCATTGATCAGTTTTCAGCGGAAGGAATATTCTTTCAGTTTTATGGCATTCTGTATTAAAATGAGTAGTTCTGTGCATATGGAAAGTTGGAAACATCTATATTCTGAAGAGGGTTAATGAAAGGTATTCTGAGAAATGAGTACGCATTATTACTAAGTTGTTCAGAAATTGAATTATCGAGTGCCTTTGTGATTTATTAGCAAGTTGTATAGTGAAAGACTATAAGTCTCGATTTGGTGGAAGAAATTAACAAATACTATTTTCTGGGATATTCGGAATAATTTATGGGTTTATGAATTTATAGAAAAGGGGAAAACTACGTCAAGGAATATATGGAAAGATTGTCAAGGTGATCAGGTATTCGGGAGTTTATATATATTCATTATGTTTTGATGAGGAATCTCTCAACATTGAGTTAATTTGTTTCCAATCTATTGGGCATTCTTATTATTATTTCTCCTATGAGTGGAATATGTTAATTTCCAATTAACCGCAGGTTCAATATTGTTGATTATTCTATACTATGATAGGGTATGGATTTATCAGATATTGAAGAAAATGTTTATCTGGGATTTCTACATAAACTTAAATACGGGAAATATTGGGTCAGAATCTAAAAATGTATCTACAGCAAAAGAAGATATTGTGGTGTTTTTTGTTATATCTGCTAGATGCATTGACTAATAGAGGATATTAAGTTATTGGTGGGTGATATTAGAGATTCAGCTGATATCGCATGTACGATATTGAATGATATTTGTATAGTCGGATGGATTAGACATGGAATGAGAATTATTTGAAAAAGAGATGTACTTAGTCGAATGTATTGCTGTGAGTAGTTATGGTTTAATTATAAGAACAAGGATGAAATGATAAGAACGAGTAAATAGTATTGCGAGTGGGAAGTCTACTTGATTTGTTATAATGGACGTGAAAATTTATTGAAGTTGATTGATAATTGGTCAACTTTAATAAGGGAATTAGGTGGAGGATGATAAATAGATTGTGTGTGAAGACTTGATGTGGTCACTATCGATATGTTATGATGATGCTTGGAGCAACAGAGCAATGATCAGGTGTATAAATTGTATGAACTGAGTATACGTGATATGTCAGAAGAGTTTTGAATTACAGTATTAACAACACATTTTTGGTTATTTTGGAGGTTTGGAAGCTGGGTATGATTTGATATTGCAGAAGCTATGAGGAAAGAGGCAATGTGGAATGACTAAAGAGGTAAAAGTTTGAATTGACAAGTGTTGTGTCCTCAGCATTGTATGTTAAAGGGGTTTCTTTGAATTCACGGATGTTAGAAGTTATGGTGTCATGAAGAGGTGGTTTTCCTAAAACTACTATGGTTATTTTGAAGGTAAACTATACACTATTTTTTTTTATTTACTAAATTATAAAATTATGTATTGATTTTAAATTGCTAATTAAAAGTTGATTTTGTTGGAAAGGTCGTAATTTTGGTTACTTACTCTATCTTTAAAATTTTGAGAAACATTTTACGATTGTTGGGAATGATTTTAAGTATAACATACTTTAGTACATTTAAATTGTGAAATATGGACTGAACTTCAAAAAAAATGTGGTAAGGATTTGTGGTTAATTAGAAATTGACTAGTCGCTATTGGGGGTCGGTTTGAAATCTATCTTGAATGATGATAGCGGGAAAAATGTTAGTGTGGAAAGAAGTTATAGTTGAGTAAATTCAGAAGTACGAAATAATTTCAAGAGTTAAAAAAAAAAAATTGATCTGTAATGGTATTGATTTTGATTGTTTTATTGAAGACTAAGGGGTTTGATATGAATGAATTGAAGTATACATTGGAATTTGAGTTTTGTGTATGGGTATAAAATGACAGGGAAATTGTATATCTCTATGAAAATCTATGATCAGAACTATTTGATATGTGCTTGGATTTATTAGCCGCTATTTTGTTGGATTGAAATATGATAGTATTAATTAGAGAAAGAGGGGGGGAGAGAGAGAGAGGAAAAGGCTGGAACTTATATTGATTACAAGAGGAGAAAGAAATTGGGAATTATACAAGAATTGATTAGGATGTGCATATGGGAATGCTACAAGTGTGGGGATTATTCAAGAAAGATTGATTTGAGAATTGAAGTTATTTTGGAAACAAAAGAAATGTAAAGATTGATATTATAACTCGTATAATAATGCTATGGCATGAAGTGAAATGAGCAGTTATGAATAGTGTGCTGAGATGTTCAACTTATTAAAAAAAAAAAAAGGGGGGGGTAATACTACAGACTGCAACACTGTTCTGATTTCAATGGTACTCGGTGAATGTTGTAAAGGGTTTCGTAGAAAAATTGCTAAAACTATCGAGTTCAAATGACGACATGCAAGTAGTTGGGAATGAATGAAACAAATTAGTGCACCGTCATTGGATGAGATTGAAAATTGTTGAATGCGCGAAAGGAGATAATGTGATTACAATGAGTGTTGGGTTCTTTTGTGTTAAATGGGGAAATAGTTGAGATATATCGAAGTATTTGACTTGAAAGAGATAATCTGAATCTCGAGGGATGTATCGTGAGTGTGTAATCTTGATTCGAAGTGTGCTCGGAAGCAAATGCCTATTGTTGATAAATTTAGCATATGATGATAGTTTTATGGGGTATCATAATGGTGTCTTACAAGAAACACCGGTATAAGAAGCGATAGTTTATCAATTATATTTATTGCTAGAGGTGATTAACGTGTGTGATGAGTTGTATGTGTCGATATTATGACACTATTGATTGAATTTGAGCTATGCGATGGTATGCGAATCATTGAGGAATCCAAAGGGAAATGCGTTATATGGAGTATGTAGTTGAGTTCTTAAATGCAGAAGATCAAATATTGTAGAACAAATTGTTCTCTTAGTTACAGAGTGAGAAAGTCATGTGGGGAGGAAAATATGATATATGAGAAATAATCGGTTCTATCTGAACTTTGTGATATGACGAGTTTGGGGACAAACTCATTTTTAAGGAGGGGAGAGATGTAACACTCGTTGCCGCGGTTTATTTTAATCATATTTAGTATGCATTATTAATTATATAATAATATTGAAAATTTTATGTGATGTGGGTTTTGACCCACTAAATTGATTATGGGTGTTCAATTAGGAACCCAGATGTAGCCAGAGTGGCAGTCTCAAGTTGGAACATGTGTTGATGGGTCCCAGTTGAGATGGGACAGCAATATGTGAAACACCCTATGTGGTTAAATGTTTATTAAGGCTTAAACGATTTATTATTTTATTTTTAATAATATTATGTTGTTAGTTGGAGACCACTTTTGTGGTCAATTAGCGGTACCTTTGTGAGAGCGAAATGAACACGTTACATAATTAGTAGGTTAATTAACAACTTCATATAATTACATGGGACCACTTATGGGGCCCATGCAAGACATAGACAAATACCCATTTAGGTTTGTGATAGTTTTAATACAGTTTAACAAATAGTAGGGGTATAATCACAAATTAGTAAAACTGGTGGGGGTTTCATTATAGATGAAGGATAACTTATATAAGCATGACACCTAAGGAGGTGACACACCATCACCTTCATCAAAATTTTGGCCAAAACATGTTTAGAGATATACGAGAATTGCGACGGAACAACGATGATGTTCTTGACGCCGATTGACGTGCTTGACGACGTCAGTTTTCAAAACAGGCTACATATTCGGACTCTTGGAGGTAAGTCTAACCCGTTAATACCAATTTTGTTAAGTTTTGTGACAGTTTTTCTGAGACCCATTTTGAGGGTTTAGCTCAAAACTTGTAATTTATGTATAGGATTTGTACCTGGTTCTTAGTAGGGCTTTAACCTCACAATTAGGAGCGAAACCCAAGAGGTGAGTGATGTTAATTTTGATATTTGGATAATTTCCATGTTGAGTTCAATTGTGATGCCAAAGCATGCCTAATTTGCATAATTTAATTTATTTAGTTTAGTATTGGACAAAATTCATGTTGTTAAATTAGGCCCAATTAATTTGTGAAAGCACGGTGTAATGATTAAATGAGCATGTTGAGTTGCCTATTTGGGTTAATGGAAATTGTTAGTTCTTTACCACCATGAGGTAATCTTTATGGTGACGACCACGACTGCCAGAGGCCTATAGGACCGCACGTGTGATGGCGTGGGTCATGACTAGTCACGTAGGCTTGGGGAATGGAGTCGCGGTTTAGCCGGTAGTGGTGGAAGTGAACTAGTAATTGCCAGAGACTATAGTTCTTTGTAATATGTTGAATTGAGCGTGTTTATTATCCATGTTCATGGTTGGCATTGCTCATAAGCATATAGCTTATATATTGTAGTGGTTATTGAATAACCATCGTAGGTGCTCAAGGTGGAGCTCAAAAGGAAAAGAAATGGAATTGGTGAGTATTCATGGGCGTGGGATTATAATTGAATTCCTATTTAATAGATTTATGTTCAATAAGTAAAATTAGTGGAATATTGTAATCAATTATTTATTTGAGTTTGTGTAATAAAAGGATAGCGACTTAAATTCCTATAATATGGGGGACGTACTATATTGGTTGATTTTGGGCTGAGGTTGTACTTTTTATACCTTGCTTGAGTTGGGTTGGGACGATGAATCGGAGTTATACTCAAAGAATTGGATATAAATTGGATTTAGTATGTATACTTTCCTTAACTTGTTTAAACGGTGGGAATGAACCCATGGAGTCCAAGTCTTCGATTCTTAAACGTTTTTACATGTTATGGAAATGAACTTCATTAAGGTGTGTTTGGATGCATGTTTGTAAAATCCTTTGAAAAATGTTTTAAAAGTGTTGGATTCATGAGTCAATACATTTACTAATATGTTTTTATGAAACTCTAATTACTTGGAACTTGCCTTGGTGGCATGTCACGTGTCCTAGAATCGTATGTGCGGTTCCGGGGCGTGACAAGCCTTCGCCTTAAAAATTAAGAAGATTGATGTTTTGGGGAACTCGAATCTATTAATATCGCAAGTGAGGTGTGATTGGAGAATAAATCATGAGAAATTAAGACCTTACCATGAATACCTGGAAAGCCTGAAAATGCAGTTCAGAAAAATCTCATTCTATTACCTTCCTCGTGAGGAAAACCAACTAGTCGATTCTTTAGCAACCTTGGCTTCGATGATCCAAATCCCTATAGGAGTTACCATGATTCCCCTATCCATAGAAGAAAGAAATCGGCCCTCATTCGAGACAATGGCAACCATTGAAGGATGAGAGGAGACAGAAGTGTCATGGTATGTGGATGTTTGGAGTTTTATTGAAAGAGGAGAGTACCCTGAAGGGGCTTCAGAAAAGGATAAGAAGGCAGTTCGGAGGTTTTCAGCTCAATTTTTGATTTATGTAGGAAAGCTGCAGAAGAAGTCCTATACCGGTTATAACCTAGAATGTTTGCATGGGAGAGAAGCAAGAAGGATGATGGAAGAAATGCGTGAAGGAGTTTGCGGGTGACACATGAGCGGACACATGTTAGCCAAAAAGATAATTCGGCAAAGATACTTTTGGACAACTTTGGATAAGGATTGTTGTGAGTATGTTAGGAAATGCCATAAATGTCATATCCACGCAAACCTTATGCATACCCCACCTTTCCAACTTTATAGCATGACCACCCCCTGGCCATTCTCCATATGGGGTATTGATATCATCGGTGAAGTAATTCCAAAAGCCTCCAATGGACACCGGTACATAATTGTGGCGATAGATTATTTTACCAAGTGGGTGGAAGCAACGTCATATGCAACATTAAAAGCTAAGGATGTGGTGAATTTTATCAAGAAGAACATAGTTTGCAGATATGGGGTCCCGAATGAATTCATTTATGATCATGGTAGCCATTTCCAAGGAGAAGTTATCCCACTCTTAGAGAAGTATAGGATCACCCACCATCAATCTTCCCCATACAGACCCCAAACAAATGGAGCAGTAGAAGCCGCAAACAAGAATGTAAAGGCGATCCTAGGAAAAATGATAGATACATATAGGGATTGGCATGAGAAGCTACCATTTGCTTTGTGGGGATACCAAACTTCCATAAGAACTTCAACGGGGTCTACACCGTATTCATTAGTCTATGGGATGGAAGTCGTTCTCCCAGTGAGGTCGAAATACCATCTTTAAGAGTTTTGGCAGAGTGCGAGGTAACGGAAATTGAGTGGCTGCGGGAAAGATATAAGGGATGTTACTTGATGAAAAGAGATTGGCTGCTATAAATCACACTCGAGGATATCAGAAAGGATAGCTCGTGCTTTAAACAAGAAAGTTCACCCAAGGGAGCTTGCTGAGGGCGACCTGGTCCTCAAAGAACTTAAAGCGCCTGTTTATGACCCCCGAGGAAAATTCAAACCTAACTGGGTCGGACCATATATCATTAAGACACTCCTCTTCGGAGGAGCTGCCTATCTTATGGACCTATATGGATTTGAGTTTAAACAACCAGTCAACCTTGATCACCTCAAGAAATATTTTGCTTGAAATCTTATATGTCAAAGCCTCCAGAGTTGATGAACTACGCTTCACTTGATTCCCGATAGGGGATACGTAGGAAACCTGCTCGGTTCGATCACATAAAAATAATCTTGCCTAAAAGGCATTTCCCTTCTGACTTTAGATGAACTACTACGGACCTGATACCCATTCGGGGAGAAGTAGGCGGGCTCACAAGGACCTCGGTCCAAATAAAACCCAACTCTTGATAAAATCCAACATCCTGAGTTCCCCTATACAGAAATAGGGGCAAATGTGCATTTGCCCAGAAAAAGAATCAAAGCCCCAAGACTAAGGGCAAACTTCCTTTGTTAAACCGAAGAACCTAGATAATATCTAAACTCATTTCTGGATCTACTGGCTGTCAAAATATGTATTATGAGGAAACAAATGAGGATTCGTGGTAGAGAATTATTAAAACTAAGGTCAAACTTCATTTGCTAAACCGAAGAACCTAGATAATATCTAAACCCATTTCTGGATCTACTGGCTGTCAAAATATGTATTATGATCAAACAAATAAGGATTCGTGGTATAGAATGATTAAAACTCTAAAGCAAAACTCAAAAGTAAAGTAATAAAAGCTAAAAGAGACATTAAGAGGAAAATTTTCATAATCTGAAAAGATTGGAGAAGTGCAAACTTTGATTTAATATGTTTATAACATTTTTTGGATACAAGGAAAAATCTTTTAAATGAGAATGCATCACATAATTCAAAATAAAAGTGCAGTCAAAGTAAGTGGGATTTGTCAAAGTTTTTCAGGAGTTAGAATCTTGTTGTTGTTTCTTTACTTCTGCATGTCCAGTTGTGAAGCTACCTCCCAACCAAGGTTTAAATCTCGAAGAGGTACTCGATAGTAGGAACAATCGAAGCAGGGACCCTTTGGAAGGGAGCAGACACTCTATCATGCCAAACCTCAACAAAGAGCCTCTTGGTAGAAGGGTGTAGGGCGAAACTCCTCGAGAAATCTGCAGTAATAGCATCCGGAACATCCTAAAGCAACCCGAAATGACGGACTACCCAACTAGGGATGTAAAAAGTGGTGGCACAAAGATCAAGCAACCAAACCCCTGGGCGTCCGGGAAGTCGTACTGTGACAGAACAGTAAGACCATCGGGGGCATACCCAATAGATATCCTCATAACATAGGCTCTGAAGCCAAGCGAGCCAGCCGTCAACCATGAGAGATGGGCAACGAATATCCAGGCGATCGTAGGAGAGCAGTCTCCCAGGGAGAGGGTAAGTGAAAAGGCCCAGAGGCTCCGAAAGCCAAACCTGAAGGACATGGAGAGCCCCATGTGAAAGCATGACCCCGATAGCATAAGCATGGTCGAGACCTAATAGAGTCTCCCCGAGGACTAGCATAACCGCACTCCTCATCTCGCGGAGACCACAAACAATGGGGATGAGGATGTCCGTAGAAGACTGAAATAGGAAATGGGATAGCATAGCCAGAGAAAGGGCGTTGAGTCTGATGATCTGATACCCTCCATCATCCGGATCTCCAATGGGGGCGTAGACGGAGGAGAGGCAGTCAAAATCAATGTGACGATCACAAATAAAAGAGCTAGTTGCACTGCAGGAAACATGAAGAAGAGTCGCTAGATCTTGAACATACCCTACCTGTATTTGGGGGATAATCAAATCAGCATAAGGACTGGTATGGAGATTGCGCTAAATTCCTCGAAGAGTGGACAAACCTCCTCATGACTGAACCGAAAGACATGAAAAGAGGGGTCCCAACATGTGATAGCAACCCGAAGTAAGCTCTCATCTAGAGTCATATAGCAGAAAGCAAAAAGGTCCATCAATCTGTGGAACTTGAAGTTGAGTCGGTCAATACCAGAAAGAGAATCCATCCACGGGTATAGAATGTCAGAACTTATGGGAGTCATGATGAATGAGAATGAATATGGAAGAAGAGTTTGGGTAAGGAGAAAGAAAAGAAACCTTAGGAATTTCAAATGAACATAAAAAAAAGGGGGGGGTGGGGATGGCACCTTATATAAGGAAAAGGGCACAAACTGGCACTCGATGAAAAGCGACGGCACTCACTGAGTGCCGACCGGCAATTACTAAGTGTCGTGCGGCACTCAGTGCATGTCGTGCAGCACTCAGTGAGTGCCGGTCATCCTCTCTGAGTGTCGGCCAAGGTTTAAATGGTTCATGGATCAGTTTATAACTTGAATCAGCCCAAACCTGCTATAGACCGGTGCGCTCAGATGAGATCCTGGCATCTTCCCTCGATAGTGTCCCAGGACAGATCCCAAGGAGCACACTTTAGGGAAAACTAAGACTTCCTCACGCGATCCAAGAGACAAAGAATCGCCACCTAATTTTTTTCGGGAATTAGGAAACCCAAGTTTGACTCTCCCAAAATTGAATAAAGTTACACGTCCTTCATTACCAAAAACTAGGTTCGGGGGTCTTGGTACTAGAGGGGAAGGAGCCCAAGAAGGACTAAAGCACCCCCTCCTCGCCCTACCAAATAGTAGTTTTTGATTCAAATATCCTTGTTCTTAATTCATAATTGGTGTTGTTTCCTTAAATATGCTAGATATATATACATGTCAAAAGGGAACATCTTATGAAAATTATTTCAAGACATTAAGTCAAGTAGTAATCGGATGCACATGCAATATGAGAGAGAAGTATACTCACAGTGGCTAGTCCTGCCCGGGACCGATGCAAATAAAGGAAACATGTCATGATATGCAAAAGAGAACGAGAAGACTTACATTGGTTGACTCTAGCAGAGTCGCAAAAGGAAAAAAGGAAGGAAACGTGTAATGCAATCATGTAACAATCCTAGATAAGATGTCTTTAACAAATAATCATATAAATGGAGACTATCCTATAGGAATTTGTGTCGTTGAAATAAAGTTGTAAACCTAGAAAAATTCTAAGAGAATGGATAGAGAAGGTACACGATACATGGGCACTAAGCCACATGTAGACGAGGCAAGCTCACAAATCGAAGTTCAGATCCACGGCATTCAATTCCCTGCACTAAGACACCAAGGAATACCCCAGCATTGAAAAAACACAAGCAAACAAATAATATGCATGAAAAACAAATAGAAAATGTCATCAATATATTAATCAAATTTCCAGATTCAGCAACCTCTAATGAATCCTATCAAAAGTGGCCTTAAACATAAGCTGGGTTAAAACCCTTCTACAGAAAGTTAGATACATGTCTTAGGGAACTTCTCCAAAAAGTAGAACCTCTTTACCATTTTTGATGTTTGAGAAATGAGAGTTTTGGAAACAGTGGATCAGGATTGTCTATTGTTCTTGTAAAAATCATAATTAATTCTACAAAAATCATGTGAAGCTCTATTGGTGTCAAAAGAAAGCTATTTCACTATAGTATATGAAAACAATAATCCCATAGATATGTCATGATCTTAAGGTTTCTGAAAAGTTGTTTTAAACAGACTCTGTTATTCTAGAAGTTTGATGTCATTTGACAAAAGAATGTAAAATACAATAGAAGCATAATAGAAATTCATGAATTGTGTTAATCAAGTAGATCAAAGTTTTTGTCCTCTCATCCATTTATCCTAGATGATTTCTAAACCAAGTTTTATTCATCAATTGTTGTTGAGTGATCAAGGTATGACCATGTTGTATACATAATCATAATTGTAGTTAAACTTAGAAAACTCCAGAATAGTAGTATCAACTTCGAACGCTTAGAAAACGATTTTAACTCGATCGTATGCTCAAGATTTTACATTGGCATATAGATACATGAGTTAGGAATCATCCCCAAAAAAGCAGAACATCAATAACTATTATAGATTTTTTAAAATTCAAGTACAAAGAGACTATGTTCAAATCTGTCAACCGATTTCTCAATAATTTCTAAAAATATCATATGGATCCTAGAAGTTCTCAAAACGGACCGGATGAAAGCTAATTCAGTTTACCCAAAAAATTTAAAATCCATCAAACTATGGGTTTTGATGGACCAAATCTTATGGACAAAACCAATCTGTTTTGCTGAATTTTATCTAGTTTATTTTAAAGTGTGAGGAAAATATCATAGGTGTTGATTGAAGTTTATTTAAAGATCAAACTCATAGATCCACTTAATTCACATAATTCCCAATCAATTTAGCCCTCAAGTTCTATGAAGAAGTTTAGATCATGAATCAAAGGGACTTACAAATATTCTATTAGAGATGAATTTTAATAGGAATTCTAGGTAATAGAAATAATCCAGAGATGGGTATGAACATAGGAATCATCCCTCTCATAGATCATACTTCTAAACCATCATAGAATTCAAAATAGATACATATATATAATCATGTATGCATGAATCTAAAACTAGAATAAAAAGAGGAAATCAAAATTGAAAATCAATCTCTATTTATGAATTATCAACAAAATCAAAGAGATTTGAATCGAGCTATGTGAGTATGTGAAGAACAAGAGATAAAAAAGATGAGTGTTCTAATAAATAAAATAAAACTAAGCTAGATCCAAATCTTATAGATCTATATATATAAATTAGGAATTAGAGATGAATTATAGTGTTCACCTCTTGGAAGAATCTCAATTTTGCAATCAAAGTTGTATTGAGGATCTCCTTCTTCAAGTGTTCTTCAGGCACTCATCCATGGAAGTTGGGGGAGGCAATTGATGTTAAAATCATGATCTAATTACCCTAATATTAGGTTATCAAATTTTAATTCATAATTCTCTCTCTCTAGAATTCTCTCCTAATTGAAAGGATGTCCTCCCCTTGCAAGTATATTCAATTGTGTACTTAAAGCTTCTTCAAGATATTCCAAGGTGATATCATATGAGATGTATGAGATCTATGTATAGAGTTTTGAAGACTCAGCTCTTATGTTACATGGTTAAAACAGGATTTTTAGAGAGTAGAAAAGGGTTAAAATGGTCATTTCAGTGCCTAAACGCAATTTCCTCGCAGTGGGAACCTTCTGGAAGGGTCTGGAACCAGAAAAACATGATAGAGAACACACAATGTAGGTGGCAGTTATGGTGGGATCTGCCACCCCACTTTCCCAAACTGCCATTTGCTTTTTAGGTTCCCTTGGTTACCACCACAAGCCCTGTTTTAAGTTTTATATGCCCTACTTTTCCAGATTTTTGTAAAAATGCTTTTTGGTATCCGAAATCATCGGTTTACGTACCGTCAAAAAGATGTTGGATTGAACTTCAGTATAAAAATATTCCAGAAGGTTTTGAAATGAGAATTGAAGTCCAATTGAAGCCCGGAAGTCCTCCAAAACTTTCGTCGTCTTTTTGAAATCAAACGACTTCTTTTCCAAAATTACTTTTAAATGTGCGTCGATTTCAAATTTTCTTTGAAATTGAATCTCTGGATATCTAGAATATTGCATTTAGAACACTTAATGTTCATATAATCCTGAGTGGATATGAATTCTGCGAGACGATTTTGACAAAACCAGGATTTATGCATGAAAAAAAGGCTTTTTTCAGCTTAAAGTCACTAGAACCCCGTGGAATCTTGTACCTTCCACGGGGTACTTTTCATCATCGAATCCTCCAAGACATTGTCCATCGTAAATCCTATTAGTGTGGTCAAAATTGGGTGTCTATACCTACATCAAATTTTGAAAAGAATATCGCCATTCATCATTCAAACACCAATTCTCTTGCACCATTCATCAATAAGTAATAAAGGCATTCATATTTTGAGTAAGCAAGGAGAATAAGCCTGATACTCAAATAGTAATCAAGCATGAATATAAATAGAATCCAAAATTGGCATGCAGGCCACCATGCATGAATACTATCAATCCGCCTAAAATAAATCCATTAAAGAGAAAGAGTTTTAGAATTCTCGTCCTCACAGGGACATAATAAAATAGAAAAGGAGATGGATCATCCTCGTCGGCAACAAGGATTCCTTCTGGGTACCCGTGGAGTCGTCTGACTTCCCCTGGCTCCGCCATCACCACCGTCACCACCACCTTGATCACTGCCGCCAGCACCTCTAGGGAAACTGTCCCCCAACCCATTTGGAGCCCTTGCATTTGCCTCCTCATAGCATTGAGCTCCTCTTCCTGCACAGAAGAAGGATGATAAAATTCTTTTGAAACTCTGGATTTCAATTCTTTTAAAATTTTATGGGAGTTGATTCCTTCTCTAAAGGAAAATAAATAAATGAATATTCTATTAAAGAAAAAAGAAAAAAAAACAAAAGCATAATAAAAGAAAAAAGGGGGTCAGGAAATATACCATGGCTCTGAATTGGAGATCTGCATTGGCTCTTGCTCTATCAGCCTAAAAATTTAGAGTCAATAAGAATTAATGAGTAAAGCAGTTGAAGGAAATAAATGAATGTAGTGGTATTGAGACATACCCTCCATTCGCATCCATGAATCCAGTGTTGAATGGTATGTGCATATGATAGACCCTCTTCAGTGTAATCTCGAGGGACTATCGTATTGCAGAGGGATGGACGGGACATTCTGAGTACAAGGGGTCAGCTGGTACGTGGTCTCCTGGCCCATATGGACCATAGGAATGTTCCAGTTCCACTGTAGGAGAGTTGGAGGGTCAGCAACCCCGAGGACAAGCTGTAAAAAGAAATTTAAGCTATGCGAGTATTATTGCAAATATAAAAGGAAAAGTTTAAAAGAGTATAAAAGGAATGAAATACCTGTTACCCAGGTAACGTTCATAAGAGGAAAGTTGTGCATGAGGGAATTCAATCTAAAATTTGGGTAGCCGTCTGGACCATCCAAATGATTTGCAATGTTCTCCCCACCTAGAGCGACGACAAAGTCCTCGTGGTCTAAGGTCTCAGTGCTCCTCATGGTAGCAGGAGGAGCCCTCGGCACATAAAAGGCTGGGGCAGCAAGTGAGTGCCTAGTCACCCTCTCGCCAAGGTACCACTCCCTCACGCCTCTCCCACCATCAAGATCCTCATCCTGGAAAAACCTACAGTAGCTTGGATCTCTTCGCTAGCCTCTGGAAGGGCCGCCTCCCTAGGATTCCAAATCACATGGACCTCCCATAGATTGGTGAGGAGATTTCTATAGCTGACAAAGTCGTGGGCCCCAACCTTTTGGCCCGCTGCTCCCTTTCTCAATTTCAGGCCCTGAGGCATGATAGCGGCCTCACCATCTCTGGTACTGGGAGCCTTCATGCGAAGGTACTCATGAGACCATATCTGCAAAAGAAAAAATAATAATAATTAAAAAGAAAAGAGTAAGTCTAGTATTCGAAATGAAAATCAGAGGAGAGGGATGAAATAAAAAAAGAAGAAGAAAGGAAAGCGATGAAATATAATAATAAAAAGTGTTTTTACCTCCCAGGCTCTCCAGTACCCCCCAGTGGAAGGGGAGTTTCCCCTAGAGATATCACTCATGTGGTTATAAAGAGTAGCAAGCCCTGCCCCTCCCCAGTTATACTGGGATATGTGGTCAATGTTCGCAAGGGAGGCTAAGTACCTGACATTGATCCGGTCTCCTTTCGTGCTCATTAGTGAGCAACCCAGCATATACATGATGAAAGCCCTGACCATTTGCTCGTCAGTAAAGGTCTGGCTCCTGAAAGTGTCCATGAACCTTTTTGCGGGCACTATGAACTCTCCTAGATAAGCCCCATGCAAGTCAATAATCTGTTCATGATGAGTCGAGAGATCGTCATAACGAGCAACGAAAAGGCCACCAAATGGAATGCCTGTGAACATAGCAAAGTCCAGGGGAGTCATTGTCATCTCCCCAAATGGCATGTGGAATGTATTTGTTGTATCCCACCATCTCTCTGCAAGGCCTGAATATGGGTCATATCGTTTGAACTCTTCTCTAAAAGTAACACCAAGAGCCCAAATCCAGCATTGTTGATCACAGTTCTAATTTCATCAGAAAGCTCCTCATACCACCTCCGGCCGTGAGCCAAGCTCCCATGGCCTTTGAGGGCAGCCTCGTGTCTGCAAGAAATGGACAACAAAAAATAAAAATGAGAAAACAAGGAAATAGAATAGTTTCTGAGTCTAAGCGACTCAAATTCTTTGAAAATATTGATTTCTGAGTCTAAGCGACTCAACTCTTTGAAAGAAAATATTTTTGAGTCTGAGTGATTCAATTCTTTGAGAATAATGATTTTTGAGTCTAAGCGACTCAATTCTTTGAAAATAATGATTTCTGAGTCTAAATGACTCAAATTCTTTGGAAAAAATAATTTTTGAGTCTAAGCGACTCAATTCTTTGAGAATAATGATTTCTGAATCTCAGTGACTCAACTCTTTGAAAGAAAATAATTTTTGAGTCTAAGCGACTCAATTCTTCAAAAATAATGATTTTTGAGTCTAAGCGACTCAATTCTTTGAAAAAAAAAATAATAATAAATGATTTCTGAGCCTAAGCGACTCAATTCGTTGAGAATAATGATTTCTGAGTCTAAGCGACTCAATTCTTTGAAACAAAATAATAAAAAAATGATTTCTGAGCCTAAGCGACTCAATTCGTTGAGAATAATGATTTCTGAGTCTAAGCGACTCAACTCTTTGAAAGAAAATATTTTTTGAGTCTAAGCAACTCAATGTTTTGAAAGAAAAATAAAAGGGGGTTTCTTGGTTCCGTAACCATGGATTTTAAGATCATTAAGCATAGTCTATGCAAAATTTAAGTACCTCACAGGGTTGGTGCAACACTTAATAGCAATGGACAAATAGAACAATGAAATTCATAAGCATGCAAAATCAATGAATCCAAATAAGGCTAATAAGAAAAAGCACAATACCAAGCACTGAACCCAATCATGGCATTCCACCCAAGAAAATCAATTCAAAAAAAAGGGGGGGGGGGGGGGGTATCACAAATAAGATTGAGTATATCCAAATGCACAAGATTATGGGGGCATTCATACATGCATTGTGCGTCATACATTGCATTACATTGCATTGTTCATCATAAGAAATAAGAGGGTTTGGGAGTATACCAATCTATTGAAGGCTCATGCCGAGAGGTGCTCCCCGGGGTTGGCAAGTAAAATTGATGAGTTGTGGCCGGGGTTGGGCTTATATTTCTTCCTAGAAGGCCCATGAGAACCGAAACCAGTTGCCATTGTAAGAATCTACAAGCAAAAGAGAGAAGTTAAGATTCATATGAAGAAAATTGTGAGGGAAACATGAAAACAACGATGATTTTAAGCACAAGTCAAGTTTAAAATGCAAACTTGGCATTAAGGATTGGGCATACCTTGATTATTTGATGATTCTTGAGTAAGATATTAAGAGAGAAGAGAGTCTTAGAGAGAAAACTCGTGAAGAGAGAAGAAGAGAATGAAAAAGAAAGAAGAGAAATCAAGTTTTAAACACACTACTGGTCAGACCAATAGTCGATGAAAGGTCGTCGGCCCTTAGTGAGTGCCGCGCGGCATTACATGGAGTGTCGGCCAGCACTCAGGGAGTGCCGGTGCGCATCACTGAATGCTGCCTCGTGTGACAGGTAGTCCCTTCCCTCTAAATATTTTATATTTGTAATAGGGGTTTGGTTTGGTTTCTTCACATCCAAAACTTGTGAAAACACTAAACTTAACTACTAAGTGAGTTTAGAACTTACCAAAGCGTAAGGGGTTGTTTTGGTGTAAGCTTTTGAAGCTTAAGCTTCAATGAAACCACTCCCTTTTTCTCTTCTTTCCTCCTCTCTCTTCTGTCCTTCTTCTTCTCCTTCTTCTTCAGCTTCTTCTTCTTCTTCTTCTTCTTCTTCTTCTTCTTCTTCTTCTTCTTCTCTCTCTCTCTCTCTCTCTCTCTCTCTCTCTCTCTCTCTTATATAATATATATAAGTGTATATATATGAGAATGTGTGTATAGTGTATATCTCTCCCTCTCTAAGCTCTCTCACTATCAACACTCTTATCACACACGAATGGGCCTTGTATATATAGAGAAATGGAGCACAAGGTGGAAGCTTCCCCGTAAATTGGGGAGGAAGATCTTTTCATGTTCGGAAGCTTCAGTCGATTAAGTACAGGTCAGTCAGGTACAAGAGATTGAAAAAAGTTCAATCGATTAAGAAAAGGGAACACATCATAAATTATGTCGGCAGGGTTTCAAGAGATCAAAAAGGGTTCGATCGATTAAAACTTCACAACTTCAATCGATTGAGAATAGTTCAATTGATCAAAAGCTAAATTACAGGTATAGAAAAGGTATTCATACAGAATCTTATTTATTATATATACATAACAAAAATATAGGGTGTTACAGAAAACCTCTGCTATTGTAGTTATCAGTATCAGAGAATGTTATGGGATACATGTTAACCCAATAAGGAGATGAAGGGCATATAGAGAAAGCCATTTACTACTTGAGCAAAAGGATAATCGGATATGAGTTGAAGTAGTCTCCATTAGAAAAGACATGTTGGGCCTTGGTATGGGCCACCTGTCACCTTAGGCATTATATGTTAGCTTTCCCTGTCATCTTAATCTCCTGAATAGATCCTTTGAAGTATCTCTTTGCGAACCCAGCATTAACCATTTCTCAATGGAACTTGATGCTATCTAAATTTGATTTGACATATGCTATAAGTAAATTTATAAGAGGAAGGGTTGTTGCAGAGCATTTAACAGAACATTCGATAAATCAAAAAGATGAAGGAGAATTCATGTTCCCTGATGAAGAATTGATGGAGCTAAAGGAGGATGTGTGGAAGTTGTACTTTGATGGAGCCTTGAATCAGAAGGGTTATGGAATGGGGATCATCCTAGTATCCCCCGAAGGAGCTCATACTCCATTTTCCATTAAGCTGAAGTACACCTCCACCAGTAACACCATTGAGTATGAAGCATGCATCTTGGGATTAGAAGCTGCATGGAATTTAGAAGTAGAAAAGGTTAATGTGTTCAGGGATTCTAATCTGATTATATCACCAGCTCGAGGAGACTGGAAAGTCAGAGAAGAGAAGCTGAAATCTTATCATCAGAATCTTGATTGCTTATAAACTCGATTCCTTCAAATCACCTTCTTTTTTTTTGGCGAGAGAAGAAACCAACTGGCGGACTCCTTCGCTACTCTAGTCTCAATGATTAAAATCCCTGTGAGTGTCAGCATGACTCTATTGATGATTGAACAAAGATAAAGGTCATCCTATAAAATGATCGAAGAAATAGAAGAAGAAGTACTTCCATGATACGCTGATGTATAGAACTTCATTGAAAAGGGAGAATACCCAAAAAGTGCATCTGAGAAGGATAAGAAAGCCATAAGAAGGTTTTTAGCATAGTTCATGATCAGTGGTGGAAGTTTATTGAAGAAGTCATATAATGGGTTCAACCTGACATGTTTATATGGGAACAATGCAAAGAGGATGATGAAGCAAATTTATGAAGGAGTATGTGGTCCCCATATGAGTGGACACATATTGGCTAAAAAGATCATTAGATAATGGTATTATTGGACCACTATGGACAAAGATTACTACGAGTATGTCAAAAGTGCCATAAGTGTCAAATCCATGCTAATATGATGCACATGCCACCATCATTGTTGTACAACATGACACTCCTTGGCCTTTCTCAGTTTGGGGAATAGATGTTATTGGAGAAGTAACCCAAAGGTGTCAAACGGACTTCAGTATATCCTGGTAGCAATTGATTATTTTATGAAATGGGTAGAAGAAGAATCCTACGTGACTCTAAAGGCTAAGGATGAAGCTAAGTTTATCAAAAAGAACATAATCTGCCAATATAGAGTCCCTCATGAATTGATATCAGATCATGGCAGCCATTTCCAAGGGGATGTTTTGGAACCATTGGAGAAGTACAAGATTATGCATCATATGTCAGCACCTTACAGGCCACAACCAAATGGGGTAGTTGAAGTAGAAAATAAGAATTTAAAAATGATTTTAAGGGAGATGACTGATACTTTCTGAGATTAGCACTAGAAGCTACCTTATGCTATGTACGAATACAGAACATCTATCAGAACATTTACATGAGCAACCCCTTATTCCTTATCTTACGAAATGGAAGTAGTACTACCAGTTGAAGTAGAAATTGTGGCTGAATCCGAAATATAAGAATTTGATTGGCTAAGAGGCAGATATGAGTGTTAACGCTACTCAATGAGAAGATTGGCAGCTATTGCCATGTGCATGTTTACTAAAGAAGAATAACTCGATCATTCAACAAGAAGGTTTGCCTAAGGAAACTAGTCGAGGGTGACCTTGTGCTTAAGGGACTTAAGGTACCTATTTATGATCATAGAGGAAAGTTTAAACAAAATTGGGTTGGTCCGTATATCATTTAAAAGCTTCTTTCTGGAGGTGCAACATATCTAGTAGATTTGGATGGAGTTGAATTTAGTCAGCCAATCAATGTTGATCGTCTAAGAAATATTATGCTTGAAACCCCTTTTCTTTTAAGACATCCAGACAATCAATGGGATTCTGTATAATTTTGTGACACCCGCTCTCGCGACTATATTATTATTATATCTATCATGCATTATTAATTATACATTAATATTTGAAATGCATTTGTGATGTGGGTTTTGATCCACTGAATTGATTATGGTTATCCGTTTGGGAAACCAGATGTGGCCAGCGTGGCAGTCCTCGATTGGGACATGTGTTGTGAAGTCCCTACGTAATGGGACGGTGATGTGGAATCACTTTATGTGCTATGTGTTATTAAGGGCTTACATGAAATATTTTATTATGTTGTTTTATATCATGTTAGTTAGTAGGGACCACTTCTGTGGTTGGTTTGGAGTACCTTTATGGGTGCAAATTGTACACGCTACATCATTAGTAGGTTAATTAGTAACTTCATAATATTATGTGGGACCACTTATGGGACCCATACAAGATATAGACAAACACTCATTTAAGTTTGGGATAGTTTTAATATGGTTTCATAACTAGTAGGAGTGTAATGTATTAAATCAGAACTAGTGGGGAGGTAAGTGTAATATGGAAAAGTTAGATTTACTTGTTGAGAGACATGTGTCAACTATGACACATGCCATCTTCAATTCCTTCTTTTTCATTGCGCCAAGAGTAACAGAGGGAGAGAAAAAATTGAGTTTTCAACGGATCGTTTCAACGCTAATTGTTGCACCGTTTATTAGCCAATTGCAATTCTGATTATATATTCGGACCCCTGGAGGTGAGTCTACCACATAGATACCAAATTGGTTAAGTTTTGTGATAGTTTTTCTGCGACCCCCTTCGAGAGTTTTGCTTAATCTGTAATTTTGTGATAGGATTTGTATCCGGCGATTAGAGGGTTAATAATCTGGGAATTAGAAGCAAATTCTACGAGGTGAGTGATACTACTTGGGTATTCAATGGGTTTATACCCTATTTTGCTTCTTTTATATGCTAAGCACGTATAATTGTATAACTTATCTAGTTTAGTCAATGTTGGGCAAATTCATGTGGTTAATTAGGCTCAACTGTATGTTCAATGCATGGTGTGATGTCTTTTATGTGGGCATGTTAAGTTGTCTATTTGGGTCAATGGGGTACTTGTGCTGGTCATCATGTGTGTTGGATATCGGGCCGCCAGAGGCTTTTAAGTACTTCACGTCTAAAGGAAGAGGCGTAGGTGCCTACTGGTTACATGGATTCAGTGGTGGAATCGCAAATTGGGTTGTGAGTGTCAGCACATGTTTTCCCGATGACTATACTTATATGTAGTGTGAAGGATTATGACTTATTGTTGATCCATGTTTCCGATTACTATCATTCACTAAGCAAATAGCTTATATATTGTAGTGGTTATTGAATAACCATTGTAGGTGATCATGCCGGAGAAGACCTGAAAAAATGATTCGACGAGCGTGGGCGAGAACGAGTTGTGGAGTAGTTTTATGTTGGTTTATGTTTTATGTCAAGACTTGTAGAACTTCTAATATGTTGTATCGCATCTTAGTTTGGAATTAGTAAGTTATAATAACTTCATTTGGAGACTTATGTTAGCCGTGTTTACATTAACTCGTGTTTATACAAGTTGTTTATGGAGGCTTTAATTGGGTTCTGCAGGGGTTGTGTATGTTTGGTTCAATTTTTGGTTTAAAACTTATGTTGCTGCAGAACTTGGCTTTGCTGTCAAAAGCAGTCGATTGTACCTTAAGCCAGTTGAATGGATTCATGTGTGTAAAATGAAGTTCAGGTTTTCGTTTTCCCAAACCAGATGACTGGAAATGTCTTTATAGTCGACTGGATCTCCATTTTCAAAATTGAGCTCTTTGGAACATGAATATAGTCAACAGTACTAGTCGACCAAACTTGACACCACCCTCTGTAAACTTAGTCGACCAGACATGACAGTCAACCGGATTGCATCTTTTGAGATTTCATGCTCTCTATAGTTTCCAAACCAGTCGACTGGGTCCCCAATCAATCAACTAGATCTCTGATTTCAAAATGTAATGTTTTTGTAAGTGTTTAAATGGGAAAACTTTTATAATCCTATATTTTGTGGTTCTTATTGAATACCTCTAGGAGTATTGTGTGCCTTGGTGGCATGCCATGTGTCATAGAGCCATATAGGTGGTTCCACAGCGTGGCATTTAGTGGTATCAGAGCAATAGGCTTAGAAACTTGGGTACGAGAGACAACAACTTGAGAGTATGTGTTATGTTGAACATGTAGCTAGATTTGTACATGCATATGAGTCGTAGTTGCCATGTTGTGATGTCGTAACATGAACATTACGTGATATATTGGCATAGCACGCATTGAATTCATGCAAATTTTATTGACGAGTATGAAATGGATCAGAACCGGGAATGTTCCCCTTACTCGAAAATGGACCATTTGGAGGATGTGGTGAGTAATTTCGTGAGAGCTGTCAATGATAGAGTACCGACCGGTGAGATTGGACCTACGAATCCACGATAATGGGTAACATGGAGTAATTCAGTAATTCTACAAGAGGAAACCAAGCCAATTTGGTCCTTACCCATCACAAGCTGATCATTTGATGATGGACATGAACTGGATTTTCTGAGCGGTGGATTATATGGATGATGAGAAGATCACGAGTGCAACTGACACTCTGAAGGGTGAAGCTCAAAACTAGTGAACTAATGTATTGGCACAAGGGGCATTGGAGACATGGGAGCGATTTATAAAGGTTTTCTATAACAGATATTTTTCGGCATCCGCTAAAACTCAATAGGCACGGGAGTTTGTGAATCTTCATCAAGGGGATATGACTGTGGATGAGTATGCTACCAAGTACAATAGCTTACTCCAATTTGAGCATTGTACTGTTCCAAGAGAGGTGGACAAAGCTCGAAAGGTTGAGGAAGGTTTAAGAGACAGCATTAGAAATCAGGTGGATACGCATCAGCTTCGGTCTGTGATGGCAGTGCAAGATGTGGCACTAATTGCGGAGAGGGATATTGACAAATACAAGCAAGGGCAACAAGGCAAACGTCCTGTGGAAGGAAAAGGTCAAGGTCAAGGGTTTTTCAAGAAGATGTTTTCACAATGTTCGGGA
This sequence comes from Hydrangea macrophylla, assembly GCA_033977485.1. Classification (NCBI taxonomy): domain Eukaryota; kingdom Viridiplantae; phylum Streptophyta; class Magnoliopsida; order Cornales; family Hydrangeaceae; genus Hydrangea; species Hydrangea macrophylla. Next base: position 3,038,934 of record CM066990.1, on the reverse strand, counting down.
TCAGGGACATGTTAAGGCATTAAGCTCAAGCTTTCAAGCTTCCCAAACACACCAACACATTTTCCATCACGTGAGTACTCTAAACTCACATAATAGCTTAGTTAGAAGTTTTTTATGCACTTTTGTACGAAGAAATTGGACTCCAACATTCTAGGCATTTTCTGGATGTTCGTGTGAAGAAGATGAAGTTATAATCGATTAGGCTTTTTCCCAATCGATTGGATTATGTTCTAATCAATTGGTACTTTTACCAATCAATTGCCACTTGGTTTTTCCCAATCAATTTCCTTTTCCTCAATTGATTGTGTATGGGTTCTGTCCAATCGATTGTTGATATTTTACTATAATAAATCTATTTTTTTTTGTGACACACTTTTTGTGACGCACAAACCATCACAAAAGAGCGTTATTTGTGACGCAATTTTTGTATTTGTGACACACTTATAGATAGCACAAATAAATTTGATTGACCAATTACTATGCCTCATTTGTGGCACGTATGTGCGTCACAAATAAAAATTCATATCATTTATGACGCATATGGTGTGTCACCAAAAAAAAACATGTTATTTATGACACATTTGGTGTGCCACAAATAATAATTAAAATTTAGGCTCCACTATTTCCCTCAAAATTTGCACTACTGGAAAAATTTCCCTCCCACAATCACTAGCCTACCCGAAAATCCTTACTGTTACTTCTCTCCCTCTCCCTCTCTCTCTCTCTCTTTCTCTCTCTCTCTCTCTCTCTCTCTCTCTCTCTCTCTCTCTTGCATCTCATCTTTCCCCCAAATTTCCTACAAACAAGCATGAATCTCATCTCTCTCTCTAGTCGTCTCCCTCTCGTCTCCTTCCCCAAAGCACAAAGTAGGTATGTAATATATACAACTACAACAAAAGTGGGAATTAGTGACAAAACTTTACCCGTAAAATTAATTTCGTCGATTGTAGTATACTATTTACGATGAAATTGTCGTTTGTTGGCAAAGGGGTATTCCATTCCTGGCAAAAATAATTTCATGGGAAAAAGAGAAACATTTGCCTACGAATTTTGTTTTCCATCACTAAATTTCGTCGCCGAAAGGTGGCAGGAAATGTTTGGAGCCAAAATTTTGGGGGAAAAAGTTTAGACGACAAAATGGTATTAATTGGTGACGAAAACAATTTGAGACAAATGTAATACTTTTGCTGACAAAATTATTTCGTCGCAAATTGGTATGCAAAAATAAAATGGGTATACACACGTTATCGACGAAAATCAATTTTGTCACCAAATGATTACATTTGGCAAAAAAAATTAATTTTGTCGTTAATGTCGTCGCCAATAGTTGGAAAATTTTGGCAGAAAATTGGTATGCAAAAATAACATGGGTAAATATACGTTATCAAAGAAAATAAATTGTCACCAAATGATTACATTTGGCAACAAAAATTAACTTCGTCGATAATGTCGTCACCAATAGTTGGAAAATTTTGGTGGAAAATTTTTCGCACTAAAAAATGAAAATTCTCTCTCTTGATTGATTTTTACACTTTTCTTTATTATTTTAATAGATCATTCTTCTTCGTCACCCGAAGATAACCCATCAATCCTGCTTATTAGCAAGATATGGTAACAACCAACTGAATGCAAAACAAACTCCGGTTATCAAGTTACGCGTCACAAGCAATTTTTTTTTTTCATTTACCTAGTTAGACTTTAATATAAATAAGCTTTTTGGATTTTCATTCTATGATTCTTCATAGATTGGCTAAAATAAAAAAAATATATATTTCACATTTCAGGTTTGGAGTTACATTGGATGGCAGCCGATGTTGGATGTGTTTTATGATTAGGGACAATGACATGAATTTTAGTGGCATATTGGAACAAATTTAAACTTTATGTTTGTATGAATTAATATTTTGATGTTGGACTCGAATCTTAAATTGTATGTCGGTGTTTAGTTTGTGTGCATACAAACCATAGTTGTGTTTTTTGAAAGATTGATATTATTGCACGTATATAGCATGTCAAAAATACAAAATTGCAAAAATAATAATAATTTTCATAATGCGTCACAAATACTACACATAATTCCGATAAAGTATCTGTGACACATACATAGGCGTCACAAAATACTAGTATTTCTGATACGCCACAAATAATATTCTAAATATGGTAAAATTTATTTGTGATGCCTGCTATGTGTCACAAATAATAATAAATAATTAAAGTGATTTGAGTATTTGTGGTGTAGATACACATCACAAAAGGTCACTATTTCTGACACGTATAGTGCATCACAAGTACTACTCTCATTTGTGGTGTGTATATCTGGTATCCATGGCAGTTTATTTATGATGCTGTCATCTATTATTTGTGACGCGTTGACTGCATCACAAAAGATTATTTGTGACTAGGGATTTTGTGACGCCTGTGTGACACATTTTTTTATTATCTGTGACGCATTTGTGCGCCACAAAAAGTCAAAACTGTTGTAGTGCTTTTCAATTGATTGTGAATTATAGATTGTTGATGTTTTCATGTTAAGTGATATTACACTATCACATGTTGTATGATAGTTTTTTATTGTTGTACTGTTATGCCAGGGTGAGACTTAAGCATGTTATTAAGATACACGATTGAATAATGAACCTTAATGTCATTGAATGAATAAATCAGTACTATAAGGTTACCCGTAATAAGTCAGTATGCATAGCATGGTGTGTTGTTAGCAATGGTATGTGTGTAAGCTATCATGGAAATCATGAGTTATGTTGGGTTGAGTCTTCGTATGTGGATCATGATCCGTTGTGGCAAAGTATGGCCATGATTGTGGAAAGAGAAATGACGATTAAGAGTATGTAACGGCCGTATAGTTAAACCAAAGCTTGTTGTTGAAACGTAACGGCAGGTATGATACCAAGGCTTCTTGTTGAAAAGGTAATGATCGGTACTTTGTGTCAAGGCTTGTTGATGAGAATGGGATAGCTAGGGGTCTATGTATAACACCCGCTCCGGCGGATTATTTTAATCATCATTTAGCATGCATTATTAATTATTTAATGATGATTTGAGTATATGTGAGAGGTGGGTCTTGACCCACTAAGTTGTTTTTGGGTGTTCATTTGGTAACCCAATTGGAGCCAATGTGGCAGACCCAAGTTGGGGCATGTGTTGGTGAGTGCCAGTTAAGATGGGACAGTAATATGTGGAATATCCTTATGTGCCTAAATGTTTATTAAGGCTTAAATGATTTATTATTTTATTGCTAATAATGTCATGTTTTTAGTTGGAGACTACTTTTGTGGGCAGTTAGGGGTACCTTTGTGAGCGCAAATTGAACACGTTACATAACTAGTAGGCTAATTAGCAACTTCATATAATTATATGGGACCACTTATGGGACCCATACGAGACATAGACAAATACTCATTTAAGTTTGGGATAGTTTTTAATATGATTCATAACAAATAGGGACTTAATTGTAATAATCAGAACTAGTGGGGGGTTTTGTAATAAATATGGAAAATTAGCTTAGTATATAAGTTTGGAAGTTTGTGGATGAAGACTTGGTCTTCATCTTCTCGGTTAGATATAAGTCGGCCGAAAATGGCGTACGAGCTCGCGGGTTTTGCCGAGCTTCGCGATGACGGTTCACCGATCAAACGACGTCGGTTTTCAAAACAGGCTACATATTCGGACTGCTGGAGGTGAGACTAGTATTTTGGTACCAATTTGGTTAAGTTCTGTGACAGTTTTTTTGCAACCCATTTTGGGGATTTAGCTCATAACTTGTAATTTATATATAGGATTTGTACCTAGTTCTTACTAGGGCTTTAATCTCGCAATTAGGAGCGGAACCCAAGAGGTGAGTGACATGAATTATGATATATGGATGATTTCATGTTTGAGTTCATTTGGGATGTAAAAGCATGTTAAATTAGCTTAATAAAGTTTATTAGTTTATTCATGGGCAAAATTCATGTGATTAAATTAGGCCCAATTTGATTGTAAAAGCTTGGTGTGATGAATTATTTGAGTATGTTGAGTTGCTTATTTGGGTCAATGGAATTGCCAGTTCTATACCACCATGAGGTAATCGATGTGGTGATGACCACGGCCGCCAGAGGCCTATGAGACCGCACGTGTAGGGGCATGGGTCATGATTAGGTCACGTGGGTTTAGGGAGTGGAGTCGCGGACTAGTTGGTAGTGGTGGAAGTGAACTAGTAATTACCGGAGACTATAATTGGCTGTAATGAAATGAAATTGAGCATGTTTATTATCCATGTGCATAATTAGTGTTGTTCACAAGCATATAGCTTATATATTGTAGTGGTTATTGAATAACCATCGTAGGTGTTCAAGATGGAGCTCAGGAGGAAAGAAATGGAAAATTGGTGAGCACTCGTGGGCGTGGGGATTATTACTTAATACTTGCTTAATAGACTTATGTTTAATAAGTAAAATTAGTGGAATATTGTAATCAATTATTTATTTGAATTTATGTAGAAAATGATAACGGCTTAAATTCTTGTAAAATAGGGGACGTGTTATGTTGATTGGTTATGGGCTGAAGTAGTATTTCTGTAACTTCTAATTAGAAATGGGGGTACTTTTGGGGACCCTTTGACCTATAAAAATGTTACTTTTGAAAACAGATTTTGGTAAGATGTGTTTGGGTGAATGTGTTCAAACGTTGAAAAATGCAATAATGTGTTGACTTCTTTGGTCAAAACTTTTATTATTTTGCTTTCCACAACTTTAATAATTTGAGAAGAGCCTTGATGGCGTGCCACGTGTCCTAGGATCATTTTGGTGATTCCGGGGCGTGACATTTGGTGGTATCAAATGACCACGGCCGCTAGAGGCCTATGAGACGGCACGTGTAGGGGCATGGGTCATGACTAGGTCACGTGGGCTTAGGGAGTGGAGCCGCGGACTAGTTGGTAGTGGTGGAAGTAAGCTAGTAATTGACAGAGACTTTAATTGGTTGTAATGAATGAAATTGAGCATGTTTATTATCCATGTGCATAATTAGTGTTGTTCACACGCATATAGCTTATATATATTATATTGGTTATTGAATAACCATCGTAGGTGTTCAAGATGGAGCTCAGGAGGAAAGAAATGGAAAATTGGTGAGCACTCGTGGGCGTGGGGATTATTACTTAATTACTTGCTTAATAGACTTATGTTTAATAAGTAAAATTAGTGGAATAATGTAATCAATTATTTATTTGAATTTATGTAGAAAATGATAACGGCTTAAATTCTTGTAAAGTAGGGGACGTGTTATGTTGATTGGTTATGGGCTGAAGTAGTATTTCTGTAACTTCTAATTAGAAATGGGGGTTGTAATGTTTCAGAATTTTTAATTAAGGGGTAATGGGGTAATTTTGCCTTTCCTGTTGTGGACCCTTATTTTATTTGACTGTATTTTTAATTCCAGAGCATGACTGAATTATTTTATTTTACTTAGAAATTTATTCCTGTGCCTGTGGATGTGTTTATTTAATTTTGGGGTTACACCGTTGGGTCAGACTGTCCATTGGAGTATCAAACATTTTATTTTTTGGAGCATACAAGAGAGTGGGCCCCACCCCACTCCCATATATGGCCGGCCAAACATATCCCCCCCCCCCCCCCCCCCCCCATTCACGTTATTTTTTTTGTCTTCTCCTTCATTTCTTCTTCATCTTCTCCTTTCAAGAGACTAACACCTCCATGGTTCCTCTTCTCCTTCAAAGTTCATTCTTCAAAGTTCAAGGGATCATTGGAGAAGATCATTTCCAAGCTTCCATTCACCCCCTAGAGCTTGCTTCTAAGTGTAAGAGCAATCTCTTCATCTCTTTAATAATCTAGGGTTTACTAAATTCTAGTCTCCCTTCTAATCTTGGGTTTTTCTTACATTGTGTGACTTCCATGGAGCCTTTTTGGTGCCTCTAACATTGATAGGGCTTGAGATTCTTATTTGGTAAGCATTCTAGAAAACCCCCAAATTCTAGGGTTTCACTTGATTTCAAAAATTTGGGTTTTTATTGAACTTCTCTTCTCTTTTATAGCTTCCTTGGAGTATACAGAATACCTCTTTCACATCCTAACCATTTCTATGGAGGATTTCTAGTGTGGGTAAGTTTTCCCATTCTCTAACAACCTAGGGTTTACTAGTTTCATGACTTCTATCCTAACCTTGGGTTGTTCTTGATTAGAGGTGCATTCTTGAAGCATTCTTCAAGATCCTAGCACAAGCCTTGAAGTTATTTTGGTTGCGCTTAGCTCTCTTGAGTTGCCATTGATCCTTTGGAAGCTAAGCCTTGAGGTAGATTTACATTGTGCAATTATATATGTTATACTTGCCTAAGATGCTATGAGTATATTTATATGTTAAGAGAGACTTAGACACATGTATTAGGACTTTTCCCCCAAAGTTGTAATGTTAGGGTCATATGCCTAAATATAATTTACATGCTTGGGTTGTGTAAATTGTGATGTTGTTGTGTTATATGTGATCAAAAGGATGTTAAAAATATAATTTAGACACATGCAATGGATATTTCCCCAAAGTAGTAATGTAAGGGTTGTATGCCTAATTGTGGAATTATATGCCTTGGTTATGTAAGTTGTAAAATTTGGGGTGTTAAATGTAATTAAAATGATGTTAAGGGAATAATATGGACACATGCATTATTTTTCCTCAAAGTGGTAATTTGGAGATTGTATGCTAGATGGTGAATTTCATGTTTTGGTTGTACTTAACTTGATTACATGATGCTAGATATGTTTAGGATGCTCCCTTTATGTGTAAAAGCATGTTAGGACGTTAGTTTAGAAATCCTTGTTAGGAATGCTATACTATGAGTTTTAATTCAACTCTTGATGTCTTTGATACATGTTCAACACGCACGAATTATTGTGTTCACTAATTTGTTGGAGCATCTATAATGTCGTTTCAAACATTTCATGCATTGAGGCCAAATCGGCAAGCATTCATGTATCACGACATAAAGGTTTTATTTGAAAAAGAGAGAAAAACCCCAAGTGTGGGAATTTTGATTTAAGAAATCCGGACGTGGGTTGTGATGTGAGACAGGGAGAATGACCCTTAGAAATATTCAAACTCCAAACTATATTCGGGTAGCTCCCGGAAGTTGGTATGCTACACTCTATGCGTGGGTGGCTCATGGTCCGGTAACGAGAGAGATGTGCATTTGTCACGCATAGCCTTGCGGCTTTAAACATTTCATGGTAGCCATGGTGGCGATTCATTGCACCTCATTTCATTTTAGTCATGGATAGCATATAGATTTGTTACAATGTTGTCTATGAGCCGTCGTTCTCATAAAAACGACAAAACATTTTTCAGGTGAACTTGATAAGGGAAAAAGGGCACATGTGACCGACGCATAGACGTTGGTGTATTTTGTTCTATTTTGAGGACTCGTGTCTACATATGTAAATGGATAGTTCCCATGTAGATTTTAGTCTTTTGAGAAGTTTGTAATAGTTAGAGCTTTTCAAGAAAATTGTTGTATTACTTTTATTAAACTTCTAAAGTTTGGATTCCATAATTTTGTCATCGGAAGGTCTTGTTGTAAGTTTGATGGACAAGTGTTAGTCCTTTTATTTATGTTATGTAACTATGTTTCCGAGACCGTAGCATTTCTTCTAAAGTTTTATGTATGTGTGTGGATTTGAGTCCTTGTCGGATTCGTTTATGATTGGTTTTGTCCTTACCGGACTCATTGTAATTGTATGGAATCCTTGCCGGATTCGTTTATGTTTGGTTTTGTCCCTACCGGACTCATTCTATTTGTATGAAATCCTTGCCGGATTTGTCCATTTTGTTTTTAAAGGAAATGTTCAAAAATCTCTCCCATTCTCTTTCTCTCCTCTCCCCTCTTTGATCTCTTTCCCTTTTTCAAATATTCTCTCCTTTTACTTATGTTGGAATTATGTATATATATGTTTTAAAAGGTTTCCGAATGTGAAAATACACATGTGTGTGTGTTTAGAATACATTCCTTATATCTCTCTCCCTATCTCTCCCTATATCTCTCCCAATCTCTCCCTCTCCCCTTTTTCCTCTCTTTATCTCTTTCACTTCTCGTTTCTAATAAATTTTGAGTATATGAAGTTCTGTTTGGTCTAGGCACATGTTATATATCATTTAGGACTCGTTTAGTCATATATCGGTGTTTAAACTTGAGGATTTAGCATAGTTGGGAACATTCCGAAATGCTGTCAAATAAAAACTGCTACTGTTTTTTTTTTGTTTTCTGCCCAAACGGTGAAGATTTGGAAAACATGTCATTTGACAAAAGTTGTGCAGAATCGAATTTTACATGGATCTACGCGGACAGAATGTACAAATTTCAAAGATATAGTTACTTACGGGTGTTTTAAAATTCAGCAATTATCCAAAAATGGTCCTTTTATCATTTTTTTTTTTTTGTATCCCTTGAACTAGTGCTTGTTCGGATAGTCTTTTAATCAAATGATCAAATGTTTTTACCTTCGTTTGACTTGTCGACTTGTAAGTCCATTTTAGATTTATGTATTAGTAAGTCATCCTTGTAGGAAACCCCGTGGGTTTCCAAAGTCGCTTCCTCATTGTGATTGGATTTTAATTCTTTTCTCTCTATCTTTTTTTCTTTCCTCGCGCTTCGGTTTTCGGGGCGTGATAGGGGTACTTTTGGGGACCCTTTGACCTATTAAAATGTTACTTTTGAAAACAGATATTGGTAAGATGTGTTTGGGTGAATGTGTTCAAACATTGAATAACACAATAGTGTGTTGAGTTCTTTGGTCAAAATTTTTATTATTTTGCTTTCTGCAATTTTAATAATTTGAGAAGATCCTTGGTGGCGTGCCACGTGTCCTAGGATCATTTGGGTGGTTTCGGGGCATGACATTTAGTGGTATCAGAGCAATAGGCTAGAAACTTGGGTAAGAGAGACGACGACTCGAGAGTGACGTGCATGTTATGTTATGGAGTTGCAGATTAAAAAAAAACATATATGCATAAGATAAAATTGCCATGACATATGATTGTATGTCAAATAATTATATGATGTGTGTTGCATGATATTGGCATGAGCATCATGTTGCATGTTATTATCTACATTATAAAATGTAAAGGAGTGATGAGATGTTGGTCGGAGCTGTGATGAGATGTCAGATTCGACGATAAGAATGGGTTTAGTGAGGCATGTTGATTATGTTTAGAGCAGATTGAAATGGTGAAAGAAGAAAGGAAAATTATGGGATTTATAAGAATGTCAAAAAAAAATAAATTTAATACTATTGGTAAGAATTATGATGTGAAAACCGTGTTTTCTGAGTTAATGATGCTCTATGAGAGTATGGCTCCGGGATAAAGTTTGGGTAATAAAAAGGGAAAGGATTCTCTATGGATTGTTGGATGATAATTTTTTTATGGGTATTTTAACTTGGATTATTGAGTTATGGGATATTATTAAAGCCTCTAGATTCTGATATTGACTTGGGATTTATGTCAAAGATAACTATTTATTATTTACTGGGATTGGTATAAGTATTTTGTTCTGAGGATTGGATTGTGTTATTTATTTGACGTGGTGAATGGGTTATGGGAAAAAAAATAGAACATGGTAAAGCTATACAGCAAGGCTTTGGGGTATGGATAATCTACCATGTATTGAGTATGTGATCGGGTATTCTTGCATATGGATATTCGTTATTATACTTCCGACCATGGTTCGGGTTTTGGGATTTCTTTATTAAGGAGGGTCCTCTTATTATTTGTTGATTCTTCGGTATAGGAAATTGTGCTATTGGGTATTATGGTTTTCTCATGATATATATATATATATATATTATGAGAGCTATGGGTATTTATGTTGTCACTGTTGTCTATGGTGGATTTTCCTCTTATTCGCTAATACACTGAAGTGGGATATGATTATAGTGGTCTGGCTTTCTATAAGTTTAGTCTTATGAGTATGGTATTTGGGGTATCTGTTACATGGCTGCTACTTATTTGGCTTATTCATCTGGAGACTCGTATTCTTATGGTTATTTGGGAGTATTCACGAAATTTAGGATATTTCTTGAGATTGGGATAGTGTGTCAAAGTTGTTGAGGTATGCGATTGAGAGGATTTATACGATTGTTCGTATTATATGAATTTGTTGAGGAATCTCTCAACCATATAATTAAATTTCTTATTGGGTTTGAGGAATCTCTTAACCCTGTTACGGTATTGTATTAACTGGTTATTCTTATTGGGTTTGAGGAATCTCTCAACCCTAGTACGGTATTGTATTGACTGGTTATTCTTATTGGGTTTGAGGAATCTCTCGACCCTATTGCAATATATTGATGCTTGTCAGTGGTTTGGGTAAAGTTGGTATCAATTGGGGGAAATTGAATGGTTGTATATTTGATATGCCAAAGTAGGCTGCAAGGGATGAATAGAAAAATTCTGTTATAACTGATTATGATGAGAAGAGACTAGAGAATGCGTGAATGGGTAAAAAGGAATTTGAGATATAGATAATGGGAATAAATTGTTGAAGGGATAGAAAAGTTATGTTTGGAACCAAATGTAGTTACAATGGATTACCTGAATGATGATTGGGGATTTACTCCTGAGGTTTAGAATGGTTGGATTTAAGTTGTAAAATTTTGGTGAAATGAAGGATTCACACGAGTAAAAACTGTAAAATGTAGCATTTTTAAGATTATGGAATTTTAAAGTTATTTTTGACCAAAAAAAAAAGAGCATTTTCTTTTGTAAACGTAAAAAGTTATTTTGGAGATGGAGATGAGTACATCAGAATGGTTGCATTGAATTTATTGATTCCAATTGTGTTGAAGAATTTTTAAGAAATTTTGAAATTCATTTTCAAGTTATTTTAAATATTTGGAATAAAAAATGCTTTAAAATATTTTCCATTCAAGAGGGAAGTTGCAATAAAAGTTGAGGATATATCAAATGGGTTTGGGAGTTATGTTATTATTCAGAGGATATGCTTAACATTTCTGACACGTCGATTTCTGCTTGAATGATTGGGTTGGGTTTCCATGGGCAAAATATGAACAGAGTTATTATGTGGTTTGTTGGTGAAGTTTTGGAATTTCAAGTATTAAAATGTTCAAAACTTGGTCTATGAAGCTCGAAATGCATATCATTTTCGCCGTTGAATTTCTCATTCAAAATATTTTATTTTGTGTGTGGTTTGGAAAAAAAGAAAAAAATTACATTTTCAAATGACTATTCTACACTCTGGGTATTAAATGCAAAAGCTTTAAAAGATTTTAAATAAAAGTTTAAACTAGCTGTGATTGGTTGAGGCATGACAATGTGATAAAGTTTGGTTGACTGAATAAACTGACAGTGTATACGGATGAGTTTCAGAATTCAAAGAGTTTGAGTTGAATTGGTTGGATTCAGAAATTTCATGAACGAGAGGTATTTCATGTGTGATATGACCTATGAAAGTTTGGTATGAATTGTAATTTGAGGATATTGGTATTAGAACTAGTTGAATTTATGGGAATTTGATTGTGAATGGCATCTTGGATTTCCAAATAAGAAATGAAAAGTCTTATCGGAAAGAGGGTTTAATTGTTGAAAATATCACAAGAACGATAAAAAATGACGATTTGCAAAATGAAATCTATTTGTTTGTTGCTTGGAAGGGGTACTTGGATAAGTGTGGTATAACCTATGCCTGAAATGTAATAAAATGAGACTGGATAACAAGTGGGATATTACTGTAAAGTTGTAATAGAGGTTGATTAAAAGAAAGACTGGGAAAGTTGAGTCTCTAGAATTTTAGTGATAAGAACCTCTTGCATTGTTGGGGGAAAGAAAAATTGGTACTGAGAAGGGAAGTTGTGGAAAGCTATTTAGAAGTTTGGAAATCTTTTGTGAAATTCTTACATATATGATGGGGATTGTACGGTTACGAAATGACTACATTTATGGTATTTGATTTTGGGATTTGGATCAAACTTAAAATTTCTAAAGTGAAAGCTTGGGGGAAATGTTGAGCATTTGGATATGGTAAGTTGACAAATTGTGATGTTGACAGATTTGTCTTGGTATTGTCTCAAATTGAACTTGATTTATGATAATGACATGAGAGATTCAAGGTTTGGAGAAATTAGGAAATGAATTATGTTTAAGAGGTGTAAGTGGATGATAATGGCAAATGTGGTTAGTGATACTTCTAATTGAAGTAATAGATTTTGAGAACCATCTCGAGAAAATTTCTAGGGAATGTTGAAAAATGGGAATATGTTGTACATTAGTATATATATATATATATATATGGATACACTAAGAGGTGCACGTAAATTATGGCATGGGGAATTAAAAAAAAATTGGGCCGTTAAAAAACAGAATTGTTTATGTTGAAAGGAAAGGATGCAATGTAACCAAAAAGAGGCTGGGGGATAACAAAGTGATCATTTGTTAAGGGTAAGGAACTAGTAGGGATTCATGAGATGGCATATGTGGTTAACTTTGTTTCACTGATTATATTACCGTTGTGAGTAAATAAAAATGAATGTTATGAGCTGAAAGAAAGGTTTGAATGGGTAAACTGAAATATTAAAGGACAAGTATATGTGTTGGATTTTAAGTGTGATTGGGAAATGCATTTAATACTGATAAATTGGTGATTGATATCAATTGACTATTAAAGTATTCGAATTGCGCCCTACGGGATATTCGGGAGTGTTTCGGACCATCGATATGGTCAAGATAAAAGTGAAAATGGGTATTGCTGAGACCATTTTCGGTATGAATTGAGATGATGGGTTTTGATCAGTGCATATTATATATGTGTACTAAACTGCTGATTCTCTATCATATGATCTGGGAGAGCAGAATCGTGTTTCATCACGTGAGGGGTTTTTGGGTATATAAGATCTTATCAATGTGTGATGATGCCAGAAATTGGTAAGAGTAAAGTAGAGCAATTTTAGGAGAGAAATAGAGTGAGAGACTATTTTTTGTATGTGATTCGGCCCTGTTAATGAAGGTACCTACGTCCACGGGTGTGTCTGAGCACGTTCACTAGCAGATCACCGGCGTGCCTGGTGAGCCAACAAATAGGGGCGGCACTACCAGTAATACTGGCCGGGTGTATGCGTATAATGGTGAATTTTATAGAGGTGCTGTGTAGACTACAGAATTGGCAGCCCCTTCAATGGGGGGTGAGGGGTCTCTTTTATAGATGTAAGAGACCTACTCGTACATGGATGTCTTCTAGCTTGAGTAGGAAACTGCCCGTAATGCTCGGGATCACGCCTGTGAAGCTCGGGATCATGCTTGTGGGCCCGGATGGGCTGTTCCCGCGGTGGGATGTGCCTGTGCAGTTTTCTCGACCTGTTGGCCGGGTCGTAGATGAACCGCTCGGGCTGATGCTTCTGTGGAGTTGTGCATGAATTGCCCGGGGCATTGACTGACTGCTAATTTGAACCACTCGGTCATAGGATAGAGCCAAATTTGGGTGTATCAGCTGCCCCCCATTTTCAAGGTTGGCCAGATGCTATATCGGGGCAAGTTTGGAAATCTGTTTGATGTTACTTGCCGCTGTCTGAGTGCTTGGAGCCGCTGTCTGAGTGCTTGGAGAAGCTGCCTCGGGGCTTCTGAGCCTGGTGAGTCCTCGGGAACTGACTGAGAGTTGAGACCCAGCCTAGCTCGGGACCTTTAAGTGCTTGGGAACTGACCGAGAGTTGAGACCCGACCTAATTCGGAGTCTTTGAATGCTCGGGAAGTGACCGAGAGTTGAGACTCGGCCTACTTGGGAGTCTTTTTTCCTTGAGTTAGCTCCCAGGATGGTTATCTTCTGCCCGTAAACCTTCGTCAAGGCTGTGGGTAGAAGGATTTTACCATGTTGGAAAAGCCGACCTAAAGCGTATTGCTCTAGGGTCCTTTTTTATGTTAACTCCCCAGGATGGTTGTCTTCCGCCTGGCCAGCCTTCGTCAAGACTGTTGGGAGAAGGGCTTGACCATGTTAGTGGAGCCGACCTAAATCACGTTGCTTTAGGGTCCTTTTACTCCTCTATCGTCGGCCAACCTAAGAGATTTTAGTCACCTTTATCGTCGGTTTGGACCTAAGTGGAGTTAATGCCTCTGAGTACTGTAGGTGCTCGGGTTGTCCAAGATTTTGACTTGGTTATCCGAGAGGCCTGTAGATACCCGGTGTGATTACCTGTTTAGTTCACTACGCCGTCTTGCCCCCCAAGCTTTCGCTAAGACGAGGGTCTTATAGAGGCTATGAACTGTAGGTAACCAACTTGGAAAATAGTAGTTGCAGGGTCTTTTGAAGCTTGCCATCATCAGCAACCTAGGGGGTTTGCCCCCCATCGTCGGTTGGACCTAAGCGAAGCCGGTGCCTCGGGCGTGACCCCGAGGTCTTTAGTGCCTAGGTTCGGAGCCCGAGGTCTTTTGAGTGCCTGGGTTTGGAGCCCGAGGTCTTTGTATGCCTCGGGGTTAGGCCCGAGGTCTGTGTATGTGTTCTCTGACGATCGGTGGAGCCTCATGTGGTGATCGAGCAAGTACCACTGTAGTCGGGCTCTTCTAGACCGATGGAGACAGGAGGTCGGATCAGGATCGTCGGACTCCAAAATTCTCTGGGCTGGAGGCAAAGTCAGAACTGCTTGATCCTGACCGATATGAACTGGAGGTCGGGTCGGGGCTGTCGGACTCCGCTTGCTGTGAGCTAGAGGTCGGGTTGGGGCTGCCGGACTTCACTTGCTGTGAGCTGGAGGTCGGGTCGGGGCTGCCTGACCCGGACTGCTGTGAACTGGAAGAACTGTTGAAACTCCCAGGCTAATCTCGCTTTCGCTTACTTCTGGAAGACTCGTTGCTTTCTTGCCCGGGGTCTTTGATCTTTAGAAATTCTTCAGTGTCAATGTATTTTTCAACCCACTCTGCGAGTTCGACCAAGGTTACCGGTCGATTTCGGTGGAACAACGCGGCGCACTTGGTGTGTTGAACTCCCGAGCAGAAGGCTATGATGGCAATTGTCTCGTTCAGATTGCGGATTTGAAGCTTCTGTTGGTTGAACCGGCCAGTGAACTCCTTGAGGGACTCATTATTCCGTTGTCTGGCCGTCAGTGGCTGCATGTCTGGCTTTGGCCGCTCATGCATACCGGCGAACTGGTTGATGAACTGCTTGCTGAGTTGTTTGAAACTGCAGACCGATCGGAACTCCAAGGAGTAGAACCACTGCATGGCCGGGCCTTTCAAAGTGCTGGGGAAGGCTAGGCAGTGTAGTTCATCGGAGTTGGTGGCTACGGCCATCTGAGCCTTATAGGTCCGGACGTGGTCGACCGGGCTTTCCGAGCCGTTATATGAATCTAGTCGAGGCTGCTTAAATTTGCGCGGGATGGAGAACCTCGCGATCTGGCTGGAGAATGGTGACTCTGTCTCGGTATTGGCTTGATTCGGAACACTGTTTTGACCAAGCTTTTTGGCCACTCCGTCGATCTGCTTCTGTAAGTCCTTGATTCGGGCTTCCACTCCTTCCCGACCGGTATCTGAGGAACTAGTCGGGTTGGTGGAAGATGCTTCTTCATGGCGGGGTGCTGTCCTCTGGGATCGGGCTCGGCAATGACTCCGGGTAACCGTATCCCCTGGGATGACTCGGCTCTTGATCGAGTGACCCTGGACTGATTCCCGGGCCATATGCTCCCGCCTTTCCTCTCGGGCAGCACGCCCACTGTTGATGTCTCTGGCATCCTCAACACGGGACGGGTTGGCTCGGGCATGTTGTCTGGTCCAGATTGTTTCCCGACCATACGCAACGTTCCCGGGTCATTTCCCGGCCCCTGGAGGACGGCTTTGTTGGGCCAGCAGGGCTTCGATCTGTCGCTGGATTTGACGCTGGCCCTCCAAGAGTTGTGTGAGGGTCGCGGTGATCTGCTCAGATGTCATGGCTGCCGCTGCCGCAGCCGGTGCTGGGGCCGAAGGAACATCCCGGTCGGACTGCTGATCAGCCTTCTTACCCTTCTTCGATGGCATGACGATCAGTCAAGAGATTTGTTGATTAGAAGACTTGTCGTTTCCCACAGACGGCGCCAAACTGATGATGCCAAAAATTGGTAAGAGTAAAGTAGAGCAATTTTAGGAGAGAAATAGAGTGAGAGACTATTTTTTGTATGTGGTTCGGCCCTGTTAATGAAGGTACCTACGTCCACGGGTGTGTCTGAGCACGTTCACTAGCAGATCACCGGCGTGCCTGGTGAGCCAACAAATAGGGGCGGCACTACCAGTAATACTGGCCGGGTGTATGCGTATAATGGTGAATTTTATAGAGGTGCTGTGTAGACTACAGAATTGGCGGCCCCTTCAATGGGGGGTGAGGGGTCTGTTTTGTAGATGTAAGAGACCTACTCATACATGGATAAGGAAATATAATCCTATTAATATAGATTGGCATTAATTATGGGGATTTCCTAATTGGATTAGGAAATAGTGTGCACTTTCCATTAGTCTTCTAGCTTGAGTAGGAAACTGCCCGTAATGCTCGGGATCACGCCTGTGAAACTCGGGATCATGCTTGTGGGCCCGGATGGGTTGTTCCCGTGGTGGGATGTGCCTGTGCAGTTTTCTCGACCTGTTGGCCGGGTCGTAGATGAACCGCTCGGGCTGATGCTTCTGTGGAGTTGTGCATGAATTGCCCGGGGCATTGACTGACTGCTAATTTGAACCACTCGGTCATAGGATAGAGCCAAATTTGGGTGTATCAATGTGTATTGAGCATCCAAAGGGAATTTCCAATCGGAAATATCTAGTATTGCAGACTACGGTTATTTTATTGGTTGAGTTTAATGTTATGATCATTTGATCGAGAAGACCATATGTGATTTGTGATCTGCTGACTTGTACATTGACGCAAGTTTGAGGACAAACTTCTTTTTAAGGAGAGGAGAGATATAATACCCGCTCCGGCGGATTATTTTAATCATCATTTAGCATGCATTATTGATTATTTAATGATGATTTGAGTATATGTGAGAGGTGGGTCTTGACCCACTAAGTTGTTTTTGGGTGTTCAGTTGGAAACCCAATTGGGGCCAGTGTGGCAGCCCCAAGTTGGGGCAGGTGTTGGTGGGTCCCAGTTGAGATGGGACAGTAATATGTGGAATATCCTTATGTGCCTAAATGTTTATTAAGGCTTAAATCATTTATTATTTTATTGCTAATAATATCATATTTTTAGTTGGAGACTACTTTTGTGGTCAGTTAGGGGTACCTTTGTGAGCGCGAATTGAACACGTTACACAACTAGTAGGCTAATTAGCAACTTCATATAATTATATGGGACCACTTATGGGACCCATGCGAGACATAGACAAATACTCATTTAAGTTTGAGATAGTTTTTAATATGATTTATAACAAATAGGGACTTAATTGTAATAATCAGAACTAGTGGTAATAAATATGAAATTTTAGATTAGTATATAAGTTTGGAAGTTTGTGGATGAAGACTTGGTCTTCATCTTCTCAGTTAGATTTAAGTCAGCCGAAAATGGCGTACGAGCTCGCTGGTTTCGCCGAGCTTCGCGATGACGGTTCACCGATTAGATGTCGGTTTTCAAAACAGGCTACATATTCGGACTCCTGGAGGTGAGACTAGTATTTTGGTACCAATTTGATTAAGTTCTGTGACAGTTTTTCTGCGACCCATTTTGGGGGTTTAGCTCATAACTTGTAATTTATATATAGGATTTGCACCTTGTTCTTAGTAGGGCTTTAATCTCGCAATTAGGAGCGGAACTCAAGAGATGAGTGACATTAATTATGATATATGAATGATTTCATGTTTGAGTTCATTTGGGATATAAAAGCATGTTAAATTAGCTTAATAAAGTTTATTAGTTTATTAATGGGCAAAATTCATATGATTAAATTAGGCCCAATTTGATTGTAAAAGCTTGGTGTGATGAATTATTTGAGCATGTTGAGTTGCTTAATTGGGTCAATGGAATTGCTAATTCTATACCACCATTAGGTAATCGATGTGGTAACGACCACAGCCGCCAGAGGCCTATGAGACCGCACGTGTAGGGGCGTGGGTCATGATTAGGTCACGTGGGCTTTTAGGGAGTGGAGCCGCGAACTAGTTGGTAGTGGTGGAAGTGAGCTAGTAATTACCGGAGACTATAATTGGTTGTAATGAAATGAAATTGAGCATATTTATTATCCATGTGCATAATTAGTGTTGTTCACAAGCATATAGCTTATATATTGTAGTGGTTATTGAATAACCATTGTAGGTGTTCAAGATGGAGCTCGGGAGGAAAGAAATGGAAAATTGGTGAGCACTCGTGGGCGTGGGGATTATTACTTAATACTTGCTTAATAGACTTATGTTTAATAAGTAAAATTAGTGGAATATTGTAATCAATTATTTATTTGAATTTATGTAGAAAATGATAACGGCTTAAATTCTTGTAAAATAGGGGACGTGTTATGTTAATTGGTTATGGGCTGGCGTAGTATTTCTGTAACTTTTAATTAGATATGGGGGTACTTTTGGGGACTCTTTGACCTATAAATATGTTACTTTGGAAAACATATTTTGGTAAGATGTGTTTGGGTGAATGTGTTCAAACATTGAAAAACACAATAGTGTGTTGAGTTCTTTGGTCAAAACTTTTTTTATTTTGCTTTTCGCAACTTTAATAATTTGAGAAGAACTTGGTGGCATGCCACATGTCCTAGGATCATTTGGGTGGTTCCGAGGCGTGACACTATGCTAGGCCGACCATTACGTTACGAGAATGGTAGAGTGGAGTTTCGTACCAGGCTCACCATTACTATGAATGCTGGAAAGTGATTCAAAATCTTTGGGAGGTGAATTCTGTCCAAGCAAAGTATGGTTGGACATGCACGGGAGAAAGGTGTCTGTAACATGGACCGCATAGTCCATGACACTATAAGTCACGTCATTAAGACGCATATAGGGAATCGGAATGCATAGGAACGCGAACGTTGGGCGTAACACCGGCCCTTTTCTCTGTATTTATCTATTTAGTAATGTATTTTCTACAATCTGTATATGAGTATGTGAGTTGTGATGAGTATGTATTGAACTCTAATTGTAACTCTTATAAACTTCTTGTTTCTTGAACCTTTGGACCCTTGAACCTCAAAAGGATTTGTGAAGCAGGAACCCCGAGTGCTCCAAATATTTTGAGCTCGAGACTTGAGCGCTCGAGCTGTAATTTGTGTGAAATGAATAATTTGCCCCTAGGACTTCAAACTCTATAAATACTCAGCATTTATTATGTTTACAGAACTAAGATACAGAGAGAGTTCTTAAGAGAGAGTATGAGAGTTCTTAAAGTTTCATGAGCATTACACATAAAGACTCATCAAATTCACTTACATGTCTCCATGAAACACACACACACTCACCCGCTTATATATATAAACACGCATATTGAAGTTCTGGCATTGAGAAGTTGGAAGATCAAAGATTAGGAAGTGATCAACTAGCATCATTGAAGCTTGCATTGAAGTTTGCTACAAGAATAAGCACGCACAACACATTTTCATCATCTAGCACCATTTTTTCCATCTAGATCATAGTGAGTACTCCTACTCACTTAATAATATGTTTTTCAAAGTTTAATTCATGATCAAAGTCCATGCATATAACATGCATAAGGATCAAAACTGAAAATCCGTTATAAACTACCAAAGTGTTGAATTTTCGCAGAACCCGAGCGCTCGAGCTCACGCGAGCGCTCGAATGGTTTAACAGGCCAGCCCAAGAGCGCTCCCCGCCTGAACACTTGAGTGAACTGTCATTTGTAAAATCGAATTACATGCATGTTGAATTTATGAAGGTTTATGCTATGATTGGTTGTACTTTAAGCATTGATAGCTATACTGGATTTATATTAGACATCTATGTATTTGCATGTTAGTTTTGTGCTATAAAGTTTGTACCATGAACTGAGTTAGTAGTACTTTAGTATAAATAACTACTTTTGTAATAAAAGAACCAAGGAATATGAATATTCATGAAGGCGAGCAGTTAAGTCTGGAGCACTCGAGTCTACAGATTTAAGAAATATTATATTTTCTTTAGTAAACGACATAACGGACCTGTAATTTTTTTACGTGTGAGATACGCAAACTCCCTAAGCCGTAATGTGATGCGCGTAAGAACGATACTCAGATTATTAATAAGGCCCTTATACGACTTGTATCGCGTGCGCTAATCGATTATAAGTAAGTCACTTTAATGTAATAAACGTAACGATCATATCCGTCGGTCCAATTCTCGTGCTTCATTCGTGCAATCAATTCGTGAAAGAGTCGTGAGCTCCATTATGTTGATCAGATATCACCATGGCCAATGGGGCAATAGTGACAAGAGTAGTAGTACCTTGTTGGTACCATCATGATCGGTTGAGTTGATGGTTAACCGGCCATTTAGGCGGAGATGTCAAGTAATTAGCCATTGGGGCAGTGATGACAAGTTAACCAAGGTTGAATGAATAAGGTGGGGTTACCATTGGCCATTTGGGCAGTGATGTCAAGTAATTGGTCATTGCGGCAGCGATGACAAGAAAGGTAACCTAACGGCCATTTGGGCAGCAATATTTCAGGCCAACGACATTCGTGCCAGATTGCATGCAAAAGTGTCAAGATGGTAAAGATTGGACCAGTAGTCCAAAGTGAAGTTGAGTCAATCGTATTTTTAGTATAATGTTGATTGTCAGTCGACCCCGAGTATAGCTCCATAGCGTGATAAGAATTGTGTAACTTAATGTTTTCGAAAGGGCCAAAAGAATGATTCAATCTTTTTTAACGGATTAACAAATGTTTTCTGAGCCTGTTTAAGTGCAGTTGGGTTACTCACTTAGTTTCATTAACTGACGACTTTCGTGCCTAAGATATTCTCTCTTTTCTTATCTCTTTCTGGTTAAATGTAATATTGTAATCTTAAGACTGATGTTTAATATTGTTATGCTTAAAACCATCAATGTTACCATTATTGCTATCATTATTATTTTTCTTAGTTGTATTATGTTCGGACAATCAGGCGATCTCCAACTTGCCACGTGTCTATATGACCAAAGAGTAATACTTGGGGCACAACCAAAGCCACAACCTTTTGCCCACAACCTCCATGTTGTGTCTATCTCTCTCTTGATGGGTCCCACAGTGCCAGTGACCCCACAGTGCCCACTAGGAGAGAGATAGACACAAAATGGAGGTTGTGGGCAAAAGGTTGTGGCTTTAGTTGTGCCCCAAGTATTATACATGACCAAAAGAGAAAATGTTTTAAGTTTCCTGTATTTTGGCTACTCCGGGGTGTGACATTGGGAGCACTATTTCCTTAATACGTTTACTGTATACCAGGAATATCTAAGTTTTGGCATCACTAAGGATGTGTTTGATAAAACTGAAAATTAAGTGCTGAATTTTAAGTACTGATAATTTTAAGTGATTGAATTTACAGTGAAGAAAACAGTGTTTCAAGAAATGCAATAGACTGTATTCAATGATTATTTTCAGTAGAAAATTTTCACTTAAAATTTTCAATGGATATTTGGCTTTTTTTTTCAAATAAGTGGTATATTATCAAATGCATTGAAAAGAAATAAGTGCCGAAACTTTTCATTTTCAACACTTAATTGGGTTATCAAACACACCCTAAGTTGAGCTAAGGTAAGTTGAAGCAGCAAGAATATTGGACTCTTTGAATTGACAGAACCATCGACAAACAAGTTTGCCCCTTTGTATCAGATGATGCTTATGATTGATCTGGATTCGAGCTGCACTTCTTAAGATTCGAGAACCTACCTTCAGAGAATTTTTGAAATTGAGAACTCGGCTTTTGAAAGTTTGATTGGATTTGCGTTATCAACCGTCGTTTTCGGCTGTCGAAAGTTTAGACACGCCTTTTGCTTTCAAAGTTTGGTCTCGAGCTTAGACCTGTTCTTCGATCTTGAAAAGATCAATCAAAGATTTCACTCTATGCTCTAGAAAAATTGTCAGGATTTAAGAAGATCAACACAAAGTCGTCCTGTGAACTAATTTTTAACACTTAATCCATTTTAAGGGCTAATTTTGGAGTTAACAGCCTATATGAGATTAATTTTGACACTTATACTATATGTGGCTAACTTTAACATTTAATCCCCATGAGGGTCTATTTTGAGATCATAGCAATTTAGCAACTTTATTTTTAATACTTTTTAGAAAGATGTTAATAAGTTGTTGGATAAATTACCCTAATACCCTTCAACTATGACCTTTTTTTAAATAGCCCCTTCAACTATAAAACCCAACAAATTGACCTCCACAACTATTACAAATTTCCACTAACACCCCTTAAGATAGTTTTTAGTCCAAAAAAATGAATAGTTATGTATCATATACCAATACATGATATAAAAGTGTTAACATGACATTTTGACTCTTCTTTCAATCATTGAACATTTTAGAACAAGATTGCCTAAAATTTTATGTTTAGCAAAGGGTAATTATGTATGCAACAAGGATAATTTTGTTTTAAAATTTCCAATAGCTCAATGGAAAGATAAATTATTATCATGTTATTAATATTTTGTATCATATGTTGCTCACATTATACACAAACGATAGTTTTTGGATGGAATTTTAACGGACAGGTGTAAGTGGAAAAAATATGATAGTTGAGAGGGTCAAGTTGTCGAGTGTTATAGTTTAGGTGGGTATTTGAAAAAGAATCATAATTGAGGGGGTGTTACAGTAATTTATCCTAAAATTTGTACCAGCCAAGTGTTTGGCTAGTTGATCTTTTAATTTATTAATATCTATCCTCGTGTGCACCAACCACATGCTTTGCACGTAGTCTATGACTAGTATATATATATATATATTCGTAAGACTTGGTCGGGTTTAATTTTAGTTGTTGATTGAACTCAGTCATTTACCATTATTATGTTCTTGGTATTATTATACAAGTGGACAATCACGTGATTCTGACTTGCCACGTATCCACGGATCCAAAAAAGAAATTTTTTAATTTTTCCTACTCTGGGGCGCGCGCGCGCGCGCGCGCACGCACGAGAGAGAGAGAGAGAGAGAGAGAGAGAGAGAGAGAGAGAGAGAGAGAGACATAGACATCTAACCTTCGACTTTCTGCTTCAAAGAAGATCGAGACTTCAAGGAGAATCACAAAGGAAGGTTGAGTTGATTTGTCACCAGAGAGGAAGAGGTCAAGCCGCCGAGTGGAAGAGAGGAAGAGGTGAGGAGAGTGAGGCTAATCAGTGTCACAGTGGCATGAGGAAGAATAAGAGTCGAAGAGAAGAGAAGAGGGAAAAGAGCTTTAGGGTTTTTAGTTTGGGGCTTTAAGCTTTAGGCCTTTAGTTTAGGCTTTTAGGTTTTGTTTATGTATAAATAACATGTAAATTATATATAAGACATAAACGGTTTATTCGATCGGTTACGATTTGGCCTGAAAATTCTATAAATTGCCACCAAACTATAAAATCGAGATTTTTCAAACGACGAAATCGACACAAACCAAATCTCCGCCTAAACTGACCAAAACAACCAACTTGTTCAATGGGTTCGATTTAGCCAGAAAAGCTTACACCCTTAATCAAGAACTCCACAAATGAGAGGAGAATTCTAGGGATCTTTTATGATGCATCCTAGTGGTTTTGATTTTATCATATCCGAATATGGGCTAAAATGTAGTAATTTGGTTCAGAATTGTAACAAAATAGGTCCCCCAATATGTTATAACTTTGAAAACCACATGCTATGAATATGTTATAACTTTGAAAACCACTTCATAGCATGCCAGGACCAAATTAAAACATTTTGAACTAAAATACTAGTTTGTATGCACAATCAAAATCACTTAAAGATGTATAATAGAATTTTCCTATTTCAAAAGGCGCTAGTCTTCTTCATCTAGCCACTAGCATTAACATGAATTAAATAATCTATTAGGTACACATTCATATATTGGTTACAATTGCTTCCTACCCTTGTTTTATGTAAAAGATGTAGGGTGTATTATGCTTTTGCGCTTAGGCGCAAGCGAACGCGGAAGCAGAAGTCCTAATCACAACACTCTAAGAATTAAAGAATCAAAATCCAAATTTGTACCATGCATCACGTGTGGACCGAAGCAACTTTGACCTACTTTAGCAAAAAGGTGCTTTTGAAGCTCTCCAGTACTTAAAATTTATCCAATGATGCTAATATGTGTCTTGCATCCAGAAGCATGCTTGGCTCAAACGTATGTTTGAGAAGTGATTCCAAATAGGGACGTAGTGGATTAGGTAACTTTTGTCATCCTTTCTTCCCCTTTGGTATTTTATACCTCACCCCATGCACCCAAGGGGAAAAAATGGCTTTCTATATTTATAAAACTAGGTGATGAAATCTTCACCCCCAACTGCTAAGATATAAAACAACTTTAGTAAGTTCAGAAAAACCAACATACTTACCTTACAACAAGTTCATATACACATATAACCCAATGTTTCATTTCTTTTTCTTTCTCCTTTTTCCTTTTTAAAGATTTTAACTTAGACCAGCCTCCTCCTTAGGCTGAACGCTAGGGGGTTCTAGCCCATTACCAGCACATCTACTAGTGCTTGCATTTCCACAATCCAAGTCCATCCACGTCAGCTCATCATTTTCGCGAACAGCTTCGTCGACTATCCAATCGTCCATTGGATCAATGTCTTCAACTCCTGTGCCGGTGCCACCTTCCCCAAATTCAAAATTGCGCAACTGCAGATTATAATGAACAAATGTCAGATCACTTAGTCGCTGTTGCTCTAAACGATTCCTACCCTTCATGAGCAGCCTCTCTGCCAAAGACCTCTTGAGATCATATTTCGAAGCACCATTACATGTCTGGCTGAGTATTCGCATGGCAAGTCTCTGTAGTTCAGGACATTTTCCTCCATAGTTGGACCACCAAAGGGCTGTAAACAAATTTTAGAGGACACAAAAGTCAAAATCAGAGCTGAAATAGACTCTAGATGTAACTCTCCATTTGTTTCAACGTAAAAGATTCGAGAACATTTTCAGGAAAACAGAAGTAACTTCATGTTCTGAAAACAATTTACGGAAAGTATTTCCATACATCGTTTTCTGCAACAGTTGACGTAAAATGGCCAACTAATCAATATGAATGCACATTAATTTTACAAATGCATATACAAACATATTTATATTTATTCAAATACACATATACATATACATATATATATCCACATATTTGTGCATATACATGTATATATAAATCTATGTACATGCCCATGGTACTTTTAGAGTTTAGATACATATGTTATGGACATACATGCAAATACTTATGTGTTCCGAAACTCTAATATTAATACAAGCTTATATTTCAAAAAAAAAAAACTGTATTCATCTTTGTCAAATGCTTAAATGCGTATAGTTTTGTTATTTCTAAAATATATCCAAGGGTCAACCAAACCCCGGAAATAAGAAGGAAAACGATTTTTCCCAGTAAACCATTTTTACGTCATATACACTTCAATACCCCCTTTTTGTTCAAATTTCGTTTTGGACCTTCTATTGAGGAATTGTCTCACTTAAGGCCAGTTGGAATATGCTAGAATAAAATATATTATCTAGTATCTATGAAATTGACGTATATGATTATCTAGCACATTAATATAAGATATATCACATGATATAGTGTATTGATGTGTTGGATTTCCTATTGCCTATACAAAGGCCCCTCGTGTAATATTGTAGTAATGACTTCCAATACAAGAGTTTCTTTTATTTTATAACATGGTATCAAAGCAGGTTCTTCCCGCCTATCCTCTCTTTCAGTCTACCGCTTCGCCGGCGGGCGGCGACCTTGCTGCTCCACCGGACATCACTCTTCAATCCTATCTGTTTCTATTTCTTTTTCTCTGTTTTATTAAATGGATGGATTATTGAAATAATATATCAATCCTTTTGTTTTCCCTAGTTCACGTGGGTTGCTTTGAATCCAAAGTAGACCATAATCCAGTGTGGCTGTCCTCACTCATTCTCAATCTTTCCCCCAAACTTTCTGAAATTTCAATTTCAGCCCCCAACTTTCTGAAATTTACAAATCAGCCCCCACAGTTTTTGGAATTTACAAAATCACCCCAAAAAAATTCAGACGTGACAATTTTTTGACTCTGTTTTGTGCAGCCTGTAGACTGCCTTTGTTTGGCTTCTGGTGATTCTCTTTGATTAAATATGACCTTGTTTGGTCATTGTTTGGTTGTGGTTGATTGATTTGGGCACCATTTATTTCAATTTTGTTAAATTTCAACTCGATAGTCTTGGATGACGCATTACAACATTTGTTTTCACTATTCTTGGGCTGAAATTGGTGATTTTGTTGTGGGTTTTAGTCCCACACTTTGTTTTGTTATTGGTGAATTGTTTTTACCTTGGCCAATATTGTGGATATTGTTGTTCCACAATTACTCATTAGTGGATGTTGTCTCTACCTCGACCAATCTTGAGGATTTTTATATCCTACTCACTTTTGACATCACCATTTTCACACTTGATATAGTCTGGTTTCGGTTGTAATTTTTTCATTCCAAACGTTCGGTTGTAATTTTCATTACCACCTTCAGTTTGAGGGGGGATTTGAACATGATGTGTAAGGGAAAATTGTGCCCTAAATTTATATTGAGGGGGGATATTGAAGAGATCTTGGAAAAGCGAGGCCAGTCAACTGGTGATCATCATTTTACTCTCAAATGCAAGTTGGACACTTCAAAAGATTCCGTGTGCCAACTTGAGGAGGGGACTGTTGGAATATGCTAGAATAAAATATATCTAGTATCTATGAAATTAATGTATATGATATTCTATTATCTAATACATTAATATAAGATATATTATATGACATGGTGTATTGATGTGTTAGATTTCCTATTGCCTATATAAAGGCCCGTCATGTAATATTGTAGTAACGACTTCCAATACAAGAGTTTCTTTTATTTTATAACAAGGCCCTCCATATTTAAATAGATTTCAACTGAAGATTGGTCCTGAAATGAATTGACTTAAACATCGACTGCCGTAATTAATACAATTTATAATAGAGGGCCTAAATAAAAATTTTAGAATAATTCATCTGGCCAAACTACATGAAAATCATTTTCCGGTGCAAATCATTTTAAGTGGAAATAAATGAAGCCACGAAAGTAAGAGGATAAGATGTAAATCTGTAACCTGGAGTAATATTAGACAGTCGATCACTCGCACTTCCTTTACCAAAATCGCCCTTGGCTCTACGATACTCATCAACCTGTAGGGTAACCAAGTCTTGAATTTTTTTATCTTCCACCATACGGACAATACAGCAACATAAACCGCTCGCAACCTCCGGATCAGTGTAGAAATTACTCCTATAGAAAAAACACGGGTTCAGAAAATACCCAGCGGAATGGAGAGGGCTATGGAGATGTTCATTCCAAATCTCATCAATTGCTCTCCACAACGGCATGTACTGGGCTTTCTTATTATTCAGTTGCTCCTTAATTTTTTCCTTGGCCTGATCAATTGTTTCGTATATATAACCAAGTTGCTGCGTATGACTGTCATGAATCAAATCCAAAACACGTAATAGTGGGGTAGTTGCATTCACAACCATCGTGGCCCCACTCCAAAACGAAGGATCGGTCACCAAATCACCCACTCTTTTCCCCTCCTTGCTAGAAGAGTTCGACTCGAAGGAACCAAACAATTCTTCTAAGATCTCCTCTACCGAGACAATATTTTCTAGGGTCAAAAAAGGCATTGCCGACCTAATCTTAGAGGATTTAACTAGGTCACATCCATTAGTACGTTGCTTGAAAAGCTTTAAAACTTTGGCATGGCTGTAAACAAATTTTGTAATAATTTTGGTGTTCTCCAATATCTTTTTAATGAACTCCATTTTTCCAATATTCTGTAACATGAGCTCTATGCAATGAGACACACCAACCGTCCAAAAGATCGTTCTGTGTTTCTCCATCAATTGTTTCCCAACAATCTCCATAGAGGCTGATATAGAAAATGTGACTATTTGAACCACATTCTCAACCCCGACCTCCTCGATGACTTCATCTAACAACAACTGCAAGGCATCAACGTCTCCGATGAAACCTGAAATATCGTACGACCGAAGATAAATCGGGCCCCGCGGGCAATCCACTAGTATATTAACCAAGTTTCGACCCTTTCCATCAATCCAACCATCCAATATTATGCTGCAACCCGTGCTTGCCCAACAATCTCTGACCTCCTTCACATACCGATTCATCTCTTTCACTTCATCCTGAAGAATCCGCCCTTTCAACTCTCGAGAACTCGGGATTTTATGCCCAGTCTGACCACAAGCAAGGGTCGCATTAATCATTCTCTGAAAGCTAGGAGACGCGACAGCATGGAAGTCTATGCCATTTTCATAACAGAATCTACCAATGCATTTGTGAACTTCACACGATGTTGAATCTTCTTCCACGCCATTGACAGCTGCTTGTGCACTTATTCTTCTCTTTGCAGACGGGGCCCACTCAGTGCTTTCTGACATTGAATCTATTTCAACACGCTTATTAGCCCCAAACTCGGTACTTTCTGTGGTTTTGAGCTTATTATGATTGGCCTCATTCGAGTTAGGATACCAATTCCTCTTCCAAGGAAGATTTGGGTGGGTTAAGCTTCCCACTTCTTTGGTCAAACTTCCTCTTTGCTTTTCAAGTAGCTCGTTTCTTATTATCTCCCTCAGGTCCGCGGGAACTTCCTCACAAGGAGTTACATCGCCCCGTTTGCCTCCTAAGTGGCATTTAAGACGGCTGAAACCACTCACAACTTTGCCACAATAATTGCATTTCACTTTGTTTTTATGGTCAAGGGCTATACCATGATCACGGACATTGAAGGACACCTCACTTGCCGCCATCTTTTTTAGTTAAATAAATCTAATGACTGGGTTCAATGTCTAGTATACCACACTATAGACACCCTCATTTTCACCCTCCTCCCTCTTTTTGCCCTGGTTACCAACAGCTCACCTGGTAAAATAACAATCGCCTCCAACACTTTCTGTATTGATCAGACCAAAATAATAGTTGTAAAGCCAGACTCGGTTGTAGACATTCATGGATAAAGATTACTAGTTGAGAATCTTGAGAAAGCCTGAGTCTAACTAACAAGCTAGGCCTGCAACCACAGTTGTGTTAAATAATATATAAATGCCTTAACTACCAGTAGAAAACAGATTTTGTAGGGAAAAGGACAAAGAAAGAGAAGGAGAGATACCCCAAAAGACTACATCTTTGTATTAGCTTAACTGAATTATAAATTAACAGAATCACACACCTTTATATAGGGTAGAGATAGAGATAAAACTTCCTAATCGAATCCTAACCAAATCATAACTCTATTCCAAAAATAATGTGATTTAAACCTAATCAAATAAAATAAGATAAAATCAAATCTTTCCAAATTATATGGATTTGATTGAATTACAATAAAATCTAGAATATTTCCTATATTCCAACACTCCACCACAAGTTGAGGCACAGAAGCTTGACGAAGTAACCAACTTGAAGTCTTGAACTTCAGGGGGGGGACCCAGGATTTTTGGCCAGGGAGGGGGGGCATAACCTATACGGGGGTTCGGGGGCACTGCTCCTGAGGCGATTTTTTTGGGTCTACCTATACACAATTATTTGTAAAATGGTAGAATCGTATATAGAATTGGTTTAACACCCATAATTTGGGATAAATCATGTAATTTTAGGGGGTCTATATCTAAACATGTAAAATATTATTACATGCATGAGTCAAGCCGATTATGTAGAAACATAATCCATCTGAGGTTAATTTGCTACATTATTTCTCATATTAGAGAAAATGGGCACTGTAGATACTGCACCTGAAAATGTGAAATGTAAATATATATTATATTGATAACGAAATGAGGTGTAAGTTACAGTTCGTGAGGGAGCATTTATCCACATAAGAAAGCAAAGAGATTCTCGAGGGGATGTCCCAGGTAAAAGATGAGACAACATATAAAGAGAGACAAATGGGGGAAAGACAGTGTCGTTGCAAATCACAACAGAACTTGTTCAAGTGAGCAAGATGCCTAAAAGGGGAATATCTCTGCTCATGCACAAGATATCATGTGAATGATCGTAATTAATGATGGTACCAAATGAGGTGATTCATGCACGTAATTAGAAGTCACATGACAAAGCACATGAATGTCGAAGGAGCAATGATCAACGATGACTCCACGTGTCATAGAGGACACAAGAATATTCTCTGTTTCTTTAGAAGGATTATCGAGGTACACAGAGAGCAGCAACCAATCTTGACAACTATCAATTTTTAGCGATCAACCTAAATAACCCTAATAATCCCATTACAAGGACCGCAGTATAGCTGAAGGCCACTACCATAGTCCATTACCAGCAACCTTCCAAGAAAAAAAAAAAAAAGAAAACATTACCAACCAAAAAGGCTCACCGAAACTCTGCCCCCCACCCAAAAGTCTAGATCAATCACTAGGCGTATGGTATGGTATGGCAATCCATATGGTATATGTTAAGTTACCAACTACTCCAAAAGCTTAAGCTGTTAAAAGAATGGGCCAACATTGTATATCAAGCTTCAATACCCTCCCTCACGTGCAACCCGACTTGCACGTGAAGAGCAAACAAACCAAACTCCATCACAGACTCACAGTGGAGATAAATAACAAAGTGCAAATATGCACAACAAAGCGGGGATGGAGAGTCGAACCCAGGACCTCCCACAAACAAGGCTCTGATACCATGTTAAGTTACCAACTACTCCAAAAGCTTAAGCTGTTAAAGAATGGGCCCTTCAACACCCTCCCTCACGTGCAACCCCGACTTGCACGTGGAGAGCAAACAAACCAAACTTCATCACAGTGGAGACAAATAAAAAAGTTCAAATATGCACAGCAAAGCGGGGATGGAGAGTCGAACCCAGGACCTCCCACAAACAAGGCTTTGATACCATGTTAAGTTACCAACTACTCCAAAAGCTTAAGCTGTTAAAGAATGGGCCCAACAATGTATATAAAGCTTCAACAATATAGATACAGGAAGTTAACCAAGCTCTATTCAACAGAGCTCAACCAAAGAGATAATCTCAAACATTTTCCTTGGGCTCACGTAGTCTAACTCACTATGAGGAGGCCCAGTAAACAAGTGAATGTTAATGCATTGGCCGTGAAAGAGACCCAAGTGAAAAAGAGTGAAAATAAGATGCAATCGTGGCACATAAGATGCATCACGTGGCATTAGGCAATGCGACGTAAACAAGGTAACCACATTTTCTCCTGCACGCGAATCTCATACGTGAATACGCCCACGTGCAAATGGGCAACTTTACCAAGTTAGTCAACATTTAATTCAATTGGTTGGAGGATCCTATAGATTTCGACAAAATCACTTTTTGTCATGATCGTCAATATGCACGACTTGCTGCACTTTTTTTGGTCATGCCATTTAAGCCGTTGCACCAATTGTTGCCGTCCCATAACAATGAAGCCTGAGCCCTTACAAAAGTAACCAGCAGCATATTTTGGAGCCACATTTGCATCTTTTGACGTTGGCTTCCGATTTTTATAACTCACCCAAGCCCAAGGTCAATTTGATCCATTATGTGTCATAACAAAGAAAATAGACACCGCAGATAAATCACTCAAAATATCAAATAAAATATGTACACAATACACTATATCGATAAAGAAATGAGGAGTTAGTTACCATTCGTGAGGGTGCACTTATCCATGTTAGAAAGCAAAGAGATTTGTGAGGGGATGTCCGAGGTGAAAAATGAGACAACCTAGAAAGAGAGAGAAATGGGCAAGAGGTATCATGGCAAATCTGAACAAAATATGTTCAAATGAGCAAACACACACACACACACAAAGGAAGGGAATATCTCAGTCAGCCACAGAATAACATGAGAATGCCCATAACTAGTGGTTCGATTTTGTTGTCAAAATCAAATGAGTCCAACCTAAATCCAGTGGTTGGTGCACAGAATCAAATTCACGAAACAAAGCACATGAATGACGAAGGCCATCACAGTGATGACTCCACGTGTCATAGAAGACACTAGAATGTTCTCTGTTCCTCTAGGACTAAAGAGGTATACTGTGAGACAACTGCAACCAACCTTGGCGAATGATCAATCTTTAGCCACTAACTCACATAACCTTGAGAATCCCAAAAAGAGGATCTCGGAAGTGCCCAAGGGCACTACCATAGTAAATTACTACTTAATAGGCCAAGCTTTTGCCGCCAAGTCTAGATCCATCAAGGGATGAGGGGAACCAAAATATTGTAAGGTAATCATATATATAGAAAGAGGAAGTAAACAAAGCTCTACTCAGCAAAGTTCAACACTAGATGTAAAACTCAAACATCTCCGTAGGGTAGACTTAGTCTAGCTCACAATAAGACAGCGTTATGTTAAACATGTGGAACAAGAAACACATCCAAGTGATTAAGGGTGAAAAAAATATGCAATCATGACGCATGGGATCCACGAGGATGCCACTGCAGTGCACCACAGGGCATCGGGAAATGTAAGCAAAATAAATTACCTACAATTTCTCGCCTACACGTGTATCTCAGATGTGAGTGCAAGGGTGCAATTGAGCAGCCTTGCCAAGTCAATCAACATTTAATCGATCACTAGGAGAGTCGCCAAGATTTTGACAAAGCACCTTTTGTCAAAACCGCCAATACGAATATATGAATTGTTGCACTTATTATTTGTGATGCCAATTGAACCTTGAACCAATTTTGCCGTCACAAAATGATGATGCATGATCCCTATAAAAGCAACCCTTAGCATTTTTGGAGGCACAATTGCATCCTCCAAAGTTAGCCTCCTATTGTCATACGCTTGTGTTCATCCTAGCCTTCCTAAGAAAACTATTTCTTGCCCTTTCGAGTTCACCTTCTTTCCTTGGTCAAGATGTCAAACTTTGGCTCAGAGATTATTAGCTTGCTGTCTGAACGAGGAAGTTGATTGAGATGATAACAAGGACCTTTAGTTAAAGAGCCATTCACAAAGCAAGTCCAAGGGTGCGTTTGATAAAACTAAAAATTAAGTACTGAAAATTAAGTGCTGAATTTCAAGTACTGAAAATTTTAAGCGATTGAATTTGCAATACTGAAAATAGCTTTTCAAGTACTGAAATAAACTACATTCAGTGATTCTTTTCAATAGAAAATTTTCACTTAAGGTTTTCAGTAGTTTATTGTTGCTTTTTCAATTAAGTGGTACGTTATCAAACACACTAGCGAAAAAAAAAAAAAAAAAAGTTTTCGTTTTCACCACTTAATTGGGTTATCAAACACACCCTAAGTGTGAGACCATAGCTTGCTTAAAATGGGAGGAAATTTCAAGAATGCTCCAGAAAATTGAATGGAAGCGGGTGTAATTTATATTTACGAATGATGACAAGTTACGGTCTCTCATCAAGACTTGCTCAGTGGATGGTTCTTTAGCGCAAGATCCCCGTTACCATTTCAACCGACCTCATCCATTTTTCTCCATTATAGATTCTGAGGCTTGATTTGGTTGGGTCCTAACGATATCTTGAGCAACAAAGAGTATAATTAGGTTCTAGACAATATATATCTCAGACAATCATTATCTTTATGGTTTATGTCGTCGCTACAATATGTTCTGGTTAATTACACAAGTAGTTTAGTACAAGAAGAACTTGAGACTCCAGTTAAATATGTTAGAGCTTGAGATACTCATTTCCTCTCCTATTTATGGGCAGGACACATTTTGGTGCCGTCATGCCCACTTCCTTCATTGACAAAAGATTTGATGGGTTATAGATGCTGCAAACTCACAAAGTTTGAATAGTGACCCTTCTCCAAGGTGATATCATGCCCACTTCCTTCATTGACAAAAGATTTGATGGGTTATAGATGCTGCAACCTCACAAAATTTGAATAGTGACCCTTCTCCAAGGTGACATCATGATCGTATGTCTTTATCTGTGTGTTGGAGAGATGCCTAGACACTCCCAAAATTAAGAAGTTCAAGTACTCAATTGGCAATCTTTTTCTGAAAGTATATAGTGCAAGGCCAGTAATCCTTGAGACGTGACGCACTGGTATAATATTGGGTTAGCCTTATCCTCGCGCCTAGGTGGTTGTATCTCTGAACGTCGAATGGCCTTCTCCTCGATCCACTTATTTAATAGGCTTTTACTTGACGTAGATCATAAAGGAAATCAGGAGGAGGCTCACTAATCTTATATATGGATGCTTTGTCATTGCTATTGTTTGCTCCTTCAGCAACCGCCACAGCAGCAATGCAGTGGTGAATGGAGCAGGGGTAATGAGTAGATGGTGCAACTTGTGATTACTTAGCTAATTCGTTTGCCTTTGTCTAAAGGGGAGAAGGCAAAAACTGTTTGAGTTAGTTTATTAGTTATAAGTCTAAGGACTTGGCTGTAATATTTATTTTTCTTCTCTCTGATTAATATAAAGGGTTCTAAGCTTCACCAAATACAATGTTTTGTTGAATACTATTTTGGCAACGCTTAGGGCTAACAATTTGTTAGACCCCATATATATATTATGAAGAAGAAGAAAAATAAATAATTACATATGAATCCCTCGAATAAGAATAAAAGAATAAATAAACATAATAAATTCTTAACACTCCACCTCAAGCTGATACAAATATATCTCGCATATTCAGCTCATCTAAAATGGCATGAAATGGTCAACTTCCTATTCCCTTGGTAAGAATATCGGCAAGTTGATCCCCTATCTTCACAAAAGGAGGGCAGATGGTACCACTGGTAAGATCTTCCTTGATGAAATGTCTGTCAATTTCAACGTGCTTGGTTCTATCGTGCTGAACTGGATTATGAGCAATACTAATAGCAGATTTATTATCAAAATAAACCCTCATGGAATCCTTCAACTCAATCTTCAAATCTTTTTACAAAGACGTAATCCACAAGAGCTCACAAATCCCTTGGGCCATTGCCCTAAGCTCAGCTTCTGCACTTGACCTGGTCACTACATTCTGGTTTTTGCTACGCCAAGTAACCAGATTACCTCCCACAAAGGTATAATAACCAGACGTTGACCTCGTATCAGTAATAGAGCCAGCCCAGTCTGCATCAGTATAGGCTTCCACTCTAAAATCATCATTTTTTGAAAAGAACAGGCCCTTCGCTAGAGAAGACTTTAAATATCAAAGGATTCGAAAAACAACCTCGAGATAAGACTCCCGAGGAGAGTGCATGAACTGGCTGACAACACTAACAACGAAAGTAATATATCTGGACAAGTATGAGACAGATACATGAGCTTACCCACTAACCGCTGATATTTCCCAGTATCAACCACATCTCCACTAGTGTCATCACTGAGCTTCTGATTGGGCTCTATTGGAGTATCACATGCTTTGCTCCCAAGCATACCGGTTTCGTTATCAAGAACATATTTCCTTTAGGAAATGAATATCCCATGTTGGGATCTAGCAAGTTCAATCCCAAGAAAATATTTCAATGCTCCCAAGTTTTTATCTCAACTTCATTGGCCAAATACCCCTTCAACCGTTCCATATCTTCCAAATCGTCTACTGTGAGCACAATGTCATCAACATAAACAATAAGAGCAGTAGTCTTACTCAGTGGTGAATGTTTGATGAACAGTGTAAGATCAGTGTGACTCTACTTAAAGCCATATCGAAGCAATACCTAGGTAAATCTTTCAAACCAGGCTCTAGGAGACTGCTTAAGCCCATATAGAGACTTCCTCAATCTACACACTTTTCCCTCTGTTTTAGAGTCTTCAAAACCTGGAGGAACATCCATATAGACCCCTCTTCCTCCTCCAAATCTCCATGCAAAAAAGCGTTCTCCACAACAAACTGCTGAAGACGACGCTCCAGGTTAGCTGCTAGAGAGAGAAGAATCCGAATTGAATTCATTTTTGCAACCAGTGCAAAGTTTTTGTTGGAATATTTTACATTTTCGTGATATTATGGAAATATTTTAGGAGTAGATTACTTGATTTGATCCTATGTATTTTAGGATAGATACGATCTTATCCTCTCTTTCCTTTTTCTCTTCTCCCTTTTCTTGTATATATACTGTAATGATATTGACAAATAAACAATTGGATTCCTCCATCTTTCCTTTCTTCTTGGTATCAAAGCCTTGGCCAAACCCTAGCCACCACCTTCCTCCTTTCGCCGCACACCACAAACACCACCAGCCACCTCGCCTCAACTTCGGCCACCCCCAGACCCCTCGGCGCACCACCCCACAGCCTCGCCGAGACACCCCAGGCCCTTGCCGAGACTCTCACCTTCTCGGTTCTCTTTGGTTAGCTTCGGCTAACCCTTGCGCAGCCCGTAAGTTGCGCCTTGCCCCTTTTGTGGGTCTTGTGATGATCTAGAGTCCTTCCGTGCAATTTTTCTATTATTTTGGCCTACCCATGCCTAGGTAGCCCCTATTTCTGCCGGCAGCCTTCATACTTTCTGCGCCTGTTCTTATTTTTGGTTCTTAAAATCTGCAATAATGACCAAGGATAAGGAAATTACTCAGCCATCTACGAGGTCACAATCACATACAGATCTCTCTGTCTGTGACTCCACATGCTCCTACGCAGAGGGTTACTACTGTTTTGTTGGATGGACAAAATTTTGCTGCATGGTCTCATTCCCTTCGACTCTTCTTGGGTGCCAAAAGGCAAGTCTAGTTGGCTTCATGGTACTACACCCAAGCCTACTCCCACAGATTCAACTTTGATCAGTGGAATATGGACAATTGCTCCATCTTGGGTTGGTTATTTAATTCTATGGAACCTCTCATTTATCATATGTTTATGTATCACACTTCGGTTCATGAATTGTGGAATGCCTTGACCCAGATGTATGCGCATAAGCGTAATGAGTCCCGTATTTATCAACTTCATCGTGAAGTCTCTCAGTCCTCTCAGGTATTTCCTTGGTATTGCGATTGCCCGGTCTCGTCATGGGATTTCAATGAACCAAAGGAAATATATCTTGGATCTCCTTAGTGATACTGGCATGATGGGTTGTCGCCCTGCTTCAACACCTATGGATCCGATATATAAAAATATATTCTAAGTCAGGAGAGTTATTATCTGATCCGGCTTCCTACCAGCGTCTTGTAGGTCGTCTCACTTATTTGACCAATACTAGACTTGATCTTGCTTTCGCTGTAAGCGTCATGAGCCAGTTCATGCATAAACCCCGTACCTCTCATAAGGACGTTGTTCGTCATATTCTGAGGTATCTTAAAACTTGCCCAGGTCTGGGTCTTTTCTTTACTGCAGGAACACAATCTGGGGTCACCGGTTTTACAGATGCAGACTATGCTGGTTCCAAGAGTGATAGGTGTTCCACTTCAGGATTTTGTACATTCCATGGTATACACCTTATTTCTTGGAAAAGCAAGAAACAAGCAGTTGTTTCAAGATCATCGGCTGAAGCCGAATATCGTGCTATGACACAAGGTACCTGTGAGCTTCTTTGGCTTCGGTCTCTTCTACGGGAATTGGGATTTCCAGTTTCTGAGCCCTCTACATTGTTCTGTGAAAATAATAATGATGGCTTCTGACTCTTTCTCCATGAGCGTACCAAGCATATTGAGGTTGATATCCACTTTATTCGTGAGAAAGTTCGTTCTGGTATATCTCTCCATGCTTTGTTCCTTCTTCAAATCAGACTGCAGATGTACTCACAAAATCTGTTGGACCATCTCTCTTGAAGTCATCCATTGTCAAGCTTGGACTCGTGAATGCCTTCGTTCCAGCTTGAGGGGGAGTGTTGGAATATTTTATATTTTCGTGATATTATGGATATATTTTAGGAGTAGATTACTTGATTTGATCCTATGTATTTTAGGATAGATACGATCTTATCATCTCTTTCCTTTTTCTCTCCTCTTTTTTTGTATATATACTGTAATGATATTGAGAAATAAACAATTGGATTCCTCCATCTTTCCTTTCTTTTGTTTTCCTGGTAATCCACCCCATAAGTCGAAGTAAAGCCCTTTGCTACTAACCGAGCTTTGAACCGCTCAATAGAACAATCAGCCCTGTGCTTCACGGTGTACACCCATTTGCACCCCAGAGTCTTTTTTCCATTCGGTAACGTTGTCAACCCCCAATGCCACACTTATGATGAGCATTCATCTCTTCAACCATGGCATGTTTCCACTTGGGATCAGCAATAGCATCCTGTACATGATTAGGAACACAAACAGAGGAAATTTTGGACAGAAATACTTTGTAGGAAGGAGATAAACGAGAGTAAGACACAAAATTCGATATAGGATGTTGAGTACAAGATCTAAAACCCTTACGGACAGCAATGGGAACATCTAAATCATCATGTTTAAGAGAGGATACAGAGCACGGCAGTGGAAGTGGAGGAACAATAGCCTCTGGAGTTCCGTTCAGTCCACGTTCCCCTGGAATAGACTAAGAACGCATTCTCCTTTTCAGGCTCCCTCTTCTCAATTCTCTCCTTTTCAGGCTTCCTCTCCTCAACTCTCTCTTTTTCAAGCTCCCTCTCCTCAATGCTCTCCTTTTCAGGCTCCCTCTCCTCAACTCTCTCTTTTTCAAGCTCCCTCTCCTCAACTCTCTCTGCATCCACCTCAACTCTCACTTTTTCAACTCTCTCTGCCTCCACCTCAATCATCATGGGTAATACACGTATCTCTTCACTCCTCTGCCCCCCCTAAAGAGATAGCTGAGGATCAAGAAAGTAGGACTGTGATTCATGAAAAGTAACATTCATAGAGACGTACCATTTCCTAGACGGAAGATGAAAACCTTTTAA
Source organism: Hydrangea macrophylla (assembly GCA_033977485.1). NCBI lineage: Eukaryota > Viridiplantae > Streptophyta > Magnoliopsida > Cornales > Hydrangeaceae > Hydrangea > Hydrangea macrophylla. The sequence goes on along the minus strand of CM066990.1, from coordinate 3,000,052 downwards.
CCCTTCTGAGTTGGTGAATAGCCAACAAATACACACTTAATTGAACGAAGATCCAATTCCTAGTCGGAGAATGATTAAGAACAAAGCATACGCAACCGAAGACACGAGGAGGAATGGAAGATGAGAAAGAACCTCAAGCGATGTTTTCTTGTGCAATACTCGAGTGGGAAGACGATTAATGAGATAACCAACTGTCAAAACTGCTTCACCCTAATAAGAACGAGGAGCTTGAACCTGGAAGAGTAAAGACCGGGCAACATCAAACAAATGATGATTCTTGCGTTCTGCAACTCCGTTTGTTGTGGAGTGACAGTGCAAGAAGTCTGATGAATACTTTCCTGAGAAGAAAAATATGCACTCAATCCAAAATCAATATACTCACCCCCATTATCAGACCGTAAAACTTTTACCACAGCACCAAATTGGGTACACACCATTTTATGAAGATTTTGAAAAATAAAGAACACTTTCCGTTTTTCTTTCATCATATATAACCAAGTTGTACGGAAACAATCATCAACAAAAGAGACAAACCATCTATGACCTTTCAAAGACACAGTACGAGATGGACCCCAAACATCAGTGTGAATTAATGCAAAAGGAATGGAACTTTTATTATTACTTAGAGCAAAAGTAGCTCTATTATGTTTCCCAAGTTCACAAGCATCACATGAAAAATTTTAAAAACTATTATTTGAAGCAAAGACGGAAACATGTGTCTAAGTAGAGCAAAAGATGGGTGTCCTTATCTCCTATGCCAAAGTTCTAATTTCTCAGCTTTATTCTTCAAGACTAGTGTATTATTAGCCAGCTTCTCCCCTACATCCAAAATGTAAAGTCCATGCTCCTCTCTACCACTGCCAATCGTCTACTCGTGATAAGATCCTAAAATACACAATGAGAAGGATAAAAAGTTACACTACAATTTAAGTCACGAGTGACACGACTCATGGATAAAAGATTGTGAGAGAAACTAGGAACATGTAAAACTGAGGTCAATGGTAAAGGAGTAACACGAATAAGACCATTCCCTTGAGACAGAGGAGAAGGTACCATCAGCAATTTTAACTCTGTCCTGACCTAAATAAGGCTTAAAAAAAAAAAAAAAAAAAGAGGGTTAGATAAACTTGACATATGGTCCGAGGCACCGAAATCAATAATCCAGGGAAAAGAAGAATGAGAAAGAAATGCTCTTGCTGCTGGGACTAAGTTACCTAATTAGGCAAAAGCTGAGGAGGCACCGGTGGATGCAGGTGAAGCACAACGAGTCATCAGATTCCTAAGAGTTTCAAGCTCAGCAGCAGATGAGGGATTCACATCAGAAACCGGAGGAACATCACTAGGAACCGAAGCTATAGTATCATTAGTAACGGCAGCATGGTTAGCACGGGGATTACACCGCCCCCTCCTCCTCCCTCCCCCCCCACCAGAACGACCTCCACGACCACCAGGGGATGACCATGGAGACTCCAGCAAGTCTCCTTAGTATGGTGAGGCCTATTACAATAATCACAAAACAACTTAGGCCGATCAGAAGTACTAGTCCCAAACTGCTTGGTCCCCTCCCGCGGTGGAACAGAGACTAAAGCGGACCTCTCAGTGGAAGCAGGGGAAAGCATAACAGAACGGCGACTCTCCTCATTCTGGACATAAGCAAAGGCCTCTTGAAGGGTGGGTAGACTGTCCATCCCAAGTACCCGACTACGAACAACATCATAATCTGGGTGAAGTCCCTGAAGAAATTTGAAGACCCTTTAGTTCTCAAGTACCTTCTGGTATCCCACAGCATCAGTGGGACAGACTGGCTGATAATCCTGGAGATGATCCACCCTATCCTAACTGGTAGTAAGAAAGGTGAAATATTTGGTGACTGTCATATCACCCTGCTCAAAACAGTCAATGGAACGGGTCAACTCAAACTCTTGGACGTAGTTCCCCTTCCTAGAGTAGGTAGAGGCAACTGTGTCCCAAATATCTGTTATGATTCTCTCACACGTCATTTTTATAACTCTTTGGATGTTACGTTTCTCGAAACTGTCCCTTTTTATCCCAGTTCGTCACAACCCGCTTCTGTAGACCCTGTTATGGAGGATATTTCAGTACAACCACGCCTTGTTCCTGTCTTTGAGTCGCTGTCACCTGTTATTTTTCATGCTCCGTTGCGGGTTTATTCTCGGCGCCTCCCCCCCCCCCCCCCCCCTTCTCTGGAATCGGATATCACCTCTCCTCCTTTAGCTTATGCTCTTCCTCCTGACATTACTCCTGATATTACTATTGATACAGTTTCCCCCCCTTCCCCCATTATCCCACTCGTGTTCGTCGCCCCCCTTCCCGTTTACTTATTTCACAGAGTACTAACCATTCCATTTCCAATTATATTTCTTATCAAGGGCTGTCCAATGCTTTTTCCTCCTTTGTTAGTACAATTGATTCAGTTCCTATTCCTTGTTCTGTTTATGAGGCTCTTCAGAATCCTAAATGGGTGGCTGCTATGGAAGCAAAAATGAGTGCTCTTTAGGCAATCAAACATGGGATCTTGTGGCTCTCCCAGCTGGTGAGCTCACTGTTGGGTGTAAGTGGGTCTTCAATGTTAAATATTTGGCGGATAGTTCCATTGATCAGTATAAAGCCCGACTAGTTGCTAAGGGTTTTACGCAGGTTCCTGGGAAGGATTTTGGTGCTACCTTTGCTCTTGTGGCTAAGTTAACCACTGTTCGCCTTCTTGTATCGCTTGTTGCATCTTACTCTTGGCCCCTTCATCAGCTTGATGTCAAGAATGCGTTTCTTAATGGCGATCTGCCTGAAACCATCTATATGGATCCACTGCCAGGTTTTCGGGCTCAGGGGAAGTATTCCGGGAAAGTATGTCGTCTTCGAAAATCTCTCTATGGTTTGAAATAGTCTCCCCGAGCATGGTTTCAGTGTTTCAATGATGTGGTACTTACCATGGGTTTTATTCGGTGTCATTCCGACCATACCTACTTTATTCGTCGTAATTTCCAAGGGCAGTGCCTTATTATCTCAGTCTATGTCAATGACATTATTATTACAGGTGATGATACATCAGGAATTATTCAAGTGAAGCGTGATCATGGGTTGTCCTTTGATATTAAGGACTTGGGTCCTTTGAGTTACTTTCTTGGTATTGAGGTGGCTCGGTCTAGTCAAGGTATCTCCTTATCTCAACAAAAGTTGCTCTTGATCTCCTTCAGGATATGGGCATGCTTGGATGTAGACCGGCTTATTCTCCTATAGATCCGAATCTGAAGTTATCCACTGAGATGGGTGAGTTACTACCTGATCCCTCAGGCTATCAACGTCTTGTGGGTCGTCTCATCTATTTGACGAACACTAGACCAGATCTAACATTCGCTGTTAGTGTGGTGAGTCAGTTTATGCATTCACCTCGTACTTCACATTTGGATACCGTGTATCATATTCTTCGTTATCTTAAGACCTGCCCTGGTCTTGGTCTTTTCTTTAAAACAGGAGCACAGTCAGGTCTCTCCAGTTTTACAGATGCTGATTATGCAGGCTCGAAAAGTGATAGACGTTAACTTCTGGCTTATGCACTTTTCGAGGTACTCATCTTATATCCTGGAAAAGCAAGAAACAAGCGGTGGTCTCGCGTTCTTCAGCTGAAGCAGAGTATCATGCTATGGCTCAGGGGACTTGTGAGCTACTTTGGATTCGTTCTCTTCTGGATGAGTTAGGGCTCCCAGTGATGGATCCATCCACTCTCTTTTGTGATAATAAGTCTGCCATTATGTTATCATCTGATTCTATCCTCCATGAGAGAACGAAGCATATAGAAGTTGATATCCATTTTATTCGTGAAAAGGTTCAATCAGGGGTTATCTCACCCAGCTTTGTTCCCTCACAAGAACAAACTACGGATATGTTCACCAAGTCTATTGGTCCTGGACTCCTTCAGTCATCTCTCTGCAAGCTAGGGCTCGTCGATATATTAGCCCTAGCTTGAGGGGGAGTGTTGGAATTAAGAAAGTTTTAGAGTTTTTATTCTTTCATTATGAGGTCATGTTGACCATATCATTTTTTATTTTATTCTCTTTTATTGCTCTTTAAATTCTTTCCTATCCATCATTGTAAATATATTTATACAGTGAGAATGAATAGAAAAATTGTTCCTTCTCAAAATCCTTTTTTCTCCAATATCAGCTTTATTTCTTTTCTTTTCTTTTTTGTTTTGTTTTTTTAATAAAATAAAAAATAAAACAAAAGAAGACAAGACAAGATAAAGAATACCCTAGCCGCCATACACGCCGCAGGCACCCCTCCCAGCCGAAACCCTTACCAACATCCACCTTCCTTACGGCAACCCTCCTACCTCCGGTGACCCTCACCGCTGCCCTCCCGACCTCCGGTGACCCACTCTGGTACCTCCCCAAGCTCCGGCGACCATTACAACCACCTCTGCAACCTCCGGTGACCACTCCGGCACCTCCCCAAGCTCCGGCGACAATTGCAACCACCTCTGCAACCTCCGACGACCACTCCGGCACCTCCCCAAGCTCCGAACCATGTTTTCCTTCAGATCTAACCTCTTTTGCACCAGATCTGACCTACTTTGGTCTAGATCTACTATTTCCATCCAGATCTGGGACAGATCTCATTGGTTTTTTTATCATCCCTTTGGTTCATTCCTGATCATGGACTCTTAATCTATTACCCAACTCACAAACTGGAAGTTAAATGGCACCAACGTCCTCCAATGGTCCAATGCTATCACTATGTCTCTTACTGGCTTAGGTCACGATGCACATCTTACCGAATCCCCTCCTGCCGGCGATTAGAAGGCCGTTAAGATGTGGAAACAACTTAATGCTCAACTTATTACACTAATATGGAATTCTATGGAGCCCAAGGTTGCGAATATGTGCAACCATTTGCATACATGTAAGGAGATTTGGGAATATGTCCACCTTCTTTATTCCAGCAACTTGACCCGAATGTATGATCTGTTCTTTAAGTATTTCAAGCTAGAGCAGAATGACTCGTCGGTTACCGAGTACTTCGCATCTTTGAAGCGATTGCATGAAAAGCTGAATAACATTATGCCTTTTACCACCGAACACTGGAATCAGAGGGAATAAAAGTTGGTTATGAGGTTTCTCGCCGGTCTTAAACCTGAATATAAGCCGATACGATCTCAGATCCTTGAGAGTGCTACTCTGCTTCCCTCTTTTACAGAGACGTATCAGTGTATTCCGTCAACCTGCTTCTGCAAGTCCTTGATTCAGGCTTCCACTCTTTCCCGACCAGTATCCGAGGGGTTAGTCGGGTCGGTGGAAGAGGCTTCTTCTTCATAACGGTGTGCTGTCCTCTGGGATCGGGCTCGGCTATGACTCCGGGTAATCGTTCGCCTAGGGACAACTCGGCTCTCGACCGAGTGACCTTGGACTGATTCCCGGGTCATATGCTCCTGCCTTTCCTCTCGAGCAGTACGCCTACTGTTGATGTCTCTGGCATCCTCAACGCGGAACGGATTGGCTCGGGCACGTTGTCTGGTCAAGATCGGTTCCCGACCATGCGCAACGTTCCCGGGTCGTTTCCCAGCCACTGGAGGACTGCTTTGCTGGGCCAGCAGGGCTTCGATCTGTTGCTGGATATGACGCTGGCCCTCCAAGAGTTGTGTGAGGGTCGCAGTGATCTGCTCAGATGTCATGATTGTCGTAGCCGGCGCCGAGGCCGGCGGAACATCCCGGTTGGCCTGCTGTGCAGTCTTCTCACTCTTCTTCGGAGGCATGGCTATCAGCCAAGAGATTTGTTGATGAAGAACTTGTCGTTCCCACAGATAGCGCCAAGCTGATGATGCCAAAATTTGGTTAAAGCAAATTAAAGTAATGTAAGGGGAGAGAGAGTGAGAGACTGGTTTTTTGTATGTGGTTCGGCCCTGTTAATGAAGGAACCTACGTCCACGGCTGTGTCTGAGCACGTTCACTATACTATAAAAGAGTCGGGGGCCTGTGGTGAACCAACAAGTCTGGAACTACCGTAGGCTTGCCGGGCATGTTGATGAATGCTTTAGGGGTGCTGTGTAGACTGAAAAGTCGGCCCCTTCAATGGGGGGTGAGAGATCTCTTTTATAGATGTAAGAGACCTACTCATACATGGATAAGGAAAATATAATCCAATTGAACTTGATTGGCATTAATTGTGGGGGTTTCCTAATTGGATTAGGAAATAGTTTGCACTTTCCATTAGTCTTCTAGCTTGAGTAGGAAACTGCCCGGAATGCTCGGAATCATGCCTGTGGGCCCGGATGAGCTGTTCCAGCGGTGGGATGTGCCTGTGCGGTCTTCCCGACCTGTTGGCCGGGTCGTGGATGAACCGCTCGGGAGGCATCAGGTGGACCAAACTGCTCAGGATGATGCTTGTCAGTAGTTGCAGAATAGAACTGCTCGGGCATGGGCTAATTTTGGGTGTATTGTTAGAGTTATTTGTTAGTTATTCTTCTTAGTTTGTTATGTTTTGTATTTTGTTGTATGTCCAAGGACCTACTTGTAATATTTGTCTTTCTTCTTAATATAAAAGGTTCTAACCAAGGTTAGAAACCTAAGCTTTTCACTATCATTTTATCTTACATTTGACATGGTATCAGAGCCTAGCTCAAAACCCTAACCCTAATCAAACAAACCACCACTCCACCACCACCACAAGCTGCGCCGGAACCTACACCACCACCACAAGCCTCGCCACAACTCAGACCACCACCACAGGCTGCGCCGCAGCTCACACCACCACCCCAAGCTGCGCCGCAGCCCAGCAGATCTCCACAGGCTGCGCCGAAGCTTGGGTGTTCTTCCATAACTTGTACCGAAACACTCTGGCCTAATTTCCTAACCCTAAAACCTCTTTTCCTCTGTGTTTTTTTCAAGACACCATTCCAAGGCTACTATTTTGATTGGTGATACTTGTTTGGTGTAGTGTTGGTCCCTTAATGGACCCTTGAAGCAATTTTGTTGATCTCTTCGTACCCATCTCCTTCGTCTTCCTTCATATTGTGTGGGTTTTCCATTCGGGCACAAAAACATGGCGGACCTTGATAAACCGACCGTTCAGACTGTGGTTACCCCCTTGGATCCCAATCTAAAAATCACTACCATTCCATTCAATGGCCAAAACTACTTGAAATGGTCACAGGCGGTAGAACTTTATCTGAAAGCACGCGGGAAGATGGGACATCTTGACGGGCGTATCACTGCCCCCTCTACTACTGATCCGGGATATGACAAGTGGGAGATTGAGAACTCCATTATCATGTCTTGGCTCATCAATTCCATGGTCCCTGAAATTGGTGAGAGTTTTTATCGCATGAAGACGGCTAGGGCTATTTGGGACACCGTTGCTTCCACTTTCTCTCGAAGGGGGAACTATGCTCAAGAGTTTGAGCTTATCCGTTCCATTGACCGATCCGAGCAAGGTGAAATGACAGTCACCCAATATTATACCTTCCTTACTACTAGTTGGGACAGAGTTGATCATCTGCAGTCCTTCCAGCCTGTCTGTGCCACTGATGCAGAGGAGTACCGGAAACTTCTTGAGAAGCAAAGAGTCTTCAAATTCCTTCAAGGGCTTCATTCCGATTACGATGCTGTTCGTAGTCGGGTTCTTGGGATGGATGTTCTCCCTCCCCTTCAGGAGGCCTTCGCTTATGTACAGAACGAGGAGAGTCGTCGTTCTGTTATGCTTTCGCCTACATCCACTGAGCGTTCTGCCCTTGTCTCTGTTCCGCCTAGAGAAGGGACCCAGCAGCAGACGGTTCCTTCTGATCGACCTGTGGTGATTTGTGATTATTGTCATCGGCCCCATCATACCCGGGCCAATTGCTGGACTCTTCATGGTCGTCCCCCTAGTAGTCGAGGCGGTCGTGGAGGAGGCCGAGGAGGTCGTGGGGGTCGTTCTGCTGGCCGTGGAGGGGCTGCCCGTGCACATCATTCTGCAGTTACCGAGACTTCTGACTCTACTCCCGGTGATACTGCTCCTGCCTCTGAGCCGAGCCCTCTGTCCTCTACTGAGCTTGATTCTCTCAGGAACTTGCTAGCCCGGTGCACTTCCTCGTCTGCCACTAGTACCTCGTCGTCTTTTGCACAGTCAGGTAATGTAGTTGAGCCAGCAAGAGCTTTTCTTTCCCACTCTTCCTCTCCTTGGATTATTGATTCAGGAGCCTCTGACCATATGTCTCGCTCTTCTAATCTTTTTTATGATTATAAGCCATGTTCAGGTCAGGACAAAGTTAGAATTGCCGACGGTACCTTCTCCTCTGTTTCGGGGAAAGGTCTTATTCGTGTCACTCCTTCCTTACCCCTGACTTCAGTTTTGCATGTTCCTCGTTTCTCTCATAATCTTTTATCATTGAGTCGTATTACTCGAGATTTAAATTGTTGTGTAACCTTTTTCCCTTCTCACTGTATTTTTCAGGATCTTATCACGAAGAGGGTGATTGGCAGTGGTAGAGAGACGCAGGGACTTTATTTTTTGGATGAGAAGGATGAGGGGGAGAAGCTTGCTAATAATACCGTCGTTTTGAAGAATTCTACTGAAGATTTAATGCTTTGGCATAGGCGTTTAGGACACCCATCCTTTTCTTCACTAAAATTTATGTTTCCATCTCTTGTTGCTAATTATGAAACTTCAAATTCCAAGTTTTTTTGTGATGCATGTGAACTTGGGAAACATTTTAAAGCAACTTATGCTCCCAGTAATACTAGAAGTTCAGTTCCTTTTGCATTAATACATTCTGATGTTTGGGGTCCTTCACGTACCGCATCTCTGAAAGGTCATAGGTGGTTTGTGTCCTTTATTGATGACTGTTCTCGTACTACATGGCTGTACATGATGAAAGAAAAGCGAGAGGTCTTCTCTATTTTTCAAAATTTCCATCAAATGGTGTGTACCCAGTTCGAGGCAGTTGTGAAAGTTTTTAGGTCCGATAATGGGGGTGAGTACATAGATTCGGGTCTAAGCAAGTTTTTTTGTGCCCATGGAATTGTCCATCAGACTTCTTGCACCGACACTCCACAACAAAATGGGGTTGCCGAGCGTAAGAATCGTCATCTTTTAGATGTTGCCCGGTCTTTACTTTTTCAGGTTCAGGCTCCTCGGTCTTATTGGGGTGAGGCGGTCTTAACCGCCGCTTATCTTATTAACCGTCTTCCTACCCAGGTGTTAAATAAGCAAACCCCCCTTGAGGTTCTTTCCCACTCCTCTCTCTCCTCTTCCATCCCTTCCCGTGTCTTTGGTTGTGTGTGCTTCGTTCATAATCACAGTCCAAACCGTGGAAAGTTAGATCCTCGGGCTATTAAATGTGTGTTTGTTGGTTACTCTCCCACTCAGAAAGGTTATAAATGTTACCATCCACCTTCTAGGAAATGGTTCGTCACTATGGATGTCACATTTCGTGAGTCCCAGTCCTACTTTATTGACTCTACGGTACCCCTTCAGGGGGAGTCTAGATGTGAAGGGCTACCTGTTTCCCCTATGATGATTGAGTTGGAGACGGGGAGAGTTGAGGGAGAGAAACCTGAGATGGAGAAAGCTGAGCCTGTTGAAAGAGAGAGGGGTGAACCTGAAGAAGGAGAAGGGGTAGTTGAGGAGCCGAGGGAGAGTGAGTTGAGAGTTTATTCTAGGGGGACATGGAGTAAAAGAAGAGTCAGAGAGACTCCAGAAAGTAATACTGGTCCTATTTCTCCTCTACCATTGCCATTCCCTCTCAGTGATGGAGATTCAGGTAATTCCTCTGATACACCCTCTCTCGACTTAAATGATTTAGATGTTCCTATAGCTGTTAGAAAGGGTGTTAGATCATGCACTCAACACCCTATATCTAACTTTGTGTCTTATTCTCATCTATCTCCTTCCTATAAAGCCTTCCTTTCCAAAATTTCCTCTGTTAGTATTCCTAACCATGTACAGGAAGCTCTTGCTGATTCCAAGTGGAAACATGCCATGACTGAGGAGATGAAAGCTCTTCGAAAGACTGGCACTTGGGAATTGACCAAGTTACCTGAAGGAAAGAAGACTGTGGGGTGCAAGTGGGTGTACACAGTGAAGCATCGAGCTGATGGTTCTATTGAGAGGTACAAAGCTCGATTGGTGGCAAAAGGGTTCACTCAGACTTACGGGGTGGACTATGAGGAAACCTTTGCCCCAGTTGCAAAAATGAATTCAATCAGAATTCTTCTTTCTCTCGCAGCAAATCGGGATTGGCCTCTTCGCCAGTTTGATGTGAAGAATGCCTTCTTGCATGGTGATTTAGAAGAAGAGGTCTACATGGATATCCCTTCAGGTTTCGAGGACTCCAAGACAGATGGGAAGGTTTGTAGGCTTAAAAAATCCTTGTATGGCCTCAAACAGTCTCCTAGAGCTTGGTTCGAGAGGTTTACACGGGCTATGCTACTGTTTGGGTACAGACAGAGTAATGCAGATCACACATTGTTCATCAAACACTCATCAAAGGGTAAGACTACTGCTCTTATTGTCTATGTTGATGACATTGTGCTAACAGGAGATGACTTGGAAGAAATGGAAAGGTTGAAGAAGCAATTAGCCTCTGAATTTGAGATTAAGGACTTAGGGGTCTTGAAGTTCTTTCTTGGGATCGAACTTGCTCGATCCAAGCATGGGATTTTTATTTCCCAAAGGAAGTATGTCCTTGACTTGTTAAAGGAAACAGGGATGCTTGGCAGCAAAGCCTGTGATACTCCGATGGAGCAAAATCAGAAGCTTGGTGATGATAGCAGTGGGGAATTAGTGGACAGGGGGAGTTATCAGAGACTAGTTGGTAAACTTATTTATTTGTCTCACACTCGTCCAGATATTGCTTTTGCCGTAAGTGTTGTCAGTCAGTTCATGCATTCTCCACGAGAGTCACATCAAGAGGCTGTTTTTCGGATTCTTCGGTATCTAAAGTCTGCTCCGGGAAAAGGCTTGCACTTTATGAGACATGACCACCTAATGGTGGAAGCGTACACTGATGCTGATTGGGCCGGTTCAATTACAGATAGGAGGTCCACTTCAGGGTACTGCACGTTCGTAGGAGGTAATCTTGTTACCTGGAGAAGCAAGAAACAGAATGTAGTGGCTAGGTCCAGTGCAGAAGCCGAATTCCGGGCTATGGCCCAAGGTATTTGTGAGTTGTTGTGGATCAAGTCTTTGCTGAAGGACTTGAAGATTGAACTGACAGATTCTATGAAGCTATACTGTGACAATAAAGCGGCCATCAGTATAGCTCATAATCCTGTTCAACATGATAGAACAAAGCACGTGGAAATCGATCGACACTTCATCAAAGAAAATATTAATAGTGGTACTATTTGTGTTCCCTTTGTGAAGACATGTGATCAGGTTGCTGATGTTCTTACTAAAGCCGTTGGGAGTCGCCCATTTCATACTATTCTGGACAAGCTGGGAATGAGGGATATATTTGTACCAGCTTGAGGGGGAGTGTTAGAGTTATTTGTTAGTTATTCTTCTTAGTTGTTATGTTTTGTATTTTGTTGTATGTCCAAGGACCTACTTGTAATATTTGTCTTTCTTCTTAATATAAAAGGTTCTAACCAAGGTTAGAAACCTAAGCTTTTCACTATCATTTTATCTTACATTTGACATGTATCAATATATATATATATATATCTTCTTATCTTCGGGGTATACAACGCATTTCCAAAAATTAAATTTCTTACCGGAGGTAAAATCCAATTTCACTTTACCAGTATCAAAACCTTGGTATTGTGTAAATCACCAAGTAAAACGTTTTCATTCTCCATTGGAGAATATCTCTACTAACAATTGTGATTGTTACTCATATGCATGCCTAGATCTATGTTACATGGACTCTTCAAAGTGTCCAGAGGACACGGGTATGGATGCCATATCCGACACGGGTACTTCGCCTTTCTTGGCTAAAAATTACACTAAACTACACTAGAAGGATCCTACCCAAGTGTCATACCCATGTCCGCAAAGAGTCATGTCAACACGGGTACTTCACCTATTTAGAAGAGTCCATGTAACATAGGCCTAGATGCACTCATATATATCAAAATAATAGTAATTTCTCAAAACCTTTTTCAAAGTGCCATCACAAGCCCTTGTAATTTTAATCCGTAAATTACATTGGCTTCACCAAATCCTACACAAAAAAGTTAAGTGACAATCAATTTTGGTCTCTTTTGCAATCTCTAAATTAGAACAAAAAATTAATAAAACATAAATATCATGACACAAACTCCACCAGGATATGATAAATATATTTATCACTTTCAGTAAATTTGAAACCTTTTGAAAAAATAGTTTGATCAATTTTTTCTAACTACTGATTGGGTGCCAGTACTTAAATTAACCATATAAAGTGTATGAGTAAAGATTAAGACACACCCAAAGACAACTTTTGGGACACAATTCAAAAGATGTGTCTATATCTCTCCTGTGATGTCACTGGACCCCACAGTGACACAAGAGAGATAGACACATCTCTTGGGTTGTGTCCCAAAAGTTGTCTTTGGGTGTGTCCCAAGTATTACCCAAAGTGTATACAAGTATACAAACTATGTTCTTATCGATAAACACTTTAGGTTTATCCAACTAAATTCCATCTTCTAATTCTCCATTAAAAAACGGTTTTTGACATCCATTTCACATGTAAGCCATAAATAGCAACATTAGCTAACAAAATATATTGGATGTAAAACAGGAGAATAGGTATCCAAAAATCAACATTTTCCTTTTGATTAAAACCCTTAGCTACAAAAGTGGCTTCATTTTTATTCAATAGATCCATCGGGTTTGAAGAAAATCTTTCTAAGGCTCCCGATACTTCTAATCCAAATAGTAAATCCACAAGTTCAAAAAAAATGGTTGGAAATAATATAATTAATCCATCTCATCTCGAATGGCTTCTTCCAGAAATCAACATTTGGAAAGGTAAGAGTATCCTCTAAACAAATAGGATCCCTTCTAAAGTAATTGTATAAAAATTACTTTTCGAAATCTTTTGAACGCTTAGCTCTCTTACACTTTCGTGGTTCAAAATCCTTTGTCATGATCTCTATCATGCACTCTAAAACCATTATATAGAATGGACAAAAAGCAGGAGTTTGAGAACCCCCACTATTCCTTAATTGAAAATAAGAAATACATATAAAAATAGAATCAATTGACTCTTGAGTCACATCAATTTTAATATCTAAAAATGAAAAGCATTGTTATTAAATGCATGTCCGAAAAGGCATGTTCTACAACTTTACTAACAAGTTTCCATAGGATTAAAAAAAATCCTATCATAAGCCAAATAACCCAATATTACAAATAATAAAAATTGGGTTTCCCTTTTTCCAATGCTAAAAAGAGTAATTTTGTTTTAGAGTAGGGTACTCTATTAAAACCATAACATACACTTTAGTTTAACGCTTGTCCTCGAATATTTGTTACAACGTACTCAAATGAATAAGATATCGTGATTCAAAGTTATTGGGTCAAAAGAGAAAATAAGCTTATAAGGGATCGTCACACCCAATTTTATCTCACATAAAACCCCCTAGTCTTTTCTCTCGAAAATGGTAAGTAATAATTAAAAAGTGTGTAGAAATTACAAAGGCATACTCCATGTATCTATACAAAGGGAAAAATATAATCTATCAAATGCCGACCAAACAGCCCTCATGAGTCTAGCGCTTGGACACAAGAAGTGATGGCCCAACCAAAGAAAAATCAAACAGCCATATATTCTCAAAACATAGTGTACATGAAATATGTTTTAAAAACTCACTAATTACATATATAAGCTTGCTATTGTGCCAATACAAACGGCTATATATGCATTCATCATGAAAACATGTAACTGTTGCCAAATGAATGCTAATAAAATATTTATATCAGAAATTCAAAACTAAAATGGGCAACTAAACAATTTAATAATGTACTAAACGTTTAGAATTTCATCCTTATAGCAGTTTTGCTAACTAAGTTATACCTATTTGTCTTAGTAACAGAGCCTTTGCATATGAACATGACAAACGAAACTGGGTACTAATTCTAAAACTTCATTTCATTTTCACATTTGCAATAGAACATCAAAGAGATTGCTGGTTACATCTTTCATGAGTGGTAATTTCAAAACAATGGTAACATGTGTTAATATAATATCTACAAATTAGAACTTTCAATATGGTGTTTATTCAGTTCAATTTAAATATTGGATTAGTACAAAATAGAGCAAATTGACGCCCACCTGATTCTTGTCATGATCCACTTCGACAACCTCAACCTCAACCTCAACCTCATCTCCCATTAATTTTCCAAAATTGTGTGTCCAAACATCAACAGAATAAACACTTAATTTTATCCTATTAGGATCGACAGAATATTTCAAAAATTCAAAGTAGCAATATCTTTGTAGTTATGAAAAATAACATTTTCTGCCTCCAATTCTTAAAGTGAAGATTCTCAAATTTAAAGGGCTTGTTGAGATCTGGGGACTAAGTGGATGATCCAGATTCATGGCAGAAGATTAACGTCTTAAAATTGTTAGACCATGTAAATAAAATTGGAACAAAATTACCGGGTCAGTAGCCTCTTTAACAAGTTGTGGGCCGAGTCGTGGATCTCACTCTCTTTAAGACGTTTTGCGGCTCTGTCCAAAATGTGCAAACAGTTCGTACATGCCACGTCGTCCCCAGGATAAAACAGCCCAGAATCACCTCCGTCTCAGTTTTTCTTTGCACCAAGAAAAACTGGTATACTAAACACCCTTTCGGATATAGTTGCTCGGTAACCAAAAAAATTGGGAAAAATACTTTCTATTCTAGGCATGAAGATGTCATTGTTATGACCCAGTGGCTTACTGCAGAGAGAACAAGCTTTAAGGAAATGAGGTTGGTGGTTGTAATCTTCACATCCGGCTTAATATAGAGCGGCTGAACTCATTCTCTAAATATTGAGCAACTAGCGAATGTGTTCTTGGATGCTACTACTATGAGCTTAGTTTGTAAAGATTTGTGGAGAAAGTATTTGTAGGATCACACGAAAACGGTTGGGCAGAGGTTTTTATTAAAACAGTTACATGTTGATGCTTTATTGCATCATCAAATTGGCTTGAAAGTCAAGCACAAAATGATAAACTTGATAAAAACCTTTTGTAACTTTCACTTGCTTTTAGTAGAATTAAAAATATTAACCCACATGCAAAAGTCATGTCCATATTTTCTATAACCACATTCTTTAAGAGCAATAACATTTTATTAAACTATATTCCAACAAAATGAGGTGGTGATCATTGCTAACAAGCCAAATGTGAACAAGATCTTTACTACAATCTTAACCTCAAGAGGTTCTAGCATAAGACTGTAGTCCGAGAACAACCAACTAGGGTGAGGATTGTAGTCCGTAGAAGACCTTCGACCAAATGACCTGGGATTAATGTAGAGCACTTAATAAGGATTGCTATTATCTATGCAGGTCAGTTATGTCTTTTCACAATATCATACTTTCCACCTAACACATCAATTTTTTTTATCTAAATGAATGTTACTAACAAATAAGCTCAATTGAGAAATGACTAACGTCCATTATAGGGTTTTTCAACACACTCTGGCAGAGAGGAGGTCAGTGATAGTCATAAAACGTGAGGAGAGGCATTTGTATTAAGACCAAACCACAGGGAAGGTAGGTGATATTTACCCAATAAACAAATATGCCTAGATCAACAATGTACAATATAGTCTCAGAGAAGTTAGTGAAAATTACACTAAAGGTATTCTTTAGAGGTCAAATTAAACTTAAAGGTAGGAATTAAACATTCACACTTAAAGGTGAACCTATGTGGGATTAATACCTTGTGGGGTAAAGTTGCATATAGGTGGAAAGGTTGCCAGCCAAGCCAACGCCATGTTTGGACTGCCACATGCCAGCCACAGAAGTGTGCCACGCAGCATCCTCCGAAGAGTGACATGTCAGCTTGTGAGGTTAACATGTGGCATTCTCTAATTGGTCAAGAATATGTGGTAACGTCTTACAGTTTTACGTGACAGCATCCCCACGTTTGGGAGTGAGTGCCACATGTGCCATCTTGTGGTGCCATAAGGTGAACTGTGAATAAACCCAATTTGCTGGGGGAAAAAAATGAGCTTCTGGGCTTCAAACTTGGGTCTTGGGAGAAGAATGCCAAAGCTCTAACCACTAAATTCAAAATAAAAACAGTACTTAAAACTAAATTTAGCCATGCATCTGAATGAAAAAAAAAATTAAGTTTTTTGACACAACTCTAAATATTGCTCTCTCACGTTCAACTTCAGTTTGAGTGCGCCTACATAAGGAATTTGGACTCAAAATTTTGAATGATTTTCAAGTTATGCTCAAAGAGGGTGATAAAATTATTTTTAGAGGGAATTACGTTGAAAATTCATACCTCACACTCAATCTCAGTTTTGAGTGCGCAACATAACGTTGGAAAGCTCAAAAAGTCTTTTTATCTAAAACGAAATGGGAATGAAATTCAGAATAGTGCCCACCCACTGGTCATTCTTCAAAATGTGTTATTAGGGTATTGTTAAGCAAATTCAACATAGAGTTTTCTTAGAAATTGAGTTGCATACTTCTTATACATTTGAAACAATCGTTAATACTTCTCCTTGTAATGTTCCTTAACATGTATATGATTTATTGTACTCAGAAACGGTCTATTGTTTCAAAATTTCGTTTCGATCTATTGTTTCGGTGTGCCCAGAAACGGAAACAATACGTAAAGTTTCGAAAACATGTGGTGATGATGCCAAAATTTGGTTAAAGTAAATTAAAGCAATTTATGGGGAGAGAGAGTGAGAGACTAGTTTTTTGTATGTGGTTCGGCCCTGTTAATGAAGGTACCTACGACCACGTGTGTGTCTGAGCTCGTTCACTATACTGTAAAAAGTCGGGGACCTGTGGTGAACCAACAATAGTTTGGAGCTACCGTAAGTCGGTCGGGCGTGTTGGTGACTGCTATAGAGGTGCTGTAGAGACTGAAAAGTCGGTCTCTTCGAAGGGGGATGAGTGGTCTCTTTTATAGATGCAAGAGACCTACTCATACATAGATAAGGAAATATAATCCAATTAAGCTTGATTGGCATTAATTGTGGGGCTTTCCTAATTGGATTAGGAAACAATGTCCACTTTTCATAAGTCTTCTATCTTGAGTAGGAAACTGTCTGTAATATTCTGGGGCATGTGTTGAGGGCCCAGTTGGCCTGCGCCTGTACGTACCGTGCCAGTGTGGTCTTCCCGACCTGTTGCTCTAGTCGTGAATGAACCGCTCGGGATGGTGAGTCTCGGGTAGACTAGACCACTCGGACTGATGTTTGTCCGAGGAGTTGTGCATGATTTGACCGGAACTTGGACTGGCTGTTGATTTGAACCGCTCGGTCATAGGATGGAGCCAATTTTGGGTGTATCAGCTGCCCCCCATTTCCAAGGTTGGCTTGATGCCATATCAGGGCAAGTTTGGAAATCTGTTTGATGCCACATGCCACTGTCTGAGTGCTCGGGGAAGCTGCCTTGGAGCTTCTGAGTCTCGTGAGTCCTCAGAAACTGGCTAAAAGTTCAGACTTAGCCTAGCTCGGAGTCTTCAAGTGCTCGGGAATTGGCCGGGAGTTGAGACTCGGCCTAATTCGGAGTCTTTTGCTTAAGTTAAGCTCTCAGGATGGTTATCTTCTACCCGTAAACCTTCGTCAAGGTTGTGGGTAAAAGAATTTGACCATGTTGGAAAAGCCGACCCAAAGTGTGTTACTTTAGGGTACTTTTAGTTAACTCCCCAGGATGGTTATCTTCTGCCTAGCCAGCCTTCGTCAAGACTGTTGGGAGAAGAGTTTGACCATGTTGGTGGAGCCGACCTAAATCACGTTGCTTTAGGGTCTTTTTGCTCCTCTATCGTCGGCCAACCTAAGAGATTTTAGTCACCTCTATCGTCGGTTTGGACATAAGTGGGGTTAGTCTCTAAGTACTATAGGCGCCCGAGCTGTCTAAGAGTTTGACTTCGTTACCGCAAGGCCTGTAAGTACCCGGTTTGATTGCATGTTTAGTCCACGGTGCCTTTCTGCCCCCCAAGCTTTCGCTAAGACAAGGGTCTTGTGGAGGCTAGGACTGTAGGTAACCGACCTGGAACATGGTGGTTGCAGGGTCCTTTGAAGCTTGCCATCATCAGCCACCTAGGGGGATTTGCCCCCATCGTAGGTTGGACCTAAGCGAAGCTGATGCCTCGGGCGTGACCCCGAGGTCTTTTGCCTCGGGTGTGATCCCGAGGTCTTTTGCCAACTGCGTAACAGTGGTCTTTGGTTGCCTCGGGGTTGAGCCCGAGGTCTTTTTGTGCCTGGGTTCGGAGCCCAAGGTCTTTTGTGCCGGGGTTCAAAGCCCGAGGTCTTTTGATGTGCCTCGGGTGTGGCCCGAGGTCTTGTGATGTGCCTCGGGTGTGGCGCGAGGTCTTTTCAAGAGCTCTCTGACAGTCTGCGGAGCCTCATCCGATGATCGGGCAAGTACCACTATAGTTGGATTGGTCGAGACTATTAGAGACAGGAGGTCGGGTCATGATCACCGAACTCCTGATTTGTAATATCCCAACATTTTAACATGTGATAATATTATCTTAATGTGCATTATACGGTAATGACATGAATATATATGTGATTTGCATACCTAATCTTATTATTAAGTAATGGAAGGAATTTAAGAGTTGATAAACTCTTGTTATGTGTTATACATGGCAATCTATTTGGCATTTGCATATTTTGAAAAACATGGCATTATTTAATGCCTTGTATTGGATATATATTTGATGTAAAATGTTGTATTGCTAGACAAGGGAATAAATTATAGGAGTAAAAAGAATACATTTTCCTAACTAGTAGGTGAATTAGCAATTCACGAGAACTAGAGGAGCTATTGTGTAATTAGTAAGAAATATGGTAGGTGAAAGTGTAATTTCGGAAATTTGGTAGATTTTTCCTAATCACGATTAATTAGTCTAATTGAGATTAATTAGCTTAATGATGATTAGTTAGCCTAATCAAGGTGCTAGCTTACATTACCTAAGCTAGTAGGTGGCCTAGTAGGTGGCCTAGTAGGTGGGCAAGTAGGAGGTGTTGGGCTATATTTGGCTAAGTCCATGCGTATTCAAGTGGGCAAGAGAGAGAAATGGAAGAATAACTAGTTACATAAGATGTACATCTTTTTGAGGTGCTTGTCTCTATACAAGCAAGTAGGTGCAAAGAAGAAAGGGAAAAACAAGAGAGAAAAGAAGGAAAACCAAAGGGAAAAGGGTGCTAGGGAGATTTCTATCTCAAATTGAAGCTAGACTTGAGAAGCTAAGGGTAAGAGTATTCTTTGTATGTGATTTAATTTCATTTCCATAGAGTTTTGATGGATGAATTAGAGGAATTCATATTGATTTGCTATGAAATCTTATATGACTTGTAGGAGTTTGAAAGTGAGCATTACATCTTGTCAATTCTATATCTAGAGCAAGGTGAGTAACCTCTATCTTTGAGGAAACTTTTCAAGTAATGAAATTGTGGCATATAAATTATTTACTTTCAATTCATGAATTATGAGCACGTGTGTATATCATGATTGACTATATGTGCAAGAGATAGAAAGGATTATGTGTTGGAAACATGTTTATGTGATTTTGTGGTTGAAGAAGCAATTGTTCTATCACTACAAAGAGAAAGCTCCAAAAGGGAGTGTAGAAAAGCCTTCTAAGGCTTGAGTGATCAATACGCCTTGTGTAGGGTATTGGATAGCTCGGAACAAGGATAAAGGGTGTCATTACGGGCACGGGGTAGTGAGAAGAACAAGAAGCTTTGGAGATAAATACTTACTTGGTTGTGATTCATTATGTTACATAAATTGCATATCACGTGTTTAAATGATATACACAAATTTATGTCAAATAGCTTGTTATTCACTGAGCTTCAGCTCATGTGGTTATTAAATAACCATTTCAGGTGAAAGGAAAGAAAAGGAGAAAGAGAAGTAGAGGACGAAAGAGGAGAGCAAGTGTTTAATGTGCATATTGTATATGATGTAGTTGTTGTAGTTTGGAACTAAAGGACTTGTAAATTATGTTGTTAGGTGAGTATGTGTAGAACTTGATGTATAAGACTCCTATGTTCATGTATGAAAGGTTTTGGCAAGTGCTTTTGCTATTCAAGCATGTTTGATTGCTTTGATGCTCATGGCTAGAATTGTGGATAGAAGCTGTTTCGATCGATCGAAATACACACTGTTTTAACTGGTTCAAAACGACGACTTTTACGAAAATAGACAACTTTTTTTCTGAAATTTTGAAATCGTGCACCGTTTTCAACGTTGGAACCTAGACTCAAACGGCTATCTTTTGGTATAAAATCTAACTCAATTTTTCAAATTCCTATTATACCCTTAGGGCTAATCACTTGCAAATGTAGTTTAAATGGGAGCCTAAAAACCCATTTTGTACGTTATTAACATAAAGTCAGGCCTCGGTGGCATGTCACGTACCGTCGTGCCATACTTAGTGGATTTGGGTCGTGACATGATTACTCTGAGCTGGATTCAAGGTCGGGATCATTGGATCCTGATTGCTGCAAACTAAAGGTCAGGTCAGGGCTGCCGGACTCAGACCGTTGTGAACTGGAGGTCGGGTCGGGACTGCCCCCCTGCCTGCTGTGAGCTGGAGGTCGGGTCGAGACTGTCGGACCCTAACTGCTGTGAACTGGAAGAACTGTCAGAACTCCTGGGCTGATCTCGCTTTCGCTTACTTCCGGAAAACTCGTTGCTTACGCGCCCAGGGTCTTTGGTCCTTTAAAATTCTTCGGTGCCAATGTATTTTTCAACCCTCTCAGTGAGTTCAACTAAGGTTTTCGGTCGGTTTCTGTGAAACGACGCGGCGCACTTGGTGTGTTGAACTCCAGAGCAGAAGGCTATAATAGCGACAATTTCATCAAGATCATAGATTCCGAGCTTCTCTTGATTAAACCGTTCGGTGGATTCCTTAAGGGTCTCATTATTCCTTTGTATGACTATCAGTAGCTGCATGTTAGGCTTTGGCCCTTCATGCATACCGATGAACTGGTTGATGAACTGCTTGCTGATTTGCTTGAAACTGCGGACCGATCGGGGCTCCAAGGAGTAGAACCATTGCACGGTCGGGCCTTTCAAAGTGTTGGGGAAGGCCAGGCAATGTAGTTCATCGGAGTTGGTGGCTAGGGCCATCTGAGCCTTGTAGATCCGGACGTGGTCGACCGGGCTTCCCGAGCCGTTATAGGGATCTAGGCGAGCTGCTTAAATTTGCGCGCGATGGCAAACCTCGTGATCTGGCTAGAGAATGGTGACTCTGTCTCGGTATTGGCGTGATTCCGAGTAGGGTTCTGACCCAACTTTTTGTCCACTCCATCAATCTGTTTCTACAAGTCCTTGATACGTGCCACCACACCTTCCCGACCGGTATCCGGGCCGCAAGTCGGGTTATAGTGGAGAAGGCTTCCTTCTCATGGCGGTGTGTTGTCCCTTGGGATCAGGCTTGGCTATGACTCCGGTTCATCGTGTGCCTAAGGACACCTCGGCTCTTGACCGAGTGACCCTGAACTGATTCCCGGGCCATACGCTCCTGCCTTTCCTCTCGAGCAGCACGCCTACTGTTGATGTCTCTGGCATCCTCAACACAGGACGGGTTGGCTCAGGCACATCGTCTGGTCAAGATCGGTTCCCAACCGTACGCAACGTTCCTGGGTCGTTTCCCGGCCACTGGAGAACTGCTTTGCTGGGCCAGCAGGCCTTCGATCTGTTACTGGATTTGACGCTGGCCCTCCAAGAGTTGTGTGAGGGTCGCGGTGATCTGCTCAGATGTCATGACTGCCGTAGCCGGCGCCGGGGCCGGCGGAACATCCCGGTTGGCCTGCTGTGCAGTCTTCTCACCCTTATTCGGAGGCATGGCTATCAGCCAAGAGATTTGTTGATGAAGAACTTGTCGTTCCCACAGACAGCGTCAAGCTGATGATGCCAAAATTTGGTTAAAGTAAATTAAAGCAATTTAAGGGGAGAGAGTGAGAGACTGGTTTTTTGTATGTGGTTCGGCCATGTTAATGAAGGTACATACGTCCACATGTGTGTCTGAGCACGTTCACTATACTGTAAAAAGCCGGGGACCTGTGGTGAACCAACAATAGTTTGGAGCTACCGTAAGTCGGTCGGGCTTGTTGGTGACTGCTATAGAGGTGCTGTAGAGACTGAAAAGTAGGTCCCTTTGAAGGGGGGTGAGTGGTCTCTTTTATAGATGTAAGAGACCTACTCATACATGGATAAGGAAATATAATCCAATTAAGCTTGATTGGCATTAATGTGGGGTTTTCCTAATTGGATTAGGAAACAATGTCCACTTTCCAGAAATCTTCTATCTTGAGTAGGAAACTGTCTGTAATATTCTGGGGAATGTGTTGTGGGCCCAACTGGCCTGCGCCTGTACAGACCGTGCCAGTGTGGTCTTCCCGACCTGTTGGTCTGGTCGTGAATGAACCGCTCGGGATGGTGAGTCTCGGGTAGAATAGACCGCTCGGGCTGATGCTTTTCCGAGGAGTTGTGCATGATTTGACCGGAACATGGACTGGCTGTTAATTTGAACCGCTTGGTCATAGGATGGAGCCAATTTTGGGTGTATCATGTGGAAACACCGGAAAAAAATTGGATACATTGAGAAACTCGTGCAAACATAACTTTAATCTTTAACTTTTTTGCACATATAAAGCTAATACTCCCTCCGTCCCTTTTTTTGAGTCCTATATTTCATTTTGGGATGTCCCAAAATTAGTGTCTACTTTCCTAAATTGGTAAACAATTTTTACTTACTTTCCAAAACTATCCTTTATTGAAATCTACACCAAGACAAAACTAAAAAAGTTATTGTAATGATTAGGGGCAATTGTGGAAAGTAGGCGTAAATTCTTTTTGTCCCCTTAATAAGTTGATTTCCCAAAGGTGGACTCAAAAAAAGGGACGGAGGGAGTAATTGTTAATTGAACATTTAAGAGGTCTATATATGTAGTTACGTTAATAATATATTGCTCAAATTAAAAGAGCGCGAGGAATTAGTCGCCAATCTACTGTGAAACAGTCCATAGAATACATAATTTTTTTTAGTTAATTTGCACTATTCCATATATGTATTTATATCACACATATGCCTTTAAATATTCATTACATATTCAATTTTTAAATTAACTGACTTTATGAGAAACGGTTGATTACAAAAACTAATATTAACAATGTTAATACATGTTTGTTTTAGTTATATACTTATATTCTTAGTATATTAATTAGTTTTATAATCAAATACTTACTATTTAATATACTTATTGATAATAATAATTAGTCTTACAATTATATAGTTGAAACACTAGATGAGTGTTTTGGTGGAATCATGAGTGTTTCGGTGGATCAAAAGGAGATTTTCATAGTAATTGTATTTGATCCGGGAAGATATTGTATTTTATTTGTTCATTTAGGTTTAAAGAGTTTTTATCTAAAGAATAAATATCTATTAAGATATTGTCTTTTAGGTAGACTTGATTTAGGAAATAAGTATCTTTATTGCAATTTTATCTTTTAGGAAGTTTTAGATTTTAAGAATGTTTTCTATATTAGGAGTATTATATTTTTGCTATAAATAAGGTATCTTGGTTATTGTATTAAATTGTTGATTATGAATAAAAATTATTGATGTTTGAATGCATAGGGATGCTTTCATTTTTCTGCAAACTCTAGGTACAGGGATACCTAGGGTGCCCGAGATACAGGGATACCGAGGGTTATTTTCCTATTCATTCTTCTCCTATCAATTTTCCATCAATATTCAATTTCTCACACTTGTCCTGCATCAAAACAATTGGAAACAACTTCGTTTCGGTGGAAACATCGATATTTTGAGATTCTAGCGATTGATTCATTTCGGTCCCCTGAGAAACCGAAATGTTTTGGTCGTTCCAGTGGAAACGAAACAAAATTTTGATCCGTGATTGAACTCTATAATATTCAATTTTTAGGTGAACAATAAAATGTTTGAGGCATTCCATGCTTGAAAATATTTCTGCTTTTGACAAGAACATTCTAGCTCTCCAAAATGAACTAAGTTTAAAGTTCATTGGACTCGTGAATGGACGCTTTGGCTATTTTTAAGAATGCATTTAGGATAAAGTTGTTCATGCAATACGAGAATTATTGAAAGACCTCTGAGGTACTTCCTTTAGCTCCTACCAAATGCAAATATTCTATAAATAGAGGAGCCCAAACTTGTTTTGGTCAAAACATAAAAATAGCATAGTAACTAACAAGCTACAATTGCACCAAAAGTATTTTTGAAAAGGAAATTGCTGTATGTTGTTTGCAAGCAATGTACCACTATTCTAGATGAGTGTACCAAATCTTCTATAGAATGTACCAATGCATCTTGAAGCAAGGTTCACATGAATTTACTCTATAGATATTACAGCCAATTGCACCTTTCAAATAGATTAAAAATTTTGTTCAATTATATGGTAAATCATTAAGTATGTTACATTGAAAAAATGATTGCGGTACGCTACAAGAACCATTTGCACACCTATTGAATCTAACTAGGGAGTCATGAGATGGAGATTATCATATTACGCATATTATCTTAACACATACACCAAGCCTAATTATAATGAATTTCCTATGTCCATCTAGTTGATGGCTAATTTACCACCGTTGTAAACCAACGTACTAGTGTTTTTAAACATTGTAACACTATTTTAAGGATGTATCATACGCCTACACAATGTACCACTGCATCTTTAAGGACACATGAATTTACTAAATTTACTCCAGAGATATTAGTTCTAATGGCTCTCCTCGGAATATATTAAAACTCTCATGCAAATCTACGTATGTTATGTTCCTAAAACAAACAAGTGAGTGCATTTAAAAAAAAAAAAAAAGAGGAAAACGTGTATGTGAGTTAGCCTAATTGAGTGTTGGGCTTTCAAGGTTAGAGCTTGGGCATAATCCTCACAATAACTAAGTTTAAATCCCTAAAACTCATTTTTTTAGCAGAATGGGGTTTATTCAAGGGTCACCTTGTGGCGTCACCATAACAGAACATGCGGTACGCATATAGGTGGATGTTGTCACGCCTCCTTCGACCAAATTATGGAATGCCACATGAAACATTTTTGTCCATGACCCAGATGCTTCCATGTAGCTGGCTACCTTGAGGGCCTTGTTAGGGGTCACCTTGTGGCACAACCATAAGGCAACACCTCTTCGACCAAGAGAATGCCACATGACACACTTGTGCGGGTGACCCAAATGCTGCCACATGGCTAGCTGCCTTGAGGGACTTGTCCCCCATGCACACTCACCACGCTAGTAATCATCCCATATCTTCACCTGTAAGTGTTAAATTATTTTTTATTTTCCCTACTGAAAGTATAATTTTTTACCTTTAGAGTCTAAAGTAAGCATAATTTTCCTAAAAACCGTAAACCCACGGTGGATGTATCATATAGAAACAATCTGTTCCAACTTCCAACCCACTTTTAATTTTGATTGAACTTATAAACCCACTGAGAGTGAGTTAGGTTATGTAAAAATAATAATAACAATAATTAGGCAACAAAGTGTACCAGTGTAATTTTTCAGCACTATTTACTGCAAAATAAGCCATCGATACAAAAATTACCGGGGAAGAATTTGCAAGCCCGTAGTTAATAGCAGAGTCAAGCACTTATAACACAAAATCTTAAAAAATAAAAAATAAAAGAAAAAAACTAAAATCGACCATTATCAAAATAACAGAACTCGGGGGACTAATAAGCTATATAATATGTAAGTCTTACCGACGAGGGAGTAAACTACCTACTAAGCTTCTAGTTTTTAAATAGTGACTACAATTGATGATAAATTCAACTTTAACAACAACAACAAAAAAACCATTTTGAAAGAACCCAAATTTGAAATATCATAGTGTGAAAAATCCAAATAAAACCATGGCCAAAAGCTCAATCAGCAATTACGTAGAAGATGAGGAACAAAAGGAAGAATATGAAGAGAAAAAAAAAACTTTTACCTCGAAGCACTGTGCCAAATGAGTCGTCTTCCTCCAGAGCCCTAATCTCTCCGGCCTCCACCTACTTCTTCGCTCCTTCTATAATCATCTTCTCTCTCCTCTTTCCCCCCTCTCTTGGAAGTTTGGAATTCTGCGACCCTGGCTAAGCTCAGACCTTATTTCTTTCTTCTTTATTCAAATCATCCATGAGTTTTTGCCGTATTCATACTTTTCCCCATGTTGTTTTTCCTAAGAAACCATCAACTTCACTTTGCCACCCTTTTAGCATGTTTTTGGCGATTTAATTTTTAAGTATGATACCTAAATTTAAATTAAAAATTAGTTTTTGACATTTTACTTTAATCGGTAAAGGCACCTCATTTGTTATACTATTATATACTGTATTATAGGCTTAATTATATTTTACAATTTTTCAGTTTGTCATTTATGTCAATTTGGTCCCTGTAGTTTAGAATGTGTCATTCTAATCCATGTAATTTCATAAATGTGTCATTTTAGTCCCTCAAAATACTCTTTGTGACAAAATTTTTACTTTCAGTGACAAAATTATTCATAACTAAATGACTTATTGAACTTATTTGACACACTTATGAAACAATAGGGGCTAAAGTGACATTTTCTAAATTACAATGACCAAACTACATGGACAAGCACAGTACATATAATTAGGCATTATATATTTTCATTAATATTATAAATTAAAATATATTCAAAGAATAATAATAATAAATTTGGTACTTGCAACAGTGTTACTTGCAATCGTTGAGTTTAAAACAGCTGAATTTACTAGTAATCCTTCTTTCAGTGCAAGACACTTTGCAATTTTTATGGCTTCGTTAGTTGATATCTGGATATCCTAAGACCATTAGATTATACAAAAAGAAAAATGATGTGGCTGCTAAATTGCGACATGTATAAATCTGGAATAAATACGACTCATGCCAAACACACACACACAGAGAGACACACAAACGTAATTTCACCATAAAGTGTAATAAATTGATGATGCAAAGAAACAACCTCAAAACCTGATATGGGCAAATTTATATTATTATATAAATTATGCTAAGGGGAATCATGTGACAACTATTGAGAAGAGAGAAGAATCATAATTAGTAAAAACAAAAAAACTTACAAGAGAAGAAGTTAAATCAAAAAAGACGCTGAATACAGATTAAGAGTATGGAGAAAGAAATCAGACGTAGCCAAGGATTTTGGAATTAAACAAGGAGAGAGACACAAAGAGATAATATATAATAAAATAAGTGAGGTGCCCTTACTAATAAGAAAAATCTAGTGAAAAGTATCATTCTACCAATGTTTTTTGTAATAGGCCTACCAATTGGTACTTCACAATAATAGGTCCTACAATTGTGACTGTTGTTAGAGATTAGTCCAAAATATCCTATAATAGAATTATTAGATGACTTTTCTACCCCTTCTCTATATATAGAACCGTATGTATATATGTACATATATTTAATACATGTTTAAATATGGAATCAATTTTCAAACTTACCAAATCTTATTCAATCCTCATTAATATTGCATATAATATATTTAGAAATAATATCCCAATATTTTAGGATTTCACTTTACAAATCTGTTTCATTTATATTGAATACCACTAATACACTTCATTCTATAACAGTTCATAATCCATTCAATGAGATAACAGTTCGCACAGTGTGAAATTTCGTATTGTGTTTTTCAGTATGAAATTTCACACTCAACTATTTCATACTGTGTAATTTAATTAGTACAACTATTTCATTTTCCTTAGTTGCGTTCGCACTATCGACAGTTTCAGAATTGAATATATTAACCAATTTGTGTTCATCCATCTCTCAATTCATCACAAAGTAAACTCGTCATTCTATGAAATTTAACAGTATCCAATTTCATACCACAATACTAGGAATACATTTGTCTTATCACAAATTCATTTGCACATTCATTTTACAATTCACTGCAATAATTCATTGACATCACAATTTTACTTCACATAGTATACAAGTTCGCAACACAACTTTTGAACCAAGAGCATGAGTGTTAAATTTCACACTACTACATTTTGGCAACAACCTTTGAACCACAACATAGTATACAATTACACACCACAACTTTGTGAACCAAGAACATTAGTGTTAAATTTTAACAGTGTGAAATTTAACGATGTAAAATATAACAGTGTCCATCTTCAAACACCTTTAAACTTGGAATTTGGATGGGATCCGAGCGATTGATACAACCTACACAACAAATTTAATTAGTACAAATAAAAAACGAATGACAAATTTTACACTAATCTCACTTAATGCGAATATGAATCTTCAAGACGTGTTCAAATACAACAAACTTTTATCTTAAAATATGAGTGCTAAATTTCACACCCACAATTTCACAATAATATCAATTAATGCAAATTTGAATCTTCATGACATGTTCAACATTACAAATTAAATCTGATAAAGTGAGTGTGAAATTCAACACTCCGATGTTAACCATGCAATATACGAGCTTGAAATCTCACATCATGAGGCTATGTTCTACAATATTAAGTAACATGTAGTATTGTTGTGTATCAAGTAACCGGTGTCGGCATCGCCGATTTCTCCCTCTGCTGTGCCACTACTGCGCCGAAGTAGGACGACGCCGACGATGATAATGATGGGGTCGACTGAACGGAGAGCTGCGAATGGTCTGATGTCGATGATGGCGACGTCGACGCCGACGACGAGACTGCTTCCGAATGATGAGAAGTTTGGCTACCACTGTTTTTGCTTCATTTTTTTTAACAGGGTTTGTGTATTTTAGGTTTCTATGTGTATATATCTATGTATCTGTGTATATTTTTATGTATATATATATATTATATGGTATTTCCTTAATCAATATATATAAATTTGGTAAGATTGAGGGGTAGTTTGGGCCTTTTTTTTTGGAGGACCTTTTATTAAAATGTTACATGGACTAGACCTATTGTAAGAAACTTAGACTAAAATGGATATTATACTAATTAACTCTACTAACAATTAAAGTAAAAGGTAAAAAACTTTTTTTTTAACTTAAATTTAGATGGCCTAATAAAAAAATGAAGGTGCATTTATCGTCAACATTTTAGCATTATTAAAGATTAAGAACCAAATTCCCCCCCCCCCCCCCCCCCCCCCGAAATTTTTAAGACCACTTTAAGAAAAGTCCCCACTCAAGGGTGAAGTAAAACCCAGGAAATCGAACTGAGTCAATTAACACCAAGAAACTCCGGTTTAAAATCGAACTGAACCACAAAAATACACATCGACTAACCTCGTCTGCTCATAACCTTTTTACAGTCTCCGGACCTCCAGTCCATGTAAATTGTAAATCAAAAATCAATTGAGAAATGATATATTTTCCCAATTTGTATACCATATGTGAATTCCAACGTATGTGGCCCGCTTAATTTTTCTTCGAAAGATATTGAAGTGGTCCTACCATTATTAAAGGTGGTCCAACTGTCACATGTACTGAGAACTACATTTGGGATATAAAATTTGGAAAGTATAGCTTTACACACAAAAAAAAATTTATGAGCAAAATTTTAAGAATAATGCTATTTTTCCCAATTTTGAATCCCAAACATTCTAACGATAGTAATATAGGCTATAAACTAATTGGTAGTATCACATGTGGTACACTTAAAAAATCATTTAAGAACAATAATTAGGATTAAAATTTGAAAAACATAGCATTACTCTATGATATGTCCAAAACTGGCTCTACCATATGATCGAGCGGTTCTACTCAGTGACGACCTTTGTCCAAATCAAGAAATGCACAATTGCTTGGATGAGCACTGTCCCGCCAGGTCGGGATAGCTTCATCCAGTCGTAATACAGCTTGGGACTAGCTCGGCTCAGCCAAAAGCGCGTCCCACACTTCACGAAACCTAGCAGTCTCCTAAACCAATTAGGAAATGATCGGGAGAGAACTAATCCTAAATATACGCCTTAATGTGCATTTGTTAGACCATTTTATCTTGTTTTTGTATATTTTTACTTTGTTTTCTAGTTTCTGACAGGTTTTGGAAGAAATCAACTAAACCAGGCTAAACAGGGTGAAAAAGCATAGTTGAAGAAGCTGAAAAATCCAAGTCGCGCGCGCGACCCGCGCCCGCGAAATCCAGAAATCGCTCGCGCGATCCGCTCGCGCGAGATCCCCAAAATCGCTCGCGCGATCCGCGCGCTCGAAAGGCCAAATGTCGCGCTCGCGCGACCCGCTCGCGCGATATGTGGAAAAATCAAAGTTGCGTATTTCAGTGTACTGAAGACTCCTGTGCAAACGAAACTGCTAAACGACGTCCAGACTGTAAATTACATGCGTTTCAGTTCGTTTCGGGTTGGGAAGCCTTCCAAAGCTTGTATAAACTCTATATAAACTCCAAATTTACTCAATTAAAGGGTTGGCAATTAATATACACACATTCTACAACCATACTTCCAGCCATTGAAGGGAGGGAAGCAAGGAGAAGAAGAAGAAGACCAAGGGTTTCCATGGCCTCCTCCATCAACCTCTTGCTATCTACTACTTCTATGGACGGCTAGATCATTGATCTAGGGTTTCAATGAAGCCCTAGATGAGTAATAGGGTTTTATTTATGTGTTTATTTTAGTTTTATTATGTATGGATGACAGTCACATGTTGAGAGGATTTTTATTAATAAATCGTACTTCTATTGATTAAATCATTACTTTCAGAATTTATTCTTGTCTTAGATCTATTTTGACTGTGATGTGCTCAACGATCTATTCTTGCTGTGCTTGTTTAGGTTGTTTACATGTGATGGTGCTTTATTGATTCGTGCTATCAAGTATCCGAATAGTCCATGCCTAGGTTAGACGGATTAGATCACAACCCTAGTTTAGTGTGAGATAATTTGTGCTATCCGCAGATGGATTATGTTGGTGCTTGAACCATGATTACCTTCTTGTCGGAGGAATTGGGCTTGTAGCTACAATTCCCCATTATTCATCCAACGTAATAAGCTAAAGTAATTCATAAATATTCCTATTATGAAGCTAGTGGTGGATTTGCAATCCTAGGTTCCCTTTACATATTCATTAAAAACACTTTTAATTGCTTTCATAGTTTATATTTACTTTTATAGTTATTAGTTTAATTAAATCCAATTCAAATCCGTTTTTCCTAATTAATTAGACTTAGGTTTTAAAATTAAGAGCTGTAGTAAACAATCTCTGTGGGTTCGACCTTTACTTTCACACTACATATCTTTAGAAAAGTAAAGCATAAATAAAAGCATACTTTTTATATCTTGATATTGACAACATCAATTTTTGGCGCCGTTGCCGGGGATTGCATTACTACTCTTAGTTTTATAATCGTAGTTTAGTTAATTCGTAAATATTAGATTAGTTTTTTATTTTTCTTATTTTCTGTTTTTGTTTTTTAGTTACTAACTTGTGTTTTTTTTATTTTGTAGTCAACGTTTCCGAGTGGAGCAGCTAATTACATCAAAGGAGCTTACGCAAATAAAAATATAAATACAATTAAACAAATTGCTTCTTTTGAAATTCGCTTTAAACCACTGTAAGTCAGGGCGCTGTGACGCACTATTTGCATTAGTTTAGGGTTAATTGCACTGCATTAGCTAGGAAACCCGGGGCGCTGGGCTTGACGCGGTCATTGCATTACAGGATAATTTGCATGCATCATAGTAGTTGAGTGCTTGTTATCTTATTTGCGTGATTGTATTTGTTTATTTTGTTTAGTTAGTCTTTGTTTTTAGTTTCTTTTCTTTTGTTTTAGTTTATGTTGGGTACACGTTCAAATAAACCAGATTTAAAATCTTTCGATCTTGAACTTGAACGTACCTTAAGAACTAGTAAGTCCACAACCTTAGCTTCTAGAGCTAGGTTGCAAGACGACGAATCAACTCCGATTCCATCGTCGTTGTTTGAGGCCGAAATTCAGAGTACCCGTGAACGGTTAAGGAAAACTCGAACTTTTCAAATTGAACCGATTAAAATGGCTGACGGTGGAAATAACAATAACAATCAAAATGATGGTGCGAATATGAACAATCTTAATATACCGCCACCACCTCCACTTATAAATTATTTTATTCCTACTACTTACACGCCACAAGCCGGTATCGAATTACCGGAGGCGACGGCATCTCACTTTGAGATTAAGTCGTCTACGATCTCGCTACTACCTTCCTTCCATGGCCATCTAAATGAAGACCCTTACCAACACTTAGGGGATTTTCAGGGTATATGCTCTACTTTGAAAATACAAAACCTAAATAATGATGAATTAAAATTGCGGCTCTTCCCATTCTCCTTAAGAGACAAAGCGAAGTATTGGCTTCAATCTTTGGAGCCAAACACAATAAAAACATGGGAAGCCTTACACACCGCCTTTTTACAAAAGTTTTTCCCTATTATGCGTACAAATAAGATAAGAAAAGATATAACTAATTTTGTGATGCAAGATGGGGAGACTCTTTATGACACGTGGGAAAAATTTAAAGAATTATTACGTTCGTGTCCACATCATCAGGTTCCCAAGTGGCAATTGGTTCAAGTCTTCTACGAGGGGCTTATTCCCTCGGTTAGGAATACCGTCGATGCCGTTTGTGCGGGAACCTTCCTACACAAAAGCGCCGACGAGGCCTGGAAAATATTTGAAACGTTAAGCGAGAATTCTATGCATCAGGCTGTGTCGGTACGTTCTGAGGGATACCTTCAACCTAAGCGAGAGGTGACAGTTGAGTCAAGTCAATCAATTCAAATACAAGAATTAAATAGAAAACTTGACCGACTTATGCAAATGAACAAACCGTCTAATCCATCCTCTTTAGAAGTATGTGCATTATGTTCTGAACCGTCCCATAATATCTTTGCATGTCCTTCTGCATCTCAATATCCGGAATTTGTTGAACAACACGTTAATTCAATGCAACAATTCCCACAAAATAATTATAATCCTAGGTCGACTAATTTTCCAAATACGTACCGACCCCAATACCAACAAGGTCAATACCAACCACCTCCTCCACCTCCACGCAATAATGCATTCGAGGAGAAGGTGTTGGCCTCACTTGAAAACTTTGGTTCGGTGGTTCAGTTAGTACACTCTCACACACAATCCATCGCAAAACTGGAGTCCCAAGTAGGGCAAATTGTTAATACATTAAACCGTTTAACTGAGAGTAAGTTGCCGAGTAAACCTACTCCGCAACCTAAGGGGCAATACGCAGTGGGTAGTACGAGTGAGAGCGTGAACGCTGTTTCGACTAGGACGACTACTCGCGATGAGGAAGTTGTTGTAATTCCGGATGGGGGTGAGAAAGATAAAAATTTAAATTTGAATAAAGAAAAAGGTGAGGATGTGAATCAAAGTAGAAAAGAAAATGAACCGGTCTCAACGAATTATATTCCGAGAATGCCATATCCACCAAACGTTGAGGGACCGTCACATTTGCCTAAGAAAGGGTCTAAGGTTGAGGATATACTCGAGGTATTTAAACAAGTTAAAATTAATATTCCTTTCCTCGACGCTATAAAACAAATTCCCGCTTATGCTAAATGTCTAAAAGACCTTTGTACTCAAAAGCGCAAAATACGGAGTCATACTCCTAAAAAGGTCTTTCTCACGGAAAAAGTAAGCTCTATATTCCAACACGCTCCTCCAAAGTATAAGGATCCCGGTACGCCTACGATTTCATGTGTTATAGGTGACACTATCATTCATAGGGCTCTCCTTGACTTAGGAGCTAGTGTTAATCTCTTACCTTATCATGTCTATAAACAATTAGGATTAGGTGAACTCAAGCCTACGGCCGCTACTATTCAGTTAGCGGATCGTTCTGTCAAAATACCTAGAGGAATCGTCGAAGACGTGCTAGTAAAAGTTGATCAATGTTTCTATCCTGTAGATTTTATGGTCCTTGACACCGAACCGGTGCTAGATGCTAGGAAACATACTCCTGTCATCTTAGGCCGCCCATTCTTAGCAACCGCCAACGCACGTGTTAACTGTCGGACGGGGGTAATGAAAGTGTCGTTCGGGAATATAAAATTAAAATTAAATGTTTTTAATGCTATGGATCAATCTCCTAAAAACGACGATTCCCTGTGTGAGGTGGAAGGTGAGGTAACACGGAATATTGAGCCTACTAAAGAAATAAAGGTGAGTGGGAAAAATAATATAGCGGACGATGATGAGTGGATGAATCCTAATCTCGTGGACCCTAATGCGGAATCTACTCGGAAGGTAAGAAATCGATTCGAACATAATGACAAACCGTTAATCGATTTAATTCAAAGCGATGTTATTTCTGCTTACCATCGAGCTCTACCTGACATCCTTAGGGGTACACAGTCCGATTTACGGCCTCCATAAAATCTTGAGCTAGAATGGTCTAGCTAAAGACATAAAAGTTAGCGCTTCTTGGGAGGCAACCCAAGCTTAATGTTGTCTGTTTTCTTTGTTTTTGGTCGTTTTTGAGTCTGTTTGAGTCTGTTTTGGACATTCTGGATAGGTTTGGGGGTTGGAATTAATTTACTTTATTAATATATACATAATTTTAGTTAAAAAAAATGGAAAAACCATTCTCGCGCGCGCGGCCCGCTCGCGCGAGACGTCGCTCGCGCGAGAATGTGACTTAGTGGAATTTTCGTTCTTTTCCTTTTAGTATGCCTCAGGTTCTCTTCGCGCCTGATCTCGCGGGCGCGAGGTACCTCGCTGGCGCGATTTCTAAAAAAAAAAAAAAATCTGGGAATTCGCGCGCGCGACGGCCGCTCGCGCGATCCCCCCATTTTCCTGTTTTTCCCTTTTGTTTCCTATATCTTTCCCCCTACCTATTTTCTTTGTGTTTCTTTTTCTGTTTCTGTTTATTTGGTTCAATATAGTTCATGTCGTTGTTTTCCTTATTACATTTATAGTTTTTCGTTTTATTTCCTTTTGCTAGTTTAGTTTAGTTTAACTTAGTTTTTAGATTTCTATGTTATATTTTGGTTTCATTTACTTTTCATATTGTTTTGTTAGTTTCTTTTCGTTTACCGAGTATTCACAGATAACATTGAACTTTATAGCCATATACCTTTGTGTTCACCTGTTCTATGCTTGTCAAGATCGAGGTACTATCGTTCCTTCCTTACCTATTCTCCTTTATTTCGTTTTATTGTTTCATTGGGGACAATGAAAGGTTTAGGTTTGGGGGTATGCACTCACACATGCACATTAGTTTATGCAAATTTTAAAATTTTTCAATAAGTGTGTTTAAATAAACGATGTTACCGACGTTTTTGCAATATCAATTTGATACTTTTTGATAGAGAACTTTGAATTGTTATAGAATGGTAAACAAGGGAAGATGTGATTAAACATTTGCTGAAGTTATGATGTAACGTTTTAAGTTATGTATTGTTTGAATCGTAGTTTTATATCATAGATTTGCACACAAACCTATGCACTGCACGTAGTCGTTTGAATACATGTTGGTTGTGAACTATAATATAATTCGGATTTCTAGATAACACAAGGTGGAGACTAGACCCTGTGAGATTTTGAGCCTATCTTTTCTTTTTAGAGGGTTATAAGTACATATTATCGAATTTCATTGAAATAGCGCATTAACTTGTTGTTTAAGTCTCATTATTTTTGTTTTGGTTGATAGTCAAGTTAAAATATTTGTTACCATGATAAATAATCTTCCGTCGTACATGTTGAAGAACCGTATTACCCTAGGAAATGATTTTAGGCCTTCTTTGTTTATTACCGACCGATAAAAGATAAAATTTCCTTAGTTCGCCCTTTGAGCCGTTACAATGCCTCTTTTTCTTTGTTCACCATTATCCTCTTTAAAAGCTCCAACCTGATCAACTTGGAGTATACCACTGGAAGAGTGATCAACTTTTAGTAGTATTAAGGCGATGTGTTGATTGAGAAGAAGAAAATAAGATGCTATTGGGGTAGTTACTTGGTATTCAATGCATAATCATTTGATAAGCAAGAAAAGAAAAAGGAAAAGAAGAAAATAAAGAAGAGGAAGGTTGAAAAAAAATATAGAAGGAGAAAAATGAATGAAAAGGAATGAAGAGAAAGAAAAGATGAAAAGTTTGTCGAAGAAGAATGAAAGAAATCGAACATGCCTTACAATGCCATTCGTAAACCTACCCAATTAACCCTTTCTATCCTCTTTCATTACCTGAGCCACGCTACAACCTTTGAAAAGTCCTAATTGATCCTAGAAAACATGGTTTGGATATGAAAACGATGGGAGGGGGATTAAAACATGGTAATGATTAATTTTTCTTGATTGATTGGCATCCTATCCATGAGACTATTGTTCTTTCGTGTCATGCGTTTTTTTTTTTTTGAGTCATATGTGAGCATTTATAGTTTTGAAAATATATTTCCTTTACTCACATATATTAGAAAAATTACACCTGTTTCTGAGTGTTTCATTTGAGAGTGTAATTGAAATTGTGAGATTCGTAGTCGAAGCATAGTTAGATGGTTATCCGAGTTATATTTCAAGTTCATGACATGCGCATGTTCATTTGACTACCATATCACACACGTGCAATTTTATGAGAAACTCTATTGATTTATACGATACATGTGCTTGAGATTGTTTTTCATGATGTAGGTAGACATTTGATTCTGTTTCTTCTTGTTCGTTATTCTATTTCGAATCATTGTTTTATAATAAGGAGTATTGATTGTTTTATTTTTTTGTTTTTAATAAAAGTTTTTAAATTAATAAGTTAATAAAGATGGTTGTGGGTAACTTGTTGATGAGAACCCTCACGAGACTTTACTCGTCCGACTAGGGACACCTAGGGGTTTAAAAGGCTTGTTGCATATGCTAAATGCAATCGTGATCCATGCGAAAATGGAGTAGTAGATTATTAGTAGATTTTATTTTAGTTTTGCTCGAGGACTAGCAAAATGTAGGTTTGGGGGTGTGATCGGGAGAGAACTAATCCTAATTATACGCCTTAATGTGCATTTGTTAGACCATTTTATCTTGTTTTTGTATATTTTTACTTTGTTTTCTAGTTTCTGACAGGTTTTGGAAGAAATCAACTAAACCAGGCTAAACAGGGTGAAAAAGCATAGTTGAAGAAGCTGAAAAATCCAAGTCGCGCGCGCGACCCGCGCCCGCGAAATCCAGAAATCGCTCGCGCGATCCGCTCGCGCGAGATCCCCAAAATCGCTCGCGCGATCCGCGCGCTCGAAAGGCCAAATGTCGCGCGAGCGCGACCCGCTCGCGCGATATGTGGAAAAATCAAAGTTGCGTATTTCAGTGTACTGAAGACTCCTGTGCAAACGAAACTGCTAAACGACGTCCAGACTGTAAATTACATGCGTTTCAGTTCGTTTCGGGTTGGGAAGCCTTCCAAAGCTTGTATAAACTCTATATAAACTCCAAATTTACTCAATTAAAGGGTTGGCAATTAATATACACACATTCTACAACCATACTTCCAGCCATTGAAGGGAGGGAAGCAAGGAGAAGAAGAAGAAGACCAAGGGTTTCCATGGCCTCCTCCATCAACCTCTTGCTATCTACTACTTCTATGGACGGCTAGATCATTGATCTAGGGTTTCAATGAAGCCCTAGATGAGTAATAGGGTTTTATTTATGTGTTTATTTTAGTTTTATTATGTATGGATGACAGTCACATGTTGAGAGGATTTTTATTAATAAATCGTACTTCTATTGATTAAATCATTACTTTCAGAATTTATTCTTGTCTTAGATCTATTTTGACTGTGATGTGCTCAACGATCTATTCTTGCTGTGCTTGTTTAGGTTGTTTACATGTGATGGTGCTTTATTGATTCGTGCTATCAAGTATCCGAATAGTCCATGCCTAGGTTAGACGGATTAGATCACAACCCTAGTTTAGTGTGAGATAATTCGTGCTATCCGCAGATGGATTATGTTGGTGCTTGAACCATGATTACCTTCTTGTCGGAGGAATTGGGCTTGTAGCTACAATTCCCCATTATTCATCCAACGTAATAAGCTAAAGTAATTCATAAATATTCCTATTATGAAGCTAGTAGTGGATTTGCAATCCTAGGTTCCCTTTACATATTCATTAAAAACACTTTTAATTGCTTTCATAGTTTATATTTACTTTTATAGTAATTAGTTTAATTAAATCCAATTCAAATCCGTTTTTCCTAATTAATTAGACTTAGGTTTTAAAATTAAGAGCTGTAGTAAACAATCTCTGTGGGTTCGACCTTTACTTTCACACTACATATCTTTAGAAAAGTAAAGCATAAATAAAAGCATACTTTTTATATCTTGATATTGACAACATCAGGAAACTTCCCACATTCACAACAACAGTTTCCTAATCATATTGGGAAACTTGTCGGATATGCAGTAATCATCCTAGGTTGTTATAAGTTACTTAACAAAACTTAAACGCCTTGTAAGGGAGGACTCTTCCCTCTATAAAAGGGATCTCCCATCCCCCTAAAAGGGGATCCGATCCCTATGTCATCCAAGAAAAACCTAGCCAAGATATCGCATTGTCTAGCCTTTCCCAAGAAACCCTAAACGCCTATCCTACACGGCCGACCCTCGGTAGTTGCAGTCACCATTGCTGGATCACCAAGGTCATTGTAGTAGTTTTCTTTCATATAGTAGAAGTGCTCACACACGCGTGGATGTAGGGTCCTTCATTAATGTCATGCCCCGAAGTACCAAAAATAGGGGAAAATAAATTTCCTTTATGGGTTCGTAGACACGTGACTGGTTGTGAGTGTCACCTGATTGTCCAAACATGCTTATAACAATAATGTGATATGGGAAAGTGACTAAGTTCAGCAGAAGCAGAAATTTAAAACATCCAAGTCTTACATCAGTAGTATATTACAGGCCAAAAAGATATCCAAAAGATACATATTACAAGACCGGCTAAACTATTACATCACTAACATAATAGTAACAGAACTATAACAAAAGGAAAAACTCCAAAGTCTTCAGCTGGCGAAACCGTAGCCTTCCTCGTAGTAATCTTCACCAGCATAGTCTTCAGTAGTATAGTCAGCATCTTGATAGCAGTCGGCTCCGTCTGGACCTGCAAAGGCTGGATGTGGAAGGTCCAGCGGCATGAAAAGCCGTTAGCAGTTAAGCTAAGTGAGGGCCCCCTTAAGGTTACCACCACTTAAGGTAAGCTATTCTTCATCTCTTCTTATTTCCCGAAACCATATCTCGTTCATCATTTCTTATTCTCGATACTATGTCTTGTTCGTCTTTTCTTATTCTCAAAACCATGTCTTATTTAAACCCAATCATTCCTTTTGAAACTTAACCCAGAACTGAACTGACCAATGACATTGACTGAAAGAAGACTTAACTCCAAACGCATTCACTGGTCAAGAAAGTACAACACTCAACAATGAATAGTTAACTGTCGCCCAACTGGCACTCGAACTGTCGCCCAAATGGCATAAGTGTGCGGGACATTAACAATCTCTTGGTCGAACACGTCATGCCGATCCTCAGGTCGCCCGCACGGTACCGAACACGTCATGCCGATCCTCAGACCAAGGGTACGGGAAATTAATAATCACTTGGACGAACATGTCATGCCGATCCTCAGGTCACCCATACATAATCGAACACGTCATGCCGATCCTCAGTCCAAGGGTGCGGAAAAATAATCAACCACTTGATCGAACACGTCACGACGATCCTCAGGTCATCCGCACTTGATCGAACACGTCATGCCGATCCTCAGATCAAGGAACAAAACATAACTCACCAATCGACACCATGGAATTACCGAAAGACCAGTTTTGCAAGAAATATCCAAACGTGACACGAAAGTTCACGAATCAACTTTGACCGGTAGTCACACGACTAGAAACGAGGCCCAATGTCCCTTATTCGCATTAAATCTGTTATCGAAGGTTTTATCATTATTTTACGCGTTCGCACGTTTCGTAGTTTAGTTCATTAATATCATCCATTTATAATCGTTAATATTTCGCTATACGTCCGACATTCCGTTTTCCTCTCAATATACTTACGATGGAAACTTTCCCGATCATTTATCATCGCAATAATCGTGCCCTACAATATACTTATAGTTTGGGTATGAACTTTCAACGGTCATTAGATTATATTCATAACAATAGAAAACATAGCACGTAGCTCATGGATTTATAATCATGGATTTAATACCAATAAACATATAGATGAAACCCTTAACATACTCATCTACGCGATAGCTCTACCATAGCACAAGATTTTTATAACAACACAGGTACTGGAAAACTAGCATCAACAATCAACACCATGCATAACAAAACATCATACAAAAAGCTACACAATCTACCAGGATACATTTTCACTGTGTTGGCTGAATTAACATGATTTATTTGGGCATGATAAATTGCTTTGTAGATCAAACTCAAAACTAAAACATTATAGATAATAGGAACATCTTCATGTAAAAAAAAAAACTAACTTCAATTACATTTTTGAGCTACTCAAATAATTTATTTTACAAGACATTTCTTATATCTCGGACTGTTCTGTCCCAGATTTATAGTACTGCATTGTACGTGCATTTCACCTATGAAGGATGGGTTTTTAGACTGAGCTATAGAAGGGTAATTTGTAGATATATGAGATAGATTTCTCCATAAAAAAACCTAGCTTAATTCTCATTTTTGAGCTGCACAAAACATTCATTTTACAAAACTATGTTCTGCTGAGAGTTTCAGTTTCTCAGATTTATAACTCTACGTTGTACATGCATTTCACCCATGAAGGAGTGATTTCTAGACTAAGCTATAGAAGAGTTATTTGTAGATAAATGAGTTAGATTTTACCACAAAAAAACCTAGCTTAATTCGGATTTTGGAGCTGCGCAAAACATTCATTTTACTAAACTATGTTCTGCTGAGAGTTTCTATTTTCCCAGGTTTATAACACTGTGTTGTACATGCATTTTACCCATGAAGGAGTGATTTCTAGACTGAGCTATAGAAGAGTTATTTGTAGATAAATGAGTTAGCTTTTACCACAAAAAAACCTAGCTTAATTCGGATTTTTGAGCTGCACAAAACATTCATTTTACTAAATTATGTTCTGCTGAGAGTTTCAGTTTCTCAGATTTATGGATTTGTCTTGCATGTCATGAAAACTTCAACACATCAACATCAAACTTCTACTAAACATTAGTACATATTATATGGGTTCTAAATTAAGTTAGATTACTCACAACAACTTGAAACTAAGCTTGGATTGTTGATTTGAGCTTGATGGAGCTTGCACTCAACTTCACTAGTGAACTTCTTCTCCTTCTAACTTTCTATTTCTTCTCTCTTTTTCTCATGAACCACTCAAGTCCTAATTTTCTCTCCAAAAATTCAGATTGTGATCTAACTAAGAGAGTGTAGTGTGTGCATGTGCTTGTTTATATAGAATTTCCATGTGCTAGGTGTCCTTTGCATGTTGCATGCTTAGGACATGTGTCCAAGAGGGTGGCATGTGGTTGCCACATGGCCGACCATGTGGGCCCACCTCGGGTTGTGTGCCACTTCCTCGGTTTACGTGCAAAAGTTCCTCGGTATGCGTGTCGGTCTCGAAGTACGTGCAAACTGGTATTATTTCTAATGTCCAGGTCCGGGTACGGGACTAAGTTAAATCTTATTATGGTCGAGTCGGTATGGTTACTACAGGCTATATGGTAATAATACAACACGTCCATACCGTCACGTAATTAAAATAATAATATAATAATATAGTTGGTCCAATACAGAAAATTACAGGTGTTACAATTAACAGGGTCGAACCTGTCACGCCCCAGCGTAGCAAAATAGGGAAAATTAAATTTCTACTTTCGGATCGGTGCATACATGACAAGTTTGAGGATCGCATAATTGTCCACAACAAGAAAGAACCAATGATAAATGTAACAAACATCAACGGAAGTAGCATTAATAAGCATGGTGGCTCTAGGCATACATAATATAAACATCTGAGTCTTAAAACGTAATTAATACATCATCACAAAAAGGAAAAAATTATAATAACATCCTGGGCATAACACCCTACAACATAATAATAAGATCGACATCTAGTGCCTCAACTACTAACAAAAGGTAAATAAACAAAGTCTTCACTTCCGCCAGCTAACTCGCAAACCCATATCCTTCCTCGACATACTCCTCATTCGGGTAATTAGCTTCTGCAAGATCTGGACATTTGATTGTCCACGACATGAAGCTCGTCAGCTTACTATAAGCTGTGAATAAACCTACTACACTGACCATGCAAAAAAAAACACTTGTTAATCCGTTAAGAAGGTAAATCATTCTATTCCAGTCCTCTTTAGAAAGCATTATCGTCAATCTAAAACTTAGTCTCATTATATTACATATGTTAAGAGACGTTCGGTGACATACTTGAACTATGGGAACTCAACTCACCACAACCGAATAATCACTTTGGACTATAGCCCAATTCATACTGACTCAGATACTTTACTTTGAACCACAAGTTCAATCATTCACAAACACGACCCTTTGCATGCCGGCACGAGTGCCGTTGGCCTGGAATATCACCGCTTTCTGGTCATGGGCTACCATCTTGTCATCTTTGCCCCAATTGGCCACTTGTTTGACATCTGCCTTACGGCCTCATTACTTGGTAATCCCAATCTTATTCCATTCGGCCTCGGTTAACTTGTCTTCTTGCCCTATTTGGCTACTTGCTTGACATCAGCCCTTATGCCTATTAATCATCTCAACAAATCGAACCAAAACTCTTTACTCTTTCTCGAACTAACCACAAGGAACAGACAGATGGATACGACCGTCTTGTTAATGATTAACGTGCATGGTAAATGTCGTTAAAGCACATTATTGACAAAATAGTGTACTTAAGTACATCACATTCTTGTTCACATAGTTCTCGTATATCTATGTATAAACGTTATAGGTTGATCATATTACCATGCTAAGAAATCATATCCTTTGGTTATCTATAAAAGTTATTATTACTAAAGTACTTAGCATAAGGTACACCTTGTGGGAAGCTCAAGCAGGCATAAATATCAAATACAACCCAATGTACAATAATCACAGCTTATGGTACCACCAATCACAACATAACTCATCTTAAATATATATATACGACAAGCTATCCTTTTAAGCTCTACTGAGCTCGAGCGCACGCACCTTGCCCGTTCATTAGGCTTAAGCGATCGCGCTTGGTCCGAGCGCTTGGGTTTAGCAGTTCCAAAATAGTAACTAATTTAGCAGCATGTTTTAAGTTTTAATTAAAATCTTAATGCGTGTTACATGCATGGACTTAGATTGTCAAGATAACTTA
The DNA here is from genome assembly GCA_033977485.1 of Hydrangea macrophylla. NCBI lineage: Eukaryota > Viridiplantae > Streptophyta > Magnoliopsida > Cornales > Hydrangeaceae > Hydrangea > Hydrangea macrophylla. The sequence continues at coordinate 2,956,559 of CM066990.1, read as the reverse complement.
AATAAATAGATTTATAAGTGAGTAAGAGTACTCACCAAGAATCTAGATGATCTAGATGGAAAATATGAAGAAAAGTGTGTGTATATGCGCGCGCGCGCTTGATCTTCAAGAAATCCTCAACATCAAGCCTTCATGCAACATCACGAGTATTGATCCTTCAAAATCCTTCTTGATTCTCTTTGAATTTCATAGTGGTAGTCATGCGTGTGTTTGTTTGTGTTGATCATAAAATGGAAGCCATGCAAGCATGAATGTGTGTGTTTGTGTATATGGAAAGCATATTATCTCACAAACTCTCTCTCTCTCTCTCTCTCAAAAGAACTCTCTAGAAACTTAAGAGTTTCTACCCCCAAAAATGCTGAGAATGCTTGGAATTTATAGACTTTTTGGAGCCTAGTGGCAAAATAGTCTTTTCCACATCTCTTAAGCTTGAGCACTCAGGCTAGCTCAAGCGCTCACGCCTCTTGCTTCAACAATCCTGCTAATGTTTCAAGGATTCAAAGGTTTAAGAAATAAACATCCATACTAACTTTCATTCAAGTTCCATCACATACGATCGTAACTTACATATAATGATCCAAAAATACAGAGATGCGTCAATATACTGATAAACACAGGTACAAGGCCCGGTGTTACATCTTTCTGCCACCCAACAAAAGATTTCGTCCCCAAAATATGAGCTAAGACTCTCAAAACAACTCCGGGTACTTCTCTCGCATAACGGACTCCATCTCCCATGAAGCTTCGTGTTCGTCGTGATGCTTCCATTGAACTTTCACCAGCGGTATCTCCTTGTTCCTCAACTTTGTCTCCCTTCCCAAGATTTGCACTGGCCTCTCGATGTATGACACTCGACTGTCTACCTTAATGTCTTTAAAGTCGATCTTGTACGTTGATCCATTCACTTACTTTCTCAGCATGCTGACGTGAAACATGTTGTGAACCCTGGACATCTTCAATAGTAGTACTAATCTATAAGCTACCTTTCCCATGCATTCGAGAATCTCAAAAGGTCCAATATAGTGGGGTGAAAGCTTTCCTCTCTTCTGCCTAAATCTTACTACTCCTCTTACTAGAGAACTTTCAGCAAAACGTAATCCCCTACGCAAAATTCCAAATCCTTGTGGCGCTTATATTCATAACTCTTCTGCTTACTCTGAGCTACCTTTATCCTTTCTCTTACTATTTTGATCTTCTCTCTAGTCTCCCGAACCATATCCAGCCCTAAAAGCTTAGCTTTCCCAGCTTCCGCCCAATAAAGAGGCGAATGACACGGTCTTCCATATAACGCTTCAAACGGTGCCATTCCGATGCTTGAATGATAATTGTTGTTGTAAGCAAACTCGATGAGCGGCAAATGTGTCTCCTAGGTGCTCTCAAAGTCTATCACACAAGCTCGTAGCATATCCTCCAATACTTGATTCGTCTGTTCCGTCTGTCTATCAATCTGGGGATAAAATGCAGAGCTCAACTTCAATGAGGTCCCTATAGCTGCTTCCAAACTCTCCCAAAATTCGGCTATGAAACGCGAATCACAGTCTGAAACAACCGAAATGGGCACGCCATGTAGTCGAACAATATGTTGTAAGTACAATCGGCTCATCTTCTCAACTGGATAAGTCATGTTGTACGTGATAAAGTGTGTTGACTTTGTGAGTCCATCCTCGACTACCCAAATAGCATCGTGGTTCTACTGCGACCTTGGTAAACCCAAAACGAAGTCCATGGAAATGTGCTCCCACTTTTGTCACGCCCCGGCGTAGCCAAAATATGGAAAATTTTTAAAATTTTCATCTTGGACCCTGAGGCGCGTGACTGGTTGCAGTGCCGAATTGTCCATGACCAAATAATAATAACTAAACGATATAATAATAGGATAACACCATCATTTACTTACTGGAATATATTACAAAGAGAAGTCAAAGTACTTAGCTAGTTAATATATCATTATAAATACATCAGAGTCTTATGGCTCTTGGCCTTACAAAATTATTACGAAATATATGCTAAGTCTTCTGGTTATAATCAAAAACATTTACAGAGGATAACTGCTAGTCTTCTCTCTAACTAGCATAACCATAGTCATCTTTAGTGTAATATTCTTCAATATTTCCTTCTTGCGTACCTTCATAACCTGGGTACTCTTCACCTAGATAAGCTGGACATGGAAATGTCCAGCGACATGAATGTCGTCAGCTTATGAAAACTGAGTGAGTAAGCTAAATCAAATGGAACGTATATAGTAAAACACAATAAGAATCCATTTACTACCTTTCAACATGTCTTTTAGGATCTTTACATTCTCTCCGTCGAATTATAACTATTAGCGTACCCGACTACATATTCGATAGGAATACAAACAATTCAGGAGACCCATCTAGACGTTCTTAATGCCACTACCATTCATTTCTAACATCCGACGTCATTTACAGACCCAAAGTATCTCTTGCTAACCAAACCATCTTTCATCAACCAAAACATCTTTCATCAACCAAAACGTCTTTCATTAATCACTTCGTCACAAAGAACCGAAGTGTTAAGGAGTGCAAGAACATCCATTTCGTCACGAAGAACCGAAAGGAGTCTTTACTCAAAGAATCACTGCTTCGTCACGAAGAATCGAAAGCATTACGGAGTACAAGAACATCCATTTCATCACGAAGAACCGAAATGAGTCTTTACTCAAAGAATCACCGCTTCATCACGAAGAACCGAAAGCATTACGGAGTACAAGAACATCCATTTCGTCACGAAGAACCGAAAGGAGTCTTTACTCAAAGAATCACCGCTTCGTCACGAAGAACCGAAAGCGTTACGGAGTACAAGAACATCCATTTCGTCACGAAGAATCGAAAGGAGTCTTTACTCAAAGAATCACCATTCGTCACGAAGAACCGAAAGCATTACGGAGTACAAGAACATCCATTTTGTCACAAAGAACCGAAAGGAGTCTTTACTCAAAGAATCACCACTTCGTCACGAAGAACCGAAAGCATTACAGAGTACAAGAACATCCATTTTGTCACGAAGAACCGAAAGGAGTCTTTACTCAAAGAATCACCGCTTCGTCAAGAAGAACCGAAAGCGTTATGGAGTAAAAGAACATCCACTTCGTCACGAAGAACCGAAATGAGTCTTTACTCAAAGAATCACCACTTCGTCATGAAGAACCGAAAGCGTTATGCGTATCCGTTTCGTCACGAAGAACCGAAAGTATTCTTACAATAGTCACATTTTAACTGTATCCCTTTCGTCACGAAGAACTGAAAGAATACTCAAGAGTCACCACTTCACAACTCAATAACACATCCCTTTTCTTACCCTCTCGGCCCCCGTGACCTGGTTTACCTATCCAACACTTATCCTTGACATACGTTGGTCCTGATCAAGTACAACTAGTTCGTACGTATCCTGGACCGCATTCGCGTCACTCGTTCCGTAGTTTAGTTTGTTAATTACTTTCATTAATACTTTCGAAGTTACGTTATACATCCGTTATTCTATTTTGTTATAATATACTTACGATGGAAACCCAATCGCTATCGACGCAATAATCATGTCGTACAACATACTAAAAGCTTGGGTATGAACTTTTAATGGTCAATACACTAAATTCGCGACAACAAAAATAAACATAGCATGTAGCTCATAGATCTATAACATGGATTTGATATCAATAACCATATAGATGAAAGCCTTAACATACTCATCTATGCGATAGCACAAGATATCCATAACCACACAGGTACCAAAAAGCAAGCATCATCAATAAACACATCATACAAGTAGTTATACAATCTGCCAGGAATTAATTTTACTATGTCGACTCAATTGATATGATTTATTTGGGCATGATAAATTGCTTTGCAGATCAAACTCAAAACTAGAACATTGTATATAATTGGATTATCTTCATGTACAACAAAATCTAGCTTCAATTACATTTTTGAACTACTCAAAATATTTATTTTACTTAGACATTTCTATATTTTTGGAATGCTCTATCCTAGATTTATAGTACTGCGTTGCGTGCATTTCACCTATGAAGGATTCATTTTTAGACCAAGCCATAGAAGAGTTATTTGTAGATAAATGAGTCACCTTTCTCCATAAAAAAATCTAGCCTCTTTATAATATTTTAGCTGCTCCAAACGTTCATTTTACTAGACTATGTTCTGCTGAAAGTTTCTGTTTCTCATATTTATAACACTGCGTTGTACATGCATTTCACGCATCAAGGAGTGATATCTAGACTAAGCTATAGAAGAGTTATTTGTAGATAAATGAGTTAGATTTCTCCACAAAAAAACCTAGCCTCATTCCCATTTTTTAACTGCTCAAAATGTTTGTTTTACTAAACAACATTCTGTTGGAAGTTTCTGCTTCGCAGATTTGAAGATTGACTTGCATGTTGCATAGAACCTCAAAATACAACATCAAACACTTGCTAAACATTACTACATACTATATAGGTTCTAAATTGAGTTAGAATACTCAACAAATCTTGAAATTTAAGCTTCAGTTTGGATTTGAGCTTAGGAAGCTTGAATTCAACTTCAATGGTGAAAGCTCCTTGTTCTTCTCCTTCTATCTTCTTTTATCTCACCATGGATTTCATCTCCTAGCTCTCTCTAACTCTATATGCAGATTATAGATGATCAAAAAGTATCATGCAAGTGTATATGCATGTTTATATAGAGGTGGTGTAGTGATAGGTGTCTCCATGCATGTGCTAGTCTACACATGCATGGACAAGTGTCCTTGTACATGACAAGTGGCTTGGGTGTGGGTGAGATGTGGAGGAGGTATTGCATGGGCTGCCATGTAGCCGACCATGTGGGGCCCACCTTGGGTAGTGTGCCACTTTTCTCAATTTACGTGCATAAGTTCTTCGGTATATGTGTCAATCTCGATTTACGTGCAACCAGGTATTGTTTCTAATGTCTGGGTCCGGGTACGGGACTACGTTAAATCCTATTACGGTCAAGTCGGTACGGTTACTATAGTCAAATCAGTAATCCTAAGATACGTCAAAACCGTCACCCTACTAAAATAATAATATAATAATATAGCCGGTCCAATACAGAAATTCGAAAAGCTGATATTATTAACGAAAAGAAAAGAAACTATAGGTATTACAACTTTCATCCTGGTACCGACAGTGGTTGTAACTCTTGACGGCTTTTGATGCTTGGTCTTGACTTTCAGGCACGTAAAACACTTCAAAACATATTTCGCAACGTCTCTCTTCATACCTTCCACCAGAAATTTCTTTTTAGGTCATTGTACATCGTAGCACTTCCTGGATGAACCGTCAACCTTGACTTGTGTGATTCATTCATCACTTCCTCTCTTAGACCATCATTCTTTGGCACACAAAGTCTACCTCGATATCAGAGGCTTCCATCTTGTCAATTTTCCATTACTCCGGATCCTTAGCTGCTACCTTCTCAAACCATTGTTGCAATCCTTCGTTCTTCTTCTAAGCTTCAATAATTCTACTAATTAGAGTTGGTTCAATGAAAAGGCGTCCAAAGTGCCTTCCTTCCTCCGAATTAGTGGCTTGAAAATCAAATTCGACTAAAGTTTCTAATGCTTTCCACTCTCTGATCATCAAGAAAACAATCCTATTGCGTGGTTTTCAACTTAATGTGTCGGCAACTACATTTGCTTTTCCATGATGATATTGCAAAGTGAAGTCGTAATCGTTCAATAACTCCATCCAACGTCGCTGCTTCATATTCAGCTCCTTATGAGAGAATATATACTTGAGGCTCTTATGATCAGAGAATAGATCAAACTTCTCTCCAAATAGATAATGTCTCCAAGTCTTGAGAGCACAAACAATATCTGTTAGCTCTAAATCACGGGGTAGGGTAGTTTACCTCGTGCGGTTTCAATTGTCGCGATCCATAGGCGATCACTTTTCCTTATTGTATAAGCACGCATCCGAGTCCTTGATAAGAGGCGACACTGTAAATTGTAAATCTTTCTCCACTCCTTGGTATGGTGAGCACTAGTGTTGAAGTCAACCTTTCCTTCAATTCTTGAAAGGCACACTCGTGCTTGTCTAACCATTCATACTTTGAATTCCTTTTCGTCAACCAGTCAACGGTGCTACTATCTTCGAGAACCCTTCTACAAATCTCCAATAATAATATGCTAATCCAAGGAAACTCCTCACTTTCGAGGCATTAGATGGCCTATTCCAACTTAAGACCGCATCAATCTTAGACGAGTCCACTATAATTCCTTCTAATGAAACCACGTGGCCCAAGAATTTAACTTCCTCCATCCAGAACTCGCACTTGCTGAATATAGCATACAACTGATGGTCCTTGAGTGTCTGCAATGCTATCCGAACATGTCTCTTGTGTTCTTCCCTCGTCTTTGAGTAGATCAATATATTGTCGATGAACATGATCATGAACTGGTCCAAGTATGGTTAAAACACCTATTCATTAAATCTATGAATATTGCAGGGGCATTAGTGAGTCCAAACGACATCACCAAGAACTCATAGTGATCACATCTAGCTTTGAAGGCAGTCTTTGGTATATCCTCTGGCCTAAAGATCAGTTTATGGTACCTTGATCGCAAGTCTATCTTCGAGAAAGTCGTTGCTCCCTATAATGAGGGGGTACTTAATCTTGATAGTGACCTTGTTTAACTCTCGATAGTCAATGCAAAGTCAGAGCGATCCATCCTTCTTCTTTACGAAAAACACTGGCGCTCCCCAAGGTGACGTACTTGGCTGAATGAATCCTAAATCTACCAACTCTTGAACTTATGTGTTCAACTCTTGCATCTCTATTAGAGCCATTCGGTACGGGGTCTTAGAGATCAGTAATGTCCCTGGTGCCAATTCTATACAGAAATCGATCTCCCTCTTTGGTGGTAATCCAGCGATATCTTGAAATACTTCCGAAAAGTTTCAAACCACGGGTATCTGGGTGATAGAACCCTTAGCGCTAGAACTTCTTATGGTAGCCAGATGACTAGTTATAACCAAGGGGTCGCACTAAAAATAGAAAGGTGCAATCCCAGGTACAACGAACGAAATCAACTCACTAGCACAATCTAACTTAGCGTGATACTTAGTAAGCCAATTGATCCCTAGAATCACATCAAATTCCTTCATAGATAACATAATCAAGTCTGTTGGAAGGGCTTGATCTTCTATGGTCATAGCGCAATCCTTGTATACCTTACTTAACTTAACTGTTATTCCCAAGGGTGAAACAGCATTAAGAGCAACCTTAAGCATTTGGGGTTCTAATCCCAACTTCTGGACAAGTCTAGTGGCAATAAAAGAATTTGTGGCTCCCGTATCAAATAAGACTCTAATCTGACTACCATTTAATAAGAGAGTACCTTCTATATTTTGTGGTGCTTCCTCCTTTTTGTAGCTAGCTTCTTTAGGAATGATCGTGTTGAGCCTAGCTTGAGTGGTCGCCCCATAGTATCCACCTAGAGGTGCTCGACAGTCTCTAGTAATGTGTCACTTCTTACCACAGTTATAGCAGACGATGTCAGTACAAAGATTCCTCTTTGGATGCCGGCAGTCTTTGGCAAGATGTCCCGGTGTTCCGTAGTTGTAGTAATTCCCTGGCTTTCCTCTGGTAACAGCAAGTTGTCCTTGAGGTGTAGCTAGTTGGTTACGAGAAAAGGTCGTCTGAGGCTTCTTTTCTCGATTCCAGGTCCTCTTCATTCCTTGAAAGTGGTCCAAGGGTCTTGGCACGAACTTCCCTTTCATAGGGGGTCGGGTAGTCGGTTGCTTGGGTCCCTGACATCCATCCTTCCCTAACCCGGATGCTAACCTCACCAATACCTTGAATGTCGTATTCAGATGTCCCAACGTCATATGGAACAGATGGGGATTCAACCCTCTGTGGTATCTCTTGATCTTCTTTTGCGGGGTGTCTATCTGATGCTGGGAAAAGTGAGACAACCTCTCAAACTGTGTAGTGTACTCGTGCACCGTCATATCGCCCTGGGTTATGTTCATAAACTCTCTTTCTCTTTGACCATTCTCTTCTTCGGGGAAGTACTTCTCCAAAAACTTCTCTCTGAACGTTGTCCACGTCATCCTTTCTGATGCTTCAGCTCCCATCATCATTTTTTCAGACTCCCACCAATCATCAACAACACAGGTGAGCTGGAATGTATCTAGACGACATTTCTCTTCTTTATCACACCTCATCCTCTCAAAAATACGATCCATGTTTCTTAGCCACTTCTCAGCTTACTAAGCTTCACCGATTCCATCAAACGTATCAGGGTGTAGAGCTCTAAATCTCTGGAGTATCTTGTCTCTGGTGATTAACGATGGTGGTACAACTTGATGAATCGCTCGATTATTGTTGTTGTTGTTCTTATTGCGGTTCCCACGATGATCGTCGCTATTATACTCTAGGTGTTGCAGAAAAGCTTTGAAAGCTCTGGTTGTTGGGAATATGCCCTCAAACCAATTAGTTGGACAATGGAATATCATAATGCATTTATACATGTTAGTTCATGAGATGAATATTAGACTGGAATCCTTAAACAACATTGTATGTGGTCCATTTGTGTATGTAATTACACATGTGAGATATGAATCACAAATCCTTGTTGTTTCAGATAAGTCACAGTAGATGATAAGTCTAGATAACTTATCAGGTATATACTGTAGCATGATTAACGTCTACGGGGTAGAATGATGAATCTCATTCATAAGAGTCTTTGACTCTTGCTTAATATGCTAGTGCACTCGGTGCAATGACGGACCTGAGTTATACCTATTGACACCTAAACGTTATCACCGTCAATAGGAACTCAAAACTTGTATAGGGATACATGTCCTCAATCCTGAGACAGTTATGGACGCAAGTTGTATGCTTGGTTGCTTTGACTTAGCAATCAGTGAGGTCTTGCAAGATCAACACCTGGGTATCTTGGGTAATCAAGTATGCAACGTTGGGAACATATATTGTCAAGATGGAATTCTACCCTCTTCAATAAAATGAAGAGTAAGTATTCCCTCGAGAATGTCACTAGGTGTGATTACTAAGAGCTGGCCAGCCTTGTCAACAAAGTGTTATTGTTGACATGTTTACTAATCCAAGAGTAGTGAATGATACTTGAGGAATATAAGATGTACTATCTATTGGGTCGACAGTATCTTAAGACATACATCCCAATGATAGATACGAATACTGCCTGGTAGAGGGACATCCTTATCATATTATACAAGTCTAGCAATCACTTATGTATATGTGATTATGTTCTTATGCACTGGAGTGCAATTATCATTTTATAGTGGCATTAATGATAATTGATTAATTATTGATTCCTTAGTCAAGAGTACTGACTAGATGGAATAATAATTAATCGGAGCCAGTAATTAAGAACCTAGGAGGTTCCACTCTTAGCTCCGCCAGAATGCTTGGAAAGGCAAATGAGAATGCTGTCAAGACTGGTTCGATCGATCGAAGTTGTTATCGATCGATTGAAGTCTAGACAGGTTCGATCGATCGAACGTGGTTCGATCAATCGAAAGTTTGATCGATCGAAGTCACTTCGATCGATTGAAAGTAAGGTCGGTTCTGGGAATTTATAAATAGGGCAGCTACGTCCAGAAAAGAGAGTTCGTCGTTTTTAACATACCAGTTGCTGCAGAACTTGTTTAGAGTTCCCAAACCTTCCCTATTCTCACTATTAGGGTTCCCACCAACCCTAGCCACTCTGGGAGCATTCAAGGAGACATAAGGGTGAAGATCTCTTAGATGTTGCTGCTGCACATAGAAGGAGAAGGACTAAATCAGAATTGGGTTCAAGACTATAAGGTAATGCACCTGTCCCCTCTCCTGTACGCATCTATAGAGTTAATGAGTAGTAGATCCAGGCAACCAATAAAAGTTTTGAACTTTGTTTTTCCGCTGCGCGTTTAAATAAATTTTAAACCTGTTTTTCCTACACTGGTAGGATCCATGTTCTCGGGAATAGGGGCCCTTCCTCGTCGGTTCCTGGTGTTCCTTACTATGTCAGCCGTATTGTCAACCTACACGACTGTCTCAACGTTACTTGTTAGCCCTTGAAGCAAGAAAGGATGAACACAAGATAAGAGAATCAACATCCAAATCAATAAGCATAAATATCTAGTAGGGACGAACACTCAAAAATGATAACATGGCAAAAGCATGCTGCTGACATATATATAATTAAAAACATTTACAGTATGGTATGGAAAGGTATTTGCATCACATCTATAACTAGACCACTACCATTAAAATCATATACAACATGTACATAAAAGAAAGTCAGCTACATGCCTTTATCAACAAAAGCAGAAAGAGAATCTAGATCCTAGGGATCCGATCCCAGAAGTCCTCTATGTCTAACTCATATGGAGGCAGCTCATTAGTGGGAACATTAGTCTCCTTCAATGGAACTCAATAAAGCCACAGATCAAACTCATCAACCAACTCAAGGATCAGGTCGTCCTCTGGCTGAACGGCTGGCTCTTGATCATCTGTCAGTATCCACCATCCATCAACAACCTGTGGTGGCGGAACTGGTCCTGTAGCAAAGCTCTGGGGTACCTAAATCACCTCAAACTCCCCTCTGTCATTATCATCCACAAGTATGGCTTCTCCACCCTTATCATCATCCTCGTTCTCATCGAGGTCCTCCTCCGTCTTTCCCTTACACTCATCGTCATGATTGTCCTCATGTACCTTCTTGTTTTCGTCAGGCTCATCCTCATGCTCATCTCCCTCAAGCTCATCCTCCCTATCTTCATCGTCATTACCCTCATCTCCTCCGTAATCCTCTTCTTCTTTACCATCCTCGTCCCCATCATCATCTCCATCCCCCTTGACCTCTATAGGATCATCATTCTCGAATGCTTGGTTATCCTCCTCTGGCTCCATCTCTAGCTCCTCGGGATCCTCGTCCTCATCATCTGTTGGATCGACAACATCCTCCTGTCCATCCTCCTCTACTGGAGTAGCTGGCAATGCGATGGAATCCTCATGTGAATAAATTGGTATATATGACTGGATTTGAGCCTCTGGCTCTAGCATCGGTACTAGAACTTGTGCGGGTGTTGGAACTGGGGGCCATGGTGCTGGGGGTGCCTGTGCAGGATCGGCCAAGCTTTCCTGTAGCTCAACGGCGTGAAAATCCTCGTCGTCAAATATCATCTGACCCATCTCCATGTAAATAAGCTCCATAATATGGGCGTGATGCTTAGTTCCCATGCGAATCCTATCCGGGTGCAATAGTTTCTCGACGTGCATTAGATGCCATAGGTACTCCTCCAACCACTCCCAGGCCCACATCTGGATACACTAATGATAAAATACAAGATTAGCAGCGTCTACTCTGTCAGCGTAAATGATATATACTTCCAGCTCGTCCTCTACATGCATCGGCTCTATGATCTAAAAAGAAAACTATTTAAGTCAGCACTAGTCCCAAGGTATCTTAAGGCTCATATGTGTAGGACAATCAATGAACACGACTAAAACCTATGGCTTTGATACCAAAAATCCCTATCACGCACCATCGTAGCAAAATAGAAAAAAATTAAGTTTCCACATTTGGACCCATGGATACGTGACAAGTTTGAGGATCACATGATTGTCCACAACAAGAAAGAACCAATGATAAATGTAATAAACAACAATGGAAGCAACATTAATAAGCATGGTGGTTCTAGGCATACATAATATAAACATCAGAGTCTTAAAACATAATTAATACATCATCATAAAAAGGAAAAGAAAGATAAAAACATCTTGGGCATAACACCCTACAACATAATAATAAGATAGGCGTCTAGTGCCTCAACTACTAACAAAAGGTAAATAAACAAAAGTCTTCATTTTCGCCAGCTAACTCGCAAACCCGTATCCTTTCTCGGCATACTCCTCGTTTGGGTAATCAGCTTTTGCAAGATCTGGATGTTTGATTGTCCATGCATGAAAGTTGTTAGCTTACTGCAAGCTGAGTTAATAAACCTACTACACTAAACGTGCTAAAAAAACACTAGTTAATCTGTTAAGAAGGTAAATCATTCTATTCCAGTCCTCTTTAGAAAAAAATTATCGTTAATTTAAAACTTAGTCTCACTATATTACATACATTAAGAGACGTTCGAGGACATACTTGAACTATGGGAACTCAACTGACCACAACCGAATAATCACTTTAGACTACAGACCAATTCATACTGACTCAGATACTTCACTGTGAACCACATGTTCAATCATTCACAAACACAACTCTTTACATGCATCCAACACGAGTGTCGTTCGCCTGGAATAAGTGGCCCTTGCATAACTCCTGGAGGGCCAACGATAGACCCAACAACAAATTAATCCCCTACTGTCCCAATAGAACAATGTCTAAGCGGCTAATAATCCTCTTGAGAATGTTAGTGGAGATCGGGAATCTCCCTGAGGTTGACGACCCACTCGAGGCCGTCCTGCCCCGTGGAGAACACAAGGGATGTAATCAACAATAGGCGTGCTGCCCATGAAGAGTGGCTCGAACGCTCGACTCGGGAATCAGTCCAAGGTTCCTCAACCAGGAACCGCAGCGATCTTAAGCACCAGAATAATTGTAGTCGTAGCCGAGCACTCTCCCAGGGAACAACAATTCATGATCTGGAAAAGACTTCATCTACAAATCTGACCTATCAAGCAGATAGTGATCGGGTCAGGCAAGCAAACGACGAGCCTTTGAGAAGCAAGCAGAAGCGGGATTCACCCGAGAAGAATAATGAAAAGAAACTGATGAAGTACCAGCAAAAAGGTGATTAGGATCAGGCCACAACATAGTTCAAGGTGCTTTTCCGACCTATCCAAAAGGTCATGGCCTTAACAGAAGCCCAGAATTTGCTAAAAAATCCGACCAAGCTAAAGGGTTCCCTTGAGAGGAGAAATCGAGATAAGTACTATCGCTACCATAAGGATCACAGCCATGATACTGAGGATTAATTTATACTGAATATCGCAATCGAAAAATTGATCGAGAAGGGCCATCTTGCAGAGTTTGTCATTCCTAATAGACAACCTAGGTCGGACAACCGCCCTCTCGAGCAGCAACCCCTTAGCAATATCAATGTGGTCTCTGGAGGAACATCAGGTGAAGGATACTCACAGTCAACCAAGAAGAGACATGCAAGAACTTCCCGATCAGAAGTCGCATCTATCTAACCAGCGAACCCCATGTAGACAGATTTGCTCACCTTTCTCATTCGACGATCTCCAAGGCATAAATATTCTCCATGATGATCCCCTAGTGGTGACCCGCACTATTGACAACTACACAATCAAGAGAGTGCTAGTTGACGCCGACAGTTCTTTTAACATACTCTTTGCCTTGTTCGATCAGCTCGAGATCTCTAGAGAAAGACTCTAACCAGTTACCATGCCTTTGGTTTGGTTCATCGGATCTAGCACACAACTGCTCAGAATGATAGAGCTGTCAGTCCTAATGGGGACATACCCTCAGCAGGCCTCAGTATTGCCAAGTTTATGGTTATAGAAGCTCCATCTGCTTATAAGGTCATACTTGGAAGACCTACTCTTAATTCGGCCAAGGCGGTTGTGTCAAACTACAGCCTTATCGCCAAGTTTTCTACCCCCAAAGGGGTTAGGATCTTGAAAGGGAATCAAACCATAGCTCGGTATTGCTATGTCAACCTACTCCAGAAAAGTACATTGTCAGAATCTCTGAAAGTTGAAGAGTTGGATCCAAGGGATGACAAAAACAGGGTAAGCACGGTCGAAGACCTCGAATCAGTGGTGTTGGACGACCACTTCCCTGACCGAGCCATTAACATTGGATCCTTCCTTAAAGCCAAGCTCTGCGAAGAACTGATTTTGCATGGTGTCATGAGGACATGCCGGGTATCAACCCCCGAATCATGTCCCACAGACCCAATGTCGACCCACATTTCTACCCTATTAATCAGAAAAGAAGAGGAATGGCTCAAGAAGGCAGAAAGCTGTTAGCAAAGAGGTTGGGAAATTGCTTAAAGGCAAGTCAATCAGAGAAGTGTAGTATCCCGACTGGTTAGCTAACGTAGTTTTAGTCAAGAAAAGTAATAATATGTAGAGGCTCTGTGTAAAATTCACTGATCTGAACAAGGCCTGCCCCATGGATTGCTATCCTCTACCAAGGATAGTCCTCCTAGTGGATTCAATGGCAGGCCATGCATTCCTCTCTTTCATGGATGCATACTCTGGGTACAACCAGATCTGGTTGTTCCCTGGGGATGAAGAAAAAACGCCATTCATCATCAACCAAGGAACATACTACTACAAGGTAATGCCCCTCAGACTCAAGAACACAAGGGTGACCTATGAGCAGTTAGTCAACCTCATGTTCAGAACCTTGATCAGAAAAAGTATGGAAGTGTAACGCCCCGAAAAGAATTAAAACCCAATCATAAATGCGGAAGCGACTTTGGAATTCCACAGGAATTCCTACAAAGATGACTTACTAACACATAAATCCAAAATTGACTTACATGTCAACGAGTCAAACGAAGGCAAAGGCTTTTGAAAATTTAATTAAACGACTATCCGAATAAGCACGAATTCAAGGGATGTAATGAGGAGTTTTGTGAGGCAAGTACATTGAAACGATGTATTATAATATAAGAAGGAATGCTCATTTAAGCATCGATATCGCATAGGAGACTTGTGCTCTTAATCTATGTATTCTGCTGAGAGTTGGATCAAGCAGAGAAAGTTCGATTGAGCGAACTCTGGGCAGGGGGTTTACTATACAAAAGTTCGACTAAGCAGAGAAAAGTTTGATTGAGCGAACTATGGACAGAAAGTTCATTCCACAAAGTTGGATTAAGCAAAGGAAAGTTCAATTGAGCAAACTATGGACAGAAAGTTCATTACACAAAATTGGATTAAGCAAGGAAAAGTTCGATTGAGCGAACTATGGATAGAAAGTTCATTCCACAAAGTTAAAAAGGAGCTTCTAACAAGTACGATATCGACGGCAAGTCGACGGTTAACAAATCTGGCTAGGATGAGAGGCACAACAACTTCACGATAAGTTTAGCACAATTGGACCAAAATAACAAGAGTAACAGGGAGTTAAAAGTGTCCCCACATGAATCCTATTCAACAAGGAGAATTCCTAAACTCAAAGAAATAGTAAACAAGCGACGAAAGGTATACCCAAGCTCACTCATAACGAGCTAAACGTGAACAATCCCAAACGGGAAGCATAAGGCATTAAACATAAAGCAAAAACATAAGCGAGATTCATCGATCTCGACAATGATTACAACATTAATATGGATTTCATCTTTAATCCTACAAAGAGCTAAACATTGGCTCTAGCAACAAGGTGAATTGAACGTGTTATGATACATGAACGATATACAACTGAAAATGGAATTAAAATACATTTTCAAAATATAAATCTTTACAGGATCTTTAAAGGAGTGTTGTCGCACCTTCTTTGGAAAACTTGTCAAAATGTTTGTCATTTATGTGAGAACGACGGCTCATAGGAAGTATTATCAAGATATACTACAATTTCCATAACGAAAGATAAAATGTGGTGCTATGAATGCCACCGCGGTAAATGCAAGTGAAGAAAGCCCATAGGCCATGCATGTTATGATCACTCGCCTCGGTACCGGACTGTGAGTGCCCCACTGGGAATGTAGCATACCAACCTTCCGATAGCTAGTCGGCCATAAGTTGGAGTTTGGCACATTCTTAGGTACGTCCACCCTGTCTCACCTCACAACCCACATCCAGATTTTTATCACAATTGTCCCCTCTTTGGGATCTATCCCCTCGTGGGATTTCTCATACACATGTCATGTCGTGCTATGAGTTTTGCCTATTTGGCCATAATGCTTTGAATCCCAAATGCCACATGCCACACATATGAATGTCATTAACATTTCTAAATCAAGATTTAATTATCAATGAGAATTTATCAACAAGGATGAAATAATTGATTCATAACGTCTTACATAGTTTCAAAACTTTAAAGGAACATTACCGAATGAGTTCTAGAATTCCAAGAACACTCAAGTTAACACTTTAACATATTTTCCTTTCTTTTTTTTACTTCAACTAAAATAGATACATGATCATTTGAGTATCTAAATCTTCAAATCAACACACACATGCCTTTTAACATATTTCCACCCAATGATGAAACACAAAGACACTTAGGCATTTAGTCTCAAGTAAAGTCTCAATAATCAACTAGGCATGCTTTTCACTTTAAGCAAATAATCACATAAGCAATTAAGCATGTAATTTCTCAAATCCACATGTATGTATATATATATATATATTGATACATGCTTTAACCCCAAGAATAAACATATAAACCTCTAAGCATTTAATTTCATTTATACACATAAACATCTAGACATTTTGTGAAGTTAAATCACAAGATCCCAAATTTATAAAAAAGGAAAGAAGAACACAATTTACATCTAGATATGGATTTCATAGTATAGCAAGATAACAAATCCTACCTTGGTGTTCTTGAAAAAGAAACACCCAAAATATAGCTCTAAAAGAGAGAGAAGAAAACCCAAGTTGTAGAGCTCCCAAGAACAAGAAATTTTGAGAAACCCTCTTCTTCCTCCATGCCATGGCTTGAGCTAGAGAACTCCAAAGTGGAAGATAGAAGTACCAAATGAGAGCTCTTGATGAGGAGAACAATTTGATCTCTAATGGTCTTGGTCCAACAATGACTTGAAGGCCTCCAAATGGAGCTTGAAGGTGAAGCTCTAATGGGCAACTTGAGCTTCCAATATAGAGAGAGAATGAGAGATATAGAGGGAGAAAACAAAGAGAAAATGAGGGAGAGAGAGGAATGGCCGGCCAAGAGGGAGGGAGAGGAGAGAGAAAGTGTGTGTGTGTGTGAGTGATATGAGTGGTTGTGGGCCCTTGTCCCTCCAATAGATAAAATGTGCACCGCACCCACATGTGTACCCACTATTAAAAGAACACACTCACACCTACTAACATTTTAAATTTTTAAATGTAATACCATATCTAATGATATATGTTAGGAAAATAATTTTCAAAGTTTAAATTGGGTCCACACTTGGGCACCCAAAAGTCAAAATTACCCTCTTTTAAAAGTGTTGGGTTATTACATGAAGTGAATGATGATGACCTTCTGGTTAAAAGCATGCAAGAGTCAGATCATCTTCAACATCTAGTTGAGACCTTCAGCATCTTGAAGAAATACCAGATGAAGCTCAACCCAACCAAGTGTGCCTTCAGTGTCTTTTTTGGAAAATTCTTAGGACACATGATAACCAAGCGGGTATCAAAGCCAACCCCAAGAAGATTCAAGCGATCATCAACATGTGATAGCCTAGGTCAACAAAAGAAGTTCAGAGTTTGTCAGGACAAGTAGTAGCATTGAGTAGGTTCATATCCCAAACTACCTACCGGTGCCTTCCATTCTTTAAAATCCTCCGCAAGGCCTTTAAGTGGTCGGAAGAGTGTTAGAGGGCATTCAAGGAACTAAAAAAGTACCCAGCCCTGCCCCATCTACTCTCAATGTCAACTTAGGGAGAGGAGTTGTTCCTGTATCTAGTTGTATCTCTATCAGTCGTCAGCTCAGCCCTTGTCAGAGAAGAGCACGAGATCCAGTATCCAATGTACTACACGAGTCGAGCCCTTCAGGGTACAAAAAATAGATATTCACTTATGGAAAAAATTAGCCTTCACGCTCATCACCTCGGCCAGATGTCTATAGCCTTATTTTCATGCCCATACCATAGTTGTTCTCATTGACCAACCTCTTTGAAGGATCTTATACCAACCAGAGACATCTGGTTAGCTTATAAAGTGGTCTTTTACATTAGAAGTATTCAAGGTAGTCTATAAATCGAGGACATTCGATATAGGTCAAGGCGTGGTGGATTTCTTTATAGAATTCACCTATCCGAAAGGCCCAACCGAAGAGCCATCATAGTCTGACCTACCACCTGAGTTGCAGCATTGATCTCGACCTGGGTTCTATATGTTGATGGGTCCTTAAACAATCAAGGGAGTGGAGCCACCGCGATTATCCTAACCACCCTCGATGGATTCAGATTGAGTAGGCCCTAAGGTTTAGTTCGAGGCCTCCAACAATGAAGCAGAGTATGAAGCACTACTGGCTGGGCTGTAGCTAGCCACCTCTATGGGAGCTCAGTAAGTACGGGTATTTAGTGACTCATAGCTTGTAGTCAATCAAGTCCTATAGTAGTACGAGGCTAGAGAAGACAAAATGGTAGTCTACCTAACATTTGTCAGGCATGTCATTGGAAAACTAAAAGGCCTGTCAATCAGCTAGATCCCGAGAGAAGATAATGTTGAGGCCGATAAGCTGGAAAGCTTAGCCTCATCCTCTGAGACAGATCCCCAGGGCATCCAAGTAGAATACATTCTTGAGCCCAGTGTGACACCCTAAGAAGGTATGGACATCGACCTAGTAGACCAGGGTCCTAGTTAGATGGACTCCATAACGATCTTCCTAAGTACCGGAGAGCTCCTAATCGACAATTCCAAAGAAAGGCAGATCAGATACCGAGCAATTAAGTACTACCTCATTAACGGTATCCTGCACAGGAGATGATATACCATCCTTTATCTCTAATGTGTTCACCCTATCCAAGCCAATGGTAACCTCTAAAAAATCCATGAAGGGGTCTGTGGGAGTCACATCGGGGGTCGGGCACTGTCTAGAAGGGCTCTACTCCAAGGTTACTTCTGGCTTACTATGGCTCGGGATTCTCAGGACTATGTGAGAAAGTGTGATAAATGTCTAAGTTTTGCAAAAATGTTTACTGTCCAGGCAGAAAACTAGACTCATACTCTCAGCCCTTGGCCATTTGCTTAGTGGGGCATTGATATAGTCGATCCCCTGCTAACAATAAAGGGTCAGGTCAGGTCAGGTTTACTGTCATCGTAGTAGATTACTTTACCAAGTGGGTGGATGCTGAGCCACTGGCAACGATCTTAGAGAAGAAGATGGAGAATTTCATTAAAAAGAGCATCCTTAGCTGGTTTGGGATTCCTCGAGTACTTGTCAGTGAAAATGGGAAGCAGTTTGATACACTAGTGTTCAGGTAGTTCTGCTCGAACCATGGTATCTCAACCCCTATTCCTCACCAGAACACCCTCAAGTGAACGGGCATGCTAAGGTAACCAACCGAATGATCCTATAGTTTATCAAGACGAGGTTAGAGAACGCCAAAGGACTTTGGACATAAGAGTTACCGAGACTTCTATGGGCCTACTACATGACACCGTAAACTTCTACAAGTAAGACCCCGTTCTCTCTCACATACGGGTTTAAGGCAGTAGTCACGACCGAATTTAGCCTAACTTCATACAGGGTAAGCCACTTCAGTGCCCAGGAGAATGAGGTATTGCTTAGAACATAACTTGACCTAATTGAGAAAAAAAGAGATCGGGCCTACATCAAGATGACAGCTTACTAGCAGAAGGCCTCGCAGTACTTTAACAGAAAGGCAAAAGTAAGATAGAAAAATTGAAGAGCTATGCTACTTACAAAGTCCGAGAAGTGGTATAACCACCCGGACAGGTCAGCAAGAGGAACCCTTGCGAACCTCTGGATGTCTTCAGGGAGTTAGACGCCATGAATCCAATCTCGAGCGAGAATATAAGAGGGGCTACAAGCCTCGCCCAGATGCAAAGCCAATGGGCTTGGCAAGCCTGCCCTAGGCACCAGGTTGGGGTTGCTATCCCTGATCTTCTCCTGTATTGGGGTTAGGATGTTTACCATCGGAGTAAGTCCTCCTCCTCAATTGCTGTAGTTCGCCACCTTTCCCGGCTCCTGGCTGCTTCCTTTTCCAGGACACTTTCTCAACTAGAGCAGCCTCCTTAGCCGTGAGAGCAGCCATATCCTTCTTTATGGCCATTATTATAAAAAAAATGATAAGAAGTCATAAACCGATCAAATAAGGAAAGATAACTAGAAATAAAATAGAAGAGGTCGGAAGCAACTTACCATAGGTCGGGAGCGCTGAACACTTACTTTGGCTTAAAGCTTTCAACTCGGTCGCCAAATTTGCTCAGCAGCCGGTTGATATCGATTGGTGCTAAGGTTATACTCAGAATCCTTTCCTGGTAGGGTTTTCGGTACAATGGAAGATCCAACTGCAAACAAATCGCACAGTGTTTAGTATTTGAAAAGAAGAAAAACTAACGATATGAGGAAAGCTAGAAAAAAGGATAGCGAGATCCTTACCCCTCAGTTTGGCATACCAGGTGGTGGGCACGACAACCTCCTTATCGGGGTCAGTTTTGTCACCTAAGGACACATGGAAGAAATCCTTCTTCCAGCCCTTATTGTTGCTCAGGCACTTACCTATAATCCTTCTCCCTTATCGAGCACTTAGAGAGGAAAAACCCGAGCTCCCCGATCATAAGGAAAGCTTGGTAGGTCCACATAAACTCTTGGAAGGTCAGTGTGTACCAAAAATATTGGGGCCATAAGTACGCCGCCCCATCAGGAGTCTCTAGGCATTGGGAGCGAGCTAGGCAGGGGAAATCCCGAGATGACTTAGAAGATCTTAGACCAGGGGATTCAGAGGAAAATAGGCATCCATAATAAATGCATCCTCATATAAGGTAACATACTCGGGCTACCAAAAGCAAGCCTCAAAATGTTTCTTTGGGACAGGCAAGGAAAAGGAGTCGGGGATAGAATATTTACTCCTAAACCTAACTAGGTCTTGCGCCCCCAGATCACTCCCTACACCCCTGAAGAAGAACTTGGGGATTGACCCCATGGACACCGATTCTCCATTTCTCGAGCTAGAGGTCTCGGGAGCGCAGACGTCTCTCCTATCTCTAGGGGCACTCTCACTAGAAATCATGATGGGGACTCTACCTTCACTATGATGATAGAAAGGGGGTCGGGAAGTAGGAGACTCGCTTAGTTCATATGTCCCCGACCAAGAGGCCTCATCATCCGATTGGGACGAAGAATTGAAATCTGAATGCATATGGTTAGAACCCTAAGTGCCGACCATTTTATGAAGGGATGACCCAAAAATGGGTCGGGAACTCCTAACCTAAGGTACAACAAAAGAAGGGTCAGAAGTCTGGCAAGCAAAGTGAACAGGGTCCGGATGATGAAATAGGCCTCGGTCAAAGAGGACCTAGAACCCACAAACTCAGTGTACCACCTAAGCAAAGGGAAGGATCCTCCGGTCCTAAAAAAGAAGCATCAAGAAAAAGAAGTCCCACTCCCGACTCAGCCCAAATGGATTTTTACCCTCCAGAATGATGCTCAAGAGACATGCTCAAGAGACTGACATAAAGGGGAAAGACCCAGAAGGAGAAACATAATAAAAAGTGGGGGGGGGGGAGAAAGAAGAGTAGAATGGGGTAGAAGGATTTACTCAATCAAGAAAACATCTTAAATAGTTTTCTCGCTCTAGAATGGCAGAGCTTCTCTCTCTGAAATTGCAAAAACAGCATAAAGGGGAAAAAGAGAACCCAAGGCCTCAATATATAGAAATATTGGACGGTCAAGATCTTTTCAGATCTAACCCTCGAGCACGAAAACTGAGCCATAAACAGTTATTGTCCCCTTTAGGCAGACTATAATACCCTGTATTTATATATATATATATATATATTAATAAATAAGATTATGTATAAATACCATTACTATAACTATATTTTGTCTATCAATTGATTGACCCTATTCCAATCGATTGACTTAGTGTTGTGTTCAATCGATTGAACAACTCTCAATCGATTGCTATGTAGGTCTTTTCAATCGATTGAACCTATTTCAATCGATCAAAACTCTGTCGATAAGTTACCGACATAAATGCAATGATTGTATCTGTCATACCCTGTAGTAGCAAAAATAGAGAAAATAAATTCCTTTTTAGACCCGTAGGTCAAGACAGTTAAAAGTCACCATATTGTTGACAACTAAAGTCGAACCATCAGCGTAATGATTCAAATCACGCATTGGAAAGTTCTAAGGTCGATATATAAAAACGGAGTGTAATACTAAACTATTACAAACCTTGAGTATCTACAAAAATGTAATTAAAGTACTACAGCAACATACGCCGATTAAAAACTTAACAATTACAGCAGTCTCTAAAACATAAACATAACTAACTATGGCACAGCTTCCAGCCTTTAGCTTGCGTAGTATTCAGCACTAGCGTAGCCTCCATCATTGTAGGCTTCATCCTCATAGCCCCTATTCATGTATGCATCGCTTGTATGGTCAAAACCATGGCCAGTTGGACGTAAAATATCCAGCGGCATAAATGCTGTCAACTACGAAAACCGAGTAAATGTACGTACTAACAGAGTATTAATAAATATGCAGGATATAAAACAACAGCACCACTAAAAGGATCATCATTCGCATGCATGTATGCACCAACTCAATATCTAACAACGGACGTCGTCCCAATCTCCCAATACATAACATAGACTCTTGGGTCCACATTATTCAAACACGTAATCCCATACCTATGGTCTGTTATGCCTGACACACATTCCCATGCATGCCAACTAAATAGCCTGATATACTTTGGCCAACCCACCCATACACTTCTCTTTCAACTTATATACCTCTTAGTCTCTGTCATGGACTAAAGTGACATATCCCTTACTCTCTCCCATGGACTAAGGCAATAATCCTTTAGTCTCTATTGGACCAAGTTTCGACAACCTCTAAAACATTCTGGCCAACACGTCCAATTCACATCTCTTTTACAAGTTCACTCTTCCTAGTCTCGGTCATGGACTAAAGTGACATCCCTTAGCCTCTGTCGGATTTCCCATCTCAGACCGAGGTGATGTACCTTTAGCCTTTATCAGACTAGGTTCATGATGTATCCTTCTTAATCTCGGTCATGGACTAAAGTGACATATTCCTGTAGCCTTTATTTGGATCTCCTGTCCCAGTCATGGACTAAGATAATATTCTGTTAGCCTCTGTCGGATAAAGATGACAACACCGACATAACCCTCAGTTTCGGTCTTGGACTAACGTGACCATGCCCTTGTCTCTATCAGATCTCTCATGTCTCAGTCATGGGCAAGGCGACATTCCGTTAGCGTTTATCGAATTACGGTGCTAGCCACATTATCGTTCTCGTAAATATGTATCCCTTAGCCTCTCTCATGGACTAAGGCGATGTTAACCATATATCCCTTAGTCTTTCTCATGGACTAAGGCAATTCCACTACTATATCTCACAACCACGACTCTGTATCTCCTTGCCTCTCTCCTAGACTAAGACGATACCACTACTATATCCCTTAGTCTCTCCCGTGGAATAAGGTGGTCCCCATCTAATATATCCCTTAGTCTCTCCCATGGACTAAGGCGATATACGCACACTATAACCCACAATGTACGATCTTCGCGATCGCAGTTCCCACACACCAACTATAAATATTATCAGCCTCCGTGGTCGATAAACCTACTACTATGCACGTTGGCTTCTCAATTCAATTAATAACATTATATCATCAGTTCTACTATTTAATGCATTAAATTCATTATTCACGTGTGTATTATTGTAATACAGCTTTCCCACATCAATGTATGATAATAAACAGGTTAACAGTTCATTAGGTATAACACAACTAAACATTTAACATTCTAATATGTTTGATCGATTGAAGTCATTTCGATCGATTGAGGGAAAGCTAGGTTCGATCAATCGATTGAGATCGGGCTGTGTTTGATCGCTCGAACGCTGTTCGATCGATTGAACGTAATATTATTCTAGAGTTGAACTGGACCTTCCTCGCATGTTCGGGGTCCATCCAATCTAGCCAAAACATATATATACATACAAATCTATGCTACTAAGTGAGTATAGACACTCACCGTAAAGTTAGATGATGCTGGTGTTGGGTTTGTGCCCTCAAACCATTACTTTATGTATTAGACATTGACTTTTTAATATATGGATATCAGCTTTACATTTCATTATGTATGTTTCTTTCATGAGATGATTGTTTATTCCATAAGTATCATAGTAAGTATTTCGTGTGTGTATGAGATACATACAATGAGATACGAATTACTATTCTTTGATACTTAAAGCTTGTCACAGTGGATGATGAGACTGGATATCTCATCAGGTATACACTGTAGCATCATTAACTACCATTGGATGGAGTGATAAATCTCAATCACTAGAGTGTGACTCTTGGTTAATATGCTAGTGCTTATAGTGCATTGACGGACCTGAGTTTCCTATTGACGCTCAATGCTGTCAACAGTCAATAGGAACTCATAACTTGTATAAGGTATGTGTTCTCAATCTTGAGACGATTATGAACACAGACTGTGGATATGGCTGCTTTGACTTACCAATCAGTGAGGTCTATAAAAGATCAACACCTGGGTATCTTGGGTATGTCATATTCATAGGGTTGTGAACATATATTGTCAAGATAGAATCTACCCTCTGTTTCAGAGTAAGCATTCCCTTGAGAATGTCACCATGTCGATTACTGAGTACTGCAATCTTGTTGATAAGAGTTATCAACATGTTTGGTAATCATGAGTAGTGAATGGGACTCAAGGAATACAAGAAGTAATCATGATTCAGGTTGACAGTAACAGTTATCCGACTACCTGAATATGATTACGAATGCTGACGGTAGAGGGACATTAGTACAACATACAAGTCTAGTTATCGCTTCGGATATGTTCTTTTGCGTTGGAGTTCAGTTATCGTTTTATAGTGGAGTAAACGTTAACTGACCAGTTGGTTAGTTTGCTGATCAAAGAGTTTGGTCATGGTAATTAATAAACTGGTCTGAGCCAACAATAAAGAGCCTAGGAGGTCCCACTCTTAGCTCCGCCAGGATGCTTGGAAAGATGCTTGAGGATGATGTCCAGACAGGTTCGATCGATCGGAGATATCTCGATCGATTGAAGTCTGCAGGTTCGATCGATCGAAGATGGTTCGATCGATCGAATGTTCGATCGATCGAAGGCACTTCGATCGCTCGAAGTCTAGGTCGGTTCTGGGAATCTATAAATAGGGCAGCTGCGTTCTGGAAAAAGTTGTTCGTCGTTTTGAACGTCAGAAGCTGCAGAAACTGTTTTGGAGTCCCAAAACCTTCTCTATCCTCTCCATTAGGGTTCCCACCAACCCTAGTCTTTCTGGCAGGCATCCGCAGGAGTCATAAGGGTGAAGATCATCTAGTGGAGGCTGCTGGAAGTTGAAGATCAGAATTGGGTTCAAGACACTAAGGTATAACTCGTGTCCCCTCTTGTACGCATCTGTAGAATTGACGAGTAGTAGATCCGGGCATGCCAATAAAGTTTCATAACTTGATTTTTCCGCTGCGCGTTTAAACTTTCCATTTAAACCTGTTTTTCCTTCAATTGGTATCAGAGCCACGCTCGTTTGGATCCATAGATGCGTTTTTTGGAACACTATTTTGATTTGCATGTTGATTTTAGAACTGCTTTTGAAACTGCATCGTCACAGATCTGTTTCTGCAGTATTATCGCAGCAGTATACAAATCTGTGATTGCATTGGATGCAAGATGGGTTCGATCGATCGAAGTAGTCTCGATCGATCGAACGCTCTGTACTCGAGTGATCGAACAGGTTTCGATCGATCGAAACCTTCTGTTGTTCGAGCGATCGAACAGAGTTCGATCGATCGAGACAGACTCTTTGTCAGGATCTTTGTTTCACAGTTTTAAAAAGTATTTTGAAATTAAAAGTTTAATTTTAACATATTCTGTAAAATTTTCAAATCATTATGTGAAACAGAATGTTCAAGCGATTGAACAATGTTCAATCGATCGAAGGTTCGAGCGATCGAACGGGCTTCGATCGATCGAACTGTGACAGAGAAGTTAGATGCTGTTTTTTGAGTTCTGATTCAGTATGTAAAGAGTTTATATACTGTGTGAATCAATTGAGAGTTCCAATAGTTATATTTTGTTATATATATGCGTGGATGTGTGTTCAACTAACCTTTTGCAGCAAAAGTTAGTCGCTATCTCCCATGTCGCCAAGAGCATTTAATTTTGTGTTTGAATGTTTTAGATTGGTATGTTGTTTTAAGTTTGGTTTGGTTTTAAGGCATATGTAAAGGGCGCTGCGACTTCAATCCTACGAAAAGGAAAGTCGCACCGGTTTCCCTAGCCTTTTATTTTGTTGTTGCTATTTCTATTTCTAGATAAATTGTAAGCTTCAAAAGAGGCATAGGTTCAATGTAATAGAATTAGAATATCCATGAAGATGGAGCAAGGAGCCGTTGTCCATGAAGACGGAGCTGGAGGCGATCAAACCAAAAGCAGGTTCTATGGAGATAGAGCCATGGGAGATAGAGGCATCGTTTAGATGTCTTTTATTTCATTTTAGTTTTTTGTTTTATGTGCTTTGTTTGTGATTGGCGTATAATACATTATTGCATGCACGCAAAACAAGTTTTCTAAAATAAAATTCAAAAACCGTTTTCAACACATTAGTAAACATTAGATGTTTATGGGAAGTGTGTAGAAACAGATTTTCTCAAAAAGCAAAATCCTTTTTTACTAAATCTAGTGGGAGAGGGTCTTATCAAATAACACCCACGATCTTCCATTAACGGTTCATTGTAAGATGAGTAGTGTATTCTGTGTCACCTCGCCAGGGGTGATCATTCCATACGGAGGGTACACTGCTCATTGGTTACTAGATGTGAACTTCCTATGGATAGGATCAATCAGACGTGTTAGAGGGTGACCACCACACGGAGGCGCTACTTGAGACGGTTGTGATTGGATCCTAGTTAATGGTACAAACTAGCTAAGCTATGGATAAGGGATCCCACACGGGGCATTATTCAGAAACTTAGAGATCAAAAAGGTTCGGGAGTCATAACTTGTTTTGCAAGAGTTGCATAGCGGACAAGTCATGATTAATCGAAAGATTGAACATTGACCACCACACGGAGGCTTTATTCTTTCGTTTCAATATTCCGGCGACTTTGTTTTAAAATAAGAGTTTTAAAAGGATTCCTTTATTTCAAACTGCCAAATTCTGATATCCATATTTATTTTGTTTGTTTGATTTTCAATAATCATAATGTCTGGATCTGCATTTAGTCCACTTGCCACCATACTCACTCAAAACAAGTTAACTGGAAACAACTACACTGAATGGAAACGTAACCTTGATATCGTGTTAACTGCGGAGGATCACATATATGTCCTCACCACCCCATGCCCCGAAGAACCCGCTGCAAATGCTTCGGCTGCTGCTAGACGCGAGTTCGATAAATGGAAAAAGTCGAATGGGATGGCTCGTTGTTACATATTGGCTTCTATGGCTAATGTGTTACAACACCAATACCAGTCGAACAATTCCGCCAGTGACATTATCGAATCCCTGAAAAAGATGTTTGGGGAGCATGGCAGGCCTGCCAGACAGGTAGCTATGCAGAAGATAATGAGTGCTAAGATGTCGGAAGGGACTCCAGTCAAAGAACATGTTTTGAAAATGATTGGTTATTTAAACGAGCTGGAGACCCTAGGTGCCAACATCGATGCACAGACCCAAGTTGATATGATCCTCAATACGCTGTCGCCATCATTCGCTCAATTTAAACTGAATTATAATATGAATAAAATGGATTTTTCAATGAGCGAATTGATGAGCTCTTTATTGGCAGCGGAAGGGGTGATCAAACCTGGGGGCAGCGTTTTAAACGTTGAGAAAAGCGCTTCCTCTTCCCGATCTGTGCCGAAAGGAAAGAAAGGGAAGAAGAAGGCTAGCACTGGAGGTTCAAGTGTTGGACCGGTCCCTAAGATTGCAAAATCTAAGGGAAAAGGTAAGGGCAAAGGGAAGGTGGGTGGCCAAGGCAAAGGAAAGTGTTTCCAATGCGGTGAGAAGGGCCACTGGAAGAGGAACTGTCCAGAATTCTTAGCTACAAGAGTTCAAGGTATGATTGAATCACATGTGATTGAAGTAAGTTTTATAACGGATACTTCAAACACTTGGTGCATTGATTCTGGTGCGACTAACCATATCTGTAATTCATTGCAGGGGTTCAGATCAACCAGGAAGTGCAGTGATGGGGAAATCGTACTTACTCTAGGTTCTAGCGCAACCGTTTCTGCGGTTGCTATAGGAGTCGTAGTTTTAGAATTTCTAGACAATAAAGTTTTGATTTTATCAGATGTACTTTACGTCCCTTCAATGAGACGTAATTTAATTTCAGTTTCTAATTTATCGAATAATGGTTATTCTTTTCATTTTGGAACTGAAGTTGTGATTAAAAGAAACAGTTCTTTTATATGTTCTGGTGTTAAATCAAATGGTTTGTATGTGATTACTCCCAATATTTCAAAAGATTCTGGTTTGGAACTTAATAACTCAGTGGTAACTTTACCATCTAAAAGAAAGGAACCTTCCACTAATCCAACAAGGCTTTGGCATATGAGGCTTGGCCATATCAATCTGAATAGGATTGGCAGACTAGTCAAAGAAGGGGTCTTAGGCGATTTGGTTCTCGAACTAATGGAAGTCTGCGAGTCTTGTTTGGAGGGTAAGATGACCAAAAGGCCCTTTCCTGCAAAGGGCAATAGGACCAATACATTGTTGGAATTAGTTCATACTGATGTGTGTGGACCAATAAATATTAGAGCAAGGGGTGGTTATGAGTATTTCATAACATTTACCGATGACCACTCCAGGTATGGATATGTGTACCTAATGCAGCACAAGTCTGAAGCCTTTGAAAAGTTCAAAGAGTTTAGGGCTGAAGTGGAGAAGCAATTGGGCACACATATCAAGACCATTCGATCTGATCGAGGTGGCGAGTACCTCTCTAATGAGTTTATTGATCACCTCGTACAGAATGGGATTCTGTCACAGTTAACTGCACCTGGTACGCCTCAGCAAAATGGTGTAGCGGAGAGAAGGAATCGGACTCTTTTAGACATGACTAGGTCGATGATGAGTTATTCTGAGTTGTCATTATTCCTTTGGGGTTATGCTTTGGAAACCGCTGCTTACATACTAAATCTAGTACCAAGAAAATCTGTTCCAAGGACACCACGAGAGATGTGGATTGGGCGCAAGCCTTCTTTGCAACATCTCCGGATATGGGGGTGTCCGGCACATGTGCTCAAAGGAAAGATGAGCAAGTTGGATTCTAGATCGGAAGTATGTTACTTTGTAGGGTATCCAAAGGGTACTTATGGATGGTATTTTTATGATCCAAGGGAACAGAAAGTGTTTGTTAGTACAAATGCTGTTTTCTTAGAGAATGATTATATCATGAACCATAAACCTAAGGGAAGGATAGATCTTAGAGAGATAGAAGGAGAGCCCTCAGTCCAACCCGCAGTTAATGACGATATAAATCAAGAAAACACCACTTCTTTACCCATTTCCGCACCGGTACCTCGTCGTAGTGGGAGGATTATCAGCCAGCCTGATAGATACATGTTCTTAGGAGAAGTTTTTGAAGCTGTCTCCATAGAATCTGAATCTGATCCTACCACATACGAAGAGGCAATGGTTGATGTTGATTCAGCTCATTGGGTTAAAGCTATGAAGGCTGAATTGGAATCTATGGATTCCAATCAGGTCTGGGATCTTGTAGAGCTTCCAGCCAATATTAAACCCATTGGCTGCAAGTGGGTCTACAAGAGGAAAAGAGGATCTGATGGAAAGGTTGAGACCTTTAAGGCTAGGCTTGTAGCGAAAGGTTATACTCAGAGGGAGGGCATTGACTATGAGGAAACCTTCTCGCCGGTAGCCATGCTCAAGTCCATCAAAATACTCTTATCTATTGCTGCATGCCTAGATTTTGAAATCTGGCAGATGGACGTCAAGACTGCATTCTTGAATGGCAATCTTGAGGAGGACATCTATATGCAACAACCAGAAGGGTTCATAGCTGGTCGGAAAGGTAACTTGGTATGCAAGTTGCAAAAGTCCATTTATGGGCTTAAGCAGGCATCCAGAAGTTGGAACATCCGATTTGACCAAGCGGTCAAATCGTTTGGTTTCATATAGAATCTGGATGAACCTTGTGTATACAAGAAGAGTGAAGGAAAAGTGGTGGCTTTTCTTGTGCTTTACGTTGACGACATTCTACTCATTGGAAATGATGTAGCGGCATTGTCAACGGTCAAGGTTTGGCTAGCTAGTACTTTCGATATGAAGGATCTAGGAGAGGCGAGCTATATTCTTGGAATAAAGCTCTTTCGGGATCGTAAGCGAAAGATAATGGGATTATCTCAAGCTGGTTATATCGATAAAGTGCTAACTAGGTTTTCAATGGATAATTCGAAGAAAGGTTTGTTACCTTTCAGGCATGGTTTAGCGTTCTCCAATGACCAGTGTCCAAAGACACAGGAGGAGAGGAATCGCATGATAGGAGTTCCCTATGCTTCGGCAGTGGGAAGTCTCATGTATGCGATGTTATGCACTAGACCAGATATCTGCTTTGCCGTTGGCATGGTTAGCAGATATTAGTCGAATCCGGGTCCAGAGCACTGGACACCCGTTAAGCACATTCTTAAGTACTTGAGAAGAACTAAAGATTACATGCTTATGTACGGTGGTAGTGAGTTAATTCCAGTGGGATACACTGACTCGGACTTTATGTCAGATAAAGATTCGAGGAAGTCGACGTCCGGTCATCTCTTTACCTTGGGAGGTGGTGCTGTCAGTTGGAGGAGCATTAAGCAGAAATGCATTGCAGACTCAACTACAGAAGCTGAGTATGTGGCTGCTTGTGAAGCCGCAAAGGAAGCTGTTTGGCTCAAGAAGTTCCTTATAGAACTCGAGGTGGTACCAGCGTCGCTGTCGCCTATTACGCTTTATTGTGATAATAGTGGGGCAGTGGCTCAGTCCAAGGAGCCAAGGAACCACGGAAAGGGAAAGCACGTAGAGCAGAAATATCATCTTATCCGAGATATTGTTCAACATGGAGATGTGACTGTCACCAAGATTGCCACCGCTGACAATCTTGCTGATCCGTTTACAAAGGCCTTACCACAGAAGGTCTTTGATCGTCATCTAGATAGTCTAGGTCTTAGATGTAGTTCTGAATGGTTATGAGTGCAAGTGGGAGTTTGTTGGGTTTGTGCCCTCAAACCATTACTTTATGTATTAGACATTGACTTTTTAATATATGGATATCAGCTTTACATTTCATTATGTATGTTTCTTTCATGAGATGATTGTTTATTCCATAAGTATCATAGTAAGTATTTCGTGTGTGTATGAGATACATACAATGAGATACGAATTACTATTCTTTGATACTTAAAGCTTGTCACAGTGGATGATGAGACTGGATATCTCATCAGGTATACACTGTAGCATCATTAACTACCATTGGATGGAGTGATAAATCTCAATCACTAGAGTGTGACTCTTGGTTAATATGCTAGTGCTTATAGTGCATTGACGGACCTGAGTTTCCTATTGACGCTCAATGCTGTCAACAGTCAATAGGAACTCATAACTTGTATAAGGTATGTGTTCTCAATCTTGAGACGATTATGAACACAGACTGTGGATATGGCTGCTTTGACTTACCAATCAGTGAGGTCTATAAAAGATCAACACCTGGGTATCTTGGGTATGTCATATTCATAGGGTTGTGAACATATATTGTCAAGATAGAATCTACCCTCTGTTTCAGAGTAAGCATTCCCTTGAGAATGTCACCATGTCGATTACTGAGTACTGGAGTCTTGTTGATAAGAGTTATCAACATGTTTGGTAATCATGAGTAGTGAATGGGACTCAAGGAATACAAGAAGTAATCATGATTCAGGTTGACAGTAACAGTTATCCGACTACCTGAATATGATTACGAATGCTGACGGTAGAGGGACATTAGTACAACATACAAGTCTAGTTATCGCTTCGGATATGTTCTTTTGCGTTGGAGTTCAGTTATCGTTTTATAGTGGAGTAAACGTTAACTGACCAGTTGGTTAGTTTGCTGATCAAAGAGTTTGGTCATGGTAATTAATAAACTGGTCTGAGCCAACAATAAAGAGCCTAGGAGGTCCCACTCTTAGCTCCGCCAGGATGCTTGGAAAGATGCTTGAGGATGATGTCCAGACAGGTTCGATCGATCGAAGATATCTCGATCGATTGAAGTCTGCAGGTTCGATCGATCGAAGATGGTTCGATCGATCGAATGTTCGATCGATCGAAGGCACTTCGATCGCTCGAAGTCTAGGTCGGTTCTGGGAATCTATAAATAGGGCAGCTGCGTTCTGGAAAAAGTTGTTCGTCGTTTTGAACGTCAGAAGCTGCAGAAACTGTTTTGGAGTCCCAAAACCTTCTCTATCCTCTCCATTAGGGTTCCCACCAACCCTAGTCTTTCTGGCAGGCATCCGCAGGAGTCATAAGGGTGAAGATCATCTAGTGGAGGCTGCTGGAAGTTGAAGATCAGAATTGGGTTCAAGACACTAAGGTATAACTCGTGTCCCCTCTTGTACGCATCTGTAGAATTGACGAGTAGTAGATCCGGGCATGCCAATAAAGTTTCATAACTTGATTTTTCCGCTGCGCGTTTAAACTTTCCATTTAAACCTGTTTTTCCTTCAGCTGGGGAGCTCGGGGTGGCTGCGGGTGGTCTCCTCCTCTCCTTCTCTTTCTCTGTCTCTTCTCTTTCTCTCCTCCTGTCTTCTTCTCCTCTTCTTCCTTGAGAGTGTGTGAGTTTGTGTATACAATATGTATACATATATATATATATTCGGTTGCATTTATATATGTATGAGTGTGTGTATATACTATATATCTCTCTCTCTAACCTTTCTCAAAATTCAAAACCCTTGGGAGTGTGTGTGTGTGTGTGATACATATAAATAGGCAAAAAGGGAGGGAATGTGGCAGAACACGTATACTAAAAATTTAGAGTTCTATTAATCGAAGTGAGTTCAATCGATTGAGAATAAGTTGGTCAAGGTTTGATCAATTGAGAAGGGTTCAATCGCTCGAGAAAAGCAACATGTCATCAATTCAGGTCGGCAGAGGTTCAAGTGATCGAAGTAGGTTTGATCGATTGAAGGAACAAAAGTTTCGATCGCTCGAACGCTGTTCGATCGATTGAGAACTAAAATTACAGGGAAGGTAAAGACAAGTACACTGACTCTTATTAAATCAATTTGAAATGACAGGGAAGGTAAAGACAAGTACACTGAATCTTATTAAATCAAAAGTAGTATAAAAGTACAACAAAAATATAGGGTATTACAATATCCTAGTTTAATCGATTGAACCTTTGTCAATGGATTGAAAGAGTGCCACCTATTATCAATCGATTAAAACTGTCTCAATCGATTGAAAGTGTTACGATTTTTATTCCCCAATTCACGCAGGTGCTGCCACCTGTACTATCCCTTGCCTATATATATATATATGGGTTATAATCGTGTATGTGGGGTTGTTGAAACTAGAGAAAGTTTTAGTGAGAGAGAGAGA
This sequence comes from Hydrangea macrophylla, assembly GCA_033977485.1. NCBI lineage: Eukaryota > Viridiplantae > Streptophyta > Magnoliopsida > Cornales > Hydrangeaceae > Hydrangea > Hydrangea macrophylla. The sequence goes on along the minus strand of CM066990.1, from coordinate 2,923,072 downwards.
AAGATATACACACTCTTATATATATATATATACAACGCACACCTACACTATATATACACACTGGCTAGAGACAGAGATAGAAGACAAAAGAAAGAGAAGAAAAAAAGGACCAAAAAGAGATAGAGAGAAGAGAAAGAAGGAGACAGAGAAGGAAGATGAGAGAGAGAGAGAGGAAGCCATTGGAGCTTTGAAGCTCACCAAGCTGACCACAAACCCCCTATTTAACTAGGTGAATTCTAAACTAACTCAATAGCCTAGGGAGTTGTCTTTACAAGTTTTGGACATAAAGAAACCAAGTCAAGGCATCCATGAAATTCTGAGCATCACTGCCTAGTTTTTCTAGAGAATATGACTTCTCGATCGATTGAACATGGATTCAATCGATTGATCTTTTTAGCAATTGATTGAAATTGATTTCTATCGTTGACATCATTGTTCCCTTAATCGTTTGAAAATGTTTCAATCGATTAAAAGTTATTTTGTCCAATCGATTGAAAATGAGTTCAATCGATTGAAGCTATCTTTTAACCTAATTGATAAAACCCTTGTCTCAATCCATTGGTATTTATAGAATGTTGCTAATCTCTATTGTGTATGACATAAATTGTTGAGTTGTTTAAATACAGCCTTTATGCTTTCATTATGCAATACTGTTTAAGAAGAGATAATGAGACATAATAATGCAATATGTTGTTAATGCATAAGAACGTTTCATAACATTAGTTAACGTAATATTCGGGAAATAATTTGATATTCGGTTCCTTTAATCAGAGTAGTCAGGTCGCAATGGGAAGTCATATGTCAGTATTAGTACGGAACCTCGGTAAGTTTGGTAGGTTCTAAGAACTTTGCAAGGGAGGACGCTTGATCATGATATGTCCTTAAAAGTAGTAGGATGTGAATATGTATTGACCCCTTGGGCTTTGCGCATTATCCTCTCCAGCTTTTCTACTTTCTCAGCCATCATCCTTTCTTTCTCAACTTTCTCTTTCTCTACTCTTTCCCTTTCTGCACTCGGTATTTCAGCCCTTTTTGGATCATCAAGTCAATCCTCCTCCCGAGCAGGCGAAGGAGGATCGACAACCGGTGGGTTAGCTATGGGAGGCTGTCGTGCCATTGTTTCCATCATGGTCATCATCCTAGTCATCTGCCCTGCCTGCTGTTCTACTATAACCCTTAATTTTGCTATCTCTCTCGCATTTGCTTCTTGTGCCATCCCTCTTCTGACTAGCCTCGTAGTGGAATCTCTGTACTAGACTGTGCTTGTGACATGTTCTATTTTTCACCTACAACCATATATATTTTAATTAATTTTGATTCATATTGAAAGAAAGACTTTTCATTTTATTCCCTTCCTTTTCAAAAAAAAAATTTCCAATCAATTTTATTAACTGCTTGGTGATAAATGAATAGTTCATCAGTCATACGGATGTGATGCATGTGTGTGTGTGCCTACTCTATATGCCAAAAAATGAAAATTCAAATCCTAACACATAAAACACATAAGCACATAAAATACTCCTCCATGTCAAGTGCGTCAATTTCTCTTATCATTGTGATCCTCGTTGGACATACCTTCGGGAAGTATATCTTGGATGATAAAATCTTTTGAAAACAATTCTCGAGAATTCTTTTGAGAACGAGGATGTTAAACATTCCTCAACAAAGGTAATTGGATTGAAATTTTGCTTTGAAATTCATTTTGAAAAGCATTTGTCCAAAAAATAATTCCCAAGATTTTTGCTTTTTTTCCTTTGAAGATGATCATGTATAAATATACTTTAACAAATATTAGTTTAGGGTTTTAATCAAAAAGTGAACTCCAAAGATTTTTGAAAGAGCGATTGAAACTTTGGAATGAAGATGGCAAAAATTCGTTTGTTTACAAAGTTGGATTTAAAATTCTTTGGGTAGAAGGATCACATGATCGGATTATTATCGTACTTTCCATGAATTTGGATACATACAAGGTCAATGATGCTTAGCTAAACATGATGTAAGAGATGTAATCTTATAATCAAGGTTCGGCATGTTCTCAAATGTCATAGGACATGAAGAGGAATTGCTCGGAAGTGAATAAGAGGTTACACATCTTTCATCAAGTCAGTATCGTTGTCATCTCAAGTAATCCCTTCCAGGCATACAAAACTCCTTAGCACATAATCCTATTTTAAGAAATAATTTCCTATGAAAGGTTCTATAGAAGCTATTATGCAAAGGCCGGATTTTGGTCAAAATAAAGGACCCTTGACACACACCCGATAGGATGCTTCATATACCAACACATGGTACGAGATCAAGGGTGATCACACAGTCTCATGATGGCTAGACCCACCGGGTTGCCCCAAGCCTCCAAGGTCATAGTTTCGTGCAATCGACTGGCTAGACATGCAAGTGCAATGTAATGGGCACACAAAAATTAATTAATTCAATTAAAAGGGATGCTTTCAAGTCTAATCCTCGAGTGAACCCAAAATCAGAAATTCTGGTTTGCAAAACCAGAGATTTTGGGTTTGATCCCCAGCAGAGTCACCAGATTGTGGATACCGGCATTTGGGACCCACTTTAGTTTAAAACAATTTTTTAAATTTCAAATACAAAGAGTCGCCACTTAATTTTTCAAAGGAAAATTAAGAAACCATTTTAAAATAAAATCGATCTTTTCAAAACCAAAGATAATCTGGGTTCGGGGATTATGTAATGAAAGGGGAAGGAGCCCGGCGGACTAAACACCCCCTTTCATTTTATCTCGTGATAGGCCTCTACTCAACATCCTTTTTAATCAAATTATTAATCTAAGCATGCCCTCGACTAATATATATGTATATATACATTACAAAAGCATGTCAAAAAGGGTGCAAGATTGCTAACTATAAAATAGCATCCAAACCATGTAATTCAATTAGCAAGCAACATGATATGCAGTAGGGAACTAGAGAACTTACTTGGGATCCCGCCGCGATTATTAAACGTGTGATGCATGCAAGAAAATAAAACCTAAGAAAAGGTCTCTAATCACATATACACATAAAGCAAGACTTAATCTATGGTATCACACATGGAGTCAAAAATCAATTAAAATCAAAGAATAAAATAAACTAGGGAGGGGTTGGAAATCATACCTTGAAAGCGTTACAAAATAATGGGTTAGTCCACATGCTTTGAGCAAAATATAATATTGAATCCTAAGTAAGATATCCAAATTTCTAGCTCGAATCTAGCAATCATAGGAAGGGTTGACATAATCATGAATTCTTTATAAGTAGTTGGAATACAACACCGCTATAGATATGCAAGTCTCAACTAGTAGCCCATGCAATGTTCATATGGAGGTGGTGTAATCCCAACATGATCATAAAGAACCCATAGTTATGTTCAACTAGGTTCAATTTGAATGCAACCTTAAGCTAAAGATTGATCCTAATCATAAACATCAACATATATAGATGGATGCACAGACATGAATAAAGATGAACTATGAACTTTTCATTAGTTTGGATCATTTAGCCTCTAGATTGAAACTTTATTGGCATTATTTAAGACATAGTTTAGATCCTAGGACATTGGGAGTCCATTAGATTAAAGTTATTCAAGTTTTATCAAAACTGTGATAGAATTGCAAGAATTACAGAGAGCAAACAAGACTTTCAAAATAGAAATAAAATACTTCCAACAGTTGCATCTCAATGATTTATGAGTATGTTATGCCTCTGTAAGTCTAGTTTCTAACCGAAAAAGAAAATCAAAGATACAACGGTTAAATCTCTGGAAATAGGGTCACAACCAAATATCTCTCAGGAATTTTATATTCTCTGTCCAGAGTTTTTGTATGATTTTCTAAAAATGGTAAAAATATCAGAAACTCTTTGATCTTTTTAGGGTGTCTTCCCAACACATTAAACTTCATAGAAAATTTTATTTTAGGTTAAGAAAATTTTGTTAAGGCTCTGATTTACTCATTTCAAAACAAACTTACTGTTTTGAAATTTTGGACAGAAAGTAATCCATTCACAAACCATAAGACCAAACCACCCTAAATATGGAATTTCATCAAGACCAAAGTCCTAATGATGCATCTATGAGTTATGAACACTCTCCACTTGGTCTCACTTAATTCTCATGGACCATGATTTAATTAAAAATCCTTGATCTCAGTGAGGTCATGAGTTCACTGCACCATTGATGGGATTGACATTCATAATCTTAACTAGACTTAGACCACACCTAATTCCTCTCTCAAATGCATGTTCCTTGAGGTATATAGACCCATTTTCATTAGTTCCCCTCCCAAGTTAATGGTCATTGGAGACTAAAATATGACTCAAAATCGTATGAACCTCATAGAATATAGGAATGACTCTATAAGACTCATCTTGAAGGATTCAAGTTATGGTTCAAAACTTAAATCCAACAAAACATATGGTTGTAACCATGACCCATCTTAATCCCCACATAAATCATGAGATTATAGGGAACCAATAGATCAAAATTAAAGGAGATCCCAATGAGATATAGAAGATCTCATGGATTACAAAGAGAAGATAGAGACAAAAGGAAATAAAATCAAGGTTTTCATAAAATCCAAGTAACTGTACTTTTACATTTTGTTTTTGTTTAAAACCCAAGGCTATGTCTAGATCCAAACTAATGAAAATGAAACATGAAAACTCAATCACAAACTCTATGTGGTGTGTGATGAAATGGGATAGGAAGAGAGGTTTTGAAAATGTCTAAAGGTCCTAAGTCTATGAGTTTGTGATTGAGTCTAGCCTAATTCTAGATAGACTTAGAGGGTTACCTTTATGAACTTAAGGACTTTTTGATTTGTTGATGAAGATCTTTCAATTTCTTCAACTTCTTCTTCAAATTCTTCAAAGGAATTCTTGAATTCTTCCAAAATTTCTTGATTTCTCTCTTAAATCTCTCTAGTTTTTATCTTGCAAAATAGAAGTAGAGAATTGAGGGAAAAGAAGGATTGGATTGGATCCTTGTAATGGAGGTGAAGGCCTCCTTATATAGGCCAAAATCTGAGGGTTAATTGGGTAATTTCGGGTAGAAAACCCATATACAAGAAGATTCCATATGTATTTGAAAGAAAATAGGCTGTTACAGCGAGCGACACTCACTGAGTTTTCTGCGGCACTTAGTGAGTGCCATTTCGACACTCAGCGAATGCCGCAACGGCACTCAGTGAGTGCTGGTGTGACACTCAGTGAGTGTCGCCGCCTATGCCGTGTGCCGCACCAATGGTATTGTCTCTTTTATTTTATTTTCAAATATTTATGCTAAGTATATATACTTTAATACATGTAAATTATACTTAAACTTCATAAATATTCTATTATATTATGTTTCTCTTCTTTTCTTTCTTTTTCTTTCAAAATTCTTTTCTTTTCTTTTAAAGCTCTTTTTTTTCTTTGAAATTCCTTTTTCTTTTCTTTTATTTTCAAAATAATAATATATATATATATAATTAATTTTGGAGATTGACCTTCGGATTGTTTCTTTCTCATACGTACTTCATACCCGGGTTTTTCTGGATCACCTGATTTCCCTCTTTCTCTCAATTTTGAAAACTTAGTTTGAAGAATCTTCTGAAGAACTTGAATTATTTGGAAAGTCTTTGAATTTCGCCGGTCATTGTCATCATCGGTCTAGAGGTAACCATTCCCTGAATCCGACAGTCAGTCAAAATTGGGGTGTCTACAAGGGGAAGGAGCCCGATAGACTAAAACATCATCTCTCATCCTATCTTGCGATAGGCCTCTACTCAATATCATTTTTAATTGAATTATTAATCTAAGCATGCCCTCAACTAATACGTAGGTATATATATACATTCCAAAAGCATGTTAAAAGGTGTGCAAGATTGCTAATGATAAAAAGCATGCAAAACCATGTAATTCACATAGCAAGCAAAATGATGTGCAAATAGAGAATAAGGAATCTTACCCGGGATCCAGCTACGATATAGGAACGTACAATGCATATGAAAAATAGAAAGCCTAGAAAAGGAGTCTCTAATTCACATATCTAGTCTAAGGTTGTCACTCCCCGGCATTGCGATAATTAAGAGAAGTAAGCTTCCTATCGGACCTGTAGGCTCGTAACAAGTTACAGATCGTATGATTGTCCAATTACCAATGAAAAATATATAAAATATTAGAGTAATGGTAGTAGCGGAAATGATTCTATGTTTAGCAAAAGCAAAAACAGTGTCTTACAACTTCATTATTCATCTTTATAAATATTACAGTCATCCAAATCCAAAAGAAACAAAAGTCTTAGGCCAAACATTCGATAACAATAGCAACAACAACGTAATAAAAGATAAATGATAAAATTCTCTAGCGGGAACAAAACAGCTTCAACCACATAACTGTTCAGCTGGCAAAGCCCCATCCTTCTCGGTCAATGTTTTCCTCTCCATGGTACTCGCCCAGCGGAACGACATCTCTAGTACCTGGAACTTTAGCAACTGGACACGTATGTCTAGGGCCGCATGCCCATTAACTGAAAGCTGAGTGAAATACTATAAAGCACAAAGAATATGAAAATATACACTATTTATGCTATTACTAAAAAGTTATCAAGACGTTACGCGTATACTTGCCCAGAACCCAACATTCTCCTCGACTATACAATCACAATAATGCAACACAACGCGCACGAATCCACTGTGCCAAAACTCACAACACCGGCAGTACTAGCTTCTGCCCATGAACACATCAACACTAAACCGATGGTACTAGCTTCCGTCTCACGCAACACAAACACAAGCCCAATTTGGCCACAAATTCATAAATAAGCCAAATTCGGCCATAGCACAACTCCTAGCCCAATTCGGCCCTAACTCGACACCAAGCCCAATTCGACCAATCATATATATTCCAAGCCCGGTTCAGCCTCAACACAATCTCCTAGACCAATTCGGCCCTAACTCGACACCAAGCCCAATTCGACCTAACTCGACACTAACACCAACACAACACAACACAACACAACACAACACAACTGACCACAACACACCAACGACAACACTTCATAAAACACCACACAACACGACTGACCTCAATGTTATGAGATCACACAACTGATGCAAACATCCACGGAAATAACCAACGAGATTATTCGACACAACCATGTAACACAACCATGCTTTCACGCGTCCATCAACACACTTATTCAATTAGATACATTATTCACGCATTTACAATTGTTACATCGTTAATGATAGGCCCGACGCAGTTCCATTAAATGATACAAACTGATCATGATACCAATCCAATTATCATGTAGAATAAATATATACATAATGTTTAATCGATCTAATAAGCATAGTACTATTAACCAAGCATATAGTATAATTGTAGAATTCACAAACTTGATCAACAATAACATATACAAATTCTGGGTTCAGTTAACAAATTGATAGTACAAACCATAGCAAATTCCATATTAACTTTTACATGCAAACAACCAAGGAATTCAAATTCTATTAAGCTCGAGCGTCCAGGCTCGAGCGCTCGGGTTTAGCAGTTCAGAATAGTGTACATTTTATCAGCTTTAAAACAACTACATATTTAACATATAAACTTCAAGATCTCAAAATAAAACATATAGGCAACATGTTAAGCATATAAAGTGCATCATAGCACTCAAAATAATGATCAAACCAATTAGATGATGAATATGTATATGAATTTGAGAGCAAATGAGAAGATGATGATGATCTAAACTTGGTTTTGTTAAATCATACACATTCAACCAACTTTTATAACTTATATATGTAGATATACACATTGTATGTGGGTTGAAGTACTCATAAGATGATCAAAGCTCAAATATATGAAAATGTTGAGAAAGATTATGATATGATGAAGGTGTTGAAGGACTTGAGCTAGAACTCCCAAAACTTCAAGATTCCCAACTTTGAAACTTCAATAAACTTGAGAGAACACCAAATGTACAGCAACCAAGGTGATCACAATCTTAGATCACCACATACAAGTGAAGAATGTGTGTGTTTGTGCATAAACTCTCAAGAACTCTCCCTCATAAACCCTCTCTACAAACTCTATGTTTTCTAACATAAAAATGATCAGAAATGCTGGGTATTTATAGAATTTTAGGACCCAGGGGTAAAAAGGTTTGTTCACTCAAAAATAAAGTTTGAGCTCGCACTGCTCGAGCGCTCCGGCATCGAGCGATTAGGTTTATAAAATAAGAAAGGTTTTTGAAATCATGAATTATGCTATGCAATGTATGAACACTCATGAGATGTCAATCACTCTCAAAATACTTATTCATTTGTATAGAAAATATCAATATTACATATTCAAAAATTATATTATTAATATTAGAAAATTACGGGTGTTATACCTCTCCACCACCTATAAAAGGATTTCATCCTCGAAATCTGAACTAACTCCTATCAAACAACTCCGGATGCTTGATACGCATTTCAGACTCCAATTCCAATGAAGTTTCCTCTATGTTGTGGTGATTCCACAAAACTTTTACCAACAAGATCTCCTTGTTTCTCAGCTTCTTGATTTCCCAATTCAAAATTTACACCGATCTCTCTTGATACAATGAGTTGTCATTCACTTCTATGTCTCTGAAATTGATCACATGTGGCATAGTGCCCTAGTGATACTCCTTCAGCATACTAATGTGAAAGACATTATGGACTCTTGACATCTTTAGTGGTAATGTTAGTCTGTAGGTGACTTTGTCCACACGGTCCGAGAACTTAAACGGTCTAATGTAGCGAGGTGACAACTTCTCTCTCTTTTTTCTAAACCTCACCACACCTCGAATTGGAGATACTTTGAGCAAGACATGCTCTCCCACATTAAACTCCTTGTTTTAGTGGTACAAGTCCGCGTAGCACTTGTGTCGGTCTTGTGCTGCCTTCATTTTCTCTCTGACCATTACAATCTTCTCATTGATTTCCTAAACCAGATCTTGGCCTAGAAGCTTATTATCTCCAACTTCTACCCAACACAACGGTGATCTATAAGGTCTTTTATACAATGCTTCAAAAGGCACCATTCCTATACTTGATGGTAGCTGTTGTTGTAGACAAATTCTATCAACGGTAAATGAGTTTCCCATGAGCTTTCAATGTTTAGCATGCAAGCTCGGAGCATATCTTCTACTACTTAGTTCGTTCGCTCTATTTGCCCATCGGTCTGAGGATGAAAAGTAGAACTTAGTCTTAGCGAAGTCCCCATAGTTGTCTAAAGACTTTCCTAAAATTCTGCTATGAATCGAGAATCGCGGTCTGACACGATGGTGACTAGCATACCATGCAGACGTATAATCTGCTGTAGATACAATCGGCTCAATTTTTCTACTGAATATATCATATTATAAGCGATGAAATGAGCTGACTTAGTGAGTTTGTCCACAATCACCTATATGGAATCATGGTTCTGTTCAGATTGAGGTAAACCTACCATAAAATCTATCATGATGTATTCCCACTTCCACTGCAAAATTGGTAATGGCTGCAGCAGTCCCATCAGCTTCTGGTGTTCTACCTTACCTTATTGACAAGTCAAGCACTCTGAAACACACTTGGCAATTTCCTTCTTTATGCCTTCCCACCAGAACATCCTCTTTAGGTCTTTGTACATTTTTGTCCCTCCAGGATGTACGGTTAATCTTGATCTATGCACTTCTTCCAAAATATTCTTCCTGAGATCATTTATGGCTGGTACCATAAGTCTATTCTTGAATTTGAAACCTCCATCGTTCCTAATATTCTAATTGATTGGATCCTTGGTTGACATCTTGTCGAACCACTGGCATAGTTCTACATCTTTCTGTTGAGCCTCTATAATCCGATCGACGAGTGTAGCTTGAACTACCTGGCATCGCAGTATCCTTCCTTCTTCTGCTTCAATAAGCTAAACTCCAAACTCGGCGTCTTAAGAGCTTGCCACTCTCTAATCATAAGTAAAGCAATAGTTCTATGAGGCTTTTAACTTAGAGCATCTGCGACTACTTTTGCTTTACCATGGTGGTACTGTAATGTGAAGTCATAATCTTTCAACAACTTCATCCACCATCTCTGCCTCATGTTAAGCTCCTTTTGCGATAATAAATATTTCAAGCTCTTATGGTTAGAAAAAAGGTCGAACTGCTCTCCAAACAGATAGTGTCTCTATAACTTGAGTGTGAACACAATATCTGCCAACTCCAAATCATGTGTCGGGGAGTTCTTCTTATGCGGCTTCAATTGCCTAGATCTATAAGCAAACATTCTTCTGTCTTGTATGAGCACACACCCTAAACCTTGATATGAAGCATTGCTGTAGATAACAAATCTGTCTGCACTTCTTGGAATAGCTAGCACTGGCATAGAAGTCAATTTCTCTTTTAACTCCTGAAAAGTGCGTTTATGCTCATCTTGCCATTCAAACTTGATCTCTTTATTTGTTAAACTAGTGTGTGGGGCTGTAATCTTAAAAAATCCTTCCACAAAATGATGATAATACCCAGCTAACCTAAGAAAACATCTAATCTCTGAAGTATTTCTAGGTCGACTCCAATTCAACACGACATCGGTCTTCGTAAAGTCCACAAAAATACCTTCTCAAGAAACAACATGTCCCAAGAACTTGACTTCTTGAGCCAAAACTCACACTTGCTAAACTTGGCGACAAGCTGGTTGTCTCTAAGAGTCTATAAGGCGATCCTCAAATGTTGTTTGTGCTCTTCCATAGTCTTCAAGTAGATCAAGATATCGTCAATGAAGATAATAATAAACTGATCTATAAAGGGTCTAAATACCCGATTCATCAAATCCATGAACACCACTGGGGCATTGGTCAACCTAAATGGCATAACCAGGAACTCATAATGCACATACCTCGAGCAAAAAGTTGTCTTCGGTATATCTTCTTCTTGAACAAGTAACTGATGATACCCTGATCTTAGATCGATCTTTAAAAATACTGCGACTCCTTGTAATTGATCAAATAGATCATCTATCTACTATAGTGGGTACTTTTGTTCTTAAACATAACCTTGTTCAACTCTTTGTAATCTATGTAGAGTTGCATTGATCCATCCTTCTTCTTAACAAACAACACCGATGCTCCCCACAGTGAAGTGCTAGGTCCAATGAAGCCAAGGTTCTCTAGTTTTTGAATATGCTTACTCAGCTCTTGCATCTCGGTCAGTGCCATATGATACGGGGTTTTGGATATTGGTGCCATTCCTGGCATTAGCTAAATGCCAAAGTCAATCTCGCGCTTTGGGGGGTAATCCAGAGATGTCTCAGAATACGTCCTCGAACTCTCATACTACTGAAATCTGAGAGTAGTGGTCTCCGTGTTAGTGCCTTCTATTTTATGAATTTGTTGTAGCACTTATGAGATTTGATCCAATCTTAACATTTTCCAAACTTATTGTTATACTTATCCTTATAACTTTAGTGAAGCTTGAAAGAATTGGAATATGGTTGAAGTGTTGTAATGGGTGAAGGTTGGGTGATGCCTTAGTAAAATTCTGTTGCTAGAAGGAATTCTGCTAAAGGGTCATTCGACCGGTTGAAGGGGGTCGTTCAACCGGTCGAAGGGGGTCGTTCGACAGATCGAAATACCCCTGCATGAAACCATTTTCTACCCTTTTGGAAATAATTTAAATGTTTTGATTTGTTCTTAGGGTATCTTTGGGACCCCTTTTAATATATATTCACCTGATTCAAAATATGATCACGTTTTCAATTTTATACAGATTTTACAACTCAAAAGGCATCATTTCCTAAAGTTTAAATACTCAAGGTTGTTTAAAAGTTCTTTTTCGCTACGTAGAGTTATTCAACGGACTGGATAAGTCTTGGTGGCATGCCATATGTCCAATTTTTGCGCGTTAGCAGGATGGGTGGTGACACTTTGATATTATTTTAGATCATTTTGAATACTGTGGTGAGAACGTGAGTGATACATGGTATAAAAGATAGGTGGTATAGAGGTTCCACGGAGACTAGTTTTTGGATCCTTATTTTGGACTCAAACGAAACTTAGTAAAAAACTTTTGTAAATTTTAGTTTTCACTCGTGAAATAATAAAGTACAAGTTTAAGATGTTTTGAGATATAATTAGAAGTTTTGAAAACTCGTGAGGAGGTAAACGTAATTTTTGGAAGCTGTGCATATAAATAGATAAGCTTGGATTTCTTTTGGTCAAAAACTTTCTAAAAATATCCTAGAGGAGAGAGGAAAGGGTATTTGGTGGCTACGAACTTTGTGACGCCGATCGACGACCGTTCGTCCGTAAGTTTTTCTCCAAATTTCATATTTTAACTCCTCGAGGTAAGAGCTTTGATTTGATAACTCTTAGGCCGTGTTTAGCTAACTTTTTTTTTTTTTTTTTTTTTTTTTCTGAAAATCTAATTTCTAGGAATTTGGGAATAAACAGGTAAAACTCATAGGATTCGCATATAAACTGAGATCCGACGTTGATTCGAGCCTCTCATTGATCCTTCAAAGTTTTAGAGAGATGGCACGAGGTGTGAATTCTAGATCTATAAAATATATGGAATTTACATATTTTGAATATCGACTTTGATTTTTTAGATCAGGACAAAATTCATGTATTAATTAGGCCTTTAATTATACACGCAAAAATGTTAAAAAAAAGCATGTATAACTGTCTATGTGAGCACGTTATATGTCTACTTGGGTCAAAGGGGAGTTTGGTACAATTTCATCTGGGGGTAAGCTCCTTGAACCTTGAGGATTGTAGTATTGAGTGTGGTTGTGTCTGGTACGGAGGAAGGCCCAACCAGGACACGGTACCTGGTGTGAAGGAAGGCCCAACCAGTGTACAGATGCGTGGGAGAGGTGTGCCGTCCACGACATCGGTTCCATTTACCGGATGAACGCGTACTACTCACCCTAGAGACTATTTTGATGTGTTTTAGATGTTTTAATCATGGATTTTCATAAAAGCATATTTTAGAATTATACACTCAACACACAGCTGAGCAATGGAGCTTTACTCCATTACAGGTGATAAGAAGCGAGAAAAGAAGAAGTGTGAGTAATGAGGGCGAGGAAAGCCGAGGAACCACCACTTATCTATACTTTTGTTTTCATCCAACTTGTACAAAGAACTTGAATTTATAATATGTTGTAAAAGAATCTTACTATGGGCTGGATTAGTACTTGTAATCCCTAGTAAACACTCTTGAATTTATGATTCGAATCATTGTGTTTTGGTTGTGTTGGTGTTGGTTTTGGTTTGGGGAACTATGAGTTGAGAAATTGCATAACTTGGTAATATGATAGAAAACAGTCGACTGGTTGTTGGTGCAGTTAGCTGAACCCCTGTTTTGAACTAAACACTACTTTAAAATTTTCTTGGATCAATCATCTGGGCCGACGCAGTCAACTGGTTTTTGCTAGGTGAAAATGTTAGGTTATATTCTGCTTTGGGATCAGTCGACTAGGTGAAGGACCACAGTTGACTGGATGGTAATTTAAAAATGGAAAATTAATGGTTCATTCAACGAGAATGTTCTAGTCGACTGAGAAATTTACACCATAGTCGACTGGGCCTCCGACACAGTCGACTGGACGACTCCTGAGATTTCAAAACCTATACATCTTGCATCTCCAGTCAACCAGACTCGCGATCAGTCGATTGGATGACTGTTTTCAAATAAGATGTTTTCTTTAAGTGTTTCAAATGCGCCAAACTTGTTTTAACTCTGATTTTAATGGATTTTACTTATATTTTCTCTGCTATTTATATTAGGAATTGGATGAGCTTCGGTGGCATGCCACGTATCCTATTTCTACGCATAGCGAGATGGGTCATGATATTAGTGGTATCAAAGCTATAGGTAACAAAACATTGGGAATGTTCGATGTCGAGTAGAGTGTTGAGTGAATTGACACATATGTTAGAATGCATTCATACATAGTAGAGAGTTTGATGCAATGGTATGTTATACATACATATTTATAATATTTATCATACATGCATAGTATTTATGCATTCATGAATCAGTGGAATCATACGGATTTGGAGTTATATAATGAGATGAAGTTATCTTTGGTTATCATAGCCCTTTTGTGGTGGCACAGGGGTTAGATGATATCGTGGTAGTGATGAACAAAATAAAATGAATTTTGATCGAATCGGTGATTTCTTTAAACGTTAGTGATGAGTACCATTTGGGGGATCTAACCAAGAACGGGGTTTAAATAGTGAGCATCAGAGGAGATTTCCTTATAGTTCATATAGAGAATAAAAGTGGTTATCCGTAGTTAAGTTTTGGACTTGGGATTGGTTGAACAGAGTTTTGTTTTGGACACGGGTTAAACATTATGACGTAAGAGAATAGGGATGAACAGTTGGGGGTTTATGATAGAAAGATAGTCCAGCAACATGTATTGCGAGTGATTGGGGTAGGTGAGGAATCTCTTACCTTATCTTACAGTATTAACCTACGGTGTGATCGTCAGAGTATCTTATAATGTTACCTTAAGGTATATATGGTGTACGTCGGGTAGTTGGAGAATCTTTCAACATATCGTGCAGTATTGGAACGATTGGATGGTTGAGGAATCTCTTAACCTATCTTACGGTGTGTATTGGACGGTTGAGGAATCTCTTAACCTATCTTACGATATGTATTGGGAATTAAAAAATGGTTACTGAGGAATCTCTCAGCTAAACTTGGTTTTGAATGGTCGTGGTACCATAGTGGATTCAGATGTAGTACAAGGATTAGTAGTAAGAGCTACCAGATTGATTGTATAAGTGGGAAGTAGTATTTGAGAATCGATCGGAGAAAAAGGAGATAGGAATGGAAATGATAGAGTATGCCTGGATAGTTGAATCTACAGTTGGTGGAGGCTTAGTCCAGGATCAACTTCTGGAGCCGTTGCGTGGACTTGATAATTATGTGTGTATGAATGTAACAATAAGGACGATACAGGTCAGAGGAAAAATTGTAGAACTTCTTGATGGTGAGTAAATGGAAAGAAATGAAGAGTAAAAAGATTCCCTGGTGTTTTACAGTGGTTTGTCAGAAGAGATAGAATAAAGGAAATAAGAATAGGAGACTGGAAGTAAAAGATAAGTGTGAATTATGGAACGTGATAAAAGATTCAGAGGAATCGATTGGATATTGGATATCATGGAGATAAGAGGACCTTGATAGGGAGCTTGTAGCAAAGGTTGTTATCACAGAGAATTGTAGTACGGGCGACCTAGAACCTGGATTCTGAACGTATTTTCAAAATAAAACGAAAACTTTTTTTTTCTTTTAATGCTTTTAAAATATCGTTGGGTATTTAATGCAAGTTGCTATTAGCAGGATGCTAGAGTACGATGAGTATTACGATACTAAACAAGAGCGATTGTGGGAACGATAGAGGAGTAGAGAGACTTTGGGTAAGTCAATGTAGAGAAGTGAAAATATGAATCAAGAAGATGAAGCTTTGATGAGTAAATGAACAGGGACAGTAAGAGTGGAATGAAGATGTGGTAGTAAGTTGAGTACATTATCGAATATGATAGTAGGAATGTGAGGAGGACAGAGGACAATGGTGGATGCGATGGGAAGCTATCACAGTTGTCCTGGATTCCAACAAGGTTGGAGAGTTTGAGAATGTCAAATTTCATCCCCAAATGAATTTTAAAACGTTTAAAATGTTTTAAAACATAAATTTTGGTTTAAATGAGAAAAGTAGTCATAAATACATATGAGCAGGTATCCCGTGGACTTTGGAAGTCGAGGTATCATGGAACGATATGGTATGCTTAGTACTAGGAACGCATCGATATCTGTTGAACAAGTGAGTCCTATGTGAATATTTGTGAATTTAGAATTTCTAAAGTAAAGAGTTGGTGAGGTTTGGTGCATCTAAATTTGGCAAGTTGGAAGTTATGACACTAAAGGAGTTGTGGTGAGCATTGTTCCAAGGAGGACTCGATTTTGATTTAGGTATTGGAATAACCCGAGATTATAAATGATTTGAAGTTTTGAACAATCAGGAACTTGAGGAGATTCGTAACATATGATGCACTTAAAAGATAACAATTATGAATCGGTTGACTTTAATAATCAGAGTGAGAATAGAGTGACCTTGTGTATTGTTGGGACATGTATGAGAATTAGAAGTTGATAAGAAATGTATTGAACACAATGAGATGAACCTTATGGGAAGAATTGATTACCAGAGTATCAGATGGGTTATGAGAATAATATGAATGCTTGAGCAACAGAATTATTCAGGAACAATGGATTGAGGATCCGGATAGAATAAACAAAGGTTAGAGAGTTTGAATTAGAATTGAGTCAGAATCGACTACAGTTATGAAACATTGAATGTTGGGATAAGGTATAGGGTTGTGAGATGTTATACAAGAAGTATACACTTAGGGTGAAGGTTGATTAAGAGCTCAGTATGAGTTGAGATATACAGAGGTGTGATCGGTATGAGCTTGTGTAAAGGTGAAAGGTAAACACCGGAGACTTATGGAGTTGTATAACTACTTCAATGATAATGGATCTACCTGGACTGATGAACGTAAGGAATGGTAGACGAATAGGATTTGAGACGAGAATGAATTACATTACAATTAAGATCTCCAACGGAAACATAATTGACTTAGGGTATGAGTGCATTATGAAATAGAATGGATTGTGAATAATCAAAAGTTTGAGGCAGGTGTGTTTTGGTGAACTCTGTGGTATGGGTATGATTGACTAAGTCAAGTTTGATTAACGATATTATTCATTATGAGGGATATTGGGGTGATTGGGTTGAAGAGGAAATAAAAGGGTTACATGAGATTTTAAATTTGTTTGTTTAAAACATAAATGAAAAGTATTTGACCTTGTTGAAAGTTTTAAAACAAAGGTGTGTGCTATGAATAATTTATTTCAATCGGCGGTAGTTCGGGTACAACTTGGGAGAGATGAACGACGAATATGTTTGACCTCACCGTAGGTGATTTAGGACATACATGGACTCGAATGAGTAGAATAGTGTAGAAATTTTCAATAGAGAACCTGATAGATGCCTTATGCGGCACGAATGATGGGAGTATAGTACGAGGTTGGTAAAACCTGAATGGAATGATAAGATTTATTAGAGATAGAGAGAGAGAGAGAGAGAGAGAGAGAGAGAGAGAGAGAGTACTAGTGTGACGCACTACCGACTATGTGATAGTCATTTCAACTGATGTTGCTGTGATATGGATTTATTCAGAAAGAAGGATTGAAATTTGACGAGAAATTGAAAGTTGATTGGAACATGTTATCATTTTACAAGTATTTGGTGATTATCAGGATAAGGATTGAATCTATAATATGTGAAACAGGTGGTCAAAGCGTTGGCTTACTGATGGAGTACGTACATATGTTAGTGCTTGGTTTGGTTCACTTCGAGATGAAGAATTGCATATTGATATTAACCATTTGAATGTGTTGTGTACAACTTGTAGTTGAAGGGAAGGACCGATGAATAGAAGATGGGTTATCTCCTTTATTTTGAGTATTATGATGAAACTTTTGAGCTCGGAAGGTATATGTGATAAGTACGATGAAAGGATATGCGAGTGGACGTTGTGACATCGTGATAAGATTTGATGTCAGATTGACTATTGAGTAAGTTCCACTCAGGTATTGATGTTCTTATTTATCGAGATGCTTCGGGGTATTACTAGGATTCGGTTGAATCTTCTATCGGATTGAGACGAGGGCTTTGAGGATTTATTTTCCTTAAGAGCTTGAGGATTTATTTTCCTTGTAAGACTGTGACTTCTGAGTAAAGTGATTGGGTTGGGTATGAGACAATGTTGGAAGTACTTGTGTGAAGTCTTGGTGACCTAAGAAGATGGTATAAGTATGGGGACAAACTTCATTTTTAGAGGGGGAGAGTTGCCACACCCGTTCTAGAAGTTACATGCATTTCTAGTACAACATTGTGGTATCATTTGCGTTATTAATGTTTATTAATAATTGAGACGAGTTAACGTGGGTCAATGGTGAGGTGTCAAGTGGAGACACGGGAATCTGGTAATACATGATGCAATGGCATGATTAAATGACATTTATGTGATTTAAATGTATTTGATTTTATCTGGTATTTTGATGAATAGTAATTATACCTGTTTAATATAAATTCTGATAACTTTGACATTGTTTTAGATCATTTTGAATACTGTGATGAGAACGTGAGTGATACGTGGTATAAAAGATAGGTGTTATAGAGATTCCACGGAGACTAGTTCTTGGATCCTTATTTCGAGCCCAAACGGAACTTAGTCAAAAACTTTTGTAAATTTTAGTTTTCACTTGTGAAATAATAAAGTTGACGTTTAAGACGATTTGGGAGATAATTAGAAGTTTTGAAAACTCGTGGGGAAGTAATCGTAATTTTCGGAAGTCGTGCCTATAAACAGATAAGCTTGGATTTCTTTTTGTCAAAAACTTTCTAAAATATCCTAGGGCAGAGAGAAAAGGGGATTTGGTGGCTACGAGCTTTGTGACGCTGATCGACACCCCGTTCGCCCGTCAATTTTTCTCTAGATTTCATATTTGAACTTCTCGAGGTAAGAGCTTCAATTTGATACCTCTTAGCCGTGTTTGGCTAACTTTTTTTTTTCAAAAATCTAATTTTTTAGGAATTTGGGAAAAACCAAGTAAAACTCATAGGAATCGCTTGTAAAATGAGATTCGACATTTATTCGGGCCTCTCATTATCCTTCAAAGTTTTGGAGAGATCACATGAGGTATGAATTCTAGATCTATAAAATATATGAAATTTACATGTTTTGAATATCGACTTTGACATTTTGAATTCGGGGGAAATTCATGTGTTAATTAGGCCCGTTAATTATGCACGCAAAAATGTTAGAAAAGCATGTATCTATGTGAGCATGTTATATGTCTACTTATGTCAAAGGGGAGTTTGGTGCAATTTCATCCGGGGGTAAGCTCTTCGAACCTTGATATTGTGTTATTGAGTGTGGTTGTGTCTGGTATGGAGGAAGGCCTAACCAGGACACGATACCTGGTATGGAGGAAGGCCCAACCAGTGTACGGATGTGTGGGAGAGGTGTGCCTTCCACGGCATCAGTTCCATTTACCGAATGAATGCGTACCACTCACCTCAGAGACTATTTTGATGTGTTTTAGATGTTTTAAGCATGGATTGTCATCAAGCATATTTTTAGAATTGTACACTCAGCACATAGCTGAGCGTGAGGAGTGAGGCCGAGGAAAGCCGGGGAGCCACCACTTGTTTATACTTTTGTTTTCATCCAACTTGTACTAAGAACTTGAATTTGTAATATGTTGTAAAAGAATCTTGGTATGGGTTGGATTAGTACTTGTAATCCCTAGTAAACACTCTTGAATTTATGATTCGAATCGTTGTGTTTTGGTTTGGGGAACTATGAGTTGAGAAACTACACAACTTGGTAATCTGATAGGAAACAGTAGACTGGTTGTTGGTGCAGTCGACTGGACCCCTGTTTTGAACTGAACACTGCTTTAAAATTTTCTTGGATCAGTCGATTGGGCCGACGCAGTCGACTGGTTTTTGGTGAGTGAAAATCTTAGGTTACATTCTGCTTTGGGATCAGTTGACTGGGTGAAGGACCACAGTCAACTAAATGGTAATTTAAAAATGGAAAATTAATGGTTCAATCGACGGGAAGTTTCCAGTCGACTGAGAAATTTGCACCATAGTCAACTGGGATTCCGACACAGTTGACTGGATGACTCATGAGATTTCAAAACCTGTACATATTGCATCTCAAGTTGACCGAACCCGCGATCAGTCGACTGGATTACTGTTTTCAAACAAGATGTTTTCTTTAAGTGTTTCAAACATGCCAAACTTGTTCTAACTTTGATTTTAATGGATTTTACTTATATTTTTTGCTACTATTTATACTTTAAAGGAATTTGATGAGCCTTGGTGGTGTGCTACGTGTCCTATTTCCTCGTGTAGCGCGATGGGTCATGACATGAGCCCCTAAACCTTGATATGAAGCATCGCTATAGATAACGAATCTGTCTGCACTTCTCGGAATAGCTAGCACTAGCATAGAAGTCAATTTCTCCTTTAACTCCTGCAAAGCGCATTCGTGCTCATCTTGCCATTCGAACTTGGTCTCCTTCTTCTTTAAACTAGTGAGTGTGGCTGCAATCTTCGAAAATCCTTCCATGAAATGACGATAACACCCAGCTAACCCAAGAAAACTTCTAATCTCTGTAGTGTTTCTAGGTCGACTCCAATTCAACACGGCATCAGTCTTCGCAGAATCCACAGAAATACCTTCTCGAGAAACAACATGTCCCAAGTACTTGACTTTTTTGAGCCAAAACTCACACTTGCTAAACTTGGCGACAAGTTGGTTGTCTCTAAGAGTCTGTAAGGTAATCCTCAAATGTTGTTCGTGCTCTTCCAAAGTCTTCGAGTAGATCAAGATATCGTCAATGAAGACAATAACAAACTGATCTATATAGGGTCTGAATACCCGATTCATCAAATCCATGAACACCACTGGGGCATTGGTCAACCCAAATGGCATAACCAGCAACTCATTATGCCCATACCTCGAGCGGAAAGCTGTCTTCAGTATATCTTCTTCTCGAATAAGTAACTGATGATACCTTGATCGTAGATCGATCTTTGAAAACACTGCGACTCCTTGCAATTGATCAAATAGATCGTCTATCTGCTGTAGTGGGTACTTTTGTTCTTTAACATAACCTTGTTCAACTCTTTCTAATCTATGCAGAGTTGCATTGATCCATCCTTCTTCTTAACAAACAACATCGGTGCTCCCCACAATGAAGTGCTAGGTCGAATGAATCCAAGGTTCTCCAATTTTTGAATTTGCTTACTCAGCTCTTGCATCTCAGTCGGTGCCATATGATACAGGGTTTTCGATATTGGTGCCATTCTTGGCATTAGCTAAATGCCAAAGTCAATCTTGCACTTTGGGGGGTAATCCAGAGATGTCTCAGAATATGTCCTCGAACACTCATACTACTGAAATCTGAGCAGTAGTGGTCTCCGTAGTGATTGCTTCCAACCAACTTAAAAGGTTTTCAAAAGAATATTACATCAACCCAATAATAATCCAGAGCTCTACGATTCGGTTACAAGAATCTATACCCCTAATTCCTCCGAATGATCCCAATGGCCTCATCCCTCACATTCCATCTGTCCGTTCTTTATACCTGCAATGGAGTAAATCTCCATTGCTCAGCTATATGCTGAGTGCACAATTTCTAACATATGCTTATATGATAAATCATGCTTTAATCTTACAATTCACATCAAATAGTCTCTAGGGAGGAAATACGTATTCATCCGGTAGCGACAAGTCCAAGCCTTAAACCGCGATGCTAACGACTAGTCCAAGCCTACAAGCATTGCATCCCCAAGTGCCATGGTAAGTCCAAGTCTTAAACCATGCACAGTAGCCGTCGCTACTACAATTCTCCAACATCGAGAAGCTTACCCTGGCATGAATTTGTATAAACTCCCCTTTAACCCACATAATCAACTCAACGTGCTCGCATAAAAGTAGACATGCTTTTCACATTTAAGCACGTGCATAATTAACAGGCCTAAGATTAATACATTGATTTTGCACGGATTACAACTTCGTCGTCGAAATTCAAAACATGAAATCTTCCTATATAACATAGGCTAGAATTTCATATCTCGAGCTATCGTCGTATAACTTGGATGGAATGACTAGAAGCCTGATTAAACGTCAAATCTCCGATCCTACGCAAAACTTACAAGTTTATACGCGTTTTCCCCAAATTTTTAGATTTAGAAATTTATAAAAACTTATCCAAATGTGGCCCAATGACTATCAAAGCGTAGTCCTTACCTAAGGGAATTCAAATATGAAATTTGGTAAAAAACAAACGGGCAGAAGTCTGACCATTTGCGCCTTGAAGCTCTAAGCAAAAATCACCTCTCTTGATTTAGGTTCTTAGAAATTTGTCAATTGAAAATAACTTGGCTTGCTATATATAGACAAAATTCTCAAAAATTATGTTTACCTTCCCACGAGTTTTCAAAACTCATAGTTATCCTTCGAAACATTGCACACGTCCAATTCATTACTTCATGAGTGAAAACTATAAGTTATAAAACTTTCCGACTAAGTTCCGTTTGTCGCCGTAATTACATTCCGAAAACTATTTTCGTGGAATTTCTAGATAACCTACCTTTTATGTAACATATTACATTGGTTATCTCTAATTCGTTCAAAATAATCTCTAACAAGATCAAACTATCAGAAAAGTACACAATGCAAGTATATTGCACTATTCGCATATACCAGATAAAATCAAATAAAATTTAAATCATATTGATGTCATTTAGTCAATCCAATGCATCATGATTTTCCATGTTCCCATGTCCTCGATTGACACTCACCGTTAACCCACAGTCAACTCCATCTCAATTATTCATCAACATTAATAATTTCCAAAAATTCGCTTATGCATTTAAAAAGAATATATTTTCCCAGGACGGGTGTGACAACTCTCTCCTCCAAAAAGGAAGTTTGTCCCCAAACTTACACCATCTCATCAATTCATAACGACTTCACATAAATACTTCTAACGTTTGTCTCATCACAAACCACCCATCTCTAATGAGATAGCATAATCTCACGAGGAATATAAATCCTCAGAGTCCCCGTCTCAATTCGATTGCAGATCCAAACTGAATCCCAGCAAGACATCGAAGCATCTCAATAAGTAAGTACAATACCTGAGTAGATCATACTCAATAGTCAAACCTGACATTCAATCCCATCGCGATGTCACAACGTCAACTCACATATACCTTCATTGTACTTGTCACATTCTATTTTTGAAACTCAAAAGTTTCATCACAATACTCAAAACAAAGGAAACAATTCATCTCCCATTCACCTATCTTGCTTTTTGACTAAAAGTTGTTGACAACACGTCCTAGCTGGTTAACAATCATACACGATTCTTCATATCGAATTGAACCAAACTGAGTACTAACATACGTACATACCACGCCAGTAAGCCAATGCTTCCACCAACTATTTCATACACTCTAGATTCAATGCTTTTTCTTGCTAATCATGAAATACTTGTAGAATGATAACACGTTCCAACTACTCTCATTCCTTATCAAATTCCATTTCGGTTTAATCCAACGTCGTATTATACTCCTATCATTCACGCCTCATAAGGTATCAATCAGGTTCTCGATTAAAAATTTCACACCATTCTACTCGTTCGAGTCTACACATGTCCCAAATCACCCACAGTGAGGTCAAACACATTCGTCGTTTGTCTCTCCTAAGTTTGTACTCAAACAACCACTGATTGAAATAAAGGATTCATACCTTACCCTTTCGTTTTAAAACTTTCAACAAAGTCAAATACATTTATCATTTATGTTTTAAAACAAATTAATTTAAAATCTCACATAACACTTTAATCTCTTTTCGCGACATAATTGCCCCAATATCCGTAGTAACAAATAACATTGTTAACCCAAAATCAACTTAGGCACTCATCCTAGTCTTATAGAATTCATTACAACATATCTCTACGCTCAACACATACCTTGTCACTGTCTCTATCCTTTGATTATTCACAGATCATCCGATTCTCATAGTGTACATATACTCTGAGTCAATTACCTTTCTGTCGGAGATCACAAACCCATTATAGTCCATTCCTATCTCATATCCTACTCGTTTACCATCCTTTATGTTCATCGGTCCAGGTAGATCCATTACCATTGACGTAGTTGTACAACTCAATAAGTCTTTGGTATTTCACTTTCACCTCTACACAAGCCCACACCAATCGTACTCATGTATCTCAACTCTTATTGAGTTCCCAACAACCCTTTACACTAAACGTATACTCTTCGTATAACATCTCAATTCACTATACTTATTCAACAATTTAATATTTCATAACTTTAGTCAGCCTAACTTAACTCCAATTCAGATTCTCTAATCCTTTTTCTTTGCTATTCTGATCTCAAATTCATTATTCTCAAAGAACTTATTGTTCAAGTATTCATACAATTCTTATAACCATCTGAAGACAACTCAATAATTTGATCTTCCCAATCAAGTACCGTAGTGTCGCTGTGTTCGATAATTTCCCCATCGACTTCTAATTCATATACCTTTTGTGACAATACTCAAGGTCACCTATTCTCACTCCGGTACTAATGTCAACTCATTCATAACTATTATCTTCAAGTGCTTCATAATTTAAGAATCTCATCAAGTTCCTAATTGTTCAAAACTTTAAATCATTTATAACCTCGGGTTATTCCAATACTGAAACCAAGATCAAGTTCCTTTTAGGACAATACTCAAGTCAACTCGTTTAGTGGCACTACCTCCAGCTTACTAAGTTCAAGTGTACAACATTTCACTAACCCCTTACTTTAGAATTTCCAAGTTCATAACATGGTCACGTAGAACTCATTCGTTTGACAAACACTGTTGTGTACCAAGCACTAAGCATACCATATCCTTCCACGATACTCGTCTTCCAAAGTCTTCTTGATACCTTATCACAAGTATTTATTACAAATTTTCTTACTCAAACAATAGTTTTATTTTAAAATATTTTAAACACTTTAAAATTTTCTTGGGATGAATTCCGACATTCTCAAAACTTTTCAACCCCGTTGAAATCCAGGAAAATCGAGGTAGCATTCCACTATATTCACCATTGTCCTCTAAGCGTTCTATATTCCATCTATCATATCCGATAATATACTCAATGTACTCTCAAGTCGTCATCCCACCTCTACCAATCCTGTTCGCTTTCTCATCAAAAATTCATCTTCCCAATATACATTTTCACCCTTCTAACTTGACTTACCCAAAGTCTTTTTACTCCTCTATCCATTTTCACCACCGCTTTCATTCAGTATCGTATTATGTATACATCGTACTCTAATTTCCTGTTGACCACAACTCACTTCCACCAAATATGAAATTTGGTGAAAAACAAACCGACAGAAGTCCGACGATTTACGCCTTGAAGCTCTAAGCAAAAATCACCTCTCTTGATTTAGGTTTTTAGAAAACTTGTCAATTGAAAATATCTTGGCTTGCTATATATAGACAAAATTCTCAAAAATTACGTTTTCCTCTCCACAAGTTTTCAAAACTCCTAGTTATCCTCCAAAAAATTGAGTCAGAATCGACTACAGTTATGAAACATTGAATGTTGGGATAAGGTATAGGGTTGTGAGATGTTATACAAGAAGTATACACTTAGGGTGAAGGTTGATTAAGAGCTCAGTATGAGTTGAGATATACAGAGGTGTGATTGGTATGAGCTTGTGTAAAGGTGAAAGGTAAACACCGGAGACTTATGGAGTTGTATAACTACTTCAATGATAATGGATCTACCTGGACTGATGAACGTAAGGAATGGTAGACGAATAGGATTTGAGACGAGAATGAATTACATTACAATTAAGATCTCCAACGGAAACATAATTGACTTAGGGTATGAGTGCATTATGAAATAGAATGGATTGTGAATAATCAAAAGTTTGAGGTAGGAACAAGGTATGTTTTGAACATGGGAATGTGTTTTGGTGAACTCTGTGGTATGGGTATGATTGACTAAGTCAAGTTTGATTAACGATATTATTCATTATGATGGATATTGGGGTGATTGTGTTGAAGAGGAAATAAAAGGGTTATGTGAGATTTTTAATTTGTTTGTTTAAAACATAAATGAAAAGTATTTGACCTTGTTGAAAGTTTTAAAACAAAGGTGTGTGGTATGAATAATTTATTTCAATCGGCGGTAGTTCGGGTGTAACTTGGGAGAGATGAACGACGAATATGTTTGACCTCACCGTAGGTGATTTAGGACATACGTGGACTCGAACGAGTAGAATAGTGTAGAAAATTTTAATAGAGAACCTGATAGATGCCTTATGCGGCACGAATGATGGGAGTATAGTACGAGGTTGGTAAAACCTGAATGGAATGATAAGATTTATTAGAGATAGAGAGAGAGAGAGAGTACTAGTGTGACGCACTACCGACTATGTGATAGTCATTTCAACTGATGTTGCCGTGATATGGATTTATTCAGAAAGAAGGATTGAAATTTGATGAGAAATTGAAAGTTGATTAGAACATGTTATCATTTTACAAGTATTTGGTGATTATCAGGATAAGGATTGAATCTATAATATGTGAAACAGGTGGTCAAAGCGTTGACTTACTGATGGAGTACGTACATATGTTAGTGCTTGGTTTGGTTCACTTCGAGATGAAGAATTGCATATGGATATTAACCATTTGAATGTGTTGTGTACAACTTGTAGTTGAAGGGAAGGACCGATGAATAGAAGATGGGTTATCTCCTTTATTTTAGGTATTGTGATGAAACTTTTGAGTTCGGAAGGTATATGTGATAAGTACGATGAAAGGATATGCGAGTGGACGTTGTGACATCGTGATAAGATTTGATGTCAGATTGACTATTGAGTAAGTGCCACTCAGGTATTGATGTTCTTATTTATCGAGATGCTTTGGGGTATTGCTAGGATTCGGTTGAATCTTCTATCGGATTGAGACGAGGGCTTTGAGGATTTATTTTCCTTAAGAGCTTGAGGATTTATTTTCCTTGTAAAACTGTGACTTCTGAGTGAAGTGATTGGGTTGGGTATGAGACAATGTTGGAAGTACTTGTGTGAAGTCTTGGTGACCTAAGAGTACGGTATAAGTATGGGGACAAATTTCATTTTTAGAGGGGAGAGTTGTCACACCCGTTCTAGAAGTTACATACATTTCTAGTACAACATTGTGGTATCATTTGAGTTATTAATGTTTATTAATAATTGAGATGAATTAACGTGGGTCAATGGTGAGGTGTCAAGTGGAGGCACGGGAATCTGGTAATACATGATGCAATGGCATGATTAAATGACATTTATGTGATTTAAATGTATTTGATTTTATCTGGTATTTTGATGAATAGTAATTATACCTGTTTAATATAAATTCTGATAACTTTGACATTGTTTTAGATCATTTTGAATACTGTGATGAGAACGTGAGTGATACGTGGTATAAAAGATAGGTGGTATAGAGATTCCACGGAGACTAGTTTTTGGATCCTTATTTCGAGCCCAAACGGAACTTAGTCAAAAACTTTTGTAAATTTTAGTTTTCACTTGTGAAATAATAAAGTTGACGTTTAAGACGATTTGGGAGATAATTAGAAGTTTTGAAAACTCGTGGGGAAGTAATCGTAATTTTCGGAAGCCGTGCCTATAAATAGATAATCTTGGATTTCTTTTTGTCAAAAACTTTCTAAAATATCCTAGGGCAGAGAGAAAAGGGGATTTGGTGGCTACGAGCTTTGTGACGCTGATCGACACCCCGTTCGTCCGTCAATTTTTCTCTATATTTCATATTTGAACTCCTCGAGGTAAGAGCTTCGATTTGATACCTCTTAGGCCGTGTTTGGCTAACTTTTTGTTTCAAAAATCTAATTTTTAGGAATTTGGGAAAAACCAAGTAAAACTCATAGGAATCGCTTGTAAAATGAGATTCGACATTTATTCGGGCCTCTCATTATCCTTCAAAGTTTTGGAGAGATCACACGAGGTATGAATTCTAGATCTATAAAATATATGGAATTTATATGTTTTGAATATCGACTTTGATATTTTGAATCCGGGCGAAATTCATGTGTTAATTAGGCTCGTTAATTATGCACGCA
Source organism: Hydrangea macrophylla (assembly GCA_033977485.1). Taxonomy (NCBI): domain Eukaryota; kingdom Viridiplantae; phylum Streptophyta; class Magnoliopsida; order Cornales; family Hydrangeaceae; genus Hydrangea; species Hydrangea macrophylla. The sequence continues at coordinate 2,895,283 of CM066990.1, read as the reverse complement.
AAAATGTTAGAAAAGCATGTATAACTGCCTATGTGAGCATGTTATATGTCTACTTATGTCAAAGGGGAGTTTGGTGCAATTTCATCCGGGGGTAAGCTCTTCGAACCTTGATATTGTGTTATTGAGTGTGGTTGTGTCTGGTATGGAGGAAGGCCTAACCAGGACACGGTACCTGGTATGGAGGAAGGCCCAACTAGTGTACGGATGCGTGGGAGAGGTGTGCCTTCCACGGCATCGGTTCCATTTACCGAATGAATGCATACCACTCACCTCAGAGACTATTTTGATGTGTTTTAGATGTTTTAAGCATGGATTGTCATCAAGCATATTTTTAGAATTGTACACTCAGCACATAGCTGAGCAATGAAGCTTTACTCCATTGTAGGTGATAAGAAGCGAGAAAAGAAGAAGCGTGAGGAGTGAGGCCGAGGAAAGCCGGGGAGCCACCACTTGTTTATACTTTTGTTTTCATCCAACTTGTACTAAGAACTTGAATTTGTAATATGTTGTAAAAGAATCTTGGTATGGGTTGGATTAGTACTTGTAATCCCTAGTAAACACTCTTGAATTTATGATTCGAATCGTTGTGTTTTGGTTTGGGGAACTATGAGTTGAGAAACTACACAACTTGGTAATCTGATAGGAAACAGTAGACTGGTTGTTGGTGCAGTCGACTGGACCCCTGTTTTGAACTGAACACTGCTTTAAAATTTTCTTGGATCAGTCGATTGGGCCGACGCAGTCGACTGGTTTTTGGTGAGTGAAAATCTTAGGTTACATTCTGCTTTGGGATCAGTTGACTGGGTGAAGGACCACAGTCGACTAAATGGTAATTTAAAAATGGAAATTTAATGGTTCAATCGACGGGAAGTTTCCAGTCGACTGAGAAATTTGCACCATAGTCGACTGGGACTCCGACACAGTTGACTGGATGACTCATGAGATTTCAAAACCTGTACATATTGCATCTCAAGTTGACCGAACCCGCGATCAGTCGATTGGATTACTGTTTTCAAACAAGATGTTTTCTTTAAGTGTTTCAAACATGCCAAACTTGTTCTAACTTTGATTTTAATGGATTTTACTTATATTTTTTGCTACTATTTATACTTTAAAGGAATTGGATGAGCCTTGGTAGTGTGCTACGTTTCCTATTTCCTCGTGCAGCGCGATGGGTCATGACATGAGCACACACCCTAAACCTTGATATGAAGCATCGCTATAGATAACGAATCTGTCCGCACTTCTCGGAATAGCTAGCACTGGCATAGAAGTCAATTTCTCCTTTAACTCCTGCAAAGCGCATTCGTGCTCATCTTGCCATTCAAACTTGGTCTCCTTCTTCGTTAAACTAGTGAGTGGGGCTGCAATCGACGAAAATCCTTCCATGAAATGACGATAACACCCAGCTAACCCAAGAAAACTTCTAATCTCTGTAGTGTTTCTAGGTCGACTCCAATTCAACACGGCATCGGTCTTCGCAGAATCCACAAAAATACCTTCTCGAGAAACAAAATGTCCCAAGAACTTGACTTCTTTGAGCCAAAACTCACACTTGCTAAACTTGGCGACAAGTTGGTTGTCTCTAAGAGTCTGTAAGGCAATCCTCAAATGTTGTTCGTGCTCTTCCAAAGTCTTCGAGTAGATCAAGATATCATCAATGAAGACAATAACAAACTGATCTATATAGGGTCTGAATACCCGATTCATCAAATCCATGAACACCACTGGGGCATTGGTCAACCCAAATGGCATAACCAGCAACTCATTATGCCCATACCTCGAGCGGAAAGCTGTCTTCGGTATATCTTCTTCTCGAATAAGTAATTGATGATACCTTGATCGTAGATCGATCTTTGAAAACACTGCGATTCCTTGCAATTGATCAAATAGATCGTCTATCTGCTGTAGTGGGTACTTTTGTTCTTTAACATAACCTTGTTCAACTCTTTCTAATCTATGCAGAGTTGCATTGATCCATCCTTCTTCTTAACAAACAACATCGGTGCTCCCCACAATGAAGTGCTAGGTCGAATGAATCCAAGGTTCTCCAATTTTTGAATTTGCTTACTCAGCTCTTGCATCTTGGTCGGTGCCATATGATACAGGGTTTTCGATATTGGTGCCATTCTTGGCATTAGCTAAATGCCAAAGTCAATCTTGCACTTTGCGGGGTAATCCAGAGATGTCTCAGAATATGTCCTCGAACACTCATACTACTGAAATCTGAGCAGTAGTGGTCTCCGTAGTGATTGCTTCCAACCAACTTAAAAGGTTTTCAAAAGAATATTACATCAACCCAATAATAATCCAGAGCTCTACGATTCGGTTACAAGAATCTATACCCCTAATTCCTCCGAATGATCCCAATGGCCTCATCCCTCACATTCCATCTTTCCGTTCTTTATACCTGCAATGGAGTAAATCTCCATTGCTCAGCTATATGCTGAGTGCACAATTTCTGACATATGCTTATATGATAAATCATGCTTTAATCTTACAATTCACATCAAATAGTCTCTAGGGAGGAAATACGTATTCATCTGGTAGCGGCAAGTCCAAGCCTTAAACCGCGATGCTAACGACTAGTCCAAGCCTACAAGCATTGCATCCCCAAGTGCCATGGTAAGTCCAAGTCTTAAACCATGCACAGTAGCCGTCGCTACTACAATTCTCCAACATCGAGAAGCTTACCCCGGCATGAATTTGTATATTCCGTTTTGACCCACATAATCAACTCAACGTGCTCGCATAAAAGTAGACATGCTTTTCACATTTAAGTGCGTGCATAGTTAACAGACCTAAGATTAACACATTGATTTTGCACGGATTACAATTTCGTCGTCGAAATTCAAAACATGAAATCTTCCTATATAACATAGGCTAGAATTTCATATCTCGAGCTATCGTCGTATAACTTGGAGGGAATGACTAGAAGCCTGATTACAGGTCAAATCTCCGATCCTACGCAAAACTTACAAGTTTATACGCGTTTTCCCCAAATTTTTAAATTTAGAAATTTATAAAAACTTAGCCAAATGTGGCCCAATGACTATCAAAGCATAGTCCTTACCTCAGGGAATTCAAATATGAAATTTGGTAAAAAACAAACGGGCAGAAGTTTGACCATTTGCGCCTTGAAGCTCTAAGCAAAAATCACCTCTCAATTGAAAATATCTTGGCTTGCTATATATAGACAAAATTCTCAAAAATTATGTTTACCTTCCCACGAGTTTTCAAAACTCATAGTTATCCTTCGAAACATCGCACACGTCCAATTCATTACTTCACGAGTGAAAACTATAAGTTATAAAACTTTCCAACTAAGTTCCGTTTGTCGCCGTAATTACGTTCCGAAAACTATTTTCGTGGAATTTCTAGATAACCTACCTTTTATGTAACATATTACATTGGTTATCTCTAATTCGTTCAAAATAATCTCTAACAAGATCAAACTATCAGAAAAGTACACAATGCAAGTATATTGCACTATTCGCATATACCAGATAAAATCAAATAAAATTTAAATCATATTGATGTCATTTAGTCAATCCAATGCATCATGATTTTCCATGTTCCCATGTCCTCGATTGACACTCATCGTTAACCCACAGTCAACTCCATCTCAATTATTCATCAACATTAATAATTTCCAAAAATTCGCTTATGCATTTAAAAAGAATATATTTTCCCAGGACGGGTGTGACAACTCTCTCCACCAAAAAGGAAGTTTGTCCCCAAACTTACACCATCTCATCAATTCATAACGACTTCACATAAATACTTCTAACGTTTGTCTCGTCACAAACCACCCATCTCTAATGAGATATCACAATCTCACGAGGAAAATAAATCCTCAGAGTCCCCGTCTCAATTCGATTGCAGATCCAAACTGAATCCCAGCAAGACATCGAAGCATCTCAATAAGCAAGTACAATACCTGAGTAGATCATACTCAATAGTCAAACCTGACATTCAATCCCATCGCGATGTCACAACGTCAACTCACATATACCTTCATTGTACTTGTCACATTCTATTTTTGAAACTCAAAAGTTTCATCACAATACTCAAAACAAAGGAAACAATTCATCTCCCATTCACCTATCTTGCTTTTCGACTAAAAGTTGTTGACAACACGTCCTAGCTGGTTAACAATCATACACGATTCTTCATATCGAATTGAACCAAACTGAGTACTAACATACGTACATACCACGCCAGTAAGCCAACGCTTCCACCAACTGTTTCATACACTCTAGATTCAATGCTTTTTCTTGCTAATCATGAAATACTTGTAGAATGATATCACTTTCCAACTACTCTCATTCCTTATCAAATTCCATTTCGGTTTAATCCAACCTCGTATTATCCTCCTATCATTCGCGTCTCGTAAGGTATCAATCAGGTTCTTGATTAAAAATTTCACACCATTCTACTCGTTCAAGTCTACACATGTCCCAAATCACCCATAGTGAGGTCAAACACATTCGTCGTTTGTCTCTCCCAAGTTTGTACTCAAACTACCACTGATTGAAATAAAGGATTCATACCTTACCCTTTCGTTTTAAAACTTTCAACAAAGTCAAACACATTTATCATTTATGTTTTAAAACAAATTAATTTAAAATCTCACATAACACTTTAATCTCTTTTCGCGACATAATTGCCCCAATATCCGTAGTAACAAATAACATTGTTAACCCAAAATCAACTTAGGCACTCATCCTAGTCTCATAGAATTCATTACAACATATCTCCACACTCAAAACATACCTCGTCACTGTCTCTATCCTTTGATTATTCACAGATCATCCGATTCTCATAGTGTACATATACTCTGAGTCAATTACCTTTCTGTCGGAGATCACAAACCCATTATAGTCCATTCCTATCTCATATCCTACTCGTTTACCATCCTTTATGTTCATCGGTCCAGGTAGATCCATTACCATTGACGTAGTTGTACAACTCAATAAGTCTTTGGTATTTAACTTTCACCTCTACACAAGCCCACACCAATCGTACTCATGTATCTCAACTCTTATTGAGTTCCCAACAACCCTTTACACTAAACGTATACTCTTCGTATAACATCTCAATTCACTATACTTATTCAATAGTTTAATATTTCATAACTTTAGTCAGCCTAACTTAACTCCAATTCAGATTCTCTAATCCTTTTTCTTTGCTATTCTGATCTCAAATTCATTATTCTCAAAGAACTTATTGTTCAAGTATTCATACAATTCTTATAACCATCTGAAGACAACTCAATAATTTGATCTTCCCAATCAAGTACCGTAGTGTCGCTGTGTTCGATAATTTCCCCATCGACTTCTAACTCATATACCTTTTGTGACAATACTCAAGGTCACCTATTCTCACTCCGGTACTAATGTCAACTCATTCATAACTATTATCTTCAAGTGCTTCATAATTTACGAATCTCATCAAGTTCCTAATTGTTCAAAACTTTAAATCATTTATAACCTCGGGTTATTCCAATACTGAAACCAAGATCAAGTTCCTTTTAGGACAATACTCAAGTCAACTCGTTTAGTGGCACTACCTCCAGCTTACTAAGTCCAAGTGTACAACTTTTCACTAACCCCTTACTTTAGAATTTCCAAGTTCATAACCTGGTCACGTAGAACTCATTCGTTTGACAAACACTGTTGTGTCCCAAGCACTAAGCATACCATATCCTTCCACGATACTCGTCTTCCAAAGTCTTCTTGATACCTTATCACAAGTATTTATTACAAATTTTCTTACTCAAACAATAGTTTTATTTTAAAATATTTTAAACACTTAAAAATTTTCTTGGGATGAAATCCGACATTCTCAAAACTTTTCAACCCCGTTGAAATCCAGGACAATCGAGGTAGCATTCCACTACATTCACCATTGTCCTCTAAGCGTTTTATATTCCTTCTATCATATCCGATAATGTACTCAATGTACTCTCAAGTCGTCATCCCACTTCTACCAATCCTGTTCACTTTCTCATCAAAGATTCATCTTCCCAATATACATTTTCACCCTTCTAACTTGACTTACCCAAAGTCTTTTTACTCCTCTATCCATTTTCACCACCGCTTTCGTTCAGTATCGTATTATATATACATCGTACTCTAATTTCCTGTTGACCACAACTCACTTCAAACACTCAACGATGTTTTAAAGCATTACTAGATCTTTCACTTTATTTGAAATACGCTAATTAGCAATGAAAACATGGATTAGACATCTTAAAAGAACTTTAAGGTGACAAAATAGCGCAAGGGCAAAATGGTCATTTTGAAAGTGTGGTTAAATTTTATATCAAAAGATAGCTCTTTGAGTCCCAGTTCCAACACAAAAAACGACGTGCGAATCCGAAATTCATACCTCGAGCTATCGTCGTATAACTTGGAGGGAACGACTAGAAGCCCGATAAAATGTCAATTCTCCGATCCTACGCAAAACCTACAAGTTTACACGCGTTTTCCCCAAATTTTTAGATTTAGAAATTTATAAAAACTTAGCCAAACGTAGCCTAATGACTATCAAAGTGTAGCCCTTACCCTGGGGAATCCAAATATGAAATTTGGTGAAAAACAAACCGACAGAGGTCCGACGATTTACGACTTGAAGCTCTAAGCAAAAATCACCTCTCTTGATTTAGGTTTTTAGAAAACTTGTCAATTGAAAATATCTTGGCTTGCTATATATAGACAAAATTCTCAAAAATTACGTTTACCTCTTCACAAGTTTTCAAAACTCCTAGTTATCCTCCGAAACGTCGCACACGTCCAATTCATTACTTCATGAGTGAAAACTATAATTTATAAACTTTCTGACTAAGTTCCATTTGTCGCCGTAATTTCATTCAGAAAACTATTTCGTGAAATTTCTAGATAACCTGCCTTTTATGTAACATATTATATTGGTTATCTCTAATTTGTTCAAAATGATCTCTAACAAGATCAAACTATCAGAAAAGTACATAATGCAAGTATATTGTACTATTCACATATACCAGATAAAATCAAATAATATTTAAATCATATAAATGTCATTTAGTCAATCCAATGCATCATGATTTTCCATGTTCCCGTGTCCTCAATTGGCACTCACTGTTGACCCACTGTCAGCTCCATCTCAATTATTCATCAACATTAATAATTTCCAGAAATTCGCTAATGCATTTAAAAAGAATACATTTTCCTGGGATGGGTGTGACGCAAAGTTACCAGAATTTATATTAAACATGTATAATTACTGTCGCGCCCGCCCCGAAACAAAATGAGGTGTCTACAATTACTATTCATCAAAATACCAGATAAAGTCAAATAACATTTAAATAACATACATGTCATTTAATCATGCCAATGCATAATGAATTACCAGAGTCCCGCATCTCCACTTGACACCTCACCGTTGACCCACGTCAACTCATCTTAATTATTAATAAATATTAATAATTCACATGATACCACAATGTCGTATTAGAAATGCATGTAACTTCTGGAATGGGTGTGACATTATATTATTAATAATAGAAAATTACGGGTGTTACAAAGGTGTCGCGCATGGAGTCGAAAATTGATAAAATCAAGAAATAAAATAGACTAAAGCAATGTCAAGAAATTGTACCTCAAACGCGCTACAAAACAAAGGTTAGTACATATGCTATGAATACGATATAGTATCAAATCCTAAGTATTATACCAAATTTTAAGCCTAAATCTAACAAAAAATGGGGAGGATGACAAAATCATGAATTCCTTCCAACTTATTGAAATCGTAACATTTCTATAGATATACAAGTCTCAACTAGGAGCCAATGGAATGTCTATATAGAAATGATATGTCCTCAAAATGATCAAAAGGATTCCATGGCTAAGTTCAACAAATCACGGCTTATTTTCAATAATTTGCAAATCAAAGCCCTAAGATACAATTATCAGTATCACACAGGATGATTATGGATGCATGAGCATGAACAAGACATGAATTATTCCTTGATTTGGATCTTTTAGACTCTGGATTTAAGATTAATTAACTTCATACAAAACTTGTTCTAAGTCTTAAGTCATCGAAAATTACTTGGATCATCATTAGTAAAGTTTATCAAGTCTGTCATAGAATTTAGGATTTACAAAGATGAAACCAAATATCTAAAAATAGAAAAGCCACAGTTCCCATGGCTTGATCTTAGTGATTTTTGGACATAAGATGCCTCTGTGAGTCTAGTTTCTAACCCAAAAAGAAAATCAAAAATCAAATGGTCCAATCTCTGGGAATTGGACCAAGACCAGACATCACTCAGAATTTATCAACTCTCTGTCCTAAGACATTATATGATTTATTTAAAATAGCAAACTAACCTTAATCCCTCTAAGCTTTTTAGAGGATGTCACTGACTCGTTAAACTTCATAGAAAAGTTTAATTGAAGTTCTAAACACTTGATTAAGGTTCTGATCTAAACAATTCAAAATTGACTTACTGTTTTGGAATTTTGGACAGAGAGTTGTCACCTTGCAAAACCTATGATCAAACCATGCTAACCATGTAATCTACTCAAAACAAAAATTGCAATCGTAGAATTAGGTGTTATGACACACATTCCAATTGGTCTCATTCAAATCCAACGGATCATGATTTGATTAAAAAATCTTTGATCACAGTTGGCCATTAAATTCACCGCACCATTGTTGAATGGTCACCTATTCATTAAATCTAATTTGATCCAAAATTCTAGAAAGATTTGGATCAAACAAGGATTATGACCACTAATACAATACTCATGTCCATCAAAGAGGTTCATAAACCTAACCTTAATGGGGCTTCGATGAAGATTTTCACGGATTTACCCAAACTCATGAGTACACCTTGAACATTTGGGATTATTTGAACTTAACTTCCAAATAATGAAAATTGGCTTGTTCAAAGTTCAATCCCTCTCTCAACATGATGGTCCTTGAGGGATTAAGACTTAACTTATTTCTTCCTCCTTTCAAATTAATGGTCCTTGGAGATTGTAGACATTAATCCTCATAAATTTCAATGAAGCATGAGATAAGCTTCATGAAATTTTAATTTAATGGACCCAAGTCATGAATATGGACTTAGATACATTAATTACACACAAGCATAATCAAAATCAATCCCAATTCTTATGTAAATCATAATTTTACAAAAAATTAAGAGATTAAACTCAAGGAATCCACATGAGATATGGAGATCTCATAGATTTTCAAAAGAAGAGTGCAAAACAAAAGAGATGAAATCCAAACCTAATTGATGATCCGAAGTCTAACTTCTTTTAGAAAACTTGTTTCACATGAAATCCAACGCTAATTAGATCCAAATCAAAAAACATGAATGAAAATTCAATCACAATTCAAGTGGTGTGTGATGAAATGAGGTTAGAAGAGACTTTTTGAAAATTGTGTAAAAGATCCTAAAGAATTTTATGAATTGTGATTGAACTTAGGCTAAAAATACACTAAAATTAGAGAGTTACCTCCAAATATCCTCAGATTTCTCTTAATTTAATAAAGATCTTCAAGGGTCTTTAAGTCTTGTTCAAGCTCTCAATTCCTCTTCAATGGCTTCCTCTTCAAATTTCACTTGATTCTCTCTTTTGTCACGTCCCGGAGTAGCAAAATAGGGAAATTTAAATTTCCACTTTTGGATCCGTGGACACGTGACTGGTTGATTAATCATCCTGTCCTTTCTAACTCTGCACATGCATTCATAAGAAGAATACTAAAGCATAAACATCACTTAATCTTAACTGAAACATAAATACAGCAACAGGAAAATAACGATTTACAATAACTTCAAACTTATTACATGAGACCATACTAAACTAATACATAAGCTTAAACACCGAATTAACTATCTTCTGATCTCCAGCTCGGCTCTATCCTTCCTTAGCTCCTCAGTATTGCATCCTGAGCTCACCTTTATGCCCTAAGCAAAACTTGCAACACTCTGGACATGGGAATGTCCAGGACGTAAAATGCCGTCAGCTTTGGAACAAAGCTGAATAAGTAACATAACCACACAATAATCTATAATATAAAACATCTCTCGACTCACGTCACAGTTTAGTATCTTAAGATACGGTTAGTCTCTTATCAAAAGACGCATTCTTTCATGGGCATAGCAAAGGTCTCAACTAAAACATGTAAGCAGTACACATATCTTAACATTTCTTTTATAGAATACATTCTCCTTATTAATGAGGCATCCATATACTAAAACATTAACTAAAACCATGTATCTTCATCCAAACAACAACTACTAACTAGCCCGACCAGGTATTTGAAGAGAAAATGAACAATCGATACAACTCGCTTCAACATCCCAGAATGTTATCACAGTCCATTACCAGAGCCTGACATGGAGTCCCAACTCTGAACAACACCACCAGAAGGCTGGCACCACACTAATTAAAACCATCTTTCACTTAATTGAACCACTTCGCACTAACCAAACCATCTTATACTAACCAAAACATCTTTTACCAACCACCTCATCACGAAGAACCGAAGTGTTAAGGAGTCTAAGAACATCCGTTTTGTCACGAAGAACCGAAAGGAGTCTCGCCTCTAAGAACCACCACTATGTCATGAAGAACCGAAGTGTTAAGGAGTCCAAGAACATCTGTTCTGTTACGAAGAATCAAAAGGAGTCTCAACTCTATGAATCACCACTTCGTCACGAAGAACCGAAGTGTTAAGGAGTCCAAGAACATCCGTTTCGTCATGAAGAACTCAAAGGAGTCTCGACTCTATGAACCACCAATTCGTCACGAAGAACCGAAGTGTTAAGGTGTCCAAGAACATCCGTTTCATCACGAAGAACTGAAAGGAGTCTTGACTCTACAAATCACCACTTTGTCACGAAGAACCGAAGTGTGCACCATATCCGTTTCGTCACAAAGAACCGAAATGATACTCAATTTCATAACCATCACTTCATCACAAAGAACCGAAGTATGTACCTTATCTGTTTTGTCACGAAGAACTGAAAAGATACTAAATCTCATAGCCATCACTTTGTCACGAAGAACCAAAGTAATCACCATATCCATTTTGTCACGAAGAACCGAAAGGATAACCATTACTTCGTCATGAAGAACCGAAGTATTATCATAAACCTTTACTTCATCATGAAGAACCGAAGTGATTCAAACAAACTTGTAGACAAGCTTGTCATGGAATCCATGCTTTCCCCAAACAACCCGACACAAAGTCTTATCATACCAAACAGAGTTTGACACAAAGTCCCAACGTAACCATTCTGATTCTGACACGAAGTCCCGACTTGCCATGCTATTATCACACTTGGCCCTCGTGTCCACTGACCTGACAGCCATACCTTTTCTACACCATTCTAGCCTCTTGCGGCCTTGTTTACTTAACCCAACCTTCCATACTAACTCGACCCACTCCTGACATTACCTGGCTAATTCCCAACATAAACCAACATCACTCACATCCCCGACGTAAATTAATAATACTCACGTCACTCACTTCAAGATTAGGCTCTTTACACGACTTCTGAATATAATGCATCATCATTACACTTGTAATCCTTCCAGTCCCATAGCACATCTCCATAAGCTTCTTACCCACACAAACTCTTTTACCTGCTCATATCCTTCGTAGTACAACCAGGATACGACTAACCAACAATACTTACGATGAGAACATAACCAATCACTATCAATGCGGTAACCATGTCGTACAACATACTTATAGCTTGGGTATGAACTTTCAATGGTCATAGTAGGATTAGGCTTACACTACTGTATTCATCAACACACTATATTCATAACAACGAAAGCATAGCATATAGCTCATGGATCTCTAACATGGATTTGATATCAACATCGTATAGATAAAACCCTTAACATGCTCTATGTAATAGCACTACCATAGCATGAATATTCATAGCGATACATATATTGAGGTACGTAGCACATTAATCAACACAATATATATACAATACGTCATACCAGTAGCTTGTAGATATCTTGAATAGATCTTAATATTGATTAGAGTGAGGTTAAGAAACTCACCTCGATAAGATAGCGAGCTCAGAACCTCGGTGTAAGCTAACCGGCAAGTTCTACAATCATAAAACAGAAGGACATGATAAAGTATAAGAGCTAACTTCAGGAGCAAAATGGTAATTTTTACCAAATGAGGATATAAACCTCAAGACAGTGATCTACGTGTCATTCTAAGTTCAACGCCATTGACTAGACTCAAATCAGAGTCCGTCGCATTTTATGAGGTAATATATAGGGCTTACTACACTAATGCGGGCCATAAAAGACAGACTGTATTTTCGAACGAGTCAAAAGGTCACAAAACTAAAGGAGAACGATCTAGACATTATTCTAAGACTCTAGGAACTGACCGCTTATTTTTTGGAGTCCTCGATTAATTAATATGAATTATTGAAGATAAACAATACCAAAAAATACCTGAAAAGAGATTCAAATACATAAATATACTCATACTTTGAAATCAGTACTTGGAAGTATTTTGAATAAATACTTTACATTAAAATACACTACGGGCATTTTTCTCATAATTTTCGGAGCTCGTTTGGTATTTATAATAATTATTATACTCGTAAAATAGCTCCTTATCAATTATTAAGAATACTAAATTATATTATTATACCTTTATAAATTATAACACATTATAAAATATACTTAGCGTCATGTCCCTAATTTTCTTGAATTTAATTATGTTCATAGGCATTTAAATCTATTTTAATACTATTAATAAACCATAATTATTATTTATAAATACCATATAAATAATCAATATATATTATTAATATAGTATTAATATCTAGAATATTAGAAATAATATATACTAATATTCAGTAGCTTAAAATGTATTAAATACCATTTATAGTAATTAAAACCATTTAAACTATTTAATACTAAAAATAATATTAATATTAATAATAATAATAATATACCCACACCCGCGGGTCAGACCCGAACCGACCCAAGTCAAATGGACTATCCACTTACACACTTAGAGAGATCCAAATGGGTGACCCAATGGGTCGAACCCGACCCGATCTAATCCTAAACAGGATATCCATATAAAAGAACAAAGGAACCCAACTTGAAAAACCCATCGGGTTAACCCGAACCCGAACCCATAACCCAAACTCACTCACAATCAACACCTACCCGTTAACCCAAATCGAAACCCGAACCCAACTATTGACACAGACCAGACCGCCCCGTTTACCCGAACCCGACCCGAAGTCTGCCCGACATCAAAACGACGTCGTGCTACTTAAATGGTCCACGGGTTAATTAAACCCAACCCGTGCCCGCTACCCTTACCCACATACACACACAACACCCAAGACCGACCGAACCGAACCCGAGTCTTATAACCCGTTTCCCTTTCATCTTCTTCGGCGAAGCAACGCCGCCGGAAAGTCGGGACCCGCCAGAAAAACTTCAAGGGGCAAGATCTTCTCCATTTCTCCACAAAAATACACGAATCCAATGCCAAAATGACCATCCAGACCTCCTCTATTACATACTAGGAGCTGAAGATAGGGTTTATATGTTTAAGGGTCCTACCAGATGATTATTCTTTCGGTCAAATTAAGAATTATCACATGCATGGCTATCCAAACATGTGTCAAATGAAAAACTATTCAAAGGAGGGTATGAGGGAGTCATTCCAGTCAGATTGATACCACTTTGAGGTTGTTTGGTTGATCTTGAAAATCAAAGCTCAGGCGAGGAGCTTTAATGGTATCCTGAGCATGAACAGAGCTTAAGGCTCTGTTTGGGAAACCTGAATGTGTTCCTAGAGGTTCCTGAGTGACATGCAAGGGTTCAGGAATACAAATGGGGGTGGGGTTTACCTTAGAGAGTCTATATTCTCTTTCCTCTTCTCCGATCTTCTCCTTTCTCTCTCCTCTGTGCCTCTCTTCTACTTCCCCAGTCTTTTCCTTCTTCTGGACAGTAATGTGGGTGTATGGTTATGTATAGAAGGATTGTGACAGAGAGGAAAAATGTAGAGAGGGAAAGAGTGTAGTGTATGTACGGGTGTGAGTGTGGATCTACCCAAGCTCTTTTCTCTCACTCTCGGGTCTCCTCTCTATATATACAATCTGTTGGATAGATTGTGGGTGGTTCAGTGTTAAAATGAGAAAGGGTGAGGTCTTATTTATAGAGTGAGAGGGGTGAGGGTTTATCAAGTGCATTGGGTGCACAAATGTATACCTATGTATGTGTGTTTGTGCATGCCTAAGGGTAGATTGAGTGGGGTCCACTCTCGGGTTGTGTACCTCAAGATGTGTGCTGAAGTCCTGGTTCAGTGCAAATACAGTAATATGTGAGCACATGCTTGGTATAGCCTAAGTGTGAATCCGTCTATGAATCCTAGATGAAATCTAGGACGTCGAAATTATGACTATTCTAATTGATTCTAGGTTAGAATCATCGTCGTCATTATTAAGACGTTAACTATAGGATCTTATAAGAATTCCTAATTAGGGTTATGCTAATGGACCTTCTGTAACCGTACTATGGTGACGTCCTCATTTCTATTATCTTACGTGGAATTTCTGGGAAAGTTCAGGTGCTACATCTTAATTCTCTAAATTGTATCTCAATTGGATAACCCCCTTGTAATGGAGATATACATCTACTTATATAGATCAATCTTGAGGGGTTGTTTCAGTAAATTCAGGGTGAAAACCCATATGCCATGGCATCTTTGGTGGTTCAATATGTATTTTATAAAAATAGACTATTACAGTGGACGACACTTAGTGAGTTGTCCGCGGAACTCATTGAGTGCCAGTCCGGCACTCACGAACTGCCAGCGCAGCACTCAGCGAGTGTCGCCGGCTTTTCCGTGTGCCGCTTTATTCTCCTTTATATATATTGTTTTTCTTTCCTCAATTTCTTTTCTTTCAAGTAAACTCTCTTCTTTTCTTTTCTATTTAGATTTTCTTTAAACAAAATTGATTTTCTTTCCTCTTCTTCTTCTTCTTCCTCTTTTTTTTTTTTAAAATTCTTTTCTTGAAATACTTTAAACCAAAATCCACTTTTATATTATATTTTCAAACTGACTTTTTTTTTTTGTATTTTTGCTACGCGTATTCTACACCCGAGATTTCCTGAACACCCGATCTTTCCCTTCTTTTCTTTTAAATTTTGTAATTTTTGAGATCGAGGAGCTTTCGGAAGAGCTTGAATTACCTTGAAAATTTTCAAATTCACCGGACATTGTCGTCATCGGTTTCGGAGGTTATAATCCCCTGGATTCGACGGTTGGTCAAAATCGGGGTGTCTACATCTTGTCAGTCTTCGGGTAACAAGACGTTAGTAACCGGATAAGGATTGGAAGAAAGAGAAGATATTATTAGTAGCATTATTACCTATTGTTCATAACTTGTAATTACTTCACCTTTATGATATTATGTAAATTTCTACTCCCTCAGCTTTCAATAAGTTGACATCCTTCATTGCCTGGACATTCTCTGTCTAGCCTACCCTGTTTATAATGCTACAGGTGATGACCAGTATGATAATGGCTACTACCCGGAAGAAGGCTATGCTGAGGGTGGACCTATTGAGGATGGAGATGCTGAGCAGGACTACTATGCTAAAAATTACATCTACACCAACTGAAGATGAAGATAGATATAGTTTTTACTTTCTGTCAGACTTTATATTACGTTTTTGTAACCGAGCAAATGTTGCCCTAGCGTTTTATTATTTCCACTTTTGTACTCTGATGTAAGAGCTAAGACGTTTGTATCATACTCAGTTTGATTATACTACTACTTCTATATTTATTGTTGGTTTAGAACTACGTGGTGTGGACAATTCAGCGACTTCACTAGTCATTCCCTACAGACCCAAAAAGGAAATTTTTTTTTCTCTATTTTTGGTGTTCTGGGGCGTGACAGGTTTTTTGGTATTAGAGCCTTGGTTTGATACTTTCGTTCACTAATTGTTACACACCATCTAGTTCTAGCATTTCAGATTCATGAGATACGAGTATTAAGATAAGTTCATTTTTCTAATGTTAGATAGTTTCCTTGTAGTTTAACATGGATCCAAACTTCCATAAGTTTATGGACGATAATTATACGGAGGATACATTATGCATGGGGATACCGTGGAGCCAGCAAAACCAGAGCTGTATTCCGAGTGCATCCGCAATGCGGCTAGCCAATACTTAGAGGAGGATATGTGGAGAGCTCTCTATGTCGAGGGGCGGACTCACTCGACAGAGATGCGTATGAATGCATACCATTGTGCGAGGACTGGTGAGGCGATATACCATGAGATGGCTCGCTTGGTTCAGAGCAAGCTAGAGATGGGCGTTATTGAGTTACGATCCATCCTCGGAGGACCTATTACACTGGCATAGGCAGCACCACCTACACTGGTACCAGATGTTCCTATCCCAGAGACACAAAGTCAGCCTGATGTGCCAGAGCTAGAAAAGCCTGAGCTGATAGAGGATGATGAGGACCATGATGAAGATGTGGACGAAAACATAGATGAGGACCCAGAGGAGCCAGAGTATGCACTAGAGGATGACCCAGAGGAGGATCCAGGGACCCAGAGCTGGCAGATATGGATATTCTAGTTAGAGAGGACGTTGAGATAGCAGATGATGATGTTCCAAGGGAGGAGGCAGTTGTTCCTGAGGCACCAGCAAGACCTATAGCACAGATGGCAGCTATTGCCCAGATGGCAGCAGTATGGGTAGCACAGATGGGCATACAGCCTGATGGATTTATCATACGAGAGGCTGAGTTAGCAGAGGCTATTGCAGTAGCCGAGGGATTTGCCACAGTAGCCGTCGACCAGGTGATGGAGTATATGTAGGAGGGCAATGATGAGATGATCAATGATTGAGATATCGGGGTTGTGGTAGGAGGTCTCGCTGCACCTGTACAGGATGATCCACATGAGGAGATGGATATTGTATCCGAGAACGAGGCACCACTATCCGGATCAGATTCAGACGACTTTTGAGCCAAGATGTTTAGGGTTTAGATTTAGCTAGTATATATATCAGGACATGTTGTTCACCTTACGTTTGAGATTTTAGAGATAGTTATTGACCATAGCCTTTTTGTGTAGTTAGTAGTGACTAGTAGTGGCATTGTACATGGTTAACTTTAGCGCTGTATTAGCTCTTGTGCCACGTGGTACACAGTTTAATTAGTGTGTACTACGCAGTACATCTTTTGATATATATATATATATATAAGAGCAGTACTTTTTGGAGACAATTGTGTTATAAGTTGATTTATTAAAACAATTTATAATTTTCTAAAAGAAAGTTTAGTAAAAACACATCTATTAAACAACAATTTATTTGAAAACAGTTAAATAAAACTAGTCTATTTGCGGGCTGGCGAGGCGGGGCGGGTGGGTTGCAAGGCAAGGTGGGTTGGAGGCGAGTTTGCGGTTTAAACAAGCCGGATCACGGGGGCAAGTTGTTGGCCGTAGAAGTAGAAGTCAACCAGGACCCATACCCAATAAATTGAGCAACGAGCTAGGTTTGTCCAAGGGGCAGGGCGAGTTATGGCCCGCCATTTGGCGAGCTGGGGCAAGGTGGGGCGGGCGCAGGTCAATTCAGCCCAATTCACACCCCTATTATATCTATCCCTCTTCACAATATTGACACATCTGCTATGAAAAAAATCACTTCCGCACCAAAAGCAACATCAGTTCGCACATCAACAATTTTGACAAGATATCATAACCGGAAGAATTTGCAAACTGAGGAAACAAATTCTCTTTCAAATTTCACTGCCAAAAGATGCAAGTAAAATAAATGACATTTCTATTAACTACTTACACATCATTAATTTGATGAGATTAGTAAGTTTGGAGTACAAAGTTACAGGAGAGAGAGAGAGAGAGAGAGAGAGAGAGAGAGAGAGAGAGAGAGAGAGTAAAATATCCAAAAGTCTAATGTTGAAGTTCAGTCTACTATATGGCAACATTTATGGAATTATATATGAGGACCCAAAGAAATTTGCAAACTGAAAGCCAAGCATATAGCAGATCGTAGATAAATAAAGGCCAATTCTGTGTCAAATTCCAATGTTGATGAATGCAAGCAAACAAATGCAAATGTTAATAACTAGTTACGCATGATGACTAATTTACAAGAGATGGGCAGCCCTTGGATTTCAAAGTAAACAACCGATTTCCAAGCAGAGATAAAACCAAACTATTGTACAGAATCGTCATTAACAGTCTCATTAGGCGTTGATTCCAGTTTGGCTTCAAGACGGACTCTTTTCTGGCACGCTTGTTCCTCGGACTCGATACTTTCATGAGCTTTATGCTGTGTTAATAGAGACAATGAATCAATTTTGGCTGGTTGGGTGGGTGAAGCTCTAGGAGATGGAGATAAAGGTTGTAGTCCAGAATCTGAGCTTCGAGGGGAGATCATAGCACTGCCAGCTTTTTGCTGTTCCTCCAAGATCTTTTGCAAGTATCTTGCGTGTTCTTCAATGCGCAATTGAAGAGCCCTTTGTACCTAATAAAGAAACAAAAAGACTAGCTCTCACTGCTTGAAATGTTTTTTTTTGGTCAAACTTGGAATGTTTTTTGAAGATGCAGATATTATGCTTGTATTGTTGACTTTCTCCTAAGTCTTACCAAAAACAGCAAAAATGTATGGATTTTCACCCCACACTCCCCCCCCCCCCCCCCCCCCCAAAAAAAATAAAATAAATAAATAATAAAAATAAATAAATAAATAAAACGAATAAGATCGATGATCCTTTTAAAGTGGCGAAGATGCGAAGGGTTCTTATGTTCTTTTTCCCTCTTCACCGGTAAAATTAAATTCAGATATGGAGAGATTGGAAAATGACAAATAACACATCTGTAAGGCAACCGATTCTACGCTTTGCTTTCAAGCGGACGATTTCTAGAACCCAAAAGAACTCATGGTAAGAGGTTGAGAGTTCAAGTTGGCAGAGTAGGACTTAGGTGTGTCTCGAAGTTGTATTACTGTAACGTTCTAATGTGAAACCATGTGAGAAATGAGGAGGCAGAGGGGAGGAGCTGAGGTAAAAAAATAATAAAATAAAAATTTTTAAAAAGAAGAAGAAAATCCCACAAGGCAAACCTTTGACTATAAAAGTAGTACCCATTTCCGATAAAATAAACAAAAACAAACCGAGATAGTTTGGACATGGCAACAAAGACCATCAAATGCAGCAACTAAGATGATACTTTAATGCTGACAGTAGTGCTAGGGGAATAGGAAGACCAAAATGATATTCGTAGCTAGACTAAAGAAATATATGACTGCATGAGATTTGAGTGACCTATGGCCTTAGACAGACCAACTAGGAGAAAGACGATTTATGAAAACAATTCCAAAAGTATTGGACAAGGCTTTGTTTGTGGGTCAAATATCACAAGATTTATTGAAAAAAGAGAAGATGTTTGACATGCAAGATTCAGTTTGCCAACTTTTAAGAACTAAGAAGGGAAACCTCGAGTTGTTCATGGAGCTGCTTCTGAACTTCTATTTGCATGCGCAGAGCCTCGGTGACTTGAAAACTCCTGTAAATTAAAGAAGATAAAACATTTTAGAATTTTATAAGACACTACAAGAGAAAAAAAAAAAAAAAAAATGAGGAGAGAAAACGGTTGAGAAAGTGAAAATAGGATACTACGAATATGAAAGAAACGAAATATTTAAACCCTTTTCTCCTTCCATCAGTTTCGTTACTGCTTGAAGCCGTCTTTTTCTCTTCTGAACCCAAAGCTTTTTTGTCTGAGAAATATAAGTGCAAATCAAATGTCAAAGATTTAAACCATATACTTCACACAAGACATGAACCATAAACCTCATCCTTTTAAGGGTACAGGAGATACCACTCAATATCTTGAAAATTATAAAGCAGATAAGCATTGTGAAGGAAAGTCCTAAAAGGAAGAAGAAAGTAACACGCACAAAAAAAAAATTCCATACAAATAAGGACAAGAGCCCGTTTGGGATATCTTTTTTGGGGCCAACAATAACTTAATAGGTGATTGTTTAAAAAAGCTGTGACTAGGGGTGTATACGAGCCCGGGCTCGACTCAAAGGGTTATAACTATGCTCAAGCTTGGCTTGAGCTCGTCGAAATCTTAAACTAGCAAGTTCGAGCTCGGCTCGAAAAATAATCACTATGGTCAAGTTCGGCTCGAGCTCGGCTCGATTAAAATTTGCAAATCAAGCTCAAGCTCAAAGCTCAAGTTTGAGCTCGAATTGAGCTCAATTAAGAGTTTGGCTCAATTATGCTTGAACCTACACAAACAATCAAGCTCAAAAATGGCTCATGGCTAGTTGAAGCATAAAATACCAATTCTTAAAAAGGCTCATGACTGGTTAAAGCTCGGCTCATCTATAAGCCTTGGCATTGGCATTTATAGGCAGCCAGCCTTGTGCCTTTCCCAAACTTGTTCGATGTGGGACAAACATTAAATGTTTTTGTAATCCAATTTTCTAATCTCTTGTGCCTCGTGCCATTCCCAAACTTCACGTGCTTGTCTCAAAAAAGTTGCCACACTTCACGTGCTTGTATAAAAAAAGTTGCCACTTGCTAGCCTTGCCCAACATTTTAGGCTTACAAATTATAGTATACCAATTTTGACCAACAAATAAATAAATAAATAAATTATAGCATGTCAATAATATATATTATATCACTGATATATGCCTTTGAGAAGTATTTGAGATTTAACAAATGGGAAGTATAGATATATAAATATATATATATATATATAAGTAAACAAGGTTTTATCAAGCCTCTTCACGAGCTTTTTCACGAGTCTACTAACGAGCCTTAATCGAGTTGTTCACGAGTCTTTTC
The DNA here is from genome assembly GCA_033977485.1 of Hydrangea macrophylla. Lineage (NCBI taxonomy): Eukaryota > Viridiplantae > Streptophyta > Magnoliopsida > Cornales > Hydrangeaceae > Hydrangea > Hydrangea macrophylla. The sequence goes on along the minus strand of CM066990.1, from coordinate 2,874,369 downwards.
GAGCTGAGCCCATGTGTGTTCATGCTTGGCTCGTTTAATATTCAAGCTTGAGCATGGCTCGTTTATTATACTAGCTGAACCGAGCTATTATCGAGCCGAGTCGCGAGCCCTTGTTGAGCTGCTCAACTCGTGTACACCCTTAGCTGTGAACATTTTGATTAGCTTTTCTATCACTTTTTAAAGAATCTAATTCCTTTTAAAGCCGAAAAGACTTTTTAAAGGTCTCCAATTTGTAGCTTTTTAGAAGAGTCTCTTATCCCAAAAACTGATTATTTTAGAAGCTAACCCAAATGGACTCAAAGCAAGTGTCAAAGAATCAAGCCAAATTTTTATTGCTCTAGGTTATGATCTACATCTAGTGATCAACTGAGACATGACCCTGCACCGCTCCTTTTGAGGGTGCGGTGCAGGAGACAACAATGCCACCAAGTCCTAAAAGAAAGAATAAAAGAACTAGGAAGCACAAAAAACAATGGGAAACAAACAAACAATCCAGTGAACATACCACTACTGTCTTATTACATCAGTATATTGATAATTATGCTTACACCATAGATAAGCAAGAACTACCAAATGCCAACTTCAGTGGTATCTCCTTCACATCTCAAAAGAGAAGCAAAGGGTTTTAGTAAATCCGGTAAAAAATGGGTTCTTGTGTCTTGCTCTTGCCTATTAAAACCAATAATAGAAATTTATAAAGAACTAGCAGCAGAGAAAATTGCATGATGAAAACTAGCAGCAGAGGAAATTGCATGATGAACAGACATTTTCTCGATTATGATTTATCAAGGACTCAACAAACTAAAGGTCTTCTGAGTCTGAGCACATTCACATTGAGATCAACTACGCCAATAGTAACGATTCTCCCGGCATTGAAGCCCATATGAAAGCCATTTGTATGATTGGACCTAATTTTTTTATGGGTAGGTGACGCACACGCAGCCCATAAGAAACTCTAAGAAAAGGAAAATTTAAAGAGAGAAATTTATGGACAGTTGGTTTGACTTTCAAGGCAGGAATCACTTGAGGCCTTGAATACTCGAGTTTTGATATTAATATATGGCTTAAAAACATTTTAGTACCCTGCACTTATACCGAAATTTCACTTTGGGCCCTGCACTTTCGATTGCAACACTTTGGGCCCTCTATTTTCAGTGTCGTTTCAATTAAGGACAATCGATCACGCCGTTAGCTAAAATGGACGGAAATCATCACGTGGGGGCCACGTGCATGGTTTTTTGCATCACCTCACGTGATTTTTCCTCTTTCTCCCTTAAAACCTAACAGATCTAAGTAGATATTGAGAAAATCCATTACAGAGAGCTTGAAGAAACAGAGGAGAAATGTTAGGTTTTAAGGGAGAAAGGAGAAAAATCACGTGAGGTGATGCAAAAAAGCATGCATGTGGCCCTCACGTGATGATTTCCGTCCATTTTAGCTAACGACATGATCGATTGTCCTTAATTGAAACGAGACTGAAAATAGAGGGCCCAAAGTGTTGCAATCGAAAGTACAGGGTCCAAAGTGAAATTTCGGTATAAGTGCAGGGTACAAAAGTGTTTTTAAGCCTTAATATATTTATATTTATTTTTCCACTATTTTGCTGGTAGTTTAGTGTCCTGTTGTTTACTAAGTTTAAAAGCAAGGGAAATTTTTGTAATTTTCAAACTCTATACCCGTACTGTAGCTTGGCTGATTTGTCGTCCTTTGGGTCTTATTTGTGGATTCTGAATAGGTTTAAATAGCCTTAATTTCATCAAGTTTAAGACCAAGGGACAATTTCCTCATTCCAGAATTTGTTGGATGGACGTGGTAGTTTTGATCCGTGGATCATCTTCTGGGTCAAGATTTGGGTCTTATTTGAAGATTTTGAATAGGTTTAAATGGCTCTAACTAGTCAAAGTCTTCCAGTAGTAATCAGAGAACAGATTTCCTGTTAGACTTGGTTAGAATTCCTAGTTCAGGTAATGCTTCCAAGTTTTTCTAGTGGTTTCTATCAAAACCAGAACCAACTGGGTTTGACAAAGAAATTATTTTAAGAGTGATTTTAGATTGCGCAGACTAATATGCAATAAAAGGGCGTTTACCAAACACTCAAATTTACACAGATCTGATCCTTCACAAACAGCCCCCAAGTGTCATCCCTATGGAACTCTTAAGAGTGATTTCTAGCCTATCTTTTCTTCTTCTTATTCTTCTTCTTCTTCTTCTTCTTCTTCTTCTTCTTCTTCTTTTCTTTTTCATCTTTTCTTCTTTATTCATTATTTTCTGTGCTTTTTTACAGTTGCAATCATATTTTAAAGTCCACACAGCCTTATATCTATCCATCCCATCATTATTCCCTCCATCAATATCAATCCAAACAAAACAAACACCATCTTTAAACAAAAGTTACTTTGTTTCACAGCAAATAAATAGCATCCACAGCAGTCTCAAAAGCACTTTTTGTTCTCCCAAAATTTAATCCAACCAAGCCTCAAAACCGTTTGCGTTATTTTTTTTAGGCTTCATTAATACCCAAAACCGTAAAATCATCGATGCTGAGAATTTCTAGCAATAGTTTCTCTGGATTTGCTGTGTCCCAAGTACTTCAAAAAATATAGCCAGATCTAGCCAATTGTCTAATAACTCATTAGCATTTTTCCCTCAACCTGAAACCATTATCCCACAATTCCTTGAACATATCCTTTCTTAGATGGATCCATGTTATGTTTTCCATGTCACCCCACATCAAATAAAGAATCACAGCCTGTAGGAGAGTGCACCCCCATACTTATCCTGTATCAGTAAGGTATCAAAATCTCCCTAAACTCCAAGTCCTAGTAAGAATCCTACTTCGCCCATCAATTTTTGAGTTGGACCGGAACACACCCTATGTGAGTTCATTTATATGTATATATAGAGAATCCGAGTGCGTGAGGGATGGAGGCAGCATGAACTTTTAGATTGGAATTAACTGTTATGATGGAGCTCTAATTTAAAAAAAATAAAGAATAAGATATTGCCAATCTCTCGGATATCAGTCAAATTGTTCTCTACCAACCACTAATTTGATGTGAATAAAGCTATGATTCCAAATTTTACCAAAATCAGTTCCCAAATGATGTGGCAGTGGGACCATATTCAACTTCCAATACAAATTCAGGTGGTCAAGCTATAACCGAGTATGGTCCCACTGTCACATCATTTCGAAGAAAATTTTGGGATGCAAATTTTGGAACTATAGCATTATTCTTTTGAATTGTATCTTCCAGTGAATTTTTCCATGATCCCATCCATTATTTTCCGACAACTTGCATGTATTTCAAAGAATCTCAACCACTATATCTCAACAATTTTCTGTTTTAAGTATGTTAAACGATTCTTCTAGAGCATAGGACAATATTAAGAAGCTATACTCTTTGTTCTTATGTGTTACTATACTCAAGTAAATAATAAAGCCTTTTCATGAATTACTTCCTAAAAACTTTGATATTTCAGCCATGCTATATAGTTTTACATCATAATGCATATATTGAAAAAGAATAATAATACTGTTTCCAATATTGAATACTAAATATGTAATATAAAGTTAAATAAAATCAACAACACAAAAATGCACTGTTTTCAAATAATACAAAAATACAATGTTATCCAACACTCCATGAAATTACTGTTCAATTATTTTTCTCTCAGCAAGTCATTACTCGCATGCAAAATGGAAGGAAAAAAAAAAAGAGAGACTTCTACAGTAGAATGGTATCAATCACCACGGATGACAAACTTGGACAATAATGATAATAATAACATAGAATAAAAACTGCTATGACTAGTTAATATGAATATAATATATATATATATATATCTTTGGTACTTCTTTCACCTGTAAACAGTGGTATGCCCAACCATATTTTCTGTGCTTTTAATCTCATTAAATAGCAAATTATGATATATTGCGACTCCAATAATGTCTAATGAGAAGAAAAATCAGACTGAAAAAGTTGGGATAAGAGGTGACTGGAGGATATATCAATGATATTCTAATAAGTTTTCCTATATTTTCATCTGAAATGAACGCTAAAGTACAAAATACATTTTCCTACAAGGACGGCGATATATTGCATACATTTTCCTGCAACTGAGTATTGTGTGTTTGTCTAATCTATTCCTTCTATTCCTCAAGAGCAAACTTGGTTATTTGTCTAGTGCTTGAGGCATTAGTAGCAATGAATTGAGCAGGAAGTTGGTGAGCGGAAAAAATGCTCATAAAGGTTGTATAGGACACATGTAAAGAAAATATGGACGAGTATTGGAAACGACAACACTATAGAGTAACAGGGAGAAGTGCCAACATGTACAAACTAAAGGTATGTTGAATAGACATGACGCTTTCAAGAAGCAGGGAAAATGTTAAGGTCGAAGGTATTCACCCAAAAAAAAAAAAAAATGCATCTAAGACCAGGAAAACAAGAACATATACTGGGACAGAAATTATTGCATATTGTTAAAGGGTAGTGACTTTAAATGATATGGACATATCTATTGAGTACCAGTAGAGCACAAGCATCAAACAAAGTCAAGAGTTAAAAGAGAAGAAATAATAACATCAGAAAGACCGATCTCGGAAATCGTAAATAGATATTAAATAGAGTGTTTCCACTATAGGATGGCTCCAAACAGGGTGTAACGTGCCAAAACCGAACAGTTTAATAAAAACCAAATTTTATGATTTCCCTTGTCTATCTACTGTTATTTGGAAAACCATGATTTGGATTATGATGACCATGGAAACAATTTCTCCCTTACCTTCTTTCTTCTCCGGCATATACCTGGCAAGTCGGTACTTCTGCAATATAAAAATACATGACACTGCTGGCTCAGACTGAATGGGAAATATTTAAATTCTAAAAAGTCAAACAGCAGATTGCAAAAAACTACCTGCAGATGGCTTTTCACATGATAGATGGTCAAACCGTCAACATTCATAAGCTTCAATACACCCTTAGGAGTTGCCTCTACATGTTAAAGTAAATCCGGTAAGCCTTGTAACGTAGGAAAAGTTAGTCTTTACGATGCTCACAACCAACTTGGCCACTCACCAAAAAAAAAAAAAAAAAAAAAAAAAGGTTTAACAACATTTTACCTTCCTGGATTAGGGCCATTTTCATGTGACCTCCCCGTAGTTTGAAATATAGAACGAATTCCCCTTATGGTTATGTTGAAAGTGAATGTTAACAATGAAAGCAAAATGACCATATTGTCCTTTAAAAAACAAACGAAAGCCCTATGAGATTCTCACCCAAAAGAAATGAATAATCAAAATAGTGTTGCTCATCAATTACAAATCTGTTGATCTCTGGCCCCTGGTCGGCAGGGGCCGGTGTTCCGGCCGCTCAGGACTTCGACAAATCTGAGTTCCTCCGTCGCACTGTCAATATCAGGGAGGCTGGCCTATTTGGAGGATGAGTTGGCCCAGATTAGGGTTGCCCAACTTCCCTACGATACCCTGGTGCGGATCCCCGACCAGATGCCTGTTCCTGCAGCCCCAACCTCTGTTGATAACGAGCCCTGGTCATGGCCATTTTCCAATTTTTTAATGGAAGAAAAAGCATTTTTGAAACTTGCATCTCTTTGAATTGCTATATCTTGTCTCTGTTTCTGTACCACGTTTCTGTATTAGCAAAGGGTTAAGACCACCAGATTCCAAACAAGACTTGAGTTACTTTCTAAACCCTGCCCTTAAGATTATGATTGAGGAGATGAAAGCTCTTCACAAGAATAGCACCTGGGAATTGGTTGACATACGTAAAGGGCACAAGACAGTGGGGTGTAAGTGGGTATTTACAGTGAAACAAAAGGCAGACGGATCCATTGAACGGTCCAAAGCTCGATTGGTTGCTAAAGGTTTTACACAAACCTATGGGGTAGATTATGAGGAGCATTTGCTCCAGTTGCTAAGATGAATACTGTGAGAATTCTTTTATCCCTTGCTGCAAATTCAAATTGGCCTCTTCATCAATTTGATGTTAAAAAATGTGTGTCTACATGGAGACTTGGCAGATGAAGTATGTATGGATATTCCTCCGGGTTTCGAAGACTCTAAAACCAAAGGGAAAGTTGGTAGACTTAAAAAGTCCCTGTATGGACTTAAACAGTCTCCAAGAGCGTGGTTTGAAAGGTTTACTCAAGCTATGTTGAAATATGGCTTTAAGCAAAGTCAGGGTGATCCTACTCTATTTATTAGGCATTCTTCACATGGGAAAGTCACTGTTCTCATTGTTCATGTGAATGATATTGTCTTGACAGGAGATGATATGGAAGATATGCAGGAATTGAAGAAATACCTTGCCAAAGAATTTGAGGTAAAAGACTTGGGAATCTCAAGTATTTTATGGGAATTGAGGTAACTAGAAGCAAACAAGGAATCTTCATTTCCTATAGAAAATATGTCCTTGATCTTCTGCAAGAAACGGGTATGGCCTGTGATACTCTTATGGAACCCAACCAGAAATTAGGTGCTGATACAGATGGGGCAGCGGTTGATAAGGGAAGATATCAGAGGTTAGTCGGCAAGTTAATCTATCTTTCCCACACTCGTCCTGACATCACCTTTGCTGTAAGTGTAGTCAGCCAATTCATGCACGCTCCTCGTGAATCTCACTATGATGCTGTTCTTCAAGTTCTCAGATATTTAAAATCAGCCCTTGGCAAAGGTTTATTCTTTGGTATACATAATAATCTTTAGGTGGAAGGCTATATAGATGCAGACTGAGCAGGTTCACCTATTAACAGAAGATCTACCTCACTGTACTGTACCTTTGTTGGAGGGAACCTTGTTACGTGGCGTAGCAAGAAACAGTCTGTTGTATCTAGGTCTAGTGCTGAGGCAGAATTCCGTGCTATGTCTTAGGGAATTTGTGAGTTGGTATGGATAAAAATTATTTTAAAGGACCTTAATCTTGAGTCTTCCGATCCTATGAGGTTGTACTATGACAATAAGGCTGCGATCAGTATTGCTCACAACCCAGTGCAACATGATCGAACGAAGCATGTGGAGATCGACAGACATTTCATCAAAGAGAAATTGACTAGTGGAGAGATCTGTACTCCATTTGTGAAATCTAGTGAGCAATTGGCAGATGTTTTCACTAAAGGCCTTAGAAGTAGACCTCATCATTATTTTCTTGGTAATCTGGACATGAGAGACATCTTCGCACTAGCTTGAGGGGGAGTGTTAAATAATGTTGGAATTAGTTGTTTATTAGCTGTCTAATATGGGTTGTATATTAGGTGGCTATGAGTTGTTAGATAATTTTTTCCTTTTATTGCCTAAGGGCATCATTGTATTTTCTCCCTTCTTTGTGATTAATATAAACAGGGTTGAGACAGAGAGTCTCAACCCAAACTTGAATCATAAATCTTGACACGACTGTGGTCAATCTGGCTCAGGAGATCGCCTTGACTTGTGGCAGGGGGATTATGGACTGATCTGCGAGTCGAGCATTCCGGTTGCTCTCGCTTATTCTCGATCACCTCTCGAGTATCCACACCATTGATTCGGTTTGCCAGGGTATGATGCCTAGGTCGGGCGAACGCTTGGTTCTGGCCTTCGTCGGCCCTGGTAGGCCCTTGGCGCCTACCCCTGCGGGCCTAGGCCACGGGGGCTGAAGCAGTGGGGGATTCTGGACTGATTTGCCGTTTCCACAGATGGCGCCAAGCTGATGATGCCTGGAATTAGTGCTTCGACAGGAATGAGTATTTAACGTACAGTAAATATGAAAGAGAGAGGTAGGATTTGTACGTGGTTCGGTGTAGTTAACGAAGCATCCTACGTCCACTCGTGTGTGTGTGTGTGTTGGTGCTTCCATTATGCAGAAAATTGTTTACAGAGTTTGGTGTAGGAGACCTTAATGGTCCAACAATGGAACTGGAACTATCAAGGGGTTGCCTTACACTACTGTTTCTAGTAATCTAAGGGGAGCTTTTGACTGGCTAGGGTTTCGTAGCCTCAAGGAGAGAGGAAGAAACTGTTGGAATGTCCCACATCGCCCATTTATGACCCCTCTATGCGGTTTATAAGGCTTTAGTTCCCCTCTCCTTAACACCTGGGTTTTAAGGAGTTGAATGGGCTAGGCCTTTCAAGTGGTATCAAAACTTGGTTGGGCTTGTCTTCTGGCGTGCCGAGTGTTCGACTGCTGTGGTCCAGGGTATGCCGAGTGTCCGGCTCCTGTGGTTCAGGGGGTGTGTTGGAATGTCTCACATCGCCCATTTATGACCCCTCTATGCGGTTTATAAGGCTTTAGTTCCCCTCTCCTTAACACCTAGGTTTTAAGGAGTTGAATGGGCTGGGCCTTACAAGAGAAACCGAATGTAAGCTAGGGTTAGGGAGATGTAGATCAGGATCCCCTTTTTAGGAGAAGGAGAGCCCTCTTATAGTGCAAGGGATATCCTTTTACAATTTTGGTAACCTAGCCAATCTAGGAGACTAATTGGATGACATTGTCCTTATCCCGGTGAGTCCAGACTAGGTCCCACTAATCATGGGCTGATCTAAAGGTCGCAAAATCCATGCTACGCAGGGCTCATTGTTGGCCGGCTGACTTAGAGTAGGGCTCTTTCACTAGCAGGGCCCCGCCCGGGTGCTATTGACCGAACTCCGGGTCGGTTAGGTCGGGCGGACAAGTACGACAGATGCCCTGATTATTGTGGGTGTATCAACTAGTTCTTCTTAAAAGCCTTGCCCCAAAACAAATTAAAGCCTCTAATTTGTCAACATCTCCACCTCCAAAGACCCCATACATGTTCGTACTATTAACGGTGATTTGTGGAATAAGACCCTTGCTCCTTGTACTCGGTCTTGGATTTTGTATTCATGTAATTTGATTAAAGTAGGAACATTTTAGGCATTTGGTTATGGTGAAATATTTGTCAACGTAAATCTGACAATATGTGCATATATATATACGTAGAGAAAGATGAAGGGGAGAGGCATTAAAATACATCTAAATCACAATACACTACCTCGCATAAAACCACGACCAATTTGATTGTGATTATGTATAATGGTTCTTATCCCTTTTCCATTAGAGGCTGGACTGCAGTCTTCAACATTTCTACCTCTTCTACCTCTTCCCCCTATTTTTTCTCTCCTCGTGTATCTTATTGTTGCAAAATGGACGGGCTGCTTCACTCTTATTTGACAAAGTAAGAGAAGGATATTTCTGTCATTTTATGGGACATCAATGGCAAGAAAAAGCTCAAGCTTTGCTTTTGATGTGATTTTAACTCTGTGTATTACACTCTTTGTCACGTTGGATGGAAAAAGTAACAGTTTCACTTTGAACTTTACCATAAGGGGATTATGTGTTACGTTTCAAATTGTTGGAATATATTATTTATTATGGTCAAACTCAATCATGGACTGATTAGGATTAGATTAATTGTAATTGATTAAAATTGTCTATTTCCTTTCTTTTCTTTATTTCCTTCTCTGTTCTTTCCTTTCCTTGTTTTCTTAGCTTGTATATATACATACACATTGTGAATGAATAAAACTATTGATCATGTTCCAGCTGATCAATATCATGTTCCAGCTATTACTCCTGCTCATCCAGATCTGTCTCTCTCTCAACACACCCCTGCTTAACGGGTTACTAGTGTATTGTTGAGTGGAAGGAACTTTCCTGTCGTTCTTTTCGCCTCTATCTTGGGGACAAAGGCAAGTCTGGATGGATTCTAGGTACTGTACCCAAACCAGCACTCTTTGATCCTACATTTGCTCAGTGGGATATTGATAACTGCACCATTTTGGGGGTGGTTATTTAACTCTATGGAAGATCGGATTTATCATATGTTCATGTTTCATGATACTGTTTCCAGCCTATGGACCTCTCTGACTTAAATGTATGCCCATGAGTGCAATGATTCTCATATCATCGAACTGTATCAGGATGTTGCATAGGCTTCTCAAGCTACATTAGGTTTTTCTGTTGCTGATTACTTTGGCTACCTTCAGTCCCGTTGGGAGGAACTCGCTCAATATAAGCCTCTCAGTGAATTTCCAACTGAAGCAGCTAGTATTGCTCTTCGACGTCGCAATCGCCATCACACCTACCAGTTCTTGATGGGTCTAAAACCAGAGTTCGAATCTCTCCGGACTCAGATTTTAAACACATCTCCTATGCCCTTTTTATTTGAGGCTTTTGCTACTATTGATGGAGATGAGCGACGTCGTCACTTGCTTAAGCCACCGGCTTTACCTAAGCCAACTCTAGTGCCTGATCAGATGGCTCTTGCTGCCCCGTCTGGCCCATTCACCCATCCTCGTGAATCTGGTACCCGCCCTTTCTGCACTCACTGTGGGAATCTTGGTCACATTAAGGATCGTTGCTTCAAACTCCATCCTGAACTTCATGAGAAAGGTGCCCGAAATAAAGGAAAGGGCCCATCCCGCACTGTTGCTATGGTTGAGACTGCTTCTACTCCGGACCTTCTTCAACTCCAGACTCAGATGGGCCAACTTCAATCTCAACTAGGGTCATTACTTCAGTAAGGTTCTCATTCTGGCACCACTCTCACTGCTACTTTGGCTTCAGGTACTCCTACTGTACTCTATGTTGGGTCTATCAACCCCCCGTGGATTCTAGATTCTGGTGCCAGTGATCATATGACTGGTAAGTTGTCCCTATTTTCTTCCTCTTTGATTCCCATCTCCCAGTCTGTGCGTATTGCCGACGAGTCCACTATCTATGCCAAAAGTAAAGGCGATGTTTGCCTCTCTCCTAGTTTCTCTTTATCTTCTATTCTTCATGTCCCTAGTTTTCCTTATAATCTTCTTTCGGTTAGTCGTCTTGCAAAATCTCTTAATTGTGAAGTTGTGTTCTTACCCGATTGTTGTCATTTGCAGGACCAGAATTCGAAGAAGATTTTTGTCAGGGGATATGAGCGGGATGGCCTTTACTATTTTGGTGATCCACCTGGCGGGAGTTTCAGTTTGTCGTCTTTGAGTCTTCAGGCGTTTGTTCTGCCTGAATCTTCTAAGTCTTCTAGTTTTTCTTTAGAGTCAATAAAATTGTGGCACGCCCGCTTGGGCCATGCAAACTTTCATTATCTTTGTCAACTTTTTCCATTATTAAATAAAGCCTGCCAGAAATTTAAATTCAATTGTGTGGTGTGTGAATTATCTAAGCATACTCGTTCTCATTATATACCTCACATGCATCGTGCCCCATCTGCTTTTAATGTTATCCATACTGATGTGTGGGGTCCTTCCCCAATTACTGCTATTTCTGGTTACCGTTATTATGTTACATTCATTGATGATTGTACGAGGTGTATATGGGTTTATTTGCTTAAAAAGAAATTAGAAGTTTTCTCTTTGTTTTCTAACTTCTTATAAATGGTTAAGACCCAATTTAGTACTGTGGTTCATAATCTACGTTCTGATAATGGTCGTGAATACATTACTAATGAGTTTCGGGCTAAACTTAATAAACAGGGTATTCTCTAGCAACTCACTTGTCCCTACACTTCATAACAGAATAGTGTGGCGGAACGAAAGAACTGCTCCTTCATGTCTGTTGTTAGGTGTCTTCTGTGTGGAATGACTGTACCCAAAAATTTCTGGCATCTGGCCATTCTTACTGCCACTTTTCTACTTAACCAGACTCCAAGTCGTGTTTTACAAGGAAAGGTACCTTTGCAACTTCTTCAGCCCGACAAAACCCTCTTTCCTATCCTATTGGAATATTTCGTAATATTCGCTCCGTGATTTGTCAAGATTATTTAGGATAGTTTGTAATTTATTTCTTTATTTATTCCTAGAATCTTTTCTTTTCCTTTTTTCATTGTTTCCTTTTATTCCTTCTTACTCTTGTATATAACATGTAACATTTGGGTTATTCAATAAGAAGATTTACCTTCAACTTCTTCTTGGTAGTAGAGTCAAGGAAACCTAACCCTAGCTCCATCAGCCCTAGCCGCAGCTCCACCCTAGCCACAACTCCACCACCACCAGCCCTAGTCGTAGCTCCACCCCCTTCAGTCCCACACCTTCGGCGACCCACTTGCCACCTCACACCTATTCTGCGCAGCCTCTGTGCTGCGCCTTCTTCCTATGCAGCTTGTGTTGTTGCGCCTTGCCCTTCGGTTCTCTTTGTGATGTATTAGAGCCTATTTGTGTGCTCCCTTGATTTCTTCTGGCTACCCGTCGATTGTTGGTAGCCCTTTGCTTCCTTGTCCTTTCGGTTGGATCTTCTTCAAGGTCTCTCTCTCTTTTCCATTTGTCAACCATGACTGACAAGGATGTTGTTACCTCTGGTTCTCAACCCCGTATGGATCTTTCTGTATCTCAGCATTCTCCAGCCCAACGAGTTACCAGTGCCCTGTTGAATGGACAAAATTTTGTTACTTGGTCTCGTTCTCTTCGCCTTTTTCTTGGTGGAAAAGGCAAGCTTGGTTGGATTTTTGACCAGGAAGCTCAACCGACAAATACTGATCCCAAGCGTGCACAGTGGGACATGGACAACTGCACTATTTTGGGATGGTTCTTCAATTCGATGGAGAATCGTATTTATCAAATTTTTATGTACCATGAATCGGTACCTGGTCTCTGGCGGGCCCTGACTAAGATGTATGCGCATGCTCATAATGCCTCTCGTATTTTCGAACTTCATCGGGAAATTTCTCAGGCCTCTCGGGACTCTTTATGACTTAGTATTGCCGACTATTTTGGCTTCCTCCAGTTTCGTTGGGAGGAATTGGCCCAGTATGAGCCTCTTTCTGGTTTTCCTGCCGAAGTTGCAGAAATTATTGTTCAGCGTTCTGAGAATTTGCACACTTATCAGTTTTTGATGGGTTTAAAACCAGAGTTCGAATCTCTTCGCAGTTAGATTTGAACACATCACCTTTGCCGTCTCTCTATGAGGCATTTGCTACACTTGATGGTGAAGAGCATCGTAGGCGCCTTATTCAGCCTGTTCAGGCCCCCCTTTGGCTCTGATTATTGATCCACCTCCTGTTTCTGATCAGATGGCATTTGCAGCTAAAACTGGAGCTCGCCCGGGTGGTAAGAAACCTATCTGTCGCTATTGTAATGGCATTGGTCATACCAAGGATCGGTGCTTCAAACTTCATCCAGAATTGAAGCAACAGTATGCTCGTAAGACTAATAGTTCTCCCGCTCCTCGCTTTGCTGCGATTGCTGATATGGTTCTGACCCCTTTCTTCCAGATATTGGACAGCTTCATCAAGCTCAGAGTCAGCTTCAGTCACAGCTTGGCCAGATTCAGAGTCAGCTTGGTTCTCTTCTTCAGCAGTCATCAGGCTCCTCCTCTTGCATAACCACTGCTGCTCTTTTCTGGACTCTGGAGCTAACGATTATATGACTGGTGAGTTCTCTTTTTTCTTCCACCCTTACACCTATTACCCAATCTGTCTGTCTTGCTGATGGTTCCACTACTCGTGTTAGTAGTAAGGGAGATGTTCATTTATCCTCCACTATTACCTTATCTTATGTCCTTCATATTCCTAAATTTCCCTTAAATCTTTTATTTATCAGTCGTCTTACCAAATGTTATAATTGTGTTGTCATATTCTTACCTGATCGGTGTTTCTTGCAGGACCTGGCTACGAAGAAGATTTTTGGTACAGGACATGAGCGCAATGGACTCTATTATTTTTCTAGTCTCCAGGCGTCTATTTTACCTAGTTCCTCTTCTAGTGTTTTGCGTTTAAAACTTTGGAATTGTGGCATGCCTGTCTTGGCCATGCTAATTTTAAATATCTATGTTTGCTTTCCCAGAATTAATAAAAGCCTGTGAGCATAATAAATTTCATTGTGTGGTATATGAACTTTCTAAACATACTCGTTCTAGTTATATACCTCGTATGTCTCGAGCCCCTTGTGCGTTTGATATTATTCAATATGATGTGTGGGGTAGTTCCCCTGTTACAGCTTTATCAGGTCATGGATATTATGTGACCACTATTGATGATTATTCACGTTGAACATGGGTTTATTTAATGAAGAAAAAAACTGAGGTTTTTTCTCTGTTTACTTAATTTTTACAAATGGTTAAAACCCAGTATCGCACCATTGTTCGTACTCTTCGTTCTGATAATGGACATGAATACATTTCGAATGAATTCTGTTGTGCATTAAATCAACAAGGTATCCTCCAACAGCTTACTTGCACATATACTCCTGAACTGAATGGTGTAGCGGAACGCAAGAACTGCCACATCATGTCTATTGTTCGTTGTCTTCTTCGGGGCATGGAGGTGACCAAGTATTTTTGGCATCTTGCTGTACTTACTGCCACCTATCTTATAAATCCTACTCCGAGTCGTGTGTTGAATGGGAAGGCACCTTTACATGTTCTTTAGCCTGAATGCACTCTTTTTCATGTTTTGCCTCGTGTCTTTGGCTACACATGTTTTGTGCAAAACCGCAGTCCTCTCCGCACTAAATTAGATGATAAGGCTATCCGCTGTGTGTTTCTTGGGTACTAGCCCATGTCTAAGGGCTATCGGTGTTACGACCCTGTTTTTCGTTGATTCTATACTTCTATGGATGTTACATTTTTGGAAGATGTTTCCTTCTTTGCAAGTTCTTCTACTTTACCTGCCTTGCCCTCTCAGGATACTCCAATAGTGGAAGACGAGCTTCCTCGTCCTGTTCTTATTTTTGATGAATTTGTGTCTCCTACTGACTCCCTACCTCCTGTGATCACATCTTCCCCGGAATATCATTACTCTCGCCGTCCACGTGCTTAAGCTCGTATACCAGAAACTTCTCCGGAACCAGGTCTTGTACCTCTAGGACGGTACATTCGTGTGTCTCGCCCGGTTAATAGGTATGGTTACTCTTGTTCCACTGCTCACCCCATCTCCTAGTATATTTCTTATTCTGCTCTTTCAGGTTCCTATCAGGCTTTTCTTGGTCAGGTTGATTCTGTTTCTATTCCCCGGGTTGTGTCTGAGGCTCTCTAGAATCCCAATTGGTTTACTGCCATGCAAGCAGAAATGCAGGCTCTTGAGAATAATCGCACATGGGTGTTAACAAAGTATTTTGTAAAGCTTAGGGTAAAACAATATGTTCCACCCCTTCTATATTATTAAGAATAAATAAGAACCAAAAAATTACAATAAGACTCATAGATTAAACGTGAATTAAATAAATATAGAAATAAAAGACACATATCTAACACTCCCCCTCAAGCTGGTACAAAGATATCCCTTAATCCCAGCTTGCTTAACACATCATGAAACTGTCTAGAACCAACTCCCTTAGTAAGAACATCAGCTAGTTGATCACAGCTCTTCACAAACGGAGTGCAGATAGTTTTATTATTCAGATTCTCTTTGATGAAATGTCTGTCAATCTCAACGTGCTTGGTCCTGTCATGTTGTACCGGATTGTGTGCAATACTAATGGTGGCCTTACTATCACAGTACAACTTCATTGAATCACCAATCTCTAATTTCAAGTCTTTCAACAATAACTTGACCCATAGGAGCTCACATACACCTTGAGCCATGGCTCTAAACTCGGCTTCAGCACTTGATATAGCTACCACATTTTGTTTCTTACTCCTCCAACTAACAAGGTTGCCTCCCACAAAAGTACAATATCCTGAAGTTGACCGTCTGTCTGTCACAGAACCTGCCCAATCGGCATCAGTGTATGCCTCAACTCTGAGATGATCATATTTTCCGAAGTATAAGCCTTTACCAGGAGCAGACTTAAGATACCTTAAGATCCTGTAAACTGCATCCATATGTGATTCCCGAGGTGCATGCATGAACTGACTTACTACACTTACAACAAAGGCAATATCAGGACGTGTATGAGAGAGATAAATGAGCTTCCCAACAAGTCTTTGATATCTCCCCCTGTCAACCATTTCTCCGCTGCTGTCATCACTTAGTTTTTGGTTGAACTCAATAGGCGTATCACATACTCTACTTCCAAGCATTCCAGTCTCACTTAAGAGATCAAGAACATACTTCCTTTGAGATATGAAGATCCCATGTTTAGACCTCGCAACTTCAATCCCAAGAAAGTATCTCAGTTCACCTAAATCCTTAATTTCAAACTCCTTTGCCATATATCCCTTGAGACGCTGCATTTCCTCTAAGTCATCACCTGTGAGGACAATATCATCCACGTATACAATGAGAGCTGTAATCTTACCTTGCAAGGAGTGTTTGATGAATAAGGTGTGGTCAGCCTGACTTTGTCTAAAACCATATCTGGACATAGCCTGAGTGAATCTCTCAAACCATGCCCTTGGAGACTGTTTAAGGCCATACAAGGCTTTTTTCAACCTGCACACCTTTCCTTCAGTTTTGTAGTTCTCAAATATAGGAGGAATGTCCATGTACACCTCTTCTTCCAAGCCACCATACAAAAACGCATTTTTAACGTCAAACTGGTGAAGTGGCCAGTCTCGGTTAGCTGCTAGGGACAGAAGGATCCTGACAGAATTCATTTTAGCCACCGGTGAAAACGTCTCCTGATAATCCACCCTATAAGTCTGGGTGAATCCTTTGGCAACGAGACGGGCTTTAAACCTCTCAACGGAACCATCTGCTCTATGCTTCACCGTATACACCCACTTGCACCCCACAGTTCTTTTGCCCATAGGTAACTTAGTCAACTCCCAAGTACGATTCTTGTGAAGAGCATTCATCTCCTCATCCATGGCACGTTTCCACTTGGGATCATTGAGAGCATCCTGAACATGATTAGGTACAGCAATAGAGGCAATACTTGACAGAAAGGCACGGTAAGCAGAAGATAAGTGAGAGTAGGACACAAAATTTGAAATAGGGTGTTGAGTGCATGATCTAACACCCTTACGGACAACAATGGGGACATCAAGATCACTAGACTCAACAGGTAAGGAGTTATTTAGATTACCTGAATCACAATCAAGGTCGATTGAAGCCTCACCGGTTAGAGTAGATGGCAGTATAGAAGTAGGAGCATTGGTCTCCACTTCTTTGCTTCTTCTCTTACTCCATGTCCCCTTGGAATAAACCAACAATTCTTTTTCCTTTGGCACCAACTCTCCCTGTTTATCAACTTCCATTACTTCCTCTACCTCCACATTTCCAGTTTCCTTCTATTTCTGAGGTGACACACTAACAGGAATAACAGGAACTTCCGGTAAAGTACCAAGAACCTCTTCACTCGGATTCTCCCCCTGAAGAGGTGGCTTGGAAGGTCCAAAAAAAAGAACAGACTCATGAAATGTGACATCAATAGACACAAACCACTTCCTAGACTCAGGATGATAGCACTTATAACCTTTCTGGGTAGGAGAGTAGCCCACAAAGACACATTTAAGAGCCCGAGGATCTAATTTCCACGAGTAGGAGATTGATTGTGGACAAAACAGACACACCCAAAGACCCGAGGAGGAATCGAAAAAAGAGAAGAAGAGGAAGATTCGGTTAAGAGTTCAATGGGAGCCCGTTTTTGGAGAACCTGAGTAGGCAGTCGATTAATGAGAATATGATTTAGGAGCATTAGCCGTGAAAAGCATAGAACGAGCAACATTAAGCAAATGACGATTCTTGCGCTCGGCTACCCCATTTTGTTGTGGGATGTCAGTGCAAGACGTCTGATGGATAATTCCCTTTAAAGAAAAAAAATCTCCTAGACCCGAATCTATGTACTCGCCCCCTTGATCAGAGCGGAGTATTTGAATTCCCTTCCCAAATTGTGTCAATACCATGTGATAGAAGTTTTTGAAAATTGACACAACTTCATTTTTATTTTTCATCAGGTAAATCCATGTGGTACGTGAATAATCATCAACAAAGCTAACACACCAACGATAACCCTTTAAAGATAAAATACGAGAGGGACCCCATACATCAGAATGAATCAAGGTAAAAGGAGCTAAACTTTTATTACTACTCGGTGCAAAAGATGCCCGGTGATGTTTCCCAAGTTCACATGACTCACATAAATATTCTGAAACATCCTTATTAACAAGTAAAGATGGGAATAAATGCTTAATTAAATAAAAGGAGGGGTGGCCTAATCTCTTATGCCAAAGCCAAATGTCAGCAGGCTTATTCGCAGAAACTACTGTGTGGTGCGCTCCCATGGTTCCTACATCCAACAGGTAAAGACCGTGCTCCTCTCTACCACTACCAATCGTCCTCCGAGTGATGAGGTCCTGAAAAACACAATGGGAAGGAAAAAACGTCACACTACAATTAAGATCACGAGTGATACAGCTAATAGATAAAAGATTAGAAGTGAAACTCGGGACATGTAATACAGAAGACAAGGGAAGAGACAGAGTGGCATAAATAACCCCCTTTCCTGAAACAGAAGAAAAGGTACCATCTGCAATACGAATTTTTTCTTGACCTGAGGAGGGAGTATAGACAGAAAATTAATCGGATGAACTAGATGAATGATCTGAGGCACCAGAATCAATAATCCAAGGGAGTGATGAGTGAGACAAACATGCTGTGGCAGAGTGTACTAAGTTACCTGTCTGGGCAAATGAAGTGGAAGCACCTGTGGAAGTAGACGGAGAGCGACGAGTCATCAGGCTACGAAGAGCATCTAAACCCCGCAAAGCATCCTCATACTCTGTGGTAGATAAAGAAGCGGAAGGAGGTATCCCAGACTGAGCTGTGGACCCGGAGTCTGTAACATCAATAACCTCAGTATGGTGAGCACGAGATTGCCCTCCACGACCACCACGGCCTCCACGACCACCAGAGCGACCTCCACGTGCCCCAGGTGGACGACCATGAAGACCCCAACAAGTAGCCCTAACATGTCCACGACGATTGCAATAATCACACCATTTCTGCGATTTCTCAGAAGAGTCAGACCCACTTAGAGAAGATGTACCACGAGGCGGCGGAGGGCCCTCTGAAGAGGAGGGAGCAGAAACAAGGGCAGAGCGATCAGTAGAAGTAACTGGAAGCATAGCAGAACGGCGACTCTCCTCGTTCTGAACAAACGCAAATGCTTCCCGAAGAGTGGGAAGAGTATCCATCCCAAGTACCCTACTACGAACAGAATCGTACTCGGAATTGAGCCCCTGATGAAACTTGAATACCCTTTGCTTCTCTAGGAGTTTCTGATAACTAATAACGTCCTGAGGGCAAGCTGGATGATAATCCTGAAGGTGGTCAACACGTTTCCACTGAGTAGTGAGAAAGGTGTAGTACTGAATAACTGTCATGGTCCCCTACTCTGAGCTATCAATCACCCTAGACGGCTCAAACTCCTGAGCATAATTTCCCTTACAGGAGTAGGTATGAGCAACTGTATCCCAAATATCACGAGCAGTAGTTATGCCCAGAAAACCTTCACCAATTTCGGGTACCATAGAGTGAATTAGCCATGCCCTCACAAGAGCATTCTCAACCTTCCATTTCGCATAACTAGCATCACCAACATTCGGTGCTTGGATAGTCCCATCAATATATCCCTCCTTCGCTTTCCCTTCCAAGTAGAGAAGAACAGATTGTGACCAAGGTACATAATTTTGGCCATTGAATAAAGAGGTCGTGATTTTAAGAGTTGGGTTGTCCTGGGGAGCAACTAACTGGTGCATCGGAGGCTGTGAAGAATCTCCGGGTGACGTAATCTTATCGTCAACCATGGTGCCAACAAACAAAGGATATACCCACAATAATCACACCCTAAAAAAAACGAAGGCAGGGAGCAGACTTGGGACTTTTAAGACATATGAATCAGCAACAGGCTGATCTAGGGTTCATAATAGAACCCAAAAAAAAATTTAACGAAACTTCAATCAAAACTAGAGCCTCGCAATGATATGGGGTTGGGAAAGAGAAACTAAAGTAAAACGGGATGATATATGTAAGTGGTGTAGCAGAATCAGATCAACATAGAACAATCTGAGAGGTTGGGAGATGATGTCTATGTCTCGGATTGACTGGATGTGTGATGTATGGAGGTCGGTTGGACTGGGTGATGAGAGATAGGGCTCGGTGCAGGTTGGGTGAAGCCAAGAGTGTGCGGCACAAGGCTGGGTAAGGGTGAGGGTCTCGGCCCAGGCAAGGTGAGGGTGGGGAGGCTCGGCGCAGGCTGGGTGAGTGTGGGGGGGCTTGGCGCAGGTGGTGGTAGATGGTGGTGTTGGGTGGCGCAGGTGGTGGTGGTGATGGATGTTAGGGTATGGTGGATTTACATGGCTCTGATACCATGTTAACAAAGTGTTTTGTAAAGCTTAGGGTAAAACAATATGTTCCACCCCTTTTATATTATTAAGAATAAATAAGAACAAAAAAATTACAATAAGACCCATAGATTAAACGTGAATTAAATAAATATAGAAATAAAAGACACATATCTAACAATGGGAACTTGTTCCCCTTCCTCCTCGGGAGAAGACCGTTGGTATATATAGTTAAACATCTTACCGATGGTTCTATTGATCGCTATAAGGCACGCCTTGTAGCTCGAGGATTTACCCAAGTTCCAGGCAAAGATTTCAGTGCTACCTTTGCCCCCGTTGCCAAGCTTACTACCGCTCGGCTTATTGTGTCTTTGGCTGCCTCCCACTCTTGGCCTCTTTATCAGATGGAGGTGAAAAATGCGTTTCTCAATGAGGACCTTCATGAAACTATTTATATGGATCCTCCTCCGGGTTTTCGGGCTGAGGGGGAGTATTCTGGGAAGGTTTATCGGCTTCGTAAGTCTTTGGTTCAATCGATTTAGTGAAGTTGTTCTTTTAACAGGGTTCACCAGGTGTCATTCTGATCACACATGTTTTATTCGACGACGTCCTGATGGTCAATGTCTCATCCTGCTTGTATATGTGGATGATATCATTATCACCGGAGATGACTCTTCAGGTATTGAGGATATAAAGAAACACCTTGGGAAATCCTTTGACGTTAAAGATCTAGGTGCACTACGATATTTTCTTGGCATTGAGGTTGCAAGACTTGTCATGGAATATCTCTGTCCCAACGGAAATATGTTTTGGATATTCTCCGTAATACTAGTATGATGGGATGTTGTCCTGCTTCTACACCTATGGATCCGAATTTCAAGTTATCATCTGAGTCAGGGGAACTCTTATTTGATCCATCCTCGTATCAGTGTCTAGTTGGTCGTCTCATCTATTTAACCAACACTAGACTTGATCTTAATTTTGCTGTAAGTGTTGTGAGCCAGTTTATGCATGCTCCTCGTACTTCTCATATAGATGTTGTTCATCATATCCTGAGGTATCTCAAAACCTGCCTAGGTCTGGGTCTCTTTTTTGCTGCTGGAAAGCAGTCTGGAATATCATGTTTTACAGATGCTGATTATGCTGGCTCCAAAATTGATAGACGGTCTACTTCCGATTTTTGCACATTTTATGGTAATCATCTTATTTCTTGGAAAAGCAAGAAACAAGCAGTTGTTTCGCGGTCTTCAGTTGAAGCTGAGTATGTGCTATGGCACAGGGCACTTGTGAACTTTAATGGATTCAGTCTATCTTGCGAGAATTAGGATTCTTTGTGACCGAGTCATCTGCATTATTTTGTGATAACAAGTCAGCGATAATGCTTGCCTCTGATTCTGTTCTTCATGAGCGCACTAAGCACATTGAGGATGATGTTCATTTCATTCGTGGGAAAGTTTGATCTGGGGTCATTGTTCCGCAATTTGTTCCTTCATCTGAACAGACAGCCGATATGTTTACTAAACCAGTTAGACCTTCTCTCTTGAAGACTTCTCTGATCAAGCTTGGGCTTTTGGATATATTCGCTCCAGCTTGAGGGGGAGTGTTGGAATATTTCGTAATATTCCCTCCGTGATTTGTCAAGATTATTTAGGATAGTTTGTAATTTGTTTCTTTAATTATTCCTAGAATCTTTTCTTTTCCTTTTTTCATTGTTTCCTTTTGTTCCTTCTTACTCTTGTATATAATATGTAACATATTGGGTTATTCAAAAAGAAAATTGATTTACCTTTAACTTCTTCTTCTCGAGTCTTTGGTGGTACATGCTTTGTCCAAGATTACAGTCCAACTCGCACAAAATTAGATAACAAAGCTGCCCGCTGCATCTTCTTAGGTTATTCACCTATGTCAAAAGGTTACAGGTGTTATGATCCTAACACTCGTCATATGTATCATTCTCTAGATGTCACTTTTCCGGAAGATACTCCATTTTTTGTAGGTCCTCAGTCTGTTTTTGATCCTCCTTCTACCGAAGTCTCTGAGGATTTAAACTCTCTTCCGCGTCCTGTTCCTCCATTTGAAC
This sequence comes from Hydrangea macrophylla, assembly GCA_033977485.1. NCBI lineage: Eukaryota > Viridiplantae > Streptophyta > Magnoliopsida > Cornales > Hydrangeaceae > Hydrangea > Hydrangea macrophylla. Next base: position 2,852,127 of record CM066990.1, on the reverse strand, counting down.
ATCCTCTAGAGACTTCTTCCTGTTAGATATATCACTTTGTTTTTTATATTATTAAAGTTAAGGGACTAGTTTGTAATTATTTTTCATTCTTATTCTTGAATAATATGTTGGAAATTATGGAAGAAAATATGGAAGATATGGGGTGTGAATCGTGTGATATGATTCCAGAATATTTTAGATTTGATAGAGATTATTCAGATTTTATATTTGATTTAAGCAAATATTATTGTAATCTTGGAGATATGATCTCCTTTGATCTTATCCATTATTCTCATCTTATCTCTCTTATGCTCACCCTGTATAAAGGGTTGAGTCTTGTAATCCTTAACTACTGAATAACATTCATACAATCTCTCTCTCTCTCTCTCTCTCTCTCTCTCTCTCTCTCTCTCTCTCTCTCTGTGTCTCTCTCTCTCTTTATTTATAAAATTCTACTTGGTATCAGAGCCTGTTGGAATATATATTTATTATAGTCAAACGTATTCACGGACTGATTAGGAATAGATTGATTGTAATTTATTATAGTTGTCTATTTCCTTTTTCTTTTCTTTCCTTTTCTTCTCTATGTTTCCTTTTTCTGTCTTTCCTAGCTTGTATATATACATACTCATTGTGAATGAATAATATCATAAAATTATTCTTCCATCTTTCTTCTTGGTATCAGAGCCAAAAACACCTAACCTTAGCCCCCACCACCAGCCGACTCCACACCCAGCCTCCTCCAGGCTCGCCGCAACTAGCCACCACCTCCAGCCCCCTCGGCGCAACCCCCCCTCACCAGCCGAGGGTCCCACAAGCCCCCCATGGCTCCGGCGCATCTCCCAACAGCCCACCGAGGCCTCTGTGCCTCCTCCGGCAGCCTCTGTGCTGTCCTCCGCCCCTCTGTGGGCCTCTCTTGCATCCTTGTGATGCGATAGAGCCTTAGTGCTCCCTCTCTTTCCTCTTTCAGGCCATCTATTGGTCTCCGGTTGCCCCATCTTTACTCCTTGTGTTCTGGGCAGCCCTCCATCTCCTCGATTTTCCAGGTATTCGTTGGTTCGTTCTTTGGTTCGGTCACTCTGATATGGCTAACACCGATAAGGTTACAGACCTCATTACTCCTACCCGTCCAGATCTGTCTCTCTCTCAACACACTCCTGCTCAATGGGTCAGTAGTGTGTTGTTGACCGGAAGGAACTTTGCTGCATGGTCCCGTTCTTTCCATCTCTATCTTGGAGGCAAAGGCAAGTCTGGATGGATTCTAGGCACTGTACCCAAACCAGCGCTCTCTGATCCTACTTTTGCTCAAGGTGATATTGATAACTGCACCATTTTGGGATGGTTATTTAACTCTATGGAAGATCGGATTTATCATATGTTCATGTTTCATGATACTGTTTCCAGCCTATGGACCTCTCTTACTCAAATGTATGCTCATGAGTGCAATAATTCTCGTATCTTCGAACTTTATCGGGATGTTGCACAGGCTTCTCAAGCTACATTAGGTCTCTCAGTTGCTGATTATTTTGGCTACCTTCAGTCCTGTTGGGAGGAACTGGCTCAGTATGAACCTCTTAGTGAATTTCCGCCTGAAGCAGCTACTATTGCTCTCCGACGCCTCAATAGCCATCACACCAACCAGTTCTTGATGGGTCTAAAACCTGAGTTCGAAGCTCTTCGGACTCAGATTTTAAACACATCCCCTATGCCCTCTTTATTTGAGGCTTTTACTACTATTGATGGAGATGAGAGACGTCGTCACTTGCTTCAACCTCCGGCTTTACCTGAGCTAACTCCAGTGCCTGATCAGATGGCTCTTGTTGCCCCGTCGGGCCCATTCACTCGTCCTCCTGGATTTGGTAACTGCCCTTTCTGCACTCACTGTGGTAATCTTGGTCACGTTAAGGATCGCTGCTTCAAACTCCATCCTGAACTTCGTGAGAAAGGTGCCCGGAATAAAGGAAAGGGTCCATCCCGCACTCCTGCTATGATTGAGACTACTCCTACTCCGGATCTTCTTTAACTCCAGACTCAGATGGGCCACCTTCAATCTCAACTAGGGGCATTACTTCAACAAGGTTCTCATTCTGGCACCACTCCCACTGCTACTTTAGCTTCAGGTACTCCTTCTACTGCACTCCATGTTGGGTCTAGCAAACCCTTGTGGATTCTAGATTCTGGTGCCAGTGATCATATAACTGGTAAGTTGTCCTTGTTTTCTTCATCTTTAGTTCTCATCTCCCAATCTGTGCGTATTGCCGACGGGTCCACTATCTATGTCAAAAGTAAAGGCAATGTTTGCCTCTCTCCTAGTATCTCTTTATCTTCTGTTCTTTATGTCCCTAGTTTTCCTTATAATCTTCTTTCAGTTAGTCGTCTTGCAAAATCTCTTAATTGTGAAATTGTGTTCTTACCCGATTGTTGTCATTTGTAGGACCGGATTTCGAAGAAGATTTTTGGCAGGGAATATGAGCGGGATGGCCTTTACTATTTTAGTGATCCACCTGGCGGGAGTTTCAGTTTGTCGTCTTCGAGTCTTCAGGCGTCTGTTTTGCCTAAATCTTCTAAGTCTTCTAGTTTTTCTTAGTCAATAAAATTGTGGTACGCCCGCTTGGGCCATGCAAACTTTCATTATCTTTGTCAACTTTTTCCATTATTAAATAAAGCCTGCCAGAAATTTAACTTCAATTGTGTAGTGTGTGAATTATCTAAGCATACTCGCTCTCATTATATACCTCGCATGCATCGTGCATCGCCTGCTTTTGATATTATCCATACTGATGTGTGGGGTCCTTCCCCAATTACTGCTATTTCTGGTTACCGTTATTATGTTACATTCATTGATGATTGTACGAGGTGTACATGGGTTTATTTGCTTAAAAAGAAATCAGAAGTTTTCTCCTTGTTTTCTAACTTCTTATAAATGGTTAAGACCCAATTTAGTACTGTGGTTCATAATCTACGTTCTGATAATGGTCGTGAATACATTACTAATGAGTTTCGGGCTGAGCTTAGTAAACAGGGTATTCTCCAGCAACTCACTTGTCCCTACACTCCAGAACAGAATAGTGTGGCGGAACGAAAGAACCGCTCCATCATGTCTGTTGTTAGGTGTCTTCTGTGTGGAATGAATGTACCCATATACTTCTGGCATCTGGCCGTTCTTACAGCCACTTTTCTTCTTAACCGGACTCCAAGTCGTGTTTTACAAGGAAATGCACCTCTGCAACTTCTTCAGTCCGACAAAACCCTCTTTCCTATCCTACCTCGAGTCTTTGGTTGTACATGCTTTGTCCAAGATCGCAGTCAAACTCGAACAAAATTAGATAACTAGGCTGTCCACTGCATCTTTTTAGGTTATTCACCTATGTCAAAAGGTTACCAGTGTTATGATCCGATTACTCGTCATATGTATCATTCTATGGATGTTACGTTTTTGGAGGATACTCCATTTTTTGCAGGTCCTCAGTTTGTTCCTGCTCCGCATCCTAATTTATCTGAAGATATTGAGTTGCTTCCCCGTCCTGTTCCTCTGTTTGAACCATCTTCGGAGACTTCCTCCTCTCTTCCTCCGGGCATTACCACCGCTCCTACTCAGGTGTATTCTCGCCGGCCTCCTGCTCAGACTCCACTTCTAACGTCTTCCCGGAACCTGGTAATGCTTCTACTCCTTTACCTACTAGACATTCCACACGGCTTCGCCGTCCTCCTAATTGTTATGGTTTTTCTGCTGGTACTAATCACCCCATTGATCAGTATGTTTCTTATCAGGGACTTTCAGATTCCGACTGCTCTTTTCTTAGTCAGGTTGACTCCACATCCATCCCTCGGTCTGTCTCTGAAGCTCTCCAGGATCCACAGTGGGTGGCTGCCATGACCTTGGAAATGGATGCCCTTCAACGTAATCAAACTTGGGAACTTGTGCCTCTCCCCCCTGGTGAGAAAACTGTTGGGTGTAAGTGGGTCTTCACTATCAAGTATCAGGCTGATGGTACTATCGAGCGCTATAAGGCACGTCTAGTGGCCAAGGGCTTTACTCAAATCCCGGGCAAGGATTTTAGCGCTACCTTTGCTCCTGTAGCCAAAATGACATCTGTTCGACTTATAATCTCTTTGGTCGCATCTCACAACTGCCCCTACATCAACTGGATGTTAAAAATGCCTTTCTGAATGGGGATTTGGATGAGACTATTTATATGGATCCTCCTCCGGGTTTTCGGGCTGAGGGGGAGTATTCAGGGAAGGTATGTCGTCTTTGAAAATCTTTATACGGACTTAAGCAATCACCCCGAGCTTGGTTCCACCGCTTTAGTGAGGTCATTTTATCTTTAGGCTTCACTCGATGCCACTATGATCACACTTATTTCACCCATCATCGACATGATGATCGGTCAGTTATTATTCTGGTATATGTTGATGATGTCATTATTACAGGGGATGATGCTCCAGGCATTACCAAAGTCAAGAAGGCCCTTAGTCAATCGTTTGATGTTAAGAACTTGGGGCCTCTTTGGTACTTTCTCGGGATAGAAGTTGCCCGTTCTCGTCAAGGTATATCACTGTCTCAACGAAAATATACTCTGGATCTCCTGCAAGATACAGGTATGATGGGATGTCGTCCTGCCTCCACTCCTATGGATCCCAATCATAAGCTGACTAATGAGTTTGGGGAACTTCTTCCCGATGCTATGGTATATCAGCGCCTTGTTGGCCGTCTTATTTACTTGACCAACACTCGACCCGACACTACATTTGCAGTCAGTGTTGTGAGTCAATTTATGCATGCTCCACGATCATCTCATCTTGATGCTATTCATCATATACTCCGGTATCTCAAGACTTGTCCGGGTCTTGGAATATTTTATTCTACAGGTACACAGTCTGGGGTGTCCTGCTTCACTGATGCTGATTATGCTGGGTCTAAGAGTGATCGTCGGTCCACATCCAGATTCTGCACTTTCTATGGGAATCATCTTCTCTCATGGAAAAGCAAGAAACAAGTTGTAGTTTCTCGTTCTTCCGCTGAGGCAGAGTATCGAGCCATGGCACAAGGAACATGTGAGCTTCTATGGGTGCGTTCTATTCTGAAAGAGTTGGGATATCCGGTTAATGGCTCATCTACGTTGTTCTGTGACAACAAGTCTGCCCTTATGCTTGCTTCTGACTCGGTTCTCCATGATTGTACTAAGCATATTGAAGTGGATGTTCATTTCATTAGAGAGAAAGTTCGGTCTGGAATCATTGTCCCAGAATTTGTGGCCTCTTCCAATCAAGCTGCTGATATGTTTACAAAGTCTGTTGGTCCCTCTCTCCTGACGTCGTCTTTGATCAAGCTGGGTCTCTGTAATGTTTTGAATTTTTTTAAGGGTATTATGGTAATTTTAGTGGTCAATGTATGGACCCATTGTGGACTTATACATTTTAATGCCTAACCTTTGGTCTTGTGGTACCACTTTGGTAATTGTTTTGGCACATGGGTGTGTATATATATATATGTTACATATTTGTATGTGTGTGTGTGAGAGGGAGACAAGAGGGGGCCCACAAGTCACCTCCCCAAACCACTCCCAAACCACTCCCAACCACCCCCAACAACTAAAGTCCCCTAGGAAGCTTCCTAGGAAGCTTCCTCCTCTCCTTCTCCCTCCCTTATATATCTTTCCCCCTCATTTTCTTTTCATTATTCTTCTCCTATCTCTATCTCTATCTCTATCTCTATCACCCTCATGTTTGGAAGAGTAAACCCCCATATTTACTTCAACCTTAAACCCTAATTTTGAGCCTCTATAACTCATTGTTGGGAGCAAACTATTAGTAGCAAAAGTGACCCTCTCTGCTAGAGCTTCCCATTGGTGTTCTTATTTTCTCCATTTGTGTTCTCTAGCTCAAGTTATGGCCTAAGGAGAGAGGATGAACTTTCTATTTTCTTGTTCTTGAAGATCTACTACTTGGGCTTTCTCAATCTCTCTTGGATTCTCTTTGCTTATACTTGTATTCTCAAGGAGAAGGTAGATTACATTATTTATATACAAATGGTATTCTATATCTAAACTTTGACATGTGATTAATTGCTATAAATAAAGGTTTTGTGGAGTAAATTATAATTCCTTCCAAATGCACATGTTTATGTGACTTTCATGTCTAGTTGTTAATTAGTTGCATAGATGCTTAAATGAGATTATGTGCTTATTTACTTAGTTGCTAATTAATAACTAAAATGTTCATATAAATTAAGTCTTGTTGCTAAGTTGAAAGCATGTTTGTGTGTTATTATTAATCCTCTAAATGGTAGAACTCATGCTTACTTTGATTATTGTCAAAGTCTTAATGTTGCTAATAAATGATGAAATTTATTGATATCATTCTTGAAATTTGACACATGCATTAGAATCGTAGAAGTCACGTGCATTGTTTCCAAGTGGGCACACCTCATAGCATAGCATGATTTGCATATGAGAAGTCCCAAAATGGGGATAAAAAGATGTGAAAAATCCGGATGTGGGTTGTGTGTGAGGACAGGGTGGACGTACCTAAGAACGTACCAAACTCCAACTTATATTCGACTAGCTATCGGAAAGTTGGTATGCTACATTCCCAGTGGGGGGTGGCTCACAGTCCGGTAACGAGGCGAGTGAACACGTATGCATAGCCCGAGGGCTCATTAGTTGAAAAGCTTAGGCATCATACATGGCACCACATCTCATTGGTAGTTATGGGATCCATCTTGTATATCTATAATGTTTTCTACTAAGCCGTCGTGCTTAATGAATCTATAAAAACTCTTTTTCAGGCGGTCTTGATAGGGGCAAGGCCCACGAGTAGCCGGATACCCTAGCCTCATGTTTTTGAAGCTCCCCACGAGAAATCATGTTCTTTTGGACTTACTTAGCATAATTCTTTTATTAAACTTGTAACAGTTGCAATTCGATATCGTTCATGTTAGACTCGAATTATGGAACTTACAAGTACTTGGGTTTAAATCCTTCCATCTATGCTAATTTGTAAGCTATGACCTAGCTTGGGCACATGTTAGCCCCTTTATGCGTTTGGTAATGTTAGTGGAGTCCTTGTATTGGAACTCTTTCACAACTTGTAATATTCTCATTGTTAATATTCGTTGTTATGTATCCGGGATCTTCGAATCCCCTATGATCTATTTATGCTTTTGAACCATTTTGACATGTCGAAAGACTTGCTGCCTAACTTATAAATTTGGACCTAACTCGAAAACTTTTAAACTCTGATTTGGTTTATACTAAGCCTATGGCTTGTACGTTGTGGGGTATATATTATTTTTAATTTCTAAAGGACCGTTCAGTCGTAAATTCTCAAACCTTGATTTCATTAAAACCTTCAATTAAACTTCTTCTTTTCTTCCACTCTTGACACTTCTTATTTCTATTCTTATAAAAACTTCTTTGAAAACCAGAGTACTGTGGGTCGACCCTACTTGACTCGTTTGGTCTCAGCGGGTTGACCTTTGATTTTTCTTTGGAATCCATTAGGATTCTTTTGTAGCTTCCGCACTATTTGGTTGGTTCACGTAGGACCTCTTCTTCTTCTTAACCTCTTTCTTTGACTCTTTGGCCCGTCCACATGTCGTGGATTTTGGGGCGTTACAGTCTCATTGATATCTTTGCTCCATCTCCAGCTTGAGGGGGAGTGTTGGAATATATATTTATTATAGTCAAACGTATTCACGGACTGATTAGGAATAGATTGATTGTAATTTATTATAGTTGTCTATTTCCTTTTTCTTTTATTTCCTTTTCTTCTCTTTGTTTCCTTTTTCTGTCTTTCCTAGCTTGTATATATACATACTCATTGTGAATGAATAATATCATAAAATTATTCTTCCATCTTTCTTCTGAGCCAATCATAGGGTTCTGGTGATTTTGCTAGTCTTCCGCTTCACAAGCGGGCAGCGACCTTGCCGCTCCGCTAGACATTAACCTTTGTCGGATTTTTTTTGTTCTTGTTATCCATTTTTTGATTCTTTATCAACACAAATTTGAGGTTGAAAGGTTTTCCAAAAAAAAAAAAGAAAAAGATGCCATTGACTTTGTTTTATTATTGTTAGAGAGAGAATAGTGTTAGAGAGAGAGAGAGAGAGAGAGAGAGAGAGAAAAGAAAAAAATTTATTATGTGATGAAGTAGAATTACTTCATTTCATTCAACTCCATTTCTCTTAGTTTTCCATGCATGGTCCATGCTTTAGGTAGCAAAAATGGCTTCTTCAGAAATCGCGTCGGACTCGAATGAACAGAACAGTTCTGGACAAATTCACAACGAAGTAGAAGAAAGAAGCATAGGAAAGTAATTGATGTCTTCGGTGCTTCGGCTAACGGAGATTTCGAGAAACTTCGAAAGTTCGTTGAAGATGTGTTCATGAAGAAAAACACAAAAAAAAAAATTGTTGGGGGTCTAACATGGGTGTCTGCTTCTAAAATGATTTCAGATATGCCCAACATTTTTAAGAACATTACAAATCAGCCCCTAAAAATTTTTGGAATTTGCAAATCTGCCCCATATTTAAAAAAAATGACATTTTTGCCCCAAAATTTTCAGAAATTACAAATTAGTCCTAAATTTTTCAAAATTTTAGATTTTTTTAAGCCATGTTTGGATTTGGGCTTTAATGGGATTTTGTTTTAATGTCTTCCAAACGTTAGTCTTCGTGTTCACTCCCACCTTCAGTTTGAGGGGGAGAATATAAGGAGACAGGACCGGGTGACGGGACCCTCGAGGAGGAGGCCTGCTATATCACACAGGCGACGAGACCACCCGAAGAGGACCCGCTACACCGCACGAATTGGTGTTTTGAACACATGTCACCTCTTCGACTTGAGGGGGAGTGTTGAAGACAAGACAATTACCTCTATTTATATGTCATACGATGGATTATTCCGTGGTCACATCTCACATTTCTCCATGTGATCTTGGAGCTTTGGATGTTTGTATAACAAGACCACCTAAGAGGAGCCTCACGTGGACCACCCAAGAAGGGGTTGCACGTGGACGAGAGACTACCTAAGAGGGGCCGCTGCAACAGTCTACAAGGTGGAGTTTTAGAGATGATAGTTCGGTATAAGATTGTCTTCCATATTCGTGTGCAAGTTGGACACTTGAACAAGTATCCATGTGCCAACTTGAGGGGGAGTGTTGGAAATTATGGAAGAAAATATGGAAGATATGGGGTGTGAATCGTGTGATATGATTCCATAATATTTTAGATTTGATAGAGATTATTCAGATTTTATATATGATTTAAGCTGATATTATTGTAATCTTAGAAATATGATCTCCTTTGATCTTATCCATTATTCTCATCTTATCTCTGTTATGCTCACCCTCTACAAAGGGTTGAATCTTGTAATCCTTAACTACTGAATAACATTCATATAATCTCTCTCTCTCTTTATTTATAAAATTCTACTTAATATATAAGGGTTGTCAACCCTAAGCTTTTGGATTAATCTCTGTTGTCAAACTTAACATGGTATCAGAGCCACCACAACCCTAACCCTAACCACCACCTGCGCCGACGCACCACTACCAATATGACCTGAGCACTATTCATCGACACTGTTCATGGCACTGTTCATCGCTACTGTTCACGTTACAATTCATCGCTACTGTTTATCGCATTTTTTTCCACTTTCATATAGTCATCAACCACTCCTATTTTGATTGAAGTTTCTTCTCTCGTCTTTTTTTTTTTTTGGGTTCTTCTATGGCCTATTGATCAGTGATTATTTACTGGCATCCTATATGGTGGTCTGATTTCTGTTGGTGTGCTACGTATCCGTTGGCCCTTTTTTTTTTTTTTTTCCAGTTTTTTCCGTTGCGGGTATCATTTTTTTTGTGTTGATTCACGATGACGGATCCTGCCAAATCCAACGTGAATACACAGTTGCTTTCGGATGAACATGATATTGTTGCATCCGCCGATAGCCTAAATGTTAAACTTACTACATCACTTTTCAATGGCCAAAACTACCTAGCATGGTCCGGATCTGTGATTATGTCTCTCAAAGGCAGAGGGAAGATGTGGTATATCAACGGCAAAATTAAAGCACCTACCACCGAGGATGCCTCTTATAACAAGTGGGAGATGGAGAACTCCACTGTCATGACGTGGCTTTGCCACTCTATGATTCCTGAGATCGCGGAAGGTTTTTTGGACATAGCGACTGCCCAAGATATTTGGGAGACCATGGCCAACACTTATTTGCGCAAGGGCAATTCTGCGCAGTTTTTTGAGTTATGGAGGTCGATTGGTAGATCTAACCAGGGGGAGAAGAGTGTTTTTGCAGTACTTCACATCTCTATCCACCAATTGGAAACGTTTGGATAAGCTGTTGGACTACAAGCCAGTTTTCAGCTGATTCTGTGGCTTATCATAAACTTTTTGCTGAGGAGAGGATTTTTAGCTCCTAGGGGGACTTCACTCTGATTTGGATCCAGTTTGCAGTCGGGTTCTGGGAATGGAGCGAACTGCTCTCTCTTCAATTCCTCAGAAGGATGAGAATCGTGGTCGTGACACCGCTAGTGAGTTTGGTTCTTCGGATAAAATCTAAGCAGTTTTATGATTATTGTAATACCAAATTTCACACCAACGAGAAATGCTATAAGCTTCATGGTTATCCCCAAGTGGGTCGCGGGGGTCGTTCTGGGTCGTCTAGGGGTCGTGGAGGAAGGTTTAATGGCAGAAATTCTCATGCTCATCATTCTACAGCAGTCGATCTTACAGCTCCAGCTCCAATTGATCAGTCACCTCCTACTGTTTCTCCACCTATGTTTACTGCCTCTGAGGTGCCTATTGTCTCGCCGTACTTCTGCTACCTCTGCCCCGGCTACATCTACAGGTGCTTCTTCCTCATTTGCATAGACAGGTAACTTAGTCACTTCTACTTGAGCATGCCTATTCCATTTGTCTTTTCCTTGGAATATTGACTCGAGTGCTTCCGACCATATGTCTAGCTCTTCTGATTTGTTTTCTGTATATACTCCTCATTCAGGTCCAGATAAAGTTCGCATTGTAGATGGCACTTTTTCTTCTGTTACAGGGAAGGGTGTCATTCATGCCTCCCCTATTGCCTCTGTCATCGGTACTACATGTTCCCAGTTTTACTTCTAATCTCTTATCTATTAGTCGTATAACTCGTGATTTGAATTACAGTATAACTTTTTCCCCTTCTCATTGTGTCTTTCAGGATATTACCACAAGGAGGACGATTGGTAGTGGTAGAGAGGAGAATGGCCTTTACCTTCTGGATGCAGGAAGCAAAGGAGCTCATCACACATCAGTTACTGAGAATAAGTCTGAAGACATTTGGTTATTACATAGGAGATTAGGACATCCGTCTTTTCATCTACTTAAGCATATGTTTCCTTCTTTAGTCAATAAACCTGTTTCTAAGTTTTTTTGTGAACATTGTAAACTTGGTAAACACCATCAGACGTCTTTTGCTCCGAGCTTAATAAAGGTTTAACTCTTTTTCCTTAGTTCATTCTGATGTGTGGGGTCCTTCTCGTATGTTATTTTTATTGATGATCATTCACGCACTACATGGCTTTATTTGATCAAAGAAAAGACTGAAGTGTTTTCTATTTTCAAATCTTTCTATGCAATGATTTTAACTCAATTTGGGACAGGTACAAAAGTTTTACGTTTCGATCAAGGGGGTGAGTATATTGACTCGGGTCTAGGTGAATTTTTTACTTCAAAGGGCATTTTACATCAGACCTCTTGCACTGATACTCCGCAACAAAATGGAGTTGCGGAACGCAAGAATCGTCATTTGCTAGATGCTGCCCGCTCTTTGATGTTCACTGCTAATGCTCCCAATCCATACTGGGGTGACGTTGTCATAACAACAGCTTACCTCATTAATCGTCTCCCTACCCAGGTTCTTGATAAAAAGACTCCTATTGATCTTGTATCTCATTCCTCTTCCAGTTTGTCTATCCCTTCTCGTGTCTTTGGTTGTGTGTGTTTTGTCCACAACCACTCTCCTATTCCTCTTCCACTGCTGTCATCTTCAACTGGTGATGTCTCTGATAACTCTCCAGGTAACACTTATAACTTTATTTCTCTAAAGTCTGATGGTCTTGATGTTCCTATTGCTGTTAGAAAGGGTGTTAGATCTTGTACTCAACACCCTATATCTAACTTTATGTCCTATTCTCACTTGTCTCCAACTTATCGTTCCTTTCTTTCAAATATTGCCTCAGTGTCTATTCCTAATCATGTCCAGGATGCTCTCGGTGATCCCAAGTAGAGACATGTCATGGATGAAGAGATGAAAGCTCTCCATAAGAATGGCACTTGGGAGTTGACTAAGTTACCTATGGGCAAAAGAACAGTGGGGTGTAAGTGGGTGTATGCCGTGAAGCACAGAGCATATGGTACAGTTGAAAGGTTTAAAACCCGCCTGGTTGCTAAGGGTTTCACTCAAACCTATGGAGTGGACTACCAGGAGACTTCTGCTCCAGTTGCTAAGATGAACTCTATCAGGATCATTTTATCTCTTGCAGCCAACTGTGATTGGCCACTTCACCAATTTGATGTGAAGAACACATTCTTACATGGCAATTTGGAAGAAGAGGTGTGCATGGATATCCCTCCTGGATTTGAGGGCTCGGAGACAGTAGGTAAGGTATGTAGGCTCAGGAAGTCATTGTATGGCCTCAAACAGTCCCCAAGAGCGTGGTTTGAGAGATTTACTCATGCTATGTGTAGATACGGGTTCAAACAAAGCCAAGCTGATCATACCTTGTTCATCAAGCACTCTTTGCAAGGTAAGACTATTGCACTTATTGTGTACATGGATGACATTGTTCTCACAGGTGATGATTTGGAGGAAATGCAGTGACTAAAGGAGTATATGGCAAGGGAGTTTGAAATAAAAAGATCTAGGGGAGTTTAAGTACTTTCTGGGAGTTGAAGTGGCCAGGTCTAAGCATGAAATCTCCATCTCTCAAAGAAAGTATGTCCTGGATCTCTTGAGTGAAACAGGTATGCTTGGAAGTAGAGCATGTGATACTCCTAGAGAACCAAACCAGAAATTGAGTGATGAAAAAGGTGGGAAAATGGTAGACAGGGGGAGATATCAGAGACTTGTAGGGAAGCTCATCTATCTTTCTTATACTCGTCCTGATATTACATTTGTTGTAAGTGTAGTAAGTGCATGCTCCTTATGAGACACATATGGATGCAGTTTACAAGACCTTGAGATATCTTATGTCTGCTCCGGGAAAGGGTTTATTTTTTGGTAAGCATGATCATTTCATAATAGAAGCATACACTGACGCTGATTGCGCAGGCTCCGTGACCGACAGAAGGTCCACTTCAGGGTATTGCACATTTGTGGGAAGTAACCTTGTTACGTGGAGAAGTAAGAAACATAATGTTGTGGCAAGGTCTACTGCAGAGGCTGAATTAGAGCAATGGCTCAAGGTGTGTGTGAACTTCTATGGATAAAATTGCTATTGAAGGACTTGAAGATCGGGTATGAGGATTCCATGAAGTTGTACTGATATAGTAAGTCTGCAAGTAGTATTTTACATAACCCGGTCCAGCATGACAGGACTAAACATATTGAGATTGATAGGCACTTCATTAAAGAAAACCTCAACAATGGAACAATTTGCACTCCTTTTATGAAGAGTAGTGAACAACTTGATGATGTTCTTACTAAAGGGGTTGGGGTTAGACAGTTCCGTGATATGCTTAACAAGCTGGGATTGAGAGATATCTTCGCACTAGCTTGAGGAGGAGTGTTAGATATATCACTTTGTTTTTTTATATTAATAGAGTTAAGGGACTAGTTTGTAATTATTTTTCCTTATTATTCAAGGGACTAATTTGTAATTATTTTTCCTTCTTATTCTTGAATAATATATAAGGGTGTGACACATTTGTCAACCCTAAGCTTTTAGATTAATCTCTGTTGTCAAACTTAACACTTCCAACCTTCCTCCGATCATCACTACTGCTCCTACTCAGGTGTACTCTTGTCGGCCTCCTGCTCAGACTCCACTTCCAATATCTTCATCGGAATCTGGTAATGTTTCTACTCCTTTACCTTCTGTTTCATCTAGATATCCCTCTAGACTTTGTCGCCCTCCTAATCGTTATGGTATTTTTGCTAGTACTAATCACCCCATTGATCAGTATGTGTCTTACCAGGGACTCTCAGATTCCTATTGCTCTTTTCTTAGTCAGGTTGACTCCACATCTATCCCTCGGTCTGTCTCTGAAGCCCTCCAGGATCCACAGTGGGTGGCTGCCATGACCTTGGAAACGGATGCTCTTCAACGTAATCAGACTTGGGAACTTGTGCCTCTTGCCCCTATTGAGAAAATTGTTGGGTGTAAGTGGGTCTTCACTATCAAGTATCAAGCTGATGGTACTATTGAGCGATATAAGGCACGTCTAGTGGCCAAGGGCTTTACTCAAATCCCGAGCAAGGATTTTAGTGCTACCATTGCTCCTGTAGCCAAATTGACATATGTTCGGCTTATAATCTCTTTGGCTACATCTCACAACTGGCCCCTGCATCAAATGGATGTTAAAAATGCCTTCATAAATGGGGATTTAGATGAGATTATTTATATGGATCCTCCACCGGGTTTTCGGGCTGAGGGGGAGTATTTAGGGAAGGTATGTCGTCTTCGTAAATCTTTATATGGACTTAAGCAATCTCCCCGAGCTTGGTTCAACCGCTTTAGTGAGGTGATTTTATCTTTAGGTTTCACTCGGTGCCACTCTGATCACACTTGTTTCACCCATCATCAACCATCATCAACTTGATGGCCAGACAGTTATTATTCTGGTGTATGTTGATGATATCATTATTACAGGGGATGATGCTCCGGGCATTACCAAAGTCAAGAAGGCTCTTAGTCAATCTTTTAATGTTAAGGACTTGGGTCCTCTTCGATACTTTCTCGGGATAGAAGTTGCTCGCTCTCGTCGAGGTGTATCACTGTCTCAATGAAAGTACACTTTGGATCTTTTGCAAGATACAGGTACGATGGGATATCATCCTGCCTCCACTCCTATGGATCCCAATCATAAGTTGTCTAATGAGTCTGGGGAACTTCTTCCTGATGCAGTATATCAGCGCCTTGTTGGTCGTTTTATCTACTTGACTAACACTCCGCCCAACATTATATTTGCAGTGAGTGTTGTGAGTCAATTTATGCATGCTCCACGGTCATCTCATCTTGATGTTGTTCATCATATACTCCGGTATCTCAAGACTTGTCCGGGTCTTGGATTATTTTATTCAATGAGAACACAGTCTGGAGTGTCATGTTTCACTGATGCTGATTATGCTGGGTCTAAGAGTGATCGTCGTTCCGCATCCGGATTCTGCACTTTCTATGGGCATCATCTTCTCTCATGGAAAAGCAAGAAACAAGCTGTAGTTTCTCATTCTTCCGCTGAGGCAGGGTATCGGGCCATGGCACAGGGAACATGTGAGCTTCTATGGGTGCGTTCTATTCTAAAAGAGTTGGGTTATCCGATTAATGGCTCATCTACGTTGTTCTGTGATAACAAATCTGCCCTTATGCTTGCTTCTGACTCGGTTCTCTATGAGCGTACTAAGCATATTGAAGTGGATGTTCATTTCATTAGAGAGAAAGTTCGTTTTGGAATCATTGTCCTAGAGTTGGTGCCCTCTTCTAATCAAGCTGCCGATATGTTTACAAAGTCTGTCGGTCCCTCTCTCCTGAAGTCGTCTCTGAACAAGCTGGGTCTAATTGATATCTTTGCTCCATCTCCAGATTGAGGGGGAGTGTTGGAATTTATTTATTCATTATGGTCAAACTCAATTACGGATTGATTAGGATTAGATTAATTGTAACTGATTATAATTGTCTATTTCCTTTCTTTTCTTTATTTCCTTTTCTGTTCTTTTCTTTTCTTGTTTTCTTAGCTTGTATATATACATACACATTGTGAATGAATAAAACTATCAATTTATTCTTCCATCTTTCTTTCTTCTCGAACTACATGGAGGTTATGTGAAAACAGCCCTTACCTCTGTGTCCGGGAGGTAAATAGTACTTAAACCTAAATTTAAATATAGAAGTGTAATAACCAAACCAAACCAAACCAAGCCTTGTGTCCCAATCAATTGGGGTCGATTGTATGAATTCTTTTTCTCCATTTTGCAGTATCAAGAGCTATATGCTCATTTAAATTATTTATATTCATATCTTGTTGCACATGGCCGAACCATCTAAGTCTATTCTCCCTCAACTTCCTCAATCTGTGACACTCCTATAGTCTCTCGAATGTACTCATTTCTAATTCTATCTTCCTAGTCTTACCACACATCCATCTTAGCATCCTCATCTCAGCTACGCTCATTTTGCTAATGTGTTGTTTCTTAGTTGCCCAACACTCATGTCATGTAGACCATAGCTGGCCTAATAGCTGTCCTATAAAATATAGAAGTGTAATATACTATAAAATCTTGGATGCAAAATGGTCTTCCCCCGAAAGAGGTACAAAGTAAGCCCACTTTCCAAGAGAGAGAGAAAGTAGTTGCTCACTGTCAGCCCCATCTAGCTTGTTGACAGCCTCCACAAAACACTCATGGAGCTCAGGAGTCCATCTCATTCTTGGCTTGTGCACTATGGTAGAGCCAGGAGAGGGTTGACTTGACTGAATACCGACAAGTGGAGAGAGAAAGTGATAACTCTGATTCAATGTCGGTTCCTTGGCTGCTTCATACGAAAGTTGAGGTGCTTCATATATGTCCTAAGTAGGATATATCATACAAGGAAAAACAAAAGGGCATTCAAAACAAGGTTTGAGTATAAGGGCAGCTAGTGATTGCAAGTAAAAATAACACTAAACATCAAATATAATTGATAACGATTCCATTACCCAAGACTAAAAGGCTCTGTTTGGTTTGCAGATTTAGAGAATGAAAAGCAAAAGGAATGTAAAACAAGAAGGAAAATCAGTTCCCTTTTGTTTTCCCTTGTGTTATCCTCTGTTCTTAAATAACATTTCAAATTTAAGATATTCAAATATGATTCTAACTTGAGAAAAAGGGAGGCAAATGACTCACAAAATTCAAATTTTTATTTATTTATTTCCCACTATATTTTCTTTTTCCTTCCTATTTTCCTTTATAACCAAACAAAGAAAAGTGTTTTCCTTTCCTTTCTCTTACTAACCCATGAACCAAACAGAGCATAAAAAGTGCTTAGAGTTGGAAAAGAATTGCAATTAAATAGCAAGACATTTCAAGTGTTAGTTCCAAATTTATGTGGTTAAATGCCAGCAAGAGTGCACTTACTTCCAGCCGCGGAATTTCTCCATTTTCTCCCATAGCTATGTCAAGCTCATCAGACAAAAACTGCAACTCCAATTGCTCCATGAGCAGTAAACTGTGACTGGCACAATTCATACCATCAATGCTACCATCTGAAGCATCTCCAGGCAAATTAAGGAAGTCTTTCGTAAACTCCTCAGAAAGGCCCAAATCATATCGACTCCTCGAATCCCCAATAAATGGAAATTTTGCAGGTCCAATAGCAGAATTGGGTTGGTTGTGTGTTGCAGGATGTGGAAGAAATGGAAGGTTTCCGAGCTGCCGATGAGTTTCTGAGCTCGATGAAGATGATAAGTATAAACTGGTACAGAACACAGAAGAACGGGAAAACATGCTCTTAGAATCTTGAACATGTGAATTATGAATCAAAGATATCTTCTGGGGATGGAGGAAACTGGGGGAACCATGAAGATCAATCGGCGTATTAGGGGATGAGCATGAAGATAAAAATTCACCAGCTAAAAAACCTTGACATTCTAGATCAACACTCGATAAACTGCAAATCGAAGATAAGGTAGTACCAGAAGTATGTGACACTCCTTTGACTCCCTCACTCTGTTTTACAGATACAATACTATGACAATTCATGGTCTTATATGACAGCACCACACTTCCATCCACCCTATCAAGCTGAGATCTGCAGAATGCCACAGTTCTGCATTAGACATTCAGGCAATGAAATCTCAGAACTCAGTGTGATTATATCTATAGACATAGATAACAAAGTAACTACATGCAATCAGCAAAGTTCTAAAACCTACCCGGGGGTTCCAATGCCGTATCATGTCAAATTTCAATTGCAATCAAGAATGCTTCAACACTTCTCTCTACATTGACAACACGTACTTGGTCCATTTCACAATCTGGGAATATTGGTTTATTAGTCTATAGATATGAACTTCAAACTAACCCATGATGATAGATGCAGGAGGCTATCCATCAACTAGATCATCTCAATGGGTCCAATATATGTACAGAAACTCGTTCTTAGGTATAAAACCTGGAAAAGACATCGCCAACATTAGTTGTGTAGAATTTGGTACAGCCACAAAGAACTGTAAGCACATAAAATTAGCAAGCCTTCTTGCTTGGCAGAACCATTCACGCCCCATGCAGATGGATTGGGTCATTTGTATCACTGGATACTCAAGCGGACTTCATCTGGAATAATAATAGGGTTGTGTTGAACTTCTGGTTAAGGCTAAATCCATCATCAATCAGATTAGCCGGTTATACCTACCCACCCAATCAACCCTTGGATAAATGCAAACCCACGTATCACCTCACATCCCTTTAGGTGCCCCTAATGATATACCCGTCTAGTTGGTAACACTTGCAATACGTAAATTATGTAGCACTTAAGAAGCCTAATTAAATTGTAATTAAGGAGATTATTAAATAAAATAATATCACACATTACTCTACTTCATGATAGATAATATATTTACATGTCTAGGAACGTGTCTGTGTATCCCTTCCTAACTATTGGACACATATCATGCCGAGTCCCACTATTCTAAGATTTAGAGTTTAGAGAAGTCACACACCTAGACATGCACCGCACGGTTCGCACCCAACATGCCTATCCGAGTCCATGTGATATTGCCACTGGTTCACATCATAAAACTCATTGATCTCAATGATATCAGATGTATACCTAGAGGTCTCAATATAGATTTGCAAGGTTCAAATCAGTTTAGCAATTTCTCCACATCCTAGCTATGCTAGAGATCATAATGTGTGTGGTCAATAATGAGAACAAAGGTGACTACAACCAAAGCAACGAAAACTTGGATTTAAGCCACTTCATAAGAAGACAAAACATACTGTGCAGAGCTGAGTCAGCGATTCAATTTAAGAAGTTAGTGAGATAAAAACTTATCTCTGTGGACTTTGTTACAATGGAATCAAACATTGCAATAAACCATAAGAGAAAAAATACAATGATTTCAACAAATAAACAATCTTTGTCGTGAATGACTCAAAAAGTATCAAAAATCCCGTTAGAAAACATCAATCTACCACAAAAGACATCCAATAGTCTTTAAAAGTTGTGGACATTCGAGCAAAAGATGGAGAAGTGGCTCAAAATATGAAGTTAGGTCCTCGTCTTATCTTGCCATCATCTACTTCACGCTCTGAGATGGTAAGAATCATGCTTTGAGGAAACTTTGCCTTATGTTGTTTCTCCTAGTTCACCACATCAAACAACAATGGCAGTGTTAAAATGTGTTAAGTTAAATTAATAGTTATTTCATTTTTTATTAGCTTAAGGGCTTTATTGTAATTCTCTCTTATTAATGTAATTAATAAAACAAGGGAATGACAGAGGTCAAACCCTAAGATCCTTTTACCAAAAAGTGACAGGCAGATAGGGAATGAACCATTGCTTTGCCACAATTTTTAACTGCGAGTAGTAAAGCATTACCAGAAGTGCTATGGCAGGCATTTAAGACAGTATAATTAACTCAACAATTAATTACGGTATCACTGAAGTTTAACACCAAAGCAAGTTTTGTGAGTTAATTGATATTGATGAAAAGTTGAATTGTTCAAGTAAAATAATCTTCATGACAGCATTGGACATGTCTTGACGAAGAGTTAGTTGCCTGAAGCAACGTAGGCACGTCGATCACACCCAAAATACTGACTTTGATGATGATATTTAGACTTACTCATAGTTTTATTTTATTTTATTTTATTTTTTTTCGCGTGGTTCATAGCAATGAGAATTAAACCCTTAACCCCACCCCTCCCAACAAATGCCATGCCATCACTTCACCATTGCACTACAAAGATGGAAATATTAAATAGTGTAGCAAACTAATAGAAGAAAGTAATGTCTTGATTTTATTCCACTAGTATGTACAATATTTATACAACTAAGAGAGGAAAAAGAAAAGGAAAGAAAAAACTAAGAAGGAAAATCACAGATAAGATCAAATCTGACAAATCCTAATTAGCATAAATAACGTGATCCGTAAATCATGACAACATAAATTCCGATAATTCCAACACTCCCCCTCAAGCTGGAGCGAATACATCCATGAGGCCAAGCTTGACAACAGAGGACTTCAAAAGAGAAGGTCCAACAGACTTAGTAAACACATCGGCTGTCTAATCTGAAGAAGGAACAAAACATTGAGTAATAATCCCAGCACGAACTTTCTCACGGATAAAATGAATGTCGACTTCAATATGCTTGGTACGCTCATGAAGAACAGAATCGGAAGCAAGCATAATAGCAGACTTATTGTCACAAAACAGTGTAGAGGGCTCACTCACAGGGAATCCTAATTCTTGTACAAGGGATCTGAGCCATAAAAGTTCACAGGAGCCTTGTGCCATAGCACGATATTCAGCTTCAGCTGGCTTCAGCTGATGATCTTGAAACAACTACTTGTTTCTTGCTTTTCCAAGAGATAAGGTG
This sequence comes from Hydrangea macrophylla, assembly GCA_033977485.1. NCBI lineage: Eukaryota > Viridiplantae > Streptophyta > Magnoliopsida > Cornales > Hydrangeaceae > Hydrangea > Hydrangea macrophylla. The sequence continues at coordinate 2,831,355 of CM066990.1, read as the reverse complement.
TTTACCATAGAAGGTACAGAAACCTGAAGTTGAATGTCTATCACTCTTGGAACCAGCATAGTCGGCATCCGTAAAGCATGAGACCCTAGATTGATTTCCTGCAGTAAAGAAAAGACCCAACCCCGGACAAGATTTTAAATACCGAAGAATATGGTGAACTGCGTCCATATGAGAAGTACGTGAGGGGCATGCATAAACTGACTCACAACGCTAACAGCAAATGTGAGATCAGGTCGTGTGTTGGTCAAATAAATAAGACGACCAACCAAACGCTGATAAGAAGATGGATCAGGCAAAAGCACTCCTGACTCAGATGATAGTTTGAGATTCGGGTCCATAGGTATAGAAGTAGGGCGACACCCAATCTTACCTGTATCAATAAGGAGATCCAATATGTACTTCCTTTGGGTCATCGAGATCCCATGACGAGACCGGGCAATCTCAATACCAAGGAAATATCGAAGGAGACCCAAATCTTTAACATCAAAACGGTTCCAAGTTTCTTCTTTACCCTTATGATTCCTATAGTGTCATCACCAGTAATAATAATATCATCAACATAGACAGATAAAATGATACATCGACCATCCGGACGACGTCTAATGAAGCAAGTGTGATCGGAATGGCATCTGGTGAATCCAATAGATAGAACCACATCACTAAAGCGACTGAACCATGCCCGAGGAGACTGTTTCAACCCATAAAGTGACTTATGCAATCAACAAACTTTCCCCGAATACTCCCCCTCAACCCGAAAACCCGGAGGGGGTCCATATAAATAGTCTCCTGAAGATCCCCATTCAAAAACGTATTTTTGACGTCAATTCGATGAAGAGGCCAAGAGTAGGAGGCAGCCAAAGAAATAATAAGGCGAGCAGTAGTGAGCTTAGCCACGGGAGCAAAGGTGGCATTGAAATCTTTGCCTGGAATTTGGGTAAATCCTTCGGCAACCAGCCTAGCTTTATAACGATCAATAAAGCCATCAGGAAGATACTTAATGGTGAAAACCCATTTGCACCCAACTGTCTTTTCCCCCGGAGGGAGAGAAACAAGCTCCCAAGTGTTGTTTTGCTGAAGAGCATCCATTTCTGCTTGCATGGCTTTGGCCCAGTGTGAATTCTAGAGAGCCTCAGATACAGACCGGGGAATCGAAATGGAATCAACCTGACTAAGAAAAGTATGGTAGGGACTTGAAAGAGCAGAATAAGATATATACTGGGAAAGAGGGTGATTAGTAGAACAAGAGTAACCATACCGATTTACCGGGCGAGAAACACGGGTGGATCGTCTTAATGGTGGAGAAGAAGGAGGACTTGGACCAGAGAAGTATCGGGTAGCGGAGCATGAGCCTATGGACGTCGAGAGTAACGGAATTCAGGGGAAGATATGATAACTGGTGGTAGGGAAACCACAGGAGTAGGAGAGTCAAAAACAGGAATAGGACGGGGAAGTAGAAGATGAACTGGGTAAAACAGACGCTTGCAGACTGGAAGACACAGGTGGTGGTGGTGGTTCCCCGAAGAAATAAAGTCCATCACACTCATGGCCTGTACCAAAAATCTTCTTCGAAGTCAGGTCCAGCAAGAGACAACAATAGGGTAAGAAAATGACAGCATAATTATAACTCTTGGCAAGACGACTAACAGACAAGAGATTAAGGGAGAAATGAGGGACATGAAGAACAGAGGACAGAGTAATATCGGAGGATAAACATACGTCACCCTGACTATGGACACGAGTGATTGACCCATCAGCGATACTCACAGTTTGGTTAACAGGTATAAGAGGGGTCAAAAAAGTGACAACTCACCGGTTATGTGATCAGTGGCTCCCGAGTCCAGAACCCACCTTGGAGATCCTGACTTAACCTGTAGAGCAGTGGAAGTACCTGTAGCAAGGGTGGCAGCGGAAGAGGAGCCAGGTTGGGCATACTGAAGAAGAGAGCCAAGTTGAGTCTGAATCTGACCAATCTGGAACTGAAGCAAACTCTGATTCTGATGAAGTTTACCAATATCCGGAGTAGCAGAGTCAGGGGCAGAATTAGCTATGGCAGCAACGCGGGAAGATCCAGGATTGCGCCACAACCATACTATTTCTTCAACTCAGGATGAAGTTTAAAACACCGGTCTTTGGTATGACCAACAACATTACAATACTTACAAATAGGTGGTGGCCGACCACCGTGGCGAGCTCCAGAATTAGCTGCAAAGGCCATCTGATCAGGAACAGGAGCAGGAGAAGCCAGAATCAAGCGTCGTCGACGCTCATCACCATCAATCGTAGCAAAGGCCTCATAAAGAGAAGGCATAGGGGATGTGTTTAAAATCTAAGTGCGTAGAAATTCAAACTCTGATTTCAAACCCATCAAGAACTGATAAGTGTGTAAACGATCAAGTCGTTGAATAATAACAGTAGCGGCTTCAGCAGCAATATCATCAAGAGGCTCATACTGAGCTAACTCCTCCCAGCGGTACTGAAGATAGCTGAAAAAATCAGAGACACTAAGCCGGAGAGAGTCCTGGGAGGCATGAGAGACCTCCCGATAAAGCTGATAAATACGGGACTTATTTCGCTTATGTGCATACATCTTGGTCAGTGCATTCCAAAGACCATGAATAGATGTGTGATACATAAACATCTGATAGATACGAGTTTCCATAGAATTAAAAAACCAGCCTAAGATAGCACAATTATCCATAGTCCATTGATCGAATGTGGGATCAGTAGCAGCAGGCTTAGGCATTGTGCCAAATAGCCAATTAGTCTTTCCTTTGGCATTGTTAGAATATATTAGTTTAGACATAAACATAAGGGCAATATTGTAATTTGCATTCTCTTTCTTTCTCTTTAATATATATATGTGTGTTGGCTAACCTAAAAGGTTAGACCTTCACTTTCTCACAAGATGGTATCAGAGCCAGGTTTGATCCACCACCACCATCCACCATCATCCACCACCTAGCCACCATCCACCACCTAGCCGCAGCCCTCTCATACTCCCATACCCTAGCCGAAGCCACCAATCTCCATCCCATACCTAGCCGAGCCCCCCCCCCCCCCCCCCCCTACTGCCAGAAAACCCTACCCGAGAACCCCCAACCCTAGCCGCAGCTTCCCCTACCCTATCTACCCTAGCCGAAGCCACCCCACTGACCAGAAATCCTACCCGAGACCCCCCATGCCCTAGCCTCAACCCCTCCTAACCTTTCTATCCTAGCTGCAGCCAACCCTTCCTACCCCACACCTAGCCGAGATCCCCATGCCTTAGCCGCAGCTTTCCTATGCCAATTTTTTTTTTTACACAGTTTTTCTATGAGGATTTCATCTATATTCGCTCCCAGCAGTCCTTTTGTCTGATGTGTTTCGTTTATATGGTTTTGTTGATGTTGCTTGTTGTTCGTTGATACTTGTCCAAGTCTTATTATTCGTATCCAACTCCTCATTTATATGGCGGCTTCCGGTTCTACTCTGTCTGGGTCTCATTCATCGTCTGACATCATCAATATGCAAATTATAACCACCAAATTAAATGGATCCAACTATTTGTTGTGGGCTCAGGCTATGAAGGTCGCGTTAGGTGGGAGGAAGAAATTAAAATATATTGAGTCTACCGCCCCGTCTAAGGATAGTAAAGATTACTATGATTGGGTCTCTGATAATTATCTGGTAATGTCGTGGTTATGGAATAGTATGGATCCCACCATCTCTTCCAGTGTTATGTTTTTGCCCACAGCTAAAGCTATTTGGGAATCTATTCGTGAATCTTTTTCTATGGAAAAGAATGTTTCTCGAGTTTATGAAGTCTATCAGAATCTGTTTCTACTTCAGTAGGGGGATAAATCTATTAGTGAGTATTATAGCAAGTTCAAGGGTCTGATGGATGAGATTGATCAATATCATCCCCTTACTAGTGATATTGAGATTATCTCGTGAGGAGTTCTATGTCTCTAATTTTTTATCGGGTTTACACTCTAACCTTCAGACTGTTAAAGCCAATATTTTAGCTGGTGATGGGAGTATTCCCTCATTGGGTAATGTTTATTCTCGGATACTTCGTGCTGGTTCTGAGACTTCTGAGACTCCTAGCAAAGATAATTCTGCACTTGTTACTAGTTTAGGCTCCCGTGGTGGATTTCGTGGACGTGGGTATTCTCCCTCTTATAATAGAGGTCGTGGTGGACGTGGTTCTTCCGCCCCCGTCGTCTCTGGTTCTCGCGGACGTGGTGGTTATTCCCCTCGTGGTCGAGGTTTTGGTCGTGGTCGTGGTTCTCTTTATTGTACACATTGTGGAGGGGACAATCATACTGTGGACCGTTGTTATGATCTACATGGCAAACCGTGGGAAAACTCTTCTACTCAAGCCTTGTTCTCTGATAATCCTACGAGTTCTCCTCACGATGCTACTCAGTCTACTCCACCAGCTGGGCCATCTTCAAATGAGTCTATCACCCTATCCCGTGATGAGTACAATGCCTTAGTTCAACATCAACACCCGATGTCTCTATCTTCTTCTGCAGGGTTTGCAAACTCAGGTAATATTGCATGTTTGTCATCTTCTACTCATTCTCCATGGGTTATAGACTCGGGAGCTTCAAATCATATGACTAGTAAGTCCCAAATCTTTTCCCAGTTATTTAGTCCATCTACACAGTCATCAGTTGTGTTAGCTGATGGCCGGTCTTGTCCTATTATGGGTCATGGGTCCGTATCTGCTACTTCATCTCTCACCTTGTCTCCTGTTAATTACATTCCTGATTTTCCGTTTAGTCTTTTATCTGTTAGTCAACTCACTAAGTCTCTCAATTGTTCTGTAACATTTTATCCCTCTCATTGTGTTTTTCAGGACCTCAGCTCGAAGAAGATGATTGGTGGAGGTCGTGAGCAGAATGGTCTGTACTATCTTCAGTCTCTTCCACCTCAGAATTGTTGAATAACATTACACAATATTATTGAAGGCTTAATCTCACAACTGTGAGACCTCTTTATTTATAATAACAAGAGAACAAGTAATTACACACAAGTCCCTATACTAATCATAAAATAAATAAAACGTTTATAACTAATGAAACTCAACACTCCCCCTCAAGCTGGTGCGAAGATATCTCTCATTCCCAGCTTGCTAAGGATAAAGTGAAACGAACGACTTGCTAGACTCTTGGTAAGAACGTCTGCTAGCTGCTCCCCAGACTTGACAAATGGAGTACAAATGCTTCCACAATTTAACTTCTCCTTTATAAAATGTCTGTCAATCTCCACGTGTTTTGTCCTATCATGTTGGACTGGATTATGAGCAATGCTAATGGCTGATTTACTATCACAGTACAGTTTCATAGAGTCCTTTGGCCCAAACCCCAGATCAGTCAAAACTATCTGAATCCATAATAATTCACATACTCCTTGTGCCATAGCTCTAAACTCGGCCTCTGCACTGGATCTTGCTACCATTGCTTGCTTCTTGCTTCTCCATGTGACCAAATTACCTCCCACAAATGTGCAATACCCCGTAGTTGATCTCCTATCCATCACTGAACCTGCCCAATCAGCGTCGGTGTAGGCTTCAACAAGTGTATGGCCATTCTTGCCAAAGAACAGCCCTTTCCCTGGGGCTGACTTAAGATATCTCATAATTCTAAACACAGCATCAAGATGGAGTTGTCTAGGAGCATGCATAAATTGACTTACCACACTAACAGCAAAAGCGATATCCGGTCTGGTATGAGCCAAATAGATAAGTTTGCCCACTAGTCTCTGGTATCTTCCCTTTTCAACCGGTTCTCCACTGGGATCATCACTGAGCTTCATATTTGGATCCATGGGAGTATCAACAGCTTTACAACCAAGCAAACCCGTCTTCTTTAGGAGATCCAGGACATACTTACGTTGGGATATAAACAGCCCTTCCTTGCAGCGTGCCACTTCTATTCCAAGAAAATATTTCAAATCTCCTAGATCCTTAATTTCAAACTCCTTGGCAAGATAAGTCTTCAACTGTTCCATTTCAACTAAGTCATCGCCTGTGAGAACTATATCGTCTACATAGACTATCAAAGCAGTCAATTTCCCTTGTGATGAATGCTTGATAAAGAGAGTATGATCGCCTTGGCTTTGTCTGAAACCATATCGTATCATAGCTTGAGAAAATCTATCGAACCAGGCTCTAGGAGATTGCTTGAGGCCATATAAGGATTTCTGGAGGCGACATACCTTACCTTGTGTCTTACTATCCTCAAACCCGGGAGGAATATCCATATACACTTCTTCTTACAAGTCACCATGTAGAAATGCATTCTTGACATCAAACTGATGCAAGGGCCGTTCCAGATTTGCTGCTAGCGACAGAAGGATCCTGATGGAGTTCATTTTTGCAACCGGGGCAAATGTCTCTTGGTAATCAACCCCATATGTCTGAGTAAAGCCCTTAGCAACAAGCCTGGCTTTGAATCTCTCAACAGTCCCATCCGCATTATGTTTCACGGTGAATACCCACTTGCATCCTACCGTCTTTTTACTTCGAGGTAACTCTGCTAATTTCCACGTCCCATTTTCGTGAAGAGCTTTCATCTCTTCAACCATGGCATTCTTCCAATTAGGATTAGACAAAGCTTCCTGAACATGGTTAGGGATAGACACAGAATCGATTTGGGACACAAATGCCCTATATGATGGAGAGAGATGAGAATATGAAACAAAATTTGAAAGAGAATGTTTAGTACATGCTCTAGTTCCCTTTCGCAGGGCAATAGGCATGTCTAAATCATCATCATCAGATGGATCAACAATAACAGGTATTGGAGAATTAGCAATAGAAGGAGAGGAAATACCTGAATCATCTTCACTAGAAGGCGATTGAAGCGGGATTGGAGATATGTGCCTTTTTTCTGCTGCCCCAAAAATTTGTCTCCTCTTATCCTTGGTATACGTTAACAATTCCTTATCTTCTCTCTCTTCCTCTCCTTTTTTCTCTCCTTTTCCTCCCTCTTCCTCACCTTTTTTCTGCTCACTCTTTTCTCCCTCATTCTCTCTTTTTCCTTTTTTTCCTTCCTTTTCCTCGCTAGATATAGGAAAGGGAACAATGAAAGCAGGTTACTCTGCTTGCTGGTCTATCTCCCCCTGAAGAGGAGAAAGAGAGGACTGAAAGTAGGAAAGTGTTTCATCAAAAGTGACATCCATAGATACATACCACCGACGAGTAGGAGGATGATAACACTTGTACCCTTTCTGAGTTGGAGAATAACTAACAAAGACACATTTGACAGAACAAGGATCTAACTTCCGACGAGAAGGAGAATGATTGTGGACAAAACACACACAACCAAACACTTTAGGAGGAATAGGAAAAATGGAGGATGACTTAGTAAGAAGTTCAATTGGAGATTTCTTACCAAGGACACGAGAAGGAAGACGGTTGATAAGATAGGATGCAGTTAGGACTGCTTCCCCCCAGTAAGACTTGGGAAGATGCATAAAGAAAAGCATAGACCTGGCTGATTCTAACAAATGACGGTTTTTTCTCTCTGCAACCCCATTTTGCTGAGGGGTGTTAGTGCAAGAAGTTTGATGGATCATTCCATGTTCAGAAAAAAAGTGAGTGAGACCACCAAAGATGTATTCCCCCCCTTTGTCAGACCGAACAACCTTGACAACTGTGCTAAACTGTGTGCATATCATTTTATGAAAGGATTTAAAGATGGAAAAAACATCATTCTTATCCTTCATCAAATAAACCCAAGTAGTGCGAGTACAGTCATCAATAAAGGTAACAAACCACTTATAGCCATTTAGAGTGATAATAGGAGAAGGACCCCAAACATCAGTGTGAATAATAGCAAATGGAACGGTACTTTTATTAAAACTAGAATTATAAGTTGCACGATGATGTTTTCCCAACTCACAAGCCTCACAAGAAATGTTGGAAACACTTTTATTGCTGACAAGAGAAGGAAATAAAAAACGAAGTAAATAAAACGAAGGGTGGCCTAATCTCTGATGCCATAACCAAGCTTCCTTAGGAATAGTCTCTCTCTGTATATGATGAGCTGCTTGTGGTAAGTTTCCCTGTGTGGCTCCCTCTGGCAGCAGAAAATATAGGCCATTCTCCTCTCTACCACTGCCAATCACCTTCTTCGTGGAGAGATCCTGAATGACACAATGAGAAGGGAAGAAGGTAACACTACAGTTAAGATCATGAGTAATCCTAGCAATGGATAAAAGATTAGTAGAGAAATTAGGAACATGAAGTACTGAAGATAAAGGTAATGAATTAAAAATTTTAATGAAAGAGAATACAGAGGAAAGACCGGTCATGTGATCGGAAGCTCCGGAGTCAATAATCCATGGTTGCCTAGAATTAGCATGTAAGGCATGTGAAAAATTAGCAAAAATACCTGACTGGGCAAAGGAAGTAGAGGCAGATGGAGTGTTCAACTGAGTCATAATACGGCGGAGTGTTTCGATATCGGCACTACTGATGTTTCCCACTGCTGGAGAAGACGATGGAGGAGCTGAGGCAAGAGTATCTTTCTCCTCAGACGGAGATGAGTCAGTAGTCAAATGAGCTCGTGGAGGACCACGACCACCATGACGGCCACCACCACGTCCCCTAGGAAAGGAAGGACGCCCATGAAGCTTCCAACATGTCTCGCGAGTGTGTCCGAGACGATTGCAATGATCACACCAAGGTCTATTATTGTTGCTGTCACGTCCCATATACTGGGGTTCTCTCGGAGGAGTAAAGGCCTTGCCGCCCCGTTGATTAGAGGATACCAAGGCTGACCTATCTGTCGATGAAGAGGGCAACATAACAGAGCGGCGACTTTCTTCATCTTGCACAATAGAAAAAGCTTCTCGAAGAGATGGAAGGGGAACAATACCCAAAATACGGCCACGAACTGGATCAAACTCGGGCCTAAGACCGGCTAAAAACTTGAAGATTCTTTCCCCTTCAATGTATTTCTAAAAACCCACAGCATCAGTTGGATTAGAGGGATGAAATGTGATTAAATGATCAAGTCGCTTCCAAAGAGAGCCTAGAGCGGTGAAATACTGGAGAGTAGTGCGATCCCCTTGAACTTCGTCCTGAATTGCTCTTCGAAGTTCATACACTTGGGCAACATTCCCTTGACGGGAATATGTTTCAGCTAAAGTATCCCAAATATCTTTGGCCGTGCCCATAGATAAGAATGGATCTGCAAGTTCGGGTTCCTTAGAATGAACTAGCCAACTCATAAGAAGAGAATTATCACCTTCCCACTTGAGATATGTCGGATCATCACGAGTAGGGGCCTTGACTGAACCATCCACATAACCGAATTTATATCGACTACGGAGCCATAAAGTTGCCGATTGGGACCATGAGAGGTAATTAGCACCATTGAACAACGCAGTGGTGATTTTGGAACCCGGATTCTCAGTAACGTACGACTGTCTTTCGTTACCCATAGAAGAACCTGAAGAGGCGGCAATAGATTTCTCAGATATCACATCATCTTTTGACATGATGAAGGATGCAGATGATCAAGGGATGGTGGTCAAGGGAAGCCTAAGATGATCCGATCTAATTAAACAACATAGATCCGCTTACGGATCGAAGACGAACAAACTAGGAGCAAATAATGTGCTCAAAAAATTATTGCAGCTAGGTGTGAATAGTGCTGCGTGAACAGTAACTCGATGAACAGTGCTGCGATGAACAGTAACCCGATGAACAGTGCTGCGATGAATAGTGCGCGATAAACAGTGCGCGATGAATAGTGCTGCGATGAATAGTGCTGCGATGAACAGTAACTTCGCGATGAAACTCTCGTTGGGTCGGCTAGGATTAGGGTTAAGGTTAGGGTGGCGGCTGATGGTGGTGATGGTAGGCGGCTGGTGGTGGTGACAGAACCCTAATTTAGGGAGGCTCTGATACCATGTTGAATAACATTACACAATATTATTGAAGGCTTAATCTCACAACTGTGAGACCTCTTTATTTATAATAATAAGAGAACAAGTAATTACACACAAGTCCCTATACTAATCATAAAATAAATAAAACATTTATAACTAATGAAACTCAACAAGAATGATTTTGTGGCCTTATCTGGAGTTGTCTCACCTCATCAATGGCACTGTCGGCTGGGTCATCCATCCCTACAGTCGTTGCAGCTAGTTTTTCCTTATTTTAAATTCCTAAATAAATTAGAGTGTGAGGCTTTCCAATTAGGTAAGCATCATAGGGTGTCATTTCCTTTACGTCATAATAATCGTCGGTCCACTCCTTTTAAGCTGGTTCATACCGACGTCTGGGGTCCATCTAGAACTAAAACTTTATTGGGTTTTTCTTATTTTGTTACATTTGTAGATGATTGTTCTAGGATGACTTGGTTGTTTTTAATGAAAGAACGTTCTGATATTTCTTCTATCTTTCAACTGTTTCATAAGGAGATTTAAACTCAATTTGGTTCTAATATTCATATTTTGCAATCTGATAATGCATTAGAGTATGTTAAAGGTCCTCTTCAGGCTTATTGTGATTCACAGGGTATAATACATCAATCCTCTTGTGGATACACTCCACAACAAAATGGAGTTGCAGAAACGCAAAAATCGACATCTCCTTGAGGTAGCACGTACACTTGTGATGCATATGCATGTTTCCAAACCATTTTGGGGGGATGCTGTACTTTCTGCCTGCTATCTTATTAATCGCATGCCCTCATCTGTTTTACGTGGTGGCATACCTCATTCCGTCTTATATCCTACCAAACCTTTATTTGCATTGCCACCACGTGTATTTGGTTGTGTTGCATTTGTACATAATTTAACTCCAGGTCTTGATAAGTTAGCTCCTAAGGCTACAAAATGTGTATTTCTGGGGTATTCTCGCACTCAGAAAGGTTATAAATGCTGGAATCCTCAGAGTCGTAGGTATGTTGTTTGTGCCGACGTTACCTTCTTTGAAGGTACGTCTTTCTTTGAAGCCTCCGGTGTCTCTCTCGATGATGACCTTCTTGTTTCATCTCTTCCACTGCCTCTGCCGATTCCACCTTCAGATTCTGTACCATTACAGGTTTATCACCGTCGGCCCAAGCCATCCACTGCTACAGATCAACCTGCTCCACCTCCTCCTCAATCATCGTCTCCTACTGAGGTTCCTCCCCAGTCTCCTGATCTTCCAATTGCTCTCGGGAAAGGTACTCGTTCTTGTACTCAACATCCTATAGATCAGGTTGTTTCGTATTCTCATTTATCTTCTCCTTTTCGCTCTTTTATCACTGCTTTGTCCTCTATTTCTATTCCTCAGTCTGTCACTCAGGCATTGACCTCTCCGGGCTGGAAGCGTGCTATGGATGATGAGATGTTGGCACTCTCTAAAAATGGTACGTGGGAGTTGACTACCCTTCCTGCAGGGAAACATGTTGTTGGTTGCCGTTGGGTTTATGTGGTTAAGAATCATCCGGATGGTACTGTGGAACGGTTAAAAGCTCGTCTGGTTGCCAAAGGGTACACTCAAACCTTTGGCGTTGATTATTTTGAGACGTTTTCCCCGATGGCTCGTCTTACTTCTATTCGTATCATATTGTCTGTGGCTGTCACTAAGAGTTGGCCATTGTACCAGCTTGACATCAAAAATGCATTCCTTCATGGTGATCTACATGAGGAGGTATACATGGAGCAACCTCCTGGGTATGTTGCTCAGGGGGAGTCATACAAGGAGTGTAAGTTGAAGAAAGCTATTTATGGTCTCACACAGTCTCCTAGGGCCTGGTTTGAGAAATTCAGTCAAGTTGCTAGTTCATATGGTCTGAAACGAACCAATTCTGATCATTCAGTATTCGTAAGAAAGTGTGACAAAGGTATCATTATTCTAGCTGTCTATGTGGATGACATTGTGATTACTGGTAGTGACAGTGAAGGCATAGAATCGTTAAAGTCTTATTTGAGTAAGCACTTTCATATGAAAGATTTAGGGTTACTCTGTTATTTTTTGGGGATTGAAGTAGCAAGGTCCAAAGAAGGAATATCTCTATCCCAAAGGAAATATGTGCTTGATTTGTTAGATGAAACAGGGTTAAAGGGTTCCAAACCAGTTGATACCCCAATGGATTTAAATGTCAAGTTTAGTAAGACTGAGGGTGAAGATTTTAAAGATGTTGAACGATATAGGAGGCTGGTGGGTAAGTTAATTTATCTTACTGTAACTCGCCCTGATATTACGTTTTCTGTAGGTGTTGTTAGTCAGTTTATGCAGAATCCCAAACTATCACGTTGGGAGGCCGTCTGCCGTATATTGAGATATTTGAAAGTCTCTCCAAGAAAAGGTTTAGTGTTGAAGCCTGCAAATAACTTGGATATTATTGGTTATTCAAAATGCCAGTTGGGCTGGAGATAATCTTGATAGACGGTCTGTCTCAGGGTTCTGTTTATTTGTCGGTGGAAATCTGGTTAGTTGGAAAAGTAAAAAACAAAATGTTGTTGCTCGATCAAGTGCAGAGGCTGAGTATAGAGCCATGGCTCATACAGCGTGTGAGTTACTATGGGTAAAGTCTATTCTACAAGAAATGGGATTTTCTAGTGATAAACCTATGCAAATGTTCTGTGATAATCAAGCGGCTATGCACATTGCCAGTAATCCAGTGTTTCATGAGCGAACCAAGCACATTGAAGTTGACTGTCATTTCATCCGAGATATGGTCATGCGAAAACAGGTTGTTACTTCATTTGTTAGATCTAGTGATCAATAAGGAGATATTCTTACCAAGGCGTTAAATAAAGGACTTTTTTATGATCTTTGTAACAAGCTGGGCATGATAGATATCTATGCTCCAGCTTGAGGGGGAGTGTTAGAATATATTAGTTTAGACATAAACATAAGGGCAATATTGTAATCTATATTCTCTTTCTTTCTCTTTAATATATATATGTGTATAGGCTAACCTAAAAGGTTAGACCTTCACTTTCTCACAACAGGCACGAAGGAAAAGACGAAGAGAATGAGACCATGCGGCAAAATTGTTCCCATCCAATAGGACACTCGTAACACGTTGCGCAGGAATATGCTGAGATAAGGAGAGATCCGAACGAGATTGAGATATAGGAGTAGTCTGTTGAATATCCAAACTTTTATCAGAGGTAGTCATAGTGGCTGAAGAAGAAGGGACCAACCAAATAGAACTATCAGCAAGGCGCAAACGTCAGAGAAAAGGGCTGCCAAAAGGAACGAACAGCCCAACAAAAAAGGAGAAAGAGCACTGAAAAGCTCTAAATCAGCGAAAGACCCAAAAAAAGGGCAAGGAGTAGCCTATAGACTGCGCAAGGGTTAGCTGAAGCTAACCAAGGAAGAGCAGCAGGGCTTGTGGGCTGCGGCCAAGGGAGGAGGGCCTGGGTAAGGCGGCGAGGGGCTGGGTGGTGGCTGGGGGAGGTGGCGAAGGTCTGGTGGTGGTGGCTGATGTGCGGCACAGGGAGTTGGTGGTAGTGGTTGTGTGGCGGAAGGAGGAAGGGGCTAGGGTTTATACTTTTGGCTCTGATACCAAGAAGAAAGTAATGTCTTGATTTTATTCCACTAGTATGTACAATATTTATACAACTAAGAGAGGAAAAAGAAAAGGAAGAAAAACTAAGAAAGGAAAATTACAGATAAGATCAAATCTGACAAATCCTAATTAGCATAAATAACGTGATCCGTAAATCATGACAACATAAATTCCGATAATTCCAACACTAATTCAGAGATGGTCTTGGTACTTGGTAGGTTAGGACCGATAGGTTGTGTATTCTGAATATGAAATGTCTGGTGAAGTCTATGTAAATAGGTGCACAAGCTACTATATAAAAGCATCAGGACAATTGATAGAATTTTGGTTTGATGTTCTGATCAGTTGTGGCTGTCCTCCTGACTAACATCGTGATTTCCTCTTTTTGTTATCATGGTTTTTTTTTTTTTGGGTTCTACAGTATTAGTTTTTTTAAGAAAGTAGCCACCCTAAAAATTCCTAAAAATAAAAAAGAAAAAGCGTGACTGGTCCAAGATAAAAAAATATTTTGATACGAAGTCCAGCAAAATAAGAGAGGGAAGCGTATGTTGTGTTGGTTTTTCAGATGCTATGATGCCAATGTTGTTTTTTGGGTGCTCTGCCAACACTTGTCGGATTCTTTTCAAACTAGCAACTATTGATTTTCGGGCTTCTTTATATTTTTAACAACTTAAATACAATCTATTCAAGGGGCTACAAACACTGTTGGGCTTGCTTTTACACGTACAAAAACTTTCCTTTTATTCTTTGGAATACTAAAAATAGTCTTTTTGGACTTCTAAGCCATCACCTTGGAGCTATTAACCAAACCTAGAATCTTTTAAACTCTTGAAATTTTCAAATTACTATTTCCGAAAACACCGCCTCTAAATTTAAAATTTATGAACTCCTGAACTGCCGATTTCTCTCTTCTCTTCTTTGAACTAATAGAATTTGGAAAAATAGTAATTTTATTAAACTAATCCCATGTATATATATATACAAAACTAGAAAGCCAGAAAAGGAAAAGAAATATCGCCTAATAAATATGAAATAAAGACGGGTCAACATGACCTAAAATAAAAAGAATAAAATCAGCAATATTAAAATATTTCCTAATTCCAACACTCCCCCTCAAGCTGGGGCGAATATATCGACTAGCCCTAGCTTGTGAATAGATGACTGAAGAAGACCAGGACCAATAGATTTAGTAAACATATCTGCTGTTTGTTCACGTGAGGTGACAAAGCTTGGTGAGATAACTGCTGACTTAACTTTTTCATGGATGAAGTGAATATTAACTTCTATGTGCTTTGTTCTCTCACGAAGGATGGAGTCGGATGATAACATGATAGCCGACTTATTATCACAAAACAAAGTAGACGAGCCCTTCACAGGAAACCCCAACTCATCAAGAATAGAACGAAGCCAAAGCAGCTCACATGTCCCCTGAGCCATAGCACGATATTCAGCTTCAGCAGAAGAACGGGAGACTACTGCCTGTTTCTTGCTTTTCCACGATATTAGGTGATCACCACGGAAAGTACACAAACCAGAAGTAGAACGTCTATCACTTTTCGAACCTGCATAATCGGCATAAGTAAAACAGGAAAGACCTGACTGTATTCCTGTCTTGAAGAACAGACCAAGACCCGGACAGGTCTTAAGATATCGGAGAATATGATACACAGCATCCAAATGAGAGGTCCGAGAATGCATAAACTGACTCACAACACTAACAGCAAATGTCATATCCGGTCTTGTGTTTGTCAAATAGATTAGACGACCCACAAGACGCTGATATACCGAGGGATCAGGTAATAATTCCCCCAACTCAGTAGATAACTTTAGGTTTGGATCCATAGGAGAAGAAGCCGGTCTACACCCAAGCATACCAGTATCCTGAAGAAGATCCAGAGCATACTTTCGCTGGGATAAGGAGATACCTTGGCGTGAGCGAGCTACTTCAATACCGAGAAAATAACGAAGTGGACCCAAGTCCTTAATATCAAACGACATACCAAGATCACGCTTCACTCGAGCGATGCCAGATGCATCATCACCAGTAATAATAATATCATCAACGTATACTGAGATAATAATACACCTCCCATGAGACTGGCGACAGATAAAACATGTATGATCGGAGTGACACCGAATAAACCCCATACTAAGAATCACATCACTAAAGCGGCTAAACCATGCACGAGGAGATTGCTTCAGGCCATAGAGAGACTTACGGAGGCGACAAACTTTCCCAGAATACTCCCCCTGAGCACGAAAACCCGGTGGAGGATCCATATAAATAGTCTCAGATAAATCACCATTAAGGAAAGCATTTTTAACATCAAGTTGATGAAGTGGCCAAGAATAAGAAGCAGCTAACGAAACCAGAAGACGAACTGTAGTTAGCTTAGCCACAGGAGCAAAAGTGGCACCAAAATTTTTACCAGGAACCTGAGTAAAACCCTTAGCAACCAATCGAGCCTTATAGCGATCAATAGTCCCATCCGCTAAATATTTCAGGGTAAAGACCCATTTGCAGCCAACCGTGCGCTCACCTGCTGGAAGAGCAACAAGCTCCCATGTTTGATTTCCTTGCAGAGCAGCCATTTCCGCTTTCATAGTAGCCACCCACTTAGGATTCTGGAGGGCCTCATGAACAGAACGAGGAATGGAGACCGAATCAACTTGACTAATAAATGACTGATAAGAAGTAGACAAACCCTGATAAGAGATATACTTGGAAATTGGATGGTTAGTACTATTAGAAAGAAGAAAGCGAGCAGGGGGGCAACGTACACGAGTGGGGTAACGGGGAGAAACAATTTCAGGAGCAATATCAGAAGGTAAAGGAGAAGATGAGATACCTGAATCCGGAGAAGAATCTGGCAGGAGAGCAGTCGAGCGTGGACGGCGAGAGTAAACCTGTGAGGGATCACTGGAGATAACTGGAGGTAGATATAACCCTCAAGGCAGAGATTCACTAGCAGACTCAAGGATGGGAACGGGACGTGGTAGAGCAGAATTATCATCCTCAACAAGCTCCACATATACTTGCGTTGGTGAGGAAGAACCTGAAAAGAAAGGAACAGTTTCCAGAAAGGTAACATCCAAAGAGTGATAGAAGTGACGAGTGGCGGGATCATAACACCGATACCCTTTAGACATGGATGAATACCCCGAAAAGACACAACGAACTGCCTTATTATCAAGTTTGGTACGGGTAGGACTCCTATTTTGGACAAAACAAGTACAACCAAAGACCCGTGGTAAAATAGGAAAGAGAGTACTATCAGGCTTAAGCACGTGAAGAGGTGCCTTGCCTTGTAGTACTCGACTGGGAGTACGATTAATAAGGTAAGTGGCAGTGAGAACAGCCATGTGCTAAAAATATTTAGGAACGCCCATACCACATAAGAGACATCTAACTACAGATATGATATGACGATTTTTACGCTCCGCCACGCCATTCTGTTATGGAGTATAAGGACATGTAAGTTGTTGGAGAATCCCATCTTTGTTAAGAGCAGATCGAAACTCATCTGTTATATACTCCCTACCATTATCAGACCGAATATTACACACAACAGTATGATATTGGGTTTTGATCATTTGTAGAAAATTTCTAAAATGAGTGAAGACTTCAGATTTTTTCTTCATTAGATAAACCCAAGTGCAACGAGTGTAATCATCAATAAATGTGACATAATAACGGTGTTGAGAGAGGGCCGTGACAAGTGAAGGCCCTCACACATCAGAATGGATAAGATCAAAGGCACTAGGTGCCCGGTGCATGCGAGGAATATATAAAGTGCGAGTATGTTTTGACAGTTCACACACCACACATTTAAAATTAGAATCCTTGCAAGCTTTAGTTAAAGAGGGAAATAACCAGCACAAATACTGAAAATTGGCATGTCCCAGACGAGCATGCCACAACTCTAATGTTTGAAGAGAAAAGACATAATTATTTGAGGATGGCAGAACATTATTTGAGACTGGCAAAACAGAAGCTTGGAGACTGGAGGATGACACTTTAGACGATGGAGGATCACCAAAGTAGTAGAGACCGTCTCGCTCATACCCCCTGCCAAAAATCTTCTTCGAAGTCAGATCCTGTAAATAACAACAGTTGGATAGGAAAACAACGGCACAATTATAACTGTTAGCAAGACGGTTAACAGAAAGAAGATTATAAGCAAAGTTTGGGACATAATAAACAGAGGAAAGAGTGATGTCTGGGGACAAGCGTGCATCACCCTGACTACGGATGGGAATGGACGACCCATCGGCTATACGGACAAACTGATCAATGGAAGTAAAAGGAGACGTAAAAATAGAATGCTCACCAGTCATGTGATTATTGGCACCAAAATCCAAAATCTAACTGGGGTGGTCTGACTTACTATAAAGAGCGGTAGGAATACTTGCTGCAATAGCGGTCGTAGGGCCAAAAGATGAAGGGAAAGCACTATCTGTTCTTGTATCAGCCATGAAACTAGCAAGGACAAACAACACACGGCTCCAAAAAAGGAAGTAATACGATCAATAACAATAATCGAAAACTTGGCTGAGAGAGATGAGGGCAACCGTGCACTTGAACGAACAAACTATACGGCTTCCTTACTAATTTCAAGCATAAAACATCACAAGATCAAGACGAGAGCCAAGTAATCTGAAAAACACACTGCCGAACGAACGGGGCTTGATGAACACATACAGCCAGAGACACAGCAGCAACCAACACAGCCGGAAACTCGGCGAAACAACGACGGGGGCAACCGGACACTTGGTCACCCAAACATAAAACCAAGAGCACAAAGACGACTCTAGTACATCACAAACAAGCCCAACACGGGCAAGACGAGCAGCCCGAAGGCTACTGACAGAGCCGAGAGGCTCGGTAGTGGCGCCGCTGGATGGGTAGGGTGCGGCGCAGGCTAGGGCAGGCCTGGGGGGTTGCGGCTGGGTAGGGGAAGGCTAGGGTAGGGTTCGGTGGGCTATGAGGGTGCGGCGCAAGGGTAGTGGTGGTAGGCGCAGAGGTGGTGGTCAGTGGTGGTGATGTACGGTGCAAGGATGGTGGTGGTGGTGGTAAGTTTTGGCTTTGATACCAAATAGAATTTGTGAAAAAAGTAATTTTATTAAACTAATCCCATGTATATATATACAAAACTAAAAAGCCAGAAAAGGAAATGAAATATCGCCTAATAAATATGAAATAAAGACGGGTCAACATGACCTAAAATAAAAAGAATAAAATCAGCAATATTAAAATATTTCCTAATTCCAACAGAACTAATTACTGTCGAGCTGCCTTTCTCTCTGGAACATGAAATATGCTGAAAACCTCAACCATTATAGTCATTTCGTGAATCTGTAAAGCTCCATTCATGATTTTTTATGAATGCTCCAGAATTTATTCTTCTCAAGAACCTGGATTTGATCTTTCTCCTTCCTCAATTCTTCTTGAAAGTTTCCATGACTTCTTTTGTGTACTCCTCAAGTACTTGCTGCTTCTGGTCATAAAATTCTCCCTCATTCACCCATCTTGCATAACTCACAAACTCTTTGCTAGTACGCTTACATCTTTATGACATGATTGAAAATAATATTTTGGAAAAAGCAATTGACGCCCACCCCCTCCCCCCCCCCCCCCCCCCCCCCCAGCTATTTCAACTTTTTCTTCAAATTCTCTTTCTCAAATGTCCTTTTCATTTTCATCACTTGCTCCTTGACTTTCCATTCTATTTTCTCATCAAATTTTTCTTTCACTTACCTTTTTTTTTTTTTTTGCTTTGAAATCTCCACGCATATCACAAATTCTTCTTCATTTTTTTTAAATATTTTTTTTATAAATTCTTTTCCCTCTTGACTAAAACATCCATTAATATCTTCCTCCAGCTACTTGGAAACTCTAGATATCTTTTAACATTTTTCGAAGTTTATTCATGAACCGCTTTTTACGAAATTCTCAATTCTTCTCTTTCTTTCTTGATTATTAGTTCACTTGCAACTTTCTCAACTCTAAATCTTTTGACATTTTTCCAAACTAGGAATACTAACAATCTTTTAGGACTACTAAGCATCCACTTGAAACCTAGAATTTTCCAAAAATCTCAAGAATTTCAAATTACTGGAGTACTTCATTTCCAAGTCCTATCTCAATTGAACGGAGCAGAGAAATAGAGGCAAAATATAGAGAAACAGATGATAAGCACAAAACAACCCCCTAGCTTCATCTGATAAGAAAGAAGAAATTTGCAACAAAATAATAGCAAGTGTAATAAGAGAAGACTAACTTACAAAATTCTGAGAGCTCGAATTTTTAGGATTTGATGCCAGACGATGATGAGGTTCAATGATTGCTTTTGGTTTTTGGTGTATGATTAACTTCGGAGTAGTCTAATGTAAATAGAATTTATATACATCTGTGTCTGTGATTTCGAAGTTCGGCCGTCTGTGTTTTTTTGGCTTTATTTTAGCTCCTTCCACGCTTCACATCTCCAAAACGCAACTTGCATTAACTGCATTATTAATGCCTACATTATTGAACCCATTTTAGGCCACAAAACCAAAACCCGACAAAGTGTGGACAAGTGACAACAAATCAAATGCGGTGAGTGACACTCGCTCCAAATACAGGTCAATTACGTACTTTCCATGTCCTTTTGTCAAACCCATAATGATTAGATTGGGGGTGGTGAATTACGAATATTTTACCAAAGCATTAAAATGGGCCAAATATGACCTCACCTATCACTATTTCAACCTATTTTTTAAACTCATCACTTTTTTAGAAGTCGCTATTTCAAATACCGAATTTATCAAAAAAAATCTGTAGAAGTCGCTAGTTGACACACACACACACTAGAATCTCTCACATAGAGAAAGTGAAATGAAAAAATAACTAGTTCAACTAGCGACTTCTCATTTGGCCAAAAATTGTGAGTTGGACTAGCGACTTCTACAGATTGTTTTTGGGTGAAATCGCTACTTGAAGTAGTGACTTATAAGAAAGTGATGAGTTTGAAAAATACGTTGAAATAGTGATTCGCCTAATTTTGATACTTTGGGTAAAAAATTCGATAAATTACATACGACATGTGCTACAATCTTTGAGGAGAATTCTCATAGTTCGGCACACATTTTGTGGAGTATGGATCTCTGCAGTCAATTGGGTGTTGTTGCATATGTGGTACCAATGTGGTTCTTCCAAGATCACATTTTTTTTTTGGTCTATAAGAACAATACAAAATAATATATATTTATGGTACTGCAAATGTCACGTGGGTGCTGCTGTCCTCGCTGCCGAGGATACTCCCTCCACTTTGTGCCTAACGTCAAGCACATTGTGGATACGGGCATTTGGGCCCACTCGTTTTTACTTCTTTTTTTTTTTCCCTCGATTTTTCAAATCAATTTAAAACAAAAGAAAGAGTCACCACTTAATTTAAGGAAGTAAATCAAACAACCATTTTGAAAGTTACTTTTCTGCGAAACCAATGATTTGTAGGTCCGGAGATTATGGAATGAAGGGAAGGGGCCCGGTGGAACTAAAGCACCCCCTCTCATCCTATCATAGATAGGCCTCTAGGCACCATCTTTTTATTCATTTTAAAAGTTTGTGTGTGTGTCCCAGTCAATACATAGATATAAAATATACATAACACAAGTAAGTCAAAAGGGGTACAAGATTGCTAACGATTAAAGGCATCCATAACTAAGTAAGTTCAAATAGTACACAATATGTGATGCAATAAGGAACGAAAAAACTCATCGGTATCCAGTTGCGATAGGGAAACGTGGAATTCAAGCATAAAATAGAAAACCTAGGAAAAATGTCTCTAATTTACATAAACACATAAAGCAAACCTTATTCTAAGGTTTCGTGCATGAAGTCGTAAAATCGATGAAATAACTTAAGACCAAGTAAAATAGAAAGGAACGTTAAGAATCATACCTCGATAGTGCTACAAACAGAGGTTGGTCCACATGGATGAACACGATAAGATAGTATTTCAACTATTTTCTACCAAGAGGGAAAATAATAAGGTCTTGGACCCTTTCCCATCAAGGAAATCGCAACATTCCTATGGATATACAAGTCTCGATGGGAAGGCCAAAAGAGGCCTTAACCTAGAGCCAACATAATGTCAACATAGGAGTGACATGACCTCAACGTGATCGGAAAGAATTTTAAACTAAATTAACACATCAAAACTCACTATCACAATTTATGCTATAATATTCCTAGAACATGATTACCAAGATGCATGATAATAGACATGACATGAGTTACTTGATTTGGATAATTGGATCTCTGGATTTATGTTCAATTATCATAATCAAAGCATGTTTCAAGCCTTAAGGCTTAGAAAGTTATTTGGATTCAAATGTTCATCAAATCTGCCTCAAGTTTTTATAATCTACAGAACAGAAACATACACTTCTAAAATTCAAAAACCAGAGTTCTCGTGGTTTGATCTTGATGATTTTCATATATGACTTGCCTTTTTGAGGCTAAATTCTATATCAAAAACAAAATCAAGGATCAAATGGCTCAAACTCTTGGAATTGACCCTGGATTAGGGGTCACTCAGATTCTACCAACTCTCTGTCTAGCAATCTTGTATGATTTATTAAAAATAGTAAATTAACTTTAAACTACTCAAGTTTCTTCGAGAACTTCACCATCTCACCAAAGTCCTTTGGAAAAATACTTTGAAACCCAAATAATTCCATTAAGGTGAAAAATACTTTGAAACCCAAATAATTCCATTAAGGTTCTGATCTATTCATTTTTAGATAGGCTTACTGTTATGGAATTCTAGACAGAGAATGACAAGTTCACAAGATCTATGATCAAACCATCAAGATCACATAATCGAGACAAAATAAAAAATGCAGTGGTAGATCTATGAGTTATGGACAAATTCCAACTGGTCTCATTCAAATCTAACGGATCCTGATTTAATTAAAAATCCTTGATCATAGACCGTCATTGAAGTCATTGTACCATTGATGAATTGGTGTTCATAACCCAAAATCAAACTAAATCTAGAATTCTATGGAGGATTTAGACTTGGTGTGACCATGATCAACACAAACAATGCCCACTTATCATGGAAATTCATGAGTTTAGCCTTGAAAGAGTTCCAATATAGATCTCATAAGAGGATCTAGAAATGAACTCTAAGGTCTTACTCAGCCCTATGAATAAACTTGAACACTTGAATTCTATTGAATCTAACAACCAAATCATATGAGCAACTAAGATCTACACCTAATTCCTCTCCTAAGTTGATGATCTTTGAGGATTGAGAACACAATTTCCATGGAACACAATTTCCATGGAATTTGTAGGAAATAATGTGGCCAGGCCACATGGGTGTAGACACTTCAATTTTGACCAACTGTTGAATTTAGGGGATTGCTTCCTCCTAAATCGATGATGATAGTGTCCGACGATTTTTTGGGTTTCCAAAGTGATTCAAACTCCTCAAATTTAATCTCAAAAGGAAAACTAATTAAGAAAGAAAGAAAAAGTAAGGAAAAGGGAGAGAAAAGGGAAAAACAGTAGAAAACGGCACGCTATAAGAATTGCGGGAGTCACGTAGTGCCGCAATGGCACTCATTGACTTCCGTAACAGCATTCAGTAAGTGCCGCATCGGCACTCCATGAATGTCGCAGACAACTTGCCAAATGCCGCAGAAATGGAAGTAATTTTGTAAGCAAAAAGAAAGATAAAGAATAAGAAAGAAAGAAGAAGAAATAAAAAACAAGGCAAAATAAGATACACAAAAAGACGGCAGTCCGCAAGTTGTCTGTAGAGAGTGTCGCTGCTGATTAGACATAGAAAGTGCATATTCATAACATGTTATATGGTCTTTTATGCATAATTTATCCCCTAAGAATTACATGCCTTTCAATAACATTGCGCTTTCATGATGTTAATGCTAAAATTTATATATTTGTATGGTCTTGTAAGCTATTGGATACATTTGGATGAAGTGAATCTTGAAGCTTTGCAATGAATGCCTCACTTTTTTTTATACAACCCTTATATATTTCATTTACATCATTTACACAAGGTTTGTGAGTGTTTTGTAGGTCAAAGAAAGCATTCGTTGCTTAGAAGGTGATTTCAATGGAAGAGAATGACAGCAACAACTGAGAAAATGACATTTTCGACATTGAACACTTTGGAATTGTGAATTTTCTCTAGAGACAAAAGTTGTAGTTCGTCGAGTTACGGTCGTGTGGCAGTAAACCGTGCATCAATCCGAGGTCCGAGCAAAGAGATATCGCAATTCTCCCATCAGTGCACAGAGTTGTCAACTGCAGAAGAGCGAGACCGATCTTGAAACATATGCGGGATCGCTCCTGGCCATGACCGGTCCTAATAGTGTAGAGGGACCGGTCCCACTCAGCAGATTTTCCCCAACAACTTCTTTTTAGGTCTAGGACACCTATATTGATATATATATATGGTTTGTAAACGTAATATATGTAACTTTATCATATTTTACA
The DNA here is from genome assembly GCA_033977485.1 of Hydrangea macrophylla. NCBI lineage: Eukaryota > Viridiplantae > Streptophyta > Magnoliopsida > Cornales > Hydrangeaceae > Hydrangea > Hydrangea macrophylla. The sequence continues at coordinate 2,807,328 of CM066990.1, read as the reverse complement.
TATAGTAGGTGTTAGAGAGGCCATTAGAGCTATCCTAAACCCTAGTTTAGGATCTCTAAGGTCATGTTTGGATGCTATTTCAAGATTTCAAGTCAATAAAGTAGTTTTTCTTCATTCCAAGTTATATTGCTCTCTATTATTTATATTTTCAGTCCATTAATCACTGTTTAATCATGATTTTCATTTTGTTTGTGATATCTATGATTGTTAGATTCAATTTTACCATGTTAGGCTAAATCCCTAGTTAGGGAAGAGCAATGAAACGGTAAACAACTTGATTTCCATGCATGTTTTCAACGGGCAGCCCTAAATCCAAAGATTAATGGATGTTTAAGTAGGGAATCATAGGATTTCATGTTTTCTAATATGAACAATGTTAACAATCATGACGTTAATGACTTTCAACTTGGAATTTCAACAGTTTGTGAACTTGCTTCATGGTTTTAGTTTAGTTTAATTAATTCAAGCATTGTAGATTAGTTTTCGCCATGATTCATGCTCATAAGTAATCTGCCCATGCTTTATAAAAAGGGGATTAATTGAAATAGTTCTATATCTTTGTGCAAGCTAAAGGGTATTTTATTATTTTAATGAAACCTATATATTAGAGGCATATTTCTGGATGATTGGGAGTATCATATCTTTTCGTAAGCATGGGAGTTAAGAAGTTTACCTTGGATTTTTGATTTCCTAATGTTTTTCTCATCTTTAGAAGTATTTTAATTTAAATTTGCTGCTTTAATTAATTCTTAGTTAGTCGTTAATTCACTTAGTTAAATCACTCTAGAACTTAAATTATAGTTATAATTAATTCCTAATTTCACATAGTTAGTAAATTTTATTAGTTTAATATTATTTCTAGCAATTTAATATTCACAAAAGTTTCTTTAGTTAATAGTTTCACTTTTATAAAAATAGAAAATTAGTCTAAAATACCTCTGTATAGCAGTTTATTGTATAAAGGTCAAAGTGGATTTTATTTTTATACATACTCCTTCATAGCGGCAACATTTTTATTGCTACAATTTTTGTACTATTTCATCCTTTTAATTTGACAAATCTACCCCTCAGAACTTACGCGCACACAGCAGAGACGTCTCTAGCAACCCTAGCTTAAGGTTTTCTATTTCATCATTTTGGCTTGGATTATTAGTGTGTAATCAAAATTCTTTGTTCCAGGTTTTTATATATTGTTTAAATCATATTCTGTTATTAGTCCTCGTAGTACAATCTGTCAGAATCATAGTCTTGCATGCTAGCGTAGTGCTAAACCATAGTTTTCATAGTTTTTTCATGTTTAAATCACAACTAAACAAAGCCCTAATGGATATTTACGTTAAAAACGAATCTGTGACACTCCAGACCATGTCTGAGTAGTCTTAGGGTTGGGAGATCACGATGAAACAGTGATCTCTAGCCTCTTCCATGCAGCAGTGTAAAAACCTGTGTTCGATCAATCGAAGTTTGTTCGATCGATCGGAACAGAGACACAGTCAAGCGATCGAATACATTTTGATCGATTGAGAGATGACGATTTTCGATCGATCGAAGGCGCATCGATCGATTGAACTTTCTGATTCTTGAGAACATTCTATGCAATATTCCTAGACTTTCTACTTTAGAGATTTGTTATCAAACTGTCCCCAAATGCTTAGTTTGTCAAAATAGTTTCTGAACCTTAAGCCTTAAGGCATTTTTTTTCAATAACTTTTGTAAACCACTTTGAATGCTAACACCATTCAGAGTACGAGACTTAACTATTGATTTAAACCGCTTTTATGTATTTTGAATCAACTCTGATGATATAGTCCCAGTCATGAAAGGGCTATGGATTCTTTATTTTAAGAGAAATACGGAATACTGTAGAAGATGTACTCCATTGAGCTTCAAGGTAACTACATAGTAGATGGCTAGGTCACTGCGGATTCGTGTGATCAACGTTCTCTTTTTATTAAGAAAAATCGTCTTTAAATATCGCTTTAGTTAATTAGTCAATTGTTAGTTTAATTTAGTTGCTTTACATTTAGTAGTTGTTAATTGTGGAACTTCGTGTTCTACACCTTTCTTAATCATTGAATTTTTCGTTTTCTTTTAGAGTTTAGTCTAAGTAATTAGTTTCCAACCTTCCCTGTGGGATTAGCCTGGTCTTAACTAGAATACTACTTGCACGTCTACCTACACTTGGGTATAGCACTCAAGCGCACACAAATAATTTCTCGTGTCAAGTTTTTGGCGCCGTTGTCGGGGAAGGCAGCAAGCTAATGCTTAGATTACCTTAATCTATCTTTATCTCTTTCTATTTTCTTTTTCTTTTAATTCTTTATATTAAAACCTCTTAGGATCTTTTCCCTTTCATGTCCGATAATTCCATTGAAGGAATTTTTAGAAATCCATTCTACTTATCTAATTCATCTGATTCTATTAATCCCGTAGCTACACCCACAGATTTAATGGGTGACAATCAAAGCGAAAATGGGGATAATGTGATTGTACCAATTGACGATTCGTTACGTCCTTTGTGCGATCTCATGCAACCCGAACACGCACCTACACCTTCTTGTATTCTCATTCCACCCCAAGCAGGAGAATTCCAATTTCACAATGGGATGATTCAACTCCTTCCAACCTTTCATGGAATGGAGAGTGAGAAGGCATATCTACATGTCAAAGATTTCGAGGATGTTTGCAAAGCATTCTCATAAAACTGTCCTGTAGATGTGACGCGCCTAATGGTATTTACCTTCACCTTGAAGGATAAAGCAAAAGCGTGGCTGCTCACCCTTAAGCCAAATTCAATCTTCACCTGGCATGCGATGAACACTGCGTTCTTAAAGAAATTCTTTCCACCTCGCATGACCACTGAACTCAAACGTCAAATAAACTCCTATAAACAAAAGAGCAATGAAACGTTCACCCAAACTTGGGAGTGTTTCAAGGATTTGCTTCTCTCATGCCCACGTCATGGGTATAAGAAATGGCGAACTATCAGCTACTTTTATGAAGGGTTAAATGGTGAAACAAAAAAACTGGTTGAAACTGTTGGGTTTATGCCCTAAAACCATTACTTTATGTATGACATTAGTATTTTAATATATGGATATTAGTTTTACATTTCATTATGTATGTTTCTTTCATGAGATGATTATCAATCCTTAAGTATCATAGTAGGTAATTCGTGTGTGTATGAGATACATACAAGTGAGATATGAATTACCATCCTTTGATACTTAAAGCATGTCACAGTGGATGATGAGACTGGATATCTCATCAGGTATACACTGTAGCATAATTAACTACCATTGGATGGAGTGACCAATCTCAATCACTAGAGTGTCACTCTTAGTTAATATGCTAGTGCTTATAATGCATTGACGGACCTTAAATGCTGTCAAACAGTCAATAGGAACTCATAACTTGTATAAGGTACGTGTTCTCAATCTTGCGACTATTATGAACACAGACTGTGGATATGGCTGCTTTGACTTACCAATCAGTGAGGTCTACAGAAGATCAACACCTGGGTATCTTGGGTATGTCATGTTCATAGAGTTGTGAACATATATTGTCAAGACATAATCTACCCTCTGTTTCAGAGGAAGCATTCCCTTGAGAATGTCACCAAGTCGATTACTGAGTATTGCAGTCTTGTTGATAAGAGTTATCAACATGTTTGGTAATCATGATAGGTGAATGAGACTCAAGGAATACAAGAAGTAATCATGATTCAGGTTGAGGCTGCTGAAAGTTGAAGATTTTAGAATTAGGTTCAAGACACAAAGGTATAATACTTGTCCCTTCACTAGTTTATACGCATCTATAGAATTGACGGGTAGTAGATCCAGGCATGTTGATAAAGTTTCATAGCTTGACTTTTCTGCTACTCGTTTAAGATTTTAATTTAAACCATTTTTTCCATCAATTGGTATCAGAGCCACGCTCGTTTGGATCTATAGATGCGTTTTGGAACACTAGTTTTGATTTGCATGTAAATTTTAGGAATGTTTTCAAAACTGTATTGTCACAGATCTATTTCTGTAGCATCATCGCAGCAGAATATAAATCTGTGATTGCATTGGATGCATGTTAGATTCGATCGATCAAAGATGCTCTGTGCTCAAGCGATCGAATGGGTTTCGATCGATCGAACATTAGATATGTTCGATCGATCGAATGGCATTCGATCGATCAAGACAGATTCTCTGTCAGGTTGTTCTTTTCATAGTTTTAAATGTTTTTAAAATTATATGCTTTAATTTTAAATTATTCTGTAAATATTTCCAAATCATTCTGTAAAATAGAAAGTTCAAGCAATTGAACAATGTTCAATCGATCGAAGGTTTGAGCGATCGAACGGTCTTCGATCGATCGAACTGTGACAGTGAAGTTAGATGTTGTTTTAAGTCCTAATTCAGTATATAAAGAGTTTATGTACTGTGTGAATCAATTAGCGGTTCCAATTGTTATATATACGTGGATGCATGTACGACTAACCCTTTTGCACCAATTTGGTCCGCTATCTCCCATGGCACCAAGATCTATTTAAATTTTGGTAATTGAATGTTTTGAGATTGGTGCATATTTATCTTATTGGTTTGGTTTTAAGGCATACGTAAAGGCGGTACGACTTCAATCCTGCGAATAGGAAAGTCGCGCCGGTTTCCCTAGCCTTTTATATTATAGTTTTTTTTTCTCTATTTCTAGATAAATTGTAAGCTTCGAAAGAAGCATAGGTTCAATGTAATAGAATTAGAAAATCAATGAAGATGGAGCAAGGAGCCGTTGTCCATGAAGATGGAGCTGGAGGCGATCAAACCAAGACGAGGTGGTTCTATGGAGATAGAGCCATGGGAGATAGAGGAATTATTTGAATGCCTATATTTCATTTTAGTTTTTTGTTTTATGTGCTTGTTTTGTGATTGGCATTTCATTATATTGTTACTACTCGCATGCACGTAAAACAAGTTTTCTAAAATAAAATTCAAAAACCATTTTCAACGCATTAGTAAACATTGGATGTTTATGGGTAATGTGGGAAAACACCTTTTCAGAAGCAAAATCCTTGTTGGCCCAAAAAGGAAACCTTAGAGGGGGGGGGGGTGAATAAGGTTTTAAAAAAACTAATTAAAGATTTGTTCAAATTAATTGCCCAATAAGAAAATTTACAAATGCAAAGGAAAGATGAAGAGAAGAAACACTAGGCAAACCAATTTTTAGGTGGTTCGGGAAACCGCACGTCGCACCCTACTTCCACCCCTCAAGAACACCTCTTGAGGATTTCACTATCTCAATCTTCTTATGGTGAAGATCAAACCCTTACAATCTCTTCCAATTGAAGAATCACCTCTTCACTTGGACAAGGGTTACATCAACCCTCAATACAACCTTCTTTTGAATGGAATTTGTTACAAGAAAAGAAACTCTCTCAATAGAGTGGATAAATACAGATTTTAGCTCACAAGAATGCTCTCAAGATATACAATTGAAGACTAGAGCAATAGTATTTATGATCTCACCAAACTAGGGCTCAATAAAGTAGATGTTATGAATTTTGTTCAATTGGATTGATCAAGAGATGTTAATGAAGTTCAAATGCATGTATTTATAGCTTCCCCAAGAGATTCAACCGTTGGAAGTGGTTGGGAGCAATAAATGCATCATTAATGAAGTTAACTAGCCGTTACTGTGTTTTTTCGCAGAAGCTCAGTCGACTGGATAAAACAGGACAGTCGACTGATGTTTGAAAACATGTAGAAATACAATAAGATCAGTCGACTGCGTTGGGAGGTCAGTCGACTGGATTTCAGTTTGATGACAAGTCTGTTTAACCTCGTCGACTGAACAGTCGACTAATACCTCAGTCAACTGAATCGAGAGAGCAGTCGACTGCTTTTATGCAATTTCAACAGATTTGATGGGTTTAAAGGTTGGTTCCTTTAAGAAATGAATTGAGCCCCTAAGAATGAGGTTCACATAGATAAATTGCTTTACATAGAGACCTAGAAAAGAATAGAAACAATATCTTCACATTATAATACTTTAATAAGCTAGAATCCTTTGGGGAAAAGTTCTTCAAATCTCTATGTGTGGAGATTGTTCATGATCAGTGGATATTCCAGGAATTTGTATGATTTTCTTTCTGCATACTTAAACAATTTGAGACCATTAGAAATGCAACTTAACTGTTTGTTAATCATAAAAAACCATGAAATAAAACCTTGGGGCTAACAATCCTTTTCTCATTAAATCTAGTGGGAGAGGGTCTTATTTATAAACACCCATGATCTTCCATTAACGGTTCACTGTAAGATGGGTAGTGCATTCTGTGTCACCTCGCCAGGGGTGATCATTCCATACGGAGGGTGCATTACTCATTGGTTACTAGATGTGAACTTCCTTTGATAGGATCAATCAGACGTGTTAGAGGGTGACCACCACACGGAGGCGCTACTTGAGACGGTTGTGATTGGATTCTAGTTAATGGTACATACTAGCTAACCTATGTATAAGGGATCCCACACGGGGCATTATTCAGAAACTTAGAGATCAAAAGGGATCGGGAGTCATAACTTGTTTTGGAAGAGTTGCATAGCGGATAAGTCATGATTAATCGAAAGATCGAATATTGACCACCACACGGAGGCTTTATTTTTTCGTTTCAATATTTCGGCGACTTTGTTTTAAAATAAGAGTTTTTAAAGGATTCTTTTATTTCAAACTGTCAAATTCTGATATCCATATTTATTTTGATTGTTTGATTTTCAGTAATCATAATGTCTGGACCTACATTTAGTCCACTTGCCACCATACTCACTCAAAATAAGTTAACTGGAAATAACTACACTAAATGGAAATGAAACCTTGACATCGTATTAACTATGGAGGATCACATATATGTCCTCACCACCCCATGCCCCGAAGAACCTGCGGCAAACGCTTCGGCAGCTGCCAGACGCGAGTTCGATAAATGGAAGAAGTCGAATGGAATGGCTCGTTGCTATATTCTGGCCTTAATGGCTGGTGTGTTGCAACACCAATTCCAATCGAACAATTCTGCCAGTGACATTATCGAATCCCTGAAGAAGGTGTTTGGGGAGCATGGAAAAGATAATGAGTGCTAAGTTGTCGGAAGGAACTCCAGTCAAAGAACATGTTTTAAAAATGATTGGCTATTTGAATGAGCTGGAGACCCTAGGTGCCAACATCGATGCACAGACCCAAGTTGATATGATCCTGAACACGCTATCACCGTCATTCGCTCAATTTAAACTAAACTATAATATGAATAAAATGGATTTTTCAATGAGCGAATTAATGAGTTCTTTACTGGCAACGGAAGGGGTGATCAAACCTGGGGTCAACGTTCTGAACGTTGAGAAAAGCGCTTCCTCTTCCCGATCTATGCCGAAAGGAAAGAAAGGGAAGAAGAAAGATGGCACTGGTGGTTCAAATGTTGGACCGGTTCCTAAGATTGCAAAATCTAAGGGAAAAGGTAAGGGCAAAGGGAAGGTGGGTGGCCAAGGCAAAGGAAAGTGTTTCCAATGCGGTGAGAAGGGCCACTGGAAGAGGAACTGTCCAGAATTCTTAGCTACAAGAGTTCAAGGTATAATTGAGTCACATGTGATTGAAGTAAGTTTTATTACGGATACTTCAAACACTTGGTGCATTGATTCTGGTGCGACTAACCATATCTGTAATTCGTTACAGGGGTTCAGATCAACCAGGAAATGCAGTGATGGGGAAATCGTGCTAACTCTGGGTTCTAGCGCAACTGTTTCTGCAGTTGCTATAGGAGTAGTAGTTTTAGAATTTTTGGACAATAAGATAATAGTTTTATTAGATGTTCTTTACGTTCCTTTGATAAGACGTAATTTAATTTTAGTTTCAAATTTATCGAATAATGGTTATTCTTTTCATTTTGGAACAGAAGTTGTTATTAAAAGAAATAGTTCTTTTATATGTTCGGGTGTTAAAACTAATGGCTTGTATGTGATTACTCCCAATATCTCTAAAGACTCTTGTATGGAACTTAATAACTCAATGGTAATTGTACCATCTAAAAGAAAGGAACCTTCCACTAATCCAACAAGGCTTTGGCACATAAGGCTTGGCCATATCAATCTAAATAGGATTGACAGACTAGTCAAAGAAGGGGTCTTAGGCGATTTAGTTCTCGAACCAATGGAAGTCTGCGAGTCTTGTTTAGAGGGTAAGATGACCAAAAGGCCCTTTCCTGCTAAGGGCAATAGAACCAATGCATTGTTGGAATTAGTTCATACTGATATGTGTGGACCAATAAATATTAGAGCAAGAGGTGGTTATGAGTATTTCATAACATTTACTGATGACCACTCTAGGTATGGATATGTGTACCTAATGCAGTATAACTCTGAAGCCTTTGAAAAGTTCAAAGAGTTTAGGGCTGAAGTGGAGAAGCAATTGGGCACACATATCAAGGCCAGTCATTCTGATCGAGGTGGCGAGTACCTCTCTAATGAGTTTGTTGATCACCTCGTACAGAATGGGATTCTATCACAATTGACTACACCTGGTATGCCTCAGCAAAACGGTGTAGCGGAGAGGAGGAATCGGACTCTTTTAGACATGACTAGGTCGTTAATGAGTTATTCTGAGTTGCCATTATTCCTTTGGGGTTATGCTTTGGAAACCGCTACATATATACTAAATCTAGTACCAAGAAAATCTGTTCCCAGGACACCACGAGAGATGTGGATTGGGCGCAAGCCTTCTTTACAACATCTCCGGATATGGGGGTGTCCGGCACATGTGCTGAAAGGAAAGATGAGCAAGTTGGATTCTAGATCAGAAGTATGTTACTTCGTAGGGTATCCAAAGGGTACTTATGGATGGTATTTTTATGATCCAAGAGAACAGAAAGTGTTTGTTAGTACAAATGTTGTTTTCTTGGAAGATGATTATGTCATGAACCATAAACCTAAGGGAAGGATAGATCTTAGAGAGATAGAAGGAGTGCCCTCAGTCCAACCCGCAGTTAATAACGATGTAAATCAAGAAAACACCACTTCTTCACCCATTTCCGTACCAATACCTCATCGTAGTGGGAGGATTATCAGTCAGCCTGATAGATACATGTTCTTAGGAGAAGTTTTTGAAGCTGTCTCCATGGAATCTGAATCTGATCCTGCCACATACAAAGAGGCAATGGCTGATGTTGATTCAGTTCATTGGGTTAAAGCTATGAAGGCTGAATTGGAATCTATGGATTCTAATCAGGTTTGGGATATTGTAAAACTTCCAGCCAATATTAAACCCAGTGGTTGCAAGTGGGTCTACAAGAGGAAAAGAGGATCTGATGGAAAGGTTGAGACCTTTAAGGCTAGGCTTGTAGCAAAAGGTTATACTCAGAGGGAGGGCATTGACTATGAGGAACCTTCTCGCCGGTAGCCATGTTCAAGTCCATCAGAATACTCTTATCCATTGCTACATGCCTAGATTATGAGATCTGGCAGATGGATGTCAAGACTGCATTCTTGAATGGCAATCTTGAGAAGGACATCTATATGCAGCAACCAGAAGGGTTCATAGCTGGTCGGAAAGGTAACTTGGTATGCAAGTTGCAAAAGTCCATTTATAGGCTTAAGCTGGCATCCAGAAGTTGGAACATTGATTTGACCGAGCTGTCAAGTCGTTTGGTTTCATATAGAATCTGGATGAACCTTGTGTATATAAGAAGTGTGAAGGGAAAGTGGTGGCTTTTCTTGTGCTTTACATTGACGACATTCTACTCATTGGGAATGATGTAGTGACATTGGTAACAGTCAAGGTTTGGCTAGCTAGTACATTCGATATGAAGGATCTAGGAGAGGCGAGCTATATTCTTGGGATAAAGCTCTTTCAGGATCGCAAGCGAAAGATAATGGGATTATCTCAAGCTGGCTATATCGATAAGGTGTTAACTAGGTTTTCAATGGATAATTCAAAGAAAGGTTTGTTACCTTTCAGGCTTGGTTTAGCGTTCTCTAAGGAACAGTGTCCTAAGACACAGGAGGAGAGGAATCGCATGTCAGGAATTCCCTACGCCTCGGCGGTGGGAAGTCTCATGTATGCGATGTTATGCACTAGACCAGATATCTATTTTGCCGTTGGCATGGTTAGCAGTTATCATTCGAATCCAGGTCCAGAGCATTGGATAATCGTTAAGCACATTCTTAAGTAGTTGAGAAGAACTAAAGATTACATGCTTATGTACGGTGGTAGTGAGTAAATTCTAGTAGGATACACTGCCTCAGACTTTATGTCAGATAAAGACTCGAGGAAGTCGACGTCCGATCATCTCTTTACCTTGGGAGGTGGTGCTGTTAGTTGGAGGAGCATTAAGTAGAAATGCATTACAGACTCAACTATAGAAGCTGAGTATGTGGCTGCTTGTGAAGCCGCAAAGGAATCTGTTTGGCTCAAGAAGTTCCTTATGGAACTCGAGGTGGTACCAGCATCGCTGTCACATATTACGCTTTATTGTGATAATAGTGGGACAGTGGCTCAGTCCAAGGAGCCAAGGAACCACGGAAAGGGAAAGTACGTAGAGCGGAAATATCATCTTATCCGAGATATTGTTCAACGTGGAGATGTGACTGTCACCAAGATTGCCACTGTCGACAATCTTGCTGATCCGTTTACAAAGGCCTTGCCACAGAAGGTCTTTGATCGTCATCTAGATAGTCTAGGTCTAGATGTAATCCTGTATGGTTGTGAGTGCAAGTGGGAGTTTGTTGGGTTTATGCCCTCAAACCATTACTTTATGTATGACATTAGCATTTTAATATATGGATATCAGTTTTACATTTTATTATGTATGTTTCTTTCATGAGATGATTATCAATCCTTAAGTATCAAAGTAGGTAATTCGTGTGTGTATGAGATACATACAAGTGAGATATGAATTACCATCCTTTCATACTTAAAGCATGTCACAGTGGATGATGAGACTGGATATCTCATCAGGTATACACTGTAGCATAGTTAACTACCATTGGATGGAGTGACCAATCTCAATCACTAGAGTGTCGCTCTTAGTTAATATGCTAGTGCTTATAGTGCATTGACAGACCTGAGCTTTCCTATTGACACTTAATGCTGTCAAACAGTCAATAGGAACTCATAACTTGTATAAGGTACGTGTTCTCAATCTTGCGACTATTATGAACACAGACTGTGGATATGGCTGCTTTGACTTACCAATCAGTGAGGTCTACAGAAGATCAACACCTGGGTATCTTGGGTATGTCATGTTCATAGAGTTGTGAACATATATTGTCAAGACATAATCTACCCTCTGTTTCAGAGGAAGCATTCCCTTGAGAATGTCACCAAGTCGATTACTGAGTATTGCAGTCTTGTTGATAAGAGTTATCAACATGTTTGGTAATCATGATAGGTGAATGAGACTCAAGGAATACAAGAAGTAATCATGATTCAGGTTGACAGTAACAGTTATCCGACTACCTGAATATGATTACGAATGCTGAAGGTAGAAGGACATTAGTACAACATACAAGTCTAGTTATCGCTTCGCATATGTTCTTTTGCGTTGGAGTTCAGTTATCGTTTTATAGTGGAGTAAACGTTAACTGACCAGTTAGTTAGTTTGTTGATCAAAGAGTTTGGTCACGGTGATTAACAAACTGGTCTGAGCCAACAATAAAGAGCCTAGGAGGTCCCACTCTGAGCTCCGCTAGTAGATCCGGGCATGCCAATAAAGTTTCATAACTTGATTTTTCCGCTGCGCGTTTAAACTTTTAATTTAAACCATTTTTTCCATCAGAAACCATGAGCTCACGTCCATTTCTTTGTAAAAACACCGAGGAGGCTAAAACCCACTTTGAGTGGTTAGCTGAACACGCTCATGAATGGTCAAATTATGATGACATTCCACGCGCACAAATATCAGGTGTAGAGGAAAAAATATCTATCAGCTAAAAAGTGAAGATCACCTAATGACCAAATACGAAGAACTAGCAAAGAAGGTAGAGGAGTTAGGGATGAAAGGAGAGAGTTCTGGATAGGTTTTACCTGAAGAACCATACGGCATATGCAATATGTTGGGACACACAACTCAATACTATCCCAATGTGCCGTACTTTCAAGAACAAGCCCCCGTGGAGATGAACGCCATGCAAGGGTATAGAGGGGCGGGGAATTCCTATAATAACAATAATTTTCAAAATAATAATAACTGATGGAATCACCCTGGTTTTGATTGGAAAAATGATGTTGGGACACAAAATCAATATCAACAACAGCCCTACAACAACAATAACCAATATCAAGGGTAATACAATAGGCAGTCCTAGCCATTCAATCAAAATAGATCAAATAACTACAACCATGCTCAACCCTCTAATAATCAACAGTCAAATGTGTACGTGTTACCACACAAAAAGGTGTAAGAGGAAGATCCACTCTCTAATGCGAATTTAACACAACAGTTAATTCAAATGATGAGTAAAATGTCCACAACATTAGAGAGAATGGATGCACGATAAGAGGGGTCGAGTGGAATGCTTCCTGCCCAACCACTTCAAAACCCTAAGGGATACAACAATCGTCCCAATAATCAAGAGCATGCTAAAGCCGTGACTACTCTGAGAAGCGGCAAGGTTATAAGGAAAAACATGCCTCATTCTACTCCCGAAGAGTATGAAGAGGACGAAGTGGTAAATGAAAACGAACCATCTACTCACGAAGAGGAGCCATCTGCTAATGACGAACCTTTAAAATCAAATGATGATGCTCCTAAAGAAGTAGAAGAAGTTGAGAGAAGGCTCAGAAAGGAACCCATTAATGACGAATTACCCAAATGCCCTTTTCCCGCGCCTTATCCTCAAAGGCTTAAGAAACCCAAAAATGAGATAAAGAATCAGGAGTTCTTGGAACTATTTAAACAAGTTAAAATAAACCTTCCACTCCTTGATGCAATCAAACAAGTGCCCGCTTATGCGAAGTATGTCAAAGACTTATGCATGGTTAAGAGGAGGCAAAGTGTGAAGAACCACGCATATGTCACTTGCTAAGCAAGTGCAATCATGTAACACCTGTAATTTTCTTTCATTGATAATATCAATTTTTTGAATTTCTGTATTGGACCGACTATATTATTATATTATTATTTTAATTATGTGATGGTATGGACGTGTTGTAGTATTATCATATGGACTGTACTAACCATACCGACTCGACCATAATAAGATTTAACTTAGTCCCGTACCCGTACCTGGGCATTAGAAATAATACCCGGTTGCACGTAAATCGAGACCGACACGTATACCGAGGAACTTATGCACGTAAATTGAAAAAGTGGCACATAATCTAAGGTGGGCCCCACATAGCCGGCCACATGGCAAGCTCCATGTCACCATCCCATGTGACACTTGTCCACCTCTAGGACACTTGTCCTTGCATGAATACATGCTTACATGCAAGATGACACTTGCCACCACCCAACATTCTATATAAACAAGCACATGCACACACTACACTCTCTTATTTGGATCATAATCTGAATTTTGGAGAGAAAATTTGGAGACTTGGGTAGTTCATGAGAAAAAGAGAGAAGAAAAGTTTAAGGAGAAGAAGAAGGTGACACCATTGAAGTTGAAGTTCAAGCTCTATCAAGCTAAAGAACAACATTAAGCTTAATTTCAAGCTTTGGTGAGTAAATTGTGAGTAAATGTGAGTAATCTAACTCAATTTAGAACATATATAGTATGTATTAATGTTGAGTAGAAGTTTGATGTTGTTGTGTTGAAGTTTTCATGACATGCAAGACAAATCCATAAATCTGAGAAACTGAAACTTTCAGCAGAATATAGTTTAGTAAAATGAATGTTTTGTGCAGCTCAAAAATCCGAATTAACCTAGGTTTTTTGTGGTAGAAGATAACTCATATATCCACAAATAACTCTTCTATAGCTCAGTCTAGAAATCACTCCTTCATGAGTGAAATACATGTACAACGCAGTGTTATAAACCTGGGAAAACAGAAACTTTCAGCAGAATGTAGTTTAGTAAAATGAATGTTTTGAGCAGTTCAAAAATCGAAATTAAGCTAGGCTTTTTTGTGATAAAAGCTAACTCATTTATCTACAAATAACTCTTCTATAGCTCAGTCTATAAATCACTCCTTTCATGGGTGAAATGCATGTACAATGCAGTGTTATGAATCTGAGAAATAGAAACTTTCAGCAGAATGTAGTTTAGTAAAATCAACGTTTGGAGCAGCTCAAAAATGAGAATTAAGCTGGGTTTTTTTTTGTGGATAAAGCTAACTCATTTATCTACAAATAACCCTTTTATAGCTCAGTCTAAAAACCCCTCCTTCATAGGTGAAATTCACGTACAATGCAGCACTATAAATCTGGGATAGAACAGTCCAAGATATAAGAAATATCTTATAAAATAAATAATTTGAGCAGCACAAAAATGTAATTGAAGCTAGATTTTTTTGTACATGAAGATAATCCTATTATCTACAATGTTTTAGTTTTGAGTTTGATCTACAAAATAATTTATCATGCCCAAATAAATCATGTTAATTCAGTCAACACAGTGAAAATGTATCCTGGCAGATTGTGTAGTTTTTTTGTATGATGTTTTGTTATGCATGGTGTTGATTGTTGATGCTAGTTTTCCGGTACGTGTGTTGTTATGAAAATCTTGTGCTATGGTAGTGCTATCGCGTAGATGAGTATGTTAAGGGTTTCATCTATATGTTTATTGGTATTAAATCCATGTTATAAATCCATGAGCTACGTGAATATAGTTTAATGACCGTTGGAAAGTTCATACCCAAACTATATGTTGAATGGCACGATTATTATGTTGGTAAGTGATTGGGAAAGTTTCCATCGTAAGTATACTGAGAGGAAAATAGAATGTCGAACGTAAAGTGAAATACTGATGGTTATAAATGGATGATATTAATGAACTAAACTATGAAACGTACGAACGTGAAAAATAACGATAAAACCTTCAATAATAGATTTAATGTGAATAAGGGACATTGGGCCTCGTTTCTAGTCGTGTGACTACTGGTCAAAGTCGATTCGTGAACTTTCGTGTCGCATTTCGATATTTATTGCAAAATTGGTCTTGCGGTAATTCCATGGTGTCGATCGGAGAGTTATGTTTTGTGTTCTTGATTTGAGGATTGGCATGACGTGTTCGGTCAAGTGCGGATGACCTGAGGATCGTCATGACGTGTTCGATCAAGTGGTTGATTATTTTTTAGTACCCTTGGACTGAGGATCGGCATGATGTGTTCGGTTATGTACCGGTGACCTAAGGATCGGCATGACATGTTCGTCCAAGTGATTATTAATTTCCCGTACCCTTGGTCTGAGGATCGGCATGACGTGTTTGGTAATGTGCGGGCAACCTGAGGATCGGCATGACGTGTTCGACCAAGAGATTGATAATGTCCCGCACACTTATGCCAGTTGGGCGATAGTTTGAATGCCATTTGGGCAACAATTTGAGTGCCAGTTGGGCGACAGTTAACTATTCATTGTTGAGTGTTGTTCTTTTTTAACCAGTAAATGCATTTGGAGTTAAGTCTTCTTTCAGTCAATGTCATTGGTCAGTTCAGTTCTGGGTTAAGTTTCAAAGGGAATGATTGGGTTTAAATAAGACATAGTTTTGAGAATAAGAAAAGACGAACAAGGCATAGTATCGAGAATAAGAAATGATGAACGAGATATGGTTTCGAGAAATAAGAAGATATGAAGAATAACTTACCTTAAGTGGTGGTAACCTTAAGGGGACCCTCACTTAGCTTAACCGCTAACGGCTTTTCATGCCACTGGACCTTCCACGTCCAGCCTTTGCAGACCCAGACGGAGCCGACTGCTATCAAGATGATGACTTTACTACTGAAGACTATGCTGGTGAAGATTACTACAAGGAAGGCTACGGTTTCGCCAGCTAAAGACTTTGGAGCTTTTCTTTTGTTGTAGTTCTGTTATTATTATGTTAGTGATGTAATAGTTTAGCTGGTCTTATAATATGTAACTTTTGGATACCTTTTTGGCCTGTAATATACTACTGATGTAAGACTTGGATGTTTTAAATTTCTGCTTCCGCTGAACTTAGTCACTTTCCCATATCACATTATTGTTATAAGCATGTTTGGACAATCAGGTGACACTCACAACCAGTTACGTGTCTACGAACCCATAAAGGAAATTCATTTTTCCCTATTTTTGGTACTTCAGAGCATGACAAATCATCCATAACTAACTGCCTCCTAAACTCAAAGACCCTGGTACCCCTACTATCTTATGCTAAATTGGGAACCAAAGAATAAACAACGCATTCCTCGATCTCGGAGCAAGCGTAAATCTGCTGCCATACTCTGTCTATAAACAACTAGGGTTGGGTGAACTCAAACCCACTCGAGTTGCACTACAACTGGCAGATAGGTTGGTCAAATACCCTAAAGGAATACTGGAAGACGTTCTCGTACAAATAGACTCATTTGTCTTCCCGGTCAATTTTGTAATTTTAGACACTGAACTTGTGTCTAATCCATGTTCACAAATCCCGGTGATTTTTGGACGTCTGTTCCTCAACACAATCGATGCCACGATAAAAAAAGAAGTGGTATAATGACCATCGTATTCGGGAACATGACTTTAAACGTCAAAATCTTTTCAAATCCCCGACCTGAAGAATACGAGGATGAGGAAGAAGTGAACCTCATCGAGATAGTTATCGAGGATGAGGTTGATCTCATTGATTATAAAGATCCTCTAGAGGTAGTTGTGTCGCAATTGGATGCTGTTTACCAACCTGGAAACTCTACTCCATTGGATGGTGACTTAAATCAAACTTGCCTCATGATGGCAACAAAAGAGAAGGATAGAGCTGATTGCATGTGGGTAACACCATATGAACCATTACCTCCCAAAACAAAAATAGTTATGCCCTCCAACTTTCAGTTCCCTAATTTGGAATTGAAGGAGCTTCCAAAGGAGCTCAAATACGCATTTCTAAGGACTGAAAAAAACTTATCCAATCATCATATCTACCCTAAGTCTAGAGCGAGAGGGCAAACTAATTTAGATGTTGAAACAATACAAAGGAGCATTAGGATAGACTATTGTTGACCTCAAAGGCATAAGTTCGTCTGTTTGCACCCATAAAATATATTTGGAGGAAGATGCTAAACCTTCGCGACAAATGCAAAGGCGTGTGAATGCCAACATGCAAGAAGTAGTCAAAAAGGAAGTTTTAAAACTACTTGATGTTGGGATTATATATCCAATTTCTGATAGTCCTTGGGTCAGCCCGACCCAAGTAGTACCAAAGAAAGCGGGCATCACTACATTCCAAATAGTGACGGTGAGCTAGTACCGCCACGCATCCCCACCGGTTGGTGGATGTGTATTGATTACCAAAAATTGAATACTATGACCCGAAAGGACCACTTTTTTTCGGTGAATGGTGAATAAATAAAAGAACAAGCCAAACGGCACTATACAAAATACAAGGGGCATACCCCAGGATATACAATAAGTGCAAATAATGGCATCCAGGTGATGCATAGAGGATAGGGGACAATCAAAAGGCAAGAGCCAAGAGAGCCCATCCAAGCAAAAGAACAATGAACGAAAAGAAGAGGGGGAACCTAGAAATAAATCAAAAAGGCCCAAGGGCCCCCCTCAACAAAGATGAACATGCAAAAGGCACAAAAGACCAAATTACAACTTACAAAACCAGTGACAAACTAAGTCCATCTATCTATGTAATTAGGGAGATGAGGGTCATTCTTCCACTTGATTTGGATCTGTATAGTTATTTGGAGATAGATCTCTTGAAGAAGCCTTTCCTTTGATTTAACTTCAGATTTGAATGTTCGAGCATTTCTTTCTTTCCAAATGCTATATACCACCAACCCAAGGCACATTTTAGGGATGATATGGTTAGGAGTTTTCTTTGTCCAAGTCCTAGCTGCCCATTCCACAACGGAGCTCCAAGAGGAAGCATGGGAAGTAATCTCCAATCTTTGCATCAATTCCTGCCAAATAAAAGAAGAGAATGAGCAACCAAAAAACAAGTGATCATGAGATTCCATACCTTGATGGCAGAACACACATCCCAGGGGGCCAGGAGTGAAGTGGAAAATCCTGTCATGAGTAGATAGTCTATTAAGAATAGCCAACCAAGAGATGAAACTATGCCTAGGTATATTTCCTGGGAACCAAATGAGTCGATGCCACGGGACCTTAGGACAAACGACTCGGAGGTGGTCCCAAGTTTGGGCAAGATTAAACTTCCCATTTGGAGAAGGAACCCACAAGGCAGTATCATGATTATCAGAGGGGAGGGGGAGGTCAAGCATGTGGTTACGGATTTCCATGAGTTCTAGCGTGTTAGTGAGAGGCCATTGCCAATCCCTGTCAACTATGATATCCATAACTTTCGCATTCAAGGGAATAGCAGCGTCATAAACGACTCTAGGACTAAATTTATCCAAGAGAGGGCCTAAAGGGTGCCAATTATCATACCATAAGAAGGTACCACAACCATTTCCAATTTTGTGTTTCAAAAGAGGCCTGGCCATGTCTCTAAGATTAAGGAGTTTGCGCCAATACCAAGAATTCTGGGAGGACACCTTAACAACCCAAAAGCTTTTGTCTTTTAAAATATAAGTTTTAACCCAATCCACCCACAAAGAGTTTGGTCCAGAAGAGAAAAGGGACCAGATATGCTTTAAATTCAGAGTTTTGTTGAGTTGGACAAGGTTTTTCAAACCCAAGCCCCCTTCCTTTTTAGGACGGCAAACAAGATCCCAAGCAACTTTAGCCCCATGAGCTTTCTCAATGCCACCTGTCCAAAGAAATCTTCTTAACAACTTTTCAACCTCTTTTAAAACACTTTTGGGTAAGATAAACAAACTAGACCAGTAGTTTTGGATACCTGTCAGAACAGAATGAATTAATTGGACTCTTCCAGCATAAGAAAGGCATTTAGACGTCCAAGAGGTAATTCTAGAGCTAATTTTGTTAACAAGCTCCTGACAATCTCCCTTCTTTAGTCTAGATGTTATTAGAGGAACACCTAGGTACTTAAGAGGAAGAGATCCAATAGTAAACTGGAATATGTGGCATATGGAATTAACAATATTGTCATCAATGCTAGAGGTAAATAAACAACTCTTGCTAGTATTAGCAAGTAAGCCAGTAAGATCATAGAATTGATTGAGCGTATTTTTCATAAGTTGAGCAGAACCTTCATCCCCATAAAAAACTAAAAGAAGGTCATCCGCAAAGCAAAGATGGGATATCTTCATCTTATCACATTTCCAATGATATTTAAATTGAGATGATTCAGAAATATTGTGTTTTATCAATTGGCTCAATGTGTCCATGACAAGGACAAAAAGGTAGGGGGAAAGAGGGTCACCCTGTCTAAGGCCTTTAGCACCGTCAAAATAGCCAATGGATTCCCCATTAAAGTTGATGGAGTACTTAGGGCTTGTGACACACTTTTTAATCCAGAGTTGCATTTTGGGGGGAAAACCTAATATGTCAATTAAGTCCAACAGAAACCTCCAACTAACACTATCATAGGCTTTCATAAGATCAACCTTAGCAGCTGCACGGGGTTGACCCGAGGGCTTATGGTAGTCCCTCATGAGGTCCTGAGCTAACAGAATATTATCACTAATTTTTCGACCCTTGATAAAAGCAGATTGGGCATTATCCACAAGATTGGGAAGGATAAGTTGGATTCTTTTTGCAATGATTTTAGATATACATTTATAAATGGTGTTGCAACATGAAATAGGACGAAAATCACCCATTTTAGAAGGATTTGAAATTTTAGGAATAAGGGCAATAATAGTAGCATTGGACTCTCCCAAAAGTTCTCCATGGATAAAAAATTCTTTAATAGCAAGCGTAACAAGGGTACCGGTAATATTCCAAGTTTCTTTAAAAAAATGAGCATTATAACCATCAGGACCCGGTGCTTTGTTACTATGGATGCTAAACATTGCCTCTTTGATCTCGAGATCACTAGGAATATTATCCATACTAGAAAGAGCATCCGTGGGGATCCTTTTATGAATAATATTCTTTAGAACACTGTAACCAGGGTAATTGTTAGCAGCAGGGGTACCAAGCATAGTTTTAAAATAGCTAATGGCTTCCTGTTGGGCTTCACTGTAATTTTTTGTCTGTTCTCCATTAGGAAGGAGGAGCGAAACAATCCGTTTTCTATTACGACGGTTTCTGATGGATTGGTGAAAGAAAGTGGTGTTCTTATCCCCCGCTTCAAGCCATTGGACTCTAGATTTTTGTCGCATTACTTCCTCTTCCACGCGAATAGCTTCTAGAAACACACCCATGAGGTGACGTTCTAGAGCTTTTATGGTTAAGTCATGCGGGTGATCATCTAATAATCTTTGACATTGCATTAGTCTATCTCTAGATTCATCAGCATGCAACTTTTCTCTACCTATAGAATCTTTGGAAAATTTTCTAAGATCCGTTTTGAGAATCTTAAGTTTTTTACATAACTGGAATTGGTAGTTGCCTTCAACATTATTGGCCCAAGAGTTTTTAACTAAGTCATCAAATTTCTCCAAAGAGGTCCAATAATTATAGAATTTAAAGGTGTGGCCTTTCCTTCTACTAGAATTATCCATTTTCACAAGGATAGGAGAATGATCAGAAATACCAGAGGGGAGAAATTGAGCATAGGCTGAGGGAAATTTGTCTAGCCAATCTTGATTGACTAGAGCTCTGTCCAGCTTTTCCTTGTACCTACTAGTGCTCCAAGTGAAGTAAATTCCTGTGAACCGAAGATCTACAAGGCAAGAGGCATTCACACACGCATTAAATTCCTCAGTCCCTTGGTCTTTCCCAGGATTACTCCCAAACTTCTCATTAGAGTTAAGAACCGCGTTGAAGTCACCAAGAGTAATCCAGGGAATGTGACCAAGGGAGGCTGATATGGACTTGATATCAGCCCACAGACTTCTTCTGTCTTGGATAGTATTAAAACCATAAACAAAAGAAGCTTCAAAAGAGGTAGACAGATTAATATCTTGGATTGATACATGAATAAGCTGCCTAGTGTTTTTCAAAACATTTAAAGAAACTTTGTTTGGGTTCCAGCCAACCCAAATTCTATCCACCGAATTTGGTTGGCTATTAGTGACAAAATTCCAACTAGGAAGAATTCTTTTTTGAATATTGTCTTGGTTAGGCATTCTAACTTTGGATTCAGTAATTCCCAACACATCAATATGATTAGAAATAACAAATTTGGAAATTTCCATTTGTTTTGAAATTTGATTAAGGCCCCTAATATTCCAGCATCCGATATTCATTAAGTACGTTTAAAGGGGTGTCGTCTTTTACCTGAGGAACTATTTTTCTTATTCCTCTGTCCTTGCTGAGTAATTTTGTGAGGGGACTGAGATTTAGAGGAGGAGGGAGAGAGAGAGACCTGTACGGGAGTAATGGGAGTCACCAATCCTTGTCCTTCTGAAAGTTCGAATGGCTTTGCATCATCTACCCCTCTTTCATTGCCTTGTCCATCCGGATTAGTCTGTATAGAGATCACTACATTTCTAGCATTTTGCTCGTATTGATCCATAGTCTCATCTTCATCAGATAGAGGTGTCAGATTTCCATTACAATCTGGAGAAGTTTCACAAGGGTGCTGTGTTTTTCCACCAATAGTCAGCTCAGAGTCCTCAATTGGAGAAGAAGTATTGAGAATACCAGGAGAACCCAAAGCCTTAGCATCCTGAGCCTTGTCTGTATTTTGTTGCATATCTATTGTCCCTTGATCAACTATAGATGCTTCCAAAGCTTTAAACTGATTGTTTCCAGAGAACTCAGACTCGTAGATGGTACTCGGATTAGGTGCTTGCATCTCACCCCTAGTATGAGTTGTTCTATCTGTTAAGTTTGGATCTTGATGTTTAGGAGATAGATTTTCCTTTCCTTTTCCCTGATATGGCTTTGGGTCTTCAGTCTCAGGGGGGTTAAGGTTTCCCATAGTATTAGTGCATGAAGGGTCATCTGCAACAACAATTTTCCCTTTGTCTTTAATCATCCAAGTCCCATCTGTAGGGTCTGTTTGTACTTTTGGGTGTTGGTAATTGGAACTTGAGGGTTTGGATCTCTTCAAGCAGTCATGACCAAATTTCTTGCATTTGGCACATCTAATAGGACTCCATTGATATTCAACTTTCAATGAGATGATGGTTGGTTCCCCACTACTTGGGTCTTCAAACTCAATGTCAAAGTCCTTAACTAACTCAAATTCAGCATCAACCTCAACACAGATTCTCGCATATGAGATCCTTCGACAAGAAGCTGTCATCTTGTGAACATGTAAAGGTTTCCCTATGGCACTAGCAATGTAGCTGAATCCTTCAGGGTTCCAATATTCGAGAGGGATGTTGTAGATATTGACCCAAATTGGTATAGTTGATTGAGCTTCTTTATGTAGTTCCAGACCTACATGCCAATTCTTCAAAATAACAGGTTGCCCAGCTATATGCCAAGGTCCTCCTTCGAGCACTGCATCACTTTCCTCTTTGGAGTGAAATTTAAAGAAGAAATACCCTGAGTCTGTGGCAATCATGTCCTGAAGACCAGCCTTATCCCATAACCTGGCAGAAGCAATTTTAACCAACGTATAAGGCAATCTTTTACCAATGAAGTATCCCACTAGAGTATTTTCCCAAGCCTTGCTTCCTTCATCAACAATTTCTTTAGGCATACTGATCCTGATACGGTCCATGTTCCTGTTGTGCTTGGTGTGCTTTAGTTTAATTTCAGCTGCAGCCTTAGGTTGTAAAATAGAAGCCCACGTTTTAGTCTGAGTAGAGCCACCAAGCTGATTAGCTTGGTTTAAAGGAGGAGCCGAGCCATGAGGGGCACCGCTGCTAATACCATGTGGATGGGGCCCACTCTTATCAGTTTTGCCTATCTCCACATGCGATGTAACACTAGCCTGTAACAGAGAAGGGGTAGACACGCCTCCTGAAAAGGTGGGATTAGCCATGACTGACGCATTAAGTGGCTTGGGAGTATCCACCAAGAAATTGCTGGAGGAAGTTGCCGCGTGTGGTTTACTTCCCGAAAGGCCATGCAAGTTGCGTGGCTGAGTGGACAAAGGTCCGGGTTTTAAGGGAAAGGCAGGTAAGCCCACGTGACTCTCTATACCCTTCTGAATATTTAAATGCTCCATATGACCGTTGGTGCCTAAGCTTAAAGGAGTATGTATAGGCGCGTAGCTGACACCTCCTACAAACCTCTCGGTGCTAGTGCTGTTAGGGTTATTAGGATCAAAGCCAGTACTATCATCACTATTGGACTTGTTCTTCTTGTTGTGACCAAAGTCTAAAGGATAATTAGTAAAAGAAACTCCATCCGCAATATCGATATCCTCAATATCAGACTTTGAATTTTTTATACAATGAACTGAAGACTTAATAATGGGACCTTCAGAGTCAGACTTAGATCCTTCTGTTTTAGCTCTCCAACATAAGGACCTAGGTTTAGGGTTTCCAATATTGCCAGTTTTACCTGCGAATGGAATCCTTCGGGGTAACCGAGCAATGAGAGAGGTCTGGTGAGTCTTTTTTAACCCTTGAATCTCATTTTGAAGCTTACGGATCAGTTTATTAGCAGCAGGCAGATCAGAATAAACTGGGTCCTGTTTCTTCTTTTTTAGGATTTCGTTAGAATCCTGAAGCTTGCAAAAGCGTTGGTGATGACCCTTCCTCTGAACCCTAGTTTCTCTCTCTTCATGGCATGATGAATCTGAGGTGTTTTCTTCCCATTCCTCATGGAGTTCAAGGTCATCCTCTGAAAGTTCATAGCAGTTGATCCTTGATAGATCAACTATTTGTTCATCTCCCACACCAAACACAGCAGTTTTGGTGGGGTTTGAAATTATAAATCCCTTGCTAGCATCATCTCTAAGGGGTTTAGAAGAGGAAGGGGCAACCCCCTGAGATCTTACCTTTGGGGCTTCGAAAGAACCAACATCTTTATGTTGTGGATTTTTGCTAACAAGTGAAACTGTAGGACTTTCTTCTTTCAAATGCTGGGAAGGGGCAGGAGATGTTTTTGCCACATTAAGCACTCGGATCTTCCCTTCAGGTTGAATATCACCAAGTATTGAACCTTCTCTAAGCAAAACAGAACCATCTCCTTTGAAAATGTATTTCTTCTCTATTTCTGGGTCAATAACAGATTGAACATCTGGACCAGGAGTAGATGATATCTCTTTAGTAATAGAAGGCACTTTTGGAGTTTTTGAATTGGTAGGTGGGGCATCTGTCAATACCCGGATGGGTTTGTGTCTCTTCATTGCAACAGAAAAGATGCATTAGATTCTAGAGAGAATGAGGAGTTTCTCTCTCTAGCTTGTAGGCGAAAGGACCACTTTTCGCTACCATTCATCGATCAAATGCTAGAAAGAGTGGCGGGTCATAAATATTACTACTTCCTAGACGGATACAGTGGATATAACCAGATCAAAATTGCTCCTGAAGATCAAGAGAAAACAACTTTCACATGTCCGCTCGGTACTTTTGCTTACAAAAGAATGCCATTTGGCTTATGCAATGCACCTGCTACCTTCCAGCGGTGCATGCTCAGTATATTTAGTGATATGGCCGAGCAGATACTTGAGGTGTTTATAGACGATTTTTTCGTGTTCGGTCATAGTTTTGATAATTGCTTAGAAAATCTGGAACGTGTGTTAGCACGATGCGAGGACAAACACCTGGTGCTAAACTGGGAAAAATGTCATTTCATGGTAACTAGTGGGATAGTCCTCGACCACATCATTTCAGACGAAAGTATCTAGGTGGATAAGGCAAAATTTGATATAATCTCAAACCTCCCTGCTCCCTGCACAGTTAGAGATATCCGCTCTTTTTTGGGACATGCGGGTTTTTATAGGAGATTTATCCAAAATTTTAGTGCTATCTCCCAACCACTCTGTCAACTGCTGGTAAAAGACGTTCCTTTCGAGTGGTCAGACGCCTGTCAAACATCTTTCGATACACTAAAGTAGCTCCTCATAACCACACCTATTATCCGAGCTCCTGATTGGAGTCTCCCATTTGAATTAATGTGTGATGCTAGTGATTACGCCATTGGCGCAGTCCTAGGCCAGAGGAAAGATAACAAGCCTTATGTTATATATTACGCTAGCAAAACTCTGAACGAAGCTCAAATGAATTACACAACTACTGATAAAGAGCTGCTAGCCATAGTCTTTGCCTTAGATAAATTCAGATCTTATCTGATAGGGTCTCCAATTGTCTGTTTTACAGACCACTCGGCCCTTAAATACCTTTTGTCTAAGAAAGATGCAAAACAAAGACTCATTCATTGGATACTACTACTCCAAGAATTCGACTTGACCATAAAAGACAAAAAGGGAGTAGAGAATGTGGTTGCTGACCACCTATCCAGGTTAACTTTTATTGATAAAACTGAACCAACTCAAATTAAAGAAGAATTCCCAGACGAGCAGCTTTTGGAAATTTCGAGTTTGCCCTGGTATGTGGATATAGTGAATTACCCAGTCACGGGAGAAACCCCCGAACATTGGTCAAAGCAAGATAGAAAACGTTTTCTCTCATTCGTACGCCATTTCTTTTTCGATGACCCATACTTGTTGAAATATTGCGCTGATCAGGTCATCCGACATTGTGTTTCAAATGAGGACATAACTATAATTCTGGCTTTATATCATTCGAAAGCCTGTGGTGGCCATTTTACTTCACAGAAGACCGCATAAAAAATCTTACATAGCAGATTCTATTAGCCAACCATATTTAAGGATGCCCATTCATTTTGTAAATCGTGCCAACGGTGTCAAAAGCTTGGTACAATTTCAAAACGAAACTCTATGCCCCTGACTCCCATAATCACAATTAAAATTTTTGATTGTTGGGGCATAGACTTCATGGGTCCATTCCCAAAATCAAACAACTGTGAATACATATTCCTAGCTATGGAGTACGTATCAATATGGGTAAAAGCAATACCGACGAGACACAATGACCACAAAATAGTAATGTCCTTTCTTAAGGAACACATTCTGTCATATTTCGGAACCTTGAGGGCACTAATAAGTGACCAAGGCAAGCATTTTTACAATAGGCCCTTGGAGTCACTCCTCAAGAAATATGGGGTCAATCACAAGATTGTTCTAGCCTACCACCCACAAACTAACGAAAAGGCAGAGTTTGCTAACCGAGAAATCAAGCATATTCTCGAAAAGACGGTTAGTTTCAACAAGAAGGACTGGGCATATAAATTGATCGATGCTCTATGGGCGTATCGTACAACATATAAAACAAACCTGGGGATGTCCCTATACAGGCTAGTGTACGGTAAGGCTTGTCACCTCCCTGTAGAGATTGAGCATAAAGCTTATTGGGCGACACACTCATTAAATTTCGATATTAAAGAGGGAGGCCAGTTAAGGAAACTTCAACTTGCAGAGCTAGAGGAAATCCATAGAGATGCGTATGACTCTGCGAAGTTGCATAAGGAAAGGATAAAGTCTCGCCACGATAGAACAATCTTTCACAAATCATTCGAGCTAGGACAGAAAGTCTTGCTATACGACTCTCGCCTTCACCTTTTCCCAGGTAAGCTCCGATCCCAGTGGACAGGTCCATTCATCGTTAAATCTGTCTTTCCACATGGGGTCGTTGAGCTATTTGTAATGCCTGTAATTTCTCTACGTGCAATAATACGAGTTTTATGAATTTCTATATCTGGTCTATTATTATATTATTATTTTATTTGTGTGACTGTATCAGTGTAATGTAATTACTAATTAGACTATAATCACTGCACCGACTCGACCGTAATTAGAATTAACTTAGTCCTGTACCTGGACCCGAACATCAGAAATAATACCTGTCTGCACGTAAACCGAGATCGACACGCATAATGAGGAACTTTTGCACGTAAACCGAGGTAGTGGCACAAAACTCGAGGTGGACCCCACATGGCCGGCCACATGGCAGCCCATGCACCACATGGCACCACCTCCCTTGCCACTTGTCCACCTCTAGGACACTTGTCCATACATGCACACCATGCAAGCATGCATGGTGACACATAATCCCTTCCTTTCTTTATATAAGGATGCCTATATTCATGCATTAGACTCTTGGTCATTTTACAATCAACATATAGAGTTAGAGAGAGCTAGGAGATGAACTCCATGGAGAGATAAGACATACATGGAGATGGAGAAGAAGAACTAGGAAGAAGTCTCCACCATTGAGGTTGTGTTTAAGCTTCCTAAGCTCAAATCCAAAGCCCAAGCTCAATTTCAAGTTTAAGTGAGTATTCTAACTCACTTTAGAACCTATATAGTATGTAGTAATGTTTAGCAAGAGTTTGATGTTGTATTTTGAGGTTATATGCAACATGCAAGTCAAATCTTCAAATCTGGGAAGCTGAAACTTCCAGCAGAATGTTGTTTAGTAAAACGAACGTTTTGAGCAGTTCAAAAATGGGAATGAGGCTAGGTTTTTTTGTGGAGAAAGCTAACTCATTTATCTACAAATAACTCTTCTATAGCTCAGTCTGAAAATCACTTTTTCATAGGTGAAATGTACATGCAACGAAGTACTTTAAATCTGAGAAACTGAAACTCTCAGCAGAACATAGTTTAGTAAAATGAATGTTTTGTGCAGCTCAAAAATCCGAATTAAGCTAGATTTTTTTGTGGTGAAAGCTAACTCATTTATCTACAAATAACTCATCTATAGCTCAGTCTGAAAATCACTTTTTCATAGGTGAAATGTACATGCAACAAAGTACTTTAAATCTGAGAAACTGAAACTCTCAGCAGAACATAGTTTAGTTAAATGAATGTTTTGTGCAGCTCAAAAATCCGAATTAAGCTAGATTTTTTTGTGGTGAAAGATAACTCATTTATCTACAAATAACTCTTCTATAGCCTGGTCTAAAAATGACTCCTTGATAGGTGAAATGCACATGCAACGCAGTACTATAAATCTGGGACAGAGCAGTCCGAAAATATAGAAATATCTAAGTAAAATAAATATTTTGAGTAGCTCAAAAATGCAATTGAAGTTAGATTTTTTTGTACATGAAGCTAATCCAATTATCTACAATGTTCTAGTTTTCAGTTTGATCTACAAATCAATTTATCATGCCCAAATAAATCATATCAATTCAGTCGATATAGTAAAATTAAGTTCTGGCAGATTGTATAACTACTTGTATGATGTGTTTATTAATGATGCTTGCTTTCCGGTACCTATGTGGTTATGGATATCTTGTGCTATGGTAGTGCTATCGTGTATATGGGTATGTTAAGGGTTTCATCTATATGGTTATTGATATCAAATCCATGTTATAGATCCACGAGCTGCACGCTAGGTTTCCGTTATGAATATAGTGTGATGACCATAGAGAATTCATACCCAAGCTATGAGTATGTTGTACGACATGATTATGGCGTTGATAGTGATTGGATAAGTTTCCATTGTAAGTATATTACGACATAAAACAGGATGACGGATGTATAAACGTAACTTCGAAAGTATATTCGGAAGTCCTTTAATGAACTAAATTCCGAAATGAGTGACGAATGCGTGGTCGGGAAAATGTAAGGGTCGGTTGTGCTATGTTAGAAGCAGATTATGATAAGGATAATTGTCGGATAGGTAATCTGGGCAACGGAGATCAGGATAGTAAGAAAAAGGGATGTGCGGTTGAGTTGTGATGCGGTGATTGTTTGAGTAAAGACTCCTTTCGGTTCTTCGTGACGAAATGGATGTTCTTGTACTCCGTAACGCTTTCGGTTCTTCGTGACGAAGCGGTGATTCTTTGAGTAAAGACTCCTTTCGGTTCTTCGTGACGAAATGGATGTTCTTGTACTCCGTAACGCTTTCGGTTCTTCGTGATGAAGCGGTGATTCTTTGAGTAAAGACTCCTTTCGGTTCTTCGTGACGAAGTGGATGTTCTTGTACTCCGTAACGCTTTCGGTTCTTCGTGACGAAGTGGTGATTCTTTGAGTAAAGACTCCTTTCGGTTCTTCGTGACGAAGTGGATGTTCTTGTACTCCGTAACGCTTTCGATTCTTCGTGACGAAGCGGTGATTCTTTGGGTAAAGACTCCTTTCGGTTCTTCGTGACGAAATGGATGTTCTTGTACTCCGTAACGCTTTCGGTTCTTCGTGACGAAGCGGTGATTCTTTGAGTAAAGACTCCTTTCGGTTCTTCGTGACGAAATGGATGTTCTTGTACTCCGTAACGCTTTCGGTTCTTCGTGACGAAGCGGTGATTTTTGAGTGAAGACTCCTTTTGGTTCTTCGTGACGAAATGGATGTTCTTGCACTCCTTAACACTTCGGTTCTTCGTGACGAAGTGGTTGATGAAAGATGTTTTGGTCGATGAAAGATGTTTTGGTTGATGAAAGACGAAGTGGTTGATGAAAGATGTTTTGGTTGATGAAAGACGAAGTGGTTGATGAAAGATGTTTTGGTTGATGAAAGATGAAGTGGTTGATGAAAGATGGTTTGGTTAGCAAGGGACACTTTGGGTTTGTAAATGATGTCTGATGTTAGAAATGAATGGTAGTGGCATTAAGAATGTCTAGACGGGTCTCCTGAATTGTTTGTATTCCTATCGAATACGTAGTCGGGTACGCTACTAGTTATAATTCGACGGTGAGAACGTAAAGATCCTAAAAGATATGTTGAAAGGTAGTAAATGTATTCCTATTGTGTTTTACTATATACGTTCCATTTGATTTAGCTTACTCACTCAGCTTTCATAAGCTGACGACGTTCATGTCGCTGGACATTCCCATGTCCAGCTTATCCAGGTAACGAGTACGCGGGTTATGATGCTACGCAAGCGGAGAACGTGGAGGAAGAGTACACCGAAGATGGCTATGGTTATGCTAGTTAGAGAGAAGACTAGCAGTTATCCTCTGTAAATGTTTTGATTATAACCAGAAGACTTAGCATATATTTTGTAATAGTTTTGTAAGGCCGAGAGCCATAAGACTCTGATGTATTTATAATGAAGTATTAACTAGCTAAGTACTTTGACTTCTCTTTGTAATATATTCCAGTAAGTATGATGGTTTTATCTTTTTATTATATCGTTTAAATATTATTATTTGGTCATGGACAATTCGGTACTGTAACCAGTCACGTGCCTCAGGGTCCAAGATGAAAATTTAAAATTTTTCCATATTTTGGCTACGCCGGGGCGTGACACTATTCAATCCTAAGAACGAGGAAAATTTCAAGGTTAATGACCAAAGATTGAAGCCGTTCTTAGATAACTTCCAACCTGAAGTTGAGCACATCCAACTGGATGAGCCCAACTACTCCTAGATCTTAAAACACCAAATGTGTTCTCACATTGTTGTTGTATTATTTTAGTTTACTACATTCTTTTTGTTTTATTTATTTCTGTCATTTTTAATGTGACCTCGACTCTAATATGCTATTCCATATAATCTCTCCCCTGCAGGTTATAAGAATGAGAGACGAGGAGGTCCATTCAATCGGGTCATGGGTTGATTCAGAATAAGAGAACCCTCCCTGGACTGTCGAGGAGATTACATTCTGCCTTTTTTCTATATCAAGGGCCCAGGCAGGATGATGTAATTGACCTGACTCAAGGGTAAATCCCTTACAATCCTGCCCTCCTCTAAATTAATCCTTTTGAGCATATGGACTTTCCTGAAGAAGAAGGTGAGCTGGAGGGGTATTTCATCGAGGAAGTTGATGATGCCCTCTTGGAACAGTGGGAGAATGACTCGATGTGGGAACCATGGATTGAAGAGTATTTATAGGATGTGGTGCTTGAACGCCATAACGCTGTCTTTACATATGTAGATGACTTCATCGTCATTGCCTCGGTTCCATACATCTTTGTGCACATGAGCTAGTTGCTGTTCCGACTTCAATGCCCCTTACCTGCTAGTGCACATGGTTCTTTTATGCCAATAGTGAGGTTAACTCGTTGTCACATTTTATTTTTCTTTTCGTTCTTTCTTTGTTTAGTCCTTTCTGTTAGTCCTTTCACTTATTTTATTTAATTTCTTTCTATTTAACTTTGTTTTGTTGTCTTTGTCCAGGATTATCACTATGTTTCACAATGGTCTACCAATATTCTTTCCGCATTTATTGTTTCATGGACCTCCTATAGGGTCCCTTGGTACTCCGCCGCCTGAGGAAAGTCAATTGAGGAGCTACACTCCTCTATCCATGTCTCCATCCGAATTACCTCTTGTATGTGCATCCATCTCTATGGAGATTCCAGACGTGCTAGATGATATTCTGGACACTTTTAGATCTTTTTGGAATCGTGAATTATCGAGTTTGGATTCCACTTTTAAAGATTTAGCGGAGTATGAAGCAGTTGTGGAAGAAGAAATTCTCATGTTCGAAGATTAGTGACTCACTTTAGTTGTGTCTTGTCATTTTATTCATATTTTCTCAATTGAAGTGTAATGCTGGACAAAGAATTATTAGTTTTGTTTTTAATTCCAGTTTTTCTATGTAATAAGGTCTTAAATGCCAATTTGGGGATTATGATTTGCAAAATGGATGCTATTAAACAAACTTATATTTATAAAATTTGCAACTTTTTACTATGTTGATGGTGAATTCTGGCTTACATGCCCTATTTATGCACTGCTTTTATCATGTTACTGTATGTCTAGGACAATTTGTATCAGTTGGGGGTACATAGATACTCTGCCTATAGTTTCTGAAAAAAGTCACGATTGATCGATCGACCCACTCTCGATCGATTGAGAATTTGGAAATCTCAAGCGATTAAAATACCTTCAATCGATTGAATATTCGATCGATCGAGTGAGCTCGAGCGCTCGAGAGTTTATTTAAACGAGGTACCCCCAACACTCTTCATCAGTTTCTCTCTCTCACTCTCACACCCTCGAGCACTTTAGCACAGAGAGAGAACTCGGGGCAATTTGTTTCTCCCTTGCCCCCTCCATTCACACACAATTTGAGGAGTCCAGCTCATCCATGCCATCACCATCTTCATCACATCCTTTTTCTCCTCTGCGCGCATTGAGGTAAGGATCCATTCCCTCTAAGTTCTTTCCATTCAAATCTCGTGGGGGTGCCCCCCATTGATTTTGAGACCAATTAGTTGTTGTTTTGATCCTCTTTGTCGCTTGATTTTTTATAATCTGCTTATTTTTCCTGTCCCCGTGTTTTCTCTATTCTCGATCGATCGAGATGGGCTCGAGCACTCGAGCCTAGCCTTTGTTCAATCGATCAAGAAAAGTTCAATCGATCGAACTATTGTAGTGGCAGTTTCTTCCTTTCTTTTCAGTTTACTATTTTAATTAGTCATTTCCCTTCTTTTTCTTTTTCAGGGACTTCACCATGAATTCCATAACGGGCTACCACAAATCAAAGCCTCTCGATCTCACTATACCTGATCCGGTACCCGATCACAGGTTTTGGAATGATGAGGTTCGAGTGTGGTTCACTCGATACTTCTAGGCGCGGCAGGTTATGTTGGAGCGGCCACTTGAGGCTGTGTGGCTTTCTGCCATGTGGTTTCTTGCACGGATCCGTGCAATGCCAAGCTGGTATGAGATGTTGACGCAGTCAAAGAAAATCAACATCAATTGGGTTCGCGAAGAATGTGCCACTATGATCAAGGATCCTGCAGCCCCGTCTACATACCGGTCTTTCTTCCGCGGGCATGAGATCATTTTTAGCCCAGCTACCGTGGCTGCTACTTTGGGAGTACCAAAGGTCCCTGACCACTTCTACCCTCATATACCCGGTGCACATGAGACTCTGCCCTCTGCTATCATCCGTGAGATTATCGACAGTCCTAGTCAGATCTAGAACGGCATTTCCCTGATCGAGGATCAGTTTTTGACTGAGCAGTATCATCTCCTCTACCTGGCGCTTGCCAACTGCATTCTGATGACTTCTTACCACGAGAAGGTGGCGCCATGGTACACTCAGGTTCTTTATGCCATTAGGACAGGGCAGAGCATCTGCCTGCCTCGCCTTTATATCAATTTCTTTATTCAGTCAATGCGATATATTGCTGCCAAGCACCATCTGAAGGGTGCTTGGCCCATCCATTGCATGATAGAGCATGATGTGTTACTCCCGTTGGCCACAGACATGATTTGATAGGCATCCAGTCGATTTGGCGAGACGACGGCACGCCGTTCTAATGCGCAGAAGAAAAGAAAATTAAAAGAAAAAGTGAAGGTGGGGGCAAAGAGGAGGAGAGGTGGAGGCACCGACACTGAGGGTGCAGCTTTTGGGACGCCTACTGAGGCTGAGGAGCTAGATTCAGGTGAGGAGGATCCCATTGCTGCTGCACAGCAGTTCGAGTTGAGACAGAGGTCTCAGGCTCTGGCCTAGGGAGAGTCTTCTTCTGTGTCTCTACAGACTCTCCACACATTGTTTCTTGAGGAGTGGGAGGCCCGGATGAGGCTCAAGGACAAGGTTGATCACCTGGTCACCTAGTTTGATACACTACTGGTCCAGTTGGGGCGGCTCAGTCGTTTCACACAGCTTCACATCCACCACCACCCGCTGTACCACCCACCACGGTGCCTTCATCTTCTGCAACACCTCCATCTATTGATCCTTTTGACCCTTCATCATCATCTACACCACCTCCGGTTAGGACTGTTCCTTCCGCCACCACTACCGAGACTCCACTTCCACCGCCTCTAGTTCCTGAGGGCAGCGATACTATTGCTCCTACCACGCCAATTGAGATCCTATCAGATGTGGCTGATGATTAGTTGTTCTGCTAGCTGGGAGTTTGAGAGTTTTTGTTGTATTTCTTTTATTTCTATTTTCTCTCTCCTCTCTCTTAGTATTTTTTTGGATGTTTGGTGTGTTGGGACTGTTGGATCTTTTGGATATTATAATCACTGCTCTGTGCTTTATTGTTTTACTTTTCCAGTGATTGGGTATTGTTGTATATATGGATCATACTCTATCAGGTCATATTTTATTTCTTTTGATCTTGGTTGCTTGGAGATTGTATTTTTAGGATACAAGTTACTATACTTGCGGTTATTGCCTTGCTTTATCAGGTGATATCCATCTACTTACATTTGAAAATCAACTTCTGAGGACATTGTTATTTTCAGTTGGGGGTGGGATGTAGATAGATAATCACCTGCACATGTTCACACTTAGCAATCTAGAAAACTTTAATGTACAATTCATACAATCTCAATTAGAATTGGATTAAAAAAACTTAAAAATTGAAGAAATAAAAAAAAAATAAATTAAAAATTGAAGAAATTTGAAAATTTTTGAAATTTTTTATTCTGAACTTTATTGGTAGAATAACTTTGAACATTCACTCCTGCTTAGCTGTTACCAAGCAATGACGCATTCGTATTATTCTCATCCTTTTATGAATTAAGTTCACGTGTTTTTCTAGTTTCACTAGGATAATTTCATGTGGACCATTCTTGTATTCAACATCCATATACACGTGTTGATAGCTATGTAGAAAAGCTAAAAATGAGTTAATATGACTGTTGTGCTCAAAGAACGAGTAGTGGAAACTAATGACCCTTAGTGAGCTTTTGATCCAATCTTTGTTTCTGAGGAAATTTTCACATAAATTCGAATTGTTTTTCTTGATTATACCTACAAAAAAATTCATTGCACTAGTCTTAATTAATTCTTCCCTTTTGGCTGCTTATTAGAGGAGAACGTTCAGGATCTACCAACTAAACTCGATAAACACTGTAATGCTAAAACTAAGAAATTAAGAAAATGATTTAAGCCATCGTTACCTATTTCTCAACCACTATCTATTTCCCTTTACCCACAGAGACCATTTTGTCTCGGATCCCACACCGACTTAATATTGCCTATTCTATTATGAAAACACAAACTCCTAATCCTTTACCTTGACTCCAATGAACCTCATCGCGCATCTAATAATAAATAACTGTCAAAGTATGTTATTAGAGGAGAGTAATTGTGGGTGTTATTCTTAAAAAAAATGAAAAGAAAGAAATATGGAGAATATGAAAGGATGACAGTTGGTTTGAGATGTGAAAAGAATAAAATAAGAATAAAATGAGATGGTAAGCTCCATGATATGCTGAGATGCGCAATCTTTCTTTCTCATCATCTTTATCCATTACATAAAAGCCCAAAAATCTAAAGTCTTAATGATTCTTAATGACCTAGTTTGAACATGAATGTGTGAGTTGAGTTATCCACGGTAGTTCACTCCTCTAGTAAGTAGTATTCTAGTCATGAGACTATACACTCTAAATGTCCGTCTTTTGTGGAGTCAAATATGAAAGTATTAGTATCCAAAAATTCACTCTTATCAAAGCTTTTATATCATGTGCGATCATTATTAAACAAGTTTTTGAGATTGGGTATGGATAGGACAAAATCACCCCGAACTCTCTTTCTCTGAGCGCTTAAAGGAATGAAGGAGAGAAAGAGACAAAAGAGAGGTGTACGTTAGACGCCTCATTTAAAAACAACTCTCGATCGATCGAGGCATTTCGATCGATCGAACGTTAAATCTATTGAGTCCTGTAAAAGCGCTTGAGAGTTCCCCATTCTCGAGCGATCAAAAATGGTTCGATCGATCGAACAAGAAAATTTCCCAAAACCTTGAACAGAGCATTTGTGCACCCCCAACTAAAAGAAACTATTCTGTACATATAGGAAAAGGATAAAAGCAGTTCATTCACAAGACATGTAAGCCAGAAAAGATCATCATAGTAATATAAAGTTGCAAATTTTATAAATATAAATTTTTAATAGCATCCATTTTGCAAAATTATGATCCCCAAATTGGCACTTAAGACCTTATTACATAGAAAAACTAAAATTAAAAAACATAACTAACAATTCTTTGTCCAGCATTACACTTCACTTGAGAAAAGATGAATCAAATGACAAAACACAACTGAAGTGGGTCATTAATCCTCGAACATGAAAATTCCCTCTTCTGTAATTGTTTCATACTCTGCCAAATCTTCGAAGGTGGAGTCCAAACTTGATAATTCCCTTTCCCAGAATAGCCTGAAAGCTGCAAGGATATCATCGAGCATGTCTAGAATCTCCAAGAAATAGATTGCGCTAACAAGAGGTAAGCTGGATGGAGACATGGATAAAAGGAGTGTAACTCCTCAACTAAACTTCCTCCTACGATGGAGTACCCAGGGGCCCTACAGGAGGTCCATGAAATAATAAATGCGAAAGAAACAATGGTAGACCATTGTGGAACACAGTGATAATCCTGGACAAGGAAAACAAAAGAAAACCAAACAGAAAGGAAATTAAATTAAAACAAATGAAAGAGCTAACAGTGAAAGGAAAAAACTAAGAAAAAATGAAATGTGACAATGAATTAACCTCACTATTGGCGTGATGGAACCATGTGCACTAGCAGGTAGAGGGCATTGAAGGCGGAACAACAAATAGCTCATGTGCAAAAAGATGTATGGAACAAAGGCGATGACGATGAAGTCATCCACATATGTGAATACGATGTTATGGCGTTCAGGTAGCACATCTTGTAAATAGTCTTCATCCCATGGTTCCCACATCGTGTCATTCTCCCACTGTTCTAAGAGTGCATCTTCTACTTCCCCGATGAAATATCCCTCTGGTTCTCCTTCTTCCTCTGGGAGATCCATATATTTAAAAGGGTTAATGTTGAGGAGGGCAGAGTTGTAAGGGATTTACCCTTGGGTCAGGTCAATAACATCATCTGTCCCTAGCCCTTGATAAGGAGATAGGTAGAATGCAATCTCCTCGGGAGTCCATGGCGAGTTTGGATATTCTGAATCAACCCATGGCCCAATTGAATGAATGTCATCATCTCTCATTCTTACAGCCTATAGGGGAGAGATTATATGGAATAGCAGATTAGAGTCAAAGTCATACTCAAAAAGACATAAATAAATAAAACAAAACAAAGTGCAGTAAAAGGAAAGAATACAACAACAATGTGAGAACACTCTTTAGTGTTTTAAGTAAAGGAATAGCTGGGCTCATCCAGCTGGATGTGCTCAACTTCTGGTTTAAAGTTCTCTAAGAATGGTTTTAATCTTTGGCCATTGACCTTGAAACTTTCATCATTCTTGGGATTTATAAGCTCAACGACCCCATATGGAAAGACAGATTTAACAATGAACGGACCTGTCCACCGGGATCAGAGCTTACCTGGGAAAAGGTGAAGGCGAGAGTCATACAACAAGGCTTTCTACCCTAGCTCGAATGATTTGCGAAAGATAGTTCTATCATGACAAGTCTTCAACCTTTCCTTATGCAACTTAACAGAGTCATACGCATCTCTACGGATTTCCTCTAGCTCTGCGAGTTGAAGTTTTCTTAACTGCCCTCCCTCTTTAATATCGAAGTTTAATGAGCGCGTTGCCCAATAAGCTTTATGCTCAATTTCAACAAGGAGGTGGCAAGCCTTTTCGTATACTAGCCTATACGAGGACATTCCCAGGTTCATTTTATAAGTAGTACGGTACGCCCATAGAGCATCGGTCAGTTGTATGCCCAGTCTTTTCTGTTTAAACTAATCGTTTTTTCGGGAATATGTTTTATTTCTCAGTTAGCCAATTCTGCCTACCTGTTAGTTTATGGATGGTAGGCTAGAGTGATCTTGTGATTTACCCCATATTTCTTGAGGAGTGACTCCAAGTGCCTATTGCAGAAGTGCTTGCCTTGGTCACTTATTAATGCCTTTAGGATTTTGAAACGTGACATGATGTGTTCTTTTAAAAAGGACATCACTGTTTTGTGGTCGTTGTGTCGCGTTGGTATCGCTTCCACCCATTTTGACATATACTCTACAGCTAGGAGTATGTATTCACAATTATTTGATTTAGGAAACGGGCACATGAAAGCTATGCCCCAACAATCGAATATTTCAATTATGATAATAGGGGTTAGGGGCATAGCATTCCATTTTGAAATGGTACCAAGCTTTTGATAGCATTGGCACATTTTGCAAAAGGAATAGGCATCTTTAAAAATAGTGGGCCAGTAGAAATTGCTGTGTAGGACTTTTTGTGCGGACTTTTATGAAGCGAAGTGACCACCGCAGGTTTCAGAATGGCAAGATGCTAGGATGACGGTTATATCCTCATTTGGAATACAATGTCTGATGACCTGATTGGCACAATACTTGAATAAGTACGGGTCATCAAAGAAGAAGTGACGTGCGAATGTGATGAAACGTTTCTTATCTTGATTTGACCAATGCTCGAGAGTTTCTCCCATGACAAGATAATTTACTATATCCGCATATCAGGGCAAATTGGAAATAGTCATCAGCTGCTTGTCTGGGAATTCATCCTTAATCGGTAGCGGTTCAATATTGTCGATAAACGTTAACTAAGAAAAATGGTCTGCGACCACATTCTCTACTCCCTTTTTATCTTTGATTATGATATCAAACTCTTGGAGTAGGAGTATCCAAGGGATAAGCCTTTGTTTCGCATCTTTTTTGGATAACATGTATTTGAGGGCCGAGTGGTCTATAAAATAGACAATTGGGGACCCTATTAGATAAGACTTGAATTTATCCAAAGAGAAGACTATAGCCAGTAGCTCTTTTTCAGTAGTTATATAATTCATTTGAGCTTCTTTAAGTATTCAACTGGCATAGTAGATTATGTAAGGCTTATTATCCTTCCTCTGTCCTAGAACTACACCAATGGCGTAGTCGCTAGCATCACACATTAGTACGAATGGCAAACCCCAGTCGGGTGCCTGTATTATTGGTGCAGAGGTAAGATGCTCTTTTAATGCATCAAAAGATATTTGACAGATTTCCGACCACTCAAACGGTGTGTCTTTAACGAGCAGTTGACAGAGTGGTCGGGATATTACACTAAAATTCTGGATAAATCGACGATAAAACCCTGCATGTCCCAAAAAAGAACGGATGTCTCTGACTGTTCGGGGGACAGGTAGATTCGAGATGATGTCGATTTTTGCTTTTATCCACTTGGATACCTTTGTCTGATATAATGTGGCCAAGGACTATTCCACTAGTTACCATGAAATGAAATTTTTCCCAATTTAATACCAAGTGTTTGTCCTCGCATCATGCTAGCACACGTTCAAGATTGTCTAAGCAATTTTCGAAACTATGGCCAAACACCAAAAATTCGTCCATGAAGACTTCAAGTTTCTGTTCAACCATATCACTGAAGATACTTAACATGCACCACTGAAAAGTAGCAGGTGCATTGCATAAACCAAAGGGCATACAACGGTCAGCGAAAGTACCGAACGGGCACGTGAAAGTGGTTTTCTCCTGATCTTTCGAAGCTATTTTGATTTGGTTATACCCACTATATCCGTCTAAAAAGCAATAGTACTTACGACTCGCCACTCGTTCTAGCATTTGATCCATGAATGGTAATGGAAAGTGGTCTTTTCGGGTCACAGTATTCAGTTTTTGGTAATCCCTACACATCCACCGTCCAGTGGGGACGCGTGTTGGTACCAATTCACCATCTTGATTAGGAATAACCATTATGCCTGCCTTCTTTGGTACCACATGGGTCGGACTGACCCAAGGGCTGTCAGATATAGGATATATGATCCCAACATCAAGTAGTTTTAAAACTTCCTTTTTGACTACTTCTTGCATGTTGGGATTCAGAAGCCTTTGCATTTGTCATAAAGGTTTAGCGTCTTCTTCCAAATATATTCTATGGGTGCAAACAGACGGGCTTATGCCTTTGAGGTCAGCAATAGTCCATCCCAATGCTCCCTTATGTTGTTTCAGCATTTGTATCAAATTACCCTCTTGTTCAGAATTTAACGTAGATGAAATTATGACAGGATACGTCTTTTCGATTCCTAGGAAAGCGTATTTGAGCTCCTTTGGAAGCTCCTTTAATTCCAAATTGGGAAATTGAAAGTTTGAGGGCATGACTATCTTTGTTTTCGGAGGCAATGGTTCATATGGTGTTACCCATATACATTCAGCACTATCCTCCTCTTTTGTTTCCATCATGAGGCAAGTTTGATTTAAAGCCGCATCTAATGGAGTAGAGTCATTGGGTTGATAGACAGCGTCGAATTGTGACACAACTACCTCCAAAAGATCTTTGTAATCAACAAAGTTAGCCTCATCTTCAATGACCGTCTCGATGTAATTAGCTTTTTCCTCATCCTCGTATTCTTTGGGTCGGGGATTTGAAAAGATTTTAACATTTAAAGTCATGTTCCCAAATATGATGGTCATTATACCACTTCTTATTTTAATTGTGGCATCAATTGTGTTAAGGAATGGACGTCCAAATATTACCGGGATTTGTGCACATGGATTAGACACAAGTTTCGTGTCTAAGATCACGATATCAACCGGGAAGACAAATGAGTCTATTTGAATGAGGACATCTTCCAGTATTCCTCTAGGGTATTTCACAGACCTATCTTCCAGTTATAGTGCAACTCGGGTAAGTTTGAGTTCACCAACCCTAGTTTTTTATAAACTGAGTATGGTAGCAGATTTACGCTTGCTCTTAAATCAAGGAGTGCGTTGTGTATTCTTTGATTCCCAATTTGGCATGAGACAGTGGGAGAACCGGGGTCTTTGAGTTTCAGAGGCAATTCATTTTGGATGATTACGCTAGCTTGACAAGCGACATAAGTGTTGATCGGCGACGAATAGTTGCCGTTTATAGTCCTAAAAATGCGCTTTGTTAGCTCATTTCATGTAGTTATTAGTTGTTTTTTAATAAGTATTCTAAATTTTGTAGGTTTTGGAGCTTTAAATTGAAAATGCACAAAAATCCAATGATCAGTGGCTTTAGAAGCCATTCTGGGCTAAAACGGTGATTTCGGTGAAAGCTGAATGTAGATCTTTGAGTTACGGACACGTGACTGCAAATGGTGAGTCAATACGAGTTCTGAGTCAAAAGTTATCACAATTCTACGATCGGTACACAAAGCAGCGAAAAATCTGAGAAAAGTTGGAAAATGGCCTGGTCGCTGGAGCGACCTGCGCGAGCGACCCGTTGAAAAAGTCAAAGTTGCATATTTCGAGGTCCTGAAGAGCCCTGTGCGATCCGAATTGATTGAATATGTCCAGAAACATAAAAATAGCTGTTATAGTGCGCTTTGGCTTAGGAAAGCTTCCTAAATCCTTCCAAACTCTATATAAATCCTATTCTAAATCAATTTTGTGGTTACACATCATTACACAATAATATACACATCCGTATACAACAAAAACTTTCAGCCATTGAAGAGAGAAAAGCAAGGAGAAGAAGAAGAAGACCAAGGATTTCCATGGCCTCCTCCATCAATCTCTTGTCGTTCATTAATTCTATGGCCAACTAAACTTAGATCTAGGGTTTCAACGAAACCCTAGCCAAGTAATAGGGTGTACATTATGCTGTTCTTTTAGATTTATTATGTATGAATGATGATTACATGTTTAGAGGATTTTAATAATAAAATCGAACTTCTATTGATTAAATCATTGCTTTCAAAATCTATTCTTGTCTTAGATCTATTTTGAATGTGATGTGCTCAATGATCTATATTTACTGTGCATGTATGGATTATTTACATGTAATGGTGCTTAACTGAATTGTGCTATCAAGTATCTGAATAGTCCATGCCTAGGTTAGACGGATTATGCCACAACCCTAGTTTAGTGTGGAATAATTTGTGCTAACCGAAGATGGATTATGTTGGTGCTTGAACCATAGTTATCTTCTTGACAGAAGAATTGGGCTTGTAGCTACAATTCCCCATAATCATTCAACTTAGTAAGCTAATTGAATGCATAAATACCCTTATTATGAAGCTAGTGGTGGATTTGTAATCCTAGGTTCCCTTTAAATATCTTTAAAACAACTTTAATTGTTTTCATAGTTTATATTTATTTTATTGTTCTTAGTTTAATTAAATTCAAAATCAAAATCCGTTTTCATAATTAATTAGATTTAGGTTTTAAAATTAAGAGCTGTAGTAATTCAATCTCTGTGGGTTAGACCTTTACTTTCACTACTACAAATCTTTAGAAAAGTAAAGTACACTTTTTATATCTTGATTCTGACAACATCAATTTTTGGCGCCGTTGTCGGAGATTGCAATTCACTACCTTTAGTTTAGAATCTTAGTTTAGTTAATTTGTAAATATTA
The DNA here is from genome assembly GCA_033977485.1 of Hydrangea macrophylla. Classification (NCBI taxonomy): domain Eukaryota; kingdom Viridiplantae; phylum Streptophyta; class Magnoliopsida; order Cornales; family Hydrangeaceae; genus Hydrangea; species Hydrangea macrophylla. The sequence goes on along the minus strand of CM066990.1, from coordinate 2,765,097 downwards.
GATTCAGTTTTATTTTTCTTATTTTCCATTTTTATTTGAGTCACTAACTTTTCTTTTTATTTTATAGTTTCTCAAGTAATCAAATTCTAGCATTTTGGAGAGGAATAGCTTAGCACATCAAAGGAGCTTACTGAAAAAAATAAAAAATAAAGACAAATTTCAAGTAAATCGCTTTTTTAAATTCCGCATCAAATCGCTGTAAGTCAGGGCGCTGAGACGCAATTACTTGCATTAGGTTAGGTGTGGTCACGACTTTAGCATATTGTGCCCTATAATCTTGCCGCTTCTCAGAGTAGTCATAGCTTTAGCATGCTCTTGATTATTGGGACCATTGTTGTATCCCTTAGGGTTTTGAAGTGGTTGGGCATGAAATGTTCCATCCGATCCCTCTTGTCGTGCATCCATTCTCTCTAACGTTGGAGACATTTTACTCATCATTTGAATTAACTATTGTGTTAAATTCGCATTAGAGTGTGGATCTTTCTCTTATACCTTTTTATGCAGTGGCACGTACAAATTTGACTATTGATTATTAGAGGGTTGAGCTTGGTTGTAGTTATTCGATCTATTTTGGTTGAATTGTTGATTCTGATTGAATTGTTGGGACTGTCTATTGTTTTGCCCTTGATATTGATTATTATTTTAAGGCTGCTGTTGATATTGATTTTGCGTCCGAACATCGTTTTTCCAATCAAAATCGGGGTGATTCCATTGATTATTATTATTTAGAAAATTATTATTGTTATTATAGGAATTCCCCGCCCCTCTATATCCTTGCATGGCGTTCATTTCCATGGGGGCTTGTTCTTGAAAGTACAGTACATTAGGACAGTATTGAGTGGTGTGCCCAACATATTGCATGTGCCGCATGGTTCTTCAGGCACAACCTGCCTAGAACTCTCTCCTTTCATCCCTAACTCCTCTACTTTCTTTGCTAGTTCTTCGTATTTGGTCATTAGGTGATCTTCACTTTTTAACTAATATATACTTTTCTCCTCTATACCTGATATCTGTGCACGTGAGACATCTTCAGAATTAGACCATTCATGAGCATCTTCGACTAACCACTCGAAGTGGGTTTCAGCCTCTTCGGTGTTTTGGCAAAGAAATAGACCAGAGCTCATGGTTTCAACCAGTTTTTTCGTTTTGCCATTTAGTCCTTCATAAAAGTAGCTAATGGTTTGCCATTTCTCATACCCGTGATGTGGGCATGAGAGAAGAAAATCTTTGAAATGCTCCCAAGTTTGAGTGAAGGTTTCGTTGCTCTTTTGTTGGTAGGAATTTATTTGACGTTTTAGTTCAGTGGTTATGCAAGGTGGAAAGAATTTCTTTAAAAATGCAGTCTTCATCGCATGCCAGGTGAAGATCGAATTTGGCTTGAGGGTGAGTAGCAACGCTTTTGCTTTATCCTTTAAGGTGAAGGGAAATAGCATTAGGCGTGTCACATTTGTAGGAAAATTCTGTGAGAATGTTATACAAACATCCTCGAAATCCTTGACATGTAGATATGCCTTCTCGCTTTCCATTCCATGAAAGGTTGGAAGGAGTTGAATCATTCTATTGTGAAATTAGAATTCGTCTGCATGGGGTGGAATGAGAATACAAGAAGGCGTAGGTGCGTGTTCGGGTTGCATGAGATTGCACAAAGGACGCAACGAATCATCAATACGCACAACCAAATTCTCACAATTTTCACTTTGATTATCAACCATTGAGTTTGTAGGTGTAGCTACGGGATTAATAGAACTAGAAGAATCAGATGAGTAGAGTGGATTTTCGTGAATTCCTTCAATGGAATTATCAAACATGAAAGGGAAAAGATCCTAGAAGGTTTTCAACCTAAAGAGAAAGAAAAAAAAATGAAAAACAGAAATAGATAAACATAGAATGAGGTAATCTAAGCGTCAGCGTGTTGCCTTCCTCGGCAACGGTGCCAAAAACTTGGCATGTAAATTGTTTTGTGTGCGCTTGTGTGCTATACCCAAATGTAGTTAGACGTGCAAGTAGTAATCTCGTTAAGACTAGGTCGATCCCACAGGGAAGGTTGAGAACTAATTACTTAGATTAGACTCTAAAAGAAAATGAAAATTCAAGGTTTAATCAAGGTGTAGAACACGAAGTTCCACAAATTAACTACTACTAACAATAAAGCAACTGAATTAAACTATGAATTAACTAATTAACTAAAGTGATATTAAAAAGCGATGTTTACTTTATAAAAGGGGAATGTTGGGATCACACGAATCCACCGTGACCTAACCATCTACCATGCGGTTACATTGAAGTTCAATGGAGTACATCTTTGACAGTATTCTGTATTTCTCTAAGCATAAAGAATTCATAGCCCTTTTATGACCGGGACTATATCATCACAGTTGATTTGAAATACAAGAAAGCAGTTTAAAACAATAGTTAAGACTTGTACTCTAAATGGTGTAAGCATTCAAAGTGGTTCGCAAAAGTTATTGAAGAAAAATGCCTTAAGGCTTAAGGTTCAGAAACTGTTTTGACAAACTGAGCATTTGGGAACAGTTTGATAACGAATCTCAAAAATAGAAAGTCTAGGAGTACTGCATAGGATGTTCTAAAGATTCTAAAGTTTTAATCGATCGACGCGCTTTTGATCGATCGAACATCGTCATCTCTCAATCGATCGAAATGTCTTCGATCGCTTGACTGTATCTCTGATCCGATCGATCAAACTAGCTTCGATCGATCGAGCGCAGGTTTTAAACTGCTGCATGGTAGAGGTTAGAGATCACTATTTTATCATGATCTCCCAACCCTAGGACTAATCAGACATGGTCCGGACAGTCACAGATCTATTTTTAACGTAAGAGTTCATTAAGGTTGTGTTTGGTTGTGATTTTAACATGGAACTTATGAAAGCAATGGTTTTTCATACTAAACTAACATGCAAACAATGTTTAATACTACTGATATTTGTGTAAACTACTGGCAGAGTGTAAACAAGTAATTATACAGAACCCGAATGACAAAAAACTTGTATTGAGAAGCCGAAATCTCGAAGAACCAATGTAATATCAAGATTAACCTACAAAAAAATAAAGCAAACTCTCTACTTCTCTCAATGAAACTGATGAAAACAAAGTTGGGCATCCTTATGGACGTCTTACAAACTAATATATATAGACATCCTAAGAGCTAGGGTTATAACCAATGTTTCTGCTACGTGCGCGTAAGTTCTGATAAAAGGCATGTTCAATCGATCGAAATAACTTCGATCGATTGAACTTCTGAAATCCTAGAGCGCTTGAACTGTACTCAATCGATCGAAATCTCAATCGCTTGAACCTCTTCGATCGCTTGAACTTCATATTTTAGCTTTGACTTCTCTTGCTTGTAATTATGTCTTCCCTTTATCTTGTTATTCATTTCTTCACACAGTAAAATAGTGATCTACACAAATAATAGCTAAAACAACATAACTTATCGTAGATTAGTTACATTGTGTAAAAGTTGGCAGTGTAATATGAATTACAGATATAACAAGGAATTGTAAACTAAACCAGTGCATTTCTTTATTTTAGCGCGGTTGGAGAGAACAATTAGAGTGAGAAAGATCATGAGAGATAGAGAAGGAAGAATCGCGAGAGGGAGAAAGGGAGAAATGAGAAAAACGTAGAGCTTGGCCCTATTTATAGGCGGACTGCAAAGGTTTGTTTTCTAAGTTCATAAAAAAAATTCTAAGTCAGAAAATTGCTCCAGCGGGCCGCTTGAGCGACAACCTCACGCATGCGATCCTAGGTGCCTGCATTGGCTGAGAGCTCCTATAATAAAATTTCAAAAAAATTTCTAAGGTAGAACATCGCTCCAATGGGCCGCTCGAGCGACTAGCCCTCGCGCGCGCGATTTGATTTGCAACGTGAATTTGAGGGCATATATAAAAAAAGTTTGGAAAACTTCTCTAAGGCACAAACTCGCGCGAGCGGGCTGCGTGCGCGATATGCCGTTTTTTTCTTTTTCTTTTTTTTTTATTTTTTTATTTTTTCCACTTGTTTTCTTGTATAGGGAAATGATCAAATTTTCTTCTATTGGGTATTCGAAAACTCATACATTTGTAGAAAAACTCCTAAAAAGTGTACAAAATTACAGAAAACTCTATAAAATGCTTGGGTTGCCTCCCAAGAAGCGCTAAGTTTTACGTTGCCAACTCGACCGATGCATATGCTCAGTCGAAATAGATCGGATCTACCAAAACGATAGATTCAATTTCTCTTTCATTTGTCTCCTCTGTCCAGTACGACTTAAACCATTGGCCATTTACCTTAAAAGGTGTTCTGCCGTTTGTGTCTTGTATTTCTATTGCTCTGATGTTGTCAATATCAAGATATAAAAAGTATACTTTACTTTTCTAAAGATTCGCAGTGTGGAAGTAAAGGTCGAACCCACAGAGATTGATTAACTACCGTGTTTTAATCTTAAAACCTAAATCTAATTAATTATAAAAACGGATTTTGATTTGAATTTAATTAAACTAATAACAATAAAAATAAATCTAAACTATGAAAGCAATTAAAGTTGTTTTAAATAATGTTTAAGGGAACCTAGGATTGCAAATCCACCACTAGCTTCATAATAGGAATATTTATGAATTACTTTAGCTTACTAAGTTGGATGATAATGGGGAATTGTAGCTACAAGCCCAATTCCTCCGACAAGAAGATATTCATGGTTCAAGCACCAACATAATCCATCTTCGGTTAGCACGAATTATCCCACACTAAACTAGGGTTGTGACATAATTCGTCTAATCTAGGCATGGACTATTCGGATACTTGATAGCACAAATCAATAAAGCACCATCACATGTAAACAATCTAAACAAGCACAGCAAGCATAGATCGTTGAGCACATCACAGTCAAAATAGATCTAAGACAAGAATAAATTCTGAAAGTAATGATTTAATCACTAGAAGTACGATTTATTTATAAAAATCCTCTAAACATGTGACTGTCATCCATACATAATAAAACTAAAATAAAAACATAAATAAAACCCTATTACTCGTCTAGGGCTTCATTGAAACCCTAGATCTATGATCTAGCCGTCCATGGAAGTGATGGATGGCAAGTAGTTGATGGAGGAGGCCATGGAAACCCTTGGTCTTCTTCTTCTTCTCCTTGCTTCCCTCCCTTCAATGGCTGGAAGTATGGTTGTAGAATGTGTATGTATGGGTGTGTAACCCTTCAATTGAAGTAAAATAGAGTATATATAGATTTACAACAAGTTTTGGAAGCCTTCCTAACCCGAAACGAACTGAAACTGATGTAATTTACAGTCTAGACGTCGTTCAGCAGTTTCGTTTGCACAGGAGTCTTCAGTATACTGAAATACGCAACTTTGGTTTTTACACATATCGCACGAACGGGTCGCGCGAGCGCGACATTTGGTACCTCGCACGCGCGGATCGCGCGAGCGATTTTGGGGATCTCGCGCTAGTGGATCGCGCGAGCGATTTCTGGATTTTCGCGCCCGCGGATCGCGCGCCCGAACTGGCTTTTTCAGCTTCTTTTCTTCTGCTTTTTCACCCTGTTTAGCCTGATATACTTGATTTCTTCCAAAACCTGTCAGAAAATAGAAAACGAAGTAAAAATATACAAAAACAGGATAAAAAGGAACTAACAAATGTGAATTAAGGCGTATTATTAGGATTAGTTCTCTCCCGATCACACCCCCAAACCTACATTTTGCTAGTCCTCGAGCAAAACTAAAACAAAAACTACTAATAAAAATCTATTCCATTTTCGCATGGATTGCGATTGCATTTAGCGTATGCAACAAGCCTTTTAAACCTCTAGGTGTCCCTAGTCGGACGAGTAAAGTCTCATGAGGGTTCTCATCAACAAGTCACCCACAACCATATTTATTAACTTAGAAATTTAAAAAGTTTTATTAAAACTAAAGAACATAATATTCAACACTCCTTATTATAACACAATGATTTGAAATAGAATAACGAACAAGAAGAAACGGAATCAGACGTCTACCTACATCATGAAAAACAATCTCAAGTGCATGAATCGTATAAATCAATAGAATTTCTCATAAAATCGCACGTGTGTGATATGGTAGTCAAATGAACACGCGCATGTCAAGAACTTGGAATATAACTCGGATAACCATCCAACTATGTCTCGACTACGAATCTCACAATGAATTACACTCTCAAATGAAACACTCAGAAACCGGTGTAATTTCTCTAAAATATGTGAGTAAAGGAAATATCTTTTCAAAACGAAAAATGCTCACATATGACTCAAAAAAGACGCATGACACGAAAGAACAGTAGTCTCATGGATAAGATGCCAATAATCAAGAAAAATTAATCCTTACCATGTTTTAATCCCCCTCCCATCGTTTTCATATCAAAACCATGTCTCCTAGGATCAAATAGGACTTTTCAAAGGTTACAACGTGGCTCAGGCAATGAAAAAAGGATAGAAAGGATTTATCAAGTAGTTTCAGAATGGCATTGTAAGGCATGTTCGATTTCTTTCATTCTTCTTCTCTACCAACTTTCATCTTTTCTTTCTCTTCATTCCTTTTCATTCATTTTTTTCAACCTTCTTCTTTTTATTTTTCAATATATTTCTCTTCTCCTTTTCTTGCTTCTCAAATGATTATTCATCGAATACCAAGCAACTACCCCAATAGCATCTTATTTTCTTCTTCCTTTTCAACACATCACCTTAACACTACTAAAAGGTGACAAATCTCTCAGTGGTGAACTCCGAGTTTGTCAAGTCGGAGCAAAAACAAGGATAGTGGTAATCAAAGAAAGAAATGGCATTTTAACGGCTCAAAGGCCGAACTAAGGAAATTTATAATTCTTCGGTCGGTAGCAAACAAAGAGGGCCTAAAATCATTTCCTATCGTTATATGGTTCTTCAACGTTTACGACGGAAGATTATTTAGCATGGTAACAACTATTTTAATTTGATTATCAACCAAAACAAGAATAATGAGACTAAACAACAAATAGATGCGCTATTTCAATGAAATTCGACAAACACAAGATGTATTTATAACCCTCTGAAAAGAAAAGATAGGCTCAAAAGCTCACTGGGCTTAGTCTCCACCATGTGTTATCTAGAAATCCGAATCATATTATAGTTCACATCAGACATGTATTTCAATGACTACGTGCAGTGCATAAGTTTGTGTGCAAATTTATGATATAAAACTACGATTCGAACGATACATAACTTAAAACGCCATATCATAACTTTAGCAAATGTTTAATCACATCTTCCCTTGTTTACCATTCTATAACAATTCAAAGTTCTCTATAAAAAAGAATCAAATTGATATTGCAAAAACGTCAGTAACATCGTTTATTTAAACACACTTATTGAAAAATTTTAAAATTTTGCATAAAATAATGTGCATGTGTGTGCATACCCCCAAACCTAAACCTTTCATTGTCCCTAATGAAACAATAAAATGAAAGAAAGGAGAGTACGTAAGAAAGGAACGATAGTACCTCGATCTTGACAAGCATAGAACAGGTGAACACAAAGGAATATGGCTATAAAGTTCAATGTTACCTGTTACTTCTTAACAAAAGAAAATTAAACAAACAAAATAATAAAAACAGCTAAAAGAATTATAACTAAGCTAAACGAAACTAAATAAACTATAAGAAGAAACAAAACTACGAAGACAACACGAAAATAAGCTATAAAAGGAAATAAAACATAACCAGAATTATGAAAACAATCAAAGACTCGATCTAAAAATACCTAAGAAACAAAAACAGAAATGGAAAAACTACCTGAGCAGGTATGGGGAAAAATACAGAAAAGAAAAACAAATATCAAGAAAAGGGGAAATCGCGCGAGCAGTCCGCGCGAGCGAATTCCCAAAATATTAAATTTTTTTTTTTAAATCGAAAATCGCGCCACGCTGGCGATATCAGGCGCGAGGAAAACCTGAGGGCTCATATAAAGGAAACGAAAGAAAAAACACTAAGGCACATTCTCGCGCCAGCGGGCCGCGCGCGCGATTTTGTTGTTTTCCATTTTTTAGCTAAAATTCTGTATATAATATTAAAATAAATTAATTCCAACCCCCAAACCTGTCCAGAATGTCCAAAACAGACTCAAACAGACTCAAAAACGACCAAAAATAAGAAAAACGAACGAAATAAAGCTTGGGTTGCCTCCCAAGAAGCGCTAACTTTTACGTCTTCAGCTAGACCGTTCTAGCTCAAGACTTACGGAGGCTGTAACTCGGATTTTGTACCCCTAAGGATGTCAGGTAGAGCTCGGTTGTAAACAGAAATCATGTCACTTCGAATTAATTCAATCGACGGCTTGTCAGTATGTTCAAATCGATTTCTTACCTTTCGATTAGATTCAGCATTAGGGTCCAGATTATTAGGATTCATCCACTCACCATCCGCTATATCTTTGTCGTTACTCACATTTATTGCTTTGTTAGGCTCAATATTCCGTCTTACCTCACCTTCCGCCTCACATAGGTAATCGTCATCTTTAGGAGGTTGATCAATAGCATTAAAACGTTTAATTTTAAGTTCATGTTCCCAAACGACACTTTCATTACCCCCGTCCGGCAGTTGACACGTGCGTTGGCCGTGGCTAAGAATGGACGGCCTAGAATGACAGGAGTGTGTTTCCTAGCATCTAGCACGGGTTCAGTGTCAAGGACCATGAAGTCTACAGGATAATAGCATTTATCAACCTTAACCAAGACGTCCTCGACGATTCCTCTAGGTATTTTAATAGAACGATCCGCTAATTGTATTGTAGCGGCCGTAGGTTTCAGTTCACCTAGACCTAGTTGTTTATAGACGTGATAAGGTAAGAGGTTAACACTAGCTCCTAAGTCAAGGAGAGCCCTCTGAATGATAGTGTCACCTATGACACATGAAATCGTTGGCGTACCAGGATCCTTATACTTTGGAGGTGAGTGTTGAAAAATTGAACTTACTTTTTCTGTGAGGAAGACCTTTTTCGGAGTATGACTACGTATTTTGCGCTTTTGTGTACAAAGGTCTTTTAGACATTTAGCATAAGCGGGAATTTGTTTAATAGCATCGAGGAATGGAATATTGATTTTAACTTGTTTAAATACCTCGAGTATATCTTCAGTTTTTGATTTTTTCTTTGAAAGATTAGACGGCTCCTCAACATTAGGTGGATATGGCATTCTCGGAATATAATTCGTTGGGACCGATTCTTTTTCTTTCTTATTTTGGCTCGCGTCCTCACCCTTCTTCGTATTAGAGTTGATATTCATATCTTTCACATTCTCATTCGGAATTTCTATTACCTCTTCCTCTCGTGTAGTCAACCTAGTTGAGACAGCGTTTACTTGCTCATTCGACCCCTTAACCTCATATTGTCCCTTAGGGTTTTGAATTGTTTGACTAGGCAACGTCCCCTCGTTTCTACGACTCACTACAGTAGCTAGTTGTCCCATTTGGGATTCAAGCTTCGCAATGGATTGTGTATGAGAGTGCACTATTTGTGCTTGTGCCTGTACTTGCGTTTCAATTTTATTAAGGGATGCCAACACCTTTTCCTCAAAAATGTTACCCCTTGAAGGATTCGAATTAGGAGGCGAGTGTTGGTATTGACTAGGTTGAAACTGAGGTCGATACGCATTTGGAAAATTAGTTGCCTCATTAGGATTATTATTATTATTTTTCCACGAGAAATTAGGATGGTTTCTCCATGGCACGTACGGATTATTAGTAGTCGCATTATAATTATTTCGTGGGTATTGTTGAATAGAGTTAATGTGTTGCTCCACGAATTCCGAAAATTGACTCGCCGATGGACATGCAAGTATCGAATGTGAAGGATCAGAACATAATGCACAAATTTCACGAGCGGGTGAGGCTGTCGTTTGGTTCATTGTTAAAAGTCGGTCAAGTTTGTTAGATAGTTCTTTTATTTCAATTGATTGACTTGACTCGAACTTTACCTCCCTCTTAGGTTGTGGGTATCCCTCAGAACGGACAGACACCGCTTGGTGCATCGAATTCTCGCTTAACGTTTCAAAAATTTTCCAGGCCTCATCGGCACTTTTGTGTAGGAAGGTACCCGCACAAACAGCATCGACGGTGTTACGGACCGAAGGAATAAGTCCCTCGTAAAAGACCTGGACCAACTGCCACTTAGGAACCTGATGATGTGGACACGAACGTAATAATTCTTTAAATTTTTCCCACGTATCATAAAGTGATTCCCCATCTTGCATAACAAAGTTTGTTATAGATTTTCTTATCTGATTCGTACGCATAATCGGGAAGAACTTTTGTAAAAATGCGGTGTGTAAGTCTTCCCATGTTCTAATTGTATTTGGCTCCAAAGATTGAAGCCAATATTTAGCTTTATCTTTTAAAGAGAATGGAAAGAGCCGCAATTTTAATTTATCATCAGTTAAGTTTTGGATTTTCAAAGTAGAACATATATCTTGAAAATCTCCTAAGTGTTTATATGGATCTTCATTTAAACGGCCATGGAAAGATGGAAGTAGCGAGATGGTAGACGACTTTATCTCAAAGTGAGATGCTGTCGCCTCCGGTAAGTCGATACAAGTTTGTGGCGTGTAAGTCGTCGGAATAAAATAATCTTTAAGTGGAGGAGGTGGTGGTATATTCGGATTATTCAAATTATTTCCGTTGTTATTTTGATTGTTATCGTTATTATTTCCAATGTCTGCCATTTTAATCGGTTCTATGTTATGAAAGCGTGGTTTCTTTAGTCTTGTAAGAGTACTACGTATTTCAGATTCAAATAAAGACGTTGGTTTTGGTGTCAAATCGTCGTCTATAAAAAACCTAGCTCTAGAAGTTAAGTTTGAAGACTTGTTAAGTCTTAATGTACGTTCAAGTTTAGAGTCAAAAGGTTTTAATTCCGGTTTATTTGAACGTGTACCTAACATAAACTAAAAGAAAGTAAACTAAAAACAAAAACTGACTCAACTAAAAAAAAAACAAATAGCAATCACGCAACTAAGATAACAAGCACTCAACTACTGTGATGCATGAATATTATCCTGTAATGCAATGACCGCGTCAAGCCCAGCGCCCCGGGTTTCCTAGCTAATGCAGTGCAATTAACCCTAAACTAATGCAAATAGTGCGTCACAGCGCCCTGACTTACAGTGATTTAAAGCGAATTCCAAAGGAAGCAATTTATTTAATTTTATTTTATATTTTTATTTGCGTAAGCTCTTTTGCTGTAATTAACTGCTCCACTCGGAAACGTTGGAATTTGATGACTCGAAAACCTATAAAATAAAAGAACAAGTTAGTAATTTAAAACAAAAATAGAAAATAAGAAGAATAAGAACTACTCTAATATTTACGAATTAACTAAACTAAGATTATAAAAGTAAAGGTAGTAATTCAATCCCCGGCAACGGCGCCAAAAATTGATGTTGTCAATACCAAGATATAAAAAGTATACTTTACTTTTCTAAAGATTTGCAGTGTGGAAGTAAAGGTCGAACCCACAGAGATTGATTAACTACCGTGTTTTAATCTTAAAACCTAAATCTAATTAATTATAAAAACGGATTTTGATTTGAATTTAATTAAACTAATAACAATAAAAATAAATCTAAACTATGAAAGCAATTAAAGTTGTTTAAAATAATGTTTAAGGGAACCTAGGATTGCAAATCCACCACTAGCTTCATAATAGGAATATTTATGAATTACTTTAGCTTACTAAGTTGGATGATAATGGGGAATTGTAGCTACAAGCCCAATTCCTCCGACAAGAAGATATTCATGGTTCAAGCACCAACATAATTCATCTTCTGTTAGCACGAATTATCCCACACTAAACTAGGGTTGTGACATAATTTGTCTAATCTAGGCATGGACTATTCGGATACTTGATAGCACAAATCAATAAAGCACCATCACATGTAAACAATCTAAACAAGCACAGCAAGCATAGATCGTTGAGCACATCACAGTCAAAATAGATCTAAGACAAGAATAAATTCTGAAAGTAATGATTTAATCACTAGAAGTACGATTTATTTATAAAAATCCTCTAAACATGTGACTGTCGTCCATACATAATAAAACTAAAATAAAAACATAAATAAAACCCTATTACTCGTCTAGGGCTTCATTGAAACCCTAGATCTATGATCTAGCCGTCCATGGAAGTGATGGATGGCAAGTAGTTGATGGAGGAGGCCATGGAAACCCTTGGTCTTCTTCTTCTTCTCCTTGCTTCCCTCCCTTCAATGGCTAGAAGTATGGTTGTAGAATGTGTATGTATGGGTGTGTAACCCTTCAATTGAAGTAAAATAGAGTATATATAGATTTACAACAAGTTTTGGAAGCCTTCCTAACCCGAAACGAACTGAAACTGATGTAATTTACAGTCTAGACGTCGTTCAACAGTTTCGTTTGCACAGGAGTCTTCAGTATACTGAAATACGCAACTTTGGTTTTTACACATATCGCGCAAGCGGGTTGCGCGAGCGCGACATTTGGTACCTCGCGTGCGCGGATCGCGCGCGCGAACTGGCTTTTTCAGCTTCTTTTCTTCTGCTTTTTCACCCTGTTTAGCCTGATATACTTGATTTCTTCCAAAACCTGTCAGAAAATAGAAAACGAAGTAAAAATATACAAAAACAGGATAAAAAGGAACTAACAAATGTGAATTAAGGCGTATTATTAGGATTAGTTCTCTCCCGATCATGCTCCATGCGGGAACACCTAGGTTATTACAAACGGACCATCCCATTATGAACGTAGTTTTCCCGGGAATAACCTCAATTTTGAGTTAAATAACCAAATGCATTGTTTGACCTCGAAATTTTTCCTTACGATCATTTGTCATGAAAAGCTTTCAATCGTTCCTTGTTTATCTTTATGTTCTTATACGCCTCTTTTCTCAATTCCTCAAGTTCTTGTATTTGAAGTTTACGATGGCATCCCGCCGATTTTATATCTTGGTTTAGCGATTTTATGGCCCAGTAAGATTTATGTTCAAGTTCAACAAGTAGGTGGCACGCTTTTCCAAAAACTAATCGATAAGGAGACATTCTAATAGGAGTTTTATAAGCTGTTTGGTATGCCCAAAGTGCATCGCTCAGTCATTGTGACCAATCTTTGCTCAGTCGTTGTGACCAATCTTTGCGATCTGGATGCACTGTTTTTTCTAATATGCTTTTCACTTTTCTATTCGAAACTTCAACTTGGCCTTGGGTTTGAGGATGATACACGGTTCCTAACTTATGAGTGACGAAATATTTTTGGACGAGGGCCTCAAAGTGACAATTACAGAAATGTTTTCCCACGTCGCTTATAATAGCTCGTGGCGTTCCAAAATGATAAAATATATTATCTTTAATAAAATGAACCACCACTTTATGGTCATTGGTTCTCGTCGCCACTGCCTCCACCCACTTAAAAACATAGTTGACCACGACTAAAATATACTCGAAACTGAAAGACGGCAGGAAAGGTCCCATAAAATCAATGCCCCACACGTCAAAAATTTCAATAATAAGGATCGATGTAAGAGGCATCGCATCGCAACGTGACATATTACCTGTTTGTTGGCAACATACATACTTTTAACAGAATTCATGAGCATCCTTAAATAGGATTGGCCAATATAACCCACTCTGGAGTACTTTCATGGCCATACGACTGCCACCAAAGTGACCTCCGCATTCTAAAGAGTGGAAAAAGTTTAAAATGGAGTTAAACTCACTCTCTGGAACATAGTGTCATATGATTTAATCAGAACAATGTTTTAACAAGAGTGGGTCATCCCAATAGTAATGTTTAATTTGTGAAAAGAAACGATCTTTATCCTGACGAGACCAAGTATGAGGAGTATATCCCGTAGATAAGAAGTTTACAATATCGCTGAATCACGGACGTTTCATGGTGGATAAGGCAAATAATTGTTCATCCGAAAATGAATCCTGGAGAGGGGTAATATCGTTAGACTCGATAAAGATTCGTGACAAGTGATCGGCGACAACATTTTCAAAACCCTTTTTATCTCTTATTTCATAATCAAACTTTTGAAGGAGTAAGATCCAACGGATTAAATGAGGTTTAGTTTGTTTCTTATTTAAAAGATGACGCAAAGCGGCGTGGTCAGTATAAACAATAACTTTGGACCCTAAAAGGTATGAACGAAACTTATCGAGGGCAAATATGACTGCTAGCAATTCTTTTTTGGTAGTAGTATAGTTCAATTGTGCATCATTAAGGGTCTTACTAGCATAATAAATAACATGAGGAACCTTGTTGACTTTCTGACCTAGAACGGCTCCAACGGCGTAATTGGAGGCATCGCACATTAGTTCAAACGGAAGTGACCAATCGGGGGATTGGATCACTGGAGTCGTGGAAAATAAAGTTTTTAATGTTTCAAATGCTTTAAGGCATTCATTATCAAAGACGAAGGGAGCATCCTTGGCAAGCAGGTTGTACAAGGGTCTAGAAATCTTGCTAAAGTTCTTGATAAACCTACGGTAAAATCTGGCATGACCAAGAAATGAACGAATTTGACGGATGGAAGACGGCAATGGAAGTTTATCTATCAATTTAATTTTTGCTTTATCGACCTCTATACCATGTTTTGATACATGTCCCAAGACTATCACCCCTTGAACCATAAATTAACTCTTTTCGTAACTTAAAACCAAATTCGCTTCCTCGCAATGGGCGAGGATTCTGTAAGATTTTGGAGACACTCTTCGAACGTAGGACCAAAAATTGAGAAATGGTCCATAAATACTTCTAAAAAATTTTCAACCATATCCCAAATGATTGCCATCATACATCGTTCAAAAGTGGCCAATGCATTGCACAAGCCAAATAGCATGAGGCGATATGCAAAGGTGCCAAAGGGACAGGTGAAAGTCATTTTTTCTTGGTCATCGGGATAGACGGGCACTTGGTTATAACTAGAGTATCCATCTAGAAACAATAAAAACTTTAACCAGAAAGACGTTCCAAGATTTGATCAATGAAAGGAAGAGGGAAATGATCTTTACGGGTCATAGTATTAAGTTTATGATAGTCAATGCATACCCGTCAACCAGTAATTTGATGGGTGGGTATGAGGAATCCTTTTTCATTTGGCACAATCGTGATGCCTAATTTTTTTGGAACAACCTGTGTGGGGCTGACCTAATTACTATCGGAGATTGGATAAATAATGCCCGCATCTAAAAGTTTTATGACCTCTTTCATGACTACCTCCTTTATATTAGGGTTAAGACGTCGTTGCATTTCTCTAGATGGTTTAGCGTTTTCTTCTAAGTTAATTCGATGCATGCAAATAGACGGGTTAATCCCTTTTAAGTCAGCTACCGTCCACCCAATCGCTTGCTTATGACTTCCTAGGACCTGTAATAATTGTACTTCTTGATCCATAGATAGATTTGATGCAATTATGACCGGGAGTGTCGTATTAGGTCCTAGAAATGCATATTTCAGAGAGTTCGGTAACAATTTAAGTTCAAGTGTCGGGGGACACTCGATGGATGGTAAAGCAGGTTCATGTGCAAAAGGTGGAACGGCCTCTATTTTGGGCATCCATGGAAGTACACTAGTCGTGTTCACTGATTCCAATAAATTATTTAATTCTTCGATGTTTGTATCAATGTTAAAATCATTAAAGTTAAAATGAGATAAACACGCTTCCAAGGCTTCTTTAGTTAATATAAAAGGAGCCACCTCTTCTACCAATTCATCAATTAAATCTATTGCATAACAGTCTGCCTCCTTGTCATCCCTACAAGGTTGATTCGATGCATTAAATACATTAAGATAGACAATCATATTACCAAATATGATATCCATTACCCCAGTCCTACAGTTGATAATGGAATTTGCTGTAGCTAAAAAAGGATGTCCTAGGATAACTGTGACGTGTTTACTAGCATCAAGGACTAGTTCTGTATCTAGCACAATAAAATCAACCGGGTAATAACATCTATCCTCCTTTACAAATACGTCCTCTACTACCCCACATGGAACTTTAATTAAACGATCAGCTAGCTGTAAGGTAGCAGTGGTTGGTTTTAGTTCTCCTAAGCCAAATGTTTATATACGGAATAAGGTAGTAGATTCATACTCGGTCCTAGATCAAGAAGGACCCGGTGGATATATTTGTCACCTATATGACACGCGATTATTGGTGTACCCGGGTCCTCGTATTTGAGTGTGTTGTGTTGAAACATAGAGCTGACCTTCTCCATTAAAAAGACTTTTTTAGATAGATGATTTCTAGATTTCCTCTTTTGAGTACACAAGTCTTTTAGAAATATAACGTAAGGAGGTATTTGGTTAATGGCATCGAGCAGTGGGATATTAATTTTCACTTCTTTAAATGTCTCTAGAATATCTTCTGGTCGTGTTCCCTTCTTCAAAAAGTGAGATGGGACATCCACGCTTAGGGAAAACAGCATCCTAGGCACGTAATTCGATGGATTTGCTTATTTAGATGTAGTAAGTACCGAAGGAGTAGAGTCCTTCGTGACTTTATTATTATTCCCATCTTGCTCTTTACTGATTTCTTTTCCCTTATCTTTTCTAGGTTCAGGAGGAGGTACGACCTCCTCAGGACGTTCAGTTGTCCTCGTCGACACCGCATTCACTTGGTCGCTTGCTATACCTACTTCATATTGCCCCTTTGGGTTTTGAACCGGCTAACTTGGTAACTTCCCTTCATTACGACAATTAAATGTATTAGCTAGTTGCCCCATTTGGGATTCTAACTTAGCGATAGATTGTGTATAGGAGTTAACGAGTTGAGACTGCGATTGAGATTGGGCCTCTAAGTTTTTCAAAGATGCCAACACATTCTCTTTACAAGATTTATCCCTTGGAGGATTAGCACAGAAGAGAGGTTGTTGATATTGATTAGGTTGAGGCCTATATGCATTGGGACAATTTGTCGTCTCTGGTTTTGAATATGGTCCTTCACTATTTGACTTCCATGAGAGGTTGGGTAAGGTCTCTATGTCGTGTCCGATTTATAACCAGCGGGGTTATAATTGGGTCTTTAGAACTATTGAACAACATTGATATGTTATTCAACAAATTCTAGAAATTAGCAGACGGACATGCAAGTGTAGATTGAGATGGATCAGAACATAACTGACATATTTCGGCAAGAGGTGGACCCTGCATATCGCCCATCATCATGAGTTGGTCAAGTTTCCAAGATAATTTTTGAATTTCAACTAAATGGCCTAACTCAACTTTAGCCTCTCTTTTAGGTTGTGGTGGAAGATATCCCTCGGGGCATACAGACACAGCTTGGTGCATTAAATTTTCACTTAGAGTTTTGAATATCTTCCAAGCTTTGTCAGCACTTTTGTGGAGAAACGTCCCCACACAAACAGCATCGACTGTGTTGCGAATAGAGGGACCGAGTCCATCATAGAAAACCTGTACTAATTTCCATTTCAAGATTTGATGATGAGGGCTAGAGCATAGAAGTTCCTTAAATTGTTCCTTAAATTGTTCCAATGTATCGTATAGTGTTTCACCATCTTGCATCATGAAATTCATTATAGATTTTCTAATTTGATTTGTTCGAGTAATGGGGAAAACTTTTGTAGGAATGCAGTATGCAAACCATCCCATGTTCTTATAGAGTTCGGCTCTAGAGATTGGAGCCAATATTTAGCTTTATCCTTAAGGGAAATGGTAAAAGACGCAATTTTAGTTCATCATTTGTTAAATTTTGAATTTTTAATGTAGCACAGATATCCTGAAATTCACCTAAATGATGGTAAAGATCTTCCTTAGCGCGGTCGTGAAACGATGGGAGAAGTATAATGGTCGATGACTTGATCTCAAAGTGAGATGCAGTCACCTCCAATAATTCTATGCACGATGGTGGCGTATAAGTTATGGGAGTAAAATAATCCTTTAAAGGTGGAGGCGGAGATATGTTAGGGTTGTCTCCATTAATTTGATTATTTTCATTGTTCTCGTTATTTCCAAAATTAGCCATTGGAATAGGTTCGAATTTAATAATTCTAGTTTTCCTTAGATGAATTTCAGACTCAAACAAAGACAACGGTTGAGGTGTGGATTTTTCGTCTGGTATCAACCGAGCTCTAGAAGATTGGGTTGAAGATCTAAGGACTCTAAGGGTACGTTCAAGTTCAAGATTAAGCAGATGTAATTTAGGTTTACTCGAACGGGTACCAAACATAAACTAAAGAACTGACACTACTATTAAGACTGACTCAAGCAAATAAGAGAATAAACTACGCAAATAATCAAGCAAGCAAGCACGCAATACTACTATGATGCATGCAATATTTATCGTGTTATGCAGTGATTCGCGTCAAAGGCCAGCGTTCAGGGTTTTCTAGCTAATGCACGTGCTTACTCTACACCTAAGCTAATGCAAGATATGCGTTTCAGCACCCTAACTTACAGTGCTTTGATGCGAAATTTAAAACAAAGCAGATTTATTTGATATTTTTGAATTTTTATTCTAATTTTCTATTTCAGGTTTGCGTAAGCTCTGTTGATGTGCACCGCTATTCCACTCCAATTTGCTAGAATTTGATGACTTGCAAGTTGCAGAAAATAGAAAATTATAGTGAATCAAAAATTAAACAAAAAATAAACGAAATAAAATCTAACCAAATATTTACTAAGTACGTAAATTAAGATTCTAAAAATTAATGACAAATATATTGCAATCCCTGGCAACGACGCCAAAAATTGATCTTGTCAAAATCAAGATATAAAAGTATGCTTCACTTTCTAAGATTTGGAGTGCGGAAGTAAGGTCGAACCCACATGATTGATTATTTTTATCCTCTAATTAATAAAATTGAAATCTATTTAGTTATAAAAACGGAAGTTTGATTGATTGTTCATTTAACTACTTCTATGAACTAAACTATGGAATTACGAAAAATAAGATACTAAGATTAAAACTAAGTAAACGAGTACACGATTTAAGATTGTTTTAAGTATAAGTGAATGAGATCTAGGATTACAAATCCACCACTAACTAAGCATCGAAGGTCTTATACTTTCTACTTTACAATGCATGATTAGATAGTTAGGATCTATTGTAGCTACAAGCCCAATAGTATCAATAAGGAGATATCACTAGTTTAACCTAAGCATAACTCATCTTCGGTTAGCATGGACTATCTACTTATAACTAGGGTGTAGCATAACTCATCTTTCCTAAACATGAACTATAAAAGATATAAACATTGTAATCACTTAAGCACCATTGTATGTAAATTCCTATTAATCACAAAAATCAAAGAATATTGGATTCAATAAATACAAGGAAGAATCTAAGACAAGAATAAATCCAAAGTAGTTATTGATTATTATCATTAAAAATCTGATTATATACTAATAATCCTCAAACATACAACCACTATCCAAAAACATAAAATCCTAAAGAAAGAAAGCAAAGAATCCCCGTTTACATAGATTGGGTTTCATTGAAACCCTAAAATAGAAGTATAGTTACGCATAATCGATAAAAACATTGAGATGAATTTGATTGTAGCCATTAGAAACCTTCGAAACTAGATCTTCTTCTTGTCTTGCCTTCAAAGTTGTATGATATGATGGATGTTTTGATGTCTAATGATGTGTAACCCTTCAATTGCTTTAGAATGAGCAATACATAGTTATAGAGGGCTTAGGAGAGCTTTTGTAAACCTACTTCATCTGAAACTGTTGTATTTTACTTTCTAGACGTAATTAAGCAATTTCATTCGCGAGCGTGTTTTTGGGAAGTCACGCGAGCGGGCCTCATGAGCGAGGTGCTGATATGTCGCATGAGCGCACCGCTCGCACGAGGTGGCTTTTTCTACTTCTTGTCTTCTATTTTTACACTCCATTTAGCATGGAACTCTTGCTTCCTTCTAAATTCTGACAGAAAATGGAAAACAAAGTAAAAGTACACAAAAATAGGATAAAAATTGCTAACAAATATGAATTAAGGCGTGTAATTAGGGCTTGTTCTCTGCCGATCATGTAGGGTAATTATTTTCATGCGATTCAATTGCCTTGATC
This sequence comes from Hydrangea macrophylla, assembly GCA_033977485.1. Lineage (NCBI taxonomy): Eukaryota > Viridiplantae > Streptophyta > Magnoliopsida > Cornales > Hydrangeaceae > Hydrangea > Hydrangea macrophylla. The sequence continues at coordinate 2,745,028 of CM066990.1, read as the reverse complement.
CATACGCAATCACTTTACCATCTTGCATCAGCACACATCTAAGTCCTTGATGTAAAGTGTTGTTGTAAATCGTAAATCTTTTTTCGCTTTTAGGTATGGCCAAGACTGGCGGTGTGGTTAACATCTCTTTCGATTCTTGGAATCCTCCTTCATGTTTGTCCGTCCATTCAAACTTCGCTTCCTTTATAGTTAACTGGATTAAAAGCCCTATAATTTTGGAGAATCCTTCTATGAATCTCCGGTAATAACCGGCTAAACCTAGAAAACTCCTGACTTCCGTGGCGTTGGTTGGCCGATTCCACTTCAAGACTGCATCAACCTTAGATGAGTCCACGGCTATTCCATCCTTTAAAAGAACATGTCCTAGGAACTTGACTTCCTGTAGCCAAAATTCACATTTACTAAACTTTGCATACAAATTATTATTTCACAGTAGCTGCAAAGTAATCTGTAAATGTTTCTTGTGTTCCTCTTCCGTCTTAGAGTATATCAGGATATCATCGATGAACATAATGATAAGCTGGTCCAAATATGACCTGAATACTTGATGCATCAAATCCATGAATACTGCTAGAGTGTTGGTCAATCCAAAAGGCATAATCAGAAACTCGTAGTGTCCATATCTTATCCTGAATGCAGTTTTTGACATATCTTCTGGTCGAACTAACAGTTGATGATAACCTGAACGTAGATCTATCTTTGAAAAGACCGTCGATCCTTACAATTGGTCGAATAAATCATCTATCGAGGGAAGTGGATATCTATTCTTGATCGTGACTTTGTTCAATTCTCTATAATCGATACAAAGCACTAGTGCTCCCCAGGGTGACGTGCTAGGTCAAACAAAACCTAAATCTTCTAGTTCTTGCACTTGCTTCTTCAGTTCCAACATCTTTGTTGGCGCCATCCTATATGGAATCTTAGAAATTGGTAGCGTTCCAGTTACCAATTCGATACAGAAGTCCGGATATTTTCTAAAATACATCCTAAAAATCTTGTACAGTAGGAATCTGAGTAATTGTGATCTCTAAACTGGTGTTTCCAATTGCAGCTAGCCAGCTTGTAATAATGCATCGCTCGAAAGATTACACTAGAGTTTAAAAGACGACATCCCAGGTAATGAAAAGAAAATCGTTCTACTAACATAATTCAAATTGGCACCGTACTGGGTAAGCCAATCAAATCCTAAAATCATATTAAATTTAGACATAAATAGAGCTATCAGATCTGCCAGAAATTTCGACTTTCCAGGGTCAAGGGACAATCTTTGCATACCTTTCCCAACTTAACGGTCACACCCAAAGGTGACATAGCATTAAGAACCATCTCAAGGGCTTGGGGTATTAATCCTAACTCACACACAATCTTAATAGCAATAAATGAACGAGAAGTGACCGTATCAAACAAAGCTTGAAGTTGATGATGGAAAAGTACAAGCGTACCTTAAAGATTCTGCTACTCTTTTTCATCAAAACCTGATTCATCTGGAATGATTGCATTCATCCAAACCTATCCTGGTGGTCCTTGTTGTCCTTGAGTTGACACCTGGTAATATCCACCACGTGGTGCTTGACAGTCCTTACTCATATGCCTATGTTTACCACAGTTGTAGCAAACAACACCTGATCGATCTAAGTTCCTGGGAGCTCAACAGTCCCTAGCTAGGTGTCCCGGTCTCCTACAATTAAAACATCCACCTATCTCTCTTCTAGGTGCAATTAGTGCTGCCTAAAAAGGTGGCCTCTGTTGTCCGAGTTGTTGTGGTCAGGGAAAAGACAATGGAGGTTTCCTCGCTCCATCCTAAGTACGCTTATTTTCCTGTACAACTGCTTGGGGTCTCCATCCTGGCATCCTTTGCGGTGGGGCTTGGAAATCCCTCGGCTGGAAAATCCTCTGTGGTGGGGGTCATATCATTACTTGTCTCTGAACCTGCTATCCATCCTTCTCTAAACTTACTGCCAATCTAACTAGTCCTTCAAATAATTGGTTCAAACGTCCCACTATCAGGTGCCTCAGATGCGAGCTAAGTCCTAGGTGGAACCTCTTTATTCTTTTGGGAGCCGTTTCCACTATATGTGGAGCAAAATGGGAGAGACGTTCAAACTACATCGCATACTCTCGCACCATTCTACCCTGGACTAAACTAAAAAATTCCTTCTCTTACTGATCACGGTCGTCATCAGGGAAATACTTCACTAAGAACCTTCCCTTGAAAGACTCCCATGACATTCTCCTTGAAGCTTCCAGCACCATTATTGCTTTTTCAGACTCCCACTAATCTGCGACAGCATATGTGAGCTAAAACGTGGCCAAATGTCGCTTCTCCTTTTCACTATAATTGACAGCCTCAAAGATTAACTCCATCTTCCTGAGCCACTGTTCTGCTTTCCAAGGCCCAGTCAAACCATCAAACCTCTCAGGTTTCAACGCTCGAAAATGTTCGAGTAATTTGTCTCTAATCTGAAGTCTACCTGGATTGTTGCAGTTATGGGTACTTCCCAGATGTTCCATACATCTCATGAAAGCATCGAATACTCTCGTGGGATCCATCTCTGCCGGAATGGGTACTCTATGTCTATGACAATTTCTAGCAGCTTCGGCCATAGTGCTTTGTGTGCAGTGTACCTACAAAAGATCCATCATTAAAATGTTGATTTCACCCAAAACAATATCATACATAACTTGTAACGCCCTGTATTTTTATTATCATTAATAAACAAATATTGCATTTTATTTCCATGAGTAGTTGATTTAATTTCTATTTATAAATAATTATCTGGGGCCAAACCGTAAAATACCAGTTTTGGTCTTGATCTGCGTTTTTATCGCGTCCTGGGTGTGGGAGCACGTGAGCTCAACCTCACCAGGTAATCTCCCTATAACTTGGAGCCTACACATTTTTTTATCTATATATGTGTGTGTTTAAACTCTCATTTTTCTCTCATATCACTCACTGTCTCTCTCAAATCTCCCTCAAACTCTCCTAATTCTCTCTATCACTCTCTTGCTCTCAAGATCACACACACACACACAGATTATACATATGATATATACATACACACATACATAGATATATATATATATATCCATCTCAAAATCAAGAACGGAGGAAGAAATTATTTGGACGACGGAATTCGACGGCGGAAACTCTCGGTCTCAATTCTCGGTGTAATTGCCCTCAGTGAGTATTATAAACTCACCCGCCATGTTTATATGTGTATATTTCAGTGTATATATGTGTGTATATGTGTATATATATCAATACACCATTGAAGCTTGAGAATTGGAGTTTTAGAAATCGTAACCAAAATCAATTCTGTAAATTGGGAATGAAAGATATCGATCCCAATAGGCCACGGTTCGAATCCTACAACTTAATTCATCCGTATCGCGACGAACGGTTGATTTAAAGTTTTGACACCCTCGCTTTAATCGCGAATATTTAGAGATATAATCCGTATTAGTTAAAATTGATCGCGTATTCTTAATCTACGCGGAAAACCGAAGAGATCCATATATTGCACGACATAATTGAAACAGAATCTGAAAATGGGTAAATTTCAGTCCAGAATTGAAAACAGGGGAGAAAACGAAGAAGATGACATTCTGCAAGAACTCGCGCGCGCGACCCGCTCGCGCGAGGCTCGCTCGCGCGGTCCGCTCGCGCGAACCATCCCCCCCCTTCGCGCGCGCGATCCGCGCGCGCGATTCGGCCTTTCCCATCGCTCGCGCGACCTGTTTTGCCCCTTCGCGCGCGCGATCCGCTCGCGCGATTTATTATCCCCTTCGCGCACGCGACCCGCTCGCGCGACCTGGCAGTTTGAGCAGTTTCCGTATTTTCTTATTAGGGACTGTTTGGAAAATGTTTTAAAAGTTTTTAAAGAACTGTTTGGCAAATGTATTGTTTTAAAGGCTTATGTTTTAAGAATTGTACGAACAAGAACAACTAAAGCCAAAATTTATGCTCGTACGATTATCCGGCTTTGTGATTTATTAATGGTGTTATTTATGAAACATTGACATACATATTAGGGTTGAGGTTGTGTCAACATGCATGTGTGTGAGAAAGCGTGAAAAGAGTAAAGGGTGGCGGTCTGGTGTGCGACCTCAATATCGATCGGATAGTATTCCTGGTATTGGAGGCGACAGTGTTGTGTACGACTTAGATATCGATCGGATAGTATTCCTGGTATCTAAGGCGCGCGTTTCGGATATTGATCGGATAGTATTCCTGATATCCGAAGCGATGGTGATAGTGTGGTGTACGGCTTAGATATCGATCGGATATTATTCCTGGTATCTAAGGCGCTTGTTTCGGATATTGATCGGATATTATTCCTGGTATCCGAAATGATGGTATTGAGTGTGGCTTAGATATCGATCGGATATTATTCCTGGTATCTGAAGCGATAGTTTGGTGTGCTGTTTTGGATATCGATCGGATAGTATTCCTGGTATCTGAGATAATGGTTTGGTTGTGTTGAGTTTTGTTGAGAGAAAAGAGTCAGAAAGATGAGATATGTCTTTATTCATGCATGGTCGCATATTTATTGCTTTCTTTATTCCCCCATGGCTTATGTTGGAATTGGAACCTTGAATCTATTGCTTTTAAAGTTAATTTGCACTATTGGTTATATGCTTATATATACATTGCGAGCACTTGTTTATTTTGCTCACCAGCTTTCATAAGCTAACGGCGTGGATGCGTCCTGGACTGTATGTTCAGATTTTCAGGGTCAGGAGCAGCCAGGGTATTTTGACTATGCTACTTAGAGTCAGGAGACTTTCCAGGAGGCTGCTTTATATTTCCTATGTCTTTTAATTTGGGTTTGTAATAAACTAGCTTTAGACATTTGAATAAGGCGTTTTGTGCCTAAGTTTATGACTGCTGTAATAGTTAGTAAGTTTTATTTATGGGAGTTATGTTTTGTTAGTATCCTTTGCTCTAGAAATGCTGTTAAGTTATTTGTTGCAGGGACAATTGGTCATACTCACTTGTCACGACCTACGAGTCCATAAAGGAAATTAAATGCTTTCCTGTATTATGCTACGTCGGGGCGTGACAGGCTTTTTGGTATCAGAGCCAGGTTATGGCTCGACCAATTGTCCAGAACACCTAGGATCTCCCGTTAAGATAGAATTGAGATAAGATAGTTCGACTTCATTCCGTGTTTAGTCGCTGTCTATCGTTTAGAATTTTCTTTCTTTTCGAGAGTTTGACCGTATTCCGTTGATTGATCGATAGGTACCGTTCTCTCGATCAGATGGCTGGAAGAAATCTCAGGAATCGTCCCGCTATTGAAGATGCACCCCCGGTAATAGATCCAACCGGAATGTTCGAGGCTTTTGTAAGAAGATTGGAGAGGGTTAGTGATCAAAATGCGAGGAACAATAATCAGAATGGGAATTACAACGGAAATGGAAGGCAAGCCCACCAGACTGGAGACAAGCTTCTCAAGGAGTTTCGCGCCCTGCGACCTGAGTATTTTGCGGGAACTGATGAACCCTGGCAAGCGGAACAGTGGCTACGCCAGATGGAGCTTATCTTTGAGACCATAGAGTGCACTGATCTGGAGAAGAAGCGTCTGGCTATCTTTCAGCTGTCTTATGCAGCGGCTGATTGGTGGGATGCTGAAAAAGCGACCATAGGGGAAGAAGCTGCAAGGAGAATGCCGTGGGTGGTGTTTAAAGAAAGATTTCTCGAAAAGTATTTTCCTGAAGAAGAGAAGGACAAGAGAGAGAAAGAGTTTATGGAATTGACTCAAGGGAATCTGACTGTCCGAGAGTACACTACTCGATTTGAGCGTCTGTCTCGCTTTGCTCCACATATGGTGGACACACCCCAGAAGAAAATCAAGAAGTATCACCGGGGTCTCAACCTGTCTCTTCGACATCTGACTATGGGGCATCTGGGACAATCATTTGAAGCCCTAGTGAGATTGGCTACGGGGTTGGAGAATGATGGGTGTCAGAATTCGAAGCCGTTTGGAAATCGACCTCCACAGAAGAGTTATTCAGGACAGAAACCTGGGTACCCTCAAGGACAGAAAAGGACCTGGGATGGAGGGAAGAAACCTCAACAGACACAAGCAGTTCAGCAATATCAGCCTCGAGCAATAAAAGGGGCCAAAAACAACAACTGCTTCAATTGTGGTAATCCCGGTCACCGAGCTAAAGATTGCAGACAGACTAGGCGTGCTGATCGTCCGGGAATTGTGTGCTATAATTGTGGCATGCCAGGTCACATAAGTCCGGAATGCAAGGCTCCTAGGAAAGGCAACTATGGTCAGCAAGGACAGGCTCGCCTGAATGCTGTTATTCCCGAGGCTGCTGGTTATGAAGAAACAGGGTATGGAGGAGGTGCTTATGAGGAGGGATTGCCTGAGCAACGAGCAGTGGAAGGTACTCTAACCTTGTTTAACTCTCATGTTAAAGTTTTATTCGACACGGGTGCTACACATTCTTTTATATCTGTTAAGATTGTTCAGAAGTTGGGTATAGTACCGCAACTTTTAGAGGAAGCTTTGAGTGCTGTCTCACCCTTAGGGACCACAGTCAAGTTATTACATGTATGTAAGGATTGTCCTCTACGGTTAGGAGACCGTGAACTTTTGGCGAGTTTGGTGGTTCTATCGATGAAGGAGTTCGATATAATCCTGGGAATGGATTGGCTCGAGAAGAATCATGCGAAGTTGGATTGTGCAAGGAAGAGGATCACATTTGCGGACAAGGGGAATCGACTCTTCGATTTCCAATGTAACCCTTCGGGTGATATGTTCCTCACTAGATGCCTAGCAAACATTGAGGTTGTCAGTGTAGAGGTGACAGTATCATCAATACCGGTAATCAAAGAGTTCGAGGAAGTATTCCGAGATATTTCAGGATTACCGCCGGGAAGGGACATAGAATTCTGTGTGGAATTGGTGCCAGGTACTCGACCTATAACCAAGGTTCCCTACAGGATGGCCCCTACAGAGTTGTTGGAGCTGAAGGAACAAGTTCAAGAACTTGAGAAGTTGGGTTTTGTTCGTCCAAGTACTTCACCCTGGGGAGCACCAGTGTTGTTCGTGAAGAAGAAGGATGGGTCAATGCGGTTGTGTATTGACTACCGAGAACTGAATAAGGTTACTATCAAGAATAAGTATCCCTTACCTCGGATAGACGATCTGTTTGATCAGTTGCAAGGAGCCACGACCTTTTCTAAGATTGATCTACGGTCAGGGTATCACCAGTTGAGGGTGCGGAAGGAAGACATACCTAAGACTGCTTTCAGGACGAGATACGGACACTATGAGTTCTTAGTGATGCCGTTTGGGATGATGAATGCTCCGGCTGTGTTTATGGACTTGATGAACAGAGTATTCAAGCCCTATTTGGATCAATTCGTTATTGTCTTTATTGATGATATCTTGATCTATTCCAAGTCAGAGGAAGAGCATGAACAACACCTGAGGATCGCGTTACAGACTCTCAAGGATCACCGCCTGTATGCTAAATTCAGCAAGTGTGAATTTTGGCTTCAGGAAGTCAAGTTTCTCGGGCATGTGATCTCTCAACAAGGAATCGCGATTGACTCATCAAAGACCGATGCAGTGGCGAATTGGACTCGGCCGACCAATGCTACAGAAGTCAGAAGTTTTCTGGGACTAGCTGGTTACTATCGGAGATTTGTAGAAGGTTTCTCCAAGATAGCAGCCCCGTTAACTGGTTTGACTAAGAAAGATTTGAAGTTTGAATGGACTGATAAGCATGAACGCGCTTTTCTGGAATTGAAAGAGAGATTGACAACAGCGCCAGTGCTTGCGATACCAAGGGATGGTGAGAAGTTCACTATTTTTAGTGACGCCTCGTATCAAGGATTGGGATGTGTCCTTATGCAAGACGGAAAGGTTATCGCCTATGGTTCGTGACAGTTGAAGCCGAATGAATTGAATTACCCAACTCATGATTTGGAGCTGGCAGCAGTAGTGTTTGCGCTCAAGACTTGGAGACACTACCTCTACGGGGAGAAGTTTGATTTGTTCTCGGACCACAAGAGCCTTAAGTATTTGTTTACTCAGAAGGAGTTGAACATGAGGCAACGTCGGTGGATGGAACTGATCCAGGACTATGACTCCACATTAGAGTACCACCCCGGTAAGGCTAATGTAGTCGCTGACGCCCTAAGTCGGAAGCCTCGAGGAATGATTGCTTCATTGATGTTGAGGGAATGGAAAGCTTTAGAGACAATCGCAGAATTTGATATGCAGATTTATGAGGGAAGTGACGGACATCACTTTGGATGCCTCGTGATACAACCAACACTTGTGAGTCGAATCATTGAAGCCCAAAAGGAAGATGAGAAGTTTCAAGTATGGTTCGCCAAGATGTTAGAGAAGGACCCTATAGAATGGAAGGTTGGGACCGATGGAGGATACCGATGTCGAGACAGATTGTGTGTGCCAGATTTCGGAGATTTGAGAAAAGATATTCTCGAAGAAGCACATAAATCGAGACTGACGGTACACCCAGGAGGAACAAAGATGTATAAGGATTTGAAGAGAAACTTCTGGTGGGAAGGGATGAAACGAGAAGTAGCCGAGTTTGTGTCTAAATGTTTGACTTGTCAACAAGTGAAGGCCGAACATCAGAGACCCTCGGGATTGTTGCAACCCTTACCTGTTCCAGGATGGAAGTGGGAGCACATAACTATGGATTTTGTGGTTGGATTACCCCGGTCACAACAGAATCATGACGCGATTTGGGTAATTGTGGATCGATTGACGAAGTCTGCACACTTTATCGCGTACAATATGACTTACCCAGTAGAACGGATGAGTCGAATGTATCTCCAACAAGTGGTGCGACTGCACGGTGCGCCTGTGACAATTGTATCAGACCGCGATGCACGTTTTACCTCGGGATTTTGGGAAAGTTTGCAGAAGGCTATGGGAACTTCGCTCAAGATGAGTACTGCTTTCCATCCTCAGACCGATGGACAGACCGAGCGTGTTAATCAGATTATGGAAGATATGCTCAGAGCTTGTGCAATCGACTTTGAAGAGTCTTGGGAGACGCACTTACCTTTGGTTGAATTTGCGTATAACAACAGTTATCACTCAAGTATTGGAATGGCACCGTTCGAAGCTTTGTACGGACGGCCATGTCGATCTCCATTGTGTTGGGCTGAAGTGGGAGACACAGAACTTTTGGGACCAGATTTGGTGAGAGAGACCAATGAGAAGATTTCACTGGTCAAGGAAAGGATGACAACTGCACAGAGTAGGCATAAGAGTTATGCGGATCAACGTCGAAAGGACTTGGAGTTCAGTGTCGGTGATCACGTACTCCTAAAGGTTTCATCTGTTCGGGGAGTAGTGCGTTTTGGTCAGAAGAGAGGGAAGCTGGCACCTCGTTTCATCGGACCGTTCGAGGTTTTGGAGCGTGTTGGGAAAGTGGCTTATCGGCTCGCGTTGCCACCAAAGATGTCTGGTGTTCATAATGTATTCCATGTCAGTATGTTAAGGAAATACATACGGGATCCTTCACATGTGGTTAATTTTGATGATATTGAGACGAGTCAGAATGTTGTCTACAAGGATAGACCTGTGAGGATTCTTGACCAGAGTATCAAGAGGCTGAGAAGAAGAGACGTTCCTTTGGTTAAAGTTCAGTGGAGGCATCATGACGAGGGAGAAGCGTCGTGGGAGTTAGAGTCAGACATGAGGATTAGATACCCCGAGTTGTTTCAGGATTAGTTAGCTCAGATTTCGGAGTGAAATCTCTGTTAAGGTGGGTAGGGTGTAACGCCCTGTATTTTTATTATCATTAATAAACAAATATTGCATTTTATTTCCATGAGTAGTTGATTTAATTTCTATTTATAAATAATTATCTGGGGCCAAACCGTAAAATACCAGTTTTGGTCTTGATCTGCGTTTTTATCGCGTCCTGGGTGTGGGAGCACGTGAGCTCAACCTCACCAGGTAATCTCCCTATAACTTGGAGCCTACACATTTTTTTATCTATATATGTGTGTGTTTAAACTCTCATTTTTCTCTCATATCACTCACTGTCTCTCTCAAATCTCCCTCAAACTCTCCTAATTCTCTCTATCACTCTCTTGCTCTCAAGATCACACACACACACAGATTATACATATGATATATACATACACACATACATAGATATATATATATATATCCATCTCAAAATCAAGAACGGAGGAAGAAATTATTTGGACGACGGAATTCGACGGCGGAAACTCTCGGTCTCAATTCTCGGTGTAATTGCCCTCAGTGAGTATTATAAACTCACCCGCCATGTTTATATGTGTATATTTCAGTGTATATATATGTGTATATGTGTATATATATCAATACACCATTGAAGCTTGAGAATTAGAGTTTTAGAAATCGTAACCAAAATCAATTCTGTAAATTGGGAATGAAAGATATCGATCCCAATAGGCCACGGTTCGAATCCTACGACTTAATTCATCCGTATCGCGACGAACGGTTGATTTAAAGTTTTGACACCCTCGCTTTAATCGCGAATATTTAGAGATATAATCCGTATTAGTTAAAATTGATCGCGTATTCTTAATCTACGCGGAAAACTGAAGAGATCCATATATTGCACGACATAATTGAAACAGAATCTGAAAATGGGTAAATTTCAGTCCAGAATTGAAAACAGGGGAGAAAACGAAGAAGATGACATTCTGCAAGAACTCGCGTGCGCGACCCGCTCGCGCGAGGCTCGCTCGCGCGGTCCGCTCGCGCGAACCATCCCCCTCCTTCGCGCGCGCGATCCGCGCGCGCGATCCGGCCTTCCCCATCGCTCGCGCGACCTGTTTTGCCCCTTCGCGCGCGCGATCCGCTCGCGCGATTTATTATCCCCTTCGCGCACGCGACCCGCTCGCGCGACCTGGCAGTTTGAGCAGTTTCTGTATTTTCTTATTAGGGACTGTTTGGAAAATGTTTTAAAAGTTTTTAAAGAACTGTTTGGCAAATGTATTGTTTAAAAGGCTTATGTTTTAAGAATTGTACGAACAAGAACAACTAAAGCCAAAATTTATGCTCGTACGATTATCCGGCTTTGTGATTTATTAATGGTGTTATTTATGAAACATTGACATACATATTAGGGTTGAGGTTGTGTCAACATGCATGTGTGTGAGAAAGCGTGAAAAGAGTAAAGGGTGGCGGTCTGGTGTGCGACCTCAATATCGATCGGATAGTATTCCTGGTATTGGAGGCGACAGTGTTGTGTACGACTTAGATATCGATCGGATAGTATTCCTGGTATCTAAGGCGCGCGTTTCGGATATTGATCGGATAGTATTCCTGATATCCGAAGCGATGGTGATAGTGTGGTGTACGGCTTAGATATCGATCGGATATTATTCCTGGTATCTAAGGCGCTTGTTTCGGATATTGATCGGATATTATTCCTGGTATCCGAAATGATGGTATTGAGTGTGGCTTAGATATCGATCGGATATTATTCCTGGTATCTGAAGCGATAGTTTGGTGTGCTGTTTTGGATATCGATCGGATAGTATTCCTGGTATCTGAGATAATGGTTTGGTTGTGTTGAGTTTTGTTGAGAGAAAAGAGTCAGAAAGATGAGATATGTCTTTATTCATGCATGGTCGCATATTTATTGCTTTCTTTATTCCCCCATGGCTTATGTTGGAATTGGAACCTTGAATCTATTGCTTTTAAAGTTAATTTGCACTATTGGTTATATGCTTATATATACATTGCGAGCACTTGTTTATTTTGCTCACCAGCTTTCATAAGCTGACGGCGTGGATGCGTCCTGGACTGTATGTCCAGATTTTCAGGGTCAGGAGCAGCCAGGGTATTTTGACTATGCTACTTAGAGTCAGGAGACTTTCCAGGAGGCTGCTTTATATTTCCTATGTCTTTTAATTTGGGTTTGTAATAAACTAGCTTTAGACATTTGAATAAGGCGTTTTGTGCCTAAGTTTATGACTGCTGTAATAGTTAGTAAGTTTTATTTATGGGAGTTATGTTTTGTTAGTATCCTTTGCTCTAGAAATGCTGTTAAGTTATTTGTTGCAGGGACAATTGGTCATACTCACTTGTCATGACCTACGAGTCCATAAAGGAAATTAAATGCTTTCCTGTATTATGCTACGTCGGGGCGTGACATAACTATAGTAAAAGCAATGAGTAGACTAAGATCTCAGATATACACAGCAAAATTGTCTTATATATATATATCAACAATCAAGACATTACCTACAAGATCCCTTCACTATACAAGGTTAAGCATAAGCTGACTACCATATACAGCTATCCCTCAAAACACCCAAAAGCTAAAAGTGGGAAACATGCCCTATAAACAAACTAAAACTCTAAACTTAAAGAACCCTCCTCAGAAGTCGTCCACGTCTAACCCATAAAATGAAGCCTCATCCTCTGAAGCAATCAACTCTCCCTCAGCTACATCCTCTGCTAATGGCTCACCCTTATCGAGAGGCTCATCAAGATCCTCCAACATAAGTCCATCCTCTAGGTCCTCAACATCACCCTCTGCAGCCTGTGCCATGGCCTCTGCCAACCATGCCTCTTTAATCACAAATCCGTGGGGATGTACTACCATTACGTATGCCCACTTTGCTACCACCTGTGCTATGTCAATTGCACCTCCTAGAGCTACCTGAGGAATGACAGCATCATCTACAAGGTCCTCCTTAGCCACTAAAATATCCTCCCCTACTGGTAGATCCTTCTCCTCGGGGTCCTTCTCCTCATCATCCTCATCATCGAACACCTCATCATCTAGTAGCATCTCATTTGGTATAATATCCTCAACCCCCAACTCCTCATTAGCTAACAAATCTCCCTCAGGCATAATATCCTCCTCCTCCTCATCATTGGAAATTATAATAACTGGCAGAGGCATTGGCTCCTTTAGCTCTATCTCGACCTCGTCGTAGCCATCCAAGTCCTCATCATCACCGTCTAGGTCCTCACCATCACTATTCAAATCATCATCATCAATCTCAACAATATCTCTTGTTATCGGCTCAGCATCCTCTGTCAGAGGTGATGGTGGTTTCTATGATGGTGGCTCTTTTGGAAGTGGTTGTGGCATATGTCTAACATTCCTAAAAAGATACGGATAAATCCCTGGATCACGCAATATTGCTAGTAACTCCTCCTCAATACATCTCAATGTATCCTCGCGATAAATCACCACCACTCGAAGCACCTCCGGATCCTCAGTCCTCGAGATATAATAATCGTGCCATAAGTCTGCCTCTAGATTGGTCATGGCTCTCTGATAGATCATCCTAATATAGTATGCTGGGTCCACTGACTCCACACGACCCTCATGTATCTAATGCCCTCCATACACCTCCAGGACAAATATAGGCGCCATGCTACCTGAAAACACAAACTATCTAATATCAGAACTAAACTCTAAGACTCATATCTTAAAAACAAATCTTAAATGCTCAAGGTATTGGACAATCAGTGAGCACAAGCAAAAAACCTCGCTCTGATACCAAAAACCCTGTCACGCCCTGACGTAGCAAAAATAGGGAAAATAAATTCCATTTTTGGACCCATAGGCCATGACTGGTGAATATCACTCGATTGTCCACAAATAATTCTAAAACATCAGAGATAAAATGCAGTAACTAAAATGCTAAACTGAAAATAATAATTTAAACGTAAAAGATCTTATTACAAAATCCAACCATAGTAGTAAGCTAGAATCCAAGTCTCAAGGCACACTTGCCAACCAAAAAGTACATAGTCAGAACATAAAGTAAAGAACAACTAATCTAGCCCTAAGCTTCAAGTGGCGTAGATGTTGTCATAAGCTTGGTGGTATTCCCCTTCGATTCCTTCTTCGGTCTGACCATCCCACCCATAGGCTTCCTCAGAGTATTCCTGATAGTAGCACTCATCAATGGGCATCTCACCTGTATAGCCATAGGTCTAGAAAGTTGGATGTGGGTGTATCCAGCGGCATAAACATTGTCATCTTGGGGAAAGCCGAGTGAGTAATAAACTAACAAAGTATCAAAATAAGAAATCTTTAATAGCATTTGCATTAAGAAATAGTTCTCTCGATGTTCTCGTTCTAACATGTTCAGATATGCTATATACAACTCGAAGACTTGACTCTACTATGTTATGGACTATATGTCCATATTTATGACTCATTTTCCCATGCATGTCCAATCATATATTGCTTGGACGAAAACTCCCTTCCCAAGATCTTGATTCATCTTCATAGTAATGGTCAGCCTGCTACGAAACCTCAGCTATCCCATTCTTGTAACGTAATGGTCAGCCTAGTACGAAACCTCAGCTATCCCATTCTCTACAATATTTCCTAGTATTGAGTACAGGCTGTTACATATTCACAACGTGCCTTAGTATCATCATACCGATCGTTACATATAAACAATGTGCCTTGGTATCATCATACCAGCCATTACGCATCTCAATCATCCTTTCTCTTTCCACAGTCATGGCTATCACTTGCCATAACAGATCATGATCTACACAAGAAGACTCAACCCAACATAACTCACAATCTCCTTAATTGCTTAACTCATACCACATGAACAGACAATTAGTCTCCGCGACTAAAATGTACCTAACTATGCATGTCGGTGTAGACACCCCATTTTGTCGGCTATAAGATTTAGGAGGCCCATAGCTTGGTGATTCACAATGATCGAAAAAGACTAAAAAAGGATTCATCGAAGTTAGTTCTATCTCTTAAAATGCTCAAAATGACCAAAATACCCCTAAAAGCCCAAAAACTCCTAGATTTGCACTGAAAGTTCTAGAAACATGCTATGTTGTATGAAAAATAATAATATGATTTTTTAAATGAAATCAGGTAAAATCATCAACCCCAAAAACCCCCGGACGTCCCAAAAGTTCCCGTAAAGTCTCGTTGACCGGTTTGACCCCAATTTGACCAGGGTTTGACCGAAATCATCCGAATTCGTTCAAAAGTTTCGAGATCATTCTAAATCATGTGAAAAATACCAAAACAAGTTTTAAAAGAAAATCAGATGAAAATGTCAGCTCATGGGAGCTCCCAGAGGTTCCCAGAACTTCCTGGAGGTCCCTGGTTTGACCAGTCTGACCTAAAAGTTGACTTATAACCAGAGCACCATATCATCTTTCAAACATTTTTCATAGATACTAGAGGTCAATAGCTTTCTAACGGTATATCGCACATAATTTTTGGATTCAAAACGAATTTATTATGAATTTCTGAAGGTGAAAAAGGTGATCAAATTGGCTTTTATCGCAAAACTTTTCAAAGTGACCTGACTCCAAAACATTTTTTTTTGTAGAAATTAGACTCCATTACCTTTCCAATGGTATATCACAAGCTCAATTTGGAGTTCGTACGCATTTTCTGTGAATTTTGGACAAAATAGGGCCTTTTCACGAATATCGAAACCTCTGGGGGCCTAAACAACATTATCTGGACATCGGAGGAGCTGTGCCGTGGCGACACTGGGCCACTGCTACGATGGTACATGGTCAGTGCTGCAGTGACACTTTCCCCCAGAACAGTCCATTTTTGTAATTTTTTTTGGGGGTCCAAATTAATTAATTGAAAACCAAAACGACATAGTTTCTTGTTCACAGATGTTTGGGACCAATGGGAGCAGTTTCTAAATCCCAAAACCACCCCAAATTGGCCTATATAAACCCCCTTTGCTCTTCATTTTAGGGGGGGCCAAGCGCAAAGCTTGAGAAAGTTGTAGAGAGAAAGAGAGATAGAGATAGGTTTAGAAGAGTAAAGGGAGTTTCTCCCACTGATTTTCTAAAAGAAAGTGCATTTTAATCTTGTTTTCTTCCATTACCTCTCTTATACTTCACATTCAAACCCTCCCCAACCACCATTCTTGAGCATTCATGAGATAGGAAGCTACTTCCATGTCCAAATGTCACCACATATAAGTGAAACATCAAGCTACAAGTCCAATATTTCAATGATCATAATCTATTGATTGCTATTTACTTGCTTGTTTACATACTATGCTCATCTCTTCTTAATCTCATTTCTTTTTTATTTTTTCTTTATTTGCTTACTAGTTTATCATCATCTAGATGATGATATGAAGTTTGAGGTGAGTGAATCCTTATGGATAGTAGCTCTTGACCTCAAAAACATGTTTGATAGATGATGATTATAACCTCAATACTTCCAAAGTATTCTTGAGGTTATACTCAAAAGAAAATAATACTCTCCAACAATCTTAGAGGTTCTTGATATGAGTTTAATGTTGATATTTTGAGTGGTTATAATCTCCATTTAAGTGCTGAAAATATACTCTCAAAACCTCTATTTCAAAACCCCTCTCAAAACCCCTCATCTTGATTTCAAGAAATAAAACCCTAGTTCTTCTCAAAATCTTCAAAACAGTGAGTTATTCAACTTTAAAATAAAATTCTGAGGTCAATACTCAATGGGGGATAACAAGACCACTTGGAAAGCCTTCCTGACTTTTTAGAGAACACCCATGATTTTTGGTTTGATCTAAAAACGCTTGGAAGGGTTCCATTTTAGTCCAAACATTCCTTCCAGACATTCGGTTTTTGCTGTCACAGCAGCTAGGTTGAATTTCAACTTCTTTTTCAGAAAACTTTTCCAAAAGGAGTGGTCCTAACTCATTTTTACCTTTAACATCAATGTCTTAGGGAACTTTCTGTATAATATGGGCCTCTAGATGCTTTTTTTCATTTTCTAAGATTTTTCAACATTTTAGTCGGCAGTATGAACTCTGTTTCTGAGCAACCTCTCTTGTTCATATGCTTTCTCTCAATCTGTAATAGTTATTGTAATTTGGATTTTTGATTTTTGTTCTAGACACAATAAGGATGATCTTCACAAAAAATCATTAACTAAAAACATTTCTAACCACACTTTTCCATTTTTACATAATCAACTTACTGTTCTGTCCACTATTCACAGCAAGCATGTTTTGAGTTCTTTCCTTTGATTTGATGCTTACATGCAATCCAAATTAGCTTAAATCTTAGGAAGTAGTTCATACTACATTTTTAGACATCCTATAATAATATTCTCCATACATTCATGCATACTCTAGACTTCTAAGTCACTTTAGAAAGTCCATGTACACAAATACACAGCAATCTTTGCATATTCTAGGATCATACATTACAAGATTTGGGGTTTTTGTGACTCCTAATCTAAGAAGATTATAAGGAATGAACTTGATCACATGTTCATGCTCCCCTTCGATCTAATCATCCTTTCTCATCCGTCCCGGGGATTAAGAGATCTTATTTATTTAAAGATTAACATGCATCATAACTAGCTTGCTAAGCATTTTTGTTTTCTTTCATTATTAGTTTCAAGAACAATTCATGTCCCCTCTTAGATTAGGAAAGCTTGATTACTTGCTATGTGATAAGACAATTTTTTCTAAGTTTGTTTTGTGTGATCTTTCACTTTGCATTGTATGATACTTGACACGACTATAAAGTTGTGTGTGCTTGTGTGCTATACCCAAGTGTAGGTAATCGTGCAAGTAGTAAACTGGATTAAGTCCAGGTCGATCCCACAGGGAAGGTGTGAAACTAATTACTTAGATTATTCTCAAACAAGGAAAATGAAATTCAATAATTCTTTATAAGATGTAGAACACTAGGTTCCACAGTTTGACAACTACTAAACTGAAGCAATTAAACTAAATTAACTAATTACTAACTAATTAACTAAAGCAGTGATTTGAAACGTGTTCTTCTGAATTAAAAAGGAATGGTGGGATTACACAAATCCACCGCGACCAAGCCATCTACCATGCAATTTCATTGAAGCTCGATGGAGTACACTCTCTACAGTATTCCGTACTTCTCTTAAGATAAAGACTCCATAGTCCTTTCATGACCGGGACTATGTCATCACAATTACGTTTGAAATACATAAAAGGCGGTTTAAAACAATAGTTGAGACTCTCACCTACAATGGTATTAGCATTGAGGGTGGTTTGCAAAATATATTGAAAGAAAATGCCTTAAGGCTTAAAGTTCATAGACTGTTTTGACAAACTGAGCATTTTGGGACAATTTGATAACAATCCAGTAAAATAGAAAGTCTAGGAATACTGCACAGAACATTCTCAAGAATCAGAATGTTCGATCGATCGACGCGCATTTGATCGATCGAACAACTTCATCTCTCGATCGATCGAACTAACTTCGATCGCTCGACAATGCCTCTGGTCCAATCGATCGAACTACCTCGATCGATCGAACACAGAGATTAATCTGCTGCATGGCAGAGGCCTAAGATCACGGTTTCATTGTGATCTCCCAACCCAGGAACTACTCAGACATAGTCTGGAGTGTCTCAATATTATTCTTAACGTAAAAATCCATTAAAAGTTTGTTTGTTTGAGATTTAAACATGCAATCATGAAAAACTATGGTGTAATCACTACTAACACGTAATACTACGAGTTTAACAGACTAAACTAGAGTAAACTGCAAGCAGAATATAAATAAAGCAAAACAAAGTAACGTGGAATGATGAAACCTGTATTAAACTATAAAAAATCCAAGCCAACAATGATGATCTTTAATAAAACCTACAAAAACAAGACAAAAAGCTCTCTACTCTCTATAAACTGATGAAAAGTGAAAGTGGGCGCCCCTTTGGACGTGTACAAAACGAGTCTTTATAGAGACAACCTACTGCTAGGGTTACAACATGCATTCTGCTGCGTGCGCGTATAATCTGAAAAAAAGCATGTTCAATCGATCAAACCATTCTCGATCGATTGAACTAGTAGGGACTTCGATCGCTTGAAACTTTTTCGATCGATCGAATCCTCGATCGCTCGAACTGTCTTCAATTGCTCGAACTCTATATTTCAGCTTTTACATGTCTTCTTTAGAGTTCAGCATTTCCCTTCATCATGATCTTTCAATTCTTCACACAGCAACTGCAGTCTGCACAAATTACAGCTAAAACACACACTTTATCATAGTTTAATCCATAGGTGCATAAACTAGCTTTGTAATTCAAATTGCAAATAAATGGAGGAATTGTAAACTAAATCCCTACTTTTTCTTCTTTTAGCGCGGTTGTATTTTACAAATACCCCCGCTTGTCACAACCCCTAACTAGCGAGTTGCTAGTCCCTAGCAATAGAGCGAAAATAAAAACAAGCTATACTATAACTATAATGACTAATAACAAAAGTCAACTAAAGTAAACTAGATTAAAACAAGAAAGAAACTACCTAACTCACTTTTGCAGGAATCGCGGTTGCATTTAGCTAATGCAACAAGCCGTTAAACCCCTAGGTTTCCCCTAGTGGACGAGTGTTGTCTCGTGAGGGTTTGCAGCGAATATACCCACAAAATTCTCTGATTAAGCTCAATAAGATATAGAATAACTTTTAAACAATCTCTATTATTCAACTGTTAATTTAGCTCCACAAATCATATCATCCTCATTCCAACCATGAAAGAAATGCACATGTTCCTCATGTCACCAAGATAAAAAATAACATAAGCGTCACATCCATGTATCCGTGTGTGTGGAATTAACCGCTATACATCAACTTTATTTAGAGCTGTTTAAACTATCATACTCTCAGAACTTGTAGTTTCAACTCAATTCTCACGTAGTTATTTCACTCAGAAATGAACATCTCACAGAAAGTTGGTGAATAATAGTCGCACATGGTATGAAAGCCTTGATAGGAGCAATTTCTTTTTTTTTTTTTTGGATACTAATGCTTTCATACTTGACTCTATAAAAGACGAACATTTTAGAGTGTATAGTCTCATGAAAGGAATACTACTTACTAGAGGAGCGAAATACCGTGGATAACTCAACTTACACTTTTATGTTTAAACTAAGTTATAGAGAATCGTTAAGGCTTTGACTTTTCGGGTTTTTATTTAGTAGGGTAGAAATGAAAAGGGTAAGAACATGCACATCTTTATCATGTGACTGTATTTAGTAACTTCTTTACTTTCTTACATATCATCATTTTTTTTTATTTTTTTTTCATCTTCTTTTCCTTTCCTCATTTTTTTTTCATAACCATAAATATGCAGTCATTCTCACCACTATTCTCCCCTTATACTTCGACAATTCAATCACATTGGGTGTGCAATGGGGTATATTTAAGTCAAGGTATAAAGGTGGGAATTTCGATTTTCTTAACAGATCTGACAGTATTTACTAGGTGTGGGTTAAGAACAACATATATTTAAAGGTGTCGATATAGGTCAATGGAGAAGGTAAAGAATAAATACGATGGCTTAAATCATTTTCTCAACTTCTTAATTTTAACACTTAAATGGTCATTGAGTTTAATTGGTAAATCCTGAACGTTCTCCTCTAATAAACAACCAAAATGAAGAAATAGAGACTAATCAACGAATTTTAATCGGCATTTTCAATGAAAACAATTCGAGTTTTAATGTGACAATTCCCTCAGAATTGAAGATTGGTTTCAAAAGCTCACTAAGGGTAACTAGTTTTCACTACTTCATTCTTTAAAGCACAAAAGTCGTATTAACTCTTATTTAAAGTTTTCTGCATAGCTATTAATACGTGCAAATAATTTGGATACAAGAATGGTCAACATATGCATTCATCCTAGAGAACTTAGAAAAACACATGAACTTAATTCATAAAAAGATGAGAATAAAATGGTTATGTCATTGCTTGACAATAGCTAAATAGAAGAGAAAATTTAAAATTAATCTACTCAATTAATTCCAAGACTTGGTTGATAGTTTTTTTTTTTTTTTTTTTAATAATAATAATGGAGATTGTATATGATGTTTGCCAATAGATAGAGTGATCCAGATTGCTATGTACAATATACGCACAGGTGATTATCTATCTATATCCCACCCCCAACTGAAAATTGCAATGTCCTCAGTAAGTGATTTTCAACAATAGATAGAAAGATATCACCTGATAAAGCAACTCAATAACTGCAAGCGTAACAATCTGTAAAAAAACATACAATCTCCAACCAAGCAAGATCAAACGAAAGATATACAAGGGTAAAATAAGCGTATGATCTATGAATAAAAACAGAACCGATCACTGTAAAAGTAAAGCAATGGAAATGACAGGGCAGTGATAATAGAGGTCATACAACTCAAAACACCCAACAGTCCAAAAATAGCCACCGATTGTCCCACATAATCCAAAAACCAAAAATAAATACAGAGAGCAGAGAGATAGAAATAAGAAAGGAAAGATACAACAAAACTCTCCAAACGCTCTCAAAATCATGACCTAAACATCATCCGCGACATCGGACAATATCTCTATCAACACATCGGGGGTATCCTCAACTCCACTCTCAGCAACAGGACGAGCTGTCGCCGGGTCTCTCACAGTCTCAACTGGAGGTGGTGGAAGTGGGGGCTCCGCAGAAGGTGGTGTCGCTGATGATGATGGTGCAGAAGGATCAGCCGGTGGCGGTGCAGTAGGGGCAGGTGGAGGTGTATGTAATGACTGGTCAACCCCCAACTGGATCAAGATGGCCTCTAGTAAAGTCGTCTTGTGGTCCACTCGGCCCTCGAGTCTGATCCGAGCCTCTCTCTCCTCCAATAACAACTCGTGAACAGTCGGGAGAGGCACGGATGGAGAAGACTCTCCCTGGGCCTGAGTTTGAGCCTGAGATCGCTGTCTCAGCTCAAACTGTGCAATCTCAACCCGAGGATCAACCTCGTCATCAGAATCAAGCTCCTCAGCCTCTGTCGGCGTCCCTGAAGCTGCACCCTCAGTGTCGGTGCCATCACCTCGCCTCCTCTTTGCTCGAACCTTCGCCTTCCCTTTCGCTTTCCTCTTTTTTTGTGCATCTGAACGACGGGCCGCTGTCTCACCAAATCGACTAGAGGCCTGAAGAATTATATATATGGCTAATGGCAAGAGTCCAGCCCGCTCCACAACCCGATGTATGGGCCAAGCGCCTTTCAGATGGCGCTTAGCGATAATGTATCGCGTGGGCTGAATGAAGAAGTCGATATATAGGCAAGACAGGCAAACGCGCTATCCTATCCCAATAGAGTAAAGGGCCTGCGCGTACCATACTGCGAACTTCTCATGGTACGAAGTCATCAGGATGCAATTGACCAGGGCGAGGTGGAGGAGGTGATACTTGTCGGTCAGAAACTTATCCTCGATGTTAGATTGGCCGTTCCAAAACTGAGCGGCACCTCCTGTAAGCTCACGGATAACGGTGGATGGAGGAGTCACTGGGGCATCTGGAGGATGAGGATAATAACAATCAGGCACCTTGGGGATGCCCAAAGTGGAAGAAACTGTGGCAGGACTGAAAGTGATCTCCCTGCCACGAAAGAATGATCTGTATGTGTATGGAGCTACTGGATCCTTGATCATCGACGAACAAGCTTCATGAACCCAATTTATGTTGATTTTCTTCGTTTGGGTCAACATAGCTAACCAAAGCGGCATGTCGCGGAGCCGTGCCAGGAACCAGGGAGCGGATAGCCACACAGACTCAAGTGGTCGCTCTAGCATCACTTTCCGCGTATCGAAGTACCGGTTAAACCATATAAGCTCCTTGTGATATCCCGTGACAGGATCCATAGTGACAGCCCTGGAATAGAAGAAAAATAGAAAAGAAAATCAAGATAGGAAATAAAAGAAAAAAACAGAGAATGGTAGGGTTTCGATCGCTCGAACTCAGTTCGATCGATTGAAGAAGGGCTGGGTTCGATCGCTCGAGACTTGTTCGATTGATCGAACACAGCAAATGTGCGGTAACCACTACCGAGAACAGAAAGAGCCCGTACAAACAAAAATAAGAATGATACTAAAAGAAAAAGGTTTTAATAACCAACGGGGGGTACCCCCAACTGGAATTGAAATGAAAAGAAATCGAGGGAGGGTCTCGGGGCGAACCTTGAGATACGCGCTGAGTAGAGGGGGTTGGTGAAGCAGATGATGATCAAGGGGGACCAAGTACCCTTGAATTGATACGGGTGTATGTAGGGAAGTCTGAAAAAGAATGAGCCCCTCTGTCTCTGATCGCTCGAACGTGAGGGAGAGAAGAAGAGACTGATG
Organism: Hydrangea macrophylla; assembly: GCA_033977485.1. NCBI lineage: Eukaryota > Viridiplantae > Streptophyta > Magnoliopsida > Cornales > Hydrangeaceae > Hydrangea > Hydrangea macrophylla. The sequence continues at coordinate 2,721,931 of CM066990.1, read as the reverse complement.
AAGTGTACGCTAGACGCCTCGTTTAAATACAAGTCTTGATCGATCGAGTAGGCGCGATCGATCGAACATCCGATCGATTGAGTCCTGCTCAAGCGCTCAAGGTGATGAAACCTTAGATCGATCGAGAGACGTTCGATCGATCGAGAATAGAAATTCCACAACATCTTGGGATTGAGAAGTTACACACCCCCAATGAACCAATTTTAATTTGGACAAACATCATGGAGATAAAACAGTACAATGTCAGAATATGTAAGCTAAAAATATCACCCTCAGAGTAGATAATTGCAAATTTATATAAATTCTTAAAATAGCATCCATGTGCAATATCAGTGCCCCCCACAAATGGTATATAAACCCTTATTTAAAAAGAAAACTAAAATAAAACTGAAATTAAAAACACTTTGTCCAAGAATACACTCCAATTTATTAAACCAGATAGGAAATAACATAAAACAATTGGAGTGAAACACTATTCATCAAGCAGAAAGATTTCCTACTCCATAGCTTCTTTCGCCACCAGAACTTCAAATGTAGAGTCTAGACTTGATGATTCCCTCTCCAGAACAATCGGAAAGCAACGAGGACATCATCAAGTAAGTCTGAACTCAGAAAGGCATTGATATCACAGGTAAGAGGTGATCCGCATGGAGACAAGGATAACAGAGTATGAATGCGCAACGGACTTTCCTCTTGCGGCGGAGTATTTGGAGACCGTATGTATGGCCCAAACCCATGAAAGAGTTGATGTGGAAGGTATAGCGGGGGGAATGGTAGATTCATAGTGATATTCCTGACAAAGGGAACAACAACGAAATGGAGAAAGTAAGTTAACAAGAGCAACAGAAAAACAAAAAGGAAAAGATAAATAAAGCAAAACGAAAAGAAAATGAAAGGAATGTGACCCAAAATTCACCTCACTATTGGCCAGATATCACCAGGTACACTAGTTGGAAGAGGGCATTGAAGCCTGAACAGCAAGTAGCTGACATACTCATAGATGTAGGGAACAACATGGATGACTATGAAGTCATCAACATACGTGAAAACCGCGTTGTGGCGTTCAGGCACCTGATCTTGTAGGTCCTCTTCTTCCCATGGCTCCCACATTGAGTCGTTTTCCCATTGTTCTAGCAGTGCGTCATCCACTTCTCCAAAAGCATACCCTTCAGGTTCTCCTTCCTCACCAGAAAGGTCCATATGCTCGAAAGGGTTAATTTGGAGGAGAGCAGGATCATAAAGGATGTATCCATAGGTCAGGTCCACCACATCATCTGCCTCTGGTCCTTGATAAGGAGATAAGCAGAATGCTATCTCGTCGGCAGTCCAAGGTGGGTTCTGATATTCAGAATCAGCCCAGGACCCTATAGAATGAACGTCATCATCCCACATTTTGATATCCTGCAAGGGAAAGACAGCACGAAATAGCAGATTAAGGATAGAGGTCACATTCACAAAGACAGACAAAAGATAAAACAAAATGAAATGCAGGAAAAGAAAAGTACAACAACATTGGGAGAACACCCTTTGGCGTTTTAATTTGAAGTATAGTCGGGCTCATCCAGTTGGATGTGCTCGACTTCGAGTTGAAAATCTTCTAAGAACGGTTTCAATCTTTGGCCATTGACTTTGAAACTTCTGTCGTTCTTAGGGTTAAATAGCTCAACCGCCCCGTGTGGAAAGACAGATTTGACTGTGAAAGGTCCTGTCCACCGAGATCGGAGTTTGCCTGGGAAGAGGTGAAGGCGTGAATCATATAATAAAACTTTCTGCCCCGGCTCAAAAGATTTACGAATGATAGTTCGATCGTGGCATGCCTTCAACCGTTCCTTATAGAGTTTGGCATTGTTGTATGCATCTCGACGGATTTCTTCCAGTTCAACCAACTGGAGTTTCTGGAGATGTCCTCCCTCCTTAATGTCGAAATTGAATGCGCGTGTTGCCCAATAAGCTTTATGCTCAATCTCAACGGGGAGGTGACATGCCTTACCATACACTAGCCGATAAGGAGACATTCCCAGATTTGTCTTGTAGGCAGTACGGTACGCCCACAGAGCGCCAGTCAATTTATAGGCCCAGTCTTTCCTGTTGAAACTAACTATTTTTTCAAGTATATGTTTGATTTCATGGTTAGCCAACTCCGCCTGCCCGTTTGTTTGTGGGTGGTACGCTAGAGAGATTTTATGGTGCACCCCATATTTCTTGAGTAGTGATTCCAAAGGCTTGTTGCAGAAATGCTTGCCTTGGTCACTTAATAATGCTTTTGGGGTACCGAAATGTGATAAAATGTTTTCCTTAAGAAAAGACATGACTGTTTTGTGGTCATTGCGTCTCATCGGTATTGCTTCCACCCATTTTGATACGTACTCCACAGCTAGGAGTATGTATTCGCAGTTGTTAGATTTAGGGAACGGGCCCATAAAGTCTATGCCCCAATAATCGAATATTTCAATTGTGATAATAGGGGTTAATGGCATAGAATTTCTTTTTGAAATTGTACCTAGCTTTTGACAGCATTGGCACGATTTGCAGAAAGAGTAAGCGTCCTTGAATATGGTGGGCCAATAAAATCCGCTATATAAGACTTTTTGTGCGGTCTTTTGGGAAGAAAAATGGCCACCACACGCTTCAGAGTGGCATGAGGCTAGAATTACGGTTATATCCTCATTAGGGACGCAACGCCTGATGACCTGATCGGCACAATACTTGAATAAATAAGGGTCATCGAAAAAGAAATGGCGTGCAACTGAGAGAAACCGCTTCCTGTCTTGATTTGACCAGTGTCTAGGAGTTTCTCCTGCGGCCAGGTAATTTACTATGTCTGCATACCAGGGTAAACCCAAGACTGCCATAATTTGCTCGTCTGGAAATTCATCTTTAATTGGCATGGGCTCAGTATTGTCTGTAAATGTCAACCTAGATAGGTGGTCAGCAACCACATTCTCTACTCCCTTATTATCCTTGATAGTGATATCGAATTCCTGGAGTAGGAGTATCCAACGGATAAGCCTTTGTTTTGCGTCTTTCTTAGACAACAGGTACTTGAGGGCCGAGTGGTCTGTGAAACAGACTATTGGGGACCCTATCAGATAAGACCTGAATTTGTCCAGAGCGAAGACTATCGCCAGTAGCTCTTTTTTAGTAGTTATATAGTTCATTTAAGCTTCGTTGAGTGTTCGGCTGGCATAGTAGATAACATAAGGCTTCTCGTCCTTCCTCTGTTCTAGGACTGCGCCAATGGCATGGTCACTAGCATCGCACATTAACTCAAATGGCAAACCCAGTCGGGTGCCTGTATTATTGGTGCGGAGGTAAGGTGTTCCTTTAGTGCGTCAAAAGATGTTTGACAGTTGTCTGACCACTCAAAAGGTGCATCTTTAACTAGAAGTTGGCACAGTGGTCTAGAGATCGCACTAAAGTTTTGGATAAAGCGTCGATAGAACCCTGTATGTCCCAGAAAAGAATGGATGTCTCGGACTATTCGGGGAATTGGTAAGTTCGAAATAATATCGATTTTCGCTTTATCGACTTGGATACCTTTGTCAGAGATAATGTGGCCAGGACAATTCCTTTGGTCACCATAAAGTGACATTTTTCCCAGTTTAATACTAGGTGTTTGTCCTCGCATCTCGCTAACACCTTCTCAAGGTTTTCTAGGCAGTTATTGAAACTATGGCCGAACACTGAGAAATCGTCCATAAAAACCTCGAGTATCTGTTCGACCATGTCACTGAATATACTTAGCATGCACCGCTGAAAGGTAGCGGGTGCATTGCATAATCCAAAAGGCATGCGGCGGTAAGCGAACGTACCAAACGGACACGTGAATGTTGTTTTCTCCTGATCTTCAGGAGCTATTTCAATTTGGTTGTAACCACTGTATCCGTCCAAGAAACAATAATACTTATGACCCGCCACTCATTCTAACATCTGATCCATGAATGGCAATGGAAAGTGGTCTTTCCGGGTCACAGTATTTAACTTGCGGTAATCAATACACATCCGCCATCCAGTGGGAATGCGTGTTGGTACTAGTTCACCGTCTTTGTTTGGGATAATCGTTATACCCGCCTTTTTGGGCACCACCTGGGTAGGGCTAACCCAAGGGCTGTCAGAGATAGGGTATATTATCCCAATGTCTAGAAGTTTTAAGACTTCTTTTTTCACTACTTCTTGCATATTTGGATTCAAACGCCTCTGCATTTGCCGTGAAGGTCTAGCGTCTTCCTCTAGATAAATCTTATGGGTGCAAATAGATGGGCTTATGCCTTTTAGGTCGGCAATAGTCCATCCTAATGCTCCCTTGTGCAGTTTGAGCATTTGAATCAACTTATCCTCTTGTTCTGGATTTAACGCAGATGAAATTATAACAGGATAAGTCTTCTCAGTTCCTAGAAAAGCGTATTTGAGCTCTTTTGGAAGCTCCTTTAATTCCAAATCAGGAAACTGAAAATTTGAAGGCATAGTTAACGTGGTTTTTGGAGGTAAAGGTTCATATGGTGTGACCCACATACATTAATCTCTATCTTCCTCCTTGGTTTCCATCATGAGGCAGGCATGATTCAGGGCAGCATCCAATGGGGTAGAATCATTAGGCTGATAGGTAGTGTCGAATTGTGACACAACTACCTCCAAGGGATCTTTGTACTCAACAAGATCAGCCTCATCCTCGATGACCGTTTCGATGCAGTTAACTTCTTTGTCATCCTCGTATTCTTCAAGTCGGGGATTTGAGAATATCTTGATGTTTAAAGTCATGTTCCCAAATACGATGTTCATGATACCACTTCTTATTTTGATTGTGGCATCAATGGTATTGAGGAATGGACGTCCAAAAATTACCGGGATTTGTGAACACGGGTTAGACACAGGTTCTGTGTCTAAAATCACAAAATCTACCGGGAAGACAAACGTGTCTATTTGCACCAGAACGTCCTCCAATATTCCTCTAGGATATTTGACTGACCTGTCTGCCAATTGCAATGCAACTCGGGTGGGTTTGAGTTCACCCAACCCTAATTGTTTATATACTGAGTATGGCAGCAGATTTACACTCGCTCCTAAATCAAGGAGTGCGTTGTCTATCCTTTGATTCCCAATTCTGCATGAGACAGTTGGGGTGCCAGGGTCTTTTAGCTTCGGAGGCAATTCATTTTGAATGATTGCACTTGCTTGGCAAGCGATATAAGCATGTTTTTTCACACTTTGCCTCCTTTTGACCGTGCATAAGTCTTTAAGATACTTAGCATAGGCTGGCACTTGTTTTATTGCATCTAGGAGCTGGAGATTGATTTTAACTTGTTTAAACAACTCCAAAAACTCTTGATTCTTTGCCACATTCTGGGGCTTCTTGTGCCTTTGAGGGTACGGTGCAGGGAAAGGGCATTTAGGTAAGTTGTCAACGACAGACTCCTTTTCAGGCCTTCTTTCCACTTCCTCTACTTCTGTAGAAGCGTCCTTGTTTGGTTCTAATGGTTTGTCATTAGTGGACGACTCTTCTACTTAAGTGGATGGTTTACTCCTAATTACCACTTCCTCCTCTTCATACTCCTCAGGAGTAGAATGAGGCATGTTTTGCCCTATGACTTTGCCACTTCTTAATGTAGTCAGGGCTTTTGCCTGTTCATGATTAGGAGGGCCATTGTTGTAACCCTTAGGGTTTGGAAGTGGTTGAGCGGGAAATGTACCACTCGAACCCTCTTGTCGTGCATCCATCCTCTCTAATGTCGCAGACATTTTGCTCATCATTTGAATTAACTGTTGCGTTAAATTTGCGTTAGAGAGTGGATCTTCCTCTTGCACCTTCTTGTGAGGTGGCACGTAAACATTTTCCTGTTGATTAAGCGAGGGTTGAGCGTTATTGTAGTTGTTTAACCTATTTTGATTAAATGGCTGGGACTGCCTGTTGTATTGCCCTTGATGTTGGTTATTGTAGGGCTGTTGTTGTTGAAATTGGTTTTGGGTCCCAGCGTTGTTTTTCTAGTCGAATCCGGGGTGATTCCATCTATTGCTATTGTTTTGTGAGTTGTAGTTGTTGTAGGAATTCCCCACCCCCCTATACCCTTGCATGGCATTCATTTCCATGGGGGGTTGTTCTTGAAAGTATGGCACATTGGGACAGTATTAAGTAGTGTGTCTCAGCATATTACATGTGCCACATGGTTCTTCAGGCAAAAACTGCCTAGAACTCTCTCCTTTCATCCCCAATTCTTCCACTTTCTTTGCTAGTTCTTCATATTTATTCATCAGATGGTCCTCGCTTTTCAGTTGATATAAACTTTTCTCTTCTACACAAGAGATCTGTGAGCGTGGGACATAATCTGAATTTGACCATTTATGGGCGTGTTCGGCTAACCACTCAAAATGAGCTTCAGCCTCCTCTGTGTTTTTGCGAAGAAACGGCCCTGAACTCATGGTCTCGACCAACTTTTTAGTTTCCCCATTCAACCCTTCATAGAAATAGCTTATGGTTCGCCATTTCTCGTACCCATGATGTGGGCATGAGAGTAGCAATTCCTTGAAACGCTCCCAAGTTTGGGTGAAGGTTTCATTGCTCTTTTGTTTGTAAGAGTTTATTTGTCTTTTAAGCTCGGTGGTCATGCGAGGTGGAAAGAATTTCTTTAGGAAAGTAGTGTTCATCGCATGCCACGTGTAGATTGAATTGGGTTTTAAAGTGAGTAACCACGCTTTTGCTTTATCCTTCAAGGTGAAGGGGAACAACATTAGACGTGTTACATCGATGGGACAATTTTGCGAAAATGTTTTACAAACATCCTCAAAGTCCTTTATATGTAAATACGCCTTTTCGCTCTCCATTCCATAAAAGGTAGGAAGAAGTTGAATCATTCCATTGCGAAATTGGAATTCGCCTGCATGGGGTGGAATGAGAATACAAGATGGCGTAGGCGCGTGTTCGGGTGTCATGAGGTCACACAAGGGACGCAATGAATCGTCGATTGGTACGACCACATTATCACCGTTTTCACTTTGATTATCAGCCATAGAGTCGATCGGTGTAACTACAGGGTTAATCGAACTAGAAGAATTGGATAAGTAGAATGGATTTCCAAAAATTCCCTCGATGGAATTATCGGACATAAAGGGACAGATCCTAAGAAGTTTTTAACCTAACGAACAAAAGGAAAAAGAAAAACAAAGATTGAGATAATCGAAGCGTTACCTTATCGCCTTCCCCGGCAACTGCGCCAAAAACTTGACACGACTATAAAGTTGTGTGTACTTGTGTGCTATACCCAAGTGTAGGTAATCGTGCAAGTAGTAAACTGGATTAAGTCCAGGTCGATCCCACAGGAAAGGTGTGAAACTAATTACTTAGATTATTCTCAAACAAGGAAACTAAAATTCAATAATTCTTTATAAGATGTAGAACACTAAGTTCCACAGTTCGACAACTACTAAACTGAAGCAATTAAACTAAATTAACTAATTACTAACTAATTAACTAAAGCAGTGATTTGAAACATGTTCTTCTGAATTAAAAAGGAATGGTGGGATTACACAAATTCACCGCGACCAAGCCATCTACCATGCAATTTCATTGAAGCTCGATGGAGTACACTCTCTACAGTATTCCGTACTTCTCTTAAGATAAAGACTCCATAGTCCTTTCATGACCGGGACTATGTCATCACAATTACGTTTGAAATACATAAAAGGCGGTTTAAAACAATAGTTGAGACTCTCACCTACAATGGTATTAGCATTGAGGGTGGTTTGCAAAATATATTGAAAGAAAATGCCTTAAGGCTTAAAGTTCATAGACTGTTTTGACAAACTGAGCGTTTTGGGACAATTTGATAACAATCCAGTAAAATAGAAAGTCTAGGAATACTGCACAGAACATTCTCAAGAATCAGAATGTTCGATCGATCGACGCGCATTCGATCGATCGAACAACTTCATCTCTCGATCGATCGAACTGACTTCGATCGCTCGACAATGCCTCTGGTCCAATCGATCGAACTACCTCGATCGATCGAACACAGAGATTAATCTGCTACATGGCAGAGGCCTGAGATCACGGTTTCATTGTGATCTCCCAACCCAGGAACTACTCAGACATAGTCTGGAGTGTCTCAGTATTATTCTTAACGTAAAAATCCATTAAAAGTTTGTTTGTTTGAGATTTAAACATGCAATCATGAAAAACTATGGTGTAATCACTACTAACAAGTAAAACTACGAGTTTAACAGACTAAACTAGAGTAAACTGCAAGCAGAATATAAATAAAGCAAAACAAAGTAACGTGGAATGATGAAACCTGTATTAAACTAAAAAAAATCCAAGCCAACAATGATGATCTTTAATAAAACCTACAAAAACAAGACAAAAAGCTCTCTACTCTCTATAAACTGATGAAAAGTGAAAGTGGGCGCCCCTTTGGACGTGTACAAAATGAGTCTTTATAGAGACAACCTACTGCTAGGGTTACAACATGCATTCTGTTGCGTGCGCGTATAATCTGAAAAAAAGCATGTTCGATCGATCGAACCATTCTCGATCGATTGAACTAGTAGGGACTTCGATCGCTTGAACCTTTTTCGATCGATCGAATCCTCGATCGCTCGAACTGTCTTCAATCGCTCGAACTCTGTATTTTAGCTTTTACTTGTCTTCTTTAGAGTTCATCATTTCCCTTCATCATGAACTTTCAATTCTTCACACAGCAACTGCAGTCTGCACAAATTACAGCTAAAACACACACTTTATCATAGTTTAATCAATAGGTGCATAAACTAGCTTTGTAATTCAAATTGCAAATAAATGGAGGAATTGTAAACTAAATCCATACTTTTTCTTCTTTTAGCGCGGTTGTATTTTACAAATACCCCCGCTTGTCAATACTTGGCTTGGATCTTATGAATGATATCTTATATTTAAATCTTCCATTTTAAGTTCCTTGTGAGATGTCTTATACTATCATAGTATTATTTGTTGAACCAAACATAGTATAAGATGATTATTTAGATGCTAATTGAGGCACGTCGAAAGATGGGGCGAGTTGAGGGTGTTTTAGTCATGGCAGAGGCTTCTTCCTCTCTCGTACCAAAACCCCGAGCCAAGTTCTTTGGTTATGAAGGGCCGGTGTCCTTTATCCGTTTGGGTGAGTCAAACTTGGATTTCTTGGATTCCTAAAGACCAAGTGGCGACTCTGTATATGATTTCAATAGAACTTTTCTTTTCTTTCAAAATAATTTCAAAACAAAGGAAAGCCAATGTCGTGTGTCCACGGTCTGCTTCTCAGTACGATCATCTTTATGTTAACAATTTACTTATTCACTGACATTAGGTTCATTATTCAATCGCGTAGCTACGTAACATACTGAAGTCTCATTCTAACATATTATATCAATAATGGAAACCTCTAATAGACATGTGATTCACATAAAACAATTTAGACATGGATTATTATTATACTGCCTCAGTACAATCAATTAGACTGTCTCAACAATCGATTGGGGAAACTTAAGTGCTAATCGATTAGGCTTAATGGTAATCAATTGGTATCCAAAAGATGCCAATTGATTGGGAACATCACCAATCGATTGGACAAAGTGCCAATCAATTGATACTTCATCTTCTTCACAGTGAAGGTACAGAAATTATTCATAACTGAAACTAAACGTTATGGATCCATTCTCTTCGTACAAAAACTCCTAAAAACACCTCATAAAGCTACTAAGTGAGTTTGAGGACTCACAAGTATGTGGTTGTGGACACGCAGAATTCCCGGTCTTCCACCCCCGTTCCGTTTCCTGGGGTTTCGGAATTGATTTTCCTTTTAGTTTTGAAATTGATTTGAAAAAGAGAGAAAAGGTCTGTTGAAAACAGATACAGAGTCACCACTTGGTCTTTAAGGAACCAAGAAACCTAATTTTGACTCACCCAAACGGATAAAGGGCACCGACCCTTCATAACCAAAGAACTTGGCTCGGGGTTTTGGTACGAGAGAGGAAGGAGCCTTTGTCGCGACTAAAACACCCTCAACTCGCCCCGTCTTTCGACGAGCCTCAATTAGCATCCAAATAATCATCTTATACTATGTTTGGTTCAATAAATAATACTATGATAGTATGTTACATAGCACAAGAATATTGAAATGGAAGATCGAAAGATATGATACCATTCATAAGATCTCATCCAAGTATCACACAATGTAAAGTGAAAGATCACACAAAACAAACCTAGGAAAAATTGTCTAATCACATATCAAGTAATAAAGTTTTCCTAATCTAAGGGGACACGAATTGTTCTTGAAACAAATAAATCAAAGAAAACAAGGATGCTTAGCAAGCTAGAATGATGCATGTTAATCTTTGAGAAGAAAAGATCTCTCAATCCCCAGGATGGATGAGAAAGGATGATTAGATCGAGGGGAAGCATGAACGTGTGATCATGATCATTCCTTATAATCTTCTTAGATTAAGAGTTACAAAAACCCCAAATCTTGCATGAATGCAATGTATGTATCTAGAATGTGCTAAGGTTGTAGTGTGCTTTGTGTCCATGGATTCCTAGAATGACTTAGAAGTCTAAAATATGCATGACTGCATGAAGGAAATCATCATGGGATATGTACAAATGTAGTATGAACTACTTCCTAAGACATGAGCTAATTTGGAGTGCATATAAGCATCAAATCAAAGGGGGGAAGTAAAAGTGTGCTTGCTGTGAATAGTAGACAGAACAGTAACATGATATTGTGAAAATGGAAAAGAGGGGTTGGGAATGTTTTCAGTGCATGCTTTTGTATGGAAATCTTCCTTATTGTGTTTAGAACACAACCCAAAAAGCCAATATTTAATAACTATTACAGATTGAGAGAAATCATATGAACAATAGAGGTTACTCAGAAACAGAGTTCGTACTGTCGAATGAAATGTTGAAAAATCTTAGAAAATGAAAACAAAAAGATCTGGAGACCCATTGTATAAAGAAAGTTCCCTAAGACATTGAAGTTCAAGGGAAAAATAAGTTAGGATCACTCCTTTTGGAAAAGTTTTCTGTAAAACAAGTTGAAAGTTGACCAAGCCGCTGTGACAGCAAAAATAGAATGTCTGTAAAGAATGTTTGGGTCAAAATGGAACCCTTCCAAGTATTTCCAAGTCAAACCAAAAATCATGGGTGTTCTCTAATGAGTTAGGAAGACTTTCCAAGTGGTCTTGAATCCATACATTGAGTATTGAGTTTTAGCGAAATCTTTGAACTCGGATCACTCACTGTTTTGACTCACTGTATTGAAGATTTTGGGAAAAACTAGAGTTTTTCTTTCTTGAGATCAAAATGAGGGGTTAAAGAGGGGTTTTGAAATAGAGGTTTTGAAAGTATATTTTCCACATCAAATAGAGATTATGACCTCTTGGAATATCAACATCAAACTCATCATCAAGAACCCCCAATATTATTGGAGAGATTCATTTTTATTTTGAATATAACTTCAAGGATACCTTGGAGGTATTGAAGTTATAATCATCACCTATTAAACATGTTTTTGAGGTCAAGAGCTACTATCCATAAGGATTCACTCACCTCAAACTTCATGACATCATTTAGATGATGATGAACTATAAGTAAAATAAAGAAAATAAAAAAGAAATGAGGTAAGAGGAGGTGAACATTGTATATAAGCAAGAAAATAAACAATCAATAGATGATATTCAATGGTGGAACCACAAGCATTCAACCTCTCATATATGTGTGTATGTGGGTGTAAATTGCTCTCTAACTCATTGAAAACTCAAAGAAGATGAAGAAAATGAATTGAAATCTTGTAAATACTAGTTTAGTTTTGAGAAAACTAAATAAAAACTCACATTTGGCTTGGATTTGAAGAAGAAAATCTTTATTTCTCTCTCTATTTCTTCCTAACTCTCTAAATCTCTCTCTAATGGCTTCCATGCTCTTCCCCAAATGGAAGCAAATGGGTCTCCTGTCACACCCCGATTTTTGGACAACCAAATATTTAATCCAGAGCATGTATCCAGACTAATATTCAATTTCCAAAACACCGACAGTGACACCCTCACACAGGCTAATAAATAATTTATTTGAAAATAGAATTTAATACTCATTAAATAAGGACACGTGATCCTGTGTTAATATAAAAACTATGTATTATTAAACTTATATTCCCAATCCTCCATTTCATTATAAAAGAAATAATATTCTATTACAAATATAATACCATTTTAATTTACAAAAGGAATACAAAATTCATTAAATAAAATTTCTTACAAAGTTCAGAAAAAAAGAAATAAAATCTATACATCCGATGGTCAGAGCAACTACAACGTTCCAATGCCCAAAAGACTCCATAGCCAAGCACATCGGTCACATCATCAAAAGCAATATCCTGCACATGTCATCCAACTACGTTTCAAACAGAAACGCACCCGAATGCATAACACACTCGGGTCAGTCACATGACTGGTATGAGTTAAACAAAAATAATAAAATCTGAGGGCTCCAACCTGAACCCGTAGACTACAAACCACATTACAACACTATTGGGTCAAGACAGGTAGTTCCACACACATATTTGGACAAAAGAGTAGTTTCCATTTATGTGATGGCAAGTAGTTTCTTGCCCAAAACCCAAAGTTACTACGAGTTTTATACTTACCTCGGATATATATGGTGAGCCAGCCCTGCATAAAAGTTAGTGGGCCCACCATCCTGTAAATCGAATGATCACAAACCAGGCGAATAATTCCATACATAAGCCGTCCACATGATAACTTAAATGTCGCATTCATTATTCCAAACTTATCAGTCTTATGAAATACTCCATTGTCATTATTTATTAGCATTTAATTTATCTTTGTGTTCCCTAGGTTCACCACTTGGCCACCCTCCATGGTACAGCCCACACATATATCCCATGTGTGCCCGGACATACTACCAACACCCACTCCGGTGCCAGTTTGGTTGGGGTATCAACCAAACTAGGTATACACAACGGACGGCTGGTCAATATGTCAAGATGTCTATACAATATAAGCCGAGCATAAGGCTTAGGCCAGCTTGATCACGAAGCCACTGGCAAAAAGTACACTCAACAAGTCTTAAGTCAGCTTGATCACGAAGCCACTGGCAAAAGAGTGCGAGCTACCAAAAACAATAACACAATAACGGGGAGCGGTGAACACTAAAGAACAATGTTGCAATTAACACTTATCGTTCGTATTATCCCAATAATTGTGAATTTCACGTTTATCACATAGTTCCGTCTCTAAATCCAATCACATCTCTAACTTTTAGATGTATTCCAATTTCTTAAAATAGAGGGTTTTATCAATTAACCTGTAACAATTCTTCCATCAATAATTTCTAATCAAATTACAAGATCTCCAATGTACTATTCAACGAATCTAATTTACTCATTGTTATCAAAATGACCACACAATAAGGTCAATTATTTCAGATACAATAACCTCAACCCAACATTCAATATTAGCCTACATGAAATCCATAATAAAAATTCAAATTCTCATTTCGTAAAGTATTATAACAATCATTCCACAATATTTTCATCGGACTCAACGTTAATGACTATCACCCATTTTTTTTATAATCAACATTATATGAGAATTCATGTATCTCTAAGTAATTTTCGTTAAATCATACGAACGAATAAAAATAAACACAAAGAATCATATTTCTCCAATTTCGTACATTTTAATATACTAAAAACTGTTACTGAAATCTTCAATTTCTGCCCAAACGGTGAAGAATCAGAAAAAACTCCATTAGACGAAAAGTGTGCAGAATCACGTTTCCTACAGACTTGCGCGGACAGAATGTTCAAATTCAAAGCTACGATTTTCTAATAATTTTCTCAAGTTTCTGCAACTGTATAAATTACAAAAAAACGAATTTCACATATATTTCTTAATCACCATGAATATTTCACATATGGTTTTATCAAACTAACTATTTACCTAACCCTTTCGAATACCCTAATGTCATAATCACAAAGTCACACGAAGGGAAAAGAAAATATCTAGATTACTTCAACAATAACAACGTATCCATTACAAAAATTTAACCCTAATAATTAAATTAAACATATACTAATTTAATTTATTCCCGTGTACATGTATATATACATACGTGTATATATATATATATATACTCGGATACACAAAAATTTAACTCACCTCGTTGATCAAAAAATCGATACCCACGAATGCTCCGCGATTCCCCACGTGCCCACGAACCCGAGACCATTCTCCTTTCTCCTCCCTTTTCTTCTCTCTCTCTCTCTCTCACACACACACACACACACACACACAAACGTCTGTTCTCTCTTCTTCTTTCTTTTCTTCTCTTCCCTTTTTGTTTTAATATGGGGCTAGGGTTTTTAATATAAGTATATATGTACACTACACACACAACACATGCCAATAAAACACACACAAATATATAAATCTCGTTTTTCTTTTTATGGGCTCACAAAAGAAACTCATATGAGCCCAGAATGCAGTACAAAGTGTTAAAATGAGTAGCCCAATGGGTACCCATGACCTCGATACTAAGTTTTAATGTTAATTACATTATTTAACACATTCGCGGACCTGTAAACACTATATAACAAAAATACGTATCAACCCTTCACTTTTTTTTTAACAAATATAAATTAATAAAATATAACTCCCAAACTAAACGCGCTCACTCATGATTTAATTGATATGTCCACCAAATACTTAAATTTTTCAAACACGTCTTACATAGGCACACTCATATAATATTGCTAACTAAAAATAATTATTAAAATAATTATTTACACACTTAAAAATTTTAGGGTTGTTACATCTCCTTTATAGGCCAACTTGGGGAGGTATTTTGGGTTTTAAAAGTCTCTAATTGCTCCAAAATCCCGGAATAATCAAAACTATGTCGTTTTATTTGTTGAAAATTTGAATTAAAACCCAAAAATTAACCAAAAATTAAAAAAAAAATGAAAAATCTCTCAGAGTGCCGCCGCGGCACTTGGCCATTGCCACCGTGGCAGTGGGCCAGTGCCGCCGTGACAGTTAATTCCCCCGTTGACAAGAAATTGCATTTTGGCCCCCGAAACTCCCAGAATTTGTGAAACGGCCCTATTTCGTCCGAAATTCACAAAATATTCATACGAAATCCAAATTGAGATTGTGATATACCGTTGGAAAGGTATTGAGGTCTACTTTCTATAACAAATAGTTTGGAGTTGGGTCACTTTGGAAAGTTTTGCGGTATTCGTGATAAAAGCCGAATTGATCGCAGTTTTCACCTTCAGAAATTCATAACAAATTCATTTTAGATCCAGAAATTATGTGCGATATACCGTTAGAAAGCTATTGACCTCTAGTATTTGATAAAAATATTTCAAACAGTGCACTTCCAGGAAATTTCGGGAAGTTCTGGGAGCCTCCAAAGACTGATGTTTTCGTCCGATTTTTTTTTAAAACATATTTTAAGACTTTTCACATGATCTAGGATAATCTCGGAACTTTTGGGCGAATTCGGATGATTTTGGTCAAACCTTGGTCAAACTTAGTCAAACCGGTCAACAGAGACTTTCCGGGAACTTCCGGGGGTCTCTGGGAGCTTACGATTTCAAATATTTACCTTTTAAAATACTCCCTCCGTCCCATTTTATGTGTCCATCTTTCTTTTTTGGGATGTCCCAAAATTGTTGTCCACTTTCCTAAATTAGTACACAAATTTTACTTAGTTTCCCAAACTACCATTCTTTGCAATCAACACTAAAACAAAATAAAAAAAGAAAGTGCAATGATTATGGGCAAGTGTGGAAAGTAGGGGTAGATTTTTTTTGTCCCCTTAAATAATTGGATTCCCCAAAATGGACACATAAAATGGGACGGAGGTAGTACATTTTTTTTTGTTTGGAACAACATCGAATGATTTCTGAGATTCTGGGCCAATCATGGAGAGTTTTGAGCTTTTAGAGGCATTTTGGTCATTTCTTTGATTTTTTTAGAGTTAGAGGCAATCTCTAAAAATACGATCTTCCTAATCATCAAGGTTTGACATGCTTGTGGCCTCCTAAATCTGTTAGCCGACAAAATGGGGTGTCTACAGTGGTGTTCTTGACAAGCTTGGAAGCTTAAGCTTTAATGGTGGAACTTTCTTCTTTCTTCTCTTCCTCTCTCTCAGTCTCTTTCTTATTCTCTTTTCCTCCTCTTTCTTCTATCCTTCTTCTCCTCTTTTGGTTGTGTGTGTTTGTGTGAGTGCTTGAGTGTGTATATATAAGTGTATGCATGAATATATATATATGTATATATAAGTATATAGAGCTCAAGAACTTGGCCAAACAGGTCTAGGTACAATTTTTGGTCAGTATATATAGGCAAAGGTCGCATGCAAACAAGTAGGTGGTGTCAAGTTTGTAGAAAATGCTTGGAGACCAAGTTCAGTGACTGGCAATCGATTGGAACCAGTGGTAATCGATTGGGACTAAGGCGGCTGAAGGCAATCGATTGGTATAAGTGGCAATCGAATGGTATCCTAAAAGTGTCAATCGATTGGTATCTTGTCTCAATCGATTGGTATCCAAAGTTCACCACAGATAGATTAAGATAAGTATTAGCATAGAAGTCATTGTATACGTCATAATTACAGCAAAAATATAGGTATTATACCTTTATCAAACCAAGTGGTGACTCTATTAGTGAGGATCTCTCCAGATTTAACCATGTGGGATATACATATAAGGATTACTCACTAGTGTAGCCTCGAAAATGGATCATGGGCATCGATTGTTGCCTCGGGTTGGATATAAAGCCCCATGGAATCCAAAATGAGAGTAATCCAAATCGGTCATATCAAATAAAGGCTAATGAAGGGTGGTGAACCTTACTTGTGGTTGTTGACATGAGGAATGTAACGGGATAAATCAAGTGGGTTTACTCCTTCTAGGCCCTAAATTTGGTCGAGGTACCCATACTAGTACATAATAACTCAGGATTATCGAGCTGCAAGTTTTAATTGGGACCTACCCACAGCAGGCCTCCGTGCTCGGAAACTTCATTATGGTAGATGCCCTATCTGCTTACAACGTCATTCTCAGGAGACCAACACTTAACAAGGCCAGAGTAGTTATGTTAACTTATAGCCTGATCGTCAAGCTCTTGATCCCGCAGGGACCCAAAAGCATGAGGGGAGATCAAGCCACCGCCTGGAGCTATTATGTCAATTTCTTGCATAAAGGCGCAATTTTGGAAGCATGAACATTAAAGAGATGGACCCAAGTGACATCAAGGACGAAGTCAGTCCATTGAAGAACTCAGTCAAAAAACATTGGACCCCGGGTTTTTCGACCGATCTGTTGGAATTGGCACTCACCTAGAAATAAACCTCAGAGAAAAGTTGGTCCAGTTTCTAAGATAGAATCAAGAGGTCTTTGAGTGGGGTCATAAGGACATGCCTGGAATAGATTTCCTGCCTAGAATAGATCCCCGAGTCACGTCTCACCGACTCAATGTTGATCCGAGCTTCTACCTGATTAAGCAAAAGTGAAGGGGGATGGCCCCTGAAAGACAAGATGTAGCATGAGAAGAAGTCAAAAAGCTCCTCAAAGCCAAGTCAGTCTGTGAAGTTTGATATCCCGACTGGTTGGCAAACATCATTCTGGTCAAGAAGAGCAATAACAAATGGAGTCTCTGCATCGATTTTACCAATTTAAATAAAGCCTGTCCCAAGGATTGCTATCTGCTGTCGCGGGTAAATCTCCTAGTGGACGCAACTACGGGTCATTCACTACTCTCATTTATGGATCCATACTCCAGGTACAATCAGATCTGTGTGTCCTCCCTCATTATCGACCAAGGAACCTACTGCTACAGGGTAATGCCCTTCAGCCTCAAGAATGCCAGAGCAACTTATCAGCTCTTGGTCAACCAAATGTTTAGAGACTTAATCAGGAAGACAATGGAGGAGTATGTTGACGATCTCCTAGTCAAGAGCTGGGATGAGACCGATCTTCTCGAGCACTGGGCCAGGGCCTTTAGCATCCTAAGAAAATTCTAGATGAAGTTAAACCAGGCTAAGTGCGCATTCAGAGTCTCGTCTGGGAAGTTCTTGGGACACCTAGTTAGCAGGTGAGGAATTGAGGCAAACACTGAGAAAATACAAGCTATCATCAATGGTGGTCACCCAGATCAACCAAGAAGGTTCAGAGTCTGGCAGATTTGGTGGTAGAGTTAAATTGATTTGTGTCCTAAGCGACCGATCAGTGCCTATCATTCTTCAAGATCCTCCGCAAAGCCTTTGAGTGGTCAGAGGAGCGTGAGAAGGCATTTCAGGAACTCAAGAAGTACCTGACACCACCTCATCTACTCTTAATGGCCATCCAAAGGAAGAGTTATTTCTTTACTTAGCAGTATCACCCTTGACAGTAAGCTCGGCGCTAATCAGAGAAGAACACAGGATACAGTACCTGGTATACTACACAAACTCGGCACTCTAGGGCACAGAAAGTCGGTACTCCCGTATAGAGAATGTAATACCCTGTATTTTGATATATAATAAGACCTGGTATTTCATTTCTATACTTATATAACCTTTCCTTTTCATTTGGTAAGATTTACATACCAATCGATTGCCTTGTTTTCCCTGCCACTTTTCAGATACCAATCAATTGACATGTTCCCAATCGATTGCCATTTTACTGACTTAAATTCATTACGTGGCAACATACCAATCGATTGCCATTATTTCCAATTAATTGCCTTCAAATATCTGTTACCAATCGATTACCATCATTACCAATCGATTGGCATAAGATGAGACAAGTTTTCTTCTTTGCTTAAGCTTTAGACGTGTGGCACTCTCAATCTCTATATATATAAGAGTATTTATGGTCTTGGACCAATTTTAGATCTTTGAGAGAGAGAGATACACCTTGTGAGAGTTTTTTATATATGCATCTATATATATATCTCTATATCTATACACACACTGCCCTTTTGGCAGAGAAGGAGAAGAAGAAGAAGAAGAGAAGAAGAAGGAAAAGAAAAGAGAAGGGATAGAGAAGAGAGAGAGAGAGCTGGATAGAGGTAGAGGAAAAGGAAGAGAAGAAGAGAAAGAGAGAGAGAGAGAGAACTTGAGGTTTCAAGCTCATACACCCATTGGTGAGTTCTAACTCACTTGGTCCCTCTATTTTGATGGTTTTGCAAAATGTTATGAAGTTTAGATGTGTTAAATGCATGATTTCTACATTTATATATGTTGTTTTATCAATCTGCTAGTAAAGACGAAGTGCCAATTGATTGCCATTATTCTCAATCGATTGCCATTAGTCTGGACCCAATTTATTGGATAGAATTCCAATCGGTTGACATCCTAATCGATTGCCAATGTTAGCAATCGATTGACATAGTTTTGGACCCAATCGATTGCCAGTTTCCTCAATCGATTGTTACATAATTTATCCCAATCGATTAGTCCTTATCCAAATTGATTGGTATTGGCAGAACATGGATTCCTTTGCCTATTTATTATATAAAGGGCTCGTTTGTTCGTTTCTCGATTCGGACTTCCGTTATGCAATTTTGGGTTGATCAGGGATAATGTAACAACAAAGATAGGTATGATTAAGAATAATATATTAACGTGACGACATGGGTAACATGTTGATTTATGTACGAGTTCGATATCCATTTCTTTCAAATCAAGAGTAGTCAGGCCATAATGGGATGGGATGTCATGTATCAATCATAGTACGAAACTTAGATAAGTTTCAATAAGTTCTTGGGAAATAGTACGTAAGTGGACGTTGGGTTATATGATGCCCTTAATGAGCAGTAGATGGGTTATATCCTTAACGAGCAGTGGGCGGGACCAAGTCATTTAGAGATAGTCCAGTGATCTATGTTATATCCTTAACAAGCAGTGGAGTGGTTATATCCTTAACGAGCAGTGGATGGGTGATCACTAGCAAGATATCGATAAGTTGTGGCAATAGAATGATATGTCGTGCTCCAAGCGTTGTATCCATGAATTGCGGTGAATTAAGAATATGTACTCTATGTTCTTAACCATGGTCGACAAGAATAGTGGTGTATCCAGGAATGTTACAATCAGATCGGGGTCATAAGAGTAAGTAGGTCTTTATACAATAAAACATGGATTCGAAATACGTAGGGTTGAATAACGAAAAGATATTACTTAGTAAAGCTGTATCTTATAATTTCCATAGCTTGTTACTTACTTTAGATAACTGGTACCTTGTTAGTTTATACTCACTCTGCTCTGAGTAAGTTGACGGCCTTTATTGCTTGGATTTTCCCCATCTAGACTACCATGTACCTTATTCTACAGATGAAGGAGCTTACAACCATGGATACTATCTGGGAGGAGAATACATTGAGGATGGTCCCACTGACGATGTCTATACCGGGGAGGACTACTACGCTGATTTTATGCTAGCTAAAGATCTGGAGATAGTTGTTAGTTTATTATTTCTATTTGGAATGTTTTTGTTATATTTGGTACTTGGGCATATGTTACTTCCAAACCTTACATACTTCTGTTGTAGCCTTACTATTATAATAACTCTGATGTTTGTAATAGAAGCAACAGTTTTTATATCCAGTTTGTTTTATTACTATTCTTGTTGCAGACTAGTACTATGTGGTATGGATCATTAGTGACATTCACCAGTCATTCCCTATGGACCGAAAAAGGAAATTTATTTTTCTCTATTTTTGCTGCTCCGGACCGTGACAGGATTTTTTGTATCAGAGCTCTAGGTTGTGATACTTTCTTTCACTAACGATTCCACACTATCTGGTCCTAGAAATTTAAGATCCCTGAGATGAGATATAAGTTTGAGATAAGATCGTCCTTCTGACGATAGATAGTTTTCCTTGCAGGTTAGCATGGATCCAGCATTTCATAGATTTATGGATGACCCTTATGGAGGACACGTGATCCATGTGGATACCGTGGAGCCAACTGACCCAGAGCATTACCAGGATCACGTATGGCAGATAGCCAGTCGTTATTTAGAGGAAGATATGTGGAAGGCTCTCTATGTTGATGGACAGACTCACCTGACCCAGATACGTATAGATGATTACCATTCCGTGAGGATTGGCAGAGATATGTGTCAGGAGATTTTACGTTTGATCCAGAGTAAGCTGGAGATGAATGCTATAGAGTTACGAGCCATTCTTGGAGGACCTATTGAGGTAGCACCTGCAGTAGTGCCACTATCACCAGTACTCGAGGTACCTATTCCAGAGCCACAGGAGCAGCTTGAGGAGCTAGAGTCACCAGAGGCCGAGCCGATGGAAGAGGTTAACCTAGAGGAGGATCCCGTGGAGGACATCGAGTCAGTTGAGAATTACGAGGAGCCAGAGGAGGATCCAGAGGAGGACCCAGAGCTAGTTGATGAGGAGATTATGCCAGTAAGGGATGACATAAGAGTAGTGGGAGATGATATTTTGGAGGATATTGCAGTTGAACTTGAGGTAGAAGAGGTAGTCGTACCAGAGATACCCATGGTGTTTGATTTACCAGCAGGACTTGTACTTCATAAGGCAGCTATTGCCAATATATTAGCCAAGTGGGTAGCAGCGATGGTTGCACAGCCAGCCGGACTTTCGATAGGACAGGTTACGTTAGCAAATGTTATGGCTATTGTTGGGGATTTCCCTGAGTTGATCATTGATGTTACCGAGCCAGCATTTGATGTTGAGGAGATGGAGATTAATGACATGATTGTTGAAGACTGGGATATTGGGGTGGTAGTAGGAGCAGTAGCACCAGTAAAGGATGATCCACCGATATAGATAGACATTGCACCTGAGGATGATGCGCCAATAGCAGGATCAGATGCTGACAAATTTTGAGTCAGGATCTATAAGGGGTTTAGTTTTAGTTTTATATCAGGATATGTTGTCCACATGATTTTTTGGAGCTTGAGAGATAGCTATTTGACTATATCTTTGTATAGGTATTATCAGTAGTAGTCGTAGCATTTTAAATAGCTGACCTTAGTACGGTTTTAGCCTTTTTCCCACGTGGTACATAGTTTGACTAGTGTATACTATCCGGTACATCTTTTGAAATATACGAGCAGTACTTTTGATATTGTTTGTATGCTTGCTTGGATGTGTTGTTTAGTAGAACTGTTAGTTCTTGTTGCTTCTTGCCTTATCTTGTGTTCATTCCTGTAAGAAGACTTTCAGCTAATCGATGTGTCTCTTGTAGGCAACACTCGTTATCATTATGGTAGGACCCTTGAGAAATCACCAAGCATGAATTGGAGCACCCATTCCGGAAGGGATGGACCCGTATGAAGTTTTGAAGCATTCATGCAGCGGATGGAGCATGTAGGCGATACCTACAACCATGCTACAAATCAACGACCTGTCCAGCCCCCAATTGCACCATTCCAGTAGAGGTAAACAGGGGACATTATTGGCAAATTTCTGTGGGTTACATCCTGAGATGTTGATGGACTAACAGAAACCTAGAAAGTCGGGCAATGGATTAGAGAAATAGAGTTGATTTTTGAAGCATTTGTAATGTAGCAAACAAAAGAAGCGTCATCTTGCTACGTTCCAGCTCACCTACGCCGCGGCAGATTGGTGGGAAGCTTAGCGAGCCACTATTGGGATAAATGTTGCAAGAGCAATGCCTTGGGAAACATTCAAAGGAAGATTTCTGGAGAAGTACTTTCGAGAAGATGAAAGGGATCAGCAGGAGAAGAATTTCATGAGCTTAGTTCAAGGAGATTGGACGATGAGAGAATATACCACATAGTTTGAGCGACTGTCTCGATTCGCTCAGCATATGATTTATACACCGTAGAAGAAGGTGAAAAGATTTCATCAAGGACTGAATCTCCATCTTCGCCATATGATGATTGGTCACCTGAACCAGAGTTTTGAAGCACTGGTCAGACTTGCTGTAAGTCTAGAGAAGGACGCATATCCAGTACAGCGACCACAGATAAATCGACCACATCCATCTCGAAACTTCCAATAAAGAAATTATCCAGACATAGCCGCCGAGGAATACCCAAGGGTAGAAACCTCAGGAAAATTTTCAAGGTAACAAAAGAACCTGGAAGGGAACCAGGAAGCCTCAGTCAAGCTATTCTCGACCCCAGCAATATCGCTAGCAGGAACCACAACCGCAGGCATTGCTGACAGCCCCACCGAGCAATAATGGAGGATGTTTTAATTGCGAAAAGCAAGGGCACATTGCTAAGCTCTGCACAACTACCAAGGTTAACCATCGGACGAATGCTATTTACCGAAATTGGAACAAGCCGGGACACTTGAGCAGGGATTGTCGTGCACCACACAGAGGATACTATGGGGCACCAGTTTAAGAATTCAAGGACCTCCAGATCAGATAAGGATGAATGCTATCATTCCAGTAGAACCAGGTTTTAATGATAATGAACAGCAGCATTTGGAAGGTACGCTTGTACTCTTTCATAGTCCGGTTAAAGTTTTATTTAATACTAGAGCCGCACGTTCATTTATTGCTGTTAAGATTATGCGTCAGTTGGGTTTAGAACCCCAGGCACTTGAGCCAGCACTGAATGTTGTGTCACCTTTGGGAGTGACTGTTAAGTTGGGTAAAGTATGTAAGGATTGCCCATTGACCTTGGGAGATAGGAATCTTCTAGTAGACTTTGTAGTTCTATCGATATCAGAGTTCGACATTATCCTAGAGATGGATTGGTTGACTAAGTACAATGCCAATTTGGACTGCCCTACTAGGACAATTGTATTTCCAATACCTGGAGGACAGACGATCAGATTTCAGTGTCATTTAACGAGCGATATGTTCTTGACAAGTGGTTTAGCTACAATCGGGAGTGCGAGTACAGAACTCAAGATGGATCAGATTCCTACTGTACAAGATTTTTAGGATATATTTCAGGATATTTAAGGACTTCCACCGAAAAGGAAAATAGACTTTTGTGTGGAACTAATACCTGGAACATTGCCTATTTCCAAGACCCCGTATGGAATGGCACAAATTGAGATGTTGGAATTGAAGAAGCAAATCCAGGAACTTGAAGATTTAGGATTTGTTCGTTCGAGCACTTCACCTTGGGGAGCACTAGTTCTATTTGACACGACTGAAAGGTTGTGCGCTCTTATGCAACACCCAAGTGTAGGTGATCGTGCAAGTAATACTGGATAAGTCCAGGTCGAGCCCACAGAGAAGGAATAGGAAGAATATATATTAAGTTACAACCTAAAGAAAAGAAAATATCAATATACGGGTGGAGGTTCTAATGAATCCTAATCAATTAAATTAAACTAAATAATAAACTAAACATATAGAAACATAACTAATTAAATTAATAAACTAAAGGTGTTGGAAATACAAGAATCCACATTGATCATAACCATCTACCATGCATACTCATTAATGTTCTATGGAGTTCATCCCTCTTCAGTATTCCGTATTTTCCTAAAGATAAAGAATCAATAGTCCTTTCATGACCGGGACTACATCATCACAGTTGATTTAAAATACTTGAAAAAAGGTTTAAAATAATGATAATTACTTGTACTCTAAATGGTGTTAGCATTCAAAGTGGTTTTCAAAAGTCATTGAAGAAAATAGCCTTAAGGCTTTAAGTTCTAAAAAACTGTTGTGACAAACTGAGCTTATAGGGACAATTTGATGATAGATTTCTAAAACAGAAAGTCATGGAATACTTAAAAGAATCATCTCAAGAATCAACAGGTTCGATCGATCGAAGCGCTCTCGATCGATCGGACATCATCATCCTTCAATCGATCGAAATGTCTTCAATCGCTTGACTATGGCTCTGGTTCGATCGATCGAAATACCTTCGATCGATTGAGCCCAGGTTTTCTATAGATTGCATGGCAGAGGTTAAGAATCAATATTTTATCACATATTTCCAACGTCTAAACTACAGAAACATAAATAAACAAGTGCAGGAATAGTAAACTAAAGCAATCATAACAACTATATCAATAAACAATTAAATAAGATAAAGGAAAGGAAAAGCCTAGAATAAATCTGAAAATAACTTGTAAATAACTTGAATCTTCAATAATCTTCAGTATAATAATGAAAAAGAGGAAGAAAAACAAGAATCTAACCTAATCTACTCCTAATCTAACCCTAAAACTACCCTAAAACTGTTGTTTTCTGCGTTCTGGAGCGTCTTCCTTTCGTCTAGTCTCATAACAGCTTATTTATAGGGTTACCGCAGACTGTACGCAACTTTTGGGAGAAAATAGAGCTCAAGTGATCGAACTTAGCTCGATCGATCGAAGTCTCAAGGGCTTGAACTCTCTGATTTTGACAACTCTGCACACCGATAGGAGAATGGCCATAACTTTTCACTCGGACCTCGGATTGACCTCCCGTTTGCGGCCACGCGACCGTAACTCAAAGATCTACATTTCATATTTTTGGAAAAATCTTCCAAATCTAAAGTCTTCATTGTCAAAATTGGTATTTTCTCATCTACTTCCGTTGTTCTCTTCACCAGAATCACTTTCTTTAGCTCCACTTCATTGATTTGCATTCTAATACCTATAAAATAACGCATAAACACATGTTTTAGCATTAAAACAATAAAAAGGACATTGTTATTAGAATGCACCTAAATGTAGGGACGTTGGGGATAAAAGTATGCATAAAAGACCATATAATATGCTATGAATATGCACTTTTCACCTTGAATCACACCCTCAACTAGCTCATTGCTAGTCCCTAGCAATGAAGTGAACTACAGCATTGTTTATTTGAACTCTAAATATTAAAAATAATATAAAGCAAAAATCCTAAATCACTTTTGAAGGAATCGCGATTGTATTTAGCGTATGCAACAAGCCTTTAAACCTCTAGGTTCCCCCTAGTGGACGAGTGTTGTCTCGTGAGGGTTTATAGTGAATCTATCCACAAAATTCATGTTTATGGTAATGGTTCTCATTTAAATATTTTCAAGAAATTTTTTTCTCTCATTTAGCAATGTGGTTAAGCTCAACAATCTCATGAAACTCTCTAGTATGCCATAGCAATGCAACACACACATTACAGTTAATCTACTATCAAAGTCATTAGAATAGTCCATACCTATTAATCTTCAAGTGTGTGTGTGAATGGACAACCAAAATACAAAACTTTAATTTCAAAGCTTGCATAACCTAAGATACTATCAAGATGTTCATTTTGACTCAACTCTTACCGGGATTACACTCTCAAGATGAAATCACTCCGAATTAGGTGTAATAATTATCACTCATGATATGGAAGCTATAAAGAGTAAATGGAATGGAATCTAATGCTTCTCATATCTAAATAGAAAAATGGACATTTTAGTGCGCAAAGTCTCATGAAAAGATACTTTTCACTAGGAGAGCAAGATACCGTGGAGAACTCCCTCATTACCTTAACTTCTAATTCAATCAACTTAAAATCATCAGGACTTTGAAAAAGAGGTGTTAGGTGAAAGAAGAAAGAGTTTCATGATTTTAAATTAGGTTAAAGGATATGAATGGAATGTCTACTATAACTTTTCAAACTTCCCACATCTCCAATCTCTCTCTTCTTTTTTTTTATTTCTTTCTTCTTCTTTTTTTTCACTCTTCTTTTTATTATTATTTTTTTCTTTGTCTTTTATAACAACCATTGGCATTTTTTTTCCTTTTTATTTTCATGCTTTTCTTTTTTTTTCTTCATTTTTTTTTCTTTGCCAACTTTTTCTTATTCACACTAACCAACTTCTTGTCAATGCAACACATCCCAATCATTCCTAAGCAGAGAAAAGAAGCTCAAACTCATATTTTGGAGTTGGACACAAATTTTTGGATTGTAACGACAAGGTGATTATAATAAGCTCAAGAGGTGAAGTAAAAGGAATAGCATAGAGGTAGGCCAAAGGCTGTATTATTCATGAATGGTCAAAAGATGGCCTAAATCATCTTCTAAGTTCATAGGATTATTCATTTTAGTAAATTCAAGAGCTCTAAATTTTGGCAAATCCTGAACATCTCTTTTAGTAATTAGTCAAAATGAAGAATAAAAATGAGACTTACAACGAATTAATATACTATTCAAAAAGTAAGAGTAATTTTATAAATCAAAAACAAAAAAAAAATGGCACAAAAACTCACTTGGGTTATTAGTCTCCACTACAGTCTCTAAAGACATCTAAGATATGCTTACTAATCCATTTTAGCTATGTACAAGGTTGTCACAATGTGCTCAAAGTTGTTTGAAGATTAAAAAGCATAAAATATACTATAACTAAAATAGTAAACAAACTACCATTGTGTATCACATACTAATAACATACAGAAAATAACACTACTGCATCATAACTAACTACATTAACTAATAGAGAAATACAAGAACCATTTTATTATCTTTAAAAAAATTAAAAATTTTAAAATTTTTGACAATTTTGAATTTGCTGAGTCTTGTGCTGCTAAACAGGTATATGACACTAAAGCATAAAAAGAAAGAACCGAGGCATGCAATGACTCACTCCCCTCCCCCCCTCCCCCCAACTAAAACTAAACATTGTCCTCAATGTTCTAATCTAAGCACATGGACATGTAAAGTAAAGCGAGAGAAGGAAGGATGTTACCTCGAGAAGTTAATAATCCAGATATTTTTTTTCAAGTTACCTGCAAAATCATTAGTAGCAACAAGGAAAAATAGAGAATATAATAGAATTACTCAGTAGACAAATTCGGTTAATCAAGATTTTTATCATACAGTAATAACCGAATTTTTTGAGGATCCTCCCAATGAAATAATTTAACAGTGATAAGAACGTTGGGATCCTCATAAAAATGCAACTCCTCCCAACTAATGTCAGGCTCAAGGTCAGAGGAGATGATGCAAAACCTATGGCCTCTAAATTTTTTGTTGGAGACAATTATAAGAGGTATACCACACTTTTTAGGAATTATCGCGAGAAACGATCTATGGTGTTGGTATTTCCTAAAACGGCCTCCATTTTAATACAAGGAGGTGACCACGGTTCGATAAAAGGGGTATGGTCTAAGTAATGTTCTAATGAAGCTTTACTACCCTCCTCTTGTTCTAAAACAGAATCTATGGTGATATGATCATATGAATGGGATTTCTGTTCTATGTAAATAGTTCTGGACTGCACTTGGATAAAGCTATCTATTTGGGCCTCTATGTCTTTATCAGTCAAGAAGGTTAAGCAGTATAGAAAATTACTAGCTTCTTGTTGAAGTTTAAGATCATCTAATGTGGGCCAGAAAGTTTCTAAGTCCTCTCTCAAAGAATTTTGAAAAATAAAATTTTGCGAAATACATGTGCTAGAATCCTTACCATCCTCTTCCACAACACATTCTATTTGTTCATTAATGAGGTACACATGACTTTCAAGCTTGGGATGAGAATTTCGATTGATAGCGAGGATAGGTGATGGGTAACTTGGTGACACCACCTCTTCGGCTGAAAGAGGTGAGGGTTCATGAATATCAAATGAATCTAAATCGAATTTAGAAATTTCAATAACGTCCTCCCTAGGGTCACTATCAAAGGTAGGGGTAGAGTCAATAGGGGACTCATCCTTTCCTAATTGCGTGCAGTCACATAAACTCTCATTATCTGTAAAAACCTCATTCTCATCCGTGTAACTCTCCTCACTATGTATGTCATCTATTGAGGTGCTTTGGACAAAGGAATTGTGCAACTTTCTTCAGGCAGTGAAGGAGTTGATGTCAGGGGTTGTATATTGAGGAGACAATGGATCTACTACTTCATGCTTAATGGTTTGGTTTTGGAGTTCTTGTTGGGTTATGACTTTCTCGAGTGAGTTGTTAACCTCATTCGGTATAAACCCGTCATTGTCCTCTAATTCCATTCCATTATTAGTGTCTTGAAATTTAGGTTGTAGTTTTGAAGGACAGGTATAGTCTTCTAAAGGTTGGCTAGCATATGCTTGTTGATGTCTAGTTTCTAATTTATCAAGTGCACTATCTAGCCGTTTCATTTCACTAAATAGTAATTATAACATACCATTATCCTCAACTTGGTTATGATCCTCATTATAACTATATGAAGTTTCGCCCCATTGTTGTTGATGACAGTCCCTTTCCCATTGTGCTTGTGAACAAGACTCGCCAAAGGGAAAGTCTTGGTACGTTTGGTAATCGTGGGAACTACTACTATATCCTATATTATTTTGGTTATAGCCCCATTGCGGTTGATAGAACTCTTCATGTGGAGGTTCTTGATATGTTTGATAATACAGGGGACTACCACTATCATTTCCCCATTGTGGTGGTTAGTAGCACTCACATTAATAATGCGCATCATATGTGAGTGCTTGCCAACTTGAAGGATAATTATATTGATTTTCAAGTGTGTACCTAATGGTAGCGTTTGTGTTTGTGTTCTATGGAGGGTAATATGGATAAGACATGTTTACCCAAAATTTTTAAACAATAGAATTGTTATTTATTTATTTTTTTATCTTGTGAAAGAAAAAGTCCAAAGTTTGTATTTATTTATTTATTATTTTTTTTAAAAAATTTTTTTTTGCAAAGTAAAAAAATAACTTGGAAATAACTTAGTAAAATCCTCACCTAGTTGCTTCCCCGGCAACGGCGCCAAAAACTTGACAAGACTAAAATGTTGTGTGCTCTTGTGCAACACCCAAGTGTAGGTGATCGTGCAAGTAATACTGGATAAGTCCAGGTCGAGCCCACAGAGAAGGAATAGGAAGAATATATATTAAGTTACAACCTAAAGAAAAGAAAATATCAATATACGAGTGGAGGTTCTAATGAATCCTAATCAATTAAATTAAACTAAATAATAAACTAAACATATAGAAACATAACTAATTAAATTAATAAACTAAAGGTGTTGGAAATACGAGAATCCACATTGATCATAACCATCTACCATGCATACTCATTAATGTTATATGGAGTTCATCCCTCTTCAGTATTCCGTATTTTCTTAAAGATAAAGAATCAATAGTCCTTTCATGACCGGGACTACATCATCACAGTTGATTTAAAATACTTGGAAGAAGGTTTAAAACAATAGTTATTACTTGCACTCTAAATGGTGTTAGCATTCAAAGTGGTTTTCAAAAGTCATTGAAGAAAATAGCCTTAAGGCTTTAAGTTCTAAAAAACTGTTGTGACAAACTGAGCTTATAGGGACAATTTGATGACAGATTTCTAAAACAGAAAGTCATGGAATACTTAAAAGAATCATCTCAAGAATCAACAGGTTCGATCGATCGAAGCGCTCTCGATCGATCGGACATCATCATCCTTCAATCGATCAAAATGTCTTGATCGCTTGACTATGGCTCTGGTTCGATCGATCGAAATACCTTCGATCGATCAAGCCTAGGTTTTATATAGATTACATGACAGAGGCTAAGAATCAATACTTTATCACATATTTCCAACGTCTAAACTACAGAAACATAAATAAACAAGTGCAGGAATAGTAAACTAAAGCAATCATAACAACTATATCAATAAACAATCAAATAAGATAAAGGAAAGGAAAAACCTGGAATAAATCTTAAAATAACTTGTTAATAACTTGAATCTTCAATAATCTTCAGTATAATAATGAAAAAGAGGAAGAAAAACAAGAGTCTAACCTAATCTACTCCTAATCTAACCCAAAAACTACCCTAAGACTAATGTTTTCTGCGTTCTGGAGCGTCTTCCTTTCATCTGGTGTCATAACAGCTTATTTATAGGGTTCCCGTAGACTGTACGCAACTTTTGGGAGAAAATAGAGCTCAAGCGATCGAGCTTAGCTCGATCGATCGAAGTCTCAAGGGCTTGAACTCTCTGATTGTGACAACTTTGCACACCGATGGGAGAATGGCTATAACTTTTCACTCGGACCTCCGATTGACCTCTCGTTTGCGGCCACGCGACCGTAACTCAATGATCTATATTTCATATATCTGGGAAAATCTTCTAAATCTGAAATCTTCATTGTCAAAATTAGCATTTTCTCAACTGCTTCCGTTGTTCTCTTCACCAGAATCACTTTCTTTAGCTCCACTTCATTGATTTGCATTCTAATACCTATAAAATAACGCATAGACATATGTTTTAGCATTAACACAATAAAAAGAATATTGTTATTAGAATGCACCTAAATGTAGGGACGTTGAGGATAAAAGTATGCATAAAAAACTATATAATATGCTATGAATATGCATTTTTCACCTTGAATCACTATTCGTGAAGAAAAAAGAAGGGACACTTTGACTCTGTATAGATTTTATGGAGTTGAACAAGGTCACAATTTAGAATAGATATCTACTACCTTAGATAGATGATCTATTTGACCAGCTACAAGGATCCAGGATCTTTTCAAAAATTGATTTACATTCAGGATATCACCAGTTGTTAGTTCGACCAAAAGATGTGTCAAAAACTGTGTTTAGAACAAGATACGGGTATTGTGAGTTTCTAGTTATGCCTTTCGAATTGACGAACGTGCCAACAATTTTTATGGACTTAATGAATAGGGTATTCAGACCATATCTGGATAAATTCATTATAGTATTCATTGATGATATTTTAGGCTACTCAAAGACGGAGGAAGATCACAAGGAACACTTGTAGATTGCTTTATAGATGCTTCGAGATATAGGTTGTATACAAAGTTTAGGAAGTGTGAATTTTGGCTACAGGAAGTTAAATTCTTGGGACATGTTATATCTCAAGACAGTATCTCTGTGGACTCATCTAAGATTTATGCAGTCTTAAGCTGGAACAGACCAAATAATGCGATAAAAGTCAGAAGTTTCCTCGGCTTAGTGGGATATTACAAAAGATTTGTAGAAGGATTCGTCAAGATAGTGGGACCTTTGACGAATTTGATGAGGAAGGAGATGAAGTACGAGTGGACAGACAAGCATGAGAGTGCATTCCAAGAGTTAAAAGAAAGATTGACTTCAGCACCAGTACTTGCAAGACCTAAAAGTGGAGAAAGGTATGTGATCTATAGTGATGCATTGCACCAAGGACTTGGTTGTGTTCTTATGCAAGACAGGAATGTCATTACATATGGATCAAGACAATTAAAAGTATATTAGAAGAATAATCCTATGCATGATTTGGAATTAGCAGCAATAGTATTTGTATTGAAGATCTGGAGACACTATCTCTATGGAGAGAAGTTTGATCTATTTTCCGATCATAAGAGCTTGAAATATTTGTTCTCTCAGAAGAAGTTGAACATGCGACAACGAAGATGGATGGAGTTACTCAAAGACTATGACTTTTCATTGCAATACCATCCGGGTAAAGCAAATGTCGTAGCAGATGCTTTGAGCCGTAAACCTCAACTAGTGATCGCTGCATTACTAATTCGAGAATGGAGAGCATTGGAAGTATTAGCTGAATTCGAGCTTCAGCCAGTGGAACCAATGGAAAGACAACATTTTGGATGTTTGATGGTACAGCCAACTTTGATTAGCTGTATCATAGTAGCCCAACAGATGATGGAAGATTTGAAGTTATGGTTTGCAAAGATGTTAGCTAAGGAGCCAGAAATTTGGAGTATTAGTACAGACGGAGCCTTACGATGTAAAGGTAGACTCTGTGTACCTGATGAAGAAAATCTCCGAAAAGAAATATTGAATGAAGCGCATAAGTCACGGATGACTTTTCATCCTGGAGGTACGAAGATGTACAAAGACTTGAAGAGGAATTTCTTGTGAGAAGGAATGAAGAAAGAAGTAGCCGAGTATGTATCTCAATGCCTTACTTGTAAACAAGTAAAGGCAGAATGTCAGAAACCACCTGGACTTCCACAGTTGTTACCGATTCCTCAATGGAAATGGGAACACATCACTATGGATTTCGTGCTAGGATTGTCGAAGTCACAACAAAACCATGATGCTATTTGGGTCATCGTGGATTGACTTATAAAGACGGCACATTTTATTGCCTATAGTATGAAGTATCTAGTAGAACGTTTGAGTTGGATGTATCTGCAAAATGTAATACGGTTACACAGAGTACCTGTGTCTATCGTGTCAGATCGAGATTCACGTTTTACTACAGAATTTTAGAAGTCTCCAAACAGCGATGGGAACAACATTAAACTTGAGTTCAGCATTTCATCCGTAGACTGATGGGCAGACTGAATGAGTTAATTAAGTAATGGAGGACATGTTACACGCTTGTGTCATTGATTTTGAGAGTTCTTAGGAGACACTTACTTTTGATTGAGTTGGCATACAACAACAGTTATCATTCGAGCATAGGAATGACGTCTTATGAAGCTTTGTACGGAAGACCATGTCGATCACCGCTATGTTGGACCAAAGTCAGAGATACTCAACTTCTTGAGCCAAAGATGGTACGAAAAACTAGTGAGAAGATTCAGATTGTACGTGAAAGGATGAAGACAGCTCAGACCCGACACAAGAGTTATGCTGACAAGCGTCACAAAGACTTGGAGTTTGCAATTGGAGACCACGTGCTACTCAAAGTTTCACCTGTTCGAGGGATTGTTCGTTTTGGTTAGAAGAGAGTCAAGCTATCGTCGTGATTCATTGGACCATTCGAGATTCTAGAACGTATTGGGAAGGTTGCTTATCGCCTTGTATTGCCACTAAAGATGTCAGGACTGCACAACGTGTTCTATATCAGTATGCTGAGGAAGTGCGCCCACAACCCAGCGCACGAGATCAACTTTGAAGATATTGAAGTCAACGACATTCAATGAAGGGCTAGTTCGCATCCTAGATTGAGGGATCAAGAAGCTCAGAAACAAGGAGATTCCGTTGGTGAAGATTCAATGGAAGCATCATGATGAAGGAGAAGCTTCATGGGAGCTAGAGTCAGAGATGCGGGAGAAGTTTCCATTTTTGTTTTAGACCTTGTTTGTTTTCGATTATGAGGACGAAATCCTTAATGAGTGGTGGATGATGTAATACCCTGTATTTTGGTATATAATAAGACCTCGAATTTCATTTCTATACTTATATAACCTTTCCTTTTCATTTGGTGAGATTTACATACCAATCGATTGCCTTGTTTTCCCAATCGATTGCCACTTTTCATATACCAATCGATTGATATGCTCCCAATTGATTGCCATTTTACCAACTTAAATTCATTACGTGGCAACATGCCAATCGGATTGCTATTATTTCCAATTGATTGCCGTCAAATATCTATTTACAATTGATTGCCATCATTACCAATCGATTGGCATAAGCAAAGACAAGTTTTCTTCTTTGCTTAAGCTTTAGACGTGTGACACTCTCAATCTCTATATATATGAGAGTATTTATGGTCTTGGGCCAATTTCAGATCTTTGAGAGAGAGAGACACACCTTGTGAGAGTTATATATATATATATATTCATCTATATATATCTCTATATCTATACACACACACACTGCCCTTTGGCAGAGAAGGACAAGAAGAAGAAGAGAAGAATAAGGAGAAGAAAAGAAAAGGGACAGAGAAGAGAGAGAGCTGGATAGAGGTAGAGGAAAAGGAAGAGAGAGAGAGAGAGAGAGAGAGAGAGAGAAAAAGAGAGATAACTTGAGTTTTCAAGCTCACACACCCATTGGTGAGTTCTAACTTACTTGGTCCCTCTATTTTGATGTTTTTACAAGATATTATGAAGTTTAGATGTGTTAAATGCATGATTTCTACGTTTATATATGCTATTTTATCAATCTACTGGTAAAGACAAAGTGCCAATCAATTGGCATTATTCTCAATCGATTGCCATTAGTCTAGACCCAATCGATTGGATAGAATTCCAATCGATTGACATCCCAATCGATTGCCAATGTTAGCAATCGATTTACATAATTTTGGACCCAATCGATTGCCAGTTTACTCAATCAATTGTCATATATTTTATCCTAATCGATTGGACCTTATCCCAATCAATTGGTACTAGTAGAACATGGATTTCTTTGCCTATTTAATATATAAAGGTTTCTCGATTCGGACTTCCTTTATGCGATTTTGGGTTGATCAGGGATACTGTAACAACAAAGATAGGTATGATTATGAATAATGGATTAACGTGACGATGTGGGTAATATGTTGATTTGTGTACGAGTTCGATATATATTTCTTTAAAATCAAGAGTAGTCAGGCCACAATGGGATGGGATGTCATGTATCAATCATAGTACGAAACATAGATAAGTTTTGATAAGTTCTTGGGAAATGGTATGTAAGTGGACATTGGGTCATACGATGCCCCTTAACGAGCAGTGGATGGGTTATATGCTTAACGAGCAGTGGGCGAGACCAAGTAGTTTAGAGATAATCCGGTGATCTATGTTATGTCCTTAACGAGTGGCGGATGGGAGATCACTGGAATGATATCGATAAGTCATGGCAATAGAATGATATGTCGTGCTCGAGGCGTTGTATCCATGAATTACAGTAGATTGAGAATATGTACTCTATGTTCTTAACCATGGTCAACAAGAGCAGTGGTGTATCCAGGAATGTTATAATCAGATCGGGGTCGTAAGAGTCAGTAGGTCTTTGTACAATAAAACGTGGATTCGAAATATACAGGGTTGAATAAAGAAAAGATATTACTAAGTAAAACTGTATCTTATAACTTCCATAGCTTGTTACTTACTTCAGATAACTGGTGCCTTGTTAGTTTATTCTCACTCAGCTCTCAGTAAGCTGACGGTCTTCGTTGCCTAGATTTTCCCCGTCCAGACTACCCTGTACCTTGTTCTGTAGATGATGGAGCCTACAACCATGGTTACTATCCGGGAGGAGAATACATCGAGGATGGTCCCACTGACGATGTCTATACCGAGGAGGACTACTACGCTGATGTTTATGCCAGTTGAAGATCCGAAGATAGTTATTAGTTTATTATTTCTATTTAGAAAATTTTTGTTATATTTGGTACTTGGGCATATGTTGCTTCCAAACGTTATATACTTCTGCTGTAGCCTTACTGATCTCGTCAAAATCAAGATATAAAAGTATGCTTTACTTTCAAAAGATTTGCAGTGTGGAAGTAAAGGTCGAACCCACAGAGATTGAATACTATGCACTTTAATTTTTAAAACCTAAATTTAGTTAATTAAGAAAACGGATTTTGGATTTAATTTGAATTAAACTAATAACAATAAAAGTAAATCTAAATTATGAAAGCAATTAAATATTTATTTTTATAATAAGTTTAAGGAACCTAGGATTGCAAATCACCACTAGTTTCATAATAAGGGTATTTACGAATTACTTTAGCTTATTAAGTTGGATGATAATGGGGAATTGTAGCTACAAGCCCAATTCCTCCGTCAAGAAAATAACTATGGTTCAAGCATTAACATAGTCCATCTTCGGTTAGCACGAATTATTCCACACTAAACTTGGGTTGTGGTATAATCCGTCTAATCTAGGCATGGACTATTCGGATACTTGATAGCACAATTCAATTTAAGCACCATTACATGTAAATAATCTAAACAACCACAGCAAGCATAGATCATTGAGCACACTACCATCAAAATAGATCTAAGACAAGAGTAAACTTTGAAAGTAATGATTTAATCAATAAAAGCACGATTTATTTATAAAAATCCTCGGAACATGTAACTGTCATCCATACATAATAAAACTAAAATAAAAATATAAAATACACCCTATTACTTGGCTAGGGTTTCATTGAAACCCTAGATCTAGAGTCTAGTTGTCCATAGAAGCGGCGGATGGCAAGTAATTGATGGAGGAGGCCATGGAAACCCTTGGTCTTCTTCTTCTTCTCCTTGCTTCCCTCCCTTCAATGGCTGAAAGTATGGTTGTATATTGTGTGTATAACAATTGCCAACGCCCTAAATTGAAGTAAAATAGGGTATTTATAAATTTATAACATGTTTTGAAACTTTCCTAATCCAATTCGCACTAAAACTGTTGTATTTAGCTTTCCAGACGTAATTAAGCAGTTTCGTTCGTGTAGGAGTCTTCAGAATACTGAAATACACGTATTTGATTTTTACACAGGTCACGCGAGCGGGCCACGTGAGCGCGATATTGGGATGTCGCGCGAGCGATTTTTGGACTTCCGCGCGAGCGGGTCGCGCTCGTGAGGTGCCTTTTTTAGCTTCTTTCTTCCTGCTTTTTCTCCCTATTTAACCTGGATTAGTGTTTTCTTCCAAAACTTGCTCTAAAATAGAAAACGAAATAAGAATACATAAAAACAGGATAAAATATGCTAACAAATGTGAATTAAGGCATGTAATTAGGATCTGTTCTCTCCCGATCACACCCCAAACCTACATTTTGCTAGTCCTCGAGCAAAAATAAAAATAAAACTACTAATAAAAATCTATTCCATTTTCGCATGGATCGCAATTGCATTTAGCTTATGCAACAAGCCTTTTAAACCTCTAGGTGTTCCTAGTCGGATGAGTGAAGTCTCGTGAGGGTTCTCTTCAACAAGTCACCCACAACCATCTTTATTAAATTATAAATTTAAAAAGTTTTATTCAAACGAAAAACAAAACAATCAATACTCCTTATCATCAAACGATGATTTAAAATAGAATAACGAATAAAAAGAAACAGAATCAAACGTCTACCTACATCATGAAAAGCAATCCCAAGCACATGCATCGTATAAATCAATAGAGTTTCTCATAAAATTGCACGTGTGTGATATGGTAGTCAAATAAACATGCGCATGTCATGAACTTGGAATATACTTTGGATAACCATTTAACTATGTCTCGACTACGAATCTCACAATGTTAATTACACTCTAAAATGAAACACTCAGAAAGAGGTGTAATTTTTCTAAAATATGTGAGTAAAGGAAATATATTTTTCAAAACAAGAAACCACTCACATATAACTCGAAAAAGACGCATGACATGAAAGAACAGTAGTCTCATGGATAGGACGCCAACAGTTAAGAAAAATTAATCATTACCATGTTTTAATCCCCCTCCCATCGTTTATATATCCAAACCATGTTTCCTAGGATCAAATAGGACTTTTCAAAGGTTGTAATGTGGCTCAGGCAGTGAAAAAGGATAGAAAGGATTAATTAGATAGTTTTAGAATGGCATTGTAAGGCATGTACGATTTCTTTCATTCTCTCTTCTACCAACTTCATCTTTTCATACTCCTCCTTTTCATATATTTTCTTTCTTTTCTTTTTTTTTTTTTATCAACCTTCTTCTTCTTTATTTTTTTCAATCTTTTCATTTCCTTTTCGTTGCTTTTCGCATAAGTAATCATCAAAATACAAAGCAACTATCCCAGTAGCATCTTATTTTCTTCTTCTTCTTAAACAACACATTGCCTTACTACCACTAAAAGTTGATCAATCTTTTAGGGGTGAACTCCAAGTTGGCCAAATTGGAGCAAAAACAAGATAATGGCAATTAAAGAAAAAAAATGGCATTTTAATGGCTCAAAGGGCAAACTAAGGAAATTTATCATTTATCGGTCAGCAGTAAACAAATAAGGCCTACCATCATTTCCTATGGTCATATGGTTCTTTATGTTTACAACGGAAGATTATTTAGCATGGTAACAAATATTTTAACTTGACTATCAACCAAAACAAGAATAATAAGACTAAACAACGAGTTAATGCACTATTCCAAATGAAATTCGACAAACACAATGTATTTATAACCCTCTATAAAGAAAAGATAGGCTCGAAAGCTCACTGGGCTTAGTCTCCACCATGTGTTATCTAGAAATTTGAATCATATTATAGTTCACATCAAACATGTATTCAAGCGACTACGTGTAGTGCATAGGTTTGTGTGCAAATCTATGATATAAAACTACGATTCGAACGATATATGACCTAAACCATCATATCATGACTTCAGCAAATATTTAATCACATTTTCTCATGTTTACCATTCTATAACAATCCAAGCTACATAACAAGATGTATCAAATTGAGATTGTAAAAACGTTGGTAACATCGTTTATTTAAGCACAATTATCGAAAAAATTTAAATTTTGAAAATTGGGATATAATAATGTGCATCATGTGAATGCATACCCCCAAACCTTAACCTTTCATTGTCCCCAATGAAACAATAAAATGAAAGAAAGGAAAGTACGTAGAGAAGGAACGATAGTACCTCAATTTCGGCAAACACAAACCAGGTGGACTTATAAAAATATGCAAGTTCAA
Source organism: Hydrangea macrophylla (assembly GCA_033977485.1). Taxonomy (NCBI): domain Eukaryota; kingdom Viridiplantae; phylum Streptophyta; class Magnoliopsida; order Cornales; family Hydrangeaceae; genus Hydrangea; species Hydrangea macrophylla. The sequence goes on along the minus strand of CM066990.1, from coordinate 2,682,742 downwards.
ACATGCTCCAAATGAAGCATCAAAACACCTGTCAATACTTGATAAAAACTAAACAAAAGAATAATAACAATAATAGCTAATAGAATAAAATGCAGAACAAACTAAACTAAACTAACTAACTCTAAAACTAGAACTGAAAGAATCACAAAAATAAAACAACAGAATATCAAAACAAAAATGGACTAGATCTAAACAGGGCATAAGAGAACAAACAGAAAGGAAAAATAACTGACCAGCTTTGGGAGAAAGATAGAAGAAAACAAAAGAAGAAAATCCATAAATGGGGGGGTCGCGCGAGCGGAAGTTGTGAGCGCAAATCCCTCCGCGAGACAATTTTTTTTTTTCAGGCTCGCGCGAGCGAGGAAGCCTCGCGCCAGTGAGCTGAGGCGCGACATGAACCTGAGGGGTCATAAAAAAAAGTTAGAAAAAAAAAAAACTAAGGCACATTCTCGTGCGCGCGAGAATGGTATTTTCTCTTGTTTCACCTATTTTATGTATATAAATTAAAAATAACTTTACTCCAACCCCCAAACCTGTCCAGAAACTCAAAAACAAACCAAAACGATCCAAAAATAGTCAAAAATCATTAAAACGAATGAATTAAAGCTTGGGTTGCCTCTCAAGAAGTGCTATCTTTTACGTCTTCAGCTAGACCAAGCTAGCTCAAGACTCATAGAGGTCGTAAATCAGAGTTTGTACCCTTTAGGATATCAGGAAGAACCCGGTGATAAGCAGAAATAACGTCGTTTTGAGTTAATTCGACCGACGGTTCTCCCGAATTATGTTCAAATCGATTTTTCACCTTCCGAGTAAATTCCTCATTAGGGTCTGGGTTATTCAAATCCATCCGCTCATTATTCACTATATTATTCCCCTCACTCATATTTATTTCTTTATTAAGTTCAACAGTTCTTCTAACCTTACTACCTTCCATATATTGGTAATCATCGTCTTTGGGAGGTTGAACAACAACGTTAAAAACGTTTAGTTTGAGGTTCATGTTTCCGAACGACACTTTCATTACCCCCGTTTGACAATTGACACGTGTGACGACATCCTATTGACGCGTTTTCTTGTCACACCCAAGTGTAGGTGATCGTACAAGTAATAAAGTTCTGGAAGTCCAGGTCGAACCCACAAGGAACGGAATAAAATTTTATAAAGTTAAGCAGATAACTATTTTGTCACTAAAAAGAAAATAAAAGATGATGGATTTTTGTGGGGTTTTACTAAACTACTAATTTTTATATTTTTGCAATAAGAGTAATTAAAGCTATTTTTTTTCTTAACAGTTTATGGTAAAGATTTTAACAGTGCAAAATAAATTAACTAACATACTAGTAAGAAAATGAAGAAAAATAAATAAAAGCTAAATTTTTATAAGAAAAACTTTTTAGATTTAATAATAGCAAAAGATGGAAATAATACAGATATTTAAGCAAAACTATTATAAAAAAGGAAATATTAATTAACTAGGGGGAAATGATTTAAAGGAATTGGGAATATGCAAACCAACACTAGATCCCACAACTTTTGTGCATTTGAAAAGGATTTGGCATTTAAGACTGCAGAGTCATTCTTTATTTAAAAATAAACTTTACTAGTCAGGGTCATATCAAGTGTGTCAGGTTTGATATGAAACGACGTCGTTTGGTTTAAAGAAAAATAAAAAGGCAATTGGGCAGTAGCCAGGTTCGAACCGTGCCCCGCCGCGGACGTGGGTTATTCGGCGTCCAGTCCCCATGGAGGACTTCCCTTCCCTAGCACGTACCTATGGGTATAAAAAATATATCCACATACTACACCAAACCCTGTAGTGGGGGGTATATAGGAAATCTCACTGGGGACCCTTGGACTCTATCCACCTTGATGCATACAGTAGCCATAGATCTCAATCCCTTAGGGCTTGACCTGTTATGACAATGTGTGCACACATGTCTTATTTGCCCGCTGGGATTATGTGACATGATAAGGAAGCCTATACGACACATGATACATATCCTTGTATAACACTGAAAGCACTTTGCCCAAATGAAATGCTCGCCACATAACATAAGGATGGTGTGCTTAGGTGTTACACTAGGATTATGTGCCATGAGTCCATAGGACAACGAATCATTGCCTTGTTTGCATCCTATTCATTAAATCTAGTCCTGATTAGACCTACGCTACCATCAACCTTATCACATAAGGAGTTCTAAGCATGGAATGACTAACGTGACTCTGATTATGGTGGCCATAGGATAAGAAGGAATACTCAATGATGCAACTAAGACTTACATGGCTATATGTAATTAGGGTTATTATTCGATCTGTTTCCCTTCTCATGAGTATGCATAGCATTAAGAGGACCCAAAATGAAAAGGATAATGAAAAGATAAAAATGGTTTTCCTAAATCAGGCATGTATGGGTATGTAGACTATCTAGAGATAGCTTCAAAGAAGATCGTAAGCATACCTTCTTGGGTCCGTCCCCCTGGTTCATGAAGATTTGTCTGAGCTACAAGTATTGGGATACCTATAGCCGATGAACAAGAGAGAATAGAACAGCTAAAGGAAACCTTAGCCCATCAGGGGCAACAGTTACAGTTGATCATAGACCATTTGGGGCAAACCACTGTTGACCCGCAGTAAAAGCACGATAATTAGAAACTAAGAAACTTAATGTTGTTGCCAATTGCCAATCCCTGGCAACAGCGCCATTTTGATTCTGTCAAAATCAAGTTCTTTGTTATAACTCTATTAAAAATGTAATATTGGAAGTAGGGTGTCGAGTCCACAACGATTGAAATACAACAACGATTGTGGAAGCTTAGTAACCAATTACAATGCGAGTAAAAAGAAGGAACTATAAAGGAAAAAACTACGACTTTTCATCTTTTGGTGAATTTTGATTAACAACTATTATACTACAATGACTAATTTAAAGTGAAAAGTGAGCTTTAATTAAAAACAAGTAAGATTAAATTGAGGTTTTAAAAATAGAAAGATAGAGGTTGGGGAGCATTCTCCCACCTTGGAACAAATAACAAATGGATTTCATGTTTATAGCATATTCTAAGGTAGCAAATTACGTTGAGGTAAATTATCAAACATGTGGTGGTCAACCTACAATGTTAGATAGAGACTACAATGAAATACATGGGGTGAGGTTTGAAATCAAAGGGTTGAACAACTTATGATGCTTGACATCATAAATGAAGTCCTAGAATTTCAAACCTTACACAAATGAACCCTAGAAATACTACAAGACATTAAAAACCTACATTAGAGCTCAAATTGATCCAATGGTGCATTTATGATCCACAACCTACATAATCTAGCTACTATCGGTGATTACAACATAAATATTAAAGAGAGGGAGAGAGAAATGTTACCAACATATAGAAATCATCATGAATGCGAGAGGAACTTCAATAAATAACATCAATATTCCAAATAAAGCTTCAAAGTATTCAATACAAGTAATTCTTCTCTCTCTAGAACTAATTATACATTAATGGTAGAAGGAAGATTAATGAATGCAAGAGAAAGGGAAAACCTAAGAGAGAGAAGAGAATTAAAACTTTTCTAAGAAAAATACAAGATAACCTAATAAAAACCTATCACTAACTATTTATGCCCCAAGTACAAAATGGCACATTTGTAATTAAAAAGGGAAAATAGTCTTCAGTAGGCCAGATCGATCCTCGGCAAACCGATGGATCGATCTGTAATTCAAACACGAGATCAGAATGTGCCTTCGACTTCACGGATCGATCCGCGGCAAAATGTTGGATCAATCTAACTTTCCAATTTGATCTCTTCAGATCCTGATGCTTTAGCAAATCGATCCACCAAGAAAGGCCAAATCGATCCGCCCCTACAAATTTGTATGCCTTTCCCTTTTGTGTTAAGAACCAAAGGTAATTGGTTCCAACTTCTATAAAGCCTCCAAATCTTACAAAATAGGGGGTTATTAGAAAAAAGGGAAAAACAAGAAGATCAATAAGTGTGCAATTTATTCATTATATCTCTCGAGATAGTTATATGACATATCCAATATGAGCTAGTCATGAGGACGAGGATGCAATATTAACTGCCAATCACGCAAAGTCGCCAGAAAAGCTTCAAATGGCCATATCTCTATCTCATCTCAATAGATTTACACAAAATCAACACCAAAATTGTAACACCCCAAACTGCCACACACAGATTAGGACTGTGTAACAAAGGATTACCCAAGTTAAAACGTATACTAATAAGGTGGTTAAGTGATTCTCCCATTATTAGCTAAATGGAAACACCATATTTTAAAGTTCCCAATCCAGTTGACTGATCATGAGTTCGGTCGACCGGTTTCTGGACAACAGATAATCTGAAGAAAAAAAATCTAATCCAGTCGACTGCCCCAAATCCAGTCGACAAGGTTTAGAAAAGAAGGTGCTAAAACCCAGTCGACTGGTCTTGGTCCTGGTCCGGTTGCCTGTACTGAGAGTTCCAGTGAGCCCCATCTAAAATCTCGATCCAGTCAACTGTGTGGAGCAATGCAGTTGACTACTTTTGAAAACAGGGAGAAACTGTTATGTCCAATTCACGATTCCAGTCGACAACTTTCGAAACCAGTCGACTATTATTGGAATCAAGTCGACTTATTCCTAATCTAGTCGATTGTTTTACCCACAGCACAACATTCTATAGAAAACCCTATTCTAAATGCTACCAAGTAACAACCTAATGCCAAATTACACATTCCAACTTATTCCAACCAACATCAACTGAAATACAAATATGTCCATAACATCTTAAAGACAAAGAAGAGATTAAAAGTAGATTATTACATAATTTACGAATATGCAATCTCCTACTAAACATAAAACATGAGTTCTAATTACAAGGATTATATCCTAACTCCCACCCAACTGAGTACGCCCACAAACAACATTCTTTAACAAAAGAAACATAAACTCGAGCCGTCCGGAATCCCATAGCTCAACGCTTCTCACTATGATGCTCATCTGAACCTGCGTGGTCATTAGCCACAAAATATGTCTAAGTTTTCGCTCAGTGGGTATACTAATCATGCAATTGGAGTATTTAATGAATCATAATACCAATTATGCATTCACAATAATAAATGATCGTCGACTTGTCAAGTAATATTACACACTCTCGTGAGGGTTTGCAGTGAATATACCCACAAAATTCAAAAAAAATTATTTTTTATATGTAAAAATAAACTAAAATAAAAATCAAGGTAGATTTTCTCCTTTTACAACAGATAAGATTAAATTTGACAATAAAATGAAAATTTCAAGTATGTAATAGTAATGCAACACATATACTCACAGTTTGTCAATGGTAGCATTTTTTATACTCTTTAAACTTACAGTGTGTACTTGAAAAATCAAGCAACTGATCTTAACTTCAAAGTTTACATAGTCAATAGCAGTCATAAAACTTGTAGTTTTAACTCAAATCTCACTAGGATTTCACTCTTTTAATGAGAAACTCTCAGAAACCGGTGTAGAGAACATCTCACTTGGTAAGGAAGTAAAGATAGAGGAATTGCTTCCATTTTTTTTTTTTTTTTTTACAACTCAATATATAGGCATTTGGAGTACAATAAGTCTCATGAAAGAATACTTAGCATTAGAAGAGCGATCTACTGTGGAGAACATCCTTACACTTAAATTTAAAAATCAATTTCTTTTAAATCATTAGGACTTTGACTGGTAGGTTAGAAATTAAGATGAGTAAGAGATTTGGGATGTATTTGTTCTAAGCATGTGATTGGAGTGTTTGCGCAATTCATTCCAACCTCTTCTTTTTCTTCTCCTTTTTATCATATGTACATTTTTTTTTTTGAAATCAACTCCTTTCTTTCTTTACCACTTCTTACAATATTAATACAGTCCAATCACATACCTAAATATAGAAGTGAGGTTTGTACTCCCAGGTGGAGCAAGGTATGATTTGGATAGAACTGAGAATAAGGTAATATTAGGTGAAGGGGGGTGCATTTGAAAGAAAAGATGGCCTAAATCATTTTAAAAATAGATTGACTTTGTTCATTTAAGCAATTTAGACGTTCTAATGGTAAATCCTGAACGTTCTCTTCTAATGATCAGTCAAAGAAAATAATGAGACTTTCAACGAGTGATATGATAAAGAGAATAAAATGAGACTGAAAAGAAATAGTAACCCTCATAAAGAAAGATTGGCACAAAAGCTCACATGGGTCAATTAGTTTCCACTACTTGTTTTTAAACTGCATAGTTTATGCTTACTCATCCATTTAGATTCAGTAAATATTTTCACACTGTTTCAAAATGTTTAAAGTTTAAAGAGTTTCTAGCATTTGAAAATAGTAAAACATGTGACAATGTGTTGTATGCTATTAACATACCCAAAATAACAATAACGTGTCAAATTTATCTTATATAGAGTAAAAGAAAAATTTTTGAAAAATCCTAAGCATATCCACTAAGTTGGATACATATATGGTGCAACTAGTATCCTCTGCACCTATACAAAAGAGGCTACGCAATCCGGAGCGTCCAAGTTGTCATGATTACCCATCCACCTCTAGTAAAAGAGATGAGTCTAGAACCACTAGCAAGCTAAAAACATATGTGAGAGGCTAAGAGATAACTCTGGCTTTACTTAGTTTTTCGCTACCTCTAGGGACATTCACCGCACTAGACATATCTGGTGATGCTTGGATCATGCAAATTACTCCTATCGAACCAGCTAATGAAAACCAAATGTACACGTAGGATCATTTTAAAGTCTGACCTGACTGAAAATTATTGACTGTACAAAAACTAAAAATAAAAATAAAAAGAAATGAGGGATGGGAAAACAAAACTTATTTGGGTATCAAAGGATCCAGTCCTCTTTCTCAACCAAAATTTTCTTTTGTTTTGATTTGAATTGTCTTTTGTAACAGCAGTAAACTTTAAAAGATGTGCCATTATGAGCAATTAAACCAGGACATTCTTCTCTATAACAATACAAACACCATCCTAACCTTTTAGCTTTCCTTTTGATGGCATAAAGGCTAGTGCCAGCAAAGGGTTTCTTCTGCTCAGAAACAAGTGAGCGACCCATTAACGTCTGGTCATCGACTATTGGATCCATTTTTTATACTCTCAGCCAACAAGAGAGGCTAGACTTAACCCTCCACTCCTTCCAACTATCAACTAAGATCTAATTAAAGAGAGCTTAGAGGGGGTGGGTGGGAATTTTATTTAAAAACTAAAAATATTTATATTAAGAAAATATATACATTCAGAAACTAAAAAAAAATTTTAAACAAAAAACTAGAAAACTACATTTTTCTCTCTCTTTTTTTTTTTTTTCGAAAAGTCCAAGACAGCGTATCATTATAATAACAATAATAAGGAAAATTATGGTATAAACTTCGAAAATCATAAGAGCGGTGACATGTTCGTCATTCTTTTTTTTTTTTTATTATTAAAAGAAACAGAAAATTTGGATTTTTTTTTTTAACAAGGGCAACGCAGCATTATCATCACAGCAATTAAGAAAATGATAAGGTAAAGTTCAAAATACATAAGACCAATAGCTATCGCGTCGTCCATTTTTTTTTTTTTTTTACAAAGAAATGGAAAAATATCACATGTCTCTTTGAAAATCTGAAAACCTGGTAGGGCCGTAGATCGAGTGATATTTCCAAGCTTCTTTGGTGCGTGGGTACCTACAACTTATGGACATCATTTTTGTTAAATAATGGAAAAGAGAGAAAATAAAAATCTAAAATAAAAACTAAGCCGAAATTGGAAAAATAGAGAATAAAATTAAAATCAAGCTTTTCTCTGGATTATAGATCTTACCTTTAGTGATCAGTAGAGTGGATCTTGATTTTGGATCGAAGAAAATAAAAAAAATGAGAAGAAAATGAGAGAGATCGAGAGATTGGGGGAAGAGAGTGAGAGAGTTGCAGAGAATGAGAGAGAGAGAGATCACGGTGAGAGAGTGAGAGGAAGAAGAAAAAGAAAGGAAAAAGAGAGATAGGGAAAAGTTTTTAGGGTTCAAAGCCCTATATAAAGCCATTTTCTCTTTTTCAATGTATCTCTCTCTAAAAAGATTAATTTTTTTTTTTTTATGAAATAAAGATAAAATAAACAAACAGGTGTTAATCGTGAAATCGTCCCCCCCAACTAAGTCGACATTGTCCTCAATGAGTGAGATTAGAAAAAGAAGCTAAGGATAACACCTGTAATAAAAAAAATACACAAAGAAAAGATAATAATAATGACAAAACTAACTTATATATAAAAAGTTATCTAATTAAGAGTATAGGACTTATGAAAATATAAATACTCTGATACACTATGTCCTATACCAATTATGTTTTAAGATATTAAACAGTATTATAGTTAGGGTCCTCCAAAGGAATGGACTCCAACTCAGGTTCAAATCCTTCTAAAAATGGCTTTAATCTATGTCCATTAACTTTGAATGTATTTCCATCTTTAGGGTCCTCAATCTCGACAGTTCCATAAGGATAAACATTTTTTACAATATATGGACCAGTCCATCGAGATTTCATCTTTCCTCTAAAAAGATGTAGTCTTGAGTCGTATAATAGAACTTTTTGCGCGGGGGTAAATCTTTTGCACAAAAGATTCTTATTATGATACATTTTAGTTCTTGCTTGATGAATTCGAGCATTATCATATGCGTCTTTACGAATTTCTTCAAGCTCACTTAATTGTAATTTTCTTAAAATTCCTCCCTCTTCAATATTACAATTTAAAGTTCTAGTAGCCCAATATGCCTTATGTTCTAATTCTACTGGTAGGTGACAAGCTTTTCCATAGACAAGTCTGTATGGAGACATCCCTAAATGGGTCTTATAAGCAGTTCTATATGCCCATAAAGCATCTGTTAATTTTGAAGACCAGTCTTTACGATTAGAATCAACAGTTTTTTCGAGAATATGCTTAATTTACCTATTAGCTAATTCAGCTTGTCCATTTGTTTGTGGATGGTATGCAGTTGACACCTTATGGGTCACTCCATATCTTTTCATTAATTTTTCAAATGGCTTGTTACAGAGATGAGTTCCTTGATCACTTATTATTGCTTTTGGAGTTCCAAATCGAGAAAGTATATTATCTTTTAAAAATGCAATAACTGTACGGTGATCATTCTTTCTTGTAGGAATAGCTTCTACCCATTTTGAAACATATTCAACTGCTAATAAAATATATTCATATTGGCAAAATGGAGGAAAAGGTCCCATAAAGTCAATGCCCCAACAATCAAATATTTCAATTGTAATTATAGGGGTCATTGGCATTTGATTTCTTTTCGTAATACTACCCAACATTTGGCAGCGGTTACAAGCCTTACAATATAAATATGAATCTTTAAATAGAGTTGGCCAATATAAACCGCTTTGTAAAATTTTCATGGCAGTTACTCGAGATAAAAAATGTCCTCCACAAAAGGACGAATGACACATGAAAAGTACATTTTCGATTTCTTCATTAGGAACACATTTCCTAATTACCTGATCGGCACAATATTTAAACAGATATGGGTCATCAAAGTAGAAATGCCTAGCAATAGCTAGAAATCTCTTTTTATCTGATGATTACCAATTGCTTGGTATTTTTCCAGTGACTAAATAATTAACAAGATCAGCATACCATGGTAGAGAAGTCACAGAAAATAACTGTTCATCAGGAAAAGAGTCTTGAATAGGTAAGGGTTCACTAGTATTGTCTTCAAAAGTGAGACGGGATAAGTGATCAGCTACCACATTTTCTACTCCTTTTTTATCTTTGATTATTAAATTAAATTCCTGTAGTAGGAGTATGCACCTAATAAGCCTAGGCTTACTGTCTTTCTTTGAAAGTAGGTATTTAAGAGCTGAGTGGTCAGTAAAACAGACAATAAGGGAACCAATCAAGTATTGCCTAAATTTATTAAGGGCGAATACTACGGCTAGCAATTCTTTTTCAGTAGTTGAGTAGTTCATTTGAGCACTATCCAGAGTTCTACTGGCGTAGTATATAACTGATGCCTCTTTATCCTTTCTCTGCCCTAGGACAGCTCCAATGACAAAGTCGCTAGCATCACACATTAATTCAAATGGTAAACTCCAATCAGGAGATTGCATAATAGGTGCAGTAGTGAGATGCTCTTTTAATTGCTCAAAGGAGTTTTGACGTTCTTTAGTCCATTCAAAAGGTGTGTCTTTGGCCAATAATTGACATAAAGGTCTAGAAATAGTACTGAAATTTTTTATGAATCGACGATAAAAACCTGCATGTCCTAAGAATGAACGGATGTCTTTTACAGTCTTGGGAATGGGTAAATTAGCGATAAGATCTATTTTAGCTTTGTCTAATTGTATCCCATTTTCAGAAATAATGTGTCCTAAGACAATACCTTTGGTGAGCATAAAATGACATTTTTCCCAATTTAAAATTAGACTTTTTTCTTCACATCTCTGGAGAACTTTTTGAAGATTGCTAAGGCAATCATCATAGGTTTTGCCAAAAATTGAAAAATCATCCATAAAGACTTCTAAATTCTTTTCTACCATATCGCTGAAAATACTTAGCATACACCTTTGAAAAGTCGCAGGTGCGTTGCAAAGACCAAAGGGCATTCGGCGATAGGCGAAAGTTCCAAATGGACATGTGAAAGTAGTTTTTTCCTGATCTTCTGGTGCAATCTCTATTTGATTGTAACCACTATAACCATCTAAAAAACAGTAATACTTATGACCCGCTATTCTTTCTAACATTTGATCCATAAAAGGTAAAGGAAAGTGATCCTTACGAGTTACAGCATTGAGTTTTCTGTAGTCTATGCATACACGCCAACCAGTAGTGACACGAGTGGGAATTAATTCTCCCTTTGAATTAGGAACAACTGTAATTCCTGCTTTCTTCGGTACAACTTGTGTTGGACTTACCCATTTACTATCGGATATTGAATATATAATGCCCATGTCGAATAGCTTGAGAACTTCCTTCTTAACTACTTCCTGCATAATAGGATTAAGTCGTCTTTGCATTTCTCTTGAGGTTTTAGCATTATCTTCAAGATATATATTGTGAGTGCATATTGAAGGGCTTATTCCTTTTAAATCTGCTATACTCCAACCAATGGCACTTTTATGCTTCTGAAGCATACTAATGAGTTTATTTTCTTGACTAGAGTCTAGAATAGATGATATTATTACGGGATAAGTATTATAATTATTAAGGAAAGCATATTTAAGCTCTTTAGGGAGTTCTTTTAATTCCAACTGTGGAGTTTGTAAATGATGGAAGTGTTAATGTAGTCTTTGGTGGTAAAGGTTCAAAATATGTGGTCCACATTGCTTCTTGAATTATTTCTTCTGTTGAATCTTCATTAAAACATACTTGACTCATAAGATGTTTTTGTAGATTATTACTGTCTAGCTTCTGAATAGAGTTATTAATAACAGATTCTACTGGATCATTGTAAAAAGTCAAGTTAAAATATTCTCGTGATAGAGATTCAATAGCATGAACTTCTTCAATATTCTCATCTTCTTCTTGATGTTGTGGATTAGAAAAAACTTTAATATTTAAAGTCATATTTCCAAATACTACAATCATCATACCACTGCGGATTCGAATAGTTGCATCAATAGTAGCCAAGAAGGGCCTTCCAAAAATGACTGGTATTTGTACATTAGCATCTAATACTGGTTCTGTATCAAGGATGACAAAATCTACTGGAAAAATAAATTTGTCAACTTTGACAAGAACATCTTCCAAAATTCCTCGCGGGTATTTTGTAGATCTATCAGCAAGTTGTAATACCATGCGAGTGGGTTTTAGCTCACCTAATCCAAGTTCTTGATAAACAGAATAAGAAAGCAAGTTCACACTAGCTCCTAAGTCAAGGAGTGCGTGATTAATTTTGTGATTTCCAATAATACACGATATTGTTGGTGTACCTGGGTCTTTAAATTTTGTTGGTAAATTATGCTATACGATAGAATTAATTTCTTCAACGAAGTCAGCAGAATACGCATCCTTTCGTACATTTTGCTTACGTTTGACAGTACATAAATCTTTTAAGAATTTTGCATAAGCAGGTACTTGATTAATTGCATCTAAGAGAGGAATATTAATATGCACTTGTTTAAATAATTCTAAATATTCCTGATTCTTATCATTTTGGTGTTTTCTTAAACGTTGTGGATAAGGAATTTGAGGAGAGTATTCAGGAGTTTCCTCTGTTTCTTTTTCCACTGGTAAATCAGATGTTTCAATTTCTTGAGAAATTTGTTGTTTTTCAAGGGTTTCAACTTCAACTTCATCAGTAATTTTATCTTCATTTATTTCTTCCTCAATTTCTATCATATTATCTTCCTTATTTGTATGCTCAATTTCTTCTAAAGAAGGTGAAATTTCTTGTCCAACGGCCTTACCACTTCTTAGTACAGTTATAGCTTTTACTTGTTCATGTTGATTATTACGAGAAGTTGAGGGATCACCTTGTGGTTCTCCCCTTGGATTCGGTTGTGGTTGGGTAGGAAAAATGCCTTTTCCTTTAGAATCGTGTTGATTATTAATCCTATCCACAGATGTTTGTAGTTTTCCCATGATTTGTATTAATTGTTGCATCATAGACTGTAAAGGCTCTTCTTGCACTTTCTTGTGCGGTGGCACATAAACATTAGAATTTTGCTGTGTATTAGGATATGTATTTTGTGTTTGTTGAAATTGAGGCGAAGGAGGTAAATATTGCTTATTTTGAGGAGGTTGGTGTTGAGTTTGAAATTGTAGAATACCCTCTTTTGTATACATATGATTTGGAGGATTTCTCCAGTTAGATTGGTATGAATTACCATAGGCGTTTTGGGGACCCCTATAATTATTCACAGCGTTTATCTCTGTTGGAGCTGTTTCCTGACAATTTGAACTATTAGGACATTCATTTGCAGAGTGTCCTAAAGTATGACAACTGTCACAAAGTTCTCTTTTCTTCTTAGGTAGATTATTTTTTTCTACTGTTATAGCTTCTACTTTACGTGCTAATTCTTCATATTTCGGTGTTAATTCATCTTCTGATTGTAATTGGTATAAACTTTTAGCTTTTTCCGTTCTACCAATTTCTTCTTTTTTCCCATTGGGAAGCATTTTCGCTAAGCCAATCAAAATATGATTCAGCTTCGTCAGCAGTTTTACTCAAAAATTCTCCTTGACACATAGTTTCAACTAATTTCTTTGATTTTGGTTCTAATCCTTCATAAAAGAAATTAATTAGACGCCATTTTTCAAATCCATGATGTGGACAAGCTAGTAGGAGATCTTTAAAACGTTCCCAAACTTCGGGGAATGGTTCTTTTTCTTTTTGAGTAAAAAGTTTAATTTGACGCATCATACTATTAGTTAAATTTTTTGGATAGAATTTTTTTAGAAATGCTTCATTCATATCATGCCATGAAGTTATAGATCCGGGACGGAGAGATAAAAGCCAAGCTTTAGCTTTATCTTTTAAAGAAAAAGGAAAAAGCTTAAGACGGATTATTTCAATAGGACAGCTTTGATCAGAGAACGTACTACAAACTTCTTCAAATTCACGAATATGAAGATAAGCACGTTCTGACCCCATTCCATGGAAAACTGGTAAGAGTGGAATCATGCCATGTCTAAAGTGAAAATTTCCTGTGTGTCTAGGTAGAGTGATGCAAGAAGGAGTGTTGTTTCTTTCTGGGGTAAATAAATCACGTAAAGGACGTTGTTCACGTTCTGGTAAAACAAATTGTGGAATATTTTCCCCCTGCTCACTATGAGCATCATCAGCTATTCCTTCTATGCCTTCAATTTCAGCCATGATTCTAGGAAACTGTATACTAGATGATTCACTAGAAATATTAGAATTATGTGGTACTTGATATAAAGCCTCAGTAGTATCTAAGGACATAAGAAGTAAGTGAAAACTAACTGATAATAATATTATTATGATTATTATTATTATTATTATTATTATTAGCTAAGTAAAAATAAAACTCTTTTTTTTTATATATATATATATTTTTTTTAGAAGATGCACAAGTACATACTTATAAATTTATATATTTATATATATTTCATAAGGAAAGAAATTATACATAGTTTTTTTTTAATTTATTATATTTTTTTATGTTATCATTAAAAAAAAAACTAGAATATTTATAAAGTAGAATAGGTATATATATAGATATAGATATAGTAGGAGAAAATAGTTTTAAACCTAACTTATTTATTTATTTATTTATTTTATTAACCGTTCCCTGGCAATGGCGCCAAAAACTTGACGACATCCTATTGACGCGTTTTCTTATCACACCCAAGTGTAGGTGATCGTACAAGTAATAAAGTTCTGGAAGTCCAGGTCGAACCCACAGGGAACGGAATAAAATTTTATAAAGTTAAGCAGATAACTATTTTGTCACTAAAAAGAAAATAAAAGATGATGGATTTTTGTGGGGTTTTACTAAACTACTAATTTTTATATTTTTGCAATAAGAGTAATTAAAGCTATTTTTTTGTTAATAGTTTATGGTAAAGATTTTAACAGTGCAAAATAAATTAACTAACATACTAGTAAGAAAATGAAGAAAAATAAATAAAAGCTAAATTTTTGTAAGAAAAACTTTTTAGATTTAATAATAGCAAAAGATGGAAATAATACAGATATTTAAGCAAAACTATTATAAAACAGGAAATATTAATTAACTAGGGAGAAATGATTTAAAGGAATTGGGAATATGCAAACCAACACTAGATCCCACAACTTTTGTGCATTTGAAAAGGATTTGGCATTTAAGACTGCAGAGTCATTCTTTATTTAAAAATAAACTTTACTAGTCAGGGTCATATCAAGTAGGGGTGAAATCGGTTCGGTTCGGTCGGTTCTAAGCATTTTAAGCAGACCGAACCGATGGTTCGGTTTTGTAGAGAGAACAAACCGAAGCAGACCGAATGGTGGGTTAAAACCGAACCGAGCCGAACCGTAGTATTCGGTCGGTTTCGGTCGGTTTCGGTTTTGGTTTTTTTATTTTTTTATTTTTTTTATGAATAATTTTTTACTTTGTTTTTTTTTTGTTGGGCCTTTTGTTTGGACTTCAATTTTTTGTTTAGCTTACTGGGCAAATTTTGGGCTCATTTTCAATCTTTGATTGGGCTTATTATCAATTCCAATATTTTAAGCTATAATTGGGCTTGAATTGAGTAGCAAATTAGCAATAGCTGAATAACTAATAAGCAATTGCATGACCCTCCCTCTCTGTGCTGCCAATAAACTAGCAAACATGCAAAATTCCCAAACTGAAATCATTAGCCAAAATAGTACAATATCATGCCCCAAATTATAAGGCCAAATTCCCAAACTAGCTTCTGAAAAGAAAAAAAAAAAAAAACCACAAGCACAAAGCAATCCAAAGATTCCAAACAACAATAGAATATTCAACATAGCCCAAGCTAAGGGTAATAAACACAAACATAATATAACATAATAATGCTCCAAATTAATAGTCCAAATCATCAAACTAACTACACGCTTCAATAATCCATCCGTCCACCACTACTTTCATTGTCATTCATCGTCCACAATAACCATGGGTGTAGAGTCCAACGTGCTTGATTCATCCATAAATTCTACAAAAAAAAGGGAAACCAAAAAAAAAAAAAAAAACACATTACAAAGAATACATATATGATATCTTATTCAAAAAGTGGAATGCATAAAATTAAAACATATACCTGAGGCGAACTTATCAAACTCATCGATATCATCGTTTGCCACATTAAGTTTAATAGAAGCAGATGAAGAACGAAGCCAATTTTGGGTACAAATAAGGGCCTCAGCCACCTTTGGAGCCAATGAAGTACGGTATGAATCAATAACACGACCCGCCGTGCTAAACACAGATTCAGAAGCTACGGTTGAAACAGGAATTGCAAGCACATCTCGGGCAACCTTAGAAAGCAGTTTATATCTAATAGAGTTAACTTTCCACCAATTTAATATATCAAATCCATTTGAATCATCTTCACAACTCTCTATTAGATACCTTTCCACCTCTGATTTATTTTCTAGAGTTTCCGCTTCCATTAAGCGTCTCTTAAACTCTATCTTCCGTAATGTCCTCAAATCCATATCCTCCTTCCTAAATCCACCTTCCACTATTTGACTACCACATGTCTCTTGTGAGCCACCACCTCCTGCCTCCCTTTCATGAAATTCATACAAAGATGTCAATACATCCTTAACTTTTTGTGTCAATTCAATAGTCGTTTTCGCATCATAGAATGACTCAAAAATATACTCAACGTAGCGCAATTTATAACGAGGATCAAGAACTAAACCAACATACAACAACGGATTCATAGTGTCAAAGTTCCCCCAATACTTATCAAATTTTCTTTTCATATTGACTGCCATCGTTCTCAAAGCTAAATCCCCTTTTTTACATTCAATTTCAATGGTATCTTGAATATTTACTAAGTCCATAGCAAATGAATTGCACGTGACATGGTTAGACCCCGAAAAACGTAAAGTAGCATCGCAAAAAATCTTCAAAAATTTTACAAACAATCTTATATTCTCCCAATCGTCGTTAAAAGGAGGACCCAAAAGTCTAACACTTCCTCTCTTACCACTACTCTCATCCTCACCCACATTAACACTCTCACCCCCAGTTACATCACGAACAAAGTTGTTGTCTTCCTCCTCTAGCCGCTCAAAAGCTTTTTGAAACTTTTCCGCCTTCTCCAACATGATATAAGTAGAATTCCACCTAGTTGGCACATCTAAAGATACACCACTTTTAGATGCAATCTTTTCCTTCTCGGCACACAATTGAAATGTTTTCCACCTTTGTGGAGAGGATTTCACATATCTAACAGAATTTCTAACTTTCAATATTGAGTCATCAATATCTTTCAATCCATCACGAACTATGAGATTCAAGATATGAGCACAACATCTCATATGCATGTACTCATGTTCTAGTATTGTGTCATTCCTATTCTTCATCTTCCTTTT
Source organism: Hydrangea macrophylla (assembly GCA_033977485.1). NCBI lineage: Eukaryota > Viridiplantae > Streptophyta > Magnoliopsida > Cornales > Hydrangeaceae > Hydrangea > Hydrangea macrophylla. The sequence goes on along the minus strand of CM066990.1, from coordinate 2,665,705 downwards.
CAAAAAATTTATTAACCCATTATTTGAACTTGCATTATCGACGGTGACTGTAAGCAACTTATCTATTCCCCACTCAAGTAAACACATCTCAATAACCTTACCAAGTGTATCACCCTTATGACTTTCCACCATACAAAAGTTCAGAACTTTTTTCTGTATATGCCAATTGCTATCAATATAGTGTGCAGTCAAAGACATGTAGTTTAAATTTTGCAACGATGTCCACGTGTCAGTAGTAAGACAAACCCGTTGCCCTCTCAATGCAATTTTCAACTTTTTCTTCTCTCTTAAGAACACTTGTTTACATTCTTTAGCCATGGTTATTCGTGATGGGATTTTAGAAAATTTGGGACATGCTTTTAACATGAATCTCCTAAAACCCTCATTCTCTACAAATTTAAAAGGCAACTCATCAATTACTAACATTTCTGCTAAAGATTCTTTAATATCCTCCGCACAAAAAGAAACCGATACAAGTGACCCACCATTGTTAGATCCTTCCGGACCTGGTGTAAAACCCAAAGTGGTCTGTGTCGTAGCTACCTTCCTATGAGGATTTTTCTTACATTGTGTTTCTAAATGACTTTTCATTGACGTTGTCCCATTGGCTTTAGACTCGCATGCGTACCCTGTCCCACAATAATTACATTTAGCCCTACGCTTAGCATTAGGGTCCTCGCTTTTAACCTCGGTGAAATGGTCCCAAACATACGATCTTTTCTTACCACTAACCTTGGGGGGTTTTGGCGGGAGACCTTGACGTTCATTACAATCGGCCGCATCCGTAGGGGGTTGGTTTACCGTATCAGCCATCCTGCAAACATTAAAAATCCACCACAAGAGTAACTTAGAGACTTGAAAAATTAATGTCCCAAACATGTTAACAAACTGGAATCATTATAGAGACTTGCAAAATTAATTTCCCAAACATGTTAACAAACTGGAATCATTATAGAGACTTGCAAAATTAATTTCCCAAACATGTTAACTTCTAGTTAATTTCATTTTGTACTAACAAACAAGAAGAACCAGATTAGTAATTAATTAAGAGTAACAATCTTGTTTATACTAGTGGGATTTACTCGCTACTAATTTCATAAGCATAAGCATTGTTGTGATACATTGATTGGTAGCATAGTCAACATTTGAATTAATCACATCTTGAAAAAAAGATCCACTATTAGTCTATTACAAATAAAAAAAGGGCAAAAAAAAGACAAGAACAAGTCTCTATTTTATTATGGAATAATAATAATGGAAAAACACAAGCAAATACAACAAGAATAAATGGAAAAACACATGTTAGTTGTTACAAGCTGTTCAAATTTAGAGTAGATCCACTGTTAGTTGCAAGTAAATTAATTTCATTTGTTCAATATTAGAGTAGATCCACTATTAGTCTATTACAAATAAAAAAAGGACAAAAAAAAAAGACTAAGAACAAGTCTCTATTTTATTATGGAATAATAATAATGGAAAAACACAAGCAAATACAACAAGAATAAATGGAAAAACACATGTTAGTTGTTACAAGCTGTTCAAATTTAGAGTAGATCCACTGTTAGTTGCAAGTAAATTAATTTCATTTGTTCAATATTAGAGTAGATCCACTATTACAATAAAAAAAAGGGCAAAAAAAAGACAAGAACAAGTCTCTATTTTATTATGGAATAATAATAATGGAAAAACACAAGCAAATACAACAAGAATAAATGGAAAAACACATGTTAGTTGTTACAACTTACAAGTTGTTCAATTTTAGAGTAGATCCACTGTTAGTTGCAAGTAAATTAATTTCATTTGTTCAATATTAGAGTAGATCCACTATTACAAATAAAAAAAGGGCAAACAAATACAAGAACAAGTCTCTATTTAATGGAATAATGGAATAATAATAATGGAAAAAGACAAGAACAAGTCATCCACTGTTACAAACTTACAGATAGCAGCGGCGGTGTGGTGGTCGTGGTCACCGGCGGCTGATGCAGCGACGGCTTGGAGGTCGTGATCAGTGATCATAGGTGGCGGTTGCAGGCTTGCAGCGACCGCGTGGTGGTCGTGGTCAACGGCGGCCGCGTGGCAGTGGTGGTCCGAGAGGATGAAAGGAATGGACTATGGAGGATGAAGAGAGTGGAGGATGAAGAGAGGGATGAGAATGGAAGAAGAAGAGTGGAGGATGAAGAGAGGGATGAGAATGATCTTAAATTCTGAATGGAAGAAGAAGAGAGATGGCGCCGCTTGACTGAAGTCAGTCCAAGGGAAAGTTGAAACCCTTTAAGAGTTTTAGCATTTTAGGGTTTTCTCAATTTTTTCTTCTATATATCATATATGTGCCCACTGCCCAGGCCACTGGCCCCACTGGCCATGTATCATGATTCATAATTAATAAATATATTGTATACAATATACATGATACATTGATAATATCATAATACATATATTAAATGAATGAAACGTTAGTATATTTTTGGTCGGTTCGGTTCGGTTACGGTGTAATTGTCAGTCAAACCAAAACCGAACCGAAAACCGAAAATTAATTTTTCTAGATACCGAAACCGACCGAACACTGTTGAAAACCGAACCGAACCGAACCGAATCAGTCGGTTCGGTCGGTCGAATCGGTTTTTTCGGTTTTCCTTACACCCCTAATATCAAGTGTGTCAGGTTTAATATGAAACGACGTCGTTTGGTTTAAAGAAAAATAAAAAGGCAATTGGGCAGTAGCCAGGTTCGAACCGTGCCCCGCCGCGGACGTGGGTTATTCGGCGTCCAGTCCCCACCACTCTGCCAGTACACAATTGCCTATCCATTATTGGATAGAAATATATATAAACACATATTTGAAATATTAACTTTGTCATATGAGTTGTTTGAGTATGCTAGGTGTTTTTTTATGACAAAAGGCATAGTTTGACAATCTACATAATTAGGTTTTTTATTTCAAATATGTACTCTTTTGAGCCCAATATAGCCATAGTATATAAACATGTTAAATGGTCATAAACTATAGATACATAGATATTTTTGGCCATAAATGGAAAAACAACCCATAAAGATAAATTTGCCCATTTAAGACTAGTGCACAGAAGTTGTGGTTTCTAAGTTTTTATTACATATCCGCAATTAAAGTTTTAGCCTACCATTTTGGAATTGAAACTGTCTTCCAAATAAAATTTAAAGATAAATTAAATAGGTGAAAACAGTGACTGCTTAATTAAAACTAAAGTTATAAAACTATGTTAAGGGTGAAATATAATATTATTATATTATTTTCTTTACTTAACATGAGCTGGGGTTGAATTTGTGGAATCTGCAAAATAGCAAAGTTTAGTACAACTAGGCTAATAAAATATACATAAATGGAAATACTGAACCAAAAATAAAATACTAAACCTTTGACTTTGGATTCTTGTGGGGTCACAGTGGTTGAACTCCAAGAACACAAATAAGGCCAAACCAAATCCAAATATACTTTTGGAGTGAGATATGAATATGGTGTGCTTGGGACTTTGGTAGGTGATTACAACAACTACGTGGCTAAGAAATCTGGCATTTAATCGCAAAATCTGTCTTTTAGTGAATGAAAATATTGCTATAAAAACTGGAAATTTGGGGTTTCTAACTATTTTAGGGGACAACTATAAGTACTACTAGACTAGAAATATTAAATCTAATTTTAAATAGGACTATTTTTACTACTACAAATTGACAAAGGTCATACAAGAAAACAAATATTTTAAATTTAAGAAATACAGTATATAAAGTTTTGCTACATATTTTTGAACATAAAATCATCAATTACATAAAAGTAAAATTTTACAACTACTAGAACTAGAAAAGGCAAAGAAAAATTAAAGTTTCTTATTTCTAGGGACAATATAAAGTGCTCACATGATAACCTCCCCTAAACTATTCTCTCCCTAACAGTGATTGTAAACTGTGTTGTGTGTATTGTTGCTTGTTGTGCTCTCTCCTTTTTATAGACGAAAGCTTGTGACGATTCGTCACTGAGATCGTCAGCTGCCATCTTTCTTCTTCGCGTGTTTGGAAATTTATCTTCCTGATCTCCTTTTTTTTCTTCGTTGTCAGAATCCCATTGAATTTCTACACACAGAGAGAGAAAGTGAGTTGTGAAAATTATAAAAAAAGATATGTGTCAACATCCAAGCTCAAAAGCTTGGATGTTCTTATACGTTTTGTTTTTTTTTATTTTTATAATAGTAAAATTACTATTCATTACTATTCATTACTATTCATATGAATATACTATGGTGTGGTTGCTACTTCTTTCCTTCCCTTTATTTCATTTCATTTTTACCTAAACATATAAAATATGTAAAAACACATTTTTACACGCATTTGAGTGACATCACTATTAAATTATATTAATTCAAATATGCATGTAAAACTAGGAATTTGGGGGATTAAATGAGCACAATGTCTATTATATTGGCACATAAATGTGCAATATTCAGTGTTTGTCAACGTGCATTAGCCGTGGCTAAGAACGGACGACCTAGAATGATTGGGGTGTGTTTCCTAGCATCTAGCACAGGTTCAGTATCAAGGACCATAAAATCAAAGGGATAAAAGCATTGATCAACTTTAACTAGGACGTCCTCGACGATTCCTCTAGGGATTTTGACAGAACGATCCGCTAATTGAATATTAGCGGCCATAGGCTTAAGTGCACCTAGTCCTAGTTGTTTGTAAACATAGTAGGGTAAAAGATTAACACTAGCTCCTAAGTCAAGGAGAGCCCGATGAATGATAGTGTCACCTATGACACATGAAATAGTTGGCGTACCAGGATCCTTATACTTTGGAGGAGCGTGTTGAAAAATTGAGCTTACTTTTTCGGTGAGGAAGACCTTTTTTGGAGTGTGACTACGCAATTTACACTTTTGAGTACATAGGTCTTTCAGACATTTAGCGTAAGCGAGAATTTGTTTTATCGCATCGAGGAATGGAATATTGATTTTAACTTGTTTAAATACCTCGAGTATATCCTCAACTTTCGACGTTTTCTTAGAAAAATTTGACGGTTCCTCAACATTTTGTGGAAAAGGTAGTTTTGGAATATACGTCGTCGGGGTTGTTACATTTTCTTTCCTATTTCTACTCGTTTCTACACCCTTTTCTTTATTAGAGTTAATGTTCCCGTCCTTCTCACTTTCATATGGCACGTCAATAACTTCCTCTTCTCGATTAGTCATCCTAGTCGAGACGGCGTTTACTTGTTCATTCGAACCCCCATTCCCACATTGTCCCTTAAGGTTTTGTATAGTTTGACTAGCCAGCTTACCCTCGTTTCTACGGCTCATTGTATTAGCTATTTGTCCCATTTGGGACTCAAGCTTCGCAATGGATTGTGTGTGAGAGTGCACTATTTGTGCTTGTGCTTGGACTTGTGTTTCGATGTTCTTAAGGGATGCCAACACCTTATCCTCAAAAGCGTTAACCCTTGGAGGGTTAGGATTAGAAGGATGGTGTTGGTATTGGTTTTGTTGAAACTGGGGTCGAGAAGTATTAGAAAAATTATTCGGCATAGGATTATAGTTATTCCGTGGGAATTGTTGTATAGAATTAATATGTTGCTCCACAAACTCTGGGAATTGAGATGCAGAAGGACATGCAAAGATATTATAAGACGATTCAGAACATAATGCACATACTTCTGAAGAAGGTGGAGTGGACCTAATTCCCATCCTCATAAGTTGGTCAAGTTTTCTATTTAATTCTTAAAATTCAATTGAATGACTTGACTCGAACTTTACCTCTCGCTTAGGTTGAAGGTATCCCTCAGAACGTACCGACACAGCCTGATGCATCGAATTCTCGCTCAAAGTTTCAAATATTTTCCAGGCCTCATCGGCGCTTTTGTGTAGGAAAGTACCCGCACAAACGGCGTCGTCGGTATTACGAACAGAGGGAATAAGTCCCTCATAAAAGACTTGAACTAATTGCCACTTAGGAACCTGATGATGTGGGCATTAGCGTAATAATTCTTTAAACTTTCCCAAGTATCATAAAGTATTTCCCCATCTTGCATCACAAAGTTTGTTATGGATTTCCTTATCTGATTCGTACGCATAATAGGGAAAAACTTTTGTAAAAATGCGGTGTGTAACGCTTCCCATGTTCTAATTGTGTTTGGCTCCAAAGATTGGAGCCAGTATTTAGCTTTATCTTTTAAAGAGAATGGAAAGAGCTGCAATTTTAATTCATCATCAGTGAGATTTTGAATTTTTAAAGTAGAACATATATCTTGAAAATCTCCCAAGTGTTGATAAGGGTCTTCATTAATGCGGCCGTGAAAAGAAGGAAGTAGCGAGATGGTAGATGACTTTATCTCAAAATGAGATGCTGACACCTCCGGTAAATCAATACATGTTTGTGGCGTGTAAGTCGTCGGAATAAAGTAATCTTTAAGCGGAGGAGGTGGAGGTATATTAGGATTATTTCCGTTATTTACGTTGTTTTCGCCGTCGGCCATTGGAATAGGTTTTATGTTAATAAATCGAGTTTTCCTTAACCTTTTAAGGGTACTTTGAATTTTGGCCTGAAATAACGACGACGGTTTCAGAGTCCGACTGACTCTAAGGGTGCGTTCAAGTTCAGGATCGATAGAAAATAATTCAGGTTTACTTGAACGCGTACCAAACATAAACTAAAAAGAAAAGAAATTAAAATAAGGACTGACTCAACAAATACAAAAATAATCACGCAAACCAGACAACAGGCAAGCACACAGTACTACTATGACGCATATAATTATCCGTATGCAGTGATTCGCGTCAAAGCCCAGCACCTTGGGTTTCCTAGCTAATGCAGTGCTCACCCCACAACTAACCTAATGCAAGTAATTGCGTCTCAGCGCCCTGACTTATAGTGATTTGATGTGAAGTTTCAAAGAAAGCAATTTACTTGAATTTAATTTTTTTTTCCGTAAGCTCCTTTGACGTGCACAGCTGTTCCACTCGAAACGCTAGAATTTTGAGTACCTAAGAAATTACAAAAATAAAAAGAAAAGTTAGTGACTAAAAATAAAACGGAAAAATAAGAAAAAAAAACCTAATCTAATATTTACGAATTAACTAAACTAAGATTCTAAAACTAATTGGCTAGTAATGCAATCCCCGGCAACAGAGCCAAAAATTGATCTCGTCAAAATCAAGATATAAAAGTATGCTTTACTTATGCTTTACTTTCAAAAGATTTGCAGTGTGGAAGTAAAGGTCGAACCCACAAAGATTGAATACTACGCACTTTAATTTTTAAAACCTAAATTTAGTTAATTAAGAAAATGGATTTTGGATTTAATTTGAATTAAACTAATAACAATAAAAGTAAATCTAAATTATGAAAGCAATTAAATATTTATTTTTATAATAAGTTTAAGGAACATAGGATTGCAAATCCACCACTAGCTTCATAATAAGGGTATTTACGAATTACTTTAGCTTATTAAGTTGGATGATAATGGGGAATTGTAGCTACAAGCCCAATTCCTCCGTCAAGAAAATAACTATGGTTCAAGCACCAATATAGTCCATCTTCGGTTAGCACGAATTATCCCACACTAAACTAGGGTTGTGGTATAATCCGTCTAATCTAGGCATGGACTAGTCGGATACTTGATAGCACAATTCAATTTAAGCACCATTACATGTAAATAATCTAAACAACCACAGCAAGCATAGATCATTGAGCACACTACCATCAAAATAGATCTAAGACAAGAGTAAACTTTGAAAGTAATGATTTAATCAATAAAAGCACGATTTATTTATAAAAATCCTCAGAACATCCATACATAATAAAACTAAAATAAAAACATAAAATACACCCTATTACTTGGCTAGGGTTTCATTGAAACCCTAGATCTAGAGTCTAGTTGTCCATAAAAGCGGTGGACGGCAAGTAGTTGATGGAGGAGGCCATGGAAACCATTGGTCTTCTTCTTCTTCTCCTTGCTTCCCTCCCTTCAATGGCTGAAAGTGTGGTTGTATATTGTATGTATAACAATTGTCAACCCCCTAAATTGAAGTAAAATAGGGTATTTATAGATTTATAACATGTTTTGGAAGCTTTCCTAATCCAATTCGCACTAAAACTACTGTATTTAGCTTTCCAGACGTAATTAAGCAGTTTCGTTTGCGTAGGAGTCTTCAGAATACTGAAATACACGTATTTGATTTTTACACAGGTCGCGCGAGCGCGATATTGGGATGTCGCGCGAGCGGGCCGCGCCCGCGAGGTGCCTTTTTCAACTTCTTTCTTCCTACTTTTTCTCCCTATTTAACCTGGATTAGTGTTTTCTTCCAAAACCTGCTCTAAAATAGAAAACGAAATAAGAATACATAAAAACAGGATAAAATATGCTAACAAATGTGAATTGAGGCATGTAATTAGGATCTGTTCTCTCCCGATCACTTACTGTTATAATAACTTTGATGTTTGTAATAGAAGCAACGGTTTTATATCTAGTTTGTTTTATTACTATTCTTGTTGTAGACTAGTACTGTGTGGTGTGGATCATTAGTGACATTCACCAGTCATTCCCTATGGACCCAAAAAGGAAATTTATTTTTCTCTATTTTTGCTGCTCCAGGGCGTGACAGAGAAGCTTGCCTTTGCACTAATCACCTCAACTCAGTGGCTCTGCTCGTACTTCCAAGCATATGCCATAGTTGTCCTCACGGATCAACCTTTGTGCAGTATCCTACGCCGGCCTGAAACATCCAAGAGACTCATGAAGTTGGTGGTTTATCTCTCATCGCCTTCTCTTCTCCCCTTTCATTCTTGAGCTAACTTTGCCTTTAATCTGAGACTGAGAGAGAGGGAACCAATGGGGGTTTCGGGGAGTGAGAGTGAGAAGTCAGAAGAGGGATATGAAAGTCAGCAGATGGGGGGTTTTGGGAAAATCTCAGTGATAATTTGAGAGTGAGGAGTGATGAGAAAAATTGGGAGGGAAATAAAGTGCCTAGAAAATAATTCATTGAGGCTACATTTGTCACTGTTGAAGACAGGGACTTGTGTACCATAACCTTTGTCACCGCTTATAGCAGTGACAAATTATTACTTTTGTCACCAATATCAATTTGTCACTGGCCAGGACAGTGACTATTTTGTCACTGCTCATGACAGTGACAGAGCTTGTGAAATCGGCTATTTTGGTGTAGTGATTGGCGACTCTGCTGGGGACAGACTAAGAGGGTTAGACTCCAAAACTTTCAAGATTCTTCGACTATATAATATGAGGATCGCATGTGCATTAGTTTTAGGAAGCTTGGGCGGACCAAAGCCGGGGCCTGCAATATTGCCAGACTACCCCCATGGAGGACTTCCCTTCCCTAGCATGTACCTATGGGTATAAAAAGTATATCCACATACTACACCAAACCCTATAGTGGGGGGTATATAGGAAATCTCACTGGGGACCCTTGGACTCTATCCACCTTGATGCATACAATAGCCATAGATCCCAATCCCTTAGGGCTTGACCTGTTATGACAATGTGTGCACACATGTCTTATTTGCCCGCTGGGATTATGTGACATGATAAGGAAGCCTTTACGACACATGATACATATCCTTGTATAACACTAAAAGCACTTTGCCCAAATGAAATGCTCGCCACATAACATAAGGATGGTGTGCTTAGGTGTTACACTAGGATTATGTGCCATGAGTCCATAGGACAACAAATCATTGCCTTGTTTGCATCCTATTCATTAAAGCTAGTCCTGATTAGACCTACGCTACCATCAACCTTATCACATAAGGAGTTCTAAGCATGGAATGACTAACGTGACTCTGATTATGGTGGCCATAGGATAAGAAGGAATACTCAATGATGCAACTAAGACTTACATGGCTATATGTAATTAGGGTTATTATTCGATCTGTTTCCCTTCTCATGAGTATGCATAGCATTAAGAGGACCCAAAATGAAAAGGATAATGAAAAGATAAAAATGGTTTTCCTAAATCAGGCATGTATGGGTATGTAGACTATCTAGAGATAGCTTCAAAGAAGATCGTAAGCATACCTTCTTGGGTCCGTCCCCCTGGTTCAGGAAGATTTGTCTGAGCTACAAGTATTGGGATACCTATAGCCGATGAACAAGAGAGAATAGAACAGCTAAAGGAAACCTTAGCCCATCAGGGGCAACAGTTACAGTTGATCATAGACCATTTGGGGCAAACCACTGTCGACCTGCAGTAAAAGCACGATAATTAGAAACTAAGAAACTTAATGTTGTTGCCAATTGCCAATCCCTGGCAACAGCGCCATTTTGATTCTGTCAAAATCAAGTTCTTTGTTATAACTCTATTAAAAATGTAATATTGGAAGTAGGGTGTCGAGTCCACAACGATTGAAATACAACAACGATTGTGGAAGCTTAGTAACCAATTACAATGCGAGTAAAAAGAAGGAACTATAAAGGAAAAAACTACGACTTTTCATCTTTTAGTGAATTTTGATTAACAACTATTATACTACAATGACTAATTTAAAGTGAAAAGTGAGCTTTAATTAAAAACAAGTAAGATTAAATTGAGGTTTTAAAAATAGAAAGATAGAGGTTGGGGAGCATTCTCCCACCTTGGAACAAATAACAAATGGATTTCATGTTTATAGCATATTCTAAGGTAACAAATTACGTTGAGGTAAATTATCAAACATGTGGTGGTCAACCTACAATGTTAGATAGAGACTACAATGAAATACATGGGGTGAGGTTTGAAATCAAAGGGTTGAACAACTTATGATGCTTGACATCATAAATGAAGTCCTAGAATTTCAAACCTTACACAAATGAACCCTAGAAATACTACAAGACATTAAAAACCTACATTAGAGCTCAAATTGATCCAATGGTGCATTTATGATCCACAACCTACATAATCTAGCTACTATCGATGATTACAACATAAATATTAAAGAGAGGGAGAGAGAAATGTTACCAACATATAGAAATCATCATGAATGCGAGAGGAACTTCAATAAGTAACATCAATATTCCAAATAAAGCTTCAAAGTATTCAATACAAGTAAATTCTTCTCTCTCTAGAACTAATTATACATTAATGGTAGAAGGAAGATTAATGAATGCAAGAGAAAGGGAAAACCTAAGAGAGAGAAGAGAACTAAAACTTTTCTAAGAAAAATACAAGATAACCTAATAAAAACCTATCACTAACTATTTATACCCCAAGTACAAAATGGCACATTTGTAATTAAAAAGGGAAAATAGTCTTCAGCAGGCCAGATCGATCCTCAGCAAACCGATGGATCGATCTGTAATTCAAACACGAGATCAGAATGTGCCTTCGACTTCACGGATCGATCCGCGGCAAAATGTTGGATCGATCTAACTTTCCAATTTGATCTCTTCAGATCCTGATGCTTTAGCGAATCGATCCACCAAGAAAGGCCAAATCGATCCGCCCCTACAAATTTGTATGCCTTTCCCTTTTGTGTTAAGAACCAAAGGTAATTGGTTCCAACTTCTATAAAGCCTCCAAATCTTACAAAATAGGGGGTTATTAGAAAAAAGGGAAAAACAAGAAGATCAATAAGTGTGCAATTTATTCATTATATCTCTCGAGATAGTTATATGACATATCCAATATGAGCTAGTCATGAGGACGAGGATGCAATATTAACTGCCAATCACGCAAAGTTGCCAGAAAAGCTTCAAATGGCCATATCTCTATCTCATCTCAATAGATTTACACAAAATCAACACCAAAATTGTCACACCCTAAACTGCCACACACAGATTAGGACTGTGTAACAAAGGATTACCCAAGTTAAAACTTATACTAATAAGGTGGTTAGGTGATTCTTCCATTATTAGCTAAATGGAAACACCATATTTTAAAGTTCCCAGTCCAGTTGACTGATCATGAGTTCGGTCGACCGATTTCTGGACAACAGATAATCTGAAGAAAAAAAATCTAATCCAGTCGACTGCCCCAAATCCAGTCGACAAGGTTTAGAAAAGAGGGTGCCAAAACCCAGTCGACTGGTCCTGGTCCTGGTCCGGTTGCCTGTACTGAGAGTTCCAGTGAGCCCCATCTAAAATCTCGATCCAGTCAACTGTGTGGAGCAATGCAGTTGACTACTTTTGAAAACAGGGAGAAACTGTTATGTCCAATTCACGATTCCAGTCGACAACTTTCGAAACCAGTCGACTATTATTGGAATCAAGTCGACTTATTCCTAATCTAGTCGATTGTTTTACCCACAGCACAACATTCTATAGAAAACCCTATTCTAAATGCTACCAAGTAACAACCTAATGCCAAATTACACATTCCAACCTTATTCCAACCAACATCAACTGAAATACAAATATGTCCATAACATCTTAAAGACAAAGAAGAGATTAAAAGCAGATTATTACATAATTTACGAATATGCAATCTCCTACTAAACATAAAACATGAGTTCTAATTACAGGGATTATATCCTAACTCCCACCCAACTGAGTACGCCCACAAACAACATTCTTTAACAAAAGAAACATAAACTCGAGCCGTCCGGAATCCCATAGCTCAACGCTTCTCACTATGATGCTCATCTGAACCTGCGTGGTCATTAGCCACAAAATATGTCTAAGTTTTCGCTCAGTGGGTATACTAATCATGCAATTGGAGTATTTAATGAATCATAATACCAATTATGCATTCACAATAATAAATGATCGCCAACTTGTCAAGTAATATTACACACTCTCATGTGACCGAAGTCATTTCGTTGTGGTCATCACCACTGTCCCCTTTTCTATGAGGAATTCTTTGTCCATCATATATAGGCTAAATAATAGTGATTATCACTTAAGACCCACTGACCCAAATAAGCACATAAGCAGCTCAACATGTCAACACATCAATTTTAACATTTTGGACATGTTAAATGATAAACAATCACATGATTTTCTACTTAATCATAAATTAAGCATTTAATAGCAAGTAATTGCATTAAACATTCAATTTTGGGAGTAGGATACTCACCTCACGAATAGATCCAAATAAAGCCTAGAATTTTCAAATTCCTTCGCTAAACTAGCTCTAGCTATCCCCAATGAAAATCCTATATATATATCATATACATATATCACCCCTCAATATGGGTCACAGAAAAATGTTACCAAAACTGAAAAGGAAAGGTATAAAAATAATCCTCTCATTTCCATGAGTCCGAATATAGCTTCAATTCGCAAAACGTTGTACTGACGACGATAAAAGGACGACGAATGCAGCGACGTGAAGTTTTCTATTCTCTTTGTCTTGCCGACTCTCTTACTCCCTATCTATATCTTCTTTTTTTTCTTTTGAAATGAAAACAAGATGAAGACCCGCATGTCTTCTTTAAAACTTCCAAGTTATGACTCTTTAGCCATAACCTCGTTTACACCCCCCCTAAAGTTTTATAAAGCTTATTATGAAACCCCTAAACTTATATAAACTACAAATATCTAAATGGGTATATGTCTATATCATGTATGGGTCCCAAACGTGGTCCCAAATCTTTTATGATGTTGCTAATTAGCCTACTAACTATGAACCAAGTTCTAATTCGCTCTCATACGGATACCATAAAAGGTCACAACTAACAATATAATATTCAAAGCAATTAAACAAATGTTCATTTAACTACATAAATGCAACTAAATGTAATTTATCTAATCTGGACCTCCCATGGGTCCCACTTCACATCTGTCCAACTGTACCCTTTATTAAAGCACTTATCACATCATGGTAACTGTAAGTTACCCAAATCATCACATGCAATTAATTATACTAATTAATGCATGCAAAATAATATTACTATCATTTTCGGGTACAGGTATTACATCTCTTCCTCCCTTTTAGGAAGTTTGTCCCCAAACCTTTCTTACCTCAAGAGTCAAATAAGTGGGGATATTTCTCCCAGATCTCATCCCCACATTCCCAAGTCGCCTCCTCTACCGAATGATTATGCCATAAAACCATAACAAGAGGAATGACTTTGGTTTGAGTACTTGATCCTTCCTATCTAGGATTCAAACTGGATGTTCAACATAAGTTAAATCTTCTTGAACCATCAATGGTTTTGGAGTGATACAGTGACTCGAATCTGATAAACAATGTCGTAACATTGAAACATGAAATATGTTATGGACATTAGCTAATTCTTGTGGCAATTCCAATCTATAGGCTACTGGACCAACTATATCCAAAATCAGATAAGGCCCTACAAACCTTGGACTTAATATTTGCCTCGCTTACCGAATCGTGCGATGCCTTTTAAAGATGATACTTTCAAGTAAACATAATCACCTACTTCAAATTCCAACGGTCTTCTTGTAATGACTATGTACTATTTTTAACTATTGTTTAACTAACTTGATTTTGTCAGTAGTGTTTTGCACTATCTCTGGCCATATAAGTTGCTTTTCTCCAACTTCTGTCCAACACACTAATGATCTGTACTTTCAGCCACATAATGCCTGTAAGGCGCCATACTAATATTCGTCTGGAAACTATTATTATAAGAGAATTCCACTAATGGCAAGTGGGTCTCCCAATCGGACTGAAAATCCATAACATAACCTCAAAGCATATCCTCTGGAATCTGAATAACTCATTCAGATTTGCCGTTTGTCTGAGGATGAAATGTCGTGCTAAAATCCAAAGTTGACCCCATTGCCTTTTGCAAGTCCTCCCAAAATCTAGATACAAATCATGTGTCCCGATTTGACATAATTGACACTAGTTCCCCAAGTAATCTGATAACTTCTTTGAGATAAAGCTCTGTTAAATTTATCAGAGCTCGAGTCTAGATTGGCAAGAAATGGGCTAACTTAGTCAATCGATCAACGATCACCCAAATACCATCATTAGACTTAGGAGATCAGGGCAAACATGACACAAAGTCCATCATGATATGCTTCCATTTCCATTCTAGTATTTCTGATGGTTGTAACTCATTGGCGGGTCATTGATGTTCTAGTTTCACCCATTGACAAGTTGTACATTTAGCTACAAACTCGGTAATTTCCTATTTTATACCATTCCACCAATATACTTCCTGTAAATCTCTATACATCTTTGTATTCTCCAAATGTACAGAATACCTAGTATTGTGAGCCTCTTTCATAATCTTATCTTTTAGCTATTGAATATTTGAAACACATAATCGATTAATGTACCTCAATACATTATTCTAGAAACTCAATTTTGGTTGTCTACCCTCAGGTAATTCTTCAACTATTTTCTTGAAATTCGAGTCTAAGAGTTTACTCACCTTGATTTCTTCAATCAAACTCAGTTGTGCCATAATAGTCGCCATTAAACCAACATGGATTCTGGTAATTACTTCTAATTCTACCTGTTCAAATTCTTTTACCAACTTTGCTTGGGCTGTTAAAAAATAAACCAAATTTTCTAAAGACTTTTGACTCAAAGCATTGGTGACCACGTTAGCTTTACCTGGATGGTACTGAATCTTCAAATCGTAATCTTTCATTAAATCAAGCCATCTCCTCTGTCTTATATTCAGCTCCCTCTGGGTAAATTGTCATATCCGCTCCTGTGGTATTTATTTATATCATTTTAGCATACATAGCATGCTTACGGTTGTATTAATTAACGTGTGTGAAGTGAGTGATGACTCACTAGTTGTTGGAGGGTGTCTTTTGAGAACCCAGTATTTGGCCTTAAAGGCAGTCTGGAAGGTATCAAGAGAGGACACGGGAACATGAAAAATCATGTTATATTGGCATAGCTAAATGACATTTATGTGATTTAAATGTTATTTGACTTATTTGGTATTTTCATGAATAGTAATTATACCTGTGTAGTATAATTTCTGATAGTTTTGATCTAGTTTTAGATCGTTTGAACACTGTGGTGAGAACGTGAGTGATACGTTGCTTAAAAGGTAGGTTGTGTAGAGATTTCACGGAAAATAGTTTTTGGAACGTAATTACGACGACAAACGGGACTTAATCAAAAAGTTCTAAAATTTATAGTTTTTACTCGTAAAGTTATAAAATGTACGTGTAAGACGTTTCGAGGAATAATTAGAAGTTTTGAGAACTCACGGGGAGGTAAACGTAATTTCTGAGAATTTTGTCTATATAAAGAAGTTCCAAGATATTTCTTCATTACAACTTTTTTAATTTCAAAATCAAAAGGGAGATTTAGGGGTTTTGGGAGCTTAGAGCTTGCAGACGCAAATCGACGGACTTCTGCCCGTTTGTTTTCAACCAAAATTCATATTTGAACTCCCCAAGGTAAGGGCTACGTTTTGATAGTCTTTAGGCCACGTTTGGCTAAGTTTTTATAAATTTCTAAATCTAGGAATTTGGGGAAAACACGTGTAAACTTGTAGGTTTTGCGTAGGATCAGAGTTTTGGCGTTTAATCGGGCTTCTAGTCGTTCCCTCAAAGTTATACGATGATAGCTCGAGGTATGAATTTCTAGCCTATGTTATATAGGTGAAATACATGTTTTATATTTCGATGACGAAATTGTGATCCGGGCAAAATCCATGTGTTAATCTTAGGCCCATTAATTATGCACGCGCTTAAATGTGAAAAGCATGTCTAATTTTACGCGAGTATGTATATGTGTTAAATGAGCATGTTTATGTGCCTATGTGGGTTAAAGGGGGATTTGTGCTAATTCACCGTGAGACGTCCTCTCGAGAATGGGGAGGATTAGTAGTGATGACGATCACTTGCCGAGAAAGGCATTAACGCGACATGTCGAAGGGGCATGGGTCGTGGTTGAGTCGTAAGACTTTGGATCGGTGAATGCGCACTTATTCCCTAGAGACTAATAGTTATGTGTTATGATGAGATTAAAGCATGATTTGTCTTATATGCATATGTTAGAAATTGTGCACTCAGCATATAGCTGAGCAATGGAGATTTACTCCATTGCAGGTATGCAGAAAGGCAAGAGGAAGCGAGAAGAGTGAGGCCGATGGGAATGTCGGGGATCCTCTTGTATATGTTTTATCTTCTTTGTCGAACATTGTAATAATGAGCTTTTGAATAGCTAGAACCCTGGATTTAACTTGGAGGTTTTAGTGTGGATTTCATGATGTTGTAATAGGTATTAAAACTCTTTTGGGTTATGTGGTAATGAATCCGAACTCATGAATTCGTGTTTTGAATATTTAACTTGTCAAATTCAGATTTTAAAGGAATATGGTTAGAGTTTTGTGAATGGCACCAAACAAGCCTTAGCTTGTTCCGCTATTGTTTCTTTTCATGGATTAGTGAGATTAAACTTTGTTTTGAAAGCTTGTTATAGCTTGTGACATTTGGATTAATGTAAGTGTGTTTGGAGTATTGGTTTTGGTGGTGGTTGTTTGACGCCTTAAGTAAATTCTGCAACTTTGGGCAGGATTCTGCTAAAGGGTCGTTCGACCGGTCGAAGGGGGTCGTTCGACCGGTCGAAATACCCCCTGCCAGAAATCTTTTACTACTCCTGCCAGAAATTTTTAAAGGGCTTTGATTGGTTCTTAAGGTGCCTTTGGGACCCCTTTCAACATAAAATCATTCGCTTTGAAGTATAATTACGTTTTCAATTTTATACAGATTTTACAACTCGGAGGGTAATGTTTTCAAAGTTTTATATACTCAAGATTGTTTTAAAGTTCTTTTCCGCTGCGTATAGTTGTTGTTGAGCCTTGGTGGCATGCCACGTGTCCTGTTTCCGCACATTAGCGGGATGGGTCGTGACATTTAGTGGTATCAGAGCAATAGGTAACAAAACTTTGGAAACGTTCGACGTCGAGTGGAGTGTTGAGTGAATTGACACATATTCTAGAATGCATCCACATATTGTAGAGATGTTTGATGCATATGGTATATTGTTATACATACATGATTATGTTATTGGCATACATGCATAGTATTTATGCACTCGTGAATCGGTGGAATCATGCGGACGTAGAACTGTGTGATGAAATGAAGGTTACCATGAGCTATCATAGGCATGGTGTGGTGACACGAGAGATAGATGATATCTTGGTGGTGATGAACCATTGAATTTCTAAATGGAAATAAAATAATTTTTGATCGAATTGGTGGATGTTTTCGACGATAGTGATAAGTGTCCTTTGGGGGATCTAACCGAGAATGGAGTTTGAATAGTGAGTGTCAGGAGAAAGATTCCTTATGGTTCACATAGAGAATGAAAAGTGATTGTTTTAGTGGAGTCTTGGGATTGAGATCGATTGGTAAGAGTTTTACTTCAGACATGGGTTAGATATCATGACGTTAGAGAATAGAGAGGTATAGTTGGGGTCTATGACAGAAAGAGGGTCCAGTAACATGTATCACTCGTGTTTGGGACGGGTGAGGAATCTCTCACCTTATCTTACAGTATTAACCTACGGTGTGATCATACGGGGTTATATATGGTGTTACCTTATGGTATAAACGGTGTATATTAAGTAGTTGAAGAATCTTTCAACTTATTGTATGGTATTGAGGTGTTTGGATGGTTGAGGAATCTCTCAACCTATCTTATGGCATGTATTGGATGGTTGAGGAATCTCTCAACCTATCTTACGGTATGTATGGGGGGTTGAAGAATATCTCAACGTATTGTGAATATTGTGGTTGTTAAGGAATCTCTCAACTTTACCTGGTTTTTGGTGGTCGTAGTACCATGGTGGATTGAAATGCGATAGGAGGACTAGTAGCGAAAGCTATCGATTGATTGGGTGCATGGAAAGTTGGTATCTGAGGATTGATTTGAACGAAGGGTTAAGAATGGAAATGATAGAGTGTGCTTGGATAGTGAAACTATAGTTGGTAGAAGCTTAGTTTGGGATGTACCTCTGAAGCAGTTGCTTAGATTTGATGATTATGTGTATGTGAATGTAACAATAAGGACGACATAGGTCGGAAGAGATATGGTAGGACTTCTTGATGGAGATTAAAGGAATGAAAATGAATATGAATAAGAGTTTCTTAGTATTTTGAGGTGTAGCTTGACAAAGGAAGTAGAACAAAGGATGTAGGAATACAGGACGTGAGGTGAAAAATAAGTGTGAGTGATTAAACATGATAAGAGATTCGGAAGAATCAAATGAATATCGGATATCATGAGGATAAGGAGATCTTGGTAGGAAATACTATAGAGAATGTCTTTATTACAGTGAGTTATAGTGTGGATAACCAGGAACCGTGTGTAGTTCGATGAGTTTTCAATGTTCTCGAGCGCTTTTTAGTGATTCCAAAGTGGTTGGGAAGTGGCCCCAAATGCCTAACAAGTTTGGAGACTTTTAAGGATGTTAAATGGAGGAAAAATATGGTCCAGGGGGTACTGGACCGGTCGAAAGGGGCGGTTCGACAGGTCGAACACCCCTCTGATCCAAATAGTGTTTTCGAAAACATTTTTCGTTGACTTTTACGGAAACATGCATAACTCTTTGTAGAAAATTCAGATTCGCACGCCGTTTCTTGCGTTGGAACCGGGACTCAAAGAGCTATCTTTTGGTTTAAAATTTTACCATACTTTATAAATGACCATTTTGCCCTTGGTCTATTTTGTCACAAAAAAAATCTTTTTAAGAGGTCGAATTCATGCTTTCTTTGCTAATTATCGTATTTCAAATAAAGTGAAGAATCTTTTAATGATTGTAAAACCTCGTTAAGTATTTGTAATGAGTGGTTGTCAACGGGAGGTTGGAGTATGACAAGTAGTACGATACTAAACAAGAGCAACTGTGGAAATGGATAGAGTAAAGAGATTTTGGGTAAGTCAGATCACAAGAGCGAAAGTGTAGATTGGGAAAATGAATCTTTTATGAGAAAGTGAACAAGAACGGTAGAAGTGGGATGAAGACTTGGCAGTACGTTGAGTACATTATCAGATATGATAGAAAGAATGTAAAATGGGCAGAGGATAATGGTAAATGTAGTGGAATGCTATCTTGGTCGTCCTGAATTCCAACAAGGTTGGAGAATTTTGAGAATGTCAGATTCCATCCCAAGGAAATTTTAAAGTGTAAAATGTTTTAAAAAAATCAAACTTTTGTTTGAGTAAGAAAATTTTGTTAAATGCTTGCAATAAGGTATCAAGTAGACTTTGGAGGACGAGTATCGTGGAAGGATATGGTATGCTTAGTGCTTGGGACACAACAGTGTTGGTCAAATGAATGAGTTCTACGTGAGCAGGTCATAAAGTTGGAAATTCTAAAGTAATGGATTAGTAAAATGTTGTACACTTGGACTTAGAAAGCTGGAGGTAGTACTACTAAACGAGTTGACTTGGGTATTTTCTAAAGGGAACATGATCTTGGTTTAAGTATTTGAATAATCCGAGGTTATGAATGATTTGAAGTTTGGAACGTTTATGAACTTGATGAGATTCGTAAAGTGTGAAGCACTTAAAAATAATAGTTATGAATGGGTGATCTTGAGTATGGACACGAAAGGTATGTGAATTGGGAGTTGATAGGGAATTTATTGAACACAGTGAGACTATAGTACTTCATTGGGAAGATTAAATTACTGAGTTGTCTTCAGATGGTTACAAGAAAAGTATGAATACTTGAACAACAGATCGAGAATAATGAATTTGGGATCAGAATAGCAAAGATAAAGGATTAGAGAAATCTGAATTGGAGTTAAGTCAGGTTGACTGGAGTTATGAAATATTAAATCGTTAAATAAGGTATGAAGCCTTGAGATGTTATACAAGGAATATATGTTCAGTGTAAAGGGCTGTCAGAAATTCAGTAAGAGTTGAGATACATGAGTACGATTGGTATGGGATTGTGTAAAGGTGAAAGTGATGTATCATAAACTTATGGGGTTGTGATCTTCAACAGAAAAGTAATTGACTCAGGGTGTGTGTACACTATATGAATAGAATAGATTGTGAAGGGTCAAAGATTTGGGTCAGGAACAAGGTATGGTCTGAGTATGGGAATGCGTCATGATGGATGTTGTGGTACATGTATGATTGACTAAGTCAATTTGGGTTAACCACGTTATTGGTCACAATGAACATTGGGGTTATTATGTTGGGAAAGTATTATGCAAAATTTTAAAATGATTTGTTTTAAAAACAAAAAGGAAGAATATGTATTTGACTTTGTTAAAAGTTTTAAATTGAAGGTGTAAAGTGAAATCTTCTATGTTAGTCGACGGCAGTTCGAGTACAGAAGTGGGAGATAAATGACAAGTGTGTTGACCTCACCGAGAGTGGTTCGGGATAGTAGGTAACCTCGGACAAGTAAAACGATGTAAAATTTTCAATTGAGAATCTGAATGGTGTCTTACAAATCATGTACGATTGAACTTAAAATACGAGATTGGATTAAACCGAACTGGAATTTGATAAGGAATGAGAGTCGTTTGAAAACGTGTTATCGTCCTACGGGTATTCCACGATTAACAGGATAAGAGATGGAATTCATAGTATCTGAAATAGTTGATTGAGATATTGACTTACCGACAGTGTATGAATGTATGATAGTACTCAGTTTTGATTACTTCGAGATGAAGAATTGTGTATGGTTGTTAACCAGTTGAGACGTGTTGGAAACGACAGTTAGTCAAAAAGAAAGATGAGTGAAAATGAGGTGAGTTATTGATTTTGTTTTGGCTATTGGGATGAACTTTAAAGTTCGAAAAAGATGTGACAAGTACAATGAAGGTATGTGTGGGTTGACGTGTGACGTCGTGATATGATTTAATGTCATGATTGACTATTGATTATGTTTTACTCAGGCATTGATGTTCTTACGTATCGAGATGTTTCTGTGTTGTTAGTATTCGAAGAGAATCCTCAATCGGGTTGAGACGAGGGCTTCAAGGATTTATTTTCCTTAAGAGCCTGAGGATTTATTTTCCTCGTGAGATTGTAATATCTTGGGGGAGATGTATAGGTTGTAATGAGACCAACGTTGGAAGTACTTATGAGAAGTCTTGTATCTTGATGAGATGGTATTGAAAGTTTGGGGACAAACTTCTTTTAAGGGGGAGAGGATGTCATACCCGCTCCTGCGGTATTTATTTATATCATTTTAGCATGCATAGCATGCTTACGGTTGTATTAATTAACGTGTGTGAAGTGAGTGATGACTCACTAGTTGTTGGAGGGTGTCTTTTGAGAACCCAGTATTTGGCCTTAAAGGCAGTCTGGAAGGTGTCAAGAGAGGACACGGGAACATGAAAAATCATGTTGTATTGGCATAGCTAAATGACATTTATGTGATTTAAATGTTATTTGACTTATTTGGTATTTTCATGAATAGTAATTATACCTGTGTAGTATAATTTCTGATAGTTTTGATCTAGTTTTAGATCGTTTGAACACTGTGGTGAGAACGTGAGTGATACGTTGCTTAAAAGGTAGGTTGTGTAGAGATTTCACGGAAAATAGTTTTCGGAACGTAATTACGACGACAAACGGGACTTAATCAAAAAGTTCTAAAATTTATAGTTTTTACTCGTAAAGTTATAAAATGTACGTGTAAGACGTTTCGAGGAATAATTAGAAGTTTTGAGAACTCACGGGGAGGTAAACGTAATTTCTGAGAATTTTGTCTATATATAGAAGTTCCAAGATATTTCTTCATTACAACTTTTCTAATTTCAAAATCAAAAGGGAGATTTAGGGGTTTTGGGAGCTTAGAGCTTGCAGACGCAAATCGACGGACTTCTGCCCGTTTGTTTTCAACCAAAATTCATATTTGAACTCCCCAAGGTAAGGGCTACGTTTTGATAGTCTTTAGGCCACGTTTGGCTACGTTTTTATAAATTTCTAAATCTAGGAATTTGGGGAAAACACGTGTAAACTTGTAGGTTTTGCGTAGGATCAGAGTTTTGGCGTTTAATCGGGCTTCTAGTCGTTCCCTCAAAGTTATACGACGATAGCTCGAGGTATGAATTTCTAGCCTATGTTATATAGGTGAAATACATGTTTTATATTTCGATGACGAAATTGTGATCCGGGCAAAATCCATGTGTTAATCTTAGGCCCATTAATTATGCACGCGCTTAAATGTGAAAAGCATGTCTAATTTTATGCGAGTATGTATATGTGTTAAATGAGCATGTTTATGTGCCTATGTGGGTTAAAGGGGGATTTGTGCTAATTCACCGTGAGACGTCCTCTCGAGAATGGGGAGGATTAGTAGTGATGACGATCACTTGCCGAGAAAGGCATTAACGCGACATGTCGAAGGGGCATGGGTCGTGGTTGAGTCGTAAGACTTTGGATCGGTGAATGCGCACTTATTCCCTAGAGACTAATAGTTATGTGTTATGATGAGATTAAAGCATGATTTGTCATATATGCATATGTTAGAAATTGTGCACTCAGCATATAGCTGAGCAATGGAGATTTACTCCATTGCAGGTATGCAGAAAGGCAAGAGGAAGCGAGAAGAGTGAGGCCGATGGGAATGTCGGGGATCCTCTTGTATATGTTTTATCTTCTTTGTCGATCATTGTAATAATGAGCTTTTGAATAGCTAGAACCCTGGATTTAACTTGGAGGTTTTAGTGTGGATTTCATGATGTTGTAATAGGTATTAAAACTCTTTTGGGTTATGTGGTAATGAATATGAACTCATGAATTCGTGTTTTGAATATTTAACTTGTCAAATTCAGATTTTAAAGGAATATGGTTAGAGTTTTGTGAATGGCACCAAACAAGCCTTAGCTTGTTCTGCTATTGTTTCTTTTCATGGATTAGTGAGATTAAACTTTGTTTTGAAAGCTTGTTATAGCTTGTGACATTTGGATTAATGTAAGTGTGTTTGGAGTATTGGTTTTGGTGGTGGTTGTTTGACGCCTTAAGTAAATTCTGCAACTTTGGGCAGGATTCTGCTAAAGGGTCGTTCGACCGGTCGAAGGGGGTCGTTCGACCGGTCGAAATACCCCCTGCCAGAAATCTTTTACTACCCCTTCTGGAAATTTTTAAAGGGTTTTGATTGGATCTTAGGGTGCCTTTGGGACCCCTTTCAACATAAAATCATTCGCTTTGAAGTATAATTACGTTTTCAATTTTATACAGATTTTACAACTCGGAGGGTAATGTTTTCAAAGTTTTATATACTCAAGATTATTTTAAAGTTCTTTTCCGCTGCGTATAGTTGTTGTTGAGCCTTGGTGGCGTGCCACGTGTCCTGTTTCCGCACATTAGCGGGATGGGTCGTGACATAAATAGATATTTCAAACTCTTGTGATTGGTGAATATCTCACACATTTCCTCATATAAGTAATGATGCCAAATCTTTAATACGAAGATAACCGCTACCAATTCTAGATCACGAGTTAGATAATTCTTCTTATATGTCCTCAACTGCCTCGAAGCATACGCCATCACTCTACCTTCTTACATTAGAACACATCCCAAGCCCTGATGAGAAACATCACTTTATATACTGAATCCTCCAGTACCTAACGGAATAGCCAATATCAGCGTTGAAGTCAACTTATCCTTCAACTTTTGAAGACAATCTTCACATTCTTTATTTTTCATAAAAGCCACATCCTTTCTCGTAAATTGGGTCATCGGAGTCACAATTCTAGAGAAGTCTTCCATGAACCTTCTGTAGTAACTGGCTAATCCTAAGAAACTTTGAACTTTAGAGACATTTGTCGGTCTTAACCAATTCTTAACAGCTTCAATTTTTTTGTGGGTCCACAGAGACACCATCCTTAGAGATCACGTGTCTAAGAAAAGTAACATTTGTCAACCATAATTCGCTTTTCTTCAACTTCCCAAACAACTGCTTTTCTCTGAGTCGTTGTAAAACCAACCTCAAGTATTGTTTGTATTCTTCTAGACTTTTGGAATATATTAAAATATCATCAATGAACACTATCACAAACTCATCTATTTAAGTCTTGAATACCTGATTCATCAAGTCCATAAAAGTGGCTGGTGCATTCGTGACCCCAAATGGCATAACAAGAAATTTATAGTGCCTATATTAAGTCCTAAAAGCTATCTTATCAATATCTTCAGCTTTTACCTTCAATTGATGATACTCGAATCTAAAGTCAATTTTAGAAAAGACTTGTGCCCCTTGTAGTTGATCAAACAAATCGTCAATACGCGGTAAAGGGTATTTGTTCTTTATGGTCACTTTATTGATCTCTTGGTTGTCGATACACATTCTCATTGTCCCATCTTTTTTCTTAACAAACAGAACCAGTGAACCTCACGGCGATACACTAGGCCGAATAAACCCCTTATCTAATAACTCTTACAACTGAGTTTTTAACTCTTTTAACTCCACCAGAGCCATCCTATACGGTGCCCATGAATTCAGTTGAGTTCTCGGCATCACATGTCTCCCAAACTCAATCCCCCTCTCAATCAATACGCTAAGTAAATCTTTTGGAAAGACGTTTGGAAATTCTTTCACTGCTGGTATGTAGTAACCTGTATTTTCATGTTTAAAATGATGATTTAGACTTCGTGTGTAATTTTGCAAAAATTGGTCACAGGGTATTATGGTCATTTTTCCAATTTTATAAGTCGTGAACTGAAAATCTAATTTTTGGAAAAAGTTGTGTGAGGTTAAATAATTTGGTATTCGTGTTGGAAGTTAAGAGTTTTGGATCTCCGTTTAGAAGACATCTCAATTTTAGTCATTTTGAGAAAATACCCATTTTTGTATTTATATGACATTTTTTTGTATTTATGCGACTTTTTAATTATATTATTTAATAATATAATTACAAGAATAATAATTATAATGAAAGATCACATTTTCCTAACTAGATTTCCTAAACTATACTACCTATCCTAACTAGATTTTGGTAGGCAAGCATAGGAGGAAAAAGGGTGGAAGGTTCCTAGCTAGAACTTGGCCATCAAGAAAGGGAGGAAAGAGAGAGGAAGGTGCCTTTGCTTGGTGACCAAGATGAATAAGGAAAGAGAGAGGAAGGTCACTAAACTTGGTGGACAAGTTGGATTTCTCCTATAAATACCTCCATTCCCATTTTAAATCCTCACACTTCTTTCTCTCTTGGAAACGCTACATTTCACTCTTTTTTCCCATGGATTTTATATCCACACACATCTTAATATATATATATATAGCTTATATATATACACAAAGTTAGAGGAAGAAAAAGAAGAGAAGTGTTTGGGAGTTGCTCAACATAATTTATAGGTACCAGGTTGTGTACAATATGCTTTCTAAATTCTCTGGAGCATTTCTTTGTTATCTCTACTTGTACTCTTTTCGCAGCTAGGTTGTGCTTTCATTTGGACTCAATGAGCATGTGTTGATTATGAAGTGCATGATATGGGACTGAAGGGTCATGAGCAAGGAGCACCTACCAATAGTCCAATAGGCCTCAGGGACTGAAGACTGGAGACGAGTAAGGTGAGGTGAGGTGGCTCTTTGCTATGTGACCAAGAGGAACCTGGTATGATGCTCTTTGTGAGTGGTTGATTATTGTGATTGGTGTATTTATTTGATTTCGTTGTACCTTTTGAGCTTTTGATATTCCTGTCATATTGTATACTTTTCGGTGTGATTTTTATATGCAGGTAGTGCCAGTAGCCGAAGCCTAGAAAGGAGATATGGCTAAGGCTGATATAGGAGATCCGTGGAGAATATGGACCTGTTGGGAATTTAAAGAAATATTGTACTTTTATTTTAAAGAATCAAAGTGTTATTGAATTTAATATAATGGAAATACGCTTTATTTTTGTGAGGCGTCAATGGTATATCCTCTAATTTCAATTTAGTACTTCTAGTGTCAAGTATACTACACAAGAATCTCCGACATCCCTTTTCAACAAACAAGTAGCTTTAACAGCTGACACAAAATAAGGCGGTGATACTACACCTATCCCTTGGAAACAAAATACGTCTTGATTGGGCAATTGAAACGTTAGCCTCTTATTCTTACAATCGATAATAGCGTGATTTGCTGATAACTAATCCATCCCCAAAATAACATGATAGTGTTGAATAACCAATGGCACTAAGTCAACGGTCAAACCCCCTGCCATTCACATCAATCCCACAAGCTTTAAAACACCCAAACTTACTAGTGGAGCTCCCGACGAAAGTGAAATAGACAAATCAAAATCTAGTAGTTCTAAGGGTTTATCTAAGTGTCTAGCAAATGGATGTGAAACATAGGAATGAGTTGACCCCGAATCTAATAACACTATAGTAGGTTGTGAACAAATGGAAAGTAAACTTAAAACCACAGTATCAGTGGCAATGATTGCAGACCATGCGCGCGGGGGCAGGGGGAGTTCTGTCATTCCTTGATAATGTCCCAGGACGGATCCAAGGAGCACACTTCAGGAACTAGAACTCCTCACTCGATCCTACAAACAAAGAGTCTCACCTAATTTTTATCAGGAATTAGGAAACCAAATTTGACTCGCCCAAAATTGAATAAGATTACTTTTCCTTCATCACCAAAAACAAGGTTCGGGGGTTTTGCTATGAGAGAGGAAGGAGCCCGAGTAGTACTAAAGCACTCCCTCCTCGCCCTACCGAACGGTAGGCCTTGATTTAAACATCCTTGTTCTTAATTCATAATAGGCATTGTTTCCTCAATCATACTAGATAATATATACATGGCAAAAGAAACATCTAATGAAAATCATTTCAAGAGATTAAATCAAGTAGCAATCGGATGCACATGCAATACAAGAGAGAGGTATACTCACAGTGGCTAGTCTTGCCCGGGACCGATGCAAATAAAGGAAACATGTCATGATATGCAAAAGGGAATAAGAAGACTTAAATTAGGTTGACTCAAGCGGAGTCGCAAAAAGTAAAAGAAAGGAAACGTGCGATGTAATCATGCAATAATCCTAGATAAGATGTCTCTAACATATAAACACATAAACAGAGACTATCCTAAAGGAATCGTGTCGTTGAAAACAAAGTTGTAAATCTAGAAAAATTATAAGAGAAATAGTAGAGATAGTACATGATACATGGGCACTACGCCACATGTAGACGAGGCATATCCATAAATCAAAATATGGATCCACGGCATTCAATTCTCTGCACTAAGACTATAGGAAAAAAAAAATAGGTTTAAAATTTGTTTTGAATGCGCAGCAGAAAGATTAAGTTACAAAAACTTATTGGTACCCTGGATCTACTACTCATTAATTCTATAGATGCGTATACAAAAAGGGAAGAAGAGTTTATACCTCTGGTCTTGAACCCAATTCTGATTGTCTTCTTCCTTGATTGTACAGCAGCCTCCACTAGGTTGCTTCACCCTTATGTCTCCTATGATTGCTTCCTGGAGAGGCTAGAGATGGTGGGATCTCTAATGGAGAGGATAAGAAGGTTTGGGAACCCTAAAACAGTTTCTGCAGCTTCTGGTTTATAAAAATGACGACCTCTTTTTTCTGGTCGCAGCTTCCCTATTTATAGATTCCTAGAACCAACCTTAAGTTTAATCGATTGAAGTGGCTTCAATCGATCAAATCTTTGATCAATCGAACCACTTTCGATCTATCGAACCTGCCTTGACTTCAATCGATTGAGACTCATTCGATCAATCGAACCTGTCTTGACAAGATCCTCATGTGCCTTTCCAAGCATCCTAGCGGAGCTAAGAGTAGGACCTCCTAGGTTCTTTATTGTTGGCTCAGACTAGCTGTTAATTCCCATGACCAAACTCTTTGATCAGCAAATACCCAACTGGTCACTTAACGTTTACTCCACTATAAAATGATAACTGAACTCCAATGCAAAAGAACATATCCGAAGTGATAACTAGACTTATATGGTGTACTAATGTTCCTCTACTGTCAGTATTCATAATCATATTCAGGTAGTCTGATAATTGTTACTATCAACCTGAATGATGATTACATCTTCTATTCATTGAGTCTCATTCACCTCTCATCATTACCAAACATGTTGATAACTACTTATTAACAAGATTGCAGTTCTCATTAATCAACTTGGTGACATTCTCAAGGGAATGCTTACTCTTTAACAGAGGGTAGATCTATCTTAACAATATATGTTTACAACCCTGTAAACATGACATACCTAAGTTACCCAGGTGTTGATCTTTTATAGACCTCACTGATCGGTAAGTCAAAGCAACCATATCCATAGTCTGTGTTCATAATTGTCTAAAGATTGAGAACATGTACCTTATACAAGTTATGAGTTCCTATTGACTGTTGACACTCTTGAGTGTCAATAGGAAAACTCAGGTCCGTCAATGCACTATAAGCACTAGCATATTAACTAAGAGTTACACTTTAGTGATTGAGATTAATAACTCCATCCAATGATAGTTAATCATGCTACAGTATATACCTAATGAGATATCCAATCCCATCATCCACTATGATAAGTTCTAAGTATCAAGGAATATTAATACATATCTCACTTGTATGTATCTCTGTCACGCCCCAGAACGACAAAAATAGAGAAAAATAAATTTCATTTTTGGGTCCAAAGGCAGCGACTAACGAAGTTACATGGTTGTCCACACCACGCAGTACTAAGAAACAATAAGTAAAAAATATAACAAGGATGAAATCTAAGTTCTGGTTAAACACAACTTGATGTCAAAAAGAGGTTACTAACTATTACACATCAGAGTCTTGAATCAAAATAAAACACAGCGGAAGTACAATTATCAAGGCAACATATACCAGACTACAAAGGTCTGGAAAGCAGTAAAGATAATTAAACTACAGTCTAGCCTAATCTTCAGTTGGCATAGAGGTAGTCCTCAGCGTAGTAGTCCTCTTTTGCCTGACCTCCTTCAGGGTAGTCATCCGCAGGGACATCGTCACTGGCAAAGTAGTCCTCGCCTACAGGTCCTTCACCTGTATAGTCATAACCAGGGTGCGCTGGAACATAGAAATGTCCAGCGGCATAAACGCCATCAACTTAATGAAAACTGAGTGAATTAGATACTGACAAGGTATCAACTATTGAAGTTATAACAAGTTATAAATGATAACCATTAAGATTCAGTGAGGGTAACTCCTTCAATCAAACCGATGATCCGATTACTAACTTCTTACTCATTTTAAGATAGACAATTCATCATGATAGGGGAACAGACTCGACAGTATTTCACTCTTAAGGATACACCATTGCTCCATCCACCGCTTTTAAGAACATATGCATAGTCCACCGTAGTCGTGGATACCACGTTAGTCCAGCCCTAGCTTTTAAGAACATATGCCTAGTTCACCGCACTACAGGGATATAACGCTTTAAGCAACAGTACATCATTCTATGCCACGACTTAGCGACGTCTACCAGTGATCAGTCGTAGACACCTTCGTATGTCTACCACTTTTAAGAACATATGATTAGATCATCTGGCTATCTTAGGGCAAATGGTCTGGTCCACCGCAGTCGTAGACACCTTCATTTGTCTACTGCTTTTAAGAACATATGATTAGATCATCTAGCTATCATAGGGCAAATGGTCTAATCCACTACAGTCGTAGACACCTTCATCTATCTACCGCTTTTAAGAATATATGACCGACCAAAGCCCGTCTATGCAAGATTCCTGGATCCTAGCAAACCTACTTAAGTCCAACTCTAACATCGATACATGACAATCCCAATGTGGCTTGACTACTCTGAATAAGATGAACGTTAACTCTAAAGGATTCACAACTTTTACGTTATCTAACGTCACAACCATTATCCATTAATCTCTTCGTTACTATGATCCTACGTCGCATTATCTCATTATTACGTCTGTATTACAACAATGAAGCATGCTGGAAATACTGAACAATAATTAAACAACTAAATAGTTATAATATAAACTTAACAAGATTATCAACATTCTGCAACTTCCAATCGATTGGTAAAAAAATAGTATCAATCGATTGGTAAAAAGTTCAATCGATTGGATCACATGTTAATCGATTGCCATAAATGTCAATCGATTGGGATATCAATTGATTGGAAAAAGTCCAATCGATTGGGACTTCGTCTTCTTCACAGTGAAGACAGTCCAGCAATATAAAACGGGAAAATACATGATTTTAGTTCCTTCTATCCATTCAAACATGTCTTAACATCAATGTTAAGCTACAAGGTGAGTTTAGAACTCACCTTAGGTCACAAGGGGGTGTTTGGGAATGTGCATTGAAGCTTGGAGCTTCAATGGCCTCTTTTCTCTCTCTCTCTCTGTCAGTCTCTGTCTTCTCTTTTCTTTCTCTTTCTATCTCTTTCTTCTTTCTAATCTTCTTCTCTTCTTCTTCTTCTATCTGGGTGTGTGTGTGAGTGTATAAATATATATATATATATATATATGTGTGTGTGTATATATATAAGTGTATATATATATTAAAACACACACAAACACTCCCTCTCACTCTCTCTCTATTTTCTAGAAACAGAAATATGCCCAAAATGGGCTAATATATATAGAGATTCAAGTGTTCATGTGGACAAACCCCAGCCAAAGCAAGAGAATATGCCCAGCTGATTCCAATCAATTGATATAAATGTCAATCGATTGGTATTAGGTATTAATGCTCTAATCGATTGATAAAAGTATTAATGTCTATCGATTGGTATTGGCGATCGATTGGTATTCTTACCAATCAATTGGTATCCAAATTATACCAAGGGTAAGGGAAAACTCATACAAGTATTAAAAGAAGCATTATAAGGTCTTATTCATATAATATATTACAAAAATACAGGGTATTACATCATCCACCACCTATTAAAGATTTCGTCCCCGAAATCCAAAGTAAGTAGGGTTAAAATAAAAATGGAAACTTCTCTCGCATCTCTGACTCTAGCTCCCATGAAGCTTCTCCCTTGTCGTGGTGCTTCCACTGAATCTTTACTAGCGGGATCTCTTTGTTCCTGAGCTTCTTCAATCCTCGATCTAGAATACGCACGGGTCTTTCGTTGAATGTCGCATTCTCGTTCACTTCGATATCTTCAAAACTGATCTCGTGCGCTGGGTTGTGGACACACTTCCTCAACATGCTGATGTGGAAAACGTTGTGCACTCCTGACAACTTCGGTGGCAACACAAGTTGATAACCAATCTTCCCAACACGTTCTAGAATCTCGAACGGTTCAATGAATCGTGGCGATAGATTGCCTTTCTTCTGTCCAAATCTGACGATACCTCAAACTGGCAAAACTTTTAGTAGTACATGATCTCCAACTACGAACTCTAGGTCCTTCTGTCGTTTGTCAGCATAGCTCTTGTATCTAGATTGCGCCGTCTTCATCTTTTCTCGTATAATTTGGATCTTCTCGCTGGTTTCTCGAATCATCTCAGGCCCAAGTAATTGACTATCTCCAACTTCGGCCCAATATAGCAGCGATCGGCAAGGCCTTCTGTATAAAGCTTTAAATGGTGCCATCCCTATACTCATGTGATAGCAGTTGTTGTAGGCAAACTCGATCAAAGGTAGGTGTGTCTCCCATAAATTCAATGACACAAGCTCATAGCATATCCTCCATCACTTGACTGACTAGTTCTGTCTGACTGTCTGCTTGTGGATGAAAGGCTGAACTCAAGTTCAATGAAGTTTCCATTGCTGTCTGAAGGCTCTTCCAGAATTCTGCTGTAAAGCGCGAATCTCAATTTGAAACTATTGAGATAGGTACACCGTGCAGTCGTACAACTTGTTGTAGATACATCCAGCTCAATCGTTCAACTGGATACGTCATACTGTAGGTGATGAAATGCGCTAACTTGGTGAGTCAATCTACTATCACCCAAATAGCATCGTGGTTTTGTTGAGACTTAGGCAATCTAACCACGAAATCCATGGTGATGTGTTCCCATTTCCACTGGGGAATTGGTAGCGGCTATAGAAGTCCAGGCAGTCTCTGATGTTCTGCCTTCACTTATTTGCAAACAAGATATTGTGACACATACTCGGCCACTTCTCGCTTCATTCCTTCCCACCAGAAGTGCCTTTTCAAGTCCTTATACATCTTATTTCCTCCGGGGTGGATGGTCATCCTCGCCTTGTGTGCTTCATCCAAAATATCCTTTCTGAGACTACCGTCATTTGGCACACAAAGTCTACCCTTGCATCTTAATGCTCCATCCGTACTAACATTCCATATTTTGGGTTCCTTCGCGGACATCTTAGCAAACCATAGCTTCAAATCTTCGTTTGACTGTTGAGCTTCCAAGATGCGGCTAATGAGAGTTGGTTGTATGACCAAACATCCACCGTCTTGTCCTTCTTTTGATCCCACCAGTTGAAGATCAAATTCTGCTAACGTCTCTAATGCTCGCCATTCTCTAATCAAAATCGAAGTGATCAAAAGGCGAGGCCTTTGGCTCAAAGCGTCAGCTACAACATTTTCTTTACCCGGATGGTATTGTAAAGAGAAATTATAGTCCTTGAGTAGCTCCATCCATCTTTGTTGTCGCATGTTCAACTCCTTCTGAGAGAACAGATACCGTAAACTGTTGTGATCCGAGAACAAGTCACACTTTTCTCCATACAAGTAGTGTCTCCAAATCTTTAGGGCAAACACAATTGCAGCTAGTTCCAAGTCATGCATTGGATAATTATTCTCACGCGGCTTCAATTATCTTGATTTGTACGCAATAACGTTTCCATCTTGCATTCGCACACAACCAAGCTCTTGGTGCGATGCGTCACTATAGATTATGAATCGTTTACCACTCTTGGGTATCGCAAGTTCAGGTGCTGAGGTTAGTCTCTCTTTTAATTCACAAAATGCATCCTTATGCTTCTCAGTCCATTCATACTTTGTCCCCTTCCTTGTCAAGCTAGTCAATGGTCCTGCGATCTTGGAGAATCCCTCCACGAATCTTTGATA
This sequence comes from Hydrangea macrophylla, assembly GCA_033977485.1. NCBI lineage: Eukaryota > Viridiplantae > Streptophyta > Magnoliopsida > Cornales > Hydrangeaceae > Hydrangea > Hydrangea macrophylla. The sequence goes on along the minus strand of CM066990.1, from coordinate 2,631,889 downwards.
ATATCTAGCCAATCCAAGAAAACTCCTAACTTCGATCACGTTAGTCAGTCTATTCTAGCTCAAGACTGCATCGATCTTAGATGAGTTTACAGAAATTCCATTAGGTGATATCATATGTCCCAAGAATTTGACTTCCTGAAGCCAGAATTCACACTTGCTAAATTTCGCATATAGGCTATTATCTCTGAGAGTCTGTAGAGCAATCTGTAGATGCTTCTTATGCTCTTCTTCTATCTTCAAGTAAATCAGGATGTCGTCGATGAATACTATAATGAATTGATCCAAATAAGGTCTGAATACTCTATTCATTAGGTCCATAAATATTATCGGGGCATTGGTCAGTCCAAAGGACATCACTAAGAACTCATAGTGTCCATACCTCATCCTGAAGGCAGTCTTCGGTATATCTTCCAATCGAACTAGTAACTGATGAAATCCTGAATGCAAATCAATCTTTGAGAATATCCTTGATCCTTGTAATTGATCGAACAGGTCGTCTATCCGGGGGAGTGGATATCTATTCTTGATTGTGACCTTATTTAGATCTCTATAATCGATACAGAGTCGTAACTTTCTGTCCTTTTTCTTCATGAATAGGACTAGTGCTCCCCAAGGTGACGTACTCGGGTGAACGAAACCTAAGTCTTCAAGTTCCTAAACTTGCTTCTTCAATTCTAACATTTTCGTTGGCACCATTCAGTACAGGGTCTTGGAAATCGGCAATGTTCTAGGTGTTAGCTCAATGCAGAAGTCTATCTCTCTCTCTTTGGCGGAAGTCCAGAGATACTTTGGAATACATCTTCAAAATATTGAATAACGGGGATCTGGTTAATAGTAAGCTCCGTGCTTGAAGTCTCGACCATGGCTAAGCAGCTCGTAATGAACATATCGCTCAATGGCTGGCATTGAAATCTGATCTGCAGGCAACTAAGGGTCAAAAATACAATGGTCCGGCTAATACAATCCAGAATAGCTCCAGACTTGGTAAGCCAATCCATTCCTAGGATCACGTCGAACTCAGAAATTGACAAAACTATCAAGTCACGCACAATCTTAACAGCTATGAAAGAATGGGCGGCACAGGTATCAAATAAGGCTCTAACTTGACTGTGGAATAAAAATAGTGTACCTTCTAAGTTCTATTGTTCCTTAGCATCGCATCCTACATTGCCAGGGATGATGGCACTCACCCTAACTTGTCCTTGTTGTCCTTGAGCAAGCATTCCATAGTAGCCTCCACGAGGTGCTCGATAATCCTTGCTCATGTGACCAGGCTTGTTACAGTTGCAATAAACTAGGTCATTACAGCGGTTAGTCTTAGGAGTTGTGCAATACCTTGTAATGTGTCCAAGCACTCCATAGTTAAAACATCCATCAGTGTTCAGTCACTGGGTGGTAGGCTGTGCCTGAGGTGGTCCTTGGTGTCAGTTCTACTGTCAAGGAAAGTTAGCTTGGGGCTTCCTTGTACCATCCCAAGTGCGCTTGTTTCCTTGATAGTTGTTAATATGGGGTTTCAATCCTTGATTGCTCCATTATGACAGCACTGGAAAGTTCCTCAGTTGGAAGGTCCTAGGTGGAGGTCGATTCACTTGTGGTCCTTATACAAGATAAGCATCCTTTTATAAACTTGAAGTAAGAAGGACAATCCCTTCAAAAGACTAGCCCAGATGGCCTATCATCATGTGTCGGAGGTGTGGGTTAAGTCCCTGGTGGAATCGCTTGACCTTCTTGGTGGGGGTATTTATTATGTGTGGAGCGAAGCGAAAAAGTTGCTCGAATTGTGTGGTATACTCCCTGACCGTCCAGTTCCCTTGAGTCAGACTCAGGAAATTCCTCTCTTGTTGGTCTCTTTCATCCTCGGCGAAATACTTCTTGAGGAATCGAGTCTTGAATGCTTCCCAGAGCATTTTCCTTATAGCATCGATCCCGATTGTGGCTCTCTCAGCCTCCCACTACTCAGCGACGGAGTAAGTCAGTTGAACAGTGGCTAGACATCTCTTATCAAGCTCGCTACACTCTAGGGCTTCGAAGATTAGCTCCAACTCTCGTACCCATTGCTCGGCTTTCCACGATTCTGCCATGCCGTCAAACTTCTCAGGTCGCAGGCCATGAAATTGTTCCAATAGCTTATCACCTGTCTACCTCGGAGGAGCAGCATGGTTGTTGCCATTGTTAGTTCGATGGGTGGCATTATTGTAGGTGTCGCCAACGTGTTCCATCCGTTGCATGAATGCTTCAAAGACTCCGGTTGGGTCCATACCCTCAGGAATGGGTGCTCCTAATCTCACTTGATATCTCATGTTCCCAGCCATAGTGTTCTGTGTGAGGTGTACCTATGAAAGATCTAACGATTAGCTGACAATCTTCTCAGGGAAACCGATATGATCAAAACAACAAGAAGCATAACACCAATCTAAATTACAACATAATATAGGTAACGAGACGATAACATAAATAACCAAAGAAGAGGTAGAAAGAAGAGGAGAAGAAGAAAAGAAAGAAAAGAAGGAGAGAAGAGACCAGGACGGAGAGAAGAAGACGAGAGAGAGAGGAGGCCATTGAAGGCAAGCTCCAAAACTCACCCCAAACACACCCTTTTTTTACCTTGGTGAGTTCCAAACTCACTCAATAGCTTAGGGTAGATGTTTTATAGGTTTTGAACGTGAAGAATCCAAACCAAACACACCCCAGAAAATTCTGGGCGTCTCTGCCCAGTGTTTGGAAAAGACAACCTTTTCAATCAATTAGATTTGTATCAATCGATTGAAAAGTTTTTCAATCGATTGATATCATTGTTCACCCAATCTATTGACAATGACTTCAATCGATTAAAACATATTGTTCCTAATCGATTGAAAATGACTTCAATCGATTGAACCTATCTTTTACCCCAATCGAATGAACACTTGTCTCAATTGATTGGTATTTACAGAATGCTGATATCCCTATATGTTTATGATATGAATTGCTTAGTTGTTTAAATACCATTTTGTACTTTCAGTACGTGATATTGATTGAATAAGAAATACTGCGACATGATAATGAGATAATGTTAAGTGAGAACATTCGTAACGTGGTCTTCATGAATCAGTTTGATATCCGTTTCATTTCATTCAGAGTAGTTAGGCCATAATGGGATGTCATGTATCAGTATTAGTATGGAACTTAGGTAGGTTTGATAAGTTCTAGGAATCTTGCGTGGGCGGACACTTGGTCATGATATGTCCTTAAAACCAGTGGGCTGTGAATATGTCCTTAAAAGTAGTGGGTTGGACCAAGTAGTCCTAAGATAGTCAGGTATCTATGATATGTCCTTAAAAGTAGTGGGCTGTGAATATGTCCTTAAAAGCATTTGGTTGGGATCACTGGTAGATGTTACTAAGTTGTGGCAATAGATTGATATGCCTTGATTTAACATTATATCCTTGACATGCAGTGGGTTGTGAACATGTCTTTTAAGGCAGAGGGATAGATTAACGTGGTGAAAAGCGATGGACAGAATGATGGTGTATCTTTAAAGTTGAACTGTCCAGTATGTTCTTAAATCCAGAATACATTGTCGGTCTTTGGGTAATAAGAAGACAATGATCAGATAACGGTTTGGAATAAAGAGAAGAAACTATTAGTAGCATTATAATAGATCATTCCATAACTTATAATTACTTCACCCTTATGATATTATATTAGTTTCTACTTATTCAACTTTCAGTAACTGATGGCCTTTTATGCTTGGATATTCCCTATCCAACCTACCCTGTTTGTAATGCTTCAGGTAATGAACCATATGCTGATGGCTACTATCCAGAGGAAGGAAATGCTGAGGGTGGACCAACTGAGGATGGAGGCACTGAGAAGGATTACAACACTAACGATTACGTGTACGCCAGCTGAAGACATAGGCTAGAGTATAATTCTTACCCTACTATCAGACTGTAGTATAATGTTTTGTAATAGGGCATATGTTGCCTTAAGATCTTTTACTACTATGTTCTAAACTCTGATGTAATAAGTATAAACCTCCTTTTCATGCTTGTATCAGATATAGTTTTGTTGTCTCTTGCATTATTGTTTATAACTGCATGGTGTGGACAATTTAGTGACTTCACTAGTCATTACCTATGGACCCAAAAAAAGAAATTTATTTTTCTCTATTTTTGCCGTACCGGGGCATGACAGGTTTTCACCTCCAGACATCCCTGCCTGTCACCCATCAGAAAGTATATACATACACGTTACTTTTAAATAAATCTCGGTGCATGCTAAACAACATTATAAAGCATGTTAAATAGACGTAAATGCATGATCATATGACTATGTGTCATTGTGTGCACACTCGCGCATCGTCGCTTGTCCCCGCTTGTCCCCAAAGGCTTTAACCTATAGCTTTGATACCAAAATTTGTCACACCCCAACCCGCCACGCGCTGATTAAGACCATGTAACAAAGGATTATCCAAGTTAAAATGTAAATTAATAAGGTGGTTAAGTGATTCTCCCATTATTAACTAAGTAAAAACACCATATTTTAAAGTTCTCAGATCCAGTCGACTGATCAGGAGTCCGGTCGACTAGTTTTTGGATGACAGAAGATATTATTTAAAGAAATTCTAATCCGATCAACTGCCCCTGATGCAGTCGACTAGGTTTGCAAAAGAGAGTGCCAAAGCTCGATTAACTAGTCCTAGTCCGATCGACTATACTGAGAGTTCCAGTGAGCCCCATCTAAAATCTTGATCCGGTCGACTGTGTGGAGTAATGCAGTTACTTTGGAAAATTGAGAGAAACTATTTTGTCCAATTCATGAATCCAGTCGACTACTTTCGAAACCAGTCGACTGTTATTGGAATCCAATCGACTGCTTCCTAATCTGGTTGACTGTTTTACCCACAACAGAGCATTCTGCACAAAACCCTATTCTAAATGCTACCAATTAACAACCTAACACCAAATTACACATTCTAACCTTATTTCAATCAACATCAACTGAAATACAAAAATGTCCATAACATCTTGAAGACTAAGAAGAGATTAAAACTTGAATATTTCATAATTCAAGAATATACAATCTCCCACTAAACATAAAACATGAGTTTTAATTACAAGGATTATATCCTAACTCCCACCCAACTGAGTACGTCCACAAACAACATTCTTTAACAAAAGAAACATAAACTCGAGACATCTGGAACCCCGTAGCTCAACGCTTCTCACTGTGATGCTCATCTGAACCTGCGTGGTCATTAGCCACAAAATATGTCTAAGTTTTCGCTCAATGGGTATACTAATCATGTAATTGGAGTATTTAATGAATAATAACACCAATTATGCATTCAAAATAATAAATGGCCGCCAGCGTGTCAAGCAAATCACCATCGTTCTGGACCCCTGATGACGGGCCTTTCTCACTTTGCCGTCACTTAAAGCAATATTGCACACTCTCACATGAACGAAGTCATTTCATTGTGGTCGTCACCACCGTCCTCTTTTCTCTGGGGAATTCATCGAATTTCATATACGAGCTAAATAATGGTGATTATCACTAAAGACCCACTGACCCAAATAAGCACATAAGCAGCTCAACATGTCAACATAGCAATTTCAACATTTTGGACATGTTAAATGATAATTAATCACAAGATTTTCTACTTAATTATAAACTAAGCATTTAATAGCAAGCAATCATATTAAACATCCAATTTTTGGATTAGAATATTCACCAAACGAATAGGTCCAAATAAAGCCTAAAATTTCAATTTCCTTCAGAAAACTAGCTCTAGATATCCCAATTGAAAATCCTACATATATATCACATATATATATACATCACCCCTCAAAATGGGTCATAGAAAAATGTTACCAAAACTGAAAAAGAAAGGTATAGAAATAATCCTCTTACCTCCACGAGTCCGAATATAGCTTCAATCCGCGAAACGGTGCACCGATGACGAAAAAACAGTGACGAATGTGGCAACGTGAAGTTTTCTCTTCTCTTCCTCTTACCGACTCTCTTACTCCTTGTCTTTAACTTCTTCTTCTTTTTTTCATTTGAAATGAAAACAAGATGAAGACACACATGTCTTCTTCAAAACTTCCAAGTTATGACTCTTTAGTCATAACCTCGTTTACACCCCCCAAACATTTCTAAAGCTTATTATGAAACCCCCTAAACTTTATATTAACTACCAAGTATCTAAATGTGTATATGTCTATGTCACTTATGGGTCCCAAACATGGTCCCAAATCTTTTACGATGTTGCTAATTAGCCTACTAATTATGAAGCAAGTTCTAATTCGCTCTCACACGGGTACCATAAAAGATTACAGCTAACAATATAATATTCAAAGCAATTAAACAAATGTTTATTTAATACCATAAATGCAACTAAATGCAATTTATCTAATCTAGTTCCCCATGGGTCCCACTTCACATCTATTCAACTGTGCCTTTTATCAAAGCACTTATCACATTGGGGTAATTGGAACTTACCAAAATCATCACATGTAATTAATTGTACTAATTAATGCATGCAAAATAATATTACTATCATTTCCGGGTATGGGTATTACACAAATGCTCGGAATCGGACCCTTTATCACATACTAGAAGCTAGAACTCCAACTATCTCATCAAGGGTTCGAACTAGTGGATTATTCTTTTCTGACTTTTTAAAGAATAACGGCTTGCATGCCTCATCAAATATAATCTAAACTTAAAATTGAACAGATGGGGTCTAATGGGGATCATTAGGGTCAGATTGATATTAGGGGCTGTTTGGTGATACTTGAAAATCAAGCTCTAATGGTAGAGCTTGAATGGTGGTCGGTGCATGTCTAAAGATTAAGGCTCTGTTTAGGTAATTACATGTAGGCATATGCGTGTGTGTGTGTGTGACATTCAGAGGTGTAGAGAGTTAAAATAGAGGGAAAATGGCTGGGCTACCTCGGGAGTCTTCGATCGCTTTCTTTCTTCTTCTTCTCCGTTCTCTTCTCCTTCCCACTTCTTCTACCTTCTTCTTCTCTGGTTTTTTGTGCAACAATGTGTGCGTGTGTGTGGGGGGGGGGTGGCAGAGAGTGGGAGGTGTGAGTGTACAATGTATGTATGTGTGGGTGTGAGATCTTCTTCCTTTTCTTTTATTCTCTTAAGCTCTCAGGTCTCTCTCTCTAGTTTGAAATGGCATATTGTAGGGGTGTGTGACGGTTTTTGAGGGAAGGGGAGTGTGTTTATATAGAGAGATGTGGGATGGGGTTGTATGTCCAACGTTTAGGGGTGCACAAGTATGTATATGTATGTGTCCAATGGTAGATTGGAAAGGGAACAACAAGGGGGTGGTGGTGCATACATGGTTGCCACATGGCAATTGGTGGGGTCCACTTTCGGGTGCGTGCCTAGAGGTGTGTGCTAGGTCCCAATTTATGTGCAAAATGTGAAATAAGTGAAAGATCATAATTGAGCACATGTACGGGGCTGTGTACAAGGCTAAATATAAGTTTCTCGATGGATTCTAAACAGAGACCAAAAGTTAAGGTTGTGACTACTAAGATCATTAATACTGAGTTAACATTGAATCGTCATCATACCGACGACAACTAAAGAATCTTATAGATGGGTTCTACCTAGGATTATCCTAATGGAGATTCTATATTCAGGATAATTCTAAGGTGGCATCATAAGTCTAAAATCTCTGAGGGATTCCTAAATGGAATTTATGAGGAAATTATGGGTGCTACACTGTTTACCGATTGTTGGGAAGTTTAAATGCACTTTATTACAATTGGTGTTACAATATATTTTGACGATAGTTACAACGTTTGAAATAGTTCTACCTACTTTATCAGCAGTTACAAAATTTCTCATAAAGTCACAATGTCAATGTTATAATCTTTTTTCAAGTAGTTATAAAATTACTCGTAAGGTTACACATGTTGGGTTTGTGCCCTCAAACCATTAATTTATGTATGAGACATTGACATTTTAATATATGGATATCAACTTTACATTTTGTTATGTATGTTTCTTTCATGAGATGATTGTTAATCCTTAGGTATCCTTAAGCATCTGCGTCCAGAAATCAGAGTTCGTCGTTTTTAACATCCCCAAGCTGCAGAAACTATTTAGAGGTTTCCAAACCTTTTTTAATCTCCCTATTAGAGATCCCACCATCTCTAGCCTCTCTGGGAAGCAATCACAGGAAACATAAGAGTGAAGACAACATAGTGGAGGCTGCTGTACCATCAAGGAAGAAGAGAATCAGAATTGAGTTTAAGACCTGAGGTATAAACTCTTCTCCCTCTTGTGTATATGCATCTATAGAGTTAATAAGTAGTAGATCCAGGCTACCAATAAAGTTTTCGAACTTTGTTTTTCGCTGCGTGTTTAAATAAATTTTGAAACCTAATTTTTCCTTCAACACAATCATACCTGCACAAACTAGGGTGTGAAGTGGGCTGAATTGGCCCAGCCCACCTCGCCCCGCCACGTGGAAGCCCACGACTCACCCTGCCCAGCGAATGAGCCCAATTCGTGTCTCAGCCCACTAGGTTTGTGTCACACCCCGGAGTAGCCAAAAATAGGGAAAATTTAAAATTTCCTTTCTGGACCCGTAGGGAATGACGAGTTACATAAAACTGACTTGTCCGTGCAACATACTAACAAAATATATATATCAGAGTAAGGAATTTACGAAAGCGTCTAATGGTATTCATGGGGGAACTTAAAGAGTTTTGCTACTTAGGCTAATACAAGAGTTCCAAATGAAAACCACAAAAGACAAGTCTGGGCGATTTACGCCACTTAAATTATTACATCAACCAAAAGATAATTAAAACGTAATAGAAGTCTTAATGCGGAAATAGGCCAGGGTCCTCTTTCTAACTGGCAAACCCATAACCTTCGTTATCAGGCTCTTCCTGATAGTCTGCCTCATGATCGCCTTCCTGATAATTCCCATTCTGAGGATAGTGATATTCATCTTCATCATTACCTTGATAGTTCTCCTCATCATAACCTAGACGTAAAAAGTCCAGGGCAGGGAAGGAGCCGTTAGCTTTTGAAGCTAAGTGAGACCGTCTTAACCGATCACTCCTAATATAGATAAGGATATACAAGTACAACATCTTGAAACAACATTAATGAGCATATGACATGTATAATGATGACAAAATGCATTATCGATATATTCGACTTTAACTCGACCGTGAACACCACAACCGACTCATGTGACTTGTTACATTACCAGTGTAACGCCGTTAGCTCAGAGTAGAATGATTATGTTGCTATCGTCGCCTAGCAGGGCCCTATAGCAGTTTTGGTTTTAAAAAGAGTGTAATCATTGGACTCTTAGGTCCTCGTGACCTTGCCGGAAGAATAGAATAGTTACAGCGCTATCGTCGCCTAGCAGGGCCCTATAGCATTTGAAAGGTAACTATTGTATTCTGATGGATACATTGCTATCGTCGCCTAACAGGGCCCTATAGCGTATCAATCATCAATTCATGCATTACTTCAATGATTTCAATGGAAACTCTGGCTATCGTCGCCTAGCAGGGCCCTATAGCAGTTTCATCGTTGTTCCCATTTAGTTGACTGTACCACTTGGACCACCGCGGTCCATACAATGTATAAATTGATATGACTGGGTTAGTCTCCGTGACTAACCATGCAGATGTCAACATTGACATTAAGACTCGACTATGTTCATAAAAATGTTCATGCGACTATAGAAACAGAATTCATGATAACAAGAATATTAACGAATGTTAACTAAGCATGGAGTATAGTAAACTAACATGCGTTCATTATATAAGCATCACTATCATATTTACATAACTAATACATATCAGTGTCGTCCACACAGAACAACTGGGCATACATATATGATCAAAGAATAATTCTATAATATACCAAGTGAGTTAGGACGACTCACCTCGAAGCAGTTGCGTAAAAACAAGCGTAGTGGTTCCTACAAAGCATTAAGATTACATAGAGCATTGATCAATAAGTTTACTAAAATCGGGGGCATAATGGTAATTGTGTCGGGTGGGTTCCTAAACTTCAACATGATGATCTAGACATCATTCTGAGTCTAACGCCATTGACTAGACTCAAATCGGAGTCCGTCGCAGAAAAGGCTGGGTTTTCTATACCAGTTTGGGCCCTAAAGATAAGCTGTATTTTTGACCGTGTCAAAAGGTCACCAAACTTTAAGGGAATATTCTAGACATAAATCTAAGACTCTCGGAACTGACCGCGTATTTTTCTGAGCTACGGTTTATTTATTACGAATTTTCGAAGTTTAAATCGTCTAATAATAGACTGCGGGGTCCCATAATTATAAAATATAGTTTAGAGAAACATATGACCCTTATAAATATTTTTATTAAATACTAGGCCTTAAAATAGGCTAAGGGTATTTATCTCATAATTTTCGGGGCTCGTTTGGTATTTTAAATAATTAAAATACAACCAAACGGATACTTTATAAGTAATTAATAATTATTAAAAATATTAAAGCTAGGGTCTTGTAAATAATATTTTACAATATAGAGGTACTAGACCTTAGGAAAATTTAATATAATTTTCCTATACTTAAAAAGGGTCATTAGGTATTTATTACCTAATTATTTAAAATATTTACTTATTATTTATTTAAATCAATAAATAATAAGTATATAATAAAATGATAATTTCATATTTTCATAATATAAGAATATTATAAAAATAATATTACAATTTATTAAAATATAACTTATAGCATTATTGAAATTATTTTTGATATTTAAAACAATTTAAAATCATTTATAATTATTTACATATATTTATTAATACCAAATATATTATAAATAACATATTTATATACTAATCTTGATTTAATATATACTAACCTTAGTTAATATATATTAATAATTACTAAAACAGTTTATTAAAATATTAATTAGAATTAACAGGATACTTAATAATATAAAACATGTTAATGAAACCTTAATTAAGATTAACAGAATAATAAAGAATATAAAATAAACTAATTGGTTATTAATCTAAACCCGCGGTTAACCCATATCCGGCCCGGTTAAACGGACTATCCGTTTAGACTAACTAGGCGATCCATCTTAAAAGATCCGACCCAAAACCATTAACAATTGTTATAACCCAAACCCGAAACCATCTACACACTCATAGTGAACCGACCCAACCCGAAACCCAACCCGATCCATGGGTAAACGATATAACCCGGTCCTATTCGGGTCTTGTCTTCTCCGGCGAACCTATGTCGCCGCCGGCGGGCCCGTTTTGGCCGGAACTCTTCAAATGCTTATAACTTGCTCGTTTCTTTATGTAAATGGTTCAAACCAACAGGAAAATGATCGGTTTGGGACCCTCTATCACATAGTGTGAGCTGGGTTCACGGCTTATCCGTTTTATGGTCCTACGAATCGATTATTCTTTCTTGGTTTCTAAGGAATAACGCTATGCATGGCCTACCAAACAAGCCTTAAACCAAAAGCTGCTTCTAGGGGGTCTCTCTGGGGTCAAGGGGGTCTGACTGGTATAACAAGAATGGGGTTTGGTCATGTTTCAAAATTAAAGCTCCGGTGAGGGGCTCTAATGGCGATTCTGCCATTACCAGAGCCTAAGGCTCTGTTTGGGTGTGCGTGTATGGGTCTGTGACTATGTGTGAGGTGCCTAAAACATTCAAGAATAACATAAGGGGGTGTAGGGTCTTATACCAGTGATCTCGGGTCTCTCTCTCTCCTCTGCTTCTCCGGCGAGCTCCCTCTCTCTCTCTGCGCCTTCTCCCTTCCGGCGTATGAGTGGGTGTATAAGTAGGTGGTGAGACAGAGAGAACAAAATGTGAGTGTGTGTGTGTGTGCTTTGAGTGTAGAGGCAAGGAGAGGGCAAGGCAGTGTGTGGGAGTATTTCTCTTGCTCTCAATAGTGTTCCTCATATATACACAATGTACACTCATATAATATGTATCGGGTATTCACATGCACAGATACATATGTGCAGATTTACAATCTGTTTGGGGATCTTAGTGAGAGATTGAGAGTGATTGAGAGGGAGTGATTTAATTGGTATCTTAGGAAATGAAGCCGGCGGTTTTGGGTGGTGGAGGGTATAGTCTGGTGGTTTAAAGGGGTTAGTTTGGATAAGCTAGATACCCAAGGGGTAATAGGGAGTGGGTAGTACCTTAAGCCATTTAGGGAAGATTCCAATTGTACTCATGTTTCCAAATTTGCAGGGATAGTCGTCGCTTAGGAATACGTGCCGGGCAGTCTAGTTTTGATACAGATTTTACGGTTTTACGTGAAAAGTCAGTCCGGGTTCGCAACTTGCAGTCTAAGTTATTAATAAATAATTACGAACGCGTGTTAATCAGGTTCTGGAATTACGAAATTTAAAACACTGGAATAATACGAATAAAACTACGGGGACTCGTTTTATTTATGAAGGAATTTTACGGGTATTACATCATCCACCTGCTATTAAAGATTCCGTCCCCGGAATCAGAGCTAGCTATACATTGAAAAGATAAGGAAACTTCTCACGCATCTCAGATTCTAATTCCCAAGAAGCTTCACGCTCATCATGGTGTTTCCATTGAACTTTCACCAGTGGAATCTCTTTAGTCCTCAGCTTCTTAGTTCCTCGTTCCAAGATCTTCACCGGTCCTTCATTGAAAGTCACGTTGTCATTTACCTCGACATCCGTGAAGTTGATCTCATGAGATGGATCATGCATGACTTTCCTCAGCATGCTAATGTGAAACACATTATGCACTCCTGACATCTTGGGTTGCAGTGCAAGTCTGTAAGCAACTTTTCCCACGCGTTCGAGGATTTCGAACGGTCCAATGTAGCGTGGTGAAAGTTTTCCTCTCTTTTGTCCAAATCTGACTATTCCTCGTACGGGTGATACTTTTAGGAATACGTGATCTCCAACACTGAATTCCAAGTCCTTCCGGTGCTTGTCAGCGTAGCTTTTCTGTCGGCTCTGAGCTGCTTTCATCTTTTCTTTGACGATATTGATCTTTTCATTCGTCTCTCGAATCATCTCTGGTCCCAGCAGCTTGTTGTCTCCAACTTCTGCCCAACATAAGGGTGATCGGCATGATTTTCCATAAAGAGCTTCAAATGGTGACATTCCTATACTCGTATGATAGCTATTGTTATATGCGAACTCTATCAATGGTAGGTTTTCTTCCCATGAACTTTCAAAATCTATTGCACATGCTCGGAGCATGTCTTCCATGACTTGATTGACTCTCTCGGTCTGTCCGTCGGTTTGAGGGTGAAAAGCTGAACTTAACTTCAATGAAGTTCCTAGTGCTGTCTGTAAGCTTTCCCAAAATCCTGACGTAAAACGTGAATCACGATCTGACACAATTGACACGGGTAGTCCATGTAGTCGAACAACTTGTTGTATATACATTCTGCTCAATTTCTCAACTGGGTAAGTCATGCTATAAGCGATAAAGTGAGCTGATTTGGTGAGTCGATCCATAATTACCAAATGGCGTCATGATTCTGCCGTGACCTTGGCATTCCGACAACGAAATCCATCGTTATGTGCTCCCATTTCCATCCGGGAACGGGTAGTGGTTGTAACAATCCTCCTGGTTTCTGTTGTTCTGCCTTGACTTGCTTGCATGTCATGCATTTGGATACATAATCTGCTACTTCTCTTTTCATTCCATCCCACCAGAAGTTCCATTTTAGATCCTTGTACATTTTTGTTCCTCCGGGATGAACTGTCATCCTTGACTTGTGTGCTTCGTCTAATATATCTTTCCTCAAGTTGTCCTCATTGGGCACACAGAGTCGATTGCGACATCTAAATCCTCCATCTGCTCCTATATTCCACTCGGCGGGGTCCTTTGCCGATACTTTTTCAAACCATTGACGAAGTCCTTCGTCCTTTCCTTGAGCTTTGAGAATACGGCTTATGAGTGTTGGTTGTACTACAAGACATCCAAAGAGTCGTCCTTCACTTGACTCGGAAGTCTGAAAATCAAACTCCGTTAGTGTCTCCAACACTTTCCATTCTCTGATCATGAGAGAAGATACGATGAGTTTTCGGGGTTTTCGGCTCAATGCGTCAGCAACAACATTTGCTTTGCCAGGGTGGTATTGCAGCGTGAAATCGTAGTCTTTTAACAATTCCATCCAACGTCGCTGCCTCATGTTCAATTCCTTTTGAGAGAACAAGTATTTCAGGCTCTTATGATCCGAAAATAGATCGAACTTCTCTCCGTAGAGGTAGTGTCTCCAAATTTTGAGTGCAAAGACGATTGCAGCTAGTTCCAGATCGTGCGTAGGATAGTTAAGCTCGTGAGGTTTCAATTTTCGTGATCCATACGCTATCACTCTTCTGTCCTGCATAAGCACACATCCAAGTCCTTGATGTGATGCATCGCTGTAAATGGTGAACTATTCACTGCTCTTTGGTATTGCAAGCACTGGCACCGTGGTTAGTCTCTTCTTTAATTCTTGAAACGCGCGTTCATGCTTGTCGTTCCATTCATACTTTAAGTCCTTTTTAGTTAATCCAGTCAGAGGGGCTACGATTTTGGAGAATCCTTCCACGAATCTCCGGTAATATCCAGCTAAACCGAGAAAACTTCTGACTTCCGTTGCGGTGGTCGGTCGATTCCAATCTAAAACAGCTTCAATCTTTGATGAATCTACCGCTATTCCTTCTTTTGAGACAACATGTCCTAGAAATTTGACTTCCTTTAGCCAGAACTCGCACTTGCTGTACTTCGCATACAAGTGACTGTCTCAGAGAGTCTGTAGTGCTGTCTTCACATGTCCTTCGTGTTCCTCCTCTGTCTTAGAATAGATGAGGATATCATCTATGAACACAATAATGAACTGATCCAAGTAAGGTCTGAAAACTCGATTCATTAAATCCATGAATACGGCTGGGGCATTGGTCAATCCGAACGGCATAACCAGAAATTCATAATGTCCATACCTGGTTCTGAAAGCCGTCTTGGGTACATCCTAAGATCGAACGAGCAATTGGTGGTATCCGGATCGTAGATCTATCTTCGAAAATGTGGTAGCTCCTTGTAGCTGATCGAATAGATCGTCAATCCTCGGTAGTGGGTATCGATTCTTGATTGTGACCTTGTTCAATTCCCTGTAGTCGATACGGAGTCGAAGTGTTCCATCCTTCTTCTTAACGAACAGTACCGGTGCTTCCCATGGTGAAGTGCTTGGACGAACAAATCCGAGGTCCTGGAGTTTTTGTACTTGCGTCTTTAGTTCTTGCATCTCCATCGGGGCCATTCGGTAAGGTGTCTTCGATATCGGGGAGGTTCCAGGCATTAACTCGATACAGAAATCGATGTCTCTCTTGGGTAGCAATCCTTTAACTTCTTGGAAAACATCTTCAAAGTCTCGAACTACTGGAATTTGATTAATGGGAATCTCATCACTAGTGGTTCCAAGAGTAGCTAGGCAGTTGGTGAGGAAAACGTCACATGAGGGATTGCACTTGAAATCAAATGGTTCACCATCAGGTACTGAAAAGAGTATAGATTTGCTAGCACAATCTAACTTGGCATGGTATTTCGCAAGCCAATCGATTCCTAGGATCACGTCGTATTCCTTCATCGACAAAACTATCAAATCAGCGGGGAGATTCTGATCTTTCAAGTTTAGAGGGCAGTCCTTGCATACTTTGTCCAACTTAACGCTCTTTCCTAGAGGTGACGTAGCATTCAAAGTCATATCCATTGTTTGAGGCACTTAGCCTAAGCGTTGCACGATTCTAATTGCAATAAAAGAATTAGATGCGCCAGTATCGAACAAAACTTTCACTTGACTGTTAAAGAGGGTTAGAGTACCTTCCAGATTTTTCTGCTCTTCCTCGTCAAATCCTGCTTCTTCCGGAATGATAGCATTGAGGCGAGCCTGTCCTTGAGTTGACGCTCCATAGTAACCACCTCGAGGTGCTTTGCAGTCCTTGGACAGATGTCCCTTCTTGTTGCAGTTGAAGCAGACCACATCGGAGCGACTGTTTTTCCTCGGGGCACGACAATCCTTGGACAGATGTCCAGGGAATCCACAGTTGAAACAGACTCCAGGGTTATTACTGGTGGATCCTGATTGTCCTTGGGGCGGAGTCGGCTTAAACGGCACAGCTGGCTTGTTGCGGAATGGAGCGGTCTGCGGCTTCTTCTCACCATTCCAGTTCCTCTTGAATCCTTGATTTCGAGCCAGGGCTTGTCTCGGTCCCTGATTAAATCTCGGAGGGGGTGGTCGAGTCACGAATCGCCTTTGTTCACGACTGGTGATTTCCTCGAAACCATGGGCCATTCCTACTAAAGCTTTGAAAGTCTGATTTAGGTGGCCATAGGTCAGTTTCTGTAGGGGTAGGGAAAGTCCCAGGTGATACTTCCGGTTCTTCTTCTCCGGGGTATCGATCATGTGGTGTGCAAATCGAGAGAGACGTTCAAATTGCACTGTGTACTCCCGTACAGTGTGGTTACCTTGCACCAAGTCAATAAATTCCTTTTCTTTCTTGTTCCTTTCTGTCAGGGGGAAGTAGTTCTCTAGGAACAGTTCTTTGAATGTTGTCCATGACATCCTTTGTGCAGCTCCTCCTAGTGTTGCTTTCTCCGATTCCCACCAGTCTGCTGCAGCATACGTCAGTTGATATGTAGCCAGTCGGCGTTTCTCGATTTCAGAACATCCCAGTGTGTCGAAGATGATATCCAATCCACGAAGCCATTGTTCTGCTTCCCATGGCTCAGTCATCCCATTAAGCTTGTCTGGCCGCATTGCCCGGAATCGTTCCACCGTACGATCCTCTTGTGGTCTGGGTGGAACTATGGGATTGACGTTAACATTGTTGGTTGGACCGTGGTTATTTCCGATGTGCTCCAAGCAATGTAAGAATGCTCCAAAGATTCCAGTGGGATCCATTCCAGCAGGAATGGGTTCCGGTGCTCCTTCGGCTGGGTTTGGAAGTCCTAAGCGTCGATTTCTCCTTGGTCGTTCTGCCATTGCGTATCCGATTACCTACAGAAGTATTCTACTCAAGACTCGAATGCGGATACATCTAGATATCTACTAACACATATATAAATCAATCAAACAAACCAACAATCATATAGACAAGTATAGTACTAAAACGTCTATTTCATTTAATATTAAAACGGTGATTACAAGATTAAACTAGCCGAGAATACATGATTACAAAATGGGGTATTACCCTATCGCATGCATTCATACAACAAGATGGGTCACTAGCCCAAGATAACTTAGATACAATTAAACTACTAGCATATAACAACAGATTATCCTGATCTAATCATCCATATCTGACTCGGATGTGATCTCTCCCATATCAGAGTCGTTAGGCCCATCTTCGTCCATAATGGGTTCACCCAAATCCCAATCTTCGATTTCAACATTGCCTTCATCTTCTTCATTATCCTCATTATCCATAGGCTCTTCTATTATAGGGTGAACCTCCATAGGTTGATGTGGTGCTTCCTGTTCAAGTTATTCTTCGGAGTTCTCTTCTTCTGGATCATTCTCCTCGTCATCCTCTTCCTCATCCTCTACTTCTAGATATGCATCTGGTTCATCGTCAGACATCTTTGCATTAGCAGGTTCATCAGCAGGTGCTTCCATTGGGGGTGCCACACCTACAGGGGTATTTTCATTAGGAGGCTCAACCAGGCGGTCCTCTGGGTAAATGGAGGGCTCCTGTAGTATCTGGTTTACTAGTGGCTGGAAAACTGAGTCCTTCATTGCTAGTCTCCTTATCTCTCCATGCATTAACTCTTGGGTATATGCAGTATGGATGGCTTCAGCTTGAAGTCGATGGGGGTCGGAGATATTATATACATGTCGCTGGACTCTCAGCCCTCCTCGGAGACGTTGGCGGGCTTTCAGTTGCACATTCTCCAGAAATCCTTCTGGGTCGGCTGGTTCAATGCCATCCGGGTAAATCATATGCCCTCCAAAGTCATCATTGACATAGTGTCCGGGTTCTCGGGATTGCGTTTTGTGCATAGGTACTCCTTGGAATGGTGGGGTTGTTGGAGGAGTACAGAAGGCGGTGGTGGCATTTGGTAAGCACTATCGTGCATCCTTTCGTAGTCCTCAGGGTTCTTAAGTAGGGCAACCATTTCGTCCTGAACCTTCTGGACGATTTTAGCTTCATAAATCGCTTCTAAGCGCAGGGTATCATAGTTATACACATTGTTTTTATTCATTTCAACCCATAAGTTTCTTTTTCCTCCGTCTCTAGCTAGTTCCTGGATTTGGCGATGGTATATGTCCGGGTTTGCTGGTACTACTCGATCGGGGAAAATCAGTCGTCCTCCAAAAGGATCCGAAATATAGTGGGGTTCCATGTTACCTGTTTCATCAGAAGAACTATCTAATTAGGATACTGATGCGAATTGCCTTAAGGTTTATCACTTATTCAATCGTATAAGAGGATAATATAATACGGGAAATCAGAAATTAATAAGTAGATTTTCTCATTAATTAGACGAATATTTATATAAGAGGAAATTTTAAAATACAGCTTTTACATATATATCCGTCAAAATGTGGGATTATAATCCCAATACAACATTAATACAAAATAAGCTAACTAAGGCGTGCTAATCCTCTAGTTGCGTGAATTCCTCCGAGATGTCCATTTCTTCGGGCGGGGTGAATGACATCCATCTCTCATTGTCCCATCCTATCGACCAGTCAGAGTCATATGTGTACAACGTTCCCTTTTCAATGAGGTCCTCATCGGCTAGGTAAATCTCTATTTCTTCGTCTTCAGAACTGCTTATCGAACTGTCGGAGGTCTCTAAGGAAGTGATTTATGCCTGTGCTTTTTCTAAGCTGATGGTCACAGGGTCGTTAGGAATATTAGAGGTTCCATCCACCTCTATTGGCACCAAGCGGGGTGCTACAACAATATGGCGCACGGTTGGGAAAACCTTCTTCATAAGGAATAGACATCTCATCAACTTTCCTATTCTCTTGCAAATCTGGTGGCGGAAAGCAGCACCAAAGCAAACTAAACCTTGGGGAAAAGTTCCTTGGAAATGCTCCATACTTCCTGTTGGACAGAAAGACTATTTTAGTATTGGTTGTTGTTTCTAAAGTACCTTAAGGTTCTTAACTTAAGGGTGTCGGACAGTCAGCGAGCACAACTAAACCTAGAGCTCTGATACCAAAAATCCTGTCACGTCCCGGAGTAGCCAAAAATAGGGAAAATTTAAAATTTCCTTTCTGGACCCGTAGGGAATGACGAGTTACATAAAACTGACCTGTCCGTACAACATACTAACAAAATATGTATATCAGGAGTAAGGAATTTACGAAAGCGTCTAATGGTATTCATGGGGGAACTTAAAGAGTTTTGCTACTTAGGCTAATACAAGAGTTCCAAATGAAAACCACAAAAGATAAGTCTGGGCGATTTACGCCACTTAAATTATTACATCAACCAAAAGATAATTAAAACGTAATAGAAGTCTTAATGCGAAAATAGGCCAGGGTCCTCTTTCTAACTGGCAAACCCATAACCTTCGTTATCAGGCTCTTCCTGATAGTCTACCTCAGGATCGCCTTCCTGATAATTCCCATTCTGAGGATAGTGATATTCATCTTCATCGTTACCTTGATAGTTGTCACGCCCCGGCGTAGCAAAATAAGGAAAAATTTTCATTTCCGTTTTGGACCCGTAGGTCATGACAGGTGATGGATCGCTTGTCCTGTACTTAGCTTAACATGTACCAGAAAACAGAGTATATAAAGCAACAGGGAAGATAATATTAAACATATTACAACTTCAAATAATATTACATTGTCCTTTAATAAAATATCCTTAAGGCACAAACGCCTTATTCAAATTAAAAACATTATCCATATCCTTATTACAACTTTATTTAAATTAGAAAAGTAACGTTGCAGGCTCCTCTAGCTGGCATAATCATATTGTCCTGCATAACCATTTTCTGAACATTTTGGATGTCCAGGACAAAATAAAGTCATCAGCTAATGAAAGCCGAGTGAGTATAACGAACACACAAGCAATGTATATAAAGGTACATTAACAGTTATTATAATGTTCGGTACCTTAGAGTGTGATAAATCCATTATTCCAATCATCGCATGATAATAATTAATAACAGTTTGAATAATGAATAATTAAGACCGTGCATGAACCATGAAATCATCTCATCTCACTGACTCTTTTATCTCGATCACAATCTCTTGACTCATTCGGTCCACCTAGAACCATCCGGCACAATGCCGTTAGTTTAGAAGGTCTGTCAATATGTCTGCCGTATTTAAGTTGGTCTCGACATACCTAGACCTTCAAGGTTATAATAACCTGTGGAATACTTTAATTAATCTACCGTATCTGAAGCGACCTGGAATAATTTAAAGCTACCACCAGACTGACCTACCGTATCAAAAGCGGCCTGGGCTCAGCCCTCTTAATTAATCTACCGTATCAAAAGCGGCCTGGGATAATTAAGGCTATCACAAGACTCTGATTGACCTACCATATCAAAAGCGGCCTGGGCTCAATCCTTCTTAATTAACCTACCATATCTCAAGTGGCCTGGGATAATTAAGGTTACCCGTCCCGAGACATTCTCACAACATACATGCTAACCAACGACCCCTTTCCATACATGCCATCTCGACTATGCAAATGAGTAATTTATTCTCTTTCTTGTTTATATAGAGGTATCAGAGCGGGCGTACGACTTGTTCTTTCTTTACATATTTTCTTATAAAGGTATCAGAGTGATATAACTTAAATCTTTCTTTTCACATTTGTTTTGTAGACGGTATCAGAGTGGTTTCTTCTTATCATTATTTATCGATTAAATCAACTTATCTAATTCTCGCTTTCAAAGTCTATTTTCCTTTTCTTTATTAACAAGGTACAATGTACTTAGAATCATTGAATTAACATTCACGATCCAAATTATCAAGTCACATATGAGACAATAGGAAATTACATCAAAGAATGCTTTAATACACTTTTTCAGCTACCTGTACACAAGTGGGTCCACTTTGAAGCAATGCCCTTAAAAATGAGTAATAATTTTTATGGATAAAATACATATCAAATGAAAGGTCTTTGAGTCTAGTTTCCAACGCTTCGAACAGTGCGCGTTTTCGAGTTTTCTAGAGGGAGTTATGACCGTTTTAGTAAAAGTCGTCAGTGCTGAAACATGTCAATCGATTGACAAAAGTGTCAATCGATTGGATGACATGTCAATCGATTGGATGACATGTCAATCGATTGAATATGTTTCCAATCGATTGGTATCAGCAGTTTCTCCCCTGTTACGAGTTTGAAGTCTGTTTTTGACCCATTTCTCAATTCTGCTTCAACCAAGACATGTAATATATAGATTTTTTCGTTTTTTCGCAAGGATTATGAATACGCAGTCGGTTTTAACTAATTTCAATCGTAGCTCTCAGATTTCACGTAAAACCGAGAGGTGACAAAACTTTAAATCAACGGTACGTCGCGATACGGATGAATTAAGCCGTAGTATTCGAACCGCAGCTTACTGGGACTAAGATCTTTCATTTCCAATTTACAGAATTGAATTTCATTGAGTTTTACGGTACCGCTAATTTTGGACCTCCATGGCTATATATACATATATAGGCGTATATACTTACTTTCGATACCCCCGGCTTGTTCGTAATGACAAATACTACATTATGAGTGGGTTCGAGAGACTCACAGTGTCACACCCGTTCCAAAATTTCATAGTTTTATCATACATAATTGGAAAGTTGTGAGTATATCAATGTTATTTGATAATGGTGATGAGGTTGACTGTGAGTCAACGGTAAGGTGTCAATGAGGACACAGGAACATGGCAGTTCACATTTCATGAGCATGAGTAAATGGCATTTATATGATTTAAATGTTATTTGACTTTATCTGGTATTTGGGTGAATAGTAATTTTACCTGTGTTTGGTAAATTGTTGTAATCTTTGATATTGTTATATCATTTTGAGAACTATGGTGAGAACGTGAGTGTTACGCGATTAAAAAGGTAGGTTGTTTAGAGATTCCACATAACTTAGTTTTCGGACGTTATTTTGGACCCAAACGAAACTTAGTCGGAAACTTTTGAAATTTATAGTTTTGACTCGTAAAGGCATAAAATGGACGTGTGCGAAGTTTCATGGGTTAATGAGAAGTTTTGAGAAACTTACGGGGAGGTAAACTTAATTTCTAGAATGTGTGTCTATATATAGGTGAGGATGAGAATTCATTCTCATCCAAAACCCACAAATATCTAGAGAGAGGAGAGAGAAAGGAGATTTGTTTTCTTCGGGCTTTGCGACGCCGATCGACGACCGTTCGTCTGTCAGATTTTCTCCAGATTTCAGATTTGAACTCGTGGAGGTAAGACCTACGTTTTGATACTACTTAGGCCATGTTTGGCTAATTTTTGTAAAAATATTAATTCTAGACTTTTGGGAAAAATCAGGTAAAACTCGTAGGAATCGCGTATAATTTGAAACCCGACGATTATTTAGCCCCCTAGACGATCCTTCAAAGTTTGAAGAGATTCGCACGAGGTATGAATTCTAGATCTATGAAATATATGGATTTTCATGTTTTGGACATCACTTTTGATATTCTTGGATCCGGGCGAAATTCATGTGTTAGTTAGGCCCGTTAATTATGCACGTGAAATTATGATAAAAGCACGTATAACTGTTTATGTGAGCATGTTATGTGTCTACTTGGGTCAAAGGGGAGTTTGGTGCAAATTCATGCCGGAGTAAGCTTCTCGATGTTTGAGAATTTTGGTAGCGACGGCTACTGTGCATGGTTGTAGGCTTGGACTTGCCATGGCACTTGTGGGATGTAATGGTTGTAGGCTTGAACTTGCCATTGACATCGCGGTTTAAGGCTTGGACTTGCCGCTACCGGATGAATGCGTACCACTCACCCTAGAGACTATTTTTATGTGTTTTAGATGCTTAAACCATGAACTGTCATATAAGCATACATTTAGAATTGTACGCTCAGCATATAGCTGAGCAGTGGAGATGTACTCCATTGCAGGTAAGAAGAAAGACAAGAAGAAGTGTGTTGAGTGAGGCCGATGAACGCCGGGGAATCTCCTTGTATATGTTTTTGTGTTTAAATCCTAAACTTGTATAAGGATGGGGTATTGTAATAATGTGTTGTAATAGAACCATAGATTCGTTTCATAGTATTGTAATCTTGTGTTGGAACGTCTGTAGTTAATTCTGGCATGTTGGAATTGGTGTTGGTTGCGTTTGTTGTTGGTATTGAGTAGTAGGACTTGTTAAATTTCATCACAGGGCTGCCCAGCAGGGGAGCAGTCGACTGGACCCAGGGTCAGTCGACTGGTTCTCGTGGGTTTGAGACACTGAAAGTGAATAGTAAGAAAAGCAGTCGACTGGACCCTTTGGACAGTCGACTGGACACTGTAGATTTTGGCCACTGCTTCTAAAAATGGAAAAGCAGTCGACTGGGTCCCCAGATCAGTCGACTGGACCCCTTGTAATATGTTGCAATTTGTGGTTCTGCTTAGTGCCGTCGACTGGAGACCTTGGTCAGTCGCCTGTGCAGTCGACTAGGTTCTCTGATCAGTCGACTGGACCTTTGTTAAGTATTTTAGGTTGTGGGTTCTGCTAAGTGCAGTCGACTGGACCCTAGGTACAGTCGACTGAACCTCTGTTTTAAAAAATGATTCTTTTGAACGTGTTTTCAATTGGCCAAATCTTTTTATAACTCCGATTTCAACGGACTTTCAACATAAAGGGAATGTTTCCTAAAGTTTTAAATACCCGGGTTGTTTTAAAAGTTTCTTTCCGCTGCGTATAATTATATTGGTGTTTGGATGAGCCTTGGTGGCGTGCCACGTGTCCTATTTCCACGCGTAGTGGGATGGGTCGTGACATTTATTGGTATCAGAGCTATAGGTAACAAAACTTTGGGAACGTTCGACGACGAGTGGAGTGTTGAGTGAATTGTCACATGTTCTAGAATACATCCACATATTGTAGAGATGTTTGATGCATATGGTATGTTGTTATACATACATGATTATGTTATTGTCATACATGCATAGTATTTATGCATTTGTGAATCGGTGGACTCGTACGGAAGTAGAGCAGTGTGATGAGATGAGGCTTACCGTGCATTATCTTAGATCTTGTGAAGGGAGAAATAGTATATTGGTGGTGAGGAACCATTGGATTTCTAAATGAAAACTGAAATGATTATGATCGAATCGTTTGATGTATTCAATGATAGTGACGAGTGTCCATTGGGGGATTTAACCGAGAACAAAGTCAAGTAGCGAACGTCAGAAGAGATTTCTGTATAGTTCACCTAGAGAATGAAAGTGATGGTTCGTAACCAAGTTGTGGGATTGAGATTAATTGATAAAAGTTCTGGTTCTGATATGGGTTAGACGTCATGACGTGAGGGAATAAAAATGAACAGTTGGGTTTTGTCATATGGGTTTTGTGATGGAAAGATAGTCCAGCAATATGTATTGCTAGCGTATGGGGTCGGTGAGGAATCTCTCACTTTATCTTACGGTGGTAACCTACGGCACGATCGTGCGAGGTTATCTTATGGGGTATTTTTCGACATATACGGTGTATGGTTTGTCTTACGGTATATACAGGGTATGTCGGGTAGTTGAAGAATCTTTCAACTTATTGTGCGGTATATGGTATGTATTGGATGGTTGAGGAATCTCTCAACCTATCTTACGGTAGGTATTGGACGGTTGAGGAATCTCTCAACCTATCTTGTGGAATGTAGTGGGGATTGGACAATATCTCTACGGGTTATCAGTATTGTGGTTGTTGAGGAATCTCTCTCAACTAAACCTGGTTTCAAATAGTCGTAGCGCTATAACAGATGCAGATGCAGTGTAGGATTTGTAACAAATGCTATTGAGTTAATAGTATAAAGGAAATTGTTGGGATTTGAAGGTTGACCTAAGACGCGAATTATGAATGAAAATAATAGAGTATGAGTGAACAGTTTGAGCCTATAGATAGTCGAAAGTTATCTAATGAGATGAGGAGACTTCTAGAGTGGTTTCCTAGACTCGATGGTTATGCCGTAGAAATGCAACGATGAGGATAATGACTGATGTCGAAGAACGATATAGGCCGGAGGAGAAATTGTAGAGGTTTTGGTGAGAAACAAATGAATGGACATGCATAATAATGAAATTTCGTTGGTGTTTCGAGACGGTTCCCCAAAGGAAATGGAATAAAGAAAGAAATAATAGGTGAAGGAAATTGATCAAGAGGGGCAGAAGTTCAGAGGAATCAAATTGATAATTTGATAACATAGGGATAAGAGGATCTTGATAGAGAAATTCCATGGAAAGGTTGATGGAGAGTAAATGGACAAAAATGCAAAGTAATAAGATTCCCTGATGTTTTGCCGGGGGTTGTCGGAAGAGATAGAATAAAGGGAGTAAGATTAGGAGACCGGGAATAAAAGATAAGTGTGAATTATGGAACGTGATGAGAAACTCAGAGAAATCGATTGGAATTTGGATATCATGGGGATGAGAGTACTTTGATCAGAAGCTTGTTGTGAAGGTGGTTACCACAAAGGGGTGAAGTACAGGCGATGTCAAACCTGGACTTTTAACGTATTTTCAAAATAAAATGAAAAATCTTTCCTTTGAATGTTTTTAAAATATCGTTGAATATTTAACACAAGATACTATCAGCAGGACGCTAGAGTACAACGGGTATTACGATACTGAACAAGAGCGGTTGTGGGAACGATAGACAAGTAGGGAGACTTTGGGTAAGTCAACGTAGAGAAGTTAAAATATGAATCGAGGAAATAAAGCTTTAATGAGTAAATGAACGGGGACAGTTGTGTGGAATGAAGACTTGGTAGTACGTTGAGTACGTTATCAGATATGATAGCGGGAATGTGAGGCTAATAGAGTACAGTACTGGATGCAATGGGAAGCTATCTCAGTGTCCTGGATTCCATAAAGGTTGGAGAGTTTTGAGAATGTCGATTGTCACCCTAAGAAAATTTTAAAGTGTTTAAATTGTTTTAAAATAAAACTTTCGTTAAGCAAGAAAATTTGTTTTAAATACTTGTGATTAGGTATCAAGTAGACCTTGGAAGATGGGTATCGTGAAAGGATATGGTATGCTTAGTGTTTGGGACATAATGGTGGTTGTCAAATGAATGAGTTCTATGTGAGCAGATTCTGAATTTAGAAATTCTAACGGAGTTGGTGAAAGGTCGTGTACCTAAAGTTGGCTAATGGGAAGTTATGACTTTAAAAGAGTAGTCGTGAATATTGTTCCAAAGGGAGCTCGACTTTGATTGAAGTATTGGAGTAACCTGAGGTAATGAATGATTTGAGGCTTTGATCAATCAAGAACTTGATGAGATTCGCAGGTGTGAAGCACTTGAAAGATGACAGTTAGAAATCGTTTGGCATTGGTGACCAGAGTGAGAATTTACCTTGGGATATTGTCGTGAAAGGTAGGTGAATTGGAAATCGATATAGAAATTATTGAACACAGTGATGCTATAATATTTTGTGGGAAGATTTAATTACCGGCTTATCCTCAGATTGTATGTGGGGATTGTATTAATGCTGTTAGCAATAGGTTATTCCAGAATAATGGATGGGAGACCCGGATAGTATAAATAAAGGACTAGAGAGTTTAAATTGGAAATTGAGTCAGATTCGACTACGGTTATGAAACATTGGATGTCGAAATAAGGTATGGTGCCTTGATGAAGTTATACGAAGAATATATGCTTAGTGTGAACGGTTGTCAGGAACTCGGTGAGAGTTGAGATACAGAAGTGTGATCGATATGGATTTGTGCTAAGGTGAAAGGGAAACACCAGAGACGTATAGAGTTGTAAACTACATAAACGGTAGTGGATCTACCTGGACGGATATGAGAATGGACTACATTGCAGTTGAGATCTTCGGAAGAAAAGTGATTGGCTCAGAGTGTGAGTACACTAGTTAAACATGATGGATTGTGAATGATCAACGAATTATGACAGAAACAGGGTATGTTCTGAACAAGAGGATATGTTTGATAAACTATGTGGTACGTGCATGATTGGCCAAGTCAAATTTTGATTAGCAATGCTATTCGTTACGATGGATATTGGGGTGGCGGTGTTGAGAAAGAGATGAGGTATTATGTGAGATTTTAAATCAGTTTGTTTTAAATCATAAATGATAAATGTATTTGACTTTATTAAATGTTTTAAATGGAACGTATAAAGTAAAATATCCTACGTTAATTGACGATAGTTCGAGTACAAACTTGGGAGCAATGAACGACGAATGTGTTTGACCTCACTGTAAGTGATTGGGACATGTGTAGACTCGAACGAGTGAACTGGTGTGAAATTTCCAATAGAGAATTTGATTGATACCTTACGAGGCACAAGTGATGGGAGTATAGTATGAGGTTGGTAAAACCGGAATGGAATGATAAGTATTATGAAAAATAGAGAGGATATTAGTGCGACGCACTACCGACTAAGTGTTATTCATTGAATTGATGTTATTGTGATATGGCGTTCTGGGGAAGAAAGAGTGTGATTGATAAGAACTTGGAAGTCGTTTGAAATGCGTATAGTGCTACAAGTGGTTGGGGATTGGCAGAGTAAGGGATTGAATCCATAGTATGTGAAACAATTGATTGAAGCATTGACTTATCGACGTGGTATATATGTATGATCGTGCTCAATTGTGGTTCACTTCGGGATGAAGAATCGTATATGATTGTGCACCAGCTAAGACGTGTTGTCAACGACTTGTAGTCGAAAAGCAAGACAGGTGAATGAGAGATGAGTTATTTCCTTGGGTTGAGTATTGTAATGAAACTTTTGACTTCTGGAAGTGAAATGTGACACGTACAATGAAATGATATGTGAGCTGACGTTGCGATGTCGTGAGGTGAGTTAATGTCATGATTGACAATTGGGTAAGTTTTACTCAGGTATTGATATTCTTATCTATCGAGATGCTTCGAAGTATTGCTAGGATTCTGTTTGAATCTCCTATCAGGTTGAGATGGAGGCTTTGAGGATTTATTTTCCTTAAGAGCCTGAGGATTTATTTTCCTCGTGAGACTGTGACTCCTCAGTAACGTGATTGGTTTGTGTGTGAGGCAAATGTTTGATGTACTTGTGTGAAGTCTTGGTGACTTGAGAAGATGGTATAAGTTTGGGGACAAACTTCCTTTTTGGAGGGGAGAGTTGTCACACCCGTTCCAAAATTTCATAGTTTTATCATACATAATTGGAAAGTTGTGAGTATATCAATGTTATTTGATAATGGTGATGAGGTTGACTGTGAGTCAACGGTAAGGTGTCAATGAGGACACAGGAACATGGCAGTTCACATTTCATGAGCATGAGTAAATGGCATTTATATGATTTAAATGTTATTTGACTTTATCTGGTATTTGGGTGAATAGTAATTTTACCTGTGTTTGGTAAATTGTTGTAATCTTTGATATTGTTATATCATTTTGAGAACTGTGTTGAGAACATGAGTGTTACGCGATTAAAAAGGTAGGTTGTTTAGAGATTCCACATAACTTAGTTTTCGGACGTTATTTTGGACCCAAACGAAACTTAGTCGGAAACTTTTGAAATTTATAGTTTTGACTCTTAAAGGCATAAAAATGGACGTGTGCGAAGTTTCATGGGTTAATGAGAAGTTTTGAGAAACTTACGGGGAGGTAAACTTAATTTCTAGAATGTGTGTCTATATATAGGTGAGGATGAGAATTCATTCTCATCCAAAACCCACAAATATCTAGAGAGAGGAGAGAGAAAGGAGATTTGTTTTCTTCGGGCTTTGCGACGCCGATCGACGACCGTTCGTCTGTCAGATTTTCTCCAGATTTCAGATTTGAACTCGTGGAGGTAAGACCTACGTTTTGATACTACTTAGGCCATGTTTGGCTAATTTTTGTAAAAATATTAATTCTAGACTTTTGGGAAAAATCAGGTAAAACTCGTAGGAATCGCGTATAATTTGAAACCCGACGATTATTTAGCCCCCTAGACGATCCTTCAAAGTTTGAAGAGATTCGCACGAGGTATGAATTCTAGATCTATGAAATATATGGATTTTCATGTTTTGGACATCACTTTTGATATTCTTGGATCCGGGCGAAATTCATGTGTTAGTTAGGCCCGTTAATTATGCACGTGAAATTATGATAAAAGCACGTATAACTGTTTATGTGAGCATGTTATGTGTCTACTTGGGTCAAAGGGGAGTTTGGTGCAAATTCATGCCGGAGTAAGCTTCTCGATGTTTGAGAATTTTGGTAGCGACGGCTACTGTGCATGGTTGTAGGCTTGGACTTGCCATGGCACTTGTGGGATGTAATGGTTGTAGGCTTGGACTTGCCATTGACATCGCGGTTTAAGGCTTGGACTTGCCGCTACTGGATGAATGCGTACCACTCACCCTAGAGACTATTTTTATGTGTTTTAGATGCTTAAACCATGAACTGTCATATAAGCATACATTTAGAATTGTACGCTCAGCATATAGCTGAGCAGTGGAGATGTACTCCATTGCAGGTAAGAAGAAAGACAAGAAGAAGTGTGTTGAGTGAGGCCGATGAACGCCGGGGAATCTCCTTGTATATGTTTTTGTGTTTAAATCCTAAACTTGTATAAGGATGGGGTATTGTAATAATGTGTTGTAATAGAACCATAGATTCGTTTCATAGTATTGTAATCTTGTGTTGGAACGTCTGTAGTTAATTCTGGCATGTTGGAATTGGTGTTGGTTGCGTTTGTTGTTGGTATTGAGTAGTAGGACTTGTTTAATTTCATCACAGGGCTGCCCAGCAGGGGAGCAGTCGACTGGACCCAGGGTCAGTCGACTGGTTCTCGTGGGTTTGAGACACTGAAAGTGAATAGTAAGAAAAGCAGTCGACTGGACCCTTTGGACAGTCGACTGGACACTGTAGATTTTGGCCACTGCTTCTAAAAATGGAAAAGCAGTCGACTGGGTCCCCAGATCAGTCGACTGGACCCCTTGTAATATGTTGCAATTTGTGGTTCTGCTTAGTGCCGTCGACTGGAGACCTTGGTCAGTCGCCTGTGCAGTCGACTGGATTCTCTGATCAGTCGACTGGACCTTTGTTAAGTATTTTAGGTTGTGGGTTCTGCTAAGTGCAGTCGACTGGACCCTAGGTACAGTCGACTGAACCTCTGTTTTCAAAAATGATTCTTTTGAACGTGTTTTCAATTGGCCAAATCTTTTTATAACTCCGATTTCAACGGACTTTCAACATAAAGGGAATGTTTCCTAAAGTTTTAAATACCCGGGTTGTTTTAAAAGTTTCTTTCCGCTGCGTATAATTATATTGGTGTTTGGATGAGCCTTGGTGGCGTGCCACGTGTCCTATTTCCACGCGTAGTGGGATGGGTCGTGACACACAGTGTGCTAGATTGAGCTGTGTGACTTGCCGAAGAAAGACGGAAATTCCGAAATATAAGCTTAGAGCTCCAACAATGGCTATGGAGCTTACTGTGATGTTCTAGCTTCTGTATTTCCTTCTTTCGTCCGATTTTCAGAATGTATAAGTGACTGAATGCTTGTAATTTGAGAGAGGAAGAGAGTAATGGAAAATGGGTGTGTATGAATGTATATATATCCGAGAGAGAGTGTGTGTGTGAAATGCTTATGCTTGCAATTGTGTGTGTGTGTAGTATGTATGTGTGTTTATGTAGGGAGAGCTCAATCAATGAGCTGTGCAAGTTGCAAAACATATGAGTGAATATAGATAACACTGTTATATGAGTTTGATTGATGCAGTCAATCAGCTCATAACAATAATTCAGTTGGTTCGTTTAATCAGTTTGGTTCAGTTAGTCCAGTTAGGTTGGTCCGTGTAGTCTAGGAAAATACCCCAAATAAATATTAGGGACCAAAAATGTAAACAACGTCATTAATATTTTATTACTAGTTTCAATCACAATTTATAGGGTAACTTAGGGGCGCAGTCTTAAGCAAAATTAGTTCAAATGAAATTACTAACGGGTCACAAAATTAAAGTCATGTAATTATAGTAAATCAACATAAGTATTTTTCATTTATGGAATTAATACTACAATTAAAAATAACACATAACAGCAAAGTAAAATGGCATTGTATTAATAACTAATAACATGAGTATTATTTAATAATTAGAAAAATACCCCAACTAAAAATTGACAATTAGTAAATAAATAAAAACTAACATCTCTTATTTATTATTAGGGGCGCGAAAATACAGGTTGCTACAATAGTTCTCCTCATCATAACCTAGACGTAAAAAGTCCAGGGCAGGGAAGGAACCGGGTGGGTCCTACAAAGCATTAAGATTACATAGAGCATTGATCAATAAGTTTACTAAAATCGGGGGCATAATGGTAATTGTGCCGGGTGGGTTCCTAAACCTCAACATGATGATCTAGACATCATTCTGAGTCTAACGCCATTGACTAGACTCAAATCGGAGTCCGTCGCAGAAAAGGCTGGGTTTTCTATACCAGTTTGGGCCCTAAAGATAAGCTGTATTTTTGACCGTGTCAAAAGGTCACCAAACTTTAAGGGAATATTCTAGACATAAATCTAAGACTCTCGGAACTGACCGCGTATTTTTCTGAGCTACGGTTTATTTATTACGAATTTTCGAAGTTTAAATCGTCTAATAATAGACTGCGGGGTCCCATAATTATAAAATATAGTTTAGAGAAACATATGACCCTTATAAATATTTTTATTAAATACTAGGCCTTAAAATAGGCTAAGGGTATTTATCTCATAATTTTCGGGACTCGTTTGGTATTTTAAATAATTAAAATACAACCAAACGGATACTTTATAAGTAATTAATAATTATTAAAAATATTAAAGCTAGGGTCTTGTAAATAATATTTTACAATATAGAGGTACTAGACCTTAGGAAAATTTAATATAATTTTTCTATACTTAAAAAGGGTCATTAGGTATTTATTACCTAATTATTTAAAATATTTACTTATTATTTATTTAAATCAATAAATAATAAGTATATAATAAAATGATAATTTCATATTTTCATAATATAAGAATATTATAAAAATAATATTACAATTTATTAAAATATAACTTATAGCATTATTGAAATTATTTTTGATATTTAAAACAATTTAAAATCATTTATAATTATTTACATATATTTATTGATACCAAATATATTATAAATAACATATTTATATACTAATCTTGATTTAATATATACTAACCTTAGTTAATATATATTAATAATTACTAAAACAGTTTATTAAAATATTAATTAGAATTAACAGGATACTTAATAATATAAAACAGGTTAATGAAACCTTAATTAAGATTAACAGAATAATAAAGAATATAAAATAAACTAATTGGTTATTAATCTAAACCCGCGGTTAACCCATATTCGGCCCGGTTAAACGGACTATCCGTTTAGACTAACTAGGCGATCCAACTTAAAAGATCCGACCCAAAACCATTAACAATTGTTATAACCCAAACCCGAAACCATCTACACACTCATAGTGAACCGACCCAACCCGAAACCCAACCCGATCCATGGGTAAACGATATAATCCGGTCCTATTTGGGTCTTGTCTTCTCCGGCGAACCTATGTCGCCGCCGGCGGGCCCGTTTTGGCCGGAACTCTTCAAATGCTCATAACTTGCTCGTTTCTTTATGTAAATGGTTCAAACCAACGGGAAAATGATCGGTTTGGGACCCTCTATCACATAGTGTGAGCTGGGTTCACGGCTTATCCGTTTTATGGTCCTACGAATCGATTATTCTTTCTCGGTTTCTAAGGAATAATGCTATGCATGGCCTACCAAACAAGCCTTAAACCAAAAGCTGCTTCTAGGGGGTCTCTCAGGGGTCAAGGGGGTCTGACTGGTATAACAAGAATGGGGTTTGGTCATGTTTCAAAATTAAAGCTCCGGTGAGGGGCTCTAATGGCGATTCTGCCATTACCAGAGCCTAAGGC
This sequence comes from Hydrangea macrophylla, assembly GCA_033977485.1. Taxonomy (NCBI): domain Eukaryota; kingdom Viridiplantae; phylum Streptophyta; class Magnoliopsida; order Cornales; family Hydrangeaceae; genus Hydrangea; species Hydrangea macrophylla. The sequence goes on along the minus strand of CM066990.1, from coordinate 2,598,801 downwards.
TCTGTTTGGGTGTGCGTGTATGGGTCTGTGACTATGTGTGAGGTGCCTAAAACATTCAAGAATAACATAAGGGGGTGTAGGGTCTTATACCAGTGATCTCGGGTCTCTCTCTCTCCTCTGCTTCTCCGGCGAGCTCCCTCTCTCTCTCTGCGCCTTCTCCCTTCCGGCATATGAGTGGGTGTATAAGTAGGTGGTGAGACAGAGAGAACAAAATGTGAGTGTGTGTGTGTGCTTTGAGTGTAAAGGCAAGGAGAGGGCAAGGCAGTGTGTGGGAGTATTTCTCTTGCTCTCAACAGTGTTCCTCATATATACACAATGTACACTCATATAATATGTATCGGGTATTGACATGCACAGATACATATGTGCAGATTTACAATCTGTTTGGGGATCTTAGTGAGAGATTGAGAGTGATTGAGAGGGAGTGATTTAATTGGTATCTTAGGAAATGAAGCCGGCGGTTTTGGGTGGTAGAGGGTAGAGTCTGGTGGTTTAAAGGGGTTAGTTTGGATAAGCTAGATACCCAAGGGGTAATAGGGAGTGGGTAGTACCTTAGGCCATTTAGGGAAGATTCCAATTGTACTCATGTTTCCAAATTTGCAGGGATAGTCGTCGCTTAGGAATACGTGCCGGGCAGTCTAGTTTTGATACAGATTTTACAGTTTTACGTGAAAAGTCAGTCCGGGTTCGCAACTTGCAGTCTAAGTTATTAATAAATAATTACGACAGCGTGTTAATCAGGTTCTGGAATTACGAAATTTAAAACACTGGAATAATACGAATAAAACTACGGGGACTCGTTTTATTCATGAAGAAATTTTACGGGTATTACAGTTTGGGCTTGGGTCGACTTCCATTTTTGCGGCCCACAACTCGCCCCATAGCCTAACTCGTCTAATCTACTCGACTCCCGCCTAGCGGACCCACCCCACCCCACCCCACCTCGCCAACCTGCGAATAAAATATTTTTATGTAATTGTTTTCAAATAAACTGTTTTTTTTAGTAAAATGTGTTATTCAATTGTTTTAATTAGAAAATAACAAAAGTCTCTTTTAAAAATTGTTTTCAAATATTTTTGTAACAAGCTAATTTTATTTAATTGTTTTTGAATAAAAACTTTTTTTAAACTATTTTATTAGAAAATAAAGAAACTTTTTTTTTTTTTTTACTGTTTTCTGATAAAGTTTACATAAATTGTTTGGTAGTACTATTTTTAGTAGGAGTAATATTTTTTAATAAAGAGTTTTTAGATAGAATTTTTTAAAAGCTATTTTCTAACTAATTTTTGAATGAACGGTTTCTTAAGAAATTATTTTTATTGAAACTAAAAACAGGTTTTTAAATTAACCTTGGGCCAACTCACAGGGGTAATACGTCAACTAATTTGCGAGTTAGTCATCCGTCTTATCTCACTCCGTTGACTCATGAATTAGTCGAAAATTACCCGAAATACCTTAGCAACTCAATTCGGCTGTCTGATGACTCGCCAAAATTTGCACAACCGCGTATGAGCGGCAAACTTTTAATGGGAGTCTGTACACTACACGTGGCTGCGTCACAGAATTTTCCAAACGATTGTCTAGTGTGCTCGCACGCGCGCGCTCTTTTTTGTAATTCGTGAGATGTGGGGACCACAGTCCAACATACCCACAAGTCACAACCGAGCAGTGTTTGGCATTGAACAAAGCATTCCCAGAGTGATTCACGCGATGATAATAGGGGCGAGTGAGAGAAAAAGCGAGTGGAAGGTCTCTCTCTCTCCAAAACCCTAATCAGCGAAATTGGGGAAAAGACAGTCCACTCGCTGAACCCCCTCGCGTGGATTTGCAGCGGCGGATCTCTAAGAGAGAAAGTGTTTGTGCTAGTCGCTCATCAATTACAAGGTTCCCTCCAAACCCACCTTCCTCTCTCTCTCTCTCTCAAACTCTCTCCTTCTGTCCATTTCTTTCTCATTTCTTTGGACGCTGGAGTCAATTTCTTTAATCTGCATGTTGTTCTGGATATGTATATGTATATATATATATATATATATATCAACCAGTCTTCTACACCTGCATATCTGTGCTATGCGCACTCTATCTTACAGAAGCTTTTTTTACTTTTAGGAAAAAAAAAAGAAGAAGAGAGGATGATATATTGATATCAGGGAGGGCTAAAGCCAGCGGTTAAGATTAAAAAAAAAAAAAAAAAAAAAGTCTTTGGTGGTTACGACTTATGAATCTATGATGATGACTGGACTACTCTTAGAGATGTATTTATAATTTTATATATGCATATGTTATCACCAAAATATGAGGTAGGGTGTAATTTTGAACTAGTATAACCATATGTCTTATATGGAAGAAAGATTGGCTTCTAAATCCCAACTCTATGTTGTTGGACTTGGCCGTTTTTCCTTTCGGATGTACAGCAATTGTACTCCTTCATATTTCTGACAATTTTCGAAAATTAGATTACCTAAAGCAAAAAATAGCTGATTACATTCCAGATAGTTTGTCTATTGTCTGAAACTTTGGCTGATTGCAAATAATTTTGGTAGTAATGCAGCTTTGATCTTTATAATTTGATGATACTCAACATGGATCGTCATATATAATATATATATATAGAATGAGCGCTACTGCAGTATTCAGTGCTTATTTTGAATCTCGAGATGGCCAAGTCGGGTTCTTTGATATTTATACTCCCTAGATACTTGTTTGACCGCTAGATTAGAATTCTCCAATATTTTAGAGAGGTAATCTTTAAGCTATGTGCAGCCATAAGTTCCTACATGAATGACTGTTGACTCCACTTCATTGTTCGAACGATATAAGTCCAGCTTGTGCGAACCTTTTCTGATGTGAGAACAATGCCAGCACTACCTCCTTTGGAAGTTGAAAAGCAATCAAAACTTATGGTCATTCTCTGTTATAACGTTGCACTAAAGTCACGTCCAAGAAGTTCTTCATAAGTTGCTCATAACCACCACTACAGAAGTGGGAGAGTAAATCTACCAACGCCAAGTTTCTTGATAGCTTTGGGAAGTGCACTAGTGATCTCAAACTCTGCTAAATATAGCAATCAATGAGCTATTCTACCATACAACTGCTCTTGTTAGCGAGTGTTTGGTGTTCAGCAAGTGTCTCTTCAAATCACGCCTTGTCACCATCTGCACTGTGTTTGGCCAGGAGATGGTGCCTTAGTTTATGCGCATCAAAGATTAGGGCTAAAAGATTGTGCTCCAGCACATATTATCTTACTTCAAGTCACTGTTGATTATGCTAGTTTATCACATGGGCTTCTCCAATCACTCCACCTTGGTTCTTATTACAGAACGCTTTCAAAACATAATATGCATGTCTTAGAGTTACCTTACCCACAACATCAACTTAATATGCACAATGTCAACATTCTCTCTTACTTTTCCCCATTCTCTTTCTCGTTCCTCTTTGCCTTCGCCTTCGCCTTAAGCACATGAGCTTAAAAGCTCAATGATAAACAATAATCATTAATATGAATTTAAGGATTGCAAGTTCACGTAGAAGCATTTTATATGCTCATGTTGTAACAATCAATTTGTCTCCACGGTGACTACCTTTGCATGCTTCAACTCATGCTCCCAAGGCATGTTCAAATGAACATTTGTGTCATGTAAACACACTCTCATTAGAGGGTTTTCAATTCTCCTTCATTGAGTTCATCAATTTGTCTGAGATATCATACACAAAACAATCTCATGTATCTTGACAATAAGTCAACTATTGAACATATATCTGAGATTCAACTCAAGATTAGAGTTACTCACCTGATTAAAGGTTCAAGAACATCACTATTTGTTTCTCCTTAATATCGTACAAATTTATTCAATGTTTGTGAACATAAGCAGCATAAGTTCTCCATTTAAACTCACTAATTCCCAATGGAAATCAAATTAAACCATGTAGTAATCTTATACTTACCCTTAGCAAGCTAAATCAAGCTTCAATTTTGGGTGAAAATCTCTCTAGCACCTTTTGCCCCTTGATTTTCTCTCTTCTTGTTCTTCCCTAATTCACCTACTAGCTTGTGTAGAGAAAGCACCCCTACACTTCTCCTTCCTAGTTGCATAAGGCCACCAACTTAGCCACGTCTCACACATCTATTGCTTTGGTTGTATGAGAACACACCTTGCTTAACCATCTTAACTAAATGCAATTAATCTAATTTATCTTTTGATTAGCAAAGTCCACCAAAGTCTAGAAATTAAGACACCTTAATTGCATCTTCACCTACTTTACTTTCACCTATTATAAGTTAGCTCCTCAACTTCTTGTGAATTATTGGTTACCGTACTAGTTATGAATATGTTTTATTTATTTCCTATCATTCATACCCTTTTTAGCAATCAAACTAAATTTCTCAAACATATACTCCCTCCATCCCATTTTATGTGTCCATCTTTGTTTTTTTGGATGTCCCAAAACTAATGTTCATTATGATAATTTTGTATCTACTTTCCGAACTTATCCTTATTGATTTTGAAAATGCCCAACAAAAAGTAAAAGGGAACAAAAAACAAGTAGGGGTAAATTTGGAACAATTGCATTTATTTCAAGCAATGATTATGTTCCCTTAAACATTTGGTATCCCAAAGATGGACACATAAAATGGGACGGAGGGAGTATCAAACATGCAAGCAATAGCATATATTTCAGGTCTTGTAAATCATGCAGGAGAATACTTATTCATCACTTAAATGAGACTTCATTATTATCTTTCTCTTTCATCCATTCAAATTCCATTCTTATGATGGAATTCTTTCTTGTGTTCCTTCTTGGGATGCTTCCAACTCTTAATGAGTCATTGTTGAGAATATTTTGTTTATTATTATTTCTCTTAGGATATTAATTGTTAGTGTGTCTGTTTGTAATATTTTATTTCTTCTTTTTATTGTTAACATAAAAAGGGTTAGATGATTTGTCTAACTCTAAGCTTGGAAATATTGGTTTCTGCATGGTATTAGAGCCATGGATGCAAACCCTAATCCAACCACTATCCGCCCTACTGTAGCCATCACCACCCACCACCTACCCATCGCCTGACCACCACCACCCAACCACTGCCCACAAACACTTCCCACCCTGCGCCGCTGCCCACAACACCTTCCCCATCCTTCGGCTATCCACCAACCACCTAGTCGCAGCCCCACATCGCCGAAACACCTGCGCAGCCCACCATACCATCACCCTAGACCCTGCGACACCACCATACACCCACCCTAGACCTGCGACACACCCTTACCTACCCTGGGCTGATTCGCTGCAACTATTTTGATTTATTTTTGGTGATTGTTATGTCCTTTATGGAAACTTGATCTTTTGTGAGTTCCATCTTCTCCATTTTCCTTCAATTTTGTTGGGTTTTCCTTCATATCCGGATCAATGGCTAATCCGACCAAATCGGAAGCTTCTGCACCAACCACAATTCATACAGTGGTTGTTCCTTTGGATTCCAACCTTAAAATTACTCCCACTCCCTTCGATGGCCAAAATTATCTGAAGTGATCATAGGCAGTGGAATTGTATCTGAAGGTATGTGGGAAGATGGGCCACCTTGATGGGCGCGTGACAATCTTTGTTTCTACTTTCTACTGAACCAGGCTGTGATAAGTGGGAGATTGAGAACTCCGTTATCATGGCATGGCATATTAGTTTTATGGTCCTTGAAATTGGTGAGAACTTCTACTGCATGAAGACTGCTAAGGCAATCTGGGACACTGTTATCTCCACTTTCTCTCGACGGGGCAACTATGCACATGGGTTTGAGTTGCTTCGTTCCATTGACCGTTCGGAATAGGGTGACATGACTGTCACCAAATATTTTCAGTTTCTTACCACCAATTGGGATCGTGTTGATCATCTTCAAGTCTATCAGCCTGTGTGTTACTGATGCAGAGGGATATCGGAAACTACTCGAGAAACAGAGAGTCTTTAAATTCCTTCAGGGACTTCATCCCGACTACGACGCAGTTCGTAGTCGGGTACTTGGGATGGATACTCTTCCCATCCTTCAGGAAGCCTTTGCTCATGTCCAGAATGAGGAGAGCTGTTGTTTTGTTATGCTTCCTTCTGCATCTACCGAGAGGTCTGCCTTAGTTTCTGCCTATGTTACTCGGACTTTGCTAAAGGGGTGTTATATCCGTGTCGACGCGGGTACGACACGGATCCCGACACGTGATGCGTGTCAGACGTGGTTCCTAGCTTGCTGGACGTGGATCACCGAAATTTATCTCATTCCGACCAAAGAGAAAGAACAAGAAGGACAGTTGTTGCCTTGTCGGAGCAGATCATTGGAGATCTGAATGCTTCTCCGTGGAACGAGTGTCGCAGGCAAGGAGGGAGAGAGAGAGAGAGAGGCGCTGGTTATGAAATACTAAACTCCTTCTTTTTCTTCTCCTTCTTTGTCTTCGTCTTCTTTCTTCTTCTTCTTCTTCTTCAGCTTCGTCTTCTCTGATCTTGTTCTGCTTCTTTTCTTCTTTTTTAGTATTTCTTTTTCTTCGTTCTGTTTTTGGTCTCAGAGTCTTTGTTTTTTGGTTAAGGGGTCTGAAGTCTAATTAACTACTATTGACTCCAAAAAAATAAATAGATACACTTTACAGTTGTATTCTATAGTAACTAAATTAAATATTATATATACAATAAAAAAGTTGTATACTCAGAATACTTAAGAAGAAAAGACAAATGTGGACTATGTAACTAAGATACTTGAAAAGGAATTACTTCTTTGTAAATAGATTAGAACTAGTCATTTATCTTAAATATTTACAGATAGTACCCAAATTTGTTTTTATTTCTAAAAGACTAAAAGTCAAAAATAATAATAAATTTGAAAATATCACATGCCCCTCAACTTTATTTAACTTCTCTCAGTATTAAATTTATAGTATTTAATTAACATAGACGTATCTCCGTACCCGTACCCAATTTTTGGATCCTTTGTGGCTGAGTCTCCTTGTCCTAAAAGTTCGGAATCTACCGAGTCTGACTCACGCCTGCACCCGACGCTTATGCCCGAGTTTGGGTAACATAGATTTCTGCTCCACCTAGAGATGGGACCCAACAGCCGGCTTCTTCCGATCGATCTGTTGTGATTTGTGACTACAATTTTAAGCCTCATCATACTCGGGCCAAGTGCTGGAGCCTCCATGGCAAACCACCTGGTAGTCGAGGAGGTCGTGGAAGCCGAAGAGGGGGTCGTGGAGGTCGTTCTGGTGGCTGTGGATAGGCTGCCTGTGCACATCATTCTGCCGTTTCTGAGCCTACTGCTTTGCCACCGAATTTGAGACTCTCAAACAATCGATGGCCAGGTGTGTTACTCCGACATCTACAAGTTCCTCCTCATCCTTTGCTCAGTCAGGTAATATAGTTGCATCACCAAGAGCATTCCTTTCTCATGTCTCACCTCCTTGGATTATTGATTCCGGTGCCTCTGATAATATGTCCCCTTCATCTAACATTTTCTTTGACTATGAGTCTTGTTCAGGCCAAGATGAAGTTAGAATAATTGATAGTACCTTCTCCTCTGTTACCGGGAAAATTCTAATTCACGCTACTCCTTCTTTTCCCTTGAGTTCTGTGTTGCATGTTCCTAGTTTTTCTCGCAACCTTTTATCTTTGAGTCGTGTTACTTGGAATCTAAACTGTAGTGTAACCTTTTATCCTTCTCGTTGTGTGTTTCAGGATCTATCACGAGGAGGACGATTGGCAGTGGTAGAGAGGAGCATGGTCTTTACATTCTTGACGAAGGAAAGAAGTTGGCTCATCATACTGTAGTTATAAAGAATAAAGCTGAAGACCTACACCTTTGGCATAGGAGATTAGGACATCCTTCTTTTTCTTTACTTAGCCATATGTTTCCTACTCTTGTTGTAGCAAATACTGGTATTTCAAATTTTTCTTGTGATGCTTGTGAGTTTGGAAAGCATTTTCGAGCTTCTTATGCTCCTCGTGATGATAAAAGTTTAGCTCCTTTTTCTTTAATTCATACTGATGTATGGGGTCCTTCTCGTACAGTGTCATTAAAAGGTCATCGTTGGTTTGTTTCTTTTATTGATGATTTTTCTTGTACTACTTGGAGATATAATGAAAGAAAAGCGAGAAGTATTTGATATTTTCCAAATTTTCACAACATGGTGAGTACTCAATTTGGGGCGATAGTGAAAATTTTACGTTCTGCTCATTGTGCTCAAGGTGGTGACTATATTGATTCTGGTTTGGGTGCATTTTTTTCTTCCCATGGTATTGGTCACCAAACTTCTTGCACTGCCACTCCACAACAAAACGGTGTGGCAGAACGCAATAATCGTCACTTTCTAGATGTTGCTCGTTCCTTACTCTTCCAAGTTAATGCTCTTTGTATTTACTGCGGCGAAGCAGTCCTTACAACAACTTATCTCATTAATAGGTTTCCCACTCGTGTTCTAAATAAACAAACACCACTTCAGGTTCTTTCCCATCCTTCCCTCTCTGCATCCATTCCACCTTGTGTCTTTGGTTTTGTTCATAACAATTCCCCTAACTGTGGGAAGTTAGATCCTCAGTCTATCAAGTGTGTGTTTGTCGGGTATTCTCCTACACCGAAGGGTTACAAGTGTTATCATCCTCATTCTCGGAAATGGTTTGTGTCAATGGATGTCACTTTTCACTAGTCTTAGTTCTACTTTGTTGACCCTCAGACATCTCTTCAGGGGGAGACACGGTGTGAAGAGATGCCTGTTGCTTCTGTGTTACCTATGATGATTGAGGTGGAGCAGGAATGGGTTGAAAGAGAGAGTGAGGAAGTTGGAATAGAGAGAAATGAGGGGGAGCCTGAAGGAGAGGGAGTTGAGAGTGAGATAGAGAGAGAGAGAGAGAGAGAGAGAGAGTTAAGAGTCTATTCGAGCGGGACATGGAGTAAAAGGGGAAGACTAGAGAGGCTTTAGAGACTGTTGCTCCTTCTCCACTGCCATTCTCTCCGAGTGATGATGATTCAGTTAATTCTTCTGATACACCCTCTCCAGAACTAAATGATTTAGATGTTCCCATTGCTGTTCGTAAGGGTGTTACACCCTATCTCTAATTTTGTGTCATATTGTCATTTGTTTGACTCTTATAAATCATTCTTTTAAAAAATTTCCTCTGTCAGTATACCTAACCATATCTAGGATCCTCTTGCAAATCCCAAGTGGAAACATGCTATGAGTGAAGAGATGAAGGCTCTTCACAAGACTGGTACTTGGGAAATAACAACGTTGCCTAAGGGTAAGAGGACTGTAGGGTGCAAGTGGGTGTTTACAGTAGAGCACCGGGCTGACGGTTTAATTGAGAGGTATAAAGCTCGGTTGGTAGCAAAGGGGTACACATAGACTTATCGTGTGGATTACGAAGAAACCCTTGCTCCAGTGGCAAAAATGAACTCAGTAAGGATTCTTCTTTCCCTTGCAGCGAATCTAGATTGGCCTCTTCACCAGTTGGATGTGAAAAATGCCTTCTTACATGGTGATTTGGAAGAGGAGGTTTACATGGATGTTCCTCCTGGTTTTGAGGATTGCAAGACAGAAGGTAAGGTGTGTAGATTAAGCAAATCTTTATATGGTCTTAAACAGTCTTCGAGGGCTTGGTTTGAGAGATTCACATAGGCTATGCTTCGGTTTGGTTTTAGACAGAGTCATGCAGATCATACGTTATTCATCAAACACTCTACACAGGATAAGACCACTGCACTTATTGTTTATGTTGATGATATTGTCCTCACAGGGGACGACTTAGAGGAGATGGAAAAATTGAAAAACCAAATAAGCACAAAATTTGAGATAAAAAGCTTGGGAGCCTTGGAGTTCTTTTTGGGAATTGAACTTGCTAGGTCCAAACAGGGGATTTTTATTTCCCAAAGTAAGTATGTTTTGGATCTATTGAAGGAAACAGGGGTGCTTGGTAGTAAAACTTGTGATACGCCTATGGAGCAGAGTAAAAAACTTAGTGAAGGCGGTAACGGGAAATTGGTTGACAGGGGGAGCTATCAGAGACTCGTCGGTAAGCTTATTTACTTGTCTCATACTCGTCTTGATATCGCTTTTGCAGTTGGTGTTAGTCAATTTATGCATTCTCTTCGGGTGTCACACCAAGATGCTGTTTATGGGATTCTTCGTTATTTGAAGTCATCTCCCGGAAAGGGCTTATTCTTTGCTAGGCATGATCACCTGAGAGTAGAGGCTTATACATAAGCTGATTGGTCTGGTTCTGTCACGGATAGTGTAATACCATGTATTTCTGGATACATGGTTATATAAACAAGACCCTGTATACTTGTGTGAACCCTTGGTGTAGAACCTTTCTCGATCGATCGAAGCCTTCTCAATCGATCGAACTTATGCTTTCTCAATCGATCGAACCCACTTCGAGCGATCGAACCCACTTCGAGCGATCGAAACTCTGCCGACCTGATTCTGTGACGTTGACCTTTTCTCAAGCGATTGAACTTCTTTCTATCGATCGAACCTTGACCGACCTGTTCTCGAGCGATCGAACTCACGTCGATCGATCGATCGATAGTGTTATTATTCCTATCTTTTGTGTTTGCCACCTACACCTCTTTCCCTCCCTATATATATGTTAGCTCGTGTATGTGTGTGGGGTTTTTGGCAGTTTAGAGAGTTAGAGAGAGAGAGAGTTTGTGTGTGTGTGTGTGTTCCGTATATATATGTATATAACCGTGTGTGTGTGTGAGAGATATATATATATACTTAGTCAGAGGGAAGAGAAGAAGGAGAACAAGAAGAGGAGTAGAAGAAGAGGAGACAGAGAGAGAGAGAGGAGATCAAAGAAGGAGAGGAGAGAGAAAGCTTGTCGCCACCATAGTCGCCGCCGCGAAGCTCGAGAACGCCGCCACCGGACTGCCGGAGTGAGGTGAGTTTATTAACTCACTCAAGGGATGATTTTAGGATGCTCGTGGTGTGTTTAGATGTGTATTTAGTGACCCCGAGACCTTTGTTCATCTCTGCCAGTTTCTGGGTGGAAGATGATGTTCGAGCGATCGAACTATTCTCGATCGATTGAACTGCCTGTTGCTCAAGCGATCGAACGACCTTCGATCGATCGAACTTACTTTGACTTCAATCGACCGAGAGAACTTCAATCGACCAAACCTTGCAGAACATGATTAATTTTTGTTGTTTATAATACGAACTGTTTAGCTGTTTAAATATTGATTCATGCTTTCAATATGCGATTTTGTTAATTTAAGTGATAATGCAATACTGTAACAAGATGAACTGTTTAATTGTTACATGATGATATTACTGAACTGAATAGTAGAATGGAACACCACTGCATGTTAATAATCAGTAATGAGTAGATATGATGAATACAGAGCATGTGGTAATTCTTGTATCTAGAGCATGAGCATTGCACAACATGTGGTCAGCATGCATGGGATATTGGTATGAAGAGATGAGAAATGGGAACTGTGATTTATGTGGAATAATGATATATGTGTACTTTGGATTCGTGGGATCAATGGCTGACGAGCCGGGTGGACGTGGGATGGTTAGAGTTTCTAGTGCGCCTCTCGCTGCTGAAGACGTCTAGTGATGCGTATGCACTGTTGAAGACGTCCAGTGTACCTTTGAAGACGTCCGGCTAGTGCTCTAATGTATTCTCAGTTGTGTAGACGACCAGTGAGGATGTACACATCGTTGAAGACGTCCGATGTGCCGCTTCCATTGTTTACAGATAGGTAGTACCGTGTAGACGACCGGTAACCCTATCAAGGGATCGTGGGACCTACTAACTAGTTGGGTGATTCCGATTGGTATTTTTGGTATCTACGAATGGATATCAGATTGGTATTATGGTATTGACGTGTGGATATCAGATTGGTATTATTGTATCAACGTATGGATACGGATGAGAATAAGAACATGTATACGAGTATGAATATGGATATGGGTATGGATAGAATAGATAATGGTTCAGTGGTGGATTCAGCGTCCCGACGTAAGGGTATATGCATGGGTGGTTGCATGGGTTACATGCATGGATTTGGTGAATAAGTGATGAGATATTTATATGTTTTCATTTAATATGTTTCCTGCTATCATTAAATTCATGAATAGTTTAATGAGACCTTCGCTATGTCCGTGAGTGACGTCATTGTTAAGAGATTAACCGCATTTTAAGATGCTGAACAGTTACAGGTGAGGAGTGTGTTTGATGTACTCACTCAGCTTTGTATTCAAAGCTAATGGTGTTTATGCCCTGGACATTCTAATGTCTTGAGCTTTGCTGGTCTTGAGGACGGAAGAGTGGTGTTTCGTCAGACTGGGAACTGAAGGCTTGAAGACGAAGACAGCATGCTTTGTAAAAGTTAGTTTGTATATCTATTGTACTGCTGTTATAATTGTTATAGACCCCAGACTCTAAGACAGTTGTTGTAATAGTTTTAGTAGACTTTTATAATTGGTACTTGGGCACATGTTGCTTCCAAACCTTTTATATTTCCGCTGTATTCTCTGATTATGTTGATAAGATATGTTCTATGAATAGCATCCTCCCTATCGTTGTGTTTATTAGTTTTGAGTAGATGACAATGCGGTTATTCACCAGTCACGAACCTTCGGGACCAAAAAGGAACTTGTTTTCTCTATTTTTGCTTCTCCGGGGCGTGACAGATAGCAGGTCCACCTCCGAGTACTGCACATTGTAGGTGGGAACTTGGTTTCCTGATGAAGTAAGAAGCAGAATGTTGAGGCGAGATCTAGCACAGAAGCTGAGTTCAGGGCAATGGCCCAAGGTGTTTGTGAGCTTCTTTGGGTCAAGTCTTTATTGAAGGATTTGAAGGTTGAACAGATAGATTCCATGAGACTATACTGTGAAAATAAAGCAACAATCAGTATAGCTCATAATTCTGTCCAACATGATAGAACCAAGCATGTGGAGAATGATCGACATTTCATCAAGGAAACGCTAAGTAGTGGAGTTAACTGCATTCCTTTTGTGAAGAGTAGTGATCAAGTTGCGGATGTCCTCACCAAAGGGATAGGAGTCAACCTTTCCATGCTGCTCTAGGCAAGCTGGGCATGAGAGATATATTTGTACCAGCTTAAGAGGGAGTGTTGAGAATATTTTGTTTATTATTATTTCTCTTAAGATATTAATTGTTAGTTAGTGGGTCTATTTGTAATATTTTATTTTTTCTTCTTATTGTTAAAAGGGGTTGGATAATTTGTGTAACCCTAAGCTTGCAAATATTGGTTTCTACAGTCATCACTGTATTGAAAACCAAGTGTTAATAACACACAAGCACTCATGTTATTACATAAATGCAAATTAGGGTTTCAGGGCATTACAGAGGAGCAGTTATGGTTTGGGGCAATGTCGGTAGTTGCTTGATTGCTAAGGCCTTCTGATGTTTTGCTGTCCAATCAAGGCATCTTTTCCCTTGAGTAGTGTATCGGAATGAATGATCTTTCCTACGACTGAACTTCTAAGATGAGAAACTTCCCCTAAAAAATGCTCTCAAGTTGCTTAATTGTAGCTGGTTCCCTAGATTGCGACCATCTTGGCTAGGTCAGGATGGGTGATGCGATTGTGTAGTTGGGAGTCTGGTATTTTTACTGAGATAGCTCCGAAGACGTACTTCAGTGGGTTTATCTTTATATTGAAACTCTTGCAATGCTCAAGTTCCCTTTTTAAATCTAACATGTGATGCTTACCTTCGATTTCATTACTAGATGATCTACACAGGATTTCAAGCTCTTGTGACGAAGATTTTGGGAAATTGTTTTCATTACTCATTGATAAGTTGTTCCAACGTTCTTAAGCCTAAAGGGCACAATGTAGTAAAAGTTCATGTTAGGTTTATGAATGCTGTCTTTTTTAGGTCATGTTCATCCATATTTATATGATCATGACCATTGAAATCATCCATGAACAAAGTCATTATGGTATCCCCAGCCTACCTTAGGTAGTAAGAAATCATCCTTAGGGAAAACTTCATCGAGATCAAATAAACTCTGGGTCTAATCTGACCATAACAATGTTGGCTAGCCAAACCGGGTGGTGGATTGGATTAATGTACCAGTTTGGGGTACTTTGGAAATCTCAGCCCTTAATTTACAGCTTCATTTCAGGTCGAAAGATATAGGTTGGCATGTTGCTTGCTTAACTGGGATTCCCGCAGTAGAGATATTAAGCATATGCACTGTGATGGCCCGGACAAGTCTTTGCATCTCGAAGTACTTAACTGGGATTCCCGCAGTAGAGATATTAAGCATATGCGCTGTGATGGCCGGGACAAGTCTTGGCATCTCAAAGTGATTCGAAGCAAAGACATCTACAGAGTTGTAAGCAGGCTGAGTAATGCAACTCGCTGCTCAGCTGCAAGGCCCTTAAAAATAAAAACGGGTCGAAGATCCTTTGGAAGGTTAACCTGCTCTAAGTCCTGCTGTAGTGGCCGTGGTCCTTCTGTAGGCACTATGGGGTGGACTTGGTCTCCTGCTTACGGACCGATGCTCTCTATGCTTTTGGCTCATGGTCTGCAGAGTAACAAGCAGGGGGTTGTCAATATAAGAGGAATCCAACCCAGAAATCATCATAATCAGTTGGCTCATGCTCACCAAAAGGTTTTGTTCGGGACTTTCTTCTCCTGTTCTAGGTTGTGGTAAAGTATCCCTTACTCGATATCCTCCCATTAGGGATAACGGTGGAGCATAGGGAAGCGTTGGTTGCTTCTTTCTCATCAGTAAATTCCGTGTAGAAGACTTAATTGGTGAAATTAGCTTTATTCCGAGCAAATTGTTGGTTAGTAGCATTAGACTGAGAAAATTATAGAATAGTTATCTTGTAAATGTAGGATACGGTTCAAGTTTCTAGTCATACATAAAGTTATACTGGGACGCTTACCACACCATGTTATCGATCATTTCTCGTTTTCTTTATCCTTTTTTGGGGCAGTTCAAACGTGATTTCGGTTATGCCGCTAAACTGCTGTTTTTGATTGGTAGATTGGGATGATGTATCTCTATCAGGTCAAATCAAACATTTCACTTCTGCTTGGTTAGATGATAACTGACATATCCTTTGGGATACACATTATTGGAAAAGATATGGGAAGTATAATATTACGTTATTATTGATGAGCTGTAATTTCCATGGGCCGTTTCACCTTTTTCAGGGCGTATTATTTATAGGACATGATAAATGGGTATTTATTTTGCAGATGTCCCCCACTGATCTATATATTAGTTTCATTCATTTACTGAATTTGGGATATGATACATGGGTATTTAATTTGCACAATACTGATGTGTATATTACTTTCATTCTTTTTCTGAATTATTTTTTGAATGTCACAGTTGGAATCTGTGAACGCGACATCCTTCCTTTCTCAGTTGAAGTAAAAAAATAAAATAAAAGACATTAAAAGGCATATTTCTTGGCTTCTCGAACATATCTCTGGGTAGTTCAAACTACAAGGTCATGAGAGATCCTTGCTTCCATTACTAGAAAATCATATGGTTGTAAGTTTGTAACACTCTGGATTTGGAACAATTGAATCAAAGTTTCTTGGACAGTTTTCTACAATAGTTGGCTGATGAGACTGAGATAAAAGATTCAAATTTGGCTGCTAAAATAATTACCGTACCTGATGAGAAGATAGAGATCCTCTATGCTAGCTACTCAGGGTTGATCTAATTAGCCTTTTAGCATTAAGATAACATGTTTTAAAATCCAATCCAACATCGTATTAATGATGGATGGTTCAATCTCTGGTAACTGGTCATCTTTGGTCCTTATTTGGTCTTTCTTCGATCTGTTGTTTGTAGAGATTAATGGCTATGTTTGGCATCAAAAGGTTGTGAGGACCATATTATACATCTAATGTGTCTTTTAAGGATATGAAGTTGGTTTATCTAATATTACTTCATTGTTGTTGTAGGTTGTATTGTTGTGTGTTATACATCCTCGAATCTTGCTACTTTCAAGGTACCCACACAAAAGAATTTATTGAAACCACATAGGTTCTTGCCATGGATATTGATCTCAGATTACCTTCTGGAGAACATGATAAAGAGGAGGAACCAAATGGAATTGATAATATACTGGATGGTGATGAGAAACTGCGTAATGGAGATGGAGTGAGCGGCAATATGGTGGGTGTGGGAGATGAGGAGGTACATACTGAAGACGGAGGAGACATTAACTCTCCTGCAACAGATATGGTCGCATTTAAAGAGGATTCAAATCTAGAGCCGCTTTCTGGTATGGAATTTGAATCACACGGGGAAGCATATTCTTTTTATCAAGAATATGCAAGGTCTATGGGATTCAATACTGCCATACAGAATAGTCGTCGTTCAAAGACGTCAAGAGAATTCATTGATGCAAAATTTGCATGTTCTAGGTACGGTACCAAGAGAGAGTACGAAAAGTCATTCAGTAGACCGCGTAGCAGACAAGGAAACAAGCAAGAATTGGATAATGCGAGTGGTCGAAGGTCCTGTGCAAAGACAGATTGCAAAGCGTGCATGCACGTGAAGAGAAAACCAGATGGAAAATGGATCATACATAGATTTGTGAAGGAGCACAATCATGAACTTCTACCTGCACAAGCTGTTAGTGAACAAACAAGAAAAATGTACGCTGCAATGGCAAGGCAATTTGCAGAGTACAAAAGTGTGGTTGGTCTCAAGAGCAACTCCAAAAATCCATTTGATAAAGGTCGTAATTTGGGTCTGGAAGCAGGAGAGACGAAGATCTTGCTCGAGTTTTTTGCGAAAATGCAGTGTGTGAATTCCAACTTCTTTTATGCTGTTGATTTAAGTGAAGATCAACGGTTAAAAAATTTGTTCTGGGTTGATGCCAAAAGTAGGAATGATTACATAAATTTTTGTGATGTTGTCTCCTTCGATACCACCTATGTCAGAAATAAGTATAAGATGCCTCTTACTCTTTTCATTGGGGTGAATCAACATTATCAGTTTATGCTGCTCGGATGTGCTTTGGTTTCTGATGAAAGTTCAAGTACATTTTCATGGGTAATGCAGACATGGCTGAAAGCTATGGGTGGACAAGCTCCAAAAGTTATAATAACCGACCAAGATAAAGCCATGAAATCTGTTATTTCAGAGGCCTTTCCATCTTCTCGTCATTGCTTTTGTTTGTGGTACATACTGGGAAAGGTTTCTGAAACTCTTGGTCATTTAATTAAACAACATCAAAATTTCATGGAAAAACTAGAAAAATGCATTCACCGGTCATCTACAGTTCAAGAGTTCGAGAAAAGGTGGCTTAAATTGCTCGACAGGTTTGAACTCAAAGAGAACGAATGGGTTCAATCATTGTACGAAGATCGTACAAAGTGGGTTCCAACCTACATGAGAGATATACTTTTAGCTGGAATGTCTACAATTCAACGGTCTGACAGTGTGAACTGTTTCTTTGACAAATACGTACATAAGAAAACCACTCTGCAAGAGTTTGTAAAACAGTATGAAGCAATTCTGCAAGATAGATATGAAGAGGAAGCCAAGGCAGATTCTGATACATGGAACAGAAATCCTTCACTGAAGTCTCCGTCCCCTTTTGAGAAGCATATGTCGGGGGTGTATACGCATGCCGTATTTAAGAAATTCCAAGTTGAGGTTCTCGGTGGCGTTGCTTGTGCTCCTAAAAGGGAAAAACAAGACGAGACAGCAATAACTTTTAAAGTTCAGGACTTTGAGAAGAATCTGAATTTTTCTGTTACTTGGAACGAATTGAAGTCAGACATATCTTGTGTATGCCATTCATTTGAACTTAAAGGTTTTCTTTGTAGACATGCAATGATTGTTCTCCAAATATGTCGTGTTTCAATTATTCCGTCACAATATATTTTGAAACGGTGGACAAGAGATGCCAAAAGCAGGTATTTAATTGGAGAAGGGTCTGAACAGGTATATTCAAGGGTACAACGTTACAATGATTTATGTCACCGAGCTATGAGATTGGGTGAAGAAGGATCGTTATCTCAAGAGAGTTACAGTTTTGCCCTTCGTGCACTAGAAGATGCTTTTGGGACTTGTGTGAGTGTAAATAACACTAATAAGAATCTTGTAGAAGCTGGCACGTCCACTCCTGGTCTTCTCTGCATTGAGGATGATAATCAAAGTCGAAGTATGAGCAAGACAAATAAAAAGAAGAATCTAACAAAGAAAAGAAAGGTCCGTCCAAGTGGGTAGGATTAGTATGCTCTTATTTTTTGCTCAGTTTTATTTATTTTATGCTATGAAACACACTCTTCGAAAAGGCCGCCGCACCCGTACTGGTTGCCCTGAGGATTCTTTGAGTTCTTTTAGAGTGTGAATGGGGTTTTTTTGTAGTGTTCTTTTGGGAAAAAAACCACAAGTTTTTCATACAATTTTCAAAACTTTGGGGTTTAGAAGAGAAATAATAGAAGTTATCTAGGATATACACTAATGCACTAATAGTTATAAAATAATTTGTATATACTATTATATAAAAATATATTTTGTAATATTTTATCCAAGTACTCCCGCCACACTCGCACCCTTACTTTTTGGAAAGTTGGCGAATCGCTCGCACTCGCATCCCCGCACCCGCACCGGTGCTACCTAGATTCTATGTAATGGAAGGACACTTTTTTTTTCTTTGCAGGTAAACTCTGAGCAGGATGTTATGACTGTTGGAGCACAAGATAGCTTGCAACAAATGGTACGTCTATTCTGAGATGCAATTAGTCAACCTTATAACTGTATAGGGTTATATATATACATGTCAGATTGTATGTCTGCATGCACGCATACCTATACAAAAAGATACATCATAAACCAAACCAAACCAAGCTGATGTAGGACACTTGAGAAGTTGAAATATTGGGAATTTGAAGAAGAAAGTAATAAGAGAAGAAATAAAAGGAAAAGAACCCTCGGTATCCCCTTACCTCGTCACCCTAGGTATCCCTGTACCTAGAGTTTGCAGAAAATTGAAGGCATCTCTGTGCAATCAAACATCATTTATCTTTATTTATAATCAACTAACTAATACAAGAGTGCATCACCTTATTTATAGAGAAAGAAAAGTCTCCTAACCCAAGAAAACTTCCTTAAGAGAAAATCTCCAAAAAAAATAAACTTCCTTTTAAAACTTATTCCATAAATCTCAAACTTCCTAAGACAACTACTTCCTAGAAATAAAGATTCCTAAAGATAATATCTCCTACCATAAATTATTCGTTAAATAAAAATTACTAGTTTATGGAAGTAAAAGAAAATAACTAATTACAATTGCACCCGGGTCAAATACGAGAATAACAAAATCACCCTTTTGTTCCCCATCATTTCTCCTCATCTTTGAAGAACTCGACTCCGGCGAGTTAGAGTCAGGGCGACTGTTGTAATACTTCAAACTTGCTACAGGACCTTAGGTATCCCTGTGCCTAGAGAAGAAGACAATGGACATCCCTGTGCCAATTGGTTCCCTGCTGTGGCATATCTGGCGTAGAATTTAAGCCGTGGTCGCACAAAATTTGACCAAATTTACGCAGGACCCAGACATCCCTGTGCCTAGAGAAGAAGAAAATTGACATCCCTGTGCCAATTAGTTTCCGGCTGCTGCAATCAACCCTGCACAAAAGTGTGCTATGACTCTGGAGTCTGGATAGCTTGAAGAAACTGATTGTAACATCTCCGGGCAACTGTAGACTGTAGAAACAGAAAATAAAAAGGCTGCTGGTGAATGGACTGGATTGGGTTGTAGAAAAAGGGCTTAGGTTTGGGCTGGTGGGTGATTTCAATAGAGTGCTGGGGCTTGGGTTTATGTGTTAAAGAAATGGATGGAGGAAAAGATGGGCTTGCTTGGCTGGACTGTTTTGTAGGCTGGTTTTATTGTGATAATATGGGCTGGGTTTTACTTTGAAATAGGGAGCTAGGGGCGCATTTAAAAAAAAAAAAAAAAAAGAGAATGGGCTGAACTACAACAGATGGGCTCTTCTTCTTCTTCTTCTTTTTAAAAGCCCAAATCTTCGTATGCATACATCGCTAGAAAACAAATAGATGGCAGAAGGCCTCCCACGTTGTGACTGTACATGGTGCACATGGACAGGATGCAACAAGGCTCTGTTTGGACATGACGGCTGATGGTGATGATAGTGGCTGGTGGCTTCGACCTGATGGAAGGGGAGGGTTCGTGTTGCTGCCTGATGGTGAGTGGTTGAACCTGGCTGAGGTTTGCGTCGATAGGTTAAGGTTCTGTTTGGGGTTTGGTGACTGTATGAGTAGGTTTTGATGCATCACAAAATCTGGGACAGGGAAGGTGTGGACAAATTAGGGCTTGTTTGGCTAGATAAGGGGCTACTTGGTTAGGGGTTCTGCTACTGTTTGGCGATGGGCAGAGATGGATTTACCTTGTGCAAGGAATCAATTCATGATTGCGACTTGCTGTACTTGGAGTGATCACCAATGAAATCTGAAAATTAGGATTTGACTGTTGCGAATCAAGTTTGCTCTGGTACCAAATTCGATGTAGGACACTCAAGAAGTAGAAATATTGATGGGAATTTGAAGAAGTAATAAGAAGAAATAAAAGGAAAAGAACCCTCGGTATCCCCGTACCTCGGGCCCCCTAGGTATCCCTGTACCTAGAGTTTACAAAAAATTGAGAGCATCTCTGTGCAATCGAACATCATTTATCTTTATTCTGTGATCAGCTAACTAATACAAGAGCCTTATTTATAGAGAAGAAAAGTCTCCTAACCCAAGAAAACTTCCTAAAGATAAACTTCCTATTAAAACTTATTCCATAAATCTGAAACTTCCTAAGATAACTACTTCGTAGATGTAAAGATTCCTATTGAGAGAGAGAGAGAGAGAGAGAGAGAGAGAGAGAGAGAGAGAAGGTCTAACCAAACTAGGTTAGCCAACACAAATATATATATATATATATATATCAATCAAAGAGTAATTACAAAAGTACCCATACACACTAATACCACTAATACTTATACTCTAACACTCCCCCTCAAGCTGAAGCATAGATATCTATCATGCCCAGCTTGTTACAAAGATCGTAGAACAGTCCTCTACTCAGTCCCTTGGTAAGAATGTCTCCTAGTTGATCACTAGACCTAACAAAAGAAGTAACAATTTACTTCCTCGTCACCATATCTCTGATAAAATGACAACCAACTTCAATATGTTTGGTCCTCTCATGAAACACGGGATTACTTGCAATATACATAGCTGCCTGATTATCACAATACATCTTCATAGGTTTACTATTGGCAAATCCCATCTCTTGCATAATAGTCTTCACCCATAACAACTTGCATGCAGTATGAGCCATAGCTTTATACTCAGGCTCTGCACTTGACCTGGCAACGACATTTTGCTTTTTGCTCTTCCAGCTGACAAGATTTCCACCAACAAACACACAAATCCCGATACTGAACGTCTATTAAGACTATCTCCAGCCCAACTAGTATCTGAGAAACCAACTATCTCCAAGTTATCTAAGGTTTCAACACTAAACCTTTACCAGGAGCACCTTTCAAGTACCTCAATATACGACACACGGCCTCCCAATGTGATAACTTGGGATTTTGCATAAACTGACTAACAACTGCTACAGAGAAGGTGATATCAGGTCAAGTCACGGTTAAATAAATCAACTTACCTACAAGTCTTCTATACCGTCCAACATCACTGAAGTCTTCTCCATCATCTTTACTTAACTTTATATTGGAGTCCATTGGAGTGTCAACAGGTTTTGAACCCATCAATCCTGTTTCATTTAAAAGGTTAAGAACATACTTTCTTTGGGATAAAAAAGATCCCTTCCTTAGACCTTGCTACCTCAATACCCCAAGAAAAGTAGCCCCAAATCCTTCATATGAAAATGTTTACACAAATGAGACTTCAATAACTGTATACATTCATTGTCACTGCCAGTAATCACTATATCATCCACATAAACGGCTAGAACATTCGTACCTTTCTCAAAGTGTCTCACAAAAATTGAATGATCAGAACTATTTCTTTTCAACCCATATGAACCAGCTACTTGGCTAAACTTGTCAAACAAGGCTCTTGGAGACTGCTTAAGGCCATAATGGCCTTCTTCAACCTACATACTTTATGTGACTCCCCCTGAGCAACATACCCAGGAGGTTGCTCTATATACACTTCCCCTTGTAGGTCACCATGAAGAAAGGTATTCTTGATGTCAAGTTGATAAAGCATCCCCGAAATAAAATGCGAACAGAATTGAGGCGAGCCACATGTGAAAAAGTTTCAAAGTAATCAACACCAAAAGTCTAAGTGTACCCTTTAGCCACTAAACAATCCTTCAACCGTTCAATAGTACCATCAAGATGATACTTAACCATATAAACCCAACGACAACCTACAACATGTTTTCCAGTAGGAAGACCAGTTAACTCCCACATACCATTTTCGGACAATGCCAACATCTCATCATCCATAGCACTCTTCCAATCCGGAGAAACTAATGCCTGAGTATGAGACAGAGTAATAGAGATGGAAGATAAAGCACTTACAAAAGAACGAAGTGGAGACGATAAATGAGAGTATGAGACAACTTGATCAATAGAATGGTGAGTGCAAGAACGAGTACCTTTTCGAAGAGCGATAGGTAGAACCGGAGATTGGAGAACCTCAGTCGAAGTTGATGATGATGGAGGTGGAGCTGGCAGGTCATCAGTACTGGATGACTTGTCACGACGGTGATACACCTGTAAGGGAGGAGAACTAGAAGGAGGAGGAATTGGCAAGGGAATAGAGTACGACGAAGCAAGAACATCAACATCTAAGGAATCACCGGAGGATGAAAAAAATGATGTTCCTTCGAAGAAGGTAACATCTGCACTAACCACATTACGACGACTGAGGATTCCAACATTTATAACCTTTCTGAGTGCGAGAGTATCCCACAAATACACATTTGGTGGCTCAAGAATCCAATTTATCATGACCAGAAGTAAGAACATGTACAAATGCAACATAACCAAACACACGTGGTGGTAAGGCAAATAATGGCCTATCTGGATAGAGAACAGAACGAGGAATGCCACCACGTAGAACAGATGAAGGTATGCGGTTAATAAGATAACAGGCAGTGAGTACAACATCCCCCCAAAAATGTCTAGGAACATGCGTATGCAGCATAATAGTTCGTGCAACCTCAAGAAGGTGCCTATTTTTTCGTTCAGCGACACCATTCTATTGTGGAGCATAACCACAAGAGGATTGATGAATTATCGCCTGAGAATCACAATAGGACTGAAGATGTCCTTTAACATATTCCAAAGCATTATCAGATTATAAAATACAAATATTGCAACCAAACTAAGTCATAATTTCTTTATGAAATAATTGAAAAATAGAAAAAATATCTCAGCGTTCTTCCATTAAAAATAACCATGACATTCTTGAACAATCATCCACAAAAGACACAAATTCAGAAAACCTAACAGACTCTTATGTCTAGACGGACCCTAAATGTCGGAATTAACCAACTCAAAAGGAGTGGCCCGACGATTATTTTGACGTAAATAAAAAGATACCCTATGAAACTTACCTAACTAGCAAGCCTCACACTCTAAACTAGACATAGATTTAAATGATGGAAAAACCAACTTCAAGGAGTGCAATGAAGGATGACCCAATCGACAGTGCCATTGATGCGATGAAACAGCTGCATGTAAAGCGGCCAAATTATTCGCTGTTGAACGTTGTTCCAGTTAATAAATACCATCCTGCTCACGACCTCCACCAATCATCTTCTTCGAGTTGAGATCCTGAAAAATACAATGAGAGGGATAAAATGTTACAAAACAGTTTAGAGATTTAGTAAGTTGACTGACAGATAGGAGACTAAAGGGAAATTGAGGAATATAATTTATAGATGACAATGAAAGAGATGAAGTGGGAGAAACCATGACCAGTAATAGAACAAGATCGTCCATCAACTAAAACAACTGAGGGCTGTGTGGGTGAACTAAGTAATTGTGTAAACCTAAGTTGCACGAAGCGGGAGGGGGAGGGGGAGGGGGAGGGGGAGGGGGAGGGGGAGGGGGAGCGGGAGCGGGGAAACGCCAAAACATAAGAGAGTCTGAGGTTTGGAGCGTTTAGGAAGCATTTATATTAGTAATATACAATTATACATGTATACATATATTCTTTATTATTATGTGGGGGAAAATATTCAAGTATTTATGTCGTCATATTTTAACAATTATGATTTTTGTGGCTCTTTTAGAATAATAATCATAAATTTGGGTTAAAATAATAGATACATATTAGTTTAGGTGTTATTTGCAAATAATTATAAGTAATATAAGAATGTGAATAAATTTTTAATAGTTGTGAGAACTTAAGGGGTCTTTTCATAATATTAATAAACATAAAGGGTTAGTGTTTTATTTATTTGTATCGTGTTCACACTGTGATAAACATTAGGATCTAGGTGTTTTCTTATTAGCAGCCGCAGCACATAAGAGAGAGAGAGAGAGAGAGAGAGAGAGAGCGAGAGAGAGAGAGAGAGAGAGAGAGAGAGAGAGAGAGAGAGAGAAGAAGAAGAAGAAGAAGAAGAAGAAGAAGAAGAGCAGACGCGACGCCGACGCCTGCGCAGGGTAGAGGTGCAGCTGCGAGGTTAGGTTTTTTTTTTTCCCCTTTTTCATATTCTTCCCTTATTCCCTTTTCTGTTCTAGATCTATCTTTTTTTTGGTAGTCATTGCTTCAACCGACTCTTGTCCACTGGGAACCACAAATCTCTTGAGAGAGAATCGCGATTCAAAAACGATCCTCTCTATAAATCGCAGAATTGCGATTCTCAATGAAGTTTGTCCACAAGATGAGCGATTCCTGCAACTAAGGTGTAAACACATTGGACTTACCAGTCATATGTGTCGAAGCTCCTGAGTTGATGTCACATGGTGAAGGAGCAGATGAAGAAAACCATGCAATGTTACCTGATTCTGCAAAACTAGTAGTATTAGACAAGGATAACTGTTGTTGTCGGACTAATGCATTGTATTCCTCTGTTGAAAGAGTGATAAATTCATTTGAAGATGTCACTGCAGGTGGAGTAGGAGTAATAACTTCCTGTTGAGACCCAGAAGCATTGTCAGAAGAGAATACGACTGGATTAGGTGAGGTGTCCCACGGCTTACCATAGAGATCATAACACCTATCCACAATATGATTGTCACCCCCACAATGGGTGCAATAAAGAGAACCACGACCTCGACCGAAACCACCACATCCTGAGGGACCTCCTTTTCCTCAATTACCATTAAACATAGGAGGCGAATTGCCAAAGCCACAACTACCGACACCTCGATTATTACTAGGTCAATTGTCACGACCATGAAAAGTCCCCCGATTTCCTGTAGATGTAACAAGTGCAGAATTTTCTTTGTTCGTAGGCTCAGAAGAAAAAGAAGATTCAGTAGTAGTGCAAAGCACACGAGAATACACATTTCCCAAGGAGGGAATATTACCATACCTCGCCAGAATATGAGATTTAGCTGACTGAAGATTCGAATGTAGCCTGGATAAGAACTTGGAGACATAAAACTCTTCACGTTGGTTCTTGATAGTTTCAACATCATTTGTAACAGATGATACTGATTTAATTCATCCATCAAACCCTTGAAAGTGTTGTAGTATTCACTAACAGATTTCTCACCCTGTTGGAGAATAAACAAATTTTGATAAACCTCGTAGGCACGAAAAACATTCTTTTCCATGGAAAACGTTTCATGAATCGACTCCAAAATCTCTTTGGCTGATGACAAAAACATGACTCCTGAACTCATAGAAGGTTCCATACTATTCCACAACCAAGACACAACCTCATAATTCTCAGACACCCAATCTCCATATTCCTTATTGTCTTTAGACGGAGCGCTAGACTCAATATATTTCAACTTCTTCATAACCCCTAAGGCTATTTTCATAGCTTGAGCCCACAACAAATCATTTGCCCATTTAAGTTGGTGGTGATAATTTGCATACTCACAAAATCAGACGATGAAATAGAACCTTTCTTGTCAGCCATAGCAACAAACAAACAGAAGAAGTCTTGTACCAATCATAAAGAAACAAACAAAAAAAAAATACTAACAATGAACAAGAAGCAACATCAACACTTAACTCTCAAACTTAACTAACCAACTTGGTCCATAAAGGGACTGAGACAACACGAAGAGAGATATCACCAATCAAAATTGCTCAATCGAGTTCCGATCTATGTAAATATGTCCACTTGGATAGTAGTAGTTTAAGAGAGTAAAGAAATCAAATCATGAACAATTTTGCGATGAATGGTACGTCGTGAACAGTACTCGTGAACAGTGCGGTGAACAGTACTCGTGAACAGTGCTGTGAATAGTAAAAGTAAAGGATGAAGCCTATTAGGGTTTCTCTGATACCATGTTGAGAGAGAGAGAGAGAGAGAGAGAGAGAGAGAGAGAGAGAGTGAAGGCCAAACTAGGTTAGCCAACACAAATATGTATATATCAATCAAAGAGTAATTACAGAAATACCAATAAACACTAATACCACTATTACTTATACTCTAACAATTCCTAAAGATAATATCTCCTACCATAAATTATTCCTTAAATAAAAATTGCTATTTTAAGGAAGTAAAAGAAAATAACTAATTACCACCCGTGTCAAATACGAGAATAATAAAATCACCCTTTGTTCCCCATCACAAGCCTTGTGTCCCAATCAATTGGGGTCGGCTGTATGAATCATTTTTCTCCATCTTGCACGATCAAGAGCTATATGCTCATTTAATTGTATATATATGTGTATATATATATTTTTTTTTTCATATCCTGTTGCACTACATACTCCCAGGCCAGTCTAGTTCTGCCCCTCCCTCTAGCCATTCCAGACACTATGATCTTATCACTCTTTCGTATAGATACATCTACAGGTCTTCGTTGCACATGCCCGAACTTATCCTCAATATGTGACACTCCTATGAATTACTCATTTCTAATTCTATCTTTCCTAGTCTTATCACACATCCATCTTAGCATCCTCATCTCAGCTACGCTCATTTTGCTAATGTGTTTCTTAGTTGCCCAACATTCTGTCCCGTAGAGCGTTGTTGGCCTAATAGTTCTATAGAATTTTCCTTTCAATTTTGCTTGTATTCGCCGATCACATAATACTCCGGAAGCACTACACTTAAGCTAGTCTACTTTAATTCTATGGGTCACGCCATCACCAATCTCTCCATCTCCACTGATCATCGAACCTAAATAGCGAAAGTGTTCCCTCTTTGGAATCTCCCGATCTTCGATCTTCACTGCTTCGTTGTCTCTACTTCCACTGTTACTAAAACTAGATTCCTTGTATTCTGTTTTCGTCCTACTTATCTTTAGCCTTTTTATCTCCAGTGCTTCTCTCCAAGCTTTAAGTTTAGCGTTGAGTGCCCATTTAGTCTCATCAACCAAGACAATATCATCTGCGAACAACATACATCATGTGACCTCATCTTGGATGTGTCTAGTCAATTCATCCATAATTAGGGCGAATAAATAAGGGCTCAAGGCCAACCCTTGGTGTAGTTCCACGGTAATTGGGAATCCGCTTGTTTCTCTGGCTGGTGATCAAATTGTAGTAACTGCTTCATCATGCATATCCTTCACCACGTCAATATAACCCTTGGTCGCTCCCTTCTTCTCTAGCACCCACCAAACGATACATCATATGCATACAAAATCATGTTTATTTAATTGAGTTTCTTAAGTCACATGTCCACCTAAAACATAAGAACTCCTGTCACATTTATTATCTAGTTCGGTGCATTTAGAAGGATGCTATGAAATACTAAATCGTGGACCATATTTGAGATGCTATTTACCTTGGACTGGTTTTCACATTTATACCTCTTATGAATGGATTCTTATTTTTGTAGGAAAAATTAAGCTCAAGACAGGTGACGCTTGATGGCTATTTTGGCCAGCAACAGAGTGTGCAAGGAATGGTATGTTATGCTATAATCAGGTTGTATTTCTCATCAAAATATGGCGAACCAGTAGTATTTTAAGTTGGTGTTCTGTGCTTTTTGCAGGTTCAGTTAAATTTAATGGGACCTACACGTGACAACTACTACGGAAATCCACAAACCATTCAGGGATTGGTACGTCAAAAGTTTATCATAAGAAACTAGAAGGTGGCACTCACTCCGTGAGTGCAGGAGAGAGAGAGAGAGAGAGAGAGAGAGAGAGAGAGAGAGAGAGAGAGACGTGGTTTGGTGGATGGGCTAATTTTGTTTGTGTTTTTATTTGTTTATTTTTATTTTTATTAATTTGAATTAAATAGATTTTGTTAATATTACATTTAGTTACCCTTGTTAAGATATTTTGTACCAAGAAGTTTAATGGTTTAGCTGTAGATATTGGTGATGGATAAAAAGATTTCGGTACCCTCCCTTTCCCATTCTGTTAGTATAGATATATAGATGGATAAGAACAGTAGGCGTGGTTACCTCATGTTATTTTATAATTTCTTCTTTGTGTATCTGTAGGGGCAATTAAACTCCATAGCACCAAGCCATGATGGATATTACGGTACTCAGCCAAGCATGCATGGGCTCGTATGTTGTTACCCCCTAAAGCTGACTGTTTTGTACGCATTGATATATCTATGATTCGGGGTTTTAATTGGTGTTTCATGCTTGCAGGGGCAGATGGACTTTTTCCGAACACCAGGTTTTACATATGGCATTCGGGTTAGTGTTTCCATTATTAGAGCTGGAATAGTTAGGAATTAGGATTTCTCATATTCATGCATATATACCTACACACATATATACACACATAACACACCCACACTCGCGCGCGTGCACACACACATATGTATATATATATATATATATCCAAAAGATTTTGGTTTTCTTTCCTTGTGGCAGGAAGAACCCAATGTGAGATCTGCACAATTGCATGATGATGCTTCAAGACATGCATGAGGAGCATATTTTGTTGCTATGAAGGTGAATAATATATTCGAACTAAGTTCATCCTTAAAAAACCAGCTGGCAAAATTGAGTACTGCTAGACCCACACAAAACAATTTTGACCCTTGATTCCGGTGGGTCCTGTGTGGGACCTATATGTTCCCCTATGTGGGCACACTGGAATCAAGGACCAGATTTGTTTTGTGTGGAATTTTGTGTGAGACTAGCTCCGTCGGTCAAAATTTTGGTAGCAAATGACTAATTTTTATTGGGTTGCAGATGAGGATGGAAAAAAGAAAAAGAAAAAGAAAAGAAAAAAAGAGCTGGATTTTGTCTAAAAAAATTGATATGTACCATGCATTGGGGAGGATGGAATTCTGAAATGGAGAAGCTATGGTGTGTAAAATAAGAAATAAGATAGTATGTGAAGTTTTCTCCAGCTAGTGACCAGAATTACTTCAAGAATGGAGGACAAGTCTGACTTATTGTTCAAATTGTAGAGGTGGTTGTAATGATTAGATTTGTGAGTCCTAATTAGGATCATTTGAAATCAGGAAATTGTTTGCCATTAATGTGTCATGTTCTCTGCTTATTGGGAATAAGTAATGAGAGACGGAACGTCAAAAGGGTAAGAAAGTTTGAATTTATTCGAAGTCTCGTGCAGCTACAAATCAGAATTGGCTTTTGCGTATTGTATGTTTTCTTCGTTATTATGGGATTTTTGGTGAGAAAACCCCTACACAAGCAAAAATCTAAAGTTGCTACGTTTTTGGTATCAATTAAAGTATTTTCTCACCTTTTTTTTTTGGGTTATTTTACTCTTTGGGAGTTAGTTATGTCATGTAGTTATTAGTTTGCTTTTAAACTTAAAACAACATTTATATGTGATGAAATTTAGAAGGAAAAAATAAAAAACAAACGAAACAAAACCAAAATTTTATAGGTTAATGTTATCAGTTTGAGAAATGACAATTTTGGATGTTCATACCTTCCTCATTTTTTGTTGTGTGTTTTATTTATTTATTTATTTTCTTTTTTTCTTTTATGTATTTTTTCAAGTTTTACTCATTGGGTTTGCCAATTAGGTGATGCTAATGCCAAAACAGAAAGTGTCGCTAAAAAGTAGAAAGTGTTAATGCCAAAGCAGAAATTGTCGCTAAAACTTTTAGCGACACTCTCTGCTTTGGCATTAGCACTTTCTGCTTTGGCATTAGTTTTAGCGACACTTTCTGCTTTGACATTAGTACTAGCTTTGCCAATTTTGCAAAAACTAGTAAATTAAATCCTGAAACAGCAAAAACATACAACAGATAATTAGTTTAAAACAGGTAATATTATCTGTTTTAAAAAATGTCATACTTTAAATGGCCTGTGTCAAAGATATGCCTAATGTATCAGCCATGGTAGCTCTCCCTGATTCGAAAAATGGGCTCTTTTTGCATACTGACTTCTTCCGGAATGTAGTCCGGGGCATCCCTCGATTTCTTAGCATCTTTTACGCTGCCCCATTTTGAGGATTAAAAGCCACTGTATAGTAGCTCTAGACAGATAGCATAATCAAATGTGTAATCGGGGCTTCTTATTAATCGTAGTGAACCTGATGCGAATCCCCCTTCCTTCTTGCTATTATCTCGGAGAGTTTGGCCTTTCATCTGGTATGTCAAAAGGTCCAGGCAGTAAGATTGGGTATTTCTTTTGCAAGAATAGATTACCTTTTTCAATTTTAGTTTTTTGGAGTGATTTTTTTAAATTTTATTTCTTGTACTTTTTTTCGATATCTACGCATTGGACTTGAAATTATGCGCGTGCACACACAAAAAAAAAAAAAAAAACAAAAAACAAAAAACAAAAAACAAAACAAAACAAACAAACAAAAAAAAAAGAGGAAGAAGAAGAAGAAGTTAGTTTGTAGTCTCATTTAAATTTTTATTGGTTTGTAAAAGATGATACTGTTTTTAAACAGATAATATTATCTGTTTACTTTTTTTATTATTGGCATTTTGGGTGGTTTTCTTTATTTATTTATTTATTTATTTTTTATTTCATGTATTTTTTTTTGAGATATTTATACACCTATGGATGTCAATTTTAAAACAGAAACATATTTTATTAGATTCATGCAAAAAAAGAAGAATTTTTACGTTGTAGTTTAAATTTTGCTTTTATTTATTTATTTTTAAAACAGAATTTCATTGTTAATGTGGATTTCGTTTCTCTAATTCCACAGCATCAAATTTTGAAAGAAAACGGATTTATTGCACAAAAGCTATTACAATTTAAAGTTTTTTTTTTTTAAAGTATAAAATGATATTTTTTACCAAAACAAATGCAAATGACTTAATGGTTTGCTAGGATGTGTTTGGATCTAAGGGGCTAGGACCTTTGCCTAAAGCCCCTTATTGTTATTTCATCATTTGTAATAATCAGCATTCTTAGATAACAACCAAGACTGGTCTCTCTCTCTCTCCCTCTCGCTCTCTCTCTCTTTATGCACAAAATTGTATTTTTGACCAAAATAAGTGCAATAAGAAAAGCATGGTAGGTTTTTGCTAGGATGTGTTTGTATCTAGGGAAAATCTTACATACACCCCCTCAAAAAGGGGTGGATGTCAACCCCCAATCGTGTGGCTAAGGTTGAGCCACATCACCAAAATAGTAAAATTAATTATGAGAAATGTGATTAAGTTATGAGAAATGTGGCTCAATGTTATGAGTCAGTTATGACAAATGTGGTTGGGGGTTGACATCCAATCCTTTTTGAGGGGGTGTATATTGTAGTCTGGCCCTTGTATCTAAGGATCTTTGCCTAAAGCCCCTTATTATTTTTTCATCATTTGTAACTAGCAGATATACCATACTGTATATGCAGCATTATTAGATAACAGTCAAGATTGATGGTACTCTCTCTCTCTCTTTGAAAATCTGTATTTTACTAAAGCAGCCATATCATATAGGGGAAAAACTAGAGATTGTCTGTGCCCACCGGCACGATGTGAAGAAAGAGTAGCACAAAAAAAGGGTGAACGACCCTACAAGGAAAGATGAACTTATAGCTATCACTTATGGGAACTAGTAATTGTTTGTGCCCATGGGAACGGTGCGAAGAAAGGGTAACACAAAAAAAAAAAAAAGGGAAAACAACCCTACGGGCAAAGATGAATTTATTTTCGATTTCACAAATCTCATAACTATTGAATTAGACTAATTCAGGATGTTAAGAGGTGAAATCAAATATAGTTGTTTCGTATGTTAGACCCGTGCATTGTTGCAAACATAATTCATGTTGACCTCTATTTTGGAGTCCACTTTTCCTACAATAATGTATATGTTCAGCGTGACTCTGGTTTTGGAAATTGGCAGCTAGCCAAAGCGAGTCGCTTGAGTGGCTCACTTGATCCAACTGTGACACCATGCTTGCTTAGCGAGAGACAAGGCGAGCGAGATTTTAGTGGGTTTAAGTGGTCTGATTGCCCAGTGGGCCGCTCGAGTGAGGTCGTACAAACCAGTTTTCCCAATTCATTTATAAAAGTGTTTTCAGCTTTGAAGCACCCTGAATTTCTCCAGCATTTCCACCTAAGATTTAGAAATGATGATGTCACCGTAGTGCAGTTGCAGGAGGTCCATTAGAATGGCCTCAATTAGAAATCTTTATAAGAGAACTTAGTGATCGTCTCGTCAACAACGATGACGTTATTAATAAATTATAGTCTATTAGAAACGTAACCTTGTCGTGGTTAGTTTTTAAGTTTGAATTCATCGACAGACTAGTATACTTAAGCGTGTACACAGCCCCGTACTTTTACAACTATGCACACTTTCACATTTGTGCACACATATCCCGTTGTATCTACCCGAGAGTGGGACCCACACCTCCACCACCTCATTAGTTTCCCTTGATCTACCCTTAGACATACACAATACATACATAGGTACACTTTTGTGCACCCAACACATGGAATAATTCCCCTCACCCCATCCCTCTATAAATAGACACTTTTCTTACTCATTAAATCTCTGATTTCAGCAACAACTCACCCCCTTAATGAGAGAGAGAGAGAGAGAGAGAGAGAGAGAGAGAGAGAGAGAGGAGAGAACAACCTGATAGAGAGGTACAACCCCACACTTATATACATTGTATACACTATACTCACCCCTCTTTGCATCCTCCCTCACTGTCTCACCCTCACCAGCACACACCCACGCAGCAAGGAAGAGGAAGAAGAGCGCAGAGGAGGAAGATAGTGAGATCGGAGAGGTTTGAAGAGGATCCGTGACCACCTGAGGTAAACCCACACCCCCATTTCAATTTTGAACACTTGCATGTCTTGTAGGAACCCCCCTAGACCCTTGCATGCAAGCCAAACAGAGCCTTAGACTCTCTGTGAACCTCCGGCAGCAAATAGAGCACCACCAAGAAGTTGGTTTTTGATATCTCAACCAAACAGCTCCCAAGTTGCACCATTATAACCCTAATAGACCCCTCATACTCCCCCTTGGTCATGCAAACTGTTATTCCCATTTTTATTCATAAGAATAATCCACGGGTAGGAGATCTAAACGAATGAACCCAGTGCTCATCTTCTAATATGTGATAGAGGAGAGGATTTCGGTCATTTTGGCGGTGGTTTGGAGAATTTCTATGGAGAGGAGAGAGAGATATAGCCGTTAGAAGATTTTTCGGCGAGCCCCGAATTTCC
Source organism: Hydrangea macrophylla (assembly GCA_033977485.1). Lineage (NCBI taxonomy): Eukaryota > Viridiplantae > Streptophyta > Magnoliopsida > Cornales > Hydrangeaceae > Hydrangea > Hydrangea macrophylla. Next base: position 2,565,109 of record CM066990.1, on the reverse strand, counting down.
GGCTGCCTTGTCTCGCCAGAGAAGAAATAAAATTAATAAGGTTATAACACCCGGGTCATGGGTCGGGTCGGGTCGGGTTGTGTTTGAGTGGGTTGGTTTAAGTGATTAAATGGGTAGACGGGTCGGGTGGATAAAACTTGTGGACCATTTAAGTAGCACGACGTCGTTTTGACGTCGGGCTGACTTTGGGTCGGGTTCGGGTAAACGGGGCGGTCTGGTCTGTGTCTATAGTTGGGTCCAGGTTTGGATTAAGTCTGGTTTAGGTTCGGGTTAACGGGTTGGGCAAATTTGTGAGTAGGTTTGGGTAACGGGTTCGGGTCCAGCACGATTGGGTTTTAGGATGGGTCCTCTTATGCGTGTATATGGATGATCCGATTGTGTTCGGGTCGGGTCAGGGTCTGACCCATTGGGTCGCCCCTTTGGGTTTCCCAGTGTGTAGAAATGGATAGTCCATTTAGTAATGGGTTGGTTCGGGTTGACCCAATGGGTTATTATATCAATATTAACATTATTATTAGTACCGGAGTATTATTATTTTCTTTTTAAGTGATTAAATGGTTTTAATTATTATAAATAGAGTTAAATACTATATTAATGATTTTAAATCATGGAATATTATTATTTGGTATTGTTTATATATTCAGGGTAATTATATTAATATAATAATATAATAATTATTTATTAAGTATTTTATATGTATTAAATAAATAGTTTTAAAGGTATTTAAATAGATTTTAAATACCTATGTACATTCATAAATTCTAGAAAATTAGGGATATGTTCCTATTGATATTTTATACAGTACTAATAATTAGTATTTCATATATTCCAGATACTATTGATATATAATAACATATATTGTGATTTATATATATATAAAATAAATAGTAAATATTAGTTTTAAATGGCATTTAAATTAGATAATAAATACTTATATGTATTTACAGATACTCTTAAGCTACAAGACATTATTGTATAATATCCTCAACATACTGGGTATAATTATACTATTGTAATAATATATTTATTAATAGTTTAGTAATTTATAAGTATAATATGTGGATTTCTAGAGTACTTAAATAGTAATTTAAATATCTATATATGCATATAAATTATGGAAAATTGAGTGAATGCCCCAAATTCTATTTTTATGATGGGCAATGCTAGGGGCACTAACAACTTCCACTAACACTTACTAACACACTCTATCTCTCTCCTAGTGGTACTGCGGGGCCCACTGCGGACCCCACAGTACCACTAGGAGAGAGATAGAGTGTGTTAGTAGAAATTGTTAGTGCCCCAAATATTACTCTTTTATGATATCCCAAGATTTATAAAGATATAATACTATATATTAGTAATTTTAATAATTAATAAGGAGATATTTTATTAGTATATTAATTATTATAAATACTAAATGAACTCCGAAAATTATGAGATAAATATTGGTAGTGTATTTTAATATCTATTATTTAATAAAAATACTTCTAAGTATTGATTTCTCAGTGTAATTATAATCATGTATTTAAATCCATTTTCGGGTATTTTCTGATATATATTATCTTCAATAATTCATATTAATTAATTTAGACGCGGTTAGTCCCAGAGTCTTAGAATAATGTCTAGAACGTTACCTTAAAGTTTCGTGACCTTTCAACTCGGTCAAAAATATAGTTTGTCTTTTAGCCGCATTAGTGCAATAAGCCCTACATATTACCCCGTAAAACGCGGCGGACTCCGATTTGAGTCTAGTCAATGACATTGGACTTAGAATGACACATAGATCACTACCTTGAGGTTTATATCCTCATTTGGTAAAATTACCATTTTGCCCTAGTAGCTAGTTCGTATACTTTAACTTGTTCTTCTGCTTTCTGTTGTAGAACTTGCTAGTTAACTTCTACTAAGGTTCTGAGCTTGGTTTATATTTGAGGTGAGTTTCCTAACCTCACTCTAATCAATATTAAATATATTCAAAATATCTACAAGCTACTTGTATGATGTATTGTATATATATGGTGTCGATTAATGTTGCTACATACCTTAATATCTGTATCGCTATGAATATTTGTGCTATGGTAAGTGCTATCGCGTAGTTTTATCTATATAATTGTTGGTATCAAATCCATGTTTATAGATCCATGCGCTATATGCTAAACTTTTGCTATTATGAATATAATGTGATTTGACCATTTAGAGTTCATACCCAAGCTATAAGTATGTTGTATGGCACGATTATTGCATTGATAGTAATTGGGTAAGTTTCCATCGTACGTATGTTATGATATGAAACAGAATAATGGATGTATAAATGTAACTTCGAAAGTATAAATGGATGATGTTATTGAACTAAACTACGAAACGTATGAACACGTATGATAATGGCAAACCCTTCAATACCGGATTTATGCGAATAAGGGACATTGAGCTTCGTTTCTCGTCATTTGACTTCCGGTCAAAGTTGATTCGTAAACTTTCATATCGTGTTCGGATATTTCTTGCAGAGTTGGTCTTTCGGTAATTCCATGGAGTCAATTGGGGAGTTATGTTTTGTATTCTTAATCTGAGGATTGGCATGACGTGTTCGGTCAAGTGTGGATGACCTGAGGATTGTCATGAAGTATTCGACCAAGTGATTATTAATTTTCTGCACCCTTGGTCTGAGGATCGGCATGACGTGTTCGGTCAAGTATAGGTGACCTGAGGATCATCATGACGTGTTCGATCAAGTGATTCGTACCCTTGGTCTGAGGATCAGCATGCCGTGTTCGGTTAAGTGCGGGTGACCTGAGGATCGTCATGATGTGTTCGACTAAGTGATTATTTATATCCCGCATTCTTGATCTGAGGATCGTCATGACGTGTTCGGTCTCACGGGTGACCTGAGGATCGTCAGTGACGTGTTCGATCAGGCGATTCATTGTCAAGTGTTGTTCTTTCTTGACCTGTAAATGCGTTTGGAGTTCAGTCTTCTTTCAGTCAATGTCGTTGGTCAGTTCAGCTATGGGCTAAGCTTCGAAGGGTACGGTTGGGTTTGAACGAGACATGGTTATGAGAATAAGAAATGATGAATCACTTACTTAACAGTGGTAACCCTAAGGGTACCCTTGCTTAACTTAATCATTGACGACATTAACAAAAGAAGGATGTATTCTATGAAAGAAGTATTGAGATATGTGTACTGCCTAAATGTTTTGATTGAGACCTTTGCCATGCCCATGAAAGAATGCTTCTTTTGATAAGAAAGTTATCGTATCTCAAGATACTAAAACTATGATGAAGATAGAGAAACGTTTTGTATTATAGATTATGGCATGGTTATGTTACTCACTCAGTTTTGTTCTAAAGCTGATGGCATTTTACGCCCTGGACATTCTCATGTCCAGAGTGTTGCAGGTTTTCTTAGGGCAGAGGGTGAGCTCTGGATGCAATACTGAGGAGCCAAGAAAGGTTAGAGCCAAGCTGGAGAACAGAAGATAGTTATTTCAGTGTTTAAGCTTATGTATAAGTTTAGTATGGCCTCATGTAATAAGTTTGCAGTTATTGTAATCGTTATATTCCCCGTTGTCGTAATTATGTTTCAGTTTAGACTAAGTGATGTTTATGCTTTAGTACTTCCCTTATGAAGGTATGTGTATAGTTGGAAAGGACAGAACGGTTAATCAACTAGTCACGTGTCCACGAACCCATAAAGGAAATTTATTTTTCCCTATTTTTGGAGTTCGGGGCGTGACAAGCTTTCTAAAAATTTTGAATTCTTGGGCCTTTAAAAGGAGACCCTAGAGGACGCTTATAGGAGTGTGAGACATATGATAGCCTTTTGTGAGAGATACTCAAAGAGAGAGAGAGAGAGAGAGAGAGAGAGAGAGAGGAATTTTTGGCTCTTGGGTGGTTCCTAGATTAAGAGCTTTAATTCTTTCTATAAAATCTTCTTCTTCATATAGTGAACTTCTTCGTTGTGCTTCACCCGCAGGCATAGGCAAGTTTTTCGATCAACGTATATTTTGCATCTCTTGTAATTGCCTTTTATTTTATTTATATATATATATATATTTATTTTCACATTTTATCTACTGATTCGTATTTTGGTGATCTTGTGCTCAACAATAAAGCATATTGAAAACTGTTGGACCGAAATGGAAACCCTAGAATAAGGTTTTAGCAGAAAATTAACATTTTAAAAACTTAATACGTACACCGCGGCCTACGTCCACCCCTCAAGAACACCTCTTGAGGATTCCTTTATCATCCTACTTACGCGTGTAGATCAAACCGTCTTGATAATCTTCAAGGGTGTGCACCAAACCGTTACAAGAGCCTTCAATCTCTTCCAAAGAAGAACACATCTTCTTTGCACACAAGGGTTACTAACCCTCACTCTTTACAATTAAATGATTTGGTTACAAAGATAACTCTCTTTAAGAGTAAATAATACAAAGGAAAGCTCACTACAATTTGCTCTCTCAAGAATTACAATTGAAATCTACAACAAATTAATTTTTCATTCAAACTAGGGCTCAAATAGAAATGATGATTAACCAAATTGTTTGAATGATTTTCCTTGCTTGCCCAACCCTTAAAATCACCCATATGTATAGCTTTTAAACATATATGACCGTTCGGGGTGTTTGAGGGGTGTAAAACTAATTTTTAGAATGTTTAAAAACTAGCTGTTATGCTGTTATGGGCAATCTAGTCGACTATATAAGCGATCCAGTCGACTAGAAAAAAGTATAGCAGTAGTTACCTTTCATAAACACAAAATAGTCGACCAAATTTATAATCCAGTCGACTGAAGTATTTACAGTTCAGTCGATTATTTTGGCAGACTGACACCTCTTTACTAAAATGGCCATAACTCCCTCTACAAAATTTGGATTTACGATCTATTTGAAGATTCGAAAAATAGATTCAAACACCTTTCTAACCATATAAAACTCAACATCTAGTTCCTTACCAATTAAACCAGGTTTGTCTTAAAAGATGACCATTTGCAAAGAGTTGTTTATTTTGACTTAGCCACTTGAAAACTTTTGTGAAATGAATTTAAGTGAGTGGTCTAAGTATGTTTAGGTCATTAAAAGTATTGTAAAGTGTGAGAGCAAGGATCCTAAAGTCCAACTAATGTTATTTAAGTCCCTATGAGTGATTGATCAAAATGCTTTATGAGTAAATAAATAAACCCAACTACTATTTCTTTTCACAATAAATGAGTGTTTATAAACACAAACACATATAGAAGCCTAACTTGAGGTAAATACTTGCTACCAGGCTTTGATCCCACTGTTGGGGACTCAGTAGTTTAAAGAAATTTGTTGATGTAGTACTAAAAAGAAAATTGGTGAAGAAAGGTCTACTCCTCATAAAGAATGTTGATTTGGTAAGACGATAAATAAATAAAACCGAGACAATGCAAATGCTGCTCCATTGCGACATTTCCTTGTCCATACACGAGGCCTAATGTTTTCTCTATCTCTTGCATTCAATCTTCATCGCTACGTAAAAACATAAATGAAAAAAAAAATTAGAAAACCGAAAAGGGCCATGTCTATTATATAGTGTTTATTTGGATTGCCCACATTTTATTCCACTTCACTGTAGAATATATAGATCAGAGAGAACTAAATGCACTAGAGTATTACCCGTGCCTAAAGGCACTAACGAAACAATTATAATCATTTATGCGTTTTGCTAATAACTACATGTGCCTTTGGCAAACTTTACGGGTATTCGACACTTCTTGAAAAGTTATAAGAAAAAATTAAATTAAATATACAATTCGTAAGCCAATAGCCCTTCAAGCAATGGCCAAAGGGACTTTAAGCCTAAAGCTAATTTGATCATTGAATCAAATTACATACTTAAAATATAAACCAGACACTTGCTAAATGCCAAACACAATTCAAATTCTAAGTATTAAAATCTGCAATGCTATGAACGTAAACCAAATTATAAAATGTAGCCATAGAGAGAACCAAATCAATTCAAATCCAAATCGCTTGATGATAATAATGCCTACTAACAAAATCTATTTGGCAATTGTACCACACAAAAAAGAGAAGCCAAAAAGTTCAAAAGGCATCTAAGATTTAAAAAATGTTCCTCTGTAAAATCCACATCCACCTACCCAACCAAAAATGTGTGTACCCAGCCAATAACTAACTCCATGTGCTTTCACCATTGCTTAATAACTTTTACTGAAAAAATTCAAAAGATGTGCGATCATTTAATAACTAACTCCATGTGCCTTCGACACTTGATACAATCACTCGAGGCTGAGGGAATATCATGAATGAGAAAAAAGAAATTTAAAGAAATGCGAGATCGGAGAAGCATTTGTAAGAGCACTATCTATCACAGAAACAACTTCTTGAGTTTTGTTCTAGCACTTTTTCTTGAATATAAATCAAGAGAGCATTACAAATTTGTAAAAATGTTCGTCAAAAATTAGTGTGAGATTGAATGAAACCACAAAACCCAGTTACGATCTTAAAAGAATGTGATGATGCCAAATTTTGGGTTTAGAGAAAGAAAAAGAAGACAAGCGAAAGTTGCATATGGTTTGGCCCTGTTAACGAAGTGTCCTACGTCCATGGTTGTGTCTAGCACTTTCACTATATTATGGAATAGATGGTGACCTTAGGTGATCCAACAATAGACTGGAACTACCAGAGGTCAGCCGGGCAAATTACATAAAACTGTAATAAGTATTGTGTAGAAGGTGAATGATCGTCCCCCACATAGGGGGTGAGGGGTCTCTTTTATACTTGCAAGAGACCTCCTCATACATGAAAACTGTATCGATTAGGTAATCAAATCTGATTAGGTGTTATTAACACTAATTGTGCAAGTTTCCTAATTAGATTAGGGGACAATCTTAACATTTCATTAGTCCTCTAGTTGGTATAGGAAACTTTCTGGATGAATCCTGATTGCATCTCCAGGTTGTTATGAGCTGTCGTACGAGTTTCCACCTAATCTAATTAGGAAACTACTTTGAGGACGAGGTCTCCCACCTGGAAACTGCAGTGCTTTACCCTTTTGTTAAAGTATTATGAGACTATTTGTTTGTAGGCTGCCAATCTGAGGTATGTCTGATCCCTCTTTTCTTCAACTAAGTCAAACTCTCCTCTAAGGGATTCTTCATCTCCCAGGTCGCTATAGTTTGTCACCTGGTGGGTCGGGAGTTCCAGCTCGGTAGGGACTACCTCCTCGAAACCATACGTGAGTGAGAACGGAGTTTCACCCATGGTGGTTCGGGGAGTAGTGCGGTATGCCCATAGTAGAGTCAAAAGTTCTTCTGCCCAGAGCCTCTTGGCTTCTTCAAGCCTGGTTTTTATGGACTACATAAATGTTCGGTTGGTTACTTCTGCTTTCCCATTAGCTTGGGATGTCCGGGAGAAGAATAGTGATTTGATATCCCGTAGCCCGAGCAGAACTGTCTGAATACTGGTGTATCGAACTGTCTACCATTATCACTGACCAACACTCGGGGAATGTTGAACTGTTGGGTATGTTCTTTTCCACGAAACTTTTCATTTCTTCTAAGTGATGGTGGCCAACGACTCGGCCTTTGCCCAATTGGTGAAGTAATCGACTCCTATAAAGGCAAACTTGACCTAACCCTTAGCCATAGGGAGTGGTCCGACTATGTCGACACATCATTGAGCGAATGGCCACGGGCTGAGAATTCTTCCATCGGACGGTGGATCATGCTTGTGAATCTTTGACATTTATCACACCATCTCACATAGTCTTTTGAATCATGGGCCATAGTAGGCCAGTAGTACCCTTGTAGTAAGGACCTTCTAGATAAGGCTCGACCTCCAATGTGGCTTCCACACACACCATCGTGAATTTCTTATAGAATGTTCTCAACCTGAGTCGGGTGAACACATCAGAGGTAGGGACTAGTGAATCCCCTCTTGTATAGTACTCTGTTAGCTAGGTGGTACCTTACTACTCGGTATCTGATTCGGTGGGCATCAAATTTCTCTGGGGGAAGGTTCCCGCTCGTGAGGAACGTTACTATTGGGTCCATCCAATTGGGACCTACGTTGATTGGGTCCACCTCCATGCCTTCTGAAACAGATACCTGGGTTCGGGCAGGTATGCCACTCTGATTTTCTATAGACCCGATTCTGATGATGATGCTAGGCGAGCTTATCGATTATGTCACGCCCCGAAGTAGCAAAAATATAGAAAATAAATTCTATTTTTGGACCCGTAGACTGTGACTGGTGAATATCACTCTATTGTCCACACACAGTTCTAAAACTCAGAGATAAAATGCAGTAACTGAAATGGTAAACTGAATATAATAACTTAAACGTAAGTGATCTTATTATAAAATCCAACCATAGTAGTAAACTAAAATCCAAGTCTCAAGGCACACTTGCCAATCGAAAAGTATATAGTCAAAACATAAAGTAAAGAACAACTAATCTAGCCCTAAGCTTCAAGTGGTATAGATGTTATCATTAGCTTGGTGGTAATCCCCTTCGATCCCTTCTTCGGTGTGACCATCCCAGCCATAGCCTTCTTCCGGGTACTCCTGATAGTAGCCCTCATCAATGGGCATCTCACCTGTATAGCCATAGGTCTGGAAAGCTAGATATGGGTATATCCAGTGGCATAAATGCTGTCAGCTTAGGAAAAGCTGAGTGAGTAATAAACTAATAGAGTATCAAAATAAGAAGTCTTTAATAGCATTTGCATTAAGAAATAGTTCTCTCGACATTCTCGTTCTAACATTGTTCCGATATGCTATATGTGACTCAATGACTTGACTCTACTATGTTATGGACTATATATCCATCTCTATGACTCATTCTCCAATGCATGTCCAATCATATATTGCTTGGACGGAAACTCCCTTCCCAAGATCTTGATTCACTTTTTGATATCATAGTAATGGTCAGCCTGGTGCAAAACCTCAGCTATCCCATTCTCCATGACGTTTCCTGGTACGGAGTACCAGCCGTTATATATTCACAACGTGCCTTGGTATCATCATACCAGCCGCTACACATAAATAACGTGCCTTGGTATCATTATACCAACCGTTACACATCTCAATCATCCTTTCTCTTTCCATAGTCATGGCTATCACTTGCCACAATAGATCATGATCTACACAAGAAGACTCAACCCAACATAACTCGTAATCTCCTTTATCGCTTAACTCATACCATATGAATAGACAATTAGTCTCTGATCGGGAGAGAACTAATCCTAATTATACGCTTTAACGTGCATTTGTTAGTGCCTTTTTATCTTGTTTTTGTATATTTTTACTCTGTTTTCTAGTTCTGACAGGTTTTGGAAGAAATCAACTAAACCAGGATAAACAAGGTGAAAAGTCAGAAAGAAAGAAGCTGAAAAACCAAAGTCGCGCGCGCGGTCCGCGCCCGCGAAAATCAGAGAATCGCTCGCGCGATCCGCTCGCGCGAGACCCCCAATAACTCGCTCGCGCGATCCGCGCGCGCGAGGTACCAAAAGTCGCGCTCGCGCGACCCGCTCGCGCGATATGCCCAAAAACCAAAGTTGCGTATTTCAGTATACTGAAGACTCCTGTGCAAACGAAACTGCTAAACGACGTCCAGACTGTAAAATACATGCGTTTCAGTTCGTTTCGGGTTAGGAAGCCTTCCAAAGCTTGTATAAACTCTATTTAAACTCCAAATTTACTCAATTAGAGGGTTGGCAACTATTATACACATTCATATACAGCCATATATACACACTTCCAGCCCTTGAAGAGGGAGAAGCAAGGAGAAGAAGAAGAAGACCAAGGGTTTCCATGGCCTCCTCCATCAACCTCTTGCCGATTTCTACTTCTATGGACGGCTAGATCATTGATCTAGGGTTTCAATGAAGCCCTAGCCAAGTAATAGGGTTTTATTTATGCTTTTATTTTAGTTGTATTATGTATGGATGACAGTCACATGTTTAGAGGATTTTTATAAATAAATCGTACTACTATTGATTAAATCATTGCTTTCAGAATTTATTCTTGTCTTAGATCTATTTTGACTATGATGTGCTCAACGATCTATTCTTGCTGTGCTTGTTTAGGTTGTTTACATGTGATGGTGCTTTATTGATTCGTGCTATCAAGTATCCGAATAGTCCATGCCTAGGTTAGACGGATTAGATCACAACCCTAGTTTAGTGTGAGATAATTCGTGCTATCCGCAGATGGATTATGTTGGTGCTTGAACCATGATTATCTTCTTGTCGGAGGAATAGGGCTTGTAGCTACAATTCCCCATACTCATCCAATGTAATAAGCTAAAGTAATTCATAAATATTCCTATTATGAAGCTAGTGGTGGATTTGCAATCCTAGGTTCCTTTAAACATTATTTAAAACACTTTTAATTGCTTTCATAGTTTAGATTTATTTTTATTGTTATTAGTTTAATTAAATCCAAATCAAAATCCGTTTTTCCTAATTAATTAGACTTAGGTTTTAAAATTAAGTTGCTGTAGTAATCAATCTCTGTGGGTTCGACCTTTACTTCCACACTGCAAATCTTTTGAAAAGTAAAGTATACTTTTTATATCTTGATTCTGACAAGATCAGTCTCCACGACTAAAATGTACCAAACTATGCATGTCGACTTCTCAGTACGATCATTCTTATATTAATATCTTACTTATTCACTGACATTAGGCTCATTATTCAATTGTGTAGCTTCGTAACATGCAGAAGTCTCATTCTAACATATTAGATCAATGATAGAAAGCTCTGATAGACATGTGAATACATAACTACTATTAAACATGGATAAATCACATTCTGCCAAGGTACAACCGATTGGATTGACTCAACAATCAATTAGGAAAAAATAGGTGCCAACCGATTGGTCTTAATGGCAATCGATTGGTATCCAAAAGATGCCAATTGATTGGGAAAAGTCACCAATCGATTGGGACAAATTTCAATCGATTCGACAAATTGCCAATCGATTGGTACTTCATCTTCTTCACAGTGAATGTACTAAAATTATACAAAACTAAATATAAACATTATGGATCCATTCTATTCATACAAAAACTCATAAAAATGTCTAACTAAGCTACTGTGTGAGTTGGAGGACTTAGAAGTATGTGTAGGTGTGGTGGTGTGCTTGACAAGCTTGAAAGCTTGAGCTTTAATGGTGGAGCTTTCTCCTCTCCTCTATCTCTTTCTTTGTCTTTTCTCCTTTTCTATCTTCTGTCCTTCTTTTTAGAGATCTTCTGTCCTTCTTTTTCTCTAAATGAGAGTGTGTGTATAAATGAGTATGAAGGTGTATATATATGTGTGTGTATATATATATATATGGATATATGGAGGTCAATGGAATCAACCAAATAGGTTGGGGATGAGTTTGGGTCAGTATTTATAGGCCAAGGGTTGCATGCAACAACCAAGTGGTGTCATCCTCGCAAAAAATGCTTGGAGACCAAGCTTAGTGATCGGCAATTGATTGGGATCAGTGGCAATCAATTAGGACTAAGGCGGCTGAAGACAATCGATTGGTATATGTGGAAATCAATTGGCATCCTAAAAGTGTCAATTGATTGGGATATCATGGCAATCGATTGGTATCCAAGGTTTACCAAAGATAGATTAAGACAAGTGTTATCATAGAAGTTGTTGTATACGTTATAATTATAGCAAAAGTACATGTATTACAAATTGGTTTGTGTGTTCTCTTCCCTTAGGATCCGAGTGATAGACAACCCTTTGAACTCACTGGTAACCTTTCTGACCTTGGCTAGGTAGGCTACCATACTATCCTTCCTAGCCTCGTACTACTGTAAGAATTGATTTACCACCAATTGGGAGTCATTGTGTACCTTAATTTGTCGAGCGTCCATTGAGATAGCCAGCTTCAGCCCAACCAAGAGGGCCTCATACTCTACCTTATTGTTGGATGCCTAGAACCCAAACCTGAGGGCATACTTGAGGTGGATCCCTTTGGGTGTGATTAGAATGATTCCTGCACTGCTTCCTTGTTTGTTAAAGGATCCATCTACACAGAGCATCCAGGTCAGTATCCTGAGTTATAGTTCAGACGGTACCTTAAGCGGGGTGAATTCCCCAATTGGGTCTTCTGGGTAGGTGGACTCAATAAGGAAATTCACTATGGCTTGTCCTTTGATCGCTGTTCGAGGTCGATAGAGGACTTCAAATTCTTCCAATTCTAGTGCCCACTTCATGAGTTTCCTGGACGTCTCAGGCCAGCATAGGATCCAACGTAGGGGCTAATCCATGAGGATGACTATGGTGTGAGCCTGGAATACGGGCAAAGTCGACGGACTAAAGTGACAAGGGCAAAAGCCAGCTTTTCTATGCGTGAATATCCGCTTTCTGCACCTTGGAGTGCTCGGTTAGTATAGTACATTGGGTATTGGATCCCATGTTCTTCTCTAACCAGTGCCGAGCTAATCGTTGTGGGTGATACCAACAGGTATAAAAACAACTCTTCCTTTGGAACGGGCATTGAGAGTAGAGAGGGTATGGCCAGGTACTTCTTGAGTTCCTTAAACGCCTTCTCGCATTCTTCCAACCACTCAAAGGCCTTGAGTAGGATTTTAAAAAATGGCAAACACCAGTCGGTTGTGTGGGACATAAATCTATTTAATGCTGCCACCCGTCATGCTAGACTTTGAACTTCCTTGGTTGATCTAGGTGACCGCATGTTGATAATGGCCTGAATTTTCTCCGGGCTGGCTTTGATTCCCCGTTTACTGACTAAGTGCCCCAGGAACTTCCTGGAGGAGACCCCAAATGCGCACTTTGCTGGATAAAATTGCACAATCTCTTTGTCCTGAGTAGCTCAATAGACGACAAACACAGTGAGGAGAGTTACAAGGATAAGAATAAGGTTTTAAAAGATGATAAGAGTTTAGATGATAGCACGCAATTAGGAAAGGAGGAGTCCCCTGTTGACTCTCCCCCTACCGTTGATAGTGACCCTAGGGAGGACGTAATTGAAAAATCTAAATCCGATTTCGATTCTTATGATATTCATGAATCCTTGCCTCTTTCGGCCGAAGAAGTGGTATCACCAAGTTGCCCATCACCTATACTCTCTATCAATCAAAACTCTCATCCCAAGCTTGAAAGTTATGTGTACCCCATTAATGAACAAAAAGAATGTGTTGTCGAAGAGGATGGTAAGGATTCTAGCACATGTACTTCACAAAATTTTAAATTTTAAAATTCTGTGAGCGAGGACTTGGAAAATATTGGGCCACATTAGATGATCTTAAACTTTAACAAGAAGCTAGTAATCTGCTAGACTGCTTGACCTTCTTGAGTAATAATGACATTGAGGTTCAAATAGATAGCTTTATCGAAGTCCAGTCCAAAACCATGTGCATAGAACAGAAATTAAATTCCTATGACCATATCTCCATAGATTCTGTTCTAGAACAAGAGGAGGGTAATGAAGCTAAATTAGAATATTACTTAGACACTACTCCTTTTATCGAATCGTGGCCACCTCCTTGTATTAAAATAGAGGCCATTATAGGAAATACCAACACCAAAGATCGTTTCTTGCATACAATTCCTAAAAAGTTTGGTATACCTCTTGTGATTGTCCGCAACAAATTTGGAGGCCATAGCATTTGCATCATCTCCTTTGACCTTGAGCCTGACATTAGTTGGGGGGGGGGGGGGGAGGGGGGAGGAGTTGCAATTTTATGAGGATCCCTACATTCTTTTCACTGTTAAATTATTTTATTGGAAAGATCCTTAAAAATTTCAGTTATTAGTTTATGATAAAAATCTTGATTAACCGAATTTATTTACTGAGTAGTTGTATTATATTCTCTATTTTTACTTGTTGCAACTAATGATTTTGTAGGTAACTTAAAAAAAATTGGATATTAACACCTCGAGGTAACATTCTTCCTTCTCTCACTTTACTTTACATGTCCATGTGCTTAGTTTAGAACATTGGGGATAATGTTTAGTTTTAGTTGGGAGGAGTGAGTCATTGCATGCCTCATATCTTTTTGTTGTGCTTTAGTGTAATTTACCCTCATATCTATTTGTTGTGCTTTAGTGTCATATACCTGCTTAGCAACATGTAACTCAGTAAATTAAAATTGCAAAAATTTTAATTTTTTAAAATTTTTTTTAATATAATAAATTGGTTCTCGTATTTCTCTCTTAATAAATGTAGTTAGTTTTGATGCATTAATGTTATTTTCTGTATGTTATTAGTATGTGATACACTATGGTAGTTTGTTTACTATCTCAATTATAGTATGTTTATGCTTTTTTAATCTTCAAACAACTTTGAGGACGTTGTGACAACCTTGTACTTAGCTAAAATGGATTAGTAAGCATAGCTTAAGTGTCTTGAGAGACTATAGTGGAGACTAATAACCCAAGTGAGTTTTTGTGTCATTCTTTGTTTTTGAGGGTTTTATAAAATTACTCTTACTTTTTGAAAAGCGTTGTAATTCGTTGAAAGTTTTATTTTCTTCTTCATTTTGACTAATCACTAGAAGAGAACGTTCAAGATTTACTAACTTTAGAGCTCTTGAATTTACTGAAATGAATAATCCTATGAATTTAGAATATGATTTAGGTCATCTTCTGACCATACACGCATAATACTACTTTGGCCTACCTCTATGATATTCCTTTATTTCACCCTTTGAGCCTTACCATATTTGCCCTATCTTCACAATCCTAAAGTCTATACCTAACTCCAAATTAAGATTTCAAGCCTCAGTTCTTTTATTTAGGTGTGATTGGGATGTGTTGCATTGACAAGAAGTGTTAGTGTGAATAAGGAAAGTTGGCAAAGAAAAAGAAAAAACATGAAAAAAGAGGAAAAAAAAAAGATAAAGAAGAAGAATAAAAAAATATGCCAATGGTTGTTACAAAAGAAAAAATAATAATAACAAAAAAGAAGAGTGAAAAAAAAAGAGAAGAAGAGAGAGATTGGAGATGTGGGGAAGTTTGAAAAGCGTACAATGTAGTAGGTATTCCAATCACATCCTTTGACTCAAATGAAAATCATGAACCTCTTTCTTCTTTCACCTAACACCTCTTTTGCAAAGTGCTAGTGATTTTAAGTAAATTGGATTTTAAGTTAAGGTAATGAGAGAGTTCTCCACGGTATCTCGCTCTTCTAGTGAAAAGTATCCTTTCATGAGACTTTGTGCACTAAAATGTCCATTTTTCTATTTAGATATGAGAAGCATTAGATTCCATTTACATTTATTCTCTATAGCTTCCATATCATGATTGATAATCATTACGCCTAATTTGGAGTGATTTCATCTTGAGAGTGTAATCCCGATGAGAGTTGAGTCAAAATGAACGTCTTGATAGCGTCTTAGGTTATGCAAGCTTTGAAATTAATGTTTTGTATTTTGGTTATCCATTCACACACACACTTGAAGATTGATAGGTATAGAATATTCTAATGACTTTGATAGTAGATTAACTGTAATGTATGTGTTGCATAGCTATGGCATACTAGAGAGTTTCATAATATTGTTGAACTTCACCACATTGCTAAATGAGAGAAAAAAATTCCTTGAAAACATTTACATGAGAACCATTACCTTAAACATGAATTTTGTGGGTAGATTCACTGCAAACCCTCATGAGACAGCACTCGTCCACTAGGGGGAACCTAGGGGTTTAAAGGCTTGTTGCATATGCTAAATGCAATCGCGATTCCTGCGAAAGTCAGTTAGGATTTTTAATTTATTTTGTTTTCAATTCTTAGAGTTCCAATAAACATTGATGTAGTTCGCTTCATTGCTAGGGACTAGCAACGAGCTAAGTTAGGGGGTGGGATTAGAGGTGAAAAGTGCATATTCATAGCGTATTAGATGGTCCTTTATGCATACTTTTATCCGCAAAATCCCTACATTTAGGTGCATTCTAATAACAATCTTGTTTTTATTATGTAAGTGCTAAAATATATGTTTATGCATTGTTTTATAGGTATTAGAATGTAAATCAATAAAGTGAAGCTAAAGAAAAGTGATTCTGGTGAAGAGAACAACAGAAACAACTGAGAAAATGCCAATTTTGGCAATGAAGACTTCAGATTTTGAAGATTTCTGCATAAATCTGAAATGTATATCTTTGAGTTATGGTCGCGTGGCCGCAAACGGGAGGTCAATCCGAGGTCCGAGTGAGAAGTTATGGCCATTCTCCCATCGGTGCGCAGAGCTGTCAAAATCAGAGAGTTCAAGGGCTTGAGGAGAGTTCAATCGATCGAACCTTCGATCGATCGAACTAAGCTCAATCGATTGAGCTTTATTTTCTCCCAAAAGTTGTGTACAGTATGCAGGAACCCTATAAATAAGTCGTTTTGATACCAGACGAAGGGAGGACGCTCCAAAACTCAAAAACAACAGTTTTAGGGTAGTTTTAGGGTTAGTTTAGGTGTAGATTAGTTTAGTTTGATGTTTTCTTCCTCCTTTTCCATTATAGATTCAATATTCAAGTTTGTTTCAAGTTTATTACAAGTTATATTCAGATTTATTCTAGGTTTTTCTGTTCCTTTTCTTTATTTGATTGTTTGTTAATCTAGTTGTTATGATTGCTATGTTTTACTATTTCTGCATTAGTTTTATTATATTTCCATAGTTTAGACGTTGGGAATATGTGATTAAACATTGATTCCCAGCCTCTGCCATGTAATCTTTAGAAACCTTGGGCTCGATCGATCGAAGGTATTTCGATCGATCGAACTAGAGCTATAGTTAAGCGATCGAAGACATTTCGATCGATTGAAGGATGATGTTGTCCGATCGATCGATAGCGCTTTGATCGATCGAACATGTTAGATCCTGAGATGATTCTTTAAGTATTCCATGACTTTCTCTTTTAGAAATATGTCATCAAATTATCCCTATAAGCTCAGTTTGTCACAACAATTTTTAGAACTTAAAGCCTTAAGGCTATTTTCTTCAATGACTTTTGAAAACCACTTTGAATGCTAACACTATTTAGGGTGCAAGTAATAACCATTGTTTTAAACCGTCTTCCAAGTATTTTAAATCAACTGTGATGATGTAGTTCCGGTCATGAAAGGGCTATTGACTCTATATCTTTAGAAAAATACGGAATATTGAAAAAGAATGAACTCCATAGAACATTAATGAATGTGCATAGTAGATGGTTAGGATTAATGTGGATTCATGTGTTTCCAACACCTTTAATTTATCTGTTTAATTAGTTACGTTTCTTTATACTTTAGTTTAATTTAATTAATTAGGATTCGTTAGAACCTCCACTCTTATATTCATATTTTTATTTTTCTTTAGGTTGTAACTTAGTATATATTCTTCCTATTCCTTCCCTGTGGGATCGACCTGGACTTATCCAGTATTACTTGCACGATCATCTACACTTGGGTGTTGCACAAGAGCACCCAACTTTTTAGTCGTGTCAAGTTTTTGGGCCCGGGTATCTTACCGCTGCTGTCTATCTTTGGTGATAAACTCGGCTAGGTGGCCTTGCTAAATGAGTTTTTCTATAGCAGTTTTGAGTTTAAAACAATCTTCGGTGTCATGACCGTAGTCTTTGTGGTATCGACAGTAGTTGTCCCGATTCCTTTTCTCAGGTGGGCTCTTTAACTTGGTCAATTTTGTTAGGAAACTGCGTTCCTAGAATCCATTGACAGTGCGTATAAGTTGGTACTGCAAAAATTTACGTGAAAGCTATAATAACCCTACAAGGGCAGAACTAGGGTTACCTTGAACTGCAAAAATGGATTATTGTAATAGATGAATCGAGAACACGGGCTCGATAACAGCTCACGATCTTCTACCGTATTCCTCTGCTGCCAGAATATCAAACTGAGTGTGGGCTCTATCGAAATCCTTTTAGTTTTCTGCTCTCCCTTTTTAAGCTCTCTTTTCTATTTCGAGTTATAATACTCTATATGAAAAAATGCAAACTGAGAGGAGGGCCAAAGCAGCATATACATAGGTTACAATAGGGACCATAAGAATTCAATAAGTAAAAAGCTTCCTTATGGAATTAGGAAACCCCAATTCGAACTGAATCAGATTCCTATTTCCATAAATTATAATTCATACCACTAAAGAATTATAATTGCACTCCAACCCTTATCTCAAAAAATATATTTCAAGCTCTATGTTATTAAATGCTTATTATCTCCCCACGTTAAGATTACAGATATCCATTAATCAGATATAATTACTGACAATCATATTTAATTAATCTCTTAAAATTCCTTGAGATTCTCTACTTAACTTATTTGATATGCCGGATACGAAATTCACCTACAGGGTTTGACATAATCAAAACTTATAAGCTTTCTCAAGGGGATATCATGAATCCCAAAAATTGAGACATGGATTCTATCATTAATTTATATCTACCACACAATCAATATTGTCACCCAATCCAAGGAGATATTGACCCATTTAAGGATCTCACCCTTTTAGGGATCAAAGTGTAAATATCAAATGTATGTGTCTATACATAAACTTAGGATTTAGAGCATGAGCACTCATAATAGCCATGAGGTATTAATTATCTTATAAGTTAGTATAAAGATAATTGCCCTAAGTCGGTCCTGTTTAATAACCAAAGTGTACCAGCATAGTGAGTTGAAACTATACCATTTCCTGTAGTTAAGACAAACCTACTACAACACCACACTACGGTCCTACCAATGGTGTGTCCAAACCTATCTAAGACTATAAACCAAAATCTTACATTCTACAAGATCCGATGGTCTGATCTTCCGTGTGTAAGCCAAACTCTACACACCAAACCACCTACTATGTAGAAGAGAGAAACACATGCATAATATTAAATAAATAATACAATACAAACATTGCCCACACAGATTCTCATAAAAATAGAATAACTGATTTTATTAAATGAATAATAAATTAACATAAAGCATGGCTTTTAGTATATATCCCTAACAAATTTCTTGAGCAGCTTTTGAGCCTTGGCGGCTACCATGACTTCTTGGATGTGCTGGGAAAGTGGCGTGAAGGTGATTAGGGTCTGATCTCGACCACCCTTTGCTGATCATGCTTTTGCTTCTTTCCCAAGCTCTTCTTGAAGCCTTCCTGTTTCCATTTGGCTCTTAGGGACTCATCTTCCGTAAAGTTTGAATGTTTGCACTTCAAGAACTCTTCAGTGTCAATGTACTTCCCAACCCTCTCTGAGAATTTAACCAAGGTCGTCAGTGGAACGACGTGGCGACCTTGGTATTCTAAACTCACGAGCAGAAGGCTGTGATTGTGA
The DNA here is from genome assembly GCA_033977485.1 of Hydrangea macrophylla. Lineage (NCBI taxonomy): Eukaryota > Viridiplantae > Streptophyta > Magnoliopsida > Cornales > Hydrangeaceae > Hydrangea > Hydrangea macrophylla. The sequence goes on along the minus strand of CM066990.1, from coordinate 2,545,840 downwards.
CTGTCTTGTTCAGGTTATAAATCTGAAACTTTTGATGGTTGAACCGATCGATATAATCCTTCAAGGATTCACCCTTTTGCTATTTGAAAATAAGTAGGTGGGTGTCAAGTTGAGGTCGACCGAGCATACCCACAAATTGACTGACGAATAGTTTGTCAAGCTCCTTGAAATCGTTAACAGACCCGGGTTTCAGGGAGTGGAACCTTTGTGTGGCTGGCACCTTTAGATTGCTAAGAAAGGCCAGGAAATACAGTTCATCGGCATTGGTTGCCAATGCCATCTGAGCCTTGTAGGTCCAGATGTGGTCGACCGAACTTCCTAAGCCATCGTAGGAGTTGAGATGAGGTTGTTTGAACTTACATGGAATGGCAAACCCCATGATTCGGTTGAAGAACGGTGACTCGGTCTTAGTGTTGGCATGATCATGACTTGGTTTTTGTCCTAGATTCTCAATCTGCTTTTCCAGGTCCTTGATATGGGCTTCCTCGTCTTCCCAACTGGTATCTGTACGGTAGGTCGGGTCGGAGGATGAAGCTTTTTCCTCAAAGTGTGCAATTGTAGACACCCAACTTTGACCACATTGATAGGACTTAGGATGGACAACGTCTTGGAGAATTCGATGATGGAAAGTGCCCCGTCGAAGGTACTGGATTCTACACAATCGAAAAATCAAACTTCGGAAATTGACTTCAAGCTCAGAAAAGCCCTTTTCCATGCACAAATCCAAATTTTGTCAAAATTGTCTCTCAGAATTCATATTCACTCAGGGTTATATGAACATGAAGTGTTCTAAATGTAGTATTCTAGGTATCCAGAGATCTAATTTCAAAGAAAAACCTGAAATCGATGCGCATTGAAAAGCAATTTTGAAACAGAAGTTGTTTGATTTCAAAATGACGACAAAAGTTTTGGAGGACTTTCGGACTTCAATTGAACTTTAATTCTCATTTCAAATCCTCTTGGAATATTTTTAAATTGAAATTCAACTCGATAACTTTCCAACGGTACATAAACGGACAATTTCGAACACCTAAAAGCATTTTTAAAGAAAATCTGGAAAAGTAGTGCACGTAATATTTGAAACAGGACATAAGGGCAACCAAGGGAGCCTGAATAGTAGATGGAGGGTCCCATAAAGGCAGTGTAGGATCCCACCTAAGCTACCACCTCACATGTGCCCCGTCCATCGAGCTTTTTGAGTTCTAGACCCTTTTAGAGGCTTCCCACTACGAGAAAATTGCCCAAATACTGCATTTAGGCACTGAAATGGCCATTTTTAACCCTTTTCTGATCTCTAAAACTCCTATTTTAACCTTGAACTTAAGAGTTAAGTTTTCAAAACTCTATACATAGATCCCATGCATCTCATTTGAGATCATCTTGGAATATCTTGAACCATATTGAATACACCTTGAATATACTTGAAGATACAATCAAATATACTTAGAATTCAAGAGATTTCTAGAGAGAGAATAGTGAATCATGAATTAATTTCTTCTAAAATGAATCTTAAGATAACTAGATAAGATAATTGAAGAGAGTTTTGACATCAACTATTTCCATTAACTTCCACCAAGGATGAGTGCTTGAAGAACAAGATCCTTCAATCAACTTTGAATACATAATTGAGAATCCTCCAAGAGGTAGACATCACAATTCATCTCTAATTCTTACCTTTTTTTATATATAGATCTATAAGATTTGGATTTAGTTTAGTTTTTTGTTTTCTTTATTAGAACACTCATCTTCTTCTTCTCTTGTTCTTCACACATTCACATAGCTAGATCCAAATCCTCTTTGATTTTGTTGATAATTCATAATTAGAGATTGATTTTCACTTTGATTTTCAATTTTGATTTCATTCTTCTATTTTAGATCCATGCTAACATGATTATATACATGTATCTATTTTGAATTCTATGATCGTTTGGAGGTATGATCTATGAGAAGGATAATTCCTATGTTCATACCTTTCTTTTGATTGTTCCTATTACCTAGATTTCCTATTGAACTTCATCTCCAATAGGATATTTGTAAGTCCCTTTGATCCATGATTTAAAGTTCTTCATAGGACTTGAGGGCTAAATTGATTGGGAATCATGATAATAAAGTTGATCCATGAGTTTGATCTCTCTAATATGCTTCAACCAACACCTAAGATATTTTTCTCACACTTTAAAATGAACAAGTCAAAATTCAGCAAAACAGATTGGTTTTGTCCATAATAGCAAAACAGATTGGTTTTGTCCATAAGATTTGGTCCTTCAAATCCCATAGTTTATGGATTTCAAATTTTATGGGTGAACTTTGATGAATTAGCTTTCATTCGATCCGTTTTGAGAATCATTAGGATCTATATGCTATTTTTAGAAATTGTTGAGTAATCCGTTGACAGATTTGAACATAGTCTCTTTGGACTTGAATTTCAAAAAATCTATGATAGTTATCGATGATCTGATTTTTGAGGATGATTTCTAACTCATGTATCTATATGCCAATGTAAAATCGTGAGTATACGATCGAGTTAAGATCATTTTCTAAGCGTTTGAAGTTGATACAACTATTCTAGAATTTTCTAAGTTTAACTACAATCATGATTATGTATACAAAATGGTCATACCTTCATCACTCAACAATAATTGATGAATAAAACTTGGCTTAGAATTCGTCTAGGATAAATGGATGAGAGATTTAAAGCTTAGATCAACTTGATTAACATGATTCATGAATTTCTATTATGTCTTGCATTTCTTTGTCAAATGATACCAAATTTCCAGAATAACAGTCTGTTTAAAACAATTTTCAGAGACCATAAGATCATGATATGTCTATGGCATTATTTTTTTTCATAAACTAAAATGAAATAGCTTTCTTTTAACACCAAATAGAGCTTCATGTGAACTTTGTAGAATTAATTATGATTTTTACAAGAGCAGTGGATAGTCCCGATCCACTGTTTCCAAAACTCTTATTTCTCGAACTTCAAAAATTTGATAATGAGGTCCTAATTTTTGGAAAAGTTCCCTAAGACATGTATCTGACTTTCTGTAAAAGGGTTTTAACCCAGCTCATGTTTAAGACTACTTTTGATAGGATTCATTAGAGGTTGCTGAATCTGGAAATTTGATTGATGACATCTTCTTCTCATTTTTCATGCATATCATTTGTTTACTTGTATTTTTGCAATGATTGGGTGTTCCTTGGTGTCTTAGTGCAGAGAATTGAATGCCGTGGATCCAGACTTCGATTTGGGAGCTTGCCTCATCTACATGTGGCTTAGTGCCCATGTATCGTGTACTATCTCTACCCTTTCTCTTAGAATATTTTTTTAGGTTTACAACTTTATGTTCAACAACACAATTCCTTTAGGATAGTCCCCGTTTATGTGCTTATATGTTAGAGATATTTTATTTAGGATTGTTGCATGATTGCATTACACATTTACTTTCTTTTGCAACTTCGCTTGAGTCAACCCAATGTAAGTCTTCTTATTCCCTCTTACATATCATGACACATTTTCTTTATTTGCATCGGTCCCGGACGAGACTAGCCACTGTGAGTATACCTCTCTCTTGTATTGCATGTGTATCCGATTGCTATTTGATTTAATCTCTTGAAATAATTTTTATTAGATGTTCTTTTTGCCATGTATATATCATCTAGTATGTTTGAGGAAACAACACTAATTATGAATTAAGCACAAGGATATTTGGATCAAGTCCTACCACTTGGTAGGGCGAGGAGGGGCTCTTATACCAAGACCCCCGAACCTTTTTTTCTGGTGATGAAGGGTGAGTAGCCTTAATCAATTTTGGGCGAGTCAAATTTGGTTTCCTAATTCCCGATAAAAATTAGGTGGTGACTCTTTGTCTTTAGGTTTGTGTGAGGAGTTCTAGTTTCTTGAAGTGTGCTCCTTGGATCTGTCTTGGGACACTGTCAAGGAACGCTAGGATCCCTCCCTGCGCATGGTCCATAATCTGGCGACTCTGCTGGGGACTTGAATATGAAACTTATGGTTTCTTGTTCTTTGAGGGTTTGACTTGAGCAAATAAATATCCTTGTTATTAATTCAATAATCGTGTTGTTTCTGCATGCATTTGCACTTGCATTGTTCTTTCACTGCTACTGCTTGAAACCACTGCCTTGAGGGTGGAGGGCCCCCTTTCCTCCATTTGTCGAGAGACTTTGGTAGCATGCAGTCACGGTTAGCCTTGTACTGTGCGCGGTATATAGAGCCCATGTGTGAATGGCACTCCCTTGGGAGGCAGTCACCACACCGCTGAGCTTGCTAATGGACCCTTTATGAGACTAAAACCCGGCCTTTGCATATAGTTTCTGTAGAACCCTTCAATTAGGATCTTGATTATCATCTTTGATTAGGATGATGTGATGAATTATATGCGTTTGCCTATAAGGGATTATGTGGATGATGAGGACGTGTATGAGAAGGCATCATCAAACCTTGTATGGTAGATTCATCTAGGGTAGTAAGGTCTTCATCCGAACATTCAATCATTATTCGAGGACGATTTTTGAAAATTTTGAAAATGCTAGCACTTCTTTGAAAAACCCAAGTATTTCAAAAATTTCGGGAATATTCCTTCTGAAAATTCGCTTTGAAATTCACTTTTACAAAATCCTTCAAAAAAACAAAAAATTCTCCCTAGATTTTAGAGAATTTCAAATTTCCTACCTTGGTTTTTATAAATCATGATTTCACACTTTGATGATTCAATTTCAAATTCTCCTCTTAGATTTTAGAAATTCAAATTTCCTACCTCGATTTTTTAAAGAATCATGATTTCACACCTCGGGCATTGATGGTTCAAAAGTGCTTTGAAAATTACAAATCTCCCCCTCTTTTTCAAGATTTTCATGAAAAAATTTAATTTTGTAAATCTGAGCCATCAAGAATTTCAACGCTAAAATCCTTGGATAATGATTGGATTAGTAGGGTGATTAGCATACTCAAGGAATCTTATGTGTTTATGTGTTGATATGCTAGGTCTAAGCTAGATTAAGGGGCATTGCATTTAGATTAGATTGCATTTCATCTACATTGCATACACTACATGAGCATTGCATATACGACTCACAAATGCGATGCCTCTAATATAGTTTTAAAAAGAAAATAATTATTTTCCTCAGAATTTTGAATCTTGAAGTGACTTTTTTTTTTTAGAAAGATTTCTTTGATTTTAGAAAATATTTTTGAAAAGGAAAAGATTTTCCATCTTTGATTTTCAATCCACTTTTGTAAATATCATTCTTTGAAAATTCTTTTGCAATAAAGATACCTGATTATTTGAAAATCCCTAATAAACCAGAGAAGAGAAGATAGGACCAAAGAGCGTGCTCCTTCCTGGGTCAAAGCTTCGAATAGTAGATTGATCAGATCAGAGTTTGGGGTAAGATCAGTCGAATCAGTCAGGGTTGGAACGATGGCACATGAAGTCGATGTGGATGCTAGGATGACTGCTATGGAATCTACTATCAACCAAATCAGTGAACTGCTTGTGAAAATGATGGGTGTGATTAAGCAATTGGCTGACACAACACCTTCGACTCCACCTCTTGCACCTTGTAATGATAATGAGTGGTTTGAAAGATTGGCTAATCAAGGAATACAAACTCTGGATCAGGAAATCTTTGACAAGCTTACCAAGAACGGTATACTAGAGATTGTGACCCGCAAGAACAAAAGAATTAATGACCGCAAGCTTGATAAGGAGGGATTATTTCATATGCCCAATGCAAGGCCTTCGAAAAAGTTCAAAGGGCCACTTCATTTGAAGAAATATCCATTACATGATATCGATGTATTGGTACCACAATTGCCAAATAGACCAATTCAACAACAATGGGGAAAGAATACCAAAGTTGCAAGGGAAAAATAGTATCAAGGACAAAAGAAAGAGAAGAAAGAATTTTCTGAGCTAGGAATGTCTTGAGCAGCGCACTTAAAAAAAATACTAGAGGAAGGGTACTTGAAGAAGCTGGAACCCAAGCCAGAACCTGATCCACTTCCACAAGGCTTCAAGATTGAGTACTACTGCGATTTCCATCAGAGCCGTGGGCATAGCATAAATAGATGCTGGAGGCTTAGACATGAAATTCAGGACTTAATCGAAAAGGGTATCATCATTCCTCCACCTCAAAAGGCCCAAGGGATTAGCCAAAGAATTCAAGAATGAAGAACTTGGGAGAGCTTACAAGGGGTAGTGTTGTGATGATGTTTGGAATAGCTACTTGTTGAAGCAAAATGGATGTTTAAAAAGGAATAAGCAAGTCACAGTGACACTCCACTTGAGATTAAGTCAAGTCTAGTCCAGCCGAGTCAGTTTTGAGTCTTGTTGTTGAGTCTGTTTATCGTCAAGTTGTGTTTGAGTCTGTGTCGAGTACTGTATTCCTTCTCTTTCGAAGAAATGAAATAAAATCTTGATTTGCTTGATCTAATGCACCTAGTCATGAATGAATGAATCTCTAAGCCGAAAGTGTCATTTCTCTAATTATTGTGAAAAATGCACTGCTGATAATTTTATGCATTGAAAAGAATCCTATAAGTATCAAAGTCGATTTTGCGCTAACGCCAAAGAAGGCTAAGAATTGATTAGTCGTACTTAAAGAATCTTGAGATGCTTTTTCTTAAATCTTGAAAAGATATGCTTGATAGTAACTCGGGACTAGCTTCAATCCCTGATCTTCCCATTTCAAAATCTTGAGCCCAGAAAAATGAGCCATTCAAACCTGTCTAAACTGTAAGCCATGTACACTTTGTCCTTGATGGTAGCCAAACATTTCAAATGAACTACTTCTCTCAAAAAGAAAAAAAGAAGCTTGCTAGGATAAAACTCGAAAGGGCGCCCAGGAAAAAGTTAGAGCATGAAAAAAATATAAAAATTTTGCATGTTGTTTCCAAGAACCCGATCCTAGCCAGTCAAAACTTTGGAGAGAAAAGAAAGAAAGAAGAGAAGAAGAGGAATGAGAATGAAGAAGATTGAGAAATCAGGAACATGAATTATCCCAAAGCATTGATTTGTTTAAGTAAGCCCAAAGATTTAAAGGGCTAATATTGCTCCAAAAATATGTATGATGTATGATAAAAAAATGTAAAATTGGCTGGCTAGTGAAAAGGTGAAAAGAATCAACCGTCAAAGAAAAAAAAAGAAGAAAAAGAAAAGAAAAGAAAAGAAAAAGGAGAGGTAGTTTAATTTCTTTCAACTCTACCACAAGTGACCTACTTCAGAAAATCTGTCTGATGACATGGCTTGAAAAGTCCCCCCAATTCTTTAATTCTTGCTCTTTCAAAACCTCCAGCCTTCGAGGAACTACGCTTGACCTGATTCCCACTTGGGGATATGTAGGCAACCTACTCAGTTTGGTCACTGCTCCTGAAACACTCAGCCACATCTCAAATACCTTCTTTTAAGACTCAGCCGAACTACTTTGGATCTGATTCCCACTTGGGGATAAGTAGGCGAGCTTTCCTAACTCTTGGTCTCTGAACCTTACAAATTAGGGGCGGATTTTCAAGTTTTCCCAGAACCTCAAGATCTCATTACCACACTAGGGGCAAACTGCATTTTCCCAAACTTCCATTTATCTCCGTCAACTAGGGGCAAACATCGTTCGCCTGTATCCCCTTTCACTTTATAAGCAAATCTTGAGCTGTCAAGTATATCTTTGAAAACATTTGAAATGAATTGTCTCTTATTGTATAAGCTAAGCCACTAATTCAAAGCACATTTTAGAAAAAGCAAAGGATTGATTGAGAACCATATGGAGCATTTTCAAAGCATTTCTTTATCAACTGAGTGTTATCGCACTAAGATGAGAAATGCATATGAAAAAGAAAAGAGGTTAGTCAAGCATGACAAATGTGCATTATGTCTTGGCAAATTGAGTTTTTTTCCCTCCAAACTCCAAATAAGGGTGTTGTCTTCCTGTGTCAATGTCTGTCAGTCTCTGTCGTGGTCTAGTCTGTCGTCGTCTAGTCTATCATGATCTCAACCGTGTGGGTCCAAAGTGATCTAATGTTTTAAAACTCTAAGAGCATCAAAAGGTGGATACAAGATGAAGTGTCAGGTGGTTGATGAGAAATAGAATTGATTCAGAAGGGCAAATCAGAAGACATGATCCTCAAACTGGGGTCAAGATAATTAAAAAAGGTTGGAATGAACCCAACGTGCATGAGCTGGATGAAGCACCAATATGAGTCTCAGATTGAATCAGTAGGACCTCTAGAATATGAGCCTTTTACTCACGTCTCATAAATCTCAGATATCTCCCCAGCAAAGAACTTTTAGACATCATCCAAGAATTACCTCAAGAAAGAGGGCATATTTTAGAATCTATAAATCAGAATGGGTATCTGCTAATCAGTTGTTTTGCCAGAAATCGGCACTTGTCAACCTTCAGAGATAGATCATAATCTGTGAACAATTCTTACCATTTGTTGTACCTTTATTCAGAAGGAATATTGGATCGATTGAGCTAGCATAAGCATCTACTTTGGAAAGCCATCATATGAAGATGCCCTCTACTTCACAAAGTCATTGTATGGAGATGCCCTCTACTTCACAAAGACATAGTAAGGAGATGCCCTCTACTTCACAAAGTCATTGTAAGGAGATGCACTTTACTTCAAAAAGTCATCGTATGGAGATGTCCTCTATTCACAAAGACATCGTAAGGAGATGCCTTCTACTTCACAAAGTCATCGTAAGGAGATACCCTCTACTTCAGAAAGTCGTCATATGGAGATGCCCTCTACTTTAGAAAGATGCCCTCTACTTCAGAAAGTCGTCATAAGGAGATGCTCTCTACTTCACAAAGTCATCATAAGGAGATGCCCTCTACTTCAGAAAGTCATCGTAAGAAGATGCCCTCTACCTTTGAAAGTCGTCGTTTGGAGATACCATCTACAAAGTCATCATAAGGAGATTCCCTCTACCTTTGAAAGTTGTCGTTTGGAGACGCCCTCTATAAAACCATCATATGAATACACTTTCTACATTTGAAAGTCATCGTTTGGAGACGCCCTCTACAAAGTCATCAAAAGGAGATGACCTCTGCATTTGAGAATCGTGCCAAAGATCATCAAAGGAAATTCTTCATCCATAGCCTCTGCTTGTCAAAAACGAACCCTCAGCTTCAGCTTATCGTCGAAGATAATCACACAGTCTCTATCCAAAGAAAATAGACACCCCTACTTCATATAAAGATCATGAAAGCATCATAAATTGTTTTTTGCCATCTGTAAGAGAGAGTCGTCGCATTCTTTTCATTAGAATTTGCATTTAGGGAGCTCTTGAGGATGAATCACGTTTGCATACTACATCAGCATCCTAGGATAGGAGCATTTCATATGTATTATTATTTTTGTGTGTTCTCTGTCCTCTCGTGCACTTGAACTATGCCCTGGACTGATTCCTGGAAAGGATACGTTGGCAGCTCCAGTGGAGCATAACCAGCACCATCAGTTTCAATTTAGCAGCATCTACCCAGCATTGCATTGGATTCTTGCTTTCATAATTTCTTGATTTTCTCAGATTTTGAATTTCTTGATTTTTGTGGACTTTTTTTTTCCTAAAACCTCTTAGTATGGTTATTGGGTGCTTTCTGGCTTTGGCACTCATTTACAGTCCACGTTGATCACAACAAGCTCTGCCAAAGAGTGGCAAACGACACCCAATTTTGACTACACTGATAGGATTTAGGATAGAAAATATCTTGGAGGATTAGATGATGAAAAGTACCCCATAGAAGGTACTGGATTCCACACAATTGAAAGATCGAACTTCGAAAAGTGACTTCAAGCTTAGAAAAGCCCTTTTCCATGCATAAATCTTGATTTTGTCAAAATCGTCTCTCAAAATTCATATTCACTCAGGGTTATATGAGCATGAAGTGTTCTAAATACAGTATTCTAGGTATCTAGAGATCCAATTTCAAAGAAAAACCCAAAATCAATGCGCGTTGAAAAGCTATGTTGAAAAAGAAGTCGTTTGATTTCAAAAAGACAGACGAAAGTTCCGGAGGACTTTTGGACTTCCATTGAACTTCAATTCTCATTTCAAATCCTCCTAGAATATTTTATACTGAAATTCAACTCGATAGCTTTCCAACACTACATAAACGGACAATTTTGGACACCAAAAAGCATTTTCTACGAAAATCTAGAAAAGCAGTGTATGTAATATTTGAAATAGAACATAAGGGAAACCAAGGGAGCATGAATAGTAGATGGCGGGTCCCATAAAGGCGGTGGCGGGTCCATCGACTTTGCACCAGTTCTTGATTTTTTGGAATGGTGGTGAGGTGGAACTAGTTTGGGCTGATCACAAGCCTTTCATCGCCAGAGTTCATTGTTCGGAAGCCGTCTTATATGAGGACGATATCGGTCCTGTTAAATTCATCGGAACAGACAAGAACGGAAGGCCGAGATCGGCCACAATGGTGAAGGATCAGAAGAATCAATTGATTCAGGTGTACAAGCAACTCGAACGACCATCAATCGTGATTACACCGATCGAGGATGATAAAGAACTTGACATACCCGATGGACCAGAGCCCATCATCAGTGAAGTGTAGAAAAGCACTGGCCGTGTAGGCCAGTGTAGCCAGAGTTCAAGCTTTTCTGGCAGATAAACAAGCACGAATATCATCGACAGACATTGCCGATATCCTAGAAAACCAAGAAATTCTGGAAGATTGCATCAACCTCGAAGAATTGGCATCGGCCCCGGCAAAACTCGACGATTTGAAGGCCGAGGTACAAGATCCTCTCCTTGAGGTTAATTTGGGGGCAAGTGGGGAATACCAGCCCACTTTCGTAAACCAATTACTAGAGCCCGATTTCTAAGCATCATTGATTTCTTTGCTAACAGAATTCAAAGATTGTTTTGCTTGGGATTACCATCAGATGCCGGGCCTGGCAAGGGAACTTGTAGAACATCGATTACCGATTAAAGAGGGATGCAGGCCGTTCAAACAATTACCCAGGAGGATGTCCCCTGAGGTGATTCTAAAAGTCAAAGAGGAAATAGAGCAGCTGCTGAAGGTCAGTTTCATAAGGACAACCAGGTACGTCGATTGGATTTCAAATATCGTACCTGTGGTCAAGAAAAATGGCAAAATAAGGGTCTACATAGATTTTAGAAATCTAAACATGGCAACTCCAAAAGATGAATACCCGATGCCGATAGTCGGTCAACTTATTGACACCGCGGCCAAACATAAAATTCTATCCTTTATGGATGGGCACTCGGGCTATAATCAGATATATATAGCTGAAGAGGATGTCCTAAAAACAGCTTTTAGATGTCCAGGAGCGATTGGGACATTTGAATGGGTGGTGATGCCGTTTGGATTGAAGAACGCCGGAGCAACGTATCAGCGGGCTATGAATGCAATTTTTCATGATATGATAGGGAAAATCATGGAAGTATACATCAATGATGTTGTTGTAAAATCGGCCACGCAAGCGAAGCATTTGGCCGATTTGAGGCGATCCTTCGAAAGGATGAGATTCCATGGGCTGAAAATGAATCCGCTGAAGTGTGCCTTCAGAGTATCGGCAGGAAACTTCCTCGGGTTTCTAGTTCACCAAAGGGGGATTGAAATCGACAAAAACAAAGTTCGATCAATTCAATCAGCGGAGGCCCCACAGAACAAAAAGGAGCTACAAAGGCTCCTCGGGCAGGTCAACTTTTTACGAAGGTTCATCCTGAACTGCGCGGGCCGGACACATGTTTGGTCCCTGTTACTTAAGCTAAAGGCCGAAGAAGAATTCAGGTGGGAGGCTCAACATCAGCAAGCCTTTGAGGCCATCAAGCGATATTTATCGGAACCACCAATTATCATGCCTCCGAGAAAGAAGAGGCCGTTAAAACTGTATTTATCAGCCTCAGACGAATCGATAGCATGTATGCTTGCACAGGATAACGAGTGGGGAAAGGAACAGGCAGTGTACTATCTAAGTAGAATACTTACTAATGTCGAGCGTAGATATACGTCGATAGAAAAATTATGTTTAGCCTTGTACTTCGCTTCACAAAAATTAAGAGTATACATGCTCCCTGTTTTAATTTACATGCTGTCTAGACCAATAATGCGTGGGCGTGTAGGGAAATGGACTCTGGCAATGATGGAGTTCACATTCCAATACGTTCCACCGAGATCGGTAAAAGGCCAAGCTCTTGCCAATTTTTTGGCCGATCATCCTTGTTTGGATGTCGGCCCAGAATTAAATGAAGCCATTGATTCTACTCTGTTATCAACAATTTCGTTGACCCCATGGATGTTAATATTTGACGGATCCAAAAACGCTGACGGAGCTGGGGGAGGGATAATTGTAATATCTCTGAGAAAGAGAGACCGTTTTTTCATTCAAATTAGAATTTGAATGCTCTAGTAATCAAGCTGAGTATGAAGCATTGATCATCGGTCTCGAGATAATGGCTGAGTTAGATATATCGGCAATTCATATTATCGGTGACTCAAACCTTGTTATAAATCAACTCAGTGGTGAGTATCGGTGCAAGAGTTGGGAATTGTTACCTTTCAACTCTATCGCTCTCCAATTGTTGCGTGAGTTTGACGACATCAGGGTACAGCATGTTGCTCGAGCTTATAATTCCGAGGCTGATAATTTAGCACAAGTCGCGTCAGGAACGAAGTTGGAAGTCACTGATAGCGAAAAGTTGATTAGAGTGCAAAGGAGAATATTACCATCAGTAAGACAGCGAGAGATGGCAACAGAAGCGTTCTCGGTAGTCATGGACGATCATGACTGGAGAGTCCCAATAATCAGGTGCCTCTTGTATCCAAGCGGAGAGGCACAGAGAAAAACAAAGTTATCGTCGGTCAATTACGTCCTACTTGATGGAGAATTGTTTAAGAAAAGCGTCAAGGACGATGTCTTACTGAGATGCTTAGACAAACTCGAGGCCATGAAAGTAATGGCCAAAATACACGAAGGAATCTGTGGTGCGCACCAGGCTGGTACGAAAATGAAATGGCTTCTTAGGAGATATAATTACTATTGGCCAAGCATGCTAAAAGATTGCATCGACTATGCCAAAGGATGCCAAGCATGCCAAAAACACGGGCCAATACAGCGAGTACCTGCCGCCGAGATGCAAGTAATCGTAAGGTCGTGGCCATTTTGCGGTTGGGCCATGGACCTAATTGGGAAAATTTACCCACCATCATCGAGCCAACACTGCTTCATTGTGGTGGCTACCGATTATTTCACAAAATGGGTAGAGGCAGTGCCAGCCAAGTCGGTGAATCAAGCATATGTGATCAAATTCATTAATGAACATATAATTCATCGATTTGGACTCCCAGAAACTATCACAGTAGATCAGGGATCGGTCTTCACGGGGGATGAAGTTAAGGCATTTGCGGAAAGCCGAGGTATCAAAATCCTTAATTCAACTCCGTATTTTGCTCAAGGTAATGGACAGGCCGAATCGTCAAACAAAACGATCAAGGGTATAATAGAGAAGACGGTGGAAGGTAACCCTAGGGTATGGCATGATCTGTTATCAGAGGCGTTATGGGCATACCGTACCTCTAAAAGAGCGTCCACAAACATCACTCCATTCATACTTACGTACGGTCATGACGCAATGCTGCCAATGGAAGTAACCGTCCGGTCAACGAGACGAGCATTTCAACTCGGCCTCAAATCAGCTGACTACACGGAAGCAATGATAGCCGAATTGGAAGAACTTGATGACGTTCGTCTTAAAGCATTAGATTGTATCAAGGCACAAAAGAATAGAGTTACTTGAGCGTACAACAAGAGGGTTAAACACAAGTCATTTGGCGAAGGAGACCTTGTGTGGAAAGCTGTGTTACCGCTGGGTGAAAAAGATGCCCGATATGGAAAATGGTCGGCTAAATGGGAAGGACCATTCCAGGTGATATCGGTCATTACGGGGGGTGCATATCGGTTAATGGATTTAGATGGCGAGATGCATGCAAGACCGATAAATGGAAAATATTTAAAGCAATATGTACCATCCCTTTGGGAGTCAGTAAGAATAGATAAATGATGGAAATTGTCATTTTCATTAATGATCAAAAAGTATACATGGCACTAGCCGTTCATTCTTAAAACGGCCACACACAAAAAAAAAAAAAAAAAAAAAACATTATTTCTTAGCAAATCTTAATCTAAGTTCTTCCCAAGCCCGGTCCAGGTATTCCAACTCCTTTTCCGCGGTAGCTTTGTCGGCCTCCCACCTGCTTGCAGCCGCTGCAGTTCCGGTCAAAGCATCCACGTGTTCCTGCGCGATGCGCCCAACATCGAGAATGGCCTGCTCAGAAAGTTCAAGGCCGGTATCAGTATTGGTCAACTCGGCCTGGAGCTTTTCCATCTCGGCCTCGATCCTAGCCTTCTCCTGAACAAGGCGCTCCTTCATGGCCCTGGATGCTTCAAACTGCTGCTTGCAAGCACCCAGATGCTCGACGCGGGCTTTACGTTCCCTGGACTTCTCTTCGATCCCAGAGATAAGCTTGGTGGCAGACCGATGACGGTTCAAATAGTCTGGCAGCCTCACTTGTAGATCCCGGAGATCGGCCTTCATTTCTTCAGATATGTCCAGCCAGGAAAGCAAGAGGCCCATGGCCGAGTGAAACTCATCGAAATCCGGGAGCTGGGAGAGTTTGCGTTGAACCGTAGTCCGAAACCACTCCTCAGCCCGTTGGTACTCAGCGGCGAAAGGACCAGCGGTGGACTGGGCAACGACGGGTTCGGCTTGTGGGAGCTTTTCAGGATTGAGCAGAGTGAAGAAGGCTTCAACTGAGGAGACTGAGCTGAAGTCTGGGATGGGAAGAGAGCTGGAAACCTGCGGAAGAAAGTACATTAAGCACAGTGTACAGTGGAGGAAAACGACGCTAAGTACAGAGGCAATAAATTACCTTGACCGAGGGGGAGTCGGTCGAAGAAGTCGCCGGTTGGGGTAATGGTACAGCGGGTGCCTGCACTTGTACCGGTGGCGAGGCCGATGTCTTGGTATGCGAAACATCGGTGGAAGGAGGCTGACCGGGAACAAATTGCTCATGCATGACCTCAGTATCCTGAAGGGTTCCAGGATCGCTGAGATCGATGGGATCATTACGATCCAATCCAGAGGGTCTCTCTTCCTCAGTAGTTCCCAAGGTATCACCAGCACCGGTACTGTCAGTGGCGGGCGACAATACCTCGGCCCCACCATGAAGGATTGCTTGCCTGGCCTCATCCAGCCCTCTCAACTGTTGGAGCTCGGCCATCAGCTGATCGTAGGTCATCTGAGGGGCTGTGTCCACAGGTGCTGCTGTGAAGGATATTGGAGTTGGAGGTTTCAGAGGAGACTTTGGAGGTGGAGGCATCTTTGCCCGGGAAGTTGGAGGCTTCATCATCGCCTGACCAGTCTTCTTGGCAGTAGCACCGCCGGCCCCCTAATATCAAAACAGGTGTCGGTCAGCCTCAATTTTACACAGTTAAAAGCAAAGCAAATACGGGAAATTTGATACCTTGGCCGATTTGACGGTGGCTGTGGCAACGTTACGACGTTGACGAGTGGAGAGAGGGATATCCTCATCCGACTCAATATCGGTCGTGCCAGATGGATTCTCTCTAGGAAGAGCCTCTGAACAAGAATAGAGATAAAATTAGTTAGAGAAGGGAAAGGTTCAATTGAAACAAAAGGGGAAAAATACCTAAAACTGGTGCTCCAGTTTCTACAACCCTTATGGCCGATGAATGATCGACCGCGCCGAGATCATGCCATCCGGTATAAGTAACTTTCTCCCAAGGTTCCATCGTTGACGATGCATGCTTGTCCACCATCGGAATGGCAATTGCAAAATCGGCCTCGGGCAAGGGAGGTGGACGACATTCAAAGGGCTTGAGGAATTGCTCGAAGGGCATGACGGATGAGTAGTCAACCGTCTGAAGGTACTTTTTGTATGCCCTTGCTGTTTTATCCTTGTGTTCCTGTTCAAGCGCCCTCAAATGCCACTTCATATCGGACCGCATGATCTCGGGATGTCTGGGGTTAAACTTGAATTTAAAGAACTTTTCAAATACAAGAACGGCGTGATATGGAGGTTTACCTTTGGAGGTAGTAGCTTTCCTCTTATGACCTGCAACCTGAACCATAGAGGGGTTAGATGAACGAGGTGGTTTCTCGGCGACAGGTGGAGAAATACGTGCAAGTATAGAAAAAACAGGCTCAGAATGTAAACCCAATAGAACTTTGGACCACCAAGTTTCAAACTCGGTGGATGTTGAAGGAAGCTCTTCAAATGGGAAAAACTCTAATCCTGCTCTTGCCGATCTACTGAAGGAACGGCATTTCTCGACCTTGGATAGGTCAGAAAAAAGAGACTGTCCTACCATTGAGCGGTTGAATGTTCGGAATGGAGGAATGGGGATTAGTTGTCTTAGCCCGAATTGGCGGGCTAAAGCGGGGGCATTATAGTAGTCCACCCCACATTTATTGTTGTGTTGGGGTAAGACAGGACTGTACAGAAGATCTCGGCCAACTAAAAAGCTGGCCCAGATTTCCTTATGACTTTCTTTCTCGGCCTCAGGAGCTTGACCCAGACCATAAAGAAGCCATCTCGGGCACCGAAAACGAGGGTGGAAGGGGAGAAATTGTTGGGGCGATCGGTTTCCCATAAGTTCGTAAAAGATAGAAAAGAGATGATCAAAAGAAAGGCCCTTCGGACCAAATCCAGCAAAATGAAAAGTGAATGCGGAAGAGTCCTCAGGAAGGGTAGTAGGGTCAAAGGTATCAACTAAACATTTTTCAGGGAAGTAGGATTGCAGCCAACATTGGAGGAGCCAAAGGGCTCCTCCAGAGTTTTTAAAATCAGAAAAAATGAATTCAAGAATACCACGATATAGGTGGGAAAGAACAAGAGGAGCAAGTGCAAGTTTGGTGCCCGAGGCAAGAGCAAGGGCGATGTGGGTATACTCTTTGGTTATGCCATATGAGGCCGAGCAAAAAATAAATCGGTTCAACCAATAGATCAAGAAGGCAACATGTTCTCGATCAGTAACCTCCCCTTGATCCATATAGGCCAAGATGAAAGGACTAAAGCCAGTAATGACACGAGATCCCTTGCCCGATGTGGTCCTAGGGTATTCAAACTCAAGTATGGGCGATAGGTCAGGAGTAACTTCTTCACCATGGGCGAGAAGACCAGTGAGGAAACAACTGTCTTGAATTGTTGGGCTCATAATTCCGCAACGGAAGAAGAAGGCGTTGGCCGAGGTCAACCAGAAGAAGAGAGAAGAAAAGAAGAGAGGCTTATCAAGGAAAAATCTCTCTCGGCCAAGCATAATGGCATCATAGATGTCAAGAGCCTTCCACAGGTCCTTTTTCACCTCCGCCACTCGGTCTACCCAGGAGATCCAGTCAGGAGAAGGAATAGGCCAATTTCGTAAGGGATTAGAAGGGGCATACTAGGAGCCCCAATCAAAGGAGGGGGATTGATAGAGTAGTTCTTTGTTTTCTACAACCAGAGGAAAGTAGGGATCTAAAGAAGATGGGGGAAAAGAATCAAATGAAGGACCAAGGCCTATTGAAGAACTTGGAGGAAGAGGAGTCAATACCTGAGGGTTGATTAGTCCAGGGATGGTCTCAAGGGCCTGCTTAACGGCAGTAGCATTTGTTTTCGCCGCCGGCGCAGATTCAGTAGCAGCAGGAGAAGACGAAGTAGCACCGACGGTATGGGAAGTACTAGTTGCAGAGGAAGAAGCCATGGAAATTTGAGAAGGAAAGAAAATTTTTTCGGGAAAATATTAAGGAGAGAAAGTAAGCATGGAAAATGACAAGGGTGAGAATAATTTATATAGAAGAAGGGGGTCATTGTGATTTGGGAACGGGTTTAGTACGCCTCGGTTCTAGAAACGAGGCAGGAAGGACTATTGGGGGGATGCCACGTGGAACCGTACGCCGCCAATTTTCAGTTGTTATTTAAATTTGAATTCAAAACGTCTCATCAAACTGATGAAGCCACGTTTGACAAGACGTTTTGGGGGCATTGTTTACACCCTAAATTAGGGTCTCCCAAGGCATGTGACGGTCATGTAGATTCAGGACGTCATCACTGGACCACATAGGCAGATGAACAGGTGATAAGGATGATGATGCAGAAAAGACCGTTATCTAATCTAGCTACTAGTAATGATGGTATCTTTCAGATGAGGATATCGGTATCCAGACCGAGAACACGATAGACATCGGTGTCAATACCGAGGAAAGGATGATAAAAGACAAGTACTCTAGTTTAACAAGTGACTAGTGACAGAGTAGCATCGGCAATAGCCTTAACATCGGTCATATTTGACCGACCACAAACATATTTATAACAATTGAGCCCTAATGTCGGCGATAGCAACGCGACTTTAATAAAGTTATCGGTCTCAATAAACAAGGCCGATATCAGAAAAGATCAAGGACACACCTTGGCATTAACAGATAAGGCCAATGATCTTCTCTACATCCTGCAGTAGCAAGTCCATAGGATGGAAAAAGCAGTCCACGCCGTGGACTCCACGGGATCATTAAAGGTCAAAGGCAATATCGGTGTGAAAAGACCGACAGACATGAGTAAGGTTCCTACTAAATAGAAGGCCGATTAATATCACCAGCATAGATTAAGCTACACAAAGAAACACAATTGGTCATAAATTCACTCAGAAAGTAGACAGTTAAGCAGGAATGAGAACGTGGTCTTCAGAATATGCTGAGTTGGAAGGAAAGGAAGTTACATGAAAAGAGGAACATGGCAGAAGTGGGATCATCACACAAGTCATGGAAGTTGATTATGGGACAAAGTGGAAGCATAAGCTGATAGATACATGCCTAGAAACCAGGGGCCAAGTACCCCACTACTCCATGATCCCCACTAGCATGAGCGGTTGTGCAAACAAGTCTATAAATAGGGCATGTGGTACAACATTGGAAGGGGGCTAACACACACGCCACTTCTGCTCTCAGCAGGCTTTTAGTATCTCCTCATAACAATTCCTTTTTGTTCTTGAGTGATTTTGAGTGATCCGTGAGTTCTTGTTCTCGAGTGCTCGTTTTTATTCTTTTACTTTGAATATTTGTAATCACCACTTTTCAATCAATGGAGAAGATATTGTCTCTGGAGGTATTCTGAATCGTTGTATTTAGTTTCTTTTTTTTTTTTTTTTTTTTTTTTTTTTTTTTTTTTTACAGTTTCCATTTGTAATTTCTTACTTGCATCAGAGTAGAGAAAGCCCACATTGTTGTTTTATTGTTAAATAACAAATCGCTTGATTAGAAGTCAGATTAGGTAATCACACCACTTTGAGTCCACACGGACTCTGGCACGCCCAACGCACACCACACCAGAGATTTATTGCAAACAGTTTCATGTTTTCCAAGTTTAGTTTTTTGATTGAGTTTGTCTGTCTATCTATCATCGAGTTGCACTGAGTCCATGTCGAGTAATAAAATTCTTATCTTGGAATGAAATCTCATTTTGCTTAATCTAATGCACTGAGTCATGAGTGGATGAATCACTAAGCTGAAAATGTCGCATCTCGAATTATTGTGGAAATTACTCTATTAACGAATTTTTGCATAATAAAAATATCTTGAATAGATCGAAGTTAATTTTGCACTAACATTGAAGAAAGCTAAGAATTGACTTATCTTACTTTAAGAATTTTGACCCAACAAAGGATGCTGGTGAAGAGGGAGCGATGGTAGTCATGGAGGATGGAGAACTAGAGGTTGAGGATGAATTTAAGGATGCAGAGATAGAGCCTTTGAATAAGGACGATGAAGAGATGATCGATGCATTTGACCCATACTTGGATTGGGTTCCACCTGAGGAGATTCCAACCCAGGATGATGTTCCACCACATAAGTCAGACATGAAGGACTTTTGGGATAGGATTCCCAAGATTTAGAGTTTTATTTGTATTAGGACTAGTAGCCCATTTTATTTGTGTGACTGTATCAGTGTAATGTAATTACTAATTAGACTGTAAGTACCACACTGACTCGACCGTAACTAGACTTAACTTAGTCCCGTACCTGGACCCGGACATTAGAAACAATACCTGTTTGCACGTAAATCTAGACCGACACGCATAATGAGGACTTATGCATATAAATTGAGGAAGTGGCACAAAACCCGAGATGGGCCCCATATGGCTGGCCACTTGGTAGCACATGCAACCCCCTTGACACTTGTCACTAGCCCACATGCCACTTGTCCACTTATTGGACACATATCCTTGCATGTACACATGCAAACCTGCATGAGGACACCTACCCACTATCCTTCTCTGTATAAGCATGCCCCATCCATGCATTTTACTCTCTTGGGCATTTATAATCTGCACATATAGAGTTAGAGAGAGAGAGAGATAGGAGATGAACTCCATGATGAGATAGAAGAAGAAGAAGAAGAAGAAGAAGAAGAAGCTTCAACTATTGAAGCTTGTGTTCAAGTTTCCTAAGCTCAAATCCAAAGCCTAAGCTCAATTTCAAGTTTAGGTGAGTTTACTAACTCACTTTAGGACATATATAGTATGTATTAATGCTTAGTAAGTGCTTGATGTTTTTATTTTGAAGTTTTCATGCCATGCAAGAAAAATCTTCAAATTTGAGAAATAGAAACTTCCAGCATAATATAGTTTAGTAAAATGAACGTTTTGTGCAGCTCAAAAATCTGAATTAAGCTAGGTTTTTTGTGTGAAGAAAGCTAACTCATTTATCTACAAATAACTCTTCAATAGATCATTCTAGAAATCAATCCTTCATAGGTGAAATGTATGAACAATGCAGTAGTATAAATATGAGAAATAGAAACTTCCAGCAGAATGTAGTTTAGTAAAATGAACGTTTTGAGTAGCTAAAAAATCTGAATTAAGCTAGGTGTTTTTGTTGCAAAAGCTAACTCATTTATCTACAAATAACTCTTCTATAGCTCAGTCTAAAAATAAATTCTTCATAGGTGAAATTCACGTACAACGCAGTGCTATAAATGACAAAGTAGTCCAAAAATATAGAAATATCTTAGTAAAATAAATGTTTTGAACAGCTCAAAAATATGTATGAAGCTAGAATTTTTTGTACATAAAGATAATCAAAATACCTATAATGTTCTAGTTTTGAATTTGATCTATAAAGTAATTCATCATGCCCAAATAGATCATATAAATTCAGTCAACACAGTGAAATATATCCTGGCAGATTGTAATGCTTTTTGTATGAGGTAATGTTTATGCATTGTTTTGATTAATGATGCTAGTTTTCCAGTACCTGTGTTGCTATGAATATTCGTGCCATGGTAAGTGCTATCGCATAGATGAGCATGTTAAGGTTTTATCTATATAATTATTGGTATCAAATCCATGTTTATAGATCCATAAGCTATACGGTATGCTGCTGTCGTTATGAGTATAGTGTGATGACCATTGAGAATCCATACTCAAGTTATAAGTATATTGTATGGCACGATTATTGTGTTAATAGTGAAATATATTGTATATTAAGGGGTAAAACGAAATGTCGGACATATAGCAAAATCTTGACGGTTATAATTGGAAGTTATGAATGAACTAAACTACGAAATGTATGAACGCATAAGATAATGGAAAACCCTTCAATAATGATTTTTTTGCGAATAGGGGATGTTAGTCTTTGTTTTTCATCGTTTGACTCTCGATCAAAGTTGATTTGTAGACCAGGGTGTCGTGTTCGGGTATTTCTTACTGAGTCAACCTTCAGTGATCTTGTAGGGTTGATTGGGGAATTATGATTCGTATCCTTGATCTGTGTATTGTCATAAAGTGTTCGGTCGTTCAGTTGACCTGAGGATTGTTAGTGGCGTGTGCAATCAGGCAATTTCCTTGCCGAGTATTGATCTTATTTTGTTAAACCGTGGATGCGTTATTCTCAGAATATTAAATACTTTGGAGTTACGTCTTCTTTTAGTCGATGTTGTTGGTCAATTTAGTTCTGGGTTAAGTTTTGTAGAGTTAAGACTCCTTTCGATTCTTTGTGTCGAGGTGGTTGGTGAAAGATTGTTTGGTTAACGCAAAGATCCTAAAAGATATATTAAAAGTAGTTAACGGATTCTTGTTGTATGTGGCTATATACGTTCTATTTGATTTAGTTTTCTCACTCAGCTTTCATAAGCTGACGACATTCATGTCGCTGGACATTCCCATGTCCAGCTTATCCAGGTTACGAGTACACGGGTTATGATGCTACGCAAGAGGAGGACATGGAGGAAGAATACATCGAAGATGGTTATGGATATACTAGTTAGAGAAGAGACTAGTGGCTGCCCTTTGTAAATGTTTTTAGTTGTAATCTTTATCAGAAGACCTATCATATCTTTTGTAATAAGTTTTGTGAGGCCCTAGAGCCATAGGACTCTGATGTATCTACCTTGATGTACTTAGTTAGCTAGTATTGTTGTTTTTCATTCTATTATAATCATGTGAGCCGACTTCGATTTTATCCTTTAGGTTGTGTTGTTTGTTAATAGCATCTTGTTCATGGAAAAATTGGTAATGCAACCAATCAGGTGTCTACGAACCCATAAAGGAAATTTATTTTTCCCTATTTTGGTGCTTCGAGGCGTGACAAGGATTTTTGGTATAAGAGCTTTGGGTTAAGACGTGAACATCGATTGTCCTACACACTTAAGTTATAAACCGATAGACCTTTTTCCATCCATGAAGATATAAACCTTATGATAGTTTTGTGATTTGCATGGCACCTTATTACGTCCCAGATGGATATGGAGAACGGGGTTGATAGGAAAATTAACCCAGTAAAGGATGTTAACCCAACAAAGGATGCTGGTGAAGAGGGAGCGATGGTAGTCATGGAGGATGGAGAACTAGAGGTTGAGGATGAATTTAAGGATGCAGATATAGAGCCTTTGGATAAGGACGATGAAGAGATGATTGATGCGTTTGACCCATACTTGGATTGGGTTCCACCTGAGGAGATTCCAACCCAGGATGATGTTCCACCATATAAGTCAGACTAGAAGGACTTTAGGGATAGGATTCCTAAGATCTAGAGCTTTACTTGTATTAGGACTAGTAGCCCATTTTTGTGTATAGTATGTACTAATCATGAATATAGTACCTTGGATGTAAATCTTTTTGGTTAATGAAATGGTTTCAATTATTTATGTAAAGTGTGTACATCACTTTATTTCATTGATAACTGGTATTATATGCATGCTTGTTATATTTTAATTTCGGTGCACATCGAGACCTACCTATAGAAACTTGGTATGTAATCGAAGGATTTAGTGTTAAAAACACTTGTGCATTGATTTTAGATGGTAGGAGTCCGTAGGGGGAATCACAACGGTCATAACGAAGAAGAACAAGAGATACCCAATGAGATGGACCCTACAGGACTGCTCACAGCTTTAGTCAGGAGGATTGAGAGGGCTTCGAACAATGTAGGGTACAACAACAATAACCGCCCAGCACCACCCCCAAGGTAGACAGGGGATAAGATACTTGAACATTTTTGCATATTTAAGATCGAAAAAGTTTGATGGGATGATGGAACCGTGTAGAACTGAGCAATGGCTACGTGAGATGGATCTCATCTTCAGAGCCATGAATTGCAGTGAAGCCGAGAAGTGCCATTTGGCACTGTTTCAGTTGACGTATGCCACTGTAGATTGGTGGGAAGGGGAAGAGGCTACTTTGGGAGAAAGTGCCATAAGAGAAATGACATGGATCGTGTTCAAGGAATGGTTTCTAGCAAAGTATTTCCTACTAGTGGAACGAAATCTGAAGAAGAAGGAATTCATGGAGTTAGTTCATGGGAACAAATCTGTTCAGGAGTATATAACGCAATTCGAGTGCCTGTCCCATTTTGCATATCACATGGTGGACAAGAAGAACGAACAATATCACCAAGGGTTATCTCTGTCACTCCAAGAGATAACAGCAGTATACGTGAATCAATCCTTTGAATCTCTGGTCGGGTTGGCTACACAGATGGAGAACATTCAGAAATAGAAGCAGAAGAGGTTCACCAGTAGATTCCCATCACGAAATGTCCAAGGATTGAGACCACCCATGCATTATTAGAATAACAAGCGCACTTGGAATGAAGAAAGGAAGCCGCAGCAGGCACGGAGACAACCACAGCAAGCTAGAGCTGCAGCACCACAAGCACCAGCCCTACCGAAAATCAAGGAGGATATGCTGCTCAAGGAAAAGGCCCTGGGAATTACTTCAATTGTGGCATACCCGGTCACCATGCCAGGGATTGCCGAACCATAACCATGGCAGATTCACATACTTTAATTATGGGAACAAAGGTCACTTGAGCCGAGACTGCAAGGCACCGCGCCGCCAATACAATGGACCCAATGCTTAAGGACAAGCTACCAAGACTTATCTGAATGCCATTATTCTAGAAGTAGCAGGCTTTGATGCCGAAGCACATCAAAATTTGGAAGGTACACTCACTCTTTTCAACAACAGGGTTAAAACGTTATTTGATACTAGAGCATCGAATTCGTTTATTGCTAGTAGAGTAGTACGAGATTTGGGTTTAGTACCTTAAAACCTTACCATAGCATTGAATGCCGTGTCTCTGATGGGTACATCTGTTAAGTTGAGTAGAGTATGCAAAAATTATCCCATCAACATAGAAGATAGAGACCTATTCGCTGATTTGGTGATTTTATCGATAAGGGAATTGGACGTCATCATAGGAATTGACTTGCTTACCAAATACCATGCTATTTTGGATTATACCAGCAAGTTGATTACCTTCATGATACCTAAAAGTCAATCCTTTTGCTTTCAATGTAACCCGTTGAGTGACATTTTTCTCACTAGTCACTTGGCTACCATCAAGGGCACAAGCTCATAAATCACAATCGCAGAGACTCCAATAGTACGAGAATTCGAGGATGTATTTAAGGATATCTCAAGTTTGTCGCCAAAACGAGAGATAGATTTCTGCATAGAACTGGCTCCCAGAACCATGCCTGTTTCCAAAACTTCGTACAGAATGGCACCGAAAAAAATGCAAGAGTTGAAGAAGCAAGTACAAGAGCTAGAAGATTTGGGATTCGTGCGGCCAAGAACATCACCGTGGGGGGCACCGGTATTGTTCGTAAAGTAGAAAGATGGATCGTTTCGACTCTACATAGACTACAGAGAGTTGAATAAGGTAACCATCAAGAATAAGTACCCGCTACTGCGTATTGATGACTTGTTCAATCAACTACAAGGAGCTACGACATTTTTGAAAATCGATTTGAGATCAGGATACCACCAACTGTTAATTTGACCAGAAGATGTATCAAAGATAGCATTTCGTACCAGATATGGACATTACGAGTTTCTTGTAATGCCATTCGTACTAACCAACGCCCCAACAGTGTTCATGGACTTGATGAATTGGGTATTTAGGCTCTACCTGGATCAGTTTATTATTGTCTTTATAGATGATATACTGATTTACTCCAAGACTGAGGAGGAACACAAAAAACATTTGCATATTACGTTACAAACACTCAAGGACAACCAATTGTATGCAAAGTTCAGCAAATGCGAGTTTTAGCTCAAGGAAGTCATGTTTTTGGGACATGTTGTCTCTCAAAATGGGATATTAGTGGACTCTTCAAAGATAGACACAGTGCTAGATTGGAAAAGATCGAGCAATGCTTCAGAGATTAGAAATTTTCTTGGTTTGGCTGGCTACTATAGTAGATTTGTAGAAGGATTCTCTAGAATTGCAGCCCCTTTAACTGGTCTTACAAAGGAGTCAAAGTTCGAATGGAAGGATCGACATGAATATGCATTTCAAGAGCTGAAGGAGAGGTTGACTTCAGCACCTGTGCTAGCAATACACAAAAGCGGTGAAAGGTACACCATCTACAGTGATGCTTCACATCAAGGATTAGGGTGTGTGCTTATGTTAGGTGGGAAGGTGATAGCATATGGATCGAGACAGTTGAAGTCGAACGAGATGAATTATCCAATGCATGATCTAGAGTTAGCCGCAATTGTGTTCACACTAAAAACCTAGAGACATTACCTCTATGGGGAGCAGTTTGATTTATTTTCAAACCACAAGCGCTTGAAGTATTTGTTCTCACAGAAGGAGCTAAATATGAAGCAGAGACAATGGATGGCGTTACTCAAGGATTATGATTTCACTTTACAGTACCATCCTGGTAAAGCAAATGTTGTTGCGGATGCTTTGAGCCATAAACCGCGTGGGGTAGTCTCTATTCTCATGATTCGAGAATGGAAAGCAATAGAAACCATAGCAGAATTTGATCTCCAAACTACATAGATAGAAGAAGGACACCATTTTGGATGTTTGGTAGCACAACCGACACTTTTCAGTCATATTTTGGAAGCCCAACAGAAAGACGAAGAGTGGAAGAAGTGGTTTGCTAGAGTTTTGGCTAAGGAACTCAAGCAATGGAGCGTAGGCTCAGATGGAGGATTTCGGTGCAAGAATCGACTATTTGTTCCTAATATGGGGAATCTGAGGAAGGACATTTTAGATGAAGCACACAAGTCCCGTTTGACCATTCATCTAGGAGGCACAAAAATGTATAGAGACTTGAAGCACAAAGATGTATAGAGACTTGAAGCAAAATTTCTGGTGGGAAGGCATGAAACAAGAAGTGGCAGAGTATGTTTCTAAGTGTCTTACTTATCAACAAGTCAAGGAAGAACATCAGAGGCCATCAGGATTGTTACAGCCATTGCTAATTCTGCAGTGGAAGTGGGAACACATCGCCATTGATTTTGTGGTAGGTCTGCCCCGATCTCAGCAGAACCATGACTCTATTTGGGTGATTGTGGACCGACTCACCAAGTCAGCTCATTTCATAGCATACAATATGACATACTCTGTGGAGAAGTTGAGTTAGTTATACATACAACAAGTCGTACGATTACATGGAGTACCTATTAGCATAGTGTCAGATCATGATTCTCAGTTTACTGCAGAATTCTGGGAAAGTTTCCAAACAACTTTGGGAACTTCACTGAGATTGAGTTTTGCATTTCATCCTCAGACCGACGGACAAACCGAGAGGACCAATAAAGTAATGGAAGACATGCTCAGAGCTTACGTGATTGACTTTGAGATTTCGTGGGAAACACATCTGCCATTTATTGAGTTTGCCTACAATAATAGTTATCACTCAAGCTTAGGCATGGCACCATTCGAGGCATTGTATGGAATGCCGTGTAGTTCACCATTATGTTGGGCTAAAGTTGGAGATGGCAAGCTTCTTGGATCGAAGATGATTCGGGAGACTAGTGAGAAGATTGTCATTGTCAGAGAAAAGATGACGGCAGCACAAGATTGATATAAGAGCTATGCAGACAAGCATTACAAGGATAAAGAGTTTAAGGTAGGAGAGCATGTCTTACTCAAGGTATGACCTGTCTGAGGAGTAGTAAGGTTTGGACAGAAAAGAGGAAAGTTGTCACCACGATATATCGGACCTTTCAAAATCTTAGAATGCATAGGAAAAGTTTCTTATAGACTCGCACTACCACCAAGGTTGTCAGGTATTCATAATGTTTTTCACATCACTATGTTGAAGGAGTATCATCAGGGTGTGACTCCATATGTAATCGACTTCAAGGACATCGAGGTGAATAGCAACCTGTCTTACACAGAGAGGCCCATCAAGATTTTGGGTCGAGAGACTAAGAAGCTGAGAAACAAAGAGATTCCATTGGTGATGGTTCGGTGGAATCATCATGACGAAAGAGAAGCTTCATGGGAAATGGAGTCAGAGATGCAAGAGAAATTTTCTTTTCTTTTTAGTGCCTAGATAGTCTTGATTTCGAGGAGGAAATCCTGTAATAGGTGGTAGAAGATGTAATACATGTAATTATCCTCTACTTATAATATTATCAGTGTTTTGAATTTCCATATCTGGTTTATTATTATTTTATTTGTGTGACTATATCAATGTAATGTAATTACTAATTAGACTGTAAGCACCACACCGACTCGACCGTAATTAGACTTAACTTAGTCCCGTACCTGGACCCAGATATTAGAAACAATACCCGTTTACACGTAAATCTTGACTGATACGCATAACGAGGTCTTATGCATGCAAATCGAGGAAGTGGCATGGAACCCGAGATGGGCCCCATATGGCCGACCACTTGGTAGCACATGCAACCCCTTTGACACTTGTCACTAACCCACATGCCACTTGTCCACTTATTGGACACATGTCCTTACATGTACACATGCGAACCTGTATTAGGACACCTACCCACTATCCTTCTCTATATAAGCATGCCCCATCCATGCATTTTCCTCTCTTGGGCATTTATAATCTGTACATATAGAGTTAGAGAGAGAGAGAGCTAGGATATGAACTCCATGGTGAGATAGAAGAAGAAGAAGAAGAAGAAGAAGCTTCAACCATTGAAACTTGTGTTCAAGTTTCCTAAGCTCAAATCCAAAGCCCAAGCTCAATTTCAAGTTTAGCTGAGTTTACTAACTCACTTTAGAACATATATAGTATGTAGTAATGCTTAGTAAGTGCTTGATGTTGTTATTTTGAAGTTTTCATGGCATGCAAGACAAATCTTCAAATTTGAGAAATAGAAACTTCCAGCAGAATGTAGTTTAGTAAAATAAACATTTTGAGCAGCTAAAAAAACTGAATGAAGCTAGGTTTTATTGTGGAGAAAGCTAACTCATTTATCTACAAATAACTCTTCTATAGATGATTCTATAAATCACTCCTTCATAGGTGAAATGTATGAACAATGCAGTACTATAAATCTGAGAAATAGAAACTTCCAGCAGAATGTAGTTTAGTGAAATGAACATTTTGAGTAGCTAAAAAATCTGAATTAAGCTAGGTGTTTTTGTGGCAAAATCTAACTAATTTATCTACAAATAACTCTTCGATAGCTCAGTCTAAAAATAAATTCTTTATAGGTAAAATTCACGTACAATGCAGTGCTATAAATCTGGGACAGTGCAGTCCGAAAATATAGAAATGTCTTAGTAAAATAAATGTTTTGAATAGCTCAAAAATCTATATGAAGCTAGAATTTTTTTATACATAAAGATAATCAAAATACCTATAATGTTCTAATTTTGAGTTTGATCTATAAAGTAATTCATGATGCCCAAATAGATCATATAAATTCAGTCAACAGAGTGAAATATATCCTTGCAGATTGTAATGCTTTTTGTATGATGTATTGTTTATGCATTGTGTTGATTGATGATGCTAGTTTTCCAGTACCTGTGTTGCTATGAATATTCGTGCCATGGTAAGTGCTATTGCATAGATGAGTATGTTAAGGGTTTTATCTATATACTTGTTGGTATCAAATCCTTGTTTATAGATCCATGAGATATATGGTATGCAGCTGTTGTTATGAGTATAGTGTGATGACTATTCAGAATCCATACTCAAGTTATAAGTATGTTGTATGGCACAATTATTGCGTTAATAGTGATTGGAAAAGATTCCATCGTGAGTATATTAAGGGGTAAAACGAAATGTCGAACATATAGCAAAATCTTGATGGTTATAATTAGAAGTTATTAATCAACTAAACTACGAAATGTATGAATGCGTAAGATAATGGAAAACCCTTCAATAATGAATTTTATGCGAATAGGGGACATTAATCTTTGTTTCTCGTTGTTTGGCTCTCGATCAAAGTTGATTTGTAGACCTCGGTGTCGTATTCGGGTATTTCTTGCGGAGTTAGCCTTCGGTGATCTTGTGTGGTCGATTGGGGAATTATGATTCTTATTCTTGATCTGTGGATCGTCATAACGTGTTCAATCGTGCAGTTGACCTGAGGATCATTAGTGATGTGTGCAATCAAGCAATTTATTGTCAAAAGTAGTTCTATCCTTGATCTGTGGATCGTCATAATGTGTTCGGTCATACAGTTGACCTGAGGATCGTTAGTGACGTGTGCTATCAAGCGATTTATTGTCAAGCGTTGTTCTATCCTTGATCTGTGGATCGTCATAACGTGTTCGATCGTGCAGTTGACCTAAGGATCGTTAGTGACATGTGCAATCAAGCGATTTCCTTCCCGAGTATTGTTCTTTATTTTTTTTTAAACCATGGATGCGTTATACCCAGAATATTGAATGCTTTAGAGTTACGTCTTCTTTTAGTCGATGTTGTTGGTTAATTTAGTTCTGGTTAAGTTTTGTAGAGTTAAGACTCCTTTCGATTCTTCGTGTCGAGGTGGTTGGTGAAAGATTGTTTGGTTAACACAAAGATCCTAAAAGACATATTAAAAGTAGTTAACGGATTCTTGTTGTGTGTGGCTATATACGTTCCATTTTATTAGTTTTCTCACTCAAATTTCATAAGCTGATGACGTTCATGTCGCTGGACATTCCCATATCTAGCTTATCCAGGTGACGAGTACACGGGTTATGATGCTATGCAAGAGGAGGACGTGGAGAAAGAATACACCGAAGATGTCTATGGGTATGCTAGTTAGAGAGGAGACTAGTGGCTATCTTTTGTAAATATTTTTGGTTGTAATCTCTATCAGAAGACCTATCATATCTTTTGTAATAAGTTTTGTGAGGCCCTAGAGCCATAAGACTCTGATGTATCAACCATGATGTACTTAATTAGCTAGTATTGTTGCTTTTCATTGTATTATAAATCATGTAAGTAGACGTCGGTTTTATCCTTTATGTTGTGTTATTTACTAATAGCATTTTGGTCATGGACAAATTGGTAATGCAACCAGTCACGTATCTACGAACCCATAAAAGAAATTTATTTTTCCCTATTTTGGTGCTTCGGGGCGTGACAATCACATAGTCCCTTTTCAACTTCTCCTTATATATTTTTTATACTTATCTCCTTTCTCTCTTTTTCCATATTTTTTTTTTCGACTCCAACTCAACAGATGCTAGTCATATTTAGCAACAACGAACCATGAACAACGTACATTGTAATGCTCGAAAGAGAAGAACGTCGCTCGTCATCCTGTCTATTTATATATATATATTTCTTTTTTTCTTTTTTTTTTCTTCAGAATGATGATCATTAGCTACTGAAGTATTTCTGAGGGATGAGCATCCTAAATAGAATCTGAAAGAATTTCAACCTATTTCATCTCGAATAACCCAGTTTATCCATCTTAGTAATCCAAGAATTTTAAATTTTGATAGATCCTGAACGTTCTCCTCTAGTGATCCATCAATATGAAAAGTAATGAGGTTTATCAACAAGATATAGCTCAAGAATAAATCGATTAAACATAAACATATTCCTCTCGAAAGAAACGAATAGCGCAACAGCTCTTAATGGATTAGTAGCGTCTATCGCACATTTTTAAATCACTATAGGGTATTCACAACAAGAAGTTTCTACCTCACATAAAGTTGTCCATCGTGCTCAAATGTTGTAAAATTTAACAAACACGACATAGTTCATAATTTAGATGATAAACAAGCTAACATAGCGTACCATGTGTGCGAAAGAAAACAATGAATATTACAAGCATAACGCACACGTGTTCAAGATATGGAGGTCGTCTAGGCGTTTACAAGACCATGTCACATTATTTCCTTTTTAGTCATTTATTATTATTTATTTTTTTTAGAATGAATTTAGAAATGAAATTAGAATGAATAACCCTTCCCCCAACTAAATATTGCATTGTCCTCAATGTACAAATATGAAAATTAAACAAAGGGGAGATATCACCTGGCACACGCGAAATCTGAATAGACAACCTGTGCTTATTCAGTTCCAGCTAAGATAAAACAAATTCCAGACATTGAAAAAAATGTTAGATCAATCATAGGCAAGAAAGAAATCATCTAATACAGGCCATCGTCTATCATAAATTAAACTAGTCAATCCCAGACAAAAATACTAAGTTACAATATAATTACATCAAAGTTACCAAATATCCATAAATCCATCCAGCACAACCACATTATCTAAAATATACAATGTTCATTACAAAAATGAATAGAGGTTAAAAAATTAGTAAAATAGAAAAATGGCCAAGTCCTAGTCATCAGCCTCCTCCTCAGAAGACTCTATCATAGTAGGAACATCAGGAGCTTGCCCCGCACGACTGGCAGAGGGAGGTCGCCCTCCTCATGAGGAGCTGGCAGTCTCAA
Source organism: Hydrangea macrophylla (assembly GCA_033977485.1). NCBI lineage: Eukaryota > Viridiplantae > Streptophyta > Magnoliopsida > Cornales > Hydrangeaceae > Hydrangea > Hydrangea macrophylla. The sequence goes on along the minus strand of CM066990.1, from coordinate 2,513,657 downwards.
CTCTGCCTGTGGCATCAATATCAGCATTGGTTTGCTCCGGCTGCTCCTCTGTAGTTGGCTCATCCTCCTCTTCTTCTTCCCCTTCTTCTTCCTCTGATTCAAGTAGCTCAACATTCAACTTTCCCGCTATCGCCCGCATTGCTCTCATAATCCTCTCCTGCCCCTCTCGTAAGTCCCTAGTCTCCTGGTTCAGATGAGCTAAGACCACTTCCAATGTATTTTCCACCCTCTCTAATGGTTTCTTCGCCCTCGACCTAGGTTTAGAGGCAAGCATGCCACCCCTTTTCCTCTTCTTAGTTTGCCCCTCTGACCTATTTATAGAGGCCAGGATAATAGCCTCTTTCTTCTTGGGCCGGTCTAATAGATCATCAGGTAAGACAAGGACTCGGGCTGAAAAGCAAATAGAGTGGATAGCATAGGCAGTCAATAGGGCTTAGTTGGAAACTAAGGTAAAGGCAGGGTCCCTGAGGTATTCTATGAAACATCAAGAGAGACAGACAGGGCGGTTGGTTCCTATGACAAATATCACCCTAGCTCACAAATTCATCAACTTTAAGTGATTACTAAAGAAAAGGCAATTACAAATTGCCAGCTACAAGCCTAAGTAATCAGAGGTCAAGTCCTTCCTATAGAGTCTATCTGCTGCTTTCTTGTCTATGCCTCTTATAAGAGTGGAGAAGATGAAATCGTCGGTGACATTCGGTGTAGTAGGGTCACCTAATGGGCAGAAATAGTTGGTGAAAAGGGGATTCCAATGGCTTGGGAGACTGTGGTGGGTGAGAGTTTAAATGGGGTATGATGAACGTAGGCTTGGTAGACAAATGGCTCGGCCATCCATTTGATCAGGGAAGCGGAGGCTAACCTGACCAAGGTGACATTTAATCTTTTTACTTTTTCTATATAATCCAACTACCCTTGAATCCTCAATTTTCCAAGAAAGAACAGTGGGAATACCGAGGAGTAAGCACTGTCAATATGTCGCTCAATTGCGACTACCCTATTCTTGAAGTATTTATCATACCACACCTTGTCCTTATCATTTCTGAACCCATGGGCTAAGGGTGGATTTGGGATTGTGGTGTTCACAAGCTTCTCTTTATCTTTATCCGGCATTGTCCCCATTGAGAATGGCTTTGGATAACAAAAAATGAAAAGAAAATGAAAATCAGAAAGAAAAACTCTTTGTTGGGTGCGACCAGTCCTGCTCAACTAGTGGGATCGATCCTGGTCTAGGGTTTGCTAAAAAAGGGTCGTAGAGGCCATATCAACCACTTCAATTTGAAATTAGCTACAAAAAACAAGAAAAGAGAACCACTAGACTAGTGCATTCAAGATATACATGGGAGATTTGGAAAGGGATTTAATAAAGAACAAATATACCTACTTGAAACGAAACCGTGAGTGATGGAGGAACAAACTATAGTGCACACCCTTCCCAATCCAACTTTTAGTGATCACAACCCGTAGATTTCACCCTTGATAGGATTTCTAAGACATGAGACCCTGAGGGAATTGGGTCACCTTGTTTGCCTTCTCTCGTTTTTGTGTTTTTGAGAGTTATGAACTGATAAATTAATTTTTCGTGTATATTAGAAATTTACAGGGCGGGACCGGTCCTGGTGAAGTTTCGTGACCGGTCATGATCGCGAACAGTCTTATATAAGTTTTGGGACCGGTCATGCCCGTGACCGGTCTTGAGTGTGTATTGGGACCGGTCCTAGTCATTTTTGATAGAATCCTTCTTTCAGTAGTAGTTAAAATTTCAGCACTTATCTAATAACCAACAACCAAACTATACTGCGCATTTAAAATTCAATTGTACTCATTTTATTCATGTACTTATAAAGTTGTATTTCTATCCAAATCATTCATTTCCAAAATCTCCTCAAAGTACAATTCATTCTCAACTTTGAGCTCAACCAGAAAATGAAACAAAAATTAATGAAACAAAAATTAAGATTGAAAACTATAAACTATGACTCGCTAGTACTAAAAATATCTACTTACCTCTCCCAGCTTTTCATAGAATTTCAGTATGTAACTTTCTATTTGAAATGTAAAAATAAAAAATATTTAAAAATTTCTCTATTATCCACAATATTTCCTTATCTCCAATCTCATCCACACCTCCATCTTCTAACTTCATATCTAAACACTCTCTACCCCCAACTAAAACCAAGATGACCTCATCGAGAATTCAAAGAGGCAACGACTACGGGCATGTGGCTGAAAGAAGAAGAAGAAGACAACAAGCACACCATAGTGAAGAAATGCAATGTCAATGATGAAAACCACATCATAGCTCACAATTTTACAGGGAAGAGGTGGTGGAACAACAACATTTGGATGAAAAACACATTAGCCAACTCCCAATCAGGATGAAGCTAGGGATCAAAAGGTGCAACATCGACATCATCCACAGGTCCATCGTACGGGGCAAAGAACCTCACAATATCCTTAATTGGTCAATCTAGATGTTCGATGAGGTGGCGAACTGCCTCAGGGATACCAGGTGGCAAGTCATAAACTGTGGGGTCATCATCATACATGGGATCATCTCGAGGGAATATATCAGTGTCCTCCGAAGCAGAGCAGGAATATACATAGGCAGAGTCGTGCTCCCAAAAGTACTATATAACCGAACTGCTATTCAGTGGGTAGGGTAGAGCAGAAATAAATCGAAGCCGAGAGATCATATCATGTGCACAGATAGTGGGCTCTAAGTCAGGGCCACGCTCTGAAGTCTCCTGCTGAATCAACTCATCCAAAACACCCAGTATCAACAACGAAGGCTCCCTTCCCAACACAGGACAAAGTCATCGGGTAGTGGTCCAAGATCGTCAAAGAACTGTCATCACTACCAGCCGAGTGAATTCTCCTAGCGGCAGGGGAACCAAGGGGAGTAAGTGGCTCCATAATAGGTTGCCTATCTCTAGTAGAGGTTGGAGTCCTCAGTCTAGGGAGAATACCTCTGTGAATAACCTGTAGTTTGATACTGAAATCAACTAGCAATCATAGGAGATAGGAAAACTAAGTGTAAAATAAATAAACAAAAACTACTATGCTAACCTACTAATATACAATAGTTGTGATGTTATTGATGCTTTTACGGTTGACTGTAGTCGGGGTCATCCTATTGGATTGACTCCAATTCCGGTTCGAAACCTTCTAAGAATGGCTTTAGTCGATGTCTATTTACGTTAGTGACTATATACGGTCTATTCCATCTTGATTTTAATTTACCCAAAAAAAGATGTAATCGTGAATCATATAATAAAACTTTCTGCCCGGGTGTGAATCGCTTTCGTAGAAGATTTTTATTATGATAAACCTTAGTGCGTGCTTGATTTATTTTTGCATTTTCATACACATCATTCCTTATTTCTTCAGGTTCACTTAATTGTATTTTCCGTAACACGCCGCATTCTTGAATATCATAATTTAAGGACCTAACTGCCTGATACGCTTTATGTTCTAACTCAATAGGTAAGTGACAAGCTTTACCATATACTAACCTATAAGGAGACATCCCTAGATTGGTTTTAAAGGTTGTCCTATATGCCCAAAGAGCATCAGAAAGACGTGAGGACCAATCTTTTCGGTTCAAACCTACATTTTTTTCCAAAATATATTTTATCTTGCTATTAGCAAGCTCTGCCTGTCCATTCGTTTGAGGATAATATGCGGTTGACACCTTATGAGTGACACCATATTTCTTCATTTAAATATCGAATGGTTTGTTACAGAAATGGGATCCTTGATCACTAATTATTGCCTTCGGCGTACCGAACCTTGATAGTATATTATTTTTAATGAATGCGATGACAGTGTTGTGGTCATTTCTCCTAGTGGTTATCGCCTCCACCCATTTAGAGACATATTCTACGGCTAATAAAATATACTCATATTGAAAAGATGGGGGGAAAGGACCCATAAAGTCAATTCCCCAACAGTTAAAGATTTTTATCAGAATAATCGGCGTTAAAGGTTCTTGATAAGCTGCCTAACATTTGGCAACGTGCACAAGTTTTATAAAATAGATAAGAATCTTTAAATAAAGAAGGCCAGTAGAGACCACTTTGTAAAATTTTCATGGTAGTTTTCTTAGCTAAAATATGTCCTCCATAATGGGCAGAGTGACTGAAATGCAAGAATTGTTGGATTTCTTCATTTGACACGCATTTTCGTATTACCGGGTCATCATAATTGTCACGCCTCGACGTAGCATAATTCAGGAAAGCATTTAATTTCCTTTATGGACTCGTAGGTCGTGACAAGTGAGTATGACCAATTGTCCCTGCAACAAAATATCTTAATAGCATTTCTAGAGCAAAGGATACTAATAAACATAATCCTCCAAAATTAAAACTTACTAACTATTACAGCAGTCATAAACTTGGGCACAAGACGCCTTATTAAAAAATCTAAACTAGTTTATTACAACCCGAATTAAAAAGACATAGGAAATATAAAGCAGCCTCCTGGAAAGTCCCCTGCCTCTAACTAGCATAGTAACCGAACTTTGGCTGCTCCGGACCTGGAAAACCTGGACATGGAGTCCAGGACGCATCGACGCCGTCAGCTTATGAAAGCTGGAGAGCAAAATAAACAAGTGCTCGCAATATATATATATAGCATATAGAACAAAGGTACAAATTAATCATTAACAGTAATATATTCAAGGTTCCAATTTCAACAAAAATCATGGGGGAATATAGTAAGAAATAAATACGTAATTGTACATGAATTGTGTAATATCTTATCTTGCCAATTCTTTTCTTTAAAACAACCCAATTCAACCAACACATCATCTCAGATACCAGGAGTAATAACTACTCAGTCATCCAATTCACACGCTACACTATCGCCTCCAATACCAGGAATACTATCTGATCGGTATTGAAGTCACACACCACACTACTGCCTCAGATACCAGGAATACTATCCGATCGATATCTAGGCCGATCACAACCAACCATCGCTCCGGATATCAGGAATACTATCCGATCAATATCCGAAACGCGCGCCTTAGATACCAGGTTTACTATCCGATCGATATCTAAGTAGTACACAACACTATCACCATCGCTTCGGATATCAGGAATACTATCCGATCAATATCCGAAACGCGCGCCTTAGATACCAGGAATACTATCCGATCGATATCTAAGTAGTACACAACACTATCACCATCACTTCGGATATCAGGAATACTATCCGATCAATATCCGAAACGCGCGCCTTAGATACCAGGAATACTATCCGATCGATATCTAAGTAGTACACAACACTATCACCATCACTTCGGATATCAGGAATACTATTCGATCAATATCCGAAACGTGCGCCTTAGATACCAGGAATACTATCCGATCGATATCTAAGTCGTACACAACACTGTCGCCTCCAATACCAGGAATAATATCCGATCGATATTGAGGTCGCACACCAGACCGCCACTCTTTACTCTTTTCACGCTTTCTCACACACATGCATGTCGACACAACCTCGACCCTATCATGCATGTTAATGTTCAAGAAATTGTAACACCAAACAAATGTACGAGAGATCAAGTCTTTCTAGCTTTCTTTTTAACTTAATCTTTCAAACAGGGTTCTGTACCAGCTTATTATTATTGATTAAATCGATTTATCCAAATCTCGCTTTTATAATCTATTTTCCTTTTCTCCATTAACAAAGTGCACCATCCTTAGAATCATTGAGTTAGTAACCATGATCTAAATTATCAAGTCATAAATGAAACAACAGGTAAAATTCATCAAAACTACTTTAATACGCTTTTACAGCTACTAGTACACAAGCATATCCACTTTGAAGCAATGCCCTTAAAAATGAGTTATAATTTTTATGGTTGAATTACACATCAAAAGAAAGGTCTTTGAGTCTAGTTTCCAACGCTTCGAACGGTGCGCGTTTTCGAGTTTTCTAGAGGAAGTTATGGCCGTTTTAGTAAAAGTCGTCAGTGCTGAAAAATGCCAATCGATTGGTAAAAGTTCCAATCGATTGGAACACATGCCAATCGATTGGTAATCATTCCAATCGATTGGTAATCATACCAATCAATTGGTATCAGCAGTTTCTCCCCTGTTACGAATTTGAAGCCTGTTTTTGACCCATTTCTCAATTCTGTTCCAACCAAGACATGTAATATATGAATTTCTTCGTTTTTCCGCAAGGATTATGAATATGCGATTGATTTTAACTAATTTCAATCGTAGCTCTCGGATTTTACGTAAAACCGAGAGGTGACAAAACTTTAAATCAATGGTACGTCGCGATACGGATGAATTAGGCCGTAGTATTCGAACTACAGCTTATTGGGACTAAGATCTTTCATTCCCAATTCACGGAATTGATTTTGGTTAACATTTATAAAACTCCAATTTTCAAAGCTTCAATGGTGTATCTATATATATACACATATACACACATATATATGCTGAAATACACATATATATACGTTGAGAGTGAGTTTATATTACTCACAGAGGTGATTATACAGAGAATTTTGAGACCGAGAGTTTCTGCCGTTAAATCCGCCGTTGAGAATTTTTCCTCCGTTCTCGATCTATATATGTGTATCTATGTATATGTATGTGACTGAGTGTTTATATATATATAATCTGAGTGTGTGTGTTGTGTGTTCTTGAGAGAGAGATCAAGAGAGTGATGAGATAGAGATAGAGAGAATTTGAGAGAGTTTGAGAGAAAAAATGAGATACTGTGAGAGAGAGAGACAAACCAACGTATATATATATATAAGCTGAGAAATTTTGGGCTCCAAGCAATGGGCAGATTTCCCCCGGTGAGGTTGAGCTCACGTGCTCCCTCACCCAAGACGCGGTATAGACGCAGATTTAATACAAAACTGGTATTTTACGGTTGATATAAAAGTACTGAAAATTATTTTAGCATAGGAAATAAATTCCCGGGTTGTATAAAAAGTATAGATATGGTTTTGAAATTCATAGAAAGTATTTCTATATTTTTTGGAAATTATGGTTTGACCCCCAAATAAATATTTCAAATAGAAATTAAAATGAAATATCATTTATTTAGGAAATAAAATTACAGGGTGTTACACTCTACCCACCTTAACAGAGATTTCGCCCCGAAATCTGAGCTAACTAATCCTGAAACAACTCGGGGTATCTAGTCCTCATGTCTGACTCTAACTCCCACGATGCTTCTCCCTCGTCATGATGCCTCCACTGAACCTTAACCAAAGGAACGTCCCTTCTTCTCAGCCTCTTGATACTCTGGTCAAGAATCCTCACAGGTCTATCCTTGTAGACAACATTCTGACTCGTCTCAATATCATCAAAATTTACTACATGTGAAGGATCCCGTATGTATTTCCTCAACATACTAACATGGAACACATTATGAACACCAGACATCTTTGGTGGCAACGCGAGTCGATAAGCCACTTTCCCAACACGCTCCAAAACCTCGAACGATCCGATGAAACGAGGTGCCAACTTCCCTCTCTTCTGACCAAAACGCATTACTCCCCGAACAGGTAAAACCTTTAGGAGTACGTGATCACCGATACTGAACTCCAAGTCCTTTCGACGCTGATCCGCATAACTCTTATGCCTACTCTGTGCAGCTTTCATTCTTTCTTTGACCAGTGAAATCTTCTCATTGGTTTCTCTTACTAACTCTGGTCCCAAAAGTTCTGTGTCTCCCACTTCTGCCCAACACAACGGAGATCGACATGGCCGTCCGTATAAGGCTTCAAATGGTGCCATCCCAATGCTCGAGTGATAACTGTTGTTATACGCAAATTCGACCAACGACAAGTGCGTCTCCCAAGACTCTTCAAAGTCGATTGCACAAGCTCTGAGCATATCTTCCATAATCTGATTAACACTCTCGGTCTGTTCATCGGTCTGAGGATGGAAAGCAGTACTCATCTTGAGCGAAGTTCCCATAGCCTTCTGCAAACTTTTCCAAAATCCCGAGGTAAAACGTGTATTGCGATCTGATACAATCGACACAGGCGCACCGTGCAGTCGCACCACTTGCTGTAGATACATTCGACTCATCTTTTCTACTGGGTAAGTCATATTGTACGCGATAAAGTGTGCGGACTTCGTCAGACGATCCACGATTACCCAAATCGCTTCATGATTCTGTTGTGACCGAGGTAATCCAACCACAAAATCCATAGTTATGTGTTCCCACTTCCATCCTGGAACAGGTAAAGGTTGCAACAATCCCGAGGGTCTCTGATGTTCGGCCTTCACTTGTTGACAAGTCAAACATTTAGACACAAACTCGGCTACTTCTCGTTTCATTCCTTCCCACCAAAAGTTTCTCTTCAAATCCTTATACATCTTTGTTCCTCCTGGGTGCACTGTCAGTCTCGATTTATGTGCTTCTTCGAGAATATATTTTCAAATCTCCAGAATCTGGCACACACAATCTGTCTCGACATCGGTATCCTCCATCGGCCCCAACCTTCCATTCTGTAGGGTCCTTTTCTGACATCTTGGCGAACCATGCTTGAAATTTCTCGTCTTCCTTCTGGGCAGCGATGATTCGACTCACGAGTGTTGGTTGTACTATGAGGCATCCAAAGTGTTGCCCGACACTTCCCTCAGAAATCTGCATATCAAACTCTGCGATTGTCTCCAAGGCTTTCCACTCCCTTACCATCAATGACGCAATCGTTCCTCGAGGTTTTCGACTTAGGGCGTCAGTGACTACGTTAGCCTTACCAGGGTGGTACTCTAATGTGAAGTCATAGTCCTTGATCAGTTCCATCCACCGACGTTGCCTCATGTTCAACTCCTTCTGAGTAAACAAATACTTAAGGCTTTTGTGGTCCGAGAACAAATCAAACTTCTCCCCATAGAGGTAATGTCTCCAGATCTTAAGCGCAAACACTACTGCTGCTAGTTCCAAATCATGAGTTGGGTAATTCAATTCATTCTGCTTCAACTGTCGTGAACCATAGGCTATGACCTTTCCGTCTTGCATAAGGACACATCCCAATCCTTGATACGAGGCGTCATTAAAAATAGTGAACTTCTCACCATCCTTTGGTATCGCAAGCACTGGCGTTGTTGTCAATCTCTCTTTCAATTCCAGAAAAGTGCGTTCATGCTTATCAGCCCATTCGAACTTCAAATCTTTCTTAGTCAAACCAGTTAACGGGGCTGCTATCTTGGAGAAACCCTCTACAAATCTCCGATAGTAACCAGCGAGTCCCAGAAAACTTCTGACTTCTGTAGCATTAGTGGGCTGAGTCCAATTTGCCATTGCATCGGTCTTTGATGAGTCAACTGCGATTCCTTCTTGAGAGATCACATGCCCGAGGAACTTAACTTCCTGAAGCCAGAATTCACACTTGCCGAATTTAGCATACAGGCGGTGATCCTTGAGAGTTTGCAACGCGATCCTCAGGTGTTGTTCATGCTCTTCCTCTGACTTGGAATAGATCAAAATGTCATCAATAAATACAATAACGAATTGATCCAAATAGGGCTTGAATACTCTATTCATCAAGTCCATAAACACAGCTGGAGCATTCGTCATCCCAAACGGCATCACTAAGAACTCATAGTGTCCGTACCTCGTCCTGAAAGCAGTTTTAGGTATGTCTTCCTTCCGCACCCTCAACTGGTGATACCCTGACCGTAGATCAATCTTAGAAAAGGTCGTGGCTCCTTGCAACTGATCAAACAGATCGTCTATCCGAGGTAAAGGATACTTATTCTTGATAGTAACCTTATTCAATTCTCGGTAGTCAATACACAACCGCATTGTCCCATCCTTCTTCTTCACGAACAACACTGGTGCTCCCTAGGGTGAAGTACTTGGACGAACAAAACCCAACTTCTCAAGTTCTTGAACTTGTTCCTTCAGCTCCAACAACTCTGTAGGGGCCATCCTGTAGGGAACCTTGGTTATAGGTCGAGTGCCTGGTACCAGTTCCACACAGAATTCTATGTCCCTTTCCGGCGGTAATCCTGAAATATCTCGGAATACTTCCTCGAACTCTTTAATTATCAGTATTGATGATACTGTCACCTCTGCACTGACAACCTCAATGTTTGCTAGGCATCTAGTGAGGAACATATCACCCGAAGGGTTACATTGGAAATCGAAGAGTTGATTCCCATTGTCCGCAAATGTGATCTTCTTCTTTGCATAATCCAACTTCGCACCATTCTTCTCGAGCCAATCCATTCCCAGGATTGTATCGAACTCCTTCATCGACAGAACCACCAATCTTGCCAAAAGTTCGCGGTCTCCTAACCGTAGAGGACAATCCTTACACACATGTAATAACTTGACGGTGGTCCCTAAGGGTGAGACAGCACTCAGAGCTTCATCTAAACGTTGCGGTACTATTCCCAACTTCTGAACAATCTTAACAGATATAAAGGAATGTGTAGCACCCGTGTCAAATAGAACTTTAACATGAGAATTAAACAAGGTTAGAGTACCTTCGACTGCTCGTTGCTCGGGCGGTCCCTCCTCATAGGTACCTTCTTCATAACCTGTTTCTTCATAACCAGCAGCCTCGGGAATAACGGCATTCAGACGGGCCTGTCCTTGCTGACCATAGTTACCTTTCCTAGGAGCCTTGCATTCTGGACTTATGTGACCTGGCATACCACAGTTATAGCACACAATGTTTGGACGATCAGCACGTCTAGGTGCCCTGCAATCTTTAGCTCGGTGACCCGGAACTCCACAATTGAAGCAGTTATTGTTTTTGGCCCCTTCTATTGCTAGAGGCTGATATTGCTGTACCGCTTGTGTCTGTTGAGGTTTCTTCCCTCCATCCCAGGTCCTTTTCTGTCCTTGAGGGTGCCCTGGTTTCTGTCCGAGATAGCCCTTCTGCGGAGGTCGATTCCCAAATGGTTTCGGATTCTGACAACCATCATTCTCCAACCCCGTCGCCAATATCACCAGAGTTTCAAATGACTGGCCCAAATGCCCCATAGTCAGATGTCGGAGAGACAAGTTGAGACCTCTGTGATACTTTTTGATTTTCTTCTGGGGTGTGTCCACCATATGTGGAGCAAAGCGAGACAGACGCTCAAACTGAGTGGTGTACTCTCGGACAGTCAGATTCCCTTGAGTCAATTCCATAAACTTTTTCTCTCTCTTGTCCTTCTCTTCTTCAGGAAAATACTTCTCGAGAAATCTTTCCTTAAACACCACCCACGGCATTCTCCTTGCAGCTTCTTCCCCTATGGTTGCCTTTTCTGCATCCCACTAATCAGCCGCTGCATAAGACAGCTGAAAGATAGCCAGACGCTTCCTCTCCAGATCAGTGCACTCTATGGTCTCAAAGATACGTTCCATCTGGGGTAGCCACTGTTCCGCTTGCCAGGGTTCATCAGTCCCAGCAAAATACTCAGGTCACAGAGCGCGAAACTCCTTGAGAAGCTTGTCTCCAGTCTGGTGGGCTTGCCTCTCATTCCCATTATGATTTCCATTCTGATTATTGTTCCTTGTGTTTTGATCACTAACCCTCTCCAATCTTCTTACAAAAGCCTCGAACATTCCGGTTGGATCTATTACCGGGGGTGCAGCTTCAATCACGGGACGATTCCTGAGATTTCTTCCAGCCATACCTCGAGAGAAAAGTACCTATTCATCAATCAACAGAATTCGATCAAACTCCAGATAGGAAAGAAAGAATGTTCTCGACGATAGAAAGTGACTAAATACAGAACGAAGTCGAACTATCTTATCTTAATTCTATCTTAATGGGAGATCCTATGTGTCTGGATAATTGGTCGAGCCATAACCTGGCTCTGATACCAAAAAGCCTGTCACGCCCCGACGTAACATGATTCAGGAAAGCATTTAATTTCCTTTATGGACTCGTAGGTCGTGACAAGTGAGTATGACCAATTGTCCCTGCAACAAAATATCTTAATAGCATTTCTAGAGCAAAGGATACTAATAAACATAATCCTCCAAAATTAAAACTTACTAACTATTACAGCAGTCATAAACTTGGGTACAAGACGCCTTATTAAAAAATCTAAACTAGTTTATTACAACCCGAATTAAAAAGACATAGGAAATATAAAGCAGCCTCCTGGAAAGTCCCCTGCCTCTAACTAGCATAGTAACCGAACTTTGGCTGCTCCGGACCTGGAAAACCTGGACATGGAGTCCAGGACGCATCGACGCCGTCAGCTTATGAAAGCTGGAGAGCAAAATAAACAAGTGCTCGCAATATATATATATAGCATATAGAACAAAGGTACAAATTAATCATTAACAGTAATATATTCAAGGTTCCAATTTCAACAAAAATCATGGGGGAATATAGTAAGAAATAAATACGTAATTGTACATGAATTGTGTAATACCTTATCTTGCCAATTCTTTTCTTTAAAACAACCCAATTCAACCAACACATCATCTCAGATACCAGGAGTAATAACTACTCAGTCATCCAATTCACACGCTACACTATCGCCTCCAATACCAGGAATACTATCTGATCGGTATTGAAGTCACACACCACACTACTGCCTCAGATACCAGGAATACTATCCGATCGATATCTAGGCCGATCACAACCAACCATCGCTCCGGATATCAGGAATACTATCCGATCAATATCCGAAACGCGCGCCTTAGATACCAGGAATACTATTCGATCTATATCTAAGTAGTGCACAACACTATCACCATCGCTTCGGATATCAGGAATACTATCCGATGAATATCCGAAACGCGCGCCTTAGATACCAGGAATACTATCCGATCGATATCTAAGTAGTACACAACACTATCACCATCGCTTCGGATATCAGGAATACTATCCGATCAATATCCGAAACGCGCGCCTTAGATACCAGGAATACTATCCGATCGATATCTAAGTAGTACACAACACTATCACCATCGCTTCGGATATCAGGAATACTATCCGATCAATATCCGAAACGTGCGCCTTAGATACCAGGAATACTATCCGATCGATATCTAAGTCATACACAACACTGTCGCCTCCAATACCAGGAATAATATCCGATCGATATTGAGGTCGCACACCAGACCGCCACTCTTTACTCTTTTCACGCTTTCTCACACACATGCACGTCGACACAACCTCGACCCTATCATGCATGTCAATGTTCAAGAAATTGTAACACCAAACAAATGTACGAGAGATCAAGTCTTTCTAGCTTTCTTTTTAACTTAATCTTTCAAACAGGGTTCTGTACCAGCTTATTATTATTGATTAAATCAATTTATCCAAATCTCGCTTTTATAATCTGTTTTCCTTTTCTCCATTAACAAAGTGCACCGTCCTTAGAATCATTGAGTTAGTACCCATGATCTAAATTATCAAGTCATAAATGAAACAACAGGTAAAATTCATCAAAACTACTTTAATACGCTTTTACAGCTACTAGTACACAAGCATATCCACTTTGAAGCAATGCCCTTAAAAATGAGTTATAATTTTTATGGGTGAATTATACATCAAAAGAAAGGTCTTTGAGTCTAGTTTCCAACACTTCGAACGGTGCGCGTTTTCGAGTTTTCTAGAGGAAGTTATGGCCGTTTTAGTAAAAGTCGTCAGTGCTGAAAAATGCCAATCGATTGGTAAACATGCCAATCGATTGGTAATCATTCCAATCGATTGGTAATCATACCAATCGATTGGTATCAGCAGTTTCTCCCCTATTACGAATTTGAAGCCTATTTTTGACCCATTTCTCAATTCTGTTCCAACCAAGACATGTAATATATGAATTTCTTCGTTTTTTCCGCAAGGATTATGAATATGCGATCGGTTTTAACTAATTTCAATCGTAGCTCTCATATTTCACGTAAAACCGAGAGGTGACAAAACTTTAAATCAATGGTACGTCGCGATACGGATGAATTAGGCCGTAGTATTCGAACTACAGCTTATTGGGACTAAGATCTTTCATTCCCAATTCACGGAATTGATTTTGGTTAACATTTATAAAACTCTAATTTTCAACGCTTCAATGGTGTATCTATATATATACACATATACACACATATATATACTGAAATACACATATATATACATTGAGAGTGAGTTTATATTACTCACAGAGGTGATTATACAGAGAATTTTGAGACCGAGAGTTTCTGCCGTTAAATCCGCCGTTGAGAATTTTTCCTCCGTTATTGATCTATATATGTGTATCTATGTATATGTATGTGACTGAGTGTTTATATATATATAATCTGAGTATGTGTGTTGTGTGTTCTTGAGAGAGAGATCAAGAGAGTGATGAGATAGAGATAGAGAGAATTTGAGAGAGTTTGAGAAAAAAAATGAGATACTGTGAGAGAGAGAGACAAACCAACGTATATATATATAAGCTGAGAAATTTTGGGCTCCAAGCAATGGGCGGATTTCGTCCGGTGAGGTTGAGCTCACGTGCTCCCTCACCCAAGACGCGGTATAGACGCAGATTTAATACAAAACTGGTATTTTACGGTTGATATAAAAGTACTAAAAATTATTTTAGCATAGGAAATAAATTCCCGGGTTGTATAAAAAGTATAGATATGGTTTTGAAATTCATAGAAAGTAATTCTATATTTTTTGGAAATTATGGTTTGACCCCCAAATAAATATTTCAAATAGAAATTAAAATGAAATATAATTTATTTAGGAAATAAAATTACAGGGTGTTACAATAATATTGAAATTAATAAGGTTCATCAAAGTAAAAATGTCTTGCTATCGCCACAAACTATTTCCTATTAGGAGAGGACCAATGACTTGGGATTTTCCCAGTAACTAGATAGTTAACAATATCAGCATACCACACCAAAGTGGTAGCTACTAACAGTTGATCATCGGGAAATGATTCTATAATTGGTAGAGATTCTTGCACACATTTATCTTCAAATGTCAACCTGGACAGGTGATCGGCTACCACATTTTCACCCCCCCCCCCCCCCCCCCCCCCTCCCCCTCCCCCTCCCCCTCCCCCTCCCCCTTTCCCTTTTTTTAAATCTTTAATAGTTATATCAAATTCTTGCAAGAGTAGAATCCATCTTATTAGTCACGGTTTTATATCTCTTTTTGATGACAAATACTTTAAGGCAGCATGGTCTGTAAAACAAACTATGGGTGATCCTATTTAGTACGATCTAAATTTATCTAGTGCAAAAACCACTGCAAGTAATTCTTTTTCTATAGTTGAATAATTCATTTGTGCTCCATCTAATGTTTTACTTACATAATAAATGACAGATGGTTTCTTATCTTTTGTTGTCCTAAAACAGCTCCTATAGCATAATCACTCGTATCACACACTAACTCAAAAGGTAAGTTCAAATTTGGGGGTTGCATTATCGGTGCCATAGTAAGGTGTTGTTTTAGTTTATCGAAAGATGATTGACATTCAGGCGTCCATTCAAATGGTATATCCTTAGCTAGAAGGTTACACAAGGGTCGCGAAATTGCACTAAAATTTTGAATAAAGCGTCTATAAAACACCGCATGCCCTAGGAACGAACGTATGTCTCTAACAGACTGAGGAGTAGGTAAATTTGAGATTAAATCAATCTTAGCATGATCGACTTGAATTCTGTCCTCAAATATGACATGTCCTAGTACAATACCTCTAGTCACCATGAAATGGCATATCTCCCAGTTCAAAACTAAGTTCCTATCTTCACATCTAGTTAGCACTTTTCAAGATTACTTAGGCATTCTTCGTATGATTTTCCAAAAATAGAGAAATCTTCCATATAGACCTCTAAGTATTTTTCTACCATGTCACTAAATATGCTCAACATACACCTTTGAAAGGTCGCAGGTGCGTTGCACAATCCAAACGGCATGCTACGGTAATCAAAAGTTTCGAATGGACACGTAAAGGTAGTTTTTTCTTAGTCTTCCGGTGCTATCTCAATTTGGTTATAACCACTATACCCATCTAAGAAATAGTAATATTTATGTCTAGCGACATGTTCTAACAACTAATCCATAAAGGGTAGGGAAAAATGGTCTTTTCTAGTAACAGCTTTAAGCTTTCTATAGTCAATACACATTCTCCACCCAATAGTGACACGTGTAGAAATTAATTCAACCTCAGCATTTGGCACTATAGTAATTCTTGATTTCTTAGGTACAACTTGTGTAGGACTCACCCAACGACTATCAGATATAGAATAAATTATTCTTACGTCTAAGAGCTTAAGGACTTCTTTCTTTACAACTTCTTGCATATTCGGGTTTAAATGTCTTTGCATCTCACGAGACGGTTTAGCATCATCTTCTAAAATATATTTTATGTGTGCATGTATCTAGACTAATTCCTTTTAGATCCGCTATGGTCCACCCTAAAGCAATTCTATGTTGTTTAAGTAAGGTTACTAGTGTATCTTCTTATTCCATTTCTAACATGGATGAGATTATAACAGAAAAAGTACTATTATCCCCTAGGAAAGCATACTTGAGCTCCTTAGGGAGCTCCTTTAACTCTAGCTGAGGGATTTATAGGCTAGATGGCACGGCTAATGTAGTTTTAGGTGGTAGGGGTTCAAAACGTGTCGCCCATATAGCTTCCCTAATTACTTCTTCATCTTGATAGTTAAGGTACTTATTTAAAAAGGTAACTTCACTTGTAATACTTTCCTCATCTTTTCTAATAATTTGGACACTTTTTTGTATTAACGAGTCTAAGTAATTTACTTCTTCTAATTCCTCTTCTTCCAACTTTTGATGGGGATTAGAAAAGATTTTAATATTCATCGTCATATCACCAAAAACCAATGTCATTATTCCACTTCTTTTGCAGATAGTGGCATCTATTGTTGCTAAGAACGGTCTACCAAAAATCACAGGGATTTGTGCAATTGGATTAGGCACAGGTTCTATGTCTAGTACCACAAAGTCAACGGGAAAGATAAAATTCTCCACTCGAACTAGTACATCTTCCAAAATACCCCTAGACAGTTTAATAGATCTATCTGCTAATTATAATGTGATCCTAGTTGGTTTAAGATCTCCCAATCCTAACTGTTGGTACACAGAATATGGCAACAGGTTGACGCTAGGTCCTAAATCTAATAGTGCATGGTCAATCTTATGGTTTCCAATGATACATGTCATTGTTGGTGTGCTAGGATCTTGAAACTTAGGTGGCAAATTATTTTTAATAATCGAGCTAACCTGATCTGCCAGGTATGCCTTCTTTTTCACACTCTGCTTACGTTTAACAGTGCACAGATCCTTCAGGTATTTTGCATAAGCAGGAACATGATTAATAGCATCCAAGAGAGGTAAATTAATTTTTACTTGTTTAAGAAGTTCCAAAAATTCTTGGTGCTTCGCATCTTGGCATTTTTTAAGTCTCTGTGGGTAAGGGGCTGGAGGAATGAACTTAAGTGTTTCCTCTTCTTCTCTCTTACCATCTTGCTTCTCACTCTCCTCATGGTGGGTTTTATCTCTTTCCTTATCACTATTAGTTTCAACTAATTCTTCTACATTATCCTCTCCTCGTTATTCTCATCTATTTCAGGAGGAGTGATATCTTTCCCCACAACTTTACTACTTCTCAAGGTTGTTATAGCTTTAGCTTGTTCATGATTACCTGAATTTGTATTTAAAGCATTATTTTGTGATTAACCTCTAGGATTATCTTGTGGTTGAGCTAGGAACATTCCCTTTTGACAATTTGAATTGATTACCTATTCGTTCCATAGTTGATTGAATTTTCCCATAGCTTAAACCATTTGTTGCATCATTGCATCCCTAGGATCTTCTTGTGCTTTCTTGTGTGGAGGCACATAAACATTAGAGTTATTCTGATTATTACCTTGATAATTCTGTTGCTGTGGAGGTTGATACTGTTGGTTATATTGTTGATTATATTATTGAGGAGGTGGTTGATATTGATTTTGATTCGGTTGGAAGAACTGGTTCTATTGGGGCGGTGGATTAAAACTATCTGGTGCTTGAATTGCGCCTGTTTTCCAATTATTCAAATTAGGATGGTTCTTCCAATTACACTCCCATATGCATTCGTAGGACCCTTGTAATTATTCATCGCATTAACGCCAACAGGTGGTGTTTCTTGATAAATAGGTATGTTAGGGCATGTATACACCTGATGTCCTACCATATGACAATTACTACATATGTCTTCTTGACATAGAACCTTAGGTTGTTCTATTATTCCTTTTGCTAATGCCTCAACTTGCTTAACCAATTAGTCATATTTAGTTGATAACTCATCTTCAACCCTAAGTAAAAATATACTCTTTTGTTTAGCTTTATCGGACTCATTAGGAGGTGCACGCGTCACTTCACGTTGTTCCCATTGAGGTGAATTTTCAACAAGCCAAGCAAAATATGTTTGAGCTTCATTCACACTTTTATGCATGAACGATCCTTGACACATTGTTTGAACTAACTTTTTAGATTCTAGAGTTAACCCCTCGTAAAAGAAACTCATAAGATGCCATTTTTCAAAACCGTGATGTGGGCAAGATAAAAGTAGATCTTTAAATCGTTCCCAAACTTGGCAAAAGTTTCAATATCGTTTTGAGTAAAGAGCTTGATTTGTCGCATGAGGTCATCAGTTAAATGCTTTGGAAAGAATTTTTTTTAGAAATTCCTCATGCATACCAGCCTATGTGCTAATTGAGCTAGGTCTAAGAGTTAACAGCCAAGCCTTTGCTTTGTCTTTTTAAAGAAAATGGGAATAATTTCAGTCTAACAATTTCTTGCAGACATGTTTGGTCAGCAAATGTCTCGCACACAGATTCAAAGTCTTTTAAATGCACATACGCCCTCTTATTTTCCATCCCATGGAAAGTAGGTAAGAGTTGTTTCATACCATTTCTAAAGTGAAAAGTTCCATGATGTGGTGGGATAGTTATACACGAAGGAATTGTGTTCCTATTAGGGGCTAGTAACTCTTGCAACGGACATGTATTGTCATCTATCCTCTATCTAGGGTTAAAGTTATGTTGACTTTCAACATCATCATTTAGACCTAGGTTATTCCCCCCATAATTTTCGTTATTCCCATTAAGGTTGGGTGTTAGAAAACCATCCATTGGGTTAGAGTGTTGAGGTGTAACTATTGGATTAACAGAAGAATCAAAGGAATCGTTAAAAATTTGTATTCGTTAAAAGATTCCTTTGTTGGAGTTATATGACATGAAACGTGTAGTATTACGCAAAACAGTAAAGTAAAGAAACTAACAACTAAATAAAATTAAGCAAATTGCCTTTCCCCGGCAACGGCGCCAAAAACTTGACATGAATAAAATTGTGCGCTTCTAAATGCTACACCCAAGTATAGGTGATCGTTCGAGTAATATAATTTCTAGTACGCCTAGGTCGAACCCAAGGGAAAGGAGTAATTTAATTTGATTAATTTTACCAAATTTATTAGTATTATAAGCAAAAGAAAAAGATGATTTCTTTTTGAAAGTTGATTAACTAGTTTGCAAATGAAAGTAAAATTAAAAACTAACGAAAACAATTAACACTATTGAATAAATAGATGTATAATTTAAACTACGAAAATTTGCTTTCTAATTAAAACTACTAACTACTTATGGCTATTGACACGAGAATTTTTTCTGTGTGCGCTTGTGTGCTATACCCAAGTGTAGGTAATCGTGCAAGTAGTAATCTGGTTAAGTCCAGGTCGATCCCACAGGGAAGGTGTTAAACTAAAACCTAGATTAATCTCAAAAAGGGAAAAAAAATCAATTTTTTTAAGAAACGTAGAACACAAAGTTCCACGGGTTATCAACTACTAACGATAAAACAACTAAATTAAACTAATGGCTAATTAATTAATTAAAACGATGTTTAAAAAT
The DNA here is from genome assembly GCA_033977485.1 of Hydrangea macrophylla. Classification (NCBI taxonomy): domain Eukaryota; kingdom Viridiplantae; phylum Streptophyta; class Magnoliopsida; order Cornales; family Hydrangeaceae; genus Hydrangea; species Hydrangea macrophylla. The sequence goes on along the minus strand of CM066990.1, from coordinate 2,493,806 downwards.
GTTTCTCTTAATAAAAGGGAATGTTGGGATCGCACGAATCCATCGCGACCTAGCCATCTACCATGCAGTTACGTTGAAGCTCAATGGAGCACACTCTCTACAGTATTCCGTATTTCTCTTAGGATAAAGAATCCATAGTCCTTTCATGACCGGGACTATGTCATCATAATTAAGTTTGAAATACATGAAAGCGGTTTAAAACAATAGTTTAGACTCGCACCTACAATGGTGTTAGCATTGAGGGTGGTTTGCAAAGTATATTGAAGAAAAATGCCTCAAGGCTTTAAGTTTACAGACTATTTTGACAAACTGAGCGTTTGGGGACAATTTGATAACAAATCAGTAAAGCAGAAAGTCTGGGAATACTGCATAGGATGTTCTCAAGAATCAGAGAGTTCGATCGATCGACGCGCTTTCGATCGATCGAACTTCTTCATCCCTCGATCGATCGAACTGACTTCAATCGATTGTCAATGTCTCTGTTCCGATCGATCGAACTTTCTCAATCGATCGAACACAAAAATTATTTTGCTGCATGGCAGAGGCTTGAGATCATGGTTTCATCATGATCTCCCAACCTGGGAACTACTCAGACATGGTCTGGAGTGTCACAGATGCATTTTTAATGTAAAAGTTCATTAAGGATGCGTTTGGTTGTGATTTTAACATGAAAACTATGTAAACTAATGGTGTGAACTTATTAAGCATGCACTACTATGAGTTTAACAGATTATACTACTATAAACTACGTGTAGAATGTAAATAAACGATAAAGACATAACCTGGAACCTACAAAAACAAGCTACACAATACCAAAAATCTTTGGAACCTACAAAAACATCAAGACAAACTCTCTTCTCTCTTTAAAAACTGATGAAAACTAATGTGGGCCTCCTTACTTTCATAAATACAACTGATATATATAGAAAACCTACAGCTAGGGTTTCAACCCATGTTCCCGCAGCGTGCGCATATGTTCTGATAAAAGCCATGTTCGATCGATCGAAAGTCTCTCGATCGATTGAACCTCTGGGATCTTCGATCGCTTGAACCTCTATCGATCGATCGAACCCTCGATCGCTCGAGCTTCTTCGATCGCTCGAACTCTGTGCTTCAGCTTTGAAGTGTCTTCTTTAAAACCCAGCACTTCCTTTTATCGTTATCTTCCAATTCTCCACACAGCAACGGTAATCTGCACAAACTAAAGCTAAAACAAACAACTTATCGTAGATTAATCATAATGTGTGAGAACTAGCATTGTAATTCAAACTGCAGATAAACAAGGGAATTGTAAACTAAATTAGTATATTTTCTTCTTTTAGCGCGGTAGTATTTTACAAATACCCCCGCTTGTCACAACCCCCAACTAGCGATTTGCTAGTCCCTAGCAATAGAGCGAAAATAAAACAAACTAACTATGACTATAACGGAAAAAACTAAAATAAATTGAACTCAAGTAAACTAAAGTAACAAGAAAGAAACTACCTAACTCACTTTCACAGGAATCGCGGTTGCATTTAGCAAATGCAACAAGCCGTTAAACCCTTAGGTTTCCCCTAGTGGACGAGTGTGGTCTCGTGAGGGTTTGCAGTGAATATACCCACAAAATTCTCTGCTTTTAAGATCAAAAAGATATAAAAATAACTTGGAAAGCACTCCCTTCTATTCAACTATTAATTTAGCTCTACAAAACATATCATCCTTATTCAAACCATGAAAGAAATACACATGTTCCTCATGTCACCAAGAAAAAATAACAAATGCATCACATCCATGTATCCGTGTGTGTGTGAGATTAACAGCTATACATCAAACTTTATTTAGAGTTGTTTAAACTATCATACTCTCAGAACTTGTAGTTTCAACTCAATTCTCACATGGTTACTACACTCAAAAATGAATATCCCACAGAAAATTGGGTAATAATGATCGCATATGGTATGAAAGCTTTGATAGGAGTGATTTTTTTTTCAAATACTAATGCTTTCATACCCGACTCTATAAAAGACGAACATTTAGAGTGTATAGTCTCACAAATGGAATACTACTTACTAGAGGAGAGAAACACCGTGGATAACTCAATTTACACGTTCGAGGTTAAACTAAGTTGTTGAAAATCATTAAGGCTTTGACTTGACGGTTTTTATTTAGTAGGGTAGAAATTAGAGCAGTAAGAAATTGCACATTTTCAGCATGTGACTGTGTTCAGGAATTTCTTCTTCACTTCATTCCAACCATCCTCTCCATACACATATATATATATATATCATTTTTTTTCTTTTATGTAGCCCTTCCCACTACTACTCCTTCCTCATACTTCAACTAAATCACATTGGTTGTGCAATGGGGTGTATTGAGGTCAAAGTATAAGATTAGGAATTTAAGATTTCATAATAGATTTGGCATTATTTACTAGGTGTGGGGTTAAGAACAATGCATATTCTGAAATGTCAATATAGGCAAATGGAGAAAACAAGGAGCAAATAATGATGGCTTAAATCATTTTCTCAACTTCTTAATTTTTACACGTCAATGTTCATTGAGTTTAGTTGGTAAATCCTGAACGTTCTCCTCTACTAAGAAGCCAAAATAAAAAAATAGAGACTATCCAACGAATTCAATACGCTTATTCAAGAAGAACAATTCGAATTTGATGTGATAATTCCCTCAAGATTGAAGATTGGATTCAAAAGCTCACTAAGGGTACTAGTTTCCACTACTTTATTCCTTAAAGTACTAAAGTCGTATTAACTCATATTTTAAGTTTTCTGCATAGCTATTAACATGTGCAAATGATTTGGATACAAGAATGGTCAACATATGCATTCATCCTAGAGAAGCTAAAAAAATGCGTGAACTTAATTCATAAAAGGATGAGACTGAAATGGTTGTGTCATTGCTTAATAACAGCTAGTAGGAGTGAATATTCAAAATTATTCTACCAATTTAATTCAAACCTGACTTAATCGTTTGAATATTTTTTTTTTTTGCAATATATTTGTTTTACAAATTAAAATGGAGATTGTATGACATATGTAATAGATAAAGTGATCCAGATTGCTAAGTAAAAAATGCACAGGTGATTATCTATCTACATCCCACCCCCAACTGAAAATCGCAATGTCCTCAGCAGTTGATTTTCAAAAATAGATAGAGAGATATCACCTGATATATTATCCTAAAAATTGCAAGTGTAACAACCTGTACAGAAAGCATACAAACTCCAAACAACAAAGATAAAAAAGAAATGAAATATAGAGCACGGGATCCATACATAAAAATGCATCACTGGAAAGATAATAAAGTGACAGAACAGACAGTGATAATATACTGCATAAAAACTAAAATATAACATATCCAAAACAACCAAAAAAAAAAAAACAAATATCCCAACAGTAACCAAAATATCCAACAACCAACCAACAACATCCACAACCAACTAACAAAATCTAAAAAGCCAAAAAATACTGAACCAACAGACTAAGCGTCATCGGGCACATCAGATAATATCTCGATCAGTAAATCTGGAGCATCCGCAACTCCACCCTCAGCAACAGTCGTAGCCGTCGCCGGGTCACTCTCGATCGTGGCAGCTGGAGTAGATAGTGATGTGTCAGCCACAACCGGAGGTGGTGGAAGCGGTGTCTCAGCAGCAGGCAGTGTCTCAGCAGCAGGCGGTGCTGCCGATGATGATGAAGCTACAGGATCAAACTGAGAAGATGGGGCTAAAGATGATGGGCCAGTGGTGGGTGGTGGAATAGCAGAAATGGTAGGTGGGACGGTGGAAGTGGCTGGAGCAGCTGTAGGTGGATCGCTGGGGGGTGGTGCAGAAGCTGCGTGATTCGCCTGATCGACTCCGATCTGGATCAAGATCGCCTCCAGCAGAGTCGTCATCTGATCTACCTTGCCCTCATGTCTAATCCGGGCCTCTCACTCCTTCAATAGTAACTGGTGAACAATCGGGAGTGGCGCAGACGAAGAAGACTCTCCCTGGGCCTGAGCCTGAGACCTCTGTCTCAGCTCAAATCTCGCAACCTCCTCAATAGGGTCTATCTCCTCCTCAGACTCATGCTCCTCAGCCTCGGTCGGCGTCCCAGAAGCCACATCCTCGGTATCTGTCCCTCCTCGCCTCCTCTTTATTCCAACTTTAGTTTTACCCTTTCATTTCCTTTTTCTTTTCTGGGCGTCAGAGCGGCGAGCGGCGGTCTCACCAAAATGGCTCTTGGGGGACTGATGGACATCGGTAGCGATAGGGAGTAGGCCGCTCTGGGTCACATTGCGATGGATGCCCCACGCTCCTTTCAGGTGCTTCTTAGCCGAGATATAGCGTGTGGGCTGCACCATGAACTCTATATATAATCGCGGGAGGCATACCCATCTCCCTATCCCCACACAAAACAGTGCTCGCACATACCAAGCCGCCAGCTTCTCGTGTGCTATACACAAAAACTTGACACGAGAATTTTTTCTGTGTGCGTTGTGTGTTATACCCAAGTGTAGGTAATCGTTCAAGTAGTAATCTGGTTAAGTCCAGGTTGATCCCACAGGGAAGGTGTTAAACTAAAACCTAGATTAATCTCCAAAAAGGGAAAATCAAAATCAAAATTTTTAAGAAATGTAGAACACAAAGTTCCACGGGTTATCAACTACTAACGATAAAACAACTAAATTAAACTAATGGTTAATTAATTAATTAAAATGATGTTTAAAAACGTTTCTCTTAATAAAAGGGAATGTTGGGATCACACGAATCCATCGCGACCTAGCCATCTACCATGTAGTTACAGCTCAATGGAGCACACTCTCTACAATATTCCGTATTTCTCTTAGGATAAAGAATCCATAGTCCTTTCATGACCGGGACTATGTCATCACAATTAAGTTTGAAATACATGAAAGCGGTTTAAAACAATAGTTTAGACTCGCACCTACAATGGTGTTAGCATTGAGGGTGGTTCGCAAAGTATATTGAAGAAAAATGCCTCAAGGCTTTAAGTTTACAGACTGTTTTGACAAACTGAGCGTTTGGGGACAATTTGATAACAAATCAGTAAAGCAGAAAGTCTGGGAATACTGCATAGGATGTTCTCAAGAATCAGAGAGTTCGATCGATCGAAGCGCTTTCAATCGATCGAACTTCTTCATCCCTCGATCGATCGAACTGACTTCGATCGATTGACAATGTCTCTGTTCCGATCGATCAAACTTTCTCGATCGATCAAACACAGAAATTATTCTGCTACATGGCAGAGGCTTGAGATCATGGTTTCATCATGATCTCCTAACCTGGGAAATACTCAGACATGGTCTGGCGTGTCACAGATGCGTTTTTAATGTAAAAGTTCATTAAGGATGCGTTTGGTTGTGATTTTAACATGAAAACTATGTAAACTAATGGTGTGAACTTATTTAGCATGCACTTGTTGGGAATATGCCCTCAAACCAGTTAGTTGGACAATGGAATATCATAATGCATTTATGCATGTTAGTTCATGAGATGAATTTTAGACTGGAATCCTTAAACAACATTGTATGTGGTTCATTTGTGTATGTGATTACACATGTGAGATATGAATCACAAATCCTTGTTGTTTCAAATAAGTCACAGTGGATGATAAGTCTGGATAACTTATCAGGTATACACTGTAGCATGATTAACGTCTACGGGGTAGAATGATGAATCTCATTCATAAGAGTCTTTGACTCTTGGTTAATATGCTAGTGCACTCGGTGCATTGACGGACCTGAGTTAAACCTATTGACACCTAAACGCTGTCACCGTCAATAGTAACTCAAAACTTGTATAGGGATACATGTCCTTAATCCTGAGACAGTTATGGACGCAAGTTGTATGCTTGGTTGCTTTGACTTACCAATCAGTGAGGTCTTGCAAGATCAACACCTGGGTATCTTGGGTAAATCAAGTATGCAACGTTGGGAACATATATTGTCAAGATGGAATTCTACCCTCTTCAATAAAACGAAGAGTAAGTATTCCCTCGAGAATGTCACTAGGAGTGATTACTGAGAGCTGGCCAGCCTTGTCAACAAAGTGTTGTTGTTGACATGTTTAGTAATCCAAGCGTAGTGAATGATACTTGAGGAATATAAGATGTACTATCTATTGGGTCGACAGTATCTTAAGACATACATCCCAATGATAGATACGAATACTGCCTGGTAGAGGGACATGCGTATCATATTATACAAGTCTAGCAATCACTTATGTATGTGTGATTATGTTCTTATGCACTGGAGTGCAATTATCATTTTATAGTGGCATTAATGATAATTGATTAATTATTGATTCCTTAGTCAAGAGTACTGACTAGATGGAATAATAATTAATCGGAGCCAGTAATTAAGAACCTAGGAGGTCCCACTCTTAGCTCCGCCAGAATGCTTGGAAAGGCAAATGAGAATGCTGTCAAGACTGGTTCGATCGATCGAAGTTGTTTCGATCGATTGAAGTCTAGACAGGTTCGATCGATCGAACGAGGTTCGATCGATTGACAGTTCGATCGATCGAAGTCACTTCGATCGATCGAAAGTTAGGTCGGTTCTGGGAATCTATAAATAGGGCAGCTACGTCCAGAAATTAGAAGTTCGTCGTTTTGACGTACCAGTTGCTGCAGAACCTGTTTAGAGTTCCCAAACCTTCCCTATTCTCACTATTAGGGTTCCCACCAACCCTAGCCACTCTGGGAGCATTCAAGGAGACATAAGGGTGAAGATTTCCTAGAGGTTGCTGCTGCACACACAAGGAGAAGGACAAAAAATCAGAATTGGGTTCAAGACCTAAGGTATAGAATCTTCTCCATCTTGTTATGCGCATCTATAGAGTTAATAAGTAGTAGATCCAAGGCTACCAATAAAAGTTTTGAACTTTGTTTTCCGCTGCGCGTTTAGATTTAATTTTAAACCAGTTTTTCCTACAATTGGTATCAAAGCCAGGCTTGTTTGGATCTATAGATGCGTTTTGGAACACTAGTTTTGATTTGCATGTTGATTTTAGGACTGTTTTCAAAACTGCATCGTCACAGATCTGTTTCTGCAGTGTTTATGCAGCAGAATACAAATCTGTGATTGCATTGGATGCAAGGTGGGTTCGATCGATCGAAGTAGTCTCGATCGATCGAACATCATCTGTTCTCAAGCGATCGAACTAGTTTCGATCGATCGAACTTTGGTTCTGTTCGATCGATCGAATGGTGTTCGATCGATCGAGACTGCTTTTCTGTCCAGGTTTTCAGTTTACAGATTTAAAGGTTTTAAAAATATTTACTTTAAAATTTTATTTATGCTGTAAGTTTTTTAAAACATTCTGTGAAACTGAAAGTTCAATCAATTGAACTATGTTCAATCGATCGAAGGTTCAATCGATCTAACTTTTTCGTTCGATCGAAGTGTGACAGAGCAGTGATGCTGTTTTAAGTTCTAATTCAGTATGTAAAGAGTTTATATACTGTGTGAATCAATTAGGGGTTCCAATGGTACATATATTTGTTATATATATGCGTGGTTGTGCGTGTGACTAACCCTTTTGCAGCAAGCTTAGTCCGCTATCTCCCATGGCACCAAGACTTTTAAATTTTGTATTTAATTGTTGGTTTGGATTTAAGGCTTATGTAAAGGGCGCTGCGACTTCAATCCTATGAAAAGGAAAGTCGCACCGGTTTCCCTAGCCTTTTATTTTATTGTTGTTATTTCTATTTCTAGATAAATTGTAAGCTTCGAGAGAAGTATAGGACCAATGTAATAGAATTAGAAAATCCATGAAGATGGAGGAGCAAGCCGTTGTCCATGAAGATGGAGTCGGAGGCAATCAAACCAAGAAGAAGGTTCTATGGAGATAGAGTCATGGGAGATAGAGGCATTGTTGAATGCTTTTATTTCATTTTAGTTTTTGTTTTATGTGCTTAGTTGTGATTGGAATTTTATATATTGTTACTACTTGCATGCACGTAAAACAGGTTTTCTAAAATGAAATTCAAAAACCTTTTTTCCAACACATTAGTAAACACTTGATGTTTATGGGCAATGTGAAGAAACATTTTTTTTATTGAAAAATTCCTATTAGTTCATTGTAAGTATGAGAAATACTCTGTGTCACTCATTTATGAGTGATCATTCCATACGGAGGGTATTTCTTATTGATTACTAGATATGAACTTCTTATAAAAATCTAGTGGGAGAGGGACTTATTTTATAACTCCCACGGTCTTCCATAAACGGTTCATTGTAAGGTGGGTAGTATATTCTGTGTCATCCAGCCATGGGTGATCATTCCATACGGAGGATAGACTATTCATTGGTTACTAGGTATGAACTTCCTTTGGATAGAATCAATGAGACGCGTTAGAGGGTGACCACTACACTGAGGCACTACTTGAGGCGGTTGTCATTGGATTCTAGTTAATGGTAAACACTAGCTAAGCTATGGGTAAGGGATTCCACACGGAGCATTATCCAGAAACTTAGAGACCAAAAGTTCAGGAGTCATGAATTGTTTTGTAAGAGTTGCATGACATTCATGATGGGTTTCCCAATCAGGCTATGAGGTTATGATCGCCACACGGAGACTTAATTTCATAGGCTTGACATCCTGAAGACAATTAATGAGTTGGTTAAGGGAATTTAATGTATCATATAAATTGTCATATTCATGATTTCCATATTGTAATTCTGTTACATTATTTGTATTTCAGATTCATAATGTCTAGCCCACTTGCTATAACCATGATCCAGAATAAGCTAATTGGAAATAACTACGTTGAATGGAAACTGGAACTGGATGAATTGTTAACTGCTAATGGATGTAAATACGTTCTTACCATTCCCTGTCCACCTATTCCATACCATGACACCCCAACTGATCTTGCGGATCAATATTGGCAGTGGATAAGATTTGATGGTATAGCTCGCTCTAGCATCTTAGACTCTTTGTCTGATGTGTTGAAGCAGCAACATCAACCTTTGAACACTGCCCGTGCTATAATATTGAACCTCGAGGAGATGTTTGGGGAACTGAGCCGTACTGCAAGGCTTAGAGCCTTGGAGTTAGTCATGGACACCAGAATGTTGGAAGGAACTTCAATAAGAGAGCATGTTTTTAAAATGATTACTTATTTCAAAGTAATGGAAGTTCTTGGTTCCGACATTGATGGTGAGACTCAAGTTGACATAATCTTGCATTCGTTGCCTTCATCATTCACTCAATTTAAAAAGGTTTTTAAAATGAGTAAAACAGTTTTTTCAACAAGTGAGTTGATGAGCTCTCTTGAGGCAACGATGGATATAGTCAAAGAGGAGTCAAATGTTCAGAACATTGGAATGGCTTCATCTTCTGGAACTAAGCCTAAGAGCATAAGTTCAGAGAAGGAGAAGCAAGACTCAAGGATAGGTAAGCCTAAGCCAACTGTTGGGAAGAAGGCAAGACTTGGAAAGGGAAAGGCTGGTGCCGTGCCAAAAGGAAAGTGTTTCCATTGTGGCATGAGAGGGCATTGGAAAAGGAACTGTATGGAATACTTGACTGCCAAAAGGCAAGGTACGATCCTTTCACTAGTTTTTGAAGTAAGTTGAAAAACTGATACTTCAACTACTATGGGCACTAATTCTATATTTTCTAAATTATATCTGTAATTGTTGCAGGGAATTGGAAAATAAGAATGTGCAGTGATTAGAAGATCTTGATTGCCTTTTGGGATCTGATGCAAGAGTTGCTATTAGATTAATAGTTTTATATTGTAATAAAACTTTGGAGTTATTAGATGGATTTCAGTTTTGAATTAATGAATAATATTTATTCTTTTGATTTTGGTACTGAAATTCTTGATTAAAAGAAAGCTTTCTTTTATGTGATCTAAATAACTTGTCAAGCAAGTATCTCACCAATTTACTCTTGTTTCTCATATATTATCTAATGTAGTATTTAAATGACTCATGGGTATTTTACCATCTAAAAGGATAGCACCCTCAACTAATTCTATGACTTTTTGGTTTTGAGGTTAGATCATATTTAATCTAAATAGGATAAATGGGGAGTAAAGGATAGGATCCTAAACTCTTTCGGTTGCTAAGACCATTGCCTATTTGTCAATCCTATTTAGAGAGTAAATGTGATCAGATCATATTAATCTAAATTAGGATAAATGGGGAGTAAAGGATTGGATCCTAAAACTCTTTTGGTTGTTGAAACCACTACCTGTTTGTCAATCCTATTTAGAGGCTAATATGATCAGGTGACTTTTCTTTTGAAAATCACACGACCAAGGACTTATTAGAATTAGGACATACTCATGTATGTAGGGCAATAAACATTAGAGTTGAAAAGTAGTTTCGGCTACTTTGGATACTGATATACATTTACTTATTGCATCTTCATCCTCAATTTTGAAGAAATTCAAAAGTTTTGGAATGAAGAGTAATTGGTAAAAGAATATCATTGCCTTTTGATTTGATCAAAATGGTGAGTATCTATCTAATGTATTTATTGTCCAAAGGAGATAAGAATGAGATTCTTTCTCGACAGTCTACACCTAGTGCGCCTCCACGGGATGGTGTAGCAGGTAGAAGGAACTATCTTCTTTTAGATATGACTGGGTCATGGGATGAGTTATTTAGAGTTACTACTATTCCTTGTTTTTCTCGATGGAACTACAATGTATATACTGGATCTTATTCAAAAGCAAATCTTTTCGATAGACATCCCCAAAGTTGTGAAAAGAATGCGACTTCTTTCTCATGGTAACTTTGGATAAGGATGTCTAGCACATTGGTGTAAAGAAATGATGAGCCTTTTGAATCTAGATTAGAAGTATAATACTTTTGTAGTGTTTCCAGAGAAAACAAAAGTTGGTTGGAGACCAAATTTTGCAAAGGAAAGATAATATAAAAGAGTAAAGTAATTTATATCTTAAAGCAATCTATAGATCATCTAGAACTAAAATCTACTACCTCTTCATCCATTCCTACATTGGTACTTCATTGCAGTGGGAGAATTCTCAACATTGTTGAAATTCCCTGGTGCATTGAAGTTTTGTGATAAGGAAGCTCTGGTATGTGATTTGCATAAGTCTATGGACTAAAGCAATCATCCAGAGATAAGGACATCTGTTTTGACATATTGGTCAAAATGCTTTGGATTCATCTAAAGTGTGGATGTAGCTTAAGTGGATGAAAGGATCCTTGCGCAAAGGAAGTGTGGTGGTGATTATGGTTCCATATATTGATGACATCTTTATCATTGTGATATGTTAAAGTAGTATCATCAATGATTAAGGTTAAGTTTCTACAGTATACTTGATATTTATGATCTCGGTGAGGCGAGCTATAATCTTATGATTTTTGCTCATTCAAGATCAGAAAGTTAAGATAATGAGATTGTCTCAAACTTCTATATCAGAAAGTTGCTGGCTAGATTCAACGTGGAACGTTTCGATAAAAGGTTTTTCACCTTTGAACATAACCTATTGCTTTTTCAAGATTTGTATCTTGGGATACAAGATGAAAGAGATCACATGAACGGTATATCATAAGCCTTTGCTATTGATAAACTTTGTATGTGATGTTAGGTATGGATATCAGTTATACCGTTGAGGTTGTTCACAGATATCAGTCCAAATGAATGTTCAGTTTTCTGAACTATCATAAAGTATATATTCTCTAGGGCTTGAGAAAGAACTAGCGGATATATGCAGGGTGATGGTGTGTTGGACAATGTTCAAATTAGCTTTACTGGATACATGTCATGTGACGTCTTTTGTCTAGGGATATAGTATAACATGAAGATGTTTTACTATGGATTGTTTCAGTCGATGATCATCAGTCCCTATGCAAAACCTTACGGGTTAAGGATTTTGACAAGTCACAGAGACTATGCTAGTGTTAGTACTAACGCTATATGGTTATGAGTGCAAGTGGGAGTTTGTTGGGAATATGCCCTCAAACCAGTTAGTTGGACAATGGAATATCATAATGCATTTATGCATGTTAGTTCATGAGATGAATTTTAGACTGGAATCCTTAAACAACATTGTATGTGGTTCATTTGTGTATGTGATTACACATGTGAGATATGAATCACAAATCCTTGTTGTTTCAAATAAGTCACAGTGGATGATAAGTCTGGATAACTTATCAGGTATACACTGTAGCATGATTAACGTCTACGGGGTAGAATGATGAATCTCATTCATAAGAGTCTTTGACTCTTGGTTAATATGCTAGTGCACTCGGTGCATTGACGGACCTGAGTTAAACCTATTGACACCTAAACGCTGTCACCGTCAATAGTAACTCAAAACTTGTATAGGGATACATGTCCTTAATCCTGAGACAGTTATGGACGCAAGTTGTATGCTTGGTTGCTTTGACTTACCAATCAGTGAGGTCTTGCAAGATCAACACCTGGGTATCTTGGGTAAATCAAGTATGCAACGTTGGGAACATATATTGTCAAGATGGAATTCTACCCTCTTCAATAAAACGAAGAGTAAGTATTCCCTCGAGAATGTCACTAGGAGTGATTACTGAGAGCTGGCCAGCCTTGTCAACAAAGTGTTGTTGTTGACATGTTTAGTAATCCAAGCGTAGTGAATGATACTTGAGGAATATAAGATGTACTATCTATTGGGTCGACAGTATCTTAAGACATACATCCCAATGATAGATACGAATACTGCCTGGTAGAGGGACATGCGTATCATATTATACAAGTCTAGCAATCACTTATGTATGTGTGATTATGTTCTTATGCACTGGAGTGCAATTATCATTTTATAGTGGCATTAATGATAATTGATTAATTATTGATTCCTTAGTCAAGAGTACTGACTAGATGGAATAATAATTAATCGGAGCCAGTAATTAAGAACCTAGGAGGTCCCACTCTTAGCTCCGCCAGAATGCTTGGAAAGGCAAATGAGAATGCTGTCAAGACTGGTTCGATCGATCGAAGTTGTTTCGATCGATTGAAGTCTAGACAGGTTCGATCGATCGAACGAGGTTCGATCGATCGACAGTTCGATCGATCGAAGTCACTTCGATCGATCGAAAGTTAGGTCGGTTCTGGGAATCTATAAATAGGGCAGCTACGTCCAGAAATTAGAAGTTCGTCGTTTTGACGTACCAGTTGCTGCAGAACCTGTTTAGAGTTCCCAAACCTTCCCTATTCTCACTATTAGGGTTCCCACCAACCCTAGCCACTCTGGGAGCATTCAAGGAGACATAAGGGTGAAGATTTCCTAGAGGTTGCTGCTGCACACACAAGGAGAAGGACAAAAAATCAGAATTGGGTTCAAGACCTAAGGTATAGAATCTTCTCCATCTTGTTATGCGCATCTATAGAGTTAATAAGTAGTAGATCCAAGGCTACCAATAAAAGTTTTGAACTTTGTTTTCCGCTGCGCGTTTAGATTTAATTTTAAACCAGTTTTTCCTACAGCACTACTATGAGTTTAACATATTATACTACTATAAACTATGTGCAGAATGTAAATAAACGATAAAGACATAACCTGGAACCTACAAAAACAAGCTACACAATACCAAAAATCTTTGGAACCTACAAAAACATCAAGACAAACTCTCTTCTCTCTTTAAAAACTGATGAAAACTAATGTGGGCCTCCTTACTTTCATAAATACAAACTGATATATATAGAAAAACCTACAGCTAGGGTTTCAACCCATGTTCCCGCAGCGTGCGCGTATGTTCTAATAAAAGCCATGTTCGATCGATCGAAAGTCTCTCGATTGATTGAACCTCTGGGATCTTCGATCGCTTGAACCTCTATCGATCGATCGAACCCTCGATCGCTCGAGCTTCTTCGATCGCTCAAACTCTGTGCTTCAACTTTGAAGTGTCTTCTTTAAAACCCAGCACTTCCTTTTATCTTTATCTTCCAATTCTCCACACAGTAATGGTAATCTGCAGAAAGTACAGCTAAAGCAAACAACTTATCGCAGATTAATCATAATGTGTGAGAACTAGCATTGTAATTCAAACTGCAGATAAACAAGGGAATTGTAAACTAAATTAGTATATTTTCTTCTTTTAGCGCGGTCGTATGTTACAAATACCCCCGCTTGTCAGCTATATTTGGATTTCTAAGATAATTTAGCTAAGTAAATTAACTAGTAAGCAAAAGTGATTAATGCACCGAATTAAATTACGTTACTTCTAAATATGAGAAAAGTGATAGGAAATTGCAAATCCATGGTAAATCCTTTAACTTCCATGCCTAAGGAAAGATATGGCACTCCCAATCATCCAAAGTCATGCCTCTTGTGTATAGGTTCAATTAAAATAATAAAATACCTTTTAACTGGTGTAAAGACATGAAACTAGTTCAGTTTTCCCTTTTTAATGAAGGGCAGGCAGATTGTTTATGAGCATGATTCATGGTGGAAACTACTCTACGATATGTGAAAATAAATTAACTACTCTAATCTTAAACTAAAACCATGAAGCAAGTTCACAAACTATTGAAAATTCAAGTTAAGAATCATTAATGTCATGCCCGTTAACATTATTCATATTAGAGAACATTAAATCCTATGAAACTTTACTAAAACATCCATTGATCTTTGGATTTAAGGCTGCCCAATGAAAACATACATGGAAGTAAAGATTTTTACTGTTTCATTGCTCTTTCCTAACTAAGAGTTTAGCCTAACATGGTGGAATTGAATCTAAACATTGTATTAATGGAAATCAAAATAAAAATAATCACAAAACAAATTTGAAAAGTAAAAGCTAAATAAGAACTAAGAAAAACCTGGATTAAAAGAATATAGAACACTTGTATTTAAAGAAATCTTCAATCCAGAGCTTGAAATCTTCCAAATATTTGCTTGAATCAAAACTAGGGTTTTAAGAACCCTAAGGTCTCCTATATCTGCTCTCTAACTCGTATCTAATGTGTATTATGTCGTTTATGTATGATCTATCCCAGGATATATAGGTTTAGAAGTTTTAAATCTAAAAATCTTTGATTCTCGCAATTCTGAAGAGCGCGACTGGTCCAGCCTATGTTTTGGGACCAGTCCTGGCTACGATCGGTCCTGCATATGTTTTACGACCGGTCATGGTCATGACTGGTCATGCCCTTTTGTTGGGACCGGTCCTGCATAATTTTCAGGATCTTCTTCTTTTTATTCTTCTAATCAACCTTCTCTCTTGCACCATCATCCACTTCCTTTTCCTTATGCTTTTATATTCTGCAAGACAATGTACTTATGCAAATATTAGCAGTAACATTCTATTTATACAATTGTATTATAATCAACATAAATATCTATAGTTAGGGAGGAAAATACATATAATTACTCTTATTAGCGCTTTTGGATATACAATATTCGTCGCTAGTCATCGGGAGGTCCTGGGTTGGTTTTATCGAGTACTACTTTACACTGTAAACCTTGTTCCTCTTGCATTTTAGGCTTTTAGTACTGCCCCCCTTGTATCTTAGAAATAACACCAAGCACCAACAAGACTTGGAATTAACCTTTGAACATTCCTAAGTACCTATAGGGCTCAGAGTTTACCGGGTAGAAACAGGAATGTAAACCCCTACACTATCCCGGATAGGTCCCACAAACCTAAACTCCTAGTCAAGTGCTCAGTAATTTAAGGCATTATTGGTCCCCATGAGACCTAGTGTTCCCTACCAGTCACAGCTCAAAACCTTTAGCGAAGGCAGGGTTTTAGTAATACAAATAATCGGTCGGGCATCGGTAACCAAAAATATACTCAGGCAATAAGAAGACGCAAGCAGTGTGTAAAAGGTGGCCTCGAGGGACCTTTTTCATTACTAAAATACCAGGAGTACATTACTTGCAAGGGAGTGGGATCTTTTCCTCCTGAGGTTCTGCTTCCTCTTTAGATCAGGTAGTGCAATAGAACAGTTGAACCGGTCAGGGTGTCCTGGGGTGGTTTTATCCGAGTGCTACTTTATACTAAAAACCTTATACCTCTTGCCCTTTAAGCTTTTAGTACTGCCCCCCTTGTATCTTAGACTTGGAGTCCCTGACCCTTACTTAGGTCGCCAGTTACTCCCTTGCCCAGTTGTAGGAGCCTTAGAGATGTGCTATTCAGGCTTTGACTCGTCTTCCCGGTCGGAGGATGAACAATCACGGCCAGGGACCCCAGACACAAGTTTAGATCCTTCTTTGTGACCCCATCTGATCAACATAGCGAGGCTGGATTACTATCCAGGTATCGGATGATGAGGCATGTCAGGAGCCTCCAGTAGCCTCTGTGTCTCGAGGCTTGGGCGATGAGGTATTGATTATGAGCAGTCCTGAAGTGGCATTTGCTTGTGAGTTTATTTCCACCAGTCTGCTTGCCATTGACCTGGAGGGAATCAGGGGAAAATATGGAATTCCCAACCAATGTTCCTTGACCGCACTCGCCGGAGGGGCTCAATATACCGATCGGGATTCATGACCCTTTACAAAGATGCCTCCAAGGCTGGTCTCCGTATTCTCCTTCACCCGGTCGCCCAGGATGTTCTAATGTATCTCGGGATCGCTCTCGGGCAGCTTGCCCCGAATGGTTGGAGGTTCCTGATGGGGTCTATCTCCCTCGGCCCCAAGTTTTTGGGTACAAATTCACCCTTCAAGAGTTTCTGTGGACCCACCAGTCGTTCTCGTTACATAGGGAGGTCATAATCTTTTCTCTGGGAGCTCGCCAGGGGAGGAATATCATCGTCAACTGCCCAAGCAACAACAAGGGGTGGAAGAAGAAATTCTTCTAAGTATCCACCTTTGGGCTCTGGAATGCCTCGGGAATTTAACTAAGGACTTTCTGGGTAGGGAAGTTGATGAGTAAGCCCCTATTCTATCCGTCTCCTTTCTTGCTTTTATTGTAGTTATGGAGCTAACTATTTTGTATCCTATTTCGCAGTGGGATCGACCAATCCACTGAGCCTTCCGAATGAGAGCCAAGACAGGATCAGGGCCTTGGCAGACCTGCCTAAAAATGTTGGGAACATTCTGACCCAGTTGGGAGATCGAAAAGTTGCCCACAAGCCGGACCAGCCCTTCGAAGTACCCGTATTTCCCCCAATCAATCCTAGTGAGTCTCTGTAGCTCGAGTTACCTTCCCTACCTTGGTTATTGTAGGAAAAATAGGTTTAAAATGATTATTTAAATGCGCAGCAGAAAACAAAGTTCAAAACTTTATATTGGTAGCCCGAATCTACTACTCGTTAATTTTATAGATGCATATAAGAAAGGGGATAAGAATTATATACCTCAGGTCTTGAACACAATTTTGATTTTCTTCTTCCTTGATGATGCATCAGCCTCCACTAGGTTGTCTTCACCCTTATTTCTCCTATGAGAGCTTCCCAGAGAGGCTAGAGATGGTAGGATCTCTAATGGAAAAGATGAGAAGATTTGGGAAGCCTAAAATAGTTTCTGTAGCTTTTGGTATGTTAAAACAACGAACTCTTTTTCCTGGATGCAGCTGCCCTATTTATAGATTCCCAGAACTGACCTTACTTTCAATCGATCGAAGTGACTTCAAGCGATCAGATAAATTTCGCTCGATTGAACTTGTCTTGACTTCAATCAATCGAGACTCCTTCAATCAATCGAATCTATCTTAACTAGATCCTCTTGTGCCTTTCCAAGCATCCTAGCGGAGCTAAGAGTGGGACCTCCTAGGTTCTTTATTGTTGGCTCAGACCAGCTGTTAATTCCCATGATCAAACTCTTTGATCAGCAAACTAACCAACTGATCAGTTAACGTTTATTCCACTATAAAACATAACTGATCTCCAATGCAAAAGAACAAATCTGAAGCGATAACTAGACTTGTATGGTGTACTGATGTCCCTCCATCGTCAGAATTCATAATCATATTTAGGTAGTCATATAATTGTTACTGTCGACCTGAATCATGATTACTTCTTGTATTCTTTGAGTCCCATTCACCCATCATGATTACCAAACATGTTGATAACTTCTTATCAGCAAGACTGCAGTTCTTAGTAATCAACTTGGTGACATTCTCAAGGGAATACTTACTCTTTAACATAGGGTAGATTCTATCTTGACAAAATATGTTCACAACCCTGTGAACATGACATACCTAAGATACCCAGGTGTTGATCTTTAAGACCTCACTGATTGGTAAGCCAAAGCAGTCATGTCCATAGTCTGGGTCCATAATCGTCTCAAGATTAAGAAAACGTAACTTATACAAGTTATGAGTTCCTATCGACTGTTGACAATCTTAAGCGTCAATAGGAAAGCTCAGGTCTGTCAATGCACTACAAGCACTAGCATATTAACTAAGAGTTACCCTCTAGTGATCGAGATTCATCACTCCATCCAATGGTAGTTAATTATGCTATAGTGTAGACCTGATGAGATATCCACTCTCATCATCCACTGTGACAAATTTTAAGTGTCTAAGATACATACATAATGAATATAAAGATGATATCCATATATTAAAATGTCAATGTCTCATACATAAAGTAATGGTTTGAGGGCATAAACCCAACAAACTCCCACAGACTGCGTGTAAAACTGGTACAGCTCTAAACTCATGGTCAAGTTACTATTTAATTCTATTGCGGTGCGGTAGGTCCAAACTCATCGGGACAGTCGGTAATTAAAATAATTATACTAAGACCATATATGTATGTATATATAAATTCATTCAATACACTAGATAAATGGTAGTAGCAAGATACGCAATACAGGGAAATTCTGATATTTATTTAAGTATTTGAATGTATGAAAACACAAGGAAAATGGTGGTGCTACATCTCTCTACCACCTAAAAAGAGATTAAGTCCCTGAAATCATAGCTCAAGCCGTACTGAATAACTTTGGATATTTCTCTCTCATCTTGGATTCAATTTCCCATAAAGCTTTTCTTTCATCATGATGATTCCACTAAACCTTCACCAGTGGAATCTCCTTGTTCCTTAGCTTCTCGGTCTCTCGACCCAAAATCTTGATGGGTCTCTCTGTGTAAGACATGTCGCTATTCACCTCGATGTCCTTGAAGTCGATTACATGTGGCATCGCGCCCCGATGATACTCCTTCAATATACTAATGTGAAAAACATTGTGAATACCCGACAACCTTGGTGGCAACGCGAGTCTATAAGAAACTTTTCCTATGCGTTCCAAGATTTCGAATGGTCCGATATAGCGCGGTGACAACTTTCCTCTTTTTTGTCCAAACCTTACTGCTCATCGGACTGGTGATACCTTGAGTAAGACATGTTCTCCTACCTTGAACAATTTATCCTTGCGATGCTTGTATGCTTAACCCTTGTATCGATCTTGTGATGCCTTCATCTTCTCTCTAACAATGACTATCTTCTCATTAGTCTCCTGAACCATCTCTGGTCCAAGAAGCTTGCCATCTCCAACTTCAGTCGAACATAATGGTGAACGACACGGCCTTCCATACAATGCCTCGAATGGTGCCATGCCTATGCTTGAGTGATAGCAATTGTTATAGGCAAACTCAATCAATGGTAGATGAGTCTCCCACGAACTCTCAAAGTCAATCACGTAAGCTCTGAGCATGTCTTCCATTACTTGATTGGTCCTCTCTGTTTTTTCGTCAGTTTGAGGATGAAATGCAGAACTTAATCTCAGTGATGTCCCCAAAGCTGTCTAGAAGCTTTTCCAGAATTCTGTAGTAAATCGAGAATCGCGATCTGACACTACGCTGATGGGTACTCCATGCAATCGTATAACCTATTGTATGTACAACTGACTCAAGTTCTCCACAGGGTATGTCATACTATATGCTATGAAGTGAGCTAACTTGGTGAGTCGGTCTACAACCACCCAAATAGAGTCATGGTTTTGATGAGATTGGGGCAGACCTACCATAAAATCCATGGTAATGTGTTCCCACTTCCACTGCGGAATCAACAATGGCTATAATAATCTGGATGGCTTCTGAAGTTCTTCTTTAACTTGCTGACAAGTAAGACACTTAGAAACATACTCTGCCACTTCTCATTTCATGCCTTACCATCAAAAATTCTGTTTCAAGTCTCTATACATCTTTGTGCCTCCTGGATGAATGGTCAAATGAGACTTGTGTGCGTCATCCAAAATGTCCTTCCTCAGATTCCCCACATCAGGGACACATAGTCGATTCCTACACCGAAATCCTCCATCTGATCATACGCTCCATTCCTTGGGTTCCTTAGACAAAGCTCTAGCAAACCACTTATTCCACTCTTTATCTTTTTGCTGGGCTTCCAAAATACGATTAAAAAGCATTAGTTATGCTACCAGACATCCAAAATGATGCCCTTCTTCTATCTCTGTGAGTTGGAGATCAAATTCTGCTATGGTTTCTAATGCTTTCCATTCTCGAATCATTAGAATAGTAATTATCCCACAAGGTTTACTACTCAAAGCATCTGCAACAATGTTTGCTTTACTAGGATGGTATTGTAAAGTGAAATCATAATCCTTGAGTAACTCCATCCATCATCTCTGCCTCATATTTAGCTCTTTCTGTGAGAACAAGTACTTCAAGCTCTTGTGGTTTGAAAATAAATCAAACTGCTCCCCATAGAGGTAATGTCTCTAGGTTTTTAGTGCAAACACAATTGCGGCTAACTCTAGATCATGCGTTGGATAATTTATCTCGTGCAGCTTCACCTGTCTTAATCCATACGCTATCACCCTCCCACCTTGCATAAGCACACACCATAATCCTTGGTATGAAGCATAATTGTGGATGGTGTACCTTTCACCACTTTTGGGTATCACTAACACAGGTGCCAAAGTTAATCTCTCATTCAGCTCTTGAAATGTACATTCATGTCGATCCTTCCATTCGAACATCGACTCCCTCTTTGTAAGACTAGTTAAAGGGGCTGCAATTCTAGAGAATCCTTGTACGAATCTCCGGTAATAGCCAGTCAAACCAAGAAAACTTCTAATCTCTAAAGCATTGCTCGGTGATTTCCAATCTATCACCGCGTCTATCTTTAAAGAATCCATTGATATCCCATCCTGGGCGATAACATGTCCCAAGAACTTGACTTCCTTAAGCCAAAAATTTCATTTGCTGAACTTTGCATATAAACAGTTGTCCCTGAATGTCTATAAGATAATCTACACATGTTTTTCGTATTCCTCCTTGGTCTTAGAGTAAATCAGTATATCATCTATAAAGATGATAATAAACTGATCTAGGTAGGGCCTGAATACCCTATTCATCAAGTCTATGAACACTACTGGGGCGTTGGTTAGTCCGAATGGCATTACAAGAAACTCGTAATGTCCATATCTAGAACGAAATGCTGTCTTTGATACATCTTCTAGTGGAACTAATAGCTGATGGTATCCAGATCTCAAATCGATCTTCAAAAATGTCGTAGCTCCTTGTAGTTGATCAAATAAGTCATCAATACATGGTAGCGGGTACTTTTTCTTGATGGTTACCTTATTCAATCTATGTACAGTCGAAACGACCCATCTTTCTTCTTCATGAACAGTACTGGTACTCCCCACGGTGATGTGCTTGGCCTTACGAATCCTAAATCTTCTCACTCTTATACTTGCTTCTTCAACTCTTGCATTCTTGTCGGTGCCATTTTGTATGGAGTCTTAGAGATGGGCATAGTTTCGGGTGCCAATTCTATACAGAAGTCTATCTCTCTCTTTGGCGGAAAACCCGAGATATCCTTAAATACGTCCTTGAATTCTCGTACTATCAGAATCTCTGCGATTGTAATCTCTGAGCTTGTGCCCTTGATGGCAGCCAAGCAACTAGTGAGAAAACCATCACTCAACGGGTTACACTGAAGCAAAAGGATTGACTTCTAAGTATCGTGAAGGTAATCGACTTGCTGGTATAATCCAAAATAGTATGGTACTTGGTAAACCAATCAATTCCTAAGATGACGTTGAATTTCCTCATCGACAAAATCACCAAATCTGTGAATAGATCTCTGTCTTCTATATTGATGGGACAATTTCTATATACTCTACTCAACTTAACAAACGTACCCATCGGAGACATGACATTCAATGCTATGGTAAGGTTTTGAGGTACTAAACCCAAATCTTGTACGACTCTACTAGCAATAAACGAATTTGATGATCCAGTATCAAATAACGTTTTAACCTTGTTACTAAAAAGAGTGAGTGTACCTTCCAAATTCTATTATGCTTCGGTGTCAAAGCCTGCTGCTTCTTGGATAACGGCATTTAGCTAAGTCTTGGTAGCTTGTCTTTAAGTATTGGGTCCATTTTATCCTTGGTGCAGTGCCTTGTAGCCTCGGCTTAAGTGATCTTTATCTCCACAATTAAAGCATATGACTTCACCACGATTGTAGGTCTTGAGGGCTCGACAATCCTTGGCAAGGTGACTGAGTATGCCATAGTTGAAGTAATTCCCTGGGCCTTTTCCTTGAGCGGCATAACCACCTTGATTTCCAATAGGGACTGGTGCTTGTGGTGCTACAGTTCTAGCTCACTATGGTTGTCTCCGGGCCTGCTGTGACTTCCTTTTTCCATTCCAGGTGCACTTGTTCTTCTGATAATGCACGGGTGGCCTCAATTCTTGGACATTCCTAATGGGAATCTACTAGTAAACCTCTTCTGCTTCTATTTCTGTACGTTCTCCATCTATGTAGCCAACCCTACCAGGGATTTAAAGGATTGATTCACGTACAATGCAGTCAACTCTTGGAGTAACAGAGATAACTCTTGGTGATATTGCTCGTTCTTCTTAACAGGTGTGTCCACCATGTGATATGCAAAATGGGACACTTGCTCGAATTACATTGTATACGCCTGAACAGATATGTTCCCTTGAACCAACGCAATGAATTCCTCCTTCTTCAGATTTTGTTCCACTAACGGGAAATGCTTTGCTAGAATCCGTTCCTTGAACATGGTCCATGTCATTTCCCTTATGTCTCCTTTTCCCAAAGTAGCCTCTTCTGCTTCCCACCAATCTGTGGCGGCATACGTTAACTAGAACATGGCCAAACGACGCTTCTCGGCTTCACTGTAATCCATGGCTCTAAAGATGACATCTATCTCACGTAGCCATTACTCGGCTTTCCACGGTTCCATCATCCCATCAAACTTTTCCAGTCTTAGTGCTCAGAAACGTTCAAGTATCTTATCCCCTATTTGCCTTGGGGGTGGTGCTGGGTGATTGTTGTTGTTGTTCCCTATATTGTTCGAAGCTCTCTCAATCATCCTGACCAAAGCTGTGAGCAGTCCTGTAGGGTCTATCTGATTGGGTATCTTTTGTTCTTCTTTACTATGATCGTTGCGATTCCCCCTACGTCCTCCTGCCATTTAAAATCAATGCACAATTGTTTTTAACACTAATATCCTTTGATTCCATACCAAGTCTCTATAAGTGGGTCTCGATATGCACCAAAATTAAAATATAACAAGCATGCATATAATACCATTTATCAATGAAATAAAGCGATGCATATTCTTTACATAAATAACTGAAACCATTTCATTAAACCAAAAAGGTTTACATCCAAAGTACTACATCCATGGTTAGTACATACTATACACATAAGGGTTTAATCAACTACTATGTGTGCTTACAAAATATATATACAATGTAACTTACATTAGAAAGATCTACAATACGAGTTACGCCAATTAAAACTAATATTTACATCATTTATATAGAAGTAGCAACGTCTCTAAGTAGATCGTATCAATGTGTCGGGGTAGAGAAGTCTGCCTCATCATTAGCAATTGTAGGTGGTATCTCATCTTCCTGGAATGGTAACCACATTCGCTGGCATAAAGTCCTGCCACCGGTCAAAGTCATCAAACCCTCTATCCGGTAAAATCCACCTCGGTGCTACATCATCTACACCAACTCCGTCCAAGTCGACGTCGTCATTATCGTCTAGCTCTACGATCTCAGGTGGCGCATCACCCAACACAATAACTAACTCGTCAGGCTCATCAACATCACCTAGATCCATGTCGTCATGTAGGTAAGGGTGTGCACCAAGATCTTCCTGGTTCTGCTCTATAACTGGGTCATCTGCTAGGTCATCTAAGACCTCCTCCTCAGGTCCTCCTCCTTAATATCAGCTAACTCCCCCTCATCGATGTCAGCTGGATTTTCTTCGTGGTCCTACTGAGGCATCAATACCATCTCATCCCCATCAACTGGTAGTGTTGGATGGTCATGTACATCGTCCCCTGGTCCTTGAATATCTTTCGCTGGGTCAACCTACTCGATCGGATCGTCATCGCTACTCGCCGGATCGTTATCATTCATCAGATCATCATCGGTCGGTGCTATACTATCATCATCATCTGTGTCATCACCATCGGATGGGTCACTAGCTATGTGGTCACTGCCTTCAGAATCATCTCCACTCGATATGTCGTCATCGCTATCCGTATCCATGTGATCTGAATCCGTACTTGGCTCTGGGGAGGCTCTCTCAAAATGGTCTGGTATTGGTACAGGCTCGGGATAGAATGGCGGTGCTGGTGCTGCCATGATAATCAAAAAAAGTATATCATCGTATAACGCCTCATCCTGGACCATATTGATAAGCTCCTGATGAATGAGTATAGTAGTCTCTGAAGCATAGATCGACTCGAACTGAACTCGGTCCGGATATTGCAATGCATTAGTAAGTACAGTTCTCCGCATGTCCTCCTCCAAGATGTATCTAGCCCTCTGGTAGATCTGCTGTAGGTATAGTACAGGGTCGGCATGCTGAATACGACCATCGAGAATATAATGACCTTCAAAACCATCGTGAACAAAAATCGGCTCCATGGTCCTACAAGAGGAGCTAACTTAGTGTCAGTACTAGTGCGAGGTAAATCTTATGCTCATAACTTAATGTGTAGGATAATCAGTGATATGCACAGAAATATCAGGTCAAAGTCAGGCCTCGCCACCTCAGCAAAGAGAAGCTAGGTCATCTTGAATTTTGATTGACTACACAGTATCCCGGGCTGTGACGCAAAATCGCCTGGGATGGCCGTAAGCCCGGTCGTTCTTTCCAAATGGACCCCACATGGGCGTGCCCCCAGTAGGTGTGGTTGCTTGGTCAGGAAACCTCCAGGCAGCTTCCTAGCCCAGTTAGAAGACTAAATGGAAGGAGCAACCATTTTCCTAAACTACTTAGGAAACACCCCTAGAATCATGTAAATTAGGCTGTAAATAGATTAGGCTTCCTAATCTACAAACTTATCATATACGGGTGGTCTCTTGCACCTATAAAAGAGGCTACTCACCCCCATTAAAGAGGAGGGCATTTGATAAAAAAGAATAGCATATAATTCCCACTTATACGCATAAACCCGGTCGATTTTACTAGTAGTGCCGCCCAACTATTGGCTCACCAAGCCCACCGGTGATCTGCTAGTGAAGCACACTGACGCAACCATGGACGTAGGTCACCTCGTTAACGGGACCGAACCACATACAAGCTCTTGTGTCCATTTTTCTCTCTCTTAATCTCTCTTACCAATTTTCGACATCATTAGTTTGGCACCGTCTGTGGGAAATGATAAGTTTTTACTAACAAATTTCTTTACTGATCAACATGCCACCGAAGACGGGTAAGAAAAATACTACTCCGACCGGTCAGGAGAACTAGTAGCTTAAGCAGTAGGCCACCTCCACAACCTCCAAGCAAATGATGGCGGTGCTCGCACAACTTCTAGAAGGCCAACGACAAACCCAGCAGTAAATTGAAGCGCTATTGGCCTTGCAAGTAAAGCGCCCTTAATCTGAGAACCAGACCGAGAAGAGTGCCCCCGATGGGAGCCCGCAAGAGTCCAGAACCATACCCACTCTGCACCGGTATCCCCGTCAAATTGGGAACACACCCGGGATAGTGACCATAGCAGAGCGCCCAAGCGCACCAGATGGCATGCTCGGATCAATCCTCATTGGGTAGAAGATGCTAGAGACATCATCAACAGGCGACATGCCACCAGGAGGGAGGAATCAGGGCCAAAGCCCCGAGAATCAGCCAAAGAGCCTACGGCCTAGAGTCGGGGAGATCTTAGGCATACGATTACCCAGAGCTGGAGTTGGGTTCTATCCCCGAGGATGACGCACTTCGAGAAGGAAGCATCATCATCAGACCCGATGTACCACTCGGATATGGAAAGGAAAACCAAGCGGGAAGTAAAGGCCCAAATCGAGGACTTGCAATAGCAAATCAAAAAACTGAGCCACAAGCAGCTCCATGATCATACCAATATAGAGACCGAGTCTCCCTACACCGCTCGAATCACCGCATTCGCCATCCCGCAGAAATTCAAACTGCCACATCTCAGCTCTTGTGATGGTTCGGGGAGTACAGTGGATCATGTTTGCACTTACAAGGCTCAGATGTCACTAGTCACCATGATTGACGAGTTACTGTGTATGGCGTTCCCTAGTACCCTTAAAGGCCCAGTCGTGCAGTGGTTCCACGCTCTGAAACCCCGAATAGTCGATGACTTTAACACATTGAGCAAGCTCTTCATCAACCAGTTCGTGGCGATGCTCGATCGGTCACAACTAAGCAGCGAAAGGGAGTGTCCCTAAGGGAGTACGTGGACCATTTCAATCAGCAGAGGCTCCAAATCCGCAACCTGAATGAAACGATCGTGATCATGGCTTTCTGCTTAGGGGTTCAACACACCAAAGTTGCAACGTCATTCCATCATGATCAACCGACAACCCTGGTAGAACTCTCAGAGAGAGTAGGGAAGTACATCGATACGGAGGAGTTTCTGGAGTCCAATCGCACCAGCTTTACGGGAGAAGAGTCCCCGAAAGCTAAATAAAAATGGGAGGGCTCCGAGAAGGGTCTGAGAAAGAAGCCCAGACAAGATCAGCAGAGAGGTACTCAGGACCAATCCCCGATTACCTTCACCCCACTTTCCCGGCTAATCCACAAAGTTATGGCCACTGCAGAGATCCAGAGGCTACTCCAGGAGCCCGCCAAGTTGAAAAGCCCTCCTGGTAAGAGGAACCAGGACAAGTTTTTTCGCTTCCACAAAGACCATGGGCATGACACAGATGATTGTTTTAAGCTTAAGATTGCCATCGAGAAGATGATCGAGTAGGGCCACCTAGCTGAATTCGTGGCAGCTGACAGACTACCCTGGTAAGAAACCCTGGCTCCCGAGCAACCACGACCCCTTGGGCAGATCAATGTAATCTCCAGGGGCATTTCAGGTGGAGGGGATTCACGGTCGGATGTCTGGCATGTCCAATCCACCTGCTCTCCCCCAACTGATGTGTTGACGTTCTCATCCAAGACATGCAAGACCTACACTACCCCCACGATGATCCGCTAGTAGTGATGCTCTCCGTAGCAAACTACATGGTTAAAAGGGTGTTGGTATACACTGGCAGCTCCTCTGACATCATGTTTGTCTGGCTCAGACCAGTGGCCACCCCCTTGGTAGGGTTCAACGGATCCAACACCCAACCGCACGGTACCATCGAGCTCCCGGTCCTCATAGGAGCCTATCCCTAGCAGGCATCTATACTGGCGAGCTTTGTGGTCATGGAAGCTCCATCTGCCTATAAAGTCATCCTTGGAAGGCCAACCCTCAACCAGGCTAGGGCGGTCGTATTAATGCATAGCCTATTGGTTAAATTCCCAACCTGGGGCCCAGGAGCCTACACAGAGACCAAGCCGTCGCTCAGAGTTGCTACGTCAGCTCTCTACACTGGGAGGCTATTGCTGAAACACTGAATGTCCAAGAGATGGACCCGAGGGATCAAAGAGACAGAGTGGGGTCGATCGAGGATTTAGAACAGGTCATGCTAGACCCGTAACTCCCCGACTGAATGGTCACCATCAGCACCCAGCTAGAGCCCGACCTTAGGGAGAAGCTAATTCAGTTCCTATGACAGAGTCCAGATGTGTTTGCTTGGTGTCATGAAGACATACCTGGGATTGACCCCCGGGTAATGTCTCACCGTCTCAATGTCAACCCAGATTCTTGGCCTGTGAAGCAGAAGAGACGGGGCATGGCCCTCGAGAGGCAAAAGGAAGCACGTGAGGAGGTCGATAAACTCCTCAAAGCAAAATCTATCTGAGAGGTCCACTATCCCGACTGGTTAACGAACGTAGTACTGGTCAAGAAAAGCAACGAGAAGTGGAGGATGTGTGTGGACTTCACCGATCTGAACAAAGCCTGCCCCAAGGACTGCTATCCACTCTCCCCGGATAGATCTCCTGGTGGACTCCACAGTTGATCATTCGCTCCTCTCATTCATGGACGCCTACTACGGGTACAATCAGATTAGCATGTACCCCGGGGATGAAGAAAAAACCTCGTTCATCATGGATCAAGGGACCTACTGCTACAAAGTCATGTCGTTCGGCCTCAAAAACATCGGGGCAACCTATCAGCACCTGGTTAATCACATATTTAAGGACTTGATTGGGAAATCCATGGAGGTTTACGTTGATGATCTGCTGGTTAAAAGCCGAGAAGAGTTTCACCTTGAGCATTTAGCCGGGGCCTTCAGCATTTTGAGAAAGTTTGGGATGAGGTTGAACCTGGCTAAGTGCACATTTGGCGTCTCGTCCGAGAAGTTCCTTAGGCACCTAGTCAGCAGGCGAGGGATTGAGGTGAACCCCAAAAAATTCAAGCCATCTTAAACATGCGGTCACCAGGTCAACAAAAGAGGTACAGAGTTTGGTCGGGCGAGTGGCTGCATTAAATAGATTTGTGTCCCAAGCTACCGACCGGTGTCTGCCATTCTTTAAGGTCCATCGTAAAGCTTTTTAGTGGTCAGAAGAGTGCGAGAAAGCATTCCAGGAACTCAAGAAGTACCTGGCATCGCCCCCTCTACTCTCAACGCCCATGCCAGGCAAGGAATTGTTCTTGTGCCTGGCGGTGTCACCCTCGGCGGTCAGCTAGGCACTCATTCGAGAAGAGCACAGGATACAATTCCCAGTATATTACATAAGTCGAGCACTACAAGGTGCAGAAAGTAGGTACTCAAGCATTGAAAAGCTCGCTTTTGCCCTCATCACTTTAGCCCGGAGACTTCGTCCGTATTTTCAAGCCTATGTCATCGTGGTCTTTACAGATCAGCTACTCCGCAAGATCTTGAGTAAGCCTAAAGCATCCGGGAGGTTTGTCAAATGGGCCTTGGAGTTAGAAGAATTTGAAGTGCTCTACAGACCCCGCACAACAATCAAGGGATAGGCAATGGCAGACTTCATTGTTGAATTCACATACCAAAAAGACCCAGTTGAAGAAACCGCCCCACATATCTTACCGCCTGGGCTATAGCCAGATATCCCAACCTGGGTACTTTATGTGGATGGTTCTTCCAACAAATAGGGTAGCAGAGCAGGGATCATCTTAACCACGCCCGTTGGGATCCAGCTCGAGTATGCGCTCAGGTTCGGATTCAAAGCCTCTAATAACGAGGCCAAATACAAAGCCTTGTTGGTCGGATTACAAATGGCGACCTCAATTGGTGCACTACAAATTCAAGGGTACAGTGACTCTCAGCTCGTGGTAAATCAAGTCAGTCAAGAGTGTGAGGCTCGAGAGCATAACATGGTAGCTTATCTATCCCTTGTCTGAGCAGTTTCAACGAAACTTTAAGGGTTCTCTCTTACACAGATACCTCAGGAGGAAAACACTAGGGCCGACCGGTTAGCCTGCCTTGCTTCATCCTCTGAGTCAGATTTACCCAGGATAAGGATAGAGTACCTACCCGAGCCAAGTGTGATCAACTCGGGGTGCATGGAGGTCGAACTGACCACCCTAGAACCTAGCTGGATAGACCCAATCATGGCATTTCTGGAAACAGGCGCGTTACCAGAAGGAAAGGAAGAAGCTCGTCGGGTTAAATACCGAGCGACAAGGTACCACATCATTGATGGCATCCTCTACAAAAGGGGATTTTCTATACCATACCTCCGCTGTGTCCATCGTACACAAGTCCAAGCAATACTGGACGAAATCCATGAAGGGGTGTGCCAAAACCACATCGGAGGTCGGGCACTCTCACACAGAGCCCTGCTGTAAGGTTACTATTGGCCAACCATGGCCAAAGACTCTCAAGAATACGTCAAGAGGTATGATACGTGCCAAAGATTTTCTCCCATGATCAACCGTCCAGGAGAACTTCAGACGCTAATCATTAGCCCCTGGCCGTTCGTTCAGTGGGGCATTGACATTGTCAGACCCCTACTAACTGGAAAGGGATAGGTCAAGTTCGCTGTCATAGCCGTGGACTACTTCACCAAATGGGCAGAGGTTGAGTCCTTGGCAACAATCACCGAGAAGAAAATGGAAAACTTCGTGGAGAGGAACATCCTCACCAGGTTCGGCATCCCCCGGGTTCTAGTTAGTGACAATGGAAGGCAATTTGATACCCCGGTATTCAAGCAGTTCTGCTCGGGCTACAGGATATCCAATCACTACTCATCCCCCGAGCACCCCAGGCCAATGGCCAAGTCAAAGTGACCAATAGGACAATTCTTTAATCAATCAAAACAAGGCATGAAAGCACTAAAGGACTATGGGTGGAGGAACTACCAATCTCCTATGGGCCTACCGCACTACACCCCGAGCAGCAACAGGCAAAACGCCATTCTCCGTAACCTACGGCTTTGAGGCAGTGGTCCCCACAGAGCTTGGGTTCCCTACTTACCAGGTGGTAAATTTCAGCGAGCTAGACAATGAGGATGCCCTAAGGGTGGAACTCGACTTGATTGAGGAGAAAAGAGACCAGGCGTATCTCAAAGTGGCATCCTACAAGCAAAGAGTCTCCCGATACTATAATAGCAAGGTGAAGTATTACAGTTTTTAGATAGGAGATCTGGTCCTGAAGGCAGTTAACCAGTCCACAAAAGTCCCGAGCCATGGGAAGTTGGGGCCAAACTGGGAAGGTCCATACCTAGTTACCCGAGTGAATCGCCCGGCTACCTATTGGTTACAAACTCTAGACGGGCACGACCTCACTCATCCTTGGAACGTACAGCATCTACGCAAGTACTTCCGATAAAGCATGACAATAATGTTGGCTAGGACCTATGTAGCTTGACCCGAGTATATCTATTTATATAGTAATGAAAGTTTCTTTCGCCAAACAACTCTTCTCCATGCTAGACCTCGGGGCCAGAACCCAGGCACTTAAAAAGACCTCGGGGTCAGACCCCAG
Organism: Hydrangea macrophylla; assembly: GCA_033977485.1. NCBI lineage: Eukaryota > Viridiplantae > Streptophyta > Magnoliopsida > Cornales > Hydrangeaceae > Hydrangea > Hydrangea macrophylla. Next base: position 2,462,642 of record CM066990.1, on the reverse strand, counting down.
GCACTTAAAAGACCACGAGTCCAAAACCCGAGGCATAGGCTTTGCTTAGGTCCAACCTGCAAGGGAGGGCAATGCCCCCTAGGTGGCTGATGATGGCAAGTCCTAAAAGACCCTGCAACCACCCACGTTCCAGGTCAGTTTCCTACAGTCATCCCCTCTATGCGCCTACCTTAGCAAAAGCTTGGAGGGCAGTGTAGAGTAAACAAGAAATCACACCGGATATTAACAGGACTTGGAATGCTAGAACAATTCTAACATTCCTAAAGTACCTATAGTACCCAGAGAAAACCACTCAGGTAGTAAACAGTCACAAGCCTGTACCATACCTGAGCGGGACCCATATATCAGGTCTCTGAAAGACCAAGTGTTCTATGCCGGTTACAGTCCTAACTTTTGCTAAGGCAAGGTTCCTACAGGATTTACAACCGGTCGGTCACAGGCAATCACAAACAGGTACAAGTACAGAAACAGTAAACAAGCAAAAGTGGAGAAACAGTAAACAATTGGAAAGTTGGTCTCGAGGACCTTTTCATTAATTAAAGACAATTTTACAGGGCCTGGGGGCAGTTGTAGTAGCCTTCCCAAAAAAAAACTACAGCAAAAAAAACCGCTCGGAATCCTAGAACAATTCTAACATTCCTAAAGTACCTACAGTACCCAGAGAAAACTGCTCAGGTAGTAAACAGTCACAAACCTGTACCATACCCGAGCGGGACCCCTATATCAGTTATCTGAAACACCAAGTGTTCTCTACCAGTTACAGTCCTAACTTTTGCTAAGGCAAAATTCTTACAGGATTTACAACCGGTCGGTCACAGGCAATCGCAAACAGGCACAAGTGCAGAAACAGTAAACAAGCACAAGTACAGAAATAGTAAACAATTGGAAAGTTGGTCTCGAGGACCTTTTCATTAATTAAAGACAATTTTACAGGGCCTGGGGGGCAATTGTAGTAGCCTCCCAAAAAAAACTACAATAAAAAAAAATAGGTCGGGGACCTTAGTCGTCCACTTCGACCACATCTTCAGTATCCCCAGCTTCTTCTCCTGGAGCAGCTCCTTCTTCAGTTCCCGAGCCCCCACCTGGGGCAGGCTCAACAGGTCTAGCACCAGCAGGAGGATCCTCACCAGTCGAGGGACCGATGTCCCAATAGTTCAAATTAATCCCCACATAAGATGAGATGTCCCACTTGGGGTGATCCCGAGTAATCCGCCATTTTAGATCCTTGTAGCCCTAGAAGAAGCCGTCATCAAACGCCTCCTCCGTGGCTCCGACGACCGTCACCTCAGCTGCGGCCTTTGCTCGAGCTTCAGCCGCCGCTGTAAGGGCTCAGGAAGCTTCTAAATCTACCTGAGCAGCTGCGAAATCTGCATGGGCTGCACCCAAGCTCAAGGCCAAGGCCTTGTTCTTGTCCTTTTCTATGGCCAAGCCAGTCTTCTCGGCCTCCAATTTTGCCCGCTCCTTTAACAAGGTAGCTTCGGCGGTGCTGGCCCTATCGGCCAAAGAAGATAGAAGAGACTCAGACTCAGCGGCCATGCAACCAACCTACAATGAAGGAACGAGACTGGTCAGTCAACAAGGAAAATAAAAAGAAAAAGGGGAAGAAAAGAAACTATGAGGGAGACAAAGGAGCTTACCATATGAGAGAGGCTGTAAAGCTCATGCTGAAAGTCTTCGAAAGATAGGCTTGTGCATGTCTCCACCTGACTAGGGATTAGGGCGAACTTCACCCTTTCCCTAACCTTGACAGGTCCCCCTATTCGTAAGGCAGAAGGTACGTCCGCCCGGGGTCCTATTTCCTCAACCACCACCACTCGGGAAGTTGACGTCCCCACGAGTTTTGGACGGTTTATAGTCCCATGCCGGATCCGCTTGAGGGGGCGCTTGTTGCCTGAGGCCTCAGTGGTGGGTCTTTTTCCTTGTGCCACTGCCAACCGGGCAACGGCAGCAGTCACGACAGCAACCTGTCCTCAGCTGCTCCAGATCCCTCTTGGGGGCCGTTTTTGCAGAAAGAAAATTACCCAGTTAGTAAATGGAGAAGGCAGCCAAAGGGAAATGTGGAACGGAAATATAGGTTGCCATGCGCTCACTAGGAATGATTGGAGAAAAAGTGGGAGCTTGGACGGTTCTTCTGGAGAGTAGGATTGGACAAAATCGCCCGTCCGGGACAGTATGCTCCAGATGTTGGTAGGCAAGTCTGCCAAATCTAAGACCCTAGCCTGGCACTCTATGGTGATCCCTGGAGGGTTGGTCGACCCTGCTCTAGATGTACAACCTTCTATGGTAAAGGAAACAAGAAGAGAGGCACACCGGGCAGTCTTACCCCTCAATTCCCCTGCCCAGGAAGTCCTCAACTGGCTTCCCGGGGCCGGGTCGCAAAGACCAAGGGTGGACACCTAGAAGAACTTGCTCTTCCACCCCTTGTTATTGCTCAGGTGTTTGATAATGATCTTTCGGCCCTGCCGAGCTGCAAAAGAGAAGAACCCAGTTTCCTGGTGCACAGTGAATGGACGGTGTGCCCATAAGAACTTTTGAAGGGTGAGTTCATACCCGAAGGCTTGGGGCCAGAGGGAGATTGACCCCATCAAGAACCTCCACCCATTGGGAGCTAACTACCCGGGGGCAATCCTGAGGTAAATCAGGATGTCCTGGGCAACTGGATGAAGCGGAAGGCGGAGGCCAGCCATCAGTGCATCCTCAAATAGGGTGACGAAGGCTGGCTGGTAAAGGTGCGCTCCGCCGGGGTTAACTGCTAAGGAACAATCGTAAGGGAACGAATACCTCTCCCTAATGCACACAAGGTCTTGGGAGCGCAGGGTAGAGGAGGTAGACTCGCAGGCAAACACGACCTCGGGGTCGAGTCTCCCCGGTGTCTCATCACCTCTGCCCCGGGAAGCAGAGGCAACGGGGGCCTCCTGGTCGGACTCATTATTGGACATGCAAACAGGAATCCTACCCTCACTATGATGGTCAGATGGGGAGGCAGAAGGTGGATCCAAGCTGGTGTCAATTGTTCCTAACCGGGACATCTCGTCCTCTAATCGGGAAGCAGATTCAAAGTTGGAATGCTCCAGTTCTGGTAATCCTATGGTAGGATGGGGAAGTAGGTTATGGCCTGAGTATGGGTTAAAGCTGATGAACAAAGGGGGTAGAGTCACTAACCTAAAAGGCAAAAAGTAAATGGTCCTTAACGCTAGGTGGCACTCTCTCAAAACTACTCCGAGGACACCCGCTGGATTCAATTGACCCAAGGTACCTCCTAATCTAAAGAAAGAACAGAACCTAAGGAGGAAAAAATCCCACTCCCGCTTGAATCCCAGGAGGTTCACTTCCTCTAGCCTCATTTTAGAGAGAAAAAAGGGAAGGGGAAAGAAGGAACTTAGAGGAAAAAGAAACTTACAAAAATCAATGCAAGAAAGGGCTCGGAAATTCTGACCGGGGACTTTTTTGCTCTTAAACTGCTCAGATATATTTGTCTTGGCAGCATGAATTCAAGAAATGGATAGGTGTTCCTTATATAAGGGGCACGGACGGCCAAGATCAAAGCAGATCCTATGGTTTAGGCATTTTCTCACCGAAACTGCCTGACAGTTGTCACCTCAGGCACGTGAAGTGTCACCTCAAAAGGCACGCACATTAAATGCTCGATCAGACGGTTCGGTTATCATACAACTGCTCAGTTACTTTCAGACCGACCTCACTGGATCCAAACCAGGCTAACTAGCCATTGACACGTTACAGGAGTTGGTCCCGGGCCCACATAGCTACTGCTCGGTCCTGACCCCAGAAGATCAGCCCGATCAGTCGTAACCTGGGTAACAACCCGGGGCAATCTCCCGAACAGTTTTCTGTCAGAAGTAGTCTTAATTTTCAAACCTCATCTGATAGAGCATCCCGTTAGTTTTGAAAATGGGGGGCAGCTGATATGCACAGAAATATCAGGTCAAAGTCAGGCCTCGCCACCTCAGCAAAGAGAAGCTAGGTCATCTTGAATTTGGACTGACTACACAGTATCCCAGGCGCGCCCTGAGTAAGCGTGGTTTCTTGGTCAGCAAACCTCTAGGAAGCTTCCTAGCCTAGTTAGAAGACTAAATGGAAGGAGCAAGAAGTTTCCTAAACTACTTAGGAAACACCCCTAGATTCATGTAAATCTGGCTGTAAATAGATTAGGCTTCCTAATCTACAAACTTACCATGTACGGGTGGTCTCTTGTACCTATAAAAGAGGTCGCTCACCCCCATTAAAGACGAGGACATTCGATCAAAAGGAGTAGCATATAATTCTCACTCATACGCATAAACCCGGTCGGTTTTACTAGTAGTGTCGCCCAACTGTTGGCTCACTAGGCCCGCCGGTGATCTGCTAGTGAAGCGCACTGACGCAACCGTGGACATAGGTCACCTCGTTAACGGGACCGAACCACATACAAGCTCTTATGTCCCCATATCTCTATCTTAATCTCTCTTACCAATTTTCGACATCATCAATCAGTGAACGCGTCTAAACCTCTCTTTGATACCAAAAATCCCTATCACACCCCAAAGTACCAAAAATAGGGAAAATAAATTTCCTTTATGGGTTCATTGACACGTGACTGGTTAAATGTCACCTGATTGTTCCAAATATGCTTACAACAATAATATAATACTGGAAGAAGACTAAGTTTAGCAAAAGCATGAAAACATTCAAGTCTTACATGATTGATATATTACAAACCCAGAGGTTATTCAAAAGATACATAGTATATGTCCAACAAAACTATTTCATGTCCCTTCCAGGCGATCGAAAAATAAAGAAATGATCAAACATATTAACAACAGAACTACGTCAAAGAAAAGCTCCAAGGTCTTCAGCTGGCAAAACCGTAGCCTTCCTCGTAGCAATCTTTACCAGCATAGTCTTTAATAGTGAAATCAGCATCTTGATAGTAGCGTGCCCCATCAGAACCTTCAAATGCTAGATGGGGATAGTTCAGCGGCATGAACGCCGTCAGCAATTAATCTGAGTGAGGGTATCCTTAAGGTTACCACCATTAAGATAAATTATTCATCATCTTATTCTCAAAACCATGTCTTATCCAAACCCAGCCATACCCTATGAAACTTAACCCAGAACTAAACTGACCAACAACATCGACTAAAAGAAGATGTAACTCCAAAGGTATCTAATATTCTGGGTACAACGCATCCACAGGTCAAGAAAGAACAACACTCAGCAATAAATCACTTGTTCACACAGGACATTAACGATCCTCAGGTCACCCGCCCGATCAAACACGTTATGGACGATCTACAAATCAAGAAGAGGAACACACTATAGCTATCTCTTAATTGTACACGTCGTTAATGATCCTCAGGCCAACTATTTGACTGAACATGTCACAGACAATCCATAGATTAAGGATGCAAAACATGCATAAACAATCACTTGATCGAACATGTTACTGACTATCCTCAGATCAAGGATACGAATTATACCTCACCAATTGACCCCACAAAGATCACCGAAAGGCTGACTCTGCAAGAAATACCCGAACACAACACCAAGGTCCATAATCAACTTTAATTGGAAGTCAAACGACCAAAATAAATATCAAGGTCCCCTATTCACATAAAATCTATTATTGAATATCTTACACGTCTACCCACTGTTCATTCTTTACGTCTTAAGTTCCATTCACACGAATCGTCTTAGTATCAAATCGCATTAAGGTCAACATTATGTTATGATAATTACGTTATGTTAGCTATCGTCTTAACTAACTAATAATTTCACGATTACATATTAAGTCTTCAAGACATGTTTCTAACTTATCCTACATCATTCATACTAATCATAGTAGAAATGATAACCAACGCATCTCATCAAATGTATATGACATAAACACGATAATAATAACTAGCAAAAGCATTTACTTAAAAACATTCATCCGTACAACCACTAGTTATAAGAAAGTTTCTCGTAGCTCAAGACTTCATAACCTATTACATCTTTTAACATAGAAGGATAATTCATGCATATATATAACTTCTTAGTTATACATTAGGCCCAAAAATCAATTTATCAATTCCAAATGCAACATGCAAGGCAAATCTTAAAATCTGGAAAACTGAAATTTTCATTAGAATGTAGTTTAGTAAAAATAGCTTTTCTAATAGCTCAAGATCTCTCAAACTTCCCAATTATTTTTGCGAAGAAAGGCAACTCATTTATCTACAAATAACTCTTCTATAGCCTAGTTTAAAAATCACTCATTCATATGTGAAATGCATACAATGCTATAAATATGGGATAGAGCAGTCCGAAAATACAAGAAATGTCTAAGTAAAATGAACGATTTGAGTAGTTCAAAAATCTCATTGAAGCTAGCTTTTTTTGTACATAAAGATAATCCAAATATCTATATGTTCTAGTTTTGAGTATAATCCACAAAGCAATTTATCATGCCTAAATAAATCATACCAATTCAATCAACACGGTGAAATTTAATTCTGGCAGATTGTATGTTATTAACCCTTTTTATTTTTTATTTTTATCTTTGATCTTCATTCCAATTCCCAAAAGATGTTCTATACATTTATCTACACATATATTAAGTTCTAAACTCACCTAGGGGTTAAGGCTTGTTTGGATGTTTAGAAAATTAGGAAAATGGAAAGAAAAGCTTAAAATGCCTCCATGGTGATCTTCTCCTCTCCTCTTCCAATTCCTTGCAATTGGGGGTTTGATTATGGACTCTTTAGCTTCATTTGATCCTAGCTTATCTTTCCCTAGTGATATAGGGGTGTATATGGGGTATTTGATGGTGTAGATTACAAAAATGACACATGCATTGAAGGATTTGGGCTAGACCACCATCATCTACATCTTCTTTTTCTTCTTCTCTCTCTCTAAACTCCCACTAAGTTAGAGGACAAATCTATGTTTTGGTGGTTTTACTCTCAAAAAAGAGAGATAAACAATGTATACATAGTGGGGAGTAAGTAGGACAAGTGTCCAATGTTGGGGGGTTGATGGTGTGTAGTGGGACAAGTGTCTAAATGTGATTAAATGAGGTTTAAGATGTTGCCATGTGTCTAGTAAGTGGGATCCACCTTAATCTACATGTAAATATCTTATAATGCGCATCTGCTCCACGGTCTACGTGTAAAATTGGTACAGCTCTAAACTAGCGTCAAGTTACTATTTACTTCTATTGCGATGCAGTACGTCGGGACAGTCGGTAATTCAAATAAATATACTGAGATCATATATATATAAATTCACACAATATGCTAGATAAACAGTAGTAGCAAGATATATAATACTGGGAAATTCTGATATTTATTTATGTATTCGAACGTATGAAACAAAGGAAAAATAGCGGTGCCACAGATCTACTACTCGTTAGTTTGAGAGGGGACAAGAATTATATACTTCAGATCTTGAACCCAATTTTGATTTTCTTCTTCCTTGATAGTGCAGTAGCCTCCACTAAGTTGTCTTCACCCTTATGTCTCCTATGAGTGCTTCCCAGAGAGGCTAGAGATGGTGGGATCTATAATTGAGAGGATAAGAAGGTTTGGAAAGCCTAAAATAGTTTCTGCAGCTTCTGGTATATTAAAACAATGAACTCTTTTTCCTGGACGCAGCTGGCCAATTTATAGATTCCCAGAACTAGCCTTACTTTCAATCGATCAAAGTGGCTTTGATCGATCGAACCTTCAATCGATCGATTGAACTTGTCTTGACTTCAAACGATCGAGACTCCTTCAATCGATCGAATCTATCTTGACTAGATCCTCTTGAGCCTTTCCAAGCATCCTGGGACCTCCTAGGTTCTTTATTGTTTGCTCAGACCAACTGTTAATTCCCATGATCAAACTCTTTGATCAGTAAACTAACCAACTGATCAATTAACGTTTATTCCACTATAAAATGATAACTGAACTCCAATGCAAAAGTACAAATCCAAAGCGATAACTAGATTTGTGTAGTGTACTAATGTCCCTGCACCGTCAGCATTCATAGTCATATTCAGGTAGTCAGATAACTGTTACTGTCAACCTAAATCATGACTACTTACTTGTATTCCTTGAGTCCCATTCACCCATCATGATTACCAAACATGTTGATAACTTCTTATCAACAAGACTACGGTTCTCAGTAATCAACTTGGTGACATTCTCAAGGGAATGCTTACTCTTTAATAGAGGGTAGATTCTAGCTTGACAATATATGTTCACAACCCTATGAACATGACATACCCAAGATACCCAGGTATTGATCTTTAAGACCTCACTGATTGGTAAGCCAAAGCAGTCATATCCATAGTCTGTGTCCATAATCATCTCAAGATTAAGAATACGTACCTTATACAAGTTGTGAGTTCCTATCGACTATTGACAGTCTTAAGCGTCAATAGGAAAGCTCAAGTCCGTTAAAGCACTACAAGCACTAGCATATTAACTAAGAGTTACACTTTAGTGTTTGAGATTCATGACTCTATCGAATGGTAGTTAATTATGCTATAGTGTAGACCTGATGAGATATCCAGTCTCATCATCCACTGTGATAAATTCTAAGTGTCAAAGAATAGTAATTCGTTGGTCACTTGTATGTATCTCATACACACACGAATTACTTACTATGACACTTACAAATTAACAATCATCTCATGAAAGAAACATACATAATGAATTACAAAGCTGATATCCATATATTAAATATCAATGTCTTATACATAAAGTAATGGTTTGAGGGCATAAACCCAATAGTTATTATTTTTATTACTTTCCTGGTCACTTATTGCAGAATGTTTCCATTTATAGAAATGGGCCCAAGGAGGGACCCCGAGGCGTTGTGGGCCCGACAAACCACTACTGCAGCTCGGATGGCCGAGAGGAGGAAAAAACCAGCCATTAACCCGCGGGCGGTGATCAGATGCTTAGGCGGCTAAGGCACGGGCTGATGGTTCACTGGGAACTAGGGGAGATGTCGGCTCCTCATGTTGAGGAGGTGCAGGATACCACCTTGACTTCTGAGGGGAATATACTATCTGGGATGCCACTAAGGAAGTGTGCAGAGATCCACGAGAGGGTCAGGCCAGGGCTCCTCCCAAGCTAAGTGGAGATGTGTGCCAATATGTCTCCACAAGCTTTTTAAGGGTGGTTGTATAGCCTCTCCCAATTTGTGAGTAATTCTTTTCCATTTCCTTCTTCCTTTGTCTTTTTGTTTACCATGACAAATGGCCATTTTACCCTTGCTTTTGCAGGTCGGCTTCATGGTTGTTAGGGTCAAGTCTTCATTCCTACCTTGGCCAGGCGGGCTGCTACTGTTGAGGTTGCCTTATCAAAGGAGAGGGAAGCTTTGGAGGCTAAAGAAACTTCCTTGGCTGTTGAGAAGGACAAGTTAAAGGGCTTAGCTCTGGACCTGGGTGTGTCTCAGGCAGAGTTTGAGACTGCCCAAGTGGAGTTAAATACCATCCAGGTGAGTCTAGTGATAGCGGAGGCTTGGGAAAGAGCTCTATCTGAGGAGCAACCATGAGGTCTTCTGAGGAGGACTTCGACAACAGGTTTTTTCAGGGCTATGTGGACCTGAAGAGAAGGTTGGCCCGAGATCATCCAGAGTGGGACCTCTTAGCTTATGAGGGGATGTATTCTGACTTCTACGACTAAGAGCCCACTACTACTAAAGGTGCCATTGTCGAGGATGAGCCAGTTACAGACGCTGCCCCGGGCGGGGAAGTCGGGGAGACTAAGGAGGTAGTCGTCATAGATGGCCCTTAGTTACCGACCTGCAAATATCTTGTATTTTTCTTTTTGTGCTTGTCTTTTTTTTGGGAAGGCTACTATAATTGCCCCTAGGTAATGTACTCTTGGTATTTTAGTAACGAAAAAGGTCCCTCAAGGCCACGTTTTGCACACTACTTGTGTATTCTTATTGCCTGAGTATGTTTTTGGTTGCCTATGCCCAATTGGTTGTTTATTTTACCAAAACCCTGCCTTAGCAAAAGGGTTGGAGCTGTGATCAATAGGGAACACTAGGTCTTGTGGGGACCAGTAACGCCTTAATTTCCTGAGCTTGACTAGGAGTTTAGGTTTGTGGAACCCGTTTGGGATAGTGTAGGGGTTTTCATTCCTAGTTTTACCCGGTAAACTCTGAGCCCTGTAGGTACTTAGGAATGTTCGAAGATTAATTCCAAGTTCTATTGGTGCTTGGTGTGATTTCCTGTTTATTTCAACGTTCCTCCTGCCCCCCAAGCTTTTGCTAAGGCAGGCATGTGCAAAGGAAAGGACTGTAGGTAACCAACTTAGAACGTTGGTAGTTCCAGGGTCTTTTAGGGTTACCTATCGTCAGGCACCTTGGAGAATTTGCCCCCATTAAAGGTTATGGACCTAAGCAAAACTGATGCCTCGAGTATAATCTCGAGGTCTTTTTGGTGCCTCGGGTTTGATAGGTCTCTGAGGTCTATTAGTGCCTTGGGTGTGATACGAGGTCTTTTTGGTGCCATCGAACATTGGTAAGGAACACTATTTAGAAAAGGAAAATCTTTATTCATACTAAAAAATTGCTCAGAAAGAGCTACAACTTTGTGCAAAGATAAGTCCCTAACCAGCTTTATTCCATAGTTACTGAAAATACTTCCGTAGATGCTCTATGTTCCAAGGGTGTGATAGGTCCTATCCATCTAGCATTTGGAACCAATAGGTTTCTAGCCGATTGACTTGAGTAACTTTATATGGGCCTTCCCAATTTGGTTCCAGTTTCCCATGACTCAAAATTTTGGTGGACTAATTGATTGCCTTGAGAACGAGGTCCCCCACCTGGAAATTGTAGCATTTTACCTTATTGTTGAAGTACCGTGAGACCCTCTGCTTGTATGCTGCCACCTTTAAATATGCCTGGTCTCTTTTTTCTTCTATTAGGTCGAGCTCCCCTCTAAGGGCTTCCTTGTTGCCTTGCCCATCAAAGTTGGCCACCCAGTATATTGGCGGTCCAAGTTCTGTGGGGACCACTGCCTCAAAGCCATATGTAAGCGAGAACGGGATTTCCCCTGTTGCCACTGTAACACCCCGTAATTTTCAAGATATAAATATTTATTTTTATATGTTAATGTGGCCACCTGAATTTTTATATGTGATAAATTAGCTATGGGTATTTATGTTTATGGTTATATATCTATGTGTATTAATTTTTTTAGTACAAATTACGATGTGAATATTTTTATAAACTTAAGTGATGGGATAAATTTGTGAAAGTTTAAATTTTAAAGAATTGATGTGTTTATAATTTAGTAGTGTTTACAGAGCCCGTAAATATTCTAAACAATGTATTTAACATAAGAATTAAGTACCTGGGCCATGGGTACCCAATGGGTAACTCATTTTAGTACTTTGCAATGCATTTTGGGGTCATATGATGTATTTTTATGAAGAGGTAAAAATAAAAACGGGATCATGTCTTGTTAACCCTATATTAGTTCTCCCAACAATACATTCACCCCTACTATCTCAACCCTAGCCACCAAGGGAAGATAAGAAGAAGAGAAAGAGAAAGAGAAAGAGGGAGAGAAAAGAGAATAAAGAAATAGAGAGGAAGAGAAAGAGAGAGGAAGCAGACGAAGAGGAAGAATGAGAATGATCGTTGAATCATATGCGGTGCATTCATCGTGGTTAACGTCGATTCATATCTTTGTGGGATTTGGCACAATTGGTGAGTTAAATATATATATTTGGGTATATATGTATACGCAATTGAATCAATCATTGCAAGTTAAATGTTTGGATTGATATATAAATTTTAGTATCGTATGCGATTTGTTGATTTGGATCCTAGTATTACCCAAATAGATATGGTTATACGTTGATAAACTAATGTTCAGATTCATGAGATTAACCTAGGGAGAAAGAAAAATAAATTAATTAAATAAGTAGGAAAATTCATTTTTATTGGTTTTTCTATGATCGCTGAATTTTCAAAACATTGTACAGAATCGTTTGTTTGGAATTTTAGCTTTCTGTCCTCATAGTCCCATGTAAAACGCAATTCTGCACAACTTTTGTCTAATAGCATTTTTCCCAACTCTGCACCGTTTGGGCAGAAAATTTATATTACAGTAGCAGTGAATGTTAACTCCGAATTTCGAATTTATGTTTATGAATATTGTTAGAGATGTTTCTTTGTGCGGAATTAGTATGAGGAATAATTTCAGTCCATGTTGGTTTTTGGGACTGTTTAATGTAAGGGTATGTTTGGGACTATTTTAAATAGTATTGTTGAGTGTTGATTTTATATGCTATGTGTTAAGAAACCCCAACTTATTCGATGTGTGGTATTAAATAATTATTATGAAACTACTACGCTAGAGACTTGAATAGAATTTTGGTAACAAAAAAAAAAAGGGCCTTATCGTGAATAATTGGATAATGATATTCCATGGAATAAATGATAAATTGCCGAAGTGGTTAATGACGTGATTAAACCCTCATGAATGGGTACTTATGAGAATTAACGTAGATGGTAAGAAACTGGGAAAAGACCTTAGTGTTCACTACTCCCCGTTGTTGTGTTATTGTTTTTGGTAGCTCGCACTCTTTTGCCAGTGGCTTCGTGATCAAGCTGGCTTAAGACTTGTGGAGTGTACTTTTTGCCAGTGGCTTCGTGATCAAGCTGGCCTAAGCCTTATGCTCGGCTTATATTGTATAGACGTCTAGGCATATTGACCGGCCTTCCGTTGTGTATACCTGGTTTGGTTGATACTCCAACCAAACTGGCACCAGAGTGGATGTTGGTAGTATGTCCGAGCACACATGGGATATATGTGTGGGCTGTACCATGGAGTGTGGCCAAGTGGTGAACCTAGGGAACACAAAGATAATTAAAGGCTAATAAATAATGACATTGGAGTATTTCATAAGACTGATAAGTTTGGAATAATGAATGCGACGTTTAAGTTAGAATGTGGAAATGTTGTTTACTAACTTATTTGCTTGGTTTGTGATAACTATATATTACAGGATGGTGGGTCCACTAACTTTTATGCAGGGCTGACTCACTATAGATATCCGGCCGGTAAGTATTCAGTTGTGTTTATTCGGGGTTGGAGCCACTTCCACCACATTGAAGGAAACTACCGCTTGTCCTGAAGTGTGAGTGGAACTACTCTCTTGCCCGATAAATTTCTTATTTTGCGGTGTGGTATTCTAAGGGACTGTGTGTTATCCCTAAGACTTCGTTATTATGTTATTTATTTAACTCACACCAGTACCGTGTGTACAGACCCATGTGATTTTATCACCGGGTGCGTTCTTCGTGGAGCGTAGCTGGGTTCTTATTTTCAGGAATAGTTCGTGTTAGCAGTTGGAGTAAATTTTATGATTCAGAGATCTACGAGTGGATTTTAATTGTTATTTATTTTGCTTCGTGATCTTGATTTATTTATTTCTTGGCATTGTGGGCCATGTTGTATTTTATTATTTTGGGGTTATGGGACGATTGTAGTAGCTCTGATTCAAGTTTTGTAAAAATGTGGATTTCTTATTTTGTTATGGCAACATAATTCTCTTTATTATTGTAAATTGTAGTTTAGAATTTTATCATGGAGATCTCAATGAAAATGATTTTTTTTTGTTACTTAAAGTTTGTGAATTATTTTAAAGAGGAACATTTTTCAGCAAAGTTTACTATTTCAAATGTGTGACAAGTTGATTGTTTTTCACTCTCAGATTTTTGGGCAATTAAATACTGGTTGGGATATTATTGAACGGGTATTTGGTTGTCTAAAAATCGGGGTGTGACAGCCACTCAGGGAGTAGCATGATAGGCCCACAGAAGGGTCGGTAATTCCTCTGCCCATAGTCCTTTAGCATTTTTTAAGCCTAGTTTTGAAGGACTGTAGAATTGTTCAGTTCGTTACTTCGGCTTGGCCATTGGCTTGGGAATGCTAGGGAAAAGAGTAGTGATTTGATATCCTATAGCCCGAGCAGAACTACTAGAATACGGGTGTGTCAAACTACCTTCCATTGTTGCTGACTAATACTCGGGGTATGCCAAACCTGCTGAGAATATTCCTTTCAATGAAGCTATTTGTTTTCTTCTCAGTGATTATTGCCAAGGGCTCAGCTTTTGCCCACTTGGTAAAATAATCAACAATGATGATGGCAAACTTGACTTGGCCTTTTGCCATTGGGAGGGGGGCCGACAATATTGATGTCCCATTGAGCAAATGGCTAGGGGCTGAGGATTGAAGTTTGGAGCTGTGCTGGGTGTTTGATCATGTTGGCATGTCTCTGGCACTTGTCACACCTTTTGACATACTCCCGAGAGTTGTGGGCCATTGTTGGCCAATAGTACCCTTATAATAGGGCCTTGTAGGAGAGTGCCCGACCTCCAATGTGACTTCTGCACACCCCCTTGTGGATTTCATGTAAGATTCCTTGAACCTGGGCAGGGTGGATGCATCGAAGATAAGGGATGTAAAGCACGCCATCGACAAGGTAATATCTAGCCGCCCAGTATTTTACCCATTGGGCTTCATCTTTCCCATCCGGTAGACCACCGATTATGAGGAACTTCACGATTGGATCCATCCAGCTAGGCCCTAAGTCGATTGTCCATGTCTTCTGAGTTGGACACATTGGGCTTGGATAGGTATTCTACCCTTATCTCTGGGAGGTCTGACTCTGAAGATGATACTAGCTATACTAACTGGTCTGCCCTTGTGTTTTCATCTCTTGGGATCTATTTAATCATGAAACCTTTGAGTTGTTTAGTAACCGACCTAACTAGGGTCAAGTAGGCCACCATGTTATCTTCTTGCGCTTCATACTCCTAATTGACATAGTTGACCACTAGTTGGGAGTCGCTGTGTCCTTGAATTTGTTGAGGTAGCCAATTGTACCCCAACCAATAAGACTTTGTACTCGACTTCGTTGTTGGAGGCCTAAAACCCAAACCTTAGTGCGTACTCTAGTTGGATCATGTCGGGTGTGGTCAGGATGATCCCTGCCCCGCTACCTTATTTGTTGGAGGATCCATCCATATGGAGTACCCCGATTGGGGTGTCAGGATGTAGGTCAGTCTGTAGCTCAGGCAGGTTAAACTCCTCGACTGGGTCTTCTGGGTACGTGAATTCCACTAGGAAGTCAGCCACTGCTTGTCCCTTGATAGTCATTCAGGGTCTGTAAACCACTTTAAATTCTTCCAACTCCAATGTCCCCTTTTTTAGCCTCCCAGATGTTTCAGGCCAAGATAGGATCTTTTGTAAGGGCTAGTTAGTGATCACCACAATGACATGAGCTTGGAAGTATGGGCAGAGTCGGTGGGCTGAGGTAATGAGGGCAAAGGCAAGCTTCCCTATTCGAGAGTATCTGCTCTCTACGCCTTGTACTGCCCAGCTCGTGTAGTAGATGGGGTATTATACCCCGTGCTCCTCTCTGACCATTGCTGAACTCACCGTCGAGGGTGACACTGCCAAGTAAAACAATAACTCCTCCTCTAGTATGGGCGTTGAGAGCAAAGAAGGCGATGTTAGGCACTTCTTGAGCTCTTGAAATGCCTCTTCACACTCTTCTGAGCACTAAAAAGCTTTACGGAGGATTTTGAAGAACGACATGCACCAATTGGTTGCCCGGGAGATAAATCTGTTCAAGGCAGCTATCCTCCCGGCCAAACTTTGTACTTCCCGGACGAGACTCCAAATGTGCACTTGGCCGAGTTCAACCTCATCTGAAAATTTCTTAAGATGTTGAAGGCTGTGGCCAAGTGCTCGAGATGGTCGGACTCATTTCGGCTTTTGACCAGGAGATCGTCAACATATACCTCCATCTTTTTTTTTTATCGGATCTTCGAATATATGGTTGACCAGGCATTGGTAAGTTGCCCCATCATTTTTGAGGTCGAAGGGCATCACCTTGTAGCAATACATCCCCTGGTTAGTGATGAAAGAAGTCTTTTCTTTGTCCCGGGATACATGCTGATATGGTTGTATCCTGAGTAGGCATCCATGAAAGAGAGAAGTGAATGACTGGACATAGAGTCCACCAGGAGGTCTATCCTAAGTAGTGGATAGCAGTCTGTCACGCCCTGACGTAGCATAATACAGGAAAGCATTTAATTTCCTTTATGGACTCGTAGATCGTGACAAGTGAGTATGACCAATTATCCCTGCAACAAAATAACTTAACAGCATTTCTAAAAGAAAGGATACTAATACATATAAGCTGTGAAATTAAAACTTACTAACTATTACAGCAGTCATAAACTTAGGCACAAAACGCCTTATACAAAAGTCTAAAACTAGTTTATTACAAACCCAAATAAAAAGACATAGGAAATATAAAGCAGCCTCCTGGAAAGTCTCCTGCTTCTAACTAGCATAGTCGAAATACCCTGGCTGCTCCTGACCCTGAAAATCTGGACATACAGTCCTGGACGCATCAACGCCGTCAGCTTATGCAAGCTGGTGAGCAAAATAAACATGTGCTCGCAATGTGTATATAAGCAAATAAACAGCGGTGTAATTTTAACTTTATAAGCAATAGAATCAAGATTCCAATTCCAACATAAGTCACAGGGGAATAAAATAAGCAATGAATATGCAACCATGCATGAACAATGTAACATCTAATCTTTCTGACTCTTTTCTCTCAACAAAACCGACTCAACCAAACCATCATCTCAGATACCAGGAATAAAATCCGATCGATATCCAAATAGCACACCAATATCATCGCTTCAGATACCAGGAATAATATCCGATCGATATCTAAGCCGCACTCAATACCATCATTTCGGATACCAGGAATAATATCCGATCGATATCCGAAACAAGCGCCCTAGATACTAGGAATAATATCCGATCAATATCTAAGCCGTAACTCAATACCATCATTTTGGATACCAGGAATAATATCTGATCGATATCCGAAACAAGCGCCCTAGATACCAGGAATAATATCCGATCGATATCTAAGCCGTAACTCAATACCATCATTTTGGATACCAGGAATAATATCCGATCGATATCCGAAACAAGCGCCCTAGATACCAGGAATAATATCCGATCGATATCTAAGCCGTACACAATACTGTCGCCTCCAATACCAGGAATAATATCCGATCGATATTGAGGTCACACACCAGACCGCCACTCTTTACTCTTTTCACGCTTTCTCACACACATGCATGTTGACAAAACCTCGACCCTAATATGTATGTCAATGTTCACAGTTTGTAGTAACAATTATTATCTCAAAGCTGAAATATTCGTTTAACATAAATCTCGGTCTCAAACATTCTTATAAGTCCAATTCCTATCAATGAGTCTTTAAAAATAGTATATTTGTCAAACAGTTCTTCAAAAACTTTTAAAACCTTTTCCAAACAGTCCCTTATATAAAATACAGAAACTGTTCAAACTGCCCCAGGTCACGCGAGCGAGGGAAAGGGTGTCCGCGCGAGCGGGTCGCGCGCGCGAAGGGGGAGAACAGGTCGCGCGAGCGGGTCGCGCGCGCGAAGGGGCAGAACAGGTCGCGTGAGCGGGTCGCGCGAGCGAGTCGCATGCGCGAGTTCTTGCAGTTTCATCATCTTCCTCGTTTTTCCCCTATTTCTGGTTTTTAAACTGAATTTCTACCCATTTCCAGATTCTGATTCAAACAAGTCGTGCAATATATGGATCTCTTCGGTTTTCCGCGTAGATTACAAATACGAAATCAATTTAAACAATTACGGATTATATCTCTAGATATTCGCGATTAAAGTGAGGGTGTCAAAACTTTAAATCAACCGTACGTCGCGATACGGATGAATTAGTGCGTAGGATTCGAACCGCAGCTTATTGGGACTGAGATCTTCCATAATCAATTCACGGAATTGATTTTGGTTGAGTTTTGTAAAACTTCAATTCAAAGCTTCAATGGTGTTTCTATATATATACACATATACACGGATATATACACTGAATTATACATATATATACGTGGCGAGTGAGTTTATAATACTCACAGAGATTAATTACACAGAGAATTTTGAGACCGATAATTTCCGACGTCGATTCCGTCGTTCAATCTCTACTTCTCCGTTCTTGATTGATATATGTATATAACTATGTATTTATGTATGCACTTGTGGAAGTGTATATATAAAAAATATATATATATAGTCTGTGTGTGTATACTTAGATAGAGATCAAGAGAGAGTTGAGAGAAATTGAGGGTTGAGAGAAATTGGGAGAGATTGAGACACTGTGAGAGTTTTGAGAGATACAGTGAGTTACATATAGAGAAAAAAATGTTTGGTGCCCAAGAAAGACAAAGAATTTCTCCGGTGTGGTTGAGCTCACGTGCTCCCACACCCACGTCGCGGTAAAGACGCAGCTTAAAATCGAAATTGGTATTATTACGGTTGAAATAAAAATGCAGAAAATAATATTAGTGTAGGAATTAAATTTCCGATTTATACAAAAATATAGATATCGATTTTGAAACCACAGAAAATATTTTCTATATTTAAGAAAATTACAGTTTTGACCCCCAAATAAATATTTCAAATAGAAATTAAATTGAAATAAATATTTATTAATGGAAAAGAAATACAGGGTGTTACACTCTACCCACCTTAACAGAGATTTCGCCCCGAAATCTAAGCTAACTAATACCGAAACAACTCGGGGTATCTAGTCCTTGTTGGGTTTGTGCCCTCAAACCATTACTTTATGTATTAGACATTGACTTTTTAATATATGGATATCAGCTTTACATTTCATTATGTATGTTTCTTTCATGAGATGATTGTTTATTCCATAAGTATCATAGTAAGTATTTCGTGTGTGTATGAGATACATACAATGAGATACGAATTACTATTCTTTGATACTTAAAGCTTGTCACAGTGGATGATGAGACTGGATATCTCATCAGGTATACACTGTAGCATCATTAACTACCATTGGATGGAGTGATAAATCTCAATCACTAGAGTGTGACTCTTGGTTAATATGCTAGTGCTTATAGTGCATTGACGGACCTGAGTTTCCTATTGACGCTCAATGCTGTCAACAGTCAATAGGAACTCATAACTTGTATAAGGTATGTGTTCTCAATCTTGAGACGATTATGAACACAGACTGTGGATATGGCTGCTTTGACTTACCAATCAGTGAGGTCTATAAAAGATCAACACCTGGGTATCTTGGGTATGTCATATTCATAGGGTTGTGAACATATATTGTCAAGATAGAATCTACCCTCTGTTTCAGAGTAAGCATTCCCTTGAAAATGTCACCATGTCGATTACTGAGTACTGCAGTCTTGTTGATAAGAGTTATCAACATGTTTGGTAATCATGAGTAGTGAATGGGACTCAAGGAATACAAGAAGTAATCATGATTCAGGTTGACAGTAACAGTTATCCGACTACCTGAATATGATTACGAATGCTGACGGTAGAGGGACATTAGTACAACATACAAGTCTAGTTATCGCTTCGGATATGTTCTTTTGCGTTGGAGTTCAGTTATCGTTTTATAGTGGAGTAAACGTTAACTGACCAGTTGATTAGTTTGCTGATCAAAGAGTCTGGTCATGGTAATTAATAAACTGGTCTGAGCCAACAATAAAGAGCCTAGGAGGTCCCACTCTTAGCTCCGCCAGGATGCTTGGAAAGATGCTTGAGGATGATGTCCAGACAGGTTCGATCGATCGAAGATATCTCGATCGATTGAAGTCTGCAGGTTCGATCGATCGAAGATGGTTCGATCGATCGAATGTTCGATCGATCGAAGGCACTTCGATCGCTCGAAGTCTAGGTCGGTTCTGGGAATCTATAAATAGGGCAGCTGCGTTCTGGAAAAAGTGGTTCGTCGTTTTGAACGTCAGAAGCTGCAGAAACTGTTTTGGAGTCCCAAAACCTTCTCTATCCTTTCCATTAGGGTTCCCACCAACCCTAGTCTTTCTGGCAGGCATCCGCAGGAGTCATAAGGGTGAAGATCATCTAGTGGAGGCTGCTGGAAGTTGAAGATCAGAATTGGGTTCAAGACACTAAGGTATAACTCGTGTCCCCTCTTGTGCGCATCTGTAGAATTGACGAGTAGTAGATCCGGGCATGCCAATAAAGTTTCATAACTTGATTTTTCCGCTGCGCGTTTAAACTTTCCATTTAAACCTGTTTTTCCTTCAATTGGTATCAGAGCCACGCTCGTTTGGATCCATAGATGCGTTTTTTGGAACACTATTTTGATTTGCATGTTGATTTTAGAACTGCTTTCGAAACTGCATCGTCACAGATCTATTTCTGCAGTATTATCGCAGCAGTATACAAATCTGTGATTGCATTGGATGCAAGATGGGTTCGATCGATCGAAGTAGTCTCGATTGATCGAACGCTCTGTACTCGAGCGATCGAACAGGTTTCGATCGATCGAAACCTTCTGTTGTTCGAGCGATCGAACAGAGTTCGATCGATCGAGACAGACTCTTTGTCAGGATCTTTGTTTCACAGTTTTTAAAGTGTTTTGAAATTAAAAACTTTAATTTTAAAGTATTCTGTAAAATTTTCAAATTATTATGTGAAATAGAATGTTCAAGCGATTGAACAATGTTCAATCGATCGAAGGTTCGAGCGATCGAACGGGCTTCGATCGATCGAACTGTGACAGAGAAGTTAGATGCTATTTTTTGAGTTCTGATTCAGTATGTAAAGAGTTTATATACTGTGTGAATCAATTGAGAGTTCCAATAGTTATATTTTGTTATATATATGCGTGGATGTGTGTTCAACTAACCTTTTGCAGCAAAAGTTAGTCGCTATCTCCCATGGCGCCAAGAGCATTTAATTTTGTGTTTGAATGTTTTAGATTGGTGTGTTGTTTTAAGTTTGGTTTGGTTTTAAGGCATATGTAAAGGGCGCTGCGACTTCAATCCTACGAAAAGGAAAGTCGCACCGGTTTCCCTAGCCTTTTATTTTGTTGTTGCTATTTCTATTTCTAGATAAATTGTAAGCTTCAAAAGAGGCATAGGTTCAATGTAATAGAATTAGAATATCCATGAAGATGGAGCAAGGAGCCGTTGTCCATGAAGATGGAGCTGGAGGCGATCAAACCAAAAGCAGGTTCTATGGAGATAGAGCCATGGGAGATAGAGGCATCGTTTGGATGTCTTTTATTTCATTTTAGTTTTTTGTTTTATGTGCTTTGTTTGTGATTGGCGTATAATACATTGTTGCATGCACGCAAAACAAGTTTTCTAAAATAAAATTCAAAAACCGTTTTCAACACATTAGTAAACATTAGATGTTTATGGGAAGTGTGTAGAAACAGATTTTCTCAAAAAGCAAAATCCTTTTTTACTAAATCTAGTGGGAGAGGGTCTTATTAATTACACCCACGATCTTCCATTAACGGTTCACTGTAAGATGAGTGGTGCATTCTGTGTCACCTCGTCAGGGGTGATCATTCCATACGGAGGGTGTATTACTCATTGGTTACTAGATGTGAACTTCTTATGATAGGATCAATCAGACGTGTTAGAGGGTGACCACCACACGGAGGCGCTACTTGAGACGGTTGTGATTGGATCCTAGTTGATGGTACACACTAGCTAAGCTATGGATAAGGGATCCCACACGGGGCATTATTCAGAAACTTAGAGATCAAAAAGGTTCGGGAGTCATAACTTGTTTTGCAAGAGTTGCATAGCGGACAAGTCATGATTAATCGAAAGATTGAACATTGACCACCACACGGAGGCTTTATTCTTTCGTTTCAATATTCTGGCGACTTTGTTTTAAAATAAGAGTTTTAAAAGGATTCTTTTATTTCAAACTGTCAAATTCTGATATCCATATTTATTTTGTTTGTTTGATTTTCAGTAATCATAATGTCTGGATCTGCATTTAGTCCACTTGCCACCATACTCACTCAAAACAAGTTAACTGGAAACAACTACACTGAATGGAAACGTAACCTTGATATCGTGTTAACTGCGGAGGATCACATATATGTCCTCACCACCCCATGCCCCGAAGAACCCGCTGCAAATGCTTCGGCTGCTGCTAGACGCGAGTTTGATAAATGGAAAAAGTCGAATGGGATGGCTCGTTGTTACATATTGGCTTCTATGGCTAATGTGTTACAACACCAATACCAGTCGAACAATTCCGCCAGTGACATTATCGAATCCCTGAAAAAGATGTTTGGGGAGCATGGCAGGCCTGCCAGACAGGTAGCTATGCAGAAGATAATGAGTGCTAAGATGTCGGAAGGGACTCCAGTCAAAGAACATGTTTTGAAAATAATTGGTTATTTAAACGAGCTGGAGACCCTAGGTGCCAACATCGATGCACAGACCCAAGTTGATATGATCCTCAATACGCTGTCGCCATCATTCGCTCAATTTAAACTGAATTATAATATGAATAAAATGGATTTTTCAATGAGCGAATTGATGAGCTCTTTATTGGCAGCGGAAGGGGTGATCAAACCTGGGGGCAGCGTTTTAAACGTTGAGAAAAGCGCTTCCTCTTCCCGATCTGTGCCGAAAGGAAAGAAAGGGAAGAAGAAGGCTAGCACTGGAGGTTTAAGTGTTGGACCGGTCCCTAAGATTGCAAAATCTAAGGGAAAAGGTAAGGGCAAAGGGAAGGTGGGTGGCCAAGGCAAAGGAAAGTGTTTCCAATGCGGTGAGAAGGGCCACTGGAAGAGGAACTGTCCAGAATTCTTAGCTACAAGAGTTCAAGGTATGATTGAATCACATGTGATTGAAGTAAGTTTTATAACGGATACTTCAAACACTTGGTGCATTGATTCTGGTGCGACTAACCATATCTGTAATTCATTGCAGGGGTTCAGATCAACCAGGAAGTGCAGTGATGGGGAAATCGTACTTACTCTAGGTTCTAGCGCAACCGTTTCTGCGGTTGCTATAGGAGTCGTAGTTTTAGAATTTCTAGACAATAAAGTTTTGATTTTATCAGATGTACTTTACGTCCCTTCAATAAGACGTAATTTAATTTCAGTTTCTAATTTATTGAATAATGGTTATTCTTTTCATTTTGGAACTGAAGTTGTGATTAAAAGAAACAGTTCTTTTATATGTTCTGGTGTTAAATCAAATGGTTTGTATGTGATTACTCCCAATATTTCAAAAGATTCTGGTTTGGAACTTAATAACTCAGTGGTAACTTTACCATCTAAAAGAAAGGAACCTTCCACTAATCCAACAAGGCTTTGGCATATGAGGCTTGGCCATATCAATCTGAATAGGATTGGCAGACTAGTCAAAGAAGGGGTCTTAGGCAATTTGGTTCTCGAACCAATGGAAGTCTGCGAGTCTTGTTTGGAGGGTAAGATGACCAAAAGGCCCTTTCCTGCAAAGGGCAATAGGACCAATGCATTGTTGGAATTAGTTCATACTGATGTGTGTGGACCAATAAATATTAGAGCAAGGGGTGGTTATGAGTATTTCATAACATTTACCGATGACCACTCCAGGTATGGATATGTGTACCTAATGCAGCACAAGTCTGAAGCCTTTGAAAAGTTCAAAGAGTTTAGGGCTGAAGTGGAGAAGCAATTGGGCACAAATATCAAGACCATTCGATCTGATCGAGGTGGCGAGTACCTCTCTAATGAGTTTATTGATCACCTCGTACAGAATGGGATTCTGTCACAGTTAACTGCACCTGGTACGCCTTAGCAAAATGGTGTAGCGGAGAGAAGGAATCGGACTCTTTTAGACATGACTAGGTCGATGATGAGTTATTCTGAGTTGCCATTATTCCTTTGGGGTTATGCTTTGGAAACCGCTGCTTACATACTAAATCTAGTACCAAGCAAAATCTGTTCCAAGGACACCACGAGAGATGTGGATTGGGCGCAAGCCTTCTTTGCAACATCTCCGGATATGGGGGTGTCCGGCACATGTGCTCAAAGGAAAGATGAGCAAGTTGGATTCTAGATCGGAAGTATGTTACTTTGTAGGGTATCCAAAGGGTACTTATGGATGGTATTTTTATGATCCAAGGGAACAGAAAGTGTTTGTTAGTACAAATGCTGTTTTCTTAGAGAA
Organism: Hydrangea macrophylla; assembly: GCA_033977485.1. NCBI lineage: Eukaryota > Viridiplantae > Streptophyta > Magnoliopsida > Cornales > Hydrangeaceae > Hydrangea > Hydrangea macrophylla. Next base: position 2,438,601 of record CM066990.1, on the reverse strand, counting down.
TGATTATATCATGAACCATAAATCTAAGGGAAGGATAGATCTTAGAGAGATAGAAGGAGAGCCCTCAGTCCAACCCGCAGTTAATGACGATATAAATCAAGAAAACACCACTTCTTCACCCATTTCCGCACCGGTACCTCGTCGTAGTGGGAGGATTATCAGCCAGCCTGATAGATACATGTTCTTAGGAGAAGTTTTTGAAGCTGTCTCCATAGAATCTGAATCTGATCCTACCACATACGAAGAGGCAATGGTTGATGTTGATTCAGCTCATTGGGTTAAAGCTATGAAGGCTGAATTGGAATCTATGGATTCCAATCAGGTCTGGGATCTTGTAGAGCTTCCAGCCAATATTAAACCCATTGGCTGCAAGTGGGTCTACAAGAGGAAAAGAGGATCTGATGGAAAGGTTGAGACCTTTAAGGCTAGGCTTGTAGCGAAAGGTTATACTCAGAGGGAGGGCATTGACTATGAGGAAACCTTCTCGCCGGTAGCCATGCTCAAGTCCATCAGAATACTCTTATCTATTGCTGCATGCCTAGATTTTGAAATCTGGCAGATGGACGTCAAGACTGCATTCTTGAATGGCAATCTTGAGGAGGACATCTATATGCAACAACCAGAAGGGTTCATAGCTGGTCGGAAAGGTAACTTGGTATGCAAGTTGCAAAAGTCCATTTATGGGCTTAAGCAGGCATCCAGAAGTTGGAACATCCAATTTGACCAAGCGGTCAAATCGTTTGGTTTCATACAGAATCTGGATGAACCTTGTGTATACAAGAAGAGTGAAGGAAAAGTGGTGGCTTTTCTTGTGCTTTACGTTGACGACATTCTACTCATTGGAAATGATGTAGCGGCATTGTCAACGTCAAGGTTTGGCTAGCTAGTACTTTCGATATGAAGGATCTAGGAGAGGCGAGCTATATTCTTGGAATAAAGCTCTTTCGGGATCGTAAGCGAAAGATAATGGGATTATCTCAAGCTGGTTATATCGATAAAGTGCTAACTAGGTTTTCAATGGATAATTCGAAGAAAGGTTTGTTACCTTTCAGGCATGGTTTAGCGTTCTCCAATGACCAGTGTCCAAAGACACAGGAGGAGAGGAATCGCATGATAGGAGTTCCCTATGCTTCGGCAGTGGGAAGTCTCATGTATGCGATGTTATACACTAGACCAGATATCTGCTTTGCCGTTGGCATGGTTAGCAGATATCACTCGAATCCGGGTCCAGAGCACTGGACAGCCGTTAAGCACATTCTTAAGTACTTGAGAAGAACTAAAGATTACATGCTTATGTACGGTGGTAGTGAGTTAATTCCAGTGGGATACACTGACTCGGACTTTATGTCAGATAAAGATTCGAGGAAGTCGACGTCCGGTCATCTCTTTACCTTGGGAGGTGGTGCTGTCAGTTGGAGGAGCATTAAGCAGAAATGCATTGCAGACTCAACTACAGAAGCTGAGTATGTGGCTGCTTGTGAAGCCGCAAAGGAAGCTGTTTGGCTCAAGAAGTTCCTTATGGAACTCGAGGTGGTACCAGCGTCGCTGTCGCCTATTACGCTTTATTGTGATAATAGTGGGGCAGTGGCTCAGTCCAAGGAGCCAAGGAACCACGGAAAGGGAAAGCACGTAGAGCGGAAATATCATCTTATCCGAGATATTGTTCAACGTGGAGATGTGACTGTCACCAAGATTGCCACCGCTGACAACCTTGCTGATCCGTTTACAAAGGCCTTACCACAGAAGGTCTTTGATCGTCATCTAGATAGTCTAGGTCTTAGATGTAGTTCTGAATGGTTATGAGTGCAAGTGGGAGTTTGTTGGGTTTGTGCCCTCAAACCATTACTTTATGTATTAGACATTGACTTTTTAATATATGGATATCAGCTTTACATTTCATTATGTATGTTTCTTTCATGAGATGATTGTTTATTCCATAAGTATCATAGTAAGTATTTCGTGTGTGTATGAGATACATACAATGAGATACGAATTACTATTCTTTGATACTTAAAGCTTGTCACAGTGGATGATGAGACTGGATATCTCATCAGGTATACACTGTAGCATCATTAACTACCATTGGATGGAGTGATAAATCTCAATCACTAGAGTGTGACTCTTGGTTAATATGCTAGTGCTTATAGTGCATTGACGGACCTGAGTTTCCTATTGACGCTCAATGCTGTCAACAGTCAATAGGAACTCATAACTTGTATAAGGTATGTGTTCTCAATCTTGAGACGATTATGAACACAGACTATGGATATGGCTGCTTTGACTTACCAATCAGTGAGGTCTATAAAAGATCAACACCTGGGTATCTTGGGTATGTCATATTCATAGGGTTGTGAACATATATTGTCAAGATAGAATCTACCCTCTGTTTCAGAGTAAGCATTCCCTTGAGAATGTCACCATGTCGATTACTGAGTACTGCAGTCTTGTTGATAAGAGTTATCAACATGTTTGGTAATCATGAGTAGTGAATGGGACTCAAGGAATACAAGAAGTAATCATGATTCAGGTTGACAGTAACAGTTATCCGACTACCTGAATATGATTACGAATGCTGACGGTAGAGGGACATTAGTACAACATACAAGTCTAGTTATCGCTTCGGATATGTTCTTTTGCGTTGGAGTTCAGTTATCGTTTTATAGTGGAGTAAACGTTAACTGACCAGTTGATTAGTTTGCTGATCAAAGAGTTTGGTCATGGTAATTAATAAACTGGTCTGAGCCAACAATAAAGAGCCTAGGAGGTCCCACTCTTAGCTCCGCCAGGATGCTTGGAAAGATGCTTGAGGATGATGTCCAGACAGGTTCGATCGATCGAAGATATCTCGATCGATTGAAGTCTGCAGGTTCGATCGATCGAAGATGGTTCGATCGATCGAATGTTCGATCGATCGAAGGCACTTCGATCGCTCAAAGTCTAGGTCGGTTCTGGGAATCTATAAATAGGGCAGCTGCGTTCTGGAAAAAGTGGTTCGTCGTTTTGAACGTCAGAAGCTGCAGAAACTGTTTTGGAGTCCCAAAACCTTCTCTATCCTTTCCATTAGGGTTCCCACCAACCCTAGTCTTTCTGGCAGGCATCCGCAGGAGTCATAAGGGTGAAGATCATCTAGTGGAGGCTGCTGGAAGTTGAAGATCAGAATTGGGTTCAAGACACTAAGGTATAACTCGTGTCCCCTCTTGTGCGCATCTGTAGAATTGACGAGTAGTAGATCCGGGCATGCCAATAAAGTTTCATAACTTGATTTTTCCGCTGCGCGTTTAAACTTTCCATTTAAACCTGTTTTTCCTTCAGTCCTCATGTCTGACTCTAACTCCCACGACGCCTCTCCCTCGTCATGATGCTTCCACTGAACCTTAACCAAAGGAACGTCTCTTCTTCTCAGCCTCTTGATACTCTGGTCAAGAATCCTCACAGGTCTATCCTTGTAGACAACATTCTGACTTGTCTCAATATCATCAAAATTAACCACATGTGAAGGATCCCGTATGTATTTCCTTAACATACTTACATGGAACACGTTATGAACACCAGACATCTTTGGTGGCAACGCGAGTCGATAAGCCACTTTCCCAATACGCTCCAAAATCTCGAGTGGCCCGATGAAATGAGGTGCCAACTTTCCTCTTTTCTGACCAAAACGTACTACTCCCTGAATAGGTGAAACTTTAAGGAGTATATGATCTCCGACACAGAACTCCAAATCCTTTCGACGTCGATCTGCATAACTCTTGTGTATACTCTGTGCAGTTTTCATTCTTTCTTTGACCAGTGAAATCTTCTCATTAGTCTCTCTTACTAACTCTGGCCCCAAAAGTTCGGTGTCTCCCACTTCAGCCCAACACAACGGAGATCGACATGGCCGTCCGTACAAGGCTTCAAACGGTGCCATCCCAGTACTCGAGTGATAACTGTTGTTATACGCAAATTCGACCAATGGCAAGTGCGTCTCCCAAGACTCTTCAAAGTCAATTGCACAAGCTCTGAGCATATCTTCCATAATCTGATTAACACGCTCGGTCTGTCCATCGGTCTGAGGATGGAATGCAGTACTCATCTTGAGCGAAGTTCCCATAGCCTTCTGCAAACTTTCCCAAAATCCCGAGGTAAAACGTGTATCGCGATCTGATACAATCGACACAGGCGCACCGTGCAGTCGCACCACTTGCTGTAGGTATATTCGACTCATCCTTTCTACTGGATAAGTCATATTGTACGCGATAAAGTGTGCAGACTTCGTCAAACGATCCACAATTATCTAAATCGTGTCATGATTCTGTTGTGACCGGGGTAATCCAACCACGAAATCCATAGTTATGTGTTCCCACTTCCATCCTGGAACAGGTAAGGGTTGCAACAATCCCAAGGGTCTCTGATGTTCGGCCTTCACTTGTTGACAAGTTAAACATTTAGACACAAACTCGGCTACTTCTCGCTTCATCCCTTCCCACCAGAAGTTTCTCTTTAAATCCTTATACATCTTCGTTCCTCCTGGGTGTACTGTCAGTCTCGATTTATGTGCTCCTTCGAGAATATCTTTTCTCAAATCTCCTGAATCTGGCACACACAATCTGTCTCGACATCGGTATCCTCCATCGGTCCCAACCTTCCATTCCGTCGGGTCCCTTTCTGACATCTTGGCAAACTATGCTTGAAACTTCTCGTCCTTCTTTTGGGCCTCGATGATTCGACTCATAAGTGTTGGTTGTACCATGAGGCATCCAAAGTGTTGCTCGACACTTCCCTCAGAAATCTGCACATCAAATTCTGTGATTATCTCTAAAGCTTTCCATTCCCTCAACATCAATGAAGCAATCATTGCTTGAGGTTTCTGACTTAGGGCGTCAGCAACTACGTTAGCCTTACCAGGGTGGTATTCTAATGTGAAGTCATAGTCCTTGATCAGCTCCATCCACCGACGTTGCCTCATGTTCAACTCCTTCTGAGTAAACAAATACTTAAGGCTCTTGTGGTCTGAGAACAAATCAAACTTCTCCCCATAGAGGTAGTGTCTCCAGATCTTGAGCGCAAACACAACGGCTGCCAGCTCCAGATCATGAGTTGGGTAATTCAATTCATTTGGCTTCAACTGCCGTGAACCATATGCGATAACCTTTCCGTCTTGCATAAGGACACAACCCAATCCTTGATATGAGGCGTCACTGAAAATAGTAAACTTCTCACCATCCTTTGGTATTACAAGCACTGGCGCTGTTGTCAATCTCTCTTTAAATTCCAGAAAAGCGCGTTCATGCTTATCAGTCCATTCAAACTTCAAATCTTTCTTAGTCAAACCGGTTAACGGGGTTGCTATCTTGGAGAAACCCTCTACAAACCTCCGATAGTAACCAGCGAGTCCCAGAAAACTTCTGACTTCTGAGCATTAGTTGGCAGAGTCCAATTCGCTACCGCATCGGTCTTTGAGGAGTCAACTGTGATTCCTTGTTGAGAGATCACATACCCGAGAAACTTAACTTCCTGAAGCCAGAATTCACACTTGCTGAATTTAGCATATAGGCGGTGATCCTTGAGAGTCTGCAACGCAATCCTCAGGTGTTGTTCATGCTCTTCCTCTGACTTGGAATAGATCAAAATATCATCAATAAAGACAATAATGAATTGATCCAAATAGGGCTTGAATACTCTGTTTATCAAGTCCATAAACACAGCCGGAGCATTCGTCATCCCAAACGGCATCACTAAGAACTCATAGTGTCTGTACCTCGTCCTGAAAGCAGTCTTGGGTATGTCTTCCTTCCGCACTCTCAACTGGTGATACCCTGACCGTAGATCAATCTTAGAAAAGGTCGTGGCTCCTTGCAACTGATCAAACAGATCGTCTATCCGAGGTAAAGGATACTTGTTCTTGATAGTAACCTTATTCAGTTCTCGGTAGTCAATACACAACCGCATTGTCCCATCCTTCTTCTTCACAAACAACACTGGTGCTCCCCAGGGTGAAGTACTTGGACGAACAAAACCCAACTTCTCAAGTTCTTGAACTTGTTCCTTAAGCTCCAACATCTCTGTAGGGGCCATCCTGTAGGGAACCTTGGTTATAGGTCGAGTACCTGGCACCAATTCCACACAGAATTCTATATCCCTTTCCGGCGGTAATCCTGAAATATCTCAGAATACTTCCTCGAACTCTTTGATTACCGGTATTGATGATACTGTCACCTCTGCACTGACAACCTCAATGTTTGCTAGGCATCTAGTGAGGAACATATCACCCGAAGGGTTACATTGGAAATCGAAGAGTCGATTCCCATTGTCCGCAAATGTGATCTTCTTCCTTGCACAATCCAACTTCGCACCATTCTTCTCAAGCCAATCAATTCCCAGGATTATATCAAACTCCTTCATTGACAGAACCACCAATCTTGCCAAAAGTTCACGGTCTCCTAACTGTAGAGGACAATCCTTACATACATGTAATAACTTGACGGTGATCCCTAAGGGTGAGACAGCACTCAGAGCTTCATCTAAACGTTGCGGTACTATTCCCAACTTCTGAACAATCTTAACAGATATAAAGGAATGTGTAGCACCCGTGTCAAATAAAACTTTAACATGAGAGTTAAACAAGGTTAGAGTACCTTCCACTGCTCGTTGCTCAAGCAGTCCCTCCTCATAAGTACCTTCTTCATATCCTGCTTTTTCATAACCAGCAACCTCGGGGATAACATCATTTAGACGGGCCTGTCCTTGCTGACCGTAATTGCCTCTCCTAGTAGCCTTGCATTCCAGACTTATGTGACCTGGCATGCCACAATTATAGCACACAACTCCCGGACGATCAGCACGCCGAGTCAGTCTGCAATCTTTAGCTCGGTGACCTACCACAATGGAAGCAGTTGTTGTTGTTGTTGTTCCCTCATGTTGCTCGAGGCGGATACTGTTGTACTGCTTGTGTCTGTTGAGGTTTCTTTCCTCCATCCCAGGTCCTTTTCTGTCCCTGAGTGTACCCTAATTTCTGTCCAGAATAACCCTTCTGCGGAGGTCGATTTCCAAACAGCTTTGAATTCTGACACCCATCATTCTCTAACCCCGTAGCCAATCTCACCAAAGCTTCAAATGACTGGCCCAGATGCCCCATAGTCAGATGTCGGAGAGACAAGTTGAGACCCCGGTGATACTTCTTGATTTTCTTCTGGGGTGTGTCCACCATATGTGGAGCAAAGCGAGACAGACGCTCAAATCGAGTAGTGTACTCATGGACAGTCAGATTCCCTTGAGTCAACTCCATAAACTCTTTCTCTCTCTTGTCCTTCTCTTCTTCAGGAAAATACTTCTCGAGAAATCTTTCCTTAAACACCATCCACGGCATTCTCCTTGCAGCTTCTTCCCCTATGGTCGCCTTTTCTGCATCCCACCAATCAGCCGCTGCATAAGACAGCTGAAAGATAGCCAGACGCTTCTTCTCCAGATCAGTGCACTCTATGGTCTCAAAGTTACGCTCCATCTGGTGTAGCCACTGTTCCGCTTGCCAAGGTTCATCAGTCCCAGCAAAATACTCAGGTCGCAGAGCGCGAAACTCCTTGAGAAGCTTGTCTCCATTCTGGTGGGCTTGCCTCCCATTCCCGTTATGATTCCCATTCTGATTATTGTTCCTTGAATTCTGATCACTAACCCTCTCCAATCTCCTTACAAAAGCCTCAAACATTCCGGTTGGGTCTATTACCGGGGGTGCATCTTCAATAGCGGGACGGTTCCTAAGAGTTCTTCCAGCCATATCTTAAGAGAAAGGTACCTATCCAACAATCAACAGAATACGATCAATCTCTCGAGAAGAAAGAAAATTCTGAACGATAGAAAGCGACTAAACACGGAATGAAGTCGAACTATCTTATCTTAATTCTATCTTAACGGGAGATCCTATGTGTCTTGGACAATTGGTCGAGCCAAAACCTGGCTCTGATACCAAAAAGCCTGTCACACCCCGACGTAGCATAATACAGGAAAGCATTTAATTTTCTTTATGGACTCGTAGGTCGTGACAAGTGAGTATGACCAATTGTCCCTGCAACAAAATAACTTAACAGCATTTCTAAAAGAAAGGATACTAATACATATAAGCTCTGAAATTAAAACTTACTAAATATTATAGCAGTCATAAACTTAGGCACAAAACGCCTTATACAAAAGTCTAAAACTAGTTTATTACAAACCCAAATAAAAAGACATAGGAAATATAAAGCAGCCTCCTGGAAAGTCTCCTGCTTCTAACTAGCATAGTCGAAATACCCTGGCTGCTCCTGACCCTGAAAATCTGGACATACAGTCCAGGACGCAACAACGCCGTCAGCTTATGCAAACTGGTGAGCAAAATAAACATGTGCTCACAATGTGTATATAAGCAAATAAACAGCGGTGCAATTTTAACTTTATAAGCAATAGAATCAAGGTTCCAATTCCAACATAAGTCACGGGGGAATAAAATAAGCAATGAATATGCAACCGTGCATGAACAATGTAACATCTCATCTTTCTGACTCTTTTCTCTCAACAAAACCGACTCAACCAAACCATCATCTCAGATACCAGGAATAAAATCCGATCGATATCCAAATAGCACACCAATAGCATCATTTCAGATACCAGGAATAATATCCGATCGATATCTAAGCCGCACTCAATACCATCATTTCGGATACCAGGAATAATATCCGATCGATATCCGAAACAAGCGCCCTAGATACTAGGAATAATATCCGATCAATATCTAAGCCGTAACTCAATACCATCATTTCGGATACCAGGAATAATATCCGATCGATATCCGAAACAAGCGCCCTAGATACCAGGAATAATATCCGATCGATATCTAAGCCGTAACTCAATACCATCATTTCGGATACCAGGAATAATATCCGATCGATATCCGAAACAAACGCCCTAGATACCAGGAATAATATCCGATCGATATCTAAGCCGTACACAATACTGTCGCCTCCAATACCAGGAATAATATCCGATCGATATTGAGGTCACACACCAGACCGCCACTCTTTACTCTTTTCACGCTTTCTCACACACATGCATGTTGACAAAACCTCGACCCTAATATGTATGTCAATGTTCACAGTTTGTAGTAACAGTTATTATCTCAAAGCTGAAATATTCGTTTAACATAGATCTCGGTCTCAAACATTCTTATAAGTCCAATTCCTATCAATGAGTCTTTAAAAATAGTATATTTGTCAAACAGTTCTTCAAGAACTTTTAAAACCTTTTCCAAACAGTCCCTTATATAAAATACAGAAACTGTTCAAACTGCCCCAGGTCGCGCGAGCGAGGGAAAGGGTGTCCGCGCGAGCGGGTCGCGCGCGCGAAGGGGGAAAATAGGTCGCGCGAGTGGGTCGCGCGCGCGAAGGGGCAGAACAGGTTGCGTGAGCGGGTCGCGCGAGTGAGCCTCGCGCGAGCGAGTCGCGTGCGCGAGTTCTTGCAGTTTCATCATCTTCCTCGTTTTTCCCCTATTTCTGGTTTTTAAACTGAATTTCTACCCATTTCCAGATTCTGATACAAACAAGTCGTGTAATATATGGATCTCTTCGGTTTTCCGCGTAGATTACAAATACGAAATCAATTTAAACAATTACGGATTATATCTCTAGATATTCGCGATTAAAGTGAGGGTGTCAAAACTTTAAATCAACCATACGTCACGATACGGATGAATTATTGCGTAGGATTCGAACCGCAGCTTATTGGGACTGAGATCTTCCATAATCAATTCACGGAATTGATTTTGGTTGAGTTTTGTAAAACTCCAATTCAAAGCTTCAATGGTGTTTCTATATATATACACATATACACAGATATGTACACTGAATTATACATATATATACGTGGCGAGTGAGTTTATAATACTCACAGAGATTAATTACACAGAGAATTTTGAGACCGATAATTTCCGCCGTCGATTCCGTCGTTCAATCTCTACTTCTCCGTTCTTGATTGATATATGTATATAACTATGTATTTATGTATGCACTTGTGGAAGTGTATATATAAAAAAAATATAGTCTGTGTGTGTATACTTAGATAGAGATCAAGAGAGGGTTGAGAGAAATTGGGAGAGATTGAGACACTATGAGAGTTTTGAGAGATACAGTGAGTTACATATAGAGAAAAAAATGTTTGGTGCCCAAGAAAGACAAAGAATTTCTCCAGTGTGGTTGAGCTCACGTGCTCCCATACCCACGTCGCGGTAAAGACGCAGCTTAAAATCAAAACTGGTATTATTACGGTTGAAATAAAAATGCAGAAAATAATATTAGTGTAGGAATTAAATTCCCGATTTATACAAAAATATAGATATCGATTTTGAAACCACAGAAAATATTTTCTATATTTAAGAAAATTACAGTTTTGACCTCTAAATAAATATTTCAAATAGAAATTAAATTGAAATAAATATTTATTAGTGGAAAAGAAATACAGGGTGTTACACAGTCCTTGTGGTAAGTCTTGTTTTGGTCGGTGAAGTCCACATACATTTTCCACTTCCCGTTGTTCTTCTTGACCAGTACTACGTTAGCTAACCAGTCAGGATAGTGAACTTCCCGGACCGACCTTTCCTTGAGGAGCTTTTCAATTTCCTCGTGTACTGCCACTTGTCTTTCAGAAGCCATGCCCCTCCTCTTCTACTTGACTGGGCGGGAGCTCGGGTCAACGTTGAGACGGTGGACATGACCCGGGGATCTATCCTGGCATGTCTTCATGGCACTAGGCGAAGACATCTTGGCTCTCTCTCAGGAACTGGATCAACTTTTCTTTAAGACTTAGTTCCAGGAGAGTACTAATGCTGATGGACCGGTCGAGGAACCTGGGGCTAGCACATCTTGATCTAGTTCCTCCACCGGGTATATTCCATCCTTTGCGTCCCTCGGGTCCATCTCTTGAATATAGTGTGCTTCTGCGATCGTCTCTCTGCATAGGGAGCTGACATACAACTCTGTGCAGTTACTTGATCTCCTCATAGGATTCTCGGGCCCTACGCGGTTGGGAACTTGACAATCAGGCTATAGGTTAACATAACTGCCTTGGCTTTGTTGAGTGTTGGTCTCCCGAGGATGACATCATAGGCGGACGGGGCCTCTACCACTACGAAGGTCACTATGACAGAAGTTTACTGTGGGTAGATCCCCATCAAGATTGATAGCTTTATCATCCTGAGCGATTATGTGCTAGATTCCGTTGAACCCTACCAAGGGAGTGGCCACTGGTCAGATCTGGTCCCTTGATATCCCAAACTGATCGAAGGCTGAGGCAAACAGAATGTCCAAGGAGCTGTCTATGTCCACCAATACTCTTTTTACCATGTAATTGGCTATAGAGAGTGTCACTAGCAGTATATCATCGTGGGGGCAATTCAAATCCTTTACATCGTTGGATGAGAATGTCAGAACATCGATCGACGGGGAGTTGGCTATTTAGACTTGCAGGACATCTATTTGGGATGCCTGAGTATGCCTTTTTCTCACCGACTTTGAGTCCCCTCCACTCGATGTTCCTCCGGAGACCACGTTGATGTGATCGAGGGATTGCTACTACTCGGGAGCCTAGTGGGGTTGTCTATCTGTGGTGACAAACTCGGCAAGGAGTCCTTATTCGATCAACCTCTCGATGGCCATCTTAAGCTTGAAGCAGTCCTTTGTATCGTGACCATTATCTTTATGATACCGGCAGCATTTATCCCAGTTTCTCTTCTCAGGTGGGCTCTTTAGCTTTGTCAGTTTTTGAGTAGCCTCTGGGCTTCGGCAGCGACCATAACCTTTTGGATAGGTTGGGAAAGAGGTGTGAAGGCAATTAAGGCTTGATTCCGACCGCCTCGTTGCCCATCCTACTTGGGGTTCTTTTCCGAGCCATTCTCAGAACCTTCATGTTTTCGTTTGGATTTTGTGGATTCATCTATAGTGAAGCTAGCACCCTTAGACTTCAGGAACTCTTCCCTGTCTATTTACTTTCTAACCCTCTCTGAGAGTTCAACCAGGGTGGCTGGTTGGTCACAGGGAAACGACCTAGCAACCATGGTGTGCTGAACCCCTGAGTAGAAGGTTACAATTGTGACCATTTTGTTCAGGTTACGGATCTGAAGCTTTTGCTAATTGAAATGGTTGACATAATCCTTTGCACTGCTTGATAGCCAATAATTGGGTGTCTAGCTGTGATTGTTCAAGAATCCCCACGAATTGACTGACGAAGAGCTTGTTAAGTGCCTTAAAGTCTTCGACCGTTCGGGGTTTGAGTGAGTGGAACCATTATACGACTGACCCTTTGAGGGTGCTAGGGAAGGCTAGGCATAGTAGTTTGTCGACGTTGGTAGCTAACGCCATTTGAGCCTTGTAAGTCTGGACATGATCGATCGGGCTCCCCAAACCGTCATAAGAATCAAGATGTGGTTGTTTGAATTTACAAGGAATGGGAACTCCTGTGACTTGAACTATGAAGGTTGACTTAGTTTTGGTATTGGTGTAGTCAAGACCTGGCCTATGCTTTAACTTCTCAATTTATTGCTACAGGTCGTTGATTTGGGCCCTGATGTCCTCCCAGCCGGCTTTCCATTTTGTATCAGAATGGTAGGTCGGATCAGACGAGGAGGCCTCTTCTTCGAAGTGTGTCATTCTTAGGGACCGGGCAAGGCTTTGGATTCAATTATTTGTGTGCCTAAGATCGCTTTGACTCTTGGCTGGGCAGTCTTGGGCTGATTCTCAGGCCGTCTGCTCTCGCCCCTCCCCTCGTGCGGCACGCCTATCGTTGTTGATCTCTCTAGCATCCCGCACTCGGCTTGGGCTGGCCCGGGCATGTTGTCGGGTCTTTTGAGGACCATGGCTACGCTCATTATTCTCGAGCCATCCCAAAGCTGAGGGAGAGACTGGTGCAGTATAGGCACATAATCAAACCCTCACGTACGTCGTTCCCGGGCTGATCCTCGATTTGAGGGAGCTTGCTCTGTCGGGTCAACAGTACTTCAATTTGCTGTTATGCCTGATACTGGCCCTCCAAGAGTTGCGCAAGGGTTGTTGTAATCTGTTCCGAGGTCATAGAAGCTGCTGGTTGGGAGACCGGTGGGTCCTCCTGACCTGCTGGTGCAACAGTCTTATTACCCTTGTTTGGTGGCATGTTAATCAGTCACAGATTTATTTTTTGAGAAATCTGTTGTTTCCCACAGACGACATCGAACTGATGATGCCAAAATTTGGGTAAGAGAGCAAGAGGAAATAGACAAGTGAGTTTTATGTGGTTTGACCCTATTAATGAAGGAACCTACATCCATGTCGTGTGTTAAAGCACCTACACTATAATGGTGAATAGCCGGAGGTCTATGGTGAACCAACAATGGACTGGAGCTACCAGAGACGTGTACGAGTAAGTGAGCTACGATACAATGATAATTGATCGATCCCCTTCTATGAGGGCGAGGAATCTCTTTTATAGATACAAGAGACCACTCGTATATGGTAAGTAACCTGATTAGGCAATATAATCAAATAGGAATTGATTAACATAAATCATGGGAGTTTCCTAACCATAATAGGAAACAATCTTCTCCTTCCACTAGTCTTCTAGCCAAGATAGGAAACTATGTGGAGCCTTGTGGAATAAGTCACGAGACATGCCCGAGCTGCGCCAACCGTGGGGCAAGCCCTCGTCGTGCACCCGACCTATGGGTTCAAGCCGGACGGTCTTAGCTGAATAGCCTGGGATGGTCGCGTGGTGAGCGCCATTACTAGATGACCCGACACTCCTTGTTGAGGTGGCGGAGACTGACTTTGACTGGATATTTTTATATATATCAGTACCATTATTGTAAAAATAGTCACCAAATCATAGCTAACTTTTGGTGACATCCATACAGCTATTGTGGATGTAAATTAACAGAAGCCAAATAATTAATTGGCCAAACATAAAAAACACAATCGGTCATTATAATGATACCGAAAAAATTGAACAGCTCCTTAAGGGTGAGTTTCCGCAAGGAACATTGCTACAAAAATTATGGACCAAATTAAAATCAATCAGTCTCAGCAAAGCATGCCCTCCGAGCACTTCATCGTCGATTTCTTCATAAATAAAAGGGTCTATGGCTGAAACAAGATCATCCGGCCTATCAAGCTCTTCCTTTTCGGTCTCAAAAGAATTATAAGGATCGTTTAGTGGTTGCCCCCTGAGCGTTTTTTCTTCTTCATTATGGCTAGTGAGAGGCTCTTGAGCCAAAATAAAAAATTTTGGCCTATCACTAGCAATTATTTTTTCGTCTCCTTGCCCCCCGAGCAGTTTGGATGGCGTGGTGACCATTTGTTCGGTCTCTTCTCTCAGAGATGCCCATATTGCCAGGTTTTCTCTCACAGCCTCTTCAAGTTTGCTAGTGGCCTCCTTCACGCTTTCAAGAAGTCATTTAAATTTCTCTTGCCATCCATTGCATAGAAAATCATCTAGAGACATGAACGAATTTCCCTCAAGTGGTGGTTCATAACTCGAAGCTTTGAGGAGGCCGATTTCATGATTAAACAATCATATGTTAGCCTAAAAATGGTCTATCTCATTATAAAGATGACCGATTTCATTTCAATATCCATCGTATTGAGACAATAGATTTCTTCGCAAAGTTGGCTTATGGATTCAACCTACCAATGAATCTGGTCGGGTAGAACTGCAGTCATGCTTCCGTGAACATGATTCATCACTCGGCGAGGTCCTACTAGGTGTGCTAAAATGTTTGCTTATAGTTTGTGTGCATTCGTGTCAGAGCCAAATAGGCTCAGGTTGTACAAACTAATTTCCTAAACTTCTTGTGTAAGCGATACACAAGGCTTCAAGATCTGACTTCTAAAAGGTGATTGTGAAAAGTGAGTAGGAAAGTAACCTCACTTAAAGGTCCCTAGATAGTACTAAAGAGCACAAGTCTAGTGATGATGAGTTTACCAGGTAAACAATCACAAACAAGTAATAAAACATGTATTTTATTAAACGTGTCTAGAAAAATAACCACAAAAGAACTAAGGAACAAGACCAGAACATGCTCTGATTGTTCTAGAAATATTGAAATTAGTAAAGATAATAGAAAAAGGAACAGACCTATTGCTATGGACGCTGAGAGCTTAAGAACGCAACGTTGAGAACTTTGAATGTTGTTGAATGCTTTTTTGGATGCAATTTTTTGAGAGTAACGTGGAGCGCCTTGATTGGTTGGCCGGCTTGCATATTTTTAGAGGCATGGACTAATATAGATACGGCAAGTAGAAATCATCCATCATTATCTGGTATAAAATACCAGATTTATCTCCAAAACTTGATCTTGAACTAGGTCTGAATTATGGGTTCATTCGGCTTCCTTCCCTTGCAAGTAAAAAATATAAAGATATATTTATCGATCTCATATTATTATAATATTATCTGTCAAGATATTGAAATGTTATGTTGACATATTAGATAATATTTCACAAGATATACCATGTCTACAACTTCCTTATCATAGAATATTATTGAGAATTTGTAGGGATGATGACTTCCATTTTTAGCCAACCATATCTCCTCCAAGAGTGGCCAACTAATGCTTGCCAGCCAAATATGTACTGTCCCGGTGGAAAGAAGCCATGCCTAAACAAGGCTTAAGCCGGACTGATAAAGAATGACCATATTGAGCTTCTGCCGAAATCATTAGATACCAATCTAATGACCAACCACATGGCCTGGTTATTGAAGATGATGGTCCATCAGTTGACTTTATATATGAAGACTGAAGTTAAAAAAATGGCGGAATCTATGTTAGCCCGAACAGGGTAAAAGCCCAAATGGTTGGTTAGTCCAAATTGGTTATTATGTTGATTAAACGGCCCAACCAACTGATGGCCACCATAACCTTTTAAAGTAGCTGAGTAGAAAAAGCATGGCCAACTCATCATCATATAGGTGGCAGAATAATTTAATAGCCAAATAAAAAGGAGCTAGCCCGAATTGACTGGTGCCAGCCCGAATAGAAATGACAGTCAGCCCGATCCCAATATAGAATAGTTTAGAATTCATTTGGTCCAGCCTACTTTAAACCACTCATCTGGCGATTAATCATGCAATCGGGCTCTTAATCCGAATAAAAAATCTCAATCGGTCTTATGCAAATTTTGACCC
The DNA here is from genome assembly GCA_033977485.1 of Hydrangea macrophylla. Classification (NCBI taxonomy): domain Eukaryota; kingdom Viridiplantae; phylum Streptophyta; class Magnoliopsida; order Cornales; family Hydrangeaceae; genus Hydrangea; species Hydrangea macrophylla. The sequence goes on along the minus strand of CM066990.1, from coordinate 2,422,449 downwards.
AAAAAATGTATTTTTTGGGTGCAAACAATGGCCCCCTAGTTGTTTAAAAATGAGAAGAAAATTTTTGAAGAGCCAAACTGTTTTACTAGACCGATTTACCTTTTAGTTACCCAGATTTTGGACCGAATTGATTTTGTGTTCAAAGGACTAGCCACCTGTTGACTGCCATTATAACCATGCTTTCATTTTGAAGCTTTGACTTCATTAATCTGATCTAGACTTTACAATCCAAGGAAATAGCCACCACCTAGCACATGCTTATAATGATTACTTGGGCCCACCACATGCAAAATCACCAACCTCACATTAATGGACCATGTAGTATTTTTTTTTGTTCGGTCTTGTTTTAGTCCGTACAGTGTATTGACCGAATCAATATTTGAATTAGGTCTTCAATATATTTAAATTTCTCTCGCCATCCACCGCATAGAAAATCGTCTAGAGACATGAACGAATTTCCCTCAAGTGGTGGGTCATAAGCTTGACTCAAAGCTTTAAGGAGGCCGATTTCCGAATTAAAAATCATATGTCAGCCTCAAAATGGTCTATCTCATTATAAAGATGACCGATTTCATTCCAATATCCATCGTTGTTGAGACAATAGATTTCTTTGTGAAGTTGGCTTATTAATTCATCCCGCTAACGAATATGGTCGTGGTAGAACTGCAGCCATGCTTCTGTGAACATGATTCATTACTCGGCGAGGTCCCACCAATCGTGCCAAAATGTTTGCTTATAGTTTGTGTATGTGTGTGTGTGTGCCAGAGCCAAACGGGCTCTGGTTGTGCAAACTAATTTCCTAAACTGCTTGTGTGAGTGATACACAAGGCTTTAAGATCTGAGTTCTAAAAGGTGATTGTGAAAAGTAAGTAGGCAAGTAACCTCACTTAAAGGTCCCTAGACAGTACTAAAGCGCACAAGTCTAGTGATTATGAGTTTACCAAGTAAACAATCACAAACAAGTAATAAAACGTGTATTTTATTATACGTGTTTGGAAAAATAACCACAAAAAACAAAGGAACAAGACCAAAATAGGCTCGAATTGTTTGAGAAAGATTGAAAGCAGTAAAGACAATAATGAAAGGAACATACCAATTGCTATGGACACTGAGAGCTTAAGAACGCAAGGTTGAGCACTTTGAATGCTGTTGAATGCTTTTTTGGAAGCAATTTTTTTAGAATGATGTAGAGTGACTTGAATGGTTGGTCGGCCGGACTACGTATTTATAGCGGCCTGGACTGATATAGACACGGCAAGTAGAAATCTTCCATCATTATCTGGTATAAAATACCAGATTTATCTCAAAAACTTGATCTTGAACCTAGTCCAAATTATGGGTTCATTCGGCTTCCTTCCCTTGCAAGTAAAATATATATAAAGATATATATCTCATAATATTCTGATATTATCTGTCAAGATATATCTGCCAAGTAAATTATCTGATATTATCTCATAATATATTAAAATGTTATGTTGCCATTTTAGACAATATTTCACAAGATATATCATATCTACAACTTCCTTTATCACGGAATATTATTGAGAGTTTGTAGAGATGATGACTTCCATTTGTAGCCAATCATATCTCCTCCTAGATTTGCCAACTAATGCTTGCCAGCAAATGATGTATTGCCCCGGTGGAAAGAAGCAATGCCCAAACAAGGCTTAAGCCAGACTGATAAAGAATGACCATATTGAGCTTCGACCGAAATCATTAGATACCAATCTAATGACCGGCCACGTGGCCTGATAGTTGGAGATGATGGTGCATCAGTTGACTTTATATATGAAGACTGAAGTTAAACAAATGGCCTAATCTATGGTAGCCCGAACTGGGTAAAAGGCCAAATGGTTGGTCAGTCCGAATTGGTTATTTTGTTGATTAAATGGCCCAACCAACTGATGGCCCACCATAACCTTTTGAAGTAGCTAAGTAGAAAAGCATGGCCAACTCATCACGTAGGTGGCAGAATAATTTAATAGCCAAATAAAAAGGAGCTAGCCTGAATTGACTGGTGCCAGCCCGAATAGAAATGATAATCCGCCCGATCCCAATATAGAATAGTTTAGAATTCATTCGGTCCAGCCTACTTTAAACCACTCACCTGACCATTAATCATGCGATCGGACTCTTAATCCGAATAAAAAATCTCAATCGGTCTTATGCAAATTTTGACCCAAAAAATGTATTTTTTGGGCGCAAACAATGCCCCCCTGGTTGTTTAAAACTGACAAAAGAGAATTTTTGAAGAGCCATATTATTTTACCAGATTGATTTACCTTGTAGTTACCCAAATTTTGGACCGAATTCAAATAGATTGATTTCATGTTCAAAGGACTGGCTTTAACCTATTGGCTGCCATTAAAAGCATGCTTTCATTTGGAAGCTTTGACTTCATTAATTTGATCCAGACTTTGCAATCTAAGGAGATAGGCACCACCTAGCACATGCTTATAATGATTACTTGGGCTCACCATATGCAAAATCACCAACCTCACATGAATAGACCATGTAGCATTTTTTTTGGTTCGGTCTTGTTTCAGTCTGAATAGTGTATTGACCGAATCAATATTTGAATTCGGTCTTCAATATTTTTTTCAGCCTTTTTGTGTCACGCTCCGGACATCTTCGGTGATAATGCTAATTTGTAGGCGACCTTAACTATGCAATCCAGAGTCTTGAAAGGTCCAATATAGCACGATGAAAGCTTTTCTCTTTTCTGTTAGAATCTTACCACTCCTCTTACCAGATAAACTTTCAGTAAGACATAATCTCCTACGCAGGATTCTAGGTCCTTCTGGTGCTTGTCCACATAACTCTTCTATTGACTCTGGGCTACCTTAATCCTTTATCTAACGATGTTGATCTTTTCGTTAGTCTCTCGAACCATCTCAGGTCCCAAAAGCTTGGCTTCTCTAGTTTCTGCCTAACAAAGAGGTGAATGGCACGGTCTTTCGTAGAGTGCTTCGAATGGTGCCATTCTATTGCTCGAATGATAACTATTATTGTAGGCAAACTCGATGAGCAGCAAATGCGTCTCCCAACTGCTTTTGAAGTCGATTACGCATGCTCGCAGCATATCTTCCAGCACTTGACTAGTTCTTTCTGTTTGTGCATCAGTCTGGGGAAGGAAAGTAGAACTCAGTTTCAGTGACATCCCCATGGCTACTTGCAAAATTTCCCATAATCCGGCTACAAAACGTGAATCATGATCCAAATAATCGAAACAGACATGCTATACAATCAAACAATCTATTGTAGGTACAATCAGCTCATCTTCTCGACCGGGTACATCATGTTGTACGCATTGAAGTGCGCTGACTTTGTGAGTCGATCCACGACTACACAAATTGCATCATGGTTTTGTTGTGACCTTGGCAAACCTACAATGAAGTCCATGGAAATGTGCTCCTACTTCCATCCTGGTATCGACAATGGTTGTAAAAGTCCTGATGGCTTCTAATACTCGGCCTTGACTTGTTGGTAGGTGAAACCCTTCAAAATGTGCTCCGTAACGTCTCTCTTCATACCTTTCCACCAAAAACTTCTCTTCAGGTCCTTGTACATCTTCGTACTACACGGGTGAACTATCAACCTTGATCTGTGAGCTTTATTCATCACTTATTCTCTTAATCCATCATCCTTTGGCACACAAAGTCAGTCTCGACATCAGAGGCTTCCATCTTGCCAAATTTTTTACTCCTCTAGATTTTTGGCTATTACTTTCTCAAACCATTGCCGCAGTCCTTCGTTCTTCCTCTGAGCTTCGATAATGTGGCTAATAAGAGTCGATTCTATAACAATGCATCTATTATGCTTTCCTTCTTCTGAGCCTGCGGCTAGATTATCAAATTCTGCCAAGGTTTCTAATGCTTTCCACTCTCTAATCATAAAAGAAGCAAGTTTGTTATGGGGTTTCTTACTCAAAGCATCCGCGACTACATTCGCTTTACAGGGGTAGTATTGCAAAGTGAAGTCGTAATCTTTAAGCAATTCCATCTTGCATCGCTGCCTCAAATTCAGCTCCTTTTAAGAGAGTAAGTACTTGAGACTCTTATGATCAGAGAATAAATCAAACTTTTCTTCGAATAGATAATGCCTCCAGGTCTTGAGAGCAAAAAGAATGGCTACTAATTCCAGGTCATGCATTGGGTAATTCTTCAATATGGTAAGCATAAGCGCTGAAGTCAACCTAACCTTCAACTCTTAAAAGGCACATTAGTGCTTGTTTAACCAATCATACTTAGAATCTTTCTTAGTCAAGTTGGTTAATGGCGCGGCTATCTTTAAGAATGTTGTTACTCCCTGCAATTGATCAAATAGATCATCTATCCGAGGGAAGGGATACTTATTCTTGATCATGACCTTGTTTAACTCTCTATAGTCAATACAAAGTCAAAGCAATCCATCCTTTTTCATCATAAATAGCACTGGCGCTCCCTAGGGCGATGTGCTTGGTCGAACCACCAAATCCTCTAACTCTTGAACTTGCTTATTCAACTCTTGTATCTCCATCAGAGCCATCAGATATGGGGTCTTAGAGAATGACAACATTCTTGGTACCAACTCTATATAGGAGTCGATCTCCCTCTTGGGTGGTAGTTCAACGATATCTTGGAATACTTTTGGAAAATCATGGACCACAGGTATCTGGGCTATAGAAGTCTTGGCACTAGAACTCTCCATAGTGGCCAGATGAATATTCAGAAATGTGTCGCATGAGGGGTTACACTAAAAATAGAAGGGCTTGCTTCCAGGTACGGAGAATATGATCGACTTACTAGCACAGTCTAACTTAGCATGATACTTCGTAAGCTAGTCTGTACCCAAAATCATGTCGAATTCCCTCATCGATAGCACAATCAAATCCGCTAGAAGGATTTGATCCTCTAAGGTTAGAGTTCAGTCCTTGCACACCTTATTTAACGTAATCGTCACTCTTAAGGGAAAAATAGCATTAAGGATAGCCTTAAGCACCTGGGGTTCTAATCCCAGCCTCTGAACAACTCTAATAATGATAAATGAATTCATAGCTCCTGTATCAAACAATGCTCTAATCCGACTACCATGTAACATGAGCGTACCTTCCATATTCTACGGTACCTCTTCTTCATAACTGACCTCCTCTAGAATGATTGGATTGAGCTGGGCTTGAGTAGTCGCTTTGTAGTATTTACTTGGAGGTGATCGACAGTTCCTGGCAATGTGCCCTTTGCTTACCACAGTTGTAGCATATCATGTCAAGGCGGTTAGGCTTCTTCGAGCATCAGCAATCCTTAGAGAGATGTCATGGGATCCCATAATTGAAACACTCTCCAGTTTTAACTCTGGTGGTAGCAGGTGGTGTGACTATCTGGTTGCAAGGAAAGGTCGGTTGTGGCTTTCTCTCTCAATTCCAAGTCCTTTTTACCCCTGAAACATGAGCTGGGGGTTATGGCACAAACTTTCCTTTCATCAGGGGTCGACTCGTCGGTTGTTTTGGTGCTTGGCATCCATCAATTTCTAGTCTAGAAACTAGCCTGACTACCATCTCAAATGTCTGATTCAGATGACCCCTAGTCACGTGTCGGAGGCGTTGGTTTAGCGCTCGATAGTACCTCTTGATCTTCTTTTAAGGAGTGTCTACCTGGTGCTGGGAGAAATGAGATAGCCTCTCAAACTATGTAGTGTACTCACGCACAGTCATATTTCCCTGGACCAAATCTAAGTAGTCCCTTTCTTTTTGGTCTCTCTCTTCCTCAGGGAAGTACTCCAGAAACCCTTCTTGAAAGGGCATGCATGACATCCTCTCTGACACTTCAGCTCCCATCGTGGATTTCTTAGCCTTCCACTAGTCATCATCAGCACAGGTGAGCTGGAATGTCGCTAGACGCTGCTTATATTCCTCCTCATCGCATCACATCCTCTTGAATATACTATCCATGTTCCTCACCCACTTCTTGGCTTGCCACGCTTCATCAGTCCCATCAAATGTATCTGGGTAGAGAGCTCTGAATCGCTCTAGTATCTTGTCTCCGGTGATTGACGGTCGTGGTATAGCTTGATGGTTGTTACAGCAATTGTTGTTATTGTTATTGCAGTTTCCTTGATGATCATCACTGATATACTCTATGCATTTCAGAAACGCTTTAAAAACTCCAGTAGGATCCATGTTTTCAGGAACAGGGGACCTTCCCTATCGTTTCCTTGTATTTCTTGCCCCATCAGCCATGAAGACCTACACAACCATCTCATTGTTACTTACTAAACCTCAAGGCAATATGCAATGCACATAATGCAAATGAATCAGCATCTAAAGTGATGAGCATAAGTAACTAGTACAAATGGGTACTCAGGGATGATAATAAGCAAAAGCACACTACTCATGTACATAGTCAAAAATATTTACAATATGGTATGGTTAGGGTATTTACATCACTTCTACATATACCAGTACCTTTAAAAAACATATACAACATATACACCAAAAGAGAGTGGGCTACATGCCCTGATAAACAAAAATAAGAGATCCAGATCCTAGGGATCTGATCCCTAAAAGACCTTATCATTTGACTCGAGTGGAGGTGGCTCATCAGTTGGAATGTCCATCTCTTTCGGTAGAATCCATTCTGGCCACAAATCCAACTCCTCAACCATCTCAGGGATCAGTCATCCTCTGACTGCATATCTGCTCTTGCACATCTATTAGTATCTATCCTCCATCAACAACGTGCTGCGGTAGAGTCGGTCCTATAGCAAAACCTTGAGGTACCAGATTACCTAAAACTCCTCACCATCACCATCGTCATTCATGGGATCAATCCTTCCATCCTCACCATCATCCTCGTCCTCATCGAGGTCCTCCTCTGGCTTTTCCTCCTGATCATCGTCATTATCATCCTTATGATCCTCCTTATCCTCAGGCTCATCATCAGAATCACCCTCATGCTCATCCTCTTCTCCCTCATCATCCTCTCTATGCTTATCTCCATCATCGTCTCCATCCCCTTCAACCTCTATAGCATCATCGCCGCCCTCCTCAGGCTCCATCTCTAATTCCTTGAGATCCTCATCATCATCGTCCTTATGATCTGCATCCTCTTGAGCATCCTCCTTAACTGAAGCTGTTGGCAATTTAATAGGCTCTTCATGCAGGAAAATGAATATGTCTGGCTGGATTTGAGGCTCTAGCTTTGTGACTAGAGCTGGTGCTAGAATTGGAGGCCACAGTGCTGCTGATGCCTGTGTTGGATCTACTAAGATAGCCTGTAGCTTGGCGGTGTAAATGTCTTCATCGTCGAATATCATCTGGCCCATCTCTATATAAATAAGCTCTATAGTATGCGCATGATGCTTAGCCCCTATACGATTCTTGTCCAGGTGCAATAGTCCATCTACGCGCATCAAATGCCATAGGTACTCCTCCAACCACTCCTGGGCTCTTATTCGGATACACTATCGATAAAACATGGGATCAACTACCTCAACTCTGCCAGCATAAATGATGTATCCTCCCAGCTTGTCCTCTACATACATTAAGTCCATGATCTAAAGAGAAACTAACTTAAGTCAGTACTAGTTGCAAGGTATCTTAAGGCTCACAAATGTGTAGGTCAATTAATGAGCACGACTAAACATAGGGCTCGGATACCAAAAATCCATATCACACCCCAGCGTAGCAAAGTAGGGAAAAATTGAAATTTCTACCTTTGGACCCGTGGATATGTGATTGCTTTGAGAATCATGTACTTGTCCAAACAAGAAAGAACTAAGATAAAAGTAATAAACAAATAGCATGCTAGTTCTAGGTTTACATAACATTAAATATCAGAGTCTTAAAATCCATTTAGTACAACCACAGAAAGGAAAGAAAGAAACATTGTCTTTGGCATAAGCCCTACATCAAATATAAACATGGTCAACATCTAGTGCCTCCAAATACTAACAAAAGGTAATAAATAAAAGCCTTCAGCCTCCGTTCCCTAGCTCGCGAAGCCATAGCCTTCTTCGGTGTACTCCTCTTTTGGGTATTCAACCTCTGCAATATCTGGACGTTTGATTATCCAGGACATGAAAGTCGTCAGCTTTACTATAAGCTGAGTGAGTAAACCTACTACACTGAACAGGCTCAGAAAATGCTTGTTAATCCATTTTAGAAGTAAACGTTCAATTATCTCTTCTTTTGTGAAAATATGTCTATAAATCTAGATTATTCTAATCTCAAGGTAATTCGTACATTTGGGAAACATTTAATGAAAGTACTCGGATCTTTGAAACACAACTGACATCGATTAACTGATCACTTTGGACTATTGGTCCAATCTTTACAAACTCAACACTTTACTTTAAACCACAAGTTCAATCTTTACAACTCGACTCTTTGGATCACCGATCCAATCTTTGGACTATATGCCCAATCTTTCACAAACACGTCTCTTTGCATGCTTCAGGCACAAGTGCCATTAGCCTAGAATATCATAGCCAACATGGCCTACGGGTTACCCTTTCATCATCTTTAGCCCAACTAGCCACTTTATATCTCTTGTCATCTTTAGCCTAACTGGCCACTTGCTTGACATCTTAGCCCAATTGGCCTCATTGCTAAGTAACCGCATCTTATCCCATTTAGCCTTGGTTAACTTGTCATCATAGCCCTAAATGTCCTACTTACTTGACATCTGAGCCCAAATGGCCTGTTAACCATCTCAATGCAACTGCCTTGATAGTATCGACAAGGAACTACAATCGCTCTTGCCACCCTGGCATCTATAACAAACAGTACCGCTGATGTCTGATTATTCTTGCCACCATTGCTCTTATGGCCATAATCACACTCATTACTCTTTTACAAACCAAACACAGGAACCAAACCGACAGATACGATCGTCTTGTTATATTCTTGCTATCGCAACTTACGCATCATCAACTAACGCGTGTAGTACAAGTCGCTTATGTGCATTATTCTCAAATTATCGTACTTAAGTACGTCTCGTATTATTTTTGGAGTTTAGGTATCTCACACATATGCGTCTACTAGTTCAATTCATCCTTTACTTACCATATAAATCATGTTCTTTATCTTGCCTTCATAAATTTCTAGAATCCTTCTTCTATTATTATATAAGTAATCCTATATTAAGATACTACTCAACCACCATGATGTATAATGTCTACATAGCACATGCAAGCATATATATAAAGAACAACCCAAGGTATAACTTTTACGGCTCATAGTACAACCAACATATTATGGATCAACATAACATTAACATGTAACACTAATCTTTTACATACTACTAGACTCAAGCGCTCGCGCCTCTCAAGTGCTCAGGCCTGCCCTGTTTGTTGGGCTCGAGTGCTCGTGCTTAGTTCCAGCACTCGGGTTTAGTAGTTCAGAATAGTGATAGTTTTAGCAACTCAAAATCCAAGCTTTGATACAAAAATGCAAAAAAAACGTCCATATATAGATAAATACAGATAAAAGGGCTGGCATTACATCTTGATTGTACCATTATTATAAAAATAGCCACCAAATCACAACTAACTTTTGGTGACATCAACACAGCCATTGTGGATGTAAATTAACAAAAGCCAAATAATTAATTGGCCTAACATAAAAAACACAATCGGTCATTATAATGAGACCGAAGAAATTAAACAACTCCATAAGGGTCATTATAATGAGACCGAAAAAATTGAACGTCTTTCAAAGACTTTTTTACATTTCAGTCAACAGTTCGGATTCAGTTTCTAAGTAACCTCTCTTGTTTATATGATTTCTCTCAATCTGCAATTTTAATATTGATTTGGCTTTTTGATATGTGTTCTACACACAGTAGGGATGATCTCCATAAAATTTCATGAATTAAAAACATCCCTAACCTCACTTTCCATTTTTACAAAATCAGTTCACTATTTTGTCCACTATTCACAGTAAGCATGTTTTTCTTTCATTCTTTTATTGTGCATTCCAAATTAACTCATATCTTAGGAAGTCGTTCATACCACTTTCGTAATATCCTAGAATAACATTCTTCATGCATTCATGCATATTCTAGACTTCTAAATCACTTTAGAAAATCCCATGAACATAAACACACTACTACTTTGCACATTCTAAGATCACATATTGCATTTATGCAAGTTTGGAGTTCTTGTGACTCCTAATCTAAGAAGATTATGAGGAATGAAGTTGATCACACTTTCATGCTTCCCCTCGAACACAACATCCTGTCTCATCTGTCTCGGGGATTGAGAGATCTTTTTTCTCAAGAATCAACATGCATACATTCTAGCTTGCTAAGCACATTTTGTTTTTATTTGATTATTTGTTTCAACGGCTTTAGATTAGAAAAAACTTGATTACTTAATATGTGGTTAGACGATTTTTCCTAAATTTATTTAATGTGATCTTTCACTTTGTACTGTATGATACTTGGCTTAGATCTTTTTAATGATATCTTATCTTTTGATCTTTCATTTCAAGATTCTTATGCAATGTAATATACTTATCATAATATTAATTGTCTAACCAATCATAGTATAAGATGATTATTTGGATGCTAATTAAGGCTCGTCGAAAGACGAGGCGAGTTGAGGGTGTTTTAGTCTTTACGAAGGCTCCTTCTTCTCTTGTACGAGACCCTGAGCCAAGTTCTTTGGTTTTGAAGGGCTATTGCCCTTCATCCGTTTGGGTGAGTGTGGATACCGGGATTCCACCGCTTCTCTCTTGTTTGAGATTGTTTTGAAATTGATTTGAATCAAGGAAAGAAAACGAAAGGTCTGTTGAAAACAGATACAGAGTCGCCACTTGGTCTTTAAGGAACCAAGAAACCTAATTTTGACTCACCCAAGCGGATAAGGGCACCGGCCCTTCATAACCAAAGAACTTGGTTCGGGGTTTTGGTACGAGAGAGGAAGGAGCCTTTGTCGCGACTAAAACACCCTCAACTCGCCCCGTCTTTCGACGGGCCTCAATTAGCATCCAAATAATCATCTTATACTATGTATGGTTCGACAAATAATACTATGATAGTATATTACATCACATAAGGAGATTTGAAATTGGAAGATCAAAATATAAGATATCATTCATAAGATCTAGGCCAAATATCATGCAATGTAAAGTGAAAGATCACACAAATAAACCTAGGAAAGATCGTCTAATCATGTATCAAATAATCAAGACTTCCTAATCTAAAGGGGGACATGAATTGTTATTGAAACAAATAAGCAAAGAAATCAAAATATGCTTAGCAAGGCTAGAATGATGCATGTTAATCTTTGAGAAAAGAAGATCTCTCAATCCCCGGGACGGATGAGAAAGGATGATTAGATCAAAGGGGAAGCATGAATATGTGATCAAGTTCATTCCTTATAATCTTCTTGGATTAAGAGTTACAAAAACCCCAAATCTTGCATGAATGCAATGTATGTATCTAAAATGTGCAAAGGTTGTAGTGTGTTTTGTGTACATGGATTTCTAGAATGACTTAGAAGTCTAAAATGTGCATGAATGAAGGGATTAAATCAACATGGGATATATACAAATGTAGTATGAACTACTTCCTAAGATGTGAGCTAATTTGGAATGCATATGAGCATCAAATCAAAGAATAAAAGTTGAGATGTGCTTGCTGTGAATAGTGGACAGACTGCATGTGTTACTTTGCAACATTATAATGGGAGGTCAAACGTGCCTAGAAAAATGTGAGAAAAACCTGAGATCATTCTAATTGTGTCTAGAAAATAACCCAAAAAGCCAAACATCAATAGCTATCACAGATTAAAAGAAAAAAATCAGAATGTACACATGACTCAGAAACAAAAGCTGTACTGTTGACTGATTTTGTATGATTTTTCATAAATCAAAGAAAAGGTTTATGATGACCCATTATATACCAAAAGTTTCCTAAGACACCCAAGTTTTATAAAAAAAAATAGAAAAGATATATGTACAGTGATGAAAATATCCAGAATAAGTGCAAGAAGTTGGGTGAACATTCTGTGAGAACAGAGGCAGATTATAAATATGAACTTCTTACATCCAAAACAAATACTTTCACATCTCTATAATTGATGGGAAAAATTAGGGACGAACTATGATGTATTAGGAAGGTTTTCCAAGTGGTTTCATCATCATAACTTGAGTATTTAATTCAAAACAAATCTTTGAATCTGAACAGCTCACTGTTTTGGGTCATGGTTTTGGAAATTTTAGGGAAAACAAAGTTTTGTTTCTTGAAACCAAATTAGAGGGATTGAGAGGGGTTTTGAAATAGATGTTTTGAAAACATATTTTCAACACTCAATAAGGTTTATGACCACTTAGAATACCAACATCAAACTCATCATTAAGAATCTCCAAGATTGTTGGAGAGATTTATTTTTATTTTTAAACATAACTTCAATACATTTCAAGAATACCTTGGAAGTATTGAGGTTATGATCATCATCTATCAAACATGTTTTTGAGGTCAAGAGCTACTATCCATAAGGATTCACTCACCCCAAACTTCATGTCATCACTTAGATGATGATGAACTAGTAAGTAAATAAAGAAAAGAAAAAGAAATGAGATAAGGAGAGATGAACATATATATAATCAAAGCAAGTAAATAGTAATCAATAGATGATAATCAATGTGATTTTGGACTTGTAGCTTGGTGTTTCACTCATAGATTTTGACATTTGGACATGGAAGTAGCTTCCTAACTCAAGAATGCTCAAGAATGGTGATTGGGGGTGTTTGGAATGTGAAGTATATAGAAGGATAGTGGAAGAAAACAAGATTAAAACTCACTTTCTTTATGGAAAATCAATGGGAGATGCTCCCTTTCTCTCTTCTAAACCTATCTCTATCTCTTTTCTTCTCTACAACTTTTCAAGCTTTTCACTTGGCCCCCCCAAAATGAAGAGCAATGGGGGGTTTAAATAGGCCAATTTGGGGTGGTTTTGGGATTTTAGAAGTACTCCCATTGGTCCCAAACAACTGTGAACATAAAACTATGTCGTTTTGGCTTTCAATTAATCAAATTGGACCCCCAAAAAAATTACAAAAATGGACTCTGCGAGGTTTGAGTGCCGCGGCGGCACTGGGCCAGTGCCGCGGCGGCAGTGCTCCTCAGAAGCCCAGAAAATTACGTTTAGGCCCCCAGAGGTTCCGGTATTCGCGAAAAGGCCCTATTTCGTCCGAAATTCACAGAAAATGCATACGAACTCCAAATTGAGGTTGTGATATACCGTTGGAAAGGTAATGGAGTCTACTTTACATAAAAAATAGTTTGGGGATAGGTCACTTTGAAAAGTTTTGCGGTATTCGCGATAAAAGCTGATTTGATCGCCTTTTCCACCTTCGGAAATTCAAAATAAATTCGTTTTAAATCCAGGAATTATGTGCGATATACCGTTGGAAAGCTATTGACCTCTAGTATCCATGAAAAATATTTGAAAATTGTTTCGGTGCCCCGATTCCGAAGTCAAATCTTGGTCAAACTGGTCAAACTTGGGATTCCCGGGAAGTTCTGGGAACCTCTGGGAGCTCCCAGGAGCTGATGTTTTCACTCGATTTTCTTTTGGAACTTGTTTTAATACTTTTCTCATGATTTAAAATGATTCTGGTGAATTCGGACGATTTCGGTCAAACTTGGTCAAACTTGGTCAAACCTGGTCAAACCTTGGTCAAACCTAGTCAAACCTTGGTCAAACCGGTCAACGGGGACTTTCCGGGAACTTCCGGGACTTCCGGGGGTCTCTGGGAGCTGACGATTTCTTCCGGTTTTATTTAAAAACTTATTTTATCACTTTTCTTACGACGTAGTATGTTTTCAGAACTTTGGGACCAAATCTGGGAGTTTTCGGGCTTTCAGGGGCATTTTGGTCATTCTGAGCATTCTGAGAGATAGAGCTGACTTCCGAGAGTCCTTTTGAGTCTTTTACGATCATTGTGAACCACCAAGCTATGGGTCTCCTAAATCTGATAGCCGACAAAATGGGGTGTCTACAGTTTGCCCCTCTTTGGCATGAACTTGCGAGGCAACGCATGTCGCAAGCGAGTGCCAAAGTTTTGAAGAGACAGGACTTTTGGAGGCTATAGATTTAGGATAAAAGCGTTGCAAAAGATGCAATGATGCTGAGGCTAGTGCTGGTCGTGCTCTGCGTGAGCTGCCTACGTATCCCGAGAGGAATCAGACCAGGACGTAGTTCGGAGCTCAAAGGAATAAATCACACATGCACATACACAACAATCAGGCGGATGCTATGCAATAAGAGTGATATGCAATGCATGGATGTGATATGAATTGTGTCATGAGTCCTATCATGTCTAGTGTTATGACCCTAGTATGAGCAAGTGCTGTGGGGTGTGCCACCCCGAGTGGGCTGGTGTTATGCTAGTGTTTGTGACTGTGATGACTCGGATAAGGACATCAAGGTTTAGAAGACTCTGGGTCTAGGGGCAAACTTCTGGACTTTAGGAAGTGTGCTTTGTAAGCAAAACGGATCAGACGCGGAGTCCTGACAGTTTGAGGAAACCAGAGTGAGAAAGCTCAAGAGCGACAAGTGAGAAAGCTCATAATAAGTGAAGAAGCTCATGATCTTGGATAAAGGAGTGAGGAAGCTCACGATAAGTGAGAAAGCTCACGATAAGTGACAGGCAAGGAAGCTCACAATAATCAATAGGTAGGTGAGGGGGACTCATGATTTTGGACAAATGAGTGATGAAGCTCACAATAAGTAAGGAGCTCACGATGTGAGAAAGCTCACGATGAGTGAGGAAGCTCACAAGAATTGAGCGGTGAGGAAGCTCATGATTTTGGACAGAGGAGTTAGGAAGCTCACGACAAGTGAGGAAGCTTATAATTTTAGACGAAGGAGTGAGGAAGCTCACGATAATTGAGTTGGTGAGGAAGTTCATGATATTTGTTTGGACACGGGTCCTTGAATTGCGAATAGACAGTGCTTGCCCTGGGAATCGGGGTGATTTGACTGCAAGTGATTTTTTTTAATTGCTGGCCGATCCATATGATTACAAAGTTCGAAGAATTGGTTCGGACTTCTGTTATCTTCTGCTGAAGATGGTAGGGGACTCTCTGAGAATCTCTCTAAAATGATTGATAGATGTGGAAGTTCTACCCGAACCTAAAGGGTTTATAATGAAAGATTTGCCTCAATCTTGAGGGCTGGTGATGAAGGATTTGCCTCAATCTAGAGGGCTGGTGATGGAGGATTTGCCTCAATCTAGAGGGCGGATGATGAAGGGTTTGCCTCAATCTAAAGGGCTGGTGATGAAGAATTTGCCTCAATCTAGAGGGCTGATGATGAAGAATTTGCCTCAATCTAGAGGGCTGATGACGAAAGGTTTGCCTCAATCTAGAGGGCTGGTGATGAAGGATTTGCCTCAATCTAGAGGGCTGGTGATGGAGGATTTGCCTCAATCTAGAGGGCTGGTGATGAAGGGTTTGCCTCAATCTAGAGGGCGGATGGTGAAGGGTTTGCCTCAATCTAGAGGGCTGATGAAGAAGGATTTGCCTCAATCTAGAGGGCTGGTGATGAAGGATTTGCCTCAATCTAGAGGGCTGATGATGAAGGATTTGCCTCAATCTAGAGGGTTGGTGATGAAGGATTTGCCTCAATCTAGAGGGCAGGTGATGAAGGGTTTGCCTCAATCTAGAGGGCGGATGGTGAAGGGTTTGCCTCAATCTAGAGGGCTGATGAAGAAGGATTTGCCTCAATCTAGAGGGCGGGTGAATGAACAAATCGTGATGACGAGTCGATATTATGACTGTCATGGATTGCACTGACGATGTACGAATCGATATGACGAGTCGACAGTGAACTACTGTGACTATCCTAGATTGAACTGACGATGTACTAATCGAGAAGGCGAGTCGACAGTGAACTACTGTGACTATCCTAGATTGAACTGACGATGTACGAATCGATATGACGAGTCGACAGTGAACTACTGTGACTGTCGTGGATTGAATCAATGGTTGGACTAACCTTGATTAGAAGAACTGTTGAATTGATATGCTTGCTGGGGATTGCATCTACTTGAGGGGGTGAAGTGACTCTGCTAGGGATGAATGTGGTTTCTTTTGTGGTCTTGGCTGAGATGGGCCACTGGAATGGATAATGCACTCTACTAGGAAGAAGGAAATACGCCCGTTGAATGGGAGTCAAGGTATCATTCTATTTGTGATGAGGGATACGGAGATGGTCTGCGGCAGTTAAGGTTTTGATTTTGAAGGAGGAGGGTGATCAACTACCACTCATGGACTTATGTTGGATAAATGAAAGAAGATCATCAACAGCCACTCATGGACTTATGTTGCATGAGCGAAGGAAGACAGTCAACAGCCACTTTATGTTGCTAGGAGAAAGGAAGATCATCAACAGCCAGTTATGGACTTATGTTGCATGAAGAAAGACAAAAGATCAACAGCCACTCATGGACTTATGTTGCATGAAGAAAGACGAAAGATCAACAGCCACTCATGGACTTATGTTGCTAGGAGAAAGGAAGATCATCAACAGCCGCTCATGGACTTATGTTGCATGAAAGATGAAAGATCAACAGCCACTCATGGACTTATGTTGCTCGGATGAAAGAAGATCATCAACAGCCACTCATGGACTTATGTTGCATGAAGAAATAAGATCAACAGCCACTCATGGACTTATGTTGCTTGGAGAAATGAAGATCATCAACAGCCACTCATGGACTTATGTTGTATGAAGAAATATGAAAGATCAACAGCCACTCATGGACTTATGTTGCTAGAAGATAATGGTTAACTTTTGGCAGTTTGGAAAGGGATGAAATCTTCCCCAAGTTTTGACGCTTCTTACGCTGACGCCTTGACCAGTGCAATAATGGTGTTTGGTACTCCTGCTTGTATTGGCATGCTCTTTATAACTTGATTTGAAAATTTTATTAGTCACTTTTGATTTACACATTTGAGACTACAACAGACTCAAAAACTTGACAGACATTGACGCACGAGGACGACACATTTGACACCAAAATGAAACAAGGTCGACTTGCCAAAACTTAATGTGCTTTTGTCATAAATGATGTACCATTTCTCTTTTGTGTTTACTTCTCTCCTTAACGTGGCATCACTTTGATGGTGAATCTTATTTTTGAAAATTCCTCCCTACTGATCTAATCAATTTCTTTGCTTCTCTCAAGATGTGCTTTGAATTAGTGCCTTAGCTTATGGAATGAAAGACGCTCCATTTCCATCTGTTCAAGACAATGTTCTTGAAGGCTTACCATTGGTGTATAGGGATCAGGTGGCAAACGAAGTTTGCCCCTAGTTTGAAGGGCATGAAGTGGGATCGGTAGGCAAACGAGGCAAATGACCGAAGTTTGCCCCTAGTTTGGAGGAAGGTTCACTGGAGGTTTTGGGCAAACGAGGTAGGTGACCGAAGTTTGCCCCTTGTGTGAAGGGTAGATAGTAAAAGTCAGGCAAACGAGGCGGGTAGCCGAAGTTTGCCCCTAGTGTGGAAGGTGATTTTCTGGTTTGAGGCATGGACCGTGACTTTAATCTCTCAAATGCTCATAACTTTTGCCTAGGCACCAGTGAGGTGACCTAGCAAGCTCTTTTCTCTCTTTTGTTATTGCTCACCTTGGATTTAACTCTAATTTTTGCCTAGGCGTCCTTTCGGATTTTCGACCTAGCGAGCCATCCTTCTTTTTTTCTTTTTCGAAAGTCTGCCTACGTACCCCCAAGTGGGGATCAGGTTCAACGTAGTTCGGGCATGGTTGGGAAGAAGCGGGTTGATTTTTGGGTAGGTGGGGTGACCGAACCGATGCGGTTGCCTACGTATCCCCGAGTGGGAATCAGGTCGAGCGTAGTTCAAGGCAAGGCTTGAAAGCAAAGGTTATTTTGTTGGTGGAGCGACCGAACCGATGTGGTTGCCTACGTATCCCCGAGCGGGAATCAGGTCGAGCGTAGTTCAAGGCAAGGCTTGAAAGCAAAGGTTATTTTGTTGGTGGAGCGACCGAACCGATGTGGTTGCCTACGTATCCCCGAGCGGGAATCAGGTCGAGCGTAGTTCAAGGCATGGCTTGAAACAAGGGGTTTGAGGTATGAGGGTTTTTCAAACCAATCGTCAAAGAAGTTCAAACTTGAGCCACTTATGGTAGCATTGAATAAAAGAATTCAGTTTCAATCTCCCTTTCTTTTCTTTTTCTTTTTCTTTTTGTTTTGTTTTGAGGATTGATCCTTTTCACTTAGCCAGTCAATTTTGCTTTTTAATGTAGTCGATTCTTGTGAGATCTTTCAATCGCAATCTCAGAATTCCAGAATGTGCATGTCAGCTCTCGGAATTTATTTGTGGTCATTCCGTGCCTTTTGAAACGTGGTCTTGGCACGTTCTTAAGATGTATCCTGAAGCGTATGATTATCTCATTTGTTTCATCAAAATTTCTCCAACATTTTGACTGGCTAGGGTCAGATTTTGGAAATCAACACCTTTTTCAGCTCTAACTTTTGCCTAGGTGCCCTTTCGGGTTTTCAACCTAGCGAGCTTTTTCTTTTCTTTTCTTTTCTTTTTTTTTTTTTCTTTTTTTTGTGAAAGTGGAGATGAAACTCACTGGAATGTTTGGCTACCATCAAGGGCTAAGTTTGCATTGCTTTCAATCGGACAGATTGTGTGGCTCCCAATTGGATTGGGCTTAAGGCTTCGAAATGGTGGGAAAGGGTGTTGGGCAAGCCCCAAGTCAGTTCCAAGTATGTCTTTTCAAGATTGAGACAAGAGCATCTTTGCATTCTTAAAGTAAGACTATTCAATTCTAGCTCTTCATCAGTGTCAGTGCAAAATTGACTTTGACCTTTCAGGATTTTCTATTTGAGTTAAAAATAAAGAAAACTATTTTTTTTTTTAGCATAGTAATATCCATGGTAATTTGAAAAGTGACACTTCAGTTCAACGATTCATGCATCTATGACTGGGCACATCAGATTAGGCAAAATGAGACTTCATTCCATCAGTAGAGAAGGATTACAGACTCATTAACAACTTGATGACAAACAGACTCAACCACAAGACTAAACTTGAAATAGACAAAACACACAACAGACTCGACTGGACTCGACCCGGTCTCAAATGGAATGTCACAGTGACTCACTTATTCTTTTTATTATTTTTTTTTTTAAAAAGAGCATCTTCATTTGGCTCTCTAGCAAGAGCTCCAAACACCATCACTTCACCGGCGCAGGTTCCTCAGCGAAGGGGATCATTTGAACAGGTAAGCCAGGGGCTTTAGGTTCGATGAAGCTGACACTTTGGTTGATATAGGGTTGGATGGGCGATGGCTCGATGATTTTTTGATCGAGGAGGTCTTGGATATCATGGTGAAGGCGCACGCAGCTATCGGTGTCATGGCCTGGGCCTTGGTGGTAGGCACAAATTTTGGACAGGTCACAACTAGGCGGAGGGATGTCAGCACAAGGCTGAAGGAGTCGGAGGTGCCCCTTTTTGATGAGGTTATCAAGGATAACGGACAATGGCATACCCAAGTTGGTGAAGGTTCTTGGGTTGCGGGTTTTGTTAGACTTTGAGTTCAAGTGGGTCCTTGGAGTGGCTCTTGGATTTGGATATGGACTAGGATTACCAAGGCTAAAGTGTGGGTTTGGATACAAGTAGAGATTCGGATGTGGAAACGGGCTTGGATAGATGGCGTTGGGCAACCCATACTTCCCTTTATCGATGCTCTGCACCATCTTCTCGAATCGGCTTATCCTTAAACTTAGTTGTTCAACAGTGGTTTGTAGTTTGTCCACTTTCCCCTCCAGAGCTTGGTAGGCCATTGGCGAGTTTATGATAGCCTGGGCTAGCCCACGATTGAGACAATGAATTTGGGAAGGTACAGAGGTGTC
The DNA here is from genome assembly GCA_033977485.1 of Hydrangea macrophylla. NCBI lineage: Eukaryota > Viridiplantae > Streptophyta > Magnoliopsida > Cornales > Hydrangeaceae > Hydrangea > Hydrangea macrophylla. Next base: position 2,402,578 of record CM066990.1, on the reverse strand, counting down.
CTTACCCGGGGTTATGTTTTCTGCAAATAGAAGTAAAAGCCCAAATTAACAGAGGCACAAAATACTTTTTATGGACTCCTAGCGGGAGGGGATGATCAGAATTTTGAAGGATTTAATGATGCAAACCAAGGACGGTTGCTGTAAGTTTATGACTTTTGTACAATGATCTAGATGGGTGAGGATAATGATACGTATGCATTTGATGTGTGGAGACTGACATGTGTGAGACTGACAAGATGCGTGTGCATGTAGATTGACACGAATCGTGTATGCGTATGAGACAAGCATGCGGATGCAAGCCCTAATCTATATGATGCTCCTATTTCTAACAGATAACAGCTAAACAAATAAGGTCCTAGCCATACAGAGTGTGCTAACCTTACTTTCCAGTGTGATCACCAAGGGATAACAGGGATTTCCGGGATACTTCGGGAATTTTAGACAGAGTTTCTGGGAAAAATAGGGATTTGGAAGATTCGGAGAAATTTCTAGAAGTCATTTGAGTTTCTAGGAGAAATAGAGATTTCTGATTGATTTGGGCTGAGCTTCTAGGAGAAATTGGGAAATCCGGACACAGTTCCTGGTATTTCTGGGCAATTTGAGCGGGGTATCTGGGAAAAGCTGGTTAACACAGTTATATCTGGGATATCCGGACAGAGTTTCTGGGAGAAACTGGTTAATATGGTTATAGTTGGGATATCCGGACAGAGTTTCTGGGAGAAACTGGTAAGTATGGTTATATCTGGGATATCTGGACAGAGTTTCTGGGAGAAACTGGTAAGTATGACGGGAATAGGTGATGATGGTGATCATACTGTCTAGCAAGTTTTCATACTCCTATGACTTAGGACCAACAAACAAGGTTTGCGGTGTATATCTTTGTGAGCGTGGAGCAGACATCTTTGTCATGGTGCCTAGGCAGGTCAACTCAATGTGATCACATGTGAGTGATTGCCTTGGGAATCATAAGAAAGAGGTTACTGCCTCATGCCACATAAGCATCTACACCGCACAGGTAATCCCACCAGGGCATACAGCAGTTATATCACATTATCCTATCTGAAAAGATAAATCAACAGCCCTATGAAAGGTTCTACAGGAATCTATATGCAAAGGCTGGGTTTAGTCAAAGAGGGTCCGTTGACGAGAGTTCCAATATACCGTCAGGGAGACAGTACGGAGGTTTTTACTCTTTTTGACATACCTTGGAAGGTACAGTATCAACGGTGACTTGTGCCCTGGCACAGCAAGACCTGAACAATGTCAGCGCCGCGTTTCAGACACAGTCAGAGGGGGGGAAATGCAAGAGTGCAATGCGGTGAACGAGACACAGTAAAAAGATGATTTTAAGGATGCTTCTTATGAGTCAAACCTCTGTATTATTTTGTTTTGAAAATAAATATCCCCAGCAGAGTCGCCAGATTGTGGATACCGGGATTCCACCGCTTCTCTCTTGTTTGAGATTGTTTTGAAATTGATTTGAATCAAGGAAAGAAAACGAAAGGTCTGTTGAAAACAGATACAGAGTCGCCACTTGGTCTTTAAGGAACCAAGAAACCTAATTTTGACTCACCCAAGCGGATAAGGGCACCGGCCCTTCATAACCAAAGAACTTGGTTCGGGGTTTTGGTACGAGAGAGGAAGGAGCCTTTGTCGCGACTAAAACACCCTCAACTCGCCCCGTCTTTCGACGGGCCTCAATTAGCATCCAAATAATCATCTTATACTATGTATGGTTCGACAAATAATACTATGATAGTATATTACATCACATAAGGAGATTTGAAATTGGAAGATCAAAATATAAGATATCATTCATAAGATCTAGGCCAAATATCATGCAATGTAAAGTGAAAGATCACACAAATAAACCTAGGAAAGATCGTCTAATCATGTATCAAATAATCAAGACTTCCTAATCTAAAGGGGGACATGAATTGTTATTGAAACAAATAAGCAAAGAAATCAAAATATGCTTAGCAAGGCTAGAATGATGCATGTTAATCTTTGAGAAAAGAAGATCTCTCAATCCCCGGGACGGATGAGAAAGGATGATTAGATCAAAGGGGAAGCATGAATATGTGATCAAGTTCATTCCTTATAATCTTCTTGGATTAAGAGTTACAAAAACCCCAAATCTTGCATGAATGCAATGTATGTATCTAAAATGTGCAAAGGTTGTAGTGTGTTTTGTGTACATGGATTTCTAGAATGACTTAGAAGTCTAAAATGTGCATGAATGAAGGGATTAAATCAACATGGGATATATACAAATGTAGTATGAACTACTTCCTAAGATGTGAGCTAATTTGGAATGCATATGAGCATCAAATCAAAGAATAAAAGTTGAGATGTGCTTGCTGTGAATAGTGGACAGACTGCATGTGTTACTTTGCAACATTATAATGGGAGGTCAAACGTGCCTAGAAAAATGTGAGAAAAACCTGAGATCATTCTAATTGTGTCTAGAAAATAACCCAAAAAGCCAAACATCAATAGCTATCACAGATTAAAAGAAAAAAATCAGAATGTACACATGACTCAGAAACAAAAGCTGTACTGTTGACTGATTTTGTATGATTTTTCATAAATCAAAGAAAAGGTTTATGATGACCCATTATATACCAAAAGTTTCCTAAGACACCCAAGTTTTATAAAAAAAAATAGAAAAGATATATTTACAGTGATGAAAATATCCAGAATAAGTGCAAGAAGTTGGGTGAACATTCTGTGAGAACAGAGGCAGATTATAAATATGAACTTCTTACATCCAAAACAAATACTTTCACATCTCTATAATTGATGGGAAAAATTAGGGACGAACTATGATGTATTAGGAAGGTTTTCCAAGTGGTTTCATCATCATAACTTGAGTATTTAATTCAAAACAAATCTTTGAATCTGAACAGCTCACTGTTTTGGGTCATGGTTTTGGAAATTTTAGGGAAAACAAAGTTTTGTTTCTTGAAACCAAATTAGAGGGATTGAGAGGGGTTTTGAAATAGATGTTTTGAAAACATATTTTCAACACTCAATAAGGTTTATGACCACTTAGAATACCAACATCAAACTCATCATTAAGAATCTCCAAGATTGTTGGAGAGATTTATTTTTATTTTTAAACATAACTTCAATACATTTCAAGAATACCTTGGAAGTATTGAGGTTATGATCATCATCTATCAAACATGTTTTTGAGGTCAAGAGCTACTATCCATAAGGATTCACTCACCCCAAACTTCATGTCATCACTTAGATGATGATGAACTAGTAAGTAAATAAAGAAAAGAAAAAGAAATGAGATAAGGAGAGATGAACATATATATAATCAAAGCAAGTAAATAGTAATCAATAGATGATAATCAATGTGATTTTGGACTTGTAGCTTGGTGTTTCACTCATAGATTTTGACATTTGGACATGGAAGTAGCTTCCTAACTCAAGAATGCTCAAGAATGGTGATTGGGGGTGTTTGGAATGTGAAGTATATAGAAGGATAGTGGAAGAAAACAAGATTAAAACTCACTTTCTTTATGGAAAATCAATGGGAGATGCTCCCTTTCTCTCTTCTAAACCTATCTCTATCTCTTTTCTTCTCTACAACTTTTCAAGCTTTTCACTTGGCCCCCCCAAAATGAAGAGCAATGGGGGGTTTAAATAGGCCAATTTGGGGTGGTTTTGGGATTTTAGAAGTACTCCCATTGGTCCCAAACAACTGTGAACATAAAACTATGTCGTTTTGGCTTTCAATTAATCAAATTGGACCCCCAAAAAAATTATAAAAATGGACTCTGCGAGGTTTGAGTGCCGCGGCGGCACTGGGCCAGTGCCGCGGCGGCAGTGCTCCTCAGAAGCCCAGAAAATTACGTTTAGGCCCCCAGAGGTTCCGGTATTCGCGAAAAGGCCCTATTTCGTCCGAAATTCACAGAAAATGCATACGAACTCCAAATTGAGGTTGTGATATACCGTTGGAAAGGTAATGGAGTCTACTTTACATAAAAAATAGTTCGGGGATAGGTCACTTTGAAAAGTTTCGCGGTATTCGCGATAAAAGCTGATTTGATCGCCTTTTCCACCTTCGGAAATTCAAAATAAATTCGTTTTAAATCCAGGAATTATGTGCGATATACCGTTGGAAAGCTATTGACCTCTAGTATCCATGAAAAATATTTGAAAATTGTTTCGGTGCCCCGATTCCGAAGTCAAATCTTGGTCAAACTGGTCAAACTTGGGATTCCCGGGAAGTTCTGGGAACCTCTGGGAGCTCCCAGGAGCTGATGTTTTCACTCGATTTTCTTTTGGAACTTGTTTTAATACTTTTCTCATGATTTAAAATGATTCTGATGAATTCGGACGATTTCGGTCAAACTTGGTCAAACTTGGTCAAACCTGGTCAAACCTTGGTCAAACCTAGTCAAACCTTGGTCAAACCGGTCAACGGGGACTTTCCGGGAACTTCCGGGACTTCCGGGGGTCTCTGGGAGCTGACGATTTCTTCCGGTTTTATTTAAAAACTTATTTTATCACTTTTCTTACGACGTAGTATGTTTTCAGAACTTTGGGACCAAATCTGGGAGTTTTCGGGCTTTCAGGGGCATTTTGGTCATTCTGAGCATTCTGAGAGATAGAGCTGACTTCCGAGAGTCCTTTTGAGTCTTTTACGATCATTGTGAACCACCAAGCTATGGGTCTCCTAAATCTGATAGCCGACAAAATGGGGTGTCTACAGTGAGTCAAATTGGGTTTCATGTTCCCTAAAGACCAAGTGGCAACTCTATGAATCGGTTTTCACAGATCTTTTCAAAATCAATTCCAAAAAAAGCTAAATCCTTTTTTTAAATTAAAGGAGTGAACCCCAGGTCGCATGTCCACACGCGCTGCTGGGGTCCCTAGAGGATATGGGCTGGAACTACGAGTATGATTGGGCCAGCACCAAATTGGCCATCCTTTATAAGCACATGAGAGAGATCTCCCAGGATCAACCTCCCTCTATGGACGGCTTTGTGGACACGCGGAATTCCACCTCTTGTTCGTTTGAAATTGTTTTGAAAAGGAAAAGAAAAGGGCTGTTGAAAAAAGATACAGAGTCACCACTTGGTCTTTAAGGAACCAAGAAACCTAATTTTGACTCACCTAAATGGATAAAGGGCACCGGCCTTTCATAACCAAAGAACTTGGCTGGGGGTTTTGGTACGAGAAAGGAAGGAGCCTTTATCGTGACTAAAACACCCTCAACTCGCCCCATCTCTCGACCGGCCTCAATTAGCATCCAAATAATCATCTTTTACTATATTTGGTTCAACAATTAATACTATGATAGGTATATTACATCACATAAGAATTTTGAAATAGAAGATCAAAAGATAAGATATCATTCATAAGATCTAAGCCAAATATCACACAATGCAAAAGTGAAAGACCACACAAATAAACCTAGAAAAATTGTCTAATCACATATCAAGTAATTAAGTTTCCCTAATCTAAAGAGGACATGAATTGTTCTTGAAACAAATAAACAAAGAAATCAAAATATGGTTAGCAAGCTAGTATGATGCATGTTAATCTTTGAGAAAAGAAGACCTCTCAATCCCCAGGACGGATGAGAAAGGAAGATTAGATCGAGGGGGAAGCATGAACGTGTGATCAAATTCATTCCTTATAATCTTCTTAGATTAGGAGTCACAAAAGCCCCAAATCTTTGCATGCATGCAATGTATGCATCTAGAATGTGCAAAGGTTGTAGTGTGTTTGTGTACATGGGTTTTCTAAAGTGACTTAGAAGTCTAGAAGATGAATGAATGCATGGGGTAAATCATCATGGGATATGTACAAATGTAGTATGAACTACTTCCTAAGACATGAGCTAATTTGGAGTGCATGTAAGCATCAAATCAAAAGATGGAAGTGAAAGTGTGCTTGTTGTGAATAGTAGACAGAACAGTGAAATGATCTTTTGGAAATTGAAAAGAAAGGTTAGGAATGTTTTCAATGAATGATTTTTTATGGAGATCTTGTTGGAAAAAACCGGTTTAAATTAAGTTTTAAACGCGCAGCGGAAATAGGTCAAGTTATAAAAACTTTTGGTATCCCAGGATCTACTACTCGTCAATTCCATAGATGCGTACAAGAGGGGACAAGAGTTATACGTTAGTGTCTTGAACCCAATTCTGATTTTCTTCTCCTTGGTGATGCAGCAGCCTCCACTAGGTTGTCTTCACCCTTATGTCTCCTGCGGATGCTTCCCGGAGAGACTAGAGATGGTGGGATCTCTAATAGAGAGGAAGGAGAAGGTTTGGTACTCTAAAACAGTTTCAGCAGCGTCTGGTTAATAAAAACGACGAACCTCTTTTCCAGAACGCAGCTGCCCTATTTATAGATTCCCAGAACTGACCTAGACTTCGAGCGATCGAAGTGGTTTCGATCGATCGAACATTAGATCGATCGAACCATCTTTAATCGATCGAACCTGTCTAGACTTCAATCGATCGAGACAACTTCGATCGATCGAACCTGTCTTGACATCATCCTCATTTGCCTTTCCAAGCATCCTAGCGGAGCTAAGAGTGGGACCTCCTAGGCTCTTTATTGTTGGCTCAGATCAGTTGATTAATTCCCATGACCAAACTCTTTGATCAGCAAATTAATCGACTGATCAGTTAACGTTTACTCCACTATAAAATGATAACTGAACTCCAACGCAAAAGAACATATCCGAAGCGATAACTAGACTTGTATGGTGTACTAATGTCCCTCTACCGTTAGCATTCGTAATCATATTCAGGTAGTCGGATAACTGTTACTGTCAACCTGAATCATGATTACTTCTTGTATTCCTTGAGTCCCATTCTCCTCTCATGATTACCAAACATGTTGATAACTCTTATCAACAAGACTGCAGTACTCAGTAATCGACTTGGTGACATTCTCAAGGGAATGCTTACTCTGAAACAGAGGGTATATTCTGTCTTGACAATTTATGTTCACAACCCTATGAATATGACATACCCAAGATACCCAGGTGTTGATCTTCTATAGACCTCACTGATTGGTAAGTCAAAGCAGCCATATCCACAGTCTGTGTTCATAAACGTCTCAAGATTAAGAACACGTACCTTATACAAGTTATGAGTTCCTATCGACTGATTGACAGCCTTGAGTGTCAATAGGAAAGCTCAGGTCCGTCAATGCACTATAAGCACTAGCATATTAACCAAGAGTTACACTCTAGTGATTTGAGATTGATCACTCCATCCAATGGTAGTTAATCATGCTACAGTGTAAACCTGATGAGATATCCTAGTCTCAACATCCACTGTGACATGTTCTAAGTAACAAAGAATAGCAATTCATATCTCACTTGTATGTATCTCATACATACACGAATTACTTACTATGATACTTAAGGATAACAATCATCTCATGAAAGAAACATACATAACAAAATGTAAAGCTGATATCCATATATTAAAATGTCAATGTCTCCTATATAAAGTAATAGTTTGAGGGCACAAACCCAACAAACTCCCACTTGCACTCATAACCATACAGGATTACATCTGAGACCTAGACTATCTAGATGACGATCAAAGACCTTCTGTGGCAAGGCCTTTGTAAACGGATCAGCAAGATTGTCAGCGGTGGCAATCTTGGTGACAGTCACATCTCCACGTTGAACAATATCTCGGATAAGATGATATTTCCGCTCTATGTGCTTTCCCTTTCCGTGGTTCCTTGGCTCCTTGGACTGAGCCACTGCCCCACTATTATCACAATAAAGCGTAATAGGTGACAGCGACGCTGGTACCACCTCGAGCTCCATAAGGAACTTCTTGAGCCAAACAGCTTCCTTTGCGGCTTCACAAGCAGCCACATACTCAGCTTCTGTAGTTGAGTCTGCAATGTATTTCTGCTTAATGCTCCTCCAACTGACAGCACCACCTCCCAAGGTAAAGAGATGTCCGGATGTTGACTTCCTCGAATCTTTATCTGACATAAAGTCCGAGTCAGTATATCCTATTGGAATTAACTCACTACCGCCGTACATAAGCATGTAATCTTTAGTCCTTCTCAAGTACTTAAGAATGTGCTTAATGGTTGTCCAGTGCTCTAGACCTGGATTCGATTGATATCTGCTAACCATTCCAACGGCAAAACAGATATCTGGTCTAGTGCATAACATCGCATACATGAGACTTCCAACTGCCGAAGCATATGGAATTCCTGCCGTGCGATTCCTCTCCTCCTATGTCTTAGGACACTGGTCCTTGGAGAACGCTAAACCATGCCTGAAAGGTAACAAATCTTTCTTCGAATTATCCATTGAAAACTTAGTTAACACTTTATCGATATAACAAGCTTGAGATAATCTCATTATCTTTCGCTTACGATCCCGAAAGAGCTTTATCCCTAGAATATAGCTCGCCTCTCCTAGATCCTTCATATCGAAAGTACTAGCTAGCCAAACCTTGACCGTTGACAATGCCGCTACATCATTCCCAATGAGTAGAATTTCGTCAATGTAAAGCACAAGAAAGGCCATCACTTTCCCTTCACACTTCTTGTATACACAAGGTTCATCCAGATTCTGTATGAAACCAAATGACTTGACCGCTTGGTCAAATTGGATGTTCCAACTCCTGGATGCCTGCTTAAGCCCATAAATGGACTTTTGCAGCTTGCATACCAAGTTACCTTTCCGACCAGCTATGAACCCTTCTGGTTCTTGCATATAGATGTCCTCCTCAAGATTTCCATTCAAGAATGCAGTCTTGACGTCCATCTGCCAGATCTCATAATCTAGGCATGCAGCAATGGATAAGATTATTCTGATGGACTTGAGCATGGCTACCGGCGAGAAGGTTTCCTCATAGTCAATGCCCTCCTTCTGAGTATAACCTTTCGCTACAAGCCTAGCCTTAAAGGTCTCAACCTTTCCATCAGATGCTCTTTTCCTCTTGTAGACCCACTTACAACCAATGGGTTTAATATTGGCTGGAAGTTTTACAAGATCCCAGACCTGATTAGAATCCATAGATTCTAATTCAGCCTTCATAGCTTTAGCCCAATGTTCTGAATCAACATCAGTCATTGCCTCTTCGTATGTGGCAGGATCAGATTCAGATTCTATGGAGACAGCTTCAAAAACTTCTCCTAAGAACATGTATCTATCAGGCTGGCTGATAATCCTCCTACTACGACGAGGTACCGGTGCGGAAATGGGTGAAGAAGTGGTATTTTCTTGATTTATATCGTTATCAACTACGGGTTGGACTGAGGGCTCTCCTTCTATCTCTCTAAGATCTATCCTTCCCTTAGGTTTATGGTTCATGATATAGTCATCCTCCAAGAAAACAGCATTCGTACTAACAAACACTTTCTGCTCTCTTGGATCATAAAAATACCATCCATAAGTACCCTTTGGATACCCTACGAAGTAACATACTTCCGATCTAGAATCCAACTTGCTCGTCTTTCCTTTCAGCACATGTGCCGGACACCCCCATATCCGGAGATGTTGCAAAGAAGGCTTGCGCCCAATCCACATCTCTCGTGGTGTCCTGGGAACAGATTTGCTTGGTACTAGATTTAGTATGTACGCAGCGGTTTCCAAAGCATAACCCCAAAGGAATAATGGCAACTCCGAGTAACTCATCATCGACCTAGTCATGTCTAAAAGAGTCCGATTCCTTCTCTCCGCTACACCGTTCTGCTGAGGCGTACCAGGTGCAGTCAACTGTGACAGAATCCCATTCTGTACGAGGTGATCAATAAACTCATTAGAGAGGTACTCGCCACCTCGATCAGATCGAATGGCCTTGATATGTGTGCCCAATTGCTTCTCCACTTCAGCCCTAAACTCTTTGAACTTTTCAAAGGCTTCAGACTTGTGCTGCATTAGGTACACATATCCATACCTAGAGTGGTCATTGGTAAATGTTATGAAATACTCATAACCACCCCTTGCTCTAATATTTATTGGTCCACACACATCAGTATGAACTAATTCTAACAATGCATTGGTCCTATTGCCCTTGGCAAGAAAGGGCCTTTTGGTCATCTTACCCTCTAAACAAGACTCGCAGACTTCCATTGGTTCGAGAACCAAATCGCCTAAGACCCCTTCTTTGACTAGTCTGCCAATCCTATTTAGATTGATATGGCCAAGCCTCATATGCCAAAGCCTTGTTGGATTAGTGGAAGGTCTCTTTCTTTTAGATGGTACAATAACCACTGAGTTATTAAGTTCCATGCAAGAGTCTTTAGAAATATTGGGAGTAATCACATACAAACCATTTGATTTCACACCAGAACATATAAAAGAACTATTTCTTTTAATCACAACTTCAGTTCCAAAATGAAAAGAATAACCATTATTCGATAAATTAGAAACTGAAATTAAATTACGTCTCATTGAAGGGACGTAAAGTACATCTGATAAAATCAAAACTTTACTGTCTAGAAATTCTAAAACTACAACTCCTATAGCAACCGCAGAAACGGTTGCGCTAGAACCTAGAGTAAGTACGATTTCCCCATCACTGCACCTCCTGGTTGATCTGAACCCCTGCAATGAATTACAGATATGGTTAGTCGCACCAGAATCAATGCACCAAGTGTTTGAAGTATCCATTATAAAACTTACTTCAATCACATGTGATTCAATCATACCTTGAACTCTTGTAGCTAAGAATTCTGGACAGTTCCTCTTCCAGTGGCCTTTCTCACCGCATTGGAAACACTTTCCTTTGCCTTGGCCACCCACCTTCCTTTTGCCCTTACCTTTTCCCTTAGATTTTGCAATCTTAGGGACTGGTCCAACACTTGAACCACCAGTGCTAGCTTTCTTCTTCCCTTTCTTTCCTTTCGGCACAGATCGGGAGGAGGAAGCGCTTTTCTCAACGTTCAAAACGTTGACCCCAGGTTTGATCACCCCTTCCGCTGCCAAAAGAGAACTCATCAATTCGCTCATTGAAAAATTCATTTGATTCATATTATAGTTAAGTTTAAATTGAGCGAATGAAGGCGACAGCGAATTAAGGATCATATCAACTTGGGTCTGTGCATCGATGTTGGCACCTAAGGTCTCCAGCTCGTTTAAATAACCAATCATTTTTAAAACATGTTCCTTGACTGGAGTCCCTTCCGACATCTTTGCACTCATTATCTTTTGCATGGCTACCTGTCTGGCAGGCCTGCCATGCTCCCCAAACATCTTTTTCAGGGATGTGATAATGTCATTGGCAGAATCATTCGATTGGAATTGGTGTTGCAATACACCAGCCATTGAGGCCAGAATATAGCAACGAGCCATTCCATTCGACTTCTTCCATTTGTCGAACTCGCGTCTGGCAGCTGCCGAAGCATTTGCCGCGGGTTCTTCGGGGCATGGGGTGGTGAGGACATATATGTGTTCCTTCGCAGTTAACACGATGTCAAGGTTACGTTTCCATTTAGTGTAGTTGTTTCCAGTTAACTTGTTTTGAGTGAGTATGGTGGCAAGTGGACTAAATGCAGATCCAGACATTATGATTACTGAAAATCAAACAAACAAAATAAATATGGATATCAGGATTTGACAGTTTGAAATAAAAGAATCCTTAAAACTCTTATTTTAAAACAAAGTCGCCGGAATATCGAAACAAAAGAATAAAGCCTCCGTGTGGAGGTCAATTTTCTATTTTTCGATTAATCAAAACTTGTCCGCTATGCAACTCTTGCAAAAACAAGTTATGACTCCCGATTCCTTTTGATCTCTAAGTTTCTGAACAATGCCCCGTGTGGGATCCCTTATCCATAGCTTAGCTAGTGTGTACCATTAACTAGGATCCAATCACAACCGTCTCAAGTAGCGCCTCCGTGTGGTGGTCACCCTCTAACACGTCTGATTGATCCTATCAAAAGAAGTTCACACCTAGTAACCAATGAGTAATGCACCCTCCGTATGGAATGATCACCCCTTACGAGGTGACACAGAATGCACCACTCATCTTACAGTGAACCGTTAATGGAAGATCGTGGGTGTAATTAATAAGACCCTCTCCCACTAGTTTTAGTAAAAAGGATTTTGCTTTTTGAGAAAATCTGTTTCTACACACTTCCCATAAACATCTAATGTTTACTAATGTGTTGAAAACGGTTTTTGAATTTTATTTTAGAAAACTTGTTTTTTTGTGTGCATGCAACAATGTATTATACGCCAATCACAAACCAAGCACATAAAACAAAAACTAAAATGAAATTTAGGCATTCAAACAATGCCTCTATCTCCCATGGCTCTATCTCCATAGAACCACCTGTTGGTTTGATCGCCTCCGACTCCATCTTCATGGATAACGGCTCCTTGCTCCATCTTCATGGAATTTCTAATTCTATTACATTGGTCCTATGCTTCTTTCGAAGCTTACAATTTATCTAGAAAACAGAAATTACAACAACAAAAATAAAAAAAAAAGCTAGGGAAACCGGAGCGACTTTCCTTTTCGTAGGATTGAAGTCGCAGCGCCCTTTACATATGCCTTAAAACCAAACCAATAATAAATTACAACATGCACCAATCTCAAACAATTTAAATAAAAAATTTAAAAGTCTTGGTGCCATGGGAGATAGTGACTAAACTAGCTGCAAAAGGATTAGTAGTACACACATCCATACATACATAACAAATATATGTAACTGTTGAAACACTTAATTGATTCACACAGTATATAAACTCTTTACATACTAAATTAGAACTTAAAACAGCATCTTACTTCTCTGTCACAGTTCGATCGATCGAAGACCGTTCGATCGCTCGAACCTTCGATCGATTGAACACTGTTCAATCGCTTGAACATTCTGTTTCACAGAATGATTTGAAAATTTTACAGAATATTTTAAAATTAAAGTTTTTAATTTCAAAACACTTTAAAACTATGAAACAGAGAACCTGACAAAGAATCTGTCTCGATCGATCTAACTTCTTTCGATCGATCAAATACCAGAAGGTTTCGATCGATCGAAGACTGTTCGATCGCTCAAGTACAGAGGATGTTCGATCGATCGAAACATGTTACATCCAAACCCGCCTTGCATCCCATACAATCAAAGATTTGTATTCTGTTGCGATAACACTGCAGAAACAGATCTGTGACAATGCCGTTTCGAAAACAGTTCTAAAATCAACATGCAAATCAATATAGTGTTCCAAAAACGCATCTATAGATCCAAACGAGCGTGGCTCTGATACCAATTGTTGGAAAAAACCGGTTTAAATTAAGTTTTAAACGCGCAGCGGAAATAGGTCAAGTTATAAAAACTTTTGGTATCCCAGGATCTACTACTCGTCAATTCCATAGATGCGTACAAGAGGGGACAAGAGTTATACCTTAGTGTCTTGAACCCAATTCTGATTTTCTTCTCCTTGGTGATGCAGCAGCCTCCACTAGGTTGTCTTCACCCTTATGTCTCCTGCGGATGATTCCCGGAGAGACTAGAGATGGTGGGATCTCTAATAGAGAGGAAGGAGAAGGTTTGGTACTCTAAAACAGTTTCAGCAGCGTCTGGTTAATAAAAACGATGAACCTCTTTTCCAGAACACAGCTACCCTATTTATAGATTCCCAGAACCGACCTAGACTTCGAGCGATCGAAGTGGTTTCGATCGATCGAACATTAGATCGATCGAACCATCTTCAATCGATCGAACCTGTCTAGACTTCAATCGATCGAGACAACTTCGATCGATCGAACCTGTCTTGACATCATCCTCATTTGCCTTTCCAAGCATCCTAGCGGAGCTAAGAGTAGGACCTCCTAGGCTCTTTATTGTTGGCTCAGATCAGTTGATTAATTCCCATGACCAAACTCTTTGATCAGCAAATTAATCGACTGATCAGTTAACGTTTACTCCACTATAAAACGATAACTGAACTCTAACGCAAAAGAACATATCCGAAGCGATAACTAGACTTGTATGGTGTACTAATGTCCCTCTACTGTAATGCCCTATGAATGGACCTATCACCTACGGCTTCTTTTTTTTTTTTTTTTTGGGTGTTCATTTAAATTAAGCACTCTGCTATGTTGAATTGTATGAGTAGACAATTCAATTTGTTTTTGACAAAACCCATTTTCAGAGGAAATACATAAAAAAAAAATAATAATAATAAAATAAAATCAAAATAAAAAAAAAGGAATGAATTACTTTTTGAACCACTGATTTTCTTTGAAGAGAGAGAGATCGAGAGGGGGGGAGTACCTCACGAGGGAGCTTTATTCCTTCTTTAACACTGAACCTAGAGAGAGAGACAGAAGGGAAGAAGAAGAGACTCAATTGGGGGGGTATGTGCCAAATTAAGTTTCCAAAGATGGGTGTCGTGTTCTATTATTCTATGAAGGAGATTAGAAATAAGTATAAAAAATAAGTATAAATTAAGGAAATAATAAAGCCAAATAAATTTGTGAAAAAAACAAAAGTAAAAGGAAAGTGGCGAGAATGGCTGAATTTCTGATCTGAGAACTATTACATGTTCCTACATGTTCAATGAATCTGAGAACTATTACATGTTCCAAAGATGGGTGTGTGTGACTGCATTTGTTTATGGAGAGTGACAGTGACGTGTGTGGGTGTGTTTCTTACGTTTGTAGAGATATATATGGGTAACACACTGCCGAAATACAGTGAGATATATATAAGAATTACAAACTGTCATCCAGTTTGGCCATTTATTATTATTTCTTTAAAAAATTTACATATCTTTCTTTTAATGTTGAGTATTTATAATTATATGGCCTACTAAACTCATGTGTTTCTTTTGTCTATTCAGTGTATCTATTTCTTGGGATTGAAGTGCTCTAAGAGAAAGCAACAAATACTGTTTATATCTATTTTCTGCTAAATTACCCAGAATTTTCAAAGTAAGACTTCCATATTAATGTTTGTATCTTTGTAGCCTATTTGTTTGGAGTTTCTGAGCTTTGAAGTGTATAACCAAAGCATGTGAACCTTTTTATTGTTTTTTCTGAATTATCTTAATGACCAAGAGTAACTTTTTTGGTTTGATTTTCTGAATCTGCGATTTTGTGAACATGGTTTTGAAATTTGTTTTAAGAAAATTAAAAGCTTTTCATTAGGTTTTGTACACGTGTTCTGAGTAATGTTAGGGGTACAACTCATTCTTACAGCTCATTTACAACCATCTCTATCACTCTCCTAAGTGACACAGGGTGGTCCGATTAAATTTCAATAGGCCTTAGTGCTACTTAGGAGAGAGATAATGATTGTTGTAATTGATTTGTAAGAATGAGTTGTACCCCTAACAGTACTAATTGCAAACATATCAATGCATACCTTTCATCAAATCCCACATTCTCATCAAAACACATCCGAAAACATAAAAGTTACGTGAGATCAAATAAATAAGTATTCATGTTGTAAGTTAAGAGTTTTCGATCCCCGTTAAGAAAATATCTTTATTTCAGTCGATTTAAGTGAAAATAGATCACAAGGGTATTTTGGTCATTTTCCAGTTTTGTATGTCCACAACCGAATTTTATAAAAGTTCCGTGAGATTAAATAAATAAGTATTCATGTTGGAAGTTAAGAGTTTTCGATCCTCATTAAGATTCCATCTCGATTCCAGTCGTATTTGAAAATACCAGTTTATCGTATTTATGCCGTATTTATCTAAATACGTAATATAATACGTATAAGCATCACATAATTAATATAAATCATAATCATAATCATAATCATAATCATAATCATGTGTTCATAACAAAGTGTAATATAAATAGCTGAGTGAGTTGGAGACTCACCTAAATTCGCAGAATAATAATGCCGAGAAAACCCGAAGAATCTTCGAATATAAAATTCCGGCTTCAAATAGCGTTCTTGGTGTTCTTGGTATACTATGTGTGTTCTTGGTGTTCTTGGTGTACTAGGTGTGTTCTTGGTGTTCTTGGTGTACTAGGTGTGTTCTTGGTGTTCTTGGTGTTTGTGTGTGTGTTCTTGGTGTTTGTGTGTGTGTTCTTGGTGTTCTTGGTATTTGTGTGTGTGTTCTTGGTGTTCTTGGTGTTTGTGTGTGCATTAGGATAACTTCTCAACCTCATAAGTCTAAGGATAAATGTAATGGAATGGTCTCATATATATAGGAACCAAGGAGGGACCTCACCTTGCAATTACCAAGAGTTAAAGGATCAAAGGATAATTATTTCCTTAGGGCCATGTTTGGTTGGATGAGCAATAAAATCATAACTGGTCCAAATATACCAGATATTCACAAATCTGCTAAATTTCTGTTTCTAAAAATTCTGAAAATTTATAATCGAGTTCTATAAATACTGAATATTATAATAACAACATAAGAACACTTATTTATCTTGGGAAATAAATATTTAAAAATAGCGGGTATTACACCTGGTGTCTTCCAAGAATCATCTGATCGACTGAGATGCGCCTTGCGCCTCATACTCTGGTGTCGAATCAAGAACCACGCTTTTTGAAAAGACTGAGATGCGCTTTGCGTGTTATACTCCGATGTCGAATCAAGAACCACGCTTTTCGAAAGACTAAGATGCGCTTCAAGCCTTATACTCTGGTGTCTTTCAAAAATCATCTGATTGACTGAGATGCGCTTCGCACCTTATATTCCAGTGTCGAAGTGAGTTTGCTCTAAAAAATCCGCAGACCTTCGGTCCCGTCAGATATGTTTTCTCTGAAAAATCTGTAGCCCTTCGGCCTCGTCGGATATATTTTGTTTGAAAAATCCGTAGCCCTTCGGCCCCATCGGATATGTTTTTCTCTGAAAAATCTGCAGCCCGCCAGCCCCATCGAATGTGTTTTGTCTAAAAAATTTGCAGCCCTTCGACCCAATCGGATGTGTTTTCTCTGAAAAATCCGCAGCCCTTCGACCCCGTCGGATATGTTTTCTCTGAAAAATCTGCATCCCTTCGTCCCCCATTAGTTCCCAAATCCTTTTCCCGTGGATGGATACTCTCTCTGGCATTGATAAGCTCAACTTCAAGTGTTTTAGACTGAACGACCTCTTCTCCTTCCGATGGATGACTCTTAACGAAAGCTTGCTTCAAGCCGCTACTCAATGTTGGGATCCCTTACTCCACGTTTTCCGTTTTGGTTACCAAGAGATTTATCCCCTGTTCGAGGAATTCAGCACTATTCTTCATACAGATCTTTTTGCGAATTTGACTGTTCCTCCGGTGTAAGCTCGGTACGTTCAGGATTTAGCAGCTCTTCTCTATATATCCCGCAATGCTGCTGGCTCTTTTATACACGACAGACAGATCAATTTTGAGTGCCTCTCTTCGGTCTATGCTCTCATCAGGGATCTTTATGACAATGGGTATCAGGTTACACGGCGTAGCGCATTATCAATTTCTATGCTTTCTTATTTCCTCTTTCAGTTATCCTTTGACATTCTCATACCCATTGCCTATGGTTTGAGGAAAATGGTGAGTGTCGTCATGCTGTTCTTGGTGAGACTTTGATAGAACTGGATCGTGCCCGTGCTACCGGGGCCATGTTATCTGCCGGGGTGCCTTTTGTTTTACAGATTTGGCTCATAGAGTGCTTGGACCTCTTCATACACCCTTTCCATCTTCGCGGGTCACTTCCTTATGATCATATAGAGATTCACCACTTGCTTCACTCTGCCGATGCATGGCTCGGTTGGCTCCAGGGCCTCTCTCCTGGTGATATTTGCTGGGTCTGCCCGCAGTGGGTTTATCGCTCTGTCGCGGTACGACTTCCTGGGCAGCCCGGCATCTGGTTGCCTAGCTTGCATGCCACCACTTTCTACATTCCTGACCCGGTGGTCCTTCAGTTTGGACTCTTACAGGATACCATCGAGACCGTTACTACTGATTTCACGAGGGGGTCCACTTTGCGCCCTTCTATTATGAAGGCTTTCATTGAGGCTTTGCATGCCAGAGTGTCAGCTCCCTTTCGGAGGTCCCCAGCTTTGGTCGTGCCTACTACCGAGTACCTTTTTTTAGATTCATACCCTGATCTAGAGATAGACTTCGTAGGCATATATGGATGAAAGTGAAATGACAGGACAAAGCTTTATTTTACAAAAATTTTGACAAGTCCTACCTACCCTTTTCACGCTTTTGAATGTGACTTTTTTTATTTCTCTCCCTAAAGAGTGTTCTCATTTTTAGGAAATGTTCTAAGATGCTTAATCAAAGTATTCACTCTTCCGATTAATCTCTTAATGAAAATTTTCCTTTTAATGTCTTTTCTTGGGTCTTTACTTTGCTTTGATTCTTGCCCAGAGCTTTAATCATTCTATACCATGAATTTTTTGTTTGTTCTTTTATAGTACTTATTTTAATTGCCAGGAGATCCAGAGACAGGTTTAAAGGAAATATCTGGATTCTTTGGATAGCAAACAAAGTTTGCCCCTAGCTTTGGGGCTTTGAAGTGGTTCCGGGCAAACGCAAGGTTGCCCCAAGTTTAACACAGGTTTTTTTTCTTTTCAGATTTTCATAGACCGAAGGCTTTTGAGAGCCTGCTTACTTATCCCCGAATGGGTATCAGGTCCCTAGTAGTTTGGTTTAAGGCTTGATAGTAAGTGCCTTTTTAAGCAATTATTAGTGATCGAACCGAGTAGGTTGCCTACGTATCCCCTGGTGGGAATCAGGTCAAGTATAGTTCATCAACTCTTGAGGTTTTGAAAGAAAGGGTTTCAAGCAAAATATTTCTTGAGGCGATCGAGGTTAATCGGTTGCTTAAATTCAACCCTGTCCAGGTCCATGAGATAGGCCGCTCCCCTAAAAAGGAGAGTCTTAATAATGTATGGCCCGACCCAGTTGGGTTTGAATTTTCCTCTGGGGTCATGAATAGGCACTTTCAGTTCTTTGAGGACCAGGTCACCCTCAGTAAGCTTCTTTGGGCGGACCTTTTTGTTGAAAGCACGAGCTATCCTTCTCTGATATCCCCGAGTATGATTTATTGTAGCCAATCTTTTCTCATCGAGTAACATCAATTCTTCATACCTTCCCTGTGTCCATTCTAACTCAGTTATCTCACATTCGGCTAAAACCCTCAGAGAGGGTATCTCCACCTCGATGGGAAGGACGGCTTCTATCCCATAAACCAGCGTATATGGTATAGTCCCTGTAGAAGTTCTCATCGAAGTCCGGTATCCCCATAGTGCAAATGGCAGCTTCTCATGCCAACCCTTATATGTGTCTGTTGTTTTCCCCAAGATTACACTGACGTTCTTATTTGCTGCCTCTACTGCCCCATTTAATTGCGGTCTATACGGAGATGATTGGTGACGGGTGATCTTGTACTTCTCTAAGAGCGAAACAACCTCTCCTTGAAAATCACTGCCATGATCAGAAATAAACTCATTCAGGACCCCATATCTGCAGATTATATTCTTCTCGATGAAGCTTGCAAAGCGGGGGTATTTGTAAAATACAACCGCGCTAAAAGAAAGAATTGCATTAGTTTTGATCACAACTTCTCGTTTTATCTGCAATTTGCATTACAATGCTAGTTTTAGACAATATGATTAATCTATGATAAGTTGTATTGTTTTAGCTACTATTTGTGCAGGTTAATGCTGCTGTATAAAAGACTGAAAGATTTGATAAAAAGGAGATGCTTTGTTTCAAAGAAGGAAGACTGAAGAAGAATTGCAGAGTTCGAGCGATCGGCATAGTTCGAGCGATCGAGGTTTCGATCGATCGAAGGAAGTTAAAGCGATCGAAAATTCAAGATGTTCAATCGATCGAGAAAGTTTCGATCGATCGAAAGTGCCTTTTATCAGATTATACGCGCATACAGCAGTTGCGGGTTTTAAACCCTAGTTCTTAGGTTTACTATATAATTTCATATTGTATACGTCCAAAGGGGACGCCCAACTTTGTTTTATCAGTTTTAGATAGAGAAGAGAGAGTTTTTCT
Source organism: Hydrangea macrophylla (assembly GCA_033977485.1). NCBI lineage: Eukaryota > Viridiplantae > Streptophyta > Magnoliopsida > Cornales > Hydrangeaceae > Hydrangea > Hydrangea macrophylla. The sequence goes on along the minus strand of CM066990.1, from coordinate 2,382,665 downwards.
TGGTTTTTGTAGGTTTCATTGAGGATTTATCATTGTGAACAAGATTTCTTTAGCTAATACAAGTTTATCTTCATTCCAGGTTTTTGATTTATTGTTTATTTGTTTTCTGCACTTAGTTAATCGTAGTTTACTTGTTAATCTCGTAGTGTTTTATGTTAGTTAGATTACAATCATTAGTTTTATAGTTTTGATGCAAAACTTTCAAACAAACAGAGTTTTAATGAACTTTTACGTTAATTATCAATCTGTGGTACTCCAGACAATGTCTGAGTAGTCCTAGGGTTGGGAAATCGCGATGAAATCGTGATTTTAGGCCTCTGCCATGCAGTATTTTTATTCCTGTGTTCGATCGATCGAAAGTATGTCGATCGATCGAGACAGTGACTTAGTCGAGCGATCGAGTAAATATCGATCGATCGAGAGATGAAGATATTCGATCGATCGAAAGCGCGTCGATCGATCGAATATTCTGATTCTTGAGAACACCCAAAACAGTATTCTAAGACTTTTTGTTTTAAGGATTTGTTATCAAATTGTCCCCAAATGCTCAGTTTGTCAAAACAGTCTTTAAACTTAAGGCCTTAAGGCATTTTCTTTCAATATATTTTGCAAACCACCCTCAATGCTAACACCATTGTAGGTGAGAGTCTTAACTATTGGATTAAACCGTTTTCATGTATTTCAAACTTAATTGAGATGATGTAGTCCCGGTCATGAAAGGGTTATTGATTCTATATCTTTAGAGAAGTACAGAATACTGTAGTAGGTGTACTCCTTTGAGCTTAATTGCAATTGCATGGTAGAAGGTTAGGTCACGGTGGATTCGCGTGATCCCAACACTTTCTTTTATTAAGAAGAACCGTTTCTTTTAGAATCTTGCTTAGTTAGTTAATCGTTAGTTAAGTTAATTTAGTTGTCTTTAATTCTAGTAGTTGTTAACTGTGGAACTTCGTGTTCTACACTTCGTTTAAATATTGATTTTTGTTTTCTCTTTAGAGTCTAATCTAGGTAGTTTAATTCAACACCTTCCCTGTGGGATCGACCTGGACTTAATCCAGTTACTACTTGCACGTCTACCTACACTTGGGTATTGCACACAAGCGCACACAGAAAATATTCGTGTCAAGTTTTTGGCGCCGTTGCCGGGGAAGGCGACGAGTTAATTCTTAGATTACCTCAATCTCTCTTCATCTATTTCTCTTTTTTTGTTTTCTTTATTCTTTAGTTCTCTAGGTAAACCTTCACCCTAGGGACTCTCCTAGTTCATGTCCGAGAATTCTATTGAAGGATTCTTTGGAAATCCATTCTACCACTCTGACTCTGATAGTTCCATCAACCCGATTATCACTCCAACTGCATCAATGGATGATCATCAGAGTGAAAATGGTGACAATGTTGTGGTGCCAATTGATGAGGCACTCCGTCCTCTTTGCGATCTTATGCAACCAGAACATGCACCTACGCCCTCTTGCATTCAAATCCCACCACACAATGGCGAATTTCAGTTTCGCAATGGGATGATTCAATTGCTTCCCACTTTTCATGGGATGGAAAGCGAGAAGGCGTATTTACATGTCACCGATTTCGAGGATGTTTGCAAAACATTCTCGCAAAATTGTCCTAGGGAGGTGACGCATTTAATGCTATTCCCCTTCACTTTGAAAGATAAAGCGAAGGCGTGGCTTCACTCCCTAAAGCCTAATTCAATTTTCACCTGGCATGCGATGAGCACCGCATTTCTGAAGAAATTCTATCCTACTCGCATGACCACAGATCTTCAGCGTCAAATTAATTCCTATAAACAAAAGAGCAATGAAACCTTCACACAAGCGTGGGAGCGTTTCAAAGATTTGCTTCTCTCATGCCCACACCATGGGTTTGAGAAATGGCGAACGATCAGCTTCTTTTATCAGGGATTGAATGGTGAAACAAAGAAGTTGGTAGAAACAATGAGCTCTGGGCTATTTCTGCGAAAAAACACTGAAGAGGCTGAAGCCCATTTCGAATGGTTAGCTGAATACGCTCATGAATGGTCAAATTCTGACAATATCTCACGATCACAGATATCCTGTGTAGAAGAGAAAAGCCTATATCAGCTAACCAATGAAGATCGCCTCATGACTAAGTATACAGAGCTAGCAAAGAAGGTGGAAGAGTTAAGCATGAAAGGAGAGAGTTCTAGGCAAGTCATGCCTGAAGAACCATGTGGCACATGCAACATGTTGGGACATACAACTCAGTATTGTCCTAATGTGCCATATTTTCAAGAGCAAGCCCCTGTAGAGATGAATGCCATGCAAGGTTTTCGAGGGGCGGGGAATTCCAATAATACTTTTCAAAGCAATAATAGATGGAATCACCCCGGTTTTGATTGGAGAAATAACGCTGGGGCCCAAAATCAATACCAACAGCAGCCCTATAACAATAATCAGTATCAAGGGCAAAACAATAGGCCGCCCCAGCATTACAATCAAAACAGAACTAATAATTACAATCAAGCTCAACCCTCCAATGCACCACAAACCAATGCCTATGTGCCCCCGCACAAGAAGGTACAAGAGGAGGAGCCACTTGCTAATGCCAATCTAACGCAACAACTCATCCAAATGATGAGTAAAATGTCTGCCACGTTAGAGACGATAGATGCACGGCAAGAGAGCTCAGGAGGAACATTCCCTGCCCAACCACTTCAGAACCCCAAGGGACATAACAATGGTCCTAATAATCAGGAACATGCTAAAGCTGTGACCACACTGAGAAGTGGAAAAATCGTAGAAAAAGGCATACCTCTGTCCACTCCCGAAGTGTACAAGGAAGGGGAAGTGTTGGATGAAGAAGTTGAGCTACCATCTACTCGAGAGGAGGAGCCGTCTACTAATGACGAACCAATAAAGGAATACCTTGAAGCTCCTAGAGTAGAAGAAGAAGTTGAGCAAAGGCCGGGAAAGGAATCTGTTAAGGAGGAACCACCAAAATGCCCCTTTCCTGCACCTTATCCTCAACGGTTGAAGAAACCCAAGAATGAGACGAAGAATCAGGAGTTTTTGCAATTATTTAAGCAAGTTAAGATTAACCTTCCACTCCTAGATGCTATCAAGCAGGTGCCGGCTTATGCAAAGTATCTCAAAGATCTATGCACGGTCAAGAGGAGGCAAAGCGTGAAGAAACATGCTTATGTCGCGTGCCAAGCTAGCGCGATCATTCAAAACGAGTTGCCTCCAAAACTCAAAGATCCCGGTACACCTACTGTCTCATGCAGAATTGGGAATCAAAAGATAGACAACGCACTCCTTGATTTAGGAGCAAGCGTTAATCTGCTGCCATATTCAGTCTATAAACAGCTAGGGTTGGGTGAACTCAAACCCACTCGAGTTGCTTTGCAGTTGGCAGACAGATCTGTGAAGTACCCTAGAGGGGTATTAGAGGACGTCCTGGTCCAAATAGACTCGTTTGTATTTCCGGTGGATTTTGTGATATTGGACACAGAACCTGTGTCTAATCCTGGTGCACATATCCCGGTTATCTTTGGACGGCCGTTCCTCAACACCATCGATGCCACAATCAAGATTAGAAGTGGTATCATGACAATCGTATTCGGGAACATGACATTGAATGTCAAGATCTTTTCTAATCCCCGACCTGAAGAATACGATGATGAGGAGGAAGTCCATTATATAGACACGGTCATTGAAGATGAAGTTGACTTAGTCGACTACAAAGATCCTTTGGAAGTTGTGATGACACAATTTGGCGATAATTATCAGCCTGAAGAGTCAACTCCATTGGATGCTGACCTAAACCAGACGTGTCTTATGATGGATACGATAGAGGAGGATAGAGCCGATTGCATGTGGGTAATGCCATATGAACAACTGCCTCCTAAAACCAAATTGGTAATGCCCTCTAGTTTCCAGTTCCCGGAGTTAGAATTGAAGGAGCTCCCAAAAGAGCTGAAATATGCATTCCTAGGAACTGGAAAAACTTATCCTGTAATTATTTCATCGGCTTTAACTCATGAACAGGAAAGTAAGCTAGTGGATATGCTGAAAAAGCATAAAGATGCTATGGGATGGACAATTGCTGACCTCAAAGGCATAAGCCCATCCATATGCACGCATAAGATATATCTGGAGGAAGACGCCAAACCCTCAAGGCAAATGCAAAGGCGTCTGAATCCCAACATGCAAGAAGTGGTTAAGAAGGAAGTGCTTAAACTGCTTGATGTTGGGATGATATATCCAATATCTGACAGTCCTTGGGTTAGTCCTACCCAAGTAGTTCCAAAGAAAGCTGGTATAACGTTCATCCCAAACAAAGAAGGTGAATTAGTACCGACACGTGTCCCCACTGGGTGGAGAATGTGTATCGACTACAGGAAGCTAAATACTGTGACCCGAAAGGATCATTTTCCTTTGCCATTCATGGATCAAATGCTAGAACGAGTGGCGGGTCATAAGTACTACTGCTTCTTGGATGGATACAGTGGGTATAATCAAATTGAGATTGCTCTGGAAGATCAGGAGAAAACCACGTTCACGTGTCCATTCGGTACTTTCGCCTACCGACGAATGCCATTTGGCTTATGTAATGCATCGGCTACCTTTCAGCGGTGCATGCTAAGCATCTTTAGTGATATGGTCGAAAACATCCTTGAAGTATTCATGGATGACTTTTCAGTTTTCGGCCATAGCTTCGAGGATTGCCTCAGCAATCTTGAACAGGTTTTAATGAGGTGTGAGGACAAACACCTAGTCTTGAATTGGGAGAAGTGTCACTTTATGGTGACCAAGGGTATAGTTCTAGGCCACATAATATCCGATGAAGGAATCCAAGTGGATAAGGCTAAGATCGACATAATCTCAAACCTACCTGTCCCCCGTACAGTGCGAGACATTCGTTCATTTTTGGGGCATGCGGGTTTTTATCGTCGATTTATCCAGAATTTCAGTGCAATCTCTCGACCCCTTTGTCAACTTCTTGTCAAAGATGCACCTTTCGAGTGGTCAGAGAGTTGCCAGAAGTCCTTCGAGGATTTAAAAGATCTCCTCACCTCCGCACCTACAATACAGGCACCCGACTGGAGTTTGCCTTTTGAATTAATGTGCGATGCTAGTGATTACGCCATTGGCGCAGTCCTAGGCCAGAGGAAGGACAATAAGCCGCATGTGATATACTATGCCAGCCGAACCTTAAATGAAGCTCAAATGAATTACACTACTACTGAAAAGGAGCTGCTGGCCGTAGTATTCGCTCTGGACAAGTTTAGGTCTTACCTGATAGGGTCGCCAATCGTCTGTTTTACAGATCATTCGGCTCTCAAGTATCTTTTGTCAAAGAAAGACGCTAAACAACGGCTTATCCGCTGGATACTCTTACTCCAAGAGTTTGATTTAACAATCAAGGACAAGAAAGGAGTAGAGAATGTGGTTGCGGATCATTTATCCCGGTTGACTTTTACCGATAACACTGAATCCCAATCCATTAAAGATGAGTTCCCAGATGAACAGCTACTGGCAGTAAGTAGTCTGCCTTGGTATGCTGATGTGGTAAACTACCTGGTCACGGGTGAGACACCGACTCATTGGTCGAATCAAGATAGGAAACGGTTCCTCTCGTTTGCACGCCATTTTTTCTTTGATGACCCATACCTTTTCAAATACTGTGCTGATCAGGTCATCAGGCGTTGCGTACCCAACGAGGATATAACCGTTATCTTAGCGTCATGCCATTCTGAGGCATGCGGTGGCCATTTTGCGTCACAGAAGACCGCACAAAAAGTGTTGCAAAGCGGTTTTTACTGGCCCACAGTCTTCAAAGATGCTTATTCCTTTTGTAAGACATGCCAACGCTGTCAAAAGCTTGGAACCATTTCTAAAAGGAATTCTATGCCTCTAACCCCTATCATCACAATTGAGATATTTGATTGTTGGGGCATAGATTTTATGGGCCCGTTTCCCAAGTCGAATAACTGTGAGTACATACTCCTTGCTATGGAGTATGTATCGAAATGGGTAGAAGCGATACCAACGAGACGAAATGATCACAGAACAGTCATGTCATTTCTCAGAGAGCATATTCTGTCTCGTTTTGGTACTCCGAAAGCTTTACTAAGTGATCAAGGCAAGCATTTCTGCAATAAGCCCTTGGAGTCACTTCTTAAGAAATACGGAGTCCATCATAAAATCGCTCTTGCTTATCATCCACAGTCAAATGGGCAAGCAGAATTGGCTAACCGAGAAATTAAGCATATTCTCGAGAAAACGGTTAGTTCCAATCGAAAAGACTGGGCATACAAATTGACTGACGCGTTATGGGCATACCGTACTGCCTATAAGACGAATCTTGGTATGTCCCCGTATAGACTAGTTTACGGGAAAGCTTGCCACCTTCCTGTTGAAATTGAACATAAAGCTTATTGGGCGACACGCTCATTGAACTTTGATATTCAAGAGGGAGGTCAGCTACGCAAGCTCCAACTTGCAGAGCTAGAGGAAATACGACGAGATGCGTATGACTCTGCAAAGTTGCATAAGGAAAAGTTGAAGGCTCGTCACGATCGTACGATTTTTCGTAAATCATTTGAGCCGGGGCAGAAAGTGTTGCTGTATGACTCTCGCCTCCATCTTTTCCCAGGAAAACTCCGTTCCCGGTGGACAGGCCCGTTCATCGTAAAGACTATTTTTCCACATGGGGCGGTTGAGATTGTCAATCCCAAGAACGATGAGTGTTTCAAGGTTAATGGCCAAAGATTGAAGCCGTTCTTGGAGAATTTTCGCACTGAAGTAGAGCACATCCAGCTGGATGAGCCCAGCTATTCCACCACTTAAAAATCTCAAGTGGAATTCCAACTTGTTGTTGTATTTCTTTTCTTTCCCTGCATTTTAGTTTTTTTTCTTTCTTTTGTGTTTAGTTGTTCTTTCTTTCGTATTTGTGATTTAGTTCTAATCCATTATTCCTTAAACCACTCTGTTGCAGGTGAATATGCGAGGTGATGATGTCCATTCAATCGGTTCATGGGCTGATTCCGAGTGTTGTTGTGGCACCTGGACTGAGGGTGAACCCACGCCCTGCCCCTTGCATCCTTATGATCCTGAGGTTCACACTCGAATCAATGCTTCCATCGGATATATCCCATTCGACCCTGCTCTCCTGGACATCAATCCGTTTGAAAATATGGACTTTCCTTATGAGGAGGAGTTGGATGAGGAAGAAGACCTGTACATGGGGAGAATGGTGGATGATGCCCTCATGGCCCAATGGGAAAACGATGATATGTGGGAGCCATGGGAAGATCATATCCTCCAGGATGTCGTCCCAGAACGTCACACTGCAATCTTTGTTTTTGTTGACGATTTCCTTACCCCCGAGTTGGTCCCATACCGCTATGTGCACTTGAGCTATTTGCTTTTCAGGCTTCAATGCCCTTTACCTGCTAGTGCATTTTGGGAATCCCTGCCGATAGTGAGGTTGGAACTTGGTCATTTTTCTGTGTTTTGTTTGTTTCTGTTCCTTGTGTTTTTTTCCTTTCGTATTTTATTTCTTGTGTTCCATTATCTTGATGTCGTTTTGTTTGTTTTATTTTTGGTTTTTCTTTTCTTTGTCAGGATTGTCACTATGAACCTTCCATACCCACCTATTTTCCTTCCGCATCAGCTCTTTCATGGCTTATACATTCAACGGCCGCGGACTCCGCCACAAGAGGAATGTCCATTGCGCAATATCACTCCGTTATCCCTATCTCCATGCGGATCACCTCTTGCCAATGCTATCACTTCCTTAGAGACTCCAGATTTGTTCGATGATGTCCTTGCTGCTTTCCGACTGTTCTGGGAAAGGGAATCATCGAGCCTGGACTCCGTTTTTGAAGATTTGGTGCAGCATGAAGCAATTGTGGAAGAGGATCTTTTCACGCTCGAAGAATAGTGCCACACTCCAGTTGTTTTCATTCATTCCCTTTTATGTTTATCAATTGGAGTGTAATCTTTGACAGAAATGTTTTTGGTTTTAGTTTTATTTTAGTTTTCTTTAGTTAAATAAGGTTTAAATACCAATTGGGAGGCAATACTGTGCAGTTCGGATGCTTTTAAAAGGTTTTATTTCTATCAAATTGCAATTTTTCTAGTGTAAGGATGAGTTTTTGGCTTACTGGCTCTGTCTTTGCCCTGTTTTTATCTTCCTGCTGTTTGTCCAGAATATTTTAGATCTGTTGGGGGTACTTATTTCATCCATTCTGTGATATCTTGGAATTTCCAGGTTCGATCGATCGAATGTATCTCGATCGATCGACGATTTCTTATCCTCGATCGCTTGAACACTTTCAATCGATCTAAGATTCGATCGATCGAACAATCTCGATCGATCGCGATTTGTATTTAACCGAGGCTTCCAGCGTACATTTCCTCAGTCTTTTCATCTCCCTCTTCACTCTCGAGCAATTGAGCGCAGAGGAGCACACTCGAGGCGAGTTTTCGCTTCCTTTCATTTCACTCGGTTATTCGAGGAGCTCTCCCTCCCCAGATCATCACCCTCAACTCCGGCATCCTCACCACTACACGCAACTCAAGGTAAGACCTCGAGTTCCCCCCTCGTTTCACTTGATTCCATTTCTTAAGGGAGTGCCCCCAGTGTGTTTTTAAGCCTCTTCTTTGCTTGTTTGTCGTGTTTGGTTTGTGTTTGGGCCGTTTCTGTTCTCCGAAATGGTTCCCGCACATTCGCTGTGCTCGATCGATCGAGCTAGGTTCAATCGCTCGAACCTTGCACTTTCTCAATCGATCGAAATAGGTTCGATCGCTCGAACCTTGCACTTTCTCAATCGATCGAAATAGTTTCGAGCGCTCGAACTTTGCCTTTTCTCAATCGATCGCACATTGTTCGATCGCTCGAACTCCAGCAGTTTCACTTTCTTTTCATTTTTGTCTTGTTTTGATTTCTTTTCTGTTTCTCTTCTATTTTCAGGGGCCCACAATGAACCCTGTTACGGGTTACCACAGGGAGAAGCCCTTTGACCTGGCTATTCCTGATCCGGTCCCACTCCATGGCTTCCGGAACACCCCCGACCGCCAGTGGTTCACGAGATATTTTCAGACTCGGCCGGTCATGCTAGAGCGACCACTCGAGACAGTCTGGCTCGATACTCCCTGGTTTCTCGCCCGCATCCAGGCCATGCCACACTGGTACGATTTGCTCTCTCAGGCAAAGAGAGTGAATCTCGCATGGATTCGCGCGGCGAGTGCGACGATGATCAGAGATCCCGGTGCCGCATTCACATTACGATCGTTCTTTCGCGGCCGGGAGATCGTGTTCAGCCCTGCTACCGTTTCAGCTGCCCTTGGAGTCCCTGAGGTGCCTGATTGTGTATGCCCACACCGTGACGGTGCACCAGTGCTCTCACCCACTGCTGTTATCCGAGCGCTTACTGGAGGAGCATTACCGAGCTGGGATGGTATGGCACTGATTGCAGATATTTACCTGACCGATGATTACCATATGCTCCACCTAGCGTTGAGCAACTGTTTATTGGTCACCTCCTACCGGGAGAAGATTGCCCCCTGGTATGCCCATGTGTTATATGCCATAGGGACGGGGTTGCCTGTTTGTTTGCCTCGCTTATATATTGACTTCATGAGGCACCCCACTCGCTACATTGCTGCCAAGAAGCACCTGAAAGGTGCTTGGGCTATTCACAGAGTGATTGAGCATGCTGGCCTCCTTCCCTTACCTGGCGATGCGACATCTCAGGCTCGCAGTCGTTTTGGTGAGGCTACTTCTCGCCGCTCAGATGCTCAGAGGAGGAGAAGAAAGGGCAAGGGGAAAGCGAAAGTTGGAGGGAAGAGGAAGAGAGCTGTTGGCACCGATACTGAGGGTGCGGCTTCTGGGACGCCCACTGAGGCTGAGGAGCCAGATTCGGAGGAGGATGATCCCATTCAGGAGGTGGCACGTTTTGAGCTGAGACAGAGATCTCAGGCTCCAGCCCAGGGAGAGTCGTCATCTGCGCCTCCCCCGACTATTCACGATCTATTATTGGAGGAGAGGGAGGCACGGATGCGGCTTGAGGGTAAGATTGATCATATCTCTACCCTGCTGACTACACTGCTGGTCCAGCTTGGGTTTGACCCGTTTGTGCCCCCATTTGCTGCCGCTGCACCACCACCTGCTGCCGATCCATCTCCTACTGTTGTTCCTGTACCCACTACTGTTGATCCATCATCATCCGCTCCATCCACGACCGATCTTCCATCTACTTCTGCCGATATTCTGATAGCTACCGCACAGCCACCGCCTGCTCCCATCGACATCCCGTCTGATGTAGCCGAGGATGCTCCGTCTGGAGTTGATTAGTATTCTTAGGGGAGGTGGTGTTTCTGTATTTATGGTTATTTGGTGTTTTGGTTTGGTTTGGTTGGACAGGTTGGGTTATGTTTTTGTTTTTTTTGTGGTTGTTTTGGGTATGTATGGATATTACTACTGTTATTTCATTTCTCTTCACTCTAGTGGTTAATGTTGTTTGGATCATAGTTTTACTTGTTTTTTCTTTATCTATTGATCTGTTGTTTTGGAGATTGTGTTTTATATTTCTATGCCAGGTTGCTATGCTTCTTATCATCGCGTTACACTATACAGGTGATACCTATCTATTTTAATTGTTGAAAATCAACTTCTGGGACTATGTTGTTTTCATTTGGGGGTAGGAGGTAATAGATAGGTATACACCCGTGACGATCAAGTTTTGCACTTGGATATGCTTGAAATTTAAGAACAAGAACACAGTCTGTTAAAATTTTGAAATTTTGAAATTTTTATTGGATCTTATTGATAGAATAATTTTGAATACTCTCTCCTGCTTGTTAATTAGACAATGATACATTTGTAGTATTCTTATCTTTTTATGGATTAAATACACGCGTTTTTCTGTATCACTAAAATAAATTGCATTTGTAAAGCTAGTATGTACCCAATACTTTTGTGCACTAATTGGCAGCCATGTAGAAAACCTGAAAATTGAGTTAAAATGAATATTGTACGAAAAGAACAAGTAGTGGAAGCTAATAACCCTTTGTGAGTTTTTGAGCCAATTTTCATTTCTGAGGGAATTCTCATACATTGTCGAATGGTTTTTCTTGCATATACTTGTGAATTCGTTGTTAAGCCTCAGTTTTCTTTAAAAGTTTTGACTGCTTGTTAGAGGAGAATGTTCAGGATTTACCAATTAAGCTCAATGAACACTTAAGTGCTAAAAATTGAAAGTTGAGAAAATGATTCAAGCCATCGTATTACCCATTCCTTTACCTAACATAGCCTACTTACATTCATTGAATCGTTTCACTCCTGATCCCACTTCAGATAAATATTTCCAATAAAAATCACAAGAATCCAAATCCTTGATTTATACCTTGACCTCATCGAACTGTTTGATAAATTTATTGAGAATGAGTCATCAAAGTATGTGAAAGGGAAGGAAGTTGTTGTGGGACATTCTAAAAAAAAAAAAAAATGATGATGAATGAAGGAGTTATAAAAAAAAGAAAAAAAAAAAAAAAAAAAAAATGATGATGAATGAAGGAGTTATAAAAAAAAAAAAAAAAAAAAAAAAATGATGATGAATGAAGGAGTTATAAAAAAAAAAAAAAAAAGAATGGGAGATCGGGTGGAGAAAAGAATAAAGAATAAAAAGAGAAGTGGAAATTCCATCACATACTAAAAAGCACACTCTTCTCTACAACATCCCCACCTACTAAATAAAAGCCATAATTCAAAGTCTTGAAGATTCTCAACAATTAATTTGAACATGAAAGTGTGAGTTGAGTTATCCACGGTATTTCGCTCCTCTAGTAAGTAGTATTCCATTCATGAGACTATACACTCGTAAATGTCCGTTTTTCATAGAGTCAAGTATGAAAGCATTAGCACTTAGAATATCATCTTTATCAAAGCTTTCATACCATGTGCGATCATTATAAAGCAAGTTTCTGAGAGACGTTGTTTTTGAGTGTGACCAATGTGAGAATTGAGCTAAAACTGCAAGTTTCCAAAGTACAATAGTCTAGATAACTCTTAATAAGGGTTGGCCGCATGGTTGTTGATTCCACACACACACGGGTGCATGATGGTAATACATTTGTATATTTTACTTGGTAATATAGGGGAGCATGTGGATCTCTTTCATGGGTTGATAGAGGATATTATATCCTTGTAGAGTTGAATTAACAGTTTAATGGGGGGAGATGTCATAAGTTATTCTAAATCTTTTTGGAGCTTAAAATTGGAGAATTTTGTGGGTATATTCACTGCAAACCCTCACGAGACAACACTCGTCCACTAGGGGGAACCTAGGGGTTTAACGGCTTGTTGCATTCGCTAAATGCAACCGCGATTCCTGCGAAAGTGAGTTAGGAATTTTTTTTTTTTTTTTTTTTTTTTCTTCTCTCTACTTTAGTTTAGGTTGTTTCTAGTTTTCTTTTGTTTTCTTAGTCGTTGTGGTATTAGTAGGAATTTTATTTCATTTTTATTTTCGCTTTATCGCTAGGGACTAGCAATAAGCTAGTTGGGGGTTGTGCAAAGCGGGGGTATTTGTAAAATACAACCGCGCTAAAAGAAAGAATTGCATTAGTTTTGATCACAACTTCTCGTTTTATCTGCAATTTGCATTACAATGCTAGTTTTAGACAATATGATTAATCTATGATAAGTTGTATTGTTTTAGCTACTATTTGTGCAGGTTAATGCTGCTGTATAAAAGACTGAAAGATTTGATAAAAAGGAGATGCTTTGTTTCAAAGAAGGAAGACTGAAGAAGAATTGCAGAGTTCGAGCGATCGGCATAGTTCGAGCGATCGAGGTTTCGATCGATCGAAGGAAGTTAAAGCGATCGAAAATTCAAGATGTTCAATCGATCGAGAAAGTTTCGATCGATCGAAAGTGCCTTTTATCAGATTATACGCGCATACAGCAGTTGCGGGTTTTAAACCCTAGTTCTTAGGTTTACTATATAATTTCATATTGTATACGTCCAAAGGGGACGCCCAACTTTGTTTTATCAGTTTTAGATAGAGAAGAGAGAGTTTTTTCTTGGTTTTTGTAGGTTTCATTGAGGATTTATCATTGTGAACAAGATTTCTTTAGCTAATACAAGTTTATCTTCATTCCAGGTTTTTGATTTATTGTTTATTTGTTTTCTGCACTTAGTTAATCGTAGTTTACTTGTTAATCTCGTAGTGTTTTATGTTAGTTAGATTACAATCATTAGTTTTATAGTTTTGATGCAAAACTTTCAAACAAACAGAGTTTTAATGAACTTTTACGTTAATTATCAATCTGTGGTACTCCAGACAATGTCTGAGTAGTCCTAGGGTTGGGAAATCGCGATGAAATCGTGATTTTAGGCCTCTGCCATGCAGTATTTTTATTCCTGTGTTCGATCGATCGAAAGTATGTCGATCGATCGAGACAGTGACTTAGTCGAGCGATCGAGTAAATATCGATCGATCGAGAGATGAAGATATTCGATCGATCGAAAGCGCGTCGATCGATCGAATATTCTGATTCTTGAGAACACCCAAAACAGTATTCTAAGACTTTTTGTTTTAAGGATTTGTTATCAAATTGTCCCCAAATGCTCAGTTTGTCAAAACAGTCTTTAAACTTAAGGCCTTAAGGCATTTTCTTTCAATATATTTTGCAAACCACCCTCAATGCTAACACCATTGTAGGTGAGAGTCTTAACTATTGGATTAAACCGTTTTCATGTATTTCAAACTTAATTGAGATGATGTAGTCCCGGTCATGAAAGGGTTATTGATTCTATATCTTTAGAGAAGTACAGAATACTGTAGTAGGTGTACTCCTTTGAGCTTAATTGTAATTGCATGGTAGAAGGTTAGGTCACGGTGGATTCGCGTGATCCCAACACTTTCTTTTATTAAGAAGAACCGTTTCTTTTAGAATCTTGCTTAGTTAGTTAATCGTTAGTTAAGTTAATTTAGTTGTCTTTAATTCTAGTAGTTGTTAACTGTGGAACTTCGTGTTCTACACTTCGTTTAAATATTGATTTTTGTTTTCTCTTTAGAGTCTAATCTAGGTAGTTTAATTCAACACCTTCCCTGTGGGATCGACCTGGACTTAATCCAGTTACTACTTGCACGTCTACCTACACTTGGGTATTGCACACAAGCGCACACAGAAAATATTCGTGTCAAAGCTCACCACATCCTTGGCTTTCAAAGTCGCATATGAAGCTGCCTCTACCCACTTGGTAAAATAATCAATTGCTACGATTATGTAGTGGTGCTCGTTGGAGGCCTTTGGGACTATCTCACCAATGATATCGATTCCCCACAGCGAAAATGGCCAAGGGGTGGTCATGCTATAGAGTTGTGATGGCGGGGTATGCATTAGATTTGCATGGATCTGGCACTTATGGCACCTTCTGACATATTTGCAGCAGTCTTTGTCTAAGGTCGTCCAATAGTATCCTTGTCGAATAATCTTCTTCGCTAGCATGTGCCCATTCATGTGGGGTCCACACACTCCCTCGTGTATTTCCTCCATCATTCTCTTAGCTTCCCTCCCATATAAGCACTCTAGATTATACCCGGTGTAGGACTTCTTCCAGATTTTATCCGCGTAGATCACAAATTGAGCAGAGAATTGTCGAACCGCCTTTTCATCCTTCTCTAAGGCTCCTTCGGGGTACTCTCCCTTCTTAACAAAGTTCCATACGTCCTCGTACCAAGGCACTTTACCCTCTTCTTCTATAGCGACGATCATTTCAAATGACGGTTGGCTTCTCACTTTTATGGATAGCGAGATCATGGTAGTTCTCGAGGGGATCTGGATCATTGAGGCTATGGTCGCTAAGGAATCGGCTAGTTGGTTTTCTTCACGGGGAAGGTAATAAAAGGAAATCTTTTTGAACTATACTTTTAGGCTCTCTAGGTAGTCATGGTAAGATCTCAAATTCTCATGCTTTACCCTCCAATCACCTCGTACTTGGGATATGATCAGGTTAGAATCTCCGAAAACATCTATTCTCTTAACTTTTAAGGCCAGTGCCACTTTAATCCCGACTATGCATGCTTCATACCCTGTGGTGTTATTGGTGGAGTCATACTTGAGTTTGACTGCTATGAGAATGATTCCAACCCCGTAGCCTATTTGGTTGACTGCTCCATCAAAGCACATTTTCCACAAGTCCTCCTTCACCTCCATTATTCCCTCATCAGGAAACTTAAATTCTCCCTTACCCTCGGATTCCACAGCAAGATCAGCTAAAAACTCGGCGACGGCCCTCCCTTTCATAGATTTGGCAGTGACATACTTTGGCTTGCATCATGGTCCACCGGGAGATCCTACTGGTCAAAACGGGTTTTTCGAATAGGTATTTGAGTGGGTCCATTCGGGATATCAGGGTTATAGGGAAGGCTAACATGTAGTGGCAAAGGCGACGGGTACACCAAACCAAGGCCCAACAGGCTTTATCTAAAGTTGAATACTTCAAATCGTATCCGGTCATTCTTTTGCTCAAATAGTAGATGGCCTTTTCCTCCTGTCCCTCTTCTCCTTCTTGGGCCAACATACACCCCATTGAATCTTTGGACATAGAAAGGTAAAGTAAAAAAGGCCTTCAGGGTGAGGGTGGTGACAGGACAGGTGGGTTTTGGAGGTAGGTTTTGATCTTATCGAAGGCTTGTTGGCAAAGGGGATCCCACTCAAACATCTCTCCTTTTCTGAGTAACCTAAACAATGGGTCATAGGTTAAGGTGAGCTTCGAGATAAAACGGCTTATGAACTGTATTCTACCCGAAATCCCCTTAACTCCTTCTCATTCTTGGGCGGCTGCATTTCGACTATGGCCTTTATTTTGGTCGAGTCCACCTCTATCCCTCTCTGAGTGATGAGAAACCCCAACAACTTTTCGGTAGTGACTCCGAAGGTGCACTTCTGATAATTAATTGAACTTAGTCATGGATTCCTTGTGATCATGTAGGGAATATATCATCCCTATATGGATATTACATTGGCTCCTAGTTGAGACTTGTATATCTATAGAGGTGTTATAATTTCAAATAATTAGAAGGAATTTATAATTCTGTCAACTCTTCTCATGTTTGATTGATTTAAGCTAGGGGTTTGATATTTAGTGTCGCGCCCTCTACATTTAGGATTTGATCTTATATTTTGTTCAAAGCATGTGAACTAACCTTTGTTTTGTAGTGCTATAATTTATTTGTATAGTTTATTTCTTGATTTTATTGATTTTTGAATCCATGTGCGACACCTTAGATTAGGGTTTGCCTTATGTGCATATATGTGTTAGAGACTCTTTTTAGGTTTCTTATTTATTTGCATGCATTGCACGTTTCCTATCACTGTCCCGAGTAAGGTCTCTTGTTCTCTATTGCATATTATTCATTTTCTAGATGAATCTATTTGATTTTATACGCCTTTTATCTTTAATAATTTTACACCATTTTCAACATGCTTTTGTAATGTATACCTATATCTATGTATTAGTTGAGGGCACGCTTAGATTAGTAATTTGATTAAAAGGATGTTGAATAGAGGCCTATCGTGAGATAGGATGAGAGGGGGTGTTTTAGTTCACGGGGCTCAAACCTCTCTCATTCCATAATCCCCGGACCTAGAGATCTCTGGTTTTCAAAAAGATCAATTTACTTTTAAATGGTTTCTTAATTTTTCTTAAAAAAAATTAAGTAGCGACTCGTATTTAAATTTGAAATGTGAAAAGGTTTTAAAAAGCGTAGTTAGCCTGCGATATCCACATCATTTAATACACCCAATATATTATTATTTCATCTAACATAAAATTCCTAATAGAGGATAAAAAAGTAAACTGACTCTAAGTACTTAATTTCTTCTCTTATGAAACTGTTTACACCCTAATTTGGGATTTCCTAGGACATATAACGGTCACATGGCTTAGTGATGTCATCACAAGAACAGGCAGGAAGATGGCCAAAGAAAGAGACCGATATGCGGATCACCTACCTGAGAGTGATGATACGCCCAATACATATATATCAGTGTGAAGACCGAGGATGGGATGACATCGTTTTCGCTAAGAGTTACCTCGGCCTCAACAAGCAAGGCCAAGGTTGCGAAGTATGAGCAATGATAGCTATGATATCAGTCAATAAAGACTAATGACCACCTGTGAGGGTTCTGCAGTTGCAAGACCGAAGGATGATAATCAACAGAGCAGGTAAGCAAGAGATCGTAATATCATGTTGGGTGAATGATTAACAAAGAACCCATGGGATGGTTGGGATAGTCAAATAAAGACATCGGTCACCAAGACCGATGGATACTAGTGGATTTCCCACGAAGAATAAGACCGAGGTCTATCAATCAACGAGCGCCAAGTAGCTCGGGGAAGAATGTAGTCGGTCAACGAGGGTATTCGCAAGGCCATTTAGGCAGTTAAGCATGGATAAAACATGTGCATAGGTTGCACTGAGCTGGATGAAAAGGCGGTTACATAAAAGGGTAACATGGCAGAAGTGGGATCACAAAACAGATCATGGAAGTTAATTATGGGACAAAGAGTGGGTGCAGTAACTTGTTCATGCCTAGAAATTACGGGCCACCACACACTAACCGCACTAGCATTGACAGTTACTTATTCAAAGTCTATAAATAGGGCAGGGTGTGCAACATTTAAAGGGGGCTAACACACACGCCACTTCTGCTCTAGCAAACTTTATTTTTCCTCAAGCATTGTTGTTTTTGTCCTTGAGTGATTACAAGTTTCCATTCTCTTGTTGAGTGATTGTAAACAGCTTTTAAAATTAGATGGTGTTCATAAAGGTATTTTTAAGTTCCAGAATTTGTTTCTTTTTCATATTTCATTTGTAATTACTTACTTGCATCAGAGTAGAGTTAAGACCCATCATTGTTAGTAATCGCTATTAACAACCATCATTTAAATTGGAAGTCAGATTAGGATATCACAATCTCTTTTGAGTCCACGTGGACTCTGGCACACCCAATACATACACACACACACACATACACACCACAGACTTTTTATTGTAAACAACTTTTTGCATGCCCAGTGGGACAGTGTGAAATGGCTAGAAAAGAAACAAGATCTACGAGACTATCCCAGGAGGTAGGCTCACGCGAGCCTACTGTGGAATCCCCAAACAGCTTAGTAGCTAGCCACGCTGACTTGTCTAGTATGGGAAGTAATATATTAGAACATTGTAATCAACATTTTATGGAGATGTCCGTTAGGTAAGACCAAATATTCAGTCAAATGAATGAAATGTTCCGTTAGTTCAAAAAATGGAAAGAACATTAGGCGAGTGTCCCCTCATAGCCATCCATTCCACCAACCTTGCTATCTCAGGTTGGATTGGGGGCAAGTCAGAATGTCCCTTCTTCCTCCTAGACCAAAAAATACGTTACTCCTCAGAAAAGGAATGGAAAAGAGGTGCTAGGGAAAACCATGAATCAAAAACTGACCTCGGCTCTAGTAGGAATCACCTTTAAAGAACCAATGGCCAAAATGGGTTGGGATTAGATCAATAGTGGGGAAAGGTCAACCCGTTATTTGGAAACCTTAAGGAGATCGACAACGAACCAGTTGGTTATGAAAGACCAACCCAGGGACATAAAGTTGGTCAAAGGATGGTGGCACCTGCTCAGATGGTGAGAGTTGATCGAGAACAGATCGCCGAAGTCATCCACCAAGACTTCGGTGGCCTACTCCGTAGAACCCAGCGACCCATATATAGGAGGCCGCCTAGTGATGCCATCGAGAGGGTTTCTCTCCCACGAGGATATAAGGTGCCCAACTTTACAACGTTCTCTGGTGAAAGTGACCAATCAACCGTTGAACATATCAGTCATTTTTTTATCCAGAGTGGGGAAATAAGTCACTGAGGGGATATGTTATTAAAATTGTTCCCTAATTCTCTGACGGGGGTAGCTTTCAGTTGGTATATTATTAACTTACCTCCGAATTCTTTTCATACTTGGAACCAAATGGAAGAAGATTTTATGGATATCACATTTTCTCTTACCCGCAGCTTTTTTATTTAAAACCTTTTCCAATTCAAAATAAGAGTCGCCACTTAATTTTTAAAAGGAAAATTAAGAAACCATTTTAAAGCAAACTGATCTTTTTGGAAACCAGAGATTAACTAGGTCCGGGGATTATGGAATGAGAGGGGAAGGAGTCCAGCGGAATAAAACACCCCCTCTCATCCTATCTTGTGATAGGCCTCTACTCAACATCCTTTTTAATTAAATTAGTAATCTAAGCATGCCTTCAACTAATACATATATATAAGTATACATAACACAAGCATGTCAAAAGGGTACAAAATTGCTAATGATAAAATATCATTCATAATCCATATAACTCAAGTAGAAAGCAAGATGATATGCAAATAGGGAACTAGAGAACTTACCCGGAGTCCCGCTGCAAAATAGAAACGTGTAATGCATACAAGAATAGAAATCCTAGGAAGCATGTCTCTAATCACATATACACACAAAGCAGGACCTAATCTAAGGTATCGCACACGGAGTCGAAAATGAATTAAAATCAAAGAATAAAATAAACTAGGGTGGGGTTGATAAATCGTACCTCAATAGCGTTACAAAACAAAGATTAGTCCACATGCTTCAAACAATATATCAAATAATTAATCCTAAACTTCTAGCTTAAATCTATCAAATAAAGAATTGACATAATTATGAATTCTTAGTACAAAGTGGATTCTAATTACAAGTATAAAAATAGATGAATGTATATAGATATATAAGCATGAACAAGAAAAAGCTACGAATTATTCCTTGATTTGGATCATCTAACCTTTGGTTTTAAGTTTAACCAATCATTATTAAAGCACGGTTTAAGCCCTAGGTCATAGAAAGGTCATTTGAACCATTATTTACAAAGTTTACCAAATCTGTCCAAAAATTCTAAAAATTACAGAGAGCAAATCAAGACTTCAAAAATTGGAAAAGCATAGCTCCTACGGTTTGATGTCAATGAATTTTGGACACAAGATGCCTCTATAAGTCTAATTTCCAACCCAAAAAGAAAAATCAAAGATCAACGGTTCAATCTCAGAGAATTAGACAAACAATAGACACCACTCAGAAATTTCCCACTCTCTGTCCAGAGATTTTGTATGATTTTCTAAAAATAGTAAACAAATCAGAAAGACTCTAATATTTTTATGGGATCTTGTTAACACATTAAATTTCATATAAAAAATTATTTGAGACCAAGAATGATTGATTAAAGCTCTAATTTGCTTATTTCAAAAAGGTGTTACTGTTCTGAAATTCTGGACAGATTGTTGTTGCTTCAAATAACTCATGACCAAACCACTTGAAACATGAAATCTCATTAAAACAAAAATCACAGTGGTAAAACTTTGTGTTATTAATAATCTCTAGTTGGTTTTATTCAATTCCAACGGTCCATTATTTAACTAAAATCTTTGATCAAAGGTGGTCTATCAACTCACTGCACCTTTGTTAAATTTAATTTGTTTGCTAACTTTCAACTTATCAAGCCATGGAATTTGGCTTAACTCAAGTTACTTCTCCTCCCACTTGATGGTCTTTGGAGACATGACGACACTTATGTTTGTAGACTTCAATGGAGTATGAAGAAAAGTTCATGAAATATCAAGATAACGAACCTAAATCATGGAAGTAGATTTAGATTCATTAACCAAACATGCTAATATCAACCTTAATCTTCTTACAAATCATGAATTTGTAAGAAGTTTAAAGGACTTCAAATCTAAGGATTCAAATAAGACATTTAAGGTCTCATAAATCCCAAGAGATAGACATGATTAAAAAAGAAGAGGAAAAGGGGAATCAAGACTAAAAAATATCTAAACCAACTTCATAAATTGTTTAACAATTAATCCAAACCAATAAAATGCAAGTTCAATCACAATATTAATGGTGTGTGATGAAATGAGGTGGGAAAAGAGTTTTTAAATATGTGTAAAAATCCTAAAAGGCTCTAAATATTGTGATTGAACTCAAACTAAATAAGCTAATTAGTCAAGAGTTTACCTTCAAGTATCCTCAACTTCTTAGTTGTTTTAGGATTTCCCAAGGCTAATCAAGCTCCTCTTCTAGCTCCTTCTTCTTTAGACTCCTCTAAAACTTGCTCCTAATTGTGTTTAGAAAATTTTCAAGAAGTTTAAAACAACGAGA
Source organism: Hydrangea macrophylla (assembly GCA_033977485.1). Taxonomy (NCBI): domain Eukaryota; kingdom Viridiplantae; phylum Streptophyta; class Magnoliopsida; order Cornales; family Hydrangeaceae; genus Hydrangea; species Hydrangea macrophylla. Next base: position 2,361,452 of record CM066990.1, on the reverse strand, counting down.
ATTAAGATAAGATTCAAAAAAAATATTCAAGTCTAGCTCTCTAAAGAGGTAAAGATTCTAGATCCTTTGTAATGGGATATTCATCCCTTTTATATAGGAAAATTCTAGAGGGTTATTCTAGTAATTTCATAGTAAAAACCCTAATTTCTGATGTCCTTTTGAAGATACAAATGTACTATTTCAAAGCTGGCAGCCACAAAAATGCGGCACTCAACAGAGATGGAAGCGGCACTCAATAAGTGTAGGTCCAGCACTCACTGCATGCCGGCGCGGCATTCACTGAATGCCGGTACGGCACTCAATGAATGTCGTGGACAACTCTGTGGACTGTCGTCTTTTCTGGAATTCTAATTTTAGCGACATTTGATGTGTTTCTACGGCCATTAGTAACTACCATGCCGGCACTTGCTAACTATCGTATGACAATTAGTGAGTGCTGCAGTGGTAACCCGTGACTGCCGTAAATTATTCTGTGTGCCGTTTTCTTCTATTCTCCCTTTTCGTTCTTTCTTTATTTATGTTTTGAATTGTGGAGCCTTTCGAAGAGCTTGAATCACCTTTTGAAAGTCCTAGATTAGTCGGACATTGTCATCATCGGATCTAGAGGTAACACTCCCCTTAATCCGACGTCTGGTCAAAATCAGGGTGTCTATAGCTTTTCACACCCAATTCTATTGGACAGAACCCGAAGTCTCCATAGCTGATTTGACCAGGCTATACCAGCTTCCAAGTGAATCTGCTAAAGCATATATTGCTAGATTCAAATAGGCTAAACATCGTTGTAAGCTCATGTTGCCTGATGAAGAATTTGTCAATATAGCTCTAGGGGGTTCACTTTTGAACTTAGGAAAAAATTTGAAGGTATGGGTTTCTGCGATCTATTCGAGCTAGCAACTAGGGCAGCCCGATATGAGCGCATGCTGGAAGATGAACAGGAAAGAAAAAATTCTTCCATGGGAACCTATTACAGGGATCCCAATTTTAATATACAAGCCACTAAATATGGGATCAACACTGAAGTGGATGTGGCCGAAATCGTATCAAAACAGCCATATTTATGTCAATCTTTGCCAACATCGACTGAAGCACAGTTGTCGTCGGTCAAGAAATAGCCTTTTGAGACCAGCAAGCAGTATTCTTTTAACATAGCACTGGTTGATCAGATCTTTGATTTTATGATGGCCGATAGGCAAATTTGACTATTGCATGACGTCAAGTTACCTTCGGCAAATGAGCTGAAAGGGAAAGAGTATTGCAAATGGCATAACTCTTGGCGTCATAACACTAACAATTGTCTGGCATTTTGGAATGTTTTACAGAATATGATCGATAAAGGAAATTTAAAATTTGCCAAAAAAGAGAAAGAGGTCATGAGAGTTAATAGCAATCCATTTTCAGAGGTGGTAGGGGTAAACATGGTGGCGCGCGACTTTACAATCCTGCACAGGCCAAGAGAAAAGATCAACCTCAAAGGAGTTGAAACTGTTGAAACGAGCTCGAAAGGGAACGAACAAAAGTCAGGGCCAAGATTGGCTTCTAAAGTTATATCGGACAGTACCGAAACAGACGTCGGTAAGATCTTGACATTACAATGGATGGTCAATTTGATCGAGCAAGGGTTATATCCTAAGTGTAAGACCAAAGTAAGTACTCCATTCATACCAAATGAAGAAAGGGCGAATCGGCCACCTAGTCCTAAGAGGTTGATTCAAAGCCGTCTTACTTATCCCAAAAGCACAGGGAAAGCAGATAGGCCGAAGGTATTAGTGATTAGGGTGAAGTCCGAAGATGAAATAGGGAAAAAGCCTGCTAAAGTCATCTTTAAAAAAATAGCAGAGGAAATGTCACAGCATTTAAAGCTATTATACATCAATGCGGCTATCGACGGAGTGCCGTACTCAAGGGTGTTGATCGATAATGGAGTTGTGGTGAACATCCTTCCATCGATCATGTTGCTAAAATTGCAACGCGACGAGAGTGGGTTGATTCCTACCAAACTCACAGTTTGTGGATTCACAGGACACCTACGAAGACAAAAGGAATCCTCCCAGTACAGCTTATTATAGGGAAAAAGACCACCATGATAGCCTTCTTCGTGGTGGACTCGGGGGCATCATACAATGCTTTGCTCGGACGAGATTGGATTCATATCAGCTGGTGTATCCCATCAACCTTGCACCAGTTCTTGATCTTTTGGAATGGTGACGAGGTAGAAGTAGTTTGGGCTGATCACAAGCCTTTTGTCGCCAGAGTTCATTGCTCTGAGGCCGTATTGTACAAAGATGATATCAGCCCTGTCAAATTTATTGGGACTGATAAGAATGGTAGGCTAAAATCGGCCACCATGGTAAAGGAACAGAAGAATCAGTTGATTCAACTATATAGGCAACTCGATCGGCTAATCTTGTCAGAATCAAGATAAAAAGTATACTCTACTTTAAAAGATTCGTAGTGTGGAAGTAGAGGTGAAATACTAAAACACTTTAATTTTAAAACCTAAATCTAGTTAATTAAGAAAACAGAATTTGGATTTTGATTTTAATTAAACTAAGAACTATAAAAAAAATCTGAATTTTGAAAATTATTTTAATGAGTATGTAAAGTGAACCTAGGATTGCAAATCCACCACTAGCTTCATAATAAGGGTATTTATGCATTCAATTAGCTTATTACGTTGAATGATAATGGAAAATTGTAGCTACAAGCCCAATTCCTCCGTCAACAAGATAACTACGATTCAAGCACCAACATAATTCATCTTCGGTTGGCACGGATTGTCTCGCACTAAATTAGGGTTGTAGCACAACCCGTCTTTCCAAGGCATGAACTATTCAGCTACTTGATATCACAATTCAATTAAGCACCATTACATGTAAATAATCTATACAAGCACAGCAAATATATATCATTGAGCACATCACATTCAAAATAGATCTAAGACAAGAATAAACTTTGAAAGCAATATTAAATCAATAGAAGTACGATTTTATTACTTAAAATTCTCTAAACTTATAAGCATCATCCATACATAGTAAATCTAAAAGAAAAGCATGAAATACACCCTATTACTTGGCTAGGGTTTCATTTAAACCCTAGATCTAGGTTTAGTTGGCCATAGAAGTGATGAACGGCAAGAGGTTGATGGAGGAGGCCATGGAAATCCTTGGTCTTATTCTTCTTCTCTTGCTCTCCTCTCTTCAATGGCTGAAGTTTTAGATGTATATAGATGTGTATAATGGTGTGTAACCTAAAAATTGATTTACAATAGAAAATATATATATATAGTTTTTGGAAGAATTAGGAAGCTTTCCTAAACCAATTCGCACTAAAATTGCTATATTTTACATTCTAGACATAATTAGGCAATTTTGTTCACGTGGGTATCTTCAGTACACAGAAATACGCATTTTTTGATTTTTTGTACGAATCGCGTGAGCACAATTTTGGGAGGTCGCACGAGCGGGCACGCAAGCGAGATTCGGGTTGTCACGCGAGCGGACCACTCGCGCGATATGGCTTTTTCTGCTTGCTTCAGTCTGTTTTCACTCCTTATTTAGCCTAGAATCCTTGGTTTCTTCCAAATCTGACAAAAAATAGAAAATGAAGTTAAAATACACTAAAACAGGATAAAAAGTACTAACAAATGTGAATTAAGGCGTATAATTAGGACTTGTTCACTCCCGATCACACCCCCAAACCAACATTTTGCTAGTCCTCGAGCAAAAAGAATAAACCTACTAATAAAATCCTACTCCATTTTCGCATGGATTGCGATTGCATTTAGCATATGCAACAAGTCTTTTAAACCCCTAGGTGTCCCTAGTCAGACTAGTGAAGTCTCGTGAGGGTTCTCATCAATAAGTCACCCACAACTATCTTTATTTCATTATAAAAAGAAAATTTTTAACTTTTAACAAGAAAATTTTGTTTAAATTTTCAACCTTCAAAAAGTTTTATTAAAAAGGAAAACAATAAAATTCAATACTCCTTATCATAAAACGATGATTTGAAATAGAATAACGAACAAGAAGAACGGAATCAAACGTCCACCTACATCATGAAAAACAATCCCAAGCACATACATTGTATAAATCAATAGAGTTTTTCATAAAATTGCACGTGTGTGATGTGGTAGTTAAATGAACACACGTATGTCATGAACTTAGAATATAACTCAAATAACCATCCAACTATGTTTCGACTACGAATCTCATAATGTTAATTACACTCTAAAATGAAACACTTAGAAATATGTGTAATCTCTCTAATATATGTGAGCAAAGGAAATAAATTTTCAAAACAAGAAGCGCTCACATATGACTCGAAAAAGACGCATGACACAAAAGAACAGTAGTCTCATGGATAGGACGTCAATAGTCAAGAAAAATTCATCATTGCCATGTTTTAATCCTCTCCCATCGTTTACATATCCAAACCATGTTTTCTAGGATCAAATAGGACTTTTCAAAGGTTGTAACGTGGCTCAGGCAATGAAAAAGGTTAGAAAGGATTCATTAAGTAGACTTTAGAATGGCATTATAAGGCATATTCAATTTATTTCATTCATTCTTCTACCAACTTTCATCTTTTCATTATATTCTTTTTATATATTTTTTATTTCCTTCCTCTTTTTTTTTTCTTCTTTCTTCTTTTCTTTTTTTTTTCCGTTTCGTTGCTTTTGAAATGAATATTCACTGAATATCAAGGTAACTAACCCCAAACATCATCTTGTTTTCTTCTTCTTCTCAATCGACACACCTCCTTATCACTACTAAAAGTTAATCAATCTTTCAGTGGTGAACTCCAAGTTGGCCACGTTTGAGCAAAAAAAAGATCATGGTGATGAAAGAAAGAGATGAACTTTGAAGGCTCAAAGGGGCGAACTAAGGAAATTTTTATCATTTATCTGGCTAGGTCAAATGGTAAAAATGGTGAAAAACAAAGAGGGCCTAAAATCACATCCTAGGTGATACGTTCTTCAACGTTTACGATGGAAGATTATTTAGCATGGTAACCAGTATTTTAACTTGACTATCAACCAAAACAAGAATAATGAGACTAAATAACAAGTTAATGCGCTATTTCAATGAAATTTGACAAACACAAAATGTATTTATAACCCTCTAAAAAGAAAAGAAAGGCTCAAAAACTCACCGGGACTAGTCTCCACCATGTGTTATCTAGAAATCCGAATCATATTATAGTTCACATCAAACATGAATTCAAGTGACTACGTGCAGTGCATAGCTTTGTGTGCAAGTTTATGATATAAAACTACGATTCGAACGATACATATACTAAAACATCGCATCATGACTTCAAGAAATATTTAACCACATCTTCTCATGTTTATCATTCTATAATAATCCAAGTTACATAACAAAAAATATCAAATTGAGATTGCAAAAATGTTGGTAATATCGTTTATTTAATCACAAGTATTGACAAAATTTTAAAATTTGGTGCATAAATGTGCATGTGAATGCATACCCCCAAACCTAAACCTTTCATTGTCCTCAATGAAACAATAAAACAAAAGAAAGGAGAGTCCGTAAGGAAGGAACGACATTACCTCGATCTCGACAATCACAAACCAGGTAAACGTATATGAATATGGCAATAAAGTTCAATTGCTCCATATGGAGACACTAATTCACCTGTCAATACTTGACAAAAGAAAATAAACAACAAAATAACAATGATAGCGAATAAAAACATAAATATCAAATGCAGACTATGGCATAAACTAAACTAAAACCGAAAAGAACAAGCAAAAACGAAATTATCAAAACAAAGAATGACTCAATCTAAAAGGGTTGTAAAGAGCAAACAGAAAGGAACAAACAATTGACAGATTTGGGAGAAAGAAGGGAAGAGAACAGAGATAAAAGTACACAAAACACTCCCTCAAGCGAGCGACCTGTCGCGCGAGCGAGTCGAGCGCGCGACTTGTTCTTTTCCTCTTTTCTCTCTCTTTTAATGTATATAAGTTCAAAATAAATTTACTCTGACCCCCAAACCTGTCCAGAGAACTTACAAACTGACTGACATGACCCAAAAAGCGTTAAAAGATAAGAAAAACAAATAAAATAAAGCTTGGGTTGCCTCCCAAGAAGTGCTATCTTTTACATCTTCAGCTAGACCGTTCTAGCTCAAGACTTACGGAGGTCGTAACTCAGACTTTTTACCCTTAAAGGCATTAGGGAGACTCCGGTGGAAAGCAAAAATAATGTCATTATGAGTTAATTCATTCGACAGTTCTCCTTGGTCATGTTCAAATTGATTTCTCACCTTTCAAGTAAATTCATCATTAGGATCCGGATTATTCAACTTTGTCTGCTTATTATGCACTATATTGTTTTCTTTACTCGTATTTATTTCTTTAGTAGGTTCAATAGTTCGACTACCCTCACTATCCACCTCACATAGGTAATCGTCATCATTAGCCGGTTGATCAATAGCATTAAATAGGTTTAATTTTAGGTTCATGTTCCCAAAAAACACCTTTATTAGCCCCAAGGCTTTTACCCTAAGTAATTTTGATGATTAACAAACTATCAAGTTGAGTACTTATGATTTCATCTAGTGTGTTGTCTAAACAGAGCTCAATAATGATGATGGATATTCAAAGGAAGTCTTACGAAAGAGCATTAGTTCATGTATTGTTCTTATAGGAATTTATGTAAAGTTGGTTAGGTTGAATCTCAAAAACAAGGTCCTAAAACTGAACAAAACATTCAAAACTATCAAACTATTTTTCCAAAGAAAAACAGTCGACTGAACATTCGTCCAGTCAACTGGACCCTGTATTTTTCAGTCGACAGGAACTGACTTTCAATCCACCAGTTTCTGCATCAAAAACAAGCTTTCTGCTTGAAACATTTCAGTCGCCTGGACCACTTTTTCATCGAGTGTTTTTATGGCACAATCCTTCAGTTCAAAAGTTCAGTCGACTGAACCGTGAGCCCAGTCGACTAGATTACTGCACAGAATAGTAACAGCTCTTTTTTCTCTATTTTTGCTTTAGCATTAAATGCTCTCACCTACCTTAAACATTCAGATTTCTTTGAGAGAGTATAAATACTCAGTTCCAATTTGGTTGTTGATCATCCATTACTCTTATTCAATACTCACTTGTTGCAATCAAAGATTCAAGCCCTAAATCTTGAGATTTAATCTTCTAGTTCTAGATTTCATTTGTAAAACCTTGAGAGCTTTTATTGTGAGCATTTATTGCTTCTATCTACTCTACAAAGAGAGTGTTATTCAGTTGCAATCAAACACTATTAAAATCCTTGAAGTTGTAAAAGGGTTGGTGTAACCCTTGCTCCAAGTGAAGGTATTATTCATTGGAGGTGTAAAAAGAGTTCAAGAAGAACTTGTAAGGAATGGTTTGATCTTCACCCAAAGAAGATTGATTAGTAGATTCCTCAAGAGGTGTTCTTGAGGGGTGGACGTAGGCTGCGGGTTGCGGATTGCCGAACCATTTGAAAACTTGGTTTGCAAGTGCCTCTTTTCCTTCTCTCTTTAATTATTGTTTTTAATTAAGTATTATGCTTGTTTTAAGTTTTAATTTTCCATTAATTGTTAGTAATCTTATACACCCCTCCCCCCTCTAAGGATTACTTTTGGGCCAACAAACTTTATCACCCCCATTCGACAATTAACACGCGCATTGGCCGTGGCTAAGAATGGACGACCAAGAATAACAGGAGTGTGTTTCCTAGCATCTAGCACAAGTTTAGTATCAAGGACCATAAAATCAACGGGATAAAAGCATTGATCAACTTTTACTAAGACGTCTTCGACAATGCCCCTAGGGATTTTAACAGAACGATCCGCTAATTGTATGGTAACGTTCGTGGGTTTAAGTTCACCTAGACCTAATTATTTTATAAACCGTGTAGGATTAGAGATTCACACTCGCTCTTAAGTCAAGGAGAGCATGATGAATGACAGTGTCACCTATGACACATGATATCGTTGGTGTTCCTGGATCCTTATACTTCGGAGGAGCGTGTTGGAAAATCGAACTTACTTTTCCTGCGAGAAAGACCTTTTTCGGAATATGACTGCGCAACTTGCGCTTTTGAGTGCATAGATCTTTAAGACATTTAGCATAAGAGGGAATTTGTTTAATAGCGTTGAGGAATGGAATATTGATTTTCACTTATTTAAATACCTCGAGTATATCTTCAGTTTTCGACCCATTCTTTGAAAAATGTGATGGTTCATCAACGTTTGCTGAAAAAGGCATTTTCGGAATATAATTAGTTGGGACCGTTACATTCTCTTTCCTAATTTGACTCGTGTCCTCACCCTTCTCTTGATTTGAATTAATGTTCGCATCTCACCTACTCTCCCTCGGAATGTCAACAACTTCCTCTTCCCAAATAGTCATCCTAGTCGAGACGGCATTTACTTGCTCACTCGAACCCCCATTCTCAAATTGTCCCTTAGGGTTTTGAACAATCTGACTAGGCAACTTACCCTTGTTTCTACGACTCATTGCATTAGCTAGTTGGCCCATTTGGAACTCAAGCTTTGCAATGGATTATATATGAGAGAACACTATTTGTGCTTGTGCTTGCACTTGTGTTTCAATAGTCTTAAGGGATGCCTGCACCTTCTCCTCAAATGCACTATTACAAAGAGGTGGATGAGGGTTAGGTTGTGTATATTGATATGGTTGAGGTCTATACGCGTTAGGAAAATTAGTTGTCTCATTATTATTGTTATTATTTGATTTTCACGAGAAGTTAGGATGATTTCTCCATGGTGCATCCGGATTATTTGTAATAGAATTATAATTATTTCGTGGGAATTGTTGAATAGAGTTTATGTGTTGCTCCACAAACTCTGAGAATTGAGATGCCGATGGACATGTAAGTGTAGAATGTGAATGGTCGGAACATATTTGGCAAGTTTTATAAGAGGGTGCGCTTGTCGTTTGGTTCATTGTCATTAGTTGGTCAAGTTTTCTAGATAATTCTTGAAATTCAATTGAATGACTTGACTCGAACCACTCCTCATGCTTAGGTTTAGGGGAATGCACCCCTCAGAATGTACCTACATGACCTGATGCATCGAGTTCTCACTTAAAGTTTTGAAAATTCTCCAAGCCTCGTCGGTGTTTTTGTGTAGGAAGGTACCCGCACAAACAGCATCAACGGTATTACAAACAGAGGTAATAAGCCCTTCGTAGAAAACCTGTATCAACTGTCACTTAGAAACCTGATGATGTGGGCAAGAGCATAATAATTCTTTAAATTTCTCCCATATGTCATAAAGTGTTTCCCCATCTTGCATCATAAAGTTTGTTATAGATTTTCTTATTTGATTTGTACGCGTAATAGGGAAAAACTTTTGCAAAAATACGTTGTGTAAGGCTTCCCATGTTTTAATTATGTTTGGATCCAGAGATTGGAGCCAATACTTCGCTTTATCTTTTAAGGAAAATGGGAAGAGACACAGTTTTAGTTCATCATTAGTTAAGTTTTGAATTTTCAAAGTAGAGTATATATCTTAGAAATCTTCGCTTTATTCCTAATGGAAGTGTCCCCTCCCTAGCAGAATATTCTCATCACCAGCAAAGTCATTCCCAACAGAGCAAGTTCATCTCTAGAAAAGTTCACTGAACAAATGTGGTGTATCCTAATCAAAACCACATCCGCTCTTTAGAAGAAACCATTTTTATTTCAGAAAAGGTTGTCACCTTCCCCACATAATTAGTTCACTCCTAACAGCCTTGTCCCCAGATGAGATATTTTCCTCCAACAAGTTCAATTCATCTTCAGTACAATCACTTACTCCATTGGCTCTCAAAAGAGTCATTTCATCCCTAGCAAATTCAGTTTTATCCCCAGTAGGCTTCTCGATTCATACATCGTCGGTTTAATCCATGACAGTCATAGTAGTTCACTGTCGATTTGTCATCTCGATTCGTACATTATCAGTTCAATCCATGACAGTCACAGTAGTTCACTATCGACTCGTCATCTCGATTCGTACATCGTCAGTTCAATCCATGACAGTCACAGTAGACCACTGTCGACTCGTCATCTCGATTAGTACATCGTTAGTCCAATCCATGATAATCACAATAGTTCAATGTCGACTCGTCATCTCGATTAGTACATTGTTAATCCAATCCATGACAGTCACAATAGTTTAATATCGACTCGTCATCTCGATTAAGCCATCGCTAGTCCAATCTTTGACAGTCACAGTAGTTCACTGTCGACTCGTAATCTCGATTCGTACATTGTCAGTTCTTTTGATCACAGTTAGTCTAACCACTGGTCCAATCCATGACAGTCACAGTAGTTCACTATTGACTCATCATCTCGATTCGTACATCATCAATTCTTTTGATCACGGTTAGTCCAACTATTGGTTCAATCCATGACAGTCATAGTAGTTCATTGTCGACTCATCATCTCGATTAGTACATCGTTAGTTCAATCCATGACAGTCACAGTAATTCATTGTCGACTCATCATCTTGATTCGTACATCATCAGTTCAATCTGTGACAGTCACAGTAGTTCACTGTCGACTCATCATCTCGATTAGTACATCATCAGTTCAATCCATGAATGTCACAGTAGTTCACTGTTGACTCATCATCTTGATTTGTACATCATCAGTTCAATCCATGATAGTCACATTAGTTCACTATTGACTCATCATCTTGATTTGTACATCATCAGTTCATCTGATCACGATTAGTCTAACCATTGGTCCAACCCATGACAGTCACAGTAGTTCACTGACTACTCGTCATCTCGATTCGTGCATCATTAGTTCATTAATCATCATTATTTTATCATTACTCCCATTCAAAAAATGTCATGTTCATCGTTCTCACTCAAAAACTTTGGGCTTCCATGTCCATAAATGGGGTTTCCGTGTCCATCGCTCAAAATCTTGGGCTTCAATGTCCACCATTTGACATCTTAGGACTTCTGTGTCCGTCTCTCGATTTTCAGGGCTCCGTGTCCATCGGTTATCATGAGTTCCCTCGCCTACCGCTTATCATGAGCTTCCTCATATGTCGTTTCATGTGCATGGCTCCGCTTCTGCCACTCCATCATCGTTTGTTGTCCTCAAGGTCCCTGTACCCGATCCTATTCACTTGCGAAGCATACTTCCCAAAGTTTAAGAAGTTTGCCCCCGGGAGCCAGAGTCTTCAAACGTTGGAGTCAAGATAACTAGCACAACACAAGTCCACTTGGAGTGGCATACCCCACAGCACTAGCTCATGTTAAGATCATCAGCACCATAAAAAGCATGCATAAAACATATTAACGTTGGCAAATACACCATAGTCATAATAAAATCACAACAGGACTCAGTACACAATCATATCATATCTATGTATTACATATCATCCTCATAGCATAGCATCCGCCTGTCTTGTTGTGCATGTGTGATTTGTTCCTTTGTACCCCGAACTACGTCCTGGTCTGATTCCCCCGCGGATACGTAGGCAGCTCATGCAGAGCACAACCAACACCGGCCTCAGCATTCATGTTTCTATCACTGCATCTTTTGCAATGCACTTGTTTTTATCCTAAATCTTTTAGCCTCCAAAAGACTTGTCTCTTCAAAGCTTTGGCACTCGCTTGCGACATGCGGTGCCTCGCAAGTTCATGCCAAAGAGGGGCAAATTGTAGACACCCCATTTTGTCAACTATAAGATTTAGGAGACTCATATCTTGATGATTTATGATGATCAAAAAAGACTCAAAAAGGACCCCTGAAAATTAGTTCTATCTCTCAAAATGCTCAGAAAGTGGTAAAAATGACCAAAATGCCTCTAAAAGCCCAAACACTCCTAGATTTGGACCCAAAGTTCTAGAAACAAGCTACGTTGTAAGAAAAGTAATAAGATGAGTTTTTAAATAAAATCGGATAAAATCGTCAGCCCCTAGAAAACCCCAAAAGGCCCGGAAGTTCCCGAAAAGTCCCCGTTTGACCGGTTTGAACCAAGTTTGACCAGGTTTGACCAAGGTTTGACCAAAATCATCTGAACTTGTCCAAAAGTCCTCAGATCATCCTAAATCATGTGAAAAGTACTAAAATGAGTTTTAAAAGAAAATTGGACGAAAACGTCTGCTCCTGGGATCTCCTAGAGGTTCTCAGAACTTCTTGGAGGTTCCAGGTTTGACCGATTTGACCTAAAAGTTGACTTTGAAACCGGAGTGCCATATTATTTTTCAAACATTTTCCATGGATACTAGAGGTCAATAGCTTTCCAACAGTATATCACACATAATTTCTAGATTCAAAATGAATTTATTATGAATTTCTGAAGGTGAAAAAGACGATTAAATTGGCTTTTATCGCAAATACCAAAAAACTTTTCAAAGTGACCTGACTCTGAACTATTTTTCATGAAAAGTACACTCCATTAATTTCTAACGGTATATCACAAGCTCAATTTGGAGTTCGTATACATTTTTTGTGAATTTTAGACGAAATAAGGCCTTTTCGTGAATACCAAAACCTCCGGGGGCCTAAATAGCATTATCTGGACGTTGGAGGACCAGTGCCGCCGCGGCACTGGCCCAATGCCACCACGGCATAGGCCCAGTGCCACCGCAGCACTCTCCCCCAGAACAGTCCATTTTTGTAATTTATTTTGGGGTTCTATTTTGATTAATTGAAAACCAAAACGACGTAGTTTCTTGTTCACAGATGTTTTGGGACCAATGGGAGTACTCTTTAAATCCCAAAACCACCCCAAATTGGCCTATATAAACCCCCTTGACTTCTCATTTAGAGGGGTGCAAATACAAAGCTTAGAAAGTTGTAGAGAGAAAAGTTGTAGAGATAAGGTTAGGATAGTGAAAGTGAGCTTCCACCTCTTGATTTCCAACAAGAAAGTGAGTTTACAACTTTGTTTTTACTTCATTACTCCTCTTTACTTCATATTCAATACACCCAACCACCATTTTAGTGAGTATTTATGGGATAGGAAGCTACTTCCATGTCCAAAGTCACCATATATGAGTGAAATACCAAGTTACAAGTCCATAATCTCATTGAATATCATCTATTGATTACTTACTTGCTTGTTTACATATTATGCTCATCTCCTCTTAATTTCATTTTTTTATTTACTTACTAGTTCATCATCACCTAAATGATGACATGAAGTTTGAGGTGAGTGAACCTTATGGATAGTAGCTCTTGGCCTCAAAAACATGTTTGATAGATGATGATTATGACTTCAATACATTCCTATGTATTCTTAAAGTCACATTTAAATAAAAACAAACCTCTCCAACAATCTTGGAGGCTCTTGATAAGACATTAATATTGATATTCCAAGAGGTCATAATCTCTATTTGATGTTAAAAATATGCTTTGAAAATCCTCTATTTCAAAACCCCTCTAAAACCCCAATACTTGGATTCCAAAGAAATACACATTGTTTTCTCAGAAAATCTTCAAAATAGTGAATAATCTGAGTTCAAAGATTTCTATAGAACTCAATACTCAAAGAGTGATTGCAAGACCACTTGGAAAGTCTTCCTAACTCATTATAGAACACCCATGATTTTTGGCTTGGCTTGAAAACACTTGGAAGGGTTCCATTTTGGTCTAAACATTCTTTCCAGACATTCTATTTTTGCGGTCACAGCAGCTAAGTAGACTTTCAACTTGTTTTTCAAAAAACAATTCCAAAAGGAGTGATCCCAACTCATTTTTCCCTTGAACTTCAGTGTCTTAGGGAACTGTCTGTACAATATGGACCCCTAGATGTTTTGTTTTCATTTTCTAAGATATTTCAACATTTCAGTCGACAGTACGGACTCTATTTCTAAGTAACCTCTATTGTTTATACGATTTCTCCCAATCTATAATAGTTATTGTATATTGGATTTTTGATATGTGTTCTAGACACAATAAGTATGATCTCCATGAAAAATCATGCATTAAAAACGTTTCTAACCTCACATTTCCATTTTTACAAAATCAGTCCACTTTTCTGTCCACTATTCATAGCAAGTATACTTTTAATTTCATTCTTTGATTTGATGCTCACATGCACTCTAAATTAGTTCATATCTTAGGAATTAGTTCATACTACATTTGTATACATACTATAATAATTTTCTTCATGCATTCATGCATACTCTAGACTTCTAAGTCACTTTAGAAAGTCCATGAACACAAGCACACTATAACCTTTGCACACTCTAGGACCATGTATTGCATCCATGCAAGATTTGGAGTTTTAGAAATTCCTATTCTAAGAGGATTATAAGGAATGAGTTCGATCATACGTTCATGCTTCCCCTCGATCTAATCCTCCTTTCTCATCCGTCCCGGGGATTGAGAGGTCCTCTGTTCTCAAAGATTAACATACATTATTCTAGCTTGCTAAGCACATTTTGATTTCTTTAATTATTTGTTTCAAGAACAATCCATGTCCCCCTTTTAAGACTAGGAAAACTTGACTACTTGATATGTTATTAGACAATTTTTCCTAGGTTTGTTTGTGTGGTCTTTCACTTTTTGCATTGTATGATATTTGGCTTAGATCTTATGAATGATATCTTATCTTTTGATCTTCCATTTCTAGATTCTTATTGAATGTAATATACTATCATAGTATTAATTGTCGAACCAAACATAGTATAAGATGATTATTTGGATGCTAATTTAGGCCCATCGAGAGACAAGGTGAGTTGAGGGTGTTTTAGCCGTGATAAAGGCTCCTTCCTCTCTCATACCAAAACCCTGAGCCAAGTTCTTTGGTTATGAAGGTCGGTACCCTTTATCCATTTGGGTGAGTCAAAATTAGGTTTCTTGGTTCCTTAAAGACCAAGTGGCGACTCTGTATCTATTTTCAACAAACCTCTCTTTTTCTTTTTAGTCAAACCAATTTCAAACAAACAAGAAGTGGAAGGCCGAATCCCGCATGTCCACAGGCAGGAGCAGGGATAGTCATTGTACCCCTAGTAAAGAGGAAGACTATACTGACTTTTAAACTAGAGTTTGAATGCTCTAATAATCAAGCGGAATATGAAACCCTAATTATCGGTCTCGAGGTTATGGCCGAAATGAATGTATCCTTGATCTACATTATCGATGACTCGAATTTAGTTATAGGGCAGCTTAGTGGTGAATTTTGGTGCAAGAGTTGGGAATTGTTTCCATTCAATTCCATAGCTCTGGAGTTATTACAGAAGTTCAATGATGTTTGAGTCCAGCATGTCGCTCGGGTATATAACTCCGAGGCTGATAATTTAGTACAAATCGCGTTTGATACTGTCACGCCCTGGATCCACACATGTGAACGCAAGACACATGGCACGCCACCAAGGCCTTCAAACAATAATTTACAAATGAAAAGGAGGGAAAACAAGCATGTTTACACCATTATGTTAGACAAATTAAGCCCAAGGGAAAAATGATAATTAATAAGGTATAGCAAATATTATACCAAAAGATAGGTTTTTGAGTCCCGGTTCCAACGCAAAAAACGGTGCACGAATCTGAGTTTTCTAGAGAGAGTTATGTCCATTTCCGTAAAAGTCGACAGTGCAGCAAAATGACCTGCGGATCGATCCGGCCCAAAATCGGATCGATCCGGTTTTGACAGAACCTCATTTTTGGCCCTCCATAAGTGCCGAATCGATCCGCTCAAAACCTGGATCGATCCGGATTCTGCAGCACATGTTTTGACAGCAAAAACTCCTGTTCTGCAGCATCCTAACACCTCCAAATCCCATCCAAACTTCATGAAACTTTGCAAAACCATTTCAAAACCAATCTCAAATAATTCCAAACCATTTCCAAGATATGTTAACATGGTTTTAAAACATTAATCAAGATCCACCAATGCTACAATACTCAAACACTTCCAATTCTCACAAAAACAAACAAAACATATGAGTTTTGATCCAAACTCACAACTAACATATCCAAATCACAAAAACAAGAGTTTGAAAGTTACCAACATGATTTAAAACCATGAACAAGATATGCAATGCAAATCTCTCCCAAATACTCTCCCAAATCTCTCCCAAATATTCTCAATTCCCTCAAGATCAACCAAAACATGCTTCTTAAGCCAAACTTCCATTCAAACATGCTCCAAACTACATTAGCAAAGTATGAAAGACACCAACAACATCTTAAGCTCCGGTTACAAGATTTACATGAGTCTTGGAACAATTAAGGCAAAACTAACATAATCTACTAAATTTTAGTACAACCCCAAGTTAGTTACTACGAACTACAAGTTTTACACCAAACCATAAGTTTTACTCAAAACAACTATATACATGAAGCTACTACAATTACAAGCTTCCTTGTCACCACAAATTCCACGTTCATTTCCCCGGATTCTCGCCGCCGTGCTCATCTACAATGGTTATTTAATAACCACTACAATATATAAGTTATATGCTTAGTGAGAAATATCAATCAAGCACACGGATGACATATCAATGCTTATATTCAACTCAACAAACATAATGATCTCCGGATAAGCAAGTAATTCATCCACCACTACTCGCAAGTCTGCGACTCCCCCGATAGTCCACGGAATAAGCCAATGACCCACGCCACACACGTGCGGTCTAATGCCGTTATCGGCAACAAGTGGTCGTCACCACGGAACAATCTCATGGCGGATTCATACAAGCTTCCCTTTGACCCACATAGACAACTAAGTATGCTCACATAAACATATCACCATGCTTTTCACAAAATCATAGCTAAACATGAGTGATTAAGCTAAATAGACATGAAATCAACATCATATGAACATAACCATGAATCTCATCCATAGGCAAGATTGAAACCACTCACCTCTTGGCAATTCGTTCCTAGTTGTGAAATTAAAGCTCAAATCTACTCCGGTTTCAAATCCTACATGAATTCAACAAACTACGGATTACTGCTCCGAATTGGGTCGCAAGAAATACGATGATTAAACTCAATAAAATCAGTACCAAAACGTAGAACTCACCTCTACGAGTCCAAATCCGGTCTCGGAATCGAAATTGGTAGTCAAACGGCGCGTCGATTGACGTCGTAGAGCTCCGTCGAATTCCGTCGTCAATTCTCGTTCTAACTTTTCCTCTGTAAAACTTGGTGTATTGCTTTAGGAAGAAGGAGACTCATTGTGAGTCATAGGACACATGTCCTCACACATGTAATTCATAAGGTTTTAGTTTCATAGTTTACCTCCCCACATTTTATAAGTTTGCAATTATACCCCTACTACCTTTAGAATTATCCCAAACTTAAATAAGTGTTTGTCTATGTCTCGCGTGGGTCCCATAGGTGGTCCCACATAATTTTATGAACTTGCTAATTAGCCTACTAATTATATAACGTGTTCATTTCGTCCTCACCAAGGTATATCAAATAACCACATAAATGGTCTCTAACAATAAACAATATATTCTAACAACGTGCAAATATTTCACATATGCCTTAATAAACATTTAAGCACATAAGGGGGATTCCACAACTTTGTCCCATCACAATGGAACTTTATCAACTCATGTCCCAATTTGGGACTACCACATTGGCCAACATTTGGTTCCCAAGCTGGACACCCATAATCAACTAGTGAGTTAAAACTCACTTAAACATGTGTTAATAAACACCAATTAATTATGTTAATGCATGCTAAATGGTAATTATCGAGTAATCGCGGGAGCGTGTGTTACAGATACTAAGTTGGAATTGTTAGGAAACTGCGTTCCCAGAATCCATTGACAGTGGGTATAAGTTGGTACTGCAAAAAATTTCATGAAATCTATAATAACCCTACAAGGGCGGAACTAGGGTTACCTTGAACTGCAAAATTGGATTGCTGTAGTAGACGAATCGAGAACACGGGCTCGATAACAGCTCACGATCTTCTACCGTATTCCTTTGCTGCCAGAATATCGAACTGAGTGTGGGCTCTTTCGAAATCCTTTTAGTTTTCTGCTCTTCCCTCTTTACGTTCTATTTTCTATTCCCAGTTATAACACTCTCTTTGATTGCTGTGACGATTCAATCCTGATCACATTGATCCGACAAAGATGTGTTCATCAGGAGGATCAAACGATCTCCGATTTACTTGAATTTTTAACAGCAGCTCCGTCTCGACGTCAGGAACGTTGTGTAAAAAATTCAGCAACTTTCGATCAGTATCGAGCAGTCCGAAGCTCTTTTAGTGAGCGTTGTCCGACGCTAGCGATCTACACTCCTATGTCTCTTGAACGCTCACAGAGACTAGGGTTTGGTGGAAACCCTTCTAGAAGAAAGCTAGGAGGTCAAGGGAAGCTTAGAATATGAAATCATGCAACCTGAGAGAAGAGCCAAGGCAGCATATATATAGGCTACGATAGGGACCATAAGAAGTCAATAAGGAATAGGCTTCCTTATGGAATTAGGAAACCCTAATTCGAACTGAATCAGATTCCTATTTCCATAAATTATAATTCATACCACTAAAGAATTATAATTGCACTCCTACCCTTATCTCAAAAATATATTTCGAGCTCCATGTTATTAAATGCTTATTATCTCCCCATGTTAAGATTACAGATATCCATTAATTAAATATAATTACTGACAATCATATTTAATTAATTTCTTAAAATTCCTTGAGATCCTCTGCTTAACTTATCTGATATGTCGGATACAAAATCCACCTGCAGGGTTTGACATAATCAAAACTTATAAGCTTTCTCAAGGGGGTATCATCAATCCCAAAATTGAGACATGGATTCCATCATTAATTAATATCCACCATACAATTAATATTGCCACCCAATCCAATGAGATATTGACCCATTTAAGGATCTCACCCTTTTAGGGATCAAATTATAAATATCAAATGTACGTGTCTATAAATTAAATTAGGATTTAGAGCATAAGCACTCATAATAGCCATGAGGTATTAATTATCTTATAAGTCAGTATAAAGATAATTACCCCAAGTCGGTCCTGTTTAATACACAAAATGTACCAGCATGGTGAGTTGAAACTATACCGTTTCCCGCAGTCAAGACAAACCTACTACAACACCATGCTGCAGTCCTACCGATGGTGTGTCCAATCCCATCTAAGACTGTAAACCAAAATCTTACATTCTATAATATCTGATAGCCTGATCTTCCGTGTGTAAGCCGAACTCTACACACCAAACCACCTACTATATAGAATGAGAGACACACATTAAATAAATAATATAATACAAACATTGCCCACACAGATTCTCATAAAAAATGGATTAACTGATTTTATTAAATGAATAATAAATCAACTACATAAAGCATGGCTTTTAGTATATATCCCTAACAGGAATCACCAATAGCAAGAAATTAATAAAGGTCCAGAGAAGAGCGCTGCCATCGGTAAACCAACGAGAGATGGTAACCAAAGCTTTTTCGGTAACCTTTGAGGACCAATATTGGAGGACACCGATAATTAGGTGTCTCCTCTGTCCAAGTAGACAAGTCAAAAGAAAAACAAAACTCTTGTCAGTAAATTATGTGTTGCTAGATGGAGAACTATTCAATAAGCATTTGAAAGATGATGTCTTACTTAGGTGCGTCGATAAATTCAAGGCGATGAAGATAATGGCCGAAGTTCATGAAGGCATATGTGGGGCACATCAGGCAGGTACTAAAATGAAGTGGCTCCTCAGAAGATACAATTATTATTGGCCAAGCATGTTAAAAGACTGCATCAATTACGCAAAGGGGTGCCAGGCTTGCCAAAGACATGGGCCAATACAACGAGCGCCAGCCACCGAAATACAGGTGATCGTAAAGCCATAGCCGTTTTGGGGCTGGGCCATAGATTTGATAGGCAAGATATTCCACCATCATCAGGTTAGCACTGTTTCATTATGGTGTCCACTGATTACTTCACAAAATGGGTGGAAGCGGTGCCGGCAAAATCAGTGAATCAAGCATATATGATCAAGTTCATTAACGAGCATATAATTCACCGATTCGGGCTTCCAGAAATGATCATGGCGGATTAAGGATCGGTCTTTACGGGATATGAAGTCAAGGCATTTGCTGAAAGCATTATGGGCATATCATACGTCTAAGGTATGGCATGACTTTTTGTTTGAAGCATTATGGGCATATCGTACGTCTAAGAGATCGGCCACAAGCATTACTCCTTTTATGTTAACCTATGGTCATGACGCAATGTTGCCAATGGAAGTCACCGTTCGATCAGCAAGATGAGCTTTCTAACTCGGACTTGAGTCCGCAGAGTATACCGAGACAATGTTGGCCGAGTTGGAAGAGCTCAATGACGTTCATCTTAAAGCTTTATATTGCATTAAGGCACAGAATAATAGAGTAACTTGGGCATACAACAAAAGGGTCAAGCACAAATCCTTTGGCGAAGGAGACCTAGTTTGGAAAGCTGTATTGCCACTGGGTGAGAAAGATGGCCGATATGGAAAGTGGTCCGTGAAGTGAGAAGTACCATATCAAGTAATGACAGTCATTACGGGTGGAGCCTATCGGCTAATGGATTTAGACATGGAAATGCACGCAAGACTAATAAATGGAAAAAATTTTAAGCAATATGTACCATCTCTTTGGGAAGCAGCAAGATTAGATGAGTAAACTCAAAAAAAATTCATTGATATTCTGGGGAGTATACAAGGCATAGTCGTTGAATGAACAAACGGTAGTGGTAAAAAAAACCATCAACACCACTTATTTTTTGGCAAACTTCAACCTCAACTCCTCCCAGACTTGGTCCAGGTATTCCAACTCCTTCTCAGCATTAGCCTTGTCGGCTTCCCACCTACTCGCAGCAGCTGTAGTTCCAGTCAAGGCCTCTACATTTCCTTGTGCAGTCTGACCAATCTCGAGAATGGCTTTTTTTGAAAGAGCTAGGCCAGCATCAGTATTGTTCAGCTCGGCTTGGATTCTGGACAATTCGGTCTCAAGCCTCGACTTATCTTGAAGAATTCGCTCCTTCATGGCCTTGGAGGACTCATACTACTTCTTACAAGCCCCGAGACTATCAACTTGGGCTTTGCGCACCCTTGATTTTTCCTCAATCTCAGATATAAGCCTGTTGGTAGCCCGATGTCTATTCAAATAGTCTGGCAACCTCACCTGCAGATCCCTGAGGTGTGCCTTCATATCTTCAGATATATCCAAATAAGATAGTAGAAGGTCCAAGGTTGAATGAAACTCCTCAAAGTTCAGGAGTTGAGAGAGCTTACGTTGGACCGTAGTCCTAAACCACTTCTCGGCTCATTGATATTCAATAGGAGAAGGAACTACACTGGCCTGAGCCACCATTGGTTCACCCTGAAGGAGTTGCTCAAAATTTAGAAGAGCAAAGAAGGCCTCGATAGATGAGAACGAGCTGAAGTCAGGTATAGGGAGAGAACTAGAAACCTGCAAGTGAAAGAAAGTCCAATAAGCATAAAAATAATGGTAAAAGAGTATCCGGACAATAACAAGTGAAAAGCCCAAAGTTACCTGGACAGAAGGAGAACTGGTAGAAGAAACGGCTGACGATGGTGGTGGAACGGTGTGTTCCTGCACAGGTATTGGAGGAGAGACCGATGTCTCAATGTGAGAGCACCCGGTTGAAGGGGGCTAGTTGGTGACCTCTTTCTCGATCACAACCTCAGCATCATAAGGAGTCCCAGGATCGCTGAGGTTAATGGGATCATTGTGGTTCGATCCCTAGGGCCTCTTATCTCAAGTAGTCTCCGATGTATCACCAGTAATGGTACTATCAATGTTGGAAGTCATTACTCTGCTTGCACCCTTCAATACAGCCTGCCTAGCCTCATTAAGTCTTCTTAGCCTGTGAAGCTCAGCCATCAACTGATCATAGGTCATTGGTGGATTGACCTCGGCTGGAGTGGCTTGCGAGGAGGATAAAACAGGAGGACGAAGGGGTGACTTTGGAGGATGTGGCATCTTAGCCTTGGAAATTGGGGGCTTCATTGGAACTTGCCCTGTCTTTTTAGAAGCATGACCACTGGTCCCCTGTGATCAAGTAAAAGAGAGGTCAGCCCCATTTATTGATAAGGAAAAACAAAAACATAGGAAAGAACCTGTACCTTATTCGACTTAAGGGTGGCCGTGGTCATGTTTCGGCGTTGGTAAGTGGATAGAGGAACATCTTCATCCGATTCTATACTTGTCTTGCCGAGAGGGTTTTCTCTTGGAAGGGCCTATGAATAGGATTGAAAGTCAAAAAAGCAGTTAAAAGGATTAGAAAGCATTTAGAAACATAAAGTGGGAAGTACCTAAAACTTGTTCTCCAATTTATATAACCCAGATGGCCGATGAGTGATCGACCATGCCTAAATCATGCAGCCCGGTATAAAGTGACTCTTTCCCAAGGTTCTCCGTCGAGGATGCCTCCTTCTTCACCATCGGAATGGCAATGGCAAAATCGGCCTCAGGTTTCGGGGGAGCTCGACATTCAAATGGCTTAAGGAACTGTTCGTAAGGAATTTCAGTCGAGTAGTCAGCCATTTGCAGATGCTTTTGGTATGCCTTTACTTTCCTCCTTGTGTTCCTGCTCAAGTGCTCTCAGATGCCACCTCATATCGGACCATTTGATCTCGAGCTCTCTAGGATCGAATATGAATTTAAAAACTTCTCAAAGGAAACAAAGGCATGATAGGTGGTTTTACCTTTGGATGTTGCAGCTTTCCTCTTCTGTAACATGTTTGAGTACAGAAAATATGGGCTCAGATCGCAAGCCCGAAAGGATTTTAGACCACTAAGTGTCAAACTCGGTGGATGTTGAAGTAAGCTCTTGAAATAGAAAAAGCTCTAATCCTGTTCGGGCAGCCCTGTTGTTAGACTTGCATTTCCTAGTCTTGGCCAGATCAAAAAATAGAGATCGCCCCACCATGGATCGGTTAAAAGTCTGAAAAGGAGGAATAGAGACTAGCTATCGAAGCCCGAATTATCGGGCTAAGGACGGAGCATTGTAATACTCCACTCCACACTTATTATTATGTTGAGGGATGATGGGACTGTACAAAAGATCTCGTCCAACTAAGAAGCTAGCCCAGATGGCTTCGTGTTCATCTCGCTCGGTCACAGGAGATTTGCCTGGATTATGAAAAAGCCAACTCGGACATTGAAGCCGAGAGGGGAAAGGAAGAAATTGTTGGGGTAATCTGTTGCCCATTGATGGAAAAGCCGGTTTAAGTTAAAAGTTTAAACGCGCAACGGAAAAGTCAAGTTATAAAAACTTAATGGTAGCCCAGGATCTACTACTCGTTAATTCCATAGATGCGCACAAGAGGGGACAAGAGTTATACCTTAGTGTCTTGAACCCAATTCTGATTTTCTTCTTCTTCCTTGGTGATGCAGTAGCCTCCACTAGGTTGTCTTCACCCTTATGTCTCCTGCGGATGCTTGCCAGAGAGACTAGAGATGGTGGGATCTCTAATAGAGAGGAAAAAGAAGGTTTGGGGCTCTAAAAACAGTTTCTGCAGCTTCTGACGTTCTAAAACGATGAACTCCTTTTTCCAGAATGCAGCTGCCCTATTTATAGATTTCCAGAACCATCCTAGACTTTGAGCGATCGAAGATCTTCGATCGATCGAACCTTCAATCGATCGAACCATTCTCGATCGATCGAGACTGCCAAGACTTCAATCGATCGAACTTGTCTTGACAACTTCCTCATGTGCCTTTCCAAGTATCCTGGCGGAGCGAAGAGTGGGACCTCCTAGGCTCTTTTATTGTTGGCTCAGACCAGTTTGTTAATTACAGTGACCAAACTCTTTGATCAGCAAACTAACTAACTGGTCAGTTAATGTTTACTCCACTATAAAACGATAACTGAACTCCAACGCAAAAGAACATATCCGAAGCGATAACTAGACTTGTATGTTGTACTAATGTCCCTCTACCTTCAGCATTCGTAATCATATTCAGGTAGTCGGATAACTGTTACTGTCAACCTGAATCATGATTACTTCTTGTATTCCATGAGTCCCATTCACCTCTCATGATTACCAAACATGTTGATAACTCTTATCAACAAGACTGCAGTACTCAGTAATCGACTTGGTGACATTCTCAAGGGAATGCTTACTCTGAAATAGAGGGTAGATTCTGTCTTGACAATATATGTTCACAACCCTATGAATATAACATACCCAAGATACCCAGGTGTTGATCTTTTATAGACCTCACTGATTGGTAAGTCAAAGCAGCCATATCCATAGTCTGTGTTCATAATCGTCTCAAGATTAAGAGCACGTACCTTATACAAGTTATGAGTTCCTATCAACTGATTAACAGTCTTGAATGTCAATAGGAAAGCTCAGGTCCGTCAATGCACTATAAGCACTAGCATGTTAACTAAGAGTTAAACTCTAGTGATTGAGATTAATCACTCCATCCAATGGTAGTTAATCATGCTACAGTGTAAACCTGATGAGATATCCAGTCTCATCATCCACTGTGACACATTCTAAGTAACAAAGAATAGTAATTCGTATCTCACTTGTATGTATCTCATACATACACGAATTACTTACTATGATACTTAAGGATAACAATCATCTCATGAAAGAAACATACATAACTAAATGTAAAGCTGATATCCATATATTAAAATGTCAATGTCTCTTATATAAAGTAATGGTTTGAGGGCACAAACCCAACAAACTCCCACTTGCACTCATAACCATTCAGAACTACATCTAAGACCTAGACTATCTAGATGACGATCAAAGACTTTCTATGGCAAGGCCTTTGTAAACGGATCAGCAAGATTGTCAGCGGTGGCAATCTTGGTGACAGTCACATCTCCACGTTGAACAATATCTCGGATAAGATGATATTTTCGCTCTACGTGCTTTCCCTTCCCATGGTTCCTTGGCTCCTTGGACTGACCCACTGCCCCACTATTATCACAGTAAAGCATAATAGGTGACAATGACGCTGGTACCACCTCGAGCTCCATAAGGAACTTCTTGAGCCAAACAGCTTCCTTTGTGGCTTCATAAGCAGCCACATACTCAGCTTCTGTAGTTGAGTCTGCAATGCATTTCTGCTTAATGCTCCTCCAACTAACAGCACCACCTCCCAAGGTAAAGAGATGTCCGGATGTTGACTTCCTCGAATCTTTATCTGACATAAAGTCCGAGTCAGTATATCCTACTGGAATTAACTCACTACCGCCGTACATAAGCATGTAATCTTTAGTCCTTCTCAAGTACTTAAGAATGTGCTTAATGGTTGTCCAGTGCTCTAGACCTGGATTCGATTGATATCTGCTAACCATTCCAACGGCAAAACAGATATCTGGTCTAGTGCATAACATCGCATACATGAGACTTCCAACTGCCGAAGCATATGGAATTCCTGCCGTGCGATTCCTCTCCTCCTATGTCTTAGGACACTGGTCCTTGGAGAACGCTAAACCATGCCTGAAAGGTAACAAATCTTTCTTCGAATTATCCATTGAAAACTTAGTTAACACTTTATCGATATAACAAGCTTGAGATAATCTCATTATCTTTCGCTTACGATCCCGAAAGAGCTTTATCCCTAGAATATAGCTCGCCTCTCCTAGATCCTTCATATCGAAAGTACTAGCTAGCCAAACCTTGACCGTTGACAATGCCGCTACACCATTTCCAATGATTAGAATGTCGTCAACGTAAAGCACAAGAAAAGCCACTACTTTTCCTTCACACTTCTTGTATACACAAGGTTCATCCAGATTTTGTATAAAACCAAATGACTTGACCACTTGGTCAAATCGG
Source organism: Hydrangea macrophylla (assembly GCA_033977485.1). Taxonomy (NCBI): domain Eukaryota; kingdom Viridiplantae; phylum Streptophyta; class Magnoliopsida; order Cornales; family Hydrangeaceae; genus Hydrangea; species Hydrangea macrophylla. Next base: position 2,335,685 of record CM066990.1, on the reverse strand, counting down.
ATGTTCCAACTTCTAGATGCCTGCTTAAGCCTATAAATGGATTTTTGCAACTTGCATACCAAGTTACCTTTCCGACCAGCTATGAACCCTTCTGGTTGTTGCATATAGATGTCCTCCTCAAGATTGCCATTCAAGAATGCAGTCTTGACGTCCATCTGCCAGATCTCATAATCTAGGCATGCAGCAATGGATAGGAGTATCCTGATGGACTTGAGCATGGCCACCGGCGAGAAGGTTTCCTCATAGTCAATGCCCTCCCTCTGAGTATAACCTTTCACTACAAGTCTAGCCTTATAGGTCTTAACCTTTCCATCAGATGCTCTTTTCCTCTTGTAGACCCACTTACAACCAATGGGTTTAATATTGGCTGGAAGTTCTACAAGATCCCAGACCTGATTAGAATCCATAGATTCTAATTCAGCCTTCATAGCTTTAACCCAATGATCTGAATCAACATCAGCCATTGCCTCTTCATATGTGGCAGGATCAGATTCAGATTCTATGGAGACAGCTTCAAAAACTTCTCCTAAGAACATGTATCTATCAGGCTGGCTGATAATCCTCCCACTACGACGAGGTACCGGTGCGAAAATGGGTGAAGAAGTGGTATTTTCTTGATTTATATCATTATTAACTGCGGGTTGGACTGAGGGCTCTCATTCTATTTCTCTCAGATCTATCCTTCCTTTAGGTTTATGGTTCATGATATAATCATCCTCTAAGAAAATAGCATTTGTACTAACAAACACTTTCTGTTCTCTTGGATCATAAAAATACTATCCATAAGTACCCTTTGGATACCCTACAAAATAACATACTTCTAATCTAGAATCCAACTTGCTCATCTTTCCTTTCAGCACATGTGCCGGACACCCCCATATCCGGAGATGTTGCAAAGAAGCCTTGCGCCCAATCCACATCTCCCGTGGTGTCCTGGGAATAGATTTGCTTGGTACTAGATTTAGTATATATGCAGCGGTTTCCAAAGCATAACCCCAAAGGAATAATGGCAACTCTGAATAACTCATCATTGACCTAGTCATGTCTAAAAGAGTCCGATTCCTTCTCTCCGCTACACCATTCTGCTGAGGCGTGCCAGGTGCAGTCAACTGTGATAGAATCCCATTCTGTACGAGGTGATCAATAAACTCATTAGAGAGGTACTCGCTACCTCGATCAGATCGAATGGCCTTGATATGTGAGCCCAATTGCTTCTCCACTTCAGCCCTAAACTCTTTGAATTTTTCAAAGGCTTCAAACTTGTGCTGCATTAGGTACACATATCCATACCTAGAGTGGTCATCAGTAAATGTTATGAAATACTCATAACCATCCCTTGCTCTAATATTTATTGGTCCACACACATCAGTATGAACTAATTCCAACAATGCATTGATTCTATTGCCCTTTGCAGGAAAGGGCCTTTTGGTCGTCTTACCCTATAAACAAGACTCGCAGACTTCCATTGGTTTGAGAACCAAATCGCCTAAGACCCCTTCTTTGACTAGTCTGCCAATCCTATTTAGATTGAGATGGCCAAGCCTCATATGCCAAAGCCTTGTTGGATTAGTGGAAGGTTCTTTTCTTTTAGATGGTATAGTTACCATTGAGTTATTAAGTTCCAAGCAAGAATCTTTAGAAATAATGGGAGTGATCACATACAAACCATTTGATTTAACACCACAACATATAAAAGAACTATTTCTTTTAATAACAACTTCAGTTCCAAAATGAAAAGAATAACCATTATTCGATAAATTAGAAACTAAAATTAAATTACGTCTCATTGAAGGGACGTAAAGTACATCTGATAAAATCAAAACTTTATTGTCTAGAAATTCTAAAACTACGACTCCTATAGCAACCGCAGAAACGGTTGCACTAGAACCTAGAGTAAGTATGATTTCCCCATCACTGCACCTCCTGGTTGATCTGAACCCCTGCAATGAATTACAGATATGGTTAGTAGCACCAGAATCAATGCACCAAGTGTTTGAAGTATCCATAATAAAACTTACTTCAATCACATGTGATTCAATCATACCTTGAACTCTTGTAGCTAAGAATTCTGGACAGTTCCTCTTCCAGTGGCCCTTCACACCGCATTGAAAACACTTTCCTTTGCCTTGGCCACCCACCTTCCCTTTGCCCTTACCTTTTCCCTTAGATTTTGCAATCTTAGGGACCGGTCCACACTTGGACCACCAGTGCCAGCCTTCTTCTTCCCTTTCTTTCTTTTAGGTGTAGATCGGGAAGAGGAAGCGCTTTTCTCAACGTTCAAGACGTTGACCCCAGGTTTGATCACCCATTTCGCTGCCAAAAGAGAACTCATCAATTCGCTCATTGAAAAATTCATTTGATTCATATTATAGTTAAGTTTAAATTGAGCGAATGAAGGCGACAGCGAATTGAGGATCATATCAACTTGGGTCTGTGCATCGATGTTGGCACCTAGGGTCTCTAGCTCGTTGAAATAACCAATCATTTTTAAAACATGTTCCTTGACTGGAGTCCCTTCCGACATCTTTGCACTCATTATCTTTTGCATGGCTACCTGTCTAGCAGGCCTGCCATGCTCCCCGAACATCTTTTTCAGGGATGTGATAATGTCACTGGCAGAATCATTCGATTGGAATTGGTGTTGCAACACACCAGCCATTGAGGTCAGAATATAGCAACGAGCCATTCCATTTGACTTCTTCTATTTGTCGAACTAGCGTCTAGCAGCTGCCGAAGCATTTGCCGCGGGTTCTTCGGGGCATGGGGTGGTGAGGACATATATGTGATCCTCCGCATTTAATACAATGTCAAGGTTTCGTTTCCATTCAGTGTAGTTATTTCCAGTTAACTTGTTTTGAGTGAGTATGGTGGCAAGTGGACTAAATGTAGATCCAGACATTATGATTTACGGTAAAAATCAAAAGATAAAATAAATATGAATATCAGATTTGACAGTTTGAAATAAAAGAATCCTTAAAACTCTTATTTTAAAACAAAGTCGCCGGAATATCGAAATGAAAGAATAAAGCCTCCGTGTGGTGGTCAATGTTCGATCTTTCGATTAATCATGGCTTGTCCGCTATGCAACTCTTGCAAAACAAGTTATGACTCCCGAACCCTTTTGATCTCTAAGTTTCTTAATAATGCCCCATGTTGGATCCCTTATCCATAGCTTAGCTAGTGTGTACCATTAACTAGGATCCAATCACAACCGTCTCAAGTAACGCCTCCGTGTGGTGGTCACCCTCTAACACGTCTGATTGATCCTATTAAAGGAAGTTCACATCTAGTAACCAATGAGTAATGCACCCTCCGTATGGAATGATCACCCCTGACGAGGTGGCACAGAATGCACCACTCATCTTATAGTGTACCGTTAATGGAAGATCGTGGGTGTTTATTAATAAGACCCTCTCCCACTAGATTTAGAAATTATGGATTTTGCTTTTAAAAATGTTTCCACACATTACCCATAAACATCCAATGTTTACTAATGCGTTGAAATGGTTTTTGAATTTTATTTTAGAAAACTTGTTTTACGTGCATGCAAGTAGTAACAATATAATTAAATGCCAATCACAAACCAAGCACATAAAACAAAAAACTAAAATTGAAAATAAAGACACCCAAACTGCCTCTATCTCCCATGGCTCTATCTCCATAGAACCTCCTTTTGGTTTGATCGCCTCCAGCTCCATCTTCATGGACAACGGCTCCTTGCTCCATCTTCATGGATTTTCTAATTCTATTACATTTGTCCTATGCTTCTTTCGAAGCTTACAATTTATCTAGAAATAGAAATAGCAACAACAAAATAAAAGGCTAGGGAAACCGGTGCGACTTTCCTTTTCGTAGGATTGAAGTCGCAGCGCCCTTTATATATGCCTTAAAACCAAACCAAACTTAAATTACAACATGCACCAATCTCAAACAATTTAAATACAAAATATTCAAATGACTTGGTGCCATGGGAGATAGCGACTAATCTAGCTGCAAAAGGGTTAGTCGTACACGCATCCATACATACATAACAAATATATGTAACTATTGGAACACTTAATTGATTCACACAGTATATAAACTCTTTACATACTGAATTAGAACTTAAAACAGCATCTTACTTCTCTGTCACAGTTCGATAGATCGAAGACCGTTCGATCGCTCGAACCTTCGATCGATTGAACACTGTTCAATCGCTTGAACAGTCTGTTTCACATAATGATTTGAAAATTTCACAGAATATTTTAAAATTAAAGTATTTAATTTCAAAAAACACTTTAAAATGTGAAACAGAGAACCTGACAAAGAATCTGTCTCGATCGATCTAACTCTATTCGATCGATCGAACACTAGAAGGTTTCGATCGATTGAAACCTGTTCGATCGCTTGAGTACAGAGAATGTTCGATCGATCGAAATATGTTCGATCGATCAAACCCGCCTTGTATCCTATGCAATCACAGATTTGTACTTTGCTGCGATGACACTGCAGAAACAGATCTGTGACGATGCAATTTCAAAAACAGTTCTAAAATCAACATGCCAATCAAAATAGTGTTCCAAAAACGCATCTATAGATCCAAACGAGCCTGGCTCTGATACCAATTGATGGAAAAGCCGGTTTAAGTTAAAAGTTTAAACGCGCAGCAGAAAAGTCAAGTTATAAAAACTTAATGGTAGCCCAGAATCTACTACTCATTAATTCCATAGATGCGCACAATAGGGGACAAGAGTTATACCTTAGTGTCTTGAACCCAATTCTGATTTTCTTCTTCTTCCTTGGTGATGCAGCAGTCTCCACTAGGTTGTCTTCACCATTATGTCTCCTGCGGATGCTTGCCGGAGAGACTAGAGATGGTGGGATCTCTAATAGATAGGAAAAAGAAGGTTTGGGGCTCTAAAAACAGTTTTTGCAGCTTCTGACGTTCTAAAACGACAAACTCCTTTTCGAGAACGCAGCTGCCTTATTTATAGATTTCCAGAACCGACCTAGACTTCGAGCGATCGAAGATCTTCGATCGATCGAACCTTCGATCGATCGAACCTTCGTTCGATCGAACCTTCGTTCGATCGAACCATTCTCTATCGATCGAGACTGCCAAGACTTTAATCGATCGAACATACTTCAATCGATCGAACTTGTCTTGACAACTTTCCCATGTGTCTTTCTAAGTATCCTGGCGGAGCTAAGAGTGGGACCTCCTAGGCTCTTTATTGTTGGCTCAGACCAGTTTGTTAATTACCGTGACCAAACTCTTTGATTAGCAAACTAACTAACTGGTCAGTTAACGTTTACTCCACTACAAAACGATAACTGAACTCCAACGCAAAAGAACATATCTGAAGCGATAACTAGACTTGTATGTTGAACTAATGTCCCTCTACCTTCAGCATTCATAATCATATTCAGGTAGTCGGATAACTCTTACTATCAACCTGAATCATGATTACTTCTTGTATTCCTTGAGTCCCATTCACCTCTCATGATTACCAAACATGTTGATAACTCTTATCAACAAGACTGCAGTACTCAGTAATCGACTTGGTGACATTCTCAAGGGAATGCTTACTCTGAAACAAAGGGTAGATTCTGTCTTGACAATATATGTTCACAACCCTATGAATAAAACATACCCAAGATACCCAGGTGTTGATCTTCTATAGACCTCACTGATTGGTAAGTCAAAGCAGCCATATCCACAGTCTGTGTTCATAATCGTCTCAAGATTAAGAACACGTACCTTATACAAGTTATGAGTTCCTATCGACTGATTGACAGTCTTGAATGTCAATAGGAAAGCTCAGGTCCGTCAATGCACTATAAGCACTAGCATGTTAACTAAGAGTTAAACTTTAGTGATTGAGATTAATCACTCCATCCAATGGTAGTTAATCATGCTACAGTGTAAACCTTATGAGATATTCAGTCTCATCATCTACTGTGACACATTCTAAGTAACAAAGAATAGTAATTCGTATCTCACTTGTATGTATCTCATACATACACGAATTACTTACTATGATACTTAAGGATAACAATCATCTCATGAAAGAAACATACATAACTAAATGTAAAGCTGATATCCATATATTAAAATGTCAATGTCTCTTATATAAAGTAATGGTTTGAGGGCACAAACCCAACACCCATATCATAAAGGAAAGAAAACAGATGATCAAAAGAAAGACCTTTTGGGCCAAAACCAGCGAAATGGAAAACAAAAGCAGAAGAATGTTCGGGGAGGGTGGTGGGGTCAAAATTATCGACCAGGCTTTTCTCTGGAAAATAGGACTGGAGCCAATACTCTCTAGCTCTTCCTGCGGTTTTAAAGTTGGAAAAAATAAGTTGAAGGATGCCACGATAAAGATGGGAGAGAGCAAGAGGAGCAAGAGCGAGTTTTTGGCCATAGACCAAAGCCAGGGCGATGTGGTGGTGGTATTCTTTCGTAATGCCGTAAGAGGCCGAGCAAAAAACAAAGTGGTTGAGCTAGTAGATCAAGAAGGCAATGTGCTCTTGGTCAGTGACCTCCCCTTGTCCCATGCTGGCTGAAATAAATTGACCGAAAGTAGTAATAAACCTAGACCCTTTACCCTTATCAGTCTTAGGATGCTCAAACTCTAGGGAAGAAGAGAGATTGGGGTAATTTCTTCACCGTGGGCAGGCTATAGCACCCTAATTTTTCCCCAGAAATTCCACGTAGGATTTAGAAAAGTAGTGACGCCACCTTGATGACGGTTACAGAAGGTCCATTAGGAAACCCTAAGTAGGAACCCCTGTACTGGAATCCTTTAGTTAACGTCTCAACGACGAAATTATTTCTAACCCAGTACCTGTTAGAATAGACGTACCCTCGACTTATATTTCTATTAAGAACTTAAAGAATGACTTTGACTTAGGCACGTACACAGCCCCGTACCTACACAATTTATAATTGTGATTCATTTCACAGTAGTGCATACCTATTGGAACACTGGCTCATGCCATAATGTATTTAACCAAGAGTGCTACCCACACTACCACTTGGCGGTTATGTAGACCCCACTCCAATCTACCCTTGGACACACAAACACCTATACATGTATATTTTGTACACCCCAAGTGTTTGGACACTTATGCCCCTCCTCCACCTCCTTCATCTATAAATACACCCCACCCTCACCCTCATAAGCTTGTTGCCCATAACACACTCATACACACAGATGGTATAGAGAGAGTAGAGGGCAACCCGAGATTAGAGAGAGAGTGTTTGGTGAAGAGAATACACAAACACGCCCCCATACATTGTTTATACCCATACACCCCCTCTCTGTAACCTCTATGTCTCAGCGTCACTAACAAGCACACACATGCAGAGAGATTGGAGGAGGTGAAAGGAGACGCAGAGACACAGAGGAGAGGGAAAGAAGAGACCGGAGAGAGAGAAGGAGAGATCAGAGATCCCTTGAGGTAAACCCCACCCCCATTTCAATTATGTACCCTTTGCATGTCCCCTAGACACCCCCAAACCTACATGCAAGGCCCCAAGCAGAGCTTAAGGCTCACTGTGAGCCTCGGCGGCCATTGAAGCTCCATAACCGAGCTTGATTTTGAAACCATTACCAAAACTTTTTTTTATTACACCAAACAAACCCTCTTGGACCCAGATAGACCTCCTAAGAGCAGCTTTTAGTTTAGACCCCGTTTGGAATGCCATGCAGGCCATTGTTCTCATTAATGGCCAAAAGAATAATCTCATCGTAGGTACCCAAAACGAATAGACTGTTTCCCCAGCTCCTAGTATGTGATAGAGGACCCCATTCCGGTCACTTTCCCGTTGGTTTCATGAATTTTCATGGAGAGACGAGAGAGAAATGAGCTCTCAAAGTTTTCCGACGAGCCCCGATTCTCCAGCAGCCCTGTCTCGCCGGAGAAGAAGAAGAAACCCGTTTGGGTTTTGGGTTATAAGATCCGGGCTCGGGTCGGGTCGGGTCTGGGTAGGGTTAGGATGAGTGTGTTAGTGGGTTAGGGTAGCGGGCCGGGTTGGGTTTAAATAACCCGTGGGTCTTTTTAAGTAGCACAATGTCGTTTTGACGTCGGGCTGGCTTCGGGTCAGGTTTTGGGTTAGGGATGGGTCGTGTTGTGTCTATGAATGGGTTAGGGTATGGTCCGGTTTGGATCAGAGTTTGGGTTATCGAGTTGGGTTAGTTTGTTAGTGTAAATGGGTTCAGTTCGGGTTCGGTTTGGGTAAACAAGTTGGGTCTAGATGTGAGTATTATTGGGTAGTCCGTTTAGGATTCGATCGGGTCGGGGTTGAGTATTTGGTTTGGGTCTGTTCGTGAGGGTAGTTGGTTACGGGTACGGTCCGGGTTCGGGTTAGCGGGTAGGATTAGGTTGTGAGTGAGTATGGGTCTCGGGTTCGGGTTGGGGTTGGTCCAACCCAAATGGGTTCTTGGGTTGGGTTTGCGTGAGTGTGTTAGTGGATAGTCCATCTAGGATTCGGTCGGTTCGGGTCTGACCCATCGGGTCACGCGTTTGGGTCCCCTTGAGAGTGTATTCGGGTAACTCGTAGGGGCTCGGGTCAGTTCAGGTTGACCCGTCGGGTATGAGATTATTATTATTATTATTATTATTATTATTATTATTATTATTAGTTTTAATTAGTTTAAAATATTTTAAATTGTTTTAATAATTGTAAATGGTTTATAATTACACCATTAATGTTTTATATTATAGAATATTATTTTTAATATTCTATATATCATTATTATATTATATATATTATATATTTATTATTTATATGGTTAATATAAATAATAAATATAAGTTTTAAATAGTTTTAAATAGTTAATAAATACCTATATGTATTTATAAATTCTAGAAAATTAGGGTAATGACCCTGGGACTATTTTATTATATAATGTAAGTTATAAAGATATAATATTATAGTCTAATATTTTTAATAATTAATAAATAGCTATTTTTAGAGTATATTAATTATTAAAAATATCAAACGAGCTCCAAAAATTATGAGAAAAATACCCATAATGTATTTTAACGTGTATTATTTATTAAAAATATTTCCAAGTACTGATTTCTTTGTATAATTATAGTTATGTATTTAAATCCCGTTTCGGGTATTTTCTGGTATATATTATCTTCAATAATTCATAATAAATAATCTAGGACTCTGAAAAATACACGGTCAGTTCCCAGAGTCTTAGAATAATGTCTAGAACATTCCCTTAAAATTTGGTGACTTTTTAACTCGATCAAAAATATAGCTTGTCTTTTAGGGCCCGCATTGGTGTAGTAAGCCCTACCTTTTACCTCGTAAAACGCTACAGACTCCGATTTGAGTCTAGTCAATGGCGTTAGACTTAGAATGACACGTAGATCACTACCTTGAGGTTTATGACCTCATTTGGTAAAATTACCATTTTGCCCCTATAGTTGTACTCTTACACTATTACTGTTTATTTCGTTTATTGTTGTAGAACTTGACGATCATCTGCTTTTCAAGGATCGGTGACTCGAGGTGAGTTTACTAACCTCTCTCTAATCCTAATAAGATGAATATAAGATGTTTAAAAGCTACCTGCATGATAAGTGATATGCTGATTTATGATGCCACATGTATTCCAATAATTTGTAAGATTATGCAAAGCATGTTATGGTAGTGCTATCGCATACGTGAGCATGTCAAGGGTTTTATCTATATGATTATTGGTATCAATCCATGTTATGTGATCCATATTCTATGTGTTATATTTATGCTGCTAACTGTTAAAGGCACATTTTACTATGATTGTTAACTTTATTAAATAACGCATGCTATGTTATTAATAAAAAGAATGAAAGTGGTTTTGCATATGGGTATCGGTGGTGGACTCACTTGCATTTCATGACATGTGTTAGCATGCATTGTATAAGAAAGAGAGGTGTATGATGAGATATGTGGATGTGAAAGAGATGTGATTTCTAGATCCGATGGATCAACGGCTGAGGAGCCGGGTGGACATGAACGGTTAGGGTTCCTAGCGCGCCTCTCGCCGTTGAAGACATCCGGTGATGCGCATACATGGTTGAAGACATCCCATGTATCGTTGAAGACGTCCGGCTAGTGCTCTAATATACTTCTCAACTGTGTAGACGACCAGTGAAAGTATACACATGGTTGAAGACGTCCCATGTGCCAGTTCCATTGTTTACAGATAGTGTGAAGATGTCCGATGGCCTATCGAGGGATGAGTATGAATTGGCTATTATAGCAGGTTATCATCCTTAATGTATTGAGTGTTGTCAAGTGGATGAGAAAGAGAAAATGAATGATGAGAATGAATTGATGAGTAAAATGGTTTTGTTCGAAATGATTTGGTTTTGGAAAGTTTTGGTTTTAAAATGAAAAGGTTTTGAAAAGTGTATGTTTTGAAAAGTAAGAGTTGGGAGTAAGTCGCATTGGTCATGCATTTGCACGCACAAGGAAAAAATAAGGAGAATGTATTCTATGATGTTATGTTTATCTGTTTACCTGTCTTGTTGAGACCTCTGCTATGCGCGTGGTAAGAATGCGTCTTTTGATAAGAGATTAACCATACCTTAAAGTACTAAACTATGATGTGAGTTGAGAGATGTTCTGTATTTATTGATTATTGTGCGGTTGAGACTCTCACTCAGTCTTGTTCCAAGGCTGACGACATATTACGCCCTGGGCATTCGTATGCCCAGAGTGTTGCAGGTTTGGAGAGAGATAGAAGAGTTCAGGATGCTGTGCCGTGGAGCCAAGGAGATCGAATAAAGCCTTGTCCAAGATCTGATAGACAGTTTCTCAAGTTTTAAGCTTATATAAATTGTTTAGTATGTTCTTTTGTATTAGGATTGAAGTTATTGTAACCCTTGTTTAATCTCCATTGTTGTATTTATACTCTGATAAGTTTAGATCATGCTTATGTTCTAGTATTTCCCTTATGATTGCACGATGCGGAGTTAGAAGGACAGGACGGTTAACAAACTAGTCACGTGTCTACGGACCCATAAAGGAAAATTTTTATTTTCCCTATTTTTGGCTTACTCCAGGGCATGACATAGGCAGACCGGTGAGAAAACAGACATCTTGAATGGTTGGGCTTATAGAGCCACGACGGAAGAAGGCATTGGCCGAGGTTGACCAGAAAAAGAGAGAAGAAAAGAAGAGAGGTTTGTCAAGGAAAAACCTCTCTCGGCTAAGCATAATGGTATCGTATATATCAAGGGCCCTCCATAGGTCCTTTTTTTTTTACCTCAACTACTCAGTCTACCTAAGAAATCCAGTCAGTAGATGGGAGGGGCCAATTCCTCAAAGGATTTGAAGGGGCATACTGTGAGCCCCATTCAAAGGTAGGTGATTGGTAAAGCAATTCATTATCTTCCTTAATTCACTAAGGGAAAATAGGGATCTAGAGATGAAGGAGGAAACGAATCAAAAGAAGGACCAAGTCCCGTTGAAGAACCAGAGGGCATATGAATTAATACCTGAGGGTTTATTAACCCTGGAATGGCATCAATGAGGGTATTCGCAAGGCCTTTTAGGCAGTTAAGCATGGATAAAACATGTGCATAGGTTGCGCTGCTCGAAGAAAGGCGGTTACATAAAAGGGTAACATGGCAGAAGTGGGATCACAAAACAGATCATGTAAGTTAATCATGGGACAAAGAGTGGGTGTATTAACTTGTTCATGCCTAGAATTAGGGGCCACCACCCACTAACCCCACTAGCATTGACGGTTACTTATTCAAAGTCTATAAATAGGGCAGGGTATGCAACATTTTAAAAGGGGGGCTAACACACACGCCACTTCTGCTCTAGCAAACTTTATTTTTCCTCAAGCATTACTGCTTTTGTCCTTGAGTGATTGCGAGTTTCCATTCTCTTGTTGAGTGATTGTAAATAGCTTTTAAAATTCAATCAATGAAGATGATGTTTATGGAGGTATTTTTAAGTTCCAGTATTTGTTTCTTTTTCATATTCCATTTGTAATTACTTACTTGCATCATAGTAGAGTTAAGACCCATCGTTGTTAGTAATCGCTATTAACAACCATCGTTTGAATTGAAAGTCAAATTAGGATATCACAATCTCTTTTGAGTCCACGTGGACTCAGGCACACCCAGCACACACACACACACCATAGACTCTTTATTGTAAACAGAAACTTAACCAAACAAAAAAAAAGTTAAGTTTCACTTCTTTTTCTCCTCTTTCTCTCTTCAATTCTCTATCCAAATATAATGGAGAAACCAACTTTCACTCCTTCTATTGGCTCTCCACTACTCTGATTCCAAAGGAACTGTAACACTATGTTTGGGAGTTTAAAAAACGAGAGAAAAGAAGAGAAAAGGAGAGAAAATATCTCACTTTCTTTCGCTTTCCCTCGTTTGGGAGTTTAAGTGAGGAGAGAAAAGGAGAGAAAGGGAGAGAAAACTAATCCCCACTTTCTCTCAATTTCTTTCTCTCCAAATTGTGAAGAAAATGAGAGAAAGAAAGTGGGATTTAATAAATTTTTCTTAATACCCACAATACCCTTGATTTAATTCTTAACTAATTTTAATTTCATCTAAGTTCTAGGCTCCTAATAGACTATATACGTGTATTCTCTCTCCTAACAAAGCAAAATATTCACGTACCAAGTAAATCTGGATGCTAATTGGTGTGAATAGAAAATGAAAAGAAGAGATGTTAAAGACTTCATTAGTTCAAGTCATTAATGGGTAGAATGATAACTTTTTTTTTCTTTTCTCTTCTTTTCTTCTCAACTCCCAAACAAGAAGAAATAAATTAACTTTCTCTTCTCTCCTAAACTCTCAAACAAAACGAAAGAAACTAGTCAAACTACCATCATTTCTCTTCTTTACTTTTCTCTATTCACTTAAAACTTTCTCATTCTATTCTTTTCTCCCCTAAATTCCCAAACATAGAGTAATTTTTCTCCTCTCTCTTTCAATTCTCTATCCAAATATAATGGAGAAACTAAGGGTGCGCTTGATAAAACTGAAAATTAAGTACTGAAAATTAAGTGCTGAATTTTAAGTACTGAAAATTTTAAGCGATTTAATTTACAGTACTGAAAACTGTTTTTCAAGTAAAGAAATAGATTGCATTCAGTGATTATTTTCAGTAGAAATTTTTCACTTAAAGTTTTCAGTGATATTTTGGCAGCTTTTTCAAGTAAGTGATACGTTATCAAACGCATTGAAACAAAATAAGTGCTGAATATTTTCATTTTCAATCAAACACACCCTAACTTTCGCTCCTTCTATTGGCTCTCCACTACTCTGATTCCAAAGGAACTGTAAAAGAAGCAACTACTTCTATTGCAGCCCAGCCCTCTTTCTACCATTGAGACGTTGCAGTGTTTGGAGCCATGTATCAGTATTCTCTTTCTCTATCTCTCTCTCTCTCTCTCAGATGGAGTAGTCCCCATAATCAAAATCAGTCCAGTAGCAGTCTTCGAGTCGATCAGCAACTCCAAAACAAACACCACCAACATCCGCAGCATCTATAAAAAAAAAATTATTATACTCTCAATTGTGTGTGTGTGTGTTGGTTGGTTGGAAATATATATATATATATATAGTATATGTATATGTCAAGAATGGTTATGAGGAGACAGTCTTCTCTCAAAACAAATTTAACGACGCTCAGGATGAGGACTGGAAATTCTTCGGGGTTATTAGGGTTTTGCAGTGGAAGGAGATGGATTTCCAGTGATCATGAGCATCATCATCATCATCATCATCATCAGTGTCAGCTTCCTCCTCCTCCTCCGAGAACTAATAATAAGAGATTTGCTGCTTTGTGGGGCAATGGTGATTATGGGAGGTTGGGGCTGGGGACTCTGGACTCTCAATGGCGTCCCCTTTTTCCCTCTGCTTTCCATAACCAAAGCCTTCTGGACATTGCTTGTGGTGGAGCACACACTCTCTTCCTCACAGGTTCCAAATGCCCAATTTTCTTCTTCTTTTCTCTTTGATTACTCAGAGATTGTTTATTTATTTATTATTATTTTTTAATATAGAAATAAAAGCAAACAACCATGTTTATTAATTTTACTTGTTTCTGGGTCGCTTCTGTGCTGTTTATTTTCGAATCGTGTTGGTACCGTACGGGAATGCCTCTCTTATACAATTTCCTGGTTTCCTTCCTATTCTTATTGATTTGCATCGTTTTGGGTGGTAGCTTTTGTGGAGGAAGAGCATAAGCTTCGAAAAATCCTAAAGTAGGATACGCAGTGGAGTCTTTTGCAGTGTCAATAATTTTTTAGATGCTAGTTCACATATTTGTCTTTGAGGGAAGTATCTTTTTTTTATTTTTAATTTTATTTTTAAAATTTTTTATTGTGGCAAAGATTGCTTAAAGATCCTTAGAAATTCATCTGAGTATGTGGGAGTTGTTTATCCCCATATATCTTCCAAGGGCAAGGTGGATACCAATTTATGTCATCTCTACATGCCCCAACAACAACCCCCCAATCCGCCCACCTTTCATGGTTGTGCGAGATTGTCAGTGCCTTTTACTTGTGTTTTTAGGATTTGCTTAGGAAAGTTTTTAACCTTTTGTTAACTCCTCCTTCACATTCTCAAACGTTTTGAGATGAGTTGGATCTTGGGATAAATAAGAAAAAAGGCCCGGTGGTAAGATTATATGTCTGTATGGAAGGTAACCTGTCTTGGCTACTAACTTGTACTTCCTCTATCCCAAAAATAAGTCTCCACATTTCCTTTTTTAGATGTCCCAAAATAAGTGTCCACTTTTGAATTCAACTACAAAATTTAATAATCTTTCTATAATACCTTTACAACAAAGACAAAGTAACATTTATGTGTTGTCCCAAAATAAGTAGGAAAGTCAAACACACATCACATCCAAGGGTAAAATAGGAAAGTGACTTTGTAATGGGCCAAAAAAATTAGTATAATACATCAAAACTGAGAGTGTGAAGTCACAAGCTGATGAGCTACATGTGAAGTTAAAAAACCAGTTAAGAAAGGAAATATATAGCTATCAAGCTGAAGCTGGAGCTCGAGCCGAAAATGTAAGGAAAGGTCCCAGTCCCAAAATAAGTAGGAAAGTCAAACACACATCACATCCAAGGGTAAAATAGGAAAGAGACTATGTAACGGACGAAAAAAATTACTATAATACATCTTTCTTAAATAATAATGTGCAAACTTGAAGTGAACACTTATGGACGGAAGGAGTACTATTCAACTAGTGATTAATTTGGATCCACCTATTCTATTGGTTCCTCTTTGAAGGGCAAGGGGAACTCAAGTCTTTCGACTTTTGGGAGCCAGTGGTGGAGCAGATACTGAAGGGTTGGGCAAGTGGAGTTTTTTTTGTTTTTTTAAGAGTGCTACACTAAACAAAGAAATGACAAGGATCTTTGAGCGTTAGTTAAAATCTTCTCATAGGAGGCCATACTAAAGAAAAAAAAGAGGCATATATATGATTAAAGGTGCAAGGCACAATAAGGCGCAAATTCCTTTCGGGGTCTAGGCGCAAGGTGTAGAAAAAAAGCGCGGGCCTGAGCGCAATGAGGCGCACTTTAGGAAAACATGTAAATTAAAATATCTTTAAGCAAATATAAAGAACCCAACAATTAACATGTTTATGTGTATACAAATTGTTAAAACATCAAAGTAATGGAGATTTGAGGAGAGGGAGCCTGAAATACCAGAAATAGAGAGTTGAAGGGAGGGAGCCTGAAAAGGAGAGAGTTGCGGGGCCGAATGAGAATGAGTTGTTGGTCTATTCTAGGGGGACATGGAGTAAACGGAAGACCGGAGAGACTCCAGAGGCTACTGCTCCTCTACTCCCACTGCCATTTTCTTTAAATGATGACGATTCAGGTAATTCTTATGATACACCCTCTGTTGAACCTGATGATTTAGATGTTTCTATTGCTGTCCGTGAGGGTGTTAGGTCTTGTACTCAACATCCTATATATAATTTTGTGCCTTATTCACACTTGTCCCCTTCTTATTGAGTCTTTCTTTCCAAAATTTCCTCTGTCAATGTTCCTAATCTTGAGCATTTTTAGATTTCTCTCCTCATTCTGATTTCCAAAACCATACCCCCATCCATGTATTCTGTTTTCGTCCTACTTATCTTTAGCCCCTTAGTCTCCAGTGCTTCTCTCCAAGCTTCTAGGTTAGTGTTGAGTCCCATTTTAGTCTCATCAACCAAGACAATATCATCTGCGAACAACATACACCATGGGACCTCATCTTGAATGTGTCTAGTCAATTCATCCATAATTAGGGCGAACAAATAAGGGCTCAAAGCCGACCCCTGGTGCAGGCCTACGGTAATTGGGAATTCGCTTGTTTCTCTGGCTGGTGATCTAATTGTAGTAACCGCTTCATCATACATATCCTTCACCACGTCAATATAACCCTTGGTCACTCCTTTCTTCTCTAGCACCCACCAAATTAAATCTCTAGGCACTCTATCATAAGCTTTCTCTAAATCAATATAAACCATATGTAGATCTTTTTTCTTCTCTCTATACATTTCCATTAGTCTTCTAAGTAAATAAATTGCTTCCATAGTTGATCTCCTAGGCATAAATCTAAACTGATTTTCTGACAGTGATGTTGCGCCTCTTAAGCGATGCTCCATCACTCTCTCCCATAGCTTCATAGTATGGTTTATCAACTTAATACCTCTATAGTTGTTGCATTATTGTACATCTTCTTTACTCTTATATATAGGCACTAGGATGCTCTTCCTCCACTCATCAGGCATTTTTCTAGTCATTAAAATCCTATTAAAAGCTTTTGTAAGCCAAGATGACCCCACATCTCCCAAGCATTTCCAAACCTCAATGGGGATCCCATCTGGTCCCAAGGCCTTTGTTGGGTTTCATCTTCTTCAAAGCAAAATCCACTTCAAACTTCCTTATTCTCCGATAGAATCTGTATTCTCTAGTTTCATCGTAACTTCCAGTTTCTTCTTCCATTGTGTTGTCCATATGTTTTTCATTCAGCAACTTCTCAAAATAGCTCTTCCACCTTTCCTTAATCTCTTCGTCGTTATCTAATACCCTAGAGTCATCGCTTTTTATACACTTAACCTGATTAATGTCTCTTGTTTTCCTTTCTCTCGACTTAGCAAGCTTATACATACATTTTTCTCCCTCTCTAGTGTCTAGCTTGGTGTAGAAGGCGTCATAGGCTTCCATTTTAGCAACTCTAACTGTCCTTTTAACCTCCTTATTTGCACATTTATAGCTTTTGAAGTGTTCCTCACTTCTATCATTTTGCCACTTCTTAAAGCAATCCTTTTTGGTTTTTACTGCAGCTTGTACCTCTTCATTCCACCACCAAGTATCTTTAGGAGCCAACCCTCTTCCCTTCGACTCTCCGAGGACCTCCTTCGATATTCTCGTGATGCACCCTGCCATTCTATCCCACATAGTATTGCTTCCATCTTCCAAATTCCAAGGTGCTTCTGCATACATTCTCTCTTGGAATATTGCTAGTTTCTCGCCTTTAAGGTTCCACCACCTAGTTCGCGGATTTATAGGGTCTTTTCTAGTACGACATTGCCCTTTTATATGGATATCTAAAATAGTAAGTCTTTGTTGAGATGTTAAACACTCTCCTGGGATGACCTTACAGTCTTTACATGCTAAGCGGTCTGCCTTTCTCACAAGGAACAAATCTATCTGGCTTCTATTAGATCCACTCTTAAAGGTTATCAAGTGTTCTTCCCTCTTTTTAAAAAATGTGTTTGCTACTACAAGATCATATGCTACTGCAAAATCTAAAATACTCACCCCTGCCTCATTCTGATCACCAATCTAAAATACTTTTAGCAACAGTGGAAGTAGAGACAACGAAGCAGTGAAGATCGAAGATCATGAGATCCCATAGAGGGAACACTTTCGCTATCTAGGTTCAATGATCAGTAGAGACGGAGAGATTGGTGATGACGTGACCCATAGAATTAAAGTGGGCTGGCTTAAGTGGAGGAGTGCTTCTGGAGTATTATGTGATCGGAGGATACCATTGAAAGGAAAATTTTATAGGACAGCTATTATGCCAGCTATGCTCTACGGGACAGAGTGTTGGGCAACTAAGAAACAACACATTAGCAAAGTGAGTGTAGCGGAGATGAGGATGCTAAGATGGATGTGTGGTAAGACTAGGAAAGATAGAATTAGAAATGAGTACATCCGAGAGACTGTAGGAGTGACACATATTGAGGATAAGTTGAGGGAGAATAGACTTAGATGGTTCGGCCATGTGCAGCGAAGACCTGTAGATGCACCTGTGCGAAAGAGTGATAAGATCGTAGTGCCTGGAATGGTTAGAGGGAGAGGTAGACCTAGACTGACTTGGGAATATGTAGTGCAACAAGATATGAATATATATAATTTAAATGAGCATATAGCTCTTGATCGTGCAGAATGGAGAAAAAGGATTCATATAGCCGACCCCAATTGATTGGGACACAAGGCTTGGTTTGGTTTGGTTTGGTTTAGTGTTCCTAATCATGTCCAGGATGCTCTTATTAATCCTAAATGAAAACAATTCATGTTTGAAGTGATGAAAGCTCTTCACAAGAGTGACACATGGGAGTTGACAATGTTACCTAAAGGGAAGAGGACTGTTGGGTACAAGTGGGTGTACACCGTGAAGCACAGTGTTGACGGTTCCATTGAGAGGTACAAAGCTCGGTTGGTAGCAAAACGGTTCACTTAGACTTATGGTGGGGACTATGAGGAGACCTTTGCACCAGTTGCAAAATTGAACTCAGTTAGAATCCTTATTTCCCTTGCAGCAAATCTGGATTGGCCTCTTCACCAGTTTGATGTGAAGAATGCCTTTTTGTATGGTGATTTGGAAGAGGAAGTTTACATGGATGTTCCTTCGGGTTTTGAGGACTCTAAGACAGAGGGGAAGGTGTGTAGACTAAAGAAATTGTTATATGGCTTCTAACAGTCCCGAAGAGCTTACACAGGCTATGCTCCAGTTTGGTTTCTGACAGTCATGCTGATCACACTTTGTTCATCAAACACTCTTCGCAGGGTAAGACTACTGCACTTATTGTGTATGCTGATAATATTGTGATTACAGGAGATGACTCAAACAATCTCCTGAGGCGATTTTTTTTGGGGGGTCTATTTACACATTTTCATGTAATGCCAGAAATATTATGCAAAAACTCGAGAAATCTTCTCCCATTGTATGATCTAACAAATAGCACCTAAAAATTACTACCATATGCCACTTTTTTTATATTATCAAATGGCACATAGGAAAAGTTAATACTAAATGGCATCAAAGGTACAATAAAATGACATGTTATGACTTCAAATTGAGACCAAGAAATTGAATGTATCATACTTGGATGTATTGGGGGGGGGGGGGGGGGGGGGGGGGTGGAGAGTGTCCGTTTGATAAAACTGAAAATTTAGTACTGAAAATTAAGTGCTGAAAATTTTAAGCGATTGAATTTGCAATACTGAAAATAGTTTTTCAAGAACTGAAATAGACTGCATTCAATTATTATTTTTAGTAGAATTTTTTCACTTAAAGTTTTCAATCGTTTTTTGGCTGCTTTTTCAATTAAGTGGTACGTTATCAAATGCACTGGAAAAAAAAAAGTGATGAAAATTTTGATTTCACCACTTAATTGGGTTATCAAACACTCCTTAAAAATATGGTTTTTTTTTAAGGTTATATATATAAAAAAAAACAAATCAAGGGGGGGCTTAAGCTCCCCCTTGTCCCTCAATACATCCAATCCTGCAAATAATAAAGTCAATATCAAGAAGCATCTGTGTGTTTTTTTTATAGGACTTCAATTTTATAGGTTAGTTGCTCATGGAATTTGTTTGTTGCCCTTTTGACCAATTCTCTATTTTTAGTTGTTTGTAGAGTTTAATTGGAAGATAATTTTACTACTAATATACTTGGATCTGGGAGAATGATGAGTGTAAGATTTAGGAAGTAAGTTTAGTAAATGCTAGTAATCTATTTCACATAATCAAGCTTCTTAAACTAACATATTTGTGTTTATATGGTCATCAAAATAACAAATTAGCAGCAATAATTAGCAGAAAGTAGAAGTTGATAAAACAATATATATATATATATGCAATGGAAATGGGCTGTTACAAAGACTACTCAGAAGAGATTATTAAATCAATGAAAATGCATCAAGTGGTGGTGGAACCACAATGTGTGATGCAAATTTTATAAGAATAGAGAGATACACAAAACACAGCCTATTAACCACCAGCCTTATTCCAATATCAATCAATTAAACGAGAATTAATAAAGAAATACTGGAATATTAAGGCATTAAGCACACATCTAGAAGCAACACTCGCTTTTTTGCTCCAAAGCAAAAAAGTGAAGGGTTCGGTGGAGAGAAACTTAAAGAAAGTCGATTTCAGTGGTATACATGGAATCTAAAGAGAGTGAACATCAATTTGTAACTCTAATTTTTTTGCACCCAAAATTCCTAAAAAGAAGCATGGTTTAAGGCAAATGAAATGAACAAATAAATCCTAAAATCCTACTACTTGAACCATAGAGTCATAGACCTCCACAAATCAAAGATAAGAGGAAGAGAACAGGAGGTTGAAAGCAGAGAGAAGTCAGATTGATGAAGAAGGTTAAGTAAGACTTGCATGTTCCAAGTGAATACGGCGATTTTCTTGATGAAGCCTCTGTTTTATATATCTTGAGGAAGAGCACTTCTTAGGTTTAATAGAAACCCTAATTTGATTCGAAATCAAAGCTACTTTTTGCAAAACTCAAACCCAAAAATCACCGGCCATAGCCAACTATAGAGGGAAAACCAAGAGTCTGACACAGAGAGGATGATGAAGCAAGACGAAGACTATAGCAGAAACCCTGGAGAGAGACAGACAGAACTGACCGGCTGAAATTGCCTTCGCGGTGAGCTCGATCCGTGGTTTCGTTGAGCTTGGTGGTGGTGGGAGTTCTCGGTTGAGTTATTGTGTGTGTGACAGAGAGAAACAACAAGAGGAAGCAAGAGAAAGGAGAAGCTGTCGTTGAGTGTGAGAAAGGGTAGAATGGTAAACACACCCTACAATGCCAGGGCAATTTCGGGCATTCGTAAGATTCGAGTTGCTTATAAGCGCAGGTCAAAATCAGCTGTTCTATTCTTATAAGGTGGTAGATGTGACCAACAAACAATGTAACATTAAATAAAAAATATTTGTTTAAAATAACTAAGAATGTTGAGATTGTCCCACATCGGGGACTTATAACCTAGCTACTCAATATAAAGTTTAAGGGGCTACTCCACCCATTGCCAATTGGTTTTGGGTTGGATGCTTCAATTTGATCATGGTATTAGAGCAAGTTATTGTTTGGCCCAATTTGTCCACGTGTGCTCCATGTCACCCTATCTCATAACCTAGCTACTCAATGTATAAGTTTAAAGGACTGCTCCACCCATTGTCAATTGGTTTTGAGTTAGATGCTCCAATTTAACAAAGAACGAAGATGTAAAATAATTACCTCCAAATAGCAATACATGAAAATATCATATCACCACTACCCACTCTACCATTCAAAAATTAATAACAAAGCAAACCAAACCAAACCAAACCAAACCAAGCCAAACCAAGCCTTGTGTCCCAATCAATTGGGGTCTGCTGTATGAATCCTTTTTCTCCATTCTGCACGATCAAGAGCTATATGCTCATTTAAATTATATATATTCATATCTTGTTGCACTACATATTCCCATGTCAGTCTAGGTCTGCCTCTCCCTCTAACCATTCCAGGCACTACGATCTTATCACTCTTTCCCACATGTGCATCTACAGGTCTTCATTGCACATGGCCGAACCATCTAAGTCTATTCTCCCTCAACTTATCCCAAATATGTGTCACTCCTACAGTCTCTCGGATGTACTCATTTCTAATTCTATCTTTCCTAGTCTTACCATACATCCATCTTAGCATCCTCATCTCCGCTACACTCACTTTACTAATGTGTTGTTTCTTAGTTGCCCAACACTCTGTCCCGTAGAGCATAGCTGGCCTAATAGCTGTCCTATAAAATTTTCCTTTCAATTTTGCTGGTATTCTCCGATCACATAATACTTTAGAAGCACTCCTCCACTTAAGCCAGCCCACTTTAATTCTATGGGTCACGTCATCACCAATCTCTCCGTCTCTACTGATCATTGAACCTAGATAGTGAAAGTGTTCCAAAGCAATAAGATATATATATATATAACACAATATATAAAGTTCCATTTACAATAAAATGTCTTTAATTTTTTATTTTTTTTTAAAAAGAAACCCCTCGTCTGCTTCTTAATTTAGCATTAATTCAAGACTTCTCTCTAAAAAAAATTAAATGAAAAACAAATGCCATGAACAAACAAGCAGAAAAGTGTATAGTATGAATCAGATAACCCTGACCACTAAAACATTAGCCATTGGATAAATAGTTACTAATTCTCCACATATCCCTCTCTCCTTGGAAAGATCAATGCAAATGCCATCTATAAATCTATCAAAATGTGGGGTAGATATCGTCTACCTCCCTTGAGGTTTGACCTGATCACACCCGCCACCCCCCCACGTTTTAGATATCACTGTAACCTCCCTTGTTAGAGTTTGTCAGCTAACAGAGTTGATGAAATCAGTTCATTTACTATTACACCTTATTTCTTTGTGATATTTTATTCTACAAAATTCAATAATTTAAGTCAATAGTCAAAGAAAGGAAAAAGACAATTAACCTCCATTTAAGACCATCACTTTAGCCTCCTTTCTTCTACCTCCAACCCTCCAACTTCAATAACCACCATGGCCATCGTATATCTTCCACACCATCTATACACACCCATATACAACCACATATAAACATAAATATATGTGTGCATGATACACCCCCCCCCCCCCCCCCCCCCCCATATAATTTTATATGTATGTTTGTAGACCCGTACACAGTCAAAAAAGGGAACTTAACAGTTTGATTCCTACACCGATCACTCCATTTAAGTTGTCTCAATGATAATTTTACAACATCAAGTATAGAATGTAAACATAGAGTTCTTGCAAGAAAAGAAAGTGAACGTAAATATGGTGTAAGAAGACCCCTTAGTGAACCAGTAATGTTTATGCAAAAACAGAGGCTCACTACAAACTGTGATGGTGGCAATGGTGGTGGGCTATGAATTGATGACAGTGACGCTGTTCATTGGTGGTGGAGTGATGACGGAGATCGTGGTGGGGCTGCAATTTGATGATGGTGGTGAATTGATGGTGGTTTAACTACGAATGGTGATGGAGATCGTGGTGGGGCTGCAAAATGATGATGGTGGTGGATTGATGGTGGTTGAGCTACGAATGGTGATGGCTACGACATTGGCTGCGGACCGCGGTTAGGATTTGCTATTGGGAGATGCTTTGGTAATAAGGATGACTAGTGGAGGGAGACAAGGTGGGCATAAAAGATATCTTCGCACTAGCTTGAGGGGGAGTGTTGAGAGTTATTTTTCCCTTTGTCTTATTTAATATTTTGTACCTAAGGGTATACTATTGTAATTTACCCATGAGGGTTTTCATCTGATTAATAAAATGGGAGTGTGGCAATTGGCCCTCTCTAAGCTTTCTGTAAACTAACAGATATTTACCCTAAAATGTGCTATGCTTTTTTCCTCCCTTTACAGAAAAGGGGATAGGGTTGACAATAATTCTGTATTTGTAACTTTTCCATTAGTATATGCTTGTGGGCATATTCGCTGGTATTCTCTTGAAGGAAGTATTTTTTTTTTCGCAACACCTTGCATGAACGGGACCATCACTTTATAGTATGGCTCTTTTCTTTCTAGTATGAAGAAATATATATTGTTTCCAGTTGCTTTGTGTCTGTATAATCTTTGCCTTCTCGGAGCTGCATTTTGCTTTTGAATACCAAGCCACAAACTTTTTAAATTGGTGAAGAATTACAAGGTCCCAGCTAATCCTCCTCTTTTGACAGAAAATGGCTGTGTTTATGCCACCGGTCTCAATGATTTTGGACAGCTAGGCATATCAGATGATAAAAGTTATACAACCGTACGGTTCTCGACTTCTCATACTTTTTGTTACTCGGTTTATCTTTTGGTGCTTTAGTTGTTCAAAAAGATATATTTGTTGAACTCTTTTGTTGTCTCCACTGGTTTAATTTTTATGCATTCTTTCTTTCTTTCTTCTCTCCTTGATAACTATATTTATTTGTTTTAAAATGTGGTAATTGCTGTCTTCTAACTTGCATGGCACCTAGAACTATGGCATTAGTTGTTTAATGAGACACTTGTTAAGAGAAAGGAATTAGAGAGAAAGCAAGGGCTTAACCTAAACAGGTTTAGCCTACACATGTAACTAGAAAATATGATTACCCTTAACACTCCCCCTCAAGCTGGAGCACATGTATCTATCATACCCACCTTGGTACAAAGATCATAGAAATGTCCCTTATTTAAAGACTTAGTGAAAATATCTTCTAACTGATCACTTGACTGAACAAAAGAAGTAACAATTTGTTTCCTCAGAATCATATCTCTAATAAAATGATAATCAACTTCTATGTGCTTGGTCCTTTCGTGAAACGATGGATTACTGGCAATGTACATGGCAGCTTGATTATCACAATACATCTTCATAGGCTTATCACTTGAGAACCCCATTTCTTGCAAAATAGACTTCACCCATAACATCTCACAAGTAGTATGAGCCATAGCGCTGCCTCCCAATGTTGTTTGGGACTCTGCATAAACTGATTAACATCTCCCGCAACCAAGGTGATATATGGCCGAGTCACAGTCAAATAAATCAGTTTACCCACAAGTTAGCATCAACAAAATCTTCTCCTTCATCTTTACTAAATTGTATATTTGAATCCATTGGAGTGTCAACAGGTCTTGTGCCCATCATACTTGTTTCATCTAGTAAGTCAAGGACATACGTCCTCTGAGACAAACATATTCCTTCTTTAGATCTGGCAACCTCAATGCCCAAGAAATAACGTAGTAGCCCCAAATCTTTCATATGAAAATGCTTGCTTAAGTGATACTTCAACAACTGGATACCTTCATTATCACTGCCTGTGATCCCTATATCATCCACATAAACTACTAAAACAATAGTGCCTTTCTCACAATGTTTCACGAACACTGAGTGATCAGAACTCGTCCTATTTAACCCATATCAAATCAGGCTTTCGGAGATTGTTTAAGCTCTTGATAGATTTCTTCAATCTACACACCTTATGTGACTCCCCCTGAGCAACATACCCAGGAGGTTGCTCCATATACACCTCCTCTTGAAGATCACCATGAAGAAACGCATTTTTGATATCAAGTTGGTAAAGAGGCCATCTCTGAGTAATAGCAACAGACAACAACACTCTAACTGAACCAAGACGAGCTATGTGAGAGAAGGTTTCAAAATAATCAACACCAAAGGTTTAGTATACCCTTTCGTACCTAACCGAGCTTTCAACCGTTCGACAGTACCATCAAGATGATACTTAACCACATACTCCCAACGACAACCCACTACCTATTTCCCAGAAGGAAGATCAGTTATCTCCCACGTACCATTTTTGGACAATGCCATCTTCTCTTCATCCATAGCACTCTTCCACCTCGGAGAAGCCAATGCTCGAGTATGAGACTGAGGAATAGAAACAGAAGACAAGGCATAAACAAAGGAACAGAGAGGAGGAGATAAATAAGAGAAAGAAACAACCTGATCAATAGGATGCTGAGTGCAAGAACTGTTAACAATAGGATTATGCCAAACTTAGGGTTGACAATTAGTCACACCCCATATATATTATTCAGTAAATGAGAGAAATAAAAATTACATTAAAGCCCTTATACAATAATAAAATAAAACTAAACTTATTTAACCAACACTCCCCCTCAAGCTGGTGAGAAGATATCTCTCAATCCCAGCTTGCCAAGCATATCATGAAACGGTTTAACTCCAACTCCTTTAGTAAGAACATCAGCAAGTTGATTACTACTCTTCACAAAAGGAGTGCAAATTGTTCCATTATCAAGATTCTCTTTAATGAAGTGCCTGTCGATCTCAATATGCTTCGTTCTGTCATGCTGGACCGGATTGTGTGCAATACTAATAGCTGACTTACTATCACAGTACAACTTCATTGAATCACTAGTTTCCACCTTCAAGTCTTTCAATAGCAATTTTAACCACAGGAGTTCACACACACCTTGAGCCATTGCTCTAAATTCGGCCTCTGCACTAGACCGAGCCACAACACTTTGCTTCTTGCTTCTCCACGTAACGAGGTTACCTCCCACGAAAGTACAGTACCCTGAAGTAGACCTTCTGTCAGTCACAGAGCCGGCCCAATCCGCATCAGTGTATGCTTCTATTCTGAAATGGTCATGCTTACCAAAAAATAAACCCTTACCAGGAGCCGACTTAAGATATCTCAATATCCTGTTAACCGCACCTAAGTGTCTCTCATAAGGTGCGTGCATAAACTGGCTAACCACACCTACAACAAATGAAATATCAGGACGGGTATGAGATAGATAAATAAGCTTTCCTACCAGTCGCTGATATCTCCCCTTGTCTACCATCTTCCCACTTTTGTCATCACTCAATTTCTGATTTGGTTCAACAGGTGTATCACATGCTCTACTTCCAAGCATCCCAGTTTCACTCAAGAGATCCAGAACATACTTTCTCTGAGAGATGAATATTCCATGCTTAGACCTGGCCACTTCAATTCCCAGAAAATACTTTAGCTGTCCCAGATCTTTTATTTCAAACTCTTTTGCCATGTACTCTTTCAATCGCTGCATTTCCTCCATGTCATCACCTGTAAGGACAATGTCATCCACATATACAATCAGTGCAGTAGTCTTACCATGCAAAGAGTGTTTGATAAATAACGTATGATCGGCTTGACTTTGTTTGAACCCATATCTACACATAGCCTGTGTAAACCTCTCAAACCAGGCTCTTGGTGACTGCTTTAGGCCATACAACGACTTCTTGAGCCTACATACTTTACCTTCTGTTTCTGAGTTTGCATATCCAGGAGGAATATCCATGTACACTTCTTCCTCCAAATTGCCATGTAAGAATGCATTCTTCACATCGAATTGATGAAGAGGCCAATCATAGTTAGCTGCAAGAGATAAAAGGACTCTAATAGAGTTCATCTTCGCAACTGGAGCAAAGGTCTCCTGATAATCCACTCCATATGTCTGAGTGAAACCCTTAGCAACCAGACGAGCTTTAAACCTTTCAATGGAACCATCTGCTCTATGCTTCACTGCATACACCCACTTGCACCCCACTGTTCTCTTGCCCATAGGTAACTTAGTCAACTCCCACGTGCCACTTTTGTGAAGAGCTTTCATCTCTTCATCCATAGCATGCTTCCACTTGGGATCTCCGAGAGCATCCTGGACATGATTAGGAACAGAAACGGAGGCAATATTCGAAAGGAAGGAACGATAAGTAGGAGACAAGTTGGAATAAGACACAAAATTAGATATAGGGTGTTGAGTACAAGATCTAACACCCTTTCTAACAGCAATAGGAACATCGAGATCATCAGACTCTAGAGAAAATGAGTTATCAGTGTTACCTGGGGAAATGTCAGAGACGTCACCAGTTGGAGAAGATGGCAGTGGGGGAATAGGAGTACTGGCCTTTACCTCCTTACCCTTGTTCTTACTCCATGTGCCTTTGGAATATACTAACAATTTTTTTTCCTTCGGAGTAACATGCTCTACAGTACCTTCATTAACCCCATTCTGTCTGGGAGTTATTGGTTCCTCTTCCTCTTCTTCCACTCCTAACAATATGGGTTCCTCATTAACATTCACTTCACTAGAAATTTCAGGTAAAACAGGAAAGACATGTCCCAGAGTCTCTTCATTTTCCTTCTCCCCCTGAAGAGGTACTCTGGGAGATGTGAAAAAAGGTATAGATTCATGGAAAGTGACATCCATAGACACATACCACTTTCTAGTATCAGGATTATAACACTTGTACCCCTTTTGAGTAGGAGAGTACCCAAGAAAAATACATTTAATGGCTCTAGGATCTAGCTTCCCCCTTGAAGGAGAGCTATTATGGACAAAACATACACAACCAAAGACCCGAGGAGGAATGGAAAAACTGGAAGAAGGATGAATCAGAAGATCGGTGGGTGCTTTTTTATTGAGGACCTGGGTAGGAAGTCTATTAATGAGATGAGCTGCTGTTAAGACAGCTTCACTCCAATATGGCTTAGGAGCATTAGCTGTGAACATCAAAGAGCGAGCAACATTAAGTAAATGACGATTCTTGCGTTCTGTTACTCCATTTTGTTGTGGAGTATCAGTGCAAGAAGTTTGATGTAAAATACCCTTGGATGTAAAAAATTCACCTAGACCCAAATCAATATATTCACCTCCTTGATCAGAACGTATAATTTTTATACCTGTCCCAAACTGAGTTAAAACCATCTGATAGAAAGATTTGAAGATAGAAAACACTTCACTCTTCTCCTTCATAAGATAAAGCCATGTAGTGCGTGAATAATCATCAATAAAACTCACAAACCAACGATGACCTTTTAAAGAATTAATACGAGAAGGACCCCATACATCAGAATGGATTAAAGAAAAAGGAACTAAACTTTTATTAAAAGTCGGAGCAAAAGATGTCCGATGATGTTTCCCAAGTTCACAAGATTCACAATAAAACTCAGAAACAGGTTTATTAACTAAAGAAGGGAACATATGTTTAAGTAAATGGAAGGAAGGATGTCCTAATCTCTTATGTAATAACCAAATGTCGTCCGACTTATTCTCAGAACTAGTAGTATGATAAGCGCCTTTGCTTCCTCCATCCAGAAGGTAAAGGCCATTCTCCACTCTACCACTGCCAATCGTTCTCCTTGTGGTAAGGTCCTGAAAAACACAGTGAGAAGGGAAAAAGGTTACACTGCAGTTCAAATCATTAGTTATACGACTAATAGATAACAGATTAGAAGTAAAACTGGGAATATGAAGAACCGATGACAGAGGTAGCGAGGGAGTTGCATGAATGACACCCTTTCCTGAAACAGAAGAAAAGGTGCCATCGGCAATGCGAACTTTGTCTTGACCTGAATGAGGAGTATAAATAGAAAACAAATCGGAAGAGCTAGACATATGGTCTGAAGCTCCAGAGTCAATAATCCAAGGAGAGGACAAATGAGATAAGCATGCTCGGGCAGAAGTGACTAAGTTACCTGTCTGGGCAAATGAAGAGGAAGCACCTGTAGAAGTAGCCGCGGAAGAACGACGAGCCATTAAACCCCGGAAGGCCTCTTCCAACTCAGAAGCAGTAAATATAGCAGGCGAAGCTGGCGGATCTGGAATCGGAGCTGAAGGATCAGCAGCGGCAGTGTGATGAGCATGGGAACGACGACCATTAAACCGCCCCCCACGACCTCTAGAGGAGCCAAAACGACCTCCACGACTGCCCGGTGGATAACCATGAAGCTTATAGCATGTCTCTCTAGTGAGAAACTTGGTATTGCAATAATCACAGAACTGCTTAGACTTATCCGATGAACTGGAGTCACTAGAGATATCACGAGTACGGTGTCCATCCTCCTGAGGAGCGGAAATGAGAGCAGATTTCTCTGTAGAGACAGGCGGAAGCATAGCAGAACAACGGCTTTCCTCGTTCTGTACATAGGCAAAGGCCTCCTGAAGAGAAGGCAAAGGCTCCATTCCCAAAACACGGCTGCGAACAGGATCCAAATCGGGGTGGAGACCTTCAAGGAATTTAAATATTCGTTCTTCAGCAACAACCTTATGGTAAGCCACAGAATCCGTAATGCAAACAGGTTTATAATCCACTAGATGGTCCAAACGTTTCCAATGAGTGGAAAGAGCTGTGTAGTACTGAAGAACACTCTGCTCTCCTTGTTCTGAACGTCCAATCAAACGGCGGAGCTCAAATATTTGAGCTGAATTTCCCTTTCTGGAATAAGTGTTGGCCATGGTCTCCCAAATATCTTGGGCAGTCGCCATGTCCAGAAACCCTTCAGCAATCTCAGGAACCATAGAGTGGCAAAGCCACGTCATGACAGTGGAGTTCTCCATCTCCCACTTGTCATACGAAGCATCCTCAATTGGCGGTGCTTTTATCTTGCCATTGATATACCCCATCTTGCCTCTGCCCTTCAAGGACATAATCACAGATCCGGACCATGCGGGTAGTTCTGGCCATTGAATAAAGATGTAGTAAGTTTCACGTTCGGGCTATCAGTAGGAGGCACAATATCACTCCGTACAACTTGTGTATTCACGTTGGATTTGTCTAAATCCGTCATCATGAATCAACACAAAAAAAAAATCCCGCAACAAAGACAGCAACCAGAGGGACAAGGCAATGGATCAACAGTAGTGCAGCATGCACGAAGCAATCACCATAGAGGATGCAAAAAATAGCCTAGCTGATCAAAGGGCCATGAAAGACCCAAAAAAAAATTGGAAAAAGTTGAAACTCCAATCAAAATAACTGATCCGTGGTGAATATAAGATGCAGTGGAGAGATCCGAATGAAGATTAGGAGCTGCGATTGGTCTACCAGACCATAGAAGTCTGTCGGCGCAGGGAGGGGATCGTTTGGAGAGGAAAAAAAAATGCAATGAACAGTGCCGATGAACAGTAGCGTGAACAGTGCCGATGAATAGTACCGATGAACAGTGCCGATGAACAGTAGTGTGAACAGTAGCGATGAACAGTACTGTGAACAGTGCCGTGAATAGTATCGTGAATAGTGCTCAGGACATATTGGTGGTGGTTAGGGTTAGGGTTGTGGCGCAGGCAGTAGGGGTGGTGAATGGTGGTCCGGTGGTGGTGGATGGTTGGGTGGTGGCTGAAACCCTTGTTAGGGTTGCTCTGATACCATGTTAACAATAGGATTATGCCAAACTTAGGGTTGACAATTAGTCACACCCCATATATATTATTCAGTAAATGAGAGAAATAAAAATTACATTAAAGCCCTTATACAATAATAAAATAAAACTAAACTTATTTAACCAACAAGAACTAGTACCTTTTCGAAAAGCAATAGGAAGATCAATCGGATTTGGAACCTCAACAGAAGACGAGGATGGTGGGGTGGAGCAGGCGGGTCTTTAGTCCTTTGGGGCTTTTCACGGCGGCGGTACACCTGTAATGGTTTAGAACTAGGAGGAGGAATGGGCATTAGGCAAGGGTATAGAAGTAGATGGAGCAAGGACATCAACATCTAGCGAGGAACCTGACCACGAAAAAAAAGACATACCTTCAAAAAAGGTAACATCAGCACTAACTACGTACCGACGACTTTGAGGGTTCTAACATTTGTATTGTTTTTTAGTACGTGAATAGCCAACAAAGACACATTTCGTAGCATGGGGATCTAATTTATCATGACAATATATGACCACAACCCTGTGAACATGACATACCCAAGATACCCAGGTGTTGATCTTTTATAGACCTCACTGATTGGTAAGTCAAAGCAGCCATATCCAAAGTCTGTGTTCATAATTGTCTCAAGATTGAGAACACGTACCTTATACAAGTTATGAGTTCCTATCGACTGTTGACAACCTTAAGGGTCAATAGGAAAGCTCAGGTCCGTCAATGCACTATAAGCACCAGCATATCAACTAAGAGCTATGATCACTCCATCCAATGGTAGTTAATCATCTACAGTGTAAACCGAACGAGATATCTAGTCTTATTATCCACTGCGACAAATTCTAAGTATCAAAGAATAGTAATTCGTATCTCGCTTGTATGTATCTCATTCATACACGAATTACTTACTATGATACTTAAGGATTAACAATCATCTCATGAAATAAACATATACAATGAAGTGTAAAGCTGATATCCATATATTAAAATGTCAATGTCTTATACATAAAGTAATGGTTTGAGGGCACAAACCCAACAGTTAGAACATGAACAAACACAACACATCCAAACACACGTGAAGGCAAGGCAAACATGGTCTTATTAGGATATAGAACAGAATAAGGGATGTCACCACGTAGGACAGAGTTGGGCATACAATTAATAAGAACAGGTAGTAAGAACTGTCAAATTATTATTTGGTAGAAGCTTAGGTTTCTATCTTTAGTTAGATCCTTTTATATTAAACATAAAGAAGAAGAGAACAAATATTACAAGTAGGTCCTTGGACTTATAACAAAATAAAAATATAACACCAAAATAACTCTAACACTCCCCTCAAGCTGGTACAAAAATCTCTCATTCCCAGTTTGTCTACGATCGTATAAAACGGATGACTCCCAACGTCTTTAGTAAGAACATCAGCAACTTGATCGCAAGACGTCACAAAGGGAACACAAATAGTACCACCACTAATATTTTCTTTGATGAAGTGTCGATCAATCTCCACGTGTTTTGTTCAATCATGTTGAACAGGGTTATGAGCTAATACTGATGGCCGCTTTGTTGTCACAATATAGCTTCATAGAATCTGTAAGTCAATCTTCAAGTCCTTCACCAAAGACTTAATCCACAATAGTTCACAAATGCCTTGGGCCATAGCCTTAAAGGAGTACATATTGTACCATTATTGAGGTTTTCCTTAATGAAGTGTGTATCTATCTCCACATGCTTGGTTCGGTTGTGCTGAACTGGATTATGAGCTATATTAATGGCAGCCTTATTATCACAGTATAGGCGCATCGTGTCTGTCTGATCGAGTCTCAGATCTCTCATCAATAATCTAATCCATAAAAGTTCACACACACCTTGGGCAATAGCCCTGAATTCAGCCTCAACACTAGATCTCGCCACCACATTCTGCTTCTTACTCCGCCAATAACAAGATTACCTCCCACAAAGGTACAATACCCTAAAGTGGACCTCCTATTAGTAACTGAACCTGCCCAATCAGCATCAGTGTATGCTTCCACTCTAAGGTGATCATGTCTGCCAAGACATAAGCCTTTCCCGG
The DNA here is from genome assembly GCA_033977485.1 of Hydrangea macrophylla. Classification (NCBI taxonomy): domain Eukaryota; kingdom Viridiplantae; phylum Streptophyta; class Magnoliopsida; order Cornales; family Hydrangeaceae; genus Hydrangea; species Hydrangea macrophylla. The sequence continues at coordinate 2,302,667 of CM066990.1, read as the reverse complement.
GAGCAGACTTTAAGTATTGAAGAATCCGGAACACAGTATCTAGATGAGATTCATGTGGAGCGTTCATGAACTGGCTGACCACATTGACAGCAAAAGCAATGTCAGGACGAGTATGAGCCAGATAAATAAGTTTACCCACTAATCTTTGATATCTCCCAATGTCAACCAACACTCCATTACTATCATCACTAAGCTTCTGGTTCAATTCTATTGGAGTGTCACATGCTCTGCTTCCAAGCATTCCAGTTTCCTTCAACAAATCAATAACATATTTTCTTTGGGAAATGAAGATCCCATACTTGGATTTAGCCACTTCAATTCCCAAAAAAGAATTCAGTGCTCCTAGATCTTTTATTTTGAATTCTTTGGCCGGGTACGTCTTCAACTGTTGCACTTCTTCCAGGTCATCCCCTGTAAGCACAATATCATCAACATATACGATGAGAGCGGTGGTCTTACCTTGTGGGGAATGCTTAATGAACAGTGTGTGAGCCGCCTAACTTTGTTTGAAGCCATATCTACGCATAGCTTGAATGAACCTCTCAAACCAAGCCCTTGGGGATTGTTTGAGACCATATAACGACTTCCTGAGCCTGCACACTTTTCCCACTGTCTTTGAGTCCTCAAAACCAGGAGGCATATCCATATATACTTCTTCCTCAAGATCACCATGTAAGAAGGCATTCTTCACATCAAATTGGTGAAGAGGCCAATCAAGATTGGCTGTAAGTGAGAGAAGTATCCTGACTGAGTTCATCTTAGTAACTGGTGCAAATGTCTCCTCATAATCCACCCCATATGATTGAGTGAAGTCCTTTGCAACAAGGCGGGCTTTATACCTCTCAACAGAACCATCTGACATGTGCTTCACTGTATACAACCATTTGCACCCCACTGTTCGTTTTCCCTTAGGTAACTCTGTCAATTCGCAAGTACCATTCTTATGAAGAGCTTTCATCTCTTCAATCATGGCAAGTTTCCACTTGGGATCAGTGAGAGCATCCTGAAATTGGTTAGGTACACAAACAGAAGAAATATTTGAAACAAAGGCTCTATAGGAGGGAGACAGGTGAGAGTAGGACACAAAGTTAGATATAGGATGTTGAGTAAAAGACCTAACACCTTTACGAACAACAATGGGTACATCTAGATCATCAGACTCAGTAAGAGATGGTGTATCAATGCCTGGATCTTCATTAGTTGGAAGGAATGGCAGTGGAAGAATAGGAGAAGTCGCCTCTTTAGCAGGTGAAGGAGAAACAGTGTCTCTAGTCTTTCTTTTGCTCTATGTTCCCTTGGAATAAACCAACTCCTCTTTCTCCTTTGGAGCGGTTTTTTCTCTCTCTGACTCCTTCTCCTCACACCCTTTCTCTTCACACCTTTTTTCTCTCTCGAACTCCTGTTCACACCCTATAGCTCCCTTTGACTCACCTTTTTTTTTTTTTGTGATAGTCTCCATTTCACCCTCAACAATCGTAGGTAAGGTGAACACAGGTATCTCTTCTTCACACCTTTACTACCCCCGAAGAGATAGCTGGGAATCCTGGAAGTAAGAGTGAGACTCAAAAAAGGTGACATCCATAGACACAAACCATTTTCGAGACTGAGGATGAAAACACTTATACCCCTTTTGAGTAGGAGAGTAACCTAGAAACACACACCGAAGGGCACGAGGATCTAACTTCCCACGAGTGGGAGAAAAGTTATGAATGAAACAAACACAACCGAAGACCCGGGGAGGAATAGAGAATAGTGTTGAGGAGGAGAGGAGCACTTCGATTGGTGCTCTCTTGTTCAACACACGAGTAAGAAGACGATTAATGAGGTAAGCAGCCGTTAAGACTGCCTCACCCCAATAAGACTTAGGAGCGTTTACTGAGAAGAGCATTGAACGAGCTACTTCTAACAAGTGACATTTCTTGTGTTCTGCCACCCCATTTTGTTAAGGTGTATTTTTACAAGAAGTCTGATGAATTATTCTATGAGAACAAAAAAAATCGCCAAGACCATAATCAATGTACTCACCACCATTATTAGAGTGCAAAATTTTTATGACTGCCCCCTATGAAGCACGGACACGGACACCCTGACACGGATACGACACGATACCGGAATGCGACACATCAAAGTCCTAAAAAAAATGCACGTCGACACTGCCGGAAAAGTGTCCGTGAAATGTCGTGTCCGTGTGTCAGACACGATACGATACGCAATACGTTATCTTCTTTGAAGTGTCGGTGCTTCCTAGACTACCCCAAACTGAGTACGAATCATTTGATGGAAAACTTTGAAAACAGAAAACACTTCCCCTTTTTCGTTTAACATGTAAATCCACTTGACAAGAGAGAAATCATCTATGAACGTAACAAACCATCTATGACCTTTTAATGACACCACACGAGATGGACCCCAAACATCGGAATGAACTAAAGCAAAAAGGACTGAACTTGTAGTGGAACTTGGAGAAAAAGAGGCACGATGATGCTTACAAGTTCACAAGACTCACATAAAAAATCAGAAGCCTTTTGATTTAGTACAGTTGAGGGAAATAAATGCTGAACCAAAGAAAAAGGAGGGTGTCCCGACCGTTTATGCCAAAGCCATATGTCTTCGGTTTTATTATTAGAAACCACGGTATGATGTGCTAACTGCTCTCCTGAATCCAAGATACAGAGACCATTCTTCACTCTACCACCGCCAATTGTCCTCTTCGTGACGAGATCCTGAAAGATACAATGGCTAGGGAAAAAAGTGACACTACAATTTAAGTCATAAGTAATGCAACTGATAGGTAAAAGGTTAGTGGAGAAACTGGGAACATGTAAAACTGAGGACAATGATAATGAAGGAGTAGCATGAATTAAGCGTTTCCTCGAGACCGAGGAAAAAGTTCCATCCGCAATACGAACTTTGTCCTGTCCTAAATAGGGTGTATAAGTAGAAAAAATATCTAAAGACCTAGACATATGATCAGAGGCACCGGAATCAATAATCCAAGGTAAGGAAGAGTGGGATAGGAAAGCTCTCGCTGAACTGACTAAGTTACCTAAATAGGCAAACGAAGAGGAGGCAACCGTAGATGTAGACAGAGTACAACAGGCCGTCAGGTTCTGAGGATCATCCGCAAATTCTGTGTAAGATAATGAAGCAACATCAGAAGTAAAAGCAATCTGATCACCTTGGGCTTGTGCAAAGTTCCCTGCCTGGGGATAGTGAGGAATTATCAGTACAAGGTGCTTTGATTCTCCCATTCACATAGCCTATCTTCCCTCTGCTCTTCAGGAAAATGGTTATTGACTTTGACCATGCAAGGTAGTTTTGACCATTTGAGAGAGATGTTGTGATTTTTAGGTTAGGGTTTCCGGGTGGAGCAACAAAGGGCTCTCGACCTTAAGCTTCAGTAAGCTGACAGTGAACTGGCTGGTAGCATCACCCATATTTCCAGTTCACAAAAGAAACCCTCAACAATCACAAACAAATGGAGAAGATAGAAAATGACACCAATCGGAAGCAATCCATGCACAATCTCAACTCATAGCACCAAATAGGGTGCAAAGGATCAGTCAAAGCTGACCAGGTGTCCATATAAGGACCCAATAAAGGGCGGAGAATTCAAACGCCGATCAAAATAAGAGTTTCGTAATGCTGTATATGTGAGGGAAGAAAACCGAGGGTTTGATGAGGCTAATTTGGGGTGTTGGCCTGACCTAGGCTTGCATGAGGGGTATCGGCTGGTGGTAGAGGGGTGATGTGGATTGCGGCTAAGCTTGGGTGGAGCCCTACTGATGTCGGCTAGGCCAGTTTGGCCATGGGTGATGTCGGGTGGAGGTGGGATGAGGCTGGGTGGTGTCGGCTAGTCCAGGTTAGCTAGGGTTGGTGTTGGCTAGGCTTGTTTTGGATTGGGTAGAAGTGGACTGACCAGATTTGGCCTTGGGTTAAAGTCGGCTAGTAGTTTGGGTGGTGGCCGCTGGTGTTTGGGTGGTGGCCGATGGTGGTGAAGTGGAATCCCTCTTAGGGTGGCTCTAGTACCATGTAGAAAGAGATTAGGGCAAACTTAGTGAGACAACATGTCTTCCCTTTCTTTTATATATTCAATGTCTCATAAAAATTAATTACATGGAGAACCCACTAAACCTTAAAACATAAAATAAGCAACAATAATAATAATAATAAAAAAATAAACAACTCTCAACAGGTTTAGGGGGTCGGTGAAGGGGCTGGATAGGTTGGGTGGTTCGGCGAAGGGGCTGGGTGGTCCAGGGGGTTCGACGAGAGGCTGTTGTGGGTTTAGGGGTTGCGGCTAAGTAGGTTTAGGACATTGGGAGGCTATGGCTTCGGCTGGGTAGGTTGCTGCCGGTGGGTTTTTGATAGGGATGGCAACGGGGCGGGTATGGGACGGGGTCCCCATACCCCGACCCGGTTTAATGAACCCTTACCCAGACCCCGCCCCGCCCCGAGGGAACGTGTGTCCCGACCCCGACCCTACCCCGTAGTGGAAAACCCGCCCCGATAAAATTTCTATGAACCCCAGAGCATCCAGAAAACTAATTGGGGAAAAAAATGGCTCAGCAAAGGAAATGATTCATTAATCATGAAGGGCAAAAAAACCCAATCCTAAGACAAAAACCTCAAAACCCATAATGATCATTAGAACATACAAATAGCAAAAGCGAGAATTCAAAACCAAAGCCATGCTCCTATAAGAACATAAAGCTGCCACAACCTACGAACACACACAGATGTGTATATACACACACACACACACAATCTTCAAATTGAAAGTTACCACTTACCTAGTTACATGCTCCTTGATAGAGATGAGAGAGTCAGAAACTTCAATGACGAGCTGAAGCCATGATTGTGGTGTTGACCTGAAACGGCGACTATCGAACGACCAGCGCCGGCGAACAAATGACAGTGAACGACACGAGATCCCATAGCACGACGACGGCGAGAGGAGATCCCAGTCCATGGCGGCGACCAACGAACGACGAGACAAGATCAACCGCTGGAGTGATGAAGGCTTTAACGACAAGAAGAGAGACGATCAAACCAATTTGAGAGAGGAAGTGCGGCCAGATTGCATCATGTGTTGTCAAATGTGCTGTTATGTTGTGTCAAATGTGTTGTTATGTTGTGTTAACTTGTTAAAAACCCTAAGAGTATTTATAGTGTAAGTATTTTACGAATTAACATAACATACATGGGTAATTTTGTAAAATCGTAGTATAATCGGGGTTGGTTTGGGATTTTTGGCCCTACCCTCGACCCCGGCCCCGGCCCGGGTTACATTTTCTCCCCCCATACCTGCCCCTACCCCGTTTAAGCGATCCCCATACCCTACCTATTAGGGGCGGGGTGGGGAACCCGGAAAACCCGCCCTATTGCCATCCCTAGTTTTTGATGTGGGGTGGTGTGTTGGTGTTGCGATGTGGTGTATGGTGGTGGTATGTGGCTGCTGGAACAGAGCACTATGGTGGCTCTGATACCATGTTAAGAGAAAGGAATTATAGAGAAAGTGATGGCTTAACCTAAACAGGTTTTGCCTACACATATATAAACTAGAAAATATAATTACAGGAATACCCTTAACAACACTCATTTCTGAGATTGACAGATTCTTTTGAATACGTTCTGTGATATGGTTGATCCATTGCCCATTGGTGGGTCAACTTATTTGCCTTTATTTGCTTAATCATTGTTTCGTTATTTCTTTTTCTACTACATTGAAATGGTGTTTTTGGTCAGATGCTTCCTTCCCTTGATGGACATATGAACACGTACCACCTATGAATTATATGTTTTACACACCTTTGTCCAGGAAATTATGTTCTTCAATTTGTCTGTTTGGTAAATAACTGTAACGGAAGTTACCCTTTTTAACTTTTTTTGGTTGTGAGGATACCTGAAAAGGACTGGCCTCACAGGCTTGGAGGTTTAGGCGAGGGGCTGATGGGATGGAGATAGAAACATGGTAGAAAGAGAATTATTTGTGGTAGATGTCTTGGATCATGGGGTTATGTTAAAGATTTTAAGTTGATAGTGGCCTAAATCTTTAAGATGAGTATCTTTTATAATTGCAATTTCTGAAGTGGTTCTTACTGCAATGCTTCTGAGTTCCTTCTGGATTGATTACATAACCTATTTGTATTAGCATCACAGGAACCTCTTGAGGTGTCTGGACTCTCCAATGAAATTGTAAAAATATCAGCTGGTTACCATCACTCTTCTGCTATTTCAGGTTTAAACCTAACATGCTGCTATATATTTTCTTTGTCATATGGCTAGATGAATTTCTATTTCTGTTTCTGTTGACCCCATTGGAGGAACACGTTAAACAAACCTTGCCTTCTATGGATCTCATTTATATTCTGTAAGTTTTACTGCTTTGTGTTCTGTTAGTATTGTACTTTTTAATCCGTTTAGCTTTACTGCTGTAAAAAATCTATATATAGAGGCTATTAGAAGTCCCATTTCTGTGTAAATGTTTCAGTAAGAACCACTAGAAAAAGTGGTGGAACCATGTACTCATGATGTATGCTTAAGTTAGTTCCAGATGTAGAATATCCAAATCCTGTATAATGCATGAAATCTGTAGGTAGTAGGCTCCACATGACCTCCACGTTACCTATGCGTCCGATGTCATCTTCTGTGTGTCACACCTTCTAGGCGGGCACCTTGCAGACATTAAGTGTAAGAGCAAACTCCGCGAACGTTATCACCTGACGTAGACCAAGCTCAGCACACTCAGCCTCCATTGATTGCCTTGCTCTCCATTTCTTCGTCCAGATCCTCTCTCTCTCTCTCTCTCTCTCTCTCTCTCTCTCTCTCTCTCTCTCTCTCTCATCACACCAGCACATCTACGCAGCTCATTGTGTGCCAGATTCTCCTGCCCCTAGCTGCGAGCAGGGCTTAAGGAGCTGCTTGAGCTTGATGAGAACCCTTAATTATCTTATTAGAGGTGGCTGGAATCAAGGGCTCTGTCTCAACCTATGACCTATTGTGGGCCACATTTTGACCAATCCTAAGAAATATTAGACACGTGTCCCTGTAAAATGTGGTTACCATGTGCCTTAACCAAAGTTAACTTCTGTACAGCCGACATTGTTCCTCCTACTGCAATGGTGGCAGTCACCTGACCTGGGATACTGTCCCTTCTCATGTCAGAGGATCAAGGAAACCTTGGACAGAAGCTGGGACCCACCGCACAACGTGGACCTCTTTCAGGGTGCCACATGGAGTTCTAATCAGCCAGATTATTCCTGGACAGCTGTCGGTTTCCCCCTAGGATCCCCATAAGTACTACCTGATTCTTTCACTTTTCAAACACATTTAATACAGATGAAACACTAAGGCCCTGTTTGATAGAACTGAAAATTAAGTACTAAACTAAAAGTGATGAAAATTTTAAGCTGGTGAATTTGTAGTCCAAAAAAATATGTTCCAACTGTGAAAGAAAGCGTTAAGTGATATTCTTCAATAGATGTTTTTACTTAAAAGTTTGTGGATTTTTGGCTACTTTTTCAATTAAGTGGTACATTTCCAAACGTAATTAAAAAAAAAAGTACTACTAAGTTTTCAGCACTTATTCTGTTTCTCATAACTCTACTCACACAATACCACTTCTCACTCTACCTCATCTCTTGGGACCCTCAGCATTCGGAGTGAGGAGGTTCTTCCCATCATTGAAGAAGGTAGGTGTTATTCCTCTCTCTACCACAGAGACCAGTAGCCTTATCTCTTGACACCCTCCGCATTGCTACGTCCTATACCTCCATCCATTTCAGCAGCTAGCAGCCCACAAACTTTACAGGAAAAAAATTAAAAAATCTGTGAACATGTTTCTGTGGTGGAGAGAGGAATAACACGTAGCTTCAATGATGGTAAGAACCTCATCTCTTGAGACCCTCTGCGTTTTAGCCTGAGCTGTCATGACGCCGGAGGGAATTGACCGTTGCGTGAGGTACTCTCTAAGAGTTCATTTCTTTTTTCTTCCTCGTCCTCTTAGGGTTCGTCTTCTTTTTTCTTCTTAGGGTTTGACAGTGAGAGTGAGGGTTTGTCGAGTGAGGCATTGAGAGTGAGGGTTTTAGTTGTATTATATAGTGTGTTCATAGTTTAATGAATTGTTTTCTAACCCTAGGTTTCTTTTTCTATTTCTTTTTTTTTTTAAAAATACAAGTATCCCCTAGATTTCTAAAATTTTATATAAAGTAAATTTTTTTTTTCCCTAAAAAAACCCGTCGCACACACCCACGAAGTGTCCCTTCCGCACCCTAGCTGCACCTAAAACACCAGAAGAAATCATGAAGTACCCCGCCGCACCCGAATTGAGTGCACACTAAGTGCCACTGCGGCGACATTTTTGAAGTATCCGTGCATCATAGGGGAGTACCCATAGTTTCAGACAACACGACGGCCCATTCCGCACAATCGTGTATACCCTCGCCGGCCCAATTCCGCACGGACGAAAAGTTTATAAGCAAATTAACTATATACAGCACGTCTGCACATTCTGCACGGACGTGTGTACGATCATCAGCCCATTCGCACAAACGAGTACCACATTATAGTATTGTTGAAGCTTGATATACATTGTTGGGCCCATTTTCTAATAGCTGAATATTTTGGAGTAGTTGGTAACTTAACATGGTATCAGAGCCTTGTTTGTGGGAAGTCCTGGGTTGGACTCTCCATCCCCGTTTTATTGTGCATATTTGCACTTTGTTATTTGTCTCCACTATGATGGAGTTTGCTTTATTTGCTCTCCAGGTGCAAGTTGGGTTGCACGTGAGTGAGGGTGTTGAAGCTTGATATACATTGTTGGCCCATTCTCTAATAGCTTAAGCTTTTGGAGTAGTTGGTAACTTAACAAGTACCAACTGCCACCCACAGCAAAATGGCCCATTCCGCACAGTCGTGCATACCCTCGTCGGCGAATTCCGCGCAGACTAATGGCATATAAGCGGTTCCTAACTGTACTATGGTAACCTCAACTCAACTGTCACATTTCCACAAGAACTTATTATCTCGAAAGGTCCTCCAATCATACCGACTCATAACTCTATCTAATCGACATCACGGACACAACATGTGTGTTGACACTACTTCATAATGTTCATATAAGGCAACATGGTATTGTCACAACTATAGCATAATCATTATCCATACTTATATCATGCGGTACAATACTTTATAGCACAAGGTGCACTATGCGATTAACATATAGCTGTAGAAAACAATTAGAGTCAAAACTTAGAAGTCCAATACAGTCTTCTCTCTTTTATTATACGTCAAATAACCTTCTATTACAATAATACCCTTAGATAGAATAAGAAAAGAAATAAGAAAATGACAGCATAAAAATAATGGGTTGATTTATTCCAGAATATTCCAGAGATCATGTCATACCCCGATTTTTGGAAAGCCAAATAATCAGCCTAGAACTAAATTTAGACTACTATTCGACTACCCAACTATCGGAGTGAACACCATGAAGCCTATCCTATTAAAACTTTTTAATGAAAATAGATGCGTTCTTAAAAACCTGATTAAAACATTTATAATCAAATCTCCATTTCTTTTTAAAATAAAACCACCACATTTCCATTAAAACAAAAAAACAAAAAAAAACAACTCAAACGATTTCGAAAATTCTCAAATCCATTTGATTAAAGCTGAATCAACTAAATCACTTAAATTGAAAAGCGAAAGCTGAATAAACATTTCTAAATTCTCATTAATAATAAAAAAATTTCCATTTACAATTAAAGCTTTGAAAGAATAACCTCTATTACAACTTCTAGTCAAAGCAACTACAACGTTCCCAATACCCAATATGCAATCCTTATAACAATTATACAAACATGGCCCACATTACCAGCAATAACCCTCAAGTACAAGAAAATAAATACAACTCTGATAAGAAGTGGCACAACAACAATCTCTTCACACAGACAAAGCTCCACAGAAAATCTTCTCCATTACTAACCTGCACATACATTCGACTACGTTTCATATAGAAACGCCCCGAATGCATTACGCACCCGGGTCAGTATATAAAATGCTAGTATGAGTTAACCAAAATATTAAATGAGTTTTAGGAAACAGCGGTGTCCCATAGACTCCAAAAAATACTCACAAAGAAAATATAACCAAAACACCTTATAAATTATCGTCACACAGAAAATATGCAACACCATTACACATAATCTCTGTAGCGCCCCGCCCCACCATGAGTCCCACCGACGAGGAGGTGCTAACTAAAATAAAATAATAAAACAAGGGCGGAAGGACAAAACATAATCGTAATGCTCCGAGTCCTAGACTCGAAGCTTACTTAAAAAAAAACTCTCTTTTAGAAAAATTAACGTTTAAACTTTAAAATCAATTAAATTCCAAAGCTCTGAAACATTTAAATTTTGAAACCTCAAAACTTTGATACTATTTTATAATGCCCCGAGTCCTAGACTCCGAGGGTTACTGCGGAAGCATAGAATATCCTTTTTAAAATCTTTGATGGAAAATCAAAATCTTTAAAGACTCACAGATCTGATTAAAACAATCGCGGAAAGCATTAAACTAGTCTCTTGAAAAGCTTTGCTTGTCAATTTAAAAGACATTAACATAAACTCTTTATCGGTTCATCAAATGAACAACAATGCAGCGGAAAACATACAGATTTGATAAACATTTATCAATCTCCTTCTCAAATTTTATAACATAACTTTGAAATAGAAACTCCAGTTTGGTTTCGCATATCGGAAAGTAATACAATGATATACTTTCCTTTTCTCAAACTTTAGAAACTCTTATAATAAAAACCCAAGGTTTTTAAGAATACAAAGTGTCACGATCTCACAATTTCTTCCCCAAACGGGGTCTTCACAAGTAAACTCTACTCCGGGCTTGAAAAGTATGTTCATCATTTGGAAAACATTAATAAAACAGAAATCAGGTTTTCATTTAAAAACTATTCTTTCTTCATTTTCAAGATAAGTAACGAAAAATCAGAGTTAAGCTATCATGCTATTTAAAAGCAGGTGAACTAACACTTGTCCAATTAAATCATCACATGCTCTTTGAACCATCATTTAAATTAAAATCCCATAAACTCGACCTTCTAATAAAGCGGAAGTTCATCAAATCTCGGGGGCCTTACCCTTATCTATATCACCTGAAAGAAAGGTTTAATAGTCCATAAGCCAAAAGGCTCGTATAGTCATATAACCGCACAATAACATCTGTTATATAACATGCGTGAGTGCAATGAATGTCAATGTCATGTATGAAAATAATTTTCATGTCATTTCAAATACTCACCCTCAATCGTCAATATCATTACCCGGGCCATGGGCTTCCCGTCCACGTAGGCCTAGCCTCAAACGTGCGGGACTTTGGGCCTTACGAATTACACGGAGGCCTAGCCTTCAACGTTACGGGGGTTTCTTGCAGCACATCCCGCAATTCGAGTTTCTAGTGGTACCCATCTCACACGCCTACCCACAAATCCGGGATTCCTAACTTTTCAAAACAAAATCCCTCCTAGAGGGTTTTATGCATGGAAGCCTCTAAGGTCTTTCCCTTTTCAAAACATGGAAGCCTCTAAGGTCTTCCATTTTCAAAAATTGAAAGCCTCTAAGGTCTTTTATCCTAAAATCATTTTCGTGATTTTCGTGTTCATGCTCATGCTTATGAAATGATATGACATATGCGAGCTCTAAGCATCCATGACATGTTCAATATTTCATAAGACAGATTATCAATCCATGCTCTTAATTTAAAGCAACACAATAGACATGCTGAAATCACCTAGGTAAACACATAGCAACTCAAGTAATCACTTAAGGCATAGCAACTCAAGTAAACACTTAAAGCATCACAGCTCAAGTAAACATATAAGTACACGATTAACATATTATACAACTTTATTGAGGGTTATACGGAACTACCGTTCACCGAGGATTGACTGAATAAGAACTCAGAACAGAAACCGAAACTGCTCAATCTGTTACACATCTTGATATACAATAATGCGCTTATATCAGTGAGGTAGAACACCTCTAAGCATAAGTACAACTACTATTAAAGTAAAGTACAACTCTTAAAGCATAGGGTACAAGGTCCCTTAGCTCAATACTGATTCAAGTATAACAAAACAAAAGTTTTCACTAAACTGCCTCAAGTCGCGTGCGCGGGTCGCTAGCGCGGAATGTGTTCAGTAAGGTCACGTGGCCATTTAAAAACAGTTTTTGAAAATAGACTGGCCGCGCGCGTAGGCCGCTCGCGCGGGTCGCGCGCGCGAGTAGTCACAGAATCGTCTTCTTCCTCTTTTCTTCCCCTGTTTTAAAATCAAAGGCTAATTTCTTACCCATTTTGAAAACTTAACCAAAACAAGACTTCCAATATATGAATATCTTCCTTTTTCCGTGTAGATTTCAAATATGAAATCGATTTTTCGAGAATCAAAACACAGCTCTTGATTTTATCAAAAATCCGAAAGGCGATAAAAATTAAAATTGACCGTCCGTCGCAACCATTGCGAATTAGCTTTTGTAATTCAAAATGGAGCCTCGTGGGATCGAAACCTTTCATTTGATATAAAGAATTCACGTTTTCATTGCTGTTTTTCTGCTCGCTATTTTCGGAACCTAAAGATATATATATATATATATATGAAATTCTATATATATATATCTATATGCATATATCTATATCACAATTTATGTAAACTTAAATCATCAAAGAATTTACTAAATAAAGCTTACCCAATTGAATTTCTGAAAGATACAAATAGAAAACCAATAATCCAAAGCTTTACTTCCAAATTTCTTGAATGTAAACATGTGTATGTTTGAGTATATATGTAACTCTCTCTATATATATTATGCACATATATATATGAGCCGAGAGAGAGAGAGAATAGAGGGACAGTAGAGTGTTGAGAGAGAGGCTGAGAGTTTGTGTGTTGTATTGGGGGTGGGTTCAATTATATAGAAATAAAGTTGCTTGGCCACCAAGTGGCTTCAAACTTAAGCCCACAATATACACACAACACAGTCACACGCATACACTGTGCACAAGAATTTGTTTGAGCTCCAAGTTCTGCATGGGAGTCTATCCCATATGGTTGAGCTCACTCCTCCACCCACACACAGAGGTAAAAATTATACTGCTAAACTATTAAATCTGGTATTTTTCTTGACGAAAATAAATAAAATAATATGTTCTAAATTTTAGGGTCATTGCAATCTCTATCGAGTTAGAACAGTAGTTCCACACACATTTCAAGATAGAATAGTAGTTTCCTTCAATGTGGTGGCAGTGGTCCCCAACCCAACTAATACTAACCGAATACTTGCCCGTCAGCTATCTATAGTGAGCTAGCCCTGCATAAAAGTTGGTGGACCCATTATCCAGTAAATAGAATGATTACAAACTAGGCGAATAATTCTATACATAAACCGTCCACATTCTAACTTAAACGTCGCGTTCATTATTTCACACTTATCAGTCTTATGAAATAATCCATTTTCATTATTTATTAGCATTAAATTTATCTTTGTGTTCCCTAGGTTCACCACTTGGCCACCCTCCATGGTACAGCCCACACATATATTCCATGTGTGCCTAGACATACTACCAGCATCCACTCCGGTGCCAGTTTGGTTAGGGTATCATCCAAACCAGGTATACACAACGGAAGGCCGGTCAATATGCTTAGACGTCTATAAATTAAGCCGAGCATACGATTTAAGCCAACTTGATCATGAAGCCAGTGACAAAAGGGTACACTCAGCAAGTCGAGCTACCAAAAAAACATATCACACAACGGGGAGCAGTGAACACTAAGGAATTATGTTGCAATTATCACTTATCGTTCGTATTATCCCGATAATTGTGAATTTCACGTTTATCACATAATTCCATCTCATCATAGTCCAATTACATCTCTATCTTTTTAATGCGTTCCAATTTCTCACACTCTAGGGTTTTTATCAATTTACCCATAACAATCGTTCAACAATATTTTTCGATGGAATTACAAGATCACCAATATACTATTCAACGTATCTAGTTTTACCAATATGCAACCAATTATTTCAGGTACAGATACCTCAACCAAACATTCAATATTAGCATACACAAAGCATATAATAAGGAATCATATTCTCCAAATCATAAAATATTGAATTACACATTTGTTCTCTGCTACTGTAATTGTAAATTTATGCCCAAACGGTGCAGAATCATGAAAAATACCATTAGACAAAAGTGCAGAATTGCGTTTTACATGGGACACGCGGGTAGAATCTTAAAATAATCAACGTACGAATTATTTATAATTTTTCTCTCAAACAGATCCGAGCTCTTTTAAATAAATCTGAAAATCAACAATATAAATTTCAAAGTTTATACCCAATAACAATGAATATACATATCTATACATACATCTATATATACATACTCCAACATGATTTAATGAATCCTCTTCCAATTTTCTCAACATATTCTAATTAACGAAAAATTGTAACGAAAACAAAATGAAACAAATGATTAACTCACCGATATAGGGCTCCAAGGATTGATGATGATTACACAAAATAAAAGTTTGGGGTTTTTCTTCTTCTTCTTCTTCTTCTTCTTCTTCTCTCTCTATCTCTCTCTCTCTCTCTCTCACGTCTGTTCTCTATTGTGGCTGCTATCTTTTTTTTTTAAACCCTAGGGCACCGAAATAATATGGATACATATATATGTATGACACCTATATTAAAACACAAATACACAAATGCTAAAATCCCGTTTTTCTTTTTGTGGGCACATAAAAAGGCTCTATATGGGCCCGAAATACGTTCCAAGGTACTAAAATGAGTAGCCCAATGGGTGTACATGACCCGAGTACTTAATTTAAATGTTGAAAACATAATTTAACACATTTACGGCCTCTAAGCACTACTCAAAAATCAACACATCAACTATTCAATAACTTGTTCAACTTAAATTTTTTATAACTTAACTCCACTACTTAGCTCTATAAAATTTCACACAGTAATTAATAATTAAAATAAGAGTAAATATCACCTAAACCTCCTAAGGTTTGCTCTAATCACACTTGGACCCCCTCATATTTCAGTAATATCACTTATACCCCCTGAGGTTTGATGCGCGTATCACCTAAATCCCTCCGTCAATTCACCGTTAAAAAAGTGATGGACTGACATAAATAAATACAAGACATTCCCCTGAAAGTTTAGTCCTTGTAGTTTTTATTGGGTCAATTTGGTCCCTAAATTTTTAAATTGAAGTAATTCGACCCAAATGCCCCATTTTGTGAGAAAAATTGACAGAATTTACCCACTGCTATGTACAGTTATGCTAATAAGCGGGTTGGGAGATTGGTGGTGTTTTATTTTTGCCCTTTAAAAAGTGTGACAATGCATAATATGAGTAAATTGTCAATTTTTCTCACAGAATTGAACATTTGGATCAAATTGCTTCAATTTAAAACATCAGCGCCCAAATTGACCCAATTGAAACTACATGGACTAAAATGACAAATAGACCAAACTTTTAGGGGTATTTTTTATATTTATTTATGTTAGTCCGTCACTTTCTTAAAGGTGAATTGACGGAGGGGGTCTAGGTGATACGCGCTTCAAACCTCAGGGGGCGTAGGTGATATTACTAAAACGTAAGGGGGTCTAAGTGTGATTAGAGTAAACTTCAAGGGGTCTAGATGATATTTACCCTTAAAATAAATACACACAAATAAATAGCCATAAAAATATAAATGCACACACCAGTACACATAAAAATTTATGTTGTCTAATTAATTTTTTTTTTCAAATGAATATTTATATCAGGAAAATACGGGGTGTTACAAATCATCCAAATTTTATTTTGATTTATTTAGATTATATTGTAATCTTGGTAGATATGATCTTATCTCTTTTCCCATCTTATCTCTCACTGTCACCCTATATAAAGGGTTGAAGTATTGTAAAAATGTTAAGCTAGATAATACAATCTCTCTCTCTTTCTATTCCAAAATTCTACATGGTATCAGAGTCACCCTAAGAAGGGGTTACATGGTCACCGCTGCCGGCGGGAGGCAACCCGCCGGAACTTTCGCTTTTTTTTTGCCAAAACTTCTATTTCATTGTTTGATTCTTTTTATCAACCCAAATCTAATGGTGAGAATTTTACACACAAAAAAGAGGTCAATGATGGTGGGGTCCTAGTCAATGGAACTTGATGACTTGTTCATTTGCGGCCTATTCTCGACAACCTTAGAAGCCTCGTTTGGTTGCAATTGTTATTGTTTGGATCTGCCCTTTAAGGATAGGTTTGGGGCTTGCTTTATGCTTTTTTTTTAAGTCCCCTAGGACGTGTTTGGTTCAGCTCATTAAGGGTTTGTTTGGCTGTTGTTTTTTAAGCTCTACTTTTTATGCTTACCCTTATTAAGTCTTGTTTGGCTTTTGTTTTGGCTTGGGGAGAGAGAGAGAGAGAGAGAGAGAGAGAGAGAGAGAGAGAGAGAGAGAGAGAGAGAGAGAGAATGCGGAGGAAGTTGAGGGAGAAGAAAGGCTGTGTTCATGGAGAGAGAGAGAAAGAGGGAAAAAAAGAAGAAGCAATGGGTTGTGTGTTTAATGGCACTTGTTCTTTTTTGTTAAACAAAACAAAAACCCTATAGACTCTTTGTAAATCGTGTCATTCATATATTGGATTTGATATTTTCAAATACAATCCAAAGTTTTCTAAAAAAATAACAAAACACCACCTGACTTCTTCGTATTTACGAATGAGCCCATATATTTTCTGTATTTCCAAATTAGTCACAAGTTTTCTGGATTTACAAAACACTCCACAGTTTTCAGAAATTACAGATTTTTGCCCACATTTTTTTAACACTGACTTTCAAACTTCGGTGTTCATGTTCACTCCCACCTTCAGTTTGAGGAGGAGAATATAAGGAGACAGAGTGATGGGACGGACCACCTGAGGAGGAGCCCACTATATCACTGGGCGACGGGACCACCTGAGAACGGGGTCTGCTATATCATACGGGTGACGAGACCACCCAAAGAGGGACCCTCTACATCGCATGGATTGGTGTGTTTGAACAGCCCCAACTTGAGGGGGAGTATTGAAGACAACAAGTACCTCTATTTATGTGTCACATGATGGATTATTCCGTGTGCACATCTCACCTTTCTCCATGTGATCTTGGAGCTTTAGATGTTTGTATGGCAAGACCACCTAGGAGGAGCAGCACGTGGACACCCAAGAGATGTCGCACGTGGATGAGAGACTACCTAAAAGAGGCCATTGCAACAGTCTACAAGGTGGATTTTTAGAGAGGATAGTTCGGTACAAGATTTTCTTCCATATTTGTGTGCAAGTTGGATATTTCAACAAGTTTCTGTGTACCAACTTGAGGTAGAGTGTTGGAGAATATGGAAGAGGAAGATTTGTGGGACCCATACCATATTTGATGAAAATAAGATTGGACAGAATCCCAGAATATTCCAGAGATCATCCAGATTTTATTCTTGATTTATTTAGATTAGCCTTGGGAGATATGATCTTATCTCTTTTCCCATCTTCTCTCTCACTCTCATCCTATATAAAGGGTTGTATTGTAAAAATGTTAAACAAGATAATACAATCTCTCTCTATTGCAAAATTCTACAAGAACATTTATGATGTTATAGTTGTATTAGGAACTTTCCTATGAATGATAAGTTATATTACGGCTTCTGTTCCGTTATTACTCTGATTAAAATGTATTTGTATGGACAATTCGGTACTCAACTTGTCACGGCCTATGGGTCCAAAAAAGGAAATTTAAAATTTTCCTATTTTTTGCCACTCCGGGGCGTGATATTTCTATTGTTTCAAACAAATTTCCACAAAGAATCTGGAAACAGAGGATTGATTAAACTTGGAATTGAATTCAAGAATACAATGGAAATCCACGTATTGCAGTAACACTGGTTGCTAGATCTTGAAAACACTTGCCTCTTTTGTTAGTTAAAGAGAGGTGATAATATAAGGTCTTCCGCAAGTTTGCTTGTGGCATAAGTCATAAGTTAGATCTTGTGAACACGCACGTAAGCATCACATTTTTCTTATTTGTTTCTTTGCTAATTGGCGGTGGCAGTACAACTCATTATGAAACTTAAATCACATAAATTGAAAGTACTTAACTAGTTAACAATTAGGTCTCTACAGAGTACAGAGTTATTATACTGATGTCTTCTTTTCTCACATCTTCCAGCTTAAAGAAGTTATCTTGACTCATCTTTTTTTGTAGGGAAACTTGTGAATGAGTTTTTGATTTATCACCCGTTTAACCATGATTTTGACTTTTGCATTTTCTGTCTTTCAGTCATTTTGGAATCATACGGTTTCTTCATGTTCCTGTATCTGTGGCAATTTCTTCTCTGGTTTCCTAATGTCAATAACATGTGCAAATTTTTCTTTGGGTAGCGGATGGGAAGCTCTATATGTGGGGGAAGAACTCAAATGGGCAGCTTGGCCTTGGAAAAAGTAAAAATCAAGCCTGTTTAGTGCACATAATTGTTTTTGTTTCCTTACATTTTATTTTGGATCTTCATTTGTTGGTTTGAAATCAACTTGGCAATTATATCTTGGTATATTTGATGTATTTGTAGAAAGTGCACCATTATATTCTCCCATCATAGGGAAAGTATATCATCCTTACTAGTCGAATTGTGGCTAATAATCCTTATGAGAATTCTTGTAAAGACAATCGTTTTCTTTTTATTTTGATTCCTCTTAATTATTAGATGTTATTAATCGATATATCTCGACCATGGAAGGATTACTTTGAATGATTGTAATCCGTTTACGGATCTGTGCAGCAGCTGCTAAACTGGGGAGTTTATTGTCACGACTTATCCCACTACACGTGGAAATAGGACACGTGGCACGCCATCAAGGCTTATCCAGTTCCATTAAAGTAAAATAGCAACGGAAATTATAAGTGAAAAAAAACAATTAAAGTCAGAGTTATAAAAAGTTTTGTCCATTTGGAATAGTTCTAAAAGAATTCATTTTGAGAAGCAGAGGTCCAGTCGACTGAATTGGGGGTCCAATCGACTAAATCAGGAGTCCAGTCGACTAAAGGCCCTAAGTAGTAAGTATAAAAAGTCCAAGGTTCAATCTAGTCGACTGTGTCAGGGACTCAGTCGATTGGATCCTTAATTTATCAGTCGACTGGTGCCTTTTCCAGTCGACTAGACACTATGCATGCAGAACATGGTGTTTTCGTGCAGAAACCAGTCGACCGAAAACCCCTCCAGTCGACTGTTTTCTCTCAGAAAAGCCCAATTCTGCAGCCTTCAAAACCAAGGGTCTTTGAGCCAGGTTCCACAATTATCATTCACAAAATCAACTTATATATATAAAACGTTTACTAAGGTATTACAAGTATTACAACTAACCCATGATTCCATTACAACATATTACAATAACCAAATCCTTATTACAAGTTTTGGAAAGAGACAAAAGTATGAACAAGTATGATTCCCCGGTGTTCTTCGACCTCACGATTCTTCTTGTCTTTTTTCTTACCTGCAATGGAGTAAATCTCCACTGCTCAGCTATATGCTGAGTGCACAAATTCTAACATATGCAATATATGATAACACATACTTTAATCTCATAATTCATACAAATAGTCTCCAGGGAGAAAAATACGCATTCATCCGGTTGCGGCAAGTCCAAGTCTTAAACCGCGATGCCAATGGCAAGTCCAAGTCTATCAACCATGCACAGTAGCCGTCGCTATGAAATTCTCAAACATTGAGAAGCTTACTCCAGCATGAATTTGTATAAGACTCCCCTTTGATCCATATAGACAACTCAACGTGCTCGGGTAAAAGTAGACATGCTTTTCACATTTAACCGTGTGCATAATTAATGGGCCTAAGATTAACACATGGATTTTGCCCGGGTCACAATTTTGTTGTCGAAATTTAAAACATGTATTTCCCTATATTTCACAAGTTAGAACTTCATACCTCGTGCGATTCTCTTCAAACTTTGAAGGATCGATTAGGTGGCCAATTAAGAGTCAGATTTCAAATTTGAGATGATTCCTACAAGTTTATACCTGTTTTCCCCAAAAGTCTAGAAATTAAAAATTTGTCAAACGTGGCCAAAGTAGTATCAAAACGTAGGCCTTACCTTCACGAGTTCAAATCTTAAATTTGGTGAAAATCTGACGGACGAAAGGTCGCCGATCATCGTCCCAACGCCCGTAGGATCAATCTCCTTTTCTCTCTCCTCTCTCAAGATATTTTGTAAAGTTTTTGACAAATGAATTCTTATCCTTGTCTATTTATAGGCAAACTCTTCGGGAATTACGTTTACCTCCCCGCGAGTTTCTCAAACATCAAATTAACTCCTGAAACTTCGCGCACGTCCATTTTATGCCTTTACGAGTGAAAATTATAAATTACAAAAGTTTCCGACTAAGTCCCGTTTGGGTCCAAAATCACGTCCGAAAACTAAATTATGTGGTATTTCTACACAACCTACCTTTTATTTAACGTGTCACTCATGTTCTCACCACAGTTCTCAAACTAATATTCAACGATATCGAAATTACCAGAAATTACACTACACAGGTATAATTTCACTATTCATGAAATACCAGATAAAGTCAAATAACATTTAAATCATATAAATACCATTTACTCATTCTAATGCAAAATGAACCATCATGTTCCTGTGTCCTCACTGACACCTCATCGTTGACTCACAGTCAACTCCTTCTCAATCCAAATATCAATTAACATTGATATACTCACAATTTTCCATTTATGTATGATAAAACTATGAAATTTTGGAACGGGTGTGACATTTATAGAGCACAAAATTGGGAGACACAATATTTAATTTTGATGTTAAATGATCGGTAATATCTAAATGGCATTATGATATTAAGTCCTGTATGTTATACACACGAGAGTGTTACCCAGTTAAAAGTGTTCCTTCACTTGATATTTTTCAATAAATTCATTTCTATAGCTAATTTGATGCTATGCCTTCACAAGCTTCTTTTTAGCAATATTTGGTTTTTCATTTAGCATGTACAGTTTCTATTGACCCACAGGGGCAGCAAAAATAGTTTCTATGCCAACTAAAGTTGAATGCTTGAGTGGCGTCACCATCAAAATGGCAGCTTTGGGTTGCGAGCACTCTATTGCTATTACAGGTTTGGAACTGAAGTACTGCTATCTCTACACACACACACACACACATACATATCTGCTAAAGACAATATCTAGACGCTTTGGGCTTTGTATTCTTGTGATTCTTTTTTCAGATGAAGGTGATGCATTAAGTTGGGGACAAGGAGCGTCAGGCAGGCTTGGTCATGGACATGAATCAAGCATTTCTGGATTTTTAAGAAATAACAGGTTATTTGATTGTTTCACAGTCTTTAGCCATTTTTTCAAGAGTCTTGGACTCAAAATTTCTTTAGCCAAATAGGAGCTAGTGTTAGATATAAATTATTTGTATGATTGACCTGTGTAGGAACCACTCACCTCCTCGGTGGCTCCGAACATTGCGCTCCCCACTGTGAGCGTCGCTGGCCGCTGCGAGCATTGAGCAACCATCTCCTCAGCGGCTCCGAGCATCACGCTTGCCACCGCGAGCATCGTGCTCTCATCTCCTTGGTGGTTCCTAGATTGTGCTCGCCACCATGAGCATCGTGCTCGACACTCCGAACTCCCTCACTAGTTTCAGTGGCTTAGAACACCGCAAAGGTCTAAGCCTACCCAAGTCGGGAGCAAGACGTGGGCAGTTACCGCGACAGGATCTCAAGAGTTCGGCTCGGTGGCTGGAGTCGATGGCATCGTCCTAGTGATACTCCCTTGTAGACAATGCTAGGACTGGTTCAAAATAGAGAGAGACACGTGTCACCTCACCATACCCGTCGCCCAATCAAACCAGCCTCATTTAAGGCCTGGATATCCGCTGAGATCTGCTAAGCCTAGTACCTCTGCCACGTTAAATATCCCGGACTTACTTGGCACACTAAATACTGCGGTACTTTTACAATAATGAATAATACCTCAACAAAGGTGCTGCATAGGAAAAAGTGCCAGTGCCCCGAGTGTCCCAATACCTTCCCCTCTCACATTCATGACAAAAACCTTAACAACAGTGAACATCCTAATTGTCGAATCTCTAACATTGTATCTGTTGAGAGTTGTTTTATTTTATTTCTCCTTTTATTTTATTTCAGCCCTAGGGGCTTCTATGTAATTATGAGATTTATGTATCATATATTAAAAGGTAAGGAAAACTAATGGTCTTCTAAACTTGGTGGTTTTTTTTATTTTTTTATTATTATTATTTTTTTAATGAAAATCAAACTAAATTATTTGAAACAGAATTGAATTGGGAATTAAACTAATGAATTATGATGGCATTAGGAATATGTGAATCCACTCCCCCTAGTCTTGTCTATTATCATGCGCAGAGAAAAAGATATGCAACATGTATAATCCAATGGAAACCTATTCGAGTGTATGTCATGTAAGGATTGGAACCTATGCTAAATATATGATAATCAACATGAACCAATTCAAACAATCTAGTTAATTAAGTTCTGGCAGCTCTTACATGAATCGAACTAATTCAATTAATCTTAATGCATCAAATATACGATAGTTGATGAACAAAATCGGGTTGAATCAATTACAATCATGAAAGGAGTGATAATCTTGGGTTAGAACAATGAAGACAATGCGCAATACAAGTAGTAAGCATGAAGTTGTTAGATATTAGTCTTTGATTGTATTTTATTTTATATGTGTCTAGGACACTATTGTAATTTTCTCTTTGAATTCAAGATATGGATCTTTATTTAGATATTAGTGATTTACTCGGTTGTTAAGGTATGATACTATCTTGATGCACTGATGGTGATCAAGCGGCTGTTAAGACATGTATAGTATACTATTCACTCGACTATTAAGGCATGTTAGGACAGGTTGTTACTATTCACTTGGTTGTGTGTGTTTTGTCCACAACCACTCTCCTACCAGGGGTAAACTTGACCCTAGAGCCATTAAATGTATTTTTCTAGGATACTCTCCTACTCAAAAGGGATACAAGTGTTATAATCCTGATAGTCGGAAGTGGTATGTCTCTATGGATGTTACTTTCCAAGAATCTGTTCCTTTCTTTGCCAATCCCAGAATACCTCTTTAGGGGGAGACTAGTCATGAAGAGGTTCTGGGATCAGTCTTACTTGAAATTCCTACTTTTTTAATCCCGGAAACCCAATTGAAAGGAGTAGAGAATGACAAGAAAGTGGAGGAAGAACCCATAAATCCTAGGCAGAATGAGGTGTGTGAAGGAGAGATAGAGCAAGTAACCCCTAAACCGAAAGAAGTGTTAGTGTACTCTAGAGGTACGTGGAGTAAGAAAAAAAAAAAGAGGCAGAGGCCAGTACTCCTATTTCTCTACTGCCATCTTCTCCAGGTAACACTGATAACTTTATTTCCCTAGAGTCTGATGATCTCGATGTTCCTATTGTTGTTAGAAAGGGTGTTAGATCTTGCACTCAACACCCTATATCTAACTTTGTGTCTTATTCTCACTTGTCTCCTACTTATCGTTCATATCTTTCAAATATTGCCTTTGTGTCTATTCATATCATGTCCAGGATGCTCTCGGTGATCCAAGTAGAGACATGCCATGGATGAAGAGATGAAAGCTCTCCATAAGAATGGCACTTGGGAGCTGACTAAGTTACCTATGGGCAAAAGAAGAGTGGGGTGCAAGTGGGTGTAGGCAGTGAAGCACAGAGCAGATGGTACAATTGAAAGGTTTAAAGCCCGTCTGGTTGCTAAGGGTTTCACTCAAACCTATGGAGTGGACTATCAGGAGACCTTTGCTCCAGTTGCTATGATGAACTCTATCAGGATCCTTTTATCTTTTGCAGCCAACTGTGATTGGCCACTTCACCAATTCGATGTGAAGAACGCATTCTTACATGGCAATTTGAAAGAAGAGGTGTACATGGATATCCCTCCTGGATTTGAGGGGCTGGAGACAGAAGGTAAGGTGTGTTATGTGTAGGCTCAAGAAGTCACTGTATGGCCTCAAACAGTCCCCAAGAGCGTGGTTTGAGAGATTTACTCATGCTATGTGTAGATACGGGTTCAAACAAAGCCAAGCTAATCATACATTGTTCATCAAGCACTCTTTGCAAGGTAAGACTACTACACTTATTGTGTACGTGGATGACATTGTTCTCACAGGTGATGACATGGAGGAGACGCAACTAAAGGAGTATATGGCAAGGGAGTTTGAAATAAAAGATCTAGGGGGGCTTAAATACTTTCTGGGAGTTGAAGTGGCCAGGTTTAGGCATGGAATCTTCATCTCTCAAAGAAAGTATGTCTTGGATCTCTTGAGTGAAACCGGAATGCTTGGAAGTAGAGCATGTGATACTCCTGTAGAACCAAACCAGAAATTGAGTGATGAAAAAGGTGGAAAAATGGTAGACAGGGGGAGATATCAGAGACCTGTAGGGAAGCTTATCTATCTTTCTAATACTCGTCCTGATATTACATTTGCTGTAAGTGTAGCAAGTCAATTCATGCATGCTCCTTATGAGACACATATGGATGCGGTTTACAGGATCTCGAGATATCTTAAGTCTGCTCCTGGTAAGGGCTTATTCTTTGGTAAGCATGAGCATTTCAGAATAGAAGCATACACAGACGCTGATTGGGCAGGCTCAGAGACCGACAGAAGGTCCACTTCAGGGTATTGCACATTTGTGGGAGGTAACCTTGTTAGGTGGAGAAGCAAAAAACAGAATGTTGTGGCAAGGTCTAGTGCAGAGGCTGAATTTAGAGCAATGGCTCAAGGTGTGTGTGAACTTCTATGGATCAAATTGCTATTGAGGGATTTGAAGATCGGGCATGAGGAATCAATGAAGTTGTATTGTGATAGTAAATCTGCAATTAGTATTGCACACAACCCAGTCCAGCATGATAGGACTAAACATATTGAGATTGACAGGCACTTCATTAAAGAAATCATCAACAATGGAACAGTTTGCACTCCTTTTGTGAAGAGAAGTGATCAACTTGCTGATGTTCTTACTAGAGGGGTTGGGGTTAGACAGTTCCGTGATATGCTTGACAAGCTGGGATTGAGAGATATCTTCGCACCAGCTTGAGGGGGAGTGTTAGATATGTTAATTTGTTTATATTATTAGAATTAAAAGGACTAGGTTGTAATTATTTTTGCTTCTTATTCTTGAATAATATATAAGAGTGTGACTTATTGGTCAACCCTAAGCTTTTGGATTAATCTCTGTTGTCAAACTTAACAAGATGTTGGATTGTGATGCTTGAAGAATCACTCCTATCACTAGGAGGTTGCAAATGCCGCTATACGAGGGCAGCAATTTGCCTTCCCAACCTTTCAATCTCATTTCTTTGATTATGATTTTGTTGTTGAGCATCATTCCGGTCAATAGATTGAGGTATCTCAACCCAATCATCAAGATTCACATCATTTTCTCTTCCTTTTCACCTTCTATTATGTCTTCTCTGAGCCATAATCAGCAAGAAAATTGCAAATAAAAACTAGTTCTGCCAAGTTACTCAACAGAGCTTCTACTGGACTTCTATCAAATAGATGATGTGCTGATTTTGAAAGCTTACACAACTAATCAATCAAATACCCAACCAATGTTTGAAAAAAGGGAAGAAGGTTCAAGAGTTGAAGCTATGTCCAAATAATATGCATACTTGTTCTAAACTCAAATTGCGGTGAAAACTTGTAATAGAGACTTGAATCTGGCTTAAAATGCAGGAGAAAGGTTCTGATTCAAACTTTACACATATTTGAACTACGTAAGTAGAGGAATCTCATGGATCAAATACCAGGATAATTGAAATCCTGATGTTCTGATACCAAATGACGCAAGGAAATCTCAAGAATCAAATAGAAATCAAGAATGAAGTCCCAAGTTTACAAAACTAGAGTTTGAGGCAGGGTGAATCTGAGCCAATGCTCTGAAAACTCTAAATAAACTAAGTCTGTAAATATACGTGTATAAGAGAGGTTTAGACTTCTTATTTATAGGCTAGAGTAAGTAACAAGCTAAGTAGCTTCTAGTAATTCTATTACTACAACGATGTGGTAAAAGGAAATAACAGTCAAAGCTAAAATACGAAATTGTCGCTACATTTTACTGCATCAGTGCGGCAACGGTGATGGCGTGAGCTAGAACGATGGCAGGGCATATTTGTTTTGGCAGATCTCTAGCTTTGGCATTGAATGTAAACCATGAGGCTAAAAAATGTAAATTAACCCGTTGTATACTATTTGATCTTTTGAAACTGAAAATGATAGAATTTATTTTCAACTGTATGAGTTAGAAAAATTGTTTTGTCTACCGTGCGACCAAGGTCACGGGACATTGAAATTTAAATAGATTGTGTGCTTTGATTTGATATTATTGTCGACGATAAACCAAACCAACCAAGCCTTGTGTCCCAATCAATTGGGATCGGCTGTATGAATCCTTTTTCTCCATTCTGCACGATCAAGAGCTATATGCTCATTTAAATTATATATATTCATATCTTGTTGCAGTACATATTCCCAAGTCAGTCTAGGTCTGCCTCTCCCTCTAACCATTCCAAGCACTACGATCTTATCACTCTTTCGCACAGGTGCATTTACAGGTCTTCGTTGCACATCGCCGAACCATCTAAGTCTATTCTCCCTCAACTTATCCTCAATATGTGTCACTCCTACAGTCTCTCGGATGTACTCATTTCTAATTCTATCTTTCCTAGTCTTACCACACATCCATCTTAGCATCCTCATCTCCGCTATTCTCACTTTGCTAATGTGTTGTTTCTTAGTTGCCCAACACTCTGTCCCGTAGAGCATAGCTGGCCTAATAGCTGTCCTATAAAATTTTCCTTTCAATTTTGCTGGTATTCTCCGGTCACATAATACTCCAGAAGCACTCATCCACTTAAGCCAGCTCACTTTAACTCTATGGGTCACATCATCACCAATCTCTCCGTCTCTACTGATCATTGAACCTAGATAGCGAAAGTGTTCCCTCTTTGGGATCTCCCGATCTTCGATCTTCACTGCTTCGTTGTCTCTACTTCCACTGTTGCTAAAAGTACATTCCATGTATTCTGTTTTCATCCTACTTATCTTTAGCCCCTTAGTCTCCAGTGCTTCTCTCCAAGCTTCTAGTTTAGTGTTGAGTCCCCTTTTACTCTCATCAACCAAGACAATATCATCTGCGAACAACATACACCATGGGACCTCATCTTGAATGTGTCTAGTCAATTCATCCATAATTAGGGCGAACAATTAAGGGCTCAAGGCCGACCCCTGGTGCAGGCCTACGGTAATTGGAAATTCGCTTGTTTCTCCGGCTGGTGGTCTAATTGTAATAACCGCTTCATCATACATATCCTTCACCACGTCAATATAACCCTTGCACTCCTTTCTTCTCTAGCACCCACCAAATTAAATCTCTAGGCACTCTATCATAAACTTTCTCTAAATCAATAAAAACCAAATGTAGATCTTTTTTCTTCTCTCTATACTTTTCCATTAGCCTTCTAAGTAAATAAATTGCTTCCATAGTTGATCTCCAAGGCATAAATCCAAACTGATTGTCGACTATGAAATTAGAAATTGATATATTTCATCAAACTGACCTCATATTACCTTTAACATTTTGTGAGTATTGATTTATTTATTTATATGCTTCCCCTCACTTATGTTTTCCTTGAATAGATCTTGACATTCTCTCAAATAAAAAAATAGAGTAGAATTGACTACTATTTCACTTAAACATTGTTAAAAAGTATAGCAGGCCAATTAATTCAAGATATTTTAATATTTATCTCTAAAAGTTAAAGCACGCGATGCACTGATGCAATAGATTTACTTGAAATAGTATGGAGTACAATTAAAAAGCACACCATTCGCGTGCAACGCATGTGCTATATAAATTGTAGTAACAAGTACACTAAGTACTTGTAAGTATCGATTTTGTCAGTTGTATGTTTACTGAAATCCATAATTTAGCACAAATTTTTCCCCGCTTAGACTTGTAGCGCATATTTACTGGTCCATTTTAATTACTTTATGCTTTTGCAGTGAATTCACACCAAGACTTCTTAAGAAACTTGAGGGAGTTAAGGTACTTATTAATGTGAGAGTTTCTTTTGCACATTGATAGTGCCACCTTTAGAAAGGATATTTCAGTTGTCAGTTTGGAATTGACTCTACAGTGTTAGCCATTTCTGAATCCAATGTTCATGTAAATAATTAGGTAAAAAGTGTTGGCGCTGGCATGATGCATTCAGCATGCATTGCTGGTATTTCTACTTCTTCATTCACACTTTCATTGTAAATCTTTGTTGAAGCATGACATTTTTAACGCTCCCCTTGAACTTTTGCTTTGTTTTACTTTTGCAGACAATGGTTCTGTATTTATTTTTGGTGAAAGAGCACTGGAGAAACTAGTAAGTGCGGAGGTTATTGTCTTATAGTTTTTTAACATTGACGTGTACACTAATCCATCAAATTAATGCTAATCTTTGAATTGATGAAAATTGTTTAAGGGCTTTGGGGGAGCAATCACTGCTACAACACCACCCATGGTCTGCAAACTGCCATTTTTTGAAGAAGTTGCTTGTGGTGGTTATCACACATGTGTTATTACAAGTAATTTCTTTTTATTTCAATTAATTACAAATTTTTTTGGTCATTTTCAATATTTTTTTGTTATTTAACTAATTAATTAATTATTTCTTTTTGGTGGGGATTCTTTTATTCTTTTTCTAATAATGGGCACATAGAGAAGTGGCAAAAGTTAATAATAGGGGAAGCATAGATTGTAGAAGCACTGTAAACTTGGTGCAAAGGGAGCATAAACCAAACCAAACCAAACCAAACCAAACCAAGCCTTGTGTCCCAATCAATTGGGGTCGGCTGTAATAGTAAAAGTATTTTCAGAGGGAGCATAAGATACTAAAAGTATTTTCAGAGTAATAAGTTTGTCGTGAGGTTCGAGGATATTTGAAGATGGATTGGAGCATAACTGATGACACTTGTCACACCCAGAGTAGCAAAAATAGGGTTATTTTAGGAACATAGGCAGTGACAGATTGTGAGAACCATCTAAAGCGTCAAGCATACCATAAGAATGAATAATATGCATACAATTAGTGGAAATGACTCTAATAAATATCTGATACAAGTTAAGAGGAAGCTAAACAACATAAACTTAATACAACAGTAAGAATACATGAGTATAATACATAGGGTTTGGGTGAGAAAAAGTAATGTGAAGAAGTGAGAAAGAAAGTAGACAGAATATTTTGGAAATAATGTAGAGAATGATTGTCTCATCCCTACACCTCCCTGTTTATATCTTACTAAACAGATTAGATGAATTACAAAGATACCCGCCTAAATTTGTTATAGAATAGTTATTTAGTATTTAAGGCTTAGGTCATTGCTTAGGTCATTGATTATGTAAGCCCTATAGGCATTTTAGTATTTTCCATTTTTAGTTGTTGCCTATATATAGGCCACTCTTGTAACCTTATTGTTATCTCAATACAGTCAATATTATGAATATTTACATGGTATTAGAGCGAGTTGATCTGACCTAGAAAAAACAAATAAAGGAAAAAACCCTAGTCAACGCAAGTTGGGTCGAGAGTTTCATCGCGAACTGTTCACTGCAGGCTACAGCCCTATTCATCGTGCACTGTTCATCACAACACTATTTCATCACAGCACTGTTCACCGCGTTATTGTTCACTGAAGTTACTATTCACACCACACTATTCATCAAAGTTACAGTTAATCGGAGTTACTATTCATGCAGCACTATTGATTGCCTAGTTCCTGATCAGTCTCTGGCTTCAGTTTTTGTTTCAAATATAGTTCGTTTGTGGTTACGTTATTCATGGAGTCCAAAGTTCTGTCCTTTAAAGCTTGTTTGGCTTTTTCCAAACTTCGGTGTTCGTATTTCCTCCTACCTTCAGTTTGAGGGGAAGAGTAGTGGAGGGACGCCCCAATCCAAGGCTGAAGTGTTCCAATGCCAATCTTCTTAGAAGATTGAGAGTACTTGTAGTGTTTGTTGCCAATCTCCTTTGTGAGATTGAGAGACCCACTCCCTTGCTGATCATCATTGTGAGATTGAGAAAACTCTAGCCTCCTCTTCATTTTTGAAGTTGAGAGAATATTGTCCTTTGCTAATCTTTTTCAAGAGATTGAGAATGTTCCCTTGCCGATTATGATGCAATCCCAGGTCAGTGTAAACAAAATGCTTAATGTAGGGCAAGGGAATAAACCCACCAATTTAACTTGCAAAATAATAACAATACAGAGATATTAAAATCAGCCCGGTAGAATTATTAACTTAATAAACCACATCTTTATTTAATACCAAAACAGTTACTGGATACAAGAGAAATTCCAAAAGATCACTTGTAACCTAAGTAACAAGGGTAGCAAAGGAGGAGGGAGATAATGTCACTTCCTGGAGTAGCCAAAATAGGTAAAAATTTAAAACATTTTCTCTTTTGGTCCCGTAGACACGTGGCAAGTTGAGATCGCATGATGTCGACAACATGAAAGAACCGAAGTAATAAATAAGAAGCAGTAAATGGAAGCAATAATAATAAACAGGGTGGTTCTAGGCATACTTAACATAAACATCAGAGTCTTAGCTCTCATTATTACATCACTTACAGAAAGTAAAAGAAAAGAGAATAATATCCTGGGCATGAAGCCCTACAACACAATAATAAGTCCGGCACCTAATGCCTTAACATAACCAAAAGATAAATTAAACATAGAGTCTTCAACTCTCGCACTCCTCCTCTGGGTAGCCACTCTTTGCAAGATCTTGACGTTCAGCTTGAATGCAAGCTGACTGAGAAAACCTACATCTTTGGCACAAGCGTTTAGGACAATCATATTTTCATTTACTCAAGCATCTGTTTCCTTCCAACTGAAAATGTTTCTGATTTCCTTTGTGAAACATGTGAACTTGGTAAACATCACGGAGCTTCTTTTGCTCCAGGTATTAATAAAAGTTTAGTTCCGTTTGCTTTAGTTCATTCTGATGTATGGGTCCTTCTCGTGTTTTATCTTTGAAAGGTCATAGATGGTTTGTCATTTTTTTGATAATTATTCCCGTACAACTTGGCTTTATATGATGAAAGAAAAAAGAGAAGTGTTTTCCATCTTTAAAGTTTTTCATAAAATGGTGTGTACACAATTTTGGGACAAATCTAAAAATTTTACGATCTGACCAAGGGGGTAAGTACATAGACTCGGGTTTGACAGATTACGTCTGTTCTCATGGGATCTGTTGTGCAAAATTTTAATATTTTTTTGCATAACATAATTTCACACATACAATTTAAAATTGCACGTGCTTTTATTAAAGTAGGTTGGACCCATTCAAGATACCACATCCCTTAATTACAATCCACATTTATGGAAATACCTTTTGATTCCAATTTAAAAGACTAAATTAAATAATATAAAATAAAATTGATTGTTTTTTGTTTGGGCTGGACCTAGGTGGATAACCCAGGCTGCCTACGTACCCACAAATGGGACCAAGCCAATCTGTAGTTCTTTTGGAAACTGTTTTGAAATTTGGTTGGAATTTTAGGGTGGTTTTTGAATAGTTTAATTTATAATGGGGTGTGGCCATCATTTTAAACTTGGCTAAGAACCATTGGATTTAATGAGTATACAAACTCATGACTTTGACAATGGATATGTGATCCATGTCTATTTAACAAACTCGAATTTAGTGAGTGTACGTTCTCATTTAATTTGACAGTGGATATGTGATCCATGTCTAGTTAACGAATTTGGAAAATTTGTGACTGTGCCTAAATTAGATTTTAGGTTACCTATGTATCCATTGTAAAATGGAATCAAGTCAACCGTAGTTCATATAGTTCATAGGTTTGAATTTAATCAGTATACGAACTCATTTATTTTGACAGTGGGTGTGTGACCCATGTCTAAAGTTTGATGAATTTATTTTTGAATGAGACTCATATACGAGTATATGACTCATTTAATTCAGACAGTGGATATGTGACCCATGTCTTGAATTTGGAATATTTGAATTTTTTTATGAGACTCATATTTAATTTGGATTTGGAAATTGAATTTGACATAGGTAAATGACCTATGTAATTTAGGATTCGGGTTTGATATGGGTAGATGACCCATATAGTTTATAAAAATTTGAAATGGGTAAATGACCCATTAATTAAAATTAATTTAGATTTGATTGGGTCGATAACCTCTGAAAGGTTTATTACCCATAAAAATTTGAAATGGGTAAATTACCCATTGCTTTTAATTTATTTGATCATTTAAAATGGGTAAATAAACCATTAACATACTAAAGGTTTATGCCCAATAATAATTTTCCTTCTGATAAAAAGAAAAAAGGCCAAAACTTGATATCATTTCGTTTTAAGTCATGTACCAAACATACACACACACATATATATATACCACCATGTGTGGCTTTTGTGTGTAAGCCAAAAGCCTTTACCATAGCCTTGTTCAAAAGAGGTGGAACCTGTTGAGAGTATAGTTTTATTATTTTAATTAGTTGTTAATGAGTGGGTCCATGTGTAATATTTTATTCTCTTATTTCTTTTCTTTGATTAATATATATGATGGGTGTGACAATTGTCAACCCTAAGCTTGCAATTATTTGTTTCATCATGGTATCAGAGGCATGGGATCTCCCATCCACCACCACCACCACCTGCGCCTACCCTAACCACCACCACCAGTTGTGACGTGACCTAATCACCCCCCTCCCCCCCTTCGCCGCAGCCACCACCACCTGCCTGCCCTGCGCCGCAGCCACCACCACCTCCCTGGGTTGCGCCGCAACTACCACTCCTTCCCTGCCCTGCGCCGCCTCCAACCCCATCACTCCTGACCCTGCACCACTTCTCCAATCACTCTGGACTAATTCAAATTGCTATTTTGATTTCTTTCTTTTCCCGGTGTTGTTAGGTCCCTTTATGGACATTTGATCAATATTTAAGGGTTTTTTGGTGTGTTCCCATCTTCTACGTTTTCCTTCACATCTTTGGGTTTTCCATTCCTATCCGGCACCATGGCAGACTTCGGCAAACCGGAGACTTCTACACCAACCACAATTGACACAGTGGTTATCCCAACCTTAAAATTTCTCCCACTCCCTTCGATGGCCAAAACTATTTGAAGTGGTCACAGGCAGTGGAATTATACCTGAAGGCACGTGGGAAGATGGGTCACCTTGACGGGCGCGTAACAACCGTTGTTTCTACAGATCCCGGCTATGATAAGTGGGAGATTGAGAACTCCGTTATCATTTCATGGCTTATTAATTCGATAGTTCCTGAAATTGGTGAGAATTTTTATCGCATGAAGACTGCTAAGGCAATTTGGGACACAGTTACATCTACTTTCTCTCGACGGGGGAACTACGCTCAGGAATTTAAGTTACTTCGTTCTATTGACCGTTCGGAACAAGGTGACATGACTGTCACCAAATATTTTCAGTTTCTTACCACTAGTTGGGATCGCATTGACCATCTTCAAGCCTATCAGCTTGTGTGTGTTGCGAATGCAGAGGGATATCGGAAGTTACTAGAAAAACAAGGGTCTTCAAATTTATGCAGGGACTTCACCCAGATTATGATGCAGTTCGTAGTCGGGTACTTGGGATGGACATTCTTCCCACACTTCAAGAAGCCTTTGCTCATGTACAGAATGAGGAGAGCCGCCGCTTTGTCATGCTTCCACCTACATCTACCGAAAGGTCTGCTTTAGTGTCGGTTCCACCTAGAGAGGGGACTCAGCAGTTGGCGTCTTCCGACCGGCGTATAGTGATTTGTGACTACAGTTTTAAGCCCTATCATACTCGGGCTAACTGTTGCAGCTTCCATGGCAAACCACCTGGTGGTCGGGGAGGTCGTGGAGGTCGAGGAGGTCGTGGAGGTCGTTCCGGCGGCCGCGGAGAGGTTGCCCGTGCACATCATTCTGCCGTTCCTGAGACTACTGCTCCGGTTTGTATTGGCACTGCTCCATCTTCTGACGCCAGATCCAGCTACTTGTCTGCCACCGAACTTGAGACTCTCAGGCACCTGATTGTTCGATGGTTGCTCCGACATCTACAAGCTCCTCATCATCTTTTGCCCAGTCAGGTAATGTTGGTAAGTCACCAAGAGCACTCCTTTCTCATGTCTCATCTCCCTGGATAATTGATTCTGGTGCCTCAGATCACATGTCCACTTGATATAACATTTTCTTTGATTATGAGTCCTCTTCAGGCCAAGATAAAGTTAGAATAGCTGATGGTACCTTCTCCTCTATTACCGGGAAAGGTCTAATTCATGCTACTCCTTCAATACCCTTGACTTTTGTGTTACATGTTCCTAATTTTTCTCACAACCTTTTATCTTTGTGTCGTATTACTCGGGATCTAAACTGTAGTGTAATCTTCTACCCTTCTCGTTGTGTGTTTCAGGATCTCATCACGAGGAGGACGATTGGCAGTGGTAGAGAGGAGCATGGTTTGTACATTCTTGATGAAGGAGAGAAGTTGGCTCATCATACCGTAGTTCTAAAGAATAAAGCTGAAGACCTACTACACCTTTGGCATAGGAGATTAGGACATCCCTCTTTATCATTACTTAGGCGTATGTTTCCTACTCTTGTAGCAAATGCTAGTATTTCGGATTTTTCTTGTGATGCTTGTGAGTTTGGAAAACATTTTTGAGCTTCTTATGCTCCTAGTGATAATAAAAGTTCGACTCCATTTTCTTTAATTCATACTGATGTGTGGGGTCCTTCTTGTACAGTGTCATTAAAAGGTCATCGTTGGTTTGTTTCTTTTATTGATGATTTTTCTCGTACTACTTGGACATATATGATGAAAGTAAAACGAGAAGTATTTGATATTTTCCAAAATTTTCACCACATGGTGCATACTCAGTTTGGGGCGGTAGTAAAAATCTTGCGTTATGATCAAGGTGGGGAGTATATTGAGAGTATAGTTTTATTATTTTAATTAGTTGTTAATGAGTGGGTCAATGTGTAATATTTTATTCTCTTATTTTTTGCTTTGATTAATATATATGATAGGTGTGACAATTGTCATCCCTAAGCTTGCAATTATTTGTTTCATCAGAACTCACCACATATGATTCCAAGACTCACAGGTGCTGACAAACATTGTAATGCCTCTTTTTTTTTCTTTTCTTTTTTTTTTTATTTATTATTTTAGGCAGTATGCTTCATATTGATGGTTTGTCCATCATATTTTTAAACAAGGATGCACTGGGCATCACATTTTAACAGTGGTATGACCATCAAAATTATCTGTAGATGCACAGGGCATCACTTGTCATGATGGTATAACCATCATAATTTTTTTTTGTAGATGCACAAGGCATCACTTTCAATGATGGTGTGACCATCAAAATCAATTTAAGATGCACTGGGCATCAAGGGTTTATCCATCAAAAAGATGCACAGAGCATCAAAAGAACAAAACTAAATTTTTTCCCTTCTTTTTAGAGAGATTTTTTCATCAATGCACAGGACATCTCAAAGTAATATCTCCTTTTTGGTTTGAGTAATTTCTCTTAGAACTCTCAATGCAATTTAATTATGTCGAGAGAACATTGTTTTAGAAAATCAGTAGAGCCAAGATCTGCCAACTCCCATTCTAAAATATTATATATGTATACATACATACATATATGTTGGACTTTTAGAGTGCTAGTGTCCAAGACACATACAGCAAGCAAGGACTCAAAAGTCCCTACTTTTATTTTTGTCTTTGGAAGACCCATTTTTAAAAGGAGTTGGAAACTCCAAATTTGATTTTTAAAATGGATTATCCCTGGGACATTAATATGACACAGAGTCAAAGACTCCATGTACTATTAAGAAGGAACATTATAAGAAATCAAGAGTTAGAGAGAGAAAATAGACTTAAAGAGAGTAAACCTTTTTTTGAACTTTGTGATTTCTTCTTTCCTCAATTCCCTTCTTCTCTTCTCTAACGTCTTTCTTCTCCACTCTTTTTCTTCTTTCTCTGTTTTGTTCTCCCACGTCCGTCCTTATGATCAGTCTCACTCATCACCAATTTATGGGTCAAGTGGAGACAGTTTTAAGGTGGGGGTGGTTGAGATGTGGTCATGGGAGGTTAAAAGAAATAGTGGTTGGTTGTCCCTTTTTCACTTCCCACGTTTTTCTTTTAAAATCACAGCTTATCTCTTTCTAATGCTTTGTCACAAAATCAATTAGTTGTTGGAGGAAACAAATCCCATTTATGGGACACTTGACTGTTATAAATGGTTTAGCCATTTTGACCACAGTACCATCAAAATTTAATGCTTGTTTGTTCACTTTTTTTTTTTGTGAACTTCAAGTTGCTACCGTACTTGTATATATATATGTGTGTGTGTGTGTGTGTGTGTATGTTTGCGTTAGCCGATTAAAGACTAGACTATTAGCACAATTGGGTATGGCACACTGATTTTTTTTCACGAAGAAATATTACAGTTTAACAGGATCATTCATCAAACATCTTGCACAGACACCCCTCAACAAAATGGGGTGGCGGAGCGCAAGAATCGTCATTTGCTTGATATTGCTCACTCCTTGGTTTTTTCGGTTAATGCACCTAAATCCTACTAGGGTGAAGTTGTGTTAACCGCTGCTTATCTCATTAACCGTCTCCGAACAAAAGGGCACCCTTTGAAGTCCTTTCGGATACATCTACTCTGTACTCTATTACTCATCGTATCTTTGGTTGTCTGTTTTGCCCACAACCACTCTCCTTCAGTCCTTCTCGGGGGAAGTTAGACACCCGATCTATCAAATATGTCTTAGTGGGATATTCTCCTACCCAGAAAGGTTGCCGCTGCTATCATCCTTCCTCTAGGAAATGGTTTGTCTCCATGGATGTTACTTTCTATGAGCCTTAGTCTTACTTTCAGTCATCATCTAATTCGGAGTCACCTCATCAGGGGGAGCAGTGGTATGAGGAAGAAGTGACTCTCCCTGTCCCAGTTATGGAAAGGATAGGAAGTAATGAGGGTGGGGGTATTGGAGTTGATTATGAGAAAAGAGAAAGTAATAAGGGGGAGAATGAAGTTGAAAATGAGAGGAAAAATTAAGGTAATCGTACGCCAACAAGAAAAGAGAAGGAGTTGCTGGTTTATTCAAAAGGTACATGGAGTAAATCCAAGCATAAAGAATTGTACTCTTCCATTGACATCTCCTTCTTGTGTTGAGGACCAAGGTAATCCTGATTCTGATCTTGATATTTGTGATAAGTCTTATACACCTGTGCCTTTTGAGTTTGATTTTGATCTTGATATCCCTATTGCAGTACGTTAAGGTGTTAGGGCTTGTACCCAACATCTTATTTCCATTTTTGTGTCTTATTCTCACTTGTCTCCTTCCTATAGAGCTTTTCTTTCTCTTGTAAGGTCCAGCCCATTCAACTCCTTAAAACTCAGGTATTAAGGAGAGGGGAACTAAAGCCTTATAAACCGCACAGAGGGGCCATAAATGGGCGATGTGGGACATTCCAACACACCCCCTGAATCACAGGAGTCGGACACTCGGCATACCCTGGACCACAACAGCCAAACACTCGGTACACCGGAAGACAAGCCCAACCATGCTCTGATACCCACTTGTAAGGTCCAACCCATTCAACTCCTTAAAACCCAGGTATTAAGGAGAGGGGAACTAAAGCTTTATAAACAGCACGGAGGGGGCATAAATGGGCGATGTGGGACATTCCAACACACCCCGGAACCACAGGAGCCGGACACTCGACATACCCTGGATCACAGCAGCCGGACACTCGGCACGCCGAAAAACAAGCCCAGCCAAGCTCTGATACCACTTGTAAGGCCCAACCCATTCAACTCCTTAAAACCCAGGTATTAAGGAGAGGGGAACTAAAGCCTTCTAAACTGCACAGAGGGGCCATAAATGGGTAATGTGGGACATTCCAACACTTTCAAAAATTGCTTCTGTGTCTGTTCCTAACAATGCCTAGGATGCCTTTGCTGATCCCAAATGGAAGCTTGCAATGATCGAAGAGATGAAAGCTCTTTGTAAGAATAGTACTTGGGAATTGATGAGTTTACCTATGGGCAAAAGGATTGTGGGATGCTAGTCGGTGTATGCTATGAAGTATAGAGTAGATGGCTCTGTTGAGAGGTATAAAGCCAGACTTGTTGCTATAGGCTTCACACAGACATATGGGGTTGATTATTAGGAGGCTTTTGCTTCGGTTGCAAAAATGAATTCTGTGAGGATTCTACTACCATTGGCAGCCCACTTTGGACGGCCTCTTCACCAATTTAATGTGAAGAATGCCTTTCTTCACAGTGATCTTGATGAAGAAGTGTACATGGATATTCCTCTGGGTTTTGAGGACACTAAGACAGAAGGGAAGGTGTGCCAACTCAGAAAGTTTTTATTTGTACTGAAAAAAATCGCAGCGAGCATGGTTCTAGAGGTTTACACAGGTGATGCTCAGGTATGGTTTCAAACAAAGTCAAGCTTATCGCACATTATTCATTAAACATTCATCACAAGGTAAGACTACTGCCTTGATTGTGTACGCTGATGATATTGTTCTAACTAGAAATGATGTGGAAGAGATGAAAAAGGTTATAAGTTTCTGTTTGCACCTAAAAAATACATTTTTTAAGTCAAAATTTGTATAAGGCCGATTGTAATATTTCAATCGGACATACAGACCAATTGCTAAAATTAAGAGCCAAGTGACTGATTCAAAGTTGGTAGGGCCGAGTGAGATTTACTTGGACTGACATATATATTTTTGTTCGGGCTGCCTCACTAGACCGATTTACCCGAACACATCCTCATCAACCTGATTGAGTTATTGTCATTGGCAGCCCCTTCAGTGGGCCATGCTTCTGTTTGGCATTACCATTGCCATTTTAATAATCGGCCATGAGATATAACATTCAGTCCATGAATGGGTTCGCAGCTGATGACAAACATTTTGCCATTTTGGTCAGTCAAATGGATAGTCAAGGTAATGATCAATATGCCACCTCATCATCCAAGCCTCATGGTTATATTTTGATAGTTTACGTATTCTTTCAAGCCTCCTTTGGAAAGATACAGTGGGACACACGTTTGGAAAGTTTATTACCCACAATCTCGCTAAAGATTGGTGATAAATGTGACCATATTTAAGATTTGGGAAGATAATATTATCTGATATGGAAGTAATCTTTTACTTGGTGCAAAGTCATACACACAAAGGCAGTATATGGACCAGATACAGTATATATATATATATATATGGTTGAAAGATATGGAAGATTTTACCAGATTATTATTCTGAAGATTTTCTTGCCTTATCCAGAAGACCTCCATGGCCGCTATAAATACAGCAGGCATGCCAAGTTGCAACTCACTCCGCGTCACTTCGACAAAAGCATCCCAATGCATCCAAAAAAGCATTCTTAGCGCTCTAAGCATTCTTACTATTTTTCTTAGGCTTTCTTAGCATTTAAATTACATCCTTGTAATTTTCTCTTCCTTATTTCAATTAAATAAAAATGCTCTTTTTATTTAATTTCTCTTGCTTGTTTTCATCACTTGCTAGGCTTGTGCGCTTCAGCACTGTCTAGGGACCTTAGGTGAGGGTACTTTCCTACTCACCTTTCACAATCGCCCGTTAGATGTCAGATTTTCAAACCTTGTGTATCACTCACACAAGTGCTTTTAGAAAATTTTGTTTTATTAGTTTGGGTCTACCTAACAAGGCTCTGGCACGCCCGAACAACAAATATAGCAAACAATTTGGCACGCCCAGTGGGACAACCAGGTGATGAGCCATGCACACCGCGAAGTATGGCTGCAGTTCTACCACGATCAGATTCGTTGGCGGAACGAAAAAATAAGCCATTTTCATGGTTTTATTTATCGGTTTAAGGACCGATATGATGATGAGATCGGTCATCTTTACAAAGATATTGACCGTTTTAAGACCGATATACAGTTCTTCAACAAAGAAATCGGTCTCCTTCTTGCCGTGAGTGAAGCGGAAGAGCCACCACCCAATGGAAATATTTTCATGTCAATGAAGGAATTTTTAGAAGGTGGTTAGAGGAAAAAACCAAGCAGTTTTTCAGATTTACCGCTCGGGGGGCAAGCTTTAAACGAGCCTCACAACTCTGTTGAGGCCGAGGAGGAAGAGTGTGATAGGCCGAGTGATATCGTATCGGCCATAGACCCTTGCGTTAGTGAGGAGGGCGATGACGAAGACCCTATTATTGACGAAGAAATCGACGATGAAGGGCTCGGGGGGCAAGCTTCGCAGAGACCGATTGAAATTAAATCGGTCCATGAAGTTTTTAAAAATATTCCTTTGAGGAAACTTAGCCTCAAGGAATTGTTCAAATATATCGGTCTCCTTGTAGTGACCGATTATTATTTTTATTTTAAGCCAATTAATTATTTGGCTTGGGTTGATTTACATCCACGTTGGCTGTGTGGATGTCACCAAAAGTTAACTGTAATTTGGTGGTTGTTTTTACACCAATATTACTATCAAAAGACTGAAAAAGGTACTGAATACCGAAGTGATAATATTAATTCGGTAAAAATAAATGCTGTTCGGACTGTCATTCCAGGCCGAAGGCAAGAAAGAAAAAAAATTTTAATCTTGGTGCTTTAGATGTTTTGAGTGTTGAATGATTAAAGTGGCGGGGCCTTAGTTTTTACCATCAGACTACAAAATTCGGGGTTCAATGGTCTGGCGTGATGTTCAACGTTGCCTATGTATCTGTATGAAATCTCGTGTCAACATGGTGGGGTCCATGTCCTGGCAGTCTGATGGATCTGTTCGATTTGCTTCTTGGAGATTGGGTTACTATTTGAAAATATGGAGGGTCCCACGTCGTGGCTTTGAAAAGCCAAGCTAAGTGACAAGACCACGCTTGACTAGAAGATTGAAAGTGATGTCCAATGGTTAAAAATGGTGCCAGACCCATTATTTTAGTTTGAAATTTTGGCTGGAGTCCATTTGTGCTGTGGCTCACGTGACTAAGTTCTGGAGAATAAAAGCAGTCAAAATGAGAATCGGTCTCAAAAAGGATAATATGGCTATTCAAAATTCAAGCTTTTTCATTTTAAACAGCCAGGGGGGCAATTGTTTGCACCTAAAAAATACATTTTTTAAGTCAAAATTTGTATAAGGCCGATTGTAATATTTCAATCGGACATACAGACCAATTGCTAAAATTAAGAGCCAAGTGACTGATTCAAAGTTGGTAGGGCCGAGTGAGATTTACTTGGACTGACATATATATTTTTGTTCGGGCTGCCTCACTAGACCGATTTACCCAAACACATCCTCATCAACCTGATTGAGTTATTGTCATTGGCAGCCCCTTTAGTGGGCCATGCTTCTGTTTGGCATTACCATTGCCATTTTAATAATCGGCCATGAGATATAACATTCAGTCCATGAATGGGTTCGCAGCTGATGACAAACATTTTGCCATTTTGGTCAGTCTAATGGATAGTCAAGGTAATGATCAATATGCCACTTCATCATCCAAGCCTCATGGTTATATTTTGATAGTTTACGTATTCTTTCAAGCCTCCTTTGGAAAGATACAGTGGGACACACGTTTGGAAAGTTTATTACCCACAATCTCGCTAAAGATTGGTGATAAATGTGACCATATTTAAGATTTGGGAAGATAATATTATCTGATATGGAAGTAATCTTTTACTTGGTGCAAAGTCATACACACAAAGGCAGTATATGGACCAGATACAGTATATATATATATATATATATGGTTGAAAGATATGGCAGATTTTACCAGATTATTATTCTGAAGATTTTCTTGCCTTATCCAGAAGACCTCCATGGCCGCTATAAATACAGCAGGCATGCCAAGTTGCAACTCACTCCGCGTCTCTTCGACAAAGCATTCAAACATGCATTCTTAAAGCATTCTTAGCGTTCTTTGTTTTAGGCAAATAAAAAGCATCCTTTTTATTTTCTTAGCTTTTCAATTACGTCCTTGTAATTTCTTTCTTATTAATTAAATAAAATCTGCTTCTATTTAATTTCTTTTGTGTCTTTTCATCACTTGCTAGACTTGTGTGCTTCAACACTGTCTAGGGACCTTAGGCCAAGGGTACTTTCCTACTTGACCATCACAATCGTTTGATAGAAGTCAGATTTCCAAACCTTGTGTATCACTCACACAAGTGTCTTAGGAAATTTTGTTTTATTAGTTTGGGCCTACCTAACAAGGCTCTGGCACGCCCAAATAAATATTATAGCAAACAGTTTCTGTCTAGTGAGTTTGAAATAAAAGATCTAGGAGCCCTTAAGTATTTTTTGCAGTGTTCTAAAAATCGGCCTAGGCAGTGCCTAGGCGCTAAGCCATGCCCGGCCGTCGAGATTTTCCCTAGGTGTTTGCGAAAGTCGGCCAGTGGATTAGTCGGCCTCTAGGCGGTGCTAGGCGGGCTAGGGTGAGAATGCTAGAGAGTCTTATTTGGGTCTGACTCTAACATTAGTATTTGCATACACTTAAGGTTTAAGTTAATTATGGAGAAATCCCTAATAGTTTTTTAAATATTAAAACCTTCTAATAATCTTTACTTATTTCCAAAAAAACACCACATAACCTATATATATATATATATATCTATTATTTGAACCAAAAATGTATAATTATTTTTAATTAACACCACGTAACTCGTATATATCTATATATCTATTATATAATTAATTTTATTTATAAAAAAAATCTGCCTAGGCCCCTAGGCGCTAGGCCCCCCTCCGCCACCTGACTGGCGCCTAGCGATATTTAGAACATTGATTTTTTGGGAATTGAAGTTGCTAGATCCAGGCATGAAATTTTTATTTCTAGTGAAAGTATGTACTTGTTCTGCTGGAGGAGACTGGAATGCTTGGAAGCCGAGCATGTGATACTCCAATGGATTCGAATCAAAAACTAAGTGATGATAGTAGTGGAGCAGAAGCAGATAAAGGGGGCTATCAAAGACTTGTGGGAAGACTCATCTATCATTCTCACACTCGTCCAGACATTGCATTTGTTGTCAGTGTTAGCCAGTTCATGCATGCTCCTCGTGAGATTCATATGGATGCGGTCTTCAAGATTCTGAGATACTTGAAGTTAGCTCCGGGTAAGGGTCTATTTTTTGCTACCTGGATAGTAAAATTAAAAGGCAATTGCCTATCTGAACAAATGATGGATAGTATATGGCTTCCCATCAAGTCATACTATCACGGTGTATCAGGTTGCTGGCGGATTCTTTTCAAATATGGTAGAGGGAACCAATATTTTCAACTCGTGACTGATAGAAGGTCCACATTAGGCTACTGTACTTTTGTGGGTGGCAACCTTGTCACTTGGAGGAGTAAGAAGCAGAATGTGGTAGCTAGATCCATTGTAGAGGCTGAGTTCAGAGCTATGGCTCAAGGAGTGTGTGAACTATTGTGGATCAAGTTACTGCTAATCGACTTAAGACTTGATCACCGTGAATTTATGAATATTGTGATAACAAGTCTACAATTAGCATCACCCACAATTCAATGCAACATGATCGGACTAAATATGTGGAGATTGACATACACTTTATCCAGGAGAAGATTAATAGCAGTGTGATTTGTATTCCATTTGTGAAGACTGGGAATCAACTTGCAGGCATTCTCACGAAGGGAGTTGGAAGTAGATGGTTTCACTTTGCTCTTAGCAAGCTGGGTCTGGGAGATATTTTTGTACCAGCTTGAGAGTTAGAACTTTTTATTTTTTACTGTTTTATTTTCTTTATAAGGGTACTTGTGTAATTGTCTTTCTAGACTCCAATATATAATATACAGGAGGGCTCATTAGCCTTTCAATGTTTTAGCCCTAATCTTTTCTACAGGAACCACTTCTTGTTTGGCGGTGTCCACGCATGAAACATAGAAGACCTTTGTTTTAGTTGTTTTTTTTTTTTTTTTTTTTTATAGTATGTTGTCTTTCTTGCTACTGCTTTATGATTTCATTTTCTTTTTTGGTGTATGAGTTTGAGCGTTCCCCAAGTCATGCAAACTACTCTCATTCATCAATATTGCTTGAGTATGGCTCTTATGTCATTTCTGGAACTGTATCTGCTCACATTTGTGCTGGAACTTCAACTTGGTAGCAATCTTAGTGGAATGAAGTTTTCGAATTTCAACTCACCTATGAACCTTTTGATTCATTTGTCAACCTTCTATGTTAAATTGTTAATGCTCAAGTTAGGTGCATGTCAGGACAGTGTAGACATTGAAAATTTGAAGGTCCATTAAACACAACGAATGATGCAATACAATTGTCGAGCACTATACAATGCAAACTTCCAGTTTTGATCAGATCATATATTGGGGCATTCATGTTTTATACTTTTGGTCAAAATGCGGTCAAATATATAGGATTATATTCAGTAGAACTAAGCTACTGGAAACATAATACTCTTGATGTCTTTTGGGTTGTCTGATTATTTAGACATCATCTTTTACTCATGTACAAGATAGACATTAGAATTGCATACAGCTCTGTTTGTGACCTAAGATTACTTCATCTATTTGAAGGTTAGTCTGTTTCAACTACCTTTTATTATACAGGTGGAGGAGAACTATACTCGTGGGGCTCAAACGAGAATGGTTGTCTCGGTATCGGGTATTTTGTTAATACTTTTGGTTAGAAAAGAAAACATAGCTTGGAGATTTTGTTTATCTGTGGTTGGTTACTATGTTTAGTCAAACATTTCGATATTGT
The DNA here is from genome assembly GCA_033977485.1 of Hydrangea macrophylla. Taxonomy (NCBI): domain Eukaryota; kingdom Viridiplantae; phylum Streptophyta; class Magnoliopsida; order Cornales; family Hydrangeaceae; genus Hydrangea; species Hydrangea macrophylla. The sequence goes on along the minus strand of CM066990.1, from coordinate 2,257,704 downwards.
TAATTCGTGATTCATTTCTCCTATCAGCTGTACAGATGTTGCTCATCTTCCTGAAAAAGTTGAGGGTCCATTCTTGAAACATCCTGTCTGCAAGGTTTGTATTACTGCTCTTGATTTCTCAAACTAGTTATACTCAAAATTACTTTCGAGAAATGTTGTTTCAACCATTGAATTTTTTCTTTTTCTTCCTAAAATTCCCTTTGGCATAATAGAATCGCACAAGGCAAGTACATACGATTGTGTGATTTAGCAAATGTGGCCATGGAAATGAGATACAGAAGACCCTACCTAGCTTATTCATTCCAATTATTCACGGCTTGTAATTCAATTGTGTTTCTTATACATTTTCTGCATTGACAGGTATCTTGTGGTTGGAAGCATACAGCGGCAATTTCTGGTAAGGATGTTTGAAACAGAACATTTATTCATGTTGTCAATATGCAAAAGAAAAGTTTGAATCATTGATTGTAGCAATTGCAGTAACTTCCCTATTCATTATATTTTCATTCTATATGATAAATAAGTAAAACGTGAAATGCATTGTATGGCTCATTATTCTTAGCATATAAAATATTTAGGGTTAGAGGCAACCATATTTATGAAGACATATGAGTCTTGTCTTTCAGGCTAATATCATTTGTCCTTGTATGCCAGATAATAATCAATTTATTATCTCGTCACGTACATGAATTATTATAAATGATTATGGTAGACGAACCTTTTATATCAGGTGAAAATACCACATGCACTGAGTTCTCTTTCCAGATGGATGGTGTATGGAATTTCTTCCACGATTTTCACCCAAAATGCAAAGCTTGTTTTTGACTTTTTGGAAATACCAAAACTCCCAAATGTCTCCTTTGCAAGTATAGCGAAGAGAGATACTATAACATTTTGGAAAGTAGCATGTAGGGATTTGTTGTTAAGTGGAAAAACGAAGAAAAAAAAAAAAAAAGCTGCTAATGTCTCTCCCTATGAAGGTGAAATAGTAAGATGTTTAGAGCTCTCATGTGTGTGTAAATTATTCCTCTCATCAATAAGAAATGGGTCAAAAACCGAATCTTATCCTTCACTCAATCCTTGTAAATTGTGAACCGCGACAGAGATGCGCGAGCATGCACACACACACGCAACAGAGAGAGAGAGAGAGAGACATGAGTCGGAAGGACTTCCTCCCTCCTTCCGGAGATTAATACCTTGCCATTTTGTTCAAATCAATTACTTAAATGACACACTGACAGCCATTATTTTGTATATGTGATATGTTAAGAGACAGCAAAGGAAAAAGTGAAGGCTTAACCTAAACAGGATTAGCCAACATATATATATATATTACTGTGATAAAATAATTACAAAAATACCCTTACTCTAACACCCACCTCAAGCTGGTGCATAGATATCTATCATATCCAACTTGTTACAAAGATCATGGAAATGTCCTTTATTCAAAGCCTTAGTAAAAATCTCTTAACTGATCACTCGATCTAACAAAAGAAGTAAGAATCTGTTTTCTCATAACCATATCTATAATATAATGACAATCAACTTCAATGTGCTTGGTCCTTTCATGAAGCACTGGATTACTGGCAATGTACATGGCAACTTGATTATCACAATACATCTTCATAGGTTTATCACTTGAGAACCCCATCTCTTGTAAAATAGACTTCACCCATAACATCTCACAGGCAGTATGAGCCATAGCTCTATACTCAGCCTCTGCACTCGATCTTGCTACTACATTTTGCTTTTAACTCTTCCAAGTGAAAATACTGCCACCAGCAAACACAGAATCCTGACACTGAACGTCTATCTAAATGATCTCCTGCCCAACTAACATCCGAGAATCCCACTATCTCCAAGTTATTTGAAGATTTTAAAACTAAACCCTTACCAGGAGCAGACTTCAAATATCTCAATATATGACATACTGCTTCCCAATGCTGTTGTTTGGGACTCTGCATAAACTGACTCACAACTCCTACCGCAAAGGCGATATCTGGTCGAGTCACAGTCAAATAAATCAGTTTACCCACCAATCTTCTATACCGTCCAGCATCAGCAAAAACTTCTCCTACATCTTTACTAAACTGTATATTTGAATCCATTGGAGTGTCAACAGGTCTTGAGCCCATCATACCTGTTTCATCTAGGAGATCAAGAACATATTTCCTCTGAGACAAACATATTCCTTCCTTAGACCTGGCAACCTCAATACCTAAGAAATAACGCAGTAGCCCCAAATCTTTCATACGAAAATGCTTGCTTAAGTGAGACTTCAACAATTAGATACCTTCATTATCACTACGAGTGATCAGTATATCATCTACGTAAACTGCTAGAATAATAGTGCCTTTGCACAATGTTTTACAAACACTGAATAGTCATAACTTGTCCTCTTTAACCCATACAAGCTAGCTACCTGACTAAATTTGTCAAACCAGGCTCTTGGAGATTGTTTAAGCCCGTATATATCTTTCTTCAATCTACACACCTTATGTGACTCCCCCTGAGCAACATACCCAGGAGGTTGCTCCATATACACCTCCTCTTGAAGATCACCATGAAGAAATACATTTTTGATATCGAGTTGGTAAATAGGCCATCTCTGAGTAACAACTGTTGTATTTTTCAGAAAGCTTAGAGAGCCCTAATGAGACTCTCCCATTTTATTAAACAATAATCAGCAATAATATAATTACAAGAGTACCCTTACAGCAGGGTAATAAGATTAAAACTAAAAATAACAACCCATCTCTCAACACTCCCCCTCAAGCTGGGCATGTGCTGGTGTGAAGATATCTCTCATGCCTAGCTTGCTAAGTATGTAGTGAAAAGGCCGGCTAGAGAGACTCTTAGTCAAGGCATCTGCTAATTGTTCTTCTGACCTCACGAATGGTGTACATATGCACCCACTATTCAACTTCTCTTTAATAAAATACCTGTCAATTTCCACATTTTTCATGCAATCATGCTAAACTGGATTGTGAGCAATTTCAATAGCAGCCTTGTTATCACAGTATAACTTCATTGAATCATTTTGCACAAATCCAAGATCTGAAAGTATAATCTAGACCCATAGCAGCTCACACACACCCTGTGCCATAGCTCTGAACTCTGCTTCAGCACTAGATCTAGCTATCACGGACTGTTTCTTGCTCCTCCAAGTGACCAAATTTCCACCCAAAAATGTACAGTAACCCGTGGTTGATCTTCTGTCAGTAATGGTGTTAAAACACATTATTTGGTAAAGCTTAGGGTTAGACAACTTGTCTCACCCCTTTTATATAAAACAATATTAAAGAAAAGAAATATTACAATATGACCCTTACTCTAATAACTTAAATAACAATAAACATAAAAATAACTCTAACACTCCCCCTCAAGCTGGTACAAAAATATCTCTCATTCCCAGCTTGTCTAAGATAGTGTGGAAAGGTCGACTCCCAATAGCTTTTGTAAGAACATCTGCAACTTGATCGCCAGTCTTCACGAAGGGAACACAGATAGTACCATTACTAATCTTCTCTTTGATGAAGTGTCGGTCGATCTCCACATGCTTTGTTCTATCATGTTGAACAGGGTTATGAGCTATACTAATGGCCGCCTTGTTATTACAAAAAAGATTCATAGATTCTGTCATTCAGATCCTTTAGTAATGACTTAATCCACAACAATTCACAAATACCTTGGGCCATAGCCCTGAATTCAGCTTCTGCACTCGACCTGGCCACTACATTCTGCTTCTTACTTCTCCAGGTAACGAGATTACCTCCCACAAATGTGCAGTACCCTGAAGTAGACCTTCTATCAGTAATAGAGCCAGCCCAGTCTGCATCAGTGTACCCTTCCACCCTTAGGTGGTCATGTTTTGCAAAAAACAAACCTTTCCCTGGAGCAGACTTCAAATATCAAAGGATCTGGAAGACGGCTTCTTGGTGTGACAGTCGTGGAGAGTGCATAAACTGACTGACGAACACTAACAGAAAAAAGCAATATCCGGATGAGTATGAGAGGGATATATGAGCTTACCAACAAGTCTCTGATAACTCCCCCTATCAACTAATTCCCCACTATTGTCCTCACCAAGTTTCTGATTCTGCTCCATAGGCGTATCACACGCTTTACTGCCCAGCATTCCTGTCTCTTTTAACAAATCTAGGACATACTTCCTCTGGGAAATAAAGATCCCATGTTTGGATCGAGCAACTTCGATCCCAAGAAAAAACTTTAGGGCCCCCAAGTCTTTTATCTCAAATTCAGTAGCTAATTGCTTCTTCAATCGATCCATTTCCTTCAGATCATCTCCTGTCAGAACAATATCATCAACGTACACAATAAGAGCAGTAGTTTTACCCTGCATGGAATGTTTGATGAATAATGTGTGATCTGCGTGACTTTGTTTAACCCCGAATCGAAGCATAGCCTGCGTAAATCTCTCAAACCAGGCCCTTGGTGACTGTTTGAGACCATACAGAGACTTTTTAAGTCTACACACCTTCCCATATGTCCTGGCGTCCTCAAACCCTGGAGGGATGTCCATGTAAACGTCTTCTTCTAGGTCACAATGCAAGAAAGCATTCTTCACATCAAACTGGTGAAGAGGCCAATTCTGATTAGTTGCCAGAGAGAGGAGAATTCTAATGGAATTCATCTTTGCGACTGGGGCAAAGGTCTCCTCATAGTCCACCCCGTAGGTCTGAGTGAACCCTTTTGCTACCAACCGAGCTTTATATCTCTCAATAGAACCATCAGACCTGTGCTTCACAGTGTACACCCACTTGCACCCCACAGTCCTCTTCCCTGTAGGCAACATGGTCAACTCCCAAGTACCAGTCTTTCGAAGAGCTTTCATCTCTTCATTCATGGCATGTTTCCACTTGGGATCAGCAAGAGCTTCCTGGACATGGTTAGGAATGCTAACAGAGGAAATTTTGGAAAGAAGGGCTTTATAGGAAGGAGATAGATGAGAATAAGATACAAAGTTAGATATAGGATGTTGAGTGCAGGATCTAACACCCTTTCTAACAGCAATAGGGACATCTAAATCATCTACGTTAAGAGAGGGTGTATCAGAAGAATTACCTAAATCTTCATCACTAAGAGAACATGGCAATGGCAGGGAAGAAACAGGAGCAGTAACTTCTGGAGTCTCTCTGGTCTTTCTTTTACTCCATGTTCCCCTGGAATATACCCTCAGCTCATTCACCCTCGGTCCCTTAATTACTTCTTCTTTTTCAGGCACCCTCCTCTCACATCTCTCTCTTTCTCTTTCTCCCTTGGATTCAGGGTCCTTTTCTATCTCTACTTCAACCATAGGTTCCTTTTCTGTCTCCATCTCAGTCACCATAGGTAAAATTGGTATCTCTTCACACCTCGGCTCCCCCTGAAGAGATACCGGAGAGGCAAGAAAGTAGGACTGTGACTCATGAAATGTGACATCCATAGTAACAAACCATTTCCTAGATGGAGGATGGTAGCACTTATAACCTTTTTGAGTGGATGAGTAACCGACAAACACACACTTAATAGCACGAGGGTCTAATTTCCCACTGGTTGGACTGTGATTATGAACAAAGCCGACACACCCAAACCCAAATACACGAGAAGGAATGGATGAAGAAAAAGAAGAGTGAGAAAGGACCTGAAGAGGTGTTTTCTGGTCCAACACACGGGTAGGTAGGCGATTGATAAGGTAAGCTGCTGTTAACACTGCCTCGCCCCAATAAGAACGAGGGGCTTGAACCTGAAAAAGCAAGGACCGAGCTACATCTAGAAGATGACGATTCTTACGCTCGGCCACGCCGTTTTGTTGTGGGGTGTCATTACAAGAAGTCTGATGAAGAATGTCATGAGAGCTGAAATACTGACCTAAACCTGAATCAATGTACTCACCCCCATTGTCAGACCTTAAGACTTTTACAACCGTCCCAAACTGGGTACACACCATTTTATGGAAACTTTGAAATATAGAAAAAACTTCCCGCTTTTCTTTCATCATATACAACCACGTAGTACGGGAACAATCATCTATAAAAGAAACAAACCATCTATGACCTTTCAAGGACACAGTACGGGAAGGGCCCCAAACATCAGAATGTATTAAAGCAAAAGGAACAGAAGTTTTATTATTGCTGGGAGCATAAGAAGCTCAAAAATGTTTACCAAGTTCACATGCATCACAAGAAAATTTGAAATTTGAAATACTGTTATTCGTAGCAAGAGAAGGAAACATATATTTAAGTAGTGACAAAGATGGGTGTCCTAATCTCCTATGCCAAAGCACCAAATCTTCAACTTTATTCTCCAAAACGACAGAATTATTAGCAATCTTCTCCCTCTCATTCAGATTCTTCTCTCCCTCATCCAGAATATAAAGCCCCTGTGTCTCTCTACCACTGCCAATCACCCTCTTCGTGATAAGATCCTGAAAGACACAATGAGAGGGAAAAAAGGTTACAGAACAATTCAAATCCTGAGTAATACGACTCAAGGATAAGAGATTATGAGAAAAACTAGGAACATGTAAAACTGAGTTCAGGGATAAAGAAGGAGTGACACGGATAAGACCTTTCCCTGAGACAGAGGAAAAGGTACCATCGGCAATTCTAACTTTGTCCTGACCTGAACAGGGCTTATAATCACAAAAAAAATCAGAACAACAAGACATTTGGTCAGAAGCACCTGAATCTATAATCCAATGGGATGAAGAAAGAGAGAGAAAAGCTCTTGCTGGCGCGACAATATTACCTGATTGTGCAAAAGAGGATGAGGCACTAGCAGTTGGCGATGAAGAACACCTGGACATCAAGTTTCTGAGAATATCAAGCTCGGCAAGAGATAAAGGAGTCATATCAGTAGTTAAAGCAACCTCAACACTAGCTGGGGTCTCAGTATCAGTAGTAGTATGATGGGCACGAGGACCACCTCCTTGGCCCCCTCGACCCCCACGGCCTCCTCCACGACCGCCTCCACGACCCCCACGTCCACCAGGGGGACATCCATGAAGGCTCCAACAATTGGCCCAGTATGATGGGGCCGATGACAATAATCACAAACCACAACGGGCCGGTCTGAAGGAGTACTCTGCTGAGTCCCCTCTCTAGGTGTGACAGAAAGAAGAGTTGAACGCTCAGTGGAGACGGGCGGAAGCATAACAGAACGTCGACTCTCCTCGTTCTGAACATAGGCAAAGGCCTCCTGCTGGGGAGGAAGAACATCCATCCCAACAACCCGACTACGAACAGCATCATAATCAGAGTGAAGCCCTTGAAGAAATTTGAAGACCCGTTGTTTCTCAAGTAGCTTCCGGTACTCTTCTACATCAGTGGTACAAACGGGCTGAAAGGACTGTAGATGATCTACTCTGTCCCAACTAATAGTAAGGAAGGTATAATATTGGGTGACAGTCATCTCACCCTGCTTGGAACGGTCAATGGAGCGGATAAGTTCAAACTCCTGAGCGTAATTCCCCCTACAAGAGAAAGTGGAAGCAACGGTGTCCCAAATAGCCCTAGCTGTCTTCATGCGATAAAAGCTCTCACCAATCTCAGGGACCATGGAATTGATGAGCCAAGACATAATAATAGAGTTCTCAAACTCCCACTTGTCATAACCTGGATCGGTAGTGGAAGGGGCAACAATACGCCCATCAAGATGACCCATCTTTCCGTGTGCCTTCAAATAAAGTTCTACCGCCTGTGACCACTTCAAGTAATTTTGGCCATTGAATGGAACGGTAGTAATTTTTAGATTGGGATCCAAGGGGGAAACCACAGTCTGAACTGTGGTGGAACTTGTAGCCACTGGCTTCTCAAGGTCAGACATAGTTCCAGATAACAAATGGAAAACCCACAACAAGACGAAGGAAAACGAGGGAAGTTGGGTGTTTGTAGACCAACTAGGTCAATTTAATGGTCCATATAAGGACCTAAAAAACTGCTGAAACTGAAACGTCAATCAATACAGTGTAATGTATGGTGGTGAGTAAGATTCAGAAGGCTAAAAAATGGTTGGGTAGATCTCGGTGATGATCTACTATTGCATGAACACTGTCGGCTGGACTTTGGGCAGGGTTGGGTGGTCCAGCGGTGGAGATTGGTGGTGGTGGTGGATGGTGGTGGATCTGTTCAGATTGGCTCTGATACCATGTTAAAACACATTATTTGGTAAAGCTTAGGGTTAGACAACTTGTCTCACCCCTTTTATATAAAACAATATTAAAGAAAAGAAATATTACAATATGACCCTTACTCTAATAACTTAAATAACAATAAACATAAAAATAACTCTAACAAATGGACCCAGCCCAATCAGCATCAGAATAGGCTTCAACTAAAGTGTGTTCATGTCTAGCGAAGCATAAGCCTTTTCCTGGTGCTGACTTCAGGTATCTGATAATTCTGAACACCGCATCAAGATGAATTTGCTTTGGATCATGCATAAATTGGCTAACCACACTAATAGAAAATGCAATGTCTGGTCTGGTGTGTGCGAAATAAATTAATTTACCTACTAACCTTTGGTATCTCCCCTTTTCAACTGGTTCTCCATTTGGATCATCCCCAAGTTTCAGATTTGGATCCATTGGTGTATCCACTGCTTTGCTTCCAAGCATACCTGCCTCCTTAAGCAAGTCTAGGACATACTTCCTCTGCGAAATAAATATGCCTTCCTTGGATCTTGCTACCTCAATTCCCAAGAAGTATTTCAACTCTCCCAAATCTTTAATTTCAAATTCCTTAGAAAGGTACGACTTCAAACACTTCATCTCTTCAAAATCATCACCTGTGAGAACAATATCGTCTACATAGACAATTAAGGCAGTCACTTTCCCTTGTGATGAGTGCTTAATAAAAAGATTATGGTCTCCTTGACTCTGTTTGAAACCATACCTGATTATGGCTTGAGAAAACCTATCAAACCAAGCTCTGGGAGACTGTTTTAGGCCATACAAGGATTTTCTGAGGTGACATACCTTCCCTCTTGTCTTGTCATCCTCGAACCCAGGAGGAATATCCATGTAGACTTCCTTTTCCAAGTCTCCATGGAGGAATGCATTCTTCACATCAAACTGATTCAAAGGCCACTCTAAGTTGGCTGCTAGAGATAACAAAATTCTGATAGAGTTCATCTTTGCTACAGGTGCAAACGTCTCCTGATAGTCTATCCCATAGGTCTGAGTGTAGCCTTTGGCTACCAGTCTGGCTTTATACCTTTCAACTGTTCCATCTACTCTGTGCTTCACGGTGAACATCCACTTGCACCCAACTGTAGTTTTTCCACGAGGTAATTCTGCTAATTCCCATGTGTCATTTTTTCTAAGTGCTTTCATCTCTTCAACCAAAGCTAATTTCCACTTAGTATTAGCAAGAGCTTCCTGTACATGATTAGGGACAGAAACAGAATCTAGTTTGGACACAAATACCTAATAAGATGAAGACAAATGGGCGTAGGAAACCAATTTTGAGATGGGATGCTTAGTACACTCTCTAGTGCCCTTGCGAAGAGCAATAGGAATGTCTAACTCGTCTGAAGAGGGAAAACTAGAGACAGGAGAAGTAGAAGGGGAAATGCTAGTAGGAGTAGAAGAAGTAGGAGAAATACCTGGATCTTCATCCATTGAAGAAGGCAATTGTTGTAGTGGTGTTGGGGAGATGGTCCTTTTTTCTGTGGCCCCAAACCTTTTTCTCTCCTTATTTTTTGAATAAGTCAATAGCTCCTTTGTCTTATCTCTTCCACTTCCCTCTACATATTTTTCTCTTTCTTTTTTTCCTTCTTCCTCTCTTACTCCTTCCTCCTCGCTTTCTTTCTCTCCTTCCTCTCTTTTTTTCTCTCTTTCTTCCTCACTTCCTACTATAAATGGAACCGTTGCTCCAGACGTCTCTTCCCATGACCCACTCTCCCCCCTGAAGAGATGGTTGGGAACCGGAGAAAAAGAATGAACGTTCATCAAATGTGACATCCAGAGACACAAACCATTTACGGGAGGAAGGATGATAACACTTGTAACCTTTTTGTGTTGGTGAATATCCAAGAAAGACACATTTAACGGCACGAGGATCTAATTTAGTACGAGATGGAGAGTGATTGTGAACAAAACAAACACAACCAAAGACTTTCGGAGGTATAGGGAAGAGAGAAGACGACTTAGTGAGAAGTTCAATGGGAGCCTTCTTACCAAGTACACGGGTGGAAAGGCGATTGATTAGATACGCAGCAGTAAGAACTGCTTCACCCCAATATGACTTAGGAACCTGCATTGAGAACATTATTGACCTAGCTGACTCTAATAAGTGACGATTTTTTCTCTTAGCAACTCCATTCTGTTGGGGAGTATTAGTACATGATGTTTGATGAATCATACCATGTTCAGAGAAGTAGTGAGACAGACCACCATAGATATATTCCCCCCCTTTATCTGATCTAACAACCTTCACAACAGTATTAAACTGAGTACAAACCATCTTGTGAAAAGCTTAAAGAGAGAAAAGACTGCACTTTTTTCTTTCATTAGATAAACCCATGTGGTGCGTGTGCAATCATCAATAAAAGTGACAAACTATCTATAACCATTCAAAGTAGAGATAGGAGAAGGACCCCAAACATCAGTATGAATAATAGAAAATGGAACTATACTTTTATTAATACTAGAGTTAAAGGTAGCACGATGGTGTTTTCCAAGTTGACATGCTTCACAAGAAATGTCAGAAACATTTTTATTTGGGACTAGAGAGGGAAATAAAAAACGAAGTAAGTAAAAAGAAAGATGTCCTAATCTCTGGTGCCACAGCCATGTCTCCCGGGGAAGTGTCTCTCTCTGTGTGTTGTGAGCAACCTCCGTAAACTTCCCATTCGTAACTCCTCCAGGCAACAGAAAGTAAAGACCATTCTCCTCTCTACCACTGCCAATCGTCTTCTTCGTGGAGAGATCCTAAAAGACACAATGAGATGGGAAGAAAGTTACACAACAATTGAGATCCCGGGTAATTCAACTAATAGAAATCAAGTTAGTCGAAAATTTTGGAACATGAAGAACTGAGGTTAAGGCAAGTGCACTAGAAACATTAACTACACCTTTACCAGAAATAGTGGAAGGTGTACCATCTGTGGTTCGAACCTTCTCTTTTCCTGAACATGGGTTATAAGTAAAGAAAACATTGGAAAGACCAGTCATATGATCGGAAGCTCCTGAATCAACTATCCATGGTTGTTGAGAAGTAAAAAATGAATCACTAGATAAATTAGCACAAGTACGTTTATGGGCAAAAGAAGTCGAGGCACTAGTGGGAGGATCCAGTTGAGCCATTATACATCGTAGGGTCTCCATATCAGTATTGCTAATAGTGCTAGGCCCAGATGAGGTAGTTGGAGTAGTAGATACCCCCTCCTGATTAGGAGAATCTAATCTAGTAGTTAAGTTGGCACGAGGTCCACTACCTCGTCCACCACGACGACCCCCACGACTACCACGGCCACCTGACATTAGAGGACTATCGTGGAGGCTCCAGCACTTATCCCAAGTATGTCAAGGACGATTACAATAGTCACACCATAGTTTATCCTTGTCATCACCCACTTCAGTATTGTACTCATTACGAGGTACAGAAGGCTTACCACCACGATAACCAGAGGAAATCAAGGTAGACCTGTCAGCTGAGGACGGAGGGAGCATGGCTGATTGGCGGTTCTCTTCATTCTGGACATGAGCAAAAGCTTCCCGTAGCGTCGGAAGTGGCTCCATGCCAAGAATCATGCTCCAAATTGGATCAAGTTCGGGATTAAGGCCTGCTAAAAATTTAAATATCCTCTCACTCTCAATGTAAGTCTTGAAGCTAGCAGTATCGATAGGGCAGACCGGACGATGGGTAGTGAGATGATCAATGCGCTTCCAAAGAGTTCCCGATGTAGTAAAATATTGCAAAGTAGAGCGATCCCCCTGTACCTTTGCTTCAATAGCTCTCCTTAACTTGTAAATTTGAGCCACATTCCCTTTCCGAGAATAGGTCTTTGCAAGTGTATCCAAAATATCCTTGGCGGTCTCCATCTCAAAGAACCCATCAGCAATCTCAGGCTCCATGGAATGGGTAAGCCAACTCATTACCAAAAAATTGTCCACTTCCCACTTTGCATACGTAGGGTCTTCAATGCTAGGAACCTTGAGTGTGCCATTAACATAACCAAATTTAGACCTGCTTTTGAGCCAAAACGTGGCAGACTGGGACCAGGATAAATAATTTTCACCATTTAGAAGCACGGTGGTGATCTTGGATCCAGGGTTCTCGGTAATGATCCTCTCATTACCTACAGGAGAACATGTACCTTCAGCAGTCTTTGGATTCAAATCGTCCTTCGCCATTGCGAAAGGGAACAGGCACCAACAACAATGATGAAATCAAGGCACTCCTAGCTTCACATGCACCACGTTGGTGCTATTGTCCAATTTTATGGACAAATCATTAGGTCCGAAGACGGACCGAAGAAAAAAAAAATGTGTGCGATCAAAATAGCCTAATTATGGGGAATTCCACCCTAAGGTTTAGAAAAAATTGAAGAAAAGAGGAATATCTGCTGATAGGAGTCAGTCCAGTGTATCGGTTGAGGTATAGAATAGAGGAGGGTTCGGTTATGGGAAATTAGGCCAGGTTGAGATGTAGCAAGGCTAGTGAGGGAGATTAGTGTTACGGCAAGAGTGAGTATTGGGTTTGGAGGATTCGGCTAATGGTGGGAGGTGTGCTAGTAGCTGCGGCGAAGGTGGGGTTTGATGAGAGGGCTGCGGCGAGGTTGGGGTTTGATGAGAAGGCTGCGGCGAGGTTGGGAAGTGATGTTGGGTGTGCGCCAAGGGCTGGTGGGTGATTGTGGGCTGCGACTAGGGTGTTTCTGGTATTTGGGTGGCGGCAGCAATGGTGGATGGTGGTGGAAGGATCGAGTCCCCTATTAGGGTTGCTTTGATACCATGTTGTATTTTTCAGAAAGTTTAGAGAGCCCTAATGAGACTCTCCAATTTTATTAAACAATAATCAGCAATAATATAATTACAAGAGTACCCTTACAGCATGGTAATAAGATTAAAACTAAAAATAATAACCTATCTCTCAACAACAACAATAGACAACAACACTCTAACTGAACTAAGACGAGCCACGAGAGAAGGTTTCAAAATAATCAACATCGAAGGTCTGAGTATACCCTTTTGCAACTAATCAAGCTTTCAACCGTTCGACAGTACCATCAGAAGGATACTTAATCACATACACCCAATGACAACCCACAACCTGTTTCAAAGAAGGAAGATCAGTTTACTACCACGTACTATTGTTGGACCGTGCTATCATTTCTTCATCCATAGCACTCTTCCACCCCGGAGAAGCCAATGCCTGAGTATGAGACCGAGGGACAGAAACAGAAGACAAGGCACAAACAAAGGAACAAAGTGGAGTAGATAAATTAGAAAAAGAAACAACCTGATCAATAGGATGCTGAGTGCAAGAACGAAAACCTTTACGAAGTGCAATAGGAAGATCAATAGACTGTGGAACCTCACTCGAAGTTGATGATGCAGGAGGTGGAGTAGTTGGAGCTTCAGTCCTTGGTGGCTTTTCACGACGTCGGTATACTTGTAACGGTGAAGTAGAAGTAGGAGGACTTGAAGTATGTGTAGGAGGAATAGGCAGAGGAATGGAAGATGACGAAGCAAGAATATCAACATCTAATGAGGCACCTGACGATGAAAAAAAGATGTACCTTCAAAAAATAGTAACATCAGCACTAACCACATACCGCGACTTTGGGGGTTCCAACATTTATAACCTTTCTGAGTACGGGAATATCCTACAAAGACACATTTTGCAGCACAAGGATTCAACATATCCTGACCTGGAGTAAGACTATGAACAAACGCAACACACCCAATCACACGTGGAGGCAACGCAAACAATGACTTATTTGGATATGGAACAAAATGAGGAATGCCACCACTCAGGACAGAACTTGGCATACGATTAATAAGATAACAGGCAGTAAGAACAGTATCCCCCCAAAACAGTTCAGGAACCTTCAGTTGAAGCATATGAGTCCTAGCTACCTCCAGAAGGTGTCGATTTTTACGTTCAGCAACACCATTATGTTGAGGAGTATAGTCGCAAGAAGACTGGTGTATTATTCCATGAGAGTCACAATAGGACTGAAGAGGTCCTTTAACATATTCTAAAGCATTATCAGATTGTAAAGTACAAATAACACAACCAAATTGAGTCATAATCTTGGTATGAAATAATTTAAAAACTGAAGAAATTTCATAACAATACTAAACCAAACCAAACCAAACCAAGCCTTGTGTCCCAATCAGTTGGGTTGGTTGTATGAATCCTTTTTCTCCATTCTGCACGATCAAGAGCTATATGCTCACTTAAATTATATATATTCATATTTTGTTGCACTATATACTCCCAGGTCAGTCTAGGTCTGCCCTTCCCTCTAACCATTCCAGACACTACGATCTTATCACTCTTTCGCACAGGTGCATCTACAGGTCTTCATTGCACATGGCTGAACCATTTAAAGTCTATTCTCCCTCAACTTATCCTCAATCTGATTAAAAATATCTAAATGAGCTATATGCTCTCTTAAATTTTAGAACGATGTTTCATTAAAAATATCCATGACATCCTTCAACAATCATCCACAAAAGACACGAAATAAGAAAATCCTAACAGACACTTATGTCTTGACGGACCCTAAACGTCGGAATGAACCAACTCAAAAGGAGTAGACCGACGATTATTCTGACGTGAAGGAAAAGACACTCTATGGTGCTTGCCTAACTGACAAGGTTCACACTCTAAGACACGGACTTAAAAGACGGGAAAACCAGCTTCAATTACTGCAATAAAGGATGACCAAGACGGCAATGCCACTGATGCGATGAGACAGCTGCTTGTAAAGCCGCCAATTTATTTGTTGAAGGATGTTGTTCGAGGTAGTAAAGACCATCCCGCTCACAACCTCCACCAATCATCTTCTTCAAGTGAAGGTCCTGAAAAACACAACAAGAAGGATAAAACGTTACAGAACAAGTAAATGATTTAGTAAGTTGACTGACCGGCAGGAGACTAAGGGGAAATTGAGGAATATAATTTACGTAAGATAATTTAAGAGACGAAGTCGGAGAGACAGAACCATGACCAACAATAGGACAAGAATGACCATCAGTTAAAACAACTGTGGATTTTGAGGAGCAACTACTCAATTGTGAAAATACATTGGACTTACCAGTCATATGGGCAGAAGCTCCTCAGAGAATAACCCAGGGTGA
The DNA here is from genome assembly GCA_033977485.1 of Hydrangea macrophylla. Lineage (NCBI taxonomy): Eukaryota > Viridiplantae > Streptophyta > Magnoliopsida > Cornales > Hydrangeaceae > Hydrangea > Hydrangea macrophylla. Next base: position 2,242,391 of record CM066990.1, on the reverse strand, counting down.
AGAAGTAGAAGAAAAACATGCAACATTACCTGAATGGGCAAATCCGGCGGTCTCAGACATTTGTTGTTGGTGTTGAATTAAGGCATTGCACTCTTCCCGAGAAAGTGTGATAGATTCACTAGAAGATGCCATAGCAAGAGGAGCTGGAGTACTAACATCCTGATGACATCCCGTAGGGTTATCGGAGGAAAATAAGGCAGGATTGGGAGAGGTCTCCCAAGGTTTACCATGGAGATCATAACACCGATCCACTGTATGATTGCCACCCCCCACAATGGGTACAATGAAGAAAACCACGACCTCCGCGGCCTCTACCAAAACCACGACCATGACTTTTATAACCCCCTCGTCCTCAATTGCCATTAAAACCCGAATTAGAATTTTACCGAAGCCACGACCACCACGACCTCTATTATTAGTATTATGAAAATTGCCACGACCACGAAAGGTACCTAGATTGTTAGTAGAGGTGACTAATGCTGAATTTTCCTTACTGGTTGTATCACAAGAGGTAGAAGACTCAACAGTAACTCGAAGAATACGAGCATGCACATTACCCAATGAGGTAATGCTACCATCACTTGCCAAAATATGGGCCTTAACGGACTGAAGGTTAGAATGTAACCCAGCAACAAACATAGACACATAAAATTCCTCACGTTGCTTTTTGATCACTTCAACATCATTCATCACTAGGTGATACTGATTCAACTCGTCCATTAAACCTTTAAACATGTTATAGTATTCACTAACAGATTTCTCATTATGTTGGAGGAGAAACAAGTTTTGATATACATCATAGACCTTAGACATTCTTCTCCATCGAAAATATCTCATGAATGGACTCCCATATTTCTTTGGCTGAGGACAAAAACATCACATTGGAAGAGATGGAAGATTCCATACTATTCCATAACCAAGACATAACAATGTAATTTTTTGATACCCAATCATCATACTCTTTGCTATCAATGGCAGGGGGTGCCGACATAATGTATTTCAACTTCTTTCGAGCACCTAAAGCGACTTTCATAGACTGAGCCCACAACAAATAATTGGACCCATTTAATTTTGTGGTAGTGATTTGCACGCTTAATATATCAGACGAGGTTACAAAACCGGTGACCGAACTTGTATTGCATGAACCTGAATTAGCCATACCAAGAATGGGAGTCAAAGACCAACAACAAACAAACTAGCAACAAGGGTGAACCAACATTAACAATAAATCATACCAGAAACTAACTAATGAGGCCCATATAGGGATATAGGCACAACGAACGAAGCAAAAGCCAATCAAAATTGCCTAGTTAGGATCAAACCAATGTGGATGTGCTCCTTGGAATGGTAGAAAGATGAAATAGAAAAGAAAATCAAATCAGGCCAGCGCCATGGTTCTCGGCCATAACAGCAGGTCTCGACTAGGGTAGAAAAAGGGTTGATTAGATTTAGTGTAGAACTGTAGACCATAGTGGTTTGAGAGAGGCTCAGCGAGATGAGGTTAAGGCTGGATAGGGTAGGCGAGGCTTGGGTGATGTGCTGTGGAGATTGGCGAGATGGGGTTAGGGCTGAATAGGGTCGGCAAAGTGGGGTTAGGGCTAGGTGAGGCTTGTGTTCTTTTCGGTGGGGATATTTGGTGGGTGGCGAGGCTTGTGTGGTGTTCGGTGGTGATATTTGGTGGGTGGCGAGGCTTGTGTGGTGTTCGGTGGTGCCGTGGTGGTATTGGGTGGTGCAGGGTTGGTGGTGGAGGAGATTGTCTCACGTTACGTTAGACTTTGATACCATGTTAAGAGACAGAAAAGGAGAAAGTGAAGGCTTAACCTTAACAGGATTTGCCAACACATATATATCTATAAATATATATTACTGTGATAAAATAATTACAAAAATACCCTTACTCTAACATGATATACATACACATCTCTTAATTTGATATATAAACATCCTCTCTTTACTCTTCCAATGTAATGACATGCTAATATTACTGTTCCAGAAGGCAATGTTTACACTTGGGGTTGGGGAGGTTCACAGGGAACATTTTCAGAAGATGGTCATTCCTCCGGCGGACAATTGGTTTGTTTGCACATCTCTTGACCAAATATTCTTTTATGTTGATCTTTTCAGTCCGACTCTTGTGTAAAAGTTCAGTGGCATGATTTGGCTACGAATTAACTGGCAAAACTGAAGTTTCTTAACTATTTAAGAGTGGGTTTTTCTAGTGTAAATTCCCAGCAGTTTTAGGTAAAGATCGTAATGAAGCAAAATATTTTTTTTTTTTTGTTTCTTTGCCATACCCAGCCATTTTCCCACAGATCTAATGGCCTTAGGCTTAGTTTGGCCCCCACGTGGCTTTTTAAAAGGAGCTTATTAAATTTATTACTAAGTTTGATAATTTTATACAAGTGACACGCTACTCTTCAAAAAGACATCATGAAACCAAAAAATAACTTGAGCTTTTAAAAGCTCCATTCTAGAGTTTTTAAAAGCTCCCCCCCCCCCCCCCCCCCCCCCCCCCCCCCCCCCGCAGTGCCCTCGAGGCGAATTTTTTTGATCTACTTATACATAATTATGTATAAAAATATAGAATTGTAAGTAGAATTGGTTTAACACCGCTAATTTGGTTAAATTATGTAATTTAGGGGGCCTATTTCTAAACCTGTAAAATATTACATGTAAATCTAGAATTTTCAAAAATCCAGGGGGCCATGTGTCTAAAATCTATAAAATATTACATATAAATTTAAATTTTTTAAAAACTCAGATTTCAGTGATGTTCTATCTCTCTCTTCTTTTTTTTTTTAAGTTATTATCATATCATGAATTGTGTGTTTACTGGCTAAAGTATTATTGTCCCAGAATGTGGATAGTGTGATAGTAGTTTGCCCTGTGCATATAATATTTGCATAGGAATTTATGTCAGTAGACTCTGATCCAATGTTTAGTGCATCAATTTTTCTGCAAAGCTGTTCTCCCTCAGAATAAATTGCCAGGCTGAAACAAACGTTAAACACTACTAGGTTTTTAAATTAATGTAATTTATTTTTTGTTGTTCGATCTGCCTAATTACTTGCACCTAATTATATATTGATATATATATATATAGACTAGTTGGAGCCCTGCGCAACGCGCAGGGAATTTAATTGTGTCATTTCATGTGGTTAAGTGGTTGTTAAAAGTGTATAATAAGAAGTTAAAACAGTTAAATAGGAAACTGTAAATGTAACTATTTAATCTAAAACTCTTCTCACGGAAGAAGTTGATAATTCTGACTATCTTATAAATGAGTAGTAAAAGTACCTAAAAAAGCGCCACTAAAAATATATGACACAAGTAGGGTATTTCCTCTAAAAAAAAAAAAGGGCCATGAATGTGTTTGTAGGCCTTAATTGATATTCGAATACAATATATAAATCCTGAATTTGAGGGAAGAAGTTGACCAAGATGTAAATATTAGTGACCAATTCATAATAACTACTAAAATAGCCATTTTATTTGACATTTTAAATATTCCAGAACATAAATATTAGAGAAGAAGTTGACTAAAATGTAAAATTAGTGACCAATTCCTAAATAGCTACTACGGAGTAAAATAGTTACTTTTTAAAACTTTTTTAAAGTGAATAATAAATATTCCAAAATTTGCTGACCTAAATGCAATTACACATATTACAATATATGAATCCTAAATTTGAGAGAAGAAGTTGAGCAAATTGTAAATATTAGTGACCAATTCCTAAATAACCATTAAAATAGTCACTTTTTTAAAAAAATTTCTGAAGTGAATAATAAATTTCCCAAAAATATTGACCCAAATGTAATTAGACACAAATTGTTGATTGAAACCTCATTTGAGAGAAGTTGACTAAATTATAAATATTAGTGATCAATTCCTAAATAGCCACCAAAATAGCCACTTTTGTTGACTTTTTTTTAAGTCAATAATAAATATTTCAAAAATTGTTGATCCAAATGTAATTAGACACAAGATTGTTGATTAAAATCTCATTATTATATTAAATAAAATTTCAAAAATTGACTTGAATGTAATTATTTGTCAAAAATGACAAATTTACCCTCAAATAATTCAATATATCTTTACGATGTATCGATAGATATATGGGTAATTATGGTATTGTGAAGGGCAAAAGTGGAAGTTCATATTTTTTGACGTGCTTGTTTATTCGTTTGTATAGCATAGTAGATGTATAATTTTTTTTGTTTGTATGTTTGTATTTAACACTTATAGGGCCATGGAAATGACGTCGACCATATACTACCTAGGGTGGTCAACTTTGGTGCCAAGAATTTGAAAGCATTGGTAGTATCATGTGGATTCAACCATACAGGTGCTATACTTGAGTACATCTGAATTATTAAGTACGCACTGCTGCACTTGAATACATCTGAAATAAATCGGTCAAAAATTATTATTATTATTTTTAAATAGCAGAAAGTACATTGTTTTACCTTGTCAGTCAACAAAAGAGGTTTTGAATTGGAACTTCCTCTCTAGTTCCTGTCATTAAATCTGCACTTGTTAAATGTTTGAATTGTCCAGAAAGTTGTAGAATGGATTGGATTGGAGTACTAAGGCTTAGTTTGGTTCCTATATAGTGCTTTTCCTTTTTTGAAATACAATTTTATGTTAATTCATTTGGTAACTAATTTATGAGCTTTGCAAAAATTGAACTTTCGACTTTTTTGGAGGGAGCTTTTAAAAACTCTAGAATGGAGCTTTTAAAAGTTTAAGGTTGCTTTTTGATTTCATGATGTCTTTATGAAGAGTAGTGTGTCACTTGTATAAAATTAATAAAAAATTTAGTAATAAATTTTATAAGCTCATTTTAAAAAATCACGTTGGGGCCAAACTAAGCCTAAGTTGGGTGATAAAATATAGTTTTGTCAGTATGCAGCTTCAAATAAGGGCTTGCTTGCGTGTATTGGCAAAATTGTAACTAAAAAACAATACAAAAGTAGTTGCGGTACATTTGCAGAGATATACAGGACTCAAATTGTACTCTTTGAGTGTAAATTTATGAAAGGCTATGGTACTTATATTATCCGGAAGTCACATTCGTTTTAATATCATTTTATGGTTTGTAATACTTTTTTTTTTTTTTTTTTTGCTCAAAGTAATGCTTTAATTTGTTTGCTGCAAAATTACCCAGTTCTTTCTTCATGTTTTTCGTTTCCTGTGCATTTAAGATTAAACTCTTTATACGGCTTTGACTTAAGAGGTACATGCTGTTATTTCAAGTAACATGGCGCTTGCAGTGTGGAATGACTTGGGGCATGGCTCTCTAGGGGTGAACTGAGTAGGCGGCTTTAAAAAATGGGTTAATTACAGAAATATCCCCTGTGGTTAGGCCTTTATCAGTTACCCCCTATACTTTAAATTTTATCACTAATATCCCATGTGGTCTGGACTAAAGTGAAATAGTCACTCTTTCCATTAAAGTTTACGGAAAATGGGTAAAAATACGAAATTATCACTATTATATGCTAATAAGAACACCCTTATATGCTTAAATGTTTATTTATGCATATGTGGTATACTATTATATTATTTTGATATTATATTTGTTGTTAGAGACCATTCTGTAGTCACTTTGAGGTACATTCATGAGAGCAAATTTATTTTATTTTTGATCTACCCTTGGACACACACACACACAGTCTTGGCGATATATTATTTTTATTTATTTTTATCTACTCTTACACACACACCATCTTGGTGATATGTTAGTTTTTTTTTTTTTAATCTACTCTTGACCACACACAGAGTGAAATCCAGTGTAGTGATGTACTAAGATCTAAAAAAAAAAATTTATCTCCAAAATTTTGTGTGTGTGTGTCAAATTCGCTCTCACAAAGGTACCTCTAAGTGACCACATAATGGTCTTTAACAATAAATGTAATATCAAAATAATATAATAATGTACCACTTATGCCTAAATAAACATTTAAGCATATAAGGGTGTTATTATTAGCATGTAATAGGGGTAATTTTGTACTTTTATCAATTTTTCGTTAACTTTAACGGAAAAAGTGACTGTTTCACTTTAGTCCAAACCACAGAGGGTATTAGTGATAAAATTTAAAGTATAGGAGGATATTTGATAAAAGGTCTAACCACAGGGGATGTTTTTGTAATTAACCCTTAAAAAATTTCGTGCAACGAAATGAATTTTTACATTAAATCAAACGAACCAAAATTGGCCGATTTGACTAAAAATTGGACCTCTCTCTCACAGCTGGTATAAAGTTGGGTATGATAAGTGGAGCATGAAACAGTGTAGTTGTTAAGACAACTTTATAAACAAAGTTGTGTTTACATCTTTTATGCATGGTAAAAAATAAAACCATAAAATACAATTTTACTTTAAACCAAGTTCCTAAATCACCATTTCTATAAGAAGTGAAGACTAAAGCATCTCCAAGAAGACTACAAACTCGGTCTTCCTCGAAGATAGGGTTTTTTTGGAACAGCAAAGCAAGCAAATTTCATTAGAAATTGGAATGACAGAATTTTTTACCCGAAGCTTTAACAGTGGAGAAATATTTCCCTGACTCATCACTGTTTTAACTTATTTTCCAAACCCATTACTTTTCTAGAAGTCGCGACTTCAACTAGCGATTTCAGACCAAACCAAGTCCAGCCTGAAATCGCTATTTGAAGTAGCGACTTTAGCTAGAACTCGCTATTTGGAATAGCGATTTCATTTAAAGTAGAAACCGCTACTTCAAGTAGCGATTTCATTTAAAGTGGGTTAAACCCGCCGCGACGACCTCCGATACGTTCAGTTTACGCTAGGGGTAGAGGTCGTCATGGCCGCAGAGGGAGAGGGGTATCGCAGGTCATCCAGCCACGTGAGAAGGTTCCACTAGTGGAGGATCCACCACAGGTAGAGGGTAGGCCTAAGAGAACGAAGAGGGTTCCGTGGTGTGGGGCACATTATAAACAAAGATAGTCCATAAGATCCACAAATAATTACACCTTTGTTTTTTGATGTATTATAAACAAATAATTACACATTTGTATGTATATAAATTTTTTTTATTCTATACATCTATATCTCTCTCCCACTATCTCTCTCTCTATCTCTCCCACACTCTCTCTCACTCTATCTCTATCTCCTACTCTCTCTATCTCTCTCCCCCTCACTCTCTCTCTATCTCCCACTCTCTCTATCTCTCTCCCCCTCACTCTCTCTCTCTATCTCTCCCACTCTCTCTCTATCTCTATCTCCCACTCTCTCTATCACCCACTCTATCTCTCACCCACTCACTCTCTCTCTATCTCTCCCACACTCTCTCTCTCTATCTCTATCTCTATCTCCCACTCTCTCTATCTCTCTCCCCCTCACTCTCTCTCTCTCTCTATCTCTCCCACTCTCTCTCTCTCTATCTCTATCTCCCACTCTCTCTATCACCCACTCTCTCTATCTCTCACCCCCTCACTCTCTCTCTATCTGTCCCACTCTCTCTCTATCTCTATCTCCCACTCTCTCTATCTCTCTCCCCCTCACTCTCTCTATCTCTCCCACTCTCTCGCACTCTCTATCTCTCTCCCACTCTCTCGCACCTATCTCTCTATCTCTCTCCCACTCCCACTCTCTCGCACTCTCTATCTCTCTCCCACTCTCTTGCACCTATTCTCTCCCACTCCCACTCTCTCGCACTCTTTATCTCTCTCACACCTATCTCTCTATCTCTCTCCCACTCTCTCTCTCTCTCACTTTTTACAAATACACATTGTAATTGGATTAATAATGCTTGGTGGTTCAATTCTAAAAATATAAATATGTTGGATATATAGCAGGGAGCTGCTGCAATGGACAGACTGCTGGGAATTTAGCTGCTGATGAAATCGCTACTTCAAGTAGCGATTTCTGGTTTGGATAAAGTCGCTACTTGAAATCGCGATTTCAGGCTGGACTTGATTTGATCTGAAATCGCTAGTTGAGCTCGCGACTTCTAGAAAAGTGATGGGTTTGGGAAATAAGTTAAAACAGTGATGGGTCAGGGAAATATTACCCCACTGTTGAAGCCTCGGGTAAAAAATTCGAATGACAAAGGAGTTTTGCCTCTCCCAAAACGAAGAAAAAACCTCGTACAAACGAAAGTCCCTCCAAAATCAGCCCATAAGAGATTACCTAGGACAACCAAAAGAACAATTCAAGGCAAATCTTAATCAATTTGTTGCAACCCATGAGATAACCCCATTAATTCCCTTGCCAATTCTAGCTAGACCCACAAGAACCATTTAAAACAAGAAGGCAGCCCTATACTCTCAGTAACAAAAGAAATCGATGAGAAGTTGGTAAGTGGACTTAGGCTTAGTTTGGCCCCCATATGGGTGCTTCTCCTTTTTTTAAAACACAATTTCATGTTAATTTGTTTGGTAAATAGCTTATGAGTTTTGCAAAAATTGAACTTAGGGCTTTTTTTGGAGGAGTTTTTAAAAGCTCTAGAATGGTGCTTTTAAAAGCTCAATGTTGCCTTTTGGTTTCATGAAGTAATGTGTCAATTGTACAAAATTATCAAACAGCTTAATAATAAATTTCATAAGCTACTTTTACAAAGCCAAGTGAGGGCCAAACTAAGCTTTAGATGCCTAGATCATAAGTTGGCTCAATCACACACTTAGGCTTAGTTTGACCCCCACGTAGCTTATAAAATTTATTATTAAGTTGTTTGATAATTTTTGTACAAGTGATATATTACTCTTCAAAAAAAATCATGAAATCAAAAAGCAACATTGAGCTTTTAAAAGCTCCATTCCAGGGCTTTAAAAAGCTTCTCCAAAAAAACCATAAGTTCAATTTTTGCAAAGCTCATAAACTAGTTACCAAATGACCTAACATGAAATTGTGCTTTAAAAAGGGAGAAGCACCACAAATGGGGGCCAAACTAAGCCTTAGTAACGTGATTTTATCATTGAAGACCTATTTTCATAATTTAAAGGCTTAAAAACACTTTAGTACCATGTACTTATACCCAAGCCTCACTTTGGGCCCTCTACTGTTGATTGTAACACTTTGGGCCCTATAGTTTCATTATTGTTTCAAATAAGGACAATAGGTAACACCTTGAGGTAAAATGAACGAAAAACTCGCATGGGGCCCACAAAAAGCTTCTTTACTACCAACTCACATAAGATATATCACCTTTACTCTTTTAGACTTACATTCTGGCGCCAAAAACAAGTGGGTTCTCTCAAGTTTCCCTCCACTAACATGTGTGTATATATATATAGTTATATACTTACAAATAAGCCATATACCACTAACAGTTTCAAATGAAAAAAATAGAGAGACTAAGAAACAGAGCAAGAAATGAGGCAACATCTAACAACTTCGATCATTCGATTAGCTCAGGGAGGAAGTTCTACTATGATTGTGGGCGATGGGCTATAACGAAGACTTCTTGGACTAAAAAGAACCCTGGGAGGAGGTTCTTTGGATGTCCCATATATCAGGTATGAACCATACTTCTTTTTTGGTATGTCCTTTTAGATTATTAAAGTTTTGACTTTAAAACCTATTAAACTTGCAGAATAATGGAGGTTGTGGTTATTTTGCATATGATGATCCAATTTGTGATCGTGGCAAAGATGTCATTAACAAGATGAAGGAAAAAGTGCAGAAGGTTGAAGAAGAGTTAAGGAAGATTGTCAGCAAAGAGGAATAGAATGCTATGGAGATTGATGTGCTAAAAGAAAAATTAGAAATAGAGATTAGAAGTGTAGGAAAATGGAGAAAAAACTATCCTACTATGACGGTAAGTATGGATGCATTTGGGTGGGTGTGTGTCACGCCTCGGGGTAAGCCAAAAATAGGGAAAACCAAAATTTCTTTTTATGGGTCCGTAGACACGTGACTGGTTGATTAACCGTTCTGTCCTTCTAACTCCGCACAACATCCATAAAGACATTGGTAAAGCATAAACATAACTGAAACTAATATAATACAAAATATAGTGGCAGAAATAGAAACGATGGTGGTAATATCCATCTTAATACAAGAGGTCCATACTAACTTATTACATAAACTAAAACATAAGAAACTACTGAGATAACTATTTTCAATCTCCAGCTCGGCTCTATCCTTCTTAGCTCCTCAGCACTGCATCCTGAGCTCCCCTCTTTATTAGCAAACCTGCATCACTCTGGACATAGGAATGCCCAGGGCGTAACATGCCGTCAGCTTTGGAACAAAGCTGAGTGAGAGTCCAACCGCACAATAAGCAATAAATACAAATATCCCTCAACTCACGTTATTGTTCTGTATCTTAGGATATGGTTAATCTCTTATCAAAAGACGCATTCTTTCACGGGTATGGCAAAGATCTCAACAAAAATATGTAAACAAGTAAGCATATTATCACATGTAAAGGTCTCAACAGAAACATGTAAACAATTAAACGTATTATCACACTCCTTCATAGAATACATTCTCCTTTCTTTAATGTGCTCATGCGTGTCAATGCATGACCAATACCACTACGTTCACGTTGGGACATAGAATCCATGACCTGAACAATGAACTCACAACACTTGTCCTGAACCAAAACGTCTCACTCGTCAACCCTTTCTCATCAATTACTCTTTCTCATCCGTCTATCGTCCGACTAACAATCTAACTGTCACCCTAACAGGCACTCTAACTGTCGCCCAACTGGCATTCACACTATCGCACAATAGGCACTCAAACTGTCGCCCAACTGGCACGCTGATTGTCGCCCAACTGCCACATTAACTGTCGCCCAACTAGCACTCGAACTGTCGCCCAACTGGCACATTAATTGTCACCCAACTGGCACTCAAACTGTCGCCCAACTGGCACGCTGACTGTCGCCCAACTAGCACATTAACTGTGGCCCAACTGGCACTCAAATTGTCGCCCAACTAGCACATTAACTGTCGCCCAACTGGCACTCAAACTATCGCCCAACTGGCACATTAACTGTCACCCAACTGGCACTCTACTCAAATTCACTTCTCTTTATCGATCACATTTCTCATTCAATCCTTCTTGCAATGCATACTAACTCATGTCATGAAATGCAAGCGTCCATTATCAATTACTCGCATACGTCTCTACTTCTTTTATTTACTTCATTACCATGCCAGGCGTTAACTACTCTGATTAGCAATCATCACAAATGTGCATTTATCGTCTTAACAGCGAAAACATAATCATATAAATATAGATCTCATAACAAGGATTTGATACCAATAAACATATAGATAAAACCATTAACATGCTTGCATATACGATAATACTTCATGGCATGAATAATCATAGCGATACAGATTCCAGGAACGCATAGAATCATAATCAACACATTACTAATACCATACATCATACAGATAACTAATATTTATCTTATATTAATCTTTCTAGGATTAGAGTGAGGTTAGGAAACTCACCTCGAGTCACCGATCCTCGAAAGCAGCTATACGTCAAGTTTTACAACAATAAATGAAAGAAATAATAATAATGTGTGAGTGCAACTACAGGGGCATGATGGTAATTTAATCAAATGAGGTTATAAAATCTCAAGGTAGTGATCTACGTGTCATTCTAAGTCCAACGCCATTGACAAGACTCAAATCGGAGTCCGTTGCGTTTTACGAGGTAAAAGGTAGGGCTTATTACACTAATGTGGGCCCTAGAAAAAAAAACTGTATTTTTTACCTTATCAAAAAGTCACCAAACTTTAAGAGAATGTTCTAGACATTAATATAAGACTCTGGGAACTGACCGCGTAATTTTCGGAGTCCTAGATTATTTATTATGAATTATTGAAGATAATTCATTGTATAAAATATCACCGTATTGGTCCTTAAATAAGCAAGTGTGACCATACCTGAGAAACAGACCTTAGAAGTATTTTTTTATTAATACTAGACATTAAAACAGTATTTATCTCATAATTTTCGGAACTTGTATGGTATTTTTAATAATTAATATACTTTTGAAATAGCTCCTTAGTAATTATTAAAAATACTAATATATAGTATTATCACTTTATAAATCCTGGGATATCATAAAATAGCATTGGGGATATATCCCAAATTTTCTGAAATTAAATTATACCCATAGGTATTTTAAATATATTTAAATACTAAGGAAATCCAATATTTATTAATTATAATAAGATATAAAAATAAAAAAATATATATTATAATACTATAATAATATTCAGAATATAAGAAATATAATTATATAATATTCTTAACTTAGAAGTGTAAAGATTACATTTAAAACTCATTTAAAATAATTAAAACCTTAATCCTCAAATAATACTAATTAATAATTATGAAACCTGACGGGTTGACCCGAACCGACCCGATCCAATCGGATAATCCGATTAAAGACACAAAGTGATCCAACCGGGTGACCCATTGGGTCAAACCCGACCCGATCCTACCTAGTATGGATAAACCATATACAGACACAACTTTATCCAAACCTAAAACCTAATCGGGTTAAATCTAACCCGATCCGAAGCCAAACCCAAACCCAAACTAACTCACAACATACCCTAATCCGCTAACCCAAACCCAAACCCAGTTACAGACATAACATGGCCCGCCCCAACTACCCAAACCCGACCTGAATAGGATCTGGCGTCAAAACGATGCCATCCTACTTAAAGTACCCACGAGTTATATAAAACCCAGCCCTTACCCATTTCCACTCACACACTAACCCACCAGGACCCAAACCCAAACCCGACCCAACCTGACCCAAACCCCTGGTGTTATAACCCTTTTTCCTTTTTCTTCTCCGATGAGTTCATTGCCACCGGTGACCCGCGACTCGCCGGGAAACCTTCCCACGCCTATATCTCTCTGCTCTCTCCATGAAAATTCTCCTAACCAACGCCAAAAGGATCGGAATTTGGTCCTCTATAACATACTCCAAGCTCAAGCCCCAGTTCATTCGTTTCATGTACCAACCAACTGATTATTCTTTCGGCCATTAATGAGAATAATGGCCTACATGGCCATTCAAATGATCGACAAATCAAAAACCATTCATAGGGGGTCTATCTGGGGTCAAGGGGGTCAAATTGGTGTAATTTAGGAATCGTTTGGTTGATATTCGAAAATCAAGGTTTCAAGCTTGAGCTTTAATGTTGGCCAGAAAACACAGAGAGCTCTAAGCTCTGATTGGACAACATGCAAGTGATCCTAAGGGCATCTAGATGACATGCAAGGGGTCAAGGTGTAAATTGGAGGTTGGGTTAGCTCAATGGGGTCTTGAATCCTCTCAAATCCTCCTATCAACTTCTTCTCCTTCTACCTTCTTCTCCTTTGTTCTGTCTTCTTCTTCTTCTAGTTCGTGGGGGTGTGGTGTACTAAGAGGGAGTGGACAGAGAGAATCAGGTAGAGAGGGGGAGGGGGTAAACGGGTGAGTGCGTATAATGTTTGGTTTCTCCCTAGGAGCTCTCGCTCTTACTCACTCTCGGATCACTCTCTCTACATAATCTGTATTGACAGATTTGGTGGGGTGGCTGTGAGAGGATTAAAATGAGGGTGAGGGGTGTGTATACTAGTGTGCATGGAGTATATATATAAAAGGGGTGAGCTTGACAAGTGTCATGGGTGTTCCTAACATGTGTGCCTCATGTATAGGGTGGCTAAGCATGCTTGCCACGTGGGTGGGTAGTGGCCAAATGACTGCCACGTGGCCATGAGTGGGGCCTTCATCTCGATTTATGTGCCCAAGCATGGGGTTGTGTGCAGGTGTCGATGTACGTGCACATTTGCAATTGTGCCTACGTACGAGACTGTGTGCGAGTCTGTGCAAGAATCCAGGTGCGAGTCGTCTATGAATTTTATCGAAATCTAAAACGTCGTGGTTACGACCACTCTAATAGGTTCTAGGTTATAAGAGGGTGTCATCGTGAAAAGAAATGATTTCTATAGGAACTTACAGAGAATTCTAATCGAGGTCATCCTAATGGACCTTCTGTAACCGTGCCACGGTGACGTCACTAATTCTAATATTCCTACGTGAAATTTCTTAGGAAATTTAGGGTGATACAGTGTGTTTGTATTTGGGCTTCTTGTTTCAATTGCATTTGTAGTTGCCATGCAACAATGCAGAAATGTAAACAAATCAAATAGGCAGTTGTATTTGCCTTAGTTAGTTCGAAATATAAAAGAGTTATTTGGACATGAATGCCTTCATAATTATGAACTGTGGTTATACCAAACAGAAATGCAAATGAAATCAATGTAAACAGAGCAACTCTTTCAAACCTTGATGCATAAATGCCAACCAGTCTAGGCTTAAACAACATTATTTTCAAAGTAAATACCCAAGATACCAACAACAATGTGTTCATAATTACATACCCAAAAATCACATTGTGTTCTATTAGCAAAAGTCAACAAAAAAGAACAAGAAATCCAAACACTATCCCATTCCCCTGCTAGTGCTAATTCCCACTCCCCTGCCATTACCCATTCCCCTGCCAGTGCTAATTCCCACTCCCATGCCATTACCCCTTCCCCTGCCTTCTCCTAGAACAGCTTGTCTGTAACACCTAATTTCTCGCCACATAAAAGGTTGCTGAGTGGAAGGTTGTTGGGTGGACGTTTGCTGGGTGGAAGGTTGTTGGGTGGAAGATTGCTGGGTGGAAGGTTGTTGGCCACCAATAGGGTTTTGGCTTCCATTGAAAGAACAACTCAGAGTGGGTCCATGTCTTTGCTTCACTTTACTTTGAACCTGAGATTTAATAAAATATTGCAAGTCGAAATATAATTCAAGTCATTAATCTTACAAATATTATAATTTAAATGGGGGAAAAAGTTTACTGCTTGCTTGACCCTTCTTCCAAACTTGGGAGTACCCCACCTGTAGAAGTATGCTTCACCCTAGGACCACTATCTCTTGGATTACCACCACCTGTTTCAGCACTTGTAGCAGCCCTTGGTGGTCTTTCACCCCTACTTGGACCAGCAGCATCAGTCTTTGGTGACCCCACTTGGACCAGCAGCATCAACCCTTGGTGGTCTTTCACCCCCACTTGGACTAGTACCATCAGCCCTTGGTGGTCTTTTACATGTCCTACTATTATGTCCCCATTCCCCATACTTTTTACATCTTAAGTGTGTTTTCTCTTCAGTCTGTGAGGATTGACAAGTTCATCATTGTCTTTTCTTCTAAGCTTTTTAGGCCTTCCAGGGGGTCTTCTGAAAGGAGGTGGCTTAATCGAATCTTGATTGGTTTTGGGTCAAATTTTTTGTCCATTGGCAGGGTGGATCATTCCCTCATATGTCACGACCCATCCCACTACGCGTGGAAATAGGACATGTGGCACGCCATCAAGGCTTATCCAGTTCCATTAAAGTCAAATAGCAGCGGAAAACATTATTAAGATTCATTAAATTCAGAGTTATAAAAAGTTTTTGGCCAATTGAATCCTTTCAAAAGAAAACAGTTTTGAAAACAGAGGACCAGTCGACTGATCGAGGGTCCGGTCGACTGGTGATCTCAAACAGAAAAGGTTTCCAAACATAACAGCCCATCCAGTCGACTGTGTCGGGGACCTAGTCGACTGGTGCCTAAAATTTATAGTCGACTGAAGAAGTCCAGTCGACTAGTACCCTACTCCAGCAGAATGTCATGGCTTGGGGCTCCATCCAGTCGAATGTTTTCTCAACCCAGTCGACTGAACCTCAGACGAAACCAAGCAGTAACCAATTCAATGCAACGATCCAGTCGACTGGATCAAAAACCAGTCGACTGATTTCTATCAGCAAACTCAAAATTTCAGCTTTTCCCCTTAAGATTCTTCCGATTCCAAACCAACATATAACCACTCTATTCCATCATTTAAAACATGAATACAAGAGCGTTTACTAGGGATTACAAGTACCAAATCTAAGTTCAGATTAAATTACAACATATTACGAAAACTCAAATCCTTATACAAGTTTTAGGATTTAAACAAAAACATATACAAGTGATTCCCCCGGCGTTCTTTAACGTCCTCACTCATCACGCTTCTTCTTGTCTTTCTTTTTACCTGCAATGGAGTACATCTCCACTGCTCAGCTATATGCTGAGCGTACAAGTTCTAACATATGCAATATATGATAAACATGCTATCAATAGTCTCTAGGGAGAAAAACACGCATTCATCCGGTAGCGGCAAGTCCAACCCTTAAACCGCGATGTCAATGGCTAGTCCAAGCCTACAACCATTACATCCCACAAGTGCCATGGCAAGTCCAAGCCTTCAACCATGCACAGTAGTCGTCGCTACTCAAATTCTCAAACATCGAGAAGCTTACTCCGGCATGAAGTTGTATAAGACTCCCCTTTGACCCACATAGACAACTCAACGTTCTCGCGTAAAAGTAGACATGCTTTTCACAATTTAGCGCGTGCATAATTAACGGGCCTACAATTAACACATGGATATTGCCCGGATCTCAATTTCGTCGTCGAAATATAAAACATGTATTTCTCTATATTTCACAAGTTAGAACTTCATACCTCGTGCGATTTCCCCCAAACTTTGAAGGATCGACTAAGAGGATAAATAAACGTCGAATTTCGAATTTGAGAAAATTCCTACAAGTTTATACCTGTTTTCCCAAAAGTCTAGAATTAAGATTTTTACAAAAATTGGCCAAACACGGCCTAAGTAGTATCAAAACGTAGGTCTTACCTCCAGAGTTCAAATCTTGAATCTGGAGAAAATCTGACGGACGAACGGTCGTCGATCGGCGTCGCAAAGTCCGGAGCAACCAATCCCCTTTTCTCTCTCCTCTCTCTAGATATTTTTAGAAGTTTGGATGAGAATGAAATCTCATCCACTTCTATATATAGAAAAACTTCTCGGGAATTACGTTTACTTCCCCGTGAGTTTCTCAAACTTCTAATTAACCCATAAAACTTCGCACACGTCCATTTTATAACTTTACGAGTGAAAATTATAAATTCCAAAAGTTTTCGACTAGGTTTCGTTTGGGTCCAAAAATAACGTCCAAAAACTATATTCTGTGGAATCTCTACACAACCTACCTTTTTAATTTACGTATCACTCACGTTCTCACCACAGTTTTCAAAATGTTAACTAACAATACCAATAATACCATAAATTATACTACACAGGTATAATTCACTATTCGTAGGAATACCAGACAAAGTCGAATAACATTTAAAGCATATAAATGTCATTTAGTCATGCTCATGCCATATGAACTACCATGTTCCCGTGTCCTTACTGACACCTTACCGTTGACTCACAGTCAACCTCATCACCATTATCAACTAATATTGATAAACTCCCAAATTACAAAATATGCATGATAAAATTATAAATTCCTGGAACGGGTGTGACAACTCTCCCCTCCAAAAAGGAAGTTTGTCCCCAAACTTTACCTCATGCGTCGAATAAGTACGGATACTCATTTCTCATGTCTTCCTCACTTTCCCATGTAGCTTCTTCCACCGTGTGACTACGCCACAATACTTTCACCATTGGAATCGTCTTAGTTCTTAAGACTTGTTCCTTTCGATCTAGAATCTCTACCGGTTGTTCCACATAAGTCAAGTCTCCCTGAATTTGCAGCGGTTCAGGTACAATGATCTTACTCGTATCAGTCATACACCGTCTCAACATCGATACGTGAAATACGTTATGCACATGTTCCAACTCTGATGACAAAGCCAATCGATAAGCCACCGGCCCAACTCTCTCTAGAATCTCAAAAGGTCCTATGAATCTTGGATTGAGTTTTCCCCTCTTTCCAAATCGTACAATGTCTTTCGAAGGCGATACCCGCAAGTATACGAAATCTCCCACTTCAAAATTCATCGGTCGTCGTTTAGAGTCTGCATAGCTCTTATAACGGCTCTGAGCTACCTTAAGTCGCTCTTGAATCAACTTCACCTTCTCAGTAGTCACCTGTACTAACTCAGGTCCTAACAACTTTCTTTCTCCCACCTCGGTCCAACAAACCGGTGATCGACACTTACGGCCATACAAAGCTTCATATGGTGCCATACCAATACTTGACTGAAATCCGTTGTTGTATGCAAATTCAATTAACGGTAGATGCTTCTCCCAATCGCTCCCAAAATCTAATACACAAAGTCTCAACATATCCTCTAGCGTCTGAATCATGCGCTCTGACTGTCCATCGGTCTGAGGATGAAATGCAGTACTGAAACTCAATTTCGTACCCATAGCCTTTTGCAAACTTCTCCAAAATCTTGACGTAAAGCTACTATCCCGATCTGATACAATCACTGCTGGAACTCCATGTAGTCTTACGATCTCTTTCACATACAACTCTGCTAACCTCGAAGGCTTAGTTGTCTTGATTGGTAGAAAATGAGCTGACTTGGTTAATCAGTCAACTATAACCCAAATCTTATCATTCTTATTACATGATCGTGGAAATCCTGAAACAAAGTCCATTGTAATCTCGTCCCATTTCCATTCTGACACAGGTAAAGGTTGTAATAATCCCGCGGGTACTTGTCTCTCTGCTTTAACCTGTTGACATGCCGAACATTCAGATACAAATTTAGCGACTTCACGCTTCATACCCTTCCACCAGAATTTTTCCTCAAGTTTCTGTACATCTTATTACTTCCCGGGTGCACTGAATATTTCGTACTATGAGCTTCTTCTAGAATCCTCTCTTTCAAGTCTTTCACATTCGGTACACAATCGATTTTCCAGTTTCAACGTCCCTCGTTCTAACACTAAACCAGGTCGCTTTCCCAAAGGTATCTCATCCCTCATTTTACATAAGTAGACATCGTTAAATTGTTCCTTCTTGATCTCATCAATAATATCTGGGTGTGCAATGATCGCCATCATTAAGCCATCATTAGTTCTTGGAACCACATCCAACTCTAAGCGTTCCATCTCTTTTATCAATTCTTTTTGTTGTGTTAGCTCATCGGCTAAATTCCTCGGCGTCTTCCGGCTTAATGCATCGGCTACTACATTAGCCTTTCCCGGATGGTACTCAATCGAAAGATCGTAATCCTTCATCAATTCCAACCATCTTCGCTGTCTCATATTCAAGTCTCGTTGGGTGAAAATGTATTTCAAACTCTTGTGGTCCGTGAATATCTCACACTTTTCCCCGTATAAGTAGTGTCTCCAAATCTTCAAGGCATGAATTACCGCGGCTAATTCAAGATCGTGAGTCGGATAGTTAACCTCATGTGTCTTTAACTGCCTAGAAGCATATGCAATTACTTTACCACCTTGCATCAACACGCATCCCAACCCTTGATGCGACGCATCACTATAGATCACAAACCCTTCGGTTTCGGATGGTATTGTCAGAATAGGTGCTCTCGTTAGTCGTGCTTTCAATTCTTGAAAACTGTCTTCACATTCCTGACTCCATTCAAATGTAATTCCTTTCCTCATCAACCTTGTCATAGGTAAAGAAATCTTTGAGAAATGTTCAATAAAACGGCGGTAGTATCCCGCTAATCCCAAAAAACTTCGAATTTCAGATACGGATGTCGGCCTCTGCCAATTAGATACAGCTTCTACTTTGTGAGGATCAACTGAAACTCCATTCTTGTCAATCACGTGACCAAGAAAAGTAATACTAGATAACCAAAATTCGCATTTCTTGAATTTACCAAACAGTTGCTTCTCTCGTAATCTCTGAAGTATTAGTCTCAAGTGATTCTCATGTTCTATCTCACTCGGTGAATAGATAAGAATGTCATCGATGAACACTGCCACAAAGTCATCCAAATAATCCTTGAATACTCGATTCATAAGATCCATGAACGCGGCTGGTGCATTCGTAACCCCAAACGGCATAACTAAGAACTCATAGTGTCCATAACGCGTTCTGAAAGCAGTTTTCTCAACGTCTTCGGCCTTCACCTTCAACTGATGGTAACCTGATCTCAAATCTATCTTCGAAAACACTTGTGCCCCTCAAAGTTGATCAAATAAGTCATCAATTCTGGGTAACGGGTACTTGTTCTTAATTGTCAACTTGTTCAGTTCCCGGTAATCAACACACATACGCATTGAACCGTCTTTCTTCTTTACAAACAACACTGGAGCTCCCCACGGCGATACACTTGGTCGAATAAAACCTTGTTAAGTAGCTCTTGTAGTTGAATTTTCAGCTCCTTCAATTCCATTGGTGCCATTCTATACGGTGCCTTTGATACGGGTCTTGAGTCTGGCTTTACTTCAATGGTGAACTCAACCTCTCTCTCAATAAGAACATCTGGTAGGTCATCAGGAAATACATCTGGATATTCTCGCACTATCGAAATGTCTTCTACTTTTAATTCGGTCGCTGAGACATCAGTCACTGAACATAGGAATCCTTGACATCCCTTTTTCAATAACCTTCTCGCCCGGATAGCTGAAATTAAATACGGCGGCGGTATAACCCCACTCCCTTGGAAACAAAAGTTCCCATGCACCGGTGATCGAAAATTAACCTCTTTCCGTTCACAGTCTATTGTGGCTTGGTTAAAAGCTAACCAATCCATTCCCAGAATTACGTCGAAATGGTTCACCACAATCGGTATAAGGTCTACGGTCATCAACTTCTCGCCTAATTTGATCTCACAGTTCTTATATACAGTAGACGTCATTATCGATTTACTAAGTGGCACAGCAATAGACAATTCATATCCTAACGGTGCCGATTTAACAGTCAAATGTTCAACAAAAGCATGCGATACAAATGAATGTGTAGATCCCGAGTCGACAAGTATGCGTGCTAAGTGCGAACATACAAGCATTATACCTGAGACTACTGTCTCGGAAGCAGTCATATCTCATGGGTTCATCTGATATGCTCTTCCTTGACGTTGTTCAGTCCTTTGTCCCCCGTCATTAGATTGTCTAGGCTTCGACCCACTGGAAGCTATAGAACTAGCTCCTTGCTGAGGATACTTCCTCGGGCATTCCTTGGCTTGGTGCCCAAATACTCCACAATCATAACACTTGCCTCTCATATCAGGTGTTAAATTAGTACTACCCCCGCCTTGGCTCCTGTTTTGGGGTTTGGTCATGAAACATCGACCTGAGTGTGGTCGGTTGCAAAGTGAACACAACGGTATGTTACTTGGCATTCTCCTGAAATCACTGAAACTAGAACCAGAGCCTCTTTGAAACGGTCTCTTGAAAGATCCGCCTTGGTTCCTATCACTACCCTCATTGTTTCGTTTACCGTGCTGATTCTGCCTCGACCTTTCCATCCCACTCTCGGCCACTAGTGCCATTTGTTGTACTACTGCCACAGTCGAATGCTCGTAAGTCTCTACCCTCAAACGGATATTTTCCCTTAAGCCCTCTTCAAATTTCCTTGCCCTATCTTCTTCCTCTGGTACGGAACCCTTTCCAAATCTCAACAAGGCGTTATACTTAGAAGTATATTCGGTTACAGTCATATCTCCTTGCTTCAAGTTATCAAATTCTCGCTTCTTTGCGTTGTAGGCGGCTCGCGGAAAGAACCGGCGATTGAATTCTGCCTTGAATCCTTCCCAAGTAATCGGTGCCCCTTGATCTAGTACATTTACCCACCAGTTCTGGGCTTCACCCTTCAGTACATCACTTGCATTTTCCATCTTCTCCCTATCGGTCATCGGAATAGATCGAAAAATTCTTTCCATGTCGCGAGCGTTGGATCGGGTGTCCCATGAAATTCCATTGGTTTCTTTCGAGCGAATTGTTCGGATACAGATCTTATGCCTCTAGTTTAGGGTGCATGCACTACGGTTATTGGTTCCACTTCTATGTGAGGCGTGGGAGGCAGTCGCTCTGCTATATTCCGTATCACTTCCCCCATATTCCCCATTATCTCTGCCATTTCATTCATACGTCGAGTATGGGGTGATAACTCTCGGTCATCCATGATTACAATCCTGTAGTTCTCAATGCATAAACACTATGTATGTACAACAATAACAATAGCATGTATGTGAAATAACATACATATGCATCAAACATCTCTAATATGTATGGATGTAATTTAGAACATGTGGCAATTCACTCAACACTTCTCTCGTCGTCGAATGTTCCCGGAGTTTTGTTACCTATTGCTCTGATACCACTAAATGTCACGACCCATCCCACTACGCGTGGAAATAGGACATGTGGCACGCCATCAAGGCTTATCCAGTTCCATTAAAGTCAAATAGCAGCGGAAAACATTATTAAGATTCATTAAATTCAGAGTTATAAAAAGTTTTTGGCCAATTGAATCCTTTCAAAAGAAAACAGTTTTGAAAACAGAGGACCAGTCGACTGATCGAGGGTCCGGTCGACTGGTGATCTCAAACAGAAAAGGTTTCCAAACATAACAGCCCATCCAGTCGACTATGTCGGGGACCCAGTCGACTGGTGCCTAAAGTTTATAGTCGACTGAAGAAGTCCAGTCGACTAGTACCCTACTCCAGCAGAATGTCATGGCTTGGGGCTCCATCCAGTCGAATGTTTTCTCAACCCAGTCGACTGAACCTCAGACGAAACCAAGCAATAACCAATTCAATGCAACGATCCAGTCGACTGGATCAAAAACCATTCGACTGATTTCTATCAGCAAACTCAAAATTTCAGCTTTCCCCCTTAAGATTCTTCCGATTCCAAACCAACATATAACCACTCTATTCCATCATTTAAAACATGAATACAAGAGCGTTTACTAGGGATTACAAGTACCAAATCTAAGTTCAGATTAAATTACAACATATTACGAAACATATACAAGTGATTCCCCCGGCGTTCTTTAACGTCCTCACTCATCACGCTTCTTCTTGTCTTTCTTTTTACCTGCAATGGAGTACATCTCCACTGCTCAGCTATATGCTGAGCGTACAAGTTCTAACATATGCAATATATGATAAACATGCTATCAATAGTCTCTAGGGAGAAAAACACGCATTCATCCGGTAGCGGCAAGTCCAACCCTTAAACCGCGATGTCAATGGCTAGTCCAAGCCTACAACCATTACATCCCACAAGTGCCATGGCAAGTCCAAGCCTTCAACCATGCACAGTAGCCGTCGCTACTCAAATTCTCAAACATCGAGAAGCTTACTCCGGCATGAATTTGTATAAGACTCCCCTTTGACCCACATAGACAACTCAACGTGCTCGCGTAAAAGTAGACATGCTTTTCACAAATTAGCGCGTGCATAATTAACGGGCCTACAATTAACACATGGATATTGCCCGGATTTCAATTTCGTCGTCGAAATATAAAACATGTATTTCTCTATATTTCACAAGTTAGAACTTCATACCTCGTGCGATTTCCCCCAAACTTTGAAGGATTGACTAAGAGGATAAATAAACGTCGAATTTCGAATTTGAGAAAATTCCTACAAGTTTATACCTGTTTTCCCAAAAGTCTAGAATTAAGATTTTTACAAAAATTGGCCAAACACGGCCTAAGTAGTATCAAAACGTAGGTCTTACCTCCAGAGTTCAAATCTTGAATCTGGAGAAAATCTGACGGATGAACGGTCGTCGATCGGCGTCGCAAAGTCCGGAGCAACCAATCCCCTTTTCTCTCTCCTCTCTCTAGATATTTTTAGAAGTTTGGATGAGAATGAAATCTCATCCACTTCTATATATAGAAAAACTTCTCGGGAATTACGTTAACTTCCCCGTGAGTTTCTCAAACTTCTAATTAACCCATAAAACTTCTCACACGTCCATTTTATAACTTTACGAGTGAAAATTATAAATTCCAAAAGTTTTCGACTAGGTTTCGTTTGGGTCCAAAAATAACGTCCCAAAACTATATTCTGTGGAATCTCTACACAACCTACCTTTTTAATTTACGTATCACTCACGTTCTCACCACAGTTCTCAAAATGTTAACTAACAATACCGATAATACCAAAAATTATACTACACAGGTATAATTCACTATTCATAGGAATACCAGACAAAGTCAAATAACATTTAAAGCATATAAATGTCATTTAGTCATGCTCATGCCATATGAACTACCATGTTCCCGTGTCCTTACTGACACCTTACCGTTGACTCACAGTCAACCTCATCACCATTATCAACTAACATTGATAAACTCCCAAATTACAAAATATGCATGATAAAATTATAAATTCCTGGAACGGGTGTGACATCATATGCCTTGAGGTACTTCTCAACCTTGTAACAGTCATCAATATAATCCTCAACCTTCTCTTTATTGTAAAATATGCATGCCACTGCATGATTGCAAGGCAAACCAGTAATCTCCCACTTTCTGCAGGAACAAGTATGGTGCTATCAATTAACCAAATACTTATTAGGGTAGCATGCTACCTCAAACTCTAGATGTCCAGACCAAGTAGGTACACATGTTCTACTAGGGGTGTACAAAATTACCGAAAAACCGAACCGGCCGGCCGAAGCCGACCGTTGTTACATATTTTGGTCGGTTGTGAGAAAGGGCAGTCGGTCTGCGGTTTCTAGTTTCTGCAGAATTGAAGTTCGGTTCGGTACTCGGCTTTAACAAACGATTATTGAAAACCGGCCGAACACCGACCGAATCCTAATACATATCATAGAAAAAATTTATTTTTTATAGTTATATGTATAATGTACTACAATATATAGGAGTATATAGTAATATAGTATAAAACTAAATGCTTGACAGCTTGAGCTTGCAGAGACTACTCATTGTAGTCTACCAAATCTATATTAAACAATACAATTTTTCAAAAGCAAAACAACTTTTAGTCTTTTACCATTGGAAGTTGAAACCTTCCAGTCTTCCACAGCCTCAGAGAGAGTCAGAGACCATGTAGTATATGCGGCTGCCTCTTCCACTTCCCAAAAGCAAAACCTTGGGCTCCTCCCAAGCAGTGAAGCGTAGAGCACCAAAGGTCCAACCGTCCAAAGCTCATCACTTTCTTGGATCTTCATCCCTAAGCGACGGTGAGGTAAGGTTTCCGATTCTCCTGGTAAGGTTTCCAAGTAGTCAAGTTGAATTTCTTCTTCTTCTATCTCTTTTTTTTTTTTTTTTTCTTGGATCTTCTTTTTCCGATTTTCCTAGGTATTTCTTTATTTTTTTCTTTCTTTCTTTTTTTTTTTTTTTCTATACTATCATTTATTATGATTTCTGTTTTGTACATTGTTTTTTGTTTTTGTAGCATTTGTATTTAGGGTTTGGAACCACAAAATGCATGTGTTAAAAAACTTGATAAATTAATAGTATGAAACTGAAATCATGAATTAAATATATTCTTCTTCTTCTTCTCTCTCTTTTTTTTTTTTTTTTTTTGTTTCTTGGATCTTCTTATTTTCCGATTTTCCTCTGTGTGTGTGTTTTTTTTTTGTACTTTCATTTATTATGATTACTATTTTGTACATTGTTTTTGGTTTTTGTAGTTTTTGTATTTAGGGCTTGGAACCATAAATGCATATGTTAAAAACTTGATAGTATGAAACTGAAATTATAAATTACATATATTGTGCATTAAGATCCTTTGCTTTGTCTTGTGTTTTGTGTAGAATTATAAATGGCTGGTGAAAATCCTCAAAGTGAGTTAGAGAGTTCAAGAAAGGCGAACATAGAAGGCAGTAACCCACTTCCACCCAAGCCCAATGTGAGTAAAGCTAAGAAGAATACTAATGGTGGTAAGAAAAGGTCTTGGGTTTGGGAACATTTCACTGAATTAATTAATGAAAATTCGAATGCTAAACGTAGGGCTACATGTAACTATTGTCCTCATTCTTATGCATGTGACCCTAAACAAAATGGGACAACCTCGTTGTCCAACCATTTAGAGAACCAGTGTCCGAGTTATCCGTTTAGGAAAGTGGATAAAGGACAAACCACATTAGGTTTCAAGCCTAAAATGGAAGGTGACCCTTCTAGTGGACTTGTGCCTGTTATATTTAATCTTGAAAAATGTAGACTAGCCTTGGCAGAGATGTTGATAGTTGATGAATTGCCGTTTAGATTTGTAGAGGGTGATGGCTTTAGGAAGTTTATGTTGACTTGTCAACCAAAGTGGACTAGGATCCCAAGTCGGGTGACACAATGGCAAGAGATGGTTTTAAAGTATATTTGAGAGAGAAAAAATTGTTGAAAAATGCTCTCAAAGGGCAACGAGTTTGTCTTACCACAGATACGTGGACTTCTTTGCAAAACTTGAACTATATGTGTCTCACGGCACATTTCATTGATAGTGATTGGAAACTACACAAAAGAATCCTTAATTTTTGTGTTGTTGAAAGTCACAAAGGTTCAACACTCGGTATGCAGATAGAGATGTGTTTGCTTGATTGGGGAATAGACAAGATTCTCACTCTCACGGTTGATAATGCTAGTAGTAACACTAAAATGATTGATTTTATTAAGAGAAAGACCAAGAATAGGAAAGGAACTATTTTACAACATGAGTTTTTGCATATGCGCTGTTCTGCTCATATTTTAAACCTTGTTGTTCGTGATGGGTTGAAAGAAATGGATGCATCTATTGTGAGGGTTAGGAATGCTGTGAGGTACGTGAGGTCTTCTCCACAAAGGTTGAAAATATTTAAGTTATGTGCAGAAAAGGAGAAACTTCCGTACAAATTTCAAGTAGTCTTAGATGTACCTACTAGGTGGAACTACACGTATGTGATGTTGGATAGAGCCGAGAAGTACCAAAAAGCCTTTGAACGGTTGGATGAGGAAGACCCAGCCTTCTTAGATGCTACTAGAGTTGAGTCTGATGGTTTAGGCCCTCCTACTAGTGAAGATTGGGATAAATGTAGGTTCATTTGTGAAGTTTTTGAAACTTTTCTATGATGCTACTTTACGTTTTTCGGGGACAAATCATATCACTTCTAATGCATTTTTTATGGAGTTGGTAACTATTCAAGACACAATTCAGTCAGAGTGTAGAGAAAGTGATTTGTTTTTGCAATCAATGGCGGATAACATGAAATTGAAGTTTGATAAGTATTGGGGAAACATTGGTGACATTAATCAATTGTTATATGTTGCTATGATTCTTGATCCTCGTTGGAAATTGCGATATATTGAATTTTGTTTTGGATTGGTGGATTCTTTGACAAAGAATTTAGCTTATGTTGCAAAGAATGTTTTAACTCGTTTGTATGAAGCTTATGTTGCAAATGAAGGAGAATGTAGTGGACAAGCTCCAAAGAGTCAATCAAAAGAGGGATCAAGTAGTGGACTTGAGGCTAGTAAGGATATGAGGGCATTGAGGATGTCTGAATTCAAGAAACATTTGCAAGTGGCGGATTCAATGGAAAACAAATCGGAATTGGAAAAATACCTAATGGAGAGTTGTGAAGAAGATGTAGAAGGGTTTGATGTATTAGCATGGTGGAAGGGTAATTCCGGCAGGTATCGCGTGCTTTCTTTGGTTGCACGACATGTTCTTGCGATTCCCGTATCAACCGTGGCTTCGGAATCCGCATTTAGCATAGGGGGTCGTGTTCTTGATTCCTTCCGGAGTTCATTGTCTCCGAAGATGGCTGAGGCCCTCATTTGTGCACAAAATTGGCTTCATTCTTCGTCAAATCCGATTAGCCTACTAGATGCCATTGTCGATGTTGACGACTTCGAAAAACTTGAGGCAGGTAGTATCTTTTTCATGAACTTTCTTTCTTTTTTTTTTTCCTTTCCTTCCTGACTGCTGGTTGCATTTAATGTATATTTTTAATTTTTATGTTTTAGAATTTATGGAAGAAGCAACTCCGTTGGAAGTGGAGCCCACAATTATTGAAGATTAGTAATCCAGTTAGTTTTTCATGGTTTGCATTCAATTTACCATTTCAGTTTTTGAGCTCTCAGGTTTCATTCTCAATTTTCAATTATCAAGTTTTAGTTAACTTTCTTCTATTTTCAGTGTGTATATTTACAACTCACAGCTTCATCAGTGGATATAGTCAAGGTTTTTTTTTTGCAAATATGGTGAGAAACTTGTCCCTTTCGTCCTCTTCCTTTGATATTCTATTCTCAAATGTTTAATTGTTATTTGTATTTGATATACAATTTTGTTTCTCAGTGCAGGTTATGGGGTACTTGAGTTTTTGCCTTTTGAAGAAAGAGAACTATGAGTTTTTGGAGATTTACTTGAAAATTTGTGATTAATACTTAATAGGCCTGCTTAGCTACTAAAGCTTCTCTTATTTTGGAACTGTAATTATTATTATTAGTGTATTTTTGGCATTCCAAACAGCAGATGGTGGAAATGTGTTAATCTATATATGTTTTTGGTGATCTGAGATTCATATAATGAGAATGTTTCATTTATAAATTGCTCTTTTTATATTAGGCTATCAGGATCAGTGTTTGGGCTTTGTATGGGTCACATTTGTTTGATAATGGAATGCAAAATAGGCCCAAATGTAAGGATTTACACTTTCCAGCTTTGATCTAGCGTATAACAGACCCAATTTTGAAATTAATTGGCTAATTTTAAGTCAAATAGAAATTGGCCCAATAAGTGGCCCATAAAACCGAAACCGACCGTAACCGCACCGAAATCAACACAGTCGGTGCTGTCATCCTAATTCCTACAACGGTCGAAATCGGTTCTCACTGTAGGATATTAGAGTTGTTTAATTCGGTGAACATATGTGGTCAATAACCGACCGTAACCGACCGAGTTCACCCCTATGTTCTACTCTCTGACTTGATCTCCTCCAACTTATCATGGATCCTTGGACAAACAACACCATGAAACTTTCTGCATCTTATTGAACTTGATCCTCATTCTTGTCATTATATTGGCCCTTATCATCTCCATAAGTGTGATAATAGGTTTATTCCTAGCTTCTAAGGTGAATGAATTAAATGCTTCTGACATGTTGCTGGAGAGTAGATCACACTTGGGGTGAGGACTAAAAGCATGCCTACACCAGGAGGTAGGCATCTTAACCAGCCATGTATGTGCTGCAGGGTCAACTTTGTTAATCTCATTCATATTATACTCAAATTCAGGCATGTTTGGTGCCTTTGCTGCTTCCCATAACATTGACTTCAACAATAATCCTTTGTGTACCTTACTGAAGTTGGCATACAAGTGTCTACAACAAAATCTGTGATCAACACCAGGGGTGACAATTTCAAATGCTTGAACCAAACCCTGTAGCAAAATAGTAAGCACATTTAGATAACAAATGAAGCAGATTCATATGAAGTATAAGCAGACTTAGACAAATTGACAAACTGTCACACCCCGGAATGGCAAAAATAGAGAAAACTAAATTTCCTTTTTGGGTCCAAAGGCAGCGACGGGTGAAGTCACATGATTGTCCACACCACGCAGTACTAAGCAACAAGAGTAATAGTGTAACAAGAATGAAGTCTAGGTTCTAATCACAATGTAACATAAAGTCAACAGAAGTTACTAACTATTACACATCAAAGTCTCGAATCAAATATAAGACAGCGGAAGTACAAATGTCAAGGCAACATATGCCTGACTACAAAATGGGGGTTCTAAAATGGTAAGGACAATTAGCTACAATTCTAGTCTAGTCTTCAGTTGGCGTAGAAGTAGTCCTCGGCGTAGTAGTCTTCTTCGGTCTGACCTCCGTCGGGGAAATTCTCCACGGGGACTCCGTCACCGGCATAGTAGTCCTATCCTGCAGGCCCTTCACCTGTATAGTCATAACCAGGGTGCGCTGGAACGTAGAAATGTCCAGCGGCATAAACGCCGTCAGCTTAATGAAAGCCGAGTGAGTTAAATACTAACAGGGTATCGATTATTGAAGTTATCACAAGTTATAAATCGTAACCAAAATTAGAATTCAGTAAGGGTAACTCCTTTAATCAAACCAATTATCCGATTACTAACGTCTTACTCATTTTAAGATCGACAACGCGTCCTGATAGGGGAACAGACTCGACAGTAGTTCAACTCTATAACACACCATTGCTCATCCACCGCTTTTAAGAACATATACACAGTTCACCGCATGTCATAGACACCTTCGTCTGTCTACCGCTTTTAAGAACATATGATTAGATCATCTGGCTATCTTAGGGCAATTGGTCCAGTTCACCGCAAGTCATAGACACCTTCGTCTGTCTATCGCTTTTAAGAATATATGATCGACCAAAGTCCGCCCACGCAAATTTCCCGAATCTTAGCAAACCTACTTAAGTTCAACTCTATCACCGATACATGACAATCCCAATGTGGCCCGACTACTGTGAATGAAATGAACGTTAACTCCAAAGGATTTACGACTATTCCGTTATCTAACATTATAAACATTATCCATTAATCTTGTTGTTACTACGACCCTACGCTGCATTAACTCGTTATCATGTCTGTATTACAATAATAAAGCATGCTGGGAAAATACTGAATAGTAAATAAACAACTAAACAGTTATTATAAGAAAACAGTATTCTAAAGCTTCCAATCGATTGGTATAAAGGTTCAATCGATTGGTATAAAAGTAGCATCAATCGATTGGAAAGGGGTTCAATCGATTGGCATAGAAGTAGTGTCAATCGATTGATAAAAGGTTCAATCGATTGAATCACAATCCATGCTAATCGATTGCACAAAATGTCAATCGATTGGGACCTAAAAGATGTCAATCGATTGGTAATAGTACCAATCGATTGATACTTCGTCTTCTTCACAGAGAAGACTGTCCAGCAACATATAAACGGGAATACATGGTTTCTGCATCTCTTCTTTATTTAAAACAAGTCCTAACATCAATGTAAGGCTACCAAGTGAGTTTAAAACTCACCTTAGGCGTTAAGGGCGTGTTTGGTTGTGTGTAATGAAGCTTGGAGCTTCAATGGTGGCTCCCTCCCTCTCTCTCTAGTTCTCGGTCTTCTCTCTTCTCCTTCTCCTTCTTTTCTTCTTCTTTCTGGTCTTCTTCTCTTCTTTCTTCTCAGTCCATCTGTGTGTGTCTGTATAAATATATATATATATATGTGTATATATATATATGAGTGTATATATATAATACACACACAAAACTCTCCCTCTCACTCTCTCTGATTTCTGTAAACAGAAATCCGCCCAAAATGGGCTGGTATATATAGAGGGAAGGTGTTCACGTGGCCTCTCCCCAGCCAGAGCAAAAGGATCTGCCCAGCTGCCTCCAATCGATTGGCATAAGTGTCAATCGATTGATAAAAGGTTCAATCGATTGGTATAAAGGTTCAATCGATTGGTATCTAAAATAAGGCAATCGATTGGAAAACTTGTCAATCGATTGGTATCCAAATTATACCAAGGGTAAGGCCAGGCTTAAACAAGTATTAAAAGAAGCATACAGGGTCTTACTCACATAATATATTACAAAAATACTGGGTATTACATCATCCACCACTCATTAAAGATTTCGTCCTCGAAATCCGAAACAAACAGGGTTAAAATAAAAATGAAAACTTCTCTTGCATTTCTGACTCCAGCTCCCATGAAGCTTCTCCTTCGTCGTGGTGCTTCCACTGAACCTTCACTAGCGGAATATCCTTGTTTCTGAGCTTCTTCACTCCTCGGTCTAGAATACGCACCGGTCCTTCGTTGTAGGTCGCGTTCTCGTTCACCTCGATATCTTCAAAACTGATCTCGTGCGTTGGGTTGTGGGCACATTTCCTCAACATGCTGATGTGGAAAACGTTGTGCACTCCTGACATCTTTGGCGGCAATGCAAGTCGATAAGCAACCTTCCCAACACGTTCTAGGATTTTAAACGGTCCAATGAATCGCGGCGACAACTTGCCTCTTTTCTGTCCGAATCTGACGATACCTCGAACTGGCGAGACTTTGAGTAGCACATGATCTCCAACTATAAACTCTAGATCTTTCCGTCGTTTGTCGGCATAGCTCTTGTGTCTGGATTGCGCTGTCTTCATCTTTTCTCGTACAATCTGGATCTTCTCGCTGGTTTCTTGAATCATCTCAGGCCCAAGTAGTTGAGTATCTCCGACTTTGGCCCAACATAGCGGCGATCGGCAAGGTCTTCCATACAAAGCTTCAAATGAAGCCATCCCTATGCTCGTGTGGTAGCTGTTGTTGTAGGCAAACTCGATCAAAGGTATATGCGTCTCCCATGAATTCTCGAATTCAACGACACAGGCTCGCAACATATCCTCCATCACTTGATTGACTCGTTCGGTCTGACCGTCTGTCTGTGGATGAAAGGCTGAACTCAAATTCAATGAAGTTCCCATTGCTGTCTGAAGGCTTTTCCAGAATTCTGCGGTGAAGCGTGAATCTCGATCTGAAACTATTGAGACAGGTACACCGTGCAGTCGCACTACTTGCTCTAGATACATCCGGCTCAATCTTTCAACACGGTACGTCATGCTGTAGGTGATAAAATGTGCTGACTTGGTGAGTCGATCCACTATTACCCAAATAGCGTCGTGGTTTTGCTGAGACTTTGGTAATCCAACCACAAAATCCATGGTGATGTGCTCCCCTTTCCATTGAGGAATTGGTAGTGGTTGTAGGAGTCCAGGTGGTTTCTGATGCTCTGCCTTCACTTATTTGCAAATAAGACATTGCAATACATACTCGGCCATTTCTCGCTTCATTCCTTCCCACCAGAAGTTTCTCTTCAAATCCTTATACATCTTGTTTCCTCCTGGGTGGATAGTCATCCTTGACTTGTGTGCTTCATCCAGAATGTTCTTCCTGAGACCATCGTCCTTTGGCACACAGAGTCTACCTTTGCATCTCAGTGCTCCGTCCGTACTAATACTCCATATCTCTGGTTCCTTTGCGGACATCTTGGCAAACCATAACTTGAAATCCTCGTTCGACTGTTGAGCTTCCAAGATGCGGCTGATGAGAATCGGTTGTACAACAAGACATCCAAGGTGTTGTTCTTCTCCTGATTCCACTGGTCGAAGGTCGAATTCGGCTAACGTCTCTATTTCTCGCCATTCTCTAATCAAAATCGAAGCAACCAAAAGGCGTGGCCTCCGGCTTAGAGCGTCGGCTACAACATTTGCTTTACCCGGGTGGTATTACAAAGAGAAGTCGTAGTCCTTGAGTAGCTCCATCCATCTCCGTTGTCGCATGTTCAACTCCTTCTGAGAGAACAAGTACCTTAAACTCTTGTGATCTGAGAACAAGTCGAACTTTTCTCCATACAAATAGTGTCTCCAAATCTTCAGGGCGAACACGATTGCAGCTAGTTCCAAGTCGTGCGTCGGATAGTTCTTCTCATGCGGCTTCAATTGTCTCGATCCGTATGCGATGACATTCCCCTCTTGCATTAGCACACAATCAAGTCCTTGGTGTGATGCATCACTATAGATTATGAATTGTTCACCACTCTTAGGTATCGCAAGCACGGGTGCTGAGGTTAGTCTCTCCTTCAATTCCCGAAATGCATTCTCATGTTTATCAGTCCATTCGTACTTCGTCTCCTTCCTAGTCAGGCTTGTCAATGGTCCTGCGATTCTAGAGAATCCTTCCACAAATCTCCGGTAATACCCAGCCAGTCCAAGGAAACTCCTAACTTTGGTCGCGTTGGTTGGCCTGTTACAGCTCAAGACTGCATCGATCTTAGATGAGTCTACGGAAATCCCATCCTGTGATATCATATGTCCCAGGAATTTAACTTCCTGAAGCCAGAATTCACATTTGCTGAATTTCGCATACAGACTATTGTCTCTGAGAGTTTGAAGAGCAATTTGTAGATGCTTCTTATGTTCTTCTTCCGTCCTTGAATAAATTAGAATGTCGTCAATGAATACTATAATGAATTGATCCAGATAGGGTCTGAATACTCTATTCATTAGGTCCATGAATACTGCCGGGGCATTAGTCAATCCAAAAGACATCACTAGAAACTCGTAGTGTCCATATCTCGTCCTGAAGGCAGTTTTCGATATGTCTTTCGGTCGAACTAGCAATTGATGGTATCCTGAACGCAAATCAATTTTCGAGAATATCCTTGATCCTTGTAGTTGATCGAACATGTCGTCTATCCGGGGAAGTGGGTATCTATTCTTGATCGTGACTTTATTCAGCTCCCTGTAGTCGATACAGAGTCGTAGCTCTCCGTCCTTCTTCTTCACAAATAGAACTGGTGCTCCCCAAGGTGATGTACTCGGGCGAACAAAACCTAAGTCTTTAAGTTCCTGGACTTGCTTCTTCAATTCCAACATTTCTATTGGCGCCATCCGATACAGGGTCTTGGAAATCGGCAACGTTCCGGGTGCTAACGTAATGCAGAAGTCTATCTCTCTCTTCGGCGGAAGCCCTGAGATACTTTGGAACACATCTTCAAAGTCTTGAATAACGGGGATCTGGTTGATAGTAAGCTCCGTGCTTGAAGTCTTAATCGTGGCTAGGCAGCTCGTGATAAACATGTCGCTCAACGGTTGGCACTGAAATCTGATCTGCGGGCAACCAGGCGTCGAAAAGACAATGGTCCGACTAACACAATCCAGGTTAGCGCCATACTTAGTAAGCCAATCCATTCCTAGGATCACGTCGAACTCAGACATTGACAAGACTATCAAGTCTGCCGGAAGATTTCTATCCTCTAGTGTCAAGGGACAATCCTTGCACACCTTACCTAACTTAACGGATACTCCCAAGGGCGAAACAACATTAAGGGTCGGCTCAAGTGCTAGGGGTAGCAATCCCAAATCACGTACCATCTTAATAGCTATGAAAGAACGGGCGGCACCGGTATCAAACAAAGCTCTAACTTGACAGTGGAATAAAATGAGTGTACCTTCCAAGTTCTACTGTTCCTCAGCATCATACCATGCATTGTCAGGAATGATGGCATTCACCCTAACCTGTCCTTGCTGTCCTTGAGCAGGTGCCCCATAGTAGCCTCCACGTGGTGCTCGACAATCCTTGCTTATGTGACCAGGCTTGTTACAGTTGCGGCAGAGGAGGTCATTACGACGGTTGGTCTTGGGGGCTGTGCAATACCTTGCAATATGTCCGGGCACTCCACAGTTGAAACATCCATCAGTGTTTTGTCGCTGGGCGGCGGGCTGTGCCTGAGGTGGTCCTCGCTGTTGATTCTGTTGTCGAGGAAAATTAGCTTGGGGCTTCCTTGTCCCATCCCATGTGTGCTTGGTTCCCTGGTAGTTGTTGGTCTGGGGTCTCCATCCTTGATTGTTCCTCGATGATTGCGCGGAAAAGTTCCTTGGTTGGAAGGTCCTGGGTGGAGGTCGATACGCTTGTGGTCCTTGCACAGGGTAAGTATCCTTTTCCAAACTTGAAGCAAGATGGACAATCCCTTCAAATGACTGGCCCAGATGGCCTATCATCATGTGCCGGAGGTGTGGGTTGAGTCCTTGGTGGAATCGCTTGACCTTCTTGGCGGAGGTGTCTATCATATGCGGAGCGAAACGGGAAAGTCGCTCGAATTGTGTGGTATACTCCCTGACTGTCCAGTTTCCTTGGGTTAGACTCAGGAAATTCCTCTCTTGTTGGTCTCTTTCGTCCTCAGGGAAATACTTCTCGAGAAATCGAGTCTTGAATGCTTCCCAAGGTATTCTCCTTGCAGCGTCGATCCCAGTTGTGGCTCTCTCGGCCTCCCACCAGTCCGCAGCGGAGTAAGTCAGTTGAAATGCGGCTAGACGTCTCTTGTCAAGCTCACTGCACTCCAGGGTTTCGAAAATTAGCTCCAACTCTTGTATCCATTGCTCTACTTTCCAGGGCTCTGCCATGCCGTCGAACTTCTCGGGTCGTAGGCCACGAAATCGTTCCAACAGCTTATCGTCTGCCTGTCTTGGGGGAACAACGTGGTTGTTGCCTTTGTTATTGGTGGCATGGTTGTAGGTATCGCCGATGTGCTCCATCCGTTGCATGAAAGCTTCGAAGACTCCAGTTGGGTCCATACCCTCGGGAATGGGTGCTCCCAGTCGTGCTTGGTTCCTTGTGGGTCCCACCATAGTGATCCGTGTGAGGTGTACCTATGAAGGACCTAACGATTAGCGGACAATCTCCACGGGGAAATGACCATAATTAAATAACAGACAGCATAACATGAATCAAAAATCACAACCATAACATAATAATGAGACGATAACAGAAATAACCAAGAGAAATGATCTGCCATATATATATATACCCAAAAGATGTACAGCGGAGTACACAACAGATCATCTGTGTACCGCGTAGTACATGGTCCTATACAAGATCTAAACAAAAGGAAAGTTATACACAAGACCACTACTGGTGGCAACCTATACAAAAAGGCTACGGTTAATAGCTGTCTATACAAGCGTCAAAAGTAAGTGGACAACATGTCCTAAAGTCAAACGAAAAAAAGTCTAAGTCCTAAAGGTACTGGACTCAAAAGTTGTCCACATCGGATCCATAGATGGAAGCCTCGTCCTCTGGGGCAACCTCAGATAAAACATCATCCTCATCCATATCATCGTCATCCATCATGTCCTCATCCTCTATCACAACATCCTCAATCAGCTCGGGTCCATCATGCTCCACAATAGCTCCCAAATCCCCTGCATCAGCGGCCATGTCAGCCTGGGCTGCATCAAATGCGGCTGTAAGTGCCTCAGCCTGTACCATAGCCTCTGCCAACTCTAGTGCTCCAATGTCAAATCCATGGGGATGTGCCGCCATCTCTGCAGCCCACTCAACTGACAGCTGTGCTATAACTCCTCCTGGTAAGACTGGTACTACTGCATCATCACCTACGTCATCATCTGCGGCTACCTCATCCTCCCCTATCGGATAACCCTCTGCAACTACAATATCCACGCCAACTGGCACATCCATACCGGCTGGGTCCTCGGGGTCCTCCTCCTCCGGATCATACTCCGACTCCTCGTCATTGGTATCCTCGTCCTCCTCATCGCCATCCTCTGGCTCATCGTCGCCACCGCTCTCATCATCATCCTCCGGATCCTCATCTGCTGGGGGTGTATCAGCCATGTCCTCCTCCGGTGGGGGTGAAGGTGTCTGGGGTGGTGGCTCTGTCGGGGGTGGTGGAGGCGCTGTTCTAACCTATGCAAGTAGAACCTGGTACGAAGAACGGTCTCGTAACATCAGTAGAGAATCCTCCTCGATGCGTTTGAAGGTCTCCTTGCGGTAGATCATCTCCCGACGTATCACTTCTGGGTCCTGGGTCCCAAATCTCTGCTGCTCAATCCGCATGTCCCGCTCTGTCTCTGTAATAGCTCTCTGCCTAACCTTCCAGGCGTAGTACTGTGGATCTGCTGGCGCAATACTCCTCTCATACACATAGTGTCCTCCAAACTCGTCTGGAACGAACAGCGGCGGTGCCATGCTACCTGAAAAGGGACTACCTTAAGTCAGAACTAATCTTAATACTCATCTATAGAACCTCAAGGTTCTAGGACCAGATGGTGTGGGACAATCTGTGAGCGAAAAAGGTACAAAACCTAGGCTCTGATACCAAAAATCCTGTCACGCCCCAGAACGGCAAAGATAGAGAAAACTAAATTTCCTTTTTGGGTCCAAAGGCAGCGACAGGTGAAGTCACATGATTGTCCACACCACGCAGTACTAAGAAACAAGAGTAATAGTGTAACAAGAATGAAGTCTAGGTTCTAATCACAATGTAACATAAAGTCAACAGAAGTTACTAACTATTACACATCAGAGTCTCGAATCAAATATAAGACAGCGGAAGTACAAATGTCAAGGCAACATATGCCTAACTACAAAAGGGGGGTTCTAAAACGGTAAGGACAATTAGCTACAATTCTAGTCTAGTCTTCAATTGGCGTAGAGGTAGTCCTCGGCGTAGTAGTCTTCTTCGGTCTGACCTCCGTCGGGGAAATTCTCCACGGGGACTCCGTCACCGGCATAGTAGTCCTCTCCTGCAGGCCCTTCACCTGTATAGTCATAACCAGGGTGCGCTGGAACGTAGAAATGTCCAGCGGCATAAACGTCGTCAGCTTAATGAAAGTCGAGTGAGTTAAATACTAACAGGGTATCGATTATTGAAGTTATCACAAGTTATAAATCGTAACCAAAATTAGAATTCAGTAAGGGTAACTCCTTTAATCAAACCAATTATCCGATTACTAACGTCTTACTCATTTTAAGATCGACAACGCGTCCTGATAGGGGAACAGACTCGACAGTAGTTCAACTCTATAACACACCATTGCTCATCCACCGCTTTTAAGAACATATGCACAGTTCACCGCATGTCATAGACACCTTCGTCTGTCTACCGCTTTTAAGAACATATGATTAGATCATCTGGCTATCTTAGGGCAATTGGTCCGGTTCACCGCAAGTCATAGACACCTTCGTCTGTCTACCGCTTTTAAGAACATATGATCGACCAAAGCCCGCCCACGCAAATTTCCCGAATCTTAGCAAACCTACTTAAGTTCAACTCTATCACCGATACATGACAATCCCAATGTGGCCCAACTACTCTGAATGAAATGAGCGTTAACTCCAAAGGATTTACGACTATTCCGTTATCTAACATTATAAACATTATCTGTTAATCTTGTTGTTACTACGACCCTACGCTGCATTAACTCGTTATCATGTCTGTATTACAATAATAAAGCATGCTGGGAAAATACTGAATAGTAAATAAACAACTAAACAGTTATTATAAGAAAACAGTATTCTGAAGCTTCCAATCGATTGGTATAAAGGTTCAATCGATTGGTATAAAAGTAGCATCGATCGATTGGAAAGGGATTCAATCGATTGGCATAGAAGTAGTGTCAATCGATTGATAAAAGGTTCAATTGATTGGATCACAATCCATGCCAATCGATTGCACAAAATGTCAATCGATTGGGACCTGAAAGATGTCAATCGATTGGTAATAGTACCAATCGATTGATACTTCGTCTTCTTCACAGAGAAGACTGTCCAGCAACATATAAACGGGAATACATGGTTTCTGCATCTCTTCTTTATTTAAAACAAGCCCTAACATCAATGTAAGGCTACCAAGTGAGTTTAAAACTCACCTTAGGCGTTAAGGGCGTGTTTGGTTGTGTGTAATGAAGCTTGGAGCTTCAATGGTGGCTCCCTCCCTCTCTCTCTAGTTCTCGGTCTTCTCTCTTCTCCTTCTTCTTCTTTTCTTCTTCTTTCTGGTCTTCTTCTCTTCTTTCTTCTCAGTCCATCTGTGTGTGTGTGTATAAATATATGTATATATGTGTGTATATATATATATATGAGTGTATATATATAAAATACACACACAAAACTCTCCCTTTCACTCTCTCTGATTTCTGTAAACAGAAATCCGCCCAAAATGGGCTGGTATATATAGAGGGAAGGTGTTCACGTGGCCTCTCCCCAGCCAGAGCAAAAGGATCTGCCCAGCTGCCTCCAATCGATTGGCATAAGTGTCAATCGATTGATAAAAGGTTCAATCGATTGGTATAAAGGTTCAATCGATTGGTATCCAAAATAAGGCAATCGATTGGAAACTTGTCAATCGATTGGTATCCAAATTATACCAAGGGTAAGGCCAGGCTTAAACAAGTATTAAAAGAAGCATACAGGGTCTTACTCACATAATATATTACAAAAATACAGGGTATTACACAAACACACCTTTTGTTGGTCATTGATGAAAGTCCATTTTTGGCCTGCAAACCCTCTGATGTCATCAAGTAATAGCTCAAGAAACCAAACCCAAGAGGACTTGTTTTCACTTTCAATAATAGCATAGGCAAGTAGGTACATCTGGTCATTTGCATCCCTCCCAACAGCTGCTAACAATTGGCCCCCACATGGACCTTTTAGATGACTCCCATCCAGTCCAAAGATGGGTCTACAAACTTCTAGAAAACCCTTTTTACATGCATTAAAACACATGTAAAATCTCGGGAAAACATGCTCACTATCCTCAGTTACCCTCTCCACCTTTAACTTACATGTACTACCTGGATTAGTTCTTTATATCTCTGCACAATAGTCTCTCAGACTTGTATATTACTGAAGGTATGACCCCTCTACTTTTTCAACAGCCTTAGCCCTGCTCCTATATGCTTGACTTCTACTTATTCCAACCACATAGTCCTTTCTCACTTTCTCTTGAAACTTTTGCAACTTCATAGTAGGGTCAATTCTAAACTCGTCTACATATTTATTTACAAGCCACCTAGAGTTCACAATCCTTGAATTGTAAGTTCTAGAACATGTATGGATGTTAGTTAATGTCTTAACATGTTTTTTCCTTTTGCATTAGTGAGCCATGAACTCTCCAAGAACACCCATCACTGCATATTGCTGTCACACTATTCCACGCATTCTTGGTGAATCTTAAATTGTAGCCTCCATTAATAGCATACTCTTTCACATGTTCCTTAAATTCTTGGTTGGATATAAACTTCATTCCAACCTGGAGGTCCAATTTTCCTAGGTCAGTTTTAGTCTTAAATATAGGACATGAGTCCACTTCTCCATCACTGCCGCTTTGTAAGCTAATCAAATCATCTGAAGGCAAGTCAATCTCATTGTCCATTTCACCACCATCCTTCTTAGCAACTTGCTCACCAACTTGCTCCCTAGGCACTGTGTACCTTTCAAACAATACACATCACCATCACCATCATCACTACTTCTTTCAACAGTAGGATCATGCATCACAGTATCATCAGAATCTTCTCCTATTGAATCACCCTCACCTTCAACATGCACCTCCACCTCAACATAAGAAGGCATTTCCTTACCACCTAACTCTCTATGCCCCACAACCATCTTCAAATTGTAGATGTACACTATTTTCAAATGGAATATTATAAAATGTAACCCATAATAAATTCAAAGGAATAGGGGGGGACCACTACTCCATTAAATCGAACAATGGTCCCCTATTTTAAAAACAAGACCCCACTGCCACTACATTTGTTCCCCAAATAACTCTCAAACAAAGTGTATTTCATGATAAACAAACATCTAATGCCTACATCAGACTAAAGTAAGCACATTGAGGTGATTGCATGTAACAAAAAATAGCATAAATAAAGCAATGTTTACCGTTACTGTGATTTGGAGAACTTCGATTGCCAATGCAGAAATTGAAAACCCAATTAGACCCCTCACAACTCGTCGAAACCCTTGATTGCAGTTCTTCGAAGCTCCACTGAGTTTCTAACTTTCTTCCATTTTTGGTGCCAGGATTTGTTAGGCTAAATGGGTAAAAAAAGAGTAAAGGTGATATATCTCACGTGAGTTGATAGTAAAGAAGATTTGTGTGGGCCCCATGCTAGTTTTTCATCCATTTTACCTCACAGTGTTACCTATTGTCCTTATTTGAAACAATAATGAAACTATAGGGCCCAAAGTATTACAATCGAAAGTAGAGGGCCCAAAGTGAAACTTGGGTATAAGTACAGGGTACTAAAGTGTTTTTAAGCCTAATTTAAAAGTGATTTTAAACCATTTTTAGGTCAAGGCATCCAAATGGTTCTACAGGTATCCGGACGGTCTGACTCGAAATAGAATCTAAAAGGATAATTTTTTTATGGCAAATATCACATACATTCCTTGAGGATTGGCCTAACTCATACCTCTCTCCACGTTTCAGAAGTAACACTCACCTTCTCTGTCAGAGTTTGTTTGCTAATGGTGTTAATAGAATTAGTAAAATTTCTTTTTCACTCTTGCATACAAGGACAATTTTGGCCAAGATATATAGTCCTCACTTTCTCTCTCTTCCATTTCTCTGTTGCAAAACCAGGGGAGCTTCTCCATCGCAGTTTGTCCAACAACCACCATCTCAACTGACCGCCACCAGCAAGACCACCTTCATCACCCCCAATCTCTCTCTCTCTCTCTCTCTCTCTCTCTCTCTCTCTCTCTTACATACACAAAACCCAAAATCATCTAACGAAAACCCAAATTAAACAATTCATCAAGGCCCTACAAAGTTTGATTCCCTTATGATGGGATTTCAGCAAAATGGAAAACCTCAGGATTTGCAGCGAAATGACGAATCGTTTGTGTGATTGAGTGTGTGTGTGTGTGAGAGAGAGAGAGATTGATTGGGGATTTAAAGGCTACGTGTGATAAGATTTACGAATTTGAACTATCAAAACCAGTCAATCGGTTACAAATTGCTTAGAAGACAAAGAGGTTAGGGACTAGCATACCTCGATATTCTAGTCTTGAATAAGAATTTGGGGACTTACTTTTACATTGTAATATGGGATTGTTTAAAAATTATCCATGGCTCAAAACTAGGACTGAGCATAAAAACCCAAAAACCAAACAACCCGAACCGATCTAGTGGCAATTTGTCAGTTTTCATGGGTGGTGGTTCGAGTCTCGGGAATGGTGTCTCAAGAACTGACACTTTCGGCTTGGTAGTCAGGTTGTCATACCCCAAGCACCAAAATTAGGGGAGAGTGAGGATTTCTAATTTTTGATCCGTGGATACATGACTAGTTGAAATCTCTGATTGTCCACATAAATTGAAAATAAGCTAGGGGAGGCATTAAAATTTAAAACTTTAAATAAATTTTATCTAGTACAGACAAGGTTCAAAACATCATTGTCTTAGGTACTAATGCCAATACATAATACAAAATAAAACTAGAGAGATTGGTGGTTGCAAAAGAACTTAAAACATAAAGCCTTCTAACGAGCATAACTCTTGGGTTCTCTTCTTCTTCTTCATAATTACGACACCATACTTTGGGAAAGCTGGACAAAAATGGTTAGGGTATAAAACACCATCAACTTGTGAAAGTCGAGCGGATACAAAAATTCACAATAATACTAGTACAAGTGGTAAAATAGTTTTAGAAATCCTTTTGAAAATATTCTACAAGATGAAGTGATATTATGAAGAAATATATTTTGAAAGATCTATTCTTGTAAACATAATCAGAATTATTATCAATCACGAAGAATGCTTAATGTATGGCTACTTATGACTCTAGATTCGACTCTTGGACTTTGGGTCCATTTAACTATATACTCATCTCACACCATTGATGTAACATCCTTTTTATTCAGTATTTCATTACTTGAAATAGCGTACCTTTAAGGCCGCTTGATTAGTATATCATCGAACCTTTTCGACCTCTTGGTCCCCACGAGAGCCAAGATAGCATCGTACCATTTCGGCTGACTAAAATCGCTAATATTTGATTAACCATTTCTCCAGTTACACCACAATCCCATTCTTTATATAAGGACCTTCGCGGTCGACACCAAACGACTCTATTTGAGTTTCTAACACAACGTCTCTCAACACATGTATGTGCAAAGTCTACAAATACTCCAGTTTGACTTACAAAATTACTACTACAAGCAACAGTGCATCATAACATACTTTACAATGTTTTGGAATAACAAAAACGAGGT
Source organism: Hydrangea macrophylla (assembly GCA_033977485.1). Lineage (NCBI taxonomy): Eukaryota > Viridiplantae > Streptophyta > Magnoliopsida > Cornales > Hydrangeaceae > Hydrangea > Hydrangea macrophylla. The sequence continues at coordinate 2,199,123 of CM066990.1, read as the reverse complement.
TACAACAGCTTAACCGGGCTCGAAATTACTTAAAATAGAAATCTACAGAAACTGCTACAAAGGATCGATCTTGGGTAGGATCAATCCCATATAAGATCGATCTTACTCTCTGTATTTTAAAACTTGTTTTTAATCACTTTGTAAAAATAATATGGCTAAGTTTCCAACATATAAAACATTTCTTTTGTCTTTTGCTATCCGAAAGTTCCATTTCCAACTCTTTTGAAATCCTTTTAGAAGTTATAAAGCATGGTACTACTCTTAAATCACAATGTACAAGTCACATAGAAAAATCTAACATTAACAAATCTAATATATAAGGGACCTTAACATCTTATACCAACATACCCATGTCATATAAATGTAGGATTTATATTACGAAAAATTAAATCTTATACGCAGCGGAAAATTAAGTTTCAAAACTTATTGGTAACCCAGATCTACTACTTGTCAATTCCATAAATGCGTAAGGATGAGAGTGATAGGATCATTACCTTACAGTCTTGAACCCAATTCTGATTTTCTTCTTCCTTTAGTGTGTAGCAACTCCCTCTAGGTGATCTTTACCCTTATGTCTCCTTGAATGCTCCCGGATAGACTAAGGTTGGTGGAAACCCTAATAGAAAGGATAAGAAGGTTTAAAAACCCTAAACAGTTTCTGCAGTTCTCTAATATTAAAATGACGATCAACTTTTTTCTGTACATAGCTGTCCAATGTATAGATTTTCAAACCAACTTCAGGGTTCAATCGATCAAAACTCTTTTGATCGATCGAACTGATTTGCCTTCAATCGATCGAACTAACATCCTCATATGCCTCTCCAAGAATTCTTGCGGAGCTAAGAGTGGGACCTTCTAGGCTCTTTATTGTTGGCTCAAACCAATTGTTAATTCCCATAATTAAACTCTTTGATCAGCAAATTAACTAATTGATCAATTAACGTTTACTCCACTATAAAATGATAACTGCACTCCAACGTAAAAGAACATATCCAAAGCAATAACTAGACTTGTATGGTGTACTAATGTCCCTCTACCATTAGCATTCATTATCATATTCAGATAGTCAGATAATTGTTATTGTCAACCTGAATGATGATTGCATCTTCCATTCCTTAAGTTTCATTCATCTCTCATGATTATCAAATATGTTGATAACTACTTATCAACAAGACTATAGTTCTCAGTAAACAACTTGGTGACATTCTTATGGGAATGCTTACATCGGTCACCGTGAGATTTCTCATTTTGTTGTGAGCATCCTTACTTTGATTATCATGAATTTTCCCGATTATCGATCTTTGTGAGCCCTCTCACCTCTTAGTTGTTATCGAGGGCCCTGTGTCCAATCCATTTGCCAGCACACTTTTTCCAAAATTCAAGAAGTTTGCCCCGAGACCCAGAGTTTCCCAAGCCTTGATGTCCTTATCCAAGTCAGCCACCACATCACAGTCGTAAACACTAGCATAACACCAGCCCACTCAGAGTGGCACAACTCACCGCACATGCTCATGTTAAGATCAAAACACTAGACATGATAGGACCCAAGACGCAACTCATATCATGTCCATGCATGTCATAGCATAGCATCCGCCGGTTCTAACGATGCATTTGCATTTTTTTTCCCTTGTTCTCCTGCACTACGTTCTGGTCTGATTCCCCTTGGGATACGTAGGCAGCTCATGTAGGGCGCGACCAGCACTAACCACAACATCATGTTTTCATCATTGCATCCTCTGAGATGCTTTCATCCTAAATCTATAACCTCCAAAAAGACTTGTCTCTTCGAAGCTTTGGCAATCGCTTGCGACATGCGTTGCCTCACAAGTTCATGCCAAAGAGGGGCAAACTGTAGACACTCCATTTTGTCGGCTACCAGATTTAGGAGACCCATAGCTTGGTGGTTCACAATAATCAAAATGATTCAAAAAGGGACTCTTGGAAGTTAATTCTATCTCTCAAAATGCTCAAAAAGTGGTGCAAATGACCAAAATACCCTTGAAAGCCCAAACACTCCCAGATTTGGACCGAAGGTTCTGGAAACATGCTATGTCGTAAGTAAAGCCATGAAATGAGTTTTCAAGCAAAATGGAATGAAATCGTTAGCTCCCAGAGACCCCAGGAAGTCCCAGAAATTCCCGGAAAGTCCCTGTTGACTAGTTTGACTAAGGTTTGACCAGGTTTGACCAAGGTTTGACCAAAATCGTCCAAATTCGCCGAAAAGTTCTGAGATCATTCTAGATCATGTGAAAAGTACTAAAATGAGTTTTAAAATAAAATCAGACGAAAACGTCAGCTCCAGGGAGCTCCCGGAGGTTCCTAAAACTTCCCAGAATCCCAGATTTGACCGATTTGACCTAAAATTGACTTTGAAACCGGGGTACCATATCATTTTTCAAACATTTTTCATGAATACTAGAGGTCAATAGCTTTCCAACGGTATATCGCACATAATTCTTGGATTTAAAACGAATTTATTATGAATTTCCGAAGGTGAAAAAGCCGATCAAATCGGCTTTTATCGTCGAATACCGCAAAACTTTTAAAGTGGCCTATCTCTAAATTATTTTATATATAAATTAGACTACATTACCTTTCCAACGGTATATCACAACATCAGTTTGGAGTTCATACTCATTTTCTGTGAATTTCGGACGAAATAGGGCCTTTTCGCGAATACCGGAACCTCTGGGGGCCTAAATAGAATTATCTGGACATCAGAGGAGAAGTGCCGCCGCGGCACTCTCCTCCAGGATAGTCCATTTTTTCAATTTCTTTTGGGGACTCAAATTGATTAATTAGAAACCAAAACGACATAGTTCTATGTTAACAGATGTTTGGGACCAATGGGAACACTTCTTAAACCCCCAAAACCACCCCAAATTGGCCTATATAAACCCTCCTTGACTTTTCATTTTGGGGGTGCAAATACAAAGCTTAGAGAAGTGATAGAGAGAAAAGTTGTAGAAGATAAGGTTAGGAGAGTGAAAGTGAGCTTCTTTCTTTGATTTTCAACTAAAAAGTGAGTTCTAAACTTTGTTTTCTAATTCATTACTCCCACTTACTTCACATTCAATACACCCAACAACCATTTTAGTGAGCATTTGTGAGATAGAAAACTTCTTCCATGTCTAAAGTCACCATATATGAGTGAAACACCAAGCTATAAGTCCAAAATCATCATGAATATCATATATGGATTACTTACTTGCTTGTTTACATAATGCTTATCCCTCCTTAATCCCATTTCTTTTTTATTTTCTTTATTTACCTACTAGTCTATCATCATCTAGATAATGAATTGAAGTTTGAGGTGAGTGAATCCTTATGGATAGTAGCTCTTGACCTCAAAAACATGTTTGATAGATGATGATTTCAACTTCAATACACTCCTATGTATTCTTGAAGTTGTCTTCAAAAATGAAAACAATGTCTCAAACAATCTTGGAGGTTCTTGATATGGGTTCAAATGTTGATATTTCAAGTGGTCATAATCTCCATTTAAGTGCTGAAAGTATACTTTTAAAACCTCTATTTCAAAACCCCTCTTAAACCCCTCATTTTGATTTCAAAGAATAAAACCTTAGTTCTTCCCAAAATCTTCAAAATAGTGAACAATCTGAGTTCAAAGATTTCTCTAGGACTCAATACTCAAAGTATTAACATGAGACCACTTGAAAAGTCTTCTTAACTTATTAGAGAACACCCATGATTTTTGGTTTGACTTGAAAATACTTGGAAGTGGTCCATTTGGACCCAAACATTCTCTCCAGATATTTTGTTTTTACTGTCACAACAGTTTGGTTGATTTTCAACTTGTCTTTCATAAAACTTTTCCGAAACGTGTGGTCCCAAAAAAAATTTCCCTTAAACTTCAGTGTCTTAGGAAACTTTCTGTATAATATGGGCCTCTAGATCTCTTGCTTTCATTTTCTAAGAGTTTTCAACATTTCAGTCAACAGTACAAACTCTGTTTCTGAGTAACCTCTATTGTTTATATGATTTCTCTCATTCTGTAATAGTTACTGAGAATTGGATTTTTGATATGTGTTCTAGACACAATAAGGATGATCTCCATAAACAATCATGCATTGAAAACATTTCTAATACCACTTTTCAATTTCCACAAAATCAAGTCACTATTCTATCCACTATTCATAGCAAGCATTCTTTTACTTTCATTCTTTGATTGATGCTTACATGCACTCCAAATTTGTTCATATCTTAGGAAGTAGTCCATACTACATTTGTACATATCCTATGATGATTTTGTCTATGCATTCATTCATCTTTTTAGACTTTTAAGTCACTTTAGAAAGTCCATGTACACAAACACACAACAACCTTTGCACATTCTAGGATCATACATTGTATTCATGCAAGATTTGGAGTTTTCGTGACTCCTAATCTAAGAATATTATAAGGAATGATCTTGATCACACATTCATGCTTCCCCTCGATCTAATCTTCCTTTCTCATTCATCCCGGGGATTGAGAAATCTTCTTTTCTCAAAGATTAACATGCATCATTCCAGCTTGCTAGGCATATTTTGATTTATTCGATTATTTGTTTCAAGAATGAATCATGTCCCCTCTTAGATTAGGAAAACTTGATTACTTGATACGTGATTAGACAATTTTCCCTAGGTTTGTTTGTGTGATCTTTCACCTTTGCATTGTGTGATATTTGGCTTAGATCTTTTGAATGATATCTTATCTTTCGATCTTCCATTTCAAAATTCTTGTGTGATGTAATATAATATCATAGTATTATTTTTCAAACCAAACATAGTATAAGATGATTATTTGGATGCTAATTGAGGCTCTTCGAAAGACGGGGCGAGTTGAGGGTGTTTTAGTCGCAACAAAGGCTCCTTCCTCTCTCGTACCAAAACCTGAGCCAAATTCTTTGGTTATGAAGGGCTTGTGCCCTTTATCCGTTTGGGTGAGTCAAAATCAGGTTTCTTGGTTCCTTAAAGACCAAGTGGCGACTCTGCATCTATTTTCAATAGACCTTTTTCTTTTCTCTTTCAAAACAATCTCAAACCAAAATGAAAGAGTGGACGACCGATTCTGCGTGTCCACAGACACGCATTACGATGTTTACACATAGATCGAGGTAGACCCCACTTACTAGACACATGAAAAAATCTTAAACCTCATTTAATCACATTTTAACACTTATCCTACTACATACCATTAACCTCCCAACATTGGACACTTGTCCTACTTACTCCTACTATATACATACATTGTTTCTCTCTTTTTAGGAGCAAAAACCATAAAACACAGATTTTCCCACTAACTTAGAGAGAGTTTAGGGAGGGAGAAGAAGAAGAAGATGTAGATGATGAAGGTCTAGCCCAAATCCATCAATGTATGTGTCATTTTTGTGATCTACACCATCAAATACCCCCATATACACCCCCACTTCACCAAAGGAAGATAAGTTACTGTGAAAGGAAGCTAAATAGTCCATAATCAAGCCCTAATTGCAAGGAATTGGAAGAGGAGAGGAAAAGATCACCATTGGAGGCATTTCAAGCTTTTCTTTCCATTTTCCTCCATTTTCTCAACACCCAAACAAGCCTTAACCCCTAGGTGAGTTTAGAACTTAATAATATATGTATATATATGTTTAGATTATGTTTTGGGAATTGGAATGAAAATCAAAGATTAAAAAAAAAACATACAATATGCCAGGATTAATTTCACTTACTGACTTAATTGGTATGATTTATTTGAGCATGATAAATTGCTTTATAGACCAAATTCAAAAATAGAAGATTATAGCATTTGGATTATCTTTATGTAAAAAAAAATCTTGCTTCATTTGGATTTTTGAGCTTCTCAAATCATTCATTTTATTTAGACATTTCTTATATTTTTGGACTGCTCTATCCGAGATTTATAGCACTGCGTTGTACGTGCATTTCACCTATGAAGTAGTGATTTTTAGACCAGGCTATAGAAGAATTATTTGTAGTTAAATGGGTTAGTTTTCCTCGTAAAAAATTGAGAAGGTTGTGAGATCTCAATGTTGGGTTTATGCCCTCAAACCATTACTTTATGTATGAGACATTAGCATTATAATATATGGATATCAGCTTTACATTTCATTGTGTATGTTTCTTTCATGAGATGATTGTTTTGTCCTTAAGTATCATAGTAAGCAATTCGTGTGTGTATGAGATACACACAAGTGAGATACGAATTACTATTCTTTGATACTTAGAATATGTCACAGTGGATGATGAGACTGGATACCTCATCAGGTCTACACTGTAGCATAATTAACTACCATTGGATGGAGTGATTAATCTCAATCACTAGAGTGTAGCTCTTAGTTGATATGCTAGTGCTTATAGTGCATTGATGGACCTGAGCTTTCCTATTGACGCTTAAGGCTGTCAACAGTCAATAGGAACTCATAACTTGTATAAGGTACGTGTTCTCAATCTTGAGATGATTATGAACACAGACTATGGATATGGCTGCTTTGACTTACCAATCAGTGAGGTCTATAGAAGATCAACACCTGGGTATCTTGGGTATGTCATGTCCATAGGGTTGTGAACATATATTGTCAAGATAGAATCTACCCTCTGATACAGAGTAAGCATTCCCTTGAAAATGTCACCAAGTTGATTACTGAGTACTGCAGTCTTGTTGATAAGAGTTATCAACATGTTTGGTAATCATGAGTAGTGAATGGGACTCAAGGAATACAAGAAGTAATCATGATTCAGGTTGACAGTAACAGTTATCCGACTACCTGAATATGATTACGAATGCTGACGGTAGAGGGACATTAGTACACCATACAAGTCTAGTTATCGCTTCGGATATGTTCTTTTGCGTTGGAGTTCAGTTATCGTTTTATAGTGGAATAAACGTTAACTGACCAGTTAGTTAGTTTACTGATCAAAGAGTTTGGTCATGGTAATTAACAAACTGGTCTGAGCCAACAATAAAGAGCCTAAGAGGTCCCACTCTTAGCTCCGCTAGGATGCTTGGAAAGACACTTGAGGAAGCTGTTAATACAGGTTCGATCGATCGAAGTATGTTTGATCGATTGAAGTCATCAGGTTCAATCGATCGAGCATGGTTCGATCGATCGAAGTCTAGGTCGGTTCTGGAAATCTATAAATAGGGCAGCTGCGTTCTGGAAGTGAGTGATCGTCGTTTTTATACGCAGAAGCTGCAGAAACTATCATAGTCTTCCCAAAACCTTCCTATCCTCTGTATTAGGGTTCCCACCAACCCTAGTCTTTCCGGCAGGCATCCGCAGGAGTCATAAGAGTGAAGATCATCTAGTGGAGGCTGCTGGAAGTTAAAGTTTCAGAATTGGGTTCAAGACACTAAGGTATAATTCTTGCACCCCCTTGTACGCATCTATGGAATTGACGAGTAGTAGATCCTGGAATACCAAAAGTTTTATAACTTAACCTATTTCCGCTGCGCGTTTAAACTCTAACTTTAAACCACTTTTTCCTACAATTGGTATCAGAGCCACGCTCGTTTGGATCTATAAATGCGTTTTTGGAACCCTAGTTTTGATTTGAATGTTGATTTTAGAACTGTTTTCGAAACTGCATCGTCACAGATCTGATTCTGCAGTGTTATCGCAGCAGAATATAAAACTGTGATTGCATAGGATGCAAGGTGGGTTCGATCGATCGAACTTGTTTCGATCGATCGAACATTCTGTTCTCAATCGATCGAACAGTCTTTGATCGATCGAACCTTCTGGTATTCGATCGATCGAACAAAGTTCGATCGATCGAGATAGATACTTTGTCAGGTTCTCTGTTTCACAGTTTTAAAGTGTTTTGAAATTAAAAACTTTAATTTTAAAATATTCTGTAAAATTTTTAAATCATTCTGTGAAACAGAATGTTCAAGCAATTGAACAGTGTTCAATCGATCGAAGGTTCGAGCGATCGAACGGTCTTCGATCGATCGAACTGTGACAGAGAAGTAAGATGCTGTTTTAAGTTCTAATTCAGTATGTAAAGTGTTTATATACTGTGTGAATCAATTAAGTGTTTCAATAGTTACATATATTTGTTATGTATGTGTGGATGTGTGTACGACTAACCCTTTTGCAGCAAAATTAGTCGCTATCTCCCATGGCACCAAGTCGTTTAAATATTTATATTTAAATTGTTTGAGATTGGTGCATGTTGTAATTTATTAATGGTTTGGTTTTAAGGCGTATGTAAAGGGCGCTGCGGCTTCAATCCTACGAAAAGGAAAGTCGCACCGGTTTCCCTAGCCTTTTATTTCTTTTTTGCTATTTTTTTTCTAGATAAATTGTAAGCTTCAAAAGAAGCATAAGTCCAATGTAATAGAATTAGAAATTCCATGAAGATGGAGCAAGGAGGTGACCAAACCAAGAAGGTGTTCTTTGGAAATAGAGCCATGGGAGATAGAGGCATTGTTTGAATGCCTATATTTCATTTTAGTTTTGTTTTATGTGCTTGTTTTGTGATTGGCGTATAATACATTGTTGCATGCACTTAAAACAAGTTTTCTAAAATAAAATTCAAAAACCGTTTTCAACACATTAGTAAACATTGGATGTTTATGGGTAGTGTGTGGAAACATTTTTCAAAAGCAAAATCCTTAATTTACTAAATCTAGTGGGAGAGGGTCTTATCAAATAACACCCACGATCTTCCATTAACGGTTCATTGTAAGATGAGTAGTGTATTCTGTGTCACCTCGCCAGGGGTGATCATTCCATACGGAGGGTACACTGCTCATTGGTTACTAGATGTGAACTTCCTATGGATAGGATCAATCAGACGTGTTAGAGGGTGACCACCACACGGAGGCGCTACTTGAGACGGTTGTGATTGGATCCTAGTTAATGGTACACACTAGCTAAGCTATGGATAAGGGATCCCACACGGGGCATTATTCAGAAACTTAGAGATCAAATAGGTTCGGGAGTCATGGCTATTTTGCAAGAGTTGCATAGCGGATAAGTCATGATAAATCGAAAGATCGAACATTGACCACCACACGGAGGCTTTATTCTTTCGTTTCGATATTCCGGCGACTTTGTTTTTAAATAAGAGTTTTAAGGGTTCTTTTATTTCAAACTGTCAATTCTGATATCCATATTTATTTTGTTTGTTTTGATTTTCAGTAATCATAATGTCTGGATCTGCATTTAGTCCACTTGCAACCATACTCACTCAAAACAAGTTAACTGGAAATAACTACACTGAATGGAAACGTAACCTTGACATCGTTTTAACTGCGGAGGATCACATATATGTCCTCACCACCCCAAGCCCTGAAGAACCCGCGGCAAATGCTTCGGCAGCTGCCAGACGCGAGTTCGACAAATGGAAGAAGTCGAATGGAATGGCCCGTTGTTACATTCTGGCCTCAATGGCTGGTGTGTTACAACACCAATTCCAATCGAACGATTCTGCCAGTGACATTATCACATCCCTGAAAAAGATGTTTGGGGAGCATGGCAGGCCTGCCAGACAGGTAGCCATGCAGAAGATAATGAGTGCAAAGATGTCGGAAGGTACTCCAGTCAAAGAACATGTTTTAAAAATGATTGGTTATTTAAACGAACTGGAGACCTTGGGAGCCAACATCGATGCACAGACCCAAGTTGATATGATCCTCAACTCGCTGTCGCCATCATTCGCTCAATTCAAACTTAACTATAATATGAATCAAATGGATTTTTCAATGAGCGAATTAATGAGTTCTTTACTGGCAGCAGAAGGGGTGATCAAACCTGGGGGCAGCGTTTTAAACGTTGAGAAAAGCGCTTCTTCTTCCCGATCTACACCCAAAAGTAAGAAAGGAAAGAAGAAGGCTGGCACTGGTGGTTCAAGTGTTGGACCGGTCCCTAAGATTGTAAAAACTAAGGGAAAAGGTAAGGGCAAAGGGAAGGTGGGTGGCCAAGGCAAAGGAAAGTGTTTCCAATGCGGTGAGAAGGGCCACTCGAAGAGGAACTGTCCAGAATTCTTAGCTACAAGAGTTCAAGGTATGATTGAATCACATGTGATTGAAGTAAGTTTTATTACGGATACTTCAAACACTTGGTGCATTGATTCTGGTGCGACTAACCATATCTGTAATTCATTGTAGGGGTTCAGATCAACCAGGAAATGCAGTGATGGGGAGATCGTACTTACTCTAGGTTCTAGCGCAACCGTATCTGCGGTTGCTATAGGAGTCGTAGTTTTAGAATTTTCAGACAATAAAGTTTTGATTTTATCAGATGTACTTTACGTCCCTTTAATGAGACGTAATTTAATTTCAGTTTCTAATTTAACGAATAATGGTTATTCCTTTCATTTTGGAACTGAAGTTGTCATTAAAAGAAGCAGTTCTTTTATATGTTCTGGTGTTAAATCAAATGGTTTGTATGTGATTACTCCCAATATTTCAAAAGATTCTTGTTTGGAACTTAATAACTCAGTGGTAACTTTACCATCTAAAAGAAAGGGACCTTCCACTAATCCAACAAGGCTTTGGCATATGAGGCTTGGCCATATCAATCTGAATAGGATTGGCAGACTAGTCAAAGAAGGGGTCTTAGGCTATTTGGTTCTCGAACCAATGGAAGTCTGCGAGTCTTGTTTGGAGGGTAAGATGATCAAAAGGCCCTTTCCTGCAAAGGGCAACAGGACCAATGCATTGTTGGAATTAGTTCATACTGATGTGTGTGGACCAATAAATATTAGAGCAAGGGGTGGTTATGAGTATTTCATAACATTTACCGATGACCACTCTAGGTATGGATATGTGTACCTAATGCAGCACAAGTTTGAAGCCTTTGAAAAGTTCAAAGAGTTTAGGGCTGAAGTGGAGAAGCAATCGGGCACACATATCAAGGCCATTCGATCTGATCGAGGTGGCGAGTACCTCTCTAATGAGTTTATTGATCAACTCGTACAGAATGGGATTCTGTCATAGTTGACTGCACCTGGTACGCCTCAGCAGAACGGTGTAGCGGAGAGAAGGAATCGGACTCTTTTAGACATGACTAGGTCGATGATGAGTTATTCAGAGTTGCCATTATTCCTTTGGGGTTATGCTTTGGAAACCGCTGCATACATACTAAATCTAGTACCAAGCAAATCTGTTCCCAGGACACCACGAGAGATGTGGATTGGGCGCAAGCCTTCTTTGCAACATCTCCGGATATGGGGGTGTCCGGCACATGTGCTCAAAGGAAAGATGAGCAAGTTGGATTCTAGATCGGAAGTATGTTACTTTGTAGGGTATCCAAAGGGTACTTATGGATGGTATTTTTATGATCCAAGAGAACAGAAAGTGTTTGTTAGTACAAATGTTGTTTTCTTGGAGGATGATTATATCATGAACCATAAACCTAAGGGAAGGATAGATCTTAGAGAGATAGAAGGAGAGCCCTCAGTTCAACCCGTAGTTGATAACGATGAAAATCAAGAAAATACCACTTCTTCACCCATTTCCGCACTGGTACCTCGTCGTAGTGGGAGGATTATCAGCCAGCCTGATAGATACATGTTCTTAGGAGAAGTTTTTGAAGCTGTCTCCATAGAATCTGAATCTGATCCTACCACTTACGAAGAGGCAATGGCTGATGTTGATTCAGCTCATTGGATTAAAGCTATGAAGGCTGAATTGGAATCTATGGATTCCAATCAGGTCTGGGATCTTGTAGAACTTCCAGCCAATATTAAACCCATTGGCTGCAAGTGGGTCTATAAGAGGAAAAGAGGATCTGATGGAAAGGTTGAGACCTTTAAGGCAAGGCTTGTGGCGAAAGGCTATACTCAGAGGGAGGGCATTGACTATGAGGAAACCTTCTCGCCGGTAGTCATGCTCAAGTCCATCAGAATACTCTTATCTATTGCTGCATGCCTAGATTTTGAAATCTGGCAGATGGACGTCAAGACTGCATTCTTGAATGGCAATCTTGAGGAGGACATCTATATGCAACAACCAGAAGGGTTCATAGCTGGTCGGAAAGATAACTTGGTATGCAAGTTGCAAAAGTCCATTTATGGGCTTAAGCAGGCATCCAGAAGTTGGAACATTTGATTTGACCAAGCGGTCAAGTCGTTTGGTTTCATACAGAATCTGGATGAGCCTTGTGTATACAAGAAATGTGAAGGGAAAGTAGTGGCTTTTCTTGTGCTTTACGTTGACGACATTCTACTCATTGGGAATGATGTAGCGGCGCTGTCAACGGTCAAGGTTTGGCTAGCTAGTACTTTCGATATGAAGGATCTAGGAGAGGCGAGCTATATTCTTGGGATAAAGCTCTTTCGGGATCGCAAGCGAAAGATAATGGGATTATCTCAAGCTGGTTATATCGAGAAAGTGCTAACTAGGTTTTCAATGGATAATTCGAAGAAAGGTTTGTTACCTTTCAGGCATGGTTTAGCGTTCTCCAAGGACCAGTGTCCAAAGACACAAGAGGAGAGGAATCGCATGGCAGGAATTCCCTATGCCTCGGCAGTGGGAAGTCTCATGTATGCGATGTTATGCACTAGACCAGATATCTGCTTTGCCGTTGGCATGGTTAGCAGGTATCAATCGAATCCTGGTCCAGAGCACTGGACAGCCGTTAAGCACATTCTTAAGTACTTGAGAAGAACTAAAGATTACATGCTTATGTACGGCGGTAGTGAGTTAATTCCAGTAGGATACACTGACTCGGACTTTATGTCAGATAAAGATTCGAGAAAGTCGACATCCGGACATCTCTTTACCTTGGGAGGTGGTGCTGTTAGTTGGAGGAGCATTAAGCAGAAATGCATTGCAGACTCAACTACAGAAGCTGAGTATGTGGCTGCTTGTGAAGCCGCAAAGGAAGCTGTTTGGCTCAAGAAGTTCCTCATGGAACTCGAGGTGGTACCAGCGTCGCTGTCGCCTATTACGCTTTATTGTGATAATAGTGGGGCAGTGGCTCAGTCCAAGGAGCCAAGGAACCACGGAAAGGGAAAGCACGTAGAGCGGAAATATCATCTTATTCGAGATATTGTTCAACGTGGAGATGTGACTGTCACCAAGATTGCCACCGCTGACAATCTTGCTGATCCGTTTACAAAGGCCTTACCACAGAAGGTCTTTGATCATCATCTAGATAGTCTAGGTCTTAGATGTAGTTCTGAATGGTTGTGAGTGCAAGTGGGAGTTTGTTGGGTTTATGCCCTCAAACCATTACTTTATGTATGAGACATTAGCATTATAATATATGGATATCAGCTTTACATTTCATTGTGTATGTTTCTTTCATGAGATGATTGTTTTGTCCTTAAGTATCATAGTAAGCAATTCGTGTGTGTATGAGATACACACAAGTGAGATACGAATTACTATTCTTTGATACTTAGAATATGTCACAGTGGATGATGAGACTGGATACCTCATCAGGTCTACACTGTAGCATAATTAACTATCATTGGATGGAGTGATTAATCTCAATCACTAGAGTGTAGCTCTTAGTTGATATGCTAGTGCTTATAGTGCATTGATGGACCTGAGCTTTCCTATTGACGCTTAAGGCTGTCAACAGTCAATAGGAACTCATAACTTGTATAAGGTACGTGTTCTCAATCTTGAGATGATTATGAACACAGACTATGGATATGGCTGCTTTGACTTACCAATCAGTGAGGTCTATAGAAGATCAACACCTGGGTATCTTGGGTATGTCATGTCCATAGGGTTGTGAACATATATTGTCAAGATAGAATCTACCCTCTGATACAGAGTAAGCATTCCCTTGAGAATGTCACCAAGTTGATTACTGAGTACTGCAGTCTTGTTGATAAGAGTTATCAACATGTTTGGTAATCATGAGTAGTGAATGGGACTCAAGGAATACAAGAAGTAATCATGATTTAGGTTGACAGTAACAGTTATCCGACTACCTGAATATGATTACGAATGCTGACGGTAGAGGGACATTAGTACACCTTACAAGTCTAGTTATCGCTTCGGATATGTTCTTTTGCGTTGGAGTTCAGTTATCGTTTTATAGTGGAATAAACGTTAACTGACCAGTTAGTTAGTTTACTGATCAAAGAGTTTGGTCATGGTAATTAACAAACTGGTCTGAGCCAACAATAAAGAGCCTAGGAGGTCCTACTCTTAGCTCCGCTAGGATGCTTGGAAAGACACTTGAGGAAGCTGTTAAGACAGGTTCGATCGATCGAAGTATGTTCGATCGATTGAAGTCATCAGGTTCGATCGATCGAAGGTTCGATCGATCGAAGTCACTTCGATCGATCGAAGTCTAGGTCGGTTCTGGAAATCTATAAATAGGGCAGCTGCGTTCTGGAAGTGAGTGATCGTCGTTTTTATACGCAGAAGCTGCAGAAACTATCATAGTCTTCCCAAAACCTTCCTATCCTCTGTATTAGGGTTCCCACCAACCCTAGTCTTTCCGGCAGGCATCCGCAGGAGTCATAAGGGTGAAGATCATCTAGTGGAGGCTGCTGGAAGTTAAAGTTTCAGAATTGGGTTCAAGACACTAAGGTATAATTCTTGCACCCCCTTGTACGCATCTATGGAATTGACGAGTAGTAGATCCTGGAATACCAAAAGTTTTATAACTTAACCTATTTCCGCTGCGCGTTTAAACTCTAACTTTAAACCACTTTTTCCTACACTCAAGCTATCAGAAAAGCTATTTTTACTAAACTACATTTTGATGAAAATTTCAGTTTCCCATATTTTAAGATTTGTCTTGCACATTGCATTTAGAATTGGTAAATTGATTTTTGGGCCTAATGTAAAACTAAGAAGTTATATATATATGTGTGTGAGTTATCCTTTTATGCAAAAATACTCAATAAGTTATGAAGTCTTTAGCTACGAGAAACTTTCTTTTAACTAGTGGCTGTCCAGATGAATGTTTTTTTTAAATAAATGCTTCCGCTAGTTATCATTATCTTGTTTATATCATATGCGTTTGATGAGCTGCGTTGGTTACGTTTCTACTATAATTAGTATGAATGATGTAGGATGAGTTAGAAACATGCCATAAAGACTTAATACATATTCGTGAAATGGTTAGTAAGTTAAGACGATAGCTAACATGACGTAATTATCGTAACTTAGTGTTGACCTTAATGCAGTTTGATAATAAGACGATTCGCACAAATGGATCTTAAAACGTAAAGAACAAGCGGTGGATAGATGTGTAAGATAATGGCAAACCATTCAATAGTGGATTTTATGCAAATAGGAGACATTGATCTTTCTTCTAGTCATTTGACTTCCGGTTAAAGTTGATTCGTGGACCTTGGTGTCGTGTTCGGGTATTTCTTGCAGAGTCAGCCTTTCAGTGATCTTTATGGGGTCGATTGTGAGGTATGATTTGTATCCTTGATCAGAGAATCATCAGCAACATGTTCTATCAAGTGATTGTTTATGTATGTTTTGCATCCTTAATCTGTGGATCGTCCATAATGTGTTCGGTCGAATAGTCGGCCTAAGGATCGTTAGCGACGTGTGCGATTGAGCAATAGCTATAGTGTGTTCCTCTTCTTGATCTATGGATCGTCCATGACGTGTTCGGTCAGGTGATTGACTTGAGGATCGTTAGTGACGTGTGTGATCAAGCGATTCATTGCTGAGTGTTGTTCTTTCTTGACCGTGGATCGTCGTTGATGTTTGCGGTCGACCTGTCATTGATGTATGTTGAGATTGTGTTTAATATATTGAGAGTTGGAGATCTATTTTTTCTTTTCCCTGGATGTGTCGAACCCAGAGTGTTGGATACCTTTGGAGTTACGTCTTCTTTTAGTCGATATTGTTGGTCAGTTTAGTTCTGGGTTAAGTTTCGTAAGGTATGGTTGGGTTTTGATGAGACATGATTTTGAGAATAAGAGATGATGAATAACTTACTTAATGGTGGTAACCTTAAGGGTACCCTCACTCAGCTTAATCGCTGACGGCTTTCGTACTGCTGGACCATCCCTATCCAGCCTTTGCAGGTTCTGACAGAGCAGGCTACTATCAAGATGTTGATTTTACTGCTGAAGACTACGCTGGTGAGGATTACTGCTAGGAAGGCTACGATTTTGCCAACTGAAGACCTTGGAGCTTTTCTCTTGACGTAGTTTTGTTGCTAATATATTTGATGATATAATAGTCTAGTTGGACATGTACTATGTATCTTTTGGATATTCTTTGGGTCTGTAATATATTAATCATGTAAGACTTTATTGTTTTAGATTCATGCTCCTGCTGAACTTAGTCATTTTTCAGTATTATATTATTGTTGTAAGCATGTTTGGAACAATCAGGTGACATTCAACCTGTTATGTGTCTACGAACCCATAAAGGAAATTTATTTTCCCTATTTTTGGTACTTCGGGGTGTGACTTTGATAGTAGCCCGCTCCATCAGAACCTGCAAAGGCTAAACAGAGATGGTCTAGTGGCATGAAACCAATTAGTGATTAAGTTGAGTGAGGATTACTACAAAGAAGGCTACGATTTTGCTAGTTGAAGACCCTAGAGCTTTTCTCTTGATGTAGTTATGTTGTTAATATGTTTGATGATGTAATAGTCTAGTTGGACATGTACTATGTATCTTGTAGATATCCTTTGGGTCTGTAATATATTAATCATGTAAGACTTGAATGTTTTAGATCAATGCTTCCGTCGAACTTAGTCATTTTCTAGTATTATATTATTGTTGTAAGCATGTTTGGAATAATCAGGTGACATTCAACCAGTCACGTGTCTACGAACCCATAAAGGAAATTTATTTTCCCTATTTTTGGTACTTTGGGCGTGACAAATAAAGTGGCAGTAATATATATTCTAAGTTCACATTGTATAAATCATCAAGTTACTACTCTTATTACTATCAGAGTCTGTGGAACATAGAGGAACTAAGGTCCTAAATGACATATACTGAATACAACATACTGAATATCCAAAACATAACTATAAAGGGCTACAATCTGCTTCTAGTCTTCAGCTAGCATAGACGTAGTCATCCGCATGGTAGTTCTCCCCTATGTTTTAATCAATAGCATGAATTTTCTTAGCATAGCCTTCCTTCCCGTAGAAGTACTCGCCCTCAGGTCCTACTTCCTGCATAAGCATATACTGGGGAGGTTGGACGGGGAATATCCAGCAGTATAAACACCATCAGCTTAATGAAAGCTGAGAGAGTAAAAACTAACGAGGTATCATAATTAGAAAGTTATTATAAGTTATGAAATGATAGATTAAGTTCTACTGATAGTATCTTCTCTTCAAACCATTCATTTAAATGTCTTGTTACGCAAAGACCAACATACTCTAAGAATTCGATGAACTTGACAATATGATTATGCAGATACACCCTTGACCACAGCCCACATGAGTTAGGACACCGTTGATCGGAGTATATCAATCCATGTTATACCAGGGATGTACCATTGATTGCAGTCCACATTTGTTAGGACACCGTCACTTAATAGACATCCCCCTGCATCATGGACATACCGTTGATTCAATCCACATACGTTAGGACACCATCAATTAATGTATGCGGATATACCATTACTTGCAGTCCACATACTTTAGGACACCGCAATTAATGTATACCAAACTAAGCCACGACTCACGCAGTAAAACCTCCAAATCAGTGATTGTAGTCCATATTCTTTAGGACACCGTCAATCCATGTCCAGCTACGCATAATGATTGCAGTCCAAATACGTTAGAACATCGTCAATCAACAAACGTCCATGCACAAAGCGTCACCTGTACCAACTTATACTGACCTGTAACCAAACTAACTCTCGATACTCCCATATTGCCAACTCATCAGGAAATACTAAATGGAAACTGATTCGGTTCACGATCGATACGTTCACTAACGTCATTACCATTAGTACATTATTCTTAAGGCTGCCACATCATGGCTTATCATTACCACTTTCATTACCTCTATATTCATGCAGGGGTTATAGCACAGTAAATAAATAGTTAAATAGTTCATGATATAATTAACAGGAAATAACATGCTGTAACTGTCAATCAATTGGGGTCAGGGTCCAATCGATTGGGGTAAAGATAATAACAATCGATTGGCAAAACATATCAATCGATTGGGTCCAAATTAATACCAATTGATTAACTAAAGGCCAATCGATTGGGTCACAACTAATACCAATCGATTGGATAAAATGCCAATCAATTGGCAATCGATTGAGAAAAGTCACAATCGATTAGGAGTATGTCTTCTTCCTTGAGAACACGCCATCCAGATAGAATTATGGGAAGGACGTCTTACACGTCTTTCCTTTATTTAAAACATGTAATACAATCTAAACACGCTACCAAGTGAGTTTAGAACTCACCAGATAGTTTGGGTCACGGCTGCGATCCTCGTCGGAGCTTGGGGTGGTTGGTGAGCTTTTTTCTCGTCTTCTTTCTGTTCTATGCCTCTCTTCTCTGTCTCTTCTTCTTCTTCTTCTTCTTCTTCTTCTTCTTCTCTGTCTCTCCTCTCTCTTGTGAGTGTGTGTGTTGTGTGTATATATATATCGTGTATATATATATGTGTATGTGGGTGTATACATATATGAATATATGTATATCTCTCAAACACACAACCAAACATATATATGAAAGAGGGGAGGGGTATATATAGGGGATGAGGTTTAAATGATAACCACATAAAACAAAACGTGGTGGCCAAGTTCAGCTGCCATCAATCGATTGGGGAAGTCGGCAATCGATTGGGGTTAGGTACTGTAATGGCAATCGATTGGATACATGGGCAATTAATTGGGGTTAGGTATTATAATGGCAATCGATTAAATGCATGGGCAATCGATTGGGGTTAGGTATTATAATGGCAATCAATTGGGAAAGATAGCAATTGATTGGAATCTCAAAAATGGCAATCAATTGGAAAATAGTCTAATTGATTGGTATCCAAAGTTTGTCAACAGAAGGGTAAGGGTCATACATGTATACAAGAACCAATACTAAAGCTTACATATATACAAAAATATAGGGTATTACATTTCCAGAGATATAACAATCAATATCCACGCTCAAGTTCACATTCGGTGGGCTAGAGACCCTAAAGTTCAGGATTATCTTGCATTATGAGAGTAGATTGGAAGCAATGTTTAGTATACTGTATGCTATGTTGTAATTTTTTTGAGAGCTTATTGAGGTTCAGCCTAGGCTGATTTTTGTCCCATCGGGGTGCTTGTATTGTTTTTTGGTTGGATGGTCCTCCTTCTTGGCTTAGGTTTTAGAAAGGTAGCCATCCTTTGTTGCTTAGGTTTTTTTCCATTGGTTCTGTCTTGAGCTCATTGTATATCTTGGGATATGCCCCTTGGAGTTTTGTAGTGCCGTTTGGCCTTTTTGTTTATTAACCATATTCCGAAATATATATATACAGTCAGGCTCTAAGGAGGGCGACCTCTTTTTATTAAAGAGAGGGTTTCTGTTTTAACTGTCATATCGTATTTAAATTCTATGAAATGATAACATTGCCCTTAATGAAAACACGATCTAACGGCTAAAATATTGGTCCTCTCTTTAATAAAGAGAGGAAGCTCTAAGAGAATCTTTAATATACATATATATATATATATGTATGCTTCTAAAAACAAATTGGGTTTCAAATTTTAGCAAAACCAAGCATCGTTAAACATAGCACTCCCCTGCAAATACAAGGACTCACTCACTTCTCAAAATTACGTATGTTTTAAGGCCCGCGTGTCTTTTGAAGTCGTCTACGTTTTCTTGTACTAACCAAGGAGACTGAGATATTTTATGCCTTTGGAAATTTTCTTTACCGTTGAAAATATGAGTAATGTTAGGCACATTTTGAAATCTACACTGAATTTGATATCTTATGTTTTAAATACATATACCTTGTATTGTGTAAATTTTTTACACTTTTCTGTGCACCACTTATACAGCACAGAGTACATGTATTTAAAACTGAGTGTTAAATTCAGTGTAGATTTCAAAATTTGCAAAATATATGCATCTTTGAGAAGCCATTAAAAAGCGACCTAGGTTGTAAATTAAGTCAATCCATTTTTTTTTTTATCTTAGCAAAAAAGAAAGTCAATACATTTTTAAACCTTTTTCAAAGACTTTGTAAGGGTAATCAATAAAGGGTAATGTTCTTATCTATTTACAACTTTTTTTTACCAAAAATTACAGAAGTACTTGCAAATCAAACTGATTATTTGTTACTCCACTGTAGCCCTCATCCATGGGAGAACCCTTGGTTGTATTCTTTTTTTGTTGTTTGTCTCTCTTTTTTAGAGTATTGTCCCTCTTATGGAGGTTTATTTAGATCTCATTTTCTCATTACTCAATGGTTAGATTTGGCTTTATTTTCATTAGACCCAGCATTTTTTTTGTCGGATCTAGTGTTTGGCTAGAATCTTCACAATCGCGATATTTTTGAGGTGATCTATGTTGTGGATTTTGTTGACAGCTTTCTCTTCAACCGGCTCAGATTGAGGAACACCACAGTTCAAGAAATTGAGGGTTTGGGAGATTTTTAGTACGAAGGGTAGAATATTGTGCTTATTTTTCATCTATTTTTCTTTTTCTGTTTGTACTGATTCCTTTTAGAATCTTCTTTTGTTGTCAGGGAATGAAATCCAATTACTAAAAAAAAAAAATACTGATTACGAAGAAAGGTGTTTGGATAATACAATAACTGATGTTCTTGTTCATAAAAGAACCGATTCAAATTGTTATTAATATGTGAATTTTTTTTTCTTTTCTTTTTATGATTAAGGGAGGATTCTGAACTGAACTTAAAAAGATTTCAAAAAATGACTTCTTATCAAACCAACACAATACCAATTTTTACATTAAAAAAATTTTTAAATCACTACCTAGCAACGTTTTGAATGTATATATATACCCTTGAAACTTTGAAGTGTTTCTTGGCCTGTCAAGATAATTTAAATATTGACACTGTAGCATAAAAAACGTGGTCAAAAGGATAAATGACTCGTCAAATGACTCAAATGAAATCTACCTCCCATAGAGAAGGGGAAAAAAGTTAAAAAAAAAAAAAAACACCTTACTTGTCCGAAATGAATGTGAATTGATTATTTGGCCTTGATTATTTGTGAGTTGATTGTCCGACTTTTTTTTTTTTTTTTGATCAGCTGATTTTCCCACTTTAATCTTTTGGAATAAAATGAATGATTCATCATGATTGTATGTATCATTCAATGGTCATTAACGCTAAGGACTTGTTAAAACATTTGTAGGTCCAATTGATTGATCTATTTACAATTAAAGCCTAAACAAAAAATGGTGAGCTAATCATCAGCTAACAAAATAATAGTAACGACAAGAAAGTTTCAATAATTATGACTAACAATTAATTTAAGTAATTAAAAGATGCTCTCTCCGTCCCATATTAAGAGTTTTTTTGGGGAATTCCAACATATTAAGGGGACAACCTTGATTTTGGTAAGATTTTTAACTTTTCAATATTGCCATTTTTAAAATTCAAAATTACAGTATCACATCAAAAAAAAAAAAAAGAGTTGGATATAATAAATGGCAAATTTGGAAAGTGTGTATTAAAGTATTTTGACTTTTCAAAGAGGACTCTTAAAATGAGACATCAAAAAATGACATCAAAGACTCTTAATATGGGACAGAAGGAATATATATATATAGAGAGTAATTCTTTCGTACAACCTCCTAAAAATGTGTGTCTATCTCTCTCATGTGATATCACTGGACCCCACAGTGACACATGAGAGATAGACACATCTTTTAAGAGGTTGTATCAAAGTTGTCACCAAAAAATTACCTATATATATATATATATATATATAGGGTAATAATTGGGACACAAACTTTCATACAACCTTCCCAAAAGATGTGTCTATCTCTTTCCTGTGTCACTGTGGGGTCCAGTGACATCACAGGAAAGAGATAGACACATTTTTTGGGGAAGTTATATGAAAGTTGTATGAAAGTTGTGTCCCAAATATTACTCATATATATATATATATATATATATTTTGGTCCAAAACAAATGAGATATATTCGAAAGAGGATGTAATTTTGGGAGAATAATGAATGCATAATTAGGAGTTGTTAAAAATAGGAATAATTACATATCAGTTATTTTTATGTGTCAAAAATTAAAAGTCAGTCTATTACTTTTTTAAAATTGAAAAAGATATTACTCTTTTCGTTCCAAAATAAGTGTCAATTACCAATTTACACAATTTAATAATACTAAGGTGACAAATACTTTTTACAAATACACTCTATATCTCTCCTGGGAGTAGTGTCACCCAGGAGAGAGATAGAGTGTTTTAATTGTAAGTGTTTGTAAAAAGTGTGTGTCACTCTTATTTCTTTTGTCATTTTTTCTACTTTCCCATATTATCTTTGATGTGACATTGACTTTGTTACTCATTTCTCTTTTCTCACTCTCCTAAGAAATTATACTTGTCTTTTATTGTGAGGGTATTATCGGTATTTTATATAAAAATTGACACTTATTTTGAAATATTCAAAAAAGAAAAGATGCACACATATTTTGGATCGGAGGGAGTAAATTTGTTTTGTAAAAAAAAGTTATCAAATGATGTTTTGGAACAATTCTTTATACGGGTGGGAGCAACTCTTCAAAACGTCAAGAGCTACTCTTCCAAACGCAAAGAGTAACCCATTTAAAAGTTGGGTATAGCCTCTACACAACGTTGACAGTAAGTCTTCAAAAGTTGGGAGGAAGTCTTCAAATATTTTGGTGCAAATTCTAACATTGAAAATAAAAAAAGTCGACTACAACACAAAATAACTATTAAAAAGTTAAAAAAAAATTATGACTTTTTAAATTTTTTTAATTATTATTGATATATTTTTAATTTTAAAAAAATACAGTAATAAACTTGCTTTTAAATTTAATAATAATAATAAAATAAAAATAAAAAAATAAAAAGTGAAATCTAATTATCCCTTAAAACTAAACACTTCCACACATGACACAACAAACAGACTAAACGACAATGACAAACGGAGAAACTAACGCTGATTCCATTCTCTACGGTATCCCCCAAAAAAAATTATTATCGACCTCTCTCAGACAGTACTCTGATGACCCCTCTCTCTCTCTCTCTCTCTATCAATCTGTCTCTGACACATGACAAATCACACGTCCTTCTTTCTCTCTCTCTCTCTCTCTCAGAGTCTCTCTCTGTGCACAAAATTAGCTTTGTCTTGTTTTGGAGGATTTTGTCAATTAACAATCTGAAATTAAGTAATCTGAAAAGCGGTTCAACTTTTTGATACCCTCTGCTTCATCCCTCTCCTGATCCACCGATAGATCGATGATGCTTCAAAGTCTAGTAGCTCGATCCCCAATCAGCTCGAGCCCCCCACCTAATTCCGCCATGAAAGCCAAACGCAGTATAGCAGGAGGCGATGATGATGATATTGATATTGATATTGATATTGATATTGATATTGATAATGATATTGATATTGATGATCAGTCGTCGCGTAAGAAGAAGAAGCAGCAGAGGAGGAGGGCGAATTTCAACTCCTGCGATGAGTCAACATTAATTTCAACTGCTGCTGCTGCTGCTGCGGAGGAGGAGGAGGAGGAGGAGGAAGATCTTGTTGTTTTGTCGTCGGAGTCGGAGTCGTCCACAGCTGGGTTGAGACTGCTAGGGCTGTTGCTAGAATGCGCAGAGTGCGTTGCGATGGACAACCTCGATCACGCGACCGATCTCTTGCCTGAAATCTCCCAGCTGTCTTCCCCCTTTGGGTCTTCTCCTGAGAGAGTAGCGGCCTACTTTGCACAAGCGTTACAGGGTCGAATAGTGAGCTCTTGTCTGGGGACATACTCACCTCTTCTGGCTCCTCCTCCTCTCAATAGTAGTAATAATAGGAATAATAATAATAATAATAATAATAATAATAGTATGATGATGCTAAAAGCTCTCAGCCTATCTCACACCCAAAAGATGTTCAACGCCCTCCAATCCTACAACTCAATAAGCCCTCTCATAAAGTTCTCTCACTTCACAGCAAATCAAGCCATATTCCAAGCACTGGAAGGAGAGGACCGTGTCCACCTCATCGATCTAGACATTATGCAAGGACTCCAATGGCCTGGATTGTTCCACATACTAGCTTCAGCTTCAGCTTCTTCTTCTGCTTCTTCTTCTTCTTCTAGTACCAGCTGCACAACAATCAGCAGGAGGAGGAAGAAGATCAAATCCATCCGTATCACAGGCATTGGTTCCTCCATGGATCTACTCCAGGCAACAGGACGACGTCTTGCAGACTTTGCCAACTCATTGGGTCTGCCCTTCGAGTTTCAGGCATTCGAGGGCAAAGTTGGTAACATAACTGACGCGGTGAGTCAACTTGGTGTGAGAGTCGGAGAGACCAGGGTGGTCCACTGGATGCACCATTGCCTCTACGACATAACCGGTAGCGACTTGGGGACTCTGAGACTCCTTAACTTGCTTAGGCCTAAATTAATAACAATGGTTGAACAAGATCTGAGCCACGGTGGAGGTGGAGGTGGAGGAGGAAGCAGCTGTTTTCTAGGGAGGTTTGTGGAGGCTCTCCATTATTACTCCGCCCTCTTTGATGCTTTGGGAGACACCATTAACATTAACGGTGATCAGGACATCCAACGGCACACTGTGGAGCAGCAGTTGTTTGGGTGTGAAATCAGGAACATCGTTGCCGTTGGTGGACCCAAGAGAACAGGTGAGGTCAAGGTAGAGAGGTGGGGGGATGAGTTAAGGAGAACAGGATTCAGACCCGTTTCATTATCTGGTAACCCGGCTGCCCAGGCCAGTTTGTTGCTGGGTATGTTCCCTTGGAAAGGATATACTTTAGTTGAAGAAAATGGGTGTTTGAAGTTGGGTTGGAAGGATTTACCTTTGTTGACTGCCTCCTCTTGGCAGCCGTCCGATTATTAATTTTATATACAAATATATATATATATATATATATTCTCTCAAAACCCATCTCACCTCACCTCACCTACTATACTTCCCCCTCAACACACACACACACACACCACCCCCCAATCCAAAAAAAAATTACTAATAATTGTATGACGCTGGTCAGAGTTATATAATATATATATATATATATATATTGTTGAGGGGAGTGATTTTTATCCCCTCTTTTGAGTCTCTTGATAATGAGAGAGGAAGCTTTGTTTCACATAGTACTGAATTTCTCTTTGTTTGCTTTGTTATGAACTTATGACTTATTTGGAGTATATTCTTTCATTTGTTTGGAAAGGCAATAATAAGATAGACAAAGAAGTAGTATTCCTCTAATTTTTCTTCAGCAAAATTACATTACATGTTATTTTGTTGCAGAGGAAACACCACCAGATTATGAAATTCCGAAGAACTTCGAGCTTTGAGCCTGTCTACTTTGAAAATTTGTCATTTATGTATATTTCTTTTTAAGTTAATTGAAGCCATATATGGAATTGCAATATGATGAATTATCTAGCTAAGTGTTTTTTGGTCAGCCCCTTTTTGAAGTACTTGTAATTGACTTAATTAAGGTCATATTTCGAAACAATGTTATATATATTGAGGCTTTAAAGAGCTGTATGTTGAGGTTGCATGTGTTTGTTGCTTTTCTTCTTGAGCTATTGGGATTTCGGTCCAATCTTTTTACTTGTTTTAATACTTTTGGTTTTGACCTAAATACTTACTTCTGTACTTTCGATATTAGGGATCATTTCTGACCAATTTTCCTCAAAAACGAATTATTTCTGTTCAAGCAAATTTAGGAGCTTCCCCACCCATTAGTCTCTAGACCCTTTTGGGTTCACTATTGCTCACTCAGATCTTTATTAGGCGATATGTACTATATCATTCTAGTAATTATGTTGATAGTACAAGGGCAAAATGGGAATGAAATAAGACACATGTTACCCAGTGAAAGTCTAAGTGAGGGATGGTAAACCAAAAAATGATGAGCAAAAATGCTCTCTACAAATTTGGTGTTCTTGTGGAATTTGACAGTTAACTCTTTATATGAGCTTCTGATTCATTCAACATTTATATCGGGATAAACTAAACTCAATTATCCTTTTATTCATATATGGAGTACGACTTTTTAACTTAATGATTTTACTATTTGGTTCATACCTAGGGACTTGGGGATGCGTCGTCAACCACATTTAACTTCTTTTGACTTTAACCTTTCAATTTTTGACTTTGACCAGAGTTCACGTAGGATCATTTCACTCTTACTTCAGATTTGATTAGTCCACGTAGGACCATTCTTACTTTCTTTGAATCTCCGTGTCATGAGATTAGGGGTGCGATAGACATTGTTACCCATTATAAAATATCTTTCGCGCGTGCCTAAACATAGTCTTCTTCTACAAGTTGGAAGTAGGGGTGTAAAGTAAACCGAAAAAATTGAACTGACCGACTAAATCGACTGGTTTGGTTCGGTTCAGTTCGGTGGTACTCATGTGTCGATCGATTTCGATTTATAAAAAGCTTAAAAATCGATTTTCGGTTCGGTCTCGGTTGGCCGCATATTCACACCATCACCAAATCGAACTAACTTAGATATATGCATATAAAACATTCTCATATACACACGGTGGCCTAAAACTTTCAACCAAGTTTAAAACTTATAAAGTCCACATTTAGCTTCCCTACCTACTTTCCCAAGCCCCAATAATCAATTACTACCCCCAACACTTCCCAAATAAACCTTATCACTGATTTACTTTTTCCCAAGCCATCAGTGAGTGTGACTCAATAGTCCACACCTTCTCTCATTTTCGTTCTTCCCAAAGCAACCCTAATCACTTTTTCCAACCCTAATCACTCTTCTCTCTCACAGACCCTAGTCTTATCTTCCCAACCACAAAGGCTCAAACCCCTAGCGCCGCCACCACGCTCAAATCTCAGAGCCGCCGGCCCACCACTCACCATGCATTTCCCTCTCTCATCTCCATTCTCTAGTCCAACATCAAAAGAAGAATCGTCTCTCACATCGCCGCCATTCACAGTCACCACCAGTTACTCGACGAATGAAAAGGTCAAGAAGACACTCAAGGACGATGACTACGATCGTTTCCAGAAGGATTCATCTCTCTATCAAGTCTCTCACGCATAAAGTACAATCTTTATATTCTCTGGATTTCTCTCTCTTCATTCCATGTTTTCCCCTCTTTTTCTAGATCATCTTTCTTGATCTATTCGAGATTTTTCGTTGCTTAGGTAGATTTGCGGTAGTTTCGGGCTGCCGTTACGGCACTCCCTAACTGCCGGAATGGCATTCAGGGAGAGCCGCACCGGCATCCATTAACTGCCGCTAAAATGCTTCAAGTGCCGCTAAATTTGAAAATTCTGAAAAAGACAGTAGTCTATGGAGTTGTCCGCGGCATTCTATGAGTGTCGTTTTGGCATTCAGAGAATGCCGCGTCGGCGTTCACTGAGTGCCGTTCTAGCATTCAGTTAGTGCCGCTTCCATCTCTAGGGAGTGCCGCATTTTTGTGACAGTCTGTCCAAAAGTAGGTCGGTTTATACCATCAAAAGGCGACGGGAATTAGGGTTTTGGCTGTGAATTTCCCAAAAAGCCCCCCTAATGATTGCCTATATATAGAAGGTGTATATCCCATTAAAAAAAATGAGAAGGTTAGGATCCCAATATTCATTCTCCTTCAAAATTTTCTAAATAGAGAAAGAGTAGTAGAGTTGGAAGAAGAGTTTGATCATCACTTGGAAGGTCTTAAAGAAGCCAAGAAGTTGAGGATACTTAGAGGTAAAACTCTAAACTAATTAGTTTATTAGTAGCTCAATCACAATATTTAGATACCTAAGACCTTTTACACATTTTCAAAACCTCTCTTTCCACCTCATTTCATCACACACCACATATATATTGTGATTGAGCTTTTATCTCATTAGTTTGGATCAAAATGGTTTAGTGTTTAAAGCCTAAATAAATCTTGAAATAAAACCTTGGTCCCTTTTCTTTGATTCTGTTTATTCCTAGATACATGAGACTTTCAATGCCTTACTTGAATCTTCGTGTTTAGAATCCCTCAATATTCTTATGAATTTATGATTCATGAAGGGATTGAGGTTGATTTTAGTATGTTGAGTCAATGAGTCCAAACTTCATCCATAGTTAGAGTTGATTATTTTGAGATTTTGTGAAGTTCCTTATACTTCATTAAAACCCATCAGTTCAAGTGTTATTAATCTCCAATGACCATCAAGTGGTAGGAGTAATAATATGAATCCAAGCTTTTGTCCATAAGTTTGAGTTCATTGTTTTGAGATTTTGTGAAGTTCATTTCATACTTCATCAAAATCTACAAACATGTATGTCTTTAGTCTCCAATGACCATCAAATGGTAGGAGAAGTAGTCTGGATTAAGCCCAACTTCATGGTTTAGTAGTTGGAATTAACCAACTAAGTTGAACTTGAACAAATGATGCAATGAATTCAATGACCACCTTTGATCAAGAATTTTTAGTTCAATATCAGACCGTTGGAATTGAATGAAACCAACGGGAAATTGTTTATAACTCAACGTTCTACCACTGTAAATTTTGTTTTAAGGAAGTTTTCATGTTTAGGGTGGTTTGGTCAAGGGTTTTGTGGAACAACTATAATCTGTCTAGAGTTTCAGAATAGTAATACTCTTTTGAAATAAGCATATCAGAACCTTAATCAAGTGTTCTTGGCCGAAAATAAATTTTTCTAGATAGTTTAATGTGTTAGGAAGCTACCCTAAAAAGACCAAAGCATTTCTGTTTTGTTTACTATTTTTAGAAAATCATACAAAAACTCTGGACATAGAGTTGTAAGTCCCTGAGTGATGTCTAGTGTTTATCAAAACTTTGATTTTCTTTTTGGGATGGAAACTAGACACAAAGAGGCATCTTGTGTCCAAAAATCATCAAGATCAAACCATATGAAGCATGCTTTTTATTTCTTTGAAATTCTGATCTGTTCTCAGCAATTTTCAGAATTCTGTTATGATTTTGATATATCTTGCAAACAATGGTCCCAATGATCTTTCCATGACCTAAGGCTTAAACTATGCGTTAATAGTGATTAGTTAAGCTTAAAACCAGAGGCTAAATGATCAAAATCAATGAAATGTTCATAGCTTTATTTCGTTCATAGCTTTATTTCATTCATACTCATGTGTTCATGTGCATTCATTTATGTAGATTGATACTTGTAAATAGAATTCACCTTGTGTTAGGATTTGTTACTTAGTAATTCAATGATGTATTTCGTTTAAAATATGTCGACTAACCCTTTGTTTTGTAACGCTATCAAGGTATGAATTCTTGAACTCCTCTTTAGTTTATTTTAATTTCTTGATTTTTATTGATTTTTCGACCCCATGAACGACACCTTAGAAATAAGTCTTGCTTTATTTGTATATTTGAATTAGAGACTCTTTTTCTAGGATCTTCTTCCATTTGTATGCATTGCTCATTTAATACCGCGGCTGGATCCCGGGTAAGTTCCCTTGTTCCATATTGCACACCATGTTGCTTGCTACATGAAATTATGTGATTTTTGAATGATATTTTGTCATTAGCAATCTTACACCATTTAGACATGCTTTTGTGATGTATATTTATACATATGTATTAGTTGAGGACACGTTTAAATTATTAATTCGGTTAAAAGGATGTCAAGTAGAGGCCTATCGCGAGATAGGATGAGAGGGGGTATTTTATTCAGTCGGGCTCCTTCCCCTCTCATTCCATAATCCCCGGACCTAGAAAGTCTCTGGTTTCTTAAAAGATCAGTTTGCTTTAAAATGGTTTCTTAATTTTCCTTTTAAAAAAATTAAGTGGCGACTCTTTATGTTTTGAATTGACAAATCGCTTTAAAATAAAAAGGCTGTGGGTAAGAAAATTGCGATATTATCCACAGACACTTGTCCACATATTGGACATGTGTCCTAGCATGCAAGCATGCATGGAGACATATGTCTCTCCACCACTTCTATATAAACACACCCACATGCAAGCATTTTACTCTCTTGGTCTCCATAATTAGCACATATAGAGTTAGAGAGAGTTAGGAGATAAATTTCATAGAGAGAGAGAGAAGAAATATAAGAAGAAGAAGGAGAAGCTTCCACCATAGAAGCTTAAGCTCAAGCTCCTTAAGCTCAAATCCTACATTCAAACCAAATTTCAAGTATTGGTGAGTTTACTAACTTACTTTAGAACATATATAGTATGTAGTGATGTTTAGTACGAGCTTGATGTTACTATTTTGAGGATTCCATGTCATGCAAGCACAAATCCTTAAATCTGAGAAATTGAAACTTTCAGTTGAACATAGTTTAGTAAAATGAACGTTTGGAGTAGTTCAAAATTTTGAATTAGGCTAGGTTTTTTTGTGGAGAAAGGTAACTCATTTATCTACAAATAAATCTTCTATAGCTTAGTCTAGAAATCAATCCTTCATAGGTGAAATGCATGTACAACGTAGTGTTACAAATCTGAGAAACTGAAACTTTCAGCAGAATATAATTTAGTAAAATGAACGTTTCGAGTAGCTCAAAATTTTGAATCAGGCTAGGTTTTTTTGTGGAGAAAGGTAACTCATTTATCTACAAATAATTCTTCTATAGCACAGTCTAGAAATCATTCCTTCATAGGTGAAATGCATGTACAACGCAGTGTTATAAATCTGGGAAACAGAAACTTTCCGCATAACATAGTTTAGTAAAATGAACGTTTCGAGTAGCTCAAAAATCTGAATTAGGCTAGGTTTTTTTTTTGTGAAGAAAGCTAACTCATTTATCTACAAATAACTCTTCTATAGTCTAGTCTAAAAATGACTCCTTCATAGGTGAAAGTCAAGTACAATGCAGTACTATAAATCTGGGACAGAGCAGTCCAAAAATATAGAAATGTCTAAGTAAAATAAATATTTTGAGCAGCTCAAAAATGTAATTGAAGCTAGATTTTTCTGTACATGAAGACGATCCAAATACCTATAATGTTCTAGTTTTGAGTTTGATCTACAAAGCAATTTATCATGCCCAAATAAAATCATGTTGTTTCAGTCACACAGTGAAAATGTATCCTGGCAGATTGTGTAGCTTTTTGTACGATGTTTTGTTTATGCATGGTGTTGATTGTTGATGCTAGTTTTCCTGTACCTGTGTTGTTATGAAAATCTTGTGCTATGGTAGTGCTATCGCATAGATGAGTATGTTAAGGGTTTCATCTATAACTTTATTGGTATTAAATCCATGTTATAAATACATGGGCTACGTAGTATGTTTTCCATTGTTATGAATATAGTTTAATGATCGTTGAAAGCTCATACCCAAGCTTTAAGTAGGTTGTACAGTACGATTATTACGTTGATAGGGATTGGGTAAGTTTTCATCGTAAGTATATTATGATATAAAACAAAATGACGGATGTATAAACGTAACTTCGAAAGTATAAATGGAGGTTATTATTGAACTAAACTACGAAACGTACGAACGCGTAAAATAACGATAAAACCTTCAATAATAGATTTTTATGCGAATAAGGGACGTTGAGCTTCATTTCTCATCGTGTGACTTCCGGTCAAAGTTGATTCATAAACTTTCGTGTCATGTTCAGATATTTCTTGCAGAGTTAGTCCTTCGATAATTCCATGGAGTCGATTGGGGAGTTGTGAAATATTTTGTACCTTGGTCTGAGGATCGGTATGACGTGTTCGGTCAAGTGCGGATGACCTGAGGATCGTCATGACATGTTCGATCAAGTGATTGACTAAATTCCGCACCCTTGGTCTGAGGATCGGCATGACGTGTTCGGTTAACTGCGGGTGACCTGAGGATTGTCATGACGTGTTGATCAAGTGATTGTTAATATCCCGCATTCTTGATCTGAGGATCGTCATGACGAGTTTGGTCTTACGGGTGACCTGAGGATCGTCAGTGACGTGTTCGATCAAGCGATTCATTGTCAAGTGTTGTTCTTTTTTGACCCGTAAATGCGTTTGGAGTTGAGTCTTCTTTCAATCAATGTCGTTGGTCAGTTCAGTTCTGGGCTAAGCTTCGAAGGGTATGGTTGGGTTTAAATGAGACATGGTTATGAGAATAAGAGATGATGAATAATGTAACAACCTGCATTTCACTTAATTATTAATTTCAGCATGTCCATATTTATTTTTTATTTCCATTAACATAATTAAATTCATTTAGTATTGTTTGCTTTTAGTTTAATTATAGTCCTCATGTTTGGAATCTAAATTTCTTGTCTAAACTCATATATAAATTCTTTTGGGGTCAAACTGCAATTTTATAAAATTTAGCAATACCTGTGTTGGATTTTAAAACTGTATTTCAAAACGGTGGAAATATTTTCTTTTAACTCGGGCAGTATTTTTATAAAACCAGAAAATCAATTCTTACGTTAAAATGAATTTTCTGTATTTTTGTGGTGATCACCGCGCCACGAAAATACCAGTTTATGTTCAAAACTGTCCGCACTGTGTTAAACTTCCACAGATATTAGAAGTGATGTAAAGTTTGATTAGACTTATGCTTTATTGCCATTTATGGAAACTAATGATTGAC
Organism: Hydrangea macrophylla; assembly: GCA_033977485.1. Lineage (NCBI taxonomy): Eukaryota > Viridiplantae > Streptophyta > Magnoliopsida > Cornales > Hydrangeaceae > Hydrangea > Hydrangea macrophylla. The sequence goes on along the minus strand of CM066990.1, from coordinate 2,166,540 downwards.
TTAGGCCTTGTTTGGCAATGCATTGTGTGAGTGTGTTAACTTAAGACCATAAGCTTAAACTCCCAAACACCCACAAGTTGGCCCCTATATATCTAACTTGGCCCTTGGTGAATTGTGGAGATACATATCTGTGTATATATGTATGTAACTGAGTGTGTATATTCTCCAGCTTAGTTAATTTGAAAAACAAATTCCATTTTGTTGAGTATTGATAAATGTTCTTGGCCTCCAAGCAAGGAGTTTTATTTATAACCCACATCTTCTCATCTCACAACTCACATTCTGTTTATACAAGCTAAAAGAGAGTGATACACAGTGAGAGTTCAGAGAGCTTTATTTCATAAATTGTTCGAGAGAAGAGTTCCTCAATTTTCATAGCCAAGTTTGCATTGGGTATCTTGATTTAGTTATCTTTCTCAACAATCTCTTTGCTTTTGATCAAGTGAGTATTCTAAACTCACCATGAATGTAATTTCATGCCTAATTTCTATATGTATAGCTCATTATGTGAATCCCCATTGATGATCATACGTTTGAATTTCAAAGTTTAGAAACATGAATTTTTCAAACTTAACCAAACTCCGTTTTTAGAGATGATTATGAAAGATTATACATCATATATGCTATGTTTATAATTTTAGAGCTTAATTTGTTCATATGAAAAAGTATATAAGAAAATTAGTGTTGTCATCTTTTAGTCTTTCATTAAATTCTAGAGTTATAGTTTAATTCACGAAAAATTGATTATGGATTCATAATCTTTGTGAAAAACCGAAGAGATCCATATATCATATGCCCTATTTGCTTCCGGATTCGAAAATGGGTCAAAAAGACCCTGAATTCCTGAAATAGAGCAGTTCTGACGAAGAAGATGAAGTCTCTGCTCCATCTCGCGCGCGCGATCGCGCGAGCGAGGGTCGCGTGAGCGGCTCGCGCGAGCTGTGCAATTTCAGGCAGACAGAAAAGATTTTAATTAGAAAAATGAAAATTAGGCAGATCGCGTGAGCGACCCGCGTGCGCGATCTTCCTGTATTCTGGCAGAAGGAAAAGTTTTTAAAATAAAAGGAAAATTGGGCATATCGCGCGAGCGGCCTGCGCGCGACTTCTGCCAGTTTCTAGTTTTGCTTGTTTTGTGATAAGGGACTGTTTGGGATAAATTTATATACTGTTTGAGTACTGTTTAGGAAATTTATTAAATCAGAATCTTAATTGGTTATGTTTGAACGATTAAAATGTCGTATTGTGACTTATCAATCCCCGTACACACGTCGTTTGTATAAATCAGTGAATTGCCTCATGTTTTAAAGTTTCATGACATACATGTGGAGTCAGTTGTACATGCATGGGGAGTGTGAATGTTGGTCAGTATAGAAAAGAGTAATGGTCAGTGTGGCATAGTGAGTGCGGTTGAGATTGTGATGTGGACACTCCCTGGTAAGTGAGTACCAAAGTATGTTGTGATTGAGATTGCGGCGAGGGTGTCTTTGAAATGCGACGGTGGCAAAACTGGACACTCCCTGACGACCATGGTAGCGTCAAAGTGTGTGAAGCTGAACTTGGACATTCCCTGACACCCATGGAAATGCTAAAGTGTGGCCTACGGACACTCCCTGATACCCAAGTCTGGATACTGCGTGAGGGTTCCTCCGGTATTTGCATGGCAGATTAGGTAGTCAAAGTGTGAGGCAATGGACACTCCCTGGTACCCCCGTCCAAAGTGTGAGGCAAACTGGACATTCCCTGGCACCCCTGTGCTAAAGTGTGGCTATCTTAGCATTTCAAAGATGCCGGTGTGTGATGTTGGGTTGTTGGGTTTTGTCGAGAGAAAAGAGTCGGTAAGATGAGATGGTGCATTGTTCTCATACACGGTCGCATAAATGAATTATATTTGTCATATGATATTGTGGTTACCTTCCTAAAATGAACTCTTTGCTTTAATATAAACTTGTTGAATTAAATGAGAAATGGAAAGAGGTAAAAAAGTATGTTTTACATTCAAAGTCATGTTTTTAATACTCACCAGCTTCTTGAAGCTGACGGAGTTGATGCGCCCTGGACATTCGTGTTCAGGCTTTTCAGGTTATGACTACGCGGGGCCTTATGACTATGCAAACTGAGAACAACTATCTGATGAAGAGAATTTACTTTTATATGTTTTAAGTTATAAACTGTTCTTGTAATAAGGATGATTGTAATAGACATTAAGTTATTATTTTGTTTTAAGGCGGTTTGTGCCTTTAGAGACCCCGTGCTGTAATATGTAATAAGTTAGAAAAATATTTGTAAGCTTTGATTGCTCAACTCTGATTATATGTTTTTGTTGTTCGACGTTTGGGGCGGAATCGATCTTTCAAATTGTCGCGACCTACGAGTCCATAAAGGAAATTAAACGCTTTCCATATTTATGCTACGTCGGGGCGTGACAAATAACTTATCTTAGTGGTGTTAGGAAACTGCGTTCCCAGAATCCGTTGACAGTGCGTATAAGTTGGTACTGCAAAAAAATTACATGAAAACTACAATAACCCTACAAGGGCGGAACTAGGGTTACCTTGAACTGCAAAAATGGATTGCTGTAGTAGACGAATCGAGAACACGGGCTCGATAACAGCTCATGATCTTCTACCGTATTCCTTTGCTGCCAGAATATCGAACTGAGTGTGGGCTCTTTCGAAATCCTTTATGTTTTCTGCTCTTCCCTCTTTACGTTATATTTTCTATTCCCAGTTATAACACTCTCTTTGATTGCTGTGACGATTCAATCCCGATCACATTGATCCGACAAAGATGTGTTCGTCAGGAGGACTAAACGATCTCTGATTTACTTGAATTTTTAACAGCAGCTCCGTCTCGACGTCAGGAACGTTGTGTAAAAAAATCAGCAACTTTCGATCAGTATCGAGCAGTCCGAAGCTCTTTTAGTGAGCGTTGTCCGACGCTAGCGATCTTCACTCCTATGTCTCTTGAATGCTCACAGAGACTAGGATTTGGTGGAAACCCTTCTAGAAGAAAGCTAGGAGGTCAAGGGAAGCTTAGAATGTGAAATCATGCAACCTGAGAGAAGAGCCAAGGCAGCATATATATAGGCTACGATAGGGACCATAAGAAGTCAATAAGGAATAGGCTTCCTTATGGAATTAGGAAACCCTAATTCGAACTGAATCAAATTCCTATTTCCATAAATTATAATTCATACCACTAAAGAATTATAATTGCACTCCTATCCTTATCTAAAAAATATATTTCGAGCTCCATGTTATTAAATACTTATTATCTCCCCATGTTAAGATTACAGATATCCACTAATTAAATATAATTACTGACAATCATATTTAATTAATCTCTTAAAATTCCTTGAGATCCTCTGCTTAACTTATTTGATATGTCGGATACAAAATCCACCTGCAGGGTTTGACATAATCAAAACTTATAAGCTTTCTCAAGGGGATATCATCAATCCCAAAATTGAGACATGGATTCCATCATTAATTAATATCCACCATACAATTAATATTGTCACCCAATCCAATGAGATATTGACCCATTTAAGGATCTCACCCTTTTAAGGATCAAAGTGTAAATATCAAATGTACGTGTCTATAAACTAACTTAGGATTTAGAGCATAAGCACTCATAATAGCCATGAGGTATTAATTATCTTATAAGTTAGTATAAAGATAATTGCCCCAAGTCGGTCCTGTTTAATACACAAAGTGTACCAGCATAGTGAGTTGAAATTGTACCGTTTCCCGCAGTCAAGATAAACCTACTACAACACCATGCTGCAGTCCTACCGATGGTGTGTCCAATCCCATCTAAGACTGTAAACCAAAATCTTACATTCTACAATATCTGGTGGTCTGATCTTCCGTGTGTAAGCCGAACTCTACACACCAAACCACCTACTATGTAGAATGAGAGACACACATGCATAATATTAAATAAATAATATAATACAAACATTGCCCACACAGATTCTCATAAAAATGGAATAACTGATTTTATTAAAATAATAAATTAACTACATAAAGCATGGATTTTAGTATACATCCCTAACAAGTGGTGGTAACCTTAAGGGTACCCTACCTTAGCTTAACCGCTAACGGCGTTTCATGCCGCTGGACCATCCACGTCCAGCCTTTGCAGGTTCTGACGGAGCCGGCTACTGTCAAGATGCAGATTTTACTAATGAAGACTCTGCTGGTGAAGATTACTACGAGAAATGCTACGATTTCGCCAGCTGAAGATCTTGGAGCTTTTCTTTTGATATAATTCTGTTGTTAATATGATTAATGATGTAATAGCTTAGTTGAACATGTAATATGTATCTTTTGGATTTCCTTGGGTCTGTAATATATTAATCATGTAGACTTGAATGTTTTAGATTCTTGCTTCCGCTGAGTCACTTTTTCGTATTATATTATTGTTTTTAGCATGTTTGGACAATTAGGAGACATTCACAACCAGTCACGTGTCTATGAACCCATAAAAGAAATTTATTTTTTCCTATTTTTGGTACTTCGGGGCGTGACAGCAATATTCAACATGTTGTCATAGTTGCCTCAATTTATTTATTATTGGAACCTGGTAAGAATAGAGTCCTTCAACTAAACCTTAATAATCCTCACAACTTTTTCTCTTATCTGATTATGTAACTCCACACTAACTGTCATGAAATAGTCCTTGTTTGGATTATTTAGGAAGTATTTTAGAACCCCCAAAATTCGTATTGGCAACAATAGGGCTCGTGGGGATTTAGGCTAGGCGTGACACACATAGCAAATTTGGAGTTTTTTTTTAATAATTTAAAACTCTAGAAAAGGAAAAAAGAAGAATCCAAAGCAGATTTTGTAGCTCACGCAACAAAGAATATACTCTTCCTTTTACGACCAAAGACTTCAAACCATAGGTCTAACCATCTAAGGTTCCAAATGATGGAGATCAAGAGAAAGTGGTTTATTGTGTGAATAGTAAAAGTAGTGAAAGATAGCCCGAGTCTAACCGTGAGAGTAGGACTATAAAGAAGCTGTGGGGGAAAGTTTCAGAAAAATTAAAATTGTGGGAGCAAACTGAAATTGTTTTTGAAAATCTTATGAAAACTACACTTTGTGGCTTGGAAGCACTGAAGCTTGAATTCCCAGCTTCCTACCCCTTGAAATCTTTGCTTCCTCCTTCAAATCAAAGAAAACTCAAAGAATCATATAAAGATAAAAATTCATAACCCATTCACTAATATATTCAAACTCAATCCCCTCCCCAAATGAAAGCATCAATCCCTAATAAGTTTCAGTTTTTCCATTGAAAACTAAACTTAAGCCAAATATATTACATTGAATTAGACTGAACTCAATCGATTATACTAATTTTGAATTCATCCTAAAAGTTCCACACCCCTGAGAACTGAACTGCTGGTGTAGATGAAGGAGACTGTAAAACAAAAACAATCTGTTTGGTCATTGAGAAAATGAAGGAAATCTTAAAGAAGTCAAGACTTTCAAGTCTTTGTTATCCTTTCTTTTGTTTTCAAATGAATAGCCAAACTCAACTATGCCCAGATAAGTTGTATAAAGCTAGGTAGAACATAACTTTTCTTCTCCTAAATCTCCAATAACCACAAGTCACCACTCATGAGTAATTAATGCCAATTGGATCCACAATAGACAACTCTTTCTTATTTTCCTTGACTTTCTCAGTAACCAAACAATGAAGAAAAAGATAGAAATCTTCAATATCAATAAGTCACGACTCCCGAGATATTAATACCAATTGGATCCACAATAAACATTTCTTACTCAATTTCCTAAACTTTCCAAGCACCAAACAAAATCACAAAAAGAGAGGATACTAATATATATATATATATATATATTATCTATATATAAAAGCTGAAGCAAATAAAGTCCATTGACACTGTCCACATCAGCAATCTACCATTCTCATAAAAATCCTACCTGACAAACTCACAGCCATCTTATCCCCAACACCCCTCTCTCTCTCTCTCAGCCACTAACTCCTCAGTCTCCATTTATTGTGCCTTTTAGTTTGACGATTCATCCCCAAACCTCTTCTTTATGTTCCCTTTTACCCTCCAGAAATCGAAGCGGCTCTTCCTCTCTATACCGGTATGTTTATATGTTCTCTCTCTCTCTCTCTCTCTCTAAAAAAACACGTTGGTTGATATTATCCAGCGGCTGCACATATCTGCAAAGGTACTTGCTTCTTTTGTCTCTATTTTCCCAACTACGGCTATGGTGATTGCTTAGTTTCAAATTTTGCTTCAAATTGTTTGGGATTGAGTGTTTGTTCTGCATTTGTTGTATTTGTTTGTGTTTATTTTGGTGTTGAATTATGTTGTTTATTGTTCATAATTGACTGTTATTAGGGTTTTTAGTGATTGGATTAGTTTAGTTTTTGTATATATCAGATCAGTTATGCCTTTAGCATTCGAATTTGATTTTCAACTGCATTCTACCCTATTATGGAAAGACGGATCCTAGAAGCACTCGACTGAAGTAGTTGCAAGAAGTTGAACTAACATGGATCAAATCCCACGCTTTTCTGAGAAATGAAAATCTTAGTCCACACTGGAAGAGGGGAAGGGGACTTCGCATAGTCCTTGTAAGGTGGCAATACCCCAACCCGTTTATTTTTTTCTATAGAATACTTGGGATCATTTGGAAAGATAGCAAACCATGATCATATACGCAATTTGTCTTTCTCTTTTTGTCTGGAAGTGAAGAGAGACCTGAAAGCAAGGCTTTGCCCTTTGATAATATTTGATCAAAAGACAGTGGGACCTCGCGGTTCGAGCTGCATTTCACGAAGTCAGGCTTTGTCACCATTCAAATGGGATTTAAACAACACACAACTATAGATTGCACATAAAAGCAAAAAAAAATCTCAAGTGGGAAGGAAGTGATGGTAAAGAAAAGGCGTAGGTTGGCCTGGATTCTTGATCTATACTCAGGTTACCTTCTACTAGTTTATTGATAGTAGCTTGCCCTTTATCTTCCAGCTCTGGGAGAGCGTCTTTAAGCTCGAGAAAGTCGAGGTATCTTCCGTTGGGGATCACCGCTCAATCGAAGACTAGCAAGGGAAATATGACAGAGTGAAACCTGATTGGAACGCTGAATAGCCCGAGATTTGAAGCTTTTGGAGAGATTAGTAGTGAAATGGAACCTCCGTTTGCGATTCTTAACAATCCAACACAGCTTTCTCCATCTGTGAAGCGCCTCCTCTAATGATATATATATGCTATACACACAATTAATTGTTCAATACATAACTTGTGAAGTACTGACTGAAATCTGAATAGTAGAATGCAGTTGATAATCAAATTCGAATGCTAAAGGTATGACTGATCTGATATAAGCAAAAACAAAACTAATCCAATCACTAAAAGCCCTAATAACAGTCAATTACGAACAATAAACAACATGATTCAACACCAAAATAAACACAAACAAATACAACAAACGCATAACAAACACTCAATCCCAAACAATTACGCAGAACAAACACTCAATCCCAAACAATTTGAAGCGAAATTTGAAACTAAGTAATCACCATAGTTGTAGTTGGGAAAATAGAGACAAAAGAAGCAAGTATTTTTTGCAGATATGTGCAGCTGCTGGATAATATCAACCAAAGTATTTTTTTAGAGAGAGAGAGAGAGAGAGAGAGAGAGAGAGAGAACAAATAGACATACCGGAAGAGAAAGGAAGAACCACTTCGATTCCTGGAGGGTAGAAGGGAACATAAAGAAGAGGTTTGGGGATGAATCGTCAAACTAAAAGGCACAATAAATGGAGGCTGAGGAGGTGGTGGCGGGGAGAGAGAGAGAGAGAGAGAGAGAGAGAGAGAAGTGTTGGGGGAGAAGGTGGCTATGAGTTTGCCAGCTAGGATTTTTATGAGAATGGTAGAATGCTGATGTGGACAGTGTCAATGGACTTCATTTTGCTTCAGCTTTTATATATAGATAATAGATATATAATAGATATGATCACGTGACCCATTATATTGCAAAATACTCAATAGCAAATTTAAGCAATCAAACACCACAAAATATGAAAAATTGGTGAGAAAAATATTTTTCATGGGAAAAAAAGGACTAGCAAACGCACCCTTACACTCCGTTTGATATGATTTTAAAATAGAATTGAATTGAATTGGAGAGAATAGAAAAGAAAAGAAATGAATAGAATTGATTTGCAATTCTAATTCTTATGTTTGGTTTGAAAGAGAAATGAAATGAATCACGGTCATTTACTACATTGCCCACATAAAAAGAAGAGGTGTGAAATATATAGGGGTAAGTTTGGTATATCACATTGTTTTACTTAAAGTGAATTATTTCTTACTAAATATTACCAAAAGTGATAGGATTTGTTTTTGGACTAAGACAAGAATTTATGAGAATTGGTTAGAATTGAAAATCAAATTTTTTGTCAAACCAAACACAAGAATTTGATTATAAGTTAGAAAATGGGATGAAAAGGAATTTAGGGGTAATTAAGAATTCCCCCCACCACCAAAGAAAAAAGTGAATTAACCGAAGAATAGAAGACAATACACATGCACCAACCAGCAAGTCCATCTAATGTAAAACCTAACAGCCAGACGACCGTCCTTCTTTCTTCACCTTCAATCGAAGAAAAGCCCTCTGTGTTTGTGTGTTCTGATTCGTCTTCCGATCAAATTATATTATGGCTTCTAATGGAGCTCATTCGGTCAGTCTAAACCCGAGTCTCCCTCTCTCCATGTTCAGTATTATTTATTTATTTATTCAGTATATATATACACATGTATGTATGTATTTTCCAGAGAGTGCAAAAAAAGGATTTCAATTTTCTGAGATATACTTTTGTACAAACTTGATTTGATGTTTGCAGAGAGATGGGAATATTGCGCAGACGAGCTTAGAGAAGATCAAACGTCAACTGACGTCCGGTTCCGGTAGAAATTTATTGCAGGGTCCTCTTCTCAAACGATCCGAGACGGTACCTTCAGTCCTTCATTCTCTCTCTCTCTCTATATATATATATATATATGGATGTATATTCTGTATTCACTGTATATACACATACCTTATTAGAGTAAAATTAAATCAATAAGAAAACTTATTCACTACTTAGATTAAACTTGATTTGAGATTTTAAGTTAAATAATTTAATTTTTCGTTGATAAATAAATGCATTGCATTGGAATGGCACCAAAAATGTGTGCATCTGTGTACAACGGGAGTGTACATCTCAAGACCAGCACAAAAGTCTACCTATCAGAAAAAAGGAAGAAACAAGAGCTAAACAAAAACTCGAGAGGAACCACAAGCAAAAACGTGGGAAGAAAAACTAAAAATTACAATGAGAAAGCAACTAAAACAAGGTGCCTTAGTCCACCCTCAGAAACAACGTGCTGAAAGGACGACCGCTATGCCTCGACAGTGCCATTATAGATATTGCAGCTCACCAAATGCTCAGGGAAACATAAAACGAAACAGGAAATGGGTCCTTGTTGCCATCATAACATAAACTGCCATAACCTGAATGCGTTGGATGCATTAAGAGGAAAACCGCCACAAAACCAAACCTTGACATGCCTTACAAACAAGCTACCTTCCCAGAACAAAGCAAAATCCTGCAAGACAAGCACAAACCAGCTTTTCGAACAGCCCAAGGAGCATTCTAAAACCTCTTAACAAAAGCCCCGGCGAGTCTTCAATGATTCTAAATCAGGGGACGAACACTACATCTGTGAATAATATGTATAAACAAAGATGTGTGTGTATGTATATTTTTGTATTAGCATAAGAATAAATGAATAGTACTAAATATATATTTTCTCTCACCATTTTTCCTTTTCTTATCTTCTTCTTTTCATTCTCTCTCTCTCTCTCTCTCTCTGAATACCCTAACTACTCCTAACAAAATACATCACAATACTATCAAACTCTCGGAACAAACACACGGGCTGCTGAGTGTGCACCCAAACAATCACAACAGAGCACTACTAGAACACATCCACACTTCTAGCTTGGGATAGGCAGTAGCACATGACCGTCACAAAGGAAGGCCCACCTAAAGAGATAGAAACAGCTGCACGAGGTTAAGGTTGCAGATCTCTAAAAGTTCTAAGATATAAGAGCACGGGTTGGTACAACTACCTCTCATCCAAACCAGGAGGAGAGCCAAGAGCTGAAACTTTAGAAAGGAGGGGTTGGGAGGATATCATTCCGTTAAAAGCGCGAGTGTTTTTTTCTCTCTCCATGAAGCTTGGCCCCAACCCTGCCCCGCCTCGAAAGAGCGTGTATCCCATCCCCGACCCCAACTCAAAGTTGGGAACCCGCCCCCGCCAGGCAAAATCACACACAAAAAGCTATATCTACAAAGTACTATCCATCAGATCAAGAATGCAAAAGCAACAATATACCCTCACACACAAAAAAGATGTATTCTACTACCATCCAGATCAAGAATGAGAAAGTAGAAACCCAAAAAATTAGAAGTATGCAAAGGCAAAATTTTTAAACAAATAACAGATCAAGAAGATACCACCAAACAGATCTCCATTTAATCACCCACTCGCACACTCGCACATACGAAATGCACGCACTCACACTCACAGATGCACACACATGAATCGTGCACACATACCTTTAACACACACGGACACACGATCGACTGGTAAGAGGAGACCTTCCTTGGTGACGGAAGAGTGGCCGGCAAGAGAGTGATCGTTCGGTGAGAGCTTCTGTGGTTGTTGGCCTTGTGGGTTTGCAGTGTTGCGGCTCCTTGGGTGTTGCTGTCTTGTGAATGCTATGTTCTCATAACAAAACCCTAAGATGTGTATAACTAGTTTAGGTAATACTCCCTCCGTCCCATAATAAGTGTCCACTTCTATTTTGCACATTGTTTAAGAAAGTTGCATTATTTTAGTTTTTTTGGTTCATGAAATGGTCACTTTCCAATTTTGCCCTTAGATGTGATGGGTGTTTGACTTTTTGCTTGTTTTGAGGCCACAAATAAATGCTATTTTGTCTTTATTATAAGGGTAGTTTTGGAAAGTAAATAAATGCTATATGCCAATTTAAGAAAGTGGACACTTATTGTGGGACATCCAAAAAAGGAAATGTGGACACTTATTATGGGACGGAGGGAGTATAATATTAATCGGGGTATTGTGTAAAATACCTATATGATCGGGGCGGGTTCGGGGAATTTGCCCTCACCTTGACCCCGACCCGAACCCGAGCTATGTTTCTAAACCCCATACCTGCCCCTACCCCGTTTGAACATACCCCCCATACCCTACCCATTAGGGTAGGGAACCCGAAAAACCTGCCTCATTGCCATCCCTACATCTACACCACCAAATGCAATGGGTTATCAAGTATCACAACTCCCTAATATCCTTTCGGATCTTTGCTCCCCTCCAACCCAAAAGGTGATCATGGATGCACTCCGACATGATCCAATCAATACCAAATATCGTGAATAACATATTCCAAATATCCCTTGCCACAGAATAGTAAATCAAAAGGTGATTAACTGTGTTTTCCTCCCTTTTACATGTAAAGCAACGGTTAACCATATTATGCCCCTTCTTTTAAGATTATCCAAGATGAGATATTTTTCTAAGGCAACACACAAATAAAAGGAGCTTTAGTCTTCCAAATAGTCTTCCAAGGGATGTGACTATGGGTTTACCCTTTTAGAACTCTGTAAAACTATTTAACTCTGAAGCGTCCCCTATTAGCCACAGTCCATTTTCAAGAATCTACTGCTCCGATGCAAGGAGATTGGTCATAAACGTGTGCAAAGATTCTGTTAATCATATCCCTCTCCCAATTATGAAAGTCACGGTTAAGTCGAACATCCCACCAACATCCACTGTTGCCCAACATGAGATGGTTTGTCATTAAAGGTTGAGTATCAACTGCTATTCTATACAAAGTTGGTAATTTGTGAGCTACAAATGTATCTCCATGCTAATTATCGGTCTATAATCTAATCCTCGTCCCTGACTAGGAGTGTATACGAGCTGAGCCGCTCAAAAGGGCTCGAGGCTCGGCTCGCTCAATAGAGCTCGTGAACACGTTTGATTAAGGTTCATGAAATAGCTCGTTAATAGGCTTGATGAAGAGCTTGTATATTGACTTTTATATGTATTTTTTTTTATTATAAAACTATATAATTTTAGAGAAAATAAGACAAACCTTGTACATAGGCTTGATATAGGGCTGGTTTATTATTAAACTATATAATTTTAAAGGGCGCGAAAAAGCTCGGTAAAAAGCTCAGCTCGTTTAAGCCCGTGAGAAAGCTCGCGAACACATGAGCTCGGCTCGGCTCGTATACACCCCTATCCTTGACCAACAACCAAATGATTGTAAACTCTGAACTTATCCCACACATTCTTGATGTTCCTCCAAATATTAACTCCATTACGATATATACTCTCTCTAGTGCTCCACTCATCTGTAATATCCCCATACTTGACACATGATTTTTCACCTCAAACTGTTTGTCTCCTAACCATATCATTGACCATTTCCCTAGAAGGGTCTGATTAGAAGATCTCAGCTCCTTAATATCCAAACCCTGGTCTCTTTGCGGTTTACAGTGTTATCCCATCTAACTAGTAGGTACTTGAATTCCTCAGTTTGACCTCCCCTTGAAAATGTCTCTGGAGTTTGTTTATTTTCCTTTCGATTGACTTAGCCATAGGGAGTAGAGGTAAAAAGTCGGTGTGAAAGTTTGGTAGCATGTTCTTCAGGAGTGTGAGTCGACCTTCTTTGGACATATATTACTTTTTCCATTTGGCAAGTCTTTTCTTGAATCTGTCTGCCGTAAGATTCCAGATATTCTGGTTTCTCGAATGCGCTCGTTTGTTGGCAAATGCCCTATTATATTATAGAAAGTGTATATATATGATCTCCTTAAGATAGAAATCATATATTCCCTTTCTTAATATAACCAACACATTTTGTCACGTCCCCAACCCACCATGGGTGGATTAAGAGCACGTGATTGTTGAGAGCTATGAAGCACGGACACGGGTGCGGGGACGCAGGTGCGAGGAGTTCGGCAATTTTCTCAAAATCAAGAGTGCGGGTGCGGCGGGTTACTTATATAAAATATAAAAATATTTTTTTATATATTACTAAATATGAACCATTCAAGTACACACACTTGTTTTCATATATATATATATATATATATATTTTCTTCTAATTAAGACCTAATAACAACAAACAAGCCATAAACTCATAAACATAAATGCTACATACGCAACTAAGCAACACATAAACTACTATTCTACAATGATAAATAAAAAAAAAACACAAAACTAACTAAAATTAGAAAAAAATTCATCTCTGGAAAAAAAAAACGAGATTGTTGGTAGTCGGTTCCTCGTAGGTTGTCGAATCAAAAATATATATATATATATATAAATGCTACATACGCTACTAAGCAACACATAAACTACTATTCTACAAAGATAAAAAAAAAAAAAAAAAACTACAATTAGAAAAAAATTCATCTCTGGGAAAAAAAATACCAGATTGTCGGTAGTTGGTTCCTTGTAGGTTGTCGAATCCTTGTTGTCTAGGTTCCTAGTGGGCTGACCTGGCCACAAGTAGAGAGAGAGAGAGAGAGAGAGAGAGAGAGAGAGAGAGAGAGAGAGAGAACGAGAAGGAGAGAACGAGAGAGAGGACAAACTTGTTAGGTCACGTGGATGTTGCGCAGCGTGGATGAGTGGATCGTCATTTTCTTCTTCCCTATTTCTTTTCTTTTTCATTTTTTGTCTGTAATGTAGCTGTATGTAGTATATATTATGGTCTTTAGGGTTTTTTTTTTTTTTAAGTTAGTGCTATTTATTTTTTGGACCCCTACTTTATCAAAAAATTGTTTTCAAACTTTTTTTTTCTAAAAAAAAATTGCCCCGCCGCACCGCCTAGAAGTGTCCCTCCCGCACCCCCAAGTGTCCTCGCCGCACCCTTCACACACCCAGCCGCACCCACGCCGCACCCAAAACTGCTGAAGAACTCAAGAAGAACTCTGAAGAACTAACTGCCGCACCCACACCGCACCCGAACTGGGTGCGCACTTAGTTCCCCTGCGGCACCATTTTAGGAGTGTCCGTGCATCATAGGTTGAGAGTTGTTTATTTACATAGAGTTGTTTTATTTTATTCCCTTTTGTATTTTATTTTAGCCCTAGGGGCTTCTATGTAATTATGAGATTTACTTATCATATAATAAAAGGTAAGGAAGTCCAATGGTTTTTCCAAGCTTGTTTTATGAAAAACAACATGGTAATAGAGCCTCCCTAAGAGGGATCTCATACCACCACCATCGGACCACCACCCACCACCACATACCACCCAACCGCCACCAACACTAGCCATCTGTAGAAGTGTATTTTTAGGATGAGATTAAGTTCGTACTAGAGTAGAGATTTTGTGCGAGATTAGCAAAAGGTTCCCATGTGGATCAGGTGTAAGGAAGAGCAAGCTAGAGAGGATGGAATGGGGCAAGTGTTCTATAGAACACCAAAGTGCAAGGATAGAGCTCAAACCCTGAGAAAGTCGAGAGAGAAGCTCTGTATACAAATTCTACAAAACAACTAGAAAAATGTCTTGTCTATTGTCATGGAATACTGTGCATATCTATAGGCTTAGGCTCACGTGGGGAGCACGGTAGAAATCCATACTTGAAAATCCACGTGTTGACACAATTGATAGTCCGCGTGTCAACCTAAAACGACAAAAAGGAATATGCCTCCATGACGAATCATAAGAACTCGGTAAACCACCCTATTTCCAGCCCGACCAAGGAGTTTGTCTCGCAGCTCTTCCTTAAGCCATCTGAGCCACGCAAGCCTGAGAATCCCAATGACTTTGCTGCGTACCAAAGCCAAAAATAGCACATGTGCGGCAAAGTTGAACCCAAGACATAGACTTTGCCCCCAAAGTCTATGTGCACCATTGAGAAGTGAGAAGCTTCTCTCCATGGGTGAGTAACCCATCCATGTAATTTCCTTGGAGGAAATATCTGTGGTGGAATGATCTTCACCAAGTCATGCGCGCCACTTTCCATGAGTTTCCCAGCTTTTTGAATCAAAGCTCCAATGATGACACGTGGTGAGGTTTGATTAGCTAGGTAAAACCAGTACCTACAATTTGCCCCCTGCGCGAGCACACTAGCTTGTGATAGGGTTGTTCGTGCACCAATTTATTCACCTGAAGAGCCAATCGCAGTGTTTTATTTTTCACTGATCCGTACTTGCAGAAATGACACTTGCAGGAATGACAGTGTCCTTTGAGTCATTTGCTAAGTGTAAAAGGGAGGTGAAAATCTCATTTATTACTTTCACCAATCTTTACTCCCTTCTAAGAATCCAGCTCTTGTTCTCCATCCCAAGAACAACCAAGAACACCAAGAACACTCATGAACATTAAAAAAATTCCTTGAGTGGAATGCACACATTCGTGCATCTATCTTGTTTTAAGTTTGTGACCGTATTTTACGGATCTTCAACTTTGCGTGAGATAGTCGTGGTTAGTAGCTTCTGGGCAACACTTGGTAAGTTATATATATATAGGGAAAGCTTCTTACGAGGGATCCCTCATTTTATTAAAATGAGGACTTCTAATCCTGGCCGTTGGAGATCATTTATTGCACTGTGAATTTCACTCTTACTGCATTGATTAAATGATCTCCAACGACTAGGATTAAAGTCCTCATTTTAATAAAATGAGGGATCCCTCATAAGAAGGGCTCTGTATATATATATTCAATTAAGCTTTTGTCCATATATGCGCGCCACTCTTGAAATACCCAAATAGATGTGCGCCATTCTTGAGAGACCCAAATGACCATTTGTATCTTTTCCTTTTTTTAGGAGTTATTTTTTTTGTCCATATATGCTCGCCACACTTGAAAAACCCAAAAAGCCGCAAAATTTTTTCTTGAGAACACAAGTTTCCGAATTTCCGCACCATGTCTAAACATGTATGCTCCATTCTTGTCAAAATAATTGTATGCGCGCCACAATTGAAATACCCAAATAGATGCGCCATACTTGAGAGACCCAACTTTGCGCACCTAACTCGGCTTGCGGTGTAAAATCATAGCAAACTTGTGGCTTCCCTCAAGTTAGTCGCACCAAACATGGCAAAAATTTGTGCGTCGAACTTGGTTACAAACTCCAACATAGCCACACAAAACCAAAGAGCATAAGAGCCGCCGAAAACCTGAGAGTCGCAGCCCTTTCGTGCGTACTACTTCAACAACCGGCGTATATATATTTTCGAATTAAACTTGGCCCCTGATGCTTCACACCATACCCAATAACTCAGTCTCGTGCACATTTTTATTTTTATTTTTATTTTTTATATATACATATTTTTTTTTTAAAAGCCCCAAACAGCCCCTTACTTGGCCTTGTCAATCCTTGGCGCGCTTGTTTGTTGAAACTCAGCCTTTTACTTTCATTACTAGTGCTGATTTTCTTTTATAATATAATAATGGAGCATGGGCCCACAACAATAAACCAAATCCAACCAACTAATCCTTGGGACCCACCTGCCTTTTGAACATGATATTCCCATAAAACTGATTTTCTTTTTATAAACAGTGGGCCCACTGAAATAAAAGCTTCAACATTTTCTTATTGTGATGTGATAGAAGCTTTCGGTTTAAGCTAGAGAAGGTGTGCACTTCTTGGCAAGTCATGGAATATAATATGTGAATTCCTTTGATAAGGTGGCCATCACGTCACCATCCTAATGAAACCAAAAGTGAGGATTTAAACTCAGCACCACCCCCATAATTTTCTCACATGGTTATGACCTCATGCGCACCAAACATGAACACATAGCTGCGCCTTTATCCTTCTCTTTTATATTATATTATTATCAATACTCAAATATGAGCTGCAAACTTTGATAGAAAATTGAAGATAGCCATGACCTTTCAAAGTTTTTTTTTTATAAATATTTTGTGAGACCCATCACATACTTCCTTCCCAAGGTGGAACAAAAGTCTTCTTATGAATCACCTAGCTCTTTTTTGCTTTCCCAAACATGACTTATAATGTCGTGATGAACTTCCTGTGCAAACCTCAAATAGTGTTCCGAAATATTTTACCTTTTTGTCCAGACAAGGAGCCTCCCAATAAGGGGCCCACCATGGTCCAGTTTTTGACTTTTGTTATTTCCTGTCATTAAGGCTCACAATACTGCAGCTGAATTTTTGTTAAAATATTGAGACTTGGGCCCACCATAATCTATGTTACATGGACTCTTCAAAGTGTCCAGAGGACACGGGTATGGATGCCATATCCGACACGGGTACTTCGCCTTTCTTGGCTAAAAATTACACTAAACTACACTAGAAGGATCCTACCCAAGTGTCATACCCATGTCCGCAAAGAGTCATGTCAACACGGGTACTTCACCTATTTAGAAGAGTCCATGTAACATAGACCATAATAGAGCTTGAACCCTTTCTTACTGTGATTGAAGCATTCAATCCAAGCTGGTGGGTGTATTTCTTGACAAGTGATTCACATATTGTATGAATGTTCTAAAAATCGCTAGGCGCTAGTCTGGCGGCTGAGGGGGACCTAGGCGGATTTTGTTTTTCAATAAAATTAATTATATAATATATATACTATTATGATGTGTTATTTAAGAATAATTATAAATTTGGGCTCCAAATAATAGATCTATAGAAAGGTTTTGTGGTGTTTTTTGGAAATAAGTAAACATTGTGAGAAGGTTTTTAATATTTAAAAAACTGTTAGGGATCTTTTAATAATTAACTTAAACATTAAGTGTATATATATACACTAATGTTAGACGTAACCGTGGGAGTAATTTTTGTCCCTTTTTATTTTAACAAAATTACAATCTCACACCAGCCCGCCTAGACCTGCCTAGCCTCGCCTCATATGTTGGGCGATTTTCCAAACACCTAGGAAAAAATCCAGGCGGCAGGGCGCCACCTAGGCGGCCGCCTATGCCGACTTTTAGAACACTTTATTGTATAGATATGTATATATATATTACTTTGACTAACCAGCCTAAAATCATTCTTTCAATCACACTAATGAGCCCTTCATACATATTAAGTCTGCCATATGAACCAAACCAAACCAAGCCTTGTATCCCAATCAATTGGGGTCGGCTGTATGAATCCTTTTTCTCCATTCTGCACGATCAAGAGCTATATGCTCATTTCAAATACTCACCCCTGCCTCATTCTGATCTCCAAAACCATACCCCCCATGCACCCTCTCATATCCAGTTCTATCTTTGCCTACATGGCCATTGAAATCTCCACCTACAATTATCTTCTCTCCTCCCGGTATTTCTTGCATTAAAGCGTCCAACTCATCGCAGAATTGTCTTTTAGTGTGATCATCCAATCCTACTTGGGGCGCGTATGCACTAATCACAATAATTATATCCACTCCAACTACCAGTTTGATAAGCAATATTCTGTCTCCTTTCCTTGTGACTGTCACAACTTTATTCTTGAGGTTCTTGTCAACCACGATTCCGACACCATTTCTATGCCTATCTTTCTCTGTATAGAATATCTTATACCCGATCTTTTCTACCTCCTTAGCTTTCTCTCCAAACCACTTTGTTTCTTGTAAACATACTACATTAACCTTCCTTCTAATCATAGTGTCTACTAGTTCCATAGCTTTACCTGTTAAGGTTCCTATATTCCAAGTTGCTAACCTAAGCCTATAGTTCTGGACTAGCTTCTTTACCCGCGGTGGCCCAGATGAGCGCGGGAACTCTTGCTTATTTAACACCGCACCCGGGCGTCGATGTGGCGCCCCTTGCACATTTTTCGAAACACCCGAAGGCAGGCGCAACGCGTCGCTTAAAGGGAACGCCCTAGCATTTACACGAGTATTCATATTTGGATTCATATCATAAGGATCCGACGGTTTTTTTACGTGCTGGCTGTCGAGCTACCTAACGCACTAACCCTCCTCTTTTATCCGGGCTTGGGACCGGCAGTGTTGAAACAACCCAGGCAGAGTTAAGTCTGCCATATGAGTAGCCATAAATTTGTTTTAACATCAAAATCTTCCTCATTTCCATTATGCGCACCAGACTTCATAAAATGTTTCAGCATGGTCACACCAAAGAGAACCCTCCAAGAGATTTCGCCTCATAGTGAAGCCCCTTCATAACTTTTTCTTCATCTGTAAAGCTCCCCTCCACAGATTATGCGAAACAAATTATTTGCCGCTGCAAACTTGGTGAGTCAAAAATAATTTTGGAATTTTGTCTTCCCCCTCCCCGCCTCCCTTTTTTTTTTTTTTAAAACACACGCAAGTAAATGTATATATTTTGCATTTAATAAATGTTTGCAACCCCTATGTGTCTAACCCATTTCCAACTGCCTCTCTTACTTGTGCGAGTAGAACTCCAAATGGTAAATACATATTTTAGAGAGCCAAACAATCTTAGGCGCACACTTTGTGCTGAAAACTCTATACACACCATAGCTGGTATAGAAGAGTTCAACCTATTTTTTTTGGAAATGCACCAAACTATTACTCTTGGTCCGATCTCGCCATTTACGAACTTGTCCAAGACCACTTTTCCAGTGAATTGTTGGTTCAGAATCTCATCTATTCTCTTGGAAACCCATGTAACCACGATTCTTGTGTGCCCTAAACTCTCAAGTTCATCCTTGATTTTGATATAATCAGCGGCAAACGTGTGTGCGGAACACCTATGCTCATCAAACTTGACTTAGTTGCATGAAGTTGGCGCACATAGGACCCACAAAGCCGGTGCAAGCAACGTCCAAATAGCCACGCGCACATAGGACCTACAAAGCTGCGCACCACAGTCAGCGACTCCGCGCACCACAGGCAGGTGCGACTCCTTTTCCAGGTTTTTATTTTTTTTGAACCATGTGCATCGTACTTCTACAATGCGCATCATACTTCCATTTTTCCAGGCGTGCGCTACCTTCGCCACAGTAGGTGCGACCAGTCTTGACATAGATAGGCGCGACCCAATTATTTTTTTACCATAGGCGCACCACAATTGAAATAGGCACACCACACTTGCGCCTTAAATAGGCGCGCCATACCTCATTTTTGGCATAAACCCAAGGGTAGCTTCGGTTTGTTCCCTTGTTTTTTTAGCAACCTTTGTATTTCGAAGCCCCTATATATGTATTTTATTGAACCCATTTTCTTTTCAGTTATGGTGATTTGGTGACTCTAAAATTTCTTACAAGGCCTTCACATATATTGGCGCGCTTTTCTGATCAACTCTTGAGATCTTTAGTAAGTCTAAAATATTTGACACTCCATTCTTTTAACAATTGATTTACAAATAGTTCCTTCTCTTTTTGAACATTGAATGTGTACAAATTGTAGGTGGTCCTTCTTCAACGATGTCATGTTTAAGTCCAAGTTAGGCACTGTGGCTCTTCTTGCTAAAAACGAAATAATTCCGTGATTCCTCCCGACGAAGAATGGAAGTTAGCCCCTTCTTTGCTAGCGAGGAAGGAAACAAAGGGCCCAATGATTATTTCTGAAGCGAAGTGGAGTCTTATTCTCCTCGATTAGAAGTGAGTGACGAAACCGGATTATTGTTTAAAGAAGGGATTAGAAACCCCCTGGATTGGGAGCGTGTTCCACTTAAGTCCATCTTGAGGTTACGGATTGAGAGGAGGGATTTCCTTATTCCTTTACAATGTACCCCACATTTGTCGGACCAATTTCAGATTGAGATGATTGGACAGAGGATATCTTTTCTAGCGGTGAGTATGCCGCCCTCTTGGAAAAGTTTTGGATTGCAGATGTGCTCGACTTTGAGTATTAGAAGGGACATTGGTAGTCAAACGGCCTTGATCTCGCGCTGGATTTCAATGACCCACACCTTTAGTACAGCTTGGGGCGAATTTACTTCGACCCTAGAAGATGTTTATGTTCTCACTGCCTTGCCTATATTTGGGGATGATGCTATTTGTGATGAATCTTCTCTTTCTCCAGAGGAAAAGGAGGCGGTAGGGGACCTTTGGAGTTGCCCGACCCCATGTGCTATATATTAGAGTGCTGTCACGGGAGGAAACAAATCACGAAAGGGGTCCTTCGCTTAATGGCTAAAGTATATTCGTAAAGACTTTCAGCCGCTTGATAAAGTTATAGAAGGCGAGGTTCGTGGGGTTGTGGATGGTCCTCGGTATCATGGCCCCAATGCCCTTGCTGCTTATATCGCCTTTTGGCTTGCGAGGCACGTGCTTCCTGTGCCTCCCGAAGATGGGCTAAATGCGCTTCTGTTTCCCTTGGTGGTGAGATTAGCTCGGGGTCGATCATTACCCCTTGCCCCTCTTTTCCTAGGCACTCTTTATTGTCGACTAGACATGATTCATCATGATTCTTTCCGGAGAGTTGGTCGTTATGATGTTGCTAGTTTCTTGTGCACCTCTTTCTTCAGGTGTTCATTTTCGAGCGATTTATGAATTATGCTCCTGCTCCATCAACTTTTTCACCTGACAAGGAGATTTATGATAGTTCCATTCGGCGTAAAAAATTGTTGTTAATGATGAATGGCGAGCGGTCCGTTGGTGCAACACGGGATGCTTGGGTATTTTGAACAAATTTTTGGATGATGAAAAAGAGTTCATTTTCTGACCTTATGCTACGAGGCTTCCTGGCGAGAGAAACTTGGGTTTGTATTCTGCTTCTAATGTTGTTTATTCTGTTCGGTTATCTGAGTGTGGGTCTTAGGAGATTGGATCGTTTGTTTTTTACGCTACTATGTTTCCCGCACAAGTTTCTTTTATCACTAAGTAAGGCCGAGGCACATCATTGTATAGTCCTCACTTAGTGATGCGCCAATTTGGGCTAGTCCAAGGGTTTCCTAGGGGAAATCTCATACCTCCTTGTCAGCCAAGATATATAATGAGCTCTGCTCGCTTCACCACAAGTGAAAAAGTAGCTTTGCTAGGAGCAAAAGTGTTCTTTTGGCCGGTTGTGAGCGCGTGGGGGTTTGTTCTTATGGTTGGAAGCGATATTGGCAGAAGGCTTTGAAATTGTTCACGGAGTTCCGTTCAGAGACTCCTATCTGAGCCATTGTTGTGGACATCTTTGTTAATGACAGTTCTCTGAGAATACCCAAAAGAGGGTTCTCAATGCCGCGGTTAACCTAGTCGACCCAAAAGAGGGCTCTCAATGCCACGGTCAACCTAGCCAGTCGGCTGCTCGCCCATCCGCCCGTCTGCCAGCTGTTTGAGAGAAAAAAAAAAGAAAGTTTCTTCTACTAAAAATGTAGTTGCCCCCATCTCTGCCAAGGGGTCGATGGGTATGCGCCTTCTTCTTCTTCTTCTTTTGTTTTTTTTTCGTTTTGTTTTGTTTTGTTTTGTTTTTTTATTTTTTTCCTTCTAGGGGTTGCATCTGGTCGCTTGCTGACTTTCCTTAATGTTTCTGAAGGGAAATCCAAAGGTGCCCCTTCAAAAAAATGTCCCGAGCAATCCATCTCCCATAGTTCTAGTCGAGGGTATAAAGAAAAGAAAGAGAAAAGAAACAGAGGATCAAGGTGAGATTGAGGGCCATCCTTCGGCCGTCATAGCCTTGGCAACTTCAACTAAGGATATCACACGCATGAAACCACCCAGCCGCTCTAGCAGCTCTGCCCTTAGGCTTGCCATTGTCGTGACTGTACTCTTGTTCATGATTCAGCTGAGGATTTGATTGAGAGTGTGGTGGCCGGCCCTGATACTGGTTTAGTTAAGGAAATGGTAGATGCTCCTCCCAAGGGAGACTTGGTCGCGACTTCCATTCTTGTTTCTAGCGATGACCTGGATCGAGGGGAGGAAATTGGAACCCACCATGGGGGTGATGATTGTGACATCGATGGCGGATCTAGTCATGATAGTGGGTCAGATGATCACAATGATGGCGATCATAAGAGTGGGTCCCTTGATCACGACGATGGATAATGGATATGCAATGGGTTGCAAGACAAAAAAACGTGACTAAACAAATATATTGAGTCAAAGTGCTTGTCCACTGTTTGCTATTTCATTCGATATTGGTAGGGTGAAAATCAAGAGTAAGACTAAGACCTATTCTGGTGATTTTACTCGTAAAAACGATGTACAAAAAAATGAGTGATTTATTTTTCTTCTCTCTATGTTTCAAAGAAACAAAAAATAATAGAAAACTGGTTGGCATATTACAAAACAAGTACGAGGCGAAGTGTTAGGATGTGTGCTTTACTTTGAGGTCTTGAGAAGTGACGAGAGCTCTCGGGTTTGGGGGCAAATGGTTAAGAAAGACTTTAATTTAGAGTTCATCTTTGGACTTAAACGTGACTATTGAAGGTACGCATGAAACATGGTTGACTTCTGCTATCTTTCTTGTTCCACCTATGATAAATTTTTGTTTGGTGATTTGGAGATGAACTATGAGAACTTGAATTACTTGTGTAGTTGTGTGGTATGGTTTAGCATTCTGTTAGTTGATCTACATATTACTCTTTGTTCTGGCAAGTGACAAATAGCTTCTGCACTTAATTTTCTTTTGAAAAGCTGAGGAAATGGAATGAAAGGTGGGTGATCTTAGACCCAACAACGGGAAAAATGGAGTACAAGTAAGTGAGATGCCATGACTTTTAACTTTTTCTTATTGTTCTTTTGTTTCTTAGAATTGCATTTACCTGGATATATTTGCTTTTGTTTCATTCTCCAGGATTAGGAGAAATGAGCCCACTGTCAAGGGAACCATTGTATTTGATGCAAACAGCACAATAACTATGTCTCCTGTAAACTTCCAGTAAGAGTAGTGGTCGCTTTGAATGACTGTTTTGGATTGATACATCTAATTCTCTTTAGGTTTAGATGATTTCTAACATTTTTTTTTATTGCTTCAGTGGTCTACCAAAGTATGATGGCTGCTGTTTCTGTATCCATCCGCATTATTTGTTATTCTTCGTTCCTCCCCCCTCCTAATATTTGCTGCCATTGGCATATTGCTCGGTTCTTAACTGTATTATTGCGTAGATATTGGGACGCCACAGAAGAAGGACTACTTCCTTTGTGCAGAAACTCCTGGTGCAACTAGAGCTTGGGTGTCGACTTTACAGTGAGTTATTTATGGCTTTCTTTTTGTGAATTGCTTCAGGAAGTTGTTCACTAATTCATTTCCAGTGATGCCATATTGCTCATGGTCTGCTCGTAATTTCTTTGCTGCATCTCTTAGGATAATTTGAGGTGGTATTCTAGTTTTGATTGAGCATGTGGCTCTGCCTTATTTACTTTTGATGGAAACGACATGTGGGTAGACGTCTGGGATTTTGTGGTGAAATTTTTAGAATTGGGAATTGCCTCTTGGGCCTTGGCAGATCTTCTTTATAAACATGATTTGCATTGAAAACTAAAGTGCCAATGAAATTATCAGAGGGGTTCAAGAGGGGACCAATTCATGATATGTTCTATGCCTTCCATGTGAAGCTCGCTTTTTTATTTTTTATTTTTTTATACTACCTCCGTCCCAATTAAGTTTCCTTGATTCCATTTGTTGATGTCCCATTTTAAGAGTCCCTTTGAAAAGTCAAAAGTATTTTAACTACACACTTTCCAAGTTTACCTTTTATTTATTGCATACAAAACTCTCTGGTTTTTTCTTTGATGTGACTAGAATTTTGAAATTCATAAAGGGCAATAATGGAAAGTTGTACAATTATACAACAATCAATAAAGTTCCTTAAAAAGTTGTAATTCCCAAAAGAGACTCTTAATATGGGACGGAGGGAGATTCATGGAATCGCATATAAGAATATTATTCATTTCTCAGTTCCATCACGTGTTTGCGTCTGCGTGATAAGTTGTCACATTGAAGTTCTAGATCCACTTAACCGATAGTTTGCTCCTTCGCTTGTGTACCTATAGCTGGCTCTTTTTCACAACCTATATTGAGGTAAACAGCACCCCTACCTCTC
Organism: Hydrangea macrophylla; assembly: GCA_033977485.1. Classification (NCBI taxonomy): domain Eukaryota; kingdom Viridiplantae; phylum Streptophyta; class Magnoliopsida; order Cornales; family Hydrangeaceae; genus Hydrangea; species Hydrangea macrophylla. The sequence continues at coordinate 2,141,547 of CM066990.1, read as the reverse complement.
TCCCCCTCTCTTCCTCTCTCTCCCTCTCTCTATGTGTATACGTATATAACATAAACACATGTCTCACCAATAACTTGGATGCTGCACCTCCCCACATTTTGGGTGGCAGGCAATACCACTCAAGCTAAATACTCCTTGGGGTTTGCCGGAGATTCCACTGCAGGAAATCACCGGTGGTATCTCTCTCATTGTCATTCTCTGTCCTGGAGAAGAGTAAAAAATGTGAAGCTGCAACGCCCCTTAAACTCCAAAATGAGTAACATTCCATTTGGATTGAGAGAATCGGAGAGAAGAGAAGGAAGAGAAACTTGTTAAGAGAAGAGAAGAGAAGAGAAGAGAAGAGAAGAGAAAGTATGGTTTACTCAACCCTGTTTGGAAAAAGAAAAGAGAAGAGAAGAGGGGAGAATCATGGCTCTCTCTTGTTTGTTTAGCTTTCATAAGAGAAGAGAAAAGAAAGTATTTAGAACCAATTTACCCTTATACCCTCTATTAAATAGTGTCACTTTGTAAGTGCAAGGGGTATGTTGGAGTAAGAAAAATATTCGGGGGGTATACTAATCTTTTTCTTAACATTTAATTACGATTCTCTTCTGTTCTCTCCTCAGTCTCTCCAATTTTGGGAGAACCAAATTTGGACTCTTTTTCTCCTCACTTTCTCTTCGGTTCTCTCCATTAACCTTCTCTCTTCTCTTCTTACTTAACTATCCAAATGAGAGAAGTGGGGAGAAAGTGGTCCCCTTTTTCTCCCCTCTCTTCAATTTCTCAATCCAAACTGAATGTAAATGTTTTGCTCACATCCATTTACTCCAGACCTTAGAAGTACGAAGCAGGGGCAGGAGAGGGGAAGCGGTGATACAAGGAAGAGTCTAAAGTTTGGGGCGTCTAGGAAGTGCCTATTTTTAATTAATTTTAAAAAATTATTAGTTTTAATATGACAGGAGAAAACTCTAAAAGTTTGTGGTATACTGTAATTTTTTTTGTTGTACTTAGAAGGAAAAAGACGACTAAAAGGTAAGGGTGCAAGTGGAAATTAACTAACAGATTGTGGTACATTGTAAAATTGCAAATTATTTGAGGTTGATTCGAAATTTATAAATAAATGTGGGGAATAAATAAAGACTTCTCTTAAAGATAAATGAAACTTATTGGGTCTGTACTCTGTCCATAAATAAACGAAATATGTTAGTTATTATTAGGTTGTAAAGTTGATGGGAATATAAACTCTTGTATATGCAACATAATAAGAAATAAAGAGTACAATATAGGCTAAGCCTAACCTATACATTTTACACACTAACCGATGTGGGACAACCACATAACTACACTTTTACATATTTACCCTTTAGCACTCCCCCTCAAGCTGGAGCATACATATCATATGCACCCAGCTTGTTACAAACATATTTCACACGTGTCCCACCCAATGCTTTAATAAACAAATCTGCTAACTGGTCTGCAGATTTAACGTGAACTGTATTAATCATTTTCTGTAGGAGCTTTTCACGAACAAAATGACAATCAACTTCAATGTGTTTCGTTCTCTCATGAGACACTGGATTAGAAGCAATATGAATCGCTGCCTGGTTATCGCAAAATAGTTTCATAGGCTCAGACTGAGTGAATCCAAGTTCCTCCAACAAATGCTTCATCCATACTAACTAACAACTAGTATGCGCCATAGCCCTATATTCTGACTCAACACTAGATCTAGCAACAACGGTTTGTTTCTTACTTTTCCACGATACAAGATTTCCTCCAACAAGTACACAGTACCCTGTAGTAGACCTCCGATCACTAGGAGATCCGGCCCAGTCTGCATCTGTGTAGCTCTCAACTTGAATGTGACCATGATCCTTATACAACAAACCACGGCCCGGAGCCCCCTTGAGGTACCTCAAGATTCGAATCACTGCATCCCATTGTGTAGTTCGAGGGGAGTCCATAAACTGACTAATTACACTAACTGCGAAGGCAACATAAGGTCTTGTGACTGTTAGATAATTAAGTTTCCCAACTAATCGTCTGTACTGCCCTGGATCATCAAGTAGCTCCCCCTGATCTGGCACTAATTTGGAATTGGGATCCATAGGAGTATCCAAAGGTTTTAATCCCAACATTCTTGTCTCTGTCAGCAAATCAAGAACATATTTCCTCCGAGATAAGCATATCCCTTCACTAGACCTGACCACCTCAATGCCTAAGAAATACCTAAGTTGTCCCAAGTCTTTGGTCTGAAACTTGATTTGTAAGAAAGATTTCAACTCATGAATGCCCTTAGAGTCATCACTAGTAATGACAATATCATCAACATAAACTATTAATAGGATCTTTCCCGCTACAGTGTGTCTATAGAAAACAGAATGGTCAACACATCTCTGAAGACCAAACTCAGCAATTACATCACTGAACCTGCCAAACCAAGCACGAGGAGATTGCTTCAAACCATAAAGAGACTTTTTTAATTTGCAAACCAGACTAGACTATTAATAGGATCTTTCCCGCTACAGTGTGTCTATTAATAGGATCTTTCCCGCTACAGTGTGTCTATAAAGAGACTATTAATATCATCAACATAAACTATTAATAGGATCTTTCCCGCTACAGTGTGTCTATAGAAAACAGAATGGTCAACACATCTCTGAAGACCAAACTCAGCAATTACATCACTGAACCTGCCAAACCAAGCACGAGGAGATTGCTTCAAACCATAAAGAGACTTTTTTAATTTGCAAACCAGACTAGACTCCCCCTGAGCAACAAATCCAGGTGGTTGCTCCATGTAAACCTCCTCAAGAAGGGTACCGTTTAAAAACGCATTCTTAACATCCAACTGATGAAGGGGCCAGTGATAAGTAGTGGCCAGTGAGATGAAAAGATGAACAGAAGCAATCTTGGCCACGGGAGAAAAAGTCTCTGAATAATCAAGTCTATAAACTTGAGTCTAGCCTTTGGCTACAAGGCGTGCCTTCAACCGATCCAGAGTACCATCAGGATGAACCTTAACTGCATATACCCAACGGCAACCAACCACAGATTTCCTTGGCGGGAGAGGGACCAAGTCCCAAGTACCAGTTTCCTTAAGGGCACACATCTCATCTTGCATAGCTTGGTTCCAACCAGAATGGGCAAGTGCATCGGCAACATTCTTAGGAATAGATATGGTTGACACGGAAGCAGCAAATGAAGAAAAAAGTAGGAGACAAATGATCATAAGATATAAAGTTAGAAATAGGATGAGAAGTAGTACACGAACGCATGGGAAGGTCTAAATCAGTCGGTTGTGGAGAAGATGGCGGATCTGAGGACACGGTAGGCGGAGGCGGAGCAGCGAAGTCCATTGGAGTCTGTGGAGGTGTACGACGAGTATAAACTTGCAAATCAGGCCGAGACAATCGGGTGGAAGCATCAAGAGTAGACGGTGTAGTAGTCGGAGTAGGGGAGACAGGAAGAGGAACAGGAACCATAAATCAGTAGCCGAGTGAGACTCTGAATAAAAGGGTTTAGACTTGAAGAATGTGACATCGGCAGAGACAAAGTATCGATGAATGGAAGGACTATAACAACGGTACCCTTTCTGAGTCCTAGAGTATCCCAAGAAAATACACCGAATGGCTCGTGGGTCTAATTTTTCAGTCCCGGGAGCCAACTGATGAATGAAGCAAACACACCTAAAAACACGAGGAACGACCGAGTGGTGACTCAACAGGGAACAAGCTTGAGTGCGGTGTGCGGCCATTGAGAATAGAGGATGGCATACGGTTAATCAAATAACAAGCAGTGAGGACATCATCCCCCCAAAAAAATTTTGGAACACACATTTCAAATAACAGGGTGCGTGTGACTTCTAATAAGTGCCTGTTTTTCCTTTCGGCAACACCATTTTGTTGCGGTGTGTGTACATAAGAAGATTGATGAATCATGCCAGAATGTGTCATAAAAGTACTATTCCTTTGCATTATCACTCCGAAGAACACGAATGGGCACACCAAATTGAGTTTTAATTTCAGCACAAAAAGCACAAAAAATAGAAAACAACTCGGAACGATTTTTCATTAAATAAAGCCAAGTTACTCTTGAATAATCATCCACAAACGTAACAAAATACCGATACCCCTTTGTGGAGGTTATACGGTGAGGATCCCATACATCAGAATGCACTAACTGAAAGGGAATAGACGCTCTTTTATTGACCCGGGGAACAAATTGAACACGGTGATGCTTCCCCAACTGACACGACTCGCACTCTAACGACTGTAAAGAACTTAAACTAGGAACTAAAATAGGAACTAAAAGCTTCAAATTAGCTAATAAAGGATGACCAAGGCGGCAGTGGATCTGATGAGGCGAAATGGTAGCAGGACAGGCTGTTGGTGAAGGAGCAGGGACAGGATCACCATTAAAGTAATAGAGACCATTGGACTCATGCCCGACGCCAATCGTCTTCCGAGTCTTCAAATCCTGAATAAGAACAGAATCAGGAGAAAATGATACACAACAATTAAGATCCTTAGTTAACTGACCAACAGACGTTAAATTAAAAGATGAACGAGGTATAAATAAAACAGAAGACAAGGATAAAGACGAAGAGGGTTGAGCCGTCCCGATTCCTTCAACAGGAGTCGAGGACCCATCCACTAAAGTGACTGGGGGAAGAGACGATGATAGCCGTATAGATGTAAAAAGACTAGATATACCTGTCAAATGATTACTAGCGCTAGAATCAATTACCCATGGGGAAGAACCTGAAGCAATGCAAGCAGTATGTGTACCGCCATGCTGAGCTAAGGAAGCAGATGAGTTAGATGCCTGGTGGGCTGCCTGATACTGAAGTAACTGAGAGTATTCCTCGCGAGGAACAGAAACGGAATCCATAGGAGCAGTAGCAGGAGAGTACCCAGAATCAGAGATGGCGGCATTCGCAACCTGGGGGGGGGGGGGGGAGGACGACCATGGAGTTGCCAGCATGTGTCTCTGCTATGCCCATCCCGAAAACAATAAGTGCACTGAAGAGTCTGGCCTTTACCACGGCCAGGACGACCACCCCGAAATCCCCCTTCGCGTCTGCCACGATTAGGGCCACCACCCCTACTAGGACCTGGTGGTGTCTGAGCAAAAAGAGCAGATCAATCAACAAGCGAAGGTGCGGGAAGTGGGTCTCGAGGGGTACTCCGTAGAACACGCTGATATGTCTCGGCAAAAGTAGGAAGAGCATTACTACCAAGAACTTGAGACCGAATAGCCTCATGTTCAGGTTTAAGACCCGCAAGAAACTTCATGACTAACATCTGCTCCCTCTGTTCCTGTTGTTTCTGAACACCGGTGGTAGGGGGCATAACAGTATTCAACTCTTCATGTAATCGCTTCATAGCAGCAAAATAATCCGTTAGAGACAAATTATTCTGCTCGAGCTTGAAATACTGAGAGGACAAATCATACATCCGGATTAAGTTGCTGGAGTATAGAAGATGAAGATAGTCCCAAATCGCTTTACAAGAGCCAAGTGATTACATAGATCAGCAACCTCGGGCTCCATAGAGTTCCATAAAAGGGTCACGAGTTGAGCATCCAACCGTTTCAATGCCAGAATAGCCTTGTCATCAGTGGTGGGAGGAGATCTAATAATGTGGTCATCATGACCTAAGCCAGTAAGAGACATGGTAATCGCTTTGGTCCATTGAAGAAAGTTGTTGCCATTCAACTTACGAGTTGTTAGTTGGATGATAGATTTAGACTCCATGGTCAACGAAGGGCCCAAGATGAACAATATATGAACTAAAACGGAAGGAAAAAGGCAGATTGAAACCAAAAAATGGTCAATCTGCACTAAAACACAGCAGATCTGAAGGCAAAAGGTTCACCGGAGCTTCGCCGGAGGTCGCCGGTGTCGGGGGAGGGGGGGGGGGGGCTGCCGGAGGTGGTGGGGTGGCCTGGGTGACCTGTGGCTAGGGTTTGGGGAGGGAGAAAGCTGCGATGGTTCTGTTTTCTCTTTTTTTTTTCTTGAACATGACGAAAAAAAAAAGGAATCTCAAAAGAGATTGATTACTCGAACTTCTCGATCACAACGAAGGCGGAAAAAATGAGCAATCCCAGATTCGGGAGGCTCTGATACCATGTAAAGTTGATGGGAATATAAACTCTTGTATATTCAACATAATAAGAAATAAAGAGTACAAGCCTTTAAATAGGCTAAGCCTAACCTATACTTTTTACACACTAACCGATGTGGGACAACCACATAACTACACTTTTACATATTTACCCTTTAACATAGGTCAAATGTATCGTTTCACTCGAAGAAGCGCAGCCGCAGAACCAAATGTTCCAAAAAAAAAAAAAATCCCTAGCTATCTCGACAGATTCATCAGCCTCATTCCGATAAGGTCTTTGGGCTTCAATGATGTCACGTCTGGGAAATAATTACGTATTCTTCCAGTTTTCTCTGTTCATTTTCATTGTCTTCTTTTTCTTTGTTCCCTTTTTTTCCCCGTCTTGTTCCATGTCTCTCCCATGGTCGCCAAGCTTCTAGGCTCTGGGACCGCGAGTCTCCGGTGAAAACAACGTTACCTGGAACGCTGTTCACCCCGGTACGTGGTACGACACTTATCTCGGTTCGCGGTACCGGGGGGGGGGTTAGACTTAATAGGTACGTTTTTTTGGTTCGCGATTCGCTTCGGTTCGAACTTTTGTTCGACTAGCACTTGTGTAAAATATAATTTTGTACTATATGGATATGTAGTACAAAATTTTTCCATGACTTCACATAATAAAATTTTCAAACACAAAATATAGAAATATAAGACGAAAATAAATCTCAAATGCAAATATGCTAGAAACACTTAAAGAAAAACCAACAAGCAATGTAAACGTTTCAGTTCACGTTCTAAAGAAAATGGAAATAATATCTATATTTGCTGCACTTCTTTTCCCTTGTTTTTTGCAAAGCTTGTTATTTGAGCTTGTACTCTATTGCGTCAAATTGGAGGTGTGTTGGAACTATGATGGACTTGTCTCGAAGTAGATTTTTGCACTGGAACTTGAGACGACATTGCTTCTTGATCATCTTCTTGGGAACTTCTTCAACATCATGCTCAAGTGAGTTCCATCGCAAATCCTCCAATCGCATCGTAGAATCATTTATGTATGTTAACTCGGGATCGACATCCCACTTCTTGAAAGGCCCTTCCTTGTACCCTTCCGTAAAGCGTGATAACAGTAGAATGTTGGAATGGATAAAGACCAATTTATCAGCACGCGATGAGTTCAATCGATTTCTTTTTACATTATGGATAAATGAGTATGTGCTCCAATTTCTTTCACCCGAAGTAGTAATAGGTTGAGACAACACCTAGTAAATCATATCATTATTATTACACAAAAATTTAATAACTAAAGTAATGGAAAGAGTAACCGTAAGTTGTAATAATACTTTCCTTGCTACTTCTGCCAAGTTTGGCATCTCTGATCCATATGTTGCCCACCAATCAATGGTATCCATGCTTATAGCATCAACTTGGGCAGCTGCCATACCATAAAGTCCTTGCGCGAGTGAAACGTAGCAAATTGATTCGTCAATAACTTTTCTTCCGCTGCATCCTCGGCTATTTTCTTAAATGCTTCCATTACACCTGTAATCACCTCTTTGTCTTGGTTTGGGCTCTTCCTAGTTGTGCCTCTAGGCGCCGCTAAGGCTAAATATCTTTGATCATAGAATCGAGGTGAAAGTGCTAACCCAAGACAATGCATAGGAACATTCATTTTCTCCCACCTTTTCAACACAACCTCTTCTATCTTGGGAAAATTAGCAACATGTTTACTAACCATCATAATATCTTTAATTTCCCCCAACATGTTGTCCATCTTTTCATCAATTTCACCCATTTTAGGACCATCACCATCACAAAATTTAATAAGCAAATAAAGTGGTTTTGTGATTGCCAAAATGGCATCCTACATCATCCCAAAAACTATCACTGCAAAAGGTATTCGCTATAATTAACCCCATTCTTCTTGTATGCTCATCTCCACTTTTTACCCAATCTTTCCATGTTCTTAATACAACAGTAGTTGCAAGTGCCTCTCTACAATCAACAAGTCGCTTCAACAATATGTAATGAGATGCAAATCTTGTCTTTGCTACTTTTAACAGTAATGCATGGGTGTGGTTTAAAAAGTATTTGACGATATTCTTTCCTGTCTTATATGTGGTGCAAAACCAATCAAACTCAGTTGCCAAGTCTTTAAAAATAAGATTCAAAGTATGGACTACACAAGGTGACCAAAAATGTGTTTGTGTACCTTCTCAACCTCTTTTCCAGCACTCTTGCAATTGGCTGCATTGTCAGTCACCACTTGTAATACATTTGATGTCCCCACTTCCTCAATTGGTTTTAAATAAAAACTCAGCAATTCTTGCACCCGTTTTTTCAATGCCTTCAAAATCTTGAGCATACAAAAACATTGCACCACAGCTGTTGGCAGCAATTATGTTTATTAGCAGCTGTTTTTTGACGTTTGTCCACCCATCAGACACAATGGACACTCCAGAGAATACCAAGTGTCTTTCACTGGAGTCAAGTCTTTTTCCACGTTTTGTTTAACCTCGTCCAAAATAGTAGTTCTAGCCTTTTCAAAAGGAGTCTTGTAACCTTTGGGACCTCCATTAATGGCTTGGATCATCTCGTGAAATTTAGGATTTCGTAGCACGTTAAATGGAACGCCATTAGCGCATAGTGCCTTCACCACCTTCACATCAACCGCGTCTGTATCCATCACTTGGAATGAACCTTCAATTGTCTTCGCAGGAGCCTTTCTCTTTGTAAGTGTTGAATTTTTGAGCGATGATGAAACTCCAGCTTTTTCTGAGTCTTAGACCTTTCTTCGAAGCCTTACGTTCATGTCACGATTGCTTAACATAATACTGCATCTATTTATTTGTGCTTTTAGTCCAGGTGGTGCTCCGAAAAAATGATAGTGAATGCGAGTATAGGAGCTTGAAAATTGTTTGTTGCAATGTTTGCATGCCCACTTTTTTGCACCACCCGGATTTTTTCCTTTTGCTACTCCTTGTACAATGACTTCATCCATTAAAGGCTTCAATTGTTCATTCATATGCTTCAGTTGCACTCAGCAGATTGATTGCTGTCATCTATGTCAACATGTTCTCCTTCATCATCTTCTGTCTCTAAATTTTCGATGTCAACATTATACATCCATGATTCATCATCATTATCATCGCGAGTATGAGATAAATCATCCTCTGCTCTTCTTTTTTTTCCAAACACCATTATGCTAAAGGGAGAGGATTAGGAAGGAGAAAAATGGGTGTGAGGGAAAAAGATGGAGTAGTAAAAAGACTATGATGAAGAGACGTAAGATGAAGTAGTAAAAAGAGGCCTACTTGAAGTTGGGGACCTTAATTAAAAAAAAAAACAGCAAAAGAAAAGGGAAAAAAAAAACTGATATCTAATCAATATAGCGGCCGAACAGTCTCTATGGTCCTTAAAGTTTGAATGATAAACCTAATCAATATCAATCTTTCCCATTAATTCTCCACCAATATATTTATGTATATATGTATATTATTGGAATGATAAAAATCAGATTTTGGGAAAATAAAGCTAATCAATATCAATCTTTCCCATTAATTCTCCACCAATATATTTATGTATATATATTATTGGAATGATAAAAATCAGATTTTGGGAAAATAAAGCTAATTAATCTCAATCTTTCCCATTAATTCTCCACCAATATATTTATGTATATATATATAATATTGGAATGATAAAAATCAGATTTTGGGAAAATAAAGCTAATTCATCTCAATCTTTCCCATAATTGCTCAACTGATATATTTCCATAACCACCAGACTGATATTTCTATAATAAACTTGGTGTTTTTTTAAAAATATAAGGAAACTTGGGGCTAAACTCAAAATATGTAAGAAAGCAAGGATTTAAAAAATAAAGTGATTCATGTTTATACTTTATACGTCTCCTCTAGGGCATCAAAGAGACCCATTTCATTTCACATTATACGAGAGAGAGAGAGAGAGAGAGAGAGAGAGAGAGAGAGAGAGAGAGAGAGAGAGAGAGACGAAATCACAGAGAAGAAGAAGAAGATAAGACTCGCGATCGAGAGACAAAATCAAAGAGGAAGAAGAAGAAGAAGAAGAAGAAGAAGAAGAAGAGAGGACGCACCCGTCGCAATCGAGGTATTTCTTTTTCTTCGGCCTTTCTTCCTCCTTTTTTTTGGAACGCAACTTTTGGGATCCGGATCACTAACGAACCGCGATTTGGAACGCACGAACGGGATCCTGGTTCCATAGGGTACCCCACGTTCCTCGTAACCCTGGGTGAGAGAAGCGTGATCCTCAAACGATTCTCACTAAGAACTGCGGAATTGCGAGTCCTGCTTCTAAGCTCTAGACCCCTCTCGAGGGTCAATATCCATCTTTATAGCTTGTGGACATGGAGTATTTGATTGTGAAACCAGATCTAGCAAGTTTTCATCCACCCGGGTTTATTAGTACTCTTTGCTCTCAGATTCTCTATGCATCATGAGAATTTTTTGTCAATATATTGGTTGCCACCTGAGGCACGGACATGGACGCTGCTAATCGTAGAAAAAGAGGACACATCACGGCAGGGATACATAAATTGTTTTATTTCCATTGTATTGATTGTTTTTATTTATAATTTTATTAAGAAGTGATACGATTCTTATGTATTTTGCGTAAAATCCTTGCTTGTCAAAAATTCTTGTATCATTATTTGTTGAAATATTTGAAAAACAAAATGCTTAATTAACATGCAAAGAAAGATGCAACAACAAAAGCATAAATTAAATCATCATCATCTATACGATACATAAATAATTATAAACTTAATTTCATGTTCCTATAGTGAAATTTCCATCATGCGTGCAAGCAGATGGTCCAAAGCAAAAAGACATCATCATTAGTCTTTCAAATTAAACCTCATCATCTTCATTGTCTCCATCCTCAAATACCACAATCTCTAAATCCGGTTCATCAAGGGGGAGGTCTAAAGAATCCCAACATTGTCAAGTGAGTCAAAGGCATCGCCTCCTACATCCCCCATCTATCTCTCTCCTTATGGCAGTCAGAACTACTTCTAGATAAAAGTCTGACGTTGTTATGCACAAACACCAAATCTTCAGCACTTTATAGTCATTTGGTTCCTTTTCACCTAGTTCTTAAAAGAATAAGTGCTCCAATTCATAGAAATTTTTAAGCAAGATGTTGACGGTTAGGTGCAACATTTCCATATGCAACCCATAATAACTTTGGCTTCATGACCTCTTTATCAACCAACGAATCATGCTTAATTAATTCATCTACAGCACTTGAGTATTTGCCAACTTTAATGTTGACCAATCTACGCTCCTTTGCATTTGGAAGAGTCGTCGTAAAGATTGCCTCCGCATCATTATGTGGAGTAAACACAATTTGGAGCACCTCTAAGCCATTCCAGACTATAATATCTATTGAATTAACATAGTAATTTGATGCTTATAAATAAATGTAAAAAATTACAAAAAAAATCTTAAAGTGCAAAATTTAGTTGCATCAGCACATCATAGGATTTTAACTCTTTTATGTTCTTGCTCCTCTTCTCGGTAGATTGCAACCTTCAGTTACATACATACATAAGGTGAAGGCAAGGTTTATCAGTGTTCTGCAACTGGCAACATCTCATAGAGATAGGTTCAGTGAAAGAGATGTACTGAATTCTATCCCACCATGTCACTAAGGATTTTCTTTGACAAATTGTGCTTCCCCCACTCTTCCTTTCTATACAATGACCATTGCTCACTAATGACCATGTTTTGGAGGCCTCTCTTACCCCCAAAGTACCCGATTCCTGTGTCACCTATATCCAATCAGACACTCGGATCCTCTACATGTGAGATTGGAAAGGTAGGAAGAAGCTCAAAGTTGAGAGCAAAGAAGGTTTCTAACTATTCATATGAAGAAACATAGTATGTTAAAATGTTTAGGAGGTATTTTCATACCCATATCCAACGTTTAGAGAGGTTTGACACCTAGATGTGTACCTGCACCCGACACCCAAACCCGAGTTTGGGTAACATAGACTTGTTGAATGGAGGTATATTACATCCAATGCCTTTGCTTCCTGAGAGATTGTCTCACATATTATCAGGTAGTCAGTTTTTATATTCTTAAGGATGGTTGGTGTCTATATTTTGATTTGTTTGCACTTATTTTATACTTGCTAACTATGTATTTGGCCTCTTTGAACGACTAAATTAGGTCTGGAGGATGTCCCTTTATTTGTATTGGTTGCAGTTATTATTTTCACTTATATCTCTTTTATTTTTATATTTGTATTGGTGAATCAGTGCTACACAGTTGGTGCTAAGGGCTCATAAAGATGCTGTAAATTCCTTGAGTGGCAACGGTTCCGCAAAATTAGGGACAGTTGCTACTGTAGTTGCTGCTGCCAATTCAACTGCCCTGGAAAGTTCTAAAGAAATTGAAGCAGCAATGCAGATTGCCATGAGAAATGCTCTAGGAGCTATGATGAATAGTACACCTGATAGTCCTATGGATGATCTGACAATTATGAAGGTACACAAAATGTTATTTCCTTGTTAAATACATTTTTTCTGATCTCCTTAGCAGCAGTATAAGTAGAATTTTTGACAGTGTTTATATCTATCCCTACTCTTGCTTAGAGGATTATTGGAGATGAAATGCATTTGGTAAAATGGTAAGGTACAGTTTTTGGGTAGGGACTTTTAGATAATGGAACACACTCTCAATATGCTGGGATTGTTGATCTAGTTTAAACCAAAAGCTTAGGGGAGAGACTAGACTTAGAGTCTTCTCTTGTTTATATTAATATTAAGAGATGGACCAGTTACAAAAATCCCCTGGGGCCAATAATAATGTATAAAAAATAAATTTAACTTGAATACAATACTAACTAGTAACTCTACACTCCCTCTCAAGTTAGTGTAAAGATATACGAATAAATTGATAAGGTCTACTTGCTACCCCTTTGGTAAAATTATCCGCCGCGCCAGTTGCTTGTCCAAATGGAGTATAAATAACACCACTATTCAATTTTTTTTTTTTTAAGAATTGCCTATCGATTTCCTTGTGTTGGTACGTCGTGTTGTATTGAGTCGTGAGCAATGTTGAGGCTACTTTATTGTCACAATTTAGTCTCATGGAATTTGCAGGTTGAAGCCAAATTCCCTCAGCAAAATTCTAACATCCGTGCGTATTGCAATGGGAGCATCTAAATCAATAGACTCAGGATTAGAATTAGAATTACCCGGGCCTTCATATGAAGAAGACCGGAGTGGCAGATTAGAAGGAGTGGTCTTATCTTTCTTCCTCTATTGTCCTTTGCAATACACCATTAGCCACTTTTTGTGGTGGATCCTCCACTTGCTTTGGGTTCGCCACCGATACGTCCTGTTTTCCTCGTCCTCTTCATTTATGACATCTTCTAACTTGAGGAAATAGAGGCATATCTTCCTCACAACTCGTCTCCCCTGAAAATGTGCCTGTGAAGACTGAGGATCGTAAAAGTACGACCGAGTCTCATGTAATATCACATTCATAGTTGCACACCACTTTCGAGTAGGAGGGTGGTAATATTGAGTAGTCTAGAAGCGTGCACTTAATAGCACGAGAATTAAGTTTACCACAAAAAGGAGTATGATTACGAACAGAAACGAGACAACGGGTGCTTTCTTGTTATGGACACTAGTGGGAAGATGATTGACTAGGTATGCAACTGTCAAGGTGGCCTCCCCCAATAGAGAAATAATTAGAACCAATATCAATATATTCCCCAACCCTTATCAGAACGAACAATTTTAACAATCGCTCCAAGTTGGGGATATATCATTTTGTGAAATTCTTTGAAGACCGAATATACATCACTCTTTTCTTTTTACAAATGAACCCACGTGGTACAACATAAATTATCAATGAAGTGAAACCATTTCTTACCTGACAGAAAGATAATGCAGGAAGGCCCTCACGCAGCAATATGCACTAGAGAAAACAGAACAGTGCTTTCCTCATTCTTAACATACGCAAAGGCCTCCCAGGAGGTTCCATATTCTGTACGCGACATCATATCCTATCATACTCACAATTCAAGCCTGCTGCAAACTTGAATATCCTTTCCTGTTCATTGAACTCTTGGTAGTTGGCAGCATCAATAAGAAAAACTGAATGAAAATCCTGATAGTAATCAAGTGTATGCCATAAATCACCGAGGGTGGTAAAACATAGTAATGTTGTCAAATCCTCCTCTACCTATTTCTCAATGCTCCTTTTCAAGTCAAAGATCTGTGCAATATTCCCTTTCCTCGAATACATTTCTGCAACAATATCGTAAATGCTGTAGCCAAAGAATTCTCTATTTATCACTTCTCATACCCGGGGTAACCGGGAGTAGGTGCTTTAATCTTGCCATTCACATAACTCATTTTTTTGTCTACTTTTGAGGAAAAGGTCCTCGGACTATGACCACGACAGGTGTTGTGGCCATCAAGAATGAAACCAGTAACATATCATTTTGAGAGTAAAAATTGGGGATAATAGGTATACGCAAACACGTATACATATTTACAGATATTTGTGTGTATTCAAGTGATTAAATATAGTGCATAGGAGCCAAAGGAGATAAATGAATAATGGCGGGACCACTTCAACATCTTCCAATGAAAATCAAGTGGATCCATTGCCACGTGTTGGGAACTATATCTGGGATACAAAATTTGGGAAGCATAGCATAACTCTTGAAAATTACGTATTTTTTTCCCTAAAAAGAACATTAAAGGCCAGTTTATCCTTTTTCTAAATAAACAATTGCACACAGAATCAAGAAATTTGCCAAATTTAGTTTTAGTTTCTGCTCAGAAAAAATAGATTCCGATGGAATTGTTGGAGATATTATTTGATCAGGTCAGATGTTGGAGATGTTATTTGATCCGGTCAAATCCTGTGATTTGTGGATCACTAGTTTTTAGGATAATTGATTAATTGATTGTAATATTTTATTTCCTTATCTTGGTTCCTAGCTTGTATATAAATAGTGGACTATTAGTCTACTAAAGTGGAGTAATACAAGAAATATTTAGCTGATATTTTTTTCATCTTGGTATCAGAGACAAACCCATACACCACTACACCTTCGGCCACCTTGCGCCACACCACCACCACCTTCGTCCTGCCTCGCCACATCACCACCCCCCTTCGCCGCACCACCACCACCCCCTTCGGTCAGCCTCACCGCACCACCACCATCCTAGGCTAGCCTCACCCGGCCACCATCACCTTCGGCTGCCCTCCGTAGCCCTCTCGGCAGCCTTAGCCGCTGCCCCTTTGCCCCTTGTGGGCACCTTTTGCATCCTCGTGATGCACTAGAACCTCAGTGCTCCTTCTTTTGTGCTTTTGGGCTACCGATTACTTTCCTACCGCTTTCTTCGGTAGCCATGATTCTCTCTTGATTCGATTTTTCCAGGCAAGATTTATTTGTTCTCCAGAGTAGTTATCTACTTTACCCGCAACTCGTGGTTTCTACTTTTTCTGGAAAGAAATTGCCTGTTTCAGATCATTTGTCCACTGCACTTCACCAGGTACTCGACCGTGTCCGAACTTCTCTCTTTGTCCACCGAGTGTGTTGTTGAATGGGAGGACCTTTGCTGTGTGGTTTCGACTTTTCCTTGGTGGAAAGGGCAAGTACCAAAACCAGATGTTATAGATCCCAAGTTCGCCCAGTGGATATTGAAAACTGTACTATTCTGGGGTGACTCTTTAACTCCATGGAGGACTGTATCTACCACATGTTCATGTTTCATGACACAGTACAACGTTTGCGGTCTTCATTGACCGAGATGTATGCACATGAGCGCAATGACTCTCGGATCTTTGAGCTTTGGGAGTTTCACCAAGACAATCAGGCATCTTAGCGCCTCTCCATGGTCGTTAATTTTGCCTATCTTTAGTCTCGTTGGAAGAAGTTGGCCCAGTATGAGCCACTCCGTGACTTTTTATCCGAGGGTGCCATTGCAGCCAAGCGTCTCAACCGTTGGCACACTTACCAGTTCCTTATGGATTTGAAACCTGAGTTTGAGTCTCTTCGAACTTAGATTTGGAACACATCTCCCATGCCTTCCCTTTTGAGGCATTTGCTACTCTTGATGGTGATGAGCTCTGCCGTCGTCTGTTTTAGTTCCCTGCTACACCATTGCCATAATCTGCTCCTGTGCTAGATCAGTTGACCGCTACTGCCTCCTCGGGCTCGGGTTCTCGTCCTCCGGTTAGACATCCTCCTTGCTCTTACTATGAAGTATCAAGTCATTCTAAGGACCGTTGCTTCAAGCTTCATCCGGAACTTAGAGAGGCATATAAGAGGGATAAAGGAAAAGGTCCGTTTCGTACCGACGCTATTGCAGAGACAGGTCCTAACCAGCTACGGTACTTGACGTTCTTCAACTTCACACTTAGTTCAGTTTCACACTCAGTTTCAGACTCAGATGGATCAGTTTCAGTCTCAATGGGGTTCTCTCTTACAACAACATCATGGCCTTGACACCACTCCATCTGCTATAGCTGTCCATGTTAGGTGTTAGGTCTACCAACCCCCTTGTGTTCTTGATTCTAGCG
This sequence comes from Hydrangea macrophylla, assembly GCA_033977485.1. Classification (NCBI taxonomy): domain Eukaryota; kingdom Viridiplantae; phylum Streptophyta; class Magnoliopsida; order Cornales; family Hydrangeaceae; genus Hydrangea; species Hydrangea macrophylla. The sequence goes on along the minus strand of CM066990.1, from coordinate 2,124,868 downwards.
CCAATGATCATAAGACTGGTGAGTTGTCCTCTTCTCTTCCACTGTTCCCATATCTTAATCCGTTCTTATTGTAGACGGGTCTACCGTCCTTATCAGGAGTATGGGTGATGTGTGTTTATCTCCTCACATTATGCTGTCTTCATGTCCCTAACTTTGCAAATAGCCTTCATTCTGTCAGTCATCTTGCCAAAGATCTAAATTGTGTTGTTATTTTCTCACCCAATAGTTATCTCTTGCAGGACCGGATTCGAAGAAGATTTTTGGTAAGGGGTATGAGCGGGATGGATTGTATTACTTTGGTGATCCTCCGGGGGAGAGTGTCATCTTTCGTCTTCAGGCTCCTGTTTTGTCGGTTTCAGAGTTTTCTAGTTTGTATTTATTTTATTTTCTATTTTTTATTTTTTTTTACAGTCTTTATATTTGTGGCACGCCCGATTGGCCATGAGAATTTTAAATACCTTTTGTCAACTTTTCCTTTACTAAATAAAGCTTGTCAATAGTTTCATTTTAATTGTGTGGTGTGTGAATTATCTAAACATACTCGTTCTGGTTATATTCCTCGTATGCACCGTGCACTTTGTGTTTTTGACCTTATTCATTCTGATGTGTGGGATCCTTCATCAGTTACTGCTTTATCTGGGCACCGATATTATTGCACGTTTATCGATAATTACACCAGTTGTACTTGGGTTTATTTGTAAAAGAAATAATTTGAAGTTATTCTACTATTTGTTAATTTCATGCAAATGTCAAAAACCCAAATTCATACTATTGTTCGTAATCGTCGTTCTGATAATGGTCGAGAGTATCTTTATACCCCTGAACACAATGGTATAGCGGTTCTGCTCTATCATGTCTTTTGTTCCATGTCTTCTGTGTGGGATGCATGTACCCAAATATTTTTGGCATATGGCTGTTCTTACGGCTACTTATTTTCTTAATCGAACTCCCAGTCGGGTTTCACATGGTAAAGTCGGGTTTCAGAAGGTAACTCCTTTGCTGCTTCTTCAGCCCGACTGCACTCTCTTTCCTATTGTAACATATGTTTTTGGGTGCACTTGTTTTATTTAGAATAACACCTCTACTCGCACCAAATTGGATGATATATTCTTAGGCTATTTAATATGTCAGATACTGATGTTACGACCGTGTCACTCGTTTCCTATATCGTTCCTTGAATGTTACTTTTTGGGAAGATACTCCTTTTTCTTTGTAGGTTTCCCTTGTCTTCACCATAATCTTCTATGGAGGAAGTCCTAGAGGATCCTAGTTTTCTTCCTCGTCCTACTCCTCATATGCTCCTCTGGAGGCTTCTGGGACTCTTCCTCCGGTCATCACTATTGACCTCACGAAGTGTATTCGCGCCGTCCCCCCACTTAGGCTCCCTTTTCAACATCTTCTCTGGAATCAGGTAATTCCTCTAATTCCTTACCCTCTATTTTACCTAGATACCCTTCTCGTGATCGATATGGTTTCCTGGTAGTACTAAACAACCTATTGGTCAGTATGTTTCTTATCAGGGTCTTTCCGACTCACATCGGTCTTTTCTCGGTCAGGTTGCCTCTGTTCCTATTCCTCGGTCTGTCTCTGAGGCATTCCAGAATCCTCAATGGGTGGCTGCCATGCATGTGGAAATAGATGCTCTTCAACACAATCAGACTTGGAACTTGTCTCCTTAGCCCCCCAAGTTGTGAAGCCTGTTTGGTGTAAATAAGTTTTCAATGTAAAGTATCAGGCAGATGGGTCTATTGTGCGATATAAGGCCGACCTTGTCGCTAAAGGGTTTACACAGATTCGGGGGAAAGATTATAGTGCTATATTTGCTCCAGTAGCCAAATTGGCGACTGTTCGCCTTCTTATTTTATTGGCTACTTCTTACTCTTGGCCTCTCTATCAAATGGATGCTAAGAAAGCATTCTTGAACAGGAGGGACTTACATGAGACTATCTATATGGATTGCTCCATCGGGTTTTTTGGCTGAGGGGAAGTATTATTTGGGGAAAGTGTTTGTCTTCGAAAATCTTTTTATGGCCTGAAGCAATCTCCTCGTGCATTGTTCAGTCGCTTTAGTGAGGTAGCCATGTATATGGGCTTTGTTTGTTGCCATTTCGTTCATTCATGCATGTTTTACCCATCGTCATTGAGATGGTCACTGTGTCATTCTCTCTGTATATGTTGATGATATTAATATTACTGTTTGCTAAGGTCAAACAAGCACGTGGGGGTCCTCTTCGGTATTTTCTCAGTGTGGGGATTGCTCGCTCTCGTCTTGGTATCTCCTTATCGTAGAGAAATATACTCTTGACATGCTTTAGGACCTAAGAAGCACAGACACGGACACGCGATACGGATACGACATGACTCGAATACGGCGACGTGCTATTTCTCAAAAAAGCATGATACGAAACGTCGGGGACACGAATTTTTTTAAATATATATTTTACCATGTCTAATCAAAATTAGCATAAAAGCACATACTAGAAGACATGTTCCCTCTCTAAAAAAAAAAAAAAAAAAAGAAGGCATGTTCCCTAATCTAAGAAGGTAAAATTTGATGGACAAAAAAATGATAATTAGAATCTTAGGTAAATTTGCTAAAAAAATGATAACTAATGATAGTTGGCTAACTACTGTTGGTTTGCTAAAAAAAATGATAACTCGGCTAACTACTGTTTATAAACCCTAGTAGACAACAACCATTAGATTTATAAGCCCTAATAGACAACAACAAAACCCTAATGTATTATTTCAGGTACAATAAGAGAGAAGAAGAAGAAGAAGAAGAAAAAAAATGAAAAAGAAATACCGTGAGGGTTGCGGTAGGTGTCCGTGAGGGTTGTGAGAGTCGTAATACCACGTCGGAAGTCGTGTGAGGGTCACTGGAGGGGCATGTGAGGGTCGTCGGAGTCACTGCAGGTTATGAGGCTCGCCAAAAGTCTGCGACCACTCTCTCTCTCCCTCTCTCTGTTTGACGTGAGAAGAATTGAATGTGTTTGTTTTTGACCTTTTGGTTTTATCTTTCTTTTTTCTTTTTTCATATCCTAAAGTTTTTTTTTTGTTTACAACTCCCAAGCATTTTTAAAACTTCCATAAACATCCAATATTTATAAAAACTTCATAAAAATTACTCCCTCCGTCCCATTTTATGTGTCTTATCTTTCTTTTTTGGGATGTCCCAAAATTGTTGTCCACTTTCCTAAATTAGTATGTAAATTTTACTTAGTTTCCCCAACTACCCTTCCTTACAATCAACACAAAAACAAAACAAAAAAAGAAAGTGCAATGATTATGGGCAATTGTGGAAAGTAGGTGTAGATTCTTTTTGTCCTCTTAAATAGTTGGATTCCCTAAGATGAACACATAAAATGGGACAGAGGGAGTATAATTTACCCCCAAAATTTCAAACTTGTTTTTAAAAAATCATCACTTGCGTGTCCAGTGTGTGTCGGGGACGTGTCCCTTACGTGTTGGGGAAGTGTCAGCCAAGAAAATAAGATTTAATGCTCTGATTTGAAAATAGGAGTATTCGACACGTATCCCTTGCGTGTCGGGGAAGTGTCGGCCAAGAAAATAAGATTTAAATACTCTGATTTGAAAATAGGAGTATCCGACACGTATACCAAGCGTGTCGGGTCATATCGGTGTCGGATGCTCGAGTCGATACTGATACAAGCCTCAAATGAAGTGTTGGTGCTTCATAGTTCAGGACATGATGGGGTGTTTGCCAGCTTCCACTCTTATGGACCCAAATCTTAAGTTATGCTGTGTCTGGGGAACTTCGTCCTCATTGGCTGCCTTATTTATCCGGCACACACACGACTAGACATTTCTTTTGTTGTGAGTGGTGTGAGATAGTTCATGTGTGCCTGGCGTACCTCCCACCTTTATGCTGTTAATCACGTCCTCGGTACCTTAAGATATGTCCTGGGCTTGGATTATTTTATACCGTAGGAATACATGTTGGAAATTCTTGTTTCACTGATACTGAATATGCGGGGTCCAAGAGTGATAGATGTTTCACTTCTGGTTTCTGTACTTTTTATGGTAGTCACTTGTCATCTTCTATCATGGAAAAGTAAGAAACAAGCAGTCCTCTATCAGTCTTCCGCTTATCGGGCCATGGCCCAGGGCACATGCAAACTTATGTGGCTCCGTTCGTGGTGGACATAATTGGGGTTTCCCATAATAGAATCTTCCACATTATTGTGTGATAAGTGCGCAATTATGCTTGCTTCCGACTCAGTTCTCCATGAGCGTACTAAGCACATTGAGGTGGATGTGCATTTGATTAGGGAAAAAGTTAGGTCAGGTATCATCACTACGAGCTTTGTTCCCTCTTCTGATCAAGCTGTTGACATGTTTACAAAATCGTTTGGTCTATCTCTTGGCAAGCTTGGTCTAGTTGACATTTTCGCCCCAGCTTGAGGGGAAGTGTTAGAGATATTATTTGATCCGGTCAAATCTTGTAGATATTATTTGATCCGGTCAAATCCCTTGATTTGTGGATCACTAGTTTTTATAATTGATTGTAATATTTATTTCCTTGATTTTTATTTCCTTATCTTGATTCCTAGCTTGTATATAAATACTGGACTATTACAGTGGGGTAATACAAGAAATATTTTACCCAATATTATTTTCTCCTGGAATCAAGAGGGATCAATTCCAAGGTTCTTGGAACATGCATTTCAAACAACAAAGTCCGCGTGACTTCTAACAAATGTCTGCGTTTCCTCTTTGCAACACCATTTTGTTGTGGTGTGTATGCAGGAAGACTGTGAATCATGCCAGATTGTGCCATAAAGGTCAGAGAAATATTCCTTTGCATTATCACTTTGGAGAACAAATAGATACACCAAATTGAGTTTTAATTTCAGCACAATATGCACAAAATGTAGAAAATTACTCTAAATGATTTTTCATTAAATAAAGACTAAGTCATTCTTGAATGATCATCCACAATGTAACAAAATACCGATACCCCCTTTGGGAGATTATAAGGTGAGGACCCCATACATCAAAGTGCATTAATTGAAAGGGACTGGACGCTCGCTTATTGACTGGGGCACGATGATGCTTCCCCAATTGGACTTACACTCTAAAGATTGTAAGAAACTCAATCTAGGTACTAAAAGCTTTAAATTAGCTAATGAAGGATTTCTGCAAAGTATTTTATTTTATTTTATTTTATTTTTTTCAAGAAAAAAAGAAGAAGAGAAAACCAGTTAAATAAAAATCCAAACTTATTTGATTGAAGAAGGTGGAAAAAGGAGCAATCCCAGAGATAGGAGGCTCTGTTACCACGAAAAGATAAAAGTGGTGATGAGAATATTTCTGTATATTCAACATAACTAAAATAATGTGTACAAGAGCCTTTATATAGGCTAAGACCAAGGTATGTTGCTACCTACTTAACCGATGTGGGACAACCTACATATATAACTTTCCTACTCACTTTATAATATAACACACATTTACATATTTACTCTCTAACAGGACGTATCCAACACACACTTTCAGTTTAATCAATTCAGGAACTGTATCTAAGTATGGGTGACTACATCCTTTGGGATCCTCTAGAGTTCATGGTTTGGTGTCTAGGACCAAGGGTACCTCCCCCAGCCGGACGGTGTCACAAGAAAAGTTAGGATTGGTTCCAAAAAAAGAGAGAGGCACGTGACTCCACACGTACTCCTACCCCTCTGTCTTTCAAGGGATCAAAAGGAGATTTTTTTAATATTTGTTTTTGATCCAGGAGGATATTGTCATTTATTTTGTTTATTTAGTTTTAGAATATTTTTTACCCTATTTTGTATTTAATGAGTAAATATCTATTATCAATAGATATCTTTTTATGATATTATTGATTTAGGGAATAATTATCTATTAGGAAGTTTTAGATTTTAGGAATCTTTATTTCTCTATAAAAAGAGGCCATGCTTATTGTATGAAAACAATTTATGATAATAAATAAAAACTGAGTTCTTGTTTTGAGAGCCTAAGGTCTTGGTGGATTCCAAGAGTTCTTGTCTTGGTGGACTCCTAGACTTTTTATCTCTTATTTTTCTGTATTCTTCATCGTTTCCATCAATATTCCGATTTCTTGACGTGTCCTGCGCAAATAGCAGAAATGCGATTCATCTAACCAGCCAAACAAGTCCTTATCGTGATTTTCTGCTATCTCTTCTCCATCAGATCACTGTCTTCATCATGTTCCAGTCACCACAAACAGCCCCTAAATCTACCTTCACTGTCAGAAGCCCTAATGGCAACAAACAAACCCAAACAGCCCCTACGCTTGAGACCCCTTTGTGATCAGCCTACTCCTCACAGACGGCAACCAGCAAACCCACACCCTAGTTGCCGCTGCACCATCCTAACCGTACCACTTTTTTGATAAAGCCAACCAAACAGCCCCTTCCTCCCAGCCAGAAATCCAAGCGGAAACCCCATAACCACCAGATGTGAAACACACACACAAAAAAAGAAAAAAAAGAAAAAAAAAGAGCTGCTGCCTTTTCTTTATTCCCTACTAGGGTTTTGATATTGATATCCCATAAAGAAATGAGCCTCTGTTTCATTCACCAGCCCATTTGTTTGGCAAGCCCAACCCAAAACTCCCAATCCATTTGTTTTAGTATATAAAACCCAGCCCACTCTTTTTTTTTTTTTTTTAATCCCAAAGCCTGGAACAAACAGCCCAAAGCCCCATTTCTTGTTACAACCAACTAAGAAGCCCATAACCCCAGTACAAGCCCACATCCAAACTTTTTGTAATTTACAGAAAGGATCCCTGAGATCCTGAAATTTCAAGACTGCCCCAAAACTTTCTGGAAATTGCCAAAGACCCTAAACTTCATATATTTCCATAAGGACCTACCTTCCGTGGCAAAGATGTATGATATTCTCCGACGCCTCCAACCACAAATTGATGATTCTGGACGTTATCCGTGGGCAGCACACGTTTGGTTTCCCTCACTAGTTAAGGCATTTCATACCTACATCCACTGTGGGGAAAAAGTTTGCAAGATACTTATTGATAGAATTTTTTTGATGAATGTTGTTTCTCCACGTGTTATTAACAGATTAAAACATCAGACTAAGCCACATCCCCGACCATATAAGATAGTTCGGGTAGATCGTTCTACTTTTCTTGTATCCGAACATTGTTTAGTGCCATTCCGATTGGGTGACTTATGTAATGAAGAAATTTGGTGTGATGTACCTTTAGATATTAATTATCTAATACTTGGTCGTTGGTGGATCAATGACTTTGGCGTATGCAAAGGTAAAGACGAATCCTACTGTTTTCAGTATTAAGGAAAAAATATTAGACTAGTGAACCAAGCCCCTTCTCCAATTCTTAAGCAAGAAAATTCTTCAAAACTTGCTCAAACCGAATTGGATAACAAAATATGCGAGTCCAACATGGAGAAATAGTTGGTGACTACGGATGTTCCTCATTGTGCACCTCCAAAGCTAGTTGATTCATCACTCGAGATCAACAACTTACCAACAATTATTCACGAGGACACACCTAAAGAGTTTTCCACTAAGTTGGTTGACTCATCACTCGAGGTTAATAGCTTACCAATAGTATTCACGAGAAAACACTCAAGGAGCTTTCGACTGAGTTGCCGCTCCTCAATAATGCCCCACATGCTGCTAGTCTTCACGCCAAGTATTGCCAAATTATTTTGAGTATTGGACTTAATGGGCTCGTGCCTTCAGCAATGTTCGTTCTTCCTCCATCTATTCATTCAAAACGCAGCTACATATACAAGGATGTCCCGTTTTCTCTACCATAACCACCCCACTAACTCGCAAGAAGAATACATGGAATGTACTTTTAGCAACAGTGAAAATAGAGACAACGAAGCAGTGAAGATCGAAGATCAGGAGATCCCAAAGAGGGAACACCTTTGCTATCTAGGTTCAATGATCAGTAGAGACGGAGAGATTGATGATGACGTGACCCATAGAATTAAAGTGGGCTGGCTTAAGTGGAGGAGTGCTTCTGGAGTATTATGTGACCGGGGAATACCAGCAAAATTGAAAGGAAAATTTTATAGGACAGCTATTAGGCCAACTATGCTCTACGGGACAGAGTGTTGGGCAACTAAGAAACAACACATTAGCAAAGTGAGTGTAGTGGAGATGAGGATGCTAAGATGAATGTGTGGTAAGACTAGGAAAGATAGAATTAGAAATGAGTACATCCGAGAGACTGTAGGAGTGACACATATTGAGGATAAGTTGAGGGAGAATAGACTTATTAGATGGTTCGGCCATGTGCAACGAAGACCTGTAGATGCACCTGTGCGAAAGAGTGATAAGATCGTAGTGCCTGGAATGGTTAGAGGGAGAGGCAGACCTAAACTGACTTGGGAATATGTAGTGCAACAAGATATGAGTATATATAATTTAAATGAGCATATAGCTCTTGATCGTGTAGAATGGAGAAAAAGGATTCATACAGCCGACCCCAATTGATTGGGACACAAGGCTTGGTTTGGTTTGGTTTGGTTTAGGATATTGTCATTTATTTTGTTTATTTAGTTTTATAATATTTTCTATTTAAAGAATAAATATCTATTAGGAATATATATCTTTTTATGATATTATTGATTTAGGGAATAATCCCAATTATATATTAGGAAGTTTTAGATTTTAGGAATCTTTATTTCTCTATAAAATGAGGCCATGCTTATTATATTAAAACAGTTTATGATGATAAATAAAAATTGAGTTCTTGTTTTGAGAGCCTAAGGTCTTGGTGGATCCCAATTGGTCTTGGTGGATTCCAAGAGTTCTTGTCTTGGTGGACTCCAAGAGTTTTTATCTCGTCTTATTTTTCTTTTTTCTTCATCTTTTCCATCAATATTCTGATTTCTTGATGTGTCCTGCGTCACTATGACCGTTACACTGGCCAAGCTTTTGATCCACTCCTTGATTTAATGAGGCTTAAGGCTTGACAACCCTCATGCAACCCAATACCATTGTCTCGCCACCCTAAGACCTACAAACTTCACATCTCATTACTTGCTCTGCTGCTGCCCTCAATTCGCATTAAATGCTCTTCGGTCGCTTCAAATCTTATTAAATGCACCTCAACTACCACCTGATATAAATCCCCTACGTCATTCAGTACAAAAGATGCGACAATCTTCCCACTAACGCCCAAGCATTTACTCCTCTCCACCACTACATCACTTATCACTATCCTTAGTTTCTTCAAACTCCGTTGACTCACATATCACCTACCTTAGGCTCTCTGAAAGACTCTTAGCATTTACTGCATATTCTACCAACACCAAGGACTCGTCCTTCACTGCTCTCTCTTTCTCTCTCATCTTGGAGCTACCGTGGTTCTCCCTCGAGCCACGTCCTCTCTATGACCCATCACATATAGTGGCATACTTGTATTGATCTGCTTACGTGTTGTACCTCTCTACATCTCTCACACACATCACTAAAGAACTCACACAGTAACCAATTTCAAGCATGATTAAATGTGGGGGGGTCCACACTTGCTCATAACTAACAAGTTAAAGTTCGAATACCCAACCCCTTTCCATTTATGAAGACCCATGTTTTTAAAATGCTAAAAATCTCGAGACAAGGGGTTTCTTAAATTAACATGCTTCAACATTACGTGAATGATTTTCAACTTTCAAACCAAGTTTTAAACTCTCATCATTTACATTGCATAACTGGAATTAGAACGTCCCAAAACACAAACACACATGAGGATTCAAAGTTTACAATCTTAAGCTCTCCAAAAACATGATTTTCATGAAGTCCTCATGTTTAAAAAGTACTAAAGTTTTTAGATGTATGTAGGGCAAGTACCACAAAATTGATTAAACTAAAGTTGAGCAATACATATCCCCACAAGAAAACAGTGAATTAGTGCTTAATATGGTTGAATCGCTCTTGAGCTCTGATACCAGATTTGACGTAGGACACGTCAAGAAAATTGAAATATTGATAAAAAGATGGAGCATAAAGAACGATAGATAACGTCTGGGAGTCCACCAAGACAAACTCTCTTGGAATTTACCAAGATCTCTTGGAATCCACCTAGACCTTAAGGCTCTAAAAGAAACCACTCAATCTTTATTTCATCATCAACTATTTTAATACAATAAGCATGGTCTCTTTTATTTCATCATCACATGTGTGTATATATATATCTATAGGGAGAGGATCTAAAGTGAACTGGGTTGAGTGAACTTACCCAGTGAACTGGATTTTAAGCCTAAAAGAACCCACGGGCTGCCCCGCTGACCCGCGCCCCCTGATGACCCATGGGTTCTTTTAGGCTTATAATTTAGTTCATTGGATAAGTTTACTCAACCTGGTTCACTTTAGATCCTCTTCCTATATCTATATATCATATCTTATAAGATTTATAAATCTTAGATAAATCATGTTTTGTGACTTTTGTCTCCCGCATCTCCACTGTCCACATCACCTCCTCTAAAGCTCTACTCTCATCTTCACCTTACAATTCACCCCTCCATGACGGCACCTCCCAACACATCTCCCTAAATCACTCCTCCCCCCCCCCCCCCCATGTGTTACTTAGAGGAGCCATGCTTGGAGGAAAAGAAAAGAAAGGAAAGAGATGGGAAGTTTCCTACTCTTGGAGACCAAGAGAGGTTTACCTGTAAATAGTCCTCATCCCACCTCATTCTCTCCACACCACTTCACGTCATCTCTCTATCTCTCTCTCTCTCTCTCCCTCTCTCTCTCTTTCTCACACACACACACACTGAATTTAGAGAGTAGTTCAAAGAGAGAGAGAGAGAGAGAAAAGAAAGAAAGAGAGCTTAGCCAAGAGAGATAGAGAGAGAAGAAGAGAGTGTTCTTCCCTCCCCCTCCTCTTCTATATATATACTAGTAATTGCCTTTGCTTGTTGGCACGGCACAAGGGAAAAAAAAGAAGAGAATTTGTCCATAGAAGTAAATAGCAATACATTTACATCAAATCTATAGACCTAAAAATTGCTAATGAACCTCCGGTTGCATTATTCTCAAATAATTGGTGTCTCCTAATTGAAATGCACTTTGAATACAATTTGAGCCTATTCAACAATCAGAAATAACACAAACTATCGAAAACAACAATAACCATAATAGAAAAACCATAACTATACTTGGGCAGTGCAAAGTACTTTAACAGCTAGGAATCCTAAACTCACCCATACGCTTAAATCTGATTTCTATATATCAAGAACTTGTCATTTTCCATTATGAGGTGGGAAAAAAATAATAATAATAAAAGGCCTTAACTCCAAGGCAAGCATGAAATCAAATATGGGAATTACTGCAAGTTTACTTGGAAATATCCATTTCTAAGCAGCTTCCAAGTTCAGTAATTCCTAAAAGCATGATTTCATATCAGCAACTGACAATTGGCAGTCAAAAAGAACTAACTTGGCAAGGTCTAAAATTGAACTCTTTAAATGACTATAGGAACAAAAAACCTCTTATCAGCTGTAAGGACAAGGAAATGATACCTGGGATCTGTCCTAAAGGACTCATGGTCAAGAGAAGGAAAAATCAAGGTCGCATTCAAAACCTTTGCAAGTTAGTTTGGGACAGTGGAAAAAGAAAAAAACATTAAATAAAGAATATTTAGGAATGAAATTTGACAGTCCTAATGGGAAAAAAGACATTCATTTAGGCTAGCTTTGACAGATTGTAACAAGGGTTTCGTCTATGGAGATGACATTATTCTTCTGAAATGGTAAATAGAGCACATCCGATAGAGAAGACATAAAGAGAGGGGAGAAAAAAAATCAAGAGCCATGCATGAAATTAAAAACCGATCAAGAAGATGCATATCAAATAAAAGAAAAAAAATTGACATGTACTTGACAAGAAAATCAAAAGGCCACTCCCGTAGATGTTCTCTGACTTTGTTCACCGCGACGGTAGTGAAAAAGCTACTATGATTTTTATTTTTTATTTTTTATTTTTCATTTCACCAACAAACATGAAGTGCAACACATCATGAGATAAAGCCTAACTGATAGTTGATGTTATCTCAAAACCATATCACATCTCACTAAAACATTAGAACTTTCTGTATTGTACTACCAAAAAATCATAGAATTTTTAGTTTACGACAACTTTTCAAATTAACATAACAAAAGAAATTGTTTCTCTATCTTTTCTCTTTTCCATCACTAAATTCAAGAACCAAACACAATTATCAAAATTCAGTGGAGCAAAACCTACAAACCATTATATGAAATCATTGAAATAATGCATTGAAACAAAAATAAAAATGCATTGAGCATTGCAATTGTATTTGTGTTGAGCGATACACTAACCATCAGCTTCAAATATATATATATATATATATATATAAATGATGCTATCACTGAGAATCCCTAAATAAATTTAAAACCTTCAAATATGGGGAGAAACTTCAAAAGAGACCTCAATAATTCCCAATTTACTACGGAGAATAAGAAGGGAAAGAGAATGTTACTTGCAACAAACCTAATGATGACCCAAAAGTCTGCACCAAAAGATAAGAATAAGGAGAGTATTAGCGAGTGTGCTAATTCTAGAAAATGAGAAATTGAGAACGAAAGATGATTTTAATCTAAATGGGTAATCAAAATAAACTACCCAACAATTAATTGAGATAAAGACAAAAAGAGGAAAGGGAAATAAGCAAGCTAATGGATCACTAAGAGAAATTAGCTCAGCAAATGCTAAAGAACTTCTGTGATCTCCAGAATTTGTGCAGAGCTTGTAATAGTTTCTAAGCAATTTAGCTTCGAAGAGTTCAAATAAGCTACAAGGTTTTTTGGTCAGCCATTAGAAACTGAAAGAAAGCAAATAGCACAACCTGAAAGATTTTATTCCTAAGGATTACGGCGGCCAGCATTTACCAATTCTTACACAGTCGGAAGATAAACAGAAAAGAATAGAAACAAATGAAAGAGAGAAAAAATAGAAACTAATAGACATTTGATTTCCGCAATAAGGAAAATATCAATTACAAAAAAAGAAAAGAAAAAAAAAGAAGTAAATCAAACCTGGTGTTTGGAAGACTAACGCAACAACATTGCCAGCTTCACGGCTCGCAAAGAGAAAAATTAAGAAAAAAATAAAACCTTGTAGAGGGAAAAGGGTTTTTGTAAATAAGGGATTTTTTGATACTGGTTAGGGTTAAGGTTTTCTGAAAAAGATTCAGTAGTGTTGGGGTTACGGTTTAGATATAGGGGCTTTCTGGTGATGGTGGCCAGCCAAGAAGGTAGTGGCGTGGTGGAGGGTTAGGGTTAGTGGTGGCTAGCCGAGGGGGGTGGTGGTGGTGGTGGTGAGCGAGAGAAACAGAGTGTACAGAGAGAGGATATAGAGATTTGGGTTTGACAGAGAGAATTGGAGCCGAGGTAGGAATTCTTGAGACATAGTATACACATGTAGGATTTCTTGATTGGGTCTGTGAAATCTTTGAAATTCTTGATTGGACAATCATAAGTGAGAGAATCAGAGTCGTACCTGTGTTGGCGAGAGTTGGATCTGGGAAGTGGAGCTAGCGACTTCGGTTCGTCTGAGAGAGAAAGAAATGTGTTTGCAGTATGAGGGTGAGTTTAGAGATATGGGGTCTAAGAGAGAGAGAGAGAGAGAGAGAGAGAGAGAGAGAGAGAGAGAGAGACGCGCTCCTTGTATTTTTGTTTGAAATTTAAATTCTTGAAAAGTGGGATTTGAAGTTTAGAGAGAGAGAGAGAGAGAGAGAGAGAGAGAGAGAGTCAGAGAGGAAGGGGGGAGAGGATCCAACGGCCGAAAGTGTCCCAAATTAGTGGACGATCATGATCTGATTTGGGCCATAAAGGCAGTTGTAGGTTATTATATAGGGGTGTGTGTGTATATATTCTGTGTATATGCGATTTTCCTATAATTTTTCTAATAGGATTCATAGTTGTATTTATAGTATTTGTATATGTTAGAGACTTAGAGTTAATATTTCTTGTAATAAGGGTATTTCTATACTTGGGTGATAGTATTATATATATATATGCATGGTATATGGGTGTGCTAAGTTAAGCAGCCCTAATTCCCTTTTACTCTCTTTTCCTATTTTTCTCTCCTTTTCCCAAACCTAATACCTCTAATACAAAGTTCAACTTGGTATCAGAGCAGCGTAGATTCGATTTCGATTACCTTGAAATCACTTGTAGAATCAACAAACGAAGATTGTGAAGATTTGTTGCTAGTATTCACAGACGGCTACTATAACACCCGTATGCGTGTTGTTGCATGTCATTACATTGGTCATGCATGATAATGTGATGTGTTGTGCATTTGTGGCACATGAGTGAATGAGTGGTGATTCACGAGTTGATTTGGGTGTTTGTGTTAGAGAACACTCTGAGACTGCGTAGAATGAATGTTTTGTTGTGACGTCTCTCCGAGATTGAGACGGGCATTATGGAATACCCTAAATGTTTCAGTATTTGTATTATTATTTGGTTTGGAGTTTATTTCTGCTGTTAATTTTAGTATCCTGGTGAGGACGAATTAACACGCTACATAATTTGTAGGCTAATTAGTAATTTCGTAAAATTTTGTGAAATCGCGTTTTAGCAAGTAAACGAAACTTAGACAAAATTTTTTATAATTTTTAGTTTTCACTCGTGAAGCAATGAATCAGGCGTGCAAGAAGTTTCGGAGGACAAGTAGGAGTTTTGAGAACTCGTGAGGAGGTAAATACAATTTCCGAGAGTTGTGCCTATATATAGAAAAAGGTGAGATATTTTAGTAATCAAAACCTATTTTGACTTCTAAAAGGGAGGACAGAGGAGAGAGAAAAGGGGGATTTCAATCTTTAGAGCTTGCGACGCTCATTTTCGGTGATCCGTCCGTTGATCAAAATATTTTATCGGATATTTGAACTACTTGAGGTAAGGCCGTCGTTTTGATATATGTTTGGAACTGTTGGATAAGTTTTTCGAAAACTTGTTTTCTAGAATTTATCTAAAAATTTGGTAATTGAACTTTTGATCGATAGGGATTGTACTCGACGAACTTCTGCACGATCTTTGTGCTTGGGTTTTCTTTGAAACGAATTTTAAAAAGCGTTAATCGGAGGTGAGTGATTCAACTATGTGTTTTGGAATGGTTTCTTGACATGCATTCATGTTTTGTATGAAAAGCATGTGTTAGTTTATAGATATATACTGTGTTCTTCATATTGGGTGATTATATTGATTAGTAGGCCCAAATGCACGATGAAATGTTTTGATTATGTTGATAGCACTGTGAAATGTATTTGAGCATGTTTAGTTGTTATTTGGGCCAAAGCAGCACGTGGTACCAAGCCATCTTGTGGAGCCGTTATTAGGCATAAGGTTGCATGTTTGAAGAAAAGAAACGTAGGTCTTACCTAGTCGCGTGGACTTATTGGCGAGGAGCCGCGGACTAGGAGTGTGGAACGTACACATGAGACTCGGGAGACTAGTATGAAATGTAGAGATGTGAATATGAACATGTTTATCTTTCATGTACATTGTTGTTTTATTCACTAAGCGTTAGCTTAAACGAATCAAAATATGTGTGGTTATTCAAATAACCATTTTAGGTGTTAATGCCGGCGAGGAATCAGGAAAGTGATCACGGGGTATTGGGAATTCCATTAGAAGGTGTTAGAGTATGTGCACCTCGTAGTTTTGTAATAGAAATGTTGTAATAAAGATTTCATAACTTTAATCTATGTTTATCTTAGACTCTTAGAACGGATTCGTGATGTTGTAATAGTAAGTAATTTTTTGTAATTATGTTTCAGTAATGTTATAATCCAGTTAGGATCACTTTGGAATGAGTTTGGAGCGTGTGTATGGTCTTGGGTTGAATTCAGAAAACTTTTAACTTGGAAAATCCTGCAGATTGTGCTGCTGCAATAAACCAGTCGACTGGTTTATGAAAACAGTCGACCGGACCCTTTGTTGAGCAATTCACTGCATCAGTTTTGTGAAAAACAGTCGACTGGTCCCCCGACACAGCCGACTGGATGACGTTTCAGAATCAGATATTTTTCTGCTTGGACTAGAGTTCAGTCGGCCGGGCTATTTAGTAGACTGATAATTTTCCACCCCAGTCGACTGGACTTGGGGAGCAGTTGACTGGACGGGCTGCAGAGTTTTTGGGCTCTTTGTATCTTGCATTTCCAGTCGACCGGACCTTGGATCAGTCGACTGGATCTCTGTTTTCAAAAGGAGTGTTTCTTTAAGTGTTTTCAATGGGCAAAACTTTTATAGTCTGAATTTGTTGATTTCTACTGTTGTTTATTCCGCTGCTATTTACTTTAATTGTTTTGGGCTGTTGAGATTGTCTGTTCCACATCGGGGACTTATAACCTAGCTACTCAATATATAAGTTCAAGGGGCTGCTCCATCCATTGCCAATTGGTTTTAGGTTGGATGCTCCAATTTAACATGATATCAAAGCCAGGTTCTTATTAGGCCAATTTGTCCATGTGTGCTCCACGTCACCCTATCTAAGTAATCCACGTGTTTGGCTCTCAGTCATGCCACACGTGCGGGGGCGTGTTGAGATTGTCTGTCCCACATCGGGGACTTATAACCTAGCTACTCAATATATAAGTTCAAGGGGCTACTCCACCCATTGCCAATTGGTTTTGGGTTGGATTCTCCAATTTAACATGGGCGAACCTTGGTGGCGTGCCACGGGCTTCAGTTCCGCTGTTGTGGGACCGGGCTGTGACAGCTATTAACCTAGTTGCAAGTGCCTTCTGACTTGGTTACTACTTTTAAGGTCCTGTTTGGATCTTTGTGGATGGAGTAGTACTGGTTGGTTCTCTAAGGACGTGTTTGGTTACATTTTTTTTTATTGATATCATGGCTGACAGCAAACCATCAGTAGTGGGAGATGATGATATACCCAAATGTATTACCTCTTAAAAATTAAACGGTATCACATGCTGTAATGTCACGCCCCAGAGTCGCAGAAATTAGAGGGAAGTAAAATTTTCCTTTCTGGATCCGTAAACCATGACTTGTTACATTAGCTGATTGTCCTTTCTACATTTTACACATGGTTAAAAGAGCAAGCGGAAGCATAAAAACATCTATTGGTATTCCTCAATAGAACTCAAATGTCTGTAGAACTCAAATGTCTGGGATCCAGCTATTATGAGTTCCAAATAAGAGAACTATAAAGACAGTCTAGGAGATCTATGCTGATCACAATACATATCTAAAACATTACCTCAGATAAATGATAACAAAGCATATTAAGTAGTTCTAATACAACTACACCGGCGTCCTTCGCTTCAACTTGTACATTCGTTGAATCTCTTTGGGTAGACTTCATCTTGGTAGTCGTCTTTCGTGAAATCTAGACGTAATATGTCCAGGGAAAATAGAATCGTTAACTTTTGAGGCTAATTGAGTTGCCTAACCGATCGCTCCTAATACAGGCTACGGGAATAATTACAGCAATAAACTCAAAAGTACAGATATAAATTTGGAGATCCATTTTATATATATAGGAAATTTGCGGGTATTACATGTAAAGATTTTTCTGCGTGGGAAACGGAAATTGAAGTACTTTGACTGACACCCCACCTGCTAATGCATCTAGTGTGAAGATTCAGTGGTTATGGGATGGCTCTGGCATGGTATGGAACCTCAGATTGCAAGTACTGTTGCGTTTTGTGATTCTTCCAAGAAGATTTGGGACTTCGTTGCTGGCTCCTTCTCACAACCGAGTAATGTTTCTAGAGTTTATGAGTTATATGAGAAGATTTTTTCTACGCGACAGTTTGGGAAGTCATTACTCGAGTACTGTAGTATCATTAAAAACTTGTGGGATGAGTTATTGCAATACCGTCCATTCACTTCTGATTTGGAATAGCGAAAACGTCATTGGGAAGATTTATGGTTGCCTCCTTACTTTCTGGACTGGACTCAGAGCTTTATGGCTTTAAAGACCAAATTCTGGCAAGTGAAACTTTGCCTACTGCTGCTAATGCATATTCCCTATTGTTGCGTTCGTCCTTGGTACAACATCAGCAACCTTTAGTGACCAGCTCCAGTACTCCACCACCAGACTCTTCTGCATTAGTCTTGAGTGGTGGCGGTGGTGGATATGGGTTCCATGCTTCTTGTGGTGGTCGTGGTTCTCGTGGTAATTTTAGAGGTGGTGGTCGTACCGGTGGTCGTGGTGATAGGAAGTGTGATCATTGTAACGGCACCAACCACACAAAACCTTATTGTTGGGTAAAATATGGTAAGCCAGCTTGTGCAAATCAGGCTATTGATGGTTCTACTCAGCCATTGCCTTTCGCTCCTTCTGGACCTGTTATTCCCAATTCTCATTCTCATGATGCACTCACTACTCAGCTTGGCGAGCTTGTCTGGACCTTACAAACCGTCCTTCCTTCTTCCTCTACTAGTGCACTCCCTGATTCAGGTAATGTTGCATGTGTCGCTCATTCATCCTCGTCCTGGGTCATTGGCTCTAGAGCTAACTCTCATATGTCTGGTATACCCCCTCTTTTTTAATTTACATTCTATTAACCATCACATTTTTTAAGGTGATGGGTCATCTTGCCTCGTTTTAGGAAAATGTGTACTTCATTCTACTTCTTCGTTGTCTGTATCATCTAGTCTTTGTCCCTGACTTTCCTTTTTACTTGCTTTCTGTCAGTCGTTGAATAAAGCTCTAAATTATTCTATAACCTTTTCTCCCACTTCTTGTGTCTTTGAGGACCTCAAGACGAAGATGATGATTGGTTCGGGGCATGAGAAGTATGGCCCATACTACCTGGATCCTGGTGAATCAAATTATTCCTCCGCGTTTGCTTTGAGTGCCGCAGTTATACCTCTTCAATGGCATTTCTGTCTGGGTCATGCATCCTTGGTGAAGCTAAAGTTAGCTGTTCCTGGTTTGAGTCGTGTTTCTAGTCTAAATTGTGAGGCTTGTCAGCTAGGCAAGCATCACCCCAGTTCATTTCCTAGTAGTTTTAGTCGTGAGTCTGAGTCATTTGCTTTAGTTCACACAGACAATTGGGGACCGTCTCGGTTTCCTAGTTTGAATGGTTTCAAGTACTTTGTTGTCTTTGTTGATGATTATTCTTGCATGACATGGTTATTTTTGATGATAGAACGATTTGAGTTACCACATTTATTTTAGATTCTATAATGAGATTTTTGTTCAGTTTGATAAACGGATTAAAGTTCTTTGCTCTGACAATGCTTTAAAATATACACAATCTGTTATGGAGTCCTCCTGTGTTGATCATGGTATTTTACATTAGACTAGTTGTGCTAACACCTCTCAACAAAATGGTGTTGCCGAACGAAAACATAGACAAGTGTCAGATGTTGCTCGCACCTTACTGGTCAATATGCACGTGTCTCGTCATTTTTGGCATATGCTGTGCTCACCGCATGCCATCTCATTAATTGTATGCCATCAGTTGTGCTTAATCAGAAGTCTCCTTTCTCCTTGTTATACCTCGTCTATCCTCTTTTCAACTCACTCTTTGTGTCTTTGGCTGTGTGGCCTTTGCTCACATCCTCGATCTTGGTCATGATAAATTGTCTCCTTGTGCCCACAAATATGTCTTCTTTGGGTATTCTCGGACTCAGAAAGGTTATAGTTGCTATAGTCTTGAAGCTCGTCGCTATTTTGTAAGTGCTGATGTTACTTTTTTTGAGTCTGTTTCTTTTTTTACTTCATCGGGCCAGACCTTGTCTAGTGATCTCATAATATGTCGTGAAGAGGCATCTTCTGTTCCATCTCCCACTCTTCCTGTACCTGTGTTCCCTCCTTCTCATTTGCAGGTTTATCAAAGATCCACGCAACGACCTATTGTCTCTTATAGCCCGGATGCCACTTCTTCATCGTCTGAGGCCCGTGCTACATCTTCGTCTACTCCTACCACTGATGATTTACCTATTGCTCTACGATGAGGTAAACGTACTTGTACTCAGCATCCTATTGCTCACTTTATCTTATACGCATGTCACCTTCTTTGCAGCCTTTTGCTTGTGCCTTGTTCTTCATTTCTGTTCCTTCCTCTTAACAACATGCCTTATCTTCCTCTGGGTGGTGACATGCTATGGATGAGGAAATGAGTGCACTTCACAAGAATCAGACATGGGAACTTGCCGCCCTTCCTCGTGGTAAGCAAATTGTTGGTTGTCGTTGGGTTTATACCGATAAGTATCTTCCAAATGGTTTTGTTGAGCGTCTTAAAGCACACTTAGTCGCTAAGGGCTATACCCAGACATACGGGGTTGACTACTTCAAGACCTTTTCGCCCGTGGCCCGTCTCAATTCTGTGTGTATTCTACTTTCTGTTGCTATTAGTAGTTCTTGGCCCTTATATCAACTTGATATAAAAAATGCCTCTCTCCATGGTGATCTTCAGGAGGACGTCTACATGGATCAACCACCTAATTATACTGTTGATGGTAAGGAACATCTTGTATGTCGCCTGCGCAAGGCTCTATATGGTCTAAAGCAGTCCCCTCGTGCTTGGTTTGATAGCTTCAGCTATGTTGTCCTTGGATATGGTTTTAGGCGTTCTACTTATGATCCCCCAGTTTTTGTTCGTCACTCCTCAGGTACTATTGTCTTGATTGTTTATGTAGATGATATAATTGTCTCTGGGAGTGATTCTGCTAGTATTGCTGCTTTAAAATGCCATCTGGGACAACACTTTCAGACTAAAGATTTAGGTGTTCTTCGTTACTTTCTTGGGATCGAAGTTGCCCGTTCTCGTTAAGGCATATTTTTATCACAGAGAAAGAATGTCCTACATCTACTGTCTGAGACTGGACTTTTAGGCTCTCGACCCGTTGATACTCCTATGGACTCATCCGTTAAACTTGATGGTGAGCATGGCAACCTTTTCCCAGATGTCGGTCGATATCGCAGACTCGTTGGGAAGTTGATTTATCTTACGGTCACTCGTCCCAATATTACCTATGCTGTTGGTATGGTTAGTCAATTTATGCATGCTCCGCGTCAACCTCATTTCGATGCAGTTTGTTGTATATTGTGTTATCTTAAAAGTGCTCCTGGGAGAGGGGTATTGTACAAGCCTTCTAATACTCTTTCTGTGACGGGTTTTGGTGACGCTGATTGGGTTGGTAGTCGTTCTGATAGGCGGCTTACCTCTGGCTGTTGTACCTTTGTTGGTGGGAACTTGGTTACTTGGCGTAGTAAAAAACAAAATGTTGTTACCCGCTCTAGTGCTGAAGTTGAGTATCGAGCAATGGCTCACACTGCTTCTGAAATGTTATGGGCAAGGGCGTATCTAGGATGGTAGCTAGGGGTGGGCTAGAAATACATATAGCGTGGGGTTCACGGGGGTTCGGGGGCAGTGCCCCCGGATATATATATATTTTTTTGGGTCAAATTCTGTTTATATTCTGAATTTTAGCATCATAAATGTTATAGTTTACTTTTGCTTCTAATCGTTTTAAGAGTTAGGAAAAGATATTTTGGATTTATTTATACATATTTTCTTGATTTTTGCATCATAAATAGTATAGTCTAATTTTGATTCTTATCGTTTTATAGTTTACATAAGTATTTAATAAATTACACCACTAGCAAAGAGAAAAAAATTTGAAAAAAAGGGAAAAGAAAATAAATGGCATGCAAATAATAAATATGGGGTAGGCTAGAACATTTTTGAAATAACAAGCACATCATAAATATTAGCTGGGTTAGAACTGAGGTAAGGCTAATGGATTGGGCTTCAATACAAAGTACTGCTATGCTGAATTAGGAATATGAATTGGGTTGAAGAAGGATTAATGCTAGTGGGCTGGGCATTTTGTTTTATGAGCAAAAAAAAGGAAGAAAAAAGTTGCACCCCTAAGATTCGAACCTTAGTCATCCATTTTGAAATCACCAACCTCATCCACTGGGCTACTCCACACACCTAAGACATATATCTTGTAGTAAAATATTTTTGTTTTAAACTTTACCCTGGGCTATAGCCCAGGTCAGCCCAGGGCTAGATACGCCCTTGGTTATGGGTCCGCTCTCTCCTTCGGGATATTGGTGTTGCTATCCTGGCTCCTATGAAGATATATTGTGACAACCAAGTCGCTATTTTATTGCCAATAATCCTGTCTTCCATGAACGCACTAAACATATAGAAGTCGATTGTCACTTTATTAGAGATTTGTTGTTGAAGAAAGATATCGTCACCGTTCATATTCGCTCGGATAATCAATTAGGTGACATTCTCACTAAGCCTTTGGCTCGTGTTCCTTTCTGTTATTTATCTTCCAAGCTGGGCATGTTTGATATGTATGCTCCAGCTTGAGGGGGTGTGTTAGAGTTAATATTTCTTGTAATAAGGGTATTTCTATACTTTGGTGATGGTATTATATATATATATATGCATGGTACATGGGTGTGCTAAGTTAAGCAGCCCTAATTCCCTCTTACTCTCTTTTCCTATTTTTCTCTCCTTTTTCCAAACCTAACACCTGTAATACAAAGTTCAACTGTGTATATATATATATGAGTAATATTTGGGGCACTAACAAATTCCACTAACACTCACACTCACACCCACACCCACACTCTATCTCTCTCCTAGTGGAACTGTGGGGTCCGCAGTGGACCCAAAGTGCCACTAGGAGAGAGATAGAGTGTGGGTGTGAGTGTTAGCGGAATTTGTTAGTGCCCCTAGCATTGTTGTATATATATATATATTAATACTTGTATTATTTATAGTATGTCTATTAGTATTAATAGACTAATAGTATATATATGTACTAATATTTCCAGCTTATGTGTATGTGTATATAAATATTAATAGATGTACTTATAATTTAAGTGTACTTAATATTTGTATTTAATCGGGTATGTATATAATAATTAATATTCTAATTGCTGGAGATAGTACACACGTTCGTGTGGGTTTGCCGCATGCGATAGTTAGTTGCTAACCGTAATGTTCATTGTTGTGGGTTTGCTGATGACAGTAAACATGTCCGAGAGGGTTTGCCGACGTGTTACTGGTTTGCCGTAATGTGGTGATTCTCCGACGATAGGACACACGATTTGATTCGATTCGCCTTTCGTGCTAATTATTGGATTAGGTGGAGACACACCCCCGTGCTATTGCCAGTGGGTCGTGACATAAAATGAATGTTGAACCAAGTATCAGAGTGCGTAGTGGAAGCAAATTGTACCAAGAATAAGTCAAGAGTATGATGTCGAGTATTGTGAGTTTCATAACCCGATGCTATTGAGTTGCATTGGTCGTGGGATTTTATATATCCCGGTTTTGGGTTTGGTTGCATTGGGCTGTTTAGAAGGACAATGCGGTAATTCAACCAGTCACGGCCTATGGGTCCAAAAAGGAAATTTATTTTCTGTATTTTTGCTATGCCAGGGCGTGGCATGCTCTCTCTCTCTCTCTAGTTGTGCATTATCTCATTTTCCATGTCTCTTCTCTTCTCTTCTAGCAAGCGATCTAGTTGTCTAGAATTCTAGCAACTAGAATTTGCTCGTCTTTCTCTTCAAATAAACAACCTAGACCCTTTCTTTACCTAGAAATAAACCCCAAATTACCATTTCCTCAATAATTAGCCCACAAACCTGTAGGGTCTCTCATTCTGTCTTGCATCAGTTTGGTATCTTGGCATCCTATTTTTTCCTAAACTTTCTTCAACCAACATAAATACTAAGGCCGAGCTTACGCCAAAGTTTACAGACTTGTCAAACCAAGAATGACGTCTCTCATCTGAGAGGGAAATTGCAAACCTAGAATTCTATGCTGCATACCACGAATTCCAGGATGCAAAATCTTTCTTCTAACATCGAGGAGATAAAGGGGATGGTGGAAAGATTATCAGCTACGGTTTTTGGCCGAGAACCACTTAGAAATGCGACCAATCATGTCTTGGAGTCCACTAGTTTTGGCCTTAGTGCAACCAACGTCTCAACCATCCTGTTTTCCCATTCCTCCTTCAGTAATACATGGATGATGGAACTAACACAACTACCCCACATTTTTAATCTTCTTAGCCGGTTAATGGTTCATTGCATCAAAATGCAAGCTTAAAGGGAGATTTTCTGCCTAATGTTCCACCACATGCTCGTTACAAGTTTAGTCTAAACTGAAAAATGTGGAATCAGAAGAAGAGTTAGAAATCTTGAAACTTGAAAATAAATCCACCCACTGATTTCTTCATTCCAAATGAGTAATAGTGGTTTGGTAAAGAGAAGATTGTCAAAAATGTTTCATCGCTTACTATCAAGAGCTGCTTGTTCGATTTCTTTAAAATGTCAACTTCTAGTTTAATGTTTTAACCTCAAGTTTCAAATATTCTTCATCACTTCAAAACTTGAGGATGAACGTCTTCGAACCGGGGCCGAATAATGCAGAATAAGGATTCAATGTACCAACCACTTCCTCATTGGCTGAGCGGTAGATCTTTGGGAGTTGATTTTAGGTTCATTGTCTTTTAGTTTTAGACCGTGTTTAATATTAATTAAAGTCTTCTAGGTTCAATATTCTCAGTCACGCTACATCGTTACTAACATGACTATTGTATTTCACTAGCAATATTAATGCGTCTTTTAGGATTTCGAAGGTAGTTATTAATTATTTCTTGCCCTTTGTATTTTTTTCAGCCCATACAAACGGGATACTTAGTAAACATCTGAAGATAGAGTATGATGAATGATATGAAATGAATTGGTTTATTTACTCTCTCTCTCTCTCTCTCTCTCTCTCTCTCTCTCTAGCTGTGCATTCTCATTCTTGATTTCTCTTCTTCTAGCAAGCAATCTAGTTGCTGTCCAAAATTCCAGCAGCTAGAATTCCCTCATCTCCCTCTTCCAAAATTTCTTTACCTAGAAATAAATCCTTAATCACTGTTTCCTCTATCATTAGCCACACCGACCAGCAGGGGTCCAATTTCCTCCTAGTTTTCTAGTGTTGTCATTGTCCCCCGACTCCCGTCTCCATGAGGTGGGAACTAGAGTATACTCGCTTTTCTCTATTACATTAAAATTGAATGCTCTTATTAGATAGCTAATTACTCATCTCTTGGAATGTTCTTAGGAAAATAATATCTTAATTTATTTTCAGGAAACGCTACGAGTAAAAGATGAAGAGCTAGAACATTTGGCTAGGGACCTTCGCGCTAGGGATTCAACCATAAAAGAGATAGCAGATAAACTGTCTGAGACTGCAGAAGCTGCTGAGGCAGCAGCATCTGCAGCTCATACCATGGACGAGCAAAGGAGAATTGCCTGTGCAGAGATTGAGCGCTTAACAAAAGATTCAGAAAAGCTGTTGGAGTCATCGATGTTGAAGGTACAAGTGTATTCTCATCTCTCTTTGTGATGGTTCAGTCCATAAAACCTGGATAGTCTGGTCAATCATCAATCTCAAAAACACCCATTTTATATCCTATTTCAGCGTATAATTTTGATTTTGCTGCCACAGTTTCAAAAACATAATTAAAATTCCGCCTTTTGTCATGTCCCTCTTGTGTCCAAGACTTGTCCGTTATCTAATCAAAATCAAACAAAAAAACGTCAGACACGGTTTAAGGCATGAGACATTTCGGATACTGGTATGGAAGCCAAAATAGAGTGTCGGTGCTTCAGAGGTTTGGTTTCTCATTTTAGTCATGAGATATGGCCTTTTATTATTTGTTTTGTCATTAATTGGAGAGTGGCAACTTAATATGTAGGTGAGGGGGTCAGAAGAAAAGTTTATGGCTCTAAGTAAGGAAAGAGATCAATTAATTAAGCAAAGAGACTCGGCTATTCAGGAGGCACATTTATGGCGTTCCGAGCTTGCAAAAGCTAGGGAGCGTGTTGTGATATTAGAAGGAGCTGTGGTCAGAGCTGAGGAGAAGGTTAGGGTTACCGAAGCAGATACTGAAGCTAAATTAAAGGAAGCTGCACAGAGAGAGGCGGCTTCAGCAAAGGAGAAGCAAGAGCTTCTGGCATATTTGAATATATTAAAGGCACAACTTCAAAGGTTAATCCCTATATACTCTTCATTGGGCACCTCATTTTGTGGTTCACACCATTCTTGTTCTGTATTAACAATAATCGGAGACACAGTATCCTCTTTTAAGATAAAATCTCACCTTAGAGTATGTTTATGTACCACAAAAACATTGGAAGAACTTCACAATAGTTGCCGTAGTGAAATTGCTGACAAAAGTAGCCCTTTGTCAACTCTCAGTCTATTGTGCATCCATTGGATCTCAGAGGGCAATACTGCTTATGCTTGCAATGTATTATCTTGTATATTGCCTATGTTATCATGTCAGGATGAGGAATAACATTGTTACTACGGCTCTGTTTGGTTCATGGATTTACTGAGGGAAAAGAAAAGGGAAAGGAAAACTAGATGTAAAACATTTCCTAGTGTTTTTCCTATTTTTGCCCTCCATGCTTAAGTAACGGTAGAACTAAAAATAAAAAACAAAAAAGTTAAAAATTTAATAGAAACTCAAGTAAAGAGGAAGGAAAGGGGAAGTAACTCACAAAATTCAAAATTTTTTATTTTATTTTCTTTCTATTTTCATTTCCTCTTTATACTCGATTGTTTCCTTATCAACCAAACAAAGAGCAGTGTTTGCTTTCTTTTCCTTTCCCTCATTGAATCCATGAGCCAAACAAGGCCTACGTGAAGCAAGGTTTGGTTTCTCTGTAGATAGTTTCACCGGGAGGAGGAATAGCATTATAAGTCACTTCCCTTCATATTTTCTTGAGTTTCTATCACATTCTAGAAAATAATTTCTAATCTTATTTAAGATTGGAGAAGCAATAGGGAAATAGTTTTCCTATCCCTTTTCTCTTCCTTCGCTAAATCTACATTCCAAACAGGGCCTTAGTGATGCACGTAATGTGTAGAGGAGAGCTTCTCTAATTTGTAACCCATCGTTATCCACTTCCCCACCTACCTGTTTCCGCTCTTTTCTCCTTTTGTAGTCTTGTGATATGATGACAGAATAGCTAGTTAGAAGACGTACTTTATTTGCTACATTGGTTTGATGTGGAGGAATAAAAATGAAGAAATTAAATGAGTAATATTTGGGACACAACCTTCATACAACTTTCATACAACCTCCCTAAAAGATGTGTCTATCTCTCTCCTATGATGTCACTGGACCCCACAGTGACACAGGAAAGAGATAGACACATCTTTTGGGGAGGTTGTATGAAAGTTGTATGAAGGTTGTGTCCCAAGTATTACCCCTATCCATTTAATATTGTTTTCCTGTTAACAACAGGCAACAGGTTGACAGGAAGCAAGTGTACGAGGAGAAGACAGAGTCTTGTTCAGATGATATTGATAATACTTTTCCATTGTTAACAAAGCATGTAGATGATCTCTCGGAGAATGTGGACAAAGCATGTCTCAGCGTTTCTAGAGCAATCCCAGTTTCTTGTGAAAGTGTAGTAGAAGTCAACTTGGCAGTCGATCAACGACAGCAACGGGCAATTGGGGATAATGATGACGATGGTGATCAATGGAGTGATATTCAGGCGACAGATGCAAGGATAGCTGATGTAAGAGAAATTGGACCTGAAACAGAGGGTGGTGGTGGCAGCGGCAGTAGTAGTTCAGATAAACCTGTCGTGGTTAGCACCCAACCAGGTAATACTAATCCCAACCAACCATGATGAGCAAGGAGTGCTCTTTTCAGTTTTCATCTATCTGCCTTGATAATGTTGTTGGCTTAATAGTAAGTTTTGAAAGTAAAAAGGTTGGATTCATCATCATCATCGTTGACCTCGGGTTTGTGACAGGAGAAAATTACTTTCTTGATTTGCCTGTTAGTTCCCATACGTGTTATGTTAGTCATAATTATCTACGGACCTGATGTCAAAAGTCGTGTACTTCCATTTTAGGTGATGAAATATGTAATTTCTTGTTATTTTTTTAGGTCTTAACAAAATACGTACCATGATACTTGTCGAGTGCATATATCATTTGCAGGCTTGCAACCAATGATTTAGATTTAAAGGGTTTTTTTTTTCCAACTAGTATGGGAGCACGTGCTATGCATAAATCACATTCATAATTTTTCTAATATTTTCTGTATTTATATTTTCAACTAATTCTTTATTGATTGTAAGAAAATAATAACATGCTAAGAAATTTTTTAAAATGTAAATACCCAATTTATAAAATTATAGCTTGAATTTAAGCATGGTTGATAGGTTTGTAGATTAGATCTCGATATTAGGTTCCACCATTTTTATCAAAATTACTCGATATCTAAAAATAATATTAAAACTTCCTATGGCTCTGTTAATGAACAGTATCAATGTTCTAATTTTTCAGATACTCGATTTAATATTATGATTGAGTAGTCTTACTAAGACATAACTATCAAAGTATTCACAGTTTAGTCAGTATACATTTGAAGTTAGGTTCATAACTTTTCAGTAAGTAATATAATTTCATGTAACTATTCAATAACAAACTAAAAGTAATAGGATGTTGTCAATACCAATCATGGCTCACTATTCAACATTTTATGGACTTTGATATTTACGTACACAATAAATATGGGTGATGACTTTTTTTTTTTTTTTTCAGAAATCAAATCCCATAATTATAGATTGATTTTAGATGATATTTTATCGCATCCAATAAATGTGAATGAATCTCTTTTGGTAATCAAATCATATATCTATCACATCCAATAATTGTTGATGAATCTGTTTTGGTAATCAAATCACATAATTATAAATTGAAAGATTTTAGCGAACATTTCACAAAATCAAACTTTTTGAATATCTTTCATCGTATAATATCCACAAAGACCATTTAATCAAACGAAGTTCATCATTCTGTTACCCAGTTTATTACTCCCTTCATCTAGGCCTGGCAATTAGTTGGATATGGGTAAATATTGGGTCAAAATGGTTTCAAAATTATTTATGACCCATGAAAATATATGTCAAATATGGATTGACCCGGGTTGACTTGTCAACCCCAACCAAAATTACAATATCATTTTTTTGAATTTTTTTTTATTCTTTAAAAAAAAAATTTAATTAAAAAGAATTTGGAAAAAAAAATAACTTTGAACTTTTTTTTTTTAAAAAATAAAATAAAATAAAATAATGACCATTTTGCCCGTCAAACTTCAAAATGCTATAAGTTGTTAAGGTTAAACTAGAATTGAACGGCGTCAGAGCCTATGAACTTATTTTAATATTAAAACCATTTAGGGTGCTAAACAACATACATATTGTAAATTGACCAAATTGTCCTTGGAGCTTACATATAAGAAGTTAACATTATTAAAATCGTCAATTAATACAGAGTGAACTACCCCTAAGTATTTCGACATTCTGGATCCAATGGTATGGTCCATTGACCTGAATATATTTATAAAATGACTATTTTGCCCTTCAATTACAAAATGCCATAACTTGTTAAGACTAAACTAGAATTGAACGTCGTCAGAGCATTTGAGCTCATATTTAAGATAAGCATTTGAGACCTAAAAAGTACATATATGGTAAAATGATCAAATTGCCCTTGTGGTTTACATATACGAAGTTAATATTGGTAAAGTCTTCCAATAATACAGAGTGGTCTACCCTAAGGTTTTTCGACGTTCTGGATCCAATGACATGGTCCACTTGACCTGAATATATTTGTAAATGACTATTTTGCCCTTAAACCTTTAAAATACCATAACTTGTTCAAATAAAATCAGAATTTTACGTTGTCAAAGCATGTGAACTCATTCTAATATTAGGACCATTTGAGGAGCTAAAAACATATATATGGTAAAATGACCAAATTGCCATTGGAGCTTACATCTAAGAAGTTAACGTTGTTAAAGGAGATAATAATACGGAGTGACCTATCCTAAGGTTTTTTGACATTCTGGATCCAATGACTGGGTCCATTTGGTCTGAATTTATATGTAAAATAACTATTTTCCCTTTAAACTTCAAAATGCCATAGCGTATTAAGACTATACTAGAATTGAACGCCATCAGAGCCTGTGAGCTCATATTAAGATGATGAACATTTGGGGACGTACAAGTGCATATATATATATATATATGGTAAAATGACCAAATTGCCCTTGGGCATTACTTGTAATAAGTTAACACTGCTAAAGTATTAAAATAACTTGTTAAGATTAAATCAAAATGCCTAAAAAATATCTAGATCGTAAAATGATCAATTCTGGTTAAATCTCAACAAGTTATGGATTTTTAAATATATAAGGGCAAAATAGTCATTTTTTAAATATATTTATGCAAATATACCCCGACATTAGATTCAGAACATTGAAAAATCTCGAAATAGGTTACTCTGTATTATTTGAAGACTTTAATAATGTTAACTTTTCATATGTAAGTCCCAAGGGCAATTTGGTCATTTTACGATCTATATGCTTTCTAGGTTCCAAAATGTTCTTCATAATAATATGAGTTCACATGCTTTGATGACGTTAAGTTATGATTTTATTTTAACAGGTTATGGCATTTTAAAGTTTTAAGGGCAAATTAGTTATTTTACAAATATATGCAGGTCAAATGAACCATGCCATTGGATCCAGAACGTCGAAAAATCTCGGGGTAGGACACTCTGTATTAATTGAAAACTTTAACAATGTTAACTTCGTATATGTAAACCCCAAGGGCAATTTGGTCATTTTATCATCTATGTACTTTATAGGTGCCAAATGTTCTTTATCTTAAGTATGAGCTCATAGGCACTGACGACATTCAATTCTAGTTTAGTCTTAACAAGTTGTAACATTTTGAAATTTGAAGGGCAAAATAGTCATTTTACGAACATATTCAGGCCAAATGGACCCAGTTATTGGATTCGGAACGTCGAAAAATCTTAGGAAATGTCACTCCGTATTATTCGATGACTTTAACAATGTTAACTTCTTATATGTAAACTCCAAGGGCAATTTAGTCATTTTACCATATATGTGCTTTTTAGCTCCCCAAATGGTCTTAATATTATAATGAGTTGACATGCTTTCACGACATTAAATTCTGATTTTATTTAACAAGTTATGGCAGTTTAAAGGTTTGAGGGTAATGTAGTCATTTTGCAAATATAATGGACCATGTCATTGGATCCAGAACGTCGAAAAACCTCGGGGTAGGACACTCTGTATTATTTGAAGACTTTAACAATGTTAATTTCGTATATGTAAACCCCAAGGGCAGTTTGGTCATTTTATCATATTTGTACTTTTCAGGTCTCAATTGTTCTTTATCTTAAATATGAGCTCACAGGCTCTGACGACGTTCAATTCTAGTTTAGCCTTAACAAGTTATGGCATTTTGATATTTGAAGGGCAAAATAGTCATTTTACAAATATAATCAGGCCAAATGGACCATACCATTTGATATGTCCAGAAATATCCTGCTAAGGTCCAACAGCCACGTGGTAGAAGGACCCGGGCTATCCGGGAAGAGACTCTGGGGCCCGCACCTCGCGTTAGACGCTACCGCCCGGGGAGGTCAGCCGGCCTGGGCGCGATATACGGCGGCTTTCTAGCATGGGTAGCTTGGTGGAACATTCCAGGCAGTTTCCTTGTATGACCCGGACTGTGTCAAGGAAAGATGATTAGTTCCCTAAACCACTTAGGAAACTCTCCTAAAAATCATGCAAATCTATTGTGATTAGATTGGGTTTCCTAATCTTATTGACTTACCATGTAAAGGTGGACTCTTGCATCTATAAAAGAGCCCACCTACCCTCTCTAGGGGGATCTGAAAAGTAATCTCTCGAAGTGCACAAACATTTACGAAGAGAACTCACCATTTACATGCATACACCCGGCTGGTATTACTGGTCGTGCCGCCCACCCTTGTCGGCTCACCAGGCCCGCCGGTGATCTGCTAGTAGGAAGCGCATAGACGCACACGTGGACGTAGGTTACCTCATTAATGGGGCCGAACCACATACAAACCTCTTTCTACTCTATCTTTCCGCATAAATCTTGATTACCAATTTTTGGCATCATCAGTTTGGCGCCGTCTGTGGGAACGATACAGTCTTCTCATCAACAAAAATCTTTGACTGATCGATATGCCGCCGAAGAAGGGTAAGAAAACCGACAACCCCGCCGACTTAGCCAGTCAGAAAAACCTGCAGATCGAGCCGCGGGCCACCTCCATGACCACCGAACAGGTCACGGCGGCGTTGGAGCAGCTCCTGGAGGGCCAGCGTCGAGCACAACAGCAGATAGACGCGCTTATGCCCCAACATGAGAAGCGCCCCGCGTCAGAGAGTCGACCTAAGAAAAGCGCCCCCGTCAGCCAGCCGGCTCGGGTGCTAGAGCATACACGATCCGCTCCGGTGTCCTCACCAAACCGGGAACGCCCTGCAGGTGGAGAGCGCAGCCAGGCCACTAAGCGCTCTCAAAGGGTGCCTCGGTACATCCCTCGCAGAGCGCACCGAGCGGAGGACGCCAGAATCATCATTGATCGACGGCGCGCAGCAAGGGCAGAAAAATCCGGACGGAAAACCCGGGAATCGGTCGACGATCCTCCCGTCCTGAGCCGAGGGGACCTTAGGCACAGGCTTACCCGAACCAACAGTCGAGTACTGTCTCCGAGGTCGACGCACTTTGAGGAGGAGGCCTCATCGTCCGACCCCACCTACCATTCAGACACGGATAGGAGGGCAGGGCGGAGTGACGTCAAAGCCCAGGTCGAGGAACTACAACAGCAGATCGAGAGGCTAAACCGCAAGTCCGGTCACGACCTCACTGATACGGAGACGGAGTCCCCCTATATCGCTCGGGTGACCCAGTTCCCCATTCCACGAAAGTTCAAACCGCCGCATCTCAGCTCATACGATGGCACGGGGAGTCCAGTAGACCACATCCGCACCTACAAGGCGCAGATGGCATTGGTCACCACGACAGACGAGTTGCTGTGCCTGGCTTTTCCCAGTACCCTCAAGGGGTCAGCCGCCCAGTGGTTTCACGCTTTGAAGCCCCGAACGGTTGACAACTTCAAAGCCCTCAGCAAACTCTTTATTAGTCAGTTTGTTGGGATGCTCGATCGGTCGCAGCCGGACACCCAGCTGTTGACCGTCAAACAGCGCAAAGGGGAAGCCTTGAGGGAATATGTGGACCGTTTCAATCAGCAAAGGCTCCTGATCCGCAACCTTAATGAAACGGCCGCCATCTTGGCCTTCTGCTCAGGGGTTCAGCACACCAAAGTCACTACGTCGTTCCATCGGAATCGGCCGGCGACCCTGGTGGAACTCTCGGAGAGGGTCGGGAAGTACATAGATACCGAGGAATTCCTAAAGGCGAAGCGCGCTGGCCAAACGGAGGACGAGTCCCCCAAGGCCAAACGCAAGCGCGAAGGGTTCGAGAAGATTTCGGGAAAGAAGCCAAAGCAGGATCAGAGAGATGTGAGGGATCAGCCCCTGACTACTTTCACGCCTCTTTCCCGCCCGATCCACGAGGTCATGGCCGCTGCCGAGGCGTAGAGGCTGCTTCCGCAGCCAGCTAAACTCAGGGCCCCGCCCGGTAAGAGGAACCGGGACAAGTTTTGCCGCTACCACCGGGATCACGGCCATGAAACAGAAGATTGTTTCAAATTGAAGATAGCAATCGAGAAGATGATTGAGCAGGGAAACCTTGCCGAGTTCGTCACCGAAGGACGGCCTCGGCAGGACGTCCGGGCTCCTAACCAGTTGCCACCACCGCCGCCGCTCGGCCTCATCCATGTGATTTCTGGAGGAACATCCGGCGGAGGCGATACACAGTCGGCGCGGAAGAGGCATGCCCGAGCCTGCCGAACGGAGGTCGGGCAAGTTCAATCCACCGGCTCCTCCCCGGCCGAGGTTCTCACGTTTACGTCCGACGACTTGCAGGGGATCCATTGCCCCCATGACGACCCTCTAGTAGTCACCCTCTCCATAGCCAACTACATGGTCCAGAGGGTGTTGGTAGACACCGGCAGCTCGTCGGACATTATGTTCACATTGGCGTTTGACCAGCTCGGGATCTCCAGGGATCGGCTCCGACCGGTCGCTACTCCTCTTGTCGGATTCAACGGCTCTAGTA
The DNA here is from genome assembly GCA_033977485.1 of Hydrangea macrophylla. Classification (NCBI taxonomy): domain Eukaryota; kingdom Viridiplantae; phylum Streptophyta; class Magnoliopsida; order Cornales; family Hydrangeaceae; genus Hydrangea; species Hydrangea macrophylla. Next base: position 2,090,782 of record CM066990.1, on the reverse strand, counting down.
CTCAACCGCTCGGAACAATCGAGCTTCCGATTCTCATGGGGACATATGCTCAGCAGGCCTCCGTGCTCACCAGTTTTGTGATTATAGAGGCCCCGTCAGCATACAACGTCATCCTTGGCAGGCCAACTCTCAACAGGACCAGGGCAGTTGTCTCCACATACAGCCTAACAGTAAAGTTCCCGACTCCACAGGGGCCTGGATCATTGCGTTGAGATCAGAGCACCGCCCGCAGCTGTTACGTTAGCTCATTGCGCCGGGGGGCAATAACTGAAACGTTAAACGTCCAAGAGATGGACCCCCGGGACCAGAGCGACGTAATAGGACCGATGGAAGAACTGGAGCAGATTGTGCTGAACTCAGATTGCCCCGACCGCACAGTCAGCATAGGGACCTTACTGGAGCCGGCTCTGAAGGAAGAGTTGATCCAGTTCCTGAGGCGAGAACAGGATGTTTTCGCTTGGAGTCACGAGGACATGCCCGGGATTGACCCCCGGGTAATGTCCCATCATCTCAATGTTAGCCCGGATTGTCGCCCGGTTAAGCAGAAAAGGAGGGGCATGGCCCCCGAAAGACAAAAGGCAGTCGGGGGAAGTCGAGAAACTCTTAAAGGCGAAGTCCATCCGAGAAGTCCACTATCCCGACTGGCTAGCCAATGTCGTTCTGGCCAAGAAAAGCAATGGGAAGTGGAGAATGTGTGTGGACTTCACCGACCTCAACAAGGCCTGCCCCAAGGACTGCTATCCGCTCCCCCGAATAGACCTCCTTGTTGACTCAACGGTAGGCCACTCACTCCTGTCATTCATGGACGCTTACTCGGGGTATAATCAGATCAGCATGTACCCCGGGGACGAAGAGAAGATAGCGTTCATCACCGACCATGGCACGTATTGCTACAAAGTCATGCCGTTCGGCCTCAGGAATGCCGGGGCTACCTATCAGCGCCTGGTCAATTTCATGTTCAAAGACCTTATCGGGAAATCTATGGAAGTATATGTGGACGATCTCTTGGTCAAAAGCCGGGACGGATCCGATCACCTTGAGAATCTGGCCGGGGCCTTCAGCATTTTGAGAAATTTTAAGATGAGGTTGAACCCGGCCAAATGCACCTTTGGCGTCACGTCCGGTAAGTTTCTCGGGCATCTAGTCAGCAAACGGGGAATCGAAGCAAACCCTGAGAAAATCAGAGCTATCATCAACATGCGCTCACCCAAATCAACGAAGGAAGTTCAGAGCTTAGCCGGACGGGTGGCCGCACTGAACAGATTCGTATCCCGAGCTACCAACCGGTGCCTGCCATTCTTCAAGATCCTCCGCAAAGCGTTTCAATGGTCAGAAGAGTGTGAAGAGGCATTCCAGGAACTCAAGAAATAGCTGGCCTCTCTCCCTCTACTATCAACACCCACACCCGGCGAAGAATTGTTCCTGTACTTGGCGGTGTCGCCGTCAGCGGTTAGCTCGGCACTAGTTCGGGAAGAGCACGGGATACAGTTCCCAGTGTATTACACCAGCCGGGCATTGCAGGGTGCGGAAAGCCGATACTCCCGCATCGAGAAGCTGGCCTTCGCTCTCATCACCTCAGCCCGAAGGCTCCGCCCGTACTTCCAGGCCCATGTTATTATAGTCCTGACCGACCAGCCTCTCCTCAGAATTCTCACTCGGCCAGATACATCTGGGAGGCTCGTCAAGTGGGCTTTGGAACTGGAAGAGTTCGAAGTAATCTACCGACCCCGGACAGCAATCAAGGGCCAAGCTGTATCGGACTTTCTAGTTGAGTTTACATACCCCGAAGACCCAGTCGAAGAGTCCGAGTCTCCGGCCTTACCGCCCGGATTAAACTCCGATATCCCGACCTGGATACTGCACGTGGATGGCTCCTCCAATCAGCAAGGTAGTGGAGCAGGAATTATCTTGACGACCCCGGACGGAATCCAGCTCGAGTATGCTCTAAGGTTCGGGTTTCGCGCTTCCAACAACGAGGCCGAGTACGAAGCTCTCTTGGTCAGGTTGCAGTTAGCCATCTCAATGAGTGCGCTGCAGGTCTAGGGCTACAGCGATTCTTAGCTTGTGGTCAACCAAGTAAATCAGGAGTATGAAGCACGGGAAGACAATATGGTAGCCTACTTGGCCCTTGTCCATGCGGCTTCCAAGAAGCTTCAAGGGTTCTCCATCACCCAGATACCAAGAGAAGAGAATACCAGAGCGGACCGGCTTGCTCGCCTCGCCTCGTCCTCCGAGTCAGACTTGCCCGGGATTAGGATACAGTTCCTACCCGAGCCGAGTGTGATCAACTCAGAAGGCATGGAAGTCGATCCGGTCACTCTGGGACCTAGTTGGATGGACCCGCTCGTGACGTTCTTAACGACAGGAAGACTACCAGATGATAAGGATGAGGCTCGCCGGGTCAAGTACCGGGCAGCAAGATATCACCTTCTTGACGGTATTCTCTATAAAAGGGGATTCACTATCCCGTACCTCCGCTGCGTTCATCCTGCGCAAGTGCAAGCAATATTGTTTGAAATCCATGAAGGTGTGTGTGGAAACCACATAGGAGGTCGGGCGCTTTCCAGGAAGGCCCTACTACAGGGTTACTATTGGCCAACCATGGCTCGAGATTCACAGGAGTATGTTCGAAGGTGTGATAAGTGCCAGCGGTATGCTCCTATGATCAACCAACCGGGAGAACTCCAAACACCGGTCCACAGTCCCTGGCCATTTGCCCAGTGGGGAATCGACATCGTTGGTCCCTTACCGACAGGGAAAGGGCAAGTCAGATTCGCCGTGATAGCTGTTGACTACTTCACCAAATGGGCAGAGGCAGAGCCCTTGGCAACGATAACCGAGCGGAAAATGGAGAATTTCGTGGAAAGAAATATCCTCAGCCGGTTCGGTATCCCGCGGGTCCTGATCAGTGACAATGGCCGGCAATTCGATACACCGGTCTTCAGACAGTTCTGCTCGGGCTACGGGATATTAAATCATTACTCTTCCCCCGAGCATCCACAAGCCAATGGCCAGGCCGAGGCAACCAACCGCACAATTTTGCAGTCGATCAAGACAAGGCTTGAAGGCGCCAAAGCCCTGTGGGCTGAAGAACTACCGACCTTCCTGTGGGCCTACCGCACCACACCCCGAGCGGCTACAAGAGAAACCCCGTTTTCCTTAACTTATGGTTTTGAGGCAGTGGTCCCCACAGAGCTCGGGCTGCCCACATACCGGGTGGCTACCTTCAATGACCCAGATAATGGAGAAGCCCTCAGGATGGAGCTCGACCTGGTAGAAGAAAAAAGAGACCATGCCTATCTCAAGGTGGCCGCTTACAAGCAAAGGGTCTCACGGTATTACAATAGCAAGGTGAAGCACCGCAGCTTTCAAGTTAGAGACCTCGTCCTCAAAGCTGTGAACCAGTCTACCCGAATCCCAGGCCACGGGAAGTTGGGGGCAAACTGGGAAGGCCCGTATAAAATAACTCGAATTAACCGACCGGGAACCTACTGGTTACAGAGTATGGACGGGCGTGATCTCACTCATCCTTGGAATGTGCAACACCTCCGCAAGTACTATCAGTAGCATTGGATCACAGGAGTGTATTGTTATAGGCAGAATTCTTTTTATAGCTCTGATTGGATAATCGACATGGTTTATTATTTTTAAATAAAATTACATGGTTCTACTTCGAAAATTTTCTACTGTCAGAACACTGTGCAATACACTAAAAGACCTCGGGCCGAACCCCGGGGCACCGAAGACCTCGGGCCTAACCCCGAGGCACCAAAAGACCTCGGGCCTAACCCCGAGGCACCAAAGACCTCGGGCTCCGAACCCCGAGGCACCAAAGACCTCGGGCCTAACCCCGAGGCACCAAAAGACCTCGGGCTCTGAACCCCGAGGCACCAAAGACCTCGGGCCTAACCCCGAGGCACCAAAAGACATCGGGCTCCGAACCCCGAGGCACCAAAGACCTCGGGCCTAACCCCGAGGCACCAAAAGACCTCGGGCTCCGAACCCCGAGGCACCAAAGACCTCGGGCTTAACCCCGAGGCACCAAAAGACCTCGGGCTCTGAACCCAGGCATCAAAAAAGACCTCGGGCTTCGAACCCAGGCACTAAAGGACCCTGCAACCACCCATGTTCCAGGTCGGTTTCCTATGGTCGCCCCTCTGCATGCCCCCGCCTTCGCAAAAAGGTCGGGGACAAAAGGATAGTAGACCTAAAAATAGGAAATTAATTAAAGTTTCGCCTAGGTCCAGCCGACGGTGGGGCCAAGCCCCTAGGTGGCCGACGATGGCAAGCTTCAGAAGCACCTGCAACCACCCATGTTCTAGGTCGGTTCCCTACGGCTACTTACTCCCGTACTCCCATACTCCCGCCTTAGCAAAATGCTTGGGGGGCAGGGGAATAAGGGGAATGTTGAGGCTAAAACAGAGAATCACATCGTTCGACTAGGTGTTCTGTTGGTTACGGTCCTAAAGCATTTGCTAAGGCAGGTGTTAGGTCGGCCAAAACCGTACGGATACTAGCAAATATTAAAGCATAGTACAACAACGAAGTTAATGGAAGGTTGACCTCAAGGGCCTTTTCATTAATTGAAGCAACAAATGTACAAAGCTTGGGGGGCAGTTGTAGTAGCCTCCCCAAAATAAAAAGAAAACTGCAAGCAACGAAATAAAGAAAAACAATGCAGGACCGGGAACTCAGTCTTCCACATTGACCACGTCCTCGGTCTCCCCGGTCTGCTCCTTGGTACGACAAGTCCTTCGTCCCCCAAGTCTCTGCCCGGGGCGAGTTCAGTGGCCTCAGCAATGGCCGCAGGATCTTCACCAACCACAAGAGCTTCATCAGCTATGGGATCTTCACCGACATCCCAGTAATCCGAGTCAATCCCCTCGTAAGCCGAAAGGACCCACTCGGGGTGATCCCGGGCTACCCGCCGTTTCAGATCGTCATAACCTTGGAAGAAGCCGTCATCAAACGCGCCCTCCAAGGCCCCTACAGCAGGTGTCTCGGCCGCCGCCTTCGCCCGGGCTTCAGCTGCCGCAGTGAGGGCCCGGGAAACCTCCAATTCAGCCAAAGCAGCCGCCAGATCCGCCTGAGCCGTACCTAAACTCGACGCCAACGACTTTGTCTTGCTCGTCTCGACGGCCAAGGCGGCTTTCGCTACCTGTAATTCCTCCCGCTCCTTCGAGAAGGCGGCTTCAGCGACGCTGACCCTCCCGGCCAGGGAAGACAGGAGGGACTCGGACCCCGCAACCATACAGCCGACCTGTGACGAGAGGATGGAGATTAGTTAGGCAAGTAAAAAGGGAGCAGGCCAGTATTTGGATGGAGACAGAACACTTACCAGATGGGAAAGGCTATACAACCATCCTTGGAAGTCCTGGGGAGACAGCCCGGCGCATACTTCAACCTGGCTCGGGATTAGGACAGACTTTAGCCTCTCCCGAACCTCACCAGGCCCACCGATGGGCAGATCAGATGGAATATCAGCCCGGGGTGCGGGCTCCTCAACAACCAACCTTTGGGGAGCCGATGTCCCCGCAGGCTCCGGACGGTTGACCGTCCCATGGCGGATGCGTCGGAGCGGGCGCTCACCGCCCAGGGCCTCGGTGGCTGGCCTCTTCCCCTGGGCGATCGCTATCCGAGTAGCAGCGGCGGCGGCGGCAGCAACCTGTCTCTCCCTCAGCTGCTCCAAATTGCGTTTGGGGGCCATTTCTACAAAAGAGCAAGATCGCATAGTCAGAAATGTGAGAAACAATACGGACAAGTGCAGGGCGTACCAGTGAGGCAACCTGGGAACTCACCGGGGATGAGGGGTGAAAAGCTGGGGGCTGGAACGGGCTTCTCAGGGGAATAGGTCTCGACAAAGTCCCTTATTCGGGATAATACGTTCCAAACACTGGTGGGCAACTCTGCTAGCCGCCAGATCCTGGCCTGGCACAGCTCGGGGATTTCGGGTGGTTCTATCGAGCCAGCTGTGGACAGAGGAATGAAGTCAGTTAGCAAGCCATCGCGTTCCTAAAACCGAAAGAACGGATGGACTCGGATGGGTGGTCTTACCCCTCAACTCCCCAGCCCAGGATGTCCTCAGCTGGGTCCCCGGAGCCATGTCACAGAGGCAAAGGGTGGACACCTGGAAGAATTTGCCCTTCCACCCCTTGTTGTTGGTGGGGCACCTGTCGATAATTTTCCTGCCCGGACGGGCAGGAAATGAGAAAAACCCCACTTCCCGTTGCACAGGGAATGGTCGGTGGGCCCAAAGAAACTCATGGAGGGTAAGCTCGTACCCGAACACCTGAGGCCACAACGATATACACCCCATCAGGAATCTCCATCCGTTGGGGGCCAACTGCCCAGGAGCGATATCGAGGTAGATCAGGACATCCCGGGCGACTGGGTGAAGGGGTAGTCAGAGGCCCGCCATCATAGCGTCCTCGAACAGGGTGACGAACCCCGACTGATAGAGGTGCGCGCCGCCGGGGTTTACGGCTAGGGCGCAACCGTCAGGAAGAGAATACCTCTCTCTGATCCGGAGAAGGTCTTGGGAACGCAACGTAGAAAGGGTGGACTCACAAGCGAACACTACGGGGTCAGTCTCCTTGGGCAACTCGACGCCCGAACCCCTCGAGACGGAGGCAACCGGGGCCTCCTGGGTAGACTCACTATCAGACAGACGAACGGGAATCCCGGCCCCACTTTGATGATCGGTCAGGGACGCAGGAAGCCGGTCCAGACTGGCACCGAGGGATCCTGACCAATACTGTTCACTCTCCAATCTTGACGCAGAATCGAAACCGGAGTGTTCCATTGCTGGTACTCCAACAGCAAGGAACGGACACAAACTGCGACCTAAGTATGGGTCGGAAACCCCAAGCCTGGTATACAGGGGGGGCAGAGTCACTAACCTGAACGGCAGCGAATAGGCACTTCTCAGTACCAGGTAACACTCTCCAAGAACAGCACAAGGAACACCCACTCGATTCAGTTGAATTAAAGTTCCACCCGACTTAAAGAATGCACAGAATCTGAGGAGGAAGAAATCCCACTCCCGCTCAAACCTTACAGGATTCATTCTTTCCAGTCTCACTCCGAAATGAAAAGAGACGAGGGGAAGATGGAAGAAAGCAACAGATAGAAGTTCAGGAAGGGATGCGGGAGATGGAGCAAGCACTCCTTATATAAAGGCTGTGAACGGCTGAGATCAAGGCAGATCCAGTGGTCCAGGGGATTTTCCGCCCAAACTGTCGCTTCGGCTACATGACGCGTCGCCTCAAAAGGCGCGCTCATTAACTACGTGACACGACGGCTCGGTTAGCCAACCAACGATTCGGTTGCGATCGAACCGCCATCGTTGGATCCTAACCTGGTCACTCACCGTTGGCCACGTGGCATCAATAAGTCTGGGCCCACGATACCGCCACCTTAGCCTTTTTCTACACCAACTGGATCCCTGGGAGTTACCCGGACGGTTTTTAGAGTAACATTGATTTTCGATCCTTGCCCAATGACATGTCTAGTCAGTTCCGAAAATGGGGGGCAGTGCCTATAAAGTCAAACGAAGTTCCATATATCAGTCGCTAAGGGGCAGAAAGCCAAAGTCAGGTTGTTCAACGAAAACCGATCGGGTATTGGAGGCTAAATTCTATGTAGAAGTAATGAACAGTTAGAAGAACAGAGAGCTAAAAAGGGTTGGCCTCAAAGACCTTTTCATTGCAGTAAAAAGTAAACTGTATAGAGATCGAGGGCAGTTATAGTAGCTCCTTGGTAAAAAAAAAAAAAAAAAAAAAAAAAAAAAGAGAAAGTAAGGAGTCTTCAAGGTTCTTTGCCTTTCAGAGCTTTCATCTCCTCTTCTAGGGCCGTCATCCTTGCCACTAAATCCTTGACGGTGAGCTCTATGGTGTGAACATCCCACCTCCTGCATGACAGAGTCAGTCTGCAGGCGGGCAGTCTGCTTCTCCACCTCTTGAAGACGACCCTCTAGGTTACCGAGGGCAAGGCCCGTCCAAGAGCTCGGCACATGAAGACCGGCCGGGGATTCCGTCCGGCTCCTTTTTGGTGGGGGTTGAGATTCTTCCCCGACTTCCTTTTCTTTCCCCTTCCGGGATGGGCCCGGTGGCGGACTCGCATCCGCGGAGGAGGATGAGTCGCTGCTGGTGGATAGGGAGACTGGTCCCTCGGGAGGGCCGGCCGTGCTCGTGGCACGCCGACCAGAAGGGGCGATCTCACCAGTGGGACCCCCGGACAAATCCGAGAACGTGAGGCCGGCGTCGATGGCGCAATCGATGGCTTCTGTGTCGGCAACAGAAGGGGCGATACTGCGGAAGGCAGCAAAGGATGCCTTGCACAGTTCCGCATCAAAGGCCGAAGGAGGGCAGAGATCAGGGTCCACCAGCCAGTTGCCGGACACCACAACCCAAGGGTACTGGCGCCACCTCTTGTTCGGGAAATCCAAGCCCTGGACAAGGTGCCTTCCCTCTGCACCAGGGCGTAAATAAGGGCCCCCGTGGTCGATCCCCAAGATATAACACCTGACGACGTCGATGGAACGGAGGAGCACCCCAAGTCGCTGGTTCAGGATTGATATCCCCCAGAGGAGGCGGGCCACATTTGGGCGGCACTTGGAAAGTGGAATGCGCAACCCCTGGAGCAGGTCGCAGAAGGAGGCTGGGAGAGGGAAGCGTAGTCCCACAACAAGCAGCAGATAGCTGCTGATGAGGACGAGAGGGAAGGCTATTTCCTCCCCTTCGGTGTATGGGCGAACTCCGACGTCATCGGGAAGTTCGCAGTCCTCTCGGAAAGCTTTCAGTCCTTCATCAGATGTCAGATCAATGTGAGAGGCCATTTGAGGGAAGCTTGAAGAACGAAGTCGGCGGAGGAAAGGAAGGAGTTAGGGAATGCTTTGCTTTCAAAAACTGCTCGGGCGATTCAGCTGTTAACTTGCGGTAAAAGATAGATTGAACATGTGCTCCTTATATAGGCGTCGCGAACGGCTGAGATCAGAATTGATCAGACGGCTCATACGTTCTCCCGCCGAAACTGTCGCTTCGAGCACGTGGGGCGTCGCCTCGAACAGTGTGAGCATTGAATGCACAACGTGATGGTTCGGTTGCCACATGGACGATTCGGTTGCTTTTGAACTGGCAGCGTTAGGTCCAAACCAGATCAATAATCGATGGACACGTGGTATCAGGGAGCCCGGTCCTACAGGGTCACCGCTCGGTTGATATCCCGACGGATCACTCCCGGCCGATCCCCGTCCTGACAAGAGTCCTGGTCTTTTCCCGGACGGTATCAGGAAGACATTCTTAATTTTCAAATTTCATCCGACAAGACATCACATCAACTTTGAAAATGGGGGGCAGCTGATATGTCCAGAAATATCCTGCTAAGGTCCAACAGCCACGTGGTAGAAGGACCCGGGCTATCCGGGAAGAGACTTTGGGGCCCGCACCTCGCGTTAGACGCTATCGCCCGGGGAGGTCAGCCGGCCCGGGCGCGATATACGGCGGCTTTCTAGCATGGGTAGCTTGGTGGAACATTCCAGCCAGTTTCCTTGTATGACCCGGACTGTATCAAGGAAAGATGATTAGTTCCCTAAACCACTTAGGAAACTCTCCTAAAAATCATGCAAATCTATTGTGATTAGATTGGGTTTCCTAATCTTATTGACTTACCATGTAAAGGTGGACTCTTGCATCTATAAAAGAGTCCACCTACCCTCTCTAGGGGGATCCGAAAAGTAATCTCTCGAAGTGCACAAACATTTACGAAGAGAACTCACCATTTACATGCATACACCCGGCTGGTATTACTGGTAGTGCTGCCCACCCTTGTCGGCTCACCAGGCCCGCCGGTGATCTGCTAGTAGGAAGCGCATAGACGCACCCGTGGACGTAGGTCACCTCATTAACGTGGCCGAATCACATACAAACCTCTTTCTACTCTATCTTCCCGCATAAATCTTGCTTACCAATTTTTGGCATCATCACCATTGGATCCAGAACGTCGAAATACTTTGGGGTTGATCACTCCGTGTTATTTGAAGATTTTAACAATGTTAACTTCTTATATGTAAACTCCAAGGGCAATTTGGTCATTTTACGATGTATATATTTTTAAGGTTCCGAAATGTTATTCGTAATAATATGAGAGTTCACATGCTTTGACGGCATTAAATTCTGATTTTTTTTTAATAAGTTATGACATTTTGAAATTTTAAGGGCAAAACAGTCATTTTGCTAAGTAGTAAAATTTTGGTACAAAAATATAGTTTACCAAATGCATATTTTTTGTTTTTGTTCTCTCTTTTAAAAAACAAAACAAAATTACTAAACGCATTTTTATTTTATTTTTTTAAAATGAACACAAAAATTTCAATCACAAAAACTAAGGCCCCGTTTGATAACCATTTCATTTTTTTGTTTTCATTTTTTTGTTTGTGTTAGAAATTTGTGTTCATTTAAAAAAAAAAAGAAAATAAAAAATACGTTTGGTAACTTTGTTTTGTTTTTTTAAAAAGAGAGAACAAAAACCAAAAAAATGCGTTTGGAAACTATATTTTTATGTCAAAATTTATAACTACTTAATAAAATGATTATTTTGCCCTTAAAACTTCAAAATGACATAACTTGTTAAAAAAAAAAATTAGAATTTAATGTCATCAAAGTCTATAAGCTCATATTATTATAAAAACAATTTTAGAACCTAAAAATATAAATAAGTCATAAAATGACCAAATTGCCCTTGGGACTTACGTATAAAAAGTTAACATTGTTAAAATCTTCAAATAATAAGGAGTGACCTACCCCAATGTTTTCGACGTTCTGGATCCAATGGTAGAGTTCATTTGACCTGAATATATTTGTAAAATGACTATTTTGCCCTTCAAATTTCAAAATGCCATAAGTTGTTAATACTAAACTAGAATTGAACGCCGTAAGAGCCTGTGAGCTCATATTTAAGATCAAGAACATTTGAGACTTAAAACGTACATATATGGTAAAATGACCAAATTACTCTTGGAGTTTGCATATACGAAGTTAACATTGTTTAAGTCTTCAAATAATACAGAGTGACCAATCCCGAGGTTTTTCGACGTTCTGAATCCAATGGTAGGGTCCACTTGGTTTGAATATATTTGTAAAATGACTATTTTACCCTTAACACTTTAAAATGCCATAACTTGTTAAAATAAAATCGGAATTTAACGTCGTCAAAACCGGTGAACTCATATTATTATGAAGAACATTTTGGAATCTAAAAATTATATTGAACGTAAAATGACCAAATTGCCCTTGTGGCTTACATATAAGAAGTTAACATTGTTAAAGTCGTCAAATAATACGGAGTGACCTAACCTTAGGTTTTTTTACGTTCTGGATCCAATAGTAGGATCCATTTGGCCTGAATATATTTGTAAAATGACTATTTTGCCCTTCAAACTTAAAATGTCATATCGTATTAAGACTAAACTAGAATTGAATGTCGTCAGAGCTTGTGAGCTCATATTAAGATGAAGAACATTTGGGAATGTACAATTATGTATATATATATATATATCGTAAAATGGCCAAATTACCCTTGGGGTTTACTTGTAATAAGTTGACATTGTCAAAGTATTAAATTAATACGGATTATAGGTCACAAATGTTCTTCATCTTAAATATGAGCTCACATGTTCTGACGGTGTTTAATTATAGTTTAGTCTTAACAATTTATGGTATTTTGAAGTTTGAAGGGCAAAATAGTCATTTACAAATATATTCAGACCAATGGACCCTAACATTGGATTTAGAACGTAAAAAATTCTCAGGGGTAGGCCACTCTGTATTATTTGACGACTTTAACAATGCTAACTTCTTATATGTAAGCCCCAAGGGCAATTTGGTCATTTTAGGAACTATATACTTTTTAGGTTCCAAAATATTCGTCATAATAACATGAGTTCACAGGTTTTGACGATGTTAAATTCTGATTTTATTGTAGTAAGTTACGGCATTTTAAATTTTAAGGGAAAAATAGTCATTTTACAAATATATTCAGGCCAAATAGACCCTACCATTGGATTCAGAACGTCGAAAAACCTCGGGATAGGCCACTCTGTATTATTTGAAGACTTTAACAATGTTAACTTCGTGTATATAAACCCCAAGGGCAATTTGGTAATTATACCATATTTGTACTTTTTAGGTCCCAAATATTCTTTATCTTAAATATGAGCTCACAGGCTATGACGACGTTCAATTCTAGTTTAGTCTTAACAAGCTATGATATTTTGAAATTTGTAGGGCAAAATAGCCAAATGACACCTACCATTGGATCCAGAACGTCGAAAAACATAAGGGTAGGTCATTTCGTATTAATTGAAGATTTTAACAATGTTAACTTCTTATATGTAAGCTCCAAGGGCAATTTGGTCATTTTACCATATATATATATATATATGCTTTTTAGCTCCCCAAATGGTCTTACTATTAGAATGAGTTCATAGGCTCTGACGACGTTCAATTCTAGTTTAGTCTTAACAAGTTATGACATTTTGTAGTATAAATGGCAATATAGTCATTTTACAAATAGATTCAGACCAAATGGACCCTGCCATTAAATTCACAACCTCGAATAACTTTTGGACACGTCACCTTGTGTTATGTGAAGACTTGATTTTTTTAATTTATTAAATGTAATATTTAAGGGCAATTTGGTCATTTTGCAATTATATACTTTTTTTTGTCCGGACAAAAAAAAAAAATTGTATGAGTCTGACGATGTTCAATTTTGGTTTAATGTTAAATAGTTATGACTTTTAAAATTTGTAAGGGCAAAATAGTAATCTTGGATACCAAAATCGATTTTGCTTTTTTGGGAAGCTACTAATTTTTGTTTTCATTTTTGGTCCCTTTTTCGAAATTGTTTTTGAAAAATAAAATAAAATTATGTTTACCAAACGCTTTTTTTATTGCCATTTAAAAAAAAAATGAAAACAAAAACAAAAAAAGCCAAAACGAAATGGTTATCTAACAGACCCTAAAAGATGAAAACAAAAAAATGAAATGGTTATCAAATGGTTAACCACTTTCAACCCATTTTCAAACCGCACATTTTATTTGTCCAACCAATTTCAACCCACAATGATTTATGCTAGGTCCAAAGTGGTTATTCTTCAGGTTGACTTGGGTGGGTTGGGGCATCCAAAACTATTTTGCCAGGCCTACCTCCGTCCCATTTTATGTGTCCATCTTTTCTTTTTGGAATGTCCCAAAATTGTTGTCTACTTTCCTAAATTAGTATGCAAATTTTACTTAGTTTTCCAAACTACCCTTCCTTACAATCAACACCAAAACAAAACAAAAAAAAAAGTGCAATGATTATGGGCAATTGTGGAAAGTAGGTGTAGATTCTTTTTGTCCCCTTAAATAGTTGGATTCTCCAAGATGGACACATAAAATGGGACAGAGGGAGTACTTTTTTCCTCTGCGAAGAAATTTATGACAGTGTTTTAGATGACATTCAGAACATGTTTAGAACATTTTCTCAAGTTTGTAAATTTGAAACTGATTATGGTCACATCGAATTTTTATTTATTTGTAATTTTTCAAGTTGATGAGAAATTTCTTGACACCTACAAAAACAGTATAAACTCTCTAACTCTCTCTATGAAATGATAAAACTAAAGGTGGGTGGCGTATTTGACGTGAATACAACTGGTATATATAGAAAAACCTAAGGCTAGGGTTAAAAAAATGTCTCCGCTACGTGCGCGTAAGTTCTGATAAAAGCCATGTTCGATCGATCGAACATCTCTCGATCGATTGAACTTCTGGGATCTTCGAGCGCTTGAACTTCTTTCGATCGATCGAAACCTCGATCGATCGAGCCTTCTTCGATCGCTCGAAACTCTCTTTTCATTTTTGACTTATCTTCATTGAACCCAAACACTTCCTTTTATCTTGCTTATTCAATTCTTCACACAACAACAGTAATCTGCACACATAACCACTAAAACAATACCACTTATCATAGATTAATCATATTGTGTAAAAACTGGCATTGTAATTCAAATTGCAGATAAACAGGAAAATTGTAAACTAATTTAGTGTATTTTTTTCTTTTAGCGCGGTTGTATTTTACAAATACCCCCGCTTGTCACAACCCCCAACTAGCAATTTGCTAGTCCCTAGTGATGATGTCGAAAATTGGTAAGCAAGATTTAAGTGAGAAAATAAAGTAGAAAGAGGTTTGTATGTGGTTCGGCCCCGTTAACGAGGTGACCTACATCCACGGGTGCGTCTGTGCGCTTCTCACTAGCAGATCACCGGCGGGCCTGGTGAGCCAACAAGGACGGGTGGCACTACCAGTAATACCGGGCGGGTATATGCGTGTAAGTGATGAGTCCTCTAATAGAGCTTGTATGCTTAGAGAAGATGGATTTCGGATCCCCCCTTTGACAGGGTAGGTGGCTCTTTTATAGATGCAAGAATCCACCCTTACATGGTAAGTTAGTAGGATTAGGAAGCCTAATCTAATCACAATAGATTTGCATGATCTCAGGAGAGTTTCCTAAGTGGTTTAGGAAACTACTCATCTTTCCTTGATAGAGTCCGTGTTTCATAAGGAAACTGCCTGGAATGTTCTTCACGAGCTGTGCTTGCTGAAAAGCCGCCGCACATCACGCCCGGGCTGTTCACCTCACCCGAGCGGCGACGTCTAATGCGGGGCAGTTGCTCTTGAGCTGATATTTCCGGACATATCAGCTGCCCCCCATTTTCAAAGTTGATGTGACATCTTGGCGGATGAAGTTTGAAAATTAAGACCGTCTCCTCGATACCGCTCGGGCATAAATCGGGATTTCGCCCAAACGGTGACTAGGCCCGGGATCCCAAATGCCACGTGCCCCCTTGGCCACTGGTCTAGTTAAGATCCAACGACGCCCATGCGGAGGTAACCGAATCGCTTGCGTGGCAACTGAAACATCATGTCGAGCATTAAATGCTCACACCTTTTAAGGCGACGCCCCATGTGCCCGAAATGACAGTTTTGGCGGGAGGGCATATGGGCCTTCCGATCAATTCTGATCTCTACCGTTCACGATGCCTATATAAGGGGTATCTGTTCAGTCCATCCCTTACTACAGATTAACAACCGAATTTACCGAGCGGTTCTCGAGAGCAAAGCGTCCCCGAACTCTCTTCCTTTGCTTCTATTGCCCACACCTTCTTTTCCGATGGCTTCTCATGTTGACCTGAATTCTGACGACGGACTCAGAACTTTTCGAGAGGACTGCGAAATTCCAGACGACGTCGGAGTTCGCCCCTACATCGAAGGGAAGGAGGTAGCCTTCCCTTTCGTCCTCATTAGCAGCTATCTGCTGCTAGTTGTGGGGCTACGCTTTCCTCTCCCGGCCTCCTTCTGCGACCTGCTGCAGGGGTTGCGTATTCCGCTCTCCAAGTGCCGCCCGAATGTTGCCCGCCTCCTCTGGGAGATATCAGTACTGAACCAGCGACTTGGGTTGCTCCTCCGTTCAGTCGACGTCGTCAGGTGTTATGTCCTGGGCATCGACCACGGGGGCCCTTACCTACGCCCCGGGGCCGAGGGGAGACACCTTGTCCAGGGTCTGGACTTACCGAACAAGAAGTGGCGCCAATATCCTCGGGTCGTGGTGTCCGGCAACTGAATAGTGGACCCTTCTCTCTGCCCCCCTGCGACCTTTAGCCCGGAACTCTGCAAGGGATCTTTTGCTGTTCCGCAGCATTGCCACTGATGTTGCTGACACGGAGGCGATCGGCCGAGCTGTCGAAGCCGGCCTCACGTTCTCGGATTTGACCGGGGGTCCTGCTGGTGAGGTTGGCGGTGGGGCTCCATCTGCGGCCCCTGCTGCTGCTACCTCCGGGTCTCGCCGTTACACTCGATCCATGGCTACCGGTACGCGTGCTACCGGCAGGGCCGGCCCACCCAAAGGGCCAGTTTCTCTGTCCTCCAACAGTGATTCTGCCTCGTCCGGCGATGCAAGCCCGCCACCAGGCCCGTCCAGGAAGGTAAAGGAGAAAGCAGTCGGGGAAGGATCTCCACCTCCACAAAAGAAAAGTCGGATGGAATACCCGGCCGGCCTTCACGTGCCCAGCTCTTGGACCGGCCTCTCCCTTGCTAACCTGGAGGATCGTCTTCAGGAGGTGGAAAAGCAGACCGCTCACCTGCAGACGGGCTCTGCCATGCAGGAGGTGGATATTCACACCCTCGAGCCCACTATAAAGGAGCTGGTGGCGAGGATGGTGGTTCTGGAAGAGGAAGTCAAGGCTCTGAAGGGCAAAGGAACTTGAAGGCTCCTCTTCCTCTCTTTTTTTTTTTTTTTTGCCGGGGAGGCTACTATAATTGCCCCCGATCTCTGTATAGTTCACTTTTTATAGCAATGAAAAGGTCCTTGAGGCCGACACTTTCTCTCACTCTGTTCTTCTAACTGTTTATTACTTCTGTACTATACCGGGCGGCTAATACCCGACCGGTGTCGCAATGTGCCCGGGTTACGGTGTCACGGGCCCGGACCACCGCTGCCTCGTACCAACCAATCATTGGTCAGGTCAGGATCCAACAATGGCGGTGTGGTCATAACTGAACCGTCTTGTCACGCATTTAATGCGCGCGCCTTTTGAGGCGACTTTTCACGTGCCCGAAGCGACAGCTTAGGCGGGAAATCTCCTGGACCGCTGGATCTGTCCTAATCGTGGCCGTTCACAGCTCTTATATAAAGAATACTTGCCCCATCTCTTGGATCCCTTCTGCTTAGACGAGTGTCCCCGAGCGACTTTGAGAGCGAAGAGAATCCCTCCTACGCTTTAAATTCTGTAAGTTTCCTCCCTTCCTGAACTTCTATTTGTTGCTTTCTTCTTTCTTCCCCCCATCCTTTTTCATTTCGGAGTGAGGCTGGAGAGAACGAATCCCGTGAGGTTCGAGCGAGAGTGGGATTTCTTCCTCCTCAGATTCTGTGCGTTTTTTAAGTCTGGCGGAACTTTAATTCAGTTGAACCGAACGGGTGTTCCTTGGGCTGTTTTGGGAGAGTGTTACCTGGTGCTAAGGAGTATCTATTCGCTGCCGTTCAGGTTATGACTCTGCCCCCCTGTATACCAGGCTTGGGGTTTCCGACCCATACTTAGGTCTCAGTTTGTGCCCGTACCTTGCTGTTGGAGTATCAGAAATGGAACACTCCGATTTCAATTCGGCGTCAAGATCAGAGAGCGAACGGTATTGGTCAGGATCCTCCAGTATTAATCTGGACCGGCTTCCCGCGTCCCTGACCGATCGTCAGAGCGAAGACAGGATTCCCGCTCGTCTGTCCGACGACGAGTCTAACCAGGAGGCCCCTGTTGCCTCCGTCTCGAGGGGTTCGGGTGACGAGTTGTCCAGGGATGTTGATCCCGTAGTATTCGCTTGTGAGTCCACCTTCTCTATATTGCGTTCCCAAGACCTTCTCCGGATCAGGGAGAGATATTCTCTTCCTGACGGTTGCGCCCTAGCCATAAACCCTGGCGGCGCGCACCTCTACCAACCAGGGTTCGTCACCCTGTTCGAGGACGCTATGATGGCGGGCCTCCGACTCCCCCTTCATCCTGTCGCCCGGGATGTCCTGATCTATCTCGATATCGCTCCCGGGCAGCTGGCTCCCAATGGGTGGAGATTCTTAATGGGGTGCATATCGCTGTGGCCTCAGGTGTTTGGGTACGAGCTTACCCCCCAGGAGTTTCTATGGGCCCACCGACCATTCTTTGTGCACCGGGAAGTAGGGTTTTTCTCGTTTTCTGCCCGTCCGAGTAGGAAAATTATTGACAAGTGCCCCAGCAACAACAAAGGGTGGAAGGGCAAATTTTTCCAGGTGTCCACCCTCCGCCTCTACGACAGGGCTCCGGGGACCCAGCTGAGGACATCCTGGGCTGGGGAGTTGAGGGGTAAGACCGCCCATCCGACTTCGTCCGTTCTTTTAGTGTTAGGAACGCGGTGGCTTACTAACTGATTTCATTCTTCTGTCCACAGCTGGCTCAACAGAACCACCCAAAATCCCTGAGTTGTGCCAGGCCAGGATCTGGGGCCTAGCAGAGTTACCCACCAGTGTTTGGAACGTATTGTCCCGAACAGGGGATTTCGTCGAGACCTATTCCCCCGAGGAGCCCGTTCCAGCCCCCAGGTTTTCACCCATCATCCCCGGTGAGTTCCCAGGTTGCCATACGTGTTAGCCCTGCATTTGTCTTTGTCGCTCCTTCACTTCTGACCGCGCGATCTTGTTTTTTGCAGAAATGGCCCCCAAGCGCAATTTGGAGCAGCTGAGGGAAAGACAGGCTGTTGCCGCCGCCTCTGCTGCCGCTCGGATGGCGGTCGCCCAGGGGAAGAGGCCAGCCACCGAGGTCCTGGACGGTGAGCGCCCGCTCAGACGCATTCGCCACGGGACAGTCAACCGTCCAGAACCTGTGGGGACATCGGCTCCCCAAATGTTGACTGTTGAGGAGCCCGCACTCCGGGCTGATATTCCGTCCGGTCTGCCCATGGGTGGGCCTGGTGAGGTCCGGGAGAGGCTAAAGTCTGTCCTTATCCCGAGCCAGGTGGAAGCATGCGCCAGGCTATCTCCCCAGGACTTCCAAGGGTGGCTATATAGTCTCTCCCATCTGGTAAGTGTTCTGTCTCTCTTTAAATATTGACCCGCTCCGCTTTTATTTGCCTAACCGATCTTCACCCTCTCGTCGCAGGTTGGCTGTATGGCCGCGGGGTCCGAGTCCCTCCTGTCATCCCTGGCCGGGAGGGTCGGCGTTGCTGAAGCCGCCCTCTCGAAGGAGCGGGAAGAATTGCAGGTAGCGAAAGCCGCCTTGGCCGCCGAAACGAGCAAGACGAAGTCACTGACCTTGAGTTTGGGTACGGCTCAGGCGGATCTGGCGGCTGCTCTGGCGGATTTAGAGGTTTTCCGGGCACTCACAGCGGCAGCTGAGGCCCGGGCGAAGGCGGAGGCCGAGACACCTGCTGCAGGGGCCCTGGAAGGTGCGTTTGACGATGGCTTCTTCCAAGGTTATGACGATCTGAAGCGGCGGGTAGCCCGGGATCACCCCGAATGGGTCCTTTCGGCCTATGAGAGGATTGACTCGGATTACTGGGATGTCGGTGAAGATCCTACAGCCGGCGAAGCTCCTGTGGTTAGTGAAGATAGTGCGGCCATTGCTGAGGCCGCTGAGCTCGCCCCGGGTGGAGGCTTGGGGACCGGAGGACTACCGCACCAAGGGAGCAGACTGGGAAAACCGAGGACGTGGTCAATGTGGAAGACTGAATCCCCGGTCCTGCCTTGTTCTTTTTTATTTCGTTGTTTGTAGTTTCTTTTCTATTTTGGGGAGGCTACTACAACTGCCCCCCAGGCTTTGTACACTTTCTTCAATTAATGAAAAGGCCCTTGATGTCAGTCTTCTCTTCCATTAACTTTGTTGTTTTTTTTTGTACTATGCCTTAACACTTGCTAGTATCCGTAGGGTTTTGGCCGACCTAACACCTGCCTTAGCAAATGCTTTAGGACCGTAACCAATAGAACGCCTAGTCTTATTAACCTTTTTAAAAGGTAAGAAAAGGTAATCGCCCAGAGCGCTGTATGCCTTTCCTAGCATCTGGGATCGTCCGGTGTATTATAGGAGTACCCTGTATTACCGTCCGGGTTGTCCCGGCGTATCATAGACGTATCCTGTTTTACGACCCGTGATATATCTCTGATCACTGTAAGCGCTTAGGAAGATCTCCCAAGCTCTTGTAGTGACCGGTGTGATTCCCTATTTTGGCCTAATGTTTCCCTGCCCTCCAAGCATTTTGCTAAGGCGGGAGTACGGGAACCGGTGACCGTAGGGAACCGACCTGGGACATGGGTGGTCGCAGGGGCATTTGAAGCTCGCCATTGTCGGCCATCTAGGGGTTTGGCCCCGTTGTCGGCTGGGCCTAGGCGAAGCTTGAAGTAATTTCCTATTTAGGTCGACAATCTCCTTGCCCTTGGCGTCCTGCTAAGGCGAGGGCGTGTTGGGGAGTGGCCATAGGAAACCGACCTGGAACATGGGTGGTTGCAGGGTCCTTTTGTGCCTGGGTTCGGAGCCCGAGGTCTTTTCCTACCTTGGGGTTAGGCCCAAGGTCTTTTTGTGCCTCGGGGTTAGGCCCGAGGTCTTTTGTTCCTCGGGGTTAGGCCCGAAGTCTTTGGTGCCCTGGGGTTAAGCCCGAGGTCTTTTATGCATTACACGGTGTACTGACAGGAGTAATTTTTCGAATTAGAACTATGTAACTTTATTTAAAAAATAATAAACTACGTCGATTGTCCAAACGGAGCTACAAGAAAGAATTTTGCCTATAATACTAAGCTCCCGTGGTCCGATGCTACTGATAGTACTTGCGGAGGTGTTGCACATTCCAAGGATGGGTGAGATCATGCCCGTCCATGCTCTGTAACCAGTAGGTTCCCGGTCGATTAACCCGAGTCACCTTATACGGGCCTTCCCAGTTGGCCCCCAATTTACCGTGGCTTGGGATTCGGGTTGACTGGTTCACCGCCTTGAGGACGAGGTCCCCAACTTGAAAGCTACGGTGCTTCACCTTGCTATTGTAATACCGCGAGACCCTTTGTTTGTAAGCTGCCACCTTGAGATAGGCCTGGTCTCTTTTTTCTTCCACCAGGTCGAGTTCTGTCCTGAGGGCTTCTCCATTGTCTGGGTCATTGAAGGTAGCCACCCGGTATGTGGGCAGCCTGAGCTCTGTGGGGACCACTGCCTCAAAACCATAAGTTAAGGAAAATGGGGTTTCACCTGTAGCCGCTCGGGTGTAGTGCGGTAGGCCCACAGGAGGGTCGGTAGCTCTTCAGCCCACAGGGCTTTGGCGCCTTCAAGCCTTGTCTTAATCGACTGCAAAATTGTGCGGTTGGTTACCTCGGCCTGACCATTGGCTTGTGGATGCTCGGGAGAAGAGTAATGATTTAGTATCCCATAGCCCGAGCAGAACTGCCTGAAGATGGGTGTGTCAAATTGCCTTCCATTATCGCTGATCAGGACTCGCGGGATACCGAACCTGCTGAGGATATTTCTTTCCACAAAGCTTTCCATTTTCCGCTCTGTTATCGTTGCCAAGGGTTCAGCCTCCGCCCATTTGGTGAAGTAGTCAACAGTTATCACAGCAAACTTAACTTGCCCTTTTCTTGTCGGTAAGGGACCGACGATGTCAATTCCCCACTGGGCGAATGGCCAGGGACTGTGGACCGGTGTTTGGAGTTCTCCCGGTCGGTTGATCATGGGAGAATACCGCTGGCACTTGTCACACCTTCGAACATACTCCTGTGAATCTCGGGCCATGGTTGGCCAATAGTAACCCTGTAGTAGGGCCTTTCTGGAAAGCGCCCGACCTCCGATGTGGTTCCCACACACACCTTCATGGATTTCAAACAGTATTGCTTGCACTTGCGCAGGATGAACGCAGCGGAGGTATGGGATAGTGATTCCCCTTTTATAGAGAATGCCGTCAAGGAGGTGATATCGCGCTGCCCGGTACTTGACCCGGCGTGCCTCATCCCTGTCATCTGGTAGCCTTCATGTTGTTAAGAATGTCACGAGCGGGTCCATCCAACTAGGTCCCAGAGTGACCGGGTCGACCTCCATGCCCTCTGAGTTGATCACACTCGGCTCAGGTAGGAACTGTATCCTTATCCCGGGCAAGTCTGACTCCGAGGATGAGGCAAGGCGAGCAAGCCGGTCCGCTCTGGTATTCTTTTCTCTAGGTATCTGGGTGATGGAGAACCCTTGGAGATTTTTGGAAGCCGATTGGACAAGGGCCAAGTAGGCTACCATGTTGTCTTCGTGTGCAACATATTCTTGATTTACTTGGTTGACCACAAGCTGGGAGTCACTGTAGCCCTGGACCTGCTGCGCACTCATCGAGATGGCTAACTGCAACCCGACCAAGAGGGCTTCGTACTCAGCCTCGTTGTTAGAAGCGCGAAACCCGAACCTTAAAGCATATTCGAGCTGGATACCGTCCGGGGTAGTCAAGATAATTCCAGCTCCACTACCTTGCTGATTGGAGGAACCATCCACGTGCAGTACCCAGGTCGGGATATCAGAGTTTAATCCGGGCGGTAAGGCCAGAGGCTCGGACTCTTCGATTGGGTCTTCATGGTATGTAAACTCAACCAGAAAGTCCGCTACAACTTGCCCCTTGATTGCTGTCCGGGGTCGGTAGATTACTTCGAACTCTTCCAGTTCCAAAGCCCACTTGACAAGCCTCCCAGATGTGTCTGGCCGAGAGAGAATTCTGCGGAGAGGCTGGTCGGTCAGGACTACAATGACATGGGCCTGGAAGTACGGGCGGAGCCTTCGGGCTGAGGTGATGAGGGCGAAGGCCAGTTTCTCGATGCGGGAGTATCGGCTTTCCGCGCCCTGCAATGCCCGGCTGGTGTAATACACTGGGAACTGTATCCCGTGCTCCTCCCGAACAAGTGCCGAGCTAACCGTCGACGGCGACACCGCCAAGTACAGGAACAATTCCTCTCCGGGTGTGGGTGTTGATAGTAGAGGAGGAGAGGCCAGATATTTCTTGAGTTCCTGGAATGCCTCCTCACACTCTTCTGACCATTGAAACGCTTTGCGGAGGGTCTTGAAGAATGGCAAGCACCGGTCGGTAGCTCGGGATACGAATCTGTTCAGTGCGGCCACCCGTCCGGCTAAGCTTTGAACTTCCTTCGTTGATTTGGGTGACCGCATGTTGATGATAGCTTTGATCTTCTCGGGGTTTGCTTCGATTCCCCGTTTGCTGACTAGATGGCCGAGGAACTTCCCGGACGAGACGCCAAAGGTGCATTTGGCCGGGTTCAACCTCATCTTGAACTTTCTCAAAATGCTGAAGGCCCCGACCAGATTCTCAAGGTGATCGGACTCGTCCCGACTCTTGACCAAGAGATCGTCCACATATACTTCCATGGATTTCCCGATGAGGTCTTTGAACATGAAATTGACCAGGCGCTGGTAGGTAGCCCCGGCATTCTTGAGGCCGAACGACATGACTTTGTAACAATACGTGCCCTGGTCGGTGATGAACGCTGTCTTCTCTTCATCCCTGGGGTACATGCTGATCTGATTATACCCCGAGTAAGCATCCATGAATGAAAGGAGTGAGTGGCCTGCCGTTGAGTCAACAAGGAGGTCTATCCTGGGCAGCGGATAGCAGTCCTTGGGGCAGGCCTTGTTGAGGTCGGTGAAGTCCACACACATTCTCCACTTTTCGTTGTTTTCTTGACCAGAACGACATTAGCTAGCCAGTCGGGATAGTGGACTTCTCGGATGGACTTTGCCTTCATAAGTTTCTCGACCTCCTCCCCGACTGCCTTTTGTCTCTCGGGGGCCATGCCCCTCCTTTTCTGCTTAACCGGGCGACAATCCAGGCTAACATTGAGATGATGGGACATTACTCGGGGGTCAATCCCGGGCATGTCCTCGTGACTCTAGGCAAAAACATCTTGTTCTCGCCTCAGGAACTGGGTCAACTCTTCCTTCAAGGCCGGCTCCAGTAAGGTCCCTATGCTGACTGTGCGGTCGGGGTGCTCAGGGTCAGCATGACCTGCTCCAGTTGTTCCATCGGTCCTATCACGTCGCTCTGGTCCCGGGGGTCCATCTCTTGGACATTTAATGTTTCTGTTATTGCCCCCCGGCGCAATGAGCTAACGTAACAACTGCGGGCGGTGCTCTGATCCCCACGCAAGGCTCCAGGCCCCTGCGGAGTTGGGAACTTCACTGTTAGGCTGTATGTGGAGACAACTGCCCTGGCCCTGTTGAGAGTTGGCCTGCCAAGGATGACATTGTATGCCGACGGGGCCTCTACGATCACAAAATTGGCGAGCACGGAGGCCTACTGAGGATATGTCCCCATGAGAACCGGAAGCTCGATTGTTCCGAGCAGTTGTGTACTGGAGCCGTTGAATCCGACAAGGGGAGTAGCGACGGACCGGAGCCGATCCCTGGAGATCCCGAGCTGGCCAAACGCCGATGTGAACAAAATGTCTGACGAGCTGCCGGTGTCTATCAACACCCTCTGGACCATATAATTGGCTATAGAAAGCGTTACCACTAACGGGTCATCATGAGGGCAATGGATCCCCTGCAGGTCATCGGCCGTGAATGTGAGAACATCGGCTGGGGAGGAGCCGGTGGATTGGACTTGCCCGACCTCCGTTCGGGAGGCTCGGGCATGCCTCTTCCGCGCCGACTGTGAATCGCCTCCGCCTGATGTTCCTCCGGAAATCACATGAATGTGGCCGAGTGGCGGTGGCGGTGGCTGATTAGGAGCCCGGGTGTCCTGTCGAGGCCGCCCTTCTGTGACGAACTCGGCGAGGTGCCCCTGCTCAATCAGCTTCTCTATCGCTATCTTTAATTTGAAGCAATCCTCTGTTTTATGGCCATGATCTCTGTGGTAGCGGCAAAACTTGTCCCGGTTCTTCTTGCCGGGCGGGGCTCTAAGTTTAGCCGGCTACGGAAGTAGCCTCTGCGCCTCAGCGGCGGCCATGACCTCATGGATCGGGTGGGAAAGAGGCGTGAAAGTAGTCTGAGGCTGACCCCTTGCATCTCTCTGATCCTGCTTCGGCTTCTTTCCCGAAGTCTTCTTGAACCCTTCGCGCTTGCGTTTGGCCTTGAGGGATTCGTCCTCCACTTGGCCAGCGCGCTTCGCCTTTAGGAACTCCTCGGTATCTATGTATTTCCCGACCCTCTCTGAGAGTTCCACCAGGGTTGCCGGTCGATCACGATGGAACGACGTGGCGACTTTGGTGTGCTGAACTCCTGAACAGAAGGCCATGATGGCGTCCGTTTCGTTAAGGTTGCGGATCAAGAGCCTTTGCTGATTGAAACGGTCCACATATTCCCTCAAGGATTCCCCTTTGCGCTGTTTGACGGTCAACAGCTGGGTGTCCGGCTGTGACCGGTCGAGCATCCCAACAAACTGACTAATGAAGAGTTTGCCGAGGGCTTTGAAGCTATCAACTGTCCGGGGCTTTAATGCATGGAACCACTGGGCGGCCGACCCCTTTAGGGTACTGGGAAAGGCCAGGCATAGCAACTCGTCTATCGTGGTGACCAATGCCATCTGCGCCTTGTAGGTGCGGATGTGGTCTACCGGACTCCCCGTGCCATCGTATGAGCTGAGATACGGGGGTTTGAACTTTCGCGGAATAGGAAACTGGGTCACCCGAGCGGTATAGGGCAACTCCGTCTCCGTATCAGTGAGGTCGTGACCGGACTTGCGGTTTAGCCTCTCGATTTGCTGCTGCAGTTCCTCGACCTGGGCTTTGACGTCACTCCGCCCTGCTCTCCTATCCGCGTCTGAACGGTAGGTGGGGTCGGACGATGAGGCCTCCTCCTCAAAGTGTGTCGACCTTGGAGATAGTACCCGACTGTGGGTTCGGGTAAGCCTGTGCCTAAGGTCCCCCCGGCTCAAGGCGGGAGGGTGATCGACCGATTCTCAAATTTTTCGTCCGGACTCTTCTTCCCTTGCCGCGCGCCGCCGATCAATAATGATTCTGGCGTCCTCCACTCGGCGCGCCCGACGAGGAATGTACCGGGGTCCCCTTTGAGAGCGCTTAGTGGCCTGGCTACGCTCTCCATCTGTGGGACGTTCCCGGTCTGGTGGGGACACCATAACGGATTGTGCATGCCTACGCACCCGAGCTGGCTTGCTGACATGAACGCTTTTCTCAGGTCAATTCTCTGACGCGGGGCGCTTCTCGTGTTGGGCCATAAGCGCGTCTATCTGTTGTTGTGCCCGACGCTGGCCCTCCAGGAGCTACTCCAGTGTCGCCGTGACCTATTCGGTGGTCATGGAGGTGGCCCGCGGCTCGATCTGCAGGTTTTCCTGACCGGCTGAGTCGGCGGGGTTGTCGGTCTTCTTACCCTTCTTTGGCGGCATGTCGATCAGTCAAAGATTTTTGTTGATGAGAAGACTGTGTCGTTTCCCACAGACGGCGCCAAACTGATGATGCCGAAAATTAGTAAGCAAGATTTAAGTGAGAAAATAAAGTAGAAAGAGGTTTGTATGTGGTTCGGCCCCGTTAACGAGGTGACCTACATCCGCGGGTGCGTCTGTGCGCTTCTCACTAGCAGATCACTGGCGGGCCTGGTGAGCCAACAAGGACGGGTGGCACTACCAGTAATACCGGCCGGGTATATGCGTGTAAGTGATGAGTTCTCTAATAGAGCTTGTATGCTTAGAGAAGATAGATTTCGGATCCCCCCTTTGACAGGGTAGGTGGCTCTTTTATAGATGCAAGAATCCACCCTTACATGGTAAGTTAGTAGGATTAGGAAGCCTAATCTAATCACAATAGATTTGCATGATCTCAGGAGAGTTTCCTAAGTGGTTTAGGAAACTACTCATCTTTCCTTGATAGAGTCCGGGTTTCATAAGGAAACTGCCTGGAATGTTCTTCACGAGCTGTGCCTGCTGAAAAGCCGCCGCACATCACGCCAGGGCTGTTCACCTCACCCGAGCGGTGACGTCTAATGCGGGGTGTGGGCCCCAAGGTCTCTTCCCGAATAGCTCGGGTCCTTCTGCCACGTGGCGGTTGCTCTTTAGCTGATATTTCCGGACATATCACCTAGCAATGAAGCAAAAATAAAACAAGCTACACTAATACTACAATGATTAAAATAAAACAAATTAAAACTAAAACAAACTAATAAAAAGAAACTACCTAACTCACTTTCGCAGGAATCGCGGTTGCATTTAGCAAATGCAACAAGCCGTTAAACCCCTAGGTTCCTCCTAGTGGACGAGTGTTGTCTAGTGAGGGTTTGCAGTGAATATACCCACAAAATTCTCTGATTTTAAGATAAAAAAGATATAGAATAACTTGTAAACACTCTATTCTATTCAACTATTAATTTAGCTCTACAAAACATATCATCCTCATTCAAACCATGAAAGAAATACACATGTTCCTCATGCCACCAAGAAAGAATAACATATGCATCACATCCATGTATCCGTGTGTGTGTGTGAAATTAACAGCTATAGATCAAACTTTATTTAAAGTTGTTTAGACTATCATACTCTTAGAACTTGTAGTTTCAACTCAATTCTCACATGGGTTTATACTAAAAAATGAACATCTCTCAGAAACTTGTTTAATAATGATCGCTCATGGTGTGAAAACTTTGATATGAGTAATGTTTTGGTTACTAATGCTTCCACGCCTGACTCAATAAAGGACGAACGTTTAGAGTGTATAGTCTCATGAAAGGAATACTACTAACTAGAGGAGCGAAATACCGTGGATAACTCAATTTACACGTTCGTGTTTTAAACTAAGTTGTTAAGAGTCATTAAGGCTTTGACTTTTCGGGTTTTATATATTAAGGTAGAAATGAGAAGGGTAAGAAATTGCACATCTTTAGCATCTGAATGAGTGTAGTAATTTCTTCTTTACTTCATTCCGACCATCCTCTATTCTCATAGATGTCCCTTTTTTTTTTTTAAAACTTTATGCAGCCCCTCCCACAACTACTCCCTCCCCATAACATACTTTAACAATTTAATCTCATTGGATGTGCACTGGGGTGTATTGAGGTCAAAGTATAAGATTAGGGATTTAGGATTTCATAATAGATTTGGTAGTATTTACTAGGTGTAGGATTGAGAACAATGCATATTCTGGAATGTTGATATAGGTGTATGGAAAGGTAAGGAGCAAATACGATAGCTTAAATCATTTTCTCAACTTCTTAGTTTTAGCACTTCTGTGTTCATTGAGTTTTGTTGGTAAATCCTGAACGTTCTCCTCTGCTGAGCAGCCAAAATAAAGAATTAGAGACTATTCGACGAATTAAATATGTATTTTCAAGAAAACGATTCGAATTTAATGTGATAACTCCCTCAGAACTGAAGATTGGATTCAAAAGCTCACTAAGGGTAACTAATTTCCACTACTTATTCTTAGAGTACAAAAGTCATCTTAACTCTTATTTAGGTTTTCTGCATAGCTATTAGCATGTACATAAGGAATTTGAATACAAGAATGGTTAACACATGCAATCGTCCTAGCGAATTAGAAAAACGCATGAATTTAATTCATAAAAAGATGAGAATAAAATGGTTGTGTCATTGCTTGATAACAGCTAACTAGGAGTGAGTATTGCAAGTTGTTCTACCAATAAAGTTTATAATTTAAAAAAAAAAAAATTTCAATTTTATTTTAATTTAAAATTTGTTCTCAAAATTTTCCAAATTCAACTGAGATTGTATGACATGTACAATAATTGTATTAAGATTGCTAAGTATAGACATGTGCAGGTGACTATCTATCAACATCCCACCCCCCCACTAAAAATTGTGATGTCCTCAGAAGATAATTTTCAAATATAGATAGAGAGATATCACCTGTCAAAGCATAGTAATAACCACAAGCGTAACAATCTATATAAAAATCATACAAACTCCAAACAGGTAGGATCAAATAGAATATGAAAGATAAAGCATAGGATCCATACATAAACAGAACTAATCACTGGTATAATAATACAATGGAATAACAGAACAGTGATTACAAAATCCATAAAACAAAAATAACCAACATGTCCAACTAACTAAACCACCAGAAAAATAAGAGAGAGAAGAGAATACAGTCATATCCCACCAAAACAAACCAATAACCACAAACACTGATCTATCAAAATCTATACATCATCGGCGACGTCCGATAAGATCTCAATAACCAAATCCGTAGCATCCCCATCTCCACCCACAACAACAGTAGTAGCCATCGCCGGGTTACTCGCAGTCGGAGCAGCTAATGTAGATAATAATGGATCCGTCACGACTGGAGGTGGTGGAAGTGGTGTCTCAGAAGCAGGCGGTGTCGTCGATGTGGATGGAACAGAAGGATCAGTAGATGGTACAGAAGGAGTTGGAACATGAACAGATGGGGCTGCCGATGTAGATGGAGCAGAGCGATCAACCCGAGGAGCTGCGGATGAAGGACCAGTAGTGGGTGGTGGAGGTGTATGCAAAGACTAGTCAACCCCTATCTGAATAAGTATAGCCTCAAGAAGGGTCGTCATGCGATCCATCTTGCCCTCGAGTCTAATCCGGGCCACTCTCTCCTCCAATAGCAACTTGTGAATAGTAGGGAGAGGTGCGGATGAAGAAGACTCTCCCTGGGCGGGAGCCTGAGACCGCTGTCTCAGCTCAAACTGTGCAACCTCAACACGAGGATCAACCTCGTCGTCAGAATCAAGCTCCTCAGCCACTGTGGGCGTCCCAGATGTTGCACCCTCCGTATCAGTGCCTCCTCCCCTCTTCCTCTTTGCTCCAATCTTGGCCTTACCCTTTGCTTTTCTCTTCTTTTGAGCATCAGAACGGCGAGCCGCCGTCTCGTCGAATCGACTAGAGGCCCGAATGATCGAATCTGTGGCCAATGGAACTAGTCCAGCCTGCTCAATGACTCGATGTATAGGCCAAGCACCCTTAAGATGGCGCTTGGGGGCGATGTACCGCGTAGGCTAGACCACGAAGTCAATATATAGGCAAGACAGACAGACTCGCTGTCCTGTCCCAATAGCATACAGGGCACGGGCATACCATGCGGTGAACTTCTCATGATAAGATGTCATAAAAATGCAGTTCACCAGCGTCAGATGGAGGAGGTGATAGTTCTCAGTGAGAATCTTATCCTCGATGAGAGAAACGCCGTTCCAAAGCTGAATGGCGCCGTCTGTAAGCTCACGGATAATGGTGGTAGGAGGCATCTCTGGGGCTCCTGGTAGGCGAGGATAGAAACAATCTGGTACCTCAGGTACCCCCAGAGCAGCTGAAATGGTGGCAGGGCTGAATATGATCTCGCGCCCGCGGAAGAATGATCTATATGTGATTGGGGATGCGGGATCCTTGATCATAGAGGAATAGGCCTCATGAACCCAATGGATGTTGATCCTCTTTGTCTGGATCAACATATCGTACCATAATGGCTGGTCTCTGATCCATCCTAGAAACCATGGGGCTGAGAGCCATACGGATTCCAGTGGCCGCTCCAACATAACCTTCCTAGACTGGAAGTATCTCGTAAACCAAACTCTCTCCTCCTCATTTCTGAGCCTGTGATCTGGTATGGGGTCAGGTATAGTGAGGTCAAGTGGCTTGGACTCGTGGTACCCAGTGATAGGATTCATCGTGAAAGCCTTGAAATGGGAGAACAGACAGTAAATACAAGAAAACAGGGAAAAATAGAAAAGATATTGAAACTGCTGCCCTTCGATCGATCGAAGTATGTTCGATCGATTGAAAAAGTCCTATGTTCGATCGCTTGAGCCTCATTCGATCGATCGAAAAGATGCTGGGTTCGATCGCTCGAACCCGGTTCGATCGATTGAAATGTGGCTAACCTCGATCGCTCGAACCAAGTTCGATCGATCGATCGAACACAGCGAAGCTGCAGCTATATCGATAGAGAACGAGAATAGCCCGCAAACATAAACAATTAAGAAAAACATCAAATAAAGGATTTAAAACCAATGGGGGGCACCCCCAATATAATTCTAACGAAAAGAAAGACACGAGGGGGTGTATCGAGACCTCACCTTGAGATACACGCGACGGGGGAGATGAGGAGGTTAATGATGATGATCCGAGGAGTCGGGCTCTCCTCAGGTGATGAGGTTGTACATGGGGGTTCAAAATTCGCGAGAGCCTCCTCTGTCTCCGATCGCTTGAGCGTGAGGGAGAGAATGAGAGACTGAGAAAGTGTATAGCAGACCCCTCGTTTAAATACAAGTCTCGATCGATCGAGAAGGTTCGATAGATCGAACTTTCGATCGATTGAGGCCTGTTGAAGCGCTCGAGGTACTGATAACTTCGATCGATCGAGATGCGTTCGATCGATCGAACTTAGAAATTCTACAATATTATTAAATTAAAGGATTATACACCCCCAACTAACCCACATTGGTCTGGACATACAGGAAAATGATAAAACAGTTCAAAGACAGGTCATGTAGGCCAGAAATCATCTTGATAAATAGAAAATTGCAAATTTATATAAATAAAACATTGTAGTAGCATCCATTCGCAACATTATTGCCCCCAACATGGTATTTAAAACCGTATTGATAGAGAAAAACTAAAAGAAACTAAAACTAGTAAAATTTTGTCTAGGAATACACTTCAAGTGATGAAAGAAAGATGAAATGATAAAATACAATTAAAGTGTAGCACTACTCTTCAAGCATAAAAATATCTTCTTCCACAACATCTTTTTTCGCCAAAGCTTCGAATGTGGGGTCCAAACATGGTGATTCCCTTTTCCAGAACAGTCGGAAAGCAGCTAGGGCGTCATCGAGCAAGTCTGAACTATCCAAGGAATTGATCGCACACGCAGGAGGTGATCTGAATGGAGACAGTGATAATGGAGTGTAAGTTCGCAACGGACTTTCCTCTTGCGGCGGAGTACCCGGGGGCCTTATGTATGGTCCCAATCCATGGAACAACTGATGTGGAAGGAACAATGGCGGTAACAATTGATTCATAGTGACAACCCTGACAAAGGAGACCAAAAGAGAACAACAAGAAAGAAAGAAATTAAATAAAACAAACGAAAGAACTAAAGGAATAAACAAAACAGGAAATGTGACCAAGAAATGACCTCACTATTGGCATGATATCACCTTGTGCACTAGCAGGTAGAGGGCATTGAAGCCGGAACAATAAATAACTCAAGTGCACATAAATGTAAGGAACCACTTCGATGACAAGGAAATCAACATAAATGAATACAGCATTATGGCGTTCTGGCACCACATCCTGCAAATCTTCTTCTTCCCACGGTTCCTACATTGAATCGCTCTCCCACTGTTCCATCAGAGCATCATCGACTTCCCAAACAACATACCCCTCTGGTTCTCCCTCCTCTTTAGGGAATTCCATGTGTTCAAAAGGATTGATCTGGAGGAGAGCAGGGTTATATGGGATGTATCCTTGGATCAGGTCAACGACATCTTCTGCCCCTGGGCCTTGATAAGGAGCAAAATAGAATGCTATTTCATTGGCAGTCTAAGGGGGGTTATGATATTCTGAATCCGCCCATGACCCAATTGAGTGGACATCAACATCTCTTATGTTAAACAGCCTGCAGGAGATAGATAAAATGGAATAGCAGATTAAAATCGAGGTCACACTCTAAAAATAGATAGACAAAAGAAAAAAAAACAAAACAAAATGCAGTAAAGGAAAGAATACAACAACATGGTGAAGACGCACTTGATTATTTTAGGTCGAGGAATAATCGGGCTCATCCAGTTGGATGTGCTCGACCTCTGGTTGAAAATCCTCTAAGAACGGTTTTAACCTCTAGCCATTGACCTTGAAACCTTCGTCGTTCTTAGGATTGAATAACTCGACAGCGCCGTGTGGAAAGACAGATTTGACTATAAAGGGTCCTGTCCACCTAGATCGGAGTTTTCCTGGGAATAGATGAAGGCGAGAATCATATAACAAAACTTTTTGCCCCGGCTCGAATGATTTTCTAAAAATCATCCTATCGTGGCGTGCCTACAACCTTTCCTTATGTATTCTAGCATTGTCGTATGCATCTCGACGTATTTCTTCCAGTTCAGCCAACTGGAGTTTTCGAAGATGACCTCCTTCTTTAATGTCGAAGTTCAATGAGTGGGTCGCCCAGTATGCTTTATGCTCGATTTCGACAAGCAGGTGACATGCTTTTCTATATACTAGCCTGAATGGGGACATTCCCAGATTTGTCTTGTAGGCAGTACGGTATGCCCAAAGAGCATCGGTCAGTTTATATGCCCAGTCCTTTCTGTTGAAACTAACTGTTTTTTCGAGAATGTGCTTGATTTCTCGGTTAGCCAACTCTGCTTGCCCGTTCTTTTGCGAGTGGTAGGCTAGAGTGATCTTGTGATTGACCCCATATTTCTTGAGTAGTGACTCCAAAGACCTATTGCATAAGTGTTTGCCTTGGTCACTTATTAGTGTTTTTGGGGTTCCGAAACGCGACAGAATGTATTCCTTAAGAAAGGACATTACTGTTTTGTGATCATTGCGTCTTGTCAGTATAGCTTCTACCCATTTTGATATATATTCCACAGCTAGGAGTATATATTCACAGTTGTTAGATTTTGGAAAAGGGCCATAAAGTCTATGCCCCAACAATCGAATATTTCAATCGTGATAATTGGAGTTAAGGGTATGGAGTTCCTTTTTGAAATTGTACTAAGCTTTTGACAGCGTTGGCACGTTTTGCAAAAAGCGTAAGCATCTTTAAACACAGTGGGCCAGTAGAAACCACTGTGTAGAACTTTTTGTGCGGTCTTTTTTTTGAAGAAAAATGGCCTCCACAAGCCTCAGAGTGGCACGATGCTAAAATGATAGTTATATCCTCATTCGGGACGCAACGCCTGATGACTTGATCAGCACAATACTTGAATAAGTAAGGGTTATCGAAAAAGAAATGACGTGCGAATGAGAGGAATCATTTCTTGTCCTGATTTAACCAATGACTAGGGATCTCTCCCGTAACTAGATAGTTCATTATATCCGCATACCAAGGCAAAATGGAAATAGCCATCAATTGCTCATCTGGGAATTCATCCTTTATCGGTGTGGGTTCAGTGTTATCAACAAATGTTAACCGAGATAAATGGTCAGCGACCACATTCTCTACTCCTTTTTTGTCCTTGATTGTGATATCGAATTCTTGGAGTAGGAGTATCCAACGGATAAGCCTTTGCTTCGCGTCCTTCTTAGATAACAGGTACTTCAGGGCCGAGTGGTCTGTAAAACAGACAATTGGGGACCCTATTAGATATGACCTGAAGTATCTAGAGTGAAGATTATTGCCAGTAGTTCTTTTTCGGTAGTCGTATAATTCATTTGAGATTCGTTAAGTGTTCGACTAGCATAGTAGATTACGTAAGGCTTATTATCCTTCCTTTGTCCTAGAACTGCGCCAATGGCATAGTCGCTTGCATCGCACATTAACTCAAAAGGCAGACTCCAGTCGGGTGCCTGTATTATCGGTGCAGAGGTAAGGTGTTCTTTTAGTGCGTCAAAAGATGTTTGACAGTTTTCGGACCATTCGAATGGCATGTCTTTAGCCAACAGTTGACACAGTGGTCGGGAGATCACACTAAAGTTTTTGATAAAGCGACGATAGAATCCCGCATGTCCCAAAAAAGATCGGATGTCTCGGACTGTACGAGGGACAGGTAAATTTGAAATTATATCGATTTTTGCTTTATCGACTTGAATATCCTTATCAGAAATAATGTGGCCGAGGACAATTCCCTTGGTCACCATAAAGTGACACTTTTCCCAGTTTAGTACTAGGTGTTTGTCCTCGCATCGTGCTAACACACGTTCCAGATTATCCAAGCAATTTTCAAAGCTATGGTCGAACACTGAAAAATCGTCCATAAAGACCTCAAGTATTTGTTCGACCATATCGCTAAAGATACTTAACATGCACCGCTGAAACGTAGCAGGTGCATTGCATAACCCGAAAGGCATACGTCTGTAGGTGAAGGTACCGAACGGACACGTGAAAGTTGTTTTCTCCTGATCTTTAGGAGCAATTTTTATCTAGTTATAACCGCTGCATCAGTCCAAAAAGCAATAGTACTTATGACCCGCCACTCGTTCTAGCATTTGATCCATGAATGGTAATGGAAAGTGATCCTTTTGGGTCACGGTATTCAGTTTTCGATAATCAATACACATTCGTCATCCGGTGGGGACGCGCATTGGTACTAGTTCGCCATCTTTATTAGGAATAACCGTTATGCCTGCGTTCTTGGGCAGCACCTGGGTTGGACTTACCCAGGGGCTGTCAGAGATAGGATATATAATCCCAATATTGAGTAGTTTTAACACTTCCTTTTTAACTACTTCTTGCATGTTAGGATTCGGACGCCTTTGCATTTGTCGTGAAGGTTTAGCGTCTTCTTCCAAATATATCTTATGAGTGCAAATGGACGGACTTATGCCTTTGAGATCAGCAATGGTCCATCCCAGTGCTTCGTTATGTTGTTTTAGCATTTGGATTAATTTGCCCTCTTGTTCCAGACTGAGAGTGGACGAAATTATAACAGGATAAGTTTTCTCAGTTCCCAAGAAAGCATATTTGAGCTCTTCAGGAAGCTCCTTCAATTCCAGATCGGGAAATTAAACTCCCTAACACATAAATCCTAATCAAGAATTGATTTCCTAAGATTTGAAAGGTTTTATGGAAGCTACTATGCAAAAGCTGGGTTTTGGTCAAATAAGGGACTCTTGACACACACCCGATAGGATGCTTCATATACCAACACATGGTATGAGATCAAGAGTGATCATACGGCCCCATGATTACTTGACCGACTGGATTGCCCCGAGCCTCCAAGGTCATAGTTCCATGCAATCGACTGGCGAGATATGCAAGTGAAATGCAACAGGCACAAAAAGATTAATTAATTTGATTAAAAGGATGTTTTCAAGTCTAATCCTCGAGTGAACCCAAAATCAAGAAATTCTGGTCTGCGAAACCAGAGATTCTGGGTTCGATCCCCAGCAGAGTCGCCAGATTGTGGATATTGCAATTTTTCCTTACCCACAGCTTTTCTTTTAAAATCTTTTTCAAATTTCAAAACATAAAACAATAATTCGCCACTTAATTTTTTTAAAGGAAAATTAAGAAACTATTTTAAAATTGATCTTTTAAGAAACCAGAGATTAAACTAGGTCCAGGGATTGTGGAATGAGAAGGGAAGGAGCCCATCGGACTAAAACACCCCTTCTCATCCTATCTCGCGATAGGCCTCTACTCAACATCCTTTTAATCGAATTAATAATCTAAGCATGTCCTCAACTAATATATATGTATAAATATACATTACAAAAGCATGTCTAAAGGGTGTAAGATTGCAAGTGATAAAATATCATTCAAAAATCACATAATTCAAGTAGCATGCAATATGATATGCAGATAGGGAACTATAGAACTTACCCGGGATCCATGCCGCGAATATTAAACGTGCAATGCATACGAATAGAAAGTAAAACCTAAGAAAAGGTCTCTAATCACATATATTCACATAAGGCAAGATCCTAATTCTAACGTGTCGTGCATAAGGTCATAAAATCAATAAAAATCAAAGAATTAAGTAAACTAGAGAAAGGGTTGAGAAGTTGTACCTCAAGTGCACTGCAAAACAAGGGTTAGTTCACATACTTTAGGAAGAATGTATATTAACGGATAATTATCCCTAAATGTCTAGCTTAATTCTATCAAGTAGAGGAAATGACGCAATTATAAATTTTAATACCGATCTATATGGATGAATGTGCATGATTACATGAACAAGAATAAGCTATTGTATTATTCCATGGCTTGGATCATTTAGCCTCTGTATTTAAGCTTAACTAATCATTATTAAAACATGGTTTAAGTCCTAGGTCATGGAGAGATCATTTAGACTATTGTTTGTAAGATATATCAAAGTTGTGACAGAATTCTGAAAATTGCTGAGAGCAGATTAGAACTTCAAAAAAATAAAAAATATATTTTCCGTGGTTTGATCTTGATGATATTTGGATAAAAGATGCGTTTGTGTGTCTAGTTTCTAACCCCAAAAAGAAAATTGATGTTTGAACGGTTAGATCTCCGGGAATTGGACAAACACTAGACATCACTTAGAGACTTACAACTCCCTGTCCAGAGTTTTTGTATGATTTTTTGAAAATAGTAAAAAAAATAAAAAATGCATTGGTCTTTTTAGGGTAGATTCCTAACACATTAAACTACTTAGAAAAATTTATTTTGGGTCAAGAGTGCGTGATTAAGGTTCTGATTTGCTTATTTCAAAAGAGTGTTACTGTTTTGAAACTCTGGACAGATTATAGTTGTTCCACAAAACCCTTGACCAAACCACTCCAAACATGAAACTACCTTAAAACAAAAATTACAGTGGTAGAACTTTGAGTTATAAACACTTTCCCATTGGTTTCATTCCATTCCAACGGTTTGATGTTCAACTAAAAATCTATGATCAAAAACGGATTGTGAACTCACTGCATCATTTATTCAAATACAACTTTGCTAACTAATTTGAGCCATGGGACTTGACTTGAACCAGACCACCTCTCCTACCATTTGATGGTCATGGGAGACTAACTACATTCATATCTTGAATGTCTTAAAGAAATATGGAGAAATTTCATGAGACCTAAACATAACAAATCTAAACCATGGAGATAGGTTTAGATTTATTAATCAAGTGTACTAATATCAACTTCAACTTCCTTGTAAATCATGAGCTTACAAGAGAATTAAAGGGTTTCAAGTCTAAGGATTCATGTAAGACATTGAAGGTCTTATAAATCTCAAAGACTAATAGAAAAGAAAAACAAAGAAAAAAAAAGAAGATTCCAAGACTTCAAGTATATTATGATTGAACTATAATTAAACCTAACTAGTTTAGAGTCTACCTCCAAAGATATCCTCAACTTATGGTGGTGAGGAACTTCCAAAGACTAATCAAGGTCTTCAACCTTTAATTCACACAACTCCTTCTTTAGACTCCTCTAAACTCACTTCTAATTGTGTTTTAAGAAGAATTTTGAAAGTTAAGATAAGGAGAATACTAATATAACCTCTAGATTCAAAGAAATCCAACCTTAAAACCACCAACCAACCCCTTGCAAGAGGATATTCATCCTCTATTTATAGATAAATTTGGAGGGGTATTTCAGGCATTTCAGAGCAAAAAACCCTAATTCAGGCGTCCTTTTGATAGTACAAAACATGCTGTTTAATAGCTGGCTATTACAAAAATGCGGCACTCAACGGAGATGGAAGCGGCACTCAATAAATGCCACTGTGGCATTCACTGACTGCCGGTGTGACATTCACTGACTGGCGGAATGGCATTCATTGAATGCCGCAGACAACTCCAAGGATTGCCATCTTTTTTGGGAATCCATTTTTTACGGCACTTGATGTAAAAATGCGGCAATTGGTGACTGCCATCACGACGCTCACTGGCTGCCGCTACGGCAGTTAGGGAGTGCCGCAGCGGCAACCCGTGTCAACCGTAAAAGAGGTCAAGTGCCATTTTGGGCTCTATTTTCCATTTTTCTCTTTTTGGCTTTCCATTTAGAGTTAGATAGTCCTTTCAAGAGCTTGAATCATCTTTGGAAGTCCTAGATTAGCCGGACATTGTCATCATCGGGTCTTGGAGGTATCACTCCCCTTAACTCGATGTTTGGTCAAAATTGGGGTGTCTGCACCATGGTATTCTCGGAGACAGATAGGTAAAGAAGCAAAGGCTTATGAGGGGTAGACAGTGAAAGGACGGGTGGTTTTTGGAGGTAGGTTTTTATTTTGTCGAAGGTGACTTGGCATTGGTTATCCCATTGGAACTTCTCTCATTTCTTTAGCAGTCGGAACAAGGGATCACATGTGGTTGTGAGCTTGGAGATGAAATGGCTGATGAATTAGATTCTCCCGAGGAAACCCCATACTTCTTTCTCATTTTGCAGCAGTGCCATTTCTAAAATTACTTTAATTTTGGAGGGGTCCACTTCTATCCCCCTTTGTGTGATGAGCAAACCCAGGAGCTTTCCAGAGGTCACACCGAAAGTGCATTTCTTGGGATTTAGCCTCATCTTGTACTTGTGTAATCTTTCGAAGAACTTCTCCAAGGCCTCCAAGTGTCCCTTTCTATCTTTGGATTTTATGATCATATCATCTACATACACTTCTACCTCCTTGTGAATCATGTCATGCAGTAGAGTGGTGGTAGCTCTTTGGTAGGTTGCTTTGGCGTTCTTGAGTCCGAAAGGCAACACCCTATAACAGTAAGTCCCCCATGGTGCGGTGAATGTCATCTTTTCCCGGTCTTCTAGAGCCATTAGAATCTTGTTGTATCCTGAGAAACCATCCATGAATGACAATAGTTTGTGTCCAGCAGTGTTATCTACCAAAACATCAATGTGGGACAGTGGGAAGTCATCCTTTGGACTTGCCTTGTTTAGATCACGGAAGTCAACGCACACGCGAACTTTCCATTCTTCTTGGGGACTGGCACGATGTTAGCGATCCATTCTGAATACTCGGTAACAATGATGAACCCTGCCTTGAACTAGTTTTCTACCTCTACTTTGACCTTGAGAGCCCATTCTGGTCTCATGCTCCTAAGTTTTTGCTTGACGGGTTTAGAATCAGGAAGGAGGGGTATATGATGTTAGACGATGTCAGGGTCGACCCCAGGCATGTCCTCATAAGACCAAGCAAAAACATCTTTGAATTCTTTTAGCAAAAGAGTCAAATTTTCTTTTTCTTCTTTATGAAGTGTTGAGTCGATTTGCACAGTTTGCGAATTATCTGTTTCACCTAGATTAATCGATAAAGTATCTTTGATTATTTCATAAGCAGGTGGCTTTTCAATTAGTTATTTTAGTTCAATTAGGAGATCCTCAGAGGAATTTGTGCATTAACAACTATTAGACACAGAGGAGTAAGCAGAATCGTCTTTCATTTCATTCATGACAGGTGGAGTGATTACATCGGATAGTGGTGGGCTTACAGCAGCCGACTCTGGTATAGACTCAATAATTAGAAGTACAGACTCTGGGGGAACAGGGAATTAGGAGACACATACAGATGACTCTACAGCCTGGTTGCTCAGACCCTCCTCAGTTGGCATGATCTGATCATTTTGGCCCTCTTTCCTTCATTTTCCTCAGCAAATTCTTCCCACATTTTCTCGATAGCTTCGGTGTCCAGGTATTTCAACCAATCTTCCTTTGGGGTTTTGATAGCTTTTTCTGAATAGATCGGATTTTGATAGGGGGACCTTTTGCAGTCAGTGAAGATTTCAAGCCCAGGGTGCCTTTTTCCACTGGCCTGATGGATCCAAGGTTCAGGGAACCCAAAATAGGGGAAATCATCCCCTTCTTTGATGAATTGCCCATTCAAGGTTTTGCGGTATGGTGGGAGACTCCTCACTCTTTTCTTCCATGGCCTCTGTAGCTCGACGTCTTCTTCAGTGGGCTTGTACCCCAACCCAAAAGTGCCTTGTTGCCCTTTGATTTCAGGGAACTCGCGGATCCCTTGCTGATGTTGGCCCAATCCCATTTTAGGGAAATAGTTCTTCTTACGGACGATGTTGATGACTGCAGAGTGGATTTAAGGGAACCTGTCTCCATCAATAATCATGTGGACCTCTTCCATGAAGAATCCTCCAATTTTCCTTCTTCTAGCTCAGGTATTTGGATTTCAAAGATGGGAGCGTAGCTTGGAAATGCTTCATTACCCCAACTGTTGCCGATGATGATTTTCACCTCCTTCTAATGAATGCACTTGATCATTTAGTGCACAGTGGATGATACAGCTTTATTGACATATAGCCAAGGCCTTCTGATCAACAAATTGAATAAGGCAGGTATATCCATGACTTGAAAGAGTTGAGTGCAAACCAAAGACCCTACTCGAATCTAGAGAGAAACGATCCCATCACATTTCTCTTGGTGTTATCATAACCCCTCACGGATTGCACAGATAGAGTGATGTCCTGGATGTTGACCCCCAAGGCGGTGGCGGTCCTTAGAGCACAAACATTTAGGGCGAAGCCTGTATCGACCAAACAGAATGGCACTTGCTACCCCTTGCATCTAACAATGATGTACAAAGCTTTGTTATGTGCAGACGCTTCTAGCGGTAGGTCTTCATCAGAAAAGGTAATGATTGGGTCAGTGGTGAGTGCGCCCAAGAAAGCCACCATATCTTCCAGTGTGGCATCGACGGGGACCTCAATTCTAGCCAAGGCATTCAACATGGCTTGCCTATGCTTGTAGGATGTTACCATGATGTCCTACATCGAAAGATGTGCTTGGGTTTTCTTCAACTGCTTTATTAACTCATTGTCTTCTTTAATGATCTCATCCATTTTTCCCTTCCCCTTGTCTTTGATCGGACTTTTCTCGATCGCTTCAGTGGTACGCTGCGAAGGCTGATAATGACAGCCTGACCTAGTTAGATGATCAATCTCGGCAGGAGTAGGCCCTTCTACAGTCCCATCTTCTTTGAACCAGTCACAGTCTGTTCCCACAAATGGTTTCTTCGGCTCGTTCCAGATAGAAGCATCACTTTCATTATT
Source organism: Hydrangea macrophylla (assembly GCA_033977485.1). Lineage (NCBI taxonomy): Eukaryota > Viridiplantae > Streptophyta > Magnoliopsida > Cornales > Hydrangeaceae > Hydrangea > Hydrangea macrophylla. The sequence goes on along the minus strand of CM066990.1, from coordinate 2,049,626 downwards.
GGGATCATACCATTTAAGGTCCACTGCCCCTAGATTGTGTTCTTCTAAGAAGAATAGATCTTGTTCATTAGCCAGTTGTTGCTGCCACTCATCATCCCCTCCTTCAATCAGATGAATTCCCATAGAATCTGAGATGTTAATGAGGGGTAAAGGTTGACCTAAGGGGGTGATATAGGTAGAAGGGTTGAAGGATACAGGGTTGGACTCAATGAGGCTGATACTTTGGTGGTTTGGTAGAGGATTTTGAGTGATATGGGGCTGCTTTGGAGGTGGCTCAATGATATCATGGTGGTAGGTACACCATTTGGACATATCACAGTTCGGCGGGAGTAGGGTATTTCGAGGCTAGAGTAGTTGGAGGTGGCCCTTTTTGAGGATGCGATCTAAGGCTGAGGAGAGGGGGATTTCTAACTTGGCAAAGTTGCGAGGAGGCTTCCTCGGGAAAGGGCTACTAGGGGAGTTTGCTTGGTTGGGAGGTTGGTATGGCCTAGGAGGTTAAGCCACAGGTTAACTGCTAAGGGCATTGACATCCGGAGGGTTGCGGGAGTAGTTGGGCCTTTTTGACTGACTTAGAGGCTTTTCTTTTTTGATATTTCCTTCCCTTATGGCGTCTTCGATTCGAGTTCCCACTTCAAACAATTCCTCAAAGGTGGAGATGGATTGGTAAAACAATTTCTCTTAGTAGAGCGGTTACAGATTCCGAATTAGCATCCTTACCTGTTCCATTTCAATCGGCCGGTGGGTCATTTGGGCTACTTTATTCCTCCATCTACTCAGAAATGCAGCGAAGGATTCATTGTTGTTTTGTCGAGTTGTTTCTAAATCCCTGATAGTGACATCAAGTTCTTGGTTGTAGGAATAATGATCAACGAAGACCCGGACTATATCTTCCCATGCTAGAGTTTTAGAAGCTTCCAAGGTAAGGAACCATGACAGTGCAGACTTCCTAGTTTGTGGGAAGAACATTGCAATGTACTCATGAGTGTAGTCCATTGATTGAAAAATGTTCATACACAGCTTTACATGGCTTTTCGGATTTTCAGTTCTATCAAAACGGTCAATGGCAGGCATCTTGAAGTTTTCTGACAGCTTCAGCTTAACAGGCTCGAAAAGTCCTTCCAAGTCTAGCATGTAATCATCAACCCCTTTACTCTTCCTCAATACGCTTTCCAGCTTGTTGACTTTGTGCATTTTCTCTTGAAACTTTTTTCTCATATGCGGGTGGCGGGGCCCCTTAAAACCAGTCTTCTTCCCCATTATTCTCAGGAGGTGGCACAAACCCTAGCGGTAGAGGTGGCACGAAACCTGGTGGTGGCGGAACCCAGGTGGATATTGCAGCTACTGCTGTTTCACTTATTCTATAACCCTCAAGACTTGGGCCAGGCTGTCGGACTGCTGGCTTATGGTGACTCCCAATTCGGTGACCTTGTTTTCTAACTCTTCCTGATTCATGTTGAAATAACTTATTGGGTTGATTCTAACCAAACGATTATCTGAATTTTTGACCCAGGACGAAGATCCCAGCTGTTGACTTTAAGAATCTATAGTGACCCTACAAATTTGAGAGGATCGTATCAGATTCTGGCAGCGATGACTTTAGACAAACAAATGATAGTGCATGCGGACCGATGGGAATAGTGCATGTAAATGAGACAAGCATGCGGATGTAAGCCCTAATCTATATGGTGCTCCTACTTCTAGCGGATAACAATTAAGCAAATAAGGTCTTAGCCATATAGAGTGTGCTAACCTTTCCTTTCAGTATGATCACCAGGGGTTAACAAGTCATTTTGGAAAGTTTGGACAGATTTTCCGGGGAAACTGGTTATATCTGGGATACATCTAGACAGAGTTTATGGGAGAAACATGTTATATCTTGGATATCTGGACAAAGTTTCCGGGGAAACTGGTCATATCTGGGATACATATGGATAGAGTTTATAGGAAAAACAGGTTATATCTGGGATATCTGGACAGAGTTTTCGGGGGAAACAGGTTATATCTGGGATATCTAGACAGAGTTTCCGGGGGAAACAGGTTATATTTGGAATATCTAGATAGAGTTTCCGGGGGAAACATGTGCATATGACAGGAGCATGTGATGATGGTGATCATACTGTCTAGCAGGTTTTCATACTCCTATGCCTTAGGACCGACAAACAAGGTTTGCGGTGTATATCTTTGTGAGCATGAAGCAGACATCCTTGTCATGGTGCCTAGGCAGGTCAACTCAATGTGATCACATGTGAGTGATTGCCTTGGGAATCATAAGAAAGAGGTTCTGCCTCATGCCACATAAGCGTCTACACAGCGCAGGTAATCCCATAAGGGCATACATCAGTTATATCACATTGTCCTATCTGAAAGATAAATGAACAGTCCTATGAAAGGTTCTACAGGAATCTATATGCAAAGGCTGGGTTTAGTCAAAGAGAGTCCGTTGACGAGAGTTCCAATATACTGTCAGAGAGACAGTACGAAAGTTTTTAATCTTTTTGATATACCTTGGAAGGTACAGTATCAACGGTGACTTATGCCCTGGCACAGCAAGAGTTGAACAATGTCAGCGCCGTGTTTCGGACACAGTCGGAGGGGAAATGCAGGACTGCAATACGGTGGACCAGACACAGTAAAAAGATGATTTTAAGGATGCTTCATATGAATCAAACCTCTATATTATTTGTTTTAAAAATAAAATTCCACAGCAGAGTCGCCAGATTATGGATACGCGGAATTCCGCTTTCCTTTTATTTTAAAATTGGTTTGAAAGGAAAGAATGAAGGTCTGTTGAAAATAGATACAGAGTCGTCACTTGGTCTTTAGGGAACCAAGAAACCCAATTTGTCTCACCCAAACGGATAAAGGGCACCGGTCCTTCATAACCAAAGAACTTGGCTCGGAGTTTTGGTACGAGAGAGGAAGGAGCCATTGTCACGACTAAAACACCCTCAACTAGTCCCGTCTCTTGACGGGCCTCAATTAGCATCCAAATAATCATCTTATACTATGTTTGGTTTGACAGTTAATATTTATGATAGGTATATTAATCACATAAAAAACTTGAAATAGAAGATCTAAAGATAAGATATCATTCATAAGATCTAAGCCAAGTATCACACAATGCAAAGTGAAAGATCGAACAAATCTAGGAAAAAATTATCTAATTACATATCAAGTAATAAAGTTTTCCTAATCTAAGGGGACATGAATTGTTCTTGAAACAAATTAATCAAAGAAATAAAAAAAATGCTTAGCAAGCTAATATGATGCATGTTAATATTTGAGAGAAGAAGACCTCTCAATCCTCGGGATGGATGAGAAAGGAAGAATTAATCAAGGGGGGAGCATGAACGTATGATCTAGTTTTTTTCCTTATAATCTTCTACAAAAACCCCAAATCTTGCATGAATGCGATGCATGATCCTAGGATGTGCAAAGGTTGTTGGGTGTTTGTGTACATGGACTTTTTAAAGTGACTTATAAGTCTAAAAAGATGAATGAATGTATGGAGCAAATCATCATGGGATATGTACAAATTTATTATGGACTACTTCCTAATATATGAACAAATTTGGAGTGCATGTAAGCATCAAATCAAAAATGAAAGTAAAAGAATGTTTGCTGTGAATAGTGGACAGAATAGTGACTTGATCTTGTGGAAAATGAAAAGTAGGGTTAAGAATGTTTTAAATGCATTATTTTTTATGGAGATCATCCTTATTTTGTCTAGAACACATAGAAAAAAGCCAATCCTCAATAACTATTACAGATTGAGAGAAATCATATAAACAATGTATGTCACTCAGAAACAGAGTTCGTACTGTCGATTGATATGTTGAAAAATATTAGAAAATGAAAACAAAATATCTAGAGGCCCATATTATACAGAAAGTTTCCTACGACATTGAAGTTTAATGGAAAAATAAGTTAGGACTACTCATTTTGGAAAAGGTTTCTAGAAAACAAGTTGAAAGTCAACCAAGCTGCTGTGACAGTAAAGACAGAATGTTTGGAAGGAATGCTTGGACAAAAATGGACCCCTTTCAAGTGCTTAAGTCAAGCCAAAAATCATGGGTGTTCTATAATGAATTAGGAAGACTTTCTAAGTGATCTTTCATCCATACCTTGAGTATTGAACTCAGAATAATTCTTTGAAATTAAATAACTCATTGTTTTGAAGATTTTTTGATAGAAATAAGGTTTATTTCTTGGAATCCCAAGATTGGGGTTTTAGAGGGGTTTTGAAATATGGGTTTTGAAAGTATATTTTCAGCACTCAAATAGGATTATAACTCCTTAAAACATCAACATCAAACTCATTTGGAGAACATCCAAGATTGTTGGAAAGACTTGTTTTAGTTTGGAAATAACCTCAAGAATACATGGGGATGTATTGAGGTTGGAATCATCATCTATCAAACATATTTTTGAGGTCAAGAGCTAGTATCCATAAGGATTCACTCACCTTAAACTTCATGTCCTCATCTCGATGATGATGAGCTAGTAAGTAAACAAGAAAAAGAAAAAGAAATGAGATAAGAGGAGATGAACACCAAAGTAGACAAACAAGTATATAGCAATCAATAGATGATATTCATGATGATTTTGGACTTGTAGCTTGATGTTTCACTCATATATGGTGACTTTGGACATGGAAGTAGCTTTCTCTCTTATGAATACCCACTAAAATGGTAGTTGGATGTATTGAAAGTGAAGTAAATAGAAGTAATGAAGTAAAAACAAAGTTTAGAACTCACTTTCTTGTTTGAAAATCAAAGAAGGAAGCTTCTTTTCTCTCTACTCTAACCTTATCTCTACAACTTTCTCTCTAAAACTTTTCAAAGCTTGCATTTAACACCCCCAAAATGAGAAGTCAAGGGGGGTTTATATAGGCCAATTTGGGGGTGGTTTTGGGGATTTAGAAGTACTCCCATTGGTCCCAAACAACTGAAAACATAGAGCTATGTCGTTTTGGTTTCTAATTAATCAAAATGGACCCCCAAAAGAAATTGCAAAAATGGTCTATTCTGGAGGAGAGTGTCGCAGTGGCACTGGGCCTGTGCCGCGGCAGCACTGCTCCTCATTCGTCCAGATAATTCTTTTTAGGCCCCCAGAGGTCCCGGTATTCGCGAAAAGGACCTATTTCATCCGAAATTCACAGAAAATGCATACGAACTCCAAAATGAGCTTGTGATATACCGTTGGAAAGGTAATGGAGTCTATTTTCCATAAAAAAATAGTTCGGAGATAGGTTACTTTGAATAGTTTTGCGGTATTCGCCATAAAAGCCGATTTGATCGTCTTTTTTGCCTTTGGAAATTCATAATAAATTCGTTTTAAATTCAGAAATTATGTGCGATATACCGTTGGAAAGCTATTGACCTCTAGTATCCATGAAAAATATCTAAAAAATGATACGATGCTCCGGTTTTAAAGTCAACTTTTGATCAAACTGGTCAAATCAAGGACCTCCAGAAAGTTCTAGGAACCTCTGGGAGCTCCCAAGAGCTGACATTTTTGTATGTTTTTCTTTTGAAACTCGATTTAGTACCTTTCACATGATCTAGCATGATCTCAGAATTTTTTGGTAAATTTGGATGATTTTGATCAAACCTTGGTCAAACTTAGTCAAACCTGGTCAAACCAGTCAATAGGGACTTTCTGGGAACTTCCGGGGGTCTCTGGGAGCTGACAATTTCATCTGGTTTTGCTTTAAAACTCATTTTACCACTTTTCTTATGACACAGTATGTTTCCAGACCTTTTGGTCCCAAATTTGGGAGTTTCTGAGCTTTCCGGGGTATTTTGGTCATTCTGAGCATTTTGAGAGATAGAACTAACTTCTAAGAGTCCTTTTTTGAGTCTTTTTCGATCATTGTGAACCACCAAGCTATGGGTCTCCTAAGTCTGATAGCCGAAAAAATGGGGTGTCTACACACCCTAACCCTAAAATCTCCCCCTCCCCAAATCTAATTACCCTCTCTCTCTCACCATCTCCTTACCTCCCCAACCACCACAATCCGGTGGCCCCCTCTCCGATCCTAGCTCTCTTCTCACCATTTCAAAGCAAGGTAGGATTCCACTCTCCCCTTATTTTTTGTAATTTTAATTTTTATGAATGTGGGTGGAATGGTGATTTGTTAGGTTTCCATAGGGGTAATGTGATTTTTCAAATGGGTACTTTGGATTCCCTTAAACCCTAGAGCTTCAAATCTTTTTCAATGATAGGGTTCATAGGGATTTTTATTCCAAAGTTCATTCGCTCAACCCTTCCCCCTAACTTTTAGCTTCAAAATTTTACATTTGGGGGTTAGGGTTGTAATTGGCCTTCAAGGAATAGGGTAAATTCGATTTTTAATTTTAAGGTTCTCTCCACTCAACCCTAAGTTTTTTAAATTTCTTCATTCCCAATAGAGGGTTGGATGTGCATATCACTTTCATTATGGGTATCACGTGTCGCCGACCTAGACGAACACATGACCACCCACCTCCTAACGAACCTTAAGTATCGTGCCTTCCATTTTGGGCATATTTGTAATGGTGTGGCTTGTTATTTTCAGGTTTTTGATGACGAAGCCTAAGGTTGCTGGAGTTCCTCGCCCATTGGACCCCAAGCCACGCCCCATCCATAGTTTTCGTTCTAAGGAGACTAAAGAGTGGCACGACGCCTACTTTACAATCCGGATTGTCCTAAAGGAGCGGTCACTTGACCTCATTGCATTTTCAAATTCGGTACGCGAGGCCTACGAGGGCCATGGTTGGAGCGACTACGTGGCTATCAGCACCATGTAAATGAGGAGATGGTGCGTGAATTCTATGCTAGCCTCATTCCTGATCCAGATTCCGAGCATGCATTCTTTGTGTTCGTGCGGGGCAGGCGCTTCACGATCACCCTTCACACCCTCGCCCGATTTATGGGCGTCCCTGAGGATTGTGACGCAGTTGCTCCCTACCCCACCGTTGCCTCTTTGCTGCCGCCTCCCATAGTTTATCGGTCTCTCACCAATCATGATCATGATTGGTCTGGCATCCAGTTACCAGCCGGTACCCTGACCAGAGCCTATGCCAACTCCACATCGTGGTTCGCCAAACCTTGTTGCTCACCACGCACAAGGCCACTCTCGGGCACTACTATGCCACCCACCTGGACGCTCTTGGCACCGCAGACCCGTTCTCTCTACCCTGGCTCATTCTGGAGGTCATGTATAATGCCTCAGCCAAGTCCATGCTCTCCAGCAGCCTCCCATATGGCTCTCTTGTCACTAGGCTATGCCTCTCCGAGGGGGTGAAGCCTAAGCTGGAGGACCACCTCATCTCAGTCAAGGACCCTCTCTCTGCCATTTCGCTAGCCAAATCCAAGAGCGGCTTCCAAGCTCAGGCTCGAAAAAGGCAACAGACCGCACCGTAGGAGACAGAGGGAGATGCCCTCAGCTTCAGAAGGAGGACGTGGATGTTGAGGAGCCTATTCCCACTCCTGCGGTAGCACCTGACTTTGCTCGTCTGGAGCACCTTTTGTTGGAGACTCAAGGAGGGCTCCGAGAGACCAGGACTGAGTTGATGGAGATGGAGGCCCGAGTCATGTCCCATTTTGACTCACTTTAGGCAAGTATGGAGATGGCTGTGGCTCAGCAGGTGGAGAGAGAAGAGCTCCAATTTAGGGCCCTTTTGGATGTTATTGCACGCTCAGGCAGTGCAGGACCCTTCACACCGCCATCTTGAGGCCTGTTTTCCTTACCGACCTTTTGGCATTTCTTAGACTAGCAGCAAGCTCACTTGGCTATGCCTCTGTAGTTGCTAGATTTTTCATTGGTTATCAGTAGTTTTTGCTTTTCGATGCTCATACATTGCGAACCATGCATGGATCTAGTAGGGGGTGTGATAGTTGCTAGTCATTTTTTTGAACTTCATCGTTTCTTGCCAAGTAATGCTATCAGCATATTAGCATGTTTTAAAAAAAAAAAAGTTAAACTTTTTCTTGGTCCCTTAGTCCACGCTTCTAATGATTGTTGCATAGTTGTCCATTCAAAGTGCCGAGCGATGACGCTTGTCTTGAGTTTTTCTTGTGACATTAGCATGTGACACACATTGAATCTCAAAAAGTCCTAGAACTATCCCGATTATTGTGAACTTCATTAAATTCAAATCTTGGACTATTGATGTTGCTCAATCACTTGTAACATGATGATGTTTAATGCAATCATAATCCATTTTTCATTTGAAACACTTATGGAGACTTGAACCTTGTCAGATTTTGAGCCGTCCTCCAATTTTGAGCATTACATACACTACTTTTCTCTTGTCAAAAAGCGTTTGAAAGTTGTAGATAATCTCATCCTCTTGTTTTGATCATGCATTAGAGGACAGTCATGTGGATTTCAAAACTTTTGATTGCTTGTCATCACATTGGAGAACAATGAATCGTAATACACTGAGGAAATTATTTTAGGTCATATCTGTCACCATCTTCTCCCGCCTCTTCCGCATACACCACCTTCACACTATCCCATCACTCCACACTTTCCCCATTTCTTGTGTTTAGAATATGTTCTCGGAAAGTTGTTTGCATGAGGTTGTGTGTTTAAAAAAGCCAAAGGGATTGAGTCGTGATCATTTGGGAGAGTACTAGAAGAAGAAAAGAAAGAAAAAGTGCAAAAGAAATAAGAGCTTCATGAAAGGTTAAAAAAAGGAAAAGAAAAGAAAGAAAAAGTGCAAAAGAAATAAGAGCTTCATGAGAAAGGTACTTCTTCATTGTACCTTATTGAAATTAATCATTTCCGATTAATCCCTAGTATTGTGAGCCCTTGAGCAATCCCTTAAGTCCGAGATTATTCCCAAAACACTTCTCGACCCCATGTCTGACATCTTATCACCCCGTTCCACTTTTTGACCTTACCTAGTCCTAATTGATCCTCGGATATTACGATTCAGAGTTTGAGACGAGTTTGACAAGCAGTTAGAGTTTACTTCACCACCTCCAATGCATGGCATCTTTCATGAGATTTGTTTTACCCATTTTTGTACAAAGAATAATGTTTTTCACACTTGACATGTGTGCGACTTTGCTTTCCATTTTTCATTACTCTTTGCCCGTATGTCATGAGTGCATTACCCATTTCGTGAGATTCATTTATGAGGATATTACCGGTGAGAATTGTGTTGAAGCGCTGTTTCGATTGACGTTCAGATTATGAATGCATTGCACCGTACCAATACTTGTGGCCATGCAACCTTTACCACGCATGTCTGAGAGATGGAATAAATGAAGTTTTTCTAATAATCTTGATAGTTTGTGGACTTGTGGGAGCTTGTGGGAACTTTGCTAAGAACCATTGAAAATCTCCTGGCTATGCTGTATTTTGTGCACTTTGAGTTATCCATAACTATCTTGAGGAAGCTTATGTTTGTGCGTATCATTCTGAGGACTCTCGGAGACAAACCCCCCCCCCCCCCCCCCCCCCTCCCCCCAGGGATAACCTAGAGGTTTAACGGCTTGTTGCAATGGCTCAATGCAACTGTGCTCCCCACGAAAGCGGTTTATCTTTACTATTTTTAAATAAAGTGTTTGAATAATGTTCTTAGAGCTGTCTTTTCTCTGCTTAATTGCTAGAGACTAGCAATGTGCTAGTAGGGGGGTGTGATTTATCATATATTTTGCATGAGTATAGCTTTATAATTGTGCAAAATGCCATTTCTGAAGCTTCTAAGTACATTATTTACGTGTATTTCTTGCATAACCCTCATTTCCACTATTTACATCTTTTACATGGGTTATATTAGTGTTTTGTAGGTCTTTTTGGCAATCCAAGTTAGGAGGCAAAGTCTCGGTTGAAGATCACTTCCTTTGTGGCCACTTCATGCTCACTTTTAAACCAAGACCACATGTGTGGAGGTTGTTCTTAACTTGATAAAGCTAGTCCTACGAGTCTTCTTTGTGTGGCCACGAATTTCATCTCAATTGAAGGTCGCAGTGAGAAGTTATGGCAATTTTAGTGGTCAGTGTGCATACTAGATAAGAAGCTTTGAAGATTCAATGTAGAGGGGCATTCGACCGGTCCAATGGGCCTACTAGACTGGTCGAATGACCCTGTTTCTTCACCCTTTGTTTTACACGTTTGCTACTCTGAAGGCTTTGTATAAATACCCCATTATAACTCGAATTTAAGGGTCTTGACCTAATCTTAGAGCAGCTTAGATACTCCCTCTTTAACCCTCTTGTATTTCTCTAGGTTTTCTTGTTTATTTGTTCAAAAATTAGTTTAGGTTTAAAGTTTGAAAGTAAGATTGTGAGATATTCTTGAAATTTCAAGCTTGGTTACTTTGTTGGAGCATTTATTAGAGTATTTATTGAAGTTTTTGTTGGATTCTCTCTCTCTTTAAGTAGATGCTTGCATTAATGGTGATGTCTTTCTACTCCTTTGATGTTTATATTAATGTTAGCATAGTGAAATCCATGTGTAGCTAGTTTTCTAGGTTAGGGGTCATGAACCCACCTATAGATCTTTGTGTTTGTTGAAAGTCTAAAGGGTTTGAATCTTCCTAAGTGATTGAAGAGTGTTGGGTTTATAATATGCTTGTTTCTTTACCTCCATTGTCATGCAATGGGGGTTATTGAATCTATATTACCAATCCAACATTTGCCCTTAGTTCCTTTAAGCTTTCATCTTTCTGTTTACACCCTAAATTAGGGTTTCCCAAGGCACGTGACGGTCATGTAGATTCAGGACGTCATCACTGGACCACATAGGCAGATGAACATATGATAAGGATGATAACGCAAAAAAGACCGTTATCTAATCTAGCTACTAGTAATGAGGGTATCTTTCAGATGAGGATATCGGTATCCAGACCGAGAACATGATTGACATCGGTGTCAATATCGATTAAAGGATGATAAAAGACAAGTACTCTAGTTTAACAAGTGACTAGTGAGAGTAGCATCAGCAATAGCCTTAACATCGGTCATATTTGACCGACCATGCACATATTTATAACAATTGAGCCCTAATGTCGGCGATAGCAACGCAACTATAGTCAAAATATCGGTCTCAATAAACAAGACCGATATAAGAAAAGAACAGGGACACCTCGGCGTTAACAAGGCCGATGATCTTTTCTACAGATCCTGTGGGGCTAACAGCAGCCATGCAAAGGAAGATGATATCGGGCTTAGGAAGTGAGCAGTCCATAGAATCAGTAAAGCATAGGGATAAACATCGGTGTAGAAGGACCGAGAGACACAAGTAGGCTTCCTACTAAATAGAAGGCCGATCAATATCACCAGCAGAGATTAAGCTACACAGAGAGACACAATTGGGCATAAAGTCACTCAGAAAGTAGACAGTTAAGCAGGAATGAGAACGTGGTCTTCAGAACATGCTGAGTTGGAAGGAAAGGTAGTTACTTGAAAAGGGAACGTGGCAGAAGTGGGAATATCACACAAATCATGGAAGTTGATCATGGGACATAGTGGGAGCATAAACTGATACATGCCTAGAAATCAGGGGCCAAGTATCCCACTACCCCATGATCTCCACTAACATGAGCGGTTGTGCAAACAATTCTATAAATAGGGCATGTGGTGCAACATTAGAAAGGGGCTAACACACACGCCACTTCTGCTCTCAGCAGATTTTTAGTATCTCCTCATAACAATTCCTTTTGTTCTTGAGTGATTTTGAGTGATCCGTGAGTCCTTGTTCTTGAGTGCTCGGTACTTTTTTTTTCCTCTGTGAATATTTGTAATCACCACTTTTCAATCAATGGAGAAGATGTTGTCTATGGAGGTATGCTAAATCGTTGTATTTAGTTTCCCTTTTTACAGTTTCCATTTGTTTCCATTTGTAATTTCTTACTTGCATCAGAGTAGAGAAAGCCCACATTGTTATTTTATGGTTAATTGTTAAATAACAAATCGCTTGATTAGAAGTCAGATTAGGTAATCACACCACATTGAGTCCAAACGGACTCTGGCACGCCCAACGCATACCACACCAGAGATTTATTACAAACAATTTTTGGCATGCCCGGTGGGACCTCGTGTCAAATGGCCGCAAAAGGAACACGATCTAAAGGGATTTCCCAAGAGGCAGGCTCACGTGAACCTCTCTTAGACCCTATCATAGAGCCCGTCATTGAACCTGTCATAGATCCGGTCATTAGTTCGGTAGCAAGTCAGGCTGACTTGTCTAACATGAGTAACCACTTAATGGGGATGTTCAACCAAAGATTGGCTGAGGTGTCCATTAAGCAAGACCAAACCTTTACCCAAGTGAGTAAAATGCTTCGAGAAATGAGAAAGTGGAAGGAGCACCAAGCGGATGAGCCTCCACAGCTCTCTATCCCACCAACTTCCCTTTCTCGGGTTGGGTTGGGGGCAAGCCCGAATGCACCTTCTTCCTCCCAGACTGAAAAATATGTTACACCGCCAAGAAGGGATGGCAAAGAAATTTTAGGCGAGACTGGAAACCCACCTCGGGTAGTGGTTCGACCAAGTGTCACCATTAGGGAACCCAACGTCGGTCTAAACGGGCAGGATTCAGACCGACTTTGGGGAAGAGTCAACCCATTGTTCGGAGACAATATAGTCACCGAAGATGAACAAATGTGGAATGACAGAATCAGACTAGAACATGAGCCCGGCATTAAAAGGGCTAATCCAGCCCAAACGATGAGAATTGATCGAGAACAGATCGCCGAAGTCATTAATCAAGACTTTGGCAGCCTTCTTCGAAGGACTCAGCGGCCCATGTATAGGAGGCCGTATAGTGATGCTATTGAGAGATTGCCTCTTCCACGAGGATACAAGGTGCCCAATTTCACAATGTTCTCTGGTGAAGGAGATCAATCGACCGTGGAACATATCGGTCGTTTCCTGCTTCAAAGCGGAGAAGTGAGTCACCAAGGGGATATGCTACTTAAGCTGTTCCCCAACTCCTTGACCGGGGTGGCTTTCAGTTGGTATATCAATCTACCTCCAAACTCCTTCCACACTTGGAACCAAATGGAGGAAGCTTTCCACGCTAAGTTTTATCGAACAGAGCCCGAAGTCTCCATGGCCGATTTGACAAGGTTGTATCAGCTACCAAGTGAATCAGCTGAAGCGTACATTGCTAGGTTCAAACGAGCTAAGCATCGCTGCAAAGTTATATTACCCGAGGAAGAATTCGTTAATATAGCCCTTGGGGGACTCTCCTTCGAACTCCGAAAAAAGTTCGAGGGCATAGGTTTCCGCGATCTCTTCAAGCTGGCAACTAGAGCAGCCCGATATGAGCGTATGTTAGAGGAAGAGCAGGAAAGAAAAAATTCATCAAAGGGAACCTATTACCGGGATCCCAATTTTGACATTCATGCTACTGAATATGAAATCAATACCGAAGTGGACGTGGCCGAAATCGTTTCAAAACGGCCATATCTATGTCAGCCATTGCCTAAACCGACCGACGCGCAGTTGTCCTCGGTTAAAAAACAACCTTTCGAGGCCGGCAAACAATATTCATTTAATATTGTAATGGCTGATCAGATTTTTGACTTTATGATGGCCGATAGACAAATTCGGCTTCCACATGATGTTAAGTTGCCTTCGGCTAACGAGCTGAAAGGAAATGAGTACTGCAAATAGCACAACTCTTGGCGCCATACCACTAACAACTACTTGGTATTCCGAAATGTTTTGCAGGATATGATTGACAAGGGAAACCTGAAGTTTGCCGAGAAGGAGAAAGAGGTGATGGGAGTCGATGGCAACCCATTCCCAGAAATAATGGGGGCAAACATGGTGACTCCTGATTTCACCATCTTACGGAGACCAAAGGAAAAGATCGACCTCAAAGGAGTCAACGTTGCTGAGTCAAGCACGAAACCGAAGGAAGGGAAATCAGGAACGAGACTGGTATCTAGTGTGGTGGCAGACAAGGTTGCTCCCGAAGCAAATAATGGCCCAACGTTACAATGGATGGTTGATCTGATCAATCAAGGATTGTGTCCAAAATGCAAGGTTGAGGTAACTAAACAGGATTACCACAGGAGGCCCGGCTTTCGGAAGAATGAACAATATCTGAAGGAATCAAGGCAGGCGGATAGGGATGTGAGACGGAAGATCTACCAATGTCAAGACCGATCTCCACGAATGATCGTGCCACCGCGAACTGAAGTAAACCGATGGACAAAAGTGGAGCACCCCAAGTTCCCAGACCGTGCATATTTCAGTAAGACCCAGAAAAGAAGAATGCAGCAGTTGCGGCAAGAAGCTCGAGATTGGGAAGCTAAATACCAATTAGAGAAGAGGCGAGCAGATCAACAAAAGGACAGGATGCCAAGGGTGATTTCAAGTCGTAAGGGAAAGGAGAAGATGGAAGTTGAAGACCGAGAGGTAAGGCCTCTGAAGCTAGACACATCAATTCCGGAAACAAACGGATCAGACTTAGAAATGTCCGATATCGGGTTAGACTACGAAGAATCATCGGAGAGGTTTATCCAGTTCGGAAGCATTCCAAAAGACTTGTCGGTTAATATGGTATATACTTTGCCGATGTCGTTCGGAGCGAAGCCAGAGCAGAAAAGGAAAATGGAAGATCTGCATAAAGACGAGGTTCCATCAACGCCCGTGTTTATTAACCAAGAAGTGAAAACAGAGAAGTCAAGGGTCTCGGTCATAAGGCCGAAGACTGAAGATGAAGTAAAGAAGCCTGCGAAGGTGGTCTTTAAGAGCCAGCAGAAGGAATGTCACAACAACTCAAGCCGTTATACATTAATGCGGCCATTGATGGAGTGACGTATTCAAGGGTGCTTATCGATAACGGAGCAGCGGTAAACATCCTACCATCCATTATGTTGTTGAAGTTACAATGAGATGAGAAGGAATTAATCCCAACTGAACTCACAGTTTGTGGGTTCACAGGGACCCCAGCAAAAACCAAAGGAATCCTCCCAGTAGAGCTCACCGTGGGAAAGAAAACCACCATGACAGCCTTCTTCGTGGTGGACTCAGGAGCATCATACAATGCTTTGCTGGGGAGGGATTGGATTCACACTAGTTGGTGTATTCCATCGACCTTGCACCAATTCCTGATTTTCTGGAATGGTGATGAGGTGGAGGTAGTTTGGGCTGATCACAAGCCTTTCGTTGCTAGAGTCCATTGCTCGGAAGCTGTCTTATATGAGGACGATATCGGTCCCGTTAAATTCATCAGAACAGATAAGAACGGAAGTCGGCCACAATGGTGAAGGATCAGAAGAATCAATTAATTCAGGTGTACAAGCAACTCGAACGGCCCTCAATCGTGATTACGCCGATCGAGGATGATAAAGAACTTGACATACCCGATGGACCAGAGCCCATCATCAACGAAGTGTAGAAAAGCACTGGCCGTGCAGGCCAGTGTAGCCAGAATTCAAGCATTTCTGGCAGATAAACAAGCACAAATATCATCGGCAGACGTTGCCGATATCCTAGAAAACCAAGAAGTTCTGGGAGATTGCATCAACCTTGAAGAATTGGCATCGGCCCCGGCAAAACTCGATGATTTGAAGGCCGAGGTACAAGACCCTCTCCTTGAGGTTAATCTGGGGGCAAGTGGGGAATACCAGCCAACTTTCGTAAACCAATTACTAGAGCCCGACTTTCAAGCATCATTGATTTCTTTGCTAAAAGAATTCAAAGATTGTTTCGCTTGGGATTATCATCAAATGCCGGGCCTGGCAAGGGGACTTGTGGAACATCAGTTACCGATTAAAGAGGGATGCAGGTCGTTCAAGCAATTACCCAGGAGGATGTCCCCTGAGGTGATTCTAAAAGTCAAAGAGGAAATAGAGCGGTTGCTGAAGGCTGGCTTTATCAGAACCACAAGGTATGTAGATTGGATTTCAAACATCGTACCTGTGGTCAAGAAAAACGGCAAAATAAGGGTCTGTATAGATTTTAGAAATCTAAACATGGCAACGCCAAAGGATGAATACCCGATGCCGATAGCCGATCAACTTATTAACGCCGCGGCCAAACACAAGATTTTATCCTTTATGGATGGGCACTCGGGCTATAATTAGATACTTATAGCTGAAGAGGATGTCCCAAAAACTGCCTTCAGATGTCCAGGAGCGATTGGGACATTCGAATGGGTTGTAATGCCTTTTGGATTGAAGAACGCCGGAGCAACGTATCAGCGGGCTATGAACGCAATCTTCCATGATATGATTGGAAAAATCATGGAAGTATACATAGATGATGTTGTGAAAAAATCGGCTACACAAGCAAAGCACTTGGCCGATTTGAGGCGATCCTTCGAAAGGATGAGATTCCATGGGTTGAAAATGAATCCACTGAAGTGTGCCTTCGGAGTATCGGCAGAAAACTTCCTCGGATTTCTAGTACACCAAAGGGGGATTGAGATCGACAAGAACAAAGTTCGATCTATTCAATCAGCGGAGGCCCCGCGTAATAAAAAGGAGCTACAAAGGCTCCTCGGGTAGATCAATTTCTTGCAGAGATTCATCTCGAACTGTGCGGGTCGGACACACGTTTGGTCCCCGTTACTTAAGCTAAGGGCCGAAGAAGAATTCAAATGGGAGGCTCAACATCAACAAGCCTTTGAGGCCATCAAGCGATATTTATCGGAACCACCGGTAATCATGCCTCCGAGAAAGAAAAGGCCGTTAAAGCTGTATTTATCGGCCTCAGATGAATCAATAGCTTGTATGCTGGCACAGGATAACGAGTGGGGAAAGGAACAGGCAGTATACTATCTAAGTAGAGTACTTACAAATGTCGAGCGTAGATATACGCCGATAGAGAAATTATGTTTAGCATTGTACTTTGCTTCCCAAAAATTAAGGGTATATATGCTCCCTGTGTTAGTTTACTTGATCTGTCAAACTGATGTCATTAAATACATGCTGTCAAGACCAATAATGCGTGGACGTGTAGGAAAGTGGACTCTGGCAATGATGGAGTTCACATTTCAATACGTTCCACAGAGATCGGTAAAAGGCCAAGCCCTTGCCGATTTCTTGGCCGATCATCCTTGTCTGGATGTCGGCCCGGAATTAAATGAAGCTATTGATTATACTCTATTGTCTACAATCTCGTTGACCCCATGGACGATAATATTTGACGGATCCAAAAATGCTGACGGAGCTGGGGCGGGGATAATTGTGATATCTTCGAGAAAGAGAAAGACCGTTTTTTCATTCAAATTAGAATTTGAATGTTCTAGTAATCAGGCTGAGTACGAAGCATTAATCATCGGCCTAGAGATCATGGTCGAGTTAGATATATCGGCAATTCATATTATTGGCGATTCAAACCTCGTTATAAATCAGCTCAGTGGAGAATATCGGTGCAAGAGTTGGGAATTGTTGCCCTTCAACTCTATCGCTCTCCAATTGTTGCATGAGTTCGACGACATCAGGGTACAGCATGTTGCTCGGGCTTATAATTCCGAGGCTGATAATTTTGCACAGGTCGCGTCAGGAACTAAACTGGATGTGACCGATAGTGAAAAATTAATTAGAGTGCAAAGAAGAATATTGCCATCAGTAAGACAGCGAGAGATGGCAGCAGAAGCATTCTCAGTAGTCATGGATGATCAGGACTGGAGAGTCCCGATAACCAGGTGCCTCTTGTATCCAAGCGGAGAGGCCTAGAGGAAAACAAAGCTGTCCTCGGTCAATTACGTCCTACTTGATGGGGAATTGTTTAAGAAAAGCTTCAAGGATGATGTCTTACTGAGATGCTTAGACAAACTTGAGGCCATGAAAGTAATGGCAGAAGTACACGAAGGAATCTGTGGTGCACACCAGGCTGGTACGAAAATGAAATGGCTTCTTAGGAGATATAATTACTATTGGCCAAGCATGCTAAAAGATTGCATTGACTATGCCAAAGGATGCCAAGCATGCCAAAAACACGGGCCAATCCAGCGAGTACCAGCCACAGAGATGCAGGTGATTGTCAGGCCATGGCCATTTCGGGGTTGGGCCATGGACTTAATTGGAAAGATATATCCACCGTCATCGGGCCAACACTGTTTCATTGTGGTGGCCACCGATTACTTTACCAAATGGGTAGAGACAGTACCAGCAAAATCGGTAAACCAAGCATATGTCATTAAATTCATTAATGAACATATAATTCACCGATTCGGACTTCCCGAAACGAGTACAGCAGATCAAGGATCGGTCTTCACTGGGGATGAAGTTAAGGCATTCACTGAAAGCCGGGGAATCAAAATCCTTAATTCAACTCCGTATTTTGCTCAAGGAAATGGACAGGCCGAATCGTCAAATAAAACAATCAAAGGGATAATTGAGAAGACGGTGGAAGACAACCCTAGGGTGTGGCATGATCTATTATCAGAGGCGTTATGGGCATATCGGACTTCTAAAAGAGCGTCCACAAACATCACCCCATTCATGCTTACGTACGGTCATGACGCAATGCTGCCAATGGAAGTAACCGTACGGTCAACAAGACGAGCATTCCAACTCGGCCTTGATTCAGCTGATTACACTGAGGCAATGATAGCCGAGTTGGAAGAACTGGATGATGTTCGTCTTAAAGCATTGGATTGTATCAAGGCACAGAAGAATAGGGTTACTCGGGCGTACAACAAGAGGGTTAAACATAAATCATTTGGTGAAGGAGACCTAGTGTGGAAAGCTGTGTTACCGCTGGGTGAAAAAGATGCCCGATATGGAAAATGGTCAGCTAAATGAGAAGGACTATTCCAGGTGATATCGGTCATTACGGGAGGTGCATATCGGTTAATGGACTTAGATGGCGAGATGCATGCGAGACCGATAAATGGAAAATACTTGAAGCAATATGTACCATCCCTTTGGGAGTCAGTAAGAATAGATGAATGAAGAAATAGATGGAAATTTTCATTTTCATTAATGATCAAAAAGTGTACATAGCACTAGCCGTTAATTCTTAAAACGGCCACACAAAAAAAAGAAAAAAAAAAAAAAATTTTTTTTTTACATTATTTCTTAGCAAATCTCAATCTAAGTTCTTCCCAAGCCCGATCCAGGTATTCCAACTCCTTTTCTGCGGTAGCCTTGTCAGCTTCCCACCTGCTTGCAGCCGCTGCAGTTTCGGTCAAAGCATCTACATGTTCCTGCGCGTTGCGCCCAACATCGAGAATGGCTTTCTCAGAAAGCGCAAGGCCTGCATTAGTATTGGTTAACTCGGTCTGGAGCTTTGCCATCTCGGCCTCGATTCTAGCCTTCTCCTGAACAAGGCGCTCCTTCATAGCCTTGGATGCTTCAAACTGCTGCTTGCAAGCACCCAGACGCTCGACTCGGGCTTTACGTTCCCTGGACTTCTCTTCGATTCCAGAAATAAGCTTGGTGGTAGACCGATGACGGTTCAGATAGTCTGGCAGCCTTACTTGCAGATCCCGGAGATCGACCTTCATTTCCTCAGAGATATCAAGCCAGGAAAGCAAGAGGCCCATGGCCGAGTGAAATTCATCAAAGTCTGGGAGCTGGGAGAGTTTGCGTTGAACCGTAGTTCGAAACCACTCCTCAGCCCGTTGGTACTCAGTAAAGGAAGGACCAACAATAGCCTGAGCAACGACAGGTTCGCCTTGTAGGAATTGTTCAGGATTAAGCAGAGCAAAGAAGGCTTCAACTGAGGAGACCGAGCTGAAGTCCGGGATGGGAAGAGAGCTAGAAACCTACAAAAGGAAGTACATTAAGCACAAAGTACAATGAAGAAGCAGACAACGCTAAGTACAGAGGCAATAAATTACCGGGACCGAGGGAGAGCTGGTCGAGGAAGTCGCCGGTGGAGGGGGTGGTACAGCGGGTGCTTACACTTGTGCCGGTGGCAAGGCCGATGTCTCGGTATGAGAAACATCGGTGGAAGGAGTCTGATCGGGGACGGATTGCTCACACACGACCTCAGTATCCTGAGGGGTTCCAGGATCGCTGAGATCGATGGGATCATTGCGATCCGATCCAGAGGGTCTCTCATCTTCGGTAGTTCCCAAGGTGTCACCAGCGCCAGTACTATCAGTGGCGGGCGACAATACCTCAGCCCCACCAAGAAGGGTGGCCTGCCTGGCCTCATCCAGTCCTCTCAACCGTTGTAGCTCGGCCATCAGCTGATCATAGGTCATCTGAGGGGCGGTGTCCGCTGGTACAGCTGGGGAGGATGTTGGAGTTGGAGGTTTCAGAGGAGACTTTGGAGGTGGAGGCATCTTAGCCCGAGAAGTTGGAGGCTTCATCGGCGCCTGGCCAGTCTTCTTGGCAGCAGCACCGCCGGCCCCCTAATATCAAAACAGGTGTCAGTCAGCCTCAATTTTACACAGTTAAGAGCAAAGCAAAGACGGGAAATTTGATACCTTGGCTGATTTGATGGTGGCTGTGGCAATGTTACGACGTTGACGAGTGGAAAGAGGGATATCCTCATCCGACTCAATATCGGTCGTGCCAGATGGGTTCTCTCTAGGAAGAGCCTCTGAACAAGAATAGAGATAAAATCAGTTAGAGAAAGGAAAGGTTCAATTGAAACAAAAGGGGAAAAATACCTAAAACTGGTGCTCCAGTTTCTACAACCCTTATGGCCGATGAACGATCGACCGCGCCAAGATCATGCCATCCGGTATAAGTAACTTTCTCCCAAGGTTCCATCATTGACGAGGCCTGCTTATCCACCATCGGAATGGCAATTGCAAAATCGGCCTCGGGTAAGGGAGGCGGACGACATTCAAAGGGCTTGAGGAACTGCTCGAAGGACATGACGGATGAATAGTCAACCGTCTGAAGGTACTTTTTGTACGCCCTTGCTATTTTCTCCTTATGTTCCCTCTCAAGCGCCCTCAAATGCCACTTCATATCGGAAAGCATGATCTCGGGGTGTCGGGGATCAAATTTGAATTTAAAGAACTTCTCAAATGCAAGAACGACGTGATATGGAGTTTTACCTTTGGAGGTAGTAGCTTTCCTTTTTTGACCTGCAACCTGAACTATAGAAGGGTTAGACGAACGAGGTGGTTTCTCGGCAACAGGTGGAGAAATACGAGCAAGTATAGAGAAAACGGGCTCAGAACGTAAGCCCGATAGAACTTTGGACCACCAAGTTTCAAACTCGGTGGATGTTGAAGGAAGCTCTTCAAATGGAAAAAATTCCAATCCTGCTTTGGCCGATCTACTGAAGGAACGACACTTCTTGACCTTCGCCAGGTCAGAAAAAAGAGACCGTCCCGCCATTGAACGGTTGAATGTTCGGAATGGAGGAATGGGGATTAGTTGTTTCAGCCCAAATTGGCGGGCTAGAGCGGGAGCATTATAGTACTCCACCCCACATTTATTGTTGTGGTTGGGTAAGACAGGGCTGTACAAGAGATCTCGGCCAACTAAAAAGGTGGTCCAGATCTCCTCATGATTTTCTTTCCCGGCTTCAGGAGCTTGACCCGGACCATAAAGAAGCCATCTCGGGCAACGAAGACGAGGATGGAAGGGGAGAAATTGTTGGGGCGATCGGTTCCCCATGAGTTCATAAAAGAAAGAGAAAAGATGATCAAAAGAAAGGCCCTTCGGGCCAAATCCAGCAAAATGAAAGGCAAATGCGGAAGAGCCCTCGGGAAGAGTAGTAGGGTCAAAGGTATCAACTAAACATTTCTCGGGGAAGTAGGATTGTAGCCAACATTGGAGGAGCCAAAGGGCTCCTCCCGAGTCTTTAAAATTGGAAAAAATGAACTCAAGAATACCACGATATAAGTGGGAAAGAATAAGAGGAGCAAGTGCAAGTTTGGTGCCCGAGGCAAGAGCAAGGGCGATATGGGTATACTCTTTGGTTACGCCATATGAGGCCGAGCAAAAAATAAATCGGTTCAACCAGAAGATCAGGAAGGCAACATTTTCTTGATCAGTGACCTCCCCTTGTCCCATACTGGCCGAAATAAAAGGACCAAAGCCAGTAATTACACGAGAACCCTTGCCCGATGTGGTCCTAGGGTATTCAAACTCAAGTACAGACGAAAGGTTAGGAGTAATTTCCTCACCATGGGCAGGAAGACCGATGAGGAAACAAACGTCTTGGATTGTTAGGCTCATAAGGCCGCAACAGAAGAAAAAGGCGTTGGTCGAGGTCGACCAGAAGAAGAGAGAAGAAAAGAAGAGAGGCTTATGAAGGTAAAATCTCTCTCGACTAAGCATAATGGCATCATAGATGTCAAGAGCCTTCCACAGGTCCTTTTTCACCTCCGCCACTCGGTCTACCCAGGAGATCCAATCAGGAGAAGGAATAGGCCAATTTCGTAAGGGATTAGAAGGGACATACTGGGAACCCCAATCAAAGGAGGGGGATTGATAAAGTAGTTCTTTGTCTTCCACAATCAGAGGGAAGTAGGGATCTAAAGAAGATGGGGGAAAAGAATCAAATGAAGGACCAAGGCCTATTGAAGAACTTGGAGGAAAAGGAGTCAATACCTGAGTGTTGATTAACCCAGGGATGGTCTCAAGGGCCTGCTTAACGGCTGTAGCATTTGTTTTCACCGTCGGCACAGATTCAGTAGGAGTAGGAGAAGACGAAGTAGCACCGGCGGTATGGGAGGCACCAGTTGCAGAGGAAGAAGCCATGGAAAATATGAAGGAAAGAAAATTTTCTGGGAAAATATTAAGGAGAGAAAGTAAGCATGAAAAATGAAAAGGGTGATAATAGTTTATATAGAAAGAAGAAGGGGGTCATTATGATTTGGGAACGGTTTTCCAAGAGGTATGCCTCGATTCTGGAAACGAGGCAGGAAGATCAATTGGGGGGATGCCACGTGGAACCGTACGCCGCCAATTTTCAGTTGGTATTTAAATTTGAATTCAAAACGTCTCATCAAACTGATGAAGCCACGTTTGACAAGACATTTTGGGGGCATTGTTTACACCCTAAATTAGGGTTTCCCAAGGCACGTGACGGTCATGTAGATTCAGGACGTCATCACTGGACCACATAGGCAGATGAACAGGTGATAAGGATGATGACGCAAAAAAGATCGTTATCTAATCTAGCTACTAGTAATGAGGGTATCTTTCAGATGAGGATATCGGTATCCAGACCGAGAACATGATTGACATCGGTGTCAATACCGATTAAAGGATGATAAAAGACAAGTACTCTAGTTTAACAAGTGACTAGTGAGAGTAGCATCAGCAATAGCCTTAACATCGGTCATATTTGACCGACCATGCACATATTTATAACAATTGAGCCCTAATGTCGGCGATAGCAATGCAGCTATAGTCAAAATATCGATCTCAATAAACAAGACCGATATAAGAAAAGAACAGGGACACCTCGGCGTTAACAAGGCCGATGATCTTTTCTACAGATCCTGCGGGGCTAACAGCAGCCATGCAAAGGAAGATGATATCGGGCTTAGGAAGTGAGCAGTCCATAGAATTAGTAAAGGATAGGGACAAACATCGGTGTAGAAGGACCGAGAGACACAAGTAGGCTTCCTACTAAATAGAAGGCCGATCAATATCACCAGCAGAGATTAAGCTACACAGAGAGACACAATTGGGCAAAAAGTCACTCAGAAAGTAGACAGTTAAGCAGGAATGAGAACGTGGTCTTCAGAACATGATGAGTTGGAAGGAAAGGTAGTTACTTGAAAAGGGAACGTGGCAGAAGTGGGAATATCACACAAATCATGGAAGTTGATCATGGGACATAGTGGGAGCATAAACTGATACATGCCTAGAAATCAGGGGCCAAGTATCCCACTACCCCATGATCTCCACTAACATGAGCGGTTGTGCAAACAAGTCTATAAATAGGGCATGTGGTGCAACATTAGAAAGGGGCTAACACACACGCCACTTCTGCTCTCAGCAGATTTTTAGTATCTCCTCATAACAATTCCTTTTGTTCTTGAGTGATTTTGAGTGATCCGTGAGTCCTTGTTCTTGAGTGCTCGGTACTTTTTTTTTTCCTCTGTGAATATTTGTAATCACCACTTTTCAATCAATGGAGAAGATGTTGTCTATGGAGGTATGCTAAATCGTTGTATTTAGTTTCCCTTTTTACAGTTTCCATTTGTTTCCATTTGTTTCCATTTGTAATTTCTTACTTGCATCAGAGTAGAGAAAGCCCACATTGTTATTTTATGGTTAATTGTTAAATAACAAATCGCTTGATTAGAAGTCAGATTAGGTAATCACACCACTTTGAGTCCAAACGGACTCTGGCACGCCCAACGCACACCACACCAGAGATTTATTACAAACACTTTCATTGTGGGGTTGATAACCCACATGTTTGATTGTTAGCCTCCGATGAACTTTGTTCACTTAAGAAGGCCCTTTCAAGTCCCTAAGGCTTATCCTTGTGTGACCCAAGGTTGGTAACATGACCCCTGGCCCTTTCTCCTTTTGTTAAATCAATTTGTCAATGTAGCTTGTTTATAGTAGTTAATTTAACCATTTTTTAAACTAGTTAAATCAATTCTAGTCTTATAGTTTGACACCCTCAACTCAACCATCTTTTCTTTCTTTTTGGTTACGAAAGTAGTGTATTTAAGTCTTAAAACTATAATCTTCTGGTCTAGTCCCCATGGAAATTGACCTCGTACCTACTTTAGTATTACTTATTATGATTGATTTGCACTTGAATCATACATATCCCGAGAGTGAACACCCATCTTTGCCCATAGTCTTCCAATAGCATGTTTAACAAAGGAATACGGGAGACGTTTGCCAATAAAGGAACCCACCAGGGTATTATCCAAGTTTCTAGCTCCAACAGAGGAGAAATCACTTGAGACCTTAAGAACCTTCCTGTCTGCATCTATTTGAGGTTTAATATACTCAAGTTTGAAATTAGGAGTAGTGTTGCCTTTAACTAAGGATGCCCAGCTAGGATTAGGAGGTTTGTCAACTATTCCTATTCCAGCATTGACCATCAATTGTAAAGGATTCCCAAAAGGTAAAGTAAAAGGTCCTATAGCTTTACTATTGGAATGATGGCCTCCAGCAATAGGTATAATATTTTTATCCTTCTCAGTCTTTTTAATGCGCTTCACGTGATCACCATGGGGAGACAAGGCATCGAAAATCCCAGGACTTGTACCAGCAGGTTGATAGATAGCTTTTGAGTCTGCTTTTCCCACTTGACACCCAATTTCTTGACCATTAGGTAGGCAATGGCGCCCACTTCGGTACGTTTGGCCGGTTTGTGTGTATATACACCCAAACCTATCTCATCCGTTGGATGAGAGGTTCCCCTCATCTTAACCGTCCACGTGTGAAATCCAAAACCACAGTGGTTTTCTTCGGACGTAACACACTCTCTCTCCCCCATTTTTCTCACCCAGTAGCCAGCTCTGGCCCTCTCTCTCTCTTCCCTCCCACCCAACTCCATCCTCTCTATTCCCTCCCATTTTCTCATTTCAAACCAAGCACACCATTCCTCCTATGATCTGATCCCCTCAACTGGAGGATACTCTCTCTCTCTTCCCTCCCTCCATAGTCTCCCCTCTGTAGTCTCTCTCTCAGTCTGATCTGTGTGTACAGAGGCGACGACAAAGGACTACGAAATACGAAAGACGGCGATGAGGCCGGCGGAACTACGACCAACAAGCGACTGACGACGACGGCGGACAAACAATGACGGTAAACCCTAATTTAACCTAATTTGTATATATATTTCCCTAAATATACAAAGAAAAACCCTAAATAGAAAGTGTGAATGTTCCTTTTTCCCTTGAAAATGAGATTTTGGTTTGGTTTGTTTCCCTGCAAATCAACAACGAAGGAATTTTTTCCCCTGCAAACACAGAGAATATTTGATGAACTTAAACATTTGTGTCATCACTGTTGTTCTTTGCTGACGAAGTGTTCTTCCATTATAAGAAATCATTGTTCTATTACGAGAGATTGTTGTTCAATGATTAGAGATTGTTGTTCTATTATGACAAATTATTGTTCCATTATGAGAAATGTTGTTCGATGATTAGCATTTTTCCCTTCAATAATTGTCGTTCCATTTTTAGCATTTATTGTTCCATTATCAAAAATTATTGTTCCATTATGAGATTATTGTTTCATTATCAGAAATTGTTGTTTTTCATTATCAGAAATTGTTCTTCCATGAATAAAGTTTGTTTTTCCATGATGTGCAATTGTTGTTCTTTTGCCATGAATTGTTGTTCCAATGTCAAGTATTGTGATTCCATTATGATCAATTATTGGATATTAATATATTTTTGGGTCATTCTTTTTTGAATTTTGTGCAGGATTTGAATTTTGATTTAACAAAATGGGGTATGTAGCTTACAAGATATTGTTTCAAATCCATATAGGTATTAACCTTATCGGTTTTTGACGTTCAAAAATCTGTTTCTGTTTCCAGGAAAAAGAAGGTTGGTCACAAGAAGGGTAAGTTAGCAAAGAAACCAATTCCAACAAAGATCCTAAGTGAAAAAGACGTGGAAGCGGCTGAAGTACCCTCTCTGACCACTGAAATTGTGTACTTTTTGTATTGGTAAGGCATACTAGATATATTGTTTAAGTGAGTTTCTATAATACAGTCATAAAAAAAAAGCATCTTTAAAAAATGTTTATTGTGTTTGTAGACAACAACGAACACTTGAATTGAAGAAGACTATGAAGATAACAACAGCGGTGAGATTTGAAAGGCTCCTCATACATAGCTCATACAGTTGAATTGAAGAATACTGTGAATGTTTTTGTTCTTTATTATTGTTTTAGTGAATGTTGAATTTTGTATGTACAGATTAAGCGTCAAATTGCTGCAGAATGGGAGGCGATGACTGAAGATCAGAAGCGTCCCTACGTGGAGAGGGCGAGAGAAAATAAGGAAGCTAACAACCAGAGGAAGAGGAAAAATCCCGTGGAGTCACCCCAAAAGACTAGGAAAAAATCCAAGGTAATAAGAAATTTCAAATCATTTTTAAAGTATATGGAAGAGGCAATTTGTAATTATTGACGACAAATGTTTCTATGATAAAAATAGATGGAAGAATATAGGATTAAGACACGCATATCCTTGCCTACTATTTTGGGCATTGTCAAGAACTTGACAAGTGATCAGGTCGAAGCCGTGAAAGACATCGGCTTTGGGGGACTTTTGAAGCTGAACTGCAATCACTTAGACCGCGATTTTTGTGGATGGCTTGTCAGAAATTTTGATCCAGACGAGTGTTGCTTAGATGTCCATGGAACAAAGCTGGGCATCTCGGTTGTAGATGTGGAGAGTTTGTTAGGTATTAGGTCAACTGGTAAGTTGCTTGATGAAGAATCATCAAAGGAGGACATATCTGAGTTGTGCCATGAATATGGATTTGTTGATGGTCAATTGAATGTCACGAGATTGAGGGAAGACCTAAGTTCTAAGGCCGATGCGGGTGACGAGTTCAGGGCCAGATTTGCATTATTGGCGCTGGGGTGCATGTGCTGCCCTGGCACCAGGGCTGGCATCAAGTCTACTTTGCTGCATTTTGTAAAGGATCCATCGTTGCTGGGGACATTTAATTGGGGAAGGTTGTTGTTAGATCGTCTCCAAACGGGTGTTCGGAATTTCAAGGAGAAGAACACCGGCGGAGGTTGTGTAGGAGGTTGTGTGTTCCTCCTAATGGTAATCACGCTTTGAATTATATTATTTTTGTTTTATTTAATGCATTAACATCTGTATTAGGATTGTAATCTCTATTTATCCAATTATAGATTTTCTACTTGGAAAATTTTGTTGTGGTTGGTGTTCCAATGCCCAAAAATCCCGACACCACTACCGACACTCTATCAACCCCTAAAGTTTGGTTATGGGGGAATGAGGAAGTAAAGGCTCGGGTTAGATTCATTAACAGCAAAGGCTTGGTAAAAAGAAAAAAGGTATTACCATTTAACATTGTTAATGATAAATGATTGTTGCTTCAATATTTCAACTAATGTTATTGTTGAATGATAGGTTGAATTGGTGTCTTGCAAACCAAGTGCGAAGGAGAAGGAGGTGGATGATGTATCAAAAACTTCAACGTCAGCAGATGATACTTGGTCGAGGTTTAATTTGATTGAAAAGGAGTTGGAAGAGGTGAAAGTTGTGCAAAGCAAATTGGCAACAACTATTGTGTATGAGCTGAATGCCTTTAAAGAAGAGATCCGATAAATGATACCAAATCTTGTTAGGCAAGCAGTGAAAGAGGAGTTGGGACAAGCTCAACAAATGAGGACAAATTTGGATAGCGAGATGGAGGCGGTAGTGCATAGTTGTGTCCGTGTGGATAGTCCGTCACATTTCAACGTGGATATTGACAAACCAAAGAGTCCAACAGTTGTGGATATTGATAATCCAAAGACCCCCGTCGGTGAAGAAATTGGCGATGAAGCAAAAAAGATGACGTAGTACGGGATGACTCAGTGGTTGTAATATCCAAGCCTCCTACTTCCGATGATTGGCTGAGAACACCATTCCCGGTAAAAAGAACCATGTCCGAGAATGGTTCATCTCCACATGGGAAAGCTGTATCAGACCAAGATAGAGAAGACAGTCCAGATACGGCAACGCAGGGACAGAAGGAGGGGAAGGTGGGAAATCCGATTGAAGTTCCTTCCGATAAATGTTCACCAAACCCGTTAACGAAAGTGGGCCTCCGAGACCAGACAGCGGGCTCATCCGATGATGCCCATTCTATTTGCCCTCAGATGAAAACTAGAGATCCATCCAAAAGGGAACCAAGCAAGTATTGCAAGTCTCCGTACTTCAATATTCAGAAAGTTGCATCAAATAAACCAAGTTTAACAACTACGGAGTTAAATAAACTTCTGGATCGGCAAGCACAGAAATTGGTAAGGGAAAACCCAATGTTACAGCTGAAGATTGTAGACTTTACTCCATTTGAAGAAAAGATAATAAAATTTGTTTTCGATACCGATCTCCCGATGAGGTACGTATGGGATATGGTAATGCGATCATTAGAATTGATAAGAAATGAGTATATATTTATGCATATAACTGTTTTTGAGTATTGAATGTAGTTATGTCGTTGTCCGTACAAATATGGACCATTCAGATCGAGGGAATCTGCACAGCTTGAAGGATGGGGAGTGGGTGAATAACATGGTATGAAAGCTGTATCTATATTTCAAGTACATTGATCATTTAAATGTCAATCATATAACAACTATAACTATTATAGGTAATAAACAGCATCTGTGGTAAGCTCACTTACCGACAAAAGAAGAAACACCCCGGTGATAAGCAAGAACTGTGGTACCTACCAACCTTCATAGCGGTAAAACCCCATTTTATTCAAGTGGTTAGATACGATTATTAAGTTTTTGTATTTGACTGTTTAAATTTGTGCATTTAGCAATTGTCAATATATGGAACCAGAGATGTTGGGACTGGGAAGCAATATTTTGGACTGGACAGATACACAGGTGATGTAAAGTGTGTGAAGAAGGTATTTCGGCCCGTGTCTGTTACATTTACAATGCAAGTACATATGAATTCAATGTGTTTGTGTATTTAATTGGAAATTGAAAACAGATTTATTGCCCGATCAATGAACACAACACACACTGGTATTGCATCATGATCGACATTGAGGAGAGGAAGGTAAACATACTAGACTCATTAACTGGCCCCGGACATAACAACGTGCGCAGGGAGAAAGCGAAAAAAGTGGTAAGGATATCTGTATGAAAAAAAACCTGAAATTATAAAATTATAATATCTGTATGAAAAAAAATTGGGTAAGGGGCACTACCCCCGAACCCTCGTGTATATTTGTGCCCATCTAAGATAAATTTTTCACTTTGCCCTAACAATGGAAGTCCTTGTATTTTGATCTAATTGTAGAAGAAGTGAGTGTAATTTACCCAAAATTCTACGTAAAACAATAAAGTTCAACTACATTATTATACGTGGATATTGACAGACTTATATATACTAAAAGATAAGTTGAGGGCCTAGTTATGAAAGCCTAAAATAGGGCCTAGTTCAGTTCATGTTCAAGTTCAATTTTTATATGGTTATTGTAATAACCTAATTTGGTGAGTGTATGTTTCTTACATAGTATTTCGTGCTCAATCTAATAAAAATCATCGAAATGTTTTTTTTTTTCCAAAATGATAAAACATATTACATTCTCAAGAACATATTACGCAAGGAAAGATCGTTCCTGGCGTTGCATTGGTCCTAACTAGTGTAGTCATATGGCGGCCACCCCGTTTAAACTTTGCAACCCTGAATATATGTCTCAACAATATTCAGAATGTCATAGGATTGGATGAGGAATGAATATTCAGTGCTCTTGTGTTTCGTTCTTATGTTGTTTATGTGTTTGTTTAGTTAAAATTATGTCCTTGTGTTCCGTGGAAATCACATGTTGTTCTATGCATCGTCAAATGTTGTTCTATGAATCGTAAAATGTTGTTCTATGGTAATAAAATGTTGTTCCATGGACAATCAAATATTGTTCTATGGATTGTATAATGTTGTTCTATGAACATCAAATGTTGTTCGACGGACTGTGAAATGTTGTTCCATGAGCAACAATTGTTGTTCCGTGGAAATCACATGTTGTTCTATGCATCGTCAAATGTTGTTCTATGAATCGTAAATTGTTGTTCTATGGAAATAAAATGTTGTTCCATGGACAATCAAATATTGTTCTATGGATCGTATAATGTTGTTCTATGAACAACAAATGTTGTTCGACGGACCGCGAAATGTTGTTCCATGAGCAACAATTGTTGTTCCGTGGAAATCACATGTTGTTCCACTGACCGTAAAATGTTGTTCCATGAGCATCAAATGTTGTTCCGTGGAAATTAAATGTTGTTCCATGGATCGTCAAATGTTGCTCTATGGATCGTATAATGTTGTTCTATTTAAATAAAATGTTGTTTGACGGACCGCGAAATGTTGTTCCATGAGCAACAATTGTTGTTCCGTGGAAATCACATGTTGTTCCACAGACCGTAAAATGTTGTTCCATGAGCATCAAATGTTGTTCCGTGGAAATTAAATGTTGTTCCATGGATCGTTAAATGTTGTTCTATGGATCGTATAATGTTGTTCTATTTAAATAAAATGTTGTTCGACGGACCGCGAAATGTTGTTCCATGAGCAACAATTGTTGTTCCGTGGAAATCACATGTTCCACAGACCGTAAAATGTTGTTCCATGAGCATCAAATGTTGTTCCGTGGAAATTAAATGTTGTTCCATGGATCGTCAAATGTTGTTCTATGGATCGTATAATGTTGTTCTATTTAAATAAAATGTTGTTCGACGGACCGCGAAATGTTGTTCCATGAGCAACAATTGTTGTTCTGTGGAAATCACATGTTGTTCCACCGACCGTAAAATGTTGTTCCATGAGCATCAAATGTTGTTCCGTGGAAATTAAATGTTGTTCCATGGATCGTCAAATGTTGTTCTATGGATCGTATAATGTTGTTCTATTTAAGTAAAATGTTGTTCGACGGACCGCGAAATGTTGTTCCATGAGCAACAATTGTTGTTCCGTGGAAATCACATGTTGTTCCACCGACCGTAAAATGTTGTTCCATGAGCATCAAATGTTGTTCCGTAGAAATTAAATGTTGTTCCATGGATCGTCAAATGTTGTTCTATGGATCGTATAATGTTGTTCTATGTAAATAAAATGTTGTTCGACGGACCGCGAAATGTTGTTCCATGAGCAACAATTGTTGTTCCGTGGAAATCACATGTTGTTCCACAGACCGTAAAATGTTGTTCCATGAGTATCAAATGTTGTTCCGTGGAAATTAAATGTTGTTCCATGGATCGTCAAATGTTGTTCTATGGATCGTATAATGTTGTTCTATGAGCATAAAATGTTGTTCCATACAAATACATAAAATTCCTTACAAAAACAATACACTAATTTTAACAATTAAAATTCGGGTTGTTGTTGAATTGCCACACATTGCCCATGCTCACCTGCAATGTACATACGCTTGGGCATTAATATACATGCTAACATTGCTTAGAGATAATGTATGGGAATAAAGTACCTCATTCACATTTGAGACTGTCTCACTTGTTTGCCGCATGCATACACCATCAGTACTATTTAAGTCGAATTGGAATTCAGTTGGGGGGGGGGGCATGGCAGTAGAACCACCACGATTTGTGAACGCTTGCGACGAGCTGCTAGCATTCGCATTTGTTGCAGGTGTTGTATTGTACACCGGTGAATATGTATAGCTCGTTGCATTTGATGAACTTCTTTTTCGGGCTGTCTGCCCGTGACTTGGGGTTGATAAGTCTGGTTACAAGGTTGGGCACGTAGGTTTTGAGTGTCCGGCTTTCCTGGCAAATGTAGTTGAATTTTGATAAGTTGATTATATTTCATTATATTTCATGTATGCGATGTAATATGTATTTTAGTTGTACCTGCAGTGACCACATTTCTTTCGTGGTTGTTTTTTGTTTCGTGCAGGCTTACTTCCTTTAGTTTCAGTCACCTTCGGATCACGCACACCGTGTTGTGTTTTCGTAGATTGCCCCGTAAAGCAATTGTGCCACATGGCCTTCACACGTGTTTTCATTCGAGCAACAGTTCCACGGACCTCATTCCAACCCTCGTTAGTAAACGATGCAAAATACGACATCTCATTGCAATCAGAAGCTAGAACACCGAATCGTGTGCATTGCGTTTCAGCTTCTGGCATCAATGGGGACGATGATATGACAAGGGCATTATCCGTTTTGAGCCATCGTTCCATGATGCAAGTTTTAGGTATTTCCACCATGTGCACGACTTTCATTACTGCTATAACATGACTACATGGTATACCCATACCCTCAAACAACATACACGAACATGCAAAATGGGTGCCCTCGGGAAAGTACAAGACATTGAACCTTAAGGTTGGACGGCTCCACTCTGACATGTAATAATTAGTGTAATTTGACCCAATCACCGTATCCGAAATGAAAAGTTTACACGACTCCATTATTTCATGTCGAACCTTGAAAAAGATCACACGAGTGAATATCTCGGCAGCATGTCTCTCTATGCTGTCCAACGGTGTAATCAAAACCAGAGTTGTCTGGTCGCTCTCATTGTGAGCCTTAGCCTCATTGTGACGAAGCCGTTGTAGTCCTCTGTCAAACATTCTGACAAACTCATAAAGCCGCATTTTTGACTTCAGAAAATATTTAATGAACGAGTTAATCCCTTCGCACCATTGGGTGGTTTTGATATCGGCGAAGAAGTGCCCTATGAAGTATGCCTCGGCCCAACGAGAACGTGCTTCATACATTTCGAGCATCCATCTGTTGTTGTGAAGTTGAAAATCATCTAGTAAAGTCATCCAGGCTATTTCGAAATCTTCAACCGAGCATGGATTTGTCATGATGTGGTGGAATCGCTGAGCAAATCCTTCAATATGTATATTACTCATAGCGTTTCGTTTGATATGCCATTGGCATAACCGATGTCGGGCATGAGGTAGAATCTGCACTATTGCATTGCGCATGGCTCTATCCCCGTCTGTTACAACAGAAATAGGGGTCTTACCGTTCATCAATTCAATAAACGTCTCCAACACCCATATGTACATTTCCACAATTTCATCATGCAGTAATGCGCATGCGAATATCGTAGTCTGCCAGTGATTATTAACACCAGTCAAAATCACAAATGGTTTCCTGTATGCATTTGTTCGATATGTTGTGTCAAAGACAAGAACATCTCCAAACCTTGCATAATCTAATTGCGATCTTCCATCACTCCAAAATAATTTTGAAAGGCAACCTTCATCATCAACATCATACTTGTAGAAGAACGCTGGATCACGGTCTTTCATGGCACATAAATATGCCAAGGCTCCCTCCGCATCACCATTAGTAATTTCTCCCCTCCGTGCAACGTCGACATAATTGTATAGGTCCTTTTGGGTGAACCCAACATTATCATAGCCTCCTGACTGGTTTGCCATGTAGTCCATAATCTTACATGGTTTGATTCCAACGCTACGCATGGAGTTGACTTGTGCTTTATCGGGAGACTTGACTTTTCGATGTGAACGGAGGAAGGGCACGCAAGCCGGTGCTACTAGTGGATGGTTGTGCTCTTTAACAAAATCAACAACTACATATTCAGACTCGTCCTTTTTTAATTTGATACGGAGCGTTGCACGACATCCATA
This sequence comes from Hydrangea macrophylla, assembly GCA_033977485.1. Lineage (NCBI taxonomy): Eukaryota > Viridiplantae > Streptophyta > Magnoliopsida > Cornales > Hydrangeaceae > Hydrangea > Hydrangea macrophylla. Next base: position 2,015,485 of record CM066990.1, on the reverse strand, counting down.
TCTAGTAATTGCCCGTGCCTCGTACTGCCTATCTTGCTGGTCTAAATGTTTTTGTTGTCTTTGACCGGCTTTCGAACATACCCATTTTCTAGCATTAATAATTCCAGCCTTGTTTACAATCATATTATCTTTTCTTATACTGAACCCCATAAGTTTTGCATATAAATTGTACCAGATGTCTGCTTCAGTCTCGGAAATGAATGTCTGTATTACCAGTTGGTGGATTAAAATTGGTCTCCCTTACGTTCGGGTTTGGTGGAGTATTGTTACTCGTTTGCCCAGGAGCATTAAAGTTCCTTGCAAACCCACCGTAGGAATCATCCGTGTCCGAATCACCACTTAAATCTGGGCCTTGGTTAATGTCGAAGTCCTCATCATTGGTTAAATCAACGTACACTTCCTTCTTCTTTGAACAGTTAGCATCGGCCATTGCAATTTTACCTGATCATCAAATGTTGTTCCACGAAAAGAAAATGTTGTTCATGATCTGTAATTGTTGTTCCATGGAGCGTAAATTGTTGTTCCACGACAAGACAATGTTGTTCTATTTTCATCAAATGTTGTTCCATGCAAATCAAATGTTGTTCCATTAATCGTCAAATGTTGTTCTATGGATCAGCAAATATTGTTCTATTTTAATCAAATGTTGTTCTATGGACCGTAAAGTGTTGTTCCATGATTATCAAATATTGTTCCACGAAAATGAAATTTTGTTCCATCATAAGAAAATGTTGTTCTATTTTCATAAAATGTTGTTCCGAGCAAATCAAACGTTGTTCCATGATCAGCAAATGTTGTTCTATGGATCGCCAAATGTTGTTCTATTTTTATCAAATGTTGTTCCAGAGATTGTCAAATGTTGTTCTATGAGTATCAAATGTTGTTCCATGAAAAGCAAATGTTGTTCTATGATGAAAAAATGTTGTTCTATTTGCATCAAATGTTGTTCCGTGCAAAACAAATGTAATATTGGTCTATTTTTATCAAATGTTGATCCATGAACCGTAAAATGTAGTTCCTTGAACATCAAACATTTATTTCATATTCTAAAATAATAAAATATGTTACTTAATCATAAAAGTTTATTCCATACATTTCTTTCTTTTCTTTAAAGCTAATGTGAAATGTTTTTCCTTAATCATAAACATTCAATCCATATTTATTTGTTTTTTTTTTCTAAAATAATAAAATTTGTTGCTTAATCATAAACATTTATTCCATACATTTATTTCTTTTATTTAAAGCTAATGAAATGTTTTTCCTTAATCATAAACATTCATTCCATGTTTCTTTGTAATTTTTTTTAAATAATAAAATTTGTTGCTTAATCCTAAACATTTATTCCATACATTTAGCATCTTCATTTAAAGCTATTGAAATGTTTTTCCTTAATCATAAACATTCATTCCATATTTCTTTGTTTTTTTTTCTTAAAAAAAAAAAATTTGTTGCTTAATCATAAACAGTTATTACATACATTCCATAAACAAACTATAATATCAACCAAATCAATAAATCAAACAAAAAATAACTAAAACAAGATGAATAAGAGGAAAGTTAGCTGCTTATTTGAATAAAAATATAAAACTAGTGTTGTTTAGGAAAATACCTATAAGTAGAAGTTCAACTTTTGTTTGTGTTCTTCGGTGGAGAAATCTTGTGCAACTCAGTGTGTGTTGAAATATTCTGCTACTCAGCCAACCAAGTATATGAATTACTGTTGGGGATTCATATGACTCATATTTTTTGTAATTAAAGCAACTACCTACCTTAAATCCCATTATTAAGTACCAAGTAGGTATACCAACTAAAAGCTTTCAACATTAAATTTGTGGAGGGAACAAGTCTATCTATTTCTGGAACAAACATAACAGGCATTTGGAACAACTATTTTTGGTCTCAAGAACAAAGTTGTGTTGGGGACTAGATATGACTGAGACTTATTTAATGTATTTAAAGGAACTACCTACCCATAATAAATTCACTCGTACTTATACATCAAAAGTCAAATTTGCTGATATTCATATTGTAAAAGATTTCATACATAAATGTAAATCATGATCATCACACAAATCAGTCCACGGAGAACAACTATTTGTCACCTAGAACATTTGTTTCCCACCACAGAACAAACATATAAAATGGAACAATATTTCATGGCATAGAACAATCGTTCCTGATCAAGGAACAAGCATCACATGAGAACCGGCCATAGCAGGTTTCCCTCGCATTTATTGCGCATCAGACAGCATCAGTACGCGTCAGTCAGCCATCACTTCATCCCAGCTTTTCCTTTCTCCACCATTCACAGCTTGACAAGTGGCAAAGTGGTTTGGGGTATATACACCCAAAACCACCAAACGTACCAAACTGTGCGCCGTAGGCAATTAGCCACCTCATTAAATAGAGACTCTTGGTTGATGATCACTGCTTGGGATTTTTGTTTTTGTAATGACCCATTTTTCACTTTAAGGCTGGCATTGTCATAACAGGCCACATGGGGGGCTTCACCCTTAGGCTGCACATGGAAATTTGGCAGCTTACGTATGGGATTGGCTAAGTCACTGGTCAAAACGGGAAAAGCTGAGAGACCCATGTGATCACCCTCGGATTTATGAGAATTTAAATATTTAGAATCCCTTACAATATGACCGTTAGACACACAATGGATAATGGTGTGAGAATCACGTGCTAACAACAACACATTGGTTTTAGAAAAACCAATACTTTTTGGAGAATTTTTTACCCAACCCCTCACTGTGGGGTGAATATATACACAATCCATCACTGTTTTAACTTATTTCTCAAACCCATCACTTTTTTTAAAATTGCTAGTTCAAGTAGCGAATTCACCAAAAAAAATTTGTAGAAGTCGCTAGTCCAACTCGCGACTTTAGGCCAAATGAGAAGTCGCTAGTTGAACTAGCGATTTCTCATTTTCACTTAGTGCGTATGTCAATATTGCGGATAGAAGTCGCGAGTTGGACTAGCGATTTCTACAGATTTGTTTTTGGTGAAGTCGTTACTTTAACTAGCGACTTTAAAAAAGTGATGGGTTTGGGAAATAAGTTGAAACAGTGATGAGTTGTGTATATATTGGGCCCAAAGTGATGGGAATGGTAAAAAATTCCTTTTTGGATCATAGCAAGTACTATTGGTGCCTTCAACCAGACCTCTGTGCATAGATGAAGTGTTCTTGCTTTGCATGGACGCATATTTGTTGTTTCTGAATCAGACTTAGTGCCATTGCTCCGCCCTCTCAATTCCTTGGAACCAATATTAGGGATTTCACCTTCCTTATAGTCTGAATGGAACATGCCGTTACAAGATTCAAAGTCTGAAAGAGACCTTATCTGTTTAGCTTTCCAAACATAGGAACCAAGGTTAAGCTTCCCTTTACGCCCCCTACTTCTAACTCTAGGTTTCTCTCTGTACATTGGAGTGGCCTTCAGCTCCCTTTTTCATTTTGAAGCTGTCGAATCATACCATTAGCCACATCAAGGTCATTAGAGGTTGGGGCTTGTGATTTTCGCTTGAGTAACTCATTAGAATCCTAGAGATTTAGAAAAAGAGAAGTTTTCCTATGGTCCCTTTCATCAATTTCATCTTGACTAGAAGGATTCTCTTCCCATTCCTCAGGAAGTTCTAGATCATCTTCTGAGATCTCATAGCCATTGCCTTTACACATATCAGAAATTCCATCATAGCCAACACCAAACATAAATGATTTGGATGGGTTTGAGATAATAAAACCCTTATCACATTTATCAGTTGTAGCACCATTACACTCAGGGGAAACCACCTTAGAAGGTTCAATCTTTTCAGCTTTGGACAGAAATCCAGAGTTACTAACCTCATTAACTGTCCACTTGACCAAGGGTTCGTCCATGATAGATTTAAGGTTTGGAACCTAATTAATCTTCAGATTGTCTCTAAACAAAGATTGATTTTTATTCATGACCAACTGGAAGAGAAAAAACAAATTGATTGAGAGTAAGTGAGAGGGAAAAATATGGGAATATATATATATAGAGAGAGAGAGAGGGAAGGAGGTGAGAAAAACAACTTAACCAAAATCTAGAGAGAGGTGGGAGTTTCTCTCTCTAGCCATTTTTCTTTTTGATTACTATCATCAAATAAGTTGGTTGATAGTTGAGAGTTTGTTCATTATGACTGTTAGTTGGGAGTTTGTGTATGTTTGACAACCTTTTTGTTTAGTCAAAGTGGTTTTTTTGTATTAGTTATGCTGAAAAATGAGTTAGCATTTAATCTTATGGTTGGTGGGATGTTCCAACTACTTGTTTTTATTTCTTTCCAACCAACTTTGCATTTAATCTTATGGTTGGAAGGATGTTCCAACCAATTATATATATCTGATTTTAGTAATGGAAAAGCATACTATTTTGGAGTAAAAAGTGGGAGTAATCTCTTTGGTTCTTTAAGAACTATTTGAAATTATCAGATTTATCTGTGGCGTTCAACCTTTGACTTATCAATCAGGCTTCCATAACTGATTGTGGCATCTTCACATACCAAGGTTCTTGCTTCTGTATAAGCAACAGGTCGAGGTTCCATCCATTCCTATCTTAGAGAAACGATCTAGGATTAATCTTATACGGGTTTCATCACAAGTTGGCGTGGTTCGTATCATATGGAATCTAGGATCCTAGTTATCTCGTTTGTTGTAAGAACCAAGGGTCTATTCTTTTCGGCCAAATCAAGAATAATGGCCTGTATGCATTTTTAAACATCATCTATATGCAAAGCTGCTATAAAGGGGTCCTATGGGATCATAAGGGTTAGATTGACATAGTTTAGGGGTTGTTTGGTGATAATTTCAAAATTAAGCTTCTCGGTGAAGCTTTAATGGTGATCGGAGCTTATCCAGAGCTTAAGGATCTATTGTAATGCCTGTAATTTCTCTACGTGCAATAATACGAGTTTTATGAATTTCTATATCTGGTCTATTATTATATTATTATTTTATTTGTGTGACTGTATCAGTGTAATGTAATTACTAATTAGACTATAATCACTGCACCGACTCGACCGTAATTAGAATTAACTTAGTCCTGTACCTGGACCCGAACATCAGAAATAATACCTGTCTGCACGTAAACCGAGATTGACACGCATAACGAGGAACTTTTGCACGCAAACCGAGATAGTGGCACAAAACTCGAGGTGGACCCCACATGGCCGGCCACATGGCAGCCCATGCACCACATGGCACCACCTCCCTTACCACTTGTCCACCTCTAGGACACTTGTCCATACATGCACACCATGCAAGCATGCATGGCGACACATAATCCCTTCCTTTCTTTATATAAGGATGCCTATATTCATGCATTAGACTCTTGGTCATTTTACAATCAGCATATAGAGTTAGAGAGAGCTAGGAGATGAACTCCATGGAGAGATAAGAGATACATGGAGATGGAGAAGAAGAACTAGGAAGAAGTCTCCACCATTGAGGTTGTGTTCAAGCTTCCTAAGCTCAAATCCAAAGCCCAAGCTCAATTTCAAGTTTAGGTGAGTATTCTAACTCACTTTAGAACCTATGTAGTATGTAGTAATGTTTAGCAAGAGTTTGATGTTGTATTTTGAGGTTATATGCAACATGCAAGTCAAATCTTCAAATCTGGGAAGCTGAAACTTCCAGCAGAGTGTTGTTTAGTAAAACAAACATTTCGAGCAGTTAAAAAATGAGAATGAGGCTAGGTTTTTTTGTGGAGAAATCTAACTCATTTATCTACAAATAACTCTTCTATAGCTCAGTCTGAAAATCACCTTTTCATAGGTGAAATGTACATGCAACGAAGTACTTTAAATCTGAGAAACTGAAACTCTCAGCAGAACATAGTTTAGTAAAATGAATTTTTTGTGCAGCTCAAAAATTCGAATTAAGCTAGATTTTTTTGTGGTGAAAGCTAACTCATTTATCTACAAATAACTCTTCTATAGCCTGATCTAAAAATGACTCCTTGATAGGTGAAATGCACATGCAACGCAGTACTATAAATCTGGGACAGAGCAGTCCGAAAATATAGAAATATCGAAGTAAAATAAATATTTTGAGTAGCTCAAAAATGCAATTGAAGTTAGATTTTTTTGTACCTGAAGCTAATCCAATTATCTACAATGTTCTAGTTTTGAGTTTGATCTACAAATCAATTTATCTTGCCCAAATAAATCACATCAATTCAGTCAACATAGTAAATTAAGTTCTGGCAGATTGTATAATTACTTGTATGATGTGTTTATTTGTGATGCTTGCTTTCCGGTACCTATGTGGTTATGGATATCTTGTGCTATGGTAGTGCTATAGCGTATATGAGTATGTTAAGGGTTTCATCTATATGGTTATTGATATCAAATCCATGTTATAGATCCACGAGCTACACGCTAGGTTTCCGTTGTTATGAATATAGTGTGATGACCATAGAGAATTCATACCCAAGCTATGAGTATGTTGTACGACATGATTATGGCGTTGATAGTGATTGGATAAGTTTCTATTGTAAGTATATTACGACATAAAACAGGATGACGGATGTATAAATGTAACTTCGAAAGTATATTCGGAAGTCCTTTAATGAACTAAATTCTGAAATGAGTGACAAATGCGCGGTCGGGAAAATGTAAAGGTCGGTTGTGCTATGTTAGAAGCAGATTATGATAAGGATAATTGTCGGATAGGTAATCTGGGCAACGGAGATCAGGATAGTAAGAAAAAGGGATGTGCTGTTGAGTTGTGATGCGGTGATTCTTTGAGTAAAGACTCTCGGTTCTTCGTGACGAAATGGATGTTCTTGTACTCCGTAACGCTTTCGGTTCTTCGTGACGAAGCGGTGATTCTTTGAGTAAAGACTCCTTTCGGTTCTTCGTGACGAAATGGATGTTCTTGTACTCCGTAACGCTTTCGGTTCTTCGTGACGAAGCGGTGATTCTTTGAGTAAAGACTCCTTTCGGTTCTTCATGACGAAGTGGATGTTCTTGTACTCCGTAACGCTTTCGGTTCTTCGTGACGAAGCGGTGATTCTTTGAGTAAAGACTCCTTTCGGTTCTTCGTGACGAAATGGATGTTCTTGTACTCCGTAACGCTTTCGGTTCTTCGTGACGAAGCGGTGATTTTTGAGTGAAGACTCCTTTCGGTTCTTCGTGACGAAATGGATGTTCTTGCACTCCTTAACACTTCGGTTCTTCGTGACGAAGTGGTTGATGAAAGATGTTTTGGTCGATGAAAGATGTTTTGGTTGATGAAAGACGAAGTGGTTGATGAAAGATGTTTTGGTTGATGAAAGATGAAGTGGTTGATGAAAGATGGTTTGGTTAGCAAGGGACACTTTGGGTTTGTATATGATGTCGGATGTTAGAAATGAATGGTAGTGGCATTAAGAATGTCTAGACGGGTCTCCTGAATTGTTTGTATTCCTATCGAATACGTAGTCGGGTACGCTACTAGTTATAATTCGACGGTGAGAACGTAAAGATCCTAAAAGATATGTTGAAAGGTAGTAAATGTATTCCTATTGTGTTTTACTATATACGTTCCATTTGATTTAGCTTACTCACTCAGCTTTCATAAGCTGACGACGTTCATGTCGCTGGACATTCCCATGTCCAGCTTATCCAGGTAACGAGTACGCGGGTTATGATGCTACGCAAGCGGAGAACGTGGAGGAAGAGTACACCGAAGATGGCTATGGTTATGCTAGTTAGAGAGAAGACTAGCAGTTATCCTCTGTAAATGTTTTGATTATAACCAGAAGACTTAGCATATATTTTGTAATAGTTTTGTAAGGCCGAGAGCCATAAGACTCTGATGTATTTATAATGATGTATTAACTAGCTAAGTACTTTGACTTCTCTTTGTAATATATTCCAGTAAGTATGATGGTTTTATCTTTTTATTATATCGTTTAAATATTATTATCTGGTCATGGACAATTCGGTACTGTAACCAGTCACGTGCCTCAGGGTCCAAGATGAAAATTTTAAAATTTTCCATATTTTGGCTACGCCGGGGCGTGACAGGGATTTTTGGTATCAGAGCTTTAGGTTAAGAAGTGTCCACCGATTGTCCTACACACTTAAGATATGAACCTTAAGATAGTTTTGTGATTAGCATGGTACCTTGTTACATCCCGGATGGATGTGGAAGACTTTTGGGATAGGATTCTCAATATCTAGAGCTTTACTTGTAATAGGGCTAGTAGCCCATCTTTTGTGTATATAGCTGTATTCAGGCTTGTGACACGTGTTAGTAGTAACGTGTACGCCTTTTCTATGTAAATGTTTTCTTTGTAGCTGTGTTGTACTATGAAAATATTTTAAGTTATCATTAAATACTTATTTCTTTTATATGATGCTCTGCATGATAATATGAATACTTGATATATTATGTACTTATATTAGAATTGCTATCTATACATTCAGCCGTTTGTATCTCGTATCCCTGTTTAGGATTGGAGAGTAACCGATAGATATTCATGTAGGTACATAAGCACACAAGCACAATGGCGGGAAGACGAAGAAGAAATCGTAATGGAGGACCACCTGATCCTATTCCTGAAGGAATCGATCCTACCGGAATCTTTGGCGCATTTCTGCAGCGTCTGGACCAGATAGGCAACAACCACGGCAATGGAAACGGCAACAACAACGACAATCACCAAAGACCACCACCTCAGACGCGCGACAGATTGATGGAAGGATTCAGGGCTTTGCGTCCTGATAGGTTCGACGGCACCGGTGAATCCTGGCGAGCAGAGCAATGGCTAAGGGATATGGATCGTATCTTTGAATCAATCGAATGCCCCGAGACAGAGAAGCGCCGTCTCGCCACTTTCCAACTCACTTATGCGGCAGCCGATTGGTGGGAAGCCGAGCGAGCAACTATTGGAGTAGAAGCTTCAAGGAGGATGACATGGACTACCTTTCGGGAGAAGTTTTTGGAGAAGCATTTCCCCGACGATGAAAAGGACCAGAAAGAGAAAGAATTCATCGATTTGACACAAGGAAATAGGAGTGTAAGAGAGTACACGACACAATTCGAACGCCTGTCCCGCTTTGCCCCTCACATGATTGACACTCCTCAAAAGAAGATCAAGAAGTTTCACCGAGGACTCAATCCGCACCTCCGGCATCTAACATTGGGACACCTGAATCAAACTTTTGAGGTTTTGGTCAGGTTAGCCGCAGGTTTGGAAAGAGATGGCTGCCAAGGCCCGAAGCAAATGGTATACCGACCACCCCCGCCAAGGAACGGACCACGAGGAAGATCTTTGACTCAGTTCCAAGGAAACAAGCGCCCATGGAATAGCAGTAAGAAACCAGGACCCATACTTCCCCGGGACAAGAACGTAGTACCTCTTATACCACAAGTGTCGACCACTACTATTGAGAACAACAGGGATGGATGCTTTAAATGTGGGATCCCCGGACACATGGCTCGAGACTGCACAGTCCCCAGGGACAATTATCGAATTAATGTTGTTTGTTACAACTGTGGCAAAAGGGGACACATGAGCAGAGAATGTATGGCACCAAAAGGAAACTATCATGGGCCTACTACTCAAGGCCAAGCTGGTAAGGCTCGACTCAATGCTATCATACCCGAGGCAGCTGGCTATGATGAAAAGGAACAGCAGAACTTGGAAGGTACACTCTCATTATATGCTAGTAGAGTTAAAGTACTTTTTGATACGGGTGCCACGAATTCGTTTATTGCCTTTGAGATTGTACGACGATTGGGTTTAGTACCCCGAGCACTTGAGGTAGCCTTGAACGCGGTATCACCTTTGGGAGTGACCGTGAAGATAGGAAAGGTGTGCAAGGACTGTACTTTGACATTGGAGGACAGGAACCTATATGCAGACTTAATTGTTCTGTCAATGAAGGAATTCGACGTAATCTTAGGATTTGACTGGCTTACTAAGTATCATGCAAAGTTAGATTGTGCTGGTAGGTCGATCACATTTTCAGTACCTGGAAGTGCACCCTTTAGTTTTCAATGCAACCCTACTAGTGACGCCTTCCTTACAAATCGTTTAGCCTCTATGGAAACTACAGGCTCAGATTTGACGATCGCTCGGATTCCGATAGTCCGAGACTATGAGGATGTCTTTCAGGACATTTCTGGATTACCACCAAAGCGCGAGATCGACTTTTGTATTGAGTTGATACCCGAAACGACACCGATATCCAAGGCTCCTTATCGTATGGCCCCAACGAAAATGCTGGAGTTGAAGAAGCAAGTACAAGAGTTAGAAGATCTTGGATTTATTAGACCAAGCACGTCACCTTGGGGAGCCCCGGTTCTATTTGTTAGAAAGAATGATGGAAATCTTCGACTCTGTATCGACTACAGAGAGTTGAATAAGGTTACTATTAAGAATAAGTACCCGCTTCCCAGGATAGACGATTTGTTCGATCAACTACAAGGAGCGACGACCTTTTTGAAGATTGACTTACGATCTGGGTACCATCAGTTACTTGTCAGGCCGGAAGATATATCGAAAACAGCTTTCAGAACAAGATATGGGCACTACGAGTTCTTAGTTATGCCTTTTGGATTAACTAATGCCCCGTCGGTATTCATGGATTTGATGAATCAGGTATTCAGACCCTTCTTGGATCAATTCATCATCGTGTTTATTGATGACATCCTTATTTATTCGAAGAGTGATGAAGAACACGAGAAGCATGTGAAGATTGCACTTCAGACACTTAGAGAAAATCGTCTCTATGCTAAGTTCAGTAAGTGTGAGTTTTGGCTGAAAGAAGTTAAATTCTTGGGACATGTAGTCTCACAGAACGGAATTTCAGTGGACTCAACCAAGACGGACGCAGTTTCTAGTTGGAATAGACCAACCAATGCATCAGAAGTACGAAGTTTCCTTGGATTGGCTGGATACTATAGGAGATTCGTGGAAGGTTTCTCAAGGATCGCATCTCCTTTAACCGGACTAACAAAGAAGGATTCAAAGTTTGAGTGGAAGGACAAGCACGAACGCGCCTTTCAGGAATTAAAGGAGAGGTTGACCTCAGCGCCAGTGCTAGCCATACCCAAGAGTGGTGAACAGTACACTATCTACAGTGACGCTTCATATCAAGGACTAGGATGTGTACTCATGCAGAATGGTCAGGTGATCGCTTACGTATCTAGGCAATTAAAGCCACATGAATTAAACTATCCTACACACGATCTGGAATTGGCTGCAATTGTCTTTGCACTTAAGATTTGGAGGCACTACCTCTACGGAGAGAAGTTTGACCTGTTCTCAGACCACAAAAGCTTGAAATACCTGTTCCCTCAAAAGGAATTAAACATGAGACAATGACGTTGGATGGAGCTACTTAAGGACTACGACTTTAATTTGCAATACCACCCCGGTAAGGCAAATGTAGTCGCAGATGCTCTAAGCAGAAATCCCCAAAGGTTAATCGCCTCACTTTTAATCAGGGAATGGAAAGCCTTAGAAGCTTTAACGGAATTTGAATTTCAGACTACAAGACCAGGTATTGGACGACCTTTTGGATGTCTTATGGTGCAGCCAACTCTCATTAACCGAATACTCGAAGCTCAAAAGAAGGACGAAGGAATGAGGAAATGGTTTGAGAAGGCGAAAGCAAAGGATCCGACTGAATGGAATATTGGAACAGAAGGGGCATTCAGATGTAAGGACAGGTTATGTGTACCCAACACGGATAATTTGAGGGAAGACATTCTGAATGAAGCCCACAAGTCAAGGATGACTATACACCCCGGCGGAACTAAGATGTACAAAGACTTGAAAAGGAACTTTTGGTGGGAAGGCATGAAGAGAGAAGTCGCAGAATATGTAGCAAAATGCCCTACTTGCCAGCAAGTCAAGGCAGAACATCAACGACCTCCAGGATTACTACAACCTCTACCAGTCCCAGAATGGAAATGGGAGCATATCACCATGGATTTTGTTATGGGATTGCCAAGATCTCACCAGAACCATGATGCCATTTGGGTAGTTGTTGATCGACTAACCAAATCAGCCCATTTTATTGCATATAATATGACCTATCCTGTTGAGAAGATGAGTCGACTTTATCTGCAACAGGTTGTGCAGTTACATGGGGTACCAGTGTCAATAGTATCATATCGAGATTCGAGATTCACCGCTGGATTTTGGAAGAGTCTTCAGAAAGTGATGGGAACATCTCTGAAGTTAAGTTCTGCATTTCATCCACAAACTGATGGACAAACAGAAAGGACGAATCAAGTAATGGAGGACATGCTTCGAGCCTGTGTAATCGATTTCGAAAGTTCGTGGGAAACTCACTTACCGTTGGTTGAGTTTGCTTATAACAACAGTTTTCATTCGAGCATAGGGATGGCACCATTTGAAGCACTATACGGAAGGCCGTGCCGATCACCTTTGTGTTGGGCTGAAATTGGGGATGGCAAACTATTGGGACCAGACTTAGTCCAGGAGACCAATAAAGGAATCAATACAGTAAAGGAAAGAATGAAGGCAGCACAAAGTAGATACAAGAGCTACGCGGATAAACGACGTCGAGACCTAGAATTTGAAGTGGGAGATCATGTTTACCTGAAAGTTTCACCGGTTCGAGGCGTGGTAAGGTTTGGACAGAAGAAGGGAAAGCTATCGCCACGCTACATTGGACCCTTTGAGATTCTGGATCGCATAGGAAAAGTCGCCTATAGATTGGCATTACCACCCAAGATGTCGGGAGTTCATAACGTATTCCATGTAAGCATGCTAAGAAAATGTCTTCACAACCCGGCACATGAGATCGACTTCAAAGATATCGAAGTAAATGATAATGCTACATTCATTGAAGGACCTGTAAAGATTCTGGATCATGGAATCAAGAAGTTGAGAAACAAAGAGATTCCGCTGGTAATGATTCAGTGGAAACACCATGACGAAGGAGAAGCCTCTTGGGAGCTGGAATCGGAAATGCGAGAGAAATTTCCTTTTCTTTTTAGTGCCTAGATAGCTCAGATTTCGAGGACGAAATCCTGTAATAGGTGGTAGAAGATGTAATGCCTGTAATTTCTCTACGTGCAATAATACGAGTTTTATGAATTTCTATATCTGGTCTATTATTATATTATTATTTTATTTGTGTGACTGTATCAGTGTAATGTAATTACTAATTAGACTATAATCACTGCACCGACTCGACCGTAATTAGAATTAACTTAGTCCTGTACCTGGACCCGAACATCAGAAATAATACCTGTCTACACGTAAACCGAGATCGACACGCATAACGAGGAACTTTTGCACGCAAACTGAGGTAGTGGCACAAAACTCGAGGTGGACCCCACATGGCCGGCCACATGGCAGCCCATGCACCACATGGCACCACCTCCCTTGCCACTTGTCCACCTCTAGGACACTTGTCCATACATGCACACCATGCAAGCATGCATGGTGACACATAATCCCTTCCTTTCTTTATATAAGGATGCCTATATTCATGCATTAGACTCTTGGTCATTTTACAATCAGCATATAGAGTTAGAGAGAGCTAGGAGATGAACTCCATGGAGAGATAAGAGATACATGGAGATGGAGAAGAAGAACTAGGAAGAAGTCTCCACCATTGAGGTTGTGTTCAAGCTTCCTAAGCTCAAATCCAAAGCCCAAGCTCAATTTCAAGTTTAGGTGAGTATTCTAACTCACTTTAGAACCTATGTAGTATGTAGTAATGTTTAGCAAGAGTTTGATGTTGTATTTTGAGGTTATATGCAACATGCAAGTCAAATCTTCAAATCTGGGAAGCTGAAACTTCCAGCAGAGTGTTGTTTAGTAAAACAAACATTTCGAGCAGTTAAAAAATGAGAATGAGGCTAGGTTTTTTTGTGGAGAAAGCTAACTCATTTATCTACAAATAACTCTTCTATAGCTCAGTCTTAAAATCACTTTTTCATAGGTGAAATGTTCATGCAACGAAGTACTTTAAATCTGAGAAACTGAAACTCTCAGCAGAACATAGTTTAGTAAAATGAATGTTTTGTGCAGCTCAAAAATCCGAATTAAGCTAGATTTTTTTGTGGTGAAAGATAACTCATTTATCTACAAATAACTCTTCTATAGCCTGGTCTAAAAATGACTCCTTGATAGGTGAAATTCACATGCAACGCAGTACTATAAATCTGGGACAGAGCAGTCCGAAAATATAGAAATATCTAAGTAAAATAAATATTTTGAGTAGCTCAAAAATGCAATTGAAGTTAGATTTTTTTGTACATGAAGCTAATCCAATTATCTACAATGTTCTAGTTTTGAGTTTGATCTACAAATCAATTTATCTTGCCCAAATAAATCACATCAATTCAGTCAACATAGTAAATTAAGTTCTGGCAGATTGTATAATTACTTGTATGATGTGTTTATTTGTGATGCTTGCTTTCCGGTACCTATGTGGTTATGGATATCTTGTGCTATGGTAGTGCTATAGCGTATATGAGTATGTTAAGGGTTTCATCTATATGGTTATTGATATCAAATCCATGTTATAGATCCACGAGCTACACGCTAGGTTTCCGTTGTTATGAATATAGTGTGATGACCATAGAGAATTCATACCCAAGCTATGAGTATGTTGTACGACATGATTATGGCGTTGATAGTGATTGGATAAGTTTCTATTGTAAGTATATTACGACATAAAACAGGATGACGGATGTATAAATGTAACTTCGAAAGTATATTCGGAAGTCCTTTAATGAACTAAATTCCGAAATGAGTGACGAATGCGCGGTCGGGAAAATGTAAAGGTCGGTTGTGCTATGTTAGAAGCAGATTATGATAAGGATAATTGTCGGATAGGTAATCTGGGCAACGGAGATCAGGATAGTAAGAAAAAGGGATGTGCTGTTGAGTTGTGATGCGGTGATTGTTTGAGTAAAGTCCTTTCGGTTCTTCGTGACGAAATGGATGTTCTTGTACTCCGTAACGCTTTCGGTTCTTCGTGACGAAGCGGTGATTCTTTGAGTAAAGACTCCTTTCGGTTCTTCGTGACGAAATGGATGTTCTTGTACTCCGTAACGCTTTCGGTTCTTCGTGACAAAGCGGTGATTCTTTGAGTAAAGACTCCTTTCGGTTCTTCGTGACGAAATGGATGTTCTTGTACTCCGTAACGCTTTCGGTTCTTCGTGACGAAGCGGTGATTCTTTGAGTAAAGACTCCTTTCGGTTCTTCGTGACGAAGTGGATGTTCTTGTACTCCGTAACGCTTTCGGTTCTTCGTGACGAAGCGGTGATTCTTTGAGTAAAGACTCCTTTCGGTTTTTCGTGACGAAATGGATGTTCTTGTACTCCGTAACGCTTTCGGTTCTTCGTGACGAAGCGGTGATTTTTGAGTGAAGACTCCTTTCGGTTCTTCGTGACGAAATGGATGTTCTTGCACTCCTTAACACTTCGGTTCTTCGTGACGAAGTGGTTGATGAAAGATGTTTTGGTCGATGAAAGATGTTTTGGTTGATGAAAGACGAAGTGGTTGATGAAAGATGTTTTGGTTGATGAAAGATGAAGTGGTTGATGAAAGATGGTTTGGTTAGCAAGGGACACTTTGGGTTTGTAAATGATGTCGGATGTTAGAAATGAATGGTAGTGGCATTAAGAATGTCTAGACGGGTCTCCTGAATTGTTTGTATTCCTATCGAATACGTAGTCGGGTACGCTACTAGTTATAATTCGACGGTGAGAACGTAAAGATCCTAAAAGATATGTTGAAAGGTAGTAAATGTATTCCTATTGTGTTTTACTATATACGTTCCATTTGATTTAGCTTACTCACTCAGCTTTCATAAGCTGACGACGTTCATGTCGCTGGACATTCCCATGTCCAGCTTATCCAGGTAACGAGTACGCGGGTTATGATGCTACGCAAGCGGAGAACGTGGAGGAAGAGTACACCGAAGATGGCTATGGTTATGCTAGTTAGAGAGAAGACTAGCAGTTATCCTCTGTAAATGTTTTGATTATAACCAGAAGACTTAGCATATATTTTGTAATAGTTTTGTAAGGCCGAGAGCCATAAGACTCTGATGTATTTATAATGATGTATTAACTAGCTAAGTACTTTGACTTCTCTTTGTAATATATTCCAGTAAGTATGATGGTTTTATCTTTTTATTATATCGTTTAAATATTATTATCTGGTCATGGACAATTCGGTACTGTAACCAGTCACGTGCCTCAGGGTCCAAGATGAAAATTTTAAATTTTTCCATATTTTGGCTACGCCGGGGCGTGACATCTATTTGGGCAACATGCATGTGCATTTGTGTGTGCCTAGGTGACATGCAAGAGTGCATAAATGCAAAGGGGGGTGCTGGTTTTACCTCAGGTGAGTCTGATCCTCCTCCTCCTCTCTCTCTTTCTTCTTCCTTTTTTTCTTTTCCTCTTCTTTCTTCTGCGTTTCTTGTTCTTCTTCCTCTGGGTTTTGTGTGTTGTGTATGAGAGTGTGAGAAAGAGAAGAAAATGCAGCGAGGGTGGATAGGTTGTGTAGTTATAGTCGATCAATGTTGATTAGGCTCGAATAATGAGATAGAGGCCATTAAGATCTGCAGTGTAGTATACATATACATTTATTAAACCTTAGCCCCTATTTAACCAAAAAAGAAAAGAAAAGGAAAAAATAAAAAGAGAAAACAAACGTGAGATAGAGAAAAAGAGAGAAGAGGCAACCCTAGCCACCTAGAAGAACAAGAAGAAGAAGCAAAAGAGAAGAGAAGGGTTAGAAGGGAGGAATAAGGAGAGCGGTCTCAGATTCGTAGGCACGTGTGAAATTGCGGAGCGTGTTGTTCGTCGTTAGATTCGTACTCGCATCTATTTAACGATTCAAACAAGGTGAGTTAAATATGTGTATTTGGATATATATATATATATATCTATACACATATATATATATAAATGTATACGCGAGTGAATGAATTTCTTACATGTCTAATTTAATTGTTGGTGTTTAATTTTTTTGCGTTAGACTGCACAATATTATTGTCAAATTAATTTATAACCTTTGTGTGACTTCATGAATTTGATCCTTGGGTAATGATCCTAGGGTATTCGTAAATGGTATGTGGATAGTTAGATGTATAAACACTTGTGTGAAATACTCATGATAATTAGAAAGTTTTGTGAAATTCATTTTTTTTGTAATTCTAATAGTTTCTGAAACTTCAGAAAAATATTAGAAAATCGTAGCTTAGAATTTTATAAATCTGTCTGCTTTACCAATATAAAACGTGATTCTGCACACTATTTGTGTTTTAAGTTTCTCCTGACTCTGCACCGTTTGGGCAAAAATTTAAGATTTTCAGTAGCAGTTTTTAGTATGGTTAAACGTGATAAATTTGGGGAATATGATTTCTTTGTGAATTTTCTATTCGTTAATATGACTTAACGAAAAATTAATTGGAGATACATGAGTTCTCATATAATGTTGAGCTATGAAAAACGGGTGATAGTCATTGACTTTGAGTCCGATGAAATTTTATAATTTCGAGAATGCAAAAATGATTTCAAGTTCCATAGTGTCCACCGCTCCCCGTTGTGTTATTTTTTTTTTGGTAGTTCAACTTGTTGAGTGTACCCATTTGCCAGTGGCTTCGTGATCAAGCTGGCCTAAGTGTTTGGTAGCTCGACTTGCTGAGTGTACCCATTTATCTGTAGCTTGACTTGCTGAGTATACCCATTTGCCAATAGCTCGACTTGCTGAGTGTACCCATTTGCCAGTGGCTTCATGATCATCTGGCCTAAGTTTTCGGTAGCTTGACTTGCTGAGTGTGTACCCATTTGCCAGTGGCTTCGTGATCAAGCTGGTGTAAGTTTTTGGTAGCTTGACTTGCTGAGTGTACCCATTTGTCAGTGGCTTCGTGATCAAGCTGGCCTATGCCTTATGCTAGGCTTAATTTATAGACGTCTAGGCATATTGACCGGTCTTTCGTTGTGTATAACTGGTTTGGTTGATACCCCAACCAAACTGGCACCGGAGTGGATGTTGGTATTATGTCCGGGCACACATGGGATATATGTATGGGCTGTACTATGGAGGGTGGTCAAGTGGTGAACCTAAGGAACACAAAGATAAATTTAATGCTAACAAACAATGAAAATGGATTGTTTCATAAGATTGATAAGCGTGAAATAATGAACGCAACGTTTAAGTTAGAATGTGGGCGGTTTATATATAGAATTGTTCGCCTGGTTTGTGATCATTCGATTTACAGGATAGTGGGCCCACTAACTTTTATGCAGGGCTGGCTCACCATAGATATCTGACTGGTAAGTATTCGGTTAATATTATTCGGGTTTGGGACCATTGCCACCACATTGAAGGAAACTACTCTTCTGTCGTCAATTGTGTGTGGAACTACTGTTCTAACCCGATAGAGATTCTGTGTGATGACGTTGCTTACTTTCTGTGTGACAATAATGTATAACGTGTTTTGGTTATATTTTCTTTGTGAGTATTTTTAGGAGTCTATGGGACACCGTTATTCCCTAAAACTCATTTTATATTTTTTGGTTGACTCATACCACTATTTTAAATACTAACCCGGGTGCGTAATGCATTCGGGACATTTCTATATGAATCGTAGTCGAATGTATTTATGCAAGTTTAGTATTTGGAGATTTTTGTTGGAGCTTCTGTTTGTGTGAAGAGATTGACGCTGTATTATTATTATTATCTTGAGTTTTAATTTCTTTTCTTGTTGTACTTGGTTCATTTCTGGCAATGTGGGCCATGTTTGTATAATTGCTATAAGGATTGTATATTGGGTATTGGGAATGTTGTAGTTACTCTGACTAGAGGTTGTAATAGAGGTTATTCTTTCAAAGCTTTAATTGTAAATGAAAAGATTTTTATTATTAATGAGAATTAGAAATGTTTACTCAGTTTTCGTTTGTCAATCTAAGTGATTTAGTTGATTTAGCTTTAATCAAATGAATTTGAGAATTTTCGGAACCGTGTGATGTATTTTTTATAAAATGAAAATGTGGTGGTTTTGTTTTAAAAAGAAATAGAGATTTATTATAAATATATTAATCAGGTTTTTAAGAACGGATCTATTTTCGTTAAAAAGTTTTAATAGGATGGGCTTCGTGGTGTTCACTTCGATATTTGGGTAGTCGAATAGTAGTCTAGATTCTGTTCTAGGCAAATTATTTGGCTTTCCAAAAATCGGGGTGTGACAGCCATTCTAAGGTAAAACCCAACTGTATTATAGCATTAATAAAACATAATTACAACAAGTTACTGCCTATTACAACACCATTAATCCGTTCCAAAATACTAAGTTAAAACATAACTAGAAGTCATGAAATTCTTTTTACAACATCTATGTTACAAAACTATGAGATAACCAAGATGAGTCGCCTTTTAGGCGAACTCCCAAACCCACGTGCTCACTTCTGCGATTCCTCGCCAACATTAATATCTGCAATGGTTATTTGAATAACCACACATATTCGATTTGTTTAAGCTAATGCTTAGTGAATAAAACAACAAATGCACATGAATGATAAACATGCTCGCATTCACATCTCTACATTTCATACTAGTCTCCGGAGTCTCACGTGTGCATTCTATACTCCTAATCCGCGACTCCTCGCTAATAAGTCCACGCAAAAAGGTAAGACCCACGATTCTTTTCTTCAATCGTGCGACCTTAATGCCTAAATTGGCTCCACAAGATGGCTTCGTAACCACGTGCTCCTTTGACCCAAATAACAACTCAACATGCTCAATTTACATATCACTGTGCTCTCGGTAATCAAAACATTTCACTGTGCTATTGGGCTTACTTATCAATATAATTGCCCAATATGAACTACACAATATATATCTATAATAACACATGCTTTTCATATCACAACATGAATAGATGTCAATAAATCATTCCAAGAACATAGTTGAATCACTCACCTCCGAATAACGCTCCTATAATTCAATCCAAAGAAAACCCATGCACAAAGAACGTGCAGAAGTCTGTCTAGTTGTAATTTTTGAACTTGATATCATGTGACCTCATGAGAATTACAATATGTATTTGCTTTGTTAAATCTTATACTCTTCCATGCTTTGATTTCATTCGTGTCTTAGAAAGTAGTTTTGGTATGAAAGAAGCCTAATCCATGATTGATTTATGTTATTTCTAGTATGAAGGTTACACAATAGTGTTTCATTGTAGTGGTTGAAATATGAAATAGGATTCATGTCTAGAGAAGATCATTTGTGCTACCAACTTGGTTTAACTTAGTTTAGTGTACGTAGTTTTAGGTGGACAAATTTCACACCCTAATTTTTAAAAAGTCAAATAATCATTATAGAACTAAATCTAGACTACTATTCGACTGCCCAACTATTGGAGTGAACACCACGAAGCTCATCCTAATAAAACTTTTTAATGAAAATAGATGTTCTTAAAAATCCGATTAAAACATTTGTAATAAATCTCCATTTATGTTTTTAAAACAAAACCACCACATTTCCATTTAAAAAAAAACACTCATGCGGTTCCGAAAATACTCAAATATATTTGATTAAAGCTACAACAACTAAATCACTTAAATTGAAAAGCGGAAGCTAAGAAAAACATTTCTAAATTCTCATTAATAAAAAAAAAAAAAATTCATTTACAATTAAAGCTTTGAAAGAATAACTTCTATTACAACCTCTGGTCAGAGTTACTAAACGTCCCAATACCAACTACAATAATGGCCCACAATATCAAATAAAAAAAATAGCAAATGAACAGTAAAGGTCTTCATGCCCTCAAGCAAATATATGCAATCCAACAGTCATACCGATCTACTCCTTAATATGCAAAATGGATGTGTTTCCTGAGAAATGTCCCCGCATGATAAACATCATACGGGTCATCATTGTATAACAACACTGGTATGAGTAAACACGCCCCAGTCTCAAGGATCACTCGTGGTCCCCTCGACTCCAACCCAACAATAACCAGTTAACATAATATTACCCAATAAATTTCCCTGAGGTTGGGAATCCGCTGGGCTCCCTCCCTTGCTTGACTACAAACACATACAGAGTTGTAGGCAGAACTGTAGTTCCACACGTGAGTAAGAACAAGCGGTAGTTTCCCCGAGTCACGGCGGCAGTTTGTTCCACCCACAAAAATAAAAAGAAACATTTACTCTTAAATAACATGGTGAGCCAAAGCCTGCATACAAGGGTTAGTGGGCCCACCATCCTGCAACTGGAGAGATAGCACAAATCCTTAGTATCATAATAAGCAATTCACAAATACCAAATTATTTTATCAATTTCCCTTACCATTTCGAGTTTTCAATTTCATGTTTCGCAATAGTTTGTCCATTTGCATTTAACACTCTACAATTACTGTCATTTTTTTTTCTTGCCCTAGGTTCACCACTAAGGTCACCCTACTCATGGTCAACTTATTTATTATGAACGATTCATTATTCAATTTCCTAGCTTCCCCACTTGACCACCCTCCATGGAACAGCCCACACATATATCCCATGTGTGCCCGGACATACAACCAACATCCACTCCGGTGCCAGTTTGGTTGGGGTATCAACCAAACCAGGTATACACAACGGAAGATCGGTCAATATGCCTAGACATCTATAAATTAAGCCGAGCATAAGTCTTAGGCCAGCTTGATCACAAAGCCACTGGCAAAAAGGGTACCCTCAGCAAGTCGAGCTACCAAAAAAAACATATCACACAACGGGGAGCGGTGAACACCAAGGAACTTGAAACCATTTATTTTTTTTCCCATCTACGTTAATTCACATAAGTAGCCATTCATGAGGGTTTAATCACATCATCAACCACTTCGGGAATTAATCATTTATTCCAGGGATTATCATTTTCTAATTATTCACGATAAGGCCCTTGCGCCGAAATTCTATTCACATCTCTAATGTGGTATTTCCATAATCATCATCTAATACTGCACATAACAAAGTTATAATATTTAAAATTGGCACTCAACAGTACTATTTAAAACTGTCTCAAACAAACCTTATATTAAACAGCCCCAAAACCAACCTGGGTTGAAATTGTTCCTCATAATAATTCCGTACAAAGAAACATCTCCAAAAATTTTCGTAAACATAATTCGAAATTCGGAGTTGACATTTACTGCTACTGTAATATGAATTTTCTGCCCAAACGGTGTAGAATTGGGAAAAACACCATTAGACAAAAAAAACGTGCAGAATCGCGTTTTACATTGATCTATGTGGACAGTTTTACCAAAAACAAAATGTATGAATTAATAAGAATTATTTTCTAAAATAGATGTGAGAGTTTTCTTCAATTTTACCCAAATCCGAATTTGTGTTAGTCTTTTTTTTTCTTATTTAATTTTCTAAATAACTCATATCCAACCTTTGATATATATATATATCACTATATATCCGTATTTATATAAGCACCCATCCATACAATTTATTTATACTATAATGAACACAAATTGAAAATCAATCAAAACTATGAATCAACCCTACAAATCTAAATTTTTACTTATCGACTTGGGAAAAGAAAGATGATGTTGATGATGGTGAACTCCCTTCTTTTCTCTTCTCTTCTCTTTTCTTTTTTTTTTCTCCTTCTAGGTGGCTAGGATTGCCTCTTCTCTCTTTGTCTCTTGTTCTCTCTCTCTCTCTCTCTCTCTCTCTCTCTCTCTCTCTCTCTCTCTCTCTCGAGGCTGCTCTCTCTTTTTTTTTACTAACCCTAGGATATATTATCTATGTATATACATATTATACACACACAATACATATATTATGACACTCACACAAATATTAATAATCCCGTTTTTCTTCTTATGGGCTCACAAAAGAGACCCATATGAGCCCAGAGTGTAACTCAAACTACTAAAATGGCTAGCCCAAAGGGTACTCATACCCCGGGTACTTAATTTTAGTACCAGATACACTATTTGACACATTCGCGAGCCTATAAACACTATATAAAAAATACATATCAACCCTTCACTTTTTTTTTTACAAACATAAATTAATAAAATATAATCTCAAACTAAACGGACTCACTAACGATTTAATTTATGAGTCCTCCAAACTTAAAATTTTTCAAACACGTGTCTTACATAAGCACACTCATATAATATTGCTAACTGAAAATAATAATTAAAATAATTATTTACACACTTAGAAATTTTAGGGTTGTTACAACAAATCCTTCCTATCAAAGATGATTCATGCTAGTTTTTGGTGTTACTTATCTTTCTAAATCTTCATGATCTTTGTAGTCTATGAGTTCTTTTCAAGTTCATAAGTTAACTAGAATAAATGTGATTTTCCAAACGTTTAAATGCTTAGAAGTGGATTCAACATTCTAGGTCTCAACTTCATTCATACTCACATCAATTCAAAACCTTTCCATTTTCATTCTAATAGCAATAGTTGTTTTTACATTATAGTCTTTTAGTTCTAAATAGAATCATCTCAAACCAACCACAAATTATTTCTCCATCAACTTCATAGATTCAATTTCAGAATTCTCACATTTTCACTCTCAACACCCTATTTATCACTATCTATATCATTTTAATAGGGTAACTACATCTAGAATAAAAAACAATCACAGGCCCCAAGGGGTACAGTCGCATCAAACACACAACCACCTTTTGTCAAAGTCCTTCATCCCAATTCGAGCCTTTAAAGAGGCAAGCTTTCGAGTTTGGATACGCTAGCACACTTTTTGATACAACTTCATTTTCACTTAAATAGAAAAGCTGATATGACATCAATGTAGTTCTAGGGATGTTTAGGGGTGCCTAACACCTTCCCCTAATATAATCGAGCCTTCAAACCCTTTCTTATTTCCACGGAGTCACGCATTTTAAAACGAGCCTTTTCAAATCATAGCTTTTTAGACAACCTAATATGTCTTTAAAACTATGTCTAGTGGCAACTCTGAAAAATTAACAAGGCCCCCTCACTTTTTAAAATACCTTATCGTCATGCCTATTTTTCGAGGTGCGACACAGAGAAAAGGACAATTCGAAAGTGATCTTTGTTTTGATAGATTTTGAGTGAAGCTTATCGCGGAGAACTATCGTAGCTAACATTTTTAACAATCACCACGGATACTCCGTCCCAAGCTAGAAATGCATATCAAAGGAAAAATCACAAAGCTACTGGGGGCTGGGTTCGTCATAAAAATTCACCACTCTACATGGTTGGCTAATTTTGTTCCGGTAAAGAAGAAAAGAAGTCAGATAAAAGTTTGTGTGGATTTTCATGATTTGAACAAGGCTTTCCCAACACTAATCGATGCGACTGTTGGTAAACAAAAAATTTTTGTTACGAATAGTTTCAGTTGATTCAATAGATCAAAATGGACAAACACAATGTGGTAAAGATAGGGCCTTCAGGACGTCTTTTGGAAATTTTTACTAGACCGTGATGCCCTTCGAATTAAAAAAAATGCATGTGCAAGGTATCAGTGCGCAATGATCTTCATCTTTCACAGTATGTTGCAGCAGTAAAAGAAGTTGTGAGAGAAATGAAAATAATAAATTTCGGGTTTTGTACAATTCGGTTAGCTGAATTACCAAACCGAACTGAACTAAAATTTCGGTTAATCGAATTGAATTATATATCAGTTCATTAGTTCCCAAACCGAACTGAATTAGCCAAAATAGAACTGAACCGACCAAATGCCAATCCCTAAAGAAAATGGATAAGAGTAAAGGTATAAAACAGAGAAAAGACATTCATCTCCATCTTTACATAAAAGGGTTAAATACACTTATATCCCCTGTGGTTTGGCCATTTTACACTTATCCCTTTGTGCTTTAAACTTTGGCACTAATACCCCTTGTGGTTTGGACTAAAGTGCAACTGTAACTTTTCCCATCCAAATTAATAGTTTTAAACTTAGGAGCCTTAATTTAAAGGGTAAAATGACTCTTTTACCCATAGAAGCCATATTAAAAGGAAAATAAGTCATAAATCTTTCTTTGGGTCAAGCAAATGTCCTATACCAAGAAAATTTTAAAAAATGGCAAAGGTTCTTTCTCACCCAATTCAAAACCATATGTTTCTTTCTAAACGAATTGAAGTAAACAAATTTTGTTCTTGACATTATTATGAAGACTTGGGGGTAATTTGGTCATTTTAGCTTGCTCCATTAGTAAATTTTGATGGTTGTACTTGGTCCGAACCACAAGAGGTATTAGTGCCAAAATTTAAACCACAAAAGGGTAAGTGCAAATCAGCTAAAACACAGGGTGTGAAAGTGTATTTAACCCTACATAAAAACATATTCAAAGTACACACATAGTGCACTCGCTATTAGGCAAGGAAATGTCACAAGTCTTTTCTCATGCTTTTAAAGAGTCTGAGCTTGCTCCACCATTCCCCATATTTCAATAGAAAATATAAGAATTAGTCCCTCCTCGTCCGTTTTATTAGAAGTTAATCCATCTTAAGGTCTAGATTAGAAATAGATCACTGATTAGGCATATTAATTAGAAATAGGCCATTTTCCCCAATTTAATAACTTTTTAATACTAAACTACCCTTACTCACATGGTTAGTGATATACATATATATATATTCATGTAGTTAATATCATTAACTGATAATGAGATTATATTCCCTTAATTCAAGGGATCTCCTTAATCTGCTCACCACAATCTTTTTTGTTGAAATTCAAATTTAATTGATGAATTTTGATTGTCATTAAAAACTAGATCTAAATAGTATCTGCATCTGTGTGTATTCGTGATTGTATTGTTGGAGCTTTTGGATAAAAATTTGTTCTTTTTGAAAGGTGACGATTAAACATTTAGTGATAAATTCTCATAATAAACTGAGAATTTCTAACCAAATATGATAAGATTTCTTTCTATATTTTATTAATGTAAAATATTTTGACAAATTTAACCTTATTATTTTATATATATATACATACAGGTATAGGTGTTATAGCAGTTTTGTAAACTAAAATTGTGGAAAGTGTTGTTTTTGGAAACTGAAATCGTGGAGATCATGGATTGAGATGGAGTGAATATTGCTAAAATCAAGGAGTTCCCTTTTTGTTTTTTCCTCAAATTCAAAATTGATATATGTTTAAACGATACAGTTTTTGTCAATTTTATTTTTGATTTGTGGAGGTTTACATCTGTGCTAAAGGTGGATAAATTCGCATTATATCAATTCAAAATGTAAGAAAATCGAATTAGATTTTGTTGTGCAAAGGTGGCTATGTGTTGATTCGAAGTGAAAACAAGTGAAATTCTAGAGGATATGAAAATGTTTTTCAACTTACATGCCTGTCGCAAGTTCATTGAATTGAGAATGTATCAGTTTTAGATTTCGTTTTGAAAGTGAGAATTTCTCACTATTAAATGAGAAAGTTCTTAGTATAAAGTGAAAAATTCTCAATTTGTCGCTTGTTCATTAAATTGTGAATTTATCTGTAATACCGTGGACACGCGGCGTTCCACCACTTTGTTTGTTTGAGATTGTTTTGAAAAGGAAAGAAAAGGTCCGTTGAAAACAGATACAGAGTCGCCACTTGGTCTTTAAGGAACCAAGAAACCTAATTTTGACTCACCCAAACGGATAAAGGGCACCGGCCCTTCATAACCAAAGAAGTTGGCTCGGGGTTTTGGTACAAGAGAGGAAGGAGCCTTTGTCGCGACTAAAACACCCTTAACTTGCCCCGTCTTCTGACGAGCCTCAATTAGCATCCAAATAATCATCTTATACTATGTATGGTTCGACAATTAATACTATGATAGTATATTACATCACATAAGAAAATTTGAAATGGAAGATCTAAAGATAAGATATCATTCATAAGATCTAAGTCAAATATCATACAATGTAAAGTGTGAAGGATCACACAAATAAAGCTAAGAAAAATCGTCTAATCATGTATCAAGTAATTAAGTTTCCTTAATCTAAAGGGGACATGAATTGTTCTTGAAGCAAATAATCAAAGAAATCAAAAAAAAAAAAAATGCTTAGCAAGCTATTATGATGCATGTTAATCTTTGAGGAAAGAAGATTTCTCAATCCCCAGGACGGATGAGAAAGGAAGACTAGATCGAGGGAAACATGAACGTATTGATCAAGTTCATTCCTTATAATCTTCTTAGATTAGGACTCACAAAAGCCCCGAATCTTTGCATGGATGCAATGTATGTATCTAGAATGTGCCAAGGTTGAAGTGTGCTTTGTGTTCATGGATTCCTAGAATGACTTAGAAGTCTAGAATGTGTATGAATGAAATCATCATGGGATATGTACAAATGTAGTATGAACTACTTCCTAAGACATGAACTAATTTGGAGTGCATGTAAGCATCAAATCAAAGGGGGGGAAGTAAAAGTGTGCTTGCTGTGAATAGTGGACAGAACAGTAACATGACCTTTTGAAAATTGAAAAGAGGGGGTAGGAATGTTTTCAATGCATTATTTTTATGGAGATCTTCCTTATTGTGTCTAGAACACAACCCAAAAATCCAATCTTTAATAACTATCACAGATTGAGAGAAATCATATAAACAATAGAGGTCACTCAGAAACAGAGTCCGTACTTTCGACTGAAATGTTGAAAAATCTTAGAAAATGAAAACCAATGATCTAGAGGTCCATTTTATACAGAAAGTTCTCTAAGACATTAAAGTTTAAGGTAAAAATAAGTTAGGACCACCCCTCTTGGAAACGTTTTCTGAAAAATAAGCTGAAATTGGACCAAGCTGCTGTGACAGCAAAAACAGAATATCTGGAGAGAATGTTTGGGTCCAAATGGGCGTTCTCTAATGAGTTATGAAGACTTTCCAAGTGGCCTTGCATCCATACATTGAGTTTTGAGTTCTAGAGAAATCTTTGAACTCAGATCACTCAATGTTTTGACTCACTATTTTGAAAATTTTGGGAAAACAAGGTTTATCTCTTGAAATCAAAGTGAGGGTTTTAAGAAGGGGGTTTTGAAATAGAAGTTTTGAAAGCATATTTTCAATACTCAATGAAGGTTATAGCCACTTAAAATGTCAACATCAAACTCATCATCAAGAACCTCCAAGATTGTTGGAGAGATTTATTTTCATTTGAACATAACTTCAAGGATACCTTGGAGGTATTGAAGTTATAATCATCATCTATCAAACATGTTTTTGAGGTCAAGAGCTACTATCCATAAGGATTCACTCACCTCAAACTTCATGTCATCATCTAGATGATGATGAACTAGTAAGTAAATAAAGAAAATAAAAAAGAAATGAGGTAAGAAGAGATTAACATTGCATAAACAAGCAAGTAAATAACAATCAATAGATGATAATCAATGTGATATTGGACTTGTAGTTTGATGTTTCACTCATATGTGATGACATTGGACATGGAAGTAGCTTCCTCTCTCTTAAATGCTCACTAAAATGGTGGTTGGGTGTATTGAATATGAAGTAAATAGGAGTAATGAAGTAGAAAAAAA
Source organism: Hydrangea macrophylla (assembly GCA_033977485.1). Lineage (NCBI taxonomy): Eukaryota > Viridiplantae > Streptophyta > Magnoliopsida > Cornales > Hydrangeaceae > Hydrangea > Hydrangea macrophylla. Next base: position 1,986,993 of record CM066990.1, on the reverse strand, counting down.
AGTTTAGAACTCACTTTTTGTTTTGAAATCAAAGAAGAAAGCTTCTTTTCTCTCTATCCTAACCTTATCTCTACAACTTTCTCTCCCAAAACTTTTCAAAGCTTACATTTGACACCCCCCAAAATGAGAACTCAAGGGGGGTTTATATAGGCCAATTTTGGGTGGTTTTGGGGTTTTAGAAGTGTTCCCATTGGCTCCAAACATCTGAAAACATAGAACTACGTCGTTTTCATTTTTAATTAATTAAAATGGAACCCCAAAAGTAATTGCAAAAACATACTGTTCTGGAGGAGAGTACTACGGAAGCACTGGGCCTGTTCCATGGCGGCAGTGGGCCAGTGCCGCAGTGACACTGCTCCTCATTCGTCTGGATAATCATGTTTAGGCCCCTAGAGGCTCCGGTAATCGCGAAAAGGCCCTATTTCGTCCGAAATTCACAGAAAATGCATACGAACTCCAAATTGAGGTTGTGATATACTGTTGGAAAGGTAATGGAGTCTATTTTACATAAAAAAAATAATTCAGGGATAGGTCACTTTGAAAAGTTTTGCGGTATTTGCGATAAAAGCCGATTTGATCACCTTTTTCGCCTTCGAAAATTCACAATAGACTCGTTTTAAATCCAAAAATTATGTGCGATATACCGTTGGAAAGCTATTGACCTCTAGTATCCATGAAAAATATTTTAAAATTATTACGGTGCTCCGGTTCTAAAGTTAAATTTTGGTCAAACTGGTCAAACCTGGGATTCTCGGGAAGTTCTGGAAATCTCTGGGACCCCCAGGAGCTGACGTTTTCGCTCGATTTTCTTTAAAACTCATTTTAATACTTTCCACATGATCTAGAATGATCCCGGTGAATTTGGACAATTTTGGTCAAACTTGGTCAAACCTGGTCAAACCTTGGTCAAACCGGTCAACGGGGACTTTCCAGGAACTTCCGGGACTTTCGGGAGTCTTTGGGAGCTGACGATTTCATCCGACTTTACTTAGAAACTCATTTTCTTATCTTTCTTATGACATAGCATGTTTTCAGAACTTTTGGTCCAAATTTGGGAGTTTCGGGCTTTTAGGGGCATTTTGGTCATTCTGAGCATTTTGAGAAATAAAATTAACTTTCAGGAGTCCTTTTGAGTCTTTTTAGATCATTGTGAACCACCAAGCTATGGGTCTCCTAAATCTGATAGCCGAAAAAATGGGGTGTCTACAGTTTGCCCTTCTTTGGCATGAACTTGCGAGGCAACGCATGTCGCAAGCGAGTGCCAAAGCTTTGAAGAGACAGGTCTTTTGGAGGCTATAGATTTAGGATAAAAAAAAAGTGTTGCAAAAGATGCAATGATGCTGAGGCTAGTGTTGGTCATGCTCTGCGTGAGCTGCCTACTTATCCCGAGGGAATTAGACCAGGACGTAGTTCGGGGCACAAATGAATAAATCACACATGCATGTACACAACAATCAGGCGGATGCTATATGAGTGATATGTCATGCATGGATGTGATGTGAATTGTGTCATGAGTCCTATTATGTCTAGTGTTATGATCCTAGTATGAGCAGCTGATGTGGGGAGTGCCACTCCGAGTGGGCTGGTGTTGTGCTAGTGTTTGCGACTATGATGTGGTAGATGACTCGGATAAGGACATCAAGGTTTAGAAGACTCTGGGTCTAGGGGAAAACTTCTGGAATTTTGGGAAGTGTGCTTTGCAAACAGGTGAGATAGATCAGATGCGCATTTTTTAGGAGACGACAGCTAAAGGTGACCAAGGGATCTTGAGATAAATGATAGGTAAGGAAGCTATGAAAATGGACAGATGAGAAAACTCATGATAATCAGGAGACACGGAGCCGTGGAAGGACGGTGCTTCGTTTTCAAAATCTGGATGCGGGCGATGTTCTGATTGTTCCTGATGGCCGATTTTTGGGAGTCGGTTTCTCTTTTGTTACTTTCTGCTGGGGGTAGTGGGAACTAGTATCTTTCCGTATCTGTCCTCGGGGGATGACGTAGGGTTGTCAGAGAATCTCTCTTTTCTTGATCGGGAACCAGGACCCATCTCTGAATCTCTCACGGTTGATCAATTCTTTCGGCGCTCAATCAAAGAGGGCCGGTCGGGGCCTTCGGGAGCTGGTATCTTTCTGTTTCTGTCCTCAGGGGATGATGTAGGGTTCTCGGAGAATCTCTCTTTTCTTGATCGGGAACCAGGACCCATCTCTGAATCTCTCACGGTTGATCAATTCTTTCGGTGCTCAATCCAAGAGCGCCGGTCGGGGCCTTCGGGAGCTGGTATCTTTCTGTTTCTGCCCTCAGGGGATGATGTAGGGTTCTCGGAGAATCTCTCTTTTCTTGATCGGGAACCAGGACCCATCTCTGAATCTCTCATGGTTGACCAATTCTTTCGGCGCTCAATCCAAGAGGGCCGGTCGGGGCCTCCGGGAGCTGGTATCTTTCTGTTTCTGTCCTCAGGGGATGATGTAGGGTTCTCGGAGAATCTCTCTTTTCTACTTCTTTGGTGTATCGGCTAAAAACCAGAACTCGTTACTGAAACTCTCGTGTTTGATCAAAATTTATGACGGTCGTCCTGAAACAACCGATTCGGATCTTTGGTAGTCAATTTTTCTCAATTTCTGCCTACTGGAGGTAGCCCTGATGACTTTTGAATTAATGGGGGGTAAAACCTCATAAATCTTGACCGAAATGGGCCACCGGGGCTAACCGGGGCCAGAAATGGGCTGAAAAAGGCCAAAATAGGTCAAAACAAAGCAAAGCAGGGCCCGCGGGGAGCAGTGCTGCGGCGGCAGTTGGCCAGTGCCGCGGCGGCACTGGGTGGCCGGACTCCATTTGTGTATATCTCGGGTTTTTGAACTTTTTAAGCTCAATCTTGGCCATTTTGGGGTGTTTTTGGAGCCAAAATCCGTCAAAACGCAGCTTGTGCACGCTCAGGTGAGTAATCTTTCCCTGTGGTTGGAATTTTGATTGGTGTTTTGGTTTGCTCTAATTTTCAAGAAGAAAGTTTAGTTTCCACTTCCATTTTCTTTGTAGATCCATGGCTTCGAGCTCGAGGAGACCGTCTAAGAAGGCCAAGGAACAAATAAAATCCGAGAGCCAAACCCCAGACTTGATTTTACGAGACCCCCAACATCATCTTTCGACCGTGGCTCTAGCGAGCTTGGTATGTGAAACTTTTGACAGTTTAGGACTATTTCCATGCATTGTGCTAGTTTTGTGAGCTGTAGTGTGCACCTAGAGATCGTTAGAAGTTCAATTTGTGCTCAAATGTTGATTTTGTGAAATTGGACCTCGGGTCATGAATAGTGATTTTGTGCATCATTTTTGTTTTTTTTTTATATGTACAGGTTCCAGAAGTGACATTAAAGGGCCACGGTAGCCTTGCTCACGCTTTTCTGTGGTACACTCAACTCTCGCCTACAGTCAAGAGAAGGGTAGAAGATGTCGGGTTTGAAGGCTTTGTCCGCCTGGTTTCAAAGAGTAGCAATGATCTGGCGCATTTTTATGCTCTTGCTGAGAGATGGTGGGACACCACCAATACCTTCCACCTACCATTTGGTGAGATGACAATGACGCCTTTTGATTTCTCTATGATTACCGGCTTGAGGGTTGGCGAGAAGCGCCTGATTTTAGACTACTTCTATGAGATTGATCCTGAGGCTGTCGAGATGTTGATTGGGACTGGTCCCCTTAATCTGGAGAGGCACTGGTTTCCTTGTGGCTGGCTTTACTGAGCCTACGACAGAGGGAATCACAACCTGAATAATTCTCAAGTTTTGAGGGTGTATCTTTTGTATGTCCTTGGTTGCTAGATCTTCGCGACACGGAATGACCGGGTGAGCCTGAGACTTCTTTCTTGCCTGGCGAACATTGGTAAGATCCCCTCTTTCGACTGGGGTGGTGCTACCCTGGCCCACCTTTACAAGCATATGGGTGAAGTTTCTCGGGGTGATGTCAAATCGACAGGGGGATTTTGGCGAGCTTGGGAGGTATGTACTGCATCTTCTTTTATCTTCTAGCTTTTTGATTTCTGTACTTTTTCTGATTTTCTCTTTTGTCTGTGCAGCTTTGGAGCTTTGAGTACCTGAAGATGTTAGCTCCTTCCCCTACTGATGAATCAGGTGAAGATGAGGACGGCATGGCTCCAGTGCCTTTGTTCCCATGAGGCTTGAGATGGCAGAGGGATGTTGTCGGGGTAAAGAGTGGGGCTCACCGGATTGTTTTGCTCAGAAACTTCTTATCTAGGCTGACGGTTGCTAGTGTTGATTGGACACCTTGGGAGCACATTGCCTATGCTACCCCAGAGGAGATACAAGCGGTTAAACCTCTTTTCTCTTGCCGACTTCTGATGTAAAGTACCGAGAGCAGGCAATGGTTCCTCGGCGAGCGAGTGTCTTGGCAGGTGGTTGGCGGTTCAAGGTATCGCGTCCCTCATGATCCTCCTGCGATGGATTCTGGTGACCTTTCTGGTGATGCTTTGCTGGCGGCCTTATCTGGTACCGATGTTTGGGATCACTTTCTTTCTGAGACCGGCTATGAGACTTACCGTAGCCGCTTTCTGATGCCCAACTTCCCACTCCTGGAGGTGAGTTTCTTTTACGTTTTTGTCTCTATCCGTTGCCTATGTTTTTAACTCATCTTTTTCCTAACTTGTTTTGTGCCTACAGCTTCGCGAGATGTACAGGAGATAGGTTCCCCCATTTTCCGATCTTATCCCTCCTTAAGATTGGATCGTTAAATTTTTGGGTGCAGATGGCTCCCCCCAGGTTATGGAGGTGCCACGTGTCATATGTGGGTATCCTACCCAGCCAGCAGACATCCTCAATGTCCCTTGGAGTTATGCTGAGGAGGGCCACGCCTTGGCGGCTAGCTTACAGTCTTTGGTTCTTACGCGAGACCATCGGGTATGTCTCTAATTTTGCGCTCCTTAAGGTTATGAGGTTCTAATCCTGATTTTGGCCTTGACAGATGGATGGTATGCGGCAGTTTGCCACCAATCAGATGGCGTCCTTGGTAGGTTTCTGACTCGACTTTTTTTTTGTACTTTTCATTGTTTCCCTACTGATTACTTTCATTTTATTTGTGTGTGCAGTACCGTGGGGGTGGCGCTGGCTCATCGAGGACTGGATCGAGGTGCAGAGGTGGTAGGAGGAGGCCATCGTCGACATACACTCCGGGTGGTCCGACAGAGGATGAAGAAGAGGAGGACTGAGGCCTCCTAAGCGAGGATTTTGTTTTATCTCCATTTCATATTTTCGATTGGGTTGTACTAGTGAATGATGTGACTATTCGGACAATGTGTAAGACGATGTGTAGAATGATGTGTCACCCTCGACAGAGTATTATGATGTTTTGCCTTTCGAGCTGGATAGTTTCTGGTTTGAAGGCGTAGTTGTGTGCTTGCTTTTATTTGGTGATTGTGTGACTATATGCATATCTATGCACTTGTGATTCTGTGATTGTTGATGTTACTGCGATGAACAACCTTGTGATAGTGAGTGTGTTTGCCTTGCAGGTGGGATAGTCCGTGAAATGGGGAGGTGCTACCGAAATTTTGAACCGCGACAGAAAATATGGCTTTGTATGATCCCGCTCAACTCACAGCTTGGCTGAACATGACAGATGATGTGGAACGGATAAACCTTTTCAGCTACGGCTTGACCGCGCTGTTCTCTCTTCGCCAGATGGCTTTGAACGCTGAGTTCATGCGTGCTGCTATTGTCCACTGGGACCCGGTGAACCATGTCTTTAATTTCAACGGCCTGGAGATATGCCCCCTGTTTGAGGAGTTCTGTGCTATCCTTGGCTACGATTCTGATTCTGACCTGATTCTCCCTTCTACTGATACCCCCAGTCCCACGCGTGGCTTGGCTGAATAACTGAACTGTTCCACTACTATTTCCCGCCGGCTAATTCAAGGTGAGGTTCTTGACATTGCTTCCATCATCGCCCGGTATGCTAGTCCTGGGAATCCTAGCGTATATGATGCCACCCGCGGGGCCGCTATGATATTATGCATGACTTCACACTTTCTATTCTCGAGTGCTTCTATTGACTTGGTGCACGTGCACCTTGGGTTGAAACTTAGTAGGAATCCTATGGTCATAGTTCTGGCTGAAACACTGAATGGTTTGGATCGCGCTTCCAATCAAGGAACGCTTCTACTTTCTGGGGCGCCTTTGGTGTTACAGGTTTGGCTTTATGAGCGTCTTTAGTTATGGACAAGTAATGTGCCGCCAGTTTATTTTTGCAGAGCTGTGCTTTATCCTCATTATACCTCTACCGATTGAGTGGGCATGATGGGTGCTTTATCTGGAGCTGACATTTACTGGATCGTGAGGCGTTGGGGCCTTTATGCTGTGACCACTATTCTCGGGGATTTCCACAGAGTATGGCTGATGGGTCTGAGAGAAACCTCCTTCTATCATCCTCGTCGATTGGCCAGACAGTACGAGCAAGTTCAAGAGGTTCCCCGGGGGTTTACTGAGAGGGTCTTTGCTTCCCGAGTCAGAGCTGCCACTATTGCTGCTTTCATCAGGGGCTGGGCCGGTCGAGCAAGAGCTTATTTCTAGAGACCTTTGAAGATATAAATAAAAAAACAAAAGTAATACTAGGCTTGACTGATTCTGCTTCTTTCCTCCAAGTGTCTTTGATATTCGTGATTGCTTTCCGAAAGAACTTTTCGTGTTTTCATTTATCCCTACTTATGTAATATTCGAAGTTTGTTTATCGGTGAACCTTGGTTACTTGGAGAACCTTATTTCGTGCATTTGGTTTTCTGAAAACATTTGTAGTATGATTTTGATCAGATGTTTGCTTTTGGTGCTTATCTGGGCACGCTAGGACGATTAGAGGCAAACGAGGCGGGTGGCCGAAGTTTGCCCCTAGTTTGGGATATGTATGGTTGTGAGGCAAACGAGGTAGATGACCAACGATTGCCCCTAGTTTAGAAGAGGTTTAGGCAAACGAGGCAGGTGGCCGAAGTTTGCCCCTAGTGTGGAGGGTGATTTCTGGGTTATGGTAAGGACCGCGACTTTATTTTTCTCACACGCTCATAATTTTGCCTAGGCACCAGTTAGGTGACCTAGCGAGCTCTTTTCTCTCTTTTGTTATTGCTCACTTTGGATTTTACTCTTACTTTTGCCTAGGTGTCCTTTCGAATTTTCAACCTAGCGAGCCATCCTTCTTTTTTTTTTTTTTTTTTTTAAAAGTCTGCCTACGTACCCCCGAGCGGGGATCAGGTCCAACGTAGTTCGGGCCAAGCTTGAACGAAATTTGGCTATTTATTTATTTTATTTTATTTTTTTTTGTAGGTCGAGCGACCGAACTGATGTGGTTGCCTACGTATCCCCGAGTGGGAATCAAGTCGAGCGTAGTTCTGGCCAAGCTTGAAAGAAATTGGGCTATTTATTTATTTATTTTTTTTATGGGTGGAGCCACCGAACCGATGTGGTTGCCTACGTATCCCCGAGTGGGAATCAGGTCGAGCGTAGTTCGGGCCAAGCTTGAAAGAAAATGGTTTTGGGGAATGGTCAAGCATAGTACTTTTTGAGGCTATCCATGTTGATCGGTTCTTTGAATTCAACGCCATCGAGGTCCATGAGGTAGGTTGCTCCTCCGGAAAGGATAGTTTTGACGATATAAGGGGTGACTCATTTGGGTTTGAATTTTCCACGTGTATCAAAGATCAGGGCTCGCAATTCCTTAAGGACAAGGTCACCCTTGACAATTTTTCTCGGGCGAACCCTTTTGTTGAAAGCACGGGCTATCCTCTTTTGATAGATTCGAACATGGTCGACTACCGCTAGGCGCTTTTCATCTATGAGAGCCAATTCTTCGTACCTTTCCCTCAACCAATCTGATTCTGAAATTTCACATTCTGCCATCACACGTAGGGACGGTAGTTCTATCTCGACTGGAAGTACTGCTTCCATTCCATATACCAGTGAATAAGGAGTTTCTCCTGTGGACGTCCTTATCGATGTTCTGTATCCTTAAAATGTGAACGGTAGCTTTTCATGCCAGTCTTTGTAGGTATCGGCCGATTTCTGCAGTATAGCCTTGACATTCTTGTTTGCAACTTCGACTACCCCATTAGTTTGTGGCCTGTACGGTGATGACATGTGATAAGTGATTTTTTATTCCTCAAACAAATCTCTGACTTCTGCTTTAAAATGACTACCGTTATCTGAGATGATCTCATGGGGTACTCCATAGCGACAGATGAGGTTCTTCTTGATGAACTTGGCCACTTCCTTGGCCCCCAACTTGCTGTAGGATGCGGCTTCTACCCATTTTGTGAAGTAGTCAATGGCCACCAAAATGTATCGATTTCTATTTGAGGCTTTCGGAATGATTTCACCGATAATATCGATTCCCCGGGTTGAGAATGGCCAAGGTGAGGTCATGCTGTATAGAAGGGATGGTGGTGTATGCATCATGTTTGCATGGATCTGGCACTTGTGACACTTTCCTACGTATTCGCAACAATCTTTCTCCAATGTTGTCCAGTAGTACCCTTGTCTTACAATTTTCTTGGCCAGCATGTGACCGTTCATGTGCGGGCCGCATACCCCCTCGTTTATTTCCTCCATCATTCTTCTGGAGCTTTTTCCAAACAAGCAAATCGGGTTGTGACCGTTGTACTCTTTCTTCAACAATTTCCCACCGCAAATGATGAATTGCACTGCAAATCTTTGAATTGCCCTTTTGTCTTTCTCGGTAAACTCTTGGGGGTACATCCCCTTGTCTATGAAGTTACATACATCCTGATACCATGGTGTTTCATTCTCTTCTTCTTCGATTACGGCGATTATGTTGAACGAAGGCTCGTACCTTTACTAAATTACTAAAGGCATCATCCTGACTCCCACAGGAATTTTGATCATGGAGGCTAAGGTAGCCAATGAATCTGCCAGTTGGTTCTCTTCCCTAGGCAAGTAGAAGAATGTGATGTTCTTGAACTGCCTTTTGAGTTGATCGAGATGATCATGATAGGGCTTCAACCTTTCTTCTTTTACTTTCCATTCTCCTCTAGCTTGCAACATACTGAGGTTTGAATCCCAGAAGACATCCAACTTCTGAATTTTCAGTTCTATGGCTGCTTCCATCCCCAGAATGCATGCTTCGTATTCAGCAGTGTTGTTGGTGGAGTTATAATTGAGCTTGACTGCCAGCAGAGTGTGGTCCCCACTTGGTGACACTAGAATCATTCCTACTCCGTATCCTTTCATGTTGGCTGCTCCATCAAAGTACAACTTCTGCTGTTCTTCCTTGATTTCCATGATATTTTTGTCTGGAAATGGAAAGTCCCCACTTTCTTCAGAGTCAACAGCGTGCTCCGCAAGATGCTTAGCTACGGTTCTCCCTTTTACCGATTTGCTTGTAACGTACTTGATATCGAATTCGGATAGTAGAAGTAATCAATGGGATATACGACCGGTCAGGGCAGGTTTTTCGAGGAGGTATTTTAGAGGATCCATGCGGGATATGAGCATAACCAGGAAGGCCAGCATGTAGTGCCTCAGTCGGCGAGTGCACCAAACCAAGGCCCAATATGTTTTTTTGAGGGTAGAGTAGTTGAGCTCATACCCAGTCATCCTCTTGCTGAGGTAATATATGGCTTTTTCGGAGTGGCTTTCTTCTCCTTCTTGAGCTAGCATTCAACCCAAGGCATTTTTTGAGACAGATAGGTAAAGGAATAAAGGCTTATGAGGAGTGGGTGGTGAAAGGACAGGCAGATTTTGAAGGTAGGCTTTTATTTTGTCAAAAGCGGCTTGGCATTGGTCATCCCATTGGAACTTTTCTCCTTTTCTCAGCAATCGGAACAAAGGATCGTATGTAGTTGTGAGTTTGGAAATGAAGCGGCTGATAAATTGGACTCTTTCGAGAAACCCTCTCACTTCCTTTTCATTCCGTGGTGGTGTCATTTCTAGGATTGCCTTGATCTTAGAGGGATCCATCTCTATCCCCCTTTATGTGATGAGAAAACCCAGGAGTTTAGCGGAGGTCACACCGAAAGTGCATTTCTTAGGATTCAATCTCATCTTGTATTTGCACAACCTCTCAAAAAACTTTTCCAGTGCCACCAGGTGTCCTTCTCTGTCCTTGGACTTCACGATCATGTCATCTACGTACACTTCCACTTCTTTGTGAATCATGTCATGCAGCAGAGTGGTGGCAGCTCTTTGGTAGGTTGCCCCAGCATTCTTGAGTCCGAAAGGCATTACTCTATAACCAGTAGGTTCCCCAAGGGGTGGTGAATGTCATTTTTTCCAGATCTTCTGGCGCCATTAGAATCTGATTGTACCCCGAAAAGCCATCCATGAATGACAGTAGCTCATGTCCAGCGGTGTTATCCACCAAGACATCAATGTGGGGAAGCGGGAAGTCATCCTTGGGACTGGCTTTATTTAGATCACGGAAGTCGACGCACACATGAACTTTTCCATCTTTCTTGGGGACTGGCACGATATTGGCAACCCATTCCGGATACTCGGTGATAATGATGAACCCTGCCTTAAATTGCTTCTCCACTTCTTCTTTAACCTTGAGTGCCCATTCTGGCCTCATGCGCCTCAGTTTCTGCTTGACAGGTTTGGAATTAGGGAGAAGAGGAATATGATGTTGGACAATGTCAGGATTGACCCCAGGCATGTCCTCGTAAGACCAAGAAAAAACATCCTTAAATTCTTTTAGCAAGAGAGTCAATTTTTCTTTTTTTATTAAGAGTTGAGCCAATCTGCACAATTTGTGGATTATCTATTTCACCTAGGTTAACCGATAAAGTATCTTCGATTATTTCGTAAGCAGGTGGTTTTTCAATTAGTTGCTTAAGTTCGCTTGGGAGATCCTCGGAGGGATCTGTGCATTCACAAGTATTAGACACAGAGGAGTAAGCAGAATCGCCTTTCATTTCATTCATGATAGGTGAAGTGATTACATTAGACAGTGATGGGCCTACGGCAGCCGACTCTGGTATAGACTTGATAATTGGTAGTAAGGACTCTAGGGGAACAGGGGATAGGGAGACACAGACAGATGACTCTACAGCCTGGTTGCTCAAACCCTCCTCAGTTGGCTCGATCTGATCATCTTGGCTCTTGGCCCTCTTTTTTTCCTTCTTTTCAGCGAATGCTTCCCACATTTTCTCGATGGCTTCAATGTCCAGGTACTTTAACCAGCCTTCTTCCAGGGTTTTTACAACTTCTTCGGTATAGAACGGATCTTGATAGGGGGGCCTTTCACAGTCAACGAAGATTTCAAGCCCGGGGTGCCTTCTTCCAGTGGCTTGATGGATCCAGGGTTCTGGGAACCCAAAGTAGGGGAAATCATCCCCTTCTTTGATGAATTGCCCATTCAAGGTTTTGCGGTACGGTGGGAGACTCCTCACCCTTTTCTTCTATGGCCTCTATAGCTCGACGTCTTCTTCAGTGGCTGTTGCCCTTTGATCTGAGGGAACTCCCGAATTCCTTGCTGGCGTCGGCCCAATCCCATTCCAGGGAAGTAGTTCATTTTGCGGACAATGTTGACAATTGCAGAGTGGATCTCAGGGAACCTGTCTTCATCATTGATCATGTGGACTTCTTCTATGAAGAATCCCCCGATTTCTCCTTCTTCTAGCTCAGGTATTTGGACTTCGAAGATGGGAGCGTAGTTTGGGAAAGCTTCATTACCCTAACTATTGCCGAGGATGATTTTCACCTCCTTCTCATGAATATACTTGATCATTTGATGCACAGTGGATGATACAGCTTTGTTGACATACAGCCAGGGCCTTCCGATCAACAAGTTGAACGAGGCAGGTATGTCCATGACTTGAAAAACTTCAGTGCTCACCAAAGATCCTACCCGGATTTGGAGAGAAACAGTTCCCATCACATTTCTCTTGGTGTTATCGTAGGCCCTCACGGATTGCACAGATGGTGTGATGTCAAGGACATCGACCCCCAAGGCGGTGGCAGTCCTTAGGGCACAAACATTTAAGGTAGAGCCTGTATCAACCAGACAAAATGACACCTGTTGTCCCTTACACCCAATAGTGATATACAATGCTTTGTTATGTGCAGATCCTTCTGGTGGCAGGTCTTCATTAGAAAATGTAATGATTGGGTCAGGGGTAAGTGCGCCCAAGAAAGCCACCATGCTTCCGGTGCGGCATCGATGGGGACTTCTATTCCGACCAGGGCATTCAACACAGCTTGCCTATGCTTGTAGGATGTTACCATGATGTCCCACATCGAGAGATATGCTTGGGTTTTCTTCAACTGCTTTATCAACTCATTGTCTTCCTCAATGATCTCGTCCATTTTTCCCTTTCCTTTGTCTTTGACCGGACTATTTTTTGATAGCCTCGGTGGTAGGCTACGGAGGTTAATAATGACGGCCTGACCTAGTTAGATGATCAATTTCGACAGGGGTAGGCCCTTCTACAGTCCCATCTTCTTTGAACCAGTCGCAATCTGTTCCCACAAATGGTTTCTCTGGCTCATTCCAGATAGAAGCATCGCTTTCATTGTCGGGATCATACCATTTGAGGTCCACTACCCCTAGATCATGTTCTTCCAAGAAGAATAGGTCTTGTTCTTCAGCCAGCTGTTGCTGCCACTTGTCATCCCCTCCGTTAATCAGATGAATTCCCACAGATTCTGGGATGTCAATGAGAGGTAAAGGTTGACCTAAAGGGGTGATATAGGTAGCAGGGTTGAAAGATACATGGTTGGACTCAATGAGGCTGATGTTTTGGTGGTTCGGTAGAGGATTTTGAGTGACATGGGGCTGCTTTGGAGGTGGCTCGATGGTATTTTGGTCAATGAGGTCTTGGATATCATGACAGAGGCGCATGTATTCATTGGTGTTGTGGCCAGAGGCTTGGTGGTAGGTGCATCTTTTGGACATGTCACAGTTTGGCGGGAGCGGGGTATTTCAAGGCTGGAGTAATTGGAGGTGACCTTTTTTAAGGAGGCGATCTAAGGCTGAGGAGAGGGGGATTTCTAATTTGGCAAAGTTGCAAGGAGGCTTCCTAGGGAAAGAGCGATTGGAGGAATTAGCTTGGTTGAGGGGTTGGTATGGCCTAGGAGGGTAAGCCATAGGTTGACTGCTAAGGGCATTGACATCCGGAGGATTGCGGGAGTAGTTGGGCCTTTTTGACTGACTCGGAGGCTCTTCTTTTTTGATCTTTCCTTCCCTTATGGCATCTTCAATTCGAGCCCCAACTTCAAATAACTCTTCAAAAGTAGAGATGGACTGATAAAACAATTTTTCATGGTAGAGCGGTTGCAGATTCCAGATTAGCATTCTCACATGTTCCTTTTCAATCGGCCGGTGGGTCATTTGGGCCACTTTATTCTTCCATCTGCTCATAAATGCAGCGAAGGATTCATTGCTGTTCTGCCGAGTAGTTTCCAAATCCCTAATAGTGACGTCAAGTTCTTGGTTATAGGAGTAGTGATCAACGAATACCCGAACTATGTCTTCCCATGCCCGAGTTTTGGAAGCTTCCAAGGTAAGGAACCATGATAGTGCAGACTTCGTGAGAGTTTATGGGAACAGCATTGCGAGGTGCTCATGGGTACAGCCCATAGATTGGAAGATGCTCATACAAAGCTTTACATGGCTCTTCGGATTTCCGGTTCCATCAAAACGGTCAATGACAGGCATCTTGAAGTTTTCCGGTAGCTTCAGCTTAACAGGTTCAAAAAGGCCTTCCAAGTCCAGCATGTAATCATCAATCCCTCTGCTTTTCCTCAGTACACTTTCCAGCTTGTCAACCTTATCCATTTTCTCTTGGAGCTTCTTCTCATATACAAATGATGGGACCCCTTGAAGCCAGTCTTCCTCCCCATTATTCTCATATGGGGGCGGTTCAAACCCCGGTGGTGGAAACCCAAGCGGAGGTTGCGGCTGCTGCTGCTTCAATTCTTCCATGAACTTCAGAACTTGGGCTAGGCTGTCAGACTGCTGGCTTATGGTTGCTCCCAACTCGATAACCTTGTTTTCTAACTCTTCTCGATTCATGCTGAAGTAAGCTGTCGGACTGATTCTGACCAAACGATTATCTGAACTTCTGACCCACGACGAGGATTCCATCTACTGACTTCGGGAATCTATACTGACCTGACAGATTTTGAGAGGACTAGATCAGATTTTGACAGTGATGACTTTAGACAGACAAAGACAGTGATGTTTAACAAACGTGGACATGACTTGTGTAAGAATGGTCGAGACAGTGCGTGCAGATTGATGGGAATGGTGTATGCAAATGAGACAAGCACGTGGATGTAAGCCCTAATCTATATGATGCTCCTATTTCTAACAGATAGCAGTTAAACAATTAAGGTCCTAACCATATAGAGTGTGCCAACCTTACTTTCCAGTACGATCACCAAGGGATAACAGGGGTTTCCAGGGTTCTATGGAGGCTTCTAGGAGAGACTGGGCATTTTTGGTTGATTTGGACAGAGTTTCTGGGAGAAGCTGGGATAGTCGGACATAGTTTCTGGCATTTCTGGGAAATTTAAGCAGAGTTTCTGGGAAAAACTAGTTAATATGGTCATATCTGGGATATCTGGACAAAGTTTCTGGGAGAAACTGGTTAATATGGTTATATCTGGGATATCTGGACAGAGTTTCTGGGAGAAAAACGGGTCAATATGCTTATATCTGGGATATCTGGACAGAGTTTCTGGGAGAAACTGGTTAATATGGTTATATCTGGGATATCTGGACAGAGTTTCTGGGAGAAAACGGGTTAATATGTGGTGATAGTGATCATACTGTCTAGCAGGTTTTCATACTCCTATGTCTTAGGACTGACAAACAAGGTTTGCGGTGTATATCTTTGTGAGCATGGAGCGAACATCCTTGTCATGGTGCCTAGGCAGGTCAACTCAATGTGATCACATGTGAGTGATTGCCTTGGGGATCATAAGAAAGAGGTTCTGTTCTATGCCACATAAGCGTCTACACCGCTCAGGTAATCCCATCAGGGCATACAGCAGTTATATCACATTGTCCTATCTGAAAAGATAAATGAACAGTCCTATGAAAGGTTCTACAGGAATCTATATGCAAAGGATGGGTTTAGTCAAAGAGGGTTCGTTGACGAGAGTTCCAATATACCGTCAGAGAAACAGTACAGAAGTGTTTACTCTTTTTAATATACCTTGGAAGGTACAGTATCAACGGTGACTTATGCCCTGGCACAGCAAGACCTGAACAATGTCAGCGCCGCATTTCAGACACAGTCGGAGGGGGGGAAATGCAAGAGTGCAATGCGGTGAACCAGACACAGTAAAAAGATGATTTTAAGGATGCTTCTTATGAGTCAAACCTCTGTATTATTTTGTTTTGAAAATAAATATCCCCAGTGGAGATGCCAGATTGTGGACACACGGCGTTCCACCACTTTGTTTGTTTGAGATTGTTTTGAAAAGGAAAGAAAAGGTTCGTTGAAAACAGATACAGAGTCGCCACTTAGTCTTTAAGGAACCAAGAAACCTAGTTTTGACTCACCCAAACGGATAAAGGGCACCAGCCCTTCGTAACCAAAGAACTTGGCTCGGGGTTTTGGTACGAGAGAGGAAGGAGCCTTTGTCGCGACTAAAACACCCTCAACTCGCCCCGTCTTTTGACGGGCCTCAATTAGCATCCAAATAATCATCTTATACTACGTATGGTTCGACAATTAATACTATGATAGTATATTACATCACATAAGAAAATTTGAAATGGAAGATCTAAAGATAAGATATCATTCATAAGATCTAAGTCAAATATCATACAATGTAAAGTGAAGGATCACACAAATAAACCTAAAAATCGTCTAATCATATATCAAGTAATTAAGTTTCCGTAATTTAAAGGGGACATGAATTGTTCTTGAAGCAAATAATAAAAGAAATAAAAAAAAATGCTTAGCAAGCTATTATGATGCATGTTAATCTTTGAGGAAAGAAGATTTCTCAATCCCCAGGATGGATGAGAAAGGAAGACTAGATTGAGGGAAACATGAATATATTGATCAAGTTCATTCCTTATAATCTTCTTAGATTAGGACTCACAAAAGCCCCGAATCTTTGCATGGATGCAATGTATGTATCTAGAATGTGCCAAGGTTGAAGTATGCTTTGTGTTCATGGATTCCTAGAATGACTTAGAAGTCTAGAATGTGTATGAATGAATGAATGAAATCATCATGGGATATGTAAAAATGTAGTATGAACTACTTCCTAAGACATGAACTAAATTGGAGTGCATGTAAGCATCAAATCAAAGGGGGAAAGTAAAAGTGTGCTTACTGTGAATAGTGGACAGAACAGTAACATGATCTTTTGAAAATTGAAAAGAGGGGGTAGGAATGTTTTCAATGCATGATTTTTTTATGGATATCTTCCTTATTGTGTCTAGAACATAACCCAAAATCCCAATCTTTAATAACTATCACAAATTGAGAGAAATCATATAAACAATAGAGGTCACTCAGAAACAGAGTCCGTACTGTCGACTGAAATGTTGAAAAATGTTAGAAAATGAAAACAAATGATCTAGAGGTCCATTTTATACAGAACGTTCCCTAAGACATTAAAGTTTAAGGGAAAAATAAGTTAGGACCACCCCTTTTGGAAACGTTTTCTGAAAAACAAGCTGAAAATGGACCAAGCTGCTGTGACAGCAAAAACAGAATATCTGGAGAGAATGTTTGGGTCCAAATGGACCATTTTCAAGTATTTTCAAGTCAAACCAAATATCATGGGTGTTCTCTAATGAGTTAGGAAGACTTTCCAAGTGGCCTTGTATCCATACATTGAGTATTGAGTTCTAGAGAAATCTTTGAACTCAGATTACTCACTGTTTTGACTCACTATTTTGAAGATTTTGGGAAAACAAGGTTTATCTCTTGAAATCAAAGTGAGGGTTTTAAGAAGGGGGTTTTGAAATAGAAGTTTTGAAAGCATATTTTCAATACTCAATAAAGGTTATAGCCACTTAAAATGTCAACATCAAACTCATCATCAAGAACCTCCAAGATTGTTGGAGAGATTTATTTTCATTTGAACATAACTTCAAGGATACCTTGGAGGGATTGAAGTTATAATCATCATCTATCAAACATGTTTTTGAGGTCAAGAGCTACTATCCATAAGGATTCACTCACCTCAAACTTCATGTCATCATCTAGATGATGATGAACTAGTAAGTAAATAAAGAAAATAAAAAAAAAATGAGGTAAGAAGAGATGAACATTGCATAAACAAGCAAGTAAAAAACAATCAATAGATGATAATCGATGTAATATTGGACATGGAAGTAGCTTCTTCTCTCTTAAATGCTCACTAAAATAGTGGTTGGGTGTATTGAATATGAAGTAAATAGGAGTAATGAAGCAGAAAACAAAGTTTAGAACTCACTTTTTGTTTTGAAATCAAAGAAGAAAGCTTCTTTTCTCTCTATCCTAACCTTATCTCTACAACTTTCTCTCCCAAAACTTTTCAAAGCTTACATTTGACACCCCCCAAAATGAGAAGTTAAGGGGGATTTATATAGGCCAATTTGGGGTGGTTTTGGGATTTTAGAAGTGTTCCCATTGGCTCCAAACATCTGAAAACATAGAACTACGTTGTTTTGATTTTTAATTAATCAAAATGGAACCCCAAAAGTAATTGCAAATACATACTGTTCTGGAGGAGAGTGTCACAGCGGCACTGGGCCTGTGCCATGGAGGTAGTGGGCCAGTGCCGCGGCGGCACTGCTCCTCAATCGTCTGGATAATCCTGTTTAGGCGCCCAGAGGTCCCGGTATTCGCGAAAAGACCCTATTTCGTCCGAAATTCACAGAAAATGCATACGAACTCCAAATTGAGGTTGTGATATACTGTTGGAAACGTAATGAAGTCTATTTTACATAAAAAAAATTCGGGGATAGGTCACTTTAAAAAGTTTTGCGGTATTTGCGATAAAAGCCGATTTGATCGCCTTTTTCGCCTTCGAAAATTCACAATAGACTCGTTTTAAATCCAAAAATTATGTGCGATATACCGTTGGAAAGCTATTGACCTCTAGTATCCATGAAAAATATTTGAAAATTGTTACGGTGCTCCGGTTCTAAAGTCAAATTTTGGTCAAACTGGTCAAACCTGAGATTCCCGGGAAGTTCTGGAAATCTCTGGGAGCCCCCAAGAGCTGACGTTTTCGCTCGATTTTCTTTTAAAACTCATTTTAATACTTTCCACATGATCTAGAATGATCCCGGCGAATTTGGACGATTTTGGTCAAACATGGTCAAATCTGGTCAAACCGGTCAACGGGAACTTTCCGGGAACTTCCGGGACTTCCGGGAGTTTTTGGGAGCTGACGATTTCATCCGACTTTGCTTAGAAACTCATTTTCTTATCTTTCTTATGACACAGCATGTTTCCAGAACTTTTGGTCCAAATCTGAGAGTTTTCAGGCTTTCAGGGGCATTTTGGTCATTCTGAGCATTTTGAGAAATAGAATTAACTTTCAAGAGTCCTTTTGAGTCTTTTTCGATTATTGTGAACCACCAAGCTATGGGTCTCCTAAATCTGATAGCCGAAAAAATGGGGTGTCTACAAATACCTGTAATTTTCTTTTCATTAAATAATATCAAATTTTTTTTCGAATTTTCGTATTGGACCGACTATATTATTATTATATTATTTTATTTGCATGACAGTTTTGACGTGTTGTAGTATTATTAATTAGACTATAATAACCGTACCGGCTCAACCGTAATAGGACTCAGCTTAGTCACGTACCCAAACCCGGATATTAGAAATAATAGCAGTTTGCACGTAAATCGAGATTGACACGTATATCGAGGAACTTATGCATGCAAATTGAAAAAGTAGCACACAATCTGAGGTGGGCCCCACATGACCGGCCACATGGCAGTCCATGTCACCTCTTGTGACACTTGTCCACATGTTGGGCATGTGTCCTTGCATGCAAGCATGCATGGAGACACATGTCTCTCCACCACTTCTATATAAACATACCCACATGCAAGCATTTTACTCTCTTGGTCTCCATAATCAGCACATATAGAGTTAGAGAGAGTTAGGAGATAAATTTCATAGAGAGAGAGAAGAAATATAGGAAGAAGAAGAAGAAGCTTCCACCATAGAAGCTTAAGCTTAAGCTCCTTAAGCTCAAATCCTACATTCAAACCAAATTTCAAGTATTGGTGAGTTTACTAACTTACTTTAGAACATATATAGTATGTAGTGATGTTTAGTAAGAGCTTGATGTTGCTATTTTGAGGATTCCATGCCATGCAAGACAAATCTTTAAATCTGATAAACTGAAACTTTCAGCAGAACATAGTTTAGTAAAATGAACGTTTGGAGTAGCTCAAAAATTTGAATTAGGCTAGTTTTTTTTTTGTGGAGAAAGGTAACTCATTTATCTACAAATAACTCTTCTATAGCTCAATCTAGAAATCACTCCTTCATAGGTGAAATGCATGTACAATGCAGTGTTATAAATCTGGGAAACAAAAACTTGCAGCAGAACATAGTTTAGTAAAATGAACGTTTGGAGTAGTTAAAAATCTGAATTAGGCTAGATTTTTTTTTTGTGGAGAAAGCTAACTCATTTATCTACAAATAACTCTTCTATAGTCTGGTCTAAAAATGAATCCTTCATAGGTGAAAGTCACGTAAACTACAGTACTATAGATCTGTGACAGAGCAGTCCGAAAATATAGAAATGTCTAAGTAAAATAAATATTTTGAGCAGCACAAAAATGTAATTGTTTGCTAGTAGTTTTGCGCGGGCGTGCCAGAGCCAAACGGGCTCGGTGTGTGTGCAAACTAATTTCTTATCTGCTTGAGTGAGTGATACTCAAGGCCTTAAGATCCGACCTATAAACAAAGTGATTGTGTGTGATGAGTAGGAAAGTACCCTCACCAAAAATCCATTGGCAATCCTAAAGCGCACAAGCCAAATAGTGTAGAGTTTACTAGGTAACAATCACAAACGATTAATAAAATACAGATTTTATTTAGTTTTTGGAAAATATTACATATAACCAAAGAACAGAATCAGAACAGGCTCTGATTGTTCGTAAGAACGAAAACAGTAACGAAAAATAACAAAGAGGGTAGACCTACAAATGTTATGGATACAGAATGACAAGAACACAGGTTTGAATGATGTGCTGTATGAGTGCTATTTTCAAGATGACGCAGAGTCCTTAGCACGGTTGGCTTGCTTTAATATTTATATCGGCCTCTGGTAATCCTGATAAGGCAAGGACTCCCTATATTGTGCCCCAAGCAGTTGATTGATTGTAGAATCCTTCCTAATCCCAACTTCTTGCCTTATCCAAATTTTGATTAAATCAATCCCACTGTTTTAGGGATTAGCCTTCCATATCCAGCTGGACATGATCAGATTGCATTCCAGAACAGACTCGAATTTCCCACATCTAGGATGACGTCACGAATGACAGCTAAGAGCTGAACCACCTTCTTGATGCACCCATCGTCCTTACGACTGTTATTCTCAGCTTCATCGGGCTCTTGCAGCCGCTTGTCATGCCTTCTGTCTCTCATGCCCAATGACGGCATTACAAATACTTGTGACCGATCGGGTTCATGCAAACCCCGCTTGTCGTGCTTTCTGACTTCCATATCCGACAACAATCTTCTGATTGTTTATGACCAATCGGGCTCCCGTCACTAGCTTGCCTCGTTTATCTCAAGCACGGTGTCTGATCGCCGTGTACATTGCAAGTCTAGTGCCCGATTGGTATTGTCCATGCCTAACCACCCGATCGGTCTTCCACGCCTGCTTTTGTTGCCGTATTTCAATGACGAAGCCCGATTGGTAAACTCATGACTCACGTCTCCAATCGGGCTTCACCAGCTGGGTAACAACCTTACCTTTCTGAACCACATGATGTTATCTTTCAAGCCCAATGGACCTTAGCAACCTCCGGGCCGACCTCTTATAACCAAGTTCCTGGCCGGCCATCCTCAAACACATTTAAACTCTCCATTCGAGCTCAAAAACCTTTGGCTGTTTTTGGGTGTAAACAATTGCCCCCCAAAAGGTCATGTCAATCATCCCGCCCTTGATTGACGTTACATTTTGAATCTAAAACCTTGCCTCGTGTCTTCCATGCAGTGATTGTCAAATCATGGAGAATCCCACCAGTCTCGCTGCATTAAATGTAATGCGTATAAAACCACAAGATTTTCAAAAATATCTTCACCTCCTTCATTCGCGTCTCCCTCTCTCTCTCTCTAGAACCTGTATCTCAGAGCCTCTGTCTCTAGAACCTCCATCTTTTCCAGTAAGCACACTTCATCATCAACCATTATAATGGCCCCCAAAACTACTCCGACAGCCACCTCTAAAGGCAAGAAAACCTTCGTGGATGATCCACCCCCACAAAATCGTTGCAAGGAAATCAGAAACCTAGCTAAAGCCCATGCTTCGGAAATCTCCAAGGAGTTCTTGACCCATTATAGTACTTCCGACGATATTCTGGCGGCGCCTGGCCTTGGCATGGCATTTCGCAGTGATCCACCGGCGGCGTTCATCCCTTATTTCCCCCCAATGGGATATGAGTCTTTTCTCCAAGTACTTGCCTACTGGGGCAAGGTTTAGACTGCTACTCATCCCATCAGAGGTTGGCCAACCTGCGCTGCTGACTGGGACAAATGGGTGACGAGGGTGTCAGCCTCTAAGGCTGAGATTTGGAGGCAAACGGGCATCTATAATGCCATAATGCTTAGTCGGACCAGGATTGAGATAGACCAACCTCTTCTACTCTCTGCTCTATTATTTTGGTCTTCATTATGTAATGGATTCCTCTTCTGTTGCGAATCGATGGCCCCAACCATCAAGGACTTTAGTTAGTTGCTCGGTCTTCTTCCTCACGATCAGGAAATTGTCCCCGGGCTATACGTTGGAACAGCCAGCTTCACTTACCCCCAACAAGAGACCATTAGAGATGGGGCCATTTGGTATAGGTCAATTACAGCCTATGAAGGCTTTCTTACTGCCTGCATTAGTGCAGATGAGACGGAGGTGTCCGATGCCGAGCACACTGCCTTCCCAATATACTGGCTCACAAATACTTCTTCTGCTGGGTCAGCCAAGCCATCACCAAAGAGTATACTACCTTGGTCTTGGCTCTTGCTTTAGGGAAACCCTTAGCTCTGCCTACCCTGGTCTGGGCACACTT
The DNA here is from genome assembly GCA_033977485.1 of Hydrangea macrophylla. NCBI lineage: Eukaryota > Viridiplantae > Streptophyta > Magnoliopsida > Cornales > Hydrangeaceae > Hydrangea > Hydrangea macrophylla. The sequence continues at coordinate 1,964,778 of CM066990.1, read as the reverse complement.
GGTTCGTGGTGTGACAGACTTTGTTCACTCGGGCTTCAGTGCTGGTGTAAGCCCAATATGGATACTTCAACTCTGGCTCTATTCCTATTTCCCAGAATTCCAACCAACCATCTGCCATCTGGCCGATGTCCTTATTTCTGCAGTCCAGTACGTGGACGTTGCGCCTTCCTCCCACTCCTTTGAGGAGTGTTTCACCTTCTTCTACCAAGGGTTCTCCCCTCGGGCTATTAACCTCTTCACCCCTTTCTTTTCTCTTCAATTTTCTTCGTTCCTTCAACTTTCCAACAACCCGTCCAACTAGGGCCCAGGTACTCAAATAACCTATAATGAGATTTTCTCCAACTACTTGGTGGCTAGAGATGTCATATTCAGCCCGACTATCCCTTCCACTAATAACAAATGTGGGGTAGAGTTCTACTTCGCTCCACTCTATGCTCGTCAATTCAGGCTTACCCAATTGGTGCCCATTCCTCCGTCTATAACAGTCAACATTGATTGGGTTAAACGAGGCCTGATTATAAATGATGATCAAGTGAGAAAGATCAAAGATTTATCGGCAAGGTTGAAGACAATGTTCAAATTCACTCCATTCTCAGCTTGACCAGTCGTCTCTATTACATTCGACAAGTGGTGGTCCGATCGGGCCGCCGTGATGTTCAGGGCTACTATTGCTGAATTGCTACAACAATTTTCCACGTCATCAGCCACTGTGACCGATGTAGCTACCCCTTTACCAGGTGCAGCCCGTAGGAAGCAGGCAGCCAAACAGGCAGCTCCTAAGAAAGCACCCGGATAAGGACCGACCAAGAAGAAGAAACAAACCACGGCCTCTTCCACTCAGGTATTTCTCTATTCTTCCTGTGTTGTGTTGTCCGATTGCATCCTCCTATGTAATATCTGTAATTTCTTTTTTTTTTTGTTAATAATATCAGCTTTTCAAATTTCTGTATTGGACTGGCTATATTATTATATTATTATTTTAGTAAGGTGAAGATTTTGACGTATCTTAGGATTACTAATTTGACTATAGTAGCTGTACCGACTTGACCGTAATAGGATTTAATGTAGTCTCGTACCCGGACCCGGACATTAGAAACAATACATGTTTGCACGTAAATCGAGACTGACACATATACTGAGGACTTATGCACAAAAATTTAGGAGGTGGCACAAAACTTGAGGTGGGCCCCACCATGGCCGGCCACATGGCAGCCCATGCAACTCTCAAGACACATGTCACCCTCTCCCATGACACTTGTCCATCCATTGGACACTTGTCCACCACTTTGACACATGTCAATGCATGCACCCCATGCACATTGACAACTAGCATATGCAAGACTCTATATAAGCATGCATATACTCTTCCATACCATTTTTCTTGGCCATTACAATCTGCATGAAGAGAGGGAGCTAGGAGATGAACTCCATGGTGGGCTGAAGGAAGTTAGAAGAAGAAGTCTCCAACATTGAAGCTTGTGTTCAAGCTTCTTAAGCTCAAATCCAAAGCCCAAGCTCAATTTCAAGATTTGGTGAGTATTCTAACTCACTTTAGAACCTATATAGTAAGTAGTAATATTTAGCAAGTGTTTGATGTTGTATTTTGAGGTTCTATGCAACATACAAGTCAATCTTCAAATCTGGGAAGCAGAAACTTCCAGCAGAATGTTGTTTAGTAAAATGGATATTTTGAGTAGTTCAAAAATGGGAATGAGGCTAGGTTTTTTTGTGGAGCAAGCTAACTTATTTATCTACAAATAACTATTCTATAGCTCAGTCTGAAAATTACTTCTTCATAGGTGAAATGTACATACAACGAAGTACTTTAAATCTGAGAAACAGAAACCTCCAGCAGAATGTAGTTTAGTAAAATGAGTGTTTTAAGCAGCTCTGAAATCTGAATTAAGCTATGGTTTTTTGTGGAGAAAGATAACTTATTTATCTACAAATAACTCTTCTATAGCTCAGTCTGAAAATCACTTCTTCATAGGTCAAATGTACATACAACGAAGTACTTTAAATCTGAGAAACAGAAACCTCTAGCAGAATGTAGTTTAGTAAAATGAGTGTTTTAAGCAGCTCCAAAATCTGAATTAAGCTAATTGTTTTTGTGGAGAAATATAACGCATTTATCTACAAATACCTCTTCTATAGCTCAGTCTGAAAATCAATTCTTCATAGGTGAAATGTACATACAATGAAGTACTTTAAATCTGAGAAACAGAAACCTCCAGCAGAATGTAGTTTAGTAAAATGAGTGTTTTAAGCATCTCCGAAATCTGAATTAAGATAGGTTTTTTTGTGGAGAAAGCTAACTCATTTATCTAGAAATAACTCTTTTATAGCTCAGTCTAAAAAATCACTTCTTCATAGGTGAAATGTACATACAACGAAGTACTTTAAATCTGAGAAACAGAAACCTCCAGCAGAATGTAGTTTAGTAAAATGACTATTTTAAGTGGCTCCGAAATCTGAATTAAGTTAGGTTTTTTTTTGGAGAAATCTAACTCATTTATCTACAAATAACTCTTCTATAGCCTGGTCTAAAAATGAATCCTTGATAGGTGAAATGCACATGCAACGCAGTACTATAAATCTGGGATAGAGCAGTCCGAAAATATAGAAATGTCTAAGTAAAATAAATATTTTGAGTAGTTCAAAAATGTAATTGAAGCTAGATTTTGTTGTACATGAAGCTAATCCACTTATCTACAATGTTCTAGTTTTGAGTTTGATCTACAAATCAATTTATCATGCCCAAATAAATCATATCAATTCAGTCGACATAGTAAAATTAATTCCTGGCAGATTGTATAACTACTTGTATGATGAGTTTATTGATGATGCTTGATTTCCGATACCTGTATGGTTATGGATATCTTGTGCTATCGCGTAGATGAGTATGTTAAGGCTTTCGTCTATATGGTTATTGATATCAAATCCATGTTATAGATATATGAGCTACATGCTATGTTTTTCCGTTGTCGCGAATTTATTGTATTGACCATTAAAAGTTCATACCCAAGCTTTTAGTATGTTGTACGGCACGTTTATTGCATCGATAGTGGTTGGGTAAGTTTCCATCGTAAGTATATTATAACAAAATAGAATGACGGATGTATAACGTAACTTCGAAAGTATAAATTAAAGTAATTAACAAACTAAACTACAGAATGAGTGACGCGAATGCGGTCCAGGATACGTACGGACTAGTTTTACTTGATCAAGAGCAGTGTATGTCAAGGATAAGTGTTTGTTAGGTAAACCAGGCCACAGGGGCCGGGAGGGTAAGAAAAGGGATGTGTTGTTGAGTTGTGAAGTGGTGACTCTTGAATAAAGACTCTTTTCGGTTCTTCGTGACGAAATGGATGTTCTTGTACTCCGTAACGCTTTTGATTCTTCGTGACGAAGTGGTGATTCTTTGAGTAAAGATTCATTTTGGTTCTTCGTGACGAAATGGATGTTCTTGTACTCCGTAACGCTTTTGGTTCTTCATGACGAAGCGGTGATTCTTTGAGTAAAGACTCCTTTCGGTTCTTCGTGATGAAATGGATGTTCTTATACTCCGTAACGCTTTCGGTTCTTCGTGACGAAGCGGTGATTCTTTGAGTAAAGACTCCTTTCAGTTCTTTGTGACAAAATGGATGTTCTTGTACTCCATAATGCTTTCGGTTCTTCATGACGAAGCGGTGATTCTTTGAGTAAAGACTCATTTTGGTTCTTCGTGACAAAATAGATGTTTTTGTACTCCGTAACGCTTTCGGTTCTTCATGACAAAGCGGTGATTCTTTGAGTAAAGACTCCTTTCGGTTCTTCGTGACGAAATGGATGTTCTTGTACTCCGTAACGCTTTCGATTCTTCGTGACGAAGCGGTGATTCTTTGAATAAAGACTCCTTTTAGTTCTTCGTGACGAAATGGATGTTCTTGTACTCCGTAACGATTTCGGTTCTTCATGACGAAGCGGTGATTTTTTGAGTAAAGACTCCTTTCGATTCTTCGTGATGAAATAGATGTTCTTGCACTCCCTAACACTTCGTTTCTTTGTGACAAAGTGGTTGATGAAAGATGTTTTGGTTGATGAAAGATGGTTTGGTTAGCAAGAGATACTTTGGGTTTGTAAATGACGTCGGATGTTAGAAATGAATGGTAGTGGCATTAAGAACGTCTAGATGGTTCTCTTGAATTGTTTGTATTCCTATCGATTACGTAGTCGGGTACGCTAATAGTTATAATTCGACGGAGAGAATGTAAAGATCCTAAAAGACATGTTGAAAGGTAGTAAATGGATTCTTATTGTGTTTTACTATATATGTTCCATTTGATTTAGCTTACTCACTCAGCTTTCATAAGCTGACGACATTCATGTCGCTGGACATTCCCATGTCCAGCTTATCCAGGTGAAGAGTACCCAGGTTATGAAGCTACGCAAGAAGGAAATATTGAAGAAGATTACACTGAAGATGACTATGGTTATGCTAGTTAGAGAGAAGACTAGCAGTTATCCTCTGTAAATGTTTTTTATTATAACCAGAAGACTTAGCATATATTTCATAATAGTTTTGTAAGGCCAAGAGCCATAAGACTCAGATGTATTTATAATGATGTATTAACTAGCTAAGTACTTTGACTTCTCTTTGTAATATATTCCAGTAAGTAAATGATGGTGTTATCCTATTATTATATCGTTTAGTTATTATTATTTGGTCATGGACAATTCAGCACTGCAACCAGTGACGCACCTCAGGGTCTAAGGTGAAAATTTTAAAAATTTTCCATATTTTGGCTACGCCGGGGCATGACAGGGATTTTTGGTATCAAAGCCTTAGGTTAAGAAATGTGCACCGATTGTCCTACACACTTAAGATATGAACCTTAAGATAGTTTTGTGATTAGCATAGTACCTTATTACCTCCCAGATGGATGTGGAGGACTTTTGGGATAGGATTCCCAATATCTAGAATTTTACTTGTAATAGGGTTAGTAGCCCATCTTTTGTGTATATAGTTGTACTCAGGCTTGAAACACGTGTTAGTAGACATGTATGCCTTTTCTATGTATATGTTTTTGGTACCGTTGACCCTACTATGTATTTTTTTAGCGTGCGTGCTTTCTTATGTAAATATTTAGAGTTATTAATGAAGACTAGTTTATTTTATATGATAATATGAATTCTTGATGTGTTATGTGTTGCTATTTATAACCCAGTTGTTCATATAGCTTGTATCTATGGTTAGGATTGGCGAGTAACCAATAGATATTCATGTAGGTACATAAGCACACTAGCATAATGGTAGGAAGATCAAGAAGAAATTGTAACGGAGGATCATCAGATCCTATTCCTGAAGGAATCGATCCTACTGGAATCTTTGGCGCATTTCTGCAGCGTCTGGACCATATAGGCAATAACCACGGTAATGGAAACGGCAACAACAACGACAATCGCCAAAGACCACTACCTCAGACACACGGTAGATTAATGAAAGGATTCAGGGCTTTGCGTCCTGATAGGTTCGACGGCATTGGTGAATCCTGGCGAGCAGAGCAATGGCTAAGGGATATGGATCGTATCTTCGAATCAATCGAATGCCCCGAGACAGAGAAGCGCCGTCTCGCCACTTTCCAACTCACTTATGCGGCAGCCGATTGGTGGGAAGCCGAGAGAGCAACTATTGGAGTAGAAGCTTCAAGGAGGATGACATGGACTACCTTCCGGGAGAAGTTTTTGGAGAAGTATTTCCCCGACGATGAAAAGGACCAGAAAGAGAAAGAATTCATCGATTTGACACAAGGAAATAGGAGTATAAGAGAGTACACAACACAATTCGAATGTCTGTCCCGCTTTGCCCCTCACATGATTGACACTCCTCAAAAGAAGATCAAGAAGTTTCACCAAGGACTCAATCCGCACCTCCGGCATCTAACATTGGGACACCTGAATCAAACTTTCGAAGTTTTGGTCAGGTTGGCGGTAGGTTTGGAAAGAGATGGCTGCCAAGGCCCGAAGCAAATGGTACACCGACCACCCCCGCCAAGGAACAGACCACAAGGAAGTCCTTTGACTCAGTTCCAAGGAAACAAGCACCCATGGAACAGCGGTAAGAAACCAGGACCCACACTTCCCCGGGACAAGAATGTAGTACCTCCTGCACCACAAGTACCAACCACTACTACCGAGAATAATAGGGTTGGATGCTTCAAATGTGGGATCCCCGGACACATGGCTCGAGACTGCACAGTCCCCAGGGATAATTATTGAAATAATGTTATCTGTTATAACTGTGGCAAGAGGGGACACATGAGCAGAGAATGTAAGGCACCAAAAGGAAACTATCATGGGCCTACTACTCAAGGCCAAGCTGGTAAGGCTCGACTCAATGCTATCATACCCGAGGCAGCTGGCTATGATGAAAAGGAACGACAGAACTTGGAAGGTACACTCTCATTATATGCTAGTCGAGTTAAATTACTTTTTGATACGGGTGCTACGAATTCGTTTATTGCCTTTGAGATTGTACGACGATTGGGTTTAGTACCCCAAGCACTTGAGGTAGCCCTGAACGCTGTATTACCTTTGGGAGTGATCGTGAAGCTAGGAAAGGTGTGCAAGGACTGCACTTTGACATTGGAGGATAGGAACCTACATGCAGACTTAATTGTTCTGTCAATGAAGGAATTCGACGTAATCTTAGGATTTGACTGGTTTACTAAGTATCATACGAAGTTAGATTGTGTTGGTAGGTCAATCACATTTTTAGTACCTGGAAGTACACCCTTCAGTTTTCAATGCAACCCCACTAGTGACGCCTTTCTTACAAGTCGTTTAGCCGCTATGGAAACTACAGGCTCAGAATTAACGATCGCTCAGATTTTGATAGTCCGAGACTATGAGGATGTCTTTCAGGACGTTTCCGGATTACCACCGAAGCGTGAGATCGACTTTTGCATTGAGTTAGTACCCGGAACAACACTGATATCCAAGGCTCCTTATCGTATGGCCCCAACAGAAATGCTAGAGCTGAAGAAGCAAGTACAAGAGTTAAACGATCTTTGATTTATTAGACCAAGCACGTCACCTTGGGGAGCCCCAGTTCTATTTGTTAGAAATAAGGATGGAAATCTTTGACTCTGTATCGACTACAGAGAGTTGAATAAGGTTACCTTTAAGAACAAGTACCCGCTTCCCAGGATAGACGATTTATTCGATCAATTACAAGGAGCGACGACCTTTTCAAAGATTGACTTACGATCTGGGTACCATCAGTTACTTGTCAGGCCGGAAGATATATCGAAAATAGCTTTTAGAACAAGATATGGGCACTACGAGTTCTTAGTTATGCCTTTTGAATTAACTAATGCCCCAGCGGTATTCATGGATTTGATGAATCGGGTGTTCAGACCCTTCTTGGATCAATTCATCATCGTGTTTATTGATGACATCCTTATTTATTCGAAGAATGATGAAGAACACGAGAAGCATGTAAAGATTGCACTTCAGACACTTAGAGAAAATCGTCTCTATGCTAAGTTCAGTAAGTGTGAGTTTTGGCTGAAAGAAGTCAAATTCTTGGGACATGTAGTCTCACAGAATGGAATTTTAGTGGACCCGACCAAGACGGACGCAGTTTCTAGTTAGAATAGACCAACCAACGCATCGGAAGTACGAAGTTTCCTTGGATTGGCTGGATACTACAGAAGATTCGTGGAGGGTTTTTCAAGGATCGCGTCTCCTTTAACTGAACTAACAAAGAAGGATTCAAAGTTTGAGTGGAAGGACAAGCACGAACGCGCCTTTCAGGAATTAAAGGAAAGGTTGACCTCAGCGCCAGTGCTAGCCATACCCAAGAGTGGTGAATAGTACATTATCTACAGTGACGCTTCATATCAAGGACTAGGATGTGTACTTATGCAGAATGGTCAGGTGATCGCTTATGGATCTAGGTAATTAAAGCCACATGAATTAAACTACCCAACACATGATCTGGAATTGACTGTAATTGTCTTAGCACTTAAGAATTAGAGGCACTACCCCTACGGAGAGAAGTTTGACCTGTTCTCAGACCACAAAAGCTTGAAATACCTGTTCTCTCAAAAGGAACTAAACATGAGACAACGACGCTGGATGGAGCTACTTAAAGACTACGACTTTAATTTGCACTACCACCCCGGTAAGGAAAATTTAGTCGCAGATGCTTTGAGCAGGAAACCCCGAAGGTTGATCGCCTCACTTTTAATCAGGGAATGGAAACACTTAGAAGCTTTAACAGAATTTGACTTTTAGACTGCGAGACCAGGTAATGGATGACCTTTTGGAAGTCTTATGGTGCAGCCAACCCTCATTCATCGCATACTCGAAGCCTAAGAGAAGGACGAGGGATTGGGGAAATGGGTTGAGAAGGCAAAAGCAAAGGACCTGACTGAATGGAACATTGGAATAGACGGAGGTCTCAGATGTAAGAATAGGTTATGTGTACCCAACACGAATAATTTAAGGAAAGACATTCTAGATGAAGCACACAAGTTGAGAATGACCATACATCCCGGTGGAACCAAGATGTACAAAGACTTAAAAGGAACTTCTGGTGGGAAGGCATGAAAAAAGAAGTCGCAGAATATGTAGCAAAATGCCCTACTTGCCAGCAAGTCAAGGTGGAATACCAACGACCTCCAGGATTACTACAACCTCTACCAGTTCTAGAATGGAAATGGGAGTATATCACCATGGATTTTGTTATGGGATTGCCAAGATCTCAACAGAACCATGATGCTATTTGGGTAGTTATTGATCGACTGACCAAATTAGCCCATTTTATTGCATATAATATGACCTATCCTGTCGAGAAGATGAGTCGACTTTATCTGCAATAGGTTGTGCGGTCACATGGGGTACCGGTGTCAATAGTATCAGATCGAGATTTGAGATTCACCGCTGGATTTTGGGAGAGTCTTCAGACTGCGATGGGAACATCTCTGAAGTTAAGTTCTGCATTTCATCCACAAACTGACGGACAAACAGAAAGGACGAATCAAGTAATGGAGGACATGCTTCGAGCATGTGTAATCGATTTCGAAAGTTTGTGGGAAACTCACTTATCGTTGGTTAAGTTTGCCTATAACAACAGTTTTCATTCGAGCATAGGGATAGCACTGTTTGAAGCACTATACGGAAGACCGTGTCGATCACCTTTATGTTGGGCTGAAATTGGGGATGGCAAACTGTTGGGACCAGACTTAGTCCAAGAGACCAATAAAGGAATCAATACGGTAAAGGAAAGAATGAAGGCAGCACAAAGTATATACAAGAGCTATGTGGACAAACGACATCGAGACCTAGAATTTGAAGTTGGAGATCATGTGTACCTGAAAGTTTCCCCGGTTCGAGGCGTAGTAAGGTTTGGACAGAAGAAGGGAAAGCTATCGCCACGCTACATTGGACCGTTTGAGATTCTGGATCATGGAATCAAGAAGCTGAGAAACAAAGAGATTCTGTTGGTAAAGATTCAGTGAAAACACCATGACGAAAGAGAAGCCTCTTGGGAGCTGAAATCGGAAATGCGAGAGAAATTTCCATTTCTTTTTAATGCCTAGATAGCTCAGATTTCGAGGACGAAATCCTGTAATAGGTGGTGGAAGATGTAATACCTGTAATTTTTTTTCTTTTCGTTAACAATATCAGCTTTTTGAATTTCTGTATTGGACCGGCTATATTATTATATTATTATTTTAGTAAGGTGATAGTTTTGACGTATCTTAGGATTACTGATTTAACTATAGTAACCGTACCGACTTGACCGTAATAGGATTTAACGTAGTCCCGTACCCGGACCTGAACATTAGAAATAATACCTATTTGCACGTAAATTGAGACTGACACATATACCGAGGACTTATGCAGGCAAACTGAGGAAGTGGTACAAAACCTGAGGTGGGCCACACCATGGCCGGCCACATGGAAGCCCATGCAACTCTCAAGACACATGCCACCCTCTCCCATGACTCTTGTCCATCCATTGGACACTTGTCCACCACTTTGACACATGTCAATGCATGCACCCCATGCACATTGACACCTAGCACATGCAAGACTCTATATAAGCATGCATATACTCTTCCATACCATTTTTCTTGGCCATTACAGTCTGCATGAAGAGAGGGAGCTAGGAGATGAACTCCATGGTGGGATGAAGGAAGTTAGAAGAAGAAGTCTCCACCATTGAAGCTTGTGTTCAAGCTTCCTAAGCTCAAATCCAAAGCCCAAGCTCAATTTCAAGATTTGGTGAGTATTCTAATCACTTTAGAACCTATATAGTATGTAGTAATGTTTAGCAAGTGTTTGATGTTGTATTTTGAGGTTCTGTGCAACATGCAAGTCAATCTTCAAATGTGGGAAGCTGAAACTTCCAACAGAATGTTGTTTAGTAAAATGAACATTTTGAGCAGTTCAAAAATGGGAATGAGGCTAGGTTTTTTATGAAGAAAGATAACTTATTTATCTACAAATAACACTTCTATAGTTCAGTCTGAAAATTAATTCTTCATAGGTGAAATGTACATACAATGAAGTACTTTAAATCTGAGAAACAGAAACCTCCAGCAGAATATAGTTAAGTAAAATGAGTGTTTTAAGCAGCTCCAAAATCTGAATTAAGCTAGATTTTTTTGTGGAGAAATATAACTTATTTATCTACAAATAACTCTTCTATAGCTCAGTCTGAAAATCACTTCTTCATAGGTGAAATATACAAACAATGTAGTACTTTAAATCTGAGAAACAGAAACCTCCAGCAGAATGTAGTTTAGTAAAATGAGTGTTTTAAGCAGCTCCGAAATCTGAATTAAGCTAATTGTTTTTGTGGAGAAAGCTAACGCATTTATCTACAAATACCTCTTCTATAGCTCAGTCTAAAAAATCAATTCTTCATAGGTAAAATGTACATACAACAAAGTACTTTAAATCTGAGAAACAGAAACCTCCAGCAGAATGTAGTTTAGTAAAATGAGTGTTTTAAGAAGCTCCGAAATCTGAATTAAGCTAGGTTTTTTTGTGGAGAAATTTGAATCATTTATTTACAAATAACTCTTCTATAGCCTGGTCTTAAAATGACTCCTTGATAGGTGAAATGCACATGCAATGCAGTACTATAAATTTGGGACAGAGCAGTCCGAAAATATAGAAATGTCTAAGTAAAATAAATATTTTGAGTAGTTCAAAAATGTAATTAAAGCTAGATTTTGTTGTACATGAAGCTAATCCAATTATCAACGATGTTCTAGTTTTGAGTTTGATCTACAAATCAATTTATCATGCCCAAATAAATCATATCAATTCAGTCGACATAGTAAAATTAATTCCTGGTAGATTGTATAACTACTTGTATGATGTGTTTATTGATGATGCTTGTTTTTCGGTACCTGTGTGGTTATGGATATCTTATGCTATCGTGTAGATGAGTATATTAAGGCTTTCATCTATATGGTTATTGATATCAAATCCATGTTATAGATCTATGTGGTACATGGTATGTTTTTCCGTTGTCGCGAATTTAGTGTATTGACCATTAAACGTTCATACCCAAGCGTTTAGTATGTTGTACGGCACGATTATTGCGTCGATAGCGGTTGGGTAAGTTTCCATCGTAAGTATATTATAACAAAATAGAATGACAGATGTATAACGTAACTTCGAAAGTATAAATGAAAGTAATTAACAAACTAAACTACGGAACGAGTGACGCGAATGCGGTCCAGGATACGTACGGACTAGTTTTACTTGATCAAGAGCAGTGTATGTCAAGGATAAGTGTTTGTTAGGCAAACCAAGCCACAGGGGCCGGGAGGGTAAGAAAAGGGATGTGTTTTTGAGTTGTGAAGTGGTGACTCTTGAATAAAGACTCCTTTCGGTTCTTCGTGACGAAATGGATGTTCTTGTACTCCATAACGCTTTTGGTTCTTCGTGACGAAGCGGTGATTCTTTGAGTAACGACTCCTTTCGGTTCTTCGTGATGAAATGGATGTTCTAGTACTCCGTAACACTTTTGTTTCTACGTGACGAAGTGGTGATTCTTTGAGTAAAGACTCCTTTCGGTTCTTCGTGATGAAATGGATGTTCTTATACTCCATAACGCTTTTGGTTCTTCGTGTCGAAGCGGTGATTCTTTAAGTAAAGACTCCTTTCGGTTCTTCATGACGAAATGGATGTTCTTGCACTCCTTAACACTTCAGTTCTTTGTGACGAAGTGGTTGATGAAAGATGTTTTGGTTGATGAAAGATGTTTTGGTTAATGAAAGATGGTTTGGTTAGCAAGAGATACTTTGGGTTTGTAAATGACGTCGGATGTTAGAAATGAATGGTAGTGGCATTAAGAACGTCTAGATGGATCTCCTGAATTGTTTGTATTCCTATCAAATACGTAGGCGGGTACGCTAATAGTTATAATTCGACGGAGAGAATGTAAAGATCCTAAAAGACATGTTGAAAGGTAGTAAATGGATTCTTATTGCGTTTTACTATATACGTTCCATTTGATTTAGCTTACTCACTCAGCTTTCATAAGCTGATGACATTCATGTCGCTGGACATTCCCATGTCCAGCTTATCCAGGTGAAGAGTACCCAGGTTATGAAGCTACACAAGAAGGAAATATTGAAGAAAATTACATTGAAGATGACTATGGTTATGCTAGTTAGAGAAAAGACTAGCAGTTATCCTCTGTAAATGTTTTTGATTATAACTAGAAGACTTAGCATATATTTCGTAATAGTTTTGTAAGGCCAAGAGCCATAAGACTCTGATGTATTTATAATGATGTATTAACTAGCTAAGTACTTTGACTTCTCTTTGTAATATATTCCAGTAAGTAAATAATGGTGTTATCCTATTATTATATCGTTTAGTTATTATTATTTGGTCATGGACAATTCGGCACTGCAACTAGTCACACGCCTCAGGGTCCAAGATGAAAATTTTAAAAATTTTCCATATTTTGGCTACGCCGGGGCGTGACATCCTATTTATGCCCTTATCTTCCATTTCAACTTGTGGACGAAGGCTCTGAAGAGGATATATTGCTGACTGGGCAAACTCAATCAAAACCACAATAACTCAACCCTCCGCTGCTCTGTCTCAAACCCTTTCGGCCAACAACCCAATTTATCCCACTCAGGCAGCAGCCTACCTTGAAGGTTGTTCCTCCTTGAACCCTCGGATGGAGATGATGAAGCTGATCCCACTAGAGGCTCTGTCCTAGAACAAGTGATCCTTTCCTCCAGCAGCGAGGATGTGCCCGAGGCTGAAACTGCTAGGGAGACAGTTGGAGAAGAAGTTGAACAGGTAGCCTCGATCGTAGCTGAAGCCCTTTTCAGTCAGGTTGACGCTACCGCTGCCACGGTCTCGGCCTCTTTACTAACAGGAGAGTCTGTCGAGGCTGACCCTTCAACTACTACTGAGGACCCAACAGCTCCAAATGTTGAGGGTAGGGCTAAGGCTGATGACTCGGGCTCCACACTTGGTGTTCAAACTTCATCAAATGAGGGCATTGCTAGCCCAATGGTGGAAACTATTAACGCTCCCTCTCTTGAACCCAGTCAACAGCCACCTCAACCATCCACTTCTTAGCCGAGTGGTGAGTCCGACGTTCATCAAGAGATCTCGGCCTCACTATCCTCTCATGCCCAAGTGATGTAGCCTGACTTTCTAATTTCATTCATGAATACTTTATCCTCTTTTGACCCCCAATGTTTTGAACAGGCTATTCCCATAAGTCCAGAGCTATACATCCCCTTTGATGACTTTTTCTCTGGCCTGGATCTGGGAGCTTTTGAGCTCGGTCTTCTTAAGCCCAAAGCCGTCTCTCCTTCTAGCATTCAGTGATCAAAGGACCTTCTCGTCGGGCTAGCTAACCAGGACCTGCCTAGCCTTCCACCAGCTACTACAGTGAATGCTGCCTTGAGCGCACTTTTGGCTGATCAATCTCTATTGGACGGACAACTGTCCCTAATATGGGAGATACAAGAAAAGCTACCAAGCTGCTGTTTCTTAGAGCGATCAGCCTCTACCTTTTAAACCGAAGCTGAGGTTCATCTTGGTGCCTGACAGAAGGCAGTACAATTCCTCCACGCAGCCTAGACAAAGTATGAAGCTGGGAAGGCATCTCGTGTCCAAGCGATAGCTCGAGATGCTTGGCTGCAAGCCCACATTGCCACACTCAAGGCCCAATGGCACAATGCGAGGCCGATATCGCCACCAATGATGCAACCTTGGTGAAAATTGACGAGGTCTTGGCCCAGCTTGGTGGGGATGCTCAAAAATGCAGTGAGCAACTACAAACCAGCATTTCCCTCTCTTGCTCTTGGTCTCAAAAATTGGACAGAGTCAAACAAGACCGGGCTGCAACTACGAAGACTTGGAAAGAGCTGAAAGCAAGGCTTAGGACTTTTGAATTGGCTTAGAAGCCGATTTCACTTTTGTACTCATATATTTTCCTTTCATTTATTTGTAAGTAAGTTGTGCTCAGCTTTAATCAATACAACATTTTTGACCATTCGCTCTCGGGCTCATAATTGAATGGTTCATATTCTAACCTCGGACTTGGCCTATACTCTAGGTCTATAGTCTCCCATAACGTAGGATAATAAGACTTAAGGTACTAACCATTTATTAATCTAGAATGAACACCTCCATCCATATCGCGCAGCTTATATGCTCCACCCTTCTTGACTTGATGGATGATGAATGGGCATTCCCAATTGACCGACCATTTACCGTACCAGTTATCCTTATCCCCAATAGGTAAAACAGCCTTCCATACCAAGCCTTCTGTACAAAAAGACTTCTCCTTTACCCTCTTGTTGTATGCTCAGGTAGCCCATTGCTTTTGTACTTTTAATGAGCCTAAGGCCATGAGCCTTGTTTCGTCAAGCCCTTTTAACTCAGCTATCATAGCCTCTGTGTATTCAGCAGGCTCAAGCTGATTCTGTAAAGCCCTTCTGGCCGATCAGACAGTGACTTCCATAGGTAACATAGCATCATGCCTGTAAGTCAGCATGAATGGTATGACTCCAGTGCTTGACCTTTTAGATGTCTGATAGGCCCATAGGTCTTCGGACAATAGCTTGTCCCACTCCCTAGGGTTCTCATCGATCATCTTCTTAATGATCCCCTTAAGGATCTTATTAGTTGACTCAGCCTACCCATTGGCCTGGGCATAGTAAGGGGTAGAATTAAGAATTTTAATTCCCCTGCTTTCTATAAAGGCCGATGTTTCAGTCCTTGTGATCATAGACCCTTGATCGCCATAATAGTCTCTGGCAGGGTGAACCAGTGTATGATATATTCTTCAACAAACTTAATTGCCATGGCCTGAGTCATCGTTCTACATGGTATAGCTTTAGCCCACTTAGTAAAGTAGTCTGTAGCTACTATGATAAAACAATGCTGACCTGATGATGGTGGAAGGACTTCGCCAATTAGATCCATAGCCCATCCTCTGAACAATCATGGTTTGATTATTGGTTGGAGCTCCTTAGCTGGCATATGCTAGATCGGGCCATGCTTTTGGCAAGCTTTGCATCCTTTTGCATAGCTGATACAATCTTTCAGCATACCAGGCCAGTAATAATTATGCCTTCTCAGAAACCACTTCTTCTTTGTACCGGCATGATGGGCACCATAAATCCCTTTATGTACTTCAACCATAACCTGCATGGCTTGCTTCTTACCTAAGCATTTGAGAATTACATCATCACCGATAGGCTTCTTGAATAATTCTCCATCAATCACAATGAATCGGACTGCAAATAGTCTGACTTTTTGGTCTACCCTGACATTTGGATGATTTAGGTATTTGACGATAGGGATTCTCTAATCATCTTCCTCTATCAAGACCGAATTAGTGGTGGTATACCAACCTCTCTTTGCAACTGACGGCAACGATTGGACATGTACCGTAATGGCTTGATCTTCTGCTTCCTTCGAGGGGGTCAAGGTTGATCCCGTCTTTGCTAGCTTATCGGCCTTGGTATTTATTGCCCTAGGGATATAACTCATGCTTATATCATTAAATGAATCCATGAGTTGGGTGGGTACTGAGTGAAACAGGCATAGTTTTCAGCTTTTTATTTTAGAATTCACCTGATATTTATCGGATTACCAACCCTGAATCTCCCTTTATGTGCACAGATGATGTCCCCATCTCAAGGAGTACCTCAAGCCTGATAATAAGTGCTTTGTATTCGGCCTGATTGTTTGTGCACTTAAAATTAAGCCGAAATGACATTTTTGTCTTTTTATACTTGGGTGATATAATGACCACACCTGCCTCGACACCTTCTGCATTTTTTGAACCATCAAAGATCAACTTCCATGGGACCAGGGATGTGTTTAGTACTTTGGGTGTTAGTGGCAACTCCCCCAGATTAGTAGGATCTGGGTGGTCGGCCAGAAAATTGGCTATGGCCTGGCCTTTAATCGATTGCTATGATCGGTATTGGATGGCAAATTCCATCAAGGCCAAGGTCCATTTTCTAATTTGACCTCTCATTATTGGTCTTGAAAACATATATTTTATCACATTAGTTTGACATATGATGTAAGTGGAAATGGGGAACATATATGTTCTTAATTTCTGAGATGAAAAATACAATGCCAAGCATAGCTTCTCAATCGGCGCATAACGCTGCTCGATTGGAGTCAAAATTTTACTCAAATAATAAACGGCCTGCTCATTCCCTTGCTCATTATCTTGTGCTAACATACTTCCTATTGAGCAGTCGGAGGCCGAAATATACAATTTGAGATACCTACCCCTTTTGGGTGGCATTAAAACTGGAGAGGAAGACAAGTATTGCTTTATCCCTTTAAAGGCCTACTGATGGCTATCCTCCCATTTGAATTCTTCATCGGCTTTTATCTTCAGTGATGGGGTCCCTACTTGGGTCTTCCATGCATAGTTGGATATAAATCTCCTCAGGAAATTGATTTGTCCGAGTAGCCTTTGAAACTCTTTTTTATTGGCTGGGGGCTTAGCTATTTGGATAGCCCGAGCCTTGTTCTTATCTATCTCTATCCCTCTCTGGTGTACTAGGAAACCTAAAAAGTTCCCTACTAAGATGCCGAATGCACACTTGAGATGGTTCATTTTAAGCTTGTGAGCCCGCATTCTTTCAAATGCCCTTTCTAAGTCTCTCAAATGATCGGCGTCATTACCTAACTTTACCACCACATCATCAATGTAGACCTCCATGAAACGTCCAATCATGTCATGGAAGATTGAATTCATCACCCTTTCATAGGTGGCTCTACCATTCTTCATACCGAATGGCATGACTACCCACTCAAAGGTTCCAATTGCCCCCGGGCACAGAAAAACTGTCTTGGGGACGTCCTAATCGGCAATGTAAATTTAGTTGTACCCTGAATGCCCGTCTATGAAAGATAAAATTTTATGTTTGGCGGCTGAATCAATTAGTTGATCGGCCATGGGCATGGGGTGGGGTATTCATCCTTAGGGGTAGCTAGATTTAGGTTTCTGGAATCAATACAGACTCTCAGCTTCCCATTTTTCTTCACCACTGGGACTACGTTTAACACCCATTCCATATACCTTACAGTTCGAATGAAGCCGACCCCTAGAAGTCGCTCGATTTCTTCCTTCACCTTTAACGTAATTTCAGGTGAAATACGTCAGGATAGCTGTTTGAACGTCCTAAACCCTGATTTAATTGGTAATTGGTGTTCAACCAGTTCCCTGGACAACCCTGGCATTTCATCATAATCCCAAGCAAAGCGGTCTTTGTACTTGTGTAAAAGAGCAATTATTTATGCCTGAAACTGTAGCTCAAGTGCCTGACTTATATATGTAGGCTTGTGTTCTCCCTCATCGTCCAGGTTAACTTCCAAGAGTGGGTCTTGTATGTCGGCCTACAAATCATCAAGCTTTGTTGTGGCCTTTTCCAGTTCATCCATTTGGATCTCTTCCTCTCTTGGTGCTTCTTCTTCATATATACAATCGGCCAAGATAATCATTCCATCGACTGGGCTGATTTCCAATCTTCTATTGGCCATGTATGCACACCACCTGGCCATGCTGGCCCTCAAGGCCAGCTGTCTCTCCACCTTAATCTGCTGTGGATCCATCTATATCTTCTTGTTCAGTAACCTCTATTGGCCTTGATACTTCTGTCCGACTAGGGTTATAGTAATAAGACTTCAAGTCCAGTGGGACTTTTTGTGGAATACGGCGGCGTTTAGCTTACCCAATTTGCCACATCCTAATAGTTTGACTGGGCCGATATCGTCCTCGTAAAGGACTGCATTAGCCATTTGTACCATTGCTACGAACGGCTTAGTATCAGCTCTAACTACCTCTACTTCGTTATCTCTCCAAAAAAATCAATAATTGATGGAGAGTATAAGGTATACAGTAATTAGGATGTATCCAGTCTTGGCCTAGTAATACGTTGTAAGCAGCCGATGTCTCAACGATGTAGAAAGTTGTCATGACAGTTTTAGTTCCAACGGCCAGCTCCAAAGGTAGAATGCCCTTTATCCTTGAAGGTGTCCCTGTGAAGCTTTGAACGTTCATCTCGGTAGGGATCAACTCTAACTCGGACTTCTAAAAAATTCTCAGCATTATTTGAGGCATAATGTTGATGGTAGATCCCCATCAACTAGGATTCTATTTATAGGGATTCCTTCGATGTGCCCCTTCATGTACAACAGCTTCAGATGCTAAGACATTTGATAAGTGGGTTTTTCAAAAACCACCTTAACCGGTCTGGCTGGTTTTAGTCCCTCTTCAGTTTGGAATCCTTTCGGCCTCATGATGGTAATTTTAGGCTGATTGGTCTATATATTAGTAGCATCCATATTCTTGCTTATGGCTTCTACCATGTTGGGTTTGACGGTTTCTCCACCACTCCAACACAGATCTTCTATCGTGACCGACTCTTTGGTCTGGCCCTCTATTACGTCTCCTTCCATGGCCGTTGGCTGGTCTAGCTTGGCCATAAAAGACATGGGAAGAGTAAACACCATGTTTGAAGATAGATCTTTCGGGATAGTTCTGAATTGAATAGGCGACTCATCTTCATCCCCATAATCATCAGTCTTCTCCTCTATTGGATCGATCTCGGGCTTACACTCTTCTTTTAGCTTTTCTTGTTTGAAGATGTTCTTCAAGCGTTCTGTGGCATGCATCACCCCTTTACCCACTTTCTTATCAAACATGAGCTCATCTTCTTCTGCCAGTAGCTGTTCATTGGCCTCAGGGAAGTAAGGTTGAAGGAGCCTCAGAGGATTATATACGCGATCCTCCCAGTACTGTCATTCCCTCTTGGCCTGTCTAGCCCTCTGGAACCTCCTCTTTTGTGACTTACTGTATTAAGGTGCTACTGGGAATTTGGGGTGTTCAACCCTATACCACCTCCCTTCATCCACCTTTGGAGGTAGTATCATCCTAGAGCGGATGTCCGAAGCTACGGCCTTTTCTGACACAATCATCTTTGGTCGTGGCCGATGACACTTTTCCTTCATATGGTTTACACCCACCATACCGATCGCTGGTGGCGGCATCGATTTGGTTTCCATTCGCGCTTATCCTGAAGTTATCTGGGCAACGAAAGCCTTTCGTCCACAGACCTTCTCGGACTAAGCTCATTTGCCCTTGGCCTCTTGCTTGGGCTAAGGCCTCCTTCTTGATATTGACCTTGTATCTGGGGCAAAGGCTTTGATCTATAATATTGAGTTGGTGACGCAGCTCAACAATCATACCGTCAGTGGTTGACCAGGCCGTTTCAACATCAACCTTCCGTTCTGTTTCCTTTCGCTCCTGATAAGTGCTCTGGAGCTCACGGATTGTTACCCTTGGCCCATCATTGGCCGATGGGGCAATTTGCTTTCCTTCTTGTTGCCCTTTCGGCAACTCCTCTTTTATCTTGGACAGGTCCACCTTCTGCCTTGGACTGGTCAACTTGGTCAAATCAGGCACAACCATGTTGGCTCCGGTGATCTGCGGAAATGGATTGGCATCAACTCTCATGGCTTTGTCCGAGAATTTGAATACTCCCTTTTCAACGTTCTCCTGTATTATATTACTAAAAACAACACAATTATTAGTAGAATGCTTCCAAGAATTATGCCATTTATAATATTCTTTGTTCTTGATGTCATCGGCCTTAGGGATCCGATGACCATCACCTAGCCTGATCACTTTTTTGGCCAAAAGGGCATCGAAAATTTGATCGGTCATGGTTATATCAAACATATAATTTTTGCCTACCTCGAATGCCATCTTTTTACCAGCGGCGTTATTGTTGATGGGTTTGTTCAAGGCGTTACACATAATTGGCCGTTTAGAGAATAGCTCGGCCATGTCGATCTCTGCCTTGAGGTCACAATCTGCTAAGTAGACCTCGTAATTAGGGTCTTTGTAATACGTTCCCTTAGATGAGTTTTTCTTCTCTTGCTCATCCAATAGGATACACTCATAACGAGCGGCGCCCTCGTGGCCAGCTCGAACAAATTGCAAAAATCGGTCCCTTCAAACCTTTTACGCATTTCAAAGGACATTCCATCCATTACCATCTTAACGTACTCTTCCTCGGGCAAGACCATTTTGCACCTATAGTTTACTTTTCAAAATTGGGCTATATAGGTCTCAACGGTCTCTCCAATCAGTTGAAGCATCCTAATAGATCTTCCAGTAATGTCTCGGGCTCAGTCCTATAGAACTGGCCATGGAATAGTTCTTCCATCCCTGCCAATTTTGTATAGAATTGACTGAAAGATTGACATACCATAAAAATGCAATGCATGTGAGCGAGTTTGGGAACAGTCTAAGCTTTAACGGTTCACCGCCACCCACATGGCTGCATTGTACTATAAAATGGCCAATGTGCTCTACGGAGGATTGTTCACTTTCCCCATAAAATAGCATAAAATTGGGGACCTTATATCCTTGGGAAAAATTGAGCAGGTTAATTTTAGATGGGTAAGGTCATCTGTACATCAGCCTCTCCATCCTCCTCTTGAGCAGGACATACTCTTTATGTATACCCGCTACCAGCTCCTCCCTATATATGGGTTATGGGGCTACAGGCTGAGCTACCCCCTGCGTGGGTACCAATAGAGGTGGTAGCTGTTGTTGATTATTGTTGATCTGATGGGTCCAAAACCCACCATTATTTCTTTGCCCCTGCGATATGGACTGTGGGTGGTGTGTAGCCGATTAGATCTTCATTACGGTTATTGGGTCAGACAAAGATCAGTGTTGCCGATCCATTGGGATCGATGATAATCAAGCCACTAGCTATTTGATTTGTGATTTAGACTATTTTCCTGAACCATTATTCTCCCTAAGGTTTGGGCAAACATAGGGCGGATCCTTCAGTTTATCAGACTCAAGCGATGCTTCAGAGCCCGATCTGGTGATCTTCTCGTTGTTGCCCTTGGTTTCATAGGTATTTATGAGCTTACTTATCATGTCCGTTAGGTGATCTAGCTTTACATGTGTGGTCCTAGTAGTCATGACAAGGTTAGCTTGACCCTGATGTATCTCTGTTATTTGGCGGATTAGATTTCTAAAATTGCTCATTGATCCTATCAAGGTATTGTAGTCTTGCCTCAAAGGCTCGATGTTCATTCTCAGGACTTCAGACATTCCCTCTAGAGTTACACTGCCATCCTACGGGGAATGGCCAGTACTCTCTTCAATAGATGGGTCAACGATAGAATCGTCCTGTCCGTTTTTCCCTATCTGCTTGTCCTTCTTTGGAGGCATGACTTGACATTACGAGTCCCACCGGGTGTGCCAAAATGTTTACTAGTAGTTTTACGCGGGCGTGCTAGAGCCAAACGGGCTCGATGTGTGTGCAAACTAATTTCCTATCTGCTTGAGTGAGTGATACTCAAGGCTTTAAGATCTGACCACTAAACAGAGTGATTGTGTGTGATGTGTAGGAAAGTACCCTCACCAAAAATCCCTTGGCAGTACTGAAGCACACAAGCCAAATAGTGTAGAGTTTACCAGGTAACAATCACAAATGATTAATAAAATATAGATTCTATTAGGTGTTTGGAAAATAAAACATAAAACCAAAGAACAGAATCAGAACATGCTCTAATTGTTCGTAAGAACAAAAACAGTAAAGAAAAAAAACAAAGAGGGTAGACCTACTAATGCTATGGATGCAGAATGACAAGAACACATGTTTGAATGATGTTTTGAGTGATGTGTTGTATGAGTACTGTTTTTGAGATGACGCGGAGTCCTTTGCACAATTGGCCTGCTTCTATATTTATAGTGGCCTTTGGCAGTCCTGATAAGGCAAGGACTCCCTATCCCAAGCAGTTGATTGATTGTAGAATCCTTCCTAATCCCAACTTCTTGCCTTATCCAAATTCTGATTGAATCAATCCCACTATTTTAGGGATTAGCCTTCCATATCCAGCTGGACATGATCTGATTGCATTTTAAAAAGGACTCGGATTCCCCACATCTAGGATGACATCACGAATGACAGCTAAGAGTTGAACCGCTTTCTTGATACACCCATCATCCTTACGATTGTTATTCTCAGCTTCATCGGGCACCTGCAACTGCTTGTCATGCCTTGTGTCTCTCATGCCCGATGACGACATTACAAATACTTGCGACCAATCGGGCTCATGTAAACCCCGCTTGTCGTGCTTTCTAACTTCCATGTCCGACAACAATCTTCTGATTGCTTATGACCAATCGGGATCCCGTCACCGGCTTGCTTTGTTTATCTCAATCACGGTGTCCGGTCGTTGTGTACAATGCAGTCTAGTGCCCGATTGGTATTGTCCAAGCCTAACCACCCGATCGGTCTTCCACGCCTGCTTTTGTTGTCGTATTTCAATGACGACGCCCAATTGGTAAACCCATGACTCACGTCTCCAATCGGGCTTCACCAGCTGGGTAACAGCCTTACCTTTCTGAACCACATGATGTTATCTTTCAAGCCTAAAGGACCTTAGCAACCTCTGGGCCGACCTCTCATAACCAAGTTCCTGGCTGGCCATCCTCAAGCCCATTTAAACTCTCCATTCGGGCTCAAAAACCTTTGGCAATTTTTGGGTGTAAATAGTAATTGAAGCTAGATTTTTCTGTACATGAAGATGATCCAAATACCTATAATGTTCTAGTTTTGAGTTTGATCGACAAAGCAATTTATCATGCTTAAATAAATCATGTTGTTTCAGTCAACACAATGAAAATGTTTCCTGGCAGATTATGTAGCTTTTTGTATGATGTTTTGTTTATGCATGGTATTGATTGTTGATGCTAGTTTTCCAGTACCTATGTTATGAAAATCTTGTGCTTTGATAGTGCTATCGCATAGATGAGTATGTTAAGGGTTTCATCTATATATTTACCATTGTTATGAATATAGTTTAATGACCTTTGAAAGTTTATACCCAAGCTTTAAGTATGTTGTACATGCTTGCTAGCATTTTATTTTAAGAAACTGAGGAATATTTTAAATCTTAACACATCTAGTCTCAGATTGGTTCATGGATTTAGTGAGGGGAAGTGAAATGAAACACTGAGGAAAACACTTATATTTACTTAGGGGTCGCATGGTAACGTTGTGGTTTTTTATTTTCAGTTTAGTTTTGGTTTTTATTTTTTGTATTGAATTAGAGGCGGGCATCAATACAAAAAATGAAAACAAAAAACCACAACATTACCATGCTAGCCCTAGTTATTAAGGAAAATAGGAAAGAAAAGAAAATATGTTGAAAATAAAATTGAAATATTGTGAGTAACTTCCCTTCCTCATTGCTTAAGTTCTAATTATATTATGTAAATTTTTAATTGTTAATGTTATTTAAGCATGGAGGAAAATACTTGAAAAGCATTTGGCAGTCTAGTAGAAGCTGTTTTAAATTATTTGGCTCCCTACTTACTATTAATATTTGTACAAGCTTTCAAGAATTTTCAACTTTTTTGACTGCAAACTTCATGGAAAGTGTTAAAATTGATAATTAAACTGGAATCTCTTTCTTGTTGGCTTTCATTTGCTTACCCATTATACTACTGCTTCTTGTGGTTGAAGAACAATGGGCCTCGGTTTGAGACATGGAACACTGGAATACTAGGACCAATTGTTCTAACTGGACTAGACCAGGGGAAGAGGGACTTATCCTGGCAGAAATGGTCATACCAGGTACCTAAATGGTTATGATCACTTGTGTGTTTAGGTATTTGTGTTTGTATATATATATATAGTTCGTCTCTCCGACGGACGTTCGTTTACGGACTTCCCTTTAGCAGCAAAATTTTCGTCGCTAAAGGTGAACAATTTCGTTGCTAAAAGTGTGTGCACCTTTAGCGACAAAAATTTTGTCGCTCAAAGGGAGGTCTGTAAACGGACGTCTGCTCCTGAGATTCCCCGTATATATATACACAATGAAATTGTTTAATTGGAGAATTTTAACCTCATCAGTGCCTTTCATTACACAGGTCGGGCTCAAAGGAGAAGCGATGAATTTAGCTTCTCCGAGTGGAATTTCATCAGTTGATTGGATTACAGAGTCCTTGGTTGCATTAAAACAGCAGCCTTTAACATGGTATAAGGTATGGGAAAAATGGAAATGTCACCTTTTAGGCTGTGTTTGGTTCATAGATCTAAGGGAAAGGAAAGGAAACAAAAAGGATAAGGGAAACTGTTTCCCTTGTATTTTGATCCATGCTTGAATATTGTAGATATTTTTAAAAAAATCGAGAATAAGAATAAATCAAGAACAACCAAGGAAAATGACAAATTAAGAAAGAAAGTATTAGTCAACTTTTCATCTCATGATGTATTTCTTCATTTTCCCCTCATTTTCTCCTTATGTTTTCTTTGATTTGGGAATTTATAGAATTATGTTTTCTTTGATTTGGGAATTTACAGAAGGAAAGAAAAGGGATGGGAGACGGAGAAGGAAAAACAATATCCACAGTGTTTCCTTCAAGAACAAAAAAAATAGAACTACAGAAGGCAATCAAAAGAAAGATGAAGGAACTCGACTCATAATATACAAATTTTTTAATTTGCTTTTCATCCTATTTTCTTTTCCTTCCTATTTCACTCATTGTTTACTTAGTAACCAAACAAATTAATAATTTTCCTTAGCTTTTTTTTTAAAAATTTTTCTTTTGCCTAACTAAATCCATGAACCGAATGGTGTCTTAGCAGCCAAACAAAAAAGGTCTTTTTCTTCTTGTTCTCTTTCCCTTTCCTTCTTTAAATCTGCAAACAAAAAGGGGTATAATAACAATTGTCTTTTTTTGTTGATGAATAATAACAATTTTCTGCTATCCTAGATTCTAAGGCTCTATTTGGTTAACGGATTTAGAGAAGGAAAAGGTGAACAAGAAAGAAAACTGTTCCCTCGTGTTTTCCCTTGTATTTTCTTTCATACTTAACATTAAAAATTAAGAATTTCTTAGATATAATTATAATATAAGGGGAAAAAGGAAGGGAAATGACTCACAAGATACAATTATTATTATTATTATTTTAATTTTTGAATTTATTCTCTTTTCTTTCCGATTGTCCTCATCATTTTCCTTACTAACAAACGAAGGAAATTGTTTTCATCTATATTTTCTTTTCTTTTCTTTTCATTTCCCTCACTAAATATAAGAACCAAACATAGCCTAATGTGAAACGTCAACAACAGTAGTGTTAGTTCAATTTTCTATTGTAATCTGCAGGTACAATTCAGTGCACCAGAAGGAGATGAGCCCTTAGCCCTAGACAAGGGCCGTATGGGAAAGGGTCAAGCATGGATAAATGGGCAGAGTATTGGAAGATATTGGACTCTTCATGCTAATGGTAATTGCAATGGCTGCAGTTATTTGGGTACCTTCCAAACAACAAAGTGCCAAACCGGTTGCGGCCAACCAACTCAAAGATGGTATATAAGCACTCTGTAAAACTCTTATAGCATGTTTGGTTGTCTCTTGAATCTGAATCAGGACCGGTCCTGAGGTGACAAAAATTGTGCGAAGTGAACTTTCAACGGGGCCTAAAAATGAGACCTCTATAGGCCTAAAAATGATAAGTTTCATAGAAATTAGGAAGTAATTAGAAGAAAATAGGCCAAAAATTGAGGTCCCATGTGATTGCTTTGCCGCTTTGCCTCAGGGTGGCCCTAATCTGAATAGTCTCATTCAACTTTATATAGGAACGTTAAAGTAAAATTAATCATAAAGGCTGAATCCACTTAGGTAAATACTAAATAGTATTTTCCATTTCTATGCTTTTTTGGAATAGATAAAAATTCATGCTTTAAGCATCATTTTCGAAATGAACACAATTTGAATAAATGGAACCATTCAAGATCATCTTTTTTGCATTTTGCACCCTTGAACTATGCACCAATACGCAGTTCGAATACCTAAATTTTTATTTTTTATTTTGTAGCAATTTGATCTCTTAACTTCAAGTCAATTGCAATTTCAACCTTCCATTAGAGGAAGTTAGGAAAATGAGTCGCACAATGCCACGTGGTGCAATATCAACCTTCCACATGATGTGTTTTTGTCATTTTTAAGCTAATGTCGTAATATTGAAATTGACCTAAAAGTCAATGGACCAAATTGCAACAATTCAAAGATACCGGACAAACTGCGAATTGGTACATAGTTCAAGGGTGCAAAATGCTCTTTATTTTCAAGTTAAAATACTACATAAATGTATGTTTGCAATTATTGTAACTAAACATGCCCTCAGTGATGACTGAGATGATGCCTGACCATTTCATGCATTCTTTGCCCAATTCCTCTAAAACATTTGGGTTTTGCAGGTACCATGTTCCTCGGTCTTGGTTACAGCCAACCCAAAATCTGTTAGTAGTTTTTGAAGAAATTGGTGGGGACAAATCAAGGATTTCACTTGTGAAAAGATCACTGGTCAGTTTATAGAGATCAAAGATCTAGATACTTCAACTGTTACTTTTCAACCATGAAACCAAGTTGAAGGTGAAGATTGAACATGCAATGTGTTAGTATATGATTTTGTGTGTTATTATGGGGAAATCAAACCCCAATAAGTGTAAAGATGTTCTATAACGAGTTAAGAAGACTTTACAAGTGGTTTCATGAACATACCTTGATTATTAAGTTCTAGAGAAATCTTTGAACTCAGATCATTCACTGTTTTGAAGATTTTTGGTAAAACAAAGCTTATTTCTTGGAATCCAAATGTTAGGGTTTTAAAGGGGTTTTGAAATAGGGGTTTTGAAAGCACATTTCCAGCACACAAAAGGGGATTAAAACCACTTGGAACATCATCATTAAACTCATATCAAGAACTCCCAATATTACTTGCACAAACATAGTTTTGTTTGAGAATATGACTTCAAGAATACATATGAATGTATTGAAGTTAGAATCATCATCCATTAAGCATGTCTTTGAGGTCAAGAGCTACTATCCATAAGGATTCACTCTACTCAAACAACATGTCATCTAGATGATGATAAGCATGTAAGTAATCAAAGAAAAATAAAAAAGAAATGAGGTAAGAAGAGATGAATATTAATGTAAACAAGCAAGTAATAGCAATCAATAGATGATAATCAATGTGATTTTGGACTTGTAGCTTGGTGTTTCACTCATAGATATTGACATTTGGACATGTAAGTAGCTTCCTAACTCAAGATTGCTCAAAAATGGTGGTTGGGAAAGACTTGAATGTGAAATATAAGAGGGGTAATGGAAAAAAAAACAAGATTGAAACTCACTTTCTTATAGAAAATCAGTGGGAGAAGCTCCCTTTCCTTCTTCTAAACCTATCTCTATCTCTCTTTCTCTCTACAACTTCTATAAACTTTGCACTTGGCCCCCCTAAAATAAAGAGCAAAGGGGGGTTTATATAGGCCAATTTGTGGTGGTTTTGGGATTTAGAAAGTGCTCCCATTGGTCCCAAACATCTGTGAATATAAAATTACATCGTTTTGGTCTTCAATTATTCAATTTGGACCCGCAAAATAAATTATAAAAAATGGACTCTGCGGGAGTTGAGTGCCGCCGCGGCACTGGCCCAGTGCCGTCGCGGCATTGCTCCTCGGATGCCCAATTTTTACATTTAGACCCGCAGAGGTTTCGATATTCGCGAAAGGCCCTATTTCGTCCGAAATTCACAGAAAATGCATACGAAATCCAAATTGAGCTTGTGATATACTGTTGGAAAGGTAATGGAGTCTAATTTCCATAAAAAAAAATAGTTCAGAGATAGGTCACTTTGAAAAGTTTTGCGATATTCGCGATATAATTCGATTTGATCGCCTTTTTTACCTTCGAAAATTCATAATAAATTCATTTTAAATCCAGAAATTATGTGTGATATACTGTTGGAAATCTATTGACCTCTAGTATCCATGAAAAATGTTTGAAAAATGATACGGCACTCCAATTTCAAAGTCCACTTTTAGGTCAAATTTTGGTCAAACCTAGGATTTTCAAGAAGTTCTGGGAACCTTTGGGTGCTCTCAGGAGCTGACATTTTCGTCCGATTTTCTTTTAAAACACATTTTAGTACTTTTCACATGATGTAGAATGATCTCAGAACTTTCTGGAGAATTCGGATGATTTTGGTCAAACCTAGGTCAAACCGGTCAACGGAGACTTTCGAGGGACTTTCGAGACTTCCGGGGTTCTCTGGGAGCTGACGGTTTCGTCTGATTTTTCTTTAAAACTCATTTTTAATACCTTTTTATAACGTAGCATGTTTCTAAAATTTTTGGTCCAAATCTGGGAGTTTTTGAGTTTTCAGGGGTATTTTGGTCATTCTGAGCATTTTGAGAGATAGAACAAACTTCCAAGAGTCCTTTTTGAGTCTTTTTTTATCATTTTGAACCACCAAGTTATGGGTCTCCTAAATCTGATAGCCAACAAAATGGGGTGTCTACATCATCTATAAAGACGATAATAAACTGATCGAGGTAGGGCCTAAATACCCTATTCATCAAGTCCATGAACACTGTTGGGGCGTTGGTTAGTCCGAATGGCATCACAAGAAACTCATAATGTCCATATCTAGTACGGAATGCTGTCTTTGATACATTTTCTGGTCGAGTTAACAGTTGGTGGTATCCTGATCTCAAATCGATCTTCGAAAATGTCGTAGCTCCTTGTAGTTGATCGAACAAGTCATCAATACGCGGTAGCGGGTACGTATTCTTGTTGGTTACCTTATTCAACTCTCTACAGTCTATGCAGAGTCGAAAAGATCCATCTTTCTTCTTTACAAACAGTACCGGTGCTCCCTATAGTGATGTGCTTGGCTGCACGAATCCCAAATCTTCTAGCTCTTGTACTTGCTTCTTCAATTCTTGCATTTTTGTTGGTGCCATTCTGTACGAAGTCTTGGAGATAGGCATGGTTCCAGGTGCCAATTCTATTCAGAAGTCGATCTCTCGCCTTGGCGGCAATCCTGAGAGATCCTTAAATACATCCTCAAATTCTTTTACTATCGAAATCTCTGCGATTATGATTTCTGAGCTTGTGCCCTTGATGGCAGCCAAGCAACTAGTGAGAAAACTGTCACTCAACGGGTTACACTGAAAGCAAAAGGATTGACTTTCAGGTATCGTGAAGGTAATCGACTTGCTGGTACAATCCAAAATAGCATGGTATTTAGTAAGCCAGTAAATTCCTAAGATGATGTCGAATTCCCTCATCGACAAAATCACCAAGTCAGTGAATAGGTATCTATCTTCTATGTTGATGGGACAATTTCTGTATACTCTACTCAACTTAACAGATGTACCCATAGGAGATACGACATTCAATGCTATGGTAAGGTTCTGAGGTACTAAACCTAAATCTTGTATGGGTCAAACTCATCAATCATCTCTTCATCGTCCTTTTCCAAAGGCTCTATCTCTGCATCCTTAAATTCATCCTCAACCTCTAGTTCTCCATCCTTCATGACTACCATCGCTCTCTCTTCACCAGTATCCTTTGTTGGGTCAACATCCTTTGTTGGGTTAATTTTACTATCAACCCCGTTCTCCATATCCATTCGGGACGTAATAAGGTGCCATGTTAATCACAAAACTATCATAAGGTTTGGTACGTCCAGAAATATTCTGCGAAGGCTAGACCACCACGTCAGCAGAGTGACCCGGACCATCCAGAATGGGAGCTTGGGGTCCACCCCTGAGATCAACAGACGATACCGCTCGGGATGCTTGCACGGCCCGGGCATGCGGTGTGGCAACTCACCAGGAGGTGCAGATCGGTCTCGAGCAGTCTAGCAGTTTCCTAAATCAACTACAAGTCTGCGAAAGGAGATATGGCAGTTTCCTAAACCACCTAGGAAACTCCCCTAAAATCATGTAAATCTATTGTGATTAGATTAGGCTTCCTAATCTAATCAACTTACCATGTAGAGGTGGACTCTTGCATCTATAAAAAGAGCCCACCTACCCTATCAATGGGGACCTCGATTATTATTCTCTAGCTTACAAGCCTAAACAGAGAACTCACCTTCAAACGCATATACCCGGCCGGTATTACTGGTAGTGTCACCCCTAATTGTTGGCTCACCAGGAGCGCCGGTGATCTGTTAGTGAGAGCGCACAGACGCAACCGTGGACGTAGGTCACCTTGTTAACGGGACCAAACCACTCGCAAATTGTTCTTGTCATATTTTCTCTTAAAACCTTTCTTACCAGTTTTAGGCATCATCAGTTTGGCGCCGTCTGTGGGAAACGACTGAGTCTTCTCATCAACAAATTATCAACTGATCAACATGCCGCCAAAGACGGTAAGAAAGCCGCTAATCAGACCGGTTAGAGAACCCGCAGCCTGAACAGCAGGCTGCCTCCATGACAACCGAGCAGATAACGGCAGCGCTGGCACAACTCTTGGAGGGCCAGCGCCGAACACAGGAATAGATAGAGGCGTTTATGGCCCGACACGAGAAGCGTCCCGCATCAGAGAATCAGCCTGAGAAGAGCGCTCCAATTCAAAGGCCCGCCAGGGCACGGAGGCAAGCCCGTTCCGCTCCGGTGTCCCCACCGGACAGAGAATGCCCCGGCAAGGGAGAGCACAGCCAGGCCACCAGGCGTTCGCAAAGATGACCTCGGCCCAATCCTCACCGAGTGGAAGACGCCAGAATTATCATCGATCGGCAGCGCGCGGCCAGATGGGAGGAGTCCGGACGGAGAGCCCAGGAATCGGCCGATGACCCTCCGGCCCTGAGCCGGGGGGATCTTAGGCACAGACTTTCCCGGACCCAGAGCCGGGCTCTATCCCCAAAGTCGACGCGCCTTGAGGAAGAGGCCTCGTCGTCCGACCCAACCTACCGCTCAGACACAGATAGGAGAACAGGGTGGAGTGATGTCAAAGCCCAGGTCGAGGAACTACTGCAGCAGATCGAGAGGCTGAACCGCAAGTCCGATCACGACCTCACCAACACGGAGACTGAGTCACCCTATACCGCTCGGGTGACACAGTTTCTTATTCCACGGAAGTTCAAACCCCCTCACCTCAGCTCCTATGATGGTACAGGGAGCCCGGTGGACCACATCCGCACCTACAAGGCGCAGATGGCACTGGTCACCACGGTGAACGAGCTGTTGTGCATGGCCTTTCCCAGTACCCTCAAGGGGGCAGCTGCAGAGTGGTTTCACGCTTTGAAACCCCGGATGGTCGATAACTTCAAAGCCCTCGGCAAGCTGTTCATCAGCCAGTTTGTCGGGATGCTCGACCGGTCGCAACCGAACACTGAGCTGCTGACTGTCAAGCAGCGCAAAGGGAAGTCCCTGAGGGAGTATGTAGACCGTTTCAACTAGCAAAGGCTCCTGATCTACAACCTTGATGAAACGGCCGTAATCATGGCCTTCTGTTCGGGAGTTCAACACACCAAGGTTGCCACGCCGTTCCATCGTGACCGACCGGCGACCCTAGTGGAGCTCTCAGAGAGGGTCAGAAAATACATAGATACTGAGGAGTTGTTGAAGGCAAAGTGCGCCGGCCAGGCGGGAGACGAATCCCCGAAGGCCAAGCGCAAGCGTGAAGGGTTTGAGAAGGGCTCGGGAAAGAAGCCAAAGTAAGACCAAAGAGATGCCCGGGGTCAGCCCCCAACCGCTTTCACACCCCTTTCCCGGCCTATACATGAAGTTATGGCCACCGCAGAGGCGCAAAGGCTGCTTCTGCAGCCAGCCAAACTCAGAGCCCCGCCCGGTAAGAGGAACCGATACAAGTTTTGCCGCTACCACAGGGATCACGGCCATGAAACAGAGGATCGCCTCAAATTGAAGATAGCAATAGAGAAGCTGATCGAGCAGGGACACCTTGCGGAGTTCGTCACAGCAGACAGACGGCCTCGACAGGACACGCGACCTCCTGATCAGCCACCGCCACCACTTAACCACATCCACATGATCTCCATAGGAACGTCAGGCGGAGGTGATTCACAGTCGGCACGGAAGAGGCATGCCTGGGCGTCCCGAGCGGATATCTGGCAGGTCCAATCCACCGGCTCCTCCCCAACCGATGTCCTAACGTTCACGTCCGAGGACTTGCAGGGCATCCACTGCCCCCATGATGACCCGCTAGTAGTGACGCTTTTTATAGCCAACTATATGGTCCAGAGGGTGCTTGTAGACACAGGAAGTTCATCCAACATTATGTTCACGTCGGCATTCGATCAACTCGGGATCTCCAGAGATCAGCTCTGGCCGGTCGCTACTCCCCTAGTTGGATTTAACGGCTCCAATACACAACCGCTCGGTACAATCGAGCTCCCAGTTCTCATGGGGACCTACCCACAGTAGGCCTCTGTGCTCACCAATTTTGTGATCGTAGAAGCCACGTCGGCCTACAACGTCATCCTTGGCAGGCCAACCCTCAACAAGGCCAGAGCGGTCATCTCCACCTATAGCTTAATAGTGAAGTTCCCAACTCCCCAGGGACCCGAATGCTTGCGTGGAGATCAGAGCACCGCCCGGAGTTGTTATGTCAGCTCGTTACGCCGAGGGGCAATCACGGAAACTTTGAATGTCCAAGAGATGAACCCTCGGGACCAGAGTGACATGATAGGTCTGATGGAAGAACTGGAACAAGTGATGCTGAACCCCGAGTACCCAGACCGCACGGTTAGCATCGGTACCCTACTGGAGCCCAACTTGAAGGAAAAACTGACTCAGTTCTTGAGGCAAATCCAAGACGTTTTTGCTTGGAGTCATGGGGATATGCCCGGGATTGACCACCGGGTAATGTCCCATCGTCTCAATGTCAACTCGGATTGTCGCCCAGTCAAGCAGAAGAGAAGGGGCATGGCCCCTAAGAGACAGAAGGTAGTGAGTGAGGAGGTTGAGAAGCTCCTAAAAGCGAATTCCATCCAAGAGGTCCACTATCCCGACTGGTTAGCTAACGTTGTTCTTGTCAAGAAAAGCAATGGGAAGTGGAGAATGTGTGTGGACTTCACCGACCTCAACAAGGCCTTCCCCAAGGACTGCTACCAGCTGCCCAGGATAGACCTCCTTGTGGACTCCACCGCAGGTCACTCACTCTTGTCATTCATGGACGCTTACTCGGGGTATAACCAGATCAGCATGTACCCCAGGGACGAAGAGAAGACTGCGTTCATCACTGGCCAAGGCATGTATTGCTACAAGGTTATGCCCTTTGGTCTCAAGAATGTCGGGGCCACCTACCAGCGCCTGGTCAACTATATGTTCAAAGACCTCATCGGAAAGTCTATGGAGGTATATGTGGACGATCTACTGGTCAAGAGCTGGGATGAGCCTGACCACCTTGAGCATCTGGCAGGGGCCTTCAGCATTTTGAGAAAATCAGGATAAGGTTGAACCCGGCCAAATGCACCTTTGGTGTCTCATCCGGGAAATTTCTTGGCCATCTAGTCAGCAAAAGGGGGATTGAGGCAAACCCCGAGAAGATCAAAGCCATCATCAACATGCGATCGCCCAAATCAACGAAGGAGGTTCAGAGCTTAGCCGGACGGGTGGCCGCGTTAAACAGATTTGTCTCCCGAGCTACTGACCGGTGCCTGCCATTCTTCAAAAACCTCTGCAAAGCATTTCAATGGTCATAAGAGTGTGAGGAGGCATTCCAAGAACTCAAGAAGTACCTGGCGTCTCCTCCTCTACTCTCAACACCCGTGCCCGGGGAAGAGCTGTGTCTATACCTGGCAGTGTCACCATCGGCGGTTAGCTCGGCACTCATCTAGGAAGAGCACGGGATACAGTTCCCTGTGTATTACACTAGCCGGGCATTACAGGGCGCAGAGAGCAGATATTCTCGCATCGAAAAGCTGGCGTTCGCCCTTATCACCTCGGCCCGAAGGCTCTGCTCGTATTTTCAGGCCCATGCCATTGTTGTCCTCACAGACCAACCTCTCTGCAGAATCCTCAGTCGTCCAGACACGTTCGGGAGGCTTGTCAAGTGGGCATTGGAACTGGAAGAGTTCGAAGTGATCTACCGACCCCGAACAGCCATCAAGGGACAAGCCGTAGCGGACTTTTTAGTTGAGTTTACATATCCCGAGGATCCGGTCGAAGAGTCTGAGCCCCAGGCCTTACCGCCCGAGTTACACTCAGGCATCCCAACCTGGGTACTGCATGTGGACGGTTCCTCCAATCAGCAAGGTAGTGGGGCAGGAATCATCCTGACTACCCCCAACGGAATCCAGCTCGAATATGCACTAAGGTTTGGGTTCCGCGCGTCCAACAACGAGGCCGAATACGAAGCTCTCTTGGTCGGGTTACAGTTGGCCATCTCTATGAGTGCACAACAGGTTCAGGGCTACAGTGACTCCCAGCTCGTGGTCAATCAGGTTAACCAAGAGTACGAAGCGCGGGAAGACAGCATGGTAGCCTACTTGGCCCTTGTCCGAACGGTTTCCAAGTAGCTCTGAGGATTCCCCATCACGCAGATACCCAGAGAAGAGAATACCAGAGCCGACCGATTGGCTCGCCTCGCCTCGCCTCATCTTCTGAGTCAGACTTGCCCGGGATAAGGATACAATACCTACCTGAGCCAAGTGTGATCAACTCGGAGGGCATGGAGGTAGACCCGGTCACCCTGGGACCCAGCTGGATGGACCCACTCATAACATTCCTGGCAATAGGGACGCTACCAGACGATAAAGACGAAGCCCGCCGGGTTAAATACTGGGCGGTAAGATATCACCTTCTCGACGGTATTCTCTACAAGAGGGGGTTTACTATCCCGTACCTCCGCTATGTTCACCCCGCACAGGTCCCAGCAATACTGTTCAAAATCCATGAAGGAGTGTGCGGGAACCACATCGGAGGCCGGGCACTCTCAAGAAAAGCCCTACTGCAAGGTTACTACTGGCCAACCATGGCCCAAGATTCACAAGAGTATGTCAAAAGATGTGACAAGTGTCAAAAATACTCTCCCATGATCAACCGACCGGGAGAACTCCAGATTCCGATCCACAGCCCATGGCCGTTCGCCTAGTGGGGCATCGACATAGTCGGTCATCTTCCAATGGGAAAGGGACAGGTCAAGTTCATCGTCATCGCTGTCGACTACTTCACCAAGTGGGCAGAGGCCGATCCCTTGGCGACCATAACCGAGCGGAAAATGGAGAGCTTCGTGGAAAGGAATATCCTTAGCAGGTTTGGCATTCCGCGGGTCCTGGTCAGTGACAATAGCAGGCAATTTGACACCCCTATCTTCAGACAATTCTGCTCAGGCTACGGGATATTGAATCATTACTCCTTCCCCGAGCACCCAGAAGCCAACGGTCAAGCCGAGGTAACCAACCGGACAATCTTGCACTCAATCAAAACAAGGCTAGAAGGCGCCGAGGGCCTGTGGGCTGAAGAGTTACTAGCACTCCTATGGGCCTATCGCACTACACCCTGAACGGCGACAGATGATACACCATTCTCTTTAACCTACAGATTTGAGGCAGTGGTCCCCACAGAGCTCGGGTTGCCGACATACCGGGTGGTCAATTTCAGTGCATCGGATAACGAAGAAGCCCTCCGGTCAGAATTAGATCTGGTAGAGGAAAGGAGGGACCAAGCCTACCTAAAGGTAGCTACCTACAAGCAACGGGTTTCTCGATACTACAAAAGCAAGGTGAAGCACCGCAGTTTTCAATTCGGAGACCTCGTCCTCAAGGCTTTGAACCAGTCTACCCGAATCCCGAGCCATGGGAAATTGGGGCCAAACTAAGAGGGACCATATAAAGTAACCCGGGTCAACCGACCGGGAACCTACTAGTTACAGAGCATGGACGGGCACGATCTCTCTCATCCTTGGAATGTGCAACACCTCCGCAAGTATTACCAGTAGCATCTGACCTCAAGGAGAAATGTAGTGTTGGTAGAGAAATTTGCTTTTGTAGCTCTGATTGAGCAACCATTATAAATTTATGTTTTTCAATAAAATTGCAAAATTTACCTTAAAATTACTCCTGTCAATGCACTGTGCAATACTCAGAAGACCTCGGGCCTAACCTCGAGGCACCAAAGACCTTGGGCCTAACCCCAAGGCACAAAAGACCTTGGCTAACAACCCAAGCACCTAAAAAGACCTCGGGCTCCAAACCCAGGCACCTAAGAAGACCTCGGGCTCCGAACCCAGGCACAAAATGACCCTGCAACCACCCATGTTCCAGGTCGGTTTCCTATGGTCGCTCCTCAACAAGCCCTCGCCTTCTCAGGACGCTCGGAGGCAAGGGGATACTAGACCTAAACAGGAAATTACTTAAGCTTTGCTTAGGTCGAGCCGACGACAGGCCAAAACTCCTAGGTGGCCGATGATGGCAAGCTTCAAATGACCCTACAACCACCTGTTGGGTTTGTGCCCTCAAACCATTACTTTATGTATTAGACATTGACTTTTTAATATATGGATATCAGCTTTACATTTCATTATGTATGTTTCTTTCATGAGATGATTGTTTATTCCATAAGTATCATAGTAAGTATTTCGTGTGTGTATGAGATACATACAATGAGATACAAATTACTAT
This sequence comes from Hydrangea macrophylla, assembly GCA_033977485.1. Taxonomy (NCBI): domain Eukaryota; kingdom Viridiplantae; phylum Streptophyta; class Magnoliopsida; order Cornales; family Hydrangeaceae; genus Hydrangea; species Hydrangea macrophylla. The sequence goes on along the minus strand of CM066990.1, from coordinate 1,927,780 downwards.
TCTTTGATACTTAAAGCTTGTCACAGTGGATGATGAGACTGGATATCTCATCAGGTATACACTGTAGCATCATTAACTACCATTGGATGGAGTGATAAATCTCAATCACTAGAGTGTGACTCTTGGTTAATATGCTAGTGCTTATAGTGCATTGACGGACCTGAGTTTCCTATTGACGCTCAATGCTGTCAACAGTCAATAGGAACTCATAACTTGTATAAGGTATGTGTTCTCAATCTTGAGACGATTATGAACACAGACTGTGGATATGGCTGCTTTGACTTACCAATCAGTGAGGTCTATAAAAGATCAACACCTGGGTATCTTGGGTATGTCATATTCATAGGGTTGTGAACATATATTGTCAAGATAGAATCTACCCTCTGTTTCAGAGTAAGCATTCCCTTGAGAATGTCACCATGTCGATTACTGAGTACTGCAGTCTTGTTGATAAGAGTTATCAACATGTTTGGTAATCATGAGTAGTGAATGGGACTCAAGGAATACAAGAAGTAATCATGATTCAGGTTGACAGTAACAGTTATCCGACTACCTGAATATGATTACGAATGCTGACGATAGAGGGACATCAGTACAACATACAAGTCTAGTTATCGCTTCGGATATGTTCTTTTGCGTTGGAGTTCAGTTATCGTTTTATAGTGGAGTAAACGTTAACTGACCAGTTGGTTAGTTTGCTGATCAAAGAGTTTGGTCATGGTAATTAATAAACTGGTCTGAGCCAACAATAAAGAGCCTAGGAGGTCCCACTCTTAGCTCCGTCAGGATGCTTGGAAAGATGCTTGAGGATGATGTCCAGACAGGTTCGATCGATCGAAGATATCTCGATCGATTGAAGTTTGCAGGTTCGATCGATCGAAGATGGTTCGATCGATCGAATGTTCGATCGATCGAAGGCACTTCGATCGCTCGAAGTCTAGGTCGGTTCTGGGAATCTATAAATAGGGCAGCTGCGTTCTGGAAAAAGTTGTTCGTCGTTTTGAACGTCAGAAGCTGCAGAAACTGTTTTGGAGTCCCAAAACCTTCTCTATCCTTTCCATTAGGGTTCCCACCAACCCTAGTCTTTCTGGCAGGCATCCGCAGGAGTCATAAGGGTGAAGATCATCTAGTGGAGGCTGCTGGAAGTTGAAGATCAGAATTGGGATCAAGACACTAAGGTATAACTCGTGTCCCCTCTTGTGCGCATCTGTAGAATTGACGAGTAGTAGATCCGGGCATGCCAATAAAGTTTCATAACTTGATTTTTCCGCTGCGCGTTTAAACTTTCCATTTAAACCTGTTTTTCCTTCAATTGGTATCAGAGCCACGCTCGTTTGGATCCATAGATGCGTTTTTTGGAACACTATTTTGATTTGCATGTTGATTTTAGAACTGCTTTCGAAACTGCATTGTCACAGATCTGTTTCTGCAGTATTATCGCAACAGTATACAAATCTGTGATTGCATTGGATGCAAGATGGGTTCGATCGATCGAAGTAGTCTCGATCGATCGAACGCTCTGTACTCGAGCGATCGAACAGGTTTCGATCGATCGAAACCTTCTGTTGTTCGAGCGATCGAACAGAGTTCGATCGATCGAGACAGACTCTTTGTCAGGATCTTTGTTTCACAGTTTTTAAAGTGTTTTGAAATTAAAAACTTTAATTTTAAAGTATTCTGTAAAATTTTCAAATTATTATGTGAAACAGAATGTTCAAGCGATTGAAAAATGTTCAATCGATCGAAGGTTCGAGCGATCGAACGGGCTTCGATCGATCGAACTGTGACAGAGAAGTTAGATGCTGTTTTTTGAGTTCTGATTCAGTATGTAAAGAGTTTATATACTGTGTGAATCAATTGAGAGTTCCAATAGTTATATTTTGTTATATATATGCGTGGATGTGTGTTCAACTAACCTTTTGCAGCAAAAGTTAGTCGCTATCTCCCATGGCGCCAAGAGCATTTAATTTTGTGTTTGAATGTTTTAGATTGGTGTGTTGTTTTAAGTTTGGTTTGGTTTTAAGGCATATGTAAAGGGCGCTGCGACTTCAATCCTACGAAAAGGAAAGTCGCACCGGTTTCCCTAGCCTTTTATTTTGTTGTTGCTATTTCTATTTCTAGATAAATTGTAAGCTTCAAAAGAGGCATAGGTTCAATGTAATAGAATTAGAATATCCATGAAGATGGAGCAAGGAGCCGTTGTCCATGAAGATGGAGCTGGAGGCGATCAAACCAAAAGCAGGTTCTATGGAGATAGAGCCATGGGAGATAGAGGCATCGTTTGGATGTCTTTTATTTCATTTTAGTTTTTTGTTTTATGTGCTTTGTTTGTGATTGGCGTATAACACATTGTTGCATGCACGCAAAACAAGTTTTCTAAAATAAAATTCAAAAACCGTTTTCAACACATTAGTAAACATTAGATGTTTATGGGAAGTGTGTAGAAACAGATTTTCTCAAAAAGCAAAATCCTTTTTTACTAAATCTAGTGGGAGAGGGTCTTATTAATTACACCCACGATCTTCCATTAACGGTTTACTGTAAGATGAGTGGTGCATTCTGTGTCACCTCGTCAGGGGTGATCATTCCATACGGAGGGTGTATTACTCATTGGTTACTAGATGTGAACTTCTTTTGATAGGATCAATCAGACGTGTTAGAGGGTGACCACCACACGGAGGCGCTACTTGAGACGGTTGTGATTGGATCCTAGTTGATGGTACACACTAGCTAAGCTATGGATAAGGGATCCCACACGGGGCATTATTCAGAAACTTAGAGATCAAAAAGGTTCGGGAGTCATAACTTGTTTTGCAAGAGTTGCATAGCGGACAAGTCATGATTAATCGAAAGATTGAACATTGACCACCACACGGAGGCTTTATTCTTTCGTTTCAATATTCCGGCGACTTTGTTTTAAAATAAGAGTTTTAAAAGGATTCTTTTATTTCAAACTGTCAAATTCTGATATCCATATTTATTTTGTTTGTTTGATTTTCAGTAATCATAATGTCTGGATCTGCATTTAGTCCACTTGCCACCATACTCACTCAAAACAAGTTAACTGGAAACAACTACACTGAATGGAAACGTAACCTTGATATCGTGTTAACTGCGGAGGATCACATATATGTCCTCACCACCCCATGCCCCGAAGAACCCGCTGCAAATGCTTCGGCTGCTGCTAGACGCGAGTTCGATAAATGGAAAAAGTCGAATGGGATGGCTCGTTGTTACATATTGGCTTCTATGGCTAATGTGTTACAACACCAATACCAGTCGAACAATTCCGCCAGTGACATTATCGAATCCCTGAAAAAGATGTTTGGGGAGCATGGCAGGCCTGCCAGACAGGTAGCTATGCAGAAGATAATGAGTGCTAAGATGTCGGAAGGGACTCCAGTCAAAGAACATGTTTTGAAAATGATTGGTTATTTAAACGAGCTGGAGACCCTAGGTGCCAACATCGATGCACAGACCCAAGTTGATATGATCCTCAATACGCTGTCGCCATCATTCGCTCAATTTAAACTGAATTATAATATGAATAAAATGGATTTTTCAATGAGCGAATTGATGAGCTCTTTATTGGCAGCGGAAGGGGTGATCAAACCTGGGGGCAGCGTTTTAAACGTTGAGAAAAGCGCTTCCTCTTCCCGATCTGTGCCGAAAGGAAAGAAAGGGAAGAAGAAGGCTAGCACTGGAGGTTCAAGTGTTGGACCGGTCCCTAAGATTGCAAAATCTAAGGGAAAAGGTAAGGGCAAAGGGAAGGTGGGTGGCCAAGGCAAAGGAAAGTGTTTCCAATGCGGTGAGAAGGGCCACTGGAAGAGGAACTGTCCAGAATTCTTAGCTACAAGAGTTCAAGGTATGATTGAATCACATGTGATTGAAGTAAGTTTTATAACGGATACTTCAAACACTTGGTGCATTGATTCTGGTGCGACTAACCATATCTGTAATTCATTGCAGGGGTTCAGATCAACCAGGAAGTGCAGTGATGGGGAAATCGTACTTACTCTAGGTTCTAGCGCAACCGTTTCTGCGGTTGCTATAGGAGTCGTAGTTTTAGAATTTCTAGACAATAAAGTTTTGATTTTATCAGATGTACTTTACGTCCCTTCAATGAGACGTAATTTAATTTCAGTTTCTAATTTATCGAATAATGGTTATTCTTTTCATTTTGGAACTGAAGTTGTGATTAAAAGAAACAGTTCTTTTATATGTTCTGGTGTTAAATCAAATGGTTTGTATGTGATTACTCCCAATATTTCAAAAGATTCTGGTTTGGAACTTAATAACTCAGTGGTAACTTTACCATCTAAAAGAAAGGAACCTTCCACTAATCCAACAAGGCTTTGGCATATGAGGCTTGGCCATATCAATCTGAATAGGATTGGCAGACTAGTCAAAGAAGGGGTCTTAGGCGATTTGGTTCTCGAACCAATGGAAGTCTGCGAGTCTTGTTTGGAGGGTAAGATGACCAAAAGGCCCTTTCCTGTAAAGGGCAATAGGACCAATGCATTGTTGGAATTAGTTCATACTGATGTGTGTGGACCAATAAATATTAGAGCAAGGGGTGGTTATGAGTATTTCATAACATTTACCGATGACCACTCCAGGTATGGATATGTGTACCTAATCCAGCACAAGTCTGAAGCCTTTGAAAAGTTCAAAGAGTTTAGGGCTGAAGTGGAGAAGCAATTGGGCACACATATCAAGACCATTCGATCTGATCGAGGTGGCGAGTACCTCTCTAATGAGTTTATTGATCACCTCGTACAGAATGGGATTCTGTCACAGTTAACTGCACCTGGTACGCCTCAGCAAAATGGTGTAGCGGAGAGAAGGAATCGGACTCTTTTAGACATGACTAGGTCGATGATGAGTTATTCTGAGTTGCCATTATTCCTTTGGGGTTATGCTTTGGAAACCGCTGCTTACATACTAAATCTAGTACCAAGCAAATCTGTTCCAAGGACACCACGAGAGATGTGGATTGGGCGCAAGCCTTCTTTGCAACATCTCCGGATATGGGGGTGTCCGGCACATGTGCTCAAAAGAAAGATGAGCAAGTTGGATTCTAGATCGGAAGTATGTTACTTTGTAGGGTATCCAAAGGGTACTTATGGATGGTATTTTTATGATCCAAGGGAACAGAAAGTGTTTGTTAGTACAAATGTTGTTTTCTTAGAGAATGATTATATCATGAACCATAAACCTAAGGGAAGGATAGATCTTAGAGAGATAGAAGGAGAGCCCTCAGTCCAACCCGCAGTTAATGACGATATAAATCAAGAAAACACCACTTCTTCACCCATTTCCGCACCGGTACCTCGTCGTAGTGGGAGGATTATCAGCCAGCCTGATAGATACATGTTCTTAGGAGAAGTTTTTGAAGCTGTCTCCATAGAATCTGAATCTGATCCTACCACATACGAAGAGGCAATGGTTGATGTTGATTCAGCTCATTGGGTTAAAGCTATGAAGGCTGAATTGGAATCTATGGATTCCAATCAGGTCTGGGATCTTGTAGAGCTTCCAGCCAATATTAAACCCATTGGCTGCAAGTGGGTCTACAAGAGGAAAAGAGGATCTGATGGAAAGGTTGAGACCTTTAAGGCTAGGCTTGTAGCGAAAGGTTATACTCAGAGGGAGGGCATTGACTATGAGGAAACCTTCTCGCCGGTAGCCATGCTCAAGTCCATCAGAATACTCTTATCTATTGCTGCATGCCTAGATTTTGAAATCTGGCAGATGGACGTCAAGACTGCATTCTTGAATGGCAATCTTGAGGAGGACATCTATATGCAACAACCAGAAGGGTTCATAGATGGTCGGAAAGGTAACTTGGTATGCAAGTTGCAAAAGTCCATTTATAGGCTTAAGCAGGCATCCAGAAGTTGGAACATCCGATTTGACCAAGCGGTCAAATCGTTTGGTTTCATACAGAATCTGGATGAACCTTGTGTATACAAGAAGAGTGAAGGAATAGTGGTGGCTTTTCTTGTGCTTTACGTTGACGACATTCTACTCATTGGAAATGATGTAGCGGCATTGTCAACGGTCAAGGTTTGGCTAGCTAGTACTTTCGATATGAAGGATCTAGGAGAGGCGAGCTATATTCTTGGAATAAAGCTCTTTCGGGATCGTAAGCGAAAGATAATGGGATTATCTCAAGCTGGTTATATCGATAAAGTGCTAACTAGGTTTTCAATGGATAATTCGAAGAAAGGTTTGTTACCTTTCAGGCATGGTTTAGCGTTCTCCAATGACCAGTGTCCAAAGACACAGGAGGAGAGGAATCGCATGATAGGAGTTCCCTATGCTTCGGCAGTGGGAAGTCTCATGTATGCGATGTTATGCACTAGACCAGATATCTGCTTTGCCGTTGGCATGGTTAGCAGATATCAGTCGAATCCGGGTCCAGAGCACTGGACAGCCGTTAAGCACATTCTTAAGTACTTGAGAAGAACTAAAGATTACATGCTTATGTACGGTGGTAGTGAGTTAATTCCAGTGGGATACACTGACTCGGACTTTATGTCAGATAAAGATTCGAGGAAGTCGACGTCCGGTCATCTCTTTACCTTGGGAGGTGGTGCTGTCAGTTGGAGGAGCATTAAGCAGAAATGCATTGCAGACTCAACTACAGAAGCTGAGTATGTGGCTGCTTGTGAAGCCGCAAAGGAAGCTGTTTGGCTCAAGAAGTTCCTTATGGAACTCGAGGTGGTACCAGCGTCGCTGTCGCCTATTACGCTTTATTGTGATAATAGTGGGGCAGTGGCTCAGTCCAAGGAGCCAAGGAACCACGGAAAGGGAAAGCACGTAGAGCGGAAATATCATCTTATCCGAGATATTGTTCAACGTGGAGATGTGACTGTCACCAAGATTGCCACCGCTGACAATCTTGCTGATCCGTTTACAAAGGCCTTACCACAGAAGGTCTTTGATCGTCATCTAGATAGTCTAGGTCTTAGATGTAGTTCTGAATGGTTATGAGTGCAAGTGGGAGTTTGTTGGGTTTGTGCTCTCAAACCATTACTTTATGTATTAGACATTGACTTTTTAATATATGGATATCAGCTTTACATTTCATTATGTATGTTTCTTTCATGAGATGATTGTTTATTCCATAAGTATCATAGTAAGTATTTCGTGTGTGTATGAGATACATACAATGAGATACGAATTACTATTCTTTGATACTTAAAGCTTGTCACAGTGGATGATGAGACTGGATATCTCATCAGGTATACACTGTAGCATCATTAACTACCATTGGATGGAGTGATAAATCTCAATCACTAGAGTGTGACTCTTGGTTAATATGCTAGTGCTTATAGTGCATTGACGGACCTGAGTTTCCTATTGACGCTCAATGCTGTCAACAGTCAATAGGAACTCATAACTTGTATAAGGTATGTGTTCTCAATCTTGAGACGATTATGAACACAGACTGTGGATATGGCTGCTTTGACTTACCAATCAGTGAGGTCTATAAAAGATCAATACCTGGGTATCTTGGGTATGTCATATTCATAGGGTTGTGAACATATATTGTCAAGATAGAATCTACCCTCTGTTTCAGAGTAAGCATTCCCTTGAGAATGTCACCATGTCGATTACTGAGTACTGCAGTCTTGTTGATAAGAGTTATCAACATGTTTGGTAATCATGAGTAGTGAATGGGACTCAAGGAATACAAGAAGTAATCATGATTCAGGTTGACAGTAACAGTTATCCGACTACCTGAATATGATTACGAATGCTGACGGTAGAGGGACATCAGTACAACATACAAGTCTAGTTATCGCTTCGGATATGTTCTTTTGCGTTGGAGTTCAGTTATCGTTTTATAGTGGAGTAAACGTTAACTGACCAGTTGGTTAGTTTGCTGATCAAAGAGTTTGGTCATGGTAATTAATAAACTGGTCTGAGCCAACAATAAAGAGCCTAGGAGGTCCCACTCTTAGCTCCGCCAGGATGCTTGGAAAGATGCTTGAGGATGATGTCCAGACAGGTTCGATCGATCGAAGATATCTCGATCGATTGAAGTCTGCAGGTTCGATCGATCGAAGATGGTTCGATCGATCGAATGTTCGATCGATCGAAGGCACTTCGATCGCTCGAAGTCTAGGTCGGTTCTGGGAATCTATAAATAGGGCAGCTGCGTTCTGGAAAAAGTTGTTCGTCGTTTTGAACGTCAGAAGCTGCAGAAACTGTTTTGGAGTCCCAAAACCTTCTCTATCCTTTCCATTAGGGTTCCCACCAACCCTAGTCTTTCTGGCAGGCATCCGCAGGAGTCATAAGGGTGAAGATCATCTAGTGGAGGCTGCTGGAAGTTGAAGATCAGAATTGGGTTCAAGACACTAAGGTATAACTCGTGTCCCCTCTTGTGCGCATCTGTAGAATTGACGAGTAGTAGATCCGGGCATGCCAATAAAGTTTCATAACTTGATTTTTCCGCTGCGCGTTTAAACTTTCCATTTAAACCTGTTTTTCCTTCACCACCCATGTTCCAGGTCGGTTCCCTACGGCCACTCACTCCTGCGCTCCCGCCTTAGCAAAATGCTTGGGGGGTAGGGGAATGTTAGGCCAAAATAGGGAATCACACTGGTCACTACAAGAACTTGGAAGGCATTCCCGAGTACTTATAGTGATCAGAGATATATCCCGGACGGTAAAATAGGATATACCTATGATACACCGGGATATCCCGGACGGTAATAAAGGATATCCTATAATACACCGGACGTACCTTTTAAACAGGTTAGAAAGACTAGGTGTTCTGTTGGTTACGGTCCTAAAACATTTGCTAAGGCAGGTGTTAGGTTGGCCAAAAACCTAACGGGTACTAGCAATCACAAGCAGGCACAGTATAGGAAACAAGGAAAGAAAGACAGTTAATGGAAAGTTTGACCGCGAGGGCCCTTTTATTAATTGAAGTTTAAACTGTACAAAGCCTGGGGGGCAGTTGTAGTAGCCTTCCCACAAAAAACTACAACAAGAAACTAAAAACAAAAACTAATCTACCACCACCACTTCCTCCTCCTCCGCGGCCTGCTCATTAACGGAGGGGCCCCCGGCCGGCGCAGCTTCAGTGGCAACCTCAGTTTCAGTGGCAACCTCGGCTTCAGCGGCAACCTCGGTTTCAGCGGTGACCTCGGAGTCAGCCTGGCCTTCCTTCCAGTAATTGGATTCGGCCCAGGAGTACCCGGACAGATCCCAGTCTGGGTGGTCAACAATAGCCCGCATCGCCAGGTCGGCGTAGCCCGTGAGGAACCCAGCCTTGAATTCCTCCTCAGTTTCTCTGGCTTCAGCCTCCCGAGCAGCAATAAGCTCTGAGAGCGTGGCCGTCATAGCTTCGAGATCCTTCTTGGCAGAGATCTTTGCGGACTCCGAGGTAGCAACCTTGTCCTCAGCAATCCTCTCGGCGGTAATCCTCTCGGCCTCCGCAGCCGCCGCCTTGGCTTCCGCAGCCTTCCGGGCAGCCCGCTCAGTGGACAAGAAATCATGGACCTCCCCCAGCTCCAGGGCGATTGCCCGGGATCTTTCTTCCTCCACGGTGAGGGCAAACTCCGCAGACTCTTGAGCAGCCCTCTCCACGGAAAGGTTAGCCTCAGTGGCGGCCAGCCTCTGACCAATGCCGGGAAGGGTGGTCTTAGCCCCAGCAGCAATACAGCTAACCTGCAAGAATAAGGAAACGTCAGTATGTGCATGGAGAGCAAGTTAACGTTCACATTCCAAGAAGAAACTTACCAAGTGACCGATGCTATATAGCCAGCCGATAGTGGCCTCGGGGCTCATCAGGGCGCACTTGTCAACCTGACTCTGCAGCAACCCGGGCCGCACCCTTCCACGGACATCCTCTGCTGTCTTGGACTCCGGCAATGAAGAGGGGCCCGCCCGAGTTTCCTCCATGGTTGGAAGAGAGACCCTAGATGGTCTGGCCGCTGGGGGGAATGGTGAAGGCGCGGCAGCGATCGCGCTAGCAGGTGGTGGTAGTGGTGCAGCAATTGTTACCATGGGCGTGGAAGTAGCAGTAGCTTCCTCCCTAGCCCGGATAGAGATCCCCCGGGAGATCCTCTTTAGTGGATGGCCCTCAGCGGGGGCTGCTTTCTTCCTCTTCTGGCCAGCCCAGGCCATCAAGGCTGCCTCTTTCTCCTTCAGCGCTGCCGCGTTCTTGGGAGCCATTTCTGCAAAACCAGAAGCATGTCAGGGTTCAACAGTGTAGAAAAACTGGACGGTCAAGGAATGGTGTTTACCAGGGATGATCACCGGGAGGATGGGAGCTGTGAAGTCGTGATGGGGCTTGTAGTAGTTCTTCGGGCTCCCCGACCGGGTAAGCACTTTATTAATGTCGGTTAGGTCCACCGCCAGAGACAAGACCCGCGCTTGAAGCTCATCGGGGAGACTCCACAGGTCCACTGTTCCCACTATAAAATAGACAAATGGGTTAGTCAAGGCCGGGTAAGGAAACTGAGTAAGGAAGAAAGAGTGCTTGGACTTACTCCTCAGCTTACTTGCCCAGGAGGTCCTCAGCTGAATGCCCGGCGCCTTCTCGCACAAACCCAGGGTGGATACTTGGAAGAACTTCTTCTTCCACCCTTTGTTGTTGCTTGGGCAATTCATAAGTATCTTCCGCCCCTGCCTAGCCGAGAGCGAGAAAAAACCGGCCTCCCCGTGAACTGGGAATGGCTGGTGGGTCCAGAAGAACTCCTGAAGAGTGAGCTCATACCCAAGGACTTGGGGCCACAAAGAGATGCACCCCATCAAGCAACGCCAGCCGTTCGAGGCAAGCTGCCCGGGAGATATCCCGAGGTAGATGAGCGCATCTCGGGTGACTGGGTGAAGAGGCAAGCAGAGGCCCGCCATGAAGGCATCTTCGTACAACGTGACGAAGCCCGACTCGTGGAAATGGGCTCCGCTGTTGTAGACAGAGCAAGAGAGGGGGTAAGGAAGATCATATCGGTCTCTGATTCAATCCAGGTCAGGACCACGCAGAATACTGACGATGGACTCATACGCAAATACGACTCCGGGACTATTCGGCACAGACCCTTCATCGCCCGACCCCCGAGATGTCGAGGCTGCAAGAGAATCCTGGTGCGCTTCCTCGTGAAACGCCTGGGCGGGGATTATTCCCTCACTATACTGGTCAGAGGGGGATGAAGAAGGCGGATCCAGGCTTGTACTCATAGACCCGAACCGCAGCTGCTCGTCCTCCGACCGAGACGACGAGTTAAAGTCCGAGTGACACATGACTGCGTCTGTGGATGGCCTAAAGGGCAGACGAACCGAGAATGGGTCAAGAACTCCAAATCTGATGTACAAGGGAGGTAGATCTAACAACCTAAAGGGTAGGTCGTACAAGATTCGAGAAGAAACACAACTCTTACTCAGGACTCCCTCAGGAACTCCCGCTCGGTCAATCTGTCCTAGCGTACCCCCAGACTGAAAGAAATGACAAAATTGAAGGAAGAAGAAATCCCAAGCTCATTAACACGACTAAATAGTTGTACGCTCTTATGCAACACCCAAGTGTAGGTGATTGTGCAAGTAATATAGTACTGGAAGTCCAGGTCGATCCCACAGGGAAGGAATAGGAAGAATGTCTACTAAGTTATAACCTAAAGAATAAGAAAATAAGAATGAATGATTGGAGGTGTACTAACAAATCCTAATTAATTAAATTAAACTAAATAATAAACTAAAACTTATAGAAACATAACTAATGAAATAAATAATTTAAATGTGTTGGAAATACGAGAATCCACATTGATCCTAACCATCTACCATGCACATTCATTAACGTTCAATGGAGTTCATTCCTCTTCAGCATTCCGTATTTTTCTAAAGATGAAGAATCAATAGCCCTTTCATGACCGGTACTACATCATCACAGTTGATTTAAAATACTTGAAAGACGGTTTAAAACAATGGTTATTACTTGCACTCTAAATGGTGTTAGCATTCAAAGTGGTTTTCAAAAGTCATTGAAGAAAAGGCCTTAAGGCTTTAAGTTCTAAAAACTGTTGTGACAAACTGAGCTTATAGGGACAATTTGATGACAGATTTCCAAAACAGAAAGTCATGGAATACTTAAAAGAATTATCTCAGGAATTAGCAAGTTCGATCGATCGAAGCGCTCTCGATCGATCGGACATTTTCATCCTTCAATCGATCGAAATGCCTTCGATCGCTTGACTATGGCTCTAGTTCGATCGATCGAAATACCTTCGATCGATCGAGCCCAAGGTTTCTAAAGATTGCATGGCAGAGGTTGGGAATCAATGTTTCATCACATATTCCCAACGTCTAAACTACGAAAACATGAATAAACTAGTGCAGAAATAGTAAAACATAACAATCATAACTACTAGATTCATAAACAATCAAATAAGATAAAGGAAAGGAAAAACCTGTAAATAATCTGAAATAAACTTGTAAATAACTTGAAATAAAGTTGAATCTTCAATAATCTTCAATGAATCAATGGAAAAGATGAAAAATAACATGAATCTAACATAACCTACTCCTAATCTAACCCTAAAACTACCCTAAACTGCTATTTTCTGCGTTCTGGAGCGTCCTCTCTTCGTCTGGCGTCAAAACGACTTATATATAGGGTTCCCACAGAGTTTACGCAACTTTTGGGTGAAAATAAGATTCGATCGATCGAGCTTAGTTTGATCGATCGAAGGTTCGATCGATTGAACTCTGCTCAATCGCTTGAACTTCTCTGATTTTGACAGCACTGTGCACCGATGGGAGAATGGCCATAACTTTTCACTAGGATCTCGGATTGACCTCCCGTTTGCGGCTACGCGACCGTAACTCAAAGATCTACATTTGATATCTCTGGAAAAATCTTCCAAATCTGAAGTCTTCATTGTCAAGCTGCTTCCGTTGTTCTCTTCACCAAAATCACTTTCTTTAGCTCCACTTCATTGATTTACATCCTAATACCTATAAAACAATGCAAAAATATATATTTTAGCATTAACACAATAAAAAGAACATTTTTATTATAATGCACCTAAATGTAGGGACTTTGGGGATAAAAATATGCATAAAGGACCATGTAATACACTATGAATATGCACTTTTCACCTCAAATCACTCATACTAACCCAAGTGGGTTCCCTCCCTCCAGCTTAGTTCAAGAAAAGAAGAAGAGAATGAAGAACTAAAGACGGGAAGGAAAGACTTACAAAAATTAGCGCAGAAAAGAACTCGGGAATCTTGCTCGGGTATCTTGGATGCTTAAATCCTCTCACTTGGCAGCAGGTACTAGAGAGAAGGACGAGTGCCCCTTATATAGGAATAGAGGACGGTCCAGATCGATCAGATTCGACGGCTCAGGAATTTTCCCGCCAAGAGGCGCCGACAGCTGTCACCTCGGGCACGTGAAGGGTCGCCTCAAAAGACGCGCACATTAAATGCGTGACGTGACAGTCCGGTTACCACGCAGCTGTTCAGCTACATATGAACCGACTCCGCTGGATCCCGACTAGGCCAGTTATCACCTGACACATGGCAATACCCCACACCCGAGCTCTCACCTTTACCGGTCGGTTACTACACTGAGGGGCCATGGTGTGGCCCCCCATCCCGAGCATCATTCCCGGACCACGTCCGGACGGTCTTCCAGGTGCTACTTATTTTCGAATACTCACCCGATTGTGCATCAGGTCAGTTCTGAAAATGGGGGGCAGCGTATGTTCAAAATAACCTAGCCAAGAAGGTGCCACGTCACCCAGCACCCCGTGGGGACCAAGCATTCCCAAGGTGTTCAAACAACTCGGTCACAACAATAGGCCGGTTATTGACAATCACAAACAACACAATTGATGCAAAAATAAGTAGGAAAAAGGTGGCCTCAGAGGACCTTTTCATTGATTAAAGTATTTTGTACATTGGGGGGCAGTTTTAGTGGCTTCCCCGGCAAAAAAAAAAACAACAACAACAACAAAAGAGAACAAAGAGGGTCTTCAGGTCCCCTTGCCCTTCAGAGCTTTGATTTCCTCTTCCATGGCAGCCATCCTGGCCACCAGTTCTTTGACAGTAAGCTCCAGAGCATGAAAGTCCACCTCCCGCATGACAGAGTCCGTCTGCAGAAGAGCCTTTGCTTTTCCACCGCCTGCAGACAATCTTCCAGATTACTGAGGGAGAGGCCTGTCTAAGAGCTAGGCATATGAAGGTCGGCGTGTGCTTCTGGCAGATTCCTTTTTGGTTGGGGTTGAGATTCCTCGTCAACCGCCTTCTCCTTACCCTTCCTGGTCGGGCCTGGTGGCGGACCTGTATCCCCAGACGAGGATGAATCAGAGCTGGTGGATAGAGTAATTGGCCCTTTAGGTGGGGCGGCCCCTCTCATGGCATGCAGGCCGGAAGCCATGGACCGGGTATAGCGGCGCGACCCAGAGGCAGCCGCAACAGGAGCTGCAACGGGAACATCACCGCCGACCTCACCCACAGGTCCCCCGATCAAATCGGAAAACCTGAGGCCGACCTTGATCGCTCGGTTGATCGCCTCCATATCAGCCACAGAGGAAACGATGTAACGAAAAGCGGCAAAGGATGTCTTGCACAGTTCAGGGTCAAAGGCTGCAGGAGGGTACATAGAGGGGTCCATCAACCAATTGCCAGAGACAACGACCCAAGGGTATTGACGCCAGTTCTTGTTGGGGAAGTCCAGACCCCGAACGAGATGCTTTCCTTCTGCTCCGGCGGGTAGGTAAGGATCCACGTGGTCGATGCTCAAGAGATAGCACCTGGCGACGTCCACAGAGCGGGGGAATATCCTAAGCCGCTCGTTCAGTGCCGATATGCCCCAAAGAAGACGGGCGAGATTTGGACAGCACTTGTTCAATGGAAAGCGTAATCCCTGTAAGAGATCACAGAAGGAGGCAGGGAAAGGAAAGCATAGCCCCACTATTAGCAATAGGTAACTGCTAATAATGACCGAGGGCAAAGCCACCTCCTCTCCCTCGGCGTAGGGACGGATCCCGATGTCATCCGGGATCTCGCAGTCCCTCCTGAGAGTGGTCATTCCTTCGTTGGAGGTCAGATCGACGTGAGAGGCCATAGGAAAAGCCTAGGTTGTAAAGAAGAAGAGGAAAGGAGCTCGGGAATACTTCGCTCTCAAAGACCACTCGGTATATTCAATCTTCAAACAGTAGGCATATATGGAATGAACAGGTACTCCTTATATAGAAACCTTGGACGGCTCAGATCAAAACTGATCGAACGGCTCATATGTTTTCCTGCCAGAACAATCGCTTCAGCCATGAGAGGCATCGCCTCGAAAAACGTGGGCATTAAATGTTTGATGGGATGGTTCTGTTGCCACGTAAATGGTTTGGTTACTCCTAGGCTGGCACCGTTGGATCCTAACCAGGCTAGTGATCAGTGGACACATGGCATGGGAAGAACTCAGGCTCACATGGTCACTGCTCGGTCTGTATCCCGGCTGATCACTCCAGCCGGTCCCATCCCTGGTAGAATCCCGATCTACTACCGAACGGTCTCTCGGGTGCAGTCTTAATTTTCAAAATTCATCTGATGGAACATCACATCAACTTCGAAAATGGGGGACAGCTAGTACGTCCAGAAATAATTTGTGAAGGCTAGACCGCCATGTCAGCAGAGTGACCCGGACCATTCAAAATGGGAGCTTGGGGTCCACCCCTGAGATCAACAGACGATACCGCTCGGGATGCTTGCACGGCCCGGGCATGCGGTGCAGCAACTCACCAGGAGGTGCAGATCGGTCCCGAGCAGTCCAACAGTTTCCTAAATCAACTACAAGTCTGCGAAAGGAGATATGGCAGTTTCCTAAACCACCTAGGAAACTCCCCTAAAATCATGTAAATCTATTGTGATTAGATTAGGCTTCCTAATCTAATCAACTTACCATGTAGAGGTGGACTCTTGCATCTATAAAAAGAGCCCACCTACCTCATCAATGGGGACCTTGATTATTATTCTCTAGCTTACAAGCCTAAACAGAGAACTCACCTTCAAACGCATATACCCGGCCGGTATTACTGGTAGTGTCGCCCCTAATTGTTGGCTCACCAGGCCCACCGGTGATCTGTTAGTGAAAGCGCACAGACACAACCGTGGACGTAGGTCACTTTGTTAACGGAACCGAACCACTCGCAAATTGTTCTTGTCATATTTTCTCTTAAAACTTTTCTTACCAGTTTTAGGCATCATCAAGGTTTATATCTTCATGGATGGAAAAAGGTCTTTCGGTTTATAACTTAAGTGTGTAGGACAATCGGTGTACGCGTCTTAATTTAAAGCTTTGATACCAAAAATCCCTGTCATGCCCCGAAGTACCAAAAATAAGGAAAAATAAATTTTCTTGATGGGTTCGTAGATACGTGACTGGTTGTGAATGTCACATGACTGTCCAAACATGCTTAAAACAATGATATAATACGAAAAAGTGACTAAGTTCACTGGAAGTAAGAATCTAAAACATTCAAGTCTTACATGATTAATATATTACAGACCCAAGGATATCCAAAAGATACATATTACATGTTCAACTAAGCTATTACATCATTAATCATATTAACAATAGAACTATATCAAAAGAAAAGCTCCAAGATCTTCAGCTGGAAAAATCGCAGCCTTCCTCGTAGTAATCTTCACCAGCATAGTCTTCAGTAGTAAAATCTGCATCTTGAAAGTAGGTGGCTCCGTCAGGACCTGCATAAGCTGAACGTGGATGGTCCAGCGGCATGAAGCGCCATTAGCGGTTAAGGTAAGTGAGGGTACCTTTAAGGTTACCACCACTAAGGTAAGTTATTCATCATCTCTTATTCTCATAACCATGACTCGTTCAAACCCAACCATACCCTTTGAAGCTTAGCATAAAACTGAACTAACCAACTACATTGACTGAAAGAAGACTCAACTCCAAACGCATTTATGGGTCAAGAAAGAACAACACTTGACAATGAATCGCTTGATTGAACACGTCACTAACGATCCTTAGGTCAACCGTAAGACCGAACACGTCATGACAATCCTCAGATCAAGAATGCGGGATATTAACAGTCACTTGATAGAACACATCATGACGATCCTCAGGTTACCCGCACTTAACCGAACACGTCATGCTGATCCTCAGACCAAGGGTGCAGAATATAGTCAATCACTTGGTCGAACACGTTATGACGATCCTCAGGTCATCCGCAATTGACCAAACACATCATGCCGATCCTCAGACCAAGGTACAAAACATTTCACAACTCCCCAATCGACTCCATGGAATTACTGAAGGACTAACTCTGCAAGAAATATCCGAACATGACACGAAAGTTTACGAATCAACTTTGACCGGAAGTCACACGACGAGAAACGAAGCTCAACATCCCTTATTCACATAAAATCTGTTATTGAAGGTTTTATCGTTAGTTTACGCGTTCATACGTTTTGTAGTTTAGTTCAATAATAACATCCATTAATACTTTCAAAGTTATGTTTATACATCCGTCATTCTGTTTTATATCATAATATACTTACAATGAGAACTTATCCAATCACTATCAACGTAATAAGATTTTTGGCTTAGCTTGAAAACACTTTTGACCCAAACATTCCATCCAGACATTCTGTTTTGCTATCACATCAGCTAGGTCCACTTCAACTTATTTGACAGAAAACGTTTCCAAAAGGAGTGGTCCCAACTCATTTTTCCCTTGAACCTCAGTGTCACACCAGTTAGGTCAACTTTCAACATATTTGATAGAAAACGTTTCCAAAAGGAGTGGTCCTAACTCATTTTTCCCTTGAACCTCAGTGTCTTAGGGAACTAACTGTATAATATGGGTCTCTAGATGTTTTGTTTTCATTTTCTAAGATATTTTGACATTTCAGTCGATAGTACGGACTCTGTTTCTGAGTAACCTCTATTTTTTATATGATTTCTCTCAATATGTAATAGCTATTGAGTATTGGCCTTTTGATATGTGTTCTAGACACAATAAGGATGATCTCCATAAAAAACCATGCATTGAAAACATTTCTAACCCTACTTTTCAATTTCCACAAGACCAAGTCACTGTTCTGTCCACTATTCACAACAAGTATACTTTTACTTCCATCCCTTGATTTGATGCTTATGTGTACTTTAAGTTAGTTCATATCCTAGGAAGTGGTCCATACCATATTTGTACAAATCCCATGATGGTTTTCACCATGCATTCGTTCATCTTCTAGACTTCTAAGTCACTTTAGAAAACCCATGTACACAAACACACTACAACCTTTGCACATTCTAAGACCATGCATTACATCCATGCAAGATTTGGAGTTTTTGTAACTCTTAATCTAAGAAGATTATAAGGAATGAACTTGATCACACGTTCATGCTTTCCCCCGATCTAATCTTCCTTTCTCATCCATCCCGGGGATTGAGAAATCTTCTTTTCTCAAAGATTAACATGCATCATTCTAGCTTGCTAAGCATATTTCCATTTATTTGTTTATTTGTTTCAAGAACAATTCATGTCCCCTTTAGATTAGGAAAACTTGATTACTTGATATGTGATTAGACGATTTTTCCTAGGTTTATTTGTGTGATCTTTCACTTTTGCATTGTATGATATTTGGCTAAGATCTGATGTAATATACCTATCATAGTATTAACTGTCAAACCAAACAGAGTATAAGATGATTATTTGGATGCTAATTGAGGGCCGTCGAGAGACGGGATGAGTTGAGGGTGTTTTAGTCGTGATAAAGGCTCCTTCCTCTCTCGTACCAAAACCCCAAGCCAAGTTCTTTGGTTATGAAAGGCCGGTGCCCTTTATCAATTTGGGTGAGTCAAAAGGTTTCTTTGTTCCTTAAAGACCAAGTGGCGACTCTGTATCTGTTTTCAATAGACCTTTTCTTTTCCTTTCAAAACAATTTCAAAACAAAGGAAAATCAATTCTGAAACCCAGGGAAACAAAAAGAGTGGATGACCGATTCAGCGTGTCCACAATTTGGTGACTCTGTTGGGGATTTTTTATTTTCAAAACAAAATAATACACAGGTTTGACTCATAAGAAGCATCCTTAAAATCATCTTTTTGTTGTGTTTGGTTCACCGCATTGCACTCTTGCATTCCCCCCCCCCCCCCCCCTCCGACTGTGTCTGAAACGCGGCGCTGACATTGTTCAGGTCTTGCTGTGCCAGGGCACAAGTCACCGTTGATACTGTACCTTCCAAGGTATATCAAAAAGAGTAAAAACCTCCGTACTGTCTCTCTGACGGTATATTGGAACTCTCGTCAACGGACCCTCTTTGACAAAACCCAGCCTTTGCATATAGTTTCCTATAGAACCTTTCATAGGACTGTTCATTTATCTTTTCAGATAGGACAATGTGATATAACTGCTGTATGCCCTGGTGGGATTACCTACGCAGTGTAGACGCTTATGTGGCATAGAATAGAACCTCTTTCTTATGATTCCCAAGGCAATCACTCACATGTGATTACATTGAGTTGACATGCCTAGGCACCATGACAAGGATGTCTGCTCCATGTTTACAAAGACATACACCGCAAACCTTGTTTGTTGGTCCTAAGACATAGGAGTATGAAAACTCACTAGACAGTATGATCACCATCATCACATGTTCCCGTCATATATCCTTATTTCTTCCTGAAACTCTGCCCAACTCATCAGGATATCCCTGCTTCTCCTAAAAACTCTATCCGAATCACCCAGATTTCCTAGAAATACCTATTTTTCCCCAGATTACCCAGAAATCTTAGTTTCTTCCAGAAACTCTGATATACTTGTGTCCCCCAAATACCCTGTCCGAATTACCCAGATATTCTTGCTTCCCCCAGAAACCCTATTCGACCTCCCCAGGTATCTTTGTTTCACCCAAAATTCCAAAAAAAATCCATGTTTCTCCTGAACCTCTACCCAAGCTTCCCAGAAATTCCCATTTCCTAGGAACTCACCCAATATACCTATTTTCCCAGAAGCTCTGCCCAAATCTCCCAGATTTTCCAAAAATCCTAGCAACTCTGTCCAAACTTCCCAGTAATGCCCAGATGTACCAATCTCTCCCAAAAACTCTGATTTCCCAATTCCTCCCAGAAACTCTATCCAACAAAAATACCTATTTCTTTCAAAAACTGTCCAAATCACCTAGATTTTCTAGAAATCCCCATTTTTTAGAAACCCTGCCAAAATTCACCCAAATTTCCCAAAAATCTCTACTTATAAAATTTCCCGGATCCTCATTCCTCAAAGAGCAAACCTTTTTCCTCACCCTCCCCATGACGGTGATCATCCTAGAAAGAAAAGTTAGCACACTCTGTATGGTTAGGACCTTACTTGCTTAACTGTTATATGTAGGGGCATCATATAGATTAGGGCATGCATCCGCATGCTTGTCTCATGTGCATACACAATTCATGTCAGTTCGTTTACATGCACGTCTTGTCAGTCTCACATGTGTATACGCATCAAATGCATACGTATCATCATCCTCACCCATCTCAATCATTATACAGAAGTTGTACACTTACTGCAACCGTCCTTGGTTTGTATCGTTAAATCCATCAAAACTCTGATCATCTCTTCCCAATAGGAGTCCATAATAAGTGTTTTGCGCCTCTGCTAATTTGGACTTTTACTTCTATTTGCAAAAAATTGTAGCCCCAAGTAAGGACACTATTGTACCTCCCCGAATTCATTATTGTGATCACGAGCTAGCCCAGACCATCATCGATCCACCAATGGCCTAAAAAGCTCTAGAAGAGAAAGTGAACAAGCTACAAACCACTATTGAGCAGTTGCGTTTAAGGGTTAGTCGATTTGAGAAGATGGCACAAAGTATTGGCAAAGAGCTATTTGAAATGGGAACCAGAATAGAGGATGCCATCAGAGATGAAAAGTTCAAGAAGGATGAACCCCAACACTAGTCCAAGAGGCCTAAATACTCCCGACACTCCCCGGATGTCAACGCCCTATGTAGCCAACCCATGGCATACCCTCATCGGCCATAACAATCCTCCAACCAAACCACTAGCTGCCCTTACCAGAAAAAGCAACTCCATATCTTTTCCAAACTAGAAATCTCCCTTTCCTTAGCCCTGGAGCGCATGCTCAGGAAAGGCCATCTCCAACTACGTCAACCTCGAGATGCCCCACCAGCACCAAACTGTGATATGTCCAAGCACTGTGCCTACCACCAAACCTATGGCCATAATACCAATGATTGCATGCGCCTCTGCCACGATATCCAGGACCTCATCGACCAAAACATCATTGAGCCACCACCCATCCAATCCTATATCACCCAAAACGTCAGCTACATCGAAACCTAAAGCCCCTGGCTTACATATTCGAGTGATCCCTTTTGTTAACGCTAGTGAATGTTGAACCTGTGCAAGTGAAGTGATGGTGTTTGGGACTTTTGCCAGCAAAACAAATAATGATACTCTTTTTAAAAAAAAAATAAGCGGGTCACCGTGACACTCCACTTGAGACCAGGTCGAGTCTAGTCGAATCTGTCGTATGTTTTGAGTCTATTTCAAGTTTAGTCTTATGGTCGAGTCTGTCTGTCATCGAGTTGTTAATAAGTCTGTAAACCTTCTCTATTGATGGAATGAAATCTCATTTTGCTTAATCTGATGTGCCTAGTCATAAATGCATGAATCACTAAACTAAAGTGTCACTTTTCAAATTACCATGGATATTACTCTGCTAATAATTTTTCTGCAACAAAACAAAAAAGTATCTTGAAAGGTTAAAGTCGATTTCACGCTGACACTGATGAAGAGCTGAGAATTGAATAGTCTTACTTTAAGAATTTAAAGATGCTCTTGCCTCAATCTTGAAAAGACATGCTTGAAACTGACTTAGGGCTTGCCCAACACCCTTTTTCCACCATTTTAAAGCCTTGAGCCTAATCCAATGGGGAACCATACAATCTGTCTGTTGAAAGCAGTGCAGACTTAGTCCTTGATGTTATCCAAACACTTTCAATGAGTTTCTTCTCCCCTTTCAAAACAAAAAAAAATAAAACAAAAAAAAAGAGAAAAAAAAAAAGAAAAGGAAAAGAAAGAAAAGCACGCTAGGTTGAAAACCTGAAAGGGCACCTAGGCAAAAGTTAGAGCTGAAAAAAGGTGTTGATTTCCAAGATCTGACCTTAGCCAGTCAAAATGATGGAGAAAATGAAAGGAAGAAAATTTTGGTGATACAGAGAATTGTACACTTCAAGGTACATCATGAGAATATGCCTAGATCACATTTCAAAAGGCTCGGAATGACCACAAATAAATTTCGAGAACTGACATGCACATTCAGGAATTCTAAAATTGTGATCAAAAGATCTCACAAGAATCAACTACATGAAAAGTAAAATTGACTGGCTAGGCGAAAGTGAAAAGGATCAATCCTCAAAAAGAAAATAAAAGAAAAGAAAGGGAGACCGAAACTGAATCTTCTTATTCAAGGCTACCACAAGTGAGCTAAGTTTGAACTTCTTTGACGGTTGGTTTGAAAAACCCTCAACCAATTTCTTTCAAAGCCTTGCCTTAAACTACACTCGACCTGATTCCCACTCGGGGATATGTAGGCAATCGCATCAATTCAGTCAGCACCATCATAATACCTTCTTTCAAGACTTTGGCCTGAACTACGTTGGACCTAATCCCCGCTCAGGGGTACATAGGCAGACTTTTAAAAAGAAAAGAAGGATGGCTCGCTAGGTCAAAAATCTAAAAGGACGCCTAGGCTAAAATTAGAGCTAAATCCAGAGTGAGTAATAAAAAAAGAAAGAAAATAGCTCGCTAGGTCACTTCATCAGTGCCTAGGCAAAAGTTATGAGCATATGACAGATTAAAGCCACGATCCTTGCCTCAAGCCAGAAATCACCTTCCACACTAGGGGCAAACTTTGGCTACCCAGCTCGTTTGCCTGAATTTTACTATCTACCCTTCATACAAAGGGCAAACTTCGGTCACCTACCTCGTTTGCCCAGAACCTCCAATAAACCATCATCCAAACTAGGGGCAAACGTCGGTCACCCACCTCGTTTGCCTGTGAATTCCACTTCCTACACCTCAAACTAGGGGCAAACTCCGTTTGCCTAACATAATCCCTTAATACCAAGGGCGAGTTTTTGAGTCACCAAGTTGTTTTGAAAATTTTGAAATAGAGCATCTTTTATTCTAAAAGCTAAGGCACTAATTCAAAGAACTTCCTGGGAGAAGTAGAGAATTGATTAGATCAATAGGGATAAATCTTCAAAAATTGGATTTATCAGCAAAGTGCTATCATGTTAAGATAAGAAGTGAATATAAAAGATGAGCGGTACATCATTTATGACAGAGGCACATTGGATCATGTCAATTTGAGAAATTCATGTCTAGGTCAATCCTTCTTTGTTTGAGTCAGTAGTAACAGTAGTAATTGTAGACACCCCATTTTGTTGGCTAACAGATTTAGGAGGCCAAAAACATGTCAAACCTCGATGATTAGAAAGATCGGATTTTTAGATATTGCCTCTAACTCTCAAGAAATCAAAGAAATGACCAAAATGCCTCTAAAAACTCAAAACTCTCCGGATTGGCCCAGAATCTCAGAAATCATTTGATGTTGTTCCAAAAAAAAATATATATATTTCAAAAGATAAATATTTGAAATCGTAAGCTCCCAGAGACTCCCGGAAGTCCCGGAAGTTCCCGGAAAGTCTCCGTTGACCGGTTTGATAAAGATTTGACCAAGTTTGACCAAGGTTTGACCAAAATCATCCAAATTCACCCAAAAGTTCAAAGATCATCCTAGATCATGTGAAAAGTCTTAAAATATGTTTTAAAAGAAAATTGGATGGAAACGTCAGTCTTTGGAGGCTCTCAGAACTTCCCGAAATTTCCTGAAAGTGCACTGTTTGACTGATTTGACTGCAAGTTTGACCAAAAATCACAGTCTCCTTTTCGACGTTGAAATATTTTTATCAAATACTAGAGGTCAATAGCTTTACAACAGTATATCGCACATAATTTCTGGATCTAAAACGAATTTGTTATGAATTTCTGAAGGTGAAAAATGCGATCAATTCGGCTTTTATAGCGAATACCGCAAAATTTCCAAAGTGACCCAACTCCCACTATTTTTTATGCAAAGTAGACCTCAATACATTTCCAACGGTATATCACAATCTAAATTTGGATTTCGTATGAATTTTCTGTGAATTTCGGACGAAATAGGGCCATTTTGCGAATTTCAGGAGTTTCGGGGGCCAAAATGTAATTTTTGGTCAATGGGGGAGTTGACTGCCGCGGCGGCAGTGGCCAAGTGCCACGGCGGCACTCTGAGTGATTTTTCATTTTTTTTGTAATTTTTGGTTAATTTTTGGATTTAATTCAAATTTTCAACAAATGAAACGACATAGTTTTGATTATTTCAGGATTTTGGACCAATCAGAGACTTTTTAAAACCCAAAATACCTCCCCAAGTTGGCCTATAAAGGAGACCCATTTGCTTCCATTTGGAAGAAGAACTTGGAAGCCATTAGAGAGAGATATAGAGAGTTAGGAAGAAATAAAGAGAAAAATAAAGATTTTCTTCTTCAAATCCAAGTCAAATGTGAGTTTTTATTTAGTTTTCTCAAAACTAAACTAGTATTTACAATATTTCAATTCATTTTCTTCATCTTCTTTGAGTTTCCAATGAGTTAGAGAGCAATCTACACCCACATACACACATATATGAGAGGTTGAATGCTTGTGGTTCCACCATTGAATATCATCTATTGATTGTTTATTTTCTTGCTTATATACAATGTTCATCTCCTCTTACCTCATTTCTTTTTATTTTTCTTTATTTACTTACTTGTTCTTCATCATCTAAATGATGACATGAAGTTTGAGGTGAGTGAATCCTTATGGATAGTAGCTCTTGACCCCAAAAACATGTTTGATAGATGATGATTATAACTTCAATACCTCCAAGGTATCCTTGAAGTTATGTTCAAATGAAAATGAATCTCTCCAATAATATTGGAAGTTCTTGATGATGAGTTTGATGTTGATATTTCAAGAGGTAATAATCTCTACTTGATGTTGAAAATATACTTTCGAAACCTCTATTTCAAAACTCCTCTTAAAACCCCTCATTTTGATCTCAAGAAATAAAACTCTAGTTTTTTCCCAAAATCTTCAAAACAGTGAGTCAAAATACTGAGTGATCTGAGTTCAAAGATTTCTCTAGAACTCAATACTCAATTTATGGATACAAGACCACTTGTAAAGTCTTCCTAACTCATTAGAGAACACCCATGATTTTTGGTTTGACTTGGAAATACTTGAAAATGGTCCATTTTGACCCAAACATTCTCTCCAGATATTCTGTTTTTGCTGTCACAACAGCTTGGTCTACTTCAACTTGTTTTACAGAAAACGTTTCCAAAAGGAGTGGTCCTAACTTATTTTTCCCTTAAACTTCAATGTCTTAGGGAACTCTCTGTATAAAATGGATCTCTAGATCATTTGTTTTCATTTTCTAAGATTTTTTCAACATTTCAGTCAATAGTACGGACTCTGTTTCTGAGTGACCTCTATTGTTTATATGATTTCTCTCATTCTGTGATAGTCATTAAAGATTGACTTTTTGGGTTGTGTTCTAGACACAATAACACAGATCTCCATAAAAAACCATGCATTTAAAACATTCCTAACCCCTCTTTTCCATTTTCACAAGATTATGTTACTGTTCTGTCCACTATTCACAGCAAGCACACTTTTACTTTCCCCCTTTTGATTTGATGCTTACATGCACTCCAAATTAGCTCATGTCTTAGAAAGTAGTTCATACTACATTTGTACATATCCCATGATGATTCCATTCATTCATTCATACACATTTTAGACTTCTAAGTAATTCTTGGAATCCATAAACATAAAACACACTACAATCTTGGCACATTCTAGGTACATACATTGCATCCATGCAAAGATTTGGGGCTTTTGTGACTCCTAATCTAAGAAGATTATAAGGAATGAACTTGATCACACGACCATGCTTCCCCTCGATCTAATCATCCTTTCTCATCCGTCCCGGGGATTGAGAGATCTTCTTTTCTCAAAGATTAACATGCATCATTCTAGCTTGCTAAACATCCTTGTTTTCTTTGATTTACTTGTTTCGAGAACAATTCATGTCCCCTTAGACTAGGAAAATTTGATTACTTGATATGTGATTAGACGATTTTTCCTAGGTATGTTTGTGTGATCTTTCACTTTGCATTGTGTGATATTTGGCTTAGATCTTATGAATGATATCTTATCTTTAGATCTTCCATTTCAAATTTTCTTTTGTGATGTAATATACTATCATAGTATTAATTGTCGAACCATACATAGTATAAGATAATTATTTGAATGCTAATTAAGGCCCGTCGAAAGACGGGGCGAGTTGAGGGTGTTTTAGTAGCGACAAAGGCTCCTTTCTCTCTTGTACCAAAACCCCGAGCCAAGTGGGTCAAAATTAGGTTTCTTGGTTCCTTAAAGACCAAGTGGCGACTCTGTATCTGTTTTCAGCAGACCTTTTCCTTTCCTTTGAAACAAACAAGAAGTGGAATCCCGCGTGTCCACAATCTGGCGACTCTGCTGGGGATTTTTATTTTCAAAACAAAATAATACAGAGGTTTGACTCATAAGAAGCATCCTTAAAATCATCTTTTTACTGTGTCTGGTTCACTGCATTGCACTCTTGCATTTCCCCCCTTCGACTATGTCTGACACGCAGCGCTGACATTTTCAGGTCTTGCTGTGCCAGGGCACAAGTCACCGTTGATACTGTACCTTCCAAGGTATATTAAAAAGAGTAAAAACTTCTGTACTGTCTCCCTGACGGTATACTGGAACTCTCGTCAATGGACCTTCTTTGACTAAACCCAGCCTTTGCATATAGATTCCTGTAGAACCTTTCATAGGACTGTTGATTTATCTTTTCAGATAGGACAATGTGATATAACTACTATATGCCCTGATGGGATTACCTGAGCGGTGTAGACTCTTATGTGGCATAGAACAGAACCTCTTTCTTATGATTCCCAAGGCAACCTCTTTCATACGTATCATCATCCTCACCCATCTCAATCATTATACAGAAGTTGTACACTTACTGCAACCGTCCTTGGTTTGTATCGTTAAATCCATCAAAACTCTGATCATCTCTTCCCAATAGGAGTCCATAATAAGTGTTTTGCGCCTCTGCTAATTTGGACTTTTACTTCTATTTGCAAAAAATTGTAGCCCCAAGTAAGGACACTATTGTACCTCCCCGAATTCATTATTGTGATCACGAGCTAGCCCAGACCATCATCGATCCACCAATGGCCTAAAAAGCTCTAGAAGAGAAAGTGAACAAGCTACAAACCACTATTGAGCAGTTGCGTTTAAGGGTTAGTCGATTTGAGAAGATGGCACAAAGTATTGGCAAAGAGCTATTTGAAATGGGAACCAGAATAGAGGATGCCATCAGAGATGAAAAGTTCAAGAAGGATGAACCCCAACACTAGTCCAAGAGGCCTAAATACTCCCGACACTCCCCGGATGTCAACGCCCTATGTAGCCAACCCATGGCATACCCTCATCGGC
Organism: Hydrangea macrophylla; assembly: GCA_033977485.1. Lineage (NCBI taxonomy): Eukaryota > Viridiplantae > Streptophyta > Magnoliopsida > Cornales > Hydrangeaceae > Hydrangea > Hydrangea macrophylla. The sequence continues at coordinate 1,900,152 of CM066990.1, read as the reverse complement.
CATAACAATCCTCCAACCAAACCACTAGCTGCCCTTACCAGAAAAAGCAACTCCATATCTTTTCCAAACTAGAAATCTCCCTTTCCTTAGCCCTGGAGCGCATGCTCAGGAAAGGCCATCTCCAACTACGTCAACCTCGAGATGCCCCACCAGCACCAAACTGTGATATGTCCAAGCACTGTGCCTACCACCAAACCTATGGCCATAATACCAATGATTGCATGCGCCTCTGCCACGATATCCAGGACCTCATCGACCAAAACATCATTGAGCCACCACCCATCCAATCCTATATCACCCAAAACGTCAGCTACATCGAAACCTAAAGCCCCTGGCTTACATATTCGAGTGATCCCTTTTGTTGACGCTAGTGAATGTTGAACCTGTGCAAGTGAAGTGATGGTGTTTGGGACTTTTGCCAGCAAAACAAATAATGATACTCTTTTTAAAAAAAAAATAAGCGGGTCACCGTGACACTCCACTTGAGACCAGGTCGAGTCTAGTCGAATCTGTCGTATGTTTTGAGTCTATTTCAAGTTTAGTCTTATGGTCGAGTCTGTCTGTCATCGAGTTGTTAATAAGTCTGTAAACCTTCTCTATTGATGGAATGAAATCTCATTTTGCTTAATCTGATGTGCCTAGTCATAAATGCATGAATCACTAAACTAAAGTGTCACTTTTCAAATTACCATGGATATTACTCTGCTAATAATTTTTCTGCAACAAAACAAAAAAGTATCTTGAAAGGTTAAAGTCGATTTCACGCTGACACTGATGAAGAGCTGAGAATTGAATAGTCTTACTTTAAGAATTTAAAGATGCTCTTGCCTCAATCTTGAAAAGACATGCTTGAAACTGACTTAGGGCTTGCCCAACACCCTTTTTCCACCATTTTAAAGCCTTGAGCCTAATCCAATGGGGAACCATACAATCTGTCTGTTGAAAGCAGTGCAGACTTAGTCCTTGATGTTATCCAAACACTTTCAATGAGTTTCTTCTCCCCTTTCAAAACAAAAAAAAATAAAACAAAAAAAAAGAGAAAAAAAAAAAGAAAAGGAAAAGAAAGAAAAGCACGCTAGGTTGAAAACCTGAAAGGGCACCTAGGCAAAAGTTAGAGCTGAAAAAAGGTGTTGATTTCCAAGATCTGACCTTAGCCAGTCAAAATGATGGAGAAAATGAAAGGAAGAAAATTTTGGTGATACAGAGAATTGTACACTTCAAGGTACATCATGAGAATATGCCTAGATCACATTTCAAAAGGCTCGGAATGACCACAAATAAATTTCGAGAACTGACATGCACATTCAGGAATTCTAAAATTGTGATCAAAAGATCTCACAAGAATCAACTACATGAAAAGTAAAATTGACTGGCTAGGCGAAAGTGAAAAGGATCAATCCTCAAAAAGAAAATAAAAGAAAAGAAAGGGAGACCGAAACTGAATCTTCTTATTCAAGGCTACCACAAGTGAGCTAAGTTTGAACTTCTTTGACGGTTGGTTTGAAAAACCCTCAACCAATTTCTTTCAAAGCCTTGCCTTAAACTACACTCGACCTGATTCCCACTCGGGGATATGTAGGCAATCGCATCAATTCAGTCAGCACCATCATAATACCTTCTTTCAAGACTTTGGCCTGAACTACGTTGGACCTAATCCCCGCTCAGGGGTACATAGGCAGACTTTTAAAAAGAAAAGAAGGATGGCTCGCTAGGTCAAAAATCTAAAAGGACGCCTAGGCTAAAATTAGAGCTAAATCCAGAGTGAGTAATAAAAAAAGAAAGAAAATAGCTCGCTAGGTCACTTCATCAGTGCCTAGGCAAAAGTTATGAGCATATGACAGATTAAAGCCACGATCCTTGCCTCAAGCCAGAAATCACCTTCCACACTAGGGGCAAACTTTGGCTACCCAGCTCGTTTGCCTGAATTTTACTATCTACCCTTCATACAAAGGGCAAACTTCGGTCACCTACCTCGTTTGCCCAGAACCTCCAATAAACCATCATCCAAACTAGGGGCAAACGTCGGTCACCCACCTCGTTTGCCTGTGAATTCCACTTCCTACACCTCAAACTAGGGGCAAACTCCGTTTGCCTAACATAATCCCTTAATACCAAGGGCGAGTTTTTGAGTCACCAAGTTGTTTTGAAAATTTTGAAATAGAGCATCTTTTATTCTAAAAGCTAAGGCACTAATTCAAAGAACTTCCTGGGAGAAGTAGAGAATTGATTAGATCAATAGGGATAAATCTTCAAAAATTGGATTTATCAGCAAAGTGCTATCATGTTAAGATAAGAAGTGAATATAAAAGATGAGCGGTACATCATTTATGACAGAGGCACATTGGATCATGTCAATTTGAGAAATTCATGTCTAGGTCAATCCTTCTTTGTTTGAGTCAGTAGTAACAGTAGTAATTGTAGACACCCCATTTTGTTGGCTAACAGATTTAGGAGGCCAAAAACATGTCAAACCTCGATGATTAGAAAGATCGGATTTTTAGATATTGCCTCTAACTCTCAAGAAATCAAAGAAATGACCAAAATGCCTCTAAAAACTCAAAACTCTCCGGATTGGCCCAGAATCTCAGAAATCATTTGATGTTGTTCCAAAAAAAAATATATATATTTCAAAAGATAAATATTTGAAATCGTAAGCTCCCAGAGACTCCCGGAAGTCCCGGAAGTTCCCGGAAAGTCTCCGTTGACCGGTTTGATAAAGATTTGACCAAGTTTGACCAAGGTTTGACCAAAATCATCCAAATTCACCCAAAAGTTCAAAGATCATCCTAGATCATGTGAAAAGTCTTAAAATATGTTTTAAAAGAAAATTGGATGGAAACGTCAGTCTTTGGAGGCTCTCAGAACTTCCCGAAATTTCCTGAAAGTGCACTGTTTGACTGATTTGACTGCAAGTTTGACCAAAAATCACAGTCTCCTTTTCGACGTTGAAATATTTTTATCAAATACTAGAGGTCAATAGCTTTACAACAGTATATCGCACATAATTTCTGGATCTAAAACGAATTTGTTATGAATTTCTGAAGGTGAAAAATGCGATCAATTCGGCTTTTATAGCGAATACCGCAAAATTTCCAAAGTGACCCAACTCCCACTATTTTTTATGCAAAGTAGACCTCAATACATTTCCAACGGTATATCACAATCTAAATTTGGATTTCGTATGAATTTTCTGTGAATTTCGGACGAAATAGGGCCATTTTGCGAATTTCAGGAGTTTCGGGGGCCAAAATGTAATTTTTGGTCAATGGGGGAGTTGACTGCCGCGGCGGCAGTGGCCAAGTGCCACGGCGGCACTCTGAGTGATTTTTCATTTTTTTTGTAATTTTTGGTTAATTTTTGGATTTAATTCAAATTTTCAACAAATGAAACGACATAGTTTTGATTATTTCAGGATTTTGGACCAATCAGAGACTTTTTAAAACCCAAAATACCTCCCCAAGTTGGCCTATAAAGGAGACCCATTTGCTTCCATTTGGAAGAAGAACTTGGAAGCCATTAGAGAGAGATATAGAGAGTTAGGAAGAAATAAAGAGAAAAATAAAGATTTTCTTCTTCAAATCCAAGTCAAATGTGAGTTTTTATTTAGTTTTCTCAAAACTAAACTAGTATTTACAATATTTCAATTCATTTTCTTCATCTTCTTTGAGTTTCCAATGAGTTAGAGAGCAATCTACACCCACATACACACATATATGAGAGGTTGAATGCTTGTGGTTCCACCATTGAATATCATCTATTGATTGTTTATTTTCTTGCTTATATACAATGTTCATCTCCTCTTACCTCATTTCTTTTTATTTTTCTTTATTTACTTACTTGTTCTTCATCATCTAAATGATGACATGAAGTTTGAGGTGAGTGAATCCTTATGGATAGTAGCTCTTGACCCCAAAAACATGTTTGATAGATGATGATTATAACTTCAATACCTCCAAGGTATCCTTGAAGTTATGTTCAAATGAAAATGAATCTCTCCAATAATATTGGAAGTTCTTGATGATGAGTTTGATGTTGATATTTCAAGAGGTAATAATCTCTACTTGATGTTGAAAATATACTTTCGAAACCTCTATTTCAAAACTCCTCTTAAAACCCCTCATTTTGATCTCAAGAAATAAAACTCTAGTTTTTTCCCAAAATCTTCAAAACAGTGAGTCAAAATACTGAGTGATCTGAGTTCAAAGATTTCTCTAGAACTCAATACTCAATTTATGGATACAAGACCACTTGTAAAGTCTTCCTAACTCATTAGAGAACACCCATGATTTTTGGTTTGACTTGGAAATACTTGAAAATGGTCCATTTTGACCCAAACATTCTCTCCAGATATTCTGTTTTTGCTGTCACAACAGCTTGGTCTACTTCAACTTGTTTTACAGAAAACGTTTCCAAAAGGAGTGGTCCTAACTTATTTTTCCCTTAAACTTCAATGTCTTAGGGAACTCTCTGTATAAAATGGATCTCTAGATCATTTGTTTTCATTTTCTAAGATTTTTTCAACATTTCAGTCAATAGTACGGACTCTGTTTCTGAGTGACCTCTATTGTTTATATGATTTCTCTCATTCTGTGATAGTCATTAAAGATTGACTTTTTGGGTTGTGTTCTAGACACAATAACACAGATCTCCATAAAAAACCATGCATTTAAAACATTCCTAACCCCTCTTTTCCATTTTCACAAGATTATGTTACTGTTCTGTCCACTATTCACAGCAAGCACACTTTTACTTTCCCCCTTTTGATTTGATGCTTACATGCACTCCAAATTAGCTCATGTCTTAGAAAGTAGTTCATACTACATTTGTACATATCCCATGATGATTCCATTCATTCATTCATACACATTTTAGACTTCTAAGTAATTCTTGGAATCCATAAACATAAAACACACTACAATCTTGGCACATTCTAGGTACATACATTGCATCCATGCAAAGATTTGGGGCTTTTGTGACTCCTAATCTAAGAAGATTATAAGGAATGAACTTGATCACACGACCATGCTTCCCCTCGATCTAATCATCCTTTCTCATCCGTCCCGGGGATTGAGAGATCTTCTTTTCTCAAAGATTAACATGCATCATTCTAGCTTGCTAAACATCCTTGTTTTCTTTGATTTACTTGTTTCGAGAACAATTCATGTCCCCTTAGACTAGGAAAATTTGATTACTTGATATGTGATTAGACGATTTTTCCTAGGTATGTTTGTGTGATCTTTCACTTTGCATTGTGTGATATTTGGCTTAGATCTTATGAATGATATCTTATCTTTAGATCTTCCATTTCAAATTTTCTTTTGTGATGTAATATACTATCATAGTATTAATTGTCGAACCATACATAGTATAAGATAATTATTTGAATGCTAATTAAGGCCCGTCGAAAGACGGGGCGAGTTGAGGGTGTTTTAGTAGCGACAAAGGCTCCTTTCTCTCTTGTACCAAAACCCCGAGCCAAGTGGGTCAAAATTAGGTTTCTTGGTTCCTTAAAGACCAAGTGGCGACTCTGTATCTGTTTTCAGCAGACCTTTTCCTTTCCTTTGAAACAAACAAGAAGTGGAATCCCGCGTGTCCACAATCTGGCGACTCTGCTGGGGATTTTTATTTTCAAAACAAAATAATACAGAGGTTTGACTCATAAGAAGCATCCTTAAAATCATCTTTTTACTGTGTCTGGTTCACTGCATTGCACTCTTGCATTTCCCCCCTTCGACTATGTCTGACACGCAGCGCTGACATTTTCAGGTCTTGCTGTGCCAGGGCACAAGTCACCGTTGATACTGTACCTTCCAAGGTATATTAAAAAGAGTAAAAACTTCTGTACTGTCTCCCTGACGGTATACTGGAACTCTCGTCAATGGACCTTCTTTGACTAAACCCAGCCTTTGCATATAGATTCCTGTAGAACCTTTCATAGGACTGTTGATTTATCTTTTCAGATAGGACAATGTGATATAACTACTATATGCCCTGATGGGATTACCTGAGCGGTGTAGACTCTTATGTGGCATAGAACAGAACCTCTTTCTTATGATTCCCAAGGCAACCACTCACATATGATTACATTGAGTTGACCTGCCTAGGCACCTTGATAAGGATGTCTGCTCTATGTTCACAAAGATATACACCGCAAACCTTGTTTGTCGGTCCTAAGACATAGGAGTATGAAAACCTGCTAGACAGTATGATCACTATCACCACATATTAACCAGTTTCTCCCAGAAACTCTGCCCAGATATCCCAGTTTCTCCCAGAAACTCTGTCTAGATATTCCAGATATAACCATATTAACCAGTTTCTCCCAAAAACTCTGTCTGGATATCCCAGAAATACCCAGATATAACCAGTTTCTCCCAGAAACTCCATTCAGATATCCTAGATTTCCCAAAACACCAGTTTCTTCCACAAACTCTATCCAAACTTCTCAAAATATCCTGGAAACCCTTGTTATCCCCTTGTGATTATACTGGAAAGAAAAGTTAGCACACTCTGTATGGCTAGGACCTTACTTGCTTAATTGTTATCTGTTAGAAGTAGGGGCATCATGTAGATTAGGGCTTGCATCCGAATGTTTACTTCATCAGTCTGCATACACTGTGATAGTCGGTATGTACACGAGTCAGTCCTCACTGTCAAAGTCTAACACACAGTCTTTTCACACCTATATGTCAGTACAAGTTTTGAGCACCCAGGATCTGCATTTGTGAGTCAGAGGATTAGGGAGTCACCTTGTCAGAATCACTCACCCGAAAGTCAGCTTTATGGATCCGAAAGGTTTGGAAGCAAGAATGACAGAAATGATCAACCGACAGAAATGATCAACCAACAGTCTGACCGGTTGGCCCAAGTTTTAGCCTTTATGGAAGAACTGAAATAGCAACAACCACAATACCCACCTGGGTTCCCACCACCACCGGGGTTCATACCACCACCACCACCTGGGTTTGCACCACCTCCCGAGAACAATGTAGATGATGATTGGTTCAATGGGGCCCCACCACCTGCACTTAATAAGAAAATTCAAGAAAAATTAGATAAGGTCGACAAGCTTGAGAACATACTGAGAAAGAGCAAAGGGGTCGACGATTACATGCTAGATCTAGAAGGATTGTTTGAGCCCAACAAATTAAAGCTACCTGAAAACTTCAAGATGCCTGAAATTGATCGTTTTAATGGAACTGGGAATCTGAAGAGCCACGTAAAGTTCTGCATGAGTGTTTTCCAATCAATGGGCTGCACCCATGAGCACATTGCAATGTTGTTTCCTCAAACCCTCGCCAAGGCTGCTTCTAAGACGCGAACTTGGGAAGATATAGTCCAGGTCTTCGTTGATCATTACTCCTACAACCAAGAGCTCGATGTCACCATCCGGGATCTGGAGACTACCCGACAGAACTTCAATGAGTCCTTCGCCGCATTCTTGAGCAGATGGAGGAACAAAGTGGCCCAAATGACCCACCGACCAGTTGAAAAGGAACAAGTCCGGATGTTGATCAAGAATCTACAGCCGCTGTACCATGAGAAACTATTCTACCAGTCTATCTCAACATTTGAAGAACTGTTTGGGATTGGGACTATAATTGAGGATGCAATCAGGGAAGGGAAAATCAAGAATGAAGAATCACAAAGCCAGTCCAAGAGGCCTAACTACTCCCGAAACCCTTCGGATGTCAACGCCCTTAGTAACCAACTCATGGCCTATTCTCCACAAACATACCAGCTCACAAACCAAATCAGCTCACCTAGCCGCCCTTACCAAAATAGGGTACCCCGTAAATTTTCCAAGCTAGATATCTCCCCCTCTGTAGCCTTAGGCCGCCTGCTAAAAAAGAGACACCTCTAACTCCTTCAGCCTCATGCCGATCCCCCACCACCTAACTGTGACCTGTTCAAATGATGTGCCTACCACCAAGGCCTAGGCCATGACACCGATCGGTGCATACGTCTCCGTCATGATATCCAAGACCTCATTGACCGAAGAATTATTAAGCCACCACCCATTCAACCCCATGTCACCTAAGCCCCTGGCTGGTCCTTTCAAAAGATCCCCTTTCCTGAGGCCAATGATTGTTGAAGCTACGTGGTAAGTTGATAGTGTTTGGGACTTCTGCCAATAAAAAAAGAAGAATAAGCGAGTCACTGCGACACTCCATTTGAGATCGGGTCGAGTCTGTTCTATGTTTTGAGTATATTTCAAGTTTAGTCTTATGGTCAAGTCTGTCTGTCATCGAGTTGTTATGAGTCTGTATCGAGTAATGTAATCCTTCTCTTCTGATGGAATGAAATCTCATTTTGCTTAATCTGATGTGTATAGTCATAAGTGCATGAATCACTGAACTGAAAATGTCACTTTTCAAATTACCATGGATATTACTCTGCTAATAAATATTTGCATCAAACAAAAAAAGAACCCTGAAAAGGTCAAAGTCGATTTCACGCTGGCACCGATGAAGAGCCGAGAATTGAATAGTCTTACTTTAAGAATTTAAAAGATGCTTTTGCTCAAATCTCAAAAAGACATACTTGACACTGACTTGGGGCTTACCCAACACCCTTTTTCCACCATTTCGAAGTCTTAAGCCCAATCTAATTGGGACTGTCTGATTGGAAGCAATGCAGACTTAGTCCTTGATGGTATCCAAACATATTAGTGAGTTTTATCTCCACTTTCAAAAAAAAAAGGAAAGGAAGAAAAGGAAGGAAAAAAAAAAGTTCGCTAGGTTGTAAACCCGAAAAGGCGCCTAGGCAAAGTTAGAGCTGAAAAGGTATTGATTTCCGAAATCCGACCCTAGCCAGTCAAAATGATTTTACAAATAAGAGAATTGTACGCTTTAATGTACATCATAAAAACGTGCCTAGATCACATTTCAAAGGCTCGGAACGACCACATATAAATCCCGAGAGCTGGCGTGCACATTCCAGAATTTTGAAATTGTGATCAAAATATCTCACAAAAATCAACTACATGAAAAGTAAAATTGACTAGCTAGGCGAAAGTGAAATGGATCAATCCTCAGAAAAAAAAAAAAAAAAAAAAAAAAAAAAAAAAAAAAAAGAAAGGGAGACTGAAACTGAATCTTCTTATTCAAGGCTACCACAAGTGACCTAAGTTTGAACTCCTTTGACGATTGGTTTGAAAAACCCTCAACCAATTTCTTTCAATATCTTGACTTGAACTACGCTCGACCTGATTCCTACTCGGGGATACGTAGGAAACCGCATTGGTTCGGTCGACACCATCATAACCAGCCCCTCTTCTCTCAAAGACTTTGGCCTGAACTGCATTGGACCTGATACCCACTCGGGGTACGTAGGCAGACTTTCACAAAAAAGAAAAGAAGGATGGCACGCTAGGTCGAAAATCTGAAAGGACGCCTAGGCAAAAGTTAGAGCTAAATCCAAAGTGAGCAATAACAAAAGAGAGAAAATAGCTCGCTAGGTCACTTCACCAGTGCCTAGGCAAAAGTTATGAGCATATGAGAGATTAAAGTCACGGTCCTTGCCTCAAGCCAAAAATCACCTTCCACACTAGGGGCAAACTTTGGCTACCCACCTCGTTTGCCTGAATTTTACAATCTACCCTTCATGCAAGGGGCAAACTTCGGTTACCTACCTCGTTTGCCCAAAACCTCCAATAAACCATTGTTCAAACTAGGGGCAAACTTCAGTCACCCACCTCGTTTGCCTATAAATTCTACTTTCTATAACTCAAACTAGTGGCAAACGCTAACACGATCCCTTCACACCAAGGGCGAGTTTTCAAGTCACCAAGTTATTTTAAAATTTTTGAAATAGAGCATCTTTTATTCTAAAAGCTAAGGCACTAATTCAAAGCACTTCCTGGGAAAAGTAGAAAATTGATTAGATCAATAGGGAAGAATTTTCAAAAATAAGATTTATCAGCAAAGTGTTATCATATTAAGATGAGGAGTGAACATAAAAGAGGGGTGGTCCATCATTCATGACAAAGGCACATTAGATCAGGGCAATTTGAGAATTTTATGTCTGAGTCCATCCTTCTTCACTTGAGTCAGTAATAATCTGATCGAAACTGTATCAGAGTTCAAGGTTCATACAAACTAACCCAACTTTTCTTGTCGTTCCTATTAAGTCCAGTTGTCCTGATGGTCTCAAATGTATGGGTTAAAGGTGATTCCCAATTATAAAAAAACTTTGGATACAATCAGAAGTACCAAACATTATTACTACACCAGTTAAGGTTGCAACATGAGAAATGTCCCAAGTACGAGTGGCATAAACTTGTAAGTGGTTGCAAACTACAAACCGTTAGTTGTTTCTCAAGGCGGCTGATCGGAGGAAATATCGCCAACACCAAGAAACTATTGCTGATAAGGTGTGTCGATGAGACATGTTGTTGAGGTTTTTTAGGGCCCAAAGTCCAGATGTGTTGATGAGGAGTGTTGATAAGATGTGTTTTAGGGCTTAGAGTCCAGATATTTTGATAAGATGTGTTATTGAGGTGTTTAAGGTTCAAAGTCCAAGTGTGTTGTTGAGGAGGAGCATCAGATTTGTCGAGGAACATCAGAAAAGTTTAAAGGCATTGTTGGAGAGTTAAGAAGCATTGTTGGAGCATCGAGGAACATCAGGAGAGTTGAGAAGCATTATTGGAGCATCGAGGAACATCATAAGAGAGTATTGTTAAAGAGGAGCATCGGGTGTGTTAAGGAGCATTATTGAAGAATTGAGGAACATCAGATGTGTTGAGGAACATCAGATGTGTTGAGAAGCATCGTTGAAGAGTTGAGGAACATCGGATGTGTTGAGGAGCATCATATTTGTTGAGAAGCATCGTTGAAGAGTTGAGGAACATCAGATGTGTTGAGGAGCATCAGATTTGTTGAGGAGCATCAGAAGAGTTGAAAAGCATCATTGAAAAGTCGAAGAGCATCGTTTAGATTTGAAGAACACCGTTGAGAATCAAGAACACCGTTGAGAATCAAGAAGCATTGAGGAGCACCGTCAAAGATTTGAGGAACAACATAAGCACCGTTGAGAATTGAGGATCATCATTGAAATTTGAGAAGCACCATTGAGACTCGGAGAGTCACTGAGTCCATAGTATCACAATTAAGGGGAGCACGAGTCAAGTCTAGAGAGTCACTTCACCCAACACAACAAATTGGCCATAACATGACACATAGCCCATCGGTCGCGGCACACACAAATCATAAAGCCCACTAGGAGTGGCAAACACACCATAAGCATTCTTTTGAGCACCACAATATCACTTTGAGCACCACGCTCTTCCTTGGGTAAGACCTCCAGGTCGAGATCCCTTACAAGTCTATTAGTCGTAGCGAAGCGTAGATCACCAAGTCCACTGAGAGTGGTGAATACACAGAACACATGTACTAGGACCACAAGCACTTTAGAACACAATATAGGCACGACACAAGTCCACTCAGAGTGGTACACCCCACAGCACTAGTTCATACTAGGATTAGAACACTAGACATGATAGGACACAATTCATATCATATCCATGCATTACATAGCATCATCCCCGCATAGCATCCGCCTGATTGTTGTGTATTTGCATGTTTTGTTTTTTTATGCCCCAAACTACGTCTTGGTCTAATTCCCCTTTGGGATACGTAGGCAGCACACGTAGAGCGCGACCAACACTAGCCTCAGCATTGGTTTCTTTTTCCTGTTTTTTTTGCAACGCACTTGTTTTTATCCTAAATCTTTAGCCTCCAAAAGTCATGTTTCTTCAAGGCTTTAGCACTCGCTTGCGACACGCGTTGCCTCGCAAGTTCATGCCAAAGAGGGGCAAACTATAGACACCCCATTTTGTCGGCTAACAAATTTAGGAGGCCACAAGCATGTCAAACCTCGATGATTAGAAAGATCGGATTTTTAGATATTGCCTCTAACTCTCAAGAAATCAAAGAAATTACCAAAATGCCTCTAAAAGCTCAAAACTCTCCGGATTGGCCCAGAATCTCAGAAATCATTCGATGTTGTTCCAAATAAAAAAAATGTATTTTAAAAGATAAATATTTGAAATCGTAAGCTCCCAGAGACCCCCGGAAGTCCCGAAACTTCCCGGAAAGTCTCCGTTGACCGGTTTGACCAAGATTTGACCAAAATCATCCAAATTTGTCCAAAAGTTCCGAGATCATCCTAGATCATGTGAAAAGTCTTGAAATATGTTTTAAAAGAAAATCGGACGGAAACGTCAGTCTTTGGAGGCTCCCAGAACTTTCCGGAATTTCCTAGAGGTGCACAGTTTGACTGATTTGACTGCAAATTTGACCAAAAATCAAAGTCTCCTTTTCGATGTTGAAATATTTTTATCAAATACTAGAGGTCAATAGCTTTCCAACGGTATATCGCACATAATTTCTGGATCTAAAACGAATTTGTTATGAATTTCCTGAAGGTGAAAAATGCGATCAATTCGGCTTTTATCGTGAATACCGCAAAACTTTCCAAAGTGACCCAACTCTAAACTATTTTTTATGGAAAGTAGACCTCTCAATACCTTTCCAAAGGTATATCACAATCTGAATTTGGATTTTGTATGAATTTTCTATGAATTTCGGACGAAATAGGGCCGTTTCGCGAATTTCGGGTGTTTCGGGGACCAAAATGCAATTTTTGGTCAATGGGGGAGTTGACTGCTGCAGCGGCACTGGCCTAATGCCGCGGCGGAACTCTGAGTGATTTTTCATTTTTTTTGTAATTTTTGGTTAATTTTTGGGTTTTAATTCAAATTTTCAACAAATAAACGACATAGTTTTGATTATTTTGGACAAATTAGAGACTTTTTAAAACCCAAAATACCTCCCCAAGTTGACCTATAAAGGAGACCCATTTGCTTCCATTTAGAAGAAGAACTTGGAAGCCATTAGAGAGAGATATAGAGAGCTAGGAAGAAATAGAGAGAGAAATAAAGATTTTCTTTTTCAAATCCAAGTCAAATGTCAGTTTTTATTTAGTTTTCTCAAAACTAAACTAGTATTTACAATATTTCAATTCATTTTCTTCATCTTCTTTGAGTTTCCAATGAGTTAGAGAGCAATCTACACCCACATACACACATATATGAGAGGTTGAATGATTGTGGTTCCACCATTGAATATCATCTATTGATTATTTATTTTCTTGCTTATATACAATGTTCACCTCCTCTTACCTCATTTCTTTTTATTTTTCTTTATTTACTTACTTGTTCTTCATCATCTAAATGATGACATGAAGTTTGAGGTGAGTGAATCCTTATGGATAGTAGCTCTTGACCCCAAAAACATGTTTGATAGATGATGATTATAACTTCAATACCTCCAAGGTATCCTTGAAGTTATGTTCAAATGAAAATGAATCTCTCCAATAATATTGGAAGTTCTTGATGATGAGTTTGATGTTGATATTTCAAGAGGTCATAATCTCTACTTGATGTTGAAAATATACTTTCGAAACCTCTATTTCAAAACCCCTCTTAAAACCCCTCATTTTGATCTCAAGAAATAAAACTCTAGTTTTTTCCCAAAATCTTCAAAACAGTGAGTCAAAACAATGAGTGATCTGAGTTCAAAGATTTCTCTAGAACTCAATACTCAATGTATGGATTCAAGACCACTTGGAAAGTCTTCCTAACTCATTAGAGAACACCCATGATTTTTGGTTTGACTTGGAAATATTTGAAAATGGTCCATTTGGACCCAAACATTCTCTCCAGATATTTTATTTTTGCTGTCACAGCAGCTTGGTCTACTTTCAACTTGTTTTACAGAAAACGTTTCCAAAACGAGTGATCCTAACTTATTTTTCCCTTGAACTTCAATGTCTTAGGGAAATATTTGTATAAAATGGACCTCTAGATCATTTGTTTTCATTTTTTAAGATTTTTTCAACATTTCAGTCGATAGTACGGACTCTGTTTCTGAGTGACCTCTATTGTTTATATGATTTCTCTCAATCTGTGATAGTTATTAACAATTGGATTTTTGGGTTGTGTTTTAGACACAATAACAAATATCTCCATAAAAAACCATGCATTGAAAACATTCCTAACCCCTCTTTTCCATTTTCACAAGATCATGTTACTGTTCTGTCCACTATTCACAGCAAGCACACTTTTACTTTCCCTCTTTTGATTTGATGCTTACATGCACTCCAAATTAGCTCAAGTCTTAGAAAGTAGTTTATACTACATTTGTACATATCCCATGATGATTCCATTCATTCATTCATACACATTTTAGACTTCTAAGTCATTCTAGGAATCCATGAACATAAAACACACTACAATCTTGGCACATTCTAGGTACATACATTGCATCCATGCAAAGATTTGGGGCTTTTGTGACTCCTAATCTAAGAAGATTATAAGGAATGAACTTGATCACACGTCCATGCTTCCCCTTGATCTAATCATCCTTTCTCATCCATCCCGGGGATTAAGAGATCTTCTTTTCTCAAAGATTAACATGCATTATTCTAGCTTGCTAAGCATTTCGAGAACAATTCATGTCCCCTTAGACTAGAAAAACTTGATTATTTGATATGTGATTAGACGATTTTTCCTAGGTTTGTTTGTGTGATCTTTCACTTTGCATTGTGTGATATTTGGCGTAGATCTTATGAATGATATCTTATCTTTAGATCTTCCATTTCAAATTTTCTTTTGTGATGTAATATACTATCATAGGATTATTTGGATGCTAATTGAGGCCCGTCGAAAGACGGGGCAAGTTGAGGGTGTTTTAGTCGCAACAAAGGTTCCTTCCTCTCTCGTACCAAAACCCCGAGCCAAGTTCTTTAGTTATGAATGGCCAGTGCCGTTTATCCGTTTGGGTGGGTCAAAATTAGGTTTCTTGGTTCCTTAAAGACCAAGTGGCGACTCTGTATCTGTTTTCAGCAGACCTTTTCCTTTCCTTTCAAACAAAGAAGAAGTGGAATCCCGCGTGTCCATAGTAATCTAATCAAAAGTGTGTCAGAGATCGAGGTTTCATGCAAACTAACCCAACTTTCCTTATCATCGTCATTCCTATTAAGTCCATTCATCTTGATGGACTCAAATATGTGGGTTTAAGGTGATTCCCAATTATAAAAAAATGTGGATATAAGTAGAAGTACCAAACATCATTACTGCACCAGTCAAGGTCGCAACATGTGAAGTGTCCCAAGTAGGAGTAGCATAAACTCATAAGTGGTTGCAAACTACAACAGATAGTTGTTTCTCAAGGTGGCTGATTGGAGGGAATATCCCCAATATCTATTGCTGATCCAATCAGAGTCTAGATGTGTTGTATTGATGAGATGTGGTGTTGAGGTGTTTTAGGGCTCAGAGTCCAGGTTTGCTGATGAATAGTTTTTGTGAGGGTGTTTTAGAGCCCAAAGATTAGAGGAGCATCAAGGAATATCAGGAGAGTTGAGAAGCATCATTGAAAAGTAGAGTAACATCGAGGAACATCAGAAGTGTTGAGGAGTATTGTCGAAGAGGCGCATCAAATGTGTTGAGGAGCATCTTGAAGAGTTGAGGAGCATCAGGTGTGTTGAGGAGCATCGTTGAAGGAGCATCAAATGTGTCGAAGAGCATTAGAAGAGTTGAAAAGTCGAGGAGCATCGTTAAGATTTGATCAACTGCGAGAGATTCAGATATGGGTCCTGGTTCTCGATCAGAAGGTTTGATCAACTATGAGAGATTCAGAGATGGGTCTTGGTTCTCGGTCAGAAGATTTGATCAACCGTAAGAGATTCAGAGATGGGATCTTGGTTCTAGGTCAAGAATTGAAAGAGAGATTCTCAGAGAGTCTAGAGAAGAATCAACTCCGAAGACCCTAACCAGCTCTTTTGGATTGGGCGTTGCAAAATTTGATCAACCACGAGAGATTCAGAGATGGGTCTTGGTTCTCGGTCAAACGATTTGATCAACCATGAGAGATTCAGAGACGGAATCTTGGTTCTAGGTCAAGAATTGAAAGAGAGATTCTCAGAGAGTCCAGAAAAGAATTAGCTCTCGAAGGCCCTAACCGGCTCTTCGGTCCGACCATTGTAAGATTTGATCAACTACAAAAGATTCAGATTTGGATCATGTTTCCTGGTCGAGAGAAACAGTTAAGAGAGATCCCAAAAAGAGTCATTTCATCCCCAGCAGATTCGGTTTAATCCCCAGCAATCGTATCGATTCATACATCGTCAATTCTTTTGATCACGGTTATTCCAACCTTCAGTTTAATCCATGACAGTCACAGTAGTTCACTGTCAACTCGTCTTCTTAATTAGTACATCATCAGTTCAATCCATGACAGTCATAATAGTTCATTGTCGACTCGTCATCTCGATTCGTACATCATTAGTTCAATCCATGACAGTCACAGTAGTTCACTGTCGACTTGTCATCTCGATTCGTACATCGTTAGTTCAATCCATGACAGTCACAGTAGTTCACTGTCGACTCGTCATCTCCATTCTCACATCGTCAATTCAATCCATGACAGTCACAGTAGTTCACTGTCGACTCATCATATCGATTAGTACATCCTCAGTTCAATCCTAACAGTTACAGTAGTTCACTGTCGACTTGTCATCTCGATTACTACATCGTCAGTTCAATCCATGACAGTCACAATAGTTCACTATCGACTCATCATCTTGATTCGTACACCGTTAGTTCAATCCATGACAGTCACAGTAGTTCATTATCGACTCGTCATCTCAACTAGTACATCATCATTTCAATCCTGACAATCACAATAGTTCACTGTCGATTCGTCATCTCAATTCGTATATCGTCAGTTCAATCCATGACAGTCACAGTAGTTCACTGTCGACTCGTCATCTTGATTCGTACATCGTTAGTCCAATACATGATAGTCATAGTAGTTCACTGTTGACTCGTCATCTCGAATCATGCATCATCAGTCCTCCTGATCACGGTTAGTCTAACTGGTGACCTAATCCATGACAGTCACAGTAGTTCACTATAGACTCCTCATCGTCGGTCCAACCATGACAATCACAGAAGTTCACTGTCTACTCGTCATCTCGATTCGTGAATTGTCAGTCTATTAATCATCATTAGTTTACCATCACTCTCATTCAAAATATGTTGTGTTCATCGTTCTCATTTAAAATATTGGACTTCCATGTCCATTAAAGGCACTTCCGTGTCCGTCTCTTGACATCTCTGGTTTTCATGTCCATCACTTGAATTCTTAGGGTTTCTGTGTCCAGGGCTTCCATGTCCGTCAGTTATCTGTCAAACTTCATCTTTGATTAACGTCCTCTGGGACCCCACATCCGATTACATTTACTTGCAAAGCACATTTTATAAAATTCAGAAGTTTTCTCCAAGACCCAGAGTCTTCAAAACTTGGTGTCCCTATTCAGGTCAATAAATGCATCATAGTCCGAAACACTGGCATGATATAAGTCCACTCGGAGTGGCACACACCCCATAGCACCAACTCATACTAGGATCAGAACACTAGGCATGATAGGACTCATGACACAATTCATATCACATTCACTCATTGCATATCATCCTCATAACATAGCATCCGCCTGTCTTGTTGTGCATGTGTGATTTGCTCCTTTGTGTCCTGAACTACGTCCTGGTCTGATTCCCCCTGGGATACATAGGTAGCTAACTCAGAGCACGACCAGCACTAATCTCAGCATCATCCTTGCATCTTTTGTAACGCTTTTATCCTAAATCTATAGCCTCCAAAAGACATGTCTCTTCATAGCTTTGGCACTTGCTTGGGACTTGCGTTGCCTCGTAAGTTCATGCCAAAGAGGGGCAAACTATAGACACCCCATTTTATCGGCTATCAGATTTAGGAGACCCATAGCTTGGTGGTTCACAATGATCTATAAAGACTCAAAAAGTACTCTTGGAAGTTAGTTCTATCTCTCAAAATGCTCAGAATGACCAAAATACCCCTGAAAGCCCAAAAACTCCCAGATTTGGACTAAAAATTCTAAAAACATGCTATGTCATAAAAAGTACTAAGAATGAGTTTTAAAGCAAAATCGGAAGAAATTGTCAGCTCCCAGAGACCCCCGAAAGTCCCGGAGGTTCCCCGAAAGTCCTCGTTGACTAGTTTGACCTTGGTTTGACCAGGTTTGATCGAAATCATCCGAATTCTCCAAAAAGTTTTGAGATCATTCTAGATTATGTAAAAAGTAGTAAAATAAGTTTTAAAAGAAAATCGGACAAAAATGTCAGCTCTCGGGAGCACCTAGAAGTTCCTAGAACTTCCTGGAAATCGTAGGTTTGACCAATTTGACCTAAAAGTAGACTTTAAAACCGGAGTTCCATATCATTTTTCAAACATTTTTCATGGATACTATAGGTCAATAGCTTTCCAACGGTATATCGCACATAATTTCTGGATTTAAAACGAATTTATTATGAATTTCTGAAGGTGAAAAAGGCGATCAAATCAACTTTTATCGCGAATACCACAAAACTTTTCAAAGTAACCTGTCTCTGAATTATTTTTTATGGAAATTACTCCATTACTTTTCCAACGGTATATCACAAGCTTAATTTAGAGTTCATACGCATTTTCTGTGAATTTCGAACAAAATAGGACCTTTTCATGAATACTGGAACCTCTGGGGGCCTAAACGTAAATTTTTGGGTGTCTGAGGAGCAGTGCCGCGGTGGCACTGGGCCACTGCCGTGGTAGCACATGGCCATTGCCGCGGTGGCACTCAACCTCTGCAGAGTCCATTTTTGTAATTTATTTTGGGGGTCCAAAATGAATAATTAAATACCAAAACGATGTAATTTTATGTTCTCAGATGTTTGGGACTAATGAAGCACTTTCTAAATCCCAAAACCACCCCCAAATTGGCCTATATAAACCCCCCTTTGCTCTTCATTTGAGGGGGGCCAAGTGCAAAGTTCAAAAAAGTTGTAGAGAGAAAGAGAGATAGAGATAGGTTTAGAAGAAGGAAAGGGAGCTTCTCCCACTGATTTTCTATAAGAAAGTCAGTTTCAATCTTGTTTTCTTCCATTACCCCTCTTATATTTCACATTCAAGTCTTTCCCAACCACCATTTTTGAGCAATCTTGAGTTAAAAAGCTACTTCCATGTCCAAATGTCAATGTCTATGAGTGAGACACCAAGCTACAAGTCCAAAATCACATTGATTATCATCTATTGATTACTATTACTTGCTTGTTTACATTAATGTTCATCTCTTCTTACCTAATTTCTTTTTTATTTTTCTTTGATTACTTACATGCTTATCATCATCTAGATGACATGTTCTTTGAGGAGAGTGAATCCTTATGGATAGTAGCTCTTGACCTCAAAGACATGTTTAATGGATGATGATTCTAACTTCAATACATTCATATGTATTCTTGAAGTCATATTCTCAAACAAAACTATGTTTGTGCAAGTAATATTGGGAGTTCTTGATATGAGTTTGATGATGATGTTCCAAGTGGTTTTAATCCCCTTTTTGTGCTAGAAATGTGCTTTCAAAACCCCTATTCCAAAACACCTTTAAAACCCCCAACATTTGGATTCCAAGAAATAAGCTTTGTTTTACCAAAAATCTTCAAAATAGTGAATGATCTGAGTTCAAAGATTTCTCTAGAACTCAATAATCAAGATATGATCATGAGACCACTTAGAAAGTCTTCTTAACTCATTATAGAACATCCATGATTTTTGGTTTAGCTTGAAAACACTTGGAATGGTTCCATTTTGACCCAAACATTCCATCCAGACATTCTATTTTTGCTGTCACAACAGCTAGGTCCACTTTCAACTTGTTTTACAGAAAACTCTTCCAAACGGAGTGGTCCCAACTCATTTTTCCCTTAAACCTCAGTGTCTTAGGGAACGTTCTGTATAATATAGGCCTCTAGATGTTTTGTTTTCATTTTTTAAGATTTTTTGACATTTCAGTAGATAGTACGGACTCTGTTTCTAAGTAACCTCTATTATTTATATGATTTATCTCAATATGTAATAGTTAGTGAGAATTGGCCTTTTGATGTGTTCTAGACACAATAAGGATGATCTCCATAAAAAAACCATGCATTGAAAACATCTCTAATCCTACTTTTCAATTTCCACAAGATCAAGTCACTGTTCTGTCCATTATTCACAGCAAGTATACTTTTACTTCCATCCCTTGATTTGATGTTTATATGTACTTTAAATTAGTTCATATCCTAGGAAGTGGTCCATACCATATTTGTACATATCCCATGTTGATTTCCACCATGCATTCATTCATCTTTTAAACTTCTAAGTCACTTTAGAAAACCCATGTACACAAACACACTACAACCTTTGCACATTCTAAGACCATGCATTACATACATGCAAGATTTGGAGTTTTTGTAACTCTTTATCTAAGAAGATTATAAGGAATGAACTTGATCACACGTTCATGCTTTTTCCCGATCTAATCTTCCTTTCTCATCCATCCCGGGGATTGAGAAATCTTCTTTTCTCAAAGATTAACATGCATCATTCTAGCTTGCTAAGCATATTTCGATATATTGTTTATTTGTTTAAAGAACAATTCATGTCCCCTTTAGATTAGGAAAACTTGATTACTTGATATGTGATTAGACGATTTTTCCTTGGTTTATTTGTGTGATCTTTCACTTTTGCATTGTATTATATTTGGCTAAGATCTTATGAATGATATCTTATCTTTAGATCTTCCATTTTTAAGATTCTTATGTGATATAACATACCTATCATAGTATTAACTGTTGAAACAAACATAGTATAAGATGATTATTTGGATGCTAATTGAGGCCCATCAAGAGACGGGGCGAGTTGAGGGTGTTTTAGTCGTGACAAAGGCTCCTTCCTCTCTCATACCAAAACCCCGAGCCAAGCTCTTTGGTTATGAAAGCCCGGTGCCCTTTATCTGTTTGGGTGAGTCAAATTTAGGTTTCTTGGTTCCTTAAAGACCAAGTGGTGACTCTATATCTGTTTTCAATAGACCTTTTCTTTTCCTTTCAAAATAATTTCAAAACAAATGAAAATCAATTCCGAAACCCAGGGAAACAAAAAGAGTGGACGACCGATTCCGTGTGTCCACAATGATATACTGATTTACTCCAAGACCGAGGAGGAACACGAAAAACATTTGCAGATTACGTTACAGACACTCAGGGACAACTAATTGTATGCAAAGTTTAGCAAATGAGAGTTTTGGTTCAAGGAAGTCAAGTTCTTGGGACATGTTGTCTCTCAGAATGGGATATCAGTGGACTCTTCAAAGATAGACGCAGTGCTAGATTGGAAAAGACCGAGCAATGCTTCAGAGATTAGAAGTTTTCTTGGTTTGGCTGGCTGCTACAGGAGATTTATAGAAGGATTCTCTAGAATCACAGCCCCTTTAACTGGTCTTACGAAGAAGGAGTCAAAGTTCGAATTGAAGGATCGACATGAATGTGCATTTTAAGAGCTGAAGGAGAGATTGACTTTGGCACCTGTGCTAGCAATACCCAAAAGCGGTGAAAGGTACACCATCTACAGTGATGCTTTACACCAAGGATTAGGGTGTGTGCTTATGCAAGGTAGGAAGGTGATAGCATATGGATCGAGATAGTTGAAGTCGCACGAGATGAATTATCCAACGTATGATCTAGAGTTAGTTGTAATAGTGTTCGCACTAAAAACCTGGAGACATTACCTCTATGGGGAACAGTTTGATTTATTTTCAGACCACAAGAGCTTGAAGTATTTGTTCTCGCAGAAGGAGCTAAATATGAGGCAGAGACGATGGATGGAGTTACTCAAGGATTATGATTTCACTTTATAGTACCATCCTGGTAAAGCAAACGTTGTTGCGGATGCTTTGAGTCATAAACCGCGTAGGGTAGTCGCTATTCTCATGATTCGGGAATGGAAAGCATTAGAAACTATATTAGAATTTGATCTCCAAACTGCAGACACAGAAGAAGGACACCATTTTGGATGTTTGGTAGCATAACCGACACTTTTCAGTCGTATTTTGGAAGCCTAGCAGAAAAACGAACAGTGGAAGAAGTGGTTTGCTAGAGTTTTGGCTAAGGAACCCGAGCAATAGAGCGTAGGCTCAGATAGAGGATTTCGGTGTAGGAACCGACTGTTTGTTCCCAATATGGGGAATCTGAGGAAAGACACTTTAGATGAAGTACACAAGTCCCATTTGACCATTCATCCAGGAGGCACAAAGATATATAGAGACTTTAAGCAAAATTTTTAGTGGGAAGGCATGAAACGAGAAGTGGCAGAGTATGTTTCTAAGTGTCTTACTTGTCAACAAATCAAGGCAGAACATCAGAGGCCATCAGGATTGTTACAGCCATTGCCAATTTCGCAGTGGAAGTGGGAACACATCCCCATGGATTTTGTGGTAGGTCTGCCCCGATCTCAACAGAACCATGACACTATTTGGGTGATTGTGGACCGACTCACCAAGTCAGCTCACTTCATAGCCTACAGTATGACATACTCTATGGAGAAGTTGAGTCAGTTATATATATAACAGGTCATACGATTGCATGGAGTACCCATCAGCATAGTGTCTGATCGCTATTCTCAATTTACTGCAGAATTCTGGGAAAGTTTCCAGACAGCCTTGGGAGCTTCACTGAGATTGAGTTCAGCATTTTATCCTCAAATAGATAGGCAAACTGAGAGGACCAATCAAGGAATGGAAGACATGCTTAGAGCTTATGTGATTGACTTTGAGAGTTCATGGGAGACACATCTTCCATTAATTGAGTTTGCCTACAATAATAGTTATCACTCAAGCATAGGCATGGCACCATTTGAGGCATTATATGGAAGGCCGTGTCGTTCGCCATTATGTTGGGCTGAAGTTAGAGATGGCAAACTTCTAGGACCGGAGATGGTTCGGGAGACTAATGAGAAGATAGTCATTGTCAGAGAGAAGATGAAGGCAGCACAAGATCGATATAAGAGCTATGCAGACAAGCATCGCAAGGATAAAGAGTTCAAGGTAGGAGAGCATGTCTTACTCAAGGTATCACCAGTCCGAGGAGTAGTAAGGTTTGGACAGAAAAGAGGAAAGTTGTCACCACAATATATCGAACCTTTCAAAATCTTAGAACGTATAAGAAAAGTTTCTTATAGACTTGCACTGCCACCAAGGTTGTCAGGTATTCACAATGTTTTTCACATTAGTATGTTGAAGGAGTATCATCAGGGTGCAACGCCACATGTAATCGACTTCAAGGACATTGAGGTGAATAACAGCGTATCCTACACAGAGAGACCCATCAAGATTTTGGTCTGAGAAATAAGGAGATTCCAATCGTGAAGGTTCAGTGGAATCATCATGACGAAAGAGAAGCTTCGTGGGAAATGGAGTCAGAGATGCGAGAGAAATATCATTTTTTGTTTTGTGCCTAGATAAGTTTCAATTTCGAGGACGAAATCCTTTAATAGGTGGTGGAAGATGTAATACCTGTAATTTCTTTTCATTAAATAATATCAGTTTTTTTTTTAATTTCCGTATAGGACCGACTATATTATTATTATATTATTTTAATTACATGACAGTTTTGACGTTTTGTAGTATTACTAATTAGACTGTAATAGCCATATCGGCTCGACCGTAATAAGACTCAGCTTAGTCACTGATCGGGACAGAACAAATCCTAATTATATGTCTTAATTCACATTTGTTAGTACTTTTTATCCTATTTTTGTATATTTTTACTTCATTTTCTATTTTCTGTCTGGATTTGGAGAAAAGTAAGGATTCCAAGCTAATTGGGGTGAAAAAACAGAAGAAAAGAAGCTGAAAAAACCACATCGCGCGCGCGGTCCGCTCACGTGGAAGTCTAGAAATTGCTCGCGCGACCTCCCAATATCGCGCTCGCGCTGCCCGTTCGCGCGACCTTTGCAAAAACCAAATACGTGTATTTTAGTCTTCTGAAGACTCCTACACGAACGAAACTGCCTAATTACGTCTGGAAAGCTAAATACAGCAGTTTTAGTGCGAATTGGATTAGGAAATCTTCCAAACTTGCTCCAAATCTACAAATACTCAATTATAATTCAATTCTTAGGTTGGCAATTGATATACATACAATATACAACAAAAACTTCAGCCATTGAAGAGAGGAAAGCAAGGAGAAGAAGAAGAAGACCAAGGATTCCCATGGCCTCCTCCATCAACCTCTTGCCGTTCATCAATTCTATGGCTAACTAAACTCAAGATCTAGGGTTTCAATGAAACCTTAGCCAAGTAATAGGGTGTATTTTGTGTTATTATTTTAGTTTTATTATGTATGGATGACAGTTACATGTTCTGAGGATTTTTATAAATAAATCGTGCTCTTATTGATTAAATCGTTACTTTAAAAATTTACTCTTGTCTTAGATCTATTTTGATGGTAGTGTGCTCAATGATCTATGCTTGCTGTGATTGTTTAGATTATTTACATGTAATGGTGCTTAAATTGAATTGTGCTATCAAGTATCCGAATACTCCATGCCTAGATTAAACGGATTATACCACAACCCTAGTTTAGTGTGGGATAATTCGTGCTAACCGAAGATGGATTATGTTGGTGCTTGAAGCATAGTTATTTTCTTGACGGAGGAATTGGGATTGTAGCTACAATTCCCCATTATCATCCAACTTAATAAGCTAAAGTAATTCGTAAATACCCTTATTATGAAGCTAGTGGTGGATTTGCAATCCTAGGTTCCTTAAACTTATTATAAAAACAATATTTAATTAGGGTGATGCTATTGCAACTCCATTATTGAACCAATGCACTCCATGGTACTACTCTTAAATCATGTGGTACCATGCATGCCATGCATTACATATATGGTACCACATGCTCTAAGAGTGGTACTAAGGAGTGCTTTAGTTCAATGATGGAGTGGAAATAACAATTCCCTTTAATCACTTTCATAATTTAGATTTACTTTTATTGTTATTAGTTTAATTCAAATTAAATCCAAAATCCGTTTTTCTTAATTAACTAAATTTAGGTTTTAAAAATTAAAGTGTGTAGTATTCAATCTCTGTGGGTTCGACCTTTACTTCCACACTGCAAATCTTTTGAAAGTAAAGCATAAGTAAGCATACTTTTGTACCTTGATTTTGACAAGATCAATTTTTGGCACCGTTGATGAGGATTGCATTACTACCTTTAATTTTAGAATCTTAGTTTAGTTAATTCGTGAATACTAAATTAGGTTTTATTTTTTTTATTTTTCGTTTTTGTTTTAAGTTACTAACTTTTCTTTTTGTTTGTATCAAATTCTAGCGTTTTGAGTGGAGCAGCTGTGCACGTCAAAGGAGCTTACGCGAAAAAAAAAATAATAATAAATAAACTAAATCGCTTCCTTTGAAATTTGCTTCCAACCACTGCAAGTCAGGGCGCTGAGACGCACTATTTGCATTAGTTTAGGAGTGATTGTTCACGTGCATTAGCTAGGAAACCCGGGGCACTGGGCTTGACTCGGTCATTACATTATAGGATAACATGCATCATAGTGGTTGTGTGCATGTTGCCTTATTTGCGTGATTTTGTCTTATATTTGTGGAGTCAGTTTTTGCCTTGGTGTCGCTATTTTCTTTTTAGTTTATGTTTGGTACACATTCTAGTAAACCTGAATTACAAACTTTTGATCATGAACTTGAACGTACCTTGAGAATTAATAGATCTTCAACCCAAGCTTCTAGAGCTCGGCTGCTAGACGACAAATCGACTCCAGAACCATCGTCTCTATTTCAGGCCGAAATTCAAAGTACCCTTAATAGGTTAAGGAAAACTCGAATTCTTAAAATAAAACCTATTCCAATGGCTGACATTGGAAATAATGGAAATAACGGAAATAATGTAAATAATCATAATATACCTCCGCCGCCTCCGCTTAGGGATTACTTTATTCCTACGACGTACATGCCACAAACATGTATTGATTTGTCGGAGGTGTCGGCATCTCACTTTGAGATAAAGTCGTCTACCATCTCGCTACTTCCTTCTTTCCATGGCCGTTTAAATGAAGATCCATATCAACACTTAGGAGATTTTCAAGATATTTGCTCTACGTTAAAAATCCAAAATTTCACTGATGATGAATTAAAACTGAGTCTCTTCCCATTCTCTTTAAGAGATAAAGCGAAATATTGGCTTCAATCACTTGAGCCGAATATAATTAAAACCTAGGAAGCCTTACACACCGCATTTTTACAAAGGTTTTTCCCTATTATGCGTACTAATCAGATAAGAAAATCAATAACAAACTTTGTGATGCAAGATGGGTGACACGACTAAAATGTTGTGCGCTCTTGTGTAACACCCAAGTCTAGGTGATCGTGCAAGTAATATAGCACTGGAAGTCTAGGTCTATCCCATAGGGAAGGAATAGGAAGAATGTATACTAAATTACAACCTAAAGAAAAGAAAAGAACATAAAGGAGTAGAATTCTAACGAATCCTAATTAATTAAATTAAACTAAATAATAAACTAAAGCTTATAGAAACATAACTAATTAAATAGATATACTAAAGGTGTTGGAAATACGAGAATCCACATTGATCCTAACCATCTACCATGCATACTCATTAATGTTCTATGGAGTTTATTCCTTTTCAGCATTCCGCATTTTTCTAAAGATATAGAATCAATAGCACTTTCATGACTGGGACTACATCATCACAGTTGATTTAAAATACTTGGAAGACGGTTTAAAACAATGGTTATTACTTGCACTCTAAATGGTGTTAGCATTCAAAGTGGTTTTCAAAAGTCATTCAAGAAAAGGCCTTAAGGCTTTATGTTTTAAAACCTGTTGTGACAAACTGAGCTTATAGGGACAATTTGATGATAGATTTCTAAAATAGAAAGTCATGGAATACTTAAAAGAATCATCTCAGGAATCAACAAGTTCGATCGATCGAAACGCTCTCGATCGATCGGACAGCATCATCCTTCAATCGATCAAAATGTCTTCGATCGCTTAACTATGGCTCTGGTTCGATCGATCGAAATACCTTCGATCGATCGAGCCCAAGGTTTCTAAAGATTGCATGGCTGAGGTTGGTAATCAATGTTTCATCACATATTTCCAACGTCTAAACTACGGAAACATAAATAAACTAGTGCAGAAATAGTAAAACATAACAATCATAACTACTAGATTCATAACAATCAAATAAGATAAAGGAAAGGAAAAACCTGGATATAATCTGAAATAAACTCGAAATAAATATGAAATCTACTTGAATCTTCAATATATTAATGAAAAAGAGGAAGAAAAAGATGAATCTAACCTAATCTACTCCTAATCTAACCCTAAAACTACCCTAAACTACTATTTTCTGCGTTCTGGAGCGTCCTCCTTTCGTCTGGCGTCAAAATGACTTATATATAGGGTTCCTGTAGAGTTTACGTAACTTTTGGATGAAAATAAAGTTCGATCGATTGAAGTCTCAATCTATTGAACTCTGCTCAAGGGCTTGAACTCTCTGATTTTGACAACTCTGCGCACCGATGGGAGAATGGCCATAACTTTTCACTCGGACCTCGGATTGACCTCCCGTTTGCGGCCACGTGACCATAACTCAAAGATCTACATTTTATATGTCTAGGAAAATCTTCCAAATCTGAAGTCTTCATTATAAAAATTGGCATTTTCTCAGTTGCTTCTGCTATTCTGTTCACCAGAATCACTTTTCTTTAGCTTCACTTCATTGATTTGCATTCTAATACCTATAAAACAATGCATAAACATATGTTTTAGCATTAACACAATAAAAATAACATTATTATTATAATGCACCTAAATGTAGGGATTTTGGGGATAAAAGTATGCATAAAAGACCATGTAATACCCTATAAACATGCACTTTTCACCTCTAATCAATGGGAAATCGCTTTATGATACTTCGGAAAAGTTTAAAGAATTATTATGCTCATCCCCACATCATCAGGTTCGTAAGTGGAAATTGGTACAGGTTTTCTACGTGGGGCTTATTCCCTCTGTCCGTAATACCGTCGATGCCGTTTGTGCGGGGACCTTCCTACATAAAAGCACCGACGAGGCTTGGAAAATTTTTGAAACTTTAAGCGAGAACTCGATGCATCAGGCCATGTCGGTATGTTCTGAGGGATATCCTCATCAACCTAAGAGAGAGGTGAAGTTCGAGTCAAGTCACTCATTTGAATTTCAAGAACTATCTAAAAAACTTGACCGACTTTTGACAAGGATTCAAATGCCGGGTTCACCCTCTTATGAAAGTTGTGTATTATGTTTCGATCCTTCACATTCTATACTTTCTTGCCCATCAGCATCTCAATTTCCAGAATTTGTGGAGCAACACATAAACTCAATTCAACAATTCCCACAAAATAGTTATAATCCTATGCCGAATAATTTTCCTAATACTTATCGACCTCAGTTTCAACAAAACCAATACCAACACCCTCCTCCTAATCCTAACCCTCCAAGGGTTAACGCTTTTGAGGATAAGGTGTTGGCATCCCTTAAGAACATTGAAACACAAGTACAGGCACAAGCACAAATAGTGCACTCTCACACACAATCCATTGCGAAGCTTGAGACCCAAATGGGACAAATAGCTAATACAATAAGCCGTAGAAATGAGGGTAAGCTGTCTAGTCAAACTATACAAAAGCCTAAGGGACAGTATGAGGGTGGGGGTACGAGTGAGCAAGTTAATGTCGTGTCGACTATGACAACTATTCGTGAGGAGAAAATTGTTGAAATTCTGAATGCGAGAGAAAAAAAGGTACACATTAACTCGAATAAAGAAATGGGTGGGGACGTGAATCAAAGTAGAAAAGAAAATGAACCAACCCCAACAAATTATATTCCAAAAATGCCTTTTCCACCAAACGTTGAGGAACCGTCTAATTTATCAAAGAAAAATTCAAAAATGGAAGATATACTCGAGGTGTTTAAATAAGTTAAAATTAATATTCCATTCCTCGATGCGATAAAACAAATTCTCCCTTACGCTAAATGCCTAAAAGACCTTTGCACTCAAAAGCGCAAAATACACAGTCATACTCCGAAAAAGGTCTTTCTCACAAAAAAAGTAAGCTCAATTTTTCAACACGCTACTCTGAAATATAAGATCCAGGTACGCCTACAATTTCATGTGTCATAGGTGACACTATCATTCATCAGGCTCTCCTTGACTTGGGAGCTATTGTTAATCTCTTACCTTATCACGTCCATAAATAACTAGGATTAAGTGAACTTAATCTTACGGCCGCTACCATACAATTAGCGGATCATTCTATTAAAATACCTAGAGGAATCGTCGAGGACATCTTGGTTAAAGTTGATAAATGCTATTATCCTGTCGACTTCATGGTCCTTGACACTGAACCCGTGCTAGATGCTAGGAAACACACTCTTGTCATCTTAGGTTGTCCATTCTTAGCAACCGCTAACGCTCGTGTTAACTGTCGAACGGGGGTAATGAAGGTGTCATTTGGGAACATGAACTTAAAATTAAATGTTTTTAATGCTATGGATCAACCTCCTAAAGACGATGATTACCTATGTGAGGCGGAATGTGAGGTAATACGGAATATTGAGCCTAACAAAGAACTGAATATGGGTGAGGAAAATAATATAATTCGTAATGAGCGGATGAATCCTGACAACCAAGACCCGAATGATGAATTTACTCGAAAGGTAAGAAATTGATTTGAACATAATCCAGGAGAACCGTCGGTCGAATTAATTCAAAGCGACGTTATTTCTGCTTATCACCGGGCTCTTCCTGATATCCTAAGGGGTACAAAGTCTGATTTTCAGCCTCCATAAACCTTGAGCTAGAACGGTCTAGCTAAAGACGTAAAAGATAGCACTTCTTGGGCGGCAACCCAAGCTTTAGTTCGTCTGTTTCTATTATTTTTGGTAATTTTTGGGTCTTTTTGAGTCAGTTTTGGTCATTCTGAACAGGTTTGGGGGTCAGAGTAAACTTATTTTCAGCTTATATACCAAAAATAAAGAAAAAGAGGAAAAATGGCAACTCACGCACGCGGCCCGCTTGCACGAGCTTGCCCCTTAGTGAAATTTTATAAAAACCTTATGTGATATTTAGCCTCAGTATCACCTCGAGGCAGAATTCGCGCGCGCGACGAGGTCGCTCAAGCGGCCCAATCGCGCAATCTGGGGACTTAGAAATCTTTCTTTTATAAAATGTTAAACAAGCTTCTGCTTAAACTCGCGGAGGGATTCACGCTTGCGCGGTCCGCTCGCGCGAGGTGGGGATTTCTCAAATTTTCTCTTTGTTCATTGACCTTCTGTTTTCCCAACCTATCTAGTTGTTTTTCATTTCTGTTTATTCTTTTCTGTTCTTTTTGTTTAAGTTTATCTTTGTTTCCATAGTTCTAGTTTTGTTTTTCTTTATTTCCTTTACGTTCTTTTAATTCTAGTTTAGTTTCTATTGTTTAAAAAAATAAATAAATAAATAAATAACAAAATAAAAAGAAGAAAAAATTTATTATATATTAGCTTTTATTATTTATTTGTTTGTTTAATTTTCTTTTGTTAAGTATTAACAAGTGAAATAGTGCTCCATTTGAAGTAATTGAACTTTGATTCCATATTATTATACGTTCACCTATTTGTGAGTGCTGAGATTGAGGTATTATCGTTCCTTTCTTACCTACTCTCCTTTCTTTCATTTTATTGTTTCATTGGGGACAATGAAAGGTTTAGGTTTGGGGGTATGCATTCACATGCACATTATTATATACACCAAAATTTTGAAAACATTTTCGATACTTGTGCTTAAATAAATGATGTCACCTACGGTTTTTGCAATATCACTTTGGTACTTCTTGTTATTTAATTTGAATTGTTATAGAATGGTAAACATGAAATTGTGGTTAAACATTTTCTAAAGTCATGATGAAATGTTTTAGGTCATGTATCGTTCGAATCGTAGTTTTATATCATAAATTTGCACACAAACTTATGCACTGCACGTGGTCGTTTGAATACATGTTTGATGTGAACTATAATATGATTCAGATTTCTAGATAACACATGGTGGAGACTAAACCCGGTGAGCTTTTGAGCCTATCTTTTCTTTTTGGAGGGTTAGAAATACATTTTGTGTTTATTGAATTTCACTGGAAATAGCGCATCTACTTGTTGTTTAGTCTCATTATTCTTGTTTTGGTTGATAAGTCAAGTTAAAATATTTGCTACCATGCTAAATAATCTTCCGTCGTAAACGTTGAAGAACCATATATCCATAGGACATGATTTTAGGCCTTCTTTGTTTGCCACTGACCGATAAATGATAAATTTCCTTAGTTTGCCCCCTTGAGCCGTTAAAATGCCATTTCTTTCTTTAATCACCATTATCCTTTTTTTTGCTCCAACTTGACAAACTTGGAGTTCACCACTGAGAGATTTGTCAACTGTTAGTGGTGATAAGGCGGTGTATCGATTAAGAAGAAGAAGAAAACAAGATGTTGGGGTAGTACCTTGGTATTCAATGAACATTCATTTCAAAAGCAACGAAAAGGAAAAGAATGAGGTTGGAAAAAAAAAAGCAATGAAGAAAGAAAAAAAAAAAAAAAAAAAGAGGAAAGAAATTAAAAAAATAGACGAAAAGAAGAGAAGGAAAAGATGAAGTTGGTAGAAGAGACGAATGAAAGAAATCGAACATGCCTTACAATGCCATTCTAAAAACTACCTAGCGAATCCTTTCTATCCTTTTTCATTGCCTGAGCCACGTTATAACCTTTGAAAAGTCCTATTTGATCCTAGAAACATGGTTCGGATATGAAAAACAATGGGAAGGGGATTAAAACATGGTAATGAGTAATTTTTCTTGATTGTTTTCTTTCGTGTCATGCTTCTTTTCTGAGTTATATGTGAGCGGTTTCTTGTTTTGAAAATATATTTCCTTTGCTCCCATATATTGGATAAATTACACATGTTCTGAGCGTTTCATTTGAGAGTGTAATTCATTGTAAGATTCGTAGTCGAAGCATAGTTTGATGGTTATCCGAGTTATATTCCAAGTTCATGGCATGCGCGTGTTCATTTGACTACCATATCACACACATGCAATTTTATGAGAAACTCTATTGATTTATACGATACATGTGCTTGGGATTTCTTTTCATGATGTAGGTAGATGTTTGGTTACGTTTCTTCTTGTTCGTTATTCTATTTCAAATCATTATTTTATAATAAGGAGTATCGAATATTTTGTTTTTCGTTTTTAATCAAACTTTTTAAATATATAATGAAATAAAGATGGTTGTGGGAGACTTGTTGACACGACCCCTCACGAGACTTCACTCATCTGACTAGGGATACCTAGAGGTTTAAAAGGCTTGTTGCGCAAGCTAAGTGCAATTGTTATCTATACGAAAATGGTTTATGAATTTTTATTATTAGTAGTTTTAGGTTTTTCCATTCTTTTTGCTCGAGGACTTGCAAAGTGTAGGTTTGGGGTGTGATCAGGAGAGAACAAATCCTAATTATACGCCTTAATTCACATTTGTTAGTACTTTTTTATCCTATTTTTGTATATTTTTACTTCGTTTTCTATTTTCTATCAGGATTTGGAGAAAAGTAAGGATTCCAAGCTAAATGGGGTGAAAAAGCAAAAGAAAAGAAGCTGAAAAAACCACATCGCGCGCGCGGTCCGCTCAAGTGGAAGTCTAGAAATTGCTCGCGCGACCTCCCAATATCGCGCTCGCGCTGCCCGTTCGCGCGACCATTGCAAAAACCAAATACGTGTATTTTAGTCTTCTGAAGACTCCTACACGAACGAAACTGCCTAATTACGTCTGGAAAGCTAAATACAGCAGTTTTAGTGCGAATTGGATTAGGAAATCTTTCAAACTTGCTCCAAATCTATAAATACTCAATTATAATTCAATTCTTAGGTTGGCAATTGATATACATACAATATACAACAAAAACTTCAGCCATTGAAGAGAGGAAAGCAAGGAGAAGAAGAAGAAGACCAAGGATTCCCATGGCCTCCTCCATCAACCTCTTGCCGTTCATCAATTCTATGGCTAACTAAACTCAAGATCTAGGGTTTCAATGAAACCCTAGCCAAGTAATAGGGTGTATTTTATGTTTTTATTTTAGTTTTATTATGTATGGATGACAGTTACATGTTCCGAGGATTTTTATAAATAAATCGTGCTCTTATTGATTAAATCGTTACTTTAAAAAATTACTCTTGTCTTAGATCTATTTTGATGGTAGTGTGCTCAATGATCTATGCTTGCTGTGATTGTTTAGATTATTTACATGTAATGGTGCTTAAATTGAATTGTGCTATCAAGTATCCGAATAGTCCATGCCTAGATTAAATGGATTATACAACCGCCCTAGTTTAGTGTGGGATAATTCATGTTAACCGAAGATGGATTATGTTGGTGCTTGAACCATAGTTATTTTCTTGACGGAAGAATTGGGCTTGTAGCTACAATTCCCCATTATCATCCAACTTAATAAGCTAAAGTAATTCGTAAATACCATTATTATGAAGCTAGTGGTGGATTTGCAATCCTAGGTTCCTTAAACTTATTATAAAAACAATATTTAATTGCTTTCATAATTTAGATTTACTTTTATTGTTATTAGTTTAATTCAAATTAAATCCAAAATCCGTTTTTCTTAATTAACTAAATTTAGGTTTTAAAAATTAAAGTGCGTAGTATTCAATCTCTATGGGTTCGACCTTTACTTCCACACTGCAAATCTTTTGAAAGTAAAGCATAAGTAAGCATACTTTTATATCTTGATTTTGACAAGATCAGTCACGTACCCGAACCCGGACATTAGAAATAATAACAGTTTGCACATAAATCGAGAACGACACGTATATTGAAAAACTTATGCACATAAATCGAGAAAGTATCACATAATCTGAGGTGGGCC
The DNA here is from genome assembly GCA_033977485.1 of Hydrangea macrophylla. Taxonomy (NCBI): domain Eukaryota; kingdom Viridiplantae; phylum Streptophyta; class Magnoliopsida; order Cornales; family Hydrangeaceae; genus Hydrangea; species Hydrangea macrophylla. The sequence continues at coordinate 1,866,225 of CM066990.1, read as the reverse complement.
CCACATGGCCGGCCACATGACAGTCAATGTCACCTTTTGTGACACTTGTCCACATGTTGGATAGTGTCATAGCATGCAAGCATGCATGGAGACACATGTCTCTCCACCATTTCTATATAAACACACCCACATGCAAGCATTTTACTCTCTTGGTTTCCATAATCAGCACATATAGAGTTAGAGAGAGTTAGGAGATAAATTTCATAGAGAGAGAGAAGAAATATAGGAAGAAGAAGAAGAAGCTTCCACCATAGAAGCTTAACCTCAAGCTCCTTAAGCTCAAATCCTACATTCAAACCAAATTTCAAGTATTGGTGAGTTTACTAACTTACTTTAGAACATATATAGTATGTAGTGATGTTTAGTAAGAGCTTAATGTTGCTATTTTGAGGATTCCATGCCATGCAAGACAAATCCTTAAATCTAAGAAACTGAAACTTTCAGCAAAACATAGTTTAGTAAAATGAACGTTTGGAGTAGCTCAAAAATCTGGCTTAGGCTAGCTTTTTTTTATGGAGAAAGGTAACTCATTTATCTACAAATAACTCTTCTATAGCTTAGTCTAGAAATCACTCCTTCATAGGTGAAATGCATGTACAACGCAGTGTTATAAATCTTGGAAACACAAACTTTCAGCAGAACATAGTTTAGTAAAATGAACGTTTAGAGTAGCTCAAAAATCTGAATTAGGCTAGGTTTTTGTGTGGAGAAATCTAACTCATTTATCTACAAATAACCCTTGCTCAATATAGAAATCATTCCTTCATAGGTGAAATGCATGTACAACGCAGTGTTATAAATCTGAGAAACTGAAACTTTCAGCACAACATAGTTTAGTAAAATAAACGTTTGGAGTAGCTCAAAAATTTGAATTAGGATAGGTTTTTTTGTGGAGAAAGCTAACTCATTTATCTACAAATAACTCTTCTATAGTCTAATCTAAAAATGACTCCTTCATAGGTGAAAGTCACGTAAAATGCAATACTATAAATCTAGGACAGAGCAGTCTGAAAATATAGAAATGTCTGAGTAAAATAAATATTTTGAGCAGCTCAAAAATGTAATTGAAGCTAGATTTTTCTGTACATGAAGATGATCCAAATACCTATAATGTTCTAGTTTTGAATTTGATCTACAAAGCAATTTATCATGCCCAAATAAATCATGTTGTTTCAGTTAACACAATGAAAATGTATACTGACAGATTGTGTAGCTTTTTGTATGATATTTTGTTTATGTATGGTGTTGATTGTTGATGCTAGTTTTCCGGTACCTATGTTATTATGAAAATCTTGTGCTATGATAGTGCTATCGCGTAGATGAGTATGTTAAGGGTTTCATCTATATGTTTATTGATATTAAATCCATGAGCTACGTGCTATGTTTTTCATTGTTATGAATATAGTTTAATGACCATTGAAAGTTCATACCCAAGTTTTAAGTATGTTGTACAGTACGATTATTACGTTGATAGTGACTGGGTAAGTTCTCATCTTAAATATATTATGATATAAAATAGAATGACGGATGTATAAATGTAACTTCGAAAGTATAAATGGATGTTATTATTGAACTAAACTACGAAACGTACGAACGCGTAAAATAACGATAAAACCCTCAATAACATATTTTATGCAAATAAGGGACATTGAGCTTCATTTTTCATCGTGTAACTTCCGATCAAAGTTGATTCGTAAACTTTCGTGTCATGTTCAGATATTTCTTGCAGAGTTAGTCCTTCGGTAATTCCATGGAGTCGATTGGGGAGTTGTGAAATATTTTGTACCTTGGTCTGAGGATCGGCATGACGTGTTCGGTCCAGTGCGGATGACCTGAGGATGGTCATGACATTTTTAATCAAGTGATTGACTATATTCCGCACCCTTGGTCTGAGGATCAGCATGACGCATTCGGGTAAGTGCGGGTGACCTGAGGATCGTCATGACGTGTTCAATCAAGTGACTGTTAATATCCCACATTCTTGATCTGAGAATCGTCATGACGTGTTCTATCTTACGGGTGACCTAAGGATCATCAGTGACGTGTTCGATCAAGCGATTCATTGTCAAGTATTGTTCTTTCTTGACCCGTAAATGCGTTTGGAGTTGAGTCTTCTTTCAGTCAATGTCGTTGGTCAGTTCAGTTCTGGGCTAAGCTTTAAAGGGTATGGTTGGGTTTGAACAAGACATGGTTCTGAGAATAAGAGATGATGAATAACTTACCTTAGTGGTGGTAACCTTAAGGGTACCCTCACTTAGCTTAACCGCTAACGGCGTTTCATGCAGCTGGACCATCCTCGTCCAGCCTTTGCAGGTCCTGACGGAGCCGGCTACTGTCAAGATGCAGATTTTACTACTGAAGACTATGCTGGTGAAGATTACTACGAGGAAGGCTACGGTTTCACCAGCTGAAGATCTTGGAGCTTTTCTTTTTATATAGTTATGTTGTTAATATGATTAATGATGTAATAGCTTAGTTGAACATGTAATATGTATCTTTTGGATATCCTTGGGTCTGTAATATATTAATCATGTAAGACTTGAATGTTTTAGATTCTTGCTTCTGCTGAACTTAGTCACTTTTTCGTATTATATCATTGTTTTAAGCATGTTTAGACAATCAGGTGACATTCACAACCAGTCACGTGTCTATGAACCCATAAAGGAAATTTATTTTTTCCTATTTTTGGTACTTCAGGGCGTGACATTATCAGTTTTAGAGTTCGGTATAAAAGTGGGAATTTCTCAGTATTAAGTGAGAAACTTTCAGTATAAAGTGAGAAATTCTCAATTTGTCGCTTGTTTATCGAGTTGTGATTTTATCAGTTTTAGAGCTCTTTATGAAAGTGAGAATTTCTGAGTATTATGTGAGAAATTCTCAATTTGTTGCTTGTTCATTGAATTGTGACTTTACCAGTTTTAGAGTTTGTGATGAAAGTGAGAATATCTCAATATTAAGTGGGAAAGTTTTCAGTATAAGAAATTCTCAGTTAAATAAAGAATAGTCTAGAAAAATAGAAAAACGCAAATTTGGCCTAAAGACCCCGGGCTTGATGCTATCAAGTTTTGCTCATCGACCCATTTCTAATCAAATATGAGTTGTTTTGCAATTTTCTGACACTGTCGGAATTTTGGGCACTGTTAAGTAAGAAAGTTCTCAGTATTAAGTGAGAATTTCTCACTTTAACATACTGATCATGAACAATTTCTCACTTTAATTATAAGTGAAAAAAATGCAAATTTTTACACCAAACAAAAACAAAAATTTCTCACTTCAATATATTGGTCATGTACAATTTCTCACTTAAATTAGAAGTGAGGGAAGAACAAATTTATATACCAAACAAAAACATAAGTGAAAAATACCCACTTTTTACTCGGTAAGTGAGAAATCCTCACTCTGGCAATAATGTAGTGGAATCAGATGTAGGAATTTGATTTTTTTGAGAATTTTCTCAGTTAAATTAGAAGTGATAAATACACAAATTTTTATATCAAACAAAAGCAAAAGTGAGAAATTCCCACTTTTATACATACTCAATCATTCACACAGAGAGTAGATTCGAAATTCACATTTTCTTGCCAGTATCGTCTTCATTGCGTTGTATAAAATGAAATACGTATCTTGAGTGTCTACCACATCATGAGAAATTTGCAACCAAATCTGTGAGTAATATGGGAATCACTTGATCTTCTTGAGTCGTCTTCAATCACCTTCAAATCATTGGAATCCTCGGAGCTCTATGGAATGATTTAGAATTTCTCTGAATTTTTCCAAATAGCTTCTCTCTCTCTCTCTCTCTCTCTCTATATATATATATATATCAAGGATCTAATTTTCAAAATTCAAAACCCTATATATATATATATATAGAGAGAGAGAGAGAGAGGGGGGGGGGGGGGGGGGGGGGGGGGGGGCATAATATAGGGGTATTTATGTCTTTAGCAACACAAGGGGACTAATTTCTAGACTCAGATATAAGAAAGACCTATTTTTACAAAATAAAGGTTAAGATTAGGGACTAAATCCTACTTTACCCATATTTCAAATGCATTAAGTAAGATGTTGAAAGCCTTTTGCGTAGGCTTGGAACCAGAAACGAACAGGACATGTTAATCTTCCACAAAATGGTGAGGATTAACTTTTAAGTTAGGTCTAGATCCTTTTTTTCCCCTTTTCTAGTAGGCATTGGTAGTGTGTTGTTTTTTCACATCCTTCTTTTAATTTTTTTTTTATTTTTTATTTTCCGGTGAGTTTATGACTTCTTTTTTTTCACATCCTTCTTTAATATTTTTTTTTTCTTTTCCGGTGAGTCTATGACTTCTCCTGTGATTAACTTCTATTTTAGCTTGAGAGTGATTTTATGACTTCTCCCTTTTTTCCCCTCTACATAGCTCTGAAAATTTTATAGCTTTATTGTTTGACATTACAAGTATGTTCAGTTTGTTTTGATGTAAAATATTTTTCGGAAAATGCTTTTATGTACAAATTACAAGGTGACAATATTTTTCAAAAAACGTTTTACATCAAACAAACGGAGAGTAAATGGGACTTTGGCTTGCTCATTTACTTGGGTGTTCCATTTTAATCTCTTGGCTTTTATTTCAAAGCATAATAATGCTATGGTTCCCAAAATTTGTAGTCATACATTCAAGGTTGGTGACACCCATTGATTTTTGTTAAAAGCTGTTGAATGTGACTCCACTTTCACATGTGTTGGGAATCAAATTCAGAATACAAATTTGGGAATTATAGTATTTCTCTTTTAAAAAAAACCCATAGACAGTCAACTCCACCACAATGGTCATCTATAGGCACATGCCACCAGGATTATAAATTTGTTGGTGACAATTGGAAAATTGGAAACGAAGTAGATGAGCAAAAGAGAATTAACCGTTGTTGTCAATTGATAAAGGCTTCACCATGGCATTCAATGAACAATGATCAACGTCATAGTATGTGATGACCCGCTCGGAAAAGGTTGTCCCAAGCATTGTCCTTAGCCGAAATGGTATAACTGGCAAAACATTTGAGAACTAATTTGGATTCAAAATTTGGAAAGCATAACATTATTAATGTCTTTTGTTAATGTTGACAATGTAGGGCAACATTAGATTTGGTCTCGACGTGTTTTTTTTTTTTTTCCCTTCAAGTGCTACATATATTTCAAACTCCATTTTCTCAATTGGAAGTACATTGATTTGGATAAGACTCTCTTTAAATTTCAGCCGTGATTATTCACATTGCAATCTTTTCTATTAATTTTTGATTGAAATTAGGAAATCCAACATCCTCTGTCTCCTCTAATGGGTCCCGTGTTTGTTATTTGGATGTGATTTTCTCTCTTCTCAAATTTTCTAAATTGAATTCCAAATTTGGTATGTGGTACTACTTATAAAGTATTTGAAAACCAAATTTGGAAGCACAGTATTACTCAAAAGTAGCTCCATGGTGGAGAACTGGAGATTTCATTTGGAGAAATCCCTTTGAGCTCCAAAATGGAACTTTAGCTCTCTAAAGTAATTAAAATTTTGGGTAAACTACACTTTTCACCCTTCAACTTTGCACTCATCAAACTCAACGGATTAAAATTGAGAAAATTTTCATTATAGGAATTCCAAATGTTTGTATTGGATCAAAGTTGAAGTTGTATAAAAATGTGGGGACTAAATTGAGAAAATAGAAAAATATTAGAACTATACGGCCACAAAGTTGAAGGGTGAAAAGTGTAATTGACCCTAAAAAGTAAGAATAGAGAGTGACTTAATGATGCTCACACGTCAGACCTCTAATCCTTATTTTAAAAAATAAAAAACAAAAAATACAAAAAAGAAGAAGAGCACTTTAACATAACACTTGAATATATAGAACACGTAACCGATTCCTAACTTTCCAAACAGCTCCTTAAAATTCTTATTCCAGGACTTACATGCTTGATAGAAGTGCAGTTCAATTTTTAATGCACAGGACTTACATGCTTGATAGAAGTGCAGTTCAATTTTTAATGCACAGAAAATACATTTTGTTCTATACATCTAAGCTACTAAATTGAGAGATGCCAAACAGAAGTTGCAATACATGAAAAATGTTCTCCACCTGATCTCGTTGATCAACTAAAGAGAGCCAAGTATTCCCAGTCTCTCCTAAATTCAAGAATTCAAATTCACAAATCACCAAAATAAAGAGCATGTAGGAGACCTTCGTCCAGCTAAAATAGTCACCACCGAATGTGAGCTGTTTGTCTGCCTTCTTTTGTATCAAAAGCGATTGTTGTGTCTGCACCATTCTTCTGGTCATCATCATTGTCATTAACAATTGACATACTCATCATTTTCATTAGCGTACTTGGGAAATCCGTCAACCATTTGTTCATCAGCATAATTATTGCTACATCCTACAAGTTGACTAGCTTCAATTCGTTCTTGTTCTGTTTTCGACAAAGACAAGAGAATATTCTTTGCTTTCTGATCAGGAGGAACCCCACTAGATTCCATCTCTTTGAACCAAACTACGGCACTGTCAAAATCCATGTTCTTACCATATGCATCCATGATTGTTGTGAAGATTGTCTGATTCGCTTTAATACCACAAACCCTCATTTCTTCATATTTCCCCATCATCTTCTCAAGATCATTTGTCTTCGAGTACCCTTTTATTAGTGTCCCATAAGTCACAACATTTGGTTCAAATCCATCTTGTTTTACTCTTCTGAAGAATTTCTCAGCACCATCCATGTCAGATGCATTCACGTAAGCTGATAGCATAGTTGTGTAGGAGCAGAGATCTGGCGTACATCTGCAGAAAACAGACAAAAAAAATTAATTAAAAAATTGAATTATTTCAATCAAACCTTTTTATGTACTAAGGCAAGATGAACACATTAAACAAATATGCAGAGCATGCAATGATCGGGAAGTGGGGGACACGACACGAATGCATTATATTTTGCGACAAAATTGTGACCGAGAGGGAAGAACATTTTTTGTCTCAGGGAGGCAGAATTATGGCAATCAGAAGCATTTCCTAATGAAGTCACTGTAGAGTGACTTGTGCTTGGTGTTCAAGTTGTGTCATCTGTCTCTTGATTAAAATCAATTTTAATTCATCAAATTACCTATCCTCACTCGGGCGATTAATCTAGCGACCCTTCCACCATCAAAGGATTATTACTGCTTCCATTCGTAAAGCACATTTTACCTTTTGGTGAGTGGTGGTTCTACAGATGCGGAGTGCTGGGAGGGATAGACTGTAACGACCCATCTCCCATTCTAGCAACAATATTGTCCGCTTTAGGCCTAAACATGAAAGAACTTCACAGTTAAGCGTGCTGCTGCCAGAGCAGTACCAGGGATGGGTGACCCCCTGGGAAGGTCTTTGTGTTTAGGCCTAAAGCGGACAATATTGTTGCTAGAAGGGGAGATGTTAAGGAGGGTGGATTATGATAACCAAGAGCCAATACTCCTGAGGCAGGATGGCCAAGATGGATGAGGTGAGGTCGGGTGTGGGGGCTTGTCTCACATCACCTGGGGTGAAGTTCCTGGACTAGTTTATAAAGATCAATCGCCCCTCTATACGTAACAAGGCCTTTTAAAACCGTGAGGGAGCTAAACACGAAAGAACTCCACAGTTAAGCGTGCTGCTGCCAGAGCAGTACCAGGGATGGGTGACCCCCTGGGAAGTTCTTTGTGTTTAGGCCCAAAGCGGACAATATTGTTGCTAGAAGGGGGAGGTGGGTCGTTACAAATGGTATCAGAGCGGAAACCCAGCCGGAAGTGTGGGGGCAGATCCCACACGAGGACGTGTGACCCTTAAAGAGGGTGGATTATGATAACCAAGACCCAATACTCCTGAGGCAGGATGGCCAAGATGGATGAGGTGAGGTCGGGTGTGGGGACTTGTCCCACGTCGCCTGGGGTGAAGTTCCTGGACTAGTTTATAAGGATTAATCGCCCCTCTATATGCAACAAGGCCTCCTTGCCCGAGTGGTGAAGGAACAAAACCTTGAGGGCAAGCGCCAGTATTCGAAACCTGGTAGGCACCCAAAGAGGACAATATTGGAGAGGGGTAGGCTGCGTAAGCTCTGATACCTTAACAAGGCCTCCTTTCCTGAGTGGTGAAGGAACAAAACCTTGAGGGCAGGCGCCAGTGTTCAAAACCTGGTAGGCACCAGAGAGGACAATATTGGAGAGGGGTAGGCTGCGTAAGCTCTGATACCTTAACAAGGCCTCCTTGCCCGAGTGGTGAAGGAACAAAACCTTGAGGGCAGGCGCCAGTGTTCGAAACCTGGTAGGCACCCAAAGAGGACAATATTGGAGAGGGGTAGGCTGCGCAAGCTCTGATACCTTAACAAGGCCTCCTTGCCCGAGTGGTGAAGGAACAAAACCTTGAGGGCAGGTGCCAGTGTTCGAAACCTGGTAGGCACCCAAAGAGGACAATATTGGAGAGGGGTAGGCTGCGCAAGCTCTGATACCTTAACAAGGCCTCCTTGCCCGAGTGGTGAAGGAACAAAACCTTGAGGGCAGGCGCCAGTGTTCGAAACCTGGTAGGCACCCAAAGAGGACAATATTGGAGAGGGGTAGGCTGCGCAAACTCTGATACCTTAACAAGGCCTTTTAAAACCGTGAGGAAGCTAAACATGAAAGAACTTCACAATTAAGCGTGCTGCTGCCAGAGCAGTGCCAGGGATGGGTGACCCCCTAGGAAGTTCTTTGTGTTTAGGCCCAAAGCGGACAATATTGTTGCTAGATGGGGAGGTGGGTCGTTACATAGACTGAATGCACTCCAAACATTTTACATAAATTTCACAAAGTGGTTGCTCTCAAAGTCAAATTCACATTCTCACAAATGGCAACATGAGCCTCAACCTTTTGCACCTCCAAGTCCCCTTCTCATTTTCTTCTATATATATTTAAGGGTAAATTGAGCTAACACCCCCGCTCAACTATGACTCTTTTTCAAATATCCACCTAAACTATACAACTCAACAAACTAACCCCCTCAACTATTGCATTTTTTCACTAACATCCCTTCGATTAGGTTGTCGTCCAAAAAAATTTACTTTTGTATCATGCTACACGTGATTTTAAAGTGTTAAAAACATGATATCTTTGCCTCTCCTTTCAGTCGTTGAAAATTTTAGAACAAAATTGCCTAAAATTTGTATGCAATAACTGGCAATTATGTGTACAACAAAGGATAAATTTGGCCTAAAATTTCCAACATCTCAAAGAATGGATAAATAAATATCATGTTATTATTTTTGTACCATACGTTGCTCACATTATACAAAAACGTTAGTTTGTTGACGGAATTCAACGGAAGGGGTGTTAGTGAAAAAATGAAATAGTTGAGGGGCGTTAGTTTGTCGAGTTTTATAGTTTAGAGGGATATTTGAAAAAGAGTCATAGTTGAGGGGGGTGTTACTGTAATTTTCCTGATACTCAATCCAAATTTCTGTTAAAAGGAATTTTAGGGGGCACCTAGGAAGCACCTATGCCGACCGGTGTGGGTTTTTTTTTTTTTTGTGAATTAAGACAATAACATGCATAAAGGCCACATAAGCAACACTAGTCTTTTGACATGTAATCTAACTCCCACCATGCTTAAAATGACCCCAAAGTTATAAAAGTATGTTGAGACCATGCTTTTTGGAAGGAAAAAAAAAACACCATGCCACACGAGTAGATCCAGGCCAGTACCAATGTGGCGCGCATCCAGTGTAGGTTTTTCAGCCTTTAAAAAGAATTTGTGCTTCCTTTGGGGCCACCATTTGGTGCAATGTGTAAAGCTCGGGTTAATAAGGAAAGGCAGGTATGAGGTTAAGAGAACACAAGAGGATGTTTTTGCTTTATATAATAAAATAGATGAGAATCTCTTTAAAAAATAAAAGAAGCATAAGGTCCACAGGCTCTCTTTGGAATCACTTCTCAAATGCACCTTGGGCCCAAACATGTTGCATTAATCTATTTGGATAATTTTAAGAGCCACTTTATACCCCAAAAGCACATTTTAGTTGAAGCAGAATCCAAAGGGTGCTTCAACCCAAACGTGATGCACGAGTGAATGATTTATTTAATTTTTTTATTTTTAAAATATGCTCCCATGGTGCCCTTTAGATTTGCTTCGACTTAAATGCAAAAGTCCTAGCCATTTCAAACGACCCATAGACAAAATCCATTGTTTGGTAAACACTGGCTTTATATAATTTTTTTCATGAAATGCCCCAAGCAAACTAAAATATACATAAGAAGTCTATAGAGTATTAAAAAAAAAAGAAGAAACAAAATGCAAAAAAGAGGAGGTTTGGGACGCAAAAGAACCAGTTCAGTGGTACTATGTGAATCGGTGCACTAAACTCGAACGTTGGTTAAAGGCCCTTTACTTACACTAGGGTCCTTGTCGAATCCAAATCTCTCTTAAAACAGATTGTCTGTTGGTCGGTGCTCTAAACTCGAACGTTGGTTAAAGGCCCTTTACTTGCACTAGGGTCCTTGTCTAATCCAAATCTCTCTTAAAACAGATTGTCTGTTAAACCAACATAAGCCTGGTTCTCATAAAAACCAAACAAAAAATCAGACTGGGATCGAACCGGATCCTATTATAAGCATTCTCAGACAAGCCCTGAGGGTTATTGTTTGGTCAAATTGAATTCGCTTATGTCGTGTAAGAAACAACAAGGGAATCTGGGCTCTATATGTGTAGGTACTCGTCTTACCTTGCCAATTATGTCACGCCACATGTCCATTTCCCTTCCATGGGATTTTACTAACAAAGTTGTTTAATTTGTAAGAATGACATGAAGGTCGCGCAGATCTCTATTTTACCACAGTAGTTCTCTTATGAGAATTGGGTAACTCAACCATTTTGAGAAGGTTCCACGCTGCTCACGGTAAAGATAAGACTTTGTGGGGGGGGGGGGGGGGGGGGGGGGGGGGGCAAAGCCATCCCTAGCTTTCATGTGTCAGGTTTCTGGGATTCTTGGTGTTGAAGCTTGATATACATTGCTGGGCGCATTCTCTAACAGCTTAAGCATTTGGAGTAACTTGTAACTAAACATGGTATCATAGCCTTGTTTGTGGGAGGTCTTAAGTTCGACTCTCCATCCTCGCGTTGGTGTGCATATTTGCACTTTGTTATTTGTCTCCACTAGGATGGAGTTTAGTTTGTTGGCTCTCCACGTCACAAACGAGGTCGCACGTGAGGGAGGATGTTGAAGCATGGTATTGTTTACACCCTAATTTGGATTTGCCCAAAGCACATGACAATCACGTGGCTTGATCATAAGAGCAGGTAAGAAGATGAACAGGTGATAAGGCCGATGACGAAGGAAAGTGATATCAGAAATAGTTGCGGATAAAGATGGTACATTCAATAAGAGAATATCGGTGTCAAGACCGAGGATAAGATGATACATGGTTCTCAAGGTAATACCTCGGCTTTAACTAGAAATGCCTGGGCCACAACAGCCATAACATCGGTCAAATCAGACCGATGTCCAAGCAATCAAGGCGATAAAAGGTTGATTCATCCCAACTTATTATCGGTGTTGAAACAGAAAAGGATAATAGGTTCTAATGGATATATCAGTCTTGATAAGTCAGGCCGATATAGAAGGGAGAAGCGATAGACACGATATACTTTGACCTCAGTTGATAAGGCCAATGACTACCCTTGCAGATCCTGCAGTGGTTAGACCGTAGGATGATAGCTAACAGCAGCAAAGCAGGAGAATGTAATATCGGGCTTGGGAAAGGGTAAAGGCAATCTTTGGAATAATTAAAGTCAGACGACATCGGTTGAACGAGACCGATGAATAGTAGACTTCTTACTGAGTGGGAGGCCGACTTCCATCAACCAGCAAAAATTAAGCTACTCAAAGAAGGATGAAATCGGTCACCTGGGATTTACCCACAAGTCTGTCAGGCAGTTAGCTGAAATAAGAACGTGTGCTTTAGAAGATGCTGAGCTAGAAAGAAGGCAGTTACACAAAACAGGAACGTGGCAGAAGAAGGATAATTAACAGATCATGGATAATCGTGGGGTAAAGACATGGGTGCAGTAACTTGTTCATGCCTGGAAATCAGGAACCACCACCCACTAACCCCACTAACTTGAACAGTTCCTCTCTCTCAAAGTCTATAAATAGGGCAGGATGTACAACATTTGAAAGGGGCTAACACACACGCCACTTCTGCTCTAAGCAGACTGTAGTTTCTCCTCATAACAATTCTACTTTTGTTCTTGAGTGATTTTGAGTGATTTGTGAGTTCTCATTGTTCTTTGAGTGTTCGTAATAATTACTTTTCTTTCAATCAATGGAGAAGATGATGATGGTGGAGGTATTCTGAAACTCTAAATTAATTCCCTTTTCTTTCCGTTATTTGTATTTACTTGCATCAGAGTAGAGTAAAAACCTGTATTTTGTTAATATTTTAACAAATCGCCCAACATAGAAGTCAGATTGAGTTCACAACTCTTCTTGAGTCCACACGGACTCTGGCACGCCCGACGCACACCACACCAGAATTTATTGTAAACAGGTATACATCGTTGGGCGCATTCTCTAACAGCTTAAGCTTTTGGAGTAACTGGTAACTTAACGCTCGGAATTATGTCGTTTGAATGGCTTAGGGGAGATGATCGCCAAGGTTTGGTCACGAAGATTATTTTCCGCAAGGTAATTGGTCTGGCTAAAAGTGTTTGATTCTTCTTTCATTCTTTTAATTCTGTTATGAAAGAAATATTCTTCACATAGCCTAAGGTCGACGCACGGATAGGCTAAGTCAAAAGAACGATTTCCGGGACGTCCTTTCGTCTCATGCTCGTCGCGTAGCTCGATGGCTACAATAGGAACAGTCTTCTCCTGACACGGACAAGATGGATCATTAGCATTCTCCTAAAATTTTGTGCATTTGTGAGCTCAATTTGGATATGTTTATGAGAATTGTGCTCATCATTATCTCACAATCTTTTTGGGAGATTCTAGTCCCATTCCTTTTCTAATTTGCTTTTCCTTACACTTAGACCCACTTTTTTTGTAAATCCTCTTCTAGGATGGGAAAACGCCAAGCGAAGTAATTTCGTGATCGAGATCTGCAAAAGTAAAGACTTTGTATATTGAAAAAAAATAAAAGAGAATACAATAGGCAAAAATATATAGGCTTAACTAACGAAACGAATTCTACATTGAACCGATGTAGGACACTATATACATATTATTACATAGATACAAGACTATCCTTTAACACTCCCCTTAAGCTGGAGCATACATATCATATGCACCAAACTTGTTACAAATATATTTAACCCGAGTCCCAACTAAGGCTTTTGTAAACAAATCTGCTAACAGGTCCGCGGACTTCACGTGCACTGTTTGGATTACTTGCTCTAGAAGCTTTTCCTGAACAAAATGACAATCAACCTCGAAGTGTTTTGTTCTTTCGTGAAATACCGGATTAGAAGCAATATGAACGGCAGCTTGGTTGTCACAAGTAAATTCATAGGACCAGATTGGGTGAACCCAAGCTCTTCTAGTAAATGCTTCATCCACACTAACTCACACGTAGTGTGTGCCATAGCCCTATATTCTGACTCAACACTTGACCTAGCAACAATAGTCTGCTTCTTACTTTTCCATGACACAAGATTACCTACAACTAAAATACAGTATCCTGTGGTGGATCTCCTATCACCAGGGGATCCAGCCCAATCAGCATCACTGTAGCTCTCAACCCGTATATAACCATGATCCTGATACAATATACCACGACCTGGAGCTCCTTTGAGATACCTCAAAATCCGTACCACTGCATCCCAATGTGTGGTTTGAGGAGAACTCATGAACTAGCTAATTACACTTACCGTGAAGGCAATGTCAGGTCTAGTAACAGTGAGATAATTAAGTTTGCCAACCACCCATCTATACTGTTCAGGATCCTCGAATAACTCTCATTGATCTGATAATAATTTGGTGTAAGGATCCAAAGGAGAATCCACAGGCCTGGATTCTAACATCCCTGCCTCTGTCACGAGATCAAGAACGTACTTCCTTTGTGATAAGCAAATCCGTTCACTTGATCTAACAACCTCAATACCCAAAATATATCTATGTTGTTCGAGGTCCTTGGTTTGAAATTTATTCTGCAGAAATAACTTCAACTCCAGAATACCCTTGGAGTCATCTCCAGTTATAACAATATCATAAACGTAGACAATCAACAAGATTTTACCTACTATAGTATGGCGATAGAAGACTGCATGATCAACACCACATCTTTGGAGTCCAAATTCAGCAACTACATCACTGAATCTACCAAACCAGGTACGAGGAGACTGTTTTAGACCATACAAAGACTTTCTCAACCTACAAACCATATTCAACTTCCCTGAGCAACAAACCCAGGTGGTAGCTCCATATACACTTCTTCCAATAAAGTGCCATTGAGAAATGCATTCTTGACATCCAGCTGATGTAAGGGCCAGTGAAACGTGGCAGCAAGGGAGATGAAGAGATGAACCGAAGTAATCTTAGCCACAAGAGAGAACGTCTCGGAATAGTCAAGGCCATAAACTTGGGTGTAGCCCTTGGCAACAAGGCGGGCTTTCAAGCGATCTAACATGCCATCAGGATGCACTTCAACAGTGTAAACCCAACGGCATCCCACAACAGTCTTTCCCTAGGGAAGAGGAACTAAGTCCCAACTACCAGTATCCCGTAAGACAGAAATTTCATCCTCCATGGCCTGTCTCCATCCTAGATGGGTAACCACCTCTGCAACAGTCTAAGGAACAGACACAGAAGACAAAGAAGCAACAAACGAAGAGAAAACAGGAGACAAATGATCATAAGAGACAAAATTCAAAATAGGATGAGAAGTACAAGAACGCTTACCCTTCCGGAGAGCAATTGGAAGGTCAGATTCGGGTGGAGGCGGATTTGAAGACGCGGAGGCAGTTGGCAGAACAGCGGAATCCGGAATGGTTTCAACAATCGGACGACGACGAGTGTATGTTTGCAGGTTAGGGCAATCTACGAGGGATGAAATCTCTGGAGTGGGAAGAACAGGAGATGCCGGAGGAATAGAAAGAGCAAACAGGAGCAGACCTAACCCAAAAACTTACAAAAAAAAAATGGCTCGCCAGAGGTTCGTCAAGGGTCGCCGGAGTCTGGGACTGTTCGCCGGAGGGTCGCCGAAGGGTGGGTTGGTGGCTGGTGGCTAGGGTTTGGTTATAGGAGGCAGCGGCTATGGTGTTTGTGTTAGGGGCTGCTGCTGTGATTAGGTTTTGAAAGAGAAAGGAAAACACTCTCAATCAAACACTCAGATTTCTCACAGAAATTCAGCGACGAAGAACTAACTCTCGATCCTAACTTCGGATCGGCTAAAAAATGAGCGAACCCAAGATTGGTTGCTCTGATACCATGTAAAAGTAAAGACTTTGTATATTGAAATGAATAAAGGAGAATACAAGAGGCTAAAATATATAGACTTAACTAACTAAACTAATTCTACATTTAACTGATGTGGAACACTATATACATATTATTACATAGATACAAGACTACCCCTTAACAAGATCAAGCAACGAGGGAAAAGGCACAATGCTTGAGGAGCCCGAATGCTTTTGATTACAACTCCCTAGTGGGAGGATGACATACTGCTTATTACTGTCTAGAGGATGACCCATACATCTACAAATCCGCAGAACAAGTCATGGAAGAGCCGATCCCCAAGCCCAGGGATGCCCCAAAATGCTTGCAGGATGGACCACGGTAAAAAAGGACAAAAGCTGGAGAGACAGGTAAATTGGTATTTTAATTGTGTTATCTTTTATTTCTTTCCTTTTCTAGTATTTCCTTTCTTGCTATTTCCTTTTCTTTGGATCTTTAGGTTGTATATAAACAGAGTTCTGTTGCAATGAATGATAAGAAACAATTATACCAATTCTTGGTTTCTTCTAATTTATTGGTAAAAAGAGGAGGATGGCGAAAAGTAACAAATAAGATTTACCCTGGACCTCTTTTATATTTGACAAATGACGATTGACAAGTATTCGCCTCTTTGGCTCCAGCAGTAAAATGTTGACTAGGCTCTACAAGGTTGGTTTGCAAGTAGTACTTCTGTAGTAAGTAAGCTCATGCCAAGGGCATATTGTAGGTACTTGTTTTACCTTGCCCATTATGTTACGCCACTTGTCCATTCCCTTTCCATGGGATTTTACTTACAAAGTTGTTTAATTTCTTAGAATGGCAAGAAGGCTGCAATGATCTTTATTTTACCCTGGTAGTTCCCTTAAGTGAATTGGGTTACTCACTCATGTAGAGAAGGCTCAACGCTTCTCACGGTGCAGATAGACTTGGTGGGGGACAAAGTCTTGGTAATCAGTATCATTCAACCACGACAATGCCATCTCTAGCTTTGGTGTCTTCAAGATACTGGGATTCTCAGGATTATGTGGTTTGGATGGTTTATGGGGAAGCATCACCAAGGTTGATCGCAAAGGTTATTTTCCGCAAGGCTAACCTCCTTGATCTGACTAGAAAGGGTTTGATTCTTCTTAAATTCGTTCAAATCTGTTATGAAAGAAATATTCTTTATATTGGCTAAGCTCAACACGTGAACAGTTCACGTCCAAACACGATTCCAAGTATGACCTTTCGTCCCAATGGCTAGGATGCAGACAAAACAAATCATCAGACATTCTCTTCTCCTAAAATTTTGTGCCTTTGTGAGCTCACTTTGGATATTCTCTTGAGAATTGGGCTCATTATTACAGCAGTCTTTTCGCAAGACTCAGGGTGCCCTACTCCTTTTTTGGCTTGCTTTTCCTTGCACCTGACCCACTTCTCCTCGGAATTCTTTCGTTGCCTTTCGCGATATTTCTACTCCATGACAAACTTACCTTAACTCTTCGGTAGCCACACACACAATACGATTGTCCGATCAAATTAAAATATATATATATATATATATAACATTCCACAAACTAAGAATAAACTGTAGAATTTGGGTTCAATTCTTAAAATAGTCACATCGTGAAAATATTGTCCAAAATTTACATATTTTTTTGGCCTGCTAGCGGCGCCTTTCGTTGATAATACATAAATTCGTAGTATTTTGACTCTTATCAATTGAGAAATTTGTAAAAAATGGAATTTCATTGATATCCCTGCGTAAGTGGGAATTTCATTGATATTGGCCCCTCCTTCATAGATTGAGAAGCTAGAACTCGAAGCAATATGAAAGATGAGTGCCATTACAAAGAAGACTAGGGCACAATACCTAAATTGCCTAGATTAATATATCAGTAGATAGTAAAAGGACAAAACTTGTGGACTACATGCCACTAATTAGCAATTAATCTTCGGGATAATGAAAAAAACAAAGCTATGACAAGAAAATGGATAAGAGTCAAGGTATAAAGAGCCTGTTTGTCTATGCTTATGCTTATACGATTTTGATCGTGATTGGTAGAACTGCTTAAAAGTAGAACTACTTATTATGGCTTAGTTGTTTGGTTGTATGTTGTGGAATTGATTAAAATAGAGAGAATCTTGAAAAGTAACCCCCCACTTGCTTATTGCCCAACTGCTTTTTTTTTACTAGATCTGCTTATTTTTTTGTTGTAACAAACAGATCAAAAAGCAGTTTGGGCCACTAAAACTGCTTAAAATGGAAGAATAAGCAATAACAAACAGGCACAAAACAGAGAAAAGACATTCATCTCCATCTTTACATAAAAACATATTCAAAGTACAGCGCACTCGCTATTAGGCAAGGACATGTCACCTGTCTCTTCTCATGCTTTTAAAGACAGTCCGAGCTTGCTCCACCATTCCCGATATTGCAAATGCATCAAGTAAGATGTTGTAAGCCTTTTGCGTAGGCCTGGAACCAGAAACGAACAGGATAGGTTAATCTTCCACAAAATGGTGAGGATTAACTTTTAAGCTTTTCAGAAGCATGTGGCAATTATCATGTTGAGTAGTTAGCCATGCAAAGACCAATGAGAAATTAAATAGAAATGATCCTAAAGCAAGAAAAACGATGTTCATCTAACACAAAATATAACTCCCTTCGTCCCAAAATAAGTGTCCACATTTCCTTTTTTGGATGTCCCAAAATAAGTGTCCACTTTCCTAAATTGGTATATAATTTTTACTTGCTTTCCAAAACTATCCTTATAATAAAGACAAAATGGCATTTATGTGTGGTCCCAAAATAAGCAAAAAGACAAACACCCATCACATCCAAGGGTAAAATTGTAAAGTGACGCTTTAATGAACCAAAAAAATTAATATAATACAACTTTCTTAAACAATGTGCAAAATGAAAGTGGACACTTATTTTGTGGCAGAGGGAGTAATAAATAGAGATTACAACCACTCCCAACCTTGACCGAGGAACATTAATTGAGCCCCCGTCCTAACCGATGACTTCTATCGGGGTTAAGACTAGCTTCGGGGGTTTACAACCACTCTCAATCTTGACCGAGGAACATTAATTGAGCCCCCGTCCTGACCGATGACTTCTATCGGGGTTAAGACTAGCTTCGGGGGTTTTCAACCTAGTTACGTTCAGATGTCCTTAAACAATGTTTAGATCCTCTAACAAAGAAGACTATGACAGGATCAGCAAAAGAAATATGCCAATTTGGTTTGAGGACAGTACATTCGTATTACCGAAACTCTGAGAGATGAGAAAAGAAATATGCCAATTTGGTTTGAGCACAGTATATTCGTATTACCGAGACTCTGAGAGATGAGAAAGAGAGAGCTACATTCCAATTCTTGGTAATGAATGATGATTAAAGTCTGTTGTTAATATTGCATATTTTGTATTATTTAAGTACAAGTATGATCTTAGGGATAGGATAGCATGATCAAAGGATGGGTCTTTCCATGGAAACCTCCACGTACAATCGTCGTTTTTTAATGGCTTTTCCATTTGGTAACTATTAGGACTTTATTGCTTCGATTTGATTTTTTTTTTTTTTTGGTATAAATTCAAGCTCCCTCCTTTTGAGATGAATACACAAAATATATTCTCTCTCAATTTCTTTAACATAGTATCGGAGCAGAGACTTTGACCCAAACCTT
This sequence comes from Hydrangea macrophylla, assembly GCA_033977485.1. Lineage (NCBI taxonomy): Eukaryota > Viridiplantae > Streptophyta > Magnoliopsida > Cornales > Hydrangeaceae > Hydrangea > Hydrangea macrophylla. Next base: position 1,847,129 of record CM066990.1, on the reverse strand, counting down.
GTTTTCCTCTGTCTCACATTTTGCAACCCTCTGGAAGAGCCATAGTTCTCGTCCCTCGCTACTCTCTCTTTCGATCTGCTCCTTGCATAACAAAAAGCACATAACACCTTCGCCAGGCCCATTCGAGCCCCACCAGACCTTGCTGGACCACCATCGACTCTCATCGGACCTACCTAAAGCCTCGCCGGAGCCTTGCAATTCTCGCGGGAGCATTCCCTGTTCACAAACCCTTGCTCTGTGACCCTCCCTCTTTGTTGAACCTTCGTTTTGAGGTTTGCAACCCTTGTTATTTTTAAATTTTTTTTTTGCTTTTTGCACGTTTTGGTTTGAGATATGACCCATTAAACTTTAAATGATACCAATCTGACCCAGTAAGCTTTAAGTCCTTAGCATATCTTTACGAATACCCATATCTCCTAACTATATCTTCTTTTACGTATATAAATTTCAAAGCATACCTAGTTCTTTCTCATATTTGCATAAATAATTCCAGCCCTTTCAAGAAGCCCCATAAAACTTTCTGAAATTTCAGCACCACCCCAAATCCTTTTAGATTTCGGAATAATCATATAATTTTCAAAAAAAAGGCAGAAAGGCCCCCAATTTCATTTTTTTCCTAAAAAAATTCAAAGCTTTCCCAACCTATTTTCTCTTACCATGGTGACAAATCCGACCCCAAGGGTCCTCTATTTTTCGGATCTATGATGAGTACCAAACTGAAAGGTTCTAACTACCTTCAATGGTCTCGTGATGTCACTGTTTTTTTAAAGGCACGTGGCAAAGCCTCTTACCTCACGGCAACAAAACCTTCTAACGCAACCAAAGTTGCTTTATGGAAGCAAGAAGACGCGCCGATCATGACTTAGTTATGGAGTAGTTTGGAGCCAGAGGTTTTCAACAATGTTTCTTGTCTTGAAACCTCGTAAGATATTTGGGACACCCTTCAAGAGTTATATTCCTCTGAGCAAAATCTCTCACAGATTTATCAGCTCTACTAGGACATCTTTTCTCTTCAACAAGGGGATCGCTCAATTGAAGAATATTGTTTTGTCCTCAAGGGTATGTGGGACAATCTATAGAATAAATCAGGATGGTTTATGTGACAGGTATAAGTCTCTTATAAACAATGGAGGGCTGAGATTAACTCTTGGCTTGACCAATAGTTTCATCCGACTGTCCAGAATTGCAAAAGTTTTGAATTTTGAATTTCACTCCCTCTGTCACACGCGTATCAGTCTCTCTCTCACTTTGTCAGTCATTATCTCATCTCTCTCTCTTCACCACTCCCTCGCCTCTCTTTCTCTCGATTGCCTCTCCGCACCACCTCCATCCACACTGACTGTCGTGGACCACCACCAACCACCGCCGTCCATTGCCGCTCAGCAGCACACCCAAGGTACACTCTATCTCTCTATTCTCTCTTTCCTGCCAAAGCGCACACAACCACCAACACGCGTAAGGTCTGTGCCTAATTAGCCCTAATCAGCCCCTAACAACCCCATCAACAGATTCAACACCACCACCACCCACCCCAATCAGCCCCTTCTCCAAAACCCTTCAATCCTTCTTCTTTGAAACCCTCCAACCCTCAACCCTAATCAGATCCCAACATGCCGACCACCGCCACCGTTGATGGTCACCACCACCTCCTGACACCCTTAGTCCCAAAATAACCCCTAATCAGCCCCTAATTGGCTTGGCTGAATAGAAGCCTTCTGTTGTCTTCATTGCAAAAGATTTTTAGGTGGGTGTCAAGCCTTCATTTTTCTTCACCTAAGCCTTAAACAAACTAATCATTGTTGTACTATTTTGATTTTATATTTCTGCTTTTAAGATTTAGGTTATGAAATATCTGAATTATATTTTTGAACCTGTTTTAATATACCATCACAGAGAATACCATTGTCTTACCAAACAGGTGTCTGGCTCTGTGAGTTAGTACCAATCCCTCTCGTTTAAAACTATTTGTTTCTCAGTTCTGTTGTCTGATGGCGTTTAGGTATTATGTGAAACGTAGGTTTAGTAATCAGTACAAAGGGACCATTGGAGCTGATTTTTTGACAGAAGTTCTGTTTGAAGATAGGTTATTCCATTGCAGGAAAGGACTCTAAGTTCATCGTTGGGTTCTCATATCTATCTTTTCTGCTTATCTATCCTTTATCCAGCTCCTTAGTAACTCTTTCCCAATTTTCCTAGCTCATATTTTTATGTCATGAGTGTGTAAAATATCAAGTTTTTGTGCTTTGGAAATTGAGTTCACATTGATAAACATTGGTTGGCCCGTTTACGTGTCTCAGATTTGTGTCTCTTATCTATTTTCCTGTTAGTATGTGTCTCTAATTTGTCAATATCATTTATCAATATCAGCTTTAGTGCTTTAAAAGCATCTCATTGATGTGCTGCACTTTAAGGCCACTGATTTTTCTCACACCTTTTTAGACAGTTGTCAACAGAGGGGAATTTGGTGTTTTGGGACCAAAGGATGATTGTTCGACCCAAATGCCTGGCATGGTACCTTTTCAGTTGATGATGTACTTTTTTTTCGCTAAGCCGACGATGAGGTACTTATTTAATATGTAGAGATAAATTAGTCCATCGTTGTGGATTTTTTTTTACGTTAAATGCTTGATAAAAATATGATAGTTAAGGGTCACAAACTTAGATATACAATTGATTTCGACAAATTTGGCAGTGTTTTGGAGTCTGTCATCTGTCCTCAATGAAGCAAAAAAAGAAAAATAGAAGCTTTGGGCGGCCACTGAGAGGTTGCCTCAGCAAGTTGAACACCACCACCACTTACATTGACCTTCAATCCAATGATTATGAAGCACGGACACAGACACACCGACACGGATAGGACACGACACAGGCCCGACAAAGTCCTAAAAAATGCACATCGACACAACAGGAAAAGTGTCTGTGAAGTGTCGTGTCCATACGTCGGACAAGACATGTGACACACTACCTTCTTATAAATGTTGGTGCTTCCTAGCTTCAATCAATGAAGTACTCTACATTTATTTTCTTTCAGGGTGTATTTTTTGGACCTTAGATGGAAAAAAATATTGAACAAATTCCATTGCTAAAATACTGATTGGGTGCATTTTTTCTTGCATGCTCTAAGTTTAGTGCGTGTGTCTCTTAACAGACTCCGTGGCTGGGTGTGACTCAACCTTTTCATTTTGTTCCTTTGTGTAAGAAATATTGTGGGATAATTGGTGCAACCACATACATTGGACCGGGTCCAATGGGCCTTAGGCTTGGAGACCTAGGGCTTCCACGGGTGTGTGCGTATATATATATTGCACACAACTAAAGTGACTCTCTCTAGTTACCCTAGTAGCCGGCCTCTCTCTCTCTTTCTCTGTCTCCCATCTCTCTCATGTTTTCTCTCTCTAGGCCATCACCAACAGCTTCGGGATTTAGCGCATGAATTCAACGGAGATTGCTCTAGTAGTATCTTCTACGATTAAGACGAAGCATAATAGAGTACACGGAAGCTTTGTAGGGGCAGCTGTTCGTGGGTTTCATCGTCGGGCTTGTAACAACGCCGAATATCGATCCGTCGGGCTTTATTCCGCTAGGTAAGACCTAAACCCGACTCGTATGCATGTGTGCATTTTTATCTACATTGGTATAAGAGCCGTAGGTCGTTGATTCACCCATTTTTTAACCCGAAACGAATCTCCCATTAAAGCTCTTGAAGCTTGTACCAAAACTTCATAAAATCGAATTTTCAAGTGGGTCTAATACAAAACTCCAATAGAAGTTCAAAATTTTTATATAGTTGTGTTCCTTTTGATCCCTAGACTCCCCCCATAAAGTTTCATGGGTTGATTATCTCCGTAGAGGGAGAAAATCAAAACCCTCATTTCTGGGCTTGAAAAAAAAATGAGTTTTTTCAGAGACTTTGAGCATGTTTTCCGATATCCGATCCCACTGTTTCTTTCCATAATCCTCATCTGTTCCACGAGGGCTTTCCAACGGTATACGATTCAAAGATATTGGACGAGAAACGAAGCCGTTGTGAGCGCGCGATGTGTCGCGCGCAGCCATTCTGGGTTCCAAGGTTGAAGATGAACCAGGGCTGGGCCTCGCCGAGTCGCACACTGGAGAGTGGAGCCCGCTCGCCAGTCGGCAATGGTCCCACGACCTGTTTTCGGCAAGTGTGGGTCCCCCCCGTCCCCTGGAATTTAATACATTTTGTATTTTCAAAAATATTAACTCAGAATAATTTTTAATTAATAAAACAGTGATTTTTGAGTAAAAATCCACGTTTAATTACTTTAAAAATTCTGAAAATTATTATTTAATTTTTTCAGTGTTATGTCCATTGTGTGGGACCCTAGGACTTATTTTGGAAAATTAATGCAATTGTTTTGAAATTTTAGAGCATAAATAATATGTTATGTACGTGTTTTTTTATTGTTTAAAATATTCAAAACTAAATATTAATTTCTAAAATTAATATGCAGTGTTTTAGTACACTGTTTTGGGACTCTTTAGATAATTTTTTTTGTAAATTATCATGTATTTATGGTATTTTAGAGCATATAATTAATGTTTTATACTAGTGGCATCTGTTTTGTGTCACACCGTCTTTCGTCATGATGAAGATGGACACTCAACCAACAATCAAACAAATGATGAATGGAATCAAGGCTCACCCAGTAATCACAAGCACCAATCTAGTGCAATTGTCCCTTTAATGGACAATTCATTTGGTCGAAAGATGAACCCAAAAAAGGAATAGGAAGGGTTGTGCTCAGACCAACACAATTGCAGAAATTGTCTAGTCTAGGGTAGAAAACAGATATAAAGAAAGGTATATAGGTGATGTGATCAGGCCAGGGTGAAAGAATGAACCAACAAGACTAAAAAAAAAGGTTGCAAAGGGTACAGATGGGTTGTGTGGTGGCTGCGCAAGGTTTAGAGGGCCAGGATTGGTGTTTGTGAAGTGGTTGGGGGGCCTGATAGGTGTCGCCGAAGGGGCTGGTGGTCTGGTGGATGTCGCCGAAGGGGCTGGGTGGCCTGATGGATGTCGGTGAAAGGTCTGGGTGGTCTAGTGGTGTGTGGCGATGGGTCTGGGACCCTGGTGCTGTTCGGCATGGGGCTGGGTGGTGGCGGAAAGAGAAGATGATGAAGGATGAGGTGAGGGATCAAAACCCTAGATCAGGGCAACTCTGATACCATGTTGAATTTGTCAGAAGCTTGGGTTCACAATAGTGAGGCCCTTTCTTTTATTCATTAGAAGAGAAGATAACATAATAATTACATAGAGGTCCCCTGACTTAAGATAAATAAGAAAGATAATAACACAAAAAATAATAACACTCAACAGTATAAACTCACCTGACACCAGCATCAAGCATCTCCTCAAAAACAGCCAATGCTTCTTCTTCCCTTCTAGCTTTTCCATAAGCACTTATGAGTAAAGCATAGCTCACAACATCAGGTTGCAGACCGGCTCTTTGCATCTACACAGTAGGTATTTATTCAGAAGGCTGATGAAATTGCTGCAGGTATTTAATTAAAAGAGAAGGGAAAGAAAAAATGTTTGAAATAGTAGAAATAGAGACAATAGATAGTTAAGAAATGAGTGCTCAATTAGGAAGCACGGTTGCGGGTGCAGTGATTCGGATGCCGGGATACGGGTACCGGGGATTCATCAATTTTCCAAAAATCCAGGATGCGGGTGCGATTGAGTAAATGTATGAAACATCAACCAAAAAAAATGCATAATTTTATAAACTATTCTACAATTACATTGTCTTGATTGTTCTATGTAATTAATACATGAATAACAAACATTAAGGCTACATAAGCAACACTAGCCTTTTTAATTACAATCCAACTCCCATCATTCTTCAATTCACCCCGAAGCGTTTAAATTATGTAAGGGCCCCATTTTCATTAAAAAAATAAAAAAAATTTAAGAAACACCTTGCAGCACCCAAGAAGAATCCACGCAATGTGTGTGCGCATTCTTCAGTCCATTAGAAGAATCCATGCTTCCTTGCTGTTCAAGGACTATCCTTTCACAGTGTCTTACATAGTGAGTCTCTATGTGTACAAGAGTCTAATTTTTCCAATCCCCTAAACTGCAATCATCTACGTCCCAATAACTTTGCTCATATCACCAAGCATGCGAAGAGTATGATGTTATTGGGTTTACGCTGTGAATTGTCGCCTAGTAAGAACTAATAAACCAAGATGCTTGTTTTGCGATCCTACTAAAAATTGGAAATTCTTGTCCCCGTGACAGTCTTCAGCAGACAAACTAGCAAGCTACAATGCTTTGTTTGTCTTGACGTAAAAAATTTTACGGAGGAAAACCTTTTCCATGTAAATCATTCTCATGTAAAATAATTTTTTTTTCCCATATGTTTTCCGGTGTCTGGTTAGAGTTTCTAAAAAGATTTTCTGGAAAACAAGATTATGATCTGCATGACCTTTTTAAAGAGAAAGAATAGTGCTGCTTATGATCTGCAGTATACTCATTACTCTCTCTAAATACACACATATATACATATAATAGATATATATATATATGTATGTATATCATCCTCCTTTCTTCTCAGTTTTCTCATATAAAGCTAGTAATCCACCCAAATAGGTTCATACCTAGGCACACGGATACTTCTAAAAATGTAACGTGTAGCGTATCGTGTCACCCGGACACGACAGTTTGCATACACTTTTTATGCAGTGTCGACGTGCAATTTTTTAGAATTCGTTGTGTCGGCGTGTCAGTGTCGATGTTGTGTCGTGCTTCATAGGTTCATACATATCCAGGTCAACATAGAAATGAACTTAATTGAGGACAAAAAACAGATATTTCCAATCTAGTATAAGCAAACAACCTAAAATGCTATTAGAGTTGAGGACAAAACCGACTTTAAAGCAACAACATTATCATGAACTTCATTGACGAATCAAAGCCAGAGTCTGATCATGTGGTGATAGAGTCGTGAGGGTTGCTTCGACCAAAGCTCTATGCTCGGTAAAATGACTACGGACATGTAAGTCATAGGTCATTTTTCATTGAAAGGATGTAAATATTTTCCGTGCAAAATACTTTCCGTAATTATTAATGCAAACAAACACCGAAAAATTTAAAACATTTTCTGGAAAACATATTACGTCAAAACAAACGAAGCGTAAAGGGAGAATAGAAGAGGGATGGGTGGTTTGATAAGGTGCGTAGGTTGAAGAGGAGATGAATGGGTTCATGCCTTGAGAGCGTGAAACATATATTTTAATTGTTGGTTACTAAGTACGAGTTAAAGTTTGTATCTATGGATGTGACCTTCTTTGAGTCTCAGTCTTACTTCCAGGATTCCCTGAGTTTCCAGTCATCTCTTCAGAGGGAATAAAGGTGTGAGGAAGAGCTTCCTATGTTTGCTCCTGTGACAGTTGTTGAACTCATTGAGAGGGAATAAAGGTGTGAGGAAGAGATTTCTATGTTTGCTCCTGTGACAGTTGTTGAACCCATTGAGCAGGAGAAGGAGGCGGCTTAAACAAACACAAAAGAGGGGTGTGAGGAAGATGCATCGACCTGCTGCCTCCTATTATAGTGCAACTCCTGTAAAAGAGAAAGAGGACTTGGTCTATTCCAAGGGAACATGGAGGAATAAGACCAAGACCAAAGAGACTATTACTCCTAATCTTCCACTGGCATCTCTTCCAACTGATGAAGATCCAAGTAATCCCGATCCACCTATACCTATTGAGTTTAATGATCTTGATGTACCTATTGTTATGCATAAGGGTGTTAGGTCTTGTGCTCAGCATCTTGTCTCTCACTATGTGTTATACTCCCGCTTGTCTCCCTCTAGTAGAGCCTTCATTTCAAAAATTGCTTCTGTATATGTTCCTAACCTTGTTCAGGATGCTATCGCTGATCCCAAGTGAAAACATGTGATGATTAAAGAGATGAAAGCTCTTCATAAGAATAATACGTGGAAATTGACAAAGTTACCCAATGGCAAACGAACTAAGGCGTGCAAGTGGGTCTATACAATGAAGCACAATGCAAATGGCTCTATTGAGAGGTACCAAACTCGCCTCCCCATAAAAAGTATTATCGTAGCTTCCCAATTCTTTTTTCCAGTGAAGCTAGCATAGTGAAGAGGGAGAGAAAATATGTCGGGATGTTGGCCACGGCACTTTTAAGTCAAGTAAGGTGTCCTTTGGAAAGATATTGCTTTGCCCAACCTGCTAGCCTTTTTCCTATCCTTTCTACCATCGGGTTCCAACTATCAATGCTTCTCGAGTGCGTTCCCAACAGTAAGACAAGGTAAATATTAGGGAACTCTCCGACCTTAAAACCCATAATATCTGCTTGATCTATGATATTGAACACACTACCCATAGGAATAAGTTTGCTTTTTCTGACATTTATTTTAAGCCCCAAAACTGCCTACTGAGTAAGATGCCTTTCGAGTTTGCCGTTCGATCCACGTCGGCTCCACAAAACACAATCGTATCGTCGGCGAATAGAAGATGATTAACCATAACCGACTGCTGCTAACCGCAGCCCACTTCAAATCCTCTAATCATTCCATTATTCACTGCTCTATTCATTAAACGACTACACTTCCATCACCATGATATGAAAAAAAAAAAAAAAAAGGAGAGACTGAATCTCCTTTTCTCAGCCACCTAGGGTTCCCAAAGAAACCGAGCGTGCATTCATTAAACAATACCGAGAATTTAACAGAAGAAATGCAGAACTTTATCCAACTTCTCCATTTGGACTTGAAACCCATTCACAATTCATGGTTCGAAGTATCGGCCGATACTGAGACGTATCGGCCGAGTTAACTCGGTATCGAGAGGGTCCGATACGAGATATGGACCGAGTCAAGCTAAGTTAAAAAAAAATTATGTAACGTACTACAAATCGGTCGTATTGGCCGGAACGCACGAGTTTTCAGAATATCGGCCGAGATGTGCCGAGATTCCCCAAGATGAGAGACGAGAGATTGAAAAAAGTATAATAAAAAACTACCTAAACGTACCGGAAATCACATGCTTCCCTGCCTTCAGCACTTCTTGTCTGCCTCTCTCTCTCTGAAGACTCACTGTCTCAAATCTACTCAAACCATCCCAGATCGACAACAAACTTGAAGCCCTACCAAGATCGAAGGCATTTTCTCTCTCTCGAGAAGTCTCTCTCTCTCTCTCTCTCTCTCTCTCTCTCTCTCTCTCTCTCTCTCTCTTGCTTCGCCTGGTTCTCTACGTCTCATCTCCATCTCCACAGAGGTAACGATGAGGATTTTTTTTTTTAGTCTGGGTTGGCAGTGGATTAAGTTGGGAATTGGGATTTTATTCCTTGTAAGTGTAACATATGTGTGTGTGTGTGTGTTGATTTTAGGATGCTTGGCAATGAAGAGGTGAAAGAGGTTTTAGTTAATTTATATGTATTTGTATTAATTTTATTTTATTTAAAAAAAAATTATTTAGTTGTATGTGTATTAATTTTTACTTATTTATAAAATAAAAAAAAATTTGTACTTGTTCAAAATGTGTATGTGTATTAATTTATGTTTATTTATAATTATAAATTAGTGTTTATTTAGTTGTATGTGTATTAATTTTTGTTTATTTATAAAAAAAAAAATGTATATAATTGTTCAAAATGTGGCACTAGTTTTTTAGTTTTATGTAACAAAGTTGTATTTTTATTATCATGTTATTGTAATGTATGTATTATTTAGTATTATTGAACAATTTTTATCCAGTTATGTGTGTAGAACCATCATACAGTAGATCGACAATGTGTGAATTGAATAATTTGTTATTTGTAATTGGTACATTGGGTATTGTGACAATCTATTATGCGAATTTTGCTATTCTTATTGTTTTAGAATTTTTGGTTATTTTTTCATATTTTTTTAAACCTTAATTCTAGCGTATCGTTGTGTATCGCCCGATACCAAGCCAATACCGTGACCCCGAGTCATCACAACGGACTCCGATACCGTGACCTCGAACCATGATTCACATGCTTAAAACTAATTACTTAATGGACTAAGAAGAACTTCGAAAAGGCTATTATTTAACTCATGTAACATCTTAAGCATGATAAATGTCAACGCCCTAGCTTGAGGGAAGTGTTATTCTTGTAAAGCATAAGAATAATGGACAGACTCCGGTATAGTCAAAAGCTCATTAATTTACAAACGAACTCGTTCCTCACTCAAATTCATCTCCACACATACTTTTAAATAGTTTTAACCTAAGAACTTATCCAAGAGAATAGTTTTAAACACGCGCACGCGTATTACTTACTTAAAGATATTTGAAAGCCACCAGATATCTAACCAAAAGAAGCAGCAGAGTTTCTAACTCATGCCAGGAAATGTCCACAAGAAAAGGAAATAGTAGAAATGTAATATCGGAATACAAAATGGCATAGCAATTTTTTCGCCAAAATTCAAACAATACAAATTAAATAACAATGTACAATAAAAAAAAAATCAGGCATATACATTAAATCCTCCTTGAGGTTCACTTAAACAAGCATGTCAAGGTTTTATTGCACTAGGCTCCCAAATAATCATCATAGGTACTTGTTCAATAATAATTGTAACGGAAAAATGAAAGAGTTGTTTGACTCTACCTGGCTATAGATATTTGCAACCTCCTTGTAATTAGTTTCAAATGACATCAAGCTATTGTAAGTAACGGTAGATTGTGTAACTCCACGCTCAGCCATCAGTGCAAATAGTTTACGAGCTTTTTCATATCTCCCTGCCTTCCTGTACATATATATCATCATGTGGAACATTTTTTGATCTGGCCTCAACAGTGAAATCTTCTCATTCAAAAGGCTGTCAAAGATCTCCTCGGCTTCTTTAAACTTTCCTCCCTGCACTTTGCCCCAGTTACACTAGTAAGCTTTCAATGTAGACATAGAACGCTTTCTGAAATGCTGGTACAATATCTTAATTAAAATGTGTGTTGATGTGACAGATATGCAGGGTTTCACAGCAAACTCAAGCTTTGTTATCACCAGGTAGAGGAGCCCCGCAATAATAGATTGGAATAGAAGGAAAAGGGAAAGGGAGGGGGAGTTACAATGTACAAATGTATAGAAAGGTGTACTTGGATGTGTTCTTTGTTATATCCATAGTACTATTATCATCGAAGCTTGATATATTTTGTTGGGCCCATTCTCCAAAAGCTTTGGATTTTGAAGCAACTGGTGACTTAACATGGTATCACAGCCTTACTTCTGCAAGGTCTCAGGTTTAAGTCTCTGCCCCCGTTCTAGTGTGCATATTTGGTTTTTGTTATTTGTCTCCATTATGATGGAGTTTGGTTTGTTTAGTTTGTTGCATTTCCATGTGCGAGACATGGTTGCACATGGGTGAGGCTATTGAAGCTTGGTACACATAGATGGGCCCCTTCTCTAAAAGATTAGCTTTTGGAGCAGTTCGTGACTTTAACAATTATTTACCCCATTTTGTATTACAATAATGAAATACTAAAATCAGCCCAATAAACTTGAATATAATACACAATATTTAGGGTACATAAAAATGAAGTAGGCTATTCGCATACAGTTTGCAACAAAAAAAAAACATGAATTGCCTGCTGAAATAGAGATGAAATTACATTTTTATGTAATTATCATCTTAACACTAACTGATTGACACCTAGGGGTGCACAAAATAACCGTAGACCCGAGACCCAAACCGACCCGTACTTGCGGTTTAGGTTGGTTCGAGTCCAAACAGGTTTGATTCGGTTCCGGGTCTGATTTTTATCGGAATTGGGAGTCCTGGTAATTAAGGTGGATTCGAATGTTCAGTAACCAACAGAAAGTAAGGGAAGATAAGGAAAAGAATCGGGACCAGAACCGGGCCATGTGGATAAATTGAAGAGAGAGAGAGAGAGAGAGAGAACAATAACTAATATGAAGAGAGAGAAAGAAAAGAGATGAAGTACCAATATGGAGAGAGAAGGGTGCAGGCATTAAAATTGAGAGAGAAACTGAGAAAATGGTGCCAACACTAATATATATATATATATGTATATTTATATATATACAGAGAGAGAGAGAAAATAGAATGGTGACCTCGGTATAATCACACCCAAGGCGTAAAAACAACTCCGAGGGGTTAGGGGTGGAAATGTAGGGACCCTCCTCTCTCTGTACCATGTCTATCTTCTTTTTAAATATTGAATGTCATTACTTCTATTTCAAAATGTAAAAGCAATCACACAGATTATTCATTAATTCTTAACACAACACTCCTAATGCCTTTTTATATCACACGTCATAAAGTAACTAATAAAGATCAATGCCCATTTATGTCAAAACACCGCACATTGAATTCTTAATAATGCCATAACTGCTTCTCTCTCTCTCTCTCCACTTCATTTTAACCAGCATCATTTTTCATGTTATGGATCTAACGTAGCAGAAAAAATGACAGAGAAAACCTGAAAAATAGAACTGACACCTGACCCGAACCGGGATTTTTGGGTCGGTCAGGGTTGATTCCAAAACCGTTCCAGTTTGGGCCTAGTTCGTAGGCATATGGAAATGACAATTGTCGGATCAAACTGTGTCTGGCTTAGGACAGACACGACCCATGGGTATACAAGCGGATCAGCATGTCACCCACAATGAATAAGAGCACATCGGATTTAATCCCAAGGTGTCGGTCCCATCATTGTGGTGCTAAGCGGAGTTTTGTACAAAGGTCTACTTGCAGTTCTTATCCTGCATTCCCAAGCTTTTACAATTTATAAGAAATGGAGTCATAATCATTGCAATTATTTCAAAAGCAGTCTGCTTGAATAAGCTGGTCAACTTCTCCCCAGTTTTGTACATGCGCAAAGATTGTATGAGCCTATCTTCCTTTCCTAAACCTGTGAATTACTGTGTGTTCCACTTCCCAATAGTTATTCCTGATGATCTTCATTTAAAGTCAATCAACAATTTACACAAGTACTCCGAATAACATGGCCGTCCCAAGAACTCATACAAGTCAATTAACGATTTCCCAAATATATTTGAAAATATGGCCAAAGGTACTGGAAAAGTTCATTAACTCCAACTCATGTCCATAAACCTCTGTCTCTCTTTATATATATATATATATATATATATGTATACGTATCTCAAACACGGAGAGGTAGACCTAGACTGACTTGGGAATATGTAGTGCAACAAGATATGAATATATATAATTTAAATGAGCATATAGCTCTTGATCGTGCAGAATGGAGAAAAATGATTCATACAGCCGACCCCAATTGATTGGGACACAAGGCTTGGTTTGGTTTGGTTTATATGTATCTCAAACACACACACATCTATGTGGGGGTACATCTATGTGGGGGTGTTTGTCTTGAAATCTACCATTAACGGAGTTTGCAAGCTTCCAATTCTTTTCCTTTTTAGTATTTCGTGGATGATCTAAAATTTATCAGATGACTTTGGGCACAATATTACGCAAGTGTTGTGGATGTAGTGATCATAAATGAAAAGAACAAGCAACATTAAAATAGTCAACCTCAAATATAATTCAAAAAGATCTGAAGACACGCTTTACCAGAGATACTGATCACCTCAACATATATCTTAAGAATTATTTGCATTGTTACAGCAGAAGGTTCAGGGCCTAAAGACTGCATCCTTCGAAACATTGCTTCTGCCTTATTGAATTGGCCTCCTCTTCCATATGCTTCCATAAGAGCAGTGTGGGAGATCACACTTCGTGGGTAACCCTTCTTGTTCATGTAGCTTAAAACCCTTTCGGCCTTGTTAAAATCGCCTTGCTTTCCATAGGCCGTAATAAGCATCAGAAAATCCATCTCATTAAAATCCCACCAATGTTGGGTTCGAAGCCATTCAAGAATCTAGAAATCCATGGAAATTTAACACACCACATGAATTAAAACATCCAAATCATAAATGTTGATGAGCCCAAAGAGTAGGATGTTTCCTCTTTGACCATAGAAATCGCAGCGGTTATAATGCAGAAACAAAATGATTGCCTTGGGGCATGAGTTGCCACCAAACATATATAACTAATAGCCTAAAAGTTCCCTAACTAATACATATTTTCATAATCAATAGAAAATGAAACCAATACCATATTTTCCTTCGTTTTTTGGTTCCTCTCTTTTGGATCAAATGGAGGATCATGAGTTAATTGGCACCATTCTACTCCATAAGTTAATTTTTTTGAAATTATGCATAATAAAAACTACTGTTTAAAACCTCTTTTTTTGTTTTGTGCTGCTTAATAACCTAATTAAGTGTGGCAGACTGATTACATTTAGTGGTTTTACTGCCATGTGCATTTGATAACCAAAATCGGTTGTCACCTAAAAAGAGATCTGTATGGTAAGCAGGGACCTGAATTTTAAATCAGAACGACCTAAGTTATCACTCTGAAATTGCGAGTTTAAGTTCAGCAATTCATGTCTTCAGGACTTCTCATTTACGGGCCGGGGGGGAGGGGTTGTGCTGCTTAATAACCTAATTAAGTGTGGCAGACTGATTACTTTTAGTGGTTTTACTGTCATGTGCATTTGATAACCAAAATCAGTTGTCACCTAAAAGGAGAACTGTATGGTAAGCAGGGACCTGAATTTTAAATCAGAACGACCTAACTTATCACTCTGAAATTGCGAGTTTAAGTTCAGCAATTCATGTCTTCAGGACTTCTCATTTACCGGGGGGGTGGGTGTATACTTGAATATTGGGTAAAGTTATTCTACAAAAATTTAGCAAAAATTTATATCTCAAATTTGGTTCCTAACACGGCAGTGGGAGCACTTAGTTTCATTTTCATTGGAACTTGTTTTAAGTGGTCCCACTGTCACATGAGTAGGGAACCAAATCCGGGATACAAACTTGGGAACAATAGCATTTTTCTATATCTTTAGTGCAGCTTTGAGGCACCCACTCATCAATTCTCAATTTCTGAAATGGATTAAACAATGATGCCACTTTATTCACATGGGCAAGGGACAATACAAATATTAGCTTTTATACCTAGAGAGAGAGAGAGAGAGAGATTGCATACCTCACTAACAAGATTCCATTTTTTCAGTTGTTTAAATCTAACCAAGGAGCCCAGAACTAGGTCTCTAGGGAGATCCAGGTTTTTAGTTCTTTGGATCCTGAGCACTGACACTGCAGATCCATCCTCGTCAATTTCCTTCATCAGTCTCCTCCAGTTCTTCTGATCTTCTTCATCAGCTGCATCTTTAAAAACATCTACTTTCTTCCTCTTTTGCATGAACTTTCTTGGCGCCAACATTCCAAGACAAACTACCTCTAATCTTCTTTGGATTTTAATGTGGTCAACATTTGAATCTCCACGTATCATTGGTTCACTGGGATACACATAACATACATAGATACATGATGTTATTAGCCCCCCCACACAGAAACCAAAGAAAAGTTCATGGTAGGGTTCGGATAAATATTAAGAGGAATATCTGCCCAACTTATATGATGAAGGCATTTTGTTAGGTAAGGAATCAGCATATTATGCCAATGCTGGTCAGAAGTTAATAAGGAATCAAAACAGAAACAATTTGGGGAAAGAATGAGCTCAATGCAACTTGAAAAGAAAAAAAAACAAAGGAGGCAATAAATCACAATAGATAACACAATTAGCTGCAACCGGTTAAAAAAATTTAATAAAATAAAATAAGAAAAATTTGATGAAAAGTCTCATTTTACCTAACTATTTTGGAATAGGCCCATCAATAATATTTTTATCTCAATAGGTCCAAGTTAGGTAAATGTTTTTAGAGATTAGTCCACAATCCCCAATTATAGGTAGTTTTAGCGACTTATTTACCCTCAATACATATAAACAGGCATATATATAGAAAAACAGGCATATATATAGAAAATATATATATATATATATATGGAAATAAATCAATTTAAAAGATCTCATTGATTTGCATATCAAATATATGGAAACAAAATCCCATAACTTTAGCCATGTACATTATGGGCCTTTTGAATCTTTCTAACGTCATTTTTATATGCGTATCCTACTTTTGTATGTTCTACGAATAATCATTGATCACATAAAATGTTTAGTTGTTACTATGCACCATATATTAATGCGAGTATTGAATTTTACATTGCAATAGTTCATTTTTACACTGCAACTGGTTTATTAGTGTAAAATTTTACACTGTAACTGGTTCGTTTTACACTGGGACTGGTTCATTGGTGTAAATTTTACACTGCAACTGGTTTGTTTTACACTGCAACTGGTTCATTGTACACTGCAACTGGTTCATTAGTGCGAAATTTTACACTGCAAGTGGTTCATTTTATACTATACCATTGGTGTGAAATTTTACACTGCAACTGGTTCATTTTACAACTACTGTAACTTTTTGTCTGCTTCATTTTTGCTGTTGCAGAAGTGTATAACCTTGGGTTCGCGGTGAAAACTATTTATATGGTAGTGAGAATCCAAAATTGGTAAAACAAATCTGATTTATAATTGTGGGTATCACTATCTGACAAACCTATTAACAATCGACACGTGTCTACTTACAAGTCGAAGGAACTATACTCATTAGGGCGCCTCAGGTACCTCATGTAAAAAAGTCCATAGCGCCACAAATACGTACTACCTGTATCAACAAGACTGAGCTCAGATAGACCTACTTGGGGGCAGGTCTTGGTGCCACGCCACTATGCCACGACACGGTCGCCTTAGACCTGGGCGTGGCTAAGTCTTTCTCTATCCTAACGGGAACTCTCAGGTTATGTGGTTTGGTTGGCTTAAGAGCAGAGCTCGCTTAGGAAGGTCGCGACGGTCTATTCCGCGATACACTTCCTAAGCCTTTCTAAAGGTCGGTGAGGCTATCTGAAATAACTCTCTAGTTTACCGCGAGGACATTCCCTGTGTCGTCTCCGGACGACACGTGGCATTTTGGTACGCCTCAATAGGAATGAGCCACGTCAGCTGCGCTCATTCCTTGGCACGTGTCCCAATTGCTATAAATAGGAACAGTACCCTTAGAGGTGACGGACAGATGATTCTCTGAAGACACACTCAGAGAGAATTTCAGATATTATTCCATTGTGGTATGGGCATTTATGAGCTAACTGTGAGTATCCCTTCACACGTACACGCTCAATCATTGAGTGCACAGGCTTCTCTCGGAATATTTCCCCCACTTGTTGACCCTTAGTCTGTCTCTCTTTACCTCCTCTCCACTTTCCCTCGAGATTCCCCCTACGCTATTGGTTCCTAGATTGCTACTCTCTTACGAACTCATTTACCCCACCTCACGCAAACTCCTACCTACATTTTGGCGACTCCACTGGGGAGTAGCACCTTGGAAGCAATGGTGACTGTTCTGAAAAATGGGAAGGTCGTTGGAGATGCCAACGAAGACATCGTGTTGGACGACATGGCTGAGAGTCATCCGGCTCAGACTTCAGGGAATCCCACGCTGGACACTCTGTTGAAAACGTTCGAAACCATGCAAGCATCCATGCTTCAGGCGCAGCAAGATATGCAGCGCACTCAGCAGCTTATCTTGGAATCACTGGGAGACGCACGGCAGAACGAGGACCGGCGCAACAAGGAAACCCCCCCGACGGGAGAGGCCACGCCGTCTGCAGCGAGGCATCGTCCGCCTCCCGAGATCAACAGTGAGAACCAGGAACAAGGTCCGCTGGTAACTCCTGGGGGATCAACTCCCAATTCCAATCAAGTCCCGCCACAAGCACACCAGATGCAGAGCTCGACACCCATCGACATTTCGCTGCGAATCCAGCAAGAAGTACAAGCCCTACTCCTACAGGAACGGGCCCGCTTCATGGGCTCTGTTCATTGCGATTTCCGCCCCCCCCTATTCGGCAGAAATCGCCGCCATGCCTTATCCTAATGGATACATTCCCCCTGTTTTTCGACTATTCGATGGAAAGAAGGAAAATTCCTACGAACATGTGGCTCGGTTCGTGGAAACCCTAGCTAGCTACGGGGGAGATTATAGTCTGCGTCTGAAAGAATTTTCGAAGTCCTTGACCGACAAGGCATACACGTGGTACATCAACATCCCACCCGGAACTATCACGAGCTGGGAATCTATGGTTCAACGATTCCATGAAAAGTTCTTCCAAATGGAAGAGAGCGTGACTCGCTTTTCCCTCACCAAGATCGTTCAAGGACGAGACGAAGATGTTCTCGTCTACATCAAGGGATTCCGAGAAGGATCTATTGACTGTCACGACGACATTCCTGAAACCGAGCTTATCAGGATATGTGTCGATGGCATGTACCATCGCTTTAAGATCAATCTCGTCAACGCGGACATTAGAACCTTCTCAGCCCTCATGGAGAAGGCAAGGAATCTACAGAACGTGATCCGAGAAAGTTCGAACCAAGCACTCGGTCGCTCGTACAACCGAAATCCCACCGCGTCGCCAGTACAAGGGAGCGACAAGAGGAAGAGGAATGAACGAGCATCATCTCCACGAAAAAACAGGGCGGACCCGCCTCCCGAATTCCCTTGCGGATTGAAGGAAGTAAGGGCCATCTTCAAGAAATGGGTGGCGGATAAAGTCATCGAGGTGCCAAGAGTGGATAGCCCGTTGAATCGCGAAGAACTGGCAAACGACGATTTCTGTCCTTACCACCACACTAAAAGGCATGCGCTGCGAGATTGTTGGTACTTGCGACGTCTGTTTCATAGAAAGATCCTAAACAAAGAATTGGAAATATCCGACTCTCAAAATATCAAGGCAAATCCATTCCCTAATCATGGGAAGGCTCACGTCGCCATGGCATCCTATTACGATGAGATAGAGGAGATCGCCATGTATGAGGCGCCGGAACCAGAATTTGATAGCGAAGAACTCGTCATCAAACAAGCAAATACGTTGATGCGAACGGTCAAATTTCAGCGATTCTATGATCAACTCGGCCTTTCCCCTGAGGCAAGGTTCGCGGCGACTAAGGCAATGATAACCACCACGGAGGTACAAGCAGAGGAATGTATGAGAGCGGGAGGATCCGTACGACGAACGCTCCGAGATGCCGCGTCCAAAATTACCTTCTCTGAGGCAGATAGACAAGTACCTTTTGCACATAATAGGCCGTTGTACGTACCAGTGGAGGTCAATGGCATTGAATTCCAGCGAGGATTCCTAGACTGCGGGGCTTCCCTCAACTTGATGTCGCTAGACGTGCTCTCCGCCGCCGGATACTCCGAACAAGACCTAAGTCCCCCGTCAATCGTCATCAACGGATTTGGGAAGGCTTCTCAACGAAGCCTGGGGCATATCACCATCAACCTCATTGTAGGACCCATCCGATGCCATACCAGATTTCACATAATCGACGCGGATACAGCATATCATGCTCTTCTGGGAAGAAACTGGATGCATAAGTTTGCCCTCATTCCTTCTACCTACCACCAATGCGCAAAAGGGATTGTTAACAACAAAGTCATTACAATCATCGCTTCCAAATCACCATTTGCGCGACATGAATCCCACTTCGCGGATGCGGTGTTCTACACTGAATTCGCAGATGAAGATGAGGGGTCGAGATCATTTGTATGCACCCGACCGATCCCAAGGTGGGAACAGGCAAGACAGACAATTTCGAGGTGATACCTAGGAAAGCCAAAGGTAAAAGGAAGATCAACGAGGAGCCAAAATGCTACCGCGTTCGCTTGCCTGACGGAAAGATCGTGTATCGGTTATGACGGTCCTTGGGGACTTCCCCACGAGCAAAGGAGGTCCCCCACAGCTGCAACATGATCGAAACCGATCCGGGAGGATCCGAGGAACCCAAAATGGCGCCCGAATGTCTCCAAGACGGGCCAAGGAACAAGGAGCAAGAACTGGAACAAATAAACCTAGCTGACGCGGATCACCAGCCCGCCATGACGATCTTTATTTCACGAGATCTAAGCAAAGAAAAACGCTCCGAGCTCATCCAATTGCTTAAAGCCAATTCAGACGTATTCGCTTGGACTTACGCCGAAATGCCGGGTCTGGATATGGGTATCACGGCACACAAATTGAATATCTCCGCCGCGGCCATACCTATTAAACAATCAGCCCGAGTCTTCCGTCCAGAGTTGGAGACGCAGATCAAGGAAGAAATCACCAAGCTACTGACAGCGGGTTTCATCAAACCTATACATCACCCTACGTGGCTGGCAAACATTGTACCGGTAAAAAAGAAAACCGGTCAAATCCGTGTTTGCGTGGATTTTCGAGATCTTAACCGAGCCTGCCCAAAGGACGATTTCCCACTTCCTAACATGGATACCCTGATCGACGCGACGGCCGAGCATCAAATGTTCTCTTTTATGGACGGTTTCAGCGGATATAATCAGATAAAAATGGATCCCGAGGACGCGGCAAAGACGGCTTTCAGGACACCAATGGGCAATTTTTTCTACACAGTCATGCCATTTGGACTCAAGAATGCTGGAGTCGCGTATCAGAGGGCCATGATGGCCATATTCCATGACTTACTGCATTCGATAATGGAATTTTACATCGATGACCTCGTGGTCAAGTCAAAACGAGAGGAAGACCACTTCTCAGACTTGCAAGTGATTTTTGATAGATGCAGAAAGTTCGAATTGAAGATGAATCCATTAAAATGCGCTTTCGGAGTGTCGTCAGGGAAATTCTTGGGATGCATCGTTCATCGCCACGGCATCGATCCTGACCCGGCAAAGATCGCCGCCATCAAAGGAATGCCGCGACCTACGACCACGAAGCAACTCAAAAGTTTGCTGGGTAAGGTATCTTACCTGCGCAGGTTTATCCCAGCTCTCGCAGAGCTTACCCACCCATTCTCAACATTACTAAAGGGGAACGCAGCATTCGCATGGAAACCACAACATGACTCGGCCTTCGATGCAATCAAAAAGGTATTGACTTCACCGAGAACCATGACCGTTCCAACAAAGGGCCAACCTTTACTGCTATACCTCACCTCCACAACAAAGTCGATAGGAGCGCTGCTCGCGCAAGAGTCGAACGGACAAGAAAAGCCCATTTATTACATCAGCCGTATCCTCCAAGGCCCAGAAGTAAGATATTCGGCGATGGAAAGACATTGCCTAGCGCTCATCTTCGCCACGCAAAAATTCCGCCATTATCTCCTGGCGTTCCCCCTCAAGATCATGACCAAGTGCGATCCAATCAAACATCTCTTGAGCAAGCCAGCTTTATCTGGGAAGATAGCGCGATGGCTCTTTACATTGGCCGAATTCGACATCACCTGCTCACCACCAACGGCAATCAAGAGTCAGGCGCTGGCAGATTTGCTAGCTCAATTTCCCAGCGGCAAGCCCGAACCCATCATCAAAGATCTCCCGGGCGATGACTTCAACGCATCCGCTGCGACCGTCAGTCAGGGCATTTGGGAACTTAGTTTCGACGGTTCATCCACCAAAGAAGGAGGAGGAGCTGGAATCGTGCTCATATCGCCAGAAAAGGAGACGATGAACCTATCTTTCAAATTGGACTTCCAGTGCTCAAATAACGAGTCAGAATACGAGGCGCTTATCCTAGGGCTCATGGCCGCCGAAAAGATGGGAGCTGGAGCAATAGAGATCGTGGGAGATTCCAAACTCGTGGTCAAGCAAACTAATGGGAGCTACGCTGTCAAAGAACCCGCTCTCGCAGCTTATCGTTCCATATTGCAAGGATATTTGGACAAATTCGGTCGTGTCAATATCAAGCATGCACCCAGAACAAGCAACCGGCACCCAGATGCCCTGGCAACACTAGCATCGAAAGTAGAAATCGAAGGAGACTCTGTCACGATTGAGATCTTCAAGAGAACCCTCCCATGCACAGTCACAGAGCTCCTCCCACAAAAGGAAGACAAGCTGGGCGATTGGAGAATCCCAATCCGACGCCAGTTACAAAGTAAGGAGTCCACCATCTCACCACATTTAAAGAATTTCTCAATATATCGAGGTGAACTCTATTTTAAAACCCCGGGAGGATGGATAGCTAAATGCGTGGAAAAAGAGGAAGCCATTCTTCGCCTCGAAACGATCCATAGGCAAACGTGCGGCAATTCAGACATTAGCCTTTACAGGATCATACAAAGAAGAGGATACTATTGGCCGGAGATGTTAAAGGAAGCAAACAATCTTCAGCAAAGCTGCGCGACGTGCCAAGAATTCCCCTCTCGAAACGAGTGCAACTTCGCAGAAGTTAACGACGATTGGCGCAGGCCGTACATCGATTACCTCACGGAAGGGACCCTCCCGGCTGAAAATATTGACGCAGCGTCAATCAAAAAGAAAGCGCCGCGATTCTTCGTAAGCGAAGGAAATTTGTTCCGAAAAAGTTTTCATGGAAAGGCTCTAAAGTGCCTTGCAGGCCAAGAAGTGGACGATGTTCTACAACAAGTTCACCAATTCGAACACCAAGGAGGCAACAAGTTATACCAACAGCTCATACACTTAGGGTATTACTGGCCAACAATGGAAAAGGAAGCGCTGGAATTCGCAAAGAAGTGCAAAGCTTGCCAGATACACGCTAATAGCATACACGCTCCAGCGGTCGGGCTAAAATGTTTGACAACTCCATGGCCGTTTCATACATGGTCAATGGATCTCATGGGCGCCATAGCACCGTCACGGGGAAATATCTGGATCTTAGCGGCTACAGAATTGTTCACGAAATGGGTAGAAGCCATACCATTACGAAAAGCAACTGGGGAAAGCATTGCGAATTTCGTAAAACAATACATAATTTGCAGATTCGGCATCCCTAAGGTAATCCTGTCAGATAACGGCAAGCCTTTCACTTCAAAACCTGTCACGAGCTTATATTTTAAGTACGGCATATCCCAGCACAAGTCCACGGTCTACTACCCTAAAGGAAACGGACAAGCTGAAGCGAGCAACAAAACTCTATCTAAGATCCTGAGCAGAACCATGACCGACTTTCCCAAAAATTGGTCGGATCAATTACCGTTGGCTTTATGGGCGTATCGAACATCCAAGCGACGTGCTACACAAGCAACTCCCTTTTCGTTGGTCTATGGCACTGAAGCAGTCGTCCCCGCCGAAATCTCAGTCCCTTCGGCTAGGATCGCGCTTCAAAGCGAAGTTGACTTAGACACGCGATATACGGAGTTAGATAACTTGGATGAAAAGAGGGATAAAGCCAAAGGAGGCCTGAAAGTCTATCAAGCAAGGATAACACGGGCCTACGACGCCATGGTACGCCCTAGGCAGATTAAGGAGGGAGATCTGGTACTAAAGGCGGCAACGCATGTCATGCGAAGTATGTCCGCCCCAAAGTTCACTCCCAAGTGGGAAGGTCCCTACCTCGTCCAGGAGGTCCACGACAGCGGCTACTGCAAGTTGATTCACCCCGAAGACGGTAGCAATCAAGGAACTCTAAACGTCAAATGGGTGAAGCTTTTCTATTCTTAGGATAATTTCCCTGTTGTCCATCTAAATACAAAGTGGCACCATACGAATGTAAGCGTGCACTTTCGCACCATTTCTTTCATTGTATTGCGGGACAGACTCCCCCATTCTCCATCGTGAGAATCTTGAATGAAAAACCTTTCTTACGCATCATTTATCACTTATTGCTCACATAAGCAAACAAACACTTGAGATAAGCCTGTTTCTACGCAGCACTCGTTTGTCCATAATCAAAAAGCAACGCAACGTAAATACATGTATAATAAACACAGCACGAACAAAAAGATAAGCCTGTTTTATTTTCACATTTACTTGCTACAAAGAGGCGGCGAACCACCTGTACAAAAGTGCTCGTCTAGACGCACTAGGTGTTCGACCAGACACACCGATCCCATCACTACCAACCCACCGACTGACAAAAAAAAAGAGAGAGCCACACGTCCCAAAGATCTAGGCGCCTAGCAGGCCTATACCAGTTGACCAGTTGCTGGTCACACCGACCATGGACACTTGGCTCTCAATCGCTTGAATATCAGCCCCTAGCCGAAGAAGATAGGCGTCGGCTTCCCTAATTTTCTCATTTAGGCGCAGCGAGGCCACAGCGAAATCCGAGCTGGCTTTATCGAAAGCTTGAGAAGCAGCGTCACTAATAAAAGGGAGACGAAGCTGTGCAGAAGACAGATCACCCAACTTGCGAGATTCCACAGCTAGCTCCTCCAAGTAATCTCGGCGACGACTCTCAAAGTACTGCACACTTCGTCTAAAGCCAAGACAACGACGCCTCTCTTTCACAATGTGTAGACGAGCGGCTAACCAATCAACATACACACGGCCTCTCTGCAATTTTTCCAAAAGATAGCCAACACGGTCCAATGCGTCGTCAGTAAAGGAACCAAGAGTATTGCTCTCAAAGATCCTAACGGCTCGCGCCAAATCCACACAATATTCACTCTGAAGATCGCGATGAACATCAACAAAATCCGCAAAAGTTCCTGGATGATGATTATAGACACGGTCTAGAATCCCCCTTAGGTGATTGGGAACGGCGATTCCCCTCCATCCATCCCACACCTCACCAAAAACAGCAGGCAAATCAGCAACGCCAGGATCAGCAACAGAATTAGAGGAAGAGATGGACATCTTATCGAGAATATTTTATCAGGAACACCGCGAAAAGAAAAAGGGTAGAAAAGAGAAATTGATTGAAGATTCCCTCTTTAGAATTCTTCAAAGAAACCCGAAGTGAATCAACAAAGCATCCAAAACCCCCTTCTTATAGGGTGAAATTACTTAATACACCTCGGAATACGAGGAGATGTGACACCAATCGTCATCATTACCATTTGACAATAAATGCGCCTATCCAACTCCCTAGAGGAATGACGACAGAGTTCACTTATCAATGACCAAGTACGAGCATTAAATGCGCTTGAAAAAGCTACGGCGACCCAATCTTGACTATTTCTACACGCAAAATCATAAAATCGCCTACTCTTTGTTAAAATCTGAGCGATTCATAAAAAGGGGGACACTTGGCATATCAAATATCTCATTTCATTTCAAAGAGCAAAATACAAGAGGATAGCAAAAAAAAAAAAAAAAAAAAAAAAGGGGGGGGGAGGGGTATCCCCTACAAGTCCAAACAACAAACAGCAGCTAAAAGAGACCATGAGACGCCCGCGCGCCACCATCAACATTTGCAAATTTCGGTCCAAGACTAGGGCGACCCTCCCTAATGATCCTCTTCTCTTCCTTCAAAGCTTCTAAAGCAGCTTCAGCCGCAACAATTTTGGCATCAACGGCCTTTTCCTTGCGTGCTGACTCATAGAAAACAGAAAACTCGCGCAGATCTGCTAAATGAGACCCTAGCCATCCAACATTAAGGCCAAGCGCCTTAAAATCATCCAAGGCACCCACATACGTATCAAGATGAGCAGTATCCAAATCTCTAATCGGCGTAATATCCAGGTACATAACGACCGCCGCCAAAGACTCCAAGCAGCAAGACCGCATCGCAGGAAATTTACAAGAAAACGACGCCAGAGTCTCGGGTCGCTTGGCTCTAATAGCTTCCAGCGCAGGAACAAAAGAGGATTTAATATCACAGCCGCCCCAAGACACCAATTTGGCATCTCGAGAAGGCACGCCCAAGACATTATCCCGATTCTCCACACCCATTTCTGAACTCTCACCGAAAAGATCCTTCTCCAAGTACCGCTCCAATAAATTGGCAGAATTAGTTTCAGATGAACAAGCTGGAGCCAAGGGTATATTTAAAGAAGGACCCTTGGGAACATCGCTGTCAGAGAGAAAGGTTTCTCTGCTCGGCAGGTCATCACAACTCTGCTGAACTCTCTCTTCAACAACGGGAATATCACCTGTCAACGCTGGATCAAAATCTGCTTGTAAAGTTTGCATAAACTCGTCCAAAGCGCTGTGATCATCAAGATTCGAAATAACCCTACCCGTAGTCGGCGATGCGTATCGATCTGGCACAAAAATCATCGTCGTCTCCGAACCAGCGTGATCCATCAAAGGCAAAGCGTCATCATCTCCAGCACGAGCAGAGTCAGATCGAAGAACTTCATCACCAACAACAGCGGCTCCACAATCAGCATTAGTCCGTACTTCGTGATCATCCTCTCGGAAAACGACCGCGGGACGAACACGGGCAGTAGTAGAACCAGACTCTGGCTCGGCTCCAGTTGCATCAATCGCATGGGATTTCTTATGCTTTCCACTACTTCTCCTATTCTTCTTCTTACGATGGCTGCGAGACCGGTCTTTGTTCTTCTTGCATTTCCCGCCAGGGTGGCCCTCGACATCAGTTCGTATCGAACGATCAACGGGAAGTAGGGTTAACTTCTCAACCTCCCCCTGGGTAGCCGAACCCTCTCCTGCTTCCCTACGCCCCGCACTCGTTCCAGAATCCACAAGTTCCTGCCACAAAAGACACCCGGCCACTTTGTCAAAAAGGAAAGGGAAAAGAACGATTATGAACAATGGAAAT
The DNA here is from genome assembly GCA_033977485.1 of Hydrangea macrophylla. Taxonomy (NCBI): domain Eukaryota; kingdom Viridiplantae; phylum Streptophyta; class Magnoliopsida; order Cornales; family Hydrangeaceae; genus Hydrangea; species Hydrangea macrophylla. Next base: position 1,820,674 of record CM066990.1, on the reverse strand, counting down.
GACTGGACAAAATACCTTTTGAATTTCCTTAAAAGACGCCGCTTTCTCAGAAGCCTTCACCAAACGCCTCCTTTTCGGAATCGCCCGCGACCCTACTTCCTCATTATCATCCTGAGGAAGGTCATCAGCGGCAGACGAACTCTCAACAGCTTGCGATGTCTCGACCCCAGCCTTCGCAGAAGTAACCGACTTCTTAGATTTCGAAGCCCGAAGCGTCCCATCATTAGCAGCTATATCATAAACTCTGGCCTTAACCGAATCGCTTGCATGAAAACGAACGAAAGAAGAGAGGCATTTGTCCCAGAAGGACCCCCAACTCGGGGTACAGCGACCGATTCTTCCTCGCGGGGCAATACGAACGGTGACCCCACCGGAAAGATTCTTTGTCTCAAAAGTAGTAAAATGCCTAGAACTCCCTACGAAGTCTGATTGGAAGTCAAGGCGCACAGGTACCCCCTGATCTAAGCCAAATTGACGAAAAACCCTGTGCGGATTATAGCGCACCACCCCCTTCGTATACTCAGAAAGAAAGGGGAGATCCGAGGGAAACATGGCCGCTGCCATAATAATGCCCCGAGAACCCTGATTGATGGACAGGTCTACTTCCTCGAAGGAACCAGACGGATATAGGCCCAGATCCCTCTCACCGGTGATAGCCCTTGCATAAGGGCGAAACTCAAACTCTTTTACGACATCTAAAAATTTGCTCGGACGCTTCAGAGTCCCTTTTTTACACCATCTGTCCGCCCTGGGTTGATGATTATCGACGTAGGTAACTTGACGAGTGGGCCCGTGAAGCTTCTTCTTAGTAGCTTCGAAAACAATGGGAGGAGGAGCGTAGTTCTTGAAACGTTCGAAAAGAAACATGGTCAAAAAAGGGGTGCACAAATAACTGGAAATATCGAAACGACCAACAGAACGCTTAAAATCGGCATGAAGAAAATCCAGGCGATGGTATAGAGTGCCTAAAAACAGCGGAGCCAAAGGTAACGAATGACCCTTAGCCAGCTTAACTGCCAGAGGAAAGATCGCGGAATTTATCCCGTCTTCAGGAGACATTGGAAGAATGTAGCGCGCGAGCCAGCTGACAATATACGCTGCTAAGCAGTGGGGACTATCGGACCCCGGACCCGTTTTCTCATCACGATCTTGATCACCCGTTACTTGCTTCAAAGGTTGAATGTCCTTATAGAAATAGCGCAACCAAGTAACAAAAGAAGCCCGTCGACCTTTGTTCTCCCCGGTAAAAGCGCTAACCAGCGCGGCGCTCTTGGTGAGACACGACTGCAGGAAGGCCACAGTATCCTTATCCCCTGAATCCTCATGAAGACTCTCTAGCGAGTAATCACCGATGACGGGTAAACCCATTAAAGCTACGACGTCTTCTAAAGTAGGGGTAAATTCCCCCCAGGCAGTTATAAAAGTATGGGAGTCAAAGCTCCACCTCGAAGCCAGTTCGGCTAAGCCCAGCGTTCCTTTCCTACAACTCAAAGAAACGCAAATAGAAACTGAATCTAAGATACCCGCGCTGACTAATAGCTGACGGCTCTGAGGATTGGACAGTACGAAAGAACTCCATTCGTCCCAGTCAGTACAAGGACCAGAAGAGGCGTGGAAATCTATGCTAGAGTAAGGGTAGTCCCCCCGTTCCATTTCAAGGCGCGGAATACTCGCGGGCGCAATCATCTCGGCCTCTCCCAAGGACGCATCGGGACATTGAAGCGACGAATCTTTGATCGGGGGAAGATCCGGACGAAAATCACGAACCTTCAACCAGAATACATCTTCCGGGCCGCCGATAAAGGGAGCAGCGGCAGGAATCTGATCCGAACTCCCCAAAAGTTTCTTCTTCCCCTTTGACGAACAAGCAAGCTCATCCATCGAAAGAATAGAGCGGACTTTCCCACGAAAATCCAGGAAGGATACCAAACAAAACCGACGATCGAAAGGAGCGAGTAAAGAGCTGAAGGCTAAAAAAAAAAAATGTATGTACTCCGTAGTAATATGATGAATAATGGAAGGCGTGAGGAACAGGCGGCCGCACGAACTCTCTTATATAACCTCGTGGAACCGCCAATTGGATTCGGCAAGATGAAAAGTCTTTTCGCAAAAACGATATCTCGGTTTTCCCGCGCAAAACCATCATGGCCTATTCAAGACTGACAAGACTTTTGCAAAAGTACTGACACGGTGCTCGAGCCACACTTCTGCTAGTACGACTCGAGCAGGGGGCAAAATGTGGGTATCACTATCTGACAAACCTATTAACAATCGACACGTGTCTACTTACAAGTCGAAGGAACTATACTCATTAGGGCGCCTCAGGTACCTCATGTAAAAAAGTCCATAGCGCCACAAATACGTACTACCTGTATCAACAAGACTGAGCTCAGATAGACCTACTTGGGGGCAGGTCTTGGTGCCACGCCACTATGCCACGACACGGTCGCCTTAGACCTGGGCGTGGCTAAGTCTTTCTCTATCCTAACGGGAACTCTCAGGTTATGTGGTTTGGTTGGCTTAAGAGCAGAGCTCGCTTAGGAAGGTCGCGACGGTCTATTCCGCGATACACTTCCTAAGCCTTTCTAAAGGTCGGTGAGGCTATCTGAAATAACTCTCTAGTTTACCGCAAGGACATTCCTTGTGTCGTCTCCGGACGACACGTGGCATTTTGGTACGCCTCAATAGGAATGAGCCACGTCAGCTGCGCTCATTCCTTGGCACGTGTCCCAATTGCTATAAATAGGAACAGTACCCTCAGAGGTGACGGACAGATGATTCTCTGAAGACACACTTAGAGAGAATTTCAGATATTATTCCATTGTGGTCTGGGCATTTATGAGCTAACTGTGAGTATCCCTTCACACGTACACGCTCAATCATTGAGTGCACAGGCTTCTCTCGGAATATTTCCCCCACTTGTTGACCCTTAGTCTGTCTCTCTTTACCTCCTCTCCACTTTCCCTCGAGATTCCCCCTACGCTATTGGTTCCTAGATTGCTACTCTCTTACGAACTCATTTACCCCACCTCACGCAAACTCCTACCTACAATAATAAATAAATTAAAAAATTAAAAATAAAAAAAAAATAAAAAAACTTTATTAGAGTCACAACCCTAAACAAACACATAACACCCACATCATACGCTGAACACACCCATACACCCCAACAGAAGCGAAGACTACGCCATTGGGCAGATCTACGGACACTACGCGAAACAAGATAAAAGCCTTGAAGCAACCCAAATCTGAACATCCCCAAGATTGGCATATCAATAATCACTTACCATGCAAACTGACTCCATGGACAAAACAATAGCAAGACAGAGGCTACAAAGACCAAACTACAGCAACTCCTCAAACATAGCTCCACAAGAGAATATGAAGACCTTTAAAAAAAACACCTTTGCATAACATACCAAAATGCAAGAAGGAAGAAAAAATAACAGACGACTGCAAAGGAGAAGGAAGATAGACCCAGGAGGATAACATGGGGAAGAGGATGAAAGGAATAGGATCAAAGAGGCCTAGCAACAACGAGGGCAGGCCTAGCAACACCGGCGACAGCGCTGCTAAGCCCGCCCCCAAATCGCACGGTCTTTTCTTGGCCAAATCGAAAAAATTTAGAGAGTTTTTAGTAATGGTAATATTAGAGATACGACAATGGTTATACATATGTATATATATTTCCTGTTTAAATTTTGAAAACCCTTGATTTTTGGTGTTTCCAAATCATATAAGTGGGTTTATGGGTTCTGGGGTAGTTTGGTCACTAAACAAAAATATGGACTTATCACTAAAATGTTTCATGGGCTGGGTCTATTACAATAAACTTGCAGTAAATTGGATTTAGTACTAATTAACTCATAAAATAAAACGTAAATGCTTTCAAGCACTGATACAGTTTTATATACTACCACAAACATTGTACAATCCAATGTCCCAAGGCAGCTACAAAATGTACATAAACATAAAGACAGTTTGATCTCGAATATTTAATCCTTTTTTCACATTTTTAGTAGCCAAAAGAGGAATTACCCTTGTAACAGTTGAGGTGAAAATACCATTTTGTTCTCGGCAAACCAAAAAAAAATCCAAATGAAGGGTAAAAGTCAATTACAGACATCTCAAAAATTATGACGACAGTCCGTAAAATCAAACGGAATGAAGTTCAAAGAAGTAACAAATCTCCAATTAACAGTAAACAGAGCAAAAGTAAATGGTGAGTTTAAGGCATTTTGTGGCTACCATTGGGGGGGGGGGGGGGGGGGGGGGGGGGTGTGTGTGTGTGTGAGAGAGAGAGAGAGAGAGAGTATACATTACATACCTGATGGGCACGCGGTGAGAAGGCAGAAGGACGAGTCGTGAACGGAGGCTCGGAGAGAGAAGAGAATCCGTGAAGGTGTAGATGGAATAGGCAGCCATGTCGTACAATTGACCATTGAGCGGAGAGAGAGAGAGAGAAAAGAGAGCGCGTGCGACGAAAAGATAAAAAGATAACTAACACCACTTTTCGACCTGACCCAGGGACGGAACTGATGTAGGATAAGGGACTTAAATTCCCCTTGATTTTAATTTTTTTTTTTTTTTTTCATACGTCACTCTATGCCTTGAACTAAGGCATTCTATGGTACTATTTTTAGAACATGTGGTACCATGTATGCAATGCATGACATACATGGTACCACATGCTCTAAGAGTGATACCATGAAAATAGCATCACCCTAAAAATATATATATATATATATATTATTTAAGCCCCTCTTTCAAATTCAAAAGTTTTCTATTTTACACTTAAACCCCTCCAAAGTATAAAAAAACTCAACTTTTTTATCTCAATTTATAGTGATAAATTGTCATTTTATTGTACTTTTGGTGTCAATCAGTATTAACTTTTTAAATTCCTTCATACGTCTAAAAAATGTGTGAATAGACTTAAAAAATTTGGCTCGGAGGCACTGTCCGTCTGTCCCCGAGCCCCCATAAACTCGTTACCTTTTTCACCCGACCAAGTCACCCCCCCCGACTCCAAATTCCTAGACCGTCCCTAGATCCGTCTAATTGCGGGTCTTAGTTCTCTCACCATCACGTTTTCAACTTATTTCTCAAACTCATCACTTTCTGAAGTCGCAAGTTGAACTAGCAACTTCAGCCAAAACCTTTTATCTGAAGTCGCAAGTTGAACTAGCAACATGGAAAACAATATCGTTCGATTAATATTCATCGTAAAATATGCATTTTACATAGGGGTGGCAATTTTTGACACGACAACCCATTTTACTGAGACAACTCGATTATGACACGACACGACACGATTAAATAAAAAAAGTTAATATTTTTTATTGAATAATACTCAAAACTAAAAATCAACCCAAAATCACGCAACCCGTTTATGACCCGTATAACCCGAATTGCCACCCCTAAATTTTAACATCATAACAACGAAAGCATAACATGTAACTCATGGATCATATAAGTATGGATTTGATATCGATAAAGCATATAGATAAACCATGTACGTGCTCATCTATGCGATAGCACTACCATAGCATGAATAATCATAGCAAATATAGATACTGGAATATATAGCACCATACACCAACATAATACTTACATAAAACACCATACAAGTAGCTTATATAAATATCTTTTGGGATCATACTAGGATTAGAGTGAGGTTTGGAAACTCACCTCGAGCTAGAGATCCTCGACAGCTGCTTATTGTCAGGTTCTACAACATAAATAGAAAAAACAATGATAAAGTATGAGTACTAACTATAGGGCATACTGGTAATTTTACCAAATGAGGAAATAAACTTCAAGGTAGAGATCTGCGTGTCATTCTAAGTCCTATGTCATTAACTAGCTAGACTCAAATGGATTCTGTCACATTTTTGAGGTGCAAGGAGAGGGCTTCGCAGACAAATGTGGGCCCTAAAGACAGACTGTATTTTTGACCGAGTCGAAAAGTCACGAAACTCGAGGAACTAACTGCATCATTACCGAAGTTCGAGATTATTTAACATGAATTATTGAAGATAATTGTAGACACCCCATTTTGTCGGCTAACAGATTTAGGAGGCCACAAGCATGTCAAACCTCGATGATTAGAAAGATCGGATTTTCAGAGATTGCCTCTAACTCTCAAGAAGTCAAAGAATTTACAAAAATGACCAAAATGCCCCTAAAAGCCCAAAACTCTCCAGATTGGCCCAGAATCTCAAAAATCATTCGATGTTGTTCAAAACAAAAAAAAAAAGGTATTTTAAAAGATGAATATTTGAAATTGTAAGCTCCCAAAAACCCCCGGAAGTCCCGGAAGTTCCTGGAAAGTCTTCGTTGACAGGTTTGACCAAGGTTTGACCAAGTTTGACCAAGGTTTGACCAAAATCATTCAAATTCACCAAAAAGTTCCGAGATCATCCTAGATCATGTGAAAAGTCTTAAAATATATTTTAAAAGAAAATCGGACAGAAATGCCAGTCTTTGGAGGCTCCCAGAACTTCCCGGAATTTCTTGGAAGTGCACTATTTGACTGATTTGACTGCAAGTTTGACCAAAAATAAAAGTCTCCTTTTTGACATTGAAATACTTTTATCAAATACTAGAGGTCAATAGCTTTCCAACGGTATATCGCACATAATTTCTGGATCTAAAACGAATTTGTTATGAATTTCTGAAGGTGAAAAATGCGATCAATTCGACTTTTATCGCGAATACCGCAAAACTTTCCAAAGTGACCCAACTCCAAACTATTTTTTATGGAAATTAGACCTCAATACCTTTCCAACGGTATATCACAATCTCAATTTGGACTTCGTATGAATTTTCTGTAAATTTCGGACGAAATAAGTCCGGGAGTTCCGGGGGCCAAAATGTAATTTTTGGTCAACGGGGGAGTTGACTGCCGCGGCGGCACTGGCCCACTGCCGCGGCGGCAGTGGACAAGTGCCGCGGCGGCACTCTGAGTGATTTTTCATTTTTTTTGTAATTTTTGGTTAATTTTTGAGTTTTAATTCAAATTTTCAACAAATAAAACGACATAGTTTTGATTATTTCGGGATTTTGGACCAATTAGAGACTTTTTAAAACCCAAAATACCTCCCCAAGTTAGCCTATAAAGGAGACCCATTTACTTCCATTTAGAGGAGAGCTTGGAAGCCATTAGAGAGAGATATAGAGAGTTAGGGAGAAAGAGAGAGAGAAGTATAGACTGTCTTCTTCCAAATCCAATCCAAAATGTGAGTTTCAATTAGTTTTCTAAAAACTAAACTTTTATTTTCAAGCTTTCAATCCATCTTCTTCATCTTATTTGAGTTTCCTATGAGTTAGAGAGTGATGTACTCACCCATATACACACATATGAGAGGTTGAATGCTTGTGGTTCCACCATTGAATATCATATATTGATTTATTCATTTGCTTGCTTATATACAATGTTCATCTCCTCTTACCTCATTTCTTTTTTATTTTATTTATTTACTTACTAGTTCATCATCATCTAGATGATGACATGAAGTTTGAGGTGAGTGAATCCTTATGGATAGTAGCTCTTGACCTCAAAAACATGTTTAATAGAAGATGATTATAACTTCAATACCTCCAAGGTATCCTTGAAGTTATGTTCAAATAAAAATGAATCTCTCCAATAATATTGGGGGTTCTTGATGATGAGTTTGATGTTGATATTCCAAGAGGTTATAATCTCTATTTGATGTTGAAAATATACTTTCAAAACCTCTATTTCAAAACCCCTCTCAATCCCTCTCATTTTGATTTCAAGAAAGAAAACTCAAGTTTTTTCCAAAATCTTCAAAACAGTGAGTGATCTGAGTTCAAAGATTTCTCTAGAACTCAATACTCAATGTATGGATGCAAGACCACTTGAAAAATCTTTCTAACTCATTAGAGAACACCCATGATTTTTGGTTTGATTTTGAAATACTTGAAAATGGTCCATTTGGACCCAAACATTCTCTCCAGATATTCTGTTTTTTCTGTCACAGCAGCTTGGTCTACTTTCAACTTATTTTATAGAACACTTTTCCAAAAAGAGTGGTCCTAACTTATTTTTCCCTTGAACATCAATGTCTTAGGGAACTTTATGTATAATATGGGCCTCTATATCATTTGTTTTCATTTTCCAAGATGTTTTGACATTTCAGTCGACAATACGAACTTTGTTTCTGAGTAACCTTCATTGTTTATATGATTTCTCTCAATCTGTAATAGTTATTAATGATTGGCTTTTTGGGTTGTGTTCTAGACACAATAAGGAATATCTCCATAAAAAAATCATACCTTGAAAACATTCCTAACCCCTCTTTTCAATTTTCAAAAGATATAGTTACTGTTCTGTCCACTATTCACAGCAAGCACATTCTAACTTTCATTCTTTGATTTGATGCTTACATGAACTCCAAATTAGCTCATGTCTTAGGAAGTAGTTCATACTACATTTGTACATATCCCATGATGATTTCATTCATTCATTCATAAACATTATAGACTTCTAAGTCATTCTAGGAATCCATGAACACAAAGCACACTACAACCTTGGCACATTCTAGATACATACATTGCATCCATGCAAGATTTGGGGCCTTCATGGCACCTAATCTAAGAAGATTATAAGGAATGAAATTGATCACACGTTCATGCTTCCCCCGATCTAATCATCCTTTCTCATCCATCCCGGGGATTGAGAGGTCTTCTTTTCTCAAAGATTAACATGCATCATACTAGCTTGCTAAGCATATTTTGATTTCTTTGTTTATTTGTTTCAATAACAATTCATGCCCCCCTTTAGATTAGGAAGTCTTGATTATTTGATACATGATTAGACGATTTTTCCTAGGTTTATTTGTGTGATCTTTCACTTTGCATTGTGTGATATTTGGCTTAGATCTTATGAATGATATCTTATCTTTAGATCTTCCATTTCAAATTTTCTTATGTGATGTAATACACTATCATAGTATTATTTGTCGAACGAAACATAGTATAAGATGATTATTTGGATGCTAATTGAGGCCCATCGAAAGACGGGGCGAGTTGAGGGTGTTTTAGTCGCGACAAAGGCTCCTTCCTCTCTCGTACCAAAACCCCGAGCCAAGTTCTTTGGTTATGAAGGGCTGGTGCCCTTTATCCATTTGGGTGAGTCAAAATTAGGTTTCTTGGTTCCTTAAAGACCAAGTGGCGACTCTGTATCTGTTTTCAACAGATCTTTTCTTTTCTTTGATCCAAATCAAAGTCCAAACAAAAACAAGTTTCAAAACAAAAGAGGTGGAACGATGCGTGTCCACAATCTGTCGACTCCGCTAGGGATTTTTATTTTAAAACAAAATAATACAGAGGTTTGACTCATAAGAAGCATCCTTAAAATCATCTTTTTACTGTGTTTGGCTCACCGCATTGCACTTCTACATTTCCCCTTCGACTGTGTCTGAAACGCGGTGCTGATATTGTTCAGGTCTTGCTGTGCCAGGGCACAAGTCACCGTTGATACTGTACCTTCCAAGGTATATCAAAAAGAGTAAAAACCTCCGTACTGTCTCTCCGACGGTATATTGGAACTCTCGTCAACGGACCCTCTTTGACTAAACCCAGCTTTTTCATATAGATTCATGTAGAACCTTTCATAGGACTGTTCATTTATCTTTTCAGATAGGACAATGTGACATAACTGCTGTATGCCCTAGCGGGATTACCTGCGCGGTGTAGACGCTTATGTGGCATAGAACAGAACCTCTTTCTTATGATTCCCAAGGCAATCACTCACATGTGATCACATTGAGTTGACTTGCCTAGGCACCATGATAAGGATGTCTGCTCCATGCTCACAAAGATATACACCGCAAACCTTGTTTGTTGGTCCTGAGACATAGGAGTATGAAAACTTGCTAGACAGTATGATCACCATCATCACCTATTCCCGTCGTATATCCATATTTCTTCCAGAAACTCTACCCAACTCATCAGGATATCCCTGTTTCTCCTAGAAACTCTGTCTGAATCACCCAAATTTCCTAGAAATCCCTATTTCTCCCCCAGAATACCCAGAAACCTCAATTTTTCTTAGAAACTCCGATATACTTGTTTCTCCCAGAAACTCTGTCCGACTTACCCAGTTATACCTGTTCTTCCTGAAGCTCTGTCCAAATCTCTCAGATTACCCAGAAATCTCAATTTCTCTCAGAAACTCCGGTATACTTGTTCTCCCAGAAACTCTGTCCAACTTACCCAAATTTTCATGTTTTCCCATAATCACTATCATAATCTCCAAGATTTCCCAAAAATTCCAGCAACTCCATCCAAAATTCCCAAAAATGCCTAGATGTACCAATTTTTCTCAGAAATTCTGATTTCCCAATTTCTCCTAGAAGCTCAGTCCAAATCAACCAGAAATCCCTATTTCTCCTAGAAACTTCCATAGCTTCTGGAAATTTCTCTGAATCTTCCAAATCCCTATTTCTCCCAGAAACTCTGTCCAAAATTCCCAAAGTATCCCGGAAATCCCTGTAATCCCTTGGTGACCACACTGGAAAATAAGGTTAGCACACTCTGTATGGCTAGGACCTTATTTGTTTAGCTGCTATCTGTTAGAAATAGGAGCATCATATAGATTAGGGCTTACATCCACATGCTTGCCTCGTATGCATGCACCATTCCTATCAGTCTACACGCATTATCTTAGTCAGTCTGTACACAAGTCAGTCCACGTTTGTTAGCATCACTGTCATTGTCTCTCCAGTCATCACTATCATAATCTAATACACTCTTCTCGAATCTAAAATTCATTATAGATTCCCAAAGTCAGCCACTGAGATCCCCATCCTGGGTCAGAAGTTCGAACAGTCGTTTGGTCAAGATCTGCCCACCAAGTTACTCCAGCATGAATCAAGAGGAATTGGAAAATAAGGTCACTGTGTTGGGAACAACCATAAACCAGCAATCTGATCGCCTGACCCAAGTTTTGAGTTTCATGGAAAAACTGAAACAACAGCAGCCACAGTACCCACCTGGTTTCCTACCACAACCAGGGTTCATACCACCACCACCGCCTGGGTTTGGACCGCCTCCCGAGAATAATGGGGAAGAAGACTGGTTTCAAGGGGTCCCACTGCTTGCATATGAGAAGAAGCTCCAGGAGAAAATGGACAAAGTTGACAAGCTTGAAAATGTGTTGAGGAAGAGCAAAGGGGTTGATGATTACATGTTAGACCTGGAAGGCCTCTTTGAGCCCATCAAGCTAAGGCTGCCCGAGAACTTCAAAATGCCTGAAATTGACCGTTTTGATGGAATAGGGAATCCAAAAAGTCACATCATGTTGTGCATGAGCATCTTCCAATCGATGGGTTGCACTCATGAGCACATTGCGATGCTGTTCCCGCAAACCCTTAAGAATGCCGCACTATCCTGGTTCCTAACCCTTGAAGCCTCCAAGACCCGAGTCTGGGAAGACGTTGCTAGAACTTTTATTGATCACTACTCTTACAACCAAGAGTTTGATATCACCATCCGGGATCTAGAGACTACCAGGCAGAACTTCAATGAGTCCTTCACTGCGTTCTTGAGCAGATGGATGAATAAAGTGGCTCAAATGATCCACAGACCTGTTGAGAAAGAGTAAGTACGTATGCTGGTCAAGAACATGCAACCAGTATATCATAACAAGCTATTCTACCAATCCATCTCCACATTCGAAGATCTATTTGAAATAGGCACCAGAATAGAGGATGCCATCAGAGAAGGAAAGTTCAAAAAGAATGAACCCTAATACCAGTCCAAGAGACCTAACTACTCTCTGGACTCCCCGGATATCAATGCACTTAGCAACCAATCAATGGCCTGCGCCCTTCATCCATACCAGTCCATTCCGCCAAATCGCCCAAAAGGCCCTCGCGAATTCTCCAAACTTAATGTTCTTCTTTCCACAGCCTTGGACCACCTACTCAAAAAGGGCCACCTGCAGCTCTTCCCTCACAAGCCGCTACCAGATCCTATACCCTCCCACTACAACATGAGCCTACGATGTGCTTATCACCAAAATCTAGGCCATACCACCGATCAGTGCATCCGCCTTCGCCATGACATTCAGAACCTTATAGAAGATGTCCCCTATCCTAATCCCATCCACTATCTTGGCTTGGACCAACCGATCAAATGATCCCTTCCGTCGATGCTAATGAATGTTGAAGCTAAGCAGTAAAGTGATGGTGTTTGGAACTTCTGCTAAAAAAAATAGAATAAGAATAATAAATGGGTCGCAAACACACTCCATTTGAGACCAGGTCGAGTCAAGTTGAGTATGTTCTATGTTCCGAGTCCATTTCAATTCTAGTCTTGTGATCAAGTCTGTCTGTCATCGAGTTGTTAATAAGTCTGTAAACCTTCTCTATTGATGGAATGAAATCTCATTTTGCTTAATCTAATGTGCCTAGTCATAAATGCATGAATCACTAAATTGAAGTGTCACTTTTCAAATTACCATGGATATTACTCTACTAATAATTTTTCTACGACAAAACAAAAAAGAATCCTGAAAGGTTAAAGTCGATTTCACACTGACACTGATGAAGAGCTGAGAATTGAATAGTCTTACTTTAAGAATTTAAAGATGCTCTTGCCTCAATCTTGAAAAGACATACTTGAAACTGACTTGGGGCTTGCCCAACACCCTTTTCCCACCATTTTGAAGCCTTAAGCCCAATCCAATTGGGAGCCACACAATCTGTCCGATTGAAAGCAATGCAAACTTAGCCCTTAATGGTAGCTAAACATTTCAGTGAGTTTCATCTCCACTTTCAAAAAAAAAAAAAGAAAGAAAAAGAAAAGAAAAGAAAAGAAAAAGCTCGCTAGGTTGAAAACCCGAAAGGGCACCTAGGCAAAAGTTAGAGCTGAAAAAGGTGTTGATTTCCAAAATCTGACCCTAGCTAGTCAAAATGTTGGAGAAAATTTTGATGAAACAAATGAGAGAATCATACGCTTCAAGATACATCTTAAGAACGTGCCAAGATCACATTTCAAAAGGCACGGAATGACCACAAATAAATTTCGAGAGTTGACATGCACATTCTGGAATTCTGAGATTGCGATTGAAAGATCTCACAAGAATTGACTACATTAAAAAATAAAATTGACTGGCTAGGCGAAAGTGAAAAGGATCAATCCTCGAAACAAAACAAAAAGAAAAAGAAAAGAAAGGGAGATTGAAACTGAATCCTTTTATTCAAAGCTACCACAAGTGGCTCAAGTTTGAACTTCTTTGACGATTGGTTTGAAAAACCCTCATACCTCAAACCCTTATTTCTAGCATTGCCTTGAACTACGCTCGACATGATTCCCACTCGGGGATACGTAGGCAACCACATCGGTTCGGTCAACACCATCATAATCAAACCAATTTCCTTCAAGCCTTGCCTTGAACTACGCTCGACCTGATTCCCACTTGGGGATACGTAGGCAACCACATCGGTTCGGTCAACACCATCATAATCAAACCAATTTCCTTCAAGCCTTGCCTTGAACTACACTCGACCTGATTCCTACTCGGGGATACGTAGGCAACTGCATTGGTTTGGTCGACACCATCATAATCAACCCCCCTTCTTTCAAGACTTTGGCCCGAACTACGTTAGACCTGATTCCCGCTAGGGGGTATGTAGGCAGACTTTCAAAAAGAAAAGAAGGATGGCTCGCTAGGTCGAAAATCCGAAAGAACGCCTAGGCAAAAATTAGTGTTAAATCCAAGGTGAGCAATAACAAAAGAGAGAAAAGAGCTTGCTAGGTCACCTCACTGGTGCCTAGGCAAAAGTTATGAGCATTTGAGAGATTAAAGTCACGGTCCATGCCTCAAGCCAGAAAACCATCTTCCACACTAGGGGCAAACTTCGGCTACCCGCCTCGTTTGCTTGACTTTTACTATCTACCCTTCATATAAGGGGTAAACTTCGGTCACCTACCTCGTTTGCCCAAAACCTCCAATAAACCATCATCCAAACTAGGGGCAAACTTCGGTCACCCACCTTGTTTGCTTATGAATCCCACTTTGTACACCTCAAACTAGGGGCAAACTCCGTTTGCCTAACACAATCCCTTCACACCGAGGGCGAGTTTTTAAGTTACCAAGTTGTTTTGAAAATTTTGAAATAGAGCATCTTTTACTCTAAAAGCTAAGGCACTAATTCAAAGCACTTCCTGGGAGAAGTAGAAAATTGACTAGATCACTAAGGAGGAATTTTCAAAAATCAGATTTATCAGCAAAGTGCTACCATGTTAAGATGAGGGGTGAACACCAAAAGAGAAATGGTACATCGTTTATAACAAAAGCACATCAAGTTTTGACAAGACGAGCTTGTTTTATTTTGGTGTCAAATGTGTCGTCCTCGTGCATCAATGTCTGTCAAGTTTTTGAGTCTGTTGTAGTAAGTCAACAGTGACTAATAAAATTTTCAAATCAAGTTATAAAGAGCATGCCAATACAAGCAGGAGTACCAAACACCATTACTGCTCCAGTTAAGGCGTCAGCATGAGAAGCGTCCAAACTTAGGGCAAATGCGAATTTCATCCCTTTCCAAACCATCGAAAGTTGACCATCATCTCCTTGCAACATAAGTCCATGAGTGGTTGTTGATCATCCTAGCAACATAAGTCCATGAGTGGCTGTTGATTACCTTCCCTCGTCCATGCAACATAAGTCCATGAGTGGCTATTGATTTTCCTTCATCTCCAAGCAACATAAGTCCATGAGTGGCTGTTGATTGATCTCGGATTGGGCACCGCAAAGATTTGATCAACCGCGAGAGATTCAGAGATGGATCCCGGTTCTGGGCCAGCGAGATTTGATCAACTATGAGAGATTCGAATTTGAAGTCAAGAGAAATAGTCGCTTCATCCCCAACAGATTCAGTTTAATCCCCAGCAGGCATATCGATTTGTACATCGTCAGTTAAATCTATGACAGTCACAGTAGTTCACTGTCGACTCGTCATCTCGATTTGTACATCGGCAGTTCAATCCATGACAGTCACAGTAGTTCACTGTCGACTCGTCATCTTGATTAGTACATCGTCAGTTCAATCCATGAAAGTCACAGTAGTTCACTGTCGACTTGTCATATCAATTCGTACATCGTCAGTTCAATCATGACAGTCACAGTAGTTCACTGTCGACTCGTCATCTCGATTAGTACATCATCAGTTTAATCATGACAGTCACAGTAGTTCACTGTCGACTCGTCATCTCGATTAGTATATTGTCAGTTCAATCATGACAGTCACAGTAGTTCACTATCGACTCGTCATCTCGATTAGTACATTGTCAGTTCAATCTATGACAGTCACAATAGCTCACTGTCGACTTGTCATATCGATTCGTACATCGTCAGTTCAATCATGACAGTCACAGTAGTTCACTATCGACTCGTCTTCTCGATTAGTACATCGTTAGTTCAATCCATGACAGTCACAGTAGTTCACTGTTGACTCATCATCTCGATTCGTACATCGTCACTTCTTCTGGTCACGGTTAGTCCAATTGTTGATCCAATCCATGATAGTCACAATAGTTCACTGTTGACTCATCATCTCGATTCATACATCGTCACTTCTTCTGGTCACGGTTAGTCCAACTGTTGATCCAATCCATGATAGTCACAGTAGTTCACTGTTGACTCATCATCTCGATTCGTACATCGTCACTTCTTCTGGTCACGGTTAGTCCAACTGTTGATCCAATCCATGATAGTCACAGTAGTTCACTGTTGACTCATCATCTAGATTCGTGCATCGTCACTTCTTCCGGTCACGGTTAGCCCAACTGTTGATCCAATCAATGATAGTCACAGTAGTTCATTGTCGACTCATCATCTCGATTTGTACATTGTCAGTTCATTAATCATCATTAGTTTACCATCACTCTCATTCAAAATATGTCGTGTTCATCATTCTCATTCAAAATCTTAGGCTTCTATGTCCATTAATGGGGCTTCCATGTTCATCGCTTGAAATCTCGGGATTTCATGTCCATCACTTGACGTCTCAGGACTTCTGTGTCCGTCTCTTAATTTCCAGGGCTTCCATGTCCGTCGGTTATCTGTCAAACTGCATCTTCGATTATAGTCCTCTGGGACACCACATCTAATTACATTCGCTTGCGAAGCACGCTTCCCAAAATTCAGAAGTTTGCTCCAAGACCCAGAGTCTTCAAACCTTGGTATCCCTATTCGGGTCAATAACTGCATCACAGTCAGAAACATTAGCACAACACAAGTCCACTTGGAGTGGTACACCCCACAGCACCAATTCATGCTAGGATCAGAACACTAGACATGATAGGACTTAGGATAAAATTCATATCACATCCGTGCATAGCATATCACTCTTATAGCATAGCATCCGCCTGATTGTTGTGTATGTCCATGTGTGATTTATTCCTTTGTGCCCTGAACTACGTCCTGGTCTGATTCCCCTTGGAATACGTAGGCAGCTCATGCAGAGCGCAACCAGCACTAGCCTCAGCATCATTGCATCTTTTGCAATGTTTTTATCCTAAATCTATAGCCTCCAAAAAGACCTGTCTCTTTAAAGCTTTGGCACTCGCTTGCGAGTTGCGACATGCGTTGCTTCGCAAGTTCATGCCAAAGAGGGGCAAACTGTAGACACCCCATTTTGCCGGCTAACAGATTTAGGAGGCCACAAGCATGTCAAACCTCGATGATTAGAAAGATCGGATTTTCAGAGATTGCCTCTAACTCTCAAGAAGTCAAAGAATTTACAGAAATGACCAAAATGCCCCTAAAAGCCCAAAACTCTCCAGATTGGCCCAGAATCTCAAAAATCATTCAATGTTGTTCAAAACAAAAAAAAAAGTATTTTAAAAGATGAATATTTGAAATCGTAAGCTCCCAGAGACCCCCGGAAGTCCCAGAAGTTCCCGGAAAGTCTTCGTTGACCGGTTTGACCAATGTTTGACCAAGGTTTGGCCAAAATCATCCAAATTCACCCAAAAGTTTCGAGATCATCCTAGATCATGTGAAAAGTCTTAAAATATGTTTTAAAAGAAAATCGGACGGAAACGCCAGTCTTTGGAGGCTCCAAGAACTTCCTAGAACTTCCCGGAATTTCTTGGAAGTGCACTGTTTGACTGATTTGACTGCAAGTTTGACCAAAAATCAAAGTCTCCTTTTCGATATTGAAATATTTTTATCAAATACTAGAGGTCAATAGCTTTCCAACGGTATATCACACATAATTTCTGGATCTAAAACGAATTTGTTATGAATTTCTGAAGGTGAAAAATACGATCAATTCGGCTTTTATCGCGAATACTGCAAAACTTTCCAAAGTGACCCAACTCCAAACTATTTTTTATGGAATGTAGACCTCAATACCTTTCCAATGGTATATCACAATCTCAATTTGGACTTCGTATGAATTTTCTGTGAATTTCGGACGAAATAGGGCTGTTTCGCGAATTTCGGGAGTTTCGGGGGCCAAAAGGCAATTTTTGGTCAACGGGGGAGTTGATTGCCGCGGCAGCACTGGCCCACTGCCGCGGTGGCAATGGACAAGTGCCGCGGCGGCACTCTGAGTGATTTTTCATTTTTTTTTTGTAATTTTTGGGTTTTAATTCAAATTTTCAACAAATAAAACGACATAGTTTTGATTATTCCGGGATTTTGGACCAATTAGAGACTTTTTAAAACCCAAAATACCTCCCCAAGTTGGCCTATAAAGGAGACCCATTTACTTCCATTTAGAGGAGAGCTTGGAAGCCATTAGAGAGAGATATAGAGAGTTAGGGAGAAAGAGAGAGAGAAGTATAGATTGTCTACTTCCAAATCCAATCCAAAATGTGAGTTTCAATTAGTTTTCTAAAAACTAAACTTTTATTTTCAAGCTTTCAATCCATCTTCTTCATCTTCTTTGAGTTTCCTATGAGTTAGAGAGTGATATACTCACCCATATACACACATATGAGAGGTTGAATGCTTGTGGTTCCACCATTGAATATCATATATTGATTTGTTCATTTGCTTGCTTATATACAATGTTCATCTCTTCTTACCTCATTTCTTTTTTATTTGCTTGAGGAATGAGTATCCGTACTTATTCGACGCATGAGGTAAAGTTTGGGGACAAACTTCCTTTTTGGAGGGGAAAGTTGTCACACCCGTTCCAGGAATTTATAATTTTATCATGCATATTTGTAATTTGGGAGTTTATCAATGTTAGTTGATAGTGGTGATGAGGTTGACTGTGAGTCAACGGTAAGGTGTCAGTAAGGACACGGGAACATGGCAATTCATATTGCATGAACTTGAGTAAATGGCATTTATATGATTTAAATGTTATTTGACTTATATGGTATTTTGTGAATAGTGAATTATACCTGTGTAGTATAATTTCTGGTATTTTTGATATTGTTATATCATTTTGAGAACTGTGGTGAGAACGTGAGTGATACGTTAATTAAAAAGGTAGGTTGTGTAGAGATTCCACAGAATATAGTTTTCGGACGTTATTTTTTTTGGACCCAAACGAAACCTAGTCGAAAACTTTTGAAATTTATAGTTTTCACTCGTAAAGTTATAAAATGGATGTGTGCGAAGTTTCATGGGTTAATTAGAAGTTTGAGAAACTTGCGGGGAGGTAAACGTAATTTCCAGAACGTTTGTCTATATATAGATTAGGATGAGATCTCAATCTCATCCAAACTTTCCAAAATATCTAGAGAGAGGAGAGAGAAGGGAGATTGGTTGCCAGGAGCTTGCCGACGACATACGACGACCTTCCGTTCGTCAGATTTTCTCCACATTTCATATTTGAACTCGTGGAGGTAAGATCTTCGTTTTGATACTAATTAGGCCGTGTTTGGTCAAGTTTTGTAAAAATCTTAATTCTAGACTTTTGGGAAAAATAGGTATAAAACTTGTAGGAATTTTCTCAAATTCGAAATCCGACGTTTAATTAGCCTTCTAGTCGATTCTTCAAAGTTTGGGGGAAATCGCACGAGGTATGAAGTTCTAACTTGTGAAATATAGAGAAATACATGTTTTATATTTCAACGACGAAATTGAGATCCGGGCGAAATCCATGTGTTAATTGTAGGCCCGTTAATTATGCACGCGCTAAATTGTGAAAAGCATGTCTACTTCTACGCGAGCACGTTGAGTTGTCTATGTGGGTCAAAGGGGAGTCTTATACAAATTCATGCCGGAGTAAGCTTCTCGTTGTTTGAGAATTTGAGTAGCGACGGCTACTGTGCATGGTTGTAGGCTTGGACTTGCCATGGCACTTGTGGGGATGTAATGGTTGAAGGCTTGGACTTGCCATTGACATCGCGGTTTAAGGCTTGGACTTGCCGCTACCGGATGAATGCGTATTTTTCTCCCTAGAGACTATTGATATGACTTATGAGATTAAAGCATGTTTTGTCATATATTGCATATGTTAGACTTGTGCACTCAGCATATAGCTGAGCAGTGGAGATGTACTCCATTGCAGGTAAAAAGAAAGACAAGAGGAAGCATGAGGAGTGAGGCCGGGGAATGCCGGGGGATCAATTGGTTATATTTTTGTTTTACTCCGAACTTGTAATAATAACCTTGAATTCGTAGTATGTTATAATATAATCTGAACTTAGATTTAGTACTTGTAATCCCTGGTAAACGCTCTTGTATTTATGTTTTGAATGATGGAATAGAGTGGTTATATGTTGGTTTGAAATTGGAAGAACCTTGAGGGGGAAAGATGCAGTTTTGGGAGTTGCTGATAGAAATCAGTCGACTGGTTTTTGATCCAGTCGACTGGATCGCTGTATTGAATTGGTTATTGCTTGGTTTCGTCTGAGGTTCAGTCGATTGGGTTGAGAAAATAGTCGACTGGATGGAGCCCCAGACCATGACATTCTGCTGGATAAGGCACCAGTCGACTGGACATTTTCAGTCGACTGATAATTTTAGGCACCAGTGGACTGGGTCCCCGACACAGTCGACTGGGTGGGCTGTTATGTATTGGAAACCTTTTCTGTTTGAGATCACCAATCGACCGGACCCTCGATCAGTCGACTGGTCCTCTGTTTTCAAAACTGTTTTCTTTTGAAAGGATACAATTGGCCAAAAAAAATTTATAACTCCGATTTTCATGGATTTTAATGATGTTTTCCGCTGCTATTTGACTTTAATGGAACTGGATAAGCCTTGATGGCGTGCCACGTGTCCTATTTCCACGCGTAATGGGATGGGTCGTGACATTTTAGTGGTATCAGAGCTAGAGGTAACAAAACTTTGGGAACGTTCGACGACGAGAGGAGTGTTGAGTGAATTACCACATGTTCTAAATTGCATCCATACATATTAGAGATGTTTGATGCATATGTATGTTGTTTTACATACATGCTATTGTTATTGTTGTACATGCATAGTGTTTATGCATTGAGAACTACAGAATTGTAATCATGGATGACCGAGAGTTATCACCCCATACCCGACGAATGAATGAAATGGCAGAGATGATGGGGAATATGGGGGAAATGATACGGAATATAGCAAAGCGACTGCGTCCCATACCCCACATCGAAGTGGAACCAATAACTGTAGTACATGCACCCGAAAATAGGGGTATGAGATCCATATCAGAACAGTTTGCTCGAAAGAAACCAATGGAATTCTATGGGACACCCGATCCAACGCTCGCAGAACATTGGATCATGGACATGGAACGAATCTTTCGATCTATCCCGATGACCGATAGTGAGAAGATGGAAAATGCAAGTGATGTACTGAAGGGTGAAGCCCAGAACTGGTGGGTAAACGTACTAGATCAAGGGGCACCAATTACTTGGGAAGGGTTTAAGGGAGAATTCAATCGCCGGTTCTTTCCGCGAGCCGCCTACAACGCAAAGAAGCGAGAATTTGATAACTTGAAGCAGGGAGATATGACTGTAACCGAATATACTTCCAAGTACAACGCTTTGTTGAGGTTTGGCAAGGGTTCAGTGCCAGAGGAGGAAGATAGGGCAAGGAAATTTGAAGAGGGTTTAAGGGAAAATATTTGTCTAAGGGTGGAAACCTACGAACATTCGACTGTGGCAGCAGTACAACAAACGGCACTAGTGGCCGAGAGTGGAATGGAAAGGTCGAGGCAGAATCAGCACGGTAAACGAGGCAATGAGAGTGGAGATAGGAACCAAGGTGGATCTTTCAAGAGGCCGTTTCAGAGAGGCTCTAGTTCTAGTTTTAATGATTTCAGTAGAATGCCAAGTAACATACCATTGTGTTTACTTTGCAACCGACCACACTCAGGTCGATGTTTCATGACCAAACCCCAGAACAGGAGCCAAGGCGGGGGTAGTACTAATTCAACACCTGATATGAGAGGTAAGTGTTATGACTGTGGAGTTTTTGGACATCAAGCCAAGGAGTGCCCGAGGAAGTATCCTCAGCAAGGAGCTAAATCTATGGCTTCCAGTGGGTCGAAGACTAGACAATCCAACGACAGGGGATAAAGGATGGAACAACGTCAAGGAAGAGCATATCAGATGAACCCAGGAGATATGACTGCTTCTGAGACAGTAGTCTCAGGTATGGTGCTTGTATGTTCGCACTTAGCACGCATACTTGTTGACTCGGGATCTACGCATTCATTTGTATCGCATGCTTTTGTTGAACATATGAATATTGACTCGGTACCGTTAGGATATGAATTGTCTATTTCTGTGCCACTTAGTAAATCGATAACGACGTCTACTATATATAAGCATTGTTTTGAAAACCGGACCGGTCATTGAACCGGAAAAATGACCGGGTCACGGGTCACTGGTTCAACCGTTGGGTCAACCGGAATTGAACCGTGATGTCATAATTATGTAATAAATATTAATAATAATACAAAATATAAAAAATATGAAAAAATAAAAATTTTCCGGTTTTCCGGTTCAATTGCCGGTTTTTCCGGTTCAACCGCCGGTTCAACCACCGGGTTTTCCGGTTTTTACAAAATTGACCGGTTTTTGCATTTTTCCGGTTTTCCGGTTCAAACCGGACCGTTTCTTGAACCGGTTCCCGATTCAACCGGTTCAACCGGCCGGTCCGGTCCGGTTTTTAAAACAGTGTATATAAGAACTATGAGATCAAACTAGGCAAGAAGTTGATGACCGTAGACCTTATACCGATTGCGGTGAACCATTTCGATGTGATACTGGGAATGGATTGGTTAGCTTTTAACCAAGCCACAATAGACTGTGAACGGAAAGAGGTTAATTTTCGATCACCAGTACATGGGAACTTTTGTTTCCAAGGGAGTGGAGTTATACCGCCACCGTATTTGATTTCAGCTATCCGAGCGGGAAGATTATTGAAAAAGGGATGTCAAGGATTCCTATGTTCAGTAACCGATGTCTCAGCGACTGAATTAAAAGTAGATGACATTCCGATAGTACGAGAATATCTAGATGTATTTCTTGATGACCTACCAAGTGTTCTTATTGAGAGAGAGGTTGAGTTCACCATTGAGGTTATACCAGACGCAAGACCCGTATCAAAGGCACCGTATAGAATAGCACCCATGGAATTGAAAGAGCTGAAAATCCAACTACAAGAACTACTTGACAAGGGTTTCATTCGATTAAGTGTATCGCCATGGGGAGCTCCAGTATTGTTTGTAAAGAAGAAAGATGGCTCCATGCGTATGTGTGTTGATTACTGGGAACTGAACAAGTTAACGATTAAGAACAAGTACCCGTTACCGAGAATCGATGATGTTAGCCCCAAAGTGCTGATCCACTCGATTAAATGAATAATTTTGATGATTAACAAACTACTTAGTTGTATTTTCTAATGATCTTAAGTTGATTAAGTCGCAGGAAACATCAGACCTCAATATATGTTCACTTATCGTATATCCTCTCCTTACATAAAGTCTTGGTGTTTTGTGCTCAATTAGTTTCAAGCCAAACGGAGCTTTACAAGTTGAAGATTCTTGTTTTAATCATTGTATTAGGACTCTATGTAAGCAATTTATTTATGTGAACATCTTACTTAAGGGCTCAAAATTTGATTGAAAGAAGGTTTCAAATAGTTAACCCAATCTACCTTTGAAAATCTGCAAAGAGCAGTCGACTGTGAAGTCGTTTCAGTCGACTGATCATCCAGTCGACTGAATAGTCGACCTGGGTACACAGAGATTTTAAATGTGTACAATCCAGTCGACTGCCCTCGCGACACAGTCGACTGAGCCTTCTATTTTACTATACCCTTTCAAAAAGCAGTCGACTGCCCTGTGAAGTCAGTCGACTGAATGACTGCGATAAACACAGTAACTGCTAGTTAACTGCATTTAATGAAGCATTAATTGCTTCCAACTACCCCCAACGGTTGGAAATCAAAAGGAAGTTATAAATACATTCATTTGAACTTCATTTAAGACTCTCTTTGAAAAATCCAACCAAAAAACTTCATCACATTTATTTCTTGAGCCCTAGTTTGGTGAGATCATAAATCCTATTGCTCTAGTCTTCATTTGTATATCTTAAGAGCAATTTGTTGTGGAGCTAAAATCTTGTATTCATCCACTCTATTGAGAGAGTTTTCAATTCTTGTATCAATTCCTATTTATAAAAGTAGTGTGTATTAAGGGTTGGTGTAACCCTAGTTAAAGTGAAGAGGATTTTCTTCCTTAAAGAGATTGTAAGGGTTTAATCTTCACCCGAAGGAGATTGTGATAGTGAAATCCTCAAGAGGTGTTCTTGAGGAGTGGAAGTAGGGCGCGACGTGCGGTTTCCCGAACCACCTAAAAATCGGTTTGCTTTGTATCTCTTCCCTTGCTCTTTACTTTGCTTTTGTGATTTCTCTTATTGGGCAATCAATTTGAACATCTAATAAATTAAGTAATTTTTTAAAACCTTATTCACCCCCCCTCTCTAAGGTTTCCTCCTTGGGCCAACAGATGACCTATTTGATCAACTTTGTGGGGCTCAAGTATTTTCGAAAATAGATTTGAGATCAGGTTACCATCAGTTGAAAGTGAAGGTCGAAGATGTTGAGAAAACAGCTTTCAGAACGCGCTACGGACATTATGAGTTCTTAGTCATGCCGTTTGGGGTTACGAATGCACCAGCCGCGTTCATGGATCTTATGAATCGAGTGTTCAAGGACTATCTAGATGACTTCGTAATTTTATTCATTGACGATATCCTTATCTATTCCCCGAGTGAGATAGAACACGAGAACCACTTGAGGTTGATACTTCAGAGATTGCGAGAGAAGCAACTGTTTGGTAAATTCAAGAAATGTGAATTTTGGCTGTCTAGCATTACTTTTCTTGGTCACGTGATTGACAAGAATGGAGTTTCAGTTGATCCTCACAAAGTAGAAGCTGTATCTAATTGGCAGAGGCCGACATCCGTATATGAAATTCGAAGTTTCTTGGGATTAGCGGGATACTACTGCCGTTTTATTGAACATTTCTCAAAGATTTCTTTACCTATGACAAGGTTGATGAGGAAAGGAATTACATTTTAATGGAGTCAGGAATGTGAAGACAGTTTTCAAGAATTGAAAGCACGACTAACGAGAGCACCTATTCTGACAATATCATCTGGAACCGAAGGATTTGTAATCTATAGTGATGCTTCACATAAAGGGTTGGGATGTGTGCTTATGCAAGGTGGTAAAGTAATTGCATATGCTTCTAGGCAGTTAAAGACACATGAGGTTAACTATCTGACCCATGATCTTGAGTTAGCCGCAGTAATTCATGCTTTGAAAATTTGAAGACACTATCTGTATGGAGAGAAATGTGAGATTTTCACCGACCACAAGAGTTTGAAGTACATTTTTACTCAGCGGGATTTGAATATGAGACAGAGAAGATGGTTGGAATTGATGAAGGATTACGATCTTTCGATTGAGTACCATCCGGGAATGGCAAATGTAGTGGCCGATGCATTAAGCCGGAAGACGCCGAGGAATTTAGCCGATGAGCTAACACAACAAAAAGAATTAGTAAAAGAGATGGAACGCTTAGAGTTGGATGTGATTCCAGGAACCAATGATGGCTTAATGATGGCGATCATTACACACCCAGATATTATCGATGAGATCAAGAAAGAACAATTTAACGATGTCTATTTATTCAAAATGAGGAACGAGATACATTTGGGAAAGCGACCTGGTTTTGTATTAGAACGAGGGACGTTGAAACTGGAAAATCGATTATGTGTACCGAATGTGAAAGACTTGAAAGAGAAGATTCTAGAAGAAGCTCATAGTACGAAATATTCAGTGCACCCGGGAAGTAATAAGATGTACAGAAACTTGAGAGAAAACTTCTGGTGGAAGGGTATGAAGCGTGAAGTTGCTAAATTTGTATCTGAATGTTCGGCATGTCAACAAGTGAAAGCAGAGAGACAAGTACCTGCGGGATTACTACAGCCATTGCCAGTGTCAGAATGGAAGTGGGAAGAGATCACGATGGACTTTGTTTCTGGATTTCCGCGACCACGTAACAAGAATGACAAGATTTGGGTTATAGTCGACCGATTAACCAAGTCAGCTCATTTTCTACCAATTAAGACTACTAAGCCATCCAAATTAGCGGAATTGTATGTGAAAGAGATTGTAAGGCTACATAGAGTTCCAGCTGTGATTATATCAGATCGCGATAGTAGTTTTACGTCCAGATTTTGGGGAAGTTTGCAAGAAGCTATGGGTACAAAATTGAGTTTCAGTACTGCATTTCATCCTCAGACCGATGGACAGTCAGAGCGCATGATTCAGACGCTAGAGGATATGTTGAGACTTTGTGTATTAGACTTTGGGAGCGATTGGGAGAAGCATCTACTGTTAATTGAATTTGCATATAACAACGGATTTCAGTCGAGTATTGGTATGGCACCATATGAAGCTTTGTATGGCCGTAAGTGTCGATCACCGGTTTGTTGAACCGAGGTGGGAGAAAGAAAGTTGTTAGGACCTGAGTTAATACAGGTGACTACTGAGAAGGCAAAGTTGATTCAGGAGCGACTTAAGGTAGCTCAGAGCCGATATAAGAGTTATGCAGACTCGAAACGGCGACCGATGACGTTCGAAGTAGGTGACTTTGTTTACTTACGAGTATCGCCTTCGAAAGGCATTGTACGATTTGGAAAGAGGGAAAAGCTCAATCCAAGATTTATAGGACCTTTTGAGATCCTAGAGAGAGTAGGTCCAGTGGCTTATCGATTGGCCTTGTCATCAGAGTTGGAACATGTGCATAACGTATTTCACGTATCAATGTTGAGACGATGTATGACTAATACGAGTAAGATCATTGTACCTGAACTGCTGCAAATTCAGGGGGACTTGACTTATGTGGAACAACCGATAGAGATTCTAGATCGAAAGGAACAAGTCTTAAGAACTAAGACGATTCCAATGGTGAAAGTATTATGGCGTAGTCACACGGTGGAAGAGGCTACATCGGAAAGTGAGGAAGACATGAGGAATGAGTATCCGTACTTATTCGACGCATGAGGTAAAGTTTGGGGACAAACTTCCTTTTTGGAGGGGAGAGTTGTCACACCCGTTCCAGGAATTTATAATTTTATCATGCATATTTGTAATTTGGGAGTTTATCAATGTTAGTTGATAGTGGTGATGAGGTTGACTGTGAGTCAACGGTAAGGTGTCAGTAAGGACACGGGAATATGGCAATTCATATTGCATGAACTTGAGTAAATGGCATTTATATGATTTAAATGTTATTTGACTTATATGGTATTTTGTGAATAATGAATTATACCTGTGTAGTATAATTTCTGGTATTTTTGATATTGTTATATCATTTTGAGAACTGTGGTGAGAACGTGAGTGATACGTTAATTAAAAAGGTAGGTTGTGTAGAGATTCCACAGAATATAGTTTTGGGGCGTTATTTTTTTTGGACCCAAACGAAACCTAGTCGAAAACTTTTGAAACTTATAGTTTTCACTCGTAAAGTTATAAAATGGACGTGTGCGAAGTTTCATGGGTTAATTAGAAGTTTGAGAAACTTGCGGGGAGGTAAACGTAATTTCCAGAACGTTTGTCTATATATAGATTAGGATGAGATCTCAATCTCATCCAAACTTTCCAAAATATCTAGAGAGAGGAGAGAGAAGGGAGATTGGTTGCCACGAGCTTGCCGGCGACATACGACGACCTTCCGTCCGTCAGATTTTCTCCAGATTTCATATTTGAACTCATGGAGGTAAGATCTTCGTTTTGATACTAATTAGGCCGTGTTTGGTCAAGTTTTGTAACAATCTTAATTCTAGACTTTTGGGAAAAACAGGTATAAAACTTGTAGGAATTTTCTCAAATTCGAAATCTGACGTTTAATTAGCCTTCTAGTCGATTCTTCAAAGTTTGGGGGAAATCGCACGAGGTATGAAGTTCTAACTTGTAAAATATAGAGAAATACATGTTTTATATTTCAACGACGAAATTGAGATCCGGGCGAAATCCATGTGTTAATTGTAGGCCCGTTAATTATGCACGCGCTAAATTGTGAAAAGCATGTCTACTTCTACGCGAGCACGTTGAGTTGTCTATGTGGGTTAAAGGGGAGTCTTATACAAATTCATGCCGGAGTAGGCTTCTCGTTGTTTGAGAATTTGAGTAGCGTCGGCTACTGTGCATGGTTGTAGGCTTGGACTTGCCATAGCACTTGTGGGGATGTAATGGTTGAAGGCTTGGACTTGCCATTGACATCGCGGTTTAAGGCTTGGACTTGCCGCTACCGGATGAATGCGTATTTTACTCCCTAGAGACTATTGATATGACTTATGAGATTAAAGCATGTTTTGTCATATATTGCATATGTTAGACTTGTGCACTCAGCATATAGCTGAGCAGTGGAGATGTACTCCATTGCAGGTAAAAAGAAAGACAAGAGGAAGCATGAGGAGTGAGGCCGGGGGAATGCCGGAGGATCAATTGGTTATATTTTTGTTTTACTCCGAACTTGTAATAATAACCTTGAATTCGTAGTATGTTATAATATAATCTGAACTTAGATTTAGTACTTGTAATCCCTGGTAAACGCTCTTGTATTTATGTTTTGAATGATGGAATAGAGTGGTTATATGTTGGTTTGAAATTGGAAGAACCTTGAAGGGGAAAGATGCAGTTTTGGGAGTTGCTGATAGAAATCAGTCGACTGGTTTTTGATCCAGTCGACTGGATCGCTGTATTGAATTGGTTACTGCTTGATTTCGTCTGAGGTTCAGTCGACTGGGTTGAGAAAACAGTCGACTGGATGGAGCCCCAAACCACGACATTCTGCTGGATAAAGCACCAGTTGACTGGACATTTTCAGTCGACTGATAATTTTAGGCACCAGTGGACTGGGTCCCCGACACAGTCGACTGGGTGGGCTGTTATGTATTGGAAACCTTTTCTGTTTGAGATCATCAGTCGACCGGACCCTCGATCAGTCGACTGGTCCTCTGTTTTCAAAACTGTTTTCTTTTGAAAGGATTCAATTGGCCAAAAAAATTTTATAACTCCAATTTTCATGGATTTTAATGATGTTTTCCGCTGCTATTTGACTTTAATGGAACTAGATAAGCCTTGATGGTGTGCCACGTGTCCTATTTCCACGCGTAGTGGGATGGGTCGTGACAGTACATATCCCATGATGATTTCATTCATTCATTTATACACATTATAGACTTCTAAGTCATTCTAGGAATCCATGAACACAAAGCACACTCCAACCTTGGCACATTCTAGATACATACATTGCGTCCATGCAAGATTTGGGGCCTTCATGGCTCCTAATCTAAGAAGATTATAAGGAATGAAATTGATCACACGTTCATGCTTCCCCCGATCTAATCATCCTTTCTCATCCATCCCGGGGATTGAGAGGTCTTCTTTTCTCAAAGATTAACATGCATCATACTAGCTTGCTAAGCATATTTTGATTTCTTTGTTTATTTGTTTCAATAACAATTCATGTCCCCCTTTAGATTAGGAAGTCTTGATTATTTGATACATGATTAGACGATTTTTCTTAGGTTTATTTGTGTGATCTTTCACTTTGCATTGTGTGATATTTGGCTTAAATCTTATGAATGATATCTTATCTTTAGATCTTCCATTTCAAATTTTCTTATGTGATGTAATATACTATCATAGTATTATTTGTCGAACCAAACATAGTATAAGATGATTATTTGGATGCTAATTGAGGCCCGTCGAAAGACGGGGCGAGTTGAGGGTGTTTTAGTCGCGACAAAGGCTCCTTCCTCTCTCGTACCAAAATCTCGAGCCAAGTTCTTTGGTTATGAAGGGCCGGTGCCCTTTATCCGTTTGGGTGAGTCAAAATTAGGTTTCTTGGTTCCTTAAAGACCAAGTGGCGACTCTGTGTCTATTTTCAACAGAACTTTTCTTTTATTTGATCCAAATCAAATTCCAAACAAAAACAAGTTTCAAAACAAAAGAGGTGGAACGTTGCGTGTCCACAATAATATATATTAGAAAATACCTGAAAAGTGATTTAATTGCATAAATATGTCAATTTTGAGAAATCAACACTTAGAAGTATTTTTATTTAGAAAATTCATAATAGTTTTATCAATTTCAAACGCTCAGAAAATAATCTTAACTTGATTGTATGCTCACTATTTTGCAATGGCATGTAGATACATGAATTAGAAACCATCCCCAAAAAGTGGATCATCGATAACTATCATAGATTTTTTGATATTCAAGCACAAAGAGACTATGTTCAAATCTATCAACTGATTTTTCTACAATTTCTAAAAATAGTAGATGGATCCTAATGATTCTCAAAATAGATCGAATGAAAACTAATTCATCAAAGTTTACCCACAAAATTTGAAATCCATCAAACGATTGAGTTTGATGTACCAAATCTTACGGAAAGGACCAATCTATTTTGCTGAATTTTGAAGAGATTGACTAGTTCATTTTAAAGTGTGAAGAGAACATTTTAAGTGATAGTTTAAGTTCATTAGAGAGACCAAAATCATAGATCAACATGATTCCCAATCAATTTTTCCCCCAAGTTCTATGAAGAACTTTAGATCATGGATCAAAGGGGTCTTGCAAATGTCCTTTTGGAAATGAAATTCAATATACAAATTCTACGTAATAGAAATAATCAAGAGAAAGGTATGAACATAGGAATCATCATTCTCATAGATCAACCTTCTAAACCATCATAGAATTCAAAACAATATACATATATATATATATAATCATCATTCCCATAGATCAACCTTCTACACCATCATAGAATATAAAACAATATATATAATCATGTATACATGGATCTAAACTAAATCGAAAGAATGAATCAAAATCATAAATCTCATAGATCAACCTTCGAAACCATCATAGAATTCAAAACAATATACATGTATGTATGGATTTAAACTAAATGCAAAGAATGAATCAAAATCAAGATGAAAATATGAAAACCGTAGAGAGAAAATATGAAAATCATAGTGAGAATGGAAAATAAAAGAAGGAGAGTGTTCTAAGAACTAAACTAGATCCAAGTCTTATAAATCCATACACAATAGTAGGGATTAGAAATGGATTCTAGTGTTTACCTCTTGGAGGATTCTCAATTATACTTCAAAAGTTGATTTGAAGGATCTCCTTCTTCAAGTGATCTTCAAGTTCTTCAAGCACTCATTAGTGGTGGATGCTTAGGGAGACAATCGATGTCAAATTTATTTACAATTATACATTCTAATTATCCTAAGATTCATTTTAGAAGAATTCAATGGGGGCTAAAGGAGGGGTTTTAAAGATCAAAATGGGGCTAAATGGTCAATTTAGTGCCTAAACGCAGTTTCTGGGTCATTTCTACGCAATGATGGGTGGCTGTGGGTATCTGAACCAAGCTTAGGGTCCTAGAAGGATTAAGCCCACCTGATTGTCCCATTTCAAATCTCATGTCAATAACCATGAATGAGGTCCACCATCCTTCATTAGTCTTTATCCGATTTGGATTACTCATATTTTGGATTCTGTGGGGCAATTTTTCCAACCCGAGGTAACCTATCGATGCCCATGATCCACATCCAAGGCTACACGAGTGAGTAGTCCATGTATATCCCACAAGTCTAAATCCGTAGAGAACCTCACTAATAGAGCCACCACTTGGTTTGATAAAGGAAACCAAGAAAACTATATCTATGAAGTCCAATGGATAGAGAGCACCACCCCATTGTCACTAAAGAACTCAGTTTGGCGGTTAAGGTACAAGAGAGGGAGGAGCTAGATCGTGCTAAAACACCCCCTCTCACCCCATCGTGAGATGGGCCTCTACTCAGCTTTCCAGGTATTTGACTAAACATTATGTGGGCCGTTTTCTTTGTTTCTAATGCAATCCTAATTCAAGTTTGAAACAAATAATTAAATAAAATCGTGCAAGAAACTAAGTATTTACATGCAATGCACGTACTCAAACCATAATTCAGGGACAAAACGTATTACTACGCTCCTTTATGCATGCAAAAGGAAATAAAATGAAATTAAATGTGAAAATCACACACAAAACCCTAGGAAAACATAATATCTAAGCACATGTAATCATTTAGGAAATTTAAATATGTGTTTTATCCACCTAATCATGCTTCTAGGTTATCCTAAGAAAGTAATAAATAAGATGGATGCTAGAGAACTTACCCGGGATGGCATAGCACTCCCAATTATCCTAATTAAAGATGGTTAGCATAATGTATAGAGGATAATCTAAGAATATCCTACTATTTTAGGCATGGATAGTGTGTGTGTATATCCAAACATGACTACTATGTGCAATAGTGTGCATGTGTAAGCTTAATTAAGTATTATCCCTAGTATGGATAACCTACTATTCTAAGTGAGGATAGTGTGCAAGTGTATGCATATGCGTGGATAGAAATTTATTCATGAATTAAACTAAATATGAATTACTATGCATGGATAATCTAATTCATGGATTAAACTACTATGCATGAATATAAACTTGGATAATGTGGATAGCCTACTATTCCAACTAATGTTAATTACTACATGATTCCTATATGAGTGCCCTAATTCTAGACTCGTAGATCCAATTAAGGCTTTGTTATCTCCGGTGTTGGATATTGATGGATTGGATACCAACCCTATAGCTTCGGCTACCACAACATTTGGGGGTAGCTCGATCTGGGATAGATCTACTTTAATGGATACTACAAACAATGAAATACAACTACCCTAGAACTTTAAAGATCAAAAGTAATAAAAATTAAGAATGCGAAGAACAAACAAGATATTCAACCTAAATCCAAGAAAATATAGATCAAAACAGTAAAATAAAGTAGAAAAACATAGTAGAAGAAGGAGCTTACCTCAAGAACTTCCTTAAGAATACTTGTGCAGAGCTTCGCTGTCACCGCAGACTGTAAGACTCAATCCTAAACTCTAAAAACTTACACTTTTTCTAAGGATTTTCTAGGAGTGCATCGGAATCCTCCAGAGGGGTTTCTTTAGCTCTCTAATCCTCAGAATTTTTAGGTGTCTTGAATGGGGAGGGGAGGACCCCCTTTTACAGTTGGAGATTTGGTTAAAAACTCTTGTAGTTAAGAGATGTGGGACAAAAGAAACACAAAATTTGACGTTTTGTGGCATTTTCATGTGGATTGGGGTCAAGTCAAGGGTCCAGAATACATCTAAAGTATGTGAGAGCCATAGTGTCACTCAATGATGCCACACGGTAGTACGAGAGTGCTGCTCAGCACTCAGCCTGAGAGCCAACATGGCTCTTAGCCCGAAAGCTGTGTTTTCACTCCACACTTCCTAACCTTTGTTCTCTCACCTCGGTTATCTCTTTTGGGCTTGTGATATACCCTTGGAAAGGTATGGGGGTCTAGTTTAAGATGTTTTTGGTCTCATTCAAAAAGAATTTGTAGATTTTGAGTTAGGGTGAAAAGTGTGAGACTAACTTTAAGAAGGAGCAAACTTGTAAAGTACAAAAGGGTGATAATTCTCCTAAGTGGATTTTGGCCAATGTGAAGACTTGGGTCACTAATTTAGCCTATTTTAGGACTATTTCGTAAAAGGAGTTATCAGGATCCTATCCCGAGGTACAAATTTTGCTTGGTAAAAGGCAAATTTTCATCATTTCATGTGAAAAAGCTCCCTAAAATTGGGTTTTTGTCTCTGAATTGAGTTTCTAACATACCTAATCTTCCTAAAGGTTATTCTAACATATCTCAGAGACCACAGTGCTTTATAGACTTCTAATTTATATAATCGACAACTCCTGATTCCGATCATCTTGCTGTTTTTGAGTGGCGTTCCTTTAGTCGAACAGAAGAACACTACAAGAAAAAAAGGCTTTTTATGTCATTTTTAAAATAGTTTTTATGTACGTAAATATTTATCACATGTGCTTTTTATGTCACTTTTTAACAAAAGTTACATAAATATTCAGGTTTTTATGTCATTTTTTATAAATCGGCATAAATGAAAACGCAATGGCAATATTGTAAATAAAATATTTTATTTTTATGTAATTTTTTTGTAATTTTTTAACAAAAAAATCTGATTATTTATTAAAAAAAGACATAAAAATCTGATTTTTAAAAATAGCCTATTTTTTTTTTTTAAAAATTGACATAAAAAAAACTTTGTGTGCGCGGGAAACCGGGTGTATCCTTTTTTAGTCCTTGGATCTCTCTTCTCCTCGTCTCCTCTCATCTCCTTCCCTAAATTTCAATTTTTCATTCTACAATGTCCTTTCTTCTCCAAAGCCCTAACCAATCCGCCACCGATCTGACGCACCCCCTCCCTCTCTCAGCTATCGGGCCAACGCATCTACTCTGATCCCTCTATTTTTGTTATGACAATTTCTGGGAGATTGCAAGGGGAATTTCAAGTTACTAATGGTTATGATCCACTCAAGTTACTAATGGTTATGATCCACTCAAGGCACCAAATTGTGATTTATATTTATGAACCCTTACCCCAGACGGCTATACTCAAAAACTTTTTAAGGCAGCAACACCACAGTGGCACGGGGTACTGACATAGCCGGACCACCACCACCCCTCCCACTATCTCTCAGTAATATCTTGCTCCAAAAGCCCTCTCTCTCTCTACACTTCTGTCGGGTACCCACCACCACCGCAGTCGCCTCTGCTCTCTACACATCAAATCAAGGAATTCATCTGAGGAAGACTTATCAAGTGTTATCAATTCGCTCTATTTGTGTTTGATTTGGAAATCGGGTTCGATTAATCTATCATTCTTTTTTTACTTTCGGGGTTAATTTAATATGTTATTCTTTTTCAAAATTTTGGGGGGTTTTTGTTCTCCATCTAATTTTTTGCTTCAGTTTTTGGTACATACAAATGATCGTTTGATATTCAACCATTTATCTCAACAACAACAGCAACAACAATCGTGAGTCCCTAACATTTTCATTCTATTATGCACAATGGAAATCTTCAGGTAAAACCCTAACATTTTTATTCTGTTATGCACAATGGAAACCCTTTCAGGATCACTATTTGACCCTAACTCAATTTTTTAAGATCTAAAGTCCCTAAACATTTTCAAATTTTTTCGTTTTTTCTTTCATTTTCTGAAATGTATACAGCATGACTATGGAGATGTTCAAGTCATCTACTCAAATTCTTTGTATAATCAGGTATTTTTTCTGTCAAAGCTAAACAAATGGTTGCTTTCTACTGCCTTCATCTGCAAAATTTTTTTTCCCTCGCTCTAATTTTGTAGGAATTTTTGAATTTACAGAAATCAATCTTATTCTAACTAACTAATCATTTCACGAAGTAACTAATTTCCTTCTTAATCTCTTGCTTTTTTCGGATTCATTATGTGCAAATATATGACATATAGTTACATACATTTGTTTACATATCAATATTATACTGTGGAAGCTGTGAACCCAAAAGCATACCGTTTGGCGGATGTACAGTTGACCATAACCATACTGGACCTCATTCAACAAAGTGCCAACTACAAACAGCTCAAAAAGGGTGCTAATGAAGGTTTTTTTTTTAAAAAAATTTATATTCATCCATTGTTTAATTTGTCATGAATTTTAATAATTCGCTTATTTAGCATTTTACCATGTATATTCCTTGTATTATATTAGTTCATTGAGAAAAATTGTATAACTTTATCATGTGCACATAAATATTTGGGCTATTAAATTCGGTGGTCCCATGTATGCAGCCATGGCTCCACCGAAATGAATGGCCAGATCTTTATGTGCACATAGCATTACCCTTCTTTATATATATGGTCATTTCTAGGCTTTCTTAAGATGGTCTAATTGATACTTTAACCCATAAAATTTTACATTAACTAGTTTTTTTTCCAAGTGGGTTTAATTGAAGATGATGAGTTTTTACATTGAAATAACTTTTCAAATTGTGAATGATATGAGCTTATTGAATTCGTAAGGACGTAAGAATAGATCATTAATCAAAAATGGTATCTATGCTTTTTAAATAATTTCCTTTGTGAATTTTAGCTACTAAGACTCTACACAGAGGAATCTCGGAGTTTGTTGTTATTGCGGCAGATGCCGAGCCCCTTGAAATCTTCCTCCATCTTCCTCTTCTCGCTGAAGATAAGGTAAATTTTCTAGGGTCTTTCATTTTTTTTTTTGGTATGAATGATGCGCTAAGTGTTAATTCAAATTTTTTGTTGTTTTATCACCGTGAAGTACGTTGTTTAAATTTGACTAGAACAATGTTTGGTTTAGTTTCTAGGAAAAGGAAATTGGAAAGTTGGGTGGTAGGGTTAAAACCTTTGGTTGCAACATGTTGTAAAACCAGAAATAAAAATTATTAAGCAATGTGTATTGTATAGTGCAGAGGAACATTATGTTGCCCTTGAGAAGCTGCAAGAAGTGGCAGGTTGTATAAAATACGATTTTGAGTAGTTAGGCTTTGTTTGGTTTGGAGATTTATTGAAGGAAAAGAAAAGGAAAAAGGAAACAAGAGGGAAAACTAGTTCCTTTGTGTTTTCCTTTGTATTTTATCCTCACTTAAATTACATTAAAAGTTTAAAATTTTCAATAAATTATTTTAACTTAAGAAAAAAGGGAGACAACTGATAAAGTTCAAAAACATTTATTTATTTCTCACTGTATTTTCTTTTCCTTCCTATTTTCCCTAGCTACCAAACAAAGGAAGACGTTGTACTTGGTGTTTTCCTTTCTTTGATTCTTTCCCAATTCTCCTCCGCTAAATCCATGAATTAAACAGAGCCTTAAGAAACAATGCTTCGCTATATGACGACAAAAATAGTCCAGTAAGTATGAGTGCTTTGCCTACTTTTGGAGTATTTAAAAAGCAATTGTATCTTTCACAGTACTATTTTGTGTAGATGTACTTTGAAATTATTATTACTCGTCTTAGTTTTCTTTATACTTGTATGTACATATATGTAATTGCCCCCAATTGTTTCTTTCAAGGAAATGATTCCTTGGTTGTTTTCACAATACTAGGCGGAGCTGTCTTTTTGTGAATCCTACTCTGTGATGTTTTGTACATGTTTGGTTTTACCTTATCCTCGCTCTTGTCTCTTGTTTTTTCTTGTGTTACTCTTGTTACTTCTCATGATTTCATTAGGTCCTATGTGATCTAGTAGATTCTGTGGTGGCAATAACATATAGTAATATTATAAAAAGGAAGCATTTCTTCCTCATTTTTTTTCCTTTTCTTCTTTTGTTCTCAATTTTAAAGCAGCAGGTTACATCTTGGTACATTTACAATCTAGAGACCCTAAGTTGTTTCCTTCTTTCATGTTTATTATTGTATTATACCAACAACATTTATATGTGACTACGGACTGGTATTTAGAGACAGAATAGGATATTGATTTTTATTCTAATGGCTACTCCCGCTATCCCATATTAAGAGTCTCTTTTGGCAATTTAACTATTTAAGCAACCTTTTAATTGTGGTGAGATTTTCCAACTTTCTATTATTGTCCTTTGAGTTTCAAAATTTGTGTCGCGTCAAATTTGATAGAATAAAGGGCAAACTTGGAAAATGTGTAGTTAAACTATTAAAGTAAATTAACTTTTGGGATGGAGGGAGTTTTTTCTATATGCGTACAGGTTCAGAGCTAGTGTAAGTAAGAAACTAAACAACTTTAGTTAATCTAGCTGTCTTGCAGTGTCTTAACGTGTAGGAGTTAGACGAATAAACAACATCTAGGAGCATACCTGCTTCCAATATATGAATGCAATTCCATTGAACATGGCTGGGGAGATCGAGAGATGAACTATTCTTAATCATGTGAATGACAAATGACCTATTTTTTTCAATTGTCACAGAATGTGCCACATGTTTTTGTTCCTTCAAAACAACCTCTTGGTCGAGCATGTGGAGTTACAAGACCAGTCATAGCTTGTTCTGTGACAAGCAATGATGGGAGCCAGTTGAAAACTCAAATACAGCAGCTCAAGGTATCTTTCTGCACTAATCTCATTTTTCTGCACAATTTGCTACAGTTTCCTTGTGGCTCCATTTGGTTTGTGGATTTAGGCTCTATTTGGTTCATGACTTCATGCGTTTAGTGAGGGAAAAGAATAGAGAACACTCAGCAAAACCAAAACATTTTCCTTCATTTAGTTAATACAAAAATAGTGAAGAGAATAGGTAGGAAAAGAAAACATAGTGAAAAAAAAATTAAAAAATTGATTTTCTCTCATGTTCCAATAATATTTTGAAAATTTGACTTCTAACATTATTTAAGCATTGAGAAAAACACGAAGTAACTAATTTCCTTCTTATCTTCCTTCCCCTTTTCTCTTCCTTCAATAAATCCACAAACCAAACAAAGCCTTAAGAGAAGGAAGAAGAAAGGAAAACAAGAAGGAAAATTGTCTCCCCTAGGTTTTTCCCCTTGGTATCCTCTGTGCGCTTAAATAATACTTTTGAAATTATAAAATTTCACAATATTATAGAAACTCAAGAAAATAGGAACAAGGTAACTCACAAAATTTAAAAATTTTAATTTTATTGTCGCCATATTGTCATCTACTTCCTATTTTTCTCATTGTTTTATCAGCAAATTAGCTACCTGTTTCTTGTTTTCTTAATTGGAACTCATCCATGTCTTTCTCAATATATTTTTATTTTTATGTGGCTAGGAAGCAATGTGACTGATGAAAGTTCCTTTCTATTACTGTTTTAAAGTCATGGAAGACTGTTGAGAACATTGTGAAGAAATTATGAGGGAGTTTTAGTTTAAAGCAAGTACCTACTTGATGAGCTCTGTGATACAAATGTTATTATGCTAGAAATGAAGTTTTCAAATGTTCCTTTAAAGAAATCTCCCCTTTTTTTCTGTAAGGCTACATGTCATTCTTGGAGACATTGGAACGCAAGGGAAAGGGAAAGGGAAAGGGAAAGGAGAAATGATAGGTAAAGAAAGGTGAAGAAATTCATCTATTGAAACTTTCTGAATATTTTTACTTGTAGTTGTCCAAAGTTCTTGAGAAATTTTTTTGGGTGTTCGGAGGAAACCACGTTCTGCGTGCTACCCTCCTGTCAATTAAAATGGGTGGTTTGGGTGGTAGGTTCCACTTGTGTTCTAGTATTTGCGGGTCCTTGATGTGGCCACATTAAAAAAAACCCGCTATGATTGACTGCAGATTACGTAAGTTTGAGATATGGTACTCTCAAGCACCTACAAAATTTGTCAAGTCTCCAAAATGTTTATACAAGGAAAATTAGATTCTCTCTCTCGCATACACACATACATGATTTGAGTACTTTTTTTTTTACTTGGAAGCATGAATGAGTAGTTCAATTGTTCTTTCAGTATCCATATTGAAAATTGAGCCTTTGTTTTTGCTTCCCTGCTTTTCTAATAGCAAAAGGCACTATTGGAAGGTAGTGGTTCTTTCTTTCCGGAGAACTTAGGTCTAAAATATTTTAGTTCATGTGGTGGACTTTTTTGTTATAGCCATTTGGAGGGATGCCTTCAATATTATTCTTAGTTGTGCTATGATTTATTAATGGAGGGAAGGCTCAATTCTAGCCTGCTTGTTTCCAGATATGGAACAGTTATCTGGTGGGCAAAAGACCGTTGCTGCTCTCGCTTTGCTCTTCTCTATCCATAGGTACGTAAATTTTGCACTACATTACTTATTATATGGATGTAATTTGTGCACTGATTTAATGTACTAATGGAGATGTAGTACAGATTGATTCATAGTCAAGAGGTAGCTAGCAGAGGTTTGGAACTACTGTTTAGGCTTTGATTATCCCTAAGAATAGAGAGATTAAAGAATGGTGGAACCCATAAATCAAAAGAATGATGGGTTAGAGAGATTATATAACTCTACGGCTAAAATTTTTGAACAATATTGCACGAGCTGTGCTTTTTCTATTATTTATTTTTTTGAACCCCACTTTGCTATTGCAAGTTTGAAGTGTTTTAGTTGTGAATAGTTATTGCAATTTTATAGTGACATTTCAAGTGGTTAGTTCTTGGCCTTGAGCATAGTATTCTCATATGTTGTTTAATAGAGGAACACTACCTTAATATTTGTGGATTTGTGTTACTTTGTGGCCCTTTGAGTAGATTCAATTCTTTGCTACTTAGGCTTGAAAAAACATAGTTTTGGGGGGTTTTGAGGGTTAAAACTATAAACTACTTAACCAAATGCCACGAAACCTTACTTGTATCTCAAACATGCCTAAATAAACTTGTGGGAACTAACCGAATGCATAACGGAATCACAGTTCACAAATAATGCGAAAAAATGACTTTTTCATCACTTAGACTTGAAAAAACTTAATTTTGGGGGTTTTGAGGGTTGAAACTATAAACCGCTTAACCAAATGCCACAAAACTTTACTCACACCTCAAACATGCCTAAAGAAACTTGTGGGAACTAACTGAATGCATAACGTATTCATGGTTCACAAATAATGCGAAAAAATGACTTTTTCATCACTTAGACTTGAAAAAACTTAGTTTTTAAGATTATGAGTAGTGAAACGGTAAAGCGTGTATCTGAATGTCATGAAACCTTAATTGCATCTCAAACATGGCTAAATAAACTTGTGGGAACTAACGGAATGCATAATAGAATCACAGTTAACAAATAATGAGAAAAAAATGACTTTTTCATCATTTAGGCTTGAAAAAACTTGGTTTTGGGGGTATTGAGGGTTGAAACTGTAAACCGCTTAACAAAACACCACGAAACCTTACTCACACCTCAAACATGCCTAAAGAAACTTGTGGGAACTAACCGAATGCATAACGGAATCACGGTTCCCAAATAATGCAAAAAAAATGACTTTTTCATTACTTAGACTTGAAAAAACTTAGTTTTTGAGGTTTTGAGTAGTGAAACGGTAAAGCGTGTATCCGAATACCACGAAACCTTACTCGTACTTCAAACATGCCAAAATAAACTTGTTAGAACTATCCGAATGTATAACGGAATCACAGTTCACAAATAATGTGAAAAAAATGATTTTTTTCATCACTTAGGCTTGAAAAAACTTAGTTTTTGAGGTTTTGAGTAGTGAAACGATAAAGCGTGTATCCGAATACCACGAAACCTTACTCGCACCTTAAACATACTTAAATAAACTTGTGGGAACTAACCAAATGCATAACGGAATCACGATTCACAAATAATGCAAAAAAATGACTTTTTCATCACTTAGGCTTGAAAAAACTTAGTTTAGTTTTGAGGGTTAAAACTATAAACGCTTAATAAAATACCACGAAACCTTACTCACATCTCAAACATGCCTAAAGAAACTTGTGGGAACTAACAGAATGCATAATGGAATCACGGTTAACAAATAATGCGGAAAAATGACTTTTTCATCACTTAGACTTAAAAAAACTTAAAAAAAAAATTAATTTTTTGATTAGTGAAACGATAAAGCGTGTATTCGAATGCCATGAAACCTTCCTCGCATCTCAAACATGCCTAAATAAACTTGTGGGAACTAACCAAATGCATAACGAAATCACTGCTCACAAATAATGCAAAAAAAAAACTTTTTCATCACTTAAGCTTGAAAAACTTAGTTTTGGGGGTTTTGAGGGTTGAAACTGTAAACCGCTTAACCAAACATCACGAAACCTTATTCATACCTCAAACATGTCTAAAGAAACTTGTGGGAACAAACGAAATATATAACGGAATCATGGTTAACAAATAATGCAAAAAAATGTCTCTTTCATCATTCCGAGTCCCTGAATACATTTTGGTATCTCAAAATCCCCAAACATAGTTTTACTCTTTTATTATTTTATATATACAACTAATTAATGAAAACTTTTTCTTTTTTGTAGGTGCAAAGTTTCACATTTTGATGAAAAGTTCTAACAAGCGAACCACTTTTTTTGTCGGGTTAATTTTTTTTTGTTGCTTTCATAGTTTTGTTAGTACTTTTTGATGAATATGTTATTAGTTTAGCACTTGACTCGGATCGATTGTATATTTATTTTGTTCATTCCAATTACTTAGTTGATATTTAGGTGAATCGATGAAATTTAGTAGTTGAAATAGATCATTGAGTTGGATTTAATTTTGTACAGGGTGGTATATATTGTTTTTACAGTGTGGTATTGAATCAGTATTATTTAAAACATATATGTTATTTTTTTAAAAAATTGACATAACTAATTACACATTTATGTCACTTTTATCAAGTATTTATGTCACTTTTATAAAGTATTTATGTCACTTTTAAAGTTTTTGTCACTTTTACAGTATTTAAGTTACTTTTAAGATTTTGATGTAATAATTTGTTTGGTATTTATGTCACTTTTATACTTTTATGTCACTTTAGGTTAAAAGTGACATAAAATGGTATTTACGTCACTTTTAAGTATTTATGTCATTTTTTATTACATTTGTGTTGCTATTATGAAATATTTATGTCACTTTTATAAAATATTTATGTCACTTTTAAAACATTTATGTTGCCTTCATTTATGTCACTTTTTACTAGAAAAAAAAAGACATAAATACCTATTTATGTCACTTTTTAAGTGACATAAAAAGCCTTTTTCCTTATAGTGGAACCAAAGTAGGGTGTCTACAGTTTGCCCCTATTTGATAAAGCTTTGCAAGCAATACTTGTCATAATTGAATTTCAAATCATGCGTGACAACCTTTTAGTGAGTCCGGCAGACTTCAGGAAGAAAATAAAAAAAAATCAAAACATATGCCGACAAGCACACAAGGAAAATCTCGAAAATCAAGTGGTCGCGCTCAAAAGAGCTGCCTACGTATTCCTTTATAGGAAATCAGACCAATCGTAGTTCAATGAGCACACCACATGCAAGCAATAATTCAAGTAAAACACAATGAATGATATGAGATTCAAACTACCACTAACATGCAAGATACAAGGGGATTGTTCCTACTGGAACCACGGATGATCACAATGGGATGTCCTATCACGGATGATTTATCGGGGTGTCCTATCGCGGATGATTCAACGAGGATGTCCTATCACAGACGATTCAACAGGGGATATCCTATCGAGGACAATTCAACAGGGATGTTCTATTGCAGACGATTCAACGGGGATGTCCTATCACGGACGCCTCAACGGGGGTGTCCTATCGTGGAGGATTCAACGGGGGTGTACTATCGCGGACAATTTAACGAGGGTGTCCTATCGCGGACGATTCAAAGGGGGTGTTTTATCGCAGATGATTCAATGGAGGGTGTCTCATCGAGGATTTGACGTAGTAGAGCCCCAAGGGGCAAACTACCTTTCAGGGAATCATAGAAGAGCCTCTAGAGGCAAACTACTTTTTAGGGTACCATAATAGAGCCTTGATAGGCAGACTACCTTTTAGGGAATCATAGTAGAGCCTCGCAAGGCAAATTACTTTTCAGGGAATCATAGTAGAGGCTCGCAAGGCAAACTACCTTTCAGGGAATCATAGTAGAGACTCGCAAGGAAAACTACTTTTCAAGAAATCATAGTAGAGCCTTGCAAGGCAAACTACCTTTCAAGGAATCATAGTAGAGCATCGCAAGGCAAACTACCTTTCAAGGAATCATAGTAGAGCCTCGCAAGGCAAAATACTTTTCTAGGAATCATAGTAGAGCCTCGCAAGGTAAATTATCTTTCAAGGCATCATAGTAGAGCCTTGCAAGGTAAACTACTTTTCTAGGAATCATAGTAGAGCCTTGCAAGGCAAACTGCTTTTCTAGTAATCATAGTAGAGCCTCGCAAGGCAAATGACTTTTCTATGAATCATAATTGAGCCTCGCAAGGCAAACTACTTTTCTACGAATCATGGTAGAGCCTCGCAAGGCAAACAACTTTTCTAGTAATCATAGTAGAGCCTCGTAAGGCAAACTACTTTTTTAAGAATCATAGTAGAGCCTCGTAAGGCAAACTACTTTTCAGGGAATCATAGCAGATCCTCGCAAGGCAAACTACTTTTTTGTGCTAAATTAGCTTGGGAATGAACTCATGGAGCCATTTATAGCGAACTACAAGTGTAGTGCAATGCGATGTAACTCTACTGGGGAAAGGGTACTCGTGGAGCCATTCAAGGTGAATCACAAGAATCGTGCAAGATTCAAGGCTTTTTCAAACGACTAGTGTAATAATGTAGGAGATTCTTGTAATGCAATACGAATGCTCTGCTGGTGAACAATTACGACACCATTTTGCTGGAAAAAGGTACTTCTAGGGTAATCAAGTCTAACCAGGAGCACTATACATGACTCAAAACTTGCTTGAATGGACGAATGTAAAAATGCGAGAAATTTGAAGACAAATGCAGTGCAATGCTGATGAGACTAATTGTACTGCTGGGGATTCATATGCGTGCAAATGATATTCTATGTATACTTCCAAGCACTCAACATCGTGAAAAATCGATTGATCATCAAAAGGATCAAAACAGAGTCAAATTGGGGTCTGGGAACCAAATAGGGCATTACAGGGGCATAAATGCAATTTTTTTTTTGGAAAACTAGGTTAAGTGCCATA
Source organism: Hydrangea macrophylla (assembly GCA_033977485.1). NCBI lineage: Eukaryota > Viridiplantae > Streptophyta > Magnoliopsida > Cornales > Hydrangeaceae > Hydrangea > Hydrangea macrophylla. Next base: position 1,776,658 of record CM066990.1, on the reverse strand, counting down.
GTGACACTAGGAGAGTGCCAAGTGACACTCCGAGAAAGCCACCATGGCTCTCAGCCTCTATTTTAAACATCTCTTTCTCCATTTGCTTCCCATTTTGAATTTTGTTGATTTTCTTTCCAAAATACTCCTTTCTCTCCTCTAAATCTTGGTCCTATCATCCTCACATTCAAATATTACTTCAAAGATTCTTATTTAGAATTTGAAAATCACTTGTTATTCACTCAAAATCAAATCGAGGATTATCATCATGAAAATCAATCAATGCAGTGAACGCAACACAACGTAGAGCTAAAGAGGCGAACTACTCTACTTGGGGAATGCAAGGATCAATGCGATGTATGATTTCAAGAAGATGTTCGAAACAATCAATATGCCAATACGAGGGTCGCTCGCTCAACTATCAACAACATGTAGAGCCTTTAAGGTGGCTACTCTTTAGAAAGCACACCATTGAGCCATTTAAGGTGAACAAAAAGTGTGGTTCATGAAATGAAAATGAAAATGAATATACAATAAGATTATCATTCTATAAATGGGGGACACCCGTTCAACCATAAAACCATGTAGAGCCAGTAAAGGTGAACTACTCTTAAAAGGGAAGCATTGTGGAGCTAATACAAGCGAACCACATATGCATTGCACAAACATTATCTTAAAATCATGGGGATTAAATTTATGAAATATATGAGACATGAACATTACCCCTAGTTTAGACATTCATGCTTGATGATGCAACAATGTTGTGAACATGACTAATTTCAGTAGCTCATGCGGATGCTTATGGACTTCTTATTTACTCTTTTTCTTATACTTCAAATATTCTCATTCTATTACTTATGATCACCCGCAAAGCCTATGACTCTATGACTCAAACTTGAATTTAAAACTCAACTAGAGATATTAAAAACAATCAAATCATACATTTTTCTATTTTCTTTTGATGCAGTGCCTTATTACGGGTGATGTACCTTGTGCATGATCTGGACTATTCTTTTTCTATTCGTTCAATTCTTTGAGATGAGACTTCATGCATATTCAAGGATTCAAGATTTTCCATAATCATGTTTGTAATCAATTCTTTACTCTCTACATTACAACCTCAAACTTTCATTTCTGATCAAAGAGAAAAAATACGACTCCGTCTAAACTCATATGAAGACATCACCTCATAATAACATTGCCCATTGTTTATGATAAGGGACTTGGACATGGCTTGCCCTTTGTGTATGACAAGGGGTTGAACTTGGCTGAACAAAAATGACAGAAGGGGGATTGCCCCTTGTATATGATAAGGGGTTGGACTCGATCAGATAGAACGGGTCGTAGAGGGGCCTTGCCCCTTGTGTGTAAATCAATGAGTGACGAATTCTTTCAAAAATCAAACTAAACCCATGGAGTGAAGGGGTTGGCCCCTTGTATACGATTGATATGAATTTTGAAGTACGGACTTACCCCTTGTATGGAGAACAGAGTGCACGGGGGGTTGTTTAAAATCAAAGGATATCCATCGGCTAAGGTTATTCATCATGTAATATTTACTTTGACGGGGTTTACCCCTAGTGTAAGGGTAGAGTAAGCACACAATATTCAAGGGGACCTTGCCCCTAGTGTGAAGGGAAAACGATTTTGGGTCAATGCCTGAGATTGAACTTTCTGAGAGGTTGCCTACGTATCCCCTGGAGAGGTTGCCTACGTATCTCCTAGTAGGAATCAAGCCGAACGTAGTTCTATGCAAGAACAGGGCTAGGATAATATCAGGAGTGAGAAGCGGGGTTCGAATAAAGTCAAAACTCTAGAGATGAGACCTAAGCACGGGAAAGACCGAACCTTTTGTGAGGTTGCCTACGTATCCCCTATTAGGAATCAGGTCAAACGTAGTTCCATTATGACATAAGACTTTTGGTTTTAGGCAAAGTGACCTTTCTAAGTTTGGTCAAGCTAATGAATTTCAAGACCAATCACATTTAGATCCAAGAAAGATTTGATAGAGCAAGACATGAGCTGAATCAGTTTAAATTCAAACCTAAGGTCATAGCTGGTGCTCAGAGCATTTCACGATTAGGTTCGTCTAAGTAAGCACATGTTCGATTATGGTATAACTCCTTCATCCCTTTTTTTCTTTTTGTTTTTTTTTTCCCCTCCTTTTTTCCTTCTTTTTTGCTCTAATTTTTGCCTTGGCGCCCTTTTGGGTTTTCATCTTAGCGAGCCTTTTCTATTATTCTTTTTCTGCTTTAACTTTTGCCTAAGTGCCCTTTCAGGTTTTTAACCTAGCGAGCTTCATTTTTATTTTTTCTCTTTTTTTTCTTCTTTTTTTTAACCATGCGAGTCAACTCTTTATACCTCTCTTCTTATCAATATATATGGCATATTCTTCACTTCATGTATTCCTACGACTCTTCATTTTCTTCACTCATTATTGTTGCTTTCTATCTTTTGCATTCTCCTCCACTTTTCTCTTTTCTATTTCTTTTCTCTCTCTCTCTCTCTCTCTCTCTCTCTTATCCTCCTATTCTACTCTTCTCCGAGTCCACAAGTTTTGAAAAGTAACGATTAACACGCTTATTTCTTCCTCATCGTATTAATAGCTTTCGAGGTTTGAGAAGTTTTCCCGCATGGACAATTTTTTCTTTTCTTTTTCTTATTTCCCTTTTTCTTTTCTATATTTTTCTTATACCACATGATCATCATAGCTTTGGATAAAATCTACTCCTTAATCGAGGCACCAATTTCAGTCTCATTTAACAAAAGATGGGATTGAACACAGTTATCAGATAGAAAACAAATGGACCTAGAAGAAACTTGGGATTCATTTTGAGTATGCTTTTTTTATTAGACAAAAATCTTTTTTGGTTCTTTGATTAGAGCGACAACTCTCGCCTTTCATTTGGAGTTGTAATGAACTAATTCATACGCGCTTTTGGATCATTCTCAATACTCTAATTCATATATTAAGTCTTCTTTTGTACAATATCTTGGGTGCTTCATTTTCTTTAATCATCATGCAGTTCACACACTCATAATTTGGCATACCAGAATGAACAGAATCGAAAATTCTTTTTATTAATCTGAAAGATAAACAAATATATCACTGGACTCTCTTTTTATTTTTTCAAATGCTAGTTTCGAATCAACTAGACACTTAACCAAGCACAATTATTCAAAATTTCAAAACCAAACATAAATAGACCTGATCCTTCGACTTTATAGGTGTGTCATGAGCAATCCTTCATGGTCCATTAGCATCCATGCTCAAGAATAGTTTCCAGCATCATCAATTCATTAGCATCCTCATAGCCATCCTTAGGTCCAAATCCCCCAAATAATAGGCTTATAGACATGTGGTCCACATTCTCCATCCAATCATAGTTAGCAACCTCAAGCCTTTCTTTAGGTTCATGCCATATTTAGTTGTTAGGAGACTGCCCATCCTACCACTTGATTTCTTGCAACCCAAGGTCTAGTTCTTCTAAGAAGAAGAGGTTGGCCTCATCATCATTTTCAAAATAGCCATCATCTTCCAAGAAGTCTAGTTCTTCCTCATGACTCGTACTATAAATTTCAGCACCTTTTGGGAGGATAACCATAGGCTCAGGTTCGGTTATGGGGGTGATGTATACGGACGGGTTATAGTTTGTAAGATCAAGGCTAATAAGGTTGATATTCTAGGGTGGTGGCATAACACGGTGATTTGGTAGCGGTCGGGTGATATTAGGTTGAGTGGATAGGGTGCAATGTTATCAATGAGGTCTTGGACTTCATGACGATGTCGGGTACAATGATCGGTAGCATGGCCGTGTCCTTGGTGAAAAGCGTAATATTTGGTAGGGTTATATCCTGGTGGAAGAGGATTTGGAGTGGGCCTTGGGTTTAAGGGTTTGAGATGCCCTTTATTAACAAGTCGTTCAAGGGTAGTAGATAAGGTAATTCCTAGCTTGGTAAAGTTCCTACGGTTATTGCTTCGGGATGATGTTGGGTTTTGGTCAGTATCTCGATGGAGAGTGTTGATATCAGGTATGGCGTAATTAGTTGAGTAGTTTTCTCGCGTAGTTTTCCTCCTTTGATTGTTTTCTTCTTTCTTGATCTTTCCATCCCTTAGTGTATCCTCTATCTTAGTTCTTACATCAAATAATTGCTCAAAGGTGCTAATCTGCATGAAGCACATGTGCTCATTGTATTTGGGCTATAGGTTCTTTATAATCATATGGACTTGTTCTTTCTCGGTTGGTCTATTTGCCATTTTGGTGGCTTTCTTCCTCCAATGGATGAAGAACGTGGCAAAAGACTCTCGATTGTCCTGCCTAGAAGTCTCAAGGTCCCTTATAGTAACATCGAGCTCGGTGTTATAGGCGTATTGCTTTACAAACTTAGCCATAATATCCTCCCATAGATGGGTTTTAGAGCATTCGAGGGCTAGGAAGCATTGCAAAGCTCCTCCAAACAGATAATGGGAGAATAGTTAGGCCAAGTGTTCGTTCCCCAATCCCATAGGTCTTAAGGCGGTGACATATATTTTCAGGTGGCTTTTAGGGTTCCCGATCCCATCAAACTTTTCTAGGTCAGGCATCTTAAACTTATTAGGGTATTTGATCTCTGTAGGCTCAAAGAAACCTTCTAGATCTAACATGTAATTATCGACACCACGGGATTTCCTCAACACACTGTCTAAACGGTCCAACTTATCCTTCATTATCTTTCTAGAATCTTCACGTACACCGTCATCGAACCAATCCTCCTCCTTGACAGGATTTGAGTCAATAGGGTTCTTAGGTGCAATAGGCAGATGAGGTGGAGGTGGAGGTGGAGGTGGTATGTGTGGATCAATAGCAGGCAGGCCCTGCAGGTTCATGGTAGCTAGCCCCAAACGGTCAATCAAAAGCTACAACTATTGCCCCTGACGGGCCAGGGTATTCTCTAACTGTTCCATTCTCTCTGGTTCATCAGCCATAGGTATCCCAATAATAATAGTTCAGACTAATCTTCTTGAACCAGGGGGACTAACCCAAGAAGGTATAATTTTTCTTAAAGCTATCTCTAGACAGTCTGCATACCCACACATACCCGATTTAAGAAATCGTTATGTCTTATTTCATTTTAGGCTCTCTTAATGCTATGTCTGCTCATGTTTGCTCATGCGAAGAGAACAGATCTTGTAACCACATTATTAACAAGTAGCCATATAAGTCATAGTCGCATCATCGAGTATCACATCTCATCCCATTGGCCACTATAATCAATGTCACACTAGTCATTCCATACTTAGAATCTCACATGTGATAGGGTTTATGATTGCCTAGGTTTAATCAGGGCTACTTCTAGCGAATAGGACGCAAACAAGGTTATGATTTGTAGTCCTACAGACTCGTGTCATATATTCCCAGCATAACGCATAAGCAAACCATCCTCATGTCATGTGGTGTATTAGACATGGCTATGTGTCGCGTGTCGTGTAGGCTTCCTTATCAAGTAATCCCAAAGGACAAGTAAGGCGTGTGTGCGCACATTGTCCTAATAGGTCAAATCCTAAAGGATTGGTTCTATGGCTACTATATGCATCAGGGTGGATAGAGTCAAAAAGGGTCCCCCAATGAGAGTCCTATATACCCCCCATTACAGGGTTTGGTGTAGTACATGGAATACTTTTTATACCGTTAGGTACGTGGTAAGGTAGGGAAGTCCTCTGCAGAGGGGATTTGACAGGATGCATGCCCTTGGCTTTGGTCCTCCCAAGCTTCTTAAAACTAATGCATGTGCGATCCTCGTAATATAAAGTCATAGAACCTTGAAAGTTTTGGAGTCTAACACACTTAGTTCGATCGCCAGTAGAGTAGTAATTGTGGGTACCCGAACCAAGCTTAGGGGCCTAGAAGGATTAAGCCCGGTTTATTGCCCCATTTCAAATCTCATGTCGACAACCATGAGTGAGGTTCATAACCCTTCATTAGCCTATATCCGATCCGACCGATTTGGACTACTCATATTTTGGATTCCATGGGGCTTTTTATCCAACTCGAGGCAACTATCGATGCCCATGATCCATATCCGAGGCTACACGAGTGAGTAATCCATGTATATCCTACAATGCTAGAGATCCTCACTAATAGAGTCACCACTTGGTTTGATAAAGGAAACCAAGAAAACTAAATCTATCAAGTCCAATGGATAGAAAGCACTGCCCTGTTGTCAGCAAAAACTTGGTTCGAAGGTTAAAGTATGAGAAAGGAAGGAGCTAGATCGTGCTAAAACACCCCCTCTTGCCCTATCGTGAGATGGGCCTCTACTCAGCTTTCTGGGTGTTTGACTAGACATTATGTGGACCATTTCATTTATTTCTAATATAATCCTAATTTAAGTTATAAACAACTAATTAACTAAAATCGTGCAAGAAACTAAGCATTTACATGCCATGCACGTGCTAAAATAGTACTTCAGGGACTAAACGTATTACTACGCTCCCTTATGCATGCGAAAGGAAATTAAATAAAATTAAACGTGAAAATCACACACAAAACACTAGAAAAACATGATATCTAATCACAAGTAATCATGCAGGGAATTTAAATCTATGTTTTATCCACCTAATCATGCTTTTAGGTTATCCTAAGAAAGCAATAAATAAGAGAGATGCTAAAGAACTTACCCGGGATATCATAGCACTCCCAATTATCCTAATTAACCATGGCTAGCATAATATCCAGAGGATAATCTAAGAATATCGTACTATTCTAGGCATGGATAGCATATGTGTATATCCAAACATGACTACTATATGCAATAGTATGCATGTGTAAGCTTAGTTACATGTTATCCCTAGTATGGATAACCTACTATTCTAAGTGAGAATAGTGTGCAAGTGTATGCATATGCATAGATAGAAATTAATTCATGAATTAAACTAAATATTAATTGCTATGCATGGATAATCTAATTCATGGATTGAGCTACTATACATGAATATAAATATAGATAGTGTGGATAGCTTGCTATCCCAACTAATATGAAATTACTACATGATTCCTATATGAGTGCCCTAATTCTAGACTCGTAGATCCAATTAAGGCTTTATTATCTCCGGGGTCAAATATCCATGGATTGGATACCATGCCCACAGCTTCGGCTACCACAACATTTGGGGGTAGCTCTACCTGGGATAACTCTACTTTAATAGATACTACAAACAAGGAAATACAACTACCCTAGAACTTTAAAGATCAAAAGCAATAAAAATGAAGAACACAAAGAACAAACAAGATATTCAACCTAGATCCAAGAAAATAAAGATCAAAATAGGAAAATAAAGTAGGAAAACAAAGTAGAAGAAGGAGCTTACCTCAAGAACTTCCCTCAGAATACTTCTACAGGGCTTCTTCGGCATTGCGGACTCCTAGACTCAATCTGAAACTCTACAAACATATACTTTTCCTATGGATTTTCTAAGAGTTTTTTGGAATCCTCTAGAGGGTTTTCTTTGGCTCTCTAATCCTTAGGTTTTTAGGTGTCTTGAATGGGGAGGGAGGACCCCCTTTTATAGTTGGAGATTTTGGTGAAAACTCTTGTAGTTAAGCAATGTGGGACAAAAGAAACACAAATTTTCATGTTTTTGGGCATTTTCACGTGGATTGGGGTCAAATCAAGGGTCTAGAATACATCTTAAGTATCTAAGAGCCATAGTGGCACTCAAGGCTGTAATGAAAAAGTTTGAGAGTGTGGCACGACACTCAGCCTGAGAGCCAACATGGCTCTCACCCCGGAAGTTGTGTTTTTACTCCAGACATCCTAGACTTCTTTCTCTCATATCGATTATCCTTTTTGGGCTTGTGATATACCTTTGGAATGGTATGGGGGTATAGTTTACGATGTTTTTTGTCTCATTCAAAAAGAGTCTGTAGATTTTGAGTTATTGTCAAAAGATTGGGGTTGACTCCAAGAAGGAGCAAACTTGTGAAGTACAAAAAGGGAGAAAATTCTCCTACGTAGTTTTTGACCAATGTGAAGGCTTGTGTCACTAATTTAGCCTATTTTAGGACTATTTTTTTAAAGGGAGTTCTTAGGATCCCTCCCGAGATCCGAATTTTGCTTGGTAATAGGCAATTTTTTGTCATTTCATATGAAAAAGCTCCCCTAAATTGGGTTTTTGTCTCTGAATTGAGTATCTAACGTACCTAAGTCTTCCTAAAGGTTATCCTAATGTATCTCAGAGACCACGGTGCTTCACAGAGTTTTGCTTTATATAACTGACAAATCCTAATTCCGATCATCGGGTTGTTCTTCGAATGGACAAACCAAAATATGGTGTCTACAGTGGCAAACAATAGGTGGCGGCTTACAAGAAAGCCACCATCCCCTTCTGTGAGCCGCTATCTCTTATTCTGCTTCTTTGGTTGCCCTTAGGCCCTGTTTCAAGTTTCAAGCGCACTGTTTTTCTAGATTTTCCTAAAAATGTTTTTTGGTCTCCAAAATCGTCCATTTATGTACCGTTGGAAAGATATCGAGTTGAATTTCAGTATAAAAATATTCTGGGAGGAATTGAGATAAGAATTGAAGGTCAATTGAAGCTTGAAAGTCTCCTAGAACTTTCATCGTCTTTTTGAAATCAAACGACTTCCTTTTCAAAATTACTTCCCATTGCGCATCGATTTTGATTTTTTCTTTGAAATTGAATCTCTAGATACCTATAACACTCCATTTAGAACATTTCATGTCCTTTTATCCCCATGTATGTGAATTTTGAGAGCCATTTTTATAAAGCTGGGATTTATGCTTGAAAAAGGGCTTTTCGACCTTTGGATCACTTTATGAAGTCTGATATTTCTTTTGTGTGGAATCCAATACATTCCACAAGGTAATTTTGATCATCGAATCCTCCAAGAAGTTGTCCACCCAAAATCCTAATAGTATGGTCAAAATTGGGTGTCTACAATTTGCCCCTCTTTGGCAAAACTTGTTGAGAACACTATGAACTACAATTGAGTGCCAAAGCCAGAAGGCAGCCATTGACCATACTGAAAGGATTTAGAAAAAACAAAAGTCCGCAAAAAGGTTAAAATTCAAAATCTGAGAAAAGCAAGAAATCACGAAAATAAAATGCAATGATGGGTTGATGCTACTAAGTCGATGCTGCTGGTCGTGCTCTATTGGAGCTACTTGTACAAAGAACGAGCAAATGTATCCTTTCCAAGAATCAGACCATGACATAGTTTGACCACACGAGGAGACAGAAAACACATAATCAAACAACATAAATGCAATGCTCCTATCCTAGAATGCTGATGCAATATGATGATGTGAATGTGCAAGTGCTGGAGGAATTATCCTCAAGGTCTCTCTAGATGCAAAACCTAATGCAAAGAATGCGATGCCACATTCTCTCAAAGTTGAATATGTTTTAAGAGAAGTATGCTATCTGTATCTCGGATGATTCTTGGAGTTCTTCTTCGATCTTCTGAGTTTTATAGGCTCCATCTATAGCTCAGATGACTTTTGATCACGATAGTCAATTAACGGAGTATCTTGGATGAATTCTAAGGCATGTCTTCAAACCTAGAAAACTTCTGAAGTAACATGTCCATAAACCTAGACAATTTTTGAAATAGCATGTCCTTAAACCCATACAATTTCTAAAATAACATATCCTTAAAACCTAGATAATTTCTGAAATAGCGTATCCTTAAACCCACCAAGTTTTGACGAAGCGTGTCCTTAAACCTGGACGATCTCTAAAGAAGCATGTCCTTAAACCTGGACAATCTCTGAAGAAGTATGTCCTTAAACCTAGATAATCTATGTCCTTACACTCGGATGAAGTATGTCCTTACATTCGGATGATGTATGTCCTTATACTCAGATGAAGTACATCCTTATACTCAAACGAAGTGTGTCCTTACACTCGGATGAAGTTTTTCCATACACATAGATGAAGTGTGTCCTTGTACTTAGATAAAGTGTGTCCTTACACTCAGATGAAGTTTGTCCTTATAATCAAATGATGTGTGTCCTTATACTTGGAAGAGGTATGTCCTTATACTAGGACAAAATTCATCCTTACACTCGGACGTAGTGTGTCGTTATACTCAGATAGAGTATATCCTCACACTCAGACAAAGTGTGTCTTTATACTCAGATAAAGTGTGCCCTTACACTCGAATGATGTGTGTCTTTATACTCCGATGAAGTGTGTCCTTACACTCGGATGAAGTATGTACTTATACTCGGACAAAGTTTTGATACTTGTGCCCTTATACCTAGACGAATTCTGATACTCGTGCCCTTATACTTGGACAATTTTTGATACTCATGCCCTTATACTCGGAAAATTTCTAATACTCGTGCCCTTATACCTGTATCTGATACTCTTTTCTTCTTACGATAATACACGGGGCACCTTACAGATTCTTGAGATACACCCACTCTTCTTGGGGCAATTCTGATTCACGGACTCTTGAGATATATTCTTGAGGTAATTTTTTGATGATGTCTGAAGTCCTTTGTTGGGGAGGGTTCTAGAATTTTGAGATATGAAATCGTGATAATTAAGAGAGGCAAGAGCTCATATTCTAAAATCTCTACTGATTCAATCGATAAATTAGAGACTCATATAGGTCCTTCGACCAGCTCAAACATTCTTGTAAACATATCGGGTTCATACTGACCCTTCCTAAACATCTTGTTCACAGTTTGAAGATCCTGTCTTCTAATTCTCCTCTTGTGTACTCAACAAATCCTTTTTGGATGTAGTGCTCAAAAGACTAAGATCCAAATGTCCATGTTCTAGGATGACACATCATTAACCCAAAATCACGGGAGTTCACTACTAAACATTACTTCACGACAATTTCAAGCTATAGTGCCCTCGATTCTTCACATTCTGGGGGACCTTTCTTCAATTTTGATCATTTTTTGTCCAAGATTCAAATCTCCAAGGGACATTTAGACCAATTTCAACAAGTTTCAAGTACTTTTAGGGCTTATATACCAAGATAGGACCAATCCAGTGTCAAAATAGACGTTTTGGGTGTCAAAATGCAAATATAGAGCAAAATGGGTAAATGTTGAGCTATGGTAAGTTGTAGTTCTCTACTCTCTTGTGGGAGCCGCTAGCCACATTTATGGGACTAAAACCCATTTTACTTCATTGTTCTTCATTCTTCTCATCTCTGATGCATCACCTCTCTTCTCTATAGTGCTAAAATTCTTATAATTTCTTGATGTTTTGAGTGATTTCATGCATCAAAACCTTCAAAAAGTTTGTTGATTTCATCAAAATCTCTATATTCTAAGAGATTCAAGTTTCAATTATTTCACTATTCATCATCTTTAGCCTCAATCATCAAGCTTCAAATGTTTATAACCATGAGTTTCCATGGACAAGGTGAGAGTTCTAGAACACAGAGAAATCAATTTAAAGCTAGTAGAGCTTCATCAACTCAAACTGTGGAGTACCCAACGATGAAGGAGCCACTAAATCATATCTTAAAGAGAGCTTTTCGTCAAAAGGTAACCCATTCTTCAATTTTGCATTATTTCTTTGCTTCATGTCCTCATGTATGCTTCCAAATTCTTGTAAATGCTTAGGAATCATCCCTCTACTTTCTTCTTGAATGTTATAGGGCTTCCGAAAGGTCATGGTAGCCATGGAAATTGCCTTGAAAGGTTTATTAAATTGTCAAAATCACGCCCCCAAGTAATAGCCAATATTAAGAAAGTGGGCTTTGGGTCTTTTGTGACTTTGTTGGAGAAGCCTGCAAAGGATTTGGCCATGATCCAAGGTCTTGCTAAGAGGTGGTGGGATCCCAAAAATACTTTTCACATGCCTTTTAGGGAGACAACCATGACCGCACTTAAATTCTCGATGATTACCGATATCTCTTTTGGTGGGCACCATCTTGCCTTTGCGAAGAATATTCATAGACATCTTGCTAATATTAAGAGACTTCTGGGCATTGTTATGATCCAAAAGGATCTTTATGGGTCGAGTGTGAGCATTACATGACTAATCAACAACTTTCGAATTCCCAAGGATGTAACTCGATTCACTAATATGCAGCTTACCCGTACTTTTATATATTGTACTTGCTTGGTTGTTCACTTCTCCCTACTCGAGCTGAGAGGATCACTGATGTTGTCAATATCAAGATATAAAAGTATGCTTATTTGTGCTTTACTTTCAAAAGATTTGCAGTGTGGAAGTAAAGGTCGAACCCACAGAGATTGATTAACTACCGTGCTTTAATTTTAAAACCTAAATTTAGTTGATTAAAAAAAAACGAGATTTTGATTTTGAATTTAATTAAACTAAGAACAATAAAATTAAATCTAAATTATGAAAGCGATTTAAAAGTGTTGTTATAAATATGTTTAAGAGAACCTAGGATTGCAAATCCACCACTAGCTTCATAATAGGAATATTTATGAATTACTTTAGCCTATTAAGTTGGATGATAATGGAGAATTGTAGCTACAAGCCCAATTCCTCCGTCAAGAAAATAACTATGGTTCAAGCACCAACATAATCCATCTTCGGTTAGCACGAATTATCCCACACTAAACTAGGGTTGTGGTATAATCCGTCTAATCTAGACATGGACTATTCGGATACTTGATAGCACAATTCAATTTAAGCACCATTACATGTAAACAATCTATACAAGCACATCAAATATAGATCATTGAGCACATCACAGTCAAAATAGATCTAAGACAAGAATAAACTTTGAAAGTAATGATTTAATCAATAGAAGTACGATTTATTTATAAAAATCCTCTAAACATGTAACTGTCATCCATACATAATAAAACTAAAATAAAAACATAAATAAAACCCTATTACTCGACTAGGGCTTCATTGAAACCCTAGATCTTTGTCTAGGCTGCCATGGAAGTGGAGATCGGCAAGTAGTTGATGGAGGAGGCCATGGAGATCCTTGGTCTTCTTCTTCTTCTTCTCCTTGCTTTTCCCTCTTCAAGGGCTAGAATTTCAGTCTATATGGCTGTATGTATCTGTATGTATGGGTGTCTAACCCTTCAATTGAAGTAAAATAGAGTATAAATAGAGTTTACAACAAGCTTCGGAAGCTCTCCTAACCCGAAACGAACTGAAACTGATATATTTTACAATCTGGACGCAATTAGGACATCTCGTTTGCACAGGAGTCTTTAGTATACTGAAATACGTATTATTGGTTTTTACACATATCGCGCGCGCGGCTCGCGCGAGCGCGGCATTTGGGACCCCGCGCGCGCGGATCGCGCAAGCGATTTCTGGATTCTCGCACGCGCGAACTGGCTTTTTCAGCTTCTTTTCTTCTGCTTTTTCACCCTGTTTAGTCTGATATACTTGATTTCTTCCAAAACCTATCAGAAAATAGAAAACGAAGTAAAAATATACAAAAACAGGATAAAAAGGTACTAACAAATGCTCTTTAAGGCGTATAAATAGGATTTGTTCTCTCCCGATCAATCACATTGAATATGCTTGGTAGCCTATAGAGTCTTGAGGAAATTGTTGACTTTGATCGAGACTCCTCTAGCTTATCCATTCTTTACAATCATATGGGGGAGCATTCACGAGACAAGTCCCCTGAATTCGGAGGTTTCTGGGAGCTTAGGAGGTACTAAAAATATTTTCTGTTCCAGCTTCATCATACAAATTCTGCATCCTGACAACATCTATGTATCATTCTTTGTAGGTGTGGGCCTTCGAGTATTTTTCTATGATAACTCCATCATTCCAGGAGGATGAGATTCATATTTTTCCATGAGCCTTAAAGTGGCATCCTCAAGCTGTAGGCATCAAGAATGGTGCTCATAATCTCATTTCCTGTCGGGATTTTCTCACTCGTCTTCAATTTAACCAAGTTAACTGGTATTCTTGGGAAGCAAATGGTGATGTGAATGATATCGGCTTGGCTAACCAAATGGCTAGAGAGAGGATTCTTCTTAAGGGCCCCATTATTCTTGAGTGGTATCCAGGGGAGAGAGTAGCTCCTCAGACCGACTTGGAGGATCATCTCTTAGTGCCTAAGGATCCGCCTTCTTGCATGAGATCTGCACAGGATCTAGAAGATGATGAGCTTGTTGATGCTTTGAATGGAGTTTTTTCTTCCTCGTTTACTCTGTTTGAGGAGAACCACGATGCTTGCAGGGCCATTCATCTAATGCCCAAGTTTTCACTTTTGGATGACCCACAAATATTTCATAATCATTTCTTCATCTCTGATTAAAGCTTTGTTTTCTCTTATTTCTTATCACTCTTTGTAGGGGAGCTATTTTGTGGATGGTTCTAGCCAACCTTTACCTCCCATTCTTTCTTGTAACTGGTGAGCTTTGACTATGCTTCATGGAGTCATATCTTCAATGGAGATTCCCCGTGATCTTGTAGAGCCTCAGCTAGTTTCGGAGCAATATGAGTCTTCCCAGAGCAATTTTCAATGAAGAGTAGGCTTATGCACAGAATCTAAGAGCTTGGAGCCTTGCCTGAGAGTGACATGTGAGTACTCTTATAAAAAAACTTTATTTCTTATTCTTCTTATCTTTCTAATCTCATCATTCTTCATTTGCAGTGGATGGCATGTGTCAGACTTACATAGATCGGATGTGACTCTGGTAAGTTTGTTGATTTATTCTTTAGATTGCATTTTAAACCTTGTACTGATTCTATCTTTTAACAGGTGCCCCAAGTCAAACAGCTTCAGTCATAACTAGAACGGATGGATACATGCCCTTCTGGTGGGACTGGTGTGTCTAGGCGAAGGGGCCAAATTGATGATGATGATAGCTCTACAGCCTCTGATATTCCTGTATGATAACCATGGGCTACTCATCGCCGTTGATTCTGATGATTCCCCTTTTATATGTACCCATGACTGTCTATATTACTTTCTACACTAAGACTGATGTTGATGTATCATGTAAGGATTTAATGGGCCTGTACCTCTGAACCAGTCAACAAGGGCTCGTGACTAAGCTCAAGAAAAGCTCGACTCAGCTCGGCTCATTTAATAAACAAGCCGATCTTGAGCTTGAATACCAAGCTCGTTAATTAAACAAGCCAAACTTGAGCACACATGGAAGCTCGTTAACAAGCTCCTGAACACATTTGATTAAGGGTCGTTAGTAGGCTCTTAAACAAGCTCATTAATATGATCGTATATATATACATATACGTATATGTATTAATATTAATTATATATATACAAAAACATTAGAGTAATGAAATGCTTCCCAATTTTTTCCCAAACTTTCATCCCAAATTGTGTGGTAGTGGGTTCACTGGATTTTGATTGCATGGTGTTGAAGTGGTTCCATCATTGTGGAAGGTGGCCCCACTGCCACATCACTGCCATGTCATTTGGGATATGAATTTGAAAAAAAAGTTGGGAAGCATCGCATTACTCAAAACATTACATGTCTTTTAAATGCTTGTTTAGCTCTATCTACTAATGCGTACAAAAATATCCAACCACTAAAAGCAAGACCCAGTGACCACATCGAGTAGCACCTGGTCAGGAGCCGCAGCTATCCCGACTGGACCACTAACCAGACCTACAGGTCAGGAAAGCTACCTTGGACCGGTTCCTCATAGGACAGCTCAGGCCAACCTGGAGATGTAAAGATAGTTTCCTAATCATATTAGGAAGCTCGCATAGATTGTCTCTTGCACATATAAAAGAGACCCCTCCCTTCCTATAGAGGGGATCAAACTATTTATACACTAGATAGATTGCATACAATCCGGCTGACCTCTGGTAGTGCTAATCCATTGTTGGTTCACCAAGGGTCTACGGTCCCCTTCCAAAGTAGGTCTCTTCATTAACAGGGCCAAACCACATCCAAAGCTTCTCGTGTTTTCTTTCTCTTACGTTATACCAAATTTTGGTATCACTAGTTTGGCACCGTCTGTGGGAAGCGACAATTTACATGTAATTAAATTTCTTGACTGTTCGCCATAGCTCCTTGTAAGACTAAGAAAACTGCTCAGTAAACCGGTCATGTGGATCCATCGTCCTCGGAGCCGGCGGCACCCATGACTCCAGAAAAAATCACTACAACTCTCACTCAACTTCTGGAGGGTCAACCTCAAACCCAGTAACAAATCGAAGCCCTGTTGGCCCAATAGAACAAACCTTTGCAAACTGAGGTACAACTAGGGAGTGTTGAGCATAGTGAGGTACCAATGCAGGCCTGACAGCATGTTCGAGCAAGGCCAAAGTCTCCACAAGTTATGGGATAGCTCGGGAATGATGGGCATGGCCGGGATCCATTAAGGACCAAACAACGTGCCCGAGCCAACCTAAATTGCGTGGAAGATGCCAAAAACGTCATCAACAATAAGCGTTCTACCAGGGTAGAAAGGCGAGAGCGCGCATGACCCTAGAATCGGCCCAGGAACTTCCAGCCAGGAGCCAAAGTAACCTTAGGCACACGATCAACTAGAGTGAATGACGAGCCTTGTCCCTAGGGATAGCACACTTTAAGGAGGAAACCTCTTCCTCTAATCTAACCTACTATACGGATACCATCTGGGAAGACGTGGAGGCATGCACTAAAGATTAGAGAAATAGATCGAGAGGTTTGGCCAAAAGCTAAGTCATGATTATGCCAACATGGAGACTAAATTGCCGTTCACTGATCGGATCATAGGATTTTCCATTCCGCGCAAGTTCAAAGAACCCCATCTCGACTCTTATGAAGGCTCAGGAAGTTCGATCGATCATATCTGAATATACAAGGCTCAGATGGCACTGGCAACCAATGCTGATGAACTATATTGCCTGACTTTTCCTAGCACTACCGACCTTGGGGTTTGGCCACGTAGTTGTTCCACTACCTTAAAAACAATTTCAAGGAGCTCAGCAAGCTGTTCGTCAGCCAGTTCATGGGAATGCTCGGACGATTGCAGCCTGACAACCAATTGCTTATTGTCATGCAGCGAAAGGGAGAATCTTTGATGGTTTTTGTCGATAGGTTCAGTTAACAAAAGCTTTAGTTTTACAACCTAAATGAGACAGTCGCAATTACAGCCTTCTGCTCGGGGATTCAGAATACCAAGGTCGCCACGTCGTTCCACAGAGAATGACCTACAACCTTGGTTAAACCATCAGAGAGCATTAGAAAGTATATCAACACTGAAGAATTCTTGAAGTCCAAGTATTCAAGCTTTACAGAAGATGAATCCCCGAGAGACAAACAGAAATGTGAAGGCTCTGAGAAGACTCTAGGAAAGAAGTAAAAACTGGACCAGCAGAAGGGTGGTTAGGATCAAATCTCGATTGCCTTCATACCAATTTCTCGGGCCATCCAAGAAGTCATGGTAGCCACCGAGACTCAGAAACAACTCAAGAAACTGACCAAATTGAAGAGTCAATCGGAGAAAATAAATCGGGACAAGTACTGCCGATACCACAAAGACCACGACCATGACACTAGGGATTGTTTTAAACTCAAAATTACTCTAGAAAAGCTCATTGAGTAGGGCCATCTAACTAAGTTTGTCACCAAAGATAGACAACAGCGGCAAGATACCCAAGCCCCTGAGTAGTAATAACCCCTCATCATATCAACGTGTTCTTCGAAGGTAGATCGGGTGGAGGAGCCTAGTAATTGGCAAGGAAGAGGCTTGCCCAAGAATCCCGAACAGATGTCGCACATGTCTAGACGGTCAATAGCCCTTCGACCCATACCCTCACCTTCTCATCCAGTGATATCAGAGATCTACACTACCCCCACAATGACCCATGCTGGTAACGCTCTCCGTAGCCAATTATATGGTCAAATGTGTACTGGTAGACACAAGAAGCTCCTCTAACATACTCTTTGCCTCAGCGTTTGATCAATTTGGAATCTCAAGAGGCCGGCTCTAACCAGTGGCTATCCCACTAGTGGGATTTAACGAGTCCAGCACATAACTGCTCGGGATGATCGAGCTACAAGTTCTATTGGGGACTTGCGTATAGCAGGTCTCAGCTCTTACAAACTTTGTTGTGGTAGAAGTCCCCTCTGCATATAATGTCATTCTCGGGAGGCCAACACTTAACAAGGCTAGAGCGGTTGTATTGACTTACAGCCCGATTGTTAAGTTCCTGACTCTGCAGGGATTGGGGAGTTTGAGAGGAGATCAAGCCACCACTTGGAGATTTTATGTTAGTTCCTTACGCAGGGATGCGATTTCTGAAGCACTCAATGTTGAAGAGATAGACCCAAGGGACGACAAGGACAGAGTCAGCCCAGTTGAAGAACTAAGCTAAGTGATTCTGGAACCCCAGTTCCCTGACTAGTCCATCAGTGTTGGTTCCCTCCTGGAATCGAACCTCCGAGAAAAGTTGGTCCAGTTTTTGAGACAAAATCAAGACGTCTTTGCATGGAGCCATGAAGACATGATTGGAATTGTGTAATACCCTATATTTTTAGATACATGGTTGTATTGTGTGAACCCTTGGTGTAGAATCTTTCTCGATCAAGTGAATTCTCCACAATCGATCGAACTTGTGCTTTCTCAATCGATTGAACCTGCCTCAAGCGATCAAAACTTCGCCAACCTGATTCTGAGCCGTGGACCCTTTCTTAAGTGATTGAACTTTTTTCAATCGATGGAACCTTGACTGACCTATTTTCAATCGATCGAACTCACTTCAATCAATCGAGCATGTTCAGATCTTTATCCAGGCATTTGCCACCTGCTCTTTTGCCCTCCCAATGTATATATATATGTTCGTGTGTGTGTGTGGGGTGTTTGACAGTTTAAAGATTAGAGAGAAAGAGAGTTGGTATGTGTGTGTGTGTGTGTATGTGTGTGTGAGATATATATATATATATATAATCTCGAGCAGAAGAAGAGGAAAAGAAGAAGAGGAGAAGAAAAAGAGTGTAGCACCCCGCATTTTTTCTGATATATATGTATATTCATTTTTAAATATGTTAAAGAAGCAAGCTGAATTTTTATGTGTTATTAATTGGCTGTGTGCATTTATATTTTTATAGTCATTTATTATTATTTTTTTGTGGTTATTTTTTTTAATTGTTATTAATTCCTATATGACGTTTTGTAAAGTTAAGTGGTGGGGTAAACTGGTAGAAGTTTAAATTGGCCAAGGTATTGAAGAGTGGTGTGTTAGTTTTTTTGGCAATATTTATATGACTGTAAATGTGTTAAATAATGCAATTAACATTCAGATTAAGTACCGGGGTCATGGGTACCATTGGGCTACTCATTTTAATACTTTGTACTGCATTTTAGACCCATTTGATGTCTTTTTGAGAGCCCATAAGATTAAAAACGGGATTTAAAATATTTGTGTGTTTGTGTGTTAATAATATACATGGGTGTGTTTATATTTTTTTACCTATGTATATCTAGGTGCCTTAGGGCTAGAATAGAAAAAAAGAACAGAAAAGAAAAAAAGAAAAGAAAATAGAAAACAGAGAGAGAGAGAGAGAGAGAGAGAGAGAGAGAGAGAGGAAGAAGAAGAAGAAGAAGAAGAAGAAGAGAAGGGTTTTGGATCCGTCGTCACCTGTGAAATCGCGGAACGTGTTGTTCGTCGTTAGAGTTGTACTCACATCTACTCAACGATTCAAATAAGGTGAGTTAAATGTGTGTATTTGGGTATATATATACACGTATGTTAAAATGTATACGCGAGTGAATGAATTTCTTACATGTCTAATTTAATTGTTGGTGTTTAATTTTTTTTTTTTGGCATTAGAATGCACAGTATTGTTGTTGAATTAATTTATGCCTTTGTGTGACTTCATGAATTTGATCATCGGGTAATGATCTTAGGGTATTCATAAATAGTACATGGATAGATGTATAAACACTTGGGTGAAACACTCATGATAATTAGAAAGTTTTGTGAAATTCGTTCTTTTGTAATTCTAACAATTTCTGAAACTTCAGAAAAATATTAGAAAATTGTTGCTTAGAATTTTAGAATTTTGTCCGCATGTCCTATGTAAAACATGATTCTGAGCATTTTTCGTGTTTTGAGTTTTTCCTGATTCTGCACCATTTGGGTAGAAATTTAAGATTACAGTGGCAGTTTTTAGTATGTTAAAACGTGCAAAATTGGGAAAAATGATTCTTTGTAAATTTATTCTATTCGTTAGTATGACTTAACGAAAATTTATTTGGAGATACACGAATTCTCATATAATGTTGAGCTATGAAAAATGGGTGAGAGTCATTGACTTTGAGTCTGATGAACTTTTATTATTTCGAGAATGCAAAAATGGTTTCAAGTTCCTTAGTTTTCACCGCTCCCAGTTGTGTTAATTTTTTTTGGTAGCTCAACTTGCTGAGTTTACATTTTTTCCAGTGGCTTCGTGATCAAAATGGCTTAAGCCTTATGCTCGGCTTAATTTGTAGACGTCTAGGCATATAGACTGGCAATTTGTGTGTACACCTGGTTTGGTTGATACCCCAACCAAACTGGCTCCAGAGTGGATGTTGGTAGTATGTTCGGGCACATATGAGATATATATATGGGTGTACCATGGAGGATGGCCAAGTGGTGAACCTAAGAAATTAAATAATGAATCGTTCATAAAAGTAAGAGTGTGGTTGTAAATAAATTCCCGAAGAATTAACCGCTCAAAATAAATTACTTCTTTGAGTGCTGTTAGTTTAACTTCAATTGTTTTTAACATGTAACTTATGACTAAGATATCCATTTTGGTGATATTTCAATAAAAAGGTGTTCCGCGCATCTTTGTGGTATTTTTGTGATTACTAACTTTTGTATTGTAGGATGGTGTCCCATTAACGGTTTACAGGTTTGCCTCACCATAAGTAGATTGGTAAGTATGAAATTCGTAGTAGCTTTAGGTTTCGGGCAAGAAACTACTTGCCACCACATAAATGGAAGCTACTTTATTGTTCGAATATGTGTGTGGAACTAGCTGTCTTGGCCCAAGAGTGTTGTAGTGTGGTTTGTAGTTTATGGGTTCAAGTTGGAACCCTAAAACTTATTTTTTTTGTTTAACTCATACCAGTCATGTGACTGACCCGAGTGTGTTATGCCTTCGGGGGCTCTATATGAAACGTAGTCAAATGTATGTGCAGATTTAGTAATGGGGGAAGATTTTCTATGGAGCTTTTCTGTGTGAAGAGATTGCTGATGTGCAATTTCTTGTCAGAAGTTGAATTTATTTTCTTATTATACTTGATTTTTATTTTTGGCAATGTGAGCCATATTTATGATGTTGCAGTATGAATTGTATTATTGAGATTAGGAATGGTATAGTGGCTCTTGACCAAAGGATGTCTCGAATTTATTTTATTTATGCTGAACTGTGTATGGAGATTTTATTAATGAAAATGATGGTTTTTTTTTAATTAAAAAGGGAATAATAATTGCAATGGAACTTTATTTATTTTATAATGAAATAGATGTTTGGGAATACAGATTTAATACTAAAGAGTTTTTCTTTAAAAATAAGATAACATGTTCTTATTTAATGAGTATTAAATATTTTTTTCAATAAATTATCTATTAGCCTGTGTGGAGGTGTCACTCTCGGGGTTTTAGCAATTGAATATTAGTTCAGATACATGCTATGGATTGAATATTTGGTTGTCCAAAAATCGGGGTATGACAATTTAGTATCAGAGCATTAGGTTAACTTTAACCTAGACTATGTGTGACTAGGAGATTCTCAGATCATGGTTAGCGCTTGGTCAGAGTTTAGGTTTGTGAATTTCTTTGGGCTTGGGGCTATGTGGTACTTATGTGTTTTCTTTGTGTCACTTATGTATTGTTTATGTGGTATTTATGTGTTGCTTATGTGACATGTGTGTGCTTTTAATTAGTAGTTAATTTGTATAGCTCTAAGTACATGTCATTACATGATCACTATGTGTAATTGCATGATATTACTTGATAATCATATGTGTTACTATAAATTCTTGCATAATAGTGCATACATATATTGTTGAAAATGGCAAAGTAGTTGAGGGAAGTTGAAGTTTGATCAGGCGGTGGAGTTCTTGCGTAATATCAGAACATTTTTCTTCGAGCTATTATTTCCTGCCATATGCCGGTTTATTATTCTGGAGGATTATTATTTTATTGAAGTATCCAAATTTCTCATATTCTCATAAGACTTATTACATGACTAGTGATGTTCTACTTCTCTCTTATCATCGCCGGATATTATGAAGCGGATTTATTATTTCAGACATTATGGGTTTCTTCTTCTTATGATATTAATTATTATCACTGGGTATTCTACTACTACAAACCGCTTCTATTTATTTATGTGAAGACTTGATTAATATCAGCGTTCTAGATTTCTTATTATAACGACGATGTTATCTACGAGCATTTTGACCATGCAATTGTTCTTTATATTCCTTTTTGGGAGTTCTATTCTTTCTGAGATGTATATTGAGCCGACGACTATCTTGTATCTACAACATCTGCTATAATTCTGGTGGAGTGTTGATTTATTTTCAATAAGAAGTGTTGTTCTTTTAGTCTAACAGTATTCTGTATTCTTGAAGGCATCTACGTAAACAGTAAGTAAAGGGTATTTATGAGGAGATGTAGTGCGGGACACGGTAAGAGGTGAACATGGACATGCATATAGTTTTAATTGTGTGAATTGCAGCATTGAGTGTTCTAATTATTGGATATCTAAGTGTTTATGTGAAGCTACATGTTTAATCATATTTTTATTTGTATTTGTCTATGTGATATGTATAGTGTGATCCGAGTATAATGGGTAAAACAATGACTTTCGCGTGTTTCGTTCATCATATTATTATTGGTGGCTTTATTGTGTTGTGTTTGAGTGCCTATTAGAATTTAACTATTGACTATGGATATATATAAGGATTTTCTTGTTTGGATTATTCGCTCGATGTACTAAGTCTTGTATAGTTTAGAGTTAAATGTGAATATATGCTTTGTATTAGTTGTGCCTTTAATATTATTCATGAATACTACTTGATGATGCCAGAAATTGGTAAGAGTAAAGTAGAGCAATTTTAGGAGAGAGAGAAAGTGAGAGACTATTTTTTGTATGTGGTTCGGCCCTGTTAATGAAGGTACCTACGTCCACGTGTGTGTCTGAGCACGTTCACTAGCAGATCACCGGCGGGCCTGGTTAGCCAATAAAGAGGGGCAGCACTACCAGTAATACTGGCCGGGTGTATGCGTATAATGGTGAATTTTATAGAGGTGCTCTGTAGACTACAGAATTGGTGGCCCCTTCAATGGGGGTTGAGAGGTCTCTTTTATAGATGTAAGAGACCTACTCATACATGGATAAGGAAATATAATCCTATTGATATAGATTGGCATTAATTATGGGGATTTCCTAATTGGATTAGGAAATAGTGTACACTTTCCATTAGTCTTCTAGCTTGAGTAGAAAACTGCCCGTAATGCTTGGGATCACGCCTGTGAAGCTCGGGATCATGCTTGTGGGCCCGGATGGGCTGTTCCCGCGGTGGGATGTGCCTGTGCAGTTTTCCCGACCTGTTGGCCGGGTCGTAGATGAACCGCTAGGGCTGATGCTTCCGTGGAGTTGTGCATGATTTGCCCGGGGCATGGACTGACTGCTGAGTTGAACCGCTCGGTCATAGGATAGAGCCAAATTTGGGTGTATCAGCTGCCCCCCATTTTCAAGGTTGGCCAGATGCTATATCGAGGCAAGTTTGGAAATCTATTTGATGTTACTTGCCACTGTCTGAGTGCTTGGAGAAGCTGCCTCGGGGCTTCTGAGCCTGGTGAGTCCTCGGGAACTGACTGAAAGTTGAGACCCAGCCTAGCTCGGGACCTTTAGGTGCTCGGGAACTGACCGGGAGTTGAGACCCGGCCTAATTCGGAGTCTTTTTTCCTTGAGTTAGCTCCCAAGATGGTTATCTTCTGCCCGTAAACCTTCGTCAAGGCTGTGGGTAGAAGGATTTTACCATGTTGGAAAAGCCGACCTAAAGCGTATTGCTCTAGGGTCCTTTTTTATGTTAACTCCTTAGGATGGTTGTCTTCTGCCCAGTTAGCCTTCGTCAAGACTGTTGGGAGAAGAACTTGACCATGTTGGTGGAGCCGACCTAAATCACGTTGCTTTAGGGTCCCTTTTGCTCCTCTATCGTCGGCCAACCTAAGAGATTTTAGTCACCTCTATCGTCGGTCTGGACCTAAGTGGAGTTAATGCCTCTGAGTACTGTAGGTGCTCGGGCTGTCCAAGATTTTGACTTGGTTATCCGCGAGGCCTGTAGATACCGGGTGTGATTACCTGTTTAGTTCACTACGCCATCTTGCCCCCCAAGCTTTCGCTAAGACGAGGGTCTTATAGAGGCTATGATCTGTAGGTAACCGACCTGGAACATGGTGGTTGCAGGGTCTTTTGAAGCTTGCCATCATCAGCCACCTAGGGGGTTTGCCCCCATCGTCGGTTGGACCTAAGCGAAGTCGGTGCCTTGGGCGTGACCCCAAGGTCTTTAGTGCCTGGGTTCGGAGCTTGAGGTCTTTTGAGTGCCTGGGTTCGGAGCCCGAGGTCTTTTTCGTGCCTTGGGGTTAGGCCCGATGACTTTGGAAGGGCTCTCTGACAATCGGCGGAGCCTCATGTGGTGATCAGGCAACTGCCACTGTAGTCGGGCTCATCTAGACCGATGCAGACAAGGGGTCGGATCAGGAT
This sequence comes from Hydrangea macrophylla, assembly GCA_033977485.1. Taxonomy (NCBI): domain Eukaryota; kingdom Viridiplantae; phylum Streptophyta; class Magnoliopsida; order Cornales; family Hydrangeaceae; genus Hydrangea; species Hydrangea macrophylla. Next base: position 1,752,028 of record CM066990.1, on the reverse strand, counting down.
CGTCGGGATCCAGATTTCTCTGTGCTGGAGGCAAAGTCGGAACTGCTTGATCCTGACCGATGTGAACTGGAGGTCGTGTCAGGGCGGCCGGACTCAGACCACTGTGAACTGGGGGTCGTGTCGGGGCTGCCAGACTCTGACCGCTGTGAACTGGAGGTCTGGTCGGGGCTGCCTGACCCGGACTGCTGTGAATTGAAAGAACTGTCTGAACTCCCGGGCTGATCTCGCTTTCGCTTACTTCTGGAGGACTTGTCGCTTTCTTGCCCGGTGTCTTTGGTCTTCAGAAACTCTTCAGTGTCAATGTATTTTCCAACCCTCTCAGAGAACTCAACCAAAGTTTTTGGTCGGTTTCTGTGGAACGACGCGGCGTACTTGGTGTGTTGAACTCCCGAGCAGAAGGCTATGATAGCAGCGGTTTCATCAAGATCATAGATGCTAAGCTTCTCTTGATTAAACCGGCCGGTGAACTCCTTGAGGGTCTCATTATTCCTTTGTATGATCGTCAGTAGATGTATATCAGGCTTTGGTCATTCGTGCATACCGATGAACTGATTGATGAACTGCTTGCCGAGTTGCGTGAAACTGCAGACTGATCGGGGCTCCAACGAGTGAAACCAGTGGGCGGCCGGGCCTTTCAAAGTGATGGGGAAGGCTAGGCAGTGTAGTTCATCGGAGTTGGTGGCTAAGGCTATCTGAGCCTTTTAGGTCCTGACGTGGTTGACCGGGCTTCCCAAGCCGTTATAGGGATCTAGGCGAGGCTGCTTGAATTTGCGTGGGATGGCAAACCCCGTGATCTGGCTGGAGAATGGTGACTCTGTCTCGGTATTGGCTTGATTCAGAACACGGTTTTGACCAAGCTTCTTGGCCACTCCATCGATCTGCTTCTGTAAGTCCTTGATTCGGGCTTCCACCTCTTCCCGACGGGTACCCGAGGGGTTGGTCGGGTCGGTGGAAGAGGCTTCTTCATGGCGGGGTACTGTCCTCTGGGATAGGGCTCGGCTATGACTCTGGGTAACCGTGTCCCCAGGGACGACTCTGCTCTTGACCGAGTGACCCTGGACTGATTCCCGGGCCATATGCTCCCGCGTTTTCTCTCGGGCAGCACGCCCACTGTTGATGTCTTTGGCAACCTCAACACGGGACAGGTTGGCTCGGGCACGTTGTCTGGTCAAGATCGGTTCCCGACCGTATGCAACGTTCCCGGGTCATTTCCTAGCCCCTGGAGGACGGCTTTGCTGAACCAGCAGAGCTTCGATCTGTTGTTGGATTTGACGCTGGCCCTCCAAGAGTTGTGTGAGGGTTGCGATGATTTGCTCAGATGTCATGACTGCCGCAGCTGGTGCCAGGGCTGGAGGAACATCCCGGTCGGACCGTTGGTCAGCCTTCTTACTCTTCTTCGGTGGCATGACGATCAGTCAAGAGATTTGTTGAGGAGAAGACTTGTCGTTTCCCACAGACGGCGCCAAACTGATGATGCCAGAAATTGGTAAGAGTAAAGTAGAGCAATTTTAGGAGAGAGAGAAAGTGAGAGACTATTTTTTGTATGTGGTTCGGCCCTGTTAATAAAGGTACCTACGTCCACATGTGTGTCTGAGCACGTTCACTGGCAGATCACCGGCGGGCCTGGTGAGCCAACAAAGAGGGGCGACACTATCAGTAATACCGGCCGGGTGTATGCGTATAATGGTGAATTTTATAGAGGTGCTCTGTAGACTACAGAATTGGCGGCCCCTTCAATGGGGGGTGAGAGGTCTCTTTTATAGATGTAAGAGACCTACTCATACATGGATAAGGAAATATAATCCTATTGATATAGATTGGCATTAATTATGGGGATTTCCTAATTAGATTAGGAAATAGTGTGCACTTTCCATTAGTCTTCTAGCTTGAGTAGGAAACTGCCCGTAATGCTCGGGATCACGCTTGTGAAGCTCGGGATCATGCTTGTGGGCCGGGATGGGCTGTTCCCGTGGTGGGATGTGCCTGTGCAATTTTTCCGACCTGTTGGCCGGGTCGAGATGAACCGCTCGGGCTGATGCTTCCGTGGAGTTGTGCATGATTTGCCCGGGGCATGGACTGACTGCTGATTTGAACCGCTCGGTCATAGGATAGAGCCAAATTTGGGTGTATCACTACTTTTGTTTACCGTCGATTCAAATTTCGTGACGAAATTTCTGTAAGGAGGGTAGAATGTAACTCCCCACATTTTTTCTTATATAAATATTCATTTCTAAATATGTTAAAGAAGCAAGCTGAATTTTTAAGTGTTCTTAATTGGCTGTTTGCATTATATTTTTTATAGTCATTTATTTATTTGTGGTTAATTATTATTAATTATTGTATTAAGTTTTATAAAGTTAAGTGGTGGGGTTAAAGTCGTGTTTGCTATTTTTTCGGTTCGGGCGTGCCAGAGCCTTGTGAGGTAGACCCAAACTTACAAAACACAAAATTTCCTAAAATCACTTGTGTGAGTGATACACAAGGCTTAATAATCTAACTTCTAAGAGGCGACTGTGAAAGGTGAGTAGGAAAGTACCCTCACCTAAAGATCAATAGACAGTACTGAAGTGCACAAGTCTAGCAAGTTATGAAAGAGCCATAAAAAAATTAAATAAAAAGACAGATTTTTATTTAATTGTAGAAAAAAAAAATTACAAGAAGTAATGTAAAAGCTAAGAAAATAAAATACTACTTTATTTGCATAAACTAAGAATGCTAAATGATGCTTTAGAATGCTTTTTCGATGCGGTTTGTCGAGATGACGCGGAGTGGGTTGACAGCTTGGCCTACCTGCTGATTTATAGCGGCCATGGAGGTCTTCTAGATAAGGTAGAAAATCTAATGAATAATAATCTGGTAAAAAATACCAGATTTCTTCCATATCAGTATGATAAAAACTGAGAAAATCTTCCATCTTTGAATATATATAGATGCGTATATATATCTGGTATCTGATCCAAATTGGGTCCCCATTCGACTGACTTCCCCTCTAAGCAGAAGATATGCTTCCATAATTGATAATATCTTTCTACAATATATTGATAATATCTTGAAATGTTATCTTACCAAAATCTTCTTGATCTCTTGATAATATCACCATAAGTGATAATATAGTCCATATCTTGAGCACCAAGGTATTTGTTTACTTGTTGACCTTGAATTGATATGATGGAATTAGAAACAAATACACAAGCCTTCAAATCCACCAACCAAGAATTTGTGGCTGAATGGGATTGTCTTATTGGCATAGCTTGCCAAATTCGTACAAATTGAATCGGCCCCATATCACTTTTTTAATGGTGATGAATTGCTGGCCATGTAATCAATGTTCTAGAAAAATGATATAAGGCAAAGAAAGACTCAGCCCGATAGAACATAATATTCATCGTCCCGAGCCAATCGGGCATGTTTGTGAGACATATCATGTAATAACCCTGTTGCCCACCACTCTAAAGATTGCATACGCCAAGAGGTGTCCCACCTTTATTTCAGTCCAATTAAATGGTAATATTCAGCTCGTAAAGTCCATCACCAAAAATACAAAATGGTCAACAGAGTGACCCTATCGTTAAATTAAGGTGGCCCACTAATCCTGCCAATAATTCAATCGGGCTGATAAGATCTGTCTAGTGAGTTAGCCCGATTGAAGTTAAATGATTCAAAAGTTCTATCCAACCAACTTTGAATCAATTACTTGACCATTAATTCATGCATTCGGTCTCTAAGTCCGATTAAAAAATAACAATCGGCCTGTGTAGATTTTTAAACTACAAAAATGTATTTTTTGGGTGCGAACAATTGCCCCTCTGGCTATTTAAAATGAAAAACTTGAATTTTGAATAGCCAAATTTTATCAGACCGATTGAATTTATCAAGATTGATCTCTTCTCAGTCCGATTCTTAATCGGTCTCCTCTTATCGACCGAACAAAAGTAATACTAACGGGATGTATTGTAGTCCCTCAGTGTGCATGGCCTGGCAAATGTCTTGCATGAGAGTACCTTTGAACCACATCTCCTAAAGACCATGTTTCTGCTGCGCCAGACCACCAAAGACTTGGATGTTGGACTTACTCAAGCCCACCATTAAAGTAATCATGATCGTAAACACTTGACCACTACTCGTGCCCACCACTTTGAGAAAATCAACATCACTTGAGACAAGCCTCCAAAACCTATAAACACTGGTCTGGCAAACTCGCTGTTCGTATCAGCCTGTATGTCCGATTTAGCATTCCAAGCATCCTTTCAGCAACTGTTATTTATTTTTTAATTTTTTTCTTTCGGCCTGCTATCTCAGTCCGAATAAGATATTGACTGAAAAAAAAAAATTTCTTTCTTTCGGTCTACCAGCATTTTTTCTCAATCTTTTGATAATACCACTGTTGCAAAAAGAGCCACCAAATAATAGTCAATTTTTGGTGACACCCACACAGCCTTCGTGGACGTAGATCAACCCAAGACAAATACTTAATTGGCTTAAAATAAAAAATTAATCAGTGACTATAATGAGACAGAAAAAATTAAACAACTCCTTAAGGGTTAGCTTCCTCAAGGAAAGTTGTTCAAAATATTTATGGACCGATTTAGCATCAATCGGTCTTGGCGAAGCTTGCCCCCTGAGCACTTCATTGCCGATTCCTTCATCAACAAGGGGGTCTGTAGACACCCCATTTTGTCAGCTATCAGATTTAGGAGACCCATGGCTTGGTGGTTCACAATGATCCAAAAAGACTCAAAAATGACTCCTGAAAGTTAGTTCTATCTCTCAAAATGCTCAGAATGACAAAAATGCCCCTGAAAGCCCAAACACTCCTAGATTTGGAACGAAAGCTCTGGAAACATGCTGTGTCATAAGTAAAGTCATAAAATGAGTTTTTAAGCAAAATCAGATGAAATCGTCAGCTCCTAGAGACCCCCGGAAGTCCCGGAAGTTCTCGGAAAATCCCTATTGACCAGTTTGACCAAAATCGTCCAAATTTGTCGAAAAGATCTGAGATCATTCTAAATCATGTAGAAAGTACTAAAACAAGTTTTAAAAGAAAATCGGATAAAAACGTCAGCTCCCTGGAGCTCCCAGAGGTTCCCAGAACTTCCTGGAGGTCCTTGGTTTGACAGATTTGACCTAAAAGTGGACTTTGAAACTGGAGCACCGTATCCGTTTTTAAATTTTTTTTTATGGATACTGGAGGTCAATAGATTTCCAACGGTATATCGCACATAATTCCTGGGTTTAAAATGAATTTATTATGAATTTCCGAAGGTGAAAAAGGCGATCAAATCGACTTTTATCGCGAATACCGCAAAACTTTTTGAAGTGACCTATCTCCGAACTATTGTTTTTGTAAATTAAACTCCATTACCTTTCCAATGGTTTATTACAACATCATTTTGGATTTCATACGCATTTTCTATGAATTTCGGACGAAATAGGGCCTTTTTGCGAATACCGGAACCTCTGGGGGCCTAAATACAAATTTTTGGGTTTCTGAGAAGCAGTGCCGCTGCGGCACTGGCCCACTACACTGCGGCACTGGGCCACTACCATGGCAACACATGGCCAGTGCCGTGGCGGCAGTCAACCCCCACAGAATCCTTTTTTGTAATTTATTTTGCGGGTCTAAATTGAATAATTGAAAGCCAAAACGACGTAGTTTTTTGTTCACAGATGTTTGGGACCAATGGGAGCACTTTCTAAATCCCAAAATCACCCCAAATTGGCCTATGTAAACCCCCTTTTGCTCTTCATTTTGGGGGGGCCAAGTGCAAAGTTTGAGAAAGTTGTAAAGAGAAAGAGAGATAGAGATAGGTTTAGAAGAGATAAAAGGGAGCTTCTCTCACTGATTTTCTATAAGAAAGTGAGTTCTAATCTTGTTTTCTTTCATTATCTATCATATACTTCACATTCAAATACCCCCCAATCACCATTCTTGAGCATTCTTGAGTTAGGAAGCTACTTCCATGTCTAAATGTCGTGAAACACCAAGCTACAAGTCTAATATCACATTAATTGTCATCTATTGATTGCTATTTACTTACTTGTTTATATATATGTTCATCTCTTCTTCCCCCATTTCTTCTTGATTTTTTTTTGATTAATTACTAGTTCATCATCATCTAAGTGATGACATGAAGTTTGAGGTGAGTGAATCCTTATGGATAGTAGCTCTTGACCTCAAAAACATGTTTGATAGATGATGATTCCAACTTCAATACTTCCAAAGTATTCTTGAAGTAATGCTCAAATGGAAACAATGCTCTCCAACAATCTTGGAGGTTCTTGATACGAGTTCAATGTTGATATTTCAAGTGGTCATAACTTGCATTTAAATACTAAAAATATACTCTCAAAACCTCTATTTCAAAACCCCTCATAAATCCCTCTTTTTGATTTCAAGAAATAAAACCCTTATTTTTTCAAGAAATCTTCAAAAACAGTAAATGATCTGAGTTCAAAGATTTCTGTAGAACACAATACTCAATGTATGGATTCAAGACCACTTGTAAAGTCTTCCTAACTCATTATAGAACACCAATGATTTTTGGCTTGGCTTGAAAACACTTGAAAGGATTCTATTTTGGTCCAAACATTCTCTCCAGGTATTCTGTCTTTACTGTCACAACAGCTTAATTGACTTTCAACTTGTTTTACAGAAAACCTTTTTGAAAGTAGTGGTCCCAACCCATTTTTCCCTTGAACGTCAATATCTTATGGAACTTTCCGTATAATATGGGCCTCCAAATGTTTTGTTTTCATTTTCTAAGATTTTTCAACATTTCAGTCAATAGTACGGACTCTATTTCTGAGTAACCTCTATTTTTTTTATATGATTTCTCTCATTCTGTAATAGTTATTAAAGTGTCACGCCCCGACGTAGCATAACACAGGAAAGCATTTAATTTCCTTTATGGACTCGTAGGTCGTGACAAGTGAGTATGACCAATTGTCCCTGCAACAAATAACTTAACAACATTTCTAAAAGAAAGGGTACTAATAAACATAAGCTCCAGAATTAAAAACTTACTAACTATTACATAGGTCGAGGTCTTAGGTACAAACGCCCTTATTCAAATTCTAACAAGGTTTATTACAACTCTGAAAGGAAAGACATAAGGAAAATAAAACAGCTCTTCTGGAACACCTCCAGTCATCTAACTAGCATAGTCAACGAACTCTGGCTGCTCCTGACCTGGAAAATCTGGACATAGAGTCCAGGACGCATCGACGCCGTCAGCTTATGAAAGCTGGTAAGTAAAATAAACATGTGCTCGCAATATATATATATATATATAAGCATATAGAACAAAGGTATAAATTAACATTAACAGTAATATATTCAAGGTTCCAATTTCAACATAAATCACGGGGGAATATAGTAAGAAATAAATACGCAATTGTACATGAATTGTGTAATATCTTATCTTGCCAATTCTTTTCTTTAAAACAACCCAATTCAACCAACACATCATCTCAGATACCAGGAGTAATAACTACTCAGTCATCCAATTCACACGCTACACTATTGCCTCCAATACCAGGAATACTATCCTATCGGTATTGAAGTCACACACCACACTACTGCCTTAGATACCAGGAATACTATCCGATCGATATCTAGGCCGATCACAACTGACCATCGCTCCGGATATCAGGAATACTATCCGATCAATATCCGAAACGCGCGCCTTAGATACCAGGAATACTATCCGATCGATATCTAAGTCGTACACAACACTATCACCATCGCTTCGGATATCAGGAATACTATCCGATCAATATCCGAAACGCGCGCCTTAGATACCAGGAATACTATCCGATCGATATCTAAGTCGTACACAACACTGTCGCCTCCAATACCAGGAATACTATCCGATCGATATTGAGGTCGCACACCAAACCGCCACCCTTTACTCTTTTCACGCTTTATTCCATACATGCATGTTGACACAACCTCGACCCTAATATGTATGTCAATGTTCACAGTTTGTAGCAACAATTATTAATCTCAAGCTGAATATTCTTTTCAACATAAATATCGGTCTTAAACATTCTTACAAGTCCAATTTCTAACAGTGAGCCTTTAAAACAGTATATTTGCCAAACAGTTCCTTGAATTTTCCCAAAACATTTTCCAAACAGCCCCTTATACAAAAATACAGAAACTGCTCAAACTGCCAAGTCGTGCAAGCGGGTCGCGCGCGCGAAGGGGTAGAACAGATCGCGCGAGAGGTCACCGCGAGCGAAGGGGCAGAACAGGTCGCGCGAGCGGTCCGCGCGAGTGAAGGGGGGAAATGGTTCGCCCGAGCGGGCCGCGCGAGCGGGTCGCGCGCGCGAGTTCTTGCAGTTTTATCATCTTCCTCGTTTTTCCTCTGTTTTCAATTTCAAAACTGCATTTTACCCATTTTCAGAATCTGTTTCAACCGAGACATGTAACATATGAATCTCTTCGGTTTTCCGTGTAGATTACAAATACGCTATCAATTTTAACTAATACGGATTGTATCTCTAGATATTCGCGATTAAAGTAAGGGTGTCAAAACTTTAAATCAATGGTACGTCGCGATACAGATGAATTATTGCGTAGGATTTGAACCACAGCTTATTGGGACTAAGATCTTTCATTTCCAATTCACGGAATTGAATTTGGTTGAGTTTTACAAAACTCCAATTTTAAGCTTCCATGGTGTATCACATATATATACACATATACACACACATATACACTGAATTATACATATATAATCATTGCGAGTGAGTTTAAATTACTCACAGAGGTGATAAAGGACTACAATTTGAGACCGAGAATTTCCGCCGAGAATTCCGTTGTTAGAAATTTACTCCTCCATTCTATTGATCTTGACAACCCAATATATATATATAGCTATGTATGTGTGTGTGTATGTATGTATCATATATAACCAGTGCGTGTGTGATCTTGAGAGAATTGAGAGAATTGAGGGAGATTGAGAGTGAAAATGAGAGACTGTGAGGTTTTGAGAGTTAATACACAAATATATATATAATCTGATATGAGTAGGCTCCAAGCAATAGGGAGATTTCTCCCGGTGTGGTTGAGCTCACGTGCTCCCACACCCAAGTCGCGATATAAGGCGCAGATTTAAATCAAAACTGATATTTTACGGTTGCAATAAAGATACAGAAAATTATATTAGTGTAGGAATAAATTCCGGGTTGTACAAAAATATAGATATTGATTTTGAAACCGTAGAAAGTATTTTAGAAATTACAGTTTGACCCCAAACAAAATATTATAAATAGAAATAAAATGAAAATATTCATTTATTAATGGAAAAGAAAAATACAGGGTGTTACATAAAGATTGGCTTTTTGATATGTGTTCTAGACATAATAAGGATAATCTCCATAAAAAAATCATGCATTGAAAACATTCCTAACCCCACTTTTCAATTTCTACAAGATCAACTCGCTGTTCTGTCTACTATTCACAGCAAGTATACTTTTACTTCCATTATTTGATTTGATGCTCACATGTACTCCAAATTAGTTTATATCTTAGGAAGTAGTCTATACTACATTTGAGTAAGACCTCCAGGTCGAGCTCCCTCACAAGTCTATTAGTCGTAGCGAAGCGTAGATCACCAAGCCCACTGAGAGTGACAAATACACTAAACACATGTACTAGGACCACAAGCGTTTTAGAACACAATACAGGCACGACACAAGTCCACTCGGAGTGGTACACCCCATAACACCAGTTCATACTAGGATCAGAACACTAGGCATGATAGGACTCATGACAAAATTCATATCGCATCCATGCATAGCATATCACTCTTATAGCATAGCATCCACCTGATTGTTGTGTATGTGCATCTGTGATTTATTCCTTTGTGCCCTGAACTACGTCCTGGTCTGATTCCCCTTGGGATACGTAGGCAGCTCACGCAGAGCGCAACCAGCACTAGCCTCAGCATCATTGCATCTTTTGCAACGCTTTTATCCTAAATCTATAGCCTCCAAAAAGACCTGTCTCTTTAAAGCTTTGGCACTCGCTTGCGACATGCGTTGCTTCGCAAGTTCATGCCAAAGAGGGGCAAACTGTAGACACCCCATTTTGTCGGCTAACAGATTTAGGAGGCCACAAGCATGTCAAACCTCGATGATTAGAAAGATCGGATTTTCAGAGATTGCCTCTAACTCTCAAGAAGTCAAAGAATTTGCAAAAATGACCAAAATGCCCCTAAAAGCCCAAAGTTCTCCAGGATTGGCCTAGAATCTCAGAAATCATTCGATGTTGTTCCAAACAAAAAAAAAGGTATTTTAAAATATGAATATTTAAAATCGTAAGCTCCCAGAGACCCCCGGAAGTCCCGGAAGGTCTCCGTTGACCGGTTTGACCAAGGTTTGACCAAAATCATCCAAATTCACCCAAAAGTTCCGAGATCATTCTAGATCATATGAAAAGTCTTAGAATATGTTTTAAAAGAAAATCGGAGGGAAACGTCAGTCTTTGGAGGCCCCCAGAACTTCCCGGAATTTCCTGGAAGTGCACTGTTTGACTGATTTGACTGCAAGTTTGACCAAAAATCAAAGTCTTCTTTTGACATTGAAATATTTTTATCAAATACTAGAGGTCAATAGCTTTCCAACGGTATATCGCACATAATTTCTGGATCTAAAACAAATTTGTTATGAATTTCTGAAGGTAAAAAATGCGATCAATTCGGCTTTTATCGCGAATACCGCAAAACTTTCCAAAGTGACCCAACTCCAAAATATTTTTTATGGAAAGTAGACCTCAATACCTTTCCATCGGTATATCACAATCTCAATTTGGATTTCGTATGAATTTTCTGTGAATTTCGGACCAAATAGGGCCATTTCGCGAATTTCGGGAGTTCTGGGGGCCAAAATGCAATTTTTGGTCAACGGGGGAGTTGACTGCCGCGGCGGCGGCACTGGCCAAGTGCCGCGGCGGCACTCTGAGTGATTTTTCATTTTTTTTTGTAATTTTTGGTTAATTTTTGGGTTTTAATTCAAATTTTTCAACAAATAAAACGATATAGTTTTGATTATTCCGGGATTTTGGGCCAATTAGAAACTTTTTAAAACCCAAAATACCTCCCCAAGTTGGCCTATAAAGGAGACCCATTTACTTCCATTTAGAGGAGAGTTTGGAAGCCATTAGAGAGAGATATAGAAAGTTAGGAAGAAATAGAGAGAGAAATCAAGATCTTCTTCTTCAAATCCAAGCCAAATGTGAGTTTTTTTTATTTAGTTTTCTAAAAACTAAACTTTTATTTTCAAGCTTTCAATCCATCTTCTTCATCTTCTTTGAGTTTCCTATGAGTTAGAGAGTGACGTACTCACCCATATACACACATATGAGAGGTTGAATGCTTGTGGTTCCACCATTGAATATCATCTATTGATTTGTTCATTTGCTTGCTTATATACAATGTTCATCTCTTCTTACCTCATTTCTTTTTTTATTTTATTTATTTACTTACTAGTTCATCATCATCTAGATGATGACATGAAGTTTGAGGTGAGTGAATCCTTATGGATAGTAGCTCTTGACCTCAAAAACATGTTTGATAGATAATGATTATAACTTCAATACCTCTAAGGTATCCTTGAAGTTATGTTCAAATAAAAATGAATCTCTTCAATAATATTGGGGGTTCTTGATGATGAGTTTGATGTTGATATTCCAAGAGGTTATAATCTCTATTTGATGTTGAAAATATACTTTCAAAACCTCTATTTCAAAACCCCTCTCAATCCATCTCATTTTGATTTCAAGAAAGAAAACTCAAGTTTTTCCCAAAATCTCCAAAACAGTGAGTCAAAACAGTGAGTGATCTGAGTTCAAAGATTTCTCTAGAACTCAATACTCAATGTATGGATGCAAGACCACTTGGAAAGGCTTCCTAACTCACTAGAGAACACCCATGATTTTTGGTTTGACTTGGAAGTACTTGAAAATGGTCCATTTGGACCCAAACATTCCTTCCAGACATTCTGCCTCTGCTGTCACAGCAGCTTGGTTAACTTCCTACTTCTTTTTCAGATAACTTTTCCAAAAGGGGTGGTCCCAACTTATTTTTCCCTTACACTTCCATGTCTTAGGAAACTTTATGTATGAAATGGGCCCCTAGATCATTTGTTTTCATTTTCTAAGATTTTTCAATATTTCGGTCGACAGTACGGACTCTGTTTCTGAGTGACCTTCATTGTTTACATGATTTCTCTCAATCTGTGATAGTTATTAAAGATTGGCTTTTTGGGTTGTGTTCTAGACATAATAAGGAGGATCTCCATAAAAATTCATGCATTGAAAACATTCCTAACCCCACTTTTCCATTTTCACAAGATCATGTTACTGTTCTGTCCACTATTCACAGCATGCTCATTTTAACTTTCATTCTTTAATTTGATGCTTATATACATTCCAAATTAGTTCATATCTTAGGAAGTAGTTCATACTAAATTGGTACATATCTCATGTTGATTTCATTCATTCATCCATACACATTCTAGACTTCTAAGTCATTCTAAGAATCCATGAACACAAAGCACACTACAACCTTGGCACATTTTAGATACATACATTGCATCCATGCAAAGATTTGGGGCTTTTGTGACTCCTAATCTAAGAAGATTGTAAGGAATGATCATGATCACATGTTCATGCTTCCCCCGATCTAATCATCCTTTCTCATCCATCCCGGGGATTGAGAGGTCTTCTTTTCTCAAAGAATAACATGCATCATACTAGCTTGCTAAGCATATTTTGATTTCTTTGATTATTTTGTTTCAAGAACAATTCATGTCCCCCTTTAGATTAGGAAAACTTAATTACTTGATACATGGGTAGACGATTTTTCCTAGGTTTGTTTTGTGTGATCTTTCACTTTGCATTGTGTGATACTTGGCTTAGATCTTATGAATGATATCTTATCTTTTGATATTCCAATTTCAAGTTTCTTATGTGATGTAATATATTATCATAGTATTAATTGTCGAACCATACATAGTATAAGATGATTATTTGGATGGTAATTGAGGCCCGTCGAAAGACGGGGCGAGTTGAGGGTGTTTTAGTCGTGACAAAGGCTCCTTCCTCTCTCGTACCAAAACTCCGAACCAAGTTCTTTGGTTATGAAGGGCCGGTGCCCTTTATCCGTTTGAGTGAGTCAAATTAGGTTTCTTGGTTCCTTAAAGACCAAGTGGCGACTCTGTATCTGTTTTTGAAAGACCTTCTTTTCTTCAAAATCAACCTCTTGTTTTCTTTCAAATCAATTTCAAAACAAAGGAAAATCAATTCCGAAACCCCAGAAACAAACAGGAAAAACCGGGAGTGGACGACGGATTCCGCGTGTCCACACCTTCGACTTCAAAATTAGGAGTTGGTTAGACTTGAGTTTTACTTAATTTCAAAATCCGGAGTCAAATAGACTCGAATCAATTTTCCTTTTCCAGAATTAAGAATCAAGCAGACCCAAAGCAATTTTCTTTTTCTAAAATCAGGAGTCAATCAGACTCAAATCCCCTTAATTTCCAGAATCAAAAAGTCAATCAAACTTAATTTCAAATTCATCTTTCAAAATTTGAAGCCCTATGGGCATAAAAAATTATCTTATGGGGAACAAAGTGTAAAAGGTGGGCAAATTTTTGGTTTTGAATTTAAAATTTTGATCCCTTTTTGAATTTTGGGGAAAAAAACCAACGACCCTTCAGCTGCCTGATTTGCGACATATGCACAGGAATGTGGCAGTACGTGATTGCCATTACGGCACTCGCGGAACGCTGCATCAGCACTCAGTGAGTGCCTAGTGGCTATTAGAGACTGCCATTCGCGAATCCCTGAGTGCCGTTCAAGGTGCAGATGGCTATATATGTTTCATTTTCTTTCATTTTTCTTCTCACAAAATCTCTTTAAATCGAATCACTTTCTCAAAATTTTTTTATTGATTTGCGGCGATCTATAGGGTCAGTAGGTTAGTTCCCCATGATTAGAATCTTATTTTTCTCCTAATTTTTTGTTAGTTTCTTGATTTCTTCCTCATAAATCTTAATTTTCAATTCTCTTCTTCTTGACAGGTTGACTGACAAGGCTAGTGGTTGAGGCAGCTCGAGCAGGAAGACGAAGAAGTACAAGGCTACTCCTTATCTTGACCCCACTTTTTTACTCCGGGACCCCGACGGGCACCTTTCTGTTAAGGCATTTCAACGAGAGGTATGCCCTTCTTTTCATTTCTCATTTTTCAATTCTCTGCTTATCATTCCTTATGAATGCAATGTATGATAATATAAAATTTTGAAATGCTCTCTTTTGAATATCAAATAGCCTTTAGAACGCACGCACTATGCTCTAAACAGTTTTGAGCGCTTTGATCATTCCTTTCTCATAAATTTTATTTATTCATTTTTGTTTTTTTTTTCTTTTCTTCTACCCATCCATTTTACTGATATTAAAATCTCATGATTTGTTATAGCTTTAGCCTGTCACGCTGAAGGGTCATGGCAGCCTTGCTCACGGCTACGAGTGATACCAGTCTTTGAATCAGACTGGGCAGGATTATATCATCGCAGCCAGTTTTGGGGACTTTGACAAGCTATTGACGAAGAGCTCCAATGAACTCAGGCAGATCCATGCCCTTTTAGAGTGGTGGTGGGATACCACCAACACTTTCCATTTCTAGTTCAGGGAGATGACGATGACCTTACTCGACTTTAGTATGATCACAGGGAGCCCCTTGGGGGTGAGTGCATTCAGATGCTGGATACTGTGATAGAGTGGGACCGAGTACCCGAGCTATTGGGAATGGTCCTAGATGAGCCTCTGGTCATGGCTAAGTGGTTCCTTGACACGTTCAAGGACCTAGAGGGTTTCTCGAATGAGCATATGGCTAGGGGGTTCATCATGTACTTGCTAGGGTGCCCTTTGCTGAGCACCAAGGGCGACCGTATTGCCATCGCACTGCTAGAGTCTCTGGAGGACATGGGCCACATCTATGAGGATGATTGGGCTGGCACTGGAATAGCCATCCTTTATAGACATATGGGAGAGCTCTCCCAGAATCATCCAGCCTCCAAGGGCGGCTTTTAGAGGGTGTGGGAGGTATATTCCCTTTTTAATTTCCTTTTCTTTTTAATTTCCTATTCGTGATTTTTTTTTGAATCTCATGCTCTATTCTTTCTTTTCTTTTCAAATTTGGTCCTATGAGTATCTGCATATGATGCTGCCCTCGACAAGACCGGCAGACACCCTCGTCATGCCTCAGGGGTTGAAGTGGCAAAATGACTACATCGGATGGAACACCGAGGCCCACAATTTAATTGTGATCAGGAATTTCTTAACGACTCTGAGGGAGCCTCACATCAACTGGCAGCCTTGGGTTTCTATGGTTGCTACCCTTACTCTAGAGAGGCTGAGATCGATAGGTTTTGATCTGATAAGGTTGCTACTAGACGGCCCAGATGATCGTGAGTGGTACTTGGGAGAGATAGTGACCAGACAGCCTATGATGGCTCCCATTTTTTATATGCCACATCCTTCTCCCATTTTTATGAGGGCTGTTGAGACTCCTCATGGAAGTGCCTTTACGAATTCCCTGAACGGTCTATCCATTCAGGATTATCTGGAGCCTCCCGAGGGGTACGCAGCTTTCTGCACTGCTAAGCTGATGAAGAACTTCACTCTAATAGAAGTGACCCGAGTAAGTTTATAGCTTTTTTGTTCTCTCCTTTGGTCTTTTCTATTTTTTATTGAATTCTTTCTTCTTTCTATTTTTTTTGCAGCTCGTTCATGCCATGGTCCGACCTCCCGCTTGACCATAGTGGGATTAGAGCATCCAGATGGTCTTCCAGGACGAGTAGGGCACGAACATGATTCCTCGATATCACCAGGGTGCTCCCACTGTCCCACTACAGTATGATCACGTCCCCAAGGATTATGCCAAGGAGGGTCTACTTTACGTCCATAGCGTGAGAGAGTGGGTCCATGGATGAGAGTGGGGGGTATTTTTTTTCTTTCAAAAACCCTGTTTTGACTCTTTGCATTCTCTCTGACTTTCTAATCCTTATTTCTGGTTTTCTAATTCAGGGTGATGGAGCTCGGGTAGCTGCTGAGGCTTAGTTAAGAGCTAAGGTAAACTCGTATGATTTTCATTTTACCTATTCAGCATTTCAGTTATTTTTAATTTTGCTTAACTAATTTTGGATTCACTCTCTCATTTATTCAGGATGACAAGATCAGGGCACTGACCCTGCGGGTGAGAGACTTGGAGCTGTAGCTCGAACTAGGCCCGAGTGGAGCTCATGGGGGTGTTGGTAAGGTAGAGGCAGAGGTCGTGGTGCTGGGTGTGACACAGAGTCAGAGTAGGAGCCTTTCAGACCTATCACTCACTAGGCCCAACGTCAGGGCCGGGGTTGATCCTATATCATTTCTTCATATTTTCTTATTTTCTGAGCATTGGAGAGGACACACATACATCTGGATGACTGTATATACATACTTATTTTGATGATGGCTCTTGGATAGCCGGGATTACCTTTTGGATAGGATAGGCACCTGCATACCTCATTATTATTGACTTGATCATCTTTTATTTCTCTACCTGTTTTAATTTTGAATGCGACCATAGCTTGGTCATGCTTCCATTGCTTGTGAATGCCGCATTTTATGAATGTGACCATGGCTTGGTTCTTTATGTTATATATATATTTTTTGTGAATGAGACCATGGCTTCGTCATGCATTTTATTTTCTACAAATGATGAATGCTCATGAACGTGAATTTTTTTTTTTTGGGAATGATGAATACGACCATGGCTTGGTCTTGTATATGTGATGTGATATGATGCACACATTTTATCTTGCTTTTTCTTTTACAGGCTGGGGTTAGGAATGTTTTAAAATAGGCTTTGGCAAACACAGGCTCCTTGCGGCACTCAGTTACACCTGAGTGGCACTCAATGAGTATTACGGAGTGCCGCGCGGCAATTACGGACTGCCGCGTGGCACTCTTGAGAGTGCTGTTGAGTCCCTCGAGTACCGCTCAGTGGCTTGGGCAGATGTATTTATCTTTTTTTACTCTTCCTTTTCCCAAAAAAAAATTTTGCAAAACAATATTCTCCCCCTTTTACTTCCTTATCAAATGCCCCCCATGAGCTCCCAAATCCTCTTCCCATGGTTGGATACTCTCTCAGGCATTGATAGGCTTATCTTCGAGTGTTTTAGGTTGAATGATCTCTTTTCTTTTTGGTGGATGGCCTTGCATGAAGTTTTACTTCGAGCTGCTATCCAGTGTTGGGATCCCATGCTACATGTCTTCCGCTTTGGTTACTAGGAGATTTGCCCCTTATCCGAGGAGTTCAGTGCTATCCTCCACACTGATCCTTTTACGAATCTGACGGTTCCCCTAGTATAGGCAGGCTATGTTCAGGATTTGGCTGCTTTCCTTCATACATCCCAAAATGCTATAGGCTCTTTTTTTATGGCAGTCAAATCAATTTTGAGCATCTTTCTTCAGTCTATGCTCCCATGGAGGACCCCTAATGACGGGTACCAGGTCATACGATGCAGTGCATTATCTATATGTATTCTTTCTTACTTCCTCTTTCAATCATCTGCTGATCTTATACCCATCGCTTCCGGCGTACAGGAAATGAAGAGTGCCATCATGATGGTCCTTGGTGAGACTTTGATGGGATTGAATCGTGCCCACACTGCTGGGGCCATGTTATCCACCGGGGCACCCTTTGTCTTATAGGTTTGACTTATGGAGCATCTGGATCTCTTTATGCACCCTCTACACCTTCGCAGGTGACTTCCCTATGATCGTTTAGAGATTCACCACCTATTCCATTCTATCATTGCTTGGCTTGATTAGCTTCAGGGTCTCTCTTTTGAAGACATCTGCTGGGTTTGCCCGCAGTGGACTTATTGCTCTATTGCACTACGTTTTCCTGGATGACCTGGCATCTGGTTGCCCGATTTACATGCTACCACCTTTTACATCCTTGGCCGAGTGGTTCGTCAATACGGACATCTTGAGAATGCTCCTAAAAAAATTCCCGTAGATTTCACGAGGAGTTTTACCATGTGCCCTTCCATTATGAGGCTTTTACTAAGGCTTGGCATGACAAGGTGGCGACTCCCTTTCAAAGAGTTTCTACTTTAGTCGTGCCTACTGCTAAGTATCTTCTGGAGATCCAGACTCTGGTAAAGAAATAGACTTCATAGACAGACATAGATGAAAGTAAAATAAACACAGGACAAAGCTTTATTTTACAAAACTTCTGACAAACCCTGCCTACTCTTTTACGCTTTTTGAATGTGACTTACTTCTTTTTCTTCACAAAGAATGTTCTTGTATTTAGAAAATGTTCTAACATGTTCAATCAAAGTGTTCACTCTTTCGATTCATCTTTAAGTTATGAAAATCTTACTTTCAATGTATTTTCTTGGCGTTTCATTACCTTACTTTGAATCTTGCTTAGAGCTTTAATCGTTTTATACAAGGAATTCTTATTTGTTTCCTTTATAGTGCTCATTTTGATAGCCACGAGATCCAAAGATGGGTTAGGGCAAATATTTGGGTTCTTCGAATAGCAAACAAAGTTTGCCCTAGTTATGGGGCTTTGACGTGGTTCCGGGCAAACTTACGTTTGCCCCTAGTTTAGCATAAGGATATTTTTGGATTTTCATGGACTGAAGGTTGTTCGAGAGCTCGCCTACTTATCCCCAAGTAGGTATCAAGTCCATAGTAGTTCGGTTTTAAGGCTTGAAGGAAGGTGCCACCAAGGTAATTGATTAATGACTGACCGAGCAGGTTGCCTACTTATCCTCTAGTGGGAATTAGGACAAGCATAGTTTATCGATGTAGGAATTTTGAAAGAAACAGTCTTAAGTAAAGTACTTTTTGAGGTGATCGAGGTTAATTGGCTATTTGAATTCAACCCCGTCCAGGTCCATAAGATAGGCAGCCCCTCTGGAAAGTTGAGTCTTAATGATGTATGGTCTAACCCAGTTGGGTTTGAATTTTCCTCTAGGGTCATAAACGGGCACTTTAAGTTCTTTGAGGACCAGGTCACCCTTAGCAAGCTTCCTTGGGCGAACCTTTTGATTGAAAGCACAAGCCATCATTTTTTGATATCCCCGAGTATGGTTTATTGCGGTCAACCTTTTCTCATCAAGAAACATCAATTCCTCATACCTTCCCCGTATCCACTCTAGCTCAGTCACTTCACATTCTGCCAAAACCCTAAGAGAGGGTATTTCTACTTCAACTGGAAGGATAGCTTCCATCCCATAAACCAAAGAATAGGGCATAACTCCTGTAGAGGTTCTCACTGAGGTCCAGTATCCCCATAGTGCAAATGACAGTTTCTCGTGCCAATCCTTATACTTATCCGTCATTTTTCCCAGGATTACTTTAATATTTTTATTTGCTACTTCCACTGCCCCATTCGTCCATGGTCTATACGGGAAATATTGGTGGCGGGTGATCTTGTATTTCTCTAAGAGCGGGATGACCTCACCTTGGAAGTGACTGCCATGATCTGAAATGAACTCATCTAGAACCCTGTATATGCAAATTATATATATATATTTTAATGAAACTCACCACATCTTTGGCTTTCAAAGTTGCATATGATGTTGCTTCCACCCACTTAATAAAATAATCAATTGCCACAATTATGTACCGGTGTCCATTGGAGGCTTTTGGGACTATTTCTCCAATAATATCTATACCCCATATGGAAAATGGCCAAGGTGTGGTCATGCTATAGAGCTGGGACAACGTGGTATGCATCAGATTTGCATGGATTTGACACTTATGTCATCTTCTGACATATTCATAGCAATCTCTATCTAAGGTCGTCCTGTAATAACCTTGCCAAATTATCTTTTTTGCTAACATATGCCCATTCATATGGGGCCCACAAACTCCTTCATGCATTTCCTCCATCATCCTCTTAGCTTCTTTTCCATATAGACACTCTAGATTATACCCGATGCAAGACTTCTTCCACAGCTTATCCACATAGATCACATATTGAGCAAAAAATCTTCAAATCGCCTTCTAATCCTTCTCTGAAGTTCCTTCAGGGTACTTTCCTTTCTTAATGAAATTATAAACATCCTCATACCAATCCATTTTACCCTCTTCCTCTATGGTTGCGATCATCTCAAATGAAGGTTGGTTTCTTACTTCTATAGAGAGTGGGATCATGGTGACTCTTGAGGGGATTTATGTCATTGAGGCTAGGTTTATTAGGGAGTTGACTAGCCGATTCTCCTCACGGGGAAGGTAATAGAATGAAATCCTCTTAAATCGTACTTTAAAGCTCTCCAGGTATTCGTGGTAAGGTCTTAACTTCTCATGCTTTACCCTCCAATCACCTCGTAGTTGGGATATAATTAGGTTAGAATCTCTAAAAACATCAATCCTTTTAAGTTTTAGGGCTAAGGCTGCTTCCATTCCAATTATGCATGCTTTGTATTCTATCGTACTATTGGTTGAGTTATACTTAAGCTTGATGGCTAACGGGGTAGGGGTTCCATTAGGTGCTACAAGGATGATTCTGACTCTGTAACCCAATTGGTTAGCTGTTCCATTGAAATACATCTTCCACAGATTTTCTTCTATCCCCATCACTCCTTCATCTAGGAATCAAAACTCGCCCTTCTCCTCAGATTCTATCACAAGATCAGCCATATACTCAGCAACAGCTCTCCCTTTTATAGATTTTGCAGTAACATACTTAATATCGAATTTAGCCAGCATCATGGTCCATCAGGAAATCCTGCTAGTCAAAATGGGCTTTTCGAATAGGTATTTGAGTGGGTCTATTCGGGATATCAGAGTTACGGAGAAGGCTAACATGTAGTGCCTAAGGCGAGGTTACACTAGACTAAGACCAAATATGTTTTCTCTAAGGGTGAATATTTTAGCTCATATCCGGTCATCCTTGAGCTTAAATAATAAATGGCCTTCTCTACGTGCCCCTCTTCTCCTTCTTAGGCCAAAATACACCCCATCGAATCTTCAGACACAGAAAGGTATAGTAACGAAGGCCTTTCGGGTGTGGGTGGTGATGAGATAGGTGGGTTTTGGAGATAGGTTTTGATTTTATCGAAGGCTTGTTGGAATTGGATATCCCACTTGAACTTTTCCTTTTCTAAGCAATCTAAATAATGGGTCATAGGTTAAGGTGAGCTTTGAAATGAAGCAACTGATCAATTGTATCCTACCCAAGAATACCCTCAGTTCCTCATTTTTCAGTGTCTGCATCTCAACTATGGCTTTAGTTTTGGTTGGGTCCACCTCTATTCCCCTTTGGGTGATAAAAAATCCTAACAACTTTCCGGTAGTAACTCCGAAAGTTCACTTTTATGGATTCAGCCTCATTCTAAACTTTTTTAACCTCTCGAAAAACTTCCTCAATTCCTCCAAGTGCCCTAGCCTCTTCTTAGACTTCACAATCATTTCATCTATGTATACCTCCACCTCTTTATGAATCATGTCGTGTAACAATGTGGTGGCAGCCCATTGATACGTTGCCCTTGTGTTCTTGAGTCCAAACAGCATTACCCTATAACAACATGTACCCCAAGGCGTGATAAAGGTTGTTTTTTCCCTATCCTCTAGTGCCATGATAATCTGATTATATCCCAAGAATCCATCCATAAAAGACAAGAGCTCATGCCTCGCGGTGTTATCAACTAGTACGTCGATATGAGGTAGAGGAAAGTCATCTTTAGGGCTTGCTTTGTTTAAATCTCAGAAATCAATGCACACCATAACATGACCATCCTTCTTCAGGACCAGCACAATGTTGGCAATCCATTCGAGATACTCGGTGACCATCAAGAATCCAACTTTCCCATATTAATTGTTAGAGTGATCTCAATGATGTTGCATGCAGATTCTTTTTCTTTTTCAATTAGTTTTAGCAATTGTCTTCGTATTTCATATTTGTCACATTCATCACATTCATTAAGCACATTCGAGTAGACAAAATTAGTCATGCTTTCATTAACCTTGTTTGGGGTGATTACAACAGACATAACAATAGTAAGATGCCTCATTTGGGCCATTACAGACTTCGGGGAGGGGGGGACACTTATCACTAGACTCAAAGACCCACTATTTGTTGACTCCTTGCTTAAATTCCACGGTGTCGCAGTCTGGAAGATTTCCCTTTTCATCCCCTCCTTCTGTCATTGCTCCTTCTGGTTCTTCCTTGTCATTTCCCTTGTCTTTTTCCAGCACCTCTTCTACCATATCCTCAACATACTCTTCCCCAATCTCGGCTTCTATAATCTCTTCCTGGCCTTTTTCTTTAATTTTCGCGTTTCCTTTACCCAATAGATTCTACATAACTGGGCCATCTAGCATACCGATCCAATCTTTAACAGTGGCAGACTTCATGGACACTTGTAAATACGGGTCTCCATATTCGGAAAATTTATGGTAGAATAAGATTTCAAACCCTGGCTTTAAGCGATTGTCTTTCTGATTTACCTATGGCTCTGGAAAGCCACAGAAAGGGAAATCTTCTCCTTCCTTCACAAAGTACCCATTGAGCATTTTTTGATACGGAACCATCGGTACATCAGTTGCTTTGTTCTTTTCCTTCAATTCCTTCTTTGACGGTTGATAACCCAGACAATGAGTATGGGTATGTGTGGGGATTCTTAGAAACTTTGACAGACCTTGATGATTCTTTCCCAATCCCATTCTTGGGAAGAAGCCCATCTTCTTCATAATTCTGACGACTAATGGGCTCACATACTAATCAATATATAGTCGCAAGAGCTCCTTCAACTTTACTCCCTCCAATATATTGATGAGCTCAAACCCTCCTAGACTTGTTTCCTCCTCTTATAACTGTACCTCTAAAACTCGTGCGCTCGACGAAGCTTTAGATAGGCAAACCCAACTATCCCTGAGAATATTGCAGACCTTGTTTTCCCAAACATACTTGACTTTCTGATGAATCGTTAATGGTGTGGCACCAAGACTATCTAGCCATGGTCTATCCAACGACAAGTTGAAAGAAGCAGGGATGTCGATGATTTGAAACTCAGCTTCTTTTTCCAAAGGCCCGATAGTAAGATTGAGGAAGATTATACCCATGATCGTCTTTTGGGTGTTGTCATATGCTCTTTTCTTCTACTCAGATGGTATAAAAGTTGACTCATCTAGACCCATTCGTTTGGCTGCTCAGAACGGACATACGTTTAGAGCAAACCTGTTGTCCACGAGACAAGTGGGTACGGCATTTCCCAAGCATTCAATAGTGAAGTACAGTGGCATATTGTGAACAAGCCCCCCAGGGGGGTAATCATCTAAGGAGAAGGTGATAGCTAGAGTAGGAATTTTGCTGATCATTCCTACGATATCCTCTGGTGCAATGTCGATAGAAACATTAGACTGATTCAAAGCATCTAGGACTGCCTGCCTATGACGTTTAGAAGTGATCAATAACCCCCAGATGGTGATATTGGCCTGTATCTTCTTCATTTATTTCAAAACCCTATCCTCCACCTCTTTTTCATTCACCTTCCCTTTTCCCTAGTCTAACTCTCTCCCAGGGTGATCTTCCTCTAGCTTATGTGGTTTAAAGTGTCTCCCCAATCGGGTTAGATGACTGACCTCCTCTCTTGCCCACAAATCATCTATTTCCCTAGTAACTTTTGAACCTTCTTTCCCCACTTTAGTCTCTTCATCGCTTTCATACCACAAATCATCTTCCACCTGATCTATATCTCAACTATCAATTTTATTAGTTTCTTGAACCCACCAATCTATTGTGGCCATTTGATTCGCTGTCTCCCCTTTACATTCCTTTGGTCGATTTTCAAGAGTACAAATTATCAAATCTTTCAGCAGCTAGTAAGGCTTCCTTGGTTTCCCAATTTTAGTAATCAGCCTGGATGGATTAAAGGTTATCTCTCCTAACCCCAAGAAATAGAGGCCCTATGGTGGTGGTATAGCATTACGATTCGATAGTGGATTTCTAGTAATATTAGGAGCTTTGACTGGTGGTTAAGATATTACCTTGTTGTCGATGAGATCTTGAATTTCATGCCTCAATCTTGTGCACCAATCCGTAGCATGGCCCTTTTGCTAATAAAAATTCACAATAAAGATCCTCTCAAAAGCTCGGAGGAAGCAGATTTGGTAAGGATCGAGGTTCCAACGGACGAAGATGTCCCTTTGTCATCAGCTTGTCAAGGGCGGCTGATAGTGAAATTCCCAAATTAGAGAACTGCCTTTGTGGCTTATCTGCCTTGGATCGACCTCTTGTTATGTCAAACTTCCTCTCGGGTTCGCTTAATACATTGACATTGGTGGGGCCCGAGTGGCCTTTGGAATGTTCTTCATTTGACCTATAGTTTGGCCTACTGTACTTGTTCGGTTGCTCCTCTTTCTTAATTACCCCTTCTTGGATTGCATCCTTTATCTTGGTTCCTACATCGAAGGCTTTGGAAAAAGTGTTGATTGATTAGAAGCTCATCTTTTCTTGGTAGACAGGTTGAAGATTCCTCATTAACATTTGGATTTATTCTTTCTCAAATGGCCTTTGCACCATCTTGGCTTCTTTTCCCCTCCATTGACTCAAGTCTTCAGTGAATGATTCCTTGTTCCCTTACCTGATGGTTTCCAAATCTCAGACTGTGACATCCAAGTCTTGATTGTACTCATACTGTGCTATAAATGATTTAACCACCTCTTTCCAGACTCTAGTCTTTCTTGGTTCTAGCGTGAGATACTAGGCCAACGCGGCCTTAGTTAAAGTCTGCTAAAATAAGACGACCATTACGGCAGTCACTAGGCTGGAAAGCCCCGATACACATCCTACATGGCTACGAGGATTCCCTGTTCCATCGAACTTGTCAAAGATAGGCATTTTAAAACTGACAAGCAGTGTCTCATGGACCCCATCGTACAACCCTTCTAGTTCCAATAAATAGGTATCAAGTCCCTGAGCCTTGCGTACCACTCTCTCAAGCTTCTCTGATTTCTCGGCCATTACCCTTTCTTCTCAGTCTTTTTTCTCTCTCTTTCAATCTATAGTATATCAGCTCTCTGTGCCTCTTGATCATCATACCAACCTTCTTCTCTTGCCGCTGGAGGGGGTGGATCGACAACTTGCGAATTTATGGGTGGTGGCTGGCGAGCCATTGCTTCTATCATGTTCATCATATGGTTCATGTTCCTAGCCTGTCATCTCATGTGCTCTTCCTACCTTACTACTATTGCCTCAATTCTGCTACTTCCCCGGTTTTCCCTTCGTGTGCCATTTGAGTATTACTTTCTCTCCTCACTAATCTTGCACCAGCTAAACCTGATAATGCCCAAACCAGATGTTATTTTTGCCCTACAAAAGAATTTTTAAATGAATTTTCATTTCGTCATTTTTTTCCTTTACCATTATCCTTTTTATTTGATTGAATTTGTTGCAGATACTTGGTAAAACACTTATGAATGGTTCATATGTCACACGGATGCAATGCATGTGTATGTGTGTGTGTACCTACTGTATATGCTAAAGAAAGAGAAACTTCTAATCCTAACACATAAGACACATAAACATATAAAATCCTTATCCAAGTCAAGTGCGCTAACTTCTCCTTTCATTATGACCCTCAGTACCCCTTTAAGGATTGGGTATTTAAAAAAAAATAATTTGGAAAGTATTTCTTGGATGATAAAATCTTTTGAAAACAATTCTTGAGAATTCTTCTGAGAGCGAGGATGCTAAACATTCCTTAACAAAGATGATTGGATTGAAATTTTGATATGAAATTCATTTGAAAAGCATTTCTCCCAGAAATAATTCCCAATAGTTTTGGATTTTTCCTTCGGAGATGATCATATGAAAACATTTTAACAAAGATTAGTTTGGAGCTTTAATCAAAAGTGAACTCCAAAGACTTTTGGAAGAGGGATTGAAACCTTTAGAGTAAAGATGGCAAAAATCCGTTTGCTTTCAAAGATGGATTCAAAATTATTTGGGTAAAAGGGTCATATGTTCTGATTATCATCGTATTTTTCATAAATTCGGATACATACAAGATCAATTATGCTTAGCTAAACATAGTATAAGGGATGTAGTCTTATAATCAAGATTCAGCATGTTCTTAAATGTCATGGAACATGAAGAAGAATTGCTCAAAAGTGATTAAGAGGTTGCACATCTTTCATCAAGCAAGTATCATCATCATCTCAAGTAATCCCTTCCGGGCATACAAAACTCCCTAGCATGTAATCCTAATCAAGAGTTAATTTCCTAAGATTGAAAGGTTCTATAGAAGGTACCAAGCAAAGGCCGGGCTTTGGTCAACTAAGGGACCCTTGGCACACAACCGATAGGATGCTTCATATACCAATAGATGGTACGAGATCAAGGGTGATCACACAGTCCCATGATGGCTTGACCGACCGAGTTGCCCCGAGTCTCCAAGGTCATATTTTCGTGTAATCAACTAGAGAGACGTACAAGTGCAATGCAACGGGCACACAAAAATTAATTAATTAGATTAAAAGGATGCTCTCAAGTCTAATCCTCGAGTGAACCCAAAATTAGAAATCCTAGTCTACGAAACCAAAGCTTCTGGGTTCGATTCCCAGCAGAGTCGACAGATTGTGGATATCTCAATTTAACCACGCTTTTTAAGACCTTTCCAAATTCAAAAATGCAAGTCGCCACTTAATTTTTTGAAGGAAAATTAAGAAACCATTTTAAGAGCAAACTGATCTTTTTGGAAACTAGAGATTTCTAGGTCCGAGGATTATGGAATGAGAGGGGAAAGAGCTCGGTGGACTAAAACACTCCCTCTCATCCTATCTAGCGATAGGCCTCTACTCAACATTCGTTTAATCAAATTAATAATCTACACATGCCCTCAACTAATACATATGTATATACACTACAAAAGCATGTCAAAAGAGGTGCAAGATTGGTAACGATAAAATGGCATACAAAACCACATAATTCAAATAGCAAGCAAGATGACATGCAAATAGGGAACTAGAAAACTTACCCGGGATCCAGCTGCGATTTTGAAACCTGCAATGCATACAAAAGTAGAAAACCCTAGAAGAGTCTCTAATTCACATATACTGTTATACACATAAGGTAAATCCTAATTCTAAGGTGTTGCACATGGAGTCAAAAATCAATAAAATCTCGAAATAATAAACTAGAGAGGAGTTGAGAAATCATACCTCAATAACGCTACAAAACAAAGGATTAGTCCACATGCTTTGAACAGGATATAATATTGAATCACTACTAACATACCCAAGCTTTTAGCTTAAACCTATCAATCTTGGAAAGAATTGACATAATCATGAATTCCTTCTAATTAGTTGGAAACATAACATCTCTATAGATATATAAGTCTCAACTAGGAGCCAATGTAATGTCCATATAGATAAGATATGATCCCAACATGACCACAAGGAACTCACAACTAGGTTCAATTAAATGCAACTTTACCCAAAAATGAGTCCTAATTACAAGTATCGACATACATAAATGAATGCATGGACATGAACAAGAGCAAGCTATGAACTATTCATTAATTTGGATCATTTATCCTCTGGATTTAAGTTTAACTATCATTATTTAAAACATGGTTTGAGTCCTAGGTCATAGAAGGGTCATTGATATCATCTTTTATAAAGTTTATCAAAACTATAACAAAGTTTTAGAATTTACAGAGAACAAGTCAGACTTTCAAAAATAGAAAAATCATACTTGCCATGGTCTGATCTTAAAGATTTTTTAACACAAGATGCCTCTATGAGTCTAGTTTCTAATTCAAAAAGAAAATCAGGGATCCAACAGTTCAGTCTCCAGGAATTAGGTCAAAACTAGACTTCACTCAGAATTTAACTATAGCACCCTGAATTTCCCCTGAAAATTCCACATATGAATATTAGAAGTAGTGACGTCACCATGATGACGGTAACAGAAGGTCCATTAGGATTTCCTTAATTAGGGACCTTTGGATAGGATCCTTAGTAATAGCCTTGTCGCCGACGACGACGTTAGTAATAAAACTAGTGTCTATTAGAATATGCGTACCCTCGACGTGTTTTACAATCTTGTACATGGCCTCGTACATCCACATTTTCTATCTCGCATATAGTTTTACAATCATGCACGTACTTAGGGTCTTAGACATGCACTTTTAGACATTCTACCCAAGATGTGGGACCCACACCACCACCCTATGTGGACCCCACTCAATCTACCCTTGGACATACACATACCCGTACACATTGTGCACCCATTGCATGAGATAACTCCCCATCTTTCTCCCTCTATAAATAAGACACCTCTCTCTCACAAACACTCCAATTGCTCCCCCATATTCAGCAGCACACTCAGGCACCCAGCTTAGTAGAGAGAGAGACCCGAGATCTTGTGAGGAACAAACACACTCACACTTCCACTCTCAGTTTTGATTTACCACACACACATACATTGTTCACACCCCCTCTGTACCATCTCTTTCTCAGCCCCACTAATACACATACACGTAGAGAAGCTAGAGAGAGGAAGAAGAGAGCACCTCATACTCATACACCACTTTCAATATACCCTCTCTGCCTCACTGTGACCACAACATCACACACACTCCCGTTTGTATACAACCACTCTCCCCCCTCTATATTGCCCTTTCTGTCCATTTCTCTCTCTCTATGCACAAACACCCAAACCGAGAAAGAAGAAGAAGAGGACAAAGGAGAAAAAGAAAGACCGATCTTCACAAGGAAGGTAACCTAGCTCCTCATCTTCTCATTTAACAACTCTGTATGTCATATAAGAACCCCCAGATGCACATGCATGTAGTTTTAACAAAGCCTTGAAGCCCTTTGCATTTTTCGGCCACCACTAAAACTCAAGATTGGACCTTGATTTTGGAAACTATGACCAATATCTCTTTTGATTACACCAAACAGACCTTAGTGACCCCAGATAAACCCATTGAAAACATCTTTTCATTGGGATCAAGTTTGAGTGGCCATGCAGGCCATTATTCCTTTTTCGGCCAAAAATAATAATGGACTAGTGGGAGGTCTAAAAAAATAAATCGATCTCCCATATCCTAGTATGTTATAGAGGGTCCCTAACCGGTCACAATGTTGTTGGTCTCATGCATTTTGGGTTAGAGATGAGGGAGGTATGAAGGTTTGCAATTTTCTGGCGCGGCGCGATTTTCCGGCGACGCCACTTCGCCGGAGAAGATGACTTTGTTTTCGGGTTATAAAAGGCGGGTCAGGGTTAGGTACGGGTAGGTTTAGATTGTGAGAGGAAGTGGGTCAGGGTTTGGGCAAGGGCCGGGTTTTATAAGTAGGACGGCATAGGACTGGGTCGCTTTGACGCCGGATCCGATTCGGGTCGGGTTTTAAGTTAGGATTGGATTATGTTGTGTCTAGGAATGGGTCACGGGTTGGGAAGGATAAAACCCGTGGGTCCTTTAATTGGAACGGCGTCGTTTTGACACCTCGGGTCGGGTCACGGGTTTGGGGCGGATTCGGGGCAGGTCTTACTGAGTCTATAGCTGGGTTCGGGTTTGGGTTAGGTTTGGTTTATCGGGTTGCGTAGGTTTGTGAGTGAGATCGGGTTTGGGTTTGGGTTTAGGTTCAACCGAAATAGGTTGTTGGGTGGGTTTCTTTGTGTGTATTAGTGGGTAGTCTATTTAGGTTAGGTTCGGGTTAGGTTTGACCCAATGGGTCAACCGTGTGGATTTTGTTGTGAGTGTAAACGGGTTACCCGTTTAGTTTCGGGTCGATTCGGGTTGACCCGTCGGGATTGAGATTTTTATTATTATTATTACTATTATCCTTGTTATTTAGTATTAAATAGTTTTAAATAGTTTTAATTATGTATAATTATATTATTAGCCCTCTTAAACTATGGAATATTATTACATAGTATTTCCAATATACTAAGCACAATTATATTATTAATATGATAATATAATAATTATTTATTTATAATTATATTTGTAATAAATAATAGTTTTATATCTCATTTAAATAGATTTTAAATACCTATGCATATTTATAAATTCTAGAAAAATTAGGGATATGACCCTAAGTATATTATATAATGTATTATAATTTATAAAGGTATAATACTATAGTTTATTATTTTTAATAATTGACAAGGAGCTATTTTATGAGTATAATAATAATTATAAATGCCAAACGAGCTCCGAAAATTATGAGAAAAATACCTGTCGTGTATTTTAATGTATATTATTTATTAAAAATACTTCCAAGTACTGATTTCTTAGTATAGTTATATTTATATATTTAAATACCTTTTTGGGTATTTTCTAGTACTTATAATCTTTAAAAAATTTCATAATAAATAATCTAAGACTCCGAAAAATACACGGTCAGTTCCCAGAGTCTTAGAATAATATCTAGATCGTTCTCCTTAAGTTTTGTGACTTTTCGACTCAGTCAAAAATACAGCCTGTCTTTTAAGGCCCGCATTAGTGTAGTAAGCCTTGCATTTTACCTCGTAAAATGCGACGGACTCCAATTCGAGTCTAATCAATGGAGTTGGACTTATAATGACACGTAGATCACTACCTTGAGGTTTATAACCTCATTTGATAAAATTACCATATTGCCTCTGTAGTTGCACTTACACTTTATTATTATTTTCTTCCATTTATTGTTGTAGAACTTGACGTATAGCTGCTTTCAAGGATCGGTGACTCGAGGTGAGTTTCCTAACCTCACTTGAATCCTATTAAGATGAATTAAAGATACTTATAATCCGTCTGAATGACGTGTTGTATAGTAATATGTTGTGTATGATGCTACATCTTCCCCAAAATCTGTATCTCTATGATTATTCATGATATAGTAGTGTTATTGCTTATGTGAGCATGTTAAGGGTAAAATCTATATGTTTATTGGTATCAAATCCTTGTTATGAGATCCATGTTTATATGATTATGTTTTCACTGTTAAGATGATAAATCCACGTTTTGTGATGATTGCTAATCAGAGTAGTTAACACATGGCATGGTAATGAAGTAAATGAAATAAGTAGAAATGTATACGAGTAATTGATAATAGACACTTGCATTTCATGACACGAGTTAGTATGCATTGCATAAAGAGCTAGATGTGATTGAATGAGAAATGTGATCGAGAAAGAGAAGTGAATTTGAGTAATATGCCAGTTTGGCGATAGTTTGAGTGCCCGTTGGGCGACAGTTAATGTACCAGTTGGGCGATAGTTTGAGTGCCAGTTGGGCGACAGTTAATGTGCCAGCTGTTGGGAATATGCCCTCAAACCAGTTAGTGGGACAATGGAATATCATAATGTATTTATGCATGTTAGTTCATGAGATGAATATTAGACTGGAATCCTTAAACAACATTGTATGTGGTTCATTTGTGTATGTGATTACACATGTGAGATATGAATCACAAATCCTTGTTGTTTCAAATAAGTCACAGTGGATGATAAGTCTGGATAACTTATCAGGTATACACTGTAGCATGATTAACGTCTACGGGGTAGAATGATGAATCTCATTCATAAGAGTCTTTGACTCTTGGTCAATATGCTAGTGCACTCGGTGCATTGACGGACCTGAGTTAAACCTATTGACACCCAAACGCTGTCACCGTCAATAGGAACTCAAAACTTGTATAGGGATACATGTCCTTAATCCTGAGACAGTTATGGACGCAAGTTGTATGCTTGGTTGCTTTGACTTACCAATCAGTGAGGTCTTGCAAGATCAACACCTGGGTATCTTGGGTAAATCAAGTATGCAACGTTGGGAACATATATTGTCAAGATGGAATTCTACCCTCTTCAATAAAACGAAGAGTAAGTATTCCCTCGAGAATGTCACTAGGAGTGATTACTGAGAGCTGGCCAGCCTTGTCAACAAAGTGTTATTGTTGACATGTTTAGTAATCCAAAGAGTAGTGAATGATACTTGAGGAATATAAGATGTACTATCTATTGGGTCGACAGTATCTTAAGACATACATCCCAATGATAGATACGAATACTGCCTGGTAGAGGGACATCCGTATCATATTAAACAAGTCTAGCAATCACTTATGTATGGGTGATTTTGTTCTTATGCACTAGAGTGCAATTATCATTTTATAGTGGCATTAATGATAATTGATTAATTATTGATTCCTTAGTCAAGAGTACTGACTAGATGGAATAATAATTAATCGGAGCCAGTAATTAAGAACCTAGGAGGTCCCACTCTTAGCTCCACCAGAATGCTTGGAAAGGCAAATGAGAATTCTGTCAAGACTGGTTCGATCGATCGAAGTTGTTTCGATCGATTGAAGTCTAGACAGGTTCGATCGATCGAACGAGGTTAGATCGATCGACAGTTCGATCGATTGAAGTCACTTCGATCGATTGAAAGTTAGGTCGGTTCTGGGAATCTATAAATAGGGCAGCTACGTCCAGAAATTGAAGTTCGTCATTTTTAACGTCCCTAAGCTGCTGAAACTGTTTTAGGGTTCCCAAACCTTCTTCATCCTCTCCATTAGAGATCCCACCATCTCTAGCCTCTCCGGGAAGCGTTCGAGGAGACATAAGAGTGAAGATCACGTAGAGGTTGCTGTTGGATATTGCTAAAGGAAGCCATATTCAGAATTGGGTTCAAGACCGTTTGGTATCGCATTCTCTCCCTCTTATTCTACGCATCTATAGAATTAACAAGTAGTAGATCCGGGCTACCAATAAAATATTTTGTAACTCGATTATTCCGCTACTCGTTTAAAACAATTTTAAACCTGTTTTTCCTATAATTGGTATCAGAGCCTCGCTTGTTTGGATCTATAGATGCGTTTTGGAACACTAGTTTTGATTTGCATGTTAAATTTAGGACTGTTTTCAAAACTGCATTGTCACAGATCCGTTTCTGCAGTGTTTATGCAGCAGAATACAAATCTATGATTGCATTGGATGCAAGGTGGGTTCGATCGATCGAAGTAGTCTCGATCGATCGAACATCATCTGTTCTCAAGCGATCGAACTAGTTTTGATCGATCGAACTTTGGTTCTGTTCGATCGATCGAATGTTGGTCGATCGATCGAGACTGCTCTTTTGTCCAGGTGTTCAGTTTACAGATTTAAAGGTTTTAAAACATTTACTTTAAATTTTTATTTATTCTGTAAGTTTTTCAAAACATTCTGTGAAACTGAAAGTTCAATCGATTGAACTATGTTCAATCGATTGAACTATGTTCAATCAATCGAAGGTTCAATCGATCGAACCTTTTCGATCGATCGAAGTGTGACAGAGAATTGTGATGCGGTTTTAAGTTCTAATTCAGTATATAAATAGTTTATATACTGTGTGAATCAATTAGGGGTTCCAATGATACATTTATTTGTTATATATGCATGGATATACATGCGACTAACCCTTTTGCAGCAAGTATGTAAAGGGCGCTGCGACTTCAATCCTATGAAAAGGAAAGTCGCACCAGTTTCCCTAGCCTTTTATTTTATTATTGTTATTTCTATTTCTAGATAAATTGTAAGCTTCGAGAGAAGTATAGGACCAATGTAATAGAATTAGAAAATCCATGAAGATGGAGGAGCAAGCCGTTGTCCATGAAGATGGAGTCGGAGGCAATCAAACCAAGAAGGAGGTTCTATGGAGATAGAGCCATGGGAGATAGAGGCAATGTTGAATGTTTTTATTTCATTTTAGTTTTTGTTTTATGTGCTTAGTTGTGATTGGAATTTTATATATTGTTACTACTTGCATGCACGTAAAACAAGTTTTCTAAAATAAAAATTCAAAACCTTTTTCCAACACATTAGTAAACACTTGATGTTTATGGGCAATGTGAAGAAATATTTTTTTATTGAAAAATTCCTATTAGTTCATTGTAAGTATGGGAAATACTCTGTGTCACTCATTTATGAGTGATCATTCCATACTGAGGGTATTTCTTATTGATTACTAGATATGAACTTCTTATAAAAATCTAGTGGGAGAGGGACTTATTTTATAACTCCCACGGTCTTCCATAAATGGTTCATTGTAAGGTGGGTAGTATATTCTGTGTCACCCAGCTATGGGTGATCATTCCATACGGAGGATAGACAATTCATTGGTTACTAGATATGAACTTCCTTTGGATAGAATCAATGAGACGCGTTAGAGGGTGACCACTACACTGAGGCACTACTTGAGGCGGTTGTCATTGGATTCTAGTTAATGGTAAACACTAGCTAAGCTATGGGTAAGGGATTTCACACGGAGCATTATCCAGAAACTTAGAGACCAAAAGTTCAGGAGTCATGAATAGTTTTGTAAGAGTTGCATAACATTCGTGACGGGTTTCCCAGTCAGGCTACGAGGTTATGATCGCCACACGGAGACTTAACTTTATAGGCTTGACATCCTGAAGACAATTAATGAGTTGGTTAAGGAAATTCCAATGTATCATATAAATTGTCATATTCATGATTTCCATATTGTAATTCTGTTACATTATTTGTATTTCAGATTCATTATGTCTAGCCCACTTGCTATAACCATGATCCAGAATAAGCTAATTGGAAACAACTACGTTGAATGGAAACTGGAACTGGATGAATTGTTAACTGCTAATGGATGTAAATACGTTCTTACCATTCCCTGTCCACCTATTCCATGCCATGACACCCCAACTGATCTTGCGGATCAATATTAGCAGTGGATAAGATTTGATGGTATAGCTTGCTCTAGCATCTTAGACGCTGTGTCTGATGTGTTGAAGCAGCAACATCAACCTTTGAACACTGCCCGTGCTATAATATTGAACCTCGAGGAGATGTTTGGGGAGCTGAGTCGAACTGCAAGGCTTAGAGCCTTGGAGTTAGTCATGGACACCAGAATGTTGGAAGGAACTTCAATGAGAGAGCATGTTTTTAAAATGATTACTTATTTCAAAGTACTGGAAGTTCTGGGTTCCGACATTGATGGTGAGACTCAAGTTGACATAATCTTGCATTCGTTGCCTTCATCATTCACTCAATTTAAAAGGGTTTTTAAAATGAGTAAAACAGTTTTTTCACAAGTGAATTGATGAGCTCTCTTGAGGCAACGATGGATATAGTCAAAGAGGAGTCAAATGTTCAAAACATTGGAATGGCTTCATCTTCTGGAACTAAGCCTAAGAGCATAAGTTCAGAGAAGGAGAAGCAAGACTCAAGGATAGGTGAGCCTAACTCAATTATTAGGAAGAAGGCAAGACTTGGAAAGGGAAAGGCTGATGCCGTGCCAAAAGGAAAGTGTTTCAATTGTGGCGTGAGAGGGCATTGGAAAAGGAACTGTGTGGAATACTTGACTGCCAAAAGGCAAGGTACGATCCTTTCACTAGTTTTTGAAGTAAGTTGAAAAACTGATACTTCAACTACTATGGGCACTGATTCTAAATTTTCTAATTAAATCTGTAATTGATGCAGGGGATTGGAAAATAAGAATGTGCAATGATTAGAAGATCTTGATTGCCTTTTGGGATCTGATGCAAGAGTTGCTATTAGATTAATAGTTTTATCTTGTAATAAAACTTTGGAGTTATTAGATGGATTTCAGTTTTGAATTAATGAATAATATTTATTCTTTTGATTTTGGTACTGAAATTCTTGATTAAAAGAAAGCGTTCTTTTATGTGATCTAAATAACTTGTCAAGCAAGTATCTCACCAATTTACTCTTGTTTATCATATATTATCTAATGTAGTATTTAAATGACTCATGGGTATTTTACCATCTAAAAGAATAGCACCCTCAACTAATTCTATAACTTTTTGGTTTTGAGGTTAGATCATATTTAATCTAAATAGGATAAATGGGGAGTAAAGGATTGGATCCTAAACTCTTTTGGTTGCTAAGACCATTGCCTATTTGTCAATCCTATTTAGAGAGTAAATGTGATCAGATCATATTAATCTAAATTAGGATAAATGGGGAGTAAAGGATTGGATCCTAAAACTCTTTTGGTTGTTGAGACCACTACCTGTTTGTTAATCCTATTTAGAGGCTAATATGATCAGGTGACTTTTCTTTTGAAAATCACACGACCAAGGACTTATTAGAATTAGGACATACTCACGTGTGTAGGCCAATAAACATTAGAGTTGAAAAGTAGTTTTGGCTACTTTGGATACTGATATACATTTACTTATTGCATCTTCATCCTCAATTTTGAAGAAAATTCAAAAGTTTTGGAATGAAGAGTAATTGGTAAAAGATTATCATTGCCTTTTGATTTGATCAAAATGGTGAGTATCTGTCTAATGTATTTATTGTCCAAAGGAGATAAGAATGAGATTCTTTCTCGACAGTCTACACCTAGTGCGCCTCCACGGGATGGTGTAGCAGGTAGAAGGAACTATCTTCTTTTAGATATGATTGGGTCATGGGATGAGTTATTTAGAGTTACTACTATTCCTTGTTTTTCTCGATGGAACTACAATGTATATACTGGATCTTATTTAAAAGCAAATCTTTTCGATAGACATCCCCAAAATTGTGAAAAGAATGCGACTTCTTTCTCATGGTAACTTTGGATAAGGATGTTTAGCACTTTGGTGTAAAGAAATGATGAGCCTTTTGAATCTAGATTAGAAGTATAATACTTTTGTGGTGTTTTCAGAGAAAACAAAAGTTGGTTGGAGACCAAATTTTGCAAAGGAAAGATAATATATAAGAGTAAAGTAATTTACATCTTAAAGCAATCTATAAATCATCTAGGACTAAAATCTACTACCTCTTCATCCGTTCTTACATCGGTACTTCATTCTAGTGGGAGAATTCTTAGCATTGCTAAAATCTCCCTGTGCATTGAAGTTTTGTGATAAGGAAGCTCCGGTATATGATTTGCATAAGTCTACTGTCTACGGACTTAAGCAATCTTCCAGAGATAAGGACATCTGTTTTGACATATTGGTCAAAATACTTTGGATTCATCTAAAGTGTGGATGTAGCTTAAGTGGATGAAAGGATCCTTGCGCAAAGGAAGTGTGGTGGTGATTATGGTTCCATATATTGATGACATCTTTATCATTGCGAGATGTTAAAGTAGTATTATCAATGATTGAGGTTAAGTTTCTACAGTATACTTGATATTTATGATCTCGGTGAGGCGAGCTATAATCTTTAGATTTCTGCTCATTCAAGATCGGAAAGTTAAGATAATGAGATTATCTCAAACTCCTATATCAGAAAGTTGCTGGCTAGATTCAACGTAGAACATTTCGATAAAGATTTTTCACCTTTGAACATAACCTATTGCTCTTTCAAGACTTGTATCTTGGGATACAAGATGAAAGAGGTCGCATGAAAGGTATATCATAAGCCTTTGCCATTGATAAACCTTGTATGTGATATTAGGTATGGATATCAGTTATACCGTTAAGGTTGTTCACAGATATCAGTCCAAATGAAAATTCAATTTTCTGAACTATCATAAAGTATATATTCTCTTGGGCTTGAGAAAGAACTAGCGGATATATGCAGGGTGATGGTGTTTTGGACAATGTTCAAATTAGCTTTACTGGATACATGCCATGTGACGTCTTTTGTCTAGGGATATAGTATAACATGAAGATGTTTTACTATGGATTGTTTCAGTCGATGATCATCAGTCCCTATGCAAAACCTTACGGGTTAAGGATTTTGACAAGTCACAGAGACTATGCTAGTGTTAGTACTAACGCTATATGGTTATGAGTGCAAGTGGGAGTTTGTTGGGAATATGCCCTAAAACCAGTTAGTGGGACAATGGAATATCATAATGTATTTATGCATGTTAGTTCATGAGATGAATATTAGACTGGAATCCTTAAACAACATTGTATGTGGTTCATTTGTGTATATGATTACACATGTGAGATATGAATCACAAATCCTTGTTGTTTCAAATAAGTCACAGTGGATGATAAGTCTGGATAACTTATCAGGTATACACTGTAGCATGATTAACGTCTACGGGGTAGAATGATGAATCTCATTCATAAGAGTCTTTGACTCTTGGTCAATATGCTAGTGCACTCGGTGCATTGACAGACCTGAGTTAAACCTATTGACACCCAAACGCTGTCACCGTCAATAGGAACTCAAAACTTGTATAGGGATACATGTCCTTAATCCTGAGACAGTTATGGACGCAAGTTGTATGCTTGGTTGCTTTGACTTACCAATCAGTGAGGTCTTGCAAGATCAACACCTGGGTATCTTGGGTAAATCAAGTATGCAACGTTGGGAACATATATTGTCAAGATGGAATTCTACCCTCTTCAATAAAATGAAGAGTAAGTATTCCCTCAAGAATGTCACTAGGAGTGATTACTGAGAGCTGGCCAGCCTTGTCAACAAAGTGTTATTGTTGACATGTTTAGTAATCCAAAGAGTAGTGAATGATACTTGAGGAATATAAGATGTACTATTTATTGGGTCGACAGTATCTTAAGACATACATCCCAATGATAGATACGAATACTGCCTGGTAGAGGGACATCCGTATCATATTATACAAGTCTAGCAATCACTTATGTATGGGTGATTTTGTTCATATGCACTGGAGTGCAATTATCATTTTATAGTGGCATTAATGATAATTGATTAATTATTGATTCCTTAGTCAAGAGTACTGACTAGATGGAATAATAATTAAACGGAGCCAGTAATTAAGAACCTAGGAGGTCCCACTCTTAGCTCTACCAGAATGCTTGGAAAGGCAAATGAGAATGCTGTCAAGACTGGTTCGATCGATCGAAGTTGTTTCGATCGATTGAAGTCTAGACAGGTTCGATCGATCGAACGAGGTTAGATCGATCGACAGTTCGATCGATCGAAGTCACTTCGATCGATTGAAAGTTAGGTCAGTTATGGGAATCTATAAATAGGGCAGCTACGTCCAGAAATTGAAGTTCGTCGTTTTTAACGTCCCTAAGCTGCTGAAACTGTTTTAGGGTTCCCAAACCTTCTTCTCATCCTCTCCATTAGAGATCCCACCATCTCTAGCCTCTCCGGGAAGCGTTCGAGGAGACATAAGAGTGAAGATCACCTAGAGGTTGCTGTTGGATATTGCTAAAGGAAGCCATATTCAGAATTGGGTTCAAGACCGTTTGGTATCGCATTCTCTCCCTCTTATTCTACGCATCTATAGAATTAACAAGTAGTAGATCCGGGCTACCAATAAAATATTTTGTAACTCGATTATTCCGCTGCGCGTTTAAAACAATTTAAAACCTATTTTTCCTACACCAGCTGGGCGACAGTTTCAGTGCCAGTTGGGCGACAGTTAATGTGCCAGTTGGGCGACAGTTTGAGTGCTAATTGGGCGACAGTTAATATGCCAATTGGATGACAGTTTAAGTGCCAGTTGGACGACAGTTAACGTGCTAGTTGGGCAATAGTCAGCGTGCCAGTTGGGCGACGATTTGAGTGCCAGTTGGGCGACAGTTAATGTGCCAGTTGGGCCACAGTCAGCATGCCAGTTGGGCGACGGTTTGAGTGCCAATTGGGCGATAGTGTGAATGCCAGTTGGGCGATAGTTAGAGTGCCTATTAGGGCGACAGTTAGATTATTAGTCGGACCACAGACGGATGAGAAAGAGGAATTGATGAGAAAGGGTTGACGAGTGAGACGTTTGGTTCAGGACAAGTGTTGTGAGTTCATTGTTCAGGTCATGGATTCGACATCCCAGCGTAATGATAGTAGTATTGGTCATACTTTGACACACACGAGCATGTTGATGAAAGGAGAATGTATTCTATGATGAAATGCGATTATATGCTTAATTGTTTACATGTTTTGTTAAGACCTTTGCTATGCTCGTGAAAGAATGCATCTTTTGATAAGAGATTAACTATAATCTAAGATACTGAATTAACGCGAGTTGAGTGATATTTGTAATTATTGATCATTGTGCGGTGGGACTCTCACTCAGCTTTCTTCCAAAACTGACGCCATGTTACCCTCTGGGCATTCCTATGTCCAGAGTGATGCAGGTTTGTTATTAGAGGAAGGAGCTCAGGATGCAGTGCTGAGGAGCTAAGAAGGATAGAGCCGAGCTGGAGATTGAAGATAATTATCTCAGTAGTTTCTTATGTTAAGTTTATATAGTATGTTTAGTATGGGACTCTTGTATTAAGATTGATGATATTGTAACTTGGTCTATTTTCGCTACTGTATTTATATTCTGTTAAGTTTAAGTTATGTTTATACTTTAGTATTGCCCTTACAAATAAAGTTAGAAGGACAGAACAGTTAATCAACCAGTCACATGTCTACAGACCCATAAAGGAAAATTTTAATTTTTCCTTATTTTTGGCTTACTCCGGGGTGTGACATTAACAACTCTCAGTCCAAAGATTTTGTGTAATTTTCTAAAAATAGTAAACGAATCTTAATTGCCTCATTCGTTTAAGGGGATCTTATTAACACATTAAACTTTATAGAAAAATTTATTAAAAGTAAAAAATGTTGGGTTAAGGCTCTAATCAATTCAAAGCAATACCGACTTACTATTCTGAAATTTTGGATAGAGGGTAGCTAGTTTACAAATCCTAAGACTAAACCATCTTAAACATGGAATCTCATCAAAAAAAAAATGTAGTGGTAGATGTTTGTGTCAGTAACCCAGTCCAGTTGGTCTCATTCAATTCCAATGGATCATTATTTAACTAAAAATCGTTGATCATCATTGGTTATAAAGCTCATTGCACCCTTGTCGACCACTAAGCCATTGGAGTTGGCTTTTCTTAAGCCTTAATTCTCCTCTCAAGTTGATGGTCCTTGGGGAATATAGACCTACTTTATTTAATTCTTTGCCCAACTTGGGGACTAATTTTGACCAAATCCATATAAACCACAATTGAATATGAAGAGGATTCCATGTGACTTCAAATTTGAGGATGCAAATCATGAGTCAAGACTTGGATCCACTAATTACATATGGACATAACTATGATCACTCTTGATTCCCATATAAATCACAAGATTATAGAGAATTCAAAGGATCAAATGAGATATTGAGAATCTCAAGAATCGCAAGAGAGGAATATACACAAAAAAAGAGATGGAATAAAAACTCAATTACTGTTCTAAGTTAGACTTCTCTTTAGAACTTATTTGGTCTAAAACCTAAAGCTATTTAGATCAAAATTAATGGAAAACAAATGTAAGTTCAATCACAATTCCAGTGGTATGTGATGAAATAAGGTAGGAAGAGACTTTTGAAAAATGTGTAAAAGATCCTAAATAGTTCTATGATTTGTCATTGAAATTTGAAGTAAGAGCTAATTAAGATTAGAATTACCTCCAATATCCTCAACTTCTTTATGGTTTGGATGTCTTCACAAGATTCTCCATGCTCCTCTTTCAAATTTGAAATGATTTTTCCTTAATTCTATCTAAGATTCTCTTAATGGTAGTCTCCTAGTTACATAAAAGTCTCTCAAGAAGCCTCCTAGAAGTTCTTCAAGATTCAAAATTCAAGATCCTCTTCCAATGGGATATTCACTCCTTTATATAGACAAATTTTTAAGGGTCATTTTGGTAAATTGGGGGAAAAAACCCTAATCCCGAAAGTGCTTTTGATGCTACAATGTGTACTATTTAAAATAGGCTATTAAAAAAGGCGGCACTTGGTTCTGCGGCACTCAGTTTGCACTGGAATGGCACTCGCCAAAGGCTAAAACGACATTCATCAAGTGCTGCATCTGCACTCAGAGAGTACCGCAGACAACTCGCAGACTGTTGCCTTTTTGTGTATCTCATTTTGCCTTGTTTTTGATTTCTTCTTCTTTATTTCTTAATCTTTTTCTTTCTTTTTGCTTCCAAAACTGCATTCATTTCTACATAATTTTGCGAATTGTCTATAGCATTCATGGAATACCGGTGCAGCACTTACTGAATGCCGGTGCGAAAGTCAATGAGTGCTATTGCGGCACTCCGTGACTGCCGCAATCCTTGCCGTGTGCCGTTTTCTGCTGTTCTTCTCTTTTCTCTCCCTTTTCCTTCCTTTTTCTTTCTTTCTTAATTAATTTGCCTTTTGAGATTGAATTTGAGGCGCTTGAATCACCTTGAAAAACCTAAAAAATTGTCAGGCACTGTCATCACTAGTTTTGGAGGTAACAATCCCCTAAACTCAACAGTTAGTCAAAATCGGGGTGTCTATAGTCTGTAAAGTTCAGTATCCTAACTGGTTGGCTAATATTGTCTAGTCAAGAAGAATAATGAAAGTGGAGGCTATGGGTAGATTTTACCAACCTAAACAAAGCCTTTCCCAAGGATTGCTACCCACTACCAAGGATAGATCTCTTGGTAGACGCAATGGCAGGCCACTCACTCCTTTCCTGCATGGATGCCTACTCAGGGTACAATCAGATCTGCATGTACCCCGGTGATGAAGAGAAGACCTCCTTCATTACTGACCAAGGAACATACTTCTACATAGTAATACCCTTCAGACTCAAGAACGCAGGAGCAACCTACCAGCGCTTGGTCAATCATATGTTCAGGGACTTGTTTGGAAAGACTATGGAAGTATACATAGATGACCTCCTGGTCAAGAGCCGGGACGAGCTCGACCATCTCGAGCACTTGACCGAGGCATTCAGCATCCTTAGGAGATTCTGGATGAAGTTGAATCCAGGGAAGTGCGCGTTTGGGGTGTCATCCAGGAAGTTCTTGAGGTACTTAGTCAGCAGACGTGGCCAGAAAAAATTTAGGCCATTATCAACATGTGGTCACCCAGATCAACCAAGGAAGTTCAAAGTCTAATAGGACGAGTGGCAGCATTGACCAAATTTGTGTCCTGAGCAGCCAACCAGTGTTTTCCATTTTTTAAAACCATACACAAGGCATTTAAGTGGTCGGAAGAGTACGGGGAGGCATTTTAGAAACTCAAGAAGTACCTAGCCTCACCCCTTCTACTCCCAATGCCTGTCCCAAAGGAAGAATTGTTTTTATACCTAGCAGTCTTACCCTCAGCGATTAGCTTGGCACTGGTTAGAGAAGAACATGGGATCCAATATCAGTGTACTATACTAGCTGGGCACTCCAAGGCACAGAAAACAGATATTCACGTATTGAAAAGTTGGCCTTCACACTTATCACTTCAACTCAGCGACTTCGCTCGTATTTCCAAGCTCATACCATAGTCATTCTCATGGATCAGCCCTTGCGCAAGATCCTGTGCTAGCCTGAAACATCCGGGAGACTCATGAAGCAGGCACTGGAATTGGAAGAATTTAAAGTTCACTATAAACCTTGAATAGCGATCAAAAGACAGGCCATAGCTGATTTTCTTATCGAGTTCACCTATCTAGAAGATTCGATTAAGGAGTATGCCCTATCCGATTTATCGCCCAACTTGTAGCCTGCGATCTCGACCTGGGTACTCTATGTGGATGGGTCCTCTGATAAATAGGGCAGTAGGGTATGAGTCATCCTGATCAAGCCCGAGGGGATTCAACTCGAGTATGCTCTCAAGTTTGGATTCTAAGCATCCAACAACGAAGCGTAGTATGAAGCCATGTTGGTCGGACTATAGCTGGCCATTTTAATGGGCACCCAACAAGTAAAGTGCACAGTGACTCTCAGTTGATTGTCAACCAAGTCTTATAGTAGTACGAGGCTAGGGAGGATAGTATGGTGGCTTACTTGGCACTGGTCAGAAAAATTACCAATAAGCTTAAAGGGTTGTGTATCACTCAAATCCTGAGGAAAGAGAATATATCAGCTGACCGCTTGGCCCACCTAGCATCATCGTTAGAATCAGACATACAGGGAATCAGGGTAGAAAACCTGTCCAAGCCTACTGTGCTAGTCCAAAGGGTATGGAGGTGGACTCGGTCGATGCAGGTCCCAGTTAGATGGACCCTATTATAACATTCCTCACAAGCAGGAACCTCCCACTTGAGAAGTCTGTAGCCCGTCGAGTCCGATATCGAGCGACAAGGTACCACCCAGCTAATGGAGTACTCTACAAGAGGGGATTCACTGTTCCGTACCTTCGATGCATTCACCCGACTCAGGTTGAGAGTGTCATGCAAGAAATTCATGAGGGAGTGTGTAGATGCCACATCGGAGGTCAGGCCTTATCCAGAAGTGCCCTACTGCAAGGATACTACTGGCCTACTATGGCCCAGGATTCAAAAGACTATGTGAGACAGTGTGATAAATGCCAGAGATTTGCAAGCATAATCCACTGTCTGGCAGAAGAACAAACTCCAATCCTCAGCCCGTGGCCATTCGCTCAATGGGGTATCAATATAGTCAGACCACTCCCCATAGTTAAGGGTTAGGT
Organism: Hydrangea macrophylla; assembly: GCA_033977485.1. Classification (NCBI taxonomy): domain Eukaryota; kingdom Viridiplantae; phylum Streptophyta; class Magnoliopsida; order Cornales; family Hydrangeaceae; genus Hydrangea; species Hydrangea macrophylla. The sequence continues at coordinate 1,707,679 of CM066990.1, read as the reverse complement.
CAAGTTTGCCATTATAGTGATCTACTACTTCTCCTAGTGGGTAGAGGCAGAGCCGTTGGCCACCATCACCGAGAAGAAAATGGAAAGTTTCGTGGAAAGGAACATATTCAACAGGTTCAACGTTCCTTGAGTTCTAGTCAGTGATAATGGTAGACAGTTAGACGCACCGGCATTTAGGCAATTCTGCTCAAACTATGGGATCTCAAATCATTCTTCTTCTCTCAAGCATCCCAAAGCTAATGGACAAGCAGAGGTAACCAACCGAACAATTTTATAATCCATAAAAACAAGGCTTAAAAAATCTAAGGGACTCTGGGCAGAAGAACTACCGAGCCTTATATGGGCCTTCCATACTACCTGCTAGGCTACTACAGGCGAGATTCCATTCTTACTCATATATGGCTTCGAGGCAGTAGTCCCTACAGAGCTAGAACTCCTGACCCATCGAGTGATAAACTATAGCGACTCAGGAAACGAAGAAGCCCTCAGGGGAGAGCTCGACTTAGTTTAAGAAAAGAGGAACTAGGAGCATCTCAGAATGGTAGCCTATAAATAGAGAGTCTCACAATACTTCAACAAAAGGGTAAAGCCCCGCAATTTCAAGGTGGGAGACCTCATCCTCAAATTAGTCAACCAGTCCACCTAGAATCCTAGCTATAGGAAGTTGGGGCCAAACTGGGAAGGTCCTTACAAGGTCATCTGAGTCTACCGACCGGGGACTTATTGGTTACAAACACTAGAAGGACAGTACCTATAGCACCCTTGGAATGTGGAACATCTGTGAAAGTATTATCAATGAATCAAAGTTAGGATTGGTTAGGGATGTTATGTTTTCTTTAATAAGTTGTAGCTCTTCCTAGCACTCACAGTACCACCCGAGGTACCAACTCCACTTGATAATGTCTTACAATGGGGACAAACTCCCTAGGTGGCCCATGATAGAGGAGTCAAAAGACCCTAGAACCCTCAAGTTCTAGGTTGGCTACCTACAGTGACTTCTCCTACAACACTTGCCTTACCTAAAGCTTGGGGGCAAGAGGGGAATATTGACCTATAAGAAACCACACCTAGCATTCACATGCCTTGGAATTAATAAAAGTATAAACCCTTAAACACTCGAGCACCCATAATGTCCAAAGTTCACACCGGGTTGTTACAAGGCCCAAGATTAACCAAGTACAAACTTCTAAGTTAATCCCAAGTACTTACAAATTCCCCGATCGGGACCTACAAACCTGGAATTTTCCAAGTACAACAGCTTGGGAAATTCCAAGCTTTATAAGTCCCCATAAGACCGAGTGCTCCCTACCAGTCACAGTTCCAAACCTTTTTCTAAGCCAGGGTCGTAATGAGGATAACAACTGGTTAGGCACAAGCAATCACAAAAAAATACAGGTAATAAAAATGCAAACACGGACAACAATGGACGCAAAAGAGTGACCGCAAAGGGCTTTGTCATTATTAGTTCAGAAAAAGTACAATGCCTAGGGGCAATTATAATACCCACCCAAAACAAAAAGATAAATGCATGTATGTGGAAATACAAAAACTGATAGGGAAAAGGTAGGCTCACTGCTGGGGATCGTCCACAATGACTACCTCATCCTCGGTCTCCCCGACATCCTCATCATGAGCCACCACTCCAGCAGGAGCCTCCTTCTCAATGGCAGCCTCATCAGCAATAGGGGAGCCCTCGTCACAGAAGTTTGAATCTACTCCTAAATAGTTCAAGAGGTTCCACTCGGGATGATCCGAGGCCACTCTCCTTTCCAGTTCTATGTAACCCTGAAAGAATCTGGCATCAAAATCTCACGCTGTGACTTTTTCTGCCTCTTTCCTAGTGGTGGTCGCCTCAACCAGGACTTTCTTCTCGGCCTCTGTAGTAGCCAAAGCTTCCTGGGCGGTCTATAGCTTAGCTTGAGCAGCTCCCATGCTTAGGGTCAGCCCCTTCACATTGTCCTTCTCCACCACCAGGATAGATTCCTTAGCCTCTAATGCTGCCCTCTTCTTTGATAGAGCGGCCTCAGCAGCTGTCGCCCTCTAAGCCAGACCTGATAGGGAGTTCTCAGCCCTAACTACTATGCAATTGACCTAGAAAAGGGGAAGCAAAAACCATTCAGTCATCACAGATGAAGGTAAAAGACAAGGAAGAATGGAAAGGATGGGAAAAGTTACTTATAAAATAGGAAAGGATGTACAACTGCCCAATGAGTGACTGAGGGGGCATCTCCCTGCACGTTTCAACCTGAATCAGGAGGAGGGCCATCTGAATTCTCTCCCAGACCTCTATCATGGATTCTGCATCATATATCCCGCTCGGGGTACTATTTCAGCCCTTTCCTCAGTGGCATGAGTTGGTTACCACTGGCAGTGGGCTCAGCAATTGCCCTCTTTCTTTACTACCCCATCCAAGTAGCAGCGACAACCTCTTGTTTCTTTAGGGCATCAAGGTCTTTCCTAGGAGCCATCTCTATAGAATTAGGAAAAGAAACAAATCAGCAAAATGCAAAAAAGAAGATAAAGTGGTAAAAAGGGAGACTCAATAACCAGTAACATACCAGGAATGATGGGGGGTGTAGATACCCCAATTTTGACCAAACGTCGAATTAAGGGGAGTGTTACCTCCAAGTCCGATGATGACAATGTTCGAACAAAACTAAGGCTTCCAAGGTGATTCAAGCTCTTCAAAAGACTCTCTAACCTAAAAAAGGCAAAAAGGGAAAAGAAAAGGAAGATGGAGGTAGAACGACACTCGAGCCCGTTTGCGGCAGTCTCTGGACTGCCGAACGACATTCTGTGACTGCCACAAATTTCATTAAGTGCCACAAAAAAATGAATTTTTACTAAAAAATAACAGTCCCTAGAGTTGTCTGTGGCATTCAATGAGTGCCGCGCCGGCGTTCAGTGAATGCCGCATCGGCATTCGGTGAATGCCGTAATGGCATTTACTGAGTGCCACTTCCATCTCTAGTGAGTGCCGCATTTTTGTAACAGACAGCTGTAAGAAAGCACGTTTTATACTATCAAAAGGACGCCTGAATTAGGGTTTTCAATCCTAAAATGACTGAAATACCCCTCTAAAATTGTCTATAAATAGAGGATGAATATTCACTTGTAAGGGGGGGGGGATTTTGTTTGAATCTAGAGGTTATATAAGTGTTCTTCTTGCCTTAATTTTCATAATTAGGAGTGAGTTTAGAATAGTTTAAAGAAAGAGTTGTGTGAATTAGTGTAGAAGTGCTTGATTAGTCTTTGGAAGTTCTCCAAAATCACCAAGTTGAGGATACTTTGGAGGTAAACTCTAGAATAATTAGTCTTTGTCTAAATTTAATTATAGTATGCATTGAGTTCTTTAGTTTCCTTTTTTTTTTTTTTCATTTTGTGTTCATCCCTTGGATTCATAAGACTTTCAATGTCTTACTTGAATCTCTTAGCTTGAAATCCCTTAATCTCCTTGTAATCTTGTGATTCATAAGGGGACTAAAGTTGATACTAGAATTTTTAGCATAATGGACTTAAACCTATCTTCATGGTTTGAGGTTTGTTATGATTAAGTTTCATGAAGTTCTTCTATACTTCTTTGAAATTTACAAATATGAATATATATAGTCTCCAAAGACCACCAAATGGTAGAAGAATTAGCTTTAGACAAGCCCAATTCCATGGCTTACTTGTCTAAGTTGATAGGAATAAAGTGAATTAACCCAATGAGTAGTGAGTTCACAATCTATTTTTGATCATAGATTTTTAGCCGAACATAGAACCGTTGGAATGGAATGAAACCAATGGGAAAGTGTTTGCACCCAAAAACCGTTAAAGGTTTTTGAGCCCGAGCCGCGTGAAATTGGATAGAGGTGAGACCGAGCTAGGGAATATATGACTCATCGGACTTAAGTGTAGGCGTGAGACCGATGATAGGTACAAGGCTGTTAGGTGTTGCGAGGTGAGCCCGATGGGAAAGGCGAGCATGTATGAGGATTATCGGGCATTGGAATAACATAACTTAATGCAGTGTTAGCCCGATGTTGGATTAAGGAAACACGATGACCAATTGGACACCGCGTAATGAAGGATGACTATAGCAGTCCAATTGGCCATGGGCATTCATAGAAGGGTAATCGAACATGAAAGAAGAAGGTATTTAATTGGGCAAGCCCGATTAGCCAGGAGAGTAATTGACAAGGCCGATGACATGAAAGGAGAAAGCGGTACTATCCACAACTGTTAGGATGATGTCATCTCAGAGTTTTGGAAACAAGAGTCCGTTTAGGAAATGAATCTGATCGTGTCCAGCTGGATTTAGACGGTTGATCCCTAAATTAAAGGGATTGATTCAATCAGAATCTAGATAAGGTAGGAGTCAAAGATAAGGAAAGTTTCTTCCACCATCAGCCAATCAGGCACGTAGCTTGGGGCACAAGCTAAGGAGTCCTTTTCTAATCAGGAATCATCCAAGGCCGCTATAAATATTCAGGCAGGCCAACCAAGCAGAGGACTCCGTGTCATCTCGAAAACAACACCCACATTGTATTCGAAGCATTCAAGGCATTCAAAGCACTCAAGTCTTTATGTTTTTCAGCACATAGCAAATAGGCCTGCCCTGTTTTGTTATTTCTTTTTTATTCTTTTGGATAATCAGCTGGTTTGTTCTTTAGATCTGTTTATTTTTTCCAAACACTTAATAAAATCTTCGTTTTATTAATCCGTTTGTGATTGTTTACCTGTTAAACTCGACACTATTTAGCTTGTGCGCTTCAGTACTGTTAAAGAATTTACGATGAGGGTACTTTTCTACTCACTACACATAATCACTCTGGTTAGAAGTCAGGTTCATAAAGCCTCGTGTATCACTCACTCAAGCGGTTAGGAAATTAGTTTGCACACACACATACACACACACACACATACACCGAGCCTGTTTGGTTCTGGCACGCCCGCGTAAATTATAGCAAACATTTTTGGCACGCTTAATGGGACCCACAATGTCAAGCCATGCCTCTGAAGAAAGACAAACAGACAACCAAGAACGGCCAAGACGATTCTCCCATGGACCCACCTATGGAGAAAAGTACCGGCCATTCTCCACAAGACGGCGGTATCACTCTTGAGGCAATTTCAGAAGCTGTGAGAACGAATGTTGAGCCCATGTGGCAGGAATACAACGCGCTCATAGGATCAATGGGCAATCTCAAATCGGTCATCAACCAGACGGCCGATGTTCATAAAAGTCAAGCTGGTCTAGTCATGGAGACAAGGACCACCCACGTAAAGTTGGACCGCCTATCGGACATGATCGGCAGGTTGATAGAGACCTATAAGGCCGGAGGCAGCAAAGAGCAAGTCAATGGATCGGGCTCTGGCACATTGCTCGAGTCCGATAAGCCGAAAGACCCACCCTACATCTGTCCAAATCTTAGGGAGGGTAATGGCTCAGGCAAGCAATTTGAGTCACAGACCGGAATGGCTAGCGGATCGATAGTCACCGATCCCAACGGATCAGCGACACCAGGTTTTGGTCAATCTACAGGCCATACTAAAAGCTCAGTCGGCCACACACAACCTCTAGGTCACGCAAATGGGGGGCAAAGGAACAACGGTGGATTTTGGCCCCATCAGGCCAATAACAATCAATAGCAGGTATCACCAGCGTTGGTACCCCCGTTGAGGAATGTTCAGCCAGTAGCTCCACAACCCATCAATAGGGAGGAGTTGGTAGCGGCCATACATGAAGAGTATGGCCCGTTTATGAGAAGACTGGAAAGGCCGACATACAGACGGCCATATCCCCCTGAAATTGACCAAGTCATATTTCCTCAAGGGTACAAAGTACCAAATTTTACTCTATTTTCTAGAGATAGTGAACAGTCTTCAATCGAGCATATTGGCCGTTTTATTGTTCAATGCGGCCATGTGGGTAGTAGCGACCCATTAAAGTTGAGACTATTTCTAAACTCGCTAACGGGCATGGTGTTTTTGTGGTATGTCAATCTCCCTGCCAATTCGGTGCAAACTTGGCAAGGGATGGAAGAGCTATTTCACGGCCAGTTCTATAGGACTGAGCCCGAAACATCGCTAGCAGACCTATCCAGGATGATGCAATTAGTAGGAGAGACTGTAGAAACCTACATAGCCCATTTCCGTAAGGCAAAGTATTGGTGCAAGACAGTTTTACCTGAGGAAGAATATACTAAAATGGCCATGGGGGGCATGTCCTTTGAACTTCGCAAGAGGTTTGAAGGAACTGACTTCCGTGACTTATTCAAGCTGGCCACACGGGCCGGTCATTACGAGCGTATCCTTTTGGATGAGCAGGAGAAGAAGAACTCCTCCAAAGGGATATATTATAAGGACCCTAATTACGAGGTCCACTTAGCAGAGTGTGACCTCGAAACAGAGAGTGATATGGTCGAGTTGATCTGTAAACGGCCAATTATATGCAACGCCTTGAGTAAGCCTATCAACAATAATGCCGCTGCAAAGAAAACGGCGTTCGAGGCGAGAAAAAATTATACTTTTGACATAACCATGGCTGATCAAATATTCAATGCCTTATTGACCGATAAAGTGATCAAGCTAAGTGAAGGCCATCGGATCCCCAAGGCCAATGACCTAAAAAATAAAGAATACTATAAATGGCACAATTCCTAGAAACACTCCACTAATAATTGCGTTGTTTTTCATAATTTTATACAGGATAATGTGGAGAAAGGAGTTTTCAAGTTCTCGGACAAGGCTATGGGGATTGATGCAAATCCTTTTCCTCAAATTACCGGCACTAATATGGTTATGCCCGATTTAACCAAGCTTTCAAGGCCGAGGCCGAAGATAGACTTGACCGATAGAGAAATGGTGCCAAAACAGAGGGAAGGGAAACAAATCGCTATTTCGACCATAGATAGGCCGAAAGTGACGATACATGACCTTAGAGGTGTCAATTGGGTCGGGTTGGCCCGAGCCCGGTCCGCTTTTTTTGGGTCAAAAGCCCGGCCCGCTAAGCCCGGCCCTATACATTCGGTCCGGGGCGGACACTCTATTTAGTGTCCACGGCCCGGCCCGGTACCTAGCCTGAAGCCCGGCCCGGCCCGATGGCCTGTCTGGCCCGGCCCGAAACCTAAGATATTTATAGCCGTTGTGGCCCGGCCCGATTGGCCCGTCCGGTGCCCAACGGCTACTTTGGGGTTTTTCCAAAATTTTTCCCCTTTTTACCCTTCTAACAGCTATAAAACGGCTAGTTTTGGGGGTAAAAATGTAAAAATGATTTTAGAAACTCCTAAACTATTTTCTATAAATACCAAGACTCCCACAACATATTTTCTCATACCAAATGCAAAATCAATTATCTATCTATTTTCTCTCTACTTAATTAGTTACTTCTCTACAAGACTACAAATTGGTGATTCAAGTTCAAACTTCAAGTTGGTGATTCAAAATCTTCTAGCACTTCCACTTCTACAAGACTACAACTATCAAGTATATTTATTATTCATAGTTCTTCACTTCTTCTTCTTCTATAACAATTTGAGGTAAATTTATTTATTGTTTCACTTATTTCTTATTTAATTGTTGTTATTTTAAATCTTTTATATTTCTTTCCCCTACTTTTTTTTTTCTTTTTCAAAAAAAAAAATTTGGCATCTCGTTCAAGATCTTCAAAAAATAGAGAAGGGCCAACTTATGACTTTGAAAATTTAGATTATGGGGGAAAGAAATGTGATTAATGATTTGGAATTGGATGAGGATGATGATGAAGTCGAAATTACGGGGTCTAATCCAACTTCTTCAAATCCCACCACCACTAAAAGAAAATTAAAATCAAAAGTTTGGGAATTTTTTACAAAAACTGAGGATAAATCTAAAGCAATTTGTAACATATGTAAACAAGATTTTTCTTATAAAGGTGGTGGAAATAACACACTTAAAAGGCAAGTCGTTAGCAAACATAGTCTTGCATGGGAGGCCGGTACCGCCGAAGCGGGAGGCCCAATACAATCCCAAATTTCTGCTTCTACTGGCACAATTTATGGAACTTTTCTTTATAACCAAAAAAAAATGAGGGAAGGCTTGGCAAGATTTGTCTGTGCATCTGATATGCCTTTTACTTTGGTTGAAGAAGAGTGTTTTACACTTTTTATTCAAACTTTTTTACAACCCGCCTACCAACCTATTACTAGAAATATCCTTAAAAGTGATATACAATCTGTTTTTCAACAAACCAAAAAAAAATTAATTGATGACTTTTCTACTTTTAATATGCAAATTGCATGCACTTCTGATTTATGGACGGGTTGTAATAAAACAGGATATATATATGTATAATGGCGCATTTTGTTGATGAAAATTGGAAAATGAATAAAAATATTATTGCTTTTCGCGCATTAGACTATCCTCATACTAGTGAAAATATCTATAATTATATAATTAACATTTTTCATGAGTATGATATTATGAAAAAAAATTATGAGCATTACTTTTGACAACGCTAGTGCTAATACAAGTGCTATTAATATGTTCATAGATCATCTACAACCAATCATGAATGGAAAATTATTCCATGGTCGTTGTGTATGTCATATCATTAATTTGATAATCGAAGATGGATTATCAAAAATTAATAATCAGATATCTAAAGTTAGAGAGGCAGTGGTCTATTGTGCTGCAACGCCTACTCGTGTACAAGCATTTCTTCATCTTTGTAAACAAAATCGTCTTAAACCTCGTAAATTGCAAACGGATATTAAAACTCGTTGGAGTTCTACTTATCTTATGATAGAATCTTGTAAAAAGTATAGTGGGATTATTACTCAATTTATTAATGTTAATTATCCATCACTCGGCTTGACTTCTCATGATTGGGATATGGCATTTGAATTTCATGGATTTTTAGAGGTGTTTTACAAGGCTACAAATAATCTTTCTGGTGTTTACTATTCCACTTCTTGTTTAGTTCTTATGGAATTACTTAATATGTCTCATGCATTTAATTTTTATAAACAAAAAAATTCTATTTTTATTGAGATTTGAAAGGATATGGAAAAAAAGTTTAAAAAATATTGGTCTGACCTTCCACTTATATTTTACTTATCTGCAATCTTGGATCCTAGACTCAATTTTGATGGTGTTTGTGAAGTGGTTAAACAAATATCTGAATTGTTGGAAGGGCCAGAAGGTGAGCCTGGTTTAGAAATAACTAATTCTGAAATGGAAAATACTTTGGAAACTTTATATCGTATTTACTATGAAAAATATGCAAATAAAGAAAGTACTATTTCTTCTTCTACTCCTACTGTTGAGTTAACCACGGGAGCATCAGGTAGTTCTTATGCGAGTAGGTTTCTGAATTGTCGAAAGAAACAAAAGGGTCCTACTCAATCATTTGTAAGTAGTTCTAACATCCTTGGTGAATTAAATAAGTATAGAGAAACCGAGTGGGACAACCGATTAACTCCCGAGGAAATGATAAATTTGGATCTTTTGACATGGTGGAAAGAACATGTAAGAGCTTTCCCTGTTCTTTCCATCATGGCTCGTGATTTACTAACTCCTCCAGCATCTACAGTTGCATCGGAGTCTGCTTTTAGTATAGGTGGAAGAGTGCTAGAGGAAAGGTGGAGCAGATTATCTCTTGATATGCTTGACTGCTTGATGTACTTGAAGGATTGGCAGGCTACGCAATATCGAACTCAAGACCGAAAAGATTATTTTGTAGAAGAATTCAAAAAATTGAAAGTTACGGGGAAGGAAATTGAAGAATGAAGAATTGAAGATCAACCATTCCCAAATAAATGTAATACTCCTGGCCCGCATGAGTCTAAACTGTGAACGGCTTAAAAAAAAAAATCAATTCCTTTAAGTGTAAACTGTGTAATCTTAACTTTTTATTTTATGAATTAATGCAATCTTTGGTTTTTAATAGAATAAATGTAAACTTTTTATTTTATGAATTAATGTAATGTTTAGTTTTTATTAGTAATCTTTAATTTTTATTGAATAAAATATAAATTTCTTAAGTAATCTTTATTTTTTATGCAATAATAATCAAGAGTAAAGTTTAATAACAAATGTAAATTACAATTTACATATGATATACTCATATACCTAAACTTTAACAACCAATTTTACAAAATAATAATAATCGTAAAGTTTATAAAATAATAACAATAAAGAGTATAGTTTACATAAACATAATAACAATAATAATAAAGAGTAAAGTACTAAAGTTTAATAATAAATGTAAATTTTACATATGATGTATTGATGTGAATTAATATAATGTTTAGTTTTTATTAGTAATCTTTAATTTTTATTGAATAATAAATAATTTTTTTAGGTAATCTTTATTTTTTTATAAATTAATAATAAAGAGTAAAATTTAATAACAAATATAAATTTACAATTTACATATGATATACAACTAAACTTTTCCAACTAATTTTTTCCCCCAAAATAATAATTCAAATTTCAAAACTCCCTTCCTAACACTCCCGGCCCGGATCGGCCCGGCCCGCCTAAAAGCCCGAACCTAAAGCCCGGCCCTAAAGCCCGTCCGGCCTGGCCCAAAGCCCAGCCCGTGTAGGCCCGGGCCACCGGTCCGGGGATGACACACTCCCCCTCCTCCTAAGCCCGGCCCGGCCCGGCCCGATTTCCAAATGAGCCTGGCCCGGCCCGGCCCGAAAGCTCGGTTGGGCCCTCTTTGACAGAGCCCGGCCCGGCCCGTTTGACACCTCTACATGACCTCCAGAGAAGCTATCAAGAGCGTAAAGAGAAAGGTCACAAGGCCGAGGAAGAAACGGCTAGGTCCAGTACTGACAACTTGATAGCAGATATGCGACGACAACTGGAGTTCATTGAACAAGGCCTTTGCCCAAGATGCAATGCTGATATCAAGAAAGAGGTCTCAAGCCCAAGTAAGAGGCCGAGAAGCCATGAACATCAGAAACCAAGCCCGAGAAGGTCTGTATAAGAGAGGTTTTCACTACCATGGCAAAGTCAGGCGAAGCCTGAGTGGCAGGCAAAACCTTCATTGGTTCAGCAAGTCGGCCTAGGTGAATCTGGCCGATTGGGGCCAAGAGGTTCCCGAACAATTCCAAAGCTTAAGATGCAGGCATCAACCTCTAACAGGAGCCCAAGGATGGTGTTACCACCCCGGGTAGAAGATGGGAAGTGGCATAGAGCTGAACATTCTAAATTCCCAGCACGGCCACAGTACATCAAGTCTCCAAAAAGGAAATATCAACGAATGAGACAGGCCGAACGAGAACGCCAGTACTGGAAGAATCGGGCTGGAAACCCTCCTAAACCCATAGTGCATACCGTGCCCGATGATCAAGAACTCTCAACTGGGGCGGAACCATTTTGTGACGGAGAGGCTGGGGCAATGCATATTTCCGCTGGGCACCCAAAGGAAAGATTTGGACGGGAAAAATCACAGGAGGGACGTATGTTAACATCGGACAAGATGAGTATGGAGTCCGATGGAGATCTGTTAGACTCAAGCACCTCGCCAATTCAATTCGGGACTATTCCGGTAAGCCTGTCATCTAACATGGTGTTTACATTGCCTATGTCTTTCATAGCCAAGCCAGACCTGCCAGCGGCCATGGAAGGGGATGTAGTGGAGGGCCTAACCAAGGACTCAGCCATGATAGAAGATGTTTTTTGGAACGGGGGAGAGATCGTCAAACCTAAAGTGGTGGAAGCCACAAGCAAAAATATGGATACCATTGACGGGCAGACCGATCGGCCTAAGATCACTATCTTGAGGCCGAAAGGACATCAGACTGAGGAAGGGTTAAAGACCGGACCAGTCAAAGTTATGTTCAAAAAACCAACATATCAGATGTCCCAGCATCTGAAGCCATTGTACGTGAAAGGACATATTGAGGGGGTCCCGATAAATAGAATCCTGGTTGATGGTGGGTCTACCATCAACATTATGCCTCATATAATGTTGAGAATCCTTCAGAAGTCCGAGTCAGAGCTAATTCCGATCGAAATGAACGTTCAAAGCTTCACGGGGGCACCTTCAAGAACCAAGGGTATCCTACCCCTTGAACTGACCGTTGGCAGTAAAACGGTCATGACTGATTTTTTCATTGTATAAACCTCAGTGGCCTGTAATGCATTACTCGGCCGAGATTGGATACACCCAAATTATTGCATTCCCTCCACACTCCATCAGTTGCTAATTTTCTGAAGAGGTGACGAGGTAGAAGTGGTTGGAGCAGATGCGAAGCCATTTGTAGCCCGTGTGCAAACGGCCGATGCAGTCTTGTATGAAGATGACATCGGGCCAGTCAAGTTACTGGGGTGCAACAAAATGGGAAGACCGAATACAGCGACCTTCCTTAAAGGAAATTTGTCAGACATTAAAGCGTATTACCGCAACCTCAGTCGGACAGAAGAATCAAGGCTGATTGAGATCATCGAACATGAAGATGTCCATGGAGACTCCGATAATTGAAGAACAGAAGCTACTGGACCTCAAGGCCAGCATGGCCAGATGGTGTGCATACCTGGCCGATAGAATATTGGAAATTGGCCCTGTTGACGGAATGATTAATCTGGTCGATTGTATCTACGAAGAGGAAACGCCAAGGGAGGAAGAGATTCAAATAGACAAATTGGAGACGGCCACAGTAAAGCTTGATGATTTAAAGGCCGATGTCCAAGACCCCCCTCTTGGAAGTCAACCTAGGCAAAGAAGGAGAGCACAAACCTACTAATGTAAGTCAGATGCTGGATCCGCAGTGTCAGGCCAAGTTGATTGCACTCTTGCACAAGTATAAAGATTGTTTTGCCTGGGAATATGACAAAATGCCAGGTTTATCTAGGGAACTGGTGGAAAACCGATTGCCAATTAAATCAGGGTTCAGACCGTTTAAGCAGCTACCTCGGCGAATGTCACCAGAGGTAACTCTGAAGGTGAAGGAAGAAATTGAAAGACTATTGGACGCTGGCTTTATTCGGATAGCCCGATATGTTGAATGGGTCTCGAATGTGGTCCCAGTAGTAAAGAAGAATGGGAAACTGAGGGTCTGTATTGACTTCAGAAACTTAAACTTAGCTACCCCAAAAGATGAGTATCCCATGCCCATGGCCGATCAGTTAATCGATTCGGCCACCAAACATAAAATTTTGTCCTTCATGGACGGGCACTCGGGATATAACCAGATCTACATCGCCGAAGAGGATGTCCCGAAGACTGTTTTTCGGTGCCCAGGTGCGATTGGAACCTTTGAGTGGGTTGTCATGCCTTTCGGTCTGAAGAACACTGGAGCTACCTATCAACGGGCAATGAATTCGATCTTCTATGATATGATTGGACAATTCATGGAGGTTTACATTGATGATGTGGTGGTGAGAGGTAACACCGATCACTTGAGGGATTTGGAAAAAGTATTTAAAAGAATCCCTCAAATGTGCTTTCGGCGTCACAGCAAGGAATTTCCTAGGTTTTCTAGTACATTAAAGAGGGATAGAGATTGACAAAAATAAGGCTCGGGCTATCCAGGCAGCAAAGCCACCAACTAATAAGAAAGAGCTTCAGAGATTGCTCGGACAGATCAATTTCCTAAGAAGATTTATATCAAATTGTGCAGGGAAGACCCAAGTATGAACCCCACTATTGAAGATCAAGGCCGATGAAGACTTCAAATAGGAAGACAACCATCAACAAGCCTTCGAGGGAATTAAATAATATTTGTCAACCCCCCCCCCCCCCCGTATTAATGCCACCCAAGAAGGGTAGGTACCTGAAATTGTATATATCGGCCTCTGACTGCTCTATAGGAAGTATGTTAGCTCAAGATAATGAACAAGGCAATGAACATGCCGTTTATTATTTAAGTAGAATTTTGACTCCAATCGAGCAACGCTATGCGCCGATTGAGAAGTTAGGCTTGGCATTGTATTTTTCCTCACAAAAGTTAAGAACATATATGCTGCCCATTTCTACTTACATAATATGTTAAACTGATGTGATAAAATATATGTTGTCAAGACCAATCATGAGAGGCCAAATTAGAAAATGGACCCTGGCCTTGATGGAATTTGCCATCCAATACCGATCACAGCAATCGGTCAAAGGCCAGGCCATAGCCAATTTCTTGGCCGATCACCCATATCCTACTGATTTGGGAGAGCTGCCTCTAACACCCAAAGTCCTGAGCATGTCCTTAGTCCCATGGTCGTTAATCTTTGATGATTCCAAAAACGCAGAGGGTGCTGGGGCAGGTGTGGTGATTGTATCACCCAAGTACAAGAAGACAAAAATGTCATTTCGACTCAATTTCAAATGCACTAATAATCAGGACGAATACGAAGCGCTTATCATCGGACTCGAGACACTCCTTGAAATGGGGGCATCGTTCGTGCACATAAAGGGAGACTCAGGGCTGGTGATCGGACAGATAGCTGGAGAATTTTAGATAAGAAGTTGGGAGCTCTGCGCATTCCACGCTGTGGCCACTCAACTCATGGAGGCATTTGATAACATTAGCGTGAGTATATTCCAAGAACCACAAATACCAAGGCCGATAAGCTGGAAAAAATAGGATCAGCCTCATCTTCTCGGAAGAACTTAGAAGACCAACTCATCACTGTTCATGTCCGATCATTACCATATGTTGCAAAGAGAGGTTGGTATGCTACCACCAATTCGGTCTTGATGGAGGATGACGATTGGAGAATCCCCATTATTGAATACCTAAATCACCCAAATATCAGGGTAGACCAAAGAGTTAGGTTATATGCTGTCCGATTCGTGATACTCGATGGAGAATTATTCAAGAAACCTATCGATGATGACGTGATCTTGAGGTGTTTAGGGAAGAAGTAGGCCATGCAGGTTATGGCCGAGGTACATGAAAGGATCTGTGGGGCACATTAGGCCGACACAAAGATGAAGTGGTTGCTGAGAAGATATAATTATTACTGGCCTGGTATGTTGAAAGATTGTATCAGTTATACTAAGGTATGTCAAGCTTGCCAGAATCATGGTCCGATCCAGCATGTGCCAGCTAAAGAGCTACAGCCCATAATCAAACTATGGCCGTTTAGAGGATGGGTGATGGATTTAATTGGCAAAGTCCTACCGCCATCATTGGGCCAGCACTGTTTCATCATAGTGGCTACAGACTACTTTACTAAGTGGGCTGAGGCCATACCTTATAGAACGGTGACTCAGGCCACCGTAATAAAATTCATTGAAGATCATATTATCCATAGGTTCGGCCTTCCAGAAACAATTACGACCGACCAAGGATCTGTGTTTATAGGGATGGAAACGTCGGCCTTTGCAGAAAGTAGGGGGATCAAAATTCTTAATTCTATGCCCTATTATGCACAGGCTAACGGACAGGCCGAGTCCACAAACAAGACCCTCAAGGGGATTATTGAGAAGATGATCGTTGAAAATCCTAGGGAATGGGACAAGCTCTTGCCCGAAGCTCTATGGGCCTATCGGACATCTAAAAGGTCAAGTACTAGGGTCACACCGTTCATGCTGACCTATGGGCATGACGCTATGTTACTTATGGAAGTTATAGTCCGATCGACCAAAAGAGCTTTACAGAATCAGCTTGAGCCTACTGAGTACACGGAGGCTATGATAGCTGAGTTAGAGGGGCTTGATGAAATGAGGCTCACGGCCTTAGACTCATTAAAAGTGTAAAAGCAACCGGTAGCCCGAGCTTATAACAAAAGGGTGAAAGAGAAGTCTTTTTGCATAGAGGATTTGGTATGGAAGGCCGTGCTACCTATCGGAGACAAGGATAACTGTCACGGTAAATGGTCGGTCAACTGGAAGGCCCGTTCATCGTCTATCAAGTTAAGAGAGGTGGTGCCTACACGCTACGTGATCTGGATGTAATAGCTCATGTCCGATTAATCAATGGTCAGTATTTAAAGTCCTATTATCCTACGTTGTGGGAGACCATTGGCCTTGACTATAAACCAAATCCTGGGTTGGAATATGATCAATTGATCAATTATGAACCTGAGCCCGAATGATTTAAAGAAAACATCATTTTGTATTAATAAAAGCTGAGCACAGCTTATTTATAAAGATGATGAAAAAAGAATTTTTTTTTTATACAAAGTGCAAAATGGGAGTTGGCCTCTAGGCCGACCCAAAGTTCCTAAGTTTAGCCCTCAAGTCCTCTAAAGTCTTGATAGCTCCAGACCGATCCCGTTTTGCTTTTTCAAGTTTTTGGGCCCATGCTCGGGATATCGGGACACTGGTTTGCAGTTGATCACTGCACTTTTGGGCATCGCCACCAAGATTGGATAGCACTTCATTAGTTTTCCCCAGGGCGGCGTTATTGGTGGCGACCTCGGCCTCACACTGGGCGAGTTGAGCTTTAAGTGCAGCAATACGGTTTTGCAGCCAGGAGTCTCTTGCTAGCACCTGAGCCCGAGAGGCCTTCCCTGCTTCAAATTTAGCCTTGGCCCCCTCTAGAAACTTCAATGCCTTTTGTCGAGAGACCAAGTGAAGCTCTGCATTAGCCTGAATCTTCAAGGCCGATCGATCTAGGAGACGGCAACTGGGGAGTCTTTCTTGTATCTCGCTGAGTAAGGATAGCTTCCCGTCAGATAGAGAAGGATCGGCCATGATTGTGTTCAAAGCTGCTTCAACGTCAGCAGCAGCAGGAAGGTTAGAGAGGTCCTGATCAGCAAGCCTGAAGAGTAGGTCTTTTGCTTGTTGAAGGCATGAAGGTGAGACCACCTCGGGCTCTAGTGGACCAAGTTCAAAAACTCCTAGGTCCAGGCCTGAGAAGAAATCGTTAAAGGGAATGTGTGGCTCTGAACCCATGGGAACGGCCTGTTCAAAAGAATATCAGTCAGAAGTTGTTTCTAAGAGTTTATTAACGAAGTAAGGTAAACAGACTACAATACCTAGGCATGAGAATCAAGCGAGGCCGAGATCTCTTCACGAACATCGGCCTCACTTGGTTGAGAAGTTGTTGGTTGAGAGGAAGACTGAACCAGCCCAGAAGAAGAAGAAGGAGCATTGCCGATTTCTACACCTGGACTGGTAGAGGCTGCTATAGCCTATAAAACTTGAGTCCCCAGGACCAAGCAGAGGACTCCGCGTCATCTCGAAAATAGCACCCACACTGCATTTGAAGCATTCAAGGCATTCAAAGCACTCAAGTCTTTATGTTTTTCAGCATATTGCAAATAGGTCTGCCCTATTTTGTTATTTCTTTTTGATTCTTTTGGATAATCAGTTTGCCCTGGTTTGTTCTTTAGATCTGTTTATTTTTTCCAAACACTTATTAAAATCTTCGTTTTATTAATCCGTTTGTGATTGTTTACCTATTAAACTCGACACTGTTTAGCTTGTGCGCTTCAGTACTGTTAAAGAATTTACGATGAGGGTACTTTCCTACTCACTACACACAATCACTCTGGTTAGAAGTCAGGTTCATAAAGCCTTGTGTATCACTCACACAAGCGGTTAGGAAATTAGTTTGCACGCACACACACACACACACACACACACACACACACACACACACACACACACACACACCGAGCCTGTTTGGTTCTGGCACGCCCGCGCAAATTACAGCAAACAGAAAGTGTTTATAACTCAAAGTTCTACCATTATAATTTTTGTTTTAAGGTAGTTTCATGTTTTGGGTGGTTTGATCAAGGGTTTTGTGGAACAACCATAATCTGCCCAGAGCTTCAGAACAGTAACACTCTTTTGAAATAAGTAAATCAGAACCTTAATCAAGCACTTTTGACCCAAAATAAAATTTTCTAAGTAGGTTAATGTGTTAGGAAGCTACCCTAAAAAGAACAAAGCATTTCTGATTTTTTTTGCTATTTTTAGAAAATCGTGCAAGAACTCTGGACAGAGGGTTGTAGAATCCTGAGTGATGTCTGGTTTTTGTCCAATTCCCTGAGATCTAACCGTTGAAACTTTGATTTCTTTTTTGGGTTAAAAACTACACAGAGGCATCTTGTGTCCAAAATTCACCAAGATCAGACCATGGGAACCATGCTTTTTATTTCTTTGAAGTTCTGATCTGCTCTCAGCAATTTCCAGAATTTTGTAACAATTTTGATCAATCTTATAAATAATGGCTTAGATGATATATTTTCATGAGTTAAGGTTTAAACCATGTTTCAATAATGGTTAGTTAAGCTTGAATTTAAAGTTTAAGTGACCTAAACCAATAAATACTTCATGATTTCTTCTCGTTTATGTTTACATCCATCCGTGTGACTTGACATTCATAATTAGGATTCGTTTGCTTTAGGTTAATTACATTTGATAGGTTTAGGTTAGAGGCCTAGGATCATTATTCAATTTTACGTGCTATATATCATGTGGACTAACCCTTGTTTTGTAGCGCTGATGAGGTATGACTTTCCGACTCTCCCCTAGCTTAACCTTCCTTTGATTTTATCGATTTTATGACCTCATGCGCGACACATTAGAATTATGATCTTGCCTTATGTGAATACATGTGATTAGAGACTCTTTTCTAGGATTTTCTTTCATTTGTATGCATTGTATGTTTAATATCGCGGCTGGATGCTGGGTAAGTTCTCTTGTTCCCTATTGCATATCATGTTGCTTGCTACTTGAATTATGTGGTTTTTGAATGATATTTTATCACTTGCAATCTTACACCATTTAGACCTGCTTTTGTAATGTATATTTACACATATGTATTAGTTGAGGGCACATTTGAATTAATAATTCGATTACGAGGATGTTAAGTAGAGGCCTATCGCGAGATAGGATGAGAAGGGGTGTTTTAGTCCGATGGACTCCTTCCATAATCCCCGGACCCAGTTAATCTTTGGTTTCGCAAAAAGATCAGTTGCTTTAAAATAGGTTTCTTAATTTCCCCTTTAAAAATTAAGTGGCGACTCATTTGTTTTGAATTTGAAATTTTAAAAGAATTTTAAAAGAAAAGCTGTGGGTAAAGGAGAAAGATTGCGATATCCACAATCTGGCGACTCTGCTGGGGATCGAACCCAGAATCTCTATATGGTAAGGCGTATATGGTCCTAACAAACAAATAGGACTCAAAAAGGGCTGGCCTAGGATAAATCAACCGGTCAGACTGGTCTATCAAAAGAAGATGACCTCCCATTCCAAGAATAAAAAAGAACCTATGGAAAAAGAAATCCCACTCCCACACGAAGCTTACAGGATTCCTATTCTCCAGTCTTGCTTGAGAAAGACAGAAAAAGGGAAAAAAAAGAAGATAGTAAGGAATAGAGAACGGGAAAAGTAAGGACTTATAGAGAGGAGTAGGCAGAAGGGAGCTCGAGAAGATGGGTCAGGAACTTATTCTATAGCACTGCTCGATAAATTCTTTCCTAGATAGTAGAAGTAATAAAAATGCCCAAATATCTCTTATATCGAGTGTACGAATGGTCTAGATGATCCCAAATCTAATGACCTAGAATTCTTTCTGCCAAAATGCCCGACAGCTAGCACCTCGGGTAGCCTAAGAGACGCTTTGAAAAATGTGCATATTTATTACGACTTGATAGTTTGGTTAGCTCGTGATGGTCTGGTTACCCTAGAACCGACTTGGTTGGACTCTGACTAGACCAACCCCATATGACACATGGTAGGTCAGACCCTGAGCTCCCGGTCTGACCAGAGTAAGATGGCAACTCGGGTAACCAAAGCAGTCGATCCAATCCCGAGCAGTTATCCCGACCTATACCAATTTCCAAGCCTCATTTGACAAACCACTAATTTAGCCTTGGAAATGTGGGACAACTGATGCATACAAAAATATTCAACCAATAAATGCAAGACCTGGTGGCCACATCAAGTAGCACCCGATCAGGAGGCGCAGCTATCCTGACCAGACCACCGACTTGGCCTACGAGTCGGGAACATCGCCTCGGCTCGATTCCTCGTAGGATAGCTTAGGCCAGTTAAGAGATGCAATTTAAGATTTTCCAGAAGTTTTCTCAATCAACCAGAAGAATAATGGCATATAAAGATTGTTTCCTAATCGCATTAGGAAACTTGCATGGATTATGTTAATCAAACTCAATCAGATTATGTTACCTTATCTGTGTAGTTTCCATGTACAGGAATGTCTCTTGTATATGTAAAAGTGACCCCTCCCTCCCTATAGAGGGGATCTAACTATTTATGCAACAGATAGATTATATACAACCCGACCGACCTCTGGTAGTGCCAATCCATAGTTAGTTCACCAAGGGTCCCCGGTCACCTTCCAATATAGTAAAAGTACTCCAGCACACCACGTGGATGTAGGTCTTTTCATTCATAGGGTCGAACCACATCCAAATCTTCTCTTATTTTCTTTCTCTTATGTTATACCAAAATTTGGCATCATTATATATATTAATGTGCATCAGTGTATGATGTTTTGATGTATATATTTATATAATTATATATATACTAATATACAAAATGGGTATGGTTGGTCTTTCAGAAAAGAAACAAGAAATAGGGTGTGATTAGAGTGTAAAGATATAATTGAAAAACAAAAAAAGTTACACTTTCTTGTTATCCCACATCAATAAGAAGTAAGGGTGTGATTCGGTTCGGTTCAGTGGTTTTTGGCAAAACCGATCAATTTTGGTTTGGTTCGATTCAGAGTGTGTAAAATTTTGGTTTGGTTTCGATTTTACACTGCACTAATTAAATGAAAACTGACTGAATCGATCGGTTCAGTTTGGTGTGTTAGTTTACTTTGGTTTTCTTTCACCCCTAATAAGAAGTGAGATATTATAGTAGAGGTTTGTGTGTAAATACAAGCGGTGGGCGTTGTCAAGTTTCAAAGTCTAAGCCTTCCTTGCCCTTGGTTACTTTGCTAGACCATGAGCTTAAGCCATTATATGAGCTTGAGCCGAGCTCAAAATCGAGCTTGAGCTTGATCTCGGGCTAAAGCTTGATTCAGTAAGTGTAATTGAGCTGAGCTCAAGCTGGCTCATTTAAATACTATGTAAGCTCAAGTCGAGCTTGAACAAGTAGTGAAGCATTCGAGTCAAGCCTTGAAAGCTCGGCTCAATATGCACCCCTATCTATACCCTTGACTTTACTAGCTTCATGTTGTTTTATGCTATCCTTTGCTTTCACTTTGCATTTCTTACCCTGATGCTGATTTGTTTGACACTTTGCACACTGACACATAGGAGTCAATTACATGGATAACAAAATGGAAATTTTTTACGATACCCTTTTCTCAACAATATCTTTTGACTTTGATGTTTCAATTTTAAGGGATTTGCATGTTTGAAATGAAATTCATCTTATAGCAAGATATTGTATTAACTTTGCAGCAAAACTTGAAGTTTTGAAAATTTTCCATGTAATGTTTCAGTCTTAGCATTAGACTCACATCTTTATAGATTGCTTTAAAATTTTCAATTTAATATCAAGAATTACCATATCTTTTACTTAAGTGCTTAATTCTGATAGCCAAGTGATCCATAGAGAATAGGTAGCAGGGTATGGGCTAACGACAATTTGCCCCTAGTTGATAGGGATGAATGAAAGTTTGGGAAAACACAGTTTGCCCTTAGTATAGCAATGATATCTTTTGAGGTTCTGGGCAAAATGGAAGGTTTGCCCCTAGTTTACAAGATTCAAGGGTCCGAGAGCCTGGAATGCTCACCTACTTATCCCCAATTGGGAATTAGGTCCAAAGTAGTTCGGTCTAGGCTTGACAGAAGGTATTTCAGGTATAGTTGATTATTTCAAGAGCATTGACCAAACCGAGTAGATTGCCTAAGTATCCCCAAGTGAGAATTAGATCAAGCATAATTCTTCAAAGGTGGGAGGTTTTGAAAGAAAGGTTTGGAATAAATGTATTCAAGCATAATATTTGTTGAGACGATCGATATTGATGGGCTGACTGAGCTGCTCCTCCATCCAAATCCATCAGGTATGCTGCTCCTCGAGAGAGAAGTTTCTTGATGATGTATGGACCAACCCAATTTGGTTTGAATTTTCCTCTAGGATCATAAACAGGTTCTTTTAATTCCTTAAGCACAAGGTTTCCCTCCTCAAGTTTTCCTGGGCAAACATTCTTATTGAATGCTCGGGCTATTCTTCTTTGATAAACTTGCACATGGTCAATTGTAATTACCCTCTTCTCATTAAGTAGCATCAGCTCTTCATATCTACTTTTTAGCCAATCAAATTTTGGTATCACATATATAGCCATAATTATTAGCGATGGTAGTTCTAATTCAACTAGAAGTACTGCTTCTATTCTATAAGCCAAGGAATAAAGAGGTGCTCGTGTAGAGGTTCTGATGGACGTTCTGTATCCCTATAGAGTATATGGTAACTTCATGTATCAATCTTGGTGAGTATCAGTCATCTTTCTCAAAATCATATTCAAATTCTTATTAGCTGCTTCAACTGCCCCAACATAACGGTGATTGGCAAGGTCTTCCGTATAGAGCTTCAAACGACGCCATCCCGATGCTGGTATGGTAACTATTGCTATAGGCAAACTCGATCAACGATAAATGCATCTCCCAAGAACTCTTTCATCACTTGATTAACTCGTCCAGTCCGTCTATCGGTCTGTAGATGGAAGGCTGAACTCAAGTTCAATGTGGTTCACATCGCTGTTTGGAGACTCTTCCATAATTTTATAGTAAAGTGTGAATCTCGATTTGACACTATAGAAACAGGTACACCGTGTAATGGTACCACGTGTTGGATATACATCCAACTCAAATGTTCTACTGGATACGTCATATTGTAGGCGATAAAATGAGTCGTCTTCGTAAGTCGATCCATAATTGCCCAAATTGTATCGTGGTTTTGCTATGACTTTGGCAATCCTACCACAAAATCCATGGTAATATGTTCCCATTTCCATTGGGGAATTGGTGACGGCTGTAGAAGTCCAGGTGGTTTCTGATGTTTTACCTTTACTTGTTTATAAGTAAGACACTGAGATACATACTTAGCTACTTCTTGCTTCACTCATTTCCACCAGAAATTTCTTTTTAAGTCCTTGTACATCTTCGTACCTCTAGGATGTATAGTCATCTATGACTTAAGTGCTTCATCCAATATTTCCTTTCGGAGATTTTCTTTGTCAGGTACACAGAGTCTACCTTTACATCGTAAGGTTTCGTCTGTACCAATACTCCAGACCTCTGGTTCTTTGGCTAACATCTTGGTGAACCATAACTTCAAATTTTCCATTGTCTGTTGAGCTTCTAGGATACAGCTAATTAAAGTTGGTTGTAACATCAGACATCCAAAATGTTGTCCTTCTATTGGTTCAACTGGTAAAAACTCAAATTCAGCCAACACTTCCAATGCTTGCCATTCTCGAATTAGCAATGCAACAATCAATAATCGAGGTTTACGACTCAAAGCGTCTGCTACGAAATTTGCTTTACCCGGATGGTATTATAATGAAAAGTCATAACACTTGAGTAACTCCATCCATCTTCGTTGTTGCATGTTCAACTCCTTCTGAGAGGACAAATACTTCAAGCACTTATGATTGGAAAACAGATCAAACCTTTCTCCATAGAGATAGTGTCTCCAAATCTTTAATGCAAACACCATTACTGCTGATTCCAGATCATGCGTAGGATAGTTCTTCTCATGTACCTTCAATTTTCTTGATCCATATGCAATAACATTCCCGTCTTGCATAAGAACACAACCAAGTCCTTGGTTCTACACATTACTATAAATTATATACCTTTCTCCACTCATAGGTATTGCGAGTACTGGTGCAGAAGTCAAACTTTGCTTTTAACTCTTGAAATGCACCCTCAAGCTTATTTGTCCATTCGTACTTTATCTCCTTCTTTGTCAAATTCGTCAAAGGTCCTGCTAACTTGGAAAATTAGTCAACAAAACTTTGATAATATCCAGCTAGGCCGAGAAAACTTCTGACCTCTGTCGCATTGATTGGTCTATTCCAGCATAAGACTGTATGAATTTTGGATGAGTCCATAGAGATACCATCCTGAGATATAACATGTCCCAAGAACTTGACCTCTTATAGCCAAAATTCGCACTTGCTAAATTTTGCATACAATTTGCTACCTCGAAATGTTTGTAAAGTAATCTGTAAATGTTTTTTGTGATCCTCTTTCATCTTTGAGTAGATCAATATGTCGTCGATGAATACTATAATGAATTTATCCAGATATGGTTTGAATACTCTATTCATTAAGTCCATTAATACTGCTGGCACATTTGTCAATCCAAAAGGCATAAGTAGAAACTCATTATGCATGTATCTCACCTAAATACAGTATTCGACACATCCTCCGGTCAAATTAACAACTAGTGATATCCAGTTTGTAGATCAATTTTGGAAAAGATCCTTAATCCTTGCAACCGATCGAATAGGTCATCTGTCCAAGGAAGTAGATATCGGGTCTTGATTGTAACCTTGTTCAATTCCCTATAGTCTATGCAGAATCAAAGTGTTCTGTCTTTCTTCTTTACAAATAGAACTGGTGCTCCCCAAGGTGACGTACTCGGACGAACGAATCCCAATCTTCAAGTTCCTGAACTTGCTTCTGTAATTCCAACATCTCAGTTAGCGCCATTTTATATAGAGTCTTAGATATCGGCAATGTACCAGGTACTATCTCCACACAAAGCCTATTTCTCTCTTTGGTGGAAGTCCTTTAATATCTTGGAATACATCTACAAAATCTCGAACAGTAGGAATCTGGTCCATAGTGAGTTTCGTGTTCGTATTCCCGATTGTAGCCAAATAACTTATAAGAAACATGTCGCTTGTCGGCTGGCACTAAAATCTGATCGTCTGACATCTGGGTATCAGAAATACAATCGTCCTAGTAGGGCAATCTAGGTTGGCACCATATTTAGTCAACCAATCCATTCCTAGGATAATGTCAAATTCTGACATTGATAGAACTACTAAGTCCACTGGAAGAATCCTATCTCCCAAGGTAAAAGGATAATTTTTACATACTTTACCCAACTTAATAGTCACTCCTAATGGTGACACCACATTAAGTGCTGGCTCAAGTTTCTAGGGTTCTAAACCCAACTGACGCACAATCTTAACAATGATAAATGAACGTGCAGCTCCAGTATCGAATCAAGCTTTAACTGGACTATGAAAGAGTACAAGCGTACCTTCCAAATGTCTGCTCATCAGCATTAAAGCCTACTTCTACTGGGATGATAGCATTTATCCTTATCTGATCTAGGGGTCCTTGGATTCCTTGAACTGGTGTCCTATAGTATCCTCCTCGTGGTGCACGGAAATCTCTGCTTAAACGTCCCGACTTCTTGTAATTTTGGCAGATAGCATCCATTTGGCGATTACCTCTGGGGGCTGCAGAACTTGGCAATGTGCCCTGGCTTTTCATAATTAAAACATCCTTTGTTATTACTTGGCAGAGCTGTTAGCAATGCCTAAGGTTGTGGTCCCTGTGGGTGATATGGCTGGGGTTGAGAATAACCTTGCTGAGTCTTCCTAGTTCCCTCCCAACTTCTCTTGTTCCCTTGAAAATTACATTGAGGTCTCCAACCCTGGGTATTCCTTGGTGGTTGGTTTTAGAAACTTTGCTGTTGAAAACCTCTTGACGATTGAGGTCGATTTATCTGTGGTCGATGTGCTGGATAAGCATCCTTTTCCAACCCTGTAGCAAATCTGACGATCCCCTCAAACGACTAGTTTAGATGACCAACCATCATATGTCTGAGGTGGGGGTTCAATCCTTGGTGAAATCTCTTCACCTTCTTCTATGGGGTGTCTATCATATGTTGAGCGAATTGAGACAATCGCTCAAATTGGGTAGTATATTCACATACAGTCCATCCTCCTTGAACCAGATTGAGAAAGTTCCTCTCTTGTTGATCCCCCTCATCTTCTGGGGAAGTATTTCTCTAAAATCTTCCTTTGAACGTTTCCCAAGGCATCGCTCTTGCAGCTTTCATCCCTATAGTGGCTCACTCAGCTTCCCACCAATCTGCGGCAGCATAGGTGAGCTGGAACGTAGCAAGACAACGATTATCCTATTCACTGCATTATAATGCTTCAAAAATCAACTCCATCTCTCTTATCCACTATTCAGCTTTCCATGGTTCTGTTAATCCATCAAACTTTTCAGGACATAAACCACAAAAATTTACTAGCAGCTTGTCTCCAATTTGTCTTTGCTGAAACGGTGCAACTGGGGGTTGAACAGGTCGTTGATTTTAGCATGGTTGTAGGTATCACCTACATGTTCTATCCTCTGCATAAATGCTTCAAAAACTCCGGATGGGTCCATCTATCTGGAATATGCACTTGATGATTTCTCAAGGGTCCTACCATAGTGTGCTAGAGAGGTGCACCTACAAAAGAACTATCGATAAGTTAAAAGTCTTCTCGTAGAAACGAAATCAAGATAGAGCTATAAACTTCAATACGAACTAACAGTTCTACTCAACTGCATATAACAATCTAAATATACCATCAATATATCAAAAGTACTGCTCGTATATACATATCAAAAGATATATTCCATAGTACACAATAGTCAAACTGTGCACCACATAGGACATAAGCTAAAACAGTACTAAAGTCATCTATTTACAATACTACTCTACTGGTAATATCTTTACAAAGCTATGGTTAAATAGCTATCTCTCAAGCTCCAAAAACTCATGTAGACGACATGTCCTGATATAAAACTAACAAAAACCAAACCCTGCAGATCCTGACTCAAAAATCGTCAATGTCTGATTCTGCTGGTGGTGCCTCATCCCCTAAAACGATATCCATCTTCTCAAAGGGAACGTCCTCAACTAGTGCGACAAGATCTCTGACTACCACTCCAATATCCCAATCCTCAACTATATCATTTGCCATCATGTCTTGATTAGCGACTGTAGACACCCCATTTTGTCGGCTATTAGATTTAGGAGACCCATAGCTTGGTGGTTCACAATGATCGAAAAGACTCAAAAAGACTCTTGGAAGTTAGTTCTATTTCTCAAAATGCTCAAAATGACCAAAATGCCCCTGAAAGCCCGAAAACTCCCAGATTTGGACCAAAAGTTTTGGAAACATGCTATGTCGTAAGAAAAGTAAGAAAATGAGTTTTTAAGCAAAATCAGATAAAATCATCAGCTCCCAAAGACCCCCGGAAGTCCCGGAAGTTCCCGAAAAGTCCCCGTTGACCGGTTTGACCAAGGTTTGACCAGGTTTGACCAAGTTTGACCAAAATTGTCCAAATTCACCGGGATCATTCTAGATCATGTGGAAAGTATTAAAATGAGTTTTAAAAGAAAATCGAGCGAAAACGTCAGCTCTTGAGGGCTCCCAAAGGTTTCCAGAACTTCTCGGGAATCCCCGGTTTGACCGGTTTGACCAAAATTTGACTTTAGAATCGAAGCACCGTAACAATTTTTAAATATTTTTTATGGATACTAGAGGTCAATAGATTTCCAACGGTATATCGCACATAATATTTGGATTTAAAACGAGTTTATTGTGAATTTCCGAAGGCAAAAAAGGCGATCAAATCGGCTTTTATCGCAAATACCGCAAAACTTTTCAAAGTGACCTATCCCCAAATTATTTTTTTATATAAAATAGACTCCATTACCTTTCCAACGGTATATCACAACCTCAATTTTGAGTTCGTCTGCATTTTCTGTGAATTTCGGACAAAATAGGGCCTTTTCGCGAATACTGGAACCTCTGGGGTCCTAAACAGCATTATCTGGACGAAGGAGCAGTGCCGCCGCGGCACTGGCCCACTGCCACCGCGGCACAGACCCAGTGCCGCCGCAGCACTCTTCCCCAGAACAGTCCATTTTTGTAATTTTGATTGGGGGTCCAATTTGATTAATTAGAAATCAAAACGACGTAGTTTTGGTTCCCAGCTTATTTTGGACCATAGGAGACCTTTTTATACTTTTTAAAACCCCATTTATCACCCCTCATTTGCCTATAAAAGAAGCCATTTACTTCCATTTAGAGGGGAGACATGGAAGCTTAGAGAGAGTTTAGGAAGAAACTCTAGAGAAATATAGAGAGAAAGAGAATAAGTAGTCTTCTTCTTCTATTTTCTCCACAAAAGTGAGTTTTCTTTTTTACTTGAGTTTTCTATCAAAACTTCAATCATCCAAACATTTCTTTCACCACCATTCTTGAGTATTCATGAGATAGGAAGCTACTTCCATGTCCAAATGTCACCATGTATGAGTCAAACACCAAGCTACAAGTCCAATATCTCAATGATTATCAACTATTGATTGCTATTTGAATGCTTGTTTACTTTGATGTTCATCTCTCTCTTAACCTCATTTCTTTTTTACTTTTCTTTGATTATTTAGTTGTTCATCATCATCTAGATGACATGTTGTTTGAGGAGAGTGAATCCTTATGGATAGTAGCTCTTAACCTCAAAGACATGTTTGATGGATGATGATTCTACCTTCAATACATTCATATGTATTCTTGAAGTCATATTCTCAAACAAAACTATGTTTGTGCAAATAACATTGGGAGTTCTTTGATGATTCAAGGTTCGATGAGGTTCTAAGTGGTCACATGGTCATCTCAAGAGTTTAAGTTCATTCTTTGAACATCTATTTCAAAACCCCCAATCAAGAACTCAAACTCTATTTCAAAACCCAAATCCATTTTCTTCAAGAATGATCCAAAACAGTGAGCTGTTCAGATTCAAAGATTTGTTTTGAATTAAATACTTGAGTTATGATGATGAAACCACTTGGAAAATCTTCCTAAGACATCATAATTTGTCTCTAATTTTTTCCATCAATTATAGAGATGTAAAAGTATTATTTTCGGATTTAAGAAGTTCATAATCATAATCTGCCTTTGTTCTCACAGAATGTTTACCTGACTTCTTGCACTTATTCTGGATGTTTTCGACACTGTACATATATCTTTTCTTTTCTTTTTTTTTTTTTTTTTTATGAAACTTGGGTGTCTTAGGAAACCTTTGGTATATAATGGATCATCATAAACCATTTCTTTGATTTATGAAAAATCATACAAAATCAGTCAACAATGCAGCTTTTATTTCTGAGTCATGTGTACATTCTGATTTATTTCTTTTAATCTGTGATAGCTATTGAGGTTTGGATTTTTGTGTTGTTTTCTAGACACAATAAGGATGATCTCTGATTTTTCTCACATTTTCCTAGGCATGTTTGACCTCCCATTATAATGTTACAAAGTAATGCATACAGTCTGTCCACTATTCACAGCATTTCACTTTTTGACTTTCACACTTTGATGCAACACTCTCTTGTATCTGGATGAACCCATATCCCATGCACATGTTCTTTACCACTTTTAGCATGCTATATCATATCATGTATCATCTATCCTCTCATGTATCATACTCCCATAGATTCTTGAGTTTGGTTTCCAAATATAACCATGTTTTGCAAATACTTGGGAAGTTCTTGAAATGAGTTAGGAATTGATATTCCAAGTGGTTAGAATATTCATCCAAGTTCTGGAAGTATACTTTCAAAACCCCAATTTCAAAATCCCCCTCTTAAACCCCTCATTTTGATTTCAAGAAATAAACCTTGTTTTTCTCAAAACCCTCAAAACAGTGAGTCATTTAACTTCAAGGAATTATTTTGAGTTCAATACTCAATGTATGAATTCAAGACCACTTGGAAAGTCTTTCTAACTCATTATAGAACATCCATGATTTTTGGCTTGACTTGGAAGCACTTGAAAGTGGTCCATTTGGACCCAAACATTCCTTCCAGACATTCTGCCTCTGCTGTCACAGCAGCTTGGTTGACTTCCAACTTCATTTTTAGAAAATATTTCCAAAAGGGGTGGTCCTAACTTATTTTCCCTTAAACTTCAATGTCTTAGGGAACTGTCTGTATAAAATGGGCCTCTAGATCATTTGTTTTCATTTTCTAAGATTTTCTAACATTTCAGTCGACAGTACGGACTCTGTTTCTGAGTGACCTCTATTGTTTATATGATTTCTCTCAATCTGTGATAGTTATTAAGGATTGGATTTTTGGGTTGTGTTCTAGACACAATAAGGAAGATCGTCAAAAAAATCATGCATTGAAAACATTTCTAACCCCTCTTTTCAATTTCCAAAAGATTATGTTACTGTTCTGTCCACTATTCACAGTAAGCACATTTTAACTTTCATCCTTTGATCTAATGCCTATATATGCATTCCAAATTAGCTCATGTCTTAGGAAGTAGTTCATACTACATTTGTAAATTTCTCATAATGATTCCATTCATTCATTCATACATATATTAGACTTCTAAGTCATTATCGAAATCCATGAACACAAAGCACACTACAACCTTTACACATTATAGATACATACATTGTATTCATGCAAAGATTTGGAGCTTTTATGAGTCCTAATCTAAGAAGATTATAAGGAATGATCATGATCACACATTCATGCTTCCCCTTGATCTAATCATCCTTTCTCATCCATCCCGGGGATTGAGAGATCTTCTCTTCTCAAAGAATAACATGCATCATTCTAGCTTGCTAAGCATCTTTGTTTTCTTTGATTTATTTGTTTCAAGAACAATTCATGCCCCCCTTAGATTAGAAAAATTGATTAATTGATATATAATTAGACGATTTTTCCTAGGTTTATTTGTGTGATCTTTCACTTTTGCATTGTATGATATTTGGCTAAGATCTTATGAATGATATCTTATCTTTTGATCTTCCATTTCAAGATTCTTATGTAATATAATATACTATCATAATAGTAATTGCCGAACCACACATAGTATAAGATGATAATTTGGATGCTAATTGAGGCCCGTCGAGAGACGGGGCAAGTTGAAGGTGTTTTAGTCGTGACAAAGGCTCCTTCCTCTCTCGTACCAAAACCCCGAGCCAAGTTCTTTGGTTATGAAGGGCCGGTGCCCTTTATCCGTTTGGGTGAGTCAAAATTAGGTTTCTTGGTTCCTTAAAGACCAAGTGGCGACTCTGTATCTGTTTTCGAAAGACCTTCTTTTCTTCGAAATCAACCTCTTGTTTTCTTTCAAATCCATTTCAAAATAAAGGAAAATCAATTCCGAAACCCCAGAAACAAACAGGAAAAACCGGGAGTGGACGACGGATTCCGCGTGTCCATAGCGACGTTGACAACCACAGTAGCAAATTCATCAGCTATGTCCAATGCCCCTACTAATGCAGCCTCTCCCATAGCAAATCCAACTGGATGAGCGACAATCTCAGCTATCCATCCTACTGCTATATCATCCATGGTTGCCATATGCATTATAGGTCTGGCTGGTAATTGAAGAATAACGGGTACCTCCGGCATAACTATCTCCTCGTTAGGAACATCCTCCTCTACTACCTCCATGAACACGTCTCACTCTACTGGGTCCTCTAGCTCAAACTCTGGCTCTAGTTCTGCATCTGGAACATACTCTGGCTCCTCCGGGTCACCCTCGGGCTCATCATCATGTCATCGTCTACAAGATCTTCCTCTGTTGGGTCCTCATCGTCCATTGACTCCACCTCTCCATCCCCATCGATATCCTCATCAGGATGCTCATCCTCTAGCTCTTGGTCCTCACCCTAAATCGACTCAGGCTCTAGTACTGGTATGTTAGGTACCGATGATGGTGGGTCTATCGGTGCTGGTGCAGCTGCAGTCTCTGGTGGAATAGGCCTGCTATAATAGCTAGCAACTCAATCTCATCTATCTTCGGCTTACTTTGAATCAATCTAGCTATCTCATGGTTTATGGCTGCTTGGGTCATAGCATCGTGGTATGCATTTATACATATCTCTGTTGGGTGTGTCGTGCCCACAACGTAGAGAAAAGTCCACATCCTCTCCTCCAAAAAACAACTAGCTGTCTGGCGAATGTGGCTCTAGTATATCTCTGGTATGGCTTGCTCTACTATATCGCCATAAATAATATGTCCGCTAAAAGAATCATCGACAAATAGGTAGAAATCGAGATCCATGTTAACATACAAAGGAAACTATCTATCGTCAGAAGGACGAAATTATCTTATCATATCTCATCTCAAGGAATCTTAAAATACTAGAACTGGATGGTATGGGACCGATAGTGAACGAAAGTATCACAACCTAGAGCTTTGATACCAAAAAACCTGTCACGTCCCAGAGCAACAAAAATAGAGAAAAATAATTTTCCTTTTTGGGTCCAAAGAAATGATAAGTGAAAGTCACTAATCATCCACACCACACAGTACTAGTCCACAAGATAATCGGAAACAGTAACATAATCAACTGGATATGAACGCAGTTTACTATTACAAACATCAGAGTGGTCCTTAGGATCACAATAGGTCTGGAGACAACATACGCCCAAGTACCCGTTAAACTAATAAAGTTCGACAAAACAATAGAGACATAAACACTAGATATAACTATCTTCAGATCTTCAGCTGGTGTAAGGGTAATCGTCAGCATAACAGTCTTCTCTAGCATGATCGGCATCAGTGGGGCCATCCTCTGCATATCTCCCTTCAGGGTAGTAGCCGTCGTCATATGCTGCATTACCTGTATTATTATGGATAAGGTAGTCTGGACGAGGAATGTCCAGGCATAAATGCCATCAGCTTACTTCAGCTGAGTGAATAGAAACTCCCACAATATCATAGGCATAAAGTCTTTTCCAGTTATGCAAGATATAAGTAGTAATACTAATAATATATTTTCCTCTTTTATTCAGACACATCATTAACTGATTCTCATCGTCTTCCAACTCTAAGACTGACTGTACCAATCCCAACTGACTGTACCAAACTGATTATATCATCACGACATACTAGTGTTCTTGTTCATTGATTTTAAGAACTCTTGCGAACACTATAGATCGTTCTCATATAATGACTAGGCTATGGACGTACCCATACTCTTGTTCACCGCTTTTAAGAACTCTTACTGTTCACCGCTTTTAAGAACACTTGCGAGTATGGTACATACATAGCTCTGGCAAATCTAATTATGGGGGTGCCACTACTACTCTTGTTCACCGATTTTAAGAAATCTTACTATTCACCGCTTTTAAGAACGCTTGCGAGTACTATGCACCCATAGTTCCCACAATCTTGGTTAAATCCTTTATATACATTCACCAGATTTAACCTGAACGAATCATCAGCTCGACAAAACACAACCTTGAAAGTAATTAGTAACCCACTGACTCAGTCACCATACTATCCCATGTTATTCACCTTCATATCTTATCTCGTTATCGTGTCGTATTAATATCAACGTTACGGACCTGACTACGTTACTCACCATAATTTTCTCAATCTCATTACCGTATCTCATTACTCCCGAAATCCATAATATTGCATAATAGAACATGGAACATTAATTTAAACAGCTAAGCATTATGAATTATAAACTTAAAGGAAATATCCAAGTTCTGTTTGGTCCGATCGATTGAAGTCATTTCAATGGCTTGAAGAAAGTGAATCTCGATTGATTGAAGTATTCTCGATCGATTGAAATGAAGGTGGTCTAGATCGATTAAAGTCATTTTGATCGATTGAGACTCAGGTGTGTTCGATCGATTGAACTTAGTTCGATCGCTCAAACGTTGTCGTCTCCAGATTCTGGCAGTTAATGTCCAGAATCTGTTAGGGTATGTTTGGGTTATTATTAAACGTCCAAAACATGTAAAACATTATAACTAAGCTACTGAGTGAATTTGGAACTCACCGAACATCGTAAGGGCGTGTTTAGCTCATCAAGCTTTGAACTCTCTCTTTCTCCAATGGTGGTCTCTTTCTCTCTTCTCTGCCTTGTCTCTGTCTCTCTCTGTCTCCTTCCTCTGTTCTTCTTCTTCTTCTCTACTTCTCTCTCTCTTCTTGACTGTATATATATAGATATGTGTGTATATATATGTATAAGTATGTATATATATTAAACACCACACACTCTCTCACACACACACTCTCTCTAAATTTCTGGGCAACCAACCCTCACACATATGAAACCAATGTATATATTGCCACGCCCCGAAGTACCAAAAATAGGGAAAATAAATTTCCTTTATGGGTTCGTAGACACGTAACTGGTTGAATGTCACCTGATTGTTCCAAATATGCTTATAACAATAATATAATACTGAAAGATGACTAAGTTCAGTAGAAGCATGAATCTAAAACATTCAAGTCTTACATGATTAATATATTACAGACTCAGAGGATATTCAAAAGATATATAGTATATGTCCAACTAAACTATTACATCATCAAAACATATTAACAACAGAACTACGTTAAACAAAAGCTCCAGGGTCTTCAGCTGGCGAAACCGTAGCCTTCCTCGCAATAATCTTCACCAGCATAGTTTTTAGCAGTAAAATCAGCATCATGATAGTAGCCTGCCCCGTTGGAACCTACAAAGGCTGGACGGGGATTGTCCAGCAGCATGAACGCCGTCAGCGATTAAGCTGAGTGAGAGTACCCTTAAGGTTACCACCATTAAGATAAGTTATTCATCATCTCTTATTCTCAAAACCATGTCTTGTCCAAATCCAACCATACCCTACAAAAAACTAAACTAACCAACAACATCAACTAAAAGAAGACATAACTCCAAAGGTATCCAATATTCTGGGTACAACGCATCCACAGGTCAAGAAAGAACAACACTCCGCAATGAATCACTTGATCGCACACGTCACTAACAATCCTCAGGTCAACCACCCAACCGAACACGTCATGGATGATCCACAGATCAAGAAGAGGAACACACTACAGCTATCTCTTAATCGCACACGTCGCGAACAATCCTCAGGCCAACTATTCGACCGAACACGTCACGGACGATCAACAAATTAAGGATGCGAAACATACATAAACAATCACTTGATTCAACACGTTGCTAACGATCCTCAGATCAAGGAAACGAATTATACCTCACCAATCGACCCCACAAAGATCACCGAAAGGCTGACTCTGCAAGAAATACCCAAACACGACACCGAGGTCCACAAATCAACTTTAACCAGAAGTCAAACGACCGGAACAAATATCAACGTCCCCTATTCGCCAAAAATCTATTATTGAAGGGTTTGCCATTATCTTACACGCCTACCCACCACTCGTTCTTTACGTCTTAAGATCAATTCGCGTGAATCGTCTTAGTATCAAACCCCATTACGGTCAACATTAAGTTACGATAATTACATCATGTTTAGCTATCGTCTTAACTTACTAACGATTTCACGATTACATATTAAGTTTTTAAGACACGTTTCTAACTCATCCTACATCATTCATATGAATCAGAGTAGAAACGATAACCAACTCATCTCATCAAATGCATATGACATAAATAAGATAATAATAACTAGTGAAAGCATTTATTTAAAAACATTCATCCGTACAACCACTAGTTAAAAAGAAAGTTTCTCGTAGCTCAAGACTTCATAACCTATTGTGTCTTTTAACATAGAAGGATAACCCATACATATATATATATATAACTTCTTAGTTATACACTAGGCCCAAAAATCAATTTATCAATTCCAAATGCAACATACAAGATAAATCTTAAAAACTGGGAAACTGAATTTTCATCAGAACACAGTTTAGTAAAAATAGCTTTTCTAATAACTTAATATCTCTCAACCTTCCCAATTTTTTGGTGAAGAAAGACAACTCATTTATCTACAAATAACTCTTCTATAGCCTGGTCTAAAAATCACTCCTTAATAGATGAAATACACGTACAACATAGTGCTATAAATCTGGGACAGAGCAGTCCAAAAATACAAGAAATATCTAAGTAAAATGAACGATTTAGCAGCTCAAAAATCTAATTGAAGCTAGATTTTTTTGTACATAAAGATAATCCAAATACCTATAATGTTCTAGTTTTGAGTTTGATCCACAAAGCAATTTATCATGCCCAAATAAATCATAGAAATTCAGTCAACATAGTGATATTTAATTCCGACGGATTGTATATTGTTAACCCTTTTTATTTTTTTTCTCATCTTTGATCTTCATTCGAATTCCCAAAACATGTTCTAAACATATATACATATATATATATATATATATATTAAGTTCTAAACTTACCTAGGGGTTAAAGCTTGTTTGGATGTTGAGAAAATAGAGGTAAATGGAAAGAAAAGCTTAAAATGCCTCCAATGGTGATCTTCTCCTCTCCTTTTCCAATTCCTTGCAATTAGGGGCTTGATTATGGACTCTTTAGCTTCCTTTGATAGTACCTTATCTTCCCTTGGTGATATGGGGGTGTATATGGGGGTATTTGATGGTGTAGATCACAAAAATGACACATGCTTTAAAGGATTTGGGCTAGACCACCATCATCTACATCTTTTTTTCTTCCTCTCTCTCTCTAAACTCCCTCTAAGTTAGTGGAGAAATCTGTGTTTTGGTGGTTTACTCTCACAAAAGAGAGATTGCATAGTAGGGAGTAAGTAGGACAAGTGTCCAATGTTGAAGGGTTGATGGTGTGTAGTTGGACAAGTGTCAAAATGTGATTAAATGAGATTTAAGATGTTGCCATGTGTCTAGTAAGTAGGGTCCACCTTGATCTATGTGTAAACATCTCATATGCTCCACGGACTGCGTGTGAAACTGGTACTGCTCTAAACTCCCAGTCAGGTTACTAATCACTTCTATTGCGGTGCTGTCAGTACGAACTTGTCGGGACAATCGGTAATTAAAATAAATATACTAAGACCATATCTATATATATATATATATTTAACGATTCACACAATACGCCAGATAAATGGTATCAGTAAAATACACAATACAGGGAGATTTTGATATTTATTTATGTATTTGAACGTACGAAAACACAGGGAAAATAGGGGTGCTACATCTCTCTACCACCTAAAAAGAGATTTCATCCCTGAAATCAAAGCTCAAGCCATACTGAATAACTCTGGATATTTTTCTCTCATCTCGAAGTCCATCTCCCATGAAGCTTCTCTTTCGTCATGACGATTCCACTGAACATTCACCAATGGAATCTCCTTGTTCCTCTGCTTCTTGGTCTCTAGACCCAAAATCCGGACAGGTCTCTCTGTGTAAGACACGTTGCCATTCACCTCGATGTCCTTGAAGTCGATTACATGTGGCGTCACGCCCTGATGATACTCTTTCAACATACTGATGTGAAAAACATTGTGAATGCCAAACAACCTTGGTGGCAATGCGAGTCTATAAGAAACTTTTACGCGTTCTAAGATCTCGAATGGTCTGATATAGCGCGGTGACAAATTTCCTCTTTTCTATCCAAACCTTACTACTCCTCGGACTGGTGATACCTTGAGTAAGACATATTCTCCTACCTTGAACTCTTTATCCTTGCGGTGCTTGTCTGCATAGCTCTTATATCGATCTTGTGTTGCCTTCATCTTCTCTCTGACAATGACTATCTTTTCATTAGTCTCCCGAACCATCTCCAACTTCAGTCCAACATAATGGTGAACGACACGGCCTTCCATACAATGCCTCGAATGGTGCCATTCCTATGCTTGAGTGATAACTATTGTTGTAGGAAAACTCAATCAATGGCAAATGAGTCTCCCACGAACTCTCAAAGTCAATCACGTAAGCTCTGAGCATGTCTTCCATTACTTGATTGGTCCTCTCGGTTTGTCCGTCGATCTGAAGATGAAATGCAGAACTCAATCTCAGTGAAGTCCCCAAAGCTGTCTGGAAACTTTCCCAGTCAGAAAATCGAGAATCACAATCTGACACTATGCTGACGGGTACTCCATGCAATCGTACAACCTGTTATATGTACAACTGACTCAACTTCTCCACAGGGTATGTCATACTATATGCTATGAAATGAGCTGACTTGGTGAGTCGGTCCACAATCACCCAAATAGAGTCATGGTTATGCTGAGATCGGGACAAACCTACCACAAAATCCATAGTAATGTGTTCCCACTTCCACTATGGAATCGCCAATGGCTGTAACAATCCTGATGGCCTCTGATGTTCTTCTTTAACTTGTTGACAAGTAAGACACTTAGAAACATACTCTAACACTTGTTTCATTCCTTTCCACCAGAAATTCTGCTTCAAGACTCTATACATCTTTGTGCCTCCTGGATGAACGCTCAAATGGGACTTGTGTGCTTCATCCAAAATGTCCTTCCTCAGATTCCCCACATCGGGAACACACAGTCGATTCCTACACCAAAATCCTCGATCTGAGCCTACGCTCCATTCCTCAGGTTCCTTAGCCAAAGCTCTAGCGAACCACTTCTTCCACTCTTTGTTTTTCTGCTGGGCTTCCAAAATACGATTGAAAAGTATCGGTTATGCTACCAAACATCCAAAATGGAGTCCTTCTTTTGTCTCTGCGGGTTGGAGATCATATTCTGCTATAGTTTCCAACGCTTTCCATTCTTGAATCATGAGAATAGCAACTACCCCGCAAGGTTTACGACTCAAAGCATCCACAACAATGTTTGCTTTACTAGGATGGTAATGTAAAGTGAAATCATAATCCTTGAGTAACTCCATCTATCATCTCTACCTTATATTTAGCTCCTTCTGCGAGAACAAGTACTTCAAGCTCTTATGGTTTGAAAATAAATCAAACTGCTCCCCATAGAGGTAATGTCTCTAGGTTTTCAATGCGAACACAATTATGGCTAACTCTAGATTATACATTGGATAATTCATCTCGTGCGGCTTCAACTATCTCGATCCATACGCTATCACTTTCCTACCTTACATAAGCACACACCTTAATCCTTGGTGTGAAGCATCACTATAGATGGTGTACCTTTCACCGCTTTTGGGTATCGCTAACACAGGTGCTAAAGTCAATCTCTCCTTCAGATCTTGAAATACACGTTCATGTTGATCCTTCCATTCAAACTTCGACTCCTTCTTCGTAAGACTAGTTAAAGGGGCTGTGATTCTAGAGAATCCTTTTACAAATCTCCGATAATAGCCAGCCAAACCAAGAAAACTTTTAATCTCTGAAGCATTGCTCGGTCTTTTCAAATCTAGCACCGTGTCTATCTTTGAAGAATCCACTGATATCCCATTTTGGGAGACAACATGTCCCAGGAACTTGTATTCCTTAACCCAAAACTCGTATTTGCTAAACTTTTTATACAAACGGTTGTCCCTGAGCATCTGTAAAGTAATCTGTACATTTTTTCGTATTCCTCCTTGGTCTTGGAGTAAATCAGTATATCATCTATAAAGACTATAATAAAGTAATCTGGGTAGGGCCTAAATGCCCTATTCATCAAGTCCATGAACACTACTGGGGTGTTGGTTAGTCCGAATAGCATCACAAGAAACTCGTAATGCCCATATCTGGTATAGAATGTCGTCTTCGATACATCCTTTGGTTGTACTAATGGCTGATGGTATCCTGATCTCAAATCAATCTTTGAAAATGCTGTAGATCCTTGTAGTTGATCAAACAAGCCATCAATACGTAGCAGCGGGTACTTATTCTTGATGGTAACCTTATTCAACTCTCTATAGTCTATACAAAGTCGAAGCGACCCATCTTTCTTCTTCATGAACAATACCGGTGCTCTCCACAGTGATGTGCTTGGTCGTACGAATCCCAAATCTTCTAACTCTTGTAC
Organism: Hydrangea macrophylla; assembly: GCA_033977485.1. NCBI lineage: Eukaryota > Viridiplantae > Streptophyta > Magnoliopsida > Cornales > Hydrangeaceae > Hydrangea > Hydrangea macrophylla. The sequence goes on along the minus strand of CM066990.1, from coordinate 1,668,102 downwards.
TTATTTCTTCAACTCTTGTATTTCAATCAATGCCATTATGTACAGAGTCTTGGAGATTGGCATGGTTTCGGGTTCTAGTTCTATGCAGAAGTCTATCTCTCGCTTTGGCAACAAACCTGAGGTATCCTCGAATACATCCTCAAATTCTCGCACTATCAGAATCTCTGTGATTGTGATCTCTGAGCTTGTGCCCTCGATGGCAGCCAAGCGACTAGTGAGAAAAGCGTCACTCAACGGGTTACACTGAAAAACAAAAGGATTGACTTCCAAGTATCATAAAGGTAATCGACTTGCTGGTACAATCCAAAATGGCATGGTACTTGGTAAGCTATTCAATTCCTAAGATGACATCAAACTCCCTTATCGACAAAATCACCAAATCTGTTAATAGATCTCTTTCTTCTATGTTGATGGGACAATTTCTGCATCCTCTAGTCAACTTAACAGACTTACCCATCGGAGTCACGACATTCAATGCTACTGTAAGGTTCTGAGGTACTAAATCCAAACCTTATACGACTCTATTATTAATAAACGAATTTGATGCTCCAGTATCAAATAACGTTTTAACCCTATTGCTAAAAAGAGTAAGTGTACCTTCCAAATTCTATTGCGCTTCGGCGACAATGCCTGTTGCTTTTGGGATAACGACATTTAGATAAGTCTTGGCAGCTTATCCTTGAGCATTGGGTCCACTGTATCCTCGGTGCGGTGCCTTGCAGTCTCGGCTCAAGTAACCTTTATCTCCATAATTAAAGCATATGACTTCACCACGATTGTGGGTCTTGGGGGCTCGACAATCCTTGGGATGGTGACCGGGTATGCCACAGTTGAAGCAATTACCTGGGCACTATCCTTGAGTGGCATAACCTCCTTGATTTCCAATAGGGACTGGTGTTTGTGGTGTTGCAGTTCTAGCTTGATGTGGGTGTCTCCGTGCCTGCTGCAACTTCTTTTCTCCATTCCAAGTGCGCTTGTTATTCTGATAAAGCACAGGTGGCCTCGATCCTTGGATATTTCATGATGGGAATCTACTGGTAAACCTCTTCTGCTTCTGTTTATGTATGTTCTCCATCTATGCAACCAACCCTACCAAGGATTCAAAGGATTGATTGACGTACACTACAGTCATCTCTTAGAGTGACAGAGATAACCCTTGGTGATATTGCTAGTTTTTTCTTGGCGGGTGTGTCCACCATGTGATATGCAAAATGGGACAGGTGCTCGAATTGCATTGTATACTCCTAAACAGATTTGTTCCCTTGAACCAACTCCATGAATTCTTTCTTCTTCAGATTTTGTTCCATTAACGGGAAACACTTTGCTAGAAACCATTCCTTGAACATGGTCCAAGTCATTTCCCTTATGGCTCTTTCTCCCAAAGTAGCCTCTTCCGCTTTCTACCAATATGCGACAGCATACGTCAACTGAAACACGGCCAAACCGCACTTCTCGGCTTCACTGCAATCCATGGCTCAGTTCTCCACGGTTCCATCATCCCATTGAACTTTTCCAATCTTAGTGTACAAAAACATTCAAGTGTCTTATTCCCTATTTGCCTTGGGGGTGGTGTTGGGTGGTTGTTGTTGTTGTTGTTCCCTACATTGTTCGAAGCTCTCTCATTCCTCCTAACCAAAACTGTGAGCAGTCCTGTAGGGTCTATCTCATTGGGTATCTCTGATTCTTCTTCGTTACGACCATTGCGATTCCCCCTACATCCTCCTGCCATCTGAAATCAATGCACAAGTGTTTTTAACACTAAATCCTTCATTTCCATACCAAGTCTCTATAGGTGGGTCTCAATGCGCACCAAAATTAAAATATAACAACCATGTATATAATACCAGTTATCAATGAAATAAAGCGATGCACACACTTTACATAAATAACTAAAACCATTTCATTAAACCATAAAGATTTACATCCAAAGTACTACATCCATGGTTAGTACATACTATACACATAAGGGTTTAAGCAACTACTATGTGTGCTTACAAAATACATATACAATGTAACTTACATAAGAAAGATCTACAATACAAGCGACGCCAATCAAAACTAATATTTACATCATTTATATAGAAGTAGCAACATATCTAAGTAGATCGTATCAACTTGTCGGGACATAGAAGTCTGCCTCATCATCTATAAATGTAGGTGTTATCTCATCTTCTGGGACGGTAACCACATCCGCTGGCATAAAGTCTAGCCATGGGTCAAAGTCATCAAACCCTCCATCTGGTGAATTCCACCCAGATGCTACGTCATCTCCACTAACTCTGTCCAAGTCGATGTCGTCATTATCGTCTAGCTCTATGATCTCAGGTAGCGCATCACACAACACGATAACTAACTCATTGGGCTCATCAACATCATCTGGATCCATGTCGTCATGTAGTCAGGCAGTGCACCGAGATCATTCTGGATCTGCTCTATAACTGGGTCATCTGCTGGGTCATCTAAGAACTCCTCCTCAGGGTCCTCCTTCTTAATATCAGCTAATTCCCCCTCATCGATGTCAGCTGGATCTGCTCTGTGGTCCTGCTGAGGCATCGGTACCATCTCATCCTTGTCGACTGGTAGTGCTGGATGGTCATGTACATCATCCCCTGGTCCCTAAATATCGTCCGCTGGGTCAACCTCCTCGATCGAATCATCATCGCTACTCGCCGGATTGTCATCAATCATCAAATCATCATCGGTCGGTGCTATACTATCATCGTCATCTGTGTCATCACCATCAGATGGGTCACTTGCTGTGTGGTCACTGTCTGTAGAATTATCTCTACTCGATATGTCATCGTCGCTATCCGTATCTATATGATCTAAATCCATACCTGGTTCTGGGGAGGCTCTCGCAAAATGGTCTGGTATTGGTACAGGCTCAGGAGAGAATTACGGTGCTGGTGTTGCAATGATAATAAAAAAAAGTATATCATCGTATAACACCTCGTCCTGGACCATGCTAATAAGCTCCTAATGAATGAGTATAGTAGTCTCTGAAGCATAGATCGACTCGAGCTGAACCCAGTCCGGATACTGTAATGCATCAGTAAGTACAGCTCTCTGTGTCCTCCTACAAGATGTATCTAGTGCTCTGGCAGATCCGTTCTCTGTATAGTACAGGGTCAGTAGGCTGGATACGGTCGTCGAGAATATAATGACCTCCGAAATCATTGTGAACAAAAATCGGCTCCATGGTCCTACAAGAGGAGCTAACTTAATGTCAGTACTAGTACGAGGTAAATCTTATGCTCATAACTTAATGTGTAGGATAATCAGTGAACGTGTCTAAAATCTTATGCTCTGATACCAAAAATCCTTGTCACACCCCGAAGTACCAAAAATAGGGAAAATAAATTTCCTTTATGGGTTCGTAGACACGTGACTGGTTGAATGTCACCTAATTGTTCCAAATATGCTTACAACAATAATATGATATTGGAAGATGACTAAGTTCAGCAGAAGCATGAATCTAAAACATTCAAGTCTTACATGATTAATATATTACAGACCCAGAGGATATCTAGAAGATACATAGTACATGTCCAACTAAACTATTACATCATCAAACAGATTAACAACGGAACTACGTCAAAGAAAAGCTCCAAGGTCTTCAACTGGCAAAACCGTAGCCTTCCTCGTAGTAATCTTCACCAGCATAGTCTTCAGCAGTAAAACCAGCATCTTGATAGTAGCCCGCCCCATTGGAACCTACAAAGGCTGGACGGGGATTGTCCAGCGGCATGAATGCCGTCAGCGATTAAGCTGAGTGAGGGTACCCTTAAGGTTGCCACCATTAAGATAAGTTATTCATCATCTCTTATTCTCAAAACCATGTCTCGCCAAACCCAACCATACCCTACAAAACTTAACCCAAAACTAAACTGAACAACAACATCGACTAAAAGAAGACGTAACTCCAAAGGTATCCAATATTCTGGGTACAACGTATCCACGGGTCAAGAAAGAACAACACTTAGCAATGAATCACTTGATCGCATACATCACTAACGATCCTCAATTCAACCACCCGACTGAACACATCATGGATGATCCATAGATCAAGGAGAGGAACATAATACAGCTATATCTTAATCGTACACGTCACCAACAATCCTCAGGCCAACTATTCGACCGAATACATCACGGACGATCCACATATTAAGGATGCAAAACATACATAAACAATCACTTGATCGAACACGTTGCTAAAGATCCTCAGATCAAGGATACGAATTATACCTCACTAATTGACCCCACAAAGATCACCGAAAGGCTGACTCTGCAAGAAATACTAGAACATGACACCGAGGTCCACAAATCAACTTTAACTGGAAGTCAAACGACCGGAACGAATATCAACGTCCCCTATTCGCATAAAATCTATTATTGAAGGGTTTTCAATTATCTTACACGTCTACCCACCGCTCGTTCTTTATGTCTTAAGATCCATTCGCGCGAATCGTCTTAGTATCAAATCGCATTAAGGTCAACATTAAGTTATGATAATTACGTCATGTTTAGCTATCGTCTTAACTTACTAACGATTTGACGATTACATATTAAGTCTTCAAGACATGTTTCTAACTCATCATACATCATTCATACTAATCATAGTAGAAACGATAACCAACTCTCATCAAATGCATATGATATAAACGAGATAATGATAACTAGCGAAAGCATTTATTTAAAAACATTCATCCGTACAACCACTAGTTAAAAGAAAGTTTCTCGTAGCTCAAGACTTCATAGCCTATTGTGTCTTTTAACATAGAAGGATAATGTCATGCCCTAGAGTAGTAAAATAGAGAAAAATGAATTTCCACTTTTGGATCCGTGGACACGTGACTAGTTGATTAACCATTCTGTCCTTTTCAACTCCGCACATGCATTCATAAGAGGAATACTAAAGCATAAACATCACTTAATCTTTATTGATACATAAATACAGCAATGGAAAAATAATGATTTGCAGTAACTTCAAACTTATCACATGAAACCATACTAAACTTGTACATAAGTTAAAACACTAAATTAACTATCTTCTGATCTCCAGCTCGGATCTATCCTTCCTTAGCTCCTCAATATTGCATCCTGAGCTCACCTTTATGCCCTATGCAAAACCTGCAACATTCTAGACATGGGAATGTCCAGGACATAAAATGCCGTCAGTTTGGAACAAAGCTGAGTAACATAACCACACAATAATCTATAATAGAAAACATCTCTCGACTCACGCCATCGTTTAGTATATTAAGTTACAGTTAGACCCTTATCAAAAGACGCATTCTTTCACAGGCATAGCAAAGGTCTCAACTAAAACATGTAAGCAGTACACATATCTCAACATTTCTTTTATAGGATACATTCTCCTTATCAATGAGGCATCCATATACTACAACATTAACTAAAACCACGTATCCTCATCCAAACAACAACTACTAACTCGCCCGACCAGGTATTCGAAGAGAATACAAACAATCGATACAATTCGCTTCAACATCCCAGAATGTTATCATAGTCCATTACCAGAGCCGGACACGGAGTCCCAACTCTGAACAACACCACTAGGAGGCTGGCACCAAAACCATCTTTCATTTAATCGAACCACTTCGCATTAACCAAACCATCTTATGCTAACCAAACCATCTTGCGCTAACCAAAACACTTCTAACCTTCACTTCGTCACAAGGAACTGAAGTATTCCCACAAACCTTCGTGAAACCATCCTGCACTAACCAAACCATCTTTATCGATCAAAATAACATCTATTTTGTCACGAAGAACCGAAAGGAGTCTCAACTCTAAGAACCACCACTTCATTGCGAAGAACTGAAGTATTAAGGAGTCCAAGAACATCCATTTCGTTACAAAAGAACCGAAAGGAATCTTGACTTTAAGAATCACCACTTCGTTACGAAAAACTGAAGTGTTAAGGAGTCCAAGAACATCCATTTTGTCATAAAGAACCGAAAGGAGTCTTGGCTCTAAGAATTACCACTTTGTCACGAAGAACTGAAGTGTTAAGGAGTCCAAGGACATCCGTTTTATCATGAAGAACCGGAAGGAGTCTCGACTATACGAACCATCACTTCATCACGAAGAACCAAAGTGTGCACCATATCCGTTTCGTCACGAAGAACCGAAAGGATAACCATTATTTTGTCATGAAAAACCGAAGTATTCACCATATCCATTTCATCACGAAGAATCAAAGTATTCACCATATCCGTTTCATCACGAAGAACTGAAAAAATAACCAATAACCATCACTTCGTCATGAAGAACTGAAGTATTCACCATATCTGTTTCATCACGAAGAAGCACAAGGATAACCAATAACCATCACTTCGTCACGAAGAATCGAAGTATTTACCATATCCATTTCATCACAAAGAACCAAAAGGATAACCAATAACCATCACTTCGTAACGAAGAATCGAAGTATTTTACACCAACCTTCATTTCGTCACGAAGAACCAAAGTGATTTACAAATCTTCAGACAAGCTCATCACGGAGTCCTAACTTTCCCAAACAATCTGACACAAAGTCTTATCATACCAAACTGAGTATGACACAAAGTCCCAAAATAACCATTCTGATTCTGACACGAAGTCCCGACTTGCCATGCTATTATCACACTAGGCCCTCATGTCCACCGACCTGACCACTATACCTTTTCTACACCATTCTATCCCCCTGCGGCCTTGTTTACTTAACCCAACATTCTATACCAACTCGACCCACTCCTGACATTACCTGGCTGATTCCTGACGTAAACCAACAACACTCACGTCCCCGACGTAAATTAACAATACTTACGTCACTCACTTCAAGATTAGGCTCTTTACACGACTTCTGAATATAATGCGTCATCGTTATACTTATAATCCTTCAAGTCCCATAGCACATCTCCATAAGCTTCTCACCCACACAAACTTTTTTACTTGCTCATATCCTTCATAGTTTAACCAGGACACGATTAACCAACAATACTTACGATGAGAACATAACCAATCACTATCAATGCAGTAAACATGTCGTACATCATACTTATAGCTTGGGTATGAACTTTCAATGGTCATAGTAGGATTAGGCTTACACTACTATATTTATCAACACACTATATTCATAATGGAAGTATAGCATAGAGCTCATGGATCTCTAACATGGATTTGATACCAACAAACATATAGATAAAACCCTTAGCATGCTCATCTATGTGATATCACTACCATAGCACGAATATTCATAGCGATACAGATATTAAGGTAAGTAGCAACATTAATCAACACAATATATATACAATACATCATACCAGTAACTTGTAGATATCTTAATTTGATCTTAATATTGATTAAAGTGAAGTTAAGAAACTCACCTCAAAAAGGTAGCAAGCTCTGAACCTCAGTAGAAGACAACGTCAGATCCTACAACATATAATAGAAACGATGATAAAGTATGAGTGCCAACTACAGGGGTAAAATGGTAATTTTACCAAATGAGGATATAAACCTCAAAGTAGTGATCTACGTGTCATTCTAAGTCCAACGCCATTGACTTGACTCAAATCGGAGTCTGTCGCATTTTACGAGGTGAAAGGTAGGGCTTATTACACTAATGCGGGCCCTAAAAGACAAGTTGTATTTTTGACCTTATCAAAAGGTCACCAAACTTCAAGGAAATGTTCTAGACATTATTCTAAGACTCTGGGAACTGGCCGCGTAATTTTCGGAGTCCTAGATTATTTTATATGAATTATTAAAGATAAACAATACCAGAAAATATCCAAAAAGCGATTTAAATACTTAAATATACCTATACTGAGAAATTTGTACTTGGAATTATTTTTAATAATTAATATATATTAAAATACACTACAAGTATTTTTCTCATAATTTTCGGAGCTCGTTAGTATTTTTAATAATTTATATACTAGTAAAATAGCTCCTTCTTAATTATTAAAAATACTAGGATATAGTGTTATAACTTTATAACTTATTGCATAGTATAAAATAGCGTTTGGAATATATCCCAATTTTTCTAGAATTACTAATATAACAAGGTATTTAATTTCTATTTAAATACCATAGAAAAATAATATTTATTATTTATATTATACATATAAATAAAAATAGATGTTATTATATAACAATAGTATACAGAATATATGAAGTATTAATTAATAATATTGTATAAAATATCATTAGGGATGCATCCCTAATTTTTCTAAATTTATGAATACATATAAGTATTATTAACTATTTAAATACCTTTTAAAACTAATATTATAATACATATAAATTACTAAACAATTAATAACTATATTATTATAATAATATTATTTACTTAGTATATAGAGAATATCATATAATGGTATTCTATAGCTTTTTAAAGTGTTTTAATAATACATTTAAACTATTTATACATAATTAAAGCCATTTAAAACTAATTAAAACTAATAATAATACTAATAATAAAAATCTCAGACCCGAACCGACCCTAACTAAACGGGTTATCCGTTTACTCACACAAAGGGGCCCAATTGAAATACCCATAGGGTCAAACCCTGACCCGATCCAAACTAATATGAATAGCCCATATTCACTCATAACTAAACCCATCTCTCAAACCTATTGGACTAACCCTGACGCGAACCCGAAACCCACACATACTCACAAACTAAGCCTACCCGTTGACCTAAACCCAAACCGGACCTGACTCAAACCCGAACCCAGCTACAGACACAACATGACCCATCCCAAAACCCGGACCCCAACCCGACGCCAAAACGACGTCGTCCCACTTATGGGGGGCCCGTGGGTTATTTAACCCAGCCCGACTCGTGACCCTTACCCACTTCTAGACACAACCCAACCCGATCCTATCCTAAACCCGACCGGCCCAAACCCGGGTGTTATATCCCACAAACTCATTGTCTTCTCTAGCGAAGCTGCGTCACGTGAATATCGCGGCTCGCCGGAAAATCTTCTCTCCCTCATATCTTACTCATCTCTCCATCAAAATGCATGAAACCAATGGGGAAATGTCCGAAATGAGGTTCTCTACAATATACTAAAAGCTGGAATAGGGGTTATATCATTTGCTACTCAAACCAGGCCACTATTCTTTTTGGGCAAAATAAGAATAAGGGCCTGCATGGCTATTCAAATTTGATCCCAATGAAAAGCTACTTCAATGGGATCAATCTGGGGTCACTAGGGTCTGTTTGGTGTAGGTAAAGGGGGTTTTGGTGCTACTTTGGAAATTAAGCTCCCAAATGGAGATTTAATGGCCGCCGGAGCTAACAGGGGGCCTTAGGCTCTGTTTGGCTGCTTGCATGTAGGTCTAGGGGGTGTGTGTGTGACATGCAAGTGTCTAGAAATTGAAATGGGGGGTTGGGTACCTCTGTGGAAGTCTCAGTCCCTTTCTCCTGCTCTGATCAACTTCTCTCTCTCTCCTCTGTGCTATTCTTCTCCTTCTCCAGTCTTCTTCTGCTTCTGGTTCATGGGGTGTGTGTGTGTGTACTAAGTGTTAGGGATATATATACTAAAAGCCATGCTTTATGTAGTTGATTTATTATTCATTTAATAAAATCAGTTAATCCATTTTTTTTTTAGAATCTGTGTGGGCAATGTTTGTATTATATTATTTATTTAATATTATGCATGTGTGTCTCTCATTCTATATAGTAGGTGGCTTGGTGTGTAGAGTTCGGCTTACACACGGAAGATCAGGCCATCAGATATTATAGAATGTAAAATTTTGGTTTACAGTCTTAGATGGGATTGGACACACCATCGGTAGGACTGCAGCATGGTGTTGTAGTAGGTTTGTCTTGACTACGGAAAACGGTATAGTTTCAACTCACTATGCTGGTACACTTTGTGTATTAAACGGGACTGACTTGGGGTAATTATCTTTATACTGACTTATAAGATAATTAATACCTCATGGCTATTATGAGTGCTTATGCTCTAAATCCTAAGTTAATTTGTAGACACGTACATTTGATATTTACACTTTGATCCCTAAAAGGGTGAGATCCTTAAATGGGTCAATATCTCATTGGATTGGGTGGCAATATTAATTGTGTGGTGGATATTAATTAATGATGGAATCCATGTCTCAATTTTGGGATTGATGATATCCCCTTGAGAAAGCTTATAAGTTTTGATTATGTCAAACCCTGTAGGTGGATTTTGTATCCGACATATCAGATAAGTTAGGCAGAGGATCTCAAGGAATTTTAAGAAATTAATTAAATATGATTGTCAGTAATTATAGTTAATTAATGGATATCTGTAATCTTAACATGGGGAGATAATAAGCATTTAATAACATGGAGCTCGAAATATATTTTTGAGATAAGGGTAGGAGTGCAATTATAATTCTTTAGTGGTATGAATTATAATTTATGAAAATAGGAATCTGATTCAGTTCGAATTAGGGTTTCCTAATTCCATAAGGAAGCCTATTCCTCATTGACTTCTTATGGTCCCTATCGTAGCCTATATATATGCTGTTTTGGCTCTCTTCTCAGTTTGCGTTTTTCTATATAGAGAATTATAACTCGGAATAGAAAAGAGAGCGAAAAAGAGGGAGCGCAGAAAACAGAAAGGATTTCGAAAGAGCCCACACTCAGTTCGATATTCTGGCAGCAAAGGAATACGGTAGAAGATCGTGAGCTGTCATCGAGCCCGTGTTCTCGATTCGTCTACTACAGCAATCCGTTTTAGCAGTTTAAGGTAACCCTAGTCCCGCCATTGCAGGGTTATTGTAGTTTTCACGTAATTTGTTTTTTGCAGTACCAACTTATACGCACTGTCAACGAATTCTGGGAACGCAGTTTCCTAACAGTGGTATCAGAGCAACGTTGATTCTGCGTATAGGTTGGAAGCAACCATGTTGTCCAATAAAACAGGTCTTATGCATGCATTGATGGATGGATAGAACGTAGATCTGTGCTAACCCTTGTTTTGCAGCGTTCTTATTCCACTATTATGGTCGCTGGTTTTGCGTGATTGGATCCCACGATGGGTTTATTCGTGGTTAATATTGCTGTTTTGATATAGTATGTGAACTCCTTTATGGAGGCATAGGATTTGTATGTATTGGATCCCACGCTTGATTGATGCGTGATTAATTTACTACAAATATATAGCATGTGAACTCCTTCACGGAGGCATAGGGTTTATGTAATATATCTCAAGTAAATCCGTGAAGATGGTTCGTGAGAGCAGTTGTACAAGCAGTTTTCGAAAGCGATCTAGAAGCAGTTTCAGAAGGTAGTTTCAGAAGACTGTTTCAGAAAATAGTTCTAGAAGGCAGTTGCTGATGGTAGATCGGATTTAGCTTCCGGGGCGCTGCCCCGGAAACCCCGTGAGCTGACCGGGCAGCTCGACCCCCGTTGCGTAGTGGTGACATAGAGCTAATCGGGTTCAATGAAGATTTTTCACAAGAGTTGCAGCTTGACCATAATAGTGGGATTCCTATTTTATTGTGGTTTCCTTATTTATGTGTGATTGAATGATTATTATTATTTCATGTTTAATGAATAGGACAACATGGATAATTATTCCTAGACCTATTTCAGATGTCTAGCTGCATGTTTAATTTATATTAATTTAAAATGATGGACAACTACATGTGTATTTAGAAATAAAACTAATTCCATAATTTGAAAACATAAGTACTTATTTTCTAAAATCATGAGAATAGAATAATTTTATTATCTACACATGTGGGTTTCACTAGTAAGGATGAATTAATCCTTGTCAAGTATTCCATTATTTTTTATTAATTAAATAAAAAGTTTTTCTAAAAAATTATAACCCTCAAATTTTTTTGAAAAATTCTAAGTGGGAGAGGGAATTTATCAAGTATAAATCTCATGGTCTCCATCATTGGTTTGTAGATGATATGATTAATTTTGTGTGATGGCTCTAGTGTCATCCTCCCTATCGGATGTAGTTGATCATGGAATCATCAGTACAAACTTCTTTAAAAGAATGTTTTGGGTGATTGTTGGTGTGGGTCACCTCTCCATCAGAGGTGTTTCTCATGGAACTCTTGACCTAGAATTAAGTGATGGTATACACTTAGCTATAAATAATAATATCCTCTCCATCTGAGTCACTGTTATTATTTATAGGACCAAAGCAAGTCAGCAGTTTAATTTTATTAGGTAAAGTACATTGCCTGGATAGTAAAATTAAAAGGCAATTGTCTATCTGAACAAATGATGAATAGTATATGGCTTCCCATCGAGTCATACTATTCACGGTGTATCAGGTTGCTGGCGGATTCCTTTCAAATATGGTAGAGGGAACCAATATTTTCAACTCGAATCCATAGTAATTTTTGCCCAAATGTAATTATTTATGTTATGTGATTCTCAGGCTTTTAAATGGGTACTTTCAATCCACTTGATGTTATACTTAAAGAAAACAAACTTATGGGACCAAACTATATAGATTGGAAAAGGAATTTGGATATTGTGTTAACTGCTAAAGAGTACAAGTTTATGCTTACTGAAGAATGTCCTGAGCAACTTGGTGAGGGGGCAACCGCTGAGGTAACCCAGGCTCACAAGAAATGGGTTAAGGCTGATGAGATGATGCGGTGTTACATTTTGGCATCCATGTCAAATGTGCTGCAACATCAGCATCAGTCAATGGCCAGCGCCTATGACATGATGGAGAGCCTCCGAGAGATGTTCGGGGATCAAAGTCGTGCTGCTAGGCAGGTTACCATGAAAGACTTGATGAACACAACCATGGCTGAGGGGACGCCTGTAAGGGATCATGTTCTTAAGATGATATCTCTTCTTAATGAACTAGAGATCCTTAGAGCTACAATCGACGGGGAAACCCAGGTCGATATTGTACTCCAGTCACTGCCAGAGTCTTTTAAGCAATTCCGCCCCAATTACAACATGAATAAATTTAAATATACTTTGGCAGAGCTGCTTAAAGAACCCCAGGCATCTGAGGGTCTCAACAGAAAGTTAGGGAGTGCTCTTGTGTTTGAGAAAGGTTCTGCTTCAAAGCCGAAAGGCAAGAAGAAAATGAAAAAGGCTCAAAAGAAGGCCGCGGGTCCTCCACCAATCCAAAGGCCACGAGGACAACCGGCAAAGCCTACAGGCAAATGTTTTGTTTGCAAGCATCCAGGACACTGGAAGAAACAATGTCCAGTTTATCTCGCCAGACAGAACAATCAAGGTAAATCTCATTTACTAGTTGTTGAAGCGTGTTTAGCGGTCCGATCTACTGGTACTTGGTGTGTAGATACGGGAGCCACTAATCATGTATGCAATTCTTTGCAGGGGTTCCAGGGAACCAGGTAGCTCAGTGATGGAGAGATTTATCTATATATGGGAAATGCTACGAGAGTAGCAGCAGTTACAGTAGGAGATCTACATCTTAGTTTTGGTAGAGATAGGATTTTAATATTAAGAAATTGCTTTTATGTACCTTCTATTAGAAGGAATTTAGTTTCAGTTTCTAGTTTAGTAAAGAATGGACATTCAGTTCATTTTAATAAAGTAGTAGTTATTAAAGAAAATAAACATTTTATTTGTTCTGGTCAATTGGTGGATGATCTTTATATTATAAATCCTATCTCTCCTATACTGCAACTTAATGAATTGAATAACACAAATAGTTTGCCATTTAAGAGAAAAGAACCTTCGAGGATGAACCAAACGCATCTTTGGCACTTACGTCTTGGTCATATTAATTTGAAAAAGATTCAAAGACTGGTTCAAAATGGGCCATTAGGCTCATTGGAAGTGGAGGCACTTCCAGTTTGTGAATCCTGCTTGGAAGGTAAAATGACCAAGAGGCCATTCTCGGCCAAGGGCTATAGAGCAAAAGAGCCGTTGGAACTGGTTCACTTTGATTTATGTGGTCCTATGACTATCCAAGCAAGAGGGGGATTTGAGTACTTTGTCACTTTCATCGATGATTACTCAAGGTATGGGTACATTTATTTGATGCGGCGTAAGTCTGAATGCTTTGAGAAATTCAAAGACTTCAAGGCTGAAACGGAGAAGCGTCTAGGTAAATGTATCAAGACACTACGATCTGATCGTGGTGGAGAGTACCTCTTGGGAGAGTATAGGGAATATTGGAGCAAAGGATTACATCCCAATTGTATGCACCCCGTATGCCTCAGCAGAACGGTGTAGCAGAAAGAAGGAACAGGACTCTCATGGACATGGTAAGATCTATGATGAGTTACTCAGATTTATCAATTTCTTTTTGGGGACACGCATTAGAGACAGCTGCATACATTCTAAACTTGGTACCATCTAAGTCAGTACCTACTACTCCCACAGAATTGTGGACTGGGCGAAAGCCTAGTCTGCGGCATGTTCGGATTTGGGGTAGTCCAGCACATGTGCTGAAAGGGAATGCAGAAAAGTTGGAATCAAGAACAGAAGTATGTTTCTTTGTTGGGTATCCAAGAGGAACTAAAGGTGGTCTATTTTATAGTCCTAAGGATCAGAAGGTTATTGTTAGCACCAATGCCACATTCTTAGAAGAGGACTATGTTATGGACCACAAGCCCAGAAGTCGTATTGTTCTAGAGGAAATGAGAGGAGAGACACTGAGACATACTTCTTCGATACCAACGGTACGAGAAGAAACACCATAAGAAAGAGTTATCAATATTCCATTACCATGTCGTAGTGGGAGGATTATCAAAACTCGTGTAGATCCCGAACCAACCATTAACACGCAGGTTCCTGAACAAGTACAACGTGTAGATAATGGTGTATTAAGTTTAGAATTTTCACAATGAAATATCAGTGATACACAGACACGGGTTGTGCCTCGTCGTAGTGGGAGGGTTATTATTCAACCTGACCGGTATATGTTCTTTGGAGAGTTTATGACCGGGTCCCTGATGAACAAGGTACCGATCCCTGTAACTACAATGAAGCACTCCAAGATAAAGATGCAAAACTTTGGCAAAAGGCTATGAAATCTGAAATGGAGTCTATGTACTCTAATCAAGTCTGGGATCATGTAGAACCACCCAATGAAATAAAACCCATTAGATGTAAGTGGATCTATAAGAAGAAGAGAGGAGCAGGCGGTAAGGTGGAAACCTTTAAAGCAAGGCTTGTTGCGAAAGGGTTCACTCAAAAAGAGGGAATCGATTATGAGGAAACCTTTTCGCCGGTGGCCATGCTAAAGTCTATCCGGATTCTCTTATCCATTGCTGCACATTTTGATTATGAAATTTGGCAAATGGATGTCAAGACAGCATTTCTAAATGGGAATCTTGATGTGTGCATCTTTATGATGCAACCAGACGGGTTCATTGCGAAGGGCCAAGAACACATGTTGTGCAAGCTTAAAAAGTCCATTTATGGACTTAAGCAGGCATCTAGGTCTTGGAATATCCGCTTTGATCAAGCAATCAAGTCTTTTGGTTTTGATCAATGTGCGGATGAATCTTGTGTGTACAAGAAACATGATGGAAGAGTGGTGGTGTTCTTAGTACTGTATGTGGATGATATCTTGCTAATCGGAAACGATGTGGGGGTATTATCTTCTGTAAGGGTATGGTTATCCAGTCAATTCGATATGAAGGACTTGGGAGAAGCCAGTCACATCCTAGGGATCAAGTTTATGCGAGATCGCAAGAATAGGATGTTGGGCTTGTCACAAGGCACTTATATTGATAATATTCTTGCTAGGTTTAGCATGTAGGATTCCAAGAAGGGATTCCTTTCCTTCAGACACGGAATTACTCTATCTAAGGATCAGTGTCCTAAGACACCTGATGAGATAGAGAAGATGAAGGTAGTTCCTTATGCCTCGGCAGTAGGAAGCCTAATGTATGCTATGCTATGTACTAGACCTGACATCTGCTTTGTTGTTGGCATGGTTAGTAGATACCAGTCTAATCCAGGGCAAGAACATTGGACTGCGGTGAAAAAATATTCTCAAGTACCTGAAAAGGACTCGAGACTATATGTTAGTTTACCAAGCAGACAGTCTTGTACCCATTGGGTACATAGATTCTGATTTCATGTCAGATAGGAATTCCAGAAAGTCTACCTCAGGATATGTGTTTACCCTAGGAGGTGGAGCCATTAGTTGGAGGAGTATCAAGCAGTCATGTATTGCTGATTCTACCATGGAAGCTGAGTATGTGGCTGCTTCGGAAGCCGCTAAGGAGGCCGTTTGGCTCAGAAACTTCCTTATGGATCTAAGAGTAGTACCTGCGGTACAATCGGCTATTATCCTTTATTGCGATAATAGCGGAGCGGTTGCTAACTCAAAGGAACCAAGGGCCCATAAGAAGGGAAAACACATTGAGCGTAAGTATCACCTGATACGAGAGATCGTGCAAAGAGGTGATGTTGAAGTGACCAAGATAGCATTAGCATATAACCTGGCAGATCCTTTCACCAAGAGCTTACCGGCCAAGACTTTTGACACTCATGTAGAAGGGATAGGAGTGAGGTGTGTCGCATCATGGCTTTGAGTCTAAGTGGGAGATTGTTAGGGATATATACTAAAAGTCATGCTTTATGTAGTTGATTTATTATTCATTTAATAAAATCAGTTAATCCATTTTTTTTAGAATCTATGTGGGCAATGTTTGTATTATATTATTTATTTAATATTATGCATGTGTGTCTCTCATTCTATATAGTAGGTGGTTTGGTGTGTAGAGTTCGGCTTATACACGGAAGATCAGGCTATCAGATATTATAGAATGTAAGATTTTGGTTTACAGTCTTAGATGGGATTGGACACACCATCGGTAGGACTGTAGCATGGTGTTGTAGTAGGTTTGTCTTGACTACGGAAAACGGTATAGTTTCAACTCACTATGCTGGTACACTTTGTGTATTAAACGGGACTGACTTGGGGTAATTATCTTTATACTGACTTATAAGATAATTAATACCTCATGGCTATTATGAGTGCTTATGCTCTAAATCCTAAGTTAATTTGTAGACACGTACATTTGATATTTACACTTTGATCCCTAAAAGGGTGAGATCCTTAAATGGGTCAATATCTCATTGGATTGGGTGGCAATATTAATTGTGTGGTGGATATTAATTAATGATGGAATCCATGTCTCAATTTTGGGATTGATGATAACCCCTTGAGAAAGCTTATAAGTTTTGATTATGTCAAACCTTGCAGGTGGATTTTGTATCCGACATATCAGATAAGTTAGGCAGAGGATCTCAAGGAATTTTAAGAAATTAATTAAATATGATTGTCAGTAATTATAGTTAATTAATGGATATCTGTAATCTTAACATGGGGAGATAATAAGCATTTAATAACATGGAGCTTGAAATATATTTTTGAGATAAGGGTAGGAGTGCAATTATAATTCTTTAGTGGTATGAATTATAATTTATAGAAATAGGAATCTGATTCAGTTCGAATTAGGGTTTCCTAATTCCATAAGGAGGCCTATTCCTCATTGACTTCTTATGGTCCCTATCGTAGCCTATATATATGCTGCTTTGGCTCTCTTCTCAGTTTGCGTTTTTCTATATAGAGAATTATAACTCGGAATAGAAAAGAGAGCGAAAAAGAGGGAGAGCAGAAAACAGAAAGGATTTCGAAAGAGCCCACACTCAGTTCGATATTCTGGCAGCAAAGGAATACGGTAGAAGATCGTGAGCTGTCATCGAGCCCGTGTTCTCGATTTGTCTACTATAGCAATCCGTTTTAGCAGTTTAAGGTAACCCTAGTTCCGCCCTTGCAGGGTTATTGTAGTTTTCACGTAATTTTTTTTTGCAGTACCAACTTATACGCACTGTCAACGAATTCTGGGAACGCAGTTTCCTAACACTGAGAGGGAGTGGATAGAGAGAATCAGGTAGAGAGGGGGAAGGGTGTAAACAAGTGAGTGTGTGAGTGATGTTTTGGTTCCTCCCTAAGCTCTCTCTATCTCACTCACTCTCGGATCTCTCTTTCTATAATCCGTATAAATAGATTTGTAAAAATGAGAGTGTAATGAGGGGGTATGGTGCCTATTTATAGAGGGGAGGATGAGGGATGTTATCCCATGTTAGGGTGCACCATGTGTACGGGTATGTGTAAGGTTGTGTGTGTTCGAGGGTAGATTGAGTGGGTTCACATAGGGTTGTGGTGTGGGTCCCACATCTTGGTAGATACCTAGGAGTGTGTGCTAGTGTCCTAGTGTACTTGCACAGTGTGATAGTGAACACTGTATTTTGAAAGTACGGGGTTGTGTTATGGCCTAAGTGTAAGCCTGTCTACGAATCCTAAATGAAATCTAAAATGTCGAGGTAACAACCACTCAAATAGGTTCTAGGTTAGGTTCTAGGTTAGAAAGGAGTCGTCGTCAAGAAGATTACTAAAGTTTCTTATAAAGATTTCTAATTGAGGTCATCCTAATGGACCTTCTGTAACCACAGTCATGGCGACGTCCCTAATCTAATTCTCCAACGTGGAATTTTCGAGGAAAATTAGAGGTATAACAGATAACTCATTCATATATATAACTTCTTAGTTATACATTAGGCCCAAAAATCAATTTATCAATTCCAAATGCAACATGCAAGACAAATCTTAAAATCTGGAAACTGAAATTTTCATCAGAACGTAGTTTAGTAAAAATAGCTTTTCTAATAGCACAAGATCTCTCAACCTTCCCAATTTTTTTGTGAAGAAAGACAACTCATTTATCTACAAATGACTCTTCTATTGCCTGGTCTAAAAATCATTTTCATAGGTGAAATGCACGTATAACATAGTGCTATAAATCTAGGACAGAGCAGTCCAAAAATACAAGAAATGTCTAAGTAAAATGAACGATTTGAGCATCTCAAAAATCTAATTTAAGCTAGATTTTTTTGTACATAAAGATAATTCAAATACCTATAATGTTCTAGTTTTGAGTTTGATCCAGAAAGCAATTTATCATGCCCAAATAAATCATACCATTTCAGTCAACACAATGAAATTTAATTCTGGCAGATTATATGTTGTTAACCTTTTTTTATTTTTTTCTCATCTTTGACCTTCATTCTAATTCCCAAAGCATGTTCTAAACATATACATATATATATATATATATTAAGTTCTAAACTCACCTAGGGGTTAAGGCTTGTTTGGATGTTGAGAAAATGGAGGAAAATAGAAAGAAAAGCTTGTAATGCCTCCAATGGTGATCTTCTCCTCTCCTCTTCCAATTCCTTGCAATTAGGGGCTTGATTATGCACTTTATAGCTTCCTTTGATAGTATCTTATCTTCCGTTGAGAAATTCCACGTAGGAATTTAGAATAGTGACGTCATCTTGATGACGATTATAGAAGGTCCATTTGGATGACCATAATAAGGAATCCTTATTAGGATCCTTAGTAATCGTCTTGACGACGACGACGTTAGTAATAACCTAGTAACTAATAGAATAGACGTAACATCGAATGCATTAGAATGGTCATAGCATCGACGTTATATTTCATTTAGAATTTTTAGACGGACTTCTTGTACATGAACCCGTACACAACCCCGTTCATTCTACACTTGTAACTGTGATCGCCTTCTCAGTATTACAACTAATAAGACCCAGGCACACATTCCAGTGCATATTACCTGAGAGTGGGATCCACACCACCTCGTGACAGTCATGTGGACCCCCACTTAATCTACCCTTGGACACACAAACACCTATGCATGTATATTTTGTACACCCCCAAGTGTTTGGACACTTATGCCCTCCTCCACCTCCTTCATCTATAAGTACACACCTCCCCTCATTCTCTTTACATTCTCAGCCACCCCAAATCTGTCTAAGACAGATTGTATAGGGAGAACCCGAGAGAGAGAGAGAGAGAGAGAGAGAGAGAGAGTGTGAGAGAGAGAGAGAGAGAGAGAGAGAGAGAGAGCTTGAGAGAACACCTCTCACCCCACCCTACACCCTTGGCCTATACACCGCACCCCATACATTGTGCACCCCCACACACTCCCCCTCCATACCATCTCTATCCACTCCCACACACACAGAGACCCGAAGAGAGAGAGAGAGAGAAGACAGAAAGAGGAAGTAGAGGTGCAGAGGAGAGAGAAAAAGGTGATCGGAGGTTTGAGAGAGAGTTTGAGGCAATCTGAGGTAAAACCACACTCCCATTTTTATTTTCTGAACCCTTGCATGTCATCTAGAGGCCCTAGGGACTACATGAAACGCCCCTAACAGAGCCCTAAGCTCTGGGACTGCTCCGGCGGCCATTAAAACTCAAGTTTGAGCGTGGATCTTTGAAGTATGATCAAAGCCCCTTTTGATCATACCAAACAGACCCTAGTGAACCCAGAAGGATCCCCATTGAGCCATTTTTGAATTGGGAGTCGTTTGATCGGCCATGCAGGCCATAATTCTTCTCATTGACTGAAAGACTAATCCAGTCGTAGGAGGTCAAAACGAATGAACCCTCGATCCAGCTTCTAGTATGTGAAAGAGGGGCTAATTCCGGTCACAATGCCGTTGGTTTCATGGGTTTTGATGGAGAAACGAGAGAGATATGAAGAGAGAGAGAGTCTCCGGCGAGGCTCGATTTTCAGGCAGCTCAAGCTCGCCGGAGAAGAAGATGAAATCCGAATGGGTTTCGGGTTATAACAAGCGGGTCCGGGTCGGGTTTGGGCCGGGTTAAGTTAACTCGTGGGTTAACTTAAGTAGCACGACGTCGTTTTGACGTCGGGCTGACTTTCGGTCGGATTCGGGTAAACGGAACGGGCCAGGTTGTGAGTGTGAGTGGTTAGGGTCGTGGATTCGGGTTGGGTCAAATAGGACCCATGGACCTTTTAAGTCCAACGACGTCGTTTTGACGTCACGGGCCGGGTCGCGGGTTTAGTTGGGTATGGTTTGGGTCGTCTTGAGTCTGTGTATGGGTCAGGGTTTTGTCCGGGTTTGGTTAGGGTTTGGGCTAGCGGGCTGGGTAGGTTTGTGAGGAGAGTTGGGTATCCGGTTCGGGTTTGGTCTAACCCGAATGGGTTTTCGGGTTGGGCCTTGTTGTATCTGTATATGGTTTATCCATATTAGTTCGGGTCGAATCAGGGTTTGACCTAGTGGGTCACCCAGTTGGGCTCCTTTGAGAGTGTATGTGGATGATCCGTTTAAGTCGGGTCGGTTCGGGTTTGGCCCGTCGGGTCTGAGATTAATAATAATAATATTATTATTATTGTTATTAGTTTTAATTAGTTTAAATGATTTAAATTGTTTTAATAATTGTGTATGGTTTATGATTAATACCATTAAGGTTTTATATTATAGAATATTATTTTTAATATTATATATATATATATCATTATTATATTATATATATTATATATATTTATTATTTATATGGTTAATATAAATAATAAATATCAATTTTAAATAGTTTTAAATATTTAATAAATACCTATGTGTATTTATAAATTCTAGAAAATTAGGGTAATGACCCTGGGACTATTTTATTACATAATGTAAGTTATAAAGCTATAATATTATAGTCCAATATTTTTAATAATTAATAAGGAGCTATTTTATGAGTATGTTAATTATTAAAAATATCAAACGAGCTCCGAAAATTATGAAATAAATACTGGTGGTGTATTTTAATATCTAGTATTTAATAAGAATACTTCTAGGTACTGATTTCTTTTTATAATTATAATTACATATTTAAATCCCATTTCGGGTATTTTCTGGTATATTTTATCTTCAATAATTCATAATAAATAATCTAGGACTCCGAAAATTACGCGGTCAGTTCCCAGAGTCTTAGAATAATGTCTAGAATATTCCCTTAAAGTCTGGTGACTTTTCGACTCGGTCAAAAATATAGCCTGTCTTTTAGGGCCCGCATTAGTGTAGTAAGCCCTGCATATTACCTCGTAAAACGCGACGGACTCTGATTTGAGTCTAGTCAATGGCGTTGGACTTAGAATGACACGTAGATCACTACCTTGAGGTTTATGACTTCATTTGGTAAAATTACCATTTTGCCCCTATAGTTGTACTCATACATTATTACTGTTTATTCCGTTTATTATTGTAGAACTTGACGGCTATCCGCTTTTCGAGGATCGGTGACTCGAGGTGAGTTTCCTAACCTCACTCTAATCCTAATAAGATTAATATAAGATGTTTAAAAGCTACCTGTATGATATTTTGTATAAGTGATATGTTGATTTATGATGTCACGTGTATTTCCAATAATTGTAAGACTATGCAAAGCATGTTATGGTAGTACTATCGCATACGAGAGCATGTCAAGGGTTTTATCTATATGGTTATCGGTATCAAATCCATGTTATGTGATCCATGATCTATATGTTACGTTTCTGCTGCTAACTGTTAAATGCACGTTTTACGATGATGTTGACTGGAATAGATAACGCATGCCATGTTAATAATAAAGAGGAATAAAAGTAGATTTGCATGTGAGTATTGATAATGGACACACGTGCATTTCATGACATGTGTCAGTATGCGATGTGTGAGAAAGATAGGTGTTTGATGAGAATGTGAATGAGATGAGATATGTGAATGTAAAAGAGATGTGATTTCTGGATCCGATGGATCAACGGCTGACGAGCCGGGTGGACATGAACGGTTAGGGTTCCTAGCGCGCCTCTCGCCGTTGAAGATGTCCGGTGATGCGCATACGTGGTTGAAGACGTCCCATGTATCGTTGAAGACATCCGACTAGTGCTCTAATATACTTCTCAGCCGTGTAGACGACCGGTGAGAGTATACACATGGTTGAAGACGTCCCATGTGCCAGTTTCATTGTTTACAGATAGTATGCGCCGTGAAGACGTCCGGTGGCCTATCAAGGGAATGAGTATGAATTGGTTGTGATAGCATGTTGTCATCCTTGATATACCGCGTGTTGTCAAGTGGATGAGAAAGAGAAAGTGAATGATGAGATTGAATTGATGAGTAAAAATGATTTAGTTCGAAATGATTTGTTTTTGGAAAGTTCTGGTTTTAAAATGAAATGGTTTTGAAAAGTATCTGTTTTGAAAATCAAATGTCTTTGAAAAGAATTGGGAATAAGTCACATTGGCCATGCATTTGCACGCACGAGTTTATAATAAGGAGAATGTATTCTATGATGTTATGATTATCTGTTTTGTTGAGACCTCTGCTATGCCCGTGGTGAGAATGCGTCTTTTGATAAGAGAATAACCATACCTTAAGGTACTAAACTATGCCGTGAGTTGAGAAATGTTCTGTATTTACTGATTATTGTGCGGTTGAGATTCTCACTCAGCCCTGTTCCAAGGCTGACGACATGTTACGCCCTGGGCATTCGTATGCCCACAATGTTGCAGGTTTGGAGCTAGATAGAAGAGTTCAGGATGCAGTACCGTGGAGCCAAGAAGAATAAAGCCCTGCCCAAGACCTGATAGACAGTTTCTCAAGTTTTAAGATTATGTAAATTGTTTAGTAGGGCCTCTTGTATTAAGATTGAAGTTACTGTAAACCTTGTTTAATTTCCGCTGCTGTATTTATACTCTGATAAGTTTAGATCATGCTTATGCTCCAGCATTTCCCTTATGATTGCACGGTGCGGAGTTAGAAGGACAGGACGGTTAACAAACTAGTCACGTGTCTACGGACCCATAAAGGAAATTTTTTATTTTCCCTATTTTTGGCTTACTCCGGGGCGTGACAATATGGTGGGTATTTGATGGTGTAGATCACAAAAATGACACATGCAATGAAGGATTTGGGCTAGACCACCATCATCTGCATCTTCTTCTTATTCTCTCTCTCTCTCAACTCCCTCTAAGTTAGTGGAGAAATCTGTGTTTTGGTGGTTTTACTCTAAAAAAAAAAAGAGATAAACAATGTATATATAGTGGGGAGTAAGTAGGACAAGTGTCCAATGTTGGAGGGTTGATGGTGTGTAGTGGGACAAGTGTCAAAATGTGAACAAATGAGATTTAAGATGTTGCCATGTGTCCAGTAAGTGGGGTCCACCTTGATCTGCGTGTAAAAATCTTATAACGAGGGTCTGCTCCACGAACTGCATGTGAAACTGGTACTACTCTAAACTCGCGGTCAGGTTACTATTCACTTCTATTGCAGTGCGATCGGTACGAACTCGTCGGGATAGTCGATAATTAAAATAAATATACTGAGACCATATTGACAAGCGGGAGTATTTGTAAAATACAACCGCGCTAAAAGAAGAAAAAGTATGGATTTAGTTTACAATTCCTCCATTTATCTGCAATTTGAATTACAATGCTAGTTTATGAACATATTGATTAAACTATGATAAGTTGTGCGTTTTTAGATGTAATTTGTGCAGACTGCAGTTGCTGTGTGAAGAATAGAAAGATAACAATGAAGGGAAATGCTGAATTCTAAAGAAGATATGTAAAAGCTGAAATGTAGAGTTCGAGCGATTGAAGACCATTCGATCGATCGAAGGTTCGATCGATCGAGATAATTTCAAGCCATCGAAGTCCCTAAGAGTTCAATCGATCGAGAAACGTTCGATCGATCGAACATGCCTTTTATCAGATTTTTACGCGCACGCAGCAGAATGTATGGGGAACCCTAGCATTAGGTTTCTGCTATTTATACTCATATTGTAGACGTCCATAGGGACGCCCACTTTACATTTTATCAGTTTTTACATAGAGAGAGAGTGTTCTACTTTGATTTTTGTAGGTTTTGGTGATTGAACATTGAATTCAAGTGAAGTTTAAAGGTTATTAATAGCTCGTTCGTTCCAGGTTTTGATATATTAGTTTTGTTTGCATTCTTTCAGTAGTTTACATAGTTTAAATCTGCATAGATCATCGTTTTACGTGTTGGTAGTTGATAAATTATAGATTTTCATTGATTGCATGTTTAAACCTCATCCAAACACAACCTTAATGAATTTTTACGTTAATAATAAATCTGTGACACTCCAGACGATGTCTGAGTAGTCCCCGGGTTGGGAGATCACGATGAAACCGTGATCTCAGACCTCTGCCATGCAGCAGAATAATCCCTGTGTTCGATTGATCGAGGTAGTTTGATCGATCGGACCAGAGACACAATCGAGTGATCGAAGACAGTTCGATCGATCGAGAGATGAGGTAGTTCGATCGATCGAAAGCGCGTCAATCGACCGAACACCCTTTTTCTTGAGGACCTTCTATACAGTATTCCTAGACTTTCTGTTTTACTGGATTGTTATCAAACTGTCCCCAAACGCTCAGTTTGTCAAAACAGTCTGTGAATTTTAAGCCTTAAGGCATTTTTTTTCAATAACTTTTGCAAACCACCCTCAATGCTAAAACCATTGTAGGTGAGAGTCTTAACTATTGATTTAAACCGCTTTTGTGTATTTCAAACTCCAGTGTGATGATATAGTCCTGGACATGAAAGGGTTATGGATTCTTTATTCTAAGAGAAATACAGAATACTGTTGAGGACGTACTCCATTGAGCTTCAATGCAACTGCAGGGTAGATGGCTAGGTCGCGGTGGATTCGTGTAATCCCAACATTCCTTTTTAATTAAGAAAAACACATTTTAAATTATCACTTTAATTAATTAGTTGGCAATTAGTTTATTTTAGTTTAATTATTTTTAGTAGTTGATAAATTGTGGGACTTTGTGTTCTACATTTCTTTAAAATATTGAATTTTATTTTCCCTTTTTGAGATTAATCTAAGTATTTAGTTTACCACCTTCCCTGTGGGATCGACCTGGACTTAACCAGATTACTACTTGCACGATTACCTACACTTGGGTATAGCACACAAGCGCACACAGAAAAATTCTCGTGACACATATATATATTTAAAGATTCACACAATACGCCAGATAAACGGTATCAGCAAAATACACAATACAGGGAGATTCTGATATTTATTTATGTATTCGAACGTACGAAAACACAAGAAAAATAGCAGTGCTACATATATAGAGGGGAAGGGTGGCCATGTGGCATTATTTACATGGACTGGAATTGAAATATCCAGGTGCATTCGATCGATCGAAGTATGTTCAATTGCTCGAAAGTGGTTCGATCAGGTTTTGATCGATTGAAGTAAGGACCACCTCATAAATCCATATCGGCAGAATTTCGATCGATTGAACATAAAAATGTTCAATGGCTCGAATGGACTTCGAACGGTTGAAAATAAATTTTCAAATATGATCAAGGAAAAAGTATAGAATCTTTTTATATAAATAATTATTGAAAATACAGAATATTACATAACATTACTTATAAAAAATTACTTTTAATATTGTAATTAAATTAGGGATAAACAGATAATTTCTAAACATCTATATAATAAGATAGAGCGGTGTGGGTCCCTCTCAAATTAGCAACTTTTAATCTTGACCATTGAGACAAGTTTAGATATTTCAGATCGTCGGATTGATTGTCCACCAAAAATAGTTAACCCCATTAAATATTGCATTGTATCATATTAAAACTCTAAATTAAAAAGGAATTCCCTAAATTAATTTGAATTTGAATAAATACATGTCTATATCCAAATTGTCAACTTCAGTAAATACAAAACATATAATAAGATAGAGCGGTGCGGGTCCCTCCCAAATTAGCAACTTTTAATCTTGACCATTGAGACAAGTTTAGATATTTCAGATCGTCGGATTGATTGTCCACCAAAAATAGTTAACCCCATTAAATATTGCATTGTATCATATTAAAACTCTAAATTAAAAAGGAATTCCCTAAATTAATTTGAATTTGAATAAATACATGTCTATATCCAAATAGTCAACTTCAGTAAATACAAAACATAAATCTTGGGTAAACTAAATCATTAGACTGTTTTTTTTAGCAAAAAAGGAATTCCCTAAATTAATTTGAATTTGAATATATACATATCTATAGTAAATACAAAACACAAATCTTGGGAGATAAACTAAATCTTGGAATATAAACTTCCCATATCATACATATATTCATAGAATTTATTTTTTTATAGGTTTTCTTTTTTTCCTTTCCGTGACTCTGATCAAATGACTTTCATAGAACTAATCAAACTGATATAATATGAGTGAAAAATCACAGAAAGTTGAAGTTTAGGAAGTGGGTTTCAACAATGGATTTCATAATTCAAGTCTCAAGAAATGTATTCTCACTTGCACTTTTTTTAAATCTAGGAAGTGTATTTGTTACGGAGTATATTTTATTGTCTATCTAGAAAATTGGGTTTTTCCATCACTATGGTTGTAAATTTTGCTATCATTTTGATTAGTTCCACCCTTTTATAGATCATTTAATTAGTTGTATCAGTTTGATATAATCCATAGGGCTAATTAGTGAAATGAGTAATGCTGCTTCCCAAATATGGCTAATTATAAATAATCACAAAAGTTTTGCTTTCCTTTTCTGTTTCTTTCCAAAAGCTTAGAAAAAGCCTTTGTGTTTTTTTTTTTTTTTTTTTAACTTCGTGCCCTCGGGCACAAGGAAGTCTATGTGAATAAACATTAATCATACTTAAAATATTCATCAAATATTGGACTAAAAATATTTAACTAAATTTAGTTAATACTATATTTAATATTCAAAGTGACTTTTCAAATAGATTAAATTAAATATTTAAATTATTAAAACGTTTAAAAGTTTATACTACGCAACAAAAATATGTAAATAAAATCATACATTTCAAAAAACTGCATAAATATAGTCAATAATAAATTCTTAGACTTTCCACATACGTTAAAAGTTGCCAATAAATAAATTTAAACTGAATACTCCTTCAAATGCTCAATCTGATTGTTGCAAGAAGTAATTAGAAGGGGGAAATCACTACGAATAAGCATTAATCATACTTAAAATATTCATCAATTATTGGACTAAATATATTTAACTAAATTGAGTTAATAATATATTTAATATTGGAACCAATGTCTTTTTCACATAAAATTCCAACCATATCTCAGATCTTTTGAAGTAGTGAATTTTTTTTTCCCGCTTCGTGCCCACGGGTACGAGTTATTACTAAATAGCATGTGGGTTTGAATGACCTGTACAATTTACGCAAAAGATTTGAAAATTTTAAAGTATAGCATTTTTTTCCCTTTTTTCTTCTTCCTTTTTTTTTTCTTTGCTTCGTGCCCACGGGCACGGGTTATTACTAGTAAATTATAAATTATGAATTTTATTTATGGTATTTATATAATATAAAATGATTAGTAAAATATTTAAATAGTTACTTTCAAAACAAAAGAGTAATGGTCAAGTTGGAAATTGTTTTTGACCGACTATAACAGGTTTTAACGGGATGATGTATCATGTGGAAGGTTTTAAAATCACTTTGTTTTAGAATCAATGGTCTAAAAACTCCCATCATTTTTATCCCACGGTTACAATAGGACCACCGCACATACGGCCAACACTGCTAGTTCGTATGGTAGACTCTTCCAAATTGATGAAACCGCGTATGAACAGTGACTCTGTTGGAAAAAGTCAGAGCGATTCAAAGTCTACATACGACACATTTGACCAAAAGCCACGCCTAGATTTCTACCTCAATTACTGATTCTCAGTTTCCCACTTTCCCTCTTTCTTCTTCTTCTTCTTCTTCTTTTCCCCCCCCACCCCCACTCCTTGATTTTCTCTCTCTCTCTCTCTCTCTCTCTCTCTCTCTCTCTGTCTTATATACAATTCTGGTACCAGAACAGGCATAATTTCAGATCAAAAAGTTGTTCATCTGGGTTTTGTTTCGTATATTAGATTCCCCCAATTTCAACTTTTTCTTCCGAGTTATGCTTTTTGCTTAATTAATTTACCCAAGAAATCCTAACGAATGTTGGGATTATATTTGTATTTCTAACTTTAATTGTTCCACATAATAAATCTCATATTTATTATTATTGTTGTTGTTGTTGTTTAAACCTCAATTATTGTATGAATCCCTTTCTCACAAAACCCCACCATTCATTTATGGGCTGGAGCTGGAACTGGAAGTTGTTCCTGATTGTGATGATGATAGTCCTTTCCTTGTTTTCCGGAGGAGTTGACAGTCTCCTCAACAACAAGAACAAGAAGAACACATCATCATCATCTCTGGAACTGCCAGATCATCATTCAAGCTTCAGTGCTGTCTCTTCTTCTGATTCTGATTCTGATTCTGCTTCTGCTTCTGCTTCTGCTGGTGGTGGTTGTACCCTCCTCCCTAATAATAAACCGAAATCCCCCGCCGCGCCGGTCAAACTCGAGCTAAAGCACAGAAGAAGAACATCAACAACAATAACATCCGGCGACCGAAAAGCTGATCAATCAGTATCCGATTCCACAGCAAGAGACCTAACCAGAATCCAAACCCTACACAAGAGGATACTGAAAAGCACCTTTTCATCATCATCATCATCATCATCATCAACAACACAAGAGGGTAAGGGTAAGGGTCAGGGTCAGGGTCAGGGTCAGCAACAGCAGGTCATGGTGGCCACACTGGAGTCCGGCGTCAGTCTTGGTTCAGGAGAGTACTTCATTGATGTGTTCGTTGGTAACCCTCCTAAACACTTCTCTTTGATACTTGACACTGGCAGTGATCTTAATTGGATTCAATGTCTTCCCTGTTATGACTGTTTTGAACAAAATGGACCTTATTACAACCCCCATGATTCTACTTCTTTCAAGAATATTGCCTGCCATGATCCCAGGTGTAATCTTGTTTCTTCCCCTCCACACCAACCCCCTTGCAACAACAACAACAACCACAATCACAACCATAACCAAACATGTCCCTATTTCTACTGGTACGGTGATAGTTCAAACACTACCGGTGATTTTGCACTCGAAACCTTCACCGTCAATCTCACCGGAAACTCTGAATTCCTCCAGGTGGAGAATGTAATGTTTGGTTGTGGCCACTGGAATAGAGGCCTATTTCATGGAGCTGCTGGATTATTAGGACTGGGAAGGGGCCCACTTTCCTTCTCCTCTCAGCTCCAATCTCTATATGGCCATTCTTTCTCTTATTGTCTTGTGGATAGAAATAGCAACTCAAGTGTTAGTAGCAAGTTGATTTTTGGTGAGGACATGGACCTCTTGACCCATCCGGAATTGAATTTCACCTCCTTGGTCGCTGGAAAAGAAAACCCTGTTGATACGTTCTACTATGTGCATATAAAATCTATATTTGTCGGAGGAGAGGCGCTAAATATTCCGGAGGAGACATGGAATTTATCACCGGAAGGTGTTGGTGGGACGATTGTTGATTCGGGTACTACACTTGGTTATTTTGCAGATCCTGCTTATAAGACTATTAAGGAAGCATTTGTTAAGAAGGTGAAAGGCTACCCTTTAGTGAATGATTTTCCAATATTGGACCCTTGTTATAACGTCTCTGGAGTGACAAAGCCTGAATTACCCACATTCAGTATTCTCTTTGCGGATGGGGTTTTTTGGAATTTCCCCACCGAGAACTACTTCATTCGGCTTGACCCAGAGGAAGTTGTTTGTTTGGCTCTCTTGGGAACTCCTCGTTCTGCTCTCTCTATAATTGGCAACTATCAGCAGCAGAATTTCCACATCTTGTATGACACTAACAAGTCTAGGCTGGGATTTGCACCAACAAGGTGTGCTGATGTTTAGAAAACACACACACACCCCCCGCCCCCCACCCACACACACACACACACAAAAAAATTCTTTCTTATTTGGAATTGGATTGAAAGCAGGATAACTCCATGTCAGAACAACGCAGCAACCGAGGGGGGGATTTTTCTTTTTTTTTTTTCCCTTTTTTCCCTTCCTTTCTCAAAGGAGGTAAAAATACACCAAGTTAATTCTTTTATACACGTGTGTGTATGTGTTTAACAGTGGGAGCTATCGGTTTACTGAAATTGCATTCTCGTTTTCTTTCTTTCTTTCTTTCCTTCTTTCTTTTTTTCATACTCCTATATGTTAACTGCTGCAATTATTGGTTAGAAATTTATAGTTTTATCTGAATTTGTTGTAGAATATATTTGAAAAAATGAACGCGTTTGGGATGATGTCTGTAAGTAAATGTCAATCTGCAGCTTAATTACTCGGTCATTGTTTGTTACCAATTCCCACTCTTACATTCAACTAATTTGTCATGTAATACTTGGCTATAGTTTCCATTAAATAAATAAATAATAGGTTAATTACATTTTTTTTATTTCCATGTGGTTAGGTCTATTTTTACTTCACCCCATGTGGTTAAAAAGTGAATACTCAACCTCTTATGGTTTGGATTAAAGTGATATTATTAAGATTTCTCTCAAAATTGTCCCTTATTAGGATTTAGTGTTAAAATTAGTCTCATATAGGAGAGTTTAAGTATCAAAACTAATTCTACATAGGCAGTTACCCAATATTATCTCTTTAAAGCGGTTCAGTGTTAAAAATTAGCTCCACATAGGTAGGTTAAATGACAGAATTATCCCCCACATAAGGGATTTAACCACAAAATTAACCTCACAATGAGGGATAAGTGTTAATATTTTTGTCCAATTTATAACTTTTATCAGTTTTGAGAAAATTTTTTAAAGTTTTACTTTGTCCGAAATCATAGGGGTTGAGTATCCCACTTTTGAATCACATAGGGTAAAAAGAAGATAGGTCTAACTATAAGGGGGTAAAATGTATTTAACCCTTAAAAAAATAAATATTTGGCTAGTAGCAATGTTTTATTTATTAATCATATAGAACTTGATGAAGGTTCTCAATTAGCTCTTGGCTATAGTAGCAATGTTTTATTTATTAATCATATAGAACTTGACGAAGGTTCTCAGTTAGCTGTGGTACACCATACTGTTTGTGCTAAAATAATCTGGCTAGTAAGGGCAACTCCAAGGGTAAAAGCCAAAATGGCTAGCCAAAACTTAATTTTGGCTTGTTGAATAGTAAAATGGTTAGCCATTTTATCAAACCTACTCCAACCACACAAGGCATAATGACTAGGCATTTCTTATCTTTTTGTATTTTTTATGTTTTTAATTCAAATAATTATCTAGAAATGAAATGAAAATTCAAATTTTAAAATTAATCCGGTAAATTGAAATTCAAAAGTTGTCCCGCCTAAATTTGAAATTTGAAAATTTCCGCCAAAATTTGTTAATTCAAAATTTTAAAAACTGCCAAAATGTGATTCAATATTGAAAAAACCGCCAATATGAGAAATTTCTCAGTAAACATTGAGTATTTCTCAGTAAACATTAAGAATTTCTTAGTAAATATGAGAATTTTCTCATATTATATGAGAAATGTTTCACTAAACTATGAGAAATTTCTCAGTAAACATTGAGGATTTTTCAGTAAACATTGAGAATTTCTCAGTAAATATGAGAATTTTCTCATATTATATGAGAAATGTTTCACTAAATTATGAGAAATTTCTCAGTAAACATTGAGGATTTCTCAGTAAATATGAGAATTTTCTCATATTATATGAGAAATGTTTCACTAAACTATGAGAAATTTCTCAGTAAACATTGAGGATTTCTCAGTAAACATTGAGAATTTCTCAGTAAATATGAGAATTTTCTCATATTATATGGGAAATGTTTCACTAAACTATGAGAAATTTCTCAGTAATTAGTTCAATAACAAATTAAAATTAATAGTAAAAAAGTGCTTATTGATTGAAAACCCAAACCCAAATTATTTTATTAAATCTAAAAAAAGCCAAATAACTAAAAAAAGAAATAACACTAAACCATAAAAAATACTTATTAATAACTACACTAATATATGATATATAATATAATCCATATATAATTGAGACACCCTAAACATTTCACTAATTAAAAGCCCAGCCCAAGCCCACAAATTAAACCTAACCTAATCCCCCTTCACATTCAGCCACACAGTATACCCTAGCCACTTCACTTCTTCTTCTTCACGTCTGTTGTATAGAGAGAGAGAGAGAGAGAGAGAGAGAGAGAGAGCTTCACATTTTTTTACAGACAGAGAGAGTGAGAGAGAGAACAAGGTGAAGCAGAGAAGAAGAAGGTGAAGCAGAGAAGAGAGAAAGAGAGAGACAGAGGCTCAGAGACTGATGAAAGAGAGATGGAGGATCCGATTTGAGTAAAAGGTAGGTTTAATCTTTCAATTTTATAGCTTGATTTGTGTTTTGATTTGAAAAAGAGACTGTTTATAGCCGTTGGAATCCATCCGTTGGCGACCAACGGTCATGAACAGTGTCGCGCCCTATTTTCCCTCTTCTCTTCCACGCTCGGAATAATGGCTCGTGAGTTTGGGGCTCTCCATTTTACAGAGCTTGATGGCTCGTCCGTTGGAGTGCTTATTTTGGGGATGGACGAGCCATTTTGGCAGTTATATGATTTGGCTAGGGTGATGGCTCTCCCGTTGGAGATGGCCTAACATGCAGGCATGTGGAAGGGATATGGAAGCTTGCTTACATGGCACTCAACCAATAAGGAATAAGCACATGGAGGTCAGTTCGGTACAGGAAAGAGGTGTGAAGAGTTACAACAATTTGGGACATTTGAATTTGAAAAGTAACTGCTGAGACACGTAGATAACAGAGGATGCAACAGTTGAAGAAGGCAGTAGGAAGACATTCAAATTCAAATTAAGCAGTTACTTCAATAGAAGATAAAGTGAAGAATCGAAAAACACACAACAGACCATACAAATACCCATTACGTTAGTTTACATTTCAGTTATTTGCTTTCTTTGTTTTAGGAGTAGAAATCACTTTGAAGTATCCTTTGACATTAAGTCTTTACCTTTATTTTTAATAAAGTCTTTACCTTTCCTTGCTCAATTTCATTTCCTTTGTTTCAGATAGTTTTATAACATTCGTATTTGTATTTTTGCATTTCATTATATTGTCATGCATGATAATGTGATGTAGCATGTCTTATGACACATGTTTGAGTGAGTTTTGACTCATGAGTCGATTTGGGTATCTGTGGTTGAGAACCCTTTGAGACTATAGTGGTTGAGTGATTTGTTGTTGTGGCGTCTCTCCGAGTATGGGACGGTCACTGCGGAATACTTTAAATGTTTATCTGAAAATAAATGTTTACCTGTGTATTTTGCTATCTGTATTATTTTTCGGTTTAGAATATATCTCTGTTGTTAGTTTTAGCATCCTGGTGAAGACGAATTAACATGCTATTAATTTAGTAGGCTAATTAGCAACTTCGGAAACATCATGTAGAAATTTGCGTTTTAGCAACCAAACGGAACTTAGTCGGAAACTGTTATAATTTTGAGGTTTCACTGGTAAAGCTATGAATTAGCTGTGTAGGAAGTTTCAGAGACTGATTAGGAGTTTTGAAAAACTTGCGGGGAGGTAAACATAATTTCTGAAAGTGTTGCCTATATAAAGATAGAGATGACTTGGATATTGTTATAAAGTCTTAACCTAAAATTCAAAAAGGAGGCCAAAAAGGGAGATTTGAGAGCTTAGAGCTTTGCGACGCCAAACGACGACCTTCTGTCCGTTTATTTTCTTCAAGATTCATATTTAAACTCCTTGAGGTAAGGGCTTCG
Organism: Hydrangea macrophylla; assembly: GCA_033977485.1. Classification (NCBI taxonomy): domain Eukaryota; kingdom Viridiplantae; phylum Streptophyta; class Magnoliopsida; order Cornales; family Hydrangeaceae; genus Hydrangea; species Hydrangea macrophylla. The sequence goes on along the minus strand of CM066990.1, from coordinate 1,633,603 downwards.
TTTTGATACCCACTAGGGCCTGTTTGGCTAAGTTTTCCGAAAAGTTATTTTCTAGAATTTTTCATAAAAGTTGATATTTGAAATTTTGATCGATAGGAACTGTACTAGACGGACTTCTACACGTTCTTTGTACACGGGTTTTCTTTGAATCGAACTTTAAGAGCGTATATCGGAGGTGAGTGATTCAACTTTGTATTATAGAATGATTGCTTGGTGTGTATTCATGTTATGTTTGAATAGCATGTGTTAATTCATAGAGATATATTGTGTAGTTCATATTGGGCGATTATATTGATAAGTAAGCCCAATAACATGGTGAAATGTTTTAATTACCCAGAGCATGGTGATATGTATTTGAGCATGTTGAGTTGCTTATTTGGGTCAGAAGGAACATGTGGTCACTAAGGCATTTTGTGGAACCGATATAGGCATTAAGGTCGCACGATTGAAGAGAAGAATTAGGGGTCTTACCCTTTTCGCGTGGACTTATTGGCAAGGAGTCGCAGATTGGGAGTATGGAATGTGCACGTGAGTCTCCCGCGACTAGTATGAAATGCAGAGATGTAAATACGAGCATGTTTATCATTCATGTGCATTTGTTGTTTTATTCACTAAGCGTTAGCTTAAACAAATCGAATATGTGTGATTATTCAAATAACCATTTCAGGTGGTAATGCCGGCGAGGAGTTCACTTAGAAGGCAACTTGAATGTCGATCTTGTAATTTTGAGACAATAGACTTGTTGTAATAAGAATCGCTATGACTTTTAATTTTGTATAACTTAGAATCGTAGAACGAGTTCTTAATGTTGTAATAGATTGTAATCACTTATAATTATGTTTTAATAATGTTTTGATTTAGTGAGGATCACTTTAGAATGAGTTTGGCGTATGCGTTTAATCCTCATTTGATTTTGAAAAGCTTTTAAACTTAGAAAATGATGTAGAATAGAGATTGCTGCTATAAAACAGTCGACTGGAAGAGGGCCCAGTCGACTGGACCCCTGTTTTCAAAAGGCAAATTTCTTTTAGCTTTAGGACTTCAGTCGACTGGAGCTCCAATCCAGTCGACTGGAGCTCCAATCCAGTCGACTGGTTTCTGCAAGAAAAACATACATTTTGCATACGTAGTGCCCAGTCGACTGGACGAGCCCAATCGACTGAAAGTTTGAGGCATCAGTCGACTGGAGGAGGGGTCAGTCGACTAAAGGTGGCACTTGGGGTTTTCTTGTTCTCTGTGACTGATGAATCAGTCAACTGGACGCCCGACCCAGTCGACTGGATTGCTTACATTCAAATGTTTGTTTTGTTCCGCTGCGTGTGTTCTTAAAACTAAAATCTCTTTGAGAACATTAATGAATTGGTTAGCCTCGGTGGCATGCCACGGGCTTCGGTTCTACTATTGTGGGACCGGGCTGTGACAAGTTTAACTTAGTCTTTTAATGTAGCTACCTTTAAATTACTCACCACAGTTTACTTCACACTCATTTACATCCAACACCATAAAAGTCCTTGTTTTCAAGACATTCAAACGTTCATAATTGGCTTGATTTGGTGCATTTGGCTTTAATAATCACATTGGAAAATCTATCTTGCCTGGCACGCTCGCATACAAATTACTCAAATATCTTTTGAAGGATAAATAGTCAAATATAATTTTGGCACATCCGGTCGGACCCTGGTGTGAAGATGACTAATAGAGTACTTCGAAGCAATAGATCCAATGATAACACCAATGATGATGTTCATGCTGAGAATATAGAGATTTGTAGCACTTCGCACCAAGAACCTCAAAATATGAATATAGTAGATTCCACTAATAATGGGACTCAAGATCAAGAAGTTAGAATGGAAAACCTGAACCATGCAAAAGGAGCACAAGTCGGTGGTGCAAAAATGCAAAATCAATTGGTGAACCAATTAATATCAATATTTGATCAACTTGGGAAAATAATTCAGAATGTTAATGTTCTGGTCACTTCCTTTACAAACTGCATACCACAAACATCCCAAATGTGCAAAATCAATTAGTGAACCAATTAATACCAATATTTGATCATCTTAGGAATATGATTCAGAATGTTAATGTTCTGGTCACTTCCTTTACAAATTGTATCATTTGTATGCCACAAACATCCTAAATGGGAGGTTTTTTTGTCCAAACAATGCCAACATTCCCCATTACCTAGACACCTAATAAAGGATTATGCAAGTATGTTTAATTAACCCAACCCTTTGAACTATTGGAATGGTCCGACCGTGAGACCAAATACACAATAAAGTAATTATATGTTGTCCAGAACAATGCAATACCTATCTTTGAAGGTACACTAAGACAACAAACTGGGGCCTTTCAGGACCCATATACATGCAAATGAATATGGAAGATAATAGACCAAGGAATAATGGTCAAAATTCATTCGAACCAAATATGGGACAGAATAAATGGATGAATAATAATCCAACATTTGAACCAGAACCTTCAAGACTAGGACCAGGTCGGAGGGCTATGAATGCACTCTTTAGAAGGGTGGAGAGCTTCCCACAACCACTTGTTGTTCCTGTTGTTGCCCCACCAATGGCACAACCAGTTCAATTTGATTCATGAAATTTGTGGACCAATAGCTCGGGGGGTCCAAATATCTCTGCATAGGAAACCTTATCCTGAGTGGATAAATAGGTTCGAACTCCCTAAAGGATTTAAGTTTCCTTCTTTCACTTTGTTTTCTGGTGATGTGAGCCAATCCATTGTTGAACACATAACAAGGCTCACGAGCCAATGTGCTGATGCAGGAACAAATGAATTCCTCAAACTTAGGTTGTTTGCCAATTCATTGATAGACACAACTTTCATTTGGTTTAGTAAATAGCACCAAACTCTATCCACTGTATATTATTGTTATAATTCTTTTTGCAATAAAATTAATACATGACAATTTAGCAATTTTGTGATAACTCTAATAAAAAGTTAGAGAATATTGTTAGTTAGTTTTGTATTCATAGGGGTTATTAAGTTGATAGTCACCAAAGTGACCTAGGCTAGTGAGCTTTGTGAATATAGAATTACATGAAAAACTAGTTATTGAGGGTGACATAAAAGATGACAATAATATTCTCAATTACAGTCATAGTTAGGAGATTGGGACTAGCCCAAAATAGAGTCACATTCAACTAACTATGAACTAGATAGGGTAATGTAATTTGTGTTGCATAGTAGCGTAGAATTGGATACCCAAAGGTAACATGATTAACAATTAGGTGGCATAAATTACATTAGACCTATATAGGTGATAATATTTAGAACCTATAGAGTGAACACTAGATATGCTAAGGTTTGCACCCAAAGGAGGACCCAATGTGATAACAATATTTTCATCCGCTAAGAATTTATAATTATATATTAAAGATAGACTCGAGGCCTTATCGTGAGCATTGTCCTATTTTATTTCAATGACTATTCCTACATCGTTGCACTTCCATTCATCTTGCATTCCAACTCTTAATTGGTCAATTTTCTATGGTATGAACAAGTCTCATTCACACTAGGTGTGTTAGATCTTGACATGGCACTTTTGGTTCAACAACCTAGAGAAGTTACTACTGATAGTACCGTAGAACAAGTCAACACTTTGAGAGCCTGAGAGAGATCAAAAAGACTTAGTCTTATGTTGATGAGGATGACCATGGCTAATAACATCAAGACATCCCTCTGTCAAACTAATTGCACAATGGAACTCTTGACTACTGTCAAAAAATGTTTTAAATCTGCAGATAAGTCACTTGCAGGCACATTTGTGGCAGAGCTAACTACTGTCAAATAGGATGATAATACGGGAGCTTAGGAACATATCCTCTATGTAACTGACAAAGTTGCAAATCTTGGAGCACTAGAAATACAAGTGGATGAATCCTTCTTTGTGCAGTTTATTCTCAACTCACCTCCTCTTCAGTTTAGCCCATTTAAAATCCACAATAACACTCATAAAGATAAGTGAAATTTGAATGAGCTGACTGGTATGTGCATTCAAGAAGAAATGAGATTGAGGCAAGAAGGACACCACTCTACGCTGGCTGTAACTGAAGGAGTTAAAAAGAAAGGAAATAGATTTCCACCAAAGAAAAGTGGGGGACCTGAGAAAAGTAGCCAGGGCCTTGGAAGTAATTTTACAATTAAATGTTACTTTTGTAGCAAGAAAGGACATGCGAAGAAGAACTGCAGTAAGCATAGAGCTTGGTTCGAAAAGAAAGGCATGAATCTTTCTTATGTATGTTATGAATCAAATCTAGCTAAGGTTCCTTCTAATACTGTGTGGATTGACTCTGGGGCCACAACTTACATAACAAATTCAATGTAGGGATTCCGTTCCACCCAAAACCTGAGGAAAAGTAAAAGTTTCATGTATATGGGGAACTGTCTTAAAGCAGAAGTGGTAGCTATTGGAACCTTTCGCCTACTCTTGGAGACGGGTCATCAGATGGATCTTATGGACACTTTATATGTACCTTCAATTTCTAGGGATTTATTTTCTATATCTAGTTTGGATATTAGTGGATATTCAATTTTATTTGGTTGTTGAAAACTCAGTTTAATTCAGTTATGGGTAGTTCTGGTATTTTATATGATGGTTTGTATAAAATTGCTTTGAATCCTGAGTTTGGACAATTTTTAATGGCCTTGCATTCAAATGTTAGTTTAAAACTTAGTCTAATAAACGAAAAAGTCTTCAATCTTGTGGCATAGGAGACTGGGGTATATCAACAGGGATAGAATTGAGAGATTGGTAAAAACTGAGATTTTAGATAACCTAATTCACTGATTTTGACGTGTGTGTGGATTTCATTAAGGAAAAGTGAACCAAACACTCTAAGATAGGTACCACAAGACGTACTAATCTTTTTGAGATATTTCATACAGATGTTTATGGACCACTCTCCATTCTATGTTTTACTGGAGAGAAGTACTTTATCACCTTTATAGATGATATTTCTCGTTATGGTTATCTATATCTGTAGACACCCAATTTTGACCACACTGATAGGATTTAGGGTGGACAACATCTTGGAGGATTCAATGATGAAAAGTACCCCTTGGAAGGTACTGTATTCCACACAATCAAAAGATCAAACTTTGGAAAGTGACTTCAAGTTCAGAAAAGCCATTTTCCATACATAAATCCAGGTTTTGTCAAAATCATCTCTCATAATTCATATTTACTCAGGGTTATATGAACATGAAATGTTCTAAATGCAATATTCTAGGTATCCAGAGATTCAATTTTAAAGAAAAGTTCAAAATCAATGTACATTGAAAAGTAATCTTGAAAAAGAAGTCGTTTGATTTCAAAAAAGATAACGAAAGTTCCGGAGGACTTCCGGACTTCAATTGAACTTCAATTCTCATTTTAAAACCTCCTGGAATATTTTTATACTGAAATTCAACTTGACACCTTTCCAACAGTACGTAAACGGATAATTTCGGACACCAAAAATCATTTTTACAAAAATCTAGAAAAGCAGTGCGCACGAAACTTGAAACAGGGCTTGTGGGCAACTAGGGGACCCTTTTTAGCAAGTGGCGGTTTTGGGTAAGGGGCTGGCGGGTCCCCCTTAACCGCCACCTATATGTGGTGTTCTCTATCGCATTTTTCTAGTTCCAGACCCTTCCAGGAGGTTCCCACATGTGGTGTTCTCCTCTTTGATTTTGTTGATAATTCTTACTTAGAGATTGATTTTCACTTTGATTTTCAAATTTTGATTTTATTCTTCCATTTAGTTTAGATCTATGAATACATGATTATATATATATATATATATGTATCTATTTTCAATTCCATGATGGTTTATTTTTTAGTAGTCACTTCGTGGAACTTTGTGTTCTACACCCTTTTGAATATTAATTTTTATTTATTTTTAGATTAATCTAAGTATTTAGTTATTAACCTTCCCTGTGGGATCGACCTAGTCTTAACTAGATTACTACTTGCACGATTGCCTACACTTGGGTATTGCACACAAGCGCACATAGATTATTTTCGTGTCAAGTTTTTGGCGCCGTTGCTGGGGAAGGCGACAAGCTAACGCTTAGATTACCTCAATCTATCTTTATCTCTTTCTATTTTCTTTTGTCTATTATTCTTTAGATTAAAACTACTTAGGATCTTTTCCTTCATGCCCGAAAATTCCATCGAAGGAATTTACAGAAATCTGCTCTATTCATCCAACTCTTCTAGTTCTATTAATCTCTCGGTCACACCCACTGAATCTATGGCCGATAATCAAAGTGAAAACGGTGTGAGAATGTGGTTATACCAATTGATGATTCGCTTCATCCTTTGTGCGATCTCATGACACTCGAACACGCACCTACACCTTCTTGTATTCTCATTCCACCTCATGTTGGCGAATTTCAATTTTGCAACGGAATGATTCAACTCCTTCCTACCTTCCATAGAATGGAGAGCGAAAAGGCATACCTACATGTCAAAGACTTCGAGGATGTTTGTAAAACATTTTCACAAAATTGCCCTGTAGATGTGACACGTCTAATGTTATTCCCCTTCACCTTGAAGGATAAAGCAAAAGCGTGGCTACTCACCTTAAAGCCGAATTCAATCTACACCTGGTAATGAGAACATGGCGGCTAGCATAAGGTGGAATGTGGACCCAAACCACGTGCCAATTGGTCCAGTTACAAGGGCGCGAGCAAAACGGTTCAAGGACAATCTCAATGGGCTGGTTCAACAAATTTGGGTTGAGACTAATCTTTGTGGCCTAAAGGAGGATACTAGTGATCCACAAGGCTGGGTGTCCATGATTCAAGCTCTAGAATAAATTATAGGCTTGCATGCTAACTTAGGAACTTTTCATATTTGTTAGTTTGTTTTTTATTTTTAGTTTTGGGGTGAATTATATTTGATCATTAATATTTCGTAGGCTTATAGGGCCCAACCGTAAGCCTCAGCTATTTAAACAATTTAGGGTTTGTAATATTCAGTTTTGATCATTAATAATATTGTGAGAGTTTTCTCTTTGGTTCTTTGAAGAACTATTCGAACTTATCAGATTTACTCTGTGGCGTTCATACCCGGACTTATTGTTGGGTTTGTGCCCTCAAACCATTACTTTATGTATGAGACATTAGCATTATAATATATTGATATCAGCTTTACATTTCATTGTGTATGTTTCTTTCATGAGATGATTGTTTTATCCTTAAGTATCATAGTAAGCAATTCGTGTGTGTATGAGATACACACAAGTGAGATACGAATTACTATTCTTTGATACTTAGAATATGTCACAGTGGATGATGAGACTGGATACGTCATCAGGTCTATACTGTAGCATAATTAACTACCATTGGATGGAATGATTAATCTCAATCACTAGAGTGTAGCTCTTAGTTGATATGCTAGTGCTTATAGTGCATTGACGGACCTGAGCTTTCCTATTGACGCTTAAGGCTGTCAACAGTCAATAGGAACTCATAACTTGTATAAGCTACGTGTTCTCAATCTTGAGATGATTATGAACACAGACTATGGATATGGCTGCTTTGACTTACCAATCAGTGAGGTCTATAGAAGATCAACACCTGGGTATCTTGGGTATGTCATGTCCATAGGGTTGTGAACATATATTGTCAAGATAGAATCTACCCTCTGATTCAGAGTAAGCATTCCCTTGAGAATGTCACCAAGTTGATTACTGAGTACTGCAGTCTTGTTGATAAGAGTTATCAACATGTTTGGTAATCATGAGTAGTGAATGTGACTCAAGGAATACAAGAAGTAATCATGATTCAGGTTGACAGTAACAGTTATCCGACTACCTGAATATGATTACGAATGCTGACGATAGAGGGACATTAGTACACCATACAAGTCTAGTTATCGCTTCGGATATGTTCTTTTGCGTTGGAGTTCAGTTATCGTTTTATAGTGGAATAAACGTTAACTGACCAGTTAGTTAGTTTGCTGATCAAAGAGTTTGGTCATGGTAATTAACAAACTGGTCTGAGCCAACAATAAAGAGCCTAGGAGGTCCCACTCTTAGCTCCGCTAGGATGCTTGGAAAGACACTTGAGGAAGCTATTAAGACAAGTTCGATCGATTGAAGTATGTTCGATCGATTGAAGTCAGCAGGTTCGATCGATCGAGAATGGTTCGATCGATCGAAGGTTCGATCGATCGAAGTCACTTCGATCGATCGAAGTCTAGGTCGGTTCTGGAAATCTATAAATAGGGCAGCTGCGTTCTGGAAGTAAGTGATCGTCGTTTTTATACGCAGAAGCTGCAGAAACTATCATAGTCTTCCCAAAACCTTCCTATCCTCTCTATTAGGGTTCCCACGAACCCTAGTCTTTCTGGCAGGCATCCGCAGGAGTCATAAGGGTGAAGATCATCTAGTGGAGGCTGCTGGAAGTTAAAGTTTCAAAATTGGGTTCAAGACACTAAGGTATAATTCTTGCACCCCTTGTACGCATCTATGGAATTGACGAGTAGTAGATCCTAGAATACCAAAAGTTTTATAACTTAACCTATTTCCGCTGCGCGTTTAAACTCTAACTTTAAACCACTTTTTCCTTCAATTGGTATCAAAGCCACGCTCGTTTGGATCTATAGATGCGTTTTTGGAACCCTAGTTTTGATTTGCATGTTGATTTTAGAACTATTTTTGAAACTGCATCGTCACAGATCTGTTTCTGCAGTGTTATCGCAGCAGAATACAAAACTGTGATTGCATAGGATGCAAGGTGGGTTCGATCGATCGAACTAGTTTCGATCGATCGAACATTCTGTTCTCAATCGATCGAACTAGTTTCGATCGATCGAAGCCTTCTGGTGTTCGATCGATCGAATAGTGTTAGATCGATCGAGACAGATTCTCTGTCCAGGTGTTCTGTTCACAGTTGTAAAGGTTTTTTAAATTATACTTTAATCTTAAATTATTTCTGTAAAATTTTTAAATCATTCTGTGAAACAGAATGTTCAAGCGATTAAACAGTGTTCAATCGATCGAAGGTTCGAGCGATCGAACGGTCTTCGATCGATCGAACTGTGACAGAGAAGTAAGATGCTGTTTTAAGTTCTAATTCAGTATGTAAAGTGTTTATATACTGTGTGAATCAATTAAGTGTTCCAATAGTTACATATATTTGTTATGTATGTGTGGATGCGTGTACGACTAACCCTTTTGCAGCAAAATTAGTCGCTATCTCCCATGGCACCAAGTCGTTTAAATATTTATATTTAAATTGTTTGAGATTGGTGCATGTTGTAATTTATTAATGGTTTGGTTTTAAGGCGTATGTAGGGCGCTGCGGCTTCAATCCTACGAAAAGGAAAGTCGCACCGGTTTCCCTAGCCTTTTATTTCTTTTTTGCTATTTCCTTTTTCTAGATAAATTGTAAGCTTCAAAAGAAGCATATGTCCAATGTAATAGAATTAGAAATTCCATGAAGATGGAGCAAGGAGCCGTTGTCCATAAAGATGGAGCCGAAGGCGACCAAACCAAGAAGGTGGTTCTATGGAAATAGAGCCATGGGAGATAGAGGCATTGTTTGAATGCCTATATTTCATTTTAGTTTTTTGTTTTATGTGCTTGTTTTGTGATTGGCGTATAATACATTGTTGCATGCACTTAAAACAAGTTTTCTAAAATAAAATTCAAAAACCGTTTTCAACACATTAGTAAACATTGGATGTTTATGGGTAGTGTGTGGAAACATTTTTCAAAAGCAAAATCCTTAATTTACTAAATCTAGTGGGAGAGGGTCTTATCAAATAACACCCACGATCTTCCATTAACGGTTCATTGTAAGATGAGTAGTGTATTCTGTGTCACCTCGCCAGGGGTGATCATTCCATACGGAGGGTACACTGCTCATTGGTTACTAGATGTGAACTTCCTATGGATAGGATCAATCAGACGTGTTAGAGGGTGACCACCACACGGAGGCGCTACTTGAGACGGTTGTGATTGGATCCTAGTTAATGGTACACACTAGCTAAGCTATGGATAAGGGATCCCACACGGGGCATTATTCAGAAACTTAGAGATCAAATAGGTTCGAGAGTCATGGCTATTTTGCAAGAGTTGCATAGCGGATAAGTCATGATAAATCGAAAGATCGAACATTGACCACCACACGGAGGCTTTATTCTTTCGTTTCGATATTCCGGCGACTTTGTTTTTAAATAAGAGTTCTAAGGATTCTTTTATTTCAAACTGTCAATTCTGATATCCATATTTATTTTGTTTGTTTGGTTTTCAGTAATCATAATGTCTGGATCTGCATTTAGTCCACTTGCCACCATACTCACTCAAAACAAGTTAACTGGAAATAACTACACTGAATGGAAACGTAACCTTGACATCGTTTTAACTGCGGAGGATCACATATATGTCCTCACCACCCCAAGCCCTGAAGAACCCGCGGTAAATGATTCGGCAGTTGCCAGACGCGAGTTCGACAAATGGAAGAAGTCGAATGGAATGGCCCGTTGTTACATTCTGGCCTCAATGGCTGGTGTGTTACAACACCAATTCCAATCGAACGATTCTGCCAGTGACATTATCACATCCCTGAAAAAGATGTTTGGGGAGCATGGCAGGCCTGCCAGACAGGTAGCCATGCAGAAGATAATGAGTGCAAAGATGTCGGAAGGTACTCCAGTCAAAGAACATGTTTTAAAAATGATTGGTTATTTAAACGAACTGGAGACCTTGGGAGCCAACATCGATGCACAGACCCAAGTTGATATGATCCTCAACTCGCTGTCGCCATCATTCGCTCAATTCAAACTTAACTATAATATGAATCAAATGGATTTTTCAATGAGCGAATTAATGAGTTCTTTACTGGCAGCAGAAGGGGTGATCAAACCTGGGGGCAGCGTTTTAAACGTTGAGAAAAGCGTTTCTTCTTCCCGATCTACACCGAAAGGTAAGAAAGGAAAGAAGAAGGCTGGCACTGGTGGTTCAAGTGTTGGACCGGTCCCTAAGATTGCAAAATCTAAGGGAAAAGGTAAGGGCAAAGGGAAGGTGGGTGGCCAAGGCAAAGGAAAGTGTTTCCAATGCGGTGAGAAGGGCCACTGGAAGAGGAACTGTCCAGAATTCTTAGCTACAAGAGTTCAAGGTATGATTGAATCACATGTGATTGAAGTAAGTTTTATTACGGATACTTCAAACACTTGGTGCATTGATTCTGGTGCGACTAACCATATCTGTAATTCATTGCAGGGGTTCAGATCAACCAGGAAATGCAGTGATGGGGAGATCGTGCTTACTCTAGGTTCTAGCGCAACCGTATCTGCGGTTGCTATAGGAGTCGTAGTTTTAGAATTTTCAGACAATAAAGTTTTGATTTTATCAGATGTACTTTACGTCCCTTTAATGAGACGTAATTTAATTTCAGTTTCTAATTTAACGAATAATGGTTATTCCTTTCATTTTGGAACTGAAGTTGTCATTAAAAGAAGCAGTTCTTTTATATGTTCTGGTGTTAAATCAAATGGTTTGTATGTGATTACTCCCAATATTTCAAAAGATTCTTGTTTGGAACTTAATAACTCAGTGGTAACTTTACCATCTAAAAGAAAGGAACCTTCCACTAATCCAACAAGGCTTTGGCATATGAGGCTTGGCCATATCAATCTGAATAGGATTGGCAGACTAGTCAAAGAAGGGGTCTTAGGCGATTTGGTTCTCGAACCAATGGAAGTCTGCGAGTCTTGTTTAGAGGGTAAGATGACCAAAAGGCCCTTTCCTGCAAAGGGCAACAGGACCAATGCATTGTTGGAATTAGTTCATACTGATGTGTATGGACCAATAAATATTAGAGCAAGGGTGGTTATGAGTATTTCATAACATTTACCGATGACCACTCTAGGTATGGATATGTGTACCTAATGCAGCACAAGTCTGAAGCCTTTGAAAAGTTCAAAGAGTTTAGGGCTGAAGTGGAGAAGCAATCGGGCACACATATCAAGGCCATTCGATCTGATCGAGGTGGCGAGTACCTCTCTAATGAGTTTATTGATCACCTTGTACAGAATGGGATTCTGTCACAGTTGACTGCACCTGGTACGCCTCAGCAGAACGGTGTAGCGGAGAGAAGGAATCGGACTCTTTTAGACATGACTAGGTCGATGATGAGTTATTCAGAGTTGCCATTATTCCTTTGGGGTTATGCTTTGGAAACCGCTGCATACATACTAAATCTAGTACCAAGCAAATCTGTTCCCAGGACACCACGAGAGATGTGGATTGGGCGCAAGCCTTCTTTGCAACATCTCCGGATATGGGGGTGTCCGGCACATGTGCTCAAAGGAAAGATGAGCAAGTTGGATTCTAGATCGGAAGTATGTTACTTTGTAGGGTATCCAAAGGGTACTTATGGATGGTATTTTTATGATCCAAGAGAACAGAAAGTGTTTGTTAGTACAAATGCTGTTTTCTTGGAGGATGATTATATCATGAACCATAAACCTAAGGGAAGGATAGATCTTAGAGAGATAGAAGGAGAGCCCTCAGTCCAACCCGCAGTTGATAACGATGAAAATCAAGAAAATACCACTTCTTCACCCATTTCCGCACCGGTACCTCGTCGTAGTGGGAGGATTATCAGCCAGCCTGATAGATACATGTTCTTAGGAGAAGTTTTTGAAGCTGTCTCCATAGAATCTGAATCTGATCCTACCACTTACGAAGAGGCAATGGCTGATGTTGATTCAGCTCATTGGATTAAAGCTATGAAGGCTGAATTGGAATCTATGGATTCCAATCAGGTCTGGGATCTTGTAGAACTTCCAGCCAATATTAAACCCATTGGCTGCAAGTGGGTCTATAAGAGGAAAAGAGGATCTGATGGAAAGGTTGAGACCTTTAAGGCAAGGCTTGTGGAGAAAGGCTATACTCAGAGGGAGGGCATTGACTATGAGGAAACCTTCTCGCCGGTAGCCATGCTCAAGTCCATCAGAATACTCTTATCCATTGCTGCATGCCTAGATTATGAAATCTGGCAGATGGACGTCAAGACTGCATTCTTGAATGGCAATCTTTGAGGAGGACATCTATATGCAACAACCAGAAGGGTTCATAGCTGGTCGGAAAGGTAACTTGGTATGCAAGTTGCAAAAGTCCATTTATGGGCTTAAGCAGGCATCCAGAAGTTGGAACATCCGATTTGACCAAGCGGTCAAGTCGTTTGGTTTCATACAGAATCTGGCTGAGCCTTGTGTATACAAGAAATGTGAAGGGAAAGTAGTGGCTTTTCTTGTGCTTTACGTTGACGACATTCTACTCATTGGGAATGATGTAGTGGCGCTGTCAACGGTCAAGGTTTGGCTAGCTAGTACTTTCGATATGAAGGATCTAGGAGAGGCGAGCTATATTCTTGGGATAAAGCTCTTTCGGGATCGCAAGCGAAATATAATGGGATTATCTCAAGCTGGTTATATCGAGAAAGTACTAACTAGGTTTTCAATGGATAATTCGAAGAAAGGTTTGTTACCTTTCAGGCATGGTTTAGCGTTCTCCAAGGACCAGTGTCCAAAGACACAAGAGGAGAGGAATCGCATGGCAGGAATTCCCTATGCCTCGGCAGTGGGAAGTCTCATGTATGCGATGTTATGCACTAGACCAGATATCTACTTTGCCGTTGGCATGGTTAGCAGGTATCAATCGAATCCTGGTCCAGAGCACTGGACAGCCGTTAAGCACATTCTTAAGTACTTGAGAAGAACTAAAGATTACATGCTTATGTACGGCGGTAGTGAGTTAATTCCAGTAGGATACACTGACTCGGACTTTATGTCAGATAAAGATTCGAGAAAGTCGACATCCGGACATCTCTTTACCTTGGGAGGTGGTGCTGTTAGTTGGAGGAGCATTAAGCAGAAATGCATTGCAGACTCAACTACAGAAGCTGAGTATGTGGCTGCTTGTGAAGCCACAAAGGAAGCTGTTTGGCTCAAGAAGTTCCTTATGGAACTCGAGGTGGTACCAGCGTCGCTGTCACCTATTACGCTATACTGCGATAATAGTGGGGCAGTGGCTCAGTCCAAGGAGCCAAGGAACCACGGGAAGGGAAAGCACGTAGAGCGGAAATATCACCTAATCCGAGAAATAGTTCAACGTGGAGATGTGACTGTCACTAAGATTGCCACCACTGACAATCTTGCTGATCCGTTTACAAAGGCCTTACCACAGAAGGTCTTTGATCGTCATCTAGATAGTCTAGGTCTTAGATGTAGTTCTGAATGGTTGTGAGTGCAAGTGGGAGTTTGTTGGGTTTGTGCACTCAAACCATTACTTTATGTATGAGACATTAGAATTATAATATATTGATATCAGCTTTACATTTCATTGTGTATGTTTCTTTCATGAGATGATTGTTTTATCCTTAAGTATCATAGTAAGCAATTCGTGTGTGTATGAGATACACACAAGTGAGATACGAATTACTATTCTTTGATACTTAGAATATGTCACAGTGGATGATGAGACTGGATACCTCATCAGGTCTACACTGTAGCATAATTAACTACCATTGGATGGAGTGATTAATCTCAATCACTAGAGTGTAGCTCTTAGTTGATATGCTAGTGCTTATAGTGCATTGACGGACCTGAGCTTTCCTATTGACGCTTAAGGCTGTCAACAGTCAATAGGAACTCATAACTTGTATAAGGTACGTGTTCTCAATCTTGAGATGATTATGAACACAGACTATGGATATGGCTGCTTTGACTTACCAATCAGTGAGGTCTATAGAAGATCAACACCTGGGTATCTTGGGTATGTCATGTCCATAGGGTTGTGAACATATATTGTCAAGATAGAATCTACCCTCTGATTCAGAGTAAGCATTCCCTTGAGAATGTCACCAAGTTGATTACTGAGTACTGCAGTCTTGTTGATAAGAGTTATCAACATGTTTGGTAATCATGAGTAGTGAATGAGACTCAAGGAATACAAGAAGTAATCATGATTCAGGTTGACAGTAACAGTTATCCGACTACCTGAATATGATTACGAATGCTGACGGTAGAGGGACATTAGTACACCATACAAGTCTAGTTATCGCTTCGGATATGTTCTTTTGCGTTGGAGTTCAGTTATCGTTTTATAGTGGAATAAACGTTAACTGACCAGTTAGTTAGTTTGCTGATCAAAGAGTTTGGTCATGGTAATTAACAAACTGGTCTGAGCCAACAATAAAGAGCCTAGGAGGTCCCACTCTTAGCTCCGCTAGGATGCTTGGAAAGACACTTGAGGAAGCTGTTAAGACAAGTTCGATCGATTGAAGTATGTTCGATCGATTGAAGTCAGCAGGTTCGATCGATCGAGAATGGTTCGATCGATCGAAGGTTCGATCGATCGAAGTCACTTCGATCGATCGAAGTCTAGGTCGGTTCTGGAAATCTATAAATAGGGAAGCTGCGTTCTGGAAGTAAGTGATCGTCGTTTTTATACGCAGAAGCTGCAGAAACTATCATAGTCTTCCCAAAACCTTCCTATCCTCTCTATTAGGGTTCCCACGAACCCTAGTCTTTCCGGCAGGCATCCGCAGGAGTCATAAGGGTGAAGATCATCTAGTGGAGGCTGCTGGAAGTTAAAGTTTCAGAATTGGGTTCAAGACACTAAGGTATAATTCTTGCACCCCTTGTACGCATCTATGGAATTGACGAGTAGTAGATCCTGGAATACCAAAAGTTTTATAACTTAACCTATTTCCGCTGCGCGTTTAAACTCTAACTTTAAACCACTTTTTCCTTCACTTATCAATCGAGTTTTCCATCTTTGATTGTGGCATCTTCATCCTTTATATCAAGGTTCGCATCTGTTATAGGTGTTGGGTCGCGGTTTCCATTTGAATCTGACAGTAGAATGGTCCGAGGCATTAATCGTGTTACGGGTTTCGTCACATTGTTGGCGAGGTTCGTATCAGTTGGTATCAGCGCCAGGTTCTAGTCTCAGGTTTATTCTATCTTTTTCGTTTCTATTCTTATTCGTTTCTTCTGGTTCTGTTCTTATTCGTTTTTGTTTCTATTTTTTTTCTTTTCGTTTTCTTATTCGTTCTCGTTTCTGAACCTTATTAAAAAAAAAGGTGTTCGATTACGATCTGGAATTTCATGTTTAGGGTTTGCGAATCTAATCTGTGATTTTCTCTTGTTACTTCGTGTTTGTTCATTCCCGTGATCGTTGTTATTGTGGTCTTTTCCTTTTCAGGAATTAGGATTTCTGAAACAGATACGTGAACTGTGAAGTCTCTCTGACTATTCAAAAACAAAAAAAAACAAAAAAAAAAAAAAAAAAAAGGAAAAAAAAAAAAGAAAAAGAAGAAGAGAAGAGAAGAGAAGAGATCGGTAAGACGCGATAAAAAAATACAAAAACTTGGCTTAAAATTTTATTTTTGTTTTTCAATATTGGGGGTCTAAGGAGTCCAAATCTGACCTTACTCCATAGTGTGAAAAAAAAATTCCGAAAATTCCATTTTTTTTGTGCTTTTGGAAACCTAGCCATCCGCGTTCGTTTTTTAGTCGTGCTTTCAACTTTCAAATTTGATTGGTCTAGTTTGGGTGTGAATTGTTACTACGAAATTCTGGTCATTGTTTGATCAGTTTCATAAGAACTAAGTGAGAATTACTACGAGTGGAAAAAGGCAGGAGTGGTGAGCACATAAGAGGGTAAAAGTCGACTTGATTTTTGAGTGTAAACACGAGTGAATCATATTCTTAAGTGAAACACGTGAGGGAGTGTAGTGAGGATCTGTTCTATTTCTAATCCATTCTTGCAGGGATTATGGCTCAAGATCAGGGAAGAGTCACAAATGAAGAGGCTCAACAGCCGGTTGTTACGAATCTACAAATGCAAGCTTTAGTGGGGGAGATGAGGCGAATGATGAGGGTAGAATTGGAACCGATAAATGAGAGATTGGATAGAGTTGAAGAGGGTACATAGCAAAGGCAACACCAAAATGTTCATAATGTACAAAGAGGGGAGAGAGTTCAACCAAGGCGAGTGAGAGTTGAAGATGAGAAGTATTTTGGGGAAGACTTTGATGAAGAAAATGATCGGGAGTCAATAGAAAATCATAAGAGATATGGCGGTCGGGGTAGAGAAGTTAGGTTTAGAGAAGCTAGGAATCGGGAAGATAATAATTTGGGTAGTATTAAGATGAAGATTCCTTCGTTTCAAGGAAAGACTGATCCGGAAGCATATCTTGAATGGGAGAAGAAGGTGGAATTAGTATTCGATTGCCATAATTACTCCGAGATTAAGAAAGTAAAACTTGCTGCCATTGAATTTTCCGATTATGCTATTATTTGGTGGGATCAATTGGTACTAAATAGGAGGAGAAATAGGGAGCATCCAATAGAGACATGGGAGGAGATGAAAACTGTTATGAGGAAGCGGTTCATTCCAAGCTACTACTATCGGAAGTTGTATAACAGGTTGCAAAGTTTGAGGCAAGGTAATAGGAGTGTAGAAGAATATTATAAGGAGATGGAAGTTGCCATGATTCGAGCGAATGTAGAGGAAGATCGAGAGGCTACAATGGCTAGATTCTTAGTTGGGTTGAATCGGGAAATTGCTAATGCAGTGGAATTGCAACACTATGTTGAATTGGAGGATATGGTACACATGGCTATTAAAATTGAGAATCAACTCAAGAGGAGGGGCAGCAGCACACGTCCAAGCCAAAATCCAAGCCAAAATTCCAATACATCTGCTTGGAAACCAAATAATTGGAAAAGAGATGAGAAGCAGCCTTTGGTGAAGCTAAAACCTGAGCAAAAACAAGAGGTGGCCAGCCATGGAAATCAAGTTAAATCTGATTCATCTACTTCTCAGAACCGTGATATTAAGTGTTTTAAGTGCCAAGGTAGGGGACACATAGCTAGCCAATGTCCGAACAAGAGAGTTATGGTGTTACGAGATAATGATGAGATTGAAACCGAAGATGAAGATGACAACGAATCTATGCCACCATTGGAGGATGCCGATGATGAAGAGTACGCTGCCCAAGGGGATTTGTTAGTGGCAAGGAGAGCTCTAAATATGCAAGTTAAAGAAGATGATGAGGCGCAACGGGAGAACATTTTTCATACGAGATGTCATGTCAAAGATAAGGTGTGTAGTGTGATCATCGATGGGGGGAGTTGCACTAACGTTGCTAGCACAAATCTGGTGGAGAAATTAGGGTTGCCAACAATCAAGCATCCACGGCCTTATAAATTGCAATGGCTCAATGATAGTGGAAAAGTAAGGGTGACTAAACAAGTATTAGTTCCTTTTCGTATTGGAAAATATGAAGATGAAGTTTTGAGTGATGTGGTTCCGATGCAAGCTGGACACTTGTTGTTAGGGAGGCCATGGCAATTTGATCGACGTGTTAAGCATGATGGTTTCACAAATAAATACTCATTCGCGCTTAATCAAAGGACAATCACCTTAGTGCCTTTGACACCGAAGCAAGTTTATGAAGATCAAGTGAGGTTGCAAAAGGAGAGTGATCAAAAGAAAGAGAGTGAACAAAAGAAAAAGAGTGAGAAAATTGAGAGAGAAAAAGAAAAGAAAAATGCAACCATTGAGGGAAAATTAGAGGGAAACCAAAAGAATTTTTATGCAAAAGTGAGTGAGATCAAACGAGCGTTGTTTTCAAATCAGCCTATGATTGTACTTTTGTACAAAGAGGCATTTTTAAACACTAACCCAATTGACTCATCTTTGCCTAGTTCTGTTGTTTCTCTTTTGCAGGAGTTTGGCAATGTCTTTCCTGAGGAGATTCCACATGGTTTACCCCCTATTCGAGGGATTGAACATCAAATTGATTTTGTGCCCAGTGCTACCATTCCAAACCGACCAGCCTATAGAAGCAATTCTGAGGAGACAAAGGAGCTACAAAAGCAGGTCAGTGAGTTGATGGAAAAGGGGTACGTAAGAGAAAGTATGAGTCCATGCGCCGTTCCTGTGATTTTGGCTCCTAAGAAGGATGGGACGTGGAGAATGTGCGTTGATTGTCGAGCCGTCAACAACATAACGGTAAAGTATCGACACCCTATTCCTCGCTTCGATGATATGTTAGATGAGTTGCATGGTTCTTGTATATTTTCTAAGATTGATTTGAAAAGTGGGTATCATCAAATTAGAATGAAGGAAGGTGATGAATGGAAAACTGCATTTAAAACCAAATATGGTTTGTATGAATGGTTCGTTATGCCTTTTGGATTAACTAATGCTCCTAGTACTTTCATGAGATTGATGAACCATGTTTTGCGTGCTTTCATTGGAAAATTTGTGGTTGTTTATTTTGATGATATCCTTATTTATAGCAAAAACTTGGAAGAGCATTTGAAGCATTTAAAACTTGTGTTAGATGTACTTAGAAAGGAAGAGTTGTTTGCTAACCTAAAGAAGTGCACTTTTTGCACCGATAAGCTTGTGTTTCTTGGTTTTGTTGTGTGTGCACAAGGAATACAAGTTGATGAAGAAAAGATTCGTGCTATCCAAGAATGGCCAAGCCCATCTAGTGTATGTAATGTGCGAAGTTTTCATGGACTTGCTAGTTTTTACAGAAGGTTCGTGAAAGACTTCAGTAGTATAGCTGCACCAATAACCGAAGTCATCAAGAAAAATGTTGGGTTCAAATGCGGGGAAGAGCAAGAGAAGGCATTTCAATTACTCAAGGAAAAATTAACTCATGCACCTTTACTTGCTTTACCTAACTTTACAAAAACTTTTGAAATTGAATGTGATGCTTCATGATTAGGTATTGGCGCCGTGCTTATGCAAGAAGGACGACCAATTACATATTTTAGTGAGAAGTTAAGTGGGGCTGCCTTAAACTATCCCACTTATGACAAAGAGATGTACGCATTGGCTCGAGCTTTGGAGACATGGCAGCATTACTTGTGGCCAAAAGAGTTCGTGATTCACACCGATCATGAGTCTTTAAAGCACCTTAAAGTCAAACACAAGCTGAATAAGAGACATGCACGATGGGTTGAATTCATTGAGACGTTTCCATACGTCATACAATATAAACAAGGTAAGGAGAACATCGTTGCCGATGCACTTTCTTGAAGGTACATTCTAATCTCCACTCTTGATGCTAAGATTCTTGGTTTTGAGCATATTAAAGAATTGTATCCTTTAGACCTAGATTTTAGTGAAGAGTTTGAATCTTGTGAGAAAATTGCCCATAATAAATTCTATAAGCATGAGGGGTTTTTATTTCGAGAAAATAAATTGTGCATTCCAAATTGTTCTGTGAGAGAGTCACATGGGAGAGGGTTAATGGGACATTTTGGGGTAGTTAAAATATTAGCCGTTTTGCAAGAACACTTCTATTAGCCACGCATGAAACAAGATGTTGAGAGGATTTGTGGTAGATGTGTCACATGTAGGCGAGCGAAATCTAGAGTACAACCCCATGGCTTATACACACCTCTTCCAATTCCTAGTGAACCATGGATTGATATTTCAATGGATTTTGTGTTAGGTTTACCTAGGACTAAACACGGTCGAGACTCAATTTTTGTGGTTGTGGATAGATTTTCCAAGATAGCACATTTTATTCCATGTCACAAAACTGATGATGCTTCACATGTTGCTGATTTGTTCTTTAAGGAGATTGTGAGACCATTGTTTCAGATAGAGATGTTAAGTTCTTGAGTTACTTTTGGAAGACCTTGTGGTGTAAGTTGGGGACTAAGTTATTATTTTCTACTACTTGTCATCTACAAACTGATGGTCAAACCGAAGTAGTAAATAGGACTTTATCTACTTTGTTAAGGGCTATTATTAAAAAGAACATCAAAACCTGGGAAGAATGTTTACCACATGTTGAGTTTGCTTATAATCGTACCATCCATTCTGCTACTAAATTTTCACCCTTTGAAATTGTGTATGGTTTTAATCCTTTAACTCCTTTGGATTTATCTCCTTTACCTGTTACTGAGCGTGTTAATTTAGATGGCAAAAAGAAAGCAGATTTTGTTAAGCAGATTCATGAGAAAGCAATGCTCAATATTGAGCGAAGAACGGAGCAATATGCAACGCAAGCTAACAAAGGGCGACGCAATATCATCTTTGAACCCGAAGATTGGGTTTGGGTACACATGCGAAAAGAAAGATTTCCTGCACAAAGGCGTTCTAAATTGCTTCCCCGAGGCGATGGCCCTTTTCAAGTTCTTGAGCGCATCAATGATAATGCCTACAAGCTAGAGTTTCCTGGTGAGTATAATGTTAGTACTACTTTCAATGTTGCTAATTTATCTCGTTTTGATGTAGGTGACGATTTGAGGACAAATCCTTTTCAAGAGGAGGGGAATGATGAGAACATGGTGGCTAGCACAATGTGGAATGTGGACCCAAACCACGTGCCAATTGGTCCAGTTACAAGGGCGCGAGCAAAACGGTTCAAGGACAATCTCAATGGGCTGGTTCAACAAATTTGGGTTGAGACTAATCTTTTTGGCCCAAAGGAGGATACTAGTGATCCACAAGGCTGGGTGTCCATGATTCAAGCTCTAGAATAAATTATAGGCTTGCATGCCAACTTAGGAACTTTTCATATTTGTTAGTTTGTTTTTTATTTTTAGTTTTGGGGTGAATTATATTTGATCATTAATATTTCGTAGGCTTATAGGGCCCAACCGTAAGCCTCAGCTATTTAAACAATTTAGGGTTTGTATTATTCAGTTTTGATCATTAATAATATTGTGAGAGTTTTCTCTTTGGTTCTTTGAAGAACTATTCGAACTTATCAGATTTACTCTGTGGCGTTCATACTTGGACTTATCAATCGAGTTTTCCATCCTTGATTGTGGCGTCTTCATCCTTTATACCAAGGTTCGCATCTGTTATAGGTGTTGGGTCGCGGTTTCCATTTGAATCTGACAGTAGAACGGTCCGAGGCATTAATCGTGTTACGGGTTTCGTCACATTGTTGGCGAGGTTCGTATCACCTGGCATGCGATGAACACTGCATTCCTAAAGAAATTCTTTCCACCTCGCATGACCACCGAGCTTAAACGACAAATAAACTCTTACAAACAAAAGAGCAATGAAACCTTCACGCAAACTTGGGAACGTTTCAAGGATTTGCGTCTCTCATGCCTATATCACGGGTATAAGAAGTGGTGAACCATAAGCTATTTTTATGAAGGGTCAAATGGTAAAACAAAAAAGTTGGTCGAAACTATGAGTTCAGGGCCATTTCTTCGCAAAAACACTGAAAAGGCTGAAGTTCACTTCGAGTGGTCAGCTCATGGCCATTTCTTCACAAAAACACTGAAGAACCTGAAGCTCACTTCGAGTGGTTAGCTGAACATGCCCATGAATGGTCGAATTCTGAAGATATCCCACGCTCACAGATATCCTGTGTAGAGGAAAAGAGTCTATACCAATTAAAAAGTGAGGATCATCTAATGAATGAATATGAAGAACTAGTTAAGAAGGTAGAAGAGTTGGGAATGAAAGGAGAGAGTTCTAGGCAGGTTTTACCTAAAGAACCATGCGGCACATGCAACATGTTGGGACACACCAATCAATACTGTCCCAATGTGCCGTACTTTCAAGAACAACCCCCATGGAAATGAATGCCATGCAAGGGTATAGGGGGGCGGGGAATTCCTATAATAATCATAATTCGCAGAATAATAACAATCGATGGAATCACCCCGATTTTGATTGGAAAAACGATGCTGGGACCCAAAATCAATACCAACAACAACAGCCCTATAATAACAATAATCAATATCAAGGGCAATACAATAGACAGCCCCAGACATTCAATCAAAATAGATCAAACAACTACAACCAAGCTCAACCCTCTAACAATCAGCAATCAAATGTTTACGTGCCACCTCACAAAAAGGTGCAAGAGGAAGATCTGCTCTCTAATGCGAATTTAATACAACAGTTAATTCAAATGATGAGTAAAATGTCTGCAACATTAGAGAGAATGGATGCAAGACAAGAGGGATCGAGTGGAACATTTCCTGCCTAACTACTTCAAAACCCTAAGGGATACAACAATGGTCCCACTAATCATGAACAGGCAAAAGCCGTGACTACTTTGAGAAGCGGCAAGATTATAGAGTGCAATACACCTCTCTCTACCCCCGTAGAATATGAAGAGGATGAAGTGGTGAATAAAAGCAGACCATCCACTCAAGAAGATGAGCCGTCCACTGATAACAAACCATTAGAATCAAATGATGACGCTCCTAAAGAAGTATAAGAAGTTGAGAGAAGGCCCAGAAAGGAGCCTGTATTGACCAATTACCTAAATGCCCTTTCCATGCGCCTTACCAGTTACCCTCACAGGCTTAAGAAACCTAAAAACGAGGCAAAGAATCAAGAGTTCTTGAAAATGTTTAAACAAGTCAAAATCAATCTTCTACTCCTTGATGCAATCAAACAAGTGCAGGCCTACGCTAAGTACCTTAAAGACTTATGCACGGTCAAGAGGAGGCAAAGTGTGAAGAAACACGGTTATGTTGCTTGCCAAGCAAGCACAATCATCCAAAATGAATTACCTCCGAAACTCAAAGAACCCGGCACCCTAATTGTCTCGTGTTGAATTGGGAATCAAAGGATAGACAACGCCCTCCTTGATTTAGGAGCAAGCGTAAACCTGCTGCCATACTCAGTTTATAAACAACTAGGGTTGGGTGAACTCAAACCTACCCGAGTTGCGTTATAATTGGCAGATAGGTCAGTCAAATACCCTAGAGGAATACTGGAGGACGTTCTAGTGCAGATAGATTCATTTGTCTTACCAGTCGATTTTGTGATCTTGGACACTGAACCTGTGTCTAATCCATGTGCATAAATCCCGGTAATATTTGGATGTCCATTCCTCAACACCATAGATGCCACAATCAAAATAAGAAGTGGTATTATGACCATCGTATTTGGGAACATGACCTTAAATGTCAAAATCTTTTCAAATCCCCGACCTGAAGAATACGAGGACGAAGAAGAAGTCAACTACATCGAAACAATTATCGAAGATGAGGTCGACTTCGTTGATTACAAAGATCCCGTGGAGGTAGTTGTGTCACAATTCGACGGTATCTATCAACCTAATGATTCTACTCCATTGGATGCTGCTTTAAATTATACCTGCCTCATGATGGAAATGAAAGAGGAGGATAGAGCTGAATACATGTGGGTAACACCATATGAACCTCTACCTCTAAAAACAAAGTTAGCCAGGCCCTCAAATTTCCAGTTTCCTGACTTGGAATTAAAGCAGCTTCCAAAAGAGCTCAAATATGCTTTCCTAGGGATTGAAAAGACTTACCCTGTTATAATTTCATCCACTCTCAGTCTGGAATAAGAGGGAAAATTAATCCAAATGCTAGAACAACATAAGGGAGCATTGGGATGGACTATTGCCAACCTCAAAGGCATAAGTCCGTCCGTGTGCACCCATAAAATATATCTGGAGGAAGACGCTAAACCTTCATGACAAATTCAAAGGCGTCTGAATCCCAATATGCAAGAAGTAGTCAAAAAGGAAGTCCTAAAACTACTTGATGTTGGGATCATATATCCTATTTCTAATAGCCCTTGGGTTAGTCCAACCCAAGTGGTGCCCAAAACAGCAGGTATAATGGTAATACCAAATAAATATGGCAAATTGGTACCAACACGTGTCCCCACCAGATGGCGAATGTGTATTGATTATCGAAAATTGAATATTGTGACCCGAAAAGACCACTTTCTATTACCATTCATGGATCAAATGCTAGAATGAGTGGCGGGTCACAAATATTATTACTTTTTGGACGAATATAGTGGCTATAACCAAATCATAATCACTCCTGAAGATCAGGAGAAAACGACTTTCACATGTCCGTTCGATACATTCGCTTACCGTCGTATGCCGTTCGGCTTATACAACGCACCTGCTACCTTTCAGCGGTGGATGTTGAGCATATTCAGTGATATGGTCGAATAATTACTCGAGGTTTTCATGGATGACTTCTCAGTGTTTGGCCATAGTTTCGACAACTGTCTGGAAAACCTTAAAAAAGTGTTAGCAAGATGTGAGGACAAACACCTAGTACTAAACTGGGAAAAGTGTCACTTCATGGTGACCAAGGGAATTGTCCTCGGCCACATTATTTCTGATAAAGGTATCCAAGTTGATAAAGCAAAAATCGATATAATCTCGAGCGTACCTGTCCCCTATACAGTTAAAGACATTCGCTCTTTTCTGGGACACACGAGATTTTATTGTCGCTTTATCCAAAATTTTAGTGCGATTTCCCGACCACTGTGTCAACTCTAAGTAAAAGACGTACCATTCAAGTGGTCAAAAAATTGTCAAACATCTTTTGACGCACTAAAGGAACACCTTACCTCTGCACCAAAATACAGGCACCCGACTGGAGTTTGCCATTCGAACTAATGTGCAATGCTAACAACTATGCCATTGGTGCAGTCCTAGGACAGAGGAAGGATAATAAGCCCTATGTAATCTACTTTGCTAGTTGAACACTTAATGAAGCTTAAATGAATTATACGACTACCGAAAAAGAGCTACTGGAAATAGTCTTCGCTCTAGATAAGTTCAGGTCATATCTGATAGGGTCCCTAATCGTCTGTTTTACAGACCACTCGGGCCTCAAGTACCTGTTATCTAAGAAGGACACGAAACAAAGGCTTATCCGTTGGATACTCCTACTCCAAGAATTCAATATTACAATCAAGGATAAAAAGGGAGTAGAGAATGTGGTTGGTGACCATTTGTCTCGGTTAACATTTACTGACAACACTGAACCCATACCAATTAAAGATGAATTCCCAGATGAGCAACTGATGGCTGTTTCCAGATTACCTTGGTATGCGGATATAATAAATTATCTTGTTACGGGAGAGACCCCTAGTCATTGGTCAAATCAAGATAGGAAACGGTTCCTCTCTTTCGCACATCCCTTCTTTTTCAATGACCCGTACTTATTCAAGTATGGTACTGATCAGGTCATCAGACGATGCGTTCCAAATGAGGATATAACCGTAATTTTGGCATCTTGCCACTCTAAAGCTTGCGGGGGTCATTTTGCTTTGCAAAAGACTACATAAAAAGTCCTACACAGCGGTTTCTACTGGCCTACCGTGTTTAAGGATGCCTATTCTTTTTGTAAATCGTGCCAATGCTATCAAAAGCTAGGTACAATTTCAAAAAGGAACTCTATGCCCTTAACTCCTATTATCACAATTGAAATATTCAATTGTTGGGGCATATATTTCATGGGTCCGTTTCTGAAATCAAACAACTGTGAATACATACTCCTAGCTATGGAGTATGTATCAAAATGGGTAGAAGCGATACCGACAAGATGCAACGACCACAAAACGGTTATGTCCTTTCTTAAGGAACACATTCTGTCGCATTTCGGAACCTCGAGGGCACTAATAAGTGACCAGGGCAAGCATTTTTGCAACAGGCCTTTGGAGTCACTTTTCAAGAAATATGGGGTCAATCATAAGATCGCGCTCGCCTACCACCCACAAACTAACGGGCAGGTAGAGTTGGCTAACCGAGAAATCAAACATATACTAGAAAAGACGGTTAGTTTCAATAGAAAAGACTGGGCATATAAACTGACCGATGCTCTATGGGCGTATCGTACTGCTTATAAGACAAACCTGGGGATGTCCCCATACAGGCTAGTGTATGCAAAAGCATGTCACCTCCCTGTACAAATCGAACACAGAGCATATTGGGTGACACGCTCATTGAACTTCGACATTAAAGAGGGAGGTCATCTCCAAAAACTCTAGTTGGCTGAACTGGAAGAAATACATCGAGATGCATATGACAATGCTAAATTACACAAGGAAAGGTTGAAGGCTTGCCATGATAGAACAATCTTTCGAAAATCATTCGAGCCGGGGCAGAAAGTCTTGTTGTACGACTCTCGCCTCCACCTTTTTCCAAGTAAGCTCTGATCCCGGTGGACAGGCCCATTCATTGTTAAATCTATTTTTCCACATGGGGTCGTAGAGCTCATAAATCCCAAGAACGAAGATCGTTTCAAGGTTAATGGCCAAAGGTTAAAATCGTTCTTGGAGAACTTCCTACCAGAAGCTGAGCACATCGAGCTAGATGAGCCCAGCTATCCCTCCACCTAAAATATTATAGTGTGTTCATATTTTGTTGTTGTATTCTTTCCTTTACTGCACTTTGTTTTGTTTCATTTATTTCTGTCTCTTTTTTAGTGTGACCTCGATTCTAATCTGCTATCATGTATCTCTTCCCTGTAGGCTAAAAAAATATGAGGGATAACGACGTCCATTCAATCGGGCCATGGGCTGATTCAGAATATCCTAACCCTCCATGGACTACCGAGGAGATTGTATTCTGCCTCTCTCCTTATCAAGGGCCCGGAGCGGACGTTGTCATTGACTTAATCCAAGGGTACATCCCTTACGATCCTGCACTCCTCCACATTAATCCCTTCGAGCATATGGACTTCCCTAAAGAGGAAGGCAAACCAGAGGGGTACTTTGTTGGGGAAGTAGATGATGCCCTCTTGGCACAATGGAAGAACGACTCAATGTGGGAACCATGGGAGGAAGACGATTTACAGGATGTGGTGCCTGAACACTATAATGATGTATTCGCTTATGTTGATGACTTCCTTGTCATCGAATTGGTTGCATACCTTTATGTGTACATGAGTTATTTGTTGTTCCGGCTGTAATGCCCTCTACCTGCTAGTGCACATGGTTATATAACGCCAATAGTGAGGTTAATTCCTTGTCACACTTCTTTTTTCTTTTCTATTTTCTGTGTTTATTCCTTTCTGTTCATTCTTTCTTTTGTTTTACTTAATTTCTTCCTTTTTGATGTTCTTTTATTTTTCTTTGTCAGGATTTTCACTATGAATCAAATGTTACCATCATTGTTCCTTCCACATCAATTGTTCCATGGATTTGGACCATACATAGAGTCCCCGGGTATTCCGCCGCAAGAGGAAAGTTTGTTGAGAAATTACACTCCATTATCTCTGTCTCTATCCGGATCACCTCTTGCTTGTGCAATCAATTTCTCAGAGATTTTAGACTCGATGAGATCCTTGCTACTTTCTGACTGTTCTAGGAAAGGGAATCATCAAGTTTGGAATCCACACTCGAAGATGTGGCGGAAAAAGAAGCAACTGCGGAAGATGGAATATTCATGTTTAAAGATTAATGCTTCACTTCAACTGCGTTTTGTCATTTGGTCTTTCTTTTATCATTTGAAGTGTAATGCTGGACAAAGGATTGTTAGTTTTACTTTTAACTTTTAGTTTTTCTTTATTAATAAGGTCTTAAGTACCATGGTTGCGGGCAACAATTTTGCAAAAGCGGTTGCTATTACAAAGTTTAATTTATAAATTTACAATTTTATATTACCTTGTTGATGATGATCTTTTTCTGGCTTGCATGTCCTGTAATTGAACTGCTGTTATGCTATTCTGTATGTCCAGATCAATTTCTGTTAGTTGGGGGTACACAATTGTTCTGTGTAAAAAATTCTGATGATTTTCATGTTCGATCGATCGAATAACCCTCGATCGATCAAAAATGTCCAATCCTCAAGCGCTTCAAAAATTCTCAATCGATCGAACTTTCGATCGATTGAGAATTTTTGATTGCTCGAGCCTTGTATTTAAACGAGGCATCTCCTGCACACCCCTTCAGTTTCTCTCATTCCCTCTCACTCTCAAGCGGTCGAGCACAGAGAGAGAACTCGGGGCAATTGTTGTCCCCTTGATCACACGCACTAATTGGAGAAGCCAAGCATCCCCAAAAGCCATTATCATCATCATCTCATTCCTCTCCTCTCCGAGTACCGAGGTAAGGATCCTCTGATCCCCCTATTCCATTTTTTTGGTTAAAACCTCAAGGGGGTGCTCCCCATTGGTCCTAAGACCTATTTGTAATCCTAGAAATCTTAGGTCTTGATTGTTTTCTTTTATTCGAGTTTCTATCATTTTTATTCTGTGTCTCGTTGTGCTCGATCGATCAAAACCATTTCGAGCGATCGAAGGCAGGAATTATTCGATCGATCGAGCTAGTTTTGAGCGATCGAAGGTTGCATTTTTTCGATCGATCAAAAATTGTTCAATCGATCGAACTGATGCAGAGGTAGTTTCTTTAGTTGGTCCTTTTACTCTTGTTTTCGTTAATATTTTCTTTTCATTTTCAATTTCAGGGCTTTCGCTATGAATCCTATTACGGGGTATCACATATCTAAACCCCTTGACCTCGCTATTCCTAACCCAGTACCAGATCATGGCCTTAGAAATGACGAGGAACAAGTCTGGTACACCCGATACTTCCAGACGCGGAAAGTGATGTTAGAGCGCCCACTTGAGGCCGTGTGACTTTTCGCCCCTTGGTTTCTTGCTCAGATCCGTGCCATGCCGAGCTGGTTTGAGATGTTGACACAGTCCAAGAAAATTAACATCAATTGGGTGCGGGAAGCGTGTGCGACCATGATTAAGGACCCTGTGGCCCCGTTGACTTACCGATCATTCTTCCGGGGTCGCGAGATCATTTTCAACCCAGCTACTGTGGTCACTGCTTTGGGTGTACCAGAGACTCCCGACCACTTTTACCCGTACATACCCGGTACACTAGAGACTATGCCCTCTGTCATTATCCAGGAAATTACCGACGGTGTAGTTCAGATCTGGAATGGCATATCTCTGATTGATGATAGATTTCTGACCGAGCAGTACCATCTCCTCCACCTGGTGCTTGCCAATTGCATTCTGATGACTTTGTATCACGAAAAGGTGGCACCGCATTATGCTCGAGTTCTGTATGCCATTAGGACGGGGCTACGTGTCTGCCTGCCCCGACTCTATATCGACTTCCTTATCCAGCCCACGCGGTACATTGCCACCAAGCGTCATCTGAAGGGCGCTTGGCCCATCCATCGGGTGATTGAGCAGGCTGGATTGCTCCCATTGGCCACTGACACTCTTTTATATGCCTCGAGTCAGTTTAGAGATACCACAATGCACCATTCCAATGCGCAAAAAAGAGAAAGTTAAAAGGTAAGGAAAAGGTGGGAGTAAAGAGGAAGAGAGGGGGAGGCACCGACACAGAGGGTGCAGTTTCTGGGACACCTACCGAGGCTGAGGAGCTAGATTCAGATGATGAGGGCCCCGTTGCTGCCATTGAGTAGTTCAAGTTGAGACAGCTGTCTCAGGCTCAGGCCCAGGGAGAGTCGTCTTCCGTATCCCTCCAGACTCTCCACTCATTGCTTATTGAGGAGAGGGAGGCACAGATACGACTCGAGGGCAAGATGGATCAGATGACGACCTTATTGGAGGCGATCTTGATACAAATTGGGGTTGACCAGTCTATTCACACTACTCCACACCCACCTACTGCCCCTTCTGCACCGTCTACCATAGATCCATCTTCTTCTACACCGCCTACTACCGATCCATTTACTTCTGATCCAGCTGCTCCATCTACATCCACTGCTTCGCTTACTATTTCTATTACCCCACCTCTACTGCCTACTGACCCATATGCCCCATCATCATCATCTGTACCACCTCCAGTCGTGCCTAACCCATCCTTCTCTACATCAGCTGCCCTGATCATGAGTGACCCGGCGACAGCTACTATTGTTGCTGAGGGTGGAAATAAGGATGCTCCTGCTGCACCGATTTTGATTTTATCCGATGTTGGTGACGAGTAGATTATGTCCAGGGAGAGTGGGAGTTTTATTGTATTTTGTTTATTACTATTTCTCTCTCTTCTCTCTTAGTTCTTTTGGGTTGTTTGGTTATGATGGGACTGTTAGATCTTTTAGACATTTTATCACTGTTCTGTACTTATATTGTTCTATCATTCCGGTGATTGGGTGTTTGTTTTACATATGGACATTGCTTTAGCAGTACCTATTATTTTATTTGATCCTGGCTGCTTGGAGTTTGTATGTCTTTACAGATTGCTATGCTTACAGTGGTTGTTTTGCATTATCAGGTGATATCTCTCTGTTTATTTTGAAAATCAATTTATGAGGACATCGCAATTTTAAGTTGGGGGTGGGATATAGATAGATAATCACATGTACATGTTTATACTTAGCAATCTGGATAACTTTATTGCTCACATCATACAAATCTTGATTTGAACTGGATTAGATTTTAGTAAAAAAAAAGGGGGATTTTTTAACTTAATTAGTAGAACAACTTTGAATTTTCACTTCTTTTTAGCTATTGTCAAGCAATGATACATTCATATTAATCTCATCCTTTTATGGATTAAGTTCACACATTTTTCTAGTTCCACTAGGATGATTGTATTTGTTGACCTTTCATGTATCCAATATCCAATTGCATTAGTTGGTAGCTATGTTGAAAACCTAAAAATGAGTTAATAAGACTATTGTGCTAAAAGAACGAGTAGTAGAAACTATTCAATCCTTAGTGAGTTTTCGATCCAATCTTTATTTCTGAGGGAATTTTCACATAAATTTTGAATTGTTTTTCTTGATTACGTATATTACATTCATTGCACTAGTCTCAGTTAAAATTTTGATTTTGGCTGCTTATTAGAGGAGAACGTTCAGGATCTACCAACCAAACTCAATAAACATTGAAGTGTTAAAACTAAGGAATTAAGAAAATTATTTAAGCCATCGTTACCCAATTCCTACCACCATCCATACCCCTTTACCCACACTGACTGAATAATACTTGATCCATTATGGAATTTAAACCCCTAATCCTTCACCTTGACTATAAATGACCTCATTGCGCATCCAATTATAGAAAACTGTCAAAGTATGTGATTGGAGGAGAGTAGTTGTGGGAAGTTTTTGCTATATAATAGGTTAAAAAATGAATGAATAAAAAAGAAATGAAAAGAAGGAAAAAGGGAGAATATGAAAGGATGACAGTTGGTTGGAAATGTGAGAAGAATAAAGTAGGAATAAAATAAGATGATAAGCTCTATCATATGCTAAGATGCGCAATCTTTCCATTCATCATCTGTATTTTCTACATAAAACCTGAAATTCAAAAGCCTTAATGATTCTTAACGACTTAGTTTGAATATGAATGTGTGAGTTGAGTTATCCACGGTAGTTCGCTCCTCTAGTAAGTAGCATCCTATTAATGAGACTATACACTCTAAATGTCCGTCGTTTGTAGAGTTGAGTATGAAAGCATTAGTATCCAAAAAAATTTCACTCTTATCAAAGCTTTCATATCACATGCGATCATTATTAAGCCAGTTTCTGTGAGACGTTCATTTTTTAGTGTAAACCCATGTGAGAATTGAGTTGAAATTACGAATTCTGGATGTATAATAGTCTAAAATAACTCTAAATACGGTTGGATCCATAGCTGTTAACTTCACACACACGGATACATGATTGTGATGCATTTGTTTTATCTATCTTGGTGACATGAGGAGTATGTGGGTTTCTTTCATGGTTTGCTTGAGGTTAATATATTCTTGTAGAGCTAAACAAGCTAAACTATTACTACAATGTCTAAAATAAAATAAATTAAACTAAAGCAACTAATCTAAATAGAAAGAGAAACTACCTAACTCACTTTCGCAGGAATCGCAGTTGCATTTAGCGAATGTAACAAGCCGTTAAACCCCTAGGTTCCCCCTAGTGGACGAGTGTTGTCTCGTGAGGGTTTACAGTGAAAATACCCAAAAAAATCGTAATTTTGAGTTCAAAAGGACATAGGAAAACTTTTAAACATTCTCATTCATTCAACTATTTTTTTATTTTTTGCTTTATTGCTAGGGACTAGCAAGTCGCTAGTTGGGGGTTGTGAAAAGCAGGGGTATTTGTAAAATACAACCGCGCTAAAAGAAGAAAATAAACTGATTAGTTTACAATTCCTTTATATATCTGCAATTTGGATTACAATGTCAGCTTTTACATATTATGATTAATCTATTATAAGTTGTATTGTTTTAGCTATAATTTGTGCAGATCACTGCCTGCTGTGTGAAGAAATGAATAAGCAGGATAAAAGGGATACTTGATTCTAAGGAAAACAACTCAACCATGGAAAGTGAGTCTCAAGCAATCGAAGCTCCCTCAAGCGATCGAGAGTTCGATCGATCGAGTAGAGTTCAAGCTCTCGAAGATTCTAGAAGTTCAAGCGATCGAGTGACGTTCGATCGATCTAACATGGCTTTTATCAGAACTTACGCGCACGCAGCAGAGAGGGAGTTTTTAACCCTAGTTTTAGGTTTTAGTATTTATATGCGTTTTAATTACATCCCAGGGGACGCCCACTTTAGTTTTTAACAGTTTATAGAGAGTAGAGAGCTTTGTTCCTAATTTTCTTATAGGTTTTTGAAGGATTATCATTGTTTGGCTTGGATTATCATAAGTTTAAGTAAAGTTCTTCATTTCAGGTTACATATCATTGTTCTATTTACTATGTACTTGCAGTTGATTGTAGTTTAATCTATTAGATTGTAGCGTTGCATGATAGTTAGTGTTAAACCATTAGTTTTTCATAGATTTCATGCTAAAATCACAACCAAACAAGACTTTAATGAATATTTACATTAAAAACTAATCTATGACACTCCAGACTATGTCTGAGTAGTCCCCAGGTTGGGAGATCATGATGAAACTATGATCTCAAGCCTCTGCCATGCATCAGAATAATTCCTGTGTTCAATCGATCGAAGTTGTTTCGATCGATCGGACCAGAACACAGTCAAGCGATCAAAGCATTTTCGATCGATTGAGAGATGAAGATGTTCGATCGATCGAAAGCGCGTCAATAGATCGAACTCTCTGATTCTTGAGTAGTCTTTTTGCAGTATTCCAAGACTTTCTGCTTTTGAGATTTGTTATCAAACTGTCCCCAAATGCTCAGTCTGTCAAAACAGTTTCAGTACTTTAAGCCTTAAGGCATTTTTCTTCAATAACTTTTGCAAACCATTTCGAATGCTAACACCATTCAGAATGTGAGACTTAACTATTGTTTTAAACCACCTTCATGTGTTTTGGAAATAAATGTAATGATGTAGTCCCGGCTATGAATGGACTATTGATTCTTTATCTTTAAAAAATACGAAATACTGTAGATAGACACACTCCTTAGAGCTTAAATGTAATTGCATGGTAGATGGCTAGGACGCGGTGGATTCGTGTAATCCCAACATTCCCTTTTATTAAGTAAAAATCCGTTTTAAAATATCGCTTTAGTTAATTAGTTAATCATTAGTTTAATTTAATTTAGTTGTTTTTTTTTTAGTAGTCACTTCGTGGAACTTTGTGTTCTACAGCCTTTCGAATATTAATTTTTTTTTTTTAGATTAATCTAAGTATTTAGTTATTAACCTTCACTGTGGGATCGACCTAGTCTTAACCAGATTACTACTTGCACGATTACCTACACTTGGGTATTGCACACAAGCGCACACAGATTATTTTTGTGTCACAAGGTATATCAAAAAGAGTAAAAACTTCCGTACTGTCTCTCTGACAGTATATTGGAACTCTAGTCAACGGACCCTCTTTGACTAAACCCAGCCTTTGCATATAGATTCCTGCAGAATCTTTCATAGGACTGTTTATTTATCTTTTCAATAGGATAATTTGATATAACTGTTGTATGCCCTGACGGGATTACCTGCGCGATGTAGACGCTTATGTGGCATGAGGCAGAACCTCTTTCTTATGATTCCCAAGGCAATCACTCACATGTGATCACATTGAGTTGACCTGCCTAGGCACCATGATAAGGATGTCTGCTCCATGCTCACAAAGATATACACCGCAAACCTTGTTTGTCGGTCCTAAGACATAGGATTGTGAAAACCTGCTAGATAGTATGATCACCATCATCACATGCTCCTGTCATATGCACATGTTTCCCCCAGAAACTCTATCCAGATATAACCAGTTTCCCCTGGAAACTCTGTCCAAATATCCCAGCTCTGTCCAGATATCCCAGATATAACTTGTTCTCCCATAAACTCTGTCCAGATGTATCCCAGATATAACTAGTTTCCCTGGAAACTCTGTCCAGATATCCCAGATACAACATGTTTCTCCCATAAACTCTGTCCAGATGTGTCCCAGATATAACCAATTTCCCCGAAAACTCTGTCCAAACTTCCCAAAATGACTTGGAAACCCCTGTTAACCCCTGGTGATCATACTGAAAGGAAAGGTTAGCATATTCTATATAGCTAAGACCTTATTTGCTTAACCGATATCCGCTAGAAGTAGGAGCACCATATAGATTAGGGCTTACATTCGCATGCTTGTCCCATTTGCATGCACTATTCCCGTCGGTCCGCACGCACTGTTTCAGTCAATCTGTACACAAGTCAGTCCACGTCTGTTAACATCACTGTCATTTGTTTGTCTAAAGTCATCGCTGCCAGAATCTGATACGATCCTCTCAAATCTGTAGGGTCACTATAAATTCTCAAAGTCAATAGCTGGGATCTTCATCCTGGGTTAGAAATTCAGATACTCGTTTGGTCAGAATCAGCCCAACAAGTTATTTCAACATGAATCAGGAAGAGTTGGAAAACAAGGTCACCGAATTGGGAGTCACCATAAGCCAACAGTCCAATAGCCTGGCCTAAGTCTTAAGGTTTATGGAAGAATTGAAACACAACAGCCGTAATATCCACCTGGGTTCCTGCCACCACCAGGTTTCGTGCCACCTCCACCGCCAGGGTTTGTACCACCTCCTGAGAATAATGTGGAAGAAGACTGGTTTCAAAGGGCCCCGCCGCCCACATATAAGAAAAAGTTTCAAGAGAAAATGGACAAAGTCGACAAGCTGGAAAGCGTATTGAGGAAGAGTAAAGGGGTTGATGATTACATGCTAGACTTGGAAGGACTTTTTGAGCCTGTTAATCTGAAGCTACCAGAAAACTTCAAGATGCCTGGGATTGACCGTTTTGATGGAACCGGAAATCCAAAAAGCCATGTAAAGCTGTGTATGAACATTTTTCAATCAATGGGCTGCCCTCATGAGCGCATTGCAATGCTGTTCCCACAAACTCTCCTGATGTCTGCACTGTCATGGTTCCTTACCTTGGAAGCTTCTAAAACTCGGGCATGGGAAGATATAGTCCGGGTCTTCGTTGATCATTATTCCTACAACCAAGAACTTGATGTCTCTATCAGGGATTTGGAAACAACTCGGCAGAACAACAATAAATCCTTGGCCGCATTTCTGAGCAGATGGAGGAATAAAGTAGCCTAAATGACCCACCGGCCGATTAAAAAGGAACATATAAGGATGCTAATCCAGAATCAGCAACCGCTCTACCATGAGAAATTGTTTTACCAGTCCATCTCCACCTTTGAGGAATTGTTTGAAGTTAGAACTTGAATCGAAGACGCCATAAGGGAAGGAAAGATCAAAAAAGAAGAGCCTTCGAGTCAGTCAAAAAGGCCCAACTACTCCCGTAACCCTCCGGATGTCAATGCCCATGGCATTCAACCTATGGCTTACCCTTCTAGGCCATACCAACCTCCAAACCAAGCAAACTCCCCTAGTTGCCCTTTCCCGAGGAAGCCTCCTAGCAACTTCGCCAAATTAGAAATCCCCCTCTCCTCAGCCTTAGATTGCCTCCTCAAAAAGGGCCACCTCCAACTACTCCAGCCTTTGAATACCCTGCTCCCGCCGAACTGCGATATGTCCAAACGGTGTACCTACCACCAAGCCCCTGGCCACAACACTGATGATTGCATGCGCCTCTGCCATGATATCTAAGACCTCATTGACTAGAATATCATTGAGCCACCTCCAAAGCAGCCCCATATCACTCAAAATCCTCTGACAAACCACCAAAATATCAGGCTCATTAAGTCCAACCCTGTATCCTTCAACCCTGCTACCTATATCACCCCCTTAGGTCAACCTTTACCCCTCATTGACATCCCGAATTCTGTGGGAATTCATCTGATTAAAGGAGGGGATGATGAGTGGCAGCAACAGCTGACTGATGAACAAGATCTATTTTTCTTGGAAGAACACGATCTAGGGGCAGTGGACCTCAAATGGTATGATCCCAATAATGAAAGTGATGCTTCCATCTGGAATGAGCCGGAGAAAGCATTTGTGGGAACAGATTGTGACTGGTTCAAAGAAGATAGGACAATAGAAGGGCCTACTCCTGCCGAGATTGATCATCTAACTAGCTCAAACCGTCATTATCAGCCTCTGTAGCCTACCACTAAAGCGATTGAGAAAAGTCCGGTCAAAGACAAGGGGAAGGGAAAAATGGATGAGATCATCGAAGAAGACAATGAGTTGATAAAGCAGTTGAAGAAAATCCAAGCACATCTCTCAATGTGGGACATCATGGTAACATCATACAAGCATAGGCAAGCCGTGTTGAATGCCTTGGCTGGAATTGAGGTCCCTATCGACGCCGCACTGGAAGACATGGTGGCTTTCTTAGGCGCATTCACCCCTAGCCCAATCATTACCTTTTCTAATGAAGACCTGCCGCTAGAAGGGTCTGCACATAACATAGCTTTGTACATCACTATTGGATGCAAGGGACAGCAAGTGCCATTCTGTTTGGTCGATACATGCTCCACCCTAAATGTTTGTGCTCTAAGGACCGCCACCGCCTTGGGGGACAACATCCAGGACATCACTCCGTCTGTGCAATCCGTGAGGGCTTATGATAACACCAAGAGAAATGTGATGGGGACCGTTTCTCTCTGGATTTGAGTAGAGTCTTTGGTTTGTACTCAACTCTTTCAAGTCATGGATATACCTGCCTCATTCAATTTGCTGATCGAAAGGCCTTGGCTATATATCAATAAAGTTGTATCATCCACTCTACACTAAATGATCAAGTACATTCATGAGAAGGATGTGAAAATCATCCTCAGCAACAATTGGGGTAATGAATCCTTTCCAAGCTATGCTCCCATCTTTGAAATCCAAATACCTGAGCTAGAAGAACAAGAAATCGAAGGATTCTTCATGGAAGAGGTCCACATGATTAGTGATGGAGACAGGCTCCCTGAAATCCACTCTGCAGTCGTCAACATCGTATGCAAGATGAACTATTTCCCTGGAATGGGATTGGGCTGACGTCAGCAAGGGATCCGCGAGTTCCCTCAAATCAAAGGGCAACAAAGCACTTTTGGGTTGGGGTACAAGCCCACTGAAGAAGACGTTGAGCTACAGAGGCCATGGAAGAAAAGAGTGAGGAGTCTCCCACCATACCGCAAAACCTTGAATGGGCAATTCATCAAAGAAGGGGATGATTTCCCCTATTTTGGGTTCCCTAAACCTTGGATCCATCAGGCCACTGGAAAAAGGCACCCCGGGCTTGAAATCTTTGCTGACTACGAAAGGCCCCCTATCAAGATCCGTTTTATCCAGAAAAAGCTGTCAAAACCCCAGAGGAAGATTGATTGAAATACCTGGACATCGAAGCTAACGAGAAAATGTGGGAAGAATTTGCTAAGGAAAAGGAAGGAACGAGGGCCAAGAGCCAAGATGATCAGATCATGCCAACTAAGGAGGGTCTGAGCAACTAGGCTGTAGAGTCATCTATCTGTGTCTCCCAATTCCCTGTTCCCTCAGAGTCTGTACTTCCAATTATCGAGTCTGTACCAGAGTCGGCTACTGTAAGCCCACCACTGTTCGATGTAATCACTCTACCTATCATGAATGAAATGAAAGACGATTCTGCTTACTCCTCTGTATCTAATAGTTGTGAATGCACAAATCCCTCCGAGGATCTCCCAATTAAACTAAAACATCTAATTGAAAAGCCACCTGCTTATGAAATAACCAAAGATACTTTATCGATTAATCTAGGTGAAATAGATAATCCACAAACTGTGAAAATTGGCTCAACACTTAATAAAGAAGAAAAAGAAAAACTGACTCTTTTGCTAAAAGAATTCAAAGATGTTTTTGCTTGGTCTTACGAGGACATGCCTAGGGTCGACCCCGACATCGTCCAACATCATATACCCCCCATTCCTGATTCTAAACCCGTCAAGCAAAAACTTAGGCGCATAAGACCAGAATGGGCACTCAAGGTCAAAGAAGAGGTACAAAAATAGTTCAAGGCAGGGTTCATCATTGTTACCGAGTATCCGGAATGGATCGCCAACATCGTGCCAACCCCCAAGAAGGATGGAAAAGTTCCTGTGTGCGTCGACTTCTGTGATCTAAACAAGGCAAGTCCAAAGGATGACTTCCCACTGCCCCACATTGATGTTTTGGTAGATAACACCACCAGACACGAACTATTGTCATTCATGGATGGTTTCTCGGGATACAACTAGATTCTAAAAGCTCCGGAAGACCGGGAAAAGACGACATTCACCACACCATGGGGGACTTACTGTAATAGGGTGATGCCTTTCGGACTCAAGAACGTCGGAGCAACCTACCAAAGAGCTGCCACCACTCAACTGCATGACATGATTCACAAGGATGTAGAAG
The DNA here is from genome assembly GCA_033977485.1 of Hydrangea macrophylla. NCBI lineage: Eukaryota > Viridiplantae > Streptophyta > Magnoliopsida > Cornales > Hydrangeaceae > Hydrangea > Hydrangea macrophylla. The sequence continues at coordinate 1,594,122 of CM066990.1, read as the reverse complement.
TGTGTGTAGATGATATGATCGTAAAATCCAGAGTTAGAAAGGGACACTTGGAGGCCTTGGAGAAGTTCTTTAAAAGATTGCACAAGTACAAGATGAGGCTAAATCCCAAGAAATGCACTTTCGGTGTGACCTCTGGAAAGCTCTTGTGTTTCCTCATCACACAAAGGGGGATAAAAGTGGACCCCTCCAAAATCAAAGCAATTTTAGAAATGGCACCGCCGCAAAATGAGAAAGAAGTACGGGGGTTCCTCAGGAGAATCCAATTCATCAGCCGTTTCATCTCCAAGCTCACAACCGCATGTGATCCCTTGTTCCGACTGCTAAAGAAAGGAGAGAAGTTCCAATGGGATAACCAATGCCAAGTCGCCTTTGACAAAATAAAAACCTACCTCCAAAAACCACCCGTCCTTTTACTGCCTATCCTCATAAGCCTTTGCTTCTTTACCTATCTGTCTCCGAGAATACCATGGGAAGCATGCTAGCCCAAGAAGGAGAAGAAAGCCACTCTGAAAATGCCATATATTACCTTAGCAAGAGGATGACTGGGTATGAGCTCAGCTACTCTACCCTCAAAAAAACATGTTGGGCCTTGGTTTGGTGCACTCACCGACTGAGGCACTACATGCTAGCCTTCCCGATTGTGCTCATATCCCGCATGTATCCTCTAAAGTACCTCCTCGAAAAACCCACCCTGACCGGTCATATATCCTATTGGTTACTTTTACTATTCGAATTCGATATCAAGTACGTTACAAGCAAATCGGTGAAAGGGAGAACCATAGTTGAACATCTTGCTGAACACGCCATTGATTCTGAAGAAAATGGAGATTTTTCGTTGCTAGACGAGAATATCATAGAAATCAAAGAAGAGCAGTGGAAGTTGTACTTTGATGGGGCAGCCAACATGAAAGGATACAGAGTAGGAATGATTCTGGTATCATCAAATGGGGACCATACCCCGCTGGCAGTCAAGCTCAATTATAACTCCACCAACAACACTGCTGAATACGAGGCACGCATTCTGGGGATGAAATCGGCTATAGAATTGAGAGTTCAGAAGTTGGATGTCTTCGGAGATTCAAATCTCATTGTGTCACAAGCCAGAGGAGAATGGAAGGTGAAAGAAGAAAGGTTGAAGCCCTACCATGACCATCTCGATGGACTCAAGAAACAGTTTAAAAGCATAACATTCTTTTACCTACCCAGAGAAGAGAACCAGTTAGCAGATTCATTGGCTACCTTAGCCTCCATGATCAAATTTCCTGTGGGAGTAAAAATAGTGCCTCTAGTAATCGAGCAAAGATACGAACCGTCGTTTAGCATGATCACCGCGATCGAAGAAGAAGAGAACGAAACACCATGGTACCAAGATGTTTGGGACTTCATAGAAAAGGGAGTGTATCCCCTAGAATCTTTCGAGAAAGACAAAAGAGCAATTCGAAGGTTCGCAGCACAGTTCATAATTTACGGGGAAAAATTGTTGAAGAAAGGGTATAATGGTCATAATCTAACTTGCCTGTTCGGAAAGTGCGCCAGAACAATGATGGAAGAAATACACGAAGGGGTGTGTGGTCCACACATGAATGGTCACATGCTAGCCAAAAAGATCGTAAGACAAGGGTACTACTGGACGACATTGGAGAAAGATTGTGGTGAATGCGTGAGAAGGTGCCATAAGTGCTAGATCCACGCCAACATGATGCATGTACCACTATCTCTGCTCTATAGTATAACCTTCCCATGGCCGTTCTCAACTTAAGGAATCGATATCATCGGTGAAATTGTTCCAAAGGCCTCGAACGAAAATTGATACATTGTGGTGGCCATCGACTACTTTACAAAGTGGGTAGAAGCTGCATCTTACACCAAGTTAGGGGCCAAGGAAGTGGCCAAGTTCATCAAGAAGAACCTCATCTGTCACTATGGAGTCCCCCATGAGATCATTTTAGATAATGGTAGTCATTTCAAAGCAGAAGTCAGGGATCTGTTTGAGGAATACAAAATCACCTATCATAAGTCATCACCGTACAGACCTCAAACAAATGGGGCGGTCGAAGCCGCAAACAAGAATGTCAAGGCCATACTGCAAAAATCGACTGATACCTACAAAGACTGGCATGAAAAGCTACCATTCGCACTTTGGGGATACAGAACATCGTTAAGGACATCTACAGGAGTGACTCCTTACTCACTGGTATATGGGATGGAAGCAGTACTTCTGGTCGAAATAGAATTACCTTCCCTACGAGTGATGGCAGAATGTGAAATTTCATAATTTGATTGGTTAAGAGAAAGATACGAAGAGTTGGCTCTCATAAATGAAAAGCGCCTAGCCGCAATCGACCATGTCCGAATCTATCAAAAGAGGATAGCCCGTGCTTTCAACAAAAGGGTTTGTTCGAGGAAAATTGTCAAGGGTGACCTTGTTCTTAAGGAACTGCGAGCCCCGATCTATGATCCACGCGGAAAGTTCAAACCCAAATGGGTCAGCCCTTATATCATCAAAGCTATCCTTTCCGGAGGAGCGATCTACCTCATGGACCTCGATGGTGTCGAATTTAAAGAACCAATCAACATGGATCGCCTCAAAGTACTATGCTTGACCATTTCCCAAACTTCTTTCAAATCCTTGGCCTGAACTATGCTCAACCTAATTCCCACTCGGGGGTACGTAGGCAACCGCATCGATTAGGTCGCTCTACCCAAAAAATAGCTCAATTCCTCTTAAGCCTCGCCCTAAACTATGCTCGACTTGATTCCCACTCGGGGATACATAGGCAACCGCATCGGTTTGGTCGACACCATCATAATCAACCCCTTTTCTTTCAAGACTTTGGCCCGAACTACATTGGACCTGATCCCTGCTCCAGGGAACGTAGGCAGACTTTCAGAAGAGAAAAGAAGGATGGCTCACTAGGCCAAAAATCTGAAAGGACGCCTAGGCAAAAATTAGAGTTAAATCCAAAGTGAGCAATAACAAAAGAGAGAAAAGAGCTCGCTAGGTCACCTAACTGGTGCCTAGGAAAAATTATGAGTGTGTGAGAGAAAAAAAGTCGCGGTCCTTACCATAACCCAGAAATCACCCTTCACACTAGAGGCAAACTTCGGCCACCTGCCTCGTTTGCCTGAACCTCTTCTAAACTAGGGGCAAACCTAGGTCATCTACCTCGTTTGCCTCATATTCATACATATCCCAAACTAGGGCCAAACTTCGGCCACCCGTCTCGTTTGCCTCTAATGGTCCTAGTGTGCCCAAACAAGTACCAAAAGCAAACATCTTATCAAAATCATACTACAAATATTTTCAGAAAGCCAAATGCATAAAATAAGGTTCTCTAAGTAACCAAGGTTCACCGATAAACAAACTTAGAATATTACATAAGCAGGGATAAATGAAAACACAAAAAGTTCTTTCAGAAAGCAATCACAAATATCAAAGACACTTGGAGGAAAGAAGCAGAATCAGTCAAGTCTAGTTTTATTTTGTGTCTTTTATTTCTTCAAAGGTCTTTTGAAGTAGGCTTTTACTCGGCAGGCCCATCCACTGATGAAAGCAGCAATAGTAATAGCTCTGACTCTGGAAGCAAAGACCCTCTCAGTAAACCCCCGAGGGACCTCTTGAACTCACTCGTACTATCTGGCCAATCGACAAGGATGATAAAAAGAAGTCTCTCTCAGACCCATCAACCATACTCTCTAGCCCCAACGCCCCACAATCCAACAAATGTCGGCCTCAGATAATGCACCCATCATGCCAACCCAATCGGCAGAAGTGTAATGAGAATGAAGCCCGACCCTACAGAAGTAAAATGGCAACACAGTACCAGTCCATAACTAAAGGCGCTCATAGAGCCAAGCCTGTAACACCAAAGGCGCCCCAGAAAGAAGAAGAGTCCCTTGATTAAAAGCACGATGCAAACCATTCAGAGTTTCGGCCAGAACCATGGCCATGGATTTCTTACTCAATTTCAGCCCGAGGCACACGTGCACCAAGTCAGGGGAAGTACTCAAGAATAGAAAGTGCAAAGTTATGCATAATATCATAACAGCCCCACTGGTGGCATCGTATATGCTGGGATTCCTGGGACTAACATACCGGGCAATTATGGAAGCAATGTCGAGAACCACACCATGAATTAGTCAGCGGGAAATAGCAATGGAACGATTCAGGTATTCAGCCAGGCCTCGCGTAGGACTGGGGGTATCAGCAGAACGAAGAATCAGGTCAGAGTCCGGATCGAAGCTGAGGATATCACAGAACTCCTCAAACAGGGGGCATATCTTCAGGCCATTAAAATTAAAGACATGATTTACCGGGTCCCAGTGGGCAATAGCAGCACGCATGAACTCAGTGTTCAGAACCATCTAGCGAAGAAAAAATAGCTTGGTCAGACCGTAGCTAAAGAGGTTGATCCGTTCCACACCATCCGTGATGTTCAGTCAAGCCGTGAGTTGAGCGAGATCATACAATGCCATATTTTCTGTCGCGGCTCTAGCAAAATTCAAAATCTTGGCAGCACCTCCCCATTTCACAGACTATCCCACCTGTAAGGAAAACACACTCACTATCACAAAGCTGCTCATTGCAGTAACATCAACAATCACATAATCACAGTGCACATATATCGTCATACAACCACCAACCAAAATAAGCACACAATTGTGCCTTCAAACCAGAAACTATGCAGCTCGAAAGGCAAAACATCATAATAATCTGTCAAGGGTGATAAATCTTCCTACACATCATCCTAAAGATCATCCTACACATTGTCCATTATGCACTAGTACAACCCAATTGAAGACATGAAATGGAGACAAAACAAAAGTCCCCGCTTAGAAGGCCTCAGTCCTCCTCTTCTTCATCCTCTGTCGAACCACCCGGAGTGTTCATCGGTGATGGCCTCCTCCAGCCACCCGTGCACCTTGGCCTGGTCCTCGACGAGCCGGCACCACCTCCTCGACACTGTACACACAATATAAAAGTAATCAGTTAAGAAATAACAAAAGTACAAATATAGAGTCGAGTCAGAAACTTACCGAGGACGCCATATGGCTAGTGCCAAACTGACGCATGCCATCCATCTGTCAGAGGGTAAAGTCTAGGGTTAGAACCTCATAACCTTAAGGAGCACAAAATTAGAGACATGCCCGGTGGTCTCGCGTAAGGACCAAGGACCATAAGCTAGCTGCCAAGGCATGGCCCTCCTCAGCGTCACTCTAGGGAACATTGAGGACACCCGCTGGCTGAGTAGGATACCCACATGTGACTCATGGCACCTCCATCACCTAAGGAGAACCATCGGTACCTAGAACATTGACGGTACAATCCCAAGGAGGGATAGGGTCTGGAGCCAAAGGAGCATGTCTCTTGTATACCTCGTGAAACTATAGGCACAAGATAGGTTAGGAAACGATGAGTCTAAAAACATAAGAGACAAATAGAGACAAAAAATGTAAAAAGAAACTCACATCCAGGAGTGGGAAGTTCGGCATCAAGAAGCAGTCACGGTATGTCTCATAGTAAGTCTCGGAGCAGATGTGACCCAAACATCAGTGCCAACCAAACCCGCTAATAGAACGGCACCAGAAAGGTCACTAGCGTCCATCATAAGAGGATCATGAGGAACAAAATACCTCGGGCTACCGATCGCCTGCCGGGATACTCGCTTGCCAAGGTACCATTGCCTGCCCTCGGGGCTCTCTATTAAGATGCGACAAGAAGCAAGAGGCCTAACTGCCTGGATCTCCTCAGGAGCCGCATAAGAAACACCCTCCCAAGGCATCCAGTCAACACTGGCAACCGTCAGCTCAGATAAGAAGTTCCTCAAAAGGACAATCCGATGGGCCCTACTTTTGACTCTAACAACGTCTCTCCGCCACCTTAAACCTCAAGAAAATAAAGGCACAGGAGCCATGCCATCCTCATCCTCATCCTCACTCGACTCATCAGAAGGGGCAGGGGCCAGCATCTTCAAACACTCAAAGCTCTAGAGCTGCACAAGAAAAAAGTGAAAATCAGAACGTAGAAACAAGAAAGGGCCAAAATAAAAGGAAAATTCATAGAACATACCTCCCAAACTCGCCAGAATCCTCTAGTAGATTTTATTCCACCATGGGAGACCTCGCCCATGTGCTTATAAAGGTGGGCCAGGGCAGTACTACCCCAATTATAGGAAGGAATCTCGTTAACGATCGCCAAGCAAGTAAGGAGCCGCAGGCTCACCCGGTCATTCCGTGTAGCAAAAATTGAAAAGCCAAGAACATACAGCAGAAAGGCCTATAATAACTGCCAGTCATTCAGAGTGTGTCTCCCTCTTTCGTAGGCCCGATAAAGCCAGCCATAGGGGAACCAGTACCTCTCCAAATTAGGAAGAACAGCCCCAATCAGCATCTCGACAGCTTCAGGGTCAATCTCATAGTAGTAATCCAAGACTAGGCGCTTCCCGCCAACCCTCAAGCCAGTAATCATCAAGAAATCAAAAGGCGTCATCATCATCTCGCCGAACGGGAGATGGAAGGTATTAGTCATGTCCCTCCACCTTTCAGCAAGAGCATAGAAATGGGCCAAGTCATTGGTACTCTTTGAAACCAGACGGACGAAGCCACCAAAACCTGCATCATCAACCATCTGGTTGACGGTGGGCGACAGTTGGGTATACCACAGAAAAGCATGGGCAAGACACCGTGGCCTTTCAAAGCTACCTCTGGCACCTGCATACACCAAAAATAACCCAAAACAGGCACAAAAGTCACTATTCATAGCCCGAATTCCAAACTTCATAAAATCAACATTTGAGCACAAATCGAACTTCTAACGATCTCTAGGTGCACACTACAGCTCACAAAACTAGCACAATGCATAGGAATAGTCCTGAACTGCTGAAAGTTTCACATACCTGATGAGCTAGAGCATCGTCCAAAAGGTGACGTTGAGGCCCTTGAGGGTTGCGCAAAACCAACTCCGGAGGTTGACTCTTGGCCTTTGCCCGTTCCTTGGCCTTCTTGGATGGCCTCTTTGAGCTTGAAGCCATGGATTTGTAAAAAAAATGGGAGCTCAACTTTCTTCTTGAGATTTTGAAAAAAGTAAAAACCCAATCAAAATTCTAATCATGGGGAAAGATTACTCACCTGAGCATTAAGGCTGTGTTTGGTTGAGGTTTAAACATAAAAACTATATTAAACTATAAATTTTTACTACTAATATGCAATATCTAAGTTTGAACAGATTACAACTACTAGAAACTGAGAGCGGAATATAAATAAACTATAGTATGAAACCTGGACTGCAATAACTTATATTAAACTCCTAAGAAAAATTAAACTATACCAATCTCCAAGCATGAAAACCTACAAAACAATGAAGAAGCTCTTTCTCTCGATCTAGAACTGTGAAAAGGTAAGGTAAGCGTCATTTTAGACGAGTTTAAAACGAATATATATAAGCAACCTAAGCTAGGGTTGACACAAATACGTTTCTACTAAGTGCCCGCAAAATTTTGGTAAAGTCATGCTCGGTCAATAGAACATTCTACGATCGCTTGAACTGGCCATTATTCGAGCGCTTGAAAGTACTTCGATCAATCGAACCTTCAATCACTTGAGGAATCTTCAATCGTTCGAGGTCTTATTTTCAACTTTGCAATGTCTCCTTTGTACTTTCACTTTACCCTTTTCCTGTAATTCATTCACGCTCAGGCACACAACATATCTGCATAAAATAGAGTCTAAAACAACAAGAATCATCACAGAATTATCTTATTGATCCAAATATGCATTGTAAAGAAACTGCAGATAAAACGGGGAATTGTAAACTAAATCATTACATTTATTGTCCATAGTGCAGGTGTATTCTACAAATACCCCCGCTTGTCCATACTCGCTATATGAAATTTAAAATTAGGGTAAATATCACTTAGATCCCTTGAGGTTTGCTCTAATCACACTTAGACCCCTCACGTTTCAGTAATATCACCTACACTCCCTGAGGTTTGAAGCGCATATCACCTAGACCCCCTCCGTCAATTCACCATTAAAAAAATGACTAACTGACATAAATAAATACAAGACATACCCCTAAAAGTTTGGACCTTGTGTCATTTTAGTCTCTGTAGTTTCAAATGGGTTAATTTGGTCCCTACATTTTTAAATTGAAGCAATTTGATCCAAAGGTCCCATTCTATGAGAAATATTGGTAGAATTTACCCATTGTTATGCATAATTATGCTAATAAGCAGTTTGTGAGATTTGTGTTATTCCATTTTTGTCCTTAAAAAGTATGACAATGCATACTATGTGAGTAAATTCTATCAATTTTTTTACATAGAATTGAACATTTGAATTAAATTGCTTCAAATTAAAACTTCAGGGCTCAAATTGACCCAAATAAAACTACATGGACTAAAATGACATGTAATACCCTATCTTTTGGAATGTATTATATGAATAAGACCTTGTATTCTTCTTTTAAATACTTATATGAGTTTTACTTTACCTTTGGTGTGTTTTGTATCCCAATCGATTGCCCAATTTTCCCGATCGATTGCCTTAGTTTGGATACCAATCGATTGGCATCTTATACCAATCGATTGCCACTTTATACCTACCACCTGGATCCAATCCATTGGACTCTAAACTCCAATCGATTGGACCCATGTCCCAATCGATTTGATCATTTACTACCTACCCCAATCAATTGCCACCCTTGCCAATTGATTAATTGGTAGTAGCAGTTTTGATTCTTTTGCTCTAGCTGGGGAGAGGCCACGTGAACACATATCTTCTATATATATGTGATCATTTTCTTACCTTTTCTATTGTCTATAATCAGTTTTAGAGAGAAAGATTGTTTGGCATATGTTATATATATATATATAAACACTCATATATATACACACCTATATATACATCCATACACACACTATGGACTGAAAAGAAAAGAGAAGGAGGCTAGAAAAAGAAAGAAGAAAGAAAGAGGAAGAAAGAGAAAAAAGACAGACAGAGAAGACAGAGGAGAGAGAGGACCACCATTGGAGAAGCTCCAAGCTTCAAATACACCAACCAAACACACCCTCTAATCTGAAGGTGAGTTCTAAACTTACCTGGTTGCATAATATTGATGTTAGAGCTTGTATAAGAGGAGGAAAGAAGTATGGATCATGTTTTCCCCGTTTTTATATTGCTGGACTATCTTCTCTTAAAGAAGAAGAAGTCCCAATCGATTGGGACTTTTCCCAATCGGTTGCCATTTTTGATAACCCAATGGATTTCCATTTGATACAATCATTTGCCATCATAAATACCCCAATCGATTGCCAAAGTTAGCAATCGATTGGCATGGATTGTGATCCAGTCAATTGAACTTTTTCCCAATTAATTGTTACTATTTTTATACCAATCGATTGGACCTTTGTCGCAATCGATTGGCAGTTACAAAATGTTGATATTCTTGTTTAGTTTATATTATAACTATTTAGTTGTTTATATACTATTCTGAATCTGCCGTATATAATACAAACATGATAATGAGATAATACGACATAGGATCGCAGTGACGTTAAGATTAACGGATGATGCTTGTAATGTTAGATAACGTATTAGCCGTGAACCGTTTGGGTTCTCGTTCATTTCATTTCAATGTAGTCAGGCCATATGGGATTGTCATGCATCGATGTTAGTGTTGAACTTAATTAGGTTTGTTTAGGATTCGGGAATATTACGTGGACGGGCCTTGGTCAGATATGTTCTTAAAAGCGGTGAATTATGCATATGTTCTTGAAAGCGGTGGACTCGACCAAGTTGCCTTAAGATAGTTGTTGATCCAATAATATGTTCTTAAAAGCGGTGAACTATACATATGTTCTTAAAAGCGGTGAATTGGGATCACTAGTAGATGACGTTAAGTCGTGGCACTAGAATGATGTACTCTTGCTTAAAACGTTATATCCCTGTAGTGTGGTGAACTGGGCATATTGTTAGGGATATATACTAAAAGCCATGCTTTATGTAGTTGATTTATTATTCATTTAATAAAATCAGTTAATCCATTTTTTTATGAGAATCTGTGTGGGCAATGTTTGTATTATATTATTTATTTAATATTATGCATGTGTGTCTCTCATTCTATATAATAGGTGGTTTGGTGTGTAGAGTTCAGCTTACATACGGAAGATCATGCCATCAGATATTATAGAATGTAAAATTTTGGTTTACAGTCTTAGATGGAATTGGACACACCATCGGTAGGACTGCAGCATGGTGTTGTAGTAGGTTTGTCTTGACTACAGAAAACGGTATAGTTTTAACTCACTATGCTGGTACACTTTGTGTATTAAACGGGACTGACTTGGGGTAATTATCTTTATACTGACTTATAAGATAATTAATATCTCATGGCTATTATGAGTGCTTATGCTCTAAATCCTAAGTTAATTTGTAGACACGTACATTTGATATTTACACTTTGATCCCCAAAAGGGTGAGATCCTTAAATGGGTCAATATCTCATTGGATTGGGTGGTAATATTAATTGTGTGGTGGATATTAATTAATGATAGAATCCATGTCTCAATTTTGGTTTTGATGATATCCCCTTGAGAAAGCTTATAAGTTTTGATTATGTCAAACCCTGCAGGTGGATTTTGTATCCGACATATCAGATAAGTTAAGCAGAGGATCTCAAGGAATTTTAAGAAATTAATTAAATATGATTGTCAGTAATTATATTTAATTAATGGATATCTGTAATCTTAACATGGGGAGATAATAAGCATTTAATAACATGGAGCTCGAAATATATTTTTGAGATAAGGGTAGGAGTGTAATTATAATTCCTTAGTGGTATGAATTATAATTTATGGAAATAGGAATCTGATTCAGTTTGAATTAGGGTTTCCTAATTCCATAAGGAAGCCTATTCCTTATTGACTTCTTATGGTCCCTATCGTAGCCTATATATATGCTGCTTTGGCTCTCTCATCAGCTAGCATTTTTCTATATAGAGAATTATAACTCGGAATAGAAAAGAGAGTGAAAAAGAGGGAGAGTAGAAAATAGAAAGGATTTCGAAAGAGCCCACACTCAGTTCAATATTCTGGCAGCGGAGGAATACGGTAGAAGATCGTGAGCTGTTATCGAGCAAGTGTTCTCGATTCGTCTACTACAGCAATCCATTTTTACAGTTCAAGGTAATCCTAGTTCCGCCCTTGTAGGATTATTATAGATTTCATGAAATTTTTGCAGTACCAACTTATACACACTGTCAACGGATTCTGGGAATGCAGTTTCCTAACAGTGGTATCAGAGCAACGTTGATTCTGCGTATAGGTTAGACGCAACCATGTTGTCCAATAAAACAGATCTTATGCGTGAATTGATGGATGGATAGAACGTAGATCTGTGCTAACCCTTGTTTTGCAGCGTTCTTATTCCACTATTATGGTCACTGGTTTTGTGTGATTGGATCCCACGATGGGTTTATTCGTGGTTAATATTGCTGTTTTGATATAGCATGTGAACTCCTTTATGGAGGTATAGGATTTGTATGTATTGGATCCCACACTTGATTGATGTGTGGTTAATTTACTGCAAATATATAGCATGTGAACTCCTTCACGGAGGCATAGGGTTTATGTAATATATCTCAAGTAAATCTGTGAAGATGGTTCGTGAGAGCAGTTTTACAAGCAGTTTTCGACAGCAATCTAGAAGCAATTTCAGAAGGCAGTTTCAGAAGACTGTTTCAGAAAATAGTTCTGGAAGGCAGTTGCTGATGGTAAATCGAATTTAGCTTCCGGGCCGCTGCCTCGGAAACCCCGCGGGGGGCGCTGCCCCCTCGACCCCCGCGAACTAACCAGGCAGCTCGATCCCCGCGAGCAGACCGGGCAGCTCGACCCCCGTTGCGTAGTGGCGACATAGAGCTAATCGGGTTCAATGAAGATTTCTTCACAAGAGTTGCAGCTTGACCATAATAGTGGGATTCCTATTTTATTGTGGTTTCCTTATTTATGTGTGATTGAATGATTATTATTGTTTCATGTTTAATGAATAGGATAACATGGATAATTATTCCTAGACCTATATATTTCAGATGTCTAGCTGCATGTTTAATTTATATTAATTTAAAATGATGGACAACTACATGTGTATTTAGAAATAAAACTAATTCCATAATTTGAAAACATAAGTACTTATTTTCTAAAATCATGAGAATAGAATAATTTTATTATCTACACATGTGGGTTTTACTAGTAAGGATGAATTAATCCTTGTCAAGTATTCCATTATTTTTTATTAATTAAATTAAAAGTTTTTCTAAAAAATTATAACCCTCAAATTTTTTTAAATTCTAAGTGGGAAAGGGAATTTATCAAGTATAAATCCCATGGTCTCCATCACTATTTGTAGATGATATGATTAATTTTGTGTGATGGATCTAGTGTCATCCTCCCTATCGGATGTAGTTGATCATGGAATTATCAGTACAAACTTCTTTAAAAGAATGTTTTTGGTGATTGTTGGTGTGGGTCACCTCTCCATCAGAGGTGTTCCTCATGGAACTCTTGACCTAGAATTAAGTGATGGTATACACTTAGCTATAAATAATAATATCCTCTCCATCTGAGTCACTGTTATTATTTATAGGACCAAATCAAGTCAGCAGTTTAATTTTATTAGGCAAAGTATATTGCCTGGATAGTAAAATTAAAAGGCAATTATCTATCTAAACAAGTGATGGATAGTATATGGCTTCCCATCGAGTCATACTATTCGCGGTGTATCAGGTTGCTGGCGGATTCCTTTCAAATATGGTAGAGGGAACCAATATTTTCAACTCGAATCCATAGTAATTTTTTCCCAAACGTAATTATTTATGTTATGTGATTCTCAGGCTTTTAAATGGGTACTTTCAATCCACTTGCTGTTATACTTAAAGAAAATAAACTTACTGGACCAAACTATATAGACTGGAAAAGGAATTTGGATATTGTGTTAACTGCTGAAGAGTACAAGTTTGTGCTTACTGAAGAATGTCCTGAGCAACCTGGTGAGGGGGCAACCGCTGAGGAAACCCAGGCTCACAAGAAATGGGTCAAGGCTGATGAGATGGCGCGGTGTTACATTTTGGCATCCATGTCAAATGTGCTGCAACATCAGCATCAGTCAATGGCCAGCGCCTATGACATGATGGAGAGCCTCCGAGAGATGTTCGGGGATCAAAGTCGTGCTGCTAGGCAGGTTACCATGAAAGACTTGATGAACACAACCATGGGGACGCCTGTAAGGGATCATGTTCTTAAGATGATATCTCTTCTTAATGAACTAGAGATCCTTGGAGCTACAATCGACGGGGAAACCCAGGTCGATATCGTACTCCAGTCACTGCCAGAGTCTTTTAAGCAATTTCGCCTCAATTACAACATGAATAAATTTAAATATACTTTGGTGGAGCTGTTTAAAGAACTCCAGGCAGCTAAGGGTCTCAACAGAAAGTTAGGGAGTGCTCTTGTGTTTGAGAAAGGTTCTGCCTCAAAGCCGAAAGGCAAGAAGAAAATGAAAAAGCCTCAAAAGAAGGTCGCGGGTCCTCCGCCAATCCAAAGGGCACGAGGACAACCGGGAAAGCCTAAAGGCAAATGTTTTGTTTGCAAGCAGCCAGGACACTAGAAGAAGCAATGTCCAGTTTATCTCTCTAGACAGAACAATCAAGGTAAATCTCATTTACTAGTTGTTGAATCGTGTTTAGCGGTCCGATCTACCGGTACCTGGTGTGTAGATACGGGAGCCACTGATCATGTACGCAATTCTTTGCAGGGGTTCTAGGGAACCAGGCAGCTCAGTGATGGAGAGATTTATCTATATATGGGAAATACTACGAGAGTAGCAGCAGTTGCAGTAGGAGATCTACATCTTAGTTTTGGTAGAGATAGAATTTCAATATTAAGAAATTATTTTTATGTACCTTCTATTAGAAGGAATTTAGTTTCAGTTTCTAGTTTAGTAAAGAATGGATATTCAGTTCATTTTAATAAAGTAGTAGTTATTAAAGAAAATAAACGTTTTATTTGTTCTGGTCAATTGGTGGATGATCTTTATATTATAAATCCTATCTCTCCTATACTGTAACTTAATGAATTGAATAACACAAATAGTTTGCCATTTAAGAGAAAAGAACCTTCGAGGATGAACCAAATGCATCTTTGGCACTTATGCCTTGGTCATATTAATTTGAAAAGGAATCAAAGACTGGTTCAAAATGGGCCATTAGGCTCATTGGAAGTGGAGGCACTTCCAGTTTGTGAATCCTGCTTGGAAGGTAAAATGACCAAGAGGCCATTATCGGCCAAGGGCTATAGAGCAAAAGAGCCATTGGAACTGGTTCACTCTGATTTGTGTGGTCCTATGACTGTCCAAGCAAGGGGGGGATTTGAGTACTTTGTCACTTTCATCGATGATTACTCAAGGTATGGGTACATTTATTTGATGCGGCGTAAGTCTGAATGCTTTGAGAAATTCAAAGACTTCAAGGCTGAAACGGAGAAGCGTCTAGGTAAATGTATCAAGACACTACGATCTGATCGTGGTGGAGAGTACCTCTTGGGAGAGTTTAGGGAATACTTATTGGAGCAAGGGATTACATCCCAATTGTCTGCACCCTGTATGCCTCAGCAGAACGGTGTAGCAGAAAGAAGGAACAGGACTCTCATGGACATGGTAAGATCTATGATGAGTTACTCGGATTTACCAATTTTCTTTTGGGGACACGCATTAGAGACAGCTGCATACATTCTAAACTTGGTACAATCTAAGTCAGTACCTACTACTCCCACGGAATTGTGGACTGGGCGAAAGCCTAGTCTGCGGCATATTCGGATCTAGGGTAGTCCAGCACATGTACTGAAAGGGAACGCAGAAAAGTTGGAATCAAGAACAGAAGTATGTTTCTTTGTTGGGTATCCAAGAGGAACTAAAGGTGGTCTGTTTTATAGTCCTAAGGATCAGAAGGTTATTGTTAGCACCAATGCCACATTCTTAGAAGAGGACTATGTTATGGACCACAAGCCCAGAAGTCATATTGTTCTAGAGGAAATGAGAGGAGAGACACTGAGACATACTACTTCGATACCAACGGTACGAGAAGAAACACCACAAGAAAGAGTTATCGATATTCCATTACCACGTCGTAGTGGGAGGATTATCGAAACTCGTGTAGATCCCGAACCAACCATTAACAAGCAGGTTCCTGAACCAGTATAACGTGTAGATAATGGTGTATTAGGTTCAGAATCTTCACAATGAAATATCAGTGATGCATAGACACGGGTTGTGCCTCGTCGTAGTGGGAGGGTTATTATTCAACCTGACCGGTATATGTTCTTGGGAGAGTCTTATGACCGGGTCCCTGATGAACAAGGTACCGACCCCTGTAACTACAATGAAGCACTCCAAGATAAAGATGCAGATCTTTGGCAAAAGGCTATGAAGTCTGAAATGGAGTCCATGTACTCCAATTAAGTCTGGGATCTTGTAGAACCACCCAATGAAATAAAACCCATTGGATGCAAGTGGATCTATAAGAAGAAGAGAGGAACAGATGGTAAGGTGGAAACCTTTAAAGCAAGGCTTGTTGCGAAAGGGTTCACTCAAAAAGAAGGAATCGATTATGAGGAAACTTTTTCGCCAGTTGCAATGCTGAAGTCTATCCGGATTCTCTTATCCATTGTTGCACATTTCAATTACAAAATTTGGCAAATGGATGTCAAGACAGCATTTCTAAATGGGAATCTTGACGAGTGCATCTATATGATGCAACCAGACGGGTTCATTGCGAAGGGCCAAGAACACATGTTGTGCAAGCTTAAGAAGTCCATTTATGGACTTAAGCAGGCATCTAGGTCTTGGAATATCCGCTTTGATCAAGCAATCAAGTCTTTTGGTTTTGATCAATGTGCGGATGAATCTTGTGTGTACAAGAAACTTGATGGAAGAGTGGTGGTGTTCTTAGTACTATATGTGGATGATATCTTGCTAATCGGAAACGATGTAGGGGTATTATCTTCTGTAAGGGTATGGTTGTCCAATCAATTCGATATGAAGGACTTGGGAGAAGCCGGTCACATCCTAGGGATCAAGCTTATACGAGATCGCAAGAATAGGATGTTGGGCTTGTCACAAGGCACTTATATTGACAATATTCTTGCAAGGTTTAGCATGCAAGATTCCAAGAAGGGATTCCTTCCTTTCAGACACGGAATTACTCTATCTAAAGATCAGTGTCCTAAGACACCTGATGAGATAGAGAAGATGAAGGCAGTTCCTTATGCCTCGGCAGTAGGAAGCCTAATGTATGCTATACTATGTACTAGACCTGACATCTGCTTTGCTGTTGGCATGGTTAGTAGATATCAGTCTAATCCAGGGCAAGAACATTGGACTGCGGTGAAAAATATTCTCAAGTACCTGAAAAGGACTCGAGACTATATGTTAGTTTACCAAGTAGACAGTCTTGTAACCATTGGGTACACAGATTCTGATTTCATGTCAGATAGGGATTCCAGAAAATCTACCTCAGGATATGTGTTTACCCTAGGAGGTGGAGCCATTACTTGGAGGAGTATCAAGCAGTCATGCATTGCTGATTCCACCATGGAAGCCGAGTATGTGGCTGCTTCAGAAGCCGCTAAGGAGGCCGTTTGGCTCAGAAACTTCCTTATGGATCTAAGAGTAGTACCTACGGTACAATCGGCTATTACCCTTTATTGCGATAATAGCGAAGCGGTTACTAACTCAAAGGAACCAAGGGCCCATAAGAAGGGAAAACACATTGAGCGTAAGTATCACCTGATACGAGAGATCGTGCAAAGAGGTGATGTTGAAGTGACCAAGATAGCATCAGCAAATAACCTGGCAGATCCTTTCACCAAGAGCTTACCGGCCAAGACTTTTGACAGTTATGTAGATGGGATAGGAGTGAGGTGTGTCGCATCATGGCTTTGAGTCTAAGTGGGAGATTGTTAGGGATATATACTAAAAGTCATGCTTTATGTAGTTGATTTATTATTCATTTAATAAAATCAGTTAATCTATTTTTTTATGAGAATCTGTGTGGGCAATGTTTGTATTATATTATTTATTTAATATTATGCATGTGTGTCTCTCATTCTATATAGTAGGTGGTTTGGTGTGTAGAGTTTGGCTTACATACGGAAGCTCATGCCATCAGATATTATAGAATGTAAAATTTTGGTTTACAGTCTTAGATGGGATTGGACACACCATCGGTAGGACTGCAGCATGGTGTTGTAGTAGGTTTGTCTTGACTACAGAAAATGGTATAGTTTTAACTCACTATGCTGGTACACTTTGTGTATTAAACGGGACTGACTTGGGGTAATTATCTTTATACTGACTTATAAGATAATTAATACCTCATGGCTATTATGAGTGCTTATGCTCTAAATCCTAAGTTAATTTGTAGACACGTACATTTGATATTTACACTTTGATCCCCAAAAGGGTGAGATCCTTAAATGGGTCAATATCTCATTAGATTGGGTGGCAATATTAATTGTGTGGTGGATATTAATTAATAATAGAATCCATGTCTCAATTTTGGGATTGATGATATCCCCTTGAGAAAGCTTATAAGTTTTGATTATGTCAAACCCCTACAGGTGGATTTTGTATCCGACATATCAGATAAGTTAAGCAGAGGATCTCAAGGAATTTTAAGAAATTAATTAAATATGATTGTCAGTAATTATATTTAATTAATGGATATCTATAATCTTAACATGGGGAGATAATAAGCATTTAATAACATGGAGCTCGAAATATATTTTTGAGATAAGGGTAGGAGTGCAATTATAATTCTTTAGTGGTATGAATTATAATTTATGAAAATAGGAATCTGATTCAGTTTGAATTAGGGTTTCCTAATTCCATAAGGAAGCCTATTCCTTATTGACTTCTTATGGTCCCTATCGTAGCCTATATATATGCTGCTTTGGCTCTCTCATCAGCTAACGTTTTTCTATATAGAGAATTATAACTCGGAATAGAAAAGAGAGTGAAAAAGAGGGAGAGCAGAAAACAGAAAGGATTTCGAAAGAGCCCACACTCAGTTCGATATTCTGGCAGCGGAGGAATACGGTAGAAGATCGTGAGCTGTTATCGAGCCAGTGTTCTCGATTCGTCTACTACAGCAATCCGTTTTTATAGTTCAAGGTAACCCTAGTTCCGCCCTTGTAGGGTTATTATAGATTTCATGAAATTTTTGCAGTACCAACTTATACACACTGTCAACGGATTCTGGGAACGCAGTTTCCTAACACATATATTCTTAAAAGCTAGGGATGGACTGATATGATGTCCATGACATGCGATGGACTGTATATATGTTCTTAAAAGCAGTGGACGGATTAATAGTGTATCTATAGAGTTGAACTACTATCGAGTCTGTTCTCTTATTAGAATGTGTTGTCGGTCTTGATTTAGTAAGACGTTAGGAATTAGATAATCAGTTTGATTAAAGAGAAGATACACTCAATGGAATCTAATTGTTTATCGTTCATAACTTGTAATAACTTCAATAATTGATACCCTATTAGTATCTAACTCATTCAGCTTTCATTTAGCTGGCGGCATTTATGCCGCTGGACATTTCTACATTCTAGTGCACCATGATTATGACTATACAGGTGAGGACCTGCGGGCGAGGACTACTATGCTGGTGATGATGTTCCTGTAGAGGATTACCCTGACGAAGGTTAGGCAGAAGAGGACTACTACGCCGAGGACTACCTCTATGCCAATTGAAGATTAGGCTAGATAGTAATTTAATTATCCTTATTGTTTTTAGACCTTTTTGTAATTAGTCATATGCTGCCTTAACATTTGTGTTTCTGTTATGTTTTAGTTGATTCGAGACTCTGATTATAATAGCTAGTAACTTCCTTTTGACATTAAGTTATGTTTTAACCAGAACCTAGATTATTGTATTTGATTAGTTATCCTTCCTATTATTTAGTACTGCGTGGTGTGGATAATCATGTGACTTCACCAGTCACTGCCAACCCAAAAAGGTAATTTATTTTTCTCTATTTTTGTCTTTCCGAGGTATGACAGGATTTTTGGACCTCTGACCCAATCGATTGGCAGTTACAGAATGTTGATATTCCTGTTTAGTTTATATTATAACTATTTAGTTGTCCTTATACTGTTTTGAATCCTCCGCATGTAATTCGAATGTGATAATGAGTTAATGCGACGTAGGATCGTAGTAACGTTAAGATTAACAAATAATGTTTGTAACGTTAGATATCGTAGTAGTCGTGAACTGTTTGGGTTCTCATCCATTTCATTCAATGTAGTTAGGCCACATGGGATTGTCATGTATCAATGTTAGTGTTGAACTTAAGTAGGTTTGTTCAGGATTCAAGAATATTACGTGGACGGGCCTTGGTCATGATATGTTCTTCAAAGCGGTGAATTGTGCATATGTTCTTAAAAGCAGTGGACTCGACCAAGTTGCCCTAAGATAGCTTGTTGATCCAATGATATGTTCTTAAAAGCGGTGGACTGGGATCACAAGTAGATGACGTTAAGTCGTGCCATTAGAATGATGTACTGTTGCTTAAAGCGTTATATCCTTAAAGTGCGATGAACTGGGCATATGTTCTTAAAAGTTGGAGATGGACTAGCGTGGTGTCCATGACATGCGGTGGACTGTGCATATGTTCTTAAAAGCGGTGGACGGAGCAATGGTGTATTTATAGAGTTGAACTACTATTGAGTCTGTTCTTCTATCAGAATGTGTTGTCGATCTTAATTTAGTAAGACGTTAGTAATCGGATGATCGGTTGATTAAAGAGAAGATATACTCAATGGAATCTAATTGTTTATCGTTCAACTTGTAATAGCTTTAATAATTGATACCATGCTAGTATCTAGCTCACTTAGCTTTCATTAAGCTAACGGCATTTATGCCGCTGGACTACTATGCTGGTGATGACGTTCTTGTAGAGGACTACCCTGAAGGTCAGGCGAAAGAAGATTATTATGCCGAGGACTCTATGCCAATTGAAGATTAAGCTAGATCGTAGTTTAATTATCTTTACTGTTTTCAGATCTTTTTGTAATCAGACATATGTTGCGTTAACGTTTGTAATTTGTTATGCCTGACTTTGATTCGAGACTCTAATGTATAATAGTTAGTAACTTCTTTTTGACATTAAGATACGTTGTTATCCAAAACCTAGATCATATTTTTGTTATCTCTTTATTTCTTTCTGTTTCTTAGTACTGTTTGGGGTGGACAATCATGTGACTTCACCAGTCATTCCCTATACACCCAAAAGAAAATTTTATTTTTCTCTATTTTTGCTGGTCCAGAGCATGACATAACACAAGGACCAAACTTTTAGGGGGCTTTTTTGTATTTATTTATGTCAGTCTGTCACTTTTTTAACGATGAATTGACGGAAGGGTCTAGGTGATACACGCTTCAAACCTCAGGAGTAGGCGATATTACTGAAATGTGAGGAGATCTAAGTGTGATTAGAGCAAACCTTACAGAGTCTAAGTGATATTTACCCTTAAATTTAATAGAGACAATTTTGAATTTAGAGAGATTAACAAAATTTTAAATTTTTTTTAGGGTAAAAAGCATTTTGCACCCCTAATGTATATACCGTTTTGGACTGTTGCACCCGAATGTTTCAATTTTCTCAAACTGGCCCTTAATCTATATAGCAAGTTACAATGTGGCCTCACCGTCAGAATTTCTGTTAAAAATTAACAGAAACTCGCCAATGTGTTAGTAATGTGACTTATTTAAGGCTTATTTAAGGGTATTTTAGTCATTCCCTATAAATTAAAATCATTTTGATCCCTTGATGTTTGGTTCTTTTGGCGATTTGCACCCTTAAGATTTAGGTCGTTTGGAAAAGCTATATTTTTATATTTATGAAAAAAAAGGGTGTTCTGACATAATTTTTGGGTGCCTTTACTGCTACCCATTAATAATAGTAAGAGGACTAATTCAAATAAAATTAAATAAATCTAAAGTTATTCAACCTATTTTAATTGGAATTTTAAATAAACTCTAATTTTAAAAGGGTGGGGCTAAATCCACTACCTTTTTTTTTTTGCTAAATTCACCACCTTTTGAGAGTACATTATTTACTTTCACCTTATATATTTTAGGTTATATGTATCTGCGTCCTCTCAACTTTTGATTTTTTTCTTTTGCCCAATATATATATATATATAATTTTTTAATCGTAATGGGCATTAATGTTAATTCAAAGAAATGTTACAATCACTAGCGGAGTCATGATTTGAGCCTGGGGGTGGCTTGGGGGCGGTGCCATTGACCTATTATTCTTTTTTTTTTTTTTTAGAAAACTGTACCTTTAGGCATGACAAATTGCATCATTATTCTATGAGTTTTAGAATTGCCCAAAGTAAAACAATTAAATCTCGTCATTTTTTTAATTTATAAAAAGGATCATATGTATTATTTCTTCTTTTATTTTTAACACTAGTTTCAACTACAAAGCAAAAAATCTTTAGAAGTTTAGGATCATAGTGAGATTTATGGATCAAAGTAATTTATTTAGTTAAAAAAAATTGTGGATCAAAGTGAGATTTTTTATTTTAAAGCGATAAACGACATGTAAATCTTGTCTCTTTTTCTTATGCATTTATTTACCCTAAACACTATATCTCACTCGTTTGAAAATCTTTTATTGCATTTTCTTTGTAATTTATTCTTTTCATTTTATTTCGTTTAATTTTAGAATTAAAGTTTATTTAAAATTCCAATTAGAATATATTGGCTAGATAACCTAGGATTTGTTTCATTTTATTTATATTCGGTCTCTTACTATTATTAAAGGATAGCGGTAGAGGCACCCAAAAATTATGCCAGAACACCTTTTTTTTTCTTCATAAAAATAAAATTAAAACTTGTCCAAATGATCTAAACATTAAGGGTGCAAATCGCCAAATGAACCAAACATCAAGGGTGCAAAATGCTTTTAATTTAGGGTGATGTTATTGCCACTCCATCATTGAACCAAGCCACTCCATGGTACCATTCTTAAAGCATGTGGTACATGCATGTTATGCATTACATACATGGTACCACATGCTCTGATAGTGGTACCATGGAGTGCATTGGTTCAATGATGGAGTGGAAATAACAATTCCCTTAATTTATGGTGAATGACTAAAATACCCTTAAATACGTTACTCCATGACTGGCATATGGACAAATTTCCGTTAGTTATTAACATAAATTCTGACGAGAGGGCCACATTGCAACACATATGTACAGTAAGGGCCAGTTTGGGAAAATTGAAATAGTAAGGTGCAGAGTCCAAAACGGTATATACATTAGGGTTGCAAAATGTCTTTTTTTTTAAGAGGATGCAACTCAAATACGGAGTACAATTTTCCTCTGATCCTGCCTTGACTCTGTATTGGTACTTGGTAGGTATTATATATCGTTGAATTTTTTACCCGAAGCTTCAAAATGGGGGTAATTTATCCCTGACCCATCACTGTTTCAACTTATTTCCCAACCCATCACTTTTCCAGAAGTTGCTACTCCAACTAACGACTTCAGACCAAAACAGTCCAGCCTAAAATCGCTATTTGAACTAGCGACTTTAGTCAAAGCTGAAGTCGTTACTTGAAGTAGCGATTTCATTTAAAGTAGAACTCGCTACTTCAAGAAGCGATTTCATTTAAACGATCTTCTTCTTCTTCCCCCTCACGTACCAGATCTGCTCTCTGTCTCTCTCTGCGATCTCTCTCTCTCTCTCTCAGTGATCTCTCTCAGGTGTGATCTCTCTCTCTCAAGTGCCTCTCTCTCTATGTAGACACACAGACACGCGCACACACACACACACACAGAGATACACATACACACACAGATACAGATTCCTTTACACACACAGTTACACAACACACACAGATACATATACACATACACACACAGATACATACTTACAGAGACACAATGTATATACACACAGATACACAAATACATACACAGATACACATACACACACAGATACACATACACATACATACACAGAAACATACTCACAAAGACCCACAATGTATATACACACAGATACACATTTTCATTAAAATTGTTAGGGTGGTTGAGAAAAGTGAAATGGTCCTTATGCTACATCTTAGAGAAATGGCTAGAAGGAATTCTTTCTCAATAGAAAAGTACGAATCTTTCTCAAAATTAATGAAGTCAAAAAAATGAGAGAAAAACTCTCTCAACTCAACTCTAATTAAAAAATGAAGGTGCATTTATCACACCCAAAACTTGATTATAATACTCACACACACACACACACACACACACACACACACATAGAGTTAAAAACTTGAAAGGGTACCCAACCATGGGACACATCAATGACACGATGGACCATTGATTATTTACACTTGAATTTGCAAATGTGAATGTATTAAAATGGCTAGTGTTGTGACTATAATGCTGTATTGGGGGGGAACATGTGCATCGGAGTGGATGGTCTATACTACGATAGTAACTGTCGAAGTTTCATTCGCCTGAGAACAGACGCTCAATACACTAAACTTGTTAGAAACGTCTGCAAGAAAATGGGGTTTCATCAGAAAAGTGTTCGTTTGAAGTTCACTTGTAGGTTTCCGTCGGTTCTTGGATATCAAGTTTCCAAGTTTATACCATTTCAAGTAAATGATGACGAAAGTCTGCAAGTAATACTAGAAACAGCATCTACCAATGCAGCTATAAACTCTATGGATCTATATGTCGAGACAGAGAATCTTCCCGAGGCCCATCAAACATTAGATGATTGGATTGGGTTGTACATTTCTCTATTAACACAAGAAGCCAAAAGCTCAAACCCGTTTGTACAGGGGTTATTGTTGTCTACGTCTACACAATATGTGGATTGCTCAAATCCATTGCAAAATAGTCAGACTGAATACAGGAGTCCGATGCAAGACATTATTTCAGAATGGCCAATTAATGTGCAGTTCGATTCAGATGAATGCGGATATGGTGATGATTGGGCGCACAGAGGGATGGACACCAACTTAACACCGAAAAACTCAGATGAAGAAGATGTGCATGCAGACGAGTATACTGAGGGGATGAGGAAGACGATGCTATCGAAGATATTGAGCCGATTGCCCAAATAAATCCTGAAAATGCATTATATGAGCCTTGTTCATTAACTTTTACATCGTTTGACTTGGGCATCCATACTGGAGAGGCATGTTATGCTTCAAACATTAATGGTAGGCAATGGAATCTAGATTGAGACGAGTTGGTGAAGGGTATGATGTTCAAAACCAAAGATGATTTTCAAAGATTTATGGAGTTGTACTCGATAAGAACACATCAACGATACGTGGTGGATCAAACCAGTTCGGATTGTTGGTCGTTGAAATATGAATTGGTGGCGTCACAAGGTTGCGAGTGGCTGCTACGGGTAAGGTTGAAACGACACGGGATGTTTGAAGTCATAAAGGTCGAGCAAAACTATACTTATATGTCCCCTACGATGAACCTTGGTCATAGAAATCTAAATGCTCGGTTAGTGGCAAGGGACATAATGCCAATGATTAAGGAGGACACATCTATTAACATCGCAGCGATATTGATGAAGATGAAAGATAAGCATTTGTACACAATCTTATATAAAATGTGTTTAATGCAAAACAGAAAGCCATTGGAATGATATTTGGGGATTGGGGTACATCATACACAAAATTGCCCAAGTTCATGACTGCAATTCAACAGTATAATCCTGGCACGGTTGTAAAATGGTACTATATGAACGATGGTAGTGCGACTGTGAATAACTTCAAAAGAGTATTTTGGGCGTTTAAGGCGTCCATTGATGGGTTCAAACACTGTCGCCCCGTCATAAGTATCGAAGCCACATTCTTGCATGGGAATAAGGGCAAATTACTAATCACTATGGGAACAGATGCAAATGATCAAATTTTTCCTTTAGCATTTGCCATCGTTGACGAGGAGAAAGGTGAAACATGGACGTGGTTTCTGAAATTGCTAAGAGATTACGTTGTGCCTGGCATACAAGGTATTTGTTTGATATATGATCAACATAGAGGCATTCTTTCTGCGGTGAATGAGTGTAATGTAGGGTTTAAGGAGCCTGATGGGTATCATCGCTATTGCCTCCGGCATGTGCAGAGTAATTTTGCCTCAAAGTTTAAAAATGCATACTTAAAGAAACTTGTGTGGAATGCTGGGAGTACCCACCAAGTCCGTAAATTTAATGCGTTCATGGAAGAGATTAAGAATGTTGATCTAAAGGCGTGGGAGTATCTTGATGCAATTCCAGTCAAAAAATGGACCATTGCCCACGACGGGGGACGACGGGACGGTATATGAACAACCAACATCTCAGAAGTGTTTAATGGTGTACTCAAGTCAGCTAGGAATCTTTCTATCACCGCTTGTGTTGAAATGATATTTTTCTGTGTTGTTACCTATTTTAACGAGCGACGACTATTTACTGAGAGAGCCATCAGGGAAGGTGTTACCTTCAGCCCAAGACCAATTTGTAGATTATTGAAATCACAAGGTAAGATTGGTGGGTACAACTGTGGATATCGCATTTTTCTTACCCAGAGCTTTTCAAAATCAAATTCAAAAAACAAGTGAGTCGCCACTTAATTTTTAAAAGGAGAATTAAAAAACCATTTTAAAAGCAAACTGATCTTTTAGAAACCAGAGATTAACTAGGTCCGGGGATTATGGAATGAGAGAGGAAGGAGCCCGTCAGACTAAAACACCCTCTCTCATCCTATCTTGTGATAGGCATCTACTCAACATCCTTTTAATCAAATTTATTAATCTAAGCACGCCCTCAACTAATATATATACATATACATCACAAAAGCATGTCCAAAGGGTGCAAAATTGCTAATGACAAAATATCATTCATAAACCACATATTTCAAGTAGCAAGCAATATGATGTGCAATAAGGAACAAGAGAACTTACCCGGGATCCAGCAGCGATATTAAACGTGCAATGCATACAAACAAAAGAAAATCCTAATAAAGTCTCTAATCACATATACATATAAGGCAAGCTCCTAATTCTAAGGTGTCGCGCATGGGGTTGAAAAAATCAATAAAATCAAGGAATGAAATAAAATAGAAGGGAGATGAGAATTTGTACCTCAAATGCGCTACAAAACAAAGATTAGTCCACATGCTTCACATAATAATATGATGTCAAATAATCAATCCTAATTCGCTAGCTTAGATCTAACAAGCATGAAATCCAACTTTATTCAATACCTATTTCTAATCATGGGCATTAGATGAACATGGATGAGTGAATGTAAACAAGAATGAAACATTGATTTATTCACTAATTTGGATCACTTAACCTCCGGATTTAAGCTAAATTATCGTTATTCAAAACATGATTTGAATCTCAAGACATTAGGGAACCATTTGAGTTGAAATAAATAAGATTAGACAAAAAAACAGTAGCAGTTTTTTATGAATTACAGAGAGCAAACCAGATCTTTAAAACGGGAAATAAAATACTTCCAACGGTTGGATCTTAATGATTTTTGGATATGTTATGCCTCTGTGAGTCTAGTTTCTAACCTAGAAAGAAAATCAAGGTTTGAACGGTTAGATCTCCGGGAATGTGGAAAACACTAGGCATCACTAAGCATTTTACAACTCTCTGTCCAGAGATCTTGTATGATTTTTTAAAAATAGCAAACAAATCCGAATTACTTCATTCTTTTTAGGGAATCTTCATAACACACTAAGGTTCTTATAAAAAATTATTAGAGGTCATAAAAACTTGGTTAGAGCTCTGATCTATCAATTTTAAAACTGGTTTGTTGTTCTGAAACTATTCTGAAATTCTGGACAGATTGTGGTTGTCTCACAAAACCCATGATCAAACCTTTCTAAACATAAAACCACCTCAAAACAAAAATTATAGTGGTAAAACGATGTGTTATTGACACTTTCCCATTGGTTTCACTTGATTTCAACGGTTAGATTTCGAACTAAAAATCTTTGATCAAAAACAGTTCGTGAACTCACTGTTTTTATTTTGCTAGTTCAACTTTGTTGGTTAACCTCAACTATTAAAACATGAAGTTGAGATTAAACCGAACTACTTTTTCTACCATTTGATGATCCTTGAAGACTAAAAATCACTTTATACTTATGGATTTTGATGAAGTATGAAATGAACTTCTCAAAATTCCAAACAATGAGCTCCAACTTTATAGACCAAAGCTTGAATTCAAACTTATTACTCCTACCATTTGATGGTCATGGGAGATAAAGACATGACTAATGCTCCTAAGTTTCAAGAGAAAAAAAAGATGACTTCATTGGATACCAAGTTTAGAGGATCCAAGTCATGAGCATGGACTTGGATCCACCTATATGAAACAAAGTGATGATCAAATTTTGACTCTCATGTAGAGTATAAGCTTTACATGAGGTTCAAAGGATCATACTCAAGAGATCAAAAGAGATATTGAAGATCTCCAAGACTCTCAAGAGGAGAACACATACAAAAAAAAAAGAGGGAAGAATTAGAAATAGAGACTCCTAAGCTTGCTTGACAAATAAAGAGAATAGCAAGAGGTTTTAGGATTAGAGATCCAAAAGAAGAAGAGAGTATATGAATAATCTATGGTTAGAGGATCACCTCCAAATTATCCTCAAAGTTTTCTTTTCTTTGAAGATCTTCCAAGCTCTTCTAGTTCTCTCAACTCTCTTTTCTCCCAAAAATTTTTTTGGTGAAGTGATGGATGTTGTATGTAGTGGGTAGCTCTTGTTGTTTTTTTTCTTCTCTTCCCCTTTCCAAGGAAGATCCCTTCTCTTTTATAGGCAAAATTACCAGGTATTTTTGGTGAATTTCGGAGCAAAAAACAGGTGTAATTCTCTCATTTGGTGGTGCAATGTGTACTTTCTGAAATTAGGCAGACTGCTGCCCAGCGCGGCAGTCCAGAAACTGTCGCGGCAGTCCGTGAATGCCGCCGCGGCAGTTCATGACTGCCGTCGCGGCACTACGCGACTGCCGCGCGGCATTCATCAAATGCCGCGGCAATTAATGGATTGCCGCGTTTTTGTCAGTCTTACTTTATCAGTTTTTTGTTCTTATTCGCATACGCATACGTATTGCTCTGCAAAATACAGACTTTAAAAGTGAACGCAGTCAAAAATTGTTGGCGGCACTTGGTGAATGCCGGCCCGGCACTCTATGACTGCCGTGCGGCACTCAGTGAGTGCCGCGGCAGTCCGCCGTGTGCAGTTTTTAGCTAAGATTCCCTCTTTTAGATTTTCTTTTTTTCAAAGCAAATGATTTTTGAGGATTTTTTCCGAAAATTGTGTTTTATACCTGAATTCTCTTAAATACCTAGTATTTTCCTCTTTTCTGTGAAATTTTACCGCGTTTAGAGAACTTTCTGAAGAGCTTGGAATACTTCGAATCTTCCGGTCCTTGTTATCATCGGATACGGAGGCGACACTCTTCTAAATTCGACGGTTGGTCAAAATTGGGGTGTCTACAATTTGCCCCTCTTTGACAGAGCTTGTGGGGCAACGCATCCCATAAGTGAATGTCAAAGCCTGTGTGAAGACAAGCCTTTGACCAGACTGTCGAATTTAGGTAAAAACAAAATGCGTTGCAAAAATCGGCTGTACGAACGGTTCATGCTGGTCGTGCTCGATGGCGAGTTGCCTACGTATCCCATCGGGAATCAGACCAAAGCGTAGTTCAAACACGGGGGCCGAACACACACAAACGCAAGTAGTCAAACGGATGAATGCACCTATCCTATCGTGATGCAAATGCCATGCCACGGTTCTTTCTGAATTGAAACGGTTGTACAAATGTCATGCTCATCATGTCTCCCTTACGCATTTTGTGTGACGTGTTAGTTAAGGAAGATCACCTAATTCAGTGACCGATGCGAAGATCTCTTACAGGGGTCATGATTTTTTTGATTTGATCTCGGGGGGAATATAAGTCTGTTATATTCCCAAAAACGGGGGTTAACGCAAATCTGTTGCGAGAACCGAGAATATAAGTCTGTTATATTCCCAAAAACGGGGGTTAACGCAAATCTGTTGCGAGAACCGAGAATATAAGTCTGTTATATTCCCAAAAACGGGGGTTAACGCAAATCTGTTGCGAGAACCGAGAATATAAGTCTGTTATATTCCAAAACGGGGGTTAACGCAAATCTGTTGCGAGAACCGAGAATATAAGTCTGTTATATTCCCAAAAACGGGGGTTAACGCAAATCTGTTGCGAGGACCGAGAATATAAGTCTGTTATATTCCCAATGTCTTTTCAATTTTCAAAAATCGGGGCCCACGGGCTCAAATATTTTCACTTTTCAGAATTGGGAGCCCACGGGCTCAAATATTTTCACTTTTCAGAATTGGGAGGCCCACGGGCTCAAATATTTTCACTTTTTAGAATTGGGAGCCCACGGGCTCAAACATTTTCACTTTTCAGAATTGGGAGCCCACGGGCTCAAACATTTTCACTTTTCAGAATTGGGAGGCCCACGGGCTCATATATATTCTTAAATTTCAAAATTTGTAGTCAATGTGTACCGAAAAACGACCCCGAGGGCAAAAAAGGGTAACGAGGGCAAATTTTGGGGGCCTCAAATCCAATTTTCGGGACTTGATGTGAATTTTGGGGGGAAAGTGAAGGTTTTTGAACCGACTTAACCGCGGCACACACGGATTATCGCGGCAGTTCGTGACTGCCGTGCGGCACTCACGAAGTGCCGTTGCGGCATTCAGCGAGTGCCGCCCGGCAGTTAACTGACTGCCGCGCACGGAAAACCAAGTGCCGCGATTATGCGGCAGTGGCTTAAACCGCCGGGTTCATTACATTTCTCTCATTCTCTCAACCTCCTTTCTCTCGAAATCTCTCTGGAGAAAAAATTTCTCTTTTTCTTTTCTTGCTTGGATTGATCTACCAGAGTTTATAGGTTAGTTCTACTCGATCAATACTTGCTTAATCTCTTTTATTTCACTATTTTCCTGCATTTTTCATGAATTTAACTCATGAATTTCTCCCTTCCTTTGACAGATTATGGCGAGCGGGTCAGGGAGGAAGAAGAAGGCCAAATACACGGCCACTCATCATCCGGACGCCACACTCTTACTAAGGGACCCCGATGAGCACTTATCGGTCCGCGCGTTTAGGCGCGAGGTAAACGCTCACCTCTCTCTTTTCAATTTTTCTTTTCTTTTTTTTTATAACGTATTGTGAATCACGACTTTGAATGTCTCATTTCAAAAATGTGAATGCCATGCTTGCAGCTTTTTTTACGCGTACTCTATTCGTACTTCATTTTACTTTTCTCGAACTCCGTGAATAACATGCTCGATGAATCAATCAATTTATTATTCTCCCTCTCGTGTACTAAAACTCGTAAATTTTCTGGAGCGTTCCAAACGCCTTTTATTATCCAAAATCGATTCTTGACCGCTTGCGACTCAAATTACGCCTCTTTATGATTTTCACGGACTTCTCTTTTTAAAACTACGCTTAAATTTCTTTTACACCTTCGCATGTATTCCTGAAAACAAGTCATTCTTTTCTTTTTCTTTTTTTCCTCGAAACCTTACCAGGATAGCTGAACTGAACGCAAACGAGCGCCACGTTTGTGCAATTTCTGCAAGTATTTTCAGATTTCATTATTATTATTATTATTATTATTTTCATTTCATTTCTTTCCTCTTTTATGTCGCATTTCCTTGTCTTTAGCTGCCATCTGTTTATTTACCCTTTCTTTTATCCAATTACTAATATTAAAATTTGTGATTTTTTCTTGCAGGTGCAGCCCAAAGTGCTGAAGGGGCATGGCAGCCTTGCCCACAGGTATGAGTGGTACACACAGCTTAGTGAGACGGTGATGGCCTTGGTAGACGTGGCCGGGTTTGGAGACTTCGTCAAACTTTTGACGAAGAGCTCCAACGACTTGCGGCAGATACACGCGCTGGCCGAGCGGTGGTGGGATACGACGAGCACTTTCCACTTCTCGTTCGGCGAGATGACGATGACGCCCTTGGATTTCTCGATGATCACCGAGATCGCCTTTGGCGGAGAGCGATTGCGACACCTGACGGACCGGGAGTGGGACCAGGTGGAGCCCTTGTTGGGGGTGGTCCCGGATGAGGCTTTGGTCACGGCGCGATGGTTCATGGACACGTTCCGGGGCAAACCGGATTTTACAGACGAGCAGATGGCCAGAGGTTTTCTGATGTACATGCTGGGGTGCTCCTTGTTGAGCACCAAGGGTGATCGGATCGCTATGTCCCTGGTGGCGTCCCTGGAGCACCTGGACCGGGTTGAGGAGTATGATTGGGCTGGTGCAGGGCTAGCTATCCTGTACAGGCATA
Organism: Hydrangea macrophylla; assembly: GCA_033977485.1. Taxonomy (NCBI): domain Eukaryota; kingdom Viridiplantae; phylum Streptophyta; class Magnoliopsida; order Cornales; family Hydrangeaceae; genus Hydrangea; species Hydrangea macrophylla. The sequence continues at coordinate 1,562,664 of CM066990.1, read as the reverse complement.
TGAGTGATATCTCCCGAGACAGGCCGGCCTCCACCAGTGGCTATTGGAGAGCGTGGAAGGTATGCATTTTCTATATTTCATTACTTATTGCGTCTTTCAGAAATTTATTTGAACTGTGAGATTAACCCCCCCCCCCTTTTTGTTTTATTATCGCAGATCTGGTCTCACGAGTATCTTCGTATGATGTCTCCCGAGACGCGTGAGGCGGACGCCCTTATCATGCCCCAGGGGCTGAAATGGGCGAAGGATAGGGTCGGGCGGAAGACCGAGGCCCACGATTTTGTTTCGTTTAGGAACTTCCTGACGAACCTACGGGAGGAGCATGTTTACTGGCAGCCGTGGCTTAGGGCGCTCGCCGAGGCTCGTGTGGAGATTCGAGGATCGGCTGGATATGACCCGACGAGGCGTCTTCTCGATGGTGGGTCAGAGGGCCAGGCATGGTATCTAGGAGAGAGAGTGACCAGGTAGTCACTGGCGGCCCCTGGTTTTTTCGTGCCATTCCCTCCTCCTGACTCTATGAGAGCCACGGACACTCTCCAGGGTAGCGAGCTCAAGGTTGCTCTGCTGGGTTTGAGTATTCACGACTTTGTGGACCCCCCCCCGACGGATATGCGGCGTTCCGTGCCGCTAAGCTGATGCCGAACTTCCCTCTGATGGAAGTGACTCGGGTGAGTAAGATTCTTTCAACCTTTCTATGAATTATCTTTCATTCTTTATTCATGTTTTATTACTTTTGTTTGCAGCCTGTTCCTGCCGCGGTTCGACCTCCTGCCTTGCTCGAGTGGGACTGGACCATGTCGACCGTCTCATTTGGTGAGCCCCACATGACGACGATCCCCCGGCTATCACGGGGTGCCCCCACTATTCCTATCCATTATGACGTCATCCCGCGTGCCTACGCGGAGGAGGGTTTGGCGTATGCCCACAGCGTGCGACAGTGGGTCCTTGGGCGAGAGTGGATGGTAAGGGACTTCTCCCCGCCTTTCATTTTGACTTTGATTGCTTCTTCTTTATTCTTTATTCTTATTTTTCAGGCTGAGGGGGCTCGAGCGACCGCTGCGACCCAGTTGAGAGCCCAGGTATGATCTTTGCACCCTTTTATTCTTAGTATTTCATTTGCCTTTTCAACACTTCCTAGACTTATCCCCTTTTTTATTTCAGATGGAGGAGAACAGGATCCTGTCCCAGCAGGTGGGGCAGCTCCAGCAGAGGCTCCAGCAGTTTGGCATCCCTCTCAGCGATGCCCCCGGAGGTAGCGGTGCTGGCCGTGGCGGAGGCGACGGCGAGGGCACTAGCGGTGGCAGAGGCCGAGGCAGCGGACATGGAGAGAGTGGTGGAGGCAGCGGGACCGAGTCAGTGGAGGAGCCTCTTAGGCGCACAACTCGTCAGACTCGCGGCCGGGGTCGGGGTCGGAGCTGATCCTGCTTTTATCATTTTTTTTTGTTTTTGAGCGGATTTATACTTTATTTTGGTGGATGACTGTATATATACACATATGCTTTATTTTTGATGGCTGCTCCCTGATAGTTGGTAGGATAGGCATTCCTAATACTTTTATTATTACATTATTGCTTTTCACCGTATGTGTGACCATAGCTTGGTCCAATTCTTGCCGCTTGTGGGATCATGGCTTGATCCCGTCTTTATCTTTGAATGCTCTTATTTCTTTTATCTTTTGGAATGTACAAATAAATGAAATGAATGAATGAATGAATGAATGAATGAATGTATTTGTACGTGCTGCATGATGCACACGTTTTATTGCTTCTCATTTAGTTTTCTGTTTCCAGGTGGGCTGATCGTGTTACAAACAAATCCTGGCCAATGAAAAACTCAGAACGGCACTCGGTTAGGTCTCTGCGGCACTCAGTGGGAGCCGCGACGGCAGTCAGTAAGTGCCGCAACGGCATTCACTGACTGCCGCGCGGCACTTCATCGAGTGCCGCCTCACTTTATCGAGTGCCGCGGGTAGGTAGACAGCCTTATTCTTCTATTTATATCCCTTCTTTCTCAAAGTTCCGCAAAACACTTCTCATTTCTTCTCATTTCCTCTCCAAATGGCCCCCATTAGTTCTCAAATCCTCTTCCCATGGATGGATACTCTCTCTGGCATTGACAAGCTCAATTTTGAGTGCTTCAGACTAAACGATCTCTTCTCTTTCCAACAGATGAATCTAAATAAGGATCTACTTCGCGCCGCCGTCCAATGTTGGGATCCTACTCTCAATGTCTTTCGTTTCGGCTCTCAGGAGATTTGCCCCTTATTTGAGGAGTTTAGCGCCATTCTCCATACGGATCCTTCTGCTGAATTGATGGTTCCTCATATTCAGGCCGGGTATGTTCGGGACTTAACCACCCTTCTCCACATATCTCGGAATGCGGCGGGCTCTTTTGTTCATGACAGGCAAATCGACTTTGAGCGCCTTTCTTCTGTTTATGCTCCCATAGGGGACCCTTGTTGGAAAAACAGGTTTAAATGGAAAGTTTAAACGCGCAGCGGAAAAATCAAGTTATGAAACTTTATTGGCATGCCCGGATCTACTACTCGTCAATTCCATAGATGTGTACAAGGGGTTGCAAGAATTATACCTTAGTGTCTTGAACCCAATTCTGAAACTTTAACTTCCAGCAGCCTCCACTAGATGATCTTCACCCTTATGACTCCTGCGGATGCCTGCCGGAAAGACTAGGGTTGGTGGGAACCCTAATAGAGAGGATAGAGAAGGTTTTGGGACTCCAAAACAGTTTCTGCAGCTTCTGACGTTCAAAACGACGAACAACCTTTTTCCAGAACGCAGCTGCCCTATTTATAGATTCCCAGAACCGACCTAGACTTCGAGCGATCGAAGTGCCTTCGATCGATCGAACATTCGATCGATCGAACCATCTTCGATCGATCGAACCTGCAGACTTCAATCGATCGAGATATCTTCGATCGATCGAACCTGTCTGGACATCATCCTCAAGCATCTTTCCAAGCATCCTGGCGGAGCTAAGAGTGGGACCTCCTAGGCTCTTTATTGTTGGCTCAGACCAGTTTGTTAATTACCATGACCAAACTCTTTGATCAGCAAACTAACTAACTGGTCAGTTAACGTTTACTCCACTATAAAACGATAACTGAACTCCAACGCAAAAGAACATATCCGAAGCGATAACTAGACTTGTATGTTGTACTAATGTCCCTCTACCTCTAGCATTCGTAATCATATTCAGGTAGTCGGATAACTGTTACTGTCAACCTGAATCATGATTACTTCTTGTATTCCTTGAGTCCCATTCACCTCTCATGATTACCAAACATGTTGATAACTCTTATCAACAAGACTGCAGTACTCAGTAATCGACTTGGTGACATTCTCAAGGGAATGCTTACTCTGAATTAGAGGGTAGATTCTATCTTGACAATATATGTTCACAACCCTATGAACATGACATACCCAAGATACCCAGGTGTTGATCTTCTGTAGACCTCACTGATTGGTAAGTCAAAGCAGTCATATCCACAGTCTGTGTTCATAATCGCCTCAAGATTGAGAACACGTACCTTATACAAGTTATGAGTTCCTATCGACTGATTGACAGCTTTGAGTGTCAATAGGAAAGCTCAGGTCCGTCAATGCACTATAAGCACTAGCATATTAACCAAGAGTCACACTCTAGTGATTGAGATTTATCACTCCATCGAATGGTAGTTAATGATGCTACAGTGTATACCTGATGAGATATCCAGTCTCATCATCCACTGTGACAAGCTTTAAGTATCAAAGAATAGTAATTCGTATCTCATTGTATGTATCTCATACACACACGAAATACTTACTATGATACTTATGGATTAAACAATCATCTCATGAAAGAAACATACATAATGAAATGTAAAGCTGATATCCATATATTAAAAAATCAATGTCTAATACATAAAGTAATGGTTTGAGGGCACAAACCCAACAACCCTTACAATGGTGAGTATCAGATCATTCGACGTAGTGCCTTGTCGATTGCTATGCTCTCTTACTTTCTCTTTCGATCATCTTCGGACACTCTCATACCCATCGCCTGCGGTTTGTGGGAGATGAAAAGTGTTGTTATGCTAGCCCTTGGTGAAACTCTGATTGGATTGGGCCGTGCTCATGCTACTGGGGTCATGTTATCCGCTGGGGCACCTTTTGTCTTGCAAATTTGGCTCATGGAGTGTCTGGACCTCTTCATATATGCTTCCCATCTCCGTGGGTCACTTCCTCATGATCGCATGGAGATTCACAGCTTGTTTCAGTCTGCCGACGCGTGGCTTGGTTGGCTTCAGGGCCTCTCTTCTAGTGACATCTGCTGGGTTTGTCCGTCGTGGACCTGTCGCTCTGTTGCTGTACGCCTTCCTGGGCGACCTGGCATCTGGCTGCCGGGTTTTCATGCTACGACTTTCTACATTCCTGACCGAGTTGTCCGTCAGTTTGGACTTGTGCAAGATGCTACTGAATCTGTGACTGCTGATTTCACCAGGGGGTCCCCTTTGCGTCCTTCTATTGTGAAGGCTTTCATGGAGGCTTGGCCCAGCAGAATGACTGCTCCTTTCCCGAGGGTTCCTGCTCTGACTGCACCTACTACCGAATATCTCCTAGAGATCCAAGCCTTGGTTGCGAGGCGAGCTTGACGGACACATGCATAATAAAGTAGACGAAAATAGGGAAAAGCTTGCTATTTTACAAAACTTTCTGACAGACCCTGTCTACTCTTTGTTTACGCTTTTGAATGTGATTTTCCTTATTTTTCTCTTCAAAAAATGTTGTTATCTTTTAGGAAAGTTCTAACATGTTCAATCAAAGTGTTCCTCCCCTTCAATTAATCTTTTATGAAGAATTCTCCTTTCAAATGTCTTTTCTCGGCTCTTTACCTTGCCTTGAATTTGCTTTAGGCTTCATTCTTTCTATACCATGAACTCTCATTTGTTTCTTTATAGTATATATCTTGATAGCCAGGAGATCCAAAGACGGGTTTCAGATAGATATCTGGGTTCTTCGGCTAGCAAACGAAGTTTGCCCCTAGTTTTTTTTTTTTGAGTGGTGTGGATATCGCAGGTTTTCAAATTTTACCCACTTTTAAAACAAATATTTTCAATTTTCAAAGAGTCGCCACTTAATTTTTAAAAGAAAAATTAAGAAACCATTTAAAAGGAAACTGATCTTTTGCGAAACCAAAGATAAACTGGGTCCGGGGATTATGGAATGAAAGGGGAAGGAGCCCGACGGACTAAAACACCCCCTTTCATCCTATCTCACGATAGGCCTCTACTCAACATCCTTTTTAATCAAATTATTAATCTAAGCATGCCCTCAACTAATACATATATACATATACATTACACAAGCATGTTGGAAATGGTGTAAAATTGTTAAAGACAAAATATCATTCATAAGCCACGTAATTCAAATAGCAAACAACATGATATGCAATAGAGAACTAGAGAACATACCCGGGATCCAGCCGCGAATATTAAACGTGCAATGCATGCGAGAATAGGAATCCTAAGAAAAGGTCTCTATCACATATAAACACATAAGGCAAGACCTAGTCTAAAGTGTCGCACATGGAGTTGAAAATCAATTCAAAATCAAATAAATGAATTAAACTAGAGAAAGGATGAGAAGTTGTACCTCAAATGCGCTACAAAACAAAAGTTAGTACACATGCCTTAGACAAGATATAATATCAAAGAGTAATTAATCCTAAGTTATGTTTAACTAGATACAACTTAGACAAGAGATAAGTCCTACTTATGAATATTATCATGTATGAATTGAATGCATGAATATGAACAAGAATGAGATATGAATTTATTCACTAATTTGGATCCCTAAGCCTCTGGGTTTAATCTAAATTGTCATTATTCAAAACATGGTTTGAGTCCTAAGACATTAAGAGACCATTTGAGTTAAAATCAATAAGATTAGATGAAAACAGTAGCAGTTTTTTGTGATTTACAGAGAGCAGACCAAACGTTCAAAAATGGAAATAAAATACTTTTGATGGTTGGATCTTATTGATTTTTGGATATGTCATGCCTCTGTGAGTCTAGTTCCTAACCCAACTTGAAAATCAAGATTTCAACGGTTAGATCTCCGGGAATATGGAAACTATTAGACCTCACTCAGGATTCTGCAACTCTCTGTCCAGAGATCTTGTATGATTTTCTAAAAATAGTAACAAAATGAGAAATACTTAGATCTTTTTAGGGTACCTTCCTAACACATTAAGGTACTTATAAAAAATTATTTGAGACCCCGAAAACTTTATTAGGGTTCTGATTTATTAATTTCAAAACAGACTTATTATTCTGAAAGCATTTTAGAACTCTGGACAGATTGTGATTAGCTCACAAAAACCATGATCAAACCCTTCTAATCACAAGATCTTGCTAAAAAAAAAATCACAGTGGTAAAACAATGTGTTATGAACATTTTCCCGTTGGTTTCATTCGATTCCAACGGTCGGATTTCAAACTAAAAATCCTTGATCAAAAACAGTTTATGAACCCACTGTTTCATTTTGCTAGCTCAAAATTATTGATTGGCCTCAACTATTAGAACATGAAGTTGGGACTCAAATCAAACTACTTCTTCTACCATTTGATGGTCCTTGAAGATTATGAGGCATATTATACTTATGGATCTCGATGAAGTATTGAAATGAACTTCACAAAATCCTCAAATAAAGAATTCAAACCTATGGATCCAAGTTTGAATTCAACTTATCACTCCTACCATTTGATGGTCATTGGAGTTAGAGACATACATACTCATAGGTTCTAGATGAAGTATGAAAGACTTCTTAAAACCTAAGAGAAGGATTAGTTCAAGCCATGGGAATAAACTTGAATTAACACTTTCTTCTCCTACCACTTGATGGTCATTGGAGACTATAAGGCATACTATACTAGTGGATTTTGATGAAGTATTGAGATGAACTTCACAAAATCCTCAAATAAAGAACTCAAACCTATGGACCCAAGTTTGAATTCAACTTATCACTCCTACCTTTTGATGGTCATTGGAGTTAGAGATGAAGTTAAAATCTACTCAAACCTCATTGGAATATAATAGGATTCCATAAGATTTCTTAATGAAAAGGTTCAAGTCATGGATTAAGACTTGAATCTCACTAATTATATGTAGATTAAGACTATGATTCATTCTAATCTCCATATGGATCATAAGATCATAGGAAATTAAATAATCAAACTCAAAGAGGTTCAATGAGATATGGAAGATCTCATGAGCCTCACAAGAGATGGTAGAAATAAGAAATCAAAGTTTGTCTAGAGAAACTAAGAACACAAGCTCTTCAAAATGGAATTTATTTTAAACCCAAAGCATCAATTAGATCCAAATCAATGAAACATTATAAGATTCAATCACAAGTTCTAAGTGGTGTGTGAAGAAATGAGGTAAGAAGAGAGGTTTTGAAAATGTGTAAAGTTCCTAGAACTATGAACTTGTGATTGAATAATCCTAATTCTATCAAGGATTAAGAGGTTACCTCTAAGACCTCAAGTATTTCTTCAACTTCTTGTGAAAAACGTTCCAAGATTTCCCAAAATTCTTCAAATTCTTCAAGTTCTTCAAGACTTTCTTCTTCTCTTTCTCTCAAAATATATATAATTCTTGTATATCTCTCTCTCTTAATTCTCAAGTTCAAGTATATCTCTCAAGTCCCTCAACAATGAAGGTGAAAGTTTGTTTATATAGACAATTAATCCAGGGATAAATGGGTAAATTCGGGGTAGAAACCCATGTGCAAAGATTTCTTCTAGAACATGTGAGAAAAGCAGTCTGTTACAGCCAGCGGCACTCGACGGGTGCCGGCGGCACTCACTGAATGCCGGGCGGCACTCCCTGAATGCCGGGCGGCAAACACTGAGTGCCGGCGCGGCACTCATTGAGTGCCGCCGCGTTTTCCGCGTGCCGGGGCTAACTGAATTTTGTCCCTCTTTTTGATTTTTCAAAAAAATGTTGGTGTAAACACAAATTTTTTATTCTATATATATATATATTTGTATTAAGATCCCCCATGTGCATGGTATCAACCATGTGCATGGTATATTTTGAATATACTACTCTTTTTTTTTTGTATTTTCTCTTTTTTCCAAGATTTTTTATTTATTTTGTCCTCCTATTTCTTTCAAAAGAACTTTTTATTATTTTTATTTTTATTTTCTTAAAATCTGGTTCCCAGACTGGGTTTCTCACGCGTTCTTTATTATTCGGGTTTCTCCCGAATACCCAAACTCTCTCTCTCTTCCTTCTCCTTTTTTATATTTTTCTATTTTAATTTTAAAATTTACCTTGAAGAATCAAATGAAGATTTTGAATTTTCTGGAAAATCCTCGAGTGTAACCGGCCATTGTCATCATCGGTCTATTAAGAGGTAACCAATCCCTGGATTTGACGTTTGGTCAAAATTGGGGTGTCTACAAGTGGACTGAGGACTTTGGAGAGCCCGCCTACTTATCCCCGAGTGGGCGTCAGGTCCCGAGTAGTTCGGTTCAAGGTATGAAGGAAGACGCCGTTCGGGCGGTTTTATTTAAGTGACCGAACCAAGTAGGTTGCCTACGTATCCCCAAGTGGGAATCAGGTCAAGCGTAGTTCATCGAGGTAGGAGGCTTTGAGAAGAAAGGTTTTAAGCAAAATACTTCTTGAGGCGATCGAGGTTAATTGGTTGTTTAAATTCAACCCCGTCCAGGTCCATGAGATAAGCCACTCCTCCGGAAAGGAGAGTCTTAATGATGTACGGCCCGACTCAGTTGGGTTTGAATTTTCCTCTGGGGTCATAAACAGACACTTTCAGTTCTTTGAGGACAAGGTCACCCTCAGCAAGCTTCCTTGGGCGGACCTTTTTGTTGAAAGCACGGGCTATCCTCTTCTGGTACCCCCGAGTATGGTTGATCGCGGCCAGCCTCTTCTCGTCGAGTAACATCAACTCCTCATACCTTCCTTGTACCCATTCTGATTCGGTTACTTCGCACTCTGCTAAGACCCTGAGAGAGGGTATTTCTACCTCAATTGGGAGGACCGCCTCCATTCCGTAGACCAATGAGTACGGCGTAGCACCTGTTGAAGCTCTGACCGAGGTCCGGTACCCCCACAAAGCAAATGGCAGCTTTTCATGCCAATCCTTATATGTATCCGTCGTTTTCCCCAGGATTGCCTTAACATTTTTATTTGCCGCCTCTACTGCTCCATTCGTCTGAGGCCTGTACGGGGATGATTGGTGACGAGTGATCTTATACCTTTCCAAGAGCGGGATGACTTCTCCTTGGAAATGACTGCCATGATCAGAGATAAACTCATTCGGGACCTGCAGATTATGTTTTTCTCGATGAAACTTACCACATCTTTGGCTTTCAAAGTTGCATACGAGGCTGCCTCTACCCACTTTGTAAAATAATCAATCGCCACGATTATGTACCGGTGCCCATTGGAAGCCCTCGGAACTATCTCACCAATGATATCGATCCCCCATACGGAAAACGGCCAAGGGGTGGTCATGCTATAAAGCTGTGACGGCGGAGTGTGCATTAGATTTGCATGAATCTGGCATTTGTGACACCTTCTAACATACTCACAACAGTCTTTGTCCAAGGTTGTCCAATAGTATCCCTGTCGGATGATCTTCTTCGCTAGCATGTGCCCATTCATGTGGGGCCCACACACTCCCTCATGAATTTCTTCCATCATTCTCTTAGCTTCCCTTCCATATAGGCACTCTAGATTGTACCCGGTGTAGGATTTCTTCCATAACTTACCTGCATAGATCACAAATTGAGCGGCGAACCGCCGAATTGCCTTTTTATCCTTTTCTGAGGCTCCCTCGGGGTATTCTCCTTCTTTAATGAACTTCCACACATCCTCATACCATGGTACTTCCTCTTCGTCTTCCACGGCCGTGACCATTTCAAACGACGGTTGTTTCCTTACTTCTATGGATAGCGGGATCATGGTAGTTTTGGAGGGGATTTGGATCATCGAGGCCAAGGTAGCCAATGAGTCGGCTAATTGGTTTTCTTCACGAGGGAGGTAGTAAAAAGAAATCTTTTGAAATTGCGCTTTCAGACTTTCCAGGTAATCATGGTAAGGTCTCAGTTTCTCATGCTTTACTTTCCAATCTCCCCGGGCCTGGGATATGATCAAATTGGAATCTCCGAAGACATCAATCCGTCCGACTTTCAAAGCCAAGGCCGCTTCCATCCCAATTATGCAGGCTTCGTACTCCGCGGTATTGTTGGTTGAGTTGTATTTGAGTTTGACAGCTAATGGGGTAGGGGTCCCATCGGGTGCTATGAGAATGATTCCGACCCCGTAACCTAATTGGTTGGCTGCTCCATCAAAGTACATTTTCCACAACTCCTCCTTCACCTCCATTATTCCCTCATCTGGGAACCTGAATTCTCCTTCGTCCTCGGATTCCACAGCGAGATCAGCCAAAAACTCGGCGACAGCCCTCCCTTTCACGGACTTGGCAGTGACATATTTGATATCGAATTCAGCCAGCATCATGGTCCAACGGGAAATCCTACTGGTCAAGACGGGTTTTTCGAATAGGTATTTTAGTGGGTCCATTCGGGATATCAAGATCACAGGGAATGCTAGCATGTAGTGGCGAAGGTGACGGGTACACCAGACTAAGGCCCAACAGGCTTTTTCCAAGGGCGAGTACTTCAACTCGTATCCGATCATTCTCTTGCTCAAGTAATAAATGGCCTTCTCCACGTGCCCCTCTTCTCCTTCTTGGGCCAATATACATCCCATCGAATCTTCGGATACGGAGAGATAAAGCAACAATGGTTTCCCGGGTGATGGTGGTGATAGGACAGGGGGGTTCTGGAGGTAGGTTTTGATTTTGTCGAAGGCTTGTTGGCAAAGGGCGTCCCATTTGAATTTTTCTCCTTTTCTAAGAACTTTGAACAATGGATCACAGGTCAAGGTGAGTTTGGAAATGAATCGGCTGATGAACTGTATTCTCCCCAAGAACCCTCTCAGTTCTTTCTCATTTTTTGGTGGGTTCATTTCGGTTATGGCTTTTATCTTGGCGGGGTCTACTTCGATCCCCCTTTGGGTAATAAGGAACCCTTGACACACACCCGATAGGATGCTTAATATACCAAATCATGGTACGAGATCAAGGGTGATCACACAGTCCCATGATAACTTGACCGACCGGGTTGCCCCGAGCCTCCAAGGTCATAGTTCCGTGCAATCGACTGACTGGACATGAAAGTGAAATGCAACAGGCACACAAAGATTAATTAATTCGATTAAAAGGATATTTTTCGAGTCTAATCCTCAAGTGAACCCAAAATCAGAATTCTGGTCTGCGAAACCAGAGATTCTGGGTTCGATCCCCAGCAGAGTCGCCAGATTGTGGATATCGCATTTTTCTTACCCAGAGCTTTTCAAAATCAAATTCAAAAAACAAATGAGTCGCCACTTAATTTTTAAAAGGAGAATTAAGAAACCATTTTAAAAGCAAACTGATCTTTTAGAAACCAGAGATTGACTAGGTCCGGGGATTATGGAATGAGAGAGGAAGGAGCCCGTCAGACTAAAACACCCTCTCTCATCCTATCTTGTGATAGGCATCTACTCAACATCCTTTTAATCAAATTTATTAATCTAAGCACGCCCTCAACTAATATATATACATATACATCACAAAAGCATGTCCAAAGGGTGCAAAATTGCTAATGACAAAATATCATTCATAAACCACATATTTCAAGTAGCAAGCAATATGATGTGCAATAAGGAACAAGAGAACTTACCCGGGATCCAGCAGCGATATTAAACGTGCAATGCATACAAACAAAAGAAAATCCTAATAAAGTCTCTAATCACATATACATATAAGGCAAGCTCCTAATTCTAAGGTGTCGCGCATGGGGTTGAAAAAAATCAATAAAATCAAGGAATGAAATAAACTAGAAGGGAGATGAGAATTTGTACCTCAAATGCGCTACAAAACAAAGATTAGTCCACATGCTTCACATAATAATATGATGTCAAATAATCAATCCTAATTCGCTAGCTTAGATCTAACAAGCATGAAATCCAACTTTATTCAATACCTATTTCTAATCATGGGCATTAGATGAACATGGATGAGTGAATGTAAACAAGAATGAAACATTGATTTATTCACTAATTTGGATCACTTAACCTCCGGATTTAAGCTAAATTATCGTTATTCAAAACATGATTTGAATCTCAAGACATTAGGGAACCATTTGAGTTGAAATAAATAAGATTAGACAAAAAAACAGTAGCAGTTTTTTATGAATTACAGAGAGCAGACCAGATCTTTAAAACGGGAAATAAAATACTTCCAACGGTTGGATCTTAATGATTTTTGGATATGTTATGCCTCTGTGAGTCTAGTTTCTAACCTAGAAAGAAAATCAAGGTTTGAACGGTTAGATCTCCGGGAATGTGGAAAACACTAGGCATCACTCAGCATTTTACAACTCTCTGTCCAGAGATCTTGTATGATTTTTTAAAAATAGCAAACAAATCCTAATTACTTCATTCTTTTTAGGGAATCTTCATAACACATTAAGGTTCTTATAAAAAATTATTAGAGGTCATAAAAACTTGGTTAGTGCTCTGATCTATCAATTTTAAAACTGGTTTGTTGTTCTGAAACTATTCTGAAATTCTGGACAGATTGTGGTTGTCTCACAAAACCCATGATCAAACCTTTCTAAACATAAAACCACCTCAAAACAAAAATTACAGTGGTAAAACGATGTGTTATTGACACTTTCCCATTGGTTTCACTTGATTTCAACGGTTAGATTTCGAACTAAAAATCTTTGATCAAAAATAGTTCGTGAACTCACTGTTTTTATTTTGCTAGTTCAACTTTGTTGGTTAACCTCAACTATTAAAACATGAAGTTAAGATTAAACCGAACTACTTTTTCTACCATTTGATGATCCTTGAAGACTAAAAATCACTTTATACTTATGGATTTTGATGAAGTATGAAATGAACTTCTCAAAATTCCAAACAATGAGCTCCAACTTTATAGACCAAAGCTTGAATTCAAACTTATTACTCCTACCATTTGATGGTCATGGGAGATAAAGACATGACTAATGCTCCTAAGTTTCAACAGAAAAAAAAGATGACTTCATTGGATACCAAGTTTAGAGGATCCAAGTCATGAGCATGGACTTGGATCCACCTATATGAAACAAAGTGATGATCAAATTTTGACTCTCATGTAGAGTATAAGCTTTACATGAGGTTCAAAGGATCATACTCAAGAGATCAAAAGAGATATTGAAGATCTCCAAGACTCTCAAGAGGAGAACACATACAAAAACAAAAGAGGGAAGAATTAGAAATGGAGACTCCTAAGCTTGCTTGACAAATAAAGAGAATAGCAAGAGGTTTTAGGATTAGAGATCCAAAAGAAGAAGAGAGTATATGAATAATCTATGGTTAGAGGATCACCTCCAAATTATCCTCAAAGTTTTCTTTTCTTTGAAGATCTTCCAAGCTCTTCTAGTTCTCTCAACTCTCTTTTCTCCCAAAAAAAATGTTAGTGAAGTGATGGATGTTGTATGTAGTGGGTAGCTCTTATTGTTTTTTTTCTTCTCTTCCCTTTTCCAAGGAAGATCCCTTCTCTTTTATAGGCAAAATTACCAAGTATTTTTGGTGAATTTCAGAGCAAAAAATAGGTGTAATTCTCTCATTTGGTGGTGCAATGTGTACTTTCTGAAATTAGGCAGACTGCTGCCCAGCGCGACAGTCCAGAAACTGTCGCGGCAGTCCGTGAATGCCGCCGCGGTAGTTCATGACTGTCGTCGCGGCACTACGCGACTACCGCACGGCATTCATCAAATGCTGCGACAATTAATGGATTGCCGCGTTTTTGTCAGTCTTACTTTATCAGTTTTTTGTTCTTATTCGCATACGCATACGTATTGCTCTGCAAAATACAGACTTTAAAAGTGAACGGCAGTCAGAAATTGTTGGCGGCACTTGGTGAATGCCGGCCCGGCACTCTATGACTGCCGTGCGGCACTCAGTGAGTGCCGCGGCAGTCCGTCGTGTGCCGTTTTTAGCTAAGATTCCCTCTTTTAGATTTTCTTTTTTCAAAGCAAATGATTTTTGAGGATTTTTTTTGAAAATTGTGTTTTATACCTGAATTCTCTTAAATACCTGGTATTTTCCTCTTTTCTGTGAAATTTTACCGCGTTTAGAGAACTTTCTGAAGAGCTTGGAATACTTCGAATCTTCCGGTCCTTGTTATCATCGGATACGGAGGCGACACTCTCCTAAATTCGACGGTTGGTCAAAATTGGGGTGTCTACAACAACCTCGAGATTTTTCATTCTGGGCACGGGTACGTGGAGGTAAAAAAATGGGGAGCATCGGATTCTAGTCAAATTGTGAACATATGATAGGACTTGTAGTTGTGGAAAATGGGCTATATATAAAATGCCATGTACTCATGCATTGGCAGTTCTAGCAAACTTTAGAATTTCATATGAAACTTACGTTCATCAATGTTACACAATTGACTCATACAACCAGTCTTGGGCACCCCAATTTTTCCCAATCCATCATAAAGATTACTGGAACCCACCTTTTGGTCCTCCAGTTGTGGCGAATCTTGCTATGCTTCGAAGTAAGGGCCGACTATGATCAACTCACATAACAAATGAGATGGATTTAATAGAGGGGGTAGGGCTACTTATCAATGTGGAATATGCCATCAACAAGGCCATGACAGGAGACGATGCCCCCAACAACGCAGTCAAGTTGGGCCATCTAATGCAGTATAATATTCAGTGTTTTGTTTGAGCAATGTGCTTTGTAAAATGTACTTGCTTGTTGTGACTATGTAATGTGTAATTGGGAATGAAAACTTTATTTAGTACAAACACCTTATATAACCACTACAAACTTCGTAGTTAAATAGTATAAACTTAGTAAACAAACTAGTTAGTAAACAAAGTGCTTATATAACAAATACAAACATCTTAGTAAAATCCAATTGTGCGTTCAACGCTTCAACCTCTGTAGAATTTCCTCAGTGTTGTTCCTTGTTTCTTTTCTAGATGAGTTAGCAACATTTAACGGGCCCACACCACTTTCATTTGTCGAGCCAGTGACCGGTGGCGGTTTAAATATATAACAAAATCTATGATAGGGTAATGTGCACAGTGCCTCAACGATGTTGCAGTACTGTCATAGCTTTTCTACACGTATAATTGTTGAAAATAAATTTTTTCATAAGACACATATGATTGTAACAATTGAAATGGAAATGATGAGAGGTTTTGGTTCTTACCTTAGCACACCATTCATACCAAGTCTGGTCAGGAACTTCTAGCCAACTTTGTTCAGTAAAACGAACACCTCTCACCGTTAACAACTCTTGAAGGAGTTCATGTTTCTTCTGCCAGCTCCAAACCTGAGTCGCAATGGCATCAACTGGAAGATCACATCCAGGGATTGCCCCAGCAAAGACGCCCTACATAGCGTCGAAAGCAGTATATTTAAATGAACCATCTTCATGTTTCCATTCTGGAGTAGCAAAATCCATGAGTGCTTCTAGTACAACACCCTTCTCTTCAATACTTAGTATCCTTTTTTCAAAAAAATGTGGGTGGTATGTAGGTGTATACTTGTTTGCCATACTAACAAACAATGTAGTGAAGGAGAAGAAGGAGAAGAAGGAATGCAGTGTATACTTGTTTGCCATACTAAAACCACAGTATATACAGACTATGGAATGCTTGGGATATCACATGCCATGACGCCCAACAGTTGACACGACAAGTCACTGGGTCTAACGCCGAGCAGTTGATGCGATAAGTCACTGCTTCTAAAAACCTAATCGTTGATGTGACAATTCACTGGGTCTGACGCCTAGTAATTGACGCGATAAGTCACTGCTTCTGACAACATTTCCAGTTGATGCGACAATTTACTGGGTCTGACGCCCAGCAGTTGATGCGACAAGTCACTGCTTTAAGTTTTTTTACACCACGTAGTTTAACATATTTAACTCTTGTTTAATATCATGTTGTAGCTTCATTACATTTACTCGTGATTTTATTGACTAACCATCATGTTTGAACAGCCTGCTTACCATGGATGTACATCCTGGCCCTGAGGATCCCTCAGTACTGTCATTACAAGATGCACATCGGTCATCCGCCATTTGGGATGGTGAGATCTTGAGTGAGCTTTACTGCCGGCGCTCTGAGGCTGTTTTACGACGAGGTCCTAATCCAGATCAGCGCATATTAGATTACATCAGACAGATCAGGTTCTACGACACATATAGACTCGAATTTATATAGTATGATTGGGGTTTGATCACTGCCCTAGTTGAGAGGTGGCGTGTTGAGACACACACGTTTCAGCTACCTGTCGGCGAGACCACGATCACGCTGCAGGACGTCGGCATTCTATTCAGCCTACCGGTCGATGGCCGTGCAGTTACCGGTATTGATGTGTCACGCTCCAAGGAGCAGTGACAGGAGCTATGCTAGGAGTTGCTCGGGTTCACGCCACCCCTAGCCACTATCTCTAGATCTTCACTGCGACTGACTACGATACGGGACAATTTCACACCCCAGATCGCCCAGCATGCAGACGATGCCACTATTCAGCAGATGGCTCAATGTTATTGTATGATGTTGACAGGAGGGTCGTTGTTCCCTGACAAGTCTGGGAACAAGGTCAGCCTCATATGTCTACCACATCTGCGACACTTTGATGATGGCTATAGTTGGGGTAGTGCAGCATTGGCATAGCTGTACCGTGAGTTGTGTGCTGCATCTCATCGTACCGCAGTTGAGATATTCGGCCCGCTTATACTTTTACAGGTTATGTGTTATGTCAATTCTGTGAATTACGCATATTTTACGATTGTTCAGTCTATCATAAATAACTTAACTCAATTATTATCAATCGCAGCTTTGGGCATGGGAGATATTGACCCATATACGACCAGTCCCCTTACCAGCAGCTGTACCGGAGGATGGTCTATTAGGTTGTAGGTATACTTACATTGTTTTATACATTATTTTTATTCATTACTTGTACATTCATTTAAGTGCTAACAATTTTGTCATTACTTTAGGTGGTTGACCCGATTCTCAGTTCGGGATGTGCCTGCTCATGTCCAGCGTCACTTTCGGGACCAGTTGGACGAGATGAGGTCCGAGCAGGTAAATAATGTACAGAGTTAAATCGTCATTTGCATTATTGTTCAAGTTGCTAATTTTTTATATATTGTTTCATAGATGATTTGGCAGCCGTACAGTGCTAAGCTATTCGCTTCGTTGCCTCAGTACTGTCGGGCTGGGCAGGGCACATGGATGGCCAGATGTCCGTTGATCATGTACGCCGTGGTTGAATGGCATCATCCCGACAGAGTGATGGGACAGTTCGGGATGAGACAGGTAGTCCCAGAGCCATGTAACACTATGCGACATTATATCACATTGATCGACGTGGTCATGCGAATACCGACTGGAGTCACTCTCATAGGGAGTATGTTGAGCTCTGGGACCACCGGCTGCAGCATGTATGGTAGGTATTCTAGATGCACCTCATATGCTTGCCTCAGACCCATATATGAGATGGTATAGCCGCATTACACGTAGATTGATTGGACCAGTTAGAGATCCACCGACTGTTGGCTTCCAGCCAGTCGGTACGATTCGCGGCGATCTGGTGAGATGTTTTCCTTATCGTACAACATATAAAATTTCCATCCTGCACATGCCATAAAATGTGGAATACTTAATTAAACTTTCCATTTTTTTTAGGAGGATAGTGTGACTCGTGTGTATGAGGTTGCACGATCGGTGTTGGCTAGTTTAGCAACAGGCGGCCCTCATTTCCGTCCCTCCAGAGGTGATGGCGGCATTAGAGGAGATTCGTACTATTAGTGAGCATTCATTACAGGATGTTCATGAGTACCGACGTTTAGATGGGGCTGTTCCATCCTCCACAGTATTCGTGCCCCGCGTCTCAGAGCATCAGCCTCAGCCTTAGACGCATCCTCAGCCACAGCCATAGCCACAGCCTCATCCTCAGACACATCCTCATTCTCAGCCTTAGTCTCTGTCTTAGGAGCAGACAGACCTATCTACACACTCTGAGTCTAAGCCACATACACCAGATGATTAGGGTCCTACTGTGTGTGCATATGATGATATGAACGACGTTTTTAGGCCTTTAACTCCAGGGGACTCTCAGTTCCGTATATCTCCGATCTGTGACTTCTCCATCCCATAGTACATATATACAGATGTACCGTCGTCATCGTCGATCCCGCTACCACATACAGATTCACAGTTCGAGGCGATGGTGATGATGGTGGAGAGTTTGACGCAGGTAGAGGCGGAGGAGAAGTAGGTGGAGGCGAGAGAGACGACTAGACATGATACCCCCATGGCAGAGACACAGGATGAGGGTTTGAAACAGGCCGAGTCTCAGCGACGACCTCCGATACGTTAAGTTTACGCCAGGGGTAGAGGTCGTCATAGCCGCAGAGGGAGAGGGGTATCGCAGATCATCCAGCCACGTGAGGAGGTTCCACAAGTGGAGGATCCACCACAGGAAGAAGGTAGGCCTAAGAGAACGAAGAAAGTTCCGTGGTGTGGGACACATTATAAACAAAGATAGTCTATATGATCCACAAATAATTATACCTTTATTTTTTGATGTATTATAAACAAATAATTACACATTTGTATATATATAATTTTATTTTATTCTATACATCTATATCTCTCTCCTTCTCACACTCTCTCTCTATCTCTCTATCTCTATCTCCCACTCTCTCTATCTCTCTCCCCCTCACTCTGTCTCTACCTCTCTATCTCTCCCACTCTCTCTCTCTCTCACTCTATCTCTATCTCTCACTCACTCTATCTCTATCCCCACTCTCTTTCTCTCTCTATCTCTATCTCCCATTCTCTATCTCACTATCTCTCCCACTCTCTCTCTATCTCTATCTCCCACTCTCTTTATCTCACTCCCACTCTCTCTATCTATATCTCCCACTCCCACTCCCACTCCCACTCTCTCGCACTCTCGATCTCTCTCCAACTCTCTCTATCTCTCTCGCACCTATTTCTCTATCTCTCTCTCCACACATTATGTTGATAATGTTGGATTAATAATGTTTGGTGGTTCAATTCTAAAAATAAAAATATGTTGGACATATAGCAGAGAGCTGCTGCTAAAATGTGTCTCAGACTGCTGGAAATTTAGCTGCTGATGAAATCGCTACTTGAAGTAGCGAGTTCTACTTTAAATGAAATCGCTACTTCAAATAGCGACTTCTGCTTTGACTAAAGTCGTTATTTCAAATAGCGATTTCAGGCTGAACTGTTTTGGTCTGAAGTTGTTAATTGAAATAGCGACTTCTGAAAAAGTGATGAGTTTGAAAAATAAGTTAAAACAGTGATGTATTAGGGATAAATTATCCCCATTATGAAACTTGGGTTAATTTTTTTTTCATATATCGTTAGCAGGCACAAAATGGAAGGAAATAGGAATCTCTACGTGGCACACTTGCTGCTCCACATTCCACTTCTGCTTGTACACCACACTTTTCTCTTCTTCCTCTGCCAATTATCATACAACCCCCACTCCTTGCTGCTGACTTAAGTGACTTGGCTTCATTTTCCAAGGTCCCCCCAACTCTTCCTTACTCGCAAATCTCTCTTTCACTCTCTACATGTGTATATATATACATATATATCATTCTTATCCAATAAAAACCTTTGGTGGATGTTGTCAGTTGATTTTGTAAAAAGTTAACAAATTGGAGTAACAGTTTTTTGTTTGGTTGCTAGAATCCACAACTATAATACGGGACAAAAATGGCTACTGCCACTCCTGCTGCTTCCATGACGGCGACTACCACCGCTGGCGGTTTCGGCAACAGTAAGCCTTCGTTCGAGTTCTTCCGCCCGGTAATTATTTCTCTCTCTAACCCAACCGCAACCGCAACAACAGGTGGTGGCCCCAGACGCTCTGCTCTCTTGGTTGTCTCCGCCAGGACCGACGCTTCCTCCGCCGAGACCGCCATTTACAAGAAGAACAAGAATCAGAAGACGAAGAACAACGACGATGAAGATGGAAGTGAAAATGAGGATGATGAGGGAAAACGAGAGCAATTGCAGCAGACGACGACGTCGGTTTCGGTGATGAAGAGGCTGGACGAGGTGAATCCGGTGGGTTTGGGGAGGCGATCGAGGCAGATATTCGACGAGGTATGGCGGAAGTTCTCGGAATTGGGGCAGATCTCGAGGACTACACGCACAGATGACGAGACCAGCCTTCTGATAAGAGAGGGAGGTCCGATGTGCGAATTCGCCATTCCAGGTGCTCAGAACACCACTGTCCTCGTCGTCGGTGCCACCAGCCGCGTTGGCCGTATCGTTGTCCGCAAGCTCATGCTCAGGGGTTACACTGTCAAGGTCTCTCTCTCTCTCTCTCTCTCTCTCTCTCTCTCCTCCTAATGAATTTAAAAATTAACTCGGCAATAAATTAATACAGAACCTTTCTTTTCTGACAAATCTATTGATTTTCTCTTCCAACTCTGCCGCTTCAAATCTAACTCTTTAGTCTGTGCATTCTTAATTGTAGTCTTGTTTGGGAACAAATTTGATCACCCAAATTTTGTTCACCAAATCATCTCATTGGTTCCCAAGTAGGACCCACCACTTTTCTTGATGTGAGTCCACCTGTTCATCCAATAAGGTGTTTGGGTGAGCAAAAATTTATTCTCCTTTTGTTTGGCGCTAAGATAACAAAAAGTAACGAGGCATGCCACGGAAATTAAATGTAGTCCTCCTAATTAGGCAGATTTTGCCTTTTGCAAAATAGGGATAACCTATTGCTCTGAAGGGAGTAAGTTAATTGAGTGTGAAAAAAACAAAACAAAGCGTATGGAAGGATTTTGAATTTGAAATTGAAAGTTTGAAAACTGTGTTTTGGAATGTTAGTTGAAATAAAGGAAATTGAAGTGACACAACTGGACTTGAACAAAGAGCTTGTAATTTAAGTTCGACAAAAACAAATGTGCATTGAAGGAAATTGAAAAGAGATTCGAAGTACTGAAATAAAGTTCATAATAGTAGAGTTAAAAACACAACCAAACCTAGCTAAAGCTTTGAAGTATAAATACATGGAAGGCCTGGGAAGTATAAATATATTGAAGAGAAAAGTAATTACAAGACATGTAGTTTGATATGGAAATAGAAATACTATAGAGTAGGAACTGAAACGAAAAATAAAGCCATCAAGACTTAGAAACGAAAAGACATAACATGAGTGTTCAGATGTGGGTGGAGGAGCTCCTTTTTTTTTTTTGCTAAAGAAAGAAATATGTGTGGAGGAGCTCCTTGTTTAGCCGGTCTCTCCTTTATAGAAAAGGAAGTAGCTTCTTACCACCACTCTCACGAAAGCCGACCCACTACATGTAACTACCCGCTAGTGTAATTAACTATCTTCCGATATGGTTCACCTTCAAAGGACCCATGTATATGTTTTATGTCAAATATGGGTGTAAGTCGTATTCAAATGTTCTTTCAACCTTCGTATATGTCAAGTTGCTGATTCAGAAAACAAAATGCTTCAATTTTCTGTAAAGTACAAAATAATAATGAGAAAAGGAAATCCAATTATTCTTTGATTTCATGTTGTGTCAAGTTTTTCTCTTTTCACACTCAGAATTCTGACTTAGTTCACCAAAACAATTGAACTTATCTTTTCTAAGAAAGCTTTCATGTTTGTATTCAGAAACTGCTGCTTAAATTCTAATCCTTAAGTTTATACATTTTAAGCGTAGTACTCGCAGTAATTCTCTTTCAAATAAACCTGAATTTGCTGATGTAAAAAGAAAAAAGCTTCAGGTTTTTTATACACCAAAAAACATTTTCTAAAAAATATTGATATAAAATCCAATTTCATTCCTTGGTTTGAGATTCTTCTGGATGGATTTGGTTTCTCTAGTATGCCTGATTTGACTGAGAAATCAGGCCACCATCCAACAATACTTCGTATGGCATATCGCATAAATCTAAAACCATTTTGTTATCAGGCTTTACTTAGGAAAACAGATCAAGAAGTGATGGATATGCTTCCAAGGTCTGTGGAGATCGTTACTGGGGATGTTGGCGACCCCTACACCATGAAGGCAGCCGTGGAAGGTTGCAACAAAATTATATATTGTGCTACAGCTCGCTCCTCTATCACTGGGGATCTGAATAGAGTTGATCATCAAGGGGTTTACAACCTCACCAAAGCATTTCAGGTACTCCCTTCTCGAGAAATCTTGTATCCATCTCTAAATGGCATTTACACTACCTTCCAAGATGCACCTTTTTATTTGTGGGTTTGATGAAACAATGTTGCATTGGAACTGGATGTACTAGTGGTAGTTTACAAAGGATTCGAAAGGATATGATCGTGTAACAATTATTAACAAGTTCTTTGGTTTTTGTTAAATTGGAGCATCCAACCCAAAACCAATTGGCAATGGGTGGAGTAGCCTCTTGAACTTATGTATTGAGTAGCTAGGTTATAAGTCTCTGATGTGAGACAATCTCAACACGCCCCTGCACGTGTGGCATGACTGAGAGCCAAACACGTGGATTACTGAGATAGGGTGACGTGGAGCACACGCGGACAAATTGTGCCCAACAATAACCTGCTTTGATACCATGTTAAATTGGAGCACCCAACCCAAAACCAATTGGCAATGGGTGGAGTAGCCCCCTGAACTTATACATTGAGTAGCTAGGTTATAAGTTCCCGATGTGGGACAATCTCAACAGATTTATTATGCTGATATAAGACATTGGTATTTGTCATGGTGATGTCTTTTGATTTCACTAATGGTCAATTGCTACATTAACACATTATCCATATATCAACACGTTTTCAAAGGTCACGCTAAGGTCTCGTTTGGGAGAGCATAAATAATATGAAGTCCAATCCCCTTCTCAATTCTATCTACTTTCATGTTGGTTTGACAAAGAACCTGTCTTGAAAATAATATTAGGATTGGACACGAACTGCAGTGCACTACCACAGACCAGGTTTTGAACCTTCCCAAATAGTCCCTTAGGGTTTCTTTACTGTCTTAGGAAATCTAAGTTGTAGCACGTGGTGCAGGATTTCAACAATCAACTGGCACAATTAAGAGCAGGAAAAAGCAGTAAGAGCAAGCTTTTACTTGCAAAGTTCAAATCTGCAGATTCGTTGAGTGGGTGGGATGTCCATCAAGGAACTTATTTCCAGGATGCAGTTGCTGCTAAGTATGACGGAGGAATGGATGCTAAATTTGAGTTCACCGAGATGGGAGATGCAGTTTTCTCAGGTAAACCTTGTTGACATGAATGAAAATGAAGCACATGTCCAGACTGTACCAATTATATTTTTACCTGCTGCCCCCACTGTCATAGTACACTTTATAGTTAATTAGACTTTTCACCCTTGTAGTTTACACCCGTTGTCACTTTGCCCATTGGTATACATTGTTTGACCCATTCTCTAACAGCCTAAGCTTTTGGAGCAGTTGGTAACTGAACATGGTATCAGAGCCTTGTTTGTGGGAGGTCTTGGGTTCGACTCTCCATCCCTGCTTTCTTGTGCATATTTGTGCTTTGTTATTTGTATCCATTATGATGGAGTTTAGTTTGTTTGCTCTCCACGTGCAAGTCGGGGTTGCACATGAGGGAGGGTATTGAAACTTGATATACTTTATTGTGCCCATTCTCTAACTGCTTAAGCTTTTGGAGTAGTTGGTAACTTAACAGCCCCCATAATTTAAAAGTTGACACGTTAGACCCTCGAGTGTCTAATTTGTGTCATTCGCACCCTTCGTAAAAATCCGTCAGAATTGTTGACATAAGTATAAGATTTTTGCGAGATTTTGAAGTTTTCTGACAGAATTGTTTATAGAACTGACGAAGGTGAAAGGACAAAAATGAGAAACTTCAGCATGTAATTTGTCAACATTTAACCAAAGGGAGACAAAGTGACACCCAGTGCAAACTACTAGGGTGCATAGTGTCATGAACCCCACACTTCAAGTTCATGGAAAATATAATGTTTGATCAAGTTCCAAAACTTGTTCTAAAGATCCAATCACAAGATAGACACTTAGAATTAACTCCTTTATTTGTTTCCAGATATATGGCATGTTAGTTTTAACTTTGTTTCTTGTTTCCCACTATAGGGTATGTTTTCACAAGAGGCGGGTATGTCGAAATCTCAAAAAAGCTTTCACTTCCTTTGGGATCCACTCTTGACAGGTATGTAATACTCACATGACTCATGGACCCCATATTATTACACACTATTGATTACAGATTGAACTCCAAGACTTTCATTCCCTAGTCAAATTTGTGATGTACAGATATGAAGGTCTAATACTCTCTGTTGGGGGAAATGGAAGATCTTACGTTCTAATACTAGAAGTTGGTCCTGCAGGAGATACAACTCAAACCAAGATGTACTTTGCACGAATTAACACGAAAGTAGGATTTTGCAGGGTGAGCTGTCTCTTTCCCAAATCCCATATTCAAAAAGGCATTTTTTTTCCTTATCTTAATTTACATGTGGGGACCTTACTCATCTTTATTTTGTTTGGGCAGGTGAGAGTACCATTTTCATCCTTTCGACCCGTGACACCAGATGATCCACAACTAGATCCATTCCTTGCACACACCTTGACCCTACGTTTTGAGCCAAGAAGACAGGTTTTTCTTTAATTTTACCATTTCAATTTCCTCCTAGTGGTAGAGTTGTGGTATTCTTTAATCATACTTAACTTTCATGCATCTTTTCCTCGATGTTAATTCTTAGGAATGCATTTACTTAAAAAGTTTTCGCTATTACATTCTTACCAGCTATATTTATAGCCAGTGGTAAGTTAGAGACAAAAACTAAGATGGGATAAAATATTTTTCTTGTATTACTCAACTATAAGGTTCAATATTTATGTACAAGCTAGAGAACTAATAAGGAAATAAAAATCACAAGAAATAAAATCATTACAATCAAATTGGAAATAAAATCATATTACAATCAAATCCTTTAAGATAAGTGATATCAAATCATGGGATTTGACTGGATTGAGATATATCTCCAAAGATTCAAATATATCTCCAACACTCCCTTACAAGTTGAGTCACAGAAACTTCAACTTGAATTTGGACTTTGAACTTGAAAAATGAATTCGAGATTCAGTGATACCACCGAACAATCAAACAATCATAATCAAGATATGTGGCGATCCCAATAGAAGCGAAACAATCAATCAAACATTGCTCGGACCTCTCAGTGCAACAGAAACGAACGAGCCTGTCAAGAACTAAGGCATAGCTAATCAACGGGAACCAACCAACGAGAAGAATTTTCCCCGACACTCGGTGCAACAAAATGGATCATGACTGCTGAAAAACACACGGTAGTCCACATCAATCGGCGAGAGCATACATGTTCAAGCCCATCATGAGAGTCCCCAAAGGGTTGCACACTTCAACTCCCCCGCAATGGGCTGGTCGAGGATTAGACAAGGCCCGTGTTGAATTGGAGCATCCAACCCAAAACCAATTGACAATGGGTGGTGTAGCCCTATGATCTTGTATGTTAAATGGCAAGATTTTAAATTCCCGATGTGGGATTATAATCTCAACACGCCCTTGTTGAGTTTAGAAGGCTTAGGGTTCACAATAGTGAAACCCTCTCTTTTATTCATAAAGAAGAGAATGATAAAGAAAATAAAGTTACATAGAAGTCCCTTGACGTAAGATAAATTAGAAATAAGAAATAAACTAGAATAAAACATGTCGACACTCAACACCAATGTTACCCAGACTCGGGTACGAGTGTCGGATTCGTAGATGTATCCGGAGGTCGGACTTGTCAAAATCCCAAATATTAGGATAAGGGGACTCGGCAAAAAAAGGATCCATAACGGGGTACGGGTACGGGGACATGTCTATATTTAAGTGAATATTATAAATTTATATAATAGTTTTGTATATTATGCAAGAAAAAAAATCAAGTATTTTAATTTTAGTACTTTTAAAATAGGGTCATAGTTTAAACACTTTTAAAATAGGGTCATAGTTTAAACATAGTCTAAATATGAAAAGAAAACTTTGAGTCTAGAAAACAATTTTCCTCTTTAGATTATATTTTTGATAGCAAGCCATGTCCGACATGGTACGAAACAAGTCCGACACATATCCCATGTCGGTATCCTTGTCATACCCACGTCGACACGGGTACGGCACCTTTGATGCCAAGTCCGGGTAACATAGCTCAACACTCCCCCTCAAGTTGGTGCGAAGATGTCTCTCATGCCCAGCTTGCTAAGAATGTAATGAAATGATCGACTAGCAAGGCCTTTTGTAAGAATATTAGCTTGCTGCTCCCCCGGTTTCACAAAAGGTGTACATATGCTTCCATTAGTTAGCTTTTCCTTAATGAAATGCCTATTAATCTCCACATGCTTAGTCCTGTCATGCTAAACTGGATTGTGGGCAATACTAATAGTAGACTTGTTATCGCAGTACCACTTTATCGAGTCTTTTGGTCCAAAACCAAGATCAGATAACACAATTTGAACCCACAACTACTCACATACCTCTTGTGCCATGGCCGTAAACTCTACCTTGGTGCTAGACCTAGCCACTACTGAGTAGCAAGACTTTAAATTCCCGATGTGGGATTATAATCTCAACAGCCCGAAAGGGCTGGCCTAGGGTAGAAAATGGCTGGTTGATGGCTTGACAATGCCCTTGGGGGCTGCCGACGGCTGGATAGTGCCCTTGGGGGCTGCCGACAGCTGGACAATGCCCGTAGGGGCTGGCTGGAGACTTGACAATTCCTGTAGGGTCTAACCAAAGATTGATGGAGGTTGAATCTAAAAGTAGTAGTAATGGGGGTTTATTTGAAAATACGGGAACAAAAATTTTTTTTTTTTAAATAAACACTACCGATGAATCGACACAAAACGAAGACAAGAAGATGACAGGGGGTCCGGCGGCGGCGAGCCGCCACCTGCTGATGGAGCTTGAAAATCTTTGCTCTGATAACAAGAAAACTAAGATGGGGTAAAATATTTTTCTTGTATTACTCAACTGTGAGTTCCAAGATTTATATACATGCTAGAGATCTAAAAAAGGAAATAAAAATCACAGGAAATTAAATTATATTACAATCAAATAGGAAATAAAATCACATTACAATCATATCCTTAAATTTAAGTGATCAAATCATGGGATTGATTGGGATTTGACTGGATTGAGATATATCTTTAAAGAACCAAATATATCTCCAACAGTTACCAACTGCTCCAAAAGCTTAGCTATTAGAGAATGGGCCCACCAATGTATACCATGCTTCCACAGTCAATTTATTGGAAAAATCTTGTAACCTAAGAATCACCGACACGGACTCGCGACACGGATATGACACGACGCGAGTACGTGGACACGATATTTCTCAAAAAAATAGGATACGAATACATTGGGGATAACGTTGATTTTTAAAAAATATATATATATATATATATTGTACCGTGTATAATCAAAGTTGGGTTTGAAGCAAAGGTGCACATGCACCATAGGTTACCCACCAATGGTGAATGGAATCAACATCTGTCTCCCGACCTACTTGAGTATTCGACACGTGTCCAAAGAGTGTCGGTTCAAGAAAAACTAAGAAAAAAATTAGGACATGATATTTTTGAGTATCTAACACGTGTTCAAAGAGTGTCAGATACACTGCCCACTTATACGAGGGGCATAAAAGAGTGTTAGTGCTTCATAGCCTGTAACTATTGTATTTAGAAAGTCCAAATTGGAACATAATGTATTGACCTTAACTGTGAATACGAAGTAGTTACACAGTACTTCATACATTTATTGCATGTGTACTTCCATCAACAAGTTGCAATCCTATGTTCTGAGACTCCAAAGTCAAGGATCCACGGAGTAGATTGTTTAGTGGCAAGCCAAGCTTTGGTACTAAAATGCGCAAAGGTGGCAGCGCCAACAGCTGGCTGATGTGTTTTTGGTGATAAGGAATTGCATATCACAAGAAATCACAATTGTGTCTATTTCAGAAGTACTAGGCTAGTAAACTCAAGTGAGGGTTCATTTCTTACAGTTTTCCAGGTATCCTTTGTTAAAACTGATAGAACAATATTTTAGCAAGCTTAGGGTTAGAAAATTATCTAACCCTATTATATATTAATCATAAGGAGAAGCAAAAATAATTACAATCAGACCCACTAACAAGTATTAAATAATACAAGTAACCAAAACAAATAAAACAACTACTCTCAATACTCCCCCTCAAGCTGGTACACATATATCTCTCATGCCTAGCTTGCCTAGAGCAGTATGTAAAGGTTGACTTTCTATTCCTTTGGTGAGAACATCCGCAACTTGATCACTACTCTTCACAAAAGGAATGTAGATAACTCTACTACCAAGCTTTTCCTTGATAAAATGCCGATTAATCTCGACATGCTTTGGTTCTATCGTGTTGAACAGGATTATGAGCTATACTGATTGCTGCTTTATTATCACAGTACAGTCTCATGGAATCAACCCGTTCAATCCTCAAATCCTTCAACAAAGACTTGACCCAGAGAAGCTCACAAATACCTTGGGCCATTGCCCTGAACCCAGCCTCAGCACTAGATCTTGCAACAACATTCTGCTTCTTGCTTCGCCAAGTAACCAAGTTACCCCCAACAAATGTACAGTAGTACCCGTAGGTGAACCTTCTATCAGTGACTGAACCAGCCCAATCAGCATCTGTATAAGCCTCAACTCTCAGATGGTCATGCTTAGAAAAAAATAAGCCCTTCCCGGGAGCCGACTTCAAATAGCGAAGAATTCTAAAGACTGCATCTTGGTGTGACACCTGAGGAGAATGCATAAACTGACTAACAACACCAACTGCAAAAGCAATATCAGGGCGAGTATAAGACAAATAAATAAGCTTACCGACAGGTCTCTGATAGCTCCCCTTATCAACCAATTCCCCGTTATTGTCTTCACTAAGTTTTTTATTCTCCTCCATAGGCGTATCACAAGCTCGACTACCAAGCATTCCAGTTTCTTTCAACATGTCCAAAACATATTTCCTTTGAGAAATAAAAATCCCCTGTTTGGACCTTGCAAGTTCAATTCCCATAAAGAACTTCAAGGCTCCCAAGTCTTTTATTTCAAATTTTGTGGCTAACTGGTGTTTCAATTTCTCCATCTCCTCTAAGTCGTCCCCTGTGAGCACAATATCATCAACATAAACAATAAGTGCAGTGGTCTTACCCAGTGTAGAATGTTTGATGAACAATGTATGATCTGCATGGCTCTGTCTAAAACCAAACCGAAGCATATCCTAAGTGAATTTCTCAAACCAAGCCCTCGGAGGCTGTTTAAGACCATATAAAGATTCTTTCAATCTGCACACCTTACCCTCTGTCTTGGAATCCTCAAAACCAGGTGGAATATCCATGTAAACCTCCTTTTCCAAGTCACCATGTAAGAAGGCATTCTTCACATCAAACTGGTGAAGAGGCCAATCTAGATTTGCAGCAAGAGAGTCAAGAGACAGAAAGATTCTTACTGAATTCATTTTTGCAACTGGAGCAAAGGTCTCTTCGTAGTCAACACCATAAGTCTGAGTGTAACCCTCTGCTACCAATCGAGCCTTGTACCTTTCAATGGAACCGTCAGCCCAGTGCTTTACTGTAAACACCCACTTGCACCCCACAGTCCTCTTACCTTTAGGCAACATTGTTAATTCCCAAGTGCCAGTTTTGTGAAGAGCCTTCATTTCTTCACTCATAGCATGTTTCCACTTGGGATCAGCAAGAGCATCCTGAACATGGTTAGGAACACTGACAGAGGAAACTTTTGAAAGGAATGATTTTTAAGAGGCAGACAAATGAGAATAAGATACAAAATTGGAGATAGGGTGTTGAGTGCATGATCTAACTTCTTACGGACAGCAATGGGAACGGCTAAATCATTTTCTTCTGGAGAGGGTGTATCTGGAGAATTACCTGAATCATTATCACTCAGAGAGAATGGCAGTGGAGGAAGAGAAGCAACAGTCTCTGAAGCCTCTCTAGTCTTCCGTTTACTCCATGTCCCCCTCGAATAGACTCTTAACTCTCTCTTCCTCTCAACTCCTGCTCCTTCAGGTTCCTTCTCATCTCTCTCTATCCTAACTTCCTCACTCTCCCTCTCATCTCTCTCTATCCCAACTTCCTCACTCTCTCTTTCAACCCTTTCCTGCTCCACCTCAATCATCATAGGTAATACAGAAGCAACATGTATCTCTTCACACCGTGTCTCCCCCTGAAGAGATGCCTGAGGGTCAACAAAGTAGGACTGAGACTCGTGAAAAGTGACATCCATCGACACAAACCATTTTCGAGAAGGAGAATGGTAACACTTATAACCCTTTTGTGTAGGGGAATAACCAACAAACACACACTTAATAGACCGAGGGTCTAACTTCCCACGATTAGGTGCATGGTTATGAACAAAACAAACACAACCAAAGACACGAGGTGGAATGGAAGCGGAGAGGGAAGGATGAGAAAGAACCTGAAGAGGTGTTTGTTTATTGAGGACACGAGTGGGGAGCCTATTAATGAGATAAGCAGCTGTAAGGACTGCCTCTCCCCAATAAGTACGAGGAGCATTAACCTAGAAGAGTAAGGAGCGAGCAACGTCTAGAAGGTGACGATTCTTGTGCTCTACCACACCGTTTTGTTGTGGTGTGGCAGTGCAAGAAGTTTGGTGAACAATACCGTGAGAAGAGAAACATATGTCTAAGTAAAGAAAAAGAAGGATGTCCTAATCTCCTATGCCGAAGGTGTAGGTCTTCAGTTTTATTCTTTATAACTGCTGTATGATGAGCCAACTTCTCCCCTTCATCTAGAATGTATAGACCGTGCTCCTCTCTACCACTGCCAATCATCCTCCTCGTGATAAGATCCTGAAACACACAACGAGAAGGATAAAAGGTTACACTACAGTTCAAATCTTGAGTAATATGACTCAAAGATAAAAGATTATGGGAAAAACTGGGAACATGTGACACAGAAGTGAGTGGTAAAGAAGGAGCAACATGAATTAAACCTTTCCCAGAAATAGAGGAGAAGGTACCATCAGCTATTCTAACTTTATCCTGGCCTGAAGAAGACTCATATTCAGAGAAAAGGTTAGATGAAGGGACATGTGATCAGAGGCCCCAAAATCGATAATCCAGGAAGATGAGACATGAGAAATGAATGCTCTTGGTGATGTAACAACATTACCTGACTGGGCAAAGGATGAGGAAGAGCCTGTAGATGTCGGAGTAACACACCGTGCCATAAGGTGCCGAAGAGTTTCAAGTTCGGAGGCAGACAAAGAGCTAGAGCTGGCGTCAGAAGATAGCGGAGGACCATTAGAAACTGGAGTAGACGGCTCAGGAACAGCGGAATGATGTGCACGGGCAGCCTCTCCACGGCCACCAGAACGACCTCCCCGACCACCAGGTGGTTTGCCATGAAGGCTCCAGCAGTTAGCCCTAGCATGATGGGCCTTAACACAGTAATCACAGATCACAACAGGTCGATCGGAAGAAGCTGATTGCTGAGTCCCATCTCTAGGTGGGACAGACACCAAAGCAGACCTCTCGGTAGATGTAGGTGGAAGCATGACTGAACGACGGCTCTCCTCATTCTGTACATGAGCAAAGGCCTCCTGAAGCGTGGGAAGAGTGTCCATCCCAAGTACCCGACTACGAACTGCATCATAATCTGGGTGAAGTCCCTGGAGAAATTTGAAGACCCTTTGCTTTTCTAGTAACTTCCGATAACCCTCAGCATCAGCAACACACACAGGTTGATAGGCCTGAAGGTGGTCAATGCGATCCCAACTAGTGGTAAGAAACTGAAAATATTTGGTGACAGTCTTGTCACCTTGTTCCGAATGGTCAATAGAACGAAGCAACTCAAATTCCTGTGCATAGTTCCCCTGTCGAGAGAAAGTAGATGTAACCGTGTCCCAAATTGCCTTAGCAGTCTTCATGCGATAGAAATTCTCACCAATTTCAAGGATCATTGAATTAATAAGCCATGCCCTGATAACGGAACCCACTTATCATAGCCAGGATCCGTAGAAGTAAGGGCGGTCACACGCCCATCAAGGTGGCCCATCTTCCCACGTGCCTTCAGATACAATTCCACTGCCTGTGACCACTTTAGATAATTTTGGCCATCAAAGGGCGTGGGAGTAATTTTAAGGTTGGGATCCAAAGGAGCAACCACTTTATGACTTGTGGTTGGTGCAAAAGCTTCCAGTTTGCTAGGGTCTGCCATTGTGCCGAATAGGAAAGGAAAACCCAACGATGTGAAGGAAAACGGAGAAGATGGGAACCAAAATCTGAAAAAATGGATCAGGGCCCATCAAAGGACCTAACAACACCAAGAAAGTGTGAGAGCAATCAAAACGGCAAAGTTGGATTAATCCAGGTTGTGTATGGACTACTGGGAATATGCAGGAGGGTACTAGGGCTGCGGCACAGTGGTGGGATGGAATAGGGGTTGCGGCGTATGGCTGGGAGGTTGCTGGGGCAACGGCGAGATGGTGGTTGGGTATTGGGGCAGCGGCGAGGTGGTGGATGGGTGCTGGGGCAGCAGCGATGTGGTGGATGGGTGCTGGGGCAGCGGCGATGTGGTGGTGGGTGGGTTAGACTGCGGCGAAGGGGTAGGGTTGTGAGGGAGTGGTAGGCGCAGGGATGGGGGTGGTGGTGGTGTTGTTTAGGGTTAGAGAACCCATGGCTCTGATACCATGTTAAAACTGATAGAACAATATTTTA
Organism: Hydrangea macrophylla; assembly: GCA_033977485.1. Taxonomy (NCBI): domain Eukaryota; kingdom Viridiplantae; phylum Streptophyta; class Magnoliopsida; order Cornales; family Hydrangeaceae; genus Hydrangea; species Hydrangea macrophylla. The sequence goes on along the minus strand of CM066990.1, from coordinate 1,529,716 downwards.
GCAAGCTTAGGGTAAGAAAATTATCTAACCCTATTATATATTAATCATAAGGAGAAGAAAAAATAATTACAATCAGACCCGCTAACAAGTATTAAATAATACAAGTAACTAAAACAAATAAAACAACTACCCTCAACATCCTTGACACCTGAAGTGCAAACAACCTTGTTAACAAAGAGAAAATAGAGAGAATGAAGGCTTAACCCTACAGGTTAGCCAACATATGTATATATATATATTATTAATGAGAAAACTATTAACAATTACAAAGATACCCTTATACTTTAACACTCCCCCTTAAGCTGGAGCATAGATATCTATCATGCCCAGCTTGTTACAAAGATCATAGAAAGGTCCCTTATTTAGAGCCTTAGTGAAAATATCTCCTAATTGATCATTTGTCCTAACAAAACACGTAACAATTTGTTTTCTCATGACCATATCTCTAATAAAATGACAATCGACTTCAATGTGCTTGGTCCTCTCATGAAACACTGGATTACTGGCAATGTACATGGCAGCTTGATTATCACAATACATCTTCATAGGCTGATCACTTGAGAACCCCATCTCTTCCAGAATAGATTTTACTCACAACATCTCACAAGCAATATGAGCCATAGCTCTATACTCAGCTTCAACCCTCGACCTTGCCACTACATTTTGCTTTTTACTTTTCCACGTAACAAGATTGCCACCAACAAATACACAGAACCCTGGCACTGAACGTCTATCTAAATTCTCTCCTGCCCAACTAGCATCTGAGAACCTCACTATCTCCAAGATATTTGAAGGTTTCAACACTAAACCTTTTCTAGGAGTACCTTTCAAATATCTCAAAATACGACACACTGCCTCCCAATGTGATAATTTTGGATTCTGCATAAACTGACTAACAACTCCTACAGAGAAGGTGATATCAGGGTGAGTCACAATCAAATAAATCAACTTACCCACAAGTCTTCTATATCGTCCAACATTACTGAAGTCTTCTCCATCATCTTTACTAAACATTATATTTGAGTCCATTGGAGTGTCAACAGATTTTGAACCCATCAATCCTGTTTCATTTAGAAGATCAAGCGCATACTTCCTCTGAGGCAAAAAAATTCCTTCCTTAGATCTAGCAACTTCAATGCCTAAGAAATAACGCAGTAATCCCAAGTCTTTCATATGAAAATGTTTACTCAAGTGAGTCTTCAACAACTGTATACCTTCATTACCATTGCCAGTTATCACTGTATCATCCACGTAAACTGCTAGAATAATGGTGCCTTTCTCACAACGTCTCACAAACACCGAGTGATCAGAACTCGTCCTCTTTAACCCATATAAGCTAGCTACTTGACTAAACTTGTCAAACCAGGCCATTGGAGACTGTTTAAGGCCGTAGATAGCTTTCTTCAACCTACACACCTTATGTGACTCCCCCTGAGCAACATACTCAGGAGGTTGCTCCATGTAAACCTCTTCCTGAAGGTCACCATGAAGAAAAGCATTCTTGATATTAATTTGGTAAAGAGGCCAATTCAGATTAACAGCAACAGACAATAGTACACGAGCCGGACTAAGATGAGCAACAAGTGAAAAGGTTTCAAAATAATCAACACCGAAGGTTTGGGTATACCCTTTCGCAACTAACCGAGCTTTCAATTGTTCGACAGTACCATCAGGTTGATAGTTAACCACATACACCCAACGACAGCCCACAACTTGCTTCCCAGAAGGAAGATCAGCTAACTCCCAAGTACCATTGTTGGACAAAGCTAACATCTCTTCATCCAAAGCACTCTTCCATCCCAGTGAAGTTAATGCCTGAGTATGAGACTTAGGGACAGACACACAGATGATAAAGCACAGACAAAGGAGAAAAGTGTAGGAGACAAATGAGAAAAAGAAACAACCTGATCAATAGGATGCTAAGTACAAGAACGAGTACCTTTACGAAGCGCAATCGGCAGATCAACAGACTGGGGGACCTCACCTGAAGTTGATGATGATGGAGGTGGAGCAGAAGCAGTCTTAGCTCTTGGTGGTTTTTCACGTCGACGGTACACCTGTAGTGGCAAAGACCCAAAAGTAGGAGAACCAGAAGTAGGAGGAATAGATGAAACCTGAGTAAGGACATCAACATCTAATGAGGTTGCAGATGACGAAAAAAAAGATGTACCTTAAAAAAAGGTGACATCAGCACTAACCACATAATGGCGATTCTGGGGATTCCAACACTTATATCCTTTTTGAGTACGGGAATACCCCACAAAGACACTCTGTAGCACGAGGATCTAATTTATCCTGACTTGGAGTAAGAACATGAACAAATGCAACACAACCAAACACCCGATGAGGTAAAGCAAATAAGGTCTTATGATTCTTATCAGGATATAAGATAGAATGATGAATGCCACCGTGAAGAACAAAGTTGGGCATACGATTTATAAGATAACAAGCAGTAAGAACAACATCCCCCCAAAATTGCTTAGGGACTTTCATTTGAATCATACGAGTTCTAGCGACTTCTAGATGGTGTCTATTCTTACGTTCAGCAACTCCATTCTGTTGAGGAGTTTAACCACAAGAAGATTGATGTATAATCCCATGAGAATCACAATATGATTGAAGTGGTCCTTTAACATATTCTAAAGCATTATCAGATTGTAAAGTATGAATGGCACAACCAAATTGAGTCACAATCTCACTATGAAATTATTGAAAAACTGAAGAGATTTCAGAACGATCTTTCATTAGAAATATCCATGACATCCTTGAACAATCATCCATAAAAGAAACAAAATAAGAAAAACCTAACAGACTCTTTTGTCTAAATGGACCCCAAATGTCGGAATTAACCAGCTCAAAAGGAATGGACCGACGATTATTTTGACGTAACGGAAAAGATACTCTATGGTGCTTGCCTAACTGACAAGCCTCACAATCTAACGTAGATGTTGGATTTCTGGAAAAGCTTAGAGAGCAAAAAACAGCTCTCCTAAATTTATTATTACAGTATGATTGGAGTAATTACAATAATGACCCAACACAAAGTTAAAATATAAGAGATAAACTAAGTCCCATAAAAAATAACATCTCTCAACACTCCCCCTCAAGCTGGTGCGAATATATCTCGCATGCCCAGCTTGCTAAGAATAAAAGGAACGACCGTCCGACTAAACTCTTTGTCAGAACATCTGCTAACTGCTCCCTGGATCTCACAAACGGAGTACAAATGCTTCCATTGTTCAGCTTCTCCTTAATAAAGTGTCTATCTATTTCAACATGCTTAGTTCTGTTATGTTGAACCGGATTGTGAGCAATATCAATAGCAGCTTTGTTATCACAGTATAATTTCATTGAGTCCTTTGGCCCAAACCCAAGGTCTGACAACACAATCTGAATCCACAACAACTCGCACACTCCTTGTGCCATGGCTTTAAACTCTGCCTCTGCGCTAGATCTAGCCACTACTGACTGCTTTTTACTCCTCCAAGTCACCAAGTTACCACCAACAAGTGTGCAATAACCAGTGGTTGACCTCCTGTCAGAGATGGACCCAGCTCAATCTGCATCTGTATAAGCTTCCACTAACGTATGACCATGTCTAGCCAAAAACAGCCCTTTACCCGGTGCTGACTTCAAAGTACTTTACAATTCGAAACACGGCATCAAGATGAGATTGTTTAGGATCATGCATAAATTGGCTAACTACATTGACTGTAAAAGCAATATGAGGTCTAGTGTGTGCCAAATAAATTAGTTTACCTACTAACCTCTGGTACCTTCCCTTATCAACAAGTTCTCCATCGGGATCATCTCCAAGTTTCAGATTAGGGTCCATTGGGGTATCAACTGCCTTACTTCCAAGCATGCCAGTTTCTTGGAGAAGATCCAAAACATATTTCCGCTGTGAGATAAATATTCCTTCCTTGGATCGAGCCACTTCGATTCCCAAGAAGTACTTTAAATCACCTAAATCTTTGATTTCAAACTCTTTAGCAATATATGATTTTTGACGCTTCATTTCATCCAAATCATTCCCTGTAAGGACAATATCATCTACATAAACAATCAAAGCAGTTACCTTCCCTTGTGAAGAGTGCTTAATGAACAGAGTATGGTCGCCTTGGCTCTGTCTAAAACCACACTTGATCATAGCTTGAGAGAACTTATCAAACCAAGCTCTAGGAGATTGCTTTAGACCGTACAACGACTTCCTGAGACGACACACTTTCCCTATGGTCTTGTCATCCTCAAACCCGAGGGGAATTTCCATGTAAACTTCATCTTCTAAGTCCTCATGTAAGAATGCATTCTTTACATCAAACTGGTGTAATGGCCACTCCAGGTTCGCTGCTACAGACAGTAAAATCCGAATGGAGTTAATCTTTGCAACAGGAGCAAAAGTTTCCTGATAGTCCACTCCATAGGTCTGAGTAAAGCCTTTGGCTACCAACCTCGCTTTATATCTCTCAACTGTACCATCAGCTTTATGCTTCACAGTAAACACCCACTTGCATCCTACTGTCCTTTTTCCATGGGGTAACTCGGCTAATTCCCAAGTGCCATTTTTCCGAAGCGCTTTCATCTCTTCAGCCATGGCAGACTTCCATTTAGGATCGGATAAAGCTTCCTGAACATTGTTAGGAATAGAAACAGAATCGAGATTGGACACAAAAGCCCTATAAGTAGGGGACAGACGAGTGTAGGAAACAAAGTTTGAAAGGGGATATTTATGTTTAGTACATTCTCGAGTGCCTTAGCGAAAAGCAATGGGAATATCTAACTCATTATTAGTAGAAGGGACAGGAGTATGAGTGGTAGGAGTTAAAGGACTAGAAATACCTGGACCATCATCCTCTGAAGAAGGCAACTGCAGTGGGATTGGAGAAATGACCCGATTTTCTGTTACCCCAAAAATTCTTCTACCCTTGTTTTTGGAGTAAGTTAGCAATTCTTTTCTCCTATCTTCCCCGCTTGCCTCTCTTCTTCCTTCCTCACCCTCATCTTTCTCCTCTCTTTCCTCACTCTCATCTTTCTCCTCTTTTCTTTCATCCCCACTCTCATCTTTTCCTTTTTTTTTCGTTTTCTTCACCGTCATCTCTTTCTTTGTTCTCACTCTCATCGTCCCCTAAAATAAATGGAATCGTTGCACTAGACTTCTCTTCACCAGGTTCTCTCTCCCCTTGAAGAGATGGCTGGGAAGACGTGAAATAGGACAATGACTCATCGAAGGTAACGTCCATAGATACAAACCACTTACATGAGGGAGGATGACAGCACTTATACCTTTTTTGTGTGGGTGAATACCCTACAAAGACACACTTCAGTGCACGGGGATCCAATTTGCGTCTAGACTGGGAGTGATTGTGAACAAAGAAAACACACCCGAACACTTTAGGAGGGATAGGAAAAATTGGGGAAGGATTAGTGAGAAGTTCTATAGGTGCTTTCTTCCCAAGAACACGGGTAGGAAGTTGGTTGATGAGATATGCAGCGGTTAAGACGGCTTCCCCCCAATAAGACTTTGGAATGTGCATTGAAAACAACATAGATCTAGCAGACTCCAACAAATGACGATTTTTCCGCTCAGCAACGCCATTCTGTTGCGGAGTATTCGTGCACGATGTTTGGTGGATCATGCCATGTTCAGAAAAGTAGTGAGTAAGACCACCGTAAATGTATTCCCCCCCTTTATCAGAACGAATAATCTTAACAACTGTACTAAATTGGGTACATATCATCTTGTGGAATGTTTTAAAGATAGAAAACACATCACTCTTTTCTTTCATTAAATAAACCCAAGTAGTGCGGGTGTAGTCATCAATAAAAGTAACAAACCATTTATAACCATTCAAAGTAGGGATAGGAGAAGGACCCCAAACATCTGTGTGAATAATAGCAAATGGAATAGTACTTTTATTGAAACTGGAATTAAATGTAGCACGGTGATGTTTTCCAAGTTCACATGCCTCACACGATATCTCGGAAATACATTTATTAGGAACTAAAGATGGGAATAAAAAACGAAGTAAGTAGAAAGAAGGATGTCCTAATCTCTGGTGCCACAGCCATGTCTCTGAGAGAAGATTCACCCTCTGTGTCGTATGAGCAACTTGAGTGTACTCTCCATTTGATACTCCACCAGGCAACAGATAATAAAGCCATTCTCCTCCCTACCACTGCCAATCTCCTTCTTCGTGGATAGGTCCTGAAAGACACAATGAGATGAAAAGAAAGTCACTACAATTTAAATCACGAGGAATTCGACTAATTGAAAGAAGATTAGTTGAAAAATTAGGCACATGAAGAACAGAGGATAAAGCAAATGAATTTGAAATATTAATAACCCTGTCGCGCTCGCCCCGAAGGTGGGGGGCGGTCCCCTCGTGGGTCGCGACAGTTACGTCGAGATGCGTGAAAGTAGGTGAGGTGTATGAAAAGTGGGAGTAGGGCCAAGTAAGAGTTCAGAGTCGCCACCTAACATTTATTCAGGAGTTAGGATCCCTGCAAAGACAATCGACATGATCATCTTTGACTTTTGAAAAACGTTTTGGAACAGTAAGGCCCCTTAAAAGTGTGACTCGAATAGTCATGTGAAACCAGAGTTCTTGAAGTGGGTTCGGGGACTCGATTATGCCGAGGGAAGGTGTTAGGCACCCTCGAGCATCCGTGACACACAGTTGCCAATTTTAGTGATTTTCATAGTAACGGGGCGTAAGTACGAAGTAATAGAGTATAGATACAAGAATTAGATTCGAGTATCTGTGACACGCGGTCGCCGATTTACACATCTCGACACGAAATAGTTTTGAAAGTATGTATACGTATCTCGCCACGAGATAGTTTGAAATTATGTATACGTATCTCGCCACGAGATAGTTTGAAAGTATGTATACGTCTCGACTTGAGAGAGTTTGAAAGTATGTACGTATCTCGACACGAGATAGTTTGAAAGAAAATAGTTATGGCCGCACCCGAGTAAGGGTTGCATACGTATCTCGACTCGAGAATCGGGCCGTACGTAGTTCTGTGCTGTGTATATGTATGGGTGATTGGTCGATCTAAACCGTGAGTGTATAACATAATGTTTGAGTAAAGTCGGTGTAGCTAGGTTTTGACCTGTACGGTGTAGTCCTAGACTTTAAACTTGAGAAAGTAATGAGTTGTGAGAAAGTGTTTTGAGTAAAAGACGGAGTAGATCAACCGTGCGATGCGTATTTTCTATTTTTTTTGTTTATATGATTTTTTTGTCATTTTGTTTTATGTTTTGGAAATAAGGGTCGGTGCCCATGTGAGTGAGAAAGTGTTTTGAAAGTAAGGGTTAGTGCCCATGTAAGTGAGAAAGTGTTTTGAAAGTCTAGATATTTTGATTAGGACTCCAGCTTCTTTTTTCTCGATTAGCGTGCCCGATGGGCCCCCTCTATGATAGTTATTTCTTTTTTTGGCAAGTCAAAATGGGGTGTCTACAAACCCCTTTACCAGAAACCGAGAAAAAATTGCCATTGGCAGTTTTAACTTTATCCTTCCTTGAACAAGGAGTATAAGTTGAAAAAATAGTAGAAAGACCAGTCATATGGTCGGATGCTCCAGAATCAATGATCCATGGCTGGCGAGAATCAACACTTACATTATTGGAAAAATTAGCAGAATTACCTTTATGGGCAAAGGAGGTAGAGGCACTAGTGGAGGTGTCCAACTGAGCCATAATCCGCCTCAGAGTCTCAATGTCAGTGGTACTAATACTCCCAGGCATGGAGGAAGGTGCAGTAACCGGTAACTCCTCATGATATGTAGAAATCAGACCCAGTAGTCAAATGAGCACGTGGGCCACTACCCCGGCCACCACGACCACCACTGCGGCCCCCACCGCCTCCCTTAGACATGGGTGGACGACCATGAAGCTTCCAACACGTCTCTCTAGTGTGTCTAGGACGATTGCAAAAATCACACCACAACTTGTCTTTATCGTCACTGACCTCATTGCTAAAATCTTTGCGTGGAGTAGTAATCTTGCCACCTCTCTGGCTAGAGGAAATAAGAGCGGACCTGTCAGTAGATGCTGGAGGAAGCATGACAGAGCGGTGGCTTTCTTCGTTTTGAACGTAGGCAAAAGCTTCCCTAAGTGATGGCAACGGTTCCATTCCAAGTATTCTGCTTCGCACTGGGTCAAACTCAGGATTAAGACCAGCCAGAAATTTAAAGATCCTCTCACTTTCAATATATGATCTGAAGCTAGCAGCATCAGTCGGACACACAGGATGATGAGTTATTAGATGATCCACTCTCTTCCAAAGAGAACTCAATGCAGTAAAATATTGCAAGGTGGTGCAATCGCCCTGTACCTCGACTTCAATTGTGCATCGCAACTCATAAACCTGGGCAACATTTCCCTTCCGAGAATACGTCTCAGCTAGAGTATCCCATATATCTTGGGCTGTTTCCATGCCAAAAAAACCATCAGCGATCTCAGGCTCCATGGAGTGAGTGAGCCAACTCATGACCAAAAAATTATCAACTTCCCACTTGCTGTAAGTGGGATCTTCAAGACTAGGTGCCTTGATTACGCCATTCACATATCCAAACTTCGATCTACTTTTAAGCCAAAACGTGGCAGACTGTGACCAAGACAAATAATTGTCACCGTTCAATAATACGGTCGTGATCTTGGAGCCGGGGTTCTTGGTAATGGGCAATCTGTCATTACCTGCAGGAGAACTGGTATTGCCGGGAGTCTTCTGAGCTAGTTCTTCCTTCGACATATTGAGAAGGAATCTGAGGACTGAAGTGGTGATGAAATCAAGGCGCACCTAGTAACCACAAGCACTAATGGTGCAATTGTCCGATTTATGGACACATCATTTGGTCCAAATTAGGACCGAAGAAACAAAAAATTGAGAGAAGTTGTGATCAGTCCAGTAAAAAATTATGAATAGATGATCTAGGGTTGAAAACTAGGATTGAAAAAGTAATCTTAGAGGATGTGGTCAATCCAGGGTTTAGGCGTGATGAAGAAGGGTTAGAGAGAGGTGCGACTGGTTCAAATAAGAGCCAGGGTGGTTGTCGCAGCCCTTGGGGTGGTTGCTGAAGGTGTTGGAGGAGGTGAGGGGTCAGGCGAAGGTGTGGGAGTGTGTGGGTTTACTGCTGTTTGCTATATTTGTTGTTCGGGCGTGCCAGAGCCTTGTGAGGTAGACCCAAACTTAAAACACAAAATTTCCTAAGTCACTTGTGTGAGTGATACACAAGGTTTGGAAATCTGACTTCTATCAAAACGATTGTGATGGCCAAGTAGGAAAGTACCCTCAGCCTAAGGTCCCTAGACAGTACTGAAGCGCACAAGTCTAGCAAGTGATGAAACGTAGAAAAGAAGGAATTAAATAAAAGCATGTTTTATTTAATTGGAAGTAGAAAATATTACAAGACATGTAATATAAAAAAGCTATGAAAGCCTAAGAAAACAAAAAAGAATGCTAAGAATGCATTGGGATGCTGTTTGGATGCTTTTTTGAATGCGGTATTCGAGAGTGACGCTGAGTGTCTTTGCAGCTTGGCCAGCCTGTTGTATTTATAGCGGCCATGGAGGTCTTCTAGATAAGGTAGGAAATCTGATGAATCATTATCTGGTAAAAAAATACCAGATTTATCTCCATAAACTGATAAAAGCTGCTATATATCTTCGAATATATATATATATCTGTATATAAATATCTTGAATCTGATATTTATACTGGCTTGATTCGGCTTCCTTCCCATGCAAGTAAAAAGATACACCTCTCTAATAAACTAATATTATCTTTTCATAATAGATAAATATCATATCGAGATATTCCATATTCTGATAATGTTTCCAAACCTCGATAGACTTGGAAAGGAATTAAGTACCTTATCAAGATATGGTAACATTAATCAACCATATAATGACAATATCATCTAAAGATATTTTAGGGATGATATACTTCTATTCGTGGCCTACCATATCACTTTCCAAAAGTGATAAGATCAAATATGGAATGGCCAACCAAAGTAGTGGTCCGATGGAAATGAAACATAAGTCCGTTGGCATTGAATTGAACTAATACATGATATCCACCGATTTGCATTGAGTGTCATGCCTGAAATGCTTTGACCACATGGTTGAATATGATTATATGACCAAACGATGGCAGATTAATAATGGGCCTTAAATGGAAGCCCATTTGGACATGTAAACGGCCTGCCCTAGAGTCAAATGGTATACTGAAGTTGAACTTGACAACCCGTAGCAGCGGACCAAATCAGCCTGATGACAAAGCCGAGGCTGCCCGTTGACATCACATGCAGCCCGATTGAAGCAGATTTGATATTGAAGCTTTACACCCTTGCTAAACAGCCACCCTCGGGCCCACCAAATTACCCATGCCTTCTCAGTCGGATACACACTTGTAATCGGGCTATAATCCTATACATTGGTCAGTCTGATCATATGGTGGCAAGTCCGAGCGAGCAAGGGTGCTAGCCCGATGGTGATATAATACAGCCATATTGAAGCAGGGCCCACCTTTTGTAGTGGCCCAATGAGATGGTGATCAGCCCGACTGTAGTAAAGCCCGATCAACTTTTGAGGCAACCACTTAGCCATTAATTTTGCTTAATTTTGCCATCGGTCTAATGAGTCCGATTAAAATATTCCAATCGGCCTCTACCAACTTTGATTTAAAAAATGTATTTTTTAGGTGCAAACAACTGCGCAAGGTCTGGGGGTGTGTGTGTGTGTTTGCGGTGAAGGTGTAGGTGTGGGTGTGGGTTGCCGGCGAAGGTGTGGGTGGTATAGATGATGTGGCGCAAGGTCTGGTTGGTGGTGGTGATGTTGATCTTGCACCCCTAGGGTTGGGGTGGCTCTGATACCATGTTGGATTTCTGGAAAAGCTTAGAGAGCAAAAAACAGCTCTCCTAAATTTATTAATACAGTATGATTGGAGTAATTACAATACTGACCCAACACAAAGTTAAGATATAAGAGATAAACTAAGTCCCATAAAAAATAACATCTCTCAACAATAGACACAGACTTAAAAGACGGAAAAACTAGCTTTAAGGACTGCAACGACGGATGACCCAGACGACAATGCCATTGATGCGGTGAGACAGCTGCCTATAAAGCCACCGGTTTATTAGTTGAGGGATGTTGTTCAAGGCAGTAAAGACCATTCCGCTCATGACCTCCACCAGTCATCTTCTTCGAGCTGAGATCCTGAAATACACAACAATTAGGATAAAAGGTTACAGAACAATTAAGTGATTTAGTAAGTTAATTGATTGACAAGAGATTAAAAGGAAATTGAGGAATATAACTGACAGAAGACAAAGTAAGAGAAGAGGTCGGAGAGACAGAACTGCTCCCAACAATGGGACAAGACCGACCGTCAGCAAGAACAACTGAGGACTTAGCAAGTGAACGAGTTAACTTTGAAAAATTATCAGACTTACCAGTCATATGGGCAGACGCTCCTGAGTCGATAACCCACGGGGAAGGAGTAGAAGAAGAGAAGCATGCAATGTTACCTGAATGAGCAAAGCCAGCGGAATCAGACACGGATAGCTGCTGTTGTTGCTGGACTAAGGCATTATACTCCTCCCGAGATAGTGATAGATTCATTAGAAGATATAACTGCTTGTGGAATAGGAGCACTAACTTCCTGGTGAGGAGGAGAGGGATTATCAGATGTGAACAAAGCTGGATTAGACGGATTCTCCCATGGCTTACCATGTAGATCATAACATTGATCAACTGTGTGATTGTCACCCCCACAGTGGGTACAATAAAGAGAGCCAGTTCTCCCACGTCCTCTACCAAAACCACGACCACGACCGGGAGGACCACCTCGTCCTCGATTACTATTAAAATCTGACTGGTAATTACCGAAACCACGACCCGCACGACCTCGATGACTATGAAAATTGCCACGACCACGAAAGGTCCCTTGATTACCTGAATATGTGACAAGTGCAGAATTATCTTTTGCAGGCGGCTCAGAAGCAGTGGAAGGCTCAGTAGTCATACGAAGAATGCGAGAATACACATTACTCAATGAATGTATGCTACCATCACCTACTAGTATTTGTGACTTGACGTGTTGAAGGTTAGGATGTAACCCAGCAAGGAATTTAGAGACATAAAATTCCTCACGTTGTTTCTTCATAACTTCGACATCATTCGTAACCGGATGATACTGTGTTAACTCATCCATTAAACCCCTGAATGTACTGTAGTATTCACTAATCGACTTCTCATTCTGCTGAAGAAGAAACAAATTCTGATAAACATCATAGACCCGAGAAACATTGTTGTCCATGGAAAACATCTCGTGAATAGACTCCCAAATCTCCTTGGCCGAAGACAAAAACATGACATTTGATGAAATAGTCGGTTCCATACTATTCCACAACCAAGACATAACAGTATAATTTTCAGAAACCCAATCATCATAACCTTTATCATCCTACAAGGGAGGTCCAGACAAAATGTATTTGAGCTTCTTTCTAGCACTTATAGTAACTTTCATAGCTTGAGCCCACAACAAGTAGTTGGATCCATTTAATTTGGTCGTGATAATTTGAGTACTTACAATATCATGGACATTCTTGATGGAACCGAAATCAGCCATACTGAAACCAACGATCGAATGGGAGTCTTAAACCAACACACTAACACAAACGGAGAAGCACATTCACAAAGAACACATACCAGACTTTAATCAATGAGGCCCATGGAGGACCGAAAAAGTATGAAGAAGAAAACACCAATCAAAACTGCATGTTGAAGGCAGACTATGTGAATCTGTACCAAGAGGGCACGATTAGGGTTGAGATATGAAGGAAAAGGGCTCAGCTAGCTGTCCAGGGTGTAGCGCAGATGAAGAGGGTGTTGAGAAGGAGCTGCGATGGCCAGGGAAGGTGATGGGGGTTGCGGCGCAGGCCAAGGAGGGGCTGGGGGTTACGGCGCTGGCCAGGGAGGGGCTGGGGGTTGCGGCACAGGTCAGGGAGGGGCTGGGAGGTCCGGCGATGGTGAGGGAGGGGCTGGGTTGTTCGGCAATGGTGAGGGAGGGGCTGGGTTAGGACTTGGTTAGGGTTTGATGGTGGATCTCCATGGTGGCTCTGATACCATGTTAACAAAGAGAAAATAGAGAGAATGAAGGCTTAACCCTCTAGGTTAGCCAACATATGTATATGTATTATTAATGAGAAAACTATTAACAATTACAAAGATTCCCTTATACTTTAACAAACCTGATTTCTCCAAACTGGATACCATGTAACTCCCACCATTTATCCACTGTATGGCTCTGTAGACTGCAATTTGTATATTGCCTTTGTTTATTAATTCCACGTCGACTTACGAGAGCAACATGTGATGTAGAGGGCACTGTAGTGGAGTTCATGGAATGCTTGGACCATCAAAAGTCAAAGCAAAATAGATTATTTTGCAAATATACTGCTTCCAGAGTTGCTCTTGCTGGTATTTGCAACATTACTAGTGTATGGGGTTGGTTTGCTCGTAGCCACCTCATGAAAGGGTTTTGAGTGGAATAATGAAAGTGTTTTGGTGTTCTGGGAGGAAGTGGCGTGTTGGTCACAAATCTGTGGCCTTGCCTCTGAGTACGGTGCTTTTCTGCCAAATTAAGTTGTTTAGGGAATCAGTTTTACTTGACATGTTCCCTTTAGTTGCCAGATTTCATCTTGAATTCAGAACCTTCATTACTTTTATTTTTTCCTAATTTTCTAGGCTATTTTAAGGAAATTAGTTTCCAGAATTCTATTTCCTTTGCAGAGTTCAAATAGGTTGAGTCTTTCTTGTTTACACTATAAAATTGTAAGCCCTTGCAAGGCACTTTTCAAATTAGTATCAATAAAACTTGGGGAGTTTCTCGATCCTTGTGATTCAAGGATTCTTTCTTGTAATCTCAAGAATTCGTCCCTCGTACGATAGCTAGGCACTAGCGCTTCCAACAAAATCACCTTTACCACGAATATTAAAAGAAGAATCCCATTTTACTCCTTGATTCTTGAAAATGTGTAATGACTCCTCGAATATTAAAAGAAGAATCCCATTTTACTCCTTGATTTTTCATCCTTCTTAAAAGCATATTAAAATCGGAACGGGGTTCCGAATGTCCTAACTCACCCTCAGCAAAAGGACGAAGCAAAGATATGGGAGACGAACCCACTACTTTTACATAACCCTTGTCATTAATCTCACAACATTTCCGAGTCCCCTCATAGACTAAGCTCTTCGAATCAACTACGGGAATATAAGGGTCCAATTCAGCAGCCGTTAAACTACTAAGTATTGAAGGATGCCTGGCGAGTTTTGGTCTTGATCGGTCCAAAACATCATAGTTAGCACGACGAAGAGATTCGGTTTTAGCGGAGGTGCCCATAATTGGAAGCCTACAAAAATAAAATAAATAAATAAAAGAAAAAGGGGGGGTCAGTTGTGTCATGCCATAAAAAAAAAAAGAGTGAAGTCCGAAAACCCGCGAAAAGACGCAGGCCTCCTAGAGAAGACGAAACGTCCAAGAGGGGTAATTTCGGACTACCCCAAAAAAAAAAAGAAAAAAAGAAAGTGAAGTCTGAAATCCCACGAAAGGACACAGGCCTCCTAGAGGAAACGAAACGTCCAAGAAGGGTAATTTCAGACTGCAAAAAAAAAAAAGTGTGAAGTCTGAAAACCCACGAAAGGACGCAGGCCTCCTAGAGGAGACGAAACGTCCTAGAGGGGCAATTTTAGACTGCACATAAAAAAAAAAGTGTGAAGTCCGAAAACCCGCGAAAAGACGCAGGCCTCCTAGAGGAGACAAAACGTCCAAGAGGGGTAATTTCGGACTACCAAAAAAAAAAAAAAAAAAAAAAAAAAAAAAGGAAAAGAGTGAAGTCTGAAATCCCACGAAAGGACACAGGCCTCCTAGAGGAGACGAAACATCCAAGAGGGGTAATTTTAGACTGCACATAAAAAAAAAAAAAAGAGGAGTGAAGTCCGAAAACCCACGAAAGGACGCAGGCCTTCTAGAGGACACGAAACGTCCTAGAGGGGCAATTTTAGACTGCACATAAAAAAAAAAAAAAAAAAAAAAAAAAAAAGTGAAGTCCGAAAACACGCGAAAAGACGCAGGCCTCCTAGAGAAGACGAAACGTCCAAGAGGGGTAATTACGGACTACCAAAAAAAAAAAAAAAAAAAAGGTGAACTCTGAAATCCCACGAAAGGACATAGGCTTCCTAGAGGAGACGAAACATCCAAGAGGGGTAATTTTAGACTGCACATAAAAAAAAAAAAAGAAAAAAAAAACGGAAGTGAAGTCTGAAAACCCACGAAAAGACGCAGGCCTCCTAAAGGAGACGAAACGTCCAAGAGGGGCAAAAGAGACGAATTAATAAAAAATTTTTGGCATAACCTGTAGCGCAAAGAAGATGTAGCCGCAAAAGATTCCCGATGCTCAAGCAAAGTTTCTGCAAAAAAAAAAAAAATAATAAAAAAAAAATAAAAAAATAAAAAAATAATAATAATAATAAATAAATTAATTAAAATCGTTAGTAGCCTGTTGGAAATAATTCAAGCCTGGGACAAGTGCCATCTAGATTGTTGGGGCTTATAAAAAAGAATGAAACTTAAATTACTGCAAGAAATCATGGAACACATATATCAATGTGTATTCGTGTGGAGTTCAAAAAAAAAAAAATTCATTGCGAAGACGGTGATCCAAGCAAGTGTAAAATAAAGAATCTGGCTTGCAAAATTAGTGGGGTCCATCCTACACACCCAAAAAAAAAAAAAAAAAAAAAAAAAAAAAAAAACTGGTGTTTCGCTGCACACATGTCCAAAAAAAAAAAAAAAAAACAAACTGCTTTCGTTTTGGTAGTAGGTTCAAGCCGTTTAAGAAGGAATTTTAAAGTGCATCCATTGTTATGTCATATGGTGGGGTAACACACACAAAAATATATATATATATATATAGAAGGAGGGTATATTTTTGCCAAGCATGTATTTAAACATGCAATAAAATACCCAACAGTGTTATGCAATACAACACTTAGGTAAGTAAATTAAGAATACGAGTACCTTACCTTTTGAAGACTGACAGTCTGACCTGCTTTTGGCTCAAATCTTGGGGAAGAATGTAAAGATTGGTATTCTACGTTTTTTTTATTGTCTCCATATATATAGAGAAACAGGAGGCAAAAATCCTAGTACGACTAGGGCAATTAGAATCTCAATCAAATACTGTATTATTTTTTGTCTTGGAGAGTGATTCAAACTCTAGTCTAGAGTGTGCTCATAAGTGTGGGGCCCTTTCTGAAATATACAGAATTCACTTGTCCCAGCAAATAAAAAGTAGTAGGATACTAGGAGTCTATGGGACTTATGCTTGTGATGATTGATGGGACCCATTTTGAACTATGAGATGTGAGAAATCTCAAGTTCAAACGTAAAAAAAAAGGCCTTGTGTATCACATTCATACATATAATGATATACATATGTGCATATATATGTGTACTACATATGGTAGAAGAAGGGATTTACCTTAATGTATGTGCGAAGCCACTTTTGCTGGGACAAATAAATCTGCTCAATCCTGAAGCTCGTCTCAGATTTAAAAAAAAAAAAAAAAAAAGGTAACATGCGCATGCATAGTGCTACGGGTCACAAAAAAAAAAGAGATATACGTATGTGTGCCAAATTATCGTGATATGTGCAACCCAAAAATAGATGAGCTTGCACAAATCACGAGGGGCATTTGATGGCACATAAATTTCAACCCAAATTTAAGCTCAACCCAAATTTAAGTCCAAAGAAAGGTTCATGCTAGTAAAGTTGGCCCAATTAGGTCAATTGGCTAAAATTCAAATGAAGATTAAGCTCAACTTGGCCCAATAAAATCAATTGGCCCAATAAGATTAGATGGCCCAATAAGAACCCACCCACAAAATTGTTTCAAAACCCAAACAGTAGTCATTATACCCCAAATATGACTCACGTATCTTTACAATATATGTGAGATACAAAGTTCGAATCTCAAAGCGAAGTTGGAATTACGGATGAGGTGTCAATGTTCGAATTTCAAGTAAAGATTTGAAATATCATTTGGAATCCTTGAAAATGAGACACGTGTCATCTCACATAGAGATGATACAAGGGGATTTCAAGTCAAATATGATATATCAACATTCGAATCTTGAATGATATTTGTAACGTCAGATATACGTGTCATCTCAAATAGAGATGATACAAACAAAATGAAGGTCATACCAAGTCAAAGATGATATCCTAAATTCGAATGTTGGATATAAGAAGAAGATATGTACCATCTTACACAGAGATGGTACAAAACAAAAAAAGAGACGTCTGTGATCATCAAGGGAGGGTGATATATATCAATATTCGAATATCTCTTTCAAAAGATACGTATTATCCTAAAGATACAAATGTTTCTAACGTCAGTTGAAAGATTCAAAAGATGCGTATTATCTCTTTCAAATTTCAAAGAGGTATGATATTATCTTATGACAGCCTCTATAAATAAAGGGCTGAAGCATCAAAGAAGGGGGGAGATAAAAAAACAGAGATAGAAAAAAAACAGAGAGATCAAGAGATAGAGATCGACAGAACAAAACAAAGGGTTAAAAAACTAAGAGTTCAGAGAAATACAAAAGAGAACAGATGTACAAAGCTACAGAAGCTAGAGAGAGAAACACCTCTTTAGAAGAAGTAGAAGAAGCAGAAGAACAGAAGAAGAAGACATCAATACAAGACTCCCGAAGTATCAAACACAATGGAGTTCATCAGGTAAAGGGTTCCAAACTCTTTGGTAAAAAAAGGGATGTATTCGAATATAATGTATTCTAGCTATGTAGAAACAGACCAAAATCCGTTCTTTCAATCAATAAAAAATTCCTTCTTGTTTGCCATCCGTTGTTTCTTTTTGTTTATTTTGTTTTCTTTTTATTGCTAATCGGAGGTAAAAAATAATTAACGATCTGCCTAATGGCAGTTCGGAGACAGGGACACCACAAATCAAACAATGAACACTGTCGCTCAAGCGGCAGTGGTAATTTGTTAAACACAGATTTTTGAATCCTACAAAACAAACACAACTCAGCGGGACGACGAAAATTTGTGTCAACAGGGAGCCTGAAGAAGAAGAGGAAATTGAAATTGAGAGGCAA
Organism: Hydrangea macrophylla; assembly: GCA_033977485.1. Taxonomy (NCBI): domain Eukaryota; kingdom Viridiplantae; phylum Streptophyta; class Magnoliopsida; order Cornales; family Hydrangeaceae; genus Hydrangea; species Hydrangea macrophylla. The sequence continues at coordinate 1,511,522 of CM066990.1, read as the reverse complement.
ATGGAGAATGCGTTGAGAGTTTATTCCGGGGGGACGTGGAGTAAAAGAAAAATCAGAAAGACTCTAGAAGTTAGTACTACTCCTGCCCCTCCACTGCCACTGCTTGCCTCTCTAAGTGATGAAGATTCAGGTAATTCCTCTGATGCATCCCTTCTTGACTTAGATGAGTTAGATGTTCCTATTGCTGTTCGAAAGTGTGTTCGATCTTGTACTCAACACCCTATATCTAACTTTGTGTCTTATTCTCATCTTTCCCCTTCCTATAAAGCCTTCCTTTCAAAAATATCCTATGTTAGTGTTCCTAACCATGTACAGGAAGCTCTTGTTGATCCTAAGTGGAAACATGCCATGATCAAGGAGATGAAAGCTCTTCGAAAGATTGGCACTTGGGAGTTGACCGTGTTACCTAAAGGAAAGAAGATTGTGGGGTGCAAGTGGGTGTACACTATGAAGCATTGGGCTGATGGTTCTATTGAGAGGTATAAGGCTCGGTTGGTGGCAGAAGGGTTCACTCAGACCTACGGGGTGGATTATGAGGAAACCTTTGCTCCTGTCGCAAAGATGAACTCAATTAGAATCCTTCTTTCGTTAGCAGCTAACTAGGATTGGCCACTCCACCAGTTTGATGTAAAGAATGCCTTCTTGCATGGTGATTTATAAGAAGAGGTTTACATGGATCTTCCTCCAGGGTTCGAGGACTCCAAGACAAATGGGAAAGTATGTAGGCTTAGAAAATCCTTTTATGGCCTCAAACAGTCCCCTAGAGCCTGGTTTGAGAGATTTACACAGGCCATGCTTCGGTTTGGGTACAGACAGAGTCATGCGGATCACACCTTGTTCATCAAACACTCATCGCAGGGTAAGACCACTGCTCTTATTGTCTATGTTGATGTTGTGTTGACAGGAGATGACCTGGAGGAAATGGAGAGGTTGAAGAAGCAGTTAGGCACCGAGTTTGAGATTAAGGACTTGGGTGCCTTGAAGTTCTTTCTTGGGATCGAACTTGCTCGGTCTAAGCATGGGATTTTTATTTCCCAAAGGAAGTATGTTCATGACTTGTTAAAGAATTGTGATACTCATATGGAACAAAATCAGAAACTTGGTGTTGATAATAGTTGGGAATTAGTGGACAGGGGGAGTTATCAGAGACTCATTGGTAAGCTCATTTATCTGTCTCATACTCGCCCAGATATTACTTTTGCAGTGAGTGTTGTCAGTCAGTTCATGCATTCCCCACAAGAGTCGCATCAAGATGCTGTTTTTCGGATTCTGCGGTATTTGAAGTCTGCCCCTGGAAAAGGCTTGCACTTTGCGAGACATGACCACGTAAGGGTTAAAGCTTACACTGATGCAGATTGGGCTAGTTCTATTACAGATAGGAGGTCCACTTCTGGGTGCTGCACGTTCGTAAGAGGTAATCTAGTTACTTGGAGGAGTAAGTAGCAGAATGTAGTAGCCAGGTCTAGTGCTGAAGTTGAATTTAGGGCTATGGCCCAAGGAATTTGTGAGTTATTGTGGATCAAGTCTTTACTGAAGGACTTGAAGATTGAACTGATAGATTCTATAAAGCTCTATTGTGATAACAAAACAGCCATCAGTATAGCTCATAACCCTGTTCAACATGATAGAACAATGCATGTGGAGATTGATCGCCACTTCATCAAAGAAAATATTAGTAGTGGTACTATTTGTGTTCCCTTTGTGAAGTCTTGTGATCAAGTTGCTGACGTTCTCACTAAAGCCGTTGGAAGTCGTTTGTTTCATACTATCCTGGGGCAAGCTGGGAATGAGAGATATTTTTTGTACCAGCTTGAGGGGGAGTGTTAGAGTTAGTTAGTTGTTTGTTCTTCTTGTTATTTCTTATTTTGTTATTAGTTCAGGGACCTATTTGTAATATTTCTTTTCTTCTCCTTTTGTGGTTAATATAAAAGGCTCTAACTTATGTTAGAGTTCTAGGCTTTACCAAATAACAATCTAACAAACTTTGTCTTGACCTGAATGAGGAGTATAAATAGAAAACAAATCGGAAGAGCTAGACATATGGTCTGAAGCTCTAGAGTCAATAATCCAAGGAAAAGACAAATGAGATAAGCATGCTCGGGTAGAAGCAACCAAGTTACATGTCTGGGCAAATGAAGAGGAAGCACCTGTAGGAGTAGCCGCAGAAGAACGACAAGCCATTAAGGCCTCTTCCAACTCGGAAGTAGTCAACATAGTAGGAGAAGCTAGGGGATCTGGAACCGGAGCTGGAGAATCAACAGTGACAGTGTGATTAGCATGGGAACGACGACCACTAAACCGACCCCTACGACCTCCACGACTGCCTGGTGGATAGCCATGAAGCTTATAGCATGTCTCTCTAGTGTGAAACTTGGTATTGCAATAATCACAGAACTGCTTAGACTTATCCGATGAACTGGAGACACTAGAGATATCACGAGTACGGTGTCCATCCTCCTGAGGAGCTGAAATGAGAGCAGATCTCTCCGCAGAGACAGGCCGAAGCATAGCAGAATGACGGCTTTCCTCGTTCTGTACATAGGCAAAGGCCTCCTGAAGAGAAGGCAAAGACTCTATTCCCAATACACGGCTGCAAACAGGATCCAAATCAGAGTGGAGACCTTCAAGTACAGAATCCGTAATGCAAACAGGTTTATAATCCACTAGATGGTCCAAATGCTTCCAACAAGTGGAAAGAGCTGTGTAGTACTGAAGAACACTCTGCTCTCCTTGCTCTGAGCGTCCAATCAAACGGCGGAGCTCAAAAATTTGAGCCGAATTTCCCTTTCGGGAGTAAATGTTAGCCATGGTCTCCCAAATATCTTGGGTAGTTACCATGTCTAGAAAACCCTCAGCAATCTCAGGAACCATAGAGTGGCAAAGCCACGTCATGACAGTGGAGTTCTCTATCTCCCGCTTGTCATACAAAGAATCCTCAGTTGGCGGTGCTTTAATCTTGCCATTCATATACCCCATCTTGCCTCTGCCCTTCAAGGACATAATCATAGATCCGGACCATGCTAGGCTGTTCTGGCCATTGAATAAAGAGGTAGTAAGTTTCACGTTCGGTCTATCAGTAGGAGGCACAATATCACTCCGTACAACTTGTGTATTCTTCAAAAAAAAAAAAAAAATTACCACAACAATGACAACCACCAGAGGGACTAGGCAATGGATCAACAGTAGTGCAGCACTCATAAAGCAATCACCATGGAGGATGCAAAAAACAGCCTAGTTGGTCAAAGGGCCATGAAAGACCCAAAAAAAAACTGGAGAAAGCTGAAACTCCAATCAAAATAGCTGACCCGTGGCGAATAGAAGATGCAGCGGAGAGATCTAAATGAAGTATAGAGCCTGCGGCTGGTCTACCAGACCATATAAGTCTATCAGCGTACGCAGGAGGGTGAGTGGGAGGCTGTCGCTGGGGCTGGTAGGGTGTGAGAGGTTGTCGCAGGGGCTGGTAGGGTTAGCCGAGAGCCAAGATGGTTGGCTAGGGGTCTGGAAGCCCTGGTGGGCTGCGGTTATGGTTTGGGAAGTGGGTAATGTTGGCGGCTGTTGATGGTGGTGGTTGGTTGTGGCGGATGGTGGCTGAAACCCTATTAACCAGGCTCTGATACCATGTCAACAATAGGATTATGTCGAACTTAGGGTTGACAAATAGTCGCACCCCATATATATATATTATTCAATAAAAGAGAGAAATAATAATTACATTAAAGCCCTTCTGCAACAGTAAAATAAAACTAAACTCATTTAACTAACAAAATCATACATCCGTGTTAGGTTGCTGGAGTAAAGAAGATGAAGATAGTCCCAAATTGCCTGACAAGAGGCTAAGTGATTACATAGATCAGCAACCTCAGGCTCCATAGAGATCCATAAAAGGGTTACGAGTTGAGCATCCAACCGTTTCCATGCCAGAATAGCCTGTTCATCAGTGGTGGGAGGAGACCCAGTAAGATGTGCATCATGGCCTAAACTAGTAAGAGACATGGTAATAGCATTGGTACATTAAAGAAAGTTGTTGCCATTCAACTTACGATTGGTGAGTTGGGTGATAGATTTAGACTCCATGATCGAAGGAGAACCCAAGATGAACAATATATAAACTAAATTGGAAGAAAAAAGGCAGATTGGAGCCAAAAAATGGTCAATCTGAACTTAAACAAATCACATATGAAGGAAAAAGGGTCACCGAAGGGTTGCCGGTGGGCGGCGAGAGTGGCCGGAGGATCGCCGGTGGGTGACGAGGGTGGCCGGAGGGTGGCTAGTGTTGGGAGGGCTGCCGGAGGTGGTTGGGTGGCTTGGGGTGCTGCGGCTAGGGTTTTGGAGGCTATTAGCTGCAGCTGTTTTGTCTCCCTCTTGTTTTTTTTTTTGATGGATGAACAGGGAAATAAAGGGAAAAGAAAAGAAAAATCTCAAGAGAGATTAATTACCCGAACTTCTTGATCACGAAGAAGGAAGAAGGGAAAAAAAAGAGCAATCCCAAATTCGGGAGGCTCTGATACCATGTAAAGATCAGAGTGATGGGAATATCTTGTATTCAACATAATAAGAAACAAAGAGTACAAGCCTTTATATAGGCTAAGACCAACCTATGTTACTCCCTATCTAACCGATGTGGGACAACCCACATATATATATATATATATATGTATGTATGTATATATATTACTTTACAATATAGAACACATATTTACTCTCTAACAAAACGAAAGAAGGATAGAGATGAAGATGGAAGCATGTTAGAGTGAGAGTTATTTGTTATAAAGGTGAAGGAGTATGGGGTTCCATCTGCACCTATCCCATGTCTTCCCTCTATGCGAGACACCTCCTCCAACTTGAAACCGGAAGCAAGTAAGACTCGCTTTTTTGAAGAAGCAAAAATTGTATTAGAGTATCTCCAATGGTGTTATTGGTAGGGTAAGTTAAGTTATGCTTTAGGAAAAAAACAGCCCCCACGGTGTTATTGGTAGGGCAACTTAGGTAGTTGTATTGTATAGGAACCTAACTTTACCATTACCCTATAGACCAACCGGCAAAGGCAATGCCGTTTGGTTACAGCCGGCAAACCTTTGCTGTTTAGAATTTTTTTTATGCCAATCCCCCGGCAAAGAGGCTGGGAATTGTTCTACATTTTTTTTTTAGGCGAAGAAGTGATTAAAAAAAATTGGGTCAAATGGCGTTGTTTCAGCTGGCCCACCCTAGCTGGCATTCCCTCTGCCGGTTAGCTTATTACACTATGAATTTGTTGTTTGGTATAATAACTTAAGTTGGTTTTACCCTATAGCATCATACACTATTGCATATGCTCTTAGAATGTATTCTGTAAATAAGTTGAAAATGAAGATGATAATGTAATTACAATTCACACGAATGCATTTTGCTTGTCATTCCAAACGGACCCTAACTAGTTATAAACTACTTCCAACTTCTGGAAAACCACCATTGGGTTACATGTACTACCTACCTATCTTATCCAGAATTTCTCTTGTCTTCTCTTCAGATGTGACATGCTCTTATTCCAGTAGACTTGAATGCTGCCAACTTGAGTATGGATTCACTGTTAAATGTAGAATTAGTTGGTATGATTGTCACTGCTGAATCTGTTCATCGTTATTCTTTCTGCAGAGACCTATTGACGGTTCCACTGGTAGAAATCAAGACTTGAGAAGCTTTCAACTGATAATGGAGTACATAAAAGCATTTCCTGTAAGTTTCTCGACGTGCTTCCCTCGTTCTTTATTGCATTAATCTACCACCTTTCATAGTTCAAAATTCACACTATGCTTGCTATATGCTAGATATGTTGATTTTCTAAATAATCAAACTTATATTAATCACAATATGAAGAGACTTTATATAGGCTTTACATCCATCTGATTAAGGTATAAATATAAAATACAATAAAATCTTTCCTAATATTAATATTATCATATCTTTCCTAATATTATTAAATCTCCCCAAATCTATCCCAATCACATCTTATCACTTCATCTTCAAATTATATCTTCCCATTTCTTTTCAAATCATATCGTCCCAAACTATATCTCATTCTTCCATATCTTCCAACAAGATGATCATCATCAGTACCGATTTTTTATGTTGCAGTTTTACTTGTTGGAATTAGAGAGTTATTTACGGGATTTTATATGGGTCATGTTGACCATAATTATTATGAGTTTATTCTCTTTAATTTTCTTTTATTTGGTTTCCTTTTATGGTAATTCTCGTAGTCTATATAATCTTATGATTGTAAATAATACAATTAAGGTTAATACCACAAAATCAATTTGGTATCAGAGCCTACCTTCTTCTTGCCCAGCCGCAACACCACCACCACCTCCCCCCAGCTGCAACATCACCACCACCTCCCTGCCCTTGTCGCCACCCCTCCTTGCCCTAGCTGACCACGTTTCATCCCTCCAATCCTAGCCCAGAACCCCCCACAGAGGCAGCGAGCCCTTGTCTCTCTCCTCCAAGTTTTTTCGCAGCCTTTGGCTGCTGTTCCTTGTTCATAGCCTGTTGGGCTGCTGTCTCATCTCTTTGGGGGTGATGTATTATTAGAGCATATGTGTGCTCTTTTTCTTCTGTTTGTTTAGCCGAGTGTCCGGCTGCTTCTTGTTCTTTCGCCGAGTGTCCGGCTGCCCATTGTTTTTAGCCGAGTGTCCGGCTGCCCACTGTTTTGCGGTTGTTTGCTTCTTCTTGTTGTGCTTTCATGGCTACCTCTGGGACAGATAAGGATCCTTCTTCCGTTGTTAAGGCTCCTCGCCCTGATCTCTCTCTTCCCCATACTGGACTGGCCCAACGTGTTACCAGTGTATTGCTCAATGGGAAGAATTTTCATGCTTGGTCTAATTCTTTTCGCCTCTTTCTCCGCGGGAACCGTAAGATTGGGTGGTTACTTAGCAAGGAGAAGCCACCTGCTGAAACTGATCCTAGGTATGACGAATGTTATACCGACAACTGTATCATGTTGGGATGGATGTTCAACTCTATGGATGAGCGTGTTTACAACATGTTTATGTAACACCGCAATGTTTTTGACCTCTGGACTACCCTAAATAAAATGTATGCTCATACTCACAGCGATTCCCACATTTTTGAGCTCTACCAGGATATCTCACATGCTTCCTAGTCCACCTTGGGACTCTTTGTACTGGACTTTTTTGGGTATCTGCAGATGCGTTGGGAGGAGCTCTCTCAGTATGAGCCTATTACTGACTTCCCTAATGGTGGTGTTGTGGAGTCCAGGCGCCTTGACTGCCAGCACCTTGACCGCCGGCATACCTACCAGTTTTTGATGGGACTGAAACCCGAATTTGAGGCTCTTCGCACCCAGATCCTTAATATTGTTCCGTTGCCCTCTTTATTTGAGGCTTTTGCCACTGTGGAAGGTGATGAGCGTCGTCGTCGTATCAGTTCTCCTATCCCGGCTCCTGCCCCCCCTTCTTCTCCGTCTGTGCCTTGATCAGATGGCATTTGCTGCTCCTTCTGGCCCTCATCCCACGGGTTCTCGTTTTTTCTGCAAGCACTGTCATAAGCCCGGCCATACCATTGGTCATTGTTTTGAGCTTCATCCAGAGTTAAAACAACAATTTGCTAGGAGCCGGCCTCCTGTTGGTCGTGGGAAAGGTACTCCTCGTACAGGGGCTGTGGTTGAGGTCACTTCACCTTCACTTGATTTTGGGCAGCTTCAGGCTCAGATTGCTCAGCTGCAGCCTCATTTGGGCCTGGGTTCTTCCTCCTCATCTTTCAGTCCCACGGCTGCCATTGCCACAGGTACACCTACTGATCTTTATGGTAAGTCAGCTCAACTCACCTGGATTCTGGTACTAATAACCATATGACTGGCGAGTCTTCTGTTTTTGTCCCTTCACTTACCTCTATTGATCAGTCTGTATGTATTGCTGATGGCACTTCTGTTCCTGTTCGGAGTCAGGGTGATGCTCAGTTGTCCCCCGATATTACTCTCTCCTCGGTCTATTTTATTCCTAACTTTACATATAATCTTCTTTTAGTCAATCGTCTGGCTAAAGATCATAATTGTGCTGTTGTGTTCTTACCTACGTGTTGCTATTTTCAGGACCTAACTTCGAAGAAGATTTTTGGCAGGGGATATGAGTGTGATGGCCTCTATTACTTTGGTGCTCCCTCGTCTTCCCTGGTGTCCTCGAGCTTGCAAGCTACTGTTTTACCTATTTCTCTTAGTTCTGTCTTACCAGACTCTAATAAATATGTTTTTTCCCTTAAGACTTTAGACTTGTGGCATGCTCGTCTTGGACATGCAAATTTTCAATATTTATGTTGGTTATTCCCTCCTTTAAATAAAGCTTGCAAAGACTTTAAGTTTAAATGTGTGGTTTGTGAATTGTCTAAGCATACTCGTACTTCATATATTCCACGCATGCATAGGGCACCTAGTGCGTTCAATCTTATTCATTCTGATATATGGGGCCCTTCACCTGTTACAGCTTTGTCCCAACATCGTTATTATGTCACATTTATTGATGACTACACTAGGTACACTTGGGTTTATCTTATGAAGAAAAAATCTGAAGTGTTTTCTCACTTTAGAAATTTTCTACAAATGGTTAAAACTCAATTTAAAACTATTGTGTGTAATATACGGTCGGATAATGGTCGAGAATACATCACTGATGAATTTAGGGCTGCCCTTAATAAAGATGGGATACTTCAACAACTTACCTGTCCCTACACTCCTGAACAAAATGGTGTGGCGGAGCATAAGAATCGTCACATCATGGCTGCAGTTCGATGTCTCTTATGTGGTATGCATGTCTCCAAATATTTTGGCATATGGCTGTCCTTACTGTTACCTACCTTATTAACCGTACTCCTAGCCGTGTCCTTAATGGACAGGCACCTTTTCATGTCCTTAAGCCTGATGTTACTCTTTTTTCTATTTTACCACGTGTGTTTGGTTGTACATGCTTTGTTCATAATAGGAGTCCTACTCGCACCAAACTTGATAATAAGGTTGTTCGTTGCATTTTTTTGGGATATTCTTCTATGTCCAAGGGATATCGGTGTTATGATCCTGTCACTCGTCATTCATATCATTTTTTGGATGTGATTTTTTTGGAAGATGTTCCTTTCTTTTCAGGTTCGTCTCCTTCTATGGCAGAGGCACCGGTGGAGGTCGTGGCGGATGATGATTCTATTTTACCGTGTCCGGTTCCTATTCTTGACTCCACCAGTGACTCTCTGCCACCTGTTATCACTAGTGATCCATCTCAAGTATACTCTCGCCGTCCACGCTTTGCTGATCCCCTGCCAACACCTTCTCCAAATTCAGGTATCTCTCCTCCTCCTTTATCTACTACTGCCACTCCTAACCTTGTTCCTCCCCGTTATCCCACTCGTGTTCGTCGCCTCCCTGCTCGTTTTCTTTTGACTGATAGTTATAATCATCCCATTTCCAAGTATGTCTCTTATCAGTGTCTATCGGCGTCTTATTAGTCATTTCTTAGTCAGGTGGATTATGTTCCTATTCCTCGTTCTGTTCATGAGGCTCTCCAGGATCCTTAGTGGGTAGCTGCTATGCAAGCAGAAATGGATGCTCTGCAGTGCAATAAGACGTGGGAACTAGTTGACCTTCCGGCTGGTGAGCGAACAGTTGGTTGTAAATGGGTTTTCAGCCTTAAATTTTTGGCTGATGGGACAGTTGATCGCTATAAGGTTAGGCTGGTTGCTAAAGGTTTTACTCAAGTTCCTGGCAAAGATTTTTGTGCCACTTTTGCACTTGTTGCTAAACTGACTACTGTTCGCCTTCTGGTTTCGTTAGTTGCTTCCTATTCTTGGCCTCTACACTAACTTGATGTAAAAAATGCATTTCTTAATGGAGATTTGTCTTAGACTATTTATATGGATCCTCCGCCGGGTTTTTCGGCTCAGGGGGATTGTTCTGAGAAAGTTTGTCGCCTAAGGAAGTCTCTCTATGGTCTGTAGCAGTCTCCCCGTGCATGGTTTAGTCGGTTTAGTGATGTGGTTCTTAGCATGGGATTTTCTCGGTGTTATTCAGATCAAACATGCTTTATTCGTCACTAGTCTCAAGGGAGATGCATTATTGTCTCAGTATATGTTGATGATATTATTATTACTGGTGATGATGAATCTGGGATAGTTCAAGTGAAGTGTGCTCTTGGTAAATCATTCAGCCACTATGACTACCTCTGATAAAAGTTTGGATATTCAGCAGACTACTTCTATGTCTTAATCTCGTTCGGATCTCTCCTTATCTTAGCATATTCTTGCGCAATGTGTTACGAGTGTCCTATTGGATGGGAACAATTTTGCCGCATGGTCTCATTCTCTTCGTCTTTTCCTTGGTGCCAAAGGAAAGACTAGTTGGCTATTTGGCACAGTGCCTAAGCCTGCAGCTATTGATCCTACATTCGATCAATGGTCTATGGATAATTGTGCTATCTTAGGCTGGTTCTTTATTTCTATGGAAACTCGTATCTATCAGATGTTTATGTATCACACATCTGTTCATGGTCTTTGGAATGCACTGACCAAGATGTATGCACATAAGAGAAATGAGTCCCGTATTTATCAGCTTTATCGGCAGGTCTCTCATGCCCCCAGGACTCTCTCCGGCTTAGTGTCTCTGATTTTTTCGGCTATCTTCAGTCCCGTTGGGAGGAGTTAGATCAGTATAAGCCTCTCGATGATATTGCTGCTGACGTCGCTACTGTTATTATTCAGCGTCTTGATCGTTTACACACGTATCAGTTCTTGATGGGTTTGAAATCTGAGTTTGAATTTCTTCGCACTCAAATTTTAAACACATCCCCTATGCCTTCGCTTTATGAAGCCTTTGCTACGATTGATGGTGATGAGCGTCCACGACGCTTGATTCAGGCTTCTTCTGCCCCTGTTCCTGATCCTCATACTGTTCCTCATCAGATGGCCTTTGCAGCTAATTCTAGAGCTTGCCACGGTGGTCGGCCACCACCTATTTGTAAGTATTGTAATGTTGTTGGTTATGCCAAAGACCGGTAATTTAAACTTCATCTTGAGTTGAAGAAACTGTATGGTCGTGGCCGCAATTCTGGAACTTCCCGCGTTGCTGCCATAGCTAATTCTGCCCCTAACTCTGCTTCTTCGGATATTGGTCAACTTCATCAGAATTAGAGTTTGCTTCAGTCCCAGATTGATCAGATTCAGACTCAACTTGGCTCTCTTCTTCAGCAAGCCCAACTTGGCTCCTCTTCCGCTGCCGCCTTGCTACAAGCACTTCCACTGCTCTACAGGTTAAGTCAGGATCTCCAAGGTGGGTTCTGGACTCGGGAGCCACTCATCACATGACCGGTGAGTTGTCACTTTTTTTGACCCCTCTTATACCTGTTAACCAAACTGTGAGTATCGCTGATGGTTCAATCACTCGTGTCCATAGTCAGGGTGACGTATGTTTATCCTCCGATATTACTCTGTCCTCTGTTCTTCATGTCCCTTATTTCTCCCTTAATCTCTTGTCTGTTAGTCGTCTTGCCAAGAGTTATAATTGTGCTATCATTTTCCTACCCAATTGTTGTCTCTTGCAGGACCTGACTTCGAAGAGGATTTTTGGTATGGGCCATGAGCGTGATGGACTTTATTTCTTCGGGCAACCACCACCACCACCACCTGTGTGTTCTAGTCTGCAAACGTCTGTTTTACCCAGTTCATCTTCTAGTTCTTTTTCTAATAAGACTTTAAAGTTATGGCATGCTCGCCTAAGACATGATAATTTTCAATACCTTTTTTTTTTTTTTTTTTTACTTTTTCCAACATTTATAAAAGCTTGTAAGACTCATAAATTTCATTGTGGTGTGTGAACTTTCTAAGCATACTCGTTCTACTTATATTCCTCGCATGTCTCGTGCCCCTTGTGTTTTTGATATTGTAGATTCGGATGTGTGGGGACTTTCCCCTGTTACTGCTTTGAATGGGTACCGATATTATGTTACGTTCATAGATGATTATTCACGTTGCACATGGGTTTATCTCCTTAAGAAAAAATCTTAGGCTTTTCCATTGTTTGTTCAATTTTTACAAATGATCAAAACTCAGTTTAAAATTGTTGTTCGCACACTCCGTTCTGATAATGGCCGTGAATACATCTCTAATGAGTTTTGTTCTGAACTAAATAAACAGGGTATCCTCCAACAATTTAGTTGTACATATACCCCAGAACAGAATGGTGTGACGGAACGAAAAAACTGTCACATTATGTCTGTTGTCCAATTTCTCCTTCGAGGAATGGAGGTGCCTAAATACTTTTGGCACTTTGCTGTCCTCACAGTCACTTATCTCATAAATCGTACCCCGAGTCGTGTCTTAAATGAAAAGGCTCCACTGCATATTCTTCTGCTCGATTGCACTCTTTTTCATGTTTTACCCCATGTTTTTGGTTGCACATGTTTTGTTCAGGACCGCAGTCCTCTTCGCACTAAACTCGATGATAAGGCGATTCGCTGTGTCTTCCTTGGGTATTCCCCCATGTCTAAAGGTTATCGATGCTATGATCCTGTTTCTTGTCGGACTTATAATTCTATGGATGTTACTTTTTTGGAAGATGTTCCTTTTTTTGCAGGTCCTCGTAATTCCCCTGCCTAGGTCCCTCAGGAAACTTATACTGTAACGGATGAACTTTCTCGTCCTGTTCCTGTTTTTGACTCTCCTACTCCTGTGGTTTCCCTACCACCAGTTATCACATCTTCCCCTGAATTCCGTTACTCTCGACGTCCACAGGCTCATGCTTCGCTACCCGATCCTTCTCCGAATCCAGGTCCTCCTTCTCCACCATTTAAGACGATCCACCCGTGTTTCTCGCCCGGTAAATCGGTATGGTTACTCTTGTTCTACTAATCACCCTCTTTCCCAGTATCTATCTTATTCTGTTCTTTCAGGTCCCTACCATGCTTTTCTTAATCAGGTTGATTCCTTTTCGATTCCCTGGTCTGTATTTGAGGCTCTCCAGAATTCACACTGGGCCAAAACCATGAAAACATAAATGGATGCTCTTCAGCGAAACAACACTTGGGAGCTTGTTTCTCTCCCTCCGGGGGAAAAGGCAGTTGGGTGCAAATGGGTTTTCACCATTAAGTATCTTCCTGATGGCTCTATTGATTGTTATAAAGCTAGACTGGTTGCCAAAGTATTTACCCAAATTCCAGGGAAAGATTTCATTGCCACCTTTGCTCCCGTGGCTAAGCTACCTACTGTTCGCCTTATTATTTCTTTGGCTGCCTCCTACTCTTGGCCTCTTCATCAACTTGACGTCAAAAATGCGTTTTTGAATGGGGATCTTCAGGAGACTATTTATATGGACCCCCCTCCGGGTTTTCGGGCTGAGGGGGAGTATTCGGGGAATATTGCATAAGTCACTTTATGGGTTGAAACAGTCTCCTCGGGCATGGTTCAGTCGCTTTAGTGATGTGGTTCTATCTATTGGATTCACCAGATGCCATTCCGATCACACTTGCTTCATTAGACGTTGTCTGGATGGTCGATATATCATCTTATCTGTCTATGTCGATGATATTATTATTACTGGTAATGACACTACAGGAATCACAGGGGTAAAGAAGAAACTTGGAACTGTTTTTGATGTTAAAGATTTGGGTCTCCTTCTATATTTCCTTGGTATTGAGATTGCCCGGTCTTGTCATGGGATCTCAATGACCCAAAGGAAGTACATATTGGATCTCCTTAGTGATACATGTATGATGGGGTGTCGCCCTGCTTCTACCCCTATGGACCCGAATCTCAAACTATCATCTGAGTCAGGAGGGCTTTTGCCTGATCCATCTTCTTATCAGCGTTTGGTTGGTTGTCTTATTTATTTGACCAATATCTCACATTTGCTGTTAGCGTTGTGACTTGTGGGTCAGTTTATGCATGCCCCACCTACTTCTCATATAGAAGCAGTTCACCATATTCTTCGGTATTTAAAAACTTGCCCAGGGTTGAGTCTTTTCTTTACTGCAGGAAAACAATCTGGGGTCTCATGCTGTACGGATGTCGACTATGCTGGTTCCAAGAGTGATAGACGCTCAACTTCAGGTTTCTGTACCTTCAATGGTACACACCTTATCTCTTGGAAAAGTAAGAAACCAGCCGTTGTTTCGAGATCATCAGCAGAAGCTGAATTCGTGCTATGGCACAAGGTTCCTGTGAACTTTTATGGCTCAGATCCCTTTTACAAGAATTAGGATTCCCTGTGAATGAGCCCTCTGCACTGTTTTGTGACAATAAGTCTGCTATTATGCTTGCTTCCGATTCTGTTCTTCATGAGCGTACCAAGCATATTGAAGTCGACATTCATTTTATCCGTGAGAAAGTTCGTGTTGGGATTATTACTCCATGTTTTGTTCCTTCTTTAGATCAGACAGCCGATGTGTTACTAAGTCTGTTGGACCTTCTCGTTTGAAGTCCTCTGTTGTCAAGCTTGGCCTCATGGATGTATTCGCTCCAGCTTGAGGGGGAGTGTTGGAATTATCGGAATTTATGTTGTCATGATTTACGGATCACGTAATTTATGCTAATTAGGATTTGTCAGATTTGATCTTATCTGTAATTTTCCTTTCTTAGTTTTTTCTTTCCTTTTCTTTTTCCTCTCTTAGTTGTATAAATATTGTAGATACTAGTGGAATAAAATCAAGACATTACTTTCTTCTCCCATCCCTCATTACAATCTTTTGTTTCTCCAATTATGAGGATAAAGCCGCACAAATATGTGTAGGTCATATACAATATTATATGCTGAAAATTCTTGAGGACTAATCATTCTTCTTGATAAATTCACTTCCCTTGTTCTGAATCCACTATTTATCCACTGTTATGTTTGCTGCAATTTCTGGCTAAGTTTTTTATGTCATTCTGTTTTGTTTTTAAAATGGCATTATTTATTCACCTATAATAATTGAATTCTAGGATCTCTTTTACCTTACTTCTATAAATACACGAACACACTCGCGCACACACACACACTCACACACACACACATATATATATATATATATTTACACAAGGATGTGCAAGATTAATATTTATCTCAATATCTATGTCTGTGTCCAAGTTCTCTCAAAGCTAATGAGAGACAGCAGGAACAATCTTTTTATACTTTGTGTTACTATTGAACTGGTACCTTCCACCTCCTGTTTGCATGGTTTCCTATAAAGGCAGAACAATTGTATGTCCGCTCATTACATAAAAATTACATGTTGCTATAGTTTGGATCGACTTCTTAAGGAATGGTATAATTTTCAGACTGGGCAAGAAACAGACTTCATATTAGTCTCGTGTTCCGGACTAGGAATAGAACCAACCAGAAGGGAGCAAGTTCTGAGAGCCAAGAAGGTTAGCAATTCTTCAGGTTTCTTTTCTTTTGCTATATTTCCGGTTTTGCTCTACAACTGACAATTTTATTGAGGTTCGTCTAGGCTGGGGAAGATGCGTTAAGAAGATCGGGCCTTGGGTACACAATTGTTCGCCCTGGCCCCTTGAAGGTAAGTTTATTACACAGCTAGGTCTAATAGTGAATTTGTATTCCTTCAGTTGGCCCTGTTGGTTCAAGGATTTAGTGAGGGAAAAAGAAATGTAAGAAAAACAATGGTTGAATTTTGTGAGTCACTCACTTTCCTCCATTATTTTGGAAGTTACAGTTATATTTTGGAAAATTGCAAATTTTAAAGTTAAGGGAACTAGTTGAAAGGAAAAGAAAACGCAGAAGAATGCTTTCTCTGTGTAGTTAATAAGGAGAACATTGGGGAATTAGGAGAGAAAGTAACTAGAGTGAAAATAAATCTAAATTTTTTGAATTTGTGGATCAATTTCATTCCTCTTTGTTGAGTTCCTGTTATTTTTGGATATTTCTAAATTTGTAATGTTATTTAATCACGGAGGAAAACATAAGGTAAAACACTAGGGAAATACATTTCCTTCGTGTTTTCCTTTCATTTTCCCTTTACTTCTCTAAATCCACAAACTAAGGAGAGCGTATTGATGGTTTGAAGTATGTTTTTCATGTTATATATTGATCAGTTTAACTAAATATTGACTATCAGAAAGTAAACATAGTCAATCATTGACTGAGCTGATATTTTGCCGGGTAGGGTTAATGCCTGTTTGGGTTCTGAACATGTAATGACTTCAATTCTGCCAGTTATAAATAGTAAACCCAGTCATCTTTTGGGAATCCAACTATGCTACAAAATAACCAAATCTTTAATCTGGGATATGAATTAGTATAGGTTTATTCTAAAAGCTTTGATGAAAATACATGCTTGAAGTTTTGAATTTGAAAATAACAATTCTGTCCTTATAAGCCACATGCTAAAGCTGTCTCAGTCCACCCCTGCTTTTTTTCAGCATCACAGGGGATGTCTCTCTGTTATTTTCTTCATTTGTTCATATCCCACATGGTGAGGCAGTTTGTCTATGTGGGTGTTATGATAAACGGGCACATTTTTGCAATGGGGATCGAGGATAATGCACAATTGTCATCTATAAGAGGCATACCGCATATGCATTAAGAACTTGTGAAATCCATATTTCTCTAGGAAAGCTACATCCCTTTCCCATCATTTTCCCTGGCTTGAAAATACTTCAAGTTGTGTAATGCAATGATAAAAGATAAAGTTTTACATTGCTTGGTGCAACAAAAAAAATCATGTGGTGTCAAGCATGAAAATGTTGAACTGAATTTTGGGCAGCCACTTTATATATCAACTGCATTCTCTGTCTATTGTCAGTCCACCGTCCGAGTAACTTTGGTTATGGGGAGCAGCCCAGGAATGGCATTTTTTTCACTCAAATATTCTCGAAATAGTGCTACCATTTTTTCCTTGGAGAATATTGCATATTAAGGTTGCGTTGACCGTACATTTAACTTAAATTTCTCCCAAGTTTTTATTTTTTGGTTATTTCCCATGAGAAAAGTACAATTAAAAGATTGGTTATTTCAGGAAGAACCTGGTGGGCAACGTGCTCTTATATTTGATCAAGGAAACAGGATTTCTCAGGTGAGGATAATAAAATTTTCCCAATGGCAATAGGAAATTACTGGACTTTCTAGTGAGCCACCATTTGTGGATCGTTGCAGGGCATCAGCTGTGCTGATGTGGCTGATATATGCGTAAAGGCATTGCATGATTCAACGGCACGGAATAAGAGCTTTGATGTGGGTAAAAATTTTCGTTTGCTTTCTGGGTCAACTTTACTTGGATGGAGCTAAGGTTTGTTGTTTGTGACCAGGTATGCTATGAATACGTTGCTGAGCCAGGGAAGGAGCTCTATGAGCTGGTAAGAGTGTCAACTAATAGCTTTAGTCTAGAAAGCATGGACACTCCTAGAGGAGTCGTGTGTTTGTGGCTCACAAGAAAATTCACGTCTTATTTTTTTATTCCTTATTTATTTTTTGTACATGCATTCGGCACATGACGGACAACTCTGGATACTCTTGACACCAGTGGTAGTACTGTTGCAATTTTGAAAAACAAAACTGAATGTGGTAAGAGAGTTCTAAAGATGAGGACATTTGTGACTCTTTAAACTCATAATTACCATATTAGGAAATTGGAATAAGTAGTCTATGGAAGCCTAACATGGCTTTTACGACTTGACAATCCTTAAAAGAGTTATGAAATCAAAATTGGACTTCCAGAATCGGGAGAAAAGTACTTCATCCGCCCCATTTTAAGAGTACTTCTTTTCATTTTGGGATGTCCCAGATCAGGAGTCCTCTTTGGAAAGTTAATATACTTTAGCTAGAGACTTTCCAAGTTCACCTTTTATAGTATGATGCTCTCTCACTTTTTATCCTATGCGACAGTGAAATTGTAAACTTGAAAAAGGGGAAAAAAAAAATAGAAAGTTGAAAGTTTTCACCACAATAAAGTAAGCTTCCTTAAACAGTTGGAATTCCCAAAAGTCCCTTAATTTGGGATGTAGGGAGTAGGGTCTTTGAAAGTTCAGATAATTTTACATCTTAGATGTACTATAGATTATATGATTTTCTTATCCACATGATCACAAGTATTTAGTTGCAAACTTATCATTTTGCGTTGTCCTCTCTGTATTCAAGTCATAATTTTCTAAAAGTTCGTATCGTGTTTGTGTCTCTTGTAGATTCTGTACTTGATAGTCTTGTCTTGAGAAACACAATATTTTGCTTCTGAGTCTTATTTGTGCTTCCATGTCTTGAATATAAACTGCTCTCTCTCTCTCTCTCTGTCTCTCTCTCTCTCTCTCTCTACAGGTTGCACACTTACCTGATAAAGCAAATAACTATTTGACACCTGCACTCTCAGCTCTAGAGAAGAACACTTGATCTTTCCGCCATTTTTTTGACGTATGATGTTCAAGGTGAGGTACATGTTACAAAGGGACTATGGAAGTTTAGGTACATGTTACGAAGGGACTATGAAAGTTTTCTTTTTTATCTTAATTCTTTGCAGATCTCTCACAAGTACTGTATATTTTTCTCTGATGTATAGATGGGTACTGGTTACTACTATTTAAAATTCACTTGTTAATGTGTAAATGCCAGATTGGAAGAACTACTCTTCTGTAGGAATGTTGGTTCTTTGTAGTAACTAATATTAGAAGTGTTAGTAATTTGTGGGTTTTGGTTCACCCACATATTTTGGACCGGGTCAAACGGGTTTTACTTAGGCTCCAAGAAATCCATATAGGATTAGACTTTGGAGTCCTAGGGCAACCAAACATGCGTGTGCCTATATATATATATATATATATGAATAATGCTACACCCACTCCTCCAACCACACCCCAAATCACATCCTATGCTTTAAATACATGCACCCTGTGCTGTTTGAATTTTTCACACTTTTCTGTGCACCATTTACACAACACAGGGTACTTGCATATAAAGCAAGGATGTGGTTGAAGGAGTGGGTGTAGCATTGTTGTATATATATATATATATATGCATATTAGACACACACATAGGGTTACACAATTTCACCCTCTCTCTCATAGCTGGCTGAACCCCTCTCTCTCTCTCTCTCTCTCTCTCTCTCTCTCTTTCTCTCTCTCCCTCTCTCTCGGATTGCTTTGGGATTTAGAAGCGTGGAAACAAGGGAATACCTCTAGTAGATATTCCTATGACCGATTTGAAGCACAAGAGCGCATGGAAGCATCGAGGAGTAGCACTTCGTGTGTGAAGACGTGGGTTTCGAAACAACGCCGCAAAGTCGATCCGTCGGGTTATTCCGCAAGGTCTGTCCTTTACTTGACCCATATGCTTGTGTGATTGCATATTTATATTGGTATCAGAGCTTTTAGGTTGTTGATTCACCCTATATGGTTTGATACACGATCTGCTATTGATGTATCTCAAAGCTTTTGATGTAAACCTTAAAAATCTTTGAGATTTGAAGTGGGTCAACATTAAAATTTTGGTATACATCTAAGTTTTATATGGATGTGTTCCAAATGCCTAGTAGAGTGCACCCATGAAGTTTCATGAGCTGATTATCTACGGTGAGTGAGATATTGCAAACCCTAGTTTCTGTTTTTCGAAAACAAAACAAAATTTTCCAAACTTTGCACTTTTTCTGAAAAATCCACATGTCAAAACCCTCTATTCTTTGGCATGTTATTTTATGCCGCGAGGGCTTTCCAACGATATGTTTTACATAAAATTCCAACCCGGAGGGTTGGGGTTTGGGGTTATTGGGGTTTCTGATGAAAGAGATGAACCAGAAGTTTTTCTCTTTCGTATAGGCGCATGGGACCCACGCCCTAGTGTGTGGCCATGATTGGCTCACGTGGAGGGTCCCACTGAAACTAGCACGATGAGACTACCCCAATAGGATTGGCCTAATTGCCAGCTGCTACCACCATGGTGGCACGTGGGGAGCACGCACGACGACGGGTGCATGAGGAGAGAGGCACCGGACTGCTCACATGCACATGTGGCGCGTGAAGCCTACTGGGTTGTGCAGCGGTGCCATCGTCGGCGCGTGTGGATTACTGGTCTATGCGGTCGATTTCGGTCAGTCTTTTGCGTGTTTTAAAACTGACCAATAAGTTCTGTTTTGCGGTTTTGGTCGGTTTTTCCGGTCGGTTTTAGCTTGTACATACATTTTATAAACCAACCAATCGGTTTTTGTCGGTTTTTTATTTTTCGATTTTTTTGTTCACCCCTAGTGTGGATCACCCCATTCCCGTTGGTTTTGAATATATATTTTTTTAAATTTTAAAAATGGGAACTTTAAATATATATATATATATATATATTAATGTTTTTTTTAAAATTCAAAACAAAGGTTTTTATAAGTTTAAATATATAGAAAATTAGTGTTTCTCAAAATTTTATTTTCTCTGTGTTTAGTACGCTTTTTGGGACTCTTAGGTAATTTTTTTTATTATAAATTTTCTAATGTTTGTGGTATTTTAGAGTATAAAATAAATGTTTTTGGATATTTTTTTTAATTGATTAAAATATCCAAAATGGATTATTAATTTTTGAAATTAATATAGTATGTCTAGTACACTGTATTGGACCATTGAAAATTCTTAAAGAACAAATTCCTTGAAGTTTTGTATTTTTTTTTGAATTTAATTGTTTTTTTTCTTGATATGTTTAAACAAAAGCCTTTTAATTTATTAAATTGTTCATAAATTTTTGGGGCTTCAATAAAATTTTGATATTGAATTTTTTTTTTTATGTTGAAAATCAATTTTTCAGAAATTAAGATTTTTTCGTGAGCTTTCAATAATTGTGTTTTATTAACAAGCCCTAATTAAATTGGTTTTAAATATATTTTTGAAACCTAAAATTGTTTCAAAATTAGTGGAAAGTTTAGGATTTTTCATTAATTACTTTCTCAGCAGATGGAAAATATCCGGGCTATGCAATAAATTATTTTAGTACACTTTTATTATTTTTAGAGGCTCACTTCATTGTTGATTATGTTTATTTGCTGTTTATGATTGTTTGACCATGAAACCTCTAATCCACTCCCTTAAATGGAGAGATGGATTAGTCCATTCATTCAAAAAACCGTATGAGTGCTTGATATGTGTAATTAGTTCATTAATTAGTCTAGATTAAATGAATAGACAATTAAATTGCCAATTTATATTGAGCTTGTGTCATCACGATGTATGTTTAAGGTTTTTTCTGTGCATATGTATGAACAAAGCATCCCTCTTTTTATGGTTGTAAATGTAAAGTGAGGATGGGCATTTATTTTTTGATCTTGGGAAAGTCTATTTGTAAAGGGATGAATTTATTTGTTATACAGTATGCATTTGAATTACCTTAGCATGAGCTGTAAATTGTCAATTAGGACCCACGTGGGGTCAATGTGTATTTTTTTTTTGGTATGGCAACACTCTTATCACTGTGAGTGAAAAGTACTATCTATACATATTTGTTTAAAAAATCAATTTTAAAATGTTTTTATTAATTTACCAAATTTAAGTGATGATGACTACAAGCACTAGTGGATTTTTTTATCTTGAAATTGTAAAACGGGAAAATATTTTGATAATTGGATTTTGAAATAAAATTTTGAAATGTGCAAATAATAATGTTAAACCATTGCGCATGTTTTTGAATGTAGAACTGACTTCAACCCAAATTGTTGCTGATTTTAACAAGGATAATAAATTTAATGGAAATAACTATGACCTTTGGAAGATTAAAGTAACCTTCCCGTTGAACGATCAAGAGCTCACACAGAGCATCATTTTGTTGAGCAGGATGAACGACGATCTCATGGTAGAGTATGAGCACTACCAAATTGCCAAGGAGTTGTGGGATCAGCTCAAATTTGCTTTCGGTGGGAAATCAATAACTAGGCTTAGGAGCATGGTGTTGAAGTTTGAAGTGTACATGAAAGATCCTAAACACACAATGACTGAACATCTAAGGGTGATGTCATGTATGATTCGTGACCTTAAGACTACTAGGAACGTCCTCACAAACAAATAATAGATTCCAACTGTGATTAGTTCATTGCCTAAATCCTGGGTCCACGTGAAACAAATTATGACCCACAATGAGAATATCAAGAATTTTTGCTGATATTCTTGACTTGTTGAGATGGAGACGGAGCGCCAAGAGGCAAACCGCAATACTGAACTCATGGTTAGGATTTCCATAAGTAGAGGCGAACACAAAGCTGGAGGGCCTAAGTGTTATGCCAAGGGTAAACATGCTAAGAGACATGGTGGGGCCAATAAGATGGCTCCAAAGGTTGTTAAGGCAAAGGAAGCGCAGAGGAAAGCATGTTGGCAAGAAAGACACATCCAATCGAAAATGCTTCTACTGTGGAGAAAAGGGACACTTCGCTCGTGACTGCACTGAGCTGAAGAAGGTAACTTTTCCACCTAACTCTCTCTATACTTTTGTGAGTTCACAAGTATTTATTGCTCATTCTCTCAATGATTGGATTGCAGATACGGTGAGCAACTTGACATGTAACTAGAGATGGAGGCAGGTTTGTATATTATCTTAGAGTCCCAACTGGTACCAGTAGCGTATACATGGGGAATGACACTTATAAAGAAGCATTGGCAGTCGGTTCATACCAGCTCCAACTGGGTACATGGTGCACTTTACTTCTACATGATATGTTCTACGTCCATGGGATTCAACAAAATCTACTTTCAGTTTTAGCACTTTTAGATTTGGAATTTGTTTTTCATTTCGATAATAATAGGATGGATATTTTGTTTGATGGTACTATTTTTGGACATGGATTTTTATGGAATAATTTCTTTAGGATTGATTTGATTAATTATGCTTCTTCTATTTCTATGGTTACTGATTCAAATAAGAATGTTGACTCTGTGACTTGGCATGCTAGACTTGGACACATAGGATGAAATAGAATGACTAGATTAGCTCAAGAAGGCCTCTTGGGCCCAATCACTAATATTGACCTACTTAAGTGTGAGTCTTGCCTAGCTGGCAAAGTATGCCATAGCCTTTTGGTAAGGCTACCAAAGCTACTCAAGCATTAGAACTAGCTCACTGTAACGACCCTGGTGTTGTGGGCGGGCTGCTGTAGGTGCCTTTGAGGCTGCAGTATGTGCTGGTAGGCTACACACTATGGGAAGTTCGTCCCACATCGCCTGGGTGTGGAAAAGTAATGTGCTATATATGTGTGGTTTCAAGTCTCCCTAGTAAGAGGCCTTTTGGGTAGTGACCCAAGAACAAATCCGTGCGGGCTTGGGCCCAAAGCGGACAATATCTTACTGAGCAAGACTTGGGTTGTGACAGAATGGTATCAGAGCTAGACCCAGCCGGAAGTGTGCCAACGCGGACGTTGGGCCCTAAGGGGGGTAGAATGTAACGACCCTGGTGTTGTGGGCGGGCTGCTGTAGGTGCCTTTGAGGCTGCAGTATGTGCTGGCAGGCTACACACTATGGGAAGTTCGTCCCACATCGCCTGGGTGTGGAAAAGTAATGTGCTATATATGTGTGGTTTCAAGTCTCCCTAGTAAGAGGCCTTTTGGGTAGTGACCCAAGAACAAATCCGTGCCGGCTTGGGCCCAAAGCGGACAATATCTTATTGAGCGAGACTTGGGTTGTGACACTCACTCAAACATTTGTGGACCTATGAATGTAAAGGCATGTCATGTCGCCTCTTACTTCCTTACTTTTATTGATGACTACACGCGATATTGACATGTTTATTTGATTTCTCACCGCTATGAAGCTTTGGATTATTTCAAACGCTTCGTAGCAGAGGTTAAGAATCATCAAGAAAAGTCTTTAAATGCTTTTCACACAGATAAAGGATGCGAATACTAATCTGATCAGTATAAGGAACTGTGTGAGGAAAAGGAGATACGTAGTCAACTTACTATTCCGGGAATTCCGCAATAGAATGTTTATGCAGAAAGAAGGAATGTGACACTTCTAGGTATGTTTAGATCTATGATGGCGCAAGTTAACTTCCCAATATCATTTTACGGGGATGCACTCTTAACTACATCCTGCATACTCAATAGAGTGTCTTCACAGTCAGTTCCTTCTACCCTTTATGAGCTATGGAAAGACGAAAAGCCCTATTTAGAGAATTTGCGACAGTGGGGCTCTTCTGGTTATGCTCACAATACCTCCCACAAGTATGGGAAACTAGGCTCGAGAGTTAGAAAGTATATTTTCATAAAATATTATGATAGCTCAAAAGGTTATGTTATGTATGGTGAACATCAGTATGGAGTACTGACAGAGATAGAGTCCATTGATGTTGATTTAATTGAGAATGACTTCCCCAACATTGGTGATGCTAAGAGAGATCTTGACATCTATAAGTTGGAGGATATTGAAGTCAACATACCATCTTTAAAGTGAGGGGGGAGAGATTGAGATTCCACTCTTCGCTCTTTGGATATGCATGATTCAAGTGCAAATCAATCGTAACAAGTAATACTCGGGTAGGTACGAGATCGATTTCCACGGGGACAAGACTGGAAAGTTATAGTTTCAAGGCTTGGATACACTACTATAGTAACCAAAAAGAAATAAAAGATGGTTGTTTTGGGATTATCTAACACTATGACTACAACTAGCATGCAAGCATAATTAAGGAAATAACGTGTAGACACCCCATTTTTTCAGCTATCAGATTTAGGAGACTCATAACTTGGTGGTTCACAATGATCGAAAAAAAAAACTCAAAAAGGTCTCCTGGAAGTTAGTTCTATCTCTCAAAATGCTCAGAATGACCAAAATACCCCTAAAAGCCCCAAAACTCTCAGATTTGGACCGAAAGTTCTGGAAACATGCTACGCCATAAAAAATACTAAAAAGAGTTTTGAAGCAAAATCAGATGAAATCGTTAGTTGCCAGAGACTTCCAGAAGTCCCGGAAGTTCCTCGAAAGTCCCCGTTAACCAGTTTGACCTAGGTTTGACCAGGTTTCATCATGGTTTGACCGAAATCATCCAAATTCGCCGAAAAGTTCCGAGATCATTGTAGATCATGTGAAAAGTACTAAAACGAATTTTAAAAGAAAATCGGACGAAAACGTCAGCTCTTAGGATCTCCCAGAGGTTCCCAGAACTTCTTGTAAATCCTAGGTTTGACCGAGTTGACCTAAAAGTAGACTTTGAAACCGGAGTGCTGTATCATTTTTCAAACATTTTTCATAGATGCTAGAGGTCAATAGCTTTCCAACGGTATATCGCACATAATTTCTGGATTTAAAACGAATTTATTATGAATTTTCGAAGGTGAAAAAGGCGATCAAATCGACTTTTATCGTAAATACCGCAAAACTTCAAAATGACCTATCTCTGAACTATTTTTTTTTTTTTTTTTTTTTTTTATGGAAATTAGATTCCATTACCTTTCCAACGGTATATCACAAGCACAATTTGGAGTTTGTACGTATTTTCTGTGAATTTTGGACGAAATATGGCCTTTTCGCGAATACCGGAACCTCTGGGGGCCTAAATACAAATTTTTGGGCATCCGCGGCACTGGGCCACTACCGCGGTGGCACATGGCCAGTGCCGCGGCGGCACTCAACCCCCGCAAAATCCATTTTTGTAATTTATTTTGTGGGTCCAAATTGAATAATTAAAGACCAAAACGATGTAGTTTTATGTTCACAGATGTTTGGGACCAATGGGAGCACTTTTCAAATCCCAAAATTACCCCAAATTGGCCTATATAAACCCTCCTTGACTTCTCATTTAAAGGGGGTCAAGTGCAAAGCTTAAGAAAGTTGTAGAGATAGGTTTAGAATAGAGATAAAGAGAGATAGAGATAGGTTTAGAATAGAGAAAGGGAGCTTCTCCCACTGATTTTCTATAAGAAAGTGAGTTCTAATCTTGTTTTCTTCCATTATCTCTCATATACTTCACATTCAAATACCCCCCAATCACCATTCTTGAGCATTCTTGAGTTAGCAAGATACTTCCATGACCAAATGTCAATATCTATGAGTGAAACACCAAGGTACAAGTCTAATATCACATTGATTATCATCTATTGATTGCTATTTACTTGCTTGTTTATATATATGTTCATCTCATCTTCCCCCATTTCTTCTTGATTTATTTTTTGATTACTTACTAGTTCATCATCACCTAAATGATGACATGAAGTTTGAGGTGAGTGAATCCTTATGGATAGTAGCTCTTAACCTCAAAAACATGTTTGATAGATGATGATTAAAACATCAATACTTCCAAAGTACTCTTGAAGTTATGCTAAAATGAAAACAAATCTCTCTAACAGTCTTGGAAGTTCTTGACTTGAGTTTGATATTGATACCAAGAGGTTATAATCTACATTTGATGTTGAAAATATCCTTTCAAAATCCCAATTTCAAAACCCCTTTAAAACCCCCAATATTTGGATTCCAAGAAATAAACCTTGTTTTCTCAAGAAATCTTCAAAACAGTGAGTTCTTCAACTTTAAAATATTATTCTGAGTTCGATACTCAATGTATGGATGCAAGACCACTTGGAAAGTCTCCTAACTCATTTGAGAACACCCATGATTTTTAGTTTGGTTTGGAAACACGTGGAAGGGTTCCATTTTTGCCCAAACATTCTCTCCAGACATTCTCTTTTTGCTGTCACAACAGCTTGGTTGACTTTCAACTTGTTTTCCAGAAAACCTTTCCAAAAGGGGTGGTCCCAACTCATTTTTTTCCTTGAACTTCATTGTCTTAGGAAACTTTCTGTATAATATGGGCCTCTAGATGTTTTGTTTTTATTTTCTAAGAGTTTGAGACATTTCAGTAGACAATACGGACTCTGTTTCTAAGTAGCCTTTATTGTTTATATGATTTCTCTCAATCTGTAATAGTTATTATAGATTGGCTTTTTGATATGTGTTCTAAACACAATAAGGATGATCTCCATAAAAAATCATGCACTAAAAACATTTCCAACCCCACTTTTTTATTTTTACAAGATCAACTCACTATTCTGTCCACTATTCACAGCAAGCATACTTTTACTTTCATTCTTTGATTTGATACTCACATGCACTCCAAATTAGTCATATCTTAGGAAGTAGTCCATACTACATTTGTACAAATCCTAGACTACGATGATTTCCTTCATGCATTCTTGCATATTTTAGACTTCCAAGTCACTTTAGAAAGTCTATGTACACAAATACACTACAACCTTTGCACATTCTAGGATCATACATTGCATCCATGCAAGATTTGGAGTTTTTGTGACTCCTAATCTAAGGAGATTATAAGGAATGAATTTGATCATACGTTCATGCTTCCCCTCGATCTATCTTCCTTTCTCATCCGTCCCGGGGATTGAGAGGTCTTCTTTTCTCAAAGATTAACATGCATCATCCTAGGTTGCTAAGCATATTTTGACTTCTTTGATTATTTGTTTCAAAATCAATTCATGTCCCCTTTAGATTAGGAAAACTTGATTACTTGATATGTGATTAGACGATTTTTTCGAGGTTTGTTTGTGTGATCTTTTACCTTTGCATTGTGTGGTATTTGACTTAGATCTTATGAATGATATCTTATCTTTTGATCTTCCATTTCAAGATTCTTATGTGCTGTAATATACTATCATAATATTAATTGTCGAACCAAACATAGTAAAAGATGATTATTTGGATGCTAATTGAGGCCCGTCGAGAGACGGGGCGAGTTGAGGGTGTTTTAGTCGTGACAAAGGATCCTTCCTCTCTCGTACCAAAACCGAACCAAGTTCTTTGGTTATGAAGGGCCGGCGCCCTTTATCCATTTGGGTGACTCAAAATTAGATTTTTTGGTTCCTTAAAGACCAAGTGGCGACTCTGTATCTGTTTTCGACAAACCTTTTCCATTCCTTTCAAAACAATTTCAAACAAACAAAGAGGTAGAACTCCGCATGTCCACAATCTGGCGACTCTGCTGGGGATTTTTATTTTCAAAACAAAATAATACAGAGGTTTGACTTATAAGAAGCATCCTTAAAATCATCTTTTTACGGTGTCTGGTTCACCGCATTGTACTCCTGCATTTCCTCCTTCGACTGTGTCTGAAATGCGGCGCTGACGTTGTTCAGGTCTTGCTGTACTAGGGCACAAGTCACCATTGATAATGTACCTTCCAAGGTATATCAAAAGGAGTAAACACTTCCGTACTCTCTCTCTGACGGTATATTGGAATTCTCGTCAACGGACCCTCTTTGACTAAACCCAGCCTTTGCATATAGATTCCTGTAGAACCTTTCATAGGACTGTTCATTTATCTTTTCAGATAGGACAATGTGATATAACTGCTGTATGCCCTGGTGGGATTACCTGCACGGTATAGACGCTTATGTGGCATAGAACAGAACCTATTTTTTATGATTCTCAAGGCAATCACTCACATGTGATTACATTGAGTTGATCTGCCTAGGAACCATGACAAGGATGTCTGCTCCATGCTCACAAAGATATATACCGCAAACCTTGTTTGTTGGTCCTAAGACATAGCAGTATGAAACCTTGCTAGACAGTATGATCACCATCATCACATGCTCTTGTCAGATATACTAGTTTTCCTAGAAACTCAAAATTTTCAATTTTTCCTAGAAACTCTATCCAAATTTCCCAGAAATACCCAAAGTACTTGTTTCTCCCAAAAACTCTGTCCAAATCATCCAGAAATGCCTAGATATACTTGTTTCTCCTAGAAACTCTATCCATATTTATCAGAAATATCCAAAATACTAGTTTCTCCCAGAAGCTCAGTCCAAATCAACCAGAAATCCCTATTTCTCCTTGAAACTCAAAGAACTTTTGGAAATTCTTCTGAATCTTCCAAATCTCTGTTTCTCACAGAAACTCTGTCCAAAATTTTCAAAATATCCCGGAAATCGTTGTCATCCCTTGGTGATCATACTGGAGAGTAAGGTTAGTTTCATGGGGTCCTGCCACATGCATACGAGAAAAAGTTCCAAGAAAAGATGAACAAAGTTGACAAGCTGGAAAGTGTGTTGAGAAAAAGCAAGAGGGTCGACGATTACAGCTAGATTTAGAAGGCCTGTTTGAACCCGTCAAAGTGAAACTGCCTGAGAACATCAAAATGCTAGAAATTGATCGCTTCGATGGGACTGGGAATCCAAAAAGTTACATCAAGTTGTGCATGAACATCTTCTAGTCTATGGGATGCACTCATGAGCACATAGTTATGTTGTTCCCTCAAACCCTCAAGAATGCCGCACTATCCTGGTTCCTAACCCTTGAAGCCTCCAAGACCCGAGTCTAGGAAGATGTTGCTAGAACTTTTATTGATCACTACTTTTACAACCAAGAGTTTGATGTCACCATCCGGGACCTAGAGACGACCAGACAGAACATCAATGAGTCATTCACTGCGTTCTTGAGCAGATGGAGGAATAAAGTGGCCCAAATGATGCACAGACCTGTTGAGAAAGAGCAAGTACATATGCTGGTAAAGAACATGCAACCATACCACGACAAGCTATTCTATTAATCCATCTCCACATTCGAAGAGCTGTTTGAAATTGGCACCAAAATAGAGGATGCCATCAAAGAAGGAAAGTTTAAGAAGGATGAACTCCAACACCAGTCCAAGAGACCCAATTACTCACTGGACTCCCCGGATATCAATGCACTTAGCAACCAACCAATGGCCTGAGCCCTCCGTCCATACCAATCCATTCCACCAAATTGCCCAAAAGGCCCTCGCGAATTCTCTAAACTTGATATTCCCCTTTCTACTGCTTTGGATCACCTACTCAAAAAGGGCCACTTGCAGCTCCTCCCTCACAAACCACTACCGGATCCCATACCCTCCCACTATAACATGAGCCTAAGATGTGCTTGTTGGGTTTGTGCCCTCAAACCATTACTTTATATATGAGACATTGACATTTTAATATATGGATATCAGCTTTACATTTAGTTATGTATGTTTCTTTCATGAGATGATTGTTATCCTTAAGTATCATAGTAAGTAATTCGTGTATGTATGAGATACATACAAGTGAGATACGAATTACTATTCTTTGTTACTTAGAATGTGTCACAGTGGGTGATGAGACTGGATATCTCATCAGGTTTACACTGTAGCATGATTAACTACCCTTGGATGGAGTGATTAATCTCAATCACTAGAGTTTAACTCTTAGTTAACATGCTAGTGCTTATAGTGCATTGACAGACCTGAGCTTTCCTATTGACACTCAAGACTGTCAATCAGTCGATAGGAACTCATAATTTGTATAAGGTACGTGTTCTTAATCTTGAGACGATTATGAACACAGACTGTGGATATGGCTGCTTTGACTTACCAATCAGTGAGGTCTATAGAAGATCAACACCTGGGTATCTTGGGTATGTCATATTCATAGGGTTGTGAACATATATTGTCAAGACAGAATCTACCCTCTGTTTCAAAGTAAGCTTTCCCTTGAGAATGTCACCAAGTCAATTACTGAGTACTGCAGTCTTGTTGATAAGAGTTATCAACATGTTTGGTAATCATGAGAGGTGAATGGGACTTAAGGAATACAAGAAGTAATCATGATTCAGGTTGACAGTAACAGTTATTCGACTACCTGAATATGATTACGAATGCTGAAGGTAGAGGGACATTAGTACAACATACAAGTCTAGTTATCGTTTCGGATATGTTCTTTTGCGTTGGAGTTCAGTTATCGTTTTATAGTGGAGTAAACGTTAACTGACCAGTTAGCTTGCTGATCAAAGAGTTTGGTCACGGTAATTAACAAACTGGTCTGAGCCAACAATAAAGAGCCTAGGAGGTCCCACTCTTAGCTCCGCCAGGATACTTGGAAAGACACATGAGGAAGTTGTCAAGACAAGTTTGATCGATTGAAGTATGTTCGATCGATTGAAGTCTTGGCAGTCTCGATCGATCGAGAATGGTTCGATTGATCGAAGATCTTCGAACGCTCGAAGTCTAGGTCGGTTTTGGAAATCTATAAATAGGGCAGCTGCGTTCTGGAAAAGGAGTTCGTCGTTTTTATTAACCAGACGCTGCAGAAACTGTTTTAGTCTTCCTAAACCTTCCTATCCTCTATATTAGAGATCCCACCATCTCTAGTCTTTCCGGCAGGCATCCACAGGAGACATAAGGGTGAAGACAACCTAGTGGACGTTGCTGCATCACCAAGGTTGAAGATATCATAATTGGGTTCAAGACACCAAGGTATAATCTTGTCCCCTCTTGTGCGCATCTATAGAATTAGTGAGTAGTAGATCCTGGGATACCAATCAGTTATTATAACTGAATCTTTTCCGCTGCGTGTTTAAAATAATTTTTAAATCGGTTTTTCCTACAATTGGTGTTAGAGCCACGCTCGTTTGGATCTATAGATGCGTTTTTGGAACACTATTTTGACTTGTATGTTGATTTTAGAACTGTTTTCGAAACTGCATCATCACAGATCTGTTTCTGCAGTGTTATCGCAGCAGAGTACAAATCTGTGATTGCATAGGATGCAAAGCGGGTTCGATCGATCGATCATCTTTCGATCGATCGAACATTCTCTGTACTCAAGCGATCGAACAGTTTTCGATCGATCGAAACCTTCTGGTGTTCGATCGATCGAATGTCGTTAGATCGATCAAGACAGACTCTTTGTCAGGTTCTCTATTTCACAGTTTTAAAGAATTTTGAAATTAAAAACTTTAACTTTAAAATATTCTGCAAATTTTTTAAATCATTATGTGAAATAGAATGTTCAAGCAATTGAACAGTGTTCAATCGATCGAAGGTTCGAGCGATCGAACGGTCTTCGTTCGATTGAACTGTGATAGAGAAGTAAGATGCTGATTTAAGTTCTAATTCAGTATGTAAAGAGTTTATGTACTGTGTGAATCAATTAGCGGTTCCAATTGTTATATATGCATGGATGTGTGTTCGACTAACCCTTTTGCAGCTAGTTTAGTCACTATCTCCCATGGCACCAAGACTTTTAAATTTTGTATTTAAATTGTTTGAGATTGGTGCATGTTGTAATTTAAATTTGGGCGCTGCGACTTCAATCCTACGAAAAGGAAAGTCGCACCGGTTTCCCTAGCCTTTTATTTTGTTGTTGCTATTTCTATTTCTAGATAAATTGTAAGCTTCGAAAGAAGTATAGGACAAATGTAATAGAATTAGAAAATCCATGAAGATGGAGCAAGGAGCCATTGTCCATGAAGATGGAGCTGGAGGCGATCAAACCAAAAGGAGGTTCTATGGAGATAGAGTCGTGGGAGATAGAGGCATCGTTTGGATGTCTTTATTTTCAATTTTAGTTTTTTGGTTTTATGTGCTTGGTTTGTGATTGGCATTTAATTATATTGTTACTATTTGCATGCACGTAAAACAAGTTTTCTAAAATAAAATTAAAAAAAAAACCATTTCAATGCATTAGTGAACATTGGATGTTTATGGGTAATGTGTGGAAATATTTTTCAAAAGCAAAATCCTTATTTACTAAATTTAGTGGGAGAGGGTCTTATTAAACACCCACGATCTTCCATTAACGGTTCACTGTAAGATGAGTGGAGCATTCTGTGTCACCTCGCCAGGGGTGATCATTCCATACGGAGGGTGCATTACTCATTGGTTACTAGATGTGAACTTCTTTTGATAGGATCAATCAGACGTTTTAGAGGGTGACCACCATACGAAGGCGCTACTTGAGACGATTGTGATTGGATCCTAGTTAATGGTACACACTAGCTAAGCTATGGATAAGGGATCCCACACGGGGCATTATTCAGAAACTTAGAGATCAAAAGGGATCTGGAGTCATAACTTGTTTTGCAAGAGTTGCATAGCGGACAAGTCATGATTAATCGAAAGATCGAACATTGACCACCACACGGAGGCTTTATTCTTTCATTTCGATATTCCAGCAACTTTGTTTTAAAATAAGAGTTTTAAGGATTCTTTTATTTCAAACTGTCAAATCTGATATTCATATTTATTTTGTCTTTTGATTTTTACAGTAAATCATAATGTCTGGATCTACATTTTGTCCACTTGCCACTATACTCACTCAAAATAAGTTAACTGGAAATAGCTACACTGAATGGAAATGAAACCTCGACATTGTATTAACTGCGGAGGATCACATATATGTCCTCACCACCCCATGCCCCGAAGAACCCGCGACAAATGCTTCGGCAGCTGCCAGACGCGAGTTCGACAAATGGAAGAAGTCGAATGGAATGACTCATTGCTATATTCTGGCCTCAATGGCTGGTGTGTTGCAACACCAATTTCAATCGAATGATTCTGCCAGTGACATTATCACATCCCTGAAAAAGATGTTCGGGGAGCATGGCAGGCCTGCTAGACAGGTAGCCATGCAAAAGATAATGAGTGCAAAGATGTCGGAAGGGACTCCAGTCAAGGAACATGTTTTAAAAATGATTGGTTATTTAAACGAGCTGGAGACCCTAGGTGCCAATATCGATGCACAAACCCAAGTTGATATGATCCTCAATTCGCTGTCGCCTTCATTCGCTCAATTTAAACTTACCTATAATATGAATCAAATGAATTTTTTAATGAACGAATTGATGAGTTCTCTTTTGGCAGCGAAAGGGGTGATCAAACCTGGGGTCAACGTCTTGAACGTTGAGAAAAGCGCTTCCTCTTCCCGATCTTCATCGAAAGGAAAGAAAGAGAAGAAGAAGGCTGGCACTGGTGGTCCAAGTGTTGGACCGTTCCCTAAGATTGCAAAATCTAAGGGAAAAGGTAAGGGCAAAGGGAAGGTGGGTGGCCAAGGCAAAGGAAAGTGTTTTCAATGCGGTGAGAAAGGCCACTAGAAGAGGAACTGTCCAAAATTCTTAGCTACAAGAGTTCAAGGTATGATTGAATCACATGTGATTGAAGTAAGTTTTATTACGGATACTTCAAACACTTGGTGCATTGATTCTGGTGCGACTAACCATATATGTAATTCATTGCAGGGGTTCAGATCAACCAGGAGGTGCAGTGATGGGGAAATCATACTTACTCTAGGTTCTAGTGCAACCGTTTCTGCGGTTGCTATAGGAGTCGTAGTTTTAGAATTTCTAGACAATAAAGTTTTGATTTTATCAGATGTACTTTACGTCCCTTCAATGAGACGTAATTTAATTTCAGTTTCTAATTTATCGAATAATGGTTATTCTTTTCATTTTGGAACTGAAGTTGTTATTAAAAGAAATAGTACTTTTATATGTTCTGGTATTAAATCAAATGGTTTGTATGTGATCACTCCCAATATTTCTAAAGATTCTTGCTTGGACCTTAATAACTCAATGGTAACTATATCATCTAAAAGAAAAGAACCTTCCACTAATCCAATAAGGCTTTGGCATATGAGGCTTGGCCATATCAATCTAAATAGGATAGGCAGACTAGTCAAAGAAGGGATCTTAGGCGATTTGGTTCTCGAACCAATGGAAGTCTGTGAGTCTTGTTTAGAGGGTAAGATGACCAAAATGCCATTTCCTGCAAAGGGCAATAGAACCAATGCATTGTTGGAATTAGTTCATACTGATGTGTGTGGACCAATAAATATTAGAGCAAGGGGTGGTTATGAGTATTTCATAACATTTACCGATGACCACTCTAGGTATGGATATGTGTACCTAATGCAGCACAAGTCTGAAGCCTTTGAAAAGTTCAAAGAGTTTAGGGCTGAAGTGGAGAAGCAATTGGGCTCACATATCAAGGCCATTTGATCTGATCGAGGTGGCGAGTACCTCTCTAATGAGTTTATTGATCACCTCGTACAGAATGGGATTCTGTCACAGTTGACTGCACCTGGCACGCCTCAGCAGAATGGTGTAGAGGAGAGAAGGAACCGGACTCTTTTAGACATGACTAGGTTAATGATGAGTTATTCAGAGTTGCCATTATTCGTTTGGGGTTATGCTTTGGAAACCGTTGTATACATACTAAATCTAGTACCAAGTAAATCTATTCCCAAGACACCACGGGAGATGTGGATTGGGCGCAAGCCTTCTTTGCAACATCTCCAGATATGGGGGTGTCCGGCACATGTGCTGAAAGGAAAGATGAGCAAGTTGGATTCTAGATCAGAAGTATGTTATTTTGTAGGGTATCCAAAGGGTACTTATGGATGGTATTTTTATGATCCAAGAGAACAGAAAGTGTTTGTTAGTACAAATGTTGTTTTCTTAGAGGATGATTATATCATGAACCATAAACCTAAAGGAAGGATAGATCTGAGAGAAATAGAAGGAGAGCCCTCAGTCCAACCCGCAGTTAACAACTATGTAAATCAAGAAAATACCACTTCTTCACCCATTTCCGCACCGGTACCTCGTCGTAGTGGGAGGATTATCAGCCAGCCTGATAGATACATGTTCTTAGGAGAAGTTTTTGAAGTTGTCTCCATAGAATCTGAATCTGATCCTGCCACATATGAAGAGGCAATGGCTGATGTTTATTCAGATCATTGGGTTAAAGTTATGAAGGCTGAATTAGAATCTATGGATTCTAATCAGGTCTGGGATCTTGTAGAACTTTCAGCCAATATTAAATCCATTGGTTGTAAGTGGGTCTACAAGAGGAAAAGAGCATCTGATGGAAAGGTTGAGACCTATAAGGCTAGGCTTATAGCGAAAGGTTATACTCAGAGGGAGGGCATTGACTATGAGGAAACCTTCTCGCCGGTGGCCATGCTCAAGTCCATCAGGATACTCCTATCCATTGCTGCATGCCTAGATTATGAGATCTGGCAGATGGACGTCAAGACTGCATTCTTGAATGGCAATCTTGAGGAGGACATCTATATGCAACAACTAGAAGGGTTCATAGCTGGTCGGAAAGGTAACTTGGTATGCAAGTTGCAAAAGTCCATTTGTGGGCTTAAGCAAGCGTCTAGAAGTTGGAACATCCGATTTGACCAAGCAGTCAAGTCCTTTAGTTTTATACAAAATCTGGATGAACCTTGTGTATACAAGAAGTGTGAAGGAAAAGTGGTGGCTTTTCTTGTGCTTTACGTTGACGACATTCTACTCATTGGAAATAATGTAGCGGCATTGTCAACGGTCAAGTTTTGGCTAGCTAGTACTTTTGATATGAAGGATCCAAGAGAGGCGAGCTATATTCTAGGGATAAAGCTATTTCGGGATCGCAAGCGAAATATAATGGGATTATCTCAAGCTGGTTATATCGATAAAGTGTTAACTAGGTTTTCAATGGATAATTCGAAGAAAGGTTTGTTACCTTTCAGGCATGGTTTAGCGTTCTCTAAGGACTAGTGTCCTAAGACACAGGAGGAGAGGAATCGTATGGCAGGAATTCCATATGCTTCGGCAGTTGGAAGTCTCATGTATGCGATGTTATGCACTAGACCAGATATCTATTTTGCCGTTGGCATGGTTAGCATATATAAATCGAATCCAGGTACCGAGCACTGGACAACCGTTAAGCACATTCTTAAGTACTTGAGAAGGACTAAAGATTACATGCTTATGTACGGTGGTAGTGAGTTAATTCCAGTAGGATATACTGACTCGGACTTTATGTCAGATAAAGATTCGAGGAAGTCAACATCCGGACATCTCCTTACCTTGGGAGGTGGTGCTGTTAGTTGGAGGAGCATTAAGCAGAAATGCATTGCAGACTCAACTACAGAAGCTGAGTATGTGGTTGCTTGTGAAGCCGCAAAGGAAGCTGTTTGGCTCAAGAAGTTCCTTATGGAGCTCGAGGTGGTACCAGCGTCGTTGTCACCTATTACGCTTTACTGTGATAATAGTGGGGCAGTGGCTCAGTCCAAGGAGCCAAGGAACCACGGGAAGGGAAAGCACGTAGAGCGGAAATGTCATCTTATTCGAGATATTGTTCAACGTGGAGATGTGACTGTCACCAAGATTGCCACTGCTGACAATCTTGCTGATTCGTTTACAAAGGCCTTGCCACAGAAGGTCTTTGATCGTCATCTAGATAGTCTAGGTCTTAGATGTAGTTCTGAATGGTTATGAGTGCAAGTGGGAGTTTGTTGGGTTTGTGCCCTCAAACCATTACTTTATATATGAGACATTGACATTTTAA
Organism: Hydrangea macrophylla; assembly: GCA_033977485.1. NCBI lineage: Eukaryota > Viridiplantae > Streptophyta > Magnoliopsida > Cornales > Hydrangeaceae > Hydrangea > Hydrangea macrophylla. Next base: position 1,474,501 of record CM066990.1, on the reverse strand, counting down.
TATATGGATATCAGCTTTACATTTAGTTATGTATGTTTCTTTCATGAGATGATTGTTATCCTTAAGTATCGTAGTAAGTAATTCGTGTATGTATGAGATACATACAAGTGAGATACGAATTACAATTCTTTGTTACTTAGAATGTGTCACAGTGGGTGATGAGACTGGATATCTCATCAGGTTTACACTGTAGCACGATTAACTACCCTTGGATGGAGTGATTAATCTCAATCACTAGAGTTTAACTCTTAGTTAACATGCTAGTGCTTATAGTGCATTGACAGACCTGAGCTTTCCTATTGACACTCAAGACTGTCAATCAGTCGATAGGAACTCATAATTTGTATAAGGTACGTGTTCTTAATCTTGAGACGATTATGAACACAGACTGTGGATATGGCTGCTTTGACTTACCAATCAGTGAGGTCTATAGAAGATCAACACCTGGGTATCTTGGGTATGTCATATTCATAGGGTTGTGAGCATATATTGTCAAGACAGAATCTACCCTCTGTTTCAGAGTAAGCATTCCCTTGAGAATGTCACCAAGTCGATTACTGAGTACTGCAGTCTTGTTGATAAGAGTTATCAACATGTTTGGTAATCATGAGAGGTGAATGAGACTCAAGGAATACAAGAAGTAATCATGATTCAGGTTGACAGTAACAATTATCCGACTACCTGAATATGATTACGAATGCTGAAGGTAGAGGGACATTAGTACAATATACAAGTCTAGTTATCGCTTCGGATATGTTCTTTTGCGTTGGAGTTCAGTTATCGTTTTATAGTGGAGTAAACGTTAACTGACTAATAGTTAGTTTGCTGATCAAAGAGTTTGGTCACGGTAATTAACAAACTGGTCTGAGCCAACAATAAAGAGCCTAGGAGGTCGTACTCTTAGCTCCGCCAGGATACTTGGAAAGACACATGAGGAAGTTGTCAAGACAAGTTCGATCGATTGAAGTATGTTCGATCGATTGAAGTCTTGGCAGTCTCGATCGATCGAGAATGGTTCGATCGATCGAAGATCTTCGAACGCTCGAAGTCTAGGTCGGTTCTGGAAATCTATAAATAGGGCAGCTGCATTCTGGAAAAGGAGTTCGTCGTTTTTATTAACCAGACGCTGCAGAAACTGTTTTAGTCTTCCTAAATCTTCCTATCCTCTATATTAGAGATCCCACCATCTCTAGTCTTTCCGGCAGGCATCCACAGGAGACATAAGGGTGAAGACAACCTAGTGGACGTTGCTGCTCACCAAGGTTGAAGATATCAGAATTGGGTTCAAGACACCAACGTATAATCTTGTCCCCTCTTGTGCGCATCTATAGAATTAGTGAGTAGTAGATCCTGGGATAACAATCAGTTATTATAACTGAATCTTTTCCGCTGCGTGTTTAAAATAATTTTTTAAACCGGTTTTTCCTACAGTGCTTACCACCAAAATCTAGGCCATGCCATCGATCAGTGCATCCGCCTCCGCTATGACATCCAAAATCTCATAGAGGATGTACCCCATCCTAATCCCATCTACTATCTTGGATTGGACCAACCTCTCGAATGATTCCTTTTGCTAATGCCAATGAATGTTGAAGCTACGCAGTAAAGTGACGATGTCTAGAACTTCTGCTAAAAAAAAAAGGAAAAAAAGAATAAGTGAGTCATTGTGACACTCCACTTGAGACCAGGTCAAGTCAAGTTGAGTATGTTCTACGTTTCAAGTCTATTTCAAGAATAGTCTTGTGGTCGAGTCCGTCTTTTTTAAGTTCGGTTGAGTCTGTACCAAGAAATGTAATCCTTCTCTTTTGATGAAATGAAATCTCATTTTGCTTAATCTGATATGTCTAGTCATAAATGTATGAATCATTGAACTGAAAGTGTCACTTTTCAAATTACTATGGATATTACTCTGCTAATAAATTTTTACATAAAAAAAAGAATCCTGAAAAGGTCAAAGTCAGTTCCGCGTTGACACCGATAAACAGCTGAGAATTGAATAGTCTTACTTTAAGAATTTAAAGATGCTTTTACTCAAATCTCGAAAAAACATACTTGAAACTGACTTGGAGATTGCCCATTTCCACCATTTCGAAGCCTTGAGTCCAATCCAATTGGGAGCCATACAATCTGTCCAATTGAAAGCAGTGCAGACTTAGTCCTTGATGGTAGCCAAACACTTTCAATAAGTTTCTTCTCCCCTTGAAAAAAAAAAGAAAAGAGAAAAAAAGCAAAGAGAAAACTGACTTGATGGTAGCCAAACACTTTCAATATGCAATTTTTTCCACTCTAGTCACACCCCCAACTAGCTCGTTGCTAGTCTCTAGCAATGAAGCGAACTACAACAATTTTTATTTAAACTCTAAGAATTGAAAACAAAAGAAAGTAAAAATCCTAATTACTTTCGCAGGAATCGTGATTGCATTTAGCGTATGCAACAAGCCTTTAAACCTCTAGGTTTTCCCTAGTGGACGAGTGTTGTCTCGTGAGGGTTTGCAGTGAATCTACCCACAAAATTCATGTTTATGGTAATGGTTCTCATTTAAATGTTTTCAATAAAAGTTTTCTCTCATTTAGCAGTGTAGTTAAGCTCAACAATCTCATGTAACTCTCTAGTATGCCATAGCTATGCAACACACACGTTACAGTAAATCTGCTATCAAAGTCATTAGAATATTCCATACCTATTAATCTTTAAGTGTGTGTGTGAATGGACAACTAAAATACAAAACTTTAATTTCAAAGCTCGCATAACCTCAGACACTATCAAGACATTCATTTTGACTCAACTCATACCGGGATTACACTCTCAAGATGATCACTCTGAATTTGGTGTAATAATCATCACTCATGATATGGAAGCTATAAAGAGTAAATGGAATGGAAACAAATGCTTCTCATATCTAAATTAAAAAACGGACATTTAGTGCATAAAGTCTCATGAAAGGATACTTTTAACTAGAAGAGCGAGATACCATGGAGAACTCTCTCACCGTCTTAACTTTATATCCAATTTACTTCAAATCATCAGGACTTGAAAAAGAGGTGTTAGGTGAAAGAAGAAAGTGGTTCGTGATTTTCAATTGGGTCAAAAGATGTGATTGGATATGTACTACAACTTTTCAAACTTTCCCACATCTCCAATCTATTTTTATTTCTTCTTCTTCGTTTTTTTTCTTTTCTTTCACACTATTCTTTCTATTATTATTATTTTTTTCTTTTGTAACAACTATTGGTATTTTTTATTCTTTTTCTTTTATATTTTTCATCCTTTTTTTTCCCATCATTTTTTTCTTTGCCAACTTTCTCTTATTCATACTAACCAAACTTATTGTCACGTCAACACATCCCAATCACTCCTAGATAAAAACTGAGGCTTGAACTCCTAATTTGGAGTTAGGTATAGACTTTAGGATTTGTAATGATAAGGTAATTATGATAGACTCAAGAGGTGAAGTAAAGGAATAGCATAGAGGTATGCCAATGCTGTATTTTCCAAGTATGGTCAAAAGATGGCCTAAATCATATTCTAAGTTAATAGGATTATTCATTTTAATAAATTCAAGAGCTCTAAAGTTGGTAAATCTTGAACGTTCTTTTCTAGTGATCAATCAAAATGAAGAAATTGAGACTTTCAACGAATTAATACGCTTTTCAAAAAGTAAGAGTAATTTTATAAAATATCTCAAAAATAAGGAATGGTTCAAAAGATCACTTGGGTTATTAGTCTCCACTACAGTCTCTCAAGACACCTATGTTATGCTTACTAATCCATTTTAGCTAAGTACAAGGTTGTTACAACGTGCTCAAAGTTGTTTGAAGCTTAAAAAGCATAAGACATACTATATCTAAGATAGTAAACAAACTATCATAATATATTACATACTAATAACATACAGAAAGTAACACTAATGCATCATAACTAACTACGTATACTATGCGAGAAATAAAAGAACCATTTTATTATATTTAAAAAAAATTTAAAAATTTAAAATTTTTTGTAATTTTTAATTTACTGAGTTACATGTTGCTAAGGAGGTATATGACACTAAAACACAACAAAAAGATATGAGGCATGCAATGACTCACTCCCCCAACCAAAACTAAACATTGACCTCAATATTCTAAACTAAGCACATAGACATGTAAAGTAAAGCAAGAAAAGGAAGGATGTTACCTCGAGGCGTTAATATCCAATGTGTATTTATTTATTTATTTTAGTTACCTGCAAAACCATTAGTTGCAACAAGAAAAAATAGAGAATATAATACTACTCAGTAAATAAATTTTGTTAATCAAGATTTTTATCACAAAGTAATAACCGAAATTTTTGATCATCTTCCCAGTGAAATAATTTAACAGTGAGAAGACTTTTGGGATCCTAAAAAAAATGAAAAGGTCAGAGGAGATGATGCAAAACCTATGGCTTCGAAATATTTTGTGGACAGTTATTAGAGGTATACCACTCTTTCTATGAATTATACTCAAAAAATGATCGTTGGTGTTGGTATTTTCTATAACGGCCTCTATTTTAATACAAGGAGGTGGCCACGATTCGATAAAAGGGGCAGAGTCTAAGTGATGTTCTAATTTAGCTTCATTACTCTGCTCTTGTTCTAGAACAAAATCTATGGAGATATGATCATAGAAATTTAATTTCTGTTCTATGCACATGGTGTTGGACTGGACTTGGATAAAGCTATCTATTTGGGCCTCTATGTCATTATCAATCAAGAAAGTTAAGCAGTCTAGAAGATTAATAGATTCTTGTTGAAGTTTAAGATCATCTAATGTGGGCCCAATATTTTCCAACTCTTCTCTCAAAGAATTTTGAAAGTTAAAATTTTGTGAAGAACATGTGGTAGAATCCTTACCATCCTCTTCCACAACACATCCTATTTGTTCATTAGTGAGGTACACATGACTTTCAAGCTCAAGATGAGAGCTTTGATTAATAGAGAGTAGGTGATGGGCAACTTGGTGACACCACCTCTTCGGCTCAAAGAGGTGAGGGTCAATGAATATCACAAGAATCTAAATCAGATTTAGATTTTTTAGTTATGTCCTCCCTATGGTCACTATCAACGATAGGGGTAGAGTCAATAGGAAACTCCTCCTTTCCTAATTACGTGTAGTCACCTAAACTCTCATCATCTTTTAAAACCTTATTCTCATCCTCGTAACTCTTTACACTATATATGTCATCTATTGAGGAACTCTGAACAAAGAGATTGTGCAATTTTATCCAGGCAGTGATGGAGTTGATGGTTGGGGGTTGTATATTGAGGAGAAGATGGTTCTAAAACTTCATTGGTTTTGGAGTTTTTGTTGGGTTATCACTTTCTCGAATGAGTTGCTAACCTCATTCGGTATGAACCCATCATTGTCCTTCAATTCCATTCCATTGTTAGTGTCTTGAAATTTAGGTTGTAGTGTTGAAGGACTAGTATAGCCTTCTAAAGCTTGGCAAGCATTTGCTTGTTGATATCTAGTTTCTAATTTATCAAGTGCACTATTTAGCCTTTTCATTTTACTAAGCAGCAATTTTAACATACCATTATCCTCAACTTGATTATTATCCTCATTATTACTATATGAAGTTTCGCCCTATTATTGTTGATGATAGTCCATTCCCATTGTGTTTGTGGACAAGACTCGCCAAAGAGAAAGTCTTGGTACATTTGGTAATCGTGAGATCTATTATTATATCCTACATTATTATTTTGGTTATATCCCCATTGCGGTTGATAGAACTCTTCATGTAGAGGTTCTTTATACGTTTGATAATACGGGGGACTACCACTATCATTTTCCCATTGTGGTGGTTGATAGCACTCAGGTTGATAATCTACGTCATATGTAGGTGCTTGCCAATTTGGGGGATAGTTTTTATTACCTAATATATACCTATTGGTGGCATTTGTGTTTGCGTTGTATGGAGGGTAAATGGGTAATATGGATAAGACATGTTTACTCACAATTTTTAAATCAATAGAAAGTTTATTTACATTATTATTATTTTTTTCTTATGAGATAAAAAGTCCAAAGTTTTTTTTATTTTATTTTATTATTTTGATTGATTTATTTATTTATAGAAAAGTAAGAAAATTTGAAAATAACTTAAAAAAATCCTAACCTAGTTGTCTTCCCCGATAACGACGCCAAAAACTTGACACGACTAAAAAGTTGTGCGATGTTGTGCAATACCCAAGTATAGGTGATCGTGCAAGTAATACTGGACAAGTCCAGGTCAATTCTACATGGAAGGAATAGAAAGAAAATATACTAAGTTACAGCCTAAAGAAAAAGAAAAGAAAATAAGAATGTGGGAGTGGAAGTTCTAACGAATCCTAATTAATTAAATTAAAACTTAATAATAAACTAAAGCATATAGAAACCTAACTAATTAAATAAATAAACTAAAGGTGTTGGAAATATGAGAATCTGCATTGATCCTAACCATCTACCATGCATACTCATTAAAGTTCTATGGAGTTCATTCATTTTCAGTATTCCGTATTTTTCTAAATACAAAGAATCAATAGTCTTTACATGACCGGGACTACATCATCACAGTTGATTTAAAATACTTGGAAGACGGTTTCAAAACAATGGTTATTACTTGCACTCTAAATGATGTTAGCATTCAAAATTGTTTTCAAAAGTCATTTAAGAAAATAGCCTTAAGGCTTTAAGTTCTAAAAATTGTTGTGACAAACTGAGCTTATAAGGACAATTCGATGACAGATTTCTAAAACAGAAAGTCTTGGAACACTTAAAAGAATCATCTCAGGAATCAACAGGTTCGATCGATCGAAGCGCTCTTGATCGATCGGACAACATCATCCTTCAATGGATCGAAATGTTTTCGATCGCTTGACCATGGCTCTTGTCTTCGATCGCTTGACCATGGCTCTAGTTCAATCAATCGAAATACCTTCGATCGATCGAGCCCATTCTAAAGATTGCATGGCAGAGGCTGGGAATTAATGTTTCATCACATATTCGTAACGTCTAAACTACAGAAACATGAATAAACTAATACAGAAACAGTAACCTAGAGCAATCATAATAACTAGATTAATAAAAATGAAATAAAGATAACAGAAAAGAAAAATCGGGAATAATCTGAAAATAACTTGAAATAATCTTGCAATAAACTTGAATCTTCAATAATATTGAGAAAAACAATGGAAAAGATGAAGAAAACATGAATCTAACCTAATCTACTCCTAATCTTGTTAGGAAATTGCGTTTCCAGAATCCGTTGACAGTGCGTATAAGTTGGTACTGCAAAACTTTATGTGAAAGCTACAATAACCCTACAAAGGCGGATCTAGAGTTACCTTGAACTGCAAAAATTGATTGTTGTAGTAGACGAATCGAGAACACGGGCTCGATAATAGCTCATGATCTTCTACTATATTCCTTTGCTGCCAGAATATCGAACTGAGTGTGGGTTCTATCGAAATCCTTTTAGTTTTCTGCTGTCCCTTTTTACGCTTTCTTTTCTATTTCGAGTTATAATACTCTATCTGGAAAAACGCAAATTGAGAGAAGAGCCAAAGCAGCATATATATAGGCTACAATATGGACCATAAGAAGTCAATAAGGAATAGGTTTCCTTATGGAATTAGGAAACCCCAATTTGAACTGAATCAGATTCCTATTTCCATAAATTATAATTCATACCACTAAAGAATTATAATTGCACTCCTACCCTTATCTTAAAAATCTATTTCGAGCTCCATGTTATTAAATGCTTATTATCTCCACACGTTAAGATTACAGATATCCATTAATCAAATATAATTACTGACAATCATATTTAATTAATCGCTTAAAATTCCTTGAGATTCTCTACTTAACTTATTTGATTTGTCGGATACAAAATTCATCTGCAGGGTTTGACATAATCAAAACTAATAAGCTTTTTCAAGGGGATATCATCAATCCCAAAAATTGAGACATGGATTTCATCATTAATTTATATCCACCACACAGTCAATATTGTCATCCAATCCAATGAGATATTGACCCATTTAAGGATCTCACCCTTTTAGGGATCAAAGTGTAAATATCAAATGTATGTGTCTATAAATTAACTTAGGATTTAGAGCATAAGCACTCATAATAGCCATGAGGTATTAATTATCTTATAAGTCAGTATAAAGATAATTACCCCAAGTTGGTCTTGTTTAATACACAAAGTGTACCAGCATAGTGAGTTGAAACTATACTGTTTCCTATAGTTAAGACAAACCTACTACAATACCATGCTGCAGTCCTACTGATGGTGTGTCCAAACCCATATAAGACTGTAAACCAAAATCTTATTTTCTACAAGATCCGATGGTTTGATCTTCCGTGTGTAAGCCAAACTCTACATACCAAATCACCTACTATGTAGAATGAGAGACACGCATGCATAATATTAAATAAATAATACAATACAAACATTGTCCGCACAGATTCTCATAAAAATAGAATAACTGATTTTGTTAAATGAATAATAGATCAACTACATAAAGCATGGCTTTTAGTATATATCCTAACAATCTCCCACTTAGACTCAAAGCCATGATGCGACACACCTCACTTCTATCCCTTCTATGTGACTATAAAAATTTTTGGCCGGTAAGCTCTTGGTGAAAGGATCTGCCAGGTTATTTGCTGATGCTATCTTGGTCACTTCAACATCACCTCTTTGTACAATCTCTCGTATCAGGTGATACTTATGCTCAGTGTGTTTTCCCTTCTTATGGGCCTTAGGTTCCTTTGAGTTAGCAACCACTCCGCTATTATCGCAATAAAGGGTAATAGAAGATTGTACCGCAGGTACTACTCTTAGATCCATAAGAAAGTTTCTGAGCCAAACGGCCTCCTTAGCGGCTTCCGAAGTAGCCACATACTCGGCTTCCATGGTGGAATCAACAATAGATGACTGCTTGATACTTTTCCAACAAATGGCTCCATCTCCTAGGATAAACACATATCCTGAGGTAGACTTTCTGGAATCCCTATCTGACATGAAATCAGAATCTGTGTACCCAATGGGTACAAGATTGTCTGCTTGATAAACTAGCATATCGTCTCGAGTCCTTTTCAGGTACTTGAGAATATTATTCACCGCAGTACAATGTTCTTACCCTGGATTAGACTGATATCTACTAACCATGCCTACAGCAAAGCTGATGTCAGGTCTGGTACATAACATAGCATACATTAGGCTTCCTACTGCTGAGGCATAAGGAATTACCTTCATCTTCTCTATCTCATCAGGTGTCTTAGGACACTGATTCTTAGATAGAGCAATTTCCTTCCCTCTTGGAATCTTGCATGCTAAACCTAGCAAGAATATCGTCGATATAAGTGCCTTATGACAAGCCCAACATCATATTCTTGTGATCTCGCATAAGCTTGATACCTAAGATTTGACCGGCTTCTCCCAAGTCCTTCATATTGAATTGACTGGACAACCATACCCTTACAGAAGATAATACCCCCACATCATTTTCAATTAGCAAAATATCATCCACATATAGTACTAAGAATACCACCACGCTTCCATCATGTTTCTTGTACATACAGGATTTATCTGCACATTGATCAAAATCAAAAGACTTGATTGCTTGATCAAAGCGGATATTCCAAGACCTAGTTGCCTTCTTAAGTCCATAAATGGACTTCTTAAGCTTGCACAACATGTGTTCTTGGCCTTTTGCGATGAACTCGTCTGGTTGCACCATATAGATGCACTCGTCAAGATTCTCATTAAGAAATGCTGTCTTGGCATCCATTTGCCAAATTTCATAATCAAAATGTGAAACATTGGATAAGAGAATCCGAATAGACTTTAGCATTGCCACCGGCGAAAAAGTTTCCTCATAATCGATTACTTCTTTTTGAGTGAACCCTTTTGCAACAAGCCTTGTTTTAAAGGTTTCCACCTTACCGTCTGCTCCTCTCTTCTTCTTATAGATCCACTTGCATCCAATGAGTTTTATTTCATTGGGTGGATCTACAAAATCTCAGACTTGATTGGAGTACATAGACTCCAATTCAAACTTCATAGCCTTTTGCCAAAGATCTGCATCTTTATCTTGGAGTGATTCATTGTAGTTACAAGGATCAGTACCTAGTTCATCAGGGATCCGGTCATAAGACTCTCCCAAGAACATATACCGGTCAGGTTGAATAATAACCCTCCCACTACGACAAGGCATAACCCATGTCTGTATATCACTGATATTTTTTTTGTGAAGATTCTGAACCTAATACATCATTATCTGCATGCTGTACTGGTTCAGGAACCTGCGTGTTAATGGTTGGTCCGGGATCTACACGAGTTTCGGTAATCCTCCCACTACGATGTGGTAATGGAATATCGATAACTCTTTCTTGGGGTGTTTCTTCTCGTACCATTGATATCGAAGAAGTATGTGTTGGTGTCTCTCCTCTCATTTTCTCTAGAACAATACAGCTTCTGGGCTTGTGTTCCATAATATAGTCCTCTTCTAAGAATATGGCATTGGTGCTAACATTAACCGTCTGATCCTTACGACTATAAAACAAACCACCTTTAGTTCCTCTTGGATACCCAACAAAGAAACATACTTCTGTTCTCGATTCCAACTTTTCTGCATTCCCTTTCAGCATATGTGCTGGACTACCCCAGATCCGAACATGCCGCAGACTAGGCTTTCGTCCAGTCCACAATTCCGTTGTGGTAGTAGGTACTGACTTAGATGGTACCAATTTTAGAATGCATGTAAGCTATCTCTAATGCATGTCCCCAAAAGAAAATTGGTAAATCTGAATAACTCATCATAGATCTTACCATGTCCATGAGAGTCCTATTCCTTCTTTCTGCAACACCATTCTGCTGAGGCATACGGGGTGCAGACAACTGGGATGTAATCCCTTGCTGCAATAAGTATTCCCTAAACTCTCCCAAGAGGTACTCTCCACCACGATCAGATCATAATGACTTGATACATTTACCTAGACGCTTCTCCGTTTTAGCCTTGAAGTCTTTGAATTTCTTAAAGCATTCAGACTTACGCCATTTCAAATAAATGTACCCATACCTTGAGTAATCATCGATGAAAGTGACAAAGTACTCAAATCCTCCTCTTGCTTGGACAGTCATAGAACCACACAAATTAGAGTGAACTAGTTCTAACAGATCTTGTGCTCTATAGTCATTGGCCGAGAACGGCCTCTTGGTCATTTTACCTTCCAAGCAGGATTCACAGACTGGAAGTGCCTCCACTTTCAATGAGCCTAAGGACCCATTTTGAACCATTCTTTGAATCCTTTTCAAATTAATATGACCAAGGCGTAAGTGCCAAAGATGCGTTTGGTTCATCCTCGAAGGTTCTTTTCTCTTAAATGGAAAACTATTTGTGTTATTCAATTCATTAAGTTGCAGTATAGGAGTGACAGGATTTGTAATATAAAGATCATCCACAATTGACCAGAACAAATAAAACGTTTATTTTCTTTAATAACTACTATTTTATTAAAATAACCTGAATATCCATTCTTTACTAAACTAGAAACTGAAACTAAATTCCTTCTTATAGAAGGTACAAAAAGGGAATTTCTTAATATTAAAATCCTATCTCTACCAAAACTAAGGTGTAGATCTCCTACTGCAATTGCTGCTACTCTCATAGCATTTCCTATTATATAGATAAACCTCTCCATCACTGAGTTGCCTGGAACCCCTGCAAAGAATTGCATACATGATTAGTGGCTCCCGTATCTACACACCAGGTACCGGTAGATCGGACCGCTAAACACGATTCAACAACTAGTAAATGAGAGTTACCTTGATTGTTCTATCTGGCGAGATAAACCAGTCATTGCTTCTTCCAGTGTACTGGCTGCTTGCAAACAAAACATTTGCCTTTATGTTTTCTCGGTTGTCCTCTTGGCCTTTGGATTGGCAGAGGACCCGCGACCTTCTTTTGAACCTTTTTCATTTTCTTCTTACCTTTCGGATTTGAAGCAGAACCTTTCTCAAACACAAGAGCACTCCCTGACTTTCTGTTGAGACCCTCAGCTGCCTAGAGTTTTTTAAGCAGGTCCACCAAAGTATATTTAAATTTATTCATGTTGTAATTGAGACAGAATTGGTTAAAAGACTTTGACAGTGACTGGAGTACGATATCGACCTGGGTTTTCCTATCGATTTCAGCTCCAAGGATCTCTAGTTCATTAAGAAGAGATATCATCTTAAGAACATGATCCCTAATAGGCGTCCCCTCAGCCATGGTTGTGCTTATCAAGTCTTTCATGGCAACCTGCCTAGCAGCACGACTTTGAACCCCGAACATCTCTCGGAGGCTCTCCATCATGTCATAGGCACTGGTCATTGACTGATGCTGATGTTGCAGAACATCGACATGGATGCCAAAATGTAACACCGCACCATCTTATCAGCCTTGATCCATTTCTTGTGAGCTTGGGTTTCCTCAACAGTTGCCCCCTTACCAGGTTGCTCAAGACATTCTTGAGTAAGCACAAACTTGTACTCTTCAACAGTTAACACAATATCCAAATTCCTTTTCCAGTCTATATAGTTTGGTCCAGTAAGTTTGTTTTCTTTAAGTATAACATCAAGTGGATTGAAAGTACCCATTTAAAAGCCTGAGAGTCACATAACATAAATAATTACGTTTGGGCAAAAATTACTATGGATTCGAGTTGAAAATATTGGTTCTCTCTACCATATTTGAAAAAATCTGCCAGCAACCTGATACTCTGCGAATAGTATGACTCGATGGGAAGCCATATATTATCCATCATTTGTTCAGATAGGCAATTGACTTTTAATTTTACTATTCAGAAAATGTACCTTGCTTAGTAAAATTAAACTGCTGACTTGCTTTGGTCCTATAAATAATAACAGTGACTCAAATGGAGAGGATATTATTATTTATAACTAAGTGTATACCATCACTTAATTCTAGGTCAAGAGTTCCATGAGGAACACCTTTGATGGAAAGGTGACCCATACTAACAATCGCCCAAAACATTCTTTTAAAGAAGTTTGTACCGATGATTCCATGATCAACTGCATCCGATGGGGATGATGGCATTAGAGCCATCACACAAAATTAATCATATCATCTACAAACCAGTGATAGAGATCATGGGATTTGTACTTGGTAAATTCCCTCTCCCACTTAGAATTTTAAAAAAAATTGAGGGTTATTATTTTTAGAAAAACTTTTAATTTAATTAATAAAAAATAATGGAATACTTGATAAGGATTAGTCCATCTTTACTTGTCAAACACACATGTGTAGATAATAAAAGTTTTCTATTCTCATGATTTTAGAAAATAAGTACTTATGTTTTCAAAATATGGAAGTAGTTTTATTTCTAAATACACATGTAGTTGTCCATCATTTTAAATTAATATAAATTAAACATGTAGCTAGATATCTGAAATAGGTCTAGGAACAATTATTCATGTTGTCCTATTCATTAAACATGAAACAATAATAATCATTCAATCACACATCAACAAGGAAACCACAGGAAAATAGGAATCCCACTATTATGGTCAAGTTGCAACTCTTGTGAAGAAATCTTCATTGAACCTGATTAGCTCTATGTTGCCACTACGAACGGGGTTTGTGCTGCCCGGTCAGCTCGTAAAGTCGAGGGGGCAGTGCCCCCCGCGGGGCTTCCGGGGAAGCTAAATCCGATCTACCATCAGCAACTGCCTTCCAGAACTGTTTTCTGAAACAGTCTTCTGAAACAGCCTTCTGAAACTGCTTCTAGGTCGCTTTCGAAAACTGCTTGTAAAGATGCTCTCACGAACCATCTTCACGGATTTACTTGAGATATATTATATAGACCCTATGCCTCCATGAAGGAGTTCACATGCTATTTATTTGCAGTAAATTAACCACGCATCAATCAAGCGTGGGATCCAATACATACAAATCCTATTCCTCCATAAAAGAGTTCACATGCTATATCAAAACAGTAATATTAGCCACGAATAAAACCATCATGGGATTCAATCACACAAAACCAGTGACCATAATAGTGGAATAAGAACCCTACAAAACAATGGTTAGCACATCTACGTTCTATTCATCCATCAATGCACTCATAAAATCTGTATTACTGGACAACATGGTTGCATCCAACCCACACGCAGAATCAACGTTGTTCTGATACGACTGTTAGGAAACTGTGTTCCCAGAATTCGTTGACAATGCGTATAAGTTGGTACGGCAAAAATTTATGTGAAAGCTACAATAACCCTACAAGGGCGGATCTAGGGTTACCTTGAACTGCAAAAATGGATTGTTGTAGTAGACGAATCAAAAACACGGGCTCGATAACAGCTCACGATCTTCTACCGTATTCTTCTGCTGTTAGAATATCGAACTGAGTGTGGGCTCTTTCGAAATCCTTTTAGTTTTCTACTCTCCCTTTTTACGCTCTCTTTTCTATTTCGAGTTATACGACTCTATTTTAAAAAATGCAAACTAAGAGGAGAGCCAAAGCAGCACATATATAGGCTATGATAGGGACCATAAGATGTCAATAAGGAATATGCTTCATTATGGAATTAGGAAATCCCAATTCGAACTGAATCAGATTCCTATTTCCATAAATTATAATTCATTCCACTAAAGAATTTGTAACAACCCTAAAATTTCTATGTAAATAATTATTTTAATTATTATTTTCAGTTAGCAATATTATATGAGTGTGCCTATGTAAGACATGTGTTTGGAAAATTTTAAGTGTTTGGTGGACATATAAACGAAATCTTGAGTGAGCGCGTTTAGTTTGGGAGTTATATTTTATTAATTTATTTTTGTTAAAAAAAAGTGAAGGGTTGATATATATTTTTGTTATATAGTGTTTACAGGCCCGCGGATGTGTTAAATAATGTAATTAACATTAAAACTTAGTACCGGGGTCATGGGTACCCATTGGACTACTCATTTTAACACTTTGTACTGCATTTTGGGCCCACAAGTCACACCCCAATTTTTAGACAACCAAGTATTAATCAAGGGAGAACCCTCAACCAATATTTAGCTGTCCAATCATCAAAGGTGCTTGTAATATAAAAACATTACAAAGTCTGTACCGAAATAAATCATTACTCACATAAGGTAAAGCAACGGTCAACATCCAACCATAAAAGTCAAACCAAGAATTAAATCCGACTCCAAAACATAATAAATATCTAAAAAGAACACTTCACTAAAATAAAATCTTAAATCGTTAAATGGCCCACAATGCCAGAAATATTACTAAACTCTCTAGGATGAATTAAAACGAATAAGGAAAAACAGCACAAGATTCCACATGTCTCCTGCTGCCAGATACCACGACCTCCCTACTAGCCCTGCAAATTTTGATCGGCTACGCTCCAACAAGAACGTACCCGCGAGAAAAAAAAACTCACGGGTCAGTCACATGACTGGTATGAGTTAAACCACACACACACAACTTCAGGATCACCCGTTGACCCTTTAACCACACAAAATATTAACTCGGGCAAGAGAGTAGTTCCACTTCACATATTGGGACGAGCGATAGTTTCCCTTTATGTGGTGGCCATGCAGTTCTCACTCGAATTTAAATAAAGTAATACTTACCTAACGTCCCATGGTGAGTCAATACCTGCAAAATGTTAGTGGACCCACCATCCTGCAACCACAAGATTAATAACAGCAAAATACTACAAGAATATGCAGAACTACTTGTACTAAGATATAGGAAGGATCATTATCACAATTTACTCACTACACGTCCCAATACAATGTATAAGAAAAGAACAACAGACGAGGAAATCAACATTTTATATCCTTTAACCCATAGGAAATTTTATTAACAATAATTCTCTTACTTTTATGTACAATTCATTATTCAATTTCCTAGGTTCACCACTTGGCTACCCTCCATGGTACACCCATACATATATCCCATGTGTGCCCGGACATACTAACAACATCCACTCTGGTGCCAGTTTGGTTGGGGTATCAACCAAACCAGGTTTACACACAGAAGGCTAGTCAATATGCCTAGACGTCTAACAAATAAGCCGGGCATAAGGCTTAGGCCAGCTTGATCACGAAGCCACTGGCAAAAAGGTACACTCAGCAAGTCGAGCTACCAAAAACAATATCACAACTGGGAGCAGTGAACACTAAGGAACTTGAAACTATTTTGCATTTTTGGAATTATACAATTTAATCGAACTCAACGTTAATGACTATCACCTATTTCTTTTCATAGCTCAACATTATAGGAGAATTCATGTATCTCCAAGAAATCTTCATTAATTCATACGAACAATAAAAAAAAAAAAAAAAAAACAACGAATCATATTTCCCCAATTTCGTACATTTTAATATACTAAAAACTGCTACTGAAATCGTCAATTTCTGCCCAAACGGTGCAGAATCAGGAAAAGTACCATTAGACAAAAAACGTGCAGAATCACGTTTTACATGAGACGCGCTGACGGAATGTTCAAATTCAAAGCCACGATTTTCTAATAATTTTCTAAAGTTTTTGCAACTGCGTGAATTACACATAAAACGAATTTCACATATATTTTCTAACAAACATGAATATTTCACATATGGTTTTGATCAAACTAACGATTCACCTAACCCTTTCGAATACCCTAATGTCATGATCGCAAAGTCACACGAAGGGGAAATAAACTATCTAAATTACTTCAAAAATAGCGTGTATCCATTACAAAGATTTAATCCTAACAATTAAGTTAAATATGTACGTACTAATTTAATTACTCCCGTATACACATATACATACGTGTATATATATATGTACACAAAGTTTAACTCACCAAGTTGATAAAAAAAAATGGCAATCACGAATACCCCACGATCCACACGTGACCACGAACCCGGGACCGTTCTCCTTCTTCTCCCTTTTCTTCTTCTTCCTTCTTTTCTCTCTCTCTCTCTCTCTCTCTCTCTCTCTTGCGGCTGAAGATGAGGATCCCCTTTTTTTTTGTTTTTTCTTATCTTTTCTTTACTTTAACCTAATACTAGCTTAGGTAACCTACCCCCCTCAAACACACACATACACACACGACACACACACACCAACACATGCACACACACATGTGGTATAACATATACACATATGCATTGGTCCACACATATGGCCCACTCACACATTTTAAATTTAAACAATACAATTAAATAAAAAGTAAATAAATAAATAAATAAAATATCTATATTTATATAATAATTTCTTTTTGGGTAAAAATTAAGGTTATTACATTATACACACCTCAAAGAAAATCTCGTCCCGAGATTTGCAACACGCGCAAACATTACTCGAATAGCTCAGGATGCGATTTCCGAATCTTCTCCTCAAGTTCCCATGTAACATCGTTAATTCTCTCACTCCATTGCACCTTCACAAGGTTCACTATTTTCCTCCGCAAATACTTCACATCTCGATCAACGATCATGATAGGTCGAACAACATACGTGAGGTCATCATTAATCTCAAGCTCTGTCGGACAAACAATCTGTTCAGGATCTTTCAGACACTTCCTCAACATGGATACATGGAACACGTTATGGATTGTCGCCAATGCCGGTGGTAACAATACTCTATAGGCCAACTCTCCAACCTTTCCGACAATCTCATAAGGTCCTACAAACCTCAGAGCAAGCTTCCCTTTCTTACCAAATCGCATCACACCTTTCATCGGAGATACTTTTAAGAACACGAAATCTCCCACTTTGAGTTCTACACCCTTGCGCTTCCTATCAGCATAACTCTTTTGCCGACTCTGAGCAGTCTTAATCCTCTCTCTATTAACACTCACCTTCTCAGTAGTTTCCCGAACCATCTCTTGTCACGCCCCGGAGCAGCATAAATAGAGAAAAATAAATTTCCTTTATGGGTCCATAGGGAATGACAAGTGAAAGTCACCAATATCCACACCACACAGTACTAGTCCAAACAGGAACAGTAAACAACTGAAATATAAACACGGCTCTATCTATTACAAACATCAGAGCACGGTCCACAGGATCACAACAGGTCTGGAGACAATATATGCCCAAGTACCCGTTAACTACAAAGTACAACAGTAAAAGGAAAAGTAGTAATATAACTACTATCTATCTTCAGGTCTTCAGCTAGCGTACGGATAGGCGTCAGCATAACTGGCATCAGTGGGGCCATTCTCTACGTAACTCCCTTCAGGGTAATCATTATTGCCATAAGTTCCATCATCTGCATTGTAAAGGACAGGGTAGTCTGGACGGGGAATGTCCAGGCAATAAAGGCCGTCAGCTTGTTGAAAGCTGAGTGAGCACTAACTAACACAGTCTCATAGAAATGACATAATTACCATTATGAACAATATATGACAGTGATACTAAATATATAATCCTCATTCATTATTCAGATATATCATTAATCGATTCTTATCAATTCCCACTCTAAGACTGACTTCACAATACCCAACTGACTATCTCGAACTGATTATATCAGCACAACATACCAGTGCTCTTGTTCACCGCTATACCGCTTTTAAGAACTCTTGCGAGCACCCATACATTGTTCTCATATAACGACTGGTCCATGGATATACCCATACTCTTGTTCACCTCTTTTAAGAACTCTTACTGTTCACCGCTTTTAAGAACGCTTGCGAGTACGATACATACACAGCTCTGGTAATTCAAATCATGGGCGTGCCACATCTACTCTTGTTCACCGCTTTTAAGAACTCTTACTGTTCACCGCTTTTAAGAACTCTTGCGAGTACTGTGCACCCATAATTCTCACGATCCTGATCAAATCCTTGACATACACTTATCAGATTCAACCTGAGCGAATTATCAGCTTGACGCACACAACTTTGAACATACAATCCTCTTACTGGCTCACTTCTCACTTATCCAATACTACCCAGTATTATCATCTCAAACTTACTACGTTATCGCGTCGTACTATTTCTAGCGTTCCGAACCCGACTACGTTACTCACCATATTATCTCAATCTCGTTATCGTATCCCATTACCTCCGTAATCCATAATATCGCATAATAGGAACATGAAACAACAATTAAACAACTACGCACTATGCATTATAAACTGAAAGGAATACATTCATGTTCTGCTAGGTTCGATCGATTGAGGTCATCTCGATCGCTCGAAGAAAGTGCTGTTCGATCGATTGAAGTCTTCTCGATCGATCGAAGTGAAGGTAGTCTCGATCGATTGAAGTATTCTCGATCGATTGAACTCAGGTTCGATCGATTGAACTCAGTTCGATCGATTGGGACTCTGATGTTTGATCGATTGAACTCGGTTCGATCGATCGAACTTCGTCTTCCACAGATTCTGCCTGTGAACGTGCAGAATGTGCTAGGGGTGTTTGGGTTATAATTTATACGACCAGAATATGTAAAACATCATAACTAAGTTACCGAGTGAGTTTGGAACTCACCAAAAGTCGTTAAGGGCGCGTTTGGCTCGGTTAAAAGCTTCCAAGCTTTAATGGCGGCCTCTCTCTCTCGCATTTGTCTCTTCTATCTCTCTCTCTGTCTCCTTCTCTCTTGTTCTTCTTCTTCTTCTTCTTCTCCTCTGCTGAGTGTATATATATATATAGATATGTGTGTGTATATATATAGATATATGGAGGTACGTGTATATATATGTACCAACACACAAGCACACACTCTCAACTCTTTCTTATCACAAGAGTTCAGCAAACCCACCACACACACGAATGCAGTGTATATATAGGAGAGGATGGGGTGCAGGTGGCCGCATTTGCGCAGAAACTGGAATTCTGATAATTACATTCTCGATCGATCGAAGGATGCTCGATCGATCGAACTCAGATCGGTCAGTTAGATCGATTGGAAAAGGGTTTGATCGATTGAAGTGGGGACCACGTATTAAATTTATGTCGGTAGGGTTTCGATCGCTCGAAAAGGGTTCGATCGCTTGAACAGTGAGTGCTCGATCGCTCGAACGAGCTTCGATCGATCGAAGATTAAATTGCATGAATGGTCAAGGAAAAATATAGAATCTCTCTGCATTGAATATTTATTGAAAATACGGGGTATTACATCTCTGGACCCAAAATAGGTACGTCATCCACTTCTGTCCAACACACTAGAGATCTACACGGCCTCCCATACAACGCTTCAAAAGGTGCCATTCCTATGCTAGAATGATAACTGTTATTATAAGCAAACTCCACTAATGACAAGTGTTCTTCCCAACTACCACCGAGATCGAGAACACAAGCCCTCAACATATCCTCAAGAATCTGGTTAACCCTCTCAGTCTGCCCATCGGTCTGAGGGTGATAAGCAGTACTAAGGTCTAACCGAGTCCCCATCGCCCTCTGAAAACTCTCCCAAAACTCTGCCACAAACAATGAATCTCGATCCGACACAATCGAGACCGGAGTCCCATGCAAACATACTATCTCCCGAATATACAACTGTGCCAACTTGTCTGCCGTCCGATGCACACTCACTGGAATAAATTGCGCCGACTTAGTTAGCCTATCCATAATCACCCAAATTGACTCATTTCCCTTCTTGGATCTCGGCAAACCATCCACAAAATCCATAGAGATACACTCCCATTTCCACACAGGTATTTCTAAAGGTTTCAACAAGCCAGACGGTCTCTGATGTTCCGCCTTAACCTGCTGACACACCATACACTTAGAAACATATTCTCCAACATCTCTCTTCATACCTTCCCACCAAAAGGTTCGTTTTAGGTCATGATACATCTTAGTCCCGCCAGGATATATAGTGTATCGAGACCGATGTGCCTCATCAAGTACTTCCCTCTTCAATTCTTCACTATCCGGTACACAGAGTCTTCCTTGAAAACATAAACTTCCCTCTGTAACCACGGACCAATCCGTCGGACACTCATCAAGAAAATCCACTACCAAGTCATTGAAACGGTTAACTAAAATTGTATCTAACCTCTGCATCTGTCGAACTTTCCTTATTAAAGTTGGTTGGACAACCAAACTCCCAATATATGCTTTCTCACCTTCATGCCCTGGCTGAATATCATGAGATGCTAACACTTCAAGAGACTTCCACTCCCTAACCATCAAAGAAGCTATCACACTGTGTTTCCGACTCAGGGCATCGGCCACTACATTACCCTTACCCGGATGGTAAAGAATCTCAAAGTCGTAACTACTAATGAACTCAACCCATCTCTGTTGTCTCATATTCAGTTCCTTTTGTGAAAACAAGTACTTGAGACTCTTATGATCTGTATATAACTCAAATCTCTCCCCAAACAAATAATGCCTCCACACTTTCAGTGCAAACACAACAGCTGCCAACTCTAAGTCATGAGTGGGATACCTCCTCTCATGTGGCCTCAACTGTCTAGAAGCATACGAAACAACCTTCCCTTCTTGCATCAAGACACAACCCAAACCAGTCCCACTAGCATCTGTGAACATTACAAGCTTCCCTCCTTCCGTCGGGATAGTCAACACTGGCGCGGTGGTCAACTGCTGCTTCAACTCCTGAAATGCTTGCTCACACTCATCTGTCCACACAATCTTCACATTTTTACGAGTCAACTTCGTCATTGGAGCTGCTATGAGAGAAAACTTCTCAATGAACCTCCTGTAATAACCTGCTAATCCCAAGAAACTCCTCACCTCTGTCGGATTAGAAGGTTGTGCCCATTCTTGCACTGCTGCGACTTTTTCAGGATCTACTGATATTCCCTTAGCTGAAATAACATGACCTAGAAATCTCACTGCGGTCTCCCAAAAATGACACTTACTGAACTTGGCATACAACTGATACTCCCGAAGTATCTGCAACACCACTTTCAAATGTTCTCTATGCTCCTCCTGAGTCCGTGAATAAACCAAAATGTCATCTATGAAGACAATGACAAAACGGTCCAAATACGGCCTGAACACCCTATTCATCAAATCCATAAAGAACGCTGGAGCGTTGGTCAAACCAAATGGCATCACTGGAAATTCATACAACCCATACCGAGTACAGAAAGCTGTACGGGGAATGCTCTCTTCCACCACTCCCATCTGGTGATACCCGATCCTCAAATCAAGCTGTGAAAAGACCGCCGCTCCCTTCAATTGGTCAAGAAGGTCGTCAATCCTGGGCAAAGGATACTTGTTCTTGATTGTCACCTTATTCAACTCCTTGTAGTCTATACACATACGAAGACTACCATCCTTCTTGGATACAAATATCGCCGGAGCTCCCCACGGTGAGTTACTAGGACGTATGAACTTGATTCATACACACCTCAAAAGAATTACACTACTAGAAATAAAGATCAACTAAGAAGAAAAAATGAACCTACCAGAAAGAAGTAATTAACGCACCCTTTCTGAAGCATCTCATCCAACTGCTTCTTCATCTCTCCCAACTCCTTGGGCGCCATACGATATGCTGCCTTAGAAATTGGTGTGGACCCCGGTACAAGATCAATCCAGAATTCTACCTCTCTCTTAGGCGGGAGGCCAGTGATCTCCTGAAAAACATCCTCAAAGTCGTATACCACTTCCACATCACTAATATCCTTCTTCGGTATCTCCACCGAATATAGGAAACTAGACATAACCAATTCTCCACTATCTGGATACGTATGAGAGAAATGAGCTAATCCTGGGGTATCTATATGAATGGTCCTCTTAGCACAATCAAGGATAACATGGTTCTCCCTAAGCCAATCCATCCCCAAAATAATGGAAAACCCTTCAAACCCCAATACAATCAAATTAACGAGGAAAGTCCTATCCCCAAAGTCTATCACAAATTCTTTACAATGCTCATATAGAGTAACTGAACCCCCTAGAGGTGTTCCTACGCTCACAGGAACAAGTAAAGGCGTAACAGGAATACTCTCTCTCAAAACAAACTGACGAGAAATAAAAGAGTGGGATGCACCTGAATCAAACAAGACACGAACATCAGAATGAAAAAGTTTGAGGCTACCTTGCACATTCTCATTGCCTGGCATCACTGCAAATGCCTTGGCTGGTGTTGCCTATATGTTATTTAATTATTTTCAATCGATTAATTGCATAACTTTTCGAGCCTATCATTACATGTTAATTTGTTGAAATCATTTACTATATTATGAGTCGTATAGTAGTGCATGCATATTTTGTGACATGTTGGAGAAGTAGTGGGGAGTTTGAGTTTTGAACAAGCAGTGGAATTCTGGCGTGATATCGAATTATCTTCTTCAAGATATTATTATCAGACAGTTATCTAATTATCATCCAGCTGAATTATTATTCTATCGGACGATCGGGATTTCTATTATTATTTGCAAGACTTCTATTCTTTATATTATTCTTATCTGGCCATTTTTGGTGGATATTATTATTATTGGCACTCTGGATATCTTATTATGAAGCTGTTATTATCGATTGGTATTCTACTACTACATCTCTCTCGTACATCTCCGTGTGGAAATTCTATACTTTTTCGAGAGCATATATTGAGTCGGCAGTATTCTTATGTCTACAACATCTTATGGATCTAGACGGGTATTCTTATTCTTAGTGCAAGTTTATGGAAGATTTTGAAGTTATCGGTTTGAGTGGTAAGTATTGGGTATCCCTATGAGAAGTGGTACGAGACAAGGTAAGAGGTCAACATGGGCATATAGTTAAATTTTTTATTAACTGTGAGCATGTTGCATGCATAGTTCATATTCACATGGTTGCATCAATCTCTGTGTTTTGGAATATCTATTAATGTTTGATGATTGACTATACGAGAATAAGGTATATTGTAATACCCTGTATTTTCAGGTATATATAGATCCCTAGTACTTTTCTTAGCCTTTGGTGAGGTTGTGTGTTCAATCGATTGACCTTATCTCAATCGATTGATATGTCAATCGATTGGATGTTTTACCAATCGATTGGTATCCTGCCGACCTAACCCCAATCGATTGGCACCTGGTATCAATCGATTGGAAGTAGCTGGAGTTGGCCACCTCGTTGGTTTTGTGTGGTTGTGATTGTTTCCCTCCCCTATATATACCCCTCCCCTTATACATATATATGTTTGCTTGTGTGTGTGTTTGGGAGAGAGAGAGATATATATACTCTTATATATACACACATACATATATATATTATATATATGCACATACACCCTCTCGGGTTAGAGAGGAAGAGAAGAGAAGGAGAGGAAGAATAAGAAGAAGAAGAGGAGGACAGAGAGAGAACAGAGACGGACAGAGAAAGAGAGAGCAGAGAAGAAAGAGAGAGGAAAGAGAACCACCATGGCCGCCGCCGCGGAGCTCGGGACGCCGTCAACGGACCGCCGGGAGAGGTAAGTTTATTAACTCACTCAAGGAGGTTTGTTTTGTGATGTTTATGTGTGTATAATAACGTGCATGAGGAGGAAAGAGGAACCCCAACGTTTTTATAATAAAACCAGCAGTTTTGAGGAAGAAGACAGAGTCCAATCGATTGCCATTGGATCCAATCGATTGAATGATTTCTCAATCGATTGCCATAGAGTTCAATCAATTGACATTATTTCCAATTGATTGACATTAAGTCCAATCGATTAACATGTTTGTTCAATCGATTGGGAAAGAGCAGAATGTTGTTTATCTATTGTTATATGTTATGAGCTGATTGCTATGTACCCAAGCTGCTAATGGTTGTACCATACGTGATATTGGATATGTGCTTAGTCAACATGATACTACGCTAGCCTTATATGATGTTTATGTTAATGTTACAAGATGAACTGTTTATTGTTAACTGTCGATATGAGATGAATTGTTTAACTGTCATATGTTATTGTCAAACTGAATAGTAGAACGGAATACAACTGCATGTTAATAATCAATAATCAGTAGATATGATTAATATAGAGCATGTGGCATTTCTTGTACTTAGTATATGAGCATTTCACAACATGTGTCAGCATGCATGGGATAGTGATGTGAAGAGGCAAGAGAAGCTGATGAGAAATGGGACATGTGACTTATGTGGGATATGAGATATGTGTACTTTGGATCCATGGGATCAACGGCTGACGAGTCGGGTGGACGTGGGACGGTTAGAGTTCCTAGTACGCCTCTTGCTGTTGAAGACGTCCAGTAATGCGTATGCACTGTTGAAGACGTCCAGTGTACCGTTGACGATTACGTCCGGCTAGTGCCCTAATGTATTTTCACCGTGTAGTCGACCAGTGAGAATATACACAGCGTAGAAGACGTCCGTTGTGCCGCTTCCATCGTTTACAGATAGGTGGTACCGTGTAGACGGCCGGTAACCCTATCAAGGGATTGTAGGACCTACTGCCTAGTCGGGTGATTCCGATTGGTACTATGGTATCTACGTATGGATACGGATTTGGATTATGGTATCAACGTACGGATACAGAAATGGATATGGGTATGAATATGAGAATGGCTAGTAAGAGGATGTTCAGTCGTGGATTCCGCGTCCCGACGTAAAGGTATATGCATGGGTGGTTGCATGGGTTACATGCATGGATTTGGTGAATACATGATGAGATATATTATACCATGATGTTTATCCTTGTCATTTCTTAATATGATTTCTGTTATTATTGATTAATGCATAGTTTAATGAGACCTCTGCTATGTCCGTGAGTGACGTCATTGATAAGAGATTAACCGCATTTTAAGATGCTGAACAATAGCGGTGATGAGTGTTGTTTAATGTACTCACTCAGCTTTGTATCCAAAGCTGATGGCGTTAATGCCCTGGACATTCCAATGTCTAGGGATTTGTAGGTCTTGAGGACTGAAGACTGATAGTTCTGCCAGACTTGGAGCTGAAGGCTGGAAGACGAAGACGTGCTGCTTGTAATAGTTAGTTTGTATATCTGTTGTTGTTATTGCTATAGGCTTCAGACTCTAAGTCAGCTGTTGTAATAGTTTTAGTAGACTTTTATAATTGGTACTATGGCATCTGTTGCTTCCAAACCTTTTATAGCTTCCGCTGTAGCCTCTGATTATGTTAATAAGATATGTTCTATGATTAGCATCCTCCCTATCGTGGTGTTTGTTGGTTTGATTAGATGACAATGCGGTTATTCACCCGTTATTCCCTATGGACCCATAAAGGAAATTTATTTTTCTCTATTTATGCTGCTCCGGGGCGTGACATATATATATATATATATATGAGGGTTTCCTTGTTTGGATTAGTCGCTCGACGTACTTGGTCTCGTATGGTTGAAAGTCAAACCTAATACATAGTTGTATGAAATTGCGTGCCTAACTTTATTTATGACTGACTTGTGTATTTACCGTTGCTGCAAATTTCGGGACGAAATTTCTTTAAGGAGGGTAGAATGTAACAACCCTAAAATTTCTATGTAAATAATTATTTTAATTATTATTTTCAATTAGCAACATTATATGAGTGTGCCTATGTAAGACATGTGTTTGGAAAATTTTAAGTGTTTGGTGGACATATAAATGAAATCTTGAGTGAGCGCGTTTAGTTTGGGAGTTATATTTTATTAATTTATATTTGTTAAAAAAAAGTGAAGGGTTGATATGTATTTTTGTTATATAGTGTTTACAGGCCCGCGGATGTGTTAAATAATGTAATTACCATTAAAACTTAGTACCGGGGTCATGGGTACCCATTGGACTACTCATTTTAACACTTTGTACTGCATTTTGGGCCCACATGAGTCTCTTTTGTGAGCCCATTAGACAAAAAACGGGATTTCATATGTGTATATGAGTTATTTGTATATGTTGTGTATGTATATAGCATACTATGTGTGTGTACATATATACTTAATTCTAAAAATCCTAGAGCCCATATTAAAACAAAAAGGGAAGAGAAGAAAAGAGAGAAGAAGAGAGAACAGATGTGTGTGTGTGTGTGTGTGAGAGAGAGAGAGAGAGAGAGAGAGAGAGAGAGAAGAAAAAGAAGAAGAAGAAAAGGGAGGAGAAAGGAGAAGGGTCACGGGTTCGTGGGCACGTGGGGAATCGCGGAGCATTCGTGGTGGTCGATTTTTGATCAACGAGGTGAGTTAAATTTTGTGTATCCGAGTATATATATACACGTATGTATATATGCAAGTATACATGAGTAATTTATAGTAGTACATGTTTAATTTAATTGTTAGGGTTAAATCTTAGTAATGGATATACGCTGTTGTTGTTGAAGTAATCTAGATATTTTCTTTCCCCTTTGTGTGACTTTGTGATTTTGACTTTAGGGTATTTGAAAAGGTTAGGTGAATAGTGAGTTTGATAAAATCATATGTGAAATATTCATGGTAATTAAGAAATATGTGTGAAATTCATTTTTTTAATTAACACAGTTGCAGAAACTTTAAAAATTTATTGTAAAATCGTGGCTTTGAATTTGAACATTCTGTCTGCATATCTTGTGTAAAACGCAATTCTGCAAACTTTTCGTGTAATGGAGTTTTTCCTGATTCTGCACCGTTTGGGCAGAAATTGAAGATTTCAATAGCAGTTTTTAGTATATTAAAATGTACGAAATTGGAGAAATATGATTCATTGTGTTTTTTTTTATTCATTCGTATGACTTAACGAAACTTACTTAGAGATACATGAATTCTCATATAATGTTGAGCTATAAAAAAAGGGTGATAGTAATTAACGTTGAGTCCGATGAAAATATTGTGGAACGATTGTTATAATACTTTACGTTATGATAATTTAAATTTTTACTATGGGTTCATGTAGGCTGATATTGAATGTTGGGTTGAGGTTATTGTACCTGAAATAACTGACCTTATTGTGTGGTCATTTTGATAAAAATGAGTAAATTATATACGTTGAATAGTATATTGGGGATCTTGTAATTTGATTGGAAATTAGTGAGGGAAGATTGTTATGGGTTAATTGATAAAACCCTTTATTGTAAGAAATGGGAATGCATCTAAAAGTTAGATATGCGATTGGATGACGAGACGGAACTATGTGATAAACGTGAAATTCACAATTATTGGGATAATACGAACGATAAGTGATAATTGCAACATAGTTCTTTAGTTTTCACCGCTCCCGTTGTGTTATTATTTTTGGTAGCTCGCACTCTTTTGTCAGTGGCTTCGTGATCAAGCTGGCTTAAGAGTTGTTGAGTGTACTTTTTGCCAGTGACTTCGTGATCAAGCTGGCCTAAGCCTTATGCTCGGCTTATATTGTATAGACGTCTAGGCATATTGACCAGCCGTCTGTTGTGTATACCTGGTTTGGTTGATACCCCAACCAAACTAGCACCGGAGTGGGTGTTGGTAATATGTCCGGGCACACATGAGATATATGTGTGGGTTGTACCATGGAGGGTGGCCAACGGGTGAACCTAGGGAACACAAAGATAAATTAAAGGCTAATAAATAATGAAAATGGATTATTTCATAAGACTGATTAGCGTGAAATAATGAATGCGACATTTAAGTTATAATGTGGACGGCTTATGTATGGAATTATTCGCCTGGTTTGTGATCATTCGATTTACAGGATGGTGGGCCCACTAACTTTTATGCAGGGCTGGCTCACCATAGATATCCGAGGTAAGTATAAAACTCGTAATAACTTTTGATTTTGGGCAAGAAACTACTTGCCATCACATAAATGGAAACTACTCTTTTGTCCAAATATATGTGTGGAACTACCTGTCTTGGCCCAATAGTGTTGTAATGCGGTTGTAGTCTACGGGTTCAGGTTGGAGCCCTCAGATTTTATTATTTTTGTTTAACTCATACCAATCATGTGACTGACCCGAGTGTGTTATGCATTCGGGTACGTTTCTGTTTGAAACGTAGTTAGATGACATGTGCAGGATATTGCTTTTGATGATATGACCGTTGTGCTTGGCTGTGGAGTCTTTGGGCATTGGAACGTTGTAGTTGCTCTGACCATCGGATGTATCGACTTTTTTTTTTTTTTTTTTTTTTTTTTTTTTTTTTTCTGAACTTTGTACGAAAATTTTATTTAATGAATTTTGTATTCCTATTGTAAATTAAAATGATATTGTATTTGTAATGGAATATTATTTCTTTTATAATGAAATGGAGGATTGGGAATATAAGTTTAATAATACATAGTTTTATATTAACACAGGATCACTTGTCCTTATTTAATGAGTATTAAATTCTATTTTCAAATAAATTATTTATTAGCCTGTGTGAGGGTGTCACTCTCGGTGTTTTGAAAATTGAATATTTGTCTGGATACATGCTCTGGATTAAATATTTGGTTGTCCAAAAATCAGGGTGTGACAGAATTATAATTACATTCCTACCCTTATCTCAAATATATATTTCGAGCTCCATGTTATTAAATGCTGATTATCTCCCCACGTTAAGATTACAGATATCCATAAATCAAATATAATTACTGACAATCATATTTAATTAATCACTTAAAATTCCTTGAGATTCTCTACTTAACTTATTGGATATGTCGGATACAAAATCCACCTTCAGGGTTTGACATAATCAAAACTTATAAGCTTTTTCCAGGGGATATCATCAATCCCAAAAATTGAGACATGGATTCTATCATTAATTTATATCCACCACACAATCAATATTGTCACCCAATCCAATGAGATATTGACCCATTTAAAGATCTCACCCTTTTAAGGATCAAAGTGTAAATATCAAATGTATGTGTCTATAAATTAACTTAGGATTTAGAGCATAAGCACTCATAATAGCCATGAGGTATTAATTATCTTATAAGTTAGTATAAAGTTAATTACTCCAAGTCGGTCCTGTTTAATAGACAAAGTGTACTAGCATAGTGAGTTGAAACTATACCAATTCCTGTAGTTAAGACAAACCTACTACAATACCATACTACAGTCTTATCAATGGTGTGTCCAAACCCATCTAAAACTGT
The DNA here is from genome assembly GCA_033977485.1 of Hydrangea macrophylla. NCBI lineage: Eukaryota > Viridiplantae > Streptophyta > Magnoliopsida > Cornales > Hydrangeaceae > Hydrangea > Hydrangea macrophylla. The sequence continues at coordinate 1,444,570 of CM066990.1, read as the reverse complement.
AAACCAAAATCTTACATTCTACAAGATCCGATGGTCTGATCTTTTGTGTGTAAGTCAAACTTTATACACCAAACCACCTACTATGTAGAATGAGAGACACACATGCATAATATTAAATAAATAATACAATACAAACATTGCTCACACAGATTCTCATAAAAATGGAATAACTGATTTTATTAAATGAATAATAAATCAACTACATAAAGCATGACTTTTAGTATATATCCCTAACAAATCTAACCCTAAAACTACCTAAAACTCTTATTATTTGTGTTTTGGAGCGTTCTCCTTTCGTCTGGTATCAAAATGACTTATTTATAGGATTCTTGCAGAGTTTACGCAACATTTGGGAGAAAATAAAGTTCAATCGATCGAGCTTAGTTCGATCGATCGAACTCTCAATCGATTGAACTCTCTTCAAGCCCTTGAACATCTCTGATTTTGACAACTTTGCGCATCGATGGGAGAATGGCCATAACGTTTCACTCGGACCTCAGATTGACCTCCCGTTTGCAGTTACGCGACTGTATCTCAAATATTTACATTTCATATTTGTAGAAAAATCTTCCAAATCTGAAGTCTTTATTGTCAAAAATGGCATTTCCTCAGCTACATCTGTTGTTCTCTTCACCAGAATCACTTTCTATGCAACGATTGCTTTCCATGACCTATAAAATAGTGTAAAACACATGTTTGAGTCTCAACATCATAGAAAACACTTAACCATTTATATGAATCTAAATATAGGGAGTTGGGGGATAAAAGTATGCATAAAAGAGCATATAACACGTTATGAATATGCATTTTTTACACTCTAATCACACCCCCAACTAGCTCGTTGCTAGTCCCTAGCAATGAAGCGAACTACAACAATTTTTATTTAAACACTAAGAATTAAAAACTAAAGAAAGTAAAAATCCCAATCACTTTCGCAGGAATCGTAATTGCATTTAGCGTATGCAACAAGTCTTTAAACCTCTAGGTTCCCCCTAGTGGACGAGTATTGTCTCATGAGGGTTTGCAGTGAATTTACCCACAAAATTCATATTTATGGTAATGGTTCTCATTTAAATGTTTTCAAGAAAATTTTTCTCTCATTTAGCAATATAGTTAAGCTCAGCAATCTCATGAAACTCTCTAGTATGCCATAGCCATGCAACACACACATTACAGTTAATCTACTATCCAAGTCATTAGAATATTCCATACCGATTAATCTTCAAGTGTGTGTATGAATGGACAACCAAAATACAAAACTTTAATTTCAAAGCTCGCATACCCTCAGACACTATCAAGACATTCATTTTGACTTAACTCTCACCGGGATTACACTCTCAAGATGATCACTCTAAATTTGGTGTAATAATCATCACTCATGATATGGAAGCTATAAAGAGTATATGGAATAAAAATAAATGCTTCTCATATCTAAATTAAAAAATGGACATTTAGTTCATAAAGTCTCATGAAAGAATACTTTTCACTAGAAGAGCGAGATACCGTGGAGAACTCTCTCATTGCCTTAACTTCATATCCAATTTACTTAAAATCATCAGGACTTAAAAAAGAGGTGTTAGGTGAAAGAAGAAAGAGGTTCGTGATTTTCAATTGGGTCAAAGGATGTGATTGAATATGTACTACAACTTTTCAAACATCCCCATATCTCCATCTCTTTCTACTTCTTCTTCCTTTTTTTTCTTTTTTTTTTTTTCTTTCACACTCTTCTTTCTATTACTATTATTATTTTTATTTGTAACAACTATTGGCATTTTTTACTCTTTTTCTTTCATTTTTTTCATGTTTTTTTTTTCATCTTTTTTTTTCTTTGCCAACTTTCCCTTATTCACACTAACCAAACTTATTGTCACGTCAACACATCCCAATCATTCCTAGATAAAAACTGAGGCTTGAACTTCTAATTTGGAGTTAGGTATAGACTTTAGGATTTGTAATGACAAGGTAATTATGATAAGCTCAAGAGGTGAAGTAAAGGAATAGCATAGAGGTAGGCCAAGGCTGTATTTTCCATATATGGTCAAAAGATGGCCTAAATCATATTCTAAGTTAATAGGATTATTCATTTTAGTAAATTCAAGAGCTCTCAAGTTGGTAAATTTTGAACGTTCTCTTCTAGTGATCAGTCAAAATGAAGAAATTGAGACTTTCAACGAATTAATACGCTTTTCAAAAAGTAAGAGTAATTTAATAAAAGCCTTAAAAATAAGGAATGACTCAAAAGCTCACTTGGGTTATTTGTCTCCACTACAGTCTCTCAAGATACCTAAGTTATGCTTACTAATCCATTTTAGCTAAGTACAAGGTTGTTACAACGTGCTAAGTTGTTTGAAAATTAAAAAGCATAAAACATACTATAACTAAGATAGTAGATAAACTATCATAATGTTTCACATACTAATAATATACAGAAAGTAACACTAATGCATCATAACTAACTACATATACTAAGCGAGAAATACAAGAACCATTTTATTATATTTAAAAAAAAATATCAAAAATTTTAAAATTTTTACAATTTTTAATTTACTGAGTTACATGTTGCTAAGCAAGTATATGAAACTAAAGCACAACAAAAAGATATGAGGCATGCAATGACTTACTCCCCCCCAACTAAAACTAAACATTGTCCTCAATGTTCTAAACTAAGCACATGGACATGTAAAGTAAAGCGAGAGAAGGAATGATGTTACCTCGAGGCGTTAATATCTAATGTGTATTTATTCATTTATTTTTTTTAGTTGCCTGCAAACCATTAGTAGCATAAGAAAAAATAGAGAATATAATACAACTACTCAGTAAATAAATTCAGTTAATCAAGATTTTTATCATAAAGTAATAACCGAAATTTTTGAGTATCTTCCTAGTGAAATAATTAAACAGTGAGAAGACTTTTGGGATCCTCATAAAAATACAACTCCCCCCCATCTAATGTCAGGCTCAAGGTCAGAGGAGATGATGCAAAACCTATGGCTTCCAAATATTTTGTGGACAGTTATGAAAGGTATACCACACTTTTTATGAATTATACTAAAAAAAATGATCATTGGTGTTGGTATTTTCTATAACGGCCTCTATTTTAATACAAGGAGGTGGCCACAGTTCGATAAAAGAGGCAGAGTCGAAGTGATATTCTAATTTAGCTTAATTACCCTCCTCTTGTTCTAGAACAAAATCTATGGAGATATGATCATAGGAATTTAATTTCTGTTCTATGCACATGGTGTTGGACTGGACATTGATAAAGCTATCTATTTGGGTCTCTATGTCATTATCAATCAAGAAGGTTAAGCAGTCTAGAAGATTACTAGCTTCTTGTTGAAGTTTAGGATCATCTAATGTGGGTCCAATATTTTTTAAGTTTTCTCTCAAAGAATTTTGAAAGTTAAAATTTTGTGAAGAACATGTGCTAGAATCCTTACTATCCTCTTCCACAACACATTCTATTTGTTCATTAGTGAGGTACACATGACTTTCAAGCTCGAGATGAGAGCTTTGATTAATAGAGAGGAGGTGATGGGCAACTTGGTGACATCACCTCTTCGGCTGAAAGAGGTGAGGGTCCATGAATATCACAAGAATCTAAATCAGATTTAGATTTTTTAGTTACGTCCTCCCTACGGTCACTATCAACGGTAGGGGTAGAGTCAATAGGTAACTCCTTTCCTAATTGCGTGCAGTCACCTAAACTTTTATCATCTTTTAAAACCTTATTCTCATCCTTGTAACTCTCCTCACTATATATGTCATCTATTGAGGAACTCTGGACAAAGAGATTGTGCAATTTTATCCAAGTAGTAAATGAGTTGATGTCTGCGGTTGTATTTTGAGGAGAACATGGTTCTACAACTTCATACTCAATGGTTTGGTTTTGGAGTTCTTGTTGGGTTATCACTTTTTTTAATGAGTTGTTAACCTCATTCGGCATGAACCTATCATTGTCCTCCAATTCCATTCCATTGTTAGTGTCTTGAAATTTAGGTTGTAGTGTTGAAGGACTGGTATAGTCTTCTAAAGCTTGGCAAGCATATGTTTGTTCATATTTAATTTCTAATTTATCAAGTGCACTATCTAACCTTTTCACTTCACTAATCAGCAATTTTAACATACCATTATCCTCAACTTAGTTATTATCCTTATTATTACTATATGAAGTTTCACCCCATTGTTGTTAATGATAGTCGCCTTCCCATTGCGTTTGTGGACAAGACTCGCTAAAGGGAAAGTCTTGGTACATTTGGTAATCGTGGGAACTACTACTATATCCTACATTATTATTTTGGTTATATCTCCATTGCGGTTGATAGAACTCTTCATGTAGAGGTTCTTGATACGTTTGATAATACGAGGACTACCACTATCATTTCCCCACTGTGGTGGTTAGTAGCACTCAGGTTGATAATCTACATCATATGTGGGTGCTTGCCAACTTGGGGGATAGTTTTCATTACCTAATATGAATCTATTGGTGGCGTTTGTGTTTGTGTTGTATGGCGGGTAATATGTGTTGGCCCGAAATGGAAACCTTAGAGGAGGGGTGAATAAGGTTTTAGCAGAAATAAACCTTTTTAAATCTTAATTGCAAAATAAATGCAATCATAAACAATTATGTGAATAGAGAAGGGAAGAGAAACTTGCAAACTGAGTTTTCAAGTGGTTCGGCAATCCGCACACCGCGGCCTACGTCCACCCCTCAAGAACACCTCTTGAGGATTCCTTTACTTCGATCTACTTCACAAGGGTTACTAACCATTACAAGAGCCTCCAATCTCTCCCAAAGAAGAATACCTCTTCTTTGCACACAAGGGTTACTAACCCTCACTCTTTACAAATGATGATTTGAGTACAAATGATAACTCTCTCTAAAGTGGATAATACAATGATAGCTCACACAATAACTCCTTAGTGAGTGGATAATACAAATGAAAGCTCACTACAATTTACTCTCAAATAAATACAAATCAAATACTAGATCAAATTGATAAACTCACACAACTAGGGCTCAAATGTGAATGAATAAAATTCAACAAGTTGTGTGATTCAAATTGATGTTTTGCAATGGATTGATCAACATTAAAGGTTTGGAAAAACATGTATTTATAGGCCAAGAAAGATTATAGCAATTAGTGGCAAAATGGTAAATATTTGGCCTTGAAAGAAAACTAGCCGTTATGCACAAACTGACTAATCCAGTCGACTGAAGTCGCGACCTAATCTACTGATGCCTTTTTCAGTCTACTGAAAAGTGGCCTGATCGACTGAAACATGAAAAGCAGAATCCATGTTTTTCTTGCAGAAACCAGTCGACTGTAGGGTGGTCCGATCGACTGAAATCTGAAGCGTCCAGTCGACTGAAGAATTTGTTCAGTCGATTGTTTTCTATTGAAAAACAAGTTGCTTGTTTTTAAGGTTTTTAAACAACTTTAAACTTTTGAGCCCTTATGAGTGATGATCAAGATGCTTTACATGTAAGTCCTAGACTTCAACTAAGGATGAAAGATCTTCAAATCTTCAAGCTTGATCCTTGTTGAGCCCCATCACTCTTGGACTTCACCATATGCTATCTCATGTTCTCAAACAAAGTTAGAACATTTAAGTTCATGAAAATAGAGATTAGCATAATGAAAATGACATGAAAATTTGTTGGAATAGAATCATTAAGAACAAGTAATTATCACTAGATTTATCATCATCAAAACACATATAAATAATGCCTTAAATAAATTCAAGGCTAACAATTTTCCCAATTTTGACGATGTCAAAACTTGTAATAGAGATATAACATTTTAAAGCACAATATGTGTCATTTTCATGTTATCATTTAACTTAACGAGATATGCAAGTTATGAATTCAAGAATAATAACTTTCAAAAGATAATCTCTGTTATCATTTTCCCTTCCCTTTATTTTAAAGATCATTTCATCTTTATCAATCTAACTTTATCTTCCCCCTTTGTGACAACAACAAAAAGATGGAGGTTTGAACTAAAAGTTCCCCTCAAGATAAGCAAACATGTCATGGAGGCAACATAATGATACCAAATTATCAAATACCAAATGTGATACCAAATTAACTAAAGTAACCATAATTATATGTTCCCCCTCAACATATGAATATATGAATAAATATCAGTTATAAGATCAAAATTATGCATTGTCTTATTAGAATGATGGAATATTTGAAAACCAAAATAACATGACATTCAAAATGCAAGCATGATTTCATAATTAAAGCAAGTTAATGTGATAAATCAAACATGATTAACATGCTACCAAAATCAAGAGGAATATAAAAACAAATTAATCTATTCTACTCCTACTAGGCTTAAGGTGAGAGATTTAAGCATTATCCAAGCACCTATTGGATGCAACATTTGCCGAGGAGGTAGGAGAAGATCCCTTCACAACCCAAACCATGTTAATTTTGTTTCGAAATGAACATTTATACTTAACATGTCCATTTTTCATGCAATAATGACAAGCTACATGGAGAAGGGTCTCATTTGAGATTGATTTCTTAACAAAGAATTTCTTGTGAGTATTTTGAGAATTTGAAATAGAGGGTGTGGACTTTACAAATAAGCTTTTGTACTTCTTTTCCTTGTATGTGGGATTAAATGCTAAACCGGCCTTATCAAAAACACAATTTTGTTTTTCTAAAATCATATTCAAATTTTGTTCACCTTGGGTAAACTTGGCCAAAGTTTTTGTCAAATCATCCACCTCCTTTCTCAATTCAACCTTTTTCCTTTTCAATAAATTCACTTGAAGGTTGATTAGTTGAAACAAGCTTTTCTTTTCTCAAAATTTCATTTTGAGATTTTAAAAAATCCAATTGCTTTTTCAACTCCAAATTTTCTTTTTCAATCTCATTTGAAGAATGTGCTCTTAAAACATGTTTTTTATTTTCAATCTTCAAAGATTCATTTTGGGATTTCAAAATATTTAACTCATTTGAAAGCATTGAAAAGTTTGATTCCCAATTTTTCCAATTCCTCATGTAAGTCCTCAAAAGCACATTGAAGCTCGCTATAGTTAGGAGATTCAACAATAGAGGTAGGATTAGAGTTTACCAAATTCTCTTGCGCACCTTCTTGGTCACATGAGTCGTTATCGGATGAGTCATTTTCATCCCAAGTGGCCTCTTTTGCCATTTTCTCATTCTCATCATCTTCATTTGTAAATAGGCACACTTTTTCTTCTTAGCAAATTTGGCTAGTAGTAAAATGAAAATCTTCTAAACATAACCAAATTTCATGTGCACTAGAGCATGAACGAATTCTATTATATGAACTATCATCTAAAGAATTATATAGAATTTTCATAGCTGTAAGATTCAATAGAAAGTTATTTTGATCACTTTCATTCCATTCAATCTTTAGTTTAGGAGGAAAAGCATTTTTGACAATACTCCAAAGAATGTAGTCAAGTGAACGAAAATAAATTTCTATTCTCCTCTTCCAATGATCATACTTATGATCACTCAACAATGGAGGAGTGCTAATGCAATAACCTTCTTGAAGTTTTGACTCAACATTTTGAAATTCAATAAAATCATTAGAGTCATTGAAAGAGCAAGAAGTAGAGGTTACCCCATTGTTAATTACCATGAAGCAAAGATTGTCAATCTCATCTTCATTTGAGTTATCGTCCGATGACTCACTCTCGGAGCAACTTTCAGTGGTCTTCATTGCCTTCTTCTTACGTTGTTCATCTTTAGGAGGCTACTTTCCCAATTTATCTTTCTTTAGAAACTTTACGAATTTTGGGTGATCAAAGCCATTTCCTCATCCTTATCACTCTCATGATCTTTTCCCTTTTTCTTTGAGATTGAGGATTTCAAGGCGATGTCTCCTCTTTTGATCTCCTTTTTCTTGTCTTCTTTGACAAGCACGGCTAACTCTATTTCATGGGTAATAAGTGATCCCATGAGTTGTTCAATTGACAAATTTGTCAAATCCTTCCCTTCCCGGATAGCTGTGACCTTCGGTTGCCATTGCTTTGGTAAATCACTAAGAATTTTCTCAATAATTTCTTCATTAGCGTAAACTTTACCAAGATTTTTTAAGCTATTGACGATAGTTGTAAATCGGGTAGACATATCACCAATAGACTCAAAAGGCAACATTTTGAACATTTCATAAGATTGAACAAGCAAATTAATTTTTGACTTTTTGACTTGGCTTGTTCCCTCATGAGTCACTTCAAGTTTATCCCAAATTTCTTTTGCGGATTCGTAAGATGAAATTCTATTGTATTCATTTGGGTCTGAACCGCAATATAATAAAGTCATTGCCATTGCATTCATTTTAATGAGTTTCTTATCGGCATCATTATACTCATCTTCCGTTTTTGAAATAGAAATACCATTTAAAATTTTTGTAGCAATATGAGGGCGATTGACCACTATTTTCCATAAATCAAAATCTTGAGAAATCATATAGATTCTCATTCTATTTTTTCAATAAGTATAATTTGATCCATTAAAACATGATGGTCTATTTGCCGATTGACCCTCACTATAAGACATGCGAGAAGTGTTGGTTTCCATTTGGATCTTAACTCAAAATTTTCAAAAACTTTTGAAAATAGAAGAGCCGAAGCTCTGATACCAATTGTTGGCCCGAAATGGAAAACTTAGGGGGGGGGGGGGTGAATAAGATTTAAGCGAAAATATACCTTTTTAAAACTTGATTGCAAAATAAACACAATCACAAACAATTACGTAAATAGAGAAAAGAAGAGAAACTTGCAAACTGAGTTTTCAAGTGGTTCGGAAATCCGCACACCGCGGCCTACGTCCACCCCTCAAGAACACCTCTTGAGGATTCCTTTACTCTGATCTACTTCACGGGTGTAGACCAAACCGTTACAAGAGCCTCCAATCTCTCCCAAAGAAGAATACCTCTTCTTTGCACACAAGGGTTACTAACCTTCACTCTTTACAAATGATGATTTGGATACAAATGATAACTCTCTCTCTAGAGTGGATAATACAATGATAGCTCACACAATAACTCCTTAGTGAGTGGATAATACAAATGAAAGCTCACTACAATTTACTCTCAAAGAAATACAAATCAAATACTAGAGCAAATTGATAAACTCACACAACTAGGGCTCAATTGTGAATGATTAAAAATCAACAAGTTGTGTGATTCAAATTGATGTTTTCCAAAGGATTGATCAACATTAAAAGGTTTGGAAAACATATATTTATAGGCCAAGAAAGATTATAGCCATTAGTGGCAAAATGGTAAATATTTGGTCTTAAAAGAAAACTAGCCGTTATGCACAAACTGACTAATCCAGTCGACTGAAATCGCGACCCAGTCGACTGATGCCTTTTCAGTCGACTAAAATGTGGCCCAGTCGACTGAAACTTGAGAAGTAGAATCTACGTTTTTCTTGCAGAAACCAGTCGACTGTAGGGTGGTCCGGTCGACTGAAATCTGAAGCGTCCAGTCGACTGAAGAATTTGTTCAGTCGACTATTTTTCTACTGAAAAACAGTTTTCTTGTTTTTAAGGTTTTTAAACAACTTTAAACCTTTGAGCCCTTATGAGTGATGATCAAGATGCTTTACATGTATGTCCTAGACTTCAACTAAGGATGAAAGATCTTCAAATATTCAAGCTTGATCCTTGTTGAGCCCTATCACTCTTGGACTTCGCCATATGCTATCTCATGTTCTCAAACAAAGTTAGAATATTTAAGTTCATGAAAAGAGAGATTTGCACAATGAAAATGACATGATAATTCGTTGGAATAGAATCATTAAGAACAAGTGATTATCACTAGATTTGTCATCATCAAAACACATATAAATAATGCCTTAAATAAATTCAAGGCTAACAATTTTTCCCTTTTTGATGATGTCAAAACATGCAATAGAGATATAACATTTTAAAGCACAATAAGTGTCATTTTCAGGTTATCATTCAAAGTAACGAGATATACAAATTATGAATTCAAGAATGATAACTTGCAAAAGACAATCTCTGTTATCATTTTCCCTTCCCTTTATTTTAAAGATCATTTCATCTTTATCAATCTATCTTTATCTTCCCCCTTTTTGACAACAACAAAAAGACGGAGGTTTGAACTAAAAGTTCCCCCTCAAGATAAGCAAACATGTCATGGAGGCAACATAATGATACCAAATTAACTAAAGCAACCATAATGATATGTTCCCCCTCAACATATGCATATATGAATAAATATCAATTATAAGATTAAAATTATGCATTATCTTCTTAAAATAATGGAATATTTGAAAACCAAAATAATATGACATTCAAAATGCAAGGATGATTTCATGATCAAAGCAAGTTAATGTGATAAATCAAACATAGGAGCTGAATAAGCAAGTTTAAGAATAGGAAAATTTGGTTCATTCGACCAAGTACCTTGCCTTGGGGAGCATTAGTATTGTTCATGAAGAAGAAGGATTGATCGCTCAAACTTTGTATTGATATCGAGAGTTAAACAAAGTCACGATCAAGAATAAGTATCCCCTCCCTCGGATAGATGAACTATTTGATTAGTTATAGGGAGCAACAACAGTCTCGAAGATAGACCTTCAATCAAGATATAATCAGCTGCTCGTTTGACCAGATATGGTCATTATGAGTTCTTGGTGATGTCGTTTTTACTCACTAGCTCCCCCGTAGTATGGATGGATATGATGAATAGGGTGTTTCGACCATACTTAGATCAGTTTGTGATCATGTTCATTAAAGATATGTTAATCTACTCAAAGACAAAGGAGGAGCACGAGAGGCATATTCGGATGGCATTGCAAGCGCTTAAGGATCATTAGTTGTATGCCAAGTTTAGCAAGTGTGAGTTTTGGATGCAGGAAGTTAAATTCCTAGGACATATAGTCTCTTCTAAAGGAATTTCAGTAGAATCGTATTAGATTGACGCTGTCTTGAATTGGAACAGGCCATCTACTACCTTGAAAGTAGGAGTTTTATCGGTTAGTAGGCTACTATCAGAAATTTGTGGAAGGATTCTCAAAGATAGATGTGCCACTGACTAGCATGACAAACAAGGATTTGAAGTTTGAATGGTTAGACAAGCATGAACGCTCCTTTCAGGAGTTGAAGCAAAAGGTTAACCTCAATGCCAGTGCTTACCATACCAACAAGCAGAGGAAGATTTACTCTCTATAGCGATGCTTCTTATCAAGGACTAAGAGGCATGCTCATGCAATAAGGTTAGGTAATCGCCTATGGATCGCGACAATTGAAATCGCATGAGGTGAACTACCTAATGCACGATTTAGAGCTTGTAGCTAATGTTTTTGCTCTCATGATTTGGAGGCATTATTTGTTCAGAGAGAAGTTTGATTTATTCTTTGATTATAAGAGCCTCCAGTATCTATTCTCTTAAAATGAGCTAAATGTGGGGTAGTGACACTGGATGGAATTGCTTAAATATTACGACTTCACTCTATAATATCACCTTGGTAAAGCAAATATAGTCGGAGATGATTTGAGAACGAAATCCTATAATAAACTAGCTTCTTTAATGATTAAAGAGTGTCAAGCACTAGAAACCCTAGCAGAGTTCGATATTTATGCTGTGGATTCGAAAGAAGGGAAACATATTAGATTCCTTATCATTGAACCAACTCTAATCAGCCGCATTATTGAAGCTCAGAAGAAGAACAAAGGACTAAGACAGTTGTTTGAGAAAGCATCAGCTAAGGATCCGGAGGAGTGGAAAATTGGACAAGATAGAAGCCTCCAATGTCGAGATAGACTTTGTGTGCCAAAGGATGATGGGTTATGAGATTATGTAATGAATGAAGGGTGATTAAAAGTTCATCCGGGGATTGCTAAGGTGTACAAGGACTTAAAAAGAAGTTTATGGTAGAAATGTATGAAGAGGGACGTTGTGGAGCACATTTTGAAATGTTTCACCTGCCAACAAGTTAAGGCGGAGCATCAAAAGTCATCAGGACTTTTACAGGCACTACCAGTACTAGGATGGAAATGGGAGCACATCTCGATGAACTTCGTTGCGGGGTTTCTAAAGTTACAATAGAACCATGATGCAATTTGGGTAGTCTTTGATCGACTCACAAAGTCAGCACTCTTTGTTGCATACAACATGACATCCAGTCGAGAAGATGAGTCGATTCTAGTTGCAATAGGTAGTTCGACTACATGGAGTGCCCATTTTAATTTTTTCAGATTATGATTTGTGTTTTATCGTCAGATTTTGGGAGAGTCTGCAAGCTACTATGGGTACTTAGTTAAAGTTGAGTAATGGTTTTCACTCTAAAATAGATGGACAAATGAGTGGACCAATCAAGTGTTGGAAGAAACACTCCAGGCATACATAATGAACTTTGAGAGCTCTTGGGAGATGCATCTGCCACTCATCGAATTCGCCTACAACAACAGTAATCGTTCAAACATTGGATGGCACCGTTTCAAGCATTATATAGAAGGCCATGCTTGCCTCTTTATTGGGAATAAGTTAGAGAAGGCAATCTTTTGGGGCCTGATATGGTTTGGGAGACTAATGAAAAGATCAACATTGTCAGATAAAGGATGAAGGCAGCCCAGAGTCGACAGAAGAGTTATGCAGACAAGCACCGGAAGGACCTGGAATTCTACATAGGAGATCATGTCTTGCTGAAGGTCTCCCTAATAAGAGGAGTTGTGATGTTCGGACAAAAAAGAAGGAAAGCTTCACCTCGCTATATAGGACCTTTTGAGATTCTGGAGTGTGTGGGCAAGGTCACCTACAAGCTAGCACTACCACCGAAGATGTCCAGAGTACATAATGTGTTCCACATCAGCATGTTTAGTGTCATATACTGAGAGACCCATGTAAGTCTTAGGAGGAGAGATCAAGATGGTAAGCAACAAGGAGATTCAACTGGTGAAAGTGTAGTAGAAGCATCACGACGAGCGTGAAGCATCATGGGAGATAGAATCCGCCATGCGAGAGAAGTACCCGGAGTTGTTTAGCGAGTCTTAGCTTAAATTTTGGGGATGACATCCTTTGTTGGGTATAGAGAGATGTAACACCAACTTTTTCCCTGGATTTATCTATATATGGATGTATTTCTATAATTCCATATCCGTATATGTAAAACGATTGTTTATGAATGAGTTTTGATGATAGTTAATACGAATGTTTATTTCTTGATCTTTTGAATCCTTAAAGCATAAGAAGGATTGCTGAACCAGGATCCCCAAGCGCTCGAGCCAAGTACAAGTGTTCGAGTTTCAAAGTGAGTGAAATGACTATTTTACCCCTAGCTCTCAAAACTCTATAAATACCCAGCCATTCTATAAAATTTTTACGTTCAAAAATAGAGATTATCAGTCAAAGAGTTTGAGAGAGAGATTCTTGAGCTTATGTACATAAACATGCATCCATACACAAATTCAATACATAAAGACCTTGTTTGGCTCATCTAGTCACACATGAACCTTCATACACCAATACTTGATGATCTGGAAGTGAAGTTCTTAGAGAATCAAGAAAGAATGAAGAAGATCATGGCCTTGATCATGTTTTGAAGCCATATTGGAGCTTGATCATCATATCTTCATGACATTTGATCATCTAAATCTTAAGTAAGTACTCATACTCACTCTTAAACCATAGTTACATAAGTTAATTTATGATCTATGAGGTTGCATGTTTCATTTATTGAGTATAGAACGAAGTTAAGTTATAAAACAAACCAAACTGCTAGTAAACTGTCAAACTCGAGCGCTCAAACTAGACCCAAGAGCTCGAGCCCAACGATCAGGCCAGGCCTGAGCGCTCGAGAGGGACGAGTGCTCGAGTTCAGCAGTATATAAAAGAAAGGCTTATTGCATGTTATATTTATGATGTTCCATGATATGTTGGTTATACTATGAGCTATGAAAGTTGTACCTTGGGTCATACTTTATATATATATTGGCATGTGCTTTTTGGAAGTTGTACTTCATGTTATTAAATTGGTACTTTAGAAATGGACTACTTATATAATGAAAAGAGGAAGGAATCCTAAAATTTACAATGGAGAGCGCTCGAGCCTACTAGTTTGACAAAGAATATATTTTTCTATAATAAGTAAAAGGTGAGTTGAACTAGTAGATGTATACATACGAGATACGTAAACTTTGAGAATAATGGTGTGACGTACTTAAGGATGATATTTTGAGAATAAGACATTTAACGACTTGTACCGCAAACGTTATTTGATGATGCATAAGTTGTGATAACGAGGGTGTTAACAAGATGATCGTGTCCATCGGCCTAGTTCTTGTGTTTCATCCGTGAAAGAGTAACGAGTTTTGTGATGATTGTTGGGATGTCACTGTAGCCATAGGGGCAATGCCAGCAAGTATAGCCGTACCTTGTCGGTACTATTATTGTGGATGCCACGGTGATAAGTGTAGTAGTAGTACCTTATCGGTGCTATCGGGTCAATTGTGTTGAGATGATTAACAGGCTAACCAAGGCTGAATGGAATAAGATTGGGGTAGCCAAGAACAAGGCCATAAGGTAAAGATGACAAGATGGTAAGCCAATGGACATAAGGAAGAGATATTCTAGGCCAACAGTGGTATACCAGACTACTTGTTAACTAAGGCTGAATAAAATAAGATTGTGGTTTCCAAGAACGAGGCCGTAAGGTAAAGATGACAAGATGGTATCCCAATGGCTGTAAGGTAGAGATATTCAAGGCCAACAATATTTATACCGGAATGCATGTAAAGAGCTGAGTTTGTAAGGATTGGACCTGTGGTCCAAAGTAAATTGAAGATTGGGCCTGTGGTTCATAGATTGGATCGGTGATCCGAAGTATGTTAAGTTATATAGATTGAACCTGTGGTTTAAAGTGGATTCATCAAGTCAGATTGGACAAAATTCTAAAGTGATCAATCGGTTGATGTTAGTTGTACCTCCAGGTATGAATTCTGTCGTTAAGTTCTTCCTAATGTATGAGTTATGTCGAGATTGAGATTAAGAGAGACTTAATGATAATGTTTTCTAAAGTATAAAAGAGAATGTTTTACTTATTAATAGATTAACAAGTGTTTTTATGAACCTGTTCAAGTGTAGTAGGTCTACTCACTTAGCTTACAGTAAAGCTGATGACTTTCATGTCTTGAATAATCAAACATCCAGATCTTGCAGAAGCACAGTATCCAGAAGAGGAGTATGCTAAGGAAGGTTATGGCTTTGTGAGTTAGAGACCAAAAGCTAAAGACACTGGGTTTAGTTATCTTTTGTGTAAGATGAGGCATTGCGTGCCAAACTTATCGCTCTATTGTACGACTCTATGCCCAGGAAGTTAGTCTCTTTTCTTTCTCTTTTCTTTGGTTTTGTAATAATGAGATTTACAACTCCGATGTGAATGTTTAATATATAAGTATGCCTTGACCACCATATTTATTACTGCTGCTTGTTATTTGTTATATCGGTACACTTTTGTTGTGGACAATCATGAGGTATTCAACTTGCCACGTACCTATGGACCCAAAAGAGAAAATGATGCCAAATTTTGGGTAAGAGATAAGAAGAAGAAGAGTAGAGAGAATGTATGTGGTTCGGACCTGTTAATGAAGAGATCTACGTTAATGTGGTGTATCTGTGCACTTTCTCTATGTTATGAAATAGCCGGGGACCTTTGGTGAACCAATAATAAACTAGAGTTACCAGAGGTCGGTTAGCCAAACTACATAAAGCTATGGTGAGTTTTGTGCAAAAGAGTGATTGGTCGTTCAATTGATCTCCCCTATGCAGGGGTGAGAGGCCTCTTTTATAGTTGCAAGAGTCCCTCTTACATGGAAACCGTGTTTGATAAGGTAATACAATCCGATTAGGTATTATTACCACAAAGTATGCGAGTTTCCTAATTGGATTAGGAAACAATCTTACTTTCCATTAGTCTTCTAACTTATTTAGAAAATTGTCTGGATGAGTTTGGATTGAGCCTCCAGGCTGGCCTGAACTGTCTTGCGGGGAGTCGGGCCCAGGTGGCATTCTCGATCTGTAGGCTGGGTTATTTGACTAGTTGGGATGATTGTGCCCCTTGATCAGGTGCTCCTCCATGTGGCCACCGAGTCTCGTTCTTATTGGATGAATACTTTTGTATGTATCACTTGCCCGCTATTTCCAAGGTTAAACTAATGGTGCATCGAATGAGGCTTGGAAATTGGTATAGCACCTGAGAATTGCCCGGTACAACTAACCAGGGTCGGACCAGTCGTCTTGATGACTCGGGTTATGAACCAGGAATCGTGACTCGGGAGCTTGGTAGGCTACATGTCAAGAATAGATTGGTCTGGTCAAGATTCAACTATACCAGTGTAAGCGTAACCCGTCAGCCACAACCTAATCAAACTATCACATTGTGCAATTAATGCGAATGATTTTTGAGGCACCTCTTGGGCTACCCGAGGTGCCAGCTATCGAGCGTTTATGCATGAATTTTGCTGGGCCATTGGATGTGAGGTCATATGGACCATTCGTGCAATCTATATAAGGGACATTTGAGCATTTTCATTCCTTCTGTTGCCCATCGGAAGAAATTACCGAGCTGGTCTAGAAGAGAAGCACCGGGTCCAGATTCCTGAGCTCTTCCCTACATTCCTTCCTTGTAAGTCTTCGTTCCTCTAGCCTTGTAGTCCATTGCACTTTTCCTTCTCTTCTTCTTTTATATTTATTCCCGAGCAAGGCTGGAGAATAGGAATCCTTTAGGCTTTGTGAGGGAGTGGGATTTCTTTTTCCTCAAGTTCTGCTTATTCCTGAGGTCGGGTGGTTCTTTTTCTTTGGTAGAATAGTCGCCCAGTCGGTGTGCCCTAGGATCGTCCTTTCTGAGTGTTACCTGACCGTTAAGACCGTGTATGGCCTACCATATAGACCCTTGGTTCTTCTATCCCTTTACCTTAGATTTGGAGTTCTTGATCCCTACTTAGGTTGTTAGCTGCTTCCTCGTTCTGTAGCAGGGACTTTAAAAATGTGTCACTCTGATTATAACTCATCTTCCCGGTTGGAGGATGACCAATCGAGGTCTGTGACCCCGAGCACCAGCTTGAACCCTCATTTACTAACCCCATCAGACCACCACAGTGAGGGTAGAATCCCTATCCGAGTATCCGATAAGGAAGTAAGCTAGGAATAAGTTGAGGTTTCCGAGCCGAGGGGATCAGGTAATGAGGCGTCAACCTCAGGCAGCCCAGAGGTTGTCTTTTCTTGCATGGGGACCTACAGTAGTCTACTCGGATCAGATTCAGATACAATCAGCCAGAAGTTTGGTTGTTTTGAAGGCTCCTCCATTGCAGTACCGGCTGGCGAGGCTCATGTTTGTCAGTTGGGGTACACTACACTTTATGAGGACGAGCTCCTCACGGGCCTTTGTCTTTCTCTCCACCTGTTGGTCCCATTTTAAAAAATTTAAGGGTATGGAAGCGATTAATCTTTGAAACTCTTTTAAAAAATAGATCTGGTTCAAACCTAGATACGTATGATTATCAAGAACATATCTAATATCTTTTACATTAATGCCCCTCTACCTTCAGTATTCATAATTATCACTAGGACTAAGCAGCATTATCTCCCAGTTGATAATTACAGCTTATATCCTTGAGTCTCTATTCACTTCTCATAGTTCACCAAACATATAGTAACATACTTGCTACAAGATTGCAATTCTCAGTGACTAACGTAGTGACATTCTCAAGAGAATGCTTACTCTGTAACAAAGGGTATATTCCGTCCTGATAATATATGCTCCTAATACTCTAGACGTGATCATCCAAGATACCCAAGTGTTGACCTTAAAGAACTCACTTATTTGTAGTCAAAATAACCAGACCTAAAGCTTGTGTCCATTATTATCTCAAGATTAAAGAGATAAATATGTAAACCATGAGAAAAATTCCCTTAAAAACATTTAACATATATATCATCAGAATATTAAATTCATGAAATCAAGCCTCCGAGGGGAGATCAAGATCCTATAACTTAATTGGCTAAACCATCATGATTATTCCCATGTAAGTCTTGCAAAATAACTCATGACTCTTGATCCTTTGGTCTCGAACAATTTTCAATAAAATTTCGAGGGAAATCTCTAATTAAAATTATTAGTCTAGTGTACACCGTCAATTTAAATCCAATGACAACCACCACAAGTAGTTCCACCGAAGGGAGGTCACTCTCTAACACGTCTCATTGATTCTATCCTTAGGAAGTTCATATCTAGTAACTAGAGAATAGAATACTGTCCGAGGGGAGTGATCATAGATAAATCTGTGACTCGCAATATTCAATTCTCTTTACAATGAACCATTGATGGAAGACTGCTAGGTTATGCATTAGCATAAAACTCTTTCCCACTAGATTATTTAAAATAGGAATTTAGTTTCGAAAAAATGTTTTGTTACATTAACCGCTATACTCATTTTTGTTTAAAGTGTCAAAATAGCTTTTTTCTCATGAAAAGAAATTGCTTTAAACTCATGCATGTGTAATTTATGAATCAAGCACATCACATGTAATAACACATAAATAAATATGCATAAATGGGTCCTTCTCTCTCATGACTCTATGTCCATAAATCCATCTTCGAAAGGCGTCGGTTCTCTGGGCTCCATCTCCATGGCTCCGTCTTGTGAATCTCCAATAGTTACATAACAAAATCCTATGCCTCTCAAAAGAGGCTTACAAAAATGCTCTAGGAACTGAAAATAACTTTGGGCTAGGGAAACCATTGTGTCACCACAATGCCCTTTACAATGCCACAAATAAATCGAAATTGAAATTTAAAACAAAATTTGGCCATGAGAGATCAAGTAGCTGCATGACCGATTAGTATATGCCAATCCCACGCAGTATGTATACATGATTACCATAAATGCGATATCCACGCCACACAGTTTATAAATCATCGCATACAAAAACACATTGTAATCACATAAAAAGTATCAACACTATGAATTTATTGGTTCTCGGAAAACATCGTGAAGTAAAATAGCAAAACTCTTTGAAAAAACACTTTTCAAAACACATTTTTCAAAAAGCAATTTTATAAAAACATTTTTCAAAGTTAATTTTATAAAACAGCTTTTAATAAAACCTTTTATTGAAAAATAGCATGTGCAATTGTTTTGAAAAAAGTTTTGCACACATACGGGAGCGCATACGGCACGTGGACAACACGTGCAGGGCATATGCACAATATGCACACAGCCTGTGCCCAACACATGCCCAGCACAAGCATGGCATAGTACATGCCTAGCACGTCTCTAGCACATGCTTGACATGTGCGCAACACGTGCATGGCATGTGCTGCAAGCTGCATGTCACACCCTAGAGCAGCAAAATAGAGAAAAATAAATTTCCTTTTTGGGTACATAGGGAATGACAAGTGAAAGTCACTAATTATCCACACCACACAGTAATAGTCCACAAGATAAACAGGAACAATAACAATTGAAATATAATAACAGTAACACTATTACAAACATCAGAGTGTGGTACATAGGATCATATAGGTCTAGAGACAACACTTGTACTGATACTGACACACTTGTACTGACGGTCACCAATACCCCACTGACTCAAACACTAGGATTAACTAATATTATCCACCAACATAACTCAAACATTATCTCATTATCGCATCGTATTAATACTAACGTTCTGAACCCTATTACATTTCTCACCACATTATCTCAATCTCATTATCGCATCCCATTACCTCTGTAATCCTTAATATCGCATAATAGAACATGAAACATCAATGAATAACTAAGCATTATGAATTATAAACTAAAGGAAATAACTAAATTCTGTTAAAGTTCGATCGATTGAAGTCCTCTCAATCGCTTGAAGAAAGTAAGGTTCGATTGATCGAAGTGTTCTTGATCGATTGAAGTCAAGGCAGTCTCAATCGATTGAAGTAATTTCGATCGATTGAGACTTAGGGTTTGTTCGATCGATTGATCTCAATTCGATCGCTCGAACTTCATCTTCTCCAGATTCTGGCAGTGAATGCCCAGAATCTATTAGGGAGAGTTTTGGGTCCTTTTTAAATGTACAACAAAATGAAAAACATCATAACTAAGCTACAAAGTGAGTTTGGAACTCACCGAACGTCATTAAGGGCGCATTTGGCTCGACAAGCCTTAAGCTTTCTCTCTCCAATGGTGGGGTCTCTCTCCTCCGCCTTTGCTCTTTCTCTCAATCTCCTCTTATTCTTCTTCTTCTTCTTCTTCTTCCTCTTATTCTTTCTTCTCCTTCTCTCTCTGAGTATATATACAGGTGTATGTGTGCATAAATATATATAGATATGTATAATATATGATACGCCCAAAGTTGGCTCTATCATATGACCGAGCGGCCCTACTCAACGACCGGCCCTTTTCCCGACATCTTGAGCGGTCACAGGCTGCCCCGTGTATAAGCTCAGCTAACTCAGTGGCACTTCCCAAATAGCTCAGCTAAGGTAGTTCTCTAAGCAGTCTAGTGTAGTTCAGCCGACTCGTCCCGAACGGTTCATCCATGGCCCGACCAACAAGTCGGGAGCACATTACGGGCTCGGGTCCGTACAGGCGCAGTCCAGCCAGGCCCGCGAGGTACGCCACAAAACATTCCAGTCAGTTTCCTATTCAAGCTGTAAGACTAATGGAAAGTGCACATTGTTTCCTAATCTAATAATGAAACCCCCATAATTAATGCCAATCAATCCTAATACAATCAGGAAATACACTTGATTTGTGTCAATCACATCCTAATTGGATTGTATTTCCTTATCCTTGTACGAGTAGGTCTCTTGCATCTATAAAAGAGACCACTCACCCCCACTAGAAGGGATCCCAATAAAAGTCTCACCAAGAGAAATACATTACATTATCTAGCCACTGTCCTGAGAAATCTTAAGCGCCATCCTACACGGCCGACCCTTGGTAGTTCCAGTCACCATTGTTGGATCACTAAGGTCCCTGCAGCAGTTTCATTTCATATAGTGGAAGTGCATAGACACACTCGTGGACATAGGTTCCTTCAGTAATAGGGCCAAATCACATACAAAAAACCAGTCTCTCACTCTCTCTCCCCTTAAATTGCTTTAATTTACTTTAACCAAATTTTGGCATCATCAACTTAGCGTCGTCTATGGGAACGACAAGTTCTTCATCAACAAATCTCTTGGCTGATAGCCATGCCTCCGAAGAAGGGTGAGAAGACTGCACAGCAGTCCAACTAGGATGTTCCGTCGGCTCCGGCGCCGGCTACGGCAGTTATGACATCTGAGCAGATCACCCGACCCTCGCACAACTCTTGGAGGGCTAGTGTCAAATCCAGCAACAGATCGAAGCCCTGCTGGCCCAGCAAAGCAGTCTTCCAGTGGCCAGGAAACGACCCAGGAACTTGCCTACGGTCAGGAACTGATCTTGACCAGACAACGCCTGAGCCAACCCATCCCGTGTTGAGGATGCCAGAGACATCAACAGTAGGCGTACTGTCAGAGAGGAAAGGCAAGAGCATATAGCCCGGGAACCAGTCCAGGGACACTCGGTCAAGAGCCGAGGTGTCCTTAGGCACATGATGGATCGGAGTTATAGCCGAACCCGATCCCAGGGGACAACACACCGCCATGAGAAGGAAGCCTCTTCTACTAACCTGACCTACCTCCCTGATCCCGGTCGGGAAGGTGTGGTGGTACATATCAAGGACTTGCAGAAACAGATTGATGGAGTGGCCAAAAGGCTAGGCCAAATCCCTACTCAGAATCCCGCCAATACCGAGACAGAGTCACCATTCTCTAGCTAGATCACTAGGTTTTCCATACCGCGTAAATTTAAGCAGCTTTGCCAAGATCCCTATAACGGCTCGGGAAGCCCGGTCGACCACGTCCGGACCTATAAGGCTCAGATGGCCCTGGCCACCAACTCTGACGAACTACGTTGCCTGGCCTTCCCTAGCACTTTAAAAGGCCCGGTCGCGCAATGGGTCTATTCCTTGGAGCCTCGATCAGTCCGCAGTTTCAACCAACTCAGCAATCAGTTCATCAACCAGTTCATCGGTACGCATGAACGGCCAAAGCCCGACATGCAGCTACTGACAGTTATACAAAGGAATAATGAGACCCTCAAGGAATTAACTGACCAGTTTAATTAAGAGAAGCTCAGAATCTATGATCTTGATGAAACTGTCGCTATTATAACCTTCTGCTCTGGAGTTCAGCACACCAAGTGCACCACGTTGTTTCACAGAAACAGCCCACCAACCTTGGTTGAACTCACAGAGAGGGTTGGAAAATACATTGACACTGAAGAGTTTCTAAAGACCAAAGACCCCGGGCAAGAAAGCTACAAGCCTTCCGGAAGTAAACAGAAGCGAGAACAACTGGGAAGAACAATGTAGAGAAGCCTAGTAATTCTAGCAGTTCATCGAACTCACAATGGTCTGAGTCTGGCAGCCCCGACCCGACCTTCAGTTCACAGCGGTCTGAATCCGGCAGCGCTGACCTGACCTTCAGTTCACAGTGATCTGAGTCCGGCAGCTCTGACCCGACCTT
This sequence comes from Hydrangea macrophylla, assembly GCA_033977485.1. Taxonomy (NCBI): domain Eukaryota; kingdom Viridiplantae; phylum Streptophyta; class Magnoliopsida; order Cornales; family Hydrangeaceae; genus Hydrangea; species Hydrangea macrophylla. The sequence continues at coordinate 1,422,001 of CM066990.1, read as the reverse complement.
CAGTTCACAGCAGTCTAAGTCCGATAGCCCTGACCCGACCTCCAGTTCACCTCAGTCTGAGTCTGATAACCTCAACCTAGCCTCCAGTTTGCAGCAATCATGATCCAGTGATTTTGACTTCGCCTCCAGCTCAAACTGATCGGGAGCCCTGTGATTCTGACCCGACCTCCTATCTTCATCAGTCTAGATGAGCCCGACTATAGTGGTACTTGTCCGATCATCGCATGAGGCCCCGTAGACTGTTAGAGAGCTCTTGCAAAGACCTCGGGATCATATGCGAGGCACCTCAAAAGAACTCGGGACATACCCGATGCATATTAAAAGACCTCGGGCCATACCCGAGGCACATTAAAATACCTCGGGCTCAACCCCAAGGCAACCAAAGACCACTGTTACGCAGCTGGAGAAAGACCTCGGGGTCACACCCGGGGCACCGGCTTCGCTTAGGTCCACAACCTACGATGGGGGCAAATCCCACTAGTTGGCTGATGAAGGCAAGCTTCAAAAGACCCAGCAACCACCCATGTTCTAGGTCGGTTACCTGCAGTCATAGCCTCTACAGACCCCTATCTTAGCGAAAGCTTGGGAGGCAGGAAGGCATAATGAACTAAACAGGCAATCACACCATGAATTTACAGGCCTTGGGGTTCTAAGTAAAACTCTTAGCCAACTCGGGTGCCTATAGTACTCAGAGGCAATGACTCCACTTAGGTCTAAACCGACGATGGAGGTGACTAAAACCTCTTAGGTTAGCCCACGATAGAGGAACAAAAAGACCCTAAAGCAACGCTTTAGGTCGGCTCCACCAACATGGTCAAACTCTTCTCCCAACAGTCTTAACGAAGGCTGACCGGGCAGAAGATAACCAACCTGGGGAGTTAACATAAAAGGACGCTATAGAAATACGCTTTAGGTTAACTTTTCCAACAAGGTTAAATTCTTTTGCCCTCAACCTTGATGAATGTTTACGGGTAGAAGTTAACCATCTTGGCCATTCTCGAGTACTCAAAGACTCTGAGCTAGGATAAGTCTCAACACTTAGCCAGTTCCCGGGAACTCAAAAGACTCAAAAGCCCCAACGCAGCTTCCCCGAGCACTCAGACAGTGGCAAACGACATCAACTAATTTCCAAACTTGCCTCAATATAGCATCAAGCCAACCTTGAAAATGGGGGGCAACTGATACGCCCAAAATTGGCTCTATCTTATGATCAAGCGGCCCTACTCAACGACCGGCCTTTTTCCTGGCATCCTGAGGGATTACGGGCTGCCTTGTGTCGTCCATTCATAATACAGCTCTTGGGTATTAGCTCAGCTAACTCAGTGGCACTTCCCAAACAGCTCAGGTATGGCAGTTCTCTACGTAGTCCAGTGCAGTTCAGTCGACTCATCCCGATCGGTTCATCCATAGCCCAACCAACAGGTCAGGAGTACATTACGGGCTTGGGACCGTACAGGCACAGTCCAGCCACGCCTACGAGGTACGCCTCAAAACATTCCAGTCAGTTTCCTATTCAAACTAGAAGATTAATGGAAAGTGCACATTGTTTCCTAATCCAATTAGGAAACCCCCATAATTACTGCCAATCAATCCTAATACAATTAGGAAACACACTTGATTTATATCAATCACATCCTAATTGGATTGTATTTCCTTATCCTTGTATGAGTAGGTCTCTTGTATCTATAAAAGAGACCACTCAACACCACTAGAAGGGATCCCAAATAATGTCTCACCAATAGAAATACATTACATTATCTAGCCACTCTCTTGAGAAATCTTAAGCGCCACCCTGCACGGCCGACCCTTGGTTGTTCCAGCCACCATTGTTGGATCACTAAGGTCCCTGCAGTAGTTTTATTTCACATAGTGGAAGTGCATAGACACATACGTGGATGTAGGTTCCTTTATTAACAGGGTCGAACCACATACAAAAAACCAGTCTCTCACTCTCTCTCCCCTTAAATTGCTTTAATTTACTTTAACCAAATTTTGGCATTATCAGCTTAGTGCCGTCTATGGGAACAAAAAGTTCTTCATCAAAAAATCTCTTGGCTGATAGCCATGCCTCCGAAGAAGGGTGAGAAGACTGCACAGCAGGCCAACCAGGATGTTCCGCCGACCCCGGCGCTGGCTACGATAGTTATGACATCCGAGCAGATCACCCGACCCTCGCACAGCTCTTGGAGGGCCAGTGTCAAATCTAGCAACAGATCGAAGCCCTGCTAGCCTAGCAAAGTAGTCTTCCAATGGCCAGGAAAGGACCCGGGAACTTGCCTAGGGTCGGGAACCAATCTTGACCAGACAACGTGCCCGAGCCAAACCATCCCACGTTGAGGATGTAGACACCCCATTTTGTCGGCTATCAGATTTAGGAGACCCATAGCTTGGTGGTTCACAATGATCGAAAAAGACTCAAAAAGACTCTTGGAAGTTAGTTCTATTTCTCAAAATGCTCAGAATGACCAAAACGCCCCTGAAAGCCTGAAAACTCCCAGATTTGGACCAAAAGTTCTGAAAACATGCTATATCATAAGAAAAGTAATAAAATGAGTTTTTATGTTAAATCAGATGAAATCGTCAGCTCCCAGAGACCACCGAAAGTCCCGGAAATTCCCAGGAAGTCCCCGTTGACCAATTTGACCAAGGTTTGACCAAGGTTGACCAAGTTTGACCGAAATCATTCAAATTCACCGGAATCATTCTAGATCATGTGAAAAGGATTAAAATAAATTTTAAAAGAAGATCGCATGAAAACGTCAGCTCCTGGGAGCTCCTAGAGGTTTCCAGAACTACCGGGGAATCCCAAGTTTGACTAGTTTGACCAAAATTTGACTTTAAAATCGGAGCACCCTAATTTTTCATGGATAATATAGGTCAATAGCTTTCCAACAGTATATCACACATAATTTTCGGATTTAAAACGAGTTTATTATGAATTTCCGAAGGCGAAAAAGGCGATCAAATCGACTTTTATCGTAAATATCGCAAAACTTTTCAAAGTGACCTATCTCCGAACTATTTTTTAAGTAAAATAGACTCCATTACCTTTCCAACGGTATATCACAACCTCAATTTGGAGTTTGTATGTATTTTCTGTGAATTTTAGACGAAATAGGGCCTTTTCGCGAATACCGGAACCTCTGGGGGCCTAAAAAGGATTATCTGGACGAATGAGGAGTATTGCCGCCGTGGCACTGGCCCACTGTCACCGTGGCACAGGCCCAGTGCCGCCGTGGCACTCTCCTCCAGAATGGTATATTTTTGTAATTTCTTTTGGGGGTTCAGTTTGATTAATTGAAAACCAAAACGACGTAATTCTATGTTCACAGATGTTTTGGACCAATGGGAGTACTTCTAAAACCCCAAAACCACCCCAAATTGGCCTATATAAATCCCCCTTGACTTCTCATTTTGGGGGTGTCAAATAGAAGCTTTGAAAAGTTTTAGAGAGGAAGTTGTAGAGATAAGGTTAGAATAGAGAGAAAAGAAGCCTCCTTCTTTGATTTTCAAACAAGAAAGTGATTTCTAAACTTTGTTTTTACTTCATTACTCCTATTTACTTCATATTCAATACACCCAAGCACCATTTTAGTGAGCATTTAAGAGAGAGGAAGCTACTTCCATGTCCAATGTCACAACATATGAGTGAAACACCAAACTACAAGTCCAATACTTCATGAATATTATCTATTGATTGCTATCTATTTCTTTGTTTATATTTGTTCATCTTCTCTTATCTCAGTTCTTTTTTGTTTTCTTTATTTACTTACTAGTCTATCATCATCTAGATGATGACATGAAGTTTGAGGTGAGTGAATCCTTATGGATAGTAGCTCTTGACCTCAAAAACATATTTGATAGATGATGATTTCAACTTTAATACATTCCTATGTATTCATGAAGTTGTTTTTAAAATGTAAATAGTACTTTCCAATAATCTTGGAGGTTCTTGATGATGAGTTTGATGTTGACATTTTAAGTGGCTATAATCTTCATTGAGTATTGAAAATATGTTTTCAAAACCTCTATTTCAAAACCCCCTTCTTAAAACCCTCACTTTGATTTCAAGAGATAAACCTTGTTTTCCCAAAATCTTTAAAATAGTGAGTCAAAACAGTGAATGATTTGAGCTCAATGAATTTTCTAGAACTCAATACTCAATGTATGAATGCAAGACTACTTGGAAAGTCTTCCTAACTCATTAGAGAATACCCAGGATTTTTGGTTTGACTTGGAAATACTTGAAAGGGGTCCATTTTTGTCCAAACATTCCTTCCAAACATTCTGCCTCTGTTGTCACAGCAGCTAGGTTGACTTTCAACTTATTTTGCAGACGACGTTTTCAAAAAGCGTGGTCCTAACTTATTTTTTCCTTGAACTTTAATGTCTTAGGGAACTTAATGTGTAAAATGGGCTTCTAGATCATTTGTTTTCATTTTCTAAGATGTTTTGACATTTCAGTCGATAGTACAAACTCTGTTTCTGAGTTACCTCCATTGTTCATATGATTTCTCTCAATCTGTAATAGTTATTAAAGATTGGATTTTTGGGTTGTGTTCTATACATAATAAGGAAGACCTCCATAAAAAATCATGCATTGAAAACATTCCTAACCCCTATGTTCCATTTTTACAAGATCATGTTACTGTTCTGTCCACTATTCACAGCAACCACACTTTTACTTCCCCCCTTTGATTTGATGCTTACATGCACTCCAAATTAGCTCATGTCTTAGGAAGTAGTTCATACTACATTTGTACATATCCCATGATGATTTCATTCAATCATTCATACACATTCTAGACTTCTAAGTCATTTTAGGAATCCATGAACACAAAAACACACTACAACTTTGGCACATTCTAGATACATACATTGCATCCATGCAAGATTTGGAGCTTTCATGTCTCCTAATCTAAGAAGATTATAAGGAATGAATTTGATCAAACGTCCATGCCTCCCCCTCGATCCAATCTTTCTTTCTCATCCGTCCCGGGGATTGAGAGGTCTTCTTTTCTCAAAGATTAACATGCATCATACTAGCTTGCTAAGCATATTTTGATTTCTTGGATTATTTGTTTCAAGAACAATTCATGTCCCCTTTAGATTGGGGAAACATAATTACTTGATACATGATTAGACGATTTTTCCTAGGTTTATTTGTGTGATCTTTCACTTTATATTGTATGATATTTGGCTTAGATCTTATGAATGATATCTTATCTTTAGATCTTCCATTTCAAATTTTTTTATGTGATGTAATATACTATCATAGTATTATTTGTCGAACCATACATAGTATAAGATGATTATTTGGATGCTAATTGAGCCCCGTCGAAAGACGGGGCGAGTTGAGGGTGTTTTAGTCACGACAAAGGCTCCTTCCTCTCTCGTACCAAAACCTCGAGCCAAGTTCTTTGGTTATGAAGGGCCGGTGCCCTTTATCCGTTTGGGTGAGTCAAAATTAGGTTTCTTGGTTCCTTAAAGACCAAGTGGCGACTCTTCATATAGATTCCTGTAGAACCTTTCATAGGACTGTTCATTTATCTTTTCAGATAGAACAATGTGATATAACTGCTGTATGCCCTGACGGGATTACCTGCGCGGTGTAGACACTTATTTGGCATGGGGTAGAACCTCTTTCTCATGATTCCCAAGGCAATCACCCACATGTGATCACATTGAGTTGACCTGCCTAGGCACCATGACAAGGATGTCTGCTCCATGGTCACAAAGATATACACCGCAAACCTTGTTTGCCGGTCCTAAGACATAGGAGTATGAAAAAACCTGCTAGATAGTATGATCACCATCATCACATATCAACCAGTTTTTCCCAAAAACTCTGCCGAGATATAACCATATCAACCTGTTTCTCCCAGAAACTCTGTCCAAATCAACCAGAAATGCCAAATTTTTCCTAGAAGCCTTCATAAAAACCTGGAAACCCCTGTTATCCCTTGGTGATTGTACTAGAAAGTAAAGTTGGCACACTCTATATGGTTAGGACCTTATTTGTTTAACTGCTATCTGTTAGAAATAGGAGCATCATATAGATTAGGGCTTACATCCGCGTGCCTGTCTCATTTACATCACTCTGCACACGCTGTCCTGATCAGTCTTATGCGAGTTAGTCCATCACTGTCTTTGTCTGTCTAAAGTCATCACTGTCAAAATTTGATCTAGTCCTCTCAAAATCTGTCAGGCCAGTATAGATTCCCGAAGTCAGCGGCTGGGATCCTCGTCGTGGGTTTGAAGTTCAGATAATCATTTGGTCAGAATCAGTCCGACAGCTTACTTCAGCATGAATCAGGAAGAGTTAGAAAACAAGGTTATCGAGTTGGGAGCAACCATAAGCCAGCAGTCCGACAGACTAGCCCAAGTTTTGAAGTTCATGGAAGAATTGAAGCAACAGCGACTGCAACCTCCGCCTGGGTTTCCACCACCGGAGTTTGAACTACCCCCACATGAGAATAACGGGGAGGAAGACTGGTTTCAAGGGGTCTCACCGTTTACATATGAGAAAAAACTCCAAGAGAAAATGGATAAGGTTGACAAGCTGGAAAGTGTATTGAGAAAAAGCAAAGGGGTTGATGATTACATGCTAGACTTGGAAGGCCTTTTTGAGCCTATTAAGCTGAAACTGCCAGAGAACTTCAAGATGCCTGCCATCGACTGTTTTGACAGAACTGGAAATTCGAAGAGCCATGTAAAGCTGTGTATGAGCATCCTCCAATCCATGGGCTGTACCCACGAGCACATCGCAATGCTATTCTCACAAACTCTCGCGAAGTCTGCACTGTCATGGTTCCTTACATTGGAAGCTTCTAAAACTCGGGCATGGGAAGACATAGTTCGGGTATTCGTTGATCACTACTCCTACAACCAAGAACTTGATGTCACTATCAGGGATTTGGAAACTACTCGGCAGAACAACAATGAATCCTTTGCTGCATTTCTGAGCAGATGGAGGAATAAAGTGGCCCAAATTACCCACTGGTCGATTGAAAAGGAACAGGTGAGGATGCTAATCCGGAATCTGCAGCCGCTCTACCATGAGAAATTATTTTACCAGTCCATCTCCACCTTTGAAGAGCTGTTTGAAGTTGGGACTCGAATTGAAGACGCCATAAGGGAAGGAAAGATCAAAAAAGAAGAGCCTCCGAGTCAATCAAAAAGGCCTAACTACTCCCGCAATCCTCCGGATGTCAATGCCCTTAGCAGTCAACCTATGGCTTACCCTCCTAGGCCATACCAACCTCCTAACCAAGCTAATTCCTCCAATCACTCTTTCCCTAGGAAGCCTCCTCACCACTTAGCCAAATTAGAAATCCCCCTCTCCTCAGCCTTAGGTCACCTCCTTAAAAAGGGCCACCTCCAACTACGCCAGCCTCGAAATACCCCGCTCTCGCCAAACTGTGACATGTCCAAAAGATGCACCTACCACCAAGCCCCTAGCCACAACACCAATGATTGCATGCGCTTCTGCCATGATATCCAAGACCTCATCGACCAAAATATCATCGAGCCACCTCCATAGCAGCCCCATATCACTCAAAATCCTCTACCAAACCACCAAAACATCTGCCTCATTGAGTCCAACCATGTATCTTTCAACCGTGCTACCTATATCACCCCCTTAGGTCAACCTTTACCCCTCATTGACATCCCAGAATCTGTGGGAATTCATCTAATTGACGGAGGGGATGACGAGTAGCGGCAACAACTGGCTGATGAACAAGACCTATTCTTCTTGGAAGAACATGATCTAGGGGTAGTGGACCTCAAATGGTATGATCCTGATAATGAAAGTGATGCTTCTATTTGGAACGAACCGGAAAAACTATTTGTGGGAACAGATTGCGACTGGTTCAAAGAAGATGGGACTGTAGAAGGGCCTACCCCTGCCGAGATTGATCATCTAACTAGGTCAGGCCATCATTATCAGCCTCTGTAGCCTACCACTGAGGTTGTCGAAAAAAGTCCAGTCAAAGACAAAGGAAAGGGAAAAATGGACGAGATCATCGAAGAAGACAATGAGTTGATAAAGCAGTTGAAGAAAACCCAAGCACCTCTCTCGATGTGGGACATCATGATAACATCCTACAAGTATAGGCAAGCTGTGTTGAATGCCTTGGCTGGAATAGAGGTCCCCATCGACACCGCACCGGAAGACATGGTGGCTTTCTTGGGCACGCTTACCACTAACCCAATCATTACATTTTCTGATGAAGACCTGCCACCAGAAGGATCTGCACATAACAAAGCTTTGTACATCACTGTTGGATGTAAGGGACAGCAGGTGCCATTCTGTCTGGTCGATATAGGCTCTGCCTTAAATGTTTGTGCTCTGAGTACTGCCACCGCCTTGGGGGTCAATGTCCTTGACATCACACCATCTGTGTAATCCGTAAGGGCCTACGATAACACTAAGAGGAATGTGATGGGGACTGTTTCTCTTGAAATCCGGGCGGGATCTTTGGTTAGCACTGAAATCTTTCAAGTTATGGACATACCTGCCTCGTTCAATTTGTTGATCGGGAGACCCTGGCTGCATATCAACAAAGCTGTATCATCCACTGTGCATCAAATGATCAAGTACGTTCATGAGAAGGTGGTGAAAATCATCCTCGGCAATAGTTGGGGTAATGAAGCTTTCCCAAACTACGCTCCCATATTTGATATCCAAATACCTGAGCTAGAAGAAGGAGAAATCGGGGGATTCTTCACGGAAGAAGTCCACATGATCAATAATGAAGATAGGTTCCCCGAGATCCACTCCGTTGTTGTCAATATCGTCAGCAAAATGAACTACTTCCCTGGAATGGGATTGGGCCGATGCCAGCAAGGGATTCGTGAGTTCCCTCAGATCAAAGGGCAACAAGGCACTTTTGGGTTGGGGTACAAGCCCACTGAAGAAGACGTCAAGCTACAGAGGCCATGGAAGAAAGAGTGAGGAGTCTCCCACCATACCGCAAAATCTTGAATCGACAATTCATCAAAGAAGGGGATGATTTTCCCTACTATGGGTTCCCAGAACCCTGGATCCATCAAGCCACTGGAAAAAGGTACCCCGGGCTTAAAATCTTCGCTGACTGTGAAAGGCCCCCCTGTCAAGATCGGTTCTATCCCGAAGAAGTTGAGAAAACCCCGGAGGAAAACTGGCTGAAGTACCTAGACACTGAAGCCATCGAGAAAATGTGGGAAGAAAAGAGGGCCAAGAGCCAAGATGATCAGATCAAGCCAACCGAGGAAGTCTGAGCAACCAGGCTGTAGAGTCATCTGTCTGTGTCTCCCTATCCCCTGTTCCCCCAGAGTCTATACTTCCAATTATCGAGTCTGTACCAGAGTCAACTGCTATAGGCCCATCACTGTCTAATGTAATCACTTCACCTATCGTGAATGAAATGAAAGACGATTCTACTTACTCCTCTGTGTCTAATACTTATGAATGCACAAATCTCTCCGAGGATCTCCCAATTGAACTTAAGCAACTAATTGAAAAACCACCTGCTTATGAAATAATCGAAGATGCTTTATCAATTAACCTAGGTGAAAAAGATAATCCACAAATTGTGCAAATCGGCTCAACTTTTAATAAAAAAGAAAAAGAAAAATTGTCTCTCTTGCTAAAAGAATTCAAAGATGTTTTTGCTTGGTCTTACGAGGACATGCCTGGGGTCGATCCCGACATTGTCCAACATCATATTCCTCTCCTCCCTAATTCTAAACCTGTCAAGCAGAAACTGAGGCGCATGAGGTCGGAATAGGCACTCAAGGTTAAAGAAGAAGTGGAGAAACAATTCAAGGCAGGGTTCATCATTGTCACCGAGTATCCGGAATGGGTTTCCAATATCGTGCCAGTCCCAAAAAAAGATGGAAAAGTTCGTGTGTGCGTCGACTTCCGTGATCTAAACAAAGCCAGTCCCAAGGATGACCTATGTCCCGGATCCCGTTCGGGAAGGTGTGGTGGCACATATCAAGGACTTGTAGAAATAGATTGATGGAGTGGCCAAAGGGCCGGGCCAAAACCCTACTGAGAATCACGCCAATACCGAGACAGAGTCACCATTCTCTAGCAAGATCACGAGGTTTGCCATCCTGCGTAAATTTAAGCAGCCTCGCCTAGATCCCTATAACGGTTCGGGAAGCCCTGTCGACCACTTCCGGACCTATAAGGCTCAGATGGCCCTGGCCACCAACTCCGACGAACTACATTGCTTGGCCTTCCCCAGCACTTTAAAAGGCCCAGCCACGCAATGGGTTTATTACTTTGAGCCCCAATCGGTCCATAATTTCAAGCAACTCAGCAAGCAGTTCATCAACCAGTTCATCGGTACACATGAATGTCAAAAGCCCGACATGCAGCTACTGACAGTCATACAAAGGAATAACGAGACCCTCAAGGAATTCACTGACCAGTTTAATCAAGAGAAGCTCAGAAACTATGATCTTGATGAAACTGTCGCTATTATAGTGTTGGGTTTGTGCCCTCAAACCATTACTTTATGTATTAGACATTGACTTTTTAATATATGGATATCAGCTTTACATTTCATTATGTATGTTTCTTTCATGAGATGATTGTTTATTCCATAAGTATCATAGTAAGTATTTCGTGTGTGTATGAGATACATACAATGAGATACGAATTACTATTCTTTGATACTTAAAGCTTGTCACAGTGGATGATGAGACTGGATATCTCATCAGGTATACACTGTAGCATCATTAACTACCATTGGATGGAGTGATAAATCTCAATCACTAGAGTGTGACTCTTGGTTAATATGCTAGTGCTTATAGTGCATTGACGGACCTGAGTTTCCTATTGACGCTCAATGCTGTCAACAGTCAATAGGAACTCATAACTTGTATAAGGTATGTGTTCTCAATCTTGAGACGATTATGAACACAGACTGTGGATATGGCTGCTTTGACTTACCAATCAGTGAGGTCTATAAAAGATCAACACCTGGGTATCTTGGGTATGTCATATTCATAGGGTTGTGAACATATATTGTCAAGATAGAATCTACCCTCTGTTTCAGAGTAAGCATTCCCTTGAGAATGTCACCATGTCGATTACTGAGTACTGCAGTCTTGTTGATAAGAGTTATCAACATGTTTGGTAATCATGAGTAGTGAATGGGACTCAAGGAATACAAGAAGTAATCATGATTCAGGTTGACAGTAACAGTTATCCGACTACCTGAATATGATTACGAATGCTGACGGTAGAGGGACATTAGTACAACATACAAGTCTAGTTATCGCTTCGGATATGTTCTTTTGCGTTGGAGTTCAGTTATCGTTTTATAGTGGAGTAAACGTTAACTGACCAGTTGATTAGTTTGCTGATCAAAGAGTTTGGTCATGGTAATTAATAAACTGGTCTGAGCCAACAATAAAGAGCCTAGGAGGTCCCACTCTTAGCTCCGCCAGGATGCTTGGAAAGATGCTTGAGGATGATGTCCAGACAGGTTCGATCGATCGAAGATATCTCGATCGATTGAAGTCTGCAGGTTCGATCGATCGAAGATGGTTCGATCGATCGAATGTTCGATCGATCGAAGGCACTTCGATCGCTCGAAGTCTAGGTCGGTTCTGGGAATCTATAAATAGGGCAGCTGCGTTCTGGAAAAAGTGGTTCGTCGTTTTGAACGTCAGAAGCTGCAGAAACTATTTTGGAGTCCCAAAACCTTCTCTATCCTTTCCATTAGGGTTCCCACCAACCCTAGTCTTTCTGGCAGGCATCCGCAGGAGTCATAAGGGTGAAGATCATCTAGTGGAGGCTGCTGGAAGTTGAAGATCAGAATTGGGTTCAAGACACTAAGGTATAACTCGTGTCCCCTCTTGTGCGCATCTGTAGAATTGACGAGTAGTAGTTCCGGGCATGCCAATAAAGTTTCATAACTTGATTTTTCCGCTGCGCGTTTAAACTTTCCATTTAAACCTGTTTTTCCTTCAATTGGTATCAGAGCCACGCTCGTTTGGATCCATAGATGCGTTTTTTGGAACACTATTTTGATTTGCATATTGATTTTAGAACTGCTTTCGAAACTGCATCGTCACAGATCTGTTTCTGCAGTATTATCGCAGCAGTATACAAATCTGTGATTGCATTGGATGCAAGATGGGTTCGATCGATCGAAGTAGTCTCGATCGATCGAACGCTCTGTACTCGAGCGATCGAACAGGTTTCGATCGATCGAAACCTTCTGTTGTTCGAGCGATCGAACAGAGTTCGATCGATCGAGACAGACTCTTTGTCAGGATCTTTGTTTCACAGTTTTTAAAGTGTTTTGAAATTAAAAACTTTAATTTTAAAGTATTCTGTAAAATTTTCAAATTATTATGTGAAACAGAATGTTCAAGCGATTGAACAATGTTCAATCGATCGAAGGTTCGAGCGATCGAACGGGCTTCGATCGATCGAACTGTGACAGAGAAGTTAGATGCTGTTTTTTGAGTTCTGATTCAGTATGTAAAGAGTTTATATACTGTGTGAATCAATTGAGAGTTCCAATAGTTATATTTTGTTATATATATGCGTGGATGTGTGTTCAACTAACCTTTTGCAGCAAAAGTTAGTCGCTATCTCCCATGGCGCCAAGAGCATTTAATTTTGTGTTTGAATGTTTTAGATTGGTGTGTTGTTTTAAGTTTGGTTTGGTTTTAAGGCATATGTAAAGGGCGCTGCGACTTCAATCCTACGAAAAGGAAAGTCGCACCGGTTTCCCTAGCCTTTTATTTTGTTGTTGCTATTTCTATTTCTAGATAAATTGTAAGCTTCAAAAGAGGCATAGGTTCAATGTAATAGAATTAGAATATCTATGAAGATGGAGCAAGGAGCCGTTGTCCATGAAGATGGAGCTGGAGGCGATCAAACCAAAAGCAGGTTCTATGGAGATAGAGCCATGGGAGATAGAGGCATCGTTTGGATGTCTTTTATTTCATTTTAGTTTTTTGTTTTATGTGCTTTGTTTGTGATTGGCGTATAATACATTGTTGCATGCACGCAAAACAAGTTTTCTAAAAAAAAAAAAATTCAAAAACCGTTTTCAACACATTAGTAAACATTAGATGTTTATGGGAAGTGTGTAGAAACAGATTTTCTCAAAAAGCAAAATCCTTTTTTACTAAATCTAGTAGGAGAGGGTCTTATTAATTATACCCACGATCTTCCATTAACGGTTCACTGTAAGATGAGTGGTGCATTCTGTGTCACCTCGTCAGGGGTGATCATTCCATACGGAGGGTGTATTACTCATTGGTTACTAGATGTGAACTTCTTATGATAGGATCAATCAGACGTGTTAGAGGGTGACCACCACACGGAGGCGCTACTTGAGACGGTTGTGATTGGATCCTAGTTGATGGTACACACTAGCTAAGCTATGGATAAGGGATCCCATACGGGGCATTATTCAGAAACTTAGAGATCAAAAAGGTTCGGGAGTCATAACTTGTTTTGCAAGAGTTGCATAGCGGACAAGTCATGATTAATCGAAAGATTGAACATTGACCACCACACGGAGGCTTTATTCTTTCGTTTCAATATTCCGGCGACTTTGTTTTAAAATAAGAGTTTTAAAAGGATTCTTTTATTTCAAACTGTCAAATTCTGATATCCATATTTATTTTGTTTGTTTGATTTTCAGTAATCATAATGTCTGGATCTGCATTTAGTCCACTTGCCACCATACTCACTCAAAACAAGTTAACTGGAAACAACTACACTGAATGGAAACGTAACCTTGATATCGTGTTAACTGCGGAGGATCACATATATGTCCTCACCACCCCATGCCCCGAAGAACCCGCTGCAAATGCTTCGGCTGCTGCTAGACGCGAGTTCGATAAATGGAAAAAGTCGAATGGGATGGCTCGTTGTTACATATTGGCTTCTATGGCTAATGTGTTACAACACCAATACCAGTCGAACAATTCCGCCAGTGACATTATCGAATCCCTGAAAAAGATGTTTGGGGAGCATGGCAGGCCTGCCAGACAGGTAGCTATGCAGAAGATAATGAGTGCTAAGATGTCGGAAGGGACTCCAGTCAAAGAACATGTTTTGAAAATGATTGGTTATTTAAACGAGCTGGAGACCCTAGGTGCCAACATCGATGCACAGACCCAAGTTGATATGATCCTCAATACGCTGTCGCCATCATTCGCTCAATTTAAACTGAATTATAATATGAATAAAATGGATTTTTCAATGAGCGAATTGATGAGCTCTTTATTGGCAGCGGAAGGGGTGATCAAACCTGGGGGCAGCGTTTTAAACGTTGAGAAAAGCGCTTCCTCTTCCCGATCTGTGCCGAAAGGAAAGAAAGGGAAGAAGAAGGCTAGCACTGGAGGTTCAAGTGTTGGACCGGTCCCTAAGATTGCAAAATCTAAGGGAAAAGGTAAGGGCAAAGGGAAGGTGGGTGGCCAAGGCAAAGGAAAGTGTTTCCAATGCGGTGAGAAGGGCCACTGGAAGAGGAACTGTCCAGAATTCTTAGCTACAAGAGTTCAAGGTATGATTGAATCACATGTGATTGAAGTAAGTTTTATAACGGATACTTCAAACACTTGGTGCATTGATTCTGGTGCGACTAACCATATCTGTAATTCATTGCAGGGGTTCAGATCAACCAGGAAGTACAGTGATGGGGAAATCGTACTTACTCTAGGTTCTAGCGCAACCGTTTCTGCGGTTGCTATAGGAGTCGTAGTTTTAGAATTTCTAGACAATAAAGTTTTGATTTTATCAGATGTACTTTACGTCCCTTCAATGAGACGTAATTTAATTTCAGTTTTTAATTTATCGAATAATGGTTATTCTTTTCATTTTGGAACTGAAGTTGTGATTAAAAGAAACAGTTCTTTTATATGTTCTGGTGTTAAATCAAATGGTTTGTATGTGATTACTCCCAATATTTCAAAAGATTCTGGTTTGAAACTTAATAACTCAGTGGTAACTTTACCATCTAAAAGAAAGGAACCTTCCACTAATCCAACAAGGCTTTGGCATATGAGGCTTGGCCATATCAATCTGAATAGGATTGGCAGACTAGTCAAAGAAGGGGTCTTAGGCGATTTGGTTCTCGAACCAATGGAAGTCTGCGAGTCTTGTTTGGAGGGTAAGATGACCAAAAGGCCCTTTCCTGCAAAGGGCAATAGGACCAATGCATTGTTGGAATTAGTTCATACTGATGTGTGTGGACCAATAAATATTAGAGCAAGGGGTGGTTATGAGTATTTCATAACATTTACCGATGACCACTCCAGGTATGGATATGTGTACCTAATGCAGCACAAGTCTGAAGCCTTTGAAAAGTTCAAAGAGTTTAGGGCTGAAGTGGAGAAGCAATTGGGCACACATATCAAGACCATTCGATCTGATCGAGGTGGCGAGTACCTCTCTAATGAGTTTATTGATCACCTCGTACAGAATGGGATTCTGTCACAGTTAACTGCACCTGGTACGCCTCAGCAAAATGGTGTAGCGGAGAGAAGGAATCGGACTCTTTTAGACATGACTAGGTCGATGATGAGTTATTCTGAGTTGCCATTATTCCTTTGGGGTTATGCTTTGGAAACCGCTGCTTACATACTAAATCTAGTACCAAGCAAATCTGTTCCAAGGACACCACGAGAGATGTGGATTGGGCGCAAGCCTTCTTTGCAACATCTCCGGATATGGGGGTGTCCGGCACATGTGCTCAAAGGAAAGATGAGCAAGTTGGATTCTAGATCGGAAGTATGTTACTTTGTAGGGTATCCAAAGGGTACTTATGGATGGTATTTTTATGATCCAAGGGAACAGAAAGTGTTTGTTAGTACAAATGCTGTTTTCTTAGAGAATGATTATATCATGAACCATAAACCTAAGGGAAGGATAGATCTTAGAGAGATAGAAGGAGAGCCCTCAGTCCAACCCGCAGTTAATGACGATATAAATCAAGAAAACACCACTTCTTCACCCATTTCCGCACCGGTACCTCGTCGTAGTGGGAGGATTATCAGCCAGCCTGATAGATACATGTTCTTAGGAGAAGTTTTTGAAGCTGTCTCCATAGAATCTGAATCTGATCCTACCACATACGAAGAGGCAATGGTTGATGTTGATTCAGCTCATTGGGTTAAAGCTATGAAGGCTGAATTGGAATCTATGGATTCCAATCAGGTCTGGGATCTTGTAGAGCTTCCAGCCAATATTAAACCCATTGGCTGCAAGTGGGTCTACAAGAGGAAAAGAGGATCTGATGGAAAGGTTGAGACCTTTAAGACTAGGCTTGTAGCGAAAGGTTATACTCAGAGGGAGGGCATTGACTATGAGGAAACCTTCTCGCCGGTAGCCATGCTCAAGTCCATCAGAATACTCTTATCTATTGCTGCATGCCTAGATTTTGAAATCTGGCAGATGGACGTCAAGACTGCATTCTTGAATGGCAATCTTGAGGAGGACATCTATATGCAACAACCAGAAGGGTTCATAGCTGGTCGGAAAGGTAACTTGGTATGCAAGTTGCAAAAGTCCATTTATGGGCTTAAGCAGGCATCCAGAAGTTGGAACATCCGATTTGACCAAGCGGTCAAATCGTTTGGTTTCATACAGAATCTGGATGAACCTTGTGTATACAAGAAGAGTGAAGGAAAAGTGGTGGCTTTTCTTGTGCTTTACGTTGACGACATTCTACTCATTGGAAATGATGTAGCGGCATTGTCAACGGTCAAGGTTTGGCTAGCTAGTACTTTCGATATGAAGGATCTAGGAGAGGCGAGCTATATTCTTGGAATAAAGCTCTTTCGGGATCGTAAGCGAAAGATAATGGGATTATCTCAAGCTGGTTATATCGATAAAGTGCTAACTAGGTTTTCAATGGATAATTCGAAGAAAGGTTTGTTACCTTTCAGGCATGGTTTAGCGTTCTCCAATGACCAGTGTCCAAAGACACAGGAGGAGAGGAATCGCATGATAGGAGTTCCCTATGCTTCGGCAGTGGGAAGTCTCATGTATGCGATGTTATGCACTAGACCAGATATCTGCTTTGCCGTTGGCATGGTTAGCAGATATCAGTCGAATCCGGGTCCAGAGCACTGGACAGCCGTTAAGCACATTCTTAAGTACTTGAGAAGAACTAAAGATTACATGCTTATGTACGGTGGTAGTGAGTTAATTCCAGTGGGATACACTGACTCGGACTTTATGTCAGATAAAGATTCGAGGAAGTCGACGTCCGGTCATCTCTTTACCTTGGGAGGTGGTGCTGTCAGTTGGAGGAGCATTAAGCAGAAATGCATTGCAGACTCAACTACAGAAGCTGAGTATGTGGCTGCTTGTGAAGCCGCAAAGGAAGCTGTTTGGCTCAAGAAGTTCCTTATGGAACTCGAGGTGGTACCAGCGTCGCTGTCGCCTATTACGCTTTATTGTGATAATAGTGGGGCAGTGGCTCAGTCCAAGGAGCCAAGGAACCACGGAAAGGGAAAGCACGTAGAGCGGAAATATCATCTTATCCGAGATATTGTTCAACGTGGAGATGTGACTGTCACCAAGATTGCCACCGCTGACAATCTTGCTGATCCGTTTACAAAGGCCTTACCACAGAAGGTCTTTGATCGTCATCTAGATAGTCTAGGTCTTAGATGTAGTTCTGAATGGTTATGAGTGCAAGTGGGAGTTTGTTGGGTTTGTGCCCTCAAACCATTACTTTATGTATTAGACATTGACTTTTTAATATATGGATATCAGCTTTACATTTCATTATGTATGTTTCTTTCATGAGATGATTGTTTATTCCATAAGTATCATAGTAAGTATTTCGTGTGTGTATGAGATACATACAATGAGATACGAATTACTATTCTTTGATACTTAAAGCTTGTCACAGTGGATGATGAGACTAGATATGTCATCAGGTATACACTGTAGCATCATTAACTACCATTGGATGGAGTGATAAATCTCAATCACTAGAGTGTGACTCTTGGTTAATATGCTAGTGCTTATAGTGCATTGACGGACCTGAGTTTCCTATTGACGCTCAATGCTGTCAACAGTCAATAGGAACTCATAACTTGTATAAGGTATGTGTTCTCAATCTTGAGACGATTATGAACACAGACTGTGGATATGGCTGCTTTGACTTACCAATCAGTGAGGTCTATAAAAGATCAACACCTGGGTATCTTGGGTATGTCATATTCATAGGGTTGTGAACATATATTGTCAAGATAGAATCTACCCTCTGTTTCAGAGTAAGCATTCCCTTGAGAATGTCACCATGTCGATTACTGAGTACTGCAGTCTTGTTGATAAGAGTTATCAACATGTTTGGTAATCATGAGTAGTGAATGGGACTCAAGGAATACAAGAAGTAATCATGATTCAGGTTGACAGTAACAGTTATCCGACTACCTGAATATGATTACGAATGCTGACGGTAGAGGGACATTAGTACAACATACAAGTCTAGTTATCGCTTCGGATATGTTCTTTTGCGTTGGAGTTCAGTTATCGTTTTATAGTGGAGTAAACGTTAACTGACCAGTTGATTAGTTTGCTGATCAAAGAGTTTGGTCATGGTAATTAATAAACTGGTCTGAGCCAACAATAAAGAGCCTAGGAGGTCCCACTCTTAGCTCCGCCAGGATGCTTGGAAAGATGCTTGAGGATGATGTCCAGACAGGTTCGATCGATCGAAGATATCTCGATCGATTGAAGTCTGCAGGTTCGATCGATCGAAGATGGTTCGATCGATCGAAGGCACTTCGATCGCTCGAAGTCTAGGTCGGTTCTGGGAATCTATAAATAGGGCAGCTGCGTTCTGGAAAAAGTGGTTCGTCGTTTTGAACGTCAGAAGCTGCAGAAACTGTTTTGGAGTCCCAAAACCTTCTCTATCCTTTCCATTAGGGTTCCCACCAACCCTAGTCTTTCTGGCAGGCATCCGCAGGAGTCATAAGGGTGAAGATCATCTAGTGGAGGCTGCTGGAAGTTGAAGATCAGAATTGGGTTCAAGACACTAAGGTATAACTCGTGTCCCCTCTTGTGCGCATCTGTAGAATTGACGAGTAGTAGATCCGGGCATGCCAATAAAGTTTCATAACTTGATTTTTCCGCTGCGCGTTTAAACTTTCCATTTAAACCTGTTTTTCCTTCATATAGCCTTCTGCTTAGGAGTTCAGAACACCAAGTGCACCACGCCGTTTCACAAAAACTGCCCAACAACCTTGGTTGAACTCACAGAGAGGGTTAGAAAATACATTGACACTAAAGAGTTTCTAAAGACCAAAGACCCCGGGCAGGAAAGCTACGAGCCTTTCAGAAGTAAACAGAAGTAAGAACAGCCTGGGAAGAACAATGTAGAGAAGCCCAGTAGTTCTAGCAGTTCATCCAACTCACAATGGTCCTAGTCCGGTAGCCCCGATCCGACCTTCAGTTCACAGTGGTCTGAGTCTGGCAGCGCCGACCCGACCTTTAGTTCATAGTAATCTGAGTTCGGCAGCCCCAACCCGACCTTCAGTTCACAGTGGTCTGAGTCTGGCATCCCCGACCCGACCTCCAGTTCACCTCGGTCTGAGTCTGGCAACCCCAACCCAGCCTCTAGTTTGCAGCAATCAGGATCTAGTGATTCCGACTTCGCCTCCAGCTCAGACTGATCGGCAGCCCTGTGATTCTGACCCGACCTCTTATCTTCATCAGTCTAGATGAGCCCGACTATAGTGGTACTTGCCCGATCATCGCATGAGCCGCATAGACTGTCAGAGAGCTCTTGCAAAGACCTCGGGATCACATGCGAGGCCCCTCAAAAGACCTCGGGCCATATCCAAGGCACATTAAAAGACCTCAGGCCACACCAGAGGCATATTAAAAGACCTTGGCTCACATTCGAGGCACTAAAAAGACCTTGGGCTCAACAACGAGGCAACCAAAGACCACTGTTACTCAGCTGGCAAAAGACCTCAGGGCCCCACCCTAGGCACAAAAGACCTCGGGCTAACACCCGAGGCGAAAGACCTCGGGGTCACACCCGGGGCACCTGCTTCGCTTAGGTCCACAACCTACGATGGGGGCAAATCCCCCTAGTTGGCTGATGATGGCAAGCTTCAAAAGACCCTACAGCCACCCATGTTCCAGGTCGGTTACCTACAGTTATAGCCTCTACATGCCCCCGTCTTAGCGAAAGCTTGGGGGACAGGAAGGCACAATGAACTAAACAGGCAATCACACTGGGTATTTACAAGCCTTGGGATTTACAAAGTCAAACTCTTAGACAACTCGGGTGCCTATAGTACTCAGAGGCAATAACTTCACTTAGGTACAAACCGACGATGGAGGTGACTAAAACCTCTTAGGTTGGCCCACGATAGAGGAGCGAAAAGACCGTAAAGCAACGCTTTAGGTCGGCTCCACCAACATGGTCAAACTCTTCTCCCAACAGTCTTAACGTAGGTTGACCGGGTGGGAGATAACCAACCTGGGGAGTTAACATAAAAGGACGCTAAAGCAATATGCTTTAGGTCAGCTTTTCCAACATGGTCAAATTCTTTTGCCCACAACCTTGACAAAGTTTTATGGGTAGAAGATAACCATCCTAGGAGCTAACTCAAGCAAAAGACTCCGAATTAGGCCGAGTCTCAACTCTTGGCCAATTCTCGGGCACTCAAATACTCCGAGCTAGGATAAGTCTCAACACTTAGCCAGTTCCCGGGAACTCAGAAGCTCCAATGCAGCTTCCCCGAGCACCCAGACAGTGGAAAATAGCATCAACTAATTTCCAAACTTGCCTCAATATAGCATTAAGCCAACCTTAAAAATGGGAGGCAACTGGTACGCCCAAAATTGGCTCTATCTTATGATCGAACGGCCTTACTCAACGATCGCCCCTTTTCCCGGAATCCTGAGCGATTACGGGCTACCCCGTCTTGTCCATTCACAATACAGCTCTAGGGTATAAGCTCAGCTAACTTAGTGGCACTTCCCAAATAGCTCAGTTATGGCAGTTCTCTAAGCAGTCCAGTGCAGTTCAGCCAACTCGTTCGGATCGGTTCATCCATGGCCTGACCAATAGGTCAGGAGTACATTACAGGCTCGGGTCCATACAGGTGCACTCAAGTCAGGCCCGCGAGGTACGCCCCGGAACATTCCAGTCAGTTTTCTATTCAAACTAGAAGATTAATGGAAAGTGTACATTGTTTCCTAATTCGATTAGGAAACCCCCATAATTAATGCCAATCAATCCTAATACAATTAGGAAACACACTTGATTTGTATCAATCACATCCTAATTGGATTGTATTTCCTTATCCTTGTACGAGTAGGTCTCTTGCATATATAAAAGAGACCACTCACCACCACTAGAAGGGATCCCAAATAAAGTCTCACCAATAGAAATACATTACATTGTCTAGTCACTCTCCCGAGAAATCTTAAGCGCCACCCTGCACGGCCGACCCTTGGTAGTTCCAATCACCATTGTTGGATCACCAAGGTCCCTGCAGTAGTTTTATTCCACATAGTGGAAGTGCACAGACACACAAGTGGATGTAGATTCCTTTATTAACAGGGCCAAACCACATACAAAAACCCTGACGTGGTCGGAGTTGGTGGCCAGGGCCATCTGAGCCTTGTATGTCCGGACGTGGTTAACCGGGCTTCCTGAGCCGTTATAGGGATCTAGGCAAGGCTGCATAAATTTGCGCAGGATGGCAAACCTCGTGATCTGGCTAGAGGATGGTGACTCTATCTCGGTATTAGAGTGATTCTGAGTTGGGTTTTAGCCCAGCCTTTTGGTCACTCCATCAATTTGTTTATGTAAGTCCTTGATATGTGCCACCACACCTTCCAGACTGAGATCTGGGACATACGTCAGGTTAGTAGAAGAGGCTTCCTTCTCATGGAGGTGTTTTAACCCTTGGGATCGGGCTCGGGTATGACTTCGGTTCATCAGTGCTTAAGGACACCTTGGCTCTTAACCGAGTGACCCTAGACTGGTTCCCGGGCCATATGTTCATGCCTTTTCTCTCAGGCAGCACGCCTACTGTTGATGTCTCTAGCATCCTCAACACAGGACGGGTTGGCTCAGGCACGTTGTCTGGTCCAGATCGATTCCCGACTGTACGTAAGTTCTTGGGTCGTTTCCCTGCCACTGGAGGACTGCTTTGTTAGGCCAGCAGGGCTTTGATCTGTTGCTGGATTTGATGCTGGCCCTCCAAGAGTTGTACGAGGGTTGTTGTGATCTGCTCAGATGTCATGACTGCCGTAGCCAGCGCCGGTGGAACATCCCGGTTGACCAGCTGTACAGTCTTCTCACCCTTCTTTGGAGGCATGGCTATCAGCCAAGAGATTTGTTGATGAAGAACTTGTCGTTCCCACAGACGGCGCCAAGTTGATTATGCCAAGATTTGGTTAAAGTAAATTAAAGCAATTTAAGGGGAGAAAGAGTAAGAGACTGGTTTTTTGTATGTGGTTCGTCCCTATTAATGAAGGAACCTACATCCACGTGTGTGTTAGTGCACTTCTACTATGTGAATAAAACTGCTACAGGGACCTTGGTGATCCAACAATGGTCACTGGAACTACCAAGGGTCGACTGTGTAGGGCGGCACTTAAGATTTCTTGGGAGAGTGGCTAGACAATGTAATGTATTTATCTTGGTGAGACTTTTATTGGGATCCCTTCTATGGGGTGAGTGGTCTCTTTTATAGATGCAAAAGACCTACTCGTACAAGGATAAGGAAATACAATCCAATTAGGATGTGATTGACATAAATCAAGTGTGTTTCCTAATTATATTAGGATTGATTGGCATTAATTGTGGGGGTTTCCAAATTGGATTAGGAAACAATGTGCACTTTCCATTAATCTTATAGTTTGAATAGGAAACTGACTGGAATGTTCTGGGGCGTACCTCGTGGTCCTGGCTGGACTGCGCCTGTATGGACCCGAGCCCGTAATGTGCTCCTGACCTATTGGTCGGGCCATGGATGAACTGATCGGGACGAGTTGACTGAACTACACTGGACTGCTTAGAGAACTGCCATAGCTGAGTTGTTTGGGAAGTGCCACTAAGTTAGCTGAGCTTATACCCAAGAACTGTATTGTGATTGGACGACACGGGGCAGCCTGTAACTGCTAGGGATGCCGGGAAAAGGGCTGGTTGTTGAGTAGGGCCACTCAGTCATAAGATAGAGCCAATTATGGGCGTATCAGTCACTTGGACTTAGGTTCCTTCATTAACAGGGCCGAACCACATACAAAAAACTAGTCTTTCACTCTCTCTCCCCTTAAATTGCTTTAATTTACTTTAACCGAATTTTGGCATCATCAATATATATAAAACACAAGCTATTCCAAGTCTCTCTAATCTCTATGGTTCAGCAAAACACACACAGCACACGACCACAATGTAAATATATAGGGGAGGGTTAGGGAGGTGACTCGTTTTGCGTAAAACCTGGGAATCCTGATGATTACACGTTCGATCGATCGAATGTCCTTCGATTGCTCGAACTCAGATCAGCCAGTTTAGATCGATTGAAAAGGGCTTTGATCGATTGAAGTAGAGACCACGTATTAAATTCAGGTTGGTAGGGTTTCAATCGATTGAACATGGTTCGATCGCTTGAACTTTGGAATTCTCGATCGCTCAAACGAGCTTCGATGGATTGAAGGTAGACTTTAAAATATGATCAAGGGAATTACAGAATCTCTTTACAATAAATAATTATTGAAAAAATTATGGGGTATTACACCGCAGCCCAGTACACGGGCCAAGCATATGGTCACACATAGGCCTGGGCCTAGTACACATAGGTTGCACACAGCCGCACATGCAAGGGCACGGGCCTATGCACCACAACCTAACTGCATAGGCTGTGACTCATCCCTACCCTAGCCACACACAGACTACACGCACACACTGCACATAAGGACGCACACACTACATGCATATATGCACACTACACATATACTTCCATACACTGCATGCATACATCGTACACAACACATGTACACACACACACTGCACGCACGCCGCATATAGCACGCAAACATACACACACACAGCACGCACACAAGTACATAGTGCACGCATACAATACACGTACACATGCACACACTACATGCACACACTACATGCATAGTGCGCACACATATGCACAACCTACGCACACGTAGCGCACAACATTTTGAGGCTGCACATACCCAGCACATAGGCTCCGCACACTTCCGCAGCACACAGATCCAATCTGCTGTGTGCGCGTAACCCTAGGGCACAGTTACACGTGTTTTTATTTTTTATCAGTTTTACAACCATAAAATCATGATATTTTGTAAAAAACATACGTATAGGGTTTGAGCAGGCTCTGATACCAGTTGGTCCCATTTAATAATTTTCGGATTTGTGGAAGTGATTAATCTTTGAAACTCTTTTTAATAATAGATCTGGTTCAAACCTAGATACATATGATAATCAAAAATAGATCGAATACCTTTTAATGATTAGTTGGATCCTTTCGAGAACTCTTCAGGCAAGATCCAGATGCTACTCCTCCTTTGTGGTCCAGAAATCTTCATGCGTATACTCTTGAAGGTTTTGGATCCTTAGACCTTGGTGATGATCTAAAGGGTTAGAGGAAGAGAGAAAAAGTTTTGTGATTGAGAGAGGTTCTGCCAGGTTTCTTAGAGCAAGAACAAAAACTCTCTCTATACATACATTTATACACTCTTATATCCATCTACTAAACCTAGTTGGACGGGGACTTCATAAGAGCTACACGTGGGGCCTTTAGGCTCTTCCCAATCGGCTTAAATTAATATTAACTATACCCAGTTAGTCTCCTTACCCAAATAGTCTAAATTAATTAGTTTATATCAATTTCACCATATGACAATAACTGCACTTCAAGTCAGAAGAGACAAATCACAGAGTAATACCTAGATCTATATGAAATGACATTAATGCCCCTCTACCTTCAGTATTCGTAATTATCACTAGGACTAAGTAGTACTGTCGCCTAATTGATAATTACAGCTTATATCCTTGAGTCCCTACTCACTTCTCATAATTCACTAGACAAGTATTAACAAACTTACTACAAGGTTACAATTCTTAGTGACTAACATAGTTACATTCTCAAGAGAATACTTACTCTGTAATAGAGGGTAGATTCCGTCATGATAGTATATGTTCCTAATACTCTAGACATGATCATCCAAGATATCAGGTGTTGATCTTAAAGATCTCATTGATTGGTAAGTTAAAACAACTAGACCTAAAGCTTGTGTCCATTATTATCTCAAGATTAAGGACATGTGTTTCATATATGGTTGAGTGTCCATTGACTATTGACAGTTTCTTGTCAATGGATCAAACTCAAGGTCTTTCAATGTATCATATACACTAGCATATTAACTTTAGAGTCTTACCGTCTTGTGATTAAGATTCATCACTCTATCAAATAGAAGCTAATTCCATTATAATGTAGACTTGATAAGATATCCAGTCTTATCATCCACTATGACTGTTAGAACTCCCAAGGATCATATGATTCATATCTCCCATGTGTAAAACTCTTTCACATAAATGAATCATATACAATGAAGTTCAAGGATTCCAAACCAACATTCATCTCATGAAAGACATAATGATATGTAAGTAATGATATCTATAAACATATACTAAAACTGATGTCCATAATAGTTCAAAGCTAATTAGTTTGAGGGCACACCCCATCAAACTCTAACACCACTCGCTTGCCTGGGACCTACTGATCTACCTCAGTATTGCCACCAGGCAGCTTTTCCCAAATAGTTAGAGATTTTTAATGGGGCCATTTACCTCTGGCCCCAAGTTTTTGGGTATGAGCTGACCCTCCAGGAATTTTTGTGGACCTACCCGCCATCACCGTTGCATAAGGAAGTCAGCTTCTTTTCCCTGAGAGCTCGGCAAGGGAGCAAGATATTGGAGAATGCTCAGAGCAACAGCAAGGGATGGAAGAGGAAATTCTTCCAAGATTTCACCCTCAAGCTCAGCGAGAAGGCCCCGAGAATTCCCCTAAGAACTACTTGGGCGAGCAAATTGAGGAGTAAACTGCATCTTAAATTTGCATTTGATTACCATTCTTTGCTACTTTCACACTAACTAACCCACTTTATTTTGCAGTGGGATCTGTCGATCTACCAAGCATCTCGGACAAGTGTTAGGATCACATAAGGACGTTGACCCAAGATCTTGTGAACATCATTAACATGCTATTTTTCGCACTAGTCTTTCCCCCGATCATTCCTGGTAAGTTCTTGATTCTCTAAATTTTTCACTTTTTACTGCCATTTCATCTTTGTCCACATCTTTCTGACTCGTTTCAACTCTTAATTTTATAGATATGATAACTAAGGGAGACCCCAAAGCATTGAGGGCGAAAGAGGCCACCACGGTCACATGAGTAGGCAAGAAGAGGAAGACAACAGTTGTTGAGCCTACCACCAGTGGTCAGCCACTCAGAAACCTCAACGTATTCCTAACCGACAGAGGTATAGATGGCAGAGTCTTTGGAAATTCAGGAGAGAATCCAACCAGTTCTCCTCCCAAGTCAGGTTGAGATATGTGTGGGGATGCCCCATAAGTCGCTCCTGGGGTAGCTTTATCGCTTCTCTTATTTAACAAGTAACTTATCCCATCTCTTTCTGTTTCTCATTGCATTACCTTTTTGTTGAAGATGACTAACTAGTTTTTGCTTTCCTTTTTGCAAGTTGGTTGCATAGAGACTAAAGCTGAATCCAACCTACCCGGTTTGACTGAGAGGGTGGCCACTATTGTGACCACACTTTTGAATGAGAGGCAATGTTGAATGCTAAGGAAACCACCCTGGCTATGAGCCTAGGAGCAGCTCAAGCATATCTGGAGACCCACCCTGGTAGAGCAGAATACTACCCGAGAGAGTTTAGCGGCTATAGAGGCCGTGAAGAAGGCCATGGCTGAGGCAGCGTCCTCGTGGGAGGAGGTTAGAGAAGACACTGGAGGATGATTTTGATGCCGATTTCTTCAGGGCTACTTGGACCTAAGGAGGAGGGCTGCTTTAGACCATCCCAAGTGGGACCTCACAGCTTACTCAGGAGTAGATTCTGACTACTGGGACATGGGGTCCCCTACTGTTGATAGAGCTACCGCGGAGGAGGAGGCTCCTACTGGAGAGGCCGGGGATAACAAGGGCGAGTTGGTCATCGTGGATGATCCTTAGGAAGGAGGCACACTGCCAGAAGGAAGAAGGCCCTGAAGATTTTTCCAAGGCCTGCTTCTGGACAATTTTGACCTATGCTCCTGACTTGTTTTATGCTTGCACATATATTTATCTTCTGTATTAGGTGGCTATTATAATTATCGCCCAGGCTTTGTACTTTTTGTGAACAAAATGACAATGGCCCTTCAAGGTCACTTTTTCGTGCCAATTATTGTTCGCATTTGTACTCTGATTACCTATGTTTGTTTGTGATTGCCCGTGTCTAACTAATTGTTAGCCTTACTATGACCCTGCCTTAGCAGACGGTTTAGAACTGTGTGTGGATATTGTAGTTTAACCACATTTTAAAAACTTTTTCAAATTTCACATATGAGTCGCCACTAAATTTTTAAAAGGATAATTAAGAAACCATTTTAAAAGAAAACTGATCTTTTGGAAACCAGAGATTTCTAGGTCTGGGGATTATGGAATGAGAGGGGAAGAAGCCCGGCGGACTAAAACACCCCCTCTCATCCTATCTCGTGAAAGGCCTCTACTTGACATCTTTTTAATCGAATTAATTATCTAAGCATGCTCTCAACTAATACATAAATATGTACATCACAAAAACATGTTGAAAAGGGTGTAAGATTGCTAACGATAAAATAGAATTCAAAACCACATAATTCAAGTAACAAGCAAGATGACATGCAATTAAGGAACTAGGAAACTTACCCGGGATCCAGCTACGATATTGAAATGTACAATGCATATGAATGGAAAGAAAACCTAGAAAAAGGAGCTCTAACACATATATACACATAAGTCACACCCTAATCTAAGGTGTCGCACATGGAGTCGAAAATCAATTGAAATAGATGGGTTGAGAAATCGTACCTCGATAGCGCTACAAAACAAAGGGTTAGTCCACAAGCTTTGAACCAGATATACTATAGAGTCCTAAATAACATGCTTAAATTTCTAGCTTAAATCCACTAAGCATAGAAAGAGTTGATATAATTATGAATTCCTTCTAATTAGTTGGAGATACAACACCTCTATTGATATACAAGTCTCAACTAGGAGCCAATGTAATATCTATATAGAGATGGTATAAGCCCAACATGATCATAAGGAACTCACGGTTATGTTTAACTAGGTTCAATCAAATGCAACTTAATCTAGGTTCAATCAAATGCAACTTAATCCAAGAATTCGTCCTAATCCTAAGTATCAAACATACATGAATGAATGCATGGACATAACAAGAATGAGCTACAAATTATTCATTGATTTGGACCATTTAGCCTCTGGATTTAAGTCCAATTAATCATTATTAGAAGATGTTTTAAGTCCTATGTCATGAGAAGGTCATTAAGGTCATCATTTATAAATTTTATTAAAATTGTAACAGAGTTTCAAAATTTACAAAAAGAAACCTGAATTTAGAAAATATAAAAACCATAGATCCCATTGTTTGATCATAGTGAATTTTGGACACTTGATGCCTCTGTGAGCCTAGTTTCTAACCTAAAAAGAAAATCAAAGATCAAACGGATCAATCTCCGGGAATTGAACCAAAACTAGACTCTACTTAGAATTTTACAACTCTCTGTCTAGAGATTTTGTGTGATTTGTTACAAATACTGAACAAATCCGAATGACTTCATTCTTTTTAGAGAATCTCCTTCACACATTTAACTATAAAGAAAAAATTATTTGAGGTAAAAAATATATGGTTAAGGTTTTGATTTATTTGAAACATGATTGGTTCACTGTTCTGAAAATTTGGACAGAGAGTGGCTAATTTACAAATCATAAGACCAAACCATGTTAAGTATAAAATCTCATCAAAACAAAAAATCTAGTGATACATATATGAGTTATGAGCACTCTCCAATTGGTCTCATTCAATTCCAATGGATCATGATTTAATTAAAAATCTTTGATCATAGTGAGTTTATGAACTCACTGCACCATAGATGAATTAACACATAACTTAAACCAAACTTGATCTGTAATTCTTTGGAGAATTAAGATCAAGTATGATTATGACTTATTATTGAAATACAAAAAAGGACTCATGGATTTATCCTTAGGAAGCGTCAATCTTAGATCTCGAATGTGAAGATCTAGCAAGAGGACCTCAAGGTCTTACTCAATCCCATGAAACTTGAATACTTAGGCTCACTTGAATTCAACTATCAAACTATGAAAGTCTAGATCTAACTACTCTCTCAAACATATGATCCTTGAGGGCTGTGAACTTATTATACCCTATTCTCCTCTCAAATTAATGGTCCTTGGAGACTAAACATGACCCATCAACCTAAACCGTTATGGAATATAGAAGGGATTCCATGAGATTCCTAGTCGGAAGCTCCAAGTCATGAAATAAGACTTGAACCCATCCAAGCATATGTGGATATAACTATAGTCAACCTCAATCCCACATAAATCATTGGATCATAGAGCACTAGTGCATCAAACTCAAAGAGATCCAATGAGATATTGAAGATCTCATTGATTTCCAAAGAAAATATAGTCAAAATGAAGTTGAATCAAAGTTTATTTGAAAAAAATCCAAGTGAAAATTCTTTTACAACTTATTTTGTCTTAAATCCAAAGTTGTACTTAAATCCAAATCAATGAAAGAAACAAAATGAGATTCAATCACAATTCTATGTAGTGTGGATGAAATGGGGTAAGAAGAGACTTTTTGAAAATGTGAAAAGATCCTAAATCTATGAATTGTGATTGAATTCAATCTTAATTCTAGGTAGGATTAGAAGGTTACCTCTACAACCTCAAGGGTTTCTTTTTGTTTGGTGAAGATTTTCTAAGTTCTCCAACTTCTTATTCAAATTCTTCAAGGAAGACTCTTGAATTCTTCAAAATCTCTTGATTTCCCTCTCTATTTTTTTTGTTATTTTCTCACCCAAAGAAGAGAATGGAAGAAGGATCCCGATAATGGAGGTGAAGACCTCTTTATATAGACCACTCTTAAAGGGTAAATTAGGTAAATTCAGGTAAAAAAACCCATGTGTAAGAATATTCCATACGTATTTGAGAAAAAAAAATAGTCTGTTATAGTGGGCGGCACTCACTGAGTTGTCTGCGGCACTCAGCGAGTGCCGTTCCAGCAGTCACTGACTGCCGGCGCGGCACTTAGTGAGTGCAGCCGGCATCTCCCCGTGCCGCAGCTAATAGAATTCCCACCTTTTCTTTTTTACTTTCAAATATATACTTATATACTTATATATATATATTATATATTATATGCTAATATATATACTATTTAAGACCACTTTTGATAGGATTCATTAGAGGTTGCTGAATCTGGAAATTTGATTGATGACATCTTTTCCTTGTTTATCATGTATGTCATTTGTTTGTTTGTATTTTTGCAATGCTTGGGTATTCTTTGTGTCTTAGTACAAAGAATTGAATGTCGTGGACCCGGACATCGATTTGTGAGCTTGCTTCGTCTACATGTGGCTTAGTGCCCATGTATCGTGTACTATCTCTATTCTTTCTCTTAGAATTTTTTCTAGGTTTACAACTTTGTTTTTAATGACACAATTCCTTTAGGATAGTCTCCATTTATATGCTTATGCGTTAGAGACATCTTATCTAGGATTGTTGTATAATTGCATTACACGTCTCTCTTCTGCTTTTTGCGACTCTGCTTGAGTCAACCAATGTAAGTCTTCTCGTACCCTTTTGCATATCATGACATGTTTCCTTTACTTGCATTGGTCTCGGGTGGGACTTAAGTATACCTCTCCCTTGTATTGCATGTGCATCCGACTTTTACTTGATTTAATCTCTTGACAAGATTTTCCTTAGATATTGATCTCGTCAGAATCAAGATATAAAGTTTGCTTTACTTTTTAAGGATTTGTAGTGCGGAAGTATAGGTCAAACCCACAGGGATTGGTTATTTTTATCCTTTAATTAAGAAAACCTAAATCTAGTTACTTATTGAAAACAGAAGTTTAATTGATTGTTGATTTGATTCCTACTATTACTTAGACTACGAATTTAAACTATGGAATTATGGAAGTACTATTCTAAAATTAAACTAAGTAAACTAATGCAAAATTTGAGATTGTTTTAATATATGGAGTTGAGATCTTGGATTACATATCCACCACTAACTATGCATCGGAGGTCTAGACTTTCTACTTTAAGTTCTATGATTGGATAGTTACAATCTATTGTAGCTATAAGCCCAATAGTATCAATAAGAGGATATCGCTAGTTTAACCTAAGCATAATTCATCTTTGGTTCACATGAATTATCTACCTATAACTAGGATGTAGCATAACTCATCTTTCCTAAGCATAAAGTATAAAAGATATAAACATAGCAATCACATAAGCAGTATTGTGTGTACATATTCCTATCAATCTTAGAAATTAAGAAATATTGAGTTCAATAAGCATAAGAAAAAATCTAAGACAAGAATAGATCCAAAATACTCTTGATTATTATCATTAAACACCGATTATATATAAATAATCCTCAAACATAAAATTACTATCCAATACATAAAATCCTAAAGTAAGAAAACAAAGAAATCCCCATTTACATAGCTAGGGTTTCATTGAAACCCTAGAAGAGTGGTTTAGTTGAGCATAATTCAGAAAAACGTTGAGATGAAGTTGATTGTAGCCATCAGAACCTTCAAAGTAGATCTTCTTCTTCTCTTTACCTCCAATGGATGTAAGTATTGATGTGTTAAGATGTGTGTAACCCTCCAATAGATTTAGATTTATCTATATATAATTCTAGAGGGTTTAGGAGAGCTTTTGGAAACCTACTCTGACTGAAACTACTATATTTCTCTTTCTGGATGTAATTAGGCATTTTTGTTTATGCAGGGGTCTTCAGTACATTGAAATACGCAACTTTGGTTTTTTACATAGGTCGCACGAGCGGGCCATGTGAGCGTATTTTTGGGAGGTCGCACGAGCGGACCGCATAGCGATAGCCTTGATTTGTCACGCGAGCGGGCCGCTCGCGCGATATGGCTTTTCTTGGTTCTTTCTTTCCGCTTTTTCTCCTTATTTAGCCTGGAACTCTTGCTTTCTTCTAAATCTTAACAAAAAATAGAAAACAATGTAAAAATACACAAAAATAGGATAAAAAGTGCTAACAAATGTGAATTAAGGCGTGTAATTAGGATTTGTTCTCTCCCGATCACACCCCCAAACCTACATTTTACTAGTCCTCGAGCAAAAAGAATAGAAAAATAAAACTAACAATAAAAATAAAATTCCTACTCCTTTTTTGCATGGATTGCGATTGCACTTAGCATGTGCAACAAGCCTTTTAAACCTCTAGGTGTCCCCAATCGGACGAGTGAAGTCTCGTGAGAGTTCTCGTCAACAAGTCACCCATAACCATCTTTATTAACTTGTAAAAAGAAAATTTTTATTTAAAATTTCAATATTTCCCCATTGACATGCTTCCTTGATGTTACCGAATTCAAGTAAAACTTTAAATTATCTAGAGTAACATAATCGTACGTTTGCCTACATCATGAGAATAATTTGAAAACATATATCAATGAAATCAATAGAATATATCAAAGACCCGCATGTGTGTGAATAGTAATCAAGTGGATACACGGTGACTATGAACTTGGAATATACCCCGGATATATAGCGATGCCTCGACTACAAATCTCACGTTGTTATTTACTCTCTAGAATGAAGTCCTCAGAAACATGTGTAATCACTCGAATATATGCGAAGAAGATAAGTATTTGTAAAGCAAAAAGATCTTATATATGACTCAGAACAACGTATGACACGATAGAAAATAGTCCTACGAATAGATATTAATCGCAAGTAAACTTCATCAGTACCATGCTTTTATTTCCTTTAGTATCGGTTCCATATCCAAATCACGTTTTTTAGGATCAAATAGGTCTTTACAAAGGTTATAATGTCGATCAAGGATTATGGCTAAGAAATGAAGGGTAGAAGGATTCAAAAAGTCTGTGAGTAGATAGGAATAGTTGTAAGTGTAACACCAAGGGCTTTTACTACAACGACTAATAATTTATTATTTTTTCTACTATTTCATATATTTTTCATCTCTTTTTATTTCTTCTTCTCTTTTTTTTTCGACATCAACTTTTTCTTTTTATAACTTCTTTTTTTTATATATACTACCCAATATTCTAGTTACTAGTAGTCGTTTGTTAGCCCATTTTCTTTATGAAAAACTATTCTTTAACTACTCTTGGACATGGGTTAAGGAATTCATATATTGGCAAACTTCATATAGGAGTGGATAGGATAATAGGTGAACAAAGAAAAGGCTTATTCAATGGCTCAAATGGATAACAAAGAATATAAATAGTATTTTATTGGGTAGGTCAAGTCCAAAAAGGGTTTATATAGACAGATGGCCTAATGTCCTTTCCTAGAATCACATGATTTTTCAATGTTATGATATCAAGGGAACATATTATTTAATTTTTAAACATGATAATTATAATACTAACTCGTCTCGTAATCACAATCAAGAAATATTGAGACTAATCAACGAAATAGTGCGCCTCGTCAAAGAGATTCGATAAAAGAACTATTAAAAATCCTCAAACAAGGATGAAAGGCTCTAAAGCTCACCGGGTTTTAGTCTCCACACTACTGCTTTCTAGAAATCCGAAGTATATGATAATTCAATGTTAACATGCATCCACATGACTACGTGTCGTGCACAAGTAAATATGCAAGTATAAGATATAAAACAATGATTCCAATGATATATCTTTCAAGACATACCTTCACAACCTTAGTAGACATTGGATTACATACTCCCTTAACATCAAGTTTCAAAGAAATCTAGTTAAAACAAGGAATAATGCAACGTTGAACAATATTAAAAACAATATGATAAAACGTACTTTTACTGTTTATTTTTTTTTTTAATGTTTTTTACAACGAATGAAAGACATAATGAATAAATGAAAATAAAAGCAACAAGTAAAATGAACTAAAACTACACAGTACTAAAACTATTAACAATTGAAAATAACAGCTGAAAATAAAGAAAACAAAATAAAAACTACTCCTAAAAACAAACAAAAATCCATATACTCCCCCAAACCTAGTCACCGCATGTCCCTATGCAGGTGGGAACATGACAATGACATGGATGTAAGCCTCGGTGAAGATGACCAAGAAGTCTACTCCGTAAAAAATGTCTGAAGGGGGTGGCACGTCAACTCAAATATACCAATCAATCAACTCCCACTCCGAATGCTCAGTAGGATAGAACGGCGGTCCTATTTCCTCATCCTCATCCACAACTGTAGGGATCTCCGGAACCACATCTACCTCATCCTCCTCAGTGATACTCAGACCCAAATAAACCTCATCATCCTCAAGACCGGCATATGGTGCTAAGATCGAGGCTATGTCCTCAGCAGACCATTCAGGGTGACCTGAACATTGTCGAGCAACGTCCGGCACGTAATCAGGTAAGTCCCTATATGGATAGGTGACCTCAGGTGAAGGTACGATGGTCAATATAGGCATAACTGAATGAATATCATCGAGATGAGGGAGAACTCCCTCATCATCCTCAGCCTCATCGTCATTGGTCGAATCTATAGAAGAAGAAGACTCAAAGAATGTAGGTGGGGCCCCATAAGGGCCATCGATAACAGTCGGGTCATCGCCAAAGAGATCGTCCTCATTTGAAGAATTAGAATACATTTGAATAGGAATACGAGGAAGACGACAACACCAACTGGGATGACCAACTGGACCGTATGGTTTGGCTACCCTAGGACTCGGCGAAGTGTCATCTGTAGATGAACAAGAGTCGGTATAACGACACGATGAACTCGAAGACCTGTCGGGTGAAGAAGGTGGGGATAAGGAGTGGTCTATAGTATGAGGATGAAAATAAGATCTGAGGATTGAGGTATGGTATATGGATATGTGGAAACTATAAGCTGAAATCAAAAGTAAATCACAGTTGAAATCTTGTTAGGTTTTAGATATTAGAATAAGAAACAACATTACTGTTATTGGATTACCGAGAATGTTTAGCATAAATGATTGAAATTATAACCTATGCAACTAATTTTAATTTCAAAGCAATATTTAGGCATCATATCCCCCAAACCTAAATCTAATTGACTCCTCTATAGTGCAATGGGGCAAGATTTGCTTGCGATGAATTAATTCAATGAAGTTTCATAAGTGAATCATTCAAAACATTTTGTAGAAGATGATGTATGTAGAAGCATAACCAGTAAATAGTAAGTTAATTGTGCGACTAATATAAGGTTCAGGAATATAAAAGACCACCAAGAAAAGAAAGAAAAGGACAGAAATAAATAAATACAGACCCAAACAAAAAAGAACGAAATAAAAGACAGTAAATAACTAAACTGGTCACAGCCGGGTACATCAATATCCTAATAATAAACACAAGACAGAAACTAAAACAAAAAAGCATAAAAATAAAGTAATATCCAAGCCGAATATCTGATAATGTCTAAAACCAAACCCACCAAATAAAATCAAAAATGAAATAGATGTATATCCAATCCCCAACCCAACCATCACTAACCCTAGACGTCATCTCCCTTAACAAACACCAGCTCCAACCCCGTACTCCCCTGGCCTGTGTTACCATCACCATCTCCATCTCCATCGTACCCATCACCCCTCTCATCTCCCTCGTCACCAGCTTCTTCTTTCTCACCAGCCACCTCAGTAGCCTGGTGTGCAGGTCATGGAAATGCAGATTGGTATGTAGCCTCCCCCTAAGCCAGGATGTCCTCTAGCTGATCTGGATGTGCTAGTTTGAAATAGGAACGCATATAGGATTGTAGCCAGAGGGTCTCACCACGGAAAGAACACATGTCTCCATAAGTCCATGTATAGGGTGTGTCCTCTGGTGGAGGTAGACGCTGCGCCTCCCACTCCCGCCACACCTGAGCCTAGTCTCGTGCCCTTCTAACCTCTATGTCTAAATGATCCAGGCTTAACTTTCAATCAGCAGAAGTAAATTTTAGGATCTGGCTATCAACAGGCTCGTCAGTAGGTATAGGAAAGGCCTTAGACTGAAAGATGGCTTCGATGGTCCGAGGGTAAGGCAAGAGGAGTTTGGACTTGGCAGCGTGGTCAATGGTGTGGCTGGTGATACGTATGCCCTCTGTAATGATAAGACCTGGGTGGAACCAGTCGCCTTGGTAGACTACGTGGAGGGCATGGTGGATCTCCTTGGTCCTTTCTTGTTCGTGACCAAGGGGGTAAGGTTTGTGTTTGAAGACATGGTCGACAAACCACATCTGGCGGGTCATGTGAGATTAGCAAATAGTTTGCCCTGAACCAGAGCGGCCATCGCACATGTCTTAGGTGATATAGGTGAAGTGATGTAATCTAGAGAGGACGTTGAGTTTTGAAACTTAATAGGAATGGGAGGGGAAGGGAGTTGGAGGGCGTCGGCAATGTTGTCTGGGTTTGTTGTGATGTTGTGGCTATCTAGGGTTGTACTCAAGTAAGTGTGTTGGCTGAGTGAGTGTTTATGATATCTAAGGTTTTGGTAAAATAAACGTACAAGGCGTGGATAGCTGATGAGGTCTGGGTTTCAGAAAAAGAGGGGTGGGGCCAATTTTAGGGAGACAAAGGTATTATGCCCCACTGTGCATCAACATCAGATGCGGAAAAATCAGCGTCAATGGTGGTTTTATAGTTTAGGCCTCGGTTTGCGTATTTGGGTGAAAGGTTGTTAGGATTTGGGTTGCTCGGTGGAGGGTCAGACGGGGAAGGGCCGGTTTGCTTTTCTTTTCCTCTAAGATTTCTTTTGCGGTGGTTGGGTGTTAGAGGCCGACTTAACTGCTCTTTTAGTCATGGTTTAGAAAGATGGTGTATAATGTAAAAGAAAAATTTTGGAAATGCCGGCTCTAAAAATTGGATGTGCCCGGAAAAGAGAAGAAAGAAAAGAAGAGGGGAAAAGGGTCACCTGCAAAGAAAAATCCCAACAAGGGATACAATCAATATATTTTCAGCAGTTGTAAATAGAATGCGGTTCATGGGGGAACAACCAGCAACTGTGAGAAGAGACTACCCCTTCCTACTCATCGTCCTGACAAGGGCACACACATTGCGGCAAGTCACGGGGTACTTGCCGCGTGTTTAGAAATAATATAAATCAATAAACAAGATAGTGACGCACTTACCGAACCAATAATTTGAGATGCCAAGTAAGATAGTCACGAGTTTGTTTTATGGTAATGTTCTGTCTGAATCCATAAAGTTAAGCGCATGTTAAAGAATTATTGAAGATTAAACATTATCAGAAACTTACATATTTAGATTCGACATCTAAAAACTAAGATTGAATTACAAACAAATTCCATCGATTAGAACGTAAGTGCACAATTTAATTACTTGAGTCCATTTGGGTATGTGCATGGTCTTATGTCTGAGTGAGGTTTATGTTTAGTGTTCAAAGCATCAATTTTTTTAGATTTAGATGCCAAATGTGAAAAACAAGTGAGAAACAGTGAACATCCTGTCATTAAATCTAGATGAACTTGTTTTAGGTATGTGATTACTCCCTAACTACATATAAATGGATTGTTCAAAATTTTAGAACTGTGTACAAGGGGGTTAGGGTTTTGGTTGCATATGTGGGTGTGTATGAGTCAACAAGTCTAAACAGATACGCATAAACCTATATATATGGACATCAAGAAACCCTTGAATCATAACAATAAAACTTCATCATTATGATCCGAGGCAGGGGTTGGGGTTTATGAAAATCTTAGTGTGTATGAGACTATACACATACATATGTATGCATCTGATTATGTATATAAATCCATAACTAAATATTTGTATATGTATACCTACATATGTTCATCCATATTTAGATATACATAGAGTCCCAAATTTCTAACCCTAGGTATAATTAGTGAGTCTGTGAACCCGTGTATGAAAATTAAGGTTTGAGTATTGAAAATTCATTGTGTGTGTACATATAGGAGATCTAGAGATAGATAAACATGGTATAAAATTAAAGGTTTGGGAGATTGGAATTATGCCAAAAGGTTGGGTCCATGTGGGAATCTGTGTGTTGGTGCGTAGATATATGTATATATAGATATATGTATATAACTGTGGGTAAAGAAACCCCAAAATCCACTAACCCTAAATATGATGTGTTCAATTAAGCGTTATGGTTAGGGTTAATGAGAATCTCGTGAGTGTGAGAAGTGACATTTATATATATATATATATGTATATCTATTTCTATATCAAAATATCAATATATACAAGTACTTGTATATATAGAGAGAGAGAGACGCCTGAGAAAGGGGAAGTTCTGCCGCGATTTATGGCGGTGGCAGTGGTGTTTGGCAGTGGCTGGCCGACGGTGGTCGGCGATGATGTGGTGGTGATTAGTGGTGGTTGTGTGGTGGTTGTGTGGTGGGATGATAACAGATGGAGAGAGAGAGAGAGAGAGAGAGAGAGAGACGAAGAAGAGAGAAGAAGAAGATTTGAAAAAAAAAATTAGGGCTCAGTCCCTATTTATAGACAGATGGGGACATCGTGCGAGCGGGCTTCGCGCGCACGAGTCCCTCCGCGATGAGAAGCTGAGGCCTTGTTTTTTGTTCAGAAATTTTTTTTTGTAAGTTAGAAATTTGCTCGAGCGGGCTGATCAAGCGAGGACCTCGCACGAGCGATCTCAGGCGCGAGCAGAAGCTGAGACACCTCTAATAAGATTTTAAAATTTTTCCTGAGGCATAAAATTGCGCGAGCGGGCC
This sequence comes from Hydrangea macrophylla, assembly GCA_033977485.1. Classification (NCBI taxonomy): domain Eukaryota; kingdom Viridiplantae; phylum Streptophyta; class Magnoliopsida; order Cornales; family Hydrangeaceae; genus Hydrangea; species Hydrangea macrophylla. The sequence goes on along the minus strand of CM066990.1, from coordinate 1,382,978 downwards.
GCGCGAGCGAACCCTCACTCATGCGATTCCTTGGTGCGAATTAATATTGAGGGTTCTTATAAAACTTTTGAAAAATTTTGTCTAAGGGGCAATCTCACGCGAGTGGACTGCGCAAGAACCCGTCGCGCAAGCGGGCCGTACGCGCGATAGGCCAATTTTTTTTTTTTTTTTTTTTTTACCTTTTTCAATTGTTTTGATGTATAGGGGTAGAAACAATAAAATTGTCTTCTGTTAGGTCGTAAAAAATTCAAACATTGGCCCTAAAACTACTAAAAAGTGTACAAAACTTAGAGAAAAACTCTATAAATGCTTGGGTTGCCTCCCTAGAAGTGCTAAGTTTTACGTCATTAGCTTGACCGATGCAAGTGCTTAGTCGAGATAGATCGGATTTACCAGATCTATGGATTCAATTTCCCTTTCATCTGTCTCTTCAGACTAGTATAGCTTAAGCCGTTGTCTGTCTACCTTAAAAGGTGTTTCGCCGTTTGTATCTTGTATTTCAATTGCTCAATGCAGGAACACTTGTGTTATTACGTACGGACCATCCCAACAGGAACGTAACTTTCCCGGGAATAACCTTAATTTTGAATTAAATAACCATACGCACTGTCCAACTTTGAAATTTTTCCTTACGATCATTTTGTCATGAAAAGCTTTCGATCGTTCTTTATGGATTCTCGCATTTTCATAGGCCTCTTTTCGTAGTTCCTCCAGTTCTTGTATTTGAAGTTTATGGTGATATTCTGCCGCTCTTATATCTTGGTCAAGCGATTTTATGGCCCAGTAGGATCTATGTTCAAGTTCCATCGGTAGGTGGCATGCTTTTCCAAAGACTAGTTGGTAAGGAGACATTCCAATAGGGGTTTTATAAGCTGTTCGATATGCCCAAAGCACGTCGGTCAGTCGTTGCGACCAATCTTTGCAATTTGGACGTACCGTTTTTTTCTAGTATACTTTTTACTTCTCTATTTGAAACTTCAACTTGGCCTTGGATTTGTGGATGGTACGCAGTTCCTACCTTATGAGTGATGGAATATTTTCGGACGAGGGCCTCAATGTGACGATTACGAAAATGTTTTCCCCGTTGCTTATAATCGCTCGTGGCGTACCGAATGGATAAAATATATTATCTTTAATAAAAAAAGAAACCACAACTTTATGGTCGTTGGTTCTCGTCGCCACTGCCTCCACCCACTTAGAAACATAGTCGACCGCGTCTAGAATGTATTCGAAATCACACGATGACGGGAATAGACCAATAAAGTCGATGCCCCATACATCAAATATCTTAATAATAAGGATCGGGGTAAGAGGCATCGCATCACGATGGGACATGTTACCTGTTTGTTGACAACATATACACTTTAGACAAAATTCATGTGCGTCCTTAAATAGGGTTAGCCAATATAACCCACTTTGGAGCACTTAAGCAGCCGTACGACGGCCACCAAAGTGTCCTCCGCATTCTAAAGAGTGACAAAAGTTTAGAATTGAATTGAACTCACTCTCCGGAACACAACATCGTATTATTTGATCAGAACAGTGCTTAAATAAAAGTGGGTCGTCCCAATAATATTGTTTAATTTATGAAAAGAAGCGATTTATCTTGACTTGAGCAAGCATGAGGGATATATCTCGTAGCTAAAAAGTTTACAATGTCACTGAACCACGGACATTTCATGGCGGCTAGAGCGAACAATTGTTCATCCGAAAATGAATCTCGGAGAGGAGTTATATCTTTAGACCCGATAAATATTCGTGATGGGTGATCAGCGACAATGTTTTCACAACCCTTTTTTTTATCTCTTATCTCGTAATCAAACTCCTGAAGGAGTAAGATCCAACGAATTAAATGAGGTTTTGTTTCTTTCTTATTCAACAAGTGACGTAATGCGGCGTGATCGGTATAACGATAACCTTTGACCCTAATAAATATGAACGAAATTCGTCAAGGGTAAACACGACCGTGAGCAATTCTTTTTTCATAGTCGTCTAATTCAATTGCGCATCATTGAGGGTTTTACTCACATAGTATATCACATGAGGCACTTTATTAACTTTCTGGCCCAAGGCGGCTCCTACGGTATAATCGAAAGCATCACACATAAATTTAAACGGAAGTGACCAATCAAGGGATTGGATTACCGGAGCCGGGAAAGTAGGGATCTCAATGTTTCAAATTCCTTAAGATATTCATTATCAAAGACAAAAGGGACGTCCTTGGCGAGCAGAATGCACAAGGGTCTTAAAATTTTATTAAAATCTTTGATAAATCTGTGGTAAAAACCAACATGACCGAGAAAGGAATGGATTTGACCAATGGAAAATGGTGGTGGAAGTTTGTCAATTAATTCAATATTCGCTTTGTCGACCTCTATACCACGTTTTGAAACAACATAACCCATCACTATTCCTTCTTGAACCATAAAATGGCTCTTCTCCCAACTCAAAACCAAATTCACTTCCTCACAATGAGCGAGGACTTTCGTAAGGTTTTGAAGAAATTCTTCAAACGTAGGACTAAAAATCGAGAAATCATCTATAAACACTTCTAAAGATTTTTTAACCATGTCTGAAAAAATTTCCATCATACCCGCTGAAAGGTGCCTAGTGCATTGCACAAACCAAACGGCATCCGGCGATAAGCAAAGGTGCCAAGGGGACATGAAAATGTAGTTTTATCTTCGTCGTCAGGATAGATAGGTACTTGGTTATAACCAGAGTATCCATCTAGAAAACAATAGAAGCTTTGACCGGATAGACGTTCCAATATTTGATCAATGAATGGGAGAGTGAAATGGTTTTTACGCGTCATCGTATTAAGTTGACGATAGTCAATGCATACCCGCCAACCTATAGTTTGAAAGGTGTATGAGGACTCCTTTTTTGTTTGGTAGAACTGTAATGCCTAATTTCTTTAGGACAACCTGTGTAGGGCTGGCCCAATTACTATCAGAGATCGAATAAATTATACCAGCATCTAAGAGTTTAATGACCTCTTTAGTAACCACTTCCTTCATATTCAGATTAAGACGTCATTGCATTTCTCTAGATGGTTTAGCATTTTCTTCTAAGTTAATTCGATGCATGCAAATAGACAGATCAATTCCTTTTAAATCAGCTACCGTCCACCCTATCGCTTTCTTATAATTGCCTAGGACCTTTAATAGTTGCACTTCTTGACTTACAGTTAAATTTGAAGCAATTATAACCAGGAGTGTCGTATTAGGTCCTAGAAATGCATATTTTAAAGAGTTCAGTAATGGTTTAAGTTCACATGTCGGGGGACACTCGATGGATGGTAGTGCAGGTTCATGCCCAAGAGGTGACAGGGCCTCTATTTTAGGCATCCATGGAAGGACAATAGTCGTGTTCACTGATTCCAACAAATCATTCAATTCTTCAATATTCGTGTCAATGTTGAAATCATTAAAATTAAAATGGGATAAACATGCTTCTAATGCTTCTTTAGTTAATATAAAAGGCACCGCCTCTTCGACTAATTCATCAATTAAATCAATAGCATAACAATCTACCTCCTCGTCATCGGTATAAGGTTGATTTGATGCATTAAAAATGTTAAGATGAACGGTCATGTTTCCAAACATTATATCCATCACTCCAGTCCTATAGTTGATAATTGAATTAGCTATAGCTAGGAAAGGATGCCCTAGAATAATTGGGACGTGTTTACTCGCATCAAGGACTGGATCAGTGTCTAGCACAATGAAATTGACCGGTTAGTAGCAACTATCCACCTTTACCAACACATCCTCTATCACCCCACATGGTACTTTAATTGAACAATCCGCTAGCTGTAGGGTCGCAGCGGTCGATTTTAATTCTCTTAAGCCCAAATGTTCGTATACTGAATAAGGTAAAAGATTCACACTGGCTCCAAGGTTAAAAAGGGCCCGGTTAATATATTTGTCACCTATATGATACGCGAACATGGGTGTACTCAGGTCCTTATATTTGAGTGTGTTGTGTTGAAACATAGAACTAACCTTCTCTGTTTAAAAGACTTTTTTAGATAAATGATATCTAGACTTCCTTTTTTGAGTACGTAAGTCTTTTAAAAATTTAGCGTATGGAGGTATTTGCTTAATGGCATCGAGCAGTGGTATATTTATTTTTACTTCTTTAAATGTCTCTAGGATATCCTCTGGTCGTGTTCCCTTCTTCAAGAAGTGATATGGGACGTCTATACTTGGAGGAAACGCCATCCTAGGCATATAATTAAATGGGTTTGTCACTTTAGTTGTGTGAGATATCGAAGGGATAGAGTCCTTCATGACTGTGTTATCATTCCCATCTTTTTCTTTACTGATTCTTTTCCCTTATCTTTTCGAGGTTTCATAAGATGTACGACCTCCTCTGGCCGCTCAGTTGTTCTTGTCGACACTGCATTTTCTTGGTCACTCGATGTATGCACCTCATACTGCCCCATAGGATTTTTGAACCGGTTGACTCGATAATTTTCCCTCATTCCAACAATTTAAGGTATTAGCTAGTTGTCCCATTTGGGATTCTAGCTTAGTGATAGATTGCGTATGGGAGTTAATGAGTTGGGATTGCGATTTTTATTGGGCCTCTAAGTATTTCATTAGTGCCAACACACTCTCTTCAAAAGTTTTATCCCTAGGAGGATTAACATGAAAGGGAGGTTGTTGGTATGGAATAGGTTGAGGCCTGTATACATTTGGAAAGTTCGTCGTCTCAGGTTTTGAGTGCAGTCCTTCAGTATTAGATTTCCATGAGAGGTTTGGGTGAGGTCTCCATGTCATGTCTGGTTTATAACCAACGGGGTTATAACTGGGTCTTTGGAATTTTTGAGCATCATTAATATGTTGTTCTACAAATTACTTAATCTGTGAAGCAGACGGACATGCCAATGTAGAATGAGACAGATCAGAACATAACTGACATATTTTGGCAGGAGTAGGTGGGCCCTTTAGGTAGTCCATTTTCCTATTTAATTCTTGAATTTCAAATAAATGGCTTGACTCAACTTTAGCCTCTCTTTTTGGTTATGGTTGGAGATAGCCCTCGGGGCGTACAGACACAGCTTGGTGCATTGAATTTTCACTTGAAGTTTTGAAGATTTTCCAAGCTTCGTCAGCACTTTTGTGGAGGAACGTCCCCGTACAAATAGCATCGACTGTGTTGCGAACAGCGAGAACTAGTCCCTCATAGAAAACCTGTACTAATTGCCATTTAGTATCTAATGATGAGGGTAAGAGCGTAGAAGTTCCTTAAACTGTTCCCACATATCATAAAGGGTTTCACCATCTTGCATCATGAAATTCTTTATAGATTTTCTAGTTTGATTTCTGGGAGTGATGGGAAAAAACTTTTGTAGGAACGCCATATGCAACCCATCCCATGTTCTTATAGAGTTTGGTTCCAAAGATTGGAGCCAATATTTTGCTTTATCTTTAAGGGAAAAAGGGAAAAGACGCCATTTTAGCTCATCATCTGTCAAATTTTGAATTTTTAAAGTAGCACAGATACCGTGAAATTCTCCTAAATGATTGTAAGGATCTTCCTTAGCCCGACCGTGAAAAGATGGCAGAAGTGCAATGATCGATGACTTGATCTCAAAGTGAGCTGCAGTCAACTCCGGTAATTCTATGCACGACGGTGGCGTATAAGAAGTGGGGGTAAAATAATCTTTTAGCGGTAGAGGCGGAGGTATGTTAGGATTGCCTCCATTATTCCCGTTATTTCCAAAATCAGCCATTGGAATAGGTTTGATTTTAATAGTTCTAGTTTTCCTTAGACGTTTAAGAGTACTTCGAAGTTCAGACTCAAACAAAGACGATAATTCTGGTGTAGATTCGCTGTCTAGCATCAACTGGGCTCTAGAAGCTTAGGTTGAAGACCTAAGGACTCTAAGGGTTCGTTCAAGTTCAAGATTAAGAGGATTTAACTTAGGTTTACTCGAATGAGTACCAAACATAAACTAAAGAAACTGACACTATAATAAGGACTGACTCAATAAAATCAGAAAATAAACTACGCAATTAACCAAGCATGCAAGCACACAGTACTAATATGATGCATGTAGTTATCCTGTTATGTAGTGATTTGCATCAAAGCCCAGTGCCCCGGGTTTCCTAGCTAATGCAGTGCTCACTCCACACCTATCCTAATGCAAGTAATTGTGTCTCAGCGCCCTGACTTACAGTGGTTTGATGCAAAATTTAAAACAACGAGTTTACTTGATATATATATTTTTTATTGATTTGAATTTTAGTTTTCAGGTTCGCTTAAGCTCCCTTGACGTGCACTGCTGCTTCACTCGAACTTGCTAGAATTTGACGACTTGTAATATGCAAAAACAAGAATAATTTTAGCGACTAAAAAATTAAACTAGAAATAAACAAAATAAGATCTAAGCTAATATTTACTAACTATCTAAATTAAGATTCTAAAAATTAATGGCAAAATAGCCAATCCCCGACAACGGCGCCAAAAATTGATATTGTCAAAATCAAGATATAAAGTATGCTTTACTTTTAAGGATTTGTAGCGTGGAAGTAAAGGTCAAACACATAGGGATTGGTTATTTTTATCCTTTAATTAAGAAAACATAAATCTAGTTAGTTATTGAAAACAGAAGTTTAATTGATTGTTGATTTGATTCCTACTATTACTTAAACTACAAATTTAAACTATGGAAATATGGAAGTACTATTCTAAAATTAAACTAAGTAAACTAATGCAAAATTTGAGATTGTTTTAATATATGGAGATGAGATCTAGGATTACAAATCCACCAGTAACTATGCATCAGAGGTCTAAACTTTCTACTTTAAGTTCTATGATTGGATAGTTACAATCTATTGTAGCTACAAGCCCAATAGTATCAACAAGAGGATATCATTAGTTTAACCTAAGCATAATTCATCTTTGGTTCACATGAATTATCTACCTATAACTAGGATGTAGCATAACTCATCTTTCCTAAGCACGAAGTATAAAAGATATAAACATTGCAATCACATAAGCACTATTGTATGTAAATATTCCTATCAATCATAGAAATCAAGAAATATTGAGTTCAATCAGCATAAGGAAAAATCTAAGACAAGAATAGATCCAAAATACTCTTGATAATTATCCTTAAAAACCGATTATATATAAATAATCCTCAAACATACAATTGCTATCCAATACATAAAATCCTAAAGTAAGAAAGTGAAGAAATCTCCCTTTACATAGCTAGGGTTTCATCAAAACCCTAGAAGAGTGGTTTAGTTGTGCATAATTGAGGAAAACATTGAGATGAAGTTGATTGTAGCCATCAGAACCTTTAAACTATATCGTCTTCTTCTCTTTGCCTCCAATGGATGTAAGTATTGATGTGTAAAGATGTGTGTAACCCTCCAATAACTTTAGATTCAACTATATATGATTCTAGAGGGTTTAGGAGAGCTTTTGTAAACCTACTTCGACTAAAACTGCTATATTTTCCTTTCTGGTCGTAATTAGACAATTCATTAACGCAGGGGTCATTAGTACATTGAAATATGTAACTTTGATTTTTACATCGGACGAGCGAGCGGACCGTGCGAGTGCATTTTCGGAGGTCACGCGAGCGATAGGCTTGATTGTCGTGCGAGCGGGCCGCTCACGCGATATGGCTTTTCTTGGTTCTTTTTTTTTTTTGCTTTTTCTCCTTATTTAGCCTGGAACTCTTGCTTTCTTCTAAATCCTTACATAAAATGGAAAACAATGTAAAAATACACAAAAATAGGATAAAAAGTGCTAATAAATGTGAATTAAGGCGTGTAATTAGGATTTGTTCTCTCCCGATCAGATGTTCCCTTTTTGACATGTATATATAACCTAGTATGTTTGAGAAAACAACATCAATTATAAATTAAGAACAAGGATATTTAAATCAAGGTCTACCATTCGGTAGGGCGAGGAGGGGGTGCTTTAGTCCTGCTTGGGCTCCTTCCCCTCTCGTACCAAGACCTCTAAACCTAGTTTCTGGTAATGAAGGGTGAGTAATCTTATTCAATTTTGGGCGAGTCAAACTTGGGTTTCCTAATTCCCGATAAAAATTATGTGGCGACTCTTTGTCTCTAGGATCGCGTGAGAAAGTCCTAGTTTCCCTGAAGTGTGCTCCTTGGGATCCGTCCCAGGACACTATCGAGGGAAATGCCAGGACCCCTCACCCGCGAGCCCGGTCTCACACCAATGCTTACCAGACCAACCAGTGGAGAAAGATTTACAATCTACAATGATGCTTCATATCAAGGACTCGAATGCGTGCTCATGCAAGATGGTAAGGTAATCGCCTATGGATCGCAACAACTAAAACCGCATGAGGTGATTACCTAGTGCATGAACTTGGTAGTTGCCATTATTTTTTCTCTCAAGATTTGGAGACATTACATGTTCAGAGAGAAGTTCGACCTATTCTCTGATCATAAGAGCCTCAAGTACCTATTCTCTCAAAAGGATCTGACTATGAAGCAACGATGCTAGATGGAGTTACTTAAAGATTATGACTTTGCTTTGTAATACCACCCCGGTAAATCAAATGTAGTCGCTGATGCTTTGAGTAGAAAACCCTATAGCAAACTCGCTTATTTGATGATTAGAGAGTGGCAAGCTTTAAAAACCTTCGTAGAATTTGATATTTAAGTCGTAGGCCCAGATGATGGAAAGAATATCAGATGCCTTGTTATAGAATTGACTCTTATGAATCGCATTAATAAAGCTCAAAAGAAGAACGATGGACTGCGACAATGGTTTGAGAAAGCAGTAGCTAAGGATCCGGAGGAGTGGAGAATTGGACAAGACGAAAGTATTTGATATTGATATCGACTGTGTTTGCCAAAGGATGATGGACTAAGAGAAGAGGTGATGAAGGAACCGTACAAGTCAAGATTAACATTTCATCCAGGTAGTATAAAGATATACAAGAACCTGCAAAGGAGTTTTTGGTGAGAAGGAATGAAGAGAGATGTTGTGGAGTATGTTTCGAAGTATTTTACCTACCAACAAGTTGAAGATGAGCGTCAGAAGCCATAAGGACTTTAGCACATCTCTATGGATTTCATTATGGGATTTCCAAGGTTACAGCAAAACCATGATGCAATTTGGGTAGCCATAGATCGACTCACCAAGTCAGCGCACTTCATTGCATACAACATGACGTATCTAGTTGAGAATGTTTAGAAGCAGCCATGGGGACTTCGCTAAAGTTAATTCATGCCTTTTAACCCCAGACTGATGGACAAACAAAAAGGACCAACTAAGTGTTGGAAGATATGCTGCGAGCATGCGTGATCGACTTTAAAAGCACTTAGGAGATGCATTTGCCACTCATCGAGTTCGCCTACAACAATAGTTGTTATTCAAGCATCGAAATGGAACCGTTTGAAGCATTATATAAAAGACCGCATTGTCACCCATTTGTTGGGCCGAGATTGGGGAAGGCACGCTTTTGTGATAAGGTATGGTGCGAGAAACTAGCTAGAAGATTGAAATAGTGAGAGAAAGGATGAAGACAACCCAGAGTAGATAGAAGAGCTAAGAGGACAAGCACCGTAAGGGCCTAGAATTCTATGTAGGAGATAACGTCTTGTTGAAAGTCTCTCCAGTAAGAGGAGTGGTATGGTTCGGACAAAAGAGAGGGAAGCTTTTACCACGCTATGTTGGACCATTTGAACTAGAGCACGTAGGTAAGGATGCCTACAAGTTAGCACTACTGTCGAAGAACGTGTACGGATCGATGCACAAAATTGACTTCAAAGATATTGAAGTAGACAGTTGAGTATCGTACACTAAGAGGCTAGTACGAATCTTGGGAAGGGAGATCAAAAAAATAAGAAATAAGGAGATCCCGCTGGAAAAAGTGCAATGGAAGCATCACAACGAGCGCGAAGCATCATGGGAGATGGAATCCGCAATGCGAGAGAAGTACCTGGAGTTGTTTAGCGAGTCTTAGCTCAGATTTTGGGGATGAAAACTTTTGTTGGGTGGTGGAGAGATGTAACACCGGCTCCTTTACCAATATTTATCTATATATGAATGTATTCCTGCCTTCTTGGATTTGTTTTGATAATTTACGATTGTTATTGAATGAATTTTGATGATAGTTAATATGTATGTTGATTCCTTAACCTTTGAACTCTTAAAATAATAGAAGGATATATGCAGTTGGAGCCCCGAGCGTTCGAGGCGCCGAAGCGCTCTAGACGGGAGCGCTTGAGCTAAAAAAAACAAGTAAAATGACTATTTTACCCTTGGAGTCTCAAAACTATATAAATCCCCAGCCACTCTGCATAATTTAATGTTAGACAATTAGTTAACAGACCGAGAGGTTGAGAGAGAGATCCTTGAGCATTCTTCACTCAAACATACATTCATACACATAATGCATGCTTGCATCTGCTCCAATTCATGATCCAATCGCTCATACACACAAACACAAGCATGACAACTATCTTGAAGCTCTAGAGTTGAGTTTTGGAAGATCCAAGTGTATGAGAGGAAGCTTAAAAGCCTTGAAGTTTATATTGAGGTCACTTTGGAGCTTGATCATCATTTTCATCTTATAATCATCATCTTTGTCATCATTTTGATCATCTAAGCTAGGTGAGTACTCATACTCACTCTTAATCCATGTTTTTCAAAGTTCATTGATGAGTTCATAGCTTGAATGTCACTGACATTGAAGTTTAAAACAAAATTCTGTTATAGAATAACCAATCTGCTAGAAAACAATCAAACCTGAGTGCTCGTACCAAGCGCGACCTCTCAAGCCGAATGAGCAGGCCAGGCCTAAGCGCTCGAGAGGCGCAAGCGCTCAAGTTCAGGAGTACTTAGAAGATTAGTTATTGCATGTTATATTTAAGATGATACATGAGATGTACGATGGTACTATGAGCTGAGTTAGTTGTACCTTGTGATATACTTGTTAATTATGTTTGTATATGCTTGAATGAAGATGCAGTTTATGCTAATTGAATAGTACTCTCTAAATGTACATCTTATATAATGTAAAGAAGGAGGAATCCTAAAGTTTACTAAGGCGAGCACTCGAGCCTACTGATTTTGGTATAAACATGTTTTCTATAGTAAGTTAATAATGAATTGAACTGGCAAGACTTATACATGCGAGGTATGTATACCTCGATAACGATAATGTGATAAGTAGAGAATCTGACATCCCAGTAATGATGCGCATTAATGACTTGTACCATATGCGTTAGTTATGGTTGCATAAGCTACGATTACAAGATCAATAACAACGTGGATATCATGAAAGCTATTAATAAGATGATCGTATTCGTTGGTCTGGTTCTTATGTTTAGTCCATAAAATAGTAATGAGTACCGTGCTATTATGCGAGTGTTACTAAAGGCCAAGTCAGGCATAGATGTCAGATAAAAGGCCAAGGTGGGCAAGTGATGTGGTAGTACCTAATCTGTACTATCGTAGAAAGAGTACTCGGCCATTTGGGTTGTATGTGTGAGTCAATTAAGTCTGTCGGAACATGATGGGGTTACCTAAGGCCAAGTTCGTCATAGTTAAAAAGGCCAAGTTGGGCATAGATGAAAGGTGACCTAACGGCCATAAGGCGACAATGTTCCCTGGGCTGAATGGAATAAGATGGGTTTACCAAAGGCCCAGTTGGGCATAGTTAAAAGGCTAAGTTGGGCATAGTTAACAGGCCAAGTTGGGCATAGATGAAAGGCAACGTAATGGCTATAAGGTGATGATGTTCCAGGCCCAATGGCATTTTATGCCGGATTACATGCCAAGAGTCAAGTCTATAAAGATTAGATCAATGATCCAAAGATTGAATAGTTGGTTCAACACCGATTGTCAAGTTAGTGTTGATTGGACCAATTGTCCAAAGAGGTCAGTCGGTTAGTGTCAGTTGATTTTCTAAGTTCGAGTATGTCATTAAAAATCTCCAGACTAATGTAATTCATCAAGACTGGGAATAGTAAGACTTAATGATGAGGTTTTCTAAAGTATAAAAAGGGAATGCTTTACTTATTAACGGATTAACAATGTTTTTAGATCCTGTTCAGGTGTAGTAAGCTGGCGAGTTTTATGTTCGGGATAATTAAACGTCCAGATCTTACAGAGGTAGAGTACCGGGATAAGGAGTACGTCGAGGAAAGCTATGGCTTTGCGAGTTAGCTGGAAGAAGCCGAAGGCTACTCCCTTTTCTTTCCTCTTCTCTATGATGATGTAATAATGAAGTGTAGGACTCTGATATTGATGTTTAATAAATAAATATGCCTAGACTACCATGATATTATTGTTGCTTGTTATTTATGATATTAGTTCTTTTTGTTGTGGACAATCATGAGGTATTCAACCTGTTACGGAGCAACGGACCCAAAAGAGAGAATATTTAAACTTTTCCTATTTTTGCTACTCCAGGGCATGATAGAGCGATCAATCTTGTAAATAAGTAAAATGATTGTTTTGCCCCTGGGTCCATAGAAATGTATAAATACCTAGCATATCTCCAGCATTTCTACGTTTTTTACAACAGAGACTGAGGGAGGGAGAGCTTGGTGAGGGAGAATTCTTATGCTTTCTTAAGCATTCACACACACACTTTGATCTATACACATGCAAGCTTAGGATTTTCATCTCCATACAATTCTACACACATGCATGTGCTACATTTCTGAAGATCAAGATGAAGACTAAGGGTATCTTTGATAACCCCATTAAGTGCTGAAAATGAAAAGATTCAGCACTTATTCTTTTTCAGTGCGTTTGATAACATATCACTTAATTCAAAAAGCAGCTAAAAAATCACTGAAAACTTTAAGTGAAAAATTTCTACTGAAAATAATAACTGACTGCATTCTATTTCAGTAGTTGAAGTACTGTTTTCAGTATTATAAATTCAATCACTTAAAATTTTCAGTACTTAAAATTCAGCACTTAATTTTCAGCACTTAATTTTCAGTTTTATCAAACGCACCCTAAGGTGGAAGTGTTGATTTTGGTCATCTACATGATATAATAGGAGATTGAAGCACTTCTACTTAATTTCAAGAGCTTTTTCAACATAAGCTTCATAAATTCATCATCCAAACACCTCGTATCACTTGGTGAGCATAACTTCTCACTTAGAAACCTATAGGATCAACATTTATACGAATTTAAATCCTTGCATGTGATCCATATGAAATTATAGCTCTTATATATGCAATGAAACAATGATAAAGTATCTTTCATGCATCTTTGAAGTATAAGCTTGGTATTTTATATGATCATCCAAACATGGCCTAAGCTTGTGTAAGCATAGATTCTCACTTAGAATCCTTGATACGTAGTTTTTATAAGTTTTCATGACTTGCAAGTGTCCTTAAACTAATTTATGAACTTGTATGTATCTTTAAAGTAGGAATCCGTTTACTGTCAAGTCTGAGTGCTCATGCTTGGTGGGAGCGCTCGAGTTTGGCAGTTCTGCTATATTTTCTATTTTGTCTTGATTATTTAAGAATAGTAATAGTTACTACTATGGATCTAGTATCCTTAATCTACGATTTAACCCTGTATGTTCTCGAAAACACACAAACACGCTAGTATACTTGCTTATGAATAATCTATGCTTATGTGATAACTTGGAACTTGTAGAATTAGTCATGGAACTTTAATACAATGACGATCATCCATACTATAACTCTGAGAATAATGAGAATAACATACACATAATAAAATCATAACTCATAAATTAACCTACGTCAATCTATTGTGTTTCGCATAACATAATCCTATACGTTGGTCAATTTCTGTATTTTTTAAATTGGTTATCATTAGCAAGTCTTTGGATAATCTTTCAAGTTTCAGGACTTTGTTTGGTAGTGATGTTAGAGTCCTGTGTTGGTGTGGTTGTCGCTTGTGGGATGTGGTGATGGTATCTGTATATGAATATCTTAAGGGAGTTGACTATTAAGGCATGTTGTTATGCTATTCCAGCCATTATGGCACAATATTTTACTCATCAAGCGGCCATTAAGGCACATTTTTGCATTCATTTGAGGACAGGTCGTGGACCTTGAATATTTGATTGAGTCAGCCATTAAGGCATGTTGCTATGCTCTTGCATCCTTTGGGGCATGCTAGATTACTCATAAGTATTCTAAACCTAACGACTTATGCTGGATTTGTTGTGAAGAGTGGCAGTTGATCTGATTGGGGGTGAGTTTTGGTTAATGATCAATCCTTACCATTCAAATCATGTGAGTCTGGTCAATATATCAAAATTCATGGTTATCTTTTTCTAGTAGGTTGTAAAGACATCTATATGCTGAATAGAGAATAATGAACCAGGGTATCTTTTTAACTGTTACTAATGATACTTTGTAAGAACTTATGCTCACTTAGCTTGCATTCAATCTGATAGTGTTTTATATCACTAGTCCTTCCATGACCAACTATGCCAAATTTAGCAGGTGGCAGGAAGCTTGTGAATGGCTATGATGATGAAGGGTTTGCTACTAAGGGTTCCTATGATGAAGGCTTTTATGATGAGGGTTCTCTGGGAGAAGACTTCTATGGAGACCCCTACGGTTTTGCTAGTTGAAGACTACTTTCCAGTCTTCCTTTGTCTTTACATCATGATATGTACAAATGTTTAGTAAAAGTAAAGCTCGGTTTCTACGTATCTGAGCAGTTCTACCGATGTTATCTGGTCCTAACCACCTAGGTCGAGAATGGAGTACGGACCAGTTAGTGACGGGCACAGCCCAGCCTGTCCAATGAAGTGCTCCTATATAAGCCGGATAGTTTCCTTCGCGAACTAGAAGACTAAAGGAAAGAGGAGACTGTTTCCTAATCCAATTAGGAAACACCCGCAATTTGTACTAATCAATCCCAATCTGATTACATTACCTTATCAGCAGTACTTAACTTGTATGGGTGGGTCTCTTACATCTATAAAAGAGACCCCTCACCCCCATTAAAGGGGTCGCACATTTTTTTTATCTCCCAAGAATACATTTTACCTGGCCAATCTCTGGTAGCTCCATGCTCTTTGTTAGTTCACCAAAGACCCTCGACATTTTGATATCTTAGTGCAAGTGCTCCGATACACGCGTGGACGTAGGTTCCTTCATTAGCAGGGTCGAACCACATACAAGTTCATGTCTCATTCTTCTTATTCTCTCTTAACCAAATTTTGGCATCATCAGTTTGGCACCGTCTATGGGAAACGATAGATTTCTCAAGATAACAAATCTTTTGACTGATCACCATGCCACCAAAGTAGGGTAAGAAGACTGCTGCCCCAACAGGTCAGGCGGATTCATAGGCCAGGTAACCGGCGGCCTCCATGATCTCAGAGCAAATCACCGCGGCCCTTGCGTAACTCTTAGAGGGCCAGTGTTAAGCTCAGCAACAAATCAAAGCACTGCTAGCCCAACAGGATAAGCCCCCCCAAGCCAAGGTTCAGCTCAGGAATGACACATTTGATCGGGTGCCCGTACGGACTGAACGACGTGCTCATGCTGCACTAGTATCCCCCCTTGTTTGGGGTGGTTTGGGAACAATGAGCATAGTCGTGACCCCGAGTAGACCAGGCAACGTGCCTGGGCCAGTCAGAGAGATCATCAATAACAGAAGCGTTACCAGAAGGAAGGAGCAAGAGCAAGTGGCCCGGGAATCAGCCCAAGAACACCCATCCAGGAGCCGAGGTGACCTTAGGCACACGATTACCTGGAGTCAAAGCCATGCCCCATACCTAAGGACAACGCACTTTGAAGAAGAGGCTTCTTTGTCTGACCCGACCTACCACAGAGATACAGAACGGGGGACCGATCGGGAGGACGTTAAAGCCCGTATCAACAAACTACAGAAACAGATCAAAAGTTGAGTCACAAGCTAGGTCGTGACTGTACCAATACTAAAACTAAGTAACCCTTCACCGTTCAAATCACAAGATTTCTCATTCCTTGCAATTTCAAACAACCATACCTTAATTCTTATGATGGTTCAAAAAACCCAATAGATCATATCCAGACTTACAAGGCTCAAATAGCATTAGCTACCAACGCCGATGAACTACTCTGCCTGTCCTCTCCCAGTACCCTTAAGGGGCTAGCTACACAGTGGTTCCACTCACTCAATCCCCAATCGATTGGTGACTTCAAGGCACTCAGCAAGCTTTTCATCAGCCAGTTCGTGGGCATGCTGGACTGATCACAGCTAGACACCTAATTGTTAGCTATCAAGCAGCGTAAAGGAGAATCCTTGAAGGAATTTGTTGACTGATTCAATCAGCAAAAGCTTCATATCCACAACCTGAATGAAACGGCCGCAATCATAGCCTTTTGCTTGGGAGTTCAAAACAACAAGGTTGCCACATCATTCCCCTGTGATAGACCGACTACCCTAGTCAAGCGCTCAGAGAGGGTTGGAAAATACATTAACACAGAAGAGTTCCTAAAGTCTAAGCACTTTGCCTTCACAGAAGATGAGTCCCCAAAATCCAAATGGAAATGGGAAGGTCCTGAGAAGGGCTCAGGAAAGAAGCCGAAATAGGACCAGCAATGAGGTGGTCGGGACCATGCCCCGACTAACTTCACACCACTTTCCAACTTATCCAAGAAGTTATGGTCGCTGTCGAAGCCTAGAGGTTGCTCAAGAAGCCGACAAAGCTGAAGAGTCTGCTCGAGAAGAGGAATAGGGACAAGTACTGCCGGTATCATAAAGATCATGGCCATGATATAGAAGACTACATCAAGCTCAAGATTGCAATTGAGAAGTTGATCAAGCATGGTCATCTAACTGAGTTCATCACCATGGATAGATGCCCGAGGCAAGATACCCGAGCTCCCAAGCAACTGTAACCCCTCGGTTACATCAACGTGGTCTTTGGAGGAACATTAGGGTAGAGGGGAATCGTAGTTGGCTTGGAAGAGACATACCCAGGCATCCTGAGCAGATGTTCTGTAAGTCTAACTAGCCAAATCCCCTCCGACTGATTCATTGACGTTCTCATCCGATGATGTTAAGGACCTACATTACCCCCATGATGATCCGCTGGTGGTGACACTCTAAATAGCCAATTATATTACCAAGAGGGTGTTAGTAGGCACGGGCAGCTCCTCTTATATTCTATTTGCATCAGCTTTTGTTCAGTTCGGGATATTAAGGGACCGACGCCGACTAGTGGCCAGTCCCTTGGTAGGGTTCAACGGATTAAGCACACAAATGCTGAGGATGATAGAGCTACCAGTATTAATGGGGATCTACCTACAACAAACCTCTGTTATGGCAAACTTTATAGTGTTAAAGGCTCTGTCTGCCTACAATGTCATCCTTGGGAGATCGACACTCAACAAAGCCAAGGTAGTTGTGTCAACCTACAGCCTGGTTGTCAAGTTCCCAACCCCCCAGGGCATGGGAAGCCTGAGAGGAGATCAAGCTATCACCCAGAGCTATTACATCAGCTCTTTGCATAGATAAGCAATTACAGAAACACTAAACATTCAAGAGATGGACTCGAGGGATGCGCGGGATGGAGTCAGCCCGACCGAGAAGCTCGATTAAGTGGCATGGACCCCTAAATCCCCTATCAGTCCATCAGCATCGGCACTCTTTTGGGACCAAGTCTCAAAGAAAAGCTAATCCAGTTTTAGAGAGAGAGTGAAGACGTCTTTGCCTAGAGCCACGAGGACATACCTGTAACTGATCCCTGGGTCATGTCTCATCGACCCAATGTTGACCATAGCTACTGCTCGTTTAAGCAAATAAGGAAGGGAATGGCACCTGAGAGATAAGAAGCAGCACGGGAGGAGGTCGAAAAGCTCCTCAAAGCAAAATCAATCCGAGAAGTGCATAACCCCAACTGGTTGGCCAATGTGGTGCTAGTAAAGAAGAGTAATGAAAAGTGGAGGATGTGTGTGGACTTACCGACCTGAACAAGGCCAACCCCAAGGATTACTATCCATTACCTCGGATAGAACTCCTTGTGGACTCAATGGCTGGTCATTCACTATTCTCCTTCATGGATGCATACTCCGGGTATAACCATATCCGTATGTACGCCGACGAAGAAGAAACAACATCCTTCATCACTGACCAAGGGATGTACTGCTACAAGTTGATGCACTTTAGCCTAAAAAATGCTTGGGCTACTTATCAGCAATTGGTAAACCACATGTTCAGAGAGTTGATTGGGAAGACCATGGAGGTGTATGTTGACGACCTCCTGCTTAAGAGCTAGGATGAGTCTGACCATATTGAACACTTGGCCAGGGCCTTCAGCATCTTAAAAAAATAAAGGATGAGGTTAAACCCGGCTAAGTACGCATTTGGAGTCTCGTCTGGGATGTTCTCGGGACACTTGGTCAGCAGACATGGCATTGAGGCCTGTCACGCCCCAAACCCGACTCCAAAGAGCGTGACAACGCCGCACATCCGTAAGGTTAGACCCCAGGAACGTGCAAGGCCAAACTAAGTATTCTTAAGAGGAAAATAAATGATCAAACAATACTTCAATAATAAATTCAAAATTTAATATCTACTAATTGTTCAAGTCCCAAACTTAAAAAAAATAAACTAATTAAATAAATAAGTTAATGATTCAACCGTTCAACTTATTACAAGCCATCAAATAAGGAAAAAATCTAATTATTATTATTATTCAATCGCCATCCTCTTGATCCTTCAGCCACTCATTGATTTCTTTCTACTCATCTGCATCTGAAAAAAGGTTATAAGTCAGTTTGACAGCTCAGTAAGTAATCACCACCCTTATCTATGGACCAAGCCGGTTACATAATTTTAGACAGTTAAAATATAAGAGTTTTCAAAAATCTAGTAATTTGCAATAAGGAAAACAAATATCAAAATTGTATTTCAAATCATAAAGTTAACAGAGCTCCAAGCCAATTTGACTATGGTCACACATAATCCTTGTGACCGGGTCCAGAACAGTATTCGATGTGTCACATATAATCCCTGTGACTGGGCCGATAAGTAGACTAGTCCCAATAATCATGCATGATACCAACGTATAATCCCCATTGGCGGGGCCCAGAGCATAGTCAGACTGAGAGTTTCCATTAAGTAATTTTTAATGGATAACTAGATTCATAAAAATTTCATTCATAATTGCAGAGTAATCAATTTACATAAATCAAGAATAGTTCACTTTTAAAAAGTGGTCAGATACTTGGTCCCATTTTATTTAAAATAATGAAATGATTTTGAACTAGATTTTATAAAACACAATAATATTTAGAAAATTCAAGTAGGGTTTAGATCACTTACCTTGATCACTTAGAATTTCAAATACACCAAGGGAGTATGCAGCTAGCTCTTAATGTCACCCTCAAATTTCTTCTTCTTCTTTACTATTACTCTGTGGAAAAAAATCTGCTCTTACTCTCTCTCTCTAAACCCGAAAGTGGGTTTCTGTACAACTCTGTTTCTAATTTTTCCAATTTCTTCTGCACTTTCTTTCCAATGATCTCTACTAAAATATATATACTTGATTCCATTAAATGCTATACAAAACTCATGCCTTAATCATTGTTCCAATCTAGGATCATTATCTGTGCAATACAATTTGGCCCCAAGAAGGAAATGATTGACCATGCGTTACAGAGTTAAGGCAATTCTTTTAAGATTTGCAATTTGACCCCACAATCCAGGATAAGTTCCACTTGGCCCTAAACAGAGTTCTAAATCAGATTTTTGATTCAGTAAAAATCATATACTAATATAAAAATTTTATTCTAATTTTTTTTTTCTTTTTTTTTTGGTTATTACATTCTACCATCCTTAAAATAAGTTTAGACCTCTAAACTTGACATACCTGAATTTTCGAAGAGTTGTGGGTATTGCTTCCTCATGTCTTCCTCGAGCTCCCAAGTAGCTTCCCTTACAGTGTGATTACTCCATTGTACCTTAACATAGCGAATAACACGATGCCTTAGAACTTGGTCCTTTGTATCCACGATCTGCATCGGATGCTCTTCATAAGTCAAGTCTTTGCTAAGTCGCAACGGCTGCAGCTCTATTACATGATTTGGGTCTGGAATATACTTCCTCAACATTGAGACATGGAAAACATTATGTACTCCTGCTAATACTGGCGGCAAAGCAATCCTATAAGCCACCTCTCCTACTCTGTCCAAAACCTCGAACGGCCCAACATATCTGGGGCTAAGTTTGCCTCTAATTCCAAACCTCATAACACCCTTGGTAGGAGATATCTTCAAAAATACGTGATCACCCACTTCAAACTCCAACTTGCGTCTTCTGTTATCAGCATAGCTCTTCTGTCTACTTTGTGCTGTGCGTAGTCTTTCCCTTATTAGCTGAATTTTATCTACCGTTTGCTGCACAATCTCAGGCCCTATCAACTTCCTTTCACCAACGTCATCCCAACAAATAGGCGATCTACACTTTCTACCATATAACGCCTCAAATGGTGCCATTTGAATGCTAGCCTGGTAGCTATTATTATACGAAAATTCTACTAAAGGTAGATGTTCGTCCCAAGAACCTTTCAAATCAATTATACATGCCCTTAACATATCTTCTAGAGTTTGAATAGTCCTCTCCGATTGACCGTCTGTTTGTGGATGAAATGCAGTGCTGAAAGTCAACCTTGTACCCATAGCTGAATGTAAACTTTTCCAGAACTGAGATACAAACCTAGTATCACGATCAGACACTATGGTTACTGGTACTCCATGAAGCCTTACAATTTCTTTAATGTATAATTTTGCCAACCTCTCGAGTGTAAAACCCACTCTAAAAGCCAAGAAGTGTGCCGACTTAGTCAACCTGTCCACAATTACCCAAACTGCATCGTTTCCACCTGGGGTCTTTGGCAATCCAGTCACAAAATCCATAGCAATGTGTTCCCACTTCCACTCAGGAATAGGTAGCGGCTGCAGCTGACCTGCTGGTCTCTGATGTTCCACTTTTACTTGCTGACACACTATGCATTGTGCCACATACTGGGCAATCTCTCGCTTCATGTTATTCCACCAAAAAGTTTCCTTCAAATCCTTATACATCTTGGTGCCCCCAGGATGCACTGTATATCTAGTGTTGTGGGCTTCCTCCAAAATCTCATTTTTGAACTCTGGAACATTAGGCACACATAATCTATTACCATACCTTAAAGACCCATCATCATGGACACGGAATTCTTTTTGTGTTCCTGTTTCTACCTCTGTTCTAACTTTATGCAAATAAGGATCATCTCTCTGAGAAGTCTTAATTCTTTCAATCAGTGAAGGTCGAACCATAAGAGTGGCTAACTGTCGTCGCATGTCATTATGCCCTTGCACCTCCACTCTTAACTTCTCCAAGTCCTCCAATATGTGTCTCTGGGTAGTGATAAGTGCTGCCACACCACCTGGTGATTTTCTACTCAAAGCGTCGGCTACAACATTAGCCTTTCCCGGATGATAGCTGATTGTCAAATCGTAATCCTTGAGTAGCTCCAACCATCTCCTCTGTCGCATGTTAAGCTCCTTCTGCGTGAAGATGTATTTCAGACTCTTATGGTCAGTAAATATCTCACAGTGTTCTCCATACAGGTGGTGCCTCCAAATCTTGAGAGCAAAAACCACCGCTGCCAATTCTAAGTCATGCGTAGGATAGTTTTGCTCATAAGGTTTTAGTTGCCTGGAAGCATAAGCAATAACTTTACCATGCTGCATTAGGACACACCCCAACCCTTTCTTAGAGGCGTCACTATAGATGGTGAAACCTCCCTCTCCAGAAGGAATGGTAAGGATAGGGGCTGATACCAATCGCCTTTTCAGCTCCTGAAAACTTTGCTCACACTTTTCATTCCACTCATACTTGACTCCCTTTTGCGTTAATCGAGTCAATGGTCCTGCAAGTTGAGAAAACCCATCCACAAACCTCCGGTAGTATCCTGCCAGACCTAGAAAGCTTCGAATTTCTGTTACAGTAGTCGGTCTAGCCCAATCTACAATTGCTTCCACCTTCTTTGGGTCCATCGAGATACCATCTTTAGTGATCACATGTCCAAGAAAAGCCACGCTATCTAACCAGAATTCACATTTCTTCAACTTTGCGTATAACTTCTTCTCCTTCAAGATACTCAATACAGTTCTCAAGTGCTTCTCGTGCTCCTCCTTGCTTCTTGAGTATATCAAAATGTCATCAATAAACACCACCACAAACTGATCTAGAAAGGGTTTAAACACCCTATTCATGAGGTCCATGAACGCTGCAGGAGCATTGGTTAACCCAAATGGCATTACTAGAAACTCGTAGTGCCCATATCTGGTCCTGAAAGCTGTCTTGGGAATGTCTTCTGCCTTAACCTTCAGCTGGTGATAACCAGATCAGAGGTCAATTTTGGAGAAAACTTGTGCTCCCTGCAACTGATCAAACAAATCATCTATCCTCGGTAAAGGGTATTTATTCCGTACCGTCACCTTATTAAGTTCCCGATAATCAATACAAAGCCGCATACTTCCATCCTTCTTCTTTACAAATAATACTGGAGCTCCCCAAGGCGAAACACTTGGCCTGATGAAGCCTTTGTCTAACAACTCTTGCAATTGTCCCTTAAGTTCTTTCAATTCTGCAGGGGCCATACGGTATGGGGCTTTAGATTAAAGACCAGTACCCGGCACAAAATCAATAAAGAACTCGACTTCTCTTTCCGGTGGCAAACCTGGTAAATCATCAGGAAACACCTCCGGAAATTTATTTACAATAGGTATATCTTCCAG
Organism: Hydrangea macrophylla; assembly: GCA_033977485.1. NCBI lineage: Eukaryota > Viridiplantae > Streptophyta > Magnoliopsida > Cornales > Hydrangeaceae > Hydrangea > Hydrangea macrophylla. Next base: position 1,360,239 of record CM066990.1, on the reverse strand, counting down.
TTGTAACTCCTTCTGTGAGGTGTCCTTGACCATCGCCAAATATCCCTTGCATCCTTTCCTTAACATTTGGCTAGCTTTTAAAGTTGAGATCACACGTGGAGGGGTATAAGCTTTACTACCAAGAAAACTAAACTCAGCTTCACCGGGAATCTGAAACTTCACCTTCTTATTATGACAATCAACTAAGGCATGGTTGACTGCCAACCAGTCCATCCCTAGAATTACGTCGAAGTCATGCATGTCCATCACTATTAAATTTGCCCTGAGTTCCCTACCTTCGATTCTAACAACACAAGACTTACAAATGCGATCCACAATAAGAACACCACCAACAGGGGTATCAACACACAATTCCACTTCCATGGGTTCATGTAACATACTGTGTTTTTGCACAAATTTAGTAGATATAAAAGAATGTGTGGCTCCCGAGTCAAAAAGCACAAAAGCATAACTTGTCACTATTGGAATAATACCTGTCACCACGGCATTGGAAACATCTGTATCCTGTTGAGTGAGGGCGTAGACTCTACCCTGAGTCCTTGGTTTTTTATTTCCTCCCTTATTATGTCCTCCAGCTGGTGGTCGGTTAGTTGGTTGCTCTCGATTTTGTTGCGGTGTCTGGAATCCCTTTCTAGACGGGCAATCAGCTATTCGATGGCCATAATCTCCACAAGCAAAACATGCACCAGTGTTCCAACGACAATCTTTATCCAAGTGATTTCCATTACACCTTGAGCAGCATTTAGCACCTCCCTGCTGAAACCCGTTGCCATTTCGTTGTGTTTGTCGCTTAGATTGTCCTCCAGAGTTCCGGTCTGTCTGTGATCCTGAAGAATTTGGTCTTTTCCTCTGATTGTTATCTCTGTCCATCTGTACCTCATTAAGTCCCTTTTCAATCAACAGTGCTTTGCTTACCACCGCTCCATAAGTTTCTAACTCAAAAGGTACCACACCCTGTTTGATACGGGGTCTCAGGCCATCTTCAAACCTTCGAGCACGATCCTCCTCTGTTGCCACAAGTTTTGGCCCAAACTTTGCTAGCCTTTCAAATTCAGCCTCATATTGAGCGACCGTCTTACTACCTTGCTCTAGTCTGATGAATTCCCTTTCCTTTTGAAGGCGAATACTTTTGGGAAAGTATTTATCATAGAAGACCTCCGTAAATTTAGCCCAAGTATAAGCCTCCTGGTCACGCTCAACCCTACGTTTCTCCAGTTTCCACCAGTCATAAGCACTTCCTTGCAGCATGTAGGTAGCATATGTCACCCTATCCATGTCCGAGCACTTCATCACCTCGAACGCCTTCTCCATTTCGTTTAACCATTTCTCTGCCTCAAGTGGTTCTGTAATTCCCTCAAAAGATGGTGGCGTTAGCTTCTTGAACTCTGTGATGCCACTATTATTCCGTGGCTGCATTACAGTGTTTTGTTGTTGTTGCTGTTGGTGGACTACCCCCACCAGTGTCTGCATCAGCTGAAACATACCGGGCTCTTGTTGATTTCCTTGAACATTTTCATTTCCATTATTGCCGGGCTCTTGCGGATTTCCTTGAACATTTTCATTTCCATTATTGCCGGGCTCTTGCAGATTTCCTTGAACATTATCATTTCCATTATTGTTGGTCCCTTCAGGATGTGTCACGCCGGTTCGTGGTGCCCTGCCTCCCCATGTGGTCGGGTTTCCAAAATTATCAGCTGCTTGTTCCATGGCTGCCTACAATAACCATATGCAAATCTATAACTTCTAACTCAGAAATTAGTGAGTGTACCACTTAAATTTTTGAAAACATTTCCTAACTTAAGTATGATATTCGATTAGTGTCATATAGGTCTAGGGACTCTAAACCTGGCTTTGATACCACTAAATTGTCACGCCCCAAACCCGACTCCAAAGAGCGTGACAACGCCGCACATCCGTAAGGTTAGACCCCATGAACGTGCAAGGCCAAACTAAGTATTCTTAAGAGGAAAATAAATGATCAAACGATACTTCAATAATAAATTCAAAATTTAATATCTACTAATTGTTCAAGTCCCAAACTTAAAAAAAATAAACTAATTAAATAAATAAGTTAATGATTCAACCGTTCAACTTATTACAAGCCATCAAATAAGGAAAAAATCTAATTATTATTATTATTCAATCGCCATCCTCTTGATCCTTCAGCCACTCATTGATTTCTTTCTACTCATCTGCATCTGAAAAAAGGTTATAAGTCAGCTTGACAGCTCAGTAAGTAATCACCACCCTTATCTATGGACCAAGCCGGTTACATAATTTTAGACAGTTAAAATATAAGAGTTTTCAAAAATCTAGTAATTTGAAATAAGGAAAACAAATATCAAAATTGTATTTCAAATCATAAAGTTAACAGAGCTCCAAGCCAATTTGACTATGGTCACACATAACCCCTGTGACCGGGTCCAGAACAGTATTCGATGTGTCACATATAATCCCTGTGACTGGGCCGATAAGTAGACTAGTCCCAATAATCATGCATGATACCAACGTATAATCCCCATTGGCGGGGCCCAGAGCATAGTCAGACTGAGAGTTTCCATTAAGTAATTTTTAATGGATAACTAGATTCATAAAAATTTCATTCATAATTGCAGAGTAATCAATTTACATAAATCAAGAATAGTTCACTTTTAAAAAGTGATCAGATACTTGGTCCCATTTTATTTAAAATAATGAAATGATTTTGAACTAGATTTTATAAAACACAATAATATTTAGAAAATTCAAGTAGGGTTTAGATCACTTACCTTGATCACTTAGAATTTCAAATACACCAAGGGAGTATGCAGCTAGCTCTTAATGTCACCCTCAAATTTCTTCTTCTTCTTTACTATTACTCTGTGGAAAAAAATCTGCTCTTACTCTCTCTCTCTAAACCCGAAAGTGGGTTTCTGTACAACTCTGTTTCTAATTTTTCCAATTTCTTCTGCACTTTCTTTCCAATGATCTCTACTAAAATATATATACTTGATTCCATTAAATGCTATACAAAACTCATGCCTTAATCATTGTTCCAATCTAGGATCATTATCTGTGCAATACAATTTGGCCCCAAGAAGGAAATGATTGACCATGCGTTACAGAGTTAAGGCAATTCTTTTAAGATTTGCAATTTGACCCCACAATCCAGGATAAGTTCCACTTGGCCCTAAACAGAGTTCTAAATCAGATTTTTGATTCAGTAAAAATCATATACTAATATAAAAATTTTATTCTAATTTTTTTTTTCTTTTTTTTTTGGTTATTACAAGGCCAATCCCGAGAAGATTCAAGCCATTATCAATATGCGGTCACCCCGATCGACAAAAGAAGTTCAGAGTTTGGCAGGTCAAGTGGCCGCCATGAATAGATTCATATCTCGAGTAACTAATAATACATATGTATAATATATATAATATATAATACATATAGTTGTGGTTAAAATTTGGACAACATTCCCCTAAAAAACACAGCATTGGATTTCACAAAAGTGAACATTTTTTAACAAAACCCTAACTTTTGTTTTTCCTTTTGGCATACCCACATAAACTTCTTTTTTGGGGTCATAGAACATTAAAAAAAAAGTGGAGCGAAAGTTAAAAATTTTCTATACACCATTTCTTTATCTCTTTGAATCAATTAATCGGGCCAAGCCCGAACTCAGCCCGAAGCCCATTTTAGTATATGGGCTGAGTTTGGGAATGAAGATTGTGTTTTGGAATGGGCCGAGCTCGGGCTTGGGAATGTAATATTTATTTCGGACCGAGCTCGGGCAACACTAGGCTTAGCTCATAGGGCACGATTGACAGGCCAAAGTATGATAGTGCAGAAGGCAATGCCGTACACTGAGATTCAATGTTCATTCGACTCGACTAGTACAATAATTTAGGAGATTATTGCAATGAGGTTGAATACTTTGCTGGGGAATATATGCGACACTATTTTGCTGGGGAAATTATTTCTGGAGCCCTTGAGGCTTACTATATTCGAATACTTTCTTGAACAGATGAATGCAACAATGCGGGGTTTTTCTAGCAATTAATGCCATGCAATGCTAAATGAGATTAAATGCTCTACTGGGGAATCATGTGTATGAAAATGATATTCTACAAATGTTTCCAAGCACTCAAAATCATGAAAAATCAATTGAAAATGCATCAAACTGGTCAAATCAGAGCCAAAACGGGGTCCAGGGATCAAACGGGGCATTATAGGGGTGTAAATGCAAAAATCTAGGAAAACTGGGTTAAGTGCCATGGTGGAACTGGGAAAGTACCGCGCGGCACTTTGAGAGAGCCACCATGGCTCTCAACCTTTATTTAGGCCTTTTACTTCTCATTTGCTACCCATTTTGAATTTTGCTCATTTCCTCTCCAAAGTTATTTCCTTTTCTCCATTTTCTCTCTATTCTCAACCTCTAAATCCAAGTTCTTTCATCCTCACATTGGTTTTTCAAAATCAAAGTCTCATTTAAACTCTTGAAAATAAACATTCACTTATCTCAAAAACACTTCTGAATCACCAAATCACAAGTTTTTCATTCAAATTCAACAATGTCTTCCTCTTATTCTTTCAGTTCATATTTCAACATTGAGAGTGGGGGGGTCCTCTTCCTCTTAAAATCCGGGAAGGAAGACTCTCTTACAAGACTTCCTCCAATAACTTCCCTCTTGAACAACTCATAAGGAATCCACATCAACATTTATCCTTCAAGTCTAGGAAAAGAGAGGTATTTTCAAAATTTTCGTCTTTAAAACTCAATTTCTCTTTTCCAAATGCAATATATTACGAAATTGAAGCTCAATAATGAATGCATGCATGCTCGAATATGTTTTTCTTGTGGTTGATCCCATTCTATGGGTAAGAATCAAAAGCCACCATTTTCAAAATAAGGATTCTCAAATTGTGCACACAAGGTGTTTATAGATATGCTCAACTCATCCATTTCTTTTTTCTTGTCATTTAAGTGAAGAAGGTGACTCTAAAAGGACACGGGTGGCTTACTTATGGCTACAAATGGTACAGGAAACTTTCGAAAGTCGTGAAAATCAAGGTGTAAGCTGTCAGCTTTGGCGAGTTTGTGAAACTCTTGGTAAATAGCTCCAACGACTCGGTGCATCTATGTAGTCTAGCAAAAAGGTGGTGGAACTCTACTAACACCTTCCATCTTCCTTTCAGGGAGATAACCATGACCCCGAATGACTTCTCTATCATTATTGGGCTTCGGGTAGGTGGAGAACCAATCATCATGGACCATAAATTGGAGACTTCTAATCAAAGGGTGATCAATCTCTTAGGAGTATACCCACCTAAAGTGGTGAGCGGTGCAGTTCCTTATACGTGGTTTCTCGAGACCATCCAAAGGTACAACCAATTCACTACTGATCAAATTATCCGAGCTTTTGTTATGTATATTCTAGGGTGTTCTATCTTCAGCACCAAAGCAGATCGGATCCATCTATCTATCTTGGGATATCTGGCTAATGTCGATCGAATCTATACATATGATTGGGTCAGTGCTAGCTTAGCTCTTCTCTGTAAGCAAATGGGAGAAATTTCCCAGATGTGCTCACCCTCGGTTGGATGTTTTTAGAGGGTTTGGGAGGTATCACTCAACTCATTTCATTTATTCCTTTTCTCTTCTAATGGCATTCTAATGGTCTTCTTATTTCTTCCTTTGCATGATAGTTATGGAGTTTTGAATATCTTGGGATGCTTGCGCCTTGGCCTATTGATTTTAGTGCTAGATTATTCCCAAGGGGGCCTTAAATGGGTGAAGGAGAAGGTGGGCATGAAAGTTGGAGCTCATGATCTTAAAAAGTGTAGGGAATTCTTAACTTGCCTTACCAGGGAGGCAGTAACTTGGGATCCTTGGGCTAGAATCCCTCATGCTACGTAGGTTCCCTATGCATCAGTGATTCAATTATCAAAACAATATAACCTATTCACGGGCCCTTACGCCACCGCTTGGTACTTAGGAAAGAGGGTCATAAGGCAGGACTGCCTCCTAGGTCACTTTGTTGTACCTGACGTCCCTCCTTCTAACATGCTAGACACTCACAAGCTTCAGGTGACAACCTCGAGGAGGCTCTCATAGAAGTGGATGGGATGCAACTAGTGGTTAATAGGAGGGGCTATGAGGATTTTTGGGTTTCTCGTCTTATGTCTAATTTTCCTAGGATCGGTCGCACTGAGGTACGAATCCTTCTTAGCTTTTCTTCCCCTTATTTTTCTTGCTCGACTTTCTACACACTCTTTGGTTGCAGGGAGGGCCTTCTATCAGAGGAGTGGGGAGCTCTAGCACTAGAGTTTAAGGGACAAGATCTTCATATGAGGGAGCACCCTCGAGGTATTCTACTTTTGACCTCCCTATCATTGACTAGACCATTCCTACTTTAGATGATGATGATCGCGAGGTTCCCTACCGCATCCCAGAGGCGATCCCTCAGGACTTCCAACATATCTCTTCAATTGTGGCCTTCGTCCTAGCACCCTACGTGGAAGAACACCAGACCTTGGTTGCTAGCTTGAGGTCATGGATACGTCGGCTAGAATATAAGGTAAAATTCTCGAGCCTTGCCCCTAATTTTACGGCCTCTTTCAAACCTTTCTTTCTTCTCCCTTTTCTTAACAGCTTAAATAAGGTAAGGGCTCCCTAAAGTCTTACTCTGCCTCATTTGACATTGAAAACACGAATATAGTGAGCAAGCATTTTTATGAACTAATGCCAGTTATTCTTTTAATCTAATGAATGCATGCACGTTCTCTCATTCTCATTCGTCCCTTTTCTTGATTTGATCAATGGTTTCTTTTCTTTTCAGTGCAATGAAATATGTGCTAGGCAGAGGTGCATAGTTGTAATACCTATAATTTCTACATTCAATAGTACTATGAATTTCTATATCTGGTATATTATTATATTATTATTTTATTTGTGTGACCGTATCAATGTAATGTAATTACTGACTAGACTATAGTAACCATACCGACTCGACCGTAACTAGAATTAACTTAATCCCATACCTGGACCCGGACATTAGAAAGAATAACCAATTGCACGTAAATTGAGACTGACACGCATATCAAGATTATTTGCATACAAACCGAGGTAGTGGCATAAAACCTAAGAAGGACCCCACATGGCAGCCTATGCACCATATGGCACCACCTCCCTTGCCACTTGTCCATCCATTGTGTCACGCCCCGACATAGCATAATACAGGAAAGCATTTAATTTCCTTTATGGACTCGTAGGTCGTGACAAGTGAGTATGACCAATTGTCCCTGCAACAAATAACTTAACAACATTTCTAAAGAAAGGTTACTAATAAAACATAAGCTCCAAAATTAAAACTTACTAAACTATTACATAAGTCCAGGTCTTAGGCACAAACGCCCTTAGTCAAAACTAACATAAAGTCTATTACAACTCCAAAATAAAAGACATAAGAAATATAAAGCAGCATCCTGGAAAGTCTCCTGCTTCTAACTAGCATAGTCGAAGTACCCTGGCTGCTCCTGACCCTAAAAATCTGGACATACAGTCCAGGACGCATCAACGCCGTTAGCTTATGAAAGCTGGTGAGCAAAATAAACAAGTGCTTGCAATGTATATATAAGCAAATAAACAGCGGTGCAATTTAACTTTAAAAAGCAATAGATTCAAGGTTCCAATACCAACATAAGTAACGGGGGAGTAAAGTAAACCATAAATATGCGACCGTGCATGAACAATGTAATGTCTCATCTTTCTGACTCTTTTCTCTCAACAAACTCGATTCAACAAAACCATTACTTCAGATACCAGGAATAATATCCGATCGATATCCAAACCGCACTCAATACCATCGCTTCGGATACCAGGAATAATATCAGATCGATATCCAAAACGAGCGCCTTAGATACCAGGAATAATATCCGATCGATATCTAAGCCGTAACTCAATACCATCGCTTCGGATACCAGGAATAATATCCGATCGATATCCGAAACGAGCGCCCTAGATACCAGGAATAATGTCCGATCGATATCTAAGCCGTAACTCAATACCATCGCTTCGGATACCAGGAATAATATCCGATCGATATCTGAAACGAGCGCCCTAGATACCAGGAATAATATCCGATCGATATCTAAGCCGTAACTCAATACCATCGCTTCGAATACCAGGAATAATATCCGATCGATATCCAAAACAAGCGCCCTAGATACCAGGAATAATATCCGATCGATATCTAAGCCGTACACAACACTGTCGCCTCCAATACCAGGAATAATATCTGATCGATATTGAGGTCGCACACCAGACCTCCACTCTTTACTCTTTTCACGCTTTCTCACACACATGCATGTTGACACAACCTCGACCCTAATATGTATGTCAATTTTCACAGTTTGTAGTAACAGTTATTAATCTCAAGCGGGATACTCGTTCAACATAAATCTCGGTCTTAAACATTCTTATAAGTTCAATTCCTAACAGTGAGCCTTTAAAATAATATATTTGCCAAACAGTTCTTTAAAAACTTTCAAAACCTTTTCCAAACAGTCCCTTATATGAAAATACAAAAACTGCTCAAACTGCCCCAGGTCGCGCGAGCGAAGGGGGAGAACGGGTCGCGCGCGCGAATGGGCAACGGGTCGCCCGCGCGAAGGGGCAGCGGGTGTTGCGCGAGAGAGTCGCGCGCGCGAAGGGGGATAGGTGTCGCGCGAGTGAGCCTCGCGCGATCGGGTCGCGTGCGCGAGTTCTCACAGTTTCATCATCTTCTTCGTTTTTCCCCTGTTTTCAATTTCAAACTGTATTTTTACCCATTTTTAGATTCTATTTCAAACATGTCGTGCAATATATGAATTTCTTCGTCTTTCCGCGTAGATTAAGAATACGCGATCAATTTAAACTAATACGGATTGTATCACTAGATATTCGCGATTAAAGTAAGGGTGTCAAAACTTTAAATCAACCGTACGTCGCGATACGGATGAATTACTCCGTAGGATTCGAACCGTAGCTTATTGGGACTAAAATCTTTCAGTCCCAATTCACGGATTTCATTTTGGTTAACTTTTGTAAAACTCCAATTTTCCAAGCTTTAATGGTGTATCTATATATATACACATATACACACATATTTACACTAAAATATACATATATAGACATGGCGAGTGAGTTTAAATTACTCACAGAGGTTAATTATATAGAGAATTTTGAGACCGAGAATTCCGCCGTCGGTTCCGTCGTTTGAATTTTCTCCGTTCTTGATTTATGTATACATCTCTATGTATGTATATGACTGTGTGTATGTATATATATAATCAGAATATGTGTGTGTGTGTGTGTGTGTGTGTGTTTTCTTGAGAGGAAGAGAGAATTGAGAAAGAGATTGAGAGAATAGGGAGAGAATGCGAGACTGTGAGTGAGATAGAGACACTGATGCACATATATATAAATTCACTGTTTTGGGCTCCAAGCAAGACAAAGAATTTCTCTGGTGTGGTTGAGCTCACGTGCTCCCACACCCCAAACGCGGCATAGTCGCAGCTTGAAATCAAAACTGGTATTTTACGGTTGAAATAAAAATACAGAAAGTTATATTAACGTAGGAAATAAATTTCGATTTATACAAAAATATAGATATTGTTTTTAAAACCACAGAAAGCATTTTCTATATTTATGAAAATTACAATTTGATCCCCAAATAAATATTTCAAATAGAAATTAAATTGAAATAAACATTTATTAATGGAAAAAAAATACAGGGTGTTACACATTGGACACTTGTCCACCACCATGACATATGTTCCCCCATGCACACTTATACAAGCATGCACATTGACACCTATCACTACACCATCTCTATAAATACATGCATGCACACATGCATTACATCTTTTAGACACTTACAATCTGCATATAGAGTTAGAGAGCTAGGAGATGATCTCCACGGAGAGATAAAAGAAGTTAGAAGAAGAAGAAGCTTCCATTAAAGCTTGTGTTCAAACTTTCTAAGCTCAAATCCAAAGCCCAAGCTCAATTTCAAGCTTTGGTGAGTATTCTAACTCACTTTAGAACCAATATAGTATGTACTAATGTTTAGCAAGTGTTTGATGTTGTATTTTGAGGTTCTATGCAACATGCAAGTCAAATCTTTAAATCTGAGAAACAGAAACCTCCAGCAGAATGTAGTTTAGTAAAATGAGTGTTTTAAGCAGCTCTGAAATCTGAATCAAGCTAGATTTTTTTGTGGACAAAGCTAACTCATTTATCTACAAATAACTTTTCTATAGGTCAGTCTGAAAATCATTTTCATAGGTGAAATGTACATACAATGCAGTACTTTAAATCTAAGAAATAGAAACCTCTAGTAGAACGTAGTTTAGTAAAATGAGTGTTTTAAGTAGCTCCAAAATCTGAATCAAGCTAGGTTTTTTTGTGGATAAATCTAACTCATTTATCTACAAATAACTCTTCAATAGCTTAGTCTAGAAATCAATCCTTCAATGGTGAAATGCATGTACATCTCACTGTTTTGAATCTGTAAAACAGAAACTTTTGGAGCAGGTCAAAAATAGGAATGAGGCTAGTTTATTTTGTGAAGAAAGCTAACTCATTTATATACAAATAACTTTTCTAAAGCTTAGTCTAAAAAGCGTTCCTTCATAGTTAAAATGTACATGCAATGTAGTAATATAAATCTGGGACAGAGTAGTCAGAAAATATAGAAATGTCTAAGTAAAATCAATATTTTGAGTAGTTTAAAAATGTAATTGAAGCTAGATTTTTTTGTACACGAAGATAATCCAATTATATACAATGTTCTAGTTTAGAGTTTGATCTACAAAGCAATTTATCATGCCCAAATAAATCATATCAATTCAGTCGACATTGTAAAATTAATTCCTGGCAGATTGTATAACTACTTGTATGATGTGTTTATTGATGATGCTTGCTTTCCGGTACCTGTGTGGTTATGGATATCTTATGCTATCGCATAGATGAGTATGTCAAGGCTTTCGTCTATATGGTTATTGATATCAAATCCATGTTATAGATCTATGAGCTACATGCTATGTTTTTTCGTTGTCACAAATTTTGTGTATTGACCATTAAAAGTTCATACCCAAGCTTTTAGTATGTTATACGACACGATTATTGCGTCGATAGCGATTGGGTAAGTTTCCATCATAAGTACATTATAACAAAATAGAATGACGGATGTATAACGTAACTTCGAAACTATAAATGAAAGTAATTAACAAACTAAACTACGAAACGAGTAACATGAATGCGGTCCAGGATACGTACGAACTAGTTGTACTTGATCAGGAGCTGTATATGTCAAGGATAAGTGTTGGATAGGTAAACCAGGCCACGAGGGCCTAGAGGGTAAGAAAAGGGATTTGTTGTTGAGTTGTGAAGTGGTGACTCTTCAGTGACGAAAGGGATATGGTCAAAATGTGACTATTGTAAGTATCCTTTCGGTTCTTCGTGAGAAAATGGATGTTCTTGTACTTCGTAACGCTTTCGGTTCTTCGTGACGAAGTGGTGATTCTTTGAGTAAAGACTCCTTTCAGTTCTTCGAGAGGAAATGTATGTTCTTGTACTCCGTATCGCTTTTGGTTCTTCGTGACGAAGTAGATATTCTTTGATTAAAGACTCCTTTCGGTTCTTTGTGAGGAAATTGATGTTCTTATACTCCGTAACGCTTTCGGTTCTTCATGACGAAGCGATGATTCTTTGAGTAAAGACTCCTTTCGGTTCTTCGTGAAGAAATAGATGTTCTTGTACTTCGTAATGGTTTCGATTCTTCGTGGCGAAGCGGTGATTCTTTGAGTAAAGACTCCTTTCGGTTCTTTGTGAGGAAATGGATGTTCTTGTACTCCATAACGCTTTCGAATCTTCGTGACGAAGTGGTGATTCTTTGAGTAAAAACTCCTTTCGATTCTTCGTGAGGAAATGGATGTTCTTTTACTCCATAACGCTTTCAGTTCTTCGGGACGAAGCAGTGATTCTTTGAGTAAAGACTTCTTTCGGTTCTTCATGAAGAAATGGATGTTCTTGTACTCCGTAACGCTTTCAGTTCTTCGTGACGAAGCGGTGATTCTTTGAGTAAAGACTCCTTTCGGTTCTTCGTGGGGAAATGGATGTTCTTTTACTCCGTAATGCTTTCGATTCTTCATGACAAAGCGGTGATTCTTTGAGTAAAGACTCCTTTCGGTTCTTTGTGAGGAAATGGATGTTCTTATACTCCGTAATGCTTTCGGTTCTTCATGATGAATCGGTGATTCTTTGAGTAAAGACTCATTTTGGTTCTCCATGAGGAAATGGATGTTCTTGTACTTCGTAACACTTTCGGTTCTTCGTGACAAAGCGGTGATTCTTTGAGTAAAGACTCCTTTCGGTTCTTCATGAGGAAATGGATGTTCTTGTACTCCGTAACGCTTTCGGTTCTTCGTGACAAAGTAGTGATTCTTTGAGTAAAGACTCCTTTCTGTTCTTAGTGATGGAATGGATGTTCTTGCACTCCGTAAATGCTTTGGTTCTTCGTGATGGCGAAGTGGTGTTTCTTAGAGTGAAGACTCCTTTCGGTTTTTCGTGATGGAATGGATATTCTTGTACTCCGTAACACTTCGGTTCTTGGTGACGAGGTGGTTGTTAAAAGATGTTTTGATTAGTAGAAGGTGTTTTGGTAAATGAAAGATGGTTTAGTTAGTAAGAGACGTTTCGGGTTAGCAAATGATGTTGGATGTTGGCAACAGATGATAGTGGCGTTAAGAATGTCGAGACGAGTTTTCTCAGTTGGATGTTTTCTTTTTGAATACGTGGTCGGGTATATTGGTAGTTATAACTCGACGGTGAGAACGCAAAGATCTTAAAAGACGTGTTAAAAAGTAATAAGGGTATCTATGTTGTGCTTTACTATATACGTTCCATTTGATTTAGTTTTCTCACTCAGCTTTCATAAGCTGACGACGTTCATGTCGCTAGACATTCCTATGCCCAGCTTATCCAGGTCACAAGAACACAGGCTATGGAGCTACTCAAGAATATAACGTGGAAGATGATTATACTGAAGAGGATTATGGTTATGCGAGTTAGGAAGAAGACCAGTAGCTTCCCTTTGTAAATATTTTTGTTGTAATCAGAAGACTTATCATATTTTTGTAATAGTTTTTGGAAGGCCGAGAGCCATAAGACTCTTATGTATTTAATTAGCCAGTACCGTTGTAGCCTTTCATTGTAACATATTCCAGTAGTAGATGATGCTTTTACCCTTTTATCATAGCATTTAGTTATTATTATTTTGGTCATGGACAATTCGGTACTTCCACCAGTCACGTGCCTCAGGGTCCAAGATGAAAATTTTAAATTTTTCCATATTTTGGCTACGCCGGGGCGTGACTGGTATTTTTGGTATCCTAGCCTAGGTTTAGGCTTTTACCGTCTGTCCAACATACTTAATCTATAAATCGTAAGATTTCTTAGACCAATACTGGTCATAGTTAGTTTTGTTAAGTAGGTAAGTTATGGAGCCGTACATAATACCAGATGTCTTCGAAGGATATAAGGTTAGCCGTTAGACGATAGACGCTTAGTTTATGTGGATGGCTGCCTTAGATATTTTGTTAGAATGACTTGTTATATCGACAAGATGTTTAGGCTTTGACGAATTTCTTGAGACGAATCTTGGAATAGTCACCTTAGCCTAGAGTCTAGAAAGAATAAGGATAAGATACTTCATCACCTTAAATTACATGTTAGTTGAGTGGTTCCACTTGTAAGTTAGATAACGTCATAGCATGAAACTTAGAAATAAAAATTCCCTAGTCGTATATAGAAATACAAATAGGCCTTGTGGATAGATAGACACCTTATACGCTTGGATTGCTCTATATTGCTTAGATAGTATGCGATGTACGAAATAGGATAAGTTGGGATAACCTTTTGGACACCAACTCATACATAAGAACGTGCGAATCTTTGCAACGTCTGCTACACTTGCAATCTGCCAGGACACATGCACAAAGATTGTCAAACTCCCAAGATCTACCGCCGACCAGATTTCAATTGCTAGTATTGCAGCAAGAAGGGTCATCTTCTCAAGGACTATTGGATGCTGAGGGCACACAACGACAATGCTTTTCTACAGCAAGGAGTACATGAGATATTGACTTAATTAAATACCCGAGTCGATGGAAAAGACGCGAGAGTGGAACGTACCTTAGACAAACCGAACGACCTCATAGACTGCTAACATCGACCACGTTCAATCACAACGAACGACTCGTACTAGGAACATTAGTAAAGATGAGTACTGCATTCCACCTTCAAGCCAACGATCAGATCGCACAGAGCCTACCAAGAGAAGACACGTTTTGGGTTTACAACATCCTGTGCAAGTTATAAATTAAAACCATATAAGACTGAGTAATTAGATCCATCTCTCTGATTTAACTCCTTTTGAGTAAACCCATTATTTTTCTAATCATTGGTTGCGTTAGATCAATTATTCTTATGATGAACCTTGGGACGTCCTTTATTGTTCCACTACTTGACAGTTATTTAATGTCCCCTCTGATTTCACTTAACAAGATTTTGGATCATTCTGATCAGTGATAAATCCAATTGTGAATTCATTTGCTTTCTAATGCTATAAGTCACCTCTTTAGACTTATCCTCATGTAAATTGATTCCAACAATTCATTTATAAACCACTCATTGTAAGTCATTTGGACTTATGATCTGTTAAAATAATCTTTATGAATCGTTTAGACTGTCAACCGTTTAACCAACTCTTGTAAGTGCGTATCCCTTGACATTATTGCAAATGAGCTCTCTGTAATTGTTCAACTAAGGAACTCAAGCATATTGCACCCCTTTGTAAACTAGTCTTCATTTCCTTTCATTTCACAATTCTTCTTAACTTTTATCATTAAGACTTCACCTAAATTATTGGCTCATAAGACAAGAATTCTTATGTCCTAACTTGAAGGCCTTACGCCTTTAGTCATTGCATTACTATGATTATCCTATAGTAATCATCTGATGATCATTCTCAAATACTCATTCTATACATCGTGATCCTACAAGTGAGTAATCACGAACCACTTCATTTCTAACTCAGTACACCATGAGTATTCATTTTGTTATGAATTCAACTCCTTATAAGTGAATTCAATCCTACTCCAACTACCAGTAACACCTTATATGCTATGTATTAATTAAGGCACGGGGAAATTGCTTAATGGCTTGTATCATCGCCTACGATGCCGAAACTCCACAACGATTTCATGTCAACACGTAAAGGAACTCAATCACAACAACACGCTTAAGAGGACGCTATGACCCTTACAAGTTATAGAAGACAATCGTGAGACTAACCAGGCATCTCAACCATCACATCAAGAAGCTGGGAGGTAAGAATCTTGCCGATTAAAGATGTAGAAAAAAAAACAAACCAGTGACACCAACAGCTACTATAATGTAGTCCACAATCACGAAAGGAAACTCTAGGTATATCAAGAACAAGTACCCCTTCCCAGGATAGACGACTTATTTGACCAACTCCAAGGAACGAAAACCTTTTCAGAGATCGATATACGATCAGGTTACCACCAGTTACTTATTCGATCGGGAGACATACCAAAAATGGCTTTTAGAATAAGATATGGGCATTATGAATTCTTAGTTATGCCTTTTGGATTAACTAATGCCCCAACGATATTCATGGATTTGATGAATCGAGTGTTCAGACCCTTCTTAAATTAATTCATCATTGTGTTCATCAACGACATCCTTATTTACTCAAAGAGTGAAGAAGAACACAAGGAACATGTACAGATTGCACTCCAGACACTCAGAGAGAAGTTGCAGAATACGTAGCCAAATACCCTACTTGCCAGCAAGTCAAGGAGGAACACCAACAACCTCCAGGATTACTACAAAACCTTTACCAGTCCCAGAATGGAAATGGGAGCATATCACCATGGATTTTGTTGTGGGATTGCCAAGATCCCAGCAGAACCATAATGCTATTTGGGTAGTCGTTGATCGACTGATCAAATTAGCCCATTTTATTGACTACAACATGACCTATCCTGTCAAGAAAATGAGTCGACTATACCTGCAACAGGTTGTGCGGTCGCATGGACTACCGGTACCAATCGTATCACATTGAGATTCGAAATTCACCGTAGCATTTTGGGAGTGTCTTCAAAAACCAATGGGAATGCCTCTGACATTGAGTTTCGCATTTCATCCACAGACTGATGGATAAAAGGAAAGGATGAAAGCAGTGCAAAGCAGATACAAGAAGCTTCACGGACAAACAACGTTGAGATATAGAATTTGAAGTTTGAGATCATGTGTATTCGAAAGTTTCCCCGGTTTGAGGCATTGCAAGGTTTGGACAAAAGAGGGAAAAGCTATCACTGCGCTACATCGGACTATTTGAAATTCTAGAACGCGTAGGAAAATCGCCTATAGAAGGGCATTACCACCAAAGATGTCGAGAGTTCATAATCCATGTGAGTAAGCTGATGAAATGCCTTCACAACCCGGTGCACGAAATTGATTTTGAAGATATCGAAGTAAACGACAATGTTACATTGTCGAAGGACTTGTAAGAATTATGGATCGTGGAATCAAGAAGTTGAGGAACAAAGAGATTCCGTTGGTAAAGGTTCAATGGAAGCACCATGATGAAGGAGACGCTTCTTGGGAGCTGGAATCAGAAATGCAAGAGAAATTTCCATTTCTGTTTAGTACTAACTAGTTCTGATTTTGAGGACGAAATCCTATAATAGGTGGTAGAAGGTGTAATACCTGTAATTTCTACGTTCAATAGTATTATGAATTTCCATATCTGGTATATTATTATATTATAATTTTATTTGTGTGACCGTATTAGTGAATGTAATTACTGACTAGACTTTAGTAACCATACCGACTCGACCGTAATTAGAATTAACTTAGTCCCGTACTTGGACCCGAACGTTAGAAATAATACCTGATTACACGTAAATCGAGACTGACATGCATATCAAGAATATTTGCATGCAAATTAAGGTAGTGGCACAAAACCTGAGGTGGACCCCATATGGCAGCCCATACACCACATGACACCACCTCCCTTACCACTTGTCCATCCATTGGACACTTGTCCACCACCTTGACACATGTTCCTCCATGTACACTCATACAAGCATGCACATTGACACCTATCACTATACTATCTCTATAAATACATACATGCACACATGCATTACATCTTTTAGACACTTATAATCTTCATATAGAGTTAGAGAGCTAGGAGATGAACTCCATGGAGAGGTAAAAGAAGTTAGAAGAAGAAGAAGCTTCCATTAAAGCTTGTGTTCAAACTTCCTAAGCTCAAATCCAAAGCCCAAGCTCAATTTCAAGCTTTGGTGAGTATTCTAACTCACTTTAGAACCTATATAGTATGAACTAATGTTTAGCAAGTGTTTGATGTTGTATTTTGTGGTTCTATGCAACATGCAAGTCAAATCTTTAAATCTGAGAAACAGAAACCTCCAGCAGAATGTAGTTTAGTAAAATGAGTGTTTTAAGTAGCTCCAAAATCTGAATCAAGCTAGGTTTTTTTGTGGATAAATCTAACTCATTTATCTACAAATAACTCTTCTATAGGTCAGTCTGAAAATCACTTCTTCATAGGTGAAATGTACATACAATACTTTAAATCTGAGAAATAGAAACCTCCAGCAGAATGTAGTTTAGTAAAATGAGTGTTTTAAGTAGCTCCAAAATCTGAATCAAGCTAGGTTTTTTTGTGAATAAATCTAACTCATTTATCTACAAATAACTATTTTATATCTCAGTCTAGAAATCACTCCTTCATTGGTGAAATGCATGTACACCGCAGTGTTTTGAATCTGGAAAATAGAAACTTTCAGCAGAACATAGTTTAGTAAAACGAGCTTTTGGAGTAGTTTAAAAATAGGAATGAGGCTAGTTTTTTTGTGAAGAAAGCTAACTCATTTATACACAAATAACTCTTCTAAATCTTAGTCTAAAAAGCACTCCTTCATAGGTAAAATTCGCATGCAATGCAGTACTATAAATCTTGGACAGAGCAGTCAGAAAATATAGAAATATCTAAGTAAAATAAATATTTTGAGTAGTTCAAAAATGTAATTGAAGATAGATTTTTTTTTACACGAAGATAAACCAATTTTATACAATGTTCTAGTTTTGAGTTTGATCTACAAAGCAATTTATCATGCCCGAATAAATCATATCAATTCAGTTGACATTGTAAAATTAATTCTTGGCAGATTGTATAACTACTTGTATGATGTGTTTATTGATGATGCTTGCTTTCCGGTACCTATGTGGTTATGGATATCTTGTGCTATCGTGTAGATGAGTATGTTAAGGCTTTCTTCTATATGGTTATTGATATCAAATCCATGTTATAGATCTATGAGCTACATACTATGTTTTTCCGTTGTTGCGAATTTAGTGTATTGACCATTAAAAGTTCATACCCAAGCTTTTAGTATGTTATACGACACGATTATTACGTCGATAGGGATTGGGTAAGTTTCCATCATAAGTATATTATAATAAAATAGAATGATAGATGTATAACGTAACTTCAAAAGTATAAATGAAAGTAATTAACACACTAAACTAAGGAACGAGTATCGCGAATGCAGTCCAGGATACATATGGACTAGTTGTACTTGATCAGGAGCAGCATATGTCAAGGATAAGTGTTGGATAGGTAAACTATTCCACGGGGGCCGGGAGGGTAAGAAAAGGGATGTGTTGTTGAGTTGTGAAGTGGTAACTCTTGAGTATCCTTTCGGTTCTTCGTGACGAAAGGGATACAGTTAAAATGTGACTATTATAAGTATCATTTCGGTTCTTCGTGAGGAAATGGATGTTCTTGTACTTCGTAATGCTTTTGGTTCTTTGTGACGAAGCGGTGATTCTTTGAGTAAAGACTCCTTTCAGTTCTTTGTGAGGAAATGGATATTCTTGTACTCCGTAACGCTTTCGATTCTTCGTGATGAAGCAGTAATTCTTTGAGTAAAGACTTCTTTCGGTTCTTCATAAGGAAATAGATGTTCTTGTACTCTATAACGCTTTTGGTTCTTCGTAACGAAGCGGTGATTCTTTGAGTAAAGACTCCTTTCGGATCTTCGTGAGGAAATGGATGTCTTATACTCCGTAACGCTTTCGGTTCTTCGTGACGAAGTGGTGATTCTTTGAGTAAAGACTCCTTTCGATTCTTCGTGAGGAAATGGATGTTCTTGTACTCTGTAACGCTTTTGGTTCTTCATGATGAAGCGGTGATTCTTTGAGTAAAGACTCCTTTCGGTTCTTCGTGAGGAAATGGATGATCTTGTACTCCGTAACGCTTTTGGTTCTTCATGACGAAGCGGTGATTCTTTGAGTAAAGACTCCTTTCGGTTCTTCATGAGGAAATGGATATTCTTGTACTCCGTAACGCTTTTGGTTCTTCGTGACAAAGTGGTGATTCTTTGAGTAAAGACTCCTTTCTGTTCTTCGTGAGGAAATGGATGTTCTCGTACTCCGTAACGCTTTCGGTTCTTTGTGACAAAGCGATGATTCTTTGAGTAAAGACTCCTTTCGGTTCTTCGTGAGGAAATGGATGTTCTTGTACTCCGTAACGCTTTCGGTTCTTCGTGATGAAGCGGTGATTCTTTGAGTAAAGACTCCTTTCAGTTCTTCGTGATGGATGAATGTTCTTGCACTCCGTAAACACTTCAGTTCTTCGTGATGGCAAAGTGGTGTTTCTTGGAGTGAAGACTCCTTTCGGTTCTTCATGATGGAATGGATATTCTTGCATTCCCTAACACTTCGGTTCTTCATGATGAGGTGGTTGTGAAAAGATATTTCGGTTGGTGGAAGGTGTTTTGGTAAATGAAAGATGGTTTAGTTAGTAAGAGATGTTTTGGGTTAGTAAATGATGTCGGATTTTGGCAACAGATGATAGTGGCGTTAAGAATGTCGAGATGAGATGTTGAGACGAGTTTTCTCAGTTGGACGTTTTCTTTTTGAATACGTGGTCTGGTATATTGGTAGTTATAACTCGACGGTGAGAACGCAAAGATCTTAAAAGATGTGTTAAAAAGTAATAAGGTATCTATGTTGTGCTTTACTATATACGTTCCATTTGATTTAGTTTTCTTAGTCAGCTTTCATAAGCTGACGACGTTCATGTCGCTAGACATTCCCATGTCCAGCTTATCCAGGTCACAAGAACACAGGCTATGAAGCTACTCAAGAATATAACATAGAAGAAGATTATACTGAAGAGGATTATGGTTATGCGAGTTAGGAAGAAGACCAGTAGCTTCCCTTTGTAAATATTTTTGTTGTAATCAGAAGACTTATCATATTTTTGTAATAGTTTTTGGAAGGCCGAGAGCCATAAGACTCTTATGTATTTAATTAGCCAGTACCATTGTAGCCTTTCATTGTAACATATTCCAGTAGTAGATGATGCTTTTACCCTTTTGTCATAGCATTTAGTTATTATTATTTTGGTCATGGACAATTCGGTACTTCCACCAGTCACGTGCCTCAGGGTCCAAGATAAAAATTTTAAATTTTTCCATATTTTGGCTACGCCGGGGCGTGACAATTGTAGAGTTGGAGATGTGATTAAGGGAATCCTCATCACACCAACCTCCCTCTAGGCCCATACCAGAGCAGGTTAGGCGTTCCACTTCTCATTGTTGTGTCATCATTAAAGAAGACAAGGTGGAAGAGGAAGAACCATAACGAGTTCGGCTAAGAAGGGCAAATGCGGGCAAGAGATGCTCCGGAGACAAGATACAGGCTATATCTTTCCTTGCACTACTAGGGATTATTGTACTTGACTTATGGATTGTACTCATGGATTTCTTTTCATGCATTTCTATTTAAACTATTGCTTGAATTATATGAGTGGCATGCTCCCTTGAGGGACCTTCTAAGACTCTCAGTACTCTTTCATGACTAGGAATGAATGAATTAAAACACATACTAGGACACCCCTATTTTTTAAAATTTTTATTCACATAACAGGACTTCAATAATGCTAGAAATCATGACAATTTATAAAAAGGAAACCTCCCTTCTTACTCTTTCAAAATGTGTATTCAGAAACAGCATAAGAAATGACAAAGAGAATGAAGAAACCTCTGACTCTGCTTTTAGGACTAGTCCTTAGAATAGCATAGTTCCTCTTTTTTTCTTTAGCTTTTACTAGAATAAAACCTCAATCAATAGACTTGGTCTTGAGGATTCTCCTTATTTAGTCTACTTTCAGCATTTCACTTAATCATTGTTATGCCAATCTTATCATTCTTAACTTATCGATTCAAAACCGTTTTATTTTGATCTTTTGAGTGCATGCATGAATCTTGTACTTGCAATTTACATTAATATTTGGTTCAAGAATTAGGCTAGCCCCTTTAAAAGAAGGGTTAGGCTTCAAGATGGGGGTTGCCCCTAGTATAGGGACAGGTAAATTAAATCAACATTGGGAAGGGCTTGCCCCTAGTGTAACAAATGAATGGGAGTTGATTAAGGACTTGGCCCTAACCTATTTCCAGGCTGTCTACGTATCCCCTAGCGGGAATCAGGTCCATTTACACTTTTCGGGTGAAATGTGCATGGGTGGGCTAGGCATAATACTTCTTGAGGCAATCAATAATTAATGGGTTCTTTGTATGCAAGGCTGTCTAGCTCTGTTAAGTAGGTTGCTCCCCCTTTGAGAATGGTCTTAACTAGGTAGGGTTCGACCTAATTAGGCTTAAATTTCCCTCTTGGATCGAAAACTGGCACTCTCAATTCTTTCAAGACTAGGTCACCCTCAGCATCCTTCCTTGGGCGAACCTTCTTGTTGTAAGCTCTAGCTATCCATTTTTGATATTACCGGACATAGTTTAGTGTTTCCAATCTTTCTCATCAATGAGTGCCAGCTCTTCATATCTTTCCCTCAACCATTGGGATTCCTTTACCTCACATTCAGCCATTACCCTCACGGATGCTATTTCTAGTTCTATTGGCAATATAGACTCCATCCTATACACCAATGAGTATGGCATGGGTCCAGTGGACATCCTTATAGATGTCCTATATCCCCATAAGGCGAATGGTAGCTTCTCATGCCAATTTTTATAAGTGTCTGCCATCTTTTGTAAAATGGCCTTCAAATTCTTGTTTTAGCTTTGACTGCCCCATTGGTCTGTGGCCTATAGGGTGACGACTTATGGTGGGTGATCTTATATTCTTCCAATAATGCTAGCACCTCAGGCTTGAAATGTGGCCCATTATTGAATATTATCTCATGAGCGACCCCATACCGACAAATGATATTATGCTTGATGATCTAGCTGCATCCTTAGCTTTTAACTTTGCATAGGATGCCACTTCCACCCACTTTGTAAAGTAATCGATAGCTACTACGATGTATATGTTCCCATTCAATGACTTTTGTATCACTTCTCCAATTATATCTATCCCCCATATTGAGAATGGCCAAGGTATAGTGAGGCTATAAAGTTCTGATTGTGCGGTGTGTATAAGATTCGCATGGATTTGACAATGGTGACATCTCCATACGTACTTACAACAGTCATGTTCAATGGTGGACTAATAATACCCTTGCCTCACTATTTTCTTTGCTAGCATATTCCCATTCATATAAGGGCCGCATACCCCTGCGTGAATTTCCTCCATCATCCTTTTAGCTTTAAGTTTATCTTAGCACATGAGGTTCTTTCCTATGTATGATCTTCGGTACAATTCTCCTCCATATATGACAAATTGGGCTACTAACCTCCTTATTGCTCTCTTATCCTTCTCCGTGGCTCCCTCAGGAAACCCTTGCTTACTTATGAACTTCCAAATGTCACTATACTAAGGTAACTCCTCTTCATCCTCTAAGTTAGTAACAACACAGCAGTAGGATGGGTTCTCTCTTCTTTCTATGATCAAGGGTCTCGTGGTTACTCTGATAGGTATTTCTATCAATGAGGCTAGGGTGGCTAAAGCAACTGCAAATTGGTTCTCATCCCGATGTAGGTAGAAGAATGCGATTTCTTCAAACTTTGTTTGCAAACTCTCCAAGAACTCATGATAGGGTTTCAACTTCTCCTCTTTTACTTCTAGTCTCCTATAGCTTATAAAATTATCAAACTAGAATCCCCAACCACTTCAACTCTCTTTGCCCTTAGTCCTAGGGCCATTTCAAGTTCAATTATGCAAGCCTCATATTCACTGACATTATTAGTGATAGCAAAGTTTAGCTTGATGGCGAATGGTGCGTGAGCACCATCCAGAGATTCTAGCACTATCCCAACTCCATATCCCTTCTGATTAGCAGCTCCATCAAAATATACCCTCCACGTCTCTTTGACTAATGACCATGATGTCATCATCAGGAAACGAGAATTCTTTAACGTCATCCCCTTCTATCACCTGGTCAGCTAGGAATTCTGCTTTCGCTCTCCCTTTGATAGATTTTCTCACGACATACTTTAGATCAAATTCTGAGAGCATTAGAGTCCAATGGGCCATTCTTCCTATCAGTGCGGGCTTCTCAAACAGGTACTTTAACGGGTCCATCCTGGCTATGAGTAACACAGGGAAAGATAACATGTAGAGCCTAAGTTGGAGGGAAGCCTAAACTAAGGCCCAACAAGTTTTCTCTAACTGCGTGTACTTGAGTTCATAGCCAACCTCCTTTTACTCAGGTAGTATGTGGCTTTCACCATATGGCCTTCATCGTTCTCTTAACCTAGCATACATCCCATGGCATCCTCGGTTACTAACAGATATAGAAGCAAGGGTTTGCCTTCGACATGCAGTGATAAAATAGGTGGGTTCTGCAGGTAAGTTTGAAATTTCTCAAAGGCTTTCTGACAGGTTTCACTCCGCTCAAATTTCTCCTCCTTCTTTAGTAGTTTGTACAACGGCTCACATGTGGTGGTTAACTTTGAAATGAAGCGGCTTATGAATTGGATTTTTCTCGCGAAGCTCCTTACCTCCTTCTCTGACCTAGGTGGTTTTATCTCGCTTTGATTTTAGTAGGGTCTACTTCTATACCTCTATTGGTGATCGAGAATCCTAGTAGTTTTTCTGCGGTCACCCCAAACATACACTTCTTTCGATTTAACCTCATCCTAAACTCCCTCAACCTTTCAAAGAACTTACATAGGGCTTTGAAGTTATCTTCTCTCTCCTTCTCTTTTACTATCATATCATCTACATACATTCTACTTCCTTGTGAACCATATCATGCGATAGTATAGTAGCAGCCCTTTGGTATGTGGCCCCAACATTCTTTAACCTAAGCGGCATTACTCTATAGAAAATTGTACCCCAATGTGTGATAAAGGTGGTCTTTTCTCTATCCTCTAGTGCCATGAGTATTTGATTGTATCCTTAAAACCCATCCATGAATGACACCAGTGTGTGCCCGACGGTATTATCAACTAGAACATCTATATGCGGGAGTGGGAAGTCATCCTTAGGGTTAGCTTTGTTCAAATCTCAAAAATCTACACATATGCATACTCTACCATCTTACTTAAGCACATGTACTATATTAGCCACCTACTCCAAATACTTAGTTACGATTAGGAAACCGGTTTGCAACTGCTTTTCAAACTCTTCCTTAATTTTGAGCACCAACTCAGGTCTCATTCGCTTTAGTTTTTATTTTACAGGTTTGGATTCAGGAAAAAGTGGAAGTTTGTGTTGGACAATTTCAGGGTTGAATCCAAGCATGTCCTCATAGGACCAAGCAAAAACGTCTATAAATTCTTTAAGTAAAGCAGTCAATTCTTGGCTTTCACATTGATTAAGTGTTGAACCAATTTCGACCTCTTGGGGATCCTCCTCAGTTCCTAGGTTTATTGACAAAGTATCATCTACTACCTTTTGAACTGATTTATTTTCATCATTTTCAATTAACCTTTTTAAATCAGTGGGTATTTCATCATCTTCAGCAGGATATATGCATTTTGGAATTAAACACGTTGAAGTAAGTGGAATCAGAGTTCATTTTATTAATAACAGGGAAATTTTTAACAGATTTGATAGCAGACTTGACATCAGACTCCTCAAACTTCTTACACCTAGTAATAGACTCAGAAATACAATGAAAAACAATTTTCGGTCCACGAATAGGCTAGATCCGATTACAAACTCAAAAACTTTAGAAAAGTCCGCTTTCGGGGGCAGTGCTTCCTCATACTTCTAATTATTAAGCTCTCCCTTGGCATCCATAATGAATTTGGAGACATCCATCTTCTCCTCTTATAGTGCCATCACCTCTTGATCCCTCTCTTCCTCGTCCTTAGGTCCATCCCCCAACAATAGCTTCATAGATCCTTGGTCAATGTTCTTAGCCCAATCTGTTTGAATGGCCTCTTTAACTTGTCCCTCTTCTATAACCTTGTACCAATGTTCCTCTGCGAACGACTCATAGTCAAAGAAGATCTCAAAACTGAGGATCCTCTTCTTTGTATCACGGTCATTCCTTGGCTCTGGGAAGCCACAGTATTAGAAGTCTTCCCCTTCCTTGACAAAAGAACCATTGAGAGTCTTCTTGAGAGGTCCGGTGCCTTTGGACTTGCTAGCTTTCCCCTTTGTCGGTGTATACCCCAAACTATTCTTGTTTTTTAACCTCGCAAAATTTGGAAAACTAGCTATACCTTACTACTAACGGCCTAAATCCATGCTTGGAAAGAACTTCATCTCATTCAAAATAGAAGCTATCATGGGATTTGCATAATCATCTAGATACGGTGTGATCTTCCCTTACGGCTCTTCTATTCCGAAACCATTAATCTCATCGAGATCGAACCCACTAAGATAGGACCTTGCTCGGGTAATTGTATCTCCAACGCGACTCCATCTTGGGCAGTACAGATCCCAGAATCCCCAAACAGTTCACTATATGATTTTCCACTACCATCTTGATCTTTTTGTGAAGGGTTGTAGGTATAGCCTACATATCTTCTAACCATGGTCTTCCCAATAGCTGGTTAAAGGAGGCCCCTATGTCGATCACTTGAAACTCTACATTCCCACTCCTGGGCCCAATAGTGATTTGCAAATTCAATACCCCAACCACTTTCCTCTGAGTATTATCATAAGCTTGGACGGACTGGTCTGAGACTTGTAACTTATTCATCAAAATACCCAAGGCTTGCAAAGTTTACATAGGATAAACATTGAGTGCTGGCCCATTATCAACTAGAACAACAAGGATCCTCATTCCCAAAGTCTGGACGGTGATATGGAGCAGCCTATTATGACAAGGTCCTTATCAATGAAGGATATGACTGGGGTCTCCACCATAGGCTTGATCAGGGCTACTAACTGTTCGAGTAGTATCAGTAGGCACATCACAATAGTTCAAAGCTTCAAGGATTGCCTGCCTGCCCTAGTCAAGTGTTGCACATCTCCTTTTCCCCATATGCACTCTAAAACTCCTTTGTTAATCTCAATACCATCCCACATGGAATCATCAGAAGGCTTCCCATCCCACCATTTCACTTCTCCTAAGCCAAGGTCTAATTCCTCTAAATAGAACAGGTCTTCTATTTCAGGGTCTTCATCCACCCAATACTCTTCGTCATCACTTAGAAAATAAATCCCACATTCCTCTAAGAGGATAACCATAGGTTCGGGTTCAATTTCGGAGGTGATATATACAGTCAGGTCATAGGAGGGGGAGGTGATGCTAAGGAAGTTGAAATTTTGAGGTAGGGGAACAGCATGGTGGTTTGGCAATGGGTTGCGGGTAATATTTGATGGAGTTAGTGGTGTGTTGATGTCACGCCCCCGGAGTAAGCCAAAAATAGGGAAAAATTAAAATTTCCTGTATGGGTCCGTGAACACGTGACTAGTTTGTTAGCCGTACTGTCCTCCTAACTCCGTACAATGCAAACATAAGGGAAATGCTAAAGCATAGCATGACTTAAACTTATCAGAGTATAATTACAGCAGCGGAAATCAAATAAGAGTTATAATAACTTCAATCCAAATACAAGAGGCCATACTAAACAATTTACATAAGCTCAAAAACTTGAGAAACTATCTATCAGATCTTCGACAAGGCTTTGTCCTCCTTTGCTCCACGGCACTGCATCTTGAACTCTCCTATCTATCTCCAAACCTACAATACTCTGGGCATAGGAATGCCTAGGGCGTAACATGCCGTCAGCCTTGGAACAAGGCTGAGTGAGAGTCTCAACCGTACAATAATCAATAAAGACAAAACATCTCTCGACTCCCGTCATAGTTTAGTATCTTAAGATATGGTTAATCTCTTATCAAAAGACGCATTCTCATAACAAGCATAGCACAAGTCTGAACAAGACAGGTATATAGATAAACATGACCTCATAGAATACATTCTCCTTATTTTATCCTTGTGCGTGCAATTACATGACCGATGTGACTTACTCACAACTCTTTTCAAAGACACTTGCTTTTCAAAACAGATACTTTTCAAAACCATTTTATTTCAAAACCAAAACTTTCCAAAACCAAATCATTTCGAACTAAACCATTTTACTCATCAGCCCAATCTCATCATTCACTTTCTCTTTCTCATCCACTTGACAACACGTGGTACCTCAAGGATGATAACATGCTATAACAGCCGATTCATACTTATTCCCTTGATAGGTCACAGGATGTCTTCACGGCACACACTATCTATAAATAATGGAACTGGCACATGGGAAGTCTTCAACCATATGTATACTCTCACCGGTCGTCTACACGGCTGAGAGGTATATTAGAGCACTAGCAGGACGTCTTCAACGATACATAGGACGTCTTCAACCAAGTGTCATAGAATGCAAGTGTGTCCACTACCGATACCCATATGCAAAACCCATATGCAAGTGTGTCCACTACCGATACCCATATGCAAAACCACTTTCATTCTCTTTATTATTAACATAGCATGAGTTATCTAATCCAGTTAACAACCATCGTAAAATGTTCATTTAACAGTTAGTAGCAGAAACATAACATATAAAACATAGTTCACATAACATGGATTTGATACCAATAATCATATAGATAAAACCCTTAACATGCTCACGTATGCGATAGCACTACCATAACATGCTTTGTATAGTCTTATAATTATTCATAAATCAGCATATTACTTATACAAAACATCATATCGATAACTGTTAAACATCTCATATTAATCTTATTAGGATTAGAGTGAGGTTAGGAAACTTACCTCGAGTCGCCGATCCTCAAAAAGTAGATAAACGTCAAGTTCTACAATAATAAACGGAAGAAACAATAATAAAGAGTGAGTGCCACTACAGGGGCAAAATGGTAATTTTATCAAATGAGGTTGTAAACCTCAAGGTAGTGATCTACTTGTCATTCTAAGTCCAATGCCATTGACTAGACTCAAATCAAAGTCCGTCGCATTTTACGAGGTAATATGCAGGGCTTACTGCACTAATGCGGCCCTAAGGACAAACTGTATTTTCGACCGAGTCGAAAGGTCACCAAACTATAAGGGAATGTTCTAGATATTATTCTAAGACTCTGGGAAATGACTGCGTAATTTTTGGAGTCCTAGATTATTTATTATGAATTATTGAAGATAATATATATTAGAAAATACTCACAAAGGGATTTAAATGCATAATTATAACTATACTGAGAAATCAGTACTTAGAAGTATCTTTATTAAATACTAGATATTAAAATACACTACCAGCATTTATCTCATAATTTCGGAGTTCATTTGGTATTTTTAATAATCAATATACTCATAAAATAACTCCTTATTAATTATTAAAAATACTAGACTATAATATTATACCTTTTTAATTTACATTATATAATAACATAGTCCCAGGGTCATTACCCTAATTTTCTAGAATTTATAAATATATATAGGTATTTAATATCCATTTAAATACTCTTAAAACTATTTATATCATACTTATAAATTACCAAATAATTAATAATTATAATATTACCATAAGATAATTATACTCAGTACATTAGGAATATTATATAATAATACTCCATAGCTTGAGAGTATTTATAAATACATATAAGTATCTACTATTTATTTAATTACCATTTAAAACTAATATTTATTATTTAATTAATACATATAAAATACTAAATGAATACTAATTATATTTTCAGAATAATATAATTACTCTTAGAATATATAAAATATTATGTAATAATATTCCATAAATTAAATATACTAATAATACATTTTAATACTATTTATAATAATTAAAATCAATTAAAATCTATTAATACTAATAATATTAATGATAATAATCAATAATAATAATAATAATAAACCCACAGACTCGACGGGTCAACTCGGACCGACCCGAGACTAAACTGGTAACCCGTTTACACACACGAAGAAACCCAACTGGGCTAGCCCGCTGGGTTGCACCCGACCCGAACCTAACTAATTTGGACTATCCAATTATACACTTAACTAGACCCAACCCAAAAGCTATTCGAGTTGAACCAAACCTGAAACTGAGACCCAGTTATTCTAACAAACTAAACCTACCCATTTACCCATACCCGAACTGAACCCAACCCAAGTCCGGACCCATCTATCCTCACACCAGAACCCGGCCCAACTACCCACAACCCGACCCGACGTCAAAACGACATCGTTACGATTAAAAGGACCCACGGTTAATTAAAACAAACCCGACCCACTACCCGTACCCATCTATACGCACAACACAACCCGCTCTGCTTAACCCGAACCCGACCAAAACCCAACCCGACGTCAAAACGACGTCATGCTACTAAAAGGCCCCATGGGTTTTATCCTACCCAACCCAAAACCCATATACACTCACACACCAACCCACCCTGACCTGACCCAAACCCGGGTCTTATAACCTGAAGACCCAAACAGGTCTCCTTATTCTTCGGCGATCCAGACGCCGCTGGTGACCCGCGATTCGCCGAAAAACTTGCGAGGGCCATAACTTCTCAATTTCACCATGAAAATGGACGAGACCAATGCCAAAAGACTCGGTTTGGGATCCTCTACCACATACTATAAGCCCAAAGTCTGGTTTATTCGTTTTAGGTACCTACCAGGTGATTATTGTTTTTGGCCAAAATGGGATTAATGCTCTGCATGCATAAGCAAACATACCCCATTTCAAAAACTATTCGAATGGGGTCTATCTGGGTTTGTTGGGGTCTGTTTGGTGTAATAAAAAAAAGTTTTGGTTGTGATTTGAAAATCAAGCTCAATCTTGAGCTCTAAAGGCTGGTCAGAAAACTCAGAGAGCCTTAGGTTCCGTTTGGGCTTCATGCATGTGGTCCTATTGGTTCCTAGATGACATGCAAGAGGTCAGAAATGGCAATGGGGTTTGGGTTTTACCTCAGGTTATCTTAAACTCCCTCTATCTTCTCCGATCAACTCTCCCATCTCTCTCCTACACCTCATTCTTCTTTCTCTGCTAGTCTTCTGCGTGAGTGTGGGTATGTAATGCTTATAGAGATAACAAGGCAGAGAGGGAGATAAAGAGATGGTGAATACAGTGTAGGGGGTGAGTGTATGTGTGTAGGCTGAGAGTATGGGGGGTGTTTTTTCTTCTCAAGCACTCTCTAATCTCTCTCTCGGTTTTGCTCTCTAGAAGATCTATAATAGACAGATTATAAGGGTTGTGAGTGGGTTAAATTAGATTGGTATGGTCTTTATTTATAGAGGAGGGTGGATGGGAGTTAATCAAGTGTAGTAGGTATACCCAATGTGTACAAGTATGTGTGCTTGTGTATGTCTAAGGGTAGATAATCAAGGTGGGGTCCAAGTATGTGTGCTTGTGTATGTCTAAGGGTAGATCATCAGGGTAGGTCCACATGGTTTTTAAGTACAGTGTGGGTCCCACTCACGGGTTAAGTGCATAGGTAAGTGTGCCAGAGTTCTAATGTGCACGCGCAGATGTAAAAATTAAATGTCGTAATATGAATACATGTGTACGGGGCTATGAACGAGCCTAAGCTCAAGCCCGATAAAATATCCTTTAAAAACTTAAAGTCGAGGTTACGATCACTCTAATAGATTCTAGGTTAGAAATAGTGTCGTCATTGTTATGATGTTAACTATAGGATTTTATAAGGATTCCTAGTTAGGGTATTCCTAATCGATCTTCTATAACCGTTTCTCGGGTAATTATTACTATTTTCTAATATCCGATGTGGAATTTCTAAGGAAATTCAAGGTGCTAAAGTTAACCCCATTATCAAGGAGGCCTTGGATCTCATGGCGAAGTCACATGCAATGGTTAGTATCATGGTTGTGTTCTTGGTTAAAGGCGTAGTACTTGGAAGGGTCATGCTTTGGTGGCAGAGAATCGGGTGTAGGTCTTGGGTTAAAGGATTTGAGGTGGCATTTCTGGGTGAGACGAGTCAATGTGGAGGATAGTGGTAGGCTGAGGGAGGTGAATTTTCTAGGCTCGGAGCGGAGGTCGTTTCTTGGGTAGGAATGGTTGGCACTTTGGTCAGGGTTATCATATAAGACATTGACATCTAGAATGGTATGGTTGTTTGAGTAGTTGCCTCTGGTGTTTCTCTTCCTTGGGTTATTTTCTTCTTTCCTAATATTTCCATCCCTCATGGCATCCTCTATCTTAGTCCCCACATCAAATAGCTGCTCGAAAGTGGTAATAGGCATAAAACATATGCGCTTATTATAAGTGGGCTATAGGTTCTTTACAGTCATGTGGACTTGTTCTTTCTCAGTTGGCCTATATGCCAATTCGGCAGCCTTCTTCATCTAACGAGTTAGAAATGTGGCAAAAGACTCCCAGTTGTCTTGCCTAGTGGTTTCGAGGTCTCGGATGGTGACATCAAACTCAGTATTATAGGCATACTCCTTCACAAACTCATTCACAATATCCTCCCATTGACGGGTCTTGGAAGACTCGAGAGCTAAAAACCATTACAAAGCTCCTCCAGACAAGTAACGAGAAAATAATTGGGCTAAGTACTCATTTGCCAATCCCATAGGTCTTAAGGCAGTGACATACATTTTCAAATGGATTTTGGGGTTCCTGGTCCCATCAAATATTTCTAGGTCAAGCATCTTAAACTTCTCAGGGTATTTGACCTTTGCAGGCTCAGAGAATCCTTCGAGTTCTAGCAGAAAATCATCGACACCACGAGATATTCTCATCATGCTCTCTAGTTCTAACTTATCCTTCATCATCTTTCTAGGATCTCCACGTATACCGTCATCAAACCAATCCTTGTCCTTGACAGGATTCGGATCAATGGGGTTCTTGGGTACTATAGGTGGAGGAGGTGGAGATGGAGGTGGCATGATGTAACAACCCAAATTTTCTACGTGCTTTTAGTAATTTTATATTATTATTTTGAAGTATTAGACATTAACTATGTGTATGTATCTTAGTAACACCTAAAAAAAATGTTGAAGTAGCGTGTACAGGTCGTTAGTATGTTAGGTAGTGTAATTAACATAGAAATTTAGTGCTCGGGGTCATGGGTATCCATTGGGCTAATCATTTGTCACTTTAGAATGCATTTTCGGGCCCATATAAAGCCTTTTTGTGAGACCCTTAGACAAAAAACGGAATTTATATATTTGTGTGTATTTTATTGAGATGTGTTGTGTGTGTAGTATACATATACTTATATTGAAATCCTAGCCCCCATATTAAAACAAAAAAATGGAAGAGGAGAAAAGAGAGAAGAGAGAACTAACGTTTGTGTGTGTGTGTATGAAAGAGAGAGAGAAGAAGAAGAAGAAGAAGAAGAAGAAGAAGAAGAAGAGAGTAAGAGAATAAAAGAGGAACCCCAAATATTGTTTTGCGAAATCATCATCCACATTGAAGCCCTAAATCGGTGAGTTAACTTGTGATTTTCTTTCAATCTCATTTGATTGAAATTTAAATGGATAGAATATTGAATTAGTATGGTTATGAATTTATGAGATTTAGGTTTTCTTTTATAATGATTGAAGTTGTGATTTGAGATTTATAGATGAGTCTTGAATATACATTTGAGCAATTATTCAATTTTTGGGTTTGGGGTTTTCACAGATCAGATTTGAGTAGAAAATTTATAATAAATCATACGTTACAGTTTTCGTGATTCTGTTCATTAAGGCCTGTAGGAAACGCAATTCTGGACAACTTTTGTCTAATGATGTTTTTCCTAATTCTGCACCGTTTGGGCAGAAAGTGCATATTACAGTAGCATTTTTATGAAAGTTAAAATAAGCGTATTTGCTACATCATATTTTTGTGTGATTTCGTGCTCGTTAATATAAATTAATTTGTTTGTACTTAGAGAGTTATGAGTTCTCATGTATAGTTGAGCTTTGTGACATTGTGATGGTGTGATTTTGTGTGGGTTATAAATCTGTGTGACCATGTAGCTGTTAACATGATTTTAACGGATATTTGATTTTAGATACATGAATATCTTACAAAATTGAGTTTTGTGAAAAATGTGGATGTATGAACGTTAGAAAAGTCCTTAGAGTTCACCATTGCTCCTTATGATTTTAGGCGGCGACTTCGTGGATGACCCGTCCTTGTGTGATTAGACGGCGACTACGTGGATGTCCTGCCTCTTCATTTTTAAGCCTTATGCCATGCTTGGTGGTCTATTTCATTTGTATTTAGACATTTTTATTGACGTCAATAACGTAAGGACTAACCTTTCGGTGTATACTCAAATCCCAGTAATACCCCATGGGAGTTGGGACCGAAGTGGGAGTTAGTATTACGTTAGGAGACACATGGGATATATGTGTAGGCTGGACCATGGATGGGTGGCCGAGGTGGTGAACATAAGGTGTAATAAAAGAAAATAATTTGTGGTGTTTTTTTCTTACGTTTAGAAGTTTGAATAATTAATTACCTCTTGCTGTAGTAGTATTGTAAAAAGTTGTGGATGCTTAGTAATCGACTTTTCTAATAATTTTTCGTGTTGTAATCGTTGTGTGTGAGCGTGAATGTGATAACCATAGACTGTGTGTTAAGTTTTGGATTATGTTTGGAGGATTTTGGTGCGAGTATTTTATGAATTTATTCTGTTACTGAACAATGGGTTTGATGGTAGTATGATAAACTCTTGAATTGTAATGGACATTAATTCAGAAAGTAATTGAAGGTATATTTAGAACTGTGATAATTATATTTTACAGAATGGTGGGCCCACTAACTTTTATGCAGGGCTGGCTCACCATAGATATTCAATGGGTAAGTATTCAATTGGTATTATTCGGGTTGGGAACCACTGCCACCACATTGAAGGAAACTACCATTCTGTCCTGAATATGCGTGGAACTACTGTTCTAACCCGACATGAATTATGTGTGATGACATTGTTTATTTTTTGTGCAACGATATTGTATGATATGAGGTGGTTATGTTTTTCTTTGTGAGTACTTTTGGGAGTCTATGGGACACCGTTGTTCCCTAAGACTCATTTTATAGTTTTTGTTAACTCATACCAGTATTTTATACACTGACCCGGGTGCATAATGCATTCGGGGCGTTTCTATATGAAACGTAGTCGAATGTATGTGCAGGTTTAGTATTTGGAGATTTTCTTTGGAGCATCTGTTTAGGTGAAGAGATTGCCGTAGTGTTGTTTATTATTAGAGTTGTACTTATTTTTTTGTTGTACTTTATTTTTATTTCTGGCAGTGTGGGCCACGTGTATAATTGTAACAAGGATTATATATTGGGTATTGGGAACGTTGTACTTGCTCTGACCTGTGGATGTATAGATTTTATGCTTATTTGTTTTCTTTCCGCTGAACTCTATAAAGAGGGTTTTATTGAATGAACATAATATTTCTTTTGTAAATCGAAAGGATATAATATTTGGAATGGAGTTTAATTTCTTGTATAATTAAAATGAATATTTGGGAATTCAAGTTTAATAATAAAGAGTTTTTTTTTTAAACACAAAAATCACATGTCCTTATTTAATGAGTATAAAATACTATTTTCAATAATTATCTATTAGCATGTGTGAGGCCGGGTGTCACTCTCGGTGTTTTGGAAATTGAATATTAGTCTGGATACATGCTCAGGATTGAATATTTGGTTGTCCAAAAATCGGGGTGTGACAGTTTGGTATCACAGCTTAAGGTTAGCTTAGCAAGTCTAGGTGATCCTCGGATTGTGGACTAGATGTTAGTCAGAGCTACAGGTCGCGGATTTATTTGGGTATCAGGTTATGTGTACTTATGTATTATCCAAGTATTGCCTATATGTTATTTAACTATTTTCAATCGATTAATTGCATAACTTTTCAAGCCTATCATTACATGTTAATTTGTTAAAATCATTTGCTATATTATGAGTCGCATAGTAGTGCATGCATATTTTGTGACATGTTGGAGAAGTAGCGGGGAGTTGGAGTTTTGAACAAGCAGTGAAATTCTGGCGTGATATCGAATTATCTTCTTCAAGCTATTATTATCGGATAATTATCTAATTATCTTCCAGCTGAATTATTATTCTATCGGACGATCGGGATTTCTATTATTATTTACAAGACTTCGATTCTTTATATTATTCTTATCTGGCCATTTTTGGTGGACATTATTATTATTGGCACTTTGGATTTCTTATTACGAAGCTGTTATTATCGAGTGGTATTCTACAACTGCATCTCTCTCGTATATTTCCATGTGGAAATTCTATACTTTCTTCGAGAGCATATATTGAGCCAGTAGTATTCTTATATCTACAACATCTTATGGATCTAGACGGGTATTCATATTCTCAGTGCAAGCTTATGGAAGATTTTGAAGCTATCGGTTTGAGTGGTAAGTATTGGGCATTCAGATGAGAAGTGGTACGAGACAAGGTAAGAGGTCAACCTGGGCATATAGTTAAATTTTTTATTAACTGTGAGCATGTTGGATGCATAGTTCGTATTCACATGGTTTGCATCAATCTCTGTGTTTTGGAATATCTATTAACGTTTGGCGATTGACTGTACGAGAATAAGGTATGTATATGAGGGTTTTCTTGTTTGGATTAGTCGCTCAACGTACTTGGTCTCATATGGTTGAAAGTCAAACGCAATACATAGTTGTATGAAATTGCGTGCTTAACTTTATTTATGACTGACTTGTGTATTTACCGTTGCTACAAATTTCGGGACGAAATTTTCTTTAAGGAGGGAAGAATGTAACAACCCAAATTTTCTACGTGCTTTTATATTATTATTTTGAAGTATTAGACATTAACTATGTGTATGTATCTTAGTGACACCTAAAAAAAATGTTGAAGTAGTGTGTACGAATCGTTAGTATGTTAAGTAGTATGCTTAACATAGAAATTTAGTGCCCAGGGTCATGGGTATCCATTGGGATAATTATTTGTCACTTTAGAATGCATTTTCGGGCCCATATAAAGCCTTTTTCTGAGACCCTTAGACAAAAAAATGGAATTTATATATTTGTGTGTATTTTATTGACATGTGTTG
The DNA here is from genome assembly GCA_033977485.1 of Hydrangea macrophylla. NCBI lineage: Eukaryota > Viridiplantae > Streptophyta > Magnoliopsida > Cornales > Hydrangeaceae > Hydrangea > Hydrangea macrophylla. The sequence goes on along the minus strand of CM066990.1, from coordinate 1,323,707 downwards.
TGTGTGTAGTATACATATACATATATTGAAATCCTAGCCCCCATATTAACAAAAAAAAAAAATGGGAAGAGGAGAAAAGGGAAAAAGGGAACTAATGCACATGTAATCCTCATAATCTAAAGTCAAAGAGCCTTGAAAGTTTTGGAGTTTATCCCTCTTAGTTCAGTCCCCAGCAGAGTCACCAATTGTGGGAACCCAAACCAAGCTTGGGGTCTAGAAGGATTAAGCTTGCTTGATTGTACCATTTCAAATCTCATGTCAACAACCACAAGTGAGGTTTACCACCCTTCATTAGCCTTTATCCAATCCGATCGATTTGGATTACTCGTATTTTGGATTCTATGGGGCTTTTTATCCAACCTGAGGCAACAATCGATGCCCATGATCCATATCTGAGGCTACACGAGTGAGTAATCCATGTTTATCCCACAAGGCTAAATCCGAAGAGATCCTCACTTTGGTTTGATATAGGAAACCAAGAAAACTAAATCTATCAAGTCCAATGGATAGAGAGCACTGTCCCGTCATCACCATAGAACTCGGTTCAGGGGTTAAGGAATGAGAGAGAAATGAGCTAGATCGTGCTAAAACACCCCCTCTCGCCCAATCGTGAGATGGGCCTCTACTTAGTTTTCAAGGTGTATGACTAGACAGTATGAAGACCATTTCATTTATTTCTAATGCAATCCTGTATTAAGTTATAAACAACTAATTAAAGAAAATCATGCAAGAAATTGTACATTTACATGCAATGCATATGCTAAAATAGTAATTCGGGGACTACACGTATTACTACGCTCCCCTATGCATACGAAGGGAAATAAAAGGAAATAGACATGAAAATCACACAAAAAATCCTAGAAAACATGATATCTATGCACAAGTAATCATATAGGGAATTTAAATCTGTGTTTTATCCACATAATCATGCTTCTAGGTTATCCTAAGAAAGCGGTAAATAAGAGGGATGATAGAGAACTTACCCGAGATAGCAAAGCATTCCCAATTATCCTAATTAACTATGGTTAGGACAATAAGCATAATATATAGGATAATCCAAGAATGCCCTACTATTCTAGGCATAGATAACATGTATGCATGTCCAAACATGAGTACGTGCAGTAGTGTGCTTGTGTAAGCTTAATTAAGATGTTATCCCTAGTATTAATAACCTACTATTCTAACTGACGATAGTGTGCATGTGTATGCATGTGTATGGATACGAATCAATTCATGAATTAAACTAGTTATGAAGTAACTACTATGCATAAATAAAATAGGGATAGCATGGATAGCCTACTATCCCAACTAATATGGGTTAGTACTACATGATTCTTATATGAATGCCCTAATTCTAGACTCATAGATCCAATTAAGGTTTTGTTATCTCCAGGGTTGGATATCCATGGATTGAATACCAACCTCACAGCTTCGGCTACCACAACATTTGGGGGTAGCTCTGCTTGGGATAAGTCTAATGGATACTACAAACAAGGAAACACAACTACCCTAGAACTTTAAAGATCAAAAGCCATAAAAATGAAGAACGCGAAGAACAAACAAGAAATTCAACCTAGATCTAAGAAAATAAAGATCAAAACAGGAAAATAAAGTAGAAAAAAACAAAGAAGAAGAAGGAGCTTACCTCAAGAACTTCCCTCAGAATTCTTATGCAGGGCTACGCTGGCACCGTGGACTCCATAGTGGCACTCAAAGCTGTCATGTTGCAGTCCGAGAGTGTCATGTGGCACTCAACTGAGAGCCACCATGGCTCTCAGCCCGAAAGTTGTGTTTTTACCCCAAAATTTCCGGACTTTGTTCTCTCACCTCATTCATCCTTTTTGGGCTTTTGATATGCTGTTGAAAAGGTATGGAAGTATAGTTTAAGATGTTTTTGATCTCATTGAAAAAGAATTTGCAGATTTTGAGATATGGTCAAAAGAGTGCGGCTGACTCCAAGAAGAAGCAAACCTATGAGGTGCAAAAAGGGGTAAAAGTTCTCCTAAATGGTTTTTGGCCAATGTGAAGGCTTGGGTCATTAATTTAGCCTATTTTAGGAATATTTTGTATTTGGGAGTTCTCAGGATCCCACCCTGACGTCCGAATGTTGCTCGATAAAAGGCAATTTTTTGTCATTTAATGTGAAAAATCTCCCCTAAATTGGGTTGTCTCTAAATTGAGTTTCTAACGCACCTAGTTTTCCTAAAGGTTATTCTAATGTATCTTGGATGCCACGATGCTTCATGAAGTTTTGCTTTATAAAACTGCCAACCCACAAATCTTGATTCCAGTCATTAGATTGTTCTTGAGGCGAGGTTCCTTCTGTCGAACTGATGAACCAAAATAGGGTGTCTACACTCTTATTTTGGAGTCAGGCATATATTCTAGGATTGTAGTGACAAGGAAATTATGGTAAGCTCAAGAGGTTAAGGAATATCATAGAGGTAGACCTGTCACGCCCCGGCGTAGCAATGTAGGGAAAAATATAAAATTTCCACCTTTGGACCTGTAGATACGTGACTGGTTTGAGGATAAGCAATAAACATCAGAGTCTACCTCATATATATATATATATATATAAGCAATAAACAATAAGCATGGTGGTTCTAGGCTTATATACATTAAACATCAGAGTCTTAAATCTCATTATTACGAAACCAAGGAGAAGGAAAGAGAACAATATCTTGGGCATAAGCACAACAAAAAATACAAACATGGTCGGCATCTAGTGCCTCCAAATACTAACAAAAGGTAATAAATAAAAGCCTTCAGCTTCAGCTTCTTATCTTGTGAAGCCATAGCCTTCCTTGGCGTAATCCGCTTCTGGGTACTCTACCTCTGGAAGATCTGGACATGAAAGTTGTCAGCTTTACTTCAAGCTGAGTGAGTAAACCTACTACACTGAACTGGCTCAGATAAAACTTGTTATTCCATTAAGAAAGTAAAACATTCCCTTTTTATACTTTAGAAATACATTACATTAAGTCTTGCTTAATCTCAATCTCATTGTGATTCACACATTAGGAAGCACTCAACGACAGCATTCGTTCTTGGAATTATCTGACATCCACCGATTGATCACTTTGGACTATTGGTCCAATCCGACTTGATGAATCCACTTTGAACCACAAGTTCAATCTCTCAAGACTTGATTACTTTGGATTACCAACCCAATTTTTGGACCCTAGGCCAAATCTATACTAACCTGACCATACGCTTTTGAACCATTTGTTTGATCTGCACAACTCGACTTCCTTTGGATCACCGACCCAATCTTTGACCCCGGACATAAAATGCTATTGGCTTGGAATATCTTTACCTTACGGCCTCATTACTTGACATCTTTACCTTACGCCCTTATACTTGACAACCCCAATCTTATTCCATTCAGCCTTTACTAAAAGGTAATCCGATGCATCGGTGTTGGCCTAGATTATCTCTACCTTGCAGCCATTAGGTTACCATCTTGCCATCTTTACCTTACGGCCTCAATCTTAGCATCTTTACCTTACGACCTCATTATTGGTAACCCCAATCGTATTCCATTCAGCTTAGGGTAGCCTGTTAACCATCTTAACACAATGACCCTGACAGTACCGACAAGGTACCACTAATACACTTGCCACCATGGCATCAACAATAGATAGTACCGATAAGATATGACTACTTTTACCACCGTTACCTTACAATTATGGTGACATCTCAACAACATCACATAACTCTTTACGCTTTCATGGACGAAACATAAGAACTAGACTGACGGACATGATTGCCTCATTATCAGAGTTAACATAACTTACAAGACATCATCTAGGCGTGCGGTATAAGTCGTTAATGCACATTATTCATGAATTATCGTACTTAAGTACATCTCATATTATTCTCGGAGTTTTTCATATCTCGCACGTATGCGTCTACTAGTTCAATTCATCCTTTACTCACTATAGGAACATAGTCTTTGTTAAACAAGTAGGCTCGAGCACTCACCTTTGTAAATTTTAGGATAATTCCTTTTCTTAAAAGTAACATATTATTGTACTATACCATTGGCATAAAGTGCAGCTCTCCATAAGCATATGCAAACACGTATGACAAGTACAACATCAAGGTACAATGATCACAGCTTGTAGTACTCTTAAATATGTCATGGATTAACATAAACTTAACATGCAATAACTCATTCTTCTAAGTACTTCTGAACTCAAGCGTTCGCTCTTCTCGAGCCCCCAGGCCTGGCCTGTTCATTGGGTTCGAGCACTCGTGCATGGTCCGAGCGCTCAGGTTTGATAGTTCAGAGCAATGACAGTTTTAGCTACTCAAATATCATCTTAGATTTTTATGCATGTCACATGCATTAGTCTAGATTATAAATTAAACTTAAGAAAACATAATTTTGAGTGATTAAGTATACTCAGAAAGATCTAGATGATCAAAATGAGGTTTGATGATGATGATATGATGAAAATGATGATCAAGCTTTAATACAAGTGTCACACCCTGGAGCAACAAAAATAGAGAAAAATAAATTTCCTTTTGGGGTCCATAGGGAATGACGGGTGAATGTCACTAATTGTCTACACCATATAGTACCAGTCAACTAATGAATAAGCAGAGCAACATAATCAGATTATGGTCTCAGGAACCTAATAGGTCTGGAAATAGCATATGCCCAAGTACCCATTACAATAGTTAAACAGAAATAACAGAAACATAAACTAGATGTAACTTCTTCATCTTTAGCTGGCATAAGGGTAGTCATCAGCGTAGTACACTTCCTCGGTATAATCGTCATTAGTAGGGCCACCCACAGCATAATCCCCTTCCATGTAGTAGCCATTGCCGTATGCATCATCACCTACATTAAGAGGGGCAGGGTAATTTGGACGGGGAATGTCCAGGCAATAACGGCCGTTAGCTTACTCAGAGCTGAGTGAATAAAAACTCAAAGGGTATAAATGATATAATGTAATAACAAGTTATGGAAGTGTCTAAGATATAGTGTTACAATAGTACCTTTCTCGTTATTCTAATGTCATTTACTCAACCCTTATCATCTTATTAATAAAAGACACGACACATACTGACCCTTGGAACAGACTTGATTGTAAAACTCCTGGATACACCAATGCTCTATCTACTGCATCACCGCAAGTCATAGATACCTTCTACCGCGTAACACCGCAAGTCATAGAGGTCATCTATCACGTACATCGTAAGTCATAGATGATACATCAGTCCATCCCCCGCTTTTAAGAACATATGCACAGTCCACCGCAAGTCAGGGATTTAACACATCAAGCATCGACACATCAATTTTGTTGCCACTATTTATCGTCAACTACATATTCTCAGCCACCGCAAGTCATAGACATCTTTATTTGTCTACTGTATTTGAGAATACCTATTTATCGAGCCACTATATGTTATAGACACCTTAATTTGTCTATCGTGTTTGGCAAACAGCTTCTCCCATAATCATCCTAGAATCTTGCAACCTACCTATCGTTATACCACTAACGATTACATGACAACCCTATTCTGGCCTGACTACTCTGATTAAAATGAACGGATATCGAACTCATACATGAACCACATAGTATCTAACGTCATCACGTTGATCCATTATTCTTAATCATAATTATCTTTGATGGTACATTATCCCTCATCAACCCATAATCGCATAATGAAAGTCTGAATCGAGAATTGAATGATCGAAACCTTTATATAATAAACAAGAGAAACTAACCATGTTCTGCAAATGCCAATCAATTGGGATAAAACTGTAACAATTAATTTAGAAAAAAATGACAATAGATTGGATCCACAACCAAGTCAATCAATTACTAACTTTGGCAATGGATTGGGTTATAATTAATGACAATCGATTGGGAATATATCCAATCGATTAGGACTCAACTAATGACAATCGATTGGGAAAAGTCTGATTGATTGGGACTTTGTCTTCTCTAGTAAAAACGTAAAACATAATTTATAAACGTATTAAGGACGTGTTTAATACGTCTAAACACCACCAAAACTTGTCAAAATAGTATATTAAAGGGACCAAGTGAGTAAAGACTCACTTAGAGTGCGTAGGGTGTGTATGGCTTGTGAAAACCCAAGCTTTCTCACTCCTCCTTCTCTTTTTCTCTTCTCTACCTCTATCTTCTCTCTGTCTCTCTGTCTACTTTCTTTCATCTTCTTCTTCTATTTCTCTGTCTTCTTTCTTTTCCTTGAGAGTGTGTGTACGTGCTTGTGTATATATATAGATATATGTATGGATGTGTGTATATAATATGTATAACTCACTCTCTTTCTTAAGAAATCTGAACCAAACAAGCCCAAGATATAGAAATGAGCTGGTATATATAGAAAATAAGAGTGCCATGTGTCAACACATGAAGCAAAGTTGAAAACTTATCTTTGCAGATGCCAATCGATTGGAAGCATAAGAAATCGATTGGTTATAGATATTTCATGGAAATCGATTATAAGTAAAGGACAGTCGATTGGTATATGCCACATAATGAATTCAGGTCGATAGGATAGCAATCGATTGGGAAAGATGGCAATCGATTGGAAACCAAAATTTACCAAATGAAGGGTAAGGGTTATATAATTATAACTAGGAAGTCTTAATTAGTAATATACACTCCAAAAATACAGAGGCTTCCAAACTTCTCATCATGCTCTTGATCTTCAAGAACTCAGCTCCAGAACTTCAAATGTGTGTATATAAGAGTGTGTGTGTGTGTGTGTGTGTATGTGTGTATGTATGTGTTTATAGAGAGTTTGGATCATGAAATGAAAGCCATGCAAGCATGGATGTGTGCATGAATGTGTATAAACTTTTAAGGATCTCTCTCTCTTAAACTCTCTATAAAACAGAGGTTTGGTATTTATAGTGTTTTGAGACCCTAGGTGCAAAATAGTCATTATACTTATTTTTAGCTTGAGCGATTGCATTTCTCGAGCGCTCCCATCTCGAGCGCTTTGGCGCCTCGAGCGCTCGGGGCTCCTGCTGCATATATCCTTCTATTGTTTTAAGAGTTCAAAGGTTAAGGAATAATCATGCATAATAACTATCATCAAATCTCATTCGTAAACAATCGTAACTTACCTAAACAAATCCAGGAATAAGGGATACATTCATATATACAGATAAATACAGGTAAATGGGCCAGTATTACAAGAACAAGGCTGTATTATACGTGTATAGTCAACAGGTGGCCTAAATCGTCTTCTAAGTTAATAGGATTATTCATTTCATTAAATTCAAGAGCTCTAGAGTTTGGTAAATCCTGAACGTTCTCTTCTAGTGATCAGTTAAAATGAAGAAGATTGAGAATTACGATGAGTGAAAATGTTTTTCAAAAAGTAAGAGTGACTTTATAAAACCCTCAAGAAAAAAGAATGGCTCAAAAGCTCACTTGGGTTCTTAGTCTCCATTACAGTCTCTTAAGACACCTAAGCTATGCTTAGTAATCCATTTTAGCGAAGTACAAGGTTGTCACAACGTGCTCAAAGTTGTTTAAAGATTAAAAAGCGTAAAACATACTATAACTAAGATAGTAAAGAAACTACCATAATGGATCACATACTAATAACATATAGAAAATAACACCAATGCATCATAATTGAATACATTAACTATTAGAGAAAAATAAAAACGATTTTATTATATTTTAAAAAAAAATTTATTTTAATTAATTTATATATTTTTAAAAATTTTACAATTTTACTTTATTCAGTTACATGTTGCTATGTAGATATATTAACATTAAAGCATAGAAAAAAGATATGAGGCATGCAATGACTGGCTCCCCCCCAACTAAAACTAAGCATTGTCCTCAATGTTCTAAACTGAGCACATGGACAAATAAATTAAAGCGAGAGAAGGAAGGATGTTACCTCGAGGTGTTAATATCCAATGTATTTGATTTTATTTTTTTTCTTCAAGTTACCTACAAAATCATTACTAGAAACAAGGAAAAATAGAGAATATCATACAACTACTCAGTAAATAAGTTCGGTTAATCAAGATTTTTATCATAGAGTATTAACCGAAATTTTTCCCAATAAAATAATTTAGCAGTGAGAAGAATGTAGGGATCCTCATAAAAATATAACTCCCCCTAACTAATGTCAGGTTCCAGGTTAGAGGAGACGATGCAAAACCTATGGCTTCCAAACTTGCTGGGGACAAGTATAAGAGGTATACCACACTTTATAGGAATTATACTCAAGAAATGATCTTTGGTGTTGATATTTCCTATGACAACCTCTATTATTTTAATACCAAAAATAGGCGAAGGCCATGGTTCAATAAAAAGGGCATGATCTAAGTGATGTTCTAATGAAGCTTCATTACCCTCCTTTATCCTAGAACAGAATCTATGAAGATATGATCATAAGAATTGGATTTCAGTTCTACCTACATAATTTTGGACAAGACTCTGATAAACCGATCTATTTGGGCCTCTATGTCGTTATCACCCAAGAAGATTAAGCAGTCAAGAAAATTACTAACGACTTATAGAAGGTGCAGATTATCTAATGTGTGCAGGATATTGTCCAAGTCCTCTCTCAAAGAATTTTGAAATTTAAAATTTTGGAAAGTGCATGTATTAGAATCCTTACCATCCTCTTCCACAACACATTATTTTTGTTCAATATTGGGGTATACATGACTTTCAAGTTTGGGATGAGAACTTTGATTGATAGTGAGGATATGTGATGGGCAACTTGGTGACACCACTTCTTCGGCCGAAAGAGGTGAGGGTTCATGAATATCACATAAATCTAAACTAGATTTAGATTTTTCAATTATTTCCTCCATAGGATCACTATCAAAGGTAGGGGTATAGTCAATAGAGGACTCTTCCTTTCCTTATTGCGTGCAATCCTCTAAACTCTCATTATCTTTTAAAACCTCATTCTCATCCTTGTAACTCTCCTCACTATATATGTCATTTATTGAGTTGCTCTGGACAAAGAGATTGTGCAACTTTATCCAGACAGTGATTCAGTTGATATTTGGGGATGTATATTGAGGAGAAGATGGTTCTACAAGTTCATGCTCAATGGTTTGGTTTTGGAGTTTAGACATCATTACACACTTGTCATTATCCTCCAATTCCATTCCATTTTCAGTGTCTTGAAATTCGGGCTGTAGTGTTGAAGAACTGATTTAGTCTTCTATAGTTCGGCTCGTAAGTCTTGTTCATACATAGTTTTTAATTTATTAATTGCACTATCTAGCCTTTTCATTTCACTAAGCAGTAATTCTAACATACCAGTATCCTCAACTTGGTTATTCTCTTCATTATAACTATACAAAATTTTGCCACATTGTTGTTGATGATAGTCCCATTCCCATTGTATCTGTGTGCAAGACTCCCCAGAAGGAAAGTCTTGGCGCATTTGGTAATCGTGGGAACTACTACTATATCCTACACTATTATTTTGGTTATATTTTACCATTGCGATTGATGGAACTCTCCATATGGAGGTTCTTGATATGTTTGATAACATGGGGGACTAATGCTATTGTTTCCCCATTGTGGGGCTCGATAGCACTCTGGATGATAACACACGTCATAGGTGGGTGCTTGTTAACTTGGGGGATAACTATTTTGATCACCTAATGTGTACCTATTTATGGTGTTTGTGTTTTATTTAGGATGATATGGATACGACATGTTACCCAAAATTTTTAAAACAATTGAAATTTTATTCTTTATTTGTTTAATTTTTTTTTTGTGAGAGAAAAAGTCCAAATATTTATTTATTTATTTATTTTTAGCAAAAAATGAAAAATGGAAATAACTTTGTAAAATCCTAACCTAGTTGCCTTCCTCGGCAATGGCGCCAAAAACTTGACACGACTAAAAAGTTGTTCGCTCTTGTGCAACATCCAAGTGTAGCTTATCGTGCAAGTGATACTAGATAAGTCCAAGTCGAACCCACAGGGAAGGAATAGGGAGAATGTCTACTAAGTTACGACCTAGAGAAGGAAAAATGTGAATATAGGAGTGGAGGTTCTAATGAATCATAATTAATTAAATTAAGCTAAATAATAAACTAAAGCATACAGAAATATGACAAAGAAATAAATAAATTAAAGGTGTTGGAAACACGTGAATCTATATTGATCCTAACCATCTACTATGCATACTCATTAACGTTCTATGGAGTTCATTCCCTTTCAGCATTCCATATTTTTCTAAAGAGAAAGAATCAATAGCCCTTACATGACCGGGACTATATCATCACAAATAAATTAAAATACTTAGAAGACAATTTAAAACAATGGTTGAGACTCACACCCTCAATGGTGTTAGCATTCAAGGTGGTTTGCAAAAGTCATTAAAAAAAATAGCATTAAGGCTTAAGTTCTAAAAACTGTTGTGACAAACTGAACTTACTGGAACAATTTGATGACAGATTTCTAAGATAGAAAGTCTTGGAATACTTAAAAGAAACATATCAGGATTTAACAAGTTTGATCGATCGATACATTTTTGATCGGTCGAACTGCGTATCTTTCAATCAATCGACATAGCTTCGATCGCTTGACTATTCTCTGATTTGATCGATCGAACACAAGTTTTCTATATAATACATGGCAGAGGCTGGGAATCAATGTTTCATTACTTATTCCCAACTTCTAAACTACGAAAACATAATAAAACTAATGCAGAGATAGCAACCTAGAGCAATCATAACATACAAACTAATAAACAATTCAATAAAAATAAAGGAAAAGAAAAACCTAGAAAAAGTTTAAAATTAACTTGAGTTTAACAATGGAAAAGAGAAAGAAGAACATCAAACTAACCTAATCTACTCCTAAACTAACCCTGAAACTACCATAAAATTGCTATTTTTTGTGTTTTAGAGCGTCTTCTCGCGTCTGCTTTCATAACAACTTATTTATAGGGTTCTTGCAGACTATACGCAACTTTTGTGAAAAATTAACCTTTGATCGATCAAAATTTTTCTATCGATTGAAGCTTCAATCGATTGAACTTCTCTACTTTTCATAGCTCTGCGCACCGATGGGAGAATGGTCATATCTTTTCACTCAGACCTTGGATTAACCTCTGATTTGTAGACATGTGACCATAACTCATAGATCTACATTTTGTCTTTCTTGGGAAATCTTCTAAATCTAAGGTCTTTAATGTCAAAAATGGCATTTTCTTAGATGCTTCTGCTGTTCTTTCCACCAGAATAACTTTTTATGCAAGTACTGCTTTCTATGACCTATGAAATACTGTAAAAACACATGTTCGAGTCTCAACATCATAAAAAACACTCAATCATTGATATGCATCTAAATCTAGGGACTTGGGGATAAAAGTATGCATAAAAGACCAAGTTATGCGCAATAAATATGTAGTTTTCACCTCTAATCAGTGGTCACCCTTTAACACGTCTGATTGATCCTATCTGTAGGAAGTTCACGTTGTTGGGTTTGTGCCCTCAAACCATTACTTTATGTATGAGACATTGACATTTTAATATATGGATATCAACTTTACATTTCATTGTGTATGTTTCTTTTATGAGATAATTGTTAATCCTTAAGGATCATAGTAAGCAATTCGTGTGTTTATGAGATACATACAAGTGAGATACGAATTACTATCCGTTGATACTTAGAACTTGTCACAGTGGATGATGAGACTGGATACACGTACCCCATCAGGTTTACACTGTAGCATGATTAACTACCATTGGATGGAGTGATGAATCTCAATCACTGGAGTATGACTCTTAGTTAATATACTAATGCTTATAGTGCATTGACGAACCTGAGCTTTCTTATTGACACTCAGGACTGTCAACAGTTGATAGGAACTCATAACTTGGATATGGTGTATGTTCTCAATCTTGAGACAATTATGAACACATACTATGGATATGACTGCTTTGACTTATCAATCAGTGAGGTCTATAAAAGAACAACACCTGGGTATCTTGGGTATTTCATGTTCACAGGGTTATGAACATATATTGTCAAGATAAAATCTACCCTCTGTTAAAGAGTAAGCAGTCCCTTGAGAATGTCACCAAGTTGATTACTGAGAACTACAGTCTTGTTGATAAGTGATTATCAACATGTTTGGCAATCATGATAGGTGAATGGGACTCAAGGAATACAAGAACTAATCATGATTCAGGTTGACAATAACAGTTATCCGACTACCTGAATAAGATTATCTAATGATAAAAGGATATTAGTACACTAAACAAGTCTAATTATCGCTTCAGATTTGTTCTTTTACATTGGAGTTCGGTTATCATTTTATAGTGGAGTAAAAGTTAACTGACCAGTTGGTTAGTTTGCTGATCAAAGAGTTTGGTCATGGGAATTGACAACTGGTCTGAGCCAACAGTAAAGAGTCTAGGAGGTCCCACTTGTAGCTTTGCTAGGATGCTTGGAATGCCACATGAGGATCTAGTCAAGACATATTCGATCGATCGAAGGAGTCTCGATCGATTGAAGTCAAGGTAGGTTTGATCAATCGAAAGTGGTTCGATCGATCGACAATTCGATCGATCAAAGCCACTTTGATCGCTTGAACGTTAGGTCAGTTCTGGGAATCTATAAATAGGGCAGCTGCGTCCAAAAAAGATAGTTTATCATATTTATAAACCAGAAGCTGCAAAAACTATTGTAGGATTCCCAAACCTACTCCATCCTCTCTATTAGGTTTCCCACCAACCCTAGTCTCTCCGGGAGCATCCGTAGGAGTCATAAGAGTGAAGACCATCTAGTGGAGGCTTCTGGAAGTCAAAGATTTCAGAATTGGGTTCAAGACACTAAGGTATAATTCTTGTCCCCTCTTATACGCATCTAGAGAGTTAACGAGTAGTAGATCTGGGCTACTAATTCAATGTTTTGAAATTTAATCTTTCCGCTGAGCGTTTAAAAATATTTTAAACCTATTTTTCCTTCACACATCTAGTAACTAATGAGTAGCGTACCCTCCGTATAGAATGATCACCCCTAGCAAAGTGACACAAAGTGCACTACTCATCTTACATTGAACTGTTAATGGAAGATCGTGGGAGTTATAAATAAGTCCCTCTCCCACTTGGTTTGATAATTAAAGGTTTTGCTTTTGAAAAATTATTTCTACTCATTGCCCAAAGACATCCAATGTCTATTAATGAGTTAAAATAGTTTTTGATTTTTATTTTAGAAATCTGATTTTTGCATGCATGTAGTAACAACATTTAGAATGCCAATCACAAACAAGCATTTAAAAATGAAAAACTAAAATGAAATATAGACATTCAGAATAGCCTTAATCTGCCATGTCTCTATCTTCATAGATCCATCTTCTTGGTTGCTCGCCTCTAACTCCATCTTCATAGATTTTGTTATTCTATTACATTGGTCCTATGTTTCTTTTGAAGCTTACAATTTATCTAGAAAAAAAAATAACAATAAATATAAAAAAGGCTAGGGAAACCGATGCGACTTTCCTTTTCGTAGGAATGAAGTCGTAGCTCCCTTTACACATGCCTTTTAAAACCAAACCAAAAATTAAATACACCAATCACAAATTACAATAAAATTTGAAAAACATAGGTGCCATGCGAGATAGGGGACTAACTTGCTGCAGAAAGGATTAGTTGCACAAACAACCATACATATAACAAAATATATGTAACTACTATAACTCTTACTTGACTTGCATAGTCCATGAACTCTTCATGGAAACAATTAGAACATAAAAAAAAAATAGCATCTTAAGGTCTCTGTCACACTTTGATCGATCGAAGCAACTTCAATCGGTCGAACGTTCGTTCGATTGAACCGAGTTTAATCGACTGAACTTAAGATTTCACAGATTGATTTAAATTTTATCAGAATGTTATAAAAAAATTTCAAATAAAGAAATTTTCAAAAACTTTTAAACTATGAAAATCACACGGACAGAGAAATAGTTTTGATCGATCGAACTAAGATCAATTGATCAAAAATAACAGTTTTCAATCGATCGAAACAAGTTCGATTGCTTGAACCAGAATAGTGTCGATCGATCGAAACACTTTCAATCGATCGGACATAGGACGTTTCAATCGATCGAAATACTTTCAATCGATCGAAACTGCCATGCATCCTATGCAATTATATATTTGTTTTCTACTACGAAACTGCTGTGGAAATAGATTTATGACAATGCAGTTTAAAAAAAAGTCCTAAAACCAGCATGCAAATCAAAACTAATGTTCCAAAACACATCTATAGATCCAAACGAGCCTGACTCTATTATTAATTTGATGGATTTAGGTTTCAAAAAACTTTAAATCATGCACAGCGGAAAAAAAGTTTACAAAACATATTGGTAGCCTTAATCTACTACTCATCAACTCTATAAATGCCTACATAAGATGGATAAGAATTCTACCTTAGTGTCTTGAACCCAATTCTGAATATGTCTTCTTCCAGTAGCCTCCTCTAGATAGTCTTTAGCCTTATATCTCCAGTGAACACTCCCGGAATGACTAGGGTTGGTGGGAACCCTGATAGAAAGGATATAGAAGGTTTGGAAAACCTTAAATAGTTTCTATAGCTTTGTATTGTAAAAATGACGATTAAGCAATACTGTGTGCAGTTGCCCTATTTATAGATTTCCAAATGGATGTTAAGCTTTCGATCGATTGAAATCCTTTCGATCGATCGAACCTTCAATTGATCAAAGCTTTGTCGATCGATCTAACTAAGCCAGACTTCAATTAGTTAGATTGATCGAACTTAGTTCAATTGATCGAAACTCCAATCCTCAAATGCCTTCAAAACATTCTAGCAGAGCTAAGAGCGGGACCTCCTAGGTTCTTTATTGTTGGCTCAGACCAGCTATTAATTTCCATGATCAAACTCTTTGATCAGCAAATTAACTAACTGATCAATTAAAGTTTACTCTACTATAAAATGATAACTACACTTCAATGCAAAAGAACAAATCTGAAGTGATAACTAGACTTTTATGGTATACTAATGTCCCTCTACTGTCAGCATTTATAATCATATTCAGGTAGTCAGATAACTGTTACTGCTAACTTGAATGATGATTACATCTTTAATTCCTTGAGTCCTACTCACCTCCCATGATTATCAACCATGTTAATAACTACTTATCAACAAGACTGCAGTTCTCAGTACTCAATATTATGACATTCTCAAGGGAATGCTTACTCTTTATCAGAGGGTAGATTCGATCATGACAATATATGTTCACAACCCTATGAACATGTCATACCCAAGATACCCAAGTATTGATCTTGCAAGACCTCACTGATTGGTAGGTCAAAGCAGTCACATCTGTAGTCTGTGTCCATAATCATCTCAAGATTGATAACACATACCTTATATAAGTTGTGAGTTCCTATCGATTATTGACAATTTTATATATCAATAGGAATCTCATGGTCTATCAATGCACTATAAGCACTAGCATATTAACTAAGAGTAACTCTCTAGTGATTGAGATTCATCACTCCATCCAATGGTAGCTAGTTAATAATGCTACAGTGTATACCTGATGAGATACCTAGTCTCATCATCAACTGTGATAAGTTCTAAGTATCAAAGAATAATAATTCATATCCCTCTTGTATGTATCTCATACATACTTGAATTACCTACTATGATACTTATGGATTACATCAATCTTCTCATGAAATATATATAAAGAAATATAAATATGATACCCATATATAAAATGCCAAATGTCAAATACATAAAGACTAGGGTTTGAGGGCACAATCCCAACAAAGGATAAATCATTTATGCTGACAGAGGTGAGGTTGCTGATCCCGTATTCTATCGATAGTGTATTCGGATGAGAGCTTGAGAGTGGTTGGAGGAGTACCTATGGCATCTTATGCATGTTGAGGGATTACTATGCCCGTATAGGATTCATATGGGGGCTAAGCATTGTGCTCGTACTGTAGAGCTTATTTATATAGAGATCAGTTTGATGATATTCGACGATGAGGACTTTAACACTTTCGAGCCTACACAGGCACCACCAGCATCATGGCCTTTAGTTCCAGCACTCGTACTAGCTCCAACTGTAGAGCCAGAGCCAGAGCCAGAGGCCTAGATCCAACCAGACATATCAGTTCCTCCGTATAAGGAGCCCATTGCATAATTAACTACATTAGCTGAGGAAGATGCTCAGGAGGATGCAGACCCTAAGGATAATGATGACAAGGGTCCTAAGGAGCCAAAGATAGAGCCTGAGGAGGATTATTGGGACCCTATGGAGACGAGCATGGAGAGGGTGATGATAGAGGTGAGGATGAGCATGAGGATGATCCTAGAGATGAGCCCGAGGATGAGGAGGATCAGGAGGGATCACGACGATTAAGAGGGAGAGCCGGAGTAGGACCCTAATGAGGATGGGGTGATAAGGTTATTGGAGAGGCTGATTCGATGAACGATGACGACAGTGTTCGGGATGAGGTAATTCAGGTACCTCAGGCCTTTGCTGCAGGACCCGTTCCACCGTAGCATGTTGTAGATGGAGGTTGGATACCGGCAGACAAGAAAGAGCCAGATGTTCAGCCAGAGGATGACCCAATCTTTGAGATGGTGGATCAGTTTGATTTGTAGCTTGACTGGGTGCCACCAAAGGAGATTGATGTTCCAACTGATGAGCTGCCTCCATTTGAGTAAGATGATGAGGACTTTTGGGATCGAATCCCTAGGATCTAGATCTTTTGTTTCTGTTGCTTAGGGTATGTAGCCCACTTTCTTTTGTGTACATGTTGCATGTATTTTTGTATGGTAGTGGTATATATGTAGATGCGATGTAAATACCCTTACCATATGTAATGCCTTGTATTTTTTTAGTAATTATTTATATAAAGAGATTCTATACTTTTCCCTTGTCCATACTTGAAATTTCACTTTCAATTGATCAAAGCTCTTTCGAGCGATCGAACATTCTATAGTTTAACCGATCGAACATTCTTCAATCTATCGACCCTACCAACCTGAATTTATGATGTGGTCCTCACTTCAATCAATCAAAACCTTTTCAATCAATCAAACCTGACTGATCTGCTCTCGAGCGATCGAATGACCATCGATCAATCAAACCTGTAATTATCAGAAATCTAGGTTACACTCAAACAATGCCACCTGCACCCCTTCTTTCCCTATATATACATTGTGATCGTGTGTTTTTAGAGAACTAGGGAGTTAAAGAGAGTTGTATGTGCTTATGTTTTGATATACATACACAATTATATATACACACATATCAATATATTATATATATACACACAGTTAGAGAGAGAGACGTAAGATAGACGAAAGAGAAGAAGAGGAAGAGAATCAGAGAGACAGAAAGAGAGAGACAGAGATGGAGAGCGAAAAGAGAAAGTCATTGAAGCTTAAAGCTCAAGCTTGACGTTGCCAAATGCATCCTTAGCACTCTGAGTTTTTACTCACTTGGTTTCTTTATTATAATGTTTAGAAGCTTTTGGTGATGTCTAGATTTAGTAAACACGTCCCTAAGTCATTTATATATTATTGTTTACGAACCAGCTGGAGAAGACGACTCTCAAGTGATTGAACTGGGTTTAATCGATTGAAGGTTCAACCGATCGAAGCGACTTCGATCGCTCGAACCATACTTTTCTCAATCGATCAAAATGAGATCAATCTTTGTAGAACATGAATTGTTTTCTTAATTCATTATATATAGGGTTCGGTTGTTCGATTATCATTTCGTACTTCTATTACACAACTTTGGGTTGATCAGGGAAAATGTGACAACATATATAAGCATGATTAAGAATAATAGATTAACGTGATGACGTTAGATACTATGCGGTTCATGTACGAGTTTGGTATTTGTTCATTTTTACTCAGAATAGTCAAGCCATAAAGGGACTGTCATGTAATCGTTAGCAGTACGAACGTTAAGTAGGTTTGATAAGTTTTGGAAAGAGAATGGGAACGTATACTGCTTGATCATAAGTACGCGGTGGACAGACCAATGTGTCCATGACTTGCGGTAAACCTTGATCATAAGTATGCGGTAGACACATATAGTATCTACGACATGCAGTGAACCTTGATCATAAGTACGCGGTGGACAGACGAATGTGTCCATGACTTACGGTGAACCTTGATCATAAGTACGCGGTAGATAGAAATGTGTGTCTTTGAGTTTCGATTATACAGTATCTATAACATGCGGTGAACCTTGATCATAATACGTGGTGACCAGACGAATGTGTCCATGACTTCCGGTGAACCTTGATCATAAGTACACAGTAGATCTGACAATAGGTTGTGGGAATAGAATTGATGTATCAATGCTTGAAGCGTTAAATCCCTGACATACGGTGGACTGTGTATATTTTCTTAAAAGCGGGGGATAGACTGACGTATTATCTAAAACTTGTGGTGTAGGCGGTAGATGACCTCTACGACTTGCGATGTTACACGGTAGAAGATATCTATGACTTGAGGTGACGTGGTAGATAGAGCATTGGTGTATCTAGGAGTTTTACAGTCAAGTCTATTCCAAGAGTCAGTAGTGTGCTGAGTTTGCTATTAACAAGACGATGAACCAACGATGCTGAAATACAGAGAAAGATACTATTGTAACACTATATCTTAGACACTTCAATAACTTGTTATTATGTTATATCATTGATACCCTATGAGTTTCTATTCACTCAGCTCTCAGTAAGCTGACGGTCGTTATTGCCTGGACATTCCCCGTTCAGACTACCTTATTTTTAACAATGCAGGAAATGATGCGTACGACGATGGCTACTACTACTACACTATTTGAGCCAATTTGTAACGGTTTTTTACCGTTACAAATAATTTTAGTAACGTTTTTTTCCATCACAAATTGCCCATGGGAAATATTAGTAACGAATTTAGTAACGATTATAAACCATTTCTAATTTATTGTTTGTAATGGTTAAAGCTGTTACTAAATATAATAGTAACACTCTTTTGATTCCACTTTTAACCGTTAGTAATGGGGTTTGCAACGATTATAACTGTTACTAATGTTTAGATAAACCATTACTAATTGCAATAGTAACACTATTTTGATCCCACTTTTGACTGTTAGTAATGGAATTTACAACGATTATAACCGTTACAAATGTTTCTACAATTAAAATTAATAATTAATTTATATGCTCCCCAATTTTTTATTTTTTTATTTTTTATTTTATTTTTTTTGCACCTAATAAACAAACACAATATTCCATACAAAACACATAATTAACATGTTCAATCTATATAAACACAACAAAAACAATCCATATTAACTCAAAATATTTCATCTTACAAATCTATGCCTATACCCAAGTTTTTAGTTTTAACTACATTACATCTTATACATGAAATTAACTCAAAAGAAAGATAAATACACATCTCTTTGTCCATACCCAAGTTCATTAACACAACTTTTTACAATTGCTATAATATCTTCCTTCTTCACTAGTCTTGAAATTGTCGACATTGAACGTCTAGTCACACAAAATCTGTAAAAAAAAAAATAAAATTTGACAATATAACTGATACGCCCTAAATTGGCTCTACCCAAAGACCGAGCGGTTCAACTCAGCAGCCGATCCCTGTCCCGGTCAAATCATGCACAATTCCATGGAGAAGCATCAGCCCGAACGGTCTGGCCATCCCGAGTGGTACATCAATAGGCCCCGACCAATAGGTCGGCAGTGCAATACGGGTTCGATCTGTACAGGCACAGTCCAACCAGGCCACGGGACACGTCCCAGAATATTCCAGGCAATTTTCTACTCATGTTAGAAGATTAATGGAAAGTGCCCATTGTTTCCTTATCCAATTAGGAAACCCCCACAATTAATGCCAATCAATCCTTATACAATTAGGAAACACACTTGATTTGTGTCAATCACATCCTAATTGGATTGTATTTCCTTATCCTTGTACGAGTAGGTCTCTTTCATCTATAAAAGATACCACTCACCCCCACTGGAGGGGATCCCCATAAAAAATCTCACCAAGAGAAATGCATTACATTGTCTAGCCACTCTCTCGAGAAATCTTAAGCGTCACCCTGCATGGTCGACCCTTGGTAGTTCCAGTCACCATTATTGGATCACCAAGGTCCCTGCAGCAGTTTTATTTCATATAGTGGAAGTGCACAGACACACACGTGGACGTAGGTTCCTTCATTAACAGGGCCGAACCACATACACAAAATTGGTCTCTCTCTCTCTCTCTCTCCTTTAACTACTTTAATTTACCCTTTCCAAATTTTGGCATCATCAGCTTGGCACCGTCTGTGGGAATCAACAAGTTTCTCATCAACAAATCTCTTCACTGATCGTCATGCCACTGAAGAAGGGTAAGAAGGCTGTGCAGTGGGCTGGACGGGCTATCCTGTCGGCCCCGGCTGTCCTAAAACTGCAACAGATCACCGTAACCCTCACACAACTCTTAAAGATCCAGCGTCAAACCCAACAGTAGATTAAAGCCCTATTCGCCCAACAAAGCAACCCTCTAGTGGCCGGGAAACCGCCCGGGAACGTTGCATATGGTCGAGAACTGAACTTGACCAGACAACGTGCCCGAGCGAACCCGTCCTGTGTTGAGAGTGCCATAGGCATCGGTGATAAGCATGCTGCCCGAGAGGAGAGGTAAGAGCATATAGCCCGGTAATCAGTCCAGGGTCACTCGGTCAAGAGCTGAGGTTGCGTTGGGCATACGATCAGCTAGAGTCAAAGCCGAGTCCGATCCCAGAGGATAGCACACAGCCATGAAGAAGAAGCCTCTTCCATAAACCTGTCCAACCCCCTGGATACCGATCGAGAAGGAGTGGTGGCCCGTATCAAGCACTTACAAAAATAGATTGATGGAGTGGCCAAAGAGCTAGGCCAAAAAGCTACTCAGGACCATGTCAATACTGAGACAGAGTCACCATTCTCTAGCCTAATCACGAGGTTTGTTATCCCACAAAAGTTCAAGCAACCTCACCTAGATTCTTATAACGGCTCGGGAAACCCAATTGACCACATCCGAACCTACAAGGCTTAGATGGCCCTGGCCACCAAAGCCGACGAACTGAACTGCCAGGCTTTCCTCAGAACTTTGAAAGGCCCAGCCACCCAATGGTTCTACTCCTTGAAGCCCCAATCGTTCCGTGGTTTTAAGCAACTCAGCAAGCAGTTCATCGACCAGTTCATTGGTATGCATAAATGGCCAAAGCCTGACATGCAACTACTGATAGTCAGACAAAGGAATGATAAGACCCTCAAGGAATTCACCGACCGGTTTAATCAAGAGAAGCTCGGAATCTATGATCTGGATCAAATCGCCACTATTATAGCCTTCTGCTCAGGAGTTCAGAACACTAAGTGTGCCACGTCGTTTCACAGAAATCGACCGGTAACCTTGGTTGAACTCGCAGAGAGTGTTAGAAAATACATTGACACAGAAGAGTTTATAAAGACCAAAGACCTTGGGCAACAAAGCTACGAGCATTCTAGAAGTAAGCGGAAGCGAGATCAACCCGAGAGGAGCAACGCAAAGAAGCCCGATGGTTCTGACAGTTCTTTCAGTTCACAACGGTTCAGGTCTGGCTGCCTAAACCCGACCTCCAGTTCATAGTGGTCTGAGTCCAACAGCCCCAACCTGACCTCCAGTTCACAGTGGTCTGAGTCCGGCAACCCCGACCCGACCTCCATTTAACAGCGGTCTGAGTTCGGCAGCCTTGACCCAACCTCTAGTTCGCATCGATCTGAGTCCGGTAGCCCCGACCCGACCTCCAGTTTGTAGCACTCAGGATCTAGTGATCCCGACCTTGCCTATAGCTTAGAATAATCAAGAGCCCGATGATCCTCACCTAACCTCCTATCTTCATCAGTCTAGATGAGCTCGACGATAGTGGTACTTGCTCGATCATCGCATGAGGCTCCACAAATTATTAGAGAGCTCTTGCAAAGACCTCGGGGTCACATCCGAGGCACTAAAAAGACCTCGGGTTCAACCCCGAGGCAACCAAAGACCACTGTTACGCAGTTGGCAAAAGACCTCGGGATGACACCCGAGGAATAAAAGACCTCAGGACCACACCAGAGGCACAAAAGACCTCGGGGTCACATCCGAGGCACTAAAAAGACCTCGGGCTCAACCCCGAGGCAACCAAAGACCACTGTTACGCAGTTGGCAAAAGACCTCGGGATGACACCCGAGGAATAAAAGACCTCAGGACCACACTAGAGGCACAAAAGACCTCGAGATCACATCCGAGGCACCGGCTTCGCTTAGGTCCATAACAGACGATGGGGGAAAATCCCCGTAGGTGGCTGATGATGGAAAGCTTCAAAAGACCCTACAAACACTCATGTTCCAGGTCGGTTACCTATAGTCATAGCCTCTATAGACCCCTGTCTTAACAAAAGCTTGGGGGTCAGGAAGGTACAATGAGCTAAACATGCAATCACACCGAGTATTTACAGCCTTTGTGGTAAACTAAGTTAAACTCTTAGACAACCCGGGTACCTACAATACTCAGAGGCAATAACTCCACTTAGGTCCAAACCGGCGATAGAGGTGACTAAGACCTCTTAGGTTGGCCCACGATTGAGGAGCAAAAAAATTCCTAAAGCAACATACTTTAGGTCGGCTCTGCCGACATGGTCAAGCTCTTCTCCCTATAGTCTTGACGAAGGCTGGCTGGGCGGAAGACGACCATCCTGGGAGCTAACATAAAAGGACCCTAAAGCAATACGCTTTAGGTCGGCTTTTTCAACATGGTCAAATTCTTTTGCCCACAACCTTGACGAAGGTTTACGAGTAGAAAATAACCATCTTGGGAGCTAACTGCAAATAAAGACTCCGGATTAGGCTAAGTCTTAACTCTTGGCCAATTCTCGAGCCCTTAAAGACTCCAACTTAGCCAGTTCCCGAGAACTCACGAGACTTAGAAGGTCCAAGGCAGCTTCCCTGAGCACTCATACAGTGGCTAGTGACATCAAACAAATTTCTAAACTTGCCCCGATATGGCATCAAGCCAACCATGGAAATGGGGGGCAGCTGATACCCCCTAAATTGGCTCTACCCTAAGACCGAGCGGTTCAACTCAGCAATCGGTCCCTATCCCTGTCAAATAATGTACAATTCCATGGACAAGTGTCAGCCTGAGCAGTACATCAATAAGCCCCGACCAACAAGTCGGGAGTGCAATTTGGGTTCAGTCAGTACAGGCACAGTCCAACTAGGCCGCGGGACATGCCCCAGAATATTCTAGGCAATTTCCTACTCATGTTAGAAGACTAATGAAAAGTGCCCATTGTTTCCTAATCCAATTAGAAAACCCCCACAATTAATGTCAATCAATCCTTATATAATTAGGAAAGACACTTGATTTGTGTTAATCACATCCTAATTGGATTGTATTTCCTTATCCTTGTACGAGTAGGTCTCTTCAATCTATAAAAGGACCACTCACCCCCACTAGAGGGGACCCCCATAAAAAATCTCATCAAGAGAAATATATTACATTGTCTAGCCACTCTCCCGGGAAATCTTAAGCGTCACCCTGCACGGCCGACCCTTGGTAGTTCCAGTCACCATTGTTGGATCACCAAGGTCCCTGCAGCAGTTTTATTTCACAAAGTGGAAGTGTACAGACACACACATGGATGTAGGTTTCTTCATTAATAGGGCCGAACCCATACAAAAAATTGGTCTCTCTCTCTCTCTCTCTCTCCTTTAACTGCTTTAATTTACCCTTACCAAATTTTGGCATCATCAATTACTAAAATAGAATATTAAAAATAAATATCAAATAGGCAATACTTAAATTAAAATTAATATGTAAAGACTTGAAAGTAAGAGTTTAAGGGATAGAGGCCAATACATAGCCTCAAAGAGATAAGAGAAGATGTTTTTTTTTTGGTTACTAAGTAAGAGAAGAGATTAGTACTTAGTAGACATGATAATCAACATTAGGAAACATAATAAACATGAATTAAGCAAAAGAAGGGTTGAATGGCTCTTACACAGCCAAATAACAATAAAATAGGATTAGTAACAAAATTCCAAAATTGTTGCATCATGAGAGATTATTCAATCGCCTTAGCAAATGAATTCAATAAATCAAACCAAAGTCACAGTGATTTTGATAATTCCAACCAAAAATTATTTTGACAAATCAAACCAAAAATCACAGTGATATTTCAAGATGTTTAGAAGACAAACTGGTAAACATAATCTACATTTGTACCAAAGACTAGCTCTGGAGTAATGGCATCATATTAGTTACAATGACATTGACAAATAGAATCAAAGTTGTGTCACATATCCTTGTATATTTTTGTTCTTTAAGTATCAAGATTTACTAATACATATTATGATAAGTTAGCCATGTATTTTGAAAAATCCTTGTATTAAATTCCCCAGCTATATTGCATAAGTACGAAGTCACATTATGTGATCTACATATCTAATTGTTTAGTTGGTTTCTCTTATTTCCCACCAACACATTTAATGCTCCTACTCGGATAGGAATTTAATTAGAGAAGAAAACAAAAGTGAATAATAAATCACACGAGAAGTAGAAAAAATTTCAAAGCTTTGTATTGAACGTTTTTTGAAAAACACAATAATGAATCAAATTTTCTTTTACCGACTAATCTTCCACTCAAATCAAAGCAAAGTAACAAAAGTTTCTTCTACTTTCCCTCACTGGACCCATTAACCAAATGGAGCCTAAATGCTCAACTAGTGCAAGATCCTTGAATAATTACCAAAATGAAATTGGAAAACTAGATAGATTTGATTCACAACAAATTGACTTTATTCAAAAGTGCTTCCATCTAGCAAACAAAGTGATACTAGAGCTTTTATGACTAATCAAAACAATTTCTAAAGACCACATGATTTTTTTTTCATACTACAATGATAGTTGAGATAAAAGTGGTTATAACACAATAACAAGACATGTAACATAAAGTAGTTTATTGTCAAAAAAGTAAACTCATTACTAGTTTACTACAAGTGGGAATTGAATAGTATCTAGTTACAACCAAGCTCTTGGTGTCAATTTATCGAATCAGATCAGAGGTGCCACCCAAATAATCATCCACTACAAAAATAAACTTCTTTACATATCAATCGATTGAGTAAGTCATTCTTTGGTAATCTACCACTACAGATTTCAGCAGGACCTAAGATTTTGTCAGTTTTCCCTTTGTAAATCATTCTTTGAACTTGCTACGTCAAAAATGGTACACGGTAAAACCCAGTTAGTAATCAATATACACTTAAAATTTTAAATACGAGATATCCTACACTCTAGCTACAGTAGGAGAAGTCATCTAACCAATTCGGTTGTATAAAAAGAAACCTCATAAAACAGGAGAACCATGCATCCTTGATGTCTAGCCAGCATCAAACCTTGGGAAAGACCTATCTGTACCTCAATTACCACGTGTTTGGGAACCATTTGGGATATAAAGCTTAGGAAGTATAGCATTACTCATAATTTTTATATAGTGGTTCAAAGAAGGTAGTCTTATATTGCCAACAACCTTCTCATCATCTACCTAACAATATTTTCTAAAAGGTTAAGAGACAAAAAGTTAGGAATGAAGAACCTCAACAATTATATAAGCTTAGTTAAGCTCGTTCATTATTCATTCATCAGAAAGCTAGCATAATCTTGGATACAACAACAATAATTCAAGTCAAAAAAGTAACTTCAAAGCAATAATCATTTAGACAAATAATTCAAACCAAATAAAGTAAGCTCCATAGAACAATAATTAATAATTCACCATCAACTTCAAATCCAAACAATTACTACATTAAGCATTTCCTCATGTGAACCAATGAGATATTTATATGTTAGACATACAGATATATATATATAATACATTAACATCATAGTTTGTACACCTTCAAAGGTCCAAATCAAGCAGCTCTGATTGTTTGTGGCAGGTATGTGCATGTACGCTAGGATCAAATCTATATGAATAACACTTCATTGACAACAAAACATGTAAAATAATGAAATTTCTCATAAAATATACTGACCCCTTCTAATTTAATCAACAAGAGGGTTGACATCAATGGATGGATTTCTCAAAGAAATCTTCCCTGCAAGTAATGGATCTTGGTACAATAGCCTAGACAAACACTATATAAGCCTGAAAATATTCAATCTAAATAAAAGTTAAAGAAAATCAAAAGCTGAAAAATAAAATTACCAAGTCAATAAAACTTATCTACAAACTTACTTGAGAAATAGAAGAGAGAGAGAGAGAGAGTGAGAGAGAGAGAGAGACCATGGGAGAGACTAAACCCACCTCAACCAAGCCCTAGTTGAATAATTAAAAATTTGGGCTGGAAATCCCCAAAATAGAGGTGGTTGGGGAAGGGAGGGAGAGCTGAAGGATGGTGGCAGACGGAGGGGCATTAGGAAATGGGGAGGGGGCTCAGCACAGGCTAATGGAAGGGGAGCGAGGAAGGGGACGTCGGTCGCTGGTGTTGGTTTGGTGAGGGGTCGAAAGAGGTAGAAGGGTAGGTGGTTTGCCAAAAGTCGGCAGTACTGTAGCGTCGGTAGTGATAGAGTCAGCCAGTAGCGGCAGAGAAGAGAAGGGAAGCGAGAAAGGGATGAGGTCTGAGAGAGTGGGGACAGGAGGTGTGTCAAAACTTAGGGAAGAAAAAAGAAAAAATAGCAGTCAAATTTTTGTTCTAAAAGTTTAAAATAGTCAAATTTTGTAACAGTTTTAAGGAGTGATTAAGGGTATGTTTGATACCCCAATTATGTAATAAAAATTTTTAACACTTCTTTTATTTTAGTGCATTTGATAATGTACTATTTAATTGAAAAAATATCCAGAAAATCACTAAAATCTTTAGGTGAAAATTTTCTATTGAATTTAATCACTGAATGCAGTCTATTCTAGTGTTTGAAATACTGTTTTAAGTAGTGCAAGCTCAATTTCTTAAAATTTTCAGTACTTAAAATTCAGCACTTAATTTTCATTTTTACCAAAAGGACCCTAACATTGTCACTTTTTATTTTGGGTAAATTACACTTTACTCTCTTATAGTTTTGGAGAAATGTCATTTTGGTCCCTGTAATTTCAATTTTTTCATTTTGGTCCTTCCAATTTCAGTTTAGGTTCAATTTAGTCCTTTTATCAAAATTTTCTATAATTTTTAACAAAACCTGGTCATATGATGCACACGTGATGTATCATTAGGGGCATAATGCTAAATTTACGTAGAAAAACTAAAATTTACACACCTGTATTGAACCTAAACCTGTCAAAATTTGTAATAAAATTTAATGAATATAATGGTCTAAATTGAACCAATACTGAAACTGTAAGGACCAAAATGACCAAATTGAAATTATCGGGAACAAAGTGACATTATACACAAACTACAAGGGTTTAAAGTGTAATTTACCCTTTTATTTTTCATTGTCTAAGCGGTGACAAATAAAATTGTCATGATTTTGAACCATAACAAATTTAGGCATGGTTTTGGTCGATGATAAACAATGCAAAAATAAAGGGGGAGATAATTCGGCCAATTTGGTGTAGTGAAATAGCGGCGCGCTAGTGGGCGACGGTGGTAGACTGGTGGATGATGGAAGTGGGTTGGTAGACGACGGCAGTGGGCTGGTGCACGATGGTAGTGGTTGTCGCCTCCTCTCTCTCTCTCTCTCTCTCATGCACGACAGCAGTGGTTGTCGCCTCCTCTCTCTCTCTCTCTCTCTCTCTCTCCATGAAGTGGGCGTGATCTGCATTTGGTAGGTGAAATACATGAATTTTTTATTATATTATTTTTAACTTCATGTCCAAAAATGGATATATAAACAAAATAAGCCCCAATGGAATAGCATTTTTCAAATGTACAATTCAGTGGAGAGAAGAGAGAAAGAGATAGGACCGAATTTAGGAAACTAGTAAATGTTTATGAGGAAATTAAAAATGTTGGGAGGGAAATTTTGTGAGAAATATTTGGGGCAAGATTTGTGAAGAGTTTATTTACAAACTTGCCACTGTACTTTTATTTATGTTTTGGCCATAAAATAAGTCCTCATTTATTATACTAATTTTTAATTAAGGCATTATTTGTAACGGATAAAATCGTTAGAAATTTTTTTATAACTGTTACAAAAATAAAAAAACAAATGGAAAGAAAATTAGTAATGATTTCCTTGATTTGTAACAGTTTTAATCATTACTACTTTTGGTAATGGATAAAACCGTTACAAATCATAAACCTTGTCCATTACAAATCTTCCCAAATGGTGTAGTGTACCAGGAAGGGGATTATGCAGAGGGTGGCCCCACTGATGCAGGTTATGTCAGAGAAGGCTATTACACTGACGACTACCTTTATGCAAGCTGAAGATCTGAAGATAGTTATATTTAGTTTTAATTCAATTGAACTTATAGTTAACAGGTACTTGGGCATATGTTGTCTCCAGGCCTGTTGTGATCTTGATGACCACTCTGATGTTTGTAATAGATACAACTGTTGTATTATAATCAGCTTGTTTATGTTGTTGTTCTTATTCTATAGTAGACTAGTTCAGTGTAGTGTGGACAAATAGTGTTATTCACCCGCCATTCCCTATGGACCCAAAAAAGAAATTTATTTTTCTCTATTTTTGCTGTTACTGGGTGTGACAGGTTTTTTGGAATCCGAGCACTAGATTGTGATACTTTCATTCACTAACGTTTTCACACCATCTGGTCCTAGTATTTGAAGATTCCCTGAGATAAGATATGAGTTTAAGATAAGTTCGTCCGTCTGATGATAGATAGTTGTCTTTGCAGGTTAGCATGGTCCAGAGTTCAAAAAGTTTTTGACTGATACATATGAAGGACACGTGATTCATGGGGATACCATTGAGCCAACTGATCCGAAGTTTTATCATGACCCCATACACTATACAACTAGTTGATAACTAAAGGAGGATATGAGGAAGGCTCTTTATGAGACCGGGAAGACTAACCCTACAGAGATGCGTATGGATGCTTATCATTCAGCGAGGATTGGTAGGGATATTTACTAGGGGATTTGACGTTTGATCCAGAGTAAGCTGGAGATGGATGCTATAGAGCTTCGAGCTATTCTTGGGGGACCTATTGAGGCAGCACTAGTAGTAGTACCACCCTCACCGGTAATCGAGGTACCCATTCAAGAGCCACAGGACCAGCCTAAGGAGCCAGAGTCACCAGAGGCCGAGCAAATAGTAGATGCTGACCCAAAAGAGGATCCCGTCGAGGACATCGAGCCTTCGAGGATGACGAGGAGCTAGAGGAGGACCCAGAGTTAGGTGATGAGGATTTTATTATTAGGTTTGTTCCCTCAAACTATAACTTTATGTATGAGACATTGACATTTTAATATATGGATATTAGCTTTACATTTCATTGTGTATGTTCCTTTCATGAGATGATTGTTAATCCTTAAGTATCATAGTAAGTAATTCGTGTGTGTATGAGATATATACAAGTGTGATACGAATTACTATTCTTTGATGCTTAGAACTTGTCACAGTGGATGATGAGACCAGATATCTCATCAGGTTTACACTATAGCATGATTAACTACCATTGGATGGAGTGATTAATCTCAATCACTAGAGTGTAACTCTTAGCTGGTGCTTATAGTGCATTGACGGACCTGAGTTTTCCTATAGACACTCAAGGCTATCAACAGTCGATAGGAACTCATAACTTGTATAAGGTACGTGTTCTCAATCTTGAGATGATTATGAACACGGATTGTGGATATAGCTGGTTTGACTTACCAATCAGTGAGGTCTATAACAGATCAACACCTGGGTATCTTGGGTATATTATGTTCATAGGGTTGTGAACATATATTGTCAAGATATAATCTACCTTCTGTTATAGAGTAAGCCCTCCCTTGAGAATGTCACCAAGTTGATTACTGAGAACTGCAGTCTTGTTGATAAGTATTTATCAACATGTTTGGTAATTATGAGTGGTGAATGGGAGTTAAGGAATATAAGAAGTAATCATGATTTTAGGTTGACAGTAACCGTTTATCTAACTACCTGAATATGATTACGAATGCTGACGGTAGAGGGACATTAGTACACCATACAAGTCTAATTATCGCTACGGATTTGTTCTTTTACGTTGGAGTTTAGTTATCATTTTATAGTGGAGTAAACGCTAACTGATCAGTTGGTTAGTTTGCTAATCAAAGAGTTTGGTCGTGGGAATTAAAAACTGGTCTGAGGCAACAATAAAGTACCTAGGAGGTCCCACTCTTAGCTCCGCTAGGATGCTTGGAAAGGCATATGAGGTTGATGTCAAGACAGGTTTGATCGATGGTAGTTGTCTCGAATGATTGAAGTCTTAGCGGGTTCGATCGCTCGAAGATGGTTCGATCGATCGAAGGTTCGATCGATCGAAGCCAGTTCGATCACTTGAACATTAGGTCGGTTCTGGGAATCTATAAATAGGGTAGCTGCGTCCAAAAAAAAGGGTTCGTCATTTTAATACACCAAAAGCTGCAGAAACTATTTTATGAGCTCCTAAACCTTCTCTTCCTCTCTGTTAGAGATCCTACCATCTCTAGCCTCTCTGGGAACCATTCATAGGAGACATAAGGGTAAAGACTACCTAGTGGAGGTTGCTGCATCTCCAAGGAAGAAGAATATCAGAATTGGGTTCAAGACCTAAGATATAATTCTTGTTCCCTCTTCTGTACGCATCTATAGAGTTGATGGGTAGTAGATTTTGGGCTACCAATAAGTTTTTTGAAACTTTAATCTTTCCGCTGCACGTTTAAAATTATTTTAAACCTATTTTTCCTACAATTATGGCCGGAGGGGATGACATAGTAGGAGATGAGGGTATAGAGGATGTTACAGGTGAGCTAGAGGAGATTTTTGTACCTGGGATACCTGTTATACCAGCTTTACCAGCAGGGCCT
The DNA here is from genome assembly GCA_033977485.1 of Hydrangea macrophylla. Taxonomy (NCBI): domain Eukaryota; kingdom Viridiplantae; phylum Streptophyta; class Magnoliopsida; order Cornales; family Hydrangeaceae; genus Hydrangea; species Hydrangea macrophylla. The sequence continues at coordinate 1,292,716 of CM066990.1, read as the reverse complement.
ATTATGCATATGGCAGCCATGACTGATATGGTAGTAGGATGGATAGCTGAGGTGGTTGCACAGCTAGCTGGATTTGTTATGGGAGAGGCTGTTATAGTAGGATCTCTTGACATAGCCGATGGATTCGCTGCAGTAGCTGTCGATGTCGCTAACCAGGCGATAGCATATGTGATGGAGGACGCTATTGCAAAGATATTGAAGATTGGGAATATAGGAGTGGTAGTTGGAGATCTTGTCACACCAGTTGAGGATGATCCACTCGAGGAGATGGATATCGATTCAGAGGAGGAGGCACCACTAGCAGGATCGGATACTGATAACTTTTGAGTGAGGGTTTGGGGAGGATTAGATTTTTGTCAATTTTATCAGGACATGTTGTCCACATGATTTTTGAGAGCTTGGGAGAGAATTATTTGACCAAGGCTTTGTATAGATGTTATCAATAGTGGTAGTATTGTTAGTAGCTGACCTTCGCACTGTATTTGCTTATGCCCTACGTGGTATATAATACAATTACTATATACTCCATGGTAAATCTTTTGATATATATATGAACAGTACTTTTGATATTTGATTGTATGGTTGAGCGGTTATATTCTGATTTGTAGAACTGTTAGTTCTTGTTGCCAATCGCTCTATCTTGTTTTGTTTCCCCGATAAGACTATCAGCTAATCAATAGGTCTTTGTAGGTGTGCTTCACACGATATCATCATGGATAGTCCAAGGAATCAAGCACGATTCGGAGCCCCTATTCTAGAAGGCATGGATCCAACAGGCCTTTTTGAAGCCTTTATACAGAGAATGGAACATGTGGAGATACTTATAACCACTCGACTCACTAGAGACCTATTGTACCACTGCCACCGAGTGATAAGTTACTGGCACATTTTTGTGGATTACGTCCTGAAAAGTTTGATGGGTATACAGAACTATGCCAAGTCAAGCAGTGGATAAGGGAGATGGAATTGATCTTTGAAGCACTAGATCGGAGTGAACAGGAGAAACGTTGCCTTGCTACATTTCAGTTCACCTACGTTGCTATAAATTGGTGGGAAGAAGAAAGAGCTATGATAGGAGGCGAAGCTACACGAAGAATGTCGTGAGGATATTCAGAGAAAGAATCTGGAAAAGTACTTCCTAGAGGATGAGAGAGACCAACCAGAGAAGATCTTTCTTAGTCTGGTTCAAGGAGGATGGACGATGTAGGAATACACAACATAGTTTGATCGTCTATCCCAATTTTCTCAACATATGATAGATACTTCATAGAAGATGGTGAAGAGATTTCACCAAGGATTGAACCCCTACCTCAGACATATGATGGTTGGTTATTTGAATCAATTGTTTGAGGGGATTGTTAGATTCACTGCAAGATTGGAAAAGGGACGCTTATCCTGCACAGCGACCATAGATGAATCAACCTCAGTCATCAAGAAACTTTCAACAGAGGAATTTCCACAACCAACCACCAAGAAATGCCCAAGGGTGGAGACCCCAAGGAAATATTTAAGGCAAGAACCTAGGATGGAACCAGGAAGCCTCAGTCGAACTATCCTCGACCCCAGCAATATCAATAGCAAGGACTGCAACCTCAGGCACTGCTTACTGCCCCACCACCGAGTGACGGAGGATGTTTCAACTATGGGAATTTGGGGCACATTACGAGGAATTGCATTATTCCTAAGACCCACTACCATAGCGATCAGTTCTACCGCAACTGCAATAAGTCTGGACACGTGAGTAGGGATTGCCATGCAACACGAGGAGGATACTATAGGGCACCAGTTCAAGGAATTTAGGGACCCCCAGATCAGACTAGAATGAATGCCATAATCCCAATAGAAGTAGGCTTTAATGCTTATGAGCAGCAATAGTCCGGTTATAGCTTTATTCGATACTGGAGCTACGTGTTCATTTATTACTATTAAGATTATGCGTCAGTTAGGTTTAGAACCCCAGACACTTAAGCCAACACTTAATGATGTGTCACCATTGGGAGTGACTGTTAAGTTGGATAAAGTATGTAAAGATTGCCCATTGACCTTGGGAGATAGGAATCTTTCGGTAGACTTGGTAGTCTATCGATGTCATAGTTTGACATTATCCTAGGGATGGACTAGTTGGCTAAGTATGATGCTAATTTGGACTGCCCTACCAGGACGATTGTATTTCCAATACCGGGACGTCCGACAATTAGATTTCAGTGTCAGCTGACGAGTGATATGTTCTTGACAACTGGTTTAGCTATAATAGGGAGTGCGAGTACGGAACTAATGATAGATCAGATTCCTACCATACCGGACTTTCAGGATCTATTCCAAGATACTAAAGGACTTCCACCGATGCGAGAGATAGACTTTTGTGTGGAACTAGTACCTGGAATATTGCCGATATCTAAGACTGCATATTCGATGGCGTCAACTGAGATGTTGGAACTGTCGCGCCCGCCCCAAAGAATGGGGGGCGGTCCCCTCGTGGGTCGCGGCCGTTTTAAAAGGAAATGAAATAAAATAGGGTAAAAGGCTCAAAGCAGCGAACCAAGGCGCGAAAGGAAATGTGTGAAAGTACGTACAAGTGGGAGTAGGGCCAGGTAAGAGTTCAGAGTCGCCACCTAATGTTATCGGGAGTTAGGATCCCTGCAAAGACGATTAGAGTAATCATCTTTGACTTTTGATAAAACAGTTTGAGAAGAGTGGGGCCCTTTTAAAAGTGTGACTCTTGATAGTCATGCAAAACCAGAGTTCTCAAAGTGGGTTCGGGGACTCGATTATGTCGAGGGAAGGTATTAGGCACCCTCGAACATCCGTGACACACGGTTGCCATTTTAGTGGTTTTCATAGTAATGGGGCGTAAGTAAGGAGTAGTATGATACATGTATAAGAAATTAAAATGTGAGCATCCGTGACACGCGGTTGCCGATTTACGTATCTCGACACGAGATCGTTTTGAAAGTATGTATTAGTTTGAAAGTATGTATACGTATCTCGACATGAGATAGTTTGAAAGTATAGTTATGGCCGCACCTAAGTATGGGTTGCATACGTATCTCGACTTGAGAATTCGGCCGTACATAGTTCTGTGCTGTGTATGGGCGTGAGTGTTTTGGTCGATCTAGACCGTGAGTGTGTAAAATAGTATTTTGAGTAAAGTCGGTGTAGATCGACCGTGCGACGGGTTTTTTGTATTTTTTTTTTTATGATTTTTTTTTTGTCTTTTTGTTTTATGTGCCGGAAGTAAGGGTCGGTGCCCATGAAGAGTGTGAAGACATACCTGTCTTACCTGTGCTGTTTGCAGATTCTAAGCAAAGTACCGGAAGTACGGGTCAGTGCCCATGAAGTTTGGGAAATGTGTACCGGAAGTATGGGTCGATGCCCAGTGCTTTGAAAAGGTGCCGGAAGTACGAGTCGGTGCCCATGAAGTTTGGGAAATGTGTACCGGAAGTATGGGTCGGTGCCCAGTGCTTTGAAAAGGTGCCGGAAGTACGGGTCGATGCCCATGAAGTTTGGAAAATGTGTACCGGAAGTATGGGTCGGTGCCCAGTGCTTTGAAAAGGTGCCGGAAGTACGGGTCGGTGCCCATGAAGTTTGGGAAATGTGTACCGGAAGTATGGGTCGGTGCCCAGTGCTTTGAAAAGGTGCCGGAAGTACGGGTCGGTGCCCATGAAGTTTGGGAAATGTGTACCGGAAGTATGGGTCGGTGCCCAGTGCTTTGAAAAGGTGCCAGAAGTACGGGTCGGTGCCTAGTGAAAAAAGAGTGTACCGGAAGTATGGGTCGGTGCCCGATGATGTAAAAAAGGTGATGTGAAAGTTTTACCGGAAGTACGAGTCGGTGCCCTTGTGTAAATTGAGAGAAGTATCATTTTTTGTGTTTCCTGATTTTATCAACGAAAATCTATAACAAGAGATAAAGTGCAGCCGGATGGGTCATTAGATCTCCTTCCGGCTGACGCAGGATATAAAGTCCAATCGGGTGGAGTTCGAGGCCTCCTTCCGATTGGCGCAAGATATAACAGTTGGATAAAGTTCAGCCAGGTGGGTCATTAGATCTCCTTCTGGCTGACGCAGCATATAAAGCCCAATCGGATGGAGTTCGAGGCCTCCTTCCGACTAGTGCAGGATATAGCAGTTTGATAAAGTTCAGTCGGGTGGGTCATTAGATCTCCGTCCAGCTGACGCAGGATATATACAGTCCAATCGGGTGGAGTTCGAGGCCTCCTTCTGACTGGCAAGAGAAGGCAGAATATCCGACCAGTGGATTTATAGGGAGACCACACCACTAAAGCATATAAAATAAAATAAAAGAAAAAGGCGGAATATCCGACTAGTGGATTTATAGGGAGCCCCAGACCACTAAGTGTAAGAGTTTGAGGGAGTTACCTGTGCAGAAGAGGCTATTGAAGCCGAATCGGTGTGTTGTTGAGAAAGAATGAAAGAATTCGGAGATTCGAAAGGATCGTCACCGAGAAACGTCGCAGAAATAAGCCGAGAAGGCCCGAAGTCATATTTCGACACGCAATCGACTTGAACGGACGTCATAGTCGGGTCCGGAAGGGTCGGAAGAGTCAGAAAAGCCATAAGACGGGCAAAAATGGAACTGGGCTGGGTTGAGCGGGACCTACGGGGGTTAGAACCGGCCAGGATAGCCTGAAATGGTCATATAAAATGCCAAACAGCCCTTAAGATTTAGATTCAGCCAATTCTGAGGTCACCGGTGCGTCCGGAACGGCCAAATTAGCTAGGAACAAGTGTCCGTTCGTTGAAATCTGGACCCGGAATAGAGAAAATTGGGAAAAACCATAAGTGGGGCCCAAGTGCCACGTCAGCAAGCCACGTGTCAGTCAAAGACACGTGGCGCCTTCTGGTTGGCTGGTCAAAGCTAACCAAGCATTGATTGGGCATGCTGACTGGGCGGTCAGCAGACACGTGGCAGTCTCTGAATGGCTGGTCAACGTACAGATGTGGCAGCCCATGCCACATGTCAACCTCTGATTGGTTGGTGGGTGCTGACATAGCAGTGACGTGGCAGTGACACGTGGCATCTATTGCCACGTGGCAGTCAATGATTGGTCAACCACCTCTGACCTGGCACTGATGTGGCAGACACGTGGCACTCTGTGACACGTGTCAGATGTTGATTGGATGGTCAATGATGACTCAGTAATGACGTGGCAGTACACGTGGTGGTTGACTGGACTGTTGACTCAGTCGTCGTTGCCACATGGCAGCTTTTGATTGGTTGGTCAATCGGTGAGTCAGCGCTGACTGTTGGCTGCGCGTGGGGAGGCGAAACGGAGCCTTGGTGGCGCGTGTAGCGCTTGCGGCGTTTCTGGTGTTGTTTGGAGGTTGGGCTTTCGGTGATGGTGTCGTCAGGGCTAGACGATGAGGATAGTGGTGGTGGATTTTGGCGGTTGTTGCCGGAAAGGCCGTCGGAGGAGTATTTATGGAGCGGCGGCGCATGGAGGCTTCTGGGGGCGCGTGGGCCTTCTGTGGTATAGATTTGGTGGTTCGGCCAACTAGGTTAGCTTCAGTTTGATGAGAGGAAGGCCGTGGAATGGGCGGTGAGAGAAAGAGAGGTGTTTAAGGCCCTGTTTGGCTGTTCTTTCTATTCTGGGCAGTGAGCTTAGGGTCTGTTTGGTTTGAGCTCAGATTCTGGGAGTTTTGTGGGGTTTTTTGAGTTGGGGTTGTGCAGGGGGTTGGGTAATGAGTTGGTGGCCATGGGTTTCTGGTGGTGGTGGTGGTAGTGATGGTGTGGTGGTGGTTGTAATGATGTGTTTGGTTGATGAACCAAACTAAACCAGGTGAAGGGGCTTTTTTGCTAAATCAAACAAGGCCTTAAAAATTGAGGGAGGCTGCCCCTCTCCTTTTGTACGCAGGCATGGCTTTCTATTTATAGAAAGATTTTTTGAAACCCTATATGGGTTATAATCCCATGTAGGTGAGACGCTGAGTGGTACGTTCCAACCTTCGATCGGGGCCGTCGATTGATTTCGAACTTCGATCTTTGACATTTTTCAAACCGGACATCCGATTCGGACGATTTGAAAAGATCTGGGCTCGGTTTAATGTCCTCTTCAAATCCGTGTGGTCGGATCGGAATTTGTTTGAAATCCGGAAATGCCTCCGTTTTCTTCAGACTATCGATGTCTGATCTGGGCCGTCTAAACTTCGACTGTCGATATCTTTTGATCCAACCGTTCGATCTTCATGATTCATGATGATTTGAATTTGTATTGACATTCTCTTTGAATCGGTACGGTTCGATTGAGAATCTCAGATTTAGAAATGACTGTTTTGCCCTTGTCTTTCCCAATTGAGTCTCAAAACTTCGATTGGACGCCGTTTCTTCTCTGATTATCCGATTGAACTGATTCAAGTGGCCGAACCTCTATTTTTTTTTGTATTTCAATCATTCATGTCTAGTCAGACTTTCAGTGTTTCTGGATTGACGATCGTGTCCCTTTTCCTTAATTTCGATGCACCGAAACTTCGATCGGAGCCCGATTCTCCGTCATTATCAAAAGTTGATGATTTGAAGTCCTATGGGTTGGAAATGATTCCTACTTTGCCCTGATGTAATCGAATTCAACCTTCGGTCGTCCCAAGCTTGATTTCGGTCTTGAATTTTGTGCCAAACTTCGATTCTGGTTGAAAACGTCGTCGATTATCGTAACCGGACGATCCTAGATTCTGGAACTTCTGATCGATGAGCTATAGGCTTTGTATTGACTTTGATTTGACCTCTGGGATCCCTGTTTGGATTTTGGAGCTCTTTTCTCGATTTGTGGGCCTGGTGGGCCCCCTGTGACAGTTATTTTTTTTTCGCAGGTCAAAATGGGGTGTCTACAGGAACTGAAGAAGCAAGTTCAAGATCTTAAAGATTTGGGATTTGTTCATCTTAGCACGTTACCGTGGGGAGCACCAGTTCTATTCGTGAAGAAGAATGAAGGGACTCTTCGACTCTGTATGGATTACAGGGAGTTATAAAAGGTAACAATCAAGAATAGATATCCACTACCTCAGATAGATGACCTATTCGATCAATTACAAGGATCAAAGAACTTTTCCAAGATTGATTTGCGTTCGGGATATCATCAACTATTAATTCGACCAGAGGAAGTGTTGAAGACTACGTTTATGATAAAGAGCCCATTTGTCTTTGCTTATGCTTATGCGATTTTGATCGTGATTGGTAGATCTGCTTAAAAGCAGAACTGCTTACTATGGTTTGGGTGTTTGGTTGATAGATTGTACAACTGATTATATTGTCAAAATAACTTATGAATGTGTTTGATTCCAAAAGAATAGAATGTGATTTTGAATGTACAAACGTCAATTGTGCCCTTAGGTTATAATTTGTATGTTAGTGGTAAATTTAGCATTACTAACTCTTAATTAACTATTAATTTCATAAATACTTTAATTAATAACTTAAACATACTACATTTTTATGTTTATATTGAGAAAATAAGGTTTTATAAATTAATTAAGGTTTTATACTTCATTCTTTTAAATTCACTATTTTTTGGAAACTCGCAAAGCGGTTGTGTATATTGTCACAGACTCACATGAAAGTTTAATTGGAAATGTTGGATTATTAGGACATGCATGTAATAAAGGAAAAAGTTAATGGGTAGCCATGTAATATCACACCCATATTTCACATAATAGTGTTTCACGTTTTTGGAAAAGCAGCCATTGGCTGCTTAAAGTGAACTGAGTTCTGCACTCCTTTAGAACCATGTTTAGAAATGTTAGTTTCTGAACCAAACACCCAAAAACCAAGTTTTTCTTTATAGAACTCAGATACGGGCTATGAAACGCAATAACAAACAGCCTCAAAGTACGGGCATTATGAGTTTCTAGTTATGCCTTTTGGACTGACAAATATGCCAACAGTATTTATGGATTTGATGAACAGAGTGTTCTGGCTATATCTGGATCGATTCATTATAATTTTCATTGACGACATCTTGATCTACTCAAAGATAGAAGAAGATCACAAGGAGCACTTACAGATCGCTTCACAGATGCTTCGAGATAACAAGTTGTATGCAAAGTTCAACAAGTGCGACTTTTGGCTACAACAGATCAAATTGTTGGGACATGTCATATCTCAAGATGGTATAAGTGGACTTATCCAAGATCGATGCAGTCTTAAGCTAGAACAAACTGACTAATGCGATAGAAATTATAATTTATCTTGGACTAGCAGGATATTATTGAAGATTTGTCGAAGGATTTTTCGAGATAGTAGGACCTTTGAAAATTTAACATGGAAAGAGACGAAGTACGAATGGACAAACAAGCATGGGTATGCACTTCAGGAGTTAAAGGAAAGACTGACTTCTACACCAGTACTCGCGATACCTATGAGTGGAAAAAGGTATGTGATCAACACTGATGCATCACACCATGGACTTGGTTGTTTACTTATGCTAGATGGGAACGTGATTGCATATGGATCAAGATAATTAAAGGTACATAAGAAGAAATATCCTACGCATGATCTGGAATTGGCAGCAATAGTGTTTGCATTGAAGATTTGGAGACACTATCTTCATGGAGAGAAGTTTGATCTGTTTTTCAATCATAAGAGCTTAAGGTATTTGTTCTCTCAGAAGGAGTTGAATATGCGACAACGAAGATGGATGGAGTTACTCAAAGATTATAATTTTTCATTGCAATACCATCCAGGTAAAGCAAATATCGTAGCAGATGCTTTGAGTCATAGACCTCGATTAGTGATTGCTGCATTATTAATTCGAAAATGGAAAGCATTGAAAGTTTTAGCCGAATTCGAGCCTCAGCTAGTGGAACCAATTGAAGGACTACATTTTGGATGTCTGATGGTACATCCAACTTTGATTAGTCGTATCATAGAAGCTCAACAAACAATGGAAGATCTAAAGTTATGGTACACCAAGATGTCAGCCAATGAACCAGAGGCCTGGAGTATTAGTACCGATGGAACCTTATGATGTAAATGTAGACTTTGTGTACCTGTTGAAGAAAATCTCTAGAAAGATATATTGGATAAAGTGCATAAGTCATGAATGACTATTCATCTTGGAGGTATGAAGATGTAAAGACTTGAAGAGGAATTTTTGGTGGAAAGGAATGAAGCGAGAAGTAGCTTAGTATGTAGCCCAATGTCTTACTTGTAAATAAGTAAAGGTAGAACATCAGAACCCACTTGGACTTTTATAGCCATTACTGATTCCCCAATGGAAATGGGAACGCATCACCATGGATTTCGTGTTAGGATTGTTGAAGTCTCAGCAAAACCACAATGCTATTTGGGTAATTGTGGATCGACTTACAAAGACGACACATTTTACTTCCTACATGATGATGTATCTAGTAGTATGTTTAAGCCAGATGTATCTACAACACGTAGTACGGATACACAGAGTGCCTATTTTTAACGTGTCAGGTCGAGATTCATGCTTTACTGCAGAGTTTTGGAAGAGTATCCAAATAGCGATAGGAACAACATTAAACTTGAGTTCAGTTTATCATCCATAGACTGTTGGACAGACATAATGAGCTAATCAAGTAATAGAAGACATGCTACATGTTTGCGTTATCGATTTTGAGAGTTCTTGGGAGACACACTTACCTTTGATCGAGTTCGCCTACAACAACAGTTACCATACAAGCACAGGGATGGCACCATTTGAAGCTTTATACGGAAGACCTTACCATTCGCCACTATGCTGGGCCAAAGTCGGAGATACTCAACTTCTTGGGCTAGAAATTGTACAAGAAACCAGTGAGAAGATTCAGATCGTGTGTGAGAAAATGAAGACAGCTCAGACCCGACACAAGAGTTATGCTAACAAGCAACGTAAAGACTAGGAATTCACCGTTGGTGATCATGTGCTGCTTAAAGTCTCACATGTTCGAGGGATTGATTGTTTTGGCCAGAAGAGAGGCAAGTTATCGCCGCAATTCATTGGACCATTCGAGATTCTAAAACGTGTTAGAAAGGTTGCTTATCGACTTGCGTTGCTGTCGAAGATGTTAGGAGTGCACAATGTGTTCCACATCAATATGCTGAGGAAGTGTGCCCACAAGCCAGTACATGAGATCAACTTCAAAGACATTGAAGTCAATAATAATGTTACGTTCATTAAAGGACCAGTTCGCATCCTAGATCGAGGAATCAAGAAGCTCGTAAATAAGGAAATCCCGTTGGTAAAGATTCAGTGGAAGCATCATGACCAAGGAGAAGCTTCGTAGGAGCTAGAGTCAGAGATGCGTGAGAAGTTTCCATTTTTGTTTTAACTCTGTATGCCTCTGATTTCGAGGACAAAATCTTTGAATGAGTGGTGGATGATGTAATACCCTGTATTTTTTAGCAATTATTTGTATAACAAGATTCTATACTTTTCCCTTGTCTATACTTGAAATTTCACTTTCAATCGATCGAAGCTCTTTCAAGCGATCGAACATTCCACAGTTCAAGTGATCGAACATTGTTCAATCAATCAAACCTGACCAATCTACTTTCAAGCGATCGAACGATCTTCGATCGATCAAACTTGTAATTATCAAAATTTCAGGTTTCACGCAAATAATGCCACCTGCACCCCTTCCTCCCCTATATATATTGCGTTTGTGTGTGTTAGTGTGTTTGGAGAACCAAGGAGTTAGAGAGAGTTGTGTGTGCTTATGTTTTGATATATATATATACATACTTATATATACACACATCCATATATTATATATATACACATAGTCAGAGAGAGAAAGACAAAAGACAAATGAAAGAGAAGAAGAGGATGAGAATTAGAGAGACAGAAAGAGAGAGATAGAGACACAAAGAGAGAAGAGGAAGCCATTGAAGCTTAAAGCTAACCTTGACGTTGCTAAACACACCCTTAGTACCCTAAGTGAGTTTTTACTCACTTGGTTTCTTAATTATAATGTTCACAAGCTTTTGGTGATGTTTAGATGTAGTAAACACATCCTTACGATGTTTATATATTGTTGTTTACGAATCTGCTGGTGAAGATGACTCTCAAGCGATTGAACTGAGTTCAATTGATCAAAGGTTCAACCGATCGAAGTGACTTTGATCACTCGAACCATACTTTTCTTAATCGATCAAAATGTTTTCAATCGATCGTACTTTGCAAAATATGAATTTTTTTCTTATTTCATTATATGTAGGGTTCAGTTGTTCGATAATCAATTCGAATTTCTATTATAAGACTTTGGGTTGAACAGGGAAAATATGACAACACAAAAAAGCATGATTAAGAGTAATAGAATAACATGATGACATTAGATACTATACGGTTCATGTAAGAGTTCCGTATCCGTTCATTTTTACTCAAAGTAGTCAAGCCACAAAGGGGTTGTCATGTAATTGTTAGCAATACGAACGTTAAGTAGATTTGATAAGTTCTGGGAAGAGAATGGGAACATACAGCTTGATCATAAGTACGCGGTGGATAGACGAATTTGTCCATGACTTGCGGTGAACCTTGATCAAAAGTATGCGGTAGACAGATGTAGTATCTGTTAGGAAACTGCGTTCCCAGAATCCGTTGACAGTGCGTATAAGTTGGTATAGCAAAAAATTTAGGTGAGAGCTACAATAATCCTACAAGGGCGGAAACTTGGGTTACCTTGAACTGCAAAAACGGATTGCTGTAGTAGACGAATCGAGAACACGGGCTCGATAATAGCTCACGATCTTCTACCGTATTCCTTTGCTGCCAGAATATCGAACTGAGTGTGGGCTCTTTCGAAATCCTTTATGTTTTCTGCTCTTCCCTCTTTACGTTCTATTTTCTAATCCCAGTTATAACACTCTCTTTGATTGCTGTGACGATTCAATCCCGATCACATTGATCCGACAAAGATGTGTTTGTCAGGAGTACTAAACGATCTCCGATTTACTTGAATTTTTTACAGTAGCTCCGTCTCGACGTCAGGAACGTCGTGTAAAAAATTCAGCAACTTTCGATCAGTATCGAGCAGTCCGAAGTTCTTTTAGTGAGCGTTGTCCGACGCTAGCGATCTTCACTCCTATGTCTCTTGAATGCTCATAGAGACTAGGGTTTGGTGGAAACCCTTCTAGAAGAAAGCTAGGAGATCAAGGGAAGCTTAGAATATGAAATCATGCAACCTGAGAGAAGAGCCAAGGCAACATATATATAGGCTACGATAGGGACCATAAGAAGTCAATAAGGAATAGGCTTCCTTATGGAATTAGGAAACCCTAATTCGAACTGAATCAGATTCCTATTTCCATAAATTATAATTCATACCACTAAAGAATTATAATTGCACTCCTATCCTTATCTCAAAAATATATTTCGAACTCCATGTTATTAAATGCTTATTATCTCCCCATCTTAAGATTACAGATATCCATTAATTAAATATAATTACTGACAATCATATTTAATTAATCTCTTAAAATTCCTTGAGATCCTCTGCTTAACTTATTTGATATGTCGGATACAAAATCCACCTGCAGGGTTTGACATAATCAAAACTCATAAGCTTTCTCAAGGGGATATCATCAATCCCAAAATTGAGACATGGATTCCATCATTAATTAATATCCACCATACAATTAATATTATCACCCAATCCAATGAGATATTGACCCATTTAAGGATCTCACCCTTTTAGGGATCAAAGTGTAAATATCAAATATACGTGTCTATAAACTAACTTAGGATTTAGAGCATAAGCACTCATAATAGCCATGAGCTATTAATTATCTTATAAGTCAGTATAAAGATAATTGCCCCAAGTCGGTCCTGTTTAATACACAAAGTGTGCCAGTATAGTGAGTTGAAGCTATACCGTTTTCTGCAGTCAAGACAAACCTACTACAACACCATGCTGCAGTCCTACCGATGGTGTGTCCAATCCCATCTAAGACTGTAAACAAAAATCTTACATTCTACAATATCTGGTGGTCTGATCTTCCGTGTGTAAGCCGAACTCTACACACCAAACCACCTAGTATGTAGAATGAGAGACACACATGCATAATATTAAATAAATAATATAATACAAACATTGCCCACACAGATTCTCATAAAAATGGAATAACTGATTTTATTAAAATAATAAATTAACTACATAAAGCATGGCCTTTAGTATACATCCCTAACAATCTCCCACTTAGACTCAAAGCCATGAAGTGACACACCTCGCTCCAACTAATGGCTCTACCTCCTAGGGTAAACATATATCCTGAGGTAGACTTTCTGGAATCCCTATCTGACATGAAATCAGAATCTATGTACCCAATGGGTACAAGACTGTCTGCTTGGTAAACTAACATATAGTCTCGAGTCCTTTTCAGGTACTTGAGAATATTTTTCACCGCAGTCCAATGTTCTTGCCCTAGATTAGACTGATATCTACTAACCATGCCAACAACGAAGCAGATGTCAGGTCTAGTACATAGCACAGCATACATTAGGCTTCCTACTGCCGAGGCTTAAGGAACTGCCTTCATCTTCTCTATCTCATCAGGTGTCTTAGGACACTGATCCTTAGATAGAGTAATTCCGTGTCTGAAGGGAAGGAATCCCTTCTTGGAATCTTGCATGCTAAACCTTGCAAGAATATTGTCAATATAAGTGCCTTGTGACAAGCCAACATCCTATTCTTGCGATCTCTCATAAGCTTGATCCCTAGGATGTGACCGGCTTCTCCCAAGTCCTTCATATCGAATTGGCTGGACAACCATACACTTACAGAAGATAATATCCCCACATCATTTCCGATTAGCAAGATATCATCCACATATAGTACTAAGAACACCACCACTCTTCCATCATGTTTCTTGTACACACAAGATTTATCCGCACATTGATCAAAAACCAAAAGACTTGATTACTTGATCAAAGCGGATATTCCAAGACCTAGATGCCTGCTTAAGTCCATAAATGGACTTCTTAAGCTTGCACAACATGTGTTCTTGGCCCTTTGCAATGAACCCGTCTAGTTGCATCATATAGATGCACTCGTCAAGATTCCCATTTAGAAATGTTGTCTTGACATCCATTTGCCAAATTTCATAATCGAAATGTGCAGCAATGGATAAGAGAATCCGGATAGACTTTAGCATTGCCACCGGCGAAAAAGTTTCCTCATAATCGATTCCTTCTTTTTGAGTGAACCCTTACGCAACAAGCCTTGCTTTAAAGGTTTCCACCTTACCGTCTGCTCCTCTCTTCTTCTTATAGATCCACTTACATCCAATGGGTTTTATTTCATTGGGTGGTTCTACAAGATCCCCGACTTGATTGGAGTACATGGACTCCATTTCAGACTTCATAGCCTTTTGCCAAAGATCTGCATCTTTATCTTGGAGTGCTTCATTGTAGTTACAGGGATCGATACATTGTTCATCAGGGACCCGGTCATAAGACTCTCCCAAGAACATATACCGGTCAGGTTGAATAATAACCCTCCCACTACGACGAGGCATAACCCATTTCTGTGTAACACTGATATTTCATTGTGAAGATTCTGAACTTAATACACCATTATCTACACGTTGTACTGGTTCAGGAACCTGCGTGTTAATGGTTGGTTCGGAATCTACACGAGTTTCGATAATCCTTCCACTACGATGTGGTAATGGAATATCGATAACTCTTTCTTGTGGTGTTTCTTCTCGTACCGTTGGTATCGAAGAAGTATGTCTCGGTGTCTCTCCTCTCATTTCCTCTAAAATAATACGACTTCTGGGCTTGTGGTCCATAATATAGTCCTCTTCTAAGAATGTGGCATTGGTGCTAACAATAACCTTCTGATCCTTAGGACTATAAAATAGACCACCTTTAGTTCCTCTTGGATACCCAACAAAGAAACATACTTCTATTCTCGATTCCAACTTTTCTGCGTTCCCTTTCAGCACATGTGTTGGACTACCCCAGATCCGAATATGCCGCAGACTAGGCTTTCGCCCAGTCCACAATTCCGTGGGAGTAGTAGGTACTGACTTAGATGGTACCAAGTTTAGAATGGATGCACCTGTCTCTAATGCGTGTCCCCAAAAGGAAATTGGTAAATTCGAGTAACTCATCATAGATCTTACCATATCCATGAGAGTCCTATTCCTTCTCTCTGCTACACCGTTCTGCTGAGGCATACGGGGTGCAGACAATTGGGATGTAATCCCTTACTCCAATAAGTATTCCCTAAACTCTCCCAAGAGGTACTCTCCACCACGATCAGAAAGTAGTGTCTTGATACATTTACCTAGACGCTTCTCCGTTTCAGCCTTGAAGTCTTTGAATTTCTCAAAGCATTCAGACTTACGCCGTATCAAATAAATGTACCCATACCTTGAGTAATCATCGATGAAAGTGACAAAGTACTCAAATCCCCCTCTTGCTTGGACAGTCATAGGACCACACAAATCAGAGTGAATCAGTTCCAATGGCTCTTTAGCTCTATAGCCCTTGGCCGAGAACGGCTTCTTGGTCATTTTACCTTCCAGGCAGGATTCACAGACTGGAAGTGCCTCCACTTCCAATGAGCATAATGGCCAATTTTGAACCAGTCTTTGAATCCTTTTCTAATTAATATTACCAAGGCATAAGTGCCAAAGATGCGTTTGGTTCATCCTCGAAGGTTCTTTTATCTGAAATGGCAAACTATTTGTGTTATTCAATTCATTAAGTTGCAGTATAGGAGAGATAGGATTTATAATATAAAGTTCATCCACCAATTGACCAGAACAAATTAAACGTTTATTTTCTTTAATAACTACTACTTTATTAAAATGAACTGAATATCCATTCTTTACTAAACTAGAAACTGAAACTAAATTCCTTCTATATTAGAAGGTACATAAAAGCAATTTCTTAATATTAAAATCCTATCTCTACCAAAACTAAGATGTAGATCTCCTACTGCAACTGCTGCTACTCTCGTAGCATTTCCCATATATAGATAAATCTCTCCATCACTGAGCTGCCTGGTTCCCTGGAACCCCTGCAAAGAATTGCATACATGATCAGTGGCTCCCGTATCTACACACCAGGTACCGGTAGATCGGACCGCTAAACACGATTCAACAACTAGTAAATGAGATTTACCCTGATTGTTCTGTCTGGCGAGATAAATTGGACATTGCTTCTTCCAGTGTCCTGGCTGCTTACAAACAAAACATTTGCATTTAGGCTTTCCCGGTTGTCCTCTTGGCCTTTGGATTGGCAGAGGACCCGCGGCCTTCTTTTGAGCCTTTTTCATTTTCTTCTTGCCTTTTGGCTTTGAAGCAGAACCTTTCTCAAACACAAGAGCACTCCCTGACTTTCTGTTGAGACCCTCAGCTACCTGGAGTTCTTTAAGCAGCTCCGCCTTACTGACTGCCGTTTGCTTTTAAAGTCCGTATTTTGTGGTACAATACGTATGTGTATGCGGATAAAAACAAAAAACTGATAAAGTGAGGTTGACGAAAATACGGCAATCAATAATTTGGCGCGACACTTAGTGAGAGCCGCGCGGCAGTCACGGAGTGCTACGACGGCAGTCACAGAGTGCCGCGGCGGCATCCACGGAATGCCGCAGATAACTTTTGACTGCCGCCCTGGGCAGCAGTCTGTCTAAATTCAGGAAGTACGTATTGTACCACCAAATGAGATGTTTACACCTGTATTTCACTCCGAATTCACTGAGAAAAGCTTGGTAATTTTGTTTATAAAAGAGGGAGGATCTTCCTTGAGGAAGCACATCAAGAAGAGAGAGAGTCATACAACACAATACAAGAAAGAGAGACATACAACACAATATACAAGAGATAACCACCACTACACTAACATATTTTTGAGAGAAAAAGAGAGAGTTTTTGGAGAGTTTGAAGAAGAGTTTGGAAGATCTTCAAAAGGAGAAAAACTTTGAGGATAGTTTGGAGGTGATCCTCTAACCATAAGTTGTCTATTTACATTCTTCCTTTTTGAATCTCTAATCTTCAAGCTATTTTTATTTTCTTTACTCCACTTCTTTTGTTGATCATTTTCCTTTCTTGAGACTCTTAGAGATTCTCAATATCTCTCTTGAAATTACTTGAACATGATCTCTTGAATCCCATGTAAGCTTGTGCTTCACATGAGAATCAAAGTTTGATCATCACTTTATTTTATAAGCAAATAGATGGATCCAAGTCCATACTCATGACTTGGGTCCTCTAAACTTGATGTTTCATGGAATCCTTTCTATATTCCTTTGAGACTTATGAGTATTAGTCATGACTTTAGTCTCCAATGACCATCAAATGGTAGGAGAAAGTGGTTTATTTTAAGTCCAACTTCATGCTTTAATAGTTTGGGTTAACAAATAAAAGTTGAACTTGACAAATAAAAACAGTGAGTTCACAAACTGTTTTCGATCAAAGATTTTTAGTTCGAAATCTAACCGTTGAAATCAAGTGAAACCAACAGGAAAATGTCAATAACACAATATTCTACCACTGTAATTTTTGTTTTAAGGTGGTTTCATGTCTAAAGTGGTTTGGTTGTGAGTTTTGTAAAGTCACTACAATCTGTCCAGAGTTTCAGCACAGTGACACTCTTTTGAAATAGCAAACCAATGCTTTAATAAATTGTTTGGGACCCAAAATAATTTTTTCTAAGTAGATTAATGTGTTAGGAAGTCACCCTAGAAAGAAAAAAGCATTTCTGATCTTTTTGCTATTTTTAAAAAATCAAACAATATCTCTAGACAGAGAGTTGTACATCTCTGAGTGATGTCTGGTGTTTGTCCTTTTCCCAGAGATCTAACCGTTGAAACTTTGATTTTCTTTTTGATTTGGAAACTAGACTCACAGAGGCATATTGTGTCCAAAATTCACTGACATCAAACCATGAGAAGCATGCTTGTTCTTTTTTTAAAGTTCTGGTCTACTCTTTG
Source organism: Hydrangea macrophylla (assembly GCA_033977485.1). Lineage (NCBI taxonomy): Eukaryota > Viridiplantae > Streptophyta > Magnoliopsida > Cornales > Hydrangeaceae > Hydrangea > Hydrangea macrophylla. Next base: position 1,274,818 of record CM066990.1, on the reverse strand, counting down.
CAGTTTTCAGAATTTTATGACACATTTGACCAACTTTGTAAATAATGGCCCAAATGATTCTCCTATGACTTAGGGCTTAAACCATATCTTAATAACGATTAATTAGGCTTAAATTCAGAGGCTAAGTGATCCAAATTAGTGAATAAATTCATGTTTTATCCTTGTTCATATTCATTCATGTACATTAATGCTTATAATTAGAACTAGTAATTGGATAAAGTTGGATTTCATGCTTGCTAGATCTAAGCTAGAGAATTAGGATTGATTGTTTGATATCATATTATTATACGAAGCATGTGGACTAACCTTTGTTTTGTAGCGCTATTAAGGTATGATTTCTAGGACTCCTCTTTAGTTTATTTTAATTTCTCGATTTTATTGATTTTTCAATCCCATGCGCGATACCTTAGAATTAGGAATTGCTTTACTTGTATATATGGATTAGAGACTCTTTTCCTAGGTTTTATCTATTTGCATGCATTTGCACGTTTAATATTCACGGCCGGATCCCGGGTAAGTTCTATAGTTCCCTATTTGCATATCATATTGCATGATACTTGAATTATGTGATTTTTGAATGATATTTTATTAATTGCAATTTTACACCCCTTTAGACATGCTTTTGTAATGTACATCTATACGTATGTATTAGTTGAGGGCACATTTAAATTAATAATTCGATTAAAATGATGTCGAGTAGAGGTCTATCGGAAGATAGGATGAGAGAGGGTGTTTTAGTCCGACGGGCTCCTTCCTCTCTCATTCCATAATCCCCGGACCTAGTTAATCTCTGGTTTTCAAAAGATCGGTTTGTTTTTAAATGGTTTCTTAATTTTCCTTTTAAAAATTAAGTGGCGACTCATTTGTTTTGAATTTGATTTTGAGAAAGTATTTTTAAAAGAAAAGATGTGGGTAAGAAAACCTGCGATATCCACACATACAGAGTCTGAAGACGAAGTCATCCCATATATATATATAAATACAATGTTAGCAAACATACAATAGCAAGAACTAGCATGTATGGGGCAGATAGGTGCTATTGTAGAACTAGCATCCCATATATATATAAATACAATGTTAATTTTTCCTACTTTGCTATGTCGGGGCATGACAGGTACTATTGTAGAACTATATCTTATGTCCTTTCATAAGCTTGTAATTACTTCATGTTTTCAGTACTTCGTTAGTTTCTACTCACTCAGCTTTCAGTAAGTTGACAGTTTTTTATGTCTGGTCATTCCCCGTCCAGCCTACCCTATCTTTGACCATGCATGTAATGGACCCTACAATTATGGCTACTATCTAGACTGCAATTCTGCAGAGGATGGTCCCACCGAGAATGGATATGCTTGGGAGGACTACTATGCTGATGACTATGTGTACACCAGCTAAAGAGTAGACTATCATGTAGTTCTATTCTTATTAGTAGACTTTAATTATTATTTTTTGTAACTGGGCAACGTGGCCCTAAGACTCTAGTATTTCTATTCGGAACTTTGATGTAATAGTTAGTAGTTTTATATTCTGATTGGTTTGGTTGTATTACTGTTCTCTCTATTTTATAGTTGATTACACTGTGTGGTGTGAACAATTCCATGACTTCACCAGTCATGACCTACGAACCCAAAAGGATTATTAGTTTCTCTATTTTGGCTATTCCGGGCATGACAGATACATCAAGTTTAGTCTAGAAAACTCACATCTTCTGAATTCTACCTGATTAAGCTAGAAGACGCTGAATTTCAACAAATCATAGCTCAATTCTCACTCTGGAGAAATTCATATACATTTTCGATAAACAGCGTGTCACCGATTAAAACGGTCACTAAAATTCGACGATTAAAATTGAAAAGAATGGTATAGAAATCATCATCTCACCTCCCTAACTCTGAATATGACTTCGGTTTGCGAATTGGACGAACGACAGCGGCAAAATGGCGTGAAATCGGTGACCGGAATGCTGTACCTCTCTCTCTATCTCTTTTTCCAGCTGTTTTCTTTTCTTTCTTCAAGCCAAGACACGTGCTATACATGCAGATGTGCCATGGCCCCATTTCTTCCCTTTCTTCCATTTACAACCCCAAAATTTCTAGATGTTATTTTGAAACCACAAATATTTCATTAACTACCAATTTTCTATGTGGGTGTTTGTCTAAGTTCCGAATGGGTCCCAAATGTGATCCCAAATTTTTTTTGAGTTACTATCGTACCTACTAATTATGAATCATGTACATTATTGCCCTTATAGGTCTATCCAAACTGGTACCAGAAGCAAACATGTACACTATATAATATGAAATCAACTTTAAACATATATTCATTTAATCACATAAATGCATCTAAATGCAAATTATATTAATCGGGACCTTACTAGATACACTTCAATATCTGTCCTACCTCATTGGGGACTTCCAACCGTATTACTCACTGAACACTTTTTCAGCGGTGAGTCCACAGCTCCACCTTAAACCATCATATATGCTAATTAGAGCACTTAATGCATATTAACATGTTAATTAACCATTTTTTCTGAGTAAGGGTGTTACAATAGCTCTTAATGAAAGGGGTATTTTTGGTACTATAAAGTGGCTAGGGACTTCTAACTACAATTGTTTTTAGAAGGATCTCCAGACATAAAATTCTCTATTTTATCATTTAAACTAAAAGTAGAGAATGAGAAACACTCATAGAGACAACTTTTGCTACACAATTCAAGAGATGTATCTATCTCTCTTCTGTGTCACTGTAAGGTGACCCCACAGGAGAGATATAGACAAATTTCTTGAGTTGTATCCCAAAAATTATCTTTGAATGTGTCCCAAATATTACCCGTAAACTAAACAATATATGTATACATGAAGCTAACCGAATGAGAAAAAAAAAAAAAAAAAAAACCTAAACGTGAGGGGTTTTGAACGATGACTCATTCTCTCATTTATTACATTGTACAAATATTTGTGTCATGTGAGATGTATAGACATAGAGAGAGTAATAACCATATATGACTAACTCGGCCAACTACTACTACTACTTTTTTACAATTTATTAATTTTTATTTTTCGAGATATGAGGATAAATCTTCTAGTTTATTTTTCGTAATTTCGAGATCAGTGCCTATTATCGTTTTATCATAATATGACTGTCGAATAGGGGGCAAATTCTAGACATGTGTACCGATCCCATAATATACGTACTAAGTAAATCAGGAAGACAAGCTAGTGGTAGGATCTGAATACACATCAAATTGAACATTGTCCATCTTAAAATCCATCCCTCTAATTAACTTACACGACCCTTTGAGAATTTTGAAAACCTGACCTCCCTCAAGAAGGCCAAATACCCTGCAAAATTTTGTGTATTTTATGCTGAAATTATATCGCAATTTGATATATATATATATATTCGTATTCTTCAATGTGACAACAACTACTACTCTCTTCTGGTGAACAGCTCATGCAAATCGAAATGAAATTGACCTCCTCATTCTTTTGGGGGATTTTATGATTGACTTCAAGCATCCAAACTTGATAGAATTTGTTTGGACTTTAACAGAAATTCATTAGAACTTTTACAGCATTTTAATTTTCATATACTCGGAAGGTTCAAACAAATTTATGTAAATTTAAACAAATTTTATGAAAGTCTAAACGCCTGAGATCAATCACTTTTTAACTGATTGGCGGTAGAATTTTCCAAGTCCCTTGTAGCATCATTTCAAACATTGATTTACTCATTAATGGAATACTCTATTCATACAGCACAACTTTGGTTGTACTCTGCAAAAGCTAGCTGTCTCTTTATCAACAGCCAATGACGTATATTTATCTTCAAACTACCAAGAAATAAATATTAAAAAGATAGTCAAAGTGGGGTTGCTACAGATTTTAAAATCTACACCAATCAATAATGAAAAAGCAAATTTATAAATTTTGGCAACACTGTTGTTGTACATTTACTACCACCATTTAATGTGATCTCCCATCATTTTTGTGTTTCCTCACCTACTTCTCTGTCACAGCCATTAAGTGACAGAAACCATACCCACAAGACTCTTTCTTTAGTATACGTGGGTCTCATCTCATTTTCTGCCGCGTGTCTTATTACATACTTTCTCTCTCTTTTTTTAGTCTTATATTTTATTTTGGGATGTCTCAAAATTAGTGTTCACTTTTCTAAATTAGTATATAATTTTTATACACTTTTCAAAAGAGTAGTTTTTTGGGCACATAAAAGTTACACAAAAAGAGTATACATAAACCACAATGTGTCTATCTCTCTCCTCTGTGGACTCCACTGTGTCAGTGGATCCCACAGTGTCAATGGACCCCACCAGGAGAGAGATAGACACAAAAAGTTTATGTATACTCTTTTTGTGTAACTCTTATGTGCCCAAAGAGCTACTCTTTCAAAACTGCTCTTCCTTAAAATCTACACCAAAATAAAACTAAACAGCTATTATAATGATTATGGGTAATTGTTGAAAGTAGGTGTAGATTTTTTTTGTCTCCTTAATAAATTGAGTTCCTAAATGTGGACTCGAAAAAAGGGACAGAGGGAGTACATTGATTTGATCATTCCCGTTAGGGATGTTCAAGAAAACTGAAAAACAGAAAATCGACCCAAAATAAATTGATCAAACACCAATTGGTCAATTTTTTAAAATAGTACATGATGATGCCAAAATTTGGGTTAAAACTAGAAGAATAATTTAAAGAGAGTGAGACAAGGAATTTGTATGTGGTTCAGTCCCGTTAACTAGGCAGCCTACGTCCACGGGTGCGTTGGAGCGCGTTCACTAACAGATCACTGGCGGCCTTTGATGAACCAACAAAGAGGGGAACACTACCAGAAAATCGACCGGGTATATGCGTATAAGTGATTTGTGCTATTCTAGTGAGATAAGAATGCCTTGCCCTTAATGGGGCTGAGTGACCATTTTTATAGATCCAAGAGGCCACTAGTACAAGGTAACTCACAGATAAGGAAACCTAATCTGGTTACAAGTAATCGACATAACTTACGGGAGTTTCCTAAAAGGTTTAGGAAATTGCCTGCATTAGTCTTCTGATTGAATTAGGGAACTGCCAACAACCTTGCAAATCAAATCACGGGGTAGGCCTGGGCCGCACCCACTGGGGGACAAGTCTGCCTCGTGACCCCGAGCTATGGGCCCAGACCGGACGATATTGATCGATCAGTACGGGATAGCTGAATTGCAAGCACCTTTTTCGAATGACTCGGTGTCTCCGTGTTGACGTGGCGTTTTGACTTTGATCAGATATTTTCTGACCTATCAGCTGCCCCCCATTTCCGAAGCTGACGTGATGCTAGATCAGATGAGGTTTAAAAATCTGCGCTATTTAGTAGACTGTCCAGGGAATTGCCCGGGTTGTTGCTCGGGAATGGACCTGCCTCCTTAGCCACCCGGGGGTTAGACCGAACGGTACTGTTGGGGACTCGGGGTCAGTGACCGGCACGTGTCAAGGAGTGACTGGTACGGTTAAGATCCAACGAGGCCGATGCTGGCGTAATCGAACAGTCGCGGGGTAACCAGACCATCATGTCACTCATTTAATGCATGCGTCTTTTGAATCGACGCTTAACATGCCCGAGGAGACAGCTTGCAGGTGGTTTTAGGCTGGAAAACTTCCTAGCCGTCGGATCTAATCTGATCTGGACAGTTCACACCTTATAAATAAGGGACACTTGGTCATTTCTTTTAATCCTGCTGACCTGAGATAGAGATTACCGAGCGGTTTGAGAGAAAAAGCTCCTGGTCAAGCTTCCCGAACTCTTTTCTGCGCTTTTTTTCTGTAAGTCTCCCTAGTTTCAATTCATGGCATTCTTCCTTCTCCTCTTTCTTTTTCTTTCCTGAGTGAAGCTGGAGAGGACGAATCCGTTAGGGCTTGTACGGCAGTGGGATTTATTCTTCCTTAGAATTTGCTTTTTCTTTAGGTCAGGCGGTACAGTTAGGCAATTGAACCGAGCGGGTTGTCCCAGGACAGTTTTGAATGAGTGCCACCTTTCCTTGAAAACTTTATACTCCTTGCCTTTTAGGCTTATAACCTTACCTCTTTTGTACCTCAGACTCGAAGTCTCTGACCCATACCTAGGTCGCCGCTTGCTTTTTCATTCCACCGTAGGGGTACCAGAGATGTGTCACTCCGATTTTGATTCTTCTTCCCAGTCGAAAGATGAAGAGTCACGGTCCGAGACCCCGGACACAAGTTTTGGATCCGCCCTCTACCACTTTGTCTGATCATCACAACGATGGCAAGATTCCGATCTGGGTATCGGACGATGAGTTTGACCAGGAGGCCTCGGTGGCCTCCGTTCCTCGAGGTTCTGGTGATGAGATACCGGAGGGCCCTGACCCCGAGGTCGAGTTCGCCTATGAGTTCACTCCTTCCGTCTTGCGCACGCGAGACCTTAGCCGAATTAGGGATAGGTACATCATTCCCGACTGTTGTACCTTGACCATGCAGGCTGGCGAGGCCTAACTCAATCACCTAGGCTTTGTCACTTTGTACGAGGACTCCCTCATGGGTGGGTTCCATATTCCACTTTACCCGGTCGCCCGGGATTTCCTAATCTACCTCGGGATTGCTCCTGGGCAGTTTACCCTGAATGGGTGGAGGTTCCTGATGGGGTCCATCTCTCTTTGGCCCCAGCTCTTTAGGTATGAACTCACTCTTCAAGGGTTCTTTTGGACCCACCACCCATTCCCCGTTCATGGGGAGGTCGGGTTCTTTTCTCTGGGGGCTCGGCAGGGGAGAAAAATTATCGTCAATTGCCAGAGCGACAACAAGGGTGGAAGAACAAGTTCTTCTAGGTTTCCACCCCCGGGCTTTGCGAGCATGCCCCAGGAATCTAGCTGAGGACTTCTTGGGCAGGGGAATTGAGGAGTAAGCTCGTCCATCACTTCTCTTTTTGTTTTTACATTTGATTGCAATCTCGTGGCTAATCGTTTCATGCTTTGTTTTGGAGCGGGTCAACCGATCCGCCGATCATTCTCGAGGAGTGCCAAGTCAGGATCAGGCGCTTGGCAGACCTGTCCACCAATATCTGGAACGTGCTAACCGGGACAGGGGACTTTATGGCCTCCTACGATCCGAACAAATATTGAAGCTGTCGTCTTTCCCCGATCATCCCGGGTAAGTACTCGGGCAAACTATCTGGCTTCATCCATCTTCCACTTCTTTTCCCAGTTATTGACAGCGTAATCTTTTTCCTTTGCAAAAATGGGCCCTAGGAGAGATTTAGAGCAGCTGAGGGAAAGACAGATCGCCGTCGCTGGCCGGATGTCGAGAAGAGGGAAGAGGCCAGCCTCGAGGCCTCAGGCAGCGAATGTCTGCTCAGGCGGATAAGGCACAGAACGCAGGCCTACCAGGAAACTGGTGAGCTGTAGCTTCCTCATGTAGTGGTGGTGGAGGAGATCGCTCCCCGGGCGGATTTGCCATCCGGTACACCGCTGGGGGAGATGGTGGAGATTAGGGAGAGGGTCAGGCCGATCCTCCTCCCAAATCAGGTGGAGATATATGCAAACATGTCTCCCCAAGTCTTCCAAGGGTCGCTGTATAGCCTCTCCCATTTTGTAATTACTTCAGCCATTTTTTTTATCATTCATTTTTTTGCTGTCTGTTTAGTAACCAACCGATTTGCACTTATTTTCTGCCGGAGCTGAGTCCATCCTTCCCTCCCTAGCTGGGAGGGCCACCGTTGCTAAAGCTGCTCTATCAAAGGAGCAGACGGTCTCTAAAGCCAAGAAAACTACCTTGGCAGTGGAAAAGGACAAGGTCAAGGGCTTAGCCTTGGGCCTTGGTGCAGGCAGAGCTGGCGACTGCCTTGGCCGATCTGGTGGCTGCTCGAGCCAACCAGGCGGCAGTGGAGGCTCGGGAGAAGGCTCTCACCGGGACGGCAGTGACCGGGTCCACAGAGGAGGCCTTCGACGATGGCTTTTTTTAGGGCGACGAGGACTTGAAGAGAAGGCTAGCCCGGGACAATCCTGAGTAGGACATCTCGTTCTACAAAGGGATAGACTTGGACTACTGGGACATGGGTCCCGCTACTGCAGAGGATTCTGCTGCCCCAGGCAGGGAGACTGGAGAGACCGAGGACGTGGTCATTGTGGACGACGCATAGCGTCTGCACCTCTTTTCTTTCCTTTTTTTTAGGGAAGCCACTATAACTGCCCTTAGGCTTTGTACATAGTTCTATTTTTATTAATGAAAAAGGCCCTTTGAGGCCATCCTTTTTGCATCAACTATTATCATTGTGTAATTTTTTTGCACTTTACCTATTTGTAATTGCATGTGCCCGACCGGTTGTACATCCTGTGGAAACCTTGCCTTAGCAAAAGTGTAGGACTGTAACTGGTAAAGAACACTTGGTCTTCTGGGGACCTATTTTGAAGGTCTCGCCCGGTATAGTGTAGGATATGGGTCCTGTTACTGTCCTGGGTGGTTTCTCTGGGCACTGTAGGTACTTAGGAATGTTTTAGAATTCCAAGCCCTCTTTACTGCCCAATGTGATTCCCTGTTTTAGTCTGGTATTCTTCCCTCCTGCCCCCCAAGCTTTGGCTAAGGCAAGCATTCGTAGAGGGATTGACTGTAAGGAACCGACCTAGAACATGGGTGGTTTTAGGGTCTTTTTGAGCTTGCCATTATTAGCCACCTAGGGGGATTTGCCCCCATTGTCGATTATGGACCTAAGCGAAGCTGGTGCCTCGGGTGTGAACCTAAGGTCTTGTGCCCCCGGTGTGAACCCAAGGTCTTGTGCTTGTTTGCATGGAACACTGGTAGGGTTCATTTCTTGCAGCGAAAATAAAAAAATCTTTATTCCTTTTTGAAAATCATGATAACTGCTAGAAAAGAGCTACAAATTTCCTAAACAATGTTAATCCGTTCTTATTTAAGCATCACTGAAAATACTTGCGCAGATGTTGTACGTTCCAAGTGTAGGATAGATCATGCTCGTCCAAAGTCTGTAACCAGTAGGTGCCCGACCGGTTGACTCGGGTTACCCTATATGGTCCTTCCCAGTTTAGCCTTATTTTTTTGTGATCGGAACCTTAGTAGACTGGTTGACTGCCTTAACAACCCGGTCTCCCACCTAGAAACTACGATGCTTGACTTTACTATTGAAATACGGAGAGACCCGCTACTTATAGGCTGCCACTTTCAGATATATCCAGTCTCTTTTCTCTTCTATTAAGTCGAGCTCTCCTCTGAGGGTGTCTCTGTTACCATACTCGCTGAAATTTGCTACTCGGTAAGTGGGTAGTCTGAGCTCGGCGGGGACTACCGTCTCGAGGCCGTAGGTGAGAGAGAAGGGGATCTCCCCTATGGCCGTCCGGGGGGTGGTACGATATGCCCATAGAAGGGCGGTAGTTTTTCTGCCCAAAGTCCTTTGGGTTTTTCAAGTCTGGTTTTAATTTACTGCAAAATAGTCCGATTTGTCACCTCAGCTTGGCCATTGGCTTGAGGGTGCTCGGGAGAAGAGTAGTGATTTGATATCCCGTACCCTGAACAAAATTGCCTGAACGTCGGGGTATCGAACTGCCTGCCATTGTCATTAACCAGGATCCTTGGGATGCCGAGTCAGCTGAGGATGTTTTTCTCGATGAAGTTCTCCATCTTCTTCTCAGTGATTTTTTCCAAGGGCTCGGCCTCTGTTCACTTGGTGAAATAATCAACGGCAATGACCGCAAACTTGACTTGTCCTTTTCCCATTAAAAGGGGATCAACAATATTAATTCCCCACTAAGCGAACAGCTAGGGGCTAAGGATTGGTTTCTGGAGCTCTCCTGGGCAGTTTATCATAGACGAATAACTTGACACTTGTTGCATCACTCGACATATTCTTGGGAATCCCGGGCCATCGTCGGCCAGTAAGAGCCTTGCAACAAGGCCTTTCGAGAGAGTGCCTGACCTCCAACATGGTTTCCACACACTCCCTCATGGATTTCATGCAATATTCCCTGGACCTGTGTAGGATGGATGCACATGAGATACGGGACAAAGAATCCCCTTTTGTAGAGAATACCGTCAATGAGGTGGTATCTGGTTGATCGGTACTTTACCCACCGATCATCTTCTTTTTCGTCTGGTAGAGCACCAGTTGTTAGGAACATCATGATCAGATCCATCCAGCTGGGCTCTAAAGCGATCAGTTCAACCTCCATGCCTTCTAAGATGACCACACAGGGGGTAAGTATTCTATCCTTATCCCGAGGTGGGCTAAGCGGTCGGCTCTCGTATTTTCTTCCCTCAGGATTTGTGTGACAAAGAATCCCTTAAGTTTTTTTGAAATGTTCAACATATTGTCTTCCTGAGCTTCATACTCCCGATTGACTTGATTGACCATGAGATGGGAGTCCCTATACCCTTGGACTTGCTGCGCACCCATAGAGGTGGCCAACTGCAACCCGACCAGCAGGGCTTCATACTCGGCCTCAAAGTTAAAGGCTCGGAACCCGAACCTTAGTGCGTACTACAGCTGGATTCCATCGGGTGTGGTCAGGATGATCCCTGCTCCACTACCCTGTTTGTTGGAGGACCCATCCACATAGAGCACCCAAGTCTGGGTGTCGGGCTGTAGGTTGGGCGGTCGAACTAGCGGGTCGAGCTCCTCGATCGGATCTTCTGGATATGTGAACTCAACGAGAAAATCTGCCACTACTTGTCCCTTGATTGCTGTCCAGAGTCTATAGACTACTTCAAACTCCTCTAACTCCAACGCCTACTTGACAAGCCTTTCGGATGTCTTAGACCTGCCTAATATTCAGTGGAGAGGCTGATCTGTGAGGACCACGATAATGTGGGCCTGGAAGTATGGGCGGAGTCTCCGGGAAAAAGTGATGAGGACGAAGGCCAGTTTCTCGATGCGGGAATACCAACTTTCTGTGCCTTGAAGCGCCCGGCTGGTATAATAAACCGAGAATTATATCCCGTGCTCTTCTTAGATAAGTGTCGAGCTTTCCGCAGAGGATGATACCGCCAAGTACAAGAACAACTCCTCCTTTGGTACTGGTGTTGAAAGTAGAGGGGGCGATGTTAGGTATTTCTTGAGATCCTAAAATGCCTCTTCACACTCTTTCGACCATTAAAAATCCTACGGAGGATTTTGAAGAACGGTATACACTGGTCGGTAGCTCAAGAGACTAATTAGTTCAGTGCCACCACCCGTCTGGCCAAACTTTGAACTTCATTGGTTAACCTAGGTGACCGCATACTAATGATAACCTAAATTTTTTTGGGATTTACTTCGATCCCCTGCCTACTGACCATATGTCCCAAGAACTTCCCGAAAAAGACTCTAAATGTGCACTTGGCTGGGTTCAATCTCATTCGAAATTTTCTTAAGATGCTGAAGGCCCCGGCCAATTGCTCAAGGTGGTGGTCAGACTCGTCTCGGCTTTTGACTAATAGATCATTGACGTACAGCTCCATTGACTTCCCGATCAAATCCTTGAACATGTGGTTGACCAGGCGCTGATAAGTTGCCTCGGTATTTTTAAGGCCGAAGGGCATTACCTTATAGCAGTACCTCCCTTGGTCGGCGATGAAGGACATCTTTTCTTCATCTGCAGGGTACATATTGATCTGGTTGTACCCCAAGTAGGCATCCATGAAAGAGAGAAGTGAGTAACCGCCCTTGGAGTCCACAAGGAAGTCTATCCTAGGCAATGGATAGCAATCCTTGGGGGAGGCCTTGTTCAGGTCAGTGAAATCCACACACATTCTCCATTTCCTGTTGCTTTTCTTGACTAGTACCATATTTGCCAACCAGTCGGGATAGTGGACCTCTTGGACGGACTTTGCCTTCAGGAGCTTTTTAATTTCCTCGCACAGCGCTGCTTGCCTTTCAGTGGCCACGCCCCTCTTCTTCTCCTTGACCGGTTGAGAGTTCGGGTCAATGTTGAGATGGTGGGACATAATCGGGGATATATCTAAGGCATGTCTTTATGGCACCAGGTGAAGACGTCCTGGTTCTGTCGCAGGAACTGGATCAACTTCTCCCTGAGGTTCAGCTCTAAGAGAGCACCGATACTCACGGACCGGTCGGGGAGTTAGGGGTCCATCACCACTTGTCTTAGTTATTCTGTTGGGCCTACTCCAACCATTATGACCCTCGGATCCATCTCCTGAACATTCAATGTTTGTATAACTGCTTCTCTGCGCAAGGAGTTGACATAACAGCTCTGAACGGTTGGTTGGTCTCCGCGCAAGCTCCCGGGCCCCTATAGGGTTAGAAACTTGATCACTAGGCCGTATATTGATTCGACCACCTTGGCTTTGTTGAGGGTCAACCTCCCCAGGATGACATTATAGGCGGACAGGGCTTCTACCACCACAAAGTTTGTAAGTACGGAGACTTATTGGGGGTAGGTGCCCATGAGAACTGGGAGCTCGATTGTACCAAGCAATTGTGTGCTAGATCCATTGAACCCTACCAGGGGAGTGGCTATGGGTCGGAGCCGATCCCTTGTTATCCCAAACTGATCAAAAGTCGAGATGAACAGAATGTCAGAGGAGTTACCCCTGTCCACTAACACCCTCTTGACCACATAATTTGCTATGGAGAGTGTAACCACTAGTAGATCATCGTTGGGGTAGTGCAGGTCCTTCACGTCATCGAAGGAGAACATCAGTACGTCGTTCGGTGGGGAGCTGGCAGATTAGACATGCCAGACATCCGATCGGGATGCCTGAACCTGCCTTGTCCTAGCCGACTGTGTATCCCCTCCGCCCGAAGTTCCTCCGGAGATCACATTGATTTGCCTGAGGGGTTGTGGCTACTCGGGAGCTTGGGTCTTAGGCTGAGGTTGTCTATCACCCATGACAAACTCAGTGAGGTGACCCTATTTAATCAGCTTCTCGATGGCAATCTTGAGCTTGAAGCAGTCTTCTGTGTTGTGACCATGGTCTTTGTGGTACCAGCAAAACTTATCTTGGTTTCTCTTCCCGGGCGAACTCTTTAGCCTTGCCGATTGTTGGAGGAGCCTCTGTGTCCTGGCGGCAGCCATGACCTTGTGGATAGGCTAGGAAAGAGGTGTGAAGGTAATTGGGGTCCGATCCTGACCACCTCTCGAAACTGATTGGTCGGTTTTAAAATTGACCGACACTGTCTAAAACCGACCTACCGAAACTGATTGGTCGGTTTTAAAATTGATAAAAAACTGAAAGAATCGACCGCAAACACCCCTAATTGCCGTTCACTACATTGACTATTAATTGGGTTAAGGTTTCCCAACAGGAACAGAAATAGAAGAAATTGAAGACAGTACATTTTAAAATGGAACGGCCCAATTTCTATTGAAAAAAGATAGGGCCTGGTTTCCATCCAGTGACATTAATAATTTTGGGTTTTGTTGAGGTACAAATTAGGGAAATAAGTCACATCTGGATAATTTTGTGTTCCGTTAAGGTTCAAATTAGGTAAAAAAGTTACATCCAACATTTGATTCTCTTTCTCTCCAAAAAAACATTTGATACTATCTCTCCCACTCCATTTTAGTATAGTATATCTCCAAACCAAGTACTCGTAGTTCTTTTTTCATGTTATTGTTTATTTGTTTGAATTATTTTTGCCTTCACTGCGTGATATGTATCACATTATATTCTCAATTTGTTTCTCTATTATCAACATAATTATTAGAAAGTGTCATCTAGTAGAGGTCTAAGTGAGCAATTGGTGAGCAAAAAACTCTCAATTTTTTAAAACAACATATTGTACCGTTAGGTAGGTCTTGTGGGTGCTGTTTGCCAATGTTATTAGGCCATCCAAGCAATTGTTTTTTGTATTGACTTCCAAGTGGTCCACATTTTGATAGTATTTGGACCAATAACATTCACAAAGACCTAAACATAGAATTACAATGCTCTACTTTCTTTTTTCAAAGGAGAATCTCGAAAACATAATAGTGTAGTCTGTTTGTCCTCTATCTTTTCAACTAAACAAAACAGTCCATCTCTTTTCACTATTTGTGCCATGTCTCTTATTTGAAAGGAAGATTAAATGAGAAATTCAACAGCAAAGATAAGAATTTGATGTATTATCGATTGAAATCTTAACTGGGCAAATCTTTAATTTATTCATAATTTATTGTGTCCAATTCAATACACCATACTTCCCCTAGATTCCCAATTTTGAATTTTTCTCTTGATAATTTTTTTAGGCAATTTTATTGTTGGAAAACTGCTTGCTGTAGTTTGTGCGCAGGCATGCCAGAGTCAAACGGGCTCGGTGTGTGCAAACTAACTTCCTAACTGCTTGTGTGAGTGATACACAAGGCTTAGAGATCTGACTTCTAATAGGGTGATTGAGTGAGGAAAGTAAAAAAGTACCCTCACTAAAAGTTCTATGACAGTATTGAAGCACATATGCCAATTAGTGAAGAGTTTACCAGATAAACAATCACAAACAACTAATAAAATACGAAGATATTTTATTGAATGTGTCTAGAAAAACAATAACAAAGCCAAAGAACAGGATCAGAACAAGCTCTGATTATTCAATAGAGAATGAAAACAGCAAAAAGAAAACCAACAAGGACGGACCTATTAGCTAAGGACGCATAATAATAGGAAGAACGCAGGGTTGAATGCTATTGGAATGCTGCTTGGGATGTTTTTTCGAGACGATGCAGAGTCCTTTGCACGGTTTTCCAGCCTTTGTATTTATTGCGGCCTTTAGGAAGTTCTAATATGGCAAGGATTCCATAAATTGCGGCCCAAGCAAGATATAGATGGCAAAATCCTTCCCAATCTCCAATTCCTTCCTCATCTTTATCTTGATTGCACTAATCCCCAATATTCTTGGGATTAACCCTCTATCTCCAGCTGGACATGCTCAAATCCTTTCCAACAAGGACTCCGCTTCCTTAATTTCCAGGTTAACGTCATCATGACAGCTAAAGACGGAACCGCCTAATCAATTTATCCATCGGGCTCCCACGACTATGACTATTCCTTTCCCCCATCGGACTGCCTTACTTATCAGCTGTCATGTCTTCTAAAACATATGAGCCAGATGACGGTTAAGTACACATTTCCAACCAATCGGGGTCAAACATCTGTCGTTGCTGTTATATGGTGGATTGCTGGGTATCTGACCTTTATCACCCACCAGGCTTGACTCTATGCTTCATCCTTCTAATCCATGTGATATTTCACCCCTTGAGCCTAATAGTCCTTCACAGCCTTGGGCCGGCCAGATCCAAGTAGATCCTGGGCTAGCTCTGATTCTGTTGGGCTAAAAAACCCTTAGCAATTTTTGGGTGCAAACAATTGCCCCCCAAAGGTCATGTCAATCGTCCCGCCTTGATTGATGTAAAATTTTGAATTTGAAAGTTGCCATGTGTCCATCATACAGGGTCGGTCAGATCTCGAGAATCCCACTAGTCACTCCTTATTTAATGCTGAAACGTATGAAATGATGGGTTTTTCAAATCTCTTTTAACTTTCCCAATCTTCTTCTACGTCTTCCTATCTCTTTAGAAATACCAGACCAGAGCCCCTCTCTCTAACCACATCTTTTTCGGTGAACAGTTATCACCTCTACCCACTAAAATGGCTCCTTAAACAGCTCTGGTGGCACCATCAAAAGCCAAGAAGAAATCCCTTTTGGACACGCCACTGCCCCATAATCGCTATAAGGAAGTAAGGCAGCTAGCCAAGGCCCATGCTTTATACATCGCTATAGATTGCTTCACCAACTGCTGTACTTTCGATTGTTCGATGGCTCCTGGTTTTGACGTGGTGTTTTGCAGCAACCCTCCTGTTGTTTTTAACCCCTACATCTCCCCAGTAGCTAATGAATCATTCCTATAACTCCCCTCCCACTAGGGTGATGTCTGGGCATCCATACATCCCATTAGACGTTGGCCTTAGCCTTCAGCAGACTAGGACAAATGGCTCCTCAGAGTTTCAACCTCCAAGGTTGATCTCTGGAAGAGAACGGGCATCTACGAGGCTAGGAAGGTAACTCAAGCTCAAGTGATTGCCTAAGACACCTGGCTCCAGGCCCGTATTGTGTCTCTTAAGGCACAACTAGAGAAATGTGAAGCGGAGGTTATTACCAATGATGCAGGATTGGTGAAGGTTGATGTGGTCCTGACTCAACTTGGTGAAGATGCTCAAAAATGCAGTGACCAATTGTAAGCCAACACTCGATCTGCCCGTATTTGGTCCCAAAAGCTTACCAAGGCTCAACGCGATCAGGCTGGAGTTGAGCAAACTTGGGAGGACCTGAAAGCAAAACTTAGGAACTTCGAGTCGGCCTAGAGGCCATCTTCTAACTTCTGTACATATGTTTATTATTATTTATTTTTTTATATATGTAAGCATTTTATCAGTAAGCTGTGCTCAGCTTGATTTAATACAATGATACTTTTGATCATTCAGGCTCGTTAGAAGCTCATTTTCCAACACCCTGGATTTGGTCAGTACTCTAAATCAATAGTCACCCATAGAGTAGGATAGTATGATTTTAAATGCTAACTGTTTATCAATCTTGTATGAACTTCTGCATTTAAATCACACAGCCTGTATGCCCGATCTTTATTGACCTGGTGGATAATAAAAGGACCTCCCAGTTGATTGACCATTTGCCATAATAGTTGTCTTTGTCCCCAATAAGCAAAACGGCCTTCCAAACCAAGTTCTCTGTATAGAAAGACTTCTCTTTCACCCTCTTGTTGTAAGCTCGAGCAACCTAGAGTTTCTACACTCGCAACGAGTCCTAGGCCAATAATCTTATCTCATCAAGTCCTAATTCAACTATCATAGCCTCAATGTATTCAGCGGGCTCAAGCTAATTTTGTAAGGCCCTTTGGCCTGACCGGACTGTAACTTCCATCGGTAATATGGCTTCATGCCCATAGGTTAGCATGAATGGTGTGACTCCAGTACTGGACCTCTTGGAAGTCTGATAAGCTTAAAGTACTTCAGAGAGTAGCTTATCCCATTCTCTTGGGTTCTCCCTAACCATTTTCTCAATGATCCCCTTCAGGATCTTATTAGATGACTCGGCCTAGCCGTTTTCCTGAGCATAATACGGGATTGAATTCAAGATGGTAATTCCCCTACTCTTAACGAATGTTTTGGTTTCGACTCTTGTGAACACGGATCCTTGATCAGCCGTAATAGCTTCTGGTAGGCTGAATCGGTGTGTTATCTATTCTTCTATAAATTTAATCACTGTGGCCTAAGTTACCATTCTGCACGGTATAGCCTTAGCCCACTTTGTAACATAGTTTGTAGCCACTATGATGAAATAATGTTGGCCACGAGAAAGGGGGAAAATTTTTGCCGATTAAGTCCATGGCCCACCCTCTAAACAACCATGGCTTTATTATTGACTGGCTAGAGTACCTTGGCTAGCACCCATTGAATCGGACCTACTTCTGGTAGGCTTGGCATCCTTTTGCATAGTTGATGCAATCCTTCAACATGCCTGGCCAATAATAGTTGTACCTTCTTAAAAACCACTTCATCTTAGTACCAGCCTAATGTGCCCCACAAATTACTTCATGAACCTCAGCCATGACCTACATAGCTTGCTTACACGACCTGCATAGCCTGCTTCTTGCCTAAGCACTTTAGGATCACGTCATCACTGATAGGTTTCTTGAATAACTCCCCATCAAGCACCACAAACTGAACTGCGAACAGTTCTACCTTCCGGTCCTCCCTAACGTTTGGGTGCTTTCAATATTCAATTATAGGAATTCTCTAATCATTGTCATCCATTAAGATCGAATGGGTTGTAGTATACCTACCTCTTTTTTCTATTGATGGTAGCGATCTGGTATATACTGTAATTGCTTGACCTTCCACACCTTTCATGGGAGATGAGGTCAATCCTGCCTTTGATAGCCTTTCGACCTCAGCATTTGTCGTCTTCAGAATATAACTTATACTTACATCGTCAAAAAAATCCATAAGCTGGACAGCCACGGAATGAAATGGGCAGAGTTCCCAGCTTTTTATCTAGAATTAACCAGATATCTGTCTGATAACTTACCCCAAATCTTCTTTTATGTGTACAGATGATGCCCCCACCTCAAGGAGTATCTCCAATCCGATGATAAGTGCTTCACATTCGGCCTGGTTGTTAGTGTATTTGAAATCAAGCTGAAACGACATCTTAATCCTTTTATATTTGGGTGATACAATGACCACCCAAGCCCCAACACCTTTTGCATTCTTGGACCCATCGAAGATTAAGGTCTACGGTATCAAGGACATGTTTAATATTTTAGGTTCTAGTGACAAGTCACCCAGATTGGTAGGATCTGGGTGATCGGGATTGAATAATAAACTCCATGAGGGCTAAGGTTCACTTCCCAATTTGGCCCCGCATGATAGGTCTTGATAGCATGTACTGAATCACATCAGTCTGACAAAAAATATAAGTAGAAACGGGTATCATAAAAGTTCTTAACTTCTGTGATGAAAAGTACAATGCCAAGCATAACTTCTCAATCAACGCATAGCGCTGCTCGATTAGAGTTAAAATTCTACTCAAATAATAAACTTCTTATAGAGCAATCAAAGGCTGATATATACAATTTTAAACATCTACTCTTCTTAGGTGGCATTAGAACTATAGGGGTAGAGAAGTATTACTGTATCCCGTCAAAGGCCTGGTGGTGGCTATCTTCCCACTTAATCTCTTCATTGTTCTTGATCTTGAGTAGTGCGGTCCATACATATGTTTTACTTGCGTAGTTGGAAATAAACTTTTTGAGGAAGTTTATCTGCCTAAGGATCCTCTGCAATTCCTTCTTGTTAGTTGGGGCTTTTGTAGCTTAGATAGCCCAAGCCTTGTTTTTATCTATCTCAATGCCTCGTACACCAAGAACCCCAAGAAGTTTCCTGCTGATACGCCATATGCACATTTGAGTGGATTCATCTTTAGCATGTGAGTTCGCATTCTTTTAAATGCTTTCTCAAGGTCAGCCAAATGTTCGGCATTACTTCCAGATTTTACCACCACATCATCAATGTATACTTCTATGAACCATCCAATCATGTCATGGAATATGGAATTCATGGCTCGCTGATAGATGGCTCTTTCATTTTAGCCCGAATGGCATCATGACCCATTCAAAGGTCCTGATCGCCCCCGAGCACCAAAAAGATGTCTTTGGGACATCCTCTTCTATAATGTATATTTGGCTGTAACCTGAATGGCCATCCATAAAAGACAAGATTTTTGCTTGGCGATCGACACAATCAGCTAATCGACCAAGGGCATCGGGTACTCATCCTTTAGGGTGGCCAGGTCAAGATTTCTCAAGTCAATACAAACCCGAAGCTTCCCTTTCTTCTTCACCACTGGGACCACATTGGAAACCCATTCTACATATCTTGCATTTCGAATGAAGCCAGTCCAAAGGAGTCGTTCTATCTCTTCTTTCACCTTCAAAGTGACTTCTGGTGATATGCGCCTAGGCAGCTGTTTGAATGGCCTGAACTCTAATTTGATTGGTAATCGGTCCACTACTAGTTCTCTAGATAGCCCTGGCATCTCGTCAAAGTTCTAGGTAAAGCAGTCCTTGTACTTTCTCAAAAAGGGCTATAACTGTGGCCTGGAACTGCAGTTCTAGCATTTTACTTACATAAGTTTGTTTATGCTCCCCTTTATTGCCTAAGTTAACTTCCAAAAAGGGATCTTGAATGTCAGCCGTCAGATCATCTAATTTCGCTGTGGCTATTTCCAATTCCTCTATCTGAATTTCTTCTTCTTTCAGGATTTCTTCTTCGTAGGTGCAATCGGCCAGGTTAACCACACCATCGCTTGGGCCAATCTCTAGTCTTCTATCAGCCAGATATGCACACCACCTAGCCTTGCTAGCCCTTAGGGCCAGCTATCTTTGAGCCTCAATTAGTTGTGGGTTCATTAATAACATCTTGCTCATGAATCTCTATCAACCTTAACTCTTCAGTCTGATTGAGCTTATGGTAAAGCGCCTTCAGATCCTGAGAGTCCCCTTTAGCGAAGGTTGCTACATTCGTTCTTCCAAGCTTGCTGCATCCCAGTAACTTGACTTGCCTAATATCATCTTCATATAAAACTACATCAGTCATTTGCACACGTGCCATGAATGGATTGGTATCGACCCCTACCACTTTGACCTCATCATCCCTCTAGAAGATCAACAGCTGATGTGATGTAGAAGGAATGCAGTAATTAGCATGGATCCAGTCTCGGCCTAACAGTGCATTATAAGAGGCCAATATTGAAGGATGTCATAACAGTCTTACTTCCAACAGTTAGTTCTAAAGGTAAGATACCTTTAGTCTTTGACGGTGTCCTTGTGAAGCTCTAGACGTTCATTTCAGTCAGAATTAGCTCTGACTCCGACTTTTGTAGGATCCTTAACATGATATGGGGCATGATATTTATTGTGGATCCACCGTCAACTAGGATTCTATATATCGAGACCCCTTCAATGTGTCCCTTTATGTACAAGGGCTTTAGGTGTTGAGACATCTGGAATATGGGTTTTTCAAGGACCACCTTAACAGGTCAACCTGACTTCAGTCCTTCCTCAGCTTGCTACCCTTTCGGCCTTAAGATGGTGATTCTAGGTCGATCAGACTATTGATCGGTGGCATCCACGTTTTTACTTGTGGCCTCCACCACCTCGGGCTTTACTGTCTCCCCTCTATTCCAAAACACTTCTTCTAGGGTGTCTGACTCCTTAGTCTAGCATTCCATCACATCCCCCTTCATGGTCGTTGGTTGGTCTAGCTTAGCCATAAAGGACATGCGTAGAGTGAACACAATATTAGAGGATAGTCCTTTTAGAATAGTCCCAAATTAGATCGACGAGTCATCCGAATTTGAAAAGTCATCGGTCTTCTCGTCCATAGGGTCCGTCTCGTGTTTACATCCCTCTGTTGCCTTTTCTTGCCTATACTTCTCTTTTAAGCAATCAGTAGCATGCATTGCTCCCTTGCCCGCGTTCTTGTCAAACATGAAGTCTTCTATTGGTTGTTCTTGAGAATCGGGCAAATAGGGAAGAAGGAGTCTCGCAGGATTGTAAGCCTGATCTTCCCAAAATTGTCGTTTTCTTTTTGCTTGCCTTGCCTTTGAAACCTCCTCTTTTGGGATTCTCTATATTTAGGCACTGTCGGGAATTTATGGTGCTCGGCCTGATACAATCTACGCTACTCCACCCTTGGTGGTAGTAACATCCTTGAATGTATGTTCAAAGTTGTAGCCTTTTCTAGCGCATTTGGCCTTGATAGCAGTTGATGGCGCTTTTTCAATAATCGGCCTAAATCTCTTAAACTAATCTAGACCACCAACAGTGATTTATGTTGCCATTCAGGCTTAGATTGCCTGTACAGGGTAAGCCTTTCATGCGCAGACTTCCTTGGACTATGCTTATGGTGCTCGCTGATTCTTGGCCTCTTGCTTGAGCTGATTGATTCTTTCTTGATATCTATTTTGCATCTCAGGTAGAGGCCTTGCTCGATTTGGTCCAGCTATCTTTGCAGATCTATGATCAAACCATCCGTGTTTGACCGGGCTAATTCAATTTTGGCCTCCCGCTCTTCTTGCTTCCTCTCTTGTAATGTAAAACATACTTTCTTACCATTTCTGATTCACAGGTTTATTATTCATCATGTTAGAAATAATGATTGAATTCGTATTTAAACAGAAACAAAAGAACAACATAATAATTTTCAATTAATATAACATGTGACCGTGCATAAAACAATGCAGCCCACTCATCTCACTAACTCTTTTACCTAGACTACAAAACCCAGTACCAACGATTCCCATGAACCACTGGCCCACGGCTGTTAGGTTTAGAATGTCTGTCGATATGTCTACCGTATTCGAATCAGCCTGGACGTACCTAGACATTCAAGGTTATAATAACATGGTCGGTCTACCGTATCTGAGTCAACCTGGACATGATCGGACTGACCTGCAATAATTGAGTCGACCTGGGCTCAATCCCTCTTAATTAACCAGCCGTATCAGAATCGACCTTAGATAATTAAGGCTATAACATATCGCTGATTGGCTTGCCGTATTCGAGTCAACCTGGGCTTAATCCTTCCCAATTAACCTGCCATATCTGAATCGACCTGGAATAATTAGGGTCGCAACTCACATAACACATTCTTTTGACTCTTCTCAACTTACCAACACATACCATGCATGTCAACTCGACTCTAACATTTATGTCACATGACTTATGCGGTCAATACATAATTACTAGAATGTAACAACAAACGTGCGTACAAGAATTCAAGACTTTTTAATTTAGCTTTTAAAAATAGATTCTGAAATAGTGCATTTCCCAAATAGTGCCTTAACAACTTTTTAAAACTTTTCTACATAGTTCCTTATACAAAAATAGACAGAACTGGAAAAATACCTAGTCGTGTGAGTCAGCAGATCAATAAAAATAAATTTATTGTACTTTTAATCTGATTTATAGGAACTGATCCTCTAATAAAATAGTAAGGTACAATAGCTTATAGTAGCAGGTACAACATTAAGCAACAAACAAAATTCTCCTATAGTTACTGTTTTAAAGAGAAAAATCATTCTGTCATAGAGGGGCATGACTGGTCATGGTCTTTTAGAGGGACCGGCCATGGTCGCGACCGGTCCTAGTCATGTTTCAGGACCGGTCCTGGTCGTCTTTAACCTCAAAAATGTATGGGTACAGAGTGAAATACAAGTTTTGCAAACTTAAGCGATACTGTAAGTGTAATATACCATTCTCTTCGTTTTTGGCAAGGATTATGAATATGCGATCGAATTTAACCAATTAAAACCGTATCTCTCGGATTTTACGTAAAATCAAGAAGTAACGAAACTTCAATCTTAATACATATATCGCAATATGGATGAATTGGGTCCTATAAATTGAACATAGCTTCTCTAGACTAAGACCTTCCATTATTAACTTACAAAATGATTTTTGGTTAAGTTTCACAAAATCATCTTTTTCAAGCTTGAAGCTCTATGGGCTTACTCAACACTGGTAATTTCCAATTCAAGTAATATAAAAAGATTTAAAGTATGGAATACATTTCCAGTGAGTTAGTAATACTCACTGTGATTGGTGATTGAAGTATGTGTTGAGAAAGAAGGACCAAATAAGCAAACCCACTTGTGAGCTATGGAGTTGGAGCTTTCTCTCTCTAAAAAATCTGTAAAATTATGTCTCTGAACTCTCTCTTTTCTCTTTGGATTTTAGTTTTGAAATCTCCAGAATGTATGTTTATGTCATGTATATATATAGGAACCAAATTGAAATTCTTGGGGGCCAAGTCCCTTGAATTTCACTCGACAAAGGCTCAATTATAAATATTATCATATACATACATATAATTACAACACATATATACATACGTATATGCTTATAAATAGATTATAGAGGTTAAGTAGGTGTGTACGGGGCAAAATCAAGTGTTTGGGAAAAATACCTTATGGTACTCATATAACGCACACCATATAAGCATTGCCAAGCAAGGCACTAGCAAGTTGTCCAGGAATCTATTAGGGTGTTTGGGAATACAACTTATGTCTACAAATTAACACATACAAAATTGCATTACCCAAACAAACCTAACCAATGATTGCTTGCATTAAATGGTCATAAAGCAATTGTCGAGATTGATGAGAAATCCCAATCTATGGGAGTTCATCGCGCCACAGACAGTTTTTGTTCATAAACTAGTATTTTCGCGGCACGATGATTACCACAAAAATACAGTCACCGTCTTGAAAATACAGATTTTCTCAGCAGCAAGTATTCTTGGAATACGGCTAGAAACCATAACAAGTATTCCTAAATTATAAAAGTTACAGTTTGACCCCAAATAAAGAATTTCTATTAAATCAAACAAGTATTAGGATTATAATATTGAAATCATATTTAGCAATTAAATGAAAAATACAGGTTGTTACATCCTTTCCCCTTTAAACAGGATTTCGCCCCAAAATCTAGACTAACTAGTCATGAAACAACTCCGGGTACTTATTCCTCATATCAGCTTCGACTTTCCACGAGGCTTCATTCTCGTTATGGTGATTCCACTGAACCTTCACCAACGGGATATTCTTTCTCCTCAATTTCTTGATACTCTGATCTAGAATCCTCATTGGTCTTTCCTTATAGGAAACGTTATGGCTTGTCTCGATATCATCAAAACTAACCACATGTGAGGGATCTCATATGTATTTTCTCAGTATGTAAACATGAAATACATTATGAATCCTAGCCATCTTTGGTGGTAGTGCGAGTCGATAAGACACTTTCCTGACATGATCCAATATCTTAAATGGTCCGATGAAATACGAGGCTAACTTCCCTCTCTTGAGACCAAAATGCACCACTCCTCGGGTTGAGGAAACCTTAAGAAGTACGTGATCTCTGACACTGAATTTCAAATCTTTTTGGAGCATCGTGAATTGATACTAGCGCACCGTGAAATTGTATAACTTGTTGTATGTACATCCGACTCATCTTTTCCATAGGATATGTCATACTATAGGCAATGAAGGGAGCAGACTTCATCAATCGGTCCATAATTACCCAAATGGCATCATAATTCTGTTGTGACCGGGGCAATCTAACTACAAAATCCATGGTGATATGTTCCCATTTCCAACTTGGAACAGGTAGTGGTTGTAACAATTCCAAGGGCCTCTGATGTTCGACTTTGACTTATTGACAAGTCAAACACTTAGATATGAATTTGGCTACGTCCTTCTTCATACCTTCCTATAAGAAATTTCTCTTTAAGTCCTTATACATTTTTGTTTCTCCTGGGTGAACTGTAAATCTTGACTTATATGCTTCTTTCAGAATGTCCTTTCTTAAATTTCCATAATCTGGTACACATCATCTGTCTTTGCATCTGTATCCTCCATCAATCCCCATTTTTCATTCTATCGGATCCTTCTCTGACATCTTAACAAACCATGTCTGAAACTTCTTATCTTCTTTCTGTATTTCAATGATGTGGCTAATAAGGGTGGGCTGTAAAATTAGACATCCAAAATGTTTCCCATCTCCTTCCTTAGCAATCTGTGCATCAAACTCA
Organism: Hydrangea macrophylla; assembly: GCA_033977485.1. Taxonomy (NCBI): domain Eukaryota; kingdom Viridiplantae; phylum Streptophyta; class Magnoliopsida; order Cornales; family Hydrangeaceae; genus Hydrangea; species Hydrangea macrophylla. The sequence continues at coordinate 1,249,727 of CM066990.1, read as the reverse complement.
ACCATAGTCTCTGATGCTCACCATTCCCAAATCATCAAGGAGGCAATTGTTCCACGAGTTTGTCGGCTTAAAGCATCAACGACCACATTAGCTTTACCAGGGTAGTATTCTAACGTGAAATCGTAATCTATAATCAGCTCCATCCATCGGCATTGCCTCATATTTAACTCTTTCTGTGTAAATAACTCTTTCTGTGTAAACAAGTAATTAAGACTCTTGTGATCTGACAATAAATCAAACTTCTCACCATAGAGATAATGTCTCCAAATTTGGAGTGCAAAATACTACTGTTGCCAATTCCAAATCATGGGGAGGGTAAATCAACTCATTCAGTTTCAGTTCTCTAGATCCATAGGTGATAACTCTACCATCTTGCATAAGTACACACCCAAATCCTTGATATGATGTGTCACTAAAGATAATGAACTTCTCATTAGGCTTGCGTATAGCCAGTACTAGTGCTGTGGTGAGTCTCTCTTTCAACTCTAGTAAGGCATGATCATGCTTCTCTTTCCACTCAATTTTTTGTGCTTTCTTAGTCAATCTGTTCAACGGTGCTGCTATCTTGGAGAATCTCTGAACAAATCTCTAATAATAACCGGCGAGTCAAAGGAAACTCCTAACCTCTGTAGGGTTGGTCAGTCTATCCCAGTTTGACAGCATCTCTCTTGGATGAATCCACCAAGATTCTTGGGATGATACTTGTGTCCCAAAAATTTTACTTCTTGCAACCAGAACTCATACTTGTTAAATTTGGCATACAAGCGGTGGTCCTTAAGCATTTACATCGTAATCCATAGATGTTGTTCATGCTCTTTTGCTGACTTAGAATAGATCAAAATATCATCTATGAAGACGATGACAAACTGATCCAAATAAGGCTTAAACACTCTGTTCATCAGATCCATAAACACTACCGGGGCATTTATCATTCCAAACGGCATTACCAAAAACTCATAGTGACCACATCTGGATCTAAAGACAGTTTTAGGTATGCCTTCTTTCTGTACCATTAACTGATGATATCCTGACCATAGATCTATCTTGGAGAATGTTGTAGCTCCCTATAGTTGATCAAATAAATCATTAATTAGGGGTAAGCAATACTTATTCTTGATAGTCACTCGGTTCAACTATCGGTAGTTGATACACAGTCGAAGTGTTTTGCTCTTTTTCTTAACGAATAACACTAGTGCTCCCCAAGATGATGTGGTTGGGCGAACAAAACCCAAATTCCCGAGTCCCTAAACCTGCTCCTTTAGTTCTGATAGTTTGGCAGAGGTCATCGCGCAGGGAACTTTAGTTATTGGTGCAGTGCTTATTATAAGTTCAATACAGAACTCTATACTTCTCTCGGGTAATAAACCAGAGATATCTTGAAATACTTCCTCAAAGTTCTTGATTACAAGTATAGATGACACTGTCATTTCTATACTGACGACTTCGATGTTTACTAAGCATCTTGTGAGGAACATATCTCTTAAAGGGTTACACTGGAAATCAAAGGATTGATTCCCATTGTTGGAGAATGTAATTCTCTTCCTCGCACAATCTAACTTTGCTTGATTTTGAACAAGCCAATCCATCCCTAGGATTATGTCAAACTCCTTCATCGATAGAACAATTAACCTTACAGGGATCTCACGGTCTCCTAGTCCAAGGGGATAATCCTTGCACACATATCTTAACTTGACTGTGGCTCCTAATGATGAGGTAGCCTTCAATGCCTTATCTAGATGGTGGGGTAGAATACCTAATCTCTTAATGGTCTTAACAGATATGAATGAAGTACAGCACCCATGTCAAATAAAACTTTAACTTGGGAGTGAAACAAAGTTAATGTACCTTCTACTACATGTTGTTCGGGTTCTTCTTCTTCATAGTTTCCCTTTACGTAAATAGTTTCATCATACCTAGCAGCATCAGGAATAATAGCATTCAAGTGAGTCTGACCCTGCTGACCATAAGTCACTCGTTTAGGAACAGTATAGTACTTGCTGATGTGACCATGCTCAGCACAATTATAGCAGACTATATCCTAACGGTTGTTGCACTTAGTTTCCTTGCAGTCTCGAGCCAAATGACCGGGGGTGCGATAGTTAAAGTATTTTCTAACACTACCTCCCTCTCCTACTTGGGACTGAGTCGGATAGGTATTAGCTTCGGGTTTCTTGCTTCCATCAAAATTCCTCTTTTTCCCTTGGGTACAATTCATCGGTGGCTTATTCCCAGTATTACCTCTTTGAGGCTGCCAAAAGTTAAATTATTTGTAGTTCACATGAGCATCTTCTTCCAGATCGGTAGCCAAGCTAACTAGTCCCTCAAATGATTTATCTAGGTGATCGATAGTCAGGTGACGAATCTACGGTGTTAGTCCTTAATTGTATTTACATATTTTCTTCTCTTCCGAATCAACCATATGAGGAGTGAACCGAGACAGCCTTTTGAACTACGTAGTGTATTCCTGCACAGATTTATTCCCATAAGTTAGCCATGAATTCCTTCTTCCTGTTATGTCTCTTAGTACGTGGGAAGTACTTTTCCTAAAATCTCTCCTTAAATATAGTCCAAGTCATTCCCATAGTAGTTTTATTCCTGATGTTGGCTTTTACTGAGTCACACCAATCTGCAGCGACATCAGTCAGTTGAATTGTAGCTAACCTTCTCTTTTTCAAATCATTACATTGAACTGCTATGATCACACGATCCATCTGTCTTAACCACGGTTCAGTAGGGTTCTATAATTCTCAAAAACTGTTCGGGCCTCAGTGCACAGAATCTCTCTAGCAGTTTGTCTCCTGTTTGGTGATCACGGGGATCGGTAGCCAAAGGTGCCTCTATGATCAGATTCCTATTCCTTCTTGGTCTTCTAGCAATTCTATACATATCACAATGATCAAAGAATGAGAATCACGAATAATTACAATAATACAAATCAGTTTCGGCAACAATAACATCAAAAATAGTGTTTCCATATATATAACTTCTCGTCAAGTAGATACAAAAAAAATATTATCATTCTAATGCCTACCCTATCTGAATGAATTAGGGCGTACATCGTCCATGCATGAGTTAATGCCAAAAATGGGGTCATTGCCGTATACTCAAATGCATGTAATTATAATTTACAAAAAGAGATAGGGTTACGAGTCAATGTTGCCAATATGCACAAAATTATATCTAGATCATCAATCGTCTCCATAATTGGCCATCAACAAGTCCAGAGTCCATGGGATGAAATCGCTGGACTTGGAACGGCTCTACCACATAGAAGCTACTGCTTTGAGAGGTTGGAGATGGAGCATGCTCCGAAACATCTACCTCGATCAACATCTCCTCGGGCAGATCCGGCATAAGTGCTAGGTCCTCCTCAAGGTCGACAACAAAGTCATCCAATCCCATGCCATCCCCCTCATCATCATCATCATCATCATCCATAACAAAAGGGGCCAAAATGACGACTCTGCCATCAATACCCTTAGTAATGGAATTATCGGATCGTCCGCTAGAACAACCGGTGGGGGAATATCTAGGTGTGCAAGGTGAGCCTATACAATGTGAATCTATAAAGGAAGATAGAAGGCATTGCTATTAACCAACCAAACAATCTCTAACAAAACTAACAACTGAGCCTCTACGAAATATAAAAGCTCCAGACAAACTCGTGGTAAATCAACCAATCCCACTACTTGGACTTGGTGCCACTAATCCGACTTTACTGTTACTGTTTTCTGCTGCTCTATTGCAGTGTGGTATAGTCCAACAAAATCTAGAACCACTGCTGCTGGTGTAACCCAGTGTCATACATACACGTCTGGTACAAATAATGATGGGACTGGATCCATACCTGACAAAAAGGCACTAACTCATATCAGGTCTAATCTTAAAAGAGATAATCTTAAGAATTTAGGTTGTGGGTTTGTCCTCTTGTCGTATCATCGGGTATGAAAAGCTTAAGCTAGCAGAATGTGGAATCTGGTCTATACTTGTAAACCCTAACCTAGCTCTGATACCACTAAATCCAATCACGTCCTGACGTTGCATAAATAGGGAAAGCTTTTAATTTCCTTTATGGACCTGTAGGTCGCGATAGTTTGAAGGATCGATTCAGTCCCAAACGTCAAACAGTATAATAACTTATATCAGAGTAAGAGCAATCAAGTCTTTAAAAAAATTTCAATCACATTATTTATTACATCACATAGGAATCTTAAGGCACAACCCGCCTTGTAAAAATATTACATAAATTCTTATTACAAGTTCAGTTTATAATTAAAAGCAGAATTATCGTTTATCTCCACAAGTAATTGTTCTCAATTCGCATAATCGGATTGTCCATGTTGATCAGAATCTGAAAAGCCTAGATATAAATGTCCAGGGTGCATCAACACCATTAGCTTCAAGAAGCTGGTGAGTATTAAAAACATATAATTGTATTGTAAAACATACTTTCTTACCATTTTCGATTCACAGCTTTATTATTCAACATGCTATAAAAACCTTGAGTGAATTCGTATTTAAACATAAACAAAAGGACAACATAATTATAATCAATTAATATAACATGTGACCATGCATGAAATAATGCAGCACACTGATCCCACTGACTCTTTTACCTCGACTACAAAACCCAACACCAACGTTTCCCCTAAACCACCAGCCCACGACTGTTGGGTTTAGAATGTCTGTCGATATGTCTACCGTATTCGAATCAGCTTTGACGTACCTAGACATTCAAGGTTATAATAATCTGATCGGTCTACCGTATCCAAGTCGTCCTGGACACGATCAGACTGTCCTACCGTATCTGAGTCGACCTGGGCTCAATCCCTCTTAAGTAACCTGCCATATCTGAATCGACTTGGGATAATTAAGACAATAACATATCGCTGATTGGCCTACCATACCCGAGTAGATCTGGGATCAATCCTTCCCAATTAACATGCCGTATCTGAATCGACCTGGGATAATTAGGGTCATAACTCACATAACACATTCTCTCGACTCTTTTCAACTCACCAACACATACCATGCATGTCAACTAGACTCTTACATAATTACTAAAAAGTAACAACAAAATGAGCGTACAAGAATTCAAGTCTTTTTAACTTAATCCTTCAAAAATAGATTCTGAAATAATGCATTTCCCAAACAGTGCCTTAACAACCTTTTAAAACTTTTCCAAATAGTTCCTTATACAAAAATAGATAGAACTGGAAAAATGCCCAGCCGCGCAAGCGGGTATATCAATATAAATAAATTCATTTTACTTTAATCTGATTTATAAGAACTGATCCTCTAATAAATGGTAAAGTACAACAACTTATAGCAGCAGGTACAATGATCGGGAGTGAACAATTCCTAATTAGACGCCTTAATTCACATTTGTTAGCACTTACTATCCTGCTTTCGTGTACTTTACTATGTTTTCCATTTTTTGTCAGGTTATAGAAGAAAGCGATAGTTCCAAGCTAAAAAGGGTGTGAAAATAGAAGAAAAGAAGCAAAAAAGCCACCTTGCGCAAGCAGCCCACTCGCGTGACTTTTCATAATTACGCTCGCACGGCCTGCTTGCGCGACCTATAGAAAAAATTGAAATTGCGTATTTTAATGATCTAAAAACCCCTACGCAATTGGAATAGCGTAATTATGTCCAGAAAGTGAAATATAGCTGTTTTAGATGGATTAGGTTTACAAAACCTTTCCTAATCCCTCTATAACTATATATAGATCACTCTAAATCAATTTTGGGCTTACACACATCATAATGTACAACTTTTGAAGGCAGCTTCGAAGAGTAAAGCAAGAGAAGAGAAGATCTAGCTTGAAGGTCTCTAATGGTAACAATCATCTCCAGCTACTTGTATTCATCGACTATACGCAACTAAACATCTATTCTAGGGTTTCAATGAAACTCGAAATATGTAAAGGGGGATTCTTTTCTTTCTTTAGTATTTTATATATTTGGGTAGTGATTGTATGTTTGAGAATTATGAATATACAATCGAATTTTGAATGTTATTAATCAATAGTATTTTGGATTTATTCTTGTCTTAGATTCTCCCCTGTGCTTATTGAACCCAATATTCCTTGATTTCTGTGATTGATAGGACTATTTACATACAATGGTGCTTATTTGATTGCGATGTTTATATCTTTTATGATTCATGCTTAGGAAAGATGGGTTATGCTACACCCTAGTTATCGGTAGACAATTCATGCCAACCGAAGATGAGTTATGCTTATATTAAACTAGTGATATATTCTTGACGATACTACTAGGCTTGTAGCTACGGTAGATCATAACGATCCAATCGTATTTCTTAAAGTAGGAAGTATAAACCACCGATGCATGGTTAGTAGTGGATTTGTAATCCTAGATTCCATTCCCTCATATCAAATCAATATTAAATATTGCACTTGTGTACTTAGTTTTAATTTTAATATATTATTTCCATAATTTCATAGTTTAATTCATAGTAGTAGTTAAATCAATAATCAATTGAATTTCCGTTTTCTATAACTAAATAGATCTTGGTTTTATTAATTAAAGGACAAAAATAATCAATCTATGTGGGTTCGACCTTTACTTCCGCACTGCAAATCTTAGAAAGTAAAGTATACTTTTATATCTTGATTTTGACGGGATCAATTTTTGGTGCCGTTGCCGGGGATTGCAATATTTTTGCTGCTAATTTTTAGAATCTTAATTTAGCTAGTTAGTAAATTTTAGGATGTATTTTATTTCCATTATTTCCCAGTTGAATTTTTAAAATCACTAAAAATTATCCATATTTTGGAGCTCAAGTTATCAAAATCATAGCAAGTTTGAGTGGAGTAGCGGTGAACATCAGAGTAGCTTACGCGAATCCTAAATAAAAAAAAAATTTGCAATAAAAAAAATCAAAAATACCAAGGAAATCCACTGTGTTTTAAATTTCGCATCAAGGCACTATAAGTTAAGGCGCTAAAACGCATTACTTGCATTAGGTTAGGTGTGAAGTGAGCACGTGTATTAGCAAGGAAACCCGGGGCACTAGGCTTTGACATGAATCACTACATAACAGGATAATTGCATGCATCATAGTACTATTGTGTGCCTGTTTAATTATTTGTATTGTTTATTCTCTTATTTGGTTGAGTCAGTCTTTGTCGTAGTGTCATTTTCTTTAGTTTATGTTTGGTACCCGTTCGAAGCAACCTAAATTACATTCGCTTAATCTTGAACTCGAGCGAACCCTTAGAGTCCTTAAGTCTTCAACCCAAGCTTCTAGAGCTCAGTTGATGTTAGACAATGAATTAATGCCTAAACCGTCATCTTTGTTTGAGTCCAAAATCCAAAGCACTCTTAAGCGTTTAAGGAAAACTAGAACTATTAAGATCGACCCTATTCTAATGGCCAATTTTGGAAATAATGGGAACAACCAAAATAACGGAGTCAACCCTAACATACCTTAACCTCTGCCTCTAAAAGATTATTTTACTCCTACAGTTTATATGCCACCATCATGCATAGAGTTGCTGGAAGTGACTGCATCTCACTTCGAGATCAAGTCATCGACCATTGCACTTCTTTCGTCTTTTTGTGGCCGCGTTAAGGAAGATCCCTACCACCACTTAGGTGAATTTCAAGATATATGTGCTACATTCAAAATTCAAAATTTAACTGATGATGAATTAAAATTGCGTCTTTTTCCATTTTCTCTTAAGGATAAAGCTATGTATTGGCTCCAATCTCTTAAGCTAAACTCTATAAGAACATGGGATGGTTTGCATACTACGGTCCTAGAAAAAAATTTTCCATCACTCAAACTAATCAAATTTGAAAATCTATAACAAACTTTACACAAGATGGTGAAACACTATATGATACGTGGGAACAATTTAATGAACTTTTACACTCTTATCCTCATCATCAAATCCCTAAATGGCAATTGGTACAAGTTTTATATGAGGGACTTGTTCCCTCTGTTCACAACACCATCGATGCTTTTTGTGCAGGGACGGTCCTCCACAAAAGTGCCGACGAAGCTTGGAAAATATTTGAAACTTTAAGTTAAAATTCAATGCATCATGCTGTGTCAGTACGTTTGGAGGGATGTCTTCCACCGTAACCTAAACGAGAGGGACAAGATGAGTCAGGTCATTCAATTGAAATTCAAGAACTATCGAGGAAGCTTGATCAACTAATGATGATGGGGCATATACAGGGCCCACCTCCTACCAAAATATGCCAATTATGTTCCGATCCATCTCATTCTACACTTGCATGTCTATCGGCTTCATAATTTTCAAAATTTGTGGAACAACATATCAATATTGTTCAATAATTCCAAAGACCTAATTATAACCCTACTGGCTATAAACAGACACGATATGGAAAGCTCACCCGAACCTCTCATGGAAGTCAAATAGTGAAGGACCATATTCATCCCAAAAACCAGAGACAACAATCTTTCCTAATGTATATAGACCTCAACCTAATCAATACCAACAACCTCCTTTCCGTGTTAATCCTCCTAGGGATAAATCTTTTGAAGAGAGTGTGTTGGCATCTTTAAAAAATTTAGAGGCCCAATCTCTGCCGCAGTCTCATATTAACTCCCATATATAAAGCTAGAATTACAAATGGGGCAACTAGCTAATATGTTAAATTGTCATAATGAAGGAAAGTTACCGAGTCAACCGATTCAGAACCCAAAAGGGAAATATGAAATAGGTACAGCAAGTGACTAAGTGAATGCAGTATCCACAAGAACAACAGAGCGTCTTGAGGAGGCCATACCTCCTCCCGAACCTAGAAAAGATAAAGGAAAAGAAATCAATAAGGAACATGATGGGAATGATAATAAAGTCACGAAGGACTCTAATCCTTCGATACCTAATACATCAAATGCAACAAACCCATCAAATTACGTGCCTAGGATGCTTTTTTCCCCAGGCATAGATGCCCCATCTCACTTTTCGAAGGAAGGATCGAAGCTTGGGGACATTTTAGAGACATATAAAGAGGTAAAAACCAATATCCCACTTCTCGATGCCATTAAGCCAATACCTCCGTATGCTAAATTTTAAAAGACTTGTGTACTCAAAAGAGGAAATCTCAAAATCATCTATCTAAAAAAGTCTTTTTAACAGAGAATGTCATTTCTATATTTCAACATAATACACTCAAATATAAGGACTCGGGTACACCGACAATCGCATGTCATATAGGTGACAAATATATCCACCAGGACCTCCTGGATCTTGGAGAAAGTGTAAACCTTCTCCCGTACGCAATTTATGAACATCTTGGCCTAAGTGAAATAAAACCAATTGCCACTACCTTGTAGCTAGCGGATCGTTCCATTAAAGTTCCACGTGGTGTAATAGAAGACATTTTGGTAAAAGTGGATAGGTGTTACTACCCAGTTGATTTCATTATACTCGATACAGAACCGATCCTTGACCCGATACAAAACTGATCTTTGACTCAAATAAACACGTCCCGGTTATCCAAGGACGTCCTTTCTTAGCTACTGCCAATTCAATTATAAATTATAGGACTGGGGTTATGTATAATACCCTGTATTTTCATTTGTACTTTTATACCCTTTTGATATTAATAAGATTCTATAAGCTTGTATTTACTTTTCCTGTAATTTTAGTTTCGATCGATTGAGCAAGCTTCCATCGATCGATAGTTTCATTCTTCAATTGATCGAGCCCTCTTCGAGCGATCGAACCTCTACCGACCTGAATTCATGATATGTCCCTGTTCTCAAGCGATTGAATCCATCTCAATTGATCGAACCTTGACCGACCTGTTCTCAATCGATCGAACTCACTTTGATTGATCAAACATGGTATTTTCAGTATACATGTTTCTGCCACCTGGCCTTTCTCTTTCCCTATATATATATGTTATGTTTGTGTGTGTGTGAGAGTTACTGAATCTTGAGAGAGTTTAGAAAGGGAGAGAATATATATATACACACACTTATATATATACACACACCGGATTATATATATATACAAACAACCACACACTCTCAAGGAAGAAGAAGAAGTAGAAGGAGAGAAAGGAGAAGAAGAAGAAGAAGACAGGGGAGCATAAGAGAGGAGACAGAGAAGGAGAATAGAAGGAGGAGACCACTCGCGGCCACCCCGAGCTAACCGGCGTAGTCGACATTAATAGTGTGTCCATACTCACTTAGTAGCGCAGATATGTATGCATATTTGTGCTTCGGCAAGATTGTATGGACCCTGAATGTGCATGAATGGTCCAGCTCAAACTCTGCAATAGTACTGCATTTAATCGATCAAACAGTGTTCGAGCGATTAAACATAGCCCCGTTCTCAATCGATCGAAGTAACTTCAATCGATCGAACTTAGCTTTTCCTCAATCGATCGAAATGACTTTGATCGATCGAACGTTACTTTTCTTAATCAATTAAAATGACTTCAATCAATCGATCACATCAGTATGTTAAATGTTTAGTTGTTTTATACCTGTTGAATTGTGAATCGGTTTATTATTTATGTTGATGTTGGAAAGTTGTATGGGAATAATACACACGTGGAATAATGGATTAAAGCATTAAACAGTGGAACCATTCGGTTAATATAGAGATAATAATGAGAAGCTGACGTGCATAGTAGTGGGTCTATCGACCATAGAGGTCGATATTATTTATGTTGGTGCGTATAATTACGGTCGCTAAGATCGTATGATATCAAGTGTGAGATCCCCAGGGTGTTGGGATATGATCAGGACTATGTTTCGGGGCGAAATATGATATAGTTGGACATCGTGTCAGGCTTGACGTATAATAAAGTTGGACTACATGTCAGGTTTGGGAGGTTGTGTGATATAGGACTTTATGTCAAGGTTAATATATCGGGTTTGGGAGGTTGTGCGATATAGGACTTTGTGTCAAGGTTAATATATTCGGGCTGATGGCCGTAACATTTTGGGGCGGGAGTGCCGTAATAGTATATTGGGGCTGTGTGCTGTCCTAGTATTATGGAGTTGTGTGCGGATGTGTTGCTATGTGCTGTAGTAAAGCTATGTGTGGTAGTATAGATATATGCGATAGTAAAGCTGTGTGCGGTAGTATAGCTGTGTGCGATAGTAAAGCTATGTGCGGTAGTATACCTGTGTGCGATAGTAAAGCTGTGTGCAGTATTATAGCTATGTGCGGTAGTTAAGCTGTGTGCGATGGTATAGCTCTGTGCATTGATTAGAGTTGAAAAGTGCATATTCATAGCGTATTAGATGGTCCATTATGCATACTTTTATCCCCAAATTCCCTACATTTAGGTGTATTCTAATAACAATATTCTTTTTATTGTGTTAATGCTAAAACATATGTTTATGCGTTGTTTTATAGGTATTAGATGTAAATCAATGAAGTGAAGCTAAAGAAAAGTGATTCTGGTGAAGAGAACAATAGAAGTAGCTGAGAAAATGCCAATTTTGACAATGAAGACTTCAGATTTGCAAGATTTACCCAGAAATATGAAATGTAGCTTTTCGAGTTATGGTCGTGTGGTCGCAAATAGGAGAGGTAAATCTGAGGTCCGAGTTAAAAGTTATGGCCATTCTCCCATCAGTGCGCAAATCTATCAAAATCAAAGACGTTCAAGGGCTTAAGGAGAGTTCAATCGATCGAACCTTCGATCGATCGAACTAAGCTCAATCGATTGAGCTTTTTTTTCTCCCAAAAGTTGCCTACAGTATGTGGGAACCCTATAAATAAGCCGTTTTGATACCAGACAAAGGGAGGACGCTCTAGAACTCAAAAAATAGCAGTTTTAGGATAGTGTTAGAGTTAGTTTAGGAGTAGATTTGTTTAGTTTGATGTTTTCTTCCTCCTTTTCTATTGTAGATTCAAGATTCAAGTTTGTTTCAAGTTTATTACAAGTTATATTCAGAATTATTCCAGGTTTTTCTGTTCCTTTTCTTTATTTGATTGTTTGTTAATCTAGTTGTTATGATTACTATGCTTTACTATTTTTGCATTAGTTTTATCATGTTTTCGTAGTTTAGACATTGGAAAAATGTGATGAAACATTGATTCCCAGCCTCTGCTATGCAATCTTTAGAAACCTTGGGCTCGATCAATCGATCAAAGATATTTCGATCGATCGAACCAGAGCCATAGTCAAGCGATCGAAGACATTTCGATCGATTGAAGAATGATACTGTCCGATCAATCGAGAGCACTTCGATCGATCGAACATGTTGATTCTTGAGATTATTCTTTTAAGTAATCCAAGACTTTTTGTTTTAGAAATATGTCATCAAATTGTCCCTATAAGCTCAGTTTATCACAACAGTTTTAGAATTTAAAGCCTTAAGGCTATTTTCTCCAATGACTTTTGAAAACCACTTTGAATGCTAACACCATTTAGAGTGCAAGTAATAACCATTATTTTAAACTGTCTTCCAAGTATTTTAAATCAACTGTGATGATGTAGTCCCGGTCATGTAAGGGCTATTGAATCTATATCTGTAGAAAAATATGGAATACTGAAGAGGGATGAACTCCATAGAACATTAATGAGTATGCATGGTAGATGGTTAGGATCAATGTGGATTCACGTGTTTTCAACACCTTTAATTTACCTGTTTAATTTATTATGTTTCTTTATGCTTTAGTTTGTTATTTAGTTTAATTTAATTAATTAGGATTCGTAAGAACCTCCACCCGTACATTAATCTTTTCTTTTCTTTAGGTTGTAACTTAGTAGATATTCTTCCTATTCCTTCCCTGTGGGATCGACTTGGACTTCCAGTACTATATTACTTGCACGATCACCTACACTTGGGTGTTGCACAAGAGCGCACAACTTTTTAGTTGTGTCATGCGTAGTATTGCTAAGTTCTGTGATATTTTAGAGTTGTGGAGCTAAGTGTTGTAGTATAGCGGAGCTGAGTGTTGCATTACGTCAGGGCTGCGTGCCGTATTATATTCAGGCTACGTGTCGTATTGCATCAAGGCTATTAGCTGTATTATATCTGGGCAGATAAGCCAAAATAGTAGGATTGTGTGTCGGGATTTGATAGCTTGTATGGTATGGGACTACATGTCTGATTTATATGATAGGACGTGGGACTTCGCGTCGAGTATCATAGACCGTAGGTATGGGACTATGTGGCTGATTAATGTGGACCCAAGAGTTTATGTTATGTGTGAGATTTATTTTGGGATGACGTCCGTTGTTCTATATTTGAGTTGGTGCATACATGTATGCGAACGATGAGATAATCCTTTTAGTGATGTTGTTGGTTTATATGCTACTTATCTATAGATACTCTGTTAGTATTTTCTTTCACTCGGCTTTCGTAGCTAATGATGTTTATGCCGCTAGATATTCGACATCCACCTGGCCAGGGTTATGAGTATGCAGGAGATGTGTACATGGACAGGGGATACGAGGATGAGGCCTATGATGATGGAGGCTACATTGGTGCTGACTACTACGCAAGCTGAAGACTGTGAGCTGTGTTTAATTTACGTCTATGTTTTAGAGACTTCTGTTTTAGTTATGTTTGTATCGACATATGTTACTGACAAGCGGGGGTATTTGTAAAATACCACCACGCTAAAAGAAGAAAATGTGCTAAATTATTTCACAATTCCTTCATTTATCTACAATTTGAATTACAATGCTAGTTTTTCTAGTTTCTCTAGGATGAATGCATATGTTGATCATTCTTGTATCCAAATCATTTGCATATGTTAAGAGCTATGCAGAAAACTTAAAACAAGAGTTAATACGGCTTTCGTACGTTAAAGAATGAAGTAGTGAAAACTAGTTACCCTTAGTGAGCTTTTAAATCCAATCTTCAATTCTGAGGGAATTATCACATTAAAACTCGAATCGTTTTTCTTGAATATGCCGATTAAATTCGTTGAATAATCTCTAATTTTTTCATTTTGGCTTCTTAGTAGAGGAGAACGTTCAGGATTTACCAACTAAACTCAATGAACATTGACGTGTAAAAATTAAGAAGTTGAGAAAATGATTTAAGCCATCATATTTGCTCCTTGCCTTCTCCATTTACCTATATCAACATTTTCGAATATGATTGTTCGTAACCCCACACCTAATAAATAATGCCGAATCCATTATGAAATTCTAAATCCCTAATCGTATACTTTGACCTCAATATACCCCATTGCACACCCAATGTGATTAAATTGTTGAAGTATGAGGAGGGAATAGTGGTGAGAAGGGCTGCAAAAAAAAATGATGATGTATATATTTAAACGTACGGAGAGGATGGTTGGAATAAAGTGAAGAAATTACTGAACATAGCCACATGCTGAAAATGTGCAATTTCTTATCCCTCTAATTTCTACCCTACTAAATAAAAATCGAAAAGTCAAAGCCTTAATGATTTTCAACAACTTAGTTTAAGCATGAACGTGTAATTTGAGTTATCCACGGTATTTCGCTCCTCTAGTAAGTAGTATTCCGTTCGTGAGACTATACACTCTAAAATTTTTGTCTTTTATAGAGTCGAGTATGAAAGCATTAGTATCCGAAAAACCACTCCTATCAAAGCATTCATACCATGTGCGATCATTATTAGCCAAGTTTCTATGGGATGTTCATTTTTTTGAGTGCAATAACTATGTGAGGATTGAGTTGAAACTACAAGTTGTGAGAGTATGATAGTCTGAACAACTCTAAATAAAGTTCGATGTATAGCTGTTAATTTCACACACACATGGATACATGGATGTGAGGCATATGTTATTTTTATCTTGGTGACATGAGGAACATGTGTATTTCTTTCATCGTTTGAATGAGGATGATATGTTTTGTAGAGCTAAATTAATAGTTGAATAAAAGGGAATGTTTAAAAGTTATTCTATATCTTTTTGAGCTTAAAATTAGAGAATTTTGTGGGTACATTCACTGCAAACCCTCACGAGACAACACTCGTCCACTAGGGGAAACCTAGGGGTTTAACGGCTTGTTGCATTTGCTAAATGCAACCGCGATTCCTGCGAAAGTGAGTTAGGTAGTTTCTTTCTTGTTATTTTAATTTAGTTAATTTGGGTCTAGTTTATTTTAGTTTTTCTGTTATAGTCGTAGTTTAGCTTGCTTTTATTTTCGCTCTATTGCTAGGGACTAGCAAATCGCTAGTTGGGGGTTGTGACAAGCAGGGGTATTTGCAAAATACAACCGCTCTAAAAGAAGAAAATGTGCTAAGTTATTTCACAATTCCTTCATTTATCTACAATTTGAATTACAATGCTAGTTTGTACACAATTTGATTAAACTATAATAAGTTGTTTGTTTTAGCTGTAGTTTGTGCAGATTACTGTTGCTGTGTGAAGAATTGGATGAGAAAGATAAAAGGGAGTGCTGAATTTTAATGCAGAAAAGTAAAGGATGAAAAGTGAACCTCGATCGATTGAAGACCATTCGATCGATCGAAGGTTCGATCGATCGAAAGAAGCTCAAGCGCTCGAAAACCCCTGAAGTTCAATCGATCAAAAGATGTTCGATCGATCGAACATGGCTTTTATCATATTTTACGCGCACGCAACAGAAGAGGGATTTTAACCCTAGCATTAGGTTTTCAGTATATATACTCATATTGTATACGTCCATAAGGACGCCCACGTTCATTTTCATCAGTTTATAGAGAGTAGAGAGCTTTATTTTGTTTTTTTTGTAGGTTTTAATCAAGGTTATACATTGTTTGGTTTGGATTCCTCCTAGTTCAATACAAGTTTTCGTTTCCAGGTTACTTTATTTACGTTCTGCACTTAGTTTATAGTAGTATAACTTGTTATCCCATAGTCTTGCATGTTAGTTAGAGTTAAACAATTAGTTTTCATAGATTTTATGCAAAAATCACAACCAAACACACCGTTAATGGAACCTTACGTCAAAAACACATCTGAGACACTCCAGACCATGTTTGAGTAGTCCCCAGGTTGGGAAATCAAGATGAAACCGTGATCTCAAGCCTCTGCCATGCAGTAGAATAGTTCCTGTGTTCAATCGATTGAGAAAGCTCGATCAATCGAAATAGAGATACAGTCGAGCGATCGAAGTCAGTTTGATCGATCGAGAGATGAAGATATTCGATCGATCGAAAGCGCGTCGATCGATCGAACCTTCTGATTCTTGAGGACATTCTATGCAGTATTCCTAGAATTTTTGCTTTACTGATTTGTTATCAAATTGTCCCTAAACGCTCAGTTTGTCAAAACAGTCTGTGAACTTTAAGGCTTGAGGCATTTTTCTTCAATATATTTTGCAAACCACCCTCAATGCTAACACCATTGTAGGTGCAAGTCTAAACTATTGTTTTAAACTGCTTTTGTGTATTTCAAACTTAATTGTGACGATATAGTCCCGGTCATGAAAGGATTATAGATTCTTTATCCTAAGAGAAATAAGGAATACTGTAGAGAATGTGCTCCATTGATCTTCAACGTAACTGCATGGTAGATGGCTAGGTCGCGGTGGATTCGTGTAATCCCAACATTCCCTTTTAGTAAGAAAAACACATTTTAAATCATCACTTAAATTAATTAGTTAGTAATTAGTTTAATCTAGTTTTATTGCTTTATCTTTAATAGTTGATTAATTGTGGGACTTTGTGTTCTGCATTCCTTTAAAATATTGATTTTCATTTTCTTGATTGAGATTACTCTGAGTAATTAGTTTAACACCTTCCCTGTGGGATCGACCTGGACTTAACCAGATTACTACTTGCACGATTACCTACACTTGCGTATAGTACACAACTGCACACAGAAAATTCTCGTGTCAAGTTTTTGGCGCCGTTGCCGGGGAAGGCGACAAGCCAACGCTTCGATTACCTCAATCTATCCTTATCTCTTTCTGTTTTCCTTTTTCTTTTCTTCTTTAAATAAAAAAGCTACTTAGGGTCTTTCCCTTTATGTCCGATAATTCCATCGAAGGAATTTACAGAAACCCATTCTATTCATCCAATTTATCTAGTTCTATCAACCCCATAGTTACACCGATCGATTCAATGGCTGATAATCAAAGTGAAAACGGTGATGACACGACTAAATAGTTGTGCGCTCATGTGCAACACCCAAGTGTAGGTGATCGTGCAAGTAATACTGGATAAGTCCAAGTCGTTCCCACAGGGAAGAAATAGGAAGAATATCTACTAAGTTATGACCTAAAGAAAAGGAAAAAGATGAATATACGGGTGGAGATTCTACGAATCCTAATTAATTAACTTAAACTAAATAGCAAACTAAATCATAAAGAAACATAACTAAACATATAAACTAAAGGTGTTGGAAATACGAGAATCTACATTGATCCTAACCATCTACCATGCATACTCATTAATGTTCTATGGAGTTCGTTCATTTTCAGCATTCCGTATTTTTCTAAAGATATAGAATCAATAGCCCTTTCATGACCGGGACTACATCATCACAAGTGATTTAAAATACTTGGAAGACGGTTTAAAACAATGGTAATTACTTGCACTCTAAATGGTGTTAGCATTCAAAGTGGTTTTCAAAAGTCATTGAAGAAAATAGCCTTAAGGCTTTAAGTTCTAAAAACTGTTGTGACAAACTGAGCTTATAGGGACAATTTGATGACAGATTTCTAAAACAGAAAGTCATGGAATATTTAAAAGAATCATCTCAGGAATCAACAAGTTCGATCGATCGAAGCGCTCTCGATCGATCGGACAGCACCATCCTTCAATCGATCGAAATGTTTTCGATCGCTTGACTATGGCTCTGGTTCGATCGATCGAAATACCTTCGATCGATCGAGCCCAAGATTTCTAAAGATTGCATGGCAGAGGTTGGGAATCAATGTTTCATCACATATTCCCAACGTCTAAACTACGGAAATATGAATAAATTAATACAGAAACAGTAACCTAGAGTAATCATAGCAACTAGATTAACAAACAATCAAATAAAGAAAAGGAAAGGAAAAACCTGGAAAAACCTGGAATAATCTGGATATAACTTGTATTAAACTTGAAACAAACTTGAATCTTGAACAATCTTCAATATAATAATGAAAAGGAGGAAGAAAAACATTAATCTAACCTAATCTACTCCTAATCTAACCCTAAAACTACCCTAAAACTGCTATTTTCTGCGTTCTGGACGTCCTCCCTTCGTCTGGCGTCAAAAGGACTTATATATAGGGTTCCCGCAGAGTTTACGCAACTTTTGGGTGAATATAAAGTTCGATCGATCGAAGGTTAGATCGATTGAACTCTGCTCAATCGCTTGAACTTCTCTGATTTTGACAGCTCTGCGCACCGATCGGAGAATGGCCATAACGTTTCACTCAGATCTCGGATTGACCTCCCGTTTGCGGCCACGCAATCGTAACTCAAAAATCTACATTGCATATCTCTGGGAAAATCTTCCAAATCTGAAGTCTTCATTGTCAAAAATGGTGTTTTCCCAGCTACTTCTGTCACCAGAATCACCTTTTATGCAACGATTGCTTTCCATGACCTATAAAATAGTGTAAAAACACATGTTTGAGTCTCAATATCATAGAAAACACTTAATCATTGATATCCATCTAAATCTAGGGACTTGGGGATAAAAGTTTGTATCAAAGACCATGTAATACGCTATGAATATGCACTTTTTACTTCGAATCACAACCCCCAACTAGCTCGTTGCTAGTCCCTAGCAATGAAGCGAACTACAGCAATGTTTAATTAACTCTAACAATCGAAAACAAAAGAAAGTAAAAATCCTAAATCACTTTCGCAGGAATAGCGATTGCATTTAGCATATGCAACAAGCCTTTAAACCCCTAGGTTCCCCCTAGTGGACGAGTGTTGTCTCGTGAGGGTTTACAGTGAATCTATCCACAAAATTAATGTTTATGGTAATAGTTCTCATTTAAATGTTTTCAAGAAAATTTATCTCTCATTTACCAATGTAGTTAAGCTCAACAATCTCATGAAACTCTCTAGTATGCCATAGCCATGCAACACACATATTACAGTTAATCTACTATCAAAGTCATTAGAATATTCCATACCTGTTAATCTTCAAGTGTGTGTGTGAATGGACAACCAAAATACAAAACTTTAATTTCAAAGCTTGTATAACCTAAGATACTATCAAGACGTTCATTTTGACTCAACTCTCACTGGGATTACACTCTCAAGATGAAATCACTCCGAATTAGGTGTAATAATTGTCACTCATGATATGGAAGGTATAAAGAGTAAATGTGAATGGAATCTAATGCTTCTCATATCTAAATAGAAAAACGGACATTTTAGTGCATAAAGTCTCATGAAAGGATACTTTTCACTAGAAGAGCGAGATACCGTGGAGAACTCTCTCGTTACCTTAATTTCAAATCCAATTTACCTAGAATCATTAGGACTTTGAAAAAGAGGTGTTAGGTGAAAGAAGAAAGAGGCTCATGATATTCAATTGAGACAAAAGATATGATTGGAATGTCTACTACAACTTTTTAAACTTCCCCACATCTCCAATCTCTCTCTTCTTCTTCTTCTCTTTTTTTTTTCTTTTCATTTTTCCACACTCTTCTTTTTATTATTATTTTATTTGTTTTGAAACAACCATTGACACTTTTTTTTTCATGCTTTTCCTTTTTTTCGTCATTCTTTTTTTCTTTGTCAACTTTCCCTTATTCACACTAACCAACTTCTTGTCAATGCAACACATCCCAATCACACCCAAATAAAGAACTGAGGCTTGAACTCCTAATTTGGAGTTAGGGATAGACTTTAGGATTGTGAAGACAAGGAAAATATGGTAAGGCTCAAGAGGTGAAGTAAAGGAATAGAATAGAGGTAGGCCAAGGCTATATTATACGTGTATGGTCAAAAGATAGCCTAAATCATCTTCTAAGTTCATTAGGATTATTCATTTCAGTAAATTCAAGAACTCTAAATTTGGTAAATCATGAATGTTCTCTTCTAGTGATCAGTCAAAATGAAGAAAAAATGAGACTTACAACGAATTAATACGCTTTTCAAAAAGTAAGAGTAATTTTATAAAAACCCTCAAAAACAAAAGAATGGCACAAAAGCTCACTTGGGTTATTAGTCTCCACTATAGTCCTTCAAGACACCTAAGCTATGCTTACTAATCCATTTAAGTTATGTACAAGTTGTCACAACGTGCTCAAAGTTGTTTGAAGATTAAAAGGCATAAAGTATACTATAACTAGGATAGTAAACAAACTATCATAGTGTATCACATACTAATAACATATAGAAAATAACACTATTGCATCATAACTAACTACATTGACTAAGAGAGAAATGCAAGAACCATTTTATTATATTTAAAAATATATATATTTTAAAATTATTTAAAAATTTTACAAATTTTAATTTACTGAGTTACATGTTGCTAAGCAGGTGTATTGACATTAAAGCATAAAAAGAAAGAAACGAGGCATGCAATGACTCACTCCTCCAACTAAAACTAAACATTGTCCCCAATGTTCTAAACTAAGCACATGGACATATAAAGTAAAGCGAGAGAAGGAAGGATGTTACCTCAAGGCGTTAATATCTAATGTGTATTTATTTATTAGTTACCTGCAAAATCATTAGTAGCAACAAGGAAAAATAGAGAATATAATACAACTACTCAATAAATAAATTCGGTTAATCAAGATTTTTATCATAAAGTAACAACCGAAATATTTGAGGATCTTCCCAGTGAAATAATCACTACAAGAAAAAAGGCTATTTATGTCACTTTTAAAATTGTATTTATGTCACTTTTATTTTGAGTGACATAATTATTTTTTACTTGAGCTTTTTATGTCACATTTTAGTATTTATTCATTTTTTAAAATAGTGACATAAATACTTGATTATTTATGTCTTTGTTTAAAAAAGTGACATAAATAATAAAGTATTTATGTCACTTTTTTAAAAAGTGACATAAATAATAATGCATTTGTCACTTTTTAAAAACTGACATAAATAAAAACGCGGTGGCATTTTTGTAAATAAAACATTTCGTTTTTATGTCACTTTTTATAAAAAGTGACATAAATAATAAAAATAGTTTATGCTTTGTATAGGTTTCAAAGAACAGTGACATAAAAGAGTTTTGGCGCTCAAAAATTTCGCTGCCAAAGTTCCAAACTCTATCTTTACCCCCAAAACATCATCGATCTCTTCATTCCCCAAGACCCTTCCTCCAAGATCTCTCCATCGCACATCCCTCCACCACCATGCCGCCGCCTGCTCCAAGCCTCAACCACCGCCGCCGCCGCCTCCTCGTCTCTGCTGCCGCCTTCTCCAAGATCTCTCCTCCTCTCCAGGTTTCTCTCTCTCTCTCTCTCTCTCTCTCTCTCTCAGAGTCTTGGGAGTTGGGAACACCATGAGATTAAAAAAAAAATTGAATTCCTCACACCATGAGATTGAATTTCTCTTATGGATTAATCTTTTTGGGTTTATTGATTGATTGATTTGAGTAGTGGGTGATTTAGGTGTTGTTTCAATTTGGGATTCTTTGGGTTCTACTGTAGAAGCACTGATTTTTTCTTCTTCTTCATTGAAGATTATCTTTATGGGTTGTTATTAATTGATCTGATTATCAACATAGGTTGTCTTCGTTTTGTTCTTAGTGGGTTCTCTTAATTGATTATATAGATCTAAAAATAGCTCTAACACTGATTGATTTGAGTAGTGGGTGATTTGGGGGTTGTTTCAATTTTGGGATTCGTTGGGTTCTGCTGTTAAAGCACTGATTTTTTTTCTTCTTCATTGAAGAATCGTTGTGGGTTTTTATTAATTGATCTAATTATCAACATAGGTTGTCTTCCTTTTGTTCTTAGTGGGTTCTCTTAATTGATTATATAGATCTAAAGATAGCTCTAACACTGCTCACTAATTAAGCCATCATGGGTGTTAATAATTGCACATTCTGTACTTGATTTATTGTCTGATTAGGTTTATCCCTATGATTAAGTGTCCATTTGAGGTGTTCATGGAATCTAATATTTGATTTTTCCTCTTTCTATTCTAAATAAGACTTATGAGTGGCTTATGGGTTTTCGTTAGATTTTTCATTATCATCAAATTTTCTGGTGTTTTTTCCTGAATAGTATGAAAGATTTGTGATTTAGTGTTAGATCTTCTTACAAATTTATGAAAATTTTATGATCCATAGAAGGAGGAGGCAAGCTGAAAAATGGACAAGCAGGAGGCAAAAATCGGCGAGTTCTCAGAGATATCGGAAATCTTGTGACTGCTCCTGCCATTGAAAGGAAGCCCCAAACTCAAATCACTCACCCCATAACAAGGTTACTCTCTCTCTCTCTCTCTCCAACAAATTTTACATCATTTTTCGCTTATTATCTAAGATGATTTATGCATTTCAGGAGCTTTAGATCACAGTTACTGGCTAATGCACAAGCAGCAGGACAGAAAATTGGGGTAATGATTTCTTCCACTGACATCTTACTTGTCTTATTGACATTGCCTTATGTTTGGTTGCCACTTGCTTAAAAATAAACGTGTTCATAATTTATATAATCTTGTGAATTAAAATTCATCATTTTTTTTTATTGTAAGGAAGTATCTATGTTTTCTTGAAATGAATATCTTCATGATTTTAAGAATCACTTTCCTTTCTAAATGCTATGTAAGAAGTATGATTGAAGTCTAGGACTCACAAAAACAGACCCATAACCTCTATTAATTTTGCAGAAACCACTTTTAGAAGTTGTCAATGGAGGTGGAAAGGCAGGTCTTGCAACAAAAGCAGCGGTTCGTAAGAAGGAAACCGAGAAGCCAAAAATAGAGGAAGTGATTGTGATAAGCCTTGATGATGAAATCAAGTCTAAAGAGAATAACCCAATTACCCAGAAAGAATCAAGAGTTGGGCCTTCAAGAAAGCCAAACAACGCTTTCAGTTCAACCCTCACTGCTCGAAGCAAGGTTCATTACTCCCAAAGATTTTTAATCACACACTCACACATCGATCTATACTATCTCTTTGGTTTAGATACATTTGACATTCATATACCTTTTAGAAAATATCAAATAGTGGTCTGCTAGTGTCCCCTTAGTAATATATGCATATTAGAGGACTGACCACACAAGCTGATGGTTGGGCCATCTTTGAAGTTAATAGTTGCTTACTTTGAGAATATTAGGCTTTGCTTACTTGATGGTAGCTTTGAGAAATTTTAAGTTCTCATGAATGAATTAGCATTTGCTTATTACTCTATCTTGCTTTTTTGTACTTTTTCGCAGTTAACACTGTCGTTATCTTCAAATCTAATTATGAAATTTCAGTGAAAGTAGACAATTTTTTTAAGCTTTTGTTCTTTTGACATGAAGGTGGAGTTGCTATCAGACATGAATGTGGAAGTAATGTTGCTTTCTAATATAACCCTTTATTATTTACATTAGTAAATGAAATTTAAATATTTCCCGCTTGCATGTAAGATGTTATACAGTGATGGATGTCTAGGTGCATTCAATTCAAAAGCGGTGTCTGCTTCAATAGATGTAGAAATTCTAATTCCTTACTTCAATAAATTGCCACACCTATACAGAAATGTTGTGAACGGGAGGTTATTTCAATATCTATGAAAACTTTATATTGTCCATATGTTCTGTTATATAGAAAAAGAAATATAACACAGTTGCACTTCACCATTTCAATCTTAAACTAGCTTCTATATTTTGACACATGGAAGCAACTTTGTATGCGTGTTATCCTTAATTATTTTTATTTAAGACAGCTGTTTTGGGCATATATGACCGGCCACCAACAGAACCTGGCACAGTGCTCCTCAAAGAGATTGGTGAGCAAATAGTTTAAAACCTAGACTATTGAGTAGGTGCTATTTCTAATATTGGGCTGGGATGATGATATTTTACATGCCAGCTGTGCGTGAGGATGGGAGGCGGTTTGTGGTGAATCCAACATAACAAAACATGAATAAGCAAGGTTAGACAATGCTTTGTGCATCATCATAATGTAGCTCTCAGGCATTCTGGTTTCTCATAATTCAACCCATGGTTTTACCTATTAGTACATTCATTTTTGCACTGCATTTTTATGCATGTCCAGTGCCCACTTTTTCTTTGGAAGCTTTAGAGTATGTTAAGTTTTCTTGACACTTGCATAATGCTGGAGATGAGATTTATCATAGAAGTATGCATATATAATCGTATCCATAAGAGATATGATATATCTTGTCAAATAGTCTTATCTTTTCCTTTTTTAATATCCATGGTGTTGGCTACTAAACTTATTTTCCCTTTTCTACTTTAGGGTTTAATGCAGCAGTAGCTAGTTGTTTCTTCTCCATTGAAACAATTTTAAGGCATCTGAACGAGAAATTAGACGGCGTCACAAGTCTCTAGGACCACACAAAATTGTAACTGACAGAGGTCTGCAGGTAATAATATCTGTGTTTTATAAGTATTTCTACGTGTTTGCTTCATTTGTTATTTTCTCCTGGTTAATTTGAAAGTTGAAAAACATGGATTAATGGATGGGCTTCTTTTGGTTTTGCAATGAGGCAATCTAGTGGTTACCATCTAGTTTGCAATTGTATTTGTTAGCCCCTAAATAGATCTAAAAATAGCTCCAACAGCCCCTGATTTGCTGAGTTTTTCAGTAGCTAATTAGAGCGTAAAACAGCCCCTGTTTTGCTGAATTTTCGAGCCCCTAATTAGAGCTTAAAACAGCCCCCAACAGCCCCATGCGTCTTAGTGCTTATTTAGTCTTTCCTTTTCCTTTGTACATTGAATGCACAAGAATTACAGATCTGGAACGCACTCGATAGTTTCGCCAGTCCTAGTGCTTATTTAGTCTTTGCTTTTCCTTTGTACATTGAATGCACAAGAATTACAGATCAACAAAGAAGATAAATGCTGAAAATAGTGGTGGTGAGTATTGTAAGCAAATCTATTTGAGTCACATATGGACTGTATATCATGAGGCTTGATTTGATTTTGATTTATTTATTACGAATATGGTTTGTGTTTTAGTAGAATGACAAATATAATTGTACCACTTATATTTTTCACTTCTATCCTAATTCACTTTTTTTAGGGGGTGGTGGTGGTGGTGGGTGGGGGGGTTGCAATTTGTTTATTGTTTTGCCATACATATTTCTAACTTTACTTGTGGGATATTTGAGCCATCCTGTTTTAACAACATTACCATTTGAGAATTGGAGGATTAATTTTCCTCAAATGACGTGTATGGGATGTGCCATGCACATCCCATACAGGTTGGCATCCCATACAGGATTAATTTTTTGGCTTTTTCTGATCTATCTACTCGGAAGATATAGGTTGAAGTTTAGTATGGGATGTGCCATGCAATGGATATGTTGGTTGATTTCTTTTATACTGTTTTTACACCCATCTTATTTGTAGCTCTACACACACTTGTTTTGATGGCCTCTTTGCTCCCCTCTGCCCCACTTTTGAATTCATCATATCACGTTCCCTGACATAGGATGTAGCTGTTACATTACAGTTCTTTTGGAGTTGTGTGATTTCATTGAATGGGTTTTGTTCTTTTAGATTGCTAAGTTAGCCGCTGTCAGCATCAATGGTATGGTCGAAAGGCTACAGCTGTCTCAACAGATAAGGGAAAGTGTGTACTGTCTTTTTCAACAAATCCTAAGTCAAAAAATGACTATATTCTTCAACCGTCACATTGGCCACATCATCCTCTGTTGTTTTTACAGAGTTGCGAAGGTTTGCTGCTAGAAACATGTGTGAGAATTTTTATGCTGCTGTTAGTTCACTCCCCCTCTGAATCCTACTTTCTTCATGTTTTTTTGCAGATTTCTCAATTGAGCCTAACCTTTAAAGAGATCATTTATAACTATAGAAATCAACCTCAGTGTAAGCCTCAGGTTTTTCGTAGCGTCTTTGTTGATTGGTCATCAGCACGCCGGCAGGGGGTATGTCCTGAATCTCTCGTCTTTTTGAGCCCATTTCGGTTAGGTTTCAAAATAAAGACTTTTTAGAGTAAGAAGTTTTTCAAAGAGCTACAAATTGGATCTTTGTGGTAAAAGAAAAAAGTTGTCTTTTTGCTTTAAAAAGAAATCAGATTGTTTAAAAAGCTGTGAAAAAATCGTGTAATAGCTAATCCAAACGGTCACAACTTTTTAAACATTCACTCATAAGTGATTGTTTGGCCCCAAAAAGCTATTCCAAACGGGCTTACTACTCAGCTTCTTCAGGAAAAACTAAGCCTTCAAATGGTTTTGCAAACAGAAAACTGGGCAGGAGCATGTTGATATAATTACATTTTACAATGAAATATTCATTCCATCTGTTAAGCCATTACTGGTGGAACTTGCCCCTGCTAGAACAGTTCAAAGGACTAACCGAGTTCCAGAAGCTAACAACCATGCTGATGGTATGTTCTCCTTATTGGATTTGTTACTTTTTATTTCTTTTGAAAAAAAAATCCTCTTCCAACACTTATGTTATTGTGATTGACCAATTAGGTCAATTCCCCGGATCACCTAAGGTATCTCCCTTTCCCAGTCTTCCTGACATATCTCCAAAGAAAGTATCTGCAGCACATAATGTCTATGTCTCTCTATTACGGTCATCGAAGGTATTAGTTTTTCTTTTCCTTCTCTTTCCTTTGAAAATCAATTTGGTATATTTTTCTTGTACTTGTGACTTTGTAGCCCTTGTGTATGTATAAACCGGGATTACGTTCCATGTTTTGCCGAAATGTTTGAAATATGACTCGGTTGTTAACATTCCCCACTACCCTCCTATTTCATTCATATAGATCACATAAATCAATTGCAGTATGAGTCTTCAGATGTACCAAATTGTTTGGGCAAATGTGGGTTTGTGTTCTGATTTTATATGCTGACACTAGATTTATGACCATCAAATTCTATGTTGAGTGTGGTTGGAAATTGCAAATTCAATTTGCTTCTGATCTCAATGGATAACTAAAGGACATCAAGATCTAATGAATAACTAATTTGGTGTATTACTTCTTGCTATTAGACTAATTTCTTTGTCATATTTTCTAAAGTTCTTTAATTATGTTGGCAGATGGATTCCTTATTTTCTCATAGCCCTAAAAGCTACTATGCTTGTGTTGGAGAGAGTACCCATGCTTATCATAGCCCTTCAAAAGACCTGGCTGTCATCAATAACCGTCTGAATGGGTATACACAGTTCAGAATTAATGATCTCTGTCTCTGAGAACTGTATGGTTCTATATTGATAATGCTACTATTCTAATTCCATTCTCAGGACTCGGAAGCTCAGGGGCATCCTCAATTTTGACGACATTGATGTTGGATTGGTTAGCGACTCTCTGGTGGCCAACAGTCTCTACCTCCAAAATGAGAGTTGTACCTCCTCGTTAGGTGCACCCTTGAAAGCTGAGCAAGTTGACTCCTAGTTTTACGAGTTTTTCCTCTTTTCAGTATAAATACTAGTTATCCTTTTTTTTTCTCTACCATATTTTAGTCTATAGGTGAAGAAGTTTGATGCCACGGGGTAACGTATGAGTGGTGGGTTATTGTAGAATGGCCGCCACTACCCCCATGGGCTAGTTATGTCAGATCCTGATCGAGGAAAATTTATTTGGATCTAATAATCTAGTTTAGTGAAATTTCTTTTTTCTCCCCGTCGTTGGGCTTTTTTTTGTGTGGTTTTCCAAAATTATTGTGATCTTTTTTTGGGTAACACGAATGAGCTAGGGCAATCCGAAGTTAAGGGTAGTCTGATTTCTTGTAGGCTGTGATTGATTTATCTCAGAATACAATCGCTTTTTTTAAGCAAGCACATTTAGACTTGAAAAAACTTAGTTTTTTGACGTTTTGAGTAGTGAAACGATAAACCGCTTAACCAAATGATACGAAACCTTACTCGCACCTCAAACATGCCTAAAGAAATTTGTGGGAACTAACCGAATGCATAACAGAATTACGGTTCACAAATAATGCGAAAAATGACTTTTTCATCACTTAGGCTTGAAATAACTTAGTTTTGGGGGTTTTGAGGGTGGAAAATGTAAACCGCTTAACCAAACATCACGAAACCTTACTCATACCTCAAATATGCCTAAAGAAACTTGTGGGAACAAGCGGAATGCATAACGGAATCAAGGTTAACAAATAATGCAAAAAAATGACTCTTTCATCATTCCGAGTCCCCGAACACATTTTTGTCTCTCAAAATCCCGAAACATAGTTTTACTCCTTTATTATTTTATATATACAACTAATTAATGAAATTTTTTTCTTTTTTGTAGGTACAAAGTTTCACATTTTGATGGAAAGTTGCAACAAGTGAATCACATTTTTTGTTGGGCTAATTTTTTTTTTTGTTGCTTTCATAGTTTTGTTAGTACTTTTTGATGAATATGTAATATGTATATGTTATTAGTTTAGCACTTGACTCGGATCAATTGTATATTTTTTTTGTTCATCCCAATTAATTGGTTGATATTGAGATGAATCGATGAAATTTAGTAGTTGAAATAGATTGAGTTGGATTTAATTTTGTACAGGGTGGTATTGTATATATGTACTGGGTGGTATATATTGTTTTTACAGGATGGTATTTATGTCACTTTACAATATTTATGTCACTTTTAAGACTTTTATGTAATAATTTTGTTTGGTATTTATGTCACTTTTCTACTTTTATGTCACTTTATGTTAAAAGTGACATAAATACCATTTATTTATGTCACTTTTAAGTATTTATGTCACTTTTAAGACTTTGATGTAATAATTTTGTTTGGTATTTATGTCACTTTTCTACTTTTATGTCACTTTAGGTTAAAAGTGACATAAATAAAATGGTATTTATGTCACTTTTAAGTATTTATGTTACTTTTTATTAACAAATGTGTTGGTTTTATGAAACATTTATATCACTTTTATAAAGTATTTATGTCACTTTTTACTGGAAAAAAAGTGACATAAATACCTATTTATGTCACTTTTTAAGTGACATAGAAGGCCTTTTTCCTTGTATAGTGAATTTAGCAGTGAGAAGAACGTTGGGATCCTCATAAAAATGCAACTCCCCCCAACTAATGTCAGGCTCAAGGTCAGAGGAGATGATGCAAAACCAATGGCTTCCAAATTTGTTGGGCATAGTTATAAGAGGAATACCACACTTTTTAGGAATTATACTCAAGGAAAGATCTTTAATGTTGGTATTTTCTATAACAGCCTCTATTTTTATATTATCAAAAATAGGCGGAGGCCATGGTTCAATAAAAGGGGTAGGGTCTAAGTGATGTTCTAATGAAGCTTTACTACCCTCCCCTTGTCCTAGAACAGAATCTATAGAAATATAATCATAGGAATTGGATTTCTGTTCTATATAAATAGTTTTGGACTGCACTTGGATAAAGCTATCTATTTGGGCCTCAATATCATTATTACTCAAGAAGGTCAAGCAATCTAGCAGATTACTAGCTTCTTGTTGAAGTTTAAGATCATCTAAAGTGGGCCTAATATTTTCCAAATCCTCTCTCAAAGAATTTTGAAAAATAAAATTTTGCGAAATACATGTGCTAGAATCCTTACCATCCTCTTCCACAACACATTCTATTTGTTCATTAATGGGGTACACATGACTTTCAAGCTCGGGATGAGAGATTTGATTGATAGCAAGGATAAGTGATGGGCAACTTGGTGACACCACCTCTTCGGCCGAAAGAGGTGAGGCTTCATGAATATCACAAGAATCTAAACAGGATTTAGATTTTTCAATAACGTCCTCCCTAGGATCACTATCAAAGGTAGGGGTAGAGTCAATAGGGGACTCCTCCTTTCCTAGTTGCGTGTAATCACCTAAAGTCTCATCATCTTTCATAACCTCATTCTCATCCTTGTAACTCTCCTCACTATATATGTCATCTATAGAGGAGTCTTGGATAAAGAGATTGTGTAATTTTATCAAGGTAGTAAAGGAGTTGATGTCTGGGGGTGTATATTGAAGAGAAGATGGATCTACAACTTCATGCTTAATGGTTTGGTTTTGGAGTTCTTGTTGGGTTATGACTTTCTCGAATGAGTTGTTAACCTCATTCGGTAAAAACCTATCATTGTCCTCTAATTCCATTCCATTATTAGTGTCTTGAAATTTAGGTTGTAGTGTTGAAGGACTGGTATAGTCTTCTAAAGGTTGGCTAGCATATGCTTGTTGATATCTAGTTTCTAATTTGTCAAGTGCACTATCTAGCCTTTTCATTTCACTAAGCAGTAATTTTAACATACCATTATCCTCAACTTGGTTATTCTCCTTATTATTACTATATGATGTTTCGCCCCATTGTTGTTGGTAATAGTCCCCTTCCCATTGTGTTTGTGTGCAAGACTCCCCAGAAGAAAAGTCTTGGTGCATTTGATAATCGTGGGAACTACTATCATATCCTACATTATTATCTTGGTTATATCTCCATTGCGTTTGATAGAACTCTCCATGTGGAGGTTCTTGATATGTTTGATAATATGGGAGATTACCACTATTGTTTTTCCATTGTGATTGTTGATAGCACTCAAGTTGATAATGCGCGTCATAAATGGGTGCTTGCCAACTTGGGGGACAATTTTCATTACTGAATGTGTACACATTCATAGTGTTTGTGTTGTATGGAGGGTAATATGGATATGACATGTTTATTCAAAATTTTTAAACAATAAAATTTTTATTTATTTAATTTTTGTCCTTGTGAGAGAAAAAGTCCAAAGGTTTTTTTTTTTGAAAGTAAAAAAAAAATAACTTGGAAATAACTTAGTAAAATCCTAACCTAGTTGCCTTCCCCGGCAACGGCGCCAAAAACTTGACACGACTAAATAGTTGTGCGCTCTTGTGCAACACCCAAGTGTAGGTGATCGTGCAAGTAATACTGGACAAGTCCAGGTCGATCCTACAGGGAAGGAATAGGAAGAATATCTACTAAGTTATGACCTAAAGAAAAGGAAAAAGATGAATATACGGGTGGAGATTCTACGAATCCTAATTAATTAACTTAAACTAAATAGCAAACTAAATCATAAAGAAACATAACTAACTAAACATATAAACTAAAGGTGTTGGAAATACGAGAATCCACATTGATCCTAACCATCTACCATGCATACTCATTAATGTTCTATGGAGTTCATTCATTTTCAGCATTCCGTATTTTTCTAAAGATATAGAATCAATAGCCCTTTCATGACCGGGACTACATTATCACAAGTGATTTAAAATACTTGGAAGACGGTTTAAAACAATGGTAATTACTTGCACTCTAAATGGTGTTAGCTTTCAAAGTGGTTTTCAAAAGTCATTGAAAAAAATAGCCTTAAGGCTTTAAATTCTAAAAACTGTTGTGACAAACTGAGCTTATAGGGATAATTTGATGACAGATTTCTAAAACAGAAAGTCATGGAATACTTAAAAGAATCATCTCAGGAATTAACAAGTTCGATCGATCGAAGCGCTCTCGATCGATCGGACAGCATCATCCTTCAATCTATCGAAATATTTTCGATCGCTTGACTATGGCTCTGGTTCGATCGATCAAAATACCTTCGATCGATCGAGCCCAAGATTTCTAAAGATTGCATGGCAGAGGTTGGGAATCAATGTTTCATAACATATTCCCAACGTCTAAACTACGAAAACATGAATAAATTAATACAGAAACAGTAACCTAGAGTAATCATAGCAACTAGATTAACAAACAATCAAATGAAGAAAAGGAAAGGAACAACCTGGAATAATCTGGATATAACTTGTATTAAACTTGAAACAAACTTGAATCTTGAACAATCTTCAATATAATAATGAAAAGGAGGAAGAAAAACATTAATCTAACCTAATCTACTCCTAATCTAACCCTAAAACTACCCTAAAATTGCTGTTTTCTGCGTTCTGGAGCGTCCTCCCTTCGTCTGGCGTCAAAAGGACTTATATATAGGGTTCCCGCAGAGTTTACGCAACTTTTGGGTGAATATAAAGTTCAATCGATCGAGCTTAGTTCGATCGATCGAAGGTTCGATCGATTGAACTCTACTCAATCGCTTGAACTTCTCTGATTTTGACAACTCTGCGCACCGATGGGAGAATGACCATAACTTTTCACTCGGACCTCGAATTGACCTCCCGTTTGCGGCCACGTGACTGTAACTCAAAAATCTACATTTCATATCTCTGGGAAAATCTTCCAAATCTGAAGTCTTCATTGTCAAAAATGGTGTTTTCCCAGCTACTTCTGTTGTTCTCTTCACCAGAATCACCTTTTATGCAACGATTGCTTTCCTTGACCTATAAAATAGTGTAAAAACACATGTTTGAGTCTCAATATCATAGAAAACACTTAATCATTGATATCCATCTAAATCTAGGGACTTGGGGATAAAAATATGTATAAAAGACCATGTAATACGCTATAAATATGCACTTTTCACTTCGAATCAAGTGATAATGTGGTCGTACCAAACGACGATTCACTGCATCCTTTGTGTGATCTCATGACACCTGAACATGCGCCTACACCTTCTTGTATCCTCATTCCACCTCATGTAGGCGAATTTTAATTTTGCAATGGAATGATTCAACTCCTTCTACCTTTCATGGAATGGAGAGCGAGAAGGCGTATCTACATGTCAAGGACTTTGAGGATGTTTGTAAAACTTTCTCACAGAATTGTCCTGTAGACGTGACACGTCTAATGCTATTTCCTTTCACTCTGAAGGATAAAGCAAAAGCGTGGTTACTCACCTTGAAGCCAAACTCCACCTACACCTGGCATGTGATGAACACTGCTTTCATGAAGAAATTCTTCCCACCACGCATGACCACTGAGCTTAAACGACAAATAAATTCTTACAAACAAAAGAGCACTGAAACATTCACCCAAACTTGGGAATGCTTCAAGGATTTGCTACTCTTATGCCCACATCACGGGTATGAGAAATGGCAAACCATTAGCTACTTTTATGAAGGATTAAATGGTGAAACTAAGAAATTGGTCGAGACCATGAGTTCAGGGCCATTTCTTCGCAAAAACACAGAAGAAGCTGAAGCTCATTTTGAGTGGTTAGCTGAACACGCCCATGAGTGGTCAAATTCAGACGATGTCCCACGCTCACAGATATCCTGTGTGGAAGAGAAAAGTTTGTACCAACTAAAAAGTGAGGATCATCTGATGAATAAGTATGAAGAACTAGCAAAGAAAGTAGAAGAATTGGGAATGAAAGGAGAGAGTTCTAGGCAGTTTTTTGCCTGAAGAACCATGCGGCACATGCAACATGCTGGGACACACTACTCAATACTGTCCGAATGTGCCGTATTTTCAAGAACAACCCCTCATGGAAATGAATGCCATGCAAGGGTATAGGGAGGTGGGGAATTCCTACAACAATTATAATTCACAAAATAACAATAGATGGAATCACCCCGGGTTTGATTGGAAAAATAATGGTGGGACCCAAAACCAATATCAACAACAACAGCCCTACAATAACAATAATCAATACCAAGGGCAATACAACAGGCTGTCCCAGCCATTCCATCAAAATAGAGCAAATAACTACAACAACGCTCAACCCTCTAATAATTAATAGCCAAATGTTTACGTGCCACCTCACAAAAAGGTGCAAGAGGAAGAACCACTCTCTAACGCAAATTTAACACAACAGCTAATTCAAATGATGAGTAAAATGTCCGCGACATTAGAGAGAATGGATGCACGTCAAGAGGGGTCGAGTGGAACGTTTCCTGCTCAACCACTTCAAAACCCTAAGGGATACAACAATGGTCCCTCTAATCATGAACAGGCAAAAGCCGTGACAACTTTGAGAAGCGGCAAAGTCATAGGGAAAAACATGCCTCATTCTACCCCCGAGGAGTATGAAGAGGAAGAAGTGGTAACTAACAACAACCCATCTACTCAAGAAGAGGAGTCGTCCACTAATGACAAATCATTAGAATCAAACGAGGATGCTCCTAAAGAAGTAGAAGTTGAGAGAAGGCCTGGAAAGGAGCCCATCAAGGATGAATTACCTAAATGCCCTTTCCCCGCACCTTACCCTCAAAGGCTCAAGAAGCCCCAACACGAGGCAAAGAATCAGGAGTTCTTAGAGTTGTACAAACAAGTTAAAATTAATCTCCCGCTCCTTGATGCAATCAAACAAGTGCCAGCCTACGCTAAGTATCTAAAGGACTTATGCACGGTCAAAAGGAGGCAAAGTGTACAGAAACATGCCTATGTCGCTTGCCAAGCAAGCGCAATCATTCAAAATGAGTTGCCTCCAAAGCTTAAAGACCCTGGCACCCCTACTGTCTCGTGTCGAATTGGGAATCAAAGGATAGACAACACACTCCTTGATCTAGGAGCTAGCGTAAACTTGCTGCCATATTCAATATATAAACACCTAGGGTTGGGTGAACTCAAACCTACGAGAGTTGCATTGGAATTGGCAGATAGGTCAGTCAAATATCCTAGAGGAATACTGGAGGATGTTCTGGTACAGATAGATACATTTGTATTTCTGGTCGATTTTGTGATTCTGGACACCGAACCTGTGTCTAATCCATGTTCACAAATCCCAGTGATTTTTGGACGTCCATTCCTCAACACCATTGATGACACAATCAAAATAAGGAGTGGTATCATGACCATCGTATTCGGGAATATGACTTTAAATGTCAAGATTTTTTCAAATCCCCGACCCGAAGAATACAAGGACAAAGAAGAAGTTAACTTCATCGAAACGGTCATCGAAGAAAAGGCTGACCTTGTAGAATACAAAGATACTTTGGAGGTAGTTGTGTCACAATTCGACGCTACTTATCAACCTAACAATTCTACCCCATTGGACGCTGCCCTAAATCATGCCTGTCTCATGATGGAAACTAAAGAGGAAGATAGAGATGAATGCATGTGGGTCACACCATATGAACCCTTGCCTCCGAAAACGAAGTTAACCATGCCTTCGAACTTTCAGTTTCCTGATTTGGAAAGTAAAGGAACTTCCAAAAGAGCTCAAATACGCTTTTCTAGGGACTGAAAAGACTTATCCTATGATAATCTCATCTACATTGAATTCTGAACAAGAGGATAAGTTGATTCAAATGCTCAAACTGCACAAGGGAGCATTGGGATAGACTATTGCCGACCTAAAAGGTATATAAACCTATCTATTTGTACCCATAAGATATATCTAGAGGAAGACGCTAAACCTTCGCGACAAATGCAGAGGCGTCTAAATCCCAATATGCAAGAAGTAGTGAAAAAAGAAGTCTTAAAACTTCTGGACATTGGGATAATATATCCTATCTCTGACAGCTCTTGGGTTAGTCCAACCCAGGTGGTGCCCAAAAAGGCTGGTATAACAGTTATCCCAAACAAAGATGGCGAGTTAGTACCAACACGCATCTCCACTGGATGGTGGATGTGTATTGATTACCGAAAGTTAAATACTGTGACCCAGAAAGACCACTTTCCATTGCCATTCATGGATCAAATGCTAGAAAAAGTGGTGGGTCATAAATTTTATTGCTTCTTGGACGGATATAGTGGTTATAACCAAATCGAAATAGCTGCTGAAGATCAGGAGAATACGACTTTTACTTTTCCGTTCGGTACATTCGCCTACCGTCGTATGCCCTTTGGCTTATGCAATGCACCTGCCACCTTTCAGCGGTGCATGTTAAGCATATTCAGTGATATGGTTAAACAGACACTCAAGGTCTTTATGGACGACTTCTCAGTGTTTGGCCATAGTTTTGATAACTGTCTGGAAAACCTTGAGAATGTGTTAGCGAGATGCGAGGACAAACACTTAGTACTAAACTTGGAAAAGTGTCACTTCATGGAGACCAAGGGAATTGTCCTCGGCCACATTATCTCTGATAAGGGTATCCAAGTCGATAAAGCAAAAATTGATATAATTTCAAATTTGCCTATCCCTCGTACAGTCCGGGACATCCGATCTTTTCTGGGACATGCTGTATTCTATCGACGCTTTATCCAAAATTTAAGTGCAATCTCCCGACCACTATGCCAACTCCTAGTCAAAGACGCACCTTTCAAATGGTCGGAGAACTGTCAAATATCTTTTGATGCACTAAAAGAACACCTTACCTCCACACCGATAATACAGGCACCCGATTGGAGTTTGCCGTTTGAGTTAATGTGCGATGCTAGCGACTATGCCATTGGCGCAGTTCTAGGACAGAGGAAGGACAACAAGCCTTATGTAATCTACTATACCAGCCGAACACTTACCGAAACTCAAATGAATTATACGACTACCGAGAAAGAGCTACTGGCAATAGTATTCGCTCTGGACAAATTCAGGTCTTATCTAATAGGATCCCCAATAGTCTGTTTTACAGACCACTCGACCCTCAAGTACCTGCTATCTAAGAAAGACGCGAAATAGAGCCTTATCCGCTGGATACTCCTACTCCAGGAATTTGATATCACTATCAAGGATAAAAAGGGAGTAGAAAATGTGGTCGCCGATCATTTATCTCGGTTGACATTCACTGACAACACTGAGCCTGTACCTATAAAAGATGAATTCCCAGACGAGCAATTAATGGCTATCTCCAAGTTGCCTTGGTACGCGGATATAATAAATTACCTTGTTACAGGAGAGACCCCAAGCCATTGGTCAAATCAGGACAAGAAAAGGTTCCTTTCATTCGCACGTCATTTTTTTTATGACCCTTACTTATTTAAGTATTGTGCTGATTAGGTCATCAGGCGTTGCGTTCCGAACGAGGACATAACTGTAATTTTGGTCTCTTGTCATTCTAAAGCCTGCGGTGGCCATTTTGCCTCCCAAAAGACCGCACACAAAGTATTGCACAACGGCTTCTATTGGCCCACAATGTTCAAAGATGCCTAAGCTTTTTGTAAATCATGCCAACGATGTCAAAAGCTTGGTACACTTTCGAAAAGGAATTTGATGCCCTTAACTCCCATCATCACAACTGAAATATTCAATTGTTGGGGCATAGACTTCATGGGCCCATTTCCTAAATCAAATAACTGTGAATATGTACTCCTTGCTGTGGAATATATATCAAAATGGGTAGAAGCGATACCGACGAGACACAATGACCATAAAACGATAATGTCCTTTCTTAAGGAAAATATCTTATCGCATTTCGGAATCCCAAAAGCCCTAATAAGTGACCAAGGCAAACACTTTTGCAATAGGCCTTTGGAATCACTACTCAAGAAATACGGGGTGAATCACAAGATTGCTCTAGCCTACCACCCACAAACAAACAGGCAGGCAGAGTTGGCTAACCATGAAATTAAGCACATTTTAGAAAAGATGGTTAGTTTCAACAGAAAAGACTGGACTTATAAACTTACTGATGCTCTTTGGGCGTACCGTACTGCCTACAAGACAAATCTAGGAATGTCCCCATATAGGCTAGTGTATGGTAAGGCATGTCACCTTCCCGTTGAAATTGAACACAAAGCATATTGGGCGACACGCTCATTAAATTTTGACATTAAAGAAGGAGGTCATCTCCGGAAACTCCAGTTGGCGGAACTGGAAGAAATTCGTCGAGATGCATATGACAATGCCAAACTTCACAAGGAAAGGTTGAAGTATCTCCATGATAGAACAATTTTTCGAAAATCTTTTGAGCCGGGCAGTAAGTTTTACTATACGATTCGCACCTTCATCTCTTCCCAAGCAAACTCCGATCTCGGTGGACAGGACCCTTCACAGTCAAATCTGTCTTTCCACATGGGGCCGTTAAGTTATTTAATCCTAAGAACGACGGAAGTTTCAAAGTCAATGGCCAAAGGGTAAAACTGTTCTTAGAAGATTTCCAACCAGAGGTCGAGCACATCAAACTGGATGAACCTGACTATGCCTCAACCTAGAACGCTTAAGTGCGTTTTAACAATGTTGTTGTACTTTTCTTTTGCTGTTTCTCGTTTTGTTTTGTTCTTTCGTTTATCTATTTCTTTTTTAGTGTGATCTTGATCGTAATCTGCTATTCCATTTCTATCTCCTGCAGGCTGTCCAATATGAGAGATGACGATGTTCACTCGATTGGGTCATGGGTTGATTCAGAATATCAGAACCCACCGTGGACTGCTGATGAAATAGCATTCTGCTTATCTCCTTACCAAGGGTCAGGAGCCGAAGACGTCATTGACTTAACCCACGGATACATCCCATACAATCCTGCTCTCCTCCAGATCAACCCATTTGAGCACATGGAACTCCCTGAAGAGGAGGGAGAACCAGAAGGATACGATGTGTGGGAAGTCGATGACGCTCTGATGGAACAGTGGGAAAATGACTCAGTGTGGGAGCCATGGGAAGAAGAGGACTTACAGGATGTGGTGCCAGAATGCCATAATGCTATATTCACATATGTTGACGACTTCCTGGTCATCCAAGTGGTTCCCTACATTTATGTGTATTTGAGTTATTTGTTATTCCGGCTTCAACGCCCTCTACCTGCTAGTGCACCTAGGGATATCCAGCCAATAGTGAGGTTAACTCTTGGTCAGATTCCTTTCTCTTTCTTTTCATTTTGCTTTGTTTATTTCTTCCTGTTTGTTCTTTCTTTTGCTCTAGTTAATTTATTTTCTTCGTTTCCTTTTTTATTTCCCTTTGTCTGGAATATCACTATAAATCCACCATTTCCACCGTTGTACCTTCCACATCAACTCTTTCATGGATTCGGACCATACATAAGGTCCCCGGGTACTCTGCCGTAAGTGGAACGTCCGATGCGTAATTACACTCTGTTATCCTTGTCTCCATCCGGATCCCCTATTATCGATAGAATCAATTCCTTAGAGAGATCGGACTTGCTTGATGATATGCTCGCCACTTTTCGCTTATTTTGGGAAAGGGAATCATCAAGTTTAGACTCTATATTTGAAGTTCTGGAAGAAAAGGAGGTTGTGGAAGACGAAATATTCCTGCTTGACGAATAGTGTTTCACTTCAATTATTTTTTTTTGTCATTTCATATTTCTTTCATCAATTGGAGTGTATTCTTAGACAAAGTTTTGTTTATTTCAGTTTTATTTTAGTTTTTCTTTTTCAATAAGGTTTTAAAGACCATGTTGGGGGCAATAATATTACAAGTGGATGCTATTATAAAGATTTATTTATATAAATTTGCAATTTTCTACTATGAGGATGTTGTTTTTGGCTTACATTTCTTGTCAATGAACTGTTTTATCACTATTCTGTATGGCCAGACCAAGGTTGGTTAGTTGGGGGTATAAAATTTCTCAATTCTATGATACTGTAGAATTTTCAAGTTCGATCGATCGAACACATCTCGATTGATCGAACATACCAGAACCTCGAGCGCTTCAGCAGGGCTCAATCGATCGAAGGTTCGATCGATCAAACCATCTCGACTGATCGAGACCTATTTTTAAATGAGGCGTCGTTCAGAATCTTCATCAGTCTCTCTTCATCTCCCTAACTCTCAATCGCTCGAAGACAGAAGGAGATTCACATGATTTTGGACTCCTCCGCTTACAACAACATCAATTGAGGAGTACCTGGTCCCCCTGATCATCATTGGCATCACTGTCATCCTCTACTCGGTGCGTCTCTCGAGGTTAGGCCCCGAGAACCCCCTCGTTGTTCTTTCCATTTCAAATTCGTATGGGGGGCCCCCCATTGGTTATTTTAGTCTTTGTCGTAGTTGTCTTGTTGTATTTTATGTTTGCGGGCCCTTTTCCACTCTAAATGCTCAAGACTGCCACTTCGCTGTGTTTGATCGATCGAACTGGGTTCGAGCGATCGAACCCAGCATCCTTTCAATCGATCAAACAAGTCTCGAGCGATCGAACTTGCGATTTTCTCAATCGATCGAACATGCTTCGATCGATCGAAGTGTGACAGTTTCATTTTCCTTTCTGGTTTCCCTGTTTTAATGTTTCTTGGTTTGTTTCTTTTGTTTCAGGGCTAAACAATGAACCCTATCACCGGGTATCACAAGCTCAAGCCATTTGACCTAACCATACCCGACCCTATACCCGATCATGGGTTCAGAAACGAAGAAGATCGAGTATGTTTCACTAAATACTTCCAGTCGCGTAAGGTCATGCTCGAGCGACCCCTCGAGACAACATGGCTGGCTACTCCTTGGTATCTTGCCCGGAAATGCGCTATGCCACTGTGGTACACGCTTCTCTCCCAGCCTAAGCACGTTAATCTGTCTTGGATCCGGGAGGTATGTGCGACGATGATCATGGATCCAGTTGCTCCGTTCACACTCCGCTCATTCTTTCGTGGCCGGGAGATCATTTTTAGTCCAGCCATTGTCTCTGCAGCTCTAGGGGTACCCAAGGTACCTGACTGTGTTTGTTCACACCGTGCTGACACACCGCTGCTCTCCCCGACTATTATTATCAGAGAGATCACTGGGGGTACTCTTCCGGGCTGGGATGGCGAGGCCCTTATTCCTGACTTCTACCTCACAGATAATTATCATATGCTGCACCTCGCCCTCAGCAATTGCCTCTTAGTGACATCTTATCGGGAGAAGATTGCAGCATGGTACGCACGTGTGTTATATGCGATCGGGACATGGTAGCCGGTCTGTTTGCCTCGCCTTTACATTGATTTCATAAGGCACCCTACTCGATACATTCAGGCCAAGAAGCATCTGAAGGGTGTTTGGGCTATTCATATGGTGATTGAGCATGCAGGTATCATTCCATTGGGGGGTGATGTGACTGCCCAGTCTCACAGCCATTTTGGCGAGACTACTTCCCGCCGGTCTGATGCGCAAAAGAGAAAGAGGCGGGGTAAAGGCAAGGCGAAGGTTGGCAAGAAGAGGAGGAAAGGAGGAGGCATTGATACGGAGGGTGCTGCTTCTGGGACGCCCACAGAGGCTGAGGAGCATGATTCTGAGGAAGAGATGGATCCTATTGAGGAGGTTGAGAGATTTGAGCTGAGACAGAGATCTCAGGCTCGTGCCCAGGGAGAGTCTTCTTCTGCGCCTCTCCCGACTATTCATGAGTTACTATTGGAGGAGACAGAGGCCCGGAGTAGACTTGAGGGCAAGGTTGATCAGATGACGACTCTGCTAGAGGCGATCTTGATACAGATCAGAGTCGACCAGGCAGTTCATGCAGCTTCTGCACCACCCCCTAGTGATCCACCTACCTCTTCTGCTTCTCCACCACCTACCACCTCAGATCCTGTAGTTCCACCACCCACCACCGGTCCATCATCTTTCACTCCACCTTCCCAGATCGATCCTACAGCTTCATCATCATCGGCGACACCGCCTGCTACAGAGATACCACTTCCACATCCTCCTGTCATGGCTGACACACCCTTATCTATTCCAGCTGCCACGATCACGAGTGACCCGGCGGCACCGACTGTCGCTGAGGGTGGCAGTAGGGATGCTCCCAATTTTTTTATTGAGATATTATCGGACATCGCTGATGATGTCTAGTTTCTGCTGGATCGCTAATGTTGGTTGTTTTTGGTTATTGGGTTGTTTAGATATTTTGGACATTGTGGTTGGATTTGGATGTGTTGGTTGGTTGTTGGATATTTTTGGATATTGTTGGGATATTTTGTTTTGTTGGATGGTTTGTATATTTTGTATTTTAGTTTGTATGGCGCATATTATCACTGTTCTGTTCTTTCACTTTATTATATTTCCAGTGATTAGTTCTATTTTAAGTATGGATCCCATGCTCTATATTCATATTCTTTTGATCTCTGCTGCTTGGAGTTTGTATACTTTCTGTACAGGTTTTTACACTTGTAATTCTTATGATGATATATATCAGGTGATATCTCTCTATCTATTTTTGAAAATCGCCTGCTGAGGACATTGCAATTTTCAGTTGGGGGTGGGATGTAGATAGATAATCACCTGTGCATATTAGTTCTTAGCAATCTGGACCACTCTATCTATTGCGTATGTCATACAATTTCCATTAGAAACTAAATTAAAATTTCACATTCAACAACTTTGCAAAATTTTCAAACAATTAAGTAAGTTTTTGAATTAAATTGGTAGAATAATTTTGAATATTCACTCCTATTTAGCTGTTATCAAGCAATGACACAACCATTTTATTCTTATCCTTTTATGAAATAAGTTCACGCGTTTTTCTAGTTTCTCTAGGATGAATGCATATGTTGATCATTCTTGTATCCAAATCATTTGCACATGTTAATAGCTATGCAGAAAACTTAAAACAAGAGTTAATACGACTTTCGTACTTTAAAGAATGAAGTAGTGAAAACTAGTTACCCTTAGTGAGCTTTTAAATCCAATCTTCAATTCTGAGGGAATTATCACATTAAAACTCGAATTGTTTTTCTTGAATATGCCGATTAAATTCGTTGAATAGTCTCTAATTCTTTCATTTTGGCTTCTTAGTAGAGGAGAACGTTCAAGATTTACCAACTAAACTCAATGAACATTGACGTGTAAAAATTAAGAAGTTGAGAAAATGATTTAAGCCATCATATTTGCTCCTTGCCTTCTCCATTTACCTATATCAACATTTTCGAATATGCATTGTTCTTAACCCCACGCCTAATAAATAATGCTGAATCCATTATGAAATTCTAAATCCCTAATCGTATCATTTGACCTCAATATACCCCATTGCACACCCAATGTGATTAAATTGTTGAAGTATGAGGAGGGAATAGTGGTGAGAAGGGCTGCATAAAAAAAATGATGATGTATATATTTATATGTACTGAGAGGATGGTTGGAATAAAGTGAAGAAATTACTGAACATAGCCACATGCTGAAAATGTGCAATTTCTTATCCCTCTAATTTCTACCCTACTAAATAAACATCGAAAAGTCAAAGCCTTAATGATTCTTAACAACTTAGTTTAAGCATGAACGTGTAATTTGAGTTATCCACGTTGTTTCGCTCCTCTAGTAAGTAGTATTCTGTTCGTGAGACTATACACTAAAAAATGTTCATCTTTTATAGAGTCGAGTATGAAAGCATTAGTATCCGAAAAACCACTCCTATCAAAGCTTTCATGCCATGTGCGATCATTATTAGCCAAGTTTCTGTGGGATGTTCATTTTTTTGAGTGTATTAACTATGTGAGGATTGAGTTGAAACTACAAGTTCTGAGAGTATGATAGTCTGAACAACTCTAAATAAAGTTCGATGTATAGCTGTTAATTTCACACACACATGGATACATGGATGTGAGGCATATGTTATTTATATCTTGGTGACATGAGGAACATGTGTATTTCTTTCATAGTCTGAATGAGGATGATATGTTTTGTAGAGCTAATTTAATAGTTGAATAAAAGGGAAAGTTTATAAGTTATTCTATATCTTTTTGAGCTTAAAATTAGAGAATTTTGTGGGTACATTCACTGCAAACCCTCACGAGACAACACTCGTCCACTAGGGAAAACCTAGGGGTTTAACGGCTTGTTGCATTTGCTAAATGCAACCGCGATTCCTGGGAAAGTGAGTTAGGTAGTTTCTTTCTTGTTATTTTAATTTAGTTAATTTGGGTCTAGTTTATTTTAGTTTTTCTGTTATAGTCGTAGTTTAGCTTATTTTATTTTCGCTCTATTGCTAGGGACTAGCAAATCGCTAGTTGGGGGTATTTGTAAAATACAACCGCGCTAAAAGAAGAAAATGTGCTAAATTATTTCACAATTCCTTCATTTATCTGCAATTTGAATTACAATGCTAGTTTGTACACAATTTGATTAAACTATGATAAGTTGTTTGTTTTAGCTGTAGTTTGTGCAGATTACTGTTGCTGTGTGAAGAAATGGATGAGAAAGATAAAAGGGAGTGCTGAATTTTAATGAAGACAAGTAAAGGATGAAAAGTGAACCTCGATCGATTGAAGACCATTCGATCGATCGAAGGTTCGATCGATCGAAAGAAGCTCAAGCGCTCGAAGACCCCAGAAGTTCAATCGATCGAAAGATGTTCGATCGATCGAACATGGCTTTTATCAGATTTTACACGCACGCAGCAGAAGCGGGATTCTAACCCTAGCATTAGGTTTTCAGTATATATACTCGTATTGTATACGTCCATAAGGACCCCCACGTTCATTTTCATCAGTTTATAGAGAGTAGTGAGCTTTATTTTGTTTTTTTTTGTAGGTTTTAATCAAGGTTATACATTGTTTGGTATGGATTCCTCCTAGTTCAATACAAGTTTTCATTTCCAGGTTACTTTATTTATGTTCTGCACTTAGTTTATAGTAGTATAACTTGTTATCCCATAGTCTTGCATGTTAGTTAGAGTTAAACATTTAGTTTTCATAGATTTTATGCAAAAATCACAACCAAACACACCTTTAATGGAACCTTACGTCAAAAACACATCTGAGACACTCCAGACCATGTCTGAGTAGTCCCCAAGTTGGGAGATCACAATGAAACCGTGATCTCAAGCCTCTGCCATGCAGCAGAATAGTTCCTGTGTTCAATCGATTGAGAAAGCTCGATCAATCGAAACAGAGATACAGTCGAGCGATCGAAGTCAGTTTGATCGATCGAGAGATGAAGATATTCGATCGATCGAAAGCGCGTCGATCGATCGAACCTTCTGAATCTTGAGGACATTCTATGCAGTATTCCTAGACTTTCTATTTTAC
This sequence comes from Hydrangea macrophylla, assembly GCA_033977485.1. NCBI lineage: Eukaryota > Viridiplantae > Streptophyta > Magnoliopsida > Cornales > Hydrangeaceae > Hydrangea > Hydrangea macrophylla. The sequence goes on along the minus strand of CM066990.1, from coordinate 1,205,106 downwards.
TGATTTGTTATCAAATTATCCCTAAACGCTCAGTTTGTCAAAACAGTCTGTGAACTTTAAGCCTTGAGGCATTTTTCTTCAATATATTTTGCGAACCACCCTCAATGCTAACACCATTGTAGGTGCAAGTCTAAACTATTGTCTTAAACCGCTTTTGTGTATTTCAAACTTAATTATGATGATATAGTCCCGGTCATGAAAGGACTATAGATTCTTTTTCCTAAGAGAAATACGGAATACTGTAGAGAATGTCCTCCATTGAGCTTCAACGTAACTGCATGGTAGATGGCTAGGTCGCGGTGGATTCGTGTAATCCCAACATTCCCTTTTAGTAAGAAAAACACGTTTTAAATCATCGCTTAAATTAATTAGTTAGTAATTAGTTTAATCTAGTTTTATTGCTTTATCTTTAGTAGTTGATTAATTGTGGGACTTTGTGTTCTACATTCCTTTAAATTATTGATTTTATTTTCTTGTTTGAGATTAATCTGAGTAATTAGTTTAACACCTTCCCTGTGGGATTGACCTGGACTTAACCAGATTACTACTTGCACGATTACCTACACTTGGGTATAGCACACAAGCGCACACCGAAAATTCTCGTGTCAGTTACCGTAATGCTTTATTTACATTTCTATAAACACTCGTGGCTTTGTAATAGTTTAGTATTACACTTTGACTTTATATATCAACCTTAGAACTTTCCAATAAGTGGTTTGAATCATTACTCTGATGGTTTGACTTTAGTTATGGACAATGTGGTGACTTTCAACTGTCATGGCCTACGGGTCCAAAAAGGAATTTATTTTCTCTATTTTTGCTACTACGGGGCGTGACATTATGGATATCACATTTGGAAATATGACCATTCGTCTTAATTTATTTAACACATCAAATCGACCTCATGGGGATGACAACGAGGTGGATTGCTATGCGATAGACTTAATTGATGGGTTAGTAGAAGAGGCAGCCCCTTTTATACTAACCAAAGATGCTTTAGAAGCATGTTTATCGCATTTTAACTTTAAAGAGTTTGACGTTGATAAATCAATTAAGGAATTGAATAACCAATTGTTATCAGTGAACACGACAAGCATATTTCCATGGATGCCCAAGATAAATGCCCTTTCTCCTCTTGCATACAAACCTGCACTGCCATCCATCGAGTGACCACCGATGCTTGAACTAAAACTGTTACCGAACTCTCTTAAATATGCATTTCTAGGATCGAATACTACACTCCTGGTCATAATAGCATCAAATTTATCTATGGACCACGAGACTCAACTATTAAAAGTCCTAGGAGATCATAAGAAAGCTATTAGTTGGACGGTAGCTAACTTAAAAGGAATTAACCAGTCTGTCTACATGCTTGAATAAATTTAGAGGAAAACGCTAAACCATCTTGAGAAATGCAAAGAGGTCTTAACCCTAATATGAAAGAGGTAGCCATGAAAGAAGTTATTAAACTCTTAGATGCGGGCATTATTTATCCGAACTCCAATAGTAATTGGGTCAGCCCCATGCAGGTTGTTCCTAAGAAATCAGGCATCACGGTCACACCAAGTACGAAAGGAGAACTTGTCCCCACCTGCCAAACTACTAGTTGGCTGGTATGTATTGACTATCATAAACTTAACATCATGACCCATAAAGGTCATTTTCCTCTTCCATTCATTGATCAAATCTTGGATCGTCTATCTAGTCAAAGGTCCTATTGTTTTCTAGATGGATACTCTGGTTATAACCAAGTGCCTGTCTATCCCGATGACTAAGAGAAGATGAATTTCAGCTGTCCCTTTGGCGCTTTTGCTTATCGCCGCATTCCATTTGGTTTGTGTAATGCACCAGCCACTTTTCAACGGTGTATGATGGCAATCTTTTCAGATATGGTTGAAAAGTTTTTGGAAGTATTCATGGTCAATTTTTTAGTTTTTGGTCCTACATTCGAAAAGTTTCTCCAAAACCTTAAAAAGTCCTTGCCCATTGTGAGGAAGCAAATTTGGTTTTAAGTTGGGAGAAGAGTCATTTTATGGTTTAAGAGGGGATAGTCTTGGGTCATGTCGTATCTAAACGTGGCATAAAAGTCAATAAAGCAAAAATTGAATTGATAGATAAACTTTCACCGCCATCTTCTATCCATCAAATTCGTTCGTTTCTAGGTCATGCCAGATTTTATCGTCGATTTATCAAGGACTTTAGCAAGATTTCTAGACCCTTATGCAATTTACTTACCAAGGACGCCCCATTCGTCTTTGGTAACTAATGCCTTAAAGCGTTTGAAACATTGAGAACTTTACTTTTAACGGCTCTGGTAATCCAATCCCCTAATTTGACTCTTCTGTTTGAACTAATGTGTGATGCATCTGATTACGCCGTTGGGGCCATTTTAGGTCAAAAGTTCAATAAAATACCTCATGTAATTTATTATGCTAGTAAGAATCTTAATGACGCACAATTAAATTACACTACTACAGGAAAAGAAATGCTAGTGGTCGTGTTTGCCCTTGATAAGTTTCGTTCATATCTATTAGTGTCTAAGGTTATTGTCTATACTGACCATGTCCCATTGCGTCATCTCTTAAATAAAAAAGGAAACTAAACCTCATTTAATCCATTGGATATCACTCCTTCAGGAGTTCAACTACGAAATAAGAGATAAAAAGGGATCCAAAAATGTAGTCGCCGACCACTTGTCGCGAATCCTGGTTGACTCTAATGACATTATTCCCCTTCAGGATTCGTTCCCGAACGAACAAATATTTGTGATATCTAATGTGGAGCATCTGTGGCTTAGCGATATTGTAAATTACTTAGCTACCGCATATGTCCCTCTTACATGGTCTTGACAAGATAAAGATTAATTTTTCTCACAAGTTAAACACTATCATTGGGACGACCCACTTCTGTTCAAGCATTGTTCTGATCAAATCATATGACGCTATGTTCTAGAGAGTGAGTTTATCTGCATTTTAAATTTTTGTCACTCTTTAGAATGTGGAGGTCACTTTGGTGGCCATTGTACGGCAGCTAAAGTACTTCAAAGTGGGTTATATTGGCCCTTCTCTTTTTAAAGACGCGCATGAATTTTGTCAAAAGTGTGTGCGTTGTCAATAAACCAGCAATATGTCACGTCATGATGCAATGCCTCTCACACCTATCTTGATAATAGAAATATTTTACGTATGGGGCATTGACCTTATGGGACCGTTTCCATCGTCTTTTGGTTTTGAGTATATTCTAGTCACAATCGACTATGTTTCCAAGTGGGTAGAGGCAGTAGCGACGAAAATGAACGACCACAAAGTCGTGGTCCAATTTATTAAAGATAATATCTTTTGTCATTTTAGTACACCGCGAGCTATTATAAGTGACAGAAGTACACATTTCTGCAATCGTCACTTTGAGTCCCTTGTACGCAAGTATTCTGTCACCCACAAGGTTGGAACAACGTATCATCCCCAAACTCAAGGTCAAGTTGAAGTCTCTAATAGAGAAGTTAAAGTATACTTGAAAAAGCGGTACATCCCAATGGCAAAGATTGGTCACAACAACTAAGCGACGCACTTTGGGCCTCCGAACAGCGTATAAAACTCCTATCAGAATGTCCCCATATCGATTAGTGTTTAGAAAAGCGTGCCACTTACCTGTAGAATTAGAGCACAAATTGAATTAGGCTGTTAAAGCCTTTAATCAAGATATAAAATCGACAAGATGTCACCAAAAGCTTCAACTACAAGAGCTTGAGGAATTAAGAAATGAAGCCTATGAGAATGCAAAAATATATAAAGAACGATCGAAAGCATTCCACGATTAAGTTATCAATCATAAAAACTTTGAGACTGGACAACATGTGTGGCTATTAATTCAAAATTAAGGTTATTCCTAGGTAAATTACATTACCGATGGGATGGCCCATTCATAGTAACGCAGGTGTTCCCATGTGGAGAAATCGAAACAAATGGTGGAACACCGTTTAAAGCATATGGCCAATGGCTTAAGCCGTATTGGACCGAGGAAATTGAAGAAAGAAAGGTTGAATCCATAGATTTGGTAGATCCGATCTAATTTGACTGAGCACTTGCATCGGTCGAGTTGGCGACGTGAAACCTAGTGCTTCTTGGGAGGCAACCCAAGCATTTAATAGAGCTTTTCTTTAGTTTTTTACACTTTTTAGGAGTTTTTCAGCCAATGTCTGAGTTTTTGAATACCCAGTAGAAGAGAATTTAATCATTTAAACTCCTATATAAGAAATCAAGGGAGAAAAGAGAAAGAGAACATGCGGCCCGCTTGTGCCAGATGTTGCTCGCATGACCCACTCGCACGAATTTATTCCTTATGAAAATTTTTAAAACTTTATTTTGGATGTCCTCAGCCTTAAGTCGCGCCTTGAATTGTGCGTGCGAGGGCTTATTGCTCACGCAGTCCATTGGAGCAATCTTTTGCCTTAGAAATTTGTTTTAGGAACCTAGAAAACAAACTTCAGCCTTACCTCGTAGAGGGACTCGCGCTCACGAAGGTCACTTGCGCAGTCCACTCGCGTGAATCCCCTGTCCGTCTATAAATAGGGCCTTCAAGCCCTAATTTTTTTTAGTTTTTTTTCTTTCTCCTCTTCTCTCTCTCTCTCTCTCACGATCTGTCTCCCCCTCTTTGCATTCTCTCTCTCTCTCTGTGTAGTTATTCTCTCTAATCCCCTCCACTAACCACCACAACACTTGCACTAACCACCACAATACGACCACCAGACGCCGATGCAACAGTTCCTGCTAATCGTGACGAAATCTCTCTTGCTCCCCTTTTCTCTATCCACAGGTATATATCTATATATATAGATGTAGTTATAGATATATAGACAGATATATATATATTTACACACACATGGATTTATGCACACAACCACGCATTGATTATATATGTGTATATATTTTGCTTACCCTCAAATTGCAAACCCAAACCCTAGTTAGGGTTATACTACCTCCTTTACAGTATATATATGTATACATCTCTACACATTCAGATACAAACACAGACAGACCCGTCTATTCCTATACGCATACCCCCAAACTGATCCTCAAACCCGAACCTTGGTTAAGATTGTAAAACCACCACTGTGATACATTTATACACATATTCATGCATATTTCAGAGTGAAATATAACTTGTTTTGGCCTGTATCTAACTGAAAATGTGTTCTTAACCCACCCTAGTCCGGGCTATCGATCTTGTTAGAAATTGATATCATAGTGGATTCATATGAGCATTGTAGGTCAAACCAACTTAGTTTACAAGTTTTGTTTACATCTACATATGAAATCAACATTTTCGTATCAGTGCAAAATTGATTTGGTCATGACCAATCTATGTTAGAGGTGATACTCGATCACTGAGATTCAAATTAGACTCTGTTACCGATTTGATTGTCCACGTTAATTAACAATTGTATAATCAATTTCAAGTATGAATCGAGAAACGCATTAATCACAATCAAAGTCTAGCATACTGAAATTTCAATTCAGACTGTTAAGAAGTAATAATACTTACAAATTGATTTCAATTGCTACTTATCTATACATATATTTTTTAGCCTGCTCATACTTTCCTCAATCAGAAAACAACTACCTCTCATTATGTTTCAAAACAAATCCACAACCTACTTACTTTGTGAACTTCTTTTTTGAGCTTAAATAAATTTTGATATATATAATACTTTCAAACATATTTACATTGGTTCTAAACACACGGCAAGTACCCTGTAACTTGCCGCAATGTGTGTTCCCTCATTGGGACAATGAGTGGGAAGGGGTAGTTCCTTTTCACAATTGCTGGGTGTTCCCCTCATGGACCCCATTTGTATTTGCACTATTGATTATATTGATTATATCCCTTGCCGGGATTCTATTTGTTTGTAGGTGCCCTTTCCCTCTCCCTTTCCCCTTTTTTCTTTTTCTGGGCTATTCGACCATTTTAAAGCGGACATTTTCAATATTTTTTCCTTTTCACCCACGCCCACCTATAAATATGACCAAACAATCTGTTAAATTCACTCGAGTTCTCTACCACCTTAGAAATTATCAAAAGTCTGAGAAAAACAAACTGAATCGACAGTCAACCCAAGCGACCTCCCACTCAAAACCGCGGTCTCAATTATGAGACCGCCATCGATGCTGATTTCTTTGCGTCTGATGTCGATGCAAGGTGGGGCCACAATACCTTGATTGCCCATAAATTAGCCCCACTGTTCTTCTTCTAAAACCCAGACCTTATTAGCTACCCTTGCCTAGTCTACCTATTATACCAAAGCCTCAAGTACCACAAAGAATCTTTAAGCCAGCACGCATACTCGAGTACTACCATAGATAGCCACACTGTCACCATTAACCCTAATAACATCTCTGAGGCCCTCCAACTCCCTTCCCACTCTTACTAAGTCCCAAAACTCAATGTCCTATCAAAACAACACCATTTTACCCACATTACACAGGACATGTGCGGTGGCCGCACTAGTTTAGGGCAGACTATCTAATGATCACATATGCCCGCCAGATGTTGTTCATCGACCACGTGTTCAAAAGAAACCTCTACCCTCTAGGCTATGAGTAGGAGAGAACAAAAGAGATACACCATGCCCTTCACGCCGTCTATCGCGATGATTGGTTTCACCCTGGTTTGATCATCATGGAGGGCATGCGTATAGCTGGCCACATTATTGACCACGCCACCGACTCCGAGCTCCTCTTGTCTTTTCCCCGCACCATCACAAAGATCCTTCGATCCAAAGCCTTTCCTATACCTTCCAAGGAGCCTGTTGAAGACGTATCCTAGAGTTTGCTTCCACCAATTGGAAGTTGAGCCTTGACTGACTAGATATGGAGGTTAAGAGGGCTAGGGATGCGGCCTAGGCATGTTGTGAGAGAGAGGCACACCGTCCACCTCCACTAGAAGATATGCCATACACTTGGACTTACAGCGACGTCTATTCCTTCAGAGGTGAGACCCTCCGACTGTAGTCTTACATGCGTTCATACTTCCAACTAGCTCGTCTTGACCAGCTAGAAGATATCTTAGCATAGGAAGAGGCTACCTACTAGTTAGCATTTCTACAACCTGCGTAGTATGCTGCTGAGGTGGCTACTAAGGAGGAGGAGGCTGCTAAGGCTGGTGACGAGGGAGGTGATGACGAGGATGGGAGTGATGGTGATGGTAAGGGGTTTTGGGTTAGAGTTGGAGTTGGTGTTGGTTGAGGGTGATGATCAGTAGGGTTGGGTGATAGGACATTTTTTTTCTCTTTTTTTATGTATTTGATTGGGTGGGGTATCAAACATTTCCAAACACTTGACTTGTATATTCTATCATTTTGTTTCTGTTACTTTTATGTTTTTTTTCATTTTCTTTTTGTTTATTATGATTCTGATGTACCCGGCTTCGACCGGTCTAGTTTACTTTTTGTTTTTCTTTTCATTTTTCCTATTTAGCTCTATACTTATATTTTTCTTTTTTGCACTGGTTCCTTTTAATTTGATTACTCTCTTGCTGCTTAGTTTAATCTTGTTCATTTTAACATGATTGGTTGATGTTATGATTGCATCATTAATTAAGTGATTATAATTACTGTCAAGTTTAGCGTCATGTTATTACAAGCATCCTCATACCCTTATTGCTCTAAATTAGGAAACCGATACCGTTAAGGTTGGGGGGAGGGGGTGCTGTTCAAATTTTCAATCAACTTGCATGCCAAATTTGAATCCTCGCATCACATTCACATTACATTGCATAGCTTATCATCACTTACCAATAATGTATGTTCTGATTTTAATTTCATAAATGATAACTAATAAAATAGTAGTTTGTGGTTAATTTTTGTTTCAGGGTTACAACTTCAAACAATCCATATAGCTTTCCCTCATCCCTCTATTCGTTCTTGCCAAACTAGTATTATGGACCACCCTATATCTCCTCCATCTTCACTGAATAGGAATTCTAGTGAGTCGAGTCATCATTCCAATCATAGTACATCTACTAACGATACCTCACCTAGATCAAAATTACCTAAAGCCAAATCCTATGGTCCAATCAGTCGTCCCAATTGTGACCCCTATTCATGGTACCATCATCGTCTTCGCATCCCCATTCATGTTTGTTCTGATTCTTCAGACGATGAGGATAGCTTATTTGGCAATGACCCCACATATATAGATGGTCCCTATGGTGCACCCCCGACTTCCTCGGAGTCCTCCTCTTCCGATTTGGTCGATTACCCAATCAATGACGACGAGGACAAGGATGACGAGGGTGTTATACAAAGTCTAGGTGATATCCCTTCCATTAAGCCTATCGAGACCATTGTAGCTTCATTGGAGGTCACATATCCATATAGGGATTTACCCGATTATTTCCTCGAACATTGTTAGGCAGCATACGGGATATTCGCACTATATGATGGCGTAGAGGAGGATGAGGTAGACTTAGCTCTAGAGATGATCGAAGAGGAGGATGGGATAGAGTTGTCCCCATTTGACCCCGTAGAGCATCCGAGTTGGGCGCTGTTCGATACATATTGACATGATGCCACACCACCTTCATCAGATGCTTTCAGGGGTGTGCACGTGCTAGTTATCTTACCAAGGAGTACATTCATGTCATTATCATGTTCCCACCGGCATAGGGACATGCGATGACTAGGCTTGGGGGAAGTATTATGGATTCTTCATTTAGTAGGAGTAGTCATTTTATTTTGTTTTGCTTATTTTCGTTTATGAGTAGCTTTGGTAGTAGTATTCTGTAACTAAATTCTTCTGTTCAACTTTTGATTTTATTTGCAGCTTTTCAATTTTCGATTAACATTCAATGTTTTCCTTTATTCCTTTATTCATTGTAAAAATATATATAGTCATACTAATAATAAATAAATAAAAAGTACAAATTTTAATACTGTTCAACGTTCAATTCTTTCTTGATTGACTAGATTTCATTGAAACATGAAGTTAAGGGAGTACATAATCCAATATCTACTACAATTATGAAGGCATGTTTTGAACGTCATATATCGTTGGAATCATCGTTTTATATCTTGAACTTGTATACTTACTTATGAACGACACGTAGTCATGTGGATGCATATTTATATTAAACTATAATACATTTTGGATTTCTAGATGGCAACATTGTGAAGACTAAACCGGAGAGCTTTAGAGCCTTTCATCCTTGTTTGAGGGTTATAAATTTACTGTATCGAATCTCATTGGCAATCGCATTATCTTGTTGATTAGTCTCATTATTTCTTTATTTTGATTGAAAGTAGAGTCAGTATTATAATTGCCATGTTTAATAAAATATAAATATATTTTTCTTGATATCATAACATTGAAGAATCATGTGACCTTAGGAGATGATACTAGGCCATCTTTCCATCTTAACCCTTTTTGGCCTTTGACCTACCCACTAAAATAATTTTATATCCTTTGATATCCCTTTGAGCCTTTAAATAAGCCATTTTCTTTGTTCACCCATTATCCTACCTACTCTAATATGGAGTTTGCCAATATATAAAATTACCTAACCCATATCCAAGAGTGGTTGAAACTGGTTGTCTGGAAATAAATTAGGCTAATCGCGACTAGTAGATAGTGGAGTATTGAATAAAAAATAAAAGAAGTGGTATGTATATAAAAGTATATATCGGAAAAAGATCAAAAAAAAAAAAAGAAAAAAGTTAAATTCATGTCTTGAAAAAAAAGAAAAAAAAGTATATGAAGTAGTAAATGAGAAATAAATAGTCGTGGTAGTAAAACCTCTTGTATTACTCATTACGTCCGTTCATAACTACTTTAGGACTTTTTGAACCCCTTTACCTTTCTTTTCTAACTATAACCCTTGACCGACATTTTAACCCTTGTTAAAGTTCTATTTGATCCTAGGAAACATGATTGAATGTGGAACCGATAGAAAAGGGGAATAACACATGGTAGTGATGATATTTACTTGACGTTCGATATCCTATCTGTGAGACTATTATTCTTTCGTGTCATACGTTGTTTTGGGTCATATGCGAGTTTATTTGTTTTGAAAATAATTATCTCCCTCGCATATACCTGAGTGATTACACCTGTTTCAGAATGTTTCATTTTAGAGTGTGATTAACAATGTGAGATTTATAGTTGAATCATTTCTAAATGATTATCTAAGTTGTGTTTCAAGTTCATGATCAATGCGTATCCACTTGATTGCCACTGACACACATGCGAGTTTTTGATATACTCTATTGATTCTTTTGATATATGTGTTCAAAATACTTTCATAATTTGTGTGGATGTACGATTGAGCTACTCTCAATGATTTAGCTTTTATTTGAGATTTAGTTTTAGCAAGAATGATGTGAATTTTGAAATTTTGAATAAAATTTTATTTTTACAAGTTAATAAAAATGGTTATGGGTGACTTGTTGACGAGAACCTTCACGAGACTTCACTTGTCCGACCAGGGACACCTAGAGGTTTAAAAGGCTTGTTGCACATGCTAAGTGCAACCGCGATCCATGCGACAATGGAGTAGGATTTGTTGAAAGTTTAGTTTATATTTTTATATTACCTTTTTGCTCGAGGACTAGCAAAATGTAGGTTTGGGGGTGTGATTGGGAGTGGACAATTCCTAATTACACGCCTTAATTCATATTTGTTAGCACTTATTATCCTGTTTTCATGTACTTTTGCTTCGTTTTTCGTTTTTTTTCAGGTTATAGAAGAAAGAAAGAGTTCCAGGCTAAAAAGAGTATGAAAATAAAAGAAAAGAAGCAGAACAAGCCACCTTGCGCAAGCGGCCCACTCATGCGACTTTTCATAATTACGCTCGCGTGACCTATAGAAAAAAGTGAAATTGCGTATTTTAATGAGCTAAAGACCCCTACACGAATGGAATTGCCTAATTACGTCCAAAAAGTGAAATATATTTGTTTTAGATGGATTAGGTTTACAAAAGCCTTCCTAATACCTCTACAACTATATATAGATCATTCTAAATCAATTTTGGGGTTGCACACATCATAATATACAACTTTTGAAGGCAGCTTGGGAGAAGAAAGCAAGAGAAAAGAAGATCTAGCTTGAGGTCTCTAATGGTAACAATCATCTCCAACTACTTGTTTTCATCAACTATGCGCAATTAAACACCTATTCTAGGATTTCAATGAAACCCTAGCTATGTAAAGGGGGATTCTTTGCTTTCTTTCTTCAGGATTTTATGTTTTTAGGTAGTGATTGTATGTCTGAGGATTACGAATATGCAATCGGATTTTGAATGTTAATAATTGATGATGCCAAAAATTGGTAAAGGACAAGAAGAGTAATTTAAGGACAGAGACAAGGAATTTGTATGTGGTTCGGCACCATTAATTAGGTGTCCTACGTCCACATGGTGCTTTGGAGTGCATTTACTAATAGATCACCGACGGCCTATGGTGAACCAACAGAGAGGGCGGCACTATCAGAGAATCGGCCGGGTATATGCATGCGAATGATGTGTTCACCATTATTCTCATGACATAAGAATGCGATCCCCTTTAACATGGGTGAGTGGTCTCTTTTATAGACGCAAGAGACCACTCGTACAAGGTAACTAACTAATTTAGGAAACCTAACTTGATTACAAGTGATAAGCATAAAGCACGAAGGTTCCCTTAATGGTTTAGGAAACCGCTCGTATTAGTCTTCTGATCGAATTAGGGAACTGCCGGCAACCTTGTAGAGCCAGTCATGGGGCAGGCCTGGGTAGCGCTTACTAGGGGACGATTCTGCCCCGTGATCCCGAGTCGTGGTCCCAGACCGGGCGGTATCGACTGACCAACCCGGGATAGCTAAATCAGGGGTGCCTTTTTCGGATGATTCAGTGCCTGTATGTTGACGTGGCGATTTGACCTTGATCGGATATTTTCTGACCTATCAACTGCCCCCCATTTTCAAAGCTGACATGATGCTACATCAAATGTGGTTTGAAAATCTTTGCTATTTAGTAGACCGCCCGAGAAACTACCTGGGTCATTCCTTAGGAATGGACCCGCCCCCTTGGCTACTCGGGGGTTAAACGAAACGGTACCATTGGCAACCCAGGGTTGGCGGCCGCCATGTGTTAAGGAGTGACTGGTTCGGTTAAGATTCAACAAGGTCGGTCGGTGCTAGCGTAACCAAATAGTCACGTGGTAACCGAACCATCATGTCACACATTTAATGCGCGTCCCTATTGAGGCAACACTTCACGTGCCCAAGGAGACAGCTTACAGTTGGTTTAGGCAAGAAAACTTCCTGGCCAGAGACTACCGAGCGATTTGAGAGCAAAAAGTTCCCGGTCAAGCTTCCTAAGCTCTTTTATGTGCTTTATCCTATAGGTTTCCATCTCCCCAGTTTCAATTCATTTTACTCTTCCTTCTACTCTTTCATTTTCTTTTTGAAGCAAGACAGGAGAGGACAAATCCATTGGGGCTCACACGGTAGTGGGATTTCTTCTTCCTTAAGTTTTGCTTTTTCTTTAGGTCCCGAGGTATAGCGGGACAGTTGGACCAAGCGGGTTATCCTGGGGTAGTTTTGATCGAGTACCACCTTTCCTTGAAAACCTTATACTCTTTGCCCTTTAGCCTTTTAACTTTACCTCCTCTGTACCTCGGACTCGGAGTCTCTAACCCATACCTAGGTCGCCGCCTTCTTTCTCATTCCACCATCAGAGTACCAGCGATGTGTCACTCCGATTTCAATTCCTCTTCCTGTTCGGAGGACGAACAATCACAGTCTGGGACACCAGACACAAGCCTTGATGTACCCTCTGCCACTCCATCAGAACATCATTTTGGGCAGGATCCCGATCCAATTATTGAATGATGAGTCAGACCAGGAGGCCCTGGTGGCCTCCATCTCACGAGGTTCTGGTGAAGAAATACCGAAGGGCTCCGACCCTGAGGTCGCATTCGCTTATGAATTCACTCCTTCAGTCTTGAGCGCTCAAGACCTCAGTCAGATTAGGGATAGGTACGCTATTCTCGACGGTTGTTCCTTGATCGTGCAGGCTGGCAGGGCCCAGCTCCGTCACTCGGGCTTCGTCACTTTGTATGAGGACTCCCTCATGGCTGGGTTCCGTATTCCACTTGACCTGATTGCCCAGGACGCTCTGATCTACCTCAAGATCGCTCCCGGGCAGTTAGCCCTGAATAGGTGAAGGTTCCTGATGGGGTCCATTAATCTCTGGTCCCAAGTTTTTGGGTATGAACTCACCCTTTAAGAGTTCTTTTGGACCCATCGACAGTTCCCCGTGCACGAAGCAGTTGGGTTCTTCTCTCTAGGAGCTCAATAGGGGAGAAAAATTATCATCAACTACCCGAGCAACAACAAGGGGTGCAAGAATAAGTTCTTCTAGGTATCCACCCTCGGGTTCTAAGAGCAGGCCCCAGTAATATAGCGGAGGACTTCCTGGACAGGGGAATTGAGGAGTAAGCCCGTGCATCATTTCTCTTTTTACTTTTGTTTGCCTTTGAGTGTAGTCATGTGGCTAACCGTTTCATATTTTGTTTTGTTTTATAGTGGGTTCAGCCGACCCGCCGAGCATTTCTGAGGAGTGCCAAGCCAAGATTAGGCACTTGACAGACCTACCCACTAAAATCTAGAATGTGTTAACCCAGATAGGGGACTTCAAGGCCTCCTACAATCCAGACAAACCCATTTAAGCTCCCATCTTTTCCCCAATCATCCCGGGTAAGTGCTCGGACAAACTATCTGGCATCATCCATCTTTTGCTGGTTTTCTCGGCTATTGACCATGCGATCTTTTCTCTTCATAGAAATGGGCCCCAGGAGAGATTTCGAGCAGCTAAGGGCCAGACAGGCTGCCACCACTGCCGCCCAGGTGGCGGATAGAGGAAAGAGGCCAGCCGCTGAGACCTCGGGTAGCGATCGTCTACTCAGGCGGATCAAGCATAGGATGATGATACACAAGGAACCCAGGGGGACGTCAGCTCCCTACGTGGTGGTGGTGTTGGAGAAGACCACTCCCTGAGAGGACATTCCATCTGGGACACCACTTGGGGAATCGGCGGAGATCAAGGAGAGGGTTAGGCCAGTCCTTCTCCTAGGTCAGGTGGAGATATGTGCAAATATGTCTCCTCAAGTCTTCCAGGGGTGGCTGTATAGCCTCTCCCATTTTGTAAGTACTTCAACAATTTTCATTTATCATTCATCATCATTTATTTTTGCTATTTGTTGAGTAACCGATCGGTTTCGCTTATTTTTGCAGGTTAGGTGCATGGCCGCCGGAGTTGAATCCTTCCTGCCCTCCCTGGCCGGGAGGGCCACCGCTACTGAGGCTGCCTTATCACAGGAATGGGCAACCTCTGAGGGCAAGGAGACTTCCTTGGCCGTTGAGAAGGACAAGGTCAAGGGCTTGGCCCTAGGCCTTGGTACTGCGCAAACATAGCTGGTAGTCGCTTTAGCCGATCTGGAGGTAGCCCGGGCCAACCTGCCGGTGGTGAAGGCTCAAGAGAAGGCCCTAGCTGGGACGGCGGCGGTGGGGTCTACAGAGGAGGCCTCTGACGACGGCTTCTTCCAGGACTATGAAGACCTAAAGAGGAGGCTAGCACAGGACCATCCCGAGTGGGACTTCTTGTCCTAAGAGGGGATAGACTCAAACTACTGGGGCATGGGTCCCGCCACTACTGAGGGTTCTGTTGCTAGGGCTGGACCTACTGAAGACTCTACCCTGGGCGGGGTTGCTGCTCTAGGAGGGGAGGCTGCTCCGGGAGGAGAGGCTAGTAAGACCGAGGATGTGGTCGTGGTGGATGATGCCTAGCCTCTCTGCCGGTCTCTTTTTTTTTGGGAGGCTACTACTACTGCCCCAAGGCTTTGTACATGTTTTTGTTTTCAATGAAAAGGTCCTCTAAGGCTGCCCTTTTGCATCAACCGTTTCATTATTGTGTTCCTTTTTATACTCGCCTATTTTTAATTACCTGTGCCCGACCGATTTTAATCCTGTGGAAACCCTGCCTTAGCAAAAGTTTAGGACCGTGACCAGTAAAGAACACTTCGTCTTCTCAGAACTTGTTTTGAAGGTCCCGCCGGGTATAGTGTAGGAGTTAGGTCTTGTTACTATCCCGGTCGGTTTCTCTGGGCACTGTAGGTACTTAGGAATGTTTTGGAATTCCAAGTCCTGTTAAGTGCACGGTGTGATTTCCTATTTTAGTCTAACATCCCCTGCCCCCTAAGCATTTTCTAAGGCAGGCGTTGGTAGAGGGGGTGACCAAAGGGAACCGACCTAGAATATAGGTAGTTGTAGGGTCTTTTTAGGCTTGCCATCGTTAGCCACCTAGGACGATTTTCCCCCATTGTTGGCTATGGACCTAAGTGAAGCCGATGCCTCGGGTGTGACACCGAGGTCTTTTGCCTTGGGCATGACCCTGAGGTCTTTTGTGCCTCGGGTGTGACCCCGAGGTCTTTTGTGCCTCGAGTGTGATCCCGAGGTCTTTTCGCATGGAACACCGGTAAGGGAAACAACTTGTAGGAAAAAAAATCTTTTATTCCTTTTTTAAAATCATAATAATTGCTCGAAAAGAGCTACAAATTTCCTAACCAATGTTAATACATTTTTTTTATCCAAGCTTCATTAAAAATACTTGCGGAGGTGCTGTACATTCCAAGGGTGCAATAGATCGTGCCCGACCAAAGTCTGTAACCAGTAGGTGCCCAGTCGGTTCACCCGGGTAAGCCGGTATGGTCCTTCCCAGTTTGGCCCTAATTTCCCGTGGCTTGGAACCTTGGTAGACTGGTTTACCACCTTAAGGACCAGGTCTCCTGTAGCAACCTGTATTTTCGCGCCCCTAATAATAAATAACATACACATTTTTTGAAATTTAAGTATATCACAAGTTACTAGTTAGAAAAGAAGAGTAGTTAACTCCCAAAGCTCTAAGAGGAGCCATACCCACTCCAAGCTTGAAGCTTTTATATTTTCAAAATTTCCGTCTTCCTTCGGCAAGTCGTGCGTCGCCTTATCTAAAGACCGGTGAGTCTTTCGAACCCACTCGTAATGTAGTATTTGTCATTACGCACAAGTCGGGGGGTATCGGAAGTTAGTATCTTTGCCTATATATGGATATATAGCCATGGAGGCCCGAAATTAGCGGTTCCGTAAAACTCAACGAAAAGCGCTTCTATAAATTGGAAATGATAGATTACATTCCCCATAGGTTCAGTTTCAAATCTTAGGCCTTAATTCGTAACGGTTGCGACGTACGGTCGAAATTTTGACGACTCTCGGATTTTCACCTATAAGTAGAGATACGGTAATAATTGAGATCTTAAACTTATATATTCATAATCTACATGAAAAAAAGAAGAGAACGGTATATTACACGACCTGGTTGGTTCTAGACTGAAAAATCAAAGAAAAACTCGATTTTTCAGCGTCTCTAGGAAGAAGATAACTCCCTCTAGAAAACTCGAAAACGTGCACCGTTTGAAGCATTGAAAACTAGACTCAGAGACCTTTCATTTGATATATAATTCACCTACAAAAATTATAATTCATTTTTTAGGGCATTGCTTCAAAGCCGACCCACTTATGTACTGGTAGCTGAAAAAGCATATTAAAACATTCTTTAATGAAATTTCCTGTTGTCTTATATGTGACTTGATAATTTAGATCGTGGATGTTAACTCAATGATCCTAAGTACATTTTACCTTGTTAATAAAGAAAAGGGAAATAGATTTTCAAAGCAAAAATTAGATAAATTGATTTAATCGATAAATAAACACAAGAAGAAACCGCTCTGGTACCTTCTATAAAGCAAATGTGAGAAGAAAGATTTAAGTCATATCGCTCTGATCCCTTTATAAGAAAATATGTAAAGAAAGAGCAAGTTGTACGCCAGCTCTGATACCTCTATATAAACAAGAAAGAGAATAAATTACTCATTTGCATAGTCACGATGGCATGTATGGAAAGGGGTCGTTGGTCAGCATATATGTTGTGAGAATGTCATGAGACGAGTAACCTTAATTATTCTAGGCCACTTGAGATATAGCAGATTGATTAGGAAGGATTGAGCCCAGGCCGCTTTTGATACGGTAGGTCAATCAGAGTCTTGTGATAGCCTTAATTATTCTAGGCCGCTGCAGATAAAGTAGATTAATTAAGAGGGCTGAGCCCAGGCTGCTTTTGATACGGTAGGTCAGTCTGGTGGTAGCTTTATATTATTCCAGGCCACTTTAGATACGGTAGATTAATTAAAGTACTCCGCAGGTTATTGTAACCTTGAATGTCTAGGTATGTCGAGGCCAACTTAAATACGGCAGGCATATTGACAGACCTTCTAAACTAACGACATTGTGCAGGATGGTTCTAGGTGGACCGAATGAGTCAAGAGATTTTGATCTAGATAAAAGAGTCAGTAAGGTGAGATGATTTCATTGTTCATGCACGGTCTTGATTATTCATTAATCAAACTGTTATTAATTATCATGCGATGATTGGGATAATGGATTAATCGTGCTCTAAGGTACCGAACATTTATAATAACTGTTAATGTACTTTTATATACATTGCTTATGTGTTCGTCATATTAACTCGGCTTTCATTAGCTGATGACTTTATTTTTTCCTGGACATCCAAAATGTTTAGGAAATGGTTCTGCAGGACAATATGATTATGCCAGCCAGAGGAGCCTACAGCGTTACTTTTATAATTTAAATAAAGTTGTAATAAGGATATGGTTAACGTTTTTAATTTGAATAAGGCGTTTGTGTCTTAAGGATATTTTATTTAAGGACAATGTAATATTATTTAAAGTTGTAATGATGTTTAACATTATCTTCCATGTTGCTTTATATACTCTGTTTTTCTGGTAAATGTTAAGCTAAGTACAGGACAAACGATCCATCACCTGTCATGACCTACGGGTAGTTCTTCTGCCCAAAGTCCTTTGGCATTTTTAAGTCTGGTTTTAATTGACTGCAGAATGGTCCAGTTCGTCACCTCGGCTTGGCCATTGGCTTGAGGGTGCTCGGGGGAAGAGTAGTGATTTGATATTCTGTACCTCGAGGAGAATTGCCTGAACACTAGGGTATCGAACTGCGTGTTGTTGTCACTAACCAGCACCCTTGGGATGCCGAATTGGCTGAGGATGTCTCTCTTAATGAAGTTCTCCATCTTCTTCTAAGTAATTTTTACCAAGGGTTCAACTTCTGCCCACTTGGTGAAATAATCATTGGTGATGACCGTAAACTTGACTTGTCCTTTTCCCATCGGGAGGGGACCGACAATATCGATTCCCCACTAAGCGAACGGCCAGGGACTGAGGATTGGTTTCTGGAGCTCTCCCGGGCAGTTTATCATAGGCGAATACCTCTGACACTTGTCGCACCACTTGACATATTCTTGGGAATCCCAGGCCATCATCAGCCAGTAATAGCCTTGTACTTGCCTTTCGGGAAAGCACCCAACCTCCAACATGATTTCCACACACTCCCTCGCGGATTTTATGCAATATTCCCTGGACCTACGTAGGATGGATGCACCGGAGATACAAGATAGAGTATCCCCTTTTGTAGAGAATGCCATCAACGAGGTGGTATCTGGCTGCCCAGTACATCACCCGCCGAGGATCTTCTTTTTCGTTTCATAGAGCACTGGCTGTTAGGAACATCACTATCGGATCCATCCAGTTGTGCCCTAAATTGATTGGTTCAACCTCCATACCTTCTAAAATGACGACACTAGGTTCAGGTAAGTATTTTATCCTTATCCTGGGTAGGTCTGACTTGGAGAATGAAGCGAGGTGGGCTAACCGGTTGTCTCTCGTGTTTTCTTCCCTCAGGATCTGTGTGATGGAGAACCCCTTAAGCTTTCTTGAAACTGCTAGGATAAGGGCTAAATAAACTACCATATTGTCTTCCCGAGCTTCGTACTCCTGATTGACTTAATGACCACAAGCTGGGAGTCACTATACCCTTTGACTTGCTGTGTACGCATAGAGGTGGCCAACAATAATCCAACTAGCAGGGCTTTGTACTCGGCCTCGTTGTTAGAGGCTCAAAAACCAAACCTTAGTGTGTACTCCAACTGAATCCTGTTAGGTGTGGTCAGGATGATCCCTGCTCCAGTACCCTATTTGTTGGAGGATCCGTCCACATAGAGCACCTAGGTCGGGGTGTCAGGCTATAAGCCAGGCGGTAGAACTGGCGAGTTGAGCTCCTCGACCAGATCATCTGGATATGTGAACTCAACGAAAAAATCTGCCACTACTTGTCCCTTGATTATTGTCCGAGGTTTATAGACTACTACAAATTTCTCTAGCTCCAATTCCCACTTAGCAAGCCTTCCGGATGTCTCAGGCCTGCCTAATATCCGGTGGAGAAGCTGATCTGTGAGGACTACAATAACCTATGTGGGCCTATATATATGGGCAGAGTTTCTTGGCAAAAGTGATGAGGGTGAAGACCAGTTTCTTGATGCAGGAGTACCAGCTTTCTGTGCCTTGAAGTGCCTGACTAGTATAGTAAATCGCGAATTGTATCTCGTGCTCTTCTCGGATGAGTGCCGAGCTTACCACTAAGGGCGATACCGCTAAGTATAAGAAGAACTCCTCCTTTAGTATGTGTGTGGAGAGCAGAGGGGACGATGTTAAGTATTTCTTGAGATCCTGAAATGCCTCCTCACACTCTTCTGACCATTGAAATGCTTTACGAAGGATTTTGAAGAACGACAGACACCGGTCGGTAGCTCGGGATACCAATCGATTCAGCGCCGCCACCCGTCTGGCCAAACTTTGAACTTCTTTGGTTGACCTGGGTGACCACATGTTAATAATAGCCTGAATTTTTTCAAGGTTCGCTTCCATCCCTTGCCTACTGACCATATGTCTCAAGAACTTCCCAGACGAGACTCTAAACGTGCACTTGGTCGGGTTCAACCTCATCCAAAATTTTCTTAAGATGCTGAAGGCCCCGGCCAAACGCTTGAGGTGGTCAGACTCATCTCAGCTTTTGACTAATAGATCATCGGCATACATCTCCATTAACTTCCTGATCCAATCCTTGAACATGTGGTTGACTAGGCGTTGATAAGTTGCCTCGTTGTTTTTGAGTCCGAAGGGCATCATCTTGTAACAATATGTCCCTTGGTTTGTGATGAAGGAAGGTTTCTCTTTGTCCCCGGGATGCATGATAATCTAGTTATACCTCGAGTAGGTATCCATGAATGAGATAAGTGAGTGACCGTCCGTGGAGTTCACAAGGAGGTCTATCCTAGGTAGCGGATAGCAATCCTTGGGGCAGGCCTTGTTCGGGTTAGTGAAATCCACACACATTCTTTACTTCCCGTTGCTTTTCTTGACTAGTACCACATTTTCCAACAAGTCGGGATAGTGGACCTCTCGGACAAACTTTACCTTTAGAGGCTTTTCAATCTGCTCATGCACCGCTGTTTGCCTTTCAGGGGCCATGCCCCTCCTCTTCTGCTTGACCGGCCGGGAGTCTGGGTCAATGTTGAGATGGTGGGACATAATCCAGGGATCTATCCCAGACATGTCTTCATGGCACCAGGCAAAGATGTCCTGGTTCTGTCGTAGGAACTGGATCAATTTCTCCCTGAGGCTTGGCTCTAAGAGAGCGCCGATACTGATGAACCGGTCGAGGAGTTGGGGGTTCAGCACCACTTATTTCAGTTCTTCCACCAGGACTACTCCATTCCTTATGTCCCTCAGGTCCATCTCCTGGACATTCAATATTTCTGTAACTACTTCTCTGTGCAAGGAGCTGACATAACAACTTCGGGCAGTTGCTTGGTCTCCAAGCAAGCTCTCGGCCCTTGTGGGGTTGGAAACTTTATCACTAGGCCGTAAGTTGACACATTCGCCTTGGCCTTGTTGAGCGTTGGCCTCCCCAGGATGATATTGTAGGCGGATGGGGCTTCTACCACCACAAAGTTTACAAGCATGGAGACTTGTTGGGGTAGGTCCCTATAAGAATTGGGAGCTCGATTGTACCGAGCGGTTGTGTGCTAGATCCATTGAACCCTACCAAGGGAGTGGCTACGAGTCGGAGCCGGTCCCTTGATATCCCGAACTGATTGAAAGTCGAGATGAACAAAATATCAGAGGATCTATCAGTGTCCACCACCACGCTCTTGACCATATAATTCATTGTGGAGAGTGTAACCACCAGTAGATTGTCGTGGGGGCAATGCAGGTCCTTCACGTTATTGGATGAGAACGTCAACACGCTGGTCGGCAGGGAGCTGGGGGATTAGACATGCCAGACATCCGATCGGGATGCCCGAGCATGCCTCTTCCTAGCCGACTGTGAATCCCCTTCGCTCAAAATTCCTCTAGATCACGTTGATTTGCCCGAGGGGTTACGGCTGCTCAGGAGCTCGGGTGTCAGGCCGAGGTCGCCTATCAGCTACGACGAACTCAGCGAGGTGATCCTGTTCAATAAGCTTCTTAATGGAAATCTTAAGCTTGAAGTAGTTTTCTGTGTCGTGACCATGGTCTTTATGATAACGGCAAAACTTATCCCGATTTCTCTTCCTGAGTAGACTTTTCAGCTTTGCCGACTGTTGGACAAGCCTCTTGGCCTCGGTGGTGGCCATGACCTCATGGATAGGCCAGGGAAGAGGTCTGAAGGTAATTGGGGCCCAATCCTGACCACCTTTCTGCTGATCCTACCTCGGCTTCTTTTTTGAGCTCTTTTTAGAGCCTTTGTGTTTGTATTTGGATCTCGGGGAATCATCTCCCGCAAAGCTAGCACACTTGGACTTTAGGAACTCCTTCGTGTCGATGTACTTTCTAACCCTCTCGGAGAGCTCATCCAAGGTTGCCAATTGGTCATGGTGGATTTACGTAGCAACTTTGGTGTGCTAAACTCCTGAGCAGAAGGCTGTGATAGCAACCGTTTCATTCAGGTGGCGGATCTGGAGCCTTTGTTGGTTAAAACGGTTGACGTAATCCTTCAGAGATTCTCCCCTGCGCTGCTTGACGGTCAGTAGTTGGGTGTCAGACTGCGACCAGTCAAGCATCCCCACGAACTAGCTGATAAAGAGCTTGCTGAGTGCCTTGAAATTATCGATCGCTCAGGGCTTGAGAGCATGGAACCACTGTACGGTCGGCCCTTTGAGAGTGCTGGGAAAGGCCAGGCACAGTAGTTCATCGGTGGTGGTGACCAGTGCCATCTAGGCCTTATAAGTCCAGACATGATCCACTGGGCTTCCCGAATCGTCATAAGAGTCGAGATGCGGTGGTTTGAACTTCCACGCGATGGGGAATCTTGTGACCTGGACGGTAAAGGGCAACTCGGTTTTTGTATTTGTGTGATCATGGCGTGGCTTATGGCTCAATTTATCAATTTGCTTCTACAGGTCCTCGATCTAAGCCTTGACATCTTTCTGACCGATCTTCTCCTTTGTATCTGAACGGTACATTGGGATGGACGATGAGGCCTCTTCCCCGAAGTGTGTTGTCCTCGGGGACAGAACCCGGCTTTGACTCTGGGTAATCGTGTGCCTAAGACCCCCATGCCCTTGCCCTTTCCCTCTGGCAGTGCGTCTATTATTGATGATTTCCTGGCATCCCCCGCCCGATATGGGTTGGCTCAGGTACGTTGCCGGGTTCGATCGGGAGCCTGGCTACACTCGTTATTCCTAAACTGTCCCAATTCCAATGGAGATATAGGCTCAGTGTGGGCACACCTTCGGACCTGTACGGGTTTCCGGTCCTACGCAGCCTTCCCGAGCCAATCCTCGATTTGAGGGAGCTTTTCCTAATGGGCCAGCAGTGCTTCAATCTGCTGCTGAGTTTGCCATTGGCCCTCCAAGAGTTGTGCAAGAGCCGCGGTAACCTGCTCGAAGGTCATGGAAGCAGCCGATTTCCCGACTAGTCTGCATGTTCTGCTAGAGCAGCAGTCTTCTTACCCTTCTTCGGCGACATGTTGATCAGTCAAAGATTTGCTTTTCTGAGAGAGTTTTTTGAGTTCCCACAGACGGCGCCAAACTGATGATGCCAAAAATTGGTAAAGGATAAGAAGAGTAATTTAAGGAGAGAGACAAGGAATTTGTATGTGGTTCGGCATCGTTACTTAGGCTACCTACGTCCACGTGGTACGTTGGAGCGCGTTTACTAACAGATCACTGGCGACCTGTAGTGAACCAACAGAGAGGGCAGCACTACCAGAGAGCCGGCCGGGTATATGCGTGCGAGTGATATGTTCATTGTTATTCTCGTGAGATAAGAATGTGATCCCCTATAACAGGGATGAGTGGTCTCTTTTATAGACGCAAGAGACCACTCGTATAAGGTAACTAACTAATTTAGGAAACCTAACTTGATTACAAGTGATTAGCATAAAGCACGAAGGTTCCCTTAATGGTTTAGGAAACTGCTCGTATTAGTTTTCTGAACAAATTAGGGAACTGCCGGCAACCTTATAGAGCCAGTCATAGGGCAGGCTTGGGTAGCGCTCGCTGGGGGATGAATCTGCCTTGTGATCCCGAGGTGTGGTCCCAGACCGGGTGGTATCGACCGATCAGCCCGGGATAGCTGAGTCAGGGGCACCTTTTTCGGATGATTAGGTGCCTCTGTGTTAACGTGGCGATTTGACATTGATCGGATATTTTCTGACCTATCAATAATCAATAGTATTTTGGATTTATCCTTGTCTTAGATTCTCCTCTGTGCTTATTGAACCCAATATTCCTTATTTTTGTGATTGATAGGACTATTTATATACAATGATGCTTATGTAATTGCGATGTTTATATCTTTTATGATTCATGCTTAGGAAAGATGGGTTGTGCTACACCCTAGTTATAGGTAGACAATTCATGCCAACTGAAGATGAGTTATGCTTAGATTAAACTAGTGATATCTTCTTGACGATACTACCGAGCTTGTAGTTACAGTAGATCATAACTATCCAATTATATGTCTTAAAGTAGGAAGTATAGACCACCGATGCATGGTTAGTGGTGGATTTGTGATCCTAGATTCCATTCCCTCATATCAAAACATTCTTAAATATTGCACTTGTTTACTTAATTTTAATTTTCGTATATTATTTCCATAATTTCATAGTTTAATTCATAGTAGTAGTTAAATCAATAATCAATCGAATTTCCATTTTCTAAAACTAAATAGATCTAGGTTTTATTAATTAAAGGACAAAAATAATCAAACTCTGTGGGTTCGACCTTTACTTCTACACTGCAAATCTTAGAAAGTAAAGCATACTTCAATATCTTGATTTTGACAAGATCATACATCTTTAAGCACCAAACAAAATTCTCCTACAATTACTATTTTAAAGAAATAAATCATTCTGTCACAAAGGGGCATGACCGGTCATGGTATTTTAGCGGGACTGGTCATGGTTGTGAGCGGTCTTGGTCATGTTTCAGGACCAGCCATGGTCGTGACCGATCCTAGTCATGTAATGCGACTTGTCCTGGTCGTCTTAAACCTCAAGACTATACAGGTACAGAGTATAATACGAGTTTTGCAAACTTAAGTGATACTGTAAGTGTAATATACCATTCTGTTCATTTTTTTGCAAGGATTATGAATATGCGATCAGATTTAACCAATTCGAAATGTAGCTCTCGGATTTTATGTAAAATCGAGAGGTGACGAATCTTCAATCTTTATATACGTCGTAATATCGATGAATTGGGTTCTGTAAATTGAAACATAGATTCTCTAGACTAAGGCCTTCCATTATTATCTTACAAAATGAGTTTTGGTTATGTTTTACAAAATCATCTTTTTCAAGCTTGAAGCTCTATGGGTGGACTCAACAATGGTGATTTCCATCCACTATGATAAGTTTTAAGTATCAAAGAATAGTGATTCGTATCTCACTTATATGTATCTCATACATACACGAATTACCTACAATGATACATAAGGATAAGGAATCATCTCATGACAACATACATAATAAAATGTAAACTGATATCCATATATAAAATGCCAATGTCTCATACATAATGTAATGGTTTGAGAGTACAATCCCAACAATCATTCATTTTATTCAGAGTCGTCAGGCCATATGGGATTGTCATGTATCAGTCTTAGTATGGAACTAAGTAGGTTTGCTAAGATTCGGGAATCCTGCGTGTATGGGCTTTGGTCATTAGTATGTCCTTAAAAAGTGTTGCAATCTGCATATATCCTTAAAAATGGTGGACTGGACCAAGTAGCCCTAAAATAGACTAATGATCCACTAATATGTCCTTAAAAGCGGTGGACTAGGATCAATCATCGATTACGGGAAGTCGTGGCAATAGAATAATGTGTCATTATTCAAAGCGTTGTGTCCCTGAAATGAGGTAGACTGTGCATATATTCTTAAAAGCTGGGGACGGACTGACGTGGTGTCCATGACGTGCGGTGGATTGTGAATATGTTCTTAAAAGTGGTGGACTGAGCAATGGTATATCTACACAGTAAACTACTCTCGAGTTCTTCCTTCGAGCAATCAAGAGTATTTAGTTAGGGTTTGAGTATCAAGACGTTAGTAACCGCTAATTATGAGATTGAATAAAGAGAAAGATATTGTTTAGTAGAACTATTACTTATATCGTTCATGACTTGTAATAACATCATAACTATGACACCCTATTAATGTTTAACTCACTCAGCTTTCATAAGTTGACGGCGTTTTATGTCGTTGGACATTCTCACGTTCTAGCGTATCCTATCATGACTTTACTGGGGAAGGACCTACAGGCGATAACTTCTATGCTGGAGATGACGCTGCTACAGAGGACTATCTCGAAGGAGGATTGGCGAATGAAGATTTCTATATTAGTAATAGTAGTTTAATTTACTGGATACTTTCAGACCTTTTGGTAATTAGGTATATGTTGCCTTAACACTTTAGTTTTACTTTATTTCAGACTTTG
Source organism: Hydrangea macrophylla (assembly GCA_033977485.1). Taxonomy (NCBI): domain Eukaryota; kingdom Viridiplantae; phylum Streptophyta; class Magnoliopsida; order Cornales; family Hydrangeaceae; genus Hydrangea; species Hydrangea macrophylla. Next base: position 1,179,189 of record CM066990.1, on the reverse strand, counting down.
ATTTGCAATAGATTAGTAAAGTTGAAGTTATGCTTATCCCAGAAGGTAGAACTGTTCATTTCTGTTCATTCATTTCCTATTGTATAGTACTGTGTAGTGTGGACATACATGTGACTTCACCAGTCACGATCTATGGACCAAACAAGGAACTTATTTTCTCTATTTTTGCTGTTCTAGGGCGTGACAGGATGTCAGTGATACAATATTTCAAAAGTAAGGTCGGCTGTTTATATTATTTAAATTAAACTCATGAGAGATCTCTGATAGTAGTCCATACCTCAGGGGAGGTCAATGATATTTGACCCTTTGATTTTTCATCAGCTTTCAATTTAATATAGTCTTCATTACACGACAAAAGTTTCTAACTCTCCATTACAAAATATAAACTAATTCCTGACCTCCTCACACTATTTATTTTTCACACTGCTTATTGAAATCACAAATTTACAACAACAAAATGCTAGGACAATCTGGCATGCAATATGGCCATATATATTATGGGCTCGTTTGTTTGCCGGATTGATTAGGCGGATTGGACTATTTTAGTCTAATCCGGATTATACTGTGTTTGGTTGGGCCCTTTGGAGTATTATTTAACCAAAGGTATTGTGTAGTTTGGTTAACGTTAGTCCCCCTTAAGAAGGATAAAACTATACCTGAGGTGGGGGGGGGGGGGAGGGGGGGGGGGGGGGGGGGGGAGAGGGTAGTATTAAAAAATGCAGGATTAGTGTTAATTGGGATTGTGGAATCAAAATGATATATTTACCCTTTGAATTTAAACCACCCAACCTGGCGACTGTTCACATGTTATTCATAACAACACACAATTGAAGAAAGAGACCAGAGAGGCGATTTGGGCAATTCGCCGCCGTCACGATCCTGCTCCGGCCATCACCAGCCTCCGATCCTGCTCCAGTCGTCTCCAACCCTCTCTGGCCGAGCTTCATTTCCATTGCAGATCTGAGGTTAGGGTTTCATCTTCATCTTATTTTTTTTGGTCTATATATAGATAAGGGTTTCGTAAATTCGTGAAAAAAATCTTAGATCTGTGTTTGAATAACCACTTCTTCTCAGATCTGTGTTTGAATGAGCAATTTTCTTAGATCTGCGTTTGAATAACAACCCCTTTTGGTGTCTTTTGAATACAATCACTAACCAAAAGCAATTATATATATATATATATATATGTGCATGTGTGTCTCTGTGTGTGTGTGTGTGTGTGTGTGTGTGTGTGTATAATCTGCTCATGACATATTGTATCTTTTCAAGTTAAAAGGACCACTTTGAACTAGAAACAAAGATGGATTAATGAACTGACCAAGTGGATATGGTCAGTTCATTAACAGAGTAGATCTTTTGATGATTTTCCATTGCTCAAGAAAGTTGGCAATGGCGATTATCAAAATAGGGTATCTCCATTTCATTTTTTTTTTTCTAATTTGAAGCTACTTTAAAGTGGATAATGAAGGGCAAAGAAAATTATCTGTCTACTCTCTTTGAATATTCAATGGGAATTTTTTGTACTCTCTTTGGAGGGGATTGTTTTGTTTGAAGGTGCTTGTTTTTTATTGAGATATGATCTACATTCTGGATCTACCCCATCATTATTTTTATTTTTGTCCCCAATATGATTTTCAGCAGTTTGGGCAGTCTTGAAACTGAATATTTTTTTGTTTCTTAATATTATTTGCTGACAATCCCAAATGCACTTTTGCCCAAAACCAAGAACCCAATCACCATTAATACCAACACTAGACTTCCCATCTTACTTCCACTTACACTTTTCCCCCCTAAAAGCTACCACCAGTTTTTTGAAGCTTGTTTTCTGGTGCTATTATTGGTATTGGAATTGTAATTGCATTTCCTTGTTTCTTTTCTTCCCAAATACAGGTACTAATAGCATCAGGAGATAAATAGTTTATTTACGGAGAAAGTTAGAGATGTGGACCACTTAGACTCAATTGTCATTCAATTGGTTTTGAAATGGTTGTAATATATGCACTACTTACACACAATTGTTTGGTTTATTTGGACATGTTTAGGATGTTGTATTTGATGTTATGGACCTTGTTTTTTATTTTTGTATTGCTCGTGGGAACTGTATTGTATTATTAAAGCAGCTATTGAAGAATGCAATGCGTTTATTTGAGTGATGATCTTTAATCATTGTGGTTCATTTGGGTATTGAGTGCCTTTTTTGTTTCCTCTACATTTTTTTTCTTCTATCTTATTGGCAATTTGGTGTTTTTATTTTATTTTATTTTTTTTACTTAAATGATATTTATGGCAAGTTACTAACCAGACTTATACTATGGTCATTCAAATATAGTATTGGACAAATTGAATTTTATCCCTAGTATAATCCGGCACGAACCAAACACAGTATAAAAATAATACTCCACTATTTTATCCTATAGTTAGTTATCCTAGGATAACTAACTATACTTATTACAATACCCCTTTATCCAATCCGTCAAACAAGCGAGGCCTATACGTAATGTAGTCTAGAGAGAGAGTCCATAAGAAGTTAGACCATCTTGAGGGCCCATTGGGTTTCCTTTCTAAGATTTAAGCAGAGAAATCTCAATTGATCAGAAGTTGGCCAAAATAACTTTTATGGAATGGCAAATTTTTATAATTAATTCTTATTCGATCTGAAATTAAATCGCATACGTTGCGTTTGCTAAACAATTTAGTTGGTAATATCTAATAACTGTAGAGTCCATAATCACATGTAGTTGCACAGTTTTGTATGTGCATGACCTCCTGTGTCTTGAGGATCTCTTGACTACCATCATGCTTAGAGTTTAAAAGTCTTAAGTATGAAAAGAATTGGTTACACATGTATATTTGATACAATGCAAAGGACTCTATATATATATATATTTAATTAATAATGTTAGACACACAACTTCAATCACACCTTAAATCACAATACATGTTTTAAATGTATGTACTCTGTATTGTGTGAATTTTTCACAAAGGGCCTATACTTTTTTGGAAAACACAAAATACATGTATTTAAAGTATGATTGTGGTTTGAAGTGTGGTTAAAGGTATTTGCCACTTTTCAACTAAGGCTTAGTTGGGCCCCCCATGTGACTTTTTAAAAAGAGCTTATGAAATTTATTACTAAGTTCTTTGATAATTTTATACAAGTGACACACTACTATTCAAAAAGACATCATGAAATCATAAAGCAATATTGAGCTTTTAGAGCTTTTAAAAGCTCCATTCTAAAAAGCTCCCTCCAAAAAAGCCCTAAGTTTAATTTTTGTAAAGCTCATAAACTAGTTACCAAATGAATTAACATAAAATTGGGCTTTAAAAAAAGAGAAGCACCACGTGGGGGCCAAACTAAGCCTAAGCAAATTAATAAATTGCGACAAATATATGTGATTAATTCCTACTTTAAATGCACACTGCAATACGTCAACTAACCACATACACCTTCACCTGTTTATATTTACTTCCCTCTCTGTCATGGTCTTTATATTGGACGCTCCTCTGCAGCAGTACCATCAGCTCTCCTCTACTCTCTCTCTCTCTCTCTCTCTCTCTCTTGCTTTGTTTCTCCATTGATCTCCAAAAAGCAGACAGACATGGAGAGAGAAAGAAGCAAACAGGTTTCCGTGTTCATGTGGACTTTGGTTGCTGGGTTGATTTCTCAGAACTTGGTCATTCCTGTCTTGTCAACAGACGCAAGTTTTGAACACCAAAAGAACTACTACTCCCCAGACCCGGGTAGTACTCCCCCCACAGGTATACGTATATATATACACACACATTTCTGTATCTCTCTCCACACACATGCACGTTGCTTCTGCCTGCTTTCCATCTTTAGTTCTATGTTGTTGCAACTTTTTTAGTACGTAACATGTCATTTGTACTAATTTATGAACTAACTTCGGGAACAAAATGTGTTAGAATTGGTTTGTTACAATACATTTATAGCTCCTTTGGCTTTTATTTATGGGGCATTTCAAACACCAACTATTTATCACTATACTCCTTCAACATGCAATGTTTCATTCAAGAGTCAGTTTTTTTTTTTTTTTTAGAGAGAAAAGGAACCAATTTCTAAAATTGTTTTGTGTTTGGAAACAGGTTTTAAATTACTTATCGAAGGTTGTGCCCCAATTAAAAGTACTCTCAAGTGTCAAACCAACATAGTATTATTTTTTTTAAAAACTAGATAAAGTGAGAATGGTCTGAACGTCATCATCATGTTTAAAACATTGTGGATCATAGAACCTCTATTGGGGGCTACTCACGAATACTAAGAACCATTTTGTGGTTCATAACTGGATAAGTTATACATGTTTTAAGTATTAAAAATGATAGGATATACATCAAACGACATACTGTGTTTTAAATGCATGTACCATGTGTTTTAATTTTTCACACTTTTTTGTGCATCACTTACACAGCACATGGACATACATTTAAAGCTATTGTGTTGTTTGGTGTGCATCCTTATCATTTTTGTTAAAGTATTTGATATAAGTATGTGCATAAGATCATTTATACTAATTCTAAAATAGCTATATTTTTTGTTAATCCAACATGATTCTATTTTTTTTTTGTTTTTTTTTTTTTATTTTATGAAAACCGTATAAATTTATAAGGGAAATACTACTACTAAACTTGACCCTATTAATTTTGTACGTGTACTCATCACAAACATAGCCTTGTACTCAAGTATGCATGTTGGTTGCAGGTTCACACGGAGCTCCATCACACGGAACTCCATCGCATGGGACCCCGACCCCCTCTCATGGAACACCACCATCCCACGGTGGCGGCTACAGCGGATCACCACCAGCAAACTGCGGAACCCCACCAACTGGTGGAGGACACCATAACCCTACTCCGGACCCCCCCACCGGCGGTGGTGGTGGATACTACAACCCACCTTCAACACCAACCCCCATTGTGACTCCCCCCACCTATGTCACCCCACCCACCATTGTCACCCCACCGACCTATGTCACTCCACCAACCTATCCGGGCACACCAACCACTCCCTCAATACCCACTCCTCCATTTGATCCCAACACACCACCCTTTACATGCAAGTAAGTTCTTAGTAGCTCAACAGTACTAACTACTGAGCATCAACTTTTCTCAACAGCCAACCATTGATATATAAATTTACTTTTTATGCTCTACCAATGTTAAATTTAGATAACATTTTGACCAAGAAATTATTCCCCGTCAAGGTGACACTATGCTGCATGTGATCTCTTAGGACTATACACAAAATACTGAAATCATAATGGAAATCCCATGGGATAATTTTTCCATCACTTTACCAATTTCACATGTGCTCCAAACAAACAACAATTGCATACCTGGATCGATCGTATTCCAGAACAACTTATGAAGAGAAAGACCTAACTTTAAAGCTGTGAATAAATTACACTTGTCATAGGTATTTGGCAAATACAAGGATATCCCTTTTGTTTTAAAATTGTGTATTGAGATTTTCATTTAGTAATATGGTCCCCTAATTTTTTTGTCAAAACTTTTTAAAATGACGTATTTGTACTCTTATCAAAGCCAGAGCAAGTAGAAACATAATTTTCATATAACAATTTTTACTCTGCCCTATTTTCAAAGGCAGATCTAAAGTGAAATTTGTTAGCTTACAATTTACATTTTATTTCATAAATAGACCGGTGCGTGCTTAAATTTGCATTATCTACAGAACTAGGGCGCCTACATTTTTGACAAGAGGTCAAATCAGAGTATTGGGACAGCACTTCAATGCTGTTAAAACAGTGCTGTTCCTCTCAAAATGAATAGTAAAATTGGGCAGTTTGTATTTGTCAGATACACCAAAGTCAGTGATATAATTTACCCTAAATCGTATAAAGGACAGCACTTCAGTGTTGTTATTAGTGCTGTTCCTCTCACAAAATAAACAGTAAAACTGGGTAGTTTACATTTGTCATATACACCAAAGTCAGTGATATAATTTACCCTAAATCGTATGATAATGCTAGAGGCATCACAAGAAGTCATATATGGTTATACTATCCTTCAATTAAAACTAAACTTTACATATTATTTCAAAGTTTTCATTGACACATGTATAGAAGTTTGCACTTGGTATCTTGCGAAAAAGAGAAATTATACTCCTAATAGTAACAAAATAAATTTCACTTGGCATTTTCTCAAAAAGTTTGAACTTATACTATTGCCACAATGCAGTTACTGGAGCACTCACCCAGGACTGATCTGGGGTCTGTTTGGTTGGTGGGGAACTCTCGGCAGCGCGTTTGGCACCCACACTCTCCCCGGGTTTGGAGCCACCATGAGCTTGCCACAGGCACTTTCAAACACTCATATGGATGGGTTTGGGGCACTCTACCGCGAGGGAACAGCTTCATTGCTCAACTCAATGGTGAATAGGAGGTTCCCTTTCACTACCCCGCAAGTGAGGGACAATTTCGCCGCCGCGCTTAGCTCGAACAAGGCCGCCGCGGCCCAGGCCCATGTCTTCAAGCTTGCCAACGAGGGTCGACTCAAGCCCAGATTCTGAAAATGTTGAATCTTTTTTTAGTTGATATTAATTAGGTTTTTTCCATTTTCAATTTGGTTTCTTATTATGCATTTTGTTGACTGGTGTGTGCGTGTGTTACTTTTCTATGGGTTGCTTGCTTAGATTCCTATGATGTTACAGTACATTAATATGGATATCAACTTTGTTTTTTAAGTTATAAATAAGATTAGTGCTTTTGTTTCGGTTACCTAAGAGATTTATGCTCTTTTTGGGTTGATGGGATTAATTGGATAAGGAAAACCAGAAGTAATACTTCTTTCTTAAGCGCTGTTTCGCCTTGTGTTTTTTTATATTGAGAGAAGGAAAGGAAAAAAAAAAAAGATTAGTGCCTTCGTGTTTTTTTATACTTAAACATCGTTAAAATAAGGAAAGCAAAAGTAAAATTGTTTCCAAGTGTTTTTCCAATATTTTCCTCCCTGCTTTGAATAAGTATAAAACTAAAAATTCTGAAAATGTAGTACACACTAAAAAAAGGGAATAAAAGTAACTCTAATTTTAAAAATATTTATTAATTTTTTACCACTCTCTCTTTTGATTCCGAGATACTCATTGTTTTCCTTTTGAACAAAAAAAAAAAAAAACACACCTCATTGTTCTGTGTTCTTTAAATATTCGTGAGAAGGACAGCGGACGTCTAAACAGCAGTTTTAGCAACAAACTTTAGCATTAAAGAAACAAATAAACAATATTTTGTATTGTAGAGCCATAACATGTGCAAAGAAAAAACAAAAACAATGCCTAATTGCACTTTACTCTCTTATATTATACATGTATTTTTAATTGAATATACATTCTTTTTTTTTTTTTTAATTGAGCACTTGACCTCTAAAATTTCATTCAATTAGGCCCAAAGTCTACCGTCGTTCGCTTAAGTAATAAAAACTGTCACGTGAATTGCGCGTAATGCATACCTATCACAAGTTAAGTTAAGACAAACAAATAAGATTTTTTAAATGGCGCAAAAATGATGTCATTTGGGATCTGATTGAATGCAATTTGGATTTGATTTAATATTATTTCAGATCTCGTTGAATGCAATTTTAGATCTAATTGAATGCGATTTTTCGCACCATTCACATTCTCCTTCGTTTGTGTTAATCTTATTTAGTACCTGTAATTTTCCCTTTGTATAATATCAGTTTTTTGCATTTTTGTATTTGGTTATTATTATATTTTTTTTAATTGTGTGATTGTATCGACGTGACATAGTACTAAGTAGACTGCAAGCACTGCACCGACTCGATCACGATTAGACTTAATGTAGCCCCGTACCATGACTCGGACATTAGAAACAATAGCCGTTTGTGCGTAAATCAAAACTGACACGTATACCGATGACTTTTGCACCCAAAACGGGAAAGTGGCATAAAATCCGAGATGGATTCTACCATGGCCGGCCACATGACAACACATGCAACCCCCTATCCACTTGTCACAACCACACATGTCACTTGTCCATCCATTGGACACTTGTCTACCACCTTAACACATGTCATTGCATGCACATATGCACCCATGCACATTGACACCTATCACTACACCACCTCTATATATACATGCATGCACACATGCATTACATCTTTTATGACACTTACCATCTGCACATATAGAGAGGAAGTTAGGAGATTTAAGAATCTATAGAGAGATAGAAGAAGAACTAAGAAGAAATCTAAGTGTTCACCCCCTTCCATTGTATACACTTCCATGCAAACACCTATACACATACATATACTCACATATGCCACCATGGGAACCTAGAATCTATGAGAAATAGTTTTAGAAGATCAAGAAGAAACCCTGAAGTGAAGGAATTAGAGGAAGAAGAAGAAGAAGTCACCACCATTGAAGTTTGAGTTCAAAGATTCCTAAGCTCAATTCATACATCTAAAGCTCAAATTCAACGATTGGTGAGTCTACTAACTTACTATAGAACCTATATAGTGTTGTCATACCCGTCCCAGGAAAATCATTGCGTAAAAGGCATAAATGAAATTTTGTGAATTATCAATGTCATTTGATAATTATGCATGAGGTTGACTGGAGGTCAACGGTGAGGTGTCAATCGAGGACACGGTAATAGGAGAATCGTGTGGCATCTACATGGATAAATGACATTTATATGGCTTAAATTTTATTTGATATTTTTTGGTATATGTGAATAGTAATTATACCTGTTTTGTATAATTTCTTGTAGTGTTGATCTCGAGTTAGATCATTTTGAATACTTTGGTGAGAGCGTAGGGGATACGTTGCATGAAAGGTAGGTTATCTAGAGATTCCACGGAATTTAGTTTTCGGACGTAATAATAGACCCAAACGGAACTCAGACAAAAACTTTTGTAATTTGTAGTTTTCACTCGTGAAGTCATAAAATGGGCGTGTGCGACGTTTCAGGGGATAATTATAAGTTTTGAGAACTCATGGGGGTTAAATGTATTTCCTGAGAGTTGTGCCTATAAATAGATAACTCAAGATATTTTCATAATATCTTCAACCTAAATATCTTAGGAAAGAGAGAAAAAGGGAGATTTATTCCTTCGATCATCCCGGAGACAAACGATGATCGTTCGTCCGCCAGTTTTCAACTAGATTTCATATTCGGATTGCTCGAGGTAAAAGCTACGTTTTGATACCTCTTATGCCATATTTGGCAAACTTTTCCAACAATTCTAATTCTAGGAGTTTGGGGAAAACATGTTAATACTTAAAGAAATCATTTGAGATCAGATATCCGATGGTTAATTGGGCTACTAGTACTTCCCCTGAAATTATAGTACCATATAGCTCGAGGTATGAATTCTTAACCTATGTAATATAGGAAATTTTGGATGCTTTGGATATTGTGTATACAATTGTGATCCAGGTAAAACTCATGTATTAATTCAGGCCCGTTAATTTTAACGTGTATGTATGAATAGTTTGTTTGTATGACTATGTGAGTGTGCTAATGACTATGTGGGTCAAAGGGGAGTTTGGTACAAGTTAATGCTGGGGTACGCCTCTCGATGTTTGAGAGTTATAATAGTGACATCTACTTGCTTGGTTTGGGAACCGGCCCAGCTGGAGCAGTTGGATGCAATGGTTGAGTGATTTTGGCTAACCATTAGCATTGCGGTTTAAGATTTAAGACTTGTCGATATATCGGATGAATGCATATCTCTCTACCTAGAGACTAAATTATGTGGTTTAGATGTTTAAAGTATGAATTGCCTCATATGCATATGTTTAGAATTGTACACTCAGCATATAGCTGAGCAGTGGAGACTTCCTCCATTAGAGGTGATAAGAGGAAGCACAAGAAGAAGGGAAAAGGAATGAGGTCGACGACATGCGAGGGACATCCATTGTATATGTTTTTATTTTTCCATTTCAAGTGTTGTAATAAGAATTTTGAGAAGTTAAAATATGTACTTAACTTAGAAATCTTGGGGTGGATTTGTAGTATTATGATCTGTAGTAAAACTCTTGTATTCACGTTTGGAATTGTTGAATCATAGTAGCGATTGTGGTTGGATGTTCATAGTTAGAATTTGTAGAATGCTTTGAATTCTGAGGTAAACCAGTCGACTAGTTTATGAAAATAGTCGACTGGAGGTCCATTTAAACCAGCCACTACTCTAGTATATTGAAAAGCAGTCGACTGGGTCCCCGACGTAGTCGAATGGATTGTAGGGCTGAAATGCGATTTTCATTCTATGAGAAAAACAGTCGATTGGGTGGCAGACCATAGTCGATTGGACTGTATTTTAAATATTGGGAATTTCTATTTTTTTCGAATGGAAGAATCAGTCGACTAAGAATTTAAGTCCCCAGTCGACTGGGTCCCTGACACAGTCGACTGGATAGTTTTTGAGATTTCAAGCTCTCTGCATCTTGCATTTCCAGTCGATCGGACCTTGATCAGTCGACTGAATTGCTGGTTCGTAAAAAGGATGTTTCTTAAAGTGTTTTCAAATGCGCCAAACTTTTTATAACTTTGATTTTCATGGATTTTACTTATATTTTTTGCTGTTATTTACTTTAATTGAATTGGATGAGCCTTGGTGGCTTGCCACGTGTCCTATTTCCGCCCGTAGTGGGATGGGTCATGACATTTATTGGTATCAGAGCTAAAGGTAACAAAACTTTGGGAACGTTCGATGATGAATGGTGTGCTGAGATTTTGCGACACATTCTAGATTGCATCCATACATTGTAGAGATGTTTGATGCATATGGTATGTGATTGTACATACATAATTTTGCTTATTGTTATACATGCATAGAGTTTATGCACTGAGATTAACAGGGTTGCACAATCATGAGTGACGGTGACAAAGATCTATCGCCACGTACTTGACGAATGGACCACATGACCGAAATGATTGGAAACATCGAAGAGTTGGTTCGGAATTTAGCAGAGTGATTACCTTCGACACCTCCATTCGAGGTAGCATCAATTATAATACCCGTATTTTTATTGTACTTATGATGTATACAATGACGACTTCTATGATAACACTTGTCTTAATCTATCTTTGGTAAAATTTGGATACGAATTGATTGCCATGATTTCCCAATCGATTGGCATCTTCTGAATACCAATCGATTGCTTCTCTTACCAATCGATTGCCTTCAGCCACCTTAATACTAATAAATTACCACTGATCCCAATCGATTGCCAGTCACTGAACTTGGTCTCCAAGCATTTTCTGCGAGGATGACACCACCTGCTTGTTGCATACAGCCCTTACCTATATATATTAACCCAAACTCGTATCTAAACCTATTTGGTTGAGTTCTTGAGCACCATATATATACTTATACATACATATATATATATATATTTATACACACACACACATATATACATACTTATACACACTCTAACAATCACACAAACACACACTATCAAGAAGAGATGAAGAAGGACAGAAGATAAAGAAGGAGAAAAGATAAAGAAAGAGATAGAGAAGATAGATAGAGAAGAAGGAAGATGGTTCCACCATTAAAGCTCAAGGTTCATGCTTCTCAAGCACACCACCACACCTATACCCACTTGTGAGTGCTCAAACTCACTAAGTACCCTTATGAGCTATTTTTAGGAGTTTTTGTACGAATAGAATGGATCCATAATGTTTATATTTAGTTTTGTATAAATTTAGTACGTTCACTGTGAAAAAGATGAAGTACAAATTGATTTGCACTTTGTCAAATCGATTAAACTTTGCCCCAATTGATTAGTGATTTTCCCAATCAATAGGCATCTTTTGGATACCAATTGATTGCCATTAATACCAATCGATTGGCCTTAAATTTTCCCCAATCGATTGTTGGGATAGTTCAATCGATTGTACTAAGGCTGGATGTTATAATCCATGTTAAATTATAGCTTCATAATATGTTAGAATGAGACCTCAGTATGTTACGAAGCTACAGGTTTGAATAATATACCTAATGTCAGTGAATAAGTAAATCGTTAATATAAGAATGATCATACTAAGAAGCCGACATGCATAATTTGGTACAATTTAGTTGTGGAGACTAATTGTCTGTTCATATGGTATAAGTTAAGAAATTAAGGAGATTGTGAGTTTTCTTGTGCAGATCATGATTTGTTGTGGCAAATGATAGCCATGACTGTGGGAAGAAAAAGGATGATTGAGATAGGTAACGACCGGTATGATGTTACCAAGGCACATTGTTTATGTGTAACGGCCGGTACTCCGTACCTAAGAAACATTGTAGAGAATGGGATAGCTGAGGTTTCGTACCAGGCTGACCATTACGTTACAAGAATAGGATAGCTGAGGTTTTGTAACATGCTGACCATTACTGTGATATCGAAAAGCGAATCAAGATCTTTGGGAAAGGGAGTTTTCCGTCCAAGCAACGTATGGTTGGACATGCATGGGAGAATGGTTAAGTAATATTGACACATAGTTTATAACAGTGTAAGTCAGGTCATCGAGTCACATATAGCGTATCAGAACGTGTTAGAATGAGAACGTCGAGAGAATTGTTTCTTAATGCAAATGATATTAAAAACGTCTTATTTTGATACTCTGTTCGTTTATTGCTCACTCAGATTCCCTAAGCTGACGGCGTTTATGCCACTGGATATACCCATGTCCAGCTTTCTAGATCTATGGCTATACAGGTGAGATGCCCATTTATAAGGACTACTATTAGGAGTATCCGGAGGAAGGCTATGGCTAGGATGGCTACACCAAAGAAGGGATTGAAAGGGATTACCACCAAGATGATGACAACATCTATGCCACTTAAAGCTTAGGGCTAGATTAGTTGTTCTTTATATAATGTTTTGACTATGTACTTTTGTTTGGCAAGTGTGCCTTGAGACGTGGATTTAAGTTTACTGCTATGGTTGAGTTTTGTAATAAGATCCTTTAAGTTTAAGTTCATTTAATATTTAGTTTAGCATTCCAGTTACTGCATTCTTATCTCTGATGTTTCAGAACTGTGTATGGACAATCAAGTGATATTCACCAATCATAGCCTACGGGTCCAAAAATGGAATTTATTTTCCCAATTTTTGCTACGTCGGAGCATGACATGATTTTTAGTATCTGAGCCTAGGTTTTGCTTATGCTCACTGATTGTCTGATACCTTTAGCATCTAAGTTTATGCTTTTAAGATATAAGTCTCAAAGTGTAGTTATGATATTAGATAGTTTCTTTTTCAGGTAGCATGACGCCTACTTTTGTGCTAGATGTATACAGAGGGCATTGGATACATAAGGGTTATGTGGAGCCAGCAGACCCAGCATACAATACTAGGATGATCTATCAGAGAGCCATGACCACTCTAGAGGCAGACTTATGGCATGATTTTCATATCCTAAGGACTGAGGATCCAGAGGAGCTCCGAGTGGAGGCGATTTATTGTGAAGATACATTGAGACGTATTAAGGAGGAATCACTAGCAATATTGCATGATCCAAGTATCTATCCGTATTTCCTTAAGAATGTTAGACATATGCCACCACCACTTCCAAAAGAGCCACCTCCACAGAAACCACCACCTCCGACAGAGGATGCTGAGCCAGTAATAGGAGATATTGTTAAGATCGATGATGATGATTCAGATAGTGATGGTGAGGACCTTGACGGTGATAACGAGGACTTAGATGGCCACGACGAGGTCAAGATAGAGCCAGAGGAGCCAATACCTCTGCCAGTTATTGTAATTTCCAATGGTGATGAGGATGAGGATCCAAAAGAGGATTTGATACCCGAGGGAAATTTGTTACCTGATGAGGAGTTGGGGGTTGAGGATATTATACCAAATAATATGCTACTAGCTGGTGAGGTGTTCGAGGATGAGGATGATGAGGAGGAAGAACCCGAGGAGATGGATCTACCAGCAGGAAAGGATATTTTAGTAGCTGAAGAGGACCTTGCAAATGATGTTGTCGTTCCTCAAGTAGCTCCAGGAGGCATAGTTGACCTAGCACAGGTTGTAGCATAGTGGGCAGACGTGATGGCAGTACATCTCCATGGATTTGTGATTAGAGAGGTAGGGTTGACAGAGGTCATGGCACAGGCTACAGAGGGTGATGTTGAGGACCTCAAGGATGGACTTATGTTGGAGGATCTTGATGAACTTCTTGATGAGGACGAGCTGCTAGTAGAGGATGCAGTTGAGGGAGAGTTGATTGCTCCAGAGGATGAGGCTTCATTTTATGGGTCAGATGTGGACAACTTCTGAGGAGGGTTATCTAAGTTTAGAGTTTAGTTTGTTTACAGGGGATGTCGCCCACTTTAACTTTTGGGTGTTTTGGGGGATAGTTGTATATGGTAGTCAGCTTATGCGTAACCCTGTATAGTGATGGCATCTTATAGGGTAATGTCTTGATTGTGGATATATATACGAGATAATTTTGTTGTGTATATTTGAGATCTCAGTCTGCTCATTGCTTTTACTGTAGTTATGTATGATATTGTTTGGAGTGAGATCAACATCTTAATGATGGATCTTTTATAGGTACACTGCACCCGCAGCACTATGGTTGGAGTTGTTAGAAATCATCATAGACATGGAATACCATTCTGACAGAGATGGATCCCACAGGAGTATTCGATGCTTTTGTGAGACGTATGGAACATCTAGGAAGTACCCATAACTGCAACAATCTAGGTGGACCACAGACAAGAGACAAATTACTGGAATGTTTTCGAGCATTGAAACCTGAGAAGTTTGATGGTTTGACTGAACCCTGGAAAGCAGAATAGTGGCTCAGGGAGATGGAGTTAATCTTTGAGGCTGTCAATTGTAATGAATAGGAGAAGCGTCATTTGGTCACATTTCAGCTCACATATGCTGTCGTAGATTGGTGGGAGTCTGAAAAAGCAATAATGGGGCTAGAAGCTTCAAGGAAAATGTCATGGGAGTCTTTCAAGGAAAGGTTCTTGGAGAAGTATTTCCCTGATGACGAGCGTATTCAGCAAGAGTAGGAATTTTTTAATTTAGTCCAGGGTAGTCGAATGGTACGAGAGTATGCCATGCAATTTGAATGTCCCTCCCGGTTTGCTCCACATATGGTGGACACGACTCCCAAAAGGGAGGTTCTATCAAGGACTTAGCTCGCATCTGAGGCACATGATAGTGGGACATTTAAACCAATCGTTTAAAGGACTGGTTAGATTGGAAGCAAGTTTAGAGAAGAATGGACAACAGATCCAAAGACAAGCAATGATACAACCCCCACCACCAAGGAATTTCCATGCCCCATTGCGAAGGATGCCAAGATGGAGACCCCAAGCAATTGTATAAAAAAATGAGCATACTTGTGATGGAGCAAGTGTTGGGTTTATGCCCTCAAACCATTACTTTATGTATGACATTAGCATTTTAATATATGGATATCAGTTTTACATTTCATTATGTATGTTTCTTTCATGAGATGATTTTCAATCCTTAAGTATCATAGTAGGTAATTCATGTATGTATGAGATACATACAAGTGAGATATGAATTACCATCCTTTGATACTTAAAGCATGTCATAGTGGATGATGAGTCTGGATATCTCATGGTATACACTGTAGCATAATTAACTACCATTGGATGGAGTGATTAATCTCAATCACTAGAGTGTCACTCTTAGTTAATATGCTAATACTTATAGCGCATTGATGGACCTGAGCTTTCCTATTGACACTTAATGCTATCAAACAGTCAATAGGAACTCATAACTTGTAGAAGGTACGTGTTCTTAATCTTACGACGATTATGAACACAGGCTGTGGATATGGCTGCTTTGACTTACCAATCAGTGAGGTCTATAGAAGATCAACACCTGGGTGTCGTGAACATATATTGTCAAGATAGAATCTACCCTCTGTTTCAGAGTAAGCATTCCCTTGAGAATGCACCAAGTCGATTACTGAGTACTGCACTCTTGTTGATAAGAGTTATCAACATGTTTGGTAATCAAAAAAGGTGAATGGGACTCAAGGAATTTAAGAAGTAATCATGATTTAGGTTGACAGTGACCGTTTATCCGACTACCTGAATATGATTATGAATGCTGAAGGTAGAGAGACATTAGTACAACATACAAGTCTAGTTATCGTTTCGGATATTTTGTTTTGCATTGGAGTTTAGTTATCGTTTTATAGTGGAGTAAACGTTAACTGATCAGTCGATCAATTTGCTGATCAAAGAGTTTGGTCATGGGAATTGATTAACTGATCTGAGCTAACAATAAAGAACCTAGGAGGTCCCACTCTTAGCTCCGCCAGGATACTTGGAAAGATACTTGAGGAAGCTTTCATGACAGGTTCGATCGATTGAAGATAGTTCAATCGATTGAAGTCATGACAGGTTTGATCGATCGAGCATGGTTCGATCGATCGAATGTTAGATCGATCGAAGTCCTTCGATCGATTAAAGGTTAGGTCGGTTCTAGGAATCTATAAAAAGGGCAGCTGCATTCTGGAAAAGGAGTTCGTCGATTTTATGAACCAGAAGCTGCAGAAACTGTTTTAGAGCTCCAAACCTTCTTCTTCCTCTCTATTAGAGATCCCACCATCTCTAGTCTCTCTGGGAAGCATCCGAAGGATTCATAAGGGTAAAGACAATATAGTGGAAGCCGCTGGAAGTTGAAGATTTCAGAATTGGGTTCAAGACATAGAGGTACAATACTTGTCCCCTCAGTGAAGTTAGTACGCATCTATAGAATTGACGGGTAGTAGATCCTAAGATACCAATAAGTTCTTATAACTTGATTTTTCTGCTGCGCATTTAAACTTTTAATTTAAACCAGTTTTTCCATCAATTGGTATTAGAGCCACGCTCGTTTGGATCTATAGATGTGTTTTGGAATACTAGTTTTGATTTGCATGTAGATTTTAGAACTGTTTTCGAAATTGCATTATCACAGATCTGTTTCTGCAGTGTTATCGCAGCAGTATACAAATCTGTGATTGCATTGGATGTAAGATAGATTCGATCGATCAAAGTAGTCTCGATCGATCGAACGAACATCTTCTGTTCTCAAGCGATCGAACAAGTTTCGATCGATCGAACTGTGCTTTGATTGATCGATCGATTGAATAGGGTTCGATCGATCGAGATTGATTCTCTGTCCAGCTGTTCTTTTCACAGTTTTGAATGTTTTAAAATTTATTTACTTTAATTTCAAATAATTTTGTAAAATTTTCAAATTTTTATGTGAAATTGGAAGTTCAATCGATTGAACGTAGTTCAATCGATTGAACGTAGTTCAATTGATTGAACATTGTTCAATCGATCGAAGGTTCGATCAATCGAACCTTTGTCGATCGATCGAAGTGTGACAGAGAATTGAGATGCTATTTTGAGTTCTAATACAGTGCATAAAGAGTTTATGCACTATGTGAATCAATTAGGGGTTCCAATAGATATATATGTTTGTTATATATTCATAGATGTGTGTTTGACTAACCTTCTTGCAGCTAGTTTAGTCGATATCTTTCATGGCACCAAGACTTTTTAAATTTTGTATTTAATTGTTTGAGATTGGTGTATATTATGTTATTGGTTTGGTTTAAGGCATATGTAAAGGGCGCTGAGACTTCAATCCTACGAAAAGGAAAGTCGCACCGGTTTTCCTAGCCTTTTATATTATAGTTATTTTTCTATTTCTAGATAAATTGTAAGCTTCGAAAGAAGCATAGGTTCAATGTAATAGAATTGGAAAATCCATGAAGATGGAGCAAGGAGTCATTGTCCATGAAGATGGAGTTGGAGGCGATCAAACCAAGGAGAGGTGGTTCTATGGAGATAGAGCCATGGGAGATAGAGGCATTGTTCGAATGCCTATATTTCATTTTAGTTTTAGTTTTTTTTTATGTTCTTGTTTTGTGATTGGTATTTAATTATATTGTTAGTACTCGTATGCGTGTAAAACTAGATTTCTAAAATAAAATTCAAAAACCATTTTCAACGCATTAGTAAACATTGGATGTTTATGGGTAATGTGTGGAAACACCTTTTTAGAAGCAAAATCCTTTACTTATTAAATCTAGTGGGAGAGGGTCTTATTAATAAACACCACGATCTTCCATTAACGGTTCACTATAAGATGAGTGGTGCATTTTGTGTCACCTCGCCAGGGGTGATCATTCCATACGGAGGGTGCATTACTCATTGGTTACTAGATATGAACTTCCTTTGATAGGATCAATCAGACGTGTTAGAAGGTGACCACCACACGGAAGCGCTACTTGAGACGGTTGTGATTGGATCCTAGTTAATGGTACACACTAGCTAAGCTATGGATAAGGGATCCACACGGGACATTATTCAGAAATTTAGAAATCAAAAGGGATCGGGAGTCATAACTTGTTTTGCAAGAGTTGTATAGCGGACAAGTCATGATTAATCGAAAGATCGAACATTGACCACCACACAGAGGCTTTATTCTTTCGTTTCAATATTCCGGCAACTTTGTTTTAAAATAAGAGTTTTTAAAGGATTCTTTTATTTCAAACTGTCAAATTCTGATATCCATATTTATTTTGTTTGTTTGATTTTCAGTAATCATAATGTCTGGATCTGCTTTTAGTCCACTTTCCACCATACTCACTTAAAACAAGTTAACTAGAAATAACTACACTGAATGGAAACGAAACCTTGACATCGTATTAACTGCGGAGGATCACATATATGTCCTCACCACCCCATGCCCCGAAGAACCCGCGGCAGACGCTTCGGTAGCTGCCAGACGCGAGTTCGATAAATGGAAGAAGTCGAATGGAATGGCTCGTTGCTACATTCTGGCCTCAATGGCTGGTGTGTTGCAATACCAATTCCAGTCAAACAATTCCGCCAGTGACATTATCGAATCCCTGAAGAAGATGTTTGGGGAGCATAGCAGGCCTGTTGGACAGGTAGCTATGCAGAAGATAATGAGTGCTAAGATGTCGGAAGGGACTCCATTCAAAGAACATGTTTTAAAAATGATTGGTTATTTGAATGAGCTGGAGACTCTAGGTCCCAACATCGATGCATAGACCCAAGTTGATATGATCCTCAACACGTTGTCACCGTCATTCGCTCAATTTAAACTAAACTATAATATGAATAAAATGGATTTTTTAATGAGCGAATTAATGATTTCTTTACTGGCAGCGGAAGAGGTGATCAAACCTGGGGTCAACGTTCTGAACATTGAGAAAAGCGCTTCCTCTTCCCGATCTATGCCGGAAAGAAAGAAAGGGAAGAAGAAAGCTGGCACTGGTGGTTCAAGTGTTGGACCGGTTCCTAAGATTGCAAAATCAAAGGAAAAATGTAAGGGAAAAGGGAAGGTGGGTGGCCAAGGCAAAGGAAAGTGTTTCCAATGCGGTGAGAAGGGCCACTGGAAGAGGAACTGTCCAGAATTCTTAGCTAAAAGAGTTCAAGGTATGATTGAGTCACATGTGATTGAAGTAAGTTTTATTACGGATACTTCAAACACTTGGTGCATTGATTCTGGTGCGACTAACCACATCTGTAATTTGTTGCAGGGGTTCAGATCAACCAGGAAATGCAGTGACAGAGAAATTGTGCTAACTCTGGGTTCTAGCGTAACCGTTTCTGCGGTTGCTATAGGAGTAGTAGTTTTAGAGTATTTGGACAATAAGACAATAGTTTTATCAGATGTTCTTTACGTCCCTTTGATGAGACGTAATTTAATTTCAGTTTCAAATTTATCGAATAATGGTCATTCTTTTCATTTTGGAACAGAAGTTATTATTAAAAGAAATAGTTCTTTTATATGTTCTGGTTTTAAAACTAATGACTTGTATGTGATTACTCCCAATATCTCTAAAGACTCTTATATAGAACTTAATAACTCAATGGTAATTGTACCGACTAAAAGAAAGGAACCTTCCACTAATCCAACAAGGCTTGGCCATATGAATCTAAATAGGATTGGAAGACTAGTCAAAGAAGGGGTCTTAGGCGATTTGGTTCTCGAACCAATGGAAGTCTGCGAGTCTTGTTTAGAGGGTAAGTTGACCAAAAGGCCCTTTCCTGCAAAGGAAAATAGAACCAATGCATTATTGGAATTAGTTCATACTGATGTGTGTGGACCAATAAATATTAGAGCAAGAGGTGGTTATGAGTATTTCATAACATTTACTGATGACCACTCTAGGTATGGATATATGTGCCTAATGTAGCATAAGTCTGAAGCCTTTGAAAAAGTTCAAAGAGTTTAGGGCTGAAGTGGAGAAGCGATTGGGCACACATATCAAGGCCATTCGATCTAATCGAGGTGGCGAGTACCTCTCTAATGAGTTTATTGATGACCTCATACAGAATGGGATTCTGTCACAGTTGACTACACCTAGTACGCCTCAGCAGAACGGTGTAGCGGAGAGAAGGAATTGAACTCTTTTAGACATGACTAGGTCGATGATGAGTTATTCTGAGTTGCCATTATTCCTTTGGGGTTATGCTTTGGAAACCACTGCATACATACTAAATCTAGTAACAAGCAAATCTATTCCTAGGACACCACGAGAAATGTGGATTGGGCGCAAGCCTTCTTTGCAACATCTCCGGATATGGGGGTGTCCAGCACATGTGCTGAAAGGAAAGATGAGCAAGTTGGATTCTAGATCAGAAGTATGTTACTTCGTAGGGTATCCAAAGGGTACTTATGGATGGTATTTTTATGATTCAAGAGAACAGAAAGTGTTTGTTAGTATAAATGTTGTTTTCTTGGAAGATGATTATATCATGAACCATAAACCTAAGGGAAGGATAGATCTTAGAGAGATAGAAGGAGAGCCCTCAGTCCAACCCGTAGTTAATAACGATGTAAATCAAGAAAACACCACTTCTTCACCCATTTTCGTACCAGTACCTCGTTGTAGTGGGAGGATTATCAGTCAGCCTGATAGATACATGTTCTTAGGAGAAGTTTTTGAAGCTGTCTCCATAGAATGTGAATCTGATCCTGCCACATACGAAGAGGCAATGGCTGATGTTGATTCAGTTCATTGGGCTAAAGCTACGAAGACTGAATTAGAATCTATAGATTCTAATTAGGTCTGGGATCTTGTAGAACATCCAGCCAATATTAAACCCATTGGTTGCAAGTGGGTCTACAAGAGGAAACGAGGATCTGATGGAAAGGTTGAGACCTTTAAGGCTAGGCTTGTAGCAAAATGTTATACTTAAAGGGAGGGCATTGACTATGAGGAAACCTTCTCACCGGTAGCCATGCTCAAGTCCATCAGAATACTCTTATCCATTGCTGCATGCCTAGATTATGAGATCTGGCAGATGGACGTCAAGACTGCATTCTTGAATGGCAATCTTGAGGAGGACATGTATATGCAGCAACCAGAATGGTTCATAGTTGGTCAGAAAGGTAACTTGGTATGCAAGTTGCAAAAGTCCATTTATGGACTTAAGCAGGCATCCAGGAGTTGGAACATCCGATTTGACCAAGCGGTCATGTCGTTTGGTTTCATACAAAATCTGGATGAACCTTGTGTATACAAGAAGTGTGAAGGAAAAGTGGTGGCCTTTCTTGTGCTTTACGTTGATGACATTCTACACATTGGGAATGATGTAGCAGCATTATCAATGGTCAAGGTTTGGCTAGCTAGTACTTTTGATATGAAGGATCTAGGAGAGGCGAGCTATATTCTGGGGATAAAGCTCTTTTGGGATCGCAAGCGAAAGATAATGGGATTATCTCAAGCTGGTTATATCGATAAGGTGTTGACTAGGTTTTTAATGGATAATTCGAAGAACAGTTTGTTACCTTTTAGGCATGGTTTAGCGTTCTCCAAGGACCAGTGTCCAAAGACACAGGAGGAGAGGAATCGCATGATAAGAATTCCCTATGCTTCGGTAGTAGGAAGTCTCATGTATGCAATGTTATGCACTAGACCAGATATCTGCTTTGCCGTTGGCATGGTTAGTAGATATCAGTCGAATCCAGGACCAGAGCATTGGACAGCCTTCAAGCACATTCTTAAGTACTTGAGAAGAACTAAAGATCATATGCTTATGTACCGTGGTAGTAGGTTAATTCCAGTGGGATACACTGACTCGGACTTTATGTCAGATAAAGATTTGAGGAAGTCGACGTCCGGTCATCTCTTTACCTTGGGAGGTGGTGCTGTTAGTTGGAGGAGCATTAAGCAGAAATGCATTGCAGACTCAACTACAGAAGCTAAATATGTGGCTGCTTGTGAAGCCGCAAAGGAAGCTGTTTGGCTCAAGAAGTTCCTTATAGAACTCGAGGTGGTACCAGCGTCGCTGTCTCCTATTATGCTTTATTGTGATAATAGTGGGGCAGTGGCTCAGTCCAAGGAGCCAAGGAACCATGGGAAAGGAAAGCACGTAGAGCGAAAATATCATCTTATCCGAGATATTTTTCAACGTGGAGATGTGACTATCACCAAGATTGCCATCGCTGACAATCTTGCTGATCCGTTTACAAAGGCCTTGCCACAGAAGGTCTTTGATCATCATCTAGATAGTCTAGGTCTCAGATATAATCCTGTATGGTTGTGAGTGCAAGTGGGAGTTTGTTGGGTTTATGCCCTCAAACCATTACTTTATGTATGACATTAGCATTTTAATATATGGATATCAGTTTTACATTTCATTATGTATGTTTCTATCATGAGATGATTTCAATCCTTAAGTATCATAGTAGGTAATTCGTGTGTGTATGAGATACATACAAGTGAGATATGAATTACCATCCTTTGATACTTAAAGCATGTCACAGTGGATGATGAGACTGGATATCTCATCAGGTATACACTGTAGCATAATTAACTACCATTGGATGGAGTGATTAATCCCAATCACTAGAGTGTCACTCTTAGTTAATATGCTAGTGCTTATAGTGCATTGACGAACCTGCGCTTTCTTATTGACACTCAATGTTGTTAAATAGTCAATAAGAACTTATAACTTGTATAAGGTACATGTTCTCAATCTTGCGACGATTATGAACACAGACTGTGGATATGGCTACTTTGACTTACCAATCAGTGAGGTCTATAGAAGATCAACACCTGGGTATCTTGGGTATGTCATGTTCATAGGGTTGTGAACATATATTGTCAAGACAGAATCTACCCTCTATTTCAGAGTAAGCATTCCCTTGAGAATGTCACCAAGTCGATTACTGAGTACTGCAGTCTTGTTGATAAGAGGTATCAACATGTTTGGTAATCATGAAAGGTGAATGGGACTCAAGGAATTCAAGAAATAATCATGATTCAGGTTGACAGTGACCGTTTATGTGACTACCTGAATATGATTACAAATGCTGAAGGTAGAGGGACATTACTACAACGTACAAGTATAGTTATCACTTCAGATATGTTCTTTTGCGTTGGAGTTCAGTTATCGTTTTATAGTGGAGTAAACGTTAACTGATCAGTTAATCAATTTGCTGATCAAAGAGTTTGGTCATGGGAATTGATCAACTGATCTGAGCTAACAATAAAGAACCTAGGAGGTCCCACTCTTAGCTCCTCCAGGATACTTGGAAAGACACTTGAGGAAGATGTCATGACAGGTTTGATCGATTGAAGATAGTTTGATTGATTGAAGTCATAACAGGTTCGATCGATCGAGCATGGTTTGATCGATCGATTGTTCGATTGATCGAAGTCCTTCGATCGATTGAAGGTTAGGTCGGTTTTGGGAATCTATAAATAGGGCAGCTGCGTTCTGGGAAAGGAGTTCGTTGATTTTATTAACCAGAAGCTGCAGAAACTATTTTAGAGCCCTAAACCTTATTCTTCCTCTCTATTAAAGATCCCACCATCTCTAGTCTCTCTGGGAAGCATCCGCAGGAGTCATAAGGGTGAAGACAACCTAGTGGAGGCCAGTGGAAGTTGAAGATTTCAGAATTGGGTTTAAGACACAGAGGTATAATACTTGTCCCCTCAGTGAAGTTAGTACGCATCTATAGAATTGACGGGTAGTAGATCCTAGGCTACTAATAAGTTCTAATAACTTGATTTTTTTGCTGCGCGTTTAAACTTTTAATTTAAACCGGTTTTTCCATCAGTGAGGAAACCTTCGATGTCTTTTCCCCGACCTCAACAACTCGGACAGCAGAGGCCTCCTTTTCAAGCACCACCAGTTGTACCTGGGAGAGAGTTAGGTGGATGTTTTAATTGTAGGATACCGAGACACCTAGCTAAGGATTATCGAGATACTAGAAACTTGGACCGATCAGGTGTTGTTTGCTATAATTGTGGTAAACATGGGCATATGAGCAAGGATTGCCGAGCACCACATGGTGGATATTATGGGGTGTCAGGTCATGAACAGAAAGGACTACCAGGACAGGTTTGGATGAATGCAATCATTCCGGATGGAGCAGGTTTCGATGAAATAGAGCAGCAGAATCTAGAAGGTACGCTTGTACTTTTTCGTCAAGTTAGAGCTTTATTTGATACATGCACTTCTTGTTCATTTATTGCTATTAAGGTTGTGCGTGAGTTGGGATTAATACCCCAAGCTCTTGAGATGCCTCTTAATGCTGTGTCACCTTTGGGTATGACCATTATATTTGGAAAGGTGTGCATAGATTGTCCCCTAACCCTGGAAGGTAGAAATCTTCTGACAGTTCTGTCAATGTCTGAATTTGATGTGATTTTAGGATTTGAATGGCTTACCCAGTACGGTGCCAATTTGAATTGTGTTAGTAGAATGATTTTCTTTTCGTTACCTGGAAAGTCTTCTTTCAAATTCCAGTGTAATCCTTCGAGCGATGCATTTCTTATCAGCCGCTTAGCTGCAATTGGAAATACTAGTTCAGAGATCACAATCACTTAAATTCTTACTGTACAAGATTTTGAAGATGTATTTTAGAATATATCTAGCTTCCACTGAAGAGAGAGATAGACTTCTATGTAGAATTGGTAACTGGAACGTTACCTATTTCTAAGACTCCGTATAGGATGGCGCCAACTGAGATGTTAGAGCTGAAGAAGCAAGTGCAAGAACTAGAAGACTTAGGTTTTGCGCGACCTAGCACGTCACCCTGGGGAGCACCAGTGCTGTTCGTGAAGAAGGATGGGACTTTCCAACTTTGTATCGATTATAGAGAATTGAACAAGGTTACGATCAAGAAGAGGTATCCACTTCCCCAGATAGATGATTTATTCGAACCAACTACAAGGATTAATGATCTTTTCAAAGATAAATCTACATTCGGGTTATCATCAACTCTTAGTTCAACCAAAAGATGTGTCAAAGACTGCATTCAGGACAAGATATGGACACAATGAGTTTTTGGTTATGCCTTTTGGATTAACCAATGCTCCAGCCGTATTCATGTATTTGATGCACTGAGTATTCAGGCCTTTTTTGGAGCAATTCATCATTGTGTTCATTGATGATATCCTGATATACTTTAAGACGGAAGGGAAATGCAAGAAACATTTACACATTACTCTGCAGACACTGTGAGATAATCATTTGTATGTGAAGTTTAGTAAATGTAAATTTTGGATACAAGAAGTCAAGTTCCTAGGATATGCGGTTTCAAAGGATGAAATTGTTGTGGACTTATCTAAGATTGAAGCAGTCTTGAAGTGGAATAGACCGACCAGTGCCATGGAAGTCAGGAGTTTTCTAGGTTTAGCATGTTATTATCGAAGATTCATAGAAAGATTCTCCAAAATTGCAAGACCTTTAACTCATTTCACAAGAAAGGAAGCAAAGTATGAATGGGCGAACAAACATGATGGAGGATTCCAAGAATTAAAAGAAAGGTTGACTACAGTGCCAGTCTTGGCCATACCTAAAAGTGGGGAAAGATTTACGATTTACAACGACGCTTTGCATCAAGGACTTGGATGTGTGCTGATGCAAGATGGTAAAGTAATTGCGTATGGATCAAGGCAGTTGAAATTGCATGAGAAGAATTACCCTATGCATGACCTAGAATTGGCTGCGATAGTATTTGCTCTTAAAATCTGGAGGCATTATTTGTATTGAGAGAAGTTTGATTTATTTTTGGATCACACAAGTTTGAGATATCGATTCTCTCAGAAGGAGTTGAACATGAGGCAGCGAAGATAGATGGAGTTACTTAAGGACTAAGATTTCTCTTTGCAATACCATCCGGGTAAAGAAAATGTAGTGGCCGATGCGTTAAGCCAAAGAACTCATGGTATAGTTGGTTCTCTGATGATTAGGGAATGGCAAGGTTTGGAAACATTGGTGAAATTCTACTTCCAACCGGTAGGATCTCAAGAAGGACAACATTTTGGATGTCTTATAGTACAACCGACTCTTATCAGTCGCATTCTAGAGGCACAGAAGAAGAATGAAGGACTTCAATAATGGTTCGCAAGTGCCGTAGTAAAGGAACCTGAGAATTGGACTATTGGTGCAGATGGAGCCCTTAGATGCAGAAATCAACTTTGTGTGCCGGACGAGGCTAATTCAAGAAGGATATACTCGATGAAGTGCTCAAATCATGAATGAAAGTTCATCCTGGAGGTACAAAGATGTACAAAGACTTGAAGAAAATTTTTTGGTGGGATGGCATGAAGCGAGACGTTGCTTAATATGTATCTCAATGTCTCACATGTAAGCAAGTTAAAGCGGAGCATCAGAAACCTTTTGGGTTATTACAACCTCTACCAATTCCCCAGCGGAAATAGGAGCATATCACTATGGATTTCTTAGTAGGTTTGCCTAGATCTCAGCAAAACCACGATGCTATTTGGGTGATTACACCAAATCAGCACATTTTATAGCCTATAATATGACCTATTCAGTGAAACGCTTGAGCCGCTTGTATCTGCAACAAATTGTACGACTTCATGGGGTACCTGTAATGATTATATCAGACCATGATTCGCGTTTCACTATAGAGTTTTGGCAGAGGCTACAGACAGTTCTGGGAACTTTATTGAACTTGAGTTTAGCTTTTCATCCTCAAACCGACAGACAAACAGAACGTGTACATCAAGTAATGGAAGATATGTTGCGAGCATGTGTTATTGATTTTGAGAGTTCATGGGAGACACACTTGCCACTGATTGAGTTCGCATACAACAATAGTTATCACTCGAGTATAGGGATGGCACCATTTGAAGCCTTATATGGGAGACCTTGCAGATCGCTGTTATGCTGGGCAAAAGTTGGAGGCAATCAATTGCTTGGACTAGAGATGATACGAGAGACTAGCAAGAAGATTCAAATCGTGCGAGAGAAGATGAGGGCAGCACAAACCAGACACAAGAGTAATGCTGATAAGCGTCGCAAGGATCTGGAATTCAGCATTGGAGATCACGTACTGGAGATCACGAACTTCTCAAAGTATCACCAGTTCAGGGCATCATCAGATTTGGCCAGAAGAGAGGAAAACTATCCCGTGTTTCATAGGACCTTTCGAGATTCTAGAACGTGTGGAAAAAGTCGCCTATAAACTGGCATTACCGCCCAAGATGTCAGGAGTGCACATTGTTTTCCTTGTGAGTATGCTAAGAAAATGTGCCCTCAACTTTGAAGATATTGAGGTGAATGATAATGTGACTTTCAATGAAGGACCGGTGCAGATTTTGGATCGAGAAGTCAAGAAGCTCAGAAACAAAGAGACTCCATTGCCGAAGGTTCAGTGGAAGCATCACGATGAAGGAGAAGCTTCGTGGGAACTAGAGTCAGAGATGCGGAAGAAGTTTTCGGAGTTATTTTTGATGTTTTTCACTTACTTCTGATTTCGGGGACGAAATCTTTAATGAGTGGTGGATAATGTAATACCTATATTTTCGCTATACTTATGACGTATACAACGACTTCTATGATAACACTTATCTTAATCAATCTTCGGTAAAATTTGGATACAAATCAGTTGCCATGATTTCCCAATCGATTAGCATCTTTTGGATACCAATCGATTGCCAGTCACTGAACTTGGTCTCCAAGCATTTTCTGCAAAGATGACACCACCTGCTTGTTGCATGTAGCCCTTGCCTATATATACTGACCCAAACTCATATCTAGACCTGTTTAGTTGAGTTCTTGAGCTCCATATACTTATACATACATATATATTCATACACATATATATACATATATATATAGATACTTATACATACTCTAGCATAACAAAAACACACATTGTCAAGAAAAGATGAAGAAGGACAGAAGATAGAGAAGGAGAAAAGATAAAGAAAGAGATAGAGAAGAGAGATAGAGAAGAAGGAAGAGGTACCACCATTAAAGCTCAAGGTTCAAGCTTCTCAAGCACACCACCATACCTACACTAACTTGTGAGTCCTCAAACTCACTTAGTACCCTTATGAGGTGTTCTTAGGAGTTTTTGTACGAATAGAATGGATCTATAATGTTTATATTTAGTTTTCTATAAAATCAGTAAGGTCACTGTGAAGTAGATGAAGTACCAATCGATAGGCACTTTGGATTAGTTATTTTCCTAATCGATTGGCATCTTTTGGATACCAATCGATTGTCATTAATACCAATCAATTGGCACTAAATTTTCCCCAATCGATTGTTGAGATAGTCCAATCGATTTTACTAAGGCAGTATATTATAAATCCATGTTAATTATGTGTTTACATGTCTATCAGAGCTTTCGATTATTGTCATAATATGTTAAAATCAGACCTCAGTGTGTTATGAAGCTACATGTTTGAATAATAAACCTAATGTCAGTGAATAAGTACATCGTTAATATAAGAATGATTGTACTGAGAAGCCGACATGCATGATTTGGTACATTTTAGTCGTGGAGACTAATTGTCTGTTCATATGGTATAAGTTAAGCGATTAAGGAGATTTCGAGTTATGTTAGGTTGAGTCTTCTTGTGTAGATCATGATCTGTTGTGGCAAGTGATAGCCATGACTGTGGAAAGAGAAAGGATGATTGAGATGGGAAACAACCGGTATGATGATACCAAGGCACGTTGTTTATGTGTAACAGCTAGTATGGTGATACCAAGGCATGTTGTTTATGTGTAACAGCCGGTATGATGATACCAAGGCATGTTGTTTATATGTAACGGCTGGTACTCTGTACCAGGAAACATCGTATATAGAAAATGGGATAGCTGAGGTTTCATACTAGGCTGACCATTACTATGATATCGAAAGTTGAATCAAGATCTTTGTGAAAGAGAGTTTTCTGTCTAAGCAACATATGGTTGGACATGCATGGGAGAATGAGTCAGTAATATGGACACAAAGTCAATAATAGTGCAAGTCAGGGCATTGAGTCGCATATAGCATATCGAAACGTGTTAGAACGAGAATGTCGAGAGAACTGTTTCTTAATGCAAATGCTATTAGAAACTTCTGATTTGATACTCTGTTAGTTTATTACTCACACGGCATCCCCAAGCAGACAGTGTTTATGCCGCTGGATATACCCATGTCCAACTTTCCAGACCTATGGCTATACAAGTGAGATGCCCATTTAAAAGGACTAATATCAGGAGTATCCGGAGGAAGGCTATGGCTGGGATGGTCACACCAAAGAAGGGATCAGAGGGGATTACCAGCAAGCTAATGGTAACATCTATGCCACTTGAAGCATAGGGCTAGATTAGTTGTTCTTTATATTATGTTTTGACTATGTACTTTTGTTTGGCAAGTGTACCTTGAGACGTAGATTTAAGTTTACTACTATGGTTGAGTTTTGTAATAAGATCCTTTAAGTTTTAGTTCGTTTAATATTCAATTTAGCATTCTAGTTACTACATTCTTATCTCTGATGTTTTATAACTGTGTGTGGACAATCAAGTGATATTCACCAGTCACGGCCTACGGGTCCAAAAATTGAATTAATTTTTCCTATTTTTGATACGTCAGGGTGTGACATCAATAGTCGTTGTACCAATACCTGAGAACAAGGGTGGGAGATCTGTGTCAGAACAATTTACAAGGAAGAAGCCGATAGAGTTTCATAGAACCTCAGACACAATGCTAGTAGAGCATTGGGTTATGGTTATGGAAAGGATTTTCTGCTCTATTCTGATGTCCGATGCGCTGAAGATTGAAAACGCTATTGATATACTCAAGGGTGAGGCCCATAATTGGTGGGTGAACGTTCTAGACCAGGTAGCACCGATAACTTGGAATGGATTCAGAGTGGAGTTTAACCGTCGATTCTTTCCAAGGGATACTCTCAATGCGAAGAAAAGAGAATTTGATAACCTTCGATAGAGGGAAATGACTGTAAGTGAGTACACTTCGAGGTACAATGCCTTGT
The DNA here is from genome assembly GCA_033977485.1 of Hydrangea macrophylla. Taxonomy (NCBI): domain Eukaryota; kingdom Viridiplantae; phylum Streptophyta; class Magnoliopsida; order Cornales; family Hydrangeaceae; genus Hydrangea; species Hydrangea macrophylla. The sequence goes on along the minus strand of CM066990.1, from coordinate 1,148,908 downwards.
TGAGATTTGGAAAGGGGTCTATGTTGACAGAGGAAGACTGTCACGCCCCAACGTTACATAAATAGGGAAACCATTTAACTTCCTTCATGAACCCATAGGTCACGATAGTTTGAAGGATCGATTCCGTCCCAAATATCAAACAGTATAATAACTTATGTCAGAATAAGTGCAATCAAGACTTATAAAATTTTTCAAATATAATAATTATTACATCACGAAGAAAACTTAAGGCACAAACGGCCTTGCAAAAGTACTATTATCTATTACATCAATCCTTATTACAAGTTCAGTTTATAATTAAAAGCAGAATTAAATCGTTTATCTCCACAAGTAGTTGTTCTCAATTCGCATAATTGTATTGTCCATCTTGATCATAACCTGAAAAGACTAGACATAAATGTCTAGGGCGCATCAACGTCGTCAGCTTCAAGAAGCTGGTGAGTATTAAAAATATATACTTGCAATGTAAAACATACTTTCTTACCATTTTCGATTCGCAGGTTTATTATTAAACATGTTAAAAATACATGAGTGAATCCGTATTTAAACAGAAACAAAAGGACAACATAATAATATTCAATTAATATAATATGTGACCGTGTATGAAACAATGCAGCCTACTCATCTCACTGGCTCTTTTACCTCGACTTCAAAACCCAACACCAACATTTTCCCTGAATCGCCGGCCCATGCCCATTGGGTTTAGAATGTCTGTTGATATGTCTACCATATCCGAATCGACCTGGACGTACCTAGATATTGAAGGTTATAATAACTTGTTCGGTCTATAGTATCTGAGTCGGCCTAGACAGGATCGGACTGGCCTACCGTATCCGAGTCAACCTGGGCTCAATCCCTCTTAATTAACCTGTTGTATCTGAATTGACCTGGGATAATTCAGGCTATAACATATTGCTGATTGGCCTGCCATATTTGAGTAAACCTAGGCTCAATCCTTCCTAATTAACCTGCCATATCTAAATCGACCTGGGACAATTAGGGTGACAACTCACATAATACATTCTCTCGACTCTTCTCAACACACCAACATATACCATGCATGTCAACTCGACTCTAACATGTATGTAACATGACTTATGCAGGCCATACATAATTACTAGAAAGTAACAGCAAACGAGTGTATAAGAATTCAAGTTTTTTTTAACTTAATCTTTTAAAACAGAATCTGAAATAATGTATTTCCCAAATAGTGTCTTAACAACCTTTTAAAACTTTTCCAAACAGTTCCTTGTACGAAAATAGACAAAACTGGAAAAATGCACAATCGCGCGAGCGGGCAGAGCAATATATTCATTTTACATTAATCTGATTTAGAGGAACAGATCCTCTAATAAAATGGTAAGGTACAACGACTTATACCAGTAGGTACAACTGTAAGCAGCAAACAAAATTCTCCTACAATTACTATTTTAAAGATAAATCATTCTGTCATAGAGGGGCATGACCGGTCATGGTCTTTTAGCGAGGCCGGTCATTGTCGCGACCTGTCCTGGTCATGTTTCAGGATCGGTCATGGTCGCGACTAGTCCTGGTCATGTAGCGCAACCGGTCCTAGTCGTCTTCAACCTCAGGACTGTACGAGTGCAGTGCATAATACGAGTTTGACAAACTTAAGCGATACTGTAAGTGTAATATGCCATTCTCTTTGTTTTTCCACAAGGATTATGAATATGTGATCGGATTTAACCAATTCGAACCACAGCTCTTGGATTTTATGTAAAATTGAGTGATGACAAAACTTCAATCTTAATATACGTCACGATATGGATGAATTGGGTTCTGTAAATTGAAACATAGCTTCTCTAGACTAAGACCTTCCATTATTATCTCACAAAATGAGTTTTGGTTAAGTTTCGCAAAATCATTTTTTTCAAGCATGAAGCTCCATGGGTGGACTCAACAATGGTGATTTCCAATTCAAGTAATATAAATAGAATTTAAATTATGGAATACATTTCAAGTGAGTTAGTAATACTCACTGTGATTGGTGATTGAAGTATGTGTTGAGAAAGAAGAACCAAATAAGCAAACCCACTTGTGAGCTATGGAGTTGGAGCTCTCTCTCTAAAACATCTGTAAAATTATATCTCTGAACTCTCTCTTTTCTCTCTGGATTTCAGTTTTGAAATCTCAAGAATGTATGTTTATGTGATGTACATGTATAGGAACCAATTTGAAATTCTTGGGGGCCAAGTCCCTTGAATTTCACTCCACAAATGCTTAATTATAAATATTATCATATACATACATATAATTACAGAACATATACACATACGTATATGATTATAAACAGATTGTAGAGGTTAAGTAGGTGCGTAGGGGAAATCAAGTGTTTGGGGGAAAATAGCTTATGGTACTCATATAACACCATATATGCATTACCAAACAAGGCACAAGAAAGTTGTCTTGGAATCTATTAGAGTGTTTGGGAATACAACTTATGACTACAAATTAACACACAAAATTGCATTAACCAAACAAGCCTAACTAATGATTGCTGACATTAAATTGTCATAAAGCAATTGTCAAGTCTGATTGATGGGGAATCCCAATCTGTGGGAGTTCATCGCGGCGTGGACAATTTTCATTCATAAACTGGTATTTTTGTGGCATGGTGATTACCACAAAAATACAAAAAAATATATTAGCGTAGAAAATAATTTTTCGATTGTATAAAAATATAGTTTGAATCAAAAGTAAATATTTTCACAGTCCTGAAAATACAGATTATCGCAGTAGCAAGTATTCTTGGAATTCGGTTAGAAACCATAACAAGTATTCCTAAATTATAAAAAATTACGATTTGACCCCAAGTAAAGAATTTTTATTAAATCAAATAAGTAATAGGAAAATGATATTGAAATTACATTAACCAATTAAATAAAAAATGCAGGTTGTTACAAAGATACAGCAAGGAAGTACAAGGATGGATTGAGAGAGAACATCCGCCTGAGGGTAGAGACCTATGAACATTCGACTATTGCCACAATGTAACAAACGACGCTTGTAGCCAAAACTAGGATGGAAAGATCAAGGCAAAGTTAGTAAGGCCAGTAAGGGAAACGAAACCACGAGGGTAATGACCAGAGCTATGGTGGACCACTCAAGAGGGCATTTGCAAGAGGCTTTAGCTCTAGTTTCAGTGGATTTAAGAAGTCAGCGAGTAGTATACCATTGTGTTCACTCTGTAATTGACCACACACAGGTTGATGCTTTATGACTAATCTCTAGAACAAAACTCAAGGGATGACTAGTGCAAGTACTATACCTAATATGAGGGGTATATGTTGCGATTGTGGGATGTTCGGACATCAATTCAAGGAGTGCCCAAGGAAACGTCCACAACAAGGAGCTAGGTCTATGGCTTCTAGCGGTTCAAAGACTAGACAGTCCAATGACAAGAGACAAGGGCTATAATAACATGAAGGGAGGCATTTTAGATGGATCCCGGAGATATGGATGCTATAAATACAATAGTCCTAAGTATGGTGCCTATATGTTCGCATCTAGCACGCATACTTGTTGACTCAGGATCTACGCACTCATTTGTGTTGCATTACTTTGTTGAACATTTGAATGTTAGGTTTGTACCTTTAGGATATGAATTATCTATTGCGATACACCTTAGTAAGTCAATCAAACGTCTATGATATACAAGGGTTGTGAGATCAAACTAGGAGAGTAGTTGATGACCGTAGACTTATACTGTTGGTAGTGAACCACTTTGACGTGATTTTGGGAATGGATTAGTTATCTCTTAACCTAGCCATGATAGATTGCGAATGGACAGAATTTAATTTTTGGTCACCAGTGTACAAAAACATTTGTTTTTAAGGGATTGGGGTTACACTGCCACCACCGTGTTTGATTTTGGCTATCCGAGCGGGTAGATTATTGAGAAAAGGATGTCAGGGATACCTATGTTCAGTGATTGATACTTCCGCTACTGAATTAAAAGTAAAAGATATGCAAATTGTACTAGAGTATCCAAATGTGTTTCCCGATGACCTACCAGATGTTCTTATTAAGAGAGAGATTGAGTTCACCATTGAGATAATGTCAGACTCAAGACCCATATCGAAAGCACCGTATAGAATGGCACCCATAGAGTTGAAAGAATTAAAAATCTAACTATAAGAGTTACTTGACAAAGGTTTCATTCAACCAAACATATCACTGTGGGGAGCTCCAATATTGTTGGTAAAGAAGAAGGATGGTTCGATACAAATGTGCATTTACTACCAGGAATTAAATAAGTTAACAATCTAGAATACATATCCGTTACCGAGAATCGATTATTTATCTGACCAACTTCAGGGAGCGCAAGTGTTTTCGAAGATAGACCTTAGATTATGCTACCATCAATTAAAGGTAAAGGTGGAAGATGTAGATAAACAACTTTCAGAATGCACTATGGACATTACGAGTTCCTAGTCATGGTATTTGGGATTACTAATGCACCAATCGTGTTCATGGACCCTATGAACTGAGTCTTCAAGGACTACTTAGATGAGTTCCTGATTGTGTTCATAGATGACATTCTCCTCTATTCGTCGAGTGAGATAGAGCACAAAAAACACTTTAGACTTACACTTCAAAGATTGTGAGAGAAACAACTATTTTAAAAATTGAAGAAGTGTGAATTTTGGCTACCTAGCATTGCCTTTCTTAGTCATGTGATTGACAATGACGGCATCTCAGTTGATCCTCACAAAGTAGAAGCTATATCTAATTGGTAAAGACCAACATCGGTATCAGAGATTCAAAGTTTCTTAGGATTAGCGGGGTATTACCGCCGATTCATTAAAATTTTCTCAAAGATTTCATTACCTATGGTAAAGTTGATGAGGAAGGGTATTACTTTTGAGTGGAGTTCAGAATATGTAGACAGTTTCCAAGAGTTGATTGTACTTATGCAAGGTGGCAAGGTGATTGCTTACGCTTGAAGACAGTTGAAAACACACGAGGTTAATTATCTGACTCATGACTTAGAAGTGGCCATAGTGATTTATGCTTTAAAGATTTAGAGGCACTACTTATATGGTGAGAAGTATGAGATCTTCACGGACCACAAGAGTTTAAAGTACCTATTCATGCAAAGAGATTTGAACATGAGATAGAGGAGATGGCTAGAGTTGATGAAGGATTATGATCTTTCCATAGAGTATCATCTGGGGAAGGCTAATGTAGTAGCCGATGCGATAAGCCGAAAGATGACAGGGAACTTAGCTGATGAGCTAACCAAGCGAAAGGAAATAATTAGTAAAATGGAACGTTTAGAGTTAGATGTGATTCTAGAGACGAATGGTGATTTGATGATGGAAATCATAACTCACCGGACATTATTGATGAGATCAAGATGGAACAATTCAATGACTACTACTTGTGTAAAATGAAAGACGAGATATATTTGGTAAAGTGACCTGGTTTTACTTTGAAACAAGAAGTATTGATGCTTGGGAATCGACTGTATGTATCAAACTTGAAAGACCTAAAAGAATTAATCCTAGAGGAGGCATATAGTACCAAATATTCAGTTCATCCAAGAAGTAATAAGATGAACCAAAACTTGACAGAATACTTTTGGTAGAGATGTATGAGTTGGGAAGTTACTAAGTTTGTATCAAAGTGTTCAGTCAAGGCAGAGAGACAAGTACCTATAGGACTACTATAACCATTACCAGTAGCAGAGTGGAAATAGGATGAGATCACAATGTATTTTGTTTTTGGATTTCCATGTTCGCTCAACAAGAACGATAAGATTTTGATTATAGTTGATAGATTGACGAAATCAGCTCACTTTTTACCGATCAAGATAACTAAGTCGTCTAGATTAGTAGAGTTTTATGTGAAGGAGATTATGAGACTACATGAGGTTCCAGCAGTGATTATATCAGATCATGATAGTACTTTTAATCGAGGTTTTGGAGAAGTCTACAAAAGGCTATCGATGCTAAGTTAAGTTTTAGACTGCTTTTCATCCTCAGACCGGTGGACAGTCAGAGCGAGTGATTCAGACATTAGAGGATATGCTTAGATTGTGTGTACTAGATTTTGGAAGTGATTGGGAAAAACACTTGCCATTAATTGAATTTGTGTACAATAACGAATTTTAGTCAAGTATCAGAATGGCACCGTATGAAGTATTGTATGGGCATAAGTGTCGTTCACTTGTTTGTTGGACCGAAGTTGGGGAAAGAAGGTTGATAGGACCTGAGATAATATAGTTGACTACCAAAAAGGTGAAGTTAATTCAGGTGCAACTTAAGGTAGCGGAAAGTCATTATAAGAGCTATGCCGACTCTAAGGGACGACCGATGACATTCAAAGTAAGAGATTTTGTACACTTAAGAGTATCGCCTTTAAAAGGCATTGTTCAATTTGGAAAGCAAGGAAAGTTTAACCCGAGATTCATAGGAACTTTTGAGATCCTAGAAAGGGTTGGACCAATTACTTATCGACTAGCCTTAACATCCAAGTTGGAGCATGATTTGAGGTGAAAAGTGCATATTTATAGTATATTATGTGGTATTTTATGCATACTTTTATCCCCAAAGTCCCTATATTTAGGTGCATTCTAATAACAATGTTCTTTTTATTGTGTTAATGCTAAAATATATGTTTTTGAATTGTTTTATAGGTATTAGGATGTAAATCAATGAAGTGGAGCTAAAGAAAAGTGATTCTGGTTGATAGAACAACGTAAGCAGCTGAGCAAATGCCAATTTTGACAATGAATACTTCGGATTTGGAAGCTTTTCCGAAAGATATAAAATGTAGATCTTTGAGTTACGGTCGCGAGGCCGCAAACGGGAGGTCAATTCGAGGTCCGAGTAAAAAGTTATGACCATTCTCCCATCGGTGCGCAGAGTTGTCAAAATCAGAGAGTTCAAGCGATTGAGCAGAGTTCAATCGATCGAACCTTCGATCGATCGATCGATCTAATTTTGATCGATCGAACTTTATATTCACCCAAAAGTTGCGTAAACTCTGTGGGAACCCTATATATAAGTCGTTTTGACTCCAGACGAAAGGAGGACGCTCCAGAACGCGAAAAACAGCAGTTTAGGGTAGTTTTAGGGTTAGATTAGGAGTATGTTAGGTTAGATTCATCTTTTTTCTTCCTCTTTTTCATTATTATACTGAAGATTATTGAAGATTCAAGTTATTTATAAGTTATTTTCAGATTTATTCCAGGTTTTTCCTTTCCTTTATCTTATTTGATTGTTTATTGCTTTAGATGTTAATGATTAAACTAGGTTACTATTTCTGTATTGGTTTATTCATGTTTTCGTAGTTTAGACATTGGGAATATGTGATGAAACATTGATTTCCAACCTCTTCCATGCAATCTTTAGAAACCTTGGGCTCGATCGATCGAAGGTATTTCGATCGATCGAACTAGAGCCATAGTCAAGCGATCGAAGGCATTTCGATCTATTGAAGGATGAAGATGTCCGATCGATCTAGAACGCTTCGATCGATCGAACATGCTAATTCCTGAGATGATTCTTTTAAGTATTCCATGACTTTTTGTTTTAGAAATCTGTCATCAAATTGTCCCTATAAGCTCAGTTTGTCACAACAGTTTTTAGGACTTAAAGCCTTAAGACTATTTTCTTTAATGACTTTTGAAAACCACTTTAAATGCTAACACCATTTAGAGTGCAAGTAATTACCATTGTTTTAAACCGTCTTCCAAGTATTTTAAATCACTTGTGATGATATAGTCCCGGTCATGAAAGGGCTATTGATTCTTTATCTTTAGAAAAATACGGAATGCTGAAAAGGAATGAACTCCATAGAACGTTAATGAATGTGTATGATAGATGGTTAGGATCAATGTAGATTCACGTATTTCCAACACCTTTAGTTAATTTATTTAATTAGTTATGTTTCTTTATGCTTTAGATTATTATTTAGTTTGATTTAATTAATTAGAATTCGTTAGAACTTTCAACCCTAGATTCATATTTTTCTTCTTCTTTAGGTCATAACTTAGTGCATATTCTTCCTATTCCTTCCCTGTGTGATCGACCTGGACTTATCCAGTATTACTTGCACGATCACCTACACTTGGGTGTTGCACAAGAGCACACAACTATTTAGTCATGTCAAGTTTTTGGCGCCGTTGCCGGGGAAGGCAACTAGGTTAGTATTTTACTAAATTATTTCCATTTTTCTTCTTTTTCTTATATATATAAAAAAATACTTTGGACTTTTTCTCTCACAAGAAAAAAAAATTCCTATTTTTTTGAATGAATATGTCTTATCCATATTACCCTTCATACAACACAAACACCATGAATATGTACACATTAGATAATGAAAATTGTCCCCCAAGTTGGCAAGCACCCACTTATGATGCAGATTATCAACCTGAGTGCTACCAACCACCACAATGGGAAAACAATAGTTGTAGTCCCCTATATTATCAAACGTATCAAGAACCTCCACATGGAGAGTTCTATCAACCGCAATGGGGATATAACCAAAATATTAATGTAGGATATAGTAATAGTTCCCACGATTACCAAACGCACCAAGACTTTCCTTCTAGGGAGTCTTGTTCACAAGCACAATGGGAAGGGGACTATCACCAACCACAATGGGGCGAAACTTCATATAGTAATAATGAGGAGAATAACCAAGTTGAGGATAGTGGTATGTTAAAATTACTTCTTAGTGAAATAAAAAGGCTAGATAATGCATTTGATAAATTAGAAACTAGATATCAACAAACATATGCTAGCCAACCTTTAGAAGACTATACCAGTCCTTCAACATTACAACCTAAATTTCAAGACACTAACAATGGAATGGAAATAGAGGACTATGATGGGTTTATACCGAATGAGGTTAACAACTCACTCGAGAAAGTCATAACCCAACAAGAACTCCAAAACCAAACCATTAAGCATGAAGTTGTAGAACCATCTTCTCATCAATATGCATCACCAGACATCAACTCCTTTACTAGCTTGATAAAATTGCACAATCTCTTTATCCAAAGCACCTCAATAGATGATATATATAGTGAGGAGAGTTACAAGGATGAGAATGAGGATTTAAAAGATAATGACAGTTTATGTGACTGCACGCAATTAGGAAAGGATGAGTCCCCTGTTGACTTTACCCCTACCTTTGATAGTGACCCTAAGGAGGACATTATTGAAATTTCTAAATTCGATTTAGATTCATATGATATTCATGAACCGTCACCTCTTTCGGCCGAAGAGGTGGTGTCACCAAGTTGCCCATCACCTATCCTCTCTATTAATCAAAACTCTCATCATGAGCTTAAAAGTTATGTGTACCCTAATATTAAACAAATAGAATATGTTGTGGAAAGGGATGATAAGGATTCTAGCACATGTTTTTCACAAAATTTTAACTTTCATAATTCTTTGAGAGAAGACTTGGAAAATATTGAGCCCACTTTAGATGATCTTAAACTTCAACAAGAAGCTAGTAATCTGCTAGACTACTTGACCTTCTTGAATAATACTGACATTGAGGCCCAAATAGATAGCTTTATCCAAGTCCAGTCCAAATCAATGTACATAGAACAGAAATCAAATTCATATGATCATATGTCCATAGATTCTGTTCTAATACAAGAGGAGGGTAATAAAGCTAAATTAGAACATCACTTCGACCCTACCCCTTTTATCAAACCATGGCCTCCCCCTATTTTTAGTATTAAAATAGAGGCCATTATAGGAAATGCCAACACCAAAGATCTTTTCTTGAGTATAATTCCTAAAAAGTGTGGTATTCCTCTTATAATTGTCCCCAATAACTTTGGAAGCCATTGGTTTTGCATCATCTTCTCTGACCTTGAGCCTGACATTAGTTGGGGGGAGTTGCAATTTTGTGAGGATCCCTACGTTCTTCTCACTATTAAATTATCTCATTGGGAAGATCCTAAAAAATTTCGGTTATTAATTTATGATAAATATCTTGATTAATCGAATTTATTTATTGAGTAGTTCTATTATATTCTATTTTTCCTTGTTGCTACTAATGATTTTGCAGGTAACTTAAAAAAATTGGATGTTAATGCCTCGAGGTAACATCCTTCTTTCTCTCGCTTTACTTTACATGTCCATGTGTTTAGTTTAGAACATTGGGGACAATGTTTAGTTTTAGTTGAGGGGAGTGAGCCATTGCATGCCTCATATCTTTTTGTGGTGCTTTAATGTCAATGTACATGCTTAGCAACATGTCTCAGTAAATTGAAATTGTCAAAAATTTTAAAATTTTTTATTTTATTTTTAAAGATAATAAAATGGTTCTTGTATTTATCTCTTAGTTTATGTAGTTAGTTACGATACATTAATGTTATTTTCTGTATGTTACTAGTATGTGATACACAATAGTAATTTGTTTACTATCTTAGTTATAGTATATTTTATGTTTTTTAATCTTCAAACAACTTTGAGCACGTTGTGACAACCTTGTACTTAGCTACAATGGATTAGTAAGCATAGCTTAGGTGTCTTGAAGGACTATAGTGGAGACTAATAACCCAAGTGAGCTTTTGTGCCATTCTTTTGTTTTTGAGGGTTTTTATAAAATTACACTTACTTTTTGAAAAGCGTATTAATTCGTTGTAAGTCTCATTTTTCTTCTTCATTTTGACTGATCACTAGAAGAGAACGTTCAGGATTTACCAAACTTTAGAGCTCTTGAATTTACTGAAATGAATAATCTTATGAACTTAGAAGATGATTTAAGCCATCTTTTGACCTTACATGCAAAATATAGCCTTGGCCTACTTATATTCTATTCCTTTACTTCACCTCTTGAGCTTATCATATTTACCTTGTCTACACAATCCTAAAGTCAATACCTAACTCGAAATTAGAGTTCAAGCCTCAGTTCTTTATTTAGGAGTGATTGGGATGTGTTGCATTGACAAGAAATTTGTTAGTGTGAATAAGGGAAAGTTGGCAAAAAAGAAAAAGAAAACGAAAGGCATGAAAAAAAAGAAAGAAAAAAAAAGTGCCAATGGTTGTTACAAAAGAAAAAAAATAATAATAAAAAGAAGAGTGTGAAAAAGAGAGAGAGAGAGAGAAAGAGAGATTGGAGATGTGGGAAAGTTTGAAAAGTTGTAATAGACATTCCAATCACATCCGTTGACCCAATTAAATATCACGAACCTCTTTCTTCTTAACCAAACACCGCTTTTTCAAAGTTCTAATGATTCTAAGTAATTGGATTTGAAGTTAAGGTAATAAGAGGGTTCTCCACGGTATCTCGCTCTTCTACTGAAAAGTATCCATTCATGAGACTTTGTGCACTATAAAATTTTCATTTTTCTATTTAGATATGAGAAGCATTAGATTCCATTTACATTTACTCTTTATAGCTTCCATATCATGAGTGCCAATTATTACACCTAATTCGGAGTGATTTCATCTTGAGAGTGTAATCCCGGTAAGAGTTGAGTCAAAATGAACATCTTGATAGCATCTTAGGCCATGCGAGCTTTGAAATTAAAGTTTTGTATTTTGGTTGTCCAGTCACACACGCACTTGAAGATTAATAGGTATGGAATATTCTAATGACTTTGATAGTAGATTAACTGTAATGTATGTGTTGCATTGCTATGGCATACTAGAGAGTTTCATGAGATTGTTGAGCTTAACTATATTGCTAAATGAGAGGAAGAATTTTCTCGAAAACATTTAAACTAGAACCATTACCATAAATATGAATTTTGTGGGTAAATTCACTGCAAACCCTCACGAGACAACACTCGTCCACTAGGGGGAACCTAGGGGTTTAAAGGCTTGTTGCATACGCTAAATGCAATCGCGATTCCTGCGAAAGTGAGTTAAGATTTTTACTTTCTTTTGTTTCAATTTTTAGAGTTTAAATAAATATTGTTGTAGTTTGCTTCATTGCTAGGGACTAGCAACGAGCTAGTTGGGGGGTGTGATTCGAGGTGAAAAGTGCATATTTATAGTATATTATGTGGTATTTTATGCATACTTTTACCCCCAAAGTTCCTATATTTAGGTGCATTCTAATAACAATGTTCTTTTTATTGTGTTAATGCTAAAATATATGTTTTTGTATTGTTTTATAGGTATTAGGATGTAAATCAATGAAGTGGAGCTAAAGAAAAGTGATTCTAGTTGATAGAACAACGTAAGCAGCTGAGAAAATGCCAATTTTGACAATGAAGACTTCAGATTTGAAAGATTTTCCCAGAGATATAAAATGTAGATTTTGAGTTACGGTCGCGTGGCCGCAAATGGGAGGTCAATCTGAGGTCCGAGTGAAAGGTTATGACCATTCTCCCATCGGTGCGCAGAGCTGTCAAAATCAGAGAGTTCAAGCGATTGAGCAGAGTTCAATCGATCGAACCTTCGATCGATCGATCTAAGTTTGATCGATCGAACTTTATATTCACCCAAAAGTTGCGTAAACTCTGTGGGAACCCTATATATAAGTCGTTTTGACTCCAGACGAAAGGAGGACGCTCCAGAACGCGAAAAATAGCAGTTTAGGGTAGTTTTAGGGTTAGATTAGGAGTATGTTAGGTTAGATTCATCTTTTTTCTTCCTCTTTTTCATTATTATACTGAAGATTATTGAAGATTCAAGTTATTTATAAGTTATTTTCAGATTTATTCCAGGTTTTTCCTTTCCTTTATCTTATTTGATTGTTTATTGCTTTAGATGTTAATGATTACACTAGGTTACTATTTCTGTATTGGTTTATTCATGTTCTCATAGTTTAGACATTGGGAATATGTGATGAAACATTGATTTCCAACCTCTTCCATGCAATCTTTAGAAACCTTGGGCTCGATCGATCGAAGGTATTTCGATCGATCGAACTAGAGCCATAGTCAAGCGATCGAAGGCATTTTGATCTATTGAAGGATGAAGATGTCCGATCGATCTAGAACGCTTCGATCGATCGAACATGCTAATTCCTGAGATGATTCTTTTAAGTATTCCATGACTTTTTGTTTTAGAAATCTGTCATCAAATTGTCCCTATAAGCTCAGTTTGTCACAATAGTTTTTAGGACTTAAAGCCTTAAGACTATTTTCTTCAATGACTTTTGAAAACCACTTTGAATGCTAACACCATTTAGAGTGCAAGTAATTACCATTGTTTTAAACCGTCTTCCAAGTATTTTAAATCACTTGTGATGATATAGTCCCGGTCATGAAAGGGCTATTGATTCTTTATCTTTAGAAAAATACGGAATGCTGAAAAGGAATGATCTCCATAGAACGTTAATGAATGTGTATGGTAGATGGTTAGGATCAATGTAGATTCACGTATTTTCAACACCTTTAGTTAATTTATTTAATTAGTTATGTTTCTTTATGCTTTAGATTATTATTTAGTTTAATTTAATTAATTAGAATTCGTTAGAACTTTCAACCCTAGATTCATATTTTTCTTCTTCTTTAGGTCATAACTTAGTGCATATTCTTCCTATCCCTTCCCTATGGGATCGACCTAGACTTATCTAGTATTACTTGCACGATTACCTACACTTGGGTGTTGCACAAGAGCGCACAACTATTTAGTCGTGTCAGAGCATGTGCACAATAAATTGCATTTGTCAATGTTGAGACGCTGTATGACAGATGCGAGTAAGATCATTGTATCAGAAGCATTGTAATTCCAGGAGGACTTGACTTATGTAGAGCATCTGGTAGAGATCTTGGATCGAAAAGAGCAAGTATTAAGAACAAAGACAATTCCGATGGTAAAAGTGTTATGGTGTAGTCTCACGGTGGAGAAAGCTACGTGGGAGAATGAGGAGGAGATGAGAAATGAATATACACAACTTTTTGATTCATGAGGTATAAGTTTGGATACAAACGTCCTTTTTGGAGGGGAGAGTTGTCATACCCGTCCTGAGAAAATCATTATTTAAAAGCCATAAATGAAACTGTGTAAATTATCAATGTCATTTGATAATTGTGAATGAGGTTGACTGGAGGTCAATGGTGAGGTGTCAATCAAAGACACTGTAATAGGGCATCAACATGGGTAGATTACATTTATATGGCTTAAATGCTATTTGATGTTTTCTTATATATGTGAATAGTAATTATACCTATTTTGTATGATTTCTGGTAGTTTTGATCTCGAGTTAGAACGTTTTAATTACTTTGGTGAGAGCGTAGGGGATACGTTACATAAAAGGTAGGTTAGCTAGAGATTCCACAAAATTTAGTTTTCAGACGTAATTACGGACCCAAACAGAACTTAGACGCAAACTTTTGCAATTTATAGTTTTTACTCGTGAAGTCATAAAATGGGCATGTGCGATGTTTTGGGGGATAATTAGAAGTTTTGAGAACTCGTGGAGGTTAAATGTAATTCCCCAGAGTTATGCCTATAAATAGACAACTTAAGATATTTTCATAATATCTTTAACTCAAATATCTTAGGAGAGAGAGAGAGAGAGAAAGGGAAATTTATTCCTTCGATCATCCCAGTAACAAACGACGACTGTTCCTCTGCCAATTTTCAACCAGATTTCATATTCGGATTGCTCAAGGTAAAAGCTGCATTTTGATACCTCTTAGACCATGTTTCAAAACTTTTACGAAAATTCTAATTTTAAGAATTTAGTAAAAGCATGTTAATACTTGTAGGAAACATTGGAGATCATAGATCCAACGGTTAATTGGGCTACTAGTACTTCCCCTGAAATTATAAGACCGTAGCTTGAGGTATGAATTCTTAACCTAGGTAATATAAGAAATTTTGGATGCTTTGGATATTGTGTATGAAATTATGATCCAGGCAAAACTAATGTGTTAATTTAGGCCCATTAATTTTAGCGAGTACATATGAATCGTATATTTGTATGACTATGTGAGTATGCTAAATGACTATGTGGGTCAAAGGGGAGTTTGGTACAAGTTCATGCCATGGTACGCCTCTCAATGTTTGAGAGTTATAGTAGTGACGACTATTTGCTTGGTTTGGGAATCGGCCCAACCAGGGCAGTTGGATGCAATGGTTGAGTGATTTTGGCTAGCCATTAGAATCGCTGTTTAAGATTTAAGACTTGCTGATATATCGAATGAATGCTTATCTCTCTCCCTAGAGACTAAATTATGTGGTTTAGATATATAAAGCATGAATTGCCTCATATACATATGTTTAGAATTGTACACTCAGCATGTATCTGAGCAATGGAGACTCCCTCTATTACAGGTGATAAGGGGAAGTACAAGAAGAAGCGAGAGGAGTGAGGTCGACAAGATGCAAGGACGTCCATTGTATATGATTTTGTTTTTCCATTTCAAGTGTTGTAATAAGAATTTTGAGAAGTTAAAACATGCACTTAACTTAGAAATCTTTGGGTGGATTCGTAGTATTATGATCTGTAGTAAAACTTTTGTACTTACATTTGGAATCATTGAATCATAGTAGCGATTGCGGTTGGATGTTCATAGTTAGAGTTTGCAGAATGCTTTGAACTCTGAGGTAAACCAATTGACTGGTTTATGGAAATAGTCAACTGGAGGCATGTTTAAACTAGCCACTGTTCTAGTATATTGAAAAACAGTTGACTGGGTCCCCAACGTAGTTAATTAGATTATGAGGTAGAAATGTGATTTTCATTCTGTGAGAAAATAGTCAACTGGTGGAAGACCACAGTCGAGTGGACTGTAATTTTAAAATTAGAAATTTCTATTTTCGTCGACTGAAAGAATCAGTCGATTGAGAATTTGAGACCCCAGTCGACTGGGTCCTCGACACAGTCGACTAGAAAACTTCTGAGATTTCAAGCTCTCTGCACCTTGCATTTTCAGTCGACTGGATTGCTGGTTATTAAAAAGGATATTTCTAAAAGTGTTTTTAGATGCGTCAAATTTTTTATAACTCTTATTTTTATGGATTTCACTTATGTTTTCCGTTGCTATTTACTTTAATTAAATTCGATGAGCCTTGGTGGTGTGCCACATGTCCTATTTCTGCCCATAGTGGGATGGGTCGTGAAAAGTGTGTAGTAATGTTTAGTTGTGTTTTTATGTTGTTATTTTAGAGTTTCCATGCCATGCAAGTAGATTTTTGTAGTAAAAACCCATAGTATAGCAGTCTACCAGGAAAATGCAGAAAGGCATGAGAAACTGATTTGTGGGGAGAAACCAGTTTCTGGGAACAGGTATGAGAAATCGGTTTGTGGTAGTAACCAGTTTCGGGGAATAGTTTTCTATTATGTTGATTTCTAAGCTTTGTTTTATTGTACCTCGCCTTTATCAGTATGAAACCTTGTTTTATGTATATTAGAGACTGCATGTTAGTAATTTAGTCATATTAACACACTAATGAATGTGCTTTATGTGTTAGATTTGTGTGATGTACTTTGAACTTACGAAATAAGCTTTAGTAGTTGTACCTTGACTCAAAGATGGAACTATATGGGTTATCAGAACTGCTATGAGAATGTCGTACTGTCTGTAGGAGTATTTATATTCAGTACCCTGAGCTTAATATGTTGTACATTGCATGAAAAGAAGGATTCTAGAAATTGTCTGCAGAAACAAATTAGTGGGTAGTAACTGGTTAATGGAACCCAACCCAGAAACTAATTCGTAGGAGTAACCGATTTGTGGGTTTTCGGAAAATTTTACTAAAGTTATGCTTGTCGCCATAAACTGAGCATTAATGCTTATTTGGATTTCATAAGTGTTATCTGATGTAAAACATATTAACAGACGTATAAACGGGACATTATAGTAATAATCGGAAGTCATGTAAAGAACCTAAATTTGTAATGAGTGATGCGTACGTGTTCGGGGAAAAGTAAGAATTAGTTGGGCTATGTCAGGAGCTGTTTATGCTAAGAATAAGTGTCGGTTAAAGTTAACCAGGTCGCGGAGGCTAAAATGGTGTGAAAAAGGTATAGTTGTCAATTTGGTGGCCATAAGGGCCTAGTGTGATGACAGTATGGTGAGTCGAGACTGCATGTCAGACTCAGAATGGTTATGATAGGACTTCGTGTCGGGTTGGTTAGGAAAGCTAGGACTCTATGTCAGGCTTATTTGTTAGGTCAAGTTAGAACACTTCGGTTCTCCTTGACGAAGTGAAGGTTAGTGAGAACACTTCGAGTCTTCGTGACGAAGTGAAGGTTAAGTTGAACACTTCGGTTCTCTGTGACGAAGTGAAGGTTAGTGAGAACACTTCGAGACTTCGTGATGAAGTGAAGGTTGAGTTGAACACTTCGGTTCTCCGTGATAAAGTGAAGGTTAGTGAGAACACTTCGAGTCTTCGTGATGAAGTAAAGGTTGAGTTGAACACTTTGGTTCTCCATGACAAAGTAAAGGTTAGTGAGAACACTATGATTCTTCGTGACAAAGTGAAATTTAGTATAAAGTGGTTAGAATCTGTATTGTGGTTGTTGTTTAGAGTTGATATTTAGTGTCAAACTTTGGAAATAGATTATGGTAGTGTTATCTGGATGTTGAGAACGTGTGGTCATTGTTCGATGGTGAGAACGTGTGGTTCTTTCAAAGAGGTAATAAAAGCAGTAAACATATCTTGTTTGTGTGTATCTATATAGTTCTATTTGATTTAGTGTTCTCACTCGGCTTTCATTAGATGACGGAATTCATGTCGTTGGACATTCCCATATCTAGCTTTTCAAGATGATGAGTACACAGGATGTGAAGCCACCCAGGAGGAGGACGTGGAAGAAGAATACATCAAGGATGACTTTGGCTATGCTATTTAGAGAGAAGACTAGCGGTTGTATTCTTGTAAATGTTTTGGGGCTGTAACCTCTATCAGAGGAATTTATCGATCTTTTGTAATATTTTTTGTAAGGCCCTAGTGCTATAAGAAAATGTTGTATCCTTGGATTTATAATTATTTGAACTAGTACTATCATTTCCTTAGTAATATAACCATGAATGTTAAAGTTGGCTTTATCTTATGATTTAGTCATGTAGCTTTTATTATTGATGAGTTATGGGCAATTCGGTGATTCAACCAGTCATGTGCCTGAGGGTCCAAGATGAAATTTTATTTTTCCTATTTTTGCTATGCCGGGGCGTGACAGGGATTTTTGGTATCAGAGCCCTAGGTTAGGACGTGTACACCGATTGCCTTGCGCACTTTAAGTTATAAACCATTAGACCTCTTCCACCTATGAAGATACTAACCTTATGATAGTTTTATATTAGACAGGGTAGCATGGCACCTTTTCATGTCCAGGGCAGATTCGGGGGACATTGGATATACTCAGACTACATAGAGCCATCCGACCTAGTATTATATCACCAGAGGATTCGCTAGAGAGCCGAGTAGTATATAACGGATGACATGTGGCATGACATGCACGTGATGGGGATGCAGGATCCAGCAATTCTACAGATGGAGGCACATTACCGAGAGAGCACCCTTAGACTCATTCTTCAGGAGGCAGTTGGTATGTTGTAGGATCGCCATACTCTCAGAGTCATCGCTTTTCGAGTAGAGTTGATGCCCCCACCATTGCCCGCAGGACCACCTCCCCTTATACCACCACCCCCACTGGAGGAGCCTAGATCTGATGTACCTATAGTTGTAGAGCCAGATATTGAGTCTAATGGTGAGGATGAGCCTGATGATGATGATAAGGATGATGAGTGAGATGACGATGAGCCAAAGATGGTTATGGAGGAGGAGGATGATGATGGAGAGGATCCAGCAGAGGACATTGATCCCGTAGAGGATGCTGATCCAGCAGCAGATGTTGACCCAGCTAAGGATGTGGATGAGGGCCACCCGAGGGAGACATAGCTGAGGAGATCCGGCAGAGGCTGATGAAAATGAGGCTCCGGTAGAGGATGCTGATGAGGAAGGAGTGATGATAGTTATGGAGGATGGAGGGCCAGAGTCAGACGATGAATTTGAGGATACAAAGTTAGAGCCCTTGGATGAGGATGAGGATGAGGATGACGATGAGATGGAGGATGAGTTCAATCCGTATTTTGACTGGGTTCCACCTGAGGAGATTCTGATTCAGGATGACGCTCCACCATACGAGTCAGACATGGAGGACTTTTGGCACAGGGTCCCTAGGATTTAGAGCTCTACTAGTAATAGGGCTAGTAGCCCATCTTTTTTGTATATAGTATGTACTCAAGCATGTAACACATGTTAGTAGTAACGTGTACGTCTTTCCCATGTATATGTTTTTGTAACAACCTTGTACTATGTAAATATTTGAAGTTGTCAATGAAGACTCATTTCCACTACTTAATGAAGTGTGTGCTTGATGAGATATGTACTTATATTAGAATTGTTATGTACACATTTTGTCATTTACATACTTCATAAACATGGGTAGGATTGGTGTATGACCAATAGATACTTATGTAGGTACATAAGCACACAAAGCATAATTACAGGCAAATTGAGAAGAAACTACAACGGAGAAGCACCAGATCCCCTTCCTAAAGGAATATATCCTACTGGATTTTTTAGCGTATTTCTACAATGCCTCGACTATATAGTCAACAACCATGGCAATGGCAATGACAACCACCCTAGACCACCAGCCCAGACTAGAGATAAATTACTTGATTCAGAGCCCTACGCCCTAATAGGTTTGACGACACAGGTAAAACTTGGCGAGCAGAGCAATGGCTGAGGGATATGGATCGCATTTTTGAAGCAATAGGATGCTCAGAAACAGAGAAATGCCGTCTCGCCACTTTTCAGCTCACATATGTGGCAGTCGATTGGTAGGAAGCCGAGAAGGCAACCATCGGAGTAGAAGCTTCAAGAAAAATGACATGGACTACCTTCTGGGAGAAATTTTTGGAAAAGTATTTTCCCGATGATGAAAAGGATCAAAGAGAGACGGAATTTATCGAATTAGCTCAAGGGAACAGGACTATGTGGGAATACACAACACAATTTAAACGCTTGTCCCACTTCGCTTCTCACATGGTTGAGACTCCTCAAAAGAAGATCAAGATGTTTCACTGAGGACTCAATCCACAGCTCTGACATCTGACCTTGGGACACCTGAATCAAACTTTCGAGGAATTAGTCAGATTGGCAGTAGGATCGGAAAGAGATGGCTACCAAGGCTCGAAGCAAATGGCACACCGACTACCCCCGCTCAGGAATGGACCAAGAGAAAGACCTTCGACTTGTTTCCAAGGAAACAAGCATCCATGGAACAGTGGTAAGAAACCAGGACCCACCCTTTCCCAGGACAAGTACACAACACCTACCATACCACAAGTGCCAACCACAACTACCTTGAACAACAAAGATGGATGTTTCAATTATGGGATTCCCAGACATATGGCACAAGACTGCACAACTCCCAAAGCTAGCAACTGAAATAATGTTGTCTGCTACAACTGTGGCAAAAGAGTGCACATGAGCAAAGAATGCAGGGCATCGAGAGGAAACTATCATGGGCCTACTACTCAAGGGCAAGTTGCTAATGCTCGGCTCAATGATATCTTACCCGAGGTAGCTAGTTACAATGAAAAGAAGCGCAGACCTTGGAAGGTACACTTTCGTTATATGCTAGTCAAGTTAAAGTGCTTTTTGATATTGGTGCTACTGATTTATTTATTGCCTTTGAGATTGTACAATGATTGGGTTTAGTACCCCAAGCACTCAAGGTAGCTCTAAATGTGGTATCACCGTTGGGAGTGACCATAAAGCTAGGAAAACTGTGCAAGGACTGCACTTTAACGTTAGAGGATAGGAACCTATCCTCAGACTTATTTGTTCTATCAATGAAGGAATGCAATGTGAACTTAGGATTTGACTTGCTGACTAAGTATTATGTGAAGTTAGATTGTTCTAGTAAGTCAATCACATTTTCAGTACCAGGAAGTCCACCCTTTAATTTTCAGTGCAACCCTACAAGTGTTGCCTTCCTTATAAGTCACTTAGCCGCTATGGAAATCACAAGCTCAGAATTGACATCGCTCAGATCCCAATAGTTCGAGACTATGAAGATGTCTTTCATAACATTTTCAGATTACCACCTAAGCGTAAGATTGACTTTTGTATTTAGTTAGTACCCAGAACAACACCATTATCCAAGACCCCTTATCGAATGGTCCCAACAAAAATGCTAGAGCTAAGAAGCAAGTACAAGAGTTAGAAGATCTTGGTTTCATTAGACCCATCACATCAACCCGGGGAACCTCAGTTCTGTTTGCTAAAAAGAAGGATGGAAATCTTCGACTCTGTATTGACTATAGAGAATTGAATAAGGTCATAATCAAGAATAAGTACCCACTTCCTAGGATAGACGACTTATTCGATCAACTATAAGGAGCGACAATCTTTTCAAAGATTAATTTACGATCAGGATACCACCAGTTAGTTGTTAGATCAGAGGATAAACCAAAAATAACTTTCAGAACAAGATATGGGTATTATGAATTCTAAGTTATGGCTTTTGGATTAACTAATGCCCCAGCTGTATTCATGGATCTGATGAATCGGGTGTTCAGGCCCTTCTTGGATAAATTCATCATCATATTTATCGATGATATCCTCATTTATTCGAAGAGTGAGGAAGAACGAGATGCATGTATAGATTACACTCTAGACACTTAGAGATAATCGCCTCTATGATAAGTTCAGTAAGTATGAGTTTTGGCTAAAAGAAGTTAAATTCTTGGGACATCTAGTTTCACAAAATAGGATTTCGGTAGACTCAACAAAGATGGACCCAGTTCTAGTTGGAGTAGACTAACCAACGCATCTGAAGTACAAAGTTTTCTCAGATTGGCTAGATATTATAGGAGGTTCATGGAATGATTCTCTAGGATTACGTCTCCTTTAACAAAATTAACAAGGAAGGATTCAATGTTTGAGTGGAGGACAAGCACGAACGCGCTTTTCAGGAACTAAAGGAGAGATTGACCTTAGCACCAGTGCTAGCTATACCTAAGAATGTTGAGCAGTACGCTATCTATAGTGACGCTTTGTATCAAGGACTAGGATGTGTACTTATGTAGAATGGCAAGGTGAACACTTATGGATCCAAACAATTAAAGCCATATGAGTTGAACTATCCTACGTACGAGCTGGAATTAGCTGCAATTGTCTTTGCACTTAAGATTTGGAAGCACTACCTCTACGGAGAAAAGTTCGACTTGTTCTCAGAAAACAAAAGCTTAAAACACTTGTTCCATCATAAGGAGCTAAACATGAGACAACGATATGGATGGAACTACTTAAGGATTATGAGTTTAATTTGCAGTACCACCCCGGTAAGGAAAATGTAGTCACAGATGCTCTGTGTAAAAGCCCCATAAGATAATCGCTTCACTTTTGATCAAAGAATGGGAAGCCTTGGAAGCTTTAACGAAATTTGAAGGACCTTTTGGATGTCTTATGGTGCAACCAACCCACGTTCACTGAATACTTGAAGCTCAAAAGAAGGATGAAGGATTGAGGAAATGGTTCAAGAAGGCAAAAGCAAAGGATTAGACTGAATGGAATATTGGAACAGATGAAGGACTCAGATATAGGGACAGGTTATGTGTACCTGACATAGATGCTTTGACGAAAGACATTCTGGATGAAGCACATAAGTCAAGGATGAGCATACACCCCGACAGAACCAAGATGTACATAGACTTGAAAAGGAACTTTTGGTAGGAAGGCATGAAGAGAGAGGTCACATAATATATAGCCAAGTGCCGTACTTGTCAGCAAGTCATGGTGGAAGACCAACGAAAACGATTCCAGAATGGAAATGGGAGCATATCACCATGGATTTTGTTGTGGGATTATCATGATCTTAGCAGAACCATGACAGTATTTGGGTAGTTGTTAATCGACTGACCAAATTAGCTCACTGTATTGCTTATAATATGACCTATCCTTTAGAGAAGATGAGTCGACTATACCTACAATAGGTTGTGCGATTGCATGGAGTACTGGTATCAATCATATCAGACTAAGATTCAAGATTCACTGCTATATTTTGGGAAAGTCTTCAAAAAGTAATAGGAACATCCTTGAAGTTAAGTTTTTCATTTCATCCACAGATCGACGGATGAACAGAAAGGAAAAACCAAGTAATGGAGGACATGCTCCGAGCATATGTTATCAATTTTGAAAGTTTATGGGAAAATCATTTACCGTTGATAGAGTTTGCTTACAACAATAGTTATCACTTGAGCATAGGGATGGCATCGTTTGAAGCACTATATGGATGACCGTACCGATCACCTTTGTATTGGGTAGAAGTTGGGGATGACAAACTATTGGGACCATACTTAGTTCAAGAAACCAATAAAGGAATCAATACAGTAAAAGAAAGGATGAAAGCAGCACAAAGTAGATATAAGAGCTATATGGACAAACGTCGACGAGATCTAATTCAAAGTTGGAGATCAAGTGCATTTGAAAGTTTCCCTAATTTGAGGCATTATAAGGTTTGGACAAAAGAGGGGAAAGCTATAGTCGTGCTACATTAGACCATTTGAAATTCTGGAATGCGTAGGAAAAGTCGCCTAAAGATTGGCATTACCACCAAAGATGTTGGGAGTTCATAATATATTCCACGTTAGCATGTTGAGGAAATGTATTCACAACCCGGCACATAAGATTGATTTCAAAGATATCGAAGTAAATGACAATGCTCTATTCATCAAAGGATCTGTAAGAATTCTAGATCATGGAATCAAGAAGCTGAGGAATAAAGAGATTCTACTGGTAAAGGTTCAGTGGAAGCATCATGACGAAAGAGAAGCTTCTTAGGAACTTGGATAGGAGATGCGAGAGAAATTTCCGTTTTTGTTTAGTACTAGTCAGTTTTGATTTTGGGGACGAAATCCTGTAATAGGTGGTAGAAGATGTAGTACCTCATTTGTATGATATCAGTTTTATAAATTTCTGTGAGTGCTATAAATTTTCTGTAAAAACCAATTAGTGGGTAGTAAACAGTTAGTGGAACCCAACCCAGAAATCGATTTGTGATAGTAATGTTAGTGTTAACGCTTATTCAAATTTCATAAGTGTTATATGATGTAAAACAGATTAATAGACATATAAGCGAGATGTGATAGTAATAATCGAAAGTCATGTAAAGAACTCAAAGATGGAACTATATGGGTTATCAGAACTGCTATAAGAATGTTGTACTGTTCGGACGAGTATTTATGTTTAGTACCCTGAGCTTAATGTGTTGTACATTGCATGAAAAGAAGGATTCTAGAAATTATATGCAAAACCAATTTAGTGGGTAGTAAGCGGTTAGTGGAACCCAACCAAGAAACCAATTTGTGGATGCTATTTTTGGAAAAGTTTACTAAAGTTATGTTTGTCGCCATAAACTAAATGTTAATGCTTATTCAAATTTCGTAAGTGTTATATGATGTAAAACAGATTAACGGACGTATAAACAGGATGTGATAGTAATAATCGGAAGTCATATAAAGAACCCAAAATTCATAATGAATGATGCGTGCATGTTCGGGGAAACATAAGAATCAGTTGTGCTATGTCAGGAGCAATTTATGCTGAGATTAAGTGCCGGTTAAAGTAAACTAGGCCGCAGAGGCTAGGATGGTGGCCATAAGGGCTTAGTATAATGATAGTATGGTGAGTCGAGACTCCGTGTCAGACTCAGAATGGTTATGATAGGAATTCGTGTCGGGTTCGTTGGGAAAGCATGGACTCCGTGTCAGGCTTATTTGTTAGGTCGAGTTAGAACACTTCGATTCTTCGTGATGAAGTGTAGGTTAGTGAGAACACTTCAAGTCTACGTGACAAAGTAAAGGTTGAGTTGAATACTTCGGTAGTCTGTGACGAAGTGAAGGTTAGTGAGAACACTTCGAGTCTTTGTGATGAAGTAAAGGTTGAGTTGAACACTTCGGTTCTCCGTGACTAAGTGAAGGTTAGTGAAAACACTTAGAGTCTTCCTAACAAAGTAAAGGTTGAGTTGAACACTTCGGTTCTCTGTGATAAAGTGAAGATTAGTGACAACACTTCAATTCTTTGTGAAAAGTGAAAGTTAGTGTAAAGTGGTTCGATTCTCTATTGTGGTTGTTGTTTAGAGTCGGGATTCAGTGTCAGGCTCTGGTAGTAGATTGTGGTAGTTTTGTCAGGATGTTGAGATTAGTTGTGTTGATCGTATTCTTTTCGAATACCTAGATGGGCAAGTTAGTAGTCATAGTTCGATGGTGAGAACTTGTGGTTCTTTCATAGATGTAATAAAAGCAGTAAACATATCATGTTTGTGTGTATCTATATAGTTCTATTTGATTTAGTGTTCTTACTCAGCTTTCATTAGATGACGGCGTTCATGTCATTGGACATTCCCATATCTAGCTTTTTCAGATGATGAGTACACAGGATGTGAAGCTACCCAGGAGGAGGACGTGGAAGAAGAATACATCAAGGATGACTTTGGCTATGCTATTTAGAGAGAAGACTAGCGGTTGTATTCTTGTAAATGTTTTGGGGTTGTAACCTCTATGAGAGGACTTTATCTATCTTTTGTAATAGTTTTTGTAAGTTGTAATTAGTTGAACTAGTACTACCATTCCTTTGTAATATAACAATGAATGTTAATGTTTGCTTTATCTTATGATTATTCATGTTGCTTTTATTATTGATGAGTTATGGACAATTCTATGATTTAACTAGTCACGTGCCTAAGGGTCCAAGATGGAAATTTTATTTTTCCCTATTTTTGCTACTGCAGACACCCTATTTTGGTTCGTCCATTTGACAGAAAGAACCCCGCCTTAAGAATAATTCGATGACTAGAATCAGGATTTGTGGGATGTCATTTCATAAAACAGAACTCTGTAAAGCACCATGGTCTCCGAGATACATTAGAGTAACCTTTAGGAAGACTTAGGTACTTTAGAAATCTAAACTAGAGACAAAAACCCAATTTAACGGAGCTTTTTCACATGAAATGACGAAAAATTGCCTTTTACCGAGCAAAATCTGGACCTCGAGGTGGGATCCTGAGAACTCCCTTTATAAAATAGTCCTAAAATAGGGTAAATTAGTGACCCAATCTTTCACATTGGCCAAAAACCACTTAGAAGAATTTTTACCCTTTTTACACCTCACAGGTTTGCTTCTTCTTGGAGTCAGCCTCACTCTTTTGACCATAACTCAAAATCTAAAAACTCTTTTTGAATGATACACATCTTAAACTAGACTCTCATACCTTTCCAACGGTATATCACAAGCCCAAAAAGGATAATTGACGTGAGAGGACGAAGTTCGGGAAGTCTGGAAGAAAAACACAACTTCTGAGATCGCGCAGCACTCATGTAACTATCGCGTGGTAGCCTTGAGTGCCACCATGGCTTTCAAATGTCTTAGATGTATTCTAGACCTTGATTTGACCCCAATCCATGTGAAAAAACCCAAAATTTCCCAACAGTGTGATTCTTTTGTCCTACATGGCTTAACTACAAGAGTTTTTACCCAATCTTCAACTATAATACGGGGTCCTCCCCTCCTCATTCAAAACACCTCAAAACCTTGGGAGCTAGAGAGCTCAAGGAACCCCCTTGGAGGATTCTGAAGTACTCAAAGTTCTTTAGATAGTTTAATCTTTTAGTTTTTAGGAGTATTGGAGTCCGCGGTGCTGGCAAAGCCCTGCAGAAGTATTTTGAGAGAAGTCGTTGAGGTAAGCTCCTTCTTCTTTTTTGTTTTCTACTTAATTTTCCTGTTTTGATCTCTATTTTATTAGATCTAGATTGAATTTCTTTGTTTGTTCTTCGCATTCTTCATTTTTATCTTTAAAGTTCTAGGATAGTTTTAATTTAGTGTTTGTAGCATCCATTAAAGTAGAGTTATCCCAGGCAAAGCTACCCCTAAATGTTGTGGTAGCCAAAGCTGTGGGGCTGGTATTCAATCCGTGGATATCCAACCCTGGAGATAACAAATCCTTAATCGAATCTACAAGTCTAGAACTAGGGCACTCATATAGGAATCATATAGTAATCCATATTAGTTAGGATAGTAGGCTACCTATGCTATTCTTGTTTTATCCATGCATAGTATTTAATCCATACTTATTATAATTCACGTATTAATTTGTATCCATGTACATGCATACACTTGCACACTATCCTCATTTAGAATCGTAGGTTATCCATACTAGGCATAATACCTTAATTTGGTTTACATATGCACAATATTGCACATAGTAGTCATGTTTGGACATGCATACATAATATCCATGCCTAGAATAGTAGGATATTCTTGGATTATTCTCGATACATTATGCTTTATTATCCTAACCATGGTTAATTAGGATAATTGGGAATGCTATGATATCCCTGGTAAGTTCTCTAGCATCCTCCCTCTTATTTCCTGCTTTCTTAGGATCACCTAGGTGCATGCTTAGGTGGATAAAACACATATTTCAAGTCCCTACATGATTACTTGTGCTTAGAATTCATGTTTTTCTAGGGTTTTGAATGTGATTTTCACGTTTAATTCATTTTAATTTCCTTTCGCATGCATAGGGGAGTGTAGTAATACGTTGAGCCCCCGAATTATCGTTTTAGCACGTGCATTGCATGTAATTGCTTAGTTTCTTGCACGATTTTCTTTTATTAGTTGCTCATAACTTGATATAGGATTGCATTATAAATAAATGAAATGGTCTTCATAATGTCTAGTCAATGACCTTGAAAGCTGAGTACAGGCCCATCTCACGATGGAACAAGAGGGGGTGTTTAAGCACGATCTAGCTCCTTCCTCTCTCGTACCTTAACCCCCGAACCGAGTTCTTTGGTGATAACGGGGCGATGTTCTCTATCCATTGGACTTGATAGATTTAGTTTTCTTGGTTTCCTTTATCAAACCAAGTGGCAAATCTATTGGTGAGGATCTTTCCAAATTTAGCCTTGTGGGATATTCAAACATGGATTACTCACTCATATAGCCTCAGATATGGATCATGGGCATCGATTGTTGCCTCGGGTTGGATAAAAAGCCCCATGGAATCCAAAATATGAGTAATCAAAATTGGTCAGGTCGAATCAGATAAAGGATAATGAAGGGTGGTGAACCTCACTCGTGGCTATTGGCATGAGATTTAAAATGGGACAATCAAGCAGGCTTAATCCTTTTAGGCCACAAGCTTGGTTCAGGCACCCACAATTGGTGACTCTGTTGGGGACTGAACTAAGAGGCTTAGACTCCAAAACTTACAAGGTTATTTGACTTTATATTATGAGGATCACATGTGCATTAGTTTAGGAAGCTTGGGAGGACCAAAGTCGAGGGCATGCAGCCTGTCAGATGCCCTTCGTAGAGGACTTCACTACCCTAGCACGTACCTAACGGTATAAAAAGTAGTCCACGTACCACACCAAACCCTGTAGTTGGGGGGTATATAGGACTCTCCCTGGGGGACCCTTTTTGACTCAATCCACCCTAATGCATATAGTAGCCATAGAGCCAATCCTTTAGGGTTTGACCTATTAGGACAATGTGCGCACACACGCTTTACTTGCCCTTTAGGATTATATGACATGATAAGGAAGCATATACGACTTGTGGTACATAGCCCTATCTAACGCCCAAGGTATTCTGTCCATGTGAAATGCTCGCCACATGATATGGGGATGGTTTGCCTATGTGTTATGCCAGAAGTATATACCGCAAGTCTATAGGACTAAGAATCATAACCTTGTTTGCGTCCTATACGGTAGAAGTACCCCTGATTAAACCTAGGCAATCATAAACCCTATCACATGTGAGATTATAAGCATAGAATGACTAGTGTGACATTGATTATGGTGGCCAACGGGATGAGAAGGGATACTCGTTGATGCGACTAGGACTTATATGGCTACCTGTTAATAAAGTGGTTACCAGATTTTGTTCTCTTCGAATAAGCATACATAACATTGAGAGAACCCAAAATGAAATTAAAAAACTAACGGTTTCTTAACCTTCCTGGGTCCGTCCCCCTGGTTCAAGAAGATTAGTCTGAACTACTAATATTACGATACCTATGGCTGATGAACAAGAGAGAAAAGAATAGTTAGAGGATACCTTGGCCCGTCAGGGGCAACAATTACAGATCTTGATAGACGATTTGGGGCAAGCTACCGTGACCCACAGGGCCTGCCTATTGTTGAGCCACTCATACCACCTCCACCTCCTCCGTCTATTGCAACTAAGAACACTATTGATCTGAATCCTGTCAAGGAGGATGATTGGTTCGATGACGGTGTACACGGGGATTCCGGTAAGATAATGAAGGATAAGTTGGACCATCTATAGAGCATGATGAGGAAATCTCATGTTGTGGATGACTACTTGTTAGACCTTGACGGTTTCTTTGAGCCTGTAAAGGTCAAATACCCTGATAAGTTTAAGATGCCTGACCTAGAAAAGTTTGATGGAGCCAAGATTCCCAATAGCCACTTGAAGATTTAGACCTATAGGATTAGCGAATGAGCACTTGGTCCAGTTGTTCTCTCGTTACCTGTCTGGAGGAGCCTTGCAATGGTTCCTAGCCCTTGAGTCCTCCAAGACCCGTGTATAGAAGGATATTGTGAATGAGTTTGTGAAGCAGTATGCCTACAATACCAAACTTGATGTCACCATCCGAGACCTTGAAACCACTAGGCAAGATAATCGGGAGTCTTTCGCCACATTTTTTACTCGTCAGAGGTGAAGGAAAAATAGGCTTAAAATAATTCTTTAAACGCACAGCGGAAAATAAAGTTCAAAACTTTTGAATTGTTAGCCCGGATCTACTACTCGTTAACTCTATAGATTTTTACAAGAGGGGACAAGAATTATACCTTTGTGTCTTGAACCCAATTCTAAAATCTTTGACTTCTAGCAGCCTCCGCTAGATGGTATTCACTCTTATGACCCCTACGGATGATCCCGGAGAGACTAGGGTTAGTGGGAACCCTAATAGAGAGGATAGAGAAGGTTTGGGAATCTTTAAACAGTTTTTGTAGCTTCTGGTATAATAAAACGATGAACTATGATTTTTGGATGAAGCTGCCCTATTTATAGATTCCCAGAACCGGCCTTAAGTTCAATCCATCGAAGTGGGTTCGATCACTCGAACCGTCGGTCGATTGAACAATGTTCGATCGATCAAACCTGCCAAGACTTCAATCGATTGAGACTCCTTCGATCGATCAAACCTATCTTGACAAGATTCTCATGTGCCTTTCCAAGCATCCTAGCGAAGCTACGAGTGGGACCTCCTAGGTTCTTTATTGTTGGCTCAGACCTGCTATTAATTCCCATGACCAAACTCTTTGATCAACAAATTAACCAACTGGTCAGTTAACATTTACTCCACTATAAAATAATAACTGAACTCCAATGCAAAAGAACATATCTGAAATGATAACTAGAGTTGTATGGTATACTAATGTCCCTTTACCGTCAGCATTCGTAATCATATTCAGGTAGTCGGATAAACGGTTACTGTCAACCTGAATCATGATTACTTCTTATATTCCTTGAGTCCCATTCACCACTCATGATTACCAAACACATTGATAACTACTTATCAACAAGACTGCAGTTCTCAGTAATGAACTTGGTGACACTCTCAAGGGAATGCTTACTCTTTAACAGAGGGTAGATTCTATCTTGACAATATATGTTCATAACCCTGTGAACATGCCATACCCAAGATACCAAGGTGTTGATCTTTTATAGACCTCACTGATTGGTAAGTCAAAGCAGCCATATCCATAGTCTGTGTTCATAATCAACTTAAGATTCAGAACACATACCTTATAGAATTTATGAGTTCCTATCGACTATTGACAGCCTTAAGTGTCAATATGAAAGCCCATGTCCATCAATGCACTATAATCACTAGTATATTAACTAAGAGCTACACTCTAATGATTGAGATTCATCACTCCATCTAATCGTAGTTAATCATGCTATAATGTAAACCAAATAAGATATCCAATCTCATCATCCACTATGAGAAATTCTAAGTATCAAAGAATATTAATTCGTATCTCACTTGTATATATATCATACATACACGAATTACTTACTATGATACTTAAGGATTAACAATCATCTCATGAAAGAAGCATACATAATAAAATATAAAACTGATATCCATATATTAAAATGTCAATGTCTCATACATAAAGTAATGGTTTGAGAGCACAAACCCAACAAACTACCACTTGCACTCATAATTATTCAGGACTACATCTAAGACCTAGACTATCTAGATGACATTCAAAGATCTTCTAAGGCAAGGCCTTTGTAAACAAATCTGTAAGATTGTCCGAGGTGGCAATCTTGCTGACAGTCACATGTCCACATTGAACTATATCTCGGATTAGATTATATTTTTGCTCTACGTGCTTTCCCTTTTCGTGTTTCCTTAGCTCCCTGGACTGAGCCACTACCCCAATATTATCACAGTATAGCATAATAGGTGACAGCGATGCTGGTACCACCTCGAGTTCTATGAGGAACTTCTTGAGCCAAACGGCTTCCTTTACGGCTTTACAAGCAGCCACATACTCAGCTTCTATAGTTGATTCTGCAATGCATTTCTACTTAATGTTTCTTCAACTAACAGCACCACTTCCCAAGGTAAGAGATGTCTGGATGTCGACTTCCTCAAATCTTTATCTGACATAAAGTCTAAGTCAGTGTATCCCACTGGAATTAACTCACACCGCCATAGATAAGATTATAATATTTAGTCCTTCTTAATTACTTAAGTATGTGCTTAACGGCCATCCAGTGCTCTAGACCTAGATTCAATTGATGCCTACTAACCATGCCAATGGCAAAGCAGATATCTGGTCTAGTGCATAACATCGCATACATGAGACTTCCCACTACTGAAGTATAGGGAACTCCTGCCGTGCGATTCCTCTCCTCCTGTGTCTTTGGACACCGGTCCTTGGAGAACGCTAAACCATGCCTGAAAGGTAACAATCCTTTCTTTGAATTATCCATTGAAAACCTAGTTAGTATCTTATTGATATAACCAGCTTGAGATAATCCCATTATCTTTCGCTTGTGATCTCGAAAGAGCTTTATCCCAAGGATATAGCTCGCCTCTCCTAGATCCTTCATATCGAATGTACTAGCTAGCCAAACCTTAACCATTGACAATGCCACTACATCTTTCCCAATGAGTAGAATGTTGTCAATGTAAAGAATAAGAAAGACCACCACTTTCTCTTCACACTTCTTGTATACACAAGGTTCATCCAGACTCTATATGAAACCAAACGATTTGACCGATTGGTCAAAATGAATGTTCCAATTCCTGGATGCCTACTTAAGCCCATAAATGGACTTTTGCAACTTACATACCAAGCTACCTTTACCACCAGCTATGAACCCTTTTAGTTATATATGGATGTCCTCCTCAAGATTGCCATTCAAGAATGCAATCTTGACGTCCATCTGCCAAATCTCATAATCTAGGCATGCATCAATGGATAGGAGTATTCTGATGGACTTGAGCATGGCTACCGGCGAGAAAGTTTCCTCATAGTCAATGCCCTCCCACTGAGTATAATCTTTCACTATAAGTCTTGACTTAAAGGTCTCAACCTTTCCATCAGATCCACTTTTCCTCTTATAGACCCACTTACAATAAATGGGTTTAATATTGGCTGGAAGTTCTACAAGATCACAGACCTGATTAGAATCCATAGATTCCAATTTAGCTTTCATAGCTTTAACCTAATGAGCGGAATCAACATCAGGCATTGCCTCTTCATACGTGGTAGGATCAGATTCAGATTCTATAGAGACAGCTTCAAAAACTTCTCCTAAGAACATGTATCTATCAAGTTAGCTGACCATTCTTCCACTATGATGAGGTACCGGTGGGGAAATGGGTAAAGAAGTAGTATTTTCTTATCTTACATCATTATTAACTGTGGGTAATATTGAGGGCTCTCCTTTTATGTCTCTAAGATCTATCCTTCCTTTAGGTTTATGGTTCATGATATAATCATCCTCTAAGAAAATAGCATATATACTAACAAACACTTTCTGTTCTCTTAGATCATAAAAATACCATCCATAAGTACCCTTTGGATACCCTACAAAATAACATACTTCCGATCTAGAATCCAACCTGCTCATCTTTCCTTTCAGCACATGTACCGGACACCCCATATCCAGAGATGTTGTAAAGAAGGCTTGCACCCAATCCACATCTCTTGTGGTGTCTTGGGAATAGATTTTCTTGGTACTAGATTTAGTATGTATGTAGCGGTTTCCAAGGCATAACCCCAAAGGAATAATGGTAACTCCGAATAACTCATCATCGGCCTAGTCATTCGATTCCTTCTCTCTACTACACCGTTTTGCTGAGGCGTACCAGGTGCAATCAACTGTGACAGAATCCCATTCTATACGAGGTGATCAATAAATTCTTTAGAGAGGTACTCACCACCTCGATCAGATTGAATGGCTTTGATGTGTGTTCCTAATTGCTTCTCCACTTAAGCCCTAAACTCTTTGAACTTTTCAAAGGCTTCAGACTTGTTCTGCATTAGGTACACATATCCATACCTAGAGTGGTCATCAGTAAATGTGATGAAATACTCATAACCACCCCTTGCTCTAATATTTATTGATCCACACACATCAGTATGAACTAATTCCAATAATGCGTTGGTCCTATTTCCCTTTACTGGAAAGGCTTTTTGGTCATCTTACCCTCTAAATAAGACTTGTAGACTTCAATTGGTTCGAGAACCAAATCGCCTACGACCCTTTCTTTGACTAGTCTGCCAATCCTATTCAGATTGATATGGCCAAGCCTTATATGCCAAAGCCTTATTGGATTAGGGGAAGGTTCCTTTCTTTTAGATGGTACAGTTACCACTAAGTTATTATGTTCCATAAAAGAGTCTATAGAAATATTTGGGGTGATCACATACAAGCTATTTGATTTAACACCAGAACAAATAAAAGAACCATTTCTTTTAATCACAACTTCAGTTCCAAAATGAAAAGAATAACCATTATTCGATAAATTAGAAACTAAAATTAAATTACGTCTCATTGAAGGGACGTAAAGTACATCTGATAAAATCAAAACATTATTGTCAAAATTCTAAAGCTACCACACAATTAATATTGTCACCCAATCCAATGAGATATTGACCCATTTAAGGATCTCACCCTTTTAAGGATCAAAGTGTAAATATCAAATGTACGTGTCTATAAATTAACTAAGGATTTAGAGCATAAGCACTCATAATAGTCATGAGGTATTAATTATCTTATAAGTCAGTATAAAGATTATTACCCCAAGTCGGTCCCGTTTAATACACAAAGTGTACCAACATGGTGAGTTGAAACTATACCATTTTCCGTAGTCAAGAAAAACCTCCTACAACACCATGCTGCAGTCCTACCGATGCTGTGTCCAATCCATCTAAGATTGTAAACCAAAATTGATTCGAGGTGAAAAGTGCATATTCATAGCATATTATATGGTCTTTTATGCATACTTTTATCCCCAAAGTCCCTACATTTAGGTGCATTCTAATAATAATGTTCTTTTTATTGTGTTAATGCTAAAATATATGTTTATGCATTATTTTATAGGTATTAGAATGTAAATCAATGAAGTGGAGCTAAAGAAAGTGATTCTGGTGAAGAGAACAACAGAAGCAGCTGAGAAAACGCCAATTTTGATAATGAAGACTTCAGATTTGGAAGATTTTCCCAAAGATATGAAATGTAGATCTTTGAGTTACGGTCGCGTGGCCATAAATGGGAGGTCAATCCGAGGTCTGAGTAAAACGTTATGGCCATTCTCCCATTGGTGCGCAGAGCTGTCAAAATCAGAGAGTTCAATCGATTGAGGAGAGCTCAATCGATCGAACCTTCGATCGATCGAACTAAGCTCGATTGATTGAACTTCATATTCACCCAAAAGTTGCATAAACTCTGCAGGAACCCTATATATAAGTCATTTTGACGCCAGACGAAGGGAGTACGCTCCAGAACGCAAAAAACAACAGTTTTAGGGTAGTTGTAGGGTTAGATTAGGAGTAGATTAGGTTAGATTCATCTTTTTCTTCCTCTTTTTCATTAATATATTGAATACTATTAAAGATTCAAGTTGGTTTCATGATTATTACAAGTTTATTTTAGATTATTTTCAGGTTTTTCTATTCCTTTATAGTATTTGATTGCTTATTGATATAGTTATTATGATTGTCTTAGTTTACTGCTGCTGTATTAATTTAATTATGTTTCCGTAGTTTAGACGTTGGAAATATGTGATGAAATATTGATTCTTAGCCTCTCCCATGTATAATATAGAAAACCTGGGCTTGATCGATCGAAGATATTTCGATCGATCGAACCAGAGCCATAGTCAAGCGATCGAAGACATTTCGATCGATTGAAGGATGACGCTGTCCGATCGATCGAGAGCGCTTCGATCGATCGAACATGCTAAATCCTGAGATGATTCTTTTAAGAATTCCATGACTTTTTGTTTTACAAATCTGTCATCAAATTGTCCCTATAAGCTCAGTTTGTCACAACAGTTTTTAGAACTTAAAGCCTTAAGGCCTTTTCTTCAATGACTTTTGAAAACCACTTTGAATGCTAACACCATTTAGAGTGCAAGTAATTACCATTGTTTTAAACCATCTTCCAAGTATTTTAAATCACTTGTGATGATATAGTCCCGTTCATGAAAGGGCTATTGATTCTTCATCTTTAGAAAAATACGAAATGTTGAAGAGGAATGAACTCCATTGAACGTTAATGAATGTGCATGGTAGATGGTTAGGATCAATGTGGATTCTCGTATTTCCAACACCTTTAAATTATTTATTTCATTAGTTATGTTTCTATAAGTTTTAGTTTATTATTTAGTTTAATTTAATTAATTAAGATTTGTTAGTACACTTCCAATCATTCATTCTTATTTTCTTTCTCTTTTCGTTGTAACTTAATATATATTCTTCCTATTCCTTCCCTGTGGGATCGACCTGGACTTATCCAGTATTACTTGCACGATCACCTATGCTTGGGTGTTGCACAAGAGCGCACAACTTTTTAGTCGTGTCAAGTTTTTGGCGCCGTTGCAGGGGAAGGCAACTAGGTTTGGATTTTACTAGGTTATTTCCAATTTTTTCTTACTTTTCAAAAATTTAAAAAAACAATTAAGAAAAAAAAATAATAATAAAAACTTTGGACTTTTTCTCTCACAAATAAATAAATAAAAATTTTATTGTTTAAATTTTTTTGGATAAACATGTCTTATCCATATTGCCCTCCATACAACACAAGCACCAATAATAGGTACACACTTGAAAATCAAAGTAGTTATCCCCTGAGTTGGCAAGCACCCACATATGACGCGCATTATCAACCTGAGTGCTACCAACTACCACAATGGGGAAATGATAGTGGTAGTCCCCCATATTATCAAACATATCAAGAACCTCCACATGAAGAGTTCTATCAACCGCAATGGTGCGATAACCAAAATTATAATGTAGGATATAGTAGTAGTTCTCACGATTACCAAACGCACCAAGACTTTCCCTTTGGCGAGTCTTATCCACAAACACATTGGGATGGGAATTACTTGTTGGGTTTGTGCCCTCAAACCATTACATTATATAGGAGACATTGACATTTTAATATATGGATATCAGCTTTACATTAAGTTATGTATGTTTCTTTCATGAGATGATTGTTATCCTTAAGTATCATAATAAATAATTCGTGTATGATTGAGATACATACAAGTGAGATACGAATTACTGTTCTTTGTTTCTTAGAATGTGTCACAGTGGATGATGAGACTGGATATCTCATCAGGTATACACTATAGCATGATTAGCTATCATTGGATGGAGTGATGAATCTCAATCACTAGAGTGTAACTCTTAGTTAATATGTCAGTGCTTATAGTGCATTGACGGACCTGAGCTTTCCTATTGACACTCAAGACTGTCAAACAGTCGATAGGAACTCATAACATGTATAAGGTACGTGTTCTTAATCTTGAGACGATTATGAACACAGACTGTGAATATGGCTGCTTTGACTTACCAATCAGTGAGGTCTATTGAAGATCAACACCTGGGTATCTTGGGTATGTCATATACATAAGGTTGTGAACATATATTATCAAGACAGAATCTACCCTCTGTTTCAGAGTAAGCATTCCCTTGAGAATGTCACCAAGTCGATTACTGAGTACTGCAGTCTTGTTGATAAGAGTTATCAACATGTTTGGTAATCATGAGAGGTGAATGGGACTCAAGGAATACAAGAAGTAATCATGATTCAGGTTGACAGTAACAGTTATCTGACTACCTGAATATGATTACGAATGCTGAAGGTAGAGGGACATTAGTACAACATACAAGTCTAGTTATCGCTTCGGATACGTTCTTTTGCGTTGGAATTCAGTTATCATTTTATAGTGGAGTAAACGTTAACTGACCAGTTGGTTAGTTTGCTGATCAGAGAGTTTGGTCACGGTAATTAGCAAACTGGTCTGAGCCAACAATAAAGAGCCTAGGAGGTCCCACTCTTAGCTCCGCCAGGATACTTGGAAGGACACATGAGGAAGTTGTCAAGACAAGTTCGATCGATTGAAGTATGTTCGATCGATTGAAGTCTTGGCAGTCTCGATCGATCGAGAATGGTTCGATCGATCGAAGGTCTTCGATCGCTCGAAGTCTAGGTCGGTTCTGGAAATCTATAAATAGGGAAGCTGCATTCTGGAAAGTGTGTTCGTCATTTTTGAACGTCAAAAGCTGTAGAAACTATTTTAGAGCACCAAACCTTCTCCTTCCTCTCTATTAGAGATCCCACTATCTCTAGTCTTTCCGGTAGGCATCCGCAGGAGACATAAGGGTGAAGACAACCTAGTGGAGGTTGCTGCATCACCAAGGTTGAAGATATCAGAATTGGGTTCAAGACACCAAGGTATAATCTTGTCCCCTCTTGTGCGCATCTATAGAATTAGTGAGTAGTAGATCCTGGGATACCAATCAGTTATTATAACTGAATCTTTTTCGCTGCGTGTTTAAAATAATTTTTAAATCGATTTTTCCATCAATTGGTATCAGAGCCACGCTCGTTTGGATCTATAGATGCATTTTTGGAACACTATTTTGATTTGCATGTTGATTTTAGAACTGTTTTCAAAATGGCATTGTCACAAATCTGTTTCTGCAGTGTTATCGCAGCAGAACACAAATCTGTGATTGCATGGGATGCAAGGCGGGTTCGATCGATCGAAAGATCGATCAAACATCCTCTGTACTCGAGCGATCGAACAGGTTTCGATCAATCGAAACCTTCTGGTGTTCGATCGATCGAATGAAGTTAGATCGATCGAGACAGATTCTTTGTTAGGTTCTCTGTTTCACAGTTTTAAAGTGTTTTAAAATTAAAAACTTTAATTTTAAAGTATTCTGCAAATTTTTTGAATCATTCAGTGAAACAGAATGTTCAAGTGATTGAACAGTGTTCAATCGATCGAAGATCGAACTGTGACAGAGAAGCAAGATGCTATTTTTTAAGTTCTAATTTAGTATGTAAAGAGTTTATATACTATGTGAATCAATTAAGTGTTCCAATAGTTACATATATTTGTTATGTATGTGTGGATGCGTGTACGACTAACCCTTTTGCAGCTAGTTTAGTCATTATCTCCCATGGCACCAAGACTTTTAAATTTTGTATTTAATTTGTTTGAGATTGGTGCATGTTGTAATTTAAGTTTGGTTTGGTTCTAAGGCATATGTAAAGGGCGCTGCGACTTCAATCCTACGAAAAGGAAAGTCGCACCGGTTTCCCTAGCCTTTTATTTTGTTGTTGCTATTTCTATTTCTAGATAAATTGTAAGCTTCAAAAGAAGCATAGGACAAATGTAATAGAATTAGAAAATCCATGAAGATGGAGCAAGGAGGCGTTGTCCATGAAGATGGAGCTGGAGGCGATCAAACCAAAAGGAGGTTCTATGCAGATAGAGCCGTGGGAGATAGAGGCATCGTTTGAATGTCTTTATTTTCAATTTTAGTTTTTTGGTTTTATGTGCTTGGTTTGTGATTGGCATTTAATTATATTGTTACTACTTGCATGCACGTAAAACAAGTTTTCTAAAATAAAATTCAAAAACCATTTCAACGCATTAGTGAACATTGGATGTTTATGGGTAATGTGAGGAAATATTTTTCAAAAGCAAAATCCTTATTTACTAAATCTAGTGGGAGAGGGTCTTATTAAACACCCATGATCTTTCATTAACGGTTCACTGTAAGATGAGTGGTGCATTCTGTGTCACCTCGTCAAGGGTGATCATTCTATACGGAGGGTGCATTACTCATTGGTTACTAGATGTGAACTTCTTTTGATAGGATCAATCATATGTGTTAGAGGGTGACCACCATACGGAGGCGCTACTTGAGACGGTTGTGATTGGATCCTACTTAATGGTACACACTAGCTAAACTATGGATAAGGGACCCCACAAGGGGCATTATTCAGAAACTTAGAGTCAAAAAGGTTCGGGAGTCATAACTTGTTTTGCAAGAGTTGCATAGCGGACAAGTCATGATTAATCGAAAGATCGAACATTGACCACCACACGAAGGCTTTATTCTTTCGTTTCGATATTCCGGCGACTTTATTTTAAAAATAAGAGTTTTTAAGGATTCTTTTATTTCAAACTGTCAAATTCTGATATTCATATTTATTTTGTTTGTTTGATTTTCAGTAATCATAATGTCTGGATCTACATTTTGTCCACTTGCCACCATACTCACTCAAAATAAGTTAACTGGAAATAACTACACTGAATGGAAACAAAACCTTGACATCGTATTAATTGCGGAGGATCACATACATATCCTCACCACCCCATGCCCCGAAGAACCCGCGGCAAATGCTTCGGCAGCTGCCAGAGGCGAGTTCGATAAATGGAAGAAGTCGAATGGAATGGCTCGTTGCTACATTCTGGCTTCAATGGCTGGTGTGTTGCAACACCAATTCCAGTCGAACAATTCCGCTAATGACATTATCGAATCCCTTAAGAAGATTTTTGAGGAGCATGGCAAGCCTACTAGACAGGTAGCTATGCAGAAGATAATGAGTGCAAAGATGTCGGAAGGGACTCCAGTCAAGGAACATGTTTTAAAAATGATTGGTTATTTAAACGAACTGGAGACCCTAGGTGCCAACATCGATGCACAGACCCAAGTTGATATGATCCTCAATTCGCTGTCGCCTTCATTCACTCAATTTAAACTTAACTATAATATGAATCAAATGAATTTTTCAATGAGCGAATTGATGAGTTCTCTTTTGGCAGCGGAAGGGGTGATCAAACCTGGGGTCAACGCTTTGAATGTTGAGAAAAGCGCTTCCTCTTCCCGATCTACACTGAAAGGAAAGAAAGGGAAGAAGAAGGCTGGTACTGGTGGTCCAAGTGTTGGACCGGTCCCTAAGATTGCAAAATCTAAGGGAAAAGGTAAGGGCAAAGGGAAGGTGGGTGGCCAAGACAAAGGAAAGTGTTTCCAATGCGGAGAGAAGGGCCACTGGAAGAGAAACTGTCTAGAATTCTTAGCTACAAGAGTTCAAGGTATGATTGAATCACATGTGATTGAAGTAAGTTTTATTACGGATACTTCAAACACTTGGTGCATTGATTCTGGTGCGACTAACCATATCTGTAATTCGTTGCAGGGGTTCAGATCAACCAGGAAATGCAGTGATGGGGAGATTATGCTTACTCTAGGTTCTAGCGCAACCGTATCTGCGGTTGCTATAAGAGTCGTAGTTTTAGAATTTCTAGACAATAAAGTTTTGATTTTATCAGATGTACTTTACGTCCCTTCAATGAGACGTAATTTAATTTCAGTTTCTAATTTATCGAATAATGGTTATTCTTTTCATTTTGGAACTAAAGTTGTGATTAAAAGAAATAGTTCTTTTATATGTTCTGGTGTTAAATCAAATGGTTTGTATGTGATTACTCCCAATATTTCTAAAGATTCTTGCTTAGAACTTAATAACTCAATGGTAACTATACCATCTAAAAGAAAAGAACCTTCCACTAATCCAACAAGGCTTTGGCACATGAGGCTTGGCCATATCAATTTAAAAAGGATTGGCAGACTAATCAAAGAAGGGATCTTAGGCGATTTGGTTCTCCAACCAATGGAAGTCTGTGAGTCTTGTTTAGAGGGTAAGATGACCAAAAGGCCCTTTCCCGCAAAGGGCAATAGGACCAATGCATTGTTGGAATTAGTTCATACTGATGTGTGTGGACCAATAAATATTAGAGCAAGGGGTGGTTATGAGTATTTCATAACATTTACCGATGACCACTCTAGGTATGGATATGTGTACCTAATGCAGCACAAGTCTGAAGCCTTTGAAAAGTTCAAAGAGTTTAGGGCTGAAGTGGACAAGCAATTGGGCTCATATATCAAGGCCATTCGATCTGATTGAGGTGGCGAGTACCTCTCTAATGAGTTTATTGATCACCTCGTACAAAATAGGATTCTGTCACAGTTGACTACACCTAGCACGCCTCAGCAGAATGGTGTAGCGGAGAGAAGGAACCGGACTCTTTTAGACATGACTAGGTCAATCATGATTTATTCAGAGTTGCCATTATTCCTTTGGGGTTATGCTTTGGAAACCGCTGCATATATACTAAATCTAGTACCAAGCAAATCTATTCCCAGGACACCACGGGAGATGTGGATTGGGCGCAAGCCTTCTTTGCAACATCTCCGGATATGGGAGTGTCCGGCACATGTGCTGAAAGGAAAGATGAGCAAGTTGGATTCTAGATTAGAAGTATGTTATTTTGTAGGGTATCCAAAGGGTACTTATGGATGGTATTTTCATGATCCAAGAGAACAGAAAGTGTTTGTTAGTACAAATGCTGTTTTCTTAGAGGATGATTATATCATGAACCATAAACCTAAGGGAAGGATAGATCTGAGAGAAATAGAAGGAGAGCCCTCAGTCCAACCCGCAGTTGATAACGATGTAAATCAAGAAAATACCACTTCTTCACCCATTTCCGCACCGGTACCTCGTCGTAGTGGGAGGATTATCAGCCAGCCTGATAGATACATGTTCTTAGGAGAAGTTTTTGAAGCTGTCTCCATAGAATCTAAATCTGATCCTGCCACATACGAAGAGGTAATGGCTGATGTTGATTCAGAACATTGGGTTAAAGCTATGAAGGCTGAATTAGAATCTATGGATTCTAATCAAGACTGGGATCTTGTAGAACTTCTAGCCAATATTAAACCCATTGGTTGTAATTGGGTCTACAAGAGGAAAAGAGCATCTGATGGAAAGGTTGAGACCTATAAGGCTAGGCTTGTAGCGAAAGGTTATACTCAGAGGGAGGGCATTGACTATGAGGAAGCCTTCTCGCCGGTAGCCAGGCTCAAGTCCATCAGAATACTCTTATCCATTGCTGCATGCCTAGATTATGAGATCTGGCAGATGGACGTCAAGACTGCATTCTTAAATGGCAATCTTGAGGAGGACATCTATATGCAACAACCAGAAGGGTTCATAGCTGGTCGAAAATGTAACTTGGTATGCAAGCTGCAAAAGTCCATTTATGGGCTTAAGCAGGCATCCAGGAGTTGGAACATCTGATTTGACCAAGCAGTCAAGTCGCTTGGTTTCATACAGAATCTGGATGAAACTTGTGTATACAAGAAGTGTGAAGGAAAAGTGGTGGCTTTTCTTGTGCTTTACATTGACGACATTCTACTCATTGGAAATGATGTAGTAGCATTGTCAACGATCAAGGTTTGGCTAGCTAGTACTTTCGATATGAATGATCTACGAGAGGCTAGCTATATTCTTGGGATAAAGCTCTTTCGGAATCACAAGCGAAAGATAATGGGATTATCTCAAGCTGGTTATATCGAGAAAGTGCTAACTAGGTTTTCAATGGATAATTCGAAGAAAGGTTTATTACCTTTCAGGCATGGTTTAGCGTTCTCCAAGGACCAGTGTCCGAGGA
The DNA here is from genome assembly GCA_033977485.1 of Hydrangea macrophylla. Lineage (NCBI taxonomy): Eukaryota > Viridiplantae > Streptophyta > Magnoliopsida > Cornales > Hydrangeaceae > Hydrangea > Hydrangea macrophylla. Next base: position 1,105,885 of record CM066990.1, on the reverse strand, counting down.
CACAGGAGGAGAGGAATTGCATGGCAGGAATTCCATATGCTTCGGCAGTTGGAAGTCTCATGTATGCGATGTTATGCACTAGACCAGATATCTGTTTTGTCGTTGGCATGGTTAGCAGGTATCAATCGAATCCGGGTCCAGAACACTGGACAGCCGTTAAGCACATTCTTAAGTACTTGAGAAAAACTAAAGATTACATGCTTATGTACGGCGGTAGTGAGTTAATTCCAGTAGGATATACTATCTCAGACTTTATGTCAAATAAAGATTCGAGGAAGTCACCATCCGGACATCTCTTTACCTTGGGAGGTGGTGCTGTTAGTTGGAGGAGCATTAAGCAGAAATGCATTGCAAACTCAATTACAGAAGCTGAGTATGTGGCTGCTTGTGAAGCCGCAAAGGAAGCTATTTGGCTCAAGAAGTTCCTTATGGAGCTCGAGGTGGTACCAGCGTCATTGTCACCTATTACGCTTTACTGTAATAATAGTGGGGTAGTGGCTGAGTCCAAGGAGCCAAGGAACCACGAAAAGAGGAAGCACGTAGAGCAAAAATATCATCTTATCCGAGATATTGTTTAACGTGGAGATGTGACTGTCACCAAGATTGCCACCGCTGACAATCTTGCTGATCCATTTACAAAGGCCTTGCCACAGAAGGTCTTTGATCATCATCTAGATAGTCTAGGTCTTAGATGTAATTCTGAATGGTTATGAGTACAAGTGGGAGTTTGTTGGGTTTGTGCCCTCAAACCATTACTTTATATACGAGACATTAACATTTTAATATATGGATATCAGCTTTACATTTAGTTATGTATGTTTCTTTCATGAGATGATTGTTATCCTTAAGTATCATAATAAATAATTCATGTATGATTGAGATACATACAACTGAGATACAAATTACTGTTCTTTGTTTCTTAGAATGTGTCACAGTGGATGATGAGACTGGATATCTCATCAGGTATACACTGTAGCATGATTAGCTATCATTGGATGGAGTGATGAATCTCAATCACTAGAGTGTAACTCTTAGTTAATATGCTAGTGCTTATAGTGCATTGATGGACCTGAGCTTTCCTATTGACACTCAAGACTGTCAAACAGTCGATAGGAACTCATAACTTGTATAAGGTACGTGTTCTTAATCTTGAGACGATTATGAACACAGACTGTGGATATGGCTGCTTTGACTTACCAATCAGTGAGGTCTATTGAAGATCAACACTTGGGTATCTTGGGTATGTCATATTCACAGGGTTGTGAACATATATTGTCAAGACAGAATCTACCCTTTGTTTCAGAGTAAGCATTCCCTTGAGAATGTCACCAAGTCGATTACTGAGTACTGCAGTCTTGTTGATAAGAGTTATCAACATGTTTGGTAATCATGAGAGGTGAATGGGACTCAAGGAATACAAGAAGTAATCATGATTCAGGTTGACAGTAACAGTTATCTGACTACCTGAATATGATTACGAATGCTGAAGGTAGAGGGACATTAGTACAACATACAAGTCTAGTTATCGCTTCGGATACGTTCTTTTGCGTTGGAATTCAGTTATCATTTTATAGTGGAGTAAACGTTAACTGACCAGTTGGTTAGTTTGCTGATCAGAGAGTTTGGTCACGGTAATTAGCAAACTGGTCTGAGCCAACAATAAAGAGCCTAGGAGGTCCCACTCTTAGCTCCGCCAGGATACTTGGAAGGACACATGAGGAAGTTGTCAAGACAAGTTCGATCGATTGAAGTATGTTCGATCGATTGAAGTCTTGGCAGTCTCGATCGATCGAAGGTCTTCGATCGCTCGAAGTCTAGGTCGGTTCTGGAAATCTATAAATAGGGAAGCTGCATTCTGGAAAGTGTGTTTGTCGTTTTTGAACGTCAGAAGCTGCAAAAACTGTTTTAGAGCACCAAACCTTCTACTTCCTCTCTATTAGAGATCCCACCATCTCTAGTCTTTCCGGCAGGCATCTGCAGGAGTCATAAGGGTGAAGACAACCTAGTGGAGGCTGCTGCATCACCAAGGTTGAAGATATCAGAATTGGGTTCAAGACACCAAGGTATAATCTTGTCCCCTCTTGTGCGCATCTATAGAATTAGTGAGTAGTAGATCCTGGGATACCAATCAGTTACTATAACTGAATCTTTTCCGCTGCGTGTTTAAAATAATTTTTAAACCGATTTTTCCGTCATTACTACCAACAACAATGGGGCAAAACTTCATATAGTAATCATGAGGAGAATAACCAAGTTGAGGATAATGGTATGTTAAAATTGGTACTGAGTGAAATGAAAAGGCTAGATAGTGCACTCGATAAATTAGAAACTAGATATCAACAAACATATGCTAGCCAACCTTTAGAAGACTATACCAGTCCTTCAACACTACAACCTAAATTTCAAGACACTAACAATGGAATGGAATTAGAGGAGAATGATGGGTTCATACCGAATGAGGTTAATAACTCACTCGAGAGAGTGACAACCCAACAAGAACTCCAAAACCAAACCATTGAGCATGAAGTTGTAGGACCATCTTCTCCTCAATATCCAACCCCATACATCAACTCCTTCACTGTATGGATAAAATTGCACAATCTCTTTGTCCAGGGCACCTCTATAGATGACATATATAGTGAGGAGAGTTACAAGGATGAGAGTGAGGTTATAAAAGATGATGAGAGTTTAGGTAATTACACGCAACAAGGAAAGGAAGAGTCCTCTGTTGACTCTCTTCCTAACTTTAATAGTGACCCTAGGGAGGACATACTCGAAAAATCTAAATCCGATTTAGATTCATCTGATATCCATGAACCCTTACCTCTTTCGGTCGAAGAGGTGGTGTCAGCAAGTTGCCCATCACCTCTCCCCTCTATTAATCAAAGCTCTCATCCTGAGCTTGAAAGTCTTGTGTACCTCACTAATAAACAAATAGAATGTGTTGTAGAAAAGGATGATAAGGATTCTAGCACATGTTTTTCACAAAAATTTAACTTTCAAAATTCTTTGAGAGAAGACTTGGAAAATATAGGTCCACATTAGATGATCTTAAACTTCAGCAAGAAGCTAGTAATCTCCTAGACTGCTTCACCTTCTTGAACAATAATGACATTGAGTCCCAAATAGATAGCTTTATCCAAGTCCAGTCCAAATCAATGTACATAGAACAGAAATCCAATTCATATGATCATATCTCCATAGATTCTGTTCTAGAACAAGAGGAGGGTAGTAAATCTTCATTAGAACATCACCTAAACCCTGCCCCTTTTATCGAACCATGGCCTCCTCCTATTTTTAGTATTAAAATAGAGGCCGTTATAGAAAATACCAACACCAAAGATCTTTCCTTGAGTTTAATTCCTAAAAAGTGTGGTATTCCTCTTATAACTGTCCCCAATAACTTTGGAAGCCATAGGTTTTGCATCATCTCCTCTAACCTTGAGCCTGACATTAGTTGGGGGGAAGTTGTATTTTTCTGAGGATCCCAGTGTTCTTCTCACTATTAAATTATTTCATTGGGAAGATCCTCAAAAATTTTGGTTATTAATTTATGATAAAAATCTTGATTAACCGAATTTATTTACTGAGTAGTTGTATTATATTTCGTATTTTTCCTTGTTGCTACTAATGATTTTGCAGGTAACTAGAAAAAAAATATGGATATTAACGTCTCGAGGTAACATCCTTCCTTCTCTCGCTTTACTTTATATGTCCGTGTGCTTATTTTAGAACATTGAGGACAATGTTTAGTTTTAGTTGGGGGAGTGAGTCATTGCATGCCTCGGTTCTTTCTTTTTATGCTTTAGTGTCATATACCTGCTTAGTAGCACAAGACTCAGTAAATTAAAATTGTCAAAAATTTTAAAATTTAAAATTTTATTTTTAAAGACAATAAAATGGTTCTTGTATTTCTCCCTTAGTTAATGTAGTTAGTTATGATGCATTGGTGCTATTTTCTGTATGTTACTAGTATGTGATACACAATGATAGTTTGTTTACTATCTTAGTTATAGTATATTTTATGCCTTTTTAATCTTCAAACAACTTTGAGCACGTTGTGACAACCTTGTACTTAGCTAAAATGGATTAGTAAGCATAACTTAGGTGCCTTGAGAGACTGTAGTGGAGACTAATGACCCAAGTGAGCTTTTGTGCCATTTTTTGTTTTTGAGGGTTTTATAAAATTACTCTTACTTTTTGAAAAGCGTATTAATTCGTTGAAAGTCTCAATTTTCTTCATTTTGACTGATTACTAGAAAAAAACGTTCAGGATTTACCAAACTTTAGAGCTCTTGAATTTACTAAAATGAATAATCCCATTAACTTAGAAGATGATTTAGGCTATCTTTTGACCATACACGCATAATATAGCCTTGGCCTACCTCTATTCTACTCCTTTACACCTCTTGAGCATTATTATATTTACCTTGTCTTCACAATCCTAAAGGTCATACCTAACTCCAAATTAGGAGTTCAAGCCTCAGTTCTTTATTTAGGAGTGATTGGGATGTGTTGCATTGACAAGAAATTTGTTAGTGTGAATAAGGGAAAGTTGGCAAAAAGAAAAAAAAGAAAAAAGAAAAAAAAAAAAGAAAAACGAAAAGCATTAAAAAAAAGAAAAAAATATGCCAATGGTTGTTACAAAAGAAAAATAAAACATAATAAAAGAAAAGACAAGAGAGAGATTGGAGATGTGGGAAGTTTGAAAAGTTGTAGTAGACATTCCAATCACATCCTTTGACCCAATTGAATATCATGAGCCTCTTTCTTTCACCTAACACCTCTTTTTCAAAGTCCTAATGATTTTAAGTAATTGGATTTGAAGTTAAGGTAATGAGAGGGTTCTCCACGGTATCTCGCTCTTCTAGTGAAAAGTATCCTTCCATGAGACTTTGCGCACTAAAATGTCCATTTTTCTATTTAGATATGAGAAGCATTAGATTCCATTTACATTTACTCTTTATAGTTTCCATTAGGGGTGGCAATCGGGTCGTGTCGGGTCATAAACGTGTCGGGTCATTATCGTGTCGGGTCATTGTCGTGTCGGGTTATAATCGTGTCACTCTTAACGTGTCATAATCGTGTCGGGTTATAATCGTGCCGGGTCATATACGGGTCACCCATTTAACCCGTCTAACCCGTGTAGGGTGTCATCGGTTCGGTTCAGATCGGATTGAATCGAATTTTTATTTTTTTTATTTTCGATTTTTTTTTTCATGTTTTGAGAACCAACCGAAGTGGTCGGTTCGATCTATTTTGCCAATTTTGGCGATCAGATCAATTTTTTAGTTGTAAGTAATTTAAGAAACCCAATCGGTTAGCTCGGTTCGGCTATTCGAAATAAGCTTACAGCCCTACTGAGAACACAAACAAGTCTTCCATCAAATGTATCAATTATTAACACGTACATCTGAAATACCAAAATACTACAAATATAGCAATATCTAACTATTATAAACTTAACACCCAAGCACATCCACTCAAACTGAATAAGAAGAAATATTATTTTTACTAACAGTATAAAAAAATTTCTTCACTTGCCATCCATCAAGAATCAAGATTAGCAGTTGTATTTATCTAATTGACTAATTTGTCTCCCTCCCAATCCAGCAATCCTAGCGGGCTTCCTCCATTTTTTTCTTTCTTTTTTATTTTTTAATTATTTTTTAATTATTTTTTATTTTTATTTTTTATGCAATGCTTGATGCATGAATGCTTCCAGGCTCCAGCTTCCTTCATCCCTTATTAGTTATTAATTATTATTTTTTATTACATTAGTTATTAATTATTATATATAAATTTACTTGTTTGGTAAGTTGGTAACTACTTTCTTTTTTTTTTTGAGCAAAAAAAAAAATAATTTTAGTTTATATATATCTATATATATTTTAAATATTTTTTTTTCTCTAAAAAAAAATTATTATTATTTTTAAAAAAATATTTTTTTTAATTTTTTTTTTATATTACTTTTATTTTAGACTTCCAGATTATTAAAAATTATTTTTAAAAGTAAAAAAAAAATCTCCAACTGCACTTAAATACTTAATCGGGTCAAACGGGTTAGACGGGTTGACCCGCTTCAACCCGTTTATTAATCGTGTCAAACGGGTCGACTCGTTTATGACCCGTGCCCTTATACGGGTCACCCAAACCCGTTTATTTTCGTGTCGGGTCGTGTCGGGTTGCCGTGTCGTGTCGAAAATTGCCACCCCTAGTTTCCATATCATGAGTGATAATTATTACACCTAATTCGGAGTAATTTCATCTTGAGAGTGTAATCCCGGTGAGAGTTGAGTCAAAATGAACGTCTTGATAGTATCTTAGGTTATGCAAGCTTTGAAATTGAAGTTTCGTATTTTGGTTGTCCATTCACACACACACTTGAAGATTAATAGGTTTGGAACATTCTAATGACTTTGATAGTAGATTAACTATAATGTGTGTGTTGCATTGCTATGGCTTACTAGAGAGTTTCATGAGATTGTTCAGCTTAACTATATTGCTAAATGAGAGGAAAATTTTTGTGAAAACATTTAAATGAGAACCATTACCATAAACATGAATTTTGTGGGTATATTCACTACAAACCCTCACGAGACAACACTCGTCCACTAGGGGGAACCTAGGGGTTTAAAGGCTTGTTGCATAGACTAAATGCAATCGCGATTCCTACGAAAATGAGTTAGGATTTTTACTTTATTTTGTTTTCAATTTCTAGAGTTTAAATAAACATTGTTGTAGTTCGCTTCATTGCTAGGGACTTGCAACGAGCTAGTTGGGGGGTGTGATTCGAGATGAATAGTGCATATTCATAGCATATTATATGGTCTTTTATGCATACTTTTATCCCCAAAGTCCCTACATTTAGGTGCATTCTAATAACAATGTTCTTTTTATTGTGTTAATGCTAAAACATATGTTTATGCGTTGTTTTATAGGTATTAGAATGTAAATCAATGAAGTTGAGCTAAAGAAAGTGATTCTAGTGAAGAGAACAACAGAAGCAGCTGAGAAAATGCCAATTTTGATAATGAAGACTTCCGATTTGGAAGCTTTTCCCAGAGATATGAAATGTAGATCTTTGAGTTATGGTCGCGTGGTCGTAAACATGAGGTCAATCCGAGGTCCGAGTAAAAAGTTATGGCCATTCTCCCATCGGTGCGCAGAGTTGTCAAAATCAAAGAGTTTAATGGATTGAGGAGAGTTCAATCGATCGAACCTTTGATCGATTGATTGAACTTCATATTCACCCAAAAGTTGTGTAAACTCTACAGGAACCCTATATATAAGTCGTTTTGACGCCAGACGAAGGGAGGACGCTCCAGAACACAGAAAATAACAGTTTTAGGGTAGTTTTAGGATTAGATTAGGAGTAGATTAGGTTAGATTCATCTTTTTCTTCCTCTTTTTCATTAATATATTGAAGATTATTGAAGATTCAAGTTGGTTTCATGATTATTACAAGTTTATTTCAGATTATTTCTAGGTTTTTCTATTCCTTTATCGTATTTGATTGTTTATTGATATAGTTATTATGATTGTATTAGTTTACTGTTGCTGTATTAATTTAATTATGTTTCCGTAGTTTAGACGTTGGAAATATGTGATGAAATATTGATTCTTAGCCTCTGCCATGTATGATATAGAAAACCTAGGCTCGATCGATCGAAGATATTTCGATCGATTGAACCAGAGCCATAGTCAAGCGATCGAAGACATTTCGATCGATTGAAGGATGACGCTGTCCGATCGATCGAGAGCGCTTCGATCGATCGAACATGTTAAATCCTGAGATGATTCTTTTAAGAATTCCATGACTTTTTGTTTTAGAAATATGTCATCAAATTGTCCCTATAAGCTCAGTTTGTCACAACAGTTTTTAGAACTTAAAGCCTTTTTTCTTCAATGACTTTTGAAAACCACTTTGAATGCTAACACCATTTAGAATGCAAGTAATTACCATTGTTTTAAACCATCTTCCAAGTATTTTAAATCACTTGTGATGATATAGTCCCGGTCATGAAAGGGCTATTGATTCTTCATCTTTAGAAAAATACGAAATGCTGAAGAGGAATGAACTCCATTGAACGTTAATGAATGTGCATGGTAGATGGTTAGGATCAATGTGGATTCTCGTATTTCCAACACCTTTAAATTATTTATTTCATTAGTTATGTTTCTATAAATTTTAGTTTATTATTTAGTTTAATTTAATTAATTAGGATTTGTTAGTACACTTCCAATCATTCATTCTTATTTTCTTTCTCTTTTCGTTGTAACTTAGTATATATTCTTCCTATTCCTTCCCTGTGGGATCGACCTGGACTTATCCAGTATTACTTGCACGATCACCTACACTTGGTTGTTGCACAAGAGCGCACAACGTTTTAGTCATGTCAAAAATCTTACATTCTACAAGACACAATGGTCTGAACTTTCGTGTGTAAGCCGAACTCTACACACCAAACCACCTACTATGTAGAATGAAAGACACACATGCATAATATTAAATAAACAATATAATACAAATATTGCCCACTTAGATTCTCATAAAAATGGATTTACTGATTTTATTAAATGAATAATAAATCAACTACATAAAGCATGGCTTTTAGTATATATCCCTAATAATCATGTAACCATGGTCTTCCCAATAGTAGGTTGAAGGAGGCCACTATGTTGATCACTTGAAACTCTACATTCCGACTCACTAGCCCAACATCGATTTGCAAATTAAATACTCGACTACCTTTCTCTGAGTATTATCATAAGCACAGATGGACTGGCTTGAGACTCCTAGCCTGTTTAATGGAACACCCAAAGCTTGTGAAGTTTACACTGGATAAACATTGAGTACAAACCCATTATCAACCAAAACAACCAGAACCCTCTTTCCCAAAGTCTGAACAGTAATGTGGAGTGGCCAATTATGACAAGGTCCCTCAGGAAGAAGGTCCTCATCAGTGAAGGATATGATCGAGGTTTCCACCGTAGGCTTGATCAAGGCTACCAAATGTTTGGGAGTAGGATCAATAGGCACATCGCGACGGTTTAAAGCTTCAAGGATTGCCTGCCTATGGTGTATGGAAGCCATAAGCAAGCTCCAAATGGATATGTTGGCATGTGCCTTCTTAAGCTGCTTGAGTACTTCATCCTCTTCTTATGGAACATTGACTGCTTTTCCCTTCCCATTATCTACTTCTTTTCCCGAGTGATCTCCTTCTAGATGTGGTGGCTTGAAATGTCTGCCTACCCTAATCAAGTATTGTATACCCCCTTCTCCCCATATGCATTCTGGAAAGGGGAGAAGATGGACATCTCCAAATTCATCACAGATGCCAAGGAAGAGCTCAAGAATTGAAAGCATGAGGAAGCACTGTCCCCGAAGATGAATTCCCACTCCCACATATAGATGTTCTAGTTGATAATACCGCTAGGCATGCACTGTTGCCATTTATGGATGGGTTTTTAGGGTACAATCAAACACTCATGGCACCAGAGGATAAGGAAAAGACCACCTTTGTCATACACTGGAGTACATTCTGTTATAGAGTAATGCAGTTTGGGTTAAAGAATGTTGGATCCACGTACCAAAGGGTTGCATGATATGATTCACAAGGAAGTAAAAGTGTATGTATATATTATTATAATTAAATTGAAGGAGAGAGAAGATCACATAGGAGCCCTGAGGAAGTTCTTAAAAGGTTGAGGGAGTTTAGGATGAGGTTGAATCCAAAGAAGTGTGTGTTTGGGGTGATCGCAGGAAAACTATTAGGATTCTTGATTACCAACACAGGTATAGAAGTAGACCCTACTAAGATCAAAGTAATTTTGGAGATAAAACCACCTAGGTCAGAGAAGGAGGTAAGGAGTTTCCTGGGAAAAATCCAATTCATAAGCCATCTTATTTCAAAATAAACCACCACCTGTAAGCCATTGTTCAAACTGTTAAAGAAGGAGGAGAAATTTGAGTAGGGTGAACCCTGTCAGAAAGCCTTTGAGAAAATCCAAACCTACCTGTAGAACCCACCTATTTTATCACCGCCTATTGAAGGAAAACCCTTGCTTCTATACCTATTAGTAACTGAGGATGCCATGGGATGTATGCTTGCTCAAGAGGACGAAGAGAGCCATATAGAGAAAGCCATATATTACCTGAGTAAGAGGATGGTTGGATATGAACTCAAGTACACACCATTAGTGAAAACCTATTGGGCCTTAGTTTGGGCTTCTCGCCGACTTAGGCACTACATGTTATATTTCCCTGTGCTACTCATAGCCCGGATGAACCCGTTAAAGTACCTGTTTGAAAAGCCCGCTCTGATAGAAAGGATGGCTCGCTTGTAGAATTTGATCTAAATTATGTCATGAGAAAATCCATCAAAGGGAAGGCGATAACAGAATTCCTAAAAGACCAGGCAATAGAGGGGGATGACGCTAAAGAATTCTTGTTCCCCGATGAGGACCTCATGGTCATTAGTCAAGAGATATGGAAGGTATATTTTGACAGAGCCACTAATTATAAGGGATATGGAGTTGGGATAGTGCTAGTATCTCCGGATGGTGCTCATGCACCATTCGCCGTCAAGCTAAACTTTTCTGTCACTAATAATGTCAGTGAACATGAGGCTTGCACTATTGGACTGGAAATGGCCCTAGGATTAGGGGTAAAGAGGGTTGAAGTGTTTGAGGATTCCAATTTAATAATTACACATGCTAGAAGAGATTAGAAAGTAAAGGAGGAGAAGTTGAAACCCTATCATGAGCACTTGGAGAGTCTGCAGGCAAGGTTTGAGGAGATCACATTCTTCTACCTACCTTGGGACGAGAACCAATTCGCAGATGCTTTAGCCACCCTAGCCTCGATGATAGAAATACCTATTGGAATAACCATGAAGCCATTGTTCTTAGAAAGAAGAGAGAACCCATCCTACTATTGTGTTGTTAACCTAGAGGACGAAGAAGAGTTGCCTTGGTATAGTGACATCTGGAAGTTCGTAAGTCAGCAAAGATACTGATCGGGAGAGAACAAATCCTAATTATATGCTCTAATTCACATTTGTTAGCTCATGTTATCTTATTTATTGTGTACGTTTACTTTGTTTTCCATTTTCTGTCAGGATTTAGAATAAAGCAAGAGTTCTAGGTTAAATGGGGTAAAAAAGCAGGAAGAAAGAAGCGGAAAAAGCCATTTCGCGCGAGCAGTCCACATGCGTGACAATCCAGCATATCGCTCGCGCGGCCCCTCGCAGGACCTCCCAATTACGTGCTCGCACAGCCCGCTCGCGCGATCCGTACAAAAAACCTAAAACGCGTATTTTTAAGTGCTGAAAACCCCTATGTGAACAAAATTGCCTAATTACGTCCAAAAAACGAGTTACAGCAGTTTCAGCCGGATTAGGTTTACAAAAGCCTTCCTAATCTCTCTATAACTATATATAGATTAATTGAAAGCTAGGGAAAGGTTACACATCCTTATACAACTTTACATTCATCAACTTTGAAGGCAAGAGGAAGAGAAGATCTAGCTTGAAGGTCTCTAATGGAAACCATCATCTCAATCTTCATGTTTTCATCAACCATGTGCAACTAAACTTCTATTCTAGGGTTTCAATGAAACCATAGCTATGTAAAGGGGGAATTCTATGCTTTCTTATTTTAGGATTTTATGTATTGGATAGTAATTGTATGTTTGAGGATTATTTATATATAATTGATTTGTTATGATAATAATCAAGAGTATTTTTGATCTATTCTTGTCTTAGATTTTTCCTTATACTTATCGAACTCAATATTCCTTGATTTCTGTGATTGATAGGAGTATTTACATACAATAGTGCTTATGTGATTGCGATGTTTACATGTTTTATAATTCATACCTAGGAAAGATGAGTTATGCTACACCCTAGTTATAGGTAGATAATTCATGTGAACCGAAGTTGAGTTATGCTTAGATTAAACTAGTGATACCCATTTGTTGATACTATTGGGCTTGCAGCTACTATAGATCGTGACTATTTAATCATAAAACTTAAAGTAGAAAGTATAGACTTTCGATGCATAGTTAGTGGTGTATTTGTAATCCTAGAGCTCATCCACTCATACTTAAAACAATCTTAAATTTTGCAATCGTTTACTTAGATTTAATCTTAATATTTTGTTTCCATAAATTCATAGTTTAATTTCTCAGTTTAATTAATAATAGGATTTAAATCATCAATCAATCAAAATTCCATTTTTCTATAGCTAAATAGATTTAGCTTTTCTAAATTAAAGGATAAAAATAATCAATCCCTGTGGGTTCGACCTTTACTTCCACACTAAAAATCCTTAATGGTAATTTTTGCCATTAATTTTTAGAATCTTAGTTTAGATAGTTAGTACATATTAGCCTAGATTGTATTTGCTTTATTTCTAGTTTAATTTCTGAGTCGCTAAATTATCTTTGTTTTTGCATATTACAAGTCGTCAAATTCTAGCAAGTTCTAGTGGAGCAGATGTGCACATCAACGGAGCTTATGCGGACCTGAAAGAATAAGATTGCAATCAATTTAAAAGTACCAAGTAAATCCGTTGTTTAAATTTCGCATCAAATCACTGTAAGTCAGGGTGCTAGGACGCATTACTTGTATTAGGTTAGGTGTGGAGTGAGCACTGCATTAGCTACGAAACCCGGGGCACTGGGCTTTGACGCAAATCACTGCATAAGGATAATTACATTCATCATAGTAGTACTGTATGCTTACGTGCTTGATTATTAGAGTAGTTTATTTTCTTATTTGTTTGAGTCAGTCCTTATAATAGTGTCATTTTCTTTTAGTTTATGTTTGGTACTCGTTGGAGTAAACTTAAATTAAACCCGCTTAATCTTGAACTTGAACGTACCCTTAGAGTCCTTAGGTCTTCAACCCAAGCTTCTAGAACCCGGTTGATGATAGACGGCGAATCTACAGCAGAACTGTTGTCATTGTTTGAGTTTGAAATTTGAAGTACTCTTAAACGTCTAAGGAAAACTAGAACTATTAAAATCGAACCTATTCCGATGGCTGACAACGGATATAACGGGAATAATGGAAATAATTGAAATAACGGAGGCAATCTTAGCATACCTTCGTGTCCACCACTAAAGATTATTTTACCCCCACTGCTTATACCCCACTGTCATGCATAGAACTACCGGAGGTGACTGTAGGTCACTTTGAGATCAAGTCATCAACCATTGCACTTCTGCCATCTTTTCATGGTCGTGCTAAGGAAGATCCTTATAATCATTTAGGTGAATTTTAGGGTATCTATGCTACTTTAAAAATTCAAAATTTAACAGATCATGAGCTTAAATTGTGACTTTTTTTCTTTTCCCTTAAATATGAGATAAAAAGGGTTCTGAAAATGATGTGGCCGACCATTTGTCATGAATTCTTGTTGATTCCAACGATATTAGCCCTCTCAAGGATTCGTTTCCGGATGAATAATTATTTGCGTTATCTGCCTTAAATCGTCCGTGGTTCAGTGACATCGTAAATTTCTTAGCCACGGGATATACCCCTCATAAGTGGTCTCGTCAAGACAGAGATCGTTTCTTTTATCAAATTAAACATTATTACTGGGATGACCCACTTCTATTTAAACATTGTTCTGATCAAATTATACGACGTTGTGTTCCAGAGAGTGAGTTCAATTCAATCCTAAACTTCTGTTACTCTTTAGAATGTGGAGGTCACTTTGGAGGCCATCGTACGGCCGCTAAAGTCCTCCAAACAGGTTATATTGGCCAACCCTGTTTAAAGACGCTCACAAATTCTGTCAAAATTGCGTACATTGCCAACAAATAGGTAATATGGCACGTAGCGATGCAATGCCCCTTATCCCAATCCTTATTATTGAAATATTTGATGTGTGGGGCATTGACTTTATGGGTGCATTTCCTTCGTCTCGTGGTTTTGAATACATTCTAGTCGCGGTCGACTATATCTCTAAGTGGGTGGAGGCAGTGGCGACGCGAACCAATGACAATAAAGTTGTGGTTTCTTTTATTAAAGATAATGTATTCTGTCGATTTGGTACGCCACGAGCAATTATAAGCGACGGGGGAAAACATTTCTATAATCGTTACTTTGAAGCCTTCGTTCAAAAGTATTCCGTCACCCATAAGGTTGGAACCGCATACCATCTGCAAACCCAAGGCCAAGTTGAAGTCTCAAATATAGAAGTAAAGAGTATATTAGAAAAAATAGTTCGTCCAGATCGCAAGGATTGCTCGTAACGACTAACCGATGCACTCTGGGCATATTGAACAACGTATAAAACCCCTATTGGAATGTCTCCATACTGACTAGTCTTTGGAAAGTGTGCCACCTACCGGTGGAACATGAACATAGGTCTTACTGGGCTATAAAATCGATTAACCAAGAGATAAGAGCGGCAGGATGCCACCGTAAACTCCAAGTACAAGAACTTAAGGAATTGAGGAAAGAGGCATGTGAGAATGCCAGAATTTATAAAGAATGATCGAAAGCTTTCCATGATAAGATGATCGTAAGAAAAAATTTTGAAGTTGGGCAACACGTATGGTTATTTAATTCAAAATTAAGATTATTCCCAGGTAAGCTATGTTCCCGATGGGACGATCCATTCGTTATAACATAGGTGTTTCCGCATGGAGCAATAGAAATCCAAGATACAAACGGCGGAACACCTTTTAAGGTAAATGGGCAATGGCTTAAGCCGTACCGGTCTAACGAGACAGATGAGAGGGAAATTGAATCCATAGATCTGGTAGATCCGATCTATTTCGACTGAGCACGTTCATCAATCGAGCTAACGACGTAAAACTTAGTGCTTCTTGGGAGGCAACCCAAGCTTTTGTTAGAGTTTGCTTTAGTTTTGTTTACTTTTAGGAGTTTTTCCTGCCAATGTCTGAATTTTTAATGCACAAAAGGAGAAAAGACCAATTATTGAAACCCCTGCACAAGAAAACAGAAGAAAAAAATGAGAAAATTAGCTTCTCGCGTGCGCGGTCCACTCGCGTGAGGTGGCCCCTTAGACAAAAATTTTGAAAAAGTTTGAAAGCATGCCTCAGTATTAACTCACGCCTTGAACCACACGCGCGATGGGTTTGCTCGAACGGACCGATCGCGCGAATCTGGGCCTTAGGAAAATTTTCCAATTTTTTTTTTAGTAGAGCCTCAGCTTTTGCTCGCACTTGATTTCGCGCCCGCAAGGTCCTCGTTGGAGCGTAATGTTTTTAAACGGGAAGGTGACCGGTTCACGGGTTGACCGGTTCAACCGGGTGGTCCGGACGGTTGAACCATGATGTCATAAATACTAATAATAATTAAAAATATATATAAAATATACAAAAAAGGATCGGTTCCCGGTTCAACTACCAGTTTTACCAGTTCAACAATCAATTCTACCGGTTTTCCAAAATTCGAACAGTTCAATCATTATTCCCGATTCCCCGTTCAAACCGGTTCGTTCGAGGTTCCGGTTCGACCGGCCGGTTCGGTCCGGTTCTTAAAACAGTACTGGAGCAGACCGCTCGCGCAAGCTTCTAACTTAGAAAAAAAAGATTTAAACATTAAAACAGGCCTCAGCTTCTCCTCGCAGAGGGATTCGCACGAGCGAAGCTCACCCGCGCAGTCTGCTTGCGCAAGGCCCCCTTCCTTATATGAATAGGGTTGTTAGCCCTAATTTTTTTCAGTCTCTCTTCTCTCTCTCTCTCAAGATATCTCTCTCTCTCTCTTTCTCTCTCTCTCTCTCTCTCTTTCCCTCCTACCACTAACCACCACACAACACCATGGCCATTCACCGCCAACCACTTCCAATCGCTGTTGCCATGACCACCACACACCACCGTCGTCGCCGCGGATTGCGGCAAAAAGTCACTTCTCTCCTTCCTCCCTTGCTGAACCACAGGTATACACTCACATATATATATATTCATATATAAATCAATAGCTATACATACATACAGATATATAAACACCCACACACATAGTACACTTGGTGGTGAAGATTTTGGGTTCTTGAAACCCTAGACCAACTCATGAACACTAATACCATACACACACTGATTCTTCTTGAACCAAAACCCTGATTTTGCCAACAATAAGTTTATTTAGGGCTTCTGAATTGAAGTGTCATCTTTCTGCATACGTACGATCATTTTTAGGATATATATCTAGATCTAGATATAAACAGATTTTTTATTTACATATATGTTTTACTCACATCCTCACACTCCTAGGGTTTGTATGATTGGGGGAGTTTTGTGCACACATAAATATCTATATACATGTGTATATATATGTATACAATATACATTATTTTAAGGGTTGATATTATTACTCAAAGAATTATAGATTAATTCATCCACTCACACACAAACCCTAACCCCTAATCTAAACATATTGTTCGGCGTGAATTTTGGGGCTAAATTCGACTCTTCACACATATAGTGATACATGATCTGAGTATGTACAGGAAATTTGCACACCTTTGTTTTTTATAAACCCTAACCCCCGGGTTTTGATAACACTGATCTTATCTAGGAATTTAATTTAGGGCTTCGTTTCCCTCCATATGTGTATACCTCTATAAGTCTTTGCATATTTGGATTTTTGAATCCAGATATATATATAGATAAGTATGTACACCTTCACCATTGCATTTCAAATCATGCCTACACTGTGAAGCCCTAACTGTAGTTAGAATTATTCAGCTACTAACCATGGATGTGAATTATTAATGTTGTGGCTATGATCAATGAAAATAATTTTTTTTCCTAAACCTAATCCAGAAATCATTATTGACAGAACGTGCTCTTACACCGTGTTCATTCTAAACTCATAATAACATTGAAATTCTATGACCAATTTTAGATGTTCATATATTATGGCACTAATTCATTGTTTAGATAGGAAATTGTCTTGGTCAGCCTATTGTCGATTAACGTTTCAACTTGCAAACATTACAGGTTTATCTTGTAACATGTTTACACAATGTGGATATTGAAATTCTATGAACAAGTTTGAATAAACATTTAAAACCTTAGAGTTTCAACACACATTTGAATTCACATTTAATCTTAAAATATTCATATGTCAACATAGCTTTTATTGTTGAAAGTTCTTTACTACATCCTGAACTTTATGAATTTAGAAAACAAGGCAATGAAACACAAACTCGTAAACACAACATGGACATATTACATTATTGTTTCGGCAAGTGAGTTCATTTATATATATTCACATTGTTTCTAAACACGCAGGGAGTACCCCATGACTCGACCGCGAAGTATGTGCCCATGTCGGGACAGTGAGTAGGAAGGGGGCAGTCCCTTCTCACAGTTGCTAGGTGCTCCCCCGTGAACCCCATTTAATTTAAACTAATGAAATTATATATTAACAATACTCTTGTTGGGATTTCTGTCTTTGCAGGTGACCCTTTCCCTACCCCTGTTCTGTCTTTTCTTTTTCTGGGATTTGCCAAAAACAAAGCCCACATTTTCAATATTTTTTAAAATTTTCACTTACCTTGAAAAACATGACAAAACGACCCGTTAGGTCAGCCTCTAGTTCCCATCCGCCCTAAAAGAAAGCAAAGGGGAAAGGAAAACAAACCCCACCCAACCTTCCACCTGACGACCCTAACAGGCTAACCCTAACGAGCTCTCACCCAAATACGTAGACCGAGGCCTAAACCATGAATCTGACATCAACACTGAATTCTTCGCATCTGATAAGGACACAAAATGGGGCCACAACACGTTAACTACCCAAAAGTTGGCCCCACAGCTCTATTTCCGTAACCCCGACCTCATTAGCCACCCCTGCCTTGTACGACTCTTTTACCAGAACCTTTAATACTATAAAGCCTCTCTCAGCCAACACACGTATATTTCCACCACTACAGATGACCGTCATATTACGTTAAATCCCGACAATATCGCTGACGCCTTCCAAATCACCTCCCATTCATACGAGGTCCCTAAACTCAACATTTTATCCAAACTCCACTCCTTCATCCACATTATTTAGGACATGTGTGGCAGACGATCTGGTTCGGGGCAATCTATATGTCAATCTCATATGCCCCGACAGATGTGGTTTGTCAACCATGTCCTCAAAAGAAATCTCTACCCCCTTGGTCACGAACAAGAGACGACCAAAGAAATCCATCATGCCCACCATACAATTTACCGCAGAGATTGGTTTCACCTAGGCCTCGTGATTATGGATGTCATGTGTATCGCCAGCCAGGCCATAGACCATGCCACCAATTCTAAGTTCCTACTGCCTTACCCTCATACCATCACCGCCATTCTCTGGGCCAAGGCCTTTCCTATACCTACCGACGAGCATGTTGATAGCCGTATCCCAGAGTTCCCTTCCGCTAATTAGAAGTTGAGCTTGGATCGTTTAGATTTAGAGGTTTGGAGGGCCCGAGAGCAGGTCCAGGCACATCGAGAGCGGGAGGCACAACGTCCACCTCCCCTGGAGGATACGCCGTATGCAAGGACCTATGGGGATGTGTGTGCATTCCGTGGTGAGACCCTTAGGCTACAGTCCTACATGTGCTCTTATTTCTAACTAGCGTATCCCGATTAGCTAGAAGACATCATGCCCAGGGAGAGGCGGCCTATCAGTCTTCTTTCCGCGTTCGGCGTAGCAGGTAGCTGAGGAGGCAGGCAAGGAGGAGGAGGAGGCTAGAGGTGATGGGGGTGATGGGAACGATGGCGATGGAGATGGTGCTGGTGATACTGGCTAGGGGAGTACAGGTTTGGAGCTAGTGTTAGTGGAGGGTGATGACGACTAGGATTGGTTCGGTAGATGATTGGACTTTTGTTTTTCATTTTTGGATGTATTTGGTTGGGTAGGTGTAGACATTCTCAGACACTGGCATGTATATAATTTTATGTTCCTACTTTTATGCTTTCGTTTTCTTTCTCTGTTTATTATTAGGATACTGATGTACTCGGCTGTGACCGATTTATTTATTTCCCGTCTTTCATTTCTTCCTTTTTATTTTTGGGCCTATATTTATTTATTTATTTTTGCACTTTTTCTTTTCTTTGGGGTTTGCTATATTCCTGACTTTATTTTAGTCGCACAGCTTATGTCACTATTGATTCGTTATGCTTCCATGATCATGTTAGTTCGATAATGTTTTGACTTATTCAATGCAACTTTCTCAGCACGTATTCATACATGAGCAAATCTAATTCCATTGCACTATCCAGGATCAATAAGGTTCTAGTTTGGGGGAAGTTATGAACAAATTTCATATAAAAAGAAATAATAATAAGTTACATAAGTTATAATTCATTCATTCATACTTAACATTCTCGGTAATTCAATAACCGGTTATTTTGAAGTTTGTTCCATCTTCTAATATCTAAAACTGATAAGATTCCAGTTGTGGTTTACTTTTGGTTTTAGGTTATAGTTCCCACATATCCATAAAGTGTACCTCAATCCTTAGATCTTATTTTCATCCTTATATTATGGACCATCCCATATCTCTACCTTCTTCTCTCGATAGGTCTTCGAGTCCATCGACTCATCATACCGACTCTGGTTCATCCAGTACTGACACTTCACCGAGTCCTAGGGTAGTCAAACCATATGGTCCAGTCAGTTATCCCGGTTGGTGCCGTCATTGTCCTCGTGCTCCTTTTCGTGTCTGTTCTAATTCTTCAATTGAGGATGACCTCTTTGGCAATGACCCTACAATTATCGATGCCCCTTATTGAGCTCCACCTACATCCATTAAGTCTTCTTCTTCATTGGAGTTAGCCAATTATTCGACTGATGACGATGAGGCCGAGGATGATGCGGGTGTTATTTTGGTTCTAGATGCCATTTCTTTGAGTGACCCTATATCGACCGTTGTACCTGCACCTGAGGTTACCTATCCCTATAGGAACCTACCAGATTATGTGTCAGACGTTGTTCGACAACGTTCGGGTCACCCTAACTGGTCTCTTGAGGACATAGCCTCAATCTTTATACCTTATGCCGATCCTAAGGATGATGAGGTCAATTTGGGACTAGGTGTCGTTGAGGAGGATGAGGCAGCTGTGGGTTCAGAGTTTCATGTAGAGGAGGAGTATGAGGAGATTGTGATGTCGTTCGTCCCAGCTGAGCATCCAGAGTGGGAGTTGATGGATTGGTACATCCGATCTGACATGCCATCTCCTTCAGACGCTTTTCGTGGAGTAGACGTTCTGGTGATCTTCAATGCGGATTATATCCACGTCATTGTCATGTTCCCACCTGCATAGGGACATACGGTGACTAGTTTGGGGGAGAGCATATGGATTTTTGTTTATTTTAGTAGTAGTCTTTCATTTTGTTTCATTTATTTTCAGTGTTATTTTGTTTTAGTAGTTAAGAATTTTTCGAACTCAATTCTATTTTTAGTTCGTTGTTTCTTTTCTTTTCATTTATTTGTTATTCTTTTCATTCGTTGTAAAAAGACAAAGTTAAAAAAAAAAAAAAAACAAAAAAAAAAAACAGAGAGACAAACACTTAATTCTAGTAGTTTTACTAATAAATAAAGTACGTTTTTCTTATATGTTTTCTTAATATTGTTCAATGTTGCATTATTTCATGTTGTAACTAGATTTCATTGAAATTTGATATTAAGAGAGTATGTAATCTGATGTCTACAAAGGTTATGAAGGTATGTCGTGAGAATTATATATCATTAGAATCATTTCTTCATATCTTACACTTGAATATTTACTTTTGCATGGCACATAGTCATGTGGATACATGTTGATCTTGAATTATAATATAACTTGGATTTCTGGATACTAATAGTGTGGAGACTAAAACCCGATGAGCTTTAGAGCCTTTCATCCTTTTTGAGGGTTTTAAATTTACTTTTATCGAATCTCATTGACATAGCGCATTATTTCGTTAATTAGTCTCAATATTATTTATCTTGATTGAAAGTCGAGTAAGTGTTGTAATTACCATGTTTAAAATATATATATATATATATATAAAAAAAATCTATTTCCCTTGATATCGTAATATTGAAGAATCATGTGACTCTAGGAAAGGATATTAGGCTATCTGTCTATATAAACCCATTTTGGCCTTTGACCTACCCAATAAAATATAATTTTATACCCTTCGTTAGCCCTTTGAAGCCTTTTAATGAGCCTTTTCTTTGTTCACCTATTATCCTACCCACTCCGATATGGAGTTCGCCACTAAAAAAAAAGTTAACCTAATCCATGTCCAAGAGTAGTTGATGAATAGGTTTTTTACAAAGAAATCAGGCTAATAAACGACTAATAAAAAGAAGAGTATTGGATGTATAAAAAAAAAGGGAAAAAAAAGATATCAGAAAAAGAATTGGAAAAAAAAAATGAATCCCTTAAAAAAATGATAGATATAAAAAAAGAAGAGAAAAAAATAATAAATAGTCATTGTAGTAAAGCCCTTGTTTACACATTGAGGCTATTCACAGTTACTGAAGGATTTTTTGAAGTCCTTCTACCTTTATTTTCTTAGCTATAACCCTTGACCAACATTACAATCCTTGTAAAGTCCTAGTTAATTTTAGGGAAACATGAGTTGAATATGAAACTGATAGAAAAATGGAATAAAGGTGTGGTAATAATAATACTTACTTGATGATCAATATCTATTCATGATTATTTTTCTGTCGTGTCATACGTTGTTCTGTGTCATATGCGAGAGTTATTTTCTTTATATACGATTATCTTCCTCGCATATAATCTAGTGATTACACCTGTTTCCGAGTGATTTCATTTTAGAGTATAATTAACAACGTGAGATTTGTAGTCGAAGCAACACTTGATAGTTATCCGATTTATATTACAAGTTCATAGTTACCGTGTATCCACCTGATTACTATTTACACACGTGCGAGTCTTCGATATATTTAATTGATTCTGTTGATATATGTTTTCAAATTATTTTCATAATATAGGTAGACGTATGATTATGTTGATCTTGATAATTTAAAGTTTTTTTTTAATTCGATTTTATCAAGGAAGGATGTCGATGTTGAAATTTTGAAATTTTAAATAAAGTTTTTTCTTTTAAAAGTAAATAAAATTGGTTTTGGGTGACTTGTTGACGAGAACCCTCACGAGACTTCAATCGCCCGACTAGGGACACCTAGAGATTTAAAAGGCTTGTTGCACATGCTAAGTGCAATCGTTATTCATGAAAAAATGGAGTAGGAGTTTTATTATTAGTAGTTTTATTTTTCTTTTCTTTTTTCTCGAGGACTAGCAAAATGTAGGTTTGGGGGTGTGATTGGGAGAGAACAAATCCTAATTATACGCTTTAATTCACATTTGTTAGCTCATTTTATCCTGTTTATTGTGTACTTTTACTTTGTTTTCCATTTTCTGTCAGGATTTAGAAGAAAGCAAGAGTTCTAGGTTAAATGGGGTGAAAAACTAGGAAGAAAGAAGCAGAAAAAGCCATTTTGCGCCAGCGGGAACAATCCAGCATATCGCTCGCGCGACCTCCCAATTACGGGCTCGCACGGCCCGCTCGCGTGATCTGTACAAAAAACCTAAAATGCGTATTTTTAAGTGCTGAAGACCCCTACGTGGACGAAATTGCCTAATTACGTCCAGAAAGCAAGTTACAACAATTTCAGCCGGATTAGGTTTACAAAATCCTTCCTAATCTCTCTATAAATGTATATAGATGAATTGAAAGCTATGGGAAGGTTACACATCTTTATACAACTTTACATATATCAACTTTGAAGGCAAGAGGAAGAGAAGATCTAGCTTGAAGGTCTCTAATGGCAACCATCATCTCAATCTTCATGTTTTCATCAATCATGTGCAAATAAACTTCTATTCTAGGGTTTCAATGAAACCCTAGCTATGTAAAGTGGGAATTTTATGCTTTCTTATTTTAGGATTTTATGTATTGGATAGTAATTATATGTTTGAGGATTATTTACATATAATCGGTTTTTTTTATGATAATAATCTAGAGTACTTTGGATCTATTCTTGTCTTAGATTTTTCCTTATACTTATTGAACTCAATATTCCTTGATTTCTGTGATTGATAGGAGTATTTACATAAAATAGTGCCTATGTGATTGCGATGATTACATCTTTTATAATTCATGCTTAGGAAAGATGAGTTATTCTACACCCTAGTTATAGGTAGATAATTCATGTGAACCGAAGATGAGTTATGCTTAGATTAAAATAGTGATATCCTCTTGTTGATACTATTGGGCTTGTAGCTACGATAGATCGTGACTATCTAATCATAAAACTTAAAGTAGAAAGTATAGACATCCTATGCATTGTTAGTGGTGGATTTATAATCCTAGAGCTCATCCACTCATACTTAAAACAATCTTAAATTTTGCAATCGTTTATTTAGATTTAATCTTAATATTTTATTTCCATAAATCATGGTTTAATTTCTTAGTTTAATTAATAGTAGGATTTAAATCATCAACCAATCAAAATTCCATTTTTCTATAGCTACATAGATTTAGGTTTTCTAAATTAAAGGATAAAAATAATCAATCCCTATGGGTTCGACCTTTCCTTCCACACTACAAATCCTTAAAAGTAAAGTATACTTTTTATCTTGATTTTGACAAGATCAGATACCCTGAGAGAGCCACAAAAAAGGATAAGAGAGCAATAAGGAGGTTATCAACCCAATATGTCACACATGGAGGGGAATTGTACCGAAGATCACACATAGGAAAGAACCTCTTGTGTTTAGATAAATGTAAAGCTGAAAGGATGATGGAGGAAATTCACGTAAGGGCATGTGGCCCTCATATGAATGATGGAGGAAATTCACGTAGGTGCATGTGGCCCTCATATGAATGGGCATATGCTAGCAAAGAAAATAGTGAGGCAAGGGTACTACTGGTCCACCATGGAACATGACTGCTGTAAGTACGTAAGGGGATGTCACTATTGACAGATCCATGCAAATCTTATGCATACCACACCCTCAGAACTCTATAGCATCACCATACCATGGCCATTCTCAGTATGGGGGATAGATAAAATTGGAGAAGTGATACCAAAGTCCTCAAATGGGAACAGATACATCATAGTAGCCATTGATTACTTTACAAAGTGGGTAGAAGCAGCATCCTTCATGAAGTTAGAAGCTAAGGACGTGACTAGATTCATCAAGCATAACATCATCTATCGGTATGAGGTCCCTCATGAGATCATATCTGATAATGGGTCGCATTTCAAGGTTGAGGTGCTAGCACTACTGGAAGAGTATACGATCACCCACCATAAGTCGTCACCCTAAAGCCACAAACCAATGGGGCAGTGGAAGCTGCAAACAAGAATGTGAAAGCAATTTTGCAAAAGATGGCAGACATGAATAATGATTGGCATGAGAAGTTATCGTTCGCCTTGTAGTGATACAGGACATCTATGAGGACATCCACTGGAGCCATGCCATACTAATTGGTATATGGGATGGAATCTATGTTGCCAATAGAACTAGAAATACCATCCTTAAGGGTGATGGCTGAGTGTGAGGTGAAGGAATCCAAATGGTTGAGAGAAAGGTATGAAGAGCTGACACTGATAGATGAGGAATGATTGGAAGCATTAAACCATGTCCGGGAATATCAACAAAGGATAGCTAGAGCTTGTAACAAGAAAGTTTGCCTAAGGACGATTGCTGAGGGTGACCTGGTCCTGCAAGAATTGAGAGCACCAATTTTTTATCCAAGAGGGAAGTTTAAGCCCAATTGGGTCGAAACTCTACCTAGTTATGACCATTCTCAAAGGGGGAGTAGCCTACCTAATAGACCTAGATGGCCGTGAATTCAAAGAACCCATTAATCTTGATCTCCTCAAGAAGTATTATGTTTAGCCCACCCATGCACATCTTACCCGAACTACGTAAATGGACCTGATTCCCTTTAGGGGATATGTAGGCAGCTTGGAAACAGGTTCGGTCCAAGTCCTTAAGCCACTCCCATTCATTTATTACACTAGGGGCAAGCCCTTCCCAATATTGATTTTCTTTTTACTTCCCCTATACTAGGGACAACCCCTATCTTGAAACCTAACCCTTCTTTTAAAAGGGCT
Source organism: Hydrangea macrophylla (assembly GCA_033977485.1). Lineage (NCBI taxonomy): Eukaryota > Viridiplantae > Streptophyta > Magnoliopsida > Cornales > Hydrangeaceae > Hydrangea > Hydrangea macrophylla. The sequence goes on along the minus strand of CM066990.1, from coordinate 1,080,775 downwards.
AGCTCCATCTTTGAACCAAACATTAATGTAAATTTCAAGGAAAAGATTTAGGCATGCACTCAAAAGATTAAAATAAAATAGTTTTGAAACAATAAGTTAAGCATGATAAGATTGTCATAACCAAGAATAAGTGAAAAACTAAAAGTAGACTAAATAAGGAGAATCCTCAAGACCAAGTTCATTGATTGAAGTTTTATTCCATTAAAAGATAAAAACAAAGGAGGGATCTATGCTATTATAAGGACTAGTCCTAAAAGCGGAGTCAGAGATTTCTTCATTCTCTCTGTCATTTCTTGTGCTATTTTTCCTCTTTCTGATTACACATTTTAAAGGAATGAGAAGTGAGGTTTCTTTGTTATAAATTGCCGTGACTAAAGTCCTGTTATGTGTGTAAAAAAGTCCTATTGGGTGTTTTAAGTCATTCATTCCTAGTCGTGAAAGAGTAATAAGAGTCCTAGAAGGTCCCCCTAGGGAGCATACTACTTATACAATTCAAGCAAGAGTTCAAAGGAAATACAAGAAAGAAATCTTGGAGTACGATCCATAAGTCAAGTACAATCATCCTAGTAGTGCAAGGAAAGTAAAAATAAAACATCTAGCTAGTCTTGAGGACGTCTCTTGCCCGCATTTTCCCTCCTCTGTCGCACTTGTGGAGGTTCTTCCTCTTCTTCTTTGCCTTCAATGATGACACAACAACGAGAAATGGAATGCCTAACCGGCTCCGGCATGGATCTAGCAGGAGGTTGCTGTAACACCCCGCATTTTATTTTTAAATATACTAAGGAAGCAACATGAATTTTTACGTGTTATTAATTAGCTGTGTGCATTTATATTTTTATGGTCATTTATTTATCTGTGGTTAATTATTTTTTTTAATTGTTATTAATTACTGCATGAAGTTTTGTAAAGTTAAGTGGTGGGGTTAAAGTGGTAAAAGTTTAAATTGGCCAAGTTATTGAAAAGTGATGTGTTAATTTTTTAGCGTATTTATAGGCCCGTAAATGTGTTAAATAATGTAATTAACATTAAAACTAAGTAACGGGGTCATTGGTACCCATTGGGCTACTCATTTTAGTACTTTGTACTATATTTTGGGCCCATATGATGTCTTTTTGTGAGCTCATAAGATAAAAAACGGGATTTTTAGTATTTGTGTGTTAATAATATACGTAGGTGTGTTTATATCTTTCTACCTACATATATCTAGGTGCCCTAGGGTTAGAAAAAAAAAGAAAGGGAAAAAAGAAAATAGAGAATAGACGTGAGATGGAGAGAAAGAGAGAAGAGGCAACCCTAGCCACCTAGAAGAAGAAGAAGAAGAAGAAGAAGAAGAAGAAGAAACAGAGAAGAGAAGGGTTAGAAGGGAGGAAGAAGGAGAAGGGTCTCAGATTCGTAGGCACGTGTGAATTCGCGGAGCGTGTTGTTCATCGTTAGATTCATCTCACATCTATTCAATGATTCAAACAAGTTGAGTTGAATGTGCGTATTCGAGTATATATATACATATATGTATAAATGCATACACAAGTAAATAGGGATTGATTAGCACAAATCATAGGAGTTCCCTAATGTAGTTAGGAAACTATCTAGGCTTCCCATTAGTCTTCTAGCTGAGATTGGAAACTGCCTGGAACCTTTTGGAGCACCTCATGTGATGCGCCTGGGCTGTGCCCACCGCGGGGTGAACCCGCATCGTGCACCCGACCTGTGGGTCGAACCCGGGCAATCCTAGATGGACAGCTCTAATTGCATGATGAGCACAATTACTGGATGACTTCGGTAATCCTTGCTGAGGTGGCAGAGGTTGACTTTGATTGGATATTTTTGTACATATCAGCTGCCCCCCATTTCCAAGGCTAATGTGATGCCTCATTAGATGAGTGTTGGAAATTAGTACAATTCGTTGTACCGTCTGGGACATTACTCGGGGCTGAGCCAGTCGCCTTGGTTACCCGGGGGTTGGACCGAGTGGGGGCCTCGAGAATTTGGGGTCGACAGCTGCCATGTGTCAAGAAGTGATTGGTCTGGTAAGGACCCAACGAGGTCGATGTGAACATAATTGAATAGTCACATCGCATTCAAACCGTCATGTCGTGCCTTTAATGCGTGCACCTTTTGAGGCACGTTTGGTCTGCCCGAGGTGACAGCTGGCGTTGGTTTAGGCGGGAGCTTTGCTGGGTCGTTGGATCTAAAATGATCTGAGTTGTTCGTGCATTCGATATAAATAGAACTTGTGCATTTTTGCTGCTCTTGTTGTCTACAGAGAGAGTTTACCGAACAGTTGCAGAGAATGAGCGCCAAGTCAAGCTTCCTGAGCTCTTTTTTGTGCTTAATTCTTGTAAATCTTCACCCCTCCAGCCTTATAATTCACTATTTTTGTTTGTTCTCCTTCATTTCTCTTCATTCTCGAGTGAGGTTGGGGAATAGGAATCCTCTAAGGCTCGCTAGGGAGTGGGATTTTTTCTTTTTGAGGTTCTGCTCCTTCCTTAGATCGAGCGGTGTAACAAAACAGTTGAATAGATCGAGGTGTCCAGCGGTGGTTCTAACCGAGTATTACCTGACACTTAAAACCTTGTATCTCTTGCCCTTTAGGCTTTTAGTACTGCCCCCCGGTATTTTAGACTCAAAGTCCCTTGTCACACCCCGATTTTTGGAAAGCCAAATATCCAATCAAGTGCATACCCTGATCAATATTCAACCGCCCAAAAATTCAAGGGTGACAACCTATACCCAATTTTAAAAGACCATTTTAAGATAAACTGAATTTAATTGCTTTCATAAACCACATGATTTCTATTTAAACAAAACTCATTTATTATCAAACTCATTCCCAAAAACATTACAAGAAAAATCCACGTTTCAAATTTTCTCCATTCTCATTTATTACAAAATGAAAACCAAACGTTTCCCTTTACATAAAATAATATAATTTCCTCCATCGAATCACAATAAAAGTATCTAGTTATAATAATAAACGGAATAATTTCAACACTACACTATCTCAAGTCAGATCTGCTATAAACGTCCCCAAAAGTCCAATAATACAACTGAAATATAACTACATCTAATACAAGTTCTCAACCATGGCTCACAATGCCAACTAAATAAAAGAGTATCATATAGTAATTAAAGAATAAAAAGAAGGTATCTTCAACTTCACGAACAGATCGGCTGCCCCACAATGAACTCCAACTATACTATCCTGCACATGTCATCCGACTACGTTTCAAACAGAAACGCACCCGAATGCATAACACACTCGGGTCAGTCACATGACTGGTATGAGTTAAACAAAACACAAGTCTTAGGGATCCAACTTGAACCCGTAGACTACAAATCATACTACAACATTCTTGGGCCAAGACAGGTAGTTCCACAGACATATCTGGACAATAGAGTAGTTTCCATTTATGTGGTGGCAAGTAGTTTCTTGCCCGAATAAAAACAATTAAATGCTTACCTTTCTTAACTATGGTAGGCCGATACCTGCAAACCATTAGTAGGCCTACCATCCTGTACAAATAGAACTTAACACAATAATATAAAACCAATAATAAGGTGTTATTAATTAAAATGATTTTATCTCTAACAAAGAACTGGAGTTAGACAAAACTTAAAACACGAGAAATGTCAAGAATAAAATTTTCAAGGAATGATACGCGTCCCCGTTCATTAATTCTAATCCCGTAAGTCAAAAATCAATTAGGAAAAGTGTAAATCACGAAAGTTGCTCGGATTGTCGTTTTACTTCAGTTTACGCGAAACTGCCTTCAATTGTGACGTTAAGTGACCAAATTATCCAATTTACTAATCTGGCCATGTTTATTAATAAATCATAATATTCCCGAAAGTATTATGTTACACATACAAGGCTATAATTTAAACTAACGGATACACACAAAAGTTGCTTAATAAGACGATTACTAATCATCTATGAATTTCTAGGATTCAACTACCACAAGCTACAACTAATTACAATACAACGTATAGCCGCAAATTTAAACACCACAAGTATTTTATTTATTACACCCTATGTTCACCACCTTGGCCACCCATCCATGGTTCAGCCTACACATATATCCCATGTGCCTCCTAACGTAATACTAACTCCCACTCCGGTCCCAACTCCCATGGGGTATCACTGGGATTTGAGTCTACACCGAAAGGCTAGTCCTTACGTTTTTGACGTCAATAAAACAATGTCTAAATACACATGAAATAGACCAACAAGCCGGGCATAAGGCTTAAAAATGAAGAGACGGGTCATCCACGTAGTCGCCGTCTAATCACACAAGGACGGGTCATCCACGAAGTCGCCGCCTAAAATTATAAGGAGTAGTGGTGAACTATAAGGACTTTTCTAACGTTCATACATCCACGTTTTTAACAAAACTCAACTTTATAAGAGATTCATATATCTCAAATCAAATTCCCGTTAAAATCATATTAACAGCTACATGTTCACACAGATTCATAACTATTACAAAATTGCACAGTCACAATTTCAGAAAGCTCAACTATACATGAGAACTCATAGCTCCCTAAGTACAAACAAATTAATTCATATTAACGAACACGAAATCACACCAAAAATGTGATATGGCAAAAACACTTATTTTAACATTCATAAAACTGCTACTATAATATAAATTTTCTGCCCAAACGGTGCAGAATCGGGGAAAACACCATTAGACGAAAGTTGTCCAGAATTGCGTTTCCTACAGGCTTATGCGAACAAAATCACGAAAACTGGAACGTATGATTTATTATGAATTTTCTACTCAAATCTGATCCGTAAAAACTCCAAATCCGAAAATTGAATAATTGCTCAAATGCATATTCAATGCTCATCTATAAATCTCAAATCACAACTTCAATCATTGTAAAAAAAATACTTAAATCTCATAATCCATAACCATACTAATTTAATATTCTATCTATTTAAATTTCAATCAAACGAGATTGAAAGAAAATAACAAGTTAACTCACCAATTTAGGACTTCAAGGTTGATGATGATTACAGAAACCAAAGGTTGAGGTTCCTCTCTTCTTCTTCTTCTTCTTCTTCTTCTTCTTCTTCTTCCTCCCTCTCTCTCCCTCTCTCTCTCTCTCTCTCTCTCTCTCACATACGTCTGTTCTCTAGTTTCTTCTCTCCTCTTCCTTTTATTTTTTTTAAATGGGGGCTAGGGTTTAATATATGTGTATATAATTTCACACACAACACTTATAAATAAAACACACACAAACATGTGAATCCCATTTTTTATCTAAGGGTCTCACAAAAAGGCTTTATATGGACCCGAAAATGCATTCTAATGTGACAAATGATTAGCCCAATGGGTACCCATGACCCCAGGCACTAAATTTCTATGTTAAGCACACTACTTAACATACTAACTACCCGTACACGCTACTTCAACATTTTTATTAGGTGTCACTAAGATACATACATACAGTTAATGTCTAATACTCGAAAATAATATTATAAAAATTATTAAAAGCACTTAGAAAATTAGGGTTGTTACATCCCTGATCCTTACCTAGGTCGCCAATTACTCCCGCACCCAGTCGCAGGAGCCTTAGAGATGTGCCATTCAGGTTTTGACTCATCTTCCCGGTCGGAGGATGAGCAATCGCGATCAGGGACCCCAGACACAAGTTTAGATCCTCCTTTCCAGACTACGTCCGATCAACACAGTGAGGGTAGGATTATTATTCGGGTATTAGACAATGAGGCAGGTCAAGAGCCCCTAGTAGCCTCTGTGTCTCGCAGTTCGGGTGACAAGGTGTCGATCCTGAGAAGTCCAGAGGTAGCGCTCGCTTGTTAGTTTATTTCTACCAGTTTGGTCACCACTGACCTGGAGCGGATCAAGGGAAAATACAGTATTCCTAACCATTGCTCCTTAACCACACTTACTCAAGCAGCCTAGATATACCAATCGGGGTTCGTAACCCTTTATGAAGATGCCTTCACAGCTGGGCTTAGTATCCCCCTCGATCCGATCACCCGGGACATCTTGATCTATCTCAAGATTGCTCCTAGGCAGCTTTCCCCCAATGGTTGGAGGTTTTTGATGGGGTCTATTTCTCTCTAGACCCAAGTCTTTGGGTACGAACTCACGCTGCAAGAGTTTATGTGGACCCATCGGCCATTCCTGGTACATGGGGAGGCCGGGTTCTTCTCGCTGGCAACTCGGTAGGGGAGGAAGATCATAGTCAACTACCCGAGCAACAACAAGGGGTGGAAGAAGAAATTCTTCTAAGTATCCACCCCAGGGTTCTATGAGGTGGCTCTAGGGATTCAACTGAGAACTGTCTGGGTGGGGAAATTGAGGACTATGCCCCTATTCTATGCCCATTTTCTTTTCTTCTTACTTTTATTACAATTTTGGAGCTAACTGTTTCGCGTTCTATTTTGCAGTGGGGTCGACTGATCCACTGAGTATCTCCAATGAGTGCCAAGACAGGATCAGGGCCTTGGCGGACGTGCCCACAAATGTTTGGAATGTGTTGACCCGATCGGGAAGTCAGCAGGTCGCCTACGAGCCAGGCCAACCCTTCGAAGCACCCGTTTTTCCCCTCATCATTCCTGGTGAGTTCCTGCTGCTCGGATCATCTTCATTGTCCTTATTTTTACTATTTTCCAGGTCTCTTATCTCCTGCCCCCCTTTTTTGTATATATTTTTCTTTACAGAAATGGGTCCCTAGAGAGATCCCAAGGTATTGAGGGCCCGTCAAGCTGTTGCTGCCACTCAGAGGATAGGGAATGGGAAGAGACTGACCACCAAGCCCATGGGTGGTGATATGCCGTTTAGGCGGTTAAGGCATGGTATAACGGTTCATCGAGAATCGGGGGAGACATCGGTTCCCCGAGTCGTGGTGGTCCAGGACATTACTCCTGGGGTGGATTGGCATTCCAGGACGCCACTAGGGGAGTCAGCAAAGATCCGAAAGAGGTTAGGCCGGGCCTTCTCCCGAGCTAGGTTGATATATATGCTAACATGTCTTCCCAGGCTTTCCAGGGATGGCTGTACAGCCTCTCTCACTTTGTGAGTAACCCTATCATCTTGTTCTTTGTTTATTCTTTCGTTTCCTATAATAACCTATCAGTTTATGCTCACTTTTTGTAGGTCGATTGCATGGCTGCTAGAGCGAGTTCTTCCTGCCAAATCTAGTCGAGAGGGCTGATGTCGCTGAAGTCGCCTTAACAAGGAAAGGGTAACTTTGGAGGCCAAATAAATAGCCCTCGCCATAGAAAAGGACAAGGTAAAGGGCCTGGCTCTGGGCCTGGGCGCGGCGCATGTGGAGTTGGTGGCTACCTTGGCAGAGCTAGATACCGCCCAGGTAAGTCTGGCTATGGTAGAGGCTCGGGAGAAGGATCTATCCGAGGTAGCAGCCACAAGGTCTTCCAAGGAGGCCTTCGATGATGTCTTCTTCTAGGGCTACAAAGACCTGAAGAGGTGGCTGCCTAAAGATCACCTAGAGTGGGACATCTCATCTTATGAAGGCATGGATTCTGACTTCTGGGATGTGGAGCCCACTGCTGTTGATGGTACCGCTGCCGAGGATGCTGCCCCGAGCGAGGAGGTAGGGTAAATTTAAGGAGGTGATTACCCTAGATGATCCTTAGTTCCTAGTCTGTAAACAACTTTTTTTTGGGGGGGAGGGGAGGGGGAGGCTGCTATAATTTCCCCCCAGGCACTGTACTTTTGATCTTTTAATGACAAGGGCCCTCTAAGGCTACCTTTTTGCCATTTATTGTACGTTTAACTTGAAATTTCCTGCATTTGATTGTGATTGTGACTGCCCGTGTCCGATCGGCTGTTAGTCTTATTAGGACCCTGCCTTAGCAAAATATTTAGGATTATAACCGGTAAGGAACACTTGATTGTTAGGGACCCATAGCGCCTTTAGATTCTCGAGTCGTTGAAGGTCGGAAAATCATTAGGTCCCGTCCGGGGTAACTCTGGGCATTGTAGGTACTCGGGATTATATTAAGGGTGATTTATACTTAGTTTCAAATCTTGTTAATGGAAGGTGTGATTGTCTGTTCAGTTCATCGTGCCCTCATACCCCCAAGCTTTTGCTAAGGCGGGGGTTTGTAGAGGCAATGACTGTAGGTAACCGACCTAAAATGTTGGTAGTTCTAGGGTCTTTTGAAGTTTTCTATCATTATCCACCTAGGGGGTTTTTCCCCCACCATAGCTTAAGGACCTAAGCAAAACTGATACCTTGGGCATGATCCCGAGGTCTTTGGGGTGCCACAGGCATAATCTCGAGGTCTTTTTGGTGCCTCGAGTGTGATCCTGAGGTCTTTTGGTGTCATGGAGCACTGTTAAGGAACACTTGTCAGAAAAGAAGAAGCTTTTTATTCAAACTGAAAAACTGCTCAGAAGGAGCTGCAACTTTGTGTAAATAAAAGTCCCTAACCAGTTCAAATCTACAGCTTACTAAAAATACGTCCATAGTTGCTCCACGTTCTAGGGTGTGGCAGGTCCTATCCGTCTAGCATTTGCAACCAGTATGTTCCCGGACAGTTGACTCGGATGACTATGTACGGGCCTTCCCAGTTCGGTCCGGGTTTTTTGTGACTCGGTGTAGACACCCAATTTTGACCACACTGATAGGATTTAGGGTAGACAATGTCTTGGAGGATTCGATGATTAAAAGTACTCCGTGGAAGATACTACAATCCACATAATCGAAAGATCGAACTTCAGAAAGTGACTTCAAGTTCAAAAAAGCTCTTTTCCATGCATAAATCCCAGTTTTGTCAAAATTGTCTCTAAGAATTCATATTCACTTAGGGTTATATGAACACAAAGTGGTCTAAATGTAGTATTCTAGGTATCAAAAGATTCAATTTTAAAGAAAAGTACTAAATCGATGCACATTGAAAAGCAATTTTGAAAAAGATGTCATTTTATTTCAAAAAGACGAAAGTTTTGGAGGATTTTCGAACATCAATTGAGCTTCAATTTTCATATCAAAACCTCCTGGAATATTTTTATACTGAAATTCAATTCGATAGCTTTCTAACGGTACATAAATAGACAATTTCGGACACGAAAAAGTAATTTTACAAAAATCTGGAAAAGCAGTGAACGTAAAATTTGAAACAGGACATAAGGGCACCCAAGGGAACCCAAATAGGAAGTGGCAGGTCCCACTTAGGGGGTGGCGAGTGAATTTGAACTTTTTGGCATCTTTCAACCTAAGCTGCCACCTCATAGTTGTCCCTTCCATCAAGCTTTTTTGGTTCTAAACCCTTCTAGAAGCCTCCCACTGTGAGAGAATTGCCTGGAAACTGCGTTTAGGCACCGAAATGGCCATTTTAACCCTTTTCTGACCTCTGAATCTCTGTTTTAACCTTGTAACTTATGAGTTAAGTTTTAAAACTCTATATATAAATCCATATGAGATCATCTTTCACACACAAGTACATACAGGCGTACACAAGAGAGTACACAAGTGAATATACTTGAAGATGAAATCACATATACTTTGAATTTTGGAGAGAATTCTAGATAGAGAATAGTGAATCATGAATTGATTTCTTCTAAAATGAACTTTACCATAATAAGAAAAGATAATTGAAAAGAGTTTTGACATCAATTGCCTGCATTAAACTTCCATGGATGAGTGCTTGAAGAGCTTGAAGAACACTTGAAGAAGAAGATCTTCAAATCAACTTTGAATGCATAATTGAGGATCCTCCAAGAGGTAGCCATCAATATTTATCTCTAATTCCTACTTTAATATATATATCTATAAGACTTGGAACTAGTTTAGCTTTGTTTTATTTGCGAGAACACTCATCTTCTTCCTCTCTCATTCTTCACACACTCACATAAGTAGATCCAAGTCTCTTTCGATTTTGTTGATGATTCATAATTAGAGATTGATTTTTACTATTGATTTTCAACCTCTTTCTGCTTTAGTTTAGATCCATGCATACATGATTATATATATATGTATTTTTTTTTAATTCTATGATGGTTTGGAAGTATGATCTATGAGAAGAATGATTCCTATGTTCATACCTATCTCTTGATTATTCCTATTACCTAGAATTCTTATTGAATTTCATCTCCAATAGGATATTTGTAAGTCCCTTTGATCCATGATCTAGAGTTCTACATAGAACTTGAGGGTTAAATTGATTGGGAATCATGATAATTAAGTTGATGTTTGAATTTGATCTATCTAATAAGCTTCAACCATCACCTAAGATGTTTTTCTCACACTTTAAAATGAATTAGATAAAATTCATCAAAACAGATTGGTTTTGTCCATAAGATTTGGTCCACCAAAACCCATAGTTTGATGGATTTTAAATTTTCTGGGTAAACTTTGATGAATTATCTTTCATTCGGTCTGTTTTAAGAACTTTTAGGATCTCTATGCTATTTTTAGAAATTGATGAGAAATCAATTGACAGATTTGAACATAGTCTCTTTGTGCTTGAATTTTAGAAAATCTTTAATAGTTATCGATATTCCTCTTTTTGGGGATGATTCCTAACTCATGTATCTTTATTCCGATGTAAAATCGTGAGCATACAATTATGATTATGTATACAAAATGGTCATACCTAGATCACTCAACAAACAATTGATGAATAAAAACTTGGTTTAGAAATCATCTAGAATAAATTGATGAGAGATCAAAAGCTTAAATTAACTTGATTAACATGATTCATGAACTTCTATTATGTTTTATATTCCCTTATCAAATGATACCAAACTTCCAGAATAACAGAGTCTGTTTGAAACAACTTTTCAGAAACCTTACAATCATGACATGTCCATGGGATTATTTTTTTCATGATATGTCCTTTTCAAATGAAATAGCTTTCTTTTGACACCAACTAGAGCTTCACATGATTTTTATAGAATTAATTATGATTTTTACAAGAACAGTGGATAGTCCTAGTCCACTGTTCCCAAAACTTTTATTTCTCAAACTTCAAAAATGGTAAAGAGGTTGTACTTTTTAGATAAGTTTCCTAAGACATTTATCTAACTTTCTGTAAAAGGGGTTTAACCCAGCTCATGTTTAAGACCACTTTTGGTAGGATTCATTAGAGGTTGCTGAATCTGGAAATTTGATTGATGACATCTTTTACTTGTCTTTCATGCAAATCATTTGTTTTCTTGTGTTTTTGCAATGCTTGGGTATTCGTTGGTGTCTTAGTGCAAAGAGTTGGATGTTGTGGATCCAGACTTCGATTTTTGTGGGTTTGCCTCATCTACATGTGGTTTAGTGCCCATGTATCGTGTACTATCTCTATCCTTTCTCTTAGAATTTTTCTAGGTTTACAACTTTGTTTCATCGACACAATTCCTTTAGGATAGTCTCCGTTTATGTGTTTATGTGTTAGAGACATCTTATCTAGGATTGTTGCGTGATTGCATTTCACGTTTCCTTTCTCTTTGCTTTTTGCGACTCTGCTTGAGTCAACCCAATGTAAGTTCTCTTGTTCCCTTTTGCATATCATGACATGTCTCCTTTACATGCATTGGTCCCGGTCGGGGCTAACCACTGTAAGTATACCTCTCTCTTGTATTGCATGTGCATCCGACTTCTACTTGATTTAACCTCTTGACATGATTTTCCTTAGATGTTCCCTTTTGACATGTATATATATATTATGTTTGAGGAAACAACACCAATTATGAATTAAGAACAAGGATATTTGAATCAAGGCCTACTGTTCGGTATGGCGAGGAGGGGGTGCTTTAGTCCTGCTTGAGCTCCTTCCCCTCTCGTACCAATACCCTCGAACCTAGTTTCTGGTAATGAAGGGCGAGTAACCTTATTCAATTTTGGGCGAGTCAAACTTGAATTTCCTAATTCCCAATAAAAATTAGGTGGCAACTCTTTGTCTCTAGGATCACGTGAGGAAGTCCTAGTTTCCCTGAAATATGCTCCTTGGGATCCGTCCCGAGACACTGTCGAGGGAGAATGCCAGCACCCTTCTCAACACGTATCGGTATCCACAATTTGGCGACTCCACTGGGGACTTGAATGTGAAACTTATGGCTACTTGTTCTTCGCAGGTTTGACTTGAGCCAAAGAATATCCTTGTTATTAATTCGATAATCATGTTGTTTGTGCCTGCATTAGCACTTGCATTGTTCTTTCACCGTGACTACTTGAGACCATTGCCTTGTGGGTAGAGGGCCCTCCTTACTCCATTTGTCAAGAGACTTTGGTAGCATTTAGTCACCGTTTTCCTTGTACCGTGTGCGGTATATAGATCCCTTGGCTTGCTAATGGACCCTTTATGACACTAAAACCCGACTTTGCATATAGTTTTTATAGAACCCTTCAATTAGGATCTTGTTTATCATCTTTGATTAGGACAATGTGATGAATTATTTGCGTTTGCCCTTAAGGGATTATGTGGATGATGAGGACGTATATGCGAAGGCATCATCAAACCTTGTACGGTAGAATCCTCTAGAGTAGTATGGTCTTTATTCGAACATCCAATCATTATTCGAGGACGACCTTTTTTGGAAAATTTTGAAAATACAAGCATTTCTTTGAAAACCTGAGTCTTTTGAAAATTCCAGGAATATCCGTTTTGAAAATTTGCTTTGAAATTCACTTTCGAAATATCCTTCCAAAATTCTCCCTAGATTTTTAGGGAATTTCAAATTCCCACTTTGATGATTCAAATTTCAAAATTATCCTCTCAGATTTTAGAGAGTTTCAAAGTCCACTTTGGTTTTCAAGAAAAAAATCATAATCTCCCACTTTGATGATTCAAATTTCAAAATTCTCCTCTCAGATTTTAAAGGGTTTCAAATTCCCACTTTGGTTTTCAAGAAAAAAAATCATAATCTCTCACTTTGATGATTCAATTTCAAATCCTCCTTAGATTTTATAGAATTCTAAAACTCCTACCTTGGTTTTCAATAAGAAATCATGATTCCAACTTTGATGATTCAATTCCAAATTTTAGAATTTCAGAATTTCCTACATTGATTTTCAAGAATCATGATTTCACACCACAAGCATTGATGGTTCAAAAGCGTTTTTGAAAATTACAAATCTCCCTCTCTTTCAAGATTTTCATGAAAAACTCGATTTTGTAAACCTGAACCATCAAGAATTTCAAAGTTAAAAATCTTTGGATAATAATTGGATTAGTAAGATGATTAGCATACTCAAGGAATCTTATGTGTTTATATGCTGATATGCTAGGTCTAAGCTAGATTAAGGTGCATTGCATTTAGATTAGATTGCATTTCATCTTCATTGCATACACTACACGAGCATTGCATATACGACTCATGAGTGTGACACCTCTAAAATACTTTCAAAAAGAAAAGATTTGTTTTCCTCAGAATTTTAAAAAAGATTTCTTCAATTTTAGAAAATGTTTTTTTGAAAAGGAACAGATTTTCCATCTTTGTAAATCCACTCTTTGTAAATTCTTTTGCAATAAAGAACCTGATTATTTTGAAAATCCCTAATAAACTAAAAAAGAAGATAAGACCAAAAAAGTTGTAATCCTTCCTAGGTCAGAGCTCCGAACAGTCGTTTGATCAGATCAGGGTTTGAAGAAGGAACAGTCGAGTCAACTAAGGTTAAGGGTATGACGTACGAAGCTGATATGGAAGCCAGGTTGGCTGCAATGCAAGCTGCATTGGATTAGAGCAGAGAACAGAATCGGGAACAACTTGCCACAATTATGAGAATGATGGAGCAACCAACTAATCTGTGACACCTCCGGTGCATCATAAATAGGAAGACCTTAGGGAACTAGTTTAACCAAAGGTTCAGCTAGATCAGGAGACTTAGGACAAATTGGCTAAGATCGACAAGCTAGAGAATATGATCAGGAAGAGAAAAGGGGTGGATGAGTATTTGTTCGACGTTGAGGGGTTATGTGAATCTCCAAAAGCAAAACTCCATGATAAGTTCAAAATGCCTCATTTTGAATTCTTCAACGGAACTGGAAATCCAAAGAGCCACCTAAGGCTTTATGTAGGAACTTTGTAGCCTATGTGCATTGGGTCTGATTGTTTTGCCGTGTTAGTTCAAAGAACTCTGAGTGGAGCAGCACTGTCATGGTATCTGACCTTAGAATCAACTGTGGCAAAAGATTGGGAAGCCCTAGCTAGAGTATTTATGGCTCAATACTCATACAATCAGTCATTCGATATTACTACAAGAGATCTAGAAACCACTAGGTAAGACTGTGAGGATTCCTTCGCAGGGTTCCTTACTTGTTGGAGGGAAAAGGCTGCTCATATAATGAGTAGACCTACTGAGAAAGATCAAGTCGGGATGATCATCAAGAACCTATAGCCTGAGTATCTTGAAAAGCTCCGATTCTAGTCTATCATGACATTTGAATAACTGTTTGATATAGGTACACTCGTCAAAGATGCAATCAAGGATAGGACAATCAAAAAAGAGAACACAAACAATCGAAGGCCAGTCTATCATCAGTCCGTTGAAGTCAATGCATTATCTCCTCAACCTTTTTAGAAAGAACGTCAAAGTACTATTGCGGCAAGAGGAAGTCAAAACCAGGGGCAGGGCAATCAAGAGAGAAAAGGGAATTTTCTGAATTGGGAATGTCCTTGAGCACTGCACTTGAGAGGATGATTGGAAAAGGGTACTTGGAGAAATTAGAACCCAGGCCAGAGCCAGATCTGCTTCTACCAAAATTCAGAACCCATTTGTACTGTGATTTTCACCAAGAACGCAGACATAGCACAGATAGATGTTGGAGGCTCAAGCATGAAATGCAGAACCTGATTTAAAAAAGGTGTCATTGCTCCCCCACCGCCATAGAATATCAAATCTCTTGAGATAGGGTCTGCACACTATAACCCAACAATTTATTTCTCAGCTATGGGGCAGGCAATGACCCATGAAATTTTGCCTGATATTGTGAAAATGAACTGGATGCAATCTACAAAGGAAGATTATTGGTGCCTCGAAGACAATGAGTATAGGCCTGAAGGGTTAACCAAGGAGCTTGGGCCTTTGGTGGAGAATGGAAAGCTCAAGAAAGTGATGAAGTGATGATGTTTGGAATAGCTGCTTGTTGAAGCCAAATAGATGCTTAAGAGGAATAAGCAAAACACAGTGACGCTCCACTTGAGATCCAGTTGAATCGAGTCCAGTCTGTTTTATGTCTTAGAATTTAAGTCTTGTTGTCGAGTTTGTCTATCGTCAAGTTGTTTTTAAGTCTATGTCGAGTACTATAATCCTTCTCTTTCAAAAGTAATGAAATGAAATTTTGATTTTCTTGATTAAATGTGCCTTGTCATAAATGAATGAATCTCTAAGCTAAAAGTGTCATTTCTTTGATTATTGTAAAAATACTCTGTTGATAAATTTTTTGCATTAAAAAGAATCCTGAAAGGATCAAAGTTGAGTTTTACACTGATGCCGAAGAAAGCTAAGAATTGAATAGTCTTACTTTAAAAATCTTGAGATGCTTTTGCTTAAATCTTGAAGAGATATACTTGATAGTATCTCGGGTCTAGCTTAATTCCCTGATCCCCCCATTCCAAATTCTTGAGCTCAGAAAAATTATCCATTCAAACCTGTCTAACCTACAAGCCATGAACACTGCGCCCTTGATGGTAGCCAAACATTTCAAATGAACTACTTCTCTAAAAAAAGAAAAACAAAAAAAAAAAAAAAAAAGAAGCTCGCTAGGATGAAAACCCGAAAGGGCGCCTAAGCAAAAGTTAGAACATGAAAAGAAAAGAAAATTTTGCGTGTTGTTTTTAAGAACTTGATCCTAGCCAGTCAAAACTGTAGAGAGATAAGAAAAGAAAGAAGAGAAGAAGAGGAAAGAAAATGAAGAAGATCGAGAAATCGAGAACATGAATTATCCCAAAGCTTTGATTTGTAATTTCTTTAAGTAAAGCCCAAAGATTTGAAGGGCTAATCTTGCTCCGATAACATGTATGATGTACGATGATGAGAAATGTAAAACTGGTTAGCTAGTGAAAAGGTGAAAAGAATCAACCGTCAAAAACAATAAAGAGAAAACAAAAAGAGAAGAAAAGAAGAGAAAAAGAAAAGAAAAAGGAGAGGTAGTTTAGTTTCTTTCAAAGCTACCATAAGTGACTTGTTTCAGAATATCTGTCTGATGACATGGCTTAAAAAGTCCCCCAATTCTTGAATCCTTGATCTTTCAAAACCACCAGCCTTTGAGGAACTACGCTTGACCTGATTCCCAATTGGAGCTACGTAGGCAACCTACTCGATTCGGTCACTGCTCCTGAAACACTCAACCACATCTCAAATACCTTCTTTCAAGACTTGGTTGAACTACTTTGGACCTGATTCCCACTTGGGAATAAGTAGGCGAGCTTTCCTGGCTTTTGATCCCTGAACCTTACAAACTAGGGGCAAACTTTCATGTTTGCCCAGAGCCTCAAGATATCACTGTCACTCTAGGGGCAAACTTCATATGCCCAAACTTCCATTTATCCTCCTCAACTAAGGGTAAACATCATTTGCCTGTACCCCCTTTCATATTATAAGTACATCCTAAATCGTCAAGTATATCTTTGAAAACATTTGAAATGAATTGTCTCTTATTCTATAAGCTAAGGCACTAATTCAAAGCAAATTTTAGAGCAAACAAAGGATTGATTAAAATCCATATGGAGCATTTTCAAGGCATTTTTTTATCAGCTGAGTATTATCACAATAAGATGAGAAATGCATGTGAAAGCAAAGAGATATGTCAAACATCATAAACGCGCATTAAGATTAAGGAAAATTGGGTTTTCTCCTCCAAACTTCTATTTCAGTGTCATGAGTATCATCATCCTGTGTCAATGTCTGTCAACCTCTATCGTGGTTAATTCTGTCATTAACTAGTCTGTCGTGATCTTGAGTGTGTGGGTTTGAAGTGATCTATAATTGTAAAGTTTTAAAAGCATCCAAAGGTGGATACAAGCAGAAGTTCTAAACACCATTATTACATTAATTAATCCTAGTCATGATGAAGCATCAAGTGGTTAATGGAAAGATGTTATTCAGAAGACTGGCTTTGGATGTTGAGTTGAGCCGTTGTTGAAACAAGATCATTGTGCCTTGCAAGAATATGTGGTAAAATTGATTGAAGATTTATGAAGCACATCAAAGTCATGCCAAAATCATCAGCTCTTTGAGTACCTATCAAATGTGAATCAGAATTAGCTTTGTTTTGAACCCGGATTGGTCCAATCTTGATGTATAAAGCCTAAGAGTGCTTAAAACTTGTTGGAATCGGTCTAAAGGACCCGTGGGTATTGAAATCTTGGTTTAAACCATTCAGAGTTGAAGAAAAGTCCCCAAACATGACAAATCGAAGACACTGTAGCTTGAAAATAGCCAAGAATTATTGATTTGCGCCGAACTCCCGCAGATTTGGGTTGATTGTGTGGGTCTACTGTCGCTCAAGAATTACATCTAGAAAGGATTTGAGATAAATTAGAATTTAGAATAAGGTTAGAATAAACCAGATGTATTTATAATAATGTTTGAGCTAGTCAAGGCACCGATATGAGTCTCAAATTGAATCAACAAAGCCTCCAGAATAGAAACCTTTTACTCGCATCTCAGAATCCTAGAATCTTCCCAGCAGAGAACTTTATATTGTCAGAGTTACCTCCTGAAGAAGGATATGTCTCAGGATCATGTATCAGAATTACCTCCAGAGGAAGCCTCTACTTCAGAAAGTCGTCGTAAGGAGACGCCCTTTACCTCACAAAGTCATCGTATGGAGATGCCCTCTACTTCAAAAAGTCGTCATATGGAGATGCCCTTTACTTTTGAAAGTCATCGTATGGAGATGCCCTCTACCTTTGGAAAGTCATCGTATGGAGATGCCCTTTGCTTTTGAAAGTCATCATATGGAGATGCCCTCTACCTTTGGAAAGTCATCGTATGGAGATGCCCTTTACTTTTGAAAGCCATCGTATGAAGATGCCTTCTGCCTTTTGAGAATCATCATATGGAGATGCCCTCTACTTCAAAATGTCGTCATAAGGAAACACCCTCTATTTCACAAAGTCAGTGTAAGGAGATGCCCTTTATATCAGAAAGTCGTTGTAAGGAGACGCCCTTTACTTCATAAAGTCATCGCAAGGAGATGCCCTTTACATCAGAAAGTCGTCGTAAGGAGACACCCTTTACTTCACAAAGTCATCGTAAGGAGATGCCCTTTACATCAGAAAGTCATCGTAAGAAGACGCCCTTTACTTCACAAAGTCGTCGTAAAGAGCTGCCCTTTACATCAAAAAGTCATCATAAGGAGATACCCTCTACTTCACAAAATCATCGTATGGAGATGCCCTTTATTGCAAAAAGTCGTCATTTGGAGACACCATCAACATTTGAAAAAACCATCATATGGATACACTTCTACATTTGAAAGTCATCGTTTGGATACGTCCTCTACTTCTGAATGTCATTATAGCGATACACCCTCTACATTTGAAAGTCGTCATTGGGAGACGCCCTCAACAATTGAAGTCGTCAAAAGGAGATGACCATCACACCAGAAGTCAGCAAAGAAAATCCTTCAGCCTCAGCCTCTGCTTATCGATAAACACGAGCTCTCAGTCTCAGCCACTGCTTATTATCGAAGATAATCACACAGTCTCTGTAGATTATCCAAAGAATATAGACACCCTATACTTCATATAAAGATCATGGAAGCATCATAAAAAAAATTGTTGTCTGTGAGAGAGAGTCGTCGCATTCCTTTCACTAGATTTTGCATCTAGGAAGCTCTTGAGGATGATTCCTCCGACACATGGACGTGCACATTCACGTTTTTATACTGCATCAGCATCCTAGGATAGGAGCATTTCATCCGTATTGTTGTTTGTGCGTTGTTCTCTATATTCTCGTGCACTTGAACTACGCCCTGGTCTGATTCCTAGAAAGCATACATAGGCAGCTCCAGAGGAGCACAACCAGCAGCAGCTTAGATTTAGCCGCCTCTACCCAGCATTGCATTACATTCCTGCATTCGTGATTTCTTGGTTTCTCTGATTTTGAATTTCTAGGTTTTTGCAAATTTTTTATTTTTCCTAAAACCTCTCAGTATAGTTATAGGGTGCCTTCTAGCTTTGGCACTCACTTGCAATTCACGTTGTTCACAACAAGCTCTGTCAAAGAGGAGCAAACTGTAGACACCCAATTTTGACCACACTGATAGAATTTAGGATGGACAATACCTTGGAGGATTCAATGATGAAAATTACACCGTGGAAGAAAGTGGATTCCACACAATCGAAAGATCGAACTTCGGAAAGTGACTTCAAGCTCAGAAAAGCTCTTTTCCATGCATAAATCCCGATTTTGTCAAAATCGTCTCTCAGAATTCATATTCACTCAGGGTTATATGAACACAAAGTGTTCTAAATTCAGTATTCTAGGTATCCAAAGATTCAATTTTAAAGAAAATTTTGAAATTGATGCACATTGAAAAGCAATTTTGAAAAAGACGTCGTTCGATTTCCAAAAGATGATGAAAGTTCTGGAGGACTTTCGGACTTCAATTGAGCTTTAATTTTCATTTCAAAACTTCCTGCATTATTTTTATACTGAAATTCAACTTGACAGCTTTCCAACGGTACATAAACTGATGGTTTTAGACACCAAAAAGTATTTTTACAAAAATCTTGAAAAGCAGTGAACGTAAAATTTGAAATAAGACAAAAGGGCACCCAGGGGAACCCAAATAGGAAGTGGCGGCTCCCACTTAGGGGGTGGTGGGTGAATTTGAACTTTTTGGTATTTTCTAACCTAAGCCA
Organism: Hydrangea macrophylla; assembly: GCA_033977485.1. Taxonomy (NCBI): domain Eukaryota; kingdom Viridiplantae; phylum Streptophyta; class Magnoliopsida; order Cornales; family Hydrangeaceae; genus Hydrangea; species Hydrangea macrophylla. Next base: position 1,060,976 of record CM066990.1, on the reverse strand, counting down.
CCACCTCATAGTTATCCCCTCCATCAAGCTTTTTTGGTTCCAAACCCTTCTAGAAGCCTCCCACTACGAGGAAATTACCCGAAAACTGCGTTTAGGCACCGAAATGGCCATTTTAACCCTTTTCTGACCTCTGAAATCTCTATTTTAACCTTGTAACTTATGATTTAAGTTTTCAAAACTATATATATAGATCTACATGAGATCATCATTCATACACAAGTACATACAAGCATACACAAGAGAGTACACAAGTGAATATACTTGAGGATACAATCACATATACTTTGAATTTTGGAGAGAATTCTAGAGAGAGAATAGTGAATCATGAATTGATTTCTTCTAAAATGAACTTTAACATAATTAGAGAAGATAATTGAAGAGATTTTTGACATCAATTGCCTCCATTAAACTTCCATGGATGAGTGCTTGAAGAGCTTGAAGAACACTTGAAGAAGAAGATCTTCAAATCAACTTTGATTGCATAATTAAGGATCCTCCAAGAGGTAGACATCAATATTTATCTCTAATTCCTACTTTTATATATATATATAAGACTTGGATCTAGTTTAGCATTATTTTATTTGCTAGAACACTCATCCTCTTCCTCTCTCATTCTTCACACACTTACATAGCTAGATCCAAGTCTCTTTCGATTTTGTTGATTATTCATGATTAGAGATTGATTTTTACTATTGATTTTCAACCTCTTTCTACTTTAGTTTAGATCCATGTATACATTTTTATGTATATATGTATCTATTTTGAATTCTATGATGGTTTGGAAGTATGATCTATGAGAAGGATGATTCCTATGTCCATACCTATCTCTTGATTATTCCTATTACCTAGAATTCCTATTTAATTTCATTTCCAATAGGATATTTGTAAGTCCCTCTGATCTATGATCTAGAGTTATTCATAGTACTTGAGGGCTAAATTGATTGGGAATCATGATAATTAAGTTGATCTATGAATTTGATCTCTCTAATAAGCTTCAACCATCACCTAAGATGTTTTTCTCACACTTTAAAATGAATTAGATAAAATTCAGCAAAACAAATTGGTTTTGTCCACAAGATTTGGTCCACCAAAACCCACAGTTTGATGGATTTCAAATTTTTTGGGTAAACTTTGATGAATTAGTTTTCATTCGATCCATTTTGAGAACTTTTAGGATTCATATGCTATTTTTAGAAATTATTGAAAAATCGGTTGACAGATTTAAACATAGTCTCTTTGTGCTTGAATTTCAGAAAATCTATAATAGTTATCAATATTCCTCTTTTTGGGGATGATTCCTAACTCATGTATCTATATGCCGATGTAAAATCGTTAGCATACGATCGAGTTAAGATTGTTTTCTAAGCGTTTGAAGTTGATACAACTATTCTGGAATTTTTTAAGTTTAACTACGATCATGATTATGTATACAAAATGGTCATACCTTTATCACTCAACAAACAATTGATGAATAAAAACTTGGTCTAGAAATCATCTAGAATAAATTGATGAGAGATCAAAAGATTAAAATTAACTTGATTAACATGATTCATGAACTTCTATTATGTTTTATATTCCCTTGTCAACTGATACGAAACTTCCAGAATAACAGAGTCTGTTTGAAACAACTTTTCAGAAACCTTACAATCATGACATGTCCATGGGATTATTTTTGTCATAAACTACAATGAAATAGATTTCTTTTGACACCGAATAGAGCTTCACATGATTTTTAAAGAATTAATTATGATTTTTACAAGAACAATGAACAGTCCTGGTCAACTGTTCCCAAAACTCTTATTTCTCAAACTTCAAAAATGGTAAAGAGGTTCTAATTTTTGGAAAAGTTCCCTAAAACATTTATCTAACTTTGTGTAAAAGGGTTTTAACCAAGCTCATGGTTAAACCACTTTTGATATGATTCATTAGAGGTTGCTAAATCTGGAAATTTGATTGATGGCATCTTTTACTCGTCTTTCATGCATATCATTTGTTTGCTTGTGTTTTTGCAATGCTTTGGTATTCTTTGGTGTCTTAGTGCAGAGAGTTGGATGTCGTGGATCCGGACTTCGATTTATGGGTTTGCCTCATTGTATACACCCCATTTTGTCGGCTATCAGATTTAGGAGACCCATAGCTTGGTGGTTCACAATGATCGTAAAAGACTCAAAAGGACTCCTGGAAGTCAGCTCTATCTCTCAGAATGCTCAGATTGACCAAAATGCCCCTGAAAGCCCGAAAACTCCCAGATTTGGTCTCAGAGTTCTGAAAACATGCTATATCATTAGAAAAGTATTAAAATGAGTTTTTAAAAGAAATCGGGTGAAATCGTCAGCTCCCAGAGACCCCCGGAAGTCCAGGAAGTTCCCGGAAAGTCCCCGTTGACCGGTTTGACCAAGGTTTGACTAGGTTTGACCAAGGTTTGACCAGGTTTGACCAAGTTTGACCAAGTTTGACTGAAATCGTCCGAATTCACCAGAATCATGAGATAAGTGTTAAAACAAGTTCCAAAAGAAAATCGAGCGAGAACGTCAGCTCCTGGGAACTCCCGGATGTTTCCAGAACTTCCCGGGAATCCCAGGTTTGACCAGTTTGACCAGAATTTGACTTTGGAACCGGGGCACCAAAACAATTTTCAAATATTTTTCATGGATACTAGAGGTCAATAGCTTTCCAACGGTATATCGCACATAATTCCTGGATTTAAAACGAATTTATTTTGAATTTCCGAAGGCGAAAAAGGCGATCAAATCAGCATTTATCGCGAATACCGCAAAACTTTTCAAAGTGACCTATCCCCGAACTATTTTTTATGTAAAGAAGACTCCATTACCTTTCCAACGGTATATCACAACCTCAATTTGGAGTTCGTATGCATTTTCTGTGAATTTCGGACAAAATAGGGCCTTTTCGCGAATACCGGAACCTCTGGGGGCCTAAACGTAATTTTCTGGGCTTCAGAGGAGCACTGCCGCCGCGGCACTGGCCCAGTGCCGCCGCGGCACTCATCCCTCGCAGAGTCCATTTTTGTAATTTTTTGGGGGGTCCAATTTGATTAATTGAAAGCCAAAACAAGTGGGCCAGTGCCGCGGCGGCACTCATCCCTCGCAGAGTCCATTTTTGTAATTTTTTTGGGGGTCCAATTTGATTAATTGAAAGCCAAAACAACATAGTTTTATGTTCACAGTTGTTTGGGACCAATGAGAGTACTTCTAAAACCCCAAAACCACCCCAAATTGGCCTATTTAAACCCTCCATTGCTCTTCATTTTGGGGGGGCCAAGTGCAAAGCTTGAAAAGTTGTAGAGAAGAAGAGAGATAGAGATAGGTTTAGAGGAGAGAAAGGGAGCTTCTCCCATTGATTTTCCATAAGAAAGTGAGTTTTATTCTTGTTTTCTTCCATCATCCTTCTATATACTTCACATTCAAAGTCCACTCCAACCCTCATTCTTGAGCATTCATGAGATAGGAAGCTACTTCCATGTCCAAATGTCAAAATCTATGAGTGAAACACCAAGCTACAAGTCCAAAATCACATTGATTATCATCTATTGATTGCTATTTACTTGCTTTGATTATATATATGTTCATCTCTCCTTATCTCATTTCTTTTTCTTTTCTTTATTTACTTACTAGTTCATAATCATCTAAGTGATGACATGAAGTTTGGGGTGAGTGAATCCTTATGGATAGTAGCTCTTGACCTCAAAAACATGTTTGATAGATGATGATCATAACCTCAATACTTCCAAGGTATTCTTGAAATGTATTGAAGTTATGTTCAAATAAAAATAAATCTCTCCAACAATCTTGGAGGTTCTTGATGATGAGTTTAATGTTGACATTTTAAGTGGCTATAATCCTTATTGAGTATTGAAAATGTGCTTTCAAAACATCTATTTCAAAACCCCTCTCAATCCCTCTCATTTGGTTTCAAGAAACAAAACTTTGTTTTCTCCAAAATCTTCAAAACAATGAGTCAAAACAGTGAGTGAGTTGAGTTCAAAGATTTCTCTAGAACTCAATACTCAACATATGGATGCAAGGCCACTTGGAAAGTCTTCCTAACTCATTGGAGAACACCCATGATTTTTGGTTTGACTTGGAAGTACTTGGAAATGGTCCATTTGGATCCCAATATTCCTTCCAAACATTCTGATTTTGCTGTCACAGCAGCTAGGTCCACTTCCAACCTCTTTTACAGAAAACTTTTCCAAAAGGGGTGGTCCTAACTTATTTTTCCCTTAATATTCAATGTCTTAGGGAACGTTCTGTATAAAATGGGCCATTAGATCATTCTTTTTGATTTTCTAATATTTTCTAACATTTCAGTCGACAGTACGGACTCTGTTTCTGAGTGACCTGTGTTGTTTATATGATTTCTCTCAATCTGTGATATCTATTCAAGATTGGCCTTTTGGGTTGTGTTCTATACACAATAAGGAACATCGCCATAAAAAATCATGCATTGAAAACATTCCTAACCCCTCTTTTCAATTTCCAAAAGATGATGCTACTGTTCTGTCCACTATTCACAGCAAGTATACTTTAACTTTCATTCTTTGATTTGATGCTCATATGCATTCCAAATTAGTTCATATCTTAGGAAGTAGTTCATACTACATTTGTACACATCCCATGTTAATTTCATTCATTCATTCATACACATTTTAGACTTCTAAGTCACTCTAGGAATCCATGTACCCAAAACACACTACAACCTTTGCACATTTTTAGATACATACATTGCATTCATGCAAGATTTGGGGTTTTTGTAACTCTTAATCTAGGAAGATTATAAGGAATGATCACGATCACACGTTCATGCTTCCCCTTTGATCTAATCATCCTTTCTCATCCGTCCCGGGGATTGAGAGATCTTCTTTTCTCAAAGAATAACATGCATCATACTAGCTTGTTAAGCATATTTTCATTTCTTTCTTATTTGTTTCAAGAACAATTCATGTCCCCCTTTAGATTAGGAAGCCTTGATTATTTGATATATGATTAGACGATTTTTCCTAGGTTTATTTGTGTGATCTTTCACTTTACATTGTATGATATTTGGCTTAGATCTTATGAATGATATCTTATCTTTAGATCTTCCATTTCAAGTTTCTTATGTAATGTAGTATACTATCATAGTATTACTTGTCGAACCGAACATAGTATAAGATGATTATTTGGATGCTAATTGAGGCCCGTCGAGAGACGGGGCGAGTTGAGGGTGTTTTAGTCGCAACAAAGGCTCCTTCCTCTCTCGTACCAAAACCCCGAGCCAAGTTCTTTGGTTATGAAGGGCCGGTGCCCTTTATCCATTTGGGTGAGTCAAATTAGGTTTCTTGGTTCCTTAAAGACCAAGTGGCGACTCTGTATCTGTTTTCAACAGACCATTTTCTCTTTCCTTGATTCAAAAATCAAACGAATTTCAAAACATAACAAAGAGGTGGAAGCCCGGTATCCACAATCTGGCGACTCTGCTGGGGATTTTTATTTTAAAAACAAAATAATACAGAGGTTTGACTCATAAGAAGCATCCTTAAAATCATCTTTTTACTGTGTTTGGTTCACCGCATTGCACTCTTGCATTTTCCCCTCCGACTGTGTCTGAAACGCGGCGCTGACATTGTTCAGGTCTTGCTGTGCCAGGGCACAAGTCACCGTTGATACTGTACCTTCCAAGGTATATCAAAAAGAGTAAAAAACCTCCGTACTGTCTCCCTGACGGTATATTGGAACTCTCGTCAACGGACCCTCTTTGACTGAACCCAGCCTTTGCATATAGATTCCTGTAGAACCTTTCATAGGACTGTTCGTTTATCTTTTCAGATAGGACAATGTGATATAACTGTTGTATGCCCTGACGGGATTACCTGCGCGGTGTAGACGCTTATGTGGCATAGAACAGAACCTCTTTCTTATGATTTCTAAGGCAATCACTCACATGTAGTCACATTGAGTTGACCTGCCTAAGCATCATGACAAGGATGTCTGCTCCATGCTCGCAAAGATATACACCGCAAACCTTGTTTGTCGGTCTTGAGACATAGGAGTGTGAAAACCTGCTAGAAAGTGTGATCACTATAACAATCGTACTTACCAGTTTCTCCCAGAAACTCTGTCCAGATATCCCAGATATGACCATATTGACCAGTTTCTCCCAGAAACTCTGTCCAGATATCCCAGATATGACCATATTGACTAGTTTCCCCCAGAAACTCTGTCCAGATATCCCAGATATGACCATATTGACCAGTTTCCCCCAGAAACTTTGTCCAGATATCCCAGATATGACCATATTGACCAGTTTCCCCCAGAAACTCTGTCCAGCTATCCCAGATATGACCATATTGACCAGTTTCCCCCAGAAACTCTGTCCAGATATCCCAGATATAACCACATTAACCAGTTGCTCCCAGAAACTCTGTCCAAAAATTCTCAAAGTATCTTGGAAATCCATGTTATCCCTTGGTGATCATACTAGAAAGTAAGGTTAGCACACTCTGTATGGCTAGGACCTTATTTGTTTAACTGCTATCTGTTAGAAATAGGAATATCATATAGATTAGGGCTTACATCCGCATGCTTGTCACCCATGCATACACCATTCCCGTCTCTCTGCACGCACTGTCCCGAGTCAGTCCACATCACTATCGTTGTCTGTCCAAAAGTCATCACTGTCAGGATCTGATACACCCCCTTTCTCTCAAAATTTGTCAGGTCAGTATAGATTCCCAAGGTCAGCAGCCGGAATCCTCGTTGTGGACCAGGAGTTCGGATAATCGTTTAGTCAGAATCAGTCTGACAGCCCGCTTCAACATGAATAGAGAAGAATTGGAAATCAAGGTCACCGAGTTAAGAGCAACTATAAGCCAACAGTCCGACAATCTAGCCCAAGTCCTGAGATTCATGGAAGAACTGAAGCAGCAGCAGCCGTAACCTCCGCCCGGGTTTCCGCCACCAGGTTTTGAACCTCCTCTACATGAGAATAATGGGGAGGAAAACTGGTTTCAAGGGGTCCCACCGCTTACGTATGAAAAGAAGCTCCAAGAGAAAATGGATAAGGTCGACAAGCTAGAGAGCGTACTAAGGAAAAGCAAGGGGGTCGATGATTACATGCTAGACCTGGAAGGCCTCTTTGAGCCTGTTAAGCTGAAACTGCCAGAGAATTTCAAAATGCCTGAAATTGATCGTTTTGATGGAACTGGGAATCCAAAGAGCCACATAAAGTTCTGCATGAGTGTTTTCCAATCAATGGGCTGCACCCATGAGCACATTGCAATGTTGTTCCCTCAAACCCTCGCCAAGGCCGCTCTATCCTGGTTTCTGACCTTGGAGGTTTCTAAGACTCGGACTTGGGAAGATATAGTCCAGGTCTTCATTGATCATTACTCCTACAACCAAGAGCTCGATGTCACCATCCGGGATCTGGAGACTACCCGGCAGAACCTCAATGAGTCCTTCGCTGCGTTCTTGAGCAGATGGAGGAACAAAGTGGCCCAAATGACCCACCGACCAGTCGAAAAGGAACAAGTCCGGATGTTGATCAAGAATCTACTACCGTTGTACCATGAGAAACTCTTCTACCAATCCATCTCAACATTTGAAGAACTGTTTGAGATCGGGACTAGAATCGAGGATGCAATCAGGGAAGGGAAAATCAAGAATGAAGGATCACAAAGCCAGTCCAAGAGGCCAGACTACTCCCGAAACTCTTCGGATGTCAACGCCCTTAGTAACCAACCCATGGCCTATTCTCCCCAATCATACCAGCTCACAAACCAAACCAGCTCGCCTAGCCGCCCTTACCAAAATAAGGTACCCCGTGAATTTTCCAAGCTAGATATCTCTCCCTCTGTAGCCTTAGGCCGCCTGCTAAGAAAGGGACACCTCCAACTCCTTCAGCCTCGTGCCGATCCCCCACCACCTAACTGTGAAGTGTCCAAACGATGTGCCTACCACCAAGGCCCAGGCCATGACACCGACCGGTGCATACGCCTCCGCCATGATATCCAAGACCTCATTGATCGAGGAATCATCGAGCCACCACCCATTCAACCCCATCTCACCTAAGCCTATGGCCTATCCTTTCAAATGGTCCCTTTTATTGACAGCCATGAATGTTGAATCCGTGCAGTGGAGCGATAGTGTTTGGAACTTCTGCTTAAAAAAAAAAACAGTGATAATAAATGGGTCACAAAGACACTCCATTTGAGACCAAGTCGAGTATGCTCTATGTTTTGAGTCTATTTCAAGTTTGATCTTGTGGTTGAGTCTGTCTATCACCGAGTTGTTGTGAGTCTGTATCGAGTAATGTAATCGTTCTCTTCTAATGGAATGAAGTCTCATTTTGCCTAATCTGATGTGTATATTCATAAGTGCATGAATCGCTGAACTAAAAATGTCACTTTTCAAATTACCATGGACATTACTCTGCTAATAAATTTTTGCATCAAACAAAAAAAAAAAAAGAGAATCCCAAACAGGCCAAAGTCGATTTCGCGCTGACCCCAAAGAAGAGCTGAGAATTGAATAGTCTTACTTTAAGAATTTAAAGATGCTTTTGCTCAAATCTCGAAAAGACACTTGAGACTGATTTAGAGCTTGCCCAACACCTTTTTCTACCATTTTAAAGCCTTGAGAGCCATACAAACCTGTCCAATGCAGACTTAGTCATTGTTGGTAGCCAAACATTTCAATGAGTTTCTTCCCCCCTCAAAAAAAAAAAAAAAAAGACAAAGCTCGCTAGGTTGAAAACCCGAAAAAGGCACCTAGGCAAAAGTGAGAGCTAAAAAGGTGTTGATTTCCAAAATCTGACCCTAGCCAGTCAAAAGGTTGAAGAAAATTTTGATGAAATAAATGAGAAAATTGTATGCTTTAAGGTACATCGTAAGAACATGCCTAGATCACATTTCCAAAGGCACGGAACAACCACAAAATTTCGAGAGCTGACATGCACATTTTGGAATTCTAAGATTGCGATTGAAAGATCTTGTAAGAATCAATTCCATGAAAAGCAAAATTGACTGGCTAGGCGAAAGTGAAAAGGATCAATCCTCAAAATAAAAAGAACAAGAAAGAGAAAAGAAAGGGGGATTGGAACTAAATCCTTTTATTCAAAGCTACCACAAGTGGCTTAAGTTTGAACTTCTCTGACGATTGATTTGAAAAACCCTCATACCTCAAACCCCTTATTTCAAGCCTTACCTTGAACTACGCTCGACCTGATTCCCACTCGGGGATACGTAGGCAACCGCATCGGTTCGGTCACCCCACCTACCTAAAAATCAACCCGCTTCTTTCCAACCATGGCCCGAACTACGTTGGACCTGATCCCCACTTGGGGGGTACGTAGGCAGACTTTCAAAAAGAAAAGAAGGATGGCTCGCTAGGTCAATAATCCGAAAGGACGCCTAGGCAAAAGTTAGAGCTAAATCCAAGGTGAGCAATAACAAAAGAGAGAAAAGAGCTCGCTAGGTTACCTCACTGGTGCCTAGGCAAAAAGTTATGAGCATTTGAGAGATTAAAGTCACGGTCCATGCCTCAAACCAGAAAATCACCTTCCACACTAGAGGCAAACTTCGGCTACGCGCCTCGTTTGCCTGACTTTTACTATCTATCCTTCACACAAGGGGCAAACTTCGGTCATCTACCTCGTTTGCCCAAAACCTCCAATGAACCTTCCTCCAAACTAGGGGCAAACTTCGGTCATTTAACTCGTTTGCCTACCGATCCCACTTCATGCCCTTCAAACTAGGGGCAAACTTCGTTTGCCACCCGATCCCTATACACCAATGGTAAGCCTTTAAGTCACAAACATTGTCTTGAACAGATGGAAATGGAGCATCTTTTATTCTATAAGCTAAGGCACTAATTCAAAGCACATCTTGGGAGAAGCAAAGAAATTGATTAGATCAGTAGGGATGAATTTTCAAAAAACCAGATTTATTAGCAAAGTGCTGACATATCAAGATGAGGAGTGAACATAAAAGATGAGCGGTACATCATTCATGGTAAAGGCACTTTGGATCGTGGCAATTTGAGAATTTCATGTCCAATTCAATCCTTCTTTATTTGAGTCAGTAGTAATCTGATCACAAGTGTGTCAGAGACCAAGGTTTCATACAAACTAACCCAACTTTCCTTGTCGTTCCTGTTAAGTCCATTTGTCCTGATGGTCTCAAATGTGTGGGTTAAAGGTGATTCCCAATTATAAAAAAACTTTGGATATAAGCAGAAGTGCCAAACATTATTACTACACCAGTCAAGGTCGCAACATGAGAATGTCCCAGGTACGAGTAGCATAAACTCGTAAGTGGTTGCAAACTACAAACCGACAGTTGTTTCTCAAGGCGGCCGATCGGAGGAAATATCGCCAACACCGAGAAACTATTGCTGATAAGGTGTGTCGATGAGACGTGTTGTTGAGGTGTTTTAGGGCCCAAAGTCTAGATGTGTTGATGAGGAGTGTTGATAAGAGGTGTTTTAGGGCCCAAAGTCTAGATGTGTTGATGAGGAGTGTTGATAAGATGTGATTTAGTGCCCAAAGTCCAAGTGTGCTGTTGAGGAAGAGCATCAGATGTGTCGAGGAACATCAGAAGAGAGTATTGTTGAAGAGAACATCGGATGTGTTGAGGAACATCAGATTTGTTGAGAAGCGTCGTTGAAGAGTTGAGGAATATCGGATGAGTTGAGGAACATCAGATTTGTTGAGAAGCGTCGTTGAAGAGTTGAGGAATATCGGATGAGTTGAGGAACATTAGATTTATTGAGAAGCGTCGTTGAAGAGTTGAGGAATATCGGATGAGTTGAGGAACATCAGATTTGTTGAGAAGCATCGTTGAAGAGTTGAGGAACATCGGATGTGTTGAGGAACATCAGATTTGTTGAGAAGCGTCGTTGAAGAGTTGAGGAACATCGGATGAGTTGAGGAGCATCAGATTTGTTGAGAAGCATCATGGAAAAGTCGAGAAGCATCGTTAAGATTTGAAGAACACCGTTGACAATTAAGAAGCCTTGAGAAAGCACCGTCAAAGATTCGAGGAACAACATAAGCGCCATTGAGAATTGAGGATTGAGAAGCACCGTTGAGACTTTGGGAGTCACCGAGTCCATAGTGTCACGACTAAGAGGAGCACGAGTCAAGAATCACTTTACCCAACATGACACATAGCCCATCGGTTGCGGCACACACAAATCACAAAGCCCACTGGAGTGGCAAACACACCATAAGCATTCTTTTGAGCACCACAGTATCACTTTGAGCACCACGCTCTTCCTTGAGTAAGACCTCCAGGTCGAGCTCCCTCACAAGTCTATTAGTCATAGTGAAGCATAGATCACCAAGCCCACTGAGAGTGGCAAATACACTGAGCACATGTACTAGGACCACAAGCGTTTTAGAACACAATACAGGCACGACACAAGTCCACTCGGAGTGGTACACCCCACAGCACCAATTCATGCTAGGATCATAACACTAGACATGATAGGACTTAGGACAAAATTCATATCACATCCATGCATAGCATATCACTCTTATAGCATAGCATCCGCCTGATTGTTGTGTATGTGCATGTGTGATTTATTCCTTTGTGCCCTGAACTACATCCTGGTCTGATTCCCCTTGGGATACGTAGGCAGCTCATGCAGAGCGCGACCAACACTAGCCTCAGCATCATTGCATCTTTTTGCAACGCTTTTTATCCTAAATCTATAGCCTCCAAAAAGACCTGTCTCTTCAAAACTTTGGCACTCGCTTGCGACATGCGTTGCCTCGCAAGTTCCTGCCAAAGAGGGGCAAACTGTAGACACCCCATTTTGTCGGCTATCAGATTTAGGAGACCCATAGCTTGGTGGTTCACAATGATCGTAAAAGACTCAAAAGGACTCCTGGAAGTCAGCTCTATCTCTCAGAATGCTCAGATTGACCAAAATGCCCCTGAAAGCCCGAAAACTCCCAGATTTGGTCTCAAAGTTCTGAAAACATGCTATATCATTAGAAAAGTATTAAAATGAGTTTTTAAAAGAAATCGGGTGAAATCGTCAGCTCCCAGAGACCCCCGGAAGTCCCGAAAGTTCCCGGAAAGTCCCCGTTGACCGGTTTGACCAAGGTTTGACTAGGTTTGACCAAGGTTTGACCAAGTTTGACCAAGTTTGACTGAAATCGTCCGAATTCACCAGAATCATGAGATAAGTGTTAAAACAAGTTCCAAAAGAAAATCGAGCGAGAACGTCAGCTCCTGGGAACTCCCGGAGGTTTCCAGAACTTCCCGGGAATCCCAGGTTTGACCAGTTTGACCAGAATTTGACTTTGGAACCGGGGCACCAAAACAATTTTCAAATATTTTTCATGGATACTAGAGGTCAATAGCTTTCCAACGATATATCGCACATAATTCCTGGATTTAAAACGAATTTATTTTGAATTTCCGAAGGCGAAAAAAACGATCAAATCAGCATTTATCGCGAATACCGCAAAACTTTTCAAAGTGACCTATCCCCGAACTATTTTTTATGTAAAGTAGACTCCATTACCTTTCCAACGGTATATCACAACCTCAATTTGGAGTTCGTATGCATTTTCTGTGAATTTTGGACAAAATAGGGCCTTTTCGCGAATACCGGAACCTCTGGGGGCCTAAACGTAATTTTCTGGGCTTCAGAGGAGCACTGCCGCCGCGGCACTGGCCCACTGCCGCCGCGGCACTGGCCCAGTGCCGCCGCGGCACTCATCCCTCGCAGAGTCCATTTTTGTAATTTTTTTGGGGGTCCAATTTGATTAATTGAAAGCCAAAACGACATAGTTTTATGTTCACAGTTGTTTGGGACCAATGAGAGTACTTCTAAAACCCCAAAACCACCCCAAATTGGCCTATTTAAACCCTCCATTTCTCTTCATTTTGGGGGGGCCAAGTGCAAAGCTTGAAAAGTTGTAGAGAAGAAGAGAGATAGAGATAGGTTTAGAGGAGAGAAAGGGAGCTTCTCCCATTGATTTTCCATAAGAAAGTGAGTTTTATTCTTGTTTTCTTCCATCATCCTTCTATATACTTCACATTCAAAGTCCACTCCAACCCTCATTCTTGAGCATTCATGAGATATGAAGCTACTTCCATGTCCAAATGTCAAAATCTATGAGTGAAACACCAAGCTACAAGTCCAAAATCACATTGATTATCATCTATTGATTGCTATTTACTTGCTTTGATTATATATATGTTCATCTCTCCTTATCTCATTTCTTTTTCTTTTCTTTATTTACTTACTAGTTCATAATCATCTAAGTGATGACATGAAGTTTGGGGTGAGTGAATCCTTATGGATAGTAGCTCTTGACCTCAAAAACATGTTTGATAGATGATGATCATAACCTCAATACTTCCAAGGTATTCTTGAAATGTATTGAAGTTATGTTCAAATAAAAATAAATCTCTCCAACAATCTTGGAGGTTCTTGATGATGAGTTTAATGTTGACATTTTAAGTGGCTATAATCCTTATTGAGTATTGAAAATGTGCTTTCAAAACATCTATTTCAAAACCCCTCTCAATCCCTCTCATTTGGTTTCAAGAAACAAAACTTTGTTTTCTCCAAAATCTTCAAAACAATGAGTCAAAACAGTGAGTGAGTTGAGTTCAAAGATTTCTCTAGAACTCAATACTCAACATATGGATGCAAGGCCACTTGGAAAGTCTTCCTAACTCATTGGAGAACACCCATGATTTTTGGTTTGACTTGGAAGTACTTAGAAATGGTCCATTTGGATCCCAATATTCCTTCCAAACATTCTGATTTTGCTGTCACAGCAGCTAGGTCCACTTCCAACCTCTTTTACAGAAAACTTTTCCAAAAGGGGTGGTCCTAACTTATTTTTACCTTAAAATTCAATGTCTTAGGGAACTTTCTGTATAAAATGGGCCATTAGATCATTCGTTTTGATTTTCTAATATTTTCTAACATTTCAGTCGACAGTACGGACTCTGTTTCTGAGTGACCTGTGTTGTTTATATGATTTCTCTCAATCTGTGATATCTATTCAAGATTGGCCTTTTGGGTTGTGTTCTATACACAATAAGGAACATCTCCATAAAAAATCATTCATTGAAAACATTCCTAACCCCTCTTTTCAATTTCCAAAAGATGATGCTACTGTTCTGTCCACTATTCACAGCAAGTATACTTTAACTTTCATTCTTTGATTTGATGCTCATATGCATTCCAAATTAGTTCATATCTTAGGAAGTAGTTCATACTACATTTGTACACATCCCATGTTAATTTAATTCATTCATTCATACACATTTTAGACTTCTAAGTCACTCTAGGAATCCATGTACCCAAAACACACTACAACCTTTGCACATTTTTAGATACATACATTGCATTCATGCAAGATTTGGGGTTTTTGTAACTCTTAATCTAGGAAGATTATAAGGAATGATCACGATCACACGTTCATGCTTCCCCTTTGATCTAATCATCCTTTCTCATCCGTCCCGGGGATTGAGAGATCTTCTTTTCTCAAAGAATAACATGCATCATACTAGCTTGTTAAGCATATTTTCATTTCTTTCTTATTTGTTTCAAGAACAATTCATGTCCCCCTTTAGATTAGGAAGCCTTGATTATTTGATATATGATTAGACGATTTTTCCTAGGTTTATTTGTGTGATCTTTCACTTTACATTGTATGATATTTGGCTTAGATCTTATGAATGATATCTTATCTTTAGATCTTCCATTTCAAGTTTCTTATGTAATGTAGTATACTATCATAGTATTACTTGTCGAACCGAACATAGTATAAGATGATTATTTGGATGCTAATTGAGGCCCTTCGAGAGACGGGGCGAGTTGAGGGTGTTTTAGTCGCAACAAAGGCTCCTTCCTCTCTCGTACCAAAACCCCGAGCCAAGTTCTTTGGTTATGAAGGGCCGGTGCCCTTTATCCATTTGGGTGAGTCAAATTAGGTTTCTTGGTTCCTTAAAGACCAAGTGGCGACTCTGTATCTGTTTTCAACAGACCATTTTCTCTTTCCTTGATTCAAAAATCAAACGAATTTCAAAACATAACAAAGAGGTGGAAGCCCGGTATCCACACTCATCTACTTGTGGCTTAGTGCCCATGTATCGTGTACTATCTCTATCCTTTCTCTTAGAATTTTTTTAGGTTTACAACTTTGTTTTCAACGACACAATTCCTTTAGGATAGTCTTCGTTTATGTGCCTATGTGTTAGAGACATCTTATATAGGATTGTTTCATGATTGCATTGCACGTTTTCTTTCTCTTTGCTTTTTGCGACTCCTCTTGAGTCAACCCAATGTAAGTTTTCTTGTTCCCTTCTGCATATCATGACATGTCTCCTTTACTTGCATTGGTCCCGGGCGGGACTAACCACTGTAAGTATACCTCTCTTTTATTACATGTGCATCCGAATTCTACTTGATTTAACCTCTTGACATGATTTTCCTTAGATGTTCCCTTTTAACATGTATATATATATATCTATTATGTTTGAGGAAACAACACCAATGCTGAATTAAGAACAAGGATATTTGAATCAAGGCCTACCGTTTGGTAGGGCGAGGATGGGGTGCTTTAGTCCTGCTTGGGCTCCTTCCCCTCTCGTACCAAGACCCCCGAACCTAGTTTCTGGTAATGAAGGGTGAGTAACCTTGTTCAATTTTGGGCAAGTCAAACTTGGGTTTCCTAATTCCTGATAAAAATTAGGTAGTGACTCTTTATCTCTCGGATCGCGTGAGGAAGTCCTAGTTTCCCTGAAATGTGCTCCTTGGGATCCATCCCAGGACACTGTCAAGGGAGAACAACAGGACCCTTCTTAACACGCATCGATATCCACACTCAGGACTTTGTTTAACTAATTGACTTCCTTGAGGACGAAATCCCTGACCTGGAAACTGCAGTTCTTTACCTTACTGTTGAAATATCGTGTGACCCACTGCTTGTATGTTGCCACCTTTAGATATGTTCGGTTTTTTTTTTCTTCAATTTGGTCGATTTCCCATCTAAGGGCTTCCTCGTTACCTCGTTCGCTAAAATTTGCCACCCAGTTGTTGGCAATCCGAGCTCTATGGGTACCACTGTCTCAAAGTCATAGGTAAGTGAGAATGGTGTTTCTCCTATTGCCACTCGGGGAGTGGTATGGTAGGCCCACAGAAGTGTCGGTAGTTCATTAGCCCAAAGTCCCTTAGCCTGTTCAAGCCAGGTTTTAATGGACTGTAGAACCGTCTGATTTGTCACCTTGTCTTGGCCATTTGCTTGGGGATGCTCGGGAGAAGTGTAGTGATTTGATATACCATAGCCCAAGAAAAATTTCCTGAATACCGGGGTGTCAAACTGCCTGCCATTGTCGCTAACTAGTACTCAGTGGATGCCGAACCTACGAGGATGTTCTTCTCAATAAAACTCTCCATCTTCTTCTCAGTTATAGTTTCGAAGGGCTCGACCTCTGCCAACTTTGTAAAGTAGTCCACCATGATGACACCAAACTTGACCTAGCCTTTAGCCATGAGAAGGGGTCCGACTATGTCCATGACCCATTGGAAAAACGGCCAGGGGCTGAGGATTGGGGTCTAGAGTTTTCCCCAGCGGTTGATCATGGGTGGATGTCTCTGACACATGTCATACTGCTTGACATATTCTTGGGGAATCACAGGCCATCGTTAGCCAGTAATAGCCTTGAAGTAGGGCCTTGCGGGAGAGTGGCCGGCCTCCAACATGGCTTCCACACACTCCTTTATGGATTTTTTATAGTATTCCTTGAACCTGAGTAGGGTGGATGCACCGAAGATAGGGGATGGAGCATCCTCTTTTATAGAGGACACCGTCAACAAATGGTATTGAGTCGCCCGGTATTTGACAAGGCTAGTTTCAGCCTTCCCGTTCGGCAGACATCCGATGGTGAGGAACTTCATAATAGGATCCATCTAGTTGGGCCCTACATCGACCAAGTCAACATCCATGACTTTGGAGTTGGACACACTGGGTTCGTGCAGATACTCTACTCTTATCTCGGGCAGGTCTAACTCGAAAGATGATGCCAAACGTGCTAATCGATTGGCCCTTGTGTTCTCCTCTTTTGGGACTGTTTGATTAAGAAACCTTTGAGCTGTTTAGTAACCGCCCTGACTAGGGCAAAGTAGGCCACTATGTTATCTTCCCGTGCTTCATACTCCTTATTGGCTTGGTTGACAACCAGCTGGGAGTTGTTGTATCCTTGAATATGCTACTCGTCCATGGAGGTAGCCAATTATAAGCCGACCACAAGGCTTCGTACTCAACTTCGTTGTTGGAGGCCTGGAACCCAAACCTTAGTGTGTACTCTAGCTAGATCCTGTCGAGTGTTGTTAAGATGATCCCTGCCCCACTGCCCTATTTGTTGGAGGATCCATCCACATAGAGTATCCAAGTCAGGGTACCAGGATGTGGGTGAGGAAGTAGCTCAGGTGGGTTGAACTCCTTGGCTGGATCTTCTGTGTATATGAATTCTACTAAGAAGTCTACCACTAGTTATCCCTTGATTGTCGTTCGGGGTCTATACACCACTTCAAATTCTTCTAACTCCAATGTCCACTTTATGAGCCTCCTGGATGTTTCAGGTCGAGATAGAATCTTTCGTAAAGGCTGGTTAGTGAGTACCATAATGACAAAAGCTAGGAATTATGGGCAGAGCCATCGGGCTGAGGTAATGAAGGTAAAGATGAGCTTCTCAATCCTTGAGTATCTGCTTTTTGTGCCCTATAGTGCCTGGCTCGTATAGTAGACCGGATACTATATTCCGTGCTCCTCTCTGATTAATGCTAACTCACCGTCAAGGGTGACACTATCAAGTAAATCAATAATTCCTCCTCTGTTACGGGCGTCGAGAGCAGAGAAGGCGATATCAGGTACCTCTTGAGCTCCTAAAATACCTCTTCACACTCTTCCAACCACTCAAAAACTTTGTGGAGGATTTAGAAGAACGGCAGGTATCGATCGATTGCTCAGGAGATAAATCTATTCAAGGCAGCCACCCACCCATCCAAACTTTGTACTTCCTTTGTTAACTAGGTTAACTGCATATTTATGATAGCTTAAATTTTTCAGGGTTTTCCTCGATTCCTCGACGGGTCACCATGTGTCCCAAGAACTTCCCGGATGAGACTCCAAATGTGCACTAGGCCGGGTTCAACCTCATTCAAAATTTTCTTAAGATGCTGAAGGCCCTAGCCAAGTGTTCGAGATGGTCGGACTCGTCTCGACTTTTGACTATGAGATTGTCAACATATACCTCCATCGTTTTCCCGATCAGATCTTTGAACATTTGGTTAACCAGGCGTTGGTAAGTTGCCCCGGCAATTTTGAGGCCAAAGGGCATTACTTTGTAGCAATACATTGCCTAGTCGGTGATTAAAGAGGTCTTTTCTTTGTCTTCGGGATACATATTAATCTGGTTATATCCCGAGTAGGCATCCATGAAAGAGAGAAGTGAATGACCGACCATGGAGTCCACGAGGAGGACTATCGTAGGTAGTGAATAGCAATCCTTAGGACACGCCTTGTTGAGGTTGGTGAAGTCTACGCACATCCTCCACTTTTCGTTGCTCTTCTTGACTAGAACCACATTGGCTAGCCAGTCAATGTATTACACTTCCTGGATAGACTTTGCCCTGAGAAGTTTCCCGAGCTCTTCGCGGACTGCTTCCTGCCTTTCGAGGGCCATGCCCCTCCTTTTCTACTTAATCGGGCGGCAGCTCAGATCAATGTTGAGCCGGTGGGACATATCTCGGGGATCAATTCTCGGCATGACCTCATGGCTCCAGGCGAAGACGCCTTGGTTCTCTCTCAAGAACTGTACTAACTTTTCTTTGAGGCCCAATTCTAGGAGAGAACTAACGCTGACAGACCAATCAGGGAATTAGGGGTCCAGCATCATCTTATCTGTGTCTTCAACCGGGTTGACCCCATCCCGAGTATCTCTCGGGTACATCTCTTGAACATTTAGCATTTCCGCGATCGCCTCCTTGCGCAGGGAACTGACATAATAGCTCTGAGCAATTGCTTAATCTCTACGCAGGCTTCCCAGACCCTGGAGGTGGGGAACTTGATTACAAGGCTATAAGTTGACACAGCCACTTTGGCTTTGTTGAGTGTTGGCCTTCCGAGGATGACATTATAAGTGGATGGGGCTTCTACTACAACAAAATTTGTGAGTACAGAGACCTACTGTGGATAGGTCCCCATAAGAACTGTCAATTCAATCATTCTAAGCGGTTCTGTACTTGAACCGTTGAACCTGACCAGGGGAGTGACCACTTGTCAGAGCCAGTCCCTTGATATCCCAAACTGATCAAAGGTCGAGGTGAAAAAAATATCTGAGGAACTGCCTGTGTCCACTAATACCCTTTTTACCACATAATTGGCTATGGAGAGCGTCACCACCAGCAGATCATCGTGGGGGTAATGCAGGTCCTTTACATAATTGGATGAGAATGTCAGTACATCGGTCGGTGGGGAGTTGGCTAATTGGACATGCATGACATCCGCTCGGGATGCCCGAGCATGCCTCTTTCTGGCCGACTGTGAGTCCCCTTTGCCCGATGTTCCTCTAGAGATCACATTGATATGACCGAGGGGTTGCGCCTGCTCAGGGGCTCGAGCATCTGGCCGAGGTCTTCTATCCGTGGTGACAAACTCGATGAGGTGACCCTGCTCGATCAGCTTCTCAATGGTAATCTTTAACTTAAAGTAGTCCTCTGTGCAGTGACCATAATCTTTGTGGTACTAGTAGTACTTGTCCCAATTTATCTTCTCAAGCGGGCTCTTCAGCTTTATCGGTTGTTTGAGCAACCTCTAAGCCTCGGTGGTGACCATAAATTCCTAGATAGGTGATCGGGGCATGATTCCGACCGCCTCTTTGCTGATCCTGCTTCGGTTTCTTTCTCGAGTCCTTTTCAAAACCCTCGCATTTCTGTTTGGATTTTGGGGACTCATCTCCCGCGAAGCTGGTGCACTTAGACTTCAGGAATTCTTTCATGTTGATGTATTTCCTAACCCTCTCTGAGAGTTCAACCAGGGTGGCCAGTCGGTCATAGTGGAATGATGTGGCAACCTTGGTGTGCTAAACCCCCAAGCAGAAGGCTGTGATTACGACCATTTCATTCAGGTTACAGATTTGAAGCTTTTGCTGATTGAAACGGTCAACATAATCTTTCAGGGATTCTTCATTCCGCTGCTTGACGGCCACCAATTGGGTGTCTAGCTGTGATCAATCGAGCATCCCCACAAACTTGTTGATGAAAAGCTTGCTGAGCACCTTAAAATTATCAACCGTTTGGGATTTTAGTGCGTGGAACCACTGTGTGGCTGGACATTTGAGGGTACTGCGGAAGGCTAGGCAGAGCAGTTCGTCGGCGTTGGTAGCTAACACCATCTGAGCCTTGTAAGCTCGAACATGGTCGACCGGGCTCCCCGAACCGTCATAAGAATCAAGATGCGGTTGCTTGAACTTGTGAGGAACGGGGAATCCTGTGATCTAAATAGTAAAGGGTGACTCAGTTTCAGTGTTGGTGTAGTTGTGCCCCGGCCTATGACTCAACTTCTCAATCAATTTTTGTAGGTCGCTAATGCGGGCCTTAACGTCCTCCTGATCGGTCTTCCATTCTGTATCTAAGCGGTAGGTCAGGTTGGACGATAAAACTTCTTCTTCTAAGTGCGTTGTCCTTAAGGATGGGGGCACGGCTTTTACTCTGGGTAATCATGTGCCTAAGATCTCCACAGCTCCTGACCGGGCGTTCTTGGGTTGATTCCCGGGCCGTTTGCTCTTGCCCCTCCCTTTTGGCAGTGCGTCTATTATTGATTATCTCTCTGGCATCCCCCGCCTGGTGTGGGTTGACCTGGGCATGTTGCTGGGTTTGATCGGGGCCTCGGCTACTCTCATCATTCCCAAACCACCACAAAGTCAGAGGGGATACAAGTACAGTATGAGCACGCTGTCGAGTTCGTATAGGCATGCAATCGCGTGCATCTTTCCCGAGCTTATCCTCGGCTTGACGGAGTTTATCCTATCGGGCCAGCAACGCTTCGATTTGCTGCTGAGTTTGATGCTAACCCTCCAGGAGTTGCGCGAAAGCCGCACTGATCTGCTCAGAGGTCATGGATGCAGCCGGTTGTCCGGCCTGTGAATCCGCCTGACCTGTCGAAGCAATAGTCTGGTTACCCTTCTTTAGTGGCATATTGATCAATCACAGGTTTGTTTTTTAGAAAGCTTGTCACTTCCAACAGACGGCACCAAACTAATGATGTCAAAATTTGGTTAGAAGTGAGAAGAATTAAACAAGAGGGATTTGAGTGTGGTTTGGCCCCGATAATTAGGAGATCCTACGTCCACGCGTGTTTCAGAGCACTTGCACTAATAAATCACCAGCGGCCTTTGGTGAACTAACAAGGAGGGCAGTACTACCATAGACCGGTCGGGTATATACGTATGAATATTGTGTATTTCTATTCTGTAGTATAAGAAATGTGATCCCCCTTTAAAGGGGGCGAGTGGTCTCTTTTATAGGTACAAGGGTCCACTCGTACATGGTAGGTAAGTTGATATGGCAATACAATCAAATAGGGATTGATTAGCACCAATCATGGAAGTTCCCTAATGTAGTTAGGAATCTATCTAGGCTTCCTATTAGTCTTCTAGCTGAGATTAAAA
The DNA here is from genome assembly GCA_033977485.1 of Hydrangea macrophylla. Classification (NCBI taxonomy): domain Eukaryota; kingdom Viridiplantae; phylum Streptophyta; class Magnoliopsida; order Cornales; family Hydrangeaceae; genus Hydrangea; species Hydrangea macrophylla. The sequence continues at coordinate 1,039,270 of CM066990.1, read as the reverse complement.
ACTTCCTGGAACCTTCTGGAGTACCTCATGGGGTGAACCCGCATCGTGCACCCGACCTGTGGGTCAAACGCGGGCTGTCCGAGATTGACAACTCGGGATGGTTGCATGATGAGCGCAATTGTTGGATGACTTCGGCACTCCTTTCTGAGGTGGTGGAGGTTGACTTTGACTGGATATTTTTGTACATACCACTAAGTATGAAATTCATAGTAGCTTTGTGTTTCGGGTAAGAAACTACTTGCCACCACAAAAATGGAAACTACTCTATTGTCCAAATATATGTATAGAACAACCTGTCTTGGCCCAAGAGTGTGGTGGTGTGGTTTGTAGTTTACGGGTTCAAGTTAGATCCCTAAGACTTGTTGTTTTGTTTCACTCATACCAATCATATGACTGACCAAAGTGTGTTATGCATTCAGGGGCATTTCTATATGAAACGTTGTCAAATGTATTTGCAGGTCTAATATTTGTGAATTTTCTGTGGAGCTGTTGATGGCTTGGAGTTGCAGTTGTATAGAATTGTACTTTAGACTTAGTTGTATCTTATTTATTTTTGTTTCTGCCATTGTGGGCCATATTTGTATTATTGTAACCATCACTATCCATCACTTTGTCACGAAGAATTGAAGTATGTACCTTATCCGTTTCGTCATGAAGAACCGAAAGGATATTCAATAACCATCACTTCATCACGAAGAACCGAAGTATATACCATATCCATTTTATCCCAAAGAACCGAAAGGATATTCATTAACCATCACTTCGTCACAAAGAACCAAAGTATGTACCTTATCTGTTTTGTCACGAAAAACCAAAAGGATATTCAACTTTACAACCCAACAAACACACCCTTTTCTCACTATCCCGGCCTCCGCGGCCTGGTTTACCTATTTGATGCTTATCCTCAGCATAAGCTACTTCCAATAAAGCACAACTAATCCCTACGTACCCCCAACCATGCACGGGTTACTCGTTTTGGAGTGTAGTTCATTAAGGAATTCCGATTATACTTTTGAGGTTACGTTCATACGTCCGTCGCTCTGTTTTACGTCATAATATACTAACGAAATCGAATTAAACATTAACGTTCAGTTTACGGCCTCAAATATTCATTAAGGAAACTTTCCCAGAAAAACTCACAAAAACTGGTTCTTACTACAAATTAGTTTCTGGGATTAAGCCCCAGAAACTGGTTTCTCCTACAAATCGGTTTCTGGTGTCAATTTTTCAAATCCTTTGTTTCTTGCAATGTACAACACTTTAAGCTCAAGTACTATGCAATAATACTACTATAGATAGTACCATGCTCTCATTACTATACTTATAATTTATATAATTCCATTCATGCATCAAAGGTACAACTTATTAAAGCTCGTATCATGGAATCGAAGCATCATTTGAATGTTTAATACATAAAACACATGCATGAGTTCGTTACATCTATAAGACTATCATGTAGTCTCTCGGATTCATATAATGAGGTTTCATGTAGCTATAAATAAAGTACTAGCCATCTAGATTCATATTAGAGTCAAGGTACAACTATCACAGCTCTTTTCATAAGTTTTCAAGCATCATTACATGAATTTGATACATAAACCACATGCATGTGATGTTAATATGATCAAGTTATCCATGTATAGTTTCTAATAATCATATAGAAAGATTTCATGTTGGTAAGATTGAGGTACAACTAAACAAAGCATAGCAAAAACAACCAAAATAGAAACTGCTTCCGAGAAACTAGTTCTTACCCACAAACCGGTTCCTCAACTCAAACCCAGAAACCGGTTTCTCCCAAGAACTAGTTTCTCATGCCATTTAGCAGTTTTCTCACAGCACTGCTATACTACGGATTTAACTACCAAAATCAACTTGCATGGCATGGAAACCTCATAAAAACTTCCTTAAACACATACTAAACATAATTACATACTATATAGGTTCTAAAGTGAGTTAGTATACTCACTACATCTTGAAATTAAGCTTGGATGTTGGTTTGAGCTTGATGAAGCTTGAACTTAACTTAGATGGTGAAACCTTCTTCTTCTCCTCCTTCTTGACTTTTGGGATTCTCTTGAACTTCCAGGACTTATAAACACAGCTCCTAAGTCCCCATGGTTGTGTGGGTGTAAATGTATGGGTGTAAATGTATGGGTGTATATATGAAGTGAATACAAGGGAGAGAGGAAGGGAATGCTTGGTTTCTTCTTGTTTCTCTTCTATCTCTCTATAGGATTATAACTCCTAGCTCTCTCTCTAACTTATGTGCAGATTATAATAGTCCAAGAGAGAGTAAAGCATGCATGTGTATGTTTATATAAGGGTTAGCATAGGCTAGGTGTCATGTTGCATGGGTACATGCTAGGCCATGTGTCCAATAAGTTGACATGTGTCATGGGAGAGGGTGACAAGTGTATGGTGATGCATGGGGCTGCCATGTGGGGCCCACCTCAGACTTTGTGCCACTTCCTTGATTTGCATGCATAAGTTCCTTGATATACGTGTCAGTCTTGATTTATGTACAAACGAGTAATGTTCTGAATGTCCGGGTTCAGGTCTGGGTTTAGGACTAAGGTAAGTCTTATTACGGTCGAGTCGGTGTGGTGACTATAGTCTAATTAGTAATCTTATAACACATCAATACTGTCACACAATTAATAATATAATAATCGGTCAAATATAGAAATTCAAAAAACTAATATTATTAACGAAGAAAAAATTACAGGTATTACATCTTCTACCACCTATTACAGGTTTCGTCCTCAAAATCAGAACTATCTAGGCACTAAACAAAAAAGGAAATTTCTCTCGCATTTTTTATTTTAGCTCCCAAGAGACTTCTCCTTCTTCATGGTGTTTCCACTGAACCTTTACAGCGAAATCTCTTTATTTCTCAGCTTATTGATTTCACGATCCAGAATTCTTACAGGTCCTTCAACGAATGTACCATTATTGTTTACTTCGATATCTTTGAAATCGATCTCGTGTGCCGGGTGACACGACTAAATAGTTGTGCGCTCTTGTGCAACACCCAAGTGTAGGTGATCGTGCAAGTAATATAGTATTGGAAGTGCAGGTCGATCTCACAGGGAAGGAATAGGAAGAAAATCTACTAAGTTATAACCGAAAGAAATAGAAAAGATGAATGTAGGAAAGAAGGTTCTAACGAATCCTAATTAATTACATTAAACTAAATAATAAACTAAAGCTTATAGAAACATAACTAATGAAACAAATAATTTAAAGGTGTTGAAAATACGAGAATCCACATTGATCCTAACCATCTACCATGCATACTCACTAATGTTCTATGGAGTTCATTCCTCTTCAGTATTCCATATTTTTCTAAAGATAAAGAATCAGTATCCCTTTCATGACCGGGACTACATCATCACAAGTGATTTGAAATACTTGGAAGACGGTTTAAAACAATGGTAATTACTTGCACTCTAAATGGTGTTAGCATTCAAAATGGTTTTCAAAAGTCATTGAAGAAAATAGCCTTAAGGCTTTAAGTTCTAAAAACTATTGTGACAAACTGAGCTTATTGGGACAATTTGATGACAGATTTCTAAAATAGAAAGTCATGGATTACTTAAAAGAATCATCTCAAGATTTAACATGTTCGATCGATCGAAGCGCTCTCGATCGATCGGACAGCATCATCCTTCAATCGATCGAAATTCCTTCGATCGCTTAACTATGGCTCTGGTTCGATCGATCGAAATACCTTCGATCGATCGAGCCCAAGGTTTCTAAAGATTGCATGGCAGAGGCTAAGAATTAATATTTCATCACATATTTCCAACGTCTAAACTACGAAAACATGAATAAACCAATATAGAAATAGTAACCTAGAGTAATCATTAACATCTAAAGCAATAAACAATGAAACAAAGAAAAGGAGAAGAAAAACCTGGAAACAATCAGATTATAACTTATAATAAACTTGAATCTTCAATAATCTTGAGAATAACAATGGAAAAGAGGAAGAAAAACAAGAATCTAACCTAATCTACTCCTAATCTAACCCTAAAACTACCCTAAACTGCTGTTTTTCGCATTCTGGAGCGTCCCCCCTTCGTCTGGCATCAAAACGACTTATATATAAGGTTCCTGTAGAGTTTACGCAACTTTTGGGTGAATATGAAGTTTGATCGATCGAGCTTAGTTCGATCGATCGAAGGTTCGATCGATTGAACTCTCTTCAATCGATTGAACTCTCTGATTTTGACAACTCTGCGTACTGATGGGAGAATGGCCATAACTTTTCAGTCGGACCTCGGATTGACCTTCCGTTTGTGGCCACGTGACCGTAACTCAAAGATCTACATTTTATATCTCTGGGAACATATTCCAAATCTGAAGTCTTCATTGTCAAAATTGGCGTTTTCTCAGCTTCTTCTGTTGTTCTCTTCACCAGAATCACCTTTTATGCAACAATTGTTTTCCATGACCTATAAAATAGTGTAAAAACACATTTTTGAGTCTCAACATCATAGAAAACACTTAATCGTTGATATACATCTAAATCTAGGGACTTGGGGATAAAAGTATGCATAAACGACAATTAAATACGCTATGAATATGCACTTTTCACCTCGAATCACACCCCCCAACTAGCTCGTTGCTAGTCCCTAGCAATGAAGCGAACTACAGCAATGTTTATTTAAACTCTAGAAATTGAAAACAAAAGAAAGTAAAAAATCTTAACTCACTTTCGCAGGAATCGCGATTGCATTTAGCGTATGCAACAAGCCTTTAAACCCCTAGGTTTCCCCTAGTGGACGAGTGTTGTCTCGTGAGGGTTTGCAGTGAATCTACCCACAAAATTTATGTTATTGGTAATGGTTCTAGTTTAAATGTTTTAAAGAAATTTTTCCTCTCACATTTAGCAATGTGGTTAAGCTCAACAATATTATGAAAACTCTCTAGTATGCCATAGCCATGCAACACACACATTACAGTTAATCTACTATCAAAGTCATTAGAATATTCCATCCCTGTTAATCTTCAAGTGTGTGTGTGAATGGACAACCCAAAATACAAAACTTTAATTTCAAAGCTCGCATAACCTAAGATTCTATCAAGACGTTCATTTTGACTCAACTCTTACCGGGATTACACTCTCAAGATGAAATCACTCCGAATTTGGTGTAATAATTATCGCTCATGATATGGAATCTATAAAGAGTAAATGTGAATGGAATCTAATGCTTCTCATATCTAAATAGAAAAACGGACATTTTAGTGCACAAAGTCTCATGAATGGATACTTTTCACTAGAAAAGCGAAATACCGTGGAGAACCCTCTCATTACCTTAACTTCAAATCTAATTTACTTAAAATCATCAGGACTTCGAAAAAAAAAGTGTTAGGTGAAAGAAGAAAGAGGCTCGTGATATTCAATTAGGACAAAGGATGTGATTGGAATGTCTACTACAACTTTTCAAACTTCCCCACATCTCCAATCTCTCTCTTGTCTTGTCTTCTTTTTTTCTTTTTCTTTTTTCCACACTCTTCTTTTTATTATTTTTTTTTTCTTTTCATGCTTTTTTTTTCTTTTTTCTTTTTGCCAACTTTCCCTTATTCACACTTACAAATTTCTTGTCAATGCAACATATCCCAATCACTCCTAAATAAAGAACTGAGGCTAGAACTCTAATTTTGAGTTAGGTATTGACTTTAGGATTGTGTAGACAAGGAAAATATGATAATGCTCAAAAGGTAAAATAAAGGAATATCATAGAGGTAGGCCATGGCTTTATTATGCGTGTATGGTGAAAAGATGGCCTAAATCATCTTCTAAGTTCATAAGATTATTCATTTCAGTAAATTCAAGAGCTCTAAATTTGGTAAATCCTGAACGTTCTCTTCTAATAATCAGTCAAAATGAAAAAGAAAAATGAGACTTACAACGAATGAATACGCTTTTCAAAAAGTAAGAGTAATTTTATAAAACCCTCAAAAACAAAAGAATGGCTCAAAAGCTCACTTGGGTTATTAGTCTCCACTACAGTCTCTCAAGATACCTAAGCTATGCTTACTAATCCATTTTAGCTAAGTACAAGGTTGTCATAATGTGCTCAAAGTTGTTTGAAGATTAAAAAGCATAAAATATACTATAACTAAGATAGTAAACAAACTATCATTGTGTATCACATACTAATAACATACAGAAAATAACACTAATGCATCATAACTAACTACATTAACTAAGAGAGAAATACAAGAACCATTTTATTATCTTTAAAAAAATTAAAAAAAATTTAAAAAATTTTGACAATTTTAATTTACTGAGTCATGTTGCTAAGCAGGTATATTGACATTAAATCATAAAAATAAAGAAACGAGGCATACAATGACTCACTCCCCCCAACTAAAACTAAACATTGTCCTCAATGTTCTAAACTAAGTACATGGATATATGTAAAGTAAAGCGAGAGAAGGAAGGATGTTACCTCGAGGCATTAATATCCAATTTTTTTTTATTTCTTTTTTTTCTTTGTTAAGTTACCTGCAAAATCATTAGTAGCAACAAGGAAAAATAGAGAATATACTACAACTACTCAGTAGCTAAATTCGGTTAATCAAAATTTTTATCATAAAGTAATAACCGAAATTTTTGAGGATCTTCCCAATAAAATAATATAATAGTGAAAAGAATGTAGGGATCCTCATAAAATTGCAACTCCCCCCCAACTAATATCAGGCTCGAGGTCAGAGGAGATGATGCAAAACCAATGGCTTCCAAAGTTATTGGGCATAGTTATAAGAGGAATACCACACTTTTTAGGAATTATACTCAAGGAAAGATCTTTGGTGTTGGTATTTTCTATAACAGCCTCTATTTTTTTATTATCAAAAACAGGTGGAGGCCATGGTTCAATAAAAGGAGCAGGGTCTAAGTAATGATCTAATGAAGCTTTACTACCCTCCTCTTGTTCTAAAACAGAATCTATGGAGATGTGATCATAGGAATTTAATTTATGTTCTATGCACATGGTTTTGGACTGGACTTGGATGAAGCTATCTATTTGGGCCTCAATATCATTATTACTCAAGAAGGTCAAGCAGTCTAGAAGATTACTAGCTTCTTGTTGAAGTTTAAGATCATCTAATGTGGGTCCAATATTTTCCAAGTCTTCTCTCAAAGAATTTTGAAATGTAAAATTTGGCGAATTACATGTGCTAGAATCCTTATCATCCTCTTCTACAACACATTCTATTTGGTCAATATTAGGGTACACATGATTTTCAAACTCGGGATGAGAGCATTGATTGATAGAGAGGATAGGTGATGGGAAACTTGGTGACACCACCTCTTCGGCCAAAAAAGGTGAGGGTTCATGAATACTAGATGAATCTAAATCAAATTTAGAAATTTCAATAACGTCCTCCCTAGGGTCACTATCAAAGGTAGGGGTAGAGTCAATAGGGGACTCATCCTTTCCCAATTGCGTGCAGTCACCTAAACTCTCATTATATGTAAAAATCTCATTCTCATCCGTGTAACTCTCCTCACTATATATATCATCTATTGAGGTGCTTTGAATAAAGAGATTGTGCAATTTTATCAAGGCAGGGAAAGAGTTGATGTATGGGGTTGTATATTGAGGAGAAGATGGATCTACAACTTCATGCTTAATGGTTTGGTTTAGGAGTTCGTGTTGGGTTATCACTTTTTTGAATGAGTTGTTAACCTCATTTGGTATAAACCCATCATAGTCCTCTAATTCCATTCCATTGTTAGTGTCTTGAAATTTAGGTTGTAGTGTTGAAGGATTGGTATAGTCTTCTAAAGGTTGGCTAGCATATGCTTGTTGATATCTACTTTCTAATTTATCGAGTGCACTGTCTAGCCTTTTCATTTCACTAAGCAGCAATTTAATCATACCATTATCCTCAACTTGGTTATTCTCCTCATTATTACCATATGAAGTTTCACCCCATTGTTGTTGGTAATAGTCCCCTTCCCATTGTGTTTGTGCGCAAGACTCCCTAGAAGGAAAATCTTGGTGCGTTCGGTAATCGTGGGAACTATTATTATATCCTACATTATTATTTTGATTATATCCCCATTGCGACTGATAGAACTCTCCATGTGGAGGTTCTTGATATGTTTGATCATACAGGGGACTACCACTATCATTTCCCCATTGTGGTGGTTGGTAGCACTCAGTTTGATAATGCGCGTCATATGCAGGTGCTTGCCAACTTGGGAGATAGTTTTTATTACCTAACGCGTACCTATTCATGGTGTTTGTGTTGTATGGAGGATAATATGGATAAGACATTTTTACTCAAAATTATTAAACAATTGAAATTTTATTTATTTTTATGTTTATCTTTTGAGAGAAAAAGTCCAACAGTTTTTCTTTGTATTTTTTGTTTTTTTTTTTTAAGAAAAAGAAAAAAAATGGAAATAACTTAGTAAAATCCAAACCTAGTTGCCTTCCCCGGCAACGGCGCCAAAAACTTGACACGACTAAATAGTTGTGCGCTCTTGTGCAACACCCAAGTGTAGGTGATCGTGCAAGTAATATAGTACTGGAAGTCCAGGTTGATCCCACAGGGAAGGAATAGGAAGAAAATTTACTAAGTTATAACCTAAAGAAATAGAAAAGATGAATGTAGGAGAGAAGGTTCTAACGAATCCTAATTAATTACATTAAACTAAATAATAAACTAAAGCTTATAGAAACATAACTAATGAAACAAATAATTTAAAGGTGTTGGAAATACGAGAATCCACATTGATCCTAACCATCTACCATGCATACTCACTAACGTTCTATAGAGTTCATTCCTCTTAAGTATTCCGTATTTTTCTAAAGATAATGAATCAGTATCCCTTTCATGACTGGGACTACATCATAACAAGTGATTTAAAATACTTGGAAGACGGTTTAAAACAATGGTAATTACTTGCACTCTAAATGGTGTTAGCATTCAAAGTGGTTTTCAAAAGTCATTGAAGAAAATAGCCTTAAGGCTTTAAGTTCTAAAAACTGTTGTGACAAACTGAGTTATTGGGACAATTTGATGACAGATTTCTAAAATATAAAGTCATGGATTACTTAAAAGAATCATCTCAAGATTTAACAAATCGATCGAAGCGCTCTCGATCGATCGGACAGCATCATCCTTCAATCGATCGAAATTCCTTCGATCGCTTGACTATGGTTCTGGTTCGATCGATCGAAATACCTTCTATCGATCGAGCCCAAGGTTTCTAAAGATTGCATGGTAGAGGCTAAGAGTCAATATTTCATCACATATTTCCAACGTCTAAACTACGAAAACATGAATAAACCAATACAGAAATAGTAACCTAGAGTAATCATTAACATCTAAAGCAATAAATAATGAAACAAAGAAAAGGAGAAGAAAAACCTGGAAACAATCAGATTAAAACTTATAATAAACTTGAATCTTCAATAATCTTGAGAACAACAATGGAAAAGAGGAAGAAAAACAAGAATCTAACCTAATCTACTCCTAATCTAACCCTAAAACTACCCTAAACTGCTGTTTTTCGCATTCTGGAGCGTCCCCCCTTCGTCTGGCGTCAAAACGACTTATATATAGGGTTCCTGCAGAGTTTACACAACTTTTGGGTGAATATGAAGTTCGATCGATCGAGCTTAGTTCGATCGATCGAAGGTTCGATCGATTGAACTCTCTTCAATCGATTGAACTCTCTGATTTTGACAACTCTGCGCACCGATGGGAGAATGGCCATAACTTTTCACTCAGACCTTGTATTGACCTCCCATTTGTGGCCACGCGACCGTAATTCAAAGATCTACATTTCATATCTCTGGGAAAATATTCCAAATCTGAAGTCTTCATTGTCAAAATTGGCGTTTTCTCAGCTGCTTCTATTGTTCTCTTCACCAGAATCACCTTTTATGCAACGATTATTTTCCATGACCTATAAAATAGTGTAAAAACACATGTTTGAGTGTCAACATCATAGAAAACACTTAATCATTGATATGCATCTAAATCTAGGGACTTGAGGATAAAAGTATGCATAAAAGACCATTAAATACGCTATGAATATGCACTTTTCACCTCGAATCACCGAGTTGTGAAGACATTTTCTCAGCATGCTCACATGGAAGACATTATGAACTCCTGACATCTTTGGTAGTAGTGCCAATCTGTAGGCAACTTTTCCTATGCATTCTAGAATTTCAAATGGTCCAATGTAGGACGGTGATAGCTTTCCCCTCTTCTGTCCAAACCTTATAATGCCTCAAACTGGGAAAACTTTCAAATACACATGATCTCTAACTTCAAGTCTAGGTCTCGGCGCCGTTTGTCTATGTAGCTCTTGTATCTGCTTTGCGCTGCCTTCATCCTTTCCTTTACCATATTGATTCCTTTATTGGTTTCCTAAACTAAATCTGGTCCCAACAATTTTCCATCCCCAACTTTAGCCCAACACAGAGGTGAACTGCACAGTCTTCCGTATAGTGCTTCAAACGGTGCCATCCTTATGCTTGAATGAAATTTGTTGTTGTAAGCGAACTCAATTAATGGTAGGTGAGTTTCCCACGAACTTTCAAAATCGATCACACATGCTCGAACATGTCCTCCATTACTTGATTCATCCTTTCTGTTTATCCGTCAGTTTATGGATGAAAAGCAGATTAACTTCAGAGATGTTCGCATTGCTTTTTGAAGACTCTCCAAAAATCTAGCGGTGAATCTCGAATCTTGGTTTGATACTATTGATATCGGTACTCCATGCAATCGTACAACCTATTGCAGGTATAGTCGACTCATCTTCTCGACAGGATAGGTCATGTTATAGGCAATGGTTCTACTGAGATCTTGGCAATCCCACTATAAAATCCGTGGTGATATGCTCCCATTTCCATTCTGGGACTGATAGAGGTTGTATTAATCCCGGAGGTCGTTGGTGTTCCGCCTTGACTTGCTGGCAAGTAGGGCATTTGGATACGTATTCTGCGACTTCTATCTTCATACCTTCCCACCAAAAGTTCTTTTTTAAGTCTTTGTAGATCTTGGTTCCACCGGGGTGTATGGTCATTCTTGACTTATGTTCTTCATCCAGAATATCTTTCCTCAATCTATCTGTGTCGAGTACACATAACATGTCCTTACATCTAAATCCCCCATCTGTTCCAATATTTCATTCCGCCAGATTGTTTGCTTTCGCCTTCTCGAACCATTTCCTCAATCCTTCATCCTTCTTTTGAGCTTCGAGTATGTGATGAATGAGGGTCGGCTACACCACAAGACATCCAAAAGGTCGTCCATTACCTGGTCTTGCAATCTGAAGGTCAAATTCCATCAAAGCTTCTAAGACTTTCCATTCCCTGATTAAAAGTGAGGCAATTAACCTTCGGGGTTTCTAGCTTAGAGCATCTACGACTACATTTGCCTTACCGGGATGGTATTGTAAATTAAAGTCGTAGTCCTTAAGTAGCTCCATCCAGCGTTGTTGTCTCATGTTTAGTTCCTTTTGAGAGAACAGGTATTTCAAGCTTTTGTGGTCTGAGAACAGGTCGAACTTCTCTCCATAGAGGTAGTGCCTCCAAATCTTAAGTGCAAAGAAAATTACAGCCAATTCCAGGTCGTGTGTAGGGTAGTTCAGCTCATGTGGCTTTAATTGTCTGGATCTATAAGCGATCACCTGACCATTCTGCATAAATGCACATCTTAGTACACTATAAATAGTGTACTGTTTACCACTCTTGGGTATCGCTAGCACTGGTGCTGAGGTCAACCTCTCCTTTAGTTCCTAAAAGGTGCATTTGTGCTTGTCCTTCCACTCAAACTTCGAATCCTTCTTTATTAATCCGGTTAAAGGAGATGCAATCCTTAAAAAACCTTCCACGAATCTCTGGTAGTATTTAGCCAATCCGACAAAACTTCGTACTTCTGATGCGTTGGTTGGTCTATTCCAATTAGAAACTGCGTTCGTCTTGGTTGAGTCTACCGAAATCCCATTTTGTAAAACTATATGTCCCAAGAATTTAACTTCTTTCAGCCAAAATTCACACTTACTAAACTTGGAATAGAGACGATTCTCTCTGAGTGTCTGGAGTGCAATCTGTACATCTTTCTTGTGTTCTTAGTCACTCTTCGAATAAATAAGGATGTCGTCGATAAACACGATGATGAATTGACCCTTCTGATGAATTAATCCAAGAAGGGTCTGAACACCCGATTCATCAAATTCATGAATACTGTCGGGGCATTAGTTAAACCAAAAGGCATAACTAAGAATTCATAGTGCCCATATCTTGTTCTGAAAGCCATTTTTTGGTATTTCTGCCGGTCTAACAAGTAACTGGTGGTAACCAGATTGTAAATCAATCTTTGAAAAGGTTGTCCCTCCATAAAGTTGGTCGAATAAGTCATCTATCCTGGGAAGGGGATACTTGTTCTTGATGGTGACCTTATTCTCTCTGTAGTCGATACAGAGTCAAAGATTTCCATCCTTCGTTTTAACAAACAAAATCAGGGCTCTCCAAGGTGACATGCTTGGTCTAATAAATCCAAGATCTTCTAACTCTTGTACTTGCTTCTTTAGTTCCAGCATTTCCATTGGGGCCATACGATAAGGAGCTTGGATATCGGCGTCATTTCGGGTACTAATTTAATACAAAAGTCGATCTGGCGCTTAGGTGGTAATCCGAAAATGTTTTGAAAAACATCTTCATAGTCTCGAACTATCAGAATCTGAGCGATCATCAATTCTGAACTTGTAGTTTCCATAGTGGCTAAGCAGCTGGTAAGAAAGGCGCCACTAGTGGGGTTGCATTGAAAACTGAAGGGTGTACTTACAGGTATAGAAAATGTAATTGACCTACTAGCACAATCTAACTTCGCATGATACTTAGCAAGCCAGTCAAATCCTAAGATTACATCGAATTCCTTTATTGACAAAACAATTAAGTCAACGGGTAGGTTCCTATCCTCCAATATCAAAGTGCAGTCCTTGTACGCCTTTCCTAGCTTTATGGTCACTCCCAAAGGTGATATCGCGTTCAGAGCTACCTCAAGTGTTTGGGGTCCTAAACCCAATCGTCATATAATTTCAAAGGCAATAAATGATTTCATAGCGCCAGTATCAAAAAGTACTTTAACTCGGCTAGCATATAATAAGAGTGTACCTTCCAAGTTTTGCTATTCCTTTTCATCATAGCCAGCCACCTCGGGTATGATAGCGCTAAGTCGAGCCTTACTAGCTTGATCTTGAGTAGTAGGCCCATGATAGTTTCCTTTTAGTGCCTTGCATTCTCTACTCATGTGTCCCCTCTTGTCACAATCGTAACAGACAACATTCATTCGATAGTTGTCCCTGGGGGCTGTGCAATCTCGAGCCATGTGCCCGGGGATCCCACATTTGAAGCATCCGTCCTTGTTGTTCCTATTAACAGTGGTTGGTACTGGTGGTGCAGGAGGTACTGTGTTCTTGTCCCAGGGAAAGGTGGGTCCTGGTTTATTGTCACTATTCCATGGACGCTTGTTTCCATGGAAACAAGTCGAAGGTCTTCCTCGTGGTCCATACCTTGGCAGGGGTGGTCGATATACCGTTTCCTTCAGGCCTTGACAACCATCTCTTTCCAATCCTGCCGCAACCTGACCAGCACCTCGAAAGTTTGATTCAAGTGTCCTAATGTTAAATGCCAGAGGTGCGGATTGAGTCCTCGGTGAAACTTCTTGATCTTCTTTTGAAGATTCTCAACCATGTGAGGGGCAAAGCGGGATAGGCATTCGAATTATGTTGTGTAATCTCTCACACTCCTATTTCCTTGAGTCAATTCGATGAATTCCTTCTCTTTCTGGTCATTTTCATCATCGGGGAAATACTTCTCTAAAACCTTCTCCCAAAAGGTAGTCCATGTCATCCTCCTTGAAGCTTATACTCCAATAGTTGTTTTCTCGGCTTCCCACCAATTGGCTGTCGCAGAAGTGAGTTGGAAAGTAGTGAGACAGCACTTCTCTATCTCGGAGCATTCAATTGATTTGAAGATACGATCTATATCCCTTAGCCATTGCTCTGCTCACCAGGATTCACCAGTGCCGTCTAACCTATCAGAGCGCAGAGCTCTGAATCCTTCCACTAGTCTGTCGCGTGTCTAGGGTGATGGTCTTTGGCAATTGTCATTGTTGTTGTTACCATTTTCGTTGCCGTGGTTGTTGCCTATATGGTCCAAACACTGCAGAAATATGCCAAAGATTCCAGTAGGATCGATTCCTTCCGGAATGGGATCTGGTGGTCCATTACGATTTCTTCTTGGTCTTCCCGCCATTGTGCTTGTGTGCTTATGTACCTACATGAATATATATTGGTTATTCGCAAATCCTAACCATGGTTACAAGATATATAAACAACTGGATTAATAGACAGCAATTCTATTATAAATACATAACACATCAAGTATTCACACCATCATATAAAGGAAACTAATCTTCATTAATAACTTCAAATATTTACATAGTACAGTATAGTTGCAAAAACATTTACATAGGAAAGCGCACACGCTGAATATACATAGTAGGGTAACTAGTACCAAAAAGATACATATAGAGAAGGCGTACACATCTACTGACACGTATTACATGCCTGAGTACAACTATATATACAAAAGATAGGCTACTAGCCCTATTACAAGTAGAGCTCTAGATCATGGGGATCCTATCCTAAAAGTCCTCCACATTAGACTCATAAGGGGAGGCATCATCTAGAATCGGAATCTCCTCGGGTGGAACCCAGTCCAAATATGGGTCGAACTCGTCAATCATCTCATCGTTCTCGTTTTCCTTTAGGTCATCCTCAAACTCTGGTCCTCCATCATCCATAACAACCATCGCTATGTCCTCGTCAGCATCCTCTGTTGGATCCTCAACGTCATCAGCCTCTATCGATTCCTCCTCCTCCTCCTCCTCAACTATGTCTCCCTCGAGTGGCTCCTCACCCACATCCTAAGCTCGGTCAACATCTGCGGCTAGATCAACATCCTCTGCCGGATCCTCTCCATCATCAGCCTCCTCCATGACCATCTCTGGATCGTCATTGTCCTTATCAGACTCATCCTCACTATCAGACCCCATGACTAGCTCTACAGTAATAGGTACCATCAACTATGGGCTCCTCTGATAGGGGTGGTGGTGGTGGTATAATGGGAGGTGGTCCTATGGGCAATGGTGGTGGTGTCAACTCCACTGAAAAAGTAATGCCTCTAAAGGTATGGCGATCATGAGTCATACTGACTGCCTCCTAACGAACGAGCCTAAGTGTGCTCTCTCTATAGTGTGCCTCCATCCATAAGATCGGTGGGTCTTGAATCCCCAATACATGTATGTCCTGCCACATATTATCCTCCATATGCTGCAGGGCACTCTCTCGGATCCTCTGGTGATACAATACTGGGTCTGCAGGCTCTATGTGTTCTGGGTATATCCAATGTCCTCCAAATCCATCCTGGACGTAAAAAGGTTCTATACTAACCTGTCCAATATAAAACTATCATAAGGTTAGTATCTTCAGATTTGGGAAAGTTCTAATGGCTTATAACTTAAAGGGCATAGGATAATCGATGTATGCGTCTTAACCTAAAGCTCTGATTCCACAAATCCTTGTCACGCCCTGGCGTAGCCAAAATAGGGAAAAATTTAAAATTTCCATCTTGGACCCTGAGGCACGTGGTTGGTTGCAGTACCGAATTGTCCAAGGCCAATGATAATAAATAAACGATATAACAAAAGGATAAAACCAACGTCTACTTACTAGAACATATTACAATAACAAGACAAAGTACTTAGCTGGTTAATATATCATTATAAATACATCAGAGTCTTATGGCTCCCAGCCTTACAAACTATTACAAAAATATAAGCTAAGTTTTCTGGTTACAATCAAAAACATTTACAAAAGATAAATGCTAGTCTTCTCTTTAACTAGCATAACCATAGTCATCTTCAGTGTAATCTTCCTCCACATTTCCTTCTTGTGTAGCTTCATAACATGGGTACTCATCACCTGGATAAGTTAGAACGCCACCAGCTTATGAAATTCGAGTGAGAAAACTAAATCAAGTGGAACATATATATCCACACACAACAAGAATACGTTTACTACTTTTAATACGTCTTGTAGGATCTTCGTGTTCTCGCCATCAAATTATGACTACCAACTTGCCCGACTACGTATTCGAAAGGAATACAAACAACCAAGTTGACTCGTCTCGACATTCTTAATGCCACTACCATCCATTACTAACATCCGACATCATTTACTAATCTAAAATATCTCTCATTAACCACCTTGTCATGAAGAATCGAAGTGTTGAGGAGTTCAAGAACATCCATTTCATCACGAAGAACCGAAAGGAGTCTTAACTCTATGAACCATCACTTCATCACAAAGAACCGAAGTATGTACCATATCCATTTTATCACGAAGAACCGAAAGGATACTCAATCTCATAGCCATCACTTCGTCACGAAGAACCGAAGTATGTACCTTATCCATTTTGTCACGAAGAACCGAAATGATATTCAATAACCATCACTTCGTCACTACGAACCAAATTATGTACCTTATCTGTTTCATCACAAAGAATCGAAAGGATATTCAATAACCATCACTTCATCACGAAGAACTAAAGTATTCACCATATTTGTTATGTCACGAAGAACTGAAACGATATTCAATAACCATCACTTCGTCATGAAGAACTGAAGCATGTACTTTATCCATTTTGTTACGAAGAATCAAAAGGATATTCAATAACCATCACTTCGTCACAAAGAACCAAAGTATGTACCTTATCCATTTCGTCACGAAGAATCGAAAGGATATTCAATAACCATCACTTCGTCACGAAGAACTGAAGTATGTACCTTATCCATTTCGTCACGAAGAACCAAAAGAAAATTTAACTTTACAACCCAACAAACACACCCTTTTCTCACTATCCCGGCCTCCGTAGCCTGGTTTACCTATTTGATGCTTATCCTCAGCATAAGCTACTTTTGATAAAGCACAACCGATCCTTACGTACCCCCGACTACGCATGTTTCACTCATTTTAGAGTGTAGTTCACTAATGACTTCCAATTATACTTTTGAGGTTATGTTTATACATCTATCGTCATATTTTATGTCATAATATACTTACAAAATCAGAATAAACGTTAACGTTCAGTTTACGGCCTCGAATATTCATTAAGGAAACTTTCCCAGAAAAACTCCCAGAAATTGGTTCTTCCTACTAATCGATTTATGGTGTCAATTTTTCAAATCCTTTGTTTCTTGCATTGTACAACACTTTAAGCTCAAGTACTATGCAATAATACTACTATGGATAGTACCATGCTCTCATAGTTATACTTATAATTCATATAATTCCATTCATGCATCGAAGGTACAATTTACTAAAGCTCGTATCATGGATTCGAAGAATCATTTAAATGTTTAATACGTAAAACACATGAATGAGTTCGCTGACACATCTATAAGACTATCATGCAGTCTCTCGGATTCATATAATGAGGTTTCATGTAGCTATAAGTAAAGTACTAGCCATCTAGAGTTATATTAGAGTCAAGGTACAACTATCAAAGCTCTTTTCATAAGTTTTCAAGCATCATTACATGAATTTGATACATAAACCACATGCATGCGATGTTAGTATGATCAAGTTATCCATATACAGTTTCTAATAATCCTATAGCAAGATTTTATGTTGACAAGATTGAGGTACAACCAAACAAAGCATAGAAAACAACCAAAATAGAAACTGCTTCCCAGAAACTGATTCTTAACCACAAACCGGTTCCTCAACTCAAACCCAGAACCGGTTTCTCCCAGGAGCTGCTTTCTCATGCCATTTAGCAATTTTTTTCACAACACTGCTATACTACGGATTTCACTACCAAAATCAACTTACATGACATGGAAACCTCATAAAAACTTCCTCAAACACATACTAAACATAATTACATACTATATAGGTTCTAAAGCGAGTTAAAATACTCACTAAAGCTAGTTTGAGCTTGATGAAGCTTGAACTTAAGCTTAGATGGTAAAACCTTCTTCTTTTCCTCCTTCTTGACTTCTAGGATTCTCCTGAACTTCCAGGACTTATAAACATAGCTCCTAAGTCCCCATGGTTGTGTGGGTGTAAATGTATGGGTGTATATATGAAGTGAATATAAGGGAGAGAGGAAGGGAATGCTTGGTTTCTTCTTATTTCTCTTCTATCTCTCCATAGGATTATAACTCCCAGCTCTCTCTCTCTCTCTTTAACTTATGTGCAGATTATGAGAGTCCAAGAGAGAGTAAAGCATACATGTGTATATTTATATAAGGGTTGGTGTGGACACACGGGACTCCACCACCTGTTTGTTTTTGTTTGAAATTCAATTTTGAAAAGAGAGAGAGAAAAGGTCTGTTGAAAACAGATACAGAGTCGCCACTTGGTCTTTAAGGAACCAAGAAACCTAATTTTGACTCACCCAAATGGATAAAGGGCACCGGCCCTTCATAACCAAAGAACTTGGCTCGGGGTTTTGGTACGAGAGAGGAAGGAGCCTTTGTCGCGACTAAAACACCCTCAACTCGCCCTGTCTCTCGAAAAGGGGATTGATTATGATGGTGTCGACCGAACCGATGCAGTTGCCTAGTGGGAATCAGGTCAAATGTAGTTCAAGGCAAGGTCTTGAAAGAAAGTTGGGTTATTTTTAGGTAGGTGGGATGACCGAACCGATGCGGTTGCCTACGTATCCCCGAGTGGGAATCAGGTCGAGCGTAGTTCGGGGCAAGGTCTTAAAAAAAAGTTGGGTTATTTTTAGGTAGGTTGGATGACTGAACCGATGCGGTTGCCTACGTATCCCCGAGTGGGAATCAGGTCGAGCGTAGTTCTGGGCAAGGTCTTTTTGGAAAGGTTGAGGTATGAGGGTTTTTCAAACCAATCGTCAAAGAAATTCAAACTTAGGTTACTTATGGTAGCCTTGAAGAGGAGGATTCAGTTTCCATCTCCCTTTCTTTTCTTTTCTTTTCTTATTCTTTTTCTTTTCTTTTTCTTTTTCTTTTTCTTCTTCTTTTTCTTTCGAGGATTGATCCTTTTCACTTTCGCCTAGCCAGTCAATTTTTCTTTTCACATAGTTGATTCATGTGAGATCTTCCGATCATAATCTCGAAAGCGATAACTAGACTTGTATGGTGTACTAATGTCCCTCTACCATCAGCATTCGTAATCATATCCAGGTAGTCGGATAACTGGTTACTGTCAACCTGAATCATGATTACTTCATATATTCCTTAAGTCCCATTCACCACCCATGATTACCAAACATGTTGATAATTACTTATCAACAAGACTGCAGTTCTCAGTAATCAACTTGTTGACATTCTCAAGGGAATGCTTACTCTGAATTAGAGGGTAGATTCTATCTTGACAATAAATGTTCATAACCCTATGAACATGACATACCCAAGATACCCAAGTGTTGATCTTCTATAGACCTCACTGATTGGTAAGTCAAAGCGGCCATATCCATAGTTTGTGTTCATAATCGTCTCAAGATTAAGAACATGTACCTTATACAAGTTATGAGTTCCTATCGACTGATTGATAGTCTTGAGTGTCAATAGGAAAGCCCAGGTCCGTCAATGCACTATAAGCACTAGCATATTAACTAAGAGTTATACTCTAGTGATTGAGATTAATCACTCCATCCAATGGTAGTTAATCTTGCTACAGTGTAAAGCTAATGAGATATCCAGTCTCACCATCCACTGTGATAAGTTCTAAGTAACAAAGAATAGTAATTCGTATCTCACTTGTACGTATCTCATACAGACACTAATTTCTCACTATGATACTTAAGGATAACAATCATCTCATGAAAGAAACATACATAACTAAATATAAATCCAATATCCATATATTAAAATATCAATGTCTCATATATAAAGTAATGGTTTGAGGGCACAAACCCAACAATATATTTGTAGGTGTACCATGGAGGGTGACCAAGTGGTGAAGCTAGGAAATTGAATAATGAATTGTTCATAAAATAAGAGTGTCGTAAATAAATTCCTGAAGAGTTAACCATTCAAATAAATTACTTCTTTGATTGCTTCTAGTTAACTTCAATTGTTTTTAACATGTAGCTTAGGACTAAGATTTCCATTCTGGTTATAATTTAATAAAAAGGTGTTCCGCACATCTTCATGGTATTTTTGTGGTTACTAACTTTTGTATTAAAAGATGGTGGGCCCACTAAATTTTTATAGATATGGCTCACCATAAGTAGATTGGTAAGTATGAAATTCATAGTAGCTTTGGGTTTCGGGCAAGAAACAACTTGCCACCACATAAATGGAAACTACTCTATTATCCAGATATGTGTGTGGAACTACATGTCTTGGCCCAAGAGTGATGTAGTGTTGTTTGTAGTTTACGGGTTCAAGTTGGATCCCTAAGACTTGTTGTTTTGTTTAACTCATACTAGTCATGTGACTGACCCGAGTGTGTTATACAATCGGGGGCATTTCTATATGAAACGTAGTCGAATGCATTTGCAGGTTTAATATTTGGGAATTTTTTGTGTAGCTGTTGATGTCTTGGAGTTGCAGTTGTGTAGAATTGTACTTTACATTTAGTTGTATCCTACTTATTTTTGTTTCTACCATTGTGGGCCATATTTGTATTATTGTAATAAAGATTGTATATTGGGTATTGGGAATGTTGTAGTTACTCTAAAAAATAGATGTATAGATTTATTTTCTCTCCGCTGAACTCTGTGAAGAGGTTTTGATTTAATGAAATGATATTTCTTTTGTAAATCGAAATGATATAATATTTGTAATGAAACTTTATTTTTTATTTTATTTTAATGAAATGCATGTTTGGAACAATAGGTTTGTTATTTAATGAGTTTTCTTTAAAAATAAGATCACATGTCCTTATTTAATGAGTATTAAATATTTTTTTCAATAAATTATCTGTTAGCTTGTGTGGGGGTGTCACCCTCAAGGTTTTGGTAATTGAATATTAGCCTGGATTGAATATTTTGTTGTCCAAAATTTGGGGTGTTACAGTCGGTATAATGAGGATTCCCTTAATCGCATCTCTAACTCTACTATACGCCTATGCCCGGTATATATTTCATTGCGCTGAAAGGGAAAAAAACCGTTAATCAAATCAAGAAAAGGAAAAGTGAGAATGATAAAATATGCATGCATTCATTGATTTCAGAAGTTCAAAAGGATAACTTGCACTGGATTACAGAAATACCCGACTCACCATGTTTGTCCTTTCAACGTCAAATTGGGCAGAGCAAGACTGAAGAGAGCACTTAGCCGATTTAAGTTATTTAGAAGAAGGAGAAGAAAGGAAGATTAGAGAATAGTCATGAAACGAGGGGCAAGGCTCGAGAGTTTTTTACCTTATATTCTAGCCGACGAATCCATGATCTTAAGCTAGCAACCAAGCTCTGATGTTCTTCCATATAGGATGTTGGGACGAAGGCTACATTGAAGAAATGCATTGAAAATCCTAAGGAATTGCCTCCGGGACACGATAGGGAACCTCACGATCATCATCATCTAAGGTAGCAATGTTCCAATCAATGATAGGGAGGTCAAAAGTAGCCTTGAGGGTGCTCCCTCATAGGGCGATCCTATCCCTTGAACTCTAGTGCTTAAACTCCCAGCTCCTTCGATAGAAGGCCCTCCCTGCAACCAAAGAGAGTTTAGCAAGAAAAACAAGAAGAAGAGCTAAGAAGGATTCATACATCAACGCGACAAATCCTAGGGAAATTAGACATAAGATGGGAGACCCGAAAACCCTCATAGCTCCTAGAGGTCGTTGCCCCGGAGCTTGTGAGTGTCTAGCATCCTAGGAGGAGGAACATCAGGTACAATGAAGTGATCTAGGAGGCATGTCTGTCTTAGGACCCTCTCTCCCAAGTAGCAAGCAGCGCGGCATAAGGACCCGTGAATAGGATGCGTTGCTTAGACAATTGAATCACTGATGCATAGGGACCCTTTGTAACATGAGGAATTCTAGCCCAAGGGTCCCATATCACCGAGTCCTCGGAAAGATAAGTTAAGAATTCTCGGCATTTCTTAAGATTGTGAGCTCCAACCCTTATGCCCACCTTCTCCTTCATCCATTTAAGACCCCTTGGGAATAAGCTAGCACTCAAGTCCATGGGTTTAGGAGCAAGCATTCCAAAGTACTCGAAGCTCCATAACTGTTAAGAAGAGAAGAGAGAAGACCATTAGAATGCCAAAAAAAAAAAGAGGAGAATTGAGTAATACCTCCCAGACCCTCCAGAAACCTCCAACCGAGGGTGAGCAGATTCGAGAAATTTCTCCCATTTGCTTATAGAGAATAGCTAAGCTAGCACTTCCCAATCGTATGTGTGGATTCGGTCGACGTTAGCCAGGCTTTCCAGGATAGATAGATAGGTGAATCTAATCTGCTTTGGTGCTGAAAAGGGAACAACCTAGAACATACATAATGGAAGCTCGGGTAATTTGGTCGTTATATTGGTTGTACCTTTGGAAGGTCTCGAGGAACCATGCATAAGGAACTGCTCCACTCACCACTTTAGGTGGGTATACTCCTAGGAGAGTGATCACCTTTTGCTTAGAAGTTTCTAATGTAGAATCCGTGATGATAGGTTCTCCTCCTACTCACAGCCCAGTAATCATGGAGAAGTCATTTGGGGTTATGTTCATTTCCTCGAATGGAAGATGGAAGGTATTAGTAGAATCCCACCACCTTTTCACTAGACTAGATGGGTGCACCAAGTTGTTGGAGCTACTCACCAAGAGCTTCACGAACTCCCCAAAGGCAGTAGCTTTCACCTTGTTTAGCATAGCTTTTGGAAGTTTCCCGTACCATTCATAGCCATGAGTGAGGCACCTGTACCCCTTTAGAGTCACCTTCCTTACCTAGAATGATAAGAAAGAAGAAATTGGTGAGTTGAGCATTTCTACGAACACCTTGTGTGCACAATTTGAAATCCTTGTTTTGAAAATGGTGTCTCTTGATTCTTACCCATGGGATGGAATCAACCATAAGAAAAACATATTAGAGCATGCATACATTAATTATTGAGCCTCAATTTGGTAGTACATTGCATTTAGAAAGAAGAAATTAAGTTTTTAAAAGAAAAGTTTTGAAAATACCTCTCCTTCCCTAGCTTTGAAGGATAAATGTTGATGTGGATATCTTATAAGTTGCTCGAGAGGGAAATTGTTGGAGGAAGATTTGTAAGAACGTCTTCCCTCCCAAAGATTGAGAGGAAGAGGACCCCCACTCTCAATATTGAATGATGAACCCGAAGAGGAGGAAGAAGACATTGTGGAATTTGAATGAAAATCTTGTGATTGGATGATTTGGAAAGTGTTTTTGAATGAATGAATGTTTGAGTTTCAAGAGTTTTAATAAGGTGATGATTTTGAAAAAAAAAAAAACAAAGTGTGGATGAGAGAACTTAGATTGGGAGGACGAGAATGGAGAGAAAATGGATAAAAAGGAACAAGTTTGGAGAGAATTCAACCAAATTTTGAAGTGGGTGGCAAATGAACAACAAAATGCCTAAAATAGGGGCTAACAGTCATGGTAGCACTCTCGGAGTGCCACGCGGCACTCTCCCAGTGCCACCATGGTACTCAGCCCAATTTTCCATGTTTTATGCATTTATGCCCCTGTAATGCCCATTTGGTCTCTGGATCCATTTTGGGCTCCGATTTGATTCTTTTGATGCATTTTTGATCAATTTTTCATGATTTTGAGTATTTGGAAACTCTCATAAGATATCATTTGCATGCATATAAGTCCCCAGTAGAGCATTTAGTCTCATTTAGCATTGCATTGCATTGGGTGCTAGAAGTCTCGCACTGTTGCCTTCATCCGTTCAAGTAAGTTTCGAATTAAGCGTGGTGGGCTTTGAAGGCTCCAAAGATAATCTCTCCTACAGAATAATGTCACATATATTCCCCAGTAGAGTATCATCGTAATAATCTCCTAAATTATTTCATTAGTCAAGTCGAATGAACATCGAATCATCGTTGCACGACATTGCCTTTCGCACTGTCATGCCAGTCAAATCAAGTGAAGTCTTGAATCATGTGTAGTGCTCCCGGTTTGCCTCAATGGCTCCACAAGTACCATTTCCCCAGTAGAGTTACATCACATTTATGTCGTATCTTATGGGTTTCCTTAAATGGCTCCATGAATTTGTGTACCCCAGCAGAGTTATCCTTCTCGCTTGGCTCGATGAGCTACGCTCGAAGACATTAATAGTTGCATTGATGATCGCAGTTGTGAATGCCCATGATGTTCGCCGTAACTATCTCATCATTGTGTATCTAAGGTCTAGTTTGCCTTAAGTGGCTCTGGAGACCTATTTGTCTCCGCCTAGCTCAAAGAGCTACGCACAGAGATGTCGTAAAGCCCTCAAGATGAGGTAAAACTGTTATCGCAAAGCCCTTAAGATGAGGTAAGGACTCGTGATGTTCATTGTAACTGGCTCATCACTACATATCTTAGGTCCAATTCTCCTTAAATGGCTCTAGAGACCTGTTTGTCTCTGCCTAGCTCGAAGAGCTACAAACGGAGATGTCGTAAAGCCCTCAAGATAAAGCAAAATCATTTTTGCAAAGCCCTAAAGATGAGGCAAGCGCTTGTGATGTTAGCCTACAATTATGGCTCATCACTACATATCTTAGGTCTAGTTTCCCTTAAGTGGCTCTGGAGACCTGTTTGTCTCTACCTAGCTCGAAGAGCTGTGCACGGAGATGTCGTAAAGCCCTCAAGATGAGGCAAAGTCGTGAAAGTCCTCTAGATTGAGGCAACCCCATTGGATCTTCCGTGATAGGAAACCTCATTGAATCGTCCACGATAAGACACCTTGTTGAATCATCCGCGATAGGACACCTTATTGTGATCATCCGTGGTTCCAAATGGAACAATTCCCGAGTATCTTACATGTTGGCATTAGTTTGAGTCTCATATCATTCATTGTGTTTTACTTGAATTATCGGTTGCATGTGGTGTGCTCATTGAACTATGGTTGGTTTGATTTTCTATAAAGGAATACGTAGGCAACTCTTTTGAGCGCAACCATTTGATTTTTGAGATTTCCTCTGTGTGCTTATTTGCATGTTTTGATTTTTTTTATTTTCTTTCTAAAGTCTTTTGGACTCGCTAAAAGGCTTTCATGCATGCTTTGACATTCCCTTATGACAAGCATTACTTGCAAAGCTCTGTCAAACAGGGGCAAATTGTAGACACCATATTTTGGTTCGTCCGTTCGACAGAAGGAACCCCGCCTCAAGAATAATCCGATGACTGGAATCAGGATTTGTGGGATATCAATTTTATATAGCAAAACTCTGTGAAGCACCATGGTCTCTGCAATAGATTATAGTAACCTTTAGGAAGATTTAGGTATGTTATAAATCCAAATTAGAGACAAAAACCCAATTTAGGGGAGCTTTTCACATGAAGTGACAAAAAATTGCCTTTTACCTAGCAAAATCTGGACCTCGAGATAGGATCCTGAGAACTCCCTTTACAAAATAGTCCTAAAATAGGCTAAATTAGTGACCCAAGCCTTCACATTGGCAAAAAAACACTTAGGAGAATTTTTACCCTTTTTACACCTCACAGGTTTGCTTCTTCTTGGAGTCAACCTCACTCTTCTGACCATAACACAAAATCTATAAACTCTTTTTGAATGAGACCAAAAACATTTTAAACTAGAATTCTATACCTTTCCAACAGTATATCACAACCCTAAAAAGGTTAACCGAGGTGAGAGGACGAAGTCCGGGAAGTCTGGAAGGAAAACACAACTTCTGGGTTGAGAGCCATGATATCTCTCAACTGAGAGTTGTACGGAACTCATGTGACTACCCTGTGGCAGCCTAGAGTGCCACTATGTCTTTCAAATGTCTTAGATGTATTCTGGACCCTTGATTTGACACTAATCCGCGTGAAAACTCCCAAAAATGCCCAAAAGTGTGTTTCTTTTGTCCCACATCGCTTAACTACAAGAGCTTCCACCCAAATCTTCAATTATAAAAGGGTTTTTCAACATACGTCAAAATCCTAGGAACTAGAGAGCTCAAGGAAACCCCCTTGGAGGTTTCTGAAGCACTCAAAGTTCTTGGATAGTTTAATCTTTTACTTTTTAGGAGTCTTGGAGTCCACAGTGTTGGGAGTATGCCCTCAAACCATTACTTTATGTATGAGACATTGACATTTTAAGATATATATATATATTAGCTTTACATTTTATTATGTATGTTTCTTTCATGAGATGAATGGGAATCCTTAAGTATTATATTAAGTAATTCGTGTATGTATGAGACACATATAAGTAAGGTACGAATTACTATCCTTTGATACATAGAACTTGTCACAATGGATGATGAGACTGGATACCTCATCAGGTTTACACTATAGCATGATTAACTACCATTGGATGGAGTGATGAATCTCAATCACTGGAGTATGACTCTTAGTTAATATGCTAGTGCTTATAGTGCATTGACGGGCCTAAGTTTTCCTATTGACACTTAAGACTATCAACAATTGATAGGAACTCATAACTTGTATAAGGTACGTGTTCTTAATTTTTAGACAATTGCGATGTGGCTGCTTTGAATTACTGTGGATGTGGCTGCACTGAATTACTAATTAGTGAGGTCTATAAAGATCAACACCTAGGTATCTTGGGTATGTCATGTTTTTAGGATTGTGAACATATATTGTCAAGATAGAATCTACCCTCTGATACAGAGTAAGCATTCCCTTGAGAATGTCACCAAGTTGATTACAATGAACTGTAGTCTTGTTGATAAGTAGTTATCAACATGTTTGGTAATCATGAGTGGTAAATGGGACTCAAGGAATACAAGAAGTAATCATGATTCAGGTTGACAGTAACAGTTATCCGACTACCTGAATATGATTATGCATGTTGATGGTAGAGGAACATTAGTACACCATACAAGTGAAGCTATCGCTTCGGATTTATTCTTTTGCGTTGGAGTACAGTTTTCATTTTATAGTGGAGTAAACGTTAACTGAATAGTTGGTTAATTTGCTGATCAAAGAGTTTGTTTGGTCATGGGAATTAACAACTAGTCTGAGTCAACAATAAAGAACCTAGGAGGTCCCACTCTTAGCTCCGCTAGGATGTTTGAAAAGGCACAAGAGGATCATGTCAAGGCAGGTTCGATCAATCGAAGGAGTCTTGATCGATTGAAGTCAAGACAAGTTCGATTGATCAAACATTGTTCAATCAATCGAAGGTTCAATCGATCGAAGTCACTTCGATTGATTAAAAGTTAGGTCGGTTCTGGGAATCTATAAATAGGGTAGCTTCGTTCAGAAAAAAGAGTCCATCGTTTTAATATACCACAAGCTACAGAAACTATTTTAAGCTTCCCAAACCTTCTATATCCTCTCTATTAGGGTTCCCACCAACCCTAGTCTCTCTGGGAGCATCCGTAGAAGTCATAAGAGTGAAGACCGTCTAGTGGAGGCTGCTGGAAGTCAAAGATTTCAAAATTGGGTTCAAGACACAAAGTTATAATTCTTGTCCCCTCTTATACGTATCTATAGAGTTAACGAGTAGTACATCCGGGCTACCAATTCAAAAGTTTTGAACTTTGTTTTTCGTTGCATGTTTGAAAGTATTTTAAATCTATTTTTTCATCAATTGGCATCAGAGCCACGCTTGTTTGTATCTATAGATGCATTTTTGAACACTAGTTTTGATTTGCATATTGATTTCAGAACTATTTTTGAAACAGCATCATCATAGATCTGTTTCAGCAGCAGTCTCACAGCAGAATACAAATCTATGATTGCATTGGATGCATGGTGGGTTCGATCGATTGAAGTATGTTCGATCGATTGAACCTCTCAGTTCTCAAGTGATCAAACTAGTTTCGATCGATCGAACTTTGTCATTTTCGATTGATTGAATGGGGTTCGATCGATCAAGATTGATTCTCTGTCCAGGTGTTCTATTCACAGTTTTAAAAGATTTTAAAATTATTTAATTTAATTTTATATTATTCTGTAAATTTTTCAAATCATTCTGTGAAACTGAGAGTGCAATCGATTAAACTATGTTCAATCGATCGAAATTTCGAGCGATCGAACCTCTGTCGATCGATCGAAGTATGACAGAGAACTGAGATGCAGCAAGATTAGTCCACTATCTCCCATGGCACCAAGACCATTTAATTTTTTTTTTTTAAATGTTTGAATTTGGTGTATGTTGTATTCATTTTGGTTTGGATTAAAACATATGTAAAGGGCACTGCAACTTCATTCCTGCGAAAAGGAAAGTCACACTGGTTTCTCTAGTCTTTTATTTTATTGTTGTTTTCTACTTCTAGATAAATTGTAAGCTTCAAAAGAAGCATAAGACCAATGTAATAGAATTAAAAAATCCATGAAGATGAAGGAGCAAGTCATTGTCCATGAAGATGGAGCTGGAGGCGATCAAACCAAGAGGGAGGTTCTATGAAGATAGAGTCATGGGAGATAAAGGCATTGTTGAATGCCTTTATTTCTTTTATTTTTTGTTTTCATATGCTTGTTTATGATTGGAATATTTAATATGTTGTTATTATATGCATAATAAAATAAGTTTTCTAAAATAAAATTCAAAAACCGTTTTAACTCATTAGTAGACATTGGATGTCTATGGGCAATGAGTAGAAACATTTTTCTAAAAAGCAAAATCCTTATTTACCAAATCTAGTGGGAGACGGTCTTATAAATAACACCCATGATCTTCCATTAACGGTTCATTATAAGATGAGTAGTGCATTCTGTGTCACCTCGCCAGGGGTGATCGTTCCATATGGAGGATACACTACTCATTGGTTACTAGATGTGAACTTCTTATGGATAGGATGTAAGAAAAATTAGGTTTAAATTTTATTTAGACGCGTAGCAGAATGGTTAAGTTTCAAAAACTTATTGGTAGCCCAGGATCTACTACTCATCAATTCCATAGATGCGTACTAACAAGAGGGGACAAGAATTATACCTCAGGTCTTGAACCCAATTCTGATATTCTTCTTCCTTGGTGGTGCAGCAGCCTCCACTAGGTATTCTTCACCCTTATGTCTCCTATGAATGCTTCCCGGAGAGGCATGAGATGGTGGGATCTCTAACGGAGAGGGTAAAAAGACTTGGAAAACCCTAAATAGTCTCTGCAGCTTTCGTATAGGAAAAAGGACAATTATTAAACCCTATACGCAGCTGCCCTATTTATAGATTTCCAAATCCGACTTTAACCTTCGACCAATCGAAGTGGCTTCGATCGATCGAACCTTCGATCAATCGAACTACTTTAGATTGATCGAACCTGCCCAAACTTCAACTAATCGAAAACTATTCGATCAATCGAACGCGTCATGACAAGATCCTCTTGTGCCTTTCTAAACATCCTAGCGGAGCTAAAAGTGTGACCTCCTAGGCTATTTATTGTTGGCTCAGACCAGTAGTTAATTCCCATGACCAAACTCTTTGACCAGCAAACTAACCAACTAATCAGTTAACGTTTACTCCACTATAAAACGATAACTGAACTCCAACGCAAAAGAACATATCCGAAGCGGTAACTAAACTTGTATGGTGTACTAATGTCCCTCTATCGTCAGCATTCATAATCATATTCAGGTAGTCGGATAAATGGTTACTATCAACCTGAATCATGATTACTTCTTGTATTCCTTGAATCCCATTCACCACTCATGATTACCAAACATGTTGATAACTACCTATCAACAAGACTGCAGTTCTCAGTAATCAACTTGGTGACATTCTCAAGGGAGTGCTTACTCTATATCAGAGGGTAGATTCTATCTTGACAATATATGTTCACAACCCTGTGAACATGACATACCCACTTTAGTGTCCACGAAATCCAATATGAGGACGAGCCCTTCATAATAAGAGGAATCGATCCTGCCCCAAGTGTTTCCTCCCCGATTGGCTTTCTTGCCTGGAAAGGCTTGATCACTGGATTACTTCCTAGGTAAATACACTACAACAAAAATGGGTTTTTGCAAAGAAAAGTTCCTTGCTAAAGGCCACAATTTCGTTGCAAAACCCTTTTGCAAGGAAAATTTTTCATTGCTCAATTCCTTGCAAAAGCTTCCTCTCTAAAGCTTCTAGCAATGAAAACAACTTTTCTTGCAAATTCTTACTTTTGGCAAGGAAGATATTCCTTGCTAGTGCTCAGGTTTTTCGTTTCTAAATGGTTAATTTCCTTGCAAAAAACATATCTTTTTGTTATAATTTGGACAATTTGCAAGGAAAAAATTTCGTTGCTAAATATCCAAATCTATGGCAAGGAAACATGTTCCTTGCTAATAGTTGTTTTTAACAAGGATCTCATGTTTTCTTGCAAATAATATTAACATAAGACAATGAAATAATTTCCTAGCTAAAGGAGATTTATAGCAAGGAAAAATTTGTTCCTTGCCCATTTTGTTCTCTTAAAAGTAATCCCAACAATGCATGTGCAATCCAATATTTATTTTTAATCCTGTAATATTTCAAAATCTATTCAATTTATAAATATCGAATACTCAATACTTGTCCCACATAACATAATATTAAATAGCACATCCAACATTACACAAATTTCATATATCCGAAAAATACATAATAGGTCACAAAAAAAAATCCAACCTAACAAAACTTTTCATATATCCGACATCCTAGCTAGTAAATAAAAGTGTGTACAAAGTTTTAACCCTATAGAGTGAGCGAGATCAAGTTAAAGGAAGGAAATCAATAACAAAGGGAGTTCACCATTGTTTGAAATAACAACTTTGCTTTTGGGGACCCCACTCTGTCTCTCTTGAGCTTCAATCTTGTTCACAACATCCATTCCAAATAGCACTTTGCCAAACACAACATGTGCCCATCCAACCTTCAAACAAAACCCAAGTAGAGGAATGTGAGTTCAAAAGATTCCATAGACATTGCTCTTGATTTGTATATTTTGAGAAAGAAAATGAAAGAAAAATGAGATGAAAAATTTTGAGCTCTAATTCTAACCATCATTTTGGGTAGTCCTACACTGCTTTCGGGTGAATAATTATAAGTTTACACTAGCATAAAATTTTAAGTATTACACTTTTAAGGGATTGTCGCTGTCTAGTAATACCCGTACCTTGGTCTTTAGATGATAGTGATGATAATACACGTACCTTGGTCTTTAGCAATAATTCAACCTGTGTTCGCAAATGTACAAATGTTCGGAAAAATATTTCTTAGATGCAAAATTAGCCAATGCTTGATGGCTAAACCAGGAGGAGAAAAGAACAAAATTTCCCCAAAAACTTGATTCTAAAACTTTTTAGAGCACTTCCTTATTTTTTTAATTTTTTCCACTTGAAAATAATGGTTTAACACAAAATGGTCAGGGAATTGGTTTATGCATGAAGGGGGAATTGCTACAAGGAATGCATACTCCTACCCTATTATTACTGTTTAAAAAATACATATATATATATTTACAGAAAGACGCGGATATGGAATGAAGTTGAGAGAGGAATTTAGTGTGCAAACAGGGATAAAGACAATTGCTATAAAAAAAGTACACCATACACTATTTGGTATCTTTGAAATAGTCCCAAAAAAACTTACAGAAACAAAAAGTGACCGATACCTCAAGCCCACTCGTGGCAACATCGATCTACGCTAACCAATTAAACAACATTAAACAAAAGGCTCATATACAAATACTAACCAAAATCTTGACTAACCTATAAAATCTTATAGGAGGGGAAACAATCATTAACTTTTCTTTGTTAGCATTGAACATATGTAGCATGAATGTGGCCTAATTTAGAGGATCATGCAGCCAAAAAATTCAAGGAATAATGCAAGTGGGGGAAGATTACCAGGAAGAAGCTTCAATTACAGAACACCTAAATCAGATATTTGAAACCTTCAATCGGTTAGATATCAATCTACGAAATATGTACTAATCCTCAAAGTGTAGCCGAGCTAAGTAATCAGTTTTTCCTCCAAATATTCATAAACCAAATTTACAATAGATCTACATCGATGACTGAAAGAACGTGAATAAAGCGATTAAGGTCCCGTTTGGCAATCATAGGAGACAATGTTTTTGGCAAGGAAATACACTTCTTTGAAGAAGAGATCTTCAAAAAGCCACAAATTGAAGCTTTTTACGAAAAAGCTTTTGTAGGCTTTAATAAGGAACTTTTGATTAAGCTCTATGACATATCTTTTCTTTGTTGTGTCAACATTATCTATAAAATCAAGAACTTATGATTAAGCTCTATGACATAGTAGAATTATATTCAAATAGTCAAAATTTATATATAGAGATAAATCACCTGCAAATGTTTTCCAACTTTGGATATTTTTTAAGAAGAGGGAACAAGAATTTGCGTAATGATTACAGACTTATTGAGTAAATATCCAAATCTATAGGAAACAAATCAAAAGAGTCCCATGAACATTGTTACAATACCACTCTTCACTAAAGTCTATATAATGAGGTGTTTGAACTAAATAACACCATAGATCCACTAAACCAAGAATAGATCTATTTACCCTATTCTTAAGGGGGCGAGAGAGAGAGAGAGAGAGAGAGAGAGAGATCTATTTACCCTATTACGATTTCTGTGCTCAAAGGAAATAGTTCCTGTCAAGCCCCGGGGTAGCCAAAATATGGAAAAAATTTTAAATTTTCATCTTGGACACTGAGGCGCGTGACTGATTGCAGTGCCGAATTGTCCATGACCAAATAATAATAACTAAACGATATAATAATAGGATAACACCATCATTTACTTACTGGAATATATTACAAAGAGAAGTCAAAGTACTTGGCTAGTTAACACATCATTATAAATACATCAGAGTCTTATGGCTCTTGGCCTTACAAAACTATTACGAAATATATGCTAAGTCTTCTGGTTATAATCAAAAATATTTACAGAGGATAACTGCTAGTCTTCTCTCTAACTAGCATAACCATAGTCATCTTCAGTGTAATCTTCTTCAATATTTCCTTCTTGCGTAGCTTCATAACCTGGGTACTCTTCACCTGGATAAGCTGGACATGAGAATGTCTAGCGACATGAATGTCGTTAGCTTATGAAAGCTGAGTGAGTAAGCTAAATCAAATGGAACGTATACAGTAAAACACATTAATAATCCATTTACTACCTTTCAACATGTCTTTTAGGATCTTTACATTCTCTCCGTCAAATTATAACTATTAGCATACTCGACTACGTATTCGATAGGAATACAAAAAATTCAGGAGACTCATCTAGACATTCTTAATGCCACTACCATTCATTTCTAACATCCGACGTCATTTACAAACCCAAAGTATCTTGTGCTAACCAAACCATCTTTCCTCAACCAAAACATCTATCATCAACCACTTCGTCACAAAGAACCGAAGTGTTAAGGAGTGCAATAACATCCATTTCATCATGAAGAACCGAAATGAGTCTTTACTCAAAGAATCACCGCTTTGTCACGAAGAACCGAAAGCATTACGGAGTACAAGAACATCCATTTTTTCACGAAGAACCGAAAGGAGTCTTTACTCAAAGAATCACCGTTTTGTCACGTAGAACCGAAAGCGTTACGGATCCATTTCTTCATGAAGAACCGAAAGGACTCTTTACTCAAAGAATCGCCGCTTCGTCATGAAGAACCGAAAGCGTTTTGGAGCATAAGAACATCCATTTCCTCACGAAGAACCGAAAAGAGTCTTTACTTAAAGAATCACTGCTTCGTCACAAAGAAGCGAAAGCGTTACGGAGTACAAGAACATCCAGTTCCTCACAAAGAACCGAAAGGAGTCTTTACTCAAAGAATCACCACTTCATCACGAAGAACTGAAAGCATTACGGAGTACAAGAACATCCATTTCGTCACGAAGAACCGAAAGGAGTCTTTACTCAAAGAATCACCGCTTCGTCGCGAAGAACCGAAAGTGTTACTGAGTACAAGAACATCCATTTCCTCACGAAGAATCGAAAGGAGTCTTTACTCAAAGAATCACCGCTTCGTCACGAAGAACCGAAAGCGTTACAGAGTACAAGAACATCCATTTCCTCACGAAGAACTGAAAGGAGTCTTTACTCGAAGAATCACCACTTCGTCACGAAGAACCGAAAGCGTTACGGAGTACAAGAACATCCATTTCCTAATGAAGAACCGAAAGGAGTCTTTACTCAAAGAATCACCGCTTCGTCACGAAGAACCGAAAGTGTTACGCATATCCCTTTCGTCATGAAGAACCAAAAGTATACTTACAATAGTCACATTTTAACCGTATCCCTTTCGTCATGAAGAACCGAAAGAATACTCATGAGTCACCACTTCACAACTCAACAACACATTCCTTTTCTTACCCTCCCGGCCCCCGTGGCCTGGTTTACCTATCCAACACTTATCCTTGACATACGCTACTCCTGATCAAGTACAACTAATCCGTATGTATCCTGGACCGCATTTGCGTCACTCGTTCCGTAGTTTAGTTTGTTAATTGCTTTCATTTACACATACAAGGTTACGTTCCTACGTCCGTTGTTCTGTTTTATGTCATAATATACCCATAAAGTCAGAATTAACGTCATCGTTCAGCTTACGGCTTTAATAGTTCCTCAAGGATGCTTTTTTTGGAAAAACTTCCTAGAAACCAGTTTCTCCCATGAATCGGTTTCTGGCGCAAGATTCTCAAATCCTCTATTTTTATGCAATGTACAATCATTTAAGCTCAGGGTACACAAATTATATACTCCTATGAGTAGTATAACGTGTCCACAGTAGTGTAGATACTCCATATATATATATATATATCCAACCATGGGACTATGTATAACTAATTCAAGCTTATGTTAAGATTTCAAATCATCATCTTGGTTATACTTGTAAAATACATGCATGGGTTTATTATCATGTCTATAAAACTAACAAAACTACACAGACCATAGCACTACCATAGCACTACCATAGCACAAGATATTCATAACCACACAGATATCGGAGAACAAGCATCAGAATAAACACATCATACAAGTAGTTGTACAATCTGCCAGGAATTAATTTTACTGTATTGACTGCAATGATATGATTTATTTGGGCATGATAAATTGATTTGTAGATCAAACTCAAAACTAGAAGATTATAGATAATTGGATTAGCTTCGTGTACAAAAAAATCTAGCTTCAATTACATTTTTGAGCTGCTCAAAATATTTATTATACTTAGACATTTCTATATTTTCGGACTGCTCTGTCCCAGATTTATAGTACTGCGTTGCATGTGCATTTCACCTATGAAGGATTCATTTTTAGATCATGCTATAGAAGAGTTATTTGTAGATAAATGAGTTAGCTTGCTCCACAAAAAAACCTAGCTTCTTTATGATTTTTTAGCTGCTCCAAACGTTCATTTTACTAAACTATGTTCTGCTAAAAGTTTCTATTTCCCAGATTTATAACACTGCATTGTACATGCATTTCACCTATGAAGATTGATATCTATACTAAGCTATAGATGAGATATTTTTAAATAAATGAGTTAGCTTTCTTCACAAAAAAATCTAGCTTAATTCAGATTTTGGAGCTGCTTAAAACACTCATTTTACTAAACTACATTCTGCTGGAAGTTTCTGTTTCTCAGATTTAAAGTACTTCGTTGTATGTACATTTCACCTATGAAGAAATGATTTTCAGACTGAGCTATAGAAGAGTTATTTGTAGATAAATAATTTAGCTTTATCCACAAAAAAACCTAGCCACATTCCCATTTTTGAACTACTCAAAATGTTCATTTTACTAAACAACATTCTGCTGGAAGTTTCAGCTCCCAGATTTGAAATTTTGTCTTGCATGTTGCATAGAACCTCAAAATACAACATCAAACACATGCTAAACATTACTAAATACTTTATAGGTTCTAAAGTGAGTTAGAATACTCACCTAAACTTGAAATTGAGCTTGGGCTTTGGATTCGAGCATAGGAAGCTTGAATTTAACTTCAATGGTGAAAGCTCCTTGTTCTTCTCCTTCTAACTTCTTTTATCTCACCATGGATTTCATCTCCTCTCTCTCTCTAACTCTATATGTAGATTATAGATGATCAAAAAGTATCATGCAAGTGTATATGCATGTTTGTATAGAGGTGGTGTAGTGATAGGTGTCTCCATGCATGTGCTAGTGTACACATATATGGACAAGTGTCCTTGTACAAGACAAGTGGCTTGGGTGTGGGCGACATATGGAGGAGGTATTGCATGGGCTGCCATATGGCCGGCCACGTGAGGCCTACCTCGGGTTGTGTGCCACTTTCCTTAATTTACGTGCATAAGTTCCTCGGTATATGTGTCAGTCTCTATTTACGTGCAAACAGGTATTGTTTCTAATATCTGGGTCCGGGTACGGGACTACGTTAAATCCTATTACAGTCAAGTCGGTACGGTTACTATAGTCAAATTAGTAATCCTAAGATACGTCAAAACCGTCACCCTACTAAAATAATAATATAATAAGATAGCCGGTCCAATACAGAAATTCGAAAAGCTGATATTATTAACGAAAAGAAAAGAAATTACAGGTATTACATCTTCCACCACCTATTACAGGATTTCGTCCTTGAAATCTGAGCTATCTAGGCACTAAAAAGGAAATGAAATTTCTCTCGCATTTCCGATTCCAGCTCCCAAAAGGCTTCTCTTTCGTCATGGTGTTTCCACTAAACCTTTACCAACGGAATCTCTTTGTTTCTCAGCTTCTTGATTCCATGATCCAGAATCTTTTCAGGTCCTTCAATGAATGTAGCATTGTCGTTTACTTCGATATCTCTGAAGTCGATCTCGTGTGCTGGATTATGAAGACATTTCCTTAGCATGCTTACATGGAATACGTTATGAACTCCCGACATTTTGGGTGGTAATGCCAACCTGTAGGCTACTTTTCCTACGCGATCCAGAATTTTAAACGGTCCAATGTAGCATGGCGATAGCTTTCCCTTCTTCTGTCCAAACCTTACTACGCCTCGAATCGGGAAAACTTTCAGGTAAACATGATTTCCAACTTCAAATTCTAGGTCTCGACGTCGTTTGTCCGCGTAGCTCTTGTATCTACTTTGTGCTACCTTGATTCTTTCCTTTACTATATTGATTCCTTTATTGGTCTCTTGGACTAAGTCTGGTCCCAATTGTTTTCCATTCCCAATTTCAGCCCAACACAAAGGTGATCGGCACGGTCTTCCGTATAGTGCTTCAAATGGTGCCATCCTTATACTCGAATGAAAACTGTTGTTATAGGCAAACTCAACCAACGGTAAGTGAGTTTCCTATGAACTTTCAAAATCGATTACACATGCTCGAAGCATGTCCTCCATTACTTGATTCGTCCTTTCTGTTTGTCCGTCAGTTTGTGGATGAAATGCAGAACTTAACTTCAGAGACATTCCCATCGCTTTCTGAAGACTCTCCCAAAATCCAGCGGTGAATCTCGAATCTCGATCTGATACTATTGACACTGGTACCCCATGTAACCGCACAACCTGTTGCAAATAAAGTCGACTCATCTTCTCGATAGGATAGGTCATATTATATGCAATAAAATGGGCTGATTTGGTCAGTCGATCAACAACTACCCAAATAGCATCATGGTTCTGTTGAGATCTTGGCAATCCCATAACAAAATCCATGGTGATATATTCCCATTTCCATTCTGGGACTGGTAGAGGTTGTAGTAATCCCGGTGGTCGTTGGTGTTCCGCCTTGACTTGCTGGCAAGTAGGGCATTTGGCTATGTATTCTGCGACTTCTCTTTTCATGCCTTCCCACCAGAAGTTCCTTTTTAAGTCTTTGTACATCTTGGTTCCACCGAGATGTATGGTCATTCTCGACTTATGTGCTTCATTCAAAATGTCTTTCCTTAAATTATCCGTTTTGGGTACATATAACATGTCCTTACATCTGAATCCCCCGTCTGTTCTAATATTGCATTCAGTCGGATCCTTTGCTTTCGCCTTCTCAAACCATTTCCTCAATCCTTTGTCCTTCTTTTGAGCTTTGAGTATTCGATTAATGAGGGTTGGCTACACCATAAGACATCCAAAAGGTCATCCAATACCTGGTCTTGTAGTATGGAAGTCAAATTCCATTAAAGCCTCTAAGGCTTTCCATTCCCTGATTAAAAGTGAGGCGATCAACCTACGGGGTTTCGTGCTCAAAGCATCTGTAACTACATTTACCTTACTGGGGTGGTACTGCAAATTAAATTTTGTAGTCTTTAAGTAGCTCCATCCAGGGTCGTTGTTTCATGTTTAGTTCCTTTTGAGAGAACAGGTATTTCAAGCTTTTGTGGTATGAGAACAGGTCAAACTTCTCTCCGTAGAGGTAGTGCCTCCAAATCTTAAGTGCAAAGACAATTGCGGCCAATTCCAGATCGTGTGTAGGGTAGTTTAATTCATGTGGCTTTAATTGCCTAGATCCATAAGCGATCACCTGACCATTCTGCATAAGTACACATCCTAGTCCTTGATATGAAGCGTTACTGTAGATAGTGTACTGTTCACCACTCTTGGGTATGGCTAGCACTGGGCTGAGGTCAACCTTTCCTTTAATTCCTAAAAGGCGCATTCGTGCTTATCCTTCTACTCAAACTTTGAATCCTTCTTTGTTAGTCTGGTTAAAGGAGACACGATCCTTGAAATACTCTCCACGAATATCCTGTAGTATCCAACCAATCCAAGGAAACTTCGTACTTCCGATGTGTTGGTTGGTTTATTCCAACTAGAAACTACGTTCGTCTTGGTTGAGTCTACTGAAATTCTGTTCTGTGAGACTGCATGTCCCAAGAATTTGACTTCTTTCAGCCAAAACTCACACTTACTGAAATTAGCATAAAGACGATTTTCTCTAAGTGTCTGAAGTGCAATCTTTACATGCTTCTTGTGTTCTTCATCATTCTTCAAATAAATAAGGTTTTCGTCAATAAACACGATGATGAATTGATCCAAGAAGGGTCTGAACACCCGATTCATCAAATCCATGAATACCGCTGGGGCATTAGTTAATCCAAAAGGCATAACTAAGAACTCGTAGTGCCCATATCTTGTTTTGAAAGCTATTTTCGGTATATCTTCCGGCCCGATAAGTAATTGATGGTACCCAGATCGTAAGTCAATCTTCGAAAAGGTCGTCACTCCTTGTAGATGATCGAATAAATCATCTATCCTGGGAAGCGGGTACTTATTCATAATAGTAACCTTATTCAACTCTCTGTAGTCGATACAGAGTCGAAGATTTCCATCCTTCTTTCTAACAAATAGAACCGGGGCTCCCCAAGGTGACGTGCTTGGTCTAATAAATCCAAGATCTTCTAACTCTTATGCTTGCTTCTTCAACTCCAGCATTTCTATTGGGGCCATATGATAAGGAGCCTTGGATATCGGTGTCGTTCTGGGTACTAACTCAATACAAAAATCGATCTCGCGCTTTGGTGGTAATCCGGAAACATCCTAAAAGACATCCTCATAGTCTCAGACTATCGAAATCTGAGCGATCGTCAAATATGAGTCTGTAGTTTCCATAGCGGCTAAACGACTTGTAAGAAATGCGTCACTAGTGGGGTTGCATTGAAAACTGAAGGGTGTACCTCCAGGTACTGAAAATGTAATTGACCTACCAGCACAA
Organism: Hydrangea macrophylla; assembly: GCA_033977485.1. Classification (NCBI taxonomy): domain Eukaryota; kingdom Viridiplantae; phylum Streptophyta; class Magnoliopsida; order Cornales; family Hydrangeaceae; genus Hydrangea; species Hydrangea macrophylla. The sequence goes on along the minus strand of CM066990.1, from coordinate 999,497 downwards.
TCTAACTTCGCATGATACTTAGTAAGCCAGTCAAATCCTAAGATTATGTCGAATTCCTTCATTGACAGAACAATTGAGTCTGGATGTAGGTTCCTATCCTCCAATGTCAAAGTGCAGTCCTTGCACACCTTTCCTAGCTTCACGGTCACTCCCAAAGGTGATACCGCGTTTAGGGCTACCTCAAGTGCTTAGGGTACTAAACCCAATCGTCGTACAACTCAAAGGCAATAAATGAATTCGTAGCACCCGTATCAAAAAGTACTTTAACTCGACTAGCATGTAATGAGAGTGTAGCTTCCAAGTTCTGCTATTCCTTTTCATCATAGCCAGCTGCCTTGGGTATGATAGCATTGAGTCTAGCCTTACCAACTTGGCCTTGAGTAGTAGGCCCATTATAGTTTCCTTTTGGTGCCTTACATTCTCTGCTCATGTGTCCCCTCTTACCACAGTTATAATAGATAACATTATTTTGATAATTGTCCCTGGGGACTGTGCAGTCTTGAGCCATGTGTCCGGGGGATCCCATATTTGAAGCATCCATCCCTGTTGTTCTCGGTAGTAGTGGTCGATACTTATGGTGTAGGAGGTACTACGTTCTTGTCTCGGGGAAGTGTGGGTCCTGGTTTCTTTTCGCTGTTCTATAGACGCTTATTTCCTTGGAACTAAGTCAAAGGAATCCTACCCGAACATGGCCCGGTGTCAAAACGACACCGTTCCATTAAACCCAACCCATGGGCTATTAAAATCCAATCCTACCCATGACCCCAACCCATTCTCTCTCACATCTAGACCCTACCCAAACCTGACCCGGACCCGAGTCTTATAACCCATTCTCTTTTTCTTCTCTGGCCAACCCCGACGCCGCCGGTGAAGTGCGAACCCCTGGAAAACTTTTTCTCCCTCATATCTTGCTCATCTCTCCATCAAAACGTATGAGATCAATGCCATTAGCTTCATCTTGAGGTCCTCTACATCATGCTAGGAGCGTATGGTCTGGTTCATTCATTTGGGTTTCCTACCAGGCCATTATCCTTTCGGCCAAAATAAAAAATAATACTTTACATGGTCTACTAAATGTACACCATTATGAAAACTGGTACTAGGGGTTCATCTAGGTTCATTAGGGTCTGGTTGGTATAATCAAAAGGGGTTTTGATCATACTTGGAAAATCAAGCTCTCAAATGGGGCTTTAATGATCTCCAGAGTGTGTAGAGAGCTTAAGGCTCTGATTGGTTGCGTGCATATAGGTTCTGGGGGTGTGTGTGCGACATGCAGAGGGTTAGAGAGTATAATAGAGTGGGGGTTGTTAGGTTTACCTCAGGGAGTTTTGGTTCCCTTCTAACTCTTCCGATCAACTCTTCTTCTTCTCTCATCTCTTGCGGCTCTTTCTCTTCCTCCTCTACTCTCTGCGTGTGTACAGGGAAGGAGTGACAAAGAGTGGAGTATGTATGGTGGTTGTACAGAGAGGGGGTGTGTGGTGTGGTGTTTTGTTTTCTCCCTAAGCTTGCTCTCTCCCTCACTCTCAGATCTCTCTCTCTCTCTCTATAATCTGTATAAACAGATTGGGGTGGCTGGGAATGAGAGTAATAAGGGTGAGGGTATATAGAGAGAGGAAATAAGGAAACTTATCCCATGTGTTGGGTGCGCCCACGGGTGTACAAGTGTGTGTATGCTTGTGTGTGTCCAAGGGTAGACATGGGTGGTCCACATGACTGTCAAGCGAGTGGTGTGGGTCCCACTCTTAGGTAATATGTACTGGGATGTATGCATGTGCCCTAGTCTAAGTGAAATGCTGGGAATGTGTGTGCACAAATGAGAAGACGTATGTACGAGGCTGTGCACAAGCCCCAGGTGTGAGTTGTCTCATGAATTCTAAATGAAATGTAATGTCGAGGCTATGACCACTCTAATCCATTCATGGTTACGTCTATTCTAATCGGTACTAGATTATTACTAATGTCGTCATTGTCAAGACGATTACTATAGGATCCAATAGAGATTTCTAATTAAGGTCATCTTAATGGACCTTCTATAACCTTACCACGGTGATGTCATCACTTCTAATCCTACATGGAATTTTTGGGGAAATTCAAGGTGCTACATCTCTACCCACCTTATCAGAGGATTTCGTCCTCAAAATCTAGAGTTTGCCAGGTCTCAGAAAGTACAAGGTTCTAATCTCATCTCAGATTCTAAGGTTGTGAGGTTTCCATCAATTGATTCTTCACCATATAAAATTCAAAGTTCTGGCATATGGTATGGTACCTTAAGTCTTCCATTATGTTCAGTGCTGGGATTGATTCACTGGTCTGCGAGCTCTCTTTCTGGATCTTTGTGGTGGTGGAGCATTGTTCTGAACTTCTTATTCGGGGCAATCTTTGCGTACATGTCCAGTCTTTCCACAATTGAAACACTACACATGTTGCCCTGTGAGTTATTTCTGTGATGTGCATTCTTTAGAGTGGTGTGCAGGTATTCCGGAATTGTAACAGATGTCACATTGCTTTGCGTATATCTGAACGGTTGTCTGACTAACTTTTCTGTCATTGCTTCTCTATCTCTTGTGATGATTCTGGATGTGTTCAGAGTTTTCTCTGGTGATTACAGACTGCATTCGAGTGGTTGCCCGTGACACTTGATTGCCTCTTCGACTTCCTCCTGGGTTGGTTGCCTAGAACCAGTTATCATTTCCTCTTGTTGGTGACTCTCTAGTTTTTTGCTGTTCAGAGCTATGTTCTCTAGTTGTGTGGCTAATTCAACCATTTCTTTGAATGGTTGGTTGAGGTATACTGCTGCTATCTTTTGAATATCTGAGCTAAGTCCTTCATAATATTGCACGGTCTTATTTTGCTGAGTATCTACCATTTAAGGAGCAAATCACGATAGTCTCTCAAATTTCGTTGTGTATTCTTGCACTGTCATATTGCCTTGAACTAGTTTCATGAATTCCTTTTACTTCTTATTCCTTTCCGTCCTTGGGAAATACTTCGCTAGGAATTTCGTCTTGAATGCATCCCACGTCATTCTCTTTGCAACACCTTCGCCTATCGCAGCTTCAACGGATTCTCACCAGTCTGCTACCGAATACGTTAATTGGAATACAGCCAAGCATCTTTTCTCTATCTCGTTGCATTCAAGGGCTTGAAACATTTGTTCCATATCACGAAGCCATTGCTCAGCTTCCCACGCTCCTGTCATTCGAGTGAAAATTCCTCGTTAAAGTGCAAGGAATCTCTCAAGCAGTTTATCTCCTGTCTGACAAGCATTTCCATTGTTGATGACGCGGTTCAGGTGATCACTTGCTTGCTCCACACGTCGGACAAGAGCTCCTATCAATCCTGTTGGATCCACTACTGGAGGTATCACATCCGTTGGTTCGTTTGGTGGATTCTGAGCATTACATTTTCTCTTAACCATGGTGTATGCTAACAAGGGTTATACCTATGAGTTGATACCTAATAGGTCAGTACCTTATCTTATCTCATCTGATCACATAATAAGTAATAGTAACGGTTAATCAAGTCAACAGAGAATCTTAACGTATAACGGTTGTCACAACTACTACTAGGATCAAGGGTAAGGCATTCCTATCCTTGGTCTTTCTAGGCTCTAGGCTGAGCTAACTGTTCCGAGATCTGCCTCAGGAAGTTTGTCAGTGTCTAAACATCTATCAACCAATGGTCCATCCTATATTTGTATTAGTAATACACGTATAAGATGTAAGATTAGCAATTAATTGAAAGCAAGAATTTGTCTCATCCATACAATTATATTTAAGTTAAGTCGCAAGCAGACTATTACTAATCAAAAGATAAAAAGGGTACAATAGTAGTACAAATACCAGTTCTACTAATCTGGATTACATCAAAGGAAGTGGAATAAAATAAGATGAACTAGCTAAGGGTCCAATCTCCATCTCTCTCAATATCAAAGTTCGTGGTCACCTCTCCTAAGTCACTAGATGGCGGAAAGTCAAACGAAGGGATACCTATAAATGCATCCCAAGCTGGCTCTAAAGGCCAATCAGGGTCCTCTATCATCTCAGACTCTGCTAGTGGGTCTTCATCTTGATCATCATCTAAGTCATCATCAGAGCCTACAGGGGTAACAAAATGTACTATGTCCTCTTGAGGCTCGTCCTGGTCATGGATCGCAAGGTCTCCCAGGGTATGAGAAATCTCCTCCATCTCAGCAGATAGCAAGCGCAGTGCTACTACTCTATGATATGCTAACTCTGGAATAGGTCTCTCACGGTAGAAACAACGTGTCCACTTCCTTATACTCTGGCAAACTCTATGCCTGATGGTGGCACTAACATGACCAAATCCTCAAGAAGCAAACTGTCTCTCGAAGGTGACTCTGTACTGTCCATCTGCAGCATCGTACTCTACCTGATGCTCCATGCTAGCCTGCCCAACACAGAAAACTAACTTAGTACTGATGCAAATCAAAGAAATATCTTAAAATTTCATAGTGATAAGGGGCACCCTTCTTAATTCTTTCTAAACCCTGAGTTATTGCCAACTATTGCGGGGTTTGACTCCTTGGAACTACTTTAGTTCCTAATTCTATATTTTACACTTGTGATTTATATGGTTCGACTCGTCATGGGGATCTATTAGTCATTCTTATAGACTAAGGGTATGATCGGGAGAGAACTAATCCTATTTATATGCCTTAACGAACATTTGTTAGTACCTTTTTATCCTGTTTTTGTATATTTTTACTTCGTTTTCTATTTTCTGACAGGTTTTGGAAGAAATCACCTAAACCAGGCTAAACAGGGTGAAAAATCATAAAGAAAGAAGCTGAAAAAGCCAGTTCGCGCGCGCGACCCGCGCCCGCAGAAATCCAGAAATCGCTCGCGCGAAAGTCCCAGAATCGCTCGCGCGATCCGCGCGCGCGAAGGCCAAATGTCGCGCTCGCTCGACCCGCTCGCGCGATATATGTAAAAACCAAAGTTGCGTATTTCAGTATACTGAAGACTCCTGTGCAAACGAAACTGCAGAATGACGTCCAGATTGTAAATTACATCAGTTTCAGTCCGTTTTGGGTTGGGAAGGCTTCCAAAACTTGTTGTAAATCTATATATACCCTATTTTATTACAATTAAGGGTGAGACATTATTAGCAATTAATATATACACATTATACAACCATACTTCCAGCCATTGAAGGGAGGGAAGCAAGGAGAAGAAGAAGAAGACCAAGGGATTCCATGGCCTCCTCCATCAACTACTTGCCATCCATCACTTCCATGGACGGCTAGATCATAGATCTAGGGTTTCAATGAAGCCCTAGATGAGTAATAGGGTTTTATTTATGCTTTTATTTTAGTTTTATTATGTATGGATGACAGTCACATGTTTAGAGGATTTTTATAAATAAATCGTACTTCTATTGATTAAATCATTACTTTCAGAATTTATTCTTGTCTTAGATCTATTTTGACTGTGATGTGCTCAACGATCTATTCTTGCTGTGCTTGTTTAGATTGTTTACATGTGATGGTGCTTTATTGATTTGTGCTATCAAGTATCTGAATAGTCCATGCCTAGGTTAGATGGATTAGATCACAACCCTAGTTTAGTGTGGGATAATTCGTGCTAACCGAAGATGGATTATGTTGGTGCTTGAACCATGAATATCTTCTTGTCGGAGGAATTGGGCTTGTAGCTACAATTCCCCATTATCATCCAATGTAATAAGCTAAAGTAATTCATAAATATTCCTATTATGAAACTAGTGGTGGATTTGCAATCCTAGGTTCCCTTTACATATTCATTAAAAACACTTTTAATTGCTTTCATAGTTTAGATTTACTTTTGTAGTTATTAGTTTAATTAAATCCAATTCAAATCCGTTTTTCCTAATTAATTAGACTTAGGTTTTAAAATTAAGAGCTGTAGTAATCAATCTCTGTGGGTTCGACCTTTACTTTCACTACTACAAATCCTTAGAAAAGTAAAGAATACTTTTATATCTTGATATTGACAACATCAATTTTTGGCGCCGTTGCCGGGGATTGCAAATTACTACCTTTAGTTTTAGAATCTTAATTTAGTTAATTCGTAAATATTAGATTAGGTTTTCTTTTCTTATTTTTCGTTTTATTTTGAGTTACTAACTTTTCTTTTTATTTTGTAGTTTCTCGAGTCGTCAAAATTCTAACGTTTTCGGGAGGAATAGCTTAGCGCATCAAAGGAGCTTACGCAAATAAAAATATAAATAAAATTAAGTAAATTGCTTCTTGTGAAACTCGCTTTAAACCACTGTAAGTCAGGGCGCTGTGACGCACTATTTGCATTAGTTTAGGGTTAATTGCACTGCATTAGCTAGGAAACCCGGGGCGCTGGGCTTGACGCGGTCATTGCATTACAGAATAATATTCATGCATCACAGTAGTTGAGTGCTTGTTATCTTAGTTGCGTGATTGCTATTTGTTTTCTTTTGTTTAGTCAGTCTTTGTTTTTAGTTTCTTTTTCTTTATTTTAGTTTATGTTAGGTACACGTTCAAATAAACCAGAATTAAAATCTTTCGATCTTGAACTTGAACGTACCTTAAGAACTAGTAAGTCCACAACCCAAGCTTCAAGAGCTAGGTTGCAAGACGACGAATCAACTTTGATTCCGTCGTCGTTGTTTGAGGCCGAAATTCAGAGTACCCGTGAACGGTTAAGGAAAACTCGAACTTTTCAAATTGAACCGATTAAAATGGCTGACGGTGGAAATAACAATAACAATCAAAATGATGGTGCGAATTTGAATAATCCTAATATTCCACCACCTCCTCCACTTAAAGATTATTTTATTCCGACGACTTACACGCCACAAACTTGTATCGACTTACCGGAGGCGACGGCATCTCACTTTGAGATAAAGTCGTCTACCATCTCGCTACTTCCATCTTTCCATGGCCGTTTAAATGAAGATTCATATAAACACTTAGGAGATTTTCAAGATATATGTTCTACTTTGAAAATTCAAAATCTTACTGATGATGAATTAAAAATGCGGCTCTTTCCATTCTCATTAAAAGACAAAGCTAAATATTGGCTCCAATCTTTAGAGCCAAACACAATTAGAACATGGGAAGACTTACACACCGCATTTTTACAAAAGTTTTTCCCGATTATGCGTACGAACCAGATAAGAAAATCTATAACAAACTTTGTGATGCAAGATGGGGAATCACTCTACGACACGTGGGAAAAATTTAAAGAATTATTACGTTAGTGTCCACATCATCAGGTTCCTAAGTGGCAACTTGTTCAGGTCTTCTATGAGGGGCTTATTCCCTCTGTTAGGAATACCGTCGATGCCGTTTGTGCAGGAACTTTCCTACACAAAAGCGCCGACGAGGCTTGGAAAATTTTTGAAACGTTAAGTGAGAACTCGATGCATCAGACTGTGTCGGTACGTTCGGAAGGATATCTTAATCAACCTAAGAGGGAGGCAAAGTTCGAGTCGAGTCATTTTATTGAGTTTCAAGAATTATCTAAAAAACTTGACCGACTTATGACAATGAACCAAACGACAGCCTCATCCGCTCATGAAATTTGTGCATTATGTTCTAATCCTTCACATTCGATACTTGCATGTCCATCGGCGAGTCAATTTCTGGAATTCGTGGAGCAACACATTAATTCTATTCAACAATACCCACGAACTAATTATAATGCAACTACTAATAATCCGGATGCGCCATGGAGAAATCATCCTAACTTCTCGTGGAAAAATAATAATAATAATCCTAATGAGGCGACTAATTTTCCTAATGCGTATCGACCTCAGTTTCAACCTAATCAATACCTACACCGGCCTCCTAATTCGAATCCTCCAAGGGGTAACATTTTTGAGGAAAAGGTGTTGGCGTCCCTTAAGACTATTGAAACGCAAGTACAGGCACAAGCACAAATAGTGCACTCACACACACAATCCATTGCGAAGCTTGAATCCCAAATGGGACAACTAGCTACTGTAGTGAGTCGTAGAAACGAGGGGACGTTGCCTAGTCAAACAATTCAAAACCCTAAGGGGCAATATGAGGTTAAGGGGTCGAATGAGCAAGTAAACGCCGTCTCAACTAGGTTGACTACACGAGAGGAAGAGGTAATAGAAATTCCGAATGAGAATGTGAAAGATATGAATATCAACTCTAATACGAAGAAGGGTGAGGACGTGAGCCAAAATAAGAAAGAAAAAGAACCGGTCCCAACGAATTATATTCCGAGAATGCCATATCCACCAAACGTTGAGGAACCGTCTAATCTTACAAAGAAAAAGTCTAAGGTTGAGGATATACTCGAGGTATTTAAACAAGTTAAAATTAATATTCCATTCCTCGATGCTATTAAACAAATTCCCGCTTATGCTAAATGTCTAAAAGACCTTTGTACTCAAAAACGTAAATTGCGTAGTCATACTCCGAAAAAGGTCTTTCTCACGGAAAAAGTAAGTTCTATTTTTCAACACTCACCTCCAAAATATAAGGATCCCAGTACGCCTACGATATCATGTGTCATAGGTGACACTATCATTCATAGGGCTCTCCTTGACTTAGGTGCGAGTATTAATCTCATACCTTATCATGTCTACAAACAACTAGGATTAGGTGAACTTAAACCTACGGCCGCTACCATACAGTTAGCGGATCGTTCTGTGAAAGTACCTAGAGGAATCGTCGAGGACGTCCTAGTAAAAGTTGATCAATGTTTTTATCCTGTTGATTTTATTGTCCTTGACACCGAACCGGTGTTAGATAATAGAAAATACACTCCTGTTATTCTTGGTCGTCCATTCTTAGTCACGGCCAACGCACGTGTCAATTGTAGAACAGGGGTGATGAAAGTGTCGTTCGGGAATATAAAATTAAAATTAAATGTTTTTAATGCTATTGATCAACCTCCCAAAGACGATGATTATCTAGGTGTGGAGGGCAGTGAGGTTAAACGGAATATTGAGCCTAAGTACGTAATAAATATAAGTGCGGGGAATAATATAGAGGATGAGGAGTGGATGAATCCTAATACTTCGGACCCTAATGCTGAATCTACTCGGAAGGTAAGAAATCGATTTGAACATACTGACAAACCGTCGATTGAATTAATTCGAAGCGACGTAATTTCTGCTTACCATCGAGCTCTACCTGACATCCTTAGGGGTACACAGTCCGATTTACGGCCTCCATAAAGCCTTGAGCTAGAACGGTCTAGCTGAAGACGTAAAAGTTAGCGCTTCTTGGGAGGCAACCCAAGCTTTATTTTGTTCATTTTTCTTATTTTTGGATGTTTTTGAGTCTGTTTGGGTCTGTTTTGGACATTCTGGACAGGTTTGGGGGTTGGAATTAATTTATTTTAATATTATATACATAATTTTAGCCAAAAAATGGAAAATACCATTCTCGCGCACGCGGCCCGCTCGCGCGAGACGTCGCTCGCGCGGCCCGCTGGCGCGAGAATGTGCCTTAGTGTTTTTCTTTAGTTTTCTTTATATGAGCCCTCAGGTTCTCCTCGCGCCTAATGTCGCGAGCGCGAGGTAGCTCGCGGGACCGAGATACTTCAAAAAATAAAAAAACCAGGAATTCGCGCGCGCGACGGCCGCTCGCGCGATTTCCCTTTTCTTGATATTTGTTTTTCTTTTCTGTATCCTTCCCCCATACTTGTTCTGATAATGTTTTCGTTTCTGTTTTTGTTTATTAAGCCATTTTAGATCGAGTTAGTTGTTGTTTTCCTTATTACATTTGTACTTTTCCATTTTATTCCGGTTATTCGTTTCGTTTAGTTTCGATTAGTTTATCGATTTATATTTTATATTTCGGTTTCATTTACTTTTAATATTTCTTTTGTTTAGTTTCTTTTATTCAATATTAACAGGTAACATTGAAATTTATTGCCATATTGCTTTGTGTTCACCTGTTCTATGCTTGTCGAAATCCAGGTATTATCATTTTTTTTACGTACTATCCTTTCTTTCGTTTTATTGTTTCATTGGGGACAATGAAAGGTTTAGGTTTGGGGGTATGCACACACATGCACATTATTTTATGCAAAATTTTGAAATTTTTCAATAAGTGTGTTTAAATAAATGATGATTACCGATGTTTTTGCAATCTCGATTTGATACTTCTTGTTATGTAACTATGATTATTATAGAGTGATAAACAAAAGAAGATGTGATTAAACATTTGCTAAAGTTATGATGTAATGTTTTAAGTTATGTATTGTTTGAATCGTAGTTTTATATCATAGATTTGCACATAAACTTATGCACTGCACGTAGTCATTTGAATACATGTTGGTTGTGAACTATAATATGATTTGGATTTCTAGATAACACAAGGTGGAGACTAAGCTCGGTGAGCTTTTGAGCCTATCTTTTCTTTTTAGAGGGTTATAAATACATTGTGTTTGTCGAATTTCATTGAAATAGCGCATTAACTCGTTGTTTAGTCTCATTATTCTTGTTTTGGTTGATAGTCAAGTTAAAATATTTGTTACCATGCTAAATAATCTTCCATTGTAAATATTGAAGAACCGTATTACCCTAGGAAATGAGTTTAGGCCCTCTTTGTTTACTGCCGACCGATAAATTATAAAATTTCCTTAGTTCGCCCTTTGAGCCGTTACAATGCCTCTTTTTCTTGGTTCACCATTATCCTCTGTAAAAGCTCCAACTTGATCAACTTGGAGTATACCACTGGAAGAGTGATCAACTTTTAGTGGTGCTTAAGGCGATGTGTGATTGAAAAGAAAAAGACAAGATGCTATTGGGGTGGTTACCGTGTTATTTATTGAATATTTGTTTCAACAGCAACGAGAAGGAAAAAGGAAAAGAAAAAAATAAAGAAGAGGAAGGTTGAAAAAAAAAATGAAAGAAAAGAAGAAAAATGAATGAAAAGGAATGAAGAAAAAGAAAAGATGAAAGTTGGTAGAAGAAGAATGAAAGAGATCGAACATGCCTTACAATGCCATTCTAAATCTACCCAATTAATCCGTTCTATCATTTTTATTGCCTGAGCCACATTACAACCTTTGAAAAGTCCTATTTGATCTTAGGAAATATGGTTCGGATATGAAAACGATGGGAGGGGGATTAAAACATGGTAATGATTAATTTTTCTTGATTATTGGCATCCTATCCATGAGACTACTGTTCTTTCATGTCATGCGTCTTTTTCGAGTCATATGTGAGCATTTCTCGTTTTGAAAACATATTTCCTTTAATTCACATATTTTAGAAAAAATTACACCTGTTTCTGAGTGTTTCATTTGAGAGTGTAATTAACATTGTGAGATTTGTAGTCGAGACATAGTTAAATGGTTATTTGAAGTATATTCCAAGTTCATGACATGCGCGTGTTTACTTGACTACCATAGCACACACGTGCAATTTTATGAGAAATTCTATTGATTTATACGATGCATGTGCTTGAGATTGTTTTTCATGATGTAGGTAGACGTTTGATTCTGTTTCTTCTTGTTCGTTATTCTATTTCGAATCGTTGTTTATAATAAGGAGTATTGTTTATTTGTTTAATAAAACTTTTTAAATTTCTAAGTTAATAAAGATGGTTGTGGTTAACTTGTTGACGAGAACCCTCACGAGACTTCACTCGTCCAACTAGGGACACCTAGGGGTTTAAAAGGCTTGTTGCATATGCTAAATGCAATCGCAATCCATGCGAAAATGGAGTAGTAGTTTATTAGTAGTTAGTTTTTATTTTAGTTTTGCTCGAGGACTAGCAAAATGTAGGTTTGGGGGTGTGATCGGGAGAGAACTAATCCTATTTATATGCCTTAACGAACATTTGTTAGTACCTTTTTATCCTGTTTTTGTATATTTTTACTTCGTTTTCTATTTTCTGACAGGTTTTGGAAGAAATCACCTAAACCAGGCTAAACAGGGTGAAAAATCATAAAAAAAGAAGCTGAAAAAGCCAGTTCACGCGCGCGACCCGCGCCCGCGGAAATCCAGAAATCGCTCGCGCGATCCGCTCGCGCGAAAGTCCCAGAATCGCTCGCGCGATCCGCGTGCGCGAAGGCCAAATGTCGCGCTCGCTCGACCCGCTCGCGCGATATATGTAAAAACCAAAGTTGCGTATTTCAGTATACTGAAGACTCCTGTGCAAACGAAACTGCAGAATGACGTCCAGATTGTAAATTACATCAGTTTTAGTCCGTTTCGGGTTGGGAAGGCTTCCAAAACTTGTTGTAAATCTATATATACCCTATTTTATTACAATTAAGGGTGAGACATTATTAGCAATTAATATATACACATTATACAACCATACTTCCAGCCATTGAAGGGAGGGAAGCAAGGAGAAGAAGAAGAAGACCAAGGGATTCCATGGCCTCCTCCATCAACTACTTGCCATCCATCACTTCCATGGACGGCTAGATCATAGATCTAGGGTTTCAATGAAGCCCTAGACGAGTAATAGGGTTTTATTTATGCTTTTATTTTAGTTTTATTATGTATGGATGACAGTCACATGTTTAGAGGATTTTTATAAATAAATTGTACTTCTATTGATTAAATCATTACTTTCAAAATTTATTCTTGTCTTAGATCTATTTTGACTGTGATGTGCTCAACGATCTATTCTTGCTGTGCTTGTTTAGATTGTTTACATGTGATCGTGCTTTATTGATTTGTGCTATCAAGTATCCGAATAGTCCATGCCTAGGTTAGATGGATTAGATCACAACCCTAGTTTAGTGTGGGATAATTCGTGCTAACCGAAGATGGATTATGTTGGTGCTTGAACCATGAATATCTTCTTGTCGGAGGAATTGGGCTTGTAGCTACAATTCCCCATTATCATCCAACGTAATAAGCTAAAGTAATTCATAAATATTCCTATTATGAAACTAGTGGTGGATTTGCAATCCTATGTTCCCTTTACATATTCATTAAAAACACTTTTAATTGCTTTCATAGTTTAGATTTACTTTTGTAGTTATTAGTTTAATTAAATCCAATTCAAATCCGTTTTTCCTAATTAATTAGACTTAGGTTTTAAAATTAAGAGCTGTAGTAATCAATCTCTGTGGGTTCGACCTTTACTTTCACTACTACAAATCCTTAGAAAAGTAAAGAATACTTTTATATCTTGATATTGACAACATCAGGGTATATAAGCCTGAATGAGTTAACAGGGATGAATGAAACTAACTATAAGCAAGCAGTACATCCATGTGAAAATATATAAGCCAGGCTAAAGATAATCTCCATAAGTGGGGAAAGATCTAATGGTTTATAACTTATAGTGCATGGGACAAACGGTAAACGCCTAAACCTAGGCTCTGATACCACTAAAACCCTGTCACGCCCCGGAGTAAGCCAAAAATAGGGAAAATTAAAATTTCCTTTATGGGTCCGTGGACACGTGACTAGTCTTCGCACAATGCAATCATAAGGGAAATGCTAAAGCATAAGCATGACCTAAACTTATCAGAGTAAAAAAAATACAACAGCAAATTGAAATTAAACAAGAGTTATAATGACATCAATCTTAATACAAGAGGCCATACTAAACAATTTACATAAGCTTACAAACAACAGGAGAAACCATCTATCAGATCTTCAGTAAGGCATAATCCTCCTTATCTCCACGGCACTGCATCCTGAACTCTTCTATCTACCTCTAAACCTGCAACACTCAGAGCATAGGGATGCCCAGGGCGTAACATGCCATCAGCCTTGGAACAAGGCTGCGTGAGAGTCTCAATCGCACGATAATTAATAAATACAAAGCATCTCTCGACTCACGTAATAGTTTAGTATCTTAGGATATGGTAAATCTCTCATTAAAAGATGCATTCTCACTACAGACATAGCAGAGGTCTCAACAAGACAGGTAGACAGATAAACATAACATTATAGAACACATTCTCCTTATTTTATCCTCGTGCGTGCAAATGCATGACCGATGCGACTTACTTCCAACTCTTTTCAAAGATACTTGCTTTTCAAAACAGATACTTTTCAAAACCATTTCATTTTTAAACCAAAACTTTCCAAAACCAAATCATTTCGAACCAAACCATTTTACTCATCAATTCAATCTCATCATTCACTTTCTCTTTCTCATCCACTTGACAACACGTGGTACATCAAGGATGATAACATGCTATAATAGCCGATTCATACTTATTCCCTTGATAGGCCGCTGGACATCTTCACGGTGCACACTATCTGCAAATAATGGAACTAGCACATGGGATGTCTTCAACCATGTGTATACTCTCACCGGTCGTCTACACGGCTGAGGAGTATATTAGAGCACTAGCCGGACATCTTCAGCGATACATGGGACGTCTTCAACCACGTATGCGCATCACCGGATGTCTTCAACGGCAAGAGGCGGGCTAGGAACCCTATCCGTTCATGTCCACCCGGATCATCAGTCGTTGATCCATCAGATCCAATATTCATATCTCTTTCACATTCACCTATCTGATCACATTCACATCCTCATCAAACACTTCTTTCTCTCACACAATGCATGGTGACACATGTCATGAAATGCACATGTGCCCACTATCAATACTCACATGCAAATCTACTTTTATTCCTCTTTATTATTAACATGCCTTGCGTTATCTATTTTGGTCAACAACATCGTAAAACGTGCATTTAACAGTTAGCAGCCGAAATGTAACATATAGAACATGGATCACATAACATGGATTTGATACCAGTAATCATATAGATAAAACCCTTAACATGCTCACATATGCGATAGCACTACCATAACATGCTTCGCATAGCCATACAATTATTGGAATACATGTAGCATCATAAATCAACGTATTACTTATACAAAACATCATACAGGTAGCTTTAAAACATCTTATATTAATCTTATTAGGATTAGAGTGAGGTTAGGAAACTCACCTCGAGTCGCCGATCCTCAGAAAGCAGATAAACGTCGAGTTCTACAACAATAAACGGAAGAAACAATAATAATGTATGAGTACAACTTTAGGGGCAAAATGGTAATTTTACCAAATGAGGTTATAAACCTCAAGGTAGTGATCTACGTGTCATTCTAAGTCCATTGTCATTGACTAAACGCAAATCGGAGTCCGTCGCATTTTACGGGGTAATATGTAGGGCTTTCTAGACTAACGTAGACCCTAAAGACAAACTGTATTTTCGACTGAGTCGAAAAGTCACGAGACTTAAGGAGAACGATCTAGGCATTATTCTAAGACTCTGGGAGCTGACCGCGTATTTTTCTGAGTCCTGGATTATTTATTATGAATTATTGAAGATAATATATATCAGAAAATACCCTAAAAAGTGATTTAAATACATAATTATAATTATACTAAAAAATCAATACTTATAAGTATTTTTTTTATTAAATACTAGATATTAAAATACACTACCAGTATTTATCTCATAATTTTCGGAGCTCGTTTGGTATTTATAATAATTGATATACTCTTAAAATAGCTCCGTATTAATTATCAAATATACTTATATACAAATAGTATTATAACTCTATAACTCTTGGAATATTATAAAATTGCATTGGGGACATCCCCCTAATTTTTCATAATTTATGAACATATATAGGTATTTAATTACTATTTAAATACCATAGAGAGCAATATTTATCATTTATGTTATACCTATAAACATACATTATTATATAACCATAATATACAGAGTATATGAAATACTAATTGATAATATTGTATAAAATATCACTAAGGACATATCCCAAATTTTGTGGAATTAAATAACACCCATAGGTATTTAAATCTATTTAAATACTTAGAAAATCTAATATTTATCATTTATTTAATACATATAAATTACTAAATAAATACTAATTATATTCTCGGACTAATGTAATTAATCTCATAATTTACAGAATATTATACATAAATATTCCATAAATTAAAATTACTAAGAATATATTTTACTATTATTTTTAATAATTAAAATCAATTAAAATCTATTAATACTAATAATATTAATAATAATAATCAATAATAATAATCAATAATAATAATAATAAACCCACAGACACGACAGGTCAACCTGGACCGACCCGAGACTAAACGGGTAACCCGTTTACACACACGAAGAAACCCAACTGGGCTGGCCCGCTGGGTTACACCCGACCCGACCCAAAACTAATTGAACTACCCACTTATACTTACAACCAAACCCAAACCAAAAACTCATTCGGGTTAAACCAACCCGAACCCACAACCCAAAGACACTCACAAACTATCCCTAATCGTTAACCCAAAACCAAAACCAACCCGAACTATACCCGAACTCACTTACACTCACACCGCGACCCAGCCCACACATCTGAATCCTACCCGACCACGGCCCGGCGTCAAAACGACGCCGTTCCATTAAACCCAACCCATGGGTTATTAAAATCTGACCCTACCCATGACCCCGACCCATTCTCTCTCACATCTAGACCCTACCCAAACCCAACCCGAACCCGGGTCTTATAACCCATTCTCTTTTTCTTCTCCGGCCAACCCCGACGCCGCCGGCGAAGTGCGAACCACTGGAAACCTTTCTCTCCCTCATATCTCGCTCATCTCTCCATCAAAACATGTGAGATCAACGCCATTAGCTTCGTCTCGAGGTCCTCTAGATCATGCTAGGAGCGTATGGCCTAGTTCATTCATTTGGGTCTCCTACCAGGCCATTATCCTTTCGGCCAAAATAAAAAATAATGCCTTGCATGGCCTACTAAACGTATACCATTACGAAAACTGCTACTAGGGGGTTCATCTGGGTTCATTAGGGTTTGCTTGGTATAATCAAAAGGGGTTTTGATTATACTTGGAAAATCAAGCTCTCAAATGGGGCTTTAATGGCCGCCGGAGTGTATAGAGAGCTTAAGGCTCTGATTGGTTAAGTGAATGCAGGTTCTGGGGGTGTGTGCGCGACATGAAGAGGGTCAGAGAGGGTTATAACAGAGTGGGGGTTGTTTGGGTTACCTCAGGGAGCTTCGATTCCCTTTTAACTCTTCCGATTAACTCTTCTTCTTCTCTCTCTCCTGCGTCTCTTTCTCTTCTTCTTCTACTCTCTGCGTGTGTACAGAGAAGGAGTGACAAAGAGTGGAGTGTGTGTGGTGGTTGTACAGAGAGGGCAGAGAGGGGGGTGTATGGTGTGGTGTTTCGTTTTCTCCCTAAGCTTGTTCTCTCCCTCACTCTCGGATCTCTCTCTCTATAATCTGTATAAACAGATTGGGGTGGCTGGGAATGAGAGTAATGAGGGTGAGGGGGTGTTCCTTATATAGAGAGAGGAAATAAGGAAACTTATCCCATATGCTGGGTGCACCCACGGGTGTACAAGTGTGTGTATGCTTGTGTGTGTCCAAGGGTAGACATGGGTGGTCCACATGACTATCAAGGGGGTGGTGTGGGTCCCACTCTTAGGCAATATGCACTGGGATGTATGCCTGCGTCCTAGTGTAAGTGAAATGATGGGAATGTGTGTGTACAAATGAGAAGACGTTGTACGAAACTGTGCACAAGCCCTAGGTGTGAGTTGTCTCATGGATTCTAAATGAAATGTAACGCCGAGGCTATGACCACTCTAATCCATTCGTGGTTACGTCTATTCTAATAGGTACTAGGTTATTACTAACGTCGTCATTGTCAAGACGATTACTATAGGATCCAATAGAGATTTCAAATTAAGGTCATCTTAATGGACCTTCTGTAACCCTACCACGGTGATGTCATCACTTCTAATCCTACGTGGAATTTCTGGGGAAATTTAAGTTGCTACAAATATGATATGCAAAGAAGACCTTGATGTTGTCATCAAAGTCCCCCTAATGATATAGTCATGAGTAATTGGAAAAAGGAGCAAGGGAGACGAAATGTGTAAAAGTTCAAATACCCTATTACGAGCTTGGCTCCCTTCATAAGTAGGATAGTTACATGTCCTTATTAGATTCCTTGGATGTATAGATTTGATTCGGGTGATATGTGTTAAAGATTAGGAATATTTTCCCAATCGATAAGATACATATTTGACCAAGTCACGGAGGAAGGAAGATAATTCGACAAAAGACAATGTTTTTCATTAATTTGTTAAATCATTACACAATTGGTATTAAGAGTATAAATTGTCGAAAAAAAAAAGACATAGCTATATATAACACAATTCAAAGGAGAAAAAATACCAATAATGCATAAGTACTCTCATTTTTAAAGCCAATAAAAAAAAGACAAAAAAATTAATAAGAAGGGATCAGCACGTGTCGATAACCTAGTATAGATCATCTCATCTATATTAAAGGAAGCTATGGAGCCTATGGTTGCGTGATGATTTCTCAAATTAATTTCTCCAATTTTGGTATTTCTCTATTTGTTCTGTCCTTGACTATAATTGCATAGTCAGTCAAATACCATAATATCCCTTTACTATACCATAATTACTTGTACATGTGTACAACTACATAAAGATGTATTGATTTATGATAGGCTAATTCTGTCATTTCTGACAATAATTACATTCAAGTCAACTAATAAATACATTCAGATCAACTTTTGAAATTTATTTAATATAATAATGAGGATTCAATCAACTTTAGCTTAAATATTTCAGGTTCAATTAACTTTTTCAACTATAATTACAATTGGCTTTAAAAAAGTCAAACAAAATGGCTGCTTACATCACATTTACATATAGGTCAATTTCGTAAGAAAAATTACAGAATGGTCATCTTTTGGCACAATATTTATATATAGGTCATTTTTTGTAAGAAATGTTACAGAATGGTCATCTTTTAGCACAACCTTGTTTTTTTTTTTTTTTTTTGTGTGTGTTTTGTAAAAAAGGTTAATTTATACTCAACTTTTGCAGCCATATTAATTTTTACCCAACTTTTACAACCATAATTACAATTGGCTTAAAAAAATATCAACAAAAATGGCTACTTACATAATACGTACATATAAGTCAATTTTGACAAGAAAAGTTATAGAATGGTCTACGTTGATTGCGCACGCGTGCACACACATGGTTATAAGAACATATTTTGCTCTTTCTGTTATAATTGGTATCATAATAATTATCTTGGTGTTACTGCACACACATGCCAATATAAATATAATTTGAGTAATGCTATGCTTCCCAAATCTTATGTGGCAGGGTTATGATTCATGTGTGCATGTAAGTCTATTGAATACCTATTTTGATACCCTAACTCTAAGCTCTGTATTTAGATGCCATTCTATGCCTTTTTACCATCACAATGATATTTCCTATTGCTAAATTCCCAAACAATAACTTATCTTCAGTTTAAACTAAGTTTAGACCACAATTTTGTATGGTGTTTTCATTGTTCAAAATTTGCTTTCATACAATTGCATATGTTAATATTACACACACAAATACCTATAAATTGAATTCATACACACAACATATGCTAATATTTTGGTCTTTCATTTCTAATTTGTATAATCATACTGAATTTAGAGGTCAATCTATAACTTCAAAATTATGACTTCGAAATTAATTAAGAAGGAGATTTCAAATTACCAATTGTAAAAGACAAAGAAGTTAATATGAGGGGATATGTACCCAAAAGTTTGAGTTTATCACTCATATTTTCAATTTAACCATAAAATTTTTCAATTGAAATATCTCTTCAAGGATAGACAAAAGTAATTTGCCATTAACCTACTCAAAAACAAAACAACATAAACTGTCCAAAAAAAATTATCATGGGAAAACTGTCTCTCACATTCAGTTTTCTTTCTTTTAAAATTGTGTTCAACAAAGTCATAATCTGCTCGCAAATGCCAATGGACGATGATTGTGCATTCTTGATGATGACGATCATTCGACTACATTGATGAAGCTTTCCTATATGTAATTTTGGTTCCACATGTCTTATCTCACCACTCATGTCACACACTACTGCAGAGACAAAAGAAGGGTCTGGTAATTTCACGTTATTGTTCATTTCTTATGTGCATGTACAACCATTTGACACGGCACCATTGCACTGCCAATTATGGAATTTGCCTTTTGATGAAATCTATTGTCAAGTTATTACTTCACACTTTCTTTTTCTTTTTATTTTTTATTTTTTTTGGTACAAATTACTCCACACTTTGTGTGTTTATATTATATGCAATGAAAATTATGCATTGATATTTACTTTTGTTGACAAATCATTGAATACTCCCATCACAAGTGAGGTAATACGAGACTCTGCACACGAACATATTTTATTTTTCACCATTTAATGTTCAGATTCTATGTGAGACTGTACACACATGATGCATAGGGGTGGATTTTTGATTGTCAAGATCTCCTCTATCCAAATGTGTGAGCTTTATCCACAATTTGCAAAATTAAATTACAAAAAAAAAACATTTTGTGTATATGATTTACTGTAAAAGACTTAAAAACTTTTAATTAATTATGTGGTAAATGAATGAAATGTGATGAAAAAATCACAGGGTTTGTATAAATTTGTGGTGTTATTATTCTTCATTCATCACTGTAATAGTTACTGTATTACATGCATTGTGACTTCATTACATGCAAGTTTCTTTCTTCTTTTTTTTTTTTAATAGATTAATATTATGATCTTCTTTGTTTGTGATACTTTGTTCTGATTTTATTAGTTAAGTTTATATATATATATATATAATAAAAAGCTTTGCACACGCAACGCGTATGCCTCCGCGGCTAGTATATATATAGAGTAATACTACAGACACAACACATTGCACAACACAAAGCACAACAGGGCTTTAAATGCCTTGTACCCTGTGTTGTTTGAATTTTTCACATTTTTTTATGTTCCACTTACACAACATATGGTACATGTATTTAAAACCTTATTGTGCTTTGTGTTGTGCAATGTGTTGTGTCTATAGCATTACTCATTACCCAAAAATCATCAAAGGTTTTTGAGCCCGAGTGAGGTGTTGGAGTGGGCTTGGAAAGGATTGGCACAAGCCTTGTTCTGGAATGGCTGGCCCAAGATTGCAAGGAGTAATCGGGCACAAAAGTAATTCATCGTGAGGTTTGGAAAGACAAAGCATTAGCCCCAACTTGGTTGAGCCCGATAGGTGATGTGGGTCGGATGTTTAACAACAGGGCACCATACTTGAAATAAGTGAGCAGTGGTAAGTGTTGGAGCCCGATTGGTTGAGTTAGCATAAATAACGTCCATCGGGTATCAATACGAAGAATGCCTGGCAAGGGGGAATGGATGAGTCCGATGGGATGGAAGTGCGTGTTTTGCCCTCATCAGGCTCGTAAGTGTCCAAATGTGACAGCTAGATGGAAGACAGTCCGATTCTTTTGATAGGGCGGGGCCATGCCAGCCTGATGAATTAGTTAGGCAGTTTTGTTTCCAATTATCATGATGATGTCACCTAGAAATTAAGGAAGTGGAGTTCGTTTAGGGAAGGATCTTATCACGTCCAGCTGGATATGGAAGGCTAACCCCTAGGATTATGGGATTGAATCAATCAGGAGTGAGATAAGGAAAGAGTTGGAAGTAAGGAAGGATCCTACTAGCTGGCGCAATTCAAGGAGTTCTTGACATATCAAGATTTGTTGATGGCCGCTATAAATCCACTGGCAGGCCAACCGTGCAAAGGCTTCGCGTCACCTCAAAAAAAGCATCCTAAATCGCATTCAACAACTTCCATACAACATTTATACACATGGTTCAAAGCATTCAACCCCTACGTTCTTGCTATTCTGCATCCATAGCAATTAGGTCTGTCCGTATTGTTTTTCTTCGTTTTTAGTTCTTTTGAGCAATCAGAGCATGTTCTGATCTTATTCTCTAGTTCTTCTGTGGTTATTATTTTCGAACATGCTTAATAAAATATCTTCTTATTTTATTACTTGTTTGTGATTGTTTATCTAGTAAACTCTGTATTAATTGGCTTGTGCACTTCAGTACTGCCATAGAACTTTTGGTGAGGGTACTTTCCTACTCACCTCACACATTGTTTCTGTTAGAAGTTAGATTCAATAAGCCTTATGTATCACTTACACAAGCAATTTAGGAAATTAGTTTGCACACACCGAACCACTATTGGTTTTGGCATGCCCGTGCAAAACTACAAGCAAACATTTTGGCACGCCCGGTGCGCTAGAACATGCCTCCAAAGAGAGATAAGCAAACTGGAAAAAATGGACCGGATGACCTGAACGTTACTGACCCACCAGAGGACGAGAGCACTGCCCGTTCACCGCAGGAAAGTGCCTTGGAAAACCATGGAACCTATGAGGCAAGACTATCATGCACTCTTAGGGTCTATGGGAAATTTTCAAATGCTGATTGAACAAACGTCTGAGATGCAAAAGGGCCAAAACAGGCTAATAGCATCAGTGGAAAAGTCTAATGCAACATTGAACAGTCTGGCCAGAATGATAGGCCAACTGATAAATACTTATGAGGCCAAAAATAACAAGGATCAGGCCGGAGGATCTGCCTCTGGCACATTATGCATGAAAGATAAGCCAAAGGATCCACGTTATGTGTGCCCGAATCTCTAAGAGCAGAACGGATCGGGCAGCACGGTGGTTACCGATCCCACTAGATCGGTAACACCGGTATTGATTCAACCTTTAGGCCGAAATACAGACATAATCGGCAATACATAGTCCCCTGCCTACGCTAGTGGGGGGCAAAGAGCTAATGATGCCTTTCGACCTCACTAGGCCAAAACAACCAATACCAAATACCACCTCTAATAGCACCCCCTGTGGTGGTAGCTCAGCCCGTTGTTCCACAACCTATCAACAGGAAAGAATTGGTGGCGACCATACACGAAGAGTATGGCCTACTCATGAGGAGAATAGAGAGACCAACATATAGACGGCCATATCCTCCTGAAATTGACCAGGTCATTTTTCTTCATGGATACAAGGTACCAAACTTTACTTTGTTCTCTGGAGAAAGTGAGCAGTCCTCTGTGGAGCACATAGGCTGTTTTATAGTGCAATGCGGCCATGTGGGTAATAGCGACCCGTTAAAATTAAGGTTGTTCCCAAACTCTCTCACAGGGATAGCTTTCCAATGGTATGTTAATCTCCTCACCAATTCTGTATGAGATTAGCAGGGGATAGAGGAATTGTTCTATGGCCAGTTCAATAGGACTGGGCCCAAAACGTCATTGGCAGACGTATCTAGGATGCTCCAACTAGTGGGGGAGATAGTGGAGAGTTACATAGCCTGTTTAAAAAAGGCTAAGTATAGGTACAAGACTGTCTGCCCAAGGAAGAATATGTCAAGATGGCCATGGGAGGGACGTCATTCGAACTTCGTAAAAGGTTCGAAGGGATCAGTTTCTGTGACTTATTCGAGCTGGCCACAAGGGCCGCTCGCTATGAATGTATCCTTCTGGATAAACATGAGAATAAAAATTCATCTAAAGGTACATACTATAAAGATCCCAATTATGAGGTTCATCTGGCAGATTATAACCTCGAAACAGAGATTGACATGGCTGAGTTAGTCTGCAAATAGCCAATAGTATGCAATGCCTTAAACAAGCCCATGAATATTAATGTTGCTGCGAAAAAGATGGCATTTGAGGCAGGAAAAAACTACACTTCTGATATCACTATGGTCGATCAGATTTTCGATGCCCTTCTGGGCGAAAAAGTGATCAAGCTAAGTGATGGTCATCGAATCCCTAAGGCCGATGACACAAAAAATATGGAATACTGTAAATGGCACAACTCTTGGAAACACTCTACTAACAATTGCATGGTTTTTTGTAATATGATACAGGAAAACGTGGAGAGTGGAGTGTTCAAGTTCTTGGACAAAGCCATGGGAATTGATGCAAACCCGTTCCCTTAGATCACCGGTACCAACATGGTGGTGCCCAATCTGACAAAGCTGACTAGGCCCAGACCGAAGGTTGACTTATCAGAAACAAAGGAAGAAAGACTGAGGTAAAGGGAAGGGAAGTAAGCTGCCATTTCGGCCACGAAGGGTCCGAAGGTAACAATTCACGAGCTCTAGAGGACTTATCAAGAAACAAAGCTAGCAGAATGCCAGGCTGAGATTGAAACGGCTCGATCAAATACAGATAGTTTGATCACCAATTTGCGACGACAACTGGACCTAACAAAGCAAGGCCTCTGCCCAAGATGAAAGGCCGATATCAAGAAAGAAGCCTCTAGCCCAAGCAAGAGGCCGAGGGTGAATGAGCACCGCGAGTGCAGTCTAAGAAGGTCTGCACATGAAAGGCTTACGTTGTCTAGGCAAAGTAAGTTTAAGGCCAAGTGGCAACCGAAATTGTCACCAGCATTACAAATTGGCCTAAGAGACTCAGGCTGGTTGGGGGTAAGGCGTCATCAAACGTTTTCCAAACCAAATGTACCAAAAAAGAGCCCAGCCTCAAACATACGTCCAAGGATGGTAGTACCGCCAAGGGTAAATGAAGGAAATTGGTATTGGGCTGAACATCCCAAGTTCCCAATGCAACCCAGACATACGTTTTTCATAAGAAAGTGAGTTTTAATCCTATTTTCTTCCATTACCTCTCTTATACTTCACATTCAAATCCTCCTTAACCACCATTCTTGAGCATTCATGAGATAGGAACCTACTTCCATGTCCAAATGTCACCACATATGAGTGAAACATCAAGCTACAAGTCCAATATCTCAATGATCATCATCTATTGATTGCTATTTACTTGCTTGTTCATATATGTTCATCTCTTCTTACCTCATTTCTTTTTTTTTTCTTTGATTACTTACTAGTTCATCATCATCTAGATGAAGACATGGTATTTGAGGTGAGTTAATCCTTATGGATAGTTGCTCTTGACCTTAAAAACATGTTTGATAGATGATGATTCTAACTTCAAATGCATTCGTATGTATTCTTGAAGTTATTTCCAAGATAAGAGCAATGCTCTCCAACAATCTTGGGGGTTCTTAATATGAGTTTGATGTTGATACTCCAAGTAGTTTTAATCTCCATTTAGTGCTAGAAATATGCTTTCAAAACCTCTATTTCAGAACCCCTCTAATACCCCCAACATTTGGATTCCAAGAAATAAACCTTGTTTTCTCAAAAATCTTCAAAACAGTGATTTATTCAAATTCAAAATATCATCTGAGTTCAATACTCAATGGGTGATTACAAGACCACTTGGAAAGTCTTCCCAACTCATTAGAGAACACCCATGATTTTTGGTTTGATCTAAAAACACTTGGAAGGGTTCCATTTTGGTCTAAACATTTCTTCCAGACATTCTGTTTTTGCTGTCACAGCAGCTACGTTGAATTTCAACTTGTTTTTCAAAAAACTTTTCCAAATGGAGTGGTCCTAACTCATTTTTCCCTTGAACCTCAGTGTCTTGGGGACCTTTCTGTATAAAATGGGCCTCTAAATGTTTTGTTTTCATTTTCAAAGATTTTGTCTACATTTCAGTCAACAATATGAACTCTGTTTTTGAATAACCTCTATTGTTTATATGATTTCTCTCAATCTGTACTTACAATCTTGATTTGGTTTTTTGATTTGTGTTCTAGACACAATAAGGATGATCTCCACAAAAAATAAAGAATTAAAAACATATCTAACCTCACTTTTACATTTTTACAAAATCAACTCACTATTCTGTCCACTATTCACAACAAGCATGCTTTTAATTTCATTATTTGATTTGATGCTTACATGCACTCCAAATTAGCTCATATCTTAGGAAGTAGTTCATACTACATTTCTATACATCCTATAATAATTTTCTTTATACATTCATGCATACTCTAGACTTCTAAGTCACTTTAGAAAGTCCATGTACACAAACACACTACAACCTTTGCACATTCTACGATCATACTTTGCATCCATGCACGATTTGGAGTTTTAGTGACTTATTGATCGGGAGAGAACAAATCCAAATTATATGCCTTAATTCACATTTGTTATTCATTTCTATCCTATTTTTGTATAATTTTACTTTGTTTTCTACTATCTGTCAGGTTTTGGAAGAAAGCAATGATTTCCTGTTAAATGGGGTGAAAAAGCAAGAAAAAAGAAGCAGAAAAAGCCATTTCGCGCGAGCGGCCCGCTCGCGCGAGAATCTAACCCTTCGCTCACGCGGCCCACTCGTTCGACCTCCCATTATACGCGCTCGCGCTGCCCGCTTGCGCAATCCGTACGAAAAACATAAAACGCGTATTTTGAAGAGCTGAAGACCCCTACGTGGACGAAATTGTCCAATTACGTCCAGAATGCAATTTTAGCAGTTTTAGTGAGATTAGGTTTAGGAAAACCATCCTAATCTCGCTATAACTATATATATCTCATTCTAAATCAATTAAGGGGTTACACATTATTACACAACATTAGATACATCCATATACAACTAAAACTTCAGCCATTGAAGAGAGGAAAGTAAGGAGAAGAAGAAGAAGACCAAGGATTCCCATGGCCTCCTCCATCAACCTCTTGTCGTTCATCAATTCTATGGCCAACTAAACTCAAGATCTAGGGTTTCAATGAAACTTTAGCCAAGTAATAGGGTGTATTTTCTGTTTTTATTTTAGTTTTATTATGTATGGATGACAGTTACATGTTCCGAGGATTCTTATAAATAAATCGTGCTTTTATTGATTAAATTGTTACTTTCAAAGTTTACTCTTGTCTTAGATCTATTTTGATGGTAGTGTGCTCAATGATCTATGCTTGCTGTGCTTGTTTAGATTATTTACATGTAATGGTGCTTAAATTAAATTATGCTATAAAGTATCCGAATAGTCCATGCCTAGATTAGACGGATTATACCACAACCCTAGTTTAGTGTGGGATAATTCGTGCTAACTGAAGATGGATTATGTTGGTGCTTGTACCATAGTTATTTTCTTGACAGAGGATTGGGCTTGTAGCTACAATTCCCCATTATCATCCAACTTAATAAGCTAAAGTAATTCGTAAATACCCTTATTATGAAGCTAGTGGTGGATTTGCAATCCTAGGTTCCTTAAACTTATTATAAAAAGAAATATTTAATTGCTTTCATAATTTAGATTTACTTTTATTGTTATTAGTTTAATTCAAATTAAATCCAAAATCCATTTTTCTTAATTAACTAAATTTAGGTTTTAAAAATTAAAGTGCGTAGTATTCAATCTCTGTGGGTTCGACCTTTACTTCCACACTGCAAATCTTTTGAAAGTAAAGCATAAAAAAGCATACTTTTATATCTTGATTTTGATGAGATCAATTTTTGGCACTGTTGTCGGGGATTGCATTACTAGCCAATTAGTTTTAGAATCTTAGTTTAGTTAATTCGTAAATATTATATTAGGTTTTCTTTTTCTTATTTTTCCGTTTTATTTTGAGTCACTAACTTTTCTTTTTATTTTTGTAATTTCTTAGGTACTCAAAATTCTAGCGTTTCGAGTGGAACAGCTGTGTACGTCAAAGGAGATTACACGAAAAAAAATAAATAAAAATAATTCAAGTAAATTGCTTCCTTTGAAATTCGCTTCAAACCACTGTAAGTCAGGGCGCTGAGACGCAATTACTTGCATTAGGTTAGTTGTGGAGTGAGCACTGCATTATCTAGGAAACCCGGGGCGCTAGGCTTAACGCGGTCATTGAATTACAGGATAATATTCATGCATCATAATAGTTGTGTGCCTGTTACCTTATTTGCGTGATTCTTGTCTTGCAATTGTTTGAGTCAGTTTCTATTTTAGTTATTTTTCTTTTAAGTTTATGTTTGGTACACGTTCTAGTAAATCGGAATTATTTTCTATCAATCCTAAACTTGAACGTACCCTTAGAGTTAATCGGACTTCTCAACCGTCGTCGTTGTTTCAGGCCGAAATTCAAAGTACACTTAAAAGGTTAAGAAAAACTCGATTTATTAACATAAAACCTATTCCAATGGCCAACGGCGAAAATAATGGAAATAACAGAAATAATCCCAATCCTAACATACCTCAACCCCCTCCGCTTAAAAACTATTTCATCCCTACGGCCTATACACCACTGACGAGTATCGAATTACCGGAGGTTACGGCATCTCACTTTGAGATAAAGTCATCTACCATCGCGCTACTACCTTCTTTCCATGGTCATATTAAAGAAGACCCTTATCAGCACTTAGGTGATTTTCAAGATATTTGCTCTACTTTAAAAATCCAACACCTAACTGATGATGAGTTAAAATTGCGCCTCTTCCCGTTTTCATTAAAAGACAAAGCTAAGTATTGGCTCCAATCTTTGGATCCAAACACTATAAAAACATGGGAAGCATTACATACGGCATTTTTACAAAAGTTTTCCCAATCACAAGAACTAATTAGATAACAAAATCAATAACAAACTTTGTGATGCAAGATGGGGAAACGCTTTACGATACTTGGGAACAATTTAAAAAATTATTACGCTCATGCCCACATCATCAAGTTCCCAAGTGGCAATTAGTTCAGGTCTTCTACGAGGGACTAGTTCCCTCACTTTATAATACCGTCGATGCTGTTTGTGCGGGTACCTTCCTACACAAAAGTGCCGACTAGGCCTGGAAAATTTTTGAAACTTTGAGCGAGAATTTGATGCTCCAAGCAGTGTCTGTCCGTCCTGAGGGGTACCTTCAACCTAAGCGAGAGGTGAAAGTTGAGTCGAGTCAATCAATTGAAATACAAGAATTATCTAGAAAACTTGACCGATTTATGCAAATGAACAAAACGTCAAGTCCACCCTCTTCTGAAGTATGTGCATTATGTTCTGAACCGTCTCATAATATCTTTGCATGTCCTTCTGCATCTCAATATCCGGAATTTTTTGAGCAACATGTTAATTCTATGCAACAATTCCCGCGAAACAACTATAATCCTATGTCGAACAATTTTTCTAATACTTATCGACCCCAATATCAACAAAGTCAATACCAACAGCCGCCTCCTAGTCCTAACCCTCCACGGGTTAACAGTTTCGAGGAGAAGGTGTTGTCTTCCCTTAAAAACATAGAAACACAAGTCCAAGTACAAGCACAAATAGTGCACTCTCATACACAATCCATTGGGAAGCTTGAATCCCAAATGGGACAAATAGCTACTACGGTGAGTCGTAGAAATGAGGGAAAGTTGTCTGCGCAAACTATTCAAAATCCTAAGGGACAATACGAGAATGGGGGGTCGAATGAGCAAGTGAATGCCGTTTCGACTAGGATGACTATTCGAGATGAGGAGATTGTTGTAATTCCGGATGAGGGTGAGAAAAATAAAAATATTAATTTGAATAAAGAAAAGGGTGAGGATGTGGATAGAGTTAGGAAAGATAATGAACCGGTCCCAACAAATTATATTCCGAGAATGCCATATCCATCAAACGTTAAGGGACCATCACATTTGTCTAAGAAAGGGTCAAAAATGAAAGATGTACTCGAGGTATTCAAACAACTAAAAATTAATATTCCATTCCTCGATGCTATTAAACAAATTCCCGCTTACGCTAAATGTCTAAAAGACCTATGCACTAAAAAGCGCAAGCTGCGCAGTTATATTCTGAAAAAGGTCTTCCTCACGGAAAAAGTAAGCTCCATTTTCCAACACGCTAGAAATATAAAGATCCAGGTACGCCTACGATTTCATGTGTCATAGGTGACACTATCATTCATCGGGCTCTCCTTGACTTAGGAGCTAGCGTTAACCTCTTACCTTATCACGTCTATAAACAATCAGGACTAGGTGAACTTAAAACCACGGCCGCTACCATCCAATTAGCGGATCGTTTAATTAAAATACCTAGAGGAATCATCGAGGACGTCTTAGTAAAAGTTGATAAATGTTATTTTCCTATCAATTTTATGGTTCTTGACACTGAACCCATACTAGATGCTAGGAAGCATACTCCTGTCATTCTAGGTCGTCTGTTTTTAGCAACCACTAATGCACGTGCTAACTATCGAACGGGGGTGATGAAGGTGTCGTTTGGGAATATGAACTTAAAATTGAACATTTTTAATGCTATTGATCAACCTCCCAAAGACGACGATTATCTATGTGAGGCGGAGAGTGAGGTAAGACAAACTATTGAACCCAATTACGTAATACCTGTGAATAATGAAAATAATATGGTGAGTAGTGAGCGGATAAATTTGAATAATCAGGACCCTAAAGATGAATTTACTCAGAAGGTACGAAATCGTTTTGAACATAATCAGGATGAACCGTCAATTGGATTAATTCATACCGACATGATTTTTGCTTACCACCAGAGTCTTCCTGATATCCTTAGGGGTACAAAGTCCGATTTTCAGCCTCCATAAGTCCTGAGCTAGAATGGTCTAGCTAAAGACATAAAAGATAGCGCTTCTTGGGAGGCAACCCAAGCTTTATTTCGTCCGTTTCTTTTAATTCTGAGTGTTTTTGGTCATTTTGGGTCAGTTTTGAGTCCTTTTTGGGTCATTCTGGACAAGTTTGGGGGTCGGAATAATTTTGTTTTGAACTAATATACATTGAAATAAAGAAACAAGGGAAAAAGACCACATAGCGCGCAGCCCGCTTGCGCGATACATCGCTCGCGCGGCCCGCCCGTGCGATACTCTCCCTTAGACAAAATTTTTTCAACTTTTTATTATATGAGCTCTCTGTTACATCTCGCGCCTAGAATCGCGTGCATGAGGTGTTCGCTCGCGCGATTTTGGCACTTAGAAATTTTTCTAAATAAAATTAATAACAGGCCTCAGGTTTACCTCGCAGAGGAATTCGCGCAAGCGAGGGTCGCTCGCGCGAGGTGGGGATTTTTCAATTTTTCTCTTTGTTCTTTAACCTTCTGTTTCTCCAACCTATCTAGTTGTTTTTCATTTCTATTTGTTCTTTTCAGCTCTTTTCGTTTAAGTTTATCTTTGTTTCCATAGTTCTAGTTTTGTTTTTCTTTATTTCCTTTACGTTCTTTTAATTCTAGTTTAGTTTCTATTGTTTACAAAAAAAAAAAAAAAATTAAATAACAAAATAAAAAGAAAAAACATATGTATTATACATTATCCTTTATTATTTATTTGTTTGTTTAATTTTTTTTGTTAAGTATTAACAGGTGAAATAGTGCTCCGTTTGGAGTAATTGAACTTTGATTCCATATTATTATACGTTCACTTGTTTGTGAGTGCCGAGATCGAGGTATTATCGTTCCTTTCTTACCTACTCTCCTTTCTTTCGTTTTATTGTTTTATTGGGGACAATGAAAGGTTTAGGATTGGGGGTATGCACACATATGCACATTATTACACTAAATTTTCAAAAAAATTCGATACTTGTGCTTTAATAAATGATGTTACCTATGTTTTTGTAATCTCGAATTCGATACTTCTTAGTATGTAACGTGATTCGTTATGGAATGGTAAATATGAGAAGATGTGATTAAATATTTGCTAAAGTCATAATATGACGTTTTAGGTCATGTATCGTTCGAATCGTAGTTTTATATCATAGATTTGCACACAAACATATGCACTACATGTGGTCGCTTGAATACATGTTTGATGTGAACTATAATATGATTTGGATTTCTAGATAACACATGGTGGAGACTAAGCCCAGTGAGCTTTTTAGCCTATCTTTTCCTTATAGAGGGTTATAAATGCATTTTGTGTTTGTCGAACTTCATTAAAGTAATGCATTTACTTGTTGTTTAGTCTCATTATTCTTATTTTGGTTGATAGTCAAGTTAAAATATTTGTTAACATGCTAAATAATATTTCGTCGTAAACGTTGAAAAATCGTATCACCCTAGGACACGATTTTAGGCCTTCTTTGTTTTCCACCCTTTTGACCTTTGTCCTATCCAGTTAAATGATCGAAATTTCCTTAGTTCGCCCTTTGAGCCTGTAAAATGCCATTTTTCTTTAATCACCATTACCCATTTTTTTGCTCCAACTGGACAAACTTGGAGTTCACCACTGAGAGATGTGCCAACTCTTAGTGGTGATAAGGCGATGTGTCGTTTGAGAAAAAGAAGAAAATAAGATGCTATTGGGGTAGTTGCCTTGTATTTCGATGAATATTCATTTCAAAGGCAACGAGACGAAAGTGAAAAAAAATAAAAAAAAATAAAAAAAAAATAAAAAAAAAAAGAAAAAAAAAATGGAAAGAAGAGAATGGAAAGATGAAGTTGGTAGAAGAGATGAATGAAATAAATCGAACATGCCATACAATGCCATTCTAAAACTTCCTAATGAATCCTTTCTATCCTTTTTCATTACCCGAGTCACGTTATAACCGTTGAAAAGTCCTATTTGATCCTAGGAAACATGGTTTGGATATGAAAATGATGGGAGGAGGATTAAAACATGATAATGATTAATTTTTCTTGACTGTTGGCGTCCTATCCATGAGACTGCTGTTCTTTTGTGTCATGCGTCCTTTTTGAGTCATATGTGAGCATTTCTTGTTTTGAAAACATATTTCCTTTGCTCCCATATATTAGAAAAATTACACGTTTCTGAGTGTTACATTTGAGAGTGTAATTAATATTGTGAGATTCTTAGTCGAAGCATAGTTAGATGGTCATCCGAGTTATATTCCAAGTTCATGACATGCGCGTGTTCATTTGACTACCATATCACACACGTGCAATTTTATGAGAAACTCTATTGATTTATATGATGCATGTGCTTGGGATTGCTTTTCATGATGTAGGTAGACGTTTGATTTCGTTTCTTCCTGTTCGTTATTCTATTTCAAATCATTGTTTTATAATAAGGAGTATTGAATGTTGTTTTTCGTTTTAATAAAACTTTTCTTTACAAGTTAATAAAGATGGTTGTGGGTGACTTGTTGACGAGAACCCTCACGAGACTTCACTCGTCCGACTAGGGAAACCTAGAGGTTTAAAAGGCTTGTTGCATATGCTAAATGCAATCGTGATCCATGCGAAAATGGAGTAGTATTTGTAGTAGTAGTTTTATTTTTCTTTTCTTTTTGCTCGAGGACTAGCAAAATGTAGGTTTGGGGGTGTGATCGGGAGAGAACAAATCCAATTATACGCCTTAATTCACATTTGTTAGTCGTTTTTATCCTATTTTTGTATAATTTTACTTTGTTTTCTACTTTCTATCAGGTTTTGGAAAAAAGCAATGATTTCCGGTTAAATGGGGTGAAAAAGCAGGAAGAAAGAAGCAGAAAAAGCCACTTCGCAGGAGCGGCCCACTCGCGCGAGAATCCAACACTTTGCTCGCGCGACCTCCCATTTCACGTGCTCGCGCAGCCCGCTCACGCGATCCGTACGAAAAAACATAAAACGCGTATTTTGAAGAGTTGAAGACCCTTACGTGGACAAAATTGTCCAATTACATCCAGAATGCAATTTTCAGCAGTTTTAGTGAGATTTTAGGAAAACCCTCCTAATCTCTCTATAACTATATATATCTCATTCTAAATCAATTAAGGGGTTACACATCATTACAAAACATTAGATACATCCATATACAACTAAAACTTTAGCCATTGAAGAGAGGAAAGCAAGGAAAAGAAGAAGAAGACCAAGAATTCCCATGGCCTCCTCCATCAACCTCTTGCCGTTCATCAATTCTATGGCCAACTAAACTCAAGATCTAGGGTTTCAATGAAACCCTAGCTAAGTAATATGCTGTATTTTTTTATTTTAGTTTTATTATGTATGGATGACAGTTACATGTTCCAAGGAATTTTATAAATAAATCGTGTTTTTATTGATTAAATCGTTACTTTCAAACTTTACTCGTCTTAGATCTATTTTGATGGTAGTGTGCTCAATGATCTATGCTTGCTGTGCTTGTTTAGATTATTTGCATGTAATGGTGCTTAAATTGAATTGTGCTATCAAGTATCCGAATAGTCCATGCCTAGATTAGATGGATTATACCACAACCCTAGTTTAGTGTGGGATAATTCGTGCTAACCGAAGATGGATTATGTTGGTGCTTGAACAATAGTTATTTTCTTGACGGAGGAATTGGGCTTGTAGCTACAATTCCCCATTATCATCCAACTTAATAAGCTAAAGTACTTCGTAAATACCCTTATTATGAAGCTAGTGGTGGATTTGCAATCCTAGGTTCCTTACACTTATTATAAAAAGAAATATTTTATTGCTTTCATAATTTAGATTTACTTTTATTGTTATTAGTTTAATTTAAATTAAATCCAAAATCCGTTTTTCTTAATTAACTAAATTTAGGTTTTAAAAATTAAAGTGCGTAGTATTCAATCTCTGTGGGTTCGACCTTTACTTCCACACTGCAAATCTTTTTGAAAGTAAAGCATAAAAAGTATACTTTTATATCTTGATTTTGATGAGATCACTTATAATCTAAGAAGATTATAAGGAATGAACTTGATCACACGTTTATGCTCCCTCTGGATCAAATCTTCCTTTCTTATCTGTTCCAGGGATTGAGAAGTCTTCTTTTTCAATAATTAACATGTATCATACTAGTTTGCTAAGCATCCTTGATTTCTTTGATTATTTGTTTCAAGGACATTCCATATCCCCTCTTAGATTAGGAACACTTGATTACTTGCTATGTGATTAGACGATTTTTCCTAAGTTTGTTTTGTGTGATCTTTCACTTTGCATTGTGTGATACTTGGCTTAGATCTTATGAATGATATCTTATCTTTGATCTTCCATTTCAAGATTCTTATATGATGTAATATACCTATCATAGTATAAGATGATCATTTGGATGCTAATTGAGGCCCGTCGAGAGACAGGACGAGTTGAGGGTGTTTTAGTCATGACAAAGGCTCCTTCCTCTCTCGTACCAAAATCCCGAGCCAAGTTCTTTGATTATGAAGGGCCGGTGACCTTTATCCATTTGGGTGAGTCAAATTGGGTTTCTTGGTTCCCTAAAGACCAAGTGGCGACTTTTTATCTATTTTCAACATACCTTTTCTTTTCTTTCAAAACAAAGAAAAATCAATTCCGAAACCCCGGAGAACACACGGGGGTGGGCTCACGGAGGCCACCTGTCCACACCCACTTAGACAGAAGAATTAAGGCCGATGGAGATTAATGAACAAGATGTTATCAATGAATCTACAACCGATTGAAGTGCAAAGACAACTAATTCTAAGGGCCAGCACGACCAGATGGTGTGCTTATCTGGCCGATAGAATATTAGAGATCGGCTCAATCGATTGTGGGGTAAACTTGGCCAATTATATCTATGAGGAGGAATTTCCAAGAGAGGAAGAGATCCAAATGGAAGAATTGGAAATGGCCATAGCAAAGCTAGATGATCTAAAGGCCGATGCTCAAGATCCCCTTCTGAAGGTCAACTTGGGCAGTGAAGGAGAGCATAAGCCAACTTTATGTAAGTCAGATGCTAGAACCACAGTTTCAGACCGAGATAATAGCACTTTGACATAAGTATAAAGACTATTTTGCTTGGGACTATGATGAGATGCCAGGGCTATCTAGGGAACTAGTAGAACACTGATTACCAATCAAAGCGGGGTTCAGGCCGTTCGAACAGCTACCTGTGTGCATGTCACCAGAGGTTACACTGAAGGTGAAGGAAGAAATAGCAGCTTGGGGCTGGCTTCATTCGGACTACAAGGCATGTAGAATGGGTCTCGAATGTGGTCCTAGTGGTAAAGAAGAATGGGAAGCTTAGGGTGTGCATTGATTTTATAAACCTAAACCTGGCTACCCCAAAGGACGAATACCCAATGCCCATGGCCGATCAGTTGATTGATTCAGCCACTAAACACAAAATCTTGTCCTTCATGGATGAGCATTCGGGGTATAACCAAATTTACATCACCGAAGAGGATGTCCAAAAGACAGCTTTTCGGTGCCCTGGGGTAATAGGAACCTTTGATTGGGTTGTGATGCCATTCGGGCTAAAAAACACAGGAGCTACCTATCAATGGATGATGAACTCCATTTTCTATGACATGATGGGCGATTCATGGAGGTATACATTGATGATGTGGTGGTTAAGTCTGGGAGCAACGCTGGACATTTGGCTGACCTTAAGAAAGCATTCAAAAGAATGCAGGCTCACAAGCTAAAGATGAATCCACTCAAATGTGTTTTTGGCATTTCAGCAGGGAACTTCTTAGGTTTCTTGGTGCACTAGAGAGGTATAGAGATAGATAAGAACAAGGCTCGGGCTATCCAAGCAGCAAAGCCCCCAGCCAATGAGAAAAGTTGCAAAGGCTGCTTAGACAGATCAATTTACTTAGGAGGTTTATCTCCAATTGTGCAGGGAAGACCCAGGTATGGACCGCTACTTAAGATCAAGACCGATGAAGAGTTCAAGTGGGAAGAAAACCATCAGCAGGCCTTTGAAGGGATAAAGCAGTACTCTACCCCTTTAGTGCTGATGCCACCCAAGAAGGATAGGTGTCTCAAATTGTATATATCGACCTCTGATTTCTCCATAGGAAGTATGTTAGCCTAGGATAATAAGCAAGGTAGTGAGCAGGCCATTTATCACTTAAGCAGAATTGTAACTCCATTCGAGCAGCGTTATGCACCGATTGAGAAGTTGTGCTTAGCATTGTACTTTTCATCACAAAAATTAAGAACATATATGCTGTCTGTTTCTACTAATATTATATGTCAAATTGATATGATTAAGTACATGCTATCAAAACCCATTATGCGTGGCCGAATTGGAAAATGGACCTTGGCCTTATTGGAGTTTGCCATTCAATACTGATCACAACAATCGGTCAAGGGCCAGGCCATAACTAATTCTCTGGCTGATCTCTCAGACCCTACTGATCTGGGAGATCTGTCGCTAACACCTAAAATATTAAACATATCCTTAGTTCCATAAATGTTAGTCTTTGATGGGTCTACAAATATAGAAGGTGTTGGGGCAGGGGTGGTCATTGTATCACCCAAATATAAAAAGACAAAGATGTCGTTTCGGCTCGATTTCAAATGTACTAATAATCAGGCCGAATACGAAGCACTTATCATTAGACTTGACATACTCCTTGACATGGGGGCATCACACGTGCACATGAAGGGAGACTCAGGGTTGGTTATCGGGCAGATATCTGATGAATTCGAGATAAAAA
Organism: Hydrangea macrophylla; assembly: GCA_033977485.1. NCBI lineage: Eukaryota > Viridiplantae > Streptophyta > Magnoliopsida > Cornales > Hydrangeaceae > Hydrangea > Hydrangea macrophylla. The sequence continues at coordinate 962,456 of CM066990.1, read as the reverse complement.
GCTGGGAACACTGCCCATTTCACTCCATGGCCACTCAGCTTATGGACTCGTTCGATGACATAAGCATAAGTTATATTCCAAGATCAACAAATACGGAGGCCGATAGACTAGTAAAAGAGGGATCGGTCTCATCTTCTATAAAGGGTTTGGAGGATTGGGCAATGTCAGTAGAAGTCTGAGTACAACTATTTGTGGCAAAGAGAGGTTGGAATACCACAACTAATTCGGTCTTAATGGATGACGATGATTGGAAAATTCTCCTATCATTGAATGCTTAACACACCCAAATGTTAGGGTGGACCGAAAGGTAAGGCTATTTGCGGTCCGATTTGTGGTGCTTGATGGAGAATTATTCAAGAAGCCTATCGGTGATGATGTGATCCTAAAATGCTTAGGCAAGAAGCAAGCCATGCAAGTGATGGCCGAAGTCTACGAAGGAATTTGTGGAGCTCATGAGGCCAGAACAAAGATGAAGTGGCTCTTGAGAAGGTACAACTACTATTGGCCAAGGATGTTAAAGTGTTGTTTTAGATATGCCAAGGGTTGTCAAGATTGCCAGAAGCATGGGCCCATCCAGAGAGTACCGACCAAAGAACTCCAACCAGTTATAAAGCCTTGGCCGTTCAGAGGATGGGTAATAGACCTAATAGGTAAAGTCTTTCCTCCTTCTTTGGGCCAACACTGTTTTATAATAGCAGCTATGAACTATTTCACAAAATGGGCCGAAGCTAATCATATAGGGCGGTAACTGAAGCCACTGTGATCAAATTCATCGAAGAACATATAATACACCGATTTAGCCCGCTAGAAACCATAACGGCTGATCAAGGATCGGTGTTCACAGGGTCAGAAACTATAGCCTTCGTTGAAAGCAGAGGAATTATAATTCTTAATTCCACTTCATAGTATGCTCAGGGTAATGGGTAGGCCAAGTCGACTAACAAGATCCTAATTGGGATTGTTGAAAATATGATAAAAGAGAGCCCGAGAGAGTGGGATAAGCTGCTGTCCGAAGCACTTTGGGCTTATCAGACCTCTAAGAGGTGCAGTACTGGTGTCACACCGTTTATGCTAACCTATGGGCATGATGCCATGCTACCTATGGAAGTCACAGTCTGATCAGCTAGGAGGACCTTACAAAATCAGCTTGAGCCCGCTGAATACACAGAAGCTATGATTGCTGAGTTGGAGGGGCTTGATGAAACAAGATTGGCAACCTTGGACTCATTAAATGTACAAAAACAATAGGCCGCCCAAGCATACAACAAATGGGAGAAAGAGAATTCCTTCTGCACAGAGGACTTGGTTTGGAAGGCCGTTTTGCCTATTGGAGACAAAGACAACCGTTATGGCAAGTGGTCAGTCAATTGGGAAGGTCATTTCAACGTCCATCAAGTTAAGAAAGGTGGAGCATACAGGCTGCGTGATTTAAACGGAGAAGTTCATACAAGGCTAATAAACGGTCAGTATTTAAAGTCCTATTATCCTACTTTGTGGGAAACTACTGATTTAGAGTACATACCGAATCCAGGGTTAGAATATGAACTACTCATTAATTACGAGCCCAAATGATCAAAAGTCAATTGCATTAAACAGCTAAGCACATCTTACTTACAACGTGCTTACAAAAAAAAATACATATATATATATAGTTGTATAGGGGATAAAAATTGGCCTCTAGGCCGATTCAAAATTCCTAAGTTTGGTTCACAAATCCTCCCAAGTCTGTGCAGATTTAGCCCGATCTTGTTTAGCTTTATCAAGCCGTTGAGACCAAAGACGGGCAGCTGGGGTGTTGGCTTGTAGTTGGTTACTACACTTCTGTGCATCACTGCCTAGCTGAGCCAAAGCTTCATCAACCTTTGCCAAGGCAGCATCATTGGTAACAACTTCTACTTCGCACTTTTCCAATTGTGCTTTAAGCGATGTACAATGGGCTAGAGCCAGACGTCTCGGGCGATCACCTGAGCCCGAGTTGTCTTCCTTGCCTCATACTTCATCTTGGCAGACTTCAAAAGCTGCACTGCCTTCTATCAGGCATTGAGATGAACTTCGACCTCAGTTTGAACAATTAAGGCTGACTGATCTAGTACACGACAACCCGGTAGTAGTTCTTGGACATCCTTGATCAAAACAACTTGCCTGGCATAGAGCGAAGGATCAGCTATAAAGCTACCTAAGGCAACTGTTCGGCGACGAATAGTTCACGTTTATAATCCTGAAGATACACCTTGTTAGCCATTTTATTTAGTTATTAAGTGTTTCTAATAAGGATTATATGTTTTGTAGGTTTTGGAGCCTTAGCATGAAAATGCACTAAAATCCAATGATTAGTGGCTTTGGAAGACATTCTGGGCTCAAAAGTTGATTCCATAGAAAGCTGAATGCAATAGCAGTCTCGGTAAATTGCATTTTTGACAAGGAATATTTTGGATTTGAGAAATTTCTCCAGAGATATAAAATTTAGATCTTCGAGTTACGGACGCGTGGTCGGAAACGGCGAGTCAATCCGAGTTCCAAGCAAAACGTTATCATAATTCTACGAAAGTCGCGCAGTGTAGCGAAAACTACCTCTCACGAGCGGGCCGCGTGAGCGACCTGTGAAAAAATAAAAAATGCATATTTTGTTAAATTAAAGTGTCCAGCGAAGGTGGTTTGTGCATACGACATCCAGAAACAAAAATACAGCAGTTTTAGTGCGATTCAGCTTAGGAAAGCTTCCTAAATCCTTCCAAAATCTATATAAATCATACTCCAAATCAAATTTGAGGTTACACGTCATTACACAACAATACACAACATTAGATACATCCATACAACAAAAGCATTAGCCATTGAAGAGAGGAAAGCAAGGAGAAGAAGAAGAAGACCAAGGATTCCCATAGCCTCCTCCATCAACCTCTTACCAATCTTTAATTCTATGGCTGCTTAAACCAAGATCTAGGGTTTCAATGAAACCCTAGATAAGTAATAGGGTGTTATTTATGTTTTTCTTTTAATTTTATTATGTATGGATGATGATTACATGTTTAGAGGATTTTAATAATAAAATCGTACTTCTATTGATTAAATCACTGCTTTCAAAATCTATTCTTGCCTTAGATCTATTTTGGCTGTGATGTGCTCAATGATCTATATTTGCTGTGCTTGTATGGATTATTTACATGTAATGGTGCTTAATTGAATTGTGATATCAAGTAGCCGAATAGTTCATGCCTAGGAAAGACGGATTGTGCCGCAACCCTAGTTTAGTGTGAGACAATCCATGCCAACCGAAGATGAATTATGTTGGTGCTTGAATCGTAGTTATCTTCTTGACGGAGGAATTGGGCTTGTAGCTACAATTCCCCATTATCATCCAATGTAATAAGCTAATTGAATGCATAAATACCCTTATTATGAAGCTAGTGGTGGATTTGCAATCCTAGGTTCCCTTTAAATATTGTTTAAAACAAATTTTAATTGCTTTCATAATTTAGATTTACTTTCATCGTTCTTAGTTTAATTAAAATCACAGTCAAAATCCATTTTTCTTAATTAATTAGATTTAGGTTTTAAAATTAAAGAGCTTTAGTAATTCAATATCTGTGGGTTTGACCTTTACTTCCACACTACAAATCCTTGAAAAGTAAAGTATACTTTTATATCTTGATTTTGACAAGATCAATTTTTGGCGCCATTGCTGGGGATTGCAAATTACTACCTTTAGCTTTAAAATCTTAGTTTAGTTAATTCGTAAATATTAAATTAGGTTTTCTTTTTCTCATTTTTTTTTGAGTCGCTAACTTTTCCTTTTGTTTTGTAGTTTCTCGAGTCATCAAATTCTAGCACTTCGGAGTAGACGAGCTTAGCACATCAAAGGAGCTTACGCGAATCAATTTCAAAAAAAAGCAAAAATTCAAATAAAACACTTCTTTTAAAATTCTCTTCAAACCACTGTAAGTCATGGCACTGAGATGCACTATTTGTATTAGTTTAGGGGTGATTTGCACATGCATTAGCTAGGAAACCCGAGGCGCTGGGCTTTGACGTGAATCACTGCATAATAGGATAACTTTCATGCATCATAGTTGTTGTGTGCCTGTTGTCTTATTTGCGTGGTTGTTTTTCGTATTTGTTTGAGTCAGTCTTTATCTTAGTGTCGTTTTTTTTTTTGTGTGTATGTTTGGTACACGTTCAAGTAAACCCGAATTACATTCTTTCGATCCTGAACTTGAATGTACCCTTAGAGTCCTTGGGTCCTCAACCACAGCTTCTACAGCTCGGTTATTAGGCGACGAATCAACTCCGAAGTCGTTGTCGTTATTTCAGGCCAAAATTCAAAGTACCCTTAAACGCTTAAGACAAACTCGAACTATTAACATCTAACCTATTCCAATGGCCGACATTGGAAACAATGGGAACAACGGAAATAATGGAAATAATCCTAATATACCTCAACCTCCTCCACTTAAAGATTATTTCATTCCTACAGCCTACACGCCAGAAGCAGGTATCGAATTACCGGAGGTGACGGTATCTCACTTTGAGATAAAGTCATCTACCATCGCGCTACTCCCTTCATTCCATGGTAGTATTAAAGAAGATCCTTATCATCACCTAGGAGATTTCCAAGATATATGCTCTACATTAGAAATTCAAAACCTAACTGATGATGAATTAAAATTACGTCTCTTTCCGTTCTCCTTAAAGGACAAAGCTAAGTATTGGCTCCAATCTCTTGAGTCAAACACTATTAAAACATGGGAAGCATTACATACCGCATTTTTACAAAAGTTTTTTTTCCAATCATAAGAACTAATCAGATAAGAAAATCAATAACGAACTTTGTGATGCAAGATGGGGAAACGATTTATGACACTTGGGAACAATTTAAGGAATTATTACGCTCTTGCCCACATCATCAGGTTCCCAAGTGGCAATTGGTACAAATCTTCTACGGGGGACTTGTTTTCTCACTTCATAATGCTGACGATGCCGTTTGTGCTGGTACCTTCCTACACAAAAGCGCCGACGAGGCATGGAAAATTTTTGAAACGTTAAGTGAGAATTCGATGCATCAAATCGTGTCGGTACGTCCTGAGGGGTGTCTTCCACCTAAACCTAAGTGAGAGGAGCAGTTCGAGTCAAGTCACTCAATCGAATTACAAGAACTATCTAGAAAACTTGACCAACTCATGAGGATGGGCCATATGTCCAATCCAGCTCCTTCCAAAGTATGTGCATTGTGTTCTGAACCATATCATAATATCTTCGCATGTCCTTCTGCTTCTTAATTCCCGAAGTTTGTCGAGCAACACATTAACTCTATTCAACAATTCCCACGAAATGCTAATAACCCTTTGGGAAATAATTACGATGTGCCATGGAGAAGTTACCCAAATGTTGGGTGGCGATCTCAAAATAATGAGGGTCCATATTCCTCCCAAAGACCTCAAGTTGAAACTAACTTCCCAGTGCATGGCAACATCAGTCTCAACAAAATCAATATACACAACCTAACCCTCCTCCTCCTCCACCTCCACCTCCATGTAATAATGCATTTGAGGAGAAAGTAATGGCCTCACTTGAAAGTTTTGGTTATGTGATCCAGTTAATACACTCTCACACACAGTCCATTGCAAAGCTGGAGTCCCAAGTGGGACAAACAGCTAATACACTAAACCATTTGACCGAGAGTAAGTTGCCAAGTCAACCTACTCAGAAACCTAAGGGACAATACAAGGTGGGTGGTATGAGTGAGCAAGTGAATGATGTTTCAACTAGGACGATTACTCGTGAGGAAGAAGTTGTTGAGATTCCGAGGGAGAGTAGGAGAGATGCGAACATTAATTCAAATCAAGAGAAGGGTGAGGACACGAGTCAAATTAGGAAAGAGAATGTAACGGTCCCAACTAATTATATTCCGAAAATGCCCTTTCCACCAAACATTGAGGAACTATCACATTTTTCAAAGAAAGGGTCAAAAACTGAAGATATACTCGAGGTATTTAAACAAGTTAAAATCAATATTCCATTCCTCGACGCGATAAGACAAATTCGCGCTTACGCTAAATGTCTAAAAGACCTTGGCACTCAAAAGTGCAAGTTGCACAGTCATACTTCGAAAAAGGTCTTCCTCACCGAAAAAGTAAGTTCGATTTTCCAACATGCTCCTCCAAAGTATAAAGATCCTGGTACACCAATGATTTCATGTATTATAGGTGACACTGTCATTTATCGGGCTCTCCTTGACTTAGGAGCGAGTGTGAATCTCCTACCCTACTCGGTTTATAAACAACTAGGTCTAGGTGAACTAAAACCCACAGCTGCTACCATACAATTAGCGAATCATTCAGTTGAAATCCCTAGAGGAATCATTGAAGATGTTCTAGTTAAAGTCGATAAATGTTACTACCCCGTCAATTTCATAGTACTTGACACCGAACCTGTGCTAGATGCTAGGAGACACATTCCTGTCATTCTTGGTCGTCCGTTCTTAGCCATGGGTAACGCTTGTATCAACTGTCGAACGGGGGTAATGAAAGTTTCATTTGGGAACATGAACCTAAAATTAAATGTTTTTAACACTATTGATCAATCTCCCAATGATGCTGATTATTTCTGTGAGGTAGATAGTGAGGTTAGACGAACTGTTGAACCTAAGAAGGAAATGAAAACGAGTAAGGAAAACAATATAGTGAAAAATGAGCAGACAAAATTGAATAGCCTAGACCCTAATGCTGAATTTACTTAGAAGGTGAGAAATTGATTTGAACATAATCAGGGAGAACCGTTGAAAGAATTAACTCATAATGACATTATTTCAACTTTCAATCGGAGTCTCCCTAGTGTCTTTAAGGGTACAGAGTCCAAGTTACGGCCTCCATAAATCTTGAGCTAGAATGGTCTAGCTAAAGACATAAAAGATAGCGCTTCTTGGGAGGCAACCCAAGCTTTTATTATTCCGTTTCCTTATTTTTGCACACTTTTTGATTGTTTTGGGTCATTTTTGAGTCCTTTTTGGGTCGTTCTGGACAAGTTTGGGGGTTGGGGTTAATTTTTTTGAACTTTTTCAGATAAAATAGGAAGAAAAGAGAGAAATAGGCAACTCACTCGAGTGGCCCACTCGCGCGAGTTTGTGCCTTAGGAACATTTTTCTAAAATTTTTAATATATGCCTCAGATTCTTGTCGCGCCTAAGATCACGCGTGCGAGGGTATTCGGCCAAGTGGCCCACTCCCTCGATCCTTTGCCTTAAGAATAATTTTATGCACCTTATAAAGCAGCCTCAGATCTACCTCGCGGAGGGACTCATGCGCGTGGCCTGCTTGCGCGAGGGAGGGTTTTGTGTGTTTTTCTCTCTCTTCTCTGACCTTCTTTCTCCCAAACCTGGTCAATTGTATGTTCTTTTCTGTTTGTTCCCTTAGGACCTTTTAGATTGAGTCCTTCTTTATTTTCATAATTCCGTTTGTGTTTGTTCTTTTATATTTTCGTTAAGTCTTTCGATTTTAGTTTAGTTTTTCAACACGTATGCCATGGTCTACATTATATATATATATATTTCTTTGGCTATCGTTTTTCTTTTGTATCTTTTATTTTCTTTTGTCGAGTTTTGACAGGTGAATTAGTTACTCCATATGGAGTAATTGAACTTTTATCGCCATATTCATATACGTTCACCTATTTTGTGATTGCCGAGATCGAGGTAATATCATTCCTTCCGTCCGTACTCTCCTCTCTTTCATTTTATTGTTTCATTGGGGACAATGAAAGATTTAGGTTTGGGAGTATGCACTCATATGCACATTATTATGCACCCATGCACCCGATTTTTCAAGAAATTTTCAAAAAAAATTTCGATACTTGTGCTTAAATAAGCGATGTTACCTACGTTTTTACAATCTTGATTCGATACTTTTTGTTATGTAACTTGGATTGTTATAGACTGGTCAACAAGGGAAGATGTGATTAAACATTTGTTGAAGTCATGTTGTAACGTTTTAGGATATGTATCGTTAGAATCGTAGTTTTATATCATAGATTTGCACACCAACCTATGCACTGCACGTAGTCGCTTGAATACATGTTTGAAGTTGGTACGTCCAGAAATATTCCGTAACTGTCCCACCGCCACGTGGTCAGCGGATAGCCCGGTTAGTCCGGAGTAGGAGCATGGAGCCCACTCCCGAGGTGTTTGGCTATAACCGTCCGGGATACTCGGCAGCTCGGGAACGAGGCGCGGTGATTCCCTGGTAGGCGCGGAGTATATGGCATCTCTCATAGTTGCCCTATACGGTCGTGACTCTATCAAGAAAGAATCAGTAGTTGCCTAAACACTTAGGAAACTCTCCTAACATTGTACCAATCTATTGCGATTAGATTAGGCTTCCTAATCTAATAAACTTACCATGTAAGGGTGGACTCTTACATCTATAAAAGAGCCCACCTATCCTCCTTAGGGGGATCCGAAAATCTACTTCTCTAAGCAGATACTTACTTGCTAGAGAACTCACCACCTACACGCATACACCGGCCGGTATTACTGGTAGTGTCGCCCATCTTTGTCGGCTCACCAGGCCCACCGGTGATCTGCTAGTGAGAAGCGCTTAGACACACACGTGGACGTAGGTCATCTCATTAACGGGGCCGAACCACACGCAAACTTTTCTTTGCTGTCTTCTTGCATAAATCTTGCTTACCAATTTTTGGCATCATCAGTTTGGCGCCGTCTGTGGGAATCCGACGCAGTTTCCTCATCAACAGAAATCTTTGACTGATCGACATGCCGCCGAAGAAGGGCAAGAAGACCGCCAATTCAACCGGTCAGGAGGACCTACAGATCGAGCCTCGGGCAACCTCCGTGACTACCGAACATGTTACAGCGGCGCTGGAACAGCTCTTGGAAGGTCAGATCCGGACGCAACAGCAAATAGAGGCGCTTATGGCCCAGCACGAAAAGGCGGTTGGGGACCATGAGAAAAGCCCTTCGTCGGAAAAGTGGCCCGAAAAGAGCGCTCCCAGCCAAGGGCCCGTTCGGACGCGCGGAAAAACCCGATCTGCTCCAGTGTCCCAACCAGATCGTGAACGTCATCCGGATGGAGAACGTAGCCATGCTACTAAGCGCTCGCAGAGAGGACCTCGGTACATTCCTCGCTGAGCGCGCCGAGTGGAGGATGCCAGGATCCTCATTAAGCGGAGACGAGCTGCGAGGGGAGAAGCGCCAGGACGTAAAGCCCGGGAGTCGGTCAATGATCCACCCGTCCTGAGCCGGGGGGATCTGAGGCATAGACTATCCCGGACCCACAGCCGAGTGTTATCCCCGAGGTCGACGCGCTTTGAGGATGAGGCCTCGTCATCCGACCCTACCTACCACTCGGACACAGAAAGGAGGACCGGGCACGCTGACGTCAGGGCCCAGGTTGAGGAGTTGCAGCAGCAGATTGAGAGGCTGAACCGCAAGTCCGGCCACGACCTCACAAATACAGAAATGGAGTCGCCCTACACTACCCGGGTAACGCAATTTCCAATTCCGCGAAAGTTCAAACCCCCTCACCTCAGCTCATATGACGGCAAGGGGAGTCCGGTGGACCACATCCGCACTTATAAGGCGCAGATGGCACTGGTCACTACGATAGACGAGCTGCTGTGTCTGGCCTTCCCTAGTACTCTCAAGGGATCAGCCGCACAGTGGTTCCATGCCCTGAAGCCCCGGACGGTTGACAACTTCAAAGCCCTCAGCAAACTCTTCATCAGCCAGTTTGTCGGGATGCTAGACCGATCCCAACCAGATACCCAGCTGCTAGCCGTCAAGCAGCAAAAGGGTGAATCTTTAAGGGAGTATGTGGATCGTTTCAACCAGCAGAGGCTCCTGATCCGCAACCTCAATGAGACGGCCGTGATCATGGCCTTCTATTCAGGAGTTCAGCACACCAAGGTGGCCACTTCTTTTCATCGGAATCGACCGGCAACCCTGGTGGAACTCTCGAAAAGAGTTGGGAAGTATATGGACACCGAAGAGTTTTTGAAGGCGAAACGCGCCAGCCAAGCAGGAGATGAATCCCCAAAAGCCAAGCGCAAGCGCGAGGGATCGGAGAAGGGTCCGGGAAAGAAGCCGAAGCAAGATCGAAGGAATGCTAGAGATCAGCCTCTAACGGCTTTTACACCCCTTTCCCGACCTATACATGAGGTGATGGTCGCCACAGAGGCACAGAGGCTGCTTTCGCAGCCAGCTAAACTCATAGCCCCACCCGGTAAGAGAAACCGGGAAAAGTTCTGCCGTTATCACAGGGATCACGGCCACGAAATGGAGGATTGCTTCAAGTTAAAGATAGCAATCGAGAAGCTGATCGAGCAGGGGCATCTGGCCGAGTTTGTCACAACGGACAGACGGCCCCGACAGGAAGCTCAAGCTCCCGGTCAGCCCCCTCCACCACTCAGCCACATTAACGTGATCTCCGGAGGAACATCTGGCGGAGGTGATTCTCAGTCGGCACGGAAGAGGCATGCCCGAGCATCCCGAGCGGATGTATGGCAGGTCCAATCCGCCGGCTCCTCACCGACCGATGTGCTAACGTTCTCGTCCGACGATGTACAGGGCCTCCACTGCCCCCATGACGACCCGCTAGTAGTAACGCTTTCTATAGCTAACTATATAGTCCAGAGGGTACTGGTTGATACAGGTAGCTCGTCCGACATAATGTTTACCGCAGCATTCGACCAACTCGGGATCTCCCAGGATCGGCTCTGGCCGGTTGCTACTCCCCTGGTCGGATTCAACGGCTCCAGCACCCAACCGCTTGGTACGATCGAGCTCCCAGTTCTCATGGGGACCTACCCGCAGCAGGTTTCCATACTGACTAATTTCGTGATAGTGGAGGCTCCCTCGGCCTACAACGTCATCCTCGGAAGGCCGACCCTCAACAGGGCCCGAGCAGTTGTCTCCGCATACAGCTTAACCGTAAAGTTCCCAACTGCCCAAGGACCCGGATGCTTGCGAGGAGACCAGACCACGGCGCGAAGTTGTTATGTTAGTTCGTTGCGCCGGGGGGCAGTCACCGAAACGCTGAACATCCAAGAAATGGACCCCCGGGACCAGAGGGATGTGATAGGGCCTATGGAAGAATTGGAACAGGTTGTGCTGGATCCAGAACACCCGGATCGCACGGTCAATATAGGCGCACTACTGGAGCCTACCTTGAAGGAAAAGTTGACCCAATTCCTGAGGCAAAACCAGGACGTTTTCGCTTGGAGTCATGAGGACATGCCCGGGGTTGATCCCCGGGTAATGTCCCATCGTCTTAACGTTAGCCCGGACTGCCGCCCAGTAAAGCAGAAACGTAGGGGCATGGCCTCCGAGAGACAAGCGGCGGTAAGCGAGGAGGTCAAGAAGCTCCTGAAGGCTAACTCCATCCGTGAGGTCCACTACCCCGATTGGCTGGCCAATGTTGTCCTGGTCAAGAAGAGCAATGGCAAGTGGAGGATGTGTGTGGACTTTACCGACCTCAACAAGGCCTGCCCCAAGGACTGTTATCCGTTGCCTAGGATAGACCTCCTTGTCGACTCGACGGCAGGCCACTCACTCCTCTCGTTCATGGACGCCTACTCGGGGTATAACCAGATCAGCATGTACCCCGGGGATGAAGAGAAGATGGCGTTCATCACCGACCAAGGCACGTACTGTTACAAAGTTATGCCCTTCGGCCTCAAGAATGTCGGGGCTACATTCCAGTGCCTGGTTAACTTCATGTTCAGAGACCTCATCGGAAAGTCCATGGAAGTATACGTGGACGATCTCCTGGTCAAAAGTCGGGATGAACCCGATCACCTTGAGCATCTGGCTGGGGCCTTCAGCATTTTGAGGAAATTCAGGATGAGGTTGAACCCGGCCAAATGCACCTTTGGGGTCTCGTCCGGGAAATTCCTCGGTCATCTAGTCAGCAGACGGGGAATCGAAGCGAACCCTGACAAAATCCAAGCTATCATTAACATGCGGTCACCTAAGTCAACAAAAGAAGTTCAGAGCCTAGCCGGACGTACGGGTGGCCGCACTGAACAGATTCGTGTCCAGAGCAACTGACCGGTGCCTACCATTCTTCAAAATTCCCCGCAAAGCTTTTCAATGGTCGGAGGAGTGCGAGGAAGCATTCCAGGAACTCAAGAAATACCTGGCCTCTCCTCCTCTATTGTCGACACCTACAACCGGAGAGGAACTGTTCCTGTACCTGGCAGTACCACCATCGGTGGTTAGCTCGGCACTCGTCCGGGAAGAACACGGGATACAATCCCCAGTATACTACACCAGCCGAGCGCTGCAAGGGGCAGAAAGTCGATACTCCCGCATCGAGAAATTGGCCTTCGCCCTCATTACCTCAGCCCGAAGGCTCCGACCGTACTTCCAGGCCCATGCCATTGTAGTACTGACCGATCAGCCTCTCTGCAAAATTCTCTCTCGGCCAGACACATCCGGAAGGCTCGTCAAGTGGGCTTTAGAACTGGAAGAGTTTGAGATGACTTATCGACCCCGGACGGCCATCAAGGGACAAGCCGTTGCGGATTTTCTGATCGAGTTTACGTATCCAGAAGATCTGGTCGAGGAACCTGAGCCGCCGGCATTACCACCCGGATTGCTCGCCGGCATCCCCACTTGGATATTACATGTCGATGGCTCCTCGAACCAGCAAGGAAGTGGAGCCGGAATCATCTTGGCTACCCCCGATGGCATCCAGCTCGAATATGTGTTAAGGTTTGGGTTTCGTGCCTCCAACAACGAGGCCGAGTACGAAGCCCTCTTGGTCGGGTTGCAGCTGGCCGTCTCAATGAGTGCGCAGCAGGTCCAGGGCTACAGCGACTCCCAGCTCGTGGTTAATCAAGTAAACTAAGAATACGAAGCACGGGAAGATAGCATGGTCGCCTACTTGGCCCTCGTCCGGGCAGTTTCCAACCAGCTCCGAGGATTCTGCATCAATCGGATACCTAGAGAGGAAAACACTCGAGCTGACAGGCTAGCTCGCCTCGCTTCGTCAGCTGAGTCAGACTTACCCGGGATAAGGATACAATTCCTACCCGAGCCAAGTGTGATCAACTCAGAGGGAATGGAGGTCAACCCGGTCACTCTGGGACCCAGTTGGATGGATCCAATCGTGACTTTCTTGACGATAGGAAGGCTGTCGGATGAAAAAGAGGAAGCAAGGCGGGTCAAATACCGGGCGGCACGATACCATGTTCTCGACGGTGTCCTTTATAAGAGGGGGTTCTCCATCCCATACCTCCGCTGCGTTCATCCCACGCAAGTTCAAGCGATACTGTATGAAATTCATGAAGGTGTGTGCGGGAACCATGTAGGGGGTTGGGTACTCTCAAGAAAGGCCCTACTACAAGGATATTATTGGCCAACCATGGCCCGGGATTCGCAAGAGTACGTTTGAAGGTGTGATAAGTGCCAACGATACTCTCCCATGATGAAACAACCGGGAGAACTCCAGACCCCGGTGCATAGTCCTTGGCCATTCGCCCAATGGGGGATCGACATTGTTGGTCCCTTACCAATGGGAAAAGGGCAGGTTAAGTTTGCTGTGATAGCCGTTGACTACTTCACCAAGTGGGCGGAGGTCGAACCCCTGGCAACGATAACCGAGCGCAAAATGGAACATTTTGTGGAGAGAAATATCCTTAGCAGGTTCGGTATTCCACGAATCCTGATCAGCGACAATGGAAGACAATTTGATAAACCCATCTTTAGACAGTTCTTCTCGGGCTATGGCATACTGAATCGTTACTCTTCTCCTGAGCATCCACAAGCTAATGGTCAGGCCGAGGTGACCAACCGCATGATCCTGCAGTCGATCAAGACGAGGCTTGAGAATGCCAAAGGCCTGTGGGCTGAGGAACTACCAGCCCTCCTGTGGGCCTACCGTACCACACCCCGGGCGGCTACTGGCGAAACCCCATTTTCCTTAACCTATGGTTTTGAGGCGGTGGTCCCCACAGAGCTCGGGCTACCATCACACCGGGTGTCTACCTTTAGTGACCAAGACAATGGAGAAGCCCTCAGGATGGAACTAGACCTGGTCGAAGAAAGAAGAGACCAGGCCTATCTCAGGGTGGCAGCTTACAAGCAAAGGGTCTCGAGGTATTATAACAGCAAGGTGAAGCATCGCAGCTTTCAAGTCGGGGACCTTGTCCTTAAGGCAGTGAACCAGTCTACCCGAGTTCCAAGCCATGGGAAGTTGGGAGCAAATTGGGAAGGACCGTATGTCGTGACTCGGGTCAACCGACCTGGCACCTACTGGCTGCAGAACATGGACGGGCACGATCTTAGTCATCCCTGGAACATGCAACACCTCCGCAAGTATTATCAGTAGCATTTGGCTAGGGAATTCTAGTACCGTATGATAAGTTCTTTTCATGTAGCCCTGATCGGGCAACTATTGCAGATTGGCTTTTTCTAAATAAAATGAATAAAGTTTGTTTCGAGCATTTACACCGTGCAAAGCAAAAAGACCTCGGGACTAACCGCGAGGCACTCAAAAAAGACCTCGGGCCTAACCCCGAGGCACCAAAAGACCTCGGGCTCCGAACCCAGGCGCTAAAGGACCCTGCAACCACCCATGTTCCAGGTCGGTTTCCTATGGTCGCCCCTCTGCATGCCCCTGCCTTCGCAAGAAAGTCGGGGACAAAAGTGTTGGGTTTGTGCCCTCAAACCATTACTTTATGTATGAGACATTAGCATTATAATATATTGATATCAGCTTTACATTTCATTGTGTATGTTTCTTTCATAAGATGATTGTTTTATCCTTAAGTATCATAGTAAGCAATTCGTGTGTGTATGAGATACACACAAGTGAGATACGAATTACTATTCTTTGATACTTAGAATATGTCACAGTGGATGATGAGACTGGATATCTCATCAGGTCTACACTGTAGCATAATTAACTACCATTGGATGGAGTGATTAATCTCAATCACTAGAGTGTAGCTCTTAGTTGATATGCTAGTGCTTATAGTGCATTGACGGACCTGAGCTTTCCTATTGACGCTTAAGGCTGTCAACAGTCAATAGGAACTCATAACTTGTATAAGGTACGTGTTCTCAATCTTGAGATGATTATGAACACAGACTATGGATATGGCTGCTTTGACTTACCAATCAGTGAGGTCTATAGAAGATCAACACCTGGGTATCTTGGGTATGTCATGTCCATAGGGTTGTGAACATATATTGTCAAGATAGAATCTACCCTCTGATTCAGAGTAAGCATTCCCTTGAGAATGTCACCAAGTTGATTACTGAGTACTGCAGTCTTGTTGATAAGAGTTATCAACATGTTTGGTAATCATGAGTAGTGAATGAGACTCAAGGAATACAAGAAGTAATCATGATTCAGGTTGACAGTAACAGTTATCCGACTACCTGAATATGATTACGAATGCTGACGGTAGAGGGACATTAGTACACCATACATGTCTAGTTATCGCTTCGGATATGTTCTTTTGCGTTGGAGTTCAGTTATCGTTTTATAGTGGAATAAACGTTAACTGACCAGTTAGTTAGTTTGCTGATCAAAGAGTTTGGTCATGGTAATTAACAAACTGGTCTGAGCCAACAATAAAGAGCCTAGGAGGTCCCACTCTTAGCTCCGCTAGGATGCTTGGAAAGACACTTGAGTAAGCTGTTAAGACAAGTTCGATCGATTGAAGTATGTTCGATCGATTGAAGTCAGCAGGTTCGATCGATCGAGAATGGTTCGATCGATCGAAGGTTCGATCGATCGAAGTCACTTCGATCGATCGAAGTCTAGGTCGGTTCTGGAAATCTATAAATAGGGCAGCTGCGTTCTGGAAATAAGTGATCGTCGTTTTTATACGCAGAAGCTGCAGAAACTATCATAGTCTTCCCAAAACCTTCCTATCCTCTCTATTAGGGTTCCCACGAACCCTAGTCTTTTCGGCAGGCATCCGCAGGAGTCATAAGGGTGAAGATCATCTAGTGGAGGCTGCTGGAAGTTAAAGTTTCAGAATTGGGTTCAAGACACTAAGGTATAATTCTTGCAACCCCTTGTACGCATCTATGGAATTGACGAGTAGTAGATCCTGGAATACCAAAAGTTTTATAACTTAACCTATTTCCGCTGCGTGTTTAAACTCTAACTTTAAACCACTTTTTCCTTTAAAAAGGGTACCAGACCTACAAAACAAGAAATTAACTAAGTTTTGCCTAGGTCCAGCCGACGACGGGGCCAAGCCCCTAGGTGGCCGACAATGGCAAGCTTCAAAGGACCCTGCAACCACCCATGTTCCAGGTCGGTTTCCTATGGTCGCCCCTCTGTATGCCCCCGCCTTCGCAAGAAAGTCGGGGACAAAAGGGTACCAGACCTATAAAATAGGAAATTAATTAAGTTTTGCCTAGGTCCAGCCGACGACGGGGCCAAGCCCCTAGGTGGCCGACGATGGCAAGCTTCAAAGGACCCTGCAACCACCCATGTTCCAGGTCGGTTTCCTATGGTCGTCCCTCTGCATGCCCTCGCCTTCGCAAGAAAGTCGAGGATAAAAGGGTACCAGACCTACAAAACAGGAAATTAATTAAGTTTTGCCTAGGCCCAGCCGACGACGGGGCCAAGCCCCTAGGTGGCCGACGATGGCACGATTCAAAGCTCCTGCAACCACCCATGTTCCAGGTCAGTTCCCTACGGCTACTTACTCCCGCACTCCTATACTCCCCCCTTAGCAAAATGCTTGGGGGGCAGGGGGTAAAGGGAATTAAGGCTAAAACAGGAAATTGTATCGTTCGACTAGGTGTTCTGTAGGTTACGGTCCTAAAGCATTTGCTAAGGCAGATGTTAGGTTGACCAAAGCCATACGGATACTAGCAAAAGTTAAAGCATAGTACAACAAAATTAATGGAAGGATGACCTCAGAGGCCTTTTCATTAATTAAAACAGATGTACAAAGCTTGGGGGGCAGTTGTAGTGGCCTACCCGAAAAAAAAAAAAAAAAAACTACAAGCAATAAAATAAAAACAACAAGAAGGAACCGGGGAGTCAGTCTTCCACATTGACCACATCCCCGGTCTCCCCGGTCTGCTCCCCTAGCACTGCAAATCCTTCGTCCCCACATCCCCGCCCGGGGCGAGTTCTGTGGCTTCAGCAATGGCCTCGGGGTCTTCACCAACCGCAGGAGCGTCACTGGCTATGGGATCTTCACCGACATCCCAGTAATCTGAGTCAATCCCCTCGTAGGCCGAGAGGACCCATTCAGGGTGATCCTGGGCTACCCGCCGCTTCAGATCGTCATAGCCCTGGAAGAAGCCGTCATCAAAAGCGCCCTCCAAGGCCCCTGCAGCTGATGTCTCGGCCGCCGCCTTTGCCTGCGCTTCAGCTGCCGCAGTAAGGGCCCTGGAAACTTCCAGTTCGGCCAAAGCCGCTGCTAGGTCCGCCTGAGCTGCACCCAAACTCAAGGCCAATGACTTCGTCTTACTCGTCTCGACGGCCAAGGCGGCTTTCGCTACTTGCAGCTCTTTCCGCTCCTTTGAAAGGGCGGCCTCAGCAGCGCTGACTTTCCCGGTCAGAGAGGACAGGACGGACTCAGATCCCGCAGCCATGCAGCCAACCTACGGCAAGAGGATGAAAATCAGTTAAGCAGGCAAAAAGGGGAGCGAGCCAATATTTGAAGAAGGACAGAACACTTACCAGATGGGATATGCTATATAACCACCCTTGAAAGCCTTGGGGTGATAGCCCGGCGCATGCTTCCACCTGGTTTGGGACAAGGACGGATCTCAGCCTTTCCCGGACCTTACCAAGCCCGCCCAGGGGCAGACCCGACGGAATATCGGCCCTGGGCGCGGGCTCGTCAATAGCCGGCCTATGGGGAGCCGACGTCCCCACAGGGTCGGGACGGTTAGTTGTCCCGTGGCGAATACGCCTGAGCGGGCGCTCGCCACCCAGGGCCTCGGCGGCTGGCCACTTTCCTTGGGCAATTGCCGCCCGAGCGACAGTAGCGGCGGCGGCGGCAGCTTGCCTCTCCCGCAGCTGGTCCAAATTGCGCTTGGGGGCCATTTCTGTAGAAACCAAGGTCGCACAATCAGAAGTGCAAGGAAAAAGGGGAATAGGTCTCAACAAAGTCCCCTGTTCGGGATAATACGTTCCAAACATTGGTGGGCAACTCTGCTAGGTTCCAGATCTTGGCCTGGCACAGTTCGGAGATTTCGGGAGGTTCTGTCGAGCCAGCTGTGCACAGGGAAATGAAGTCAGTTAGCAAGCCATTGCGTTCCTAAAAACCGAAAGAACGGACGAACACGGAAGGGTGGTCTTACCCCTCAACTCCCCAGCCCAGGATGTCCTCAGCTGGGTCCCTGGGGCCATGTCACAAAGGCGAAGGGTGGACACTTGGAAGAACTTGCCCTTCCACCCCTTGTTGTTGCTAGGGCATTTGTCGATAATTTTCCTGCCCGGACGGGCGGAAAAGGAGAAAAACCCCACTTCCCGGTGCACAGGGAATGGTCTGTGGGCCCAAAGAAACTCGTGGAGGGTAAGCTCGTACCCGAACACCTGAGGCCACAACGATATACACCCCATCAGAAATCTCCATCCGTTGGGGGCTAATTGCCCAGGAGTGATATCAAGATAGATCAGGATGTCCCAGGCGACGCGGTGGAGAGGTAGTCGGAGGCCCGCCATCATGGCATCCTCAAACAAGGTGACAAACCCAGGCTGATAAAGGTGCGCGCCGCCGGGGTTTACGGCTAGGGCGCAACCGTCAGGAAAAGAGTACCTCTCTCTGATCCGGAGAAGGTCTTGGGAATGCAACGAAGAAAGGGTGGACTCACAGGCAAAAACTATACGATCTGTTCCCCTGGGCAACTCATCGCCCGAACCCCTCGAAACGGAGGCAACAGGGGCCTCCTGAGTGGACTCGCTGTCCCCGTTTTGACGATCGGTCAGGGACTCAGAAAGCCAGCCCTGACTGGTATCGGGGGATCCTGACTGATACTGTTCGCTCACCGATCTCGACGTAGAGTTGAAGCCGGAGTATTCCATCTCTGGCACTCCGGCGGAAAGGGGCGGACATAAACTACGACCTGCGTATGGATCGGGAACCCCAAGCCTGATATACAGGGGGGGCAGAGTTACTAACCTGAATGGTAATGAGTAGGCACTCCTCAACACCAAGTAACACTCTCCCAAGACAGCACAAGGAACACCCTCTCGGATCAGGTGTGTTAAAGTTCCACCCGACTCAAAGAACGCACAAAATCTAAGGAGAAAGAAATCCCACTCCTGTTCGAACCTCACCAGATTCGTTCTCTCCAGCTTCACTCCGAAGTGAAAGAGGGACAGGGGGAAGAAGAAAGAAAGCAGATGGTAGAAGATAAGGGATGCAAGAAATGGGGCAACTACTCCGTATATAAAGACCCTGAACGGCCAAGATCAGAGCGGATCCAGCGGTCCAGGCGAGTTTCCCCCCAAACTGTCGCTTCGGTCACGTGAAGAGTTGCCTCAATAGGCGCGCGCATTAATTGCGTGACGCGATGGTTTAGTTGGCCCGCGATTGGTTCGGTTACGATCACATTACCATTGTCAAGTTCTAACTTGACTAGCGATTGGTTGGAGCAGAGCAGCGATGATCCGAGCCCGGGTTACCGCAACTCGGGCACAGTCACATTCATGCACCGGCCGGGTATTAGCTACCCGGCGCAGAGCAGCGTCAGTAAACAGTTAAAGAAGCATAATGAGAGAAAGAGGGGGCCTCGAGGACCAATTTATTGCTATGGAATGTGAACTGTACAGAGCGCGGGGGCATTTATAATAGCCTTCCCGGTTTTTTTTTTTAAAAAAAAAAAAGAAAAGAAGAGAAAAAGGAAAAAAATCTATATGTATCAAGGCCTTCAAGTTCCTCTGTCCTTCAGAGCCTTGACCTCCTCCTTCAGAGCCTTGACCTCCTCCTCCAGGGCCGTCACCTTCGCCACCAGCCCCTCTACGGTGAGCTCCAGGGCATGAAAGTCCACCCCTCGCAAGGCGGAGTCCATCTGCAGCTCGTCGCCCATCTTTTCCACCTCCTGGAGACGGCCCTCCAGGTTAGCGAGGGAAAGGCCGGTCCAAGAGCTGGGCACGACCGGGGGGTCCACCCAGTTTTTCTTTGGCGGAGGTGGAGACCCCTCACCAACTTCTTTTTCTTTTCCCTTCCTGGACGGTCCAGGAAGGGCTTGCGTCCCCGGACGAAGAGGAGTCACTGCTGGTAGGAAGAGAAATTGGCCCTTCGGGTGCACCAGCCCTATTTGCGACGCGCGAGCCGGTAGCCATGGAACGGGTATAGTGGCGCGACCCAGAAGCCGCAGAGGCAGGAGTAGCGGAGGAGGGTCCGGCACCCGCACCGCCCGCGGATCCCCCGATCAAAGCAGAGAACGACAGGCCGGCCTCGATGGCTCGGTCAATCGCCTCCGTTTCCTCAGCAGTGGGGGCGACGCTGCGGAGGGCGGCAAAAGTTTGTTTGCAGAGGTTGGGATCAAAAGTTGTCGGAGGACTGATAATGGCATCCTCCAGCCAGTTGCCGGCGACCAATACCCAAGGATACCGCCGCCAGTTCTTGTTCGGGAAGTCCAAACCTTGGACAAGGTCCCTCCCCTCGGTCCTGGGGCGGAAGTATGGACCCCCATGATCGATGCCCATGATGTAGCACCTGACGACGTCGACGGGACGAAGGAGCAACATAAGCCGCTCGTTCATCACTGATATCCCCCAAAGGAGGCGGGCGACATTCGGGTGGCACTCAGAGAGTGGAATGCATAACCCTTGAAGCAGATCGCAGAAGGAGACCGAAAGGGGGAAGCGTAATCCCACAATAAGCAGCAAGTAGCTGCTGATGAGGACGAAGGGGAAGGCTACTTCCTCCCCCTCAATATACTGGCGGACCACAACGTCGTCTGGAATTTGGCAGTCCTCTCGGAAGGCCCTGAGCCCTTCATCAGAGGACAGATCAATATGAGAAGCCATTTGATAGGAATGAAAGCTTGAAGAACAAGAATAGCGGAGAAGAAGGAATTCGCAGTACTTTGCTCGGGCGATTTAATTGACGATTTGTAGTGAGAAGCAGGTTGAACAGGTGCTCCTTATATAAGTATCGCGAACGGTTAGGATCAAATTTGATCGGATGGATGACATGCTCTCCCGCCGAAACTGTCGTTTCGAGCACGTGGGGCATCGTCTCAAAAAGCGTGAGCATTGAATTCACGACGTGATGGTTCGGTTGCCACCTGGACGATTCGGTTACTTCTAAACTGACAGCTTTGGATCCGAACCAGACCAGCAACTAGTGGACACGTGGCACTGAGGTTCCGGTCCTACCGGGCCACCGCTCGGTCGATATACCGATGAGTCATTACAAATCGGCCCGGCTTCGATTGGGGTCCAGCCCTTTCCCGGTCGGTATCTGGAAGACATTCTTAATTTCCAAATTTCATATGGCAGGGCGTCATCTCAACTTTGAAAATGGGGGGCAGCTGGTACGTCCAGAAATATTCCGTAACTGTCCCACCGCCACGTGGTCAGCGGATAGCCCGGTTAGTCCGGAGTAGGAGCATGGAGCCCACTCCCGAGGTGTTTGGCTATAACCGTCCGGGATACTCGGCAGCTCGGGAACGAGGCGCGGTGATTCCCTGGCAGGCGCGGAATATATGGCATCTCTCATAGTTGCCCTATACGGCCGTGACTCTATCAAGAAAGAATCAGTAGTTGCCTAAACCACTTAGGAAACTCTCCTAACATTGTACCAATCTATTGCGATTAGATTAGGCTTCCTAATCTAATAAACTTACCATGTAAGGGTGGACTCTTGCATCTATAAAAGAGCCCACCTATCCTCCTTAGGGGGATCCGAAAATCTACTTCTCTAAGCAGATACTTACTTGCTAGAGAACTCACCACCTACACGCATACACCGGCCGGTATTACTGGTAGTGTCGCCCATCTTTGTCGGCGCACCAGGCCCGCCGGTGATCTGCTAGTGAGAAGCCCTTAGACGCACACGTGGATGTAGGTCATCTCATTAACGGGGCCGAACCACACGCAAACATTTCTTTGCTGTCTTCTTGCATAAATCTTGCTTACCAATTTTTGGCTTCATCAGAAGTGAACTATAATATGATTCGGATTTCTAGATAACACAATGTGGAGACTAAACACAGTGAGCTTTTAAGCCTATCTTTTCTTTTTAGAAGGTTATAAATACATTTTATGTTTATCGAATTTCATTGAAATAGCGCATTAACTCATTGTTTAGTCTCATTATTCTTGTTTTGGTTGATGGTCAAGTTAAAATATTTGTTACCATGCTAAATAATCTTCCGTTGTAAACGTTGAAGAACCGTATCACCCTAAGATGTGATTCTAGGCCCTCTTTGTTTTTCACCCTTTTCACCATTTGTCCTATCCAGAGAAATGATAAAATTTCCTTAGGACCCTTTGAGCCTTTAAAGTGCCTCTCTTTCTTTAATCACCATGATTCTTTTTTTTGCTCCAACTTGGAGTTCACCACTGAAAAATTGATCAACTTTTAGTGTTGATAAGGCGATGTGTTGATTGAGAAGAAGAGGAAAAGAAAAAGGTTAAAAGAAGAAAAAAAAAGGAAAAGAAAAGGGTTGAAAAAAGAAAAAGAAAAAAAAAGAAAAAAAAAGAAGAGGAAAGAAAAAAAAAAAATATGAAAAGAAGAGAATGAAAAAATGAAAGTTGGTAGAAGAGATGATGAAAGAAATCAAACATGCCTTACAATGCCATTCTGAAGACTACTTAATGAATCCATTCTATTCTTTTTCATTACCTGAGCCACGGTACAACCTTTGAAAAAGTCTTATTTGATCAGAGAAAACATGGTTTAGATATGAAAACGATGGGAGAGGGATTAAAACATGATATCGATTAATTTTTCTTGACTATTTGCGTTCTATCCATGAGACTACTATTCTTTTGTGTCATGCGTCATTTTCGAGTCATATGTGAGCATTTCTTGTTTTGAAAATATATTTCCGTTGCTCCCATATATTAGAGAGATTACACCTGTTTCTGAGTATTTCATTTTAGAGTGTAATTAATATTATGAGATTCGCAGTCGAAGCATAGTTGGATGGTTATCCGAGTTATATTCCAAGTTCATGACATGCGCATGTTCATTTGACTACCACATTACACACGTGCAATTTTATGAGAAACTCTATTGATTTATACGGTGCATGTGCTTGGGATTGTTTTTCATGTTGTAAGTGGATGTTTCATTATGTTTCTTCTTTTGTTCGTTATTCAATTTCAAATCACTATTTTATATTAAGGAGTATTGAATATTGTTTTTCGTTTTAATAAAACTTTTCTTTACAAGTTAATAAAGATGGTTGTGGGTGACTTGTTGATGAGAACCCTCACGAGACTTCACTTGTCCGACTAGGGACACCTAGGGGTTTAAAAGGCTTGTTGCATGTGCCAAATGCAATCGCATTGCCTGCGATAGTGAGTTAGGATTTTTAAGTATAGTAGCATTTATTTTTATATTTTTCTTTTCTCTAAGACTAACAAAGTGTAGGTTTGGGGGGTGTGATCGGTGACGAATAGTTCCCGTTTATAGTCCTGAAGATACACCTTGTTAGCCACTTTATATAGTTATTAAGTGTTTCTAATAAGTATTATATGTTTTGTAGGTTTTGGAGCCTTAACATGAAAATGCACTAAAATTCAATGATTAGTGGCTTTGGAAGACATTCTGGGCTCAAAAGTTGATTTCGGAAAAAAGCTGAATGCAGTAAAAGTCTTGGTAAATCGCATTTTTGATAAGGAATACTTTGGATTTAAGAATTTCTCCAGAGATATAAAATGTAGATTTTGAGTTACGGACGCGTGGGCGTAAACAGTGAGTCAATCCGAGTTCCGAGCAAAAAGTTATCGCAATTCTATAAAAGTCACGCAGTGCAACAAAACTACCTCGCGAGGTGGGCCCACATGGTCTGCACCCGGACCCGGACATTAGAAATAATATCGATTTGCACGTAATTCGAGACTGACATGCATACTAAGGAACTTATGCACGTAAAACGAGGAAGTGGCACACAACCCGAGGTGGGCCCACATGGTCTGCCATGTGGCAACCACATGCCACCCTCTTGGACACATGGCATAGCATGTACACATGCTCCATGACACCTAGCACATGCATCTCTCCTATATAAGCACACCTACATTCATACACACACATTTGACACTCTTTGTCTTCATAATCTGCATTTAAGTGAAGAAAGAGAGCTGGGAGATATAAATCCCATGGAAATATAGAAGAAAAAACAAGGAGAAGAAGAAGGTGACACCATCTAAAGTTGAGTTCAAGCTCCATTAAACTCAAATCAACATCCAAGCTCAATTTCAAGCCTTGGTGAGTAATTGTGAGTAATCTAACTCAATTTATAACATGTATAGTATGTATTAATGTTTAGTAGAAGTTTGATGTTGTTGTGTTGAAGTTTTCATGACATGCAAGACAAGTGCTTTAATGAGAAACTGAACTTCCAGCAGAATATAGTTTAGTTAAATGAATGTTTTGAGGAGCTCAAAAATAGGAATTAAGCTAGGTTTTTTTTTGTGGTGAAAGCTAAATCATTTATCTACAAATAACTCTTCTATAGCTCAGTCTAGAAATCAATCCTTCATGGGTGAAATGCATGTACAATGCAATGTTATGAATCTGAGAAACGGAAACTTTCAGCAGAATGTAGTTTAGTAAAATCAACGTTTGGAGCAGCTCAAAAATGAGAATTAAGCTAGGTTTTTTTGTGGAGAAAGCTAACTCATATATCTACAAATAACTCTTCTATAGCTTAGTCTATAAATCAATCCTTCATGGGTGAAATGCATGTACAACGCAGTATTATGAATCTGAGAAACAGAAACTTTCAGCAGAATGTAGTTTAGTAAAATCAACGTTTGGAGCAGCTCAAAAATGAGAATTAAGCTAGGTTTTTTTTTTGCAGAGAAAGATAACTCATTTATCTACAAATAACTCTTCGATAGCTCAATCTAAAAACCCCTCCTTCGTAGGTGAAATTCACATACAATGCAGTACTATAAATATGGGACAGAACAGTCCGAGATATAAGAAATGTCTTATAAAATAAATATTTTGAGTAGCTCAAAAATGTAATTGAAGCTAGATTTTTTTTTGTACATGAAGATATTCCTATTATCTACAATGTTTTAGTTTTGAGTTTGATCTACAAAGTAAATTATCATGCCCAAATAAATCATGTGGTTTCAGGCAACACAGTGAAAATGTACCCTGGCAGATTGTGTAGCTTTTGTATGATGTTTTGTTTATGCATGGTGTTGATTGTTGATGCTAGTTTTCTGGTACCTGTGTTGTTATGAAAATCTTGTGCTATGGTAGTGCTATCGCGTAGATGAGTATGTTAAGGGTTTCATCTATATGTTTATTGGTATTAAATTAATGTTATAAATCCATGAGTTATGTTCTATGTTTTCTATTATTATGAATATAGTTTAATGACCGTTGAAAGTTCATACCCAAACTATAAGTATGTTGTATGGCACGATTATTGCTTTAATAAGTGATCGAAAAAGTTTCCATCGTAAGTATATTGAGAGGTAAAACGAAATGTCGGACGTATAGCGAAATATTAACGGTTATAAATGGATGATATTAATGAACTAAACTACGAAACGTACGAACGTGAAAAATAACGACAAAACCATCAATAATAGATTTAATGCGAATAAGGGACATTGGGTTTCATTTTTAGTCGTGTGACTACCGGTCAAAGTTGATTCGTGAACTTTCGTGTCGTGTTGGATAATTCTTGCAAAGTCTGTCTCTCGATTATTCCATGGAGTCGATTGGTGAGTTATCTTTTGTTCCTTAATCTGAGGATCGACATGACGTGTTCGGTCAAGTGCGGATGGCCTGAGGATTGTCATGACGTGTTCGATCAAGTAGTTGATTAGTTTTCCGCACCCTTGGTCTGAGGATCGGCATGACGTATTCGGTCGTGCGGGTGACCTGAGGATCGGCATGACGTGTTCGACCAAGTGAATGTGAATATCCCGCAGGAGTTGTGAAATGTTTTGTACCCTTGGACTGAGGATCGGCATGACGTGTTCGATTATGTACGGTGACCTGAGGATCGGCATGACATGTTCGTCCAAGTGATTATTAATTTCCTATACCCTTGGTCTGAGGATCGGCATGACGTGTTTGGTAACGTGCGGATGACCTCAGGATCGGCATGACGTGTTCGACCAAGAGATTGTTAATGTCCCGCACACTTATGCCATTTGGGCGACAATTTGAATGCCAGTTGGGCGATAGTTTGAATGCCATTTGGGCGACAGTTTGAGTGCCGGTTGGGTGACAGTTAACTATTCATTGTTGAGTGTTGTTCTTTCTTGACCAGTAAATGCGTTGGGAGTTAAGTCTTCTTTCAGTCAATGTCATTGGTCAGTTCAGTTCTGGGTTAAATTTCAAAGGGAATGATTGGTTTAAATAAGACATGGTTTTGAGAATAAGAAAAGACGAACGAGACATAGTATCAAGAATACGAAATGATGAACGAGATATGGTTTCGAAAAATAAGAAGAGATGATGAATAACTTACCTTGGTGGTGGTAACCTTAAGGGGACCCTCACTTAGCTTAACCGCTAATGGCTTTTCATGCCGCTGGACCTTCCACGTCCAGCCTTTGCAGGTCCAGACAGAGCTGACTATGATCAAGATACAGATTTTACTACTAAAGTCTATGCTGGTGAAGATTACTGTGAGGAAGGCTATGGTTTCGCCAGCTGAAGATCTTGGTTTCTTTTATCATAGTTCTGTTATTAATATGTTTAATGATGTAATAGCTTAGTTGAACTTGTAATATCTATCTTTTGGATTTCTTTTAGTCTGTAATATACTAATCATGTAAGACTTGAATGTTTAGATTCTTGCTTCCGCTGAACTTAGTCACTTTCCCGTATTATATTATTGTTTTAAGCATTTTTGGACAATCAGGTGACATTCACAACCAGTCACGTGTCTACGAACCCATAAAGGAAATTTATTTTTCCCTATTTTTGGTACTTCGGGACGTAAAAGAAATGAAGGGAGTGAAGAGCCCGATTTGAGCATCCTTCATAAAAGAAAGTTAAAACACTTCTCGAAGGAGTGGGCAGAAAGAGCAACGCCCACATTATGGACAACATAAATGAGGATGTCAGCCAGTTGACAGGCAGCTGGTTGAAATTCATAAAAGTAAGAATACAAACCAAAGTTGGAGTATCCATATCAGGCTCCCTCCAGAGCTAAAGCCCGAGTGCACAAAATATGTCATTCCTCGGACTAGGTGTGCCCAGACAAGAGTGGCTAAGGCCAACGACTTACCAGACGCTATGGCCAAGGCCAGGGTGGTATACTCCTTTGTAATAGCATGGTTGACCGAGCAGAAGAGATACTTGTTAAGCCAGTAGATAAAGAATGCATTGTGTTCAGCGTTGGACACTTCTTTCTCCTCATTGCCCATGCAGTCAGTCAGAAAACCACCATAGGTTGTGATCGGCCTATAGGACACGGCCCCATCTTTGACAGATTCTTGATGAGGGTAGGAAAAGCTGACTATTCCAACATCAAGCCTTGGGATAATCTCTTTTCCATGGGGGTGAATCCCAAGTAAGTAGCTAACGTCCTTGACAGTCGGTCTCATTAGGGCACAACGGAAGATGAACCCGTTGCAGGAGGACGACTAGAATATAAGGGCAGAAAAGAGAAGGGAGCAGTCAATTTCTAGCCTGGACCGAGTAAGCATGATAGCGTCGTAGATGCCTGTGCGCTTCCAGACTTCGGCTTTAGAGGTCAAAACCCTTGCTACCTATTTGTCTCAATTCGCAGCAGGTGTAGGCCCACCCCTAATTGGATGAGTAGAAGACCAGGCTTTACTCCAACGAGCTAGAAGTTGGAGGAAAGACTTATTGGCAACGGGTGAAAAGTAAGGATTAAAGGCTGCCAGAGGGTCACCACAAAACGCTGTACCAAGGCCAGGCACCACCGGATTGCCGTCAGGAGTACAGTAGTAGATGAAGCTATCTGTTGAAAGGGCGAATGCATAAGTCTTAGCCAATTTCCTAACTTCTCTACACCAATTTTGTGGGGGTTGGGCGTCCAGAAATGACTTTTTCCTTTAGATGGTGCTGCCAGGGCGGTTTTAGGAGCTGTTGCTCTGGGTAGTAGTGGGGGTTTGCTCGCCGGAGAAGATAGAGTTTGTAGAGAAAGAGACTCTGTATTGTTGATCTTAGAAAGAGAAGAAGACGGGGAAGATTTGGGAAAGTAAGGAGATTTTGAAAATCCCTTCATTTTATACGTTTTAGCATTTAATGGTGAGTGACTTGAGAGATCCTCAAGATCTAATAACCTCTGCATGCTGGACACGTGGCAGTTTTAAATTCAAAACGTCACATCAATCAAGGGTGGGATGATTGATATGACCTTTTGGGGGGCAATTGTTTGCACCCAAAAATTGTCAAAGGTTTTTGAGCTCGAGTGGGGGTGTTGGAGTGGGCCTGGAAAGGATTAGCCCAGGCCTTGTTCTGGAATGGCTGGCCCAAGATTGCAAGGAGTAATCGGGCACAAGAGGGAGACATCGTGAGGTTTGGAAAGACAAAGCATTAGCCCCAACCTGGTTGAGCCCGATAGGTGATGTCGGTCAGATGTTTAACAATCGGGCACCATATTTGAAATAAGTGAGCAGTGGTAAGTGTTGGAGGCCGATTGGTTGAGTCAGCATAAATAACGTCCATCGGGTATCCATAAGAAGAATGCCTGGCAACGGGGGAATGGATGAGTCCGATGGGATGGAAGTGCGTGTTTTGCCCTCATCGGGCTCGTAAGTGTCAGAGACGTGACAGCTACATGGAAGACAGTCCGATTCTTTTGATAGGGCGGGGCCATGCTAGCCCAATAGATTAGTTAGGCGGTTCTGTTTCCAATTATCATGATGATGTTACCCAGAAATTAAGGAAGTGGAGTTCGTTTAGGGAAGGATCTTGTCACGTCTAACTGGATATGGAAGGCTAATCTCTAGGGTTATGGGATTGAATCAATCAAGAGTAAGATAAGGAAAGAGTTGGAAGTAAGAAAGGATCTTGCTAGCTGTCTTTTGCTTGGGGCGCATTTCAAGGAGTTCTTGCCATATCAGGATTTGTTGATGGCCGTTATAAATACACAGGCAGACCAACCGTGCAAAGGACTCCGCGTCACCTCGAAAAAAGCATCCCAAAACAACGTTCAACAACATTCATACAGCATTCAAACACAACGTTCAAAGCATTCAACCCCTATGTTCTTGTTATTCTGCATCCATAGCAATTAGGTCTGTCCTTATTGTTTTCCTTTGTCTTTAGTTCTTTTGAGCAATCAGAGCCTGTTATGATCTTGTTCTCTAGTTCTTTTGTGGTTATCTTTTTCGAACATGCTTAATAAAATATCTTCTTATTTTATTACTTGTTTGTGATTATTTATCTAGTAAACTCTGCATTAATTGGCTTGTGCGCTTCAGTACTGTTATAGAATTTTATGTGAGAGTATTTTCCTACTCACCTCACACATCATTTCTGGTAGAAGTTAGATTCAATAAACCTTGTGTATCACTCATACAATTAATTTAACAAATTAATTTGCATACACCGAATTACTATTGATTCTAACACGGCAGCACAAAACTACAAACAAAAACTCATGTATGTAATATACTTTACATAGATAGGATGCACCAAGGAATGTCCGATGTAAAAGACCAAATAGTCCTTAGCGGAATTGGAACTTTTTATTAAGCAGTTATGACCATCCGATGTGCAACGGGGCACCATAATCAACGGGTGTCCTTTCAAACGATGACGTGTTACCCAACATTCGCGAAGCGGGGGCAGGGTCGGTCGGTGTCCTTTTCCTTTTAAATGGTGAGAATCATGACTTGAGAGAGAGAGAGAGAGAGAGAGAGAAGTAGCGGAATCCGAATCTAGTGTGAAAGTTTTGGGGGGTGGGGCGCCGGTAATCTTCCTGTATTTCTCACAACTTGTTTTATTTTCTGAAGGAGTTGAATTGAATCATATCCTTAAACCGATGGAGCGGAGTGTGAGAATAGGGGGGCTACTATTCATATTGGGGACATCGGTAGTGGTGGTGGTCATGGTCATGGTCCTTGGTGTGGGCGTGGGCGTGGGAGTGGCAGGTGCAGAAAGTGTAAATAATAAGTCGAGTTCCGGAGTAGGGCTATTTTGGTTTGAGGAGGGAGATCTTGTCACTAAGGCGGCCCAAGCAGACGATTCCACCTCGCTCTTGAATGACAACAATGACGACTCTGATAGCGGTTTCTCATCCCTCGACGGAATGTTACAATGGGCAATAGGTACCCACTATATTCTCTCTCTCTCTCTCTCTATATATATATGTATCGTATTTGTGCGTATAGATTCAGATTCATATGAAATTCTTTGATTTTTACTTGTGGAAGATTACTACGGTTTCATGATATCTAAGGACTGTTAGTGCTTTATTTGACTAATGCTAGTGGTGTACTCGGTAAATTTTTGGGGCCCTAAAATCTATGTTACCCAGACTCAGTTACGGGTGCCAGGTATAGCCTCGGGTATGGTGTCGGCTTCATCCAGGTTTTAAAGATTTTATACTATTTTGAAGAATTAGGGAGATAAGTACCCTTATGTGTCGGGCACGTTATGAATAGTTCAGGTAACATAGCCTAAAATATTAATGGGATTTGGGGGCCCTAGGCAATGGCCTTGGTGGCAATGCCCAGCCCAGCGCGGGCCTGGAGGTCAAGCAAACAATGGCGAAAAACTAGGGGTGTACACGTGTGGTTTTGGTGGGCTTTTGATGTAACCTGTTTTTCCATTGATTTCAACAAACACTTGGTGGGCGAAATAGTTGACGCAGAAGTTAAATTAGAGAAGGGAGGAGAATATGTTCTAATCTGTGAACTAGAGAGAGAAGATTGAAGAAGATGTTCCAATCCAGGAATTAGAGAGCAGAATTCTCAAAGAGAAATGTGCATTTCATTCATCAAAAGCTTTTTTTTTTCTCCCTCAAATGGAGATTAGAATAATTTATAGGACTAGGGAAGTTTGTCCCCAAAGAAAAGTAAGCTAAAGAAATAAAAATAAACTAGAAAACTAATAATAATGCTAGAAATCTAATCATATGCTACAAGGAAATAAACAAAATTCGTTTTTCTCTTTTAATGCCTAATTAGATTGTCTTTATGACTTGAAAAATCAAATCATATACTTCCCAAAACAAACCTAACCTATAAGGTAACATATTAGAAGTCAAATTCCATCATTAAAGCTTAGAGCTAGCTAAAAGATAGAAAATAAAGCCTATGAAACTAACTTACAAAAATTACAACTAAAATAAAAATACATAAGAATTTTGTAATTTACATAGTCCTTTTGTTCTACATCATTTTTTAGCATGAAATTCTGTCCAAGCTGGCCAAGTTGGTGTCCTCACACATACAACTGGGTAGAACTGAAGCAAGTTTTAACCTGTGCAAAACCAATCACTATTGAACTGGTCGGTTTCGGTTTACTGTGTGGTTTCAAAGCCAAAGTGGGCCTCTTGTTTAGAAATGGTAGGAATCCAAGATCATGGCTAGTAAATATCCTAGAGCTTGCAGCCATGGTTGCTAGAATCGTACGATCGCGGTGCGATTCGCTTCATGTGCTTGGCGATTCGAATCGGAAGTTGGAATTGCAAATTGAACTGAATCAATTCTGAATCGTAGAGAATCGATCGTTCAACCGATTCGTTAGATTCGAAAATTCCCCAAATTTTTTTATGGCTACGATGAAGTTTGGTAAACCTGACCTTTATTATAAACCTGCTTAAGCAAATCGACAACAGTGGTGATCACTGATCACAGAAGGGGTCCACAGCCTAACCCTTTGGCCTTTTACGAAAGCCCTAACCTCGTCGCCCCTGCTTAAGCAAATTGGCAACAGTGGTACTTACAGAAGGTGTCCTCACCCTAACCTCTTTGGCCTTTTGCGAAAGCCCTAACCTCATCGCCCCTTCTTAAGCAAATCAACAAAAGTGGTGATCATAGAAGGGGTCCTCAGCCTAACCCGTTTGGCCTTTTGCGAATGCCCTAACCTCATCGCCGTCGCCTTTCTTTACTGGCTGATCATCACCGTCGCTATCTTCGACTGGTCTCAGCATCTTCGAGCTGTTGTCGCCGTCCTCTTGTTGCAAAGGCATGGCTCCTCTCTCTCTCTCTCTCTCTCTCTCTCTCTCTCTCTCTCCTGGGTCCATACGAAACCCACTTTCTGTATTTTGTTTTTTGGTCTCTCTTTCTCTCTCTTCTCGCCGCTGGGTTGCTACTGTTAAGTGAGAAGGTGAAGGCTTATCCTAAAACTGGTTTAGCCTACACATATATCTTATATTAACAAGAATATAATTGCAAAAATACCCTTGTACTGTAACACTCACCCTTAAGCTGGAGCATAGATATCTATCATGCCCAGCTTGTTACAAAGTGATGAAATAATAATTTGCAAGCTTAGGGTTAGACAATTATCTAACCTTATTATATATTAATCATGAGAAGAAGAGGAAAATAATTACAATGAGACTCACAAACTAATAATTAATAACAGAAGTAACTTAAAATAAAACAACTACTCTCAACACTCCCCCTCAAGATGGTACAAAGATATCTCTCATGCCCAGCTTGCCTAGAGCAGTATGGAAAGGTTGACTTCCAATTCCTTTGGTGAGAACATCCGCAACTTGATCACTACTCTTCATAAAAGGAACGCAGATAACTCCACTACTAAGCTTTTTCTTGATGAAATGCCGATCAATCTCAACATGCTTGGTTCTATCATGTTGAACAGGATTATGAGCTATACTGATTACTGCTTTATTATCACAGTACAGTCTCATGGAATCAACCTGTTCAATCCTCAAATCCTTCAACAGAGACTTGACCCAAAGGAGCTCACAAATACCTTGGGCCATTGCCTTGAACTCAGCCTCAGCACTGGATCTTGCAACAACATTCTGCTTCTTGCTTCGCCAGGTAACCAAGTTACCTCCAACAAATGTACAGTACCCGGAAGTAGATCTTCTTTCAGTGACAGAACCAACCCAATCAACATCTGTGTAAGCTTCAACACTCAGGCGGTCATGCTTAGAAAAGAATAAGCCCTTTCCGGGAGCTGACTTCAAATAATGAAGAATTCTAAAGACTGCATCTTGGTGTGACACCCGAGGAGAATGCATAAACTGACTAACACCACCAACTGCAAAAGCAATATTAGGGCGAGTATGAGGCAAATAAATAAGCTTACCGACAAGTCTCTGATAGCTCCCCCTGTTAACCAATTCCCCGTTATTGTCTTCACTAAGTTTTTTATTTTGCTCCATAGGCGTATCACAAGCTCTACTACCAAGCATTCCAGTTTCCTTAAACAAGTCCAAAACATATTTCCTTTGGGAAATAAAAATCCCCTGTTTGGATCTTGCAAGTTCAATTCCCAGAAAGAACTTCAAGGCTCCCAAGTCTTTGATCTCAAACTCTCTGGCTAACTGGTTTTTCAATTTTTCCATCTCCTCTAAGTCGTCCCCTGTGAGCTTATCATCAACATATATAATAAGTGCAGTGGTCTTACCCTGTGTAGAATGTTTGATGAACAATGTATGATCAACATGGATCTGTCTAAAACCAAACCGAAGCATAGCCTGAGTGAATCTCTCGAACCAAGTCCTCGGAGACTGTTTAAGACCATACAAAGATTTTTTAAATCTACACACCTTACCCTCTGTCTTGGAATCCTCAAAACCAAGGGGAATATCCATATAAACCTCCTCTTCCAAGTTACCATGTAAGAAGGCATTCTTCACATCAAACTGTTGAAGAGGCCAATCTAGATTTGCTGCAAGGGACAGAAGGATTCTTACCGAGTTCATTTTTGCAACTGGAGCAAAGATCTCTTCATAGTCCACACCATAAGTCTGAGTGTAACCCTTTGCTGCCAACTGAGCCTTGTACCTTTCAATGGAACCATCCGCCTGGTGCTTTACCGTAAACACCCACTTGCACCCCACAGTCCTCTTACCATTAGGCAACGTTGTTAGTTCCCAAGTGCCACTCTTGTGAAGAGCCTTCATCTCTTCACTCATAGCATGTTTCCACTTGGGATCAATAAGAGCAACCTGGACATAGTTAGGAACACTTGACAGAGGAAATTTTCGAAAGGAATGATTTATAAGAGGCAGACAAATGAGAATAAGACACAAAATTAGATATAGGGTGTCGAGTACATGATCTAACATCCTGACAAACAGCAATGGGAACATCTAAATCATTTTCTTCTGGAGAGGATGGGTTTGAAGAATTACCTGAATCATCATCACTCAGAGAGAATGGCAGTGGTTGAGGAGAAGCAATAGTCTCTGAAGCCTCTCTAGGTTTCCCTTTACTCCATGTCCCCCGCGAATAGACTCTTAACTCTCTTTCCCTCTCAACTCCATCTTCTTCCTGCTCCCTTTCATTTCTCTCTATCCCAACTTCCTCACTCTCTCTTTCACCCCTTTCCTACTCCACCTCAATCATCATAGGTAACACAGAAGCAACAGAAACAGACATCTCTCCACACTGTGTCTCCCCCTGAGGAGATGCCTGAGTGGCAACAAAGTAGGATTGAGACTCGTGAAAAATGACATCCATTGACACAAACCATTTTCGAGAAGGAGGATGGTAACACTTATAACCCTTTTGTGTAGGGGAATAACCGACAAACACACACTTAATAGACTGAGGGTCTAACTTCCCACGGTGAGGTGAATGGTTATGAACAAAACAAACACAACCAAAGACACGAGGTGGAATGGATGCGGAGAGGGAAGGATGAGAAAGGACCTGAAGAGGTGTTTGGTTATTTAGGACACGAGTTGAGAGCCTATTAATGAGATATGCAGCTGTAAGGACTGCTTCACCCCAGTAATTACGAGGAGCATTAACCTGGAAGAGTAAGGAGCGAGCAACATCTAGAAGGTGACGATTTTTGCGCTCGGCCACACCGTTTTATTGTGGAGTGGCAGTGCAAGAAGTTTGGTGAACAATACCGTGCGAGGAAAAATATGCACCTAAACCATAATCAATTTACTCACCACCTTGATCAGAACGCAAAATTTTCACTACAGCCCCAAATTGAGTATTGACCATTTTGTGAAAATTTTGGAAAATATCAAAGACTTCTCGTTTTTCTTTCATCATATATATCCAAGTAGTACGAGAAAAATTTTCAATAAAAGAAACAAACCAACAATGACCCTTTAAGGACATAGTACGAGAAGGACCCCACGCATCAGTATGCATTAAAGTAAATGGAGCTGAACTTTTATTATCACTAGGAGCATAAGAAGCTCGAAAATGTTTTCCAAACTCACAAGCATCACAAGAAAAATTCAAACTATCAGTATGTGTTACTAGAGCAGGAAACAAATGCCCAAGTAAAGAAAAAGAAGGGTGTCCTAATTGCCTATGCCAAAAGGTGCAAGTCTTAAGCATTATTCTTGATAACTACGGTATGATGAACTAACTTTTCTCCCCTTCATCTAGAATGTATAAACCGTGCTCCTCTCTACCACTGCCAATCGTTCTCGTGATAAGATCCTGAAACACACAACGAGAAGGATAAAAGGTTACACTACAGTTCAAATCCCGAGTAATACGACTCAAAGGTAAAAGGTTGTGAGAAAAACTGGGAACATGTAACATAGAAGTTAGCGGTAGAGAGGGAGCAACATAAATTAGACCTTTCCCGGAAACAGAGGAGAAGGTACCATCAACTATTCTAACTTTGTCCTGGCCTGAAGAAGACTCATATTCAGAGAAAAGGTTAGATGAAGGGGACATGTGGTCAGAGGCCCCCGAATCAATAATCCAGGGAGATGAGACATGAGAAAGGAATGCTCTTGGGGATGTAACAACATTACCTCACTGGGCAAAGGATGAGGAGGAGCCTGTAGATGTCGGAGTAACACATCGGGCCATCAGGTGTCGGAGAGTCTCAAGTTCGGAGGTAGACAAGGAACTGGAGCTGGCATCAGAAGATGGTGTAGGACCACTAGAAACTGGAGCAGAAGGCTCAGAAACGGCAGAGTGATGTGCACGGGCAGCCTCTCCACGGCTACTTGAACGACCGCCATGATCCCCTTCTCAACCTCCCTGACCTCCCCGATCACCAGGAGGTTTGCCATGAAGGCTCCAACAGTTGGCCCGAGTATGATGGGGCTTAAAACAGTATCACATATCACAACTGGTCGATCGGAAGAAGCGGACTGTGAGATCCATCTTTAGGTGGAACAGAAACCAATGCAGATCTCTCAGTAGGCACAGAAGGGAGCATAACGGAACGACGGCTCTCTTCATGCTCGACATGAGCAAAGGCCTCCTGAAGGTTGGGAAGAGTATCCATCCCAAGTACCCCATTGCGAACTGCGTCATAGTCAGAATGAAGTCCCTGAAGGAATTTAAAGACCCTCTGTTTCTCTAGTAGTTTCCGATATCCCTCAGCATCAGTAGCACACACCGGCTGATAGGCCTGAAGATGATCAACACGATCCCAACTGGTGGTACGAAACTGAAAATATT
Organism: Hydrangea macrophylla; assembly: GCA_033977485.1. Classification (NCBI taxonomy): domain Eukaryota; kingdom Viridiplantae; phylum Streptophyta; class Magnoliopsida; order Cornales; family Hydrangeaceae; genus Hydrangea; species Hydrangea macrophylla. The sequence continues at coordinate 925,783 of CM066990.1, read as the reverse complement.
TGGTGACCGTCGTGTTACCTTGTTCCGAACGGTCAATGGAACGAAGCAACTCAAACTCCTGTGCATAGTTCCCCCGTCGAGAAAAAGTAGACGTAACGGTGTCCCAAATCGCTTTAGCGGTCTTCATCCGATAGAAATTTTCACCAATTTCAGGCACCATTGAATTAATTAGCAAAGCCATGATAATGGAGTTCTCAATCTCCCACTTATCAGAGCCGGGGTCTGTAGAAACAAGGGCTGTCACACGCCCATCAAGTTGGCCCATCTTCCCACGTGCCTTTAGATACAGTTCCACAGCCTGGGACCACTTCAGATAATTTTGGCCATCGAAGGGCGTGGGAGTAATCTTGAGGTTGGGATCCAAAGGAGCAACCACTGTGTGGATTGTGGTTGGTGTAGAAGCTTCCGGTTTGGTTAGGTCTGCCAGTATGCCGGATAGGAATGGAAAATCCAACAATGTGAAGGAAAACGGAGAAGATGGGAACTCACAATACTTTCAACAGTCGATCAAGGGTCCATAAAGGGACCTAACACCACCAAACACAAATCAAAACAACAAAACTTGTAGTTGCTGAACTATAGCAGGCCCACACGGCTTCGAAAAAACAGAGTGAAGTGGCGCAGGGGTAGGGTAGGGTTTGTGTGGTGATGGCGAGGTGATTGGATGGTGATGTGGCCTGCGGCGATGGGCTGAGTGGTGTTGTTGCTTGCGGCGAGGTGGCTGAGTGGTGTTGGGGCAGCGGCGCAGTGGTGGGGGATGGTGGGGGCAGCGGCGCAGTGGTGGGGAATGGTGGAGGCAACAGCGCTGTGGTGGAGAGTGGTGGTGGCTTGCGGCAAGGTGGATGGTTAGGGTTAGGGTTAGAAAACCGATGGCTCTGATACCATGATGAAATAATAATTTGCAAGCTTAGGGTTAGACAATTATCTAACCCTATTATATATTAATCATGAGAAGAAGAGGAAAATAATTACAATGAGACCCACTAACTAATAATTAATAACACAAGTAACTTAAAATAAAACAACTACTCTCAACACAAAGATCATAAAAAGGCCCCTTACTTAAAGCTTTAGTGAAAATATCTCCTAACTGATCATGTGACCTAACAAAAGAAGTAACAATTTGTTTACTCATGATCATATCTCTATTAAAATGGCAATCAACTTCAATGTGCTTGGTCCATTCATGGAACACTGGATTACTGGCAATGTACATGGTAGCTTGATTATCACACTACATCTTCATAGGTTTACCACTTGAGAATCCCATCTCTTGCAAAATCGATTTCACCCATAACATCTCACAGGTAGTATGAGCCATAGCTCTATACTCGGTCTCAACACTTGATCTTGCTACTACATTTTGCTTTTTACTCTTCCACGTGACAAGATTACCACCAACAAATACACATAATCCTGACACAGAACGTCTATCTAAATGATCTCCTGCCTAACTAGTATTGGAGAACACCTCTATTTCCAAGTTATCTGAAGGTTTCAACACTAAACCTTTACCAGGAGCACTCTTCAAATAGCTTAATATACGAAACACTGCCTCCTAATGTTGTTGTTTGGGACTCTGCATAAACTGGCTAACAACTCCTACAGCATATGTGGTATCTGGTCGAGTCACGGTCAAGTAAATCAGCTTACCCACAAGTCTCCTTTACTGCCCAGCATCAACAAAATCTTCTCCCTCATCTTTACTAAACTGTATATACAGGTCTAGAACCCATCATCCCTGTTTCATCTAGTAGATCAAGGACATACTTCCTCTAAGATAAACATATTCCTTCCTTAGACCTAGCAACTTCAATGCCCAAGAAATAGTACAATAGTCCCAAGTCTTTCATATGAAAATGCTTGCTCAAGTGCGACTTCAACAACTGTATACTTTCATCGTCACTGCCAGTGATCCCTATATCATCCACGTAAACTGCTAAAACATTAGTGCCTTTCTCACAATGTCTCATAAATACTGAGTGATCAGAACTTGTCCTCCTTAACCCATATAAGCTAGCAACTTGACTAAACTTGTCAAACCAGGCTCTTGGTGATTGTTTAAGCCCGTATATAGCTTTCTTCAACCGTCACACCTTATGAGACTCCCCCTGAGCAACATACCCAGGAGGTTGCTCCATGTACACATCCTCCTGAAGGTCACCATGTAGAAAAGAATTTTTGATATCAAGTTGGTAAAGAGGCCACTTCTTAGTAATAGCAACAGACAACAGTACTCTAACTGAACTAAGATGAGTCACGGGAGAGAAGGTTTCAAAATAATCAACACCAAAGGTTTGAGTATACCCTTTGCAACTAACCGAGCTTTCAACCGTTCAACAGTACCATCAGGATGATACTTAACCATATACACTCAACAACATCCCACAACCTGTTTCCTAGAAGGAAGATTAGTTAACTCCCAAGTACCATTTTTGGACAAAGTTATCATCTCTTCATCCATAGCACTCTTCCATCCTGGAGAAGCTAATGCCCGTGTATGAGACGAAGGAACAGAAACAGAAGACAGAGCAGACACAATGGAACAAAGTGGAGTAGATAAATTCGATAAAGAAACAACTTGATCGATAGGATGCTGTGTGCAAGAACGAGTACCTTTACGAAGTGCAATAGGTAGATCAACAAACTGTGGGACCTCACTTGAAGTTGATGATGATGCTGGAGGTAGAGCAGGAGGTGGAGCAGGAGGAGTCTCAGTCCTCTGTGGCTTTTCACGGGGACGGTATACTTGTAATGGCGGAGGACCAGAGGCTGGAGGAATGGGTAGAGGAATCGAAGAAACTGGAGTAAGAACATCAACATCCAATGAGGCACCTGACGACGACAAAAAGGATGTACCTTCGAAAAAGTTAATATCAGCACTAACTACATAACGACGAGTCTGAGGATTCCAACACTTATATCCTTTCTGAGTACGTGGATATCCTACAAAGACACATTTTGTAGCGCGAGGATCTAATTTATTCTGACCTGGAGTAAGTACATAAACAAACGCAACACAACCAAACACACGTGGAGGACAAACGTGGAGGCAAGGAAACAAGGCCTTATCAGGATACAAGACCGACTGAGGAATGCCACCTCTTAGAATAGAGCTAGGCATACGATTATAAAATAACAGGCAGTAAGTACAGCATCCCCCAAAACTGCTTAGGAACGTTCATTTGAAACATAAGAAGGTGTCGATTCTTTCGTACAGCAACACCATTCTGTTGAGGAGTATATCCACAAGACGATTGATGTATAATCCCATGAGAATCACAATAAGAATGAAGAGGACCTTTAACATATTCCAAAACATTATCAGATTGTAAAGTACGAATAACACAACCAAATTGCAATGTTCTAAAAATCGCTAGGCGCTAGTCGGGCGGTGGAGTATTAATGAAAATAATAACATAGTGATATGTACACGTGTTATTTGGTGTTATTTAGTAGTTATGTGGTGTTGTTTGCAAATAAGTAATGATTGAAGAAGATTTTTAATATTTGTAAAACTCTATGGGATGTATTAATAATTTCCATAAACCTCAAAGTGAAGATATACACATTTTACATAAGTACATCTCAGTCAACACAACACCACACCAAGTCACACACAACACACTCACTGCGACACACGACACACACCCCCACTCGCCCACCCCCCCCCCCCCCCCCCCCCCCCCCCCCCCCCCCCCACACACACACACACACACACACACACGCACGAACGCACACACACACACATACACACACACTCGCACACACACACACACATACACACACACCCTCGACTACACACACTCGTACACACTCAATGAACACAGAAACATATCACCGGAGCAGTGGAGCAGAGCAGATCTGAAGAAAGAAGATACAAGGAAACCCCCAATTTCAACACCCTAATTTGATTTTGATTATTTGAGAAATCAAAAATAAGAAACCCTAATTCAGAAGGTATGTACCTCTTTCTCTTTATTCTTCTTCTTCTTCTTCTTCTTGGCAGTCGACAGATTCTCTCTCTCTCTCTCTCTCCCTTTTTTCTCTTTTATTTTACTAAAATTACACTCTTACCCAGCCCCGCCTAGCTCTGCCTAGCCCCGCCTAACTCCCGACTAATCTCCTGGCCGATTTTAGCAAACGAATAGGGAAAAGTCGTGGTGGTCGGGCACCGCCTAGTGCTTAGGCGTTGCCTAGGCCGATTTTTAGAACATTGCCAAATTGGGTCACAATCTCATTATGAAATAATTGAAAAACTGAAGAAATTTCAGAACAATCTTTCATTAAAAAAAATTCATGTCATTCTTGGTACAATCATCCACAAAAGACGCAAAATAAGAAAAACCTAACTCTTATATCTAGATGGACCCCAAACGTCGGAATGAACCAGCGCAAAAGGAGTGGATCGACGATTATTTCTCATAAAGGAAAAGACGCTCTAGGGTGCTTGCCCAATTGACAAGCCTCACACTCTAACGTGGATACAGAGTTAAAAGATGGAAAAACCGGCTTCAATGACTGCAATGACGGATGACCAAGACGACAATGCCATTGATGCGGTGAGACGGCCGCTTGTAAAGCCACCGATTTATTAGTTGAGGGATGTTGTTCAAGGTTATAAAGACCGTCTCGCTCATGACCTCCACCAATCTTCTTCGAGTTGAGATCCTGAAAGACGCAACAAGAAGAATAAAAGGTTACAGAACAATTAAGAGACTTAGTAAATTGACTGACCGACAAGAGACTAAAAGGGAATTGAGGAATATAATTTACAGAAGATAAAGAAAGAGAGGAAGTCTGTAAGAGAGAACCACTACCAACTACTGGACAAGACTGACCCTCAGCTAAAACAATTGATGACTGTGTAGGTGAACTGGTCAGTTGTGAAAAAACATGGGACTTTCCAGTCATATGGGCAGACGCTCCTGAGTCGATAGCCCACGGGGTAGGAGCATAAGAAGAAAAACATGCAATGTTACCTGAATGAGCAAAATCGGCTGTATCAGACAAGGATATTTGCTGCTGTTGCTGAGCTAAGGCATTATACTCCTCCCGAGAGAGAGTGATAGACTCATTAGAAGATGTCATACCTGGTGGAGTGGGAGCACTAACTTCCTGTTGAGGCCCAGAAGTATTATCAGAGGAGAACAAAGCTAGATTAGAAGGATTTTCCCAGGGTTTACCATACAGGTCATAACACCTATCAACTGTGTGATTATCACCCCCATAATGGGTGCAATGAAGCAAACCAGTTTGCCCACGCCCTCTACCAAGACCACGACCTCGACCTGGATAACCCCCTCGTCCGCGAGTACCTTTAAAACCTGAATTGTAATTACCAAAACCATGACCACGACGACCTCAATTATTGTTGGGAAAGTTGCTACGTCCACGAAAAGTCCCTTGAGTTCCTGTGTATGTGACTAGTACAAAATTATCTTTTGCCTGTGGGCTCTGAAGAAGAGGAAGACTCAGTAGTCATACGAACAATGCTAGAATACACATTGCTCAACGAGGGTATGCTACTATTAGTCGCCAAAATTTGGGACTTAACTGATTGAAGATTAGGATGTAACCCAGCAAGGAATTTATGGACAAAGTTCGTCACATTGCTTCTTGATAACATCAACATCATTGGTAACCGGATGGTACTGTGTGAACTCATCTATTAAACCTTTGAATGTACTGTAGTACTCACTAACCGACTTCTCATTCTGTTAGAGGAGAAACAAATTCTGATAGACATCATAAATTCGAGAAACATTCTTTTCCATGGAATACATCTCATGAATACTCCCAAATCTCCTTGGCTGAGGACAAAAACATTACATTTGACGAAATTGACGGTTCCATACTATTCCACTACCAAGACATAACAATATAATTTTCAGAAACCCAATCCTCATATTCTTTATTATCCTTAGAAGGGGGTCCAGACAAGATATATTTTAACTTCTTTCGAGCACCTAGAGCTACTCTCATAGCTTGAGCCCACAGCAAGTAGTTGGATCCATTCATTTTGGTTGTGGTAATTTGCATACTCACAATATCAGACGAAGTAACAGTCTTTGTGGAACCCGAATCAACCATAACTATACCAACTACCATAGGAGTCTTAAACTGACAAACACGAACAACGAATAAAAACAAAAACGAAAACGAAAACGAAAAACAACATCAACAATGAAACATACGAACTAACCAACAAGGCCCATACTGAAACCTAGACAACCCCGACAAAGAGAACACCAATCAAAATTGCCCAATCAAGTGTCCAACAATGAGAATCTGCTGCTTGAGATGAAAAAGATGCGAAATAGAAGAAGAATAATCAGATTTGAAGTGTTGGAAAATGTCGGCTATGGCATGGAGGTCTCAACGAGTGTTGGTGAGGGTTAGGATGTCTCGGCGAGGGTTGGCAAGGGTTGGGTAGGTCTCGGTTAAGGTTGGGTAGGTCTCGGCTAGGGTCAGGGTGGCTTGGGTAGGCCTCGGCTTGGTGTGGGTGGCTCTGCTAGGGTTGTTGCAGACCATAGAGGCTGCGGCTGGGTGTAGTAGGCTACGAGTGGGTGATAGGGTGGTGATGTGAGGCTTGTGTGGTGGTGGATCTTCATGGTAGGCTCGGTAGGCTCTGATACTATGCTAAGTGAGAAGGTGAAGGCTTAACCTAAAATAGGTTTAGCCTCCACATATATATATATATATATTATATTAACAGGAATATAATTACAAAATGATCCTTGTACTGTAATAGCTACGAAACCCACTTTCTAGTTCTAGTTTTCTTTCTGAATCTGACCACTTTGGACTTTGGAGTCTTGTGTGTATTATTGTTGACTTATTGTACACAATAATAATGTATATTATTCTATTAGACTATTTTTTAAACCCATTTTTTGATTTTTTTTAGAGTAATATTTGGGACACTAACAACATTCACCAACACTTACTAACACACTCTATCTCTCTCCTAGTGGCACTGTGGGGTCCGCAGTGGACCCCGTTGTACTACTAGGAGAGAGATAGAGTGTGTTAGTAAGTGTTAGTGGATGTTGTTAGTGCCCCTAGCATTGCCCTTTTTTTTAATACTCAACTTTGAAAGGATGTGGTCCTTTATAACATATGTGTGTGTGTGTGTGTGTTCTACTATAGTATTATTTATTTATTTAGACTATTAGAGTATTAGTATAATAATATTTGCATTAGACTACTATTATTTAGACTATTAGTATAATAACATTTGTTACTTGAAAACTTGAAGAAGTATTATACTGCCCTAGCATTAATATTGTAGCACTTTATATTTAAATACTTGTTGCAATATTATGTCAATTTTAAACAATGTATGTGTTTTTATGTGTGTATACCCATATATAAACCTTTATTTTCGAAAAAAGTGTGAATCTTACGATTCACGATTTGACAACCATGCTTGCAGCTATTATGGGAAAAACACAAACATATGAAAAACAACTAGTAGCTAACCAAACTTTGGGAAAAGAGGGATGAAAAAAAATGAAAAAAACCAAAAAAAAAAAAAAAAAAAACAGGAAGATTTAGAACACATCCCGCAATTGGCAAAAACACCCTCATTTGGAATACAAGAATATGGAAAAAAATCTTTCAAATTCAGTTCACAAAAATAAGTTAAAACTTCTATGTTAACACAGAAACTCACATAGATGTACTTACATATGAAGAGTGATGGAGATTGACACATAAAGATGGGATTCGAGAAATAGAGGGAGAGATCGCAATAGAGATGTTTGAGAAAGAGAGCTGGATAGAGTGGGATTACCTTGTATCTTGACCCTTGGGCTTTGACTGCCGGCAGTAGATGTGGGGGAAAGATCCTCCAGTGAGTGGTGGCGATGAGGGTTTAAATCCTCTATTCTCCTCTATCATTCGACTCTTTTGAGAGAGTATTAATCTGACTATCAAAAGGTAGGGAAAATTGGGTATTATATGCTAATATATAAACTATTGTCTTGTTTTTAGTCTTAGACTTGTCGGTTCGATCTGTCCTTGTCTATATTTTCTCATTACCGATTCTTGAACCGAGAAATGAATTTTACACAAGACTAAAACGAAGGACCGATCAATTCTTTACCCATCAAAACCGGTGAACCTAGTTGGCCCGTTGGCTGCAACGTTTTTTTGTACACCCGTATGAAACTATTGGGGTTCAATGAAATTTATAATTGAACTAGTAAATCAAACTTGGTAAGTTTTTCAATTTTTGATAAGTGGTTAAGTGTGATACGTCTGGGCAGATAGAAGAGATGTAAGAGAAATTTGAGGCACAGTTCATAGTATATGTATGAAAAAATGAAGGGGACTATGAACTTATTGCATGCACAGTTTCTGAGTGGATACCAAAGCCTGAAGTTGGGGAACTGCTAGTTCTAAAATTTTGCAATATTTTGTTGGTCTATTTTTCTCAATGGACATTTCCATAAGAGAAGATGGATGTTCTTCTTTTCCGAGATAGAGGGAGTGGAAGGAGTCTTATCATCATGTCACAAGGGGCTTCTTAGTTTATCTTTTGGTTATGATGGTTGTGATTCAGATAGAGGAATGGTTATAGGCGTGTATTCTTACCGTGAGTTCATTCCAGTAAATAGCATTCCTAAAAGATTATTTCTTCTTAGAAGCTTGAGGCAAGGGGACCCCTCTTTTACTGCTCCTTTTTTACTTGCTATGGTATCATTTAGTAGGATGCTAATGCTAATGATGGTTGAGCATGGAGGTTTATTGCGGACTTTCTAGTTTTGTGATTGAGAGTGACCAATCTGTCTCCAAATTGCTGTTTGCGGATGGGCAGAGTAGTAGTTGTTGAGTTGACTTTGTTGCGCTTTATGTGTATTCAAGCTGTATGGTCTGTGTGTTGACTTGGAAAAAGAGTTACTTATCTTTTGAGGGAGTTGGTAGATGTGTCAAAGCTGTCAATGTTTTTCAGCTAATGGGTTGTAACATGGGTTCCTTGCCTAGTTTCCTGTAGTTTAGTGGAGGTTGCCTTTGGGATTGTTATTCAAAGCTGAAGTTGTTTAAGGACTCTGATGGGGAGGGATTTTACCAGAGTGTTACTGGTTGGAAGAAGCTATATTTATCCTAGAGATTGATACAATGGGATTTTCTAGTTTACCTGCTTGTAGTGTCCATCTTAGCAATGGGTTGAAAGCTATGTTACATGAACTCTTTGTAATAGGCTGAAGTACCAGTGTCGATGGGTCTGACACTTCTGGTTGAAAACTCATTTAAAAGAATGGTACCTACTTGTATAATTGTATGTTAAAATCTCCAGATGTTCCTTAGAAATATTGAAAATCCTGAAAATTTAGATTTTCAATATTTCTAAGGAACATGTGGAGAATTTCTGCCATGTCCATGTGCCCTTAGTTTCATGAGAAAGTCCGCCTCTGAGTCCATGTTACATAGGTCGAAAGAGAGATTAGAGAAAAAGAGATTTCTATTGGAGTGGCCCTATGAAGCATGGACACGGACACTGACTGTCAGGGACACAACGACACGACAAAATCCTAAAAAAATTGCACGTCGACACTCCAGGAAAAGTGTCGTGTCGGTGTGTCTGACACGATATGACACGTGGCACATTACCTTCTTAGAAGTGTTGGTGCTTCCTAGGGAGAGGCTAATGGATTGAGTGTTCGAATCTCCATGATTATTGTGAAGTGGATAGTGTTTTTCAACTTTTTTCTTTCTTGACTTGTTGTATTGGGCACTAGTAAGAGGTGGAGAAGTCAATCAAGTGAAAGAGAGATTTGGATGAAATCAGTGCTCAATATGATTGGAATTGACGAAAACATGGGAGAAAATTACGGTCTTCGGGCTTAGAACCAAGAACAAAGAACTTGAATGCTATGTAATCAACAAAATTCAGTAATTAGTCAAAAAATCTCTCTACAGCCCTAATTACCACTATTTGTTCTCTCCTATAGCTGTTCTATAGTTACATTATGTTTGCACAAAGAAACAACAATCAAATCACAAGGTACAGCCTATTAAGCATGTTTTACTGCAAAAAGTAAAAATTTTAAAAATAAAATATAATGCTGCTGTACACCAATTCCCTTTATTTAAAATTTACTACATCAGATTGCCTTCGGAAGCTAACAAATAGTTCTATTTTAAGAGAGTGAGTGGAGTTCAATCTTTGGATTATCTTTCAGCAAGCATTTTGGCTTTGCTAAAACCTCCTTGACGGTGGGGAGAGGCAATGAAGGAAGAAAATTTAGCCTTTGACGTCCTATGGAAATGGAAACAGATCGTCATATAAAACTGCTCTCTGTGAAAGGGCAGGAAAGGACCAATCATCTTCTCCACTGTTCCTTTGTTACGGAAGTATGGTTCTTTCTATTTTCCTTGTTTGTCTCTTAGGAGCTTGCTTAGACTGCTGGATGGCTATAGTTTATTAGGAAGGCAGGTGCGTAGCTCCGATGTCTTGTGTGGAGTATTTTGAGGGAAAGGATTAGGAGGCTGCTCCAAGGGATGTGGTTAATATGTCCATAGGCCCTATTTTAGATTTTCTGATTTGTATGTAGTCCTTTGACATGTACTACTACGCACGTGGTTTTCACCCTCATTTGGTGATAGTAGTATTCCATTCTTCACTTAGAAATAAAAGCACCACTGCAGGAATCACGACAGTATAAGACAAACTTCTCGGGGGACCACATCCAAGAAAGCAGTTCAAATTCTTCTTGTTGTCCATGCTTGGTTACAAAAAAAATGTGCGTGATTTCGTCTGCCTACATGCTTTATAAGGCAGCTTTAAAAGGCATAATTAGTGTTGAAGCTTGATATACATTGTTGGCCCATTCTCTAACAGTTTAAGCTTTTGGAGTAGTTGGTAACTTAACATGGTATCAGTGCCTTGTTTGTGGGAGGTCCTGGGTTCGACTCTCCATCCCCGCTGTGTTGTGCATATTTGCACTTTGTTATTTGTCTCCACTTGCAAGTCGGGGTTGCACGTGAGGGAGGGTGTTGAAGCTTAATATACATTGTTGGGCCCATTCTCTAACATTTGAAGCTTTTGGAATAGTTGGTAACTTAACAATTATGAGGGGAGGGGTGTTCCGAGGGCAATATCTGCATATGAGTCATCTGACCCAGTGTTTTAAAAACCGGACCGGACCGGCCGGTTCAACCGGTTGAACCGTGAACCGGTCCCTTTACCGGTCCGGTTTGACCCGGAAAACCGTGTTTGCTATTGAACCGCCCAAAACCGCTCGAACCGGTGGTTCAACCGGTGAACCGTTAAACCGGTCACGGTTCAACCGGTTCAACTGGTTCAATATTTCTTCTTTTCATCTTTTTTTTTTTTTGCATTTAATCTCTTTATGTTGAATCATAAACTATACATAATTACATAAACTTACTTTATTAGCAAAAAAAAAACTTTACATAGACTTAAATTAGTGATATTGATATTTTTTTAATTTTATTACTACTAATTTATATAAATAAATATAATTATTACATAATTATGACATCACGGTTCGATTCCGGTTCACCCGACGGTTGAACCACTAACCCGTGACCCGGTCATTTTTCCGGTTCGATGAACGGTCCGGTTTTCAAAACAATGATCTGACCATGCGAAGTATATTTGAAAGAAACATATAGAGAAATTTTTTCAAGTTAAGAGACTCCATGGTGATAATGTTCTTTGAAGCTTTTTAAATTAAATTTTTTTTTTGTTGGTTTCTTGATCTTTGTTTGTAGTTGGACTTGCCTGCTTTGTCATTTACTTAAAGTCTACATTTTTATTGCAATTTTACCCATCTAACTCCATTTATGGACAATTTTTTCCTTCAGTGTCCCTGTATCCTGTGAATGAGAGTTAGTTTCCAGAAAGGCTTCACTTCATGCAAAGCTAGTTGTAAAGTGAAGTATTCTATACGTTTGTATTGAATTTCTTTTTCTTTCTTGCAATTAAACCAGGCCATTCTGATCCAGCAAAACTGAAGGAAACAGCTGAGGACGTTCAACATCTATCTCTTGATGAGCTAGAGAAACGCCAAATGGAAATAAAGGTGAGAATTATAAGGCACTCATGGTATGGAGATCGAAACAAAATTCTCTGCTGCACGTTTTCTCTTTCCGGCCCCTGTTTGGATTAAAAGAAATGGCTTACTTTTCTGAAAATGGTCTTGTAACTTGGAAGGGAATTACATAGTAGCGTACTCGAAAATAGGAGCATTGTAACTTTTCTCACAAAATGGATGATGGTTAAGGAAGCACCTTGCTTTGGGTTGTGCTTTGGAGCACTGATACGTTACAACTGAGGTTGAACTTGTGGCTATTGTGTATTGTTATGCTTAGTATAAATCATATTCTCTATTTCATATAACATCATCTGTCAACAAGTTATTAATGTAATTATTCTAATGAGAAATCATTTATTTGCATTGGAGGTTGAATAAAGAAGGGGGGCTTCTGTCCGTGTTTTTGTAAAAATGTTTAGCATCTTACTTGGCAAATGTGGGGGATTTTTGAAAATAAAGGAAGATCTGAATGGATCCGGCCCAAAATTACTGTTCGAATCCCTGTTTACAGTGCTGGAGCAGTGCATGAACTGCCCCGAAAGTTATTCTTTCTTGCTTAAATCAAAGCCCAAACCTTAACCAGTTTGTTATCCACAAAGAAACCCTAAATCCTCATAAATTTAATAAATCTTTTTAACGCTTAAAAAAATCTGATTCAAACAGCCCCAAAACCCTGCACTACGCTGCATATACTGAAGTTTCCATTTATTAAAGTTGAAAGAGTGAATTGTAGGAGAGTGTCTTTCATACTTGTCCTATATTACATTATTTCTTTCTTGCTTATACTATAACGTAATCCCGTATCGCCAACTCTTGTAAGTTATTAAGTGGTGGGATTTAAAAGAATGTTTATCCTCCACCCATTTTTGAGTAAAGCTTGAGCAATACAATCTCTGTCCCATTGGCAATTGATCTAATTTATATCGTTGAACATCCTTCTTTTGGTCCGTGCAAAATGGTTCATACCAAGTTGGGTTTATTCATTCTGATTATATGAGGGATTTTCCTAGAGAATGAATTTTTTTATGCTTAACTTCTGAGGTTGACATTCACATGCTGGGGTTACTTATTTTGATGGACTACCACGCTAGACAAATGAGCGCACCCTCTTGTGCTGGTCCTTACATAAAACCAAATGGAGAGGTCTAGTACCACGCTTCCACTGCAATCAATAAAATTCTAATGTAGGACTGTGCTGTACTGTGTTTGATACCTGTTCCGTGGTGATTTGACTGAAGGATACAATCTATCTACCGAGCACGCACATCAACGAATTTTCATTCCTTGATATAAGTTTATATCTACCAAGTTCTATGTTATGTTCCCATATAATGTCACTTGCATTTCGTAGTGTTATGGTTGCATTTATGGTCTCTTTTGTGCACACACAGGAACTGATGGAGAGGTTGAAAATGCCGTCGGATGCACAATTGATGCAAATTGCAATAGATGACTTGAATAACTCGTCCCTATCATTGGAAGATCATCATCGTGCACTAAAGGAGCTCTTGATACTTGTTGAGCACATAGATAATGCAAATGGTATGTGCAATTTCATCTCACCTTTTTGGATCTTTCGAGAAATCAACGACAGATAACTTCTCATAGGCCAAAGAGGAAAAGGCTTCTCATTAACTGAAAATGAGATAAAGAATATTGGAAGGGGCCAAACCTTTCCAAAGGAAGTCCACTTAGACTCGGAAAAGAGTAGGCTAAAAAAAAGAGAGGAAGAAAATCAAACCACACCCGAACCTGCCCCTGCCTTTGCTTATGCAATTGCTTTTTTATTCTCTCTATGCAGCTCTCTCAAGAAGGTTTGTATTTTTCAGATTTGCACAAACTTGGTGGCCTTGCTACAGTTATAAGAGAGCTTAATAACCCCAATCCAGAAATGAGGACCACCTCTGCTTGGGTTCTTGGTACAGCCAGTCAAAACAACCCTATTGTCCAAAAGCAGGTGCACAGATGTTAGAGATATAACTTTCATTTAGTGCATTCTATTTCTGTATGATATTATTTGTCATATGTCGAATTCTGTGTAATGTATTTCTTGTTTGTATTTAAATAAGATGTTTGTTAGCAATTTTGATCTATATGATGTCTCAGATCCTGGAACTTGGTGCGCTTGTGAAGCTAATGAAGATGGTAAAATCTAGTTTTACAGAAGAAGCCACAAGAGCATTATATGCAATTTCGTCCTTGGTCAGAAACAATTTAGATGGCCTAGAGTTATTCTACGCAGAAGCCGGAGATTTGATGCTTCAGGTGAACCAAGCAAGAATGAATAAAGTAGTTTAAAGTATATATTTTTTTGCTGACGGTTGCAGTTTATGCTTTCTTGTAGGACCTACTCATCAACTTTAGTCTAGATAGTAGATTGCGAAGGAAATCTGTCTCTCTCGTGGCTGATCTGGCAGAATGTCAATTGGAAAGTAGAGATAAAGCAGAGCAACCTTTTTTCGGCAATCAGTTCTTCTTGAAGTCTGTTGTTGATTTAACAGCATCAACGGACCTTGATCTCCAGGAGAAGGTGTTTCTTTATGATTTTATTTTACATCACTGCTTTAAAATGTATTTTGATGCGGTTGTGTGCGGGTGGTGAGCATACCACAAGTATTTCTCATCCGTGTTGACGTGGCACATTGGACATCACCTTAAAGCAGTTCAAGGACTTAGTGAGGGAAACGAAAAGACAACAGTGAGAAAAACACTTTTCCTTGTTTCTTTATTGAGGAAAACAGTAAGGCTCTTTTTGGTTTGTAGATTTAAAGTAAGAAAAGAACATGGAAAAGGAAAACAAGAAGGAAATCAGTTCCCATATGTTCTGTGTAATGTTTTACTCCATGTTTGAATGACAAATTCAAAATTTTCGAGATGTAGTAGTAAATTTAAGAAAATAGGAAGATGTAGTAGTAAATTTAAGAAAATAGGAAGGGTAGTGACTCATAAAATTCAAAATTTTTAATTTACTTTCTGCTCTATTCTCTTTTCCTTTCTATTTTACTCACTGTTAACCAAACAAATAAAAGCTTTTTCTTCCGTGTTTTCTTTTCCTTCAGTAAACCCTTGAACCAAACAGAAGCTAAGGAAAACAGTGAAGAATATAGTAAGTAAAAGCAAACAGGGTGAAAATAAAATTTATTTTTTAGTTTTTTTTGGGACAATTCCCTTTCTCGAGTTCTTATTATGCTTTGAAGATTTTAGTTTCTAAATTTCTAATGTTATTAAAGCATGGAGGAATACACTAAGGGAAAACACAAGGGTAAAAGCTTTCCTTCTCTTTTTCCTTCCCTTTTCCTTTTCCTTCTCTAAATTTTGCAAACCAAATGAGCCTAAATGGACAACTCTGTCAAAAGTGATGATATTTATTGACATGTGCCTCTACGTGCATGCATTTCTGCACATTATGGTTTTCTTGATGTTGGTTTTATATGGATGTCAAGGACGCTGTTGGGAATGTCAGTGGTTCCTCAGTGAACAGGTTCTGCCTATTCAAGTTTTTGGTGGATGTCCTTTTATCGGATGGCCGATGGGACATATGTTCTCTATGTTAACAAGTTTGTCAAATCAACATAATACTGGTTTTCATAAGAGCCAAATGAACCTGATCCTGTTTTATAATCTTCCAAACATGCTTTAATAATTTTGGTTGTGTATTGGCCCATTGCATATCATTGTCGAGTCCGGAGAAGTGCTATCATGTCAGTTGCTGATGAGATGTATTACAGGCCCTTGTTGCAACTAAGAATCTATTACGACTGAGGACAACTGAAGCTCTAGTTTTCAAGGACTTCTGTGGATTGGACGTGGCATTAGAGACGATGAGGCAGCAGTTGCAGCAGTTAATGGTGGATGAATATCAGAGAGATTTTGCGGTGGATTTGGAAAGCCTTCGGAGAGAAGTGGAGCTGATTTTCCATGGAAAGCTGGATGAGGTAAAAAGCAGGTCTTCCTAGGATCGGATTGGGCGTGTTAATCTGTATACGCATACATAAGAGTTATTCCTTTTGACACTTGGATTTGAACTTATTAGTCTCTAACCTTTGGTGGAAAAGAAATAGTTATTGCTGTGAATTTTTTTAGTGTTAATATATATAAATTAAATGACTGTAGAATATAGGGAGGTTGGGATGTAATATCAAATTTTTGTGAGAATAGATTATAGGTAAATTTTGTGATGGGATGTTCTCATAGTTGGTTTATTGCTTATTTCTATTCAGTTTGAAATTGTACTTGTGCTGATTTTAAGTAATATTTGATCCTACGGTAGGAGGGATTGACAAATGCATGGAAGGGAAGAGAAGAGGGATGAATGAGGTATCCCTAGAGAAAGGAACGGAGTCTTCCCTCGTGTTTGGTTAAATAAGAATGAAGTGGGGAATGAAAAAAAGGCAGTATTGTGAATTTTACCATTATGCCCTTTATGTTGATAAGGTATTATTTTAATTAATTGGCAGACAATGTCAAAAGATGAGAGAAGCTTTTCTCTCTCATAGTCCGTCCACTCTCTCATAGTTCGTCCACTTTTGAATGGATTTAAATTTGTGCAGCCGGATGGAAGAGACATCCCTGCCCCCTCCTCTCCATCCCCCTGTTTCCTTCCCTTTCCTCTTCCCTCATTTTATTTGAGTAACTTTAATGGAATTTATCTTACCAATGAGTTGCACATGTTGAGCATGGAAATGCATGGCCTGTTCTTTCTTGATTTAGGGTAACTGGTAACAACAATGTAAAAGAAAGAAATGCTTCTTGAAAATTGTCATATTTATCCATAAATGAAAATTGTCAGATTCATTTGTGTTAATGAGATTAACGCATGGGAGATATGAATTATCTTCAATAGTTGTTTCAATTTGTCACAGTCAATGATAATAATGGGTGACTTATCAGGTCTAGACTATAACACATTAACTTCTATGTGATAGAGTGATGGATCGCATTCATTAGAGTAGTGACTCTAAGTTAATGTGTTAGTGCATTAAATGCATTGACGGACATTGAGTTAAACTAATTAACGATTAACTATCATATGTTAATAAGTACTCAAACTTGTATATGACATATGTTCTCAATCTTGAGACGATTGTGAACACAAGCTGTTGACTTGATTACTTTGACTTATTAAATAGTGAGGTCTTCACAGATCAACACCTGGATATCGTGGGTAATTAAGTGAAAAATATTGTGAACACTCGTTGTCAAGAAAGAATCTACCATATTCTAAAGAGTAAGTATTCCCTTGAGAATGTCACTGAGATAATTATTGAGAACTATAGTATTGTCAACAAGTAGTTGTTGACATGTTCAGTAATTATAGAGAAATGATTGGAGCTCAAGGAAAATAAGAAGTAATTAATCTTTGAGTTGACAGTGTAGTTGATACACTTATTCCGGGGATAATTATGAATACGGTTGGTAGAGGAACATCACTGTATTTATTATACAAGTCTAGGTTTTATCTTCGGGTAATTATGTCTATTAAATCTGGAGTTCAATTATTATCACATAGTGGAATTAATAGTAATTAATTAAAATTATTTCCTTAGCTTAAGAGTTAAGTTAGATGGAAATTAGTTTTAATTTAGTCGGGTTAGTAAACCCTAGAAGTCCCATCTCTAGCTTAACGGGTGTTTGGATGTGGGGATAAAATGACTAGGGTAGAGATAGAGTTATAAAAAACTCTATATACATGATGGCATGAGAGGGGGCCATCCACGAGTTGGCTTTGTGTGCCCTAGCTGAATATCTCTCTCTCTCTCTCTCTCTCTCTCTCTCTCTCTCTCTCTCTCATCTCTGTAGTCTCTTACTCTATTAGGGTTGCCCACGTAAACCCTAGCATCCTTGCACGCATCTAGGAGCCATAGAGGTGAAGACTGCTAGGAGTGAAGGACACGAAGAATTCTCGTTTTGAGATTCAGATAATCTTCAAAGGTGAAGTTATAGACACCCAATTTTGACCACACTCTCAGGATTTAGGGAGAACAACATCTTGAAGATCTCAATGATGAAAAATAACTCAAAGAAGGTATCTCGGTTACGCATAACTAAAGTTCGGACTCCAAAAAGTTTTCTGGGAGCCTAAAGTACGCCTTTTGAGCCTAGATTTGTGTTTTTCTCAAAATTGATTTTAAAATATGCATATGACTTGGGGGAAAATGGTCATTAAGGTCTCAAACGTGAATTTCAAGAGTCTAGTAGCTCAATTTAAGAAAATCTTTCAAAATCAGTTCGCGTAGGAAGCTAAGTGTGAAAAAGAGCACAAAAGAGCACAAGAATTCCGGGAGACTTCCGAATCAAAATCGATGATAAATTCTTATGATAATTACTCCTGCGATATTTTTAGAATGAGATTCAATCTTACAGTTGTTCAATGGCACAAAAACACGCGATTTCGGAGGACAAAAACCACTTTAAAGAAAATCCGGAAGGGCTATGGACATGAAATTTGACAGGGGAGTTGAGGGTACACAGAGGGATCCAAAAAAGCCAGTGGTGGCTGCCACGTGGCACTGACAGGCCCCATAGGAGCCTCCACCTCCCAATGTTGTCCACCACTTGGTTTTTCTCTCTCTCTTGCTGAATATACCCATGTCTGTGAAAGGAAACAACCCAGAAACTTCATTTGGTCTTGAATTGACCATTTTACTCTCTTTCTATGCATTAAAAGACACCCAAATCCTATAACTTTTGTCTATAAATTGGGCCCCTTGCCCCATCCCCCCCCTTTGAACCATCTTGTACATGAAGGAAATGCACTAGAATACTCTCAAGAATATAGGAGAATCCACCTAGAATTCATACTTCAAGTGAGTTGAGCTTGTCTTTTCTTGGATAGAAAATGAAAAAGTAAGAAAAAACATTCTTTTTGTTTTCTTGAAAAGCTAGAAAAAAGGAGTACTTTAAAAGATCTAAGCTAGAATATAAGTTGACATCTTTGCTTCCTTTGCTTTGGAGCTTGAAGAACACTTGAAGGAGAAACAACTTCCTTTCAACTCTTTGCATTTGAGAGATCTTCAAGAGATAAACTCCAAACTACCTCTTTCATCTACTAGTTTTGTATATATGTATTTCTAGAACTTGGATCTTCTTCTTCTTCTTTTTGTTTTTTTTACACATTTGCTTTGATTTCTCACACAACTTTCACAAGATCCAAGTTCTAGTTGATTTTGTTGATAAAATATGGATTAGAGGTGCTATTTTCATATTTTTCCTTCACTTTGAAGATGGTTGGTGTTCTTGAGTTTTGTTTCCTCTTTAGTAAAAAACACATGTGCACACACTTGAACTTGTATCATTCTTTGCCTTTTGCTTTGAGTCCATGATGAAGATGTTTATTTCCTTCTATGACTTTATATAAGTACATGTATTTCTATTTCCTCTTTTGGGCATACCAAGATGATAATTGTAAGTCCTTCAATCAGCTAGTTTGGTGTTCTTTACCAAGAAAGACACATTTGATTGAAAGTCATCTTGAGCTTCTTCATTCTTGATTTTGATCTTTCTAAATGACCTCTCACCACACTAAAAGTATTTTTGTCATAAGATAAAATAAATGAACTAGGAATTGTTCATTAAAGCAAATTTGACTTTATCCATGGATTTAGAACTCATTATTACCCTTGAAGCTTGACTTCAAAAATCATGGATGAATAAGGATGAAACCACCTTCATCCGGTTTGCCTTGATGAACCTCACTTATTTCCAAAAGATTGTCGGAAAGACGGTTGAGATACTTAGATATGACTTATTCATGGTTGAAATTTGAAAAATGGCTAGATGATGCAACATACATTCTTTTTGGAAGTAATCCTTAGCTTGATAAGATTACACTGGCACAAACTCAAGATGATCAAGCTAAGATTATCTTTCGAAAGAATGAAGAAAGTAAGACTATCCTAGAATCTTCCAAATCTCTATTGTACATAAATCATGTGTACAAGATGGTCATACTTTATTTTCTCGGTAATAAATCTAAAACATGGCTTAGAAACCATTTTAGGATAATGAAAAGAAAAATCAAAAGCTTGAAAGAATATGTTTGAGTGATTTAACTTGTCTACTTAGCATATATATATATATATATTTTTGTCACTTGATATCAAAATTTCAAAATAACAGAGTCTGATTCAACTCAGTTTTCAGAGACTTTAAGTTCAATATGGGTTTATGGAAGTATTTTTACTATAAATGTAAATGAAATAGCTTTCTTTTGACATAAAATAGACCTTCATAGGAGTTTCGTGAATTTAGTTATGATTTTTGCAAGATCAGTCGACAAGTCTGGACGGAAATCATTTATATTAAACTTCCAGAATAGTGAAGACTGCTTTAAATCAATGTCAGAAAATTTAAGATCAATATGGGTTTATGAAAGTATTTTTTCCATAAACGTCAATGAAATACCTTTCTTTTGTCATAAGATGGGCCTTCACAAGTGCTTTGTGAATTTAGTTATGATTTTTGCAAGATCAGTCGACGAGTTTGGACAAAGACTTTTAAAATGAACAGAACTCACAAACCATTTATGCAAATAAGGTACCACTTTTTGGAAAATGAATTGAATTGATTCATCGTTTAGACCTAATTTTGGAGTGATTTTTGTAAGGACTTCATATCTGGAATTTTGATTGATGACTATTTCTCTCATTTTTTTTATGCATTTCACTTGTATGGTTGGATTTCTTTTGTTCTTTTGCATTGCTTGGTTTGTTTTGCGGCATTTTAATGTAGATATTCGAATGACTCGGATTCAACTCCTTGGATCGACCTTGCTTCTTTCGTATATCACTTAGTGTCCATGTGTCATGTACATTCTTCTATTCTTCTCTTTAGAAATTTTGCTAGGTTTACAACATTTTGCATCAACGACACAAATCCTTTAAGATAATCTCCGTTACATGCTTATTTTTTAGAGACAAATTATCTAGGATTGTTGCATGTTGCATAGCATGTTTAACTTTGATTGACATTGCGACTCCGCATGAATCACCCTAATGTAAGTTCTCTTGTTCTCTTTGCATTCCATGCACGTTTCCTTTCTTTGCATTTGATCCCGAGCGAGATCACCCCACTATGAGTATTTCCATCCCTCTCTAGCATCGCATGTACATCCGCTTGCTACTTAAACTTAATCTCTTGATCGATTTTGCTTAAATGCTCTTTATGCCGAGAAAAGAATACCAGTTATGAATTAAGAACAAAGATATTGGCAAGGCCTACCGTAAGGTAGGGCGAGGAGGGGGTGCTTTAGACCAAGCATGTGGCTCCTTCCCCTTTCGTACCATGACCCCCGAGCCCATTTTTTGGCAATGAAGGGTACGTACCCTTCCATTTTGAGCAAGTCAGAACATGGTTTCCTGATTCCATAAAGATCAGGTGGCGACTCTAATCAAGTGGATTAGAAGCAGTAAGGGCCTAGGTCTCTGTATACAACCTTGGATCCGTCTCGGGACATAATTGAGACTGACATGACATTGCGACTTTTCCGGCACCGGTCCATAGAAGTTCTTCTTTTATTTCTCTTTCAATCATACCTAATCGAATAAGTTTCAAGATCCGTTTTAGAATAATTTTAAACCCTTTTTTCTGTTGTGTTTGGCAATCATTTCCATCATAAAGGACATTCATCAAACCAAAGCAAACAATCCTCAATAGACAAGCTATGCCTAGCTAAAACATGAGCAACAACATTGTTCTTTCTGCCAACATGTTTAAATTGAATTTCTTCTAAGTCATTAATCACTATCTGGATATCTTTGATGATGTTCCCATGAGTTGCAAAATACTCACTTTGAGATTTTATATCATTGATAACCCTTAAAGCAATATATTCAATAGACACTTTCTGAATTCCCATTTGCTTTAACAAGATTGTTGCACAATTGATAGAAAGAGCTTCTATCATTTCCACAGAATGACAAAAGCTTTCCTTCTTTGCCATAGCACCCACCACCTTACCCATCTAATTTCAAATAACCACTCCCAGCCCATAAAGTTCCCCATTATTGGTAAAAGCACCATCACAATTTACCTTCATGAAGCCTTCAGGTGGTGGCTCCTTGTTATCCACAACATCATGATTCATAGTAATGGGAGCATGGGAGTCCTCTGCCACACAAAATTTTGCAGCAAAGCCCTCTATAATGTCAACCACTTTTTGAACCATATGGACCTTTTCATCATGGACAAAGCTGTTACGAACAATCCATATGTACTATAATGCATAACAAACCAAAGTCGCTCGACTTCCTAGCATGGAATCCAAAACCAAATCCCACTAGTTCTGAAAATCCATGCATGGAATCTTAGGCAATATATCTTTTGGTAGGAATAATTTCCCTACCTTTCGAACCCAGAAACAATCACGGAGTGCTTGTTCGATTGTTTTACTATAGTTTTTAGATCTTGGGCACCATGCATGGATCCACTTGTATTTTCCTCTTCCCCAGCGAAGATTGGAATAATAACTCTGCAAGCTGGCAAAAGAAAGTGGAGAACCTTTGGGGGCCTCATGATTGTTCCATATAGTATGACAAATATCGTTCCTCCGATCTGACGATCCAACATTGCCCAGAATTCTTCTGACCACAAAAGAACAAACGATATGCACTCTTTACTGTATACACACCTTGCGAACAACCTCTCCAAATTAAAGTATCTTCCTTATCCACACGAATCGGAGTTCAGAGGATATTTCTGCTACAAATGATTAAAAATTCTGTTAGACCGTATCTTATTGCAATGTCAGAGATAAAAGTCAATAAGCTGCTCAACCTTTGCTTCCTCATGTAATCCCATTGGCAGAGAGATAATTGAACTCACCCCTTGATCTATAATCTATTTGTCACTTCTGATGCTTACGTGATTCCCCCGACTAACCCGCCACATGAAATCTTTTGGGATAGAATTTCCAACCGACATAATACTCCTCCAAGCATAAGAACAGTTGTGGCTGAATTTGCTTGAACGAAGTCGCATATGGGAAAATGATTTTCTATAAAAACTTTGTGGAACAAGTTATCTTTACATTTAAGCAATCTCCAACACTACTTCCCAAGAAGCACTAAGTTAAATTTTTCCACCTCTCTGAACACCATGCCTCCGAAAAGCTTTGACTTGCATAAAACATCTTATTTATCCAATGAATTTTCCTTTTCTCAACATCATTGGACCACCAAAATATTTCGAGACACATACCACTCAGAATACGAAAGCAACTCATCACATACGATGGAATAGCTTGAACAATTGATTTAATAAGAACTTCTTTCCCCACACATGAAAGTTAGGATTCTTTTCATCCTTTTACTTTTATTTGGTTATTTATCCTTTGAAGGATATTTGCGTAATTTTGTGTGTGCGAGCGTGCCAGATAAGTAAGTTGCTAATGTGATTATGTCGTTGTATAAGCCTAATGTGCCTCACCAGGCTAATTGTGATCGTTCGATGCCTTGTAATCAAGGACATTTATGGTGTAAGATAGATGAATAGTGAAGAGAAAAACTAAAAACTAGACTAAGGTAAAGACTAAACTTAACTAAGTAAAATTACTTAAAACAATAAAGGATAGTTGAACAGAAGGGAAACTACTTTATTGGAAATAAAGTAAAGTACAAGTCCTAACCTCGAAGGGCATTTCGCAGTGGTTTCCTACTCCTAATGGTAAAGGGAAGTAAATATACAAAAATGTATTCTGAAGTGGCTTGTATACGTTGTTGAGTCTGTCCATCTTCACTTCACGTCATCTTCTATTTATAGGTCTCGAAGTAACGGCTCCATTCAAATTGAAATTCTAACTGCTCCTTTAAACTGTCCCATTCCTATCCTTACACGTGTCCCAGCAATTACCATTTAAATTTGAACAACTGAACTTATATTGTCTACTCACGCCTGAACTGTTGTTTTGGTTCCATGTGTCGCGCTTCTATCAACCTCTACTCTCTATGTGTCAAAGCCTCTTCCATCCATGTGTCAATGCACTGATTGGCTGGCTAAATAATTTTAGCACAAACATACCCTTCTGTGCCAATTGCCTTTTGAATAAAAGTGTCATTGAATCGTCCTCAACCTTTTATTCTTCTTTAATGGTAGATCAAGAATGGAGTCCAGACAAATTTTCTTCTGACCTTCCTAAAATTTTCAAGGTTGTTACCAAGCTTAAAACACATGAAATCCCTATGGCTTGGGATGAAGCTATCCCAATTGAAACCCCATCCAACCATTATCCTCTTTTTGGGTGGAAAAAGTGGGCTACACATGTCACTAGACCTTCGATCCCTCAAGAAGCCTTTTCTTCAAATCCTAAATATGAAAATTACAATTTATTCCTACCTGGGAAATGACAATCTCAAAAGGAGAGGGGTTAGAATTTTTTAATGGAATAAAGCTCGAAGCTCCCATCACAACTCCATCAGTGGTTTATCCTAACTTTGACTACTACGAGGCTGCTGAAGATGTTGTTCGAAGTTGCAATTAAGCCTTACTATCCTTTTTCGAACAACCTAACCCCTGAACAAAACCTCCTTAATGCCTGGCTCATTTCTTCGACCAGCCATCCTGGCCTTCAATTTAGATGTGAGAAACACTTATTTCCTCAAGGCAGACCTCCCATTCACACCTTTGTGAGGGAAACTTATGAGAAATTATCTGCTGAACATTATTCCCTCCATTTTTTTTTGTCAATATGCTCTCTTTTCATGAAAGATTATGAACCAAAAGTGCTCCTCTTTGATTATACACCACTTTCTTCTACACAACCACTGTTAAAGCCTTCGATCCAACTAAAGAACTTCCAGATGATCCCATCACATGATTGGACCAATTATGTCATCGTGGTCCTAAATTTGATTGCACTCATCCTATTTTAGCCCCAAAAACCATTCACCTTGTATAAGCACAAAGGTTACTGGTTGCTTTCTGGAACTTTTTTTCTCGATATTACAAATACCGAGGGCAAGAACTAACTTCGAATGGGCTTGTCACATCTTAGATAAAGTAATATATGGGCTTTCGATTCATGTCGAATCCCAAATTAGGTTTACCCTCTATACTCTCTCTGACCATTTGAATGGTATGCCTTTCATGATCAAGATCAAAAGCACTTGGAATACCTCAAAGTTATGTATGATCTGTTGGGTTTGTGCCCTCAAACCATTACTTTATGTATTAGACATTGTTTTTTTTAATATATGGATATCAGCTTTACATTTCATTATGTATGTTTCTTTCATGAGATGATTGTTTAATCCATAAGTATCATAGTAAGTATTTCGTGTGTGTATGAGATACATACAATGAGATACGAATTACTATTCTTTGATACTTAAAGCTTGTCACAGTGGATGATGAGACTGGATATCTCATCAGGTATACACTGTAGCATCATTAACTACCATTCGATGGAGTGATAAATCTCAATCACTAGAGTGTGACTCTTGGTTAATATGCTAGTGCTTATAGTGCATTGACGGACCTGAGCTTTCCTATTGACACTCAAAGCTGTCAATCAGTCGATAGGAACTCATAACTTGTATAAGGTACGTGTTCTCAATCTTGAGGCGATTATGAACACAGACTGTGGATATGACTGCTTTGACTTACCAATCAGTGAGGTCTACAGAAGATCAACACCTGGGTATCTTGGGTATGTCATGTTCATAGGGTTGTGAACATATATTGTCAAGATAGAATCTACCCTCTAATTCAGAGTAAGCATTCCCTTGAGAATGTCACCAAGTCGATTACTGAGTACTGCAGTCTTGTTGATAAGAGTTATCAACATGTTTGGTAATCATGAGAGGTGAATGGGACTCAAGGAATACAAGAAGTAATCATGATTCAGGTTGACAGTAACAGTTATCCGACTACCTGAATATGATTACGAATGCTAGAGGTAGAGGGACATTAGTACAACATACAAGTCTAGTTATCGCTTCGGATATGTTCTTTTGCGTTGGAGTTCAGTTATCGTTTTATAGTGGAGTAAACGTTAACTGACCAGTTAGTTAGTTTGCTGATCAAAGAGTTTGGTCATGGTAATTAACAAACTGGTCTGAGCCAACAATAAAGAGCCTAGGAGGTCCCACTCTTAGCTCCGCCAGGATGCTTGGAAAGATGCTTGAGGATGATGTCCAGACAGGTTCGATCGATCGAAGATATCTCGATCGATTGAAGTCTGCAGGTTCGATCGATCGAAGATGGTTCGATCGATCGAATGTTCGATCGATCGAAGGCACTTCGATCGCTCGAAGTCTAGGTCGGTTCTGGGAATCTATAAATAGGGCAGCTGCGTTCTGGAAAAGGTTGTTCGTCGTTTTGAACGTCAGAAGCTGCAGAAACTGTTTTGGAGTCCCAAAACCTTCTCTATCCTCTCCATTAGGGTTCCCACCAACCCTAGTCTTTCTGGCAGGCATCCACAGGAGTCATAAGGGTGAAGATCATCTAGTGGAGGCTGCTGGAAGTTGAAGATCAGAATTGGGTTCAAGACACTAAGGTATAACTCGTGTCCCCTCTTGTGCGCATCTGTAGAATTGACGAGTAGTAGATCCGGGCATGCCAATAAAGTTTCATAACTTGATTTTTCCGCTGCGCGTTTAAACTTTCCATTTAAACCTGTTTTTCTAACATGATCAAGCCAAGAAAGAAGCTCTTGAACACCTTGTAGAGTTCTATGAGTTTGAATGTGTGTACGTTTTCACACATGGGTGTTCCGAGGACGAAGAACATCCTATCCTTTCTAAAGCCCAAATCAAGGCTCGAATGAAAAAATTCAAGAAAAGAGCCAAAGAGGCTTACATCACACTTCGCAGTGAAGATCCTATGGCTCTAGAGATCAACAAATTGAAGTCTGATTTAGAAGTAGAGCCAGATTATTTTCTATGCTATTGATCTTTTTCACAACCTTGTAACTTTTGGTTTTCCCTATTGTTATGAAGTGAGTTTGTAATTAGGGATTTCCAATGTATTGTAATTACTTAGTTACGAAATGTATGACGTTTTTCATTCATAACTAATTTAGTTCCTTCCATTATCCTATAATGGCACTATTAGTAACTAGTGTAACATCTAGTAAGTTTTAAATCATAACTGCTAGTGGGGCCTACCAATGATTATAAAAAGGACTTCAAGCCCTAAAACAAAGGAAATTCCTCATTCTTCTACAATTCTCTACACATTTTGACCCTTCAATCTTCTTTATCTTCCTTCAAACAATCTCCCCCTCCATATTCTATTTTCTAAAGAAAAACTTCACAATCAAATATGAAAGACGTAGAAAAGGCTACCAAGCAAATTAGTAAGGATTTCGACAAATCCATTCAAAAGAACTGGACCACTACTAAATCCCTGGTAGTGGTTCGTCTCTCATACCTGAGACTCTCTTGCCAATCAATCTCTCACATTCGACACCCTCTATAATGGTAGGTCCTTGAAGGATAAAATCGGTTTAAAGTTAATTATTAAATGCACAGCGAAAAATATGAAGTTACAAAAATTTATTGGTAGCCTAGGATCTACTACTTGTCAATTCTATAGATGCGTACTAACCAGTAGGGACAAGAAATATACCTCAGGTCTTGAGCCCAATTCTGATTTTCTTCATCCTTGGTGATGCAACAACCTCCACTAGGTTGTCTTCACCCTTATGTCTCCTGCGGATGCTTCTCGGAGAGACTAAAGATGGTAGGATCTGTAATAGAGAGGAAGGAGAAGGTTTGGGACTCTAAAATAGTATCTGTAGCTTCTGGTTAATAAAAACGACAAACTTCTTTTCCAGAACATAGCTGCCCTATTTATAGATTCCCAGAACCGACCCAACGTTCGACCAATTGAAGTGTCATCGATAGATCGAACCTTCGATCGATCGAACCATGTTTAAGCAATCGAACCTGCCATGACTTCGATCGATCGATCGAACCTGCCTTGACAAGGTCCTCATGTGCCTTTCCAAGTATCCTAGCGGAGCTAAGAGTGGGACCTCCTAGGCTCTTTATTGTTGGCTCAGACCAATAGTTAATTGCCATGATCAAACTCTTTGATCAGCAAACTAACCAACTGGTCAGTTTTCGTTTACTCCACTATAAAAAGATAACTGAACTTGAACACAAAAGAACATATCCGAAGCGATAACTAGACTTGCATGGTGTACTAATGTCCGTCTACCATCAGCATTCATAATCATATTCAGGTAGTCGGATAACTGTTACTGTCAACCTGAATCATGATTACTTCTTGTATTCCTTGAGTCCCATTCACCTCTCATGATTACCAAACATGTTGATAACTACTTATCAAGAAGACTTCAGTTCTTAGTAATCAACTTGGTGACATTCTCAAGGGAATGCTTATTCTTTATCAGAGGGTAGATTCTATCTTGACAATATATGTTCACAACCCTATGAACATGACATACCCACGATACCCAGGTGTTGATCTTCTATAGACCTTACTGATTGGTAAGTCAAAGTAGCCATATCCATAGTATATGTTCATAATCATCTCAAGATTGAGAACACGTACCTTATACAAGTTATGAGTTCCTATTGAATGTTGATAGCATTGAGTGTCAATAGGAAAGCTCAAGTCTGTCAATGCACTATAAGCACTAGCGTATTAACTAAGAGCTAAACTCTAGTGATTGAGATTTATCACTCTATCCAATGGTAGTTAATCATGCTACAGTGTAAACCTGATGAGATATCCAGTCTCAACATCCACTGTGACAAGTTCTAAGTATCAAAGAATAGTAATTCATATCTCACTTGTATGTATCTCATACATACACGAATTACTTATTATGATACTTAAGGATTAGCAATCATCTCATGATAGAAACATACATAATGAAATGTAAGGCTGAAATCCATATATTAAATGCCAACGTCTAATACATAAAGTAATGATTTGAGGGCACAAACCCAACAAACTCCCACTTGCACTCACAACCATACAGGATTACATCTAAGACCTAGACTATCTAGATGACGATCAAAGACCTTCTGTGGCAAGGCCTTTATAAACGGATCCGCAAGATTGTCAGAGGTGGTAATCTTGGTGACAATCACATCTCCACGTTGAACAATATCTCGAATAAGATGATATTTCCATTCTATGTGCTTTCCCTTTCCATGGTTCCCTGGCTCCTTGGACTGAGCCACTGCCCCACTGTTATCATAATAAAGTGTAATAGGTGACAACAACACTGGTACCACCTCGAGCTCCATAAAGAAATTCTTAAGCCATACAGCTTCCATTGCGGCTTCACAAGCAGCCACATACTTAGCTTCTGTAGTTGCGTCTGCAACACATTTCTGCTTAATGCTCCTCCAACTAATAGCACCACCTCCCAAGGGAAAGAGATTACTGGACGTCAACTTCCGCGAATCTTTATCTAACATAAAGTTCGAGTCAGTGTATCTCACTGGAATTAACTCACTACCACCGTACATAAGCATGTAATCTTTAGTCCTTCTCAAGTACTTAAGAATGTGCTTAACGGCTATCCAGTGCTTTGGACCTGGATTCGATTGATATCTACTAACCATGCCAACGACAAAATTGATATCTCGTCTAGTGCATAACATTGCATACATGAGACTTCCTACTACTGAAGCATAGGGAATTCCTGCTATGCGATTCCTCTCCCCCTGTGTCTTTGGACACTGGTCCTTAGAGAATGCTAAACCATGCCTGAAAGGTAACAAACCTTTCTTCGAATTATCCATAGAAAATCTAGTTAGCACTTTCTCGATATAACCAGCTTGAGATAATCCCATTATCTTTCGCTTACGATCCCAAAAGAGCTTTATCCCAAGAATATAGCTCGCCTCTCCTAGATCCTTCATATCGAAAGTATTAGCTAGCCAAACCTTCACTGTTGACAATGCCGCTACGTCATTTCCAATGAGTAGAATGTCGTCAACGTAAAGCATAAGAAAGGCTACCACTTTTCCTTCACACTTCTTGTATACACAAGGTTCATCCAGATTCTGTATAAAACCAAACGACTTGACCGCTCAGTTAAATTGAATGTTCCAATTCCTGGATGCTTGCTTAAGCCTATAAATGGACTTTTGCACCTTACATACCAAGTTACCTTTCCTGCCAGCTATGAACCCTTCTGGTTGTTGCATATAAATGTCCTCCTCAAGATTGCCATTCAAGAATGCAGTCTTGACGTCCATCAGCTAGATCTCAAAATCGAGGCATGCAGTAATGGATAAGAGTATCCTGATGGACTTGAGCATGGCTACCGGTGAGAAGGTTTCCTCATAGTCAATGCCCTCCTTCTGAGTATAACCTTTCGC
The DNA here is from genome assembly GCA_033977485.1 of Hydrangea macrophylla. NCBI lineage: Eukaryota > Viridiplantae > Streptophyta > Magnoliopsida > Cornales > Hydrangeaceae > Hydrangea > Hydrangea macrophylla. The sequence goes on along the minus strand of CM066990.1, from coordinate 895,413 downwards.
TACAAGCCTAGCCTTAAAGGTCTCAACCTTTCCATCAGATCCTCTTTTCCTCTTGTAGACCCACTTATAGCCAATGGGTTTAATATTGGCTAGAAGCTCTATAAGATTCCAGACCTGATTGGAATCCATACATTCCAATTCAGCCTTCATAGCTTTAACCTAATGTGCTAAGTCTACATCAGCCATTGCCTCTTCATACGTGGCAGGATCAGATTCAGATTCTAGAGACAAGTTCAAAAACTTCTCCTAAGAACATGTATCTATCAGGCTGACTGATAATCCTCCCACTACGACGAGGTATTGGTGCGGAAATGGGTGAAGAAGTGGTATTTTCTTGATTTACATCGTTTTCAATTGCGGGTTGGACTGAGGGCTTTCCTTCTATCTCTCTCAGATCTATCCTTTCCTTAGGTTTATGGTTTATGATATAATCATCCTCCAAGAAAATAACATTCGTACTAACAATTACTTTCTGTTCTCTTGGGTCATAAAAATACCATCCATAAGTACCCTTTGGATACCCTACGAAGTAACATACTTCTGATCTAGAATCCAACTTGCTCATCTTTCCTTTCAGCACATGTGCTAGACATTCCCATATCCGGAGATGTTGAAAAGAAGACTTGCGCCCAATCCACATCTCCCGTGGTGTCTTGGGAATAGATTTGCTTGGTACTAGATTTAGTATGTATGCAGCGGTTTCCAAAGCATAACCCCAAAGGAATAAAGGTAACTCCGAATAACTCTTCATCGACCTAGTCATGTATAAAAGAGTCAGGTTCCTTCTCTCCGCTACACCATTCTGTTGAGACGTACCAGGTGCAGTCAATTGTGATAGAATCCCATTCTGTATGAGGTGATCAATAAACTCATTAGAGAGGTACTCTCCACCTCGATCAGTTCGAATGGCCATGATATGTGTGCCCAATTGCTTCTCCACTTCAGCCCTAAACTCTTTGAACTTTTCAAAGGCTTCATACTTGTGCTGCATTAGGTACACATGTCCATACCTAGAGTGGTTATCAGTAAATGTAATGAAATACTCATAACCACCCCTTGCTCTAATATTTATTGGTCTACACACATCAGTATGAACTAATTCCAACAAAGCGTTGGTCCTATTGCCCTTTGCGGGAAAGGGCCTTTTGGTCATCTTACCCTCTAAACAAGACTCGCAGACTTCTATTGGTTCAAGAACCAAATTGCCTAAGACCCCTTCTTTGACTAGTCTGCCAATCCTATTTAGATTGATATGCCCAAGCCTCATATGCCAAAGCCTTGTTAAATTAGTGGAAGGTTATGTTCTTTTAGATGGTACAGTTACCACTGAGTTATTAAGTTCCATACAAGAATCTTTAGAAATATTAGGAGTAATCATATACAAGCCATTAGTTTTAACACCAGAACATATAAAAGCACTATTTCTTTTAATAAAAACTTCTGTTCCTAAAAGAAAAAAATAACCATCATTCGATAAATTTGAAACTGAAATTTAATTACGTCTCATTAAAGGGACGTAAAGTACATCTGATAAAACTATTGTCTTATTATCCAAAAACTCTAAAACTACTACTCTTGTAGCAATGGTAAAAACGGTTGCGCGAGAACCCAGAGTCAGCACGATCTCCCCATCACTACATTTTTTGGTTGATCTGAACCCCTGTAATGAATTACAGATATGGTTAGTCGCATAAGAATCAATGCACCAAGTATTTGAAGTATCCGTTATAAAACTTACTTCAATCACATGTGATTCAATCATACCTTGAACTCTTGTAGCTATGAATTCTGGACAGTTCCTCTTCCAGTGGTCCGTCTCACCGCATTAGAAACACTTTCCTTTGCCGTGGCCATCCACCTTCCTTTTTCCTTTACCTTTTACCTTAGATTTTAGAATCTTAGGGACCGGTCCAACACTTGGACCACCAGGGCTAGCCTTTTTCTTTTCTTTCTTACCTTTTGGCATAGATCGGGAAGAAGAAGAACTTTTTTTAATGTTCAAAACGTTGTCCCCAGGTTTGATCACCCCTTCTGCTGCCAGTACAGAACTCATTAATTCGCTCATTGAAAAATCCATTTTATTTATGTTGTAATTCAGTTTAAATTGAGCGAATGATGGCGACAGCGTATTGAGGATCATATCAACTTGGGTCTGTGCATTGATGTTGGCACCTAGGGTCTCCAGCTCATTTGAATAACCAATCATTTTTAAAACATGTTCTTTGACTGGAGTCCCTTCCGACATCTTTGCACTCATTATCTTCTGCATAGCTACCTGCTTGGCAGGCCTGCCATACTCCCCAAACATCTTTTTTAGGGATTCGATAATGTCACTGGCAGAATTATTCGACTAGAATTGGTGTTGCAACACACCAGCCATTGAGGCCAGAATGTAGCAACTAGCCATTCTATTCGACTTCTTCCATTTATCGAACTTGCATTTGGCAGTTGCCGAAGCATTTGCTGCGGGTTCTTCTGGGCATGGGGTGATGAGGACATACATGTGATCCTCCGTAGTTAAAATGATATCAAGGTTTCGTTTCCATTCTGCGTAGTTATTTCCAGTTAACTTGTTTTGAGTGAGTATGGCGGCAAGTGGACTAAAATGTAGATCCAGACATTATGATTTACTAAAAAAATCAAAAGACAAAATACATATGGATATCAGAGTTTGACAGTTTGAAATAAAAGAATCCTTAAAACTCTTCTTTTAAACAAAGTCACGGGAATATCGAAACGAAAGAATAAAGCCTCCGTGTGGCGGTCAATATTCGATCTTTCGATTAATCATGACTTGTTCGCTATACAACTCTTGCAAAACACGTTATGACTCCCGAGCCTATTTGATCTCTAAGTTTTTGAATAATGCCCTGTGTGAGATCCCTTATCCATAGCTTAGCTAGTGTATACCATTAACTAGGATCCAATCACAATCGTCTCAAGTAGCGCCTCCATGTAGTGGTCACCCTCCAACACGTCTGATTGATCCTATCCTTAGGAAGTTCACGTCTAGTAACCAATGAGTAGTGTATCCTTGGTATGGAATGATCACCCCTGTCGAGGTAACACAGAATGCACTACTCATCTTATAATGAACCGTTCATGGAAGATCATGGGTACTAGTTTTAGTAAATAAGGATTTTGCTTTTTAGGAAAAATTGTTTCTACACATTACCCATAAACATCCAATGTTTACTAATGCATTGAAAATGATTTTTGAATCTTATTTTAGAAAACTTGTTTTACGTGCATGCAAGTAGTAACAATGTAATTAAATGCCAATCACAACCAAGAAGATAGAACAAAAAAAAAGCTAAAATGAAACAAAGGCATTCATATGGCTCTATCTCCCATGGCTCTACTCCATAGAACCTCCTCCTTGCTTTGATCGCCTCCAGCTCCATCTTCATGGACAACGACTTGCTCCTCCATCTTCATGTATATTCTAATTTTATTACATTGCTCCTATGCTTCTTTTAAAGCTTACAATTTATCTAAAAATAGAAATTAACAACAAGAAAATAAAGAAGGGTAGGGAAACCGGTTCGACTTTCCTTTTCGTAGGATTGAAGTCGCAGTGCCCTTTACACATGCCTTATAACCAAACCAACAATAAATACAATTTACAATCATCCACAAATCACAAACATCTTAATACAAAATTAATACTTTGATCTTGGTGCCATGGGAGATAAGGGACTAACTTTGCTGCAAAAGGGTTAGTCGTACGCACATCTATGCATATATAACAAATATGTGTAACTATTGGAACCCCTAATTGCTTCCCATAGTACATAAACTCTTTATGCATTTAATTAGAATTCAAAACAACATCTCACTTCTCTGTCACACTTCGATCAATTGACAAAGGTTCGATCGATCGAACCTTCGATCGATTGAACTTTCAGTTTCACATAATGATTTGAAAATCTTTACACAATAATTAAAAAATTAAAGTACATATTTTAAAATCTTTAAAACTGTAAATTGAACACCTGGACAGAGAACCACTCTCGATCGATTGAACACCATTCGATCGATCGAATAGAACCAAAGTTCGATCGATCGAAACTAGTTCGATCGCTTGAGAATAGACGAAGTTCGATCGATCGAGGCTACTTCGATTGATCGAATCCCTCATGCATCCAATGCAATCACAGATTTGTATTCTACTACGTAAACACTACAGAAACAGATCTGTGATGATGCAGTTTCGAAAACAGTCCTAAAATCAGCCTGCAAATCAAAACTAGTGTTCCAAAATGCATCTATAGATCCAAACAAGCTTGGCTTTGATACCAATTGAAGGATAAAACCGGTTTAAAGTTAAATGTTAAACGCGCAGCGGAAAATATGAAGTTGCAAAAACTTATTGGTAGCCTAGGATCTACTACTTGTCAATTCTATAGATGCGTACTACCCAGCGGGGACAAGAAATATACCTCGGGTCTTGAACCCAATTCTGATTTTCTTTTTCCTTGGTGATGCAGTAGCCTCCACTAGGTTGACTTCACCCTTATGTCTCCTGCGGATGCTTCTCGGAGAGACTAGAGATTGTGGGATCTCTAATAGAGAGGAAGGAGAAGGTTTGGGACTCTAAAACAGTATCTGTATGTTCTAGTTAATAAAAATGAAGAACTTATTTTCCAGAACGCAGCTGCCCTATTTATAGATTCCCAGAACTGACCTAACGTTTGATCGATCGAAGTGTCATCGATCGATCAAACTTTCGATCGATTGAACCACGTTCAAGCGGTCGAACCTGCTATGACTTCGATCAATCGATCGAACTTGCCTTGGCAAGATCCTCATGTGCCTTTCCAAGTATCCTAGCAGAGCTAAGAGTGGGACCTCCTAGGCTCTTTATTGTTGGCTCAGACTAGTAGTTAATTACCATGATCACACTCTTTGATCAGCAAACTAACCAACAGGTCAGTTTTGTTTACTCCACTGTAAAATGATAACTGAACTCCAACGCAAAAGAACATATCTGAAGTGATAACTAGACTTGTATGGTGTACTAATGTCCCTCTACCGTCAGCATTCATAATCATATTCAGGTAGTCGGATAACTGTTACTGTCAACCTGAATCATGATTACTTCTTGTATTCCTTGAGTCCCATTCACCTCTCATGATTACCAAACATGTTGATAACTACTTATCAAGAAGACTGCAGTTCTCAGTAATCAACTTGGTGACATTCTCAAGGGAATGCTTACTCTTTATCAAAGGGTAGATTCTATCTTGACAATATATGTTCACAACCCTATAACATAACATACCCAAGATACCTAGGTGTTGATCTTCTATAGACCTCACTAATTGGTAAGTCAAAGCAGCCATATCTATGGTATGTGTTCATAATAGTCTCAAGATTGAGAACACGTACCTTATACAAGTTATGAGTTCCTATTAACTGTTGATAGCGTTGAGTGTCAATAGGAAAGCTCAGGTCCGTCAATGCACTATAAGCACTGGCATATTAACTAAGAGCTAAACTCTAGTGATTGAGATTCCTCACTCCATCCAATGGTAGTTAATCATGCTACAGTGTAAACCTGATGAGATATCCAGTCTCATCATCCACTGTGACAAGTTTTAAGTATCAAAGAATAGTAATTCATATCTCACTTGTATGTATCTCATACATAAACGAATTACTTATTATGATACTTAAGGATTAACAATCATCTCATGAAAGAAATATACATAATGAAATGTAAAGCTGATATCCATATATTAAATGTCAACGTCTAATACACAAAGTAATGGTTTGAGGGCACAAACCCAACAGTCCTGCCTTCTCATCCCCTTTTCTTGGGCTTCTTGTTTATTACCCCAGATTTGGGGTTAAAAAACCAGGTTATCAAAAACCTCTTGATGTTCATATGAGGGAATTCAAGTATCGTAATAGGCCCAAAAGTACGAAGGATTAATGTTTTTCTATGAGTGAGTAGAGTAATTGCTACCAGAGGCCCAGAGTTACATGATGTTGGGGTTTATTTGGGGGTAAACTTGAGTAGATACAATGTTGAACTTGACCCTAACCTAGTCCCAACTGCTCCTTTGGAATCCTGTTAATAACTATTTCCAACTTCAATATTGCCCATTAGGACCAACTGTCTTAGACATTTTCCATCTTCTATGTTTTTCTCCCACGGACAAGATGTACACCCTTATAGCTGAATCCAACATCCCTGTCACTATTAGAACATATTTAAAGGCACTAGGATATACTTATTTCTTAGACACCCAAAAGAAAGAAAAGGGCCTAGTCTCAAATAGTAAACTTTACTACATTTATCTCTACTGGCTTTCAAGGCATATTTTCTGTATTGCCTCCCAAAGGGTAGTTACATAATTTTCTTTCTTATCTAAAGCCCCTTATAGAAAAACGTGTTATGGAATTGGCCCCATTCTTCTTAGGCCATTTTTATAACACTTGTAATGAGCTCTGTCATGCACCTTACAACTATTCTCAAGGTTGTCCCATTTGGGTCTTTCAACTATGGCTTCAAGCTTATTTCCATAAGATTCATCCCAGAATCCCTCTAAATATAACAATAAGGCATAGGATCTACTTAATTGCTTTACCTGCCACAAGAAAAAAAATTACAAATTTAGCTACTCTCTTTTTCAATCTTCCAGGAAACAGATAATCTGACTTATACCAGCCTTTCTCTATCTTATACAACCCTGAGACAACACTTCCCTTTCTCCTGATTGGCTTTGTAAATTTTAACTTGAAAAGCCCATCCAAACTGAAGCTTGACAATCAATGCATATATGCTCTAATATGTATTCCTCATGATTGATTCCATTCTTTGGGCAAGAATCACAAGCCATCATTTTCAAAACTTGGGTTTTCAAATTGTGCACACAAGGTGTTCGTAAAAATGCTCAAATCATCAATTTCTTCTCTCTTGTCGTCCTAGGTAGTGAAGATCACTTTGAAAGGGCACGAGTGCCTTACACACGACTATAAGTGTTATAAGGGACATCCAGAGGCCGTGAAAACCAAGATGAAAGCTGCCAGCTTCGATGAATTGATGAATTCATGAAGCTGTTGGTTGGAAGTTCCAAAGACTTGGTACACTTATCTAGTCTAGCGCAAAGGTGGTAGGACTCAACCAATACCTTATATCTTCCTTTTAGGGAGATGACTAATCGGCAATGAATATTTCCCGTTTATAGTCCTGAAAATATGCTTTGTTAGCCCATTTAATTTAGTTATTAGTTATTTTTTAATAAGTATTCTATATTTTGTATGTTTTGGAGCTTTAACTTGAAAATGCACAAAAATCCAATGATTAGTGGCTTTGGAAGACATTTTGGGCTCAAAAGATGATTCCGGTGAAAGCTGAATGTAGTAGCAGCCTTGGAAAATGGCATTTTTGACCATGAATACTTTGGATTTGAGAAATTTATCCAAAGATATAAAATGTAGATCTTCGAGTTACGGATGCGTGGCCGCAAACGGCGAGTCAATCCGAGAGGTCGGACCAAAAAGTTATCGCAATTGTACAAAAGGTGCACAGTACAGTGAAAGGTACCTCGCGCGAGCGACTTGTGAAAAAACCAAAAATGCGTATTTTGTTAAATTAGAGTGCCCAGCGAAGGTGGTTTGTGCATATGACATCTAGACACATAAAAACAATAGTTTTAGTGCGATTAGACTTAGAAAAGACTCCTAATCCTTCCAAAATCTATATAAATCCTATTCTAAATCAACTTTGAGGTTTTACATCATTACACTACATTATACACATCCATATACAAAAAAAACTTCAGCCATTGAAGAGAGAAAAGCAAGGAGAAGAAGAAGAAGACCAAGGATTCCCATGGCCTCCTCCATCAACCTCTTGCCATTCATCGATTCTATGGTTACTTAAACCAAGATCTAGGGTTTTAATGAAGCCCTAGCCAAATAATAGAATGTATTTTTATATTTTTCTTTTAGTTTTATTATGTATGGATGATGATTACATGTTTAGAGGATTTTAAATAATAAAATCGAACTTCTATTGATTAAAATGTTACTTTCAAAGTTTATTCTTGTCTTAGATCTATTTTGAATGTGATGTGCTCAATGATCTATATTTGCTATGCTTGTATAGATTATTTACATGTAATGATGCTTAATTGAATTGTGATATTAAGTAGTTGAATAGTTCATGCCTATGGAAGACGGAGTGTGCCGCAACCCTAGTTTAGTGTGAGATAATCCGTGCTAACCGAAGATGAATTATGTTGCTGCCTGAATCGTAGTTATCTTTTTGAAGGAGGAATTGGGCTTGTAGCTACAATTCTCCATTATCATCAACGTAATAAGCTAATTGTGCAATACCCTTATTACGAAGCTAGTGGTGGATTTGCAATCCTAGGTTCACTTTAAATATCGTTTATAACAACTTTTAAATTGCTTTCATTGTTTAGATTTACTTTCATTGCTTTTAGGTTAATAAATCAAAATTAAAATTCTATTTTCTTAATTAACTAGGCTTAGGATTTTTAAAATTAAAGGGCTTTAGTATTTCAATCTCTGTGGGTTCAACCTTTACTTCCACACTGCAAATCTTTAAAAGTAAAGCATACATTTTATCTTGATTCTGACAAGATCAATTTTTGGCACCGTTGTCGGGGATTGCAAATTACTACTTTTAGTTTCAGAATCTTAGTTTAGTTAATTCTAAATATTAGATTAGGTTTACTTTTTCTTATTTTCAGTTTTTGTTTTGAGTGGCTAACTTTTTCGTTTGTTTTGTAGTTTCTCGAGTCATCAAATTCTAGCATTTCGGAGTGGAAGAGCTTAGCACATCAAAGGAGCTTCGCGAATAAAAAAATAATAATAATAATAAATTCAAGTAAATTGCTTTCTTTAAAATTCGCTTCAAATCACTATAAGTCAGGGCATTGAGATGCAGTAATTGCATTAGGTTTGGTGTGAAGTGAGCACGTGAATTAGCTAGCAAACCCAGGGCGCTGAGCTTTGATGCGAATCACTGCATAACATGATAACTTTCATGCATCATAGTAATTGTGTGTTTGTTGTCTTGTATGCGTGGTTGCTTTTTGTATTTGTTTGAGTCAGTCTTTTATCTTAGTGTCATTTTTTTTAGTTTATGTTTGGTACGCGTTCGAGTAAACCCGCTTTACATTCTTTCGATCCTGAACTTGAACGTACCCTAAGAGTTCTTAAGTCATCAACCCAAGCTTCTAGAGCTCGGTTGATGTTAGGCGACGAATCAACACTTGAACTGTTGTCTTTGTTTGAGTTTGAAATACAAAGTACCCTTAAACGTTTAAGAAAAACTCGAATTATTAACATACAACCTATTCCAATGGCTGACATTGGAAATAACAAAAACAATGAAAATAATCCTAATATACCTCCACGTCCTCCGCTTAAAGATTATTTCATTCCTATGGCCTATATGCCACAGGCAAGTATCGAATTACCGGAGGTGACGACATCTCACTTTGAGATATATGCCACATGGCCGTATTAAAGAATATCCTTATCAGCATTTAGGAGATTTCCAAGATATATGCTCTACATTAAAAATCCAAAACCTAACTGATGATGATTTAAAATTGCATCTCTTCCCATTCTCCTTAAAGGATAAAGCTAAGTATTGGCTCCAATATCTTGAGCCAAGCACTATGAAAAAACATGGGAAGCATTACATACTGCATTTTTACAAAAGTTTTTCCCCATCACAAGAACTAATCAAATAAGAAAATCTATAACGAACTTTGCGATGCAAGATGGGGAAATGCTCTATGACACTTGGGAACAATTTAAAGAATTACTGCACTCTTGCCCACATCATCAAGTTCCTAAGTGGCAATTGGTATAGGTCTTCTACGAGGGACTTGTTCCCTCACTTCATAATACCGTCGATGCCGTTTGTGCAGGTACCTTCCTATACAAAAGCGCCGACGAGGCATGGAAATATTTTGAAACTTTAAGGAAAAACTCGATGCACCAAGCTATGTTGGTACGTCCTGAGGGATGTCTTCCACCTAAACCCAAGCGAGAGGAGTGTTTTGAGTCAAGTAATTCAATAGAATTATAAGAACTATCTAGGAAACTTGACCAATGAGGATGAACCATATGCCCAGTCAACCTCCTTTCGAAGTTTGTGCATTGTGTTCTGAACCTTCTCATAATATCTTCGCATGTCCTTCTGCTTCTCAATTGCCAAAGTTTGTCGAGCAACACATTAACTCTATTAAACAATTTCCAAGAAATAGTTATAATCCTATGACATCTAATTTTCCTAGTACTTATCGACCCCAATTTCAACAAAGTCAATACCAACACCCCCCTCCTAATCCTATACCTCCAAGGGATAACGCTTTTGAGGCGAAGGTGTTGGCATCCCTTAAGACTATCGAAACGCAAGTGCAAGCACAAGCACAAATAGTGCACTCTCACACATAATCCATTGCGAAGCTTGAGTCCCAAATGGGACAACTAGCTAATGCGATTAGTCATAAAACGAGGATAAGTTGCCTAGTCAACCTATTCAAAATCCTAAGGGATAATTTGAGAATGGGGGTCGAGTGAGCAAGTAAATGCCTTCTTAACTAGGATGACTATTCGAGAAGAGGAAGTTGTTGACATTCCGAATGAGAGTGAGAAAGATGTCAACATTAATTTGAATCATGAGAAGGGTGAAGACACGAATCGAATTAGGAAAGACAATGAACCGGTCCCATCAGCTTATGTTCCAAAACTACCTTTCCCACCAAACATTGAGGAACCGTCACATTTTTCAAAGAAAGGGTCAAAAACTGAAGATTTACTCGAGGTGTTAAAAAAAGTTAAAATAAAAATCCCATTCCTCGATGCTATTAAACAAATTCCCGCTTATGCTAAATGTCTTAAAGACCTATGCACTCAAAAGTGCAAGTTGCGCAGCCATATTTCGAAAAAGGTCTTCCTCACTGAAAAGGTAAGTTTGATCTTCCAACACGCTCCTCCGAAGTATAAGGATCCTGGAACACCTATCATTTCATGTATTATAGGTGACACTTTAATTCATTGGGCTCTCCTTGACTTAGGGGCGAGTGTAAACCTCTTACCTTACACCGTCTACAAACAACTAGGTCTAGGTGAACTTAAACCCACGACCCCTACCATACAATTAGCGGATCCTTCTATTAAAATCCATAGAGGAATCATTGAGGATGTCGTGGTGGAAGTGGATAAATGTTATTATCCCGTCGATTTTTTATGGTTCTTGACACCAAACCTGTTCTATATGCTAGAAAACACACTTCTGTTATTCTTGGTCATCCATTCTTAGCCACGGTCAATGCTCGTGTCAACTGTCGAATGGGGATAGTGAAAGTGTCGTTTGGGAACATGAACTTAAAATTAAACATTTTTAACGCTGTTGATCAACCTCCCAATGATGATGATTATCTATGTGTGGTGGATAGTAAGGTTAGACGAACTATTGAACCTATTAAATAAATGAATGCGAGTAAGGAAAACAATATAGTGAGTAATGAGTGGACGAATTTAAATAACGCGGACCCTAATGCTGAATTTACTTGGAAGGTGAGAAATCAATTTGAACATGGTGAGGGAGAACTGTTGATCGAATTAACAAATAATGACATTATTTCTATTTTCCACCGGAGTCTCCCTAATGCCTTTATGGGTACGAAGTCCGAGTTACGGCCTCCATAAGTCTTGAGCTAGAATGGTCTATCTAAAGAGGTGAAAGATAACACTTCTTGGGAAGCAACCCAAGCTTTTAACATTCTGTTTTCTCATTTTTGTACACTTGGTCATTTTGGGTCAGTTTTGAGTCCATTTTGGTCGTTCAGGACAGGTTTGGAGGTTGGGGTTAATTTATTTTGAACTTATTTACATTGAAAGGAAGAGAAAAGAAAAAAGAGACATGTCGCGCATCCGGCCTGATCGCCGAACAAGTCGCTCGCGTGAGATTTTACCTTAGAGAAAATTTTTTCAAACTTTTTAGAGATACCCTTAGATTCGTGTCGCGCCACAAGTCGCGCGCGGGAGGAGAATTCGGCCATGCGGGCCGGTCGTGCGATCTACTGTCTTAAAAACTTTTCTTTATGAAACTTAAAATTAGCCTCAGATCTCCCTCGCGGAGGGGCTCGCGGGCGTGATGGTTGCTCGCGCGAGGGGAAGATTTTTGTGTTTTTCTTTTGGATCCTCTTCTTCTTTCTCCCAAACTTTGTTTAGGTATTTGTTCTTTTATTTATGCTCTCTTAGGCCCTTTTAGATCGAGTCATTCTTTGTTTTCATAGTTCCATTTATGCTTATTCTTTTATATTTTCATTGAGTCTTTCGTTTTTAGTTTAGTTTCTTAACAAGTACGCCACGGTCTGCATTATATATATCTATTATATATTGTTGTTATTTTGTTTGTTTATTTTCTTTTGTCGAGTATTAACAGGTGAATTAGTAGCTTCATTTGGAGCAATTGAACTTTATCGCCATATTCATTTACGTTTACCTAGTTTGTGATTATCGAGATCGAGGTAATATCGTTCCTTCCTTACGTACTATCCTTTCTTTCATTTTATTATATCATTGGGGACAATGAATGGTTTAGGTTTAGGGGTATGTACTCACATGCACATTTTTATGCACCAATTTTAAAATTTTTTCGATACTTGTACTTAAATAAACTATGTTATCGACGTTTTTGCAATCTCGAGTCGATACTTCTTGTTATGTAACTTGGATTGTTATAGAATAGTAAACAAGAGAAGATGTAGTTAAACATTTGCTAAAGTTATGATGCAACATTTAGGATATGTATCATTCGAATCGTAGTTTTATATCATAGATTTGCACATAAACCTGTGCACTACATGTAGTCACTTGAATACATGTTTGATGTAAACTATAATATGATTCGGATTTCTAGATAACATATAGTGTGGAGACCAAATTCGGTGAGCTTTTGAGCCTATCTTTTCTTATAGAGGGTTATGAATACATTTTGTGTTTGTCGAATTTCATTGAAATAGCGCATTAACTCGTTGTTTAGTCTCATTATTCTTGCTTTGGTTGATAGTCAAGTTAAAATATTTGTTACCAGGCTAAATAATCTTCCGTTCGAAACATTGAAGAACCATATGACCATAGGAAATCATGGTAGGCCCTCTTTGTTTTCCACTGACCGAAAAATGATAAAATTTTCTTAGTTTGTCCCTTTGAGCTTTTAAAGTGCCTCTCTTTCTTTAATCACCATAATCCTTTTTTTTACTCCAACTTGCCCAACTTGGAGTTTACCATTGAAAGATTGATCAACTTTTAGTGGTGATAAGTAGATGTGTTGATTAAGAAGAAGAAGAAAACAAGATGATGTTTGGGGTAGTTGCCTTGGTATTCAATGAATATTCGTTTGAAAAGCAACGAAAAAGAAAAAAAAAAGAAAAAGAAAGAAAAGAAAAATGTCAAAAGAAAAAGAAAAAAAAAGAAAGAAAAGAAAAAGGTTGAAAGAAAGGAAAAAAAGAAGAGAAAAGAAATTAAAAAATTATGAAACGAAGAGAATGAAAAGATGAAAGTTGGTAGGAGAATGAATGAAAGAAATTGAATATGCCTTACAATGCCATTCTGAAGATTACTTGATGAATCCGTTCAATTCATTTTCATTGCATGAGCCATGTTACAACCTTTGAAAAGTCATATTTGATCCTAAGAAACATGGTTTGGATATGTAAACGATGGGAGGGGGATTAAAACATGGTAACGATTAATTTTTCTTGACTATTGGCATCCTATCCATGAGACTACTATTCTTTCATGTTATGTGTCTTTTACGAGTCATATGTGAGCATTTCTTGTTTTGAAAACATATTTCCTTTACTCCCATATATTAGAGAAATTACACTTGTTGATGAGTGTTTCGTTTTAGAGTGTAATTAACATTGCGAGATTTGTTGTCGAAGTATAGTTGGATGGTCATCCGAGTTATGTTCCAAGTTCATGACATGCGCGTGTTCATTTGACTACCACATCACACACGTGTAATTTTATGAGAAACTCTATTGATTTATACGATGCAGGTGCTTGGAACTGTTTTTCATGATGTAGGTGGACGTTTGATTCCGTTTCTTGTTGTTCATCATTCTATTTCAAATCACTGTTTTATAATCAAGACTATTGAATGTTATGTGCTTCATTTTAAAATAATACTTTTTAAATGTATAATGAAATAAAGATGGTTGTGGGTGTCTTATTCGACGAGAACCCTCATGAGACTTCACTCGTCCTACTAGGGACACCTAGGGGGTTTAAAAGTCTTGTTGCATGTGTTAAATGCAATCGCGTTGCCTGCGACAGTGAGTTAGGATTTTTAAGTATAGTAATATTTATTTTTATGTTTTTCTTTGCTCGAAGACTAGCAAAGCGTAGGTTTGGGGGTATGATCGGCGACGAATATTTCCCGTTTATAGTCCTGAAAATACGCTTTGTTAGCCCATTTCATTTAGTTATTAGTTTTTTTAAATAAGTATTCTATATTTTATAGGTTTTGGAGCTTTAACTTGAAAATATACAAAAATCCAATGATAGTGGCTTTGGAAGACATTCTGGGCTCAAAAGGTGATTCTGGTGAAAGCTAAATGCAGTAGTAGCGTCGAAAAATGGCATTTTTGACCATGAATACTTTGGATTTGAGAAATTTCTCCAGAGATATAAAATGTAGAACTTTGAGTTACGGATGCGTGGTCGTAAACGGCGAGTCAATCCGAGGTCCGACCAAAACGTTATCGCAATTCTACGAAAGGTGCACAGTATAGTGAAAGGTACCTCGCACGAGCGACTTGTGGAAAAACCAAAAATGCATATTTCGTTAAATTAGAGTGCCCAGCGAAGTTGGTTGGTGCATATGACGTACAGACACGTAAAAACATCAGTTTTAGTGCAATTAGGCTTAGAAAAGACTCCTAATCCTTCTAAAATCTATATAAATCCTATTCTAAATCAACTTTGAGGTTACACATCATTACACAACATTATTCACATCTATATACAACAAAAACTTTAGCCATTGAAGAGAGAAAAGCAAGGAGAAGAAGAAGAAGACCAAGGATTCCCATGGCCTCCTCCATCAACCTCTTGCCATTCATCGATTCTATGGCCGCTTAAACCAAGATCTAGGGTTTCAATGAAACCCTAGCCAAGTAATAGGGTGTATTTTATGTTTTTCTTTTAATTTTATTATGCATGGATGATGATTACATGCTTAGAGGATTTTAAATAATAAAATCGAACTTCTATTGATTAAATCGTTACTTTCAAAGTTTATTCTTGTCTTAGATCTATTTTGAATGTGATATGCTCAGTGATCTATATTTGCTGTGCTTGTATAGATTATTTACATGTAATGGTGCTTAATTGAATTATGATATCAAGTAGTCGAATAGTTCATGCCTAGGGAAGACGGAGTGTGCCGCAACCCTAGTTTAGTGTGAGACAATCCGTGCTAACCGAAGTTGAATTATGTTCATGCCTGAATCGTAGTTATCTTCTTTAAGGAGGAATTTGTCTTGTAGCTATAATTCCCCATTATCATCCAACGTAAAAAGCTAATTGAATGCATAGGTACCCTTATTACGAAGCTAGTGGTGGATTTGCAATCCTAGGTTCACTTTAAATATAGTTTATAACAACTTTTAAATCGCTTTCATAGTTTAGATTTACTTCATTGCTTTTAGGGTAATAAAATCAACATTAAAAAATCTATTTTCTTAATTAATTAGACTTAGGGTTTTTAAAATTAAAGGGCTTTAGTATTTCAATCTCTGTGGGTTCGACCTTTACTTCCACACTACAAATCTGTTAAAGGAAAGCATACTTTTTATCTTGATTCTTACAAGATCAATGACTATGAATCCAAATGACTTCTCTATGCTCACCGGGCTTTGGGTAGGAGGAGATCCTATCATCATGGACCCTTCACTAGACACTTCTAGGCAAAAGGTCATCAATCTATTGGGAATGTACCTGCCCAAGGTGGTAAGTGGTGCGATTCCTTACGCTAGGTTCCTAGAGACTTTCCAAAGATATGATCAATTTATCACTGATCAAGTCACCTGAGCCTTTATCATGTACATTCTAGGATGCTCCCTATTAGCACGAAAGTGGATCAAATTCATGTGTCTATTTCAGGGAGTTTTGCTAATGTCGACTGAATCCATACATATGATTGGGGCGGGGCAAGCCACGCAATCCTCTACAAGCAAATAGGAGAAATTTTTTAGATGGGCTAGCCCTCGGTTGGAGGCTACTGGAGAGCTTGGGAGGTATCACTCAATTTATTCTTTCTTCTTTTAATTTTTTTTTCTCTAATTTTCTTTTCTTTTATGGTATTCTAATGGTTTTCTTTTTTCTTGGTTAATAGTTATGGACCTTCAAGCACTTTGGAATGCTAGCTCCTAAACCTATGGACTTGAGTGTGCGTTTATTCCCCAGGGGTTTTAATGGGTGAAGGAAAAAGTGGGTGTGAAGGATAGAGCTGATGATCTCAAGAAATGTAGGGACTTCTAAACTTGTCTCATTAGGGATAGGGTGACGTGGGATCCTTGGTCTAGGATTCCTCATTCTACAAAGGCTCCCTATGTGTCGTTGATCCAATTATCAAAAAGGCGCACCCTATTCATGGTCCCTTATGTCGCTGCTTGGTATCTGGGGAAGAGAGTCCTAAGACAAGCATGCTTTCTCAATCACTTCGCTGTACCTGACGTCCCTTCTCCTAACATGCTAGACACTCATAAGCTTTGGGGCGATGATCTTGAGGAGGCACTTATGGGAATGGATACTACCCAACTAGTGGTTAAAAGAAGAGGCTATAAGGATTTCTGGGTCTCTCATCTCATGTCCAATCTCCTTATTCTGGCCGTGTGGTAGTATGAATTTATCTCAAACTCTTCTTATTTTCTTGCTTGCTTTACTAAACTCTCTTTGGTTACAGGGAGGACCTTCTATCGGAGGAGTAGGGAGTTCTAGTACTAGAGTTTAAGGGACCGGATCTTCTTATGAGGGAACACCCTCATTTTTCTACTTCTGGCCTTCCTCCTATTAACTAGATGGTTCCCACTCTAGATGAGGATGACCGCGAGATTCCCTATCATGTTTCAGAGGTGATTTCTTAGGATTTCCAACACATATCTTCTAACGTGGCCTTCATCCCGACATCCTACATGGAGGAACACAAGAGCTTAGTCACTAGCTTGAGGTCATGGATTCGTCGACTAGAGTATAAGGTAACATCTCTGCAACTTGCCCCTAGTTTCACAACTATTTTCTAATCTTTTCTTTTCTCTTAACATCTTCAATCGGCTAAGCGCTCCCTACAATCTTGTTCTGCCAAGTTTGATGTTAAAGAGATGAACATGGTAAGTTGAGCATTCTTACAAACTAGTGCAACTTATTTTTTTTAAGCTTATGAAATCAGTACAATTCATGCATGCTATCTCATCCTCACTTTTCCTTTCTTTTCTGATTAACGATTTCCTTTCCTTTCAGCATAATGAAATAGTATCTAGACAGAGACACACAGCGGAACTAGAGATGTCATTGGGGGAATCATCATCATATCAACCTCCTACTAGGTCCGTGCCAGAGTCGGTCAGGCATTCTACCTCTTCTCGCTGAGTCATCATTGAAGGAGACGAGGAAGAAAATGAAGAACCATCGCGAGTTCGGCAAAGAAGGCAAATGCGGGCAAGAGATGCCCTCGAGACTAGCACTATGCTCTATCTTTACTTTCCTTGCAGTATTATGGATGTCATACACCCCCCGGAGTAAGCCAAAAATAGGGAAAATAAAAATTTTCCTTTTTGGATCTGTAGACACGTGAATGTTGCTTGACTGTCCTCAATAATAAGTAATAAGAAATGCAATAATAATGGCATGTAACTAGTTCAACGCAATGGTACTATCTAAGCATTAAACAATCATAAGATAGTAGTATACATTATAGGCCTAAATAAAAGAAACATCATAAGTCTTGTGACAATACTTGTCACTAAAACCCATAATATCTGATTATTACATCAATAAGCAGGAAAGATAAAAGAAGACTAGTATAGTAGTCTTCAGCTCGTGAAGCCGTAATGGTCTCCGTAGAAGTCTTCCCCAACATATACGTCATCATAATAGCCCTCGTCTGTATAACCTTCAGCGGCATATCCATCGTCACCATAGCTACCCTCAGGCTGCACACCACTTATTAGATCTAGCATAGTTGGATATGGAAGGTCCAGCGGTATAAAACACTGTCAGCTTGAATACAAGCTGAGTTAGTATAAAGTCCCATAAAGCTCTGTTAGAAATAGGTAATCAATAATTAAATTCATTATTCATTAGTCGGCTTATTTACGTCGTTATGAGAAATCCAAAATAATGATCATAGGAAAACACGATAAGGAACGATCTCAAAAACCTTCATCGAGACTTAGAACAGAAAAGACTGGATAGCAACGTGCTCATTCCACAATTTTAAACTCAACTCTTACTCTTTTTTGCATTCCCGGCATAGCCATTGGTTTAGAATATACATGTCATAATGGCTGGTTGATAAGTTTACTATACATGCTACAACAGCTGCTTGATCGCCCTTGGTGCATCAAGATGGTATCATGCCTTAACGGCTGACTTGACCAAGATATTCAAGGTCAAAGACCTGCCCTAACATGCTATAACAGCCGAGTGATTAGTGTACTATATGTGCTACTATAGCCGCTTGATCGCCCTCAGCGCATCGAGATAGTATCATGCTTTAACAGCCGAGTATATCACTAAAGTCTAGTCACAATCCGCTTCCTCAATCCTACAACAGCCTCGTATAAAAGGGACCACAACAATGACCAAACCGACAACAATCCATGATGCGGTAACAATACCTTATCAACAAAGGATAGACCGAAGTATAAGTGATGATGCGTGTAGCACAATTCAATAGAGCGCATGATTATTAGAAGGTTTCTATCTTATTACACGTATTTTATTCTCATTATCAGAGTTGTCATATGAACGAAAGTCATTGTCATGTTTTATGAGCTCAAGGACTAATCTCTAAACATTTAGTTGGACATATAAGATGCGTATATAAGCGTAGATCATCAATTAGCACGTAGTCCTGAGTATTAGTGTGATAAGTGGACATGCGAGTACTAATTCATGGATAAACATCTCAGGTTCGTACATAAAATAATTAAAAATATAATCAAAGCACATAAAACAAATAACATAGCAAAAACTGCTGAACCCGAGCACTCAGGGTTCTCGAGCGCCCAGGGCTCGAGCGCTCGGCCTTGATAGCAAACAGATTCTAAGTTTAAGCTACACATGCAAGTTCATTAATAGTTCTAAAGTCACATGTAAGTTATGAAAACTTGTAAAAATAGAATCTAAGGGATTCTAAGTGAAAGTCTACACTCCTAGATGCTACAAATATGTTTGGATGATGATAAAAGTTACTAATTTACTAAGAATTAACTTGATTCTTCATTTTTCTTTACATACAAGAGTTATAAGTACTCATGGGTCACATGCATGACTATCAAATCAAGTAAAGATTGATGCTACATGTTATATAGAGAGATTTGATACTCAAACAAGCTTAGATGATGATAATTGTATGTATTGTTGAGAAAGAACTTGAATATGCTTTCTTTTGAGTTGCTAAGTTGTGATCTTCTTGATCCTTGAATAATTAGCTCCCAGATCTTCAATGTTGTGGAATGTAGATGTGTGGAATCTTGTGGAGATAAATATGCTAAGGTTACATGTGCATAGATGAGTGTGTGTGTATGTGTGAATTCTTAAGAAAACTCAAGAGCTCACCCTCTCCAAGCATTCTTTGTTTATAGGGAATAAACAGACGTACAAATGCTGATAAATGTGAGGTATATATAGTTTTTCAAGACCCAAGGGCAACATAGTCATTTCACTCTTTTAAGCACTCGAGCGCTCACGTGGCTCAAGCGCTCCTGCTCCTTGAGCACTCGGGGTTGCTTTTCCAGAAAAGCTTCCCCAAAGTCTCATACATAAACCCTAACACACATACATCTTAATGAACAAGAAGGAATAAAGAAAATAGTTCTTATTATATATAATCGAGAGTATTACAAGAGAAAATACAGAAATTCGAGAATTACTGATAGGAAAATATAGGTGTTACATCTCTCCACCACCTATCAAAGATTTCGACCTAAAATCTAAGTGAGTCTGGAATAACTCTGGATGCTTCTCTCGTATTTCTGATTCCATCTCCTAGGAAGCTTCTCCCTTATCATGATGGTTCCACTGTACCTTCACCAGAGAAATTTTCTTGTTCCTCAACTTCTTTATATCTTTCCCCAAAATACTCACCGGCCTCTGTGAATAAGACACATTATCATTCACCTCGATATCCTTGAATTCAAACACTGGTGCTGAACTGTGAAAGTACTTCCTTAACATGCTTACGTGAAAGATGTTGTGTACTCTGGACATTCTCGGGGGCAGTGCAAGTCAATAAGCGACCTTGCCTACATGATTGAGGACCTCGAAAGGTCCAATATAGCAAGGCGACACTTTTCCTTTCTTCCTTCCAAATCTAACCACACCTCATACTGGAGATACTTTAAGAAACACATGATCTCCCACATAAAACTCCAAGTCTTTATGACGTTTGTCCGCATAACCCTTTTGTCTGCTCTGGGAAACTTTCATCTCACTTGTCTCTCAAACCATATCTAGTCTAAGAAGTTTACCATCTCTAAATTCAGCCCAATATAGTGGTGAACAACACGGTCTTCCATATAGTGCTTCGAATGGTACCATTCCTATGCTCGAGTGATAACTATTGTTATACGCGATCTCGATTAAGGGCAGGTGAGTTTCCCATGAACTCTTGAAGTCAATCACACATGCTCAGAGCATATCCTCCATAACTTGATTTGTCTGCTCGGTCTGTCCATCAGTCTATGGGTGAAAAGTATAATTTAGCTTCAAAGAAGTCCCTATGGCTGCTTACAGACTCGCCCAAAATCTTGAGGTAAACCTCGAGTCACAATCTGATATCATCGAGGCTAGAACACCATGAAGTCGTACTACTTCCTGGATGTACATCTGACTTAACTTCTCCACCGGATAAGTTATGCTGTAGGCAATGAAATGAGCAGATTTTACTAACCGATCTACTATCACCCAAATGGCATCGTGACCTTGCTCTAATCTTGGTAATCTAACCACGAAGTCCATCATGACATGTTCCCACTTCCATTCTTGGATTGGTAATGATTGTAGGAGTCCTGACAGTTTTTGGTGCTCTGCCTTGACTTGCAGAGACGTGAAGCACTTGGACACATACTCAGCAACTTCTTTTTTCACGCCTTCCCACTAGAAGTTCCTCTTCAGGTCTTCATACATCTTCGTTGCTCCTGGGTAGAGGGTTAGTCTATACTTGTGTGCCTCCTCCAATATGTCTGTTCTGAGCTTCTCCACATTGGGTACAATAAGTCAACCTCGGCATCTGAATCCTCCATCTAGTCCTATACTCCACCCTTCTGGTTCCTTTTCTGAAACTTTGGTGAACCACTCCTTCAATTCCTCATTCTTTTGCTGAGCTTCCAAAACGCAACCAATGAGTATTGGTTGCACCACAAGACACCCAAAGTATCGTCCCTCCTCTAACTGTGTGGGTTAAAGATAAAATTTTGCTATGGTCTCCAACGCTTTCCATTCCTGAATCATAAGGGAAGTAACTGTCCCACGAGGTTTTTGACTTAGCGCATCTGTGACTACATTTTCCTTACTGGGATGGTACTGCAAAGTAAAGTCGTAATCTTTTAATAATTCCATCCACCTCCTTTATCTCATGTTAAGTTCCTTCTGTGAAAATAAATACCTCAAACTCTTATCGTCTGAAAATAAATCAAACTACTCTCTAAAGAGGTAATGTCTCCAGATCTTCAGGGCGAAAACAATTACGACCAACTCAAGATCGTGCATAGGGTAGTTCATCTCATGAGGCTTCAGTTGTCTTGATCCATATGCTATAAACTTCCTATCTTATATAAGCACACACCCTAATCCTTGGTGCGAAGCATCACTATATATGGTATATCTTTCGTCGCTCTTTAAAATTGCAAACACTGGTGCTGAAGTCAATCTCTCTTTTTACTCCTGGAATGCGCGTTCATACCTGTCCTCTCACCTAAACTTCAAATTCTTCTTCATAAGACCAGTTAAAGGTGCTGCAATCTTGGAGAAACCCTCTACAAATCTCCGATAATAACCAGCCAAACCAAGAAAGCTTCTAACTTCTGAGGCATTAATTGGTCTCTTCCAATCTAGCACTGCATCAGTATTCGAATTATCCACAGGAATTCGATTCTTAGAAAAAACATGTCTAAAAAACTTGACTTCCTTGAGGCAAAACTCACACTTACTGAACTTTGTGTATAAAGGATTATCTCTAAGCATCGGCACTGTAATCAGCACATACTTCTCATGTTCTTATTTGACTTTGGAATAAATCAGAATATCATCAACGAAGATAATGATAAACTGATCTAGGTAGGGCCTAAATACCTTGTTCATCAAGTCCATGAATACTGTTAGGGCATTGGTCATTCTGAACGGCATTACCCAAAACTTATAATGACCATATCTGGTCCTGAACACAGTTTTCGGCACATCTTTCAATCTGACCAACAACTGATGCTATCCTGATCTCAAATCGATCTTTGAAAATGTTGTTGCTCCCTAAGGTTGATCAAACAAATCATCAATCCTTGGTAGTGCGTACTTGTTCTTGATGGTAACCTTATTTAACTCCCCGTAGTCTATGTAGAGTCGAAATGATCCATCCTTCTTCTTTACGAACAACACCAGTGCTCCCTACGGTGATCTGCTTGGTCGAACCCAAATCTTCTAATTCTTGCACTTGCTTCTTTAATTCTTGCATCTCTGTTAGTGCCATTTGATACAGGGTTTTAGATATCGGGGTTGTACTAAGTACCAGTTCTATGCAGAAGTCTATTTCTCGCTTGGGTGGTAACCTTGAGATATCTCTGAATACATCCTCGAATTCTCACACCACTAGGATTTTAGCGACTTTAATCATTTGGACTTATACCCTTGATGGCAGCTTAGTGACTTGTGAGAAAAGCGTTGCTCGATGGATTACACTGGAAGCTAAAGGGTTGACTTCTAGGCAAAGAGAAGGTAATCGACTTACTAACACAATCCAAACATGCATCGTATTTAGTCAACCAGTTGATTCCTATGATAACATCAAATTCTCTCATTGACAACACTACCAAGTCTTCTAGAAGGTCTCTATCCTTTAGGTTAATAGGGCAATTCTTACATACTTTACCCAATTTGACAGATACTCTAAACGGGACGACGTTCAAGGCTACAAAAAGTTCTTGAAGTACTAAACCCAAATCTTGAACAGTTCTACTAGCAATGAACGAATTTGATACACCAGTATCAAATAAGGCTTTAACTCTATCACTGAAGAGCGTGAGCCTACCTTCCAGATTCTGGGCCTCAGCATCAAATCCAGCTGCTTCTGGGATGATTGCATTCAAGCGGGTTTTAGTGGCCTGGCCACTTGAGTTGTAGGTCCATGGTATCCTTGATGAGGTGCCTTACAGTCTCGGCTCAAGTGGCCTAGCTCACCATAGTTGTAGCATGTAATCTCCTTCCGGTGGATCCAGTTATGCTACGGGGCAAATGGGGGTAAACTGGGGCTGCAGGAATGATCTCCTCATGCTTGTCATCAAGGTCCTCCCTGGCCTACTCGTCCTTAGGATCATCAACCTCTACTCCTACCTCCGGGTCATCCTGTAGAACTAACTTTGGCTCAACTCCATCCTCGAGGTGTCCATCCATATCATCCTTGACAAGATCACCAGGCTCAACATCATCATCGTCACCTCTCTCATTATCTCCATCATCACCCTCCTCCATAGAGTCCTCCTCAGGATCAGCATTGGCATCCTGCTCTAGCTAAGGTACAACTGGTACTGGAGGTACTGGCTGCACTGGTGGTGACAGCTGAGCTGCATAAACTGGTGGCATGTGCGTGTCGTGGGCCAAAAACTCCTGATATCACGAAATATCTCATAATATAGCCTACACCTCTCGATCGACTCGTAAGAGAGTAATTACTCAGTGTAGAGCCTCAACACATACCCTCTCCAAATCTTGAACACCATCGATGTGTATAGCTCTCCAAAAGTCATCCTCAATGAGATGCTGTGCACGTGATCTAACCCTCTAGAAGTGTAGCTCCTGATAAGCAAGTTATAGATGATCGGGAAATAAGAAATATCCTCCAAACGCATCTTGAACAAATAATGGATCCATGCTGACTTGAAATTGAAACTATCTTATAGTCAATATTAGCACAAGGAATCTTAGTGTACAAATGTGAATGTGTAGGACAATCGGTGAGCGAGTCTAAACCTAGAGCTCTGATACCAAAAATTCTTATCTCGGCCTAGAGTAAGTCAAAAATAGGAAAAATAAAAATATCCTTTATGGGTTCGTAGACACATGACTGGTTGGATGTCGCTCAATTGTCCTCAACAATAAGATAATAAGGAATGCAATAATAATGGTATGTAAGTAGTTCAATGCAGTGGTACTATATAAACATTAAATAGTCATAAGATAGTATTATATATTATAGGCCCGAATAAAAGAACATAATTAAACATCATAGGTCTTATGACAACACTTGTCACTAAATCCTATAATATCTGATTATTACATCAATAACTAGGAAAGATCCAAGAAGACTAGTAATGCAGTCTTCAGCTCGCGAAGCTGTAATGGTCTCCGTAGAAGTTTTCCCTAACATAACCTTCATCATAATAGCCCTCATCAGTATAACCTTTATCGGCGTATCCATCACCACCATAGCCATCCTCGGGCTACACACCACCTGTTAGATCTGGCATAGCTGGACATGAAGGTCCAACAGTATAAAAGACTGCCAACTTGAATACAAGTTGAGTGAGTATAAAGTCTCACGAAGCTCCAATCGAAATAGCTAAATCAACAATTAAGTTCATTATTCGTTAGTCGGCTTATTTACGTCCTTATGAGAAATCCAGAATTATGATCATAGGAAAACATGATAAGGAACGATCTCAAAAACCTTCATTGAGACTTACAACAAAAAGACTGGATAGCAATGTACTCATTCTATAATTTTAAACTCAACTCTTACTCTTTTCTATATTCTCGACATAGCCGTTGGTTTAGAATATATATGCCATAACGACCGCATGATGAGTAAACTATACGTGCTACAACAACCGCTTGATCGCCCTTAGTGCATTAAGATAGTATCATGCCTTAATGACAGACTTGACCATGATATTTAAGGTCAAAGTCCTATTCTAACATGCTTTAATAATTGAGTGATTAGTATACTATACGTGCTATAATAGCCGCTTGATCGCCCTCGGTGCATCAAGATAGTATCATGCTTTAGTAGCCGACTACATCACTAAAGTCTAGTCATAATCCGCTTCTTTAATCCCACAATAGCCTCATACAAAAGGGACCACAATAATGACCAAATCGATAATAATCCACGATTCAGTAACGACACCTTCTCAACAAAAGATAGACCGAAGTAAAAGTGATGATGAGCGTAGTACAATTTGATAGAGCGCATGATTATTAGAAGGTTCCGATCTTATTACGTGTATTCTATTCTCATTATCAGAGTTATCGTAAAAATGAAAGATGTCATCATGTTTTATGAGTTCAAGGACTGATCTCTAAACATCTAGTTAGACATATAAGATGTGCATATAAGCATAGATCATCGATTAGCACATAGTCCTAAGTGTCAGTGTGATAAGTAGACATGCTAGTACTAATTCATGGATTAACCATCTCAGGTTTGTACATAAAATAATTAGAAATCTAATCAAAACACATAAAACAAATTATATAGCAAAAACTGCTAAACTCGAGCACTCATGGTTCTCGAACGCTCAGGGTGCGAGCGTTCTGGCCTAGCTCATGCGCTCGACGTTGACAGCAAACAGATTCTAAGTTTAAGCTACATATAAAAGTTTGGAAATAGGTTCTAAAGTCACATGCAAGTTATAAAAACTTGTAAAAATAGAATCTAAGGGATTATATATAAAAGTCTACACTCATATATGCTAAGGACATCTTTGGATGATGATCAAAGTTACTAATTTACTAAGAATTAACTTATTTCTTCATTTTTCTTTGCATACAAGAGTTATAACTACTCATGGGTCACATGCATGGCTATCAAATTAAGTAAAGACTGATCTTACAGGTTTCCTAGTGAGAATTGATACTCATACAAGCTTAGATGATGAAAATTGTATGTATTGTTGAGAAAGAACTTGAATATGCTTGCTCTTGAGTTACTATGCTTTGATATTCTTCTTAATCCTTGAATAATCAGCTCCCAGGTCTAAAATGTAGTGGAATGTAGGTTTATAGAATCTTGTGGGGATGAAGATGCTAAGGTTGCATGTGCATAGATGAATGTGTGCGTGTGAGTTCTTAAGAAAACTCAAGAACTCTCCCTCTCCAAGCACTCTCTATTTACAGGGAATAGATAGACTTAAAAATGCTGAGAAATGTGAGGGGTATATAGCTTTTCAAGACCCAAGGGCAAAATAGTAATTTCTCTCTTTTAAGAGCTCAAGCACTCGCGTGGCTCAAGCACTTGGTGTTAGGAAACTGCGTTCCCAGAATCCGTTGACAGTGCGTATAA
This sequence comes from Hydrangea macrophylla, assembly GCA_033977485.1. Classification (NCBI taxonomy): domain Eukaryota; kingdom Viridiplantae; phylum Streptophyta; class Magnoliopsida; order Cornales; family Hydrangeaceae; genus Hydrangea; species Hydrangea macrophylla. The sequence continues at coordinate 868,631 of CM066990.1, read as the reverse complement.
GTTGGTACTGCAAAAAATTTCATGAAATCTATAATAACCCTACAAGGGCGGAACTAGGGTTACCTTGAACTGCAAAATTAGATTGCTGTAGTAGACGAATCGAGAACACGGGCTCGATAACAGCTCACGATCTTCTACCGTATTCCTTTGCTGCCAGAATATCGAACTGAGTGTGGGCTCTTTCGAAATCCTTTTAGTTTTCTGCTCTTCCCTCTTTACGTTCTATTTTTTATTCCCAGTTATAACACTCTCTTTGATTGCTGTGACGATTCAATCCTGATCACATTGATCCGACAAAGATGTGTTCGTCAGGTGGATCAAACGATCTCCGATTTACTTGAATTTTTAACAGCAGCTCCGTCTCGACGTCAGGAACGTTGTGTAAAAATTTAGCAACTTTCGATCAGTATCGAGCAGTCCGAAGCTCTTTTAGTGAGCGTTGTCCGACGCTAGCGATCTACACTCCTATGTCTCTTGAATGCTCACAGAGACTAGGGTTTGGTGGAAACCCTTCTAGAAGAAAGCTAGGAGGTCAAGGGAAGCTTAGAATATGAAATCATGCAACCTGAGAGAAGAGCCAAGGCAGCATATATATAGGCTACGATAGGGACCATAAGAAGTCAATAAGGAATAGGCTTCCTTATGGAATTAGGAAACCCTAATTCGAACTGAATCAGATTCCTATTTCCATAAATTATAATTCATACCACTAAAGAATTATAATTGCACTCCTACCCTTATCTCAAAAATATATTTCGAGCTCCATGTTATTAAATGCTTATTATCTCCCCATGTTAAGATTACAGATATCCATTAATTAAATATAATTACTGACAATCATATTTAATTAATTTCTTAAAATTCCTTGAGATCCTCTGCTTAACTTATCTGATATGTCGGATACAAAATCCACCTGCAGGGTTTGACATAATCAAAACTTATAAGCTTTCTCAAGGGGATATCATCAATCCCAAAATTGAGACATGGATTCCATCATTAATTTATATCCACCACATAATTAATATTGCCACCCAATCCAATAAGATATTGACCCATTTAAGGATCTCACCCTTTTAGGGATCAAAGTATAAATATCAAATGTACGTGTCTATAAATTAAATTAGGATTTAGAGCATAAGCACTCATAATAGTCATGAGGTATTAATTATCTTATAAGTCAGTATAAAGATAATTACCCCAAGTCGGTCCTGTTTAATACACAAAATGTACCAGCATGGTGAGTTGAAACTATACCGTTTCCCGCAGTCAAGACAAACCTACTACAACACCATGCTGCAGTCCTACCGATGGTGTGTTCAATCCCATCTAAGACTATAAACCAAAATCTTACATTCTATAATATCTGATGGCCTGATCTTCCGTGTGTAAGCCGAACTCTACACACCAAACCACCTACTATATAGAATGAGAGACACATATTAAATAAATATATAATACAAACATTGCCCACACAGATTCTCATAAAAAATGGATTAACTGATTTTATTAAATGAATAATAAATCAACTACATAAAGCATGGCTTTTAGTATATATCCCTAACACTTGGGGCTCAAGCGCTCCTGCTCTGCGAGCGCTCGGGATTTCTTTTCCAGCAATGCTTCCCCAAGGTCTCATACATAAACACAAACACATATAGATTATAATCAACAATATAGAAAATAAAACAAGTCTTATTATATAATCGAGAGTGTTGATCGGCGACGAATAGTTCCCGTTTATAGTCCTAAAGTTACGCTTTGTTAGCCTATTTCATTTAGATATTAGTTGTTTTTTAATAAGCATTCTATATTTTGTAGGTTTTGGAGCTTTAACTTGAAAATGTACTAAATTCAATGATTAGTGGCTTTAGAATACATTCTAGGCTCAAAAGGTGATTTCAGTGAAAGCTAGAGACAGTAGCAGCCTCGGTAAATGGACTTTTTTAACAAGGAATACTTTGAATTTGAGAAACTTCTCCAGAGATATAAAATGTAGATCTTCGAGTTATGGGTGGCCACAAATGGTGAGTCAATACGAGGTTCGAGTCAAAATTTATCGTAATTCTACGATTGGTGCGCAAAGTTGAAAAAATCTGAGAAAAGTAGAAAAATGGCATCTCGCTGGAGCGACCTACTCGCATGACCCGTTGAAAAAGTCAAAAATGCATATTTCGATGTACTAAAGAGCCCTGTGCAATCCGAATTCACTAAACACGTTAAAAAATGTAAATACAGCAGTTTTAGTGCGGTTAGGCTTAAGAAAGCTTCCTAATCCTTCCAAAATATATTTAAATCCTATTCTAAATAATTTTGGGGTTACACAACATTATACACATCCTTCCATAACCAAAACTTCAGCCATATTGAAGAGGGAGAAGCAAGGAGAAGAAAAAATGGCCTCTTCCATAAACCTCTTGCCAACTTCGATTCTATGGCTGCCTAGACCGATATCTAGGGTTTCAATGAAACCCTAGACAAGTAGTAAGGTGAATTTTTTGTTATTCTTTTGGATTTATTATGTACAGATGATGATTACATGTTTAGAGGATTTTAATTAATAAAATCATATTTATTGATTAAATTGTTACTTTCAAAATCTATTCTTGTCTTAGATCTACTTTGGGTGTGATGTGCTTAATAGTCTATATTTGCTGTGCTTGTATGGACTATTTACATGTAATGGTGCTTATTTGAATTGTGATATCAAGTAGTCGAATAGTTCATGCCTAGGAAAGATAGAGTGGCGGCAACCCTAGTTTAGTGCGAGACACTCCGTGCCAACCGAAGATGAATTATGTTGATGCTTGAATCGTAGTTATCTTCTTGACGGAGGAATTGAGCTTGTAACTATAATTGCCCATTATCATCCAATGTAATAAGCTAATTGAATGTATAGATACCCTTATTATGAAGCTAGTGGTGGATTTGCAATCCTAGGTCCAATATACATATTTATCAAAACAACTTTTAATCACTTTCATAGTTTAGATTTATTTTCACCGTTCTTAGTTTAATTAAAATCAAAATCAAAATTCTGTTTTCTTAATAACTTGGTTTAGGTTTTAAAATTAAAGTGCTTTAGTATTTCAATCTCTGTGGGTTTGACCTCTACTTCCACACTACAAATCTTTAAAAGTAGAGTGTACTTTTATATCTTGATTTTGACGAGATTATTTTTTGGCGCTGTTGCCGGGGTTTGCAAATTACTACCTTTAGTCTTAGAATCTTAGTTTTGTTAATTCGTAAATCATAGATTACATTTTCTTTTTCTTATTTCCCATTTTTGGTTTGAGTCAATAACGTTTCCTTTTGTTTTGTAGTTTCTTGAGTCATCAAATTCTAGCGTTTCAGAGTGGAAGAGCTTAGCACATCAAAGGAGGTTACGCAAATCTAATAGGGTGCATTTTATGTTATTCTTTTGGATTTATTATGTACAGATGATGATTACATGTTTAGAGGATTTTTATTGATAAAATCGTATTCATTGATTAAATCATTAAATTCAAAATCTATAGTTGTCTTAGATCTATTTTGGATGTGATGTGCTCAATAGTCTATATTTGCTTTGCTGGTATGGATTATTTACATGTATTAGTGCTTATTTGAATTGTGATATCAAGTAGTTGAATAGTTCATGCCTAGGGAAGACGCAGTGTGCCGCAACCCTAGTTTAGTGTGAGACACTCCGTGCCACACGAAGATGAATTATGTTGATGCTTAAATCGTAGTTATCTTCTTGACAGAGGAATTGGGCCTGTAGCTACAATTCCCCATTATCATCCAACGTAATAAGCTAATTGAATGCACAGATACCCTTATTATGAAGGTAGTGGTGGATTTGCAATCCTAGTTTCAATACACATATTTATCAAAATAACTTTTAATCACTTTCATAGTTTAGATTTATTTTCACTGTTCTTAGTTTAATTAAAATCAAAATCAGAATTATGTTTTCTTAATTAACTAGGTTTAGGTTTTAAAATTAAAGTGCTTTAGTATTTCAATCTCTGTGGGTTCGACCTCTACTTCCACACTACAAATCGTTTAAAGTAGAGTATACATTTATATCTTGATTTTGACGAGATCAAGTATTACAAGAAAAAAATACAAAATTTTGAGAACTATAGATAGGAAAATACTGGTGTTACAATGGATGACTGTACTGCTCTGATTATACTTATGGAATTCTTTCCTTGCGCTTCCACTTTGAACTCTTGTTTAAAGTGTATGAGTGACATGCTCCCTTGGAGGATTTTCTATGACTTCTTTGACTCTTTTATGACTATGAATAAATGATTTAAAACACATACCAAGGATTTTTAGACACATAACAGGACTTTAAAAGAGCAAAAATGTCCTTTCGGACTCAAAATGTAGGTTCAAAACCAACATAAATGCACAAGTATGCAACTACACAAAAGAGGGGAAAAGGGGTGCCATTGTGGCACTCAAGAGTGCCATACAACACTAATAAGGCCCATGAAACCTCTAGAGTGCCATACATTAGTCACATGAGTGCCACCATGGCTCTCAGATAGTTTTGCGTCTCTTGATAGTTTTTGGCAGTTTTTGGACTTCTTTCCGACTTTGGACTCCTAGCTCTTCCTAAATTCGACTTGATACTCTATATAAGCCCTAGAAACTCCCCTCTTTTCATTCATATTCATCAATGGCTAACATCATGGTCCATGCCCTCTTCCAATGGATGGATGCATTCTGCGGACATGATCGTATTTACTTCCAACCATATGGTTTGGATAGTTTTTCCTCTCTTCATCAATTAGGGCCTCAAAGAAACTTTATGGAGGCTGCAATCTCTTGTTGGGATCCCAAATATCATGTTTTTTGCTTCAACTATGAGGAGCTATGCCTGACCCTTGAGGAATTCTCTGTTATGCTAGGCTATGATCACGAGTCTGAACTCGTGCTTCCTTCTCATCACTCTAGGCACCCTTCTTTCTTATCTTCCTTAAGTGGGCGGACTATTCCTGAATGTGACGATCTCATTGTAGAGGGTTGATCGGGAGAGAACAAATCCTATTTATACGCCTTAACGAGCATTTGTTAGTACCTTTTTATCCTGTTTTTGTATAGTTTTACTTCGTTTTCTATTTTCTGACAGGTTTTGGAAGAAATTACCTAAACCAGGCTAAACAGGGTGAAAAAGCAGAAGAAAAGAAGCTGAAAAAGCCAAGTCGCGCGCGCGAGCCGCGGGCGCGAAAATCCGAGAATCGCTCGCGCGAGACGTCGCTCGCGCGGCCCGCTGGCGCGAGAATGTGCCTTAGTGTTTTTTTTCTTTCTTTTTCCTTATATGAGCTCTCAGCATTTACTCGCGCCTGGTTTCGCGGGCGCGAGGAACCTCGCTGGCGCGATTTCAAAAAAAAAAAAAAAAAAAAAAAAAAAAAAAAAAATATTGGGATTCGCGCGCGCGACGGCCGCTCGCGCGATCCCCCATTTCTGCATTTTCTTCATTTGTTTTCTTATATCTTCCTCCCACACCTGTCACACAGTTTTTACTTTTCTGTTTTTGTTTCTTAGGTACTTTTAGATCGAGTCTTTGATTGTTTTCATAATTCTGGTTATTTTTTTTCCTTTTATAGCTTATTTTCGTGTTGTCTTCATAGTTTTGTTTCTTCTTATAGTTTATTTAGTTTCGTTTAGCTTAGTTATAAATCTTTTAGTTGTTTTTATTATTTTGTTTGTTTAATTTTCTTTTGTTAAGAAGTAACAGGTAACATTGAACTTTATAGCCATATTCCTTTGTGTTCACCTGTTCTATGCTTGTCAAGATCGAGGTACTATCGTTCCTTCCTTATGTACTTTCCTTTCTTTCATTTTATTGTTTCATTGGGGACAATGAAAGGTTTAGGTTTGGGGGTATGCACACACATGCACATTATTTTATGAAAAATTTTAAAATTTTTCAATAAGTATGTTTAAAATTTGATACTTCTTGTTATGTAACTATGATTGTTATAGAGTGATAAACAAAAGAAGATGTGATTAAACATTTGCTGAAGCTGTGATGTAACGTTTTAAGTTATGTATTGTTCGAATCGTAGTTTTATATCATAGATTTGCACATAAACCTATGCACTGCACGTAGTTGCTTGAATACATGTTGGTTGTGAACTATAATATGATTCGGATTTCTAGATAACATATGGTGGAGACTAGACCCAGTAAGCTTTTGAGCCTATCTTTTCTGTTTTGAGGGTTATAAATACATCTTGTGTTTGTCGAATTTCATTGAAATAGCGCATTAACTTGTTGTTTAGTCTCATTATTCTTGTTGGTTGATAGTCAAGTTAAAATATTTGTTACCATACTAAATAATCTTCCGTTGTAAACATTGAATAACCGTGTCACCCTAGGACATGATTTTAGGCCTTCTTTGTTTATTACCGACCGATAAATGAAAAAAATTTCCTTAGTTCGCCCCTTGAGCCGTTAAAATGTCATTTCTTTCTTTAATTACCATTATCCTGTTTTTGCTCCAATTTGGCCAACTTGGAGTTCATCACTAAAAGATTGATCAACTTTTAGCGGTGTTAAGGCGATGTGTGATTGAGAAGAAAAAGAAGATAAGATGATGTTTGGGGTGGTTGCCTTATTATTTATTGAATATTCGTTTCAAAAGCAACGAGGAGGAAAATAATATAGAAAAAGAACAAGAAGGAAAGAAAAAAAGATAGGGATTGAAAAAAAAAAAGTAGAAAGAAGAATAAAAAAAAAGAAGAAGGTTGAAAAAAATGAATGAAAAGGAATGAAGAGAAAGAAAAGATGAAAGTTGGTAGAGAAGAAGAATGAAAGAAATCGAACATGCCTTACAATGCTATTCTGAAAACTACCTAATTAATCCGTTCTATCCTTTTTCATTGCCTGAGCCACATTACAACCTTTGAAAAGTCCTATTTGATCTTAGGAAACATGGTTCGGATATGAAAACGATGGGAGGGGGATTAAAACATGGTAATGATTAATTTTTCTTGATTATTGGCATCCTATCCATGAGACTACTGTTCTTTCATGTCATGCATCTTTTTCGAGTCATATGTGAGCATTTCTCGTTTTGAAAACATATTTCCTTTAATTCACATATTTTAGAAAAAATTACACCTGTTTCTGAGTGTTTCATTTGAGAGTGTAATTAACATTGTGAGATTCGTAGTCGAGACATAGTTAAATGGTTATCCGAAGTATATTCCAAGTTCATGACATACGCGTGTTCATTTGACTACCACATCACACACGTGCAATTGTGTGAGGAACTCTATTGATTTATACGATGCATGTGCTTGAGATTGTTTTTCATGACTTAGGTGGATGTTTCATTACGTTTCTTTATGTTCGTTATTCTATTTCAGATCTTTGTTTTATGATAAGAAGTACTGATTGTTATATTTTTCACTTTTAAATAAAATTCTTTGAATTTATAAGTTAATAAAGTTGGTTGTGAGTGACTTGTTGATGAGAACCCTCACGAGACTTCACTCGTCCGACTAGGGACACCTAGAGGTTTAAAAGGCTTGTTGCATATGCTAAATGCAATCGTGATCCATACGAAAATGGAGTAGTATTTGTAGTAATTAGTTTTTATTTTTATTTTAGTTTTGCTCGAGGACTAGCAAAATGTAGGTTTGGGGGTGTGATCGGGAGAGAACAAATCCTATTTATACGCCTTAACGAGCATTTGTTAGTACCTTTTTATCCTGTTTTTGTATAGTTTTACTTCGTTTTCTATTTTCTGACAGGTTTTGGAAGAAATTACCTAAACCAGGCTAAACAGGGTGAAAAAGCAGAAGAAAAGAAACTGAAAAAGCCAAGTCGCGCACGCGAGCCGCGGGCGCGAAAATCCGAGAATCGCTCGCGCGAGAACCCAGAAATCGCTCGCGCGATCCGCGCGCGCGAGGTCCCAATTGTCGCGCTCGCGCGACCCGCTCGCGCGATATGTGTAAAAACCAAAGTTGCGTATTTCAGTATACTGGAGACTCCTGTGCAAACGAAACTGCTGAACGACGTCTAGACTGTAAATTACATCAGTTTCAGTTCGTTTCGGGTTAGGAAGGCTTCCAAAACTTGTTGTAAATCTATTTATACCCTATTTTATTACAATTAAAGGGTTAGACATTATTGACAACTATTATACACACATTCTACAACCATACTTCCAGCCATTGAAGGGAGGGAAGCAAGAAGAAGAAGAAGAAGACCAAGGGTTTCCATGGCCTCCTCCATCAACTACTTGCCATCTATCACTTCCATGGATGGCTAGATCATAGATCTAGGGTTTCAATGAAACCCTAGCCAAGTAATAGGGTTTTATTTATGTTTTTATTTTAGTTTTATTATGTATGGATGACAGTCACATGTTTAGAGGATTTTTATAAATAAATCGTACTTCTATTGATTAAATCATTGCTTTCAGAATTTATTCTTGTCTTAGATCTATTTTGACTGTGATGTGCTCAACGATCTATGCTTGCTGTGCTTGTTTAGATTGTTTACATGTGATGGTGCTTTATTGATTTGTGCTATCAAGTATCCGAATAGTCCATGCCTAGGTTAGACGGATTAGATCACAACCCTAGTTTAGTGTGGGATAATTCGTGCTAACCGAAGATGGATTATGTTGGTGCTTGAACCATGAATATCTTCTTGTTGGAGGAATTGGGGTTGTAGCTACAATTCCCCATTATCATCCAACTTAATAAGCTAAAGTAATTCATAAATATTCCTTATTATGAAGCTAGTGGTGGATTTGCAATCCTAGGTTCCTTAAACATATTTATAAAAACAATTTTAAATCGCTTTCGTAATTTAGATTTATTTTCATTGTTATTAGTTTAATTAAAATTCAAATCAAAATCTTGTTTTCATAATTAATTAGATTTAGGTTTTAAAATTAAGAGTCGTAGTAATTCAATCTCTGTGGGTTCGACCTTTACTTCCACACTGCAAATCTTTAGAAAAGTAAAGTATACTCTTACATCTTGATATTGACAACATCAAGGGTCATGTCTTATTATTCCCTCTTATCAAGCTCTTTTCCATGGATGACCCTTCCATTATTCGTGAACACAAGTGCGGTGCTCTTCCTTTATGCATGATTGCCCGCTTTCTCTTCAATGATGGTACTACCACAGTGGATGTGAAACTTATTGATGTAGCTCTAGAGGTAAGCAAGGGAAAAAACCCAGTGATGGTCTGCTTAGCCGAAACTATAATTGGAGTGGACAAGCGTTCCATGGGTTTCGTGGAAAACTACCATGGGTCCATGGTCTTGCTACAAGTATGGCTTCTTGAAAGAACTAAGCTTATGAGTCCTCCCAAGGATTTATCCTCCTTTTCTACCTTTTACCTTACTTGGGAGATTATTCATCTCTATGAATCCCTGCTAGATTGGACCATATGGTTCCATGGCCTCACCCACAAGGATATTGAATGGAATATTGAATGGTGGAGGATCAAGACTTCTACTTTCATTACAAGCTCAATTTCGGGTGTTAGCATTCAAGGTCTCCACATGTGGTCCTTTTATCTTCCTAGTCAGATTCTTTGCTAATTTAATCACCTTCAAGAAGTTCCTATTCATCCCCTCAGGATCCCCAAAAAGATTGCTCACAATGCTTTGGATATTCCTCACTTCAAGAAACGCGCCAATCTATAGAACATAACAAGGGGTCCTTCTCTCTCTCCCCATCACAAGATGTAATCAAGGCCATGAAAAAAGAAGCGACAAAACAGAAAGCAACCAAGAGAATAAAGAAGATTTTGACTCCTCTTTTAAGACTAGTCTTTAGAATAGCAGATTTTTTTTCCAGCCTTTATGGTAGTGGAATAAAACTTTAATCAGTAAAACTTAGTCTTGAGAATTCTCCTTATTCAATCTACTTTCAACTTTTCACTTGTTCTTTGTTATGCCATTCTTATCATGCTTGTCTTATTGGTTCATAACTGTCTTATTTTAATCTTTTGAGTACATGTCTGAATCTTTTCCTTGAAATTCACATTAATGTTTGGTTCAAGAGTGGGGCCCTTTTAAAATAAGGGATAGGCTTCAAGGTGGGGGTTGCCCCTAGTATAAGGACAGATAAAGAAAATAAAAATTGGGAAGGGCTTGCCCCTAGTGTAGCAAATGAACGAGAATGGTTTCAGGACTTGGACTGAACCTATTTCTAGGCTACCGACGTATCTCCTAGCGGGAATTAAGTCCATTTACGTAGTTTGGGTATGACGAGCATGTGTGGGATAAGCATAGTATTTCTTGAGGCAGTCGAGATTAATGGGTTCTTTGAATTCAAGGCTGTCCAGGTCTGTTAGGCAGGCTTCTCCCCCTTTGAGAATAATCCTAACTAGGTTGGTTTGACCCAATTATGCTTAAACTTGCCTCTGGGATCGAAAAATGGCGCTCTCAATTCTTTCAAGACTAGGTCACCCTAAGCAATCTTCCTTGGGCGAACCTTCTTGTTGTATGCTCTAGCTATTCTTTGTTGGTAGTCCCAGACATGGTTTAGTGCTTCCGATCTCTTCTCATCTATCAATGCTAGCTCTTCATACCTCTCTCTCAACTATTGGGATTCCTTTACCTCACATTCGGCCATTACCCTTAAAGATAGTATTTTGAGTTCTATTGGCAGCACAGATGGATGGATTTAGGTTTTGAAAATCTTTAAATCATGCACAGTGGAAAAACAAGTTTCAAAAAACTTATTGGTATGCCCGGATATACTATTTATCAATTCGATAGATACGTCCAAGAGAGGGATAAGAATTATACCTCGTGGTCTTGAACCCAATTCTGAATTCTTCAACTTCTAGCATCCTCTTCTAGATGATCTTCACCCTTATGTCTCCTATGATTGCTCGCGGAATGGCTAGGGTTGGTAGGAACCGAAATAGAGAGGATAAAAAAGGTTGGGAAACCCTATAATAGTTTCTGCAGCTTTGTATGAATAAAAATGACGATCAAACTATTCTTTATGCAACTGCCCTATTTACAGATTTCTAAACCAATTTTTACCTTCAATCGTTCGAACCTCTTTCGATCGATCGAACCTTCAATCGATCGAAGCTTTTCGATCGATCAATTAAATTGAACCAGACTTCAATTGATCCATTGTAGTTCAATCGATTGAAACTTCAATCCTCATATGCCTTCCAAGCATTCTGGCGGAGCTAAGAGTGGGACCTCCTAGGTTCTTATTATTGGCCCAGACTAGTTGTTAATTCCCATGATCAATCTCTCTGATCAGCAAATTAACTGACTAATCAGTTAACGTTAACTCCACTATAAAACGATAACTGCACTCTAATGCAAAAGAACAAATCTAAAGTGATAGCTAGACTTGTATAGTGTAATAATGTCCCTCTACCAACAACATTCATAATAATATTCAGGTAGTCGGATAACTGCTACTATCAACCTGAATGATGATTACATCTTCCATTTCATGAGTTTCATTCACCTCTCATGATTACCAAATATGTTGACAACTACTTATCAACAGGACTGCAGTTCTTAGTAATCAACTTGGTAACTGTCACACCCCGATTTTTTGACAACTAAATATTCAATCCAGAGCATGTATCCAAACTAATATTCAATTTCCAAAACACCGAGAGTGACACCCTCACACAAGCTAATAGATAATTATTGAAAACTATATTTTATACTCATTAAATAAGGACATGTGATTTTGTGTTAAAAAAAAACTCTTTATTATCAAACTTGAATTCCCAAACATTCATTTTCATTATAAAAGAAATTAAACTCCATTCCACATATTATATCCTTTCGATTTACAAAAGAAATATTATGTTCATTCAATAAAACCCTCTTTACAGAGTTCAGCGGAAAGAAAACAAATAAGCATAAAATCTATACATCCATAGGTCAGAGCAACTAGAACATTCCCAATACCCAATATATAATCCTTATTACAATTAGACACTTGTGGCCCACACTGCCAGAAATAAAATAAATTACAACAAAAAAATAAGTACAACTCTAATAATAAACAACACTGTGACAATCTCTTCACCCAAACAAAAGCTCCAACGAAAATCTCCAAATACTAAACCTGCACATACATTCGACTACGTTTCATATAGAAACGCCCCGAATGCATTACGCACTCGAATCAGTATATAAAATACTGGTATGAGTTAACAAAAAATATAAAACGAGGCTTAGGGAACAACGGTGTCCCATAGACTCCCAAAAGTACTCATAAAGAAAAACATAACCACCTCATATCATATAATATCGTTGCACAGAAAATAAACAATGTCATTGCACATAATTCATGTCGGGTTAGAACAGTAGTTCCACGCACATTTCAGGACAGAATGGTAGTTTCCTTCAATGTGGTGGCAGTGGCTCCAACCCCGAATAAACACAACTGAATACTTATCGGTCGTACATCTATGGTGAGTCAGCCTTGCATAAAAGTTAGTGGACCCACCATCCTATAATATATAGTTTGATATGTCCAAAATAATCTAGCCATGAAGATAGTGCCACATCACTCAGATACACCGGTTATTCCGGTGAGGGCGCCCCCCGTGGGGCCAAGCATTCCCGAGGTGTTTATTCAGACCGCGTGGTTCGCACCAACGGACCAGGCATGAAGGTCACGGCGTCCCTCAATCCCGACCTGTCCAGCAGTTTCCTAAATCGAATACAAGTCTGCGAAAGGGAATATGACAGTTTCCTAAACCACTTAGGAAACTCTCCTAAAATCATGCAAATTTATTGTGATTAGATTAGGCTTCCTAATCCTATCAACTTACCATGTAAGGGTGGACTCTTGCATCTATAAAAGAGCCCACCTACCCTATTTACTGGGATCCGGATTCCAATCCAATTATTATTCTCTAGCTTACAAGCGTTCAACAGAGAACCCACCATTAATACGTATATATCCGGCCGGTATTACTGGTAGTGCCATCCACCTTTGTTGGCTCACCAGGCCCGCCGGTGATCTGCTAGTGAGAGCGCACATACGCAACCGTGGACATAGGTCACCTCGTTAACGGGACCGAACCACATACAAATTGTTCTTGTCTCTTTTTTTCTCTCTAAACCTCTCTTACCAGTTTTAGGCATCATCAGTTTGGCGCCGTATGTGGGAAATGACTGAGTCTTCTCATCAACAAATTCTTAACTGATCAACATGCCGCCAAAGACGGGTAAGAAAGCTGCTAATTCGACCGGTCACGAGAACCCGCAGCCTGAGCAGCAGGCTACCTCCATGACTACCGAGCAGATAACGGCAGTGCTGGCACAACTCTTGGAGGGCCAGTGCCAAACACAGGAATAGATTGAGGCGATTTTGGCCCGATAGGAGAAGCGCCCTGCATCATAGAATCAGCTTGAGAAGAGCACCCTTATTCAAAGGCCCGCTCGGGCACGAAGGCAATCCCGTTCCGCCCCGGTGTCCCCACCGGACAGGTAATACCTCGGCAATGGAGAGCGCAGCCATGCCACCAGGCGCTCCCAAAGACGACCTCGACCCAATCCTCGCCGAGTGGAGGATGCCAGAACTATTATCGACCGGCGGCGTGCGGCCAGAGGGGAGGAGTTCGGACGGTGTGGACACCGGGATTCCACTGCTTTGTTTGCTTTGAAACTTGTTTGAAATTTGAATCAAGGAAGGAGAAAAGGTCTGTTGAAAACAGATACAGAGTCGCCACTTGGTCTTTAAGGAACCAAGAAACCTAATTTGACTCACCCAAATGGATAAAGGGCACCGGTCCTTCATAACCAAAGAACTTGGCTCGGGGTTTTGGTACTAGAGAGGAAGGAGCCTTTGTCGCGACTAAAACACCCTCAACTCGCCCCGTCTTTCGACGGGCCTCAATTAACATTCAAATAATCATCTTATACTATGTTTGGTTCGACAAATAATACTATGATAGTATATTACATCACATAAGAAAATTTGAAAATGGAAGATCTAAAGATAAGATATCATTCATAAGATCTAAGCCAAATATCACACAATGCAAAGTGAAAGATCACACAAATAAACCTAGGAAAAATCATCTAATCATGTATCAAATAATCAAGACTTCCTAATCTAAAGGGGGACATGAATTGTTATTGAAACAAATAAATAAAGAAATCAAAATATGATTAGCAAACTAATATGATGCATGTTAATCTTTGAGAAAAGAAGACCTCTCAATCCCCGGGATGGATGAGAAAGGATGATTAGATCGGGGGAAGAATGAACGTGTGATCAAGTTCATCTTCTTAGATTAGGAGCCATTAAGGCCCCAAATCTTGCATGGATGCAATGTATGTATCTAGAATGTGCCAAGGTTGTGGTGTGCTTTGTGTTCATGGATTTCTAGAATGACTTAGAAGTCTATAATGTGTATGAATGAATGAATGAAATCATTATGGGATATGTACAAATGTAGTATGAACTACTTCCTAAGATATGAACTAATTTGGAAGGCATATAAGCATCAAATCAAAGAATGAAAGTTAAAAGGTGCTTGCTGTGAATAGTGGACAGAACAGTAGCATGATCTTGTAAAAATGGAAAAGAGGGGTTACGAATATTTTCAATGCATGATTTTTTATGGATATTTTCCTTATTGTGTCTAAAACACAACCCAAAAAGCCAATCTTTAATAAATATCACAGATTGAGAGAAATCATATGAACAATAGAGGTCACTCAAAAAAAGAGTCCGTACTGTCGACTGAAATGTTGAAAAATCTTAGAAAATGAAAACGAGTGATATAGAGGCCCATTTTATACAGAAAGTTCCTTAAGACACTGAAGTTTAAGGGAAAAATAAGTTGGGACCACCCCTTTTGGAAATATATCTGAAAAAGAAGTAGGAAGTTAAACAAGCTGCTGTGACAACAGAGGCAGAATGTCTGGAAGGAATGTTTGAGTCTAAATGGACCATTTTCAAGTACTTCCAAGTCAAACCAAAAATCATGGGTGTTCTCCAATGAGTTAGGAAGACTTTCCAAGTGGCCTTGCATCTATATGTTGAGTATTGAGTTCTAGAGAAATCTTTGAACTCAGCTCACTCACTGTTTTAACTCACTGTTTTGAAGATTTTGGGGAAAATAAGGTTTTCTTTCTTGAAATCAAAATGAGAGGGATTGAGGGGGGTTGTGAAATAGAGGTTTTGAAAGTGTATTTTTAATACTCAATAAAGATTGTGACAACTTAAAATGCCAACATTCAACTCATCATCAAGAACCTCCAAGATTGTTGGAGAGGTTTATTTTTATTAGAACATAACTTCAATACACTTCAAGAATACCTTGGAGGTATTGAAGTTATAATCATCATCTATCAAACATGTTTTTGAGGTCAAGAGCTACTATCCATAAGGATTAACTCACCTCAAACTTCATGTCATCATGTAGATGATGATGAACTAGTAAGTAAATAAAGAAAATAAAAAAGAAATGAGGCAAGAAGAGATGAACATAATATGAACAAGTAAGTAAATAACAATCAATAGATCATAATCAATGTGATTTTGGACTTGTAGCTTGGTGTTTCACTCATAGATTTTGACATTTAGACATGGAAGTAGCTTCCTAACTCAAGAATGCTCAAGAATGGTGATTGGGGGTGTTTGGGATGTGAAGTATAAGAGAGGTAATGGAAGAACACAAGATTAAAACTCACTTTCTATAGCAAAATAGTAGGAGGAAGCTCATTTTCTCTCTTCTAAACCTATCTCTATCTCTCTTCTTCTCTACAACTTTTCAAGCTTTTGCACTTGGCCCCCCCAAAATGAAGAGCAATGGGGGGTTTATATAGGCCAATTTGGGGTGGTTTTGGGATTTTAGAAGTGTTCCCATTGGTCCCAAACATCTGTGAACATAAAACTACGTCGTTTTGGCTTTCAATTAATCAAATTGGACCCCCAAAAAAATTACAAAAATGGACTCTACGAGGGTTGAGTGCCGTGGCGGCACTGGGCTAGTGCCGCGACGGTAGTGGGCCAGTGCTGTGGCGGCACTGCTCCTCAGAAGCCCAAAAAATTACGTTTAGGCCCCCAGAGGTTCCGGTATTCGCGAAAAGGCCCTATTTCGTCCGAAATTCACAAAAAATGCATACGAACTCCAAATTGAGGTTGTGATATACAATTGGAAAGGTAATGGGGTCTACTTTACATAAAAAATAGTTCAGAGATAGGTCACTTTGAAAAGTTTTGCGGTATTCGCGATAAAAGCCGATTTGATCGTCTTTTTCGCCTTTGGAAATTCATAATAAATTCGTTTTAAATCCAGAAATTATGTGCGATATACCGTTGGGAAGATATTGACCTCTAGTATCCATGAAAAATGTTTGAAAAATGTTATGGTGCTCCGGTTCTAAAGTCAAATTTTGGTCAAACTGGTCAAACCTGGGATTCCTAGGAAGTTCTGGAAACTTCTGGGAGCTCCTAGGAGCTAACGTTTTCGCTCGATTTTATTTTAAAACTCATTTTAACACTTTCCACATGATCTAGAATGATTCTGGTGAATTCGGACGATTTCGGTCAAACTTGGTCAAACTTGGTCAAACTTTGGTCAAACCTGGTCAAACCGGTCAACGGGGACTTTCCGGGAACTTCCGGGACATCCAGGGGTCTCTGGGAGCTGACGATTTCATCCGATTTTACTTAAAAACTCATTTTATCATTTTTCTTACGACGTAGCATGTTTCCAGAACTTTTGGTCCAAATCTGGGAGCTTTTGGGCTTTCAGGGGCATTTTGGTCATTCTGAGCATTCCGGGAAATAGAACCAACTTCCAGGAGTCCTTTTGAGTCCTTTTTCGATCATTGTGAACCACCAAGCTATGGGTCTCCTAAATCTGATAGCCGACAAAATGGAGTGTCTACAGTTTGCCCCTCTTTGGCAGGAGCTTGCGAGGCAACGCATGTCGCAAGCGAGTGCCAAAGTTTTGAAGAGACATGACTTTTTGGAGGCTATAGATTTAGGATAAAATGCGTTGCAAAAGATGCAATGATGCTGAGGCTAGTGCTGGTCGTGCTCTGCGTGAGCTGCCTACGTATCCCAAGGGGAATCAGACCAGGACGTAGTTCGGGGCACAAAGGAATGAATCACACATGTATATACACAACAACCAAGCGGATGCTATGCTATGAGGATGGTATGAAATGCATGGATGTGATATGAATTGTGTTATAAATCCTATCATGTCTAGTGTTATGACCCTAGTATGAGCAGGTGCTGTGGGGTATGTGCCATTCCGAGTGGACTTGTGTTGTGCTAGTGCTTCTGACTATGATGCAGTTGCCGACCACGGTCTGAAAAGACTCTGGGTTTCGGGGCAAACTTCTCAAATTATGGGAAGTGTGCTTTACAATTAAATGGGATCGGATGTGGGGTCTTTGAGGATGACAACTAAGGATAACCCATAGGTGAGGGAGTTCATGATAACCGACAGTTTTATAATAACCAAAGTAAGGAGGCTCATAATAAGTGGGGTAGCTCACGATAAATGACAGGTGAGATAACCGGAGCGAAGAAGCTCACGATAAGTGAGGAAACTCATAATGACTGACAGGTGAGAAAGCTCATGATAAACAGTGGACACGGATCCTTGAATTGTGAATAGACAGTGCTTGCCCTGGGAATCGGGGTGATTTGACTGCGGGTGATGTTTTGGCCGATCCTTATGATGACAAGTCCGGAGAATCGGTTCGGACTTCTATTATCTTCTGCTGGGGATGGTAGGGGACTCTCTGAGAATCTCTCTTCAATTCTTGACCTAGAACCAGGATCCATCTCTGAATCTCTCATGGTTGGTCAGATCTCGTAATGCTCAATCCAAAAGAGCCGGTTAGGGCCTTCGGGAGCTAATGGACTCTCTGAGAATCTCTCTTCAATTCTTGACCTAGAACCAGGATCCGTCTCTGAATCTCTCGTGGTTGGTCAGATCTCGTAATGCTTAATCCAAAAGAGCCGGTTAGGGCCTTCGGGAGCTGATGGACTCTCTGAGAATCTCTCTTCAATTCTTGACCTAGAACCAGGGTCCATCTCTGAATCTCTCGTGGTTGGTCAGATCTCGTAATGCTCAATCCAAAAGAGCCAGTTAGGGCCTTCGAAAGCTGATGGACTCTCTGAGAATCTCTCTTCAAATCTTGACCTAGAACCAGGGTCCATCTCTGAATCTCTCGTGATTGGTCAGATCTCGTAATGGTCAATCCAAAAGAGCCGGTTAGGGCCTTCGGGAGCTGATGGACTCTCTGAGAATCTCTCTTCAATTCTTGACCTAGAACCAGGATCCATCTCTGAATCTCTCGTGGTTGATCAGATCTCGTAATGCTCAATCCAAAAGAGCCGGTTAGGGCCTCCGGGAGCTAGTATCTTTTGATTTCTGTCCTTAGGGGATGATGTAGGGTTCTCAGAGAATCTCTTTTGGCACTCAGTCCAAGTGGGCAGGTCGGGGCCTCCGGGAGCTGAAGGATAATGTGCTCTGCTAGGAAGAAGGAAATACGTCCATTAAATGGGAGTCAAGGTATCATTCTATTTGTGATGAGGGATACGGAGATGGCCTGTGGCAGTTAAGGTTTTGGTATTGAAAGAGGAGAGTGATGGACTTATGTTGCTAGGAGAAAGGAAGATCATCAACAGCCACTCATGGACTTATGTTGCATGAATGAAGGAGGATGACCAACAGCCACTCATGGACTTATGTTGCTAGGAGAAAGGAAGATCATCAATAACCACTCATGGACTTATGTTGCATGAAGAAAGATGAAAGATCAATAGCCACTCATGGACTTATGTTGCATGAAGAAAGATGAAAGATCAACAGCCACTCATGGACTTATGTTGCTAGGAGAAGGTGAGCAATAACCGCTTATGGACTTATGTTGCTAGAAGGAAGGGAGATCATCAACAGCCACTCATGGACTTATGTTTCATGAAGAAAGATGAAAGATCAACAGCCACTCATGGACTTATGTTGCTAGAAGATGATGGTTAACTTTTGGCAGTTTGAAAAGGGATGAAATTTGCATTTGCCCTAAGTTTGGACACTTCTCATGCTGATGCCTTGTCGGGGCAGTAATGATGTTTGGTACTCCTGCTTGTATTGTCATTGGAATGCTCTTTATAACTTGATTTGAAAAATTCATTATTCGTCACTGTTGACTTACACATTTGAGACTACGACCGACTCTTTTCCTGAAAAAGACTATGACAGACTCAAAACTGACAGACACCGACACGCGAGGGTGACACATTCGACACTGAAACGAAACAAGCTCGACTTGCCAAAACTTAATGTGTTCTTGTCATAAATGATGTACCATTTCTCTTTTGTGTTCACTTCTCACCTTAACGTGGCATCACTTTGATGGTGAATCTTATTTTTGAAAATTCCTCCCTACTGATCTAATCAATTTCTTTGCTTCTCCCAAGATGTGCTTTGAATTAGTGCCTTAGCTTATGGAATAAAAGATGCTCCATTTCCAATCTGTTCAAGACAATGCTTGTGACTTGAAGGCTTATAGGGATTGGGCGGCAAACGAAGTTTGTCCCTAGTTTGAAGGGCATGAAGTGGGATCGATAGGCAAACGAGGTAAATGACCGAAGTTTGCCCCTAGTTTGGAGGAAGGTTCATTGGAGGTTTTGGGAAAACTAGGTAGGTGACCGAAGTTTGCCCCTTGTATGAAGGGTAGATAGTAAAAGTCAGGCAAACGAGGTGAGTAGCCGAAGTTTGCCCCTAGTGTGGAAGGTGATTTCTGGCTTGAGGCAAGGACCGTGAATTTAATCTCTCAAATGCTCATAACTTTTGCCTAGGCACCAGTGAGGTGACCTAACGAGCTCTTTTCTCTCTTTTGTTATTGCTCATCTTAGATTTAGCTCTAATTTTACCTAGGCGTCCTTTCAGATTTTCGACCTAGTGAGCCATCCTTCTTTTTCTTTTTTTGAAAGTCTGCCTACGTACCCCAAGTGGGGATCAGGTCCAACGTAGTTCGGGCCATGGTCGGAAAGAAGCGGGTTGATTTTTAGGTAGGTGGGGTGACCGAACCGTTATGGTTGCCTACGTATCCCCGAGCGGGAGTCAGGTCGAGCGTAGTTCAAGGCCAGGCTTGAAGAAAGGGGGGTTGAGGGTTTTTCAAACCAATCGTCAAAGAAGTCAAACTTAGGTCACTTGTGGTAGCCTTGAATAAGAAGATTCAGTTTCGGTCTCCCCTTTTTCTTTCTTTCTTTTTTTTTTATTTTTATTTTGAGGATCGATCCTTTTCACTTTCGCCTAGCCAGTCAATTTTACTTTTCATGTCATTGATTCTTGTGAGACCTTTTGACTGCAATCTCAGAATTCCGAAATGTGCATTTCAGCTCTCGAAATTTATTTATGGTTGTTCCGAGCCTTTTGAAATATGATCTAGACACATTCTCATGATGTACCTTGAAGTGTACAATTCTCTGTATCACCAAAATCTTCTTTCTTTCATTTTCTCCATCATTTTGATTGGCTAAGTTCAGATCTTGGAAATCAATACCTTTTTGGCTCTAACTTTTGCCTAGGTGCCCTTTCGGGTTTTCAACCTAGCGAACTTTTTCTTTTCTTTTCTTATTTTTCGTTTTTTTTTTCTTTTTTTTTTGAAAGTGGAGATGAAACTTGCTAAAATGTTTGGCTATCATCAAGGACTAAGTCTGTATTGCTTTCAATCGGACAGATTGCATGGCTTCCAATTGGATTGGGCTTAAGGCTTTGAAATGGTGGAAAAAGGGTGTTGGGAAAGCCCCAAGTCAGTTTCAAGTATGTCTTTTCAAGATTGAGGCAAGAGCATCTTTAAATTCTTAAAGTAAGACTATTCAATTCTCAGCTCTTCATCGATGTCGGCGCAAAATTGACTTTGACCTTTCAGGATTTTGAGTAAAAAAAAAAAATTACCTTTTTTTTAGCACAGTAATATCCATGGTAATTTGAAAAGTAACACTTCAGTTCAGCGATTCATGCATCTATGATTAGGCACATCAGATTAAGCAAAATGAGACTTCATTCCATCAGTAGAGAAGGATTACAGACTCATTAACAACTCGATGACAAACAGACTCGACCACAAGAATAAACATACAATAGACTCGACTAGACTCGACCTGTTCTCAAATACAATGTCACAGTGACTCACTTATTCTTTTTATTTCTCTTTTTTTTCTAAAGAACATCTTCATTTGGTTTTCTAGCAAGAGTCCCAAACACCATCACTTCACTTGCACAGGTTCAACACTCATGGTCTTCAGCGAAGGAGATCATTTAAACGGATAGGTCAAGGGTTGGTCGAGACCGAGGTGGTGGATTGGATTGGAGTGCAGCGCATCATCTAAGAGATCCTGAATTGAGTGACGGAGGCTCTTACAGTTGTCGGTCTCATGGCCTTGGTCTTGGTGGTAATCACAATACTTGGATTCATTATACCCAAGAGGTGGGTGATTAGGAGGCTTACTGGGCTCCAAAGGTACAAGGTGGCCCTTTTGAACAAGGTGATTGAGAGCGGAGGATAAGCTTATGTCAAGTGGTGTGAAGACTCTTTGGTTTCCTTTCTTGTGCCTCTTACTGCAGTCATTTTGGCTTGATGATGGGCTTATGGCATTGACATCTAGGCTCTCTTGATCTTCACCAAAGGTATGGGGTCTCTTCTCCTTTTTCAGTGACCCAGCTCCATTGATCTTGCCTTCACAGATAGCATCCTCGATTCTAGCCCCAATCTTAAACAACTCTTCAAATGTTGAGATGGACTGGTAGAATAATTTTTCATGGTATACTGGTTGCAGGTTCTTGACCAGCATACGTACTTGCTCTTTCTCAACAGGCCTGTGGATCATTTGGGCCACTTTATTCCTCCATCTGCTCAAGAATGCAATGAAGGACTCATTGAAGTTCTGCCTGGTAGTCTCTAGATCCCGGATGCTGACATCAAGCTCTTGGTTGTAAGAGTAGTGATCAATGAAATTTCTAGCAACATCTTCCCAAACTCGGGTCTTGGAAGTTTCAAGGGTTAGGAACCAGGATAGTGCAGCTTTCTGGAGGGTTTGAGGGAACAGCATAGCTATGTGCTCATGGGTGCAGCCCATTGACTGGAAAATGCTCATACAAAACTTCACGTGGCTCTTCGGATTTCCAGTTCAGTCAAAACGGTCGATTTCAGGCATCTTGAAGTTCTCGGGTAGCCTCACTTTGTTGGGCTTAAACAATCCTTCCAGATCTAACATGTAATCGTCGACCCCCTTACTCTTCCTTAGTATGTTCTCAAGCTTGTTGACCTTGTCCATTTTCTCTTGGAGCTTTTTCTCATATACAGGCGGCGAGACTCCTTGAAACCATTCTTCTTCCCCATTGTTCTCGGGAGGCGATCCAAATCCAGGCGGTGGTGGTGGCATGAACCCTTGTGGTGGTGGGAACCTAGGTGGGCACTGTGGTTGCTGTTGTTGGAACTTTTCCATAAATTTCAGAACTTGAGTCAGCCGATCTGACTGTTGATTGATTAATTCAGTGACCTTGGCTTCCAAAGTTTCCTGATTCATGTTGAGTTTTCTCGGCGGACGGATTCTAACCAAATGACTGTTCGAACTTTTGACCCAGGATGGGGATCTCAGTGGCTGATTTTGGGAATCTATAATGACCTATAGATTCGAGAGGAGTGTATCAGATTCCGATAGTGATGACTAGAGAGACAATGACAGTGAGGTTAAGGAAGATGGACTGACTTATGTACAGACTGACTGAGATAGTGTGCACAGACTGATGAGAAAGGTGCATGCACATGAGACAAGCATGCGGATGCAAGCCCTAATCTGTATGATGCCCCTACTTCTAACAGATAGCAGTTAAACAAATAAGGTCCTAGCCATACAGAGTGTGCTAACCTTACTTTCCAGTATGATCACCAAGGGATAACAGGGATTTTCGGGATACTTTGGGAATTTTGGATAGAGTTTCTGGGAGAAACATGGGTTTGGAAGATTCGGAGAAATTTCTAGAAGTCATTTGAGTTCTAGGAGAAATAAGGATTTTTGGTTGATTTGGACTGAGCTTCTAGGAGAAACTGGTATTTTGGGTATTTATGAGAAATATGGATAGAGTTTCCAGGGGAAACAAGTATATATGGGCATTTCTGGGTGATTTGGGCAGAGATGCTGGGATTTTTGGAGAATCTGGGAGATTTGGGCAGAGCTTCTGGGAAAACAGGTACTTCGGATATTTCTAGGAAATTTGGATAGAGTTTCTGGGAGATAGGACAGAGTTTCTAGGAGAAACTGGTATATCGGAGTTTCTAAGAAAAATTGAGGTTTCTGGGTATTCTGGGGGAAGCAAGAATATCTGGGGGGACATAAGTATATCGAAGTTTCTGGAAGAAATTGAGATTTCTGGGTAATCTGCGGGAAGCAAGAATATCTGGGGGAACATAAGTATATCGGAGTTTCTGGAAGAAATTGAGATTTCTGGGTAATCTGGGGAGAAATAGGGATTTCTAGGAAATATGGGTGATTCGGACAGAGTTTTGAGGAGAAACAGGGATATCCTGATGAGTTGGGTAAAGTTTCTGGAAGAAATAAGGATATACGATGGGAATAGGTGATGATGGTGATCATATTGTCTAGCAAGTTTTCATACTCCTATGTCTCAAGACCAACAAACAAGGTTTGCGGTGTATATCTTTGTGAGCATGGAGCAGACATCCTTATCATGGTGCCTAGGCAAGTCAACTCAATGTAATCACATGTGAGTGATTGCCTTTGGAATCATAAGAAAGAGGTTCTGTTCTATGCCACATAAGCGTCTACACCGCTCAGGTAATCCCATCAGGGCATACAACAGTTATATCACATTGTCCTATCTGAAAAGATAAATGAACAGTCCTATGAAAGGTTCTACAGGAATCTATATGCAAAGGCTGGGTTTAGTCAAAGAGGGTCCGTTGACGAGAGTTCCAATATACCGTCAGAGAGATAGTACGGAGGTTTTTACTCTTTTTGATATACCTTGGAAGGTACAGTATCAACGGTGACTTGTGCCCTGGCACAGCAAGACCTAAACAATGTCAGTGCCGCGTTTTAGACACAGTCGGAGGGGGAAATGCGGAAGTGCAATGTGGGGAACCAGACACAGTATAAAGATGATTTTAAGGATGCTTCTTATGAGTCAAACCTCTGTATTTTTTTGTTTTAAAATAAAAATCCCCAGCAGAGTCGTCAGATTGTGGACACCGGGATTCCACCGCTTTGTTTGCTTTGAAACTTGTTTGAAATTTGAATCAAGGAAGGAGAAAAGGTCTGTTGAAAACAGATACAGAGTCGCCACTTGGTCTTTAAGGAACTAAGAAACCTAATTTGACTCACCCAAATGGATAAAGGGCACCGGTCCTTCATAACCAAAGAACTTGGCTCGGGATTTTGGTACGAGAGAGGAAGGAGCCTTTGTCGCGACTAAAACACCCTCAACTCGCCCCGTCTTTCGACGGGCCTCAATTAGCATCCAAATAATCATCTTATACTATGTTTGGTTCGACAAATAATACTATGATAGTATATTACATCACATAAGAAAATTTGAAAATGGCTGATCTAAAGATAAGATATCATTCATAAGATCTAAGCCAAATATCACACAATGCAAAGTGAAAGATCACACAAATAAACCTAGGAAAAATCGTCTAATCATGTTGTAGACACCCCGATTTTGACCAAACGTCAAATCTAGGGATTGGTTACCTCTCAAAGACCGATGATGACGATGACCGGTGACATTCGAAGATCTTCCAAAAAATTCAAAATGATTCTTCAAGTTAAATTTCAAAATTGAAAATAAAAAAAAGAGAGAGAGAATTTGGGTATTCGAGGGAAACTCGAACATTGAAGAACATGTGAAGAAATCAGCCCGAGAATCCGCTAAAAATATATATATATATATATATATAAATAAGATATGAAAGAAAGTCTTGAAAAGAAAATAAAAAAAATAATAAAAAGGAATTTTGAAACAAAGAGGATTTTTGAATAAAAAAAGAGAAAAGAGAAAGAGAGGGGAAATAATGTATTTAGAATGCATGTTTTGGATGTATTCTGAATGGAATATATTACAAATACAAGTATTTTATCATAATTCGTCAATAATTAAGCTTATGTTAATGTATATGTTGAAAATTAAAAAGTAGGGAAAAATTCAGTTAGCCCCGGCACGCGATAAAGCCGGCGGCACTCACTGAGTGCCTCCCGGCATTCAGTGAGTGCCGCCCGGCATTCAGCGAGTGCCGCCCGGCATTCCATCGTTTGCCGCGCGCTGTAACAGACTACTTTTCTCACATGTTCTAGAAGAAAACTTTGCACATGGGTTTCCACCCGAATTTACCCATTTAACCTTGAATTGGTAGTCTATATAAACAAACTTTCATCTTCATTTTGGGATATACTTGAAGGAATACACACACATATACTTGAATCTAGAGAGAGAGATAAGAATCATTGAGATAATTGTGAAGAAGAGAAGAATTTCTTGAAGAATTTGAAGAACTTTAAGAAGATCTTGAAGAAATTTTGGAAGAACTTCTTAAATATTGAAGAAATCCTTGAGGTCATAGAGGTAACCTCTCAATCACTTGGTAGAATTAGGCAATTCAATCACAAGTTCATAGTTCTAGGAACTTTACACATTTTCAAAACCTCTCTTCTTACCCCATTTCATCACACACCACTTAGAACTTGTGATTGAATCTCATAATATTTCATTGATTTGGATCTAATTGATGCCTTGGGTTTAAGATAAATTCAATTTTGAAGAGTTTGTGTTCCTAGTGTCCCCAAATAAACTTTGATTTCTTATTTCTATTATTTCTCATAAGGCTCATGAGATTTTACATATCTTAGTGAGCCTCTTTGAGTTTTGATTCCTTAGTTTCCTATGATCTTATGATCCATATGGAGATTAAAATGAATCATAGTCCTAATCTACACATAATTGGTGAGATTCAAGTCTTAACCCATGACTTGGACCTCCTCATTAAGAATCTTATGGAATTCTTACTATATTCCAATGAGGTTTGAGTAGATTTAAACTTCATTTAGTCTCCAATGACCATCAAATGGTAGGAGAAATACTTTAGTTTGAGTCTATCTCTATGGCTTAGACTAATCTCTTCCTTGGATTTTGAGAAGTTCTTCATACTTCATCCAAAACTTACATGTATGTGTGTCTTTAGCCTCCCATGACCATCAAGTGGTAGGAGTAATGATTTGAACTCAAGTTTTGATTCATGAGCTTGAGTTCATTGTTTGGGATTTTGTGAGATTCACTTCATACTTCATCAAAAGTCCATAAGTATAAAGATGTCCTTAGTCTTCAATGACCATTAAATGGTAGAAGAAGTGATTTGGTTTAAGCCCAACATTATGATTTAATAGTTGAGGTCAACCAACAAAGTTGAACTAGCAAAATGAAAACAGTGGGTTCACAAACTATTTTCGATCAAAGATTTTTAGTTCGAAATCTAACCGTTGAAATCAAGTGAAACCAACGGAAAAGTGTTAATAACACAATGTTCTACCGCTGTAATTTTTGTTTTAAGGTAGTTTCATGTTTAAAATGGTTTGGTCATGAGTTTTGTGAAGTAACAACAATCTGCCCAGAATTTCAGCACAGCAACACTCTTTTGGAATAAATAAATCGGGATTTTAACAAAGTGTTTGTGACCTTTAATAATTTTTTCTAAGAACCTCAATGTTCTAGGAAGGTTCCCTAAAAAGAATGAATCAATTCAGATTCGTTTGCTATTTTTAAAAAATCATACAAGATCCCTGGACAGAGAGTTGTAAAATCCTGAGTGAGGTCTAGTATATTCCGTATTCCCGGAGATCTAACCGTTGAAACCTCGATTTTCTTTTCGGGTTAGAAACTAGACTCACAGAGGCATAACATATCCAAATATCATTAAGAGCCAACCGTTGGAAGTAGTTTATTTCTATTTTTTAAGATTTGGTCTGCTCTCTGTAATTCATAAAAAACTGTTACTGTTATTGTCTAATCTTATTTATTTCAACTCAAATGGTTCCCTAATGTCTTGGGACCCAAATCATGTTTTGAATAATGATAATTTAGCTTAAATCCAGAGGCTAAGTGATCCAAATTAATGAATAAATTCATATCTCATTCTTGTTCATATTCATGCAGTCATTCATACATGTTAATATTCATAAGTAGGACTTATCTCTTGTCTAAGTTGTATCTAAATTGAACATGACTTAGGATTAATGATATTTGATATTATACCTTGTCTAAGGCATGTGTACTAACCTTTATTTTGTAGCGCATTTGAGGTACAATTTCTCAACTCTTCTCTAGTTTAATTATATTATTTGATTTATATTGATTTTCGTTTCCATGTGCGACACCTTAGCTTAGGTTTTGCCTTGTGTGTATATATGTGAATTAGAGACCTTTTCTTAGGCTTTGTATTTTGTGTATGCATTGTACATTTCCATTTCGCGGCTGGATCCCGGGTAAGTTCTCTAGTTCCTTTATGGCATGTCATGTTGCTTGCTACTTGAATTACGTGGCTTATGAATGATATTTTGTCATTAGCAATTTTATACCATTTCCAACATGCTTGTGTAATGTATATATACATATGTATTAATTGAGGGCATGCTTAGATTATTAATTTGATTAAAGAGGATGTTGAGTAGAGGCCTATCGAGAGATAGGATGAAAGGGGGTGTTTTAGTCTGCCGGGCTCCTTCCCCTTTCATTCCATAATCCCCGGACCCAGTTTATCTTTGGTTTCTCAAAAGATCAGTTTGCTTTAAAATGGTTTCTTAATTTTCCTTTAAAAAAAATTAAGTGGCGACTCTTTGAATTTGAAAGTTATTTGAAAAGTGGGCCCAAATGCCGGCATATCCACACATGTATCAAATAATCAAGACTTCCTAATCTAAAGGGGGACATGAATTGTTATTGAAACAAATAAACAAAGAAATCAAAATATGCTTAGCAAACTAATATGATGCATGTTAATCTTTGAGAAAAGAAGACCTCTCAATCCCCGGGATAGATGAGAAAGGATGATTAGATCGGGGGAAGCATGAACGTGCGATCAAGTTCATTCCTTATAATCTTCTTAGATTAGGAGCCATGAAGACCCCAAATCTTGCATGGATGCAATGTATGTATCTTGAATGTGCCAAGGTTGTGGTGTGCTTTGTGTTCATGGATTCCTAGAATGACTTAGAAGTCTATAATGTGTATGAATGAATGAATGAAATCATCATGGGATATGTACAAATGTAGTATGAACTAATTTGGAAGGCATATAAGCATCAAATCAAAGAATGAAAGTTAAAAGGTGCTTGCTGTGAATAGTGAACAGAACAGTAGCATGATCTTGTAAAAATGGAAAAGAGGGGTTAGGAATGTTTTCAATGCATCCTTTCTATGGAGATTTTCCTTATTGTGTCTAAAACACAACCCAAAAAGCCAATCTTTAATAAATATCACAGATTGAGAGAAATCATATGAACAACAGAGGTCACTCAGAAACAGAGTCCGTACTGTCGACTGAAATGTTGAAAAATCTTAGAAAATGAAAACGAGTGATCTAGAGGCCCATTTTATACAGAAAGTTCCTTAAGACACCGAAGTTTAAGGGAAAAATAAGTTGGGACCACCCCTTTTGGAAATATATCTGAAAAAGAAGTAGGAAGTTAAACAAGCTGCTGTGACAACAGAGGCAGAATGTCTGGAAGGAATGTTTGGGTCTAAATGGACCATTTTCAAGTACTTCCAAGTCAAACCAAAAATCATGGGTGTTCTCCAATGAGTTAGGAAGACTTTCCAAGTGGCCTTGCATCTATATGTTGAGTATTGAGTTCTAGAGAAATCTTTGAACTCAGCTCACTCACTGTTTTAACTCACTGTTTTGAAGATTTTGGGGAAAATAAGGTTTTCTTTCTTGAAATCAAAATGAGAGGGATTGAGGGGGGTTTTGAAATAGAGATTTTGAAAGTGTATTTTTAATACTCAATAAAGATTGTGACCACTTAAAATTCCAACATTCAACTCATCATCAAGAACCTCCAAGATTGTTGGAGAGGTTTATTTTTATTAGAACATAACTTCAATACACTTCAAGAATACCTTGGAGGTATTGAAGTTATGATCATCATCTATCAAACATGTTTTTGAAGTTAAGAGCTACTATCCATAAGGATTAACTCACCTCAAACTTCATGTCATCATGTAGATGATGATGAACTAGTAAGTAAATAAAGAAAATAAAAAAGAAATGAGGCAAGAAGAGATGAACATAATATGAACAAGTAAGTAAATAACAATCAATAGATCATAATCAATGTGATTTTGGACTTGTAGCTTGGTGTTTCACTCATAGATTTTGACATTTAGACATGGAAGTAGCTTCCTAACTCAAGAATGCTCAAGAATGGTGATTGGGGGTGTTTGGGATGTGAAGTATAAGAGAGGTAATGGAAGAACACAAGATTAAAACTCACTTTCTATAGCAAAATAGTAGGAGGAAGCTCCTTTTCTCTCTTCTAAACCTATCTCTATCTCTCTTCTTCTCTACAACTTTTCAAGCTTTTGCACTTGGCCCCCCCAAAATGAAGAGCAATGGGGGGTTTATATAGGCCAATTTGGGGTGGTTTTGGGATTTTAGAAGTGTTCCCATTGGTCCCAAACATCTGTGAACATAAAACTACGTCGTTTTGGCTTTCAATTAATCAAATTGGACCCCCAAAAAAATTACAAAAATGGACTCTGCGAGGGTTGAGTGCCGCGGCGGCACTGGGCTAGTGCCGCGGTGGAAGTGGGCCAGTGCCGCGGCGGCACTGCTCCTCAAAAGCCCAGAAAATTACGTTTAGGCCCCCAGAGGTTCTGGTATTCGCGAAAAGGCCCTATTTCGTCCGAAATTCACAGAAAATGCATACGAACTCCAAATTGAGATTGTGATATACCGTTGGAAAGGTAATGGAGTCTACTTTACATAAAAAATAGTTCAGAGATAAGTCACTTTGAAAAGTTTTGCGGTATTCGCGATAAAAGCCGATTTGATCGTCTTTTTCGCCTTTGGAAATTCATAATAAATTCGTTTTAAATCCAAAAATTATGTGCGATATACCGTTGGGAAGATATTGACCTCTAGTATCCATGAAAAATGTTTGAAAAATGTTATGGTGCTCCGGTTCTAAAGTCAAATTTTGGTCAAACTGGTCAAACCTAGGATTCTCGGGAAGTTCTGGAAACTTCTGCGAGCTCCTAGGAGCTGACGTTTCCACATGATCTAGAATGATTCCGATGAATTCGGATGATTTTGGTCAAACTTGGTCAAACTTTGGTCAAACCTGGTCAAACCTTGGTCAAACCGGTCAACGGGGACTTTCCGGGAACTTCCGGGACATCCAGGGGTCTCTGGGAGCTGACGATTTCATCCGATTTTACTTAAAAACTCATTTTATCATTTTTCTTACGACGTAGCATGTTTCCAGAACTTTTGGTCCAAATCTGGGAGCTTTTGGGCTTTCAGGGGCATTTTGGTCATTCTGAGCATTCTGGAAAATAGAACCAACTTCCAGGAGTCCTTTTGAGTCCTTTTTCGATCATTGTGAACCACCAAGCTATGGGTCTCCTAAATCTGATAGCCGACAATATGGAGTGTCTACAGACGGAGAGCCCGGGAATCGGCCGAGGACCCTCTGGCCCTGAGCCGGGGGGATCTTAGGCACACGCTTTCCCGGACCCAGAGTCGGGCCCTATCCCCGAAGTCGACGCGCTTTGAGGAAGAGGCCTCGTCATCCGACCCAACTTATCGCTCGGATACAGAGAGGAGGACTGGGCGGGACGACGTAAAAGCCTGGGTCGAGGAACTGCAGCAGGAAATTGAGAGGTTGAACCGCAAGTCCAACCACGACCTCACCAACACGGAGACTGAATCACCCTATACCGCTTGGGTGACACTCTTTCCTATTCCACGGAAGTTCATACCCCCTCACCTCAGCTCCTACGATGGCACAGGGAGTCCGGTAGACCACATCAACACTTACAAGGCTCAGATGGCGCTGGTCACCACGGTGGACGAGCTACTATGTCTGGCCTTCCCTAGTACCCTCAAGGGGCCAGCCGCATAGTGGCTCCATGCTTTGAAGCCCCGGACGATTGATGACTTCAAAGCCCTCAGCAAGCTGTTCATCAGCCAGTTTGTCGGGATGCTCGACCGGTCGCAACCGGACACTCAGTTGCTGACCGTCAAGCAGCGCAAAGGGGAGTCCCTTAGGGAATATGTGGACCATTTCAACCTGCTAAGGCTCCAGATTCGCAATCTTAATGAAACGGCCGCAATCATGGCCTTCTGCTCGGGACTTCAACATACCAAGGTCGCCACGTCGTTCCATCGCGACTGACCGGCAACCTTGGTGGAGCTCTCGGAGAGGGTCAAAAAATACATTGATACTGAGGAGTTCCTGAAGGCGAAGCATACCAGCCAGGCGGGGGACGAATCCCCGAAGGCCAAGCTCAAGCATGAGGGATTCGAGAAGGGCTCGGGAAAGAAACCAAAGCAAGATCAGAAGGATGCCCGGGGTCAGCCCCCGATTGCTTTCACACCTCTTTCCTGGCCCATACATGAAGTCATAGCCGCTGCAGAAGAGGAACCGGGACAAATTTTGGTACTAAGAGCACCGTCCGATAAGAGGAACCGGGACAAATGTTGCCGCTACCACAGGGATCACGGCCATGAAACGAAGGATTGCTTCAAATTAAAGATGGCAATAGAGAAGCTGATCGAGCAGGGATACCTTGCTGAGTTCGTCACAGCAGATAGACGACTCCAGCAGGACACCCGAGCTCCTGATCAGCCACCACCACTTGGCCACATCCACGTGATCTCCGGAGGAACGTCAGGCGGAGGTGATTCACAGTCGGCACGGAAGAGGCATGCTCGGGCATCCTGAGTGGATGTCTGGTAGGTCCAATCCACTGGTTCCTCCTCAACCGATGTTCTTACATTCACATCTGACGACTTGCAGGGTGTCCACCGCCCCCACGATGACCCGCTAGTAGTGACGCTTTCTATAACAAACTATATGGTCAAGAGAGTGCTAGTGGACACAGGCAGCTCGTCCGACATTATGTTCACGTCGGCATTCGATCAACTCGGGATTGCCAGGGATCGGCTCTGGCCGGTTGCTACCCCCCTGGTTGGATTCAACGGCTCTAGTACACAACCGCTCGGGACAATCAAGCTTCCAGTTCTCATGGGGACCTACCCTCAGCAGGCCTCCGTACTGACCAATTTCGTGATCGTAGAAGCCCCGTCGGCCTACAATGTCATCCTTGGAAGGCCGACCCTCAACATGGCCAGAGCAGTCGTCTCCACCTACAGCTTAACAGTTAAGTTCCCGACCCCTCAGGAACCCGGAGGCTTGCGTGGAGATCAGACCACTGCCCGGAGTTGCTACGTCAGCTCGTTACGCTGGGGGGCGATCACCGAAACATTAAACGTCCAAGAAATGGACCCCCGGGACCAGAGCGACGCGGTAGGTCCGGTGGAAGATTTGGAAAGTGTAGTGCTGAATCCCGAGTACCCTGACTGCACGGTCAGCATTGGCACCCTACTGGAGCCCGGCCTGAAGGAAAAACTGACCCAGTTCTTGAGGCAAAACCAGGACGTTTTTGCTTGGAGTCACGAGGATATGCCCGGGATTGACCCCCGGGTAATGTCCCATCGCCTCAACATCAGTCCGGATTGCAGGCCGGTGAAGCAAAAAAAGAGGGGCATGGCCCCTGAGAGACAGAAGGCAGTGAGCGAAGAGGTCAAGAAGCTCCTCAAAGCCCATTCTATACGAGAAGTCCACTATCCCGACTGGCTAGCCAACGTGGTCCTTGTCAAGAAGAGCAGCGGGAAGTAGAGGATGTGCGTGGACTTTACTGACCTCAACAAAGCTTGTCCTAAGGATTGCTATCTGCTACCCAGGATAGACCTCCTTATGGACTCCACGACAAGTCACTCACTCCTCTCATTCATGGACGCTTACTCGGGGTACAACCAGATCAGCATGTACCCCGGGGACAAAGAGAAGACGACGTTCATCACCGACCAGGGCACTTATTGCTACAAGGTGATGCCATTCGGTCTCAAGAATGCCGGGGCCACCTACCAACGCCTGGTCAACTACATGTTCAAAGACCTCATTGGAAAGACTATGGAGGTATATGTGGATGATCTGCTGGTCAAGAGCCGGGACGAGCCCGACCACCTCGAGCATCTGGTCGGGGCCTTCAGCATTTTGAGAAAATTCAGAATGAGGTTGAACCCGGCCAAATGCACCTTTGGTGTCTCGTCTGGAAAATTTCTGGGCCACTTAGTCAGCAGATGGGGGATTGAGGCAAACCCCGAGAAGATCAAAGCCATCATCAACATGCGGTCTCCCAAATCAACAAAGGAGGTTCAAAGCTTAGCCGGACGGGTGGCCGCATTAAACAGATTTGTCTCCCGAGCTACCGATCGGTGCCTGCCATTCTTCAAAATCCTCCGCAAGGCGTTCCAGTGGTCAGAAGAGTGTGAAGAGGCGTTCCAAAAACTCAAGAAGTACCTGGCTTCCCCTCCTCTACTCTCAACACTTGTGGCTGGAAAAGAATTATTCCTATACTTGGTAGTGTCACCGTCAGCGGTTAGCTCGGCACTAATCCAGGAAGAGCACGGGATACAGTTCCCAGTGTACTACACCAGTCGGGCGTTACAGGGCGCAGAGAGCAGATACTCCAGCATCGAAAAACTGGCATTCGCCCTTATCACCTCGGCCCGGAGGCTCCCCCCTTACTTTCAGGCCCATGCCATTGTGGCCTTCATAGATCAACCTCTCCGCAGAATCCTCAGCTGTCCAGACACGTCCGGGAGGCTCGTCAAGTGGGCATTGGAGTTGGAAGAGTTCGAAGTGATCTACCGACCCCGGACAGCCATCAAGGGACAAGCCGTGGCTGACTTTCTGGTTGAGTTCACATATCCAGAAGACCAGGTTGAAGAGTCCGAGTCGCCGGCCCTACCACCCGGGTTACACTCTGATATCCCTACCTGGGTACTGCACATGGACGATTCATCCAATCAACAAGGCAGTGGGGCAGGAATCATCTTAACTACCCCCGACGGCATCCAACTTGAATATGCATTAAGGTTTGGGTTCTGTGCCTCCAATAACGAGGCCGAATACGAAGCCCTACTGGTAGGACTGCGGTTGGCCACCTCTATGAGTGCACAACAGGTCCAGGGACACAGTGATTCCCAGCTCGTGGTCAACCAGTTTAACCAGGAGTACGAAGCTCGAGAAGATAACATGGTAGCCTACTTGGCCCTTGTCTGAGCGGTTTCCAAGAAGCTCCGAGGATTCTCCATCACGAAAATACCGAGAGAAGAAAATACCAGGGCCGACCAGTTAGCTCGCCTCTCTTGGTCTTCTGAGTCAGACTTGCCCGGGATACGGATACAATACCTACCCGAGCCGAGTGTGATCAACTCAGAAGGCATGGAGGTAGACCCGGTCACCCTAGGGCCCAGCTGGATGGACTCTCTCGTGACGTTCTTGAAAATAGGGTTACTACCAGACGACAGAGATGAGGCCCGCCGGGTCAAATACCGGGCGGCACGATACCACATTGTTGACGACATTCTCTATAAGAGGGGATTCACTATCCCGTACCTCCGCTGTGTTCATCCTGTGCAAGTCCAAGCTATACTATTTGAAATCCATGAAGGGTGTGCGGGAACCACATTGGAGGCCGTGCACTCTCCAGAAAGGCCCTACTGCAAGGTTACTACTGGCCAACCATGGCCCGGGATTCCCTGGAGTATGTCAGAAGATGTGACAAGTGTCAACGATACTCTCCTATGATCAACCGACTGGGAGAGCTCCAAACACCAATCCACAGCCCTTAGCCGTTCGCCCAGTGGGGCATCGACATTGTCGGTCCCTGGCTAATGGGAAAAGGATAAGTCAAGTTCGCCATCATCGCTGTTGACTACTTCACCAAATGGGCAGAGGCTGAGCCCTTGGGGACAATAACCGAACGGAAAATGGAGGGCTTCGTGAAAAGGAATATTCTTAGTAGGTTCGGCATTCCCCGAGTCCTGGTCAGCGATAACGGCAGGCAGTTTGACACCCCTATATTCAGGCAGTTCTACTCGGGCTACGGGATACTGAATCATTACTCCTCGAGCACCCACAAGCCAATGGTCAAGCCGAGGTAACCAACCGAACAATCTTGCAGTCAATCAAGACAAGGCTTGAAAGCGCCAAAGGGCTGTGGGCTGAAGAACTACCGACCCTCCTGTGGGCCTACCGCACAATACCCCAAGCGGCAACAGGCGAAACCCCATTCTCTTTAACCTACGGATTTGAGTCAGTGATCCCCACAGAGCTCGGGCTGCCTACATATAGGGTGGCTAACTTCAGTGTGCCAGACAACGAAGACACCCTCCGGTCAGAACTAGACCTAGTGGAGGAAAAAAGAGATCAAGCCTATTTGAAGGTGGCAGCCTACAAATAACGGGTTTCTCGATACTACAACAGCAAGGTGAAGCACTGCAATTTTCAAGTCAGAGACCTCGTCCTCAAAGCGGTGAACTAGTCTACCCGAATCCCGAGCCATGGAAAATTGGGGGCAAACTGGGAAGGCCCGTACAAAGTAACCCGGATCAACCGACTGGGAACTTACTGGCTATAAAGTATGGATGGGCATGATCTCTCTCATCCTTGGAACGTACAACACCTACGCAAGTATTATCAATAGCATTGGGCCACGGGAAGTTAGTACGGATAGAGAGATTTCCTTTTGTAGCTCTGATTGAGCAATAGAAGTAAATTTTTGTTTTTAATAAAATTGGAAAGTTTATTTTGTAAAATTACTCCTGTCGGCACACCGTGCAATGCAGAAAAGTCCTCGGGCCTAACCCCGGGGCACCAAAGACCTTGGCTAACAACCAAGGTGTAAAAAGACCTCGGGCTCTGAACCCAGGCACCAAGAAGACCTCGGGTTCTGAACCCAGACACTTAAAAAGACCTCGGGCTCCGAACCCAGGCACCTAAAAAGACCTCTGACTCCGAACCCAGGCACTCAAAAGACGTAGGGCTCCGAACCCAAGCACAAAATGACCCTACAACCACCCATGTTCCAGGTCGGTTTCCTATGGTCGCTCCTCAACATGCCCCTGCCTTCATAGGATGCTCGAGAGGCAAGGGGATACTAGACCTAAATAGGAAATTACCCAAGGCTTTGCCTAGGTCCAGTCGACCACGGGGTTAACCCCCTAGGTGGCCGACGATGGCAAGCTCCAAAGGACCCTGCAACCACCCATGTTCTAGGTCAGATTCCTACGGCTACCAACTCCCGTACTCCCGCCTTAGCAAAATGCTTGGGGGGCAGGGGATTATTAGGCCAAAACACAGGAAATTACACCGGTCTCTAAAAGAACTTGGACGATATTCCCAAGTACTTATAGTGACCAGAGATTCTATCCTAGACAGTAAAACAGGATACACCAATGGTACACTGGGACACACTGGACGGTAATACAGGGTATTCCTATAATACACCGGGCGTACCTTTTAAACAAGTCAGAAAGACAAGGTATTCTACTAGTTACGGTCCTAAAACATTTGCTAAGGCAGGTGTTAGGTTGGCCAAAAACCGAGCGGATACTAGCAATTAAAACAGGCACGGTACAGAAAAAAGCAAAAGAGAGAAAAGAAAGACGGTTAATGGAAAGTGTGACCTCGAGGGCCTTTTCATTAATTAAACTGAAACTCTATAGAGCCTGGGGGGCAGTTGTAGTAGCCTCCCCAGAAAGAAACAACTACAACAAAGCAAAAAAAAACAAAAACCAAAAAAACTAGTCTACAACCACCACTTCCTCCTCTCCCGCGGTTTGCTCATCAACAGAGGGGGCCCCGGCCGGTGCAGCTTCAACGTCGACCTCAGCTTCAGCGGCGACCTCGGAGTCAGCCTGACCCTCCTTCCAGTTACCAGACCGGCCCAGGAGTACCCGGACAGATCCCAGTATGGATGGTCAGCAGCGGCCTGCTTTGCCAAGTCAGCGTAGCCCTTGAGGAACCCAACCTCGAATTCCTCCTCGGCCTCCTTGGCTTCAGCCTCCCGAGCAGCAGTGAGCTCCGAGAGCGTGGCCGTCATGGCTGCCAGGTCCTTCTCGGCAAAGATTTTTGCCGACTCCGAGGCTGCAACCTTGGCCTCAACAATTTTCTCGGTGGTAATCCTTCTGGCCTCCGCGGCCACAGCCTTGGCCTCCGCAGCCTTCCGGGCAGCCCGCTCGGTTGACAAGGAGTCACGAACCACCCCTAGCTCCAGGGCCGTTGCCCGGGATATTTCTTCCTCCACGGTGAGGGCAAACTCCGCGGACTCCCGGGCAGCCCTCTCCTCGGAGAGGTTGGCCTCTGCAGCGGCCAAGCTCTCAGCAATGCCGGGAAGGGTAGCATGATATAGTATAGTTACAACAATTTTTTTGGAAAAAAGTATAGGTACAACAAGATGATGTCAGTATATGCATGGAGTAAAAGCTAAGGTTCACACTACAAAGAGACTTACCATGTGGCTGATGCTGTACAGCCAACCGATGATGGCCTCGGGGCTGAGAAGGGTGCACTTGTCTATTTGACTCTGCAGCAACCCGGGCCGTACCCTTCCACGGACTTCGTCGGCTGTCTTGACCTTCGGCCTGGAGGAGGGGCCCGCACGATCAGTCTCCTCCATGCTCGGGAAGGAGACCCCGGACGGTTTGGCTACTGGGGGGTGGTGATGGAGGCGCAACAATGGTTACGCTAGGTGGTGGTGGTGGTGCAGCAACTGTAACTACAGGCGTAGAAGTAGCAGCAGCTTCCTTCTCAGCCCGGATGGATATCCCCCGGGAAATCCTTTTCAGGGGCTGGCCCTCGGAAGGATCCAGCTTCTTCCTCTTCTGGCCAACCTAGGCCTTCAGGGCTGCCTCTTTCTCCTTTAGAGCTGCCGCGCTCTTGGGAGCCATTTCTGCAAAACCAGAAGCATGTCAGAACTCAGCAAAGTATAAAGAAAAATTGGACGGTCAAGAAATGGTATTTACCAGGAATGATCGCAGGGAGAGCAGGAGCTATGAGGCGCTGGGACTTATAGGAAATCTTTAGACTTCCCGATCGAGTCAGCACCTTGTTCATGTCAGTTGGGTCCTCGACCAAGGACAAGACCCTTGCTTGGAGCTCGTCGGGAAGACTCGGCGCGTCCACTGCTCCCACTGCAAAGAAAACACACAAATGGGTTAGTCAAGTCAAAATAGAAAGACTGATCAAGAAAGAAAAAGTGCTCGGGCTTACTCCTCAGCTTCCCTACCCAGGAGGTCCTCAGCTGAATACCCGGCGCTTTCTCGCACAGCCCCAGGGTGGACACTTGGAAGAATTTCTTCTTCTAACCTTTGTTGTTGCTCGGGCAGTTTATAATTATTTTCTGCCCCTGCCTAGCCGAGAGTGAGAAGAAGCCGGCCTCCCCTTGAACTTGGAAAGGCCGGTGGGTCCAGAAGAATTCCTGCAAGGTGAGCTCATACCCGAGGACTAGGGGCCACAAAGAGATGCACCCCATCAGGTATTGCCAACCGTTCAGGGCGAGCTGCCCAGGGGAGATCCTGAGGTAGATAAGCGCGTCCCTGGCAACTAGGTGGATAGGCAGACGAAGGCCCGCCATAAAAGCATCCTCGTATAGAGTGACGAAGCCCGACTCATGGAAGTGAGCTCCGCCATCGTGCACGGCAAGAGAAAAGCGGCCGGGAAGCTCATACCGATCCCTGATTCGATCAAAGTCAGGGCCTCGAAGGGCACTAACAATGGACTCGCATGAGAAGATGACCCCGGGACTGTTCGGTACAGAACCCTCGTCGCCCGACCCCCGAGACGTTGAGGCTACGGGAGAATCCCGGTGC
The DNA here is from genome assembly GCA_033977485.1 of Hydrangea macrophylla. Classification (NCBI taxonomy): domain Eukaryota; kingdom Viridiplantae; phylum Streptophyta; class Magnoliopsida; order Cornales; family Hydrangeaceae; genus Hydrangea; species Hydrangea macrophylla. Next base: position 829,666 of record CM066990.1, on the reverse strand, counting down.
GCTTCCTCGTGAAACGCCCGAGCGGGAATTCTTCCCTCACTATGCTGGTCAGAGGGGGCCAGGGAAGGAGGGTCTGGGCTTGAACTCATAGACCCTGATCGCAACTGCTCATCTTCCGACCAGGACGACGAGTTAAAATTCGAATGACATATGACTACGTCTATGAAAGACCTAAAGGGCAGACGACCAAAGAATGGGTCAAGAACTCCAAATCTAATGTACAGGGGAGGTAGATCTAACAACTTAAAGGGTAGGTAGTACAAGACTCGAGAAGAACGACAACACTCTCTCAAGACTCTCTCGTGAACACCCGCTTGGTCAATCTGCTCTAGTGTACCCCCAAACTGAAAGAAGTGACGAAATTGAAAAAAGAATAAGTCCCAGGTTCCAACCCAAGTGGGTTCACTCCCTCCAGCTTTGTTCAAGAAAAGAAGAAGACAATGAACAACTGAGGACAGAAAAGGGGGACTTACAAGATTTAGCGCAGAAAAGGACTCGGGAACCTTGCTCGGGAATCCTGGTTGCTCTCAAACAGCTCGGGAAAATCTCTCAGTTGGCAGCAGGAACTGAAGAAACGAACCAAGTGTTCCTTATATAGAAGTAGTAGACGGTCCAGATCAATCAGATCCAATGGCTCAGGATTTTTCCTGCCAAAAACTGTCAATAGCTGTCACCTCGGGCACGTGAAGGGTCGCCTCAAATCTCACGCACATTAAATGCGTGACTTGATGGTCTGGTTACCACGCAACTGTTTGGTTATGCCCGAACCAACTCCGCTGGATCCTGACCAGGCCAGTTACTCCTTGACACGTGGCAATACCCACACCCGAGCTCCCACCTGTACTGGTCGGTTATCCCACCGGGGAATCTAGAGTATGGGCCCCATCCCGAGCAGCGCTCATGGACCACATCCGGACAGTTTTCAAGAAGCTGCTGATTTTCGAATCCTCACCTGATGGCGCATCCAGTCAGTTCTGGAAATGGGGGCAGCTGATATGTCCAAAATAATCTAGCCATGAAGACAGTGCCATGTCACTCAGAGGTGCCGGTTATTCCGGTGAGGGCGCCCCCCGTGGGGCCAAGCAATCCCGAGGTGTCTATGCAGACCGCGCGATTCGCACCAACGGACTGGGCATGAAGGTTACGGCGTCCCACGATCCTGACCTATCCAGCAGTTTCCTAAATCGACTACAAGTCTACGAAAGGGAATATGACAGTTTCCTAAACCACTTAGGAAATGTTGGGTTTGTGTCCTCAAACCATTACTTTATGTATTAGACATTGATTTTTTAATATATGGATATCAGCTTTACATTTCATTATGTATGTTTCTTTCATGAGATGATTGTTTAATCCATAAGTATCATAGTAAGTATTTCGTGTGTGTATGAGATACATACAATGAGATACGAATTACTATTCTTTGATACTTAAAGCTTGTCACAGTGGATGATGAGACTGGATATCTCATCAGGTATACACTGTAGCATCATTAACTACCATTGGATGGAGTGATAAATCTCAATCACTAGAGTGTGACTCTTGGTTAATATGCTAGTGCTTATAGTGCATTGACGGACCTGAGCTTTCCTATTGACACTCAAAGCTGTCAATCAGTCGATAGGAACTCATAACTTGTATAAGGTACGTGTTCTCAATCTTGAGGCGATTATGAACATAGACTGTGGATATGACTGCTTTGACTTACCAATCAGTGAGGTCTACAGAAGATCAACACCTGGGTATCTTGGGTATGTCATGTTCATAGGGTTGTGAACATATATTGTCAAGATAGAATCTACCCTCTAATTCAGAGTAAGCATTCCCTTGAGAATGTCACCAAGTCGATTACTGAGTACTGCAGTCTTGTTGATAAGAGTTATCAACATGTTTGGTAATCATGAGAGGTGAATGGGACTCAAGGAATACAAGAAGTAATCATGATTCAGGTTGACAGTAACAGTTATCCGACTACCTGAATATGATTACGAATGCTAGAGGTAGAGGGACATTAGTACAACATACAAGTCTAGTTATCGCTTCGGATATGTTCTTTTGCGTTGGAGTTCAGTTATCGTTTTATAGTGGAGTAAACGTTAACTGACCAGTTAGTTAGTTTGCTGATCAAAGAGTTTGGTCATGGTAATTAACAAACTGGTCTGAACCAACAATAAAGAGCCTAGGAGGTCCCACTCTTAGCTCCGCCAGGATGCTTGGAAAGATGCTTGAGGATGATGTCCAGACAGGTTCGATCGATCGAAGATATCTCGATCGATTGAAGTCTGCAGGTTCGATCGATCGAAGATGGTTCGATCGATCGAATGTTCGATCGATCGAAGGCACTTCGATCGCTCGAAGTCTAGGTCGGTTCTGGGAATCTATAAATAGGGCAGCTGCGTTCTGGAAAAAGTTGTTCGTCGTTTTGAACGTCAGAAGCTGCAGAAATTGTTTTGGAGTCCCAAAACCTTCTCTATCCTCTCCATTAGGGTTCCCACCAACCCTAGTCTTTCTGGCAGGCATCCGCAGGAGTCATAAGGGTGAAGATCATCTAGTGGAGGCTGCTGGAAGTTGAAGATCAGAATTGGGTGCAAGACACTAAGGTATAACTCGTGTCCCCTCTTGTGCGCATCTGTAGAATTGACGAGTAGTAGATCCGGGCATGCCAATAAAGTTTCATAACTTGATTTTTCCGCTGCGCGTTTAAACTTTCCATTTAAACCTGTTTTTCCAACAATTGGTATCAGAGCCACGCTCGTTTGGATCCATAGATGCATTTTTTTTGGAACACTATTTTGATTTGCATGTTGATTTTAGAACTGCTTTCGAAACTGCATCGTCACAGATCTGTTTCTGCAGTGTTATCGCAGCAGTATACAAATCTGTGATTGCATTGGATGCAAGATAGGTTCGATCGATCGAAGTAGTCTCGATCGATCGAACGCTCTGTACTCGAGCGATCGAACAGGTTTCGATCGATCGAAACCTTCTGTTGTTCGAGCGATCGAACAGAGTTCGATCGATCGAGACAGACTCTTTGTCAGGATCTTTGTTTCACAGTTTTAAAAGTATTTTGAAATTAAAAGTTTAATTTTAACGTATTCTGCAAAATTTTTAATCATTATGTGAAATAGAATGTTCAAGCGATTGAACAGTGTTCAATCGATCGAAGGTTCGAGCGATCGAACGGTCTTCGATCGATCGAACTATGACAGAGAAGTTAGATGCTGCTTTGAGTTCTAATTCAGTATGTAAAGAGTTTATATACTGTGTGAATCAATTAAGGGTTCCAATAGTTATATTTTGTTATATATATGCGTGGATGTGTGTTCAACTAACCTTTTGCAGCAAAAGTTAGTCGCTATCTCCCATGGCGCCAAGAGCATTTAATTTTGTGTTTGAATGTTTTAGATTGGTGTGTTGTTTTAAGTTTGGTTTGGTTTTAAGGCATATGTAAAGGGCGCTGCGACTTCAATCCTACGAAAAGGAAAGTCGCACCGGTTTCCCTAGCCTTTTATTTTGTTGTTGCTATTTCTATTTCTAGATAAATTGTAAGCTTCAAAAGAGGCATAGGTTCAATGTAATAGAATTGGAATATCCATGAAGATGGAGCAAGGAGCCGTTGTCCATGAAGATGGAGCTGGAGGCGATCAAACCAAAAGCAGGTTCTATGGAGATAGAGCCATGGGAGATAGAGGCATCGTTTGGATGTCTTTTATTTCATTTTAGTTTTTTGTTTTATGTGCTTTGTTTGTGATTGGCGTATAATACATTGTTGCATGCACGCAAAACAAGTTTTCTAAAATAAAATTCAAAAACTGTTTTCAACACATTAGTAAACATTAGATGTTTATGGGAAGTGTGTAGAAACAGATTTTCTCAAAAAGCAAAATCCTTTTTTACTAAATCTAGTGGGAGAGGGTCTTATTAATTACACCCACGATCTTCCATTAACGGTTCACTGTAAGATGAGTGGTGCATTCTGTGTCACCTCGTCAGGGGTGATCATTCCATACGGAGGGTGTATTACTCATTGGTTACTAGATGTGAACTTCTTTTGATAGGATCAATCAGACGTGTTAGAGGGTGACCACCACACGGAGGCGCTACTTGAGACGGTTGTGATTGGATCCTAGTTGATGGTACACACTAGCTAAGCTATGGATAAGGGATCCCACACGGGGCATTATTCAGAAACTTAGAGATCAAAAAGGTTCGGGAGTCATAACTTGTTTTGCAAGAGTTGCATAGCGGATAAGTCATGATTAATCGAAAGATTGAACATTGACCACCACACGGAGGCTTTATTCTTTCGTTTCAATATTCCGGCGACTTTGTTTTAAAATAAGAGTTTTAAAAGGATTCTTTTATTTCAAACTGTCAAATTCTGATATCCATATTTATTTTGTTTGTTTGATTTTCAGTAATCATAATGTCTGGATCTGCATTTAGTCCACTTGCCACCATACTCACTCAAAACAAGTTAACTGGAAACAACTACACTGAATGGAAACGAAACCTTGACATCGTATTAACTGCGGAGGATCACATATATGTCCTCACCACCCCATGCCCCGAAGAACCCGCGGCAAATGCTTCGGCAGCTGCCAGACGCGAGTTCGACAAATGGAAGAAGTCGAATGGAATGGCTCGTTGCTATATTCTGGCCTCAATGGCTGGTGTGTTACAACATCAATTCCAATCGAATGATTCTGCCAGTGACATTATCACATCCCTGAAAAAGATGTTTGGGGAGCATGGCAGGCCTGCCAGACAGGTAGCTATGCAGAAGATAATGAGTGCAAAGATGTCGGAAGGGACTCCAGTCAAGGAACATGTTTTAAAAATGATTGGTTATTTAAACGAGCTGGAGACCCTAGGTGCCAACATCGATGCACAGACCCAAGTTGATATGATCCTCAATTCACTGTCGCCTTCATTCGCTCAATTTAAACTTAACTATAATATGAATCAAATGAATTTTTCAATGAGCGAATTGATGAGTTCTCTTTTGGCAGCGGAAGGGGTGATCAAACCTGGGGTCAACGTTTTGAACGTTGAGAAAAGCGCTTCCTCTTCCCGATCTGTACCGAAAGGAAAGAAAGGGAAGAAGAAGGCTGGCACTGGTGGTTCAAGTGTTGGACCGGTCCCTAAGATTGCAAAATCTAAGGGAAAAGGTAAAGGCAAAGGGAAGGTGGGTGGCCAAGGCAAAGGAAAGTGTTTCCAATGCGGTGAGAAGGGCCACTGGAAGAGGAACTGTCCAGAATTCTTAGCTACAAGAGTTCAAGGTATGATTGAATCACATGTGATTGAAGTAAGTTTTATAACGGATACTTCAAACACTTGGTGCATTGATTCTGGTGCGACTAACCATATCTGTAATTCATTGCAGGGGTTCAGATCAACCAGGAAGTGCAGTGATGGAGAAATCGTACTTACTCTAGGTTCTAGCGCAACCGTATCTGCGGTTGCTATAGGAGTCGTAGTTTTAGAATTTCTAGACAATAAAATTTTGATTTTATCAGATGTACTTTACGTCCCTTCAATGAGACGTAATTTAATTTCAGTTTCTAATTTATCGAATAATGGTTATTCTTTTCATTTTGGAACTGAAGTTGTGATTAAAAGAAACAGTTCTTTTATATGTTCTGGTGTTAAATCAAATGGTTTGTATGTGATTACTCCCAATATTTCAAAAGATTCTTGTTTGGAACTTACTAACTCAGTGGTAACTTTACCATCTAAAAGAAAGGAACCTTCCACTAATCCAACAAGGCTTTGGCATATGAGGCTTGGCCATATCAATCTGAATAGGATTGGCAGACTAGTCAAAGAAGGGGTCTTAGGCGATTTGGTTCTCGAACCAATGGAAATCTGCGAGTCTTGTTTGGAGGGTAAGATGACCAAAAGGCCCTTTCCTGCAAAGGGCAATAGGACCAATGCATTGTTGGAATTAGTTCATACTGATGTGTGTGGACCAATAAATATTAGAGCAAGGGGTGGTTATGAGTATTTCATAACATTTACCGATGACCACTCCAGGTATGGATATGTGTACCTAATGCAGCACAAGTCTGAAGCCTTTGAAAAGTTCAAAGAGTTTAGGGCTGAAGTGGAGAAGCAATTGGGCACACATATCAAGACCATTCGATCTGATCGAGGTGGCGAGTACCTCTCTAATGATTTTATTGATCACCTCGTACAGAATGGGATTCTGTCACAGTTAACTGCACCTGGTACGCCTCAGCAAAATGGTGTAGCGGAGAGAAGGAATCGAACTCTTTTAGACATGACTAGGTCGATGATGAGTTATTCTGAGTTGCCATTATTCCTTTGGGGTTATGCTTTGGAAACCGCTGCTTACATACTAAATCTAGTACCAAGCAAATCTGTTCCAAGGACACCACGAGAGATGTGGATTGGGCGGAAGCCTTCTTTGCAACATCTCCGGATATGGGGGTGTCCGGCACATGTGCTGAAAGGAAAGATGAGCAAATTGGATTCTAGATCGGAAGTATGTTACTTTGTGGGTTATCCAAAGGGTACTTATGGATGGTATTTTTATGATCCAAGGGAACAGAAAGTGTTTGTTAGTACAAATGCTGTTTTCTTAGAGAATGATTATATCATGAACCATAAACCTAAGGGAAGGATAGATCTTAGAGAGATAGAAGGAGAGCCCTCAGTCCAACCCGCAGTTAATGACGATATAAATCAAGAAAACACCACTTCTTCACCTATTTTCGCACCTGTACCTCGTCGTAGTGGGAGGATTATCAGCCAGCCTGATAGATACATGTTCTTAGGAGAAGTTTTTGAAGCTGTCTCCATAGAATCTGAATCTGATCCTACCACATACGAAGAGGCAATGGTTGATGTTGATTCAGCTCATTGGGTTAAAGCTATGAAGGCTGAATTGGAATCTATGGATTCCAATCAGGTCTGGGATCTTGTAGAGCTTCCAGCCAATATTAAACCCATTGGCTGCAAGTGGGTCTACAAGAGGAAAAGAGGATCTGATGGAAAGGTTGAGACCTTTAAGGCTAGGCTTGTAGCGAAAGGTTATACTCAGAGGGAGGGCATTGACTATGAGGAAACCTTCTCGCCGGTAGCCATGCTCAAGTCCATCAGAATACTCTTATCTATTGCTGCATGCCTAGATTTTGAAATCTGGCAGATGGACGTCAAGACTGCATTCTTGAATGGCAATCTTGAGGAGGACATCTATATGCAACAACCAGAAGGGTTCATAGCTGGTCGGAAAGGTAACTTGGTATGCAAGTTGCAAAAGTCCATTTATGGGCTTAAGCAGGCATCCAGAAGTTGGAACATCCGATTTGACCAAGCGGTCAAGTCGTTTGGTTTCATACAGAATCTGGATGAGCCTTGTGTATACAAGAAATGTGAAGGGAAAGTAGTGGCTTTTCTTGTGCTTTACGTTGACGACATTCTACTCATTGGAAATGATGTAGCGGCGCTATCAACGGTCAAGGTTTGGCTAGCTAGTACTTTCGATATGAAGGATCTAGGAGAGGCGAGCTATATTCTTGGAATAAAGCTCTTTCGGGATCGTAAGCGAAAGATAATGGGATTATCTCAAGCTGGTTATATCGATAAAGTGCTAACTAGGTTTTCAATGGATAATTCGAAGAAAGGTTTGTTACCTTTCAGGCATGGTTTAGCGTTCTCCAAGGACCAGTGTTCAAAGACACAAGAGGAGAGGAATCGCATGATAGGAGTTCCCTATGCTTCGGCAGTGGGAAGTCTCATGTATGCGATGTTATGCACTAGACCAGATATCTGCTTTGCCGTTGGCATGGTTAGCAGATATCAGTCGAATCCGGGTCCAGAGCACTGGACAGCCGTTAAGCACATTCTTAAGTACTTGAGAAGGACTAAAGATTACATGCTTATGTACGGTGGTAGTGAGTTAATTCCAGTAGGATACACTGACTCAGACTTTATGTCAGATAAAGATTCGAGAAAGTCGACGTCCGGTCATCTCTTTACCTTGGGAGGTGGTGCTGTCAGTTGGAGGAGCATTAAGCAGAAATGCATTGCAGACTCAACTACAGAAGCTGAGTATGTGGCTGCCTGTGAAGCCGCAAAGGAAGCTGTTTGGCTCAAGAAGTTCCTTATGGAACTCGAGGTGGTACCAGCGTCGCTGTCGCTTATTACGCTTTATTGTGATAATAGTGGGGCAGTGGCTCAGTCCAAGGAGCCAAGGAACCACGGAAAGGGAAAGCACGTAGAGCGGAAATATCATCTTATCCGAGATATTGTTCAACGTGGAGATGTGACTGTCACCAAGATTGCCACAGCTGACAATCTTGCTGATCCGTTTACAAAGGCATTGCCACAGAAGGTTTTTGATCGTCATCTAGATAGTCTAGGTCTCAGATGTAGTTCTGAATGGTTATGAGTGCAAGTGGGAGTTTGTTGGGTTTGTGTCCTCAAACCATTACTTTATGTATTAGACATTGATTTTTTAATATATGGATATCAGCTTTACATTTCATTATGTATGTTTCTTTCATGAGATGATTGTTTAATCCATAAGTATCATAGTAAGTATTTCGTGTGTGTATGAGATACATACAATGAGATACGAATTACTATTCTTTGATACTTAAAGCTTGTCACAGTGGATGATGAGACTGGATATCTCATCAGGTATACACTGTAGCATCATTAACTACCATTGGATGGAGTGATAAATCTCAATCACTAGAGTGTGACTCTTGGTTAATATGCTAGTGCTTATAGTGCATTGACGGACCTGAGCTTTCCTATTGACACTCAAAGCTGTCAATCAGTCGATAGGAACTCATAACTTGTATAAGGTACGTGTTCTCAATCTTGAGGCGATTATGAACATAGACTGTGGATATGACTGCTTTGACTTACCAATCAGTGAGGTCTACAGAAGATCAACACCTGGGTATCTTGGGTATGTCATGTTCATAGGGTTGTGAACATATATTGTCAAGATAGAATCTACCCTCTAATTCAGAGTGAGCATTCCCTTGAGAATGTCACCAAGTCGATTACTGAGTACTGCAGTCTTGTTGATAAGAGTTATCAACATGTTTGGTAATCATGAGAGGTGAATGGGACTCAAGGAATACAAGAAGTAATCATGATTCAGGTTGACAGTAACAGTTATCCGACTACCTGAATATGATTACGAATGCTAGAGGTAGAGGGACATTAGTACAACATACAAGTCTAGTTATCGCTTCGGATATGTTCTTTTGCGTTGGAGTTCAGTTATCGTTTTATAGTAGAGTAAACGTTAACTGACCAGTTAGTTAGTTTGCTGATCAAAGAGTTTGGTCATGGTAATTAACAAACTGGTCTGAGCCAACAATAAAGAGCCTAGGAGGTCCCACTCTTAGCTCCGCCAGGATGCTTGGAAAGATGCTTGAGGATGATGCCCAGACAGGTTCGATCGATCGAAGATATCTCGATCGATTGAAGTCTGCAGGTTCGATCGATCGAAGATGGTTCGATCGATCGAATGTTCGATCGATCGAAGGCACTTCGATCGCTCGAAATCTAGGTCGGTTCTGGGAATCTATAAATAGGGCAGCTGCGTTCTGGAAAAAGTTGTTCGTCGTTTTGAACGTCAGAAGCTGCAGAAACTGTTTTGGAGTCCCAAAACCTTCTCTATCCTCTCCATTAGGGTTCCCACCAACCCTAGTCTTTCTGGCAGGCATCCACAAGAGTCATAAGGGTGAAGATCATCTAGTGGAGGCTGCTGGAAGTTGAAGATCAGAATTGGGTTCAAGACACTAAGGTATAACTCGTGTCCCCTCTTGTGCGCATCTGTAGAATTGACGAGTAGTAGATCCGGGCATGCCAATAAAGTTTCATAACTTGATTTTTCCGCTGCGCGTTTAAACTTTCCATTTAAACCTGTTTTTCCAACAGGAAACTCTCCTAAAATCATGCAAATCTATTGTGATTAGATTAGGCTTCCTAATCCTATCAACTTACCATGTAAGGGTGGACTCTTGCATCTATAAAAGAGCCCACCTACCCTGTTTACAGGGATCCGAATTCCAATCCAATTATTATTCTCTAGATTACAAGCGTTCAACAGAGAACCCACCATTAATACGCATATACCCGGCCGGTATTATTGGTAGTGCCATCCACCTTTGTTGGCTCACCAGGCCCGCCGATGATCTGCTAGTGAGAGCGCACAGACGCAACCGTGGACGTAGGTCACCTCGTTAATGGGACAGAACCACATACAAATTGTTCTTGTCTCGTTTTCTCTCTCTAAACCTCTCTTACCTGTTTTAGGCATCATCATAGTTATCATAAACCAAGCAAATAAGTCAATAAACAACATTTCCTCATTCTAACTTAAATGTCGCATTCATTATTCCAAACTTATCTTATGAAATACTCCATTGTCATTAATGCCTTTAATTATCTTTGTGTTCCCTAGGTTCACCACTTGGCTACCCTCCATGGTATAGTCCACACATATATCCCATGTGTGACCGGACATACTACCAACACCCAGTCCGGTGCTAGTTTGGTTGGGGTATCAACCAAACCAGGTATACACAACGGACAGCTGGTCAATATGTCAAGACGTCTATACAAGATAAGCCGAGCATAAGGCTTAGGCCAGCTTGATCACACAGCCACTGGCAAAAAGTACACTCAACAAGTCTTAAGCCAGCTTGATCACGAAGCCACTGGCAAAAGAGTGCGAGCTACCAAAAACAATAACATAACAACGGGGAGTAGTGAACACTAAGGTCTTTTCCCAGTTTCTTACCATCTACGTTAATTCTCATAAGTACCCATTCATGAGGGTTTAATCACGTCGTTAACCACTTCGGGAATTTATCATTTATTCCATGGAATATCATTATTCAATTATTCACGATAAATCATTTGTTTTTTTTGCCAAAATTCTATTGAAGTCACTGGCGTAGTATTTTCATAATTTATTATTTAATACCACACATACTATTTAAAAACATTCCCAAACAGATCCTTACATTAAACAGTCCCAAAACCAATATGGACTAAAATTATTCCTCATAATAATTCCGCACAAAGAAACATCTCTAACAATATTCATAAACATAAATTTGAAATTCGGAGTTAACATTCACTGCTACTGTAATATAAATTTCTGCCTAAACAGTGCAGAATTGGGAAAAACGCTATTAGACAAAAGTTGTGCAGAATTGCGTTTCCTACAGGTTAGTGCAAGCAGAATCACGAAAACTCTAACGTATGATTTATTACGAATTTTCTACTCAAATATGATCCATGAAAACCCCAAATCCGAAAATTGAATAATTGCTCAAATGTATATTAAATGCTCATCTATAAATCTCAAATCACAACTTCAATCATTGTAAAAAAAAACCCTAAATCTCATAATCCATAACAATACTAATTTAATATTCTATACATTTAAATTTTCAATCAAACGAGATTGATAACAAGTTAACTCAGCAATTTAGGGCTATAATATTGATAATGATTTCGCAAAACAATATTTGGGGTTCTTCTTTTCTTCTCTTACTCTCTTCTTCTTTTTCTTCTTCTTTTTCTTCTCCTTCTTCTCTCTCTCTCTCTCTCTCTCTCTCTCTCTCTCTCTCTCTCACACACACACACACACACACACACACACACAAACGTCTGTTCTCTCTTCTTCTCTCTTTTCACCTCTTTCTTTTTTTTTATTTTTTATAGTTAATATGGGGGCTAGGGTTTTAATATAAGTATATATGTACTACACACATAGTATACTATATACATACACAACATATACAAATAACTCATATATACATATCAAATCCCGTTTTTTGGCTTAAGGCCTCACAAAAAGGCTTTATATGGGCCCAAAAATGCATTTTAAAGGGACAAATGATTAGCCCAATGGGTACCCAAGACCCCGGGCACTTAACTTAAATGTTAAAAGCACAATTCAACATGTTCACGGGCCTATAAGCACTACCTGAAACTAAACTCGTTATTCTACAAAAAAAATATAACTCGGTCATACAATAATCTATCGCACGATTTAATTAAAGCTTGAAATCTCATCTTATAATAATAGTGAAATATTAGAAAAAAAAACGGAGAAATATTACTGGTATTACTAACAATTTAAATTTGCTTACTAGCAATTAAATTTATGGGTTCTCCAAACTTAAAATTTCAAATGTGTGTTACTGAGGCACACCCAACTAATATTTACTAACGACAATTAATTGAATAGTTAGTCAAATCACTTAGAAATTTTAGGGTTGTTACAGTGACATTCTCAAGGGAATGCTTACTGTTTATCAGAGGGTAGATTCTATCTTGACAATATATATATGTTCACAATCCTATGAATATGACATACCCAAGATACCCAACTATTGATCTTGCAAGACCTCACTGATTGGTAAGTCAAAGTAGTCACATCCATAGTCTGTGTCCATAATTGTCTCAAGATTGAGAACACATACCTTATACAAGTTGTGAGTTCCTATCGACCGTTGACTGTTTTATATGTCAATAGCAATCTCATGGTCCCTCAATGCACTAAAAGCACTAGCATATTAACTAAGAGTCACAATCTAGTGATTGAAATTCATCACTCCATCCAATGGTAGTTAATAATGTTACAGTGTATACCTGATGAGATATCCAGTCTCATCATCCCCTATGGCAAGTTCTAAGTATCAAAGAATAGTAATTCATATCTCTCTTATATGTATCTCAGACATATATGAATTACCTACTATGATACTTATGGACTACCCCAATCATCTCATGATACATGCATAAAGAAATATGAATCTGATATCCATATATAAATGCCAAATGTCAAATACATAAAGATCGGGTTTGAGGGCATAATCCCAACAAGCTCCCACTTGGACTCAAAACTCAATACATCTAAGACCTAAACTATCTAGATGAAGATCAAAAACTTTCTGTGGCTAATCCTTTGTTAACGAATCTGCAAGATTGTCAGTTGTGGTAATCTTGGTAATCATCACATCTCCATGCTGGACTATATCTCGAATGGGATAATACTTCCTTTCTACGTGCTTTCCCTTTCCGTGGTTCCTTGGCTGCTTGGACTGAGCCACTTCCCCACTATTATCACAATATAGTATAATAGGTGACAATGATGTTGGTACCACCTCAAGTTCTATGAGGAACTTCTTAAGCCAAAAAGCTTCCTTTATGGATTCAGAAGGAGCCACATGCTCGACTTCTGTAGTTAAGTCTGTAATGCATTTCTGCTTAATGCTCCTCCAACTAATAGCACCACCTCCAAGGGTAAAGAGATGTCCGGATGTCGATTTCCTTGAATCTTTATCTAACATAAAGTCTGAGTCAGTGTATCCTACTAGAATCAACTCATCTTCGCCATATATAAGAATGTAATCTTTAGTCCTTCTCAAGTACTTAAGAATGTGCTTAACGGCTATCCACTGCTCTGGACCAAGATTCGACTGATGCTTGCTAACCCTGCCAACGGCAAAGCAGATACATGGTCTAGTGCATAGCATTGTATATATGAGTCTTCCCACTGCCGAGGCACAGGTAATTCCTACCATGCGATTCCTCTCCTCCCGTGTCTTAGGACACTGGTCCTTGGAGAATGATAGACCATGCCTCAAAGGTAATAAACCTTTCTTCAAATTATCTATGGAAAACCTAGGTAGTACCTTTTTGATATAACCAGCTTCAGATAATCCCATTATCTTTCGCTTACGCTTAAGATCTCGAAAGAGCTTTAACCCAAGGATATAGCTCGCCTCTTCTAGATCTTTCATATCGAAAGTACTAGCTAGCAAAACTTGGATCGATGATAATGCCCCGAATGTCATCAACATAAAGTACAAGAAAAGCTACTACCTTACCTTCACATTTCTTGTATACACAAGGTTCATCCAGATTCTGTATGAAACCAAACGACTTGACCGCTCGGTCAAATCAAATGTTCCAATTCCTGGATGCTTGCTTAAGCCCATAAATGGACTTTTGCACCTTACATACCAAGTTACCTTTCCTACCAGCTATGAACCCTTCTGGTTATTGCATATAGATGACATCCTCAAGATTGCCATTCAAGAATGTAGTCTTGACGTCTATCGGCCAGATCTCAAAATCGAGGCATGCAGTAATGGATAAGAGTATTATGATGGATTTAAGCATAGCTACTGGCGAGAAGGTTTCCTCATAGTCAATGTCCTCTCTTTGAGTATAACCTCTTGCCATAAGCCTTACCTTAAAGGTCTCAACCTTTCCATCAGATCCTCTTTTCTTCTTGTAAACCCACATGCAACCAATGCCAGAGGTCTACAAAATCCCAAATCTGATTGGAATCCATAGATTTCGATCCAGCCTTCATAGCTTTGACCAAATGGGTTGAATCAACATCAGCCATTGCCTCTTCGTACATGGCAGGATCAGATTCAGATTATATGGATATAGCTTCAAAAACTTCTCGTAAGAACATGTATCTGTTAGGTTGGCTGACTATCCTCCCACTATGAGGTACGGGGGCAGAAATGGGTAAACATATGGTATTCTCTTGTCTTATATCATTTTTAACTGTTGGAGGAATTTAGGGCTCTTCATCTACTTCTCTCAGATCTATCCTCCCATTAGGTTTATGGTTCATGTTATAATCATCCTCCAAGAAAATAACATTTATACTAACAAACACTTTCTGTTCTCTCGAATAATAAAAATACCATCCATAAGTACCCTTTCAATACCCTACAAAGTAACATACTTCCAATCGTGATTCCAATTTGCTCATCTTTCCTTTCAGCACATGTGCTGGACACCCCCATATCTGGAGATGTTGCAAAGAGAGCATGCGTCCAATCCACATCTCCCGTGTTGTCTTAGGAATAGATTTGCTTGGACCAAATTTAGTATGTACATAGCAGCTTCCAAAGCATACCCCCAAAGACATAATGGCAACTCTAAGTAACTCATCATTGACCTAGTCATGTCTAAAAGAGTCTGGTTCATTCTCTCTGCTACACCGTTCTCCTGAGGCGTACCAGATGTAGTCAATTGTGATAGAATCCCATTCTATATGAGGTGATCAATAAACTCATTAGAGAGGTACTTGCTACCTCAATCAGATCGAATGGCTTTGATATGTGTGCCTCATTGCTTCTCTACTTTAGCCTTAAAATCTTTGAACTTTTCAAAGGCTTCAAACTTATGCTGCATTAGGTACATATATCCATACCTAGAGTGGTTATCAGTAAAAGTAATGAAATACTCATAACCACCCTGAGCTCTAATATTTATTGGTCCACACACATCAGTATGAACTAATTCCAACAATGCATTCGTCCTATTGCCCTTTGCAGGAATGGGCCTTGACAAGCGGGTGTATTTGTAGAATATAACCGGGCTAAAAGAGAAAAATGCACTAGGAAAGTCTACAATTCCCCTGTTTATCTGTAATTTGAATTACAATGCCAGTTTTTGCACAAATTGATTAAACTATGATAAGTGGTATTGTTTTAGTGATTATTTGTGCAGATCACTGCTGCTGTGTACAGGATTGAAGAATATTGATAAAAGGAAGTGTTTGAGCCTGATGAAGAAAACTCAAAGCTGAAATAGAGGTTTTGAGCGATCGAGAGTTTTCGAGCGATTGACGTTTCGATCTATCGACTGTAGTTCAAGCGATTGAAGTTTCTGGAAGTTAGATCGATCGAGGATTTTCGATCGCTCGAACATGCCTTTTATCAGAATTTACGCGCACGCAGCAGAAATGGGATTTAACCCTAGTATTAGGTTATAGCTATATATATATATTCATTTCGTTTACGTCCCAAGGGGATGCCCCACTTGTTTTCATCAGTTTTCATAGGGAAGAGAGAGTTTTTCTTGTGGTTTCTTTTGTAGGTTTTTCAAGATTCAACGTTGTTAGATTGGATTGGTTGTAGTAATACAAGTTTTTCTCGTTCTAGGTTCTTTATTACTGTTCTATTTATATGCTGCATTGAGTTAATCACAGTTTAGTTCCTCAAGCTTTGAATATTGCATGTTAGATAGGTAAAAACCATTATTTTCATAGTTTTAATGAAAAACTTGCAACCAAACGTTACTTTAATGACTTTTTACGTTCAAAATAAATCTGATACTTCCCAGACCATGTCTGAGTAGTTCAGGGTTGGGAAATCACGATGAAATCGTGATTTCAGACCTCTACCATGCACTATATTTTTCTCTGTGTTCGATCGATCTAAGGTAGTTCGATCGATCGGACCAGAGACACAGTCGAGCGATCGAAGTTATTTCGATCGATCGAGAGATGAAGTGTTTCGATCGATCGAATGCGCGTCGATCGATCGAGGACTCTGATTCTTGAGGACATCTAATACAGTATTCCAAGACTTTCTGCTTTACTGATTCGTTATCAAACTGTCCCCATATGCTCAGTTTGTCAAAACAGTCTTTAAACATTAAGCCTTAAGGCATTTTCTTTCGATATATTTCGCAAACCACCCTCAATGCTAATACCATTGTAGGTGAGAGTCTTAACTATTGGATTAAACCACCTTTGTGTATTTCAAACTTAATTGTGATGATATAGTCCCGGTCATGAAAGGACTATTGATTCTATATCCTTAGAGAAGTACGGGATACTGTAGAAGTTGCCCTCCGTTGAGCTTAATTGCATTTGCATGGTAGATGGTTGAGTCATGGTGGATTCGCGTGATTCCAACACTTTCTTTTATTAAGAAAAACCGTTGTCAAATCTTGTTTAGTTAAATAGTTAATCAGTAGTTTATTTTTAATTTAGTTGCTTTTAAGTTAGTAGTTGTTAATTGTAGAACTTTGTGTTCTGCACTTCTCTTTGAATATTGAATTTTCTTTTCTTTTAGAGTCTAATCTAAGTTAGTTGATTCTTATCCTTCCCTGTGGGATCAACCTGGTCTTACCAGTTACTACTTGCACGTCCACCTATACTTGGGTGTTGCACAAGAGCGCACAAGATTTTTCGCCGTGTCAAGTTTTTGGCGCCGTTGCCAGGGAAGGCGACGATCGATTCCTTAGATTACCTCAGTCTCTCTTCATCTCTTTCTGTTTTTATTTTCTTTTCAATTCAGTTCTTTTGGTAAACACTCACCTTAGGGACTCTCCTAGTTCATGTCCAATAATTCTATTGAAGGAATTTTTGGAAATCCTTTCTACCAATCTGACTCTGATAGTTCTGTTAATCCGATAGCCACTCCAACTGAATCAATGGATGATCATCAGAATGAAAATGGTGACAATGTTGTGGTACCAATTGATGAGGCACTACGTCCTCTTTGCGATCTCATGCAACCAGAACACGCACCTACGCCCTCTTGCATTCAAATCCCACCGCATAATGGCGAATTTCAGTTTCGCAATGGGATGATCCAACTGCTTCCCACTTTTCATGGGATGGAAAGTGAGAAGGCGTACTTACATGTCACTGATTTCGAGGATGTTTGCAAAATATTCTCGCAGAATTGTCCTAGGGAGGTAACGCATCTAATGTTATTCCCCTTCACTTTGAAAGATAAAGCGAAGGTGTGGCTCCACTCCCTAAAACCTAATTCAATTTTCACCTGGCATGCGATGAGCACCGCGTTTCTAAAGAAATTCTATCCTACTCGCATGACCACAGATCTTCAGCGTCAAATCAATTCCTATAAACAAAAGAGCAATGAAACCTTCACACAAGCGTGGGAGTGTTTCAAAGATTTGCTTCTCTCGTGCCCACACCATGGGTTTGAGAAATGGCGAACTATCAGCTTCTTTTATCAAGGATTGAATGGTGAAACAAAGAAGTTGGTGGAAACGATGAGCTCTGGACCATTTCTGCGTAAAAACACTGAAGAGGCTGAAGCCCATTTCGAATGGTTAGCTGAATATGCTCATGAATGGTCAAATTCTGACAATGTCTCACGCTCACAGATATCCTGTGTAGAGGAGAAAAGCCTATACCAGCTAACCAGTGAAGATCACCTCATGACAAAATATTCAGAACTGGCAAAGAAAGTAGAGGAGTTAAGCATGAAAGGAGAGAGCTCTAGGCAAGTCATGCCTGAGGAACCGTGCGGCACATGCAATATGTTGGGACATACAACTCAATATTGTCCCAATGTGCCGTATTTTCAAGAGCAAGCCCCTATGGACATGAATGCCATGCAAGGTTTTCGAGGGGCGGGGAATTCCAACAATAACTTTCAAAGTAATAATAGATGGAATCACCCCGGTTTTGATTGGAGAAATAATGCTGGGACCCAAAATCAATATCAACAGCAGCCCTACAACAATAATTAATATCAAGGGCAAAACAATAGACCGTCCCATCAATACAATCAAAACAGAACCAATAACTACAACCAAGCTCAACCCTCCAATGCACCATAAACCAATACCTATGTGCCACCGCACAAGAAGGTACAAGAAGAAGAGCCACTTGCTAATGCCAATCTAACACAGCAACTCATACAGATGATGAGTAGAACGTCTGCCATGTTAGACAGGATAGATGCACGGCAAGAGGGTTCAGGGGGAACATTCCCTGCCCAACCACTTCCGAATCCCAAAGGACATAACAATGGTCCTAACAATCAAGAACATGCTAAAGCTGTGACTACATTGAGAAGTGGAAGAATCATAGATAAAAGCATGCCTCTATTTACACCCAAAGTGTACAAAGAGGAGGAAGTGGTGGACAATGAGCTTGAGCAACCATCTACTCGAGAGGAGGAGCCGTCTACTAAGGACGAACAAACAAAGGCAAACATTGAAGCTCCCAGAGTAGAAGAAGAAGTTGAGCGAAGGCCTAGAAAGGAGTCTGTTAAGGAAGAACCACCAAAATGCCCTTTTCCTGCACCTTATCCTCAACGGTTGAAGAAACCCAAGAATGAGACAAAGAATCAGGAGTTTCTGGAATTGTTTAAACAAGTTAAAATTAACCTTCCACTCCTAGATGCTATCAAGCAAGTGCCGGCCTATGCGAAGTATCTCAAAGATCTATGCACGGTCAAGAGGAGGCAAAGCGTGAAGAAACATGCTTATGTCGCATGCCAAGCAAGTGCGATCATTCAAAATGAGTTGCCTCCAAAACTCAAAGATCCCGGTACACCTACTGTCTCATGTAGAATTGGGAATCAAAGGATAGATATCGCACTCCTCGATTTAGGAGCAAGCGTGAACCTGCTGCCATATTCAGTCTATAAACAGCTAGGGTTGGGTGAACTCAAACCCACCCGAGTCGCTTTGCAATTGGCAGACAGATCTGTGAAGTACCCTAGAGGGGTGTTAGAGAACGTCCTTGTCCAAATAGACTCTTTTGTCTTTCCGGTTGATTTCGTGATATTGGACACCGAACCTGTGTCTAATCCTGGTGCACATATCCCGGTTATCTTTGGACGTCCATTCCTCAACACTATTGATGCCACGATCAAGGTTAGAAGTGGTATCATGACTATCGTATTCGGGAACATGACATTGAATGTCAAAATATTTTCTAATCCCCGACCTGAAGAATACGATGATGAGGAAGAAATTCATTATATAGACACGGTCATTGAAGATGAAGTTGATTTGGTCGACTACAAGGATCCTTTGGAAGTTGTGATGACTCAATTTGGTGATATCTATCAGCCTGCAGAGTCAACTCCATTGGATGCTGATCTGAACCAGACGTGTCTTATGATGGATACAATAGAGGAGGATAGAGCAGAATGCATGTGGGTAATGCCATATGAACAATTGCCTCCTAAAACTAAGTTGGCAATGCCTTCTAGTTTTCAGTTTCCGGAGTTAGAGTTAAAGGAGCTACCCAAAGAGCTAAAATACGCATTCCTAGGGACTGGAAAAACCTACCCTGTGATCATTTCATCTGCTTTAACTCATGAACAGGAAGGTAAGTTAGTGCAAATGCTAACCAAGCATAAGGATGCTATGGGATGGACGATTGCTGACCTCAAAGGCATAAGCCCATCTATATGCACGCATAAGATATATCTGGAGGAAGACGCTAAACCCTCAAGGAAAATGCAAAGGCGTCTGAATACCAACATGCAAGAAGTAGTTAAAAAGGAAGTGCTTAAACTACTTGATGTTGGGATGATTTATCCGATATCTGACAGTCCTTGGGTTAGTCCTACCCAAGTAGTTCCAAAGAAAGCAGGCATAACGGTCACCCCGAACAAAGATGGTGAATTAGTACCAACACGTGTCCCCACTGGATGGAGGATGTGTATTGACTACATGAAGTTAAATACTGTGACCCGAAAGGACCATTTTCCTTTGCCATTCATGGATCAAATGCTAGAACGTGTGGCGGGTCACAAGTATTACTGCTTTTTGGATGGATACAGTGGATATAATCAAATTGAAATTGCTCCTGAAGATCAGGAGAAAACCACATTCACTTGTCCATTTGGTACATTTGCCTACCGACGAATGCCGTTTGGCTTATGTAATGCACCAGCTACCTTTCAGCGGTGCATGCTAAGCATATTCAGTGACATGGTCGAAAACATCCTTGAAGTCTTCATGGATGATTTTTCAGTGTTTGGCCATAGCTTTGAAGATTGTCTCAGCAATCTCGAGCAGGTTTTAATGAGGTATGAGGACAAACACCTAGTTTTGAATTGGGAAAAATGTCACTTTATGGTGACCAAGGGAATAGTCCTCGGCCATATAATATCCGATAAAGGAATCCAAGTGGATAAGGCTAAAATCGACATAATCTCAAATCTACCTGTCCCCCGTACAGTAAGAGACATCCGTTCGTTCTTGGGGCATGTAGGATTTTATCGTCAGTTTATCCAGAACTTCAGTGCGATCTCTCGACCCCTTTGTCAACTTCTTGTCTAGGATGCACCATTTGAGTGGTCAGAGAGTTGCCAAAAGTCCTTCGAGGATCTAAAAAAGCTCCTCACCTCTGCACCTATAATACAGGCACCCGACTGGAGTTTGCCTTTCGAATTAATGTGCGATGCTAGTGATTACGCCATTGGCGCAGTCCTAGGCCAGAGAAAGGACAATAAGCCATATGTGATATACTATGCCAGCCGAACTTTGAATGAAGCTCAAATGAATTATACAACCACTGAAAAGGAGTTGCTGGTTGTAGTATTCGCCCTGGACAAGTTTAGGTCTTATCTGATAGGGTCACCAATCGTCTGTTTTATAGATCATTTGGCCCTTAAGTATCTGCTGTCAAAGAAAGACGCTAAAAAATGGCTTATTCACTGGATACTCTTACTCCAAGAGTTTGATCTAACAATCAAAGACAAGAAAGGAGTAGAGAATGTGGTTGCGGATCATTTGTCCCGGTTGACTTTTGTCGACAATACTGAATCCCAATCCATTAAGGATGAGTTCCCAGACGAACAGCTACTGGCAGTAAGTAGTCTGCCTTGGTATACTGATATTGTGAACTACCTTGTCACGGGTGAAACACCGACTCATTGGTCAAACCAAGACAGAAAATGGTTCCTCTCGTTCGCGCGTCATTTCTTCTTTGATGACCCATACCTTTTCAAGTACTGTGCTGATCAGGTTATCAGGCGCTGAGTCCCCAATGAGGATATAACCGTAATTCTAGCATCATGTCATGCTGAGGCATGCGGTGGCCACTTCGCGTCACAGAAGACCGCACAAAAAGTTCTACAAAGCGGTTTTTACTGGCCCACAGTTTTCAAAGATGCATATTCCTTTTGCAAGACATGCCAACGCTGTCAAAAGCTTGGAACTATTTCTAAAAGGAATTCTATGCCTTTAACCCCTATAATCACAATTGAGATATTTGATTGTTGGGGCATAGATTTTATGGGCCCATTTCCCAAGTCTAACAACTGTGAATACATACTCCTTGCTGTAGAGTATGTGTCAAAATGGGTAGAAGCGATACCAACGAGACGAAATGACCACAGAACGGTCATGTCCTTTCTCAGAGAGCATATCTTGTCTCGGTTTGGAACTCCGAAAGCTTTACTAAGTGACCAAGGCAAGCACTTCTGCAACAGGCCCTTGGAGTCACTCCTCAAGAAATACGGAGTCCACCACAAAATCGCTCTTGCCTATCATCCACAGTTAAACGGGCAAGCAGAATTGGCTAACCGAGAAATCAAGCATATTCTCGAAAAGATAGTTAGTTCCAACCGAAAAGACTGGGCATACAAGCTAACCGACGCTTTGTGGGCATACCGTACAGCTTATAAGATGAATCTCGGCATGTCCCCGTATAGACTGGTCTACGGGAAAGCCTGTCACCTCCCTGTTGAAATTGAACATAAAGCTTACTGGGCGACACGCTCATTGAACTTTGATATTCAAAAGGGGGGTCAGTTACGTAAGCTCCAACTTGCAGAACTAGAGGAAATACGACGAGATGCGTATGACTCTGCAAGGTTGCATAAGGAAAAGTTGAAGGCTCGCCACGATCGTACGATTTTTCGTAAATCATTTGAGCCGGGGTAGAAAGTTTTGCTGTATGACTCTCGCCTCCACCTTTTCCCAGGAAAGCTCCGTTCCCGTTGGACAGGCCCGTTCATTGTAAAAACTGTTTTTCCATACGGGGCAGTTGAGCTTGTCAATCCACAGAACGATGATTGTTTCAAGGTCAATGGCCAAAGATTGAAACCGTTCTTGGAGAACTTCCAAACTGAAGTTGAGCACATCCAGCTGGATGAGCCCAACTATTCTCCCACTTAAATTCTAAAGTGGAGTTCCATTTTGTTGTTGTATTTCTTTTCTTTCCCTGCATGTTAGTTTCCTCTCTTTTGTTCTTTTAAGTCTTTGTTCATTCTTTTTGCATTTGTGATTTGGTTCTAATCCATTATACCTTAAACCACTTTGTTGCAGGTGCAGAGATGCGAGGTGATGATGCTCATTCTATCGGTTCATGGGCTGATTCAGAATGTCGTTGTGGCACCTGGACTGAGGGTGAACTCACACCCTGCCCTTTGCTTCATCAAGATCCTGAAGCTCATTCTCTCATTGATGCTGATCAAGGGTACATTCCATACCCACCGGCCCTCCTTGACATCAATCCATATGAAAATATGGGATTTCAGGATGACGAGGATGTGGATGAGGAAGAATACCTGTACATGGGAAGAATGGTGGATGATGCACTCATGGCACAATGGGAAAATGATGATATGTGGGAGCCATGGGAAGATCATGACCTCCAGGATGTCGTCCCAGAACGCCACAATGCCGTCTTTGTTTTTGTTGATGACTTCCTTGTTCCTGAGTTGGTCCCATACCGCTATGTGCACTTGAGCTTTCTGCTATTCAGGCTCTAATGCCCCTTACCAGCTAGTGCATTTTGGGAATCCATGCCAATAGTGAGGTTGGAACTGAGTCACATCTCTTTGTTTTCTATTCCTTGTTTTTTCTTTTTTTTATTTTTTTTTATTTTCATGTTGAATCCGTGTTTCTTGTGTTCAATTATCCTAATTTTGTTTTGTTTGTCTTTTGTTTTTCTTTCTTTGTCCAGGATTGTCACTATGTTTCTAAACGGTATTCCGGTATTCCTTCCACATCAACTGGTTCATGGTTTTGGGCCCTACATAAGGCCCCCACACACTCCGCCGCGAGAGGACAGTCTGTTGCGCAATTACACTCCCTTATCCTTGTCTCCATCCGGATCACCTCTTGCATGGGCTTTCAATTCTTTAGAGACGCCAGACTTGCTTGATGATTGTGGACCACTGCGAAATGAGGAGCGGATCTGACGCTCTCCCTCGATAGTGTCCCGGGACGGATCCCAAGGAGCACACTTCAGGGAAAACTAGGACTTCCTCACGCGATCCTAGAGACAAAGAGTCGCCACCTAATTTTTATCGGGAATTAGGAAACCCAAGTTTGACTCGCCCAAAATTGAATAAGGTTACTCGCCCTTCATTACCAGAAACAAGGTTCGGGGGTCTTGGTACGAGAGGGGAAGGAGCCCAAGCAGGACTAAAGCACCCCCTCCTCGCCCTACCGAATGGTAGGCCTTGATTCAAATATCCTTGTTATTAATTCATAATAGATGTTGTTTCCTCAAACATACTAGATAGGTATATACATGGCAAAAAGAAACATCTAATGAAAATCATTTCAAGAGACTAAATCAAGTAGAAAGCGGATGCTCATGCAACACAAGGGAGAAGTATACTCACAGTGGCTAGTCCCGCCCGGGACCGATGCAAATAAAGTAAACATGTCATGATATGCAAAGGGAACGAGAAGACTTACATTGGTTGACTCAAGCGGAGTCGCGAAAGCAAAAAGAATGTAAACGTGCAATGCAATCATGCAACAATCCTAGATAAGATGTCTCTAACAAATAATCATATAAACGGAGACTTATCCTAAAGGAAATGTGTCGTTGAAATCAAAGTTGTAAACCTAGAAAAATTCTAAGAGAAAGGATAGAGATAGTACACGATACATGGGCACTAAGCCACATGTAGACGAGGCAAACCACAAATCGAAGTCCGGGTCCGAGGCACTTAATTCTCTGCACTAATACACCAAAGAATACCCAAGCATTGCAAAAATACAAGCAAACAAATGATATGCATGATAAACAAAGAAAACATGTCATCAATCAAATTTCCAGATTCAGCAACCTCTAATGAATCCTATCAAAAGTGGTTTTAAACATGAGCTGGGTAAAAACCCTTTTACAGAAAGTTAGATACATGTCTTAGGGAACTTCTCCAAAAAGTGGGACCTCAATATCAATTTTATTGTTTGAGAAATAAATGTTTTGGGAATAGTGGATCAGGACTGTCCACTGTTCTTGTAAAAATCATAATTAAATCTACAAAAATCATATGAAGCTCTATTTGGTGTCAAAAGAAAGCTATTTCATTGTAGTATATGATAAAAATAAACCCATGGACATTCTGTAATCACAAGGTTTCTGAAAAAGTGTTTTAAACAGACTCTATTATTCTGGAAATTTGGTATCATTTGACAAATGAATGCAAAACATAATAGAAGTATAATAGAAGTTCATGAATCATGTTAACCAAGTTGATTTAAGCTTTTGATCTCTCATCCATTTATCCTAGGTGATTTCTAAACCAAGTTTTATTCATCAATTGTTGTTGAGTGATCAAGGTATGACCATTTTGTATACATAATCATATTTGTAATTAAACTTAGAAAATTCCAGAATAGTTGTATCAACTTTAAACGCTTAGAAAACGATCCTAACTCGATCGTATGCTCACGATTTTACATCGGCATATAGATATATGAGTTAGGAATCATCCCCAAAAAGCGGAACGTCGATAACTATTATAGATTTTCTGAAATTCAAGCACAAAGAGACGATGTTCAAATCTGTCAACCGATTTCTCAACAATTTCTAAAAATAGTATATGAATCCTAAAAGCTCTCAAAACGGACCGGATGAAAGCTAATTCATCAAAGTTTACCCAGAAAATTTGAAATCCATCAAACTATGGGTTTTGATGGACCAAATCTAATGGACAAAACCAATCTGCTTTGCTGAATTTTTATCTAGTTCATTTTAAAGTGTGAGGAAAACATTTTAGTGATAGTTGAAGCTTATTAGAGAGATCAAACTCATAGATCAACTTAATTATCATGATTCCCAATCAATTTAGCCCTCAAGTTCTATGAAGAACTTTTAGATCAAGGATCAAAGGGACTTATAAATATCATGTTGGAGATGAAATTCAATAGGAATTCTAGGTAATAGGAATAATCAAGAGATAGGTATGAACATAGAAATCATCCTTCTCATAGATCATATTTCCAAACCATCATGGAATTCAAAATAGATATATGTATATATATATAATCATGTATGCATGAATCTAAACTAAAATTGAAGAATGAAACCAAAATTGAAAATCAAAGTGAAAAACAATCTCTAATTGTAAATTATCAATAAAAATCAAAGAGATTTGGATCTAACTATGTGAGTGTGTGAAGAACATGAGAGGAAGAAGATGAGTGTTCTAATAAGTAGAAATAGAACTAAGTTAGATCCAAATCTTATAGATCTATATATACAAAGTAGGAATTAGAGATGAACTATAGTGTTTACCTCTTGGAGGATTCTCAATTACAAGACCAAAATTGATTTGAAGATCTTCTTCTTCAAGTGTTATTCAAGTGTTCTTCAAGCACTCATCCATGGAAGTTGAGGGAGGCAATTGATGTTCAAATTGTGGTCTAATTAGCCTAAGTTAATCTAAATTCAATTCATAATTTTCTCTCTCTAGAATTCACCTAAATTGAAAGTATATTCAAAGTATACTTATCTCTCTTGTATGTGCTTCTATGTGTGTTTGTATCTCCAAGTATATTCAAGTGTATCTCTTCCAAGTGTCTAGTGTGTTAAGATGTGTGTGTGTGTGTGTGTGTGTGTGTGTGTGTGTGTGTGTGTGTGTGTGTGTGTCAAGATGTGATCTCATATGAGATGTATGAGATCTTATATAGAGTTTTGAAGACTTAGCTCTTAAGTTTCAGGGTTAAAACAGGATTTTTAGAGCTTAAAAGAGGGTTAAAATGGCCATTTCGGAGCTTAAACGCAATTTCCAGGCAATTTCCTCGCAGTGGGAAGCTTCTAGAAGGGTCTGGAACTCAAAAAGCTCCGTGGAGGACACAAATGGAAGTGGCGGTTATGGTGGGACCCGCCACCCCCATACCCAAAACCGCCACTTACTATTTGGGTCCCTCTGGTCACCCACAAGCTCTGTTTCAAATTTCATGCGCACTGCTTTTCCAGATTTTTGTAAAAATGCTTTTTGGTGTCCGAAATCGTCCGTTTACGTACCGTTGGAAAGCTGTCAGGTTGAATTTCAATATAAAAATATTTCCAGAGGTTTTATAATGAGAATTGAAGTCCAATTGAAGTTCGGAAGTCCTCCGGAACTTTCGTCGTCTTTTTGAAATCAAATGACGTCTTTTCCAAAATTGCTTTCAAATGTGCGTCGATTTCGAACTTTTCTTTAAAATTGAATCTCTGGATACCTAGAATACTGCGTTTAGAACACTTAATGTTCATATAACCCTGAGAGAATATGAATTCTGAGAGATGATTTTGACAAAACCGGGATTTATCCATGGAAAAGGGCTTTTCTGAGCTTGAAGTCACTTTCCGAAGTCCGATCTTCTGATTGTGTGGAATCCAGTACCTTCCACGGGGTACTTTTCATCATCGAATCCTCCAAGACGTTGTCCACCCTAAATCCTATCAGTGTGGTCAAAATTGGGTGTCTACAGTTTGCCCCTCTTTGGCAGAGCTTGTTGTGAACAACGTGAACTGCAAGTGAGTGCCAAAGCCTTGAAGGCACCCAAATAACCATACTGAGAGGTTTTAGGAAAAACAAAAAAATTCGCAAAATCAAGAAATTCAAAATCAGAGAAAATCAAGAAATTACGAATGCAAGAATGCAATGCAATGCTGGGTAGAGGCGGCTAAGTTGAAGCTGATGCTGGTCGTGCTCCGCTGGAGCTGCCTACGTATCCTTTCCAGGAATCAGACCAGGGCGTAGTTCAAGCGCGCGGGAAAACGGAAAACAAACAACAACAATGCGGATGAAATGCTCCTATCCTAGGATGCTGGTGCAGTATGAAAACGTGAATGTGCAAGTGCTGGAGGAATCATCCTCAAGGGTTCCCTGGATGCAAAATCTAATGCAAGGGATGCAACGACTCTCTCTCATAGTCGAATATGCTAAAGGTATCTTGGATGATTCTCGAGGTTTTTTTGTCAAAGTTATTCTTCTGATCTTAAGGCTCGTAGGCGTCATCTGTATCCTGGACGACTCTTGAAATAGCGAAGTATCTTGGATGAATTCTGAGTCATGTCAAACAACTGGACGATTGCTGGTGTAGAGTCCTTCTGCTGGGGACGATTGCTGATGTAGAGTCCTTTTGCTGGGGACGATTGCTGGTGTAGAGTCCTTTTGCTGGGGACGATTGCTGGTGTAGAGTCCTTCTGCTGGGGACGATTGCTGCTGTAGAGTCCTTCTGCTGGGGACGATTGCTGGTGTAGAGTCCTTCTTCTGTGGACGATTGCTGGTGTAGAGTCCTTCTGCTGGGGACGATTGCTGATGTAGAGTCCTTCTGCTGGGGACGATTGCTGGTGTAGAGTCCTTCTTCTGTGGACGATTGCTGATGTAGAGTCCTTCTGCTGGGGACGATTGCTGGTGTAGAGTCCTTCTTCTGTGGACGATTGCTGATGTAGAGTCCTTTTGCTGGGGACGATTGCTGATGTAGAGTCCTTCTGCTGGGGACGATTGCTGATGTAGAGTCCTTTTGCTGGGGACGATTGCTGGTGTAGAGTCCTTCTTCTGTGGACGATTGCTGGTGTAGAGTCCTTTTGCTGGGGACGATTGCTGATGTAGAGTCCTTCTGCTGGGGACGATTGCTGATGTAGAGTCCTTTT
Organism: Hydrangea macrophylla; assembly: GCA_033977485.1. Lineage (NCBI taxonomy): Eukaryota > Viridiplantae > Streptophyta > Magnoliopsida > Cornales > Hydrangeaceae > Hydrangea > Hydrangea macrophylla. The sequence goes on along the minus strand of CM066990.1, from coordinate 801,225 downwards.
GCTGGGGACGATTGCTGATGTAGAGTCCTTTTGCTGGGGACAAATCTTCTGAAACAGGTCTCTCTGCCGGAGACAAATCTTCTGCTCTTCTGAAACAGGTCCTTCTTCTAGACAAATCTTCTGTAACAGGTCTGGAAACAAGTCTTCTGAAACAGGTCTCTCTGCCGGAGACAAATCTTCTGCTCTTCTGAAACAGGTCCTTCTTCTAGACAAATCTTCTGTAACAGGTCTGGAAACAAGTCTTCTGAAACAGGTCTCTCTGCCGGAGACAAATCTTCTGTTCTTCTGAAACAGGCCCTTTTTCCGAGGACAAATCTTCTGTGGCAGGTCTAGAAACAAATCTTCTGAAACAGGTCTCTCTGCCGGAGACAAATCCTCTGTTCTTCTGAAACAGGCCCTTCTTCTGGGGACAAATCTTCTGTGGCAGGTCTAGAAACAAATCTTCTGAAACAGGTCTCTCTGCCGGAGACAAATCCTCTGTTCTTCTGAAACAGGCCCTTCTTCTGGGGACAAATCTTCTGTGGCAGGTCTAGAAACAAATCTTCTGAAACAGGTCTCTCTGCCGGAGACAAATCCTCTGTTCTTCTGAAACAGGCCCTTCTTCTGAGGACAAATCTTCTGTTCTGATGCACGGATTCTGAGAGATACACAAATTCTGAGAGATGACCCTTCTTCTGAGAGCAACCCACGGATACACGATTCTGATTTTGAGAGAAACCCTACATTCTGGAGGCAACCCTGATATGCGATGCTGAGAAATACATGATTCTGAGAGAAACCCTACATTCTGGAGGCAACCCTGGATACACGATTCTGATTCTGAGAGAAACCCTACATTCTGAGAGCAACCCACGGATACACGATTCTTGGCATAAACCTTGTATTCTGGAGGCGACCCACGATTCTGATTCTGAGAGAAACCCTACATTCTGGAGGCAACCCACGATTCTGAGAGAAACCCTACATTCTGGAGGCAACCCTGGATACATGATGCTTGGCATAAACCTTGTATTCTGGAGGCGATTTTGATGCTCAAATTCTGAGAGATACCCTTTATCTGGAGGCAACCCGTGGATACATGATGCTTGCGAGAAACTTAATTCTGAAAGTTCTCTACTGGGGAGATCCTATGATTCTGAGAGATGCACGAATTCTGTATACCTTGACAATATCTGGAAATTCTCTGCTTGAGGAGATATCTGAGGTTTCTGGGACGCGAGCACATATTCTGGAGGCCCTGCTGATTCTTTCTGAGACTCATATTGGTGCTTCGACCAACGCAATCATTCTTGCAACACGTCAGGCTTACTCTAACCCTTTCTGAACATCTCGCATTCTGACCCATCTTCTGAAAGTCCTTTCTGGATGTAATTCTCAAGCGACAGTAGACTCAAATGTCCATTTTCTAAGACAACTCATAATCAATCCCAAAACGACGGGAGTTTGCCGTTTCTCGGCCACTTTCAGGCTGCGGTGCCTTTGATTCTTCTGATCTTTCTGACCATATCTTTCTTCTCTTTGCAGTGGGATGGCATGTGCCAGACTTACATAGACCGTGATGCGGCCCTGGTAAATTTCTTGACCTTTTCTTCTTATCTCATTGCTTTTTCAAACCCCTATACTGATTCTTTTCTTCCACAGGTGGCTCAAGTTAGGCAGCTTCAATCACAGTTGGAGCGGATGAATGCAGGCCCTTCTGGTGGGGCTGGTGGGTCTAGGCGAAGGCGCCAAATTGAAGATGATGATAGCTCTACGGCCTCAGATATGCCTGCTTGGTACCCACGGGCTACTCGTCGTCGCTGATGATGATCATATGCACCCATGACTATCTTTCTGTTTTTCTTGCTTTCTGTGCTGAGACTGATGTTGATGTATTCTGTCTGAGACTTGATGGGCTTGTACTCTTGACTTTGCTTGATGCTGCTTTATGCTATCCTTCTGTTTCGCTTTGCATCCCTTGTCACGAGACTGCTTTGATTGACACTTTGCACACTGACACACAGGACTCGATTTTTACAGGGAAAGGAAATTTCTGACGATTCCTCTTTCTCGACAATGTCTTTTGACTTGGATATTTGAATTTTCTAAGGATTTGCATGTTTTGAAAATGAGATTTTATCTTGTAGCAGGATATTGTGTTGGCTTTGCATGTAATCTTGAAGCTTTTGAAAATTTTCCACATAATGTTTCAGTCTTGACATTAGATTCACATCTTTAGATTGCTAAAAAAAACTTTTCAACTTAATATCAAGAATTACCAGATTTTTCACTTAGGTGCTTTAATTCTGATAGCCAAGTGATCCAGAGAGGACAGGTAGCGAGGTATGGGCAAACGACAGTTTGCCCCTAGTTGATAGAGATAAATGGAAGTTTGGGCAAACGCAGTTTGCCCCTAGTGTGGCAGTGATATCTTGAGGCTTTGGGCAAACTTGAAAGTTTGCCTCTAGTTTGCAAGGTTCAGGGATCGAGAGCCAGGAAAGCTCGCCTACTTATCCCCAAGTGGGAATCAGATCCAAAGTAGTTCGGCCAGGTCTTGAAAGAAAGTATGGTTGAGGGTTTCAGGAGCAGTGACCGAACCGAGTAGGTTGCCTACATATCCCCAAGTGGGAATCAGGTCAAGTGTAGTTCCTCGAATGCTGGAGGTTTTGAAAGAACAGGTTTTGAAAGAAAAAGGCTTTTAAGCATAGTATCTCTTGAGACGGTCAATGTTGATTGGCTGATTGAACTCAACTCCATCTAGATCCATCAGGTATGCCGCTCCTCCAGAGAGAAGCTTCTTGATGACGTATGGGCCAACCCAATTTGGCTTGAATTTCCCTCTAGGATCGAAAACGGGTGCTTTTAAGGCTTTAAGCACAAGGTCGCCTTCCTCAAGTTTTCTTGGACGGACCTTCTTGTTGAATGCTCGAGCTATTCTTCTCTGATACACATGCACATGATCAATTGCGGCCAACCTTTTCTCATCAAGTAACATTAGCTCCTCATATCTATCTCTTAGCCAATCAAATTCTGGAATCTCGGATTCTGCCACAACTCTCAAAGATGGTAGTTCTATTTCAACTGGGAGTACTACTTCCATTCCGTAAGCCAATGAATAAGGAGTGGCTCCTGTAGATGTTCGGATAGATGTTCTGTATCCCCACAGTGCATACGGTAACTTCTCATGCCAATCTCGGTATGTATCAGTCATCTTTCTTAGGATCGTCTTCAAATTCTTATTAGCTGCTTCAACTGCCCCATTTGTTTGTGGCCTATACGGCGCTGACATGTGGTGCATGATCTTGTATTCTTCTAGTAGATCCAAAACCTCTTTCTGGAAGTGACTGCCATGATCGGATATCAACTCATGAGGGACCCCGTATCGGCAGATTATATTTCTTCTGATAAATCTGGCCACATCTTTAGCCTTCAATGTCGCATAAGACTCTGCTTCCACCCATTTTGTGAAATAATCAATTGCTACCAGGATGTATTGATGCCCATTAGACGCCTTCGGGGTTACTTCTCCAATAACATCTATTCCCCAAACTGAGAATGGCCAAGGGGTAGTCATGTTGTATAGCAGTGACGGCGGCACATGCTTCATATTGGCATGGATCTGACATTTGTGACATTTTCTGACATATTCATAGCAGTCCTTGTCCATAGTAGTCCAATAATATCCTTGTCGGATGATCTTCTTAGCTAACATGTGTCCACTCATATGAGGACCACACACCCCTTCGTGAATTTGCTCCATCATCTTTCTCGCACTGTTTCCATACAGACATGTCAAGTTGAATCCATTGTGAGATCTCTTCAATAGATTTCTGCCACAAATCATGAATTGAGCCGAGAATCTTCTTATGGCTCTCTTGTCTTTCTCGGAGGCGCCTTCCGGATATTCCCCATTTTCAATGAAGTTCCACACGTCGGTGTACCACGGAAGTTCTTCTGCTGCTTCTATTTCCCCAATCATCTCATAAGACGGCTTTTCCCTTTGTTCAATCATCAAAGGAGTTAGCTTTATCCCCACAGGAATCTCAATCATTGACGCTAAAGTAGCCAAAGAGTCTGCTAGCTGATTTTCTTCTCGAGGCAGGTAGAAGAACGTGATATGCAAGAAACGAGTTCGTAAAGAATCAAGATACTCATGATAGGGTTTTAACTTCTCTTCCTTGACTTTCCAATCTCCTCGAACTTGGGATATGATCAAATTGGAATCCCCGAATACATCAAGTTTCCTTACCTCCAAAGTCAATGCGGCTTCTAGCCCCAAGATACAAGCTTCATACTCAGCAGTGTTGTTGGTGGAAGTGTACTTCAGCTTAATAGAGAACGGGGTATGTGCTCCTTCAGGGGATACAAGGATGATTCCTACTCCATATCCTTTTTGGTTTGCAGCTCCATCAAAGTACATTTTCCACACATCTTCTTTTAATTCCATCAATCCTTCGTCAGGGAACATGAACTCTCCTTCGTTTTCCAGATTTATCGGATGTTCTGCTAAATGTTCTGCGACAGCCCTTCCTTTAACAGATTTACTCGTAGCATGTATCAAGTCAAACTCAGATAGCATCAATGTCCATCGAGAGATTCTTCCGGTCAATGCTGGTTTTTCAAATAGGTACTTCAAAGGATCCATTCGGGAGATTAAAACAACAGGGAAGGCCAACATATAATGCCTCAGACGACGAGTGGCCCAAACCAAAGCCCAACATGTCTTTTCTAACGGAGAATACTTCAATTCGTATCCAGTCATCCTTTTACTTAAGTAGTAAATGGCTTTCTCTGTACGCCCTTCATCTCCTTCTTGGGCTAACATGCATCCCATAGCATTCTCTGACACGGATAAGTACAACAGCAAAGGCTTCCCTGACTTCGGGGGTGAAAGAACCGGTGGGTTTGATAAATAAGCCTTGATCTTGTCAAAAGCTTCTTGACATTGATTGTCCCATTCGAATTTCTTCCCTTTTCTCAACAAGCTGAAAAGCGGATCGCAAGTAGCAGTGAGCTTAGATATGAAGCGACTGATGAATTGGATTCTTCCCAGAAATCCTCTTACTTCCTTTTCATTTGTCGGAGGCGGCATATCCATAATAGCCTTGATCTTTGTGGGGTCAACCTCAATTCCTCTCTGTGTGATGAGAAATCCTAGCAGCTTTCCGGTGGTAACTCCAAAAGTACATTTCTGTGGATTCAATCTCATTCTGTATTTCCTTAATCTTTCAAAGAACTTGGCGAGTGCTGTTAAATGCCCACTTCTTTCTTTGGACTTAACAATCATATCATCCACATAAACTTCTACCTCTTTATGGATCATGTCATGTAACAAAGTAGTAGCAGCTCTTTGATAGGTTGCGCCAGCATTCTTTAACCCAAATGGCATCACTCGGTAGCAATACGTCCCCCAGTGAGTTGTGAATGTAGTCTTTTCTCTGTCTTCGGGTGCCATTAAAATCTGATTGTACCCTGAGAAACCATCCATGAATGATAACAACTCATGCCCCGCGGTGCTATCTACCAGAACATCTATGTGTGGAAGCGGAAAATCATCCTTAGGACTAGCCTTGTTTAGATCTCTGAAGTCAACACATACACGGATCCTTCCATCCTTCTTTGGCACAGGAACTATATTGGCTATCCATTCCGGATATTGGGTTACCATCAGGAATCCAGCTTTCAATTATTTCTCAACTTCTTCTTTGATCTTCAAAGTCCATTCGGGTCTCATGCGTCTCAACTTTTGCTTAACAGGTTTTGAATTTGGAAAGAGAGGGATGTGGTGTTGGACAATCTCTGGATCGATGCCTGGCATATCTTGGTAGGACCAAGCGAAAACATCTTTAAATTCTTTTAATAAGTTGATTAGTTCATTGCTTTCTTGTGAAGTGAGCGTGGTGCCAATATGAACATTTTGTGGATTATCTTCATTATCCAAGTTTATTAGCAAAGTTTCTTCAATAATCTTGCATGCAGATTCATTTTCATTTTCAATTAATCTTTGCAAATCCTCAGAAATTTCAAAATCAAGATCATCAGACACAGAAGAGTAAGCAAAATCCTCGTTCATTTCATTAACATTTTTGGGTACATCAAAAGCAAAAGCAGACTCAACATCATGGCTCATATTGGCCTTTACAGACTTCCGGGGAAATGGGGGAGGGGATTTGTTGACTTCCGATTCTATCACCCAATTGTTCAGAGCTCCCTCTATTGGCTTGATTTCTTTCACATTTCCCAGTGCTTCTTCGGCATCCATCAGCATGTTCAGCTCTTCATCCATTAGCATGTTCAAATCATCACTTGTCATCAGCTCAGCCCAGTCCTTCCTTTCTTTCTTGATAGGCGGAGTATACAAGAACGGATCCTCATAGTCGGAGAACTCATGTTTGAAGAAAATCTCAAATCCAGGCTTAATGTTCTTGGTAGCCGGATCATACCATGGTTCAGGGAACCCACAGAAGGGAAAGTCATCGCCTTCTTTCACGAAGTATCCATTCAGGATTCTTGGCCCAGAAACAACCATCGGCCCTTTTCCTTTTGTCATCTTCTTCTTATCTTCTTCAGTCAATTGATACCCAAGCCCAGATTTATCTTTCTGTTCGTGGAAGTTCGGTGGTTCAGTTATTCCTTGTTGACGACGACCTAGTCCCATTCCAGGAAAATAGTTCATCTTCCGCACCATATGAGCCACTTTAGGATTGGCATACTGGTCAAAGTACAATGGCATGACTTCAGGGATCCAATTCTGTCCCACTTCTTCTTGTAGATCTTTGGCAACCGGGTTTCCCTTCTCGAACATCTTTCTATATTCGCGTCCGGTGATGAACGGCTTCTTTTTCTTGATTGGAGTGATTTCTTCGCCCCAGACAGATGCATCAGGAAGTTTCTTCTCATAGCTGAGTCGATCCCAAACGGATTTCTTTTTCTTAGCTCCTTCATTTATCATTCCCACAAAGTTGAATCCTCCTAATTCATTTTCTTCTTCCGGTGTTTGGACTTCTAGCACAGGACCATGGCTTGTCCCTTCTTCTTTGATCCAGCTATCCCCAAAGATTGTTACCACATCCTCTTTCCAGATGAACTTGACTTTCTGGTGGAGAGTGGAGGCGACTGCATCATTCACATGTAACCACGGACGTCCCAATAGCAGATTAAAGCTAGCCGGAATATCAATCACTTGGAAATCAGCTTCTTTGTTTAATGGCCCGACTTCAATTTTCAACTTAATCATTCCCACAATGGCCCTTTTGGTGTTATCATAGGCCCTCACAGTTTGTGTTGATGGCAAGAGTTCTGAAATTGACAACCCCATTCTGAGAGCTATTTGGAGAGGACATACATTCAAGGCTGACCCATTATCTACCAAGCAGACCGGTACTCTATTCCCCAGGCAATGTACAGTGATGTAGAGAGCTCTGTTGTGGTGTGCCCCTTCCGGCGGTAAATCTTCATCTGTGAATGTGATTACAGGCTTACAAGGCTTTGAAGAGATCATGTTTACTAGATCTTCGGGAGTAGTATTGACAGAAACATCCAAACGATTGAGAGTATCGAGCATGGCCTGCCTGTGTTTGTGAGAGGTCATAAGTAATCCCCATACTGAGATCCAAGCTTGTGTTTTCTTCAATTGCTTTAGGATTTCATCTTCTTCTTCGCTCACGGCTCCTTTACCAGCCTCTTTTGCTTTGACGACTTCTTTCTCATTCCATGTTTCTTTTCCACGATTTTCTAACTCATGAGGCTTGAAATGACGTCCGGAACGGGTCAAGTGGTTTGCTTCATTGGTGATCCAGATAGACTCAAGTTCTTTGGCTAACTTTTCGGTGCCAACAGTGATTTTCCAAACAGAATCATCGGGGATTATGGTATTATTAACGGAATCATCCTCATCATCATACCACCGATCTTCTTCTTCTTCCATCATTGCAATAAGATCGTCATCTTTGATTTCAAGGTTCTCGACAGGCTTTAGCAATTCTTCTATCGGCTCAGTGCTTTGTTTCTCGGTGACTGCTTCTATGGGCTTTTCTTCCTCATACCAGATCGAGTCGTCGGTGATGGCATTGGGATCCCACCATTCAATTGTAAGATTTCCGTTGGCTATTTCTTCTTCAAAAGCCAGTGCTTCTTCGACCCATTCTTCCTCTTCCATATTCCTCAAGATGCAAATTGCAGCGTCTTCCGGAAGTTGAACATCCATAGCTGGTTGATTCGAGGATGTGATGTAGATCTTTGGGTTATAAATCTGAGATCCTTCTTCTACAAAGTTAACATTTGGCATGTTCCCCTTATGATTAGGGAGAGGATTCTTCTGAACATTTGGCTGAGAGGGAGGAGGGGAGATGACCCCTTTTTCAATCAAGTCTTCAATTTCATGGCGAAGTCTCCAGCATCTATCTGTGCTATGTCCACGGCCTTGATGAAAGTCACAAAAGAACTCTGTTTTGAAACCCGGTGGAAGTGGATTTGGCTCTGGTTTAGGTTCCAATTTCTGCAAGTACCCTTTTTCTATCATTCTTTCAAGTGCGGTGCTTAGTGGCATCCCCAAGTCGGAAAATTCTCTTTTCTCTCTCGACTGTTTCTGATTTTGACTTCCTCTTGCATTAGCCATACTTCGACGCTCTTTCTGAAAAGGCTGAGGAGATAGTGTGTTGACGTCAGCAGACTGATGATAGACTGGTCTTTCTGTCTTTCTGTATCGATTGCTCGTGCTTTCTTTCTTGATCTTTCCATCTCTAATGGCATCTTCTATCAAAGTTCCCACATCAAACAGCTGTTCGAAACTCACAATGGACTAAAATTCTAGCCTTTCCAAGTATTCGGGCTGTAGATTCTTGATGATCATTCGGACCTGATCTTTTTCCGCTGGCCTGCTAGTCATTTGAGCAGCTTTAGCTCTCCAACGAGTAAGGAAACCTGCGAAGGATTCCCTGTACTCTTGTCGGGTGGTTTCTAGATCTCTTGCAGTTACATCAAACAACTGGTTATATGAATATTGAGCCACGAAAGCTTTGGCCAATGCCTCCCAATCTCTGGTTATGGCTGGTTCCAACGTCAAGTACCATGAAAGTGCTGCTCCACTCAAAACTCTTGGAAACAATAGAGCGAAGAGGTCAGATCCAATGCCCATGGGCTGCAAAGTTCCTACATAAAGCCTCAGATAGCTCTTTGGATTTCCGGTTCCATTGAAAAATTCAATATGCGGCATCTTAAACTTCTCTGGGAGTTTGGCTTTTGGAGCGTCACACAACCCTTCAACATCGAACAAATACTCATCCACCCCTTTGCTCTTTCTGATCACACTCTCTAGTTTGTCGATCTTGGCCAACTTGTCCTGAATTTCCTGATCTAGCTGAACCTTTGGTTGAACTGTCTCCCCAAAATCTTCTTCTTCATGATGCTCTGGAGGTGGTGGTGGTGGATTAGTTAGCTGCTCAATCATTCTCATCATAGTGGCAAGTTGTTCTCGATTCTGCTCCCTGCTCTGATCCAAGGCAGCTTGCATTGCGGCCAATCTGGCTTCCATATCCGCTTCGTATGTCATATCTTCAACCCTAGTCGACTCGGCTGTTCCTTCTTCTAACCCTGATCTGATCAAACGGCTGTTCGGAGCTCTGACCCAGAAAGGAGTACAACTTTTCGGTCCTATCTTTTCTTATCTGGTTTATTTAGGGATTTTCAAATAATCAGGTATCTTTATTGCAAAAGAATTTTTCAAAGAATGATATAAGAAGGTGGATTTACAAAGATGGAAATCATAAATGGAAAATCATTTCCTTTTTCAAAAACATTTTTCTTAAAATCAAAAGAAATCTTTTCAAGCTTTCAAAATTCTGAGGAAAACAAAACTTTTCTTTTTTTAAAAGTATATTAGAGGCGTCGCACTTGTGAGTCGTATATGCAATGCTCGTGTAGTGCATGCAAATGCAGATGAAATGCAATCTAATCTAAATGCAATGCACCTTAATCTAGCTTAGACCTAGCACATCAGCACATAAGCACATAAGATTCCTTGAGTATGCTAATCACCCTACTAATCCAATCATTATCCAAGGATTTTGAGTTTTGAAATTCTTGATGGTTCAGGTTTGAAAATTGAAATTTTTCATGAAAATCTTTGAAAGAGATGGGGAGATTTGTAATTTTCAAAAGAATTTTTGAACCATCAATGCTTGTGTTGAGAAATCATGATTCTTAAAAATTGAGGTGGGAATTTTGAAATTCTAAGATCTGAGAGGAAGATTTTGAAATTGAATCATCATGATTTCTTGAAGACCAAAGTAAATTTTTTTTTTTTTTTTTTTTTTTTTTTTTTTTTTTTTTTTGAAATTCTCTAAAATATAGGAGAATTTGAAATTGAATCATCAAAGTAGGAATTTTGGATTTCTCTAAAAATCTAGGAGAATTTGAAAGTGAATTTCAAAGCGAGTTTTCAAAAGGGCTATTCCCGGAATTTTCAAAAGACTTGGGATTTTCAAAGAAGTGCTTATAATTTCAAAAATTTTCAAAATTGTCCTCAAATAATGATTGGATGTTCGGATAAAGACCATACTATCCTAGAGGAATCCACCATACAAGGTTTGATGATGCCTTCGCATACACGTCCTCATCATCCACATAATCCCTTACGGGCAAGCGCAAGTAATTCATCACATTGTCCTAATCAAAGATGATAATCAAGATCCTAATTGAAGGGTTCTATAGAAACTATATGCAAAGGCCGGGTTTTAGTCTCATAAAGGGTCCATTAGCAAGCTCAGCGGTGTGGTTGACCGCCTCCCCGAGGGCGTGCCGTTCACACATAGGCTCTATATACCGCACGCGGTACAAGGCTAACGGTGACTACATGCTACCAAAACTCTTGACAAATAGAGGAAAGAGGACCCTCTATCTTCAAGGCAATGATCTCAAGCAGTCGCGGTGAAAGAACAATGCAAGTGCAAATGCAGGCAGAAACAACATGATTATTGAATTAATAACAAGGATATTCATTGGTTCAAGTCAAACCCTCGAAGAACAAGAAACCATCGGTTTCATGTTCAAATCCCCAGCAGAGTCGCCAGATTGTGGACCACTGCGAAATGAGGAGCGGATCTGACGCTCTCCCTCGATAGTGTCCCGGGACGGATCCCAAGGAGCACACTTCAGGGAAAACTAGGACTTCCTCACGCGATCCTAGAGACAAAGAGTCGCCACCTAATTTTTATCGGGAATTAGGAAACCCAAGTTTGACTCGCCCAAAATTGAATAAGGTTACTCGCCCTTCATTACCAGAAACAAGGTTCGGGGGTCTTGGTACGAGAGGGGAAGGAGCCCAAGCAGGACTAAAGCACCCCCTCCTCGCCCTACCGAATGGTAGGCCTTGATTCAAATATCCTTGTTATTAATTCATAATAGATGTTGTTTCCTCAAACATACTAGATAGGTATATACATGGCAAAAAGAAACATCTAATGAAAATCATTTCAAGAGACTAAATCAAGTAGAAAGCGGATGCTCATGCAACACAAGGGAGAAGTATACTCACAGTGGCTAGTCCCGCCCGGGACCGATGCAAATAAAGTAAACATGTCATGATATGCAAAGGGAACGAGAAGACTTACATTGGTTGACTCAAGCGGAGTCGCGAAAGCAAAAAGAATGTAAACGTGCAATGCAATCATGCAACAATCCTAGATAAGATGTCTCTAACAAATAATCATATAAACGGAGACTTATCCTAAAGGAAATGTGTCGTTGAAATCAAAGTTGTAAACCTAGAAAAATTCTAAGAGAAAGGATAGAGATAGTACACGATACATGGGCACTAAGCCACATGTAGACGAGGCAAACCACAAATCGAAGTCCGGGTCCGAGGCACTTAATTCTCTGCACTAATACACCAAAGAATACCCAAGCATTGCAAAAATACAAGCAAACAAATGATATGCATGATAAACAAAGAAAACATGTCATCAATCAAATTTCCAGATTCAGCAACCTCTAATGAATCCTATCAAAAGTGGTTTTAAACATGAGCTGGGTAAAAACCCTTTTACAGAAAGTTAGATACATGTCTTAGGGAACTTCTCCAAAAAGTGGGACCTCAATATCAATTTTATTGTTTGAGAAATAAATGTTTTGGGAATAGTGGATCAGGACTGTCCACTGTTCTTGTAAAAATCATAATTAAATCTACAAAAATCATATGAAGCTCTATTTGGTGTCAAAAGAAAGCTATTTCATTGTAGTATATGATAAAAATAAACCCATGGACATTCTGTAATCACAAGGTTTCTGAAAAAGTGTTTTAAACAGACTCTATTATTCTGGAAATTTGGTATCATTTGACAAATGAATGCAAAACATAATAGAAGTATAATAGAAGTTCATGAATCATGTTAACCAAGTTGATTTAAGCTTTTGATCTCTCATCCATTTATCCTAGGTGATTTCTAAACCAAGTTTTATTCATCAATTGTTGTTGAGTGATCAAGGTATGACCATTTTGTATACATAATCATATTTGTAATTAAACTTAGAAAATTCCAGAATAGTTGTATCAACTTTAAACGCTTAGAAAACGATCCTAACTCGATCGTATGCTCACGATTTTACATCGGCATATAGATATATGAGTTAGGAATCATCCCCAAAAAGCGGAACGTCGATAACTATTATAGATTTTCTGAAATTCAAGCACAAAGAGACGATGTTCAAATCTGTCAACCGATTTCTCAACAATTTCTAAAAATAGTATATGAATCCTAAAAGCTCTCAAAACGGACCGGATGAAAGCTAATTCATCAAAGTTTACCCAGAAAATTTGAAATCCATCAAACTATGGGTTTTGATGGACCAAATCTAATGGACAAAACCAATCTGCTTTGCTGAATTTTTATCTAGTTCATTTTAAAGTGTGAGGAAAACATTTTAGTGATAGTTGAAGCTTATTAGAGAGATCAAACTCATAGATCAACTTAATTATCATGATTCCCAATCAATTTAGCCCTCAAGTTCTATGAAGAACTTTTAGATCAAGGATCAAAGGGACTTATAAATATCATGTTGGAGATGAAATTCAATAGGAATTCTAGGTAATAGGAATAATCAAGAGATAGGTATGAACATAGAAATCATCCTTCTCATAGATCATATTTCCAAACCATCATGGAATTCAAAATAGATATATGTATATATATATAATCATGTATGCATGAATCTAAACTAAAATTGAAGAATGAAACCAAAATTGAAAATCAAAGTGAAAAACAATCTCTAATTGTAAATTATCAATAAAAATCAAAGAGATTTGGATCTAACTATGTGAGTGTGTGAAGAACATGAGAGGAAGAAGATGAGTGTTCTAATAAGTAGAAATAGAACTAAGTTAGATCCAAATCTTATAGATCTATATATACAAAGTAGGAATTAGAGATGAACTATAGTGTTTACCTCTTGGAGGATTCTCAATTACAAGACCAAAATTGATTTGAAGATCTTCTTCTTCAAGTGTTATTCAAGTGTTCTTCAAGCACTCATCCATGGAAGTTGAGGGAGGCAATTGATGTTCAAATTGTGGTCTAATTAGCCTAAGTTAATCTAAATTCAATTCATAATTTTCTCTCTCTAGAATTCACCTAAATTGAAAGTATATTCAAAGTATACTTATCTCTCTTGTATGTGCTTCTATGTGTGTTTGTATCTCCAAGTATATTCAAGTGTATCTCTTCCAAGTGTCTAGTGTGTTAAGATGTGTGTGTGTGTGTGTGTGTGTGTGTGTGTGTGTGTGTGTGTGTGTGTGTGTGTGTGTGTCAAGATGTGATCTCATATGAGATGTATGAGATCTTATATAGAGTTTTGAAGACTTAGCTCTTAAGTTTCAGGGTTAAAACAGGATTTTTAGAGCTTAAAAGAGGGTTAAAATGGCCATTTCGGAGCTTAAACGCAATTTCCAGGCAATTTCCTCGCAGTGGGAAGCTTCTAGAAGGGTCTGGAACTCAAAAAGCTCCGTGGAGGACACAAATGGAAGTGGCGGTTATGGTGGGACCCGCCACCCCCATACCCAAAACCGCCACTTACTATTTGGGTCCCTCTGGTCACCCACAAGCTCTGTTTCAAATTTCATGCGCACTGCTTTTCCAGATTTTTGTAAAAATGCTTTTTGGTGTCCGAAATCGTTCGTTTACGTACCGTTGGAAAGCTGTCAGGTTGAATTTCAATATAAAAATATTTCCAGAGGTTTTATAATGAGAATTGAAGTCCAATTGAAGTCCGGAAGTCCTCCGGAACTTTCGTCGTCTTTTTGAAATCAAATGACGTCTTTTCCAAAATTGCTTTCAAATGTGCGTCGATTTCGAACTTTTCTTTAAAATTGAATCTCTGGATACCTAGAATACTGCGTTTAGAACACTTAATGTTCATATAACCCTGAGAGAATATGAATTCTGAGAGATGATTTTGACAAAACCGGGATTTATCCATGGAAAAGGGCTTTTCTGAGCTTGAAGTCACTTTCCGAAGTCCGATCTTCTGATTGTGTGGAATCCAGTACCTTCCACGGGGTACTTTTCATCATCGAATCCTCCAAGACGTTGTCCACCCTAAATCCTATCAGTGTGGTCAAAATTGGGTGTCTACAATGATGTCCTTGCTGCTTTTCGATTGTTCTGGGAAAGGGAATCATCGAGTTTGGACTCTACTTTTGAAAATTCGGCGGGTTATGAAGGGATTGTGGAAGAGGAAATCTTTATACTCGAAGATTAGTGCTGCATTTCAGTTGTTTCCGTTCATTTCATCTTTCGTTTATCAACTGGAGTGTAATCCTTGACAGAATTTTATTGGTTTTAGTTTTATTTTTGGTTTTCTTTAGTTAAATAAGGTCTTAAACACCATTGGGGGTAATAATGTTGCAATTTGGATGCTATTATAAAGTTTTACTTCTATATAAATTGCACTTTCCTAACATGAGGATGAGTTTTTTGGCTTACATGTCCTGTACTGCGCTGTTTTATAAATTTACTGTATGTCCAGAATAATGTTGGCTAGTTGGGGGTACATTATGTCTAAATTCTGTGAAGTTTTGGAAAATCTAGGTTCGATCGATCGAAAGTTCTCAATCGATCGAACGTATCACTTTCTTGAGCGCTTGAAATATCTCAATCGATCGAATGTTCGATCGATCTAACTTATATCGATCGATCAAGAGTTGTATTTAAATGAGGCGTCCATCGTACACTTCATCAGTCTCTTCACCTTCCTCACTCTCTCAAGTGATCGCCGACAGCAAGGTTTTGGGGCGATTCTCATCACTCCCAACTATCCATCCCATTGTTGAAAGCTGCGGGTCCCACTTCTCACCCCCCTACATCATCATCTTCATCACCCTCACCCCCTTTGCACACATCTCCAGAGGTAAGGTTTCAAGCACCCCCTCTTTCAATTTTTATTTCGAATCATAATAGGGGTGCCCCCTATTGGTCGTTGGACCATTCTCTTGTACTCTTGTCTTTGTTTTCTTTGTTGTGTTTTATTTTCCGTTCGTCTTCTCGTTGCTGCCGCATCTCTGTTCTCGATCGATCGGGAACATTCGAGTGATCGACAAATCGCATTGTTCGATCGATCTAGAGTTTTCGAGCGATCGACGATTTGTTGTGTTCGATCGATCGATAAAAGTTCGATCGCTCGAACTAGGGCAGTGGCAATTTCTTTCTTTCTTTTCATATTCCTGTTTTTAACTATCTTTTTCTTTTCTTTTCCATTTCAGGGTGTTCACAATGAACCCTGTTACAGGGTATCACAGGGAGAAGCCCCTTGACCTTGCCATTCCTGACCCGGTCCAACATCATGGCTTCCGGAGCACTCCTGACCGTCAGTGGTTTACACGTTACTTCCAGTCCAGGAAGGTCATGATAGAGCGACCACTCGAGATAGCTTGGCTCGCGACTCCCTGGTATCTCGCGCGCATCCGAGCCATGCCACAATGGTACGATTTGCTCTCTCAGGCGAAGAGAGTGAATCTCTCGTGGATTCGTGCAGCCTGCGCGACGATGATTAGAGATCCCGATGCCGCATTCACACTGCAATCATTCTTTCGCGGCCGGGAGATCGTGTTCAGTCCTGCTACTGTCTCAGCTGCTCTTGGAGTCCCGGAGGTACCCGACTGTGTATGACCGCACCGTGCTGGCACGCCAGTGCTCTCACCCACTGCTGTTATCCGAGAGCTTACCGGGGGTGCATTACCGAGCTGGGATGGTACAGCCCTTATTGCTGATGTTTATTTGACAGATAATTATCATATGCTCCACCTTGCGTTGAGCAACTGTCTATTAGTCACCTCCTACCGGGAGAAGATTGCTGCCTGGTATGCTCATGTTTTATTTGCCATTAGGACGGGGTTGCCAGTCTATTTTCCTCGCCTATATATTGACTTCATGAGGCACCCCACTCGCTACATCGCTGCTAAAAAGCACCTGAAGGGTGCTTGGGCCATTCATAGGGTGATTGAGCAGGCTGGTCTCCTTCCCTTACTTGACGATGCGACTTCTCAGGCTCGCAGTCGATTTGGCGAGACAGCTTCTCGCCGCTCAGATGCTCAGAGGAGGAAAAGAAAGGGCAAGGGGAAAGCGAAAGTTGGAGAGAAGAGGAAGAGAGCCGATGGCACCGATACAGAGGGTGCAGCTTCAGGGACGCCGACAGAGGCTGAGGAGCTTGATTCTGACGATGAGGTTGATCCTCTAGTGGAGATTGCACAGTTTGAGCTGAGACAGCGATCTCAGGCTCAAACTCAGGCCCAGGGAGAGTCTTCGTCCTCCGTGCCTCTCCCGACGGTTCATGAGCTATTATTGGAGGAGAGGGAGGCTCGGATCAGACTCGAGGGCCTGGTAGCCCACATGACGACATTACTTGAGGCTATCTTGGTTCAGTTGGGGGTTGATCAGTCCTTACATACACCTCCATCTCACGCCACTCCTGCTACTGCTCCGGTTACCACAGACCCACCCACCACTACGGCCCCTACTGCATATCCTACGGCTGATCCGTCCACTTCTGAGACCCTACCACCACATACTGATCCTGTTCCACCACCGTCCTCTGTCGCACCACCTTCTGCGAAGCCCCCACTACCGCCACCTTCAGTCATCACTGCGAGTGACCCGACGACAGCTAGTACTGTTGTTGAGGGTGGAGTTGCAGATACCTCCGATGCACAGATCGAGATATTATCAGATGTTGCGGAGGATGTGTAGGTCGTGACTGTGTGAGTGTTTGGAGTGTTTTGATGTATTTTCTTTCTATTTGTCTATCTCTCTGCTCTCATTATGTACATGCTGTTTTTTTTTTTTGGATTATGTGGGATTGTCGGTGGTTATGTTTCGCCTGTTGGCTGTTTTGAGATTGTAAGACATTTATTATCACTGCCATGTCATTTTCAGTACTTACTTTTACAGTGATCCCTTTGTATTATTTATAGATCATACGCTTATTGTACCATTGTATATCTTTCGTTTGATCTTGGTTGCTTGGAGATTGTTGATGTCTTTACAGATTGTTACGCTTGCAGTCATTGCGTTGCTTTAACAGGTGATATCTTTTAATTTATTATTGAAAATCAACTTCTGAGGTCATCGCGATTTTCAGTTGGGGGTGGGATGTAAATAGATTATCACCTGCGCATGTTTACGTTAGTAGCAATCTGTTTTACTTTATTGTACATTGAACGATCATGTTATTATGAACTTCATCAGTGGAATACTTTTAAATATTCTCTTCTACTTAACCACTATCAAGTGATGATACATTCATGTTAATCTCTTCTTTTTATGAATTACATTCATGCGTTTTTCTAGTGACACTAAGACAAATGCATATGTTGACCAGTCTTGTATCCAACACCTATTTGCACGCGTTAATAGCTATGCTGAAAATTTAAATAAGAGTTAATACGACTGTTATGCCTTGAGGAATAAATAGTGGAAACTAACAACCCTTAGTGAGTTTTTGAACCCAATCTTCAATTCTGAGGGACTTATCACAATAAATTCGAATTGTTTTTCTTGAATATATTTTAAATTCGTTGAATAGTCTCAAAATTCTTCATTTAGGCTATTTCTTAGAGGAGAACGTTCAGGATTTGCCAATTAAACTCAATGAACACTGAAGTGCTAAAACCAAGAAGTCAAGAAAAATGATTTAAGCCATCGTTATTCATTCCTTACCTTTTTCACATACCTGTATCAACATCCAAGAATGTCTTAACCCCACACTGATTAAATATTGCCAATATGAAAGCCCAAAACCCTTCAATTGATACTTTAACCTCTATAAACTCAATTGCACATCGAATGTGATCAAAATTATTGAAATATGTGACAAGAAGGGAGTAGTGTGGGAAGGAGGTTATAAAAAGATTTTTTGCAAGGAGATGTTGAATAAAAATAAAATAAAAAATAAAAAAAAAAGAGAAAAGGAAGGAAGGAGGAGTAAAAAGAAATAAAAGTATATGAGAAGAGAGGATGGTTGGAATAAAGAAGAAATAAACTAGTCATTATCACAAGCTAAGGATGTGCAATTCTCGCCTCTCTTATCTTCACTCCACTGAATAAAAGCCGAAAAGTCCAAGTCTTAATGATTTCTAACAACTTGGTTCGAACATGAACGTGTGTTTTGAGTATCCACGATATTTCGCTCCTCTAGTAAGTAGTATTCCTTTCATGAGACTATATTACTCTAAATGTTCGTCCTTTATTGAGTTCGGTGTGAAACACTAGTAGCCAGAACATCACTCTTATTAAAGTTTCACACAATGAGCGATCATTATTAAACAAGTTTCTGTGAGATGTTCATTTTTGAGTGCAGACCCATGTGAGAATTGAGTTGAAACTACAAATTCCAAGAGCATGATAGTCTAAACAATTCTTAATAAAGTGGATGCATAGTTGTTGACTTCACACACACACGGATACATGAATGTAATGCATATGTAGATTTGTCTTGGTCATATGAGGAACATGTGGATTTCTTCATGGTCTGTATGAGGTTGATATATTATGTGGAGCTAAATTGATAGTCGAATGGGAAAGAATGTTTAAAAGTTTTCTATATCTTTTTGAGTTTAAAATCTAGAATTTTGTGGGTAGATTCACTGCAAACCTTCACGAGACAACACTCGTCCACTAGGGGAACCTAGGGGTTTAACGGCTTGTTGCAATTGCTAAATGCAACCGCGATTCCTGCGAAAGGGAGTTAGGTAGTGTTTCTTTCTTAATTAGATTAGTTTGCATTAGTTTATTTTTGTTTCTTCTAGTCGTTGTAATAATAGTTAGCTTGTTTTAGTTTCGCTTTATTGCTAGGGACTAGCAACTCGCTAGTTGGGGGTTGTGACAAGCGGGTGTATTTGTAGAATATAACCACGCTAAAAGAGAAAAATGCACTAGGAAAGTCTACAATTCTTCTGTTTATCTGTAATTTGAATTACAATGCCAGTTTTTGCACAAATTGATTAAACTATGATAAGTGGTATTGTTTTAGTGATTATTTGTGCAGATCACTGCTGCTGTGTACAGGATTGAAGAATATTGATAAAAGGAAGTGTTTGAGCCTGATGAAGAAAACTCAAAGCTGAAATAGAGGTTTCGAGCGATCTAGAGTTTTCGAGCGATTGACGTTTCGATCGATCGACTGTAGTTCAAGCGATTGAAGTTTCTGGAAGTTAGATCGATCGAGGATTTTCGATCGCTCGAACATGCCTTTTATCAGAATTTACGCGCACGCAGCAGAAATGGGATTTAACCCTAGTATTAGGTTGTAGCTATATATATATTCATTTCGTTTACATCCCAAGGGGACGCCCCACTTGTTTTCATCAGTTTTCATAGGGAAGAGAGAGTTTTTCTTGTGGTTTCTTTTGTAGGTTTTTCAAGATTCAACGTTGTTAGATTGGATTGGTTGTAGTAATACAAGTTTTTCTCGTTCCAGGTTCTTTATTACTGTTCTATTTATATGCTGCATTGAGTTAATCACAGTTTAGTTCCTCAAGCTTTGAATATTGCATGTTAGATAGGTAAAAACCATTATTTTCATAGTTTTAATGAAAAGCTTGCAACCAAACGTTACTTTAATGACTTTTTATGTTCAAAATAAATCTGATACTTCCCAGACCATGTCTGAGTAGTTCGGGGTTGGGAAATCGCGATGAAATTGTGATTTCAGACCTCTGCCATGCACTATATTTTTCTCTGTGTTCGATCGATCTAAGGTAGTTCGATTGATCGGACCAGAGACACAGTAGAGCGATCGAAGTTATTTCGATCGATCGAGAGATGAAGTGTTTCGATCGATCGAATGCGCGTCGATCGATCGAGGACTCTGATTCTTGAGGACATCTAATACAGTATTCCAAGACTTTCTGCTTTACTGATTCGTTATCAAACTGTCCCCATATGCTCAGTTTGTCAAAACAGTCTTTAAACGTTAAGCCTTAAGGCATTTTCTTTCGATATATTTTGCAAACCACCCTCAATGTTAATACCATTGTAGGTGAGAGTCTTAACTATTGGATTAAACGACCTTTGTGTATTTTAAACTTAATTGTGATGATATAGTCCCGGTCATGAAAGGACTATTGATTCTATATCCTTAGAGAAGTACGGGATACTGTAGAAGTTGCCCTCCGTTGAGCTTAAATGCATTTGCATGGTAGATGGTTGAGTCATGGTGGATTCGCGTGATCCCAACACTTTCTTTTATTAAGAAAAACCGTTTTCAAATCTTGTTTAGTTAAATAGTTAATCAGTAGTTTATTTAATTTAGTTGCTTTTAAGTTAGTAGTTGTTAATTGTAGAACTTTGTGTTCTGCACTTCTCTTTGAATATTGAATTTTCTTTTCTTTTAGAGTCTAATCTAAGTTAGTTGATTCTTATCCTTCCCTGTGGGATCGACCTGGTCTTACCAGTTACTACTTGCACGTCCACCTACACTTGGGTGTTGCACAAGAGCGCACAAGATTTTTCGCCGTGTCAGGCCTTTTGGTCATTTTACCATCTAAACATGATTCACAAACTTCCATTAGTTCAAGAACCAAATCGCCAAAGATCCCTTCTTTGACTAGTCTGCCAATTCTGTTTAGATTGATAATACCTAGACTCATGTGCCAAAGCCTTGTTAGATTAATAGAAGGTTCGTTTCTTTTAGATGGTACAGTTACCACTGAGAAGTTCCATGCTACTCCCTCTGTCCCATTTTGTGAGTCCTATATTCCATTTTGGGATGTCCCAATATTAGTGTCCACCTTCCTAAATTGGTGTACAATTTTTACTGACTTTCCAAAACTATCCCTCCTTGAAATTTACACCAAGACAAAATTAAAAAAGTTGTTGTAATGATTATGGGCAATTGTGGAAAGTAGGTGTAGATTCTTTTTGTCCCCTTTATAAGTTGAGTTCCCAAAGATGGACTCACAAAATGGGATGGAGGGAGTAGAATCTTTAGAAACATTTGGAGTAATCACATACAAACCATTTGACTTAGTACCAGAACACACAAAAGAACCACTTCTTTTGATCATAACTTCAGTTCTAAAAGGGAAAGAATAATTTTTATTTGAATGTTCTGAAACTGAAATAAAATTACGTCTCATTAAAGGAACGTAAAATAAATCAGATAAAATCAAGTCTTATTGTTTGGAAATTCTAAAACTACTACTCCTATAACAACCATAGAAACAGTTGTGCTAGAACCTAGAGTAAGCACGATCTCCCTCATCACTATACCTCCTGGTTGATCTGAACCCTTGCAACGAATTACAGATATGGTTAGTAGCACCAGAATCAATGCACCAAGTATTTGAAGTATCCGTTATAAAAGTTACTTTAATCACATATGATTCGATCATACCTTGAATTCTTATAGCCAAGAATTCCAAACAATTCCTCTTCCAGTGGCCTTTTTCCTTGCATTGGAAACACTTTCATTTGCCTTGACCATCCGACTTCCCCTTACCTTTGCCCTTTCCTTCAGATTTTGCAATCTTTCGGACTGGTCCAACAATTAGACCACTAGTGCCAGCTTTCTTCTTTCCTTTCTTTCCTTTTGGTATAGATCGGAAAGATGAAGAGCCTTTCTTAATGTTCAAAATGTTGCCCCCAGGTTTAATCACTCCTTCTGCTGATTGAAGAGAGCTCATCAATTCGCTCACTGAAAAATTCATTTGATTCATATTGTAATTAAGTCTAAATTGAGCGAATGATTGAGGCAGCGAGTTGAGGATCATATAAACTTAGGTCTATATATCAATGTTGGCACCCGGAGTTTCCAGTTCATTTAAATAACCAATCATTTTTAAAACATATCCTCTGAATGGAGTTCCTTCCAACATTTTCACACTCATGATCTTTTGCATGGCTATTTGCTTTGCAGGGCAGCCACGCTCTCCAAAAATTTCTTTTAGGGAGGTCATGATAGCACTAGCGGAATCATTTAATTGGAATTAGTGTTGCAATACACCATCCATAAGGGCCAATATGTAGCAACGAGCCATCCCATTTGACTTCTTCCATTTGTTGAACTCGCATCTGGCAGTTGCCGTAGCATTTGCTGTGGGTTTGGCAGGGCATGGGGTAGTGGGGGCATATATATGATCCTGTATAGTTAAAATGATATCAAGATTACGTTTCCATTTAGTGTAGTTGTTTCCAGTTAGTTTGTTCTGTGTGAGTATGGTGGCAAGAGGACTGAATGTCAATCCTGACATTATAAATTCTGAAAAAGAATAACATACATTTTAATTTCATTATCAAAATTAGACAATACGAAATAAAAGAATCCTTTAAAACTCTTATTTTATAACAAAGTTGTCAGAATATCGAAACGAAAGAATAAAGCCTCCGTGTGGTGGCCGTCACTTGATCTTTCGATTAATCATGACTTGTCTGCTATGCAACTCTTTCAAAATAGGTCATGACTCCCGAACCAATTTGATCTCTAACTTTTTGAATAATGCCCGGTGTGGGATCCCCTATTCATAGCTTAGCTAGTGAGCACCATTAACTAGTTTCCAATCACAACCGCCTCAAGTAGTGCCTCCGTGTGGTGGTCACCCTCTAACACGTCTGATTGATCCTATCCGTAGGAAGTTCATATCTAGTAACTAATGAGTACTGTACCCTCCATATGGAATGATCACCTCTGGTGAGGTGACACAGAATGCACTACTCATCTTACAGTGAACCGTTAATGGAAGATCGTGGGAGTTATAATAATAAGTCCCTCTCCCACTAGATTTATTAATTAAGGATTTAGCTTTTGGAAAAAAATTATTTCTTCACATTACCCATAAACATCCAATGTTTACTAATGTGATGAAAATGGTTTTTGAATTTTATTTTAGAAAACTCATTTTTGCATGCATGTAGTAACAATATTTAAAACCCAATGACAAACAAGCATATAAAAACGAAAAACTAAAATTAAAATAAAAGCGTTCAACAATGCCTCTATCTCCCATGGCTCTATCTCCATAGATCCATCCTCTTAGTTTGGTCTCCTCCGGCTCCATCTTCATGAACTTCAGTTCGCTACTCCATCTTCATGGATTTCCTATTCTATTACAAAAATCCTATGCTTCTTTCGAAGTTTAAAATTTTTCTAGAAAAGGAAATAACAATTAATAAATAAATAGGCTAGGGAACCGTAGTGACTTTCCTTTTCTCAGGAATGAAGTCGCAATGCCCTTTACACATGCCTTAAAACCAAACCAAAATTAATTAATCACCAATCACAAACATTAAATACAAAACTTAAAACTTGATTTTGGTGCCATGGGAGACAGTGGACTTGTCTTTGTTGCAAAACGTTAGTTGCACAAACAACTACGCATATATAATGGAATATATGACTATTGGAACCACTAATTGATTTGCATATTCCATAAGTTATTTATGGAAGAGTTAGAACATAAAAACAACATCTCTGGTTCTCTGTCACCTTCGATCAATTGAAGCAACTTCAATCGGTCGAACGTTCAATTGATTGAACCAAGTTTAATCGATTGAACTTAAGATTTCACAGATTGATTTAAAATTTGTTAGAATGTTATAAAAAAATTAAAATAAATAATTTTTCAAAACTTTTAAACTGTGAAAAACACCTAGACAGTGAAATAGTTTCGATCGATCGAACAAAGATCGACCAAAACAAAGTACGATCGATCGAAACTAGTTCGATCGCTTGAACCCAGTATTCTTTCGAGCGATCGAAACACTTTCAATCGATCGAACATAGACGGTTTTGATCAATTGAAAACTGCCATGCATCCAATACAATCATAGATTTGTTTTCTGCTACAAAAATACTATAGAAACAAATCTGTGATGAGGTAATTTAAAAAATAGTCCTAAAACTATCACTCAAATCAAAACTAGTGTTCCAAAAAACACATCTATAGATCAAAATAAGCGTGGCTTTGATACCAATTGATGGGTTTAGGTTTCAAAAAACTTTAAATCATTCACAACAGAAAAATAAGTTTCAAAAAACTTATTGGTATGCCCGTATCTACTACTTATCAATTCTATAGATGCGTACAAGAGAGGGATAAGAATTATACCTTGTGGTCTTGAACCCATTTCTGAATTCTTTAGCTTCTAGCAGCCTCTTCTAGATGATCTTTACCCTTATGTCTCCTATGAATGCTCCCAGAATAGCTAGGGTTAGTGGGAACCCAAATAGAGAGGATATAGAAGGTTGGGAAACCCTAAAATAGTTTTTCTAGCTTTGTGTGAATAAAAATGACGATCGAACAATTCAGTATGCAACTACCCTATCTATAGATTTTCAAAACGACCTTTAACTTCGATTGAAACTCTTTCGATCAATCAAAGCTTTTCAATCAATCGAACTGAACCAGACTTCAATCGATCGAAACTTCAATCCTTATATGCCTTCCAAGCATTCTGGTGAAGCTAAGAGTAGGACCTCCTAGGTTCTTCATTGTTTTCTTAGAATAGTTGTTAATTTCCATGATAAAACTCTTTGATTAGCAAATTAACCAACTAATTAGTGAATGTTAACTCCACTATAAAACAATAACTGCACTCCAATGCAAAAGAACGAATCTGATATGATAGCTAGACTTGTATGGTGTACTAATGTCCCTCTACCATTAGCATTCATAATCATATTTAGGTAGTTGAATAACTTTTACTATCAACCTGAATGATAATTGCATCTTCCATTCCTTGAGTTTCATTCATCTCTCATGATTACCAAAACATGTTGATAACTACTTATCAACAAGACTGTAGTTCTCAGTATTCAACTTGGTGACATTCTCCAGGGAATGCTTACTCTTTATTAGAGGGTAGATTCTATCTTGACAATATATGTTCACAACCATATGAATATGACATACCTAAGATACCCAAGTGTTGATCATGCAAGACCTCACTGATTGGTAAGTCAAAGTTGTCACATCCATAGTTTGTGTCCATAATCGTCTCAAGATTGAGAATATGTACCTTATACAAGTTATGACTTCTTATCGACTGTTGATAGTTTTATATGTTAATAAGAATCTCACGGTCCGTCAATGCACTATAAGCACTAACATATTAACTAAGAGTCACACTCTAGTGATTGAGATTCATCACTCCATCCAATGGTAGTTAATAATGTTACAGTGTATACCTGATGAGATATTCAGTCTCATCATCCATTGTGAAAAGTTCTAAGTATCAAAGAATAGTAATTCATCTCTCTTGTATATATCTGATACATACATGAATTACCTACGATGATACTTATGGACTACATCAATCATCTCATGATACATACATAAATAAATGTAAATATGATATCCATATATGAGATGCCAAATGTCAAATACATAAAGACCGGGTTTGAGGGTACAATCCCAACACAGACTCAATCCCATATACTAATGATTATGGTGTGGCTCTGGTGGATGTCCTCACAGATGTCCTATAACCCCATAGGGCGAATGGTAGCTTTTCATGCCAGTCTTTGTAAGTGTCTTCCATCTTCTATAATATTGCCTTCACATTTTTAGTTACAACTTCTATTGCCCCATTGGTTTGTGTCCTGTAGGGTGACGCCTTATGGTGGGTAATCTTATATTCTACCAACAGTGCTAGTACCTCAGCCTTAAAATATGACCCATTATTGGATATGATCTCATGAGGAACCCCATACCTACAGATGATGTTGTGCTTGATAAATCTAGCCGCGTCTTTGGCTTCCAATTTGGTGTAGGATGCGGATTCTACCCACTTTGTGAAATAATCGATGGCAACGACGATGTGTCTATTCCCATTTGATGACTTTGGTACCACCTCTCTAATTATATCTATCCCCCACATAGAAAAATGGCCAAGGCGTAGTGATGCTATAGAGTCCTAACGGCACGGTGTGCATAAGATTGACATGTATTTGACAGCGATGGCATCTCGTTACATATTTACAGCAGTCACGTTCCATGGTGGACCAGTAATATCCTTGCCTTACTATTTTATTAGCTAGTATATGTCCATTCATATGAGACCCACATACCCCAGCGTGAATCTCCTACATCAGCTTTTCTACTTTACATCTATCCAGGCATAAGAGTTTCTTCCCTATATGTGACCTTCGATATAATTCTCCTCCATGTATAAAAAATTTGGCTCATAATCTCCTTATTGCCCTTTTGTCTTTTTCAATGGCTTCCTCTGGGTATCTTTGCTCACTTATGAACTTCCAAATATCACTATACCAAGTTAATTCCTCTTCATCATCCATGTTAGCAGCAACACAATAGTAGGAGGGGTTTTCTTTTCTTTCTATGATCAAGGTCTCATGGTTACTCTAGTACGTATCTCTATCATTGAGGGTAGGATGGCTAATGCAACTGCGAATTGGTTCTTATCTCGATGTAGGTAGAAGAAAGTAATTTCTTCAAACCTTGCCTGCAGGCTCTTCAGGTATTCATGATAAGGCTTTAGCTTCTCCTCTTTTACCTTCCAATCTCCTATAGCTTGTGAAATTATTAAATTAGAATTCCTTAACACTTTAACTTTTTTTGCCCCTAGTCCTAAGACCATTTCTAATCCAATCATGCAGGCCTCATATTCACTGACACTATTGGTGACAGTAAAGTTTAGCTTGATAGTGAATGACACGTGGGCACCATCTGGAGATACTAGCACTATCCTGACTCCATATCCCTTCTGATTAGCAGCTCTATCGAAGTACACTTTCCATATATCTTGACTAATGGCCATAAGATCTTCATCGGGGAATAAAAATTCTTTAGCGTCATCCCCGTCTACTTCCTAGTTAGCTAGGAATTCTGCTATTGCCCTTCCTTTGACGGATTTCCTCACGATATATTTCAAATCGAACTCTGCGAGCATCAATGTCCAACGGGCCATCCTTCCTATCAGTGCAGGTTTCTCAAATAGGTATTTCACTAGTCCATCTGGGTTATAATCAACACAGGAAAAGATAACATGTAGTGCCTAAGTTGGCAGGAAGCCCAAACTAAGGCCCAACAGGTTTTCTCTAACGGTGTATACTTGAGTTCATATCTGGCCATCCTCTTACTCAGGTAGTATATGGTTTTCTCCATATGATCCTCATCATCCTCTTGAGCTAGCATACATCCCATGGCATCTTTAGTTACTGATAGGTATAAGAGCAAGGGTTTGCCTTCAACATGAGACGACAAGATGGGTGGGTTCTGTAGATAGGTTTGGATTTTTTTAAAGGCTTTCTAGCAGGGTTCACTCCATTCAAATTTATCCTTCTTCTTCAACAGTTTAAACAGTGGCTCACAGGTGGTGGTTAACTTTAAAATGAAGCGGCTGATGAATTGGATCTTTCCCAGGAAACTCCTTACCTCCTTTTCTGACCTAGGTGGTTTTATCTCTAAATTTTCCTTGATCTTAGTAGGGTCTACCTCTATGCCTCTTTTGGTGATTAATAATCCTAATAGTTTCCCTACGGTCACTCTAAATGCATACTTCTTCACATTCAACCTCATCTTAAACTCCCTTAATCTTTCAACGAACTTCCTCAGCACTCTTATGTGGTCTTCCCTTTCTTTTGCTTCTACTATCATATTGTCTACATACACTTCTACTTCCGTGTGAATCATATCATGCAAAAGTGTAGTAGCGACTCTCTGATATGTGGTCCCAGTGTTCTTCAACCTGAACAACATTACCCTATAATAGAATATACCCTAATGCGTGATGAATGTAATCTTTTCTGTATCTTTCGGTGCCATGAGTATCTGATTGTACCCCAAAAGCCCAACCATCATTGATAATAGTGCATGCCAGGTAGTATTATCAACTAGAACATCTATATGGTGAAGTGGGAAGTCATTCTTAGGACTAGCTTTGTTCAGATCCCGAAAGTCTACACACACATACACCCTTCCATCTTTCTTAAGCACAGGAATGATATTAGCTACCCAGTCTAGATACTAAGTTACTATCATAAATCCAGCTAGAAATTGCTTCTCAACCTCTTATTTAATTTTGAGTGCCAATTCGGGTCTCATTCACCTTAATTTTTATTTTACAGGTTTGGATTTAGGGAAAGTGGGATTTTGTGTTGGACAATTTTAGGGTCAATTCCAGGCATGTCCTCATAGGACCATGCAAAAACATCTTTAAATTCTATAAGTAAAGTAGTTAATTAGTGTCTTTCACATTGATTAAGTGTTGAACTGATTTGGACCTCTTGGGGATCCTTCTCAGTTCCTAGATTTATTGACAAGGTACCTTTCACTACTTTTTGAACTGATTCATTTTCATCATTTTCAATTAATCTTTGTAAATCAGTGGGGATTTCATAATTTTTATTAAGATCTATGCATTTAGAATTAGACGTGTCAAAGTAAGCAGAATCGGAGTTCATTTTATTAATAGCTGGGAAATTTTTGACAGACTCGATAATAGACTTGACATCACATTCATCGGACTTCTTACCCCTAGTGACTGACTAAAAAGTTGAATGGAAGACAACCTCTGGTCCAATAATAGGTGCGGATTTGGTAACAGACTCAAAGAACTTAGAAAAACCCTCATTTGGGGAGTGATGCTTCCTCATACTTCCAATTCTTGAGCTCTTCCTTGGCGTCCATGATGAATTTTGAGACGTCCGTCTTTTCCCCTTATATGGCCATCACCTCTTGGCCCGTGTCTTCCTCATACTCAGGTCCCTCCCTTAACAACAACTTTATAGATCATTGATCCATATTCTTAGTCCAATCTGCTTGAATAGTCTTTTTAGCTTGTCCCTCTTCTATTACTTTGTACCACTGCTCCTCTCCCAACAGCTCACAGTCAAAGAAGATCTCAAAATCAGGGATCCTCTTCTTTGTATCATGGTCATACCAAGGCTCCAAGAAGCCATAGTAGTAGAAGTCCTCCCCCTCCTTGACAAAAGAGCCATTGAGAGTCTTTT
Organism: Hydrangea macrophylla; assembly: GCA_033977485.1. Taxonomy (NCBI): domain Eukaryota; kingdom Viridiplantae; phylum Streptophyta; class Magnoliopsida; order Cornales; family Hydrangeaceae; genus Hydrangea; species Hydrangea macrophylla. The sequence continues at coordinate 771,792 of CM066990.1, read as the reverse complement.
TGAGAGGTCCGGTGCTCTTGTACTTGCTTGTTTTTCCCTTTGTCGGTGTATACCCTAAACCATTCTTGCTTTTCTGCCCGGTGGAATTCAGAAATTTGGCTATACCTTGCTACCTATAGCCTAAGCCCATGCCCGGGAAGAACTTCATTTTATTCATAATATAAGCTATTATAGGATTTGTATAATCATCAAGGTACGGTGCAACCTCCCCTAACGGCTCTTCTATTCCCAAATCATTAATTTTATCGAGCTCAAAACCACCAAGAGTAGGATCTTGCTCAGGTAACTATATTTCTAATACGACTCCATCTTATGTGGTACGGATCCCAGAATCCCCAACCATAACTACTATATGCTTTTCCACAGCCATCTTGTTCTTTTCGTGAAGGGTTGAGGGCATATCCCACATGTCGTGCAACCACAGCCTTCCTAGCAACAGATTAAAGGATGCCCCTATTTCAATTACTTGAAACTCCACATTCCCACTCACAGGACCAACAACAATTTGTAAGTTTCAACACTTCAACTATCTTCCTCTGAGTATTATCGTAGGCACGGATGAATTGGTCTGAGACTCATAACTTGTTCATCGGAACACCCAAAGCCTGTACGGTATACAAAGGATAGACGTTGAGCACAGAACCATTACTCAACCAAAACTACCAGAACACTCATTCCCAAAGTCTGGACAGTAATGTGGAGCGGCCTATAGTGACAAGGTCCCTCGAGAGGAAGGTCCTCATCAATGAAGGATATAATTGGGGTCTCCACCATGGGCTTAATCAAGGCTACCAACTACTTGGGAGTAGTATCAATAGGCACATCACAACTGTTTAAAGCTTCAAGTAACGTGTCTGTAGTTTGTGGAAGCCATAAGCAAGCTCCAAATGGATATATTAGCCTGAGTCTTCTTAGGATACTTAAGCACTTCATTCTCTTCTTACGGTACACTTACTGCATTTCCCTTCTCCTTGTCCACTTCTCTTCTCTTATGATCTCCCTCTAGTTGCGGTTGGTTATAGTGCCAGCCTGCCCTAGTCAAGTGTTACACATCTCCTTCTCCCCATATACACTTTGAAACTCCTTTGTTGATCTCAATATCACCCCATATGAAATCATCAGAAGGCTTTCCATCCCACCATTTCACTTCTCCTCAGCCAGGGTTTATCTCTTCCAAGTAGAAAAGGTTTATCCACCCAGCACTCTTCATCATCACTTAAAAAGTAATTCCTAAATTTCTCAGGGATAACGACCATAGGTTTGGGTTCGGTCATGGAGGTAATGTTTACGGTCGGGTTATAGAAAAGTGGGGTAAGGCTAAGGAGGTTGATATTTTGTGGTGTGGGAACAGCATGGTGGTTTGACAACTGGTTATAGGTGATATTTAGTGGTGGTGGAGGTGTTATGACCCTATTATCGAGGAGGTCTTGGATCTCGTGGTGAAGTTGCATGCAATGGTTAATATCATGGCCATGTTTTTGGTGGAAGGCACAATATTTAAAGGGGTCTGAGTTTGGTGGGAGAGGATCGGGGCCTTTTTGGGTGAGGCGAGTTAATATGGAGGATAGTGGCAGGTTAAGGTCAGGGAATTTTCTTGGTTTGGAGTAGCGATTGTTTCTTGGATAGGATTGGTTGGTGTTCTAATTAGGGTTGTCATGTAGGACATTGACATCAGGTGTGGTATGGTTGTTTGAGTAGTTGCCCCCTGTGCTTCCCTTCCTTGGATTACTCTCTTCCATCTTAATCTTTCCATCCCTCAGGGCATCCTTAATCTTGGACCCCACATCAAACAGTTACTCAAAGGTGGCAATTGGCATGAAGCACATGCGCTCATTATAGGTGGGTTGTGTAGACACCCCTGTTGGGTTTATGCCCTTAAACCATTACTTTATGTATGACATTAGCATTTTAATATATGGATATCAGTTTTACATTTCATTATGTATGTTTCTTTCATGAGATGATTATCAATCCTTAAGTATCATAGTAGGTAATTCGTGTGTGTATGAGATACATACAAGTGAGATATGAATTACCATCCTTTGATACTTAAAGCTTGTCACAGTGGATGATGAGACTAGATATCTCATCAGGTATACATTGTAGCATAATTAACTACCATTGGATGGAGTGATTAATCTCAATCACTAGAGTGTCACTCTTAGTTAATATGCTAGTGCTTATAGTGCATTGACGGACCTGAGCTTTCCTATTGACACTTAATACTGTCAAACAGTCAATAGGAACTCATAACTTTTATAAAGTACGTGTTCTCAATCTTGCAATGATTATGAACACAGACTGTGGATATGGCTGCTTTGACTTACCAATTAGTGAGGTCTATAAAAGATCAACACCTGTGTATCTTGGGTATGTCATGTATAGGGTTGTGAACATATATTGTCAAGATAGAATCTACCCTCTGTTTCAGAGTAAGCATTCCCTTGAGAATGTCACCAAGTCGATTATTGAGTACTGCAGTCTTGTTGATAAGAGTTATCAACATGTTTGGTAATCATGAGAGGTGAATGAGACTCAAGGAATACAAGAAGTAATCATGATTCAGGTTGACAGTAACAGTTATCCGACTACCTGAATATGATTACGAATACTGAAGGTAGAGGGACATTGGTATAACATACAAGTCTAGTTATAGCTTCGGATATGTTCTTTTGCGTTGGAGTTCAATTATTGTTTTATAGTGGAGTAAACGTTAACTGACCAGTTAGTTAGTTTCCTGATCAAAGAGTTTGGTCACGGTAATTAACAAACTGGTCTGAGCCAACAATAAAGAGCCTAGGACGTCCCACTCTTAGCTCTGCTAGGAAGCTTGGAAGGGCACATGAGGATCATGTCAAGGCAGGTTTGATCGATCGAAGGAGTCTCAATCGATTGAAGTCTAGGTAGGTTCGATCGCTCGAGGGTTGTTCGATCGATTGAAGGTTTGATTGATCGAATACGCTTCGATCGCTGGAAGGTTAGGTCAGTTCTGGGAATCTATAAATAGGTCAGCTGCGTACTGAATTTTTTTTAATCGTCGTTTTTATACATAGAAGCTGCAGAAACTATTTAGGTTTTCCTAAACCTTCCCTATCCTCCCTATTAGGGTTCCCACCAACCCTATTCCTTCCGGCAGGCATCCGCAGGAGTCATAAGAGTGAAGACAGCCTAGTGGAAGTTGCTGCACCATCAAGGAGAAAGAAGTTTTCAAAATTGGGTTCAAGACCTGAGGTATATTTCCTCTTCCTCTTGTTAGTACGCATCTATGGAATTGACGGGTAGTAGATCCTGGGCTACCAATAAGTTTTTATAACTTGACTTTTCCGCTGCGCGTTTAAACTTTTAATTTTAAATCGGTTTTTCAATCAACCCCGATTTAGACCAAATGTCGGATTAAGGAGAGTGTTACCTCTAAGATCTGATGATGACAATGTTTGACTAATCTAGGGCTTCCAAAGATTACTCAAGCTCTTCCAAAGACTCTTTTTTTCAGATCAAAGGAAAAGAAAGAGACAAAGAGAGAAAACAGAAAAAATAGGAGAAAATGGTACAGGGAAAAACCTACGGCAGATACGGGTTGCTGGTGTGGCAGTCATTGATTGTCAGATCGACATTCAATGAATACCGCAATGACAACCATTGAATGCTGTTAATATGCACCAAATGCCGCGAAAATGGGAAATCCTGAAAAGATGGCAATTCCTGAAGTTGTCCGCGGCATTCAATGAATGCTAATGCAGCATTCTCTGATTGTCACTTCGGCATTCATTGAGTGCCGCACCGGCTGTCACTGACTGCCACTTCCATCTCCAGCAAGTGCCACATTTTCTGGTAAATAGCTATAATACAGCACGTTTTTTTACCACTAAAAGGATACCAGAATTAGGGTTTCTGCACTGAAATGATTGGAATACTCTCTCAAAATTTGCCTATATTAGGGAGGTGAATTTCCCATTACAAAGGACTTAGAATTTGGAATGTTAGCATCCCTATATTGATTTTTCTTCAAAAACCTTCTAAATTAAGAGAGTAATAGAGAGAGTTAGAAGAAGAGCTTGATTAATCTTGGAAACGTCCAAGAACAACCAAGGAGTTGAGGATAATTGGAGGTAAACTCTAGATTATTTAGTTCCATTATTCAAAGTTCACTTACAATATGTAGATTCTTAGGATCTTTAACACATTTTCAAAAGCTCTCATCCCACCTCATTTCATCACACACCACACATATTGTGATTGAACTCTCATTTCATTAGTTTGGATCAAAATAGCTTAAGGTTTAAAGTTTAAGTGAATCTTGAAGTTGATTTAAATGATATTTGAACTTTGGTTTCCTTTCTTTTGATTATGTTTATTTCTTGGAATTCATGAGACTTTCAATGTCTTATTTGAATTCTTGAGCTTAGAATCCCTTGATATTCTCATAAACTCATGATTTATGAGAGAATTAAGGTTGATATTAGTGTATTGGGTCAATGAGTCCAAGCCTTTATCCATAGTTTGAATTCATTACTTTGGGGTTTTATGAAGTCTCTTCATACTTCATTAAAATCTACAAGTATAAGTGTCCTTACTCTCCAATAACCATCAAATGGTAGGAGAAGTAGTTTGAGTCTAAGCCTATCTCCATGGTTTAGGTTCTTTGTCTTGGGATTTTATGAAATCTCGTCATACTTTATTAAAATTCACAAGTATAAATGTCCTTAGTCTCCAATGACCATCAAATGGTAGGAGAAGTGGTTTGGTTTAAGCCTAACTTCTTGGTTTAGTAGTTGGGGTTAACAAACAAAGATAAACTTGACAATGAAAGCAGTGGTTTCATAAACTATTTTTGATCAAGAATTTTTAGTTAAACATCGGACCATTGGAATCGAGTGAAACCAACGGGAAAGCATCAATAACTCAAAGTTGTACCACTGTAAATTTTGTTTTAGTGAGATTCCATGGTTAACTTGGTTTGATCATGAGTTTTATGGAATAACCATTTTCTGTCCAGAATTCCAGAACAGAAGGTCAGTATTAAAATGGGTGAATCAGACCATTATTCAAACATTTTTAACTTCAAATATTTTTTTATAATAAGTTTAATGTGTTAAGAAGATCTCCTAAAAAGAACAAAGTGTTTCTCATTTGTTTACTATTTTTAGAAAATCATACAAAAACTCTGGATAGGGAGTTGTAGATTACTGAGTGTTGTCTAGTGTTTTCTTTATTCCCAGAGATCTAACCGTTCAATTATCGATTTTCTTTTTGGATTAAAAACTAGACTCATAGAGGCACTTTTTGTCCAAATATCATCAACATCAACCATGGGAACCATGCCTTTTATTTTCTTGAAGTTCAGGTCTGCTCTCTAGAATTTTCAGAACCTTATGACAGATTTGACAAACTTTGTAAGTAATAGTTTAAATGATCTTTTTTTTTGACTTAGGGCTTATTTCATGCTATAATGATGATCAATTAAACTTAAATTCAGAGGTTAAAGGATCCAAATCAATGAATGACTTCATAGCTTAATCTTGTTAATTTTCATGTATTCACCCATATAGATTTATACTTGTAATTAGAGTCTACTTTGTACTAAGAATTCATAGTCATGTCAACTCTATCATACTCGATAGATTTAAGCTAGAAGTTTAGGATTAATTATTTGATATCTTGTTTGAAGCATGTGGACTAACCCCTTTGTTTTGTAGCGCTATTAAGGTATGATTTCTCAAAACCCCTCTTTAGTTTATTTAATTTCTTAATTTTATTGATTTTTCAACCTCATGCACGACACCTTAGAATTAGGTATTGCCTTATGTGTATATATATGTGATTAGAGACCATTTCTTAGGTTTTTTCTATTTTCTTTTATATGCATTTCACGTCTAAAATATTCATGGCTGGATCCCAGGTAAGCTCCCTAGTTTCCTAAATACACATCATATTGCTTGCTAATTGAAATACGTGGTTTTGAGTGATATTTTATCATTTGCAATCTTACCCCCTTTGGACATGCTTTTGTAATATATATTTATATATACGTATTAGTTGAGGACATGCTTAGATTAATGAATTCGATTAAAAGGATGTTGAGTAGAGGCCTATCTTGAGATAGGATGAAAGAGGGTGTTTTAGTCCGTCGGACTCCTTCCTCCCTCATTCCATAATCCCCGGACCTAGTTAATCTCTGGTTTAAAAAAGATCGGTTTCCTTTAAAAATGGTTTCTTAATTTTTCTTTTAAAAATTAAGTGGCGACTCATCGTTTTTGAATTTGAATTTGAAAAATGTTTTAAACAAAATCTGTGGGTAAAAAAAATTGCGATATCCACAATCTGGCGACTTTGCTGGGGATCGAACCCAGAATCTATGGTTTCGCAGACCAGAATTTTTTGGGTTCACTCGAGGAATAGACTTGAAAGCATCCTTTTAATCAAATTAATTAATTTTTGTATGCCTGTTACATTTCACTTGCATATCCAGCCAGTCGATTGCACGGTACTATGACGTTGGAGGCTCGGGGCAATCCGGTCGGTCAAGTTATCATGGGACTGTGTGATCATCCTTGATCACGTACCATATGTTGGTATATGAAGCATCCTATCAGATCAAGGGTCCCTTATTTGACCAAAACCCAACCTTTGCATGGTACTTTCTATAGAACCCTTCAATTTTAGGAAATTAGTTCTTGATTAAGGTTATGTGCTAGGGAGTTTTGTATGCCCATAAGGGATTACTTGAGATGATGACGATGCTCACTTAATACTAGACATGTAAACTCTTAATCACTTTTGAGCAATTCCTCTTCATGTCATGTCATATCACATTTGGGGAACATGTTGAATCTTGATTATAAGATTACATCTCTTACATCATGTTTAGCTAAACATCATTGACCTTGTATGTATCCAAATTCATGGAAAGTACAGTGATAATCCGTTCATGTGACCCTTCCACCCAAAGAATTTTAAATTCATTTTTAAGTAAACAAGAATTTTTTTGCCATCTTTACCCCAAGGATTTTCGGAAAATCACACTTTCAAAATCTTTGGAGCTCACTTTTTGATTAAAGCCCTAAACTCATCTTTGTTAAAGTATATTTTCACATGATCATCTTCTAAGAAAAAATCCAAAAAATTTTGGGAATTATTTTTAGAAGAAATGCTCTTTAAATGAGTTTCAAAGAAAAAATATTGAGAAATATTTTCACAACCTCATTTTTAAATGAAAGATTCAAAATCCTTGAGAATTGTTTTGAAAGATCTCATTATTTAAAGAAATGCTTTTCAAATTAATTTCGAAATTTTTTGAATATCCGACCTTTGAAAGGGTAGTAAGGATCACAATGAGAGGTGAAATTGGCGCATTTGACATGAGTGAGGATTTTATGTGCTTATGTGTTTATGTGTTAGGATTAGAATTTTCCTTTTTCTTTGGCATATAGAATAGGCATGCACACACTTGCATTTCATCCATGTGCCATGTGTGCGATGCATGCATTTAACTACATCAAATCTTTAGAGCATGTAAGTTTTGTACTCTCTCCAATCGATATCATTACATACGTGTAGCATACAAATACAAACTCTCAACATTTTCTTCCCAATCAAGATCAAAGTCCCTGCGGACCTTTCTTTTCCTATCTATTTTGTAGAAAGAGTGGAACAACCAGGTCCCCTAGTGAGGACACTTTTAATCTTCTTGTATTCGTCTTTCTTGATTAGAGGAGAACATGGACCATCACGTGGAGATCAATCCACCAATGTCCTTGAAAGCTTTGGAGGAGAAAGTGAGCAAACTGTAAGCCACTGTTGAGCAACAAGATTTGAGGGTGAAGCAGTTGGAGAAGGTCATGCTTGAGTTCATTCAATTATTGAAAGATCAATGGGCCATAATGAGAAAAAGATGGATCATCTGGAGAAGGAAATAATGGATCACCCAACCAAGCACCAATAGCCATGTCCAAACCCACCCATGCACCAAGGCCCATGTCTAAAATCCAGCTGTGCACCCAAGCCTAATCAATCACCAGAGCTCATATCTAGTCAATCACCAAATACAACAGTCATGCCCAGCCAATCTCCAAAGACCATTTTTGATCTCAAGTCCATATCCAGGTCCAATCCCTTCTAATCCAAAAGCCAACTCAAAATCAAATCGAAAATCAAGAAAAACCCATAAACCAAGAACCTTCACCAACCTTGGCATACCATTATCCACAGCCCTTGACCACCTCGTCAAGAAAGGCCACCTCAAACCCCTAGACCCAAGGCCACTACCAAGTTCCATACCCCGCAAATATAATTCCTCATTGTACTGTGGTTACCATCAGACCCATGGCCACAAGACTGATTCTTGCACAAGACTTCGCCATGAAATCCAAAATCTCATTGATCAGAAAATTATCACTCCTTCACTGAATCTACCGAGTGTCCTTTGGCACAATGACTTGCAAGCTTTTTGCTCTTTGACCTCTCGATCCTAGCCATTGTTAATCACCCTGTCACACCCCGAATTTTGGACAACCAAATATTTAATCCACAGCATGTATCCAGACTAATATTCAATTTCCAAAACACCGAGAGTGACACCCTCACACAGGCTAATAGATAATTTATTTGAAAATAGAATTTAATACTCATTAAATAAGGACATGAGATCCTGTGTGAACATAAAAACTATGTATTATTAAATTTATATTCCCAATTCTCCATTTCATTATAAAAGAAATAATATTCTATTACAAATATTATACCATTTTATATTTACAAAAGGAATACAAAATAAATTAAATAAAATTTCTTACAAAGTTCAGAAAAAAGAAATAAAATCTATGTATCCGATGGTCAGAGCAACTACAACGTTCCAACGCCCAAAGACTCCACAGCCAAGCACATCGGTCACATCATCAAAAGCAATATCCAGCACATGTCATCCAACTACGTTTCAAACAGAAACGCACCCGAATGCATAACACACTCGGGTCAGTCACATGACTGGTATGAGTTAAACAAAAAATAATAAAATCTGAGAGCTCCAACCTGAACCCGTCGAGTCTGCTATAAAACAGAATCTGCAACCCATAAACTGGTTAGTGGTACAAACCGATTTCTGGTACCCCAGTAATCGGTTTCTCCAACAAACCAATTTCTGCTTCTTTTCCTAGTAACCGATTTGTCCTATAAACAGGTTTTTGGTACTCGTTCATATCTGAGTTGAATAGCTTCGAGATTTCAAGTTTTAACAGCACGAAAAAATTTTCTAACATGTCTAATCAGTCCAGAAACTGATCAAATATAAAAATACAATGAAAATCGATATTTTTGAAAAACACCAATTAGTTTTTAGATTAACAATGAATCTTCTCATATAAGATTTATCATTTTGAAACTATAGTTCATCATGTTACCATAATACACATTGTATATAACATAAACGAGGTGGCTTAAATACCAGTTGCTGGAAAACTGGATCCAGTGCGTAGCGGAATATGAATAGATGCAGTTCAAAACTTTTAGTTCTGCTTCTCGTTATGTTACATGCAATATAAAACATATATATAGTATTACTTATATACATATATATATATATCCATACCAAAACAGATCAGGAGGATGCTATCGAAAACTCTTCTCTCTGGTAGTGTTGTTGATGAAGATCCTGCTCTCCGGACTCCAGAAATCTTCACTCCTACGGACTTCGAATGCTACTGAATACTAGGGTTTTATGGAAAACACCTAAGGAACTATATTGGAATGTCTCTAGGGCTTATAGACAGATATGGAACTCCTAAGGCTTAGAATTTGCATCACTTTTGATTCTTCCTATAGGTCCTCTATTTATAGATTTTCTAAATCGACATGCCATACATCAGTTTGTCCTATAAACCAGTTTCTGGAACCTGTCTGCAATAATCGGTTTGTATGACAAACTGATTTCTAGAACCAGCTACCAGTAACTGCTTTGCCCCAAAAACTGGTTTCTAGTGCCCTGTACCCAATAACCGGTTTGTTAGACAAATCAATTTCTAGTACCCTTTTCCCGTATTGTTCTTTTCAGCATTCAAACACCCAATGAGCTAGGACTGGGACTTCCAGGATCTTAATTACTGGCTCCGATTAATTATTAACACCTTCTAGTTAAACTCTTAACTTAGGAATCAATTATTAATCAATCGTTATTAACTCCAGTATATAATAATGATTATACTCCAGTACATAAGAAGCTAACCACACATATATTAGTAGTACCTAGACTTGTACTAACACTAATGTCCCTCTACCAACAGTATCCGTACTTATAATCGGGATATAGTATATATGCTGTCACCCCGATTATAATCATATCTTGTAATCCTTGAGTCTCATTCACTTACTCATATATTCTGAACATGTCATCAACATTCTTGAGGACATGACTGTAGTTCTCAGTAATCAACCAAGTGACATTTTCAAAGGAATACTTTACTCTTTAAAGTGAATCATTTCACACCAGAGGGTAGATTCCATCTTGACGATAAGTGTTTCCAATACTATAAACTTGGTTTCTCAAGTAACCCAGGTGTTGATCTAGAAGACCTCACTGATTGGTAACTCAAGGCAACACTATATTCTCAGGATGAAGGACAAGTGTCTCGCACAAGTTTGAGTGTCTATTAACTAATGAGCTATATTGTGTTAATATAACATACCCAAGTTTGTCAATATATCAAATACACTACCACATTAAACTTGAATCAAACATTCTAATTAAAGAGATTCTTCATTCTATTATATAGAAGTTAATGTGATACAGTCTATACTTAATAAGCAATCCAATCTTATTATCGACTGTGACTGTTGACAAACATTGAATATTGCACATTTATGTGTCAAAATAATAGACATAGTGCTCATTTAATCCCCCAAATCCCTGGTTTTACATGCATATTTGAATTAATATAATTTAATAGTGATGTCACTTAAATGCGTGTAAAAATGTGTTTTTACATATTTTATATGTTTAAGTAAAAATGAAGTGAAATAAAGGAAAGGAAAGAAATAGCAACCACACCATAGTATACCCCATATGTTAAAGTCAAAGTTAAATAGTAAAATGTTAACATTCAGTAACTAACAAACAAAAAAAAAAGAGAAAGACATCCAAGCTGAAAGCTTGGATGTGATATTTTTTTATATTATTTTATCTTGCTTTCTCTCTTTCTCTCTCTCTCTCTCTCTCTCTCTCTCTCTCTCTCTCTTTCTCTCGCTCTCTCTCAGCTGCAATTAAAATCAAAGGGGTGTCAGAGGGAGGACTGAAGAAAAAGGAGACGAAGAGAAGAAAAAACTTCCAAACGCTGCTTTCGAGTGACGAAAGCAATGCCGGAATCGCTAAAAAAATAATGTCTATAAAATGGATAAGCCTCACAACGAAAGAAGAAGCCTACAACAACCAATAGCTTCACAATCACTGTTAGGGAGAGAATAGTTTAGGGGAGGTTATCATGTGAGCACCTCATATTGTCCCTAGAAATAGGAAACTTTAGTTTTTCTTAGCTTTTTCTAGTTCTAGTAGTTGTAAAAATTTACTCTTATATAATTGATGATTTCATGTTCAAAAAGTATGTAGCAAAACTTTGTGTACTGTATTTCTTAAAATAAAATATTTGTTTTCTTGTACAACCTTTGTCAATTTGCAATAGTAAAATATTTCTATTAAAGTTTAGATTTAATATTTTTAGTCTAGTTAGTACTTATAGTTGTCCCCAAAAATAGTTTGAAACCCCAAATTTCCAGTTTTTATAGTAGTATTTCCATTCACTAGAATACAGATTTTGCAAGTAACACTACAACAAAAATGGGCTTTAGCGACAAAACATGGCGACAAAATTGAAATTTCGTCGCCAAAAGTAAAGTTTTAGCGACAAAATTAAATTTCGTCGCCAAAGAGGCTCAAAAAAATAGAAATTTGGCGACGAAATTCTGTTTCGTCGCCAAAAGTGAGAATTTAGGCGACGAAATATTTTTTCGTCGCAAAAAGTGACACCTATGGCGACGAAATATCATTTCGTCGCCAAAAGAGATTTCTATAGCGACGAAATATTATTTCGTCGCCAAAAGTGACGTCTATGGCGACGAAATGATATTTCGTCGCCAAAAGTGATGCCTATGGCGACGAAATATTATTTCGTCGCCAAAGGTGATGCCTATGGCGACGAAATATTAATTCGTCGCCAAAAATGATTGTAATGTGATTTCTATGGCGACGAAATATTATTTCGTCGCTAAAAGTGATGCCTATGGCTACGAAATATTATTTCGTCGCCAAAAGTGAACCGTAAATCTGTAAAGCATTCCGTTAGTTCACGCAAGTTTATTTAGGTATGTTTGAGGTGCGAAAGAGGTTTCGTGGAGTTTGGTTAAGCGGTTTACCGATTATCTACTCAATACCTCAATAACTAAGCTTTTTCAAGCATAAGTGTCTAAAGAGTCATTTTTTTGTATTTTTTGTGAACCGTGAATCTGTAAAGCATTCCGTTAGTTCATGCAAGTTTATTTAGGTATGTTTGAGTTGCGAGAAAGGTTTCGTGGCGTTTGGTTAAGCGGTTTATCGATTCACTACTCAAAACCTCAATAACTAAGCTTTTTCAAGCATAAGTGTCTAAAGAGTCACTTTTTCGCATTTTTTGTGAACCGTGAATCCGTAAAGCATTCCGTTAGTTCACGCAAGTTTATTTAGTTAGGTTTGAGGTGCGAGAAAGGTTTCGTGGCGTTTGGTTAAGCGGTTTATCGATTATCTACTCAAAACCTCAATAACTAAGCTTTTTCAAACATAAGTGTCTAAAGAGTCACTTTTTCGCATTTTTTGTGAACCATGAATCCGTAAAGAATTCCGTTAGATCACGCAAGTTTATTTAGGTATGTTTGAGGTGCGAGAAAGGTTTCATGACGTTTGGTTAAGCGGTTTATCGATTCACTACTCAAAACCTCAATAACTAAGCTTTTTCAAGCATAAGTGTCTAAAGAGTCACTTTTTCGCATTTTTTGTGAACCGTGAATCCTAAATGCATTCAGTTAGTTCACGCAAGTTTATTTAGTTATGTTTGAGGTGCGAGAAAGGTTTCGTGGCGTTTGGTTAAGCGGTTTACCGATTATCTACTCAAAACCTCAATAACTAAGCTTTTTCAAGCATAAGTGTCTAAAGAGTCACTTTTTCGCATTTTTTGTGAACCGTGAATCCGTAAAGCATTCCGTTACTTCATGCAAGTTTATTTAGGTATGTTTGAGGTACGAGAAAGGTTTCATGGCGTTTGGTTAAGCGGTTTATCGATTATCTACTCAAAACCTCAATAACTAAGCTTTTTCAAGCATAAGTGTCTAAAGAGTCACTTTTTCGCATTTTTTGTGAACCGTGAATCCGTAATACATTCCGTTAGTTCACGAAAGTTTATTTAGTTATGTTTGTGGTGCGAGAAAGGTTTCGTGGCGTTTGGTTAAGCGGTTTATCGATTCACTACTCAAAACCTCAATAACTAAGCCTTTTCAAGCATAAGTGTCTAAAGAGTCACTTTTTTGCATTTTTTGTGAACCGTGAATCCGTAATGCATTCCGTTAGTTCACGCAAGTTTATTTAGTTATGTTTGAGGTGCGAGAAAGGTTTCGTGGCATTTGGTTAAGCGGTTTACCGATTATCTACTCAAAACCTCAATAACTAAGCTTTTTCAAGCATAAGTGTCTAAAGAGTCACTTTTTCGCATTTTTTGTGTACCGTGAATCCGTAAAGCATTCCGTTAGTTCATGCAAGTTTATTTAGGTATGTTTGAGGTGCGAGAAAGGTTTCGTGGCGTTTGGTTCAGCGGTTTATCGATTATCTACTCAAAAAGTCAATAACTAAGCTTTTTCAAGCATAAGTGTCTAAAGAGTCACTTTTTCGCATTTTTTTTGAACCGTGAATCCGTAAAGCATTCCGTTAGTTCATGCAAGTTTATTTAGGTATGTTTGAGGTGCGAGAAAGGTTTCGTGGCGTTTGGTTAAGCGGTTTATCGATTATCTACTCAAAACCTCAATAACTAAGCTTTTTCAAGCATAAGTGTCTAAAGACTCACTTTTTCGCATTTTTTTTAACCGTGAATCCGTAAAGCATTCCGTTAGTTCATGCAAGTTTATTTAGGTATGTTTGAGGTGTGAGAAAGGTTTCGTGGCGTTTGGTTAAGCGGTTTATCGATTCACTACTCAAAACCTCAATAACTAAGCTTTTTCAAGCATAAGTGTCTAAAGAGTCACTTTTTCGCATTTTTTGTGAACCGTGAATCAGTAAAGCATTCCGTTAGTTCACGCAAGTTTATTTAGGTATGTTTGAGGTGCGAGAAAGGTTTCGTGACGTTTGGTTAAGCGGTTTATCGATTCACTACTCAAAACCTCAATAACTAAGCTTTTTCAAGCATAAGTGTCTAAAGAGTCACTTTTTCGCATTTTTTGTGAACCGTGAATCCGAAAAGCATTCCATTAGTTCATGCAAGTTTATTTAGGTATGTTTGAGGTGCGATATAGGTTTCGTGGCGTTTGGTTAAGCGGTTTATCGATTATCTACTCAAAACCTCAATAACTAAGCTTTTTCAAACATAAGTGTCTAAAGAGTCACTTTTTCGCATTTTTTGTGAACCGTGAATCCTAAATGCATTCAGTTAGTTCACGCAAGTTTATTTAGTTATGTTTGAGGTGCGAGAAAGGTTTCGTGGCGTTTGGTTAAGCGGTTTACCGATTATCTACTCAAAACCTCAATAACTAAGCTTTTTCAAACATAAGTGTCTAAAGAGTCACTTTTTCGCATTTTTTGTGAACCGTGAATCCGTAAAGCATTCCGTTAGTTCACGCAAGTTTATTTAGTTATGTTTGAGGTGCGAGAAAGGTTTCGTGGCGTTTGGTTAAGCGGTTTATCGATTATCTACTCAAAACCACAATAACTAAGCTTTTTCAAGCATAAGTGTCTAAAAAGTCACTTTTTCGCATTTTTTGTGAACCGTGAATCCGTAAAGCATTCAGTTAGTTCACGCAAGTTTATTTAGGTATGTTTGAGGTGCGAGAAAGGTTTCGTGGTGGTTGGTTAATCGGTTTACCGATTATCTACTCAAAACCTCAATAACTAAGCTTTTTCAAGCATAAGTGTCTAAAGAGTCACTTTTTCGCATTTTTTGTGAACCGTGAATCCGAAAAGCATTCCGTTAGTTCATGCAAGTTTATTTAGGTATGTTTGAGGTGCGATAAAGGTTTCGTGGCGTTTGGTTAAGCGGTTTATCGATTATCTACTCAAAACCTCAATAACTAAGCTTTTTCAAGCATAAGTGTCTAAAGAGTCACTTTTTCGCATTTTTTGTGAACCGTGAATCCGTAAAGCATTCCGTTAGTTCACGCAAGTTTATTTAGTTATGTTTGAGGTGCGAGAAAGGTTTCGTGGCGTTTGGTTAAGCGGTTTATCGATTATCTACTCAAAACCTCAATAACTAAGCTTTTTCAAGCATAAGTGTCTAAAGACTCACTTTTTCGCATTTTTTTTTAACCGTGAATCCGTAAAGCATTCCGTTAGTTCATGCAAGTTTATTTAGGTATGTTTGAGGTGTGAGAAAGGTTTCGTGGCGTTTGGTTAAGCGGTTTATCGATTATCTACTCAAAACCTCAATAACTAAGCTTTTTCAAGCATAAGTGTCTAAAGAGTCACTTTTTCGCATTTTTTGTGAACCGTGAATCCGTAAAGCATTCCGTTAGTTCACGCAAGTTTATTTAGGTATGTTTGAGGTGCGAGAAAGGTTTCGTGACGTTTGGTTAAGCGGTTTATCGATTCACTACTCAAAACCTCAATAACTAAGCTTTTTCAAGCATAAGTGTCTAAAGAGTCACTTTTTCGCATTTTTTGTGAACCGTGAATCCGAAAAGCATTCCATTAGTTCATGCAAGTTTATTTAGGTATGTTTGAGGTGCGATATAGGTTTCGTGGCGTTTGGTTAAGCGGTTTATCGATTATCTACTCAAAACCTCAATAACTAAGCTTTTTCAAGCATAAGTGTCTAAAGAGTCACTTTTTCGCATTTTTTGTGAACCGTGAATCCTAAATGCATTCAGTTAGTTCACGCAAGTTTATTTAGTTATGTTTGAGGTGCGAGAAAGGTTTCGTGGCGTTTGGTTAATCGGTTTACCGATTATCTACTCAAAACCTCAATAACTAAGCTTTTTCAAACATAAGTGTCTAAAGAGTCACTTTTTCGCATTTTTTGTGAACCGTGAATCCGTAAAGCATTCCGTTAGTTCACGCAAGTTTATTTAGTTATGTTTGAGGTGCGAGAAAGGTTTCGTGGCGTTTGGTTAAGCGGTTTATCGATTATCTACTCAAAACCACAATAACTAAGCTTTTTCAAGCATAAGTGTCTAAAAAGTCACTTTTTCGCATTTTTTGTGAACCGTGAATCCGTAAAGCATTCAGTTAGTTCACGCAAGTTTATTTAGGTATGTTTGAGGTGCGAGAAAGGTTTCGTGGTGGTTGGTTAATCGGTTTACCGATTATCTACTCAAAACCTCAATAACTAAGCTTTTTCAAGCATAAGTGTCTAAAGAGTCACTTTTTCGCATTTTTTGTGAACCGTGAATCCGAAAAGCATTCCGTTAGTTCATGCAAGTTTATTTAGGTATGTTTGAGGTGCGATAAAGGTTTCGTGGCGTTTGGTTAAGCGGTTTATCGATTATCTACTCAAAACCTCAATAACTAAGCTTTTTCAAGCATAAGTGTCTAAAGAGTCACTTTTTCGCATTTTTTGTGAACTGTGAATCCGTAAAGCATTCCGTTAGTTCACGCAAGTTTATTTAGTTATGTTTGAGGTGCGAGAAAGGTTTCGTGGCGTTTGGTTAAGCGGTTTATCGATTATCTACTCAAAACCTCAATAACTAAGCTTTTTCAAGCATAAGTGTCTAAAGACTCACTTTTTCGCATTTTTTTTTAACCGTGAATCCGTAAAGCATTCCGTTAGTTCATGCAAGTTTATTTAGGTATGTTTGAGGTGTGAGAAAGGTTTCGTGGCGTTTGGTTAAGCGGTTTATCGATTATCTACTCAAAACCTCAATAACTAAGCTTTTTCAAGCATAAGTGTCTAAAGAGTCACTTTTTCGCATTTTTTGTGAACCGTGAATCCGTAAAGCATTCTGTTAGTTCACGCAAGTTTATTTAGGTATGTTTGAGGTGCGAGAAAGGTTTCGTGACGTTTGGTTAAGCGGTTTATCGATTCACTACTCAAAACCTCAATAACTAAGCTTTTTCAAGCATAAGTGTCTAAAGAGTCACTTTTTCGCATTTTTTGTGAACCGTGAATCCGTAAAGCAGTCCGTTAGTTCATGCAAGTTTATTTAGGTATGTTTGAGGTGCGAGAAAGGTTTCGTGACGTTTGGTTAAGCGGTTTATCGATTATCTACTCAAAAAGTCAATAACTAAGCTTTTTCAAGCATAAGTGTCTAAAGAGTCACTTTTTCGCATTTTTTGTGAACCGTGAATCCGTAAAGCATTCCGTTAGTTCATGCAAGTTTATTTAGGTATGTTTGAGGTGCGAGAAAGGTTTCGTGGCGTTTGGTTAAGCGGTTTATCGATTATCTACTCAAAACCTCAATACCTAAGCTTTTTCAAGCATAAGTGTCTAAAGAGTCACTTTTTCGCATTTTTTGTGAACCGTGAATCCGTAATGCATTCCGTTAGTTCACGCAAGTTTATTTAGTTATGTTTGTGGTGGGAGAAAGGTTTCGTGGCGTTTGGTTAAGCAGTTTAACGATTATCTACTCAAAAAGTCAATAACTAAGCTTTTTCAAGCATAAGTGTCTAATGAGTCACTTTTTCGCATTTTTTGTGAACCGTGAATCCGTAAAGCATTCCGTTAGTTCATGCAAGTTTATTTAGGTATGTTTGAGGTGCGAGAAAGGTTTTGTGGCGTTTGGTTAAGCGGTTTATCGATTATCTACTCAAAACCTCAATAACTAAGCTTTTTCAAGCATAAGTGTCTAAAGAGTCACTTTTTCGCATTTTTTGTGAACCGTGAATCCGTAAAGCATTCCGTTAGTTCACACAAGTTTATTTAGTTATGTTTGAGGTGCGAGAAAGGTTTCGTGGCGTTTGGTTAAGCGGTTTACCGATTATCTACTCAAAACCTCAATAACTAAGCTTTTTCAAGCATAAGTGTCTAATGAGTCACTTTTTCGCATTTTTTGTGAACCGTGAATCCGTAAAGCATTCCGTTAGTTCACGCAAGTTTATTTAGGTATGTTTGAGGTGCGAGAAAGGTTTCGTGGCGTTTGGTTAAGCGGTTTATCGATTCACTACTCAAAACCTCAATAACTAAGCTTTTTCAAGCATAAGTGTCTAAAGAGTCACTTTTTCGCATTTTTTGTGAACCGTGAATCCGTAAAGCATTCCATTAGTGTTTCCGTAAAGAATTCAATTAGAATGTGTACAAGACGATAGATAAATGCTTTTTATCGCCCTACTAAAACTGAAGTTAAAAAGAAGATGGTCCTTAGGTCAACTGTTGTTAATTTAGATAGGAAGTCGTATACATATAACAAAATTTTCAGCAGGGGCATAGTGGTGCGTGGTGGAGTTACAATTTCTATTATCAATTCATTCGAAGACAAACGAAAGGGTTAGGGTATCAGAGCAGCAAATCAGTTCATTTAGTTCATTATATGAGCACACATAATAAACACACGCAAAAGCATTCCTTCTTAAATTTAGTTCATTTAGTTCATTACAGCTATTAACACAAAAGCATTCCTTCTTAAATTTGTATTTCTGCTATTTTTCTTGCTAAAGGCAACCGTTGGTGTTATTATAATTTATAAGCACTAAGTAAGTTTGAGATGTCTTCATGAATTTTGAGGATTACATATTTAAATGTAAAGGGTCATTAGATCTTTGATGATACAAAGGAAGACATCACCTTCTCTGTGGATCATGGATTACGTGTTCTGTAATTTAGCTTTTACCCTTCTTTACTTTCTTCTATGATGAGTAGCCATATCATATACTAAGGTAATAACTATTTTCTTCTACTATGCTTCTAACCTTTTGAAATAGTTAAAGCAAGATAAGAATTAAGAAAGCAAACTATAAAACTACTTGAGGATGTTTTAAAATTCAGCAACTATACAAGAGATGGGGACCTTTAGACCACAAAAATGTTTCAAGACTGAAATAAGTAACTCAAAAATAAATAGTAGTTAAATTTGTTCAGTTTGTCCACCACAATGTCCTTGTCATTGTGGTTTGCAAACAAAACTGAACTGGTAAAAAATGGCTATGCAAATTCAATGTTGGCAAGTAGTTCAATAGGTTACAAATACAAATAACTTGTGAACTTCTAATTATCATAAGTTCAGCATTCTTCCAATTACAAAGATAACATTTCCTCTGGAATTAAATATGAAACAGATATGTACCTTGATCTCTCCTCCGCAGCAGACATTTTCTGTTCTTTCTTTTGCCATCCTACGGCTACAGATGACTCTGTACCTAAATCAATTTGTATCTGGAAAAAGAAAAAAAGTCAGCAGACAAATATGACGCATAAACATCAGCCATATACTCTTCAAGAATGCAAAATGCCTATCCTTGTGTGTGTGATTATATTTTATTTTTTTGGGAGTGACAGCAAATGGAATTTAACACTTAACCCCATTGTACTCTTTAAGATACTATGGATTATTTTTCTAGACAGTTGTACCTAACTTCACCTTTTATTTGATAATCCTTCATAATTTAAAAGGTTAATTAAGCGTCTACCAACTAGCTTCAAATCCTTGTACAACTTTATTTAGCTTAATATGTAAAATCTATTTAGTTAAAACTGAGTATCACCAAACAAGAAAAGAACTATAGCAATAAAACATAGGAAGACAATATATGTACATATAATGCATCCACAGATAACCAAATATGTAAAAATGCATGTCCACCGCTGCTCCAAATTAGAAATTAGGAACCAGACAAGACAAATGAGGCTAGTAGCGACAAGAAAAACCATACATTTCCACTTGATGTCTCAGACAATTGGCGAGTCCAAGCGTTTGAAAGATTGATTGAACCATCTCTTAAAGACAAAGCAATGCCCAATGTCGCAGTGGAGTGATGAGACAAGTGGCTGAACTAAGAGAAAAGGAAAATGTGAGCTAGACTAGTCAAACACTATGCAAAGCAGAGAAATCAAAATGGATTAAAAAAATACAAATTGGATTACCGAGTTGTTTGTACCCCAACTAGAGCACGTAAACGAGCAGATGCCATGAATTCAAAGGAAGAAACAGAAGATATCTGATGCCTAAGCACAACAGTAGCAGCAGCAGCACCACCACCAGAATTTCCTGTAACCGACAGATTCCCGCCAATAGCGATAGCGTTGCGTTTGGATATTTGAGACTAGACTTCACTAGACATAGCCATTCTAACATTTATATACAAGAAAAAGAGCTTTCAGATGAAATAATAGACTCATAAATCAAAACAACCATTGAACATGCAAGGAGCAATATGTCTTTAGGATAATCATGAGCCAAAGAAGTAAAGATGGGAAGTTCATCGTTTAAATCCAAACGAAATATTTTATTTACAAAAATGCCACCGTGTTTTTAATTATGTCAATTTTAAAAAAGTGACATAAATAATCAAGTATTTATGTCACTTTTATTTAAAAAAAAGACATAAATACTAAAAAAGTGACATAAAAAGCTCATGCAAGAAATAATTATGTCACTCGAAATAAAAATGACATAAATATTATTTCAAAAGTGACATAAATAGTTTTTTTTCTTGTAGTGTTTGTAAATTATCATTTTTGTATACATGTGTGTATATATATATATATATATATATTTTATCGATATATTAAAATAAGAGTTTTAAATTGTAGGTTTAACGTAAATTAATACAGTTGTTCAATCAACTAATAGAACATCATCTTACTAATTAATAGAACATATTACACTGCATTTTTCTTTCAAGTTCAACGTCCGTGCCTTGTACGGGCCGTCTTCCTAGTATTATACTCCCTCTGTCCCATTTTGTGAGTCCATCTTTGTGAACTAAACTTATTAAGGGGACAAAAAGAATCTACACCTACTGTAGACACCCCATTTTTCGGGGCGGGCGCGACACCTACTATCCACAATTGCCCCTAATCATTACAACAACTTTTTTAGTTTTGTCTTGGTGTAGATTTCAAGGAGGGATAATTTTGGAAAGTAAGTAAAAATTGTACATCAATTTAAGGAAAGTGGACACTGTTTTGGGACATCCCAAAATGGAATAATGGGCTCTCAAAATGGGACGGAGGGAGTAATAAAATAGTAATGATATGCTTCCCAAATTTCTATCCCAAATCTGCTTCCCAAATGATATGATAGTGGGGTCAGATCTATTACAGTTAGACTAGTTAAATTTTTAATAGAAATGTTTTACCTAATCCCACTGCCACATGATTTAGAATGCACTTTTAGATTAGAAATTTGGGAACACTATGAGAAATTAAAGGGCGGGAAAAAATTGGGCAAAAGACTATTGTGTTCCTTTTTCTTATGCAAAAGGGAAAAAAAAATAAAGAAAGAAACCCCCAAATAGAAACGTTCATTTGGTGTTTACAAGAGAGAGAGAGAGAGAGAGAGAGAGAGAGAGAGAAAAGAGGATAGGGCTACCGCCGTCAACTACCAGCGTCCACCACCGCGCCGTCGACTACCGGCGTCCACCATCACTGTCCTATTTCTTGACACCATTTCTCGATCTAATGTATTTCCCAAATGGTTAGGGCTCTCTCTCTCTGTATCTGTATATGTACTGTATGCATTGTCTTATATCTATCTCTGTATCTGTATCTGTATCATATGCATTGTATTGTAATATATTCTTCTTTGTTTGACCAATTCAGGAAAGATTAAGTCTAATTTTGCTTCTACCATGTTTCTAAAGTTTCTTTCCATCAAAACAAACAGTGATGACTAGTAAGCGGCATAAAACAAGAGGGAAACTTGAAACCCAATTAAATTTTTGTCTGAGAAGATAATAAGCCTCCTTTGGATTTAATTCACTTTTTATATTCTAGTTCTTACCTGGCTTATGATATTTTGAATTGACTTTTGTGCATTGTTTCTTGAAAGCTATTAATACAGTGATTCAAAAATGGGTTTAAATAACTTTTTCTCCTCCTCAAAATCATTGGCCACGTGGGTCTCTTTGGACCTTGTTTTAATGAGTAATGCTATGGCTTCCCAATTTGTATCTCAATTGTGGTTTCCAACACGTGGGGAGTGAGACCACTTGATTTTAATTTGAGGACGGTGAAGTGGTCTCACCATTATTCAATGGTGATCCAACTGCCACATGTTTGAGAACCACATTTGGGGTAGAAAATTTAGGAAGCATAACATTACTCTAATTTAATTGCCCAAGTGGGGTTCAATTCAAAGTTTAGGAACCATAAGTCTTTCATGACTTTCTTGGATGAATCCTATAGTGGCATTGGATATATCATACATCCGAGCGATTTGGTCTCAATATATCGTAAATTGTCTAAAAATCAAAGTGTTTTTCAAATATTAAACGTGTCGTCTAATTGGGATATATGATCATTTCTTAAAACTATTTTTTTAATTAATGGTAACAACATACTAAACACTTGTCCAAATTGAACATAAATATTCCACTAGCAAACCAATTTGGATTCCAGCGGATAGGGGTGTACTATTGCTATTAGCTACATTCACCTGCCTATTTAATTTTACTTTTTCAATTGAAAACAACATTAGGAACAAAATTTATTCTCCCCAAGCAAATGCTAGCTAGCTAACTAGTAGCTATCTTCAATTGTCAAAAAGAACTTCAACAAACCATAACATTACATGATCTCTCTCTTTATTCTTATTTTTCTAAATCAAGTTCTTATCCTCTCTCTATATCAACTCAGAAACTGATGAAGAATAAGCCTTGAAGCTTTTTCTTAAATGCAAATACCTAGTATGCATATACTAAATAACATTGCTGAACCAAATGAAAAGTCTTAAACTTCCTACTAAGGGAATGATTTTTTCTTCTCTTATAATTTACCACACTATCCATGAACCAAACAAAACATTAATTTTCTAAACGAGAGTGTGGGTTTGAGAAAGTTGGGCTAATTTGCTGATTATAGGGGCTGATTTAAGGGCTGTTTGGGGCTGATTTAAGGGCTGTTAGGGGATGATTTAAGGCTGTTAGGGGCAGATTGGGGACTAGTACAAGGACTATGATTACATTCAAAGTGAAACTTTTAGTTCAGGAGCTGAGTTTGAAAGATGGCTAGGTTGCCCCAATTCCCAAAGACTTAACATAAATGTGGACAAGTAAATGAAAAACATTAAACCAGAAGGAAGTTATCAAGTGAGAATAGCTACGTCATAAACAGAAATAGTGCGCTGTTTTAAACATGTAAAAGTTATTTCTGTAGCTAAATGTAAGCATGACGTTAAGATCCATAAACGATATTAAGGAGTAAATTTAATTGAAGTACTAAATACAAGAATTTTTAATTGAAGTACCATAACAGTGTCTCTAGGTGTCGTAGCCTTTGGTGTTTTCCTGTTCCTATGCTTTCTTGGGTCCTACCATAACAAAGCCATAGTTAAATAATTTTCAGAAATACTAGATATAGCAGCACTCAAATAAGCCCATTTCACTTAAACTTTTATCCAAAATTTTGGGATTTAATATAATGACAGTCCAAATGCTATTCAAAAAATTGCGTTATATTCATTAAAGAACTTGCATTTGAATAAAGAATGTCCATACCCCAAACATGACTGTACTTTTGCTTTTTCTCTGTTTAGTAATTGTCTTTCCATGGACGTCTCAACTGCATACTCATGGTGAGTTACCTGCCATGCCATAAAGTAAGTTTAAAAATTAAAGGTAGGTGGATTAGGTACAACTGGAAAAAATATGCAATGAATTAACTAATCAAACTCTTGGATCAACATTACCGGAAAGAATCCTCGTACAACAATAGTAAACGACGCCAATTGATATCCCTTTTTCTATGTGAACTGGAAAAAATATGCAAGGAATTAACTAATCAAACTCTTGGATCAACATTACCGGAAAGAATCCTCGTACAACAATAGTAAACGACGCCAATTGATATCCCTTTTTCTATGTGAACTGAAGTGAAACAATTAATCATCATAGTCCCTATGGGGCTCCAAAACAATAACTATTCTAGCCACACTATCTAACTACCAAAGGAACCGGGGTTTCTTGTTACTCAAACTGAATTTATAGAAATAGACACAGTTACATTATTTGACTAAACTAATTGTTCAAAGGGTATATATATTACTATATGGTATGTAATTAGTTTAGTATTCCACATGGAGAATATGTTTAGTCATCTAGGTTAAGTTTTAAGTATTGGGCATTAGTTCTTGTAGTAAAATAATATCACCTTGACCCAAGAGGATCCAAACAACAATAAAAAGTAATTACCTCTGAATGAGTCTCTAGGTGGCAAACAAACCCAAATGTAAATTAACCAAATGCCCAAACAACAATTGAAGAGTCCAGAAACAATACGACATTAAGCTTGAAAACAAAAGGGAAGGAAAAATTCCTTTGTTTTTGGATCAGAATCCCTAGATATTGATGCTACATCATTACTGGTATCAAAAGCTCTATACCAAAGAAAAAAAAAAAAGCAATTTAGTAGATAAAACTCCATTAGAGGTATGTATAGGAAACATATGACAGAAGCTCACTCATCTCGCGCTCGTGTAAATAGATACATACACATCCATGTATGTATGGATATAATACATATACACACACACATAGAGAGAGAGAGGGGGGGGGGGAGAGAGAGAGAGAGAGAGAGAGAGAGAGAGAGAGATGAGGGAGGGGGAGAGAGAGAGAGTATAATATATATACACACACACATAGAGAGAGGGGGGGGGAGAGAGAAAGAGAGGGAGGGAGAGAGAGAGGGAGGGAGGGGGGGGGGGAGAGAGAGAGAGAGAGAGAGAGAGAGAGAGAGAGAATAGTGAACAATAGACTCACCATCTATTCGGTTCATTTTCCGGTGTGCAATACAAGCCCTAATTGCAAGTCACAACACAACACTAATCAACACAATAATCTCAACCCAAGACCAGATCGGCAGAAGGAGCGTAGATCTGAAAAGAGAAAAAGATATTGATATAGAGATGTGTACCTTCGATCGGCATCATCTTCCCTTCGCTACGAGCTCCTTCGACTGGCATATAGCCTTCGATTGGCATCTGACTCTCAACAAGAGCATGGATGGTGAGTAGGTTAGGGTTCATGATTAAGGGAAAGAGAAGAAGAAGAAGAAGAAGAAGAAGAAGAAGAAGAAGAAGAGGAGGTGGATGGAGGCTCTAAGGTTCGCTGGTTTAGGTGGATGGAGGCTCTAGGTTCGGTGGCTCTCTAAGTAAGAACCAGAGAGAGAGAGAGAGAGAGAGAGAGAAGAATAGGTGATGGAGGAGGCTAAGAGCCTGAGAGTAAAGAAAAGAGGGAGGGAGAGTTCGTTAAGGAGGGAAAATATTTGGGTAAAATTTGTAGTATTTAATTACAAAATTGGCACCGTATTTTCATGTTTTGAATTTTTAATTTACAAAATTGCCACCTCATATTACTTTATTGAATATCTTTCACTTTCAATGCAAATACTAACGGAATTTTGATATTTCTAACGGTAATTTACCGTTACAAATTTATAATGGCAAATTTTCGTTAGAAATCTTAGTACATTAGAAATTGCGTTTTTTGGTGTAGTGTAGGCATGAAAAAACAATGTTTTTCGGGTTTGGTGGGGGGGGGGGGGGGGGGGGTGAAACCTTAAACCGTCGATTCGAAGGACATGAAACTTAACTCGCACCTCAAACACGACAAAAGAAACTTGTGGGAATACACAGAAAGGAAAACGGACTTCCGGTTATCACATAACGCGAAAATAAAAAAATAAGTTTTGACATACTTAGGCTTGAAAAAGCTATGTTTTTGGGGTTTGGGGGGGGGGGGGGGGGAGGGGGGGGGTGAAACGGTAAACCGTCGATCCGAAGGACATGAAACTTAACCTGCAACTCAAACACGACAAAAGAAACTTGTGGGAACAAACGGAATGCAAAATGGACTTCCGGTAATCAAATAACGCGAGAAAAAAAATCACTTTTGACGTACTTAGGCTTGAAAAAGCTATGTTTTTGGGGTTTGGGGGGGTGAAACGGTAAACCGTCAATCCGAAGGACATGAAACTTAACTCGCACTTCATAGTACATTATCAATCATCTAAATCAGTAGCTTCATCAGTTAGGATTAATTCTTCAACCTCATCACAATACTCCATTACTGTTTCATCTTTGATGGCTGAAAACTCAACTTATAAGTATTTTATATTTCACATATTTTATGTTCGTTCACTAACTTAAAAGATACTAATGCTTTCTATTGGTTTTTATGCAGATTGGGTGTGGATATGGTGGATCGGTAGATGTTCGGCCACATCTTATTACTTTTTGTTATATAGTCTAACATTTTGTTATGTAATGAACAATGATGTGTGGATGGGTATATAGTCAAACAGATCTTGTTAATTTTGCTATGTAGTGTAACAATTTGTTATGTAGTGAACAATGTGCTAATACTTTTGTTAATCTTTAGTTTTTTTTTGTTAGGAACGTGAACAATTAACAATATTACTTTTTGTTGTTTAATGAAGTTACTCAGAAACATTAAGACTTTTTATGTTTAATATGATTCTCTTTTGGTTTTGAAAATTATTGTGATAAACAGGAACGAACAGGATTATAGTATATTCAAATAATTTTATTTACTAGAATATATGTTTGGCGACAAAATTATATCGTCGCCATTGCATATGATGAAATGAATTGGCGACGAAAATTTTTCGTCGCTAATAGAAGCAAATCGTTTTTATATATTTGGCGACAAAATTATTTCGTCGCCATTGCATATGATGAAATGAATTGGCGACGAAATTTTTTCGTCGCCAATACAAGCAAATCGTTTTTATGTATTTGGCGACAAAATAATTTCGTCGCCATTGCATATGATGAAAATGAATTGGCGACAAAATTTTTTCGTCGCTAATAGAAACAAATCATTTTTATATATTTGGCGACAAAATTATTTCGTCGCCATTGCATATGATGAAAGTGAATTGGCGACGAAATTTTTTCGTCGCTAATATAAGTAAACCATTTTATGTATTCGCGACAAAATTATTTCATCGCCATTGCATATGCTAAATTGAATTGGCGACGAAAATAATTCGTCGCCATTGCATATGATGAATTGGCGACGAAAATTTTTCGTCGCTAAAGCGAAATTACTACCAACTAAATGACTCTTTTGGCGACAAAATGCGCATCAATGGCGACGAAAATTGTGATCAACAGCGACGAAATAATTTTGTCGCCATTTTTGTCTATGGCGACAAAAAAAAAATTTCGTCGCCAAGGGCCTTTGGCGACAAGGCAAAGGCGACGAAATTGGCGACGAAATTTTTTCGTCGCTAAAGCCTTTAGCGACGAAAAATGGACTTTTGGCGACGAAATATGTTTGTCGCCGAAGCCCATTTTTGTTGTAGTGTAAATACCAGATTTCTTAACCACGTAGTTGTTATAATCACCTACTAAAGTTCCAAGCACACCATATTCATATCTCACTCCCAAATTAGATTAGGATTTGGTTTGACCTTATTTGTGTTCTTGGACTACAACCACTGTGGCCCCCCACAAGAATCCAAAGTCAAAGGTGTAGTATTTTATTATTAATTCAGTATTTTCATTTATTTATGCTTTATTAGCCTAATTGTACTAAACTTTGGTATTTTGCAGATTCCACAAATTCAATCCCAACTCATGTTAAGTAAAGAAAATAATATAGTAATATTAGTTTTCACCCTTACCTTGATTTTGTAACTTTAATTATAATTGGACGGTGATTGTGTGCATCTATTTAATTTATCTTTTAATTTTATTTTGAAGACAGTTTCAATTCCAAAATGGTAGGCTAAAACTTTAATTAGGGATATGCAATAAAAATTTAGAAACCACAGCTTCAGTGCACTAATCTTAAATGGGCCAATTTATCTAGATGAATTGTTTTTCCATTTATAGCAAAAAAAAATCTATATATCTATAGTTTATGACCATTTAACATGTTTATATACTATGGCTATATTGGGCTCAAAAGAATATATATAGGAAATAAGAATATAATTATGTGAATTGTCAAACTATGCCTTTTGTCATAAAAAAACACCTAGCATACTCAAACAACTCATATGACAAAATTTATATTTCACACATGTGTTTATATATATATATATATATATATTTCTATCCACTAATGGATAGGCAATTGTGTAGTGGCAGAGTGGTGGGGATTGGACGCAGAATAACACACGTCCGCGGCGGGGCACGGTTCAAACTTGGCTACTGCCCAATTGCGTTTTTATTTTTCTTTAAACCAAACGACGTTGTTTCATATCAAACCTGACACACTTGATATGACCCTGACTAATGAAAGTTTATTTTCAAATAAAGAATGACTCTGCGGTCTTAAATGCCAAATCCTTTTCAAATGCACAAAAGTTTTGGGATCTAGTATTGGTTTTGCATATTCCCAATTCATTTAAATCATTTCTTCCAAGTTAATTAATATTTCTTGTTTTTAATAGCTTTGCTTAAATATCTATATTATTTCTATCTGTCGCTATTATTAAATCCAAAAAGTTTATTTCACAAAAATTTATGCTTTAATTTCTTTTTCTTCCTTTTCTTACTAGTATCTTAGTTAAATTACTATGCATTGTTAGAATCTTTACCATAAACTACTTAGAAAAAAATAGCTTTTAATTAGCTTATTGCAAAAATATAAAAATTAGCAGTTTAGTAAAACCACACAAAAATCCATCATCTTTTATTTTCTTTTTTGTGACAATATAGTTATTGCATATCTTTGTTTCCCGTTCCCTGTGGGTTCGACCTGGACTTTCAAAACTTTATTACTTGTACGATCACCTACATTTGGGTGTGCTAAGAAAATGCGTCAATAGGATGTAGTCAAGTTTTTGGCGCCGTTGCCGGGAATCGGTTAATAAAAATAATAATAATAAAAAAAGTTAGGTTTAAAACTATTTTTCCTACTATATCTACATCTATATCTATATATATACCTATTCTACCTTATAAATAATCTAGTCTTTTTTTTTTAAATAATAATAGTAATAATAAACTATATATAATTTTTCCTTGTGAAAAATATATAAATATATATTAATATGTATGTTCTACCTTAAAAAAAATATTTATATACATATATAAATCTATCTTCTAACAAAAATAAATAAATAACTATTATTATAAAAATAAAAAAGAGTTTTTTTTATTTACTAGCTAATAATAATAATAATAATAATAATAATAATATCTTTATCATTTTGTTTTTCATTTACTTCATATGTCCTTAGATACTACTGAAGCTTTATATCATGTGCCACATAATTCTAATATTTCTACTGATTCATCTAATATACAATTTCCTAGAATAATGGCAGAAATTGTAGGACCAGAAGGAATTACTGATGATGCTCATAGTGACCAGGGGAAAAATATACCACAATTTGTTTTACCAGAACGTGAACAACATCCTTTACGTGATTTATTTACCTCAGAAAGAAACACCATTCCTTCTTGCATCAATCTATCTACACATACGCTTTAGACAAGGCATGATTCCACTCTTACCAACATTCCATGGAATGGGGTCAGAACGTGCTTATTTACATATTCGTGAATTTGAAGAAGTTTGTAGTACGTTCTCTGATCAAAGCTGTCCTATTGAAATAATCCGTCTTAAGCTTTTTCCGTTTTCGTTAAAAGATAAAGCTAAAGCTCGGATTTTATCTCTCCGTACTGGATCTATAACTTCATGGCATGATATGAATGAAGCCTTTCTAAAAAAATTCTATCCAAAAAGTTTAACTAATAGCATGATGCGTCATATTAAACTTTTTACTCAAAAAGAAAAAGAACTATTCCCCTAAGTTGGAGAATGTTTTAAAGATCTCCTACTAGCTTGTCCACATCATGGATATGAAAAATAGCGTCTAATTAATTTCTTTTATGAAGGATTAGAACCAAAATCAAAGAAATTAGTTGCAACTATGTGTCAAGGAGAATTTTTAAGTAAAACTGCCGATGAAGCTGAATCATATTTTGATTGGCTTAGCGAAAATGCTTCCTAGTGGGAAAAAGAAGAAATTGGTAGAACGGAAAAAGCTAAAAGTTGATACCAATTACAATCAGAAGATAAATTAACACTGAAATATGAAGAATTAGCATGTAAAGTGGAAGCTATAACAATGGAAAAAAATAATCCACCTAACAAGAAAAGAGACCTTTGTGACAACTATCATACGTTAGGACATCCTACGAATGAATGTCCTAACAGTTCAAATTTTCAAGAAATTGCTCCAGCAGAGATAAATGCTGTGAATAATTATAGGGGTCCCCAAAACTCCTATGGTAATTTATACCAGTCTAACTGGAGTAATCCTCCAAATCATATGTATACCAAAGAAGGTATTCTATAATTTCAAACTCAACACCAACCTACTCAAAATAATCAATATTTACCTCCTCCGCCTCAATTTTAACAAATACAAAATACATATCCTAATACACAACAAAATTCTAATGTTTATGTGCCTCCACAAAAGAATGTACAAGAGGAACCTTTACAGTCTATGATGCAACAATTAATACAAATCATGGGAAAACTACAAACATCTGTGGATAGGATTAATAATCAACACGATTCTAAAGGAAAAGGCATTTTTCCTGTCCAACCACAACCTAATTCAAGGGGACAACCACAAGGTGATCCCTCAATTTCTGGTAATAGTCAACATGAACAAGTAAAATCTATAATTGTACTAAGAAGTGGTAAGGCTGTTGGACAAGAAATTTCACCTTCTTTAGAAGAAATTGAGCATACAAATAAGGATGATAATGTGCAAGAAATTGAGGAAGAAATAGATGAAGATAAAATTGCTAATAAAGTTGAAGTTGAAACCCTTGAAAAGCAGCAAATTTTTCAAGAAAATGAAACATCTGATTTACCAGTGGAAAAAAGAAATAGAAGAAACTCCTGAATATTCTCCTCAAATTCCTTATCCACAACGTTTAAGAAAACACCAAGATACTAAGAATCAGGAATATTTAAAATTATTGGGTAAATTACACAAACCTCCCCTGAGGTTTGCCTTAATTACACGGACCTCCCCTCTTGTTTCAAAAATTACACAGACCTCCCTCGAGGTTTGTAATTAGGTAACAAAACGCCCCCTCCCCTAACGGTCCGTTAGTTTTTTTTACATTAGCCTCCCCTGAAAATTACAATTAGCCCCTCTAATATTATAAAATTGTCATACTAAGCCCCATTTCTCTTATATTTTTGTTCTAATTATAAAATCCCTCCTCCCTCCTATGTTTTTGGGTTAATTTTTTTAGCATTAATTTATATCATCTACACAAAATACATATAAATAGGTCCAAAATTTTTTTTCCCCAAACAAATCTCTATCAAGCACCCCATGTATTAATTTTCTAGATCCGCCCCTATCCCTATGCTTCAAAAGTGGACACTTAACCCCCTGTGATTGTGGACTAAAATGGAATTGTTATGATTTCACTCAAAGCTGACGAAAATTCTAAAATTGGTTAAAAATATAAACACTTAACCCATTTTGTGATGTTAATTTTGGGGTTAACGCTCTTTGAGTGAAATCATAATAGTTCTATTTTAGTCCACAATCACAGGGGGTTAAGTGTCCACTTTTGAAGCATACGGACAGGGCCGGATCTAGAAAATTAATACAGGGGGCTTGATAGAGGTTTGTTCGGGGGAAAAAATAATTTGGACCTATTTATATATGTTTTGTGTATATTTTGTGTAGATGATATAAATTAATGCTTGATATGTCAAGAAATATTCTGTAATTGTTCAACCGCCACGTGTTCAGTCAATGGCCCGGGAAAACCGAATTTGAGGCGTGGAGCCCACGCTCCCGAGGTGTCCTGCTGCTGCAGACCGGGATACCCGGGCGGACGTGGTGGAGTTCCAAGAGATGCGGCATCAATTATGTTTTCAACTATTTCCTTATACAGCCATGGCTCTCCCAAGAGGAATTAATGGTTTCCTAAACCACTTAGGAAACTTTCCAAACATTGTACAAATCCAT
The DNA here is from genome assembly GCA_033977485.1 of Hydrangea macrophylla. Taxonomy (NCBI): domain Eukaryota; kingdom Viridiplantae; phylum Streptophyta; class Magnoliopsida; order Cornales; family Hydrangeaceae; genus Hydrangea; species Hydrangea macrophylla. The sequence continues at coordinate 739,501 of CM066990.1, read as the reverse complement.
TGCGATTAGATTAGGCTTCCTAATCTGACAAGCTTACCATGTAAGGGTGGACTCTTGCACCTATAAAAGAGCCCACCTACCCTATCAAAAGGGATCCGACTATCAATTCTCTAAGCATACAATCCTATACTAGAGAACTCTCCATCTACACGCATACACCCGGCCGGTATTACTGGTAGTGCCGCCCACCATTGTTGGCTCACCAGGCCCGCCGGTGATCTGCTAGTGAGACGCGCACAGACGCACCCGTGGACGTAGGTCACCTTATTAACGGGACCGAACCACATACAAATCTTTTGTGGCTTTATTCTCTGCCTAGATTATTCTTACCAATTTTTGGCATCATCAGTTTGGCGCCGTCTGTGGGAAACGACATAGTTTTCTCATCAACAAAAATCTTTGACTGATCGATATGCCGCCAAGGAAGGGTAAGAAAACCGCTGATTCAGCCGGTCGGGAGGACCTGCAGATCGAGCCGCGTGCTACCTCCATGACCGTTGACCAGGTCTCGGCGGCGCTGGAACAACTCTTGGAGGGCCAGCTCCGAACACAACAGCAAATAGAGGCGCTTATGGCCCAGCACGAAAAGACGGTTGGGGACCATGAGAAAAGCCCTTCGTCGGAAAAGCGGCCCGAAAAAAGCGCTCCCAGCCAAGGGCCCGTTCGGACGAACGGAAAAACCCGATCTGCTCCAGTGTCCCAACCAGATCACGAACGTCGTCCGGAGGGAGAACGTAGCCATGCTACCAAGCGCTCGCAGAGAGGACCTCGGTACGTCCCTCACCGAGTGCGCCGCGTGGAGGATGCCAGGATCCTCATTGAGCGGAGACGAGCTGCGAGAGGAGAAGCGCCCTGACGCAAAGCCCGGGAGTCTGTCAATGATCCACCCGTTCTGAGCTGGGGGGATCTTAGGTACAGGCTATCCCGGACCCACAGCCGAGTGTTATCCCCGAGGTCGACGTGCTTTGAGGATGAGGCTTCGTCATCTGACCCTACCTACCACTCGGACGCAGAAAGGAGGACCGGGCACACCGACGTCAAAGCCCAGGTCGAGGAGTTACAGCAACAGATCGAGAGGTTGAACCGCAAGTCCGGTCACGACCTCACGAATACCGAAGCAGAGTCGCCCTACACTACCCGGGTGACACAGTTCCCGATTCCACGGAAGTTCAAACCCCCTCATCTCAGTTCATATGACGGCAAGGGGAGTCCGGTGGACCACATCCGCACCTACAAGGCACAGATGGCACTGGTCACTACAACGGACGAATTGCTGTGCCTAGCGTTCCCCAGTACTTTGAAGGGGTCAGCCGCTCAATGGTTCCATGCCTTGAAGCCACGGACGGTTGACAACTTCAAAGCCCTCAGCAAACTCTTCATTAGCCAGTTTGTCGGGATGCTAGACCGATCCCAACCAGATACCCAGCTGCTAGCCGTCAAGCAGCAAAAGGGTGAATCGTTAAGGGAGTACGTGGATCGTTTCAACCAGCAGAGGCTCCTGATCTGCAACCTCAATGAGACGGCCGCGATCATGGCCTTCTGTTCAGGAGTTCAGCACACCAAGGTGGCCACATCTTTTCATCGTAATCGATCGGCCACCCTGGTGGAACTCTCGAAAAGAGTTGGGAAGTATATAGACACCGAAGAATTTTTGAAGGCAAAACGCGCCAGCCAGGTGGGAGATGAATCCCCGCAAGCCAAGCGCAAGCGCGAGGGATCAGAGAAGGGTCCGGGAAAGAAGCCGAAGCAAGATCAACGGGATGTTAGGGGCCAGCCCCCAACAGCTTTTACTCCCCTTTCCCGGCCCATACATGAGGTGATGGCCGCCGCGGAAGCACAGAGGCTGCTCCCGCAGCCAGCTAAACTCAGAGCCCCACCCGGAAAGAGAAACCGAGAAAAGTTTTGCCGTTATCACAGGGATCACGGCCACGAAACGGAGGATTGCTTCAAGCTGAAGATAGCGATCGAGAAACTGATCGAGCAGGGGCATCTTGCCGAGTTTGTCACGGCCGACAGACGCCCCCGTCAGGATGCTCAAGCTCCCGGTCAGCCCCCTCTACCACTCGGCCACATTAATGTGATCTCCGGAGGAACATCTGGCGGAGGTGATTCTCAGTCGGCGCGGAAGAGGCATGCCCGAGCATCCCGAGAGGATGTATGGCAGGTCCAATCCACCGGCCCCTCAGCAGCCGATGTTCTGACGTTCTCGTCCGACGACGCACAGGGCCTCCACTGCCCCCATAATGACCCGCTAGTAGTAACGCTTTCTATAGCTAACTATATGGTCCAGAGGGTGCTGGTGGACACAGGCAGTTCGTCCGACATAATGTTTACAGCGGCGTTCAACCAACTCGGGATTGACCGGGATCGGCTCCGGCCAGTTGTTACACCCCTGGTTGGATTCAACGGCTCCAGCACTCAACCGCTCGGCACAATCGAACTCCCAGTTCTCATGGGGACCTACCCGCAGCAGGTTTCCATGCTCACCAATTTCGTGATAGTGGAGGCCCCATCGGCCTACAACGTCATTCTCGGGAGGCCGACCCTCAATAGAGCCCGAGCAGTTGTCTCCACATACAGCTTGCTCGTGAAATTCCCGACTCCCCAGGGACCTGGATGCTTGCGAGGAGACCAGACCATGGCTCGAAGTTGTTATGTCAGCTCGTTGCGCCGGGGGGCAATCACCGAATCACTGAACGTCCAAGAAATGGACCCCCGGGACCAGAGGGACGTGATCGGGCCTATGGAAGAATTGGAGCAAGTTGTGCTAGATCAAGAACACCCGGGCCGCACGGTTAACATAGGCGCACTACTGGAGCCTGCCTTGAAAGAAAAGTTGATTCAGTTCCTGAGGCAAAACCAGGACGTTTTTGCTTGGAGTCACGAGGACATGCCCGGAATTGATCCCCGAGTAATGTCCCATCGTCTCAATGTCAGCCCAGACTGCCGTCCGATAAAGCAGAAGCGAAGGGGGATGGTCCCCGAGAGACAAAAAGCTGTAAGTGAGGAGGTCGCGAATCTCTTAAAAGCTAACTCCATCCGGGAGGTCCACTACCCCGAATGGTTGGCCAATGTTGTCCTGGTCAAGAAGAGCAATGGCAAATGGAGGATGTGTGTGGACTTCACCGACCTCAACAAGGCCTGCCCCAAGGACTGTTATCCGCTGCCCAGGATAGAGCTCCTTGTCGATTCAATGGCAGGCCACTCACTCTTCTCATTCATGGACGCCTACTCGGGGTACAATCAGATCAGCATGTACCCTGGGGATGAAGAGAAGATGGCGTTCATCACCGACCAAGGCACGTACTGTTACAGAGTTATGCCGTTCGGCCTCAAGAACGCCGGGGCTACATACCAGCGCCTGGTCAATTTCATGTTCAGAGACCTCATCGGAAAATCCATGGAAGTGTACGTGGACGACCTCCTGGTCAAGAGCCAGGAAGAGACCGACCACCTCGGGCACCTGACCGGGGCCTTCAGCATTTTGAGAAAGTTCAGGATGAGGTTGAACCCGGTCAAGTGCACCTTTGGGGTCTCGTCCGAAAAGTTCCTCGGTCACCTAGTCAGCAGACGGGGAATAGAAGCAAACCCCGACAAAATTCAGGCTATCATCAACATGCGGTCACCCAAGTCAACAAAGGAAGTTCAAAGCCTAGCCGGACGAGTGGCCGCACTGAACAGATTCGTCTCCCGAGCTACCGACCGGTGCCTCCCATTCTTTAAAATCCTCCGTAAAGCGTTTCAATGGTCGGAAGAGTGTGAGGAGGCATTCCAGGAACTCAAAAGGTACCTAGCCTCTCCTCCCCTGTTATCAACGCCCGTGCACGGAGAAGAATTGTTCCTGTACCTTGCAGTGTCGCCGTCGGCGGTTAGCTCGACACTTATTCGGGAAGAGCACGGGATACAGTTCCCAGTGTACTACACCAGCCGGGCACTGCAAGGGGCGGAGAGCCGATACTCCCGCATCGAGAAATTGGCCTTCGCCCTCATTACCTCCGCCCGAAGGCTCCGGCCGTACTTCCAGGCCCATGCTATTACGGTACTCACCGATCAACCTCTCCGTAAAATTCTTTCTCGGCCAGACACGTCTGGAAGGCTCGTCAAATGGGCTTTGGAACTGGAGGAGTTTGAAGTGACTTACCGGCCGCGGACGGCCATCAAGGGACAAGCCGTCGCAGATTTTTTGGTCGAGTTTACGTATCACGAAGACCCGGTTGAAGAACCCGAGCCTGCGGCCTTACCACCCGGATTGCAATCCGGCATCCCTACTTGGGTACTGTATGTCGATGGTTCTTCTAACCAGCAAGGTAGTGGTGTCGGGATCATCTTGACTACCCCCGACGGAATCCAGCTCGAATATGCTTTGCGATTCGGGTTTCGTGCCTCCAACAACGAGGCCAAATACGAGGCCCTCCTGGTCGGGCTACAATTAGCCATTTCAATGAGTGCACAATAAGTCGAGAGCTACAGCGACTCCCAGCTCGTGGTCAATCAGGTAAACCAGGAATATGAAGCACGGGAAGATAGCATGATAGCCTACTTAGCCCTCGTCCGGACGGTTTCAAAATAGCTCCGAGGATTCTCCCTCACTCGGATACCTAGAGAAGAGAACACCAGAGCCGACCGACTTGCTCGCCTCGCCTTGCCTCGTCGTCTGAGTCCGACTTGCCCGGGATAAGGATACAATTCCTGCCCGAGCCAAGTGTGATCAACTCGAAAGGCATGGAGGTCGACCCGGTCACTCTGGGGCCCAGTTGGATGGACCCGATCGTGACATTCTTGACGACAGGAGGACTGCCAAACGAAAAAGAGGAAGCAAGGCGGGTCAAATACCGGGCAGCATGGTACCATATTCTCGATGGTGTCCTCTACAAGAGAGGATTCACTATCCCGTACCTCCGCTGCGTTCATCCAATGCAAGTTCAAGCCATATTTTTTGAAATCCATGAAGGTGTGTGCGGGAACCACGTCGGAGGCCGGACACTCTCCAGAAAGGCCCTACTGCAAGGTTACTACTGGCCAACCATGGCCCGAGACTCGCAGGAGTACGTTCGAAGATGTGACAAGTGCCAACGGTACTCTCCCATGATAAACCGACCAGGAGAACTTCAGACCCCGGTCCATAGCCCCTGGCCGTTTGCCCAATGGGGGATTGACATTGTTGGTCCCCTACCGACAGGAAAAGGGCAGGTTAAGTTTGCCGTAATAGCCGTTGATTACTTCACCAAATGGGCAGAAGCCGAGCCCCTGGCAACGATAACCGAACGAAAGATGGAGCATTTTGTGGAGAGAAATATCCTTAGCAGGTTCGGCATTCCACGAGTCCTGGTCAGCGACAATGGAAGACAATTCGATACACCTATCTTTAGACAGTTCTACTCGGACTATGGGATACTGAATCATTACTCTTCTCCCGAGCATCCACAAGCTAATGGTCAGGCCGAGGTAACCAACCGCACTATCTTGCAGTCGATTAAAACGAGGTTGGAAGGTGCCAAAGGCCTGTGGGCTGATGAACTCCCAGCCCTCCTGTGGGCCTACCGCACCACACCCCGGGCAGCTACGGGTGAAACCCCATTTTCCTTGACTTATGGTTTCGAGGCAGTAGTCCCCACAGAGCTCGGGCTGCCCACATACCGAGTGGCTACCTTAAATGGCCCAGACAATGGAGCAGCCCTCAGGACAGAACTAGACCTGATGGAAGAAAAAAGAGACCAGGCCTATCTAAAAGTGGCAGCCTACAAGCAGAGGGTCTCGCGGTATTACAATAGTAAGGTGAAGCATCGTAGCTTTCAAGTCGGGGACCTTGTCCTTAAGGCAGTGAACCAGTCCACCAGAGTCCCAAGCCATGGGAGTTGGGAGCAAACTGGGAAGGACCGTATATAGTAACTCGGGTCAACCGACCGGGAACCTACTGGCAACAGAGCATGGACGGGCACGATCTCACCCATCCTTGGCACGTGCAACACCTCTGCAAGTATTATCAGTAGCCTTAGGCTACGGGAGTTTAGGAAAATTCTTTTCATGTAGTCCTGCTGGGACAATTATTACAGATTGTTACCTTTTAAATAAAATTGAAAAGTTTGCCTTGAAAACTTACCCCTGTCAGTACATCGTGCAACGCACCAAAAAGACCTCGGGCCTAACCCCGAGGCACGAAAAAGACCTCAGGCCTAACCCCGAGGCACAAAAAAGACCTCGGGCTTAACCCCGAGGCACGAAAAAGACCTCGGGTATAATCCCGAGGCACAAAAAGAAGACCGCGGGCTCCGAACCCAGGCACCAAAGGACCCTGCGACCACCCATGTCCCAGGTCGGTTTCCTATGGTCGAATCCCCAGCACGCCCCCGCCTTAACAGGAATCTCGGGGGCAAGAGGGTTCACACCTAAACAGGAAATTAACTAAAGTTTCGCCTAGGTCCAGCCAACGACGGGGCCGAACCCCTAGGTGGCCGACGATGGCAAGCTTAAAATGCTCCTGCGACCACCCATGTCCCAGGTCGGTTCCCTACGGCCACTCACTTCCTCACTCCCATACTCCCGCCTTAGCAAAATGCTTGGGGGGCAGGGGCATAAGGGGAGCATAGAGAAGCTAAAATAGGGAACCATACCATCTTACTAGGTGTTCTGTTGGTTACGGTCCTAAAGCATTTGCTAAGGCAGGTGTTAGGTCGGCCACAACCGTACGGATACTAGCAAATACAAACAACACAAAAAAGGCACGTATACAATGTTGATGAAAGGTTGACCTTAGGGGTCTTTTTCATTAATTAAATATACAAAGCCTGGGGGGAAATTGTAGCAGCCTCCCCAAAATAAAAAGAAACAACAAACCACAAGCATTGAAAACAAGCAGCAGAAAGGAGGGACCGGGGAGTTAGTCTTCCACATGGACCACATTTTCGGTCTCCCTGGTCTGCTCCCGTGGGACGGCAAGTTCTTTGTCCCCCGCGTCCCCGCCTGGGGCGAGTTCTGGGGCCTCAGCAACGGCCGCAGGAGCTTCATCGGCTGGGGGATCCTCACTAACATCCCAGTAATCCGAATCAATCCCCTCGTAGGCCGAGAGGACCCACTCGGGGTGATCCCGGGCTACCCGTCGCTTTAGATCGTCGTAGCCTTGGAAGAAGCCGTCATCGAACGCGCCCTCCAAGGCCCCTGCAGCGGGCGTCTCGGCAGCCGCCTTCGCAATAGACGCCTCGGCTGCTGCCGCAGTCCGAGCCCGGGAAACCTCCAACTCGGCCAACGCCGCTGCCAGGTCCGCCTGGGCCGTACCTAAACTCGATGCCAATGACTTCGCCTTGCTCGTCTCGACGGCCAGAGCAGCTCTCAGCACCTGCAGGTCTTTCCGCTCCTTCGAGAGGGCAGCTTCGGCAGCGCTGGCCTTCTCGGCCAGGGAGGAATGGACGGATTCAGATCCCGCGGCTATGCATCCAACCTGCGGTAGGAGGGTGCAAATCGGTTAAACAAGTAATAAGTATGAGGCAAGTCCACATTTAAAGAGAAGCAGAACACTCACCAGGTGGGATATGCTATATAGCCATCCTTGGAGCCCTTGTGGAGATAGCTCGGCACATGCTTCCACCTGGCTTGGGACAAGGACGGATCTCAGCCTTTCCCGGACTTCAGCAGGCCCCCCTAGGGGCAAACCCGACGGAATATCGGCCCCGGGCGTGGGCTCGTCAGTAGCCGGCCTATGGGGAGCCGACGTCCCCACAGGGTCTGGACGGTTAGTCGTCCCGTGGCGAATACGCCTGAGCGGGCGCTCGCCACCCAGGCCCTCGGCGGCGACCCTCTTTCCTTGGGCGATTGCCGCCCGAGCGGGCGCTCGCCACCCAGGCCCTCGGCGGCCGACCTCTTTCCTTGGGCGATTGCCGCCCGAGCGGCAGTAGCGGCGGCAGCTTGCCTCTCCCGCAGTTGGTCCAAATTGCGCTTGGGGGCCATCTCTGCAGAAACCAAAGTCGCACAATCAGAGGTGCAAGGAAAAAATGCAAAGTTAACTCATAATGTAGCCGGGATACTCACCAGGAATGATGGGCGAAAAGCTGGGGGCTGGAACGGGTTCCTCAGGGGAGTAGGTCTCAACAAAGTCCCCTGTTTGGGATAATACGTTCCAAACACTGGTGGGCAACTCTGCTAGCCTCAGGATCCTGGCCTGGCACACGTCAGGGATTTTTGGGGGTTTAGCTGAGCCCGCTGCGGACAAGGAAAAGAAGTTAGTCAGTAATCCACCGTGTGCCCGAAATACTAAGATAACAGACGAAGCTAGAAGGGCGGTCTTGCCCCTCAACTCCCTAGCCCAGGATGTCCTCAGCTGGCCTCCCGGAGCCATGTCGCAGAGGCGAAGGGTAGACACCTGGAAAAATTTGCCCTTCCACCCCTAATTATTGCTAGGGCAATTGTCGATAATTTTCCTGCCCGGACTGGCAGAAAAGGAGAAAAACCCCAATTCATTGTGCACGGGAAATGGTCGGTGGGCCCATAGGAACTCCTGGAGGGTAAGCTCATACCCGAACACTTGGGGCCACAGTGATATGCACCCCATCAGGAACCTCCACCCGTTGGGGGCTAGCTGACCGGGAGCGATGTCGAGAAGGATCAGCATGTCCCGAACCACAGGGTGAAGCGGAAGTCGGAGACCTGCCATCATAGCATCTTCAAACAGGGTGACGAACCCCGACTGATATAGATGCGCGCCGCCGGTGTTTACGGCTAGGGCGCAACCATCGGGGAGGGAATACCTCTCCCTGATCCGGAGAAGGTCTCCAGAGCGCAGGACGGAAGAGGTGGACTCACAAGCGAAGACCGCGCGGTCAGTTCCCTCAGGGAACTCGTCGCCCGAACCCCTTGACACGGAGGCAACGGGGGCCTCCTCAGAAGACTCACTATCAGACAGCCGAATGGGGATCCTGGCCCCACTTTGGTGGTCGGACAAGGACTCAGGAAGCGGGCCCAGACTGTCACCAGGAGACCCTGACCGATATTGCTCACTCTCTGATCTCGATGCAGAGTTGAAACCGGAGTGTTCCATCTCTGGCTCTCCGACGGGAAGGAACGGATGCAAACTACGACCGGCGAATGGATCAGAAACCCCAAACCTGATGTACAGGGGGGGCAGAGTTACTAACCTGAACGGTAGCGAATAGACGCTCCTCAGCACTAGATAACACTCTCTCAAAGCAGCGCAAGGAATACCCGCTCGATCAAGAAGACTTAGGGTTCCACCCGACTCAAAAAACGCATAGAATCTAAGAAGGAAGAAATCCCACTCCCGCTCGAACTTTACTAGATTTGTTCTCTCCAGCCTTACTCTGAAAGGAAGAAGGAAAGGAAAGCTGAAAATGGAAGACCAGAAAGGGATGCGAGAAAGGAGGCGAGCCATCCTCATATAGAGACTTCGGACGGCCAAGATCAGAACAGATCCAGCGGTTCAGAAGAATTCCCGCCCGAACCGTCGCTTCAGTCACGTGGGGAGTCACCTCAAAAGGCGCGCGCATTAAATACGCGGAAAGACGGTTCCGTTAGTCTGCGAACGGTTCGGTTATGACCACGTCTCCACTTGTTAGGATCTACCCTAACCAATGATTGGTTGGTGCAGGATTGCGGTGGTCCGGGCCCGAGCAATGGCAACCCGGGCGCATTTCCAGGCCGGTCGGGTGTTTACCGCCCGGTGTCGTACATAATTGATAAATAGTTTGAAGGGCATAGTGAAGGAAAAAGTTGGCCTCACGGACCTTTTTATTGCTGTAAAGGGTAAACTATATAGAAGTCGGGGGCAGTTATAATAGCCTTCCCGAAATATATAAAAAAAAAAGAGAAAAAAGTGCCTTCAAGGTCCTTGGCCTTTCAACGCCTTGACCTCCTCTTCTAAGGCCGCCACCTTTGCCACCAGCCCCTCTACGGCGAGCTCCAGGGCATGAACGTCCACCCCCCGAAGGGCGAAATCCATCTGCAGCTCGTCGCCCATCTTCTTCACCCTCTGTAAATGGCTCTCCATGTTCGCAAGAGAGAAGTCCGACCATGAGCTGGGCATGCGAAGACCGGCGGATGCTTCTGGCCGGCTCCTTTTCTGTCGGGGCTGAGCCTCTTCCTCAACTTCTTTCTCCTTGCCCTTCTTGGATGGGCCTGGTGGTGGGCTTATGTCCTCAGAGGAGGAGGAATCGCTGCTGGTAGACAAGGTGACCGGTCCCTCGGACAAGCCCGCCCTGCCGGTGGGGCGCGCCCCGGTCGCCATAGATCGGGTATAGCAGCGCGACCCAGAAGCCACAACGGCAGGAGCTGCAGAAGAAGGTTCGGCACCCGTGTTCTCCGTAGGTCTTCCTGCCAGATAAGAGAACGACATGCCGGCCTCAACAGCTTGGTCAAACGCCTTCGTGTCGTCAGCAGTAGGGGTGACTCCACGGAGGGCGGCGAAAGCTTGCTTGCAAAGATCGGGGTCAAAAGCTGCCGGAGGACAGAGAACGGCATCCTCCAGCCAGTTGCCGGTGACCACAACCCAAGGGTACCGCTGCCAGGTCTTGTTCGGGAAGTCCAAGCCTCGGACAAGATCCTTTCCCTCGGTCCTGGAGCGGAAGTAGGGGCCTCTGTTGTCAATGCCCAATATATAGCACCTCGCGATGTCAGCAGGCTGGAGGAACAGTCCCAGTCGCTTATTCAGCACTGACATTCCCCATAGGAGGCGGGCAACGTTTGGTCGGCACTTGTGGAGAGGGATGCGCAACCCCTCACGCAAGTTGCAAAAGGAGACCGGAAGGGGAAAGCGCAATCCCACGATTAGCAGTAGATAGCTGCTGATGAGGACGAAGGGAAGGGCTATCTCCTCCCCCTCAACGAACGGGCGGACCATTACGTTGTCCGGGATTTGACAATCCTCCCGGAACGCTCTAAGCCCTCCATCTGATGACAGGTCAATGCGCGAAGCCATTTGATGAAGGTAAAAGTTTGGGAAACGAAGACGACAGAGAAGAGGGAGCTCAGAGTGCTTTGCTCAGGCGATTTAGTTGATGAATTGCGGTAAGAAACAAGGTTGAACAGGTGTTCCTTATATAGGCAGCACGAACGGTTGGATGCAGCTTGATCGGATGGCTCACATACTCTCCCGCCGAAACTGTCGTTTCGAGCACGTGGGGCATCGCCTCAGAAAGCGTGAGCATTGAATGCGCGACGTGACTGTTCAGTTGCCACCTGGACGGTTCAGTTACCTCTCAACCGGCTGCCTTCGGTCCGAACCAAATCAGTAACTAGCATGCATGTGGCAGCGGGAAGCCCGATCCTGTAGAATTACCTCTCGGATGGACATACCGCCGGGTCGTTCCACGCTAGTCCCGTTCCGACGAGGGTCCCGGTCCTTTCCCGACCGATTCATGAGATGCGTTCTTAATTTCCAAATCTCATCTGACAAGGTGCCATCTCAGTTTTGAAAATGGGGGGCAGCTGATATGTCAAGAAATATTCTGTAATTGTTCAACCGCCACGTGTTCAGTCAATGGCCCGGGAAAACCGGATTTGAGGCGTGGAGCCCACGCTCCCGAGGTGTCCTGCTGCTGCAGACCGGGATACCCGGGCGGACGTGGTGGAGTTCCAAGAGATGCGGCATCAATTATGTTTTCAACTGTTTCCTTATACAGCCATGGCTCTCCCAAGAGGAATTAATGGTTTCCTAAACCACTTAGGAAACTTTCCAAACATTGTACAAATCCATTGCGATTAGATTAGGCTTCCTAATCTGACAAGCTTACCATGTAAGGGTGGACTCTTGCACCTATAAAAGAGCCCACCTACCCTCTCAAAAGGGATCCGACTATCAATTCTCTAAGCATACAATCCTGTACTAGAGAACTCTCCATCTACACGCATACACCCGGCCGGTATTACTGGTAGTGCCGCCCACCATTGTTGGCTCACCAGGCCCGCCGGTGATCTGCTAGTGAGACACGCACAGACGCACCCGTGGACGTAGGTCACCTTATTAACGGGACCGAACCACATACAAATCTTTTGTGGCTTTATTCTCTGCCTAGATTATTCTTACCAAATTTTGGCATCATCAATGCTAAAAAAATTAACCCAAAAACATAGGAGGGAGGAGGAATTTTATAATTAGCACAAAAATATAAGAGAAATGGGGCTTAGTATGACAATTTTATAATATTAGGGGGGCTAATTGTAATTTTCAGGGGAGACTAATGTAAAAAAAACTAACGGACCATTAGGGGAGGGGGCGTTTTGTTACCTAATTCAAACCTCGAGGGAGGTCTGTGTAATTTTTGAAACAAGAGGGGAGGTCCGTGTAATTAAGGCAAACCTCAGGGGAGGTTTGTGTAATTTACCCAAAATTATTTAAACAAGTACACATTAATATTCCTCTCATAGATGCGATTAATCAAGTACCTGCTTATGCAAAATTCTTAAAAGATTTATGTACTATCAAATGTAAGCAAAATTTAAGAACTGATGCGTATTCTGCTGACTTCATTGAAGAAATTAATTCCATCGTACAACATAATTTACCAACAAAATTTAAAGACCTAGGTACACCAACAATATTGTGTATTATTGGAAATTACAAAATCAATCACGCACTCCTTGATTTAGAAGCTAGTGTGAACTTGCTTCCTTATTCTGTTTATCAAGAACTTGGATTAGGTGAGCTAAAGGCAACTCGCATGGTATTACAACTTGCTGATAGATCTACAAAATATCCGCGAGGAGTTTTGAAAGATGTTCTTGTCAAAGTTGAAAATTTTATTTTTCCAGTAGATTTTGTCATCCTTGATACAGAACCAGTATTAGATGCTAAAGTGCAAATACCAGTTATTTTTAGAAGGCCCGTCTTGGCTACCATTGATGCCACTATTCGAATCCGCAGTGGTATGATGACTGTAGTATTTGGAAATATGACTTTAAATATTAAAGTTTTTTCTAATCCACAACACCAAGAAGAAGATGAAAATATTGAAGAAGTTCATGCTATTGAATCTCTATCACGAGAATATTTTCACTTAACTTGTTATAATGATCTAGTAGAATCTGTTATTAATAACTGTATTCAAAAACTAGACAGTAATAATCTACAAAAACATCTTATAAGTCAAGTATGTTTTAATGAAGATTCAACAGAAGAAACAATTCAAGAAGCAATGTGGACCACATATTTTGAACATTTACCACCAAAGACTACATTAAAACTTCCATCTAATTTACAAACTCCATAGTTGGGATTAAAAGAACTCCCTAAAGAGCTTAAATATGCTTTCCTTGGTATTAATAATACTTATCCCGTAATAATATTATCTCTTCTAGACTCCAATCAAGAAAATAAACTCAATAGTATGCTTCAGAAGCATAAAAGTGCAATTGGTTGGACTATAACTAATTTAAAAAGAATAAGCCCTTCAATATGCACTCACAATATGTATCTTGAAGATAATGCTAATACCTCAAGAGAAATGCAAAGAAGACTTAATCATATTATGCAGGAAGTAGTTAAGAAGGAAGTTCTCAAGCTACTCGACATGGGCATTATATATTCAATTTTCGACAGTAAATGGGTAAGTCCAACACAAGTTGTGCCAAAGAAAGCAGGAATTATAGTTGTTCCAAATGTAAAGGGAGAATTAATTCCCACTCGTGTGACTACTGGATGGCGTGTATGCATTGACTGCAGAAAACTCAATGTTGTAACTCGTAAGGATCACTTTCCTTTACCTTTTATGGATCAAATGTTAGAAAGAATAGCAGGCCATAAGTATTACTGCTTTCTAGATGCTTATAGTGGTTACAAGCAAATAGAGATCGCACCAGAAGATCAAGAAAAAACTTCTTTCACATGTCCATTTGGAACTTTCGCCTATTGCCGAATGCCATTTGGTCTTTGCAACGCACCTTCGACTTTTCAAAGGTGTATGCCAAGTATTTTTTAGTAATATGGTAGAAAAGAATTTAAAAGTTTTTATGGATGATTTTTCAATTTTTGGGAAATCCTATGATGATTGTCTTAGCAATCTTCAAAAAGTTCTCTAGAGATGTGAAGAAAAAAGTTTAGTTTTAAATTGGAAAAAATGTCATTTTATGGTCACTAAAGGTATTGTCTTAGGACAAATTATTTCTGAAAATGGGATACAGGTAGACAAAGCCAGAATAGATCTTATAGCTAATTTACCTATTCCCAAAATAGTAAAAGACATCCGCTCATTCTTAGGACATGCAGGTTTTTATCGCCGATTCATAAAAATTTTCAGTACTATTTCTAGACCTTTATGTCAATTATTGGCCAAAGACATACCTTTTGAATGGACTATAGAACGTCAAAACTCCTTTGAGCAATTAAAAGAGCATTTTACTACTGCACCTATTATGTAATCTCCTGATTGGAGGTTATCACTTGAATTAATGTATGATGCTAGCGACTTTGCTATTGGAGCTATCCAAAGGCAGAGAAAGGATAAAAAGGCATCAGTTATATACTACGCCAGTAGAACTCTGGATAGTGCACAAATGAACTACTCAACTACTGAAAAAAGAATTGCTAGCCGTGGTATTCGCCCTTAATAAATTTAGGCAATATTTGATTGGTTCCCCTATTGTCTGTTTTACTGACCACTCAGCTCTTAAATATCTTCTTTCAAAGAAAAACAGTAAGCCTAGGCTTATTAGGTGGATACTCCTACTACAGGAATTTAATTTAATAATTAAAGACAAAAAAAGAGTAGAAAATGTGGTAGCTGATCACTTATCCCGCCTCACTTTTGAAGACAATACTAGTAAACCCTTACCTATTCAAGACTCTTTCCTGATAAACAATTATTTTCTATGACTTCTCTACCATGGTATGCTGATCTTGTTAATTATTTAGTAACTGGAAAAATACCAAGCAATTGGTCATCATCAGATAAAAAGAATCTAGCTATTGCTAGGCATTTCTACTTTGATGACCCATATCTGTTTAAATATTGTGCCGATCAGGTCATTAAGAAATGTGTTCCTAATGAAGAAATCGAAAATGTACTTTTCATGTGTCATTCGTCCTTTTGTGGGGGACATTTTTCATCTCGAGTAACTGCCATGAAAATTTTACAAAGCGGTTTATATTGGCCCACTCTATTTAAAGATTCATATTTATACTGTAAGGCTTGTAACCGTTGTCAAATGTTAGGCAGTAGTACAAAAAGAAATCAAATGCCAATGACCCCTATAATTACAATTGAAATAATTGTTTGTTGGGGCATTGACTTTATAGGACCTTTTACTCCATCTTGCCAATATGAATATATTTTATTAGTAGTCGAATATGTTTCAAAATGGGTAGAAGCTATTCCTACAAGAAAGAATGATCACCGTACAGTTATTGCATTTTTAAAAGATAATATACTTTCTCAATTTGGAACTCCAAAAGCAATAATAAGTGATCAAGGAACTCATTTCTATAACACGCCATTTGAAAAATTAATGAAAAGATATGGAGTGACCCATAAGGTGTCAACTGCATACCATCCACAAACAAATGGACAAGCTGAATTAGCCAATAGGCAAATTAAGCATATTCTAAAAAAAAACGGTTGATTATAATCATATAGACTGGTCTTCAAAATTAACAGATGCTTTGTGCGCATATAGAACTACTTATAAGACCCATTTGGGGATGCCTCCATACAGGCTTGTCTATGGAAAAGCTTGTCACCTACCAGTAGAATTAGAACATAAAGGCATATTAGGCTACTAGAACTTTAAATTGTAATATTGAAGAGGGAGGAATTTTAAGAAAATTACAATTAAGTGAGCTTGAAGAAATTCGTAAAGACGCATATGATAATGCCCGAATTCATCAAGCAAGAACTAAAATGTATCATAATAAGAATCTTTTGCGCAAAAGAGTTACCCCCGCGCAAAAAGTTCTATTATATGACTCAAGACTACATCTTTTTAGAGGAAAAATGAAATCTCGATGGACTAGTCCATATATAGTCAAAAATGTTTATCCTTATAGAACTGTCGAGATTGAAGACCCTAAAGATGGAAATACATTTAAAGTTAATGGACATAGATTAAAACCATTTTTAGAATAATTTGAACCTGAGTTGGAGTCCATTCCTTTGGAGGACCCCAACTATAATACTCCTTAATATCTTAAATCATAATTAGTATAGGACATAGTGTATTAGAGTATTTATATTCTAATAGTCCTATACTCCTAGTTTGGTCACTTTTTATATGTATAAGTTAATTTTGTCATTGTTGGTACGCCTAGAAATATCCTTCTGCAGTCAAGCTTTCGCATCAACAGCAAAGCACCCGGGTTGTCCGGGAAGGAAGCTGGTGGCCCATTGTTCCCGGGGTACATGAGTGCAACTGCTCGGGATGCTCGCACAGCCCGCAAATGCGCTCAGCAGTTCTCCACCAAGTACGGATTGACAGCCAAGCTGCTTAGCAGTTTCCTAATTCAGTCAGAAGACTAATGAAAGGTGTATATAGTTTCCTAAATCATTTAGGAAACCTCCCATGATTTGTGCTCATCAACTTGTAATTGGATTAGGTTTCCTTATCCCATTAATTGCCTATTGCGGGTGGTCTCTTGCACCTATAAAAGGGGCCACTCACCCCCATTGAAGGGGATCACATTCTTAACAAACAGAATAGACACATTCATCTCTCATGCATACACCCAGTCGGTATTACTAGGAGTGCCGCCCCCAATTGTTGGCTCACCAGGCCCGCCAGTGATCTGCTTGTACAGTGCACTGACGCACCCGTGGACGTAGGTCACCTTATTAATGGGGCCGAACCACATACAACCGTTTGTGTTACAATCTCTATCTCTTACCAATTTTTGGCATCATCAGTTTGGCGCCGTCTATGGGAAAGGAAGAATCTTCTCATCAACTAATTCTTGACTGATCAACATGCCACCAAAGACGGGTAAGAAAGCTACTGCTCTGACAGGTCAAGAGAACTTGTAGCCTGAGCAGGAGGCCGCCTCCATGACCTCCGAGCAGATAATGGCAGCACTAGCGCAACTCTTGGAAGCCCAACGGCAAACCCAGCAGCAAATCAAAGTGTTGTTGGCCCTGCAGGAGAAGCGCCCTCAATTTGAGCACCAAAGTGGGAGAAGTGCACCCGACCGGGAGCCCGAAAGAGTCTAGAACCATACCCACTCTGCGCCGGTATCCCCGTCGGATTGGGAACACACCCGAGAAGGTGACCGTAGTGGAGCGCCCAAGCACCCCAGGAGACGAGCCCGGACTAATCCTCGTCTGGTTGAAGATGCCAGGGACACCATCAACAGGCGACGCGCCTCCAGGGGGGAGGGATCAGGGCCGAAGCCCAGGGAGTCAGCCAAGGACCCTCCGGCCTAGAGCAGGGGGGATCTTAGGCATACGATTACCCAGAGCCGGAGTCGGATTCTATCCCCGAGGTCAACACGCTTCAAGGAGGAAGCCTTATCGTCTGATCTGACTTACTGCTCGGATATCGAACGAAAGACCGAGCGGGAAGAGGTCAACGCTCAAATACAGGGCCTATAAAAACAAATCGAGCAGCTGAGCCACAAGCAGTGTCCTGACCATACCAACACTGAGACCGAGTCACCCTATACCGCTCGGATCACTAGGTTCCCCATACCGCGCAAGTTAAAACCATAGCATCTCAGTTCTTACGACGGGATAGGGAGCCCAGTGGATCATATTCAAACCTACAGGGCCCAGATGGCGTTGGTTACCACCGTTGACGAATTGCTATGCCTAGCCTTTCCTAGCACTCTCAGGGGGCTAGCGGTGTAGTGGTTCCAAGCCCTCAAGCCCCGAACGGTTAACGACTTCAAGACGCTGAGCAAGCTGTTCATCATCCAGTTCATAGGGATGCTCGACCGGTCACAGCCAGATACTCAGCTATTAACTGTCAAACAGTGGAAGGGCGAATCCCTAATGGACTATGTGGATCGTTTTAATCAGCAGAGGCTCCAGATCCGCAATTTGAACAAGACAGCGGCCATTATGGCCTTCTGCTCAGGAGTTCAACACACCAAGGTTGCTACATCGTTCCATCGAGACCGACCGACAACCCTAATGGAGCTCTCGGAGTGGGTCAAAAAGTACATAGACATGGTAGAGTTCCTCAAGTCCAAAATGCGCCGATTTTGCGGGAGACAAGTCCCCAAAAGCCAAAGGACGGCGTGAGGACACTGAGAAGGGCCTGGTAAAAAAACCCAACCAAGACCAGTAGAGAGGAGGTCTGGACCAGGCCCTGATTCCTTTCACGCCTCTGTCTTGACCAATCCATGAGGTTAGGGCCGCTGCCGAGGCGCAAAGGTTACTTGAACAGCCGGCAAAGCTCAAAGCCCCGCCTGAGAAGAGGAATCGGGATAAGTTTTGCCGCTTCCATAGAGACCACGGCCACAACACAGAGGACTGCTTCAAGCTAAAGATAGCAATTGAAAAATTGATCGAGCAGGGTCATCTCGCAGAGTACGTTGCAATAGATGAACGGCCTGCTTAAGGAGCCCGAGCTCCCGGTCAAATACAGCCTCTTGGCCAAATCAATGTGATCTCCGGAGGACCTTCAGGCGGCGGGGACTCACAGTCGGCATGGAAGAGGCATGCTCGGGCATTCCGGGTGGATGTCTGGCAGGTCCAATCCACCGGCTCCCCGCCAACTGATGTTTTGACATTCACCTTCGACGATTTGGGCATCCACTACCCCCATGATGACCCGTTGGTTGTGACGCTTTCTATAGCCAACTATATGGTCAAGAGGTGTTGGTAGACACAGGTAGCTCGACCAACATCATATTCGTGATAGCATTCGATCAGTTTGGGATAGCCAATGATCGCCTCCGATTGGTTTCTACTCCCCTGGTAGGCTTTAACGATCCAGCACCCAACCGCTCAGTACCGTGGAGCTTCCCATGCTTATGGGGACTTACCCTCAGCAGACCTCCCTACTGGCAAATTTTTTGATCGTGGAGGCCCCGTCTACCTACAATGTCATCCTAGGTAGGCCTACACTCAACAATGCCAGGGCTGTCGTGTCTACTCATTGTTTGACGATTAAGTTCCCGACTCCTCACTGACCCGGGAACCTCCGTGGAGATTATGCGACTTCCCGGAGTTACTATATCAGTTCCCTCCGGCAGGGCATCATCACCGAGACATTGAACATCCAGGAGATGGACCTGAGGGACCAGAATGATAGAGTGGGCAAAAGCGAAGAATTGGAGCAAGTGACACTGAACCCATAATTCCCAGACCAAATGATTAGCATCGACACCCTTCTGGAGCCCCGCCTCAGGGATAAGCTGATCTAACTTCTACAGCAGAGTCAAGATGTGTTCGTCTGGTGCCACAAAGATATGCCCAGGATTGATCCCCGGGTAATGTCTCATCGGCTCAACGTCGACCCAGACTCCCGGCCGGTGAAGCAGAAGATACGGGGCATGGCCCCCGAGAGACAGAAAGCAGTGTATGATGAGGTCGAGAAGCTACTCAAAGCCCACTTCATACGAGAAGTCCACTATCCCGAATGGCTGGCCAATGTAGTACTTATCAAGAAGAGCAACGGGAAGTGGAGGATGTGCGTAGACTTCACAGACCTGAATAAAGCCTGCCCCAAGGATTGCTATCCGCTGCCCAAGATAGACCTCCTTGTGGATTCCACGGCCGGCCACTCACTCCTCTCGTTTATGGACGCCTACTCCGGGTACAATCAGATCAGCATGTACCCTAGGGACAAAGAAAAGACCTCGTTCATCATGGATCAAGGGACCTACTGCTACAAAGTCATGCCTTTTGGCCTCAAAAATGCCCGCGCAACTTATCAACGCCTGGTCAATCATATCTTCAAAGACCTGATCGGGAAATTGATGGAAGTGTATGTTGACAACCTGATGGTCAAAAGTCGGGATGAGTCTGACCATCTGGAACATTTGGCCAGGGCCTTCAGCATTTTGAGGAAGTTTGGGATGAGGTTGAACCCGGCCAAGTGCACCTTTGGCGTCTCATCCGAAAAGTTCTTGGGGCACCTGGTCAGTCGACGGGGAATCGAAGCGAACCCCGAGAAAATCCAGGCTGTCATCAACATGCGGTCGCCCAAGTCAACCAAAGAAGTACAGAGTATGGCCGGGCGGGTTGCCGCATTGAACAGGTTCGTGTCCTGAGCGATCGATCGGTGCCTACCATTCTTCAAGATCCTCTGTAAGGCCTTTCAATGGTCAGAGGAATGTGAGGAGGCGTTTCAGGAATTCAAAAAGTACTTGGCATCTCCCCCTCTGCTCTCAACACCTGTACCGAGGGAGGAATTGTTCTTGTACTTGGCGGTATCACCCTCAGCGGTCAGCTCGGCACTCGTCAGGGAAGAGCACGTGATATAGTTACTAGTGTATTATACCAGCCGGGCGCTCCAAGGCACGAAGAACAGATACTCCTGTATCGAAAAACTTGTATTCGCCCTCATCACCTCCGCCCGAAGACTCCATCCCTACTTACAGGCCCATGTTATTGTGGTCCTTACTGACCAACCTCTCCGCAGGATCTTGAGCAGGCCTGACACGTCTGGGATGTCAAGTGGGCCGTGAAGTTGGAAGAATTTGAAGTGGCACACCGCCTCCGGACGGCGATCAAAGGACAAGCAATGGCATACTTTCTGGTTGATTTCACATATCCAGAAGACCCGGTTTAAGAGATTGACCCACTGGTCCTACCACCCGGGTTGCAGGCTGACATCCCTACCTGGGTGCTGTATGCGGACAGATCCTCAAACCAATAAGGCAGCGGGGCAGGAATCATCCTGACTACCCCCGACGGCATCCAGCTCGAGTATGCCTTAAGGTTTGGGTTCTGCGCCTCTAACAACGAGGCTGAGTATGAAGCCCTATTGGTCGGATTGTAGTTGGCCACTTCCATGGGTGCGCAACAGGTCCAGGGTTACAATGACTCTCAGCTTGTGGTCAATCAAGTCAACCAAGAGTACGAAGCCTGGGGAGACAACATGGTAGCCTATCTAGCCCTTGTCCGAGCGGTTTCGAAGAAGCTTCAGGGTCTGTCCATCATGCAGATACCCAGAGAGGAAAACACCAGGGCCGACTGGTTAGCCCACCTCGCTTCCTCTTCTGAGTTAGACTTGCCTGGAATACGGATAGAATACCTACCCGAGCCAAGTGTGATCAACTCAGAATGCATGGAGGTGGAACCAGATGCCCTGGGACCCAGCTGGATGCACCCGATCGTGGCATTCCTGACAATGGGCGTGTTACCAAACGAGAAGGAAGAGGCTCGCTGGGTTAGGTACCGGGCAGCCTGTTATCATCTTATAGACGACATCCTTTACAAACGGGGATTATTTATACGAAATCCATGAAGGAGTATGCGGGAATCACATCGGAGGCCGGGCACTCTCTAGAAAGGCCTTATTACAAGGATATTAATGGCCGACAATGGCCCGAGATTCTCAGGAGTATGTCAGAAGATGCGACAAATGTCAGAGGTACTCTCCCATGATCAACTGACCAGGAGAACTTCAAACACCAATCTAAAGCCCATGGCCCTTTGCCCAGTGGGGTATCGATATTGTCGGACCCCTACCAATGGGAAAAGGACAGGTCAAGTTCGCAGTCATCGTCGTTGACTACTTTACCAAGTAGGCGGAGGTCGAGCCCTTGGCAACAATAACCGAGCGCAAAATGGAAAGCTTCATGGAAAAGAACATCCTTAGTAGGTTTGGTATCCCCCGGGTTCTGGTTAACGATAACGGAAGGCAATTCGACACCCGTTGTTCGGGCAGTTCTGCTCAGGCTATGGAATAATTAATCACTACTCCTCTTCTGAGCACCCTCAAGCCAATGGTCAAGCCAAGGTGACAAACCGGACGATCCTGCAATCGATCATAACAAGACTTGAAATCGCGAAAGGACTATGGGGCAAAAAAACTGCCAACCCTCCTGTGGGCCTAACAAACTACACCCCGAGCGGCAACAATTGAGACGCCGTTCTCCTTAACCTATGGGTTCGAGGCCATGGTCCCCACAAAGCTCGGTTGCCTATTTACCGGGTGGCGAATTACAGTGTGCCTGACAATGAGGATGCACTCAGAACAGAACTGGACTTGGTAGAGGAGAAAAGAGACCGGGCATATCTAAAAATTGTAGCCTACAAGCAGAGGGTGTCCTGATACTATAATAGCAAGGTGAAGCATCGCAGTTTTCAAGTAGGAGACCTCGACCTTAAGGCAGTGAACCAGTCTACCCGAATCCCGAGCCATGGAAAGTTGGGGCCAAACTGGGAAGGTCCATATACAGTTACCCGATCAACTGACCGGGAACTTACTGGCTTCAGAGCCTTGATGGACGTGATCTGTCTCACCCTTGGAATGTGCAACACCTCTGGAAGTAGTATCAGTAACCAAGAGGCATGGGTAGTTTAGCACTGGTTAGGAAATTTTGTAGCTCCATTTGAGCATTCATTATAAATTTTTGAATAAATTAAAGATTTTTCTTTGCAAAATTACTCCTTTTTAGTGTCCCTTGCAATATTGAAAGTCCTCGGGCCTAACCTCGAGGCAAAAGATCTTGGGTCAAAACCAAGGCACAAAGTCCTCAGGCCTAACCCCGAGGCAAAAGACCTTGGCTCAAAACCAAGGCACAAAGTCCTCGGGCCTAACCCCGAGGCAAAAGACCTTGGCTCAAAACCAAGGCACAAAGTCCTAGGGCCAAACCCCGAGGCAAAAGACCTTGGCTCAAAACAAAGGCACAAAGTCCTTAGGCCTAACCCCGAGGCAAAGACCTTGGCTCAAAACCAAGGCATAAAGACCTCGGGCCTAACCCTGAGGTAAAGAACCTTGGTTTAAAACAACGCGCAAACACCTCGGGCCTAACCCCGAGGCAATGGCTTCGCTTAGGCCCAACCAGTGGTGGGGAAAACCCCCTAGGTGGCTGATGATGGCAAGCCTCAAATGACCCTGCAACCACCCATGTTTCAGGTCGGTTTCCTACGGCTATTCACTTCCGCACACCCGCCTTAGCAAAATGCTTAGGGGGCAGGGACTTGGCTAAAATAGGAAATCACACCGGTCATTAAAAGGACTCAGAATCCTAACATTCCTAATTACTTACAGTGATCAGAGAAAATCGGACGATGAAACAGGATTTTCCTATAACACCCCCGGGCCAGTCCGAACAGTAAGTAGGACAAGTTCCTATGATACACCGGGCGGTCACCTTCGAAACAGGTCTACCAGTTACGGTCCTAAACCATTTGTTAAGGCAGGGATTGATCAAAACTAGGTGGGCACAAGCAATCACAAACAGGCACATAAGTACAAAAAATAGTAAACAATTTATGAAAGGTTGGTCTCAAGGACCTTTTCATTAATTAAACACTATTTGTACAGGGCCAGGGGGGCAATTATAGTAGCCTCCCCCAAAAAAATTTATTATTAATATAATACTAAAGAAAATGGGTCGGGACCTCAGTCGTCCACCTCGACCACGTCTGCGGTCTCCCCAACGTCCTCTCCCGGGTCAGCTCCTCCTCCCGGGGCAGCCTCCTCAACAAGACTGGCATCAGCAGCGAGGCCCTCTCCCACAGCAGGACCAACATCCCAGATAGGACGAGATGTCCCATTCGGGGTGATCCAGGGATATCCTACCCTTCAAGTCTTCGTAGCCCTGGAAGAAGCCAACATCAAAAGCTTCCTTCAGGGCCCCTGCCGCTGCAGCCTCTTGCAGTTCCTTCTCCCATGCCTCCGCTACCGCTGCACTGGCTCGAGCAGCATCTAGTTCGGCTTTAGCAGCTCCGAGACTCAAGGCCAAACCATTCACCCTGTCCTTCTCTACAGCCAGAGTAGTTCCCCTGGCCTCTGAGATCGCCCGCTCCTCAGACAGAGCGGCTTCAGCAGCAGTGCCCAACCTGGCCAAGGAAGGTAGGATGTACTTAGCCCTGGCGGCCATGCATCCGACCTGTGAAAAGTTAAAACCGACCAGTCAGAGAACCAACACACTTGACAAAATAAGTTAAAGAAAAGGAGGTAATGGCATAAGAACTCACCAGGTGAGAGAGGCTGTACAGCCAGCTCTGGAAGACCTCGGGAGACATGTTTTTACATGCCTCCACTTGGCTAGGAAGTAGACCAGGCCTCACCCGCTCCCTGATCTCGGTCGAGGCAGTTATCGGTGCCACGACCGGTACCCCTGCCCGGGGGGTCGTTTCTTCAACTGCTACCACACGGGGCGTTGAGGTCCCCACTGGCTCAGGACAGACACCGTGTCGGATTCGCCTCAGTGGGCACTCTCCACCCGAGGCCTCGGCGACAGGCCTTTTTCCTTGTGCCACCAACATCCAGGCGGCAGCAGTAGCGGCGGCAGTAGCAGTAGCGGCGGCAGCAGCCTGCCTCTCCCTTAGTTGCTCTATATTTCTCTTCGGAGTACTATAGGAGGTAGCAGAGTCCGAGCACTTACCAGGAATAATAGCAGGGAATACCGAAGCTTTTATAGACTGAATCGGGTTATCAATAGCTCGGAAGTCGCTCGTCTGGGTTAACATATTCCAGATGTTCACCAGCCGGTCTGCCAAACTCCTGATCTGGGCCTAGCGCTCATTAGGAATGCTAGGTGGACTAGTTGATCCAGCTGCAAAGCCAAATACAAAATGGTTAATCTCAGAGACTGGAAGGAAAACAAAAAGCAAAAGGCAAAATTGAACGGGCTTACCCCTCAACTCTCCCGCCCAGGAAGTCCTCATCTGGATCCCGGGGGCTGGTTCGTAGAGCCCGAGGGTGGACACTTAGAAGAACCTGTTCTTCTACCCTTTGTTGTTGCTCGGGGTGTTCACCAAGAGCTTCCTTCCCTGATGAATCACGAGAGAAACGAACCCGATCTCTCCATGTATGGCGAATGGGCGGTGCGTCCAGAGGAATCCCTGGATGGAGAGTTCATATCCGAAGACCTGGGGCCACAGAGAGATGGACCCCATCAAGAACCTCCAACCGTTCGGGGCCAACTGGCCCGGGGCAATCCCAAGGTAGATTAAGATGTCCCGAGCGACCGGATGCAGGGGGAAGCAAAATCCAGCTATGAGGATGTCCTCATACAGGGTGGTGAAACCCCGCTGGTATATTTGAGCCCCACCAACATTCACCGCTAAGGAGTAGTGGTCAGGAAGGCCATATCTATCCCTAATGTACCCAAGATCCTCAGTATGCAATGTGGACGGGATAAATTAGCTAGAGAAGGCCACCTCGGGGTCGGGTTCCCCTGGTGTTTCGTCGCTTGAATCCTTGGACGTGGAAGCACCGGGGGCTTCCTGGTCCGACTCATCCTCTGAGATACGGATCGGGATTCTGCCTTTGTTGTGCTTGTCAGAGGGGGACGCGGATGGTAGACTTAGACTTGTGTCTGGCTCCTTTGACCCGGACCGCTCGTCCTCCGACTGGGAGGATGAGTTAAAATCGGATTGACACATTCTTGGGGTTATAGTAGCTGGAACGGGGAGAGGACGACTACCGAGGTATGGGTCGGGAACCCCGAGCCTAGTATACAAGGGGGCAAGGTCACTAACCTAAGAGGCAAGGAGTAGATGGTCCTAAACACAAGATGGCACTCTCTCAAGATTACCCCGCAAACACCCGCTCGGTTCAACCGCCCTAATGTGCAACCTGACTTAAAGAAAAAGCAGAATCTAAGGAGGAAAAAATCCTACTCCCGTTTACAGCCTACCGGGCTCGTTCCCTCCAGCCTCACCACGGAAAGGAAAGAGAAGGGGAAAGAGAAGGGAAAGAATGAAAAATTGAAGCTCGGAAAGGAAAGGGACTTACAGAAATCGACGTAAGAAAAGCGCTCAGGAATCTTGATCAGGAACTTGCTCGCTCTTAACCTCTCGGGAATATGTGTCTTTGTAGCAAAGAGTTGAAGAAATGAACAAGTGTTCCTTTATATAAGAGACACAGATGGTTCAAATCAAAATAGATCCAACGGCTCATACATTTTCCTGTCCCAAAGTGACTGACAACTGTCACCTTAGGCACGTGAAGCGTCGCCTCAAAGGTGCGCGCATTAAATGCTGATGAGACAGTTTGGTTACCTTGGAAACGGTCCGGTTACATCCATGCTGGCCTCGTTTGATCCTGACTAGGCCAGTCACAAGCTGACACTTGGCAAAGGAAGGACCCGGGCCCACGAAGTCACCGCTCGATCCATACCCCGGCTGACCGTTATGACCAGTCCCACCCCGGGTAGGGTCCCGACCTCATACCGGAGGGTTTCTCGGAAGCAGTCTTGATTTTCAAACTTCATCTGATGGGACATCACATCAACTCTAAAAATGGGGGTCAGTTGGTACGCCTAGAAATATCCTGCTGCAGTCAAGCTTTCGCATCAACAGCAAAGGACCAGGGTTGTCCGGGAAGGAAGCTGGTGGCCCATCGTTCCCGGGGTACATGAGTGCAACCATTCGGGATGCTCGCACAGCCCGTGAATGTGACTCAGCGATTCTTCACCAAATACGGACTGACAGCCAAGCTGCTCAGCAGTTTCCTAATTCAGTCAGAAGACTAATGGAAGGTGTATACAATTTCCTAAACCATTTAGGAAACCTCCCATGATTTGTGCTCATCAACTTGTAATTGGATTAGGTTTCCTTATCCCATTAATTGCCTATTGCGGGTGGTCTCTTGCACCTATAAAAGGAGCCACACACCCCCATTTAAAGGGATCGTATTCTTAATAAACAGAATAGCATACACACATTCATCTCTCACGTATACACCCAGCCGATATTACTGGGAGTGTCGCCCCCAATTGTTGGCTCACCAGGCCCGCCGGTGATCTGCTAGTACAGTGCACTGACACACCCGTGGATGTAGGTCACCTTTTCAACGGGGCCGAACCACATACAACCGTTTGTGTTACAATCTCTCTCTCTTACCAATTTTTGGCATCATCAATTATTATTGTATCTTTTCTTTGTTTATCTCTTTTTATTACAGGTGTTATCCTTGTCTTCTTTTTCTCATCTTACTCATTGAGGACAATGTCAAACTCAGTTAGATGGGACAGTTTCACGATTAACACATATTTGTTTATTTTATCTTTATTTCTTAAAAAAGATGTCGCTTTTCTTTCTAAGTTTTCTGTTCTAACTATATATATATATATTTTGTTTCTGAATGTATATATTTTTTTAATATAAATATTTTTAGTTTTTTAAATTCCCACCTACCCCCTCTAAGCTCTCTTTAATAAGTTCTTAGTTAATTGATAGCTGGAAGGAGTGGAGGGTTGATTCTAGGTTCTCTTGTTGGCTAAGAGTACAAAAAATGGATCCAATAGTCAATGACCAGACGTTAATGGGTCATTCACTTGTTTTTGAGCTGAAGAAACCCTTTGCTGGCACTAGCCTTTATGCCATCAAAAGGAAAGCTAAAAGTTTAGGATGGTGTTTGAATTGTTATAGAGAATAATGTCATTGTTTAATTGCTCACAATGGCACATCTTTTAAAGTTTACTACTGCTACAAAAGACAATTCAAATCAAAACAAAAGAAAATTTTGGTTGAGAAAGAGGACTGGATCCTTTGATACCCAAATAAATTTTATTTTCCCATCCCTCTTTTATTTTTATTTTTATTATTTATTTTTAAATTTATTTTTAGTACATTTCAATAATTTTTAGTCAGGTCAGACTTTAAAATGATCCTACGTGTACATCTGGCTTTCATTAGCTGATTCGATAGGAGTAATTTGCATGATCCCAACATCACCAGATATGTCTAGTGCGGTGAATGACTCCAGAGGTAGCGAAAACTAGGTAAAGTCATATCTTTTACTAGAGGTGGATTGTAATACCCTGTATTTTCGGATGCATGGTTATATAAATAAGACCCTGTATGCTTGTGTGAACCATTAGTGAAGAACCTTTCTCGATCGATCGAACTCTTCTCGAGCGATTGAACTTCTGTCATTCTCGATCGATCGAACCTACTTCGAGCGATCGAATCTATGCCGACCTGATTATGTGATGTGGACCTTTCCCGAGCGATTGAACTCCTTTCAATCGATCGAACCCTGACCGACCTGTATTCAATCGATCGAACTATTCTCGATCGATCGAACGTGCTATGATTCATATCTTACGTGTTTTCCACCTGCCCTTCTTGCCTCCCTATATATACGTGTGTTTTGTATGTGTGTGTGGGGGGGGGTTTGGCAGTTCAGGGGAGAGTTTGAGAGAGAGCTCTTTTGTGTGTGTGTGTGTTTTGTATATATATAACTGTGTATGTGTGTTATATATATACACTTGAGCAGAGAGAGGAAGAAGAAGAAGAGGAGAACAAGAAGAAGAGGAGAAGAAGAAGAGGGACAGAGAGAGACCAGAGAGAGACAGAGAAGGAGAGGAGAGAGAGAAAGCTCGCCGTCACCATAGTCGCCGCCGCGGAGCTCGGAACACCGCCACTGGACCGCCGGAGTGAAGTGAGTTTCATTAACTTACTCAAGTGATGACGATAGGATGGTTCTTGTATGTTTAAATGTGTATTATGTGACCCCGAGACCTTTGTTCGTCTCTGCTCAGTTTCTGGGTAGAAGATGAAGTTCGAGCGATCGAACTATTCTCGATCGATCGAACTTGCCGTTTCCTCAATCGATCGAAGGGACGTCGATCGATCGAACTTAGTTTGACCTCAATCGATCGAGAGGACTTCAATTGATCGAACCTCGCAGAACATGATTAATTTCTATTGTTTATTTTATGAACTGTTTAGTTGATTAAATGTTGATCCATGCCTTTAATATGCGATATTGTTAATTTAAGAGATAATGCAACACTGTTATGAGAGGAACTGTTTAAATGTTACATGTTGATATTATTAACTGAATAGCAGAACGGAACACATCTGCATGCTAATAATCAGTAATGAGTAGTTAGGTGGAATACAGAGCATATGGTAGTCTGGTTATCTAGAGCATGAGCATTGCACAACATGTGGTCAGCATGCATGGGATAGTGACGTGAAGAGATAAGAGAATATGATGAGAAATGGGATATGTGCTTCACTGTGGAGAAATGAAATATTTGTACTTTGGATCCGTGGGACCAACGACTGACGAGCCGGGTGGACGTGGGATGGTTAGAGTTCCTAGTGCGCCTCTCACTGTTGAAGACGTCCAGTGATGCGTATGCACTGTTGAAGACGTCCAGTGTACCGTTGAGGACGTCCGGCTAGTGCTCTAATATATTCTCAGCTGTGTAGACGACTAGTGAGGGTATACGCATCGTTGAAGACGTCCGATGTGCCGTTATATTGTTTACAGATAGGTGGTATTGTGTAGACGACCGGTAACCCTATCAAGGGATTGTGGGACCTACTGCCAAGTCGGGTGATTGCGATTGGCATTATTGTATCGACGAATGGATATCAGATTGGTATATATGGTATTGATGAATGGATACAGAGATGGATAGAGGTATGAATGTGAGTACGTATATGATGAGATTAATGTTCAGTCGTGGATTCAGCGTTCCGACGTAAAGGTACATGCATGGGTGGTTGCATGGGTTACATGCATGGATTTGGTGAATACGTGATGAGATATTTATTCCATGATCGTTATTATTGTTTTCATTTAATATGATTTCTGTTATCGTTGAATTCATATACAGTTTAATGAGACCTTTGCTATGTCCGTGAGTGACGCCATTGTTAAGAGATTAACCGGATTTTAAGATGATGAACAATAACGGTGAGGAGTGTTGTTTAGTGTACTCACTCAGCTTTGTATCCAATGCTGATGGCGTTTGTGCCCTGGACAGTTCAATGTCTAGAGCTTTGCAGGAATTGAGGACGAGAGACTGATGTTCTGCCGGTCTTGGAACTGAAGGCTTGGAGAAGAAGACGTGCTGCTTGTAATAGTTAGTTTGTATATCTGTTGTACTGCTGTTATTATTGTTATAGGCCTGGGACTATAAGCCAGCTGTTGAAATAGTTTTAGTAGACTTTTATAATTGGTACTTGGGCATCTGTTGCTTCCATACCTTTTATAGTTTCCGCTGTAGCCTCTGATTATGTTAATAAGATATGTTCTATGAATAGCATCCTCCCTATTGTGGTGTTTATTGGTTTGAGTAGATGACAATGCGGTTATTCACCCGTCATTCCCTATGGACCCATAAAGGAAATTTATTTTTCCCTATTTATGCTGCTCCGGGACGTGACAGGATTTTTTGTATCAGAGCCTAGGTTTCAGTTGTTAGCCGCTTGTCTTTTGTGATTGGAACCCGAGTCCTAAGTTAATATAAATAGCATGAGGATTAGTTGAGATGAGATAGAACTGGAATCTTGTCATGTAGACGAGAAGTTTGAAGAATCCATCTGAGAATATTTCGTTAACAGGTAGTAACTGCTAGAGCCGATAAGAATCGTTAGAACTGTTGATAGCTGAGTTCACGGAGAACAATGCGTTGAGAATTAGTTGTGGTTGTGGAGATCCTATAAATATAGAATCGTTGGATTTTAGACACTGACAAATCCCGAAGCAATCTCGGAGCAGTCGGTATGACCTAGAAATAGAAAGAGGTTTAGGATAAGATTATCATGTTACCTTGAGCCACATGTTAGTTGAGTGTTCTCACATTTTAGTTGAACAATACTCATAGTCTGGAACCTGGGAATGGAAATAGAATGTTTAGATTTGACGTTACGTGTAGAACCTATAGTTTCGTAACCCGTGTCTTAAGCATAGATATATTGGAGTACACTTGGTAGATAGACTGACCTTGTGGTTATTATGATTATTTATGTGAGGTATCCGTATTGCTTAATGTGATCGTATTATATAGTGGTACTATATATTGGTTACCACATGTTTTGTTCTTGCTTGAGCTGTAAGATAGAATGCGTCTGACCGAATAGATTTTCATTGTAGGTAGCGACACCGAACACTACCAGTACTCGCTATGGTTAGGACGACTCGAGGAAACCCGAGCCAGCTGAATGGAGTACCTGAATTAGTACCTCCTGAGATAGATCCAACAGGAATGGTCGGAGTTTTCATTCGTCGTATGGAACAAGTTATCAATCGTGCGGATCACGTCATCGACAATGAAGCACCAGTACATCAGACAAGAGTCAAGCTGCTAAAGGAATTTCGTGCTCTTCAACCAGAGGCCTTTACCGGATTAATGGGAGCATGGCAAGCTGAGCAATGGATTCGCCAGATAGAATTGATATTTGAGACACTCGAATGTACTGACATTGAGAAAAGACATTTGGCTATATTTCAACTGACATTCTCAGCAGCAGATTGGTGGGACGCAGTGAAAGCTACGATAGGTGAAGAAGCTGTAGGAAGGATGACTTAGGAATCATTCAAGACTCGATTTCTATAGAAGTACTTCCCTGAATCAGAGAAGAACAAAAGGGAAATGGAGTTCATACAATTAATCCAAGTTAGTTTTACAGTGCCAGAATATACAACTCAATTCGAGAGGCTATCGCAATTTGCTCCGCATATGATCGATACCCCAAGAAGAAAGATCAAAAGATATCATCAGGAACTAGTTCCACATATTCGTCATATGACTATAGGCCATTTAGATCAATCTTTTGAAGCTCTGGTAGAAATGGCAACGAAATTAGAAGACGACACTCAAATTAGTGAAGGGCAACGATCTAATCTAGCATTTCTAGAGTACGATCAGTATCTCCTAACAGATCAGAGAGGAAGGGACAGTCAGGTTGTGTTGGCCGCTAATCGAGTTCAACAAGGAAACACACAGAGAAGTTACATAGGCAACCGCCAGAAGCGCAAGAGATTTGAGACCGACAAGAAAGAATCAAAATTAGTGGCGACTCTAACCCAGCACAGAGAACGAGATATCTGCTACAATTGTGGAGTAGCAGGGCACCATTCCCAAGAATGCAGAACATCAAGGAAATCTAATGGACGAGGGATACGATGCTTTAACTGCGGTAAAGTTGGTCATGTCAGTAAGTTTTGTCTAGAACTGGAGATGCAACACAATGTTCCGTCGCGACAAGTATCACAGGGGCAGACCCACTAAACAAGTAAGGGATCTCAACTTAGACAAGGACGATAGACAGAAGGTACAATACTCAGCACCTACATTTTGTATTACATACGATCCCGATATTGCAAGAACTTTGGCAATCGTTTGATTTGATTGTGAGAGGATTAGCCTACGCTATAGATTGTAGTTACCTGAACAATTCGTTTGACACTGATTGACAGTAGTTATCCAAGTATAGATATAACATCTATTGCATCCCATATAACATCTATTGCATCCCTATCTAACGTCAATTGCCTCCCTATCGAAAGACTACGCCAACCGTTGGTAAGTTGGATAGAGACTAGAGATGAGGAATCTCAATTTTCTTGAGACGTAGACTTGACAAGAAATGACAAACTAGAGGATTTCAAGTCTATAAGAGAGGATACTAGTGACGCAGAGACGATACCAGAATTACGAGTACCACGAAAGATTGCTTTTTGACACCGAGTTCCTGTTGCTTTTATCCTTTCGAAATGTTATACAGTAGATCGACTCACAGAATCAGTATACAACATTGTCTAACTTGTTTAATTAGTACGTGGAAGTAGAAAGAGTATTCAACGGATGGTACGACCTCGAGAGATGATTATATCAATAGTATGTGAGAAATTGGAGACACATGAGGAAGTTTAAATCACTAACTACGATGCCAGAGTCACGATACTCTCAAGCCAACATACTAAAGAATGACGGTGACAACACTGGAGTTAACAAAGATGTCACAGAACGTTGTGTACAAAAAAAAGAGACCGACTAAGGACGCTGACAAACATAACCAGGAGCCCAGAGATGGGAGACAGCCAACTGTTGGTACAGTAGAGACATCGTTAGTAAAGTTTGAAGTACCTTTGAAGATAGGAGTAGATGGCAACGCTTCGCTACAACTTAGATGAGATTAGAACATTTGATCGATAGAATCCTCACACCGTAGAGTTTGACCTGAGGGAGGAACTTCATGTGTTTAGAGACTAGCTGTTTCAGATGTTGTGAGAGGATTTGATTGTGCTACCTAGAACCTTTTCCCGAAGTTCAACATACGAATTTCATACGTCTAAACCCAAGGATTTGGTAGCTGTCACCCTAGTACCCGTAGATCGTTGATATCTCTATATCATGTGATTAGAACTTTAATCTGTTGGCCGCTGAGGTAATCGTTTATGTAAAATGAGAACTTGAGCATTTTTAGATTTTATCTTCTGAGATGGATTTCTTTTTGGTTATAGGAACCGCTGCTTCAGATTTCGAGGACGAAATCTTTTGATGAGTGGTGGATGATGTAATACCCTGTATTTTCGGATGCATGGTTATATAAATAAGACCCTGTACACTTGTGTGAAACTTTAGTGAAGAACCTTTCTCGATCGATCAAACTCTTCTCGAGCGATTGAACTTCTGTCATTCTCGATCAATCGAACCTACTTCGAGCGATCGAATCTCTGTCGACCTGATTATGTGATGTGGACCTTTCCCGAGTGATTGAACTCCTTTTAATCGATCGAACCCTGACCGACCTGTATTCAATCGATCGAACTATTCTCGATCGATCGAATGTGCTATGATTCATATCTTACGTGTTTGCCACCTGCCCTTCTTGCCTCCCTATATATACGTGTGTTTTATGTGTGTGTGGGGGGAGGGGGTTTGGCAGTTCAGGGGAGAGTTTGAGAGAGAGCTCTTTTGTGTGTGTGTGTGTTTCGTATATATATATATAACTGTGTATGTGTGTTATATATATATACTTGAGCAGAGAGAAGAAGAAGAAGAAGAGGAGAATAAGAAGAAGAGGGACAGAGAGAGACCAGAGAGAGACAGAGAAGGATAGGAGAGAGAGAAAGCTCGCCGTCACCATAGCCGCCGCCGCGGAGCTCGGAACGCCGCCACTGGACCGCCGGAGTGAAGTGAGTTTCATTAACTCACTCAAGTGATGACTATAGGATGGTTCCTGTATGTTTAAATGTGTATTATGTGACCCCGAGACCTTTGTTCATCTCTGCTCAGTTTCTGGGTGGAAGATGAAGTTCGAGCGATCGAACTATTCTCGATCGATCGAACTTGCCATTTCCTCAATCGATCGAAGGGATGTCGATCGATCGAACTTAGTTTGACCTCAATCGATCGAGAGGACCTCAATCGACCGAACCTCGCAGAACATGATTAATTTCTATTGTTTATTTTATGAACTATTTAGTTGATTAAATGTTGATCCATGCCTTTAATATGCGATATTGTTAATTTAAGAGATAATGCAACACTGTTATGAGAGGAACTGTTTAAATGTTACATGTTGATATTATTAACTGAATAGCAGAACGGAACACAACTGCATGCTAATAATCAGTAATGAGTAGTTAGGTGGAATACAGAGCATATGATAGTCTGGTTATCTAGAGCATGAGCATTGCACAACATGTGGTCAGCATGCATGGGATAGTGACGTGAAGAGATAAGAGAATATGATGAGAAATGGGATATGTGCTTCAATGTGGAGAAATGAGATATTTGTACTTTGGATCCGTGGGATCAACGGCTGACGAGCCGGGTGGACGTGGGATGGTTAGAGTTCCTAGTGCGCCTCTCACTGTTGAAGACGTCCAGTGATGCGTATGCACTGTTGAAGACGTCCAGTGTACCGTTGAAGACGTCCGGCTAGTGCTCTAATATATTCTCAGCTGTGTAGACGACTAGTGAGGGTATACGCATCGTTGAAGACGTCCGATGTGCCGTTATATTGTTTACAGATAGGTGGTATCGTGTAGACGACCGGTAACCCTATCAAGGGATTGTGGGACCTACTGCCTAGTCGGGTGATTGCGATGGGCATTATTGTATCGACGAATGGATATCAGATTGCTATATATGGTATTGATGAATGGATACAGAGATGGATAGAGGTATGAATGTGAGTACGTATATGATGAGATTAATGTTCAGTCGTGGATTCAGCGTCCCGACGTAAAGGTATATGCATGGGTGGTTGCATAGGTTACATGCATGGATTTGGTGAATACGTGATGAGATATTTATTCCATGATCATTATTATTGTTTTCATTTAATATGATTTCTGTTATCGTTGAATTCATATACAGTTTAATGAAACCTTTGCTATGTCCGTGAGTGACGCCATTGTTAAGAGATTAACCGCATTTTAAGATGCTGAACAATAACGGTGAGGAGTGTTGTTTAGTGTACTCACTCAGCTTTGTATCCAAAGCTGATGGCGTTTGTGCCCTGAACATTCCAATGTCTAGAGCTTCGTAGGACTTGAGGACGAGAGACTGATGTTCTGCCGGTCTTGGAGCTGAAGGCTTGGAGAAGAAGACGTGCTGCTTGTAATAGTTAGTTTGTATATCTGTTGTACTGTTGTTATTATTGTTATAGGCCTGGGATATAAGCCAGTTGTTGTAATAGTTTTAGTAGACTTTTATAATTGGTACTTGGGCATCTGTTGCTTCCATACCTTTTATAGTTTCCGCTGTAGCCTCTGATTATGTTAATAAGATATGTTCTATGAATAGCATCCTCCCTATCGTGGTGTTTATTGGTTTGAGTAGATGACAATGCGGTTATTAACCCGTCATTCCCTATGTACCCATAAAGGAAATTTATTTTTCCCTATTTATGCTGCTCCGGAGCGTGACATGGATGGGCTATCATGACAACTTGGACGATCCTGATCGCGTAGCCTCTTTTGTATAGGTACAGAGCATACTAGTTGTACCATATATGTATCCAACTTAGTGGATGCGCTTAGGATTTTTTCAGAAGTTTTTCGTTTACTCTATATAACTTAAATTTGACACGTTAATGTTATTTTGGGTATGTTAATAACATACAACACATTGTCACATCAAATGCTAGAAACTCTTTAAACATTAAATATTTTGAAACAGTGTGAAAATATTTACTGAATCTAAATGGATGAGTATACATAAACTATACAGTTTAAAGACAAGTAGTGGAAAATAATTAACCCATGTGAGCTTTTGTGCCAATCTTCCTTTATAAGGGTTACTACTATTTTCAGTCTCATTTTATTCTCTTTATCATATCACTCCTTGAAAGTCTCATTATTTTTTCCCCTTTGACTGATCATTAGCAGAGAACGATCAGGATTTACCATTAGAACTTCTAAATTGCTTAAATGAACAAAGTCAATCTATTTTTAAAATGATTTAGGTCATCTTTTCTTTCAAATTCACCCCCCTTCTACTTATATTGTTGTACTCTCAATTCTCTCCAAATCATACCTTGCTCCACCTGGGAGTACAAACCTCACTTTTATATCCAGGTATGTGATTCGACTGTAAAGATATTGCAAGAAGTGGTAAAGACAGAAAGGAGTTGATTTAAAAAAAAAAAGAAACAAAATGAGAAACTAGAAAAAAATAAAAATAAATAAATCAACTGTATATATGATAAAAAGGAGAAGAAAAAGAAGAGATTGGAATGAATTGCGCGAACACTCTAATCACATGCTTAGAACATATACACCCAGAATCTCCTACTCATCTTAATTTCTAACCTACCAGTCAAAGTCCTAATGATTTAAAAGAAATTGATTTTTAAATTTAAGTGATAAGGATGTTCTCCACGGTAAATCGCTCTTCTAATGCTAAGTATTCTTTCTTGAGACTTATAGTACTCCAAATGCCTATGTATTAAGTCATCAAAAAAATTTTTTTGAAGCAATTTCTCTATCTATGCTTCCCTACCAAGTGAGATGTTCTCAACACCGGTTTCTGAGAGTTTCTCATTAAAATAGTGAAATTCTAGTGACATTTGAGTTGAAATTACAAGTTTTATGACTGTTAATAGTTATGTAAACGTTGAAGTTAAGATCAGTTGCTTGACATCTTCAAGTACACACTGTAAGTTTAAAAAGTATATAAAAAAAATGCTACCATTGACAAACTGTGAGCATATGTGTTGCATTACTATTACATACTTGGAAATTTCATTTTATTGTCAAATTTAATCTTATCTGTTGTAAAATGAGAAAATCTACCTTTATTTTTATTTTAATTTATTTTTTCAATAAAATAAATAAATAAATAAATAATTTTGAATTTTGTGGGTGTATTCACTGCAAACCCTCACGAGACAACACTCGTCCACTAGGGGTAACTTAGGGGTTTAGCAGCTTGTTGCATACGCTAAATACATTCACGATTGCTGCGACAGTGAGTTAGGTAATTTTATTTTCCTTAGTTTATTCCTACTTTCTAAATAAAACTTTTAGAACAATTTCTCTTTTCACTTCATTGCTAGGGACTAGCAATAAGCTAGTTGACGGGTGTGACAAACATTGAATATTACACATTTATGTGCCAATATAATAGACATAGTGCTCATTTAATCCCCCAAATCCCTAGTTTTACATGCATATTTGAATTAATATAATTTAATAGTGATGTCACTCAAATGCGTGTAAAAATGTATTTTTATAAATTTTATATGTTTAGGTAAAAATGAAGTGAAATAAAGGGAAAGAAAGAAGTAGCAACCACACCATAGTATACCCCATTTGTTAAAGTCAAAGTTAAATAGTAAAATGTTACAATTCAGTAACTAACAAAAACAAAATAAAACGAGAAAGACATCCAAGATAAAAGCTTGGATGTGATATTTTTTTATATTATTTTATCTTGTTTTTCTCTCTCTCTCTCTCTCTCTCTCTCTCTCTCTCAGCTGCAATTAAGATCAAAAGAGTGTCAGAGGGAGGACTGAAGTAAAAGGAGACGAAGAGAAGAAAAAACTACCAAACGTTGATTTCGATTAACGAAAGCAATGACAGAATTGCTAAAAAAAAATCTATAAAATGGAGAAGCCTCACAGTGAAAGAAGAAGCCTACAACAACCAACAGCTTCACAATCACTGTTAGGGAGAGAATAGTTTAGGGGAGGTTATCATGTGAGCACTTCATATTGTCCCTAGAAATAGGAAACTTTAGTTTTTCTTAGCTTTTTCTAGTTCTAGTAGTTGTAAAAATTTACTTCTATGTAATTGATGATTTCATGTTCAAAAAGTATGTAGCAAAACTTTGTGTACTGTATTTCTTAAAATAAAATATTTGTTTTCTTGTACAACCTTTGTCAATTTGTAGTAGTAAAATATTCCTATTAAAGTTTAGATTTAATATTTTTTAGTCTAGTTAGTACGTATAGTTGTCCCCTAAAATAGTTTGAAACCCCAAATTTCTAGTTTTTATACCAATATTTCCATTCACTAGAAGACAGGTTTTGCAAGTTGTAATACCCTGTATTTTCGGATACATGGTTATATAAATAAGACCCTGTATGCTTGTGTGAAACCTTGGTGAAGAACCTTTCTCGATCGATCGAACTCTTCTCGAGCGATTGAACTTCCGTCATTCTCGATCGATCGAACTCTTCTCGAGCGATTGAACCTTGTGCTTTCAATCGATCGAACATACTTCGAGCGATCGAAACCCTGCCGACCTGATTCTGTGACGTGGAACCTTTCTTGAGCGATTGAACTCCTTTCAACCGATCGAACCTTGGCCGACCTGGTCTCAATCGATCGAACTCACTTCGATCGATCGAACGTTGTAATTCCAGTTTACGCATTCTGCCACCTGCCCTCTTGCCTCCTTATATATATATATGCATGTTTTGTGTGTTGTGGTGTTTTGGCAGTTTAGAGTTAGAGAGAGAGAGCTTGTGTGTGTATGTGTGTTCTATACATATATATATATATATATAACCCCGTGTGTGTATGTGTGTTATATATATACTTAGAGAGAAGGAGAACAAGAAGAGAAGAACAAGAGGGAAAGAGGAGAGGAGCAGAAGAATAAGAGAACAGAGACGGAGAGGAGAAGAGGAGAGAAAGAGAAGAAGGAGGGAGAGAACGAGCTTACCATAGCCGCCGCCGCCACCACGGAGCTTCGAACGCCGCCACCGGACCACCGGAGAGAGGTGAGTTCATTAACTCACTCAAGGGATGACTTTAGTATGTTTATATGCAGTTTAGAACGTGTATATTGTGACCCCAAGATCTTTGTTCGTCGCTGCCCAGTTTCTGGGTAGAAGATGATGTTCGAGCGATCGAACTATTCTCGATCGATCGAACTTACCGCTTCCTCAATCGATCGAAGGAACTTCGATCGATCGAAATGACTTTCCTCGAGCGATCGAACTGACTTCGATCGATCGAACTTCGTTTGACTTCAATCGATCGAGAGGACCTCAATCGATCGAACCTTGCAGAACATGTTTATTTCCTGTTGAGTATTATGGACTGTTTAGCTGTTTAAATAGTTATCCATGTTTTCAATATGCAATATTGTTAATTGAAGAGATAGTGCAACCCTGTTATGAGATGAATTGTTTAACTGCCATATGTTATTGTCAAACTGAATAGTAGAACGTAACACGACAGCATGTTAATAATCAGAAATGAGTAGATATGTTGAAATAGAGCATGTGGTATTTCCTGTACTTAGTATATGAGCATTTCACAACATGTGTCAGCATGCATGGGATAGTGATGTGAAGAGGTAAGAGAATCTGATGAGAAATGGAATATTGATATGAAGAGATGAGAAGATATGATGAGAAAGGGGAACTGTGATTCATATGGAATAATGAGATATGTGTACTTTGGGATCCGTGGGATCAACGGCTGACGAGTCGGGTGGACGTGGGATGGTTAGAGTTCCTAGTGCGCCTCTCGCTGTTGAAGACGTCCAGTGATGCGTATGCACTGTTGAAGACGTCCAGTGTACCGTTGAAGACGTCCGGCTAGTGCTCTGGACAGATTGTAGTCTCCTTCCAAAACTCACAACCAAACCACTTTAGACATGAAACCACCTTAAGAAAAAAATTACAGTGGTAGAATATTGTGTTATTGACACTTTCCAGTTGGTTTCACTTGATTTCAACGGTTAGATTTCGAACTAAAAATCTTTGATCGAAAACAGTTTGTGAACTCACTATTTTCATTTGTCAAGTTCAACTTTTATTTGTCAACCCCGACTATTAAACCATGGAGTTGGACTTAAACTAAATCACTTTCTCCTACCATTTGATGGTCATTGGAGACTAAAGACCTTTATATTTATAGATTTCAAGTGAAGTATGAATGGACTTCATGAAATCTCAAGATAAGGAATCTAAACCATGGGGATGGGCTTAGACTCAAAACCACTTTCTCCTACCATTTGATGGTCATTGGAGATGAAGACATGACTAATACTCATGAGTCTCAAAGGAATATAGAAAGGATTCCATGAAACATAAAGTTTAGAGGACCCAAGTCATGAGTATGGACTTGGATCCATCTATTTGCTTATAAAATGAAGTGATGATCAAACTTTGATTCTCATGTGAAGCACAAGCTTACATGGGATTCAAGAGATCATGTTCAAGTGATTTCAAGAGAGATATTGAGAATCTCTAAGAGTCTCAAGAAAAAAAATGATCAACAAAAGAAGTGGAGCAAAGAAAATAAAAATAGCTTGAAGATTAGAGATTCAAAAAGGAGGAATGTAAATAGACAACTTATGGTTAGAGGATCACCTCCAAACTATCCTCAAAGTTTTTTTTTTCCTTTTGAAGATCTTCCAAACTCTTCTTCAAGCTCTCCAAAACTCTCTCTTTTTTTCTCAAAAATATGTTAGTGTAGTGGTGGTTATCTCTTGTGTATTGTGTTGTATGTCTCTCCCCTTTCCTCAAGGAAAATCCTCCCTCTTTTATAGACAAAATTACCAAGTATTTTTAGTGAATTCGGAGTAAAAGACAGGTGTAAATGTCTCATTTGGTGGTACAATACGTACTTCCTGAAATTAGACAGACTGCTGCCCAGGGCGGCAGTCAAAAGTCATCTGCGGCAGTCTGTGGATGCCGCCGCGGCACTCCGTGACTGCCGTCGCGGCACTCCGTGACTGCCGCGCGGCTCTCAGTGAGTGCCGCGCCAAATTATTGATTGCCGCATTTTTGTCAACCTTAATTTAAAATTTTTACTTTTATCCGCATACACATACGTATTGTACCACAAAATACGGACTTTAAAAGCAAACGGCAGTCAGAAAATGTCGGCGGCACTCAGTAAATGGCGGCCAGCACTCAGTGAGTGCCGCGCGGCACTCACTGAGTGCCGCGGAATACTGCCGTGTGCCATTTTCTGTTGAACTTCCCTTTTTAGGTCTTTTCTTTCTTCTTTTTTTTCTTAAAGAAACTTATTTTTGAAGATCTTTTCCGAAAATGGTGTTTTATACCTGAATTCTCCTAAATACCTGGTATTTTCTTCTTTCTGTGAAATTTTATCGCATTTGGAGAACTTTCTGAAGAGCTTGGAATACTTCAAATTTTGTTCGGTCCTTATCATCATTGGACGTGGAGGTGACGCTCGCCTAAATTCGACGGTCGGTCAAAATTGGGGTGTCTACAGTTTGTCCCTCTTTGACAGAGCATGTGGGGCAACACGTCCCATAAGTGAATGTCAAAGCCTGTGTGAAGACAAGCCTTTGACCAGACTGTCGAACTTAGGTAAAACAAAATGCGTTGCAAAAATGGCTTCACAAACGGTTCATGTTGGTCGTGCTCAACGATGAGCTACCTACGTATCCCATCAGGAATCAGACCATGACGTAGTTCGGGCAAGAGCCAAATATACACAAGCACAAGTAACCGTACGGATGAATGCACCTATCTTGTCGTGATGCAAGTGCTATGCAATGATATCTTCTGAATTGATCTGGTCACATGTGCCGCGCTTATCATGTCTTTTCCACGCATGACGCACATTACGTGATGCCTTAGTCAGAGAAGATTACCAGATTCTTGACTGATGCAAAATCCGTTACGGGGGTTATGAAGATGCTTTTGATTTGGTAAACGCAAATCTGTTGCGAGAACCGAGAATATAAATCCGTTGTATTCCCAAAACAAAGGGTTAACGCAAATCTGTTGCGAGAACTGAGAATATAAATCTGTTATATTCTGAAGGATCAACGTAAATATGTTACGAGGATCGAGAATACAAATCCGTTATATTCCCAAAATGAAGGTTAACGCAAATATGTTGCGAGAACCGAGAGTGCAAATCTGTTACATTCTCAAACAAAGGATCAACGCAAATATGTTACGAGGATCGAGAATACAAATCCGTTATATTCCCAAAATGAGGGTTAACGCAAATATGTTGTGAGAACCGAGAGTGCAAATCCGTTACATTCTCAAACAAAGGATCAACGCAAATATGTTACGAGGATCGAGAATACAAATCCGTTATATTCCCAAAATGAGGGTTAACGCAAATATGTTGCGAGAACCGAGAGTGCAAATCTATTACATCCCGAAGGATCAACGTAAATATGTTACGAGGATCGCCATTGAGACCTAACGCAAGGTTGCCATTGAGGACTAACACCGATAATGCTGCCATGGAGGACTAATGCAAGGAGAAGCTGCCATTGAGGACTAACGCTTATGAAGAGAAGCTTCCATTGAGGATTAATGCAAGGAGAAGCTGTCATTAAGGACTAACGCTTATGAAGAGAAGCTGCCATTGAGGACTAATGCTTATGAAGAGAAGCTGCTTTTGAGGACTAATGCTTATTCTGGAGTTTTCTTATGCTCAGAGAACCAAATTTAGATATTCGGAGTTACTTCGGACTTAAAGAATTGATTTCACAAAATATCGGGATTACACAAACTCAGAGAGTTGAATTTTCAAATCTTTGGGGAGTTTTTTTAGACTCAAAGAATTTTGAATGGAGCTGATAGAAAGAATGATTTTCTCCATTTACTAACCTTTGGAAGAAACATATCGGTTCTGTCAAAAGAGGGAAGTCATCTTTGCCCCTAGTCTTGGACTCCTCTTATATTGCCATTTTAGCATCATGATGTGATAGTGTTCGAAACTTCTGCTTGTATTTCCCTTGGGATGCTCATGAAGACTTTTTAAATCTTTATTCATCATCTTAAACCCACACATTTGAGACCATTTATTGACTCATCAAAGAAGGACAGACCTGACAAAGCTAGTTACTCACGATGACTGACTCAAACTCTACATTCATTATGAATGTGCTTTCATCGTGAATAATTTATCATCTCACCTTTCATTTATTCATCATCTAACAATGGCAGTGCTTTGCTGATAAATCTAAGCTTTGAAAACTTCTTCTTTTTGATTTAGCGAATTATTTGCCCATCTAGAATGTGCTTCAAATTAGCGCTTTAGCTTATAGAATGAAAGGCACTCTATTTCAATCCTTTCAAAACAAACTCAATTACTTGAGAACTTACTTCTGGCATAGAGGGTTTTTGGCGGACAAAGTTTGCCCCTAGTCTTAGGGGCAAATAGACTCATCCAAGGGTTTTGAGAACAAGATGGTACAGGATGCCTGTAGTCCATTTACTCCCAACCTAGAGGTAATCATCATGAATACGGTGGGCTGAAGCAGGAAACCCAATGCTGATGGGCAAACTTTGTTTGCCCCTGGTTTGGCAATAGGTATATGGCTCTAGGCAAACACAAGTTTGCCCCTAGTCTAAAGGAAGGAAACCAAAGGTGCAAAGGGTGATGCTTTTGGTTTAGGAATGGTTATAGACCGAGAACCTTGGAAGGT
Organism: Hydrangea macrophylla; assembly: GCA_033977485.1. NCBI lineage: Eukaryota > Viridiplantae > Streptophyta > Magnoliopsida > Cornales > Hydrangeaceae > Hydrangea > Hydrangea macrophylla. Next base: position 695,859 of record CM066990.1, on the reverse strand, counting down.
TCGCCTATTTATCCCCCATCAGGTCCAAAGTAGTTCGGGCAAGGCCTGAATGAAAGATATCATCAGATGATGAGGTGATGACCGAACCGAGTAGGTTGCCTACGTATCCCCAAGTGGGAATCAGGTCAAAACGTAGTTCATCGATTGAAAGAATAAGGCTTCAAGAATTGGTGGGCTTTTCAAGCCATGTTGCCATTTAGGTTTAGGGAGTGCATATCACTTGTGGTAGCCCTTGTGTAGCATGATGAACTACTTTTTCCTTTATTCTCTATTTTCTTTTTTTCTTTTTTTTCTTTTTTTTTTTCTTTTCTTTTCTTTTCTTCTTTTTCATTTGACGGTTGATTTATTAACCTTTTCACTAGCCAGTTAATCTCTACAACTCTCATCATGTTTTATTCAAACTCTATCATATTCACAAAGTATATCAGCCCTTCAAAGATATCTCTGCATTGTTTTGGGCCCACTTAGCATTTGAGCTTGAAGTTGATAAGTCTCACTTTTCGTTTTTAATTTCTTTTCTTTGTTTAGAACCACACAAAGCCTTGAGATAGTTCATATGCCAGTGATCTACTTTGAAGTGCTCAAGAATTCACAATCTTATCTATTCTCTGCCTTTTCTCTACCTTACCATCTCTTATCCTTCCCATGATTTTGACTGGCTAGGATTAGGATTTTTAAAATCAACACGCATCTTATTTGTGCTCTAACTTTTGCCTAGGCGCCCTTTTGGGTTTTCATCCTAGCGAGCTCCATTTTCTTTTTCTTTTTCTTTTTTTTTTTTTGGAATAAGAAGTTCGTTTAAAATGTCTGGCTACCATCAAGGACCAAGTTTATGGTTTTAGACTGGTTGGGCTCATCTTTTAGGCTTGGTATTTAAGAAAAGGGGATGGTGAGCAAGCTTCAAGTTCCAAGTTCATCTTTTCAAGATTGAGCAAGAGCATCTTAAAATTCTTCAAATAAAGCTAATCAATTCTCTAGTCCTCCTTGGATTTGGCACAGAACTTGCTTTAATCATTTGGGGATCCTTTTCAATGTAAAGATTTATTAACAAAGTATTTCTCACGCTCATTTGAAAAAGTGATTTGATTTTCATTGGCTTAATGATCCATACATTCACGACTTGGCACACTGAATCAAATAGAATGAGATTTTATTCAACTAGTAGGGAAAAGGATTACATCACTTTGACTCGATAAAAAGAAAGATTTGGAGAATAAACTCGACAACCGACTGACTCAAAGACTCGACTGGACTTGACACTTGACTCCTACTTGACATGACTCGATTACCAAAATAGACTTGACTTGGTCTCAACTTGTAATACCCGTACCCAGAAAATGGAAGTAATGTTTATTTTCATGCATTAATTAGTATAATTAATTGCATGTGATATTTGGGTAAGTTCCAGTTACCCCGATGTGATAAGTGCTTCGAGAAGGGTACAGTTGGATAGATGTGAAATGGGACCCACGGGAGGTCCAGATTAGATAAATTGCATTTAGTTGCATTTATATGATTAAATGAATAATTGTTTAATTGTTTTGAATATTTTATTGCTAGTTATGATCTTTTATGGTGCCAGTTTGGGTACCCGTGTGAGGGCGAATTGGAATATGATTCATAACTAGTAGGCTAATTAGCAACTTCATAAAGTATTTGGGACCACTTTTGGGACCCATACGTGACATAGACGCATACCCATTTAGATATTTTGTAGTTAATATAAAGTTTAGGGGGTTTCATAATAGGACTTTAGAAACATGTGGGGGTGTAAATGAGAATATAGTAAAATTTTAACATATCCTCTAATATATGAGGATTGTTAGTCGGTTACTTAGTAGCATCAAACTAAGGAAAAAAAAAGTTTCAGAGAGTTAGTCACGAGAGAAGGAAGAGGAAAAAAATAGGGTTCCGTGCCATTTTGTCGTCGTAGCTTCGCCGTGTGACCTCTATTTCGCGAACCGAAGCCATATTTGGACTCGTGAAGGTGAGAGGGTTATTTTTATGTCTTTCTTTTTGAATTTTGGAAATGTTTTTCCGCGACCCATTTTAAGGGGTGATACATATATGTGATATATATTTGTAGGAATATCATTGGGAGTATCTAGAGCTAGTATTGCGAAGGAATTTGGAATTTCTAGGCTTATTTGGGACTTATTCGTGAGGTGAGTGTCCTAATCCCAAAATTGGATATTTAATGTTATTTATTTATTAGTGAATGTTAAATTGCTTAATTGCGATTAAGTAGAAAAGCATGTAATTAATTATTATTTAACATGTTCAAAAATGCTGAAATTGCCATATTGACATGTTGAGCTGCTTATGTGCTTATTTGGGGTCAAAGGGTGTTAATTAATAATCACCATTATTTAGCCCGTATATAAGGGACGCCCATTCCTCAGAGAAAAGGGGGATGATGTTGAAGTCCTCAGAGAAAAGGGGACGTGGTGACGACCACAACGAATTGACTACGGTCACATGAGAGTGAGTGATATCGCTTTAAAAGCGACGAAAGTGAGAATGGCCCGGAATCAGGGGTCCAGAACGATGGTGATTGATTACTGTACACGCCTGCGACCATTTATTATTGTGATGTTTAATTGGTGGTTGTGATACATTATATACTCCAATTGCATGATTTGCACCACGTACTCACTAAGCGAAAGCTTAATCAATTTTTGTTGCTAACGACCACGCAGGTACGGACGAGCACCACAGTGAGAAGCGTTGAACCGCGGGGGTTCTGGATAGCTCGAGATTAATGGTTTTTGTTTAATATGTTGATATGTAAATGAATTTAGATGAGTAGCTCTATTTCTAGTGTTTGGGTTTTTGAAAATAAGTTTATATTTTGGGTTTCATATTAAATTATTGTAATATATATTGTGGATTGAAGTTCTGAAAGTATTTCCAAGTATTTTGATGTTATTCTGGTATTTCAATTCTTGTTTAACAGGGGGAATGGTGCTGTAATAGAGGGAACTCTGTCCGAGTACCATTCGATTATTTTAAAACTTTATTTTATTTCTCTTTATTATTTTATTTGATAAAAAGTTATTTTACCCCTGGTATTTCAGTTTATAATGTTACTTTTGGAACGTTAAAAAAAAAATAAATGATTGTTTGATTTACTGGCTTGTTACACGTGTCCTAGCCTGCGGGAGCGGGTTGGGGTGTGACAATTTTTGGTATCAGAGCAATAGGCTAGAGCCTTGGGTACGAGTGACGACGCGTGAGTGTGCACACAATGACACGTAGTTGTACGATCATGCATATATGTTTATTTAGCATGCTTTAAAATGTTATTTAGCATGCATTGCAATTTATTTAAAAGTAACATGTATGTATATACTTTGTTGTGGGTGCAAGGCAAGGTTGTCTGGGGGTGAGAACCCATCTTCAGCCCGTATGGACAGAATTGAAATTGTTATGGAAAAGTTGGTAAAAGTGGCTGAAACTCGAGTTACTGAGGAAGGACCGAGCTCATCAAACCCAGAACAAAGAACAGAACCAACAACTATTGCTATGTTCTACAAGCAAAAGCCAGGGCAGTTCAAAGGAGAATCTGACTCGATGAAGGCTGATCATTGGTTAACTGATATGAAGAGAATTTTTCGTGCTTTGCCATGTACAGAGGAACAGAAGGTCTTGTTTGCCTCAGACACTTTAAAAGAAGAAGCACAAAACTGGTGGACTTCAGTGTTAATGCAGGGCGCACCAACTACCTGGAATGGGTTTATAGAGGAGTTTTCAAAGCAATATATTCCTCGATCTTTCAGTGATCAGAAGGCCCGAGAGTTTTCTCATCTCAGTCAGGGTAATATGAGCGTTAGGGACTACGCAGCCCAATTTACAAGTTTGGCCAGATTTGCGATGGATTTGATTCCAAATGAGTTCATTCGAGCAAGACGATTCGAGGAAGGACTCCGTGATAGTGGATATACTCCGGCTACCGAAGTATTCAGAAGTATTAGATGTGGCCCTAATTGCTGAGCGAGGTGTGTCATCACCAGGGCAAAGTCAACAATTCAAGAGGCCGGGAGGTAGTCAATTCCAAGGGCAGGGCAGTTCTAAGAGACCGAATTTGGGGAGTTCATCAGGAAGTGGGGGCAACAAGCCCAGGTGTCAGATTTGTGGTAGGTATCATTGGGGAATGTGCAACTTATCTCCTATCATTTGCAAGAACTGTCGACGGCCAGGACACGTGGCAAGAGATTGTCCCAATCTATCAAGACAGAATGTGACAAGACAAAGTATTACTCAGAGACAAGGTGTAGATGACAGCAGAATACGATGTTATTTGTGTGGTGACCTGGGGCATCGGGAACGTAATTGCCAAAAGAGAGTACCAGTAAGTGCTAGTTCATCTGTGGGAAGTGCACCAAGTCAGAGGCCACCTCAACAACAATCTCAAGGGAGGGAGCAACGACAAGGAAGGTATTTTCAGCTCAAGCCTGGGGAGACAACTACTGCTGATACTGTGGTTTCAGGTATACTCCCTATTTGCTCACAACCTGCTAGAGTATTGCTGGATTCAGGATCAACTCACTCTTTTGTTTTCACACCCATTTGCTAAATATTTGGATAAACCCTTAGAACTACTAGATTTTGATTTGTCTGTTTCACTTCCATCGGGAGCTCCACTAGTAAGTTCGGGTGTCTTTAAAGCTTGTGAGATTGATGTGAATGGTAGGGGTTTGACTGTTGACTTAGTGCCATTGGTTATTCAACATTTTGATGTTATTTTGGGGATGGATTGGTTATCTACAAATCACGCCATATTGATTGTGAGAATAAAAGAGTAACATTTCGATTGCCCAATCAAGATGTATTTTGTTTCCAAGGGGCAGGTGTAGCACCACCGCCTTATTTGGTGTCAGCTGTCAGAGCTTTTCGTTTGTTGAAAAAGGGATGTCGGGGATTCTTGTGTAGTATACTTGACACTAGAAGTACTGAACTCAAATTAGAAGATATACCAGTAGTGAAAGAATTTCCAGACGTCTTTCCAGAAGACCTACCTAGTGTGTTAATCGAGAGGGAAATTGAGTTTGGGATAGATGTGATGCCAGGAACTCAACCAATTTCACGGGCACCGTATAGAATGGCTCCGGTAGAGTTAAAAGAATTGAAAACTCAACTACAAGATTTACTAGATAAGGGGTTCATTCGGCCTAGTGTATCACCGTGGGGTGCACCGGTTTTATTTGTGAAGAAGAAGGACGGAACAATGAGAATGTGTATTGACTATCGAGAAATCAACAAGGTGACTATAAAGAATAAGTATCCGTTGCCGCGTATTGATGACTTGTTTGATCAGTTGCAAGGGGAACAAATCTTCTCTAAGATTGACTTGAGATCTGGGTATCACCAATTGAAGGTTAAAGCTGAAGACGTTGAGAAGACAGCTTTCAGGACTCGGTACGGGCACTACGAATTTCTTATCATGCCATTTGGGGTTACGAATGCACCAGCCGCTTTTATGGACCTAATGAATAGGGTGTTCAAGACTTATCTAGATGAATTTGTGATAGTATTCATTGATGATATTCTAATATATTCTAGAAGTCAAGAAGAACATGAACGACACTTGAGATTGGTTTTGCAACGACTTAGAGAAAAGCAACTATTTGGGAAGTTAAAGAAAAGTGAATTCTGGTTAACAAATGTTACTTTTCTTGGCCACGTGATCTCTAAGGATGGTGTCTCTGTGGACCCACAGAAGATTGAAGCTGTTAAGAATTGGTCGAGATCGACAAATGTTTCTGAAATTCGAAGTTTCTTGGGGTTAACTGGTTATTATAGAAGATTCGTTCAAGACTTCTCTAGAATCGCGACTCCGATGACTCAATTGATGAGAAATGATGTGGCTTTTGTGTGGAATAAAGAATGTGAAGACTGTTTTCAGAAGTTGAAAGATAAGTTGACCTCAGCGCCGATATTAGTTATTCCGTCAGGTACTGGAGGTTTCAGTATATACAGTGATGCTTCTCATCAGGGCCTGGGATGTGTTCTAATGCAAGAGGGTAAAGTTATAGCTTATGCTTTGAGGCAGTTAAGGACACACGAGAAGAATTATCCGACTCATGATCTGGAATTGGCAGCGGTGATCTTTGCGTTAAAGATTTGGCGTCACTACTTGTACGGGGAAACGTGTGATATATTCACCGATCACAAGAGTTTGAAATATTTATTTACCCAGAGAGAGCTAAATATGAGACAGAGAAGATGGCTTGAATTGATGAAGGATTATGATTTGAAGATTCAGTATCATCCGGGTAAAGCTAACGTGGTTGCCGATGCGTTAAGTCGAAAGTCGTCAGAAAATTTGGTTTATTCTTTAACAGCTCAAGCAACATTGGTAAAAGAATTTGAACAGCGAGAATTGGAAGTAATTCCCAGAATCCAGGGTGGTTTAATGGCGGCTATCATGGCACAACCGAGCTTGATTGAAGAAATCAAGGCAAGTCAACTCATGGACCCAAATTTCAACAAAATAGTTAAAGAATTACCTGAGGGTAGACGCCCGAAATTCAATTTTCAGAATAATGTATTGAGGTATATTAATCGATTATGTGTTCCGAACATTCAAGAGTTAAAAGATAAGATCATGGAAGAAGCTTACAGTACAAGGTATTCCGTACATCCGGGGAGTACCAAGATGTATAGAGATTTGCGGGAAGTGTATTGGTGGAGTGGTATGAAACGGGAAGTCGCCGAGTTTGTGGCCAAGTGTACGACTTGTCAACAAGTAAAATTGGAACATCAACGACCCGCTGGTGAATTGCAACCGTTGGAGATACCAGAATGGAAATGGGAACATATTACGATGGACTTTGTGTCAGGTTTGCCACGGTCTCCTAAGTCTAATGATAGTATTTGGGTGATTGTTGACCGGTTGACTAAATCAGCTCATTTCTTGCCAATCAAGACTCGTGATCCGACAAAGTTAGCAGAGCTTTACGTCAGAGAAATTGTTAGATTACATGGGGCACCGGTATCAATTGTGTCAGATCGAGACACACGATTTGTGTCTAGGTTTTGGGAAGGTTTGCAAAAGGCAATGGGGACGACCTTGCATTTTAGCACAGCATTTCATCCTCAGACAGACGGCCAATCCGAGCGAGTTATTCAGATTCTGGAAGATATGCTTCGAGGTTGTGTTATGGATTTTAAATCAGATTGGGAAACCCACTTGCCGTTAGTGGAATTCTCTTACAATAATAGCTTTCAGACGAGTATTGGCATGGCGCCTTACGAAGCATTGTACGGTCGTAAATGTAGATCACCAGTGTGTTGGACAGAAGTTGGGGAAAAGCAACTTATAGGGCCTGAAATTGTGCAAATCACTACTGACAAAATCAAGTTAGTTAAACAACGGTTACAAATAGCACAGAGTCGTTACAAAAGCTACGCGGATACAGGTAGAAGACCGTTGGAATTCGAGGTAGGTGATTATGTTTACTTGAAAGTATCGCCTTCGAAAGGTATCGCACGATTTGGTAAGCGAGGCAAGTTAAGTCCGAGGTTTGTAGGGCCTTATCTGATTGTGGATAGAGTTGGTCCAGTTGCATATCGATTGGAATTACCAGAAGAGTTGGCTAATGTTCATAATGTGTTTCACGTTTCTATGTTGCGACGTTGTCTATCAGATTTGAGTCACCGTATCACTCCGGAACCGTTGATGGTTCGAGAAGACTTGACTTATGTTGAACATCCAGTTCGAATCCTAGATAGGAAGGATCAGGTGCTCAGAACTAAAGTCATTCCTCTAGTTATGGTGTTGTGGCGTAATCATTCAGTAGAGGAGGCAACTTGGGAACGTGAGGACGAAATTCGAGAGAAATATCATCACCTATTTGACACTTGAGGTAAGAAAAGTTTGGGGACAAACTTCCTAAAAGGGAGGGAGAGATGTAATACCCGTACCCAGAAAATGGAAGTAATGTTTATTTTCATGCATTAATTAGTATAATTAATTGCATGTGATATTTGGGTAAGTTCCAGTTACCCCGATGTGATAAGTGCTTCGAGAAGGGTACAGTTGGATAGATGTGAAATGGGACCCACGGGAGGTCCAGATTAGATAAATTGCATTTAGTTGCATTTATATGATTAAATGAATAATTGTTTAATTGTTTTGAATATTTTATTGCTAGTTATGATCTTTTATGGTGCCAGTTTGGGTACCCGTGTGAGGGCGAATTGGAATATGATTCATAACTAGTAGGCTAATTAGCAACTTCATAAAGTATTTGGGACCACTTTTGGGACCCATATGTGACATAGAAGCATACCCATTTAGATATTTTGTAGTTAATATAAAGTTTAGGGGGTTTCATAATAGGACTTTAGAAACATGTGGGGGTGTAAATGAGAATATAGTAAAATTTTAACATATCCTCTAATATATGAGGATTGTTAGTCGGTTACTTAGTAGCATCAAACTAAGGAAAAAAAAAAGTTTCAGAGAGTTAGTCACGAGAGAAGGAAGAGGAAAAAAATAGGGTTCCGTGCCATTTTGTCGTCGTAGCTTCGCCGTGTGACCTCTATTTCGCGAACCGAAGCCATATTTGGACTCGTGAAGGTGAGAGGGTTATTTTTATGTCTTTCTTTTTCAATTTTGGTAATGTTTTTCCGTGACCCATTTTAAGGGGTGATACATATATGTGATATATATATGTAGGAATATCATTGGGAGTATCTAGAGCTAGTATTGCGAAGGAATTTGGAATTTCTAAGCTTATTTGGGACTTATTCGTGAGGTGAGTGTCCTAATCCCAAAATTGGATATTTAATGTTATTTATTTATTAGTGAATGTTAAATTGCTTAATTGCGATTAAGTAGAAAAGCATGTAATTAATTATTATTTAACATGTTCAAAAATGCTGAAATTGCCATATTGACATGTTGAGCTGCTTATGTGCTTATTTGGGGTCAAAGGGTGTTAATTAATAATCACCATTATTTAGCCCGTATATAAGGGACGCCCATTCCTCAGAGAAAAGGGGGATGATGTTGAAGTCCTCAGAGAAAAGGGGACGTGGTGACGACCACAACGAATTGACTACGGTCACATGAGAGTGAGTGATATCGCTTTAAAAGCGACGAAAGTGAGAATGGCCCGGAATCAGGGGTCCAGAACGATGGTGATTGATTACTTGACACGCCTGCGACCATTTATTGTTGTGATGTTTAATTGGTGGTTGTGATACATTATATACTCCAATTGCATGATTAGCACCACGTACTCACTAAGCGAAAGCTTAATCAATTTTTGTGGCTAACGACCACGCAGGTACGGACGAGCACCACAGTGAGAAGCGTTGAACCGTGGGGGTTCTGGATAGCTCGAGATTAATGGTTTTTGTTTAATATGTTGATATGTAAATGAATTTAGATGAGTAGCTCTATTTCTAGTGTTTGGGTTTTTGAAAATAAGTTTATATTTTGGGTTTCATATTAAATTATTGTAATATATATTATGGATTGAAGTTCTGAAAGTATTTCCAAGTATTTTGATGTTATTCTGGTAATTCAACTCTTGTTTAACAGGGGGAATGGTGCTGTAATAGAGGGAACTCTGTCCGAGTACCATTCGATTATTTTAAAACTTTATTTTATTTCTCTTTATTATTTTATTTGATAAAAAGTTATTTTACCCCTGGTATTTCAGTTTATAATGTTACTTTTGGAACGTTAAAAAAAAAATGATTGTTTGATTTGCTGGCTTGTTACACGTGTACTAGCCTGCGGGAGCGGGTTGGGGTGTGACACAACTGGAGTGTCACAGACGATTTTTAATTGATTAGATTTCCAAGAGCATCCACTTTTGCTTTAGCAGCAGGAGTTCCAAACACAATCACTTCACTATCATCATTTGAACCACCGGGTCCGTCTTTCCCCAATAGTATGTGTGCAAAAATATTATCCACGTCCATGGCCCAATTTTTAGCGGGAGAGTATTCATCTGACTCATACCAAGTAATACCTTTTCCACATTCGTTGATTGGGCCAGGGCCAGTTGGTTGTTGAGCACTCATAGATGCAACAAACCCCTTGAGAGTTCTTAGTGATGGCTGGGATTGAGAGGTCAGAGACTGAAGAGCTTGTAAGTCAAGATCGTTATGCAAAAGGTCACTCAGTGGATTTGGCGGAGGAGTGATGATTTTTTGATCAATGAGATCCTAGATCTCATGGCGGAGTCTCGAGCAAGAATCGGTATTGTGGCCTTGAGTCTGGTGATAGGTGCACTACAAGGATAGGTCATATTTGCGAGGTAAGAGTTTTAATGGTGGCCTTGGGTCCAGGTGATTAAGGTGACCACTCTTGATGAGGTGATCAAGGGCCATGGATAATGTCATGCCAAGTTTGGTGAATATTCTTGACTTGCCGACTCGGCTTAATTTTGGATTCGGCTTTGAACTTGAGTTGGCTTTTGGGTTGAGATGTGTGTTTGGAATAACTCTTTGGTTCGTTGGGATTGGGCATGTATATGGGCTTTGGTGAATGGTTGAGCTTGGGTATGGACTTTGGGGATAGGTTGGATTTGGACATGGGCTTTGGTGATTGGTTGGGCTTGGATGTGGATTTTGGTGCTTGGCCGGGTGATCCATTATTCTCTTCTCCAATTTTTCATCGCTACCTCATTCAAACCCACTTGCTTTTTGAGTAACTGATAGAGCTCAAGCGTTACCCTCTCCAATTGATTCACCCTTAAGTTCTGTTGGTCAATAGTGGCTTGCAGCTTGTTCACTTTCTCTTCCAAATCTCTTAAGGCCATTGGCAAATCAATCTCAAGATGATGGTCCATGTTCTCCTAAAATCAAGAAGACGAACCCAAGAGTTTGAAGTGTCCTCACTAGGGGATCTGGTTGTTCCACTCTTTCTACAGATTCATGACATGAAAAGGTCCGCATGCAGAATCGATTTTCAGGAGGCAAGGAATTTCGAGGAATTATTTTGATCTTAATTGGAAGGAAGATGTTGTGGGTTTGTATGTAATGATATTGGTTAATGTGACAAACATGTTCATGCTTTGATGGTTTGATGCAACTGAATGCATGCACCGCACATATGGCACACGAATGAAATGCACGTGCGTGTGTGCCTACTGTATATGCAAAAGAAAGGAAAATTCTAAACCTAACACATAAGCACATAAGATACTCACCCGTGTCAAGTGCGCTAATTTCTCCTCTTATTGTGATCCTCACTACCCTCTAGAGGTTGGATATTCAAAATTTTCAAAAATTTTGGAAAGCATTTTTTGGATGGTAAAAAGGTTTTGAAGACAATGCTTGAGAATGCTTTTGACAGTCTTTTTGAAAAATGATTTGTTTTTTTTTTATTCCGAAAATCATCCTCCCCAAAATAATTTCAAGGTTTGTCGAATTTATTTCTTTTGAAGATGATCAAGTTTAAATACGCCTTAACAAAGGAGAAAAAGATTTTTTTTTGTTTGGGGAGGGTGAATGAAAATCTTGGAAAAAGAAATTCTTTGGGTAGAGGGATCACATGACCGGATTATCACTGTACTTTCCATGAATTTGGATACATACAAGGTCAATGATGCTTAGCTAAACTTGATATAAGAAGCATAATCTTATAATCAGGGTTTAGCATGTTCTCCAAGTGTTGCGGGACACGGGGAGAAATTCCTAAAAGTTGATTAAAAGATTAGACATCTTTCATCAAGCAAGTATCGTCATCATCTCAAGTAATCCCTTCCGGGCATACAAAACTTCCTAGCACATAACCCTAATCAAGAATTGATTTCCTAAGATTGAAAGGTTCTATGGAAACTACTATGCAAAAGCTGGGCTTTGGTCAAATAAGGGACCCCTGACACACACCCGATAGGATGCTTAATGTACCAAATCATGGTACAAGATCATGGGTGATCACACAGTCCCATGATGACTTGACCGACCGGGTTGTCCCGAGCCTCCAAGGTCATAGTTCCGTGCAATCGACTGGCTGGACATGCAAGTGAGATGCAACAGGCATATAAAGATTAATTAATTTGATTAAAAGGATATTTTTCAAGTCTAATCCTCAAGTGAACCCAAAATCAGAAATTCTGGTCTGTGAAACCAGAGATTCTGGGTTCGATCCCCAGCGGAGTCGCCAGATTATGGATATAGCAGTTTTCTTTCTACCCACAGCTTTTCTTTTAAAATTCTTTCAAAAATATAAAACAAATGAGTCGCCACTTAATTTTTAAAAGGAAAATTAAGAAACCATTTTCAAAACCAAACTGATCTTTTAGAAACCAGAGATTAACTAGGTCCGGGGATTATGGAATGAGAGAGGATGGAGCCCGTTGGACTAAAGCACCGTCTCTCATCCTATCTTGGATAGGCCTCTGCTCAACATCCTTTTAATCAAATTAATTATCTGAGCATGTCCTCGACTAATACATATATATAGATATACATCACAAAAGCATGTCTAAAGGGGTGTAAAATTACAATTAATAAAATATCATTCAAAAAGCCACATAAGTCAAGTAGCAGGCAATGTGATATTTAATAGGGAACAAGGGAACTTACCCGGGATCCAGCAGCGATATTAAACGTGCAATGCACACAAACAAAAGAAAATCCTAGAAAGAGTCTCTAATCACGTATACACATAAGGCAAGACCTAGTCTAAGGTGTCGCGCATAGAGTCGAAAATCAATAAAATCAACAAATAGAATAAACTAGAGAAGAGATGCGAAATTGTACCTCAAATGCGCTACAAAACAATGAGTTAGTCCACATGATATACAAAATGTGAAGTTGGATCTAAAATAATAATCCAAGACTTCTGGCTTAAATCTATAGAATATAATTAAATCTGAAGCAAATGAATCCTAATTACAAGTGTTGATCCATACGGATGAATATGTCATGAGCAAGAATGAATTATGAAATACTCAATGGTTTGATTCACTTAAACTTTGAATTCAAGCTTAACTAATCATTATTGAAATATGGTTTGAACCTTGACTCATGAAAATTTCATCTAAGCCATTATTCACAAGATTGATGAAAAGTAGTGCAGAATTCTGGACATTGCTGAGAGCAGATCATAACTTTAAAAAATGAAAAAGCGTGGTTCCCGCGGTTTGATCTTGATGAATTTTGGACACAAGATGCCTCTGTGTGTCTAGTTTTTAACCCAAAAAAGAAATCAATGTTTCAATGGTTGGATCTCCGGGAATTGGACAAAAACCAGACATCACTCAGCATTCTACAACCTTCTGTCCAGAGTTCTTGTACGATTTTCTAAAAATTGCAAAAAGATCCGAAATGCTTTGTTCTTTTTAGGGTGACTTCCTAACATATTAATCTACTTAGAAAAAATTATTTTGGGTCAAAAACACTTAATTAAAGCATTGGTTTACTTATTGCAAAAGAGTGTTACTGTGCTGAAACTCTGGACAGATTGCAGTGTCCTTACAAAACTCACAACCAAACCACTTTAGACATGAAACCACCTTAAGAAAAAAATTACAGTGGTAGAATATTGTGTTATTGACACTTTCTAGTTGGTTTCACTTGATTTCAACGGTTAGATTTCGAACTAAAAATCTTTGATCGAAAACAGTTTGTGAACTCACTGTTTTCATTTGTCAAGTTCAACTTTTATTTGTTTACCCCGATTATTAAACCATGGAGTTGGACTTAAACTAAACCACTTTCTCCTACCATTTGATGGTCTTTGGAGACTAAAGACCTTTATATTTATAGATTTCAAGTGAAGTATGAATGGACTTTATGAAATCTCAAGATAAGGAATCTAAACCATGGGGATGGGCTTAGACTCAAAACCACTTTCTCCTACCATTTGATGGTCATTGGAGATGAAGACATGACTAATACTCATGAGTCTCAAAGGAATATAGAAAGGATTCCATGAAACATCAAGTTTAGAGGACCCAAGTCATGAGTATGGACTTGGATCCATCTATTTGCTTATAAAATGAAGTGATGATCAAACTTTGATTCTCATGTGAAGCACAAGCTTACATGGGATTCAAGAGATCATGTTCAAGTGATTTCAAGAGAGATATTGAGAATCTCTAAGAGTCTCAAGAAAGAAAAATGATCAACAAAAGAAGTGGAGCAACGAAAATAAAAATAGCTTGAAGATTAGAGATTCATAAAGGAGGAATGTAAATAGACAACTTATGGTTAGAGGATCACCTCCAAACTATCCTCAAAGTTTTTTTTTCCTTTTGAAGATCTTCCAAACTCTTCTTCAAGCTCTCCAAAACTCTCTCTTTCTTTCTCAAAAATATGTTAGTGTAGTGGTGGTTATCTCTTGTGTATTGTGTTGTATGTCTCTCCCCTTTCCTCAAGGAAGATCCTCCCTCTTTTATAGACAAAATTACCAAGTATTTTCAGTGAATTCGGAGTAAAAGACAGGTGTAAATGTCTCATTTGGTGGTACAATACGTACTTCTTGAAATTAGACAGACTGCTGCTCTGGGCGGCAGTCAAAAGTCATCTGCGGCAGTCCGTGGTTGCCGCCGCGGCACTCCGTGACTGCCGCGCGGCTCTCAGTGAGTGCCGCGCCAAATTATTGATTGCCGCATTTTCGTCTACCTTACTTTATCAGTTTTTTTGTTTTTATCCGCATACACATACGTATTGTACCACAAAATACGGGCTTTAAAAGCAAACGGCAGTCAGAAAATGTCGGCGACACTCAGTAAATGCCGTTCGGCACTCACTGAGTGCCGCCCGGCACTCACTGACTGCCGCAGAATACTGCCGTGTGCCGTTTTCTGTTGAACTTCCCTTTTTAGGTCTTTTCTTTCTTCCTTTTTTCTTTAAGAAACTTAATTTTGAAGATCTTTTTCGAAAATGGTGTTTTATACCTGAATTTTCCTAAATACCTGGTATTTTCTTCTTTCTGTGAAATTTTATCGCGTTTGGAGAACTTTCTGAAGAGCTTGGAATACTTCGAATTTTTTTCGGTCCTTATCATCATTGGACGTGGAGGTGACGCTCTCCTAAATTCGACGGTCGATCAAAATTAGGGTGTCTACAATGCCTTATTAGGAAGAGATTGAATTCATGCTAATAAATGTATTCTTTCTTCTATGCATCAGAAACTTTTGCTTTTAAAAGAAGATGGAAATGTGGAAACAGTTGAGGCTGATACTCAGCCTTTTCGTGAAGTTCAAACTGTGCAAAGGCACAGTACTATCTAAAAGATGTGGGTCCTTTAGACATTAAAGAATCATCTGACGATACCCTAGTGGAAGATTGGGAGAATCTTGATTTTGCTCTATTTGGGCTACCTGAAGAAAAAGGTGTTTAATGGTTTGAGCCCCATATAATATAAGGGAAGTAGATGAGACCATTTAATTGGCTTATAGAAAATAGTGGGAATTGATATTGAGTCTAAAATTCACAAAGATATGACCATAAATTGGGAAGATTATATCCTCAAATAGGATATTAATGATAAAGGTGATATAGGTCCAAATGAGTTCTTGAGACTACTAGTAGATTCTTGCAAATTTGAAGTAGATTCTCAAGATTCATTGAAAGAAGTTACTCTGGGTATTAGAGGGAATAAGAGAGTAACTTATATAAGTACTCAATTACCCAAATATGACCAAGATAGAATGGTCAAATTACTAAAGGAGTTCAAAGATTGTTTTGCATGGGATTATGATGAGCTTCCAGGGTTGGATAGAGAATTGGTGGAGCACAATTTACCAACCAAGGTAGGGTACAAACCAATCAAGCAACTACCTCAAAGGATGCCCAATGCTACATTGAAGATCAAAGAAGGGATTGAAAGACTCCTTAAAGCTGGCTTTATCAGAACAGCCAGGTATGTTCAATGGGTATCTAATGTTGTCCCAATGATTAAAAAGAATGGTAAGTTGAGAGTCTGTGTTGATTAAAGAAATCTTAACTTAGCCACACCAAAAGATGTATATCCTATGCCAATTGTAGATCTACTGGTTGATAGATCTGTAGGGCATTATATTTTATCAATGATGGATGGACATTCAGTGTACAACCAAATTTGTATTACTGAAGGTGATATCCATAAGACAGCATTTAGATGTCTAGGTAACATGAAAACCTTCGAATTGGATCAGATGCCTTTTGAGCTTAAAAATGCTAGAGCAACGTATCAGAGGGCTATGAATGCCATATTCCATGATATGATTGGAACATTTTTAGAATGTTATATTAATGTTAGTGTGGTTAAATCTAAAGCATTCGATGATCATTATACTCATCTAAAAAAGACATTCGAAAGAGAATATTCAAAATCAAATTGAATCCTCTGAGATGTGCCTTTGGAGTCATGGTTGGAAATATTTTGGGATACTTAGAGCACAAAAAGGGAATTCAAGTTGACAAAAACAAAACATTGGCTGTAATTGAAATAAAACCACCTCTGAATACAAAGGAATTAAAAAGATTTTTGGGTCAGGTTAATTTCATTCGAAGATTCATTTCCAACACTGGTGGAAAGACTAAAATCTTTTCTCTTTTTTTGAAGCTCAAGGATTATGACAAATTATTACGGAAAGAGGAGCATCAACGAGCCTTTCAAGCTTTGAAAGACTTTTTAGTCAAGTCACCAGTGTAGCCTCCAAAAGATGACAGACCTATGAAGTTATGTATTTCAGCTGCAGAAGCTTTGATAGGAGTTCTTTTGGCCAATACAATGATGAGAAGAAAGAACAAGCTATCTATTACCTTAGTAGGTTTTTAAACTAGGATGAATGTAAACATTCTGTTATGGAAAAACTGTCTAGCGTTGTATTTTGTGGCTACGAAATTAAGATATCATCTTCTCCCTAGAGAAGTTTATGTTATTGCAGAGTTTGATTTAGTTAAATATATGTTAACTATACCTATTCTACACAATTGAATTGGGAAATGGATTGAGGATTTTTATCAAAATTTTGATTTAATTATGTCCCTCAGAAGGCAGTAAAAGGTCAGGCATTAGTTGATTTTGTAACAGACCATCCTAATGGTGGAGAACTTCAAGAGCAATGTGAAATTAGTTGATATCTGTGAGCCCATGGAAGTTATGGTTCGATGGATTAAAACCGAGTTGAATTCAGGGATTGGATTTATAATTGAATCCCTCAAAAAAATTAAAACCAAGCATGGTTTCCAATTGAATTCGATGTAATACACCAATGATCAAGTGGAGTATGAAGCCATAATCATGGGTTTAGAGACACTTTTGAATCTAACTACATCATCTATTGGAGTGTACGGAGAATCTCAATTGGTTATCAACCAATTAAAAGGAGATTGTAAATACATCAGTCCATCACTAAAAATTGATTATGATACAGTAATAAACTTGCTAAATAAATTTAATGTTGTTACATTGGTGCATATCCCAAGGTTTTTAAATGAGGAAACCCATGATATCTTTAATATTGAAGTGGTAGAAAGTTATTACAGATTACCATTGTCAAATATCTTTAATATTGAAATCCATGATGATTGGAGGAAGCTTATTATTGACTATTTGTCTAATTCAATTGATAAACTTGATAAAGCTATGAGATTAAAGTTAATAAAAAAATATAATACATGCTGGGATTTTGTTCAAAAGAGGGGATGATGGTATACTTTTAGAATGCTTGAACAAGTCATATAGGCTAGAGGCTATAGCACAGGTTCATGAAGGACTTTGCGGGGTACATCAAGCTGGGATTAAGATGAGATGGTTACTTCGAAGGCATGATTGTTATTGGCCAACTATTCTCATGGATTGTATTAAGTATGCCAAAGGGTGTCAAGAATGTCAAAAGCATGGTCCTGTAAAGCATCTGCCTACTATTGATTTACAATATGTAATTGTAACACCTGTAATTTTCTTTTCATTAATAATATCAGTTTTTCGAATTTCTGTATTGGACCGACTATATTAATATATTATTATTTTAATTACGTGACGGTATGGACGTGTTGTAGTATTACCATATAGACTGTAGTAACCTTACCGACTCGACCATAAAAAGATTTAACTTAGTCCCGTACCCGGACCCGGACATTAGAAATAATACCAGTTTGCACGTAATTCGAGACTGACACGTATACCGAGGAACTTATGCACGTAAACCAAGAAAGTGGCACACAACCCGAGGTGGGCCCCACATGGCCGGCCATGTGGCAACCACATGGCATCCCTTTGGACACATGTCCACTATAAGGACACATGTCCTAGCATGCAAGCATGCAATAGGACACCTAGCACTTGCATTTTCTATATAACCACTCCTATATGCATCCATAACTCTCTTAGACTCTCCATAATCTGCACTCTAGAGAGGAGATGAGGAAACTTAGAAGCTCATGAGTGTCATAAAGAAAGAAATAGAAAGTTAGAAGGAGAGGAAGTTCACTAGTGAAGTTGAGTTCAAGCTCCATCAAGCTCAAATCAACAATCCAAGCTTAGTTTCAAGTTATTGTGAGTAATCTAACTCAATTTAGAACATATATAGTATGTATTAATGTTTAGTAGAAGTTTGATGTTGTTGTGTTGAAGTTTTCATGACATGCAAGACAAATCCATAAATCTGAGAAACTGAAACTCTCAGCAGAACAGAGTTTAGTAAAATGAATGTTGTGCAGCTCAAAAATCCGAATTAAGCTAGGTTTTTTTGTGGTAAAAGCAAACTCATATATCTACAAATAACTCTTCTATAGCTCAGACTATAAATCACTCCTTCATGGGTGAAATGCATGTACAACGCAGTGTTATAAACCTGGGAAAACATAAACGTCCAGTAGAATGTAGTTTAGTAAAATGAATGTTTTGTGCAGCTCAAAAATCCGAATTAAGCTAGGTTTTTTTGTGTACAAGATAACCCTTAAATCTACAAATAAATCTTCTATAGCTCAGTCTAGAAATCACTCCTTCATGGGTGAAATGCATGTACAACGCAGTGTTATAAACCTGGGAAAACAGAAACTTCCAGCAGAATGTAGTTTAGTAAAATGAATGTTTTGTGCAGTTCAAAAATCCGAATTAAGCTAGGCTTTTTTGTGGTAAAAGATAACTCATATATCTACAAATAACGCTTCTATAGCTCAGTCTAGAAATCACTACTTCATGGGTGAAATGCATATACAACGCAGTGTTATAAATCTGAGAAACTGAAACATTCAGCAGAACATAGTTTAGTAAAATGAATGTTTTGTGCAGCTCGAAAATCCGAATTAAGCTAGGTTTTTTTTGTGGTAAAAGCCAACTCATATATCTACAAATAACTCTTCTATAGCTCAGACTATAAATCACTCCTTCATGGGTGAAATGCATGTAGAACGCAGTGTTATAAACCTGGGAAAACAGAAACTTCCAGCAGAATGTACTTTAGTAAAATGAATGTTTTGTGCAGCTCAAAAATCCGAATTAAGCTAGGTTTTTTTGTGGTAGAAGATAACCCATATATCTACAAATAACTCTTCTATAGCTCAGTCTAGCAATCACTCCTTCATGGGTGAAATGCATGTACAACATAGTGTTATAAACCTGGGAAAACAGAAACTTCCAGCAGAATGTAGTTTAGTAAAATGAATGTTTTGTTCAGCTCAAAAATCCGAATTAAGCTAATCTTTTTTGTGGTAAAAGATAAATCATATATCTACAAATAACGCTTCTATAGCTCAGTCTAGAAATCACTACTTCATGGGTGAAATGCATGTACAACGCAGTGTTATAAATCTGAGAAACTGAAACATTCAGCAGAACATAGTTTAGTAAAATGAATGTTTTGTGCAGCTCAAAAATGAGACTTAAGCTAGGTTTTTTTGTGAAGAATGATAACTCTTTTATCTACAAATAACTCTTCTATAGCTCAGTCTACAAACCACTCCTTCATAGGTGAAATTCACGTACAATGCAGTGTCATAAATCTGGGACAGAACTGTCCGAGATATAAGAAATGTCTTGTAAAATAAATATTTTGAGTAGCTCAAAAATATAATTGAAGCTAGATTTTTTTTGTACATGAATATATTCCTATTATCTACAATGTTTTAGTTTTGAGTTTTATCTATAAAATAATTTATCATGCCCAAATAAATCATGATAATTCAGTCAACACAGTGAAAATATATCCTGGCAGATTGTACAACTTCTTGTATAATGTTTTGTTGATGCATGGTGTTAATTGTTGATGCTAGTTTGCTGGTACTTGTGTTGTTATGAAAATCTCGTGCTATAGTAGTGCTATCGCATAGATGAGTATGTTAAGGGTTTCGTCTATGTGTTTATTGGTATTAAATTCACGTTATAAATCCATGAGCTATGTGCTATGTTTTCTATTTTTGTGAATATAGTCTAATGACCGTTGAAAGTTTATACCCAAACTATAAGTATATTGTATGGCATGATTATTACATTGATAAGTGATCGGGAAAGTTTCCATCGTAAGTATATCGAGAGGAAAATGGAATGTCGGACGTATAGCGAAATATTAACGGTTATAAATGGATGATATTAACGAACTAAACTACAAAACGTGCGAACGCGTAAAATAATGATAAAAACCTTCGATAACAGATTTAATGCGAATAAGAGACATTGGGCCTCGTTTCTAGTCGTGTGACTACCGGTCAAAGTTGATTCGTGAACTTTCGTGTCGTGTTTGGATATTTCTTGCAAAATTGGTCTTTCGGTAATTCTATGGTGTCGATTGGTGAGTTATGTTTTGTTCCTTGATCTGAGGATTGGCATGACGTGTTCGGTCAAGTGCGGATGACCTGAGGATCATCGTGACGTGTTCGATCAAGTGGTTGATTATTTTTCCGCACCCTTGGACTGAGGATCGGCATGACGTGTTCGGTTATGTACGGGTGACCTGACGATCGGCATGACGTGTTCGTCAAAGTGATTATTAATTTCCCGTACCCTTGGTCTGAGGATCGGCATGACGTGTTCGGTAACGTGCCGGCGACCTGAGGATCGGCATGACGTGTTCGACCAAGAGATTGTTAATGTCCCGCACACTTATGCCATTTGGGCGATAGTTTGAATGGCATTTGGGCGATAGTTTGAATGCCATTTGGGCAACAATTTGAGTGCCAGTTGGGCGACAGTTAACTATTCATTGTTGAGTGTTGTACTTTCTTGACCAGTAAATGCGTTTGGAGTTAAGTCTTCTTTCAGTCAATGTCATTGGTCAGTTCAGTTCTGGGTTAAGTTTCAAAAGGAATGATTGGGTTTAAATATGACATGATTTTGAGAATAAGAAAAGACGAACAAGACATAGTATCGAGAATAAGAAATGATGAACGAGATATGGTTTCGAGAAATAAGAAGAGATGAAGAATAACTTACCTTAAGTGGTGGTAACCTTAAGGAGGCCCTCACTTAGCTTAACCGCTAACGGCTTTTCATGCCGCTGGACCTTCCACGTCCAGCCTTTGCAGGTCCAGACGGAGCCGACTGCTATCGCCAGCTGAAGACTTTGGAGCTTTTCTTTTGTTAAAGTTCTGTTACTATTATGTTAGTGATGTAATAGTTTAGCTGGTCTTGTAACATGTATCTTTTGGATATCTTTTTGGTCTGTAATATACTACTGATGTAAGACTTGGATATTTTAAATTTCTGCTTCCGCTGAACTTAGTCACTTTCCCATATCACATTATTGTTATAAGCATGTTTGGACAATCAGGTGACACTCACAACTAGTCACGTGTCTACGAACCCATAAAGGAAATTAATTTTTCCCTATTTTTGGTATTCCGGGGCGTGACAGTAATAAAGCCATGGCCTTTCAAAGAATGGGTTATCGATGTGATAGGAAAGATAAGTTTTGTATCCTCAAAGGGACATTGTTTTATTATTTTGGCTATTGATTATTTCGCTAAATGGGTTAAGACAAAACCAATGCAATCTATCAATCAGCATTCAGTCATAAAATTCCTGTAAAGCATAGTTTATAGGTTTGGTATACCTCAAACTATTATTTCAGATAACATTACCATCTTCGAAGGGGAAGTTATTACTTTTGCTTCAAAATTAGGAATCACAATGACTAAATCTACTCCATATTACGCCTAATCTAATGGGCAGGAAGAAGCTACAAAGAAAGTCATAAAAGAGAATATAACAAAGGTTATTAAAAAAAACCCTTGAATGTGGCACAAAATTTTACCTGAAGTTTTATGGGCATATATGACTTCAAAGAGGACAAGTATAGGGGTATCCCTTATGCTTTAACTTATGGACATGAAGTTGTTTTGCCCATTGAAATCAAAATTGGTTCTTTAAGAATTATAAAACATAATCAATTGACTATGGATGCTTAACAGGCAGCTAAGGTGATGGAGTTGGAAAATTTAGATGAAGAAAGAGTTGAAGCTCTTAACAATATCCTTGCTCAGAAAAGAGTAATGGCAAGAGGGTATAATAAAAAGGTTCGACATCGATCCTTCGATGAATGGAATTTGGTTTGGAAAACCATTTTCCAATTGGAATGAAAGATCAACAATTTGGGAAATGGTCACCCAAATGGGAAAGACATTTCCAAATTCATAAGGTGTTTGAAGAAGGGTTTTACCATCTTAGGAATTTGAATGGTTATGTTCATCTGAGGAAAATTAATGGAAGATTCTTAAAATTGTATCACCCAACTACTTAGCAAGCAAGAGAGAATGAATGAAAACAAAATATTCAGTTTGCATTACAAAGTTCAAAGAGTACAATGAAATAGTTTACAAAATAGAAGCCAGACTTTGGGCTGTTAGTCTAAATTTATCCCAGAACCTATTGTATGCTTTGACATGGTTTATGATGTACTATTATTTTCCCATAGTTTGTTGTTGCTTCAGGTTTGAGGTTGCTAGCTCAATTTTTACAACATAAAGATCTCCCTTGATTTTGCCTTGCCTCACTTTCACAGTAGCAAATTGATCTTCAACTCTCTGTAAGGCTTTTATGAGTTTGGCTTCCTTGTCTTCAAGAATAATTAGCATCTCCGTGTCAGCCTTAGATTTTTTTATCATGTTCATAGCTCTAGTCTTCTGTTGGACCATTGATTCGTGTTCAATATTGCATTCTTAACTTCATGATTTTACCCGTATTGAGCACAAATTAGTACCTAAATCAGGAGATTTAATGGACAAATTATGCCATTGTTATCCCTCATTCTTACTCTCTTTCTGCTAATAATGATCTCTTTCTTGTAGGTCTTGCAAGCTTGAGTGAAGTGGAACCTAAGCCTTGTGGCATTCATGTCATAAAAAGTACAAAGAATGGATCTCAGCTGGGGCGGATCGATCCGGCTTATAGAGGGGATCGATCTGCGTGTTTTAGAGGATGTTCCTATCAGACTCGAGCTGAGCGGATTGATCCAAATTTTAGAGGGGATCGATCTGCGGGTTTTGAAGGACATTCTATGAGAAAAGTCTTGAAATACATCAATCCACCCTATAGAGGGGATCGATCCGCGGCTACTCGAGGGAACATCAAGAGATTATTTAAAGGGTGGATCGATCCGGCCTTTAGAGGGGATCGATCTGCGACTGCTGATTTCTTCCCTTTTTATTACAAGTTTGCCATGGTGTGTAGCTACTATATATAGTTAGAGATAGATTTTTGTTAGGGGTTAGCTTGTATTTTATTTTGTTTGTTAGGTTGTAGACTCTCTCTCTTTCTAATCTCCTCATCTCCCTCATCCATTATTCCTCATCTACCCACATTCATTGCTATTAAATGTTAGAGAGAGAAGAGTGTGAATGTATTGAATGGTTGAAGTTTTTATTGAAGATTTTCTTGAATTTTCTATAGCATTTATGGTGGTTTTCTCTAGATGGTATAATCTATCCTTCCCTCTCTTTAATATTAATGTTATTATAGTCGTGAGTAGCTAAATCATGTAGGTTGGGGATCATAAACCCACCATTGGACCCATGTGTGTTTTAATTTAGGGATTCCATACTTTGCAGCATATATAGAGTTCATGGGAGCAAGGTTTGATGTCTTGAGACTCAACTTACAATGGTAAGCATTGAAAGTTGTTAAATCTCTAGATTTCAAACCTATACCCATGTATTGCATTGGAACTTCTATCTAGCATGTAGGTTGACTACCATATGTTTGATAGTTTGTCACAATGGGATTCTCTACTTTAGAATGTGCTACAAGTATGAAATCCATATATTGGTTGGTCCAAGGTAGGGGAATGCTCCCCAACCTCAATTTTTCCATTTACAAAACCTCCAATTCTTAATTAAAACTAGCTTTGTTCATAGTTTATTTTTCATTCTCTAAATAGTCATTTTTGTTTAATTTAGTACAAATTGAATCAAAACCAAAGTCGAAAAGACTCAATTTTATCTCGTATCTTGTTAATTACTCCTCGCATTATAATTGGTTATTAAGCGCCCACCAAGTATTGTTTCATTCCAATCCCTGTGGACTCGACACCCTATTTCCATTGTACTATGTTTTTAATAGGGTAACAAAAGAACTTGATTTTCACAACATCAAAATGGCGCCATTGCTGGGGATTGGCATTGGCAACAACCTTCGATCGCTTAGTTTCTAATTATCATGCTATTGCTTTTAATTTTGTTTTCTTTCTTGTTGATTGCCTTTGAAGGAGTAGCTTTCAGTTAAGAATTGACAATCTTCTACGATGTCCAACCCGAGCAATCAAGGTATGACTAATCCCTTTTCTAATCCAAATAATGCTAGTTCGAGTTCTAGTGGTAGTGGTAGTGATTCATTTTGGCGGCCTGCATCGTCCCAAGCAAACCCTTACCCGAACGACCTCTCACCCTTGAATTCTTCGAATTCCTCCATGTATGGTCACCAAGACCTCGATTGGGACACACCCACGGACCGTGCGACTTTTGTCACCGCTAGTGTGAATCCCGATGGATTCCCTCGGGAACAATGGGATCAACATAACCACATTCCCCCTCACGTCCATCTGGCATATCCACCGCATGCACCACCACCTTTCTAACACTGTTACCCTCCTCCACCCCTTCCCATTGATCAACATTTTGGGAGAACGATTGGGGATTATCTTCAACCTGAGACCGTGTCTTCCCCATCTTGCATAACATTCCTGTACAACGCGAGAGTGCTCCATTTCAAGCACAGAATGATCAATCTCTTGCCCAACTTCCATGGGCAGGAGAATGAGGATCCCTATAAGCATATTAGAAAGTACGAGGATATCTGTGGGATATTTAAACAACAAAGATGCACACCCGAGCTCATAAGGCTCAAATTGTTCACATTCTAACTCAAAGATCGGGCTAAAGATTAGTTAGTGACTCTTCCCCCAAATTCTATAGGCTCATGGCCAGAACTCCAAAAGAATTCTATAAGGAGTTTTTCCCCATGCACAAAACACAAGCATTGGTCAAAAAAATTCAAAACTTTTCTCAAGGAGAACACAAAACCTTTGCTGAGTGTTGGTTGAGATTCAAGGATCTCCTTAGGAAATGCCCGCACCATGGTTTTGACAAATTCTGTCAAATTTCCATTTGTTATGGGGGGTTACAACCCAACACAAAACAATTAATTGAAACTATGTGTGCTGGGAGTTTCTTGACTCTTGAGGCCGAGCAACCTGAAGCTCATCTTGAATATGTTTATGAGACCTCTCGTGGTTGGGGTACATCTAACCCCGATGACTGAACTTTGCCGGCCACCATAGCCCCATTGAATCATAATCTCTATCAAGTGTCAAGTGAGGCCGATCCCATTTCTGAACTCACTAGAAAAGTCGAAGTCTTGGAATCACAAAAGAGCACCATCCCCATCATTCCTCTGCCGTTCATGGCTCCGAGCAATCCGTCACATTGCTACCTTTGTTATGTTCCGGAGCACTCAACCAACGAGTGCCCCGTGCTTCCTATCCTTCAAAATGAAGCTTTAGAGCAACCATGTGCACTTGGGATGAACATTAGGCCCAGGCATAATCCTTCCCAAAATGATGCCTACAATCCTCTTGGGAGGTGGACTGCACCGGGACATAACTACCACAGTAACAAAGGGGTGATTGTAGCTCCCAATGTTCCTCCATAACCATATTACCCGCATCAACCACCCCTAACACCTTATGCACCTCCAAATTTTGAACCACCCACACCTCAACCTCAAGGACCTCCTTTCGCCCAAAATCAAGGGGCACAACATCGTCCTCCCCCTTATGTGCCCCTTCATATGAAGAATTTTGAGAACACCAATCATGGCTTATCCCAATGATGAGCCAACTTGACCAATCCATACAAGCGATGCAATCCTTGCATGCTCAATCCATATAAGCTTTGCAAGCTCAATTGATTTAAAATTAACAAGTTGTTGATAAGGGAAAACTTCCCACACAACCATTTTAAAATCCTAAAGGTCAAGTGAATAGTGGAGCCTCAAATTTCAATGGTCCCATTGAGCATCTAAAAGGAATCACTACTCTTCGTAGTGGAAAAATTATGGACAACAAGGTCCAAAAGCCTTCTCAAGAACCACAAATCAACAATAATCCGATTAGAGTTGAGGTCGAACTCGATGATGGGGACTCATTGTCCCCCTAATGATATGGATTTGGAAGAGGACTCACCTAAAGTCCCCGACTTCAAGGATCAAGAATTTTTCAATCCTGCTCCTACATTTCCTCAAAGGCTCAAAAAGAGGGCCGAGAACAACAAGAATCATAAATTTTTGGAATTGTTTAACAAAGTTGAAATCAATATTCCTCTTTTAGAGGCCATTAAACAAGTTCTGGCCTATGCAAAATTTCTCAAAGACCTTTGCACTGTCAAAAGGAAACTCAATGTCAAGAAGAGTGCCTGCATGGCTGCACATGCGAGCGCTGTTATCCTTAACGAAGTTCCTCCAAAATACAAGGACCCCGGATGTCCTACCATAGCATGTGTAATTTGACAACACCATATAAATAGAGCGCTCCTTGATTTGGGTGTTAGTGTTAATTTGCTTCCTTATTCAGTGTACGTCTAATTAGGCCTCGGAGAGCTTAAAGACCTGTGTTACTTTACAAATGGCAGATAGATCCATCAAGATGCCACGTGGTATAATAGAGGATGTTATTGTTCAAGTTGGTAATTTTTACTATCCGGTGGATTTTATTGTACTTGACACACAACCCGTTGTGAATGAGCAATCGCAAATTCCTATCATTTTAGGCTGCCCATTCCTTGCTACCGTGAATGCCTTGATCAATTGTAGGAATGGTCTCATGTGATTAACTTTTGGTAATATGACTGTGGATGAAAATATTTTCTCTCTTTACGCAACTGGATCTCGATGAGGAGGATGGTGATGAAATTTATGAAATCTCTCTCATTGATTCATTGGTACAAGATTTTTTCAATATTTTCAGTGATCCCAATGTTAATGTTTCTTGCATCATCCCTTCCCTTGATCATATATGTGTGCTTGATAAGAACAGTGCTAGCTTTGAACATGTTGAAAAATGCTTAACTATTAATGATGTCATTAGTGATTGTGATCATGAATTTGGGAGGGAGGAAGAGATAAGTGAGGAGAAAATTGTGGTTGGGGAAGAGTTGGATGAACAAGGGATCTTAAGAGAGGCCATGTGGACCTCAAATATTGAGAGACTACCCCTAAGGGATAGTTTCCCTCTTCCTTCCAATGTTGTTACACCAAAACTTGAACTCAAAGTCTTACCGAGAAGTATGTCTTTTTTGGGGAAGATGAGAGTTTCCCGGTGGTGGTGCTTCCGGACTTGACCCTTGTCAAGAAGGGAAATTGGTGAAAGTCTTAAAGTAACACAAGAGTGAGTTTGACCCAATTGGTTCCCAAAATAAAGGAGGTGGTGATGACCGAGGTCATCAAGTTGTTAGTTAATGGGATCATATATCCCATTTCTGATAGTGAATGGGTGAGTCTGACCCAATTGGTTCCCAAAAAGTCGAGAATCACGGTCGTAGAGAATGAGAAAGGTGAGCTAGTGCCTACTAGGACTACCACGGGATGGAGGGTATGAATTGATTATAGGAAGTTGAACACGCTCACTAGAAAGGACCACTTTCCCTCACCCTTCCTAGATCAAGTCCTAGAGAGAGTTGCCAGACATAAACACTATTGGTTCCTTAATGGATATTTGGGGTACAATGAAATCAAAATTGCCCCCGAGCATCAAGAGAAGACTATCTTCACATGCCCCTATAGCACGTTTTCCTATAGGAGAATGCCTTTTGGGCTATGCAATGCACCCGCAACCTTCCAACAGTGCATGCTTAGCATTTGTAGTGACATGGAGGAGAAGTTCCTTGAAGTCTTCATGAACAACTTTAGTGTGTTTGGAAATTCTTTCGATGAGTGCCTCGAGAACCTTGAGAAAGTTCTCAAATAATGCATAGAAAAAAATGTTGTGCTAAATTGGGAAAAGTGTCACTTTATGGTGACACAAGGCATCGTTTTAGGCCACATTGTCTCAAGTGAGGGGATGCAAGTAGACAAGGCTAAGATTGACATCATCTCTAACCTTCCATCCCCAAAAACTCTTAAGGGCATAAGGTTGTTCTTAGGACACGCAGGTTTTTACTGGTAGTTTATTAAGGACTTTAGCACTGTTTCGCGACCCACATGCTAACTCTTCGTGAAAGATGTCACTTTTAAGTGGACCCCCGAGTGCCAAGAGGCATTTGATAAGCTAAAGGATACACTTACCACTACACTGATAATGCAAGCCCCTGATTGGAACCTCCCATTCGAGCTCATGTGCGATGCTAGTGATTATGCCGTTGGGGCTGTGTTGGGGCAATAGAAAGATAAAAAGCCCCATGTCATATACTATGTGAGTCACACGTTAGATAGCGCCCAATCTAACTATTCCACAATGGAGAAGGAATTACTCTCCATAGTTTTTTGCTCTTGCAAAATTCCGGTCATATGTAGTAGGATTACCGATTACTTGTTTTACCGATCATGCTGCTCTTAAGTATCTTTTCTCCAAAAAGGATGCTAAAGCGAGGCTCATTTGTTGGATCCTACTTCTATAAGAGTTTGACCTTTCCATCAAAGACAAGAAAAAGGGTGGAAAACGTTGTCGCCGATCATTTGTCACGTTTGACATTTGAGCACAATCATATAGACCCCATTTTCTATTCAAGAAAGCTTTCTGGATGAGCAATTGCTCAAGGTCTTTACTCTCCCATGGTATGCGGATGTGCTGAATTTTTTGATCACGGGAGATTTGCCTCAAGATTGGTCTACTATAGACCGAGAGAGGCTTATGTTGATGGCATAATCATTCTTTTGTGATGATCCTTATGTTTTCAAGTATTGTGCCGATCAAATAGTTAGGCGATGTGTGCCTAATGATGAGATACCGAGTGTGTTGTCTTTTTGCAATGACCAAGCATGTGGAGGTCATTTCTCTTCGCAAAAGACCGCATTTAAAGTACTCCATAGTGGTTTTTATTGGCCCACGATCATCAAAGATTCGCACGCCTATTGCAAGGCATGCCCTCGATGTCAATTACTCGGTAAAGTCACCAAGAGGAACTCCATGACTCTAAACCCCATCCTTACCATAGAAGTTTTTGATTATTGGGGGATAGATTTCATGGGTCCCATCCCTAAATCCAATAGCTTTGAGTACATCTTGGTGGTGGTCGATTACGTCTCCAAGTGGGTTGAGGCCATACCATCTAGGACTAATGACTACAAGGTGGTTTTGAAATTCCTCAAAGATCATATTTTATCTCAGTTTGGCACTCCAAAAGCCATAATTAGTGATTAAGGGGTGCATTCCCCATTTTCTCATTTAATAGAGCAATATGGTATAACCCATAAAGTCTCCACCACGTACCATCCTCAAACCAACGGCCAAGTCGAATTGGTAAATTGTGAGATAAAGGGGATTCTAGAGAAAATGGCTGATCTGTCAAAAAAGGATTGGTCTTCTAAGCTAACCGATGCGCTTTGGGTGTATAGGACGGCCTATAAGACAAATTTAGGAATGTCCCCCTACCGGTTGGTTTACGGGAAGGCATGTCATTTGCCCGTCAAGCTTGAGCACCATCCTTATTGGGCCATTAAGAAGCTCAACTTCGATGTTGATGAGAGTGGTGAGAGGAAGAAGCTTCAACTCGATGAGTTGGAGGAAATTCGAAGTGAACTCTACGAGAGTTTGAAAGTTTATAATGCACGCGTTAAAGTTTTTCATGACAAACACATTATGGGTAAGCATTTTGTGGTTGGTAACAAGGTGCTATTATATGACTCACGGCTCCATTTGTTCCCGGGTAAGTTACAATCCCAATGGATTGGACCTTACATCATGCATAAATTGTATAATCATAGAGCCATCGAGATTGGAAATCCCGCAGATAGGATGATTTCCAAGGTTAATGGGCAATAGCACAAACCTTCAGAAGACCCCAACGTTGGGGTTGAGTAGGCTCTCGTGAGCTATACTCCCCTTTTTTGTATGCCCCATGTTACATTCTTGACATAGTTTTTGTTCTTGTTCATGTCCATTGCATCCATATCGATCCTCTTTCACTTAATAAGAGTTTTCAAAGTTTTAAATTAAGGGAGCAAAAGGGAGGATAGATCCGGGTTCTTGGTGGATCGATTTGCGAGTTTCTTGAGAAGTTATTAACCAACGCGGGAAAAGCCACATCGATCCGGCCCCCTGAACAGATCGATCAGCAAATTTAGGGGAAGATTCTGCTTTAAAATTACCAAAAAGGATTGATCTGGACATTATAGGCAGATCGATCCGTGTTTTTTTGGAGAAAAACTGTGAGAAAATTTCAAAATTGATTGATCTGGTAATTATGAGTGGATCGATCTGCGTTTTTGAAAAGCTATCCTAAAACTGTTTTAAAACATCGGATCGATCCGGCCCATTTGCAGATTGATCTACAGGAGGCGAAAACAGTTATATTTTGGGGAAACCTTTCATTTGTTTTAAAAAATTTTCAAGATCCCTCTCAAGAACCTCTCAAGCCCTTTGCCCTAAACTTCTCCAGATCTCCCCTTATGCTCACCTATTCTCTAAATCTTTATATCATCTATACAAGGTATGTTTTTAACAACTCTCATCTATTGGTTTTCATGTTTTGGTTGTGATTCACCCTAGGTTAGGTTGGTTTTCCCTCTTTGCTCACTTTCATGAAAAACCAACCTTAGGGCTTGATATTGCTCCATTTTTTCTTTATTTTGGGTTGTTTTTTCTTGAATTTGTATGCTATTCATTTTCAAGCCACATTGTGGTTTATTTGGGATAGATCCATGCATCAAATGTTTGTAAACACTAAGAGTGCCCCTTTGGGTGCAGGGGCATTATCCAAATCCACACGTGCATTTTTACCATTCTCACGTGCATTATTCTTATTTTCTCATTTCATGTGCATACTTCTATTCTCGTGTATGATTGCCATCGTCAATTTCATAGCTTGTGGCATGTTGTGCTCACTCCATGCCCTGCCGTGCACGTGTACATTGATCATGCACGTGCGTTTGCGGCCGTTTCACGTGCTTTTTGTCCATGCCCCCATGCATAACTTCTTAATGGGCATCTCAATCATGAACCCGAACTTTCACGTCCACGCGACGATTGTGCACGTACCCTTTGAGCATTTCCCATTATGAGCTTATTGTCTATTTTATTACGTGGAATGCTTACTCTTTGGTTTGTTTGGAACAATGGTGAACCCACTTAAGTATAACAGGATCGAATGCTCCCTGGCTCGAGGCTATGAGAGATTCTGGACTAAGACCGAGAAAAAATGGTATGAGAGCTACTTTAAAACGAAGAAATCCATCCTCCCAGAGCGTCCGATTGCTCTCTTTGATTTCCCTCTTGAGGTAGCCCAAATCTTTAGGGCCCATAGGTGGGTGCCCTAGTTGGAGCATTCGGGCGGTTACAATAAAACATGGGTTCGGCTGTTCTTTGCGAGCCTCGTCACCACTGGCCCCTACGCTTTCGAGTCATATGTTCGCGGTGTCCGCATCTCGGTCCCCACCGCATCTCTAGCTATATTTGTGGGGTTCCCTCACGTGTAGAACCCCAAGCCTTACCTCGAAGATGTGGACCTAAGACCTGACACTGATGTCATAGCCACCCGGTTCACGAGCCGACCTACCTAGTGGCTCAGGGACCAGATTGCCCCCTCTACTTTCACTAAGCTATACTGGCACTACAATATCATCTTCACCACTACTGTATGGCCTATGCACTATAAGACTATTAGGGGGGAGCACAGTACCATCATGTACGCTATCACCGACCCCACCACCCCTTTTGACCTAGCGAGCCTCATTATCTCACACATGATAGTAGCCTCGAATGATACGGCTGCTATCGTTAGCCTCCCTTTTATGACCCTTGTTACCTAGCTTTACACCACACAGGGGTACGAGGCCTTGGCATCCGATATACTTAGAGCTGCGCCATCCCCAATCAATGAGATGACTCTTGTTCAAAGCAACGTGCAGTTTCAGTCCTAGTCCAAGAGGGCCAGGGTTGAGGAAGGTTCTTCGGCAGCTCAGGCCGAGGAGGAGGAGGAAGAGGAGGCAGAAAACGCACATGGTATGGTCGAGTTACACCGATGCTTTGAGACTTTGAGTGTCGAGCAACGCCAGCAGGGCAAAGAGATCCAGGGAGTACGAAGTGATGTTCAGAGATTGAGGGGGGACTTTGACCATTTCAATGTGAGCTATCAGTGGGATATGAGCATGATGATGCAATTTTAGGCTGATTTATTCCGCATGCAGTATCTCAGTGCGGATCTCCTAAACTACTTCTGTGACCCCTATGGTGGCACCGGTGGCTCTGGTCTTTATGGTGGCGCCGACGGTTCAGGTGCCTATGGCGGTGGTGATGGAGATGGTGATGAGTAGTTGGGGGGAGTGCTTGGCTGTCACTTTTGGATTATATTTTACTTATGCTAGGGTACTATTGTGTTGATTTTGTTGTATTTAGGGTTATACTTCTGTATATGGATGATATTGTTGCTTTGTTCTTTGGATTTGTTGACTTAGTATGGATGCTTATGGACTTGCTTTTATTTGACTATTGGCTTATGCTTACTTCTTTACTTTTGTGCCATGTCAACTTTTTCTTTATCTTTTCTTTCTCTCTCTTTGTTGATTCTAACATCCTAGGCATAGTTTATTACCGCATGCTCACTTTGTTTGCTTCCGGTAATATCGTTCTTCCCCTTGTACTTTATAGTTTCATTGAGGACAATGTTCGACCCTAGTTGGGGGGTGTGAGAGCTATCTAGCTTCTCTCATTGCAATTTTAGTTTCATTTGTATGGTTTAAAAAAATGGTCTTTTCCTGTGTTTCCAATTATTTTAGTATAGTTGCCCCGTTCTAGTGCCGAGCGATGATGCTAGTCTTGAAGTTTTCTTTCGATTTTAGGATGTGACACTTGTTAATCCCATTAGTTCTATAACTATCTTGATTATAGTGAATTTTATGAAGTTTAAATCTTAGATTATCAAGCACGTTGCATGACTACTTGTGTTAGGATGGTGTTTAATGCAATTGTTATCCGAAAATCGTTTGAAATATATGTGGAGACTTTACCCTTGTGAGCTTTAGATCTTTTTCTCCATTGTTGAGTGTTACATGCTTCAATTCTCTCTTTTTGGAAAATACACAAAAGTCGTAGATAATCTCATCTTCTTGTTTTGATTGTTCATTAGAAAAATCATTTTGTGGAATGCAAAACTCTTGCTTACTTGTCATTGTAGTGGAGAACAAAGAATCACATTGTCCGAGGAAATGATTTTAGGCCCTTTTCACAATTTCAAGCCTCAACCGCACATATCCTTCTTTCACTAAACCATACACCTTTCATATCCACGTGTGAATTACATTCTTGGGATGTCTTTGCATGAGATCATGTTTATAAATTTGTAAAAGAGATTGAATCATGTTAATTGTGAGAGTACAAAGAAAATGTAAAAAGAAAAGAAAAGAAGTTAAAAAAAAAAAACTTCATAGTCAATTGT
This sequence comes from Hydrangea macrophylla, assembly GCA_033977485.1. Classification (NCBI taxonomy): domain Eukaryota; kingdom Viridiplantae; phylum Streptophyta; class Magnoliopsida; order Cornales; family Hydrangeaceae; genus Hydrangea; species Hydrangea macrophylla. The sequence continues at coordinate 661,881 of CM066990.1, read as the reverse complement.
ACTTCTCTTTGTAAGCTTTAAAGAAATGTTTGTGGATGATTCATCTCTTGTTGTCATTTGTATCCATGCATTCCAATATATCCCAAGTTTGTACCCGAACATCTCACTTACTTTCCCCTTATCCTCCTCCTCATAACACCTTTCCCATGTTACAACACCCTCGAGTTCCTAGTTGATCCTCCAGTTTTGTGATTCAAAGTTTGAGACGATCTTGACAAGAAGTTAGAGTTATTTCACGTCCTCTAGTGAATGATATCTTTCATGAGATTAATTTTACTCATTTTGTATGCTTACGTTTTTCATCATTGGCATGTGCGTGGCTTTGATTTCTATTTCCATTAATCTTTTTGCCCGCATGCCCCGAGTGTATTGCCCATTTCGAGTGATTCATTTTTAGAGTGTAATACTGGTAAGAATTGAGCTAAAGCACGTTTTGAACGAAATTTGGAGTATGAAAGCATTACTATTGTCTTGACAGTTGTAGTTATGCACTTCACACCACACACACATCCAAGATTGAGCTTAATAAGGTTTACCCAATAGCCTTGATAGTTTGAGAACTTTAGGGATTTGCGTGTCATGTGCTAAAATCTTTTGAAAATCCTTGAGATTATGTTGAGTGTTGACATTAGATAGTAGGCAACTATCATAAGGAAAGAAAATGTTTGTGGGTATCATTCTAAGAACCCTTGGGACACAAAACTCTACCTCTACGGGTAACCTAGAGTTTTAACGGCTTATTGCATATGCTCAATGCAATAGTGTTCCCCACGAAAACGATTTATCTTTCTTTCTAAATAAATTATGGTGCAAGGTTATTCTTGAATTTCTTGATATTTAGCTTTGTTGCTAAGAGACTAGCAACAGGCTAGTTGGGGGGTGTGATTCGTGTTCAACATTGCATTCTTAACTTCATAACTTTACCTGTATTGAGCACGAATTAGTACCTAAACCAGGAGTTTAATGGACAAATTGTACCATTGTTATCCCTCATTATTACTCTCTTTCTACTAATAATGATCCCTTTCCTGTAGGTTTTGCAAGCTTGAGTGAAGTGGAACCTAACCCTTGTGGCATTCATGTCATAAAAAGTACAAAGAATGGATCTCAGCAGGGGCGGATCGATCTGCCTTACAAAGGGGATCGATCCGCGTGTTTTAGAGGATGTTCCTATCAGACTCGAGCTGAGCGGATCGATCCACGGGTTTTGAAGGACATTCTACGAGAAAAGTCTTGAAATGGAATGATCCGCCCTTTAGAAGGGATCAATCCGCGGCTACACGAGGGAACATCAAGAGCTTATTTGAAGGGCAGATCGATCCAGCCTTTAGAGGGGATCGATCTGCGACTGCTGATTTCTTCCCCTTTCTATTACAAGTTTGCCATGGTTTGTTGGTAGTATATATAGTTAGAGATAGATTTTTGTTAGGGGTTAGCTTGTATTTTATTTTGTTTGTTAGGATGTAGACTTTCTCTCTCTAATCTCCTCATCTCCCTCATCCATTAGTCCTCATCTACCCACATTCATTGCTATTAAATGTTAGTGAGAGAGAAGAGTGTGAATTAATTGAATGGTTGAAGTTTTTATTGAAGATTTTTTTGGATTTTCTATAGCATTTATGATGGTTTCCTCTAGATGGTATAATATCTCCTTCCCTCTCTTTAATATTAATGTTATTATAGTCATGAGTAGCTAAATCATGTAGGTTGGGGATCATAAACCCACCATTGGATCCATGTGTGTTTTAATGTAGGGCTTTCACACTTTGTAGCATATATAGAGTTCATGGGTGCAAGGTTTGATGTCTTGAGACTCAACTTACAATGTCAAGCATTGAAAGTTGTTAAATCTCTAGATTTCAAACCTATATACCATTTATTGCATTGAAACTTCTATCTAGCATGTAGGTTGACTACTATATGTTTGATAGTTTGTCACAATGGGATTCTCTACTCTAGAATGTGCTACAAGTATGAAATCCATGTGTTGGTTGGTCCAAGGTGGGGGAATGCTCCCCAACCTCAATTTCTCCATTTACAAAACCCCAAATTCTTAATTAAAACTAGCTTTGTTCATAGTTTACTTTTCATTTTCTAAATAGTCATTTTAGTTTAATTTAGTATAAATTGAATCAAACCCAAAGTAAAAAAGACTCAATTTTATCTTGTAGTTTGTTAATTACTCCTCGCATTATAATTTGTTATTAAGCGCCCACCCAAGTATTGTTTCATTCCAATCCCTGTGGACTCGACACCCTATTTCCATTGTACTATGTTTTAATAGGGTAACAAAAGAACTTGATTTTGACAACATCAACCATTTCATCCATGTTTTTTTCTAGAATATCTCTATGTTTAGTAACCCTTAACAAGATAACACAATGAAATTCTAATGAACCAAGAAGTTCATTGACTACTTTCTTGTCTCATCACTAACTTTATATTTAGTGGGTAGAGTGAGACATAGAAGTTTGAATGTCGTCTTCATCTCCTAGTCTAAGATGATTTAGAAGGGAGCTCGGTTAAAAGGTATAAGGAAGGAAGTGACATCGAGGAGGTCAAGGGTTTTTGGTTCAGGCTTCTCAATCTGGTCTTCCACATCCCCAATTTCTGGACTTGCCTTGGGACCATACAACCTCACTACGATCCTCAATGTCTTCTTGAAATCTTGAGTTCTTCTAAGGACATTTGAGGAGGTAGAGTGAGACATAGAAGTTTGAATGTCGTATTCATCTCCTAATCTAGGATGATTCAGAAGGGAGCTTGGTTAAAAGGTCTAAGGAAAGAAGTGACACCGAGGAGGTCAAGGTCAAGGGGCTATGGTTCAGGGGGGTCCTTTGATGAGCTTCTCAATCTGGTCTTCCACATCCCTAATTTCTGGACTTACCTTGGGACATACAACCTCACCACGGTTCTCAATGTCTTCTTGAAATCTTTGAGTTCTTCTAACAACATTTGAGGAGGAAGATCTTGAAAGAAAATGGAGGGTAAAGTATTTGTTAGTTGTGAAGGAGAAGGAATAGATTCTCAGGAGGTAGGACCCTTTGGATCTGAAGGGGTGATTTCCTTGGAAGAACCAGCAGTTTGGATCTTTAGCTTGAAACCAAAAGTTTTATTAGTTTTAGTATATACTAAAATTGTTTGAATGAGTTGGGTTTGAAGGTGTTAATTTACCTTAGGAGTATCTCTGAGAATGAGAGTCATTGTGTCTACTTCCTCTGTCACAGAAGGGATACTTGGGATTCCAGTTTCTTCAATTTCTGTTAGTTTTTCCATGGATATTGGTATAGCCTTGATGGGAGAACTGGTTTAAGGCACTCTCTTCTTTTTTTTGAATTATAGGTGAATCATCTCCTTGATCTGGGTCTTCAATGACATCAATATTCAATGGAGGTGGTTGAGTATCTGCAAGTGTATCATCTTCCTCAGCTTGAATGGATTTCTTCTTTGGCTTTGGAGTAAGAGTCTTTGTCTTGGTTACTCTAGAGTACTTCGAAGTAGTTACCCCTGTTAGTTTTGGAGGAGTTGGTGTTTTGGTTTTAGGCTATGGAATTAGTGGGATCAAAATCCTCTATGGTGCAACAGAGAATGCAGGTGCTTTGGGAGAACTAGAAGTCCTAGTACCACTAGGGCCTGGAATATAGAATAAGAATAACTTCCAGAGATTGAAAGAGATTTCAAAAAAATAAAGAATTAAAAGAATAAGAACAATATAACATACCTTTCTCCTCAGCCTCTAAAGCCTTCAGTAAATGGCTCTTGTCCATCAGTCCAGCCATTTTGCTTGGCCACCAGGTTTTGAAGATGGCAGTTTTACCTGCTAACATTAGGAGATTGGTTCGAACCTTGCCTTGGTAAGAGACTAAGGGTTTAGCAACTATAGGTTATGGGACTTTTGGAGATTTCATAGCCATATGAGGGTTTGCTAAGCTCTTGAAAGGGAAAGGAATAGATTGAGCAAGCACAAATTTCCTCGAGAATTGAGAAGGAAGATAGATTTCCCCAAAAGATTTGAATGAGGCTTTACTTCCAAAGAATAGGTCTCGAGCTATCATAAACTTCCCCAGACTTGTTTTAGATCATTGTGATGGGCTTTTTGAGTAACAATGTTACAAAGCCATATAGGGAAAAGAGGGGATTTTTTCTATAGAACTGTATAAGAGGGAGAAAGGCTCATAAAGATTGGGAGATCTATCCTCTGGAAGGTTAAAGAAATGTAGCCAAGTCTACGAATTTCCTATGAGTGGCAGGTAAGGCAGTTAAGTATATGCCATATATGATAGTGTTGTTTTGAGGAGCTTCAGGGCAAAGCTTAGGGAGATAGGCTCAAAGCCATAATTGGGGCACCAAAATAGGACCACCTTACGAGGGATTGAAAGGAGCATTTTGAAGGTCAGTGCAGATACGGTATAGATTGCCTAAGAAGAAGGGGGCTAAGTCTAATCTACACTTATTTAAAATGGCTTTGGATAGGAAGGCAAACTCTGTTACAACCCTTTGAGAACCAGTGCAAAAAATGTGCCTCAAGAGCCAATAGATACAAAAATAGTAGAGTTTGGAGTCGGTCACGACACCCTTTATTTTCATGTGAGTATCTAAGAAAAGGTTCTAACCTAAGGATTTCGGGTCTGTCTTGATGGTGAAATCAATTTTAGACTCATCCATGAAAGGATGAACATCTTTTCTATAGGGAAAGAAACAAAGGAGATGACAGATATCACAAATAGTTGGTCCTATGGGACCAGATTGAAGTTGGAAATAATTATAGATAGGGTTCCAAAAGCTTATTGCGCTAGGGATAAGGTAGGGGTCAAATTGAACACTAAATTTACTAAGGGTAACCTCATAAACGACTCCTACATCCTATAAATTAGTCCCCGTAGCAGCAATGATTCTATTTACCCATTTCGACCACTGGCCATCAGAATTTTTAGGCCATAGTTGGAACTTAAACGGGTTGCTGGTACCCTAATCTTTGTTCCCCAAATCTAGGATAGTAGACAAAGAGATTAAGATAAGGATATGAGAAAGCAGGGCTATACTGTGATGGAAGGGGTTGAATTGGATAGGACTGTGGGAAAAAGTATTTCGACGATAAGGGATGATCCACTACCAGAAACTTGATATTGATCATGTTCTTCTACTATGGCTTTTCCAAAATTCTCACTAAAGAGTTTGATGGCTTCATTGGAGTCTGTCATGATTGATTCAAAAGTTCTAATTTTAGAAAAATAGAGTATCTGGATAGAAGGAATTACGATGTGTAAAGAGAACAAATGGAGGAATTCCTCTATTTTGGGATAAGGAATTTCTTTAATAGCCATGGGTAGGCCCACTTTACCGGTTGCAAGATTTTATTTTTATTTTACTAGCCGATAAGCCGATTATAGATAGAATCATTATGAATAGTGGAAGAAACTGAATTGGTTCTAATCAAAATATTGCATATATTTCATAACCAACTATTTACAATACTTAGGATTTTCCTATTTTACAAACTAATTTGATAAGCATGAGGAAAACCAAAGTCACAAGGTCATGAAAAAGATCCCAGTAGTACAAGAAATAACCTCTCTCGATTTCGAGGGCTGATTTCAAGTTATGAATCTTGAGAGCTCTATGATCTTCATCTCGAAGTGTTATATTAGCCTTTTTGGCTTTTCTTTGATAACTTCTCATTCAAAATTTGATTGCTTTTTGGGAATAGATAGGTTGGTCTTCATAATATGTAGTACCTCCACTGTCAAAGACGTGCATCTCCTCGAAGGCATTAATTTCTTCTAATAATTCACAGGGATATTCTTTGGCTTGATCATTAAGAGATTCCAAATGCTCTAGACACTACCAGTCTTGGTCATGGAAGACATACCATTTCATGTGAGATGGAAGGGTATAGAGAGTAAATCTAATTTGGTCTTGTACATTTGAAGAAGGACCTGAAGTTTCTCTATCTAGGATATGACATGCCCATTCAAAGTTAAGACACGCTCTAGGTGTCTATAAGATGGAGAAAGGAAGGTTCGAGAAAGTAAGAAGAAGCGAAATAGCTTGGACAAGGTGAATAGACTTCGGGTCGAGGATGGGGTGAGTACGATTAAAATCAGGGCCATATTGGCATAATTGATCTAGTGAACGTATAGGATCATTAAGTGGCTCCTTGACGAGATTGTAGACTTTGACTGTAGTGGTAGGAAAACCTAATTGGGTATAGTCAAAGAGGAAAACCTTTTCTTCATACTCTTTTGTGAACAAGGCACATTTGTTTAGGAATTTTGTGGAGTAATGCTCAGTGGAGAATTTTTCGTGTGTAGCCCTCACAAAGGTATGTATTGGAGGTCTACCCTAGGGAAATAGACTCTTTCTTCATTTAAATCTAAGACTAGGAGGGCTGGTTAAGGAAACAAGCAAAGCATTTAGAAGATTTTGCTTAGGAGTAAGATTGTTTGAGAAAGGATAATAAGGCTTGATTATTTCACTTCAAACAACATCTGTAGCCGCTCCGAAGTTGTCAAATTCACGATATACTACTGAAGGAGCCGTAGTGGGGGTTTCGAGCTTCACACCAATATAAAATCCTAATCCCTCTATGGATATCACAGGCTAACCACATTTTAACTTTTCAAATTCAAATATGAGTTGCCACTTAATTTTGAGGAAAATTAAGAAACCATTTTTAAAGCAAATTGATCTTTTGGAAACCAGAGATTTCTAGATCTGGGGATTATGGAATGAGAGGGGAAAGAGCTCGGCAGACTAAAACACCCCCTCTCATCCTATCTCATGATAGGCCTCTACTCAACATCCTTTTTAATCAAATTATTAATCTAAGCATGCCCTCAACTAATACATATATATACATTCCAAAAGCATGTCGTAAGGGGTGTAAGATTGCTAATGATAAAATGGCATACAAAATCACATAGTTCAAATAGCAAGCAAAATGATATGCAATAAGGAACAAATGAACTTACCCGGGATCTAACTGTGAAAGGAAACATGCAATGCATACAAATAAATAGAAAAACCTATAATAAAAAATAAAAAATAAAAAAGGTCTCTTAACACATATATACACACAAGGCAAACCCTAATCTAAGGTGTCGCGCATGAAGTCAAAAATCAATAAAATCAAATAAAACAAAAATAAAGTGTGGTTCAAGAAGTCATACCTTAATAGCGCTACAAAAAAAAGGTTAGTCCATATACTTTGAACAAAATATAATATCAAATCCTAAATATTATAGCCAATTTTAGCCTAAATCTAACAAAAATGGAAAAAGTTGACAAAATCATGAATACTTTACAATTTGTTGAAACCACAACATCCCTATAGATATACAAGTCCCAACTAGGAGCCAATGTAATGTCCATATAGAAATGATATAATCTCAACATGATTAAAAGGAATCTATGACTAAGCTCAATCAATTATAACTTATCACAATACAAAACATGTCCTAGATAACAAGAATCAATGCACATGTGATGATAATGAATGCATGAACATGAACAAGCTAAGAATCATTCATTGATTTGGATCATTTAGCCTCTAGATTTAAGCTTAATTAACCTTGTTCAAAACATAGTTTAAGCCTTGGGTCATAGAAAAATCTTTTAAATCATCATTTACAAGGTTTATCAAGTCAATCATAGAATTTCAAGAATTACAGAGTAGGAATCAGATTTTCAAAAATAAGAAACTCATGATTTCCACGGTATGATCTTAATGATTATTGGACGCAAGGTGCCTCTATGAGTCTAGTGTCTAACCCAAAAAGAAAATCAAGGATCAAACGGTCTAATCTCCAGGAATTGGACCATAACCAGACACTACGCAAAATTTATGAACTCTCTGTCCAGAGATCTTGTGTGATTTTCTAAAAAAAATAAACGAATCAAAATCTCTTCAATATTTTTAGGGGATCTTATTAACTCATGAAAATTCATAGAAACAACTATTTGAAGCTTAAAATGTTTGATTAAAGCTCTAACCTATTCATTTTAAAAGAGGTCCTTTGTTCTGAAACTCTGGACAGAGAGTTGTTACTTTGCTAAACCATGATAAAGCCATGCTAACCGTTAAATCTAATTAAAACAAAAAAAAATACAATTATTAATCTAGGTGTTACAGACACATTCCAATTGGTCTCATCCAAATTCGATAGATCATGATTTAATTAAAAATCTTTGATCACAGGTCGTCCTGAGTCATGCTGATAAGCTCCTGGTGAATAAGTATGGTAGTCTCTGAAGCATGGATCGACTCGGGCTGAACTCGATCCGGATACTGCAATGTATCGGTAAGCACAGCTCTCCGTATGTCCTCTTCCAAGATATGCCTCGCCCTCTAGCAGATCCGTTGTCGATATAGTACAGGGTCGGCAAGCTGGATACGACCGTCGCGATTATAGTTACCTTCGAAATCATCATGAACAAAGCTCGACTCTATAGTCATGCAAAAGGAGCTAACTTAGTGTCAGCACTAATACGAGGTAAATCTTAGGCTCATAACTTAAGGTGTAGGACAATCAGTGAGCGCATCTAAACCTAAAGCTCTGATACCAAAAATCCCTGTCACGCCCCGAAGTACCAAAAATAGGGAAAAATTATTTTCCTTTATGGGTTCGTTGACATGTGACTGGTTGTGATTGTCACCTGATTGTCCAAACATGCTTATAACAATAATGTGATATGGGAAAGTGACTAAGTTCGGCGGAAGCAGAAATTTAAAACATCCAAGTCTTACATCAGTAGTATATTACAGGCCAAAAAGATATCCAAAAGATACATATTACAAGACCAGCTAAACTATTGCATCACTAACATAATAGTAACAGAACTATAACAAAAGAAAAGCTCCAAAGTCTTCAGCTGGCGAAACCGTAGCCTTCCTCGTAGTAATCTTCACCAGCATAGTCTTCAGTAGTAAAGTTAGCATCTTGATAGTAGTCGGCTCCGTCTGGACCTGCAAAGGCTGGACGTGGAAGGTCCAGCGGCATGAAAAGCCGTTAGCGGTTAAGCTAAGTGAGGGTCCCCTTAAGGTTACCACCACTTAAGGTAAGTTATTCTTCATCTCTTCTTATTCTCGATACTATGTCTTGTTCGTCTTTTCTCATTCTCAAAACCATGTCTTATTTAAACCCAATCATTCCCTTTGAAACTTAACCCAGAACTGAACTGACCAATGACATTGACTGAAAGAAAACTTAACTCCAAACGCATTTACTGGTCAAGAAAGAACAACACTCAACAATGAATAGTTAACTGTCGCCCAACTGGCACTCAAACTGTCGCCCAAATGGCATTCAAACTATCGCCCAACTGGCATTCAAACTGTCGTCCAAATGGCATAAGTGTGCGGAACATTAACAATCTCTTGGTCGAACACGTCATGCCGATCCTCAGGTCGCCCGCACGTTACCGAACACGTCATGCCGATCCTCAGACCAAGGGTACGGGAAATTAATAATCACTTGGATGAACATGTCATGCCGATCCTCAGGTCACCCGTACATAACCGAACACGTCATGCCGATTCTCAGTCCAAGGGTGCGGAAAAATAATCAACCACTTGATCGAACACGTCACGACCATCCTCAGGTCATCCGCACTTGACCGAACACATCATGCCGATCCTCAGATCAAGGAACAAAACATAACTCACCAATCGACACCATGGAATTACCGAAAGACCAATTTTGCAAGAAATATCCAAACACGACACGAAAGTTCACGAATCAACTTTGATCGGTAGTCACACGACTACAAACGAGGCCCAATGTCCCTTATTTTACGCGTCCGTACGTTTCGTAGTTTAGTTCATTAATATCATCCATTTATAACCGTTAATATTTCGCTATACATCCGACATTCCGTTTTCCTCTCAATATACTTACGATGGAAACTTTCCCAATCACTTATCAACGCAATAATCGTGCCATACAATATACTTATAGTTTGGGTATGAACTTTCAACGGTCATTAGACTCTGTTCATAACAATAGAAAACATAGCACGTAGCTCATGGATTTATAACGTGAATTTAATACCAATAATCACATAGACGAAACCCTTAACATATTCATCTACGCGATAGCACTACCATAGCACGAGATTTTCATAACACATGTACCAGAAAACTAGCATCAACAATCAACACCATGCATAAACAAAATATTATACAAAAAGCTGCACAATCTGCCAAGACACATTTTCACTGTGTTGACTGAATTAACATGATTTATTTGGCCATGATAAATTACTTTGTAGATCAAACTCAAAACTAAAATATTGTAGATAATAGGAATATCTTCATGTACAAAAAAAATCTTGCTTCAATTACATTTTTGAGCTACTCAAAATATTTATTTTACAAGACATTTCTTATATCTCGGACTGTTCTGTCCCAGATTTATAATACTGCATTGTACGTGAATTTCACCTATGAAGGAGGGGTTTTTAGACTGAGCTATAGAAGAGTTATTTGTAGATAAATGAGATAGCTTTCTCCACACAAAAAAAACTAGCTTAATTCTCATTTTTGAGCTGCACAAAACATTCATTTTACTAAACTATGTTCTGCTGAGAGTTTCAGTTTCTCAGATTTATAACTCTGCGTTGTACATGCATTTCACCCATGAAGGATTGATTTCTAGACTGATCTATAGAAGAGTTATTTGTAGATATATATATATGAGTTAGCTTTTACCACAAAAAACCTATCTTAATTCGGATTTTTGAGCTGCGCAAAACATTCATTTTACTAAACTATGTTCTGCTGAGAGTTTCAGTTTCTCAGATTTATGGAATTGTCTTGCATGTCATGAAAACTTCAACACAACAACATCAAACTTCTACTAAACATTAGTACATATTATATGTGTTCTAAATTGAGTTAGATTACTCACAATTACTCACAATTTACTCACCAAAGCTTGAAATTTAAGCTTGATATTGGTTGATGCTTAGTGAAGCTTGAATCTTCAAACTTCAAGGATGAACTTCTTCTTCTTCTATTCTTCCATGGAGCTATAACTCTAGCTCTCTCTCCCTCTTAATTATATGCAGATTGTAGAGACAAAAATTTCTCAATTGTGTGTATGTGCATGATATATATATAGGAGATTGGCATGGCTAGGTGTCATTTGCATGAGTTCATGCAAAGACACATATCCAATATGTGGACAAATGTCATGGGAGGAGATGACAAGTGTAAGGAGTGGCACAAGGGGCTGCCATGTGGCCGGCCATGTGGGGCCCACCTCGGGTTGTGTGCAACTTTCTCAGTTTACGTACATAAGTTCTTCAATATACGTGTCGGTCTCAATTTACGTGCAACCGGTGTTATTTCTAATGTCCGGGTCTGGGTACGGGACTAAGTTAAATCTTATTATGGTTGAGTCGGTATGGTTACTATAGTCTATATGGTAATACTACAACACGTCCATACTGTCACATAATTAAAATAAAAATATAATAATATAGTGGGTCCAATACAGAAATTAGAAAAAGCTGATATTATAATGACAGAAAATTACAGGTGTTACAGTTGGCATGTGTCTTCTTCATCTTTTTCAGCACTCTATCCTCTTCTTCATCTTTGTTCACTTTTCCTTTCCCTTTATCTAATTATTAACTCGAGTGATCTTCCTCTAGCTCATGCAGTTTAATATGCCTCCCTGATCGAGTTAGGTAGATGACCTCTTCCCTCATCCATAGGCTATCTTGCACTCTGGTAACCCCCAAACCTTCTTCTTCATCTTTGTTACTCTCATACGACAAATCTTCTTCTATTCGATCAATGCTTCGGCTATCATCCCCTTATTACCAATCAGCACTGTTGATTTTTAGCGCCCACCAATCTAAAGTAGCAACTTTCTTTATCATCCTTTCTCCACATTCTTCTGACTATCCTCATAGAGTACAGATCATCACATTTTTTGGTAGTTGATAGGATTTCTTTAGGTACCCAACTTGGTTATCAATTCAGATGAGTCAAAAGAGCTCCTTTCATACCCAAGCAATAGATATCAGGTGGTGGCACGGCATGGTGATTGGGTGGCAGATTTCTGGTGATATTGGGGGTACTAGTAGGTGGTTCCGATATTACCTTGTTGTCGATGAGATTTTGAATCTCATGTCTCAACTTGGTGCACTAATCTGTGGTATGGCCCTTTGCCTGATGAAACAGGCAATAGAAATCTTCTCAAAAGTTTAGAGGAAGCAGATTTGGTAGTGAGCGTAGTTCTAATAAGCGGAGGTGCCTCTTTGCATCAATTTTTTAAGGGTAGTGGATAGTGAAACTCCCATGTTCAAAAATTGACTTTGCGGCTTGTCCATTCTTGGATGATTCCTCGTTATATCAAATTATCTCTTTAGCTCATTCAATGCTTTAACATCACTGGCGCCAGAGTGACCCCTAAATGTCCTCTACCAGACCCATAGTTTGGCCTCCTATATCTGCTTTGTAGTTCCTCTTTCTTAATCACTCCATCTTGGATATCATCCTCTATTCTCTTTCCCACATCGAAGACCTCAGCGAAAGTGTTAATCGATTGGAATCACATCTTTTCCTAATAAACGGGCTGAAGGTTCTTCATTAGCATCCGAATTTGCTCTTTCTCGATCGACCTTTGTTCCATCTTGGTTGCCTTATCCCTCCATCGGCTTAGGAATTTGGCAAAGGATTCCTTACTCTCTTGCTTAGTTGTCTCCAAGTCTCAAACTGCCACATCTACATCTTGATTATACTCATATTGCGTAACAAATGACTTCACCACTTCTTCCCAAATTTGGGACTTGCTTGGCTCAAGCTTATGATACCAAGCTAAGGCAACCCTGGTCGAGTTTTGCTAAAATAAAATGGCCATCATTATAGTACTTAGCTGTTACGTCCCTGAATAAGCAAAAAATAGGGAAAATGAAAATTTCCTTTATGGGTCCGTAGATACGTGACTGGTTTAAGGATCGTGTGCTTGTCCATACAAGAGAAAACCAAGATAAAAGTATTAAACAATAAACGGAAGCAGTAACAATAAGCATGGTGGTTCTAGACTTACATAATATTAAACATTGGAGTCTTAAGTCCATTATTACAATCTACAAAACTGAAGGAGAAAATAATATCCTGGGCATAAAGCCGTACAACATAATAATAAAAAGATTGGCATCCAGTGCTTCGAGTAAACAAAAGATACATAAACAAAAAACTTCACTTCCGATAGCTAGCTCACAAATCCATAGCCTTCATCAGCGTAATCCTCGTCCGAGTAACATGCCTCTGTAAAATCTGGATGTTTGATTGTCTTGGACATGAAAGTCATCAGCTTTACTGCAAGCTGGGTGAGTAAATCTACTACACTGAACGAGCTCAGAAAAACACTTGTTAATAGTTATGAAAGTAAAGCATTCCATTTTCTCTTCTTTATTGAAAACATGACTTTAAGTCTCGATTATTCTAATCTCGAGGAAATGCGTAAGTTTAGGAAACGCTCAATGATATCACTCGGATCTTTGAAATACAACTGACAATAATCGATTGATTGCTTTGGGACTACAGCCCAATCCATACTGACTCGGATACTTTGATTTGAACCATAGGTTAAATCTTTACTCTCGACTCTTTGGATCACCGATCCAATCTTTGGACTATATGCCCAATCTTTCATGAACACGATTCTTTACATGCATCTAGCACGAGTGCCATTGGCCTGGAATATCACCGCTTTCTGGTCATGGGTTACCATCTTGTTATCGTGCCCAAATGGATAATTGACATATATTCTCTTGTCATTGTACCCAATGGATAATTGACATCTGCCTTACAGCCTCATTACTTGGTAATCACAATCTTTTTCCATTTGGCCTTGGTTAATTCGTCATCTTGCCCAAAGTGGCCCCTTGCTTGATGTCTACCCATCGGCTATTAACCATCTCAACAATTAAACCCAGACTTTATACTCTTTCTCGAACTGATCAAGCAAATGAACAAAACATTATTGTATCTTCCACATCATGAACAACTTACGTGCAATGTACAAGTCATTAAAGCACTTATTCTTGGAGTCGTATACTTAAGTACATCACATTATTATTCACATAATTCTCATTTATCGCACATATAAGTTCCATCAATTTATCACATCGTTGTGATAAGAATATATCCTTCTCTCTTCTCCATAAGGTGTTACATTACTAGGGTATTACTCCAATAATATAAGGTACCACTTTTAATAAGCATATACAGTTAAGTATATCAAGTAAAACTCAGGTACGACAACCATAGTTCATAGTACAACCAATCCTCAGCATAATTCATTATCTATACATATAACAAACTATCTTTCAAGTACTGCTAACCTCGAGCACTCGCACCTCTCGAGCGCTCGCACCTGGCCCGTTCAGTAGGTTTGAGTGCTTGCACTTAGTCCGAGCACTCAGGCTTAGCAGAATAGAATAGTGACAATATATATGTCTTGATCTTTATGCATGACATATGCATGGCTCTTGATTGTTACTATAACCTATAAGAACATGTTAATGAGTGAGTAGAAGTACTCACATAAGATCTTGATGATCTAGATAATCAAAATGTGTGTATATGTATTTAAACTTCAAGAACTACTACAACATCATCTTGGATCTTCATGCATGTCACATGCATGAGTCTAGATTAAGGATCAAACTTAGAAAAACATAATTTTGAGTGAGTGAGTAAGTGTACTCACTAGGATCTAGATGATAAAATATAAAGAAATGTGTATGTGTGTGCTTGATCCTCCAAGAACTCCAAGTATAAGCTTCAAGACCAGTTCAATGCATGATCAAAGCCTTGATCCTTCTTTGATCCTCAAGCTTTCAACCTCAAGACCTCATAGTAGCATCCAAGCATGTATATATGTATGTTGATCAAGAAATAAGGGACATGCAAGCATGTATGAGTGTGTGTTTGTGTATGAAATGTAGGTGTGTGTGTGTATATGAACTTTCAAGAACTCCCTCTCTCTAATGATCTCTGTTTTCTAGAGTTTTCTACTCCCAAAATGCTGAAAATGCATGGTATTTATAGACTTTATGAGACCCAAGGGTAAAATATCAACATTCCTTTTATTGTTTTAACCATTTGGAGTGCAAATATCAACCATTGTTTTAAACTGTCTTTTAAGTATTTTAAATCACTTGTGACGATATAGTTCCGGTCATGTAAGGGCTATTGATTCTTAATCTTTAGAAAAATACAAAATGCTGAAAAGGAATGAATTCCATAGCACGTTAATGAGTGATGATGCCAAAAATTGGCATGCACTAGTTTCGTGATAGAGTGAGAGAGAGAAAGAGAGAGATAAGAGATTGTTTATAGTTCGGCCCCATTAATGAGGTGACCTACATGCATGGTTGTGCAGGGCCATGTTCACTAACAAATCACCGACGGGTTCATGGTGAGCCAACAGATTGGGCGGCACTACCCGAACCGAACGGGTATATGCTTGTGTCTATATTTTTACAACTATTCATGAAGGATAAGAATGCCATCCTCTTTAATGGGGGTGAGAGGTCTCTTTTATAGATGTGAGAGACCTTCTCATACAAGATAAGTAAACAAATTAGGAGAGATGATCTAATTACGATTGATTGGCCTAAATCAAGGTAGTTTCCTAAGCGGATTAGGGAACTAATTCCACCTGCCATTAGCGCTCCACTCGAGTTAAAAAACTGCTAGGAGCCTTATAGAGCAAGTCAAAGGGCACATCCAGGCTATGCCCGTTATGTAGTATGCCCATGTAGTGCGCCCAGACTGCAGGACGAGCCCGAGCGATTGAAGCCGGACTACCCGGGCACCCAGGCACTCTTGTTGAGGTGGCTGTAGACACCCCAATTTTGACCGACAGTCGAATTCAGGGGAATGTCGCCTCCATATCCGATGATGACAAGGACCGGAAGATTCGAAGTATTCCAAGCTCTTCAGAAAGTTCTCTAAAATGCGGTAAAATTTCACAGAAAAGAGAAAATACCAGGTATTTAGGAGAATTCAGGTATAAAACACGATTTTCGAAAAATATCCTCAGGAATCATTTTGCTTTGAAAAAAGAAAAATCCAAAAGGGGGAATTTTAGCCAAAACCAGCTCACGGCGGGCTGCCGCGGCACTCAGTGACTGCCGCACGGCAGTCACAGAGTGCCGTGCCGGCATTCACCAAGTGCCGCCACAAATTTCTGACTGTCGTTCACTTTTAAAGTCTGTATTCTACAGAGTAATACGTATGCGTATGCGAACAAGAACAAAAACTGATAAAGTAAGACTGACAAAAACGCGGCAATCCATTAATTTGTCGCGGCATTTGATGAATGTCGCGCGGCAGTCGCGTAGTGCCGCGACGGCAGTCATGAACTACCGCTGCGGCATTCACGGACTGCCGCGGCAGTTTGTCGACTGCCGCCCTGGGTAGCAGTCTGCATAATTTCAGAAAGTACACATTGTACCAACAAATGAGAGAATTACACCTATTTTTTGCTCCGAAATTCACCAAAAATACCTGGTAATTTTGCCTATAAGAGAGAAGGAGAGATATACAACAAGAGACTAGAGAGAGAACATCCATAACCACTACATCAACACATTTTTTGGAGAGAAAAGAGAAGAGAGTTTAGAGAACTAAGAAGAAGAGTTTGGAAGATCTTCAAAGAATACTTTGAGGATAATTTGGAGGTGATCCCCTATGCCTTAGATTGTTTGTTTATTCTTTTTCTTTTTGACTAAAATCTCTTGTTATCTTTGTTTGTCAAGAAAACTTAGGAGTTTTTACTTCTAATTCTCTCTTCAATTTCTTGTATGTATTCTTCTCTTGAGAGTCTTGGAGATTTTCAATATCTCTCTTGATTCTCTTGAGTATGATCCTTTGAACCTCATGTAAAGCTCATACTCTACATGAGAGTCAAGATTTGATCATCACTTTGCTTTACATAGTTGAATCCAAGTCCATGCCCATGACTTGGATCTTCTAAACTTGGTATTTAATGAAGTCATTCCCTTTTTCTTCTTGAAACTTAGGAGTATTAGCCATGTCTTTGTCTCCGATGACCATCAAATGGTAGGAGTGCTAAGTTGAATTCAAGCTTTGGTCTATAAGGTTTTGAGTTCATTGTTTGAAATTTTGAGAAGTTCATTTCATACTTCATCAAAATCCATAAGCATAAAGTGACTTTTAGTCTTCAAGGACCATCAAATGGTAAGAAAAGTAGTTTGGTTTAATCTCAACTTCATGTCTTCAATAGTTGAGGTTAACCAACAAAGTTGAACTAGCAAAATAAAAACAGTGAGTCCACAAACTGTTTTTGATCAAAGATTTTTAGTTCGAAATCTAACCGTTGAAATCAAGTGAAACCAACGGAAAGGTATCAATAACATATCATTCTACCACTGTAATTTTTGTTTTGAGGTGGTTTTATGTTTAGAAAGGTTTGATCATGGGTTTTGTGGGACAACCACAATCTGTCCAGAAGTTCAGAATAGTTTCAGAACAGCAAGTCCATTTTGAAATTCATAAATCAGAAGTCTAATGGGGTTTTTGGGGTCTCTAATAATTTTTCCTGGGTACCTAAATGTGTTATGAAGGTTCCCTAAAAAGAATGAAGCAATTCGGACTTTTTTGCTATTTTTAAAAAATCATACAAGATCTCTGGACAGAGAGTTGTAAAGTGCTGAGTGATGCCTAGTGTTTTCTACATTCCCGGAGATCTAACCGTTTAAACCTTGATTTTCTTTCTGGGTTAGAAACTAGACTCACAGAGGCATAACATACCCAAAAATCATTCAGATCCAACAGTTGAAAGTATTTTATTTCTATTTTTGAACATCTGGTCTGCTCTTTGTAATTCATAAAAAACTGCTACTACTTTTGTCTAATCTTACTTATTTCAACTCAAATGGTCTCTTAATGCCTTAGGACCCAAATCATACTTTGAATAATGGTAACTTAGCTTAAATCCAGAGGCTAGGTGACCCAAATTAGTGAATAAATCCATGTCTTATTCTTGTTCACATCCATTCATTCATGTACATTAATGCTTATAATTAGAATTAGTAATTGGATAAAGTTGGATTTCATTGCTTGCTAGGTATAAGCTAGAGAATTAGGATTGATTGTTTGATATCATATTATTATTATGTGAAGCATGTGGACTAACCCTTTGTTTTGTAGCGCTATTAAGGTATGATTTCTAGGACTCCTCTTTAGTTTATCTTAATTTCTTGATTTTATTGATTTTTTCGACTTAACGTGCGACCCCTTAGAATTAGGTTTTGCCTTATGTGTATATGTGATTAGAGACTCTTTTTTAGGACTTTCTTTTGTTCGCATGCATTGCACGTTTACTATCGCTGCCGGATCCCGGGTAAGTTCTTTTGTTCCTTATTGCATATCATATTGCTTGTTACTTGAAATATGTGATTTATGAATGATATTTTGGCCATTAGCAATTTTACATCCTTTGGACATGTTTTTTGTGATGTATACGTATATATATATTAGTTGAGGGCATGCTTAGATTAATAAATTTGATTAAAAGGATGTTGAATAGAGGCCTATCGCAAGATAGGATGAGAGAGGGTGTTTTAGTCCGACGGGCTCCTTCCTCTCTCATTCCATAATCCCCGAACCTAGTTAATCTTTGGTTTCGCAAAATTTCAGTTTCCTTTTTAAAATGGTTTCTTAATTTTTTCTTTTAAAAATTAAGTGGCGACTCATTTGTTTCGAATTTGAATTTTAAAAAGAACTTTAAAAGAAAAGTTGTGGGTAAGAAAAATGCGATATCCACAATCTGGCGACTCTGCTGGGGATCGAACCAAGAATCTCTGGTTTCGCAGACCAGAATTCTGATTTTGGGTTCACTTGAGGATTAGACTTGAAAAATATCCTTTTAATCAAATTAATCAATCTTTGTGTGCCTGTTGCATTTCACTTGCATGTCCAGCCAGTCGATTGCACGGAACTATGACCTTGGAGGCTCGGGGCAACCCGGTCGGTCAAGTCATCATGGGACTGTGTGATCACCCTTGATCTCGTACCATGATTTGGTATATGAAGCATCCTATCGGGTGTGTGTCAAGGGTCCCTTATTTGACCAAAACCCAGCCTTTGCATAGTAGTTTCTGTAGAACCTTTCAATTTTAGGAAATCAATTCTTGATTAGGGTTATGTGCTAGGAAGTTTTGTATGCCCGGAAGGGATTACTTGAGATGATGACGATACTTGCTTGATGAAAGATGAATAATCTTTTAATCATTTTTTAGCAATTTCTCCTTGTGTTACATGACATTTGGAGGACATGCCGAACCTTGATTATAAGATTATACTTCTTATATCATGTTTAGTTAAGCATCATTGACCTTGTATGCATCCAAATTTATGAAAAGTACGGTAATAATCCGATCATGTGATCCTTCTACCCCGGAAGAATTTTAAAAAACCATCTTTGAAAGCAAATGGATTTTTGTAAATCTTCATCCCAAAGTTTTCAATTGCTCTTTCAAAAATCTTTGGAGTTCACTTTTGATTAAAGCTCCAAACTAATCTTTGGGAATTGTTTTTGAAAAAATGCTCTTCAAATGAATTTTAAAACAAAATTTCAATCAAATTATCTTCATTGAGAAATGTTTTCACATCCTCATTTTAAAAAAAAAAAAAAGAGATTCAAAAAATCTTTGAGAATCATTTTCAAAAAAAATCTCACCTCTAAGAGGGTAGTAAGGATCACAATGAGAGGAGAAATTGGCATACTCGACATGAGTGAAGATCTTATGTGATTATGTGCTTATGTGTTAGGATTAGGATTTTTCTTCTTTTTTGGCATATAGAGTAGGCACACACACACACATGCATTGCATCCGCATGATATACAAAATAAAAGTTTTGTTAAAATAAAGGTAAAAGGTCTTCTAAAAACAAAATTTTTTAAATTCACTATAGGAGCGAAAATAGCAAATCAAGCGTGGTTTAGGGACCCCACAGCAAGGCTAGTAAGAAGAGGACGTGCTGACATGGCCGAAGAGAGGAACAACGAAGAAATGTCCGATTTGAGGGTATTAGTCGAACAGCAAGCAGAACAGATGAGAAGGCAGGCCGAGAACATGAACCGCATGATGGGAATGATAGAAGAGCTGAATCGCCGACCACCACAAATGAATCCGCCTGTTATGGACCCGCCTTTGAGAGGAGGGGACGGGGATTGGTTCGACGATCAGGAAGCACAATGGAATGATGCACTAAGAGCCAACAGGGACAGAGAAAAAGATGAGAAGGAGAAGCTGCTGACTGAGAAGATAGAAAAGTTGGAAAGGGTAATGCGCAAGGCTCAGGGAGTGGATACCTACCTAATGGAACTGGAAGGGTTGTATGACGGAGTACGCGAAACATTGCCTGGAAATGCTAGTTTTTGATAAGTTTGATGGCACTGGAAATCCTCGCAGTCATATCCGGATGTGCATAATAGCTTTTCAGCCTAGCGGTCTAAGCACTACCATGATGGCCGTTCTATTTCAACAAACATTAACAGGAGCTGCTCTATCATGGTACCTTACACTTGAGCCCAGCAAAACCAGAGTTTGGGAAGAAGTCGTGAAATCGTTTGTGGCCCAGTATGAGTACAATCAAGACCTGGACGTCACTGTTCGAGATCTAGAAACAACTAGGCAAGGGAACAAAGAATCGTTTGCTGAGTATCTGAGCCGATGGAGGGGGAAAGCCGCAAAAATGGTACAGAGGCCATCAGAAAAAGACCAAATCCGAATGTTAATGAAAAACCTACAGCCAGTCTATCAAGAGAAGATGAGGTTTCAGTCAATCAACACTTTTGCCGAGGTATTCGATGTGGGAACCAGGATAGAAGACGCGATTCAAGAAGGAGTGATCAAGAAAGAAGAACCACCAAACCGGTATCGGAGGCCCAGTTATGGATCGAATGGAGGGCATTCAGGAGGTCACTCTGGCCCCACCAATGTCAATGCACTTAGCGAGCCAGAAAGAAAATTTGATATCACCAGAAACCAGCCAAGAGGAGGAGGGGATAAGCAACCAAGAAAATTCTCAGATCTGGGCGTATCATTGTCAACCGCTCTTGACAGGCTGTTAGCAAAGGGGCATCTCCGTCAGTTGGAACCACGACCTCTGCCAAGTCCGCTTCCGCCAAATTTCCAAGGGGACCTCTTCTGCAAATTTCATCAGCAGAAAGGCCACTCGACGAATCGATGCATGAGGTTAAGGCATGAAATACAAGACCTCATTGACAACAAAGTGATATCCGAACCGCCTGTCAAAGCCCCCAATGTCACCAAGAATCCTCTGCCGAACCATCGTGCTGTGCCGCCACCGCGGGGCCTTTATTTCTTGGGGATAGAAGAAGCAACCTTTGACCCATCTAAGCTAATCACTAAGTCTGGGGCACCAAGAAAACCATACCTGCTGCCTAAGGACTCAACGATTTGTGCTTTGGGGGATCAGCTAAGGAAAAATGAAATGGAAAAGTCAGATTGGTGGATCCAAGAGGGCAACGAGCAAGACGTGAGCCGAGTGGAGGACGACATTTGGTACGAAAGCGACAAGGAAACGGAGGTGTTAGAGAGTACTTTGATGGTCAATTCGCAAACCGATAATCTATGGATGAGAGAAGAAGTCAGTCACTTAACCCGATCAGGCAGACACTTCAAGCCGCACGAACTAGAAGAGGATCACCCGGGGAGAGAACTGGAAAAAGGAAAAGGGAAGGTGAATGAAGAAGAAGAAGAGGATAGGGTTTTAAGGCAGATGAGAAAAACGCAAGCTAACATCACTATCTGGGGATTGCTGATCGCCTCCAAAAAACACAGGCAGGCAGTCTTGGATGCTTTGAACCAATCCGATGTCTCTATCGATACAGCACCGGAAGACCTCGTGGGGATGATCAGTAGGATCCCGGCTCTAGCTATTACCTTCTCATCCGACGACCTGCCTCCCGGAGGGCCCGTGCATAACAAGCCTCTGTATGTCACCGTCGAATGCTTGGGTAACACTATGCCTGCCTGTCTGGTGGACAATGGATCAGCCTTGAACGTGTGCCCGTTTCGAACTGCCAAGCGCATGGGTTTGGGCGAATCAACTTTCATGCCATCTGAGCAAAGGGTGAGAGCATACGACAACACTCAGAGAACTGTCATGGGCATAATTCTCCTTCACCTCGATGCCGGCCCACTTGAGAAGGAAGCCGAATTTCAGGTCATCGACATTCCTGCATCCTTCAATCTGCTACTTGGGAGGCCGTGGTTAGACAGTTTGGGCGCCATACCATCGACAATCCACCAGAAGGTCAAATGTGTTTGGAAGAGCAGGGTCTGTGACATCCTCGGGGATAGCTGGGTTCGTCCGTCTGAAGCTTCATCAAGCGCACCGGTCTTAGAGATACAGCTGCAAGAAGAGGGGACAGGTCTGGGGGGATTCGAGTTCATTAACATGCTGGAAGAGGGAAAGCCGCGAGAGTTCCTACCGCTTTATTTCGATCAGCATGCCAGTCCAGTGGTCGCAGGGATCATGAAGAAGATGGGCTTCTTTCTGGGGTTAGGATTGGGAAAGAACCTTCAGGGCCTGCCGGAGTTTCCAAGGATTCCTACTCAGACTCACGCTCACGGTTTGGGGTATCAGCCAACGAAGAAGGAGCTAAGGGCAAAGAAGAAGGCTTTCGATGCGCCGCTAGACCCTTACCTCAAGACCCTCAATGGATACTTCGTGAAGGAGGGGGAAGACTTCCCTTTCTGTGGTTTTCCGGAGCCATGGGTGGACCAGAAGGACAAGCGCTTAAAGCCAGGGTTCGAAATCTTTTTCTCCCAAGAGTTCTCCAAACACGAGGATCCGTTTCTGCAAGTGCCTGAAAAGCCTGTTACTGTCAACGATTGGATCGGTGTACTAGAAGGACCAATCATGCAGAATATGCTGAGCAAGGAAGGGGGAGAAGTCGAAGGAAAAGGGGAAGAAAATAAGGGTTTGGAGGTCAAGGCCGAGGAAGGGAATGTTGAGGATGTGCTGGAAGAGGATGCGCTAGAAGAAGAGCTGGAACTAGAAGAGGGAGAGAAGACAGACACCGGAGGACTGCCAGGTTGCGTCACTTTGGAGCTCAAGCAAGGAGCCAACAAGGAGTGGGTCTTTGAGTCTAGTGATAAGTATCCCCCTCACCCAGAGTCTGTAATGGCCCAAATGAGGCGTCTTACTATTGCTATGTCTGTTGTAATCACTCCTAACAAAATCAATGAAAGTATGACTGATTCTGCCTACTCGAATGCGCTTAATGAATGTGATGAATGTGATGATCATGGAATACCTAATGAATTGCAAAAACTAATTGACAAAGAATCTGCATGTAAAATCATTGAAGACACTCTAACGATTAATCTAGGAAATGAAGATAATCCTCAAAATGTCTTTATCGGCTCAACACTTAGCAATGAAGAAAGCAAAGAACTAATCAATCTATTAAATGAATTCAAAGATGTTTTTGCATGGTCTTATAATGATATGCCAGGTATTGATCCAAAGATAGTCCAATACCACATCCCTCTCTTTCCCAATTCGAAACCCGTAAAACAGAAATTGAGGCGAATGAGGCCAGAATGGGCACTTAAAGTAAAAGAGGAGGTTGAAAAGCAACTAAAGGCTGGATTCTTGATGGTCACCGAGTATCCGGAATGGATTCCCAACATTGTACCTGTCCCGAAGAAGGATGGTCGCGTTAGGGTTTGCGTTGACTTTCGAGATTTGAACAAAGCAAGCCCTAAAGACGATTTCCCATTACCCCACATCGATGTGTTGGTTGATAACACTGCGGGACATAAGCTTCTATCTTTCATGGACGGATTCTCTGGGTATAATCAAATCCTCATGGCACCCGAGGATAGGGAGAAAACCACGTTCATCACTCCATGGGGGACATATTGCTATAGGGTTATGCCATTCGGACTTAAGAATGCAGGTGCGACCTATCAAAGGGCCGCCACCACTTTACTGCACGACATGATCCACAAGGAGGTGGAAGTGTATGTGGACGATATGATTGTAAAGTCAAAAGAGAGGGGAGGGCACCTAGAGGCTTTGAGAAAATTCTTTGGGAGATTGAGGGAGTTTAAGATGAGGCTGAACCCGCAGAAATGTACCTTCGGAGTTACCACAGGAAAGTTGTTGGGATTCCTTATTACCCAGAGGGGGATCGAAGTAGACCCAGCCAAGATAAAAGCCATAACCGAAATGAACCCACCCAAAAGTGAGAAAGAACTGAGAGGGTTCTTGGGGAGAATACAGTTCATCAGCCGTTTCATTTCCAAACTCACCTTGACCTGTGACCCATTGTTCAAACTGCTTAGAAAAGGAGAAAAGTTCGAATGGGACACCCTTTGCCAACAAGCCTTCGACAAAATCAAAACCTATCTCCAGAACCCCCCTGTCCTGTCACCACCATCACCCGGGAAGCCGTTATTGCTTTATCTCTCCGTATCCGAAGATGCGATGGGATGTATGTTGGCCCAAGAAGGAGAAGAGGGGCACGTGGAAAAGGCCATTTATTACTTGAGCAAGAGAATGATCGGATACGAGTTGAAGTACTCACCCTTGGAAAAAGCCTGTTGGGCCTTAGTCTGGTGTACCCGTCGCCTTCGCCACTACATGCTAGCATTCCCTGTGATCTTGATATCTCGAATGGACCCACTAAAATACCTATTCGAAAAACCCGTCTTGACCAGTAGGATTTCTCGTTGGACCATGATGCTGGCTGAATTCGATATCAAATATGTCACTGCCAAGTCCGTGAAAGGGAGGGCTGCCGCCGAGTTTTTAGCCGATCTCACTGTGGAATCCGAGGACGAAGGAGAATTCAAGTTCCCAGATGAGGGAATATTGGAGGTGAAGGAGGAGTTGTGGAAAATGTACTTTGATGGAACAGCCAACCAGTTAGGTTACGGGGTCGGAATCATTCTCATAGCACCCAACGGGACCCCTACCACATTAGCTGTCAAACTCAAATACAACTCAACCAATAATACCGCGGAGTATGAAGCCTGCATAATTGGGATGGAGGCGGCCTTGGCTTTGAAAGTCGGACGGATTGATGTCTTCGCAGATTCCAATTTGATCATATCCCAGGTCCGGGGAGATTGGAAAGTAAAGCATGAGAAACTGAGACCTTACCGTGAAGAAAACCAATTAGCCGACTCATTGGCTACCTTGGCCTCGATGATCCAAATCCCCTCCAAAACTACCATGATCCCGCTATCCATAGAAGTAAGGAAACAACCGTCATTTGAAATGGTCGCAGCCGTGGAAAACAAGGAGGAAGTACCATGGTATGAGGATGTGTGGAAGTTCATTAAAGAAGGAGAATACCCCGAGGGAGCCTCAGAAAAGGATAGAAAGGCAATTCGGCGGTTCGCCGCTCAATTTGTGATCTATGCGGGTAAGTTATGGAAGAAATCCTACACCGGGTACAATCTAGAGTGCCTATATGGAAGGGAAGCTAAGAGAATGATGGAAGAAATTCATGAGGGAGTGTGTGGGCCCCACATGAATGGGCACATGCTAGCGAAGAAGATCATCCGGCAGGGATACTATTGGACAACCTTGGACAAAGATTGTTGTGAGTATGTTAGAAGGTGTCACAAATGCCAGATTCATGCAAATCTAATGCACACTCCGCCGTCACAGCTTTATAGCATGACCACCCCTTGGCCGTTTTCCGTTTGGGGGATCGATATCATTAGTGAGATAGTTCCGAGGGCTTCCAATGGGCACCGGTACATAATCGTGGCGATTGATTATTTTACAAAGTGGGTAGAGGCAGCCTCGTATGCAACTTTGAAAGCCAAAGATGTGGTAAGTTTCATCGAGAAAAACATAATCTGCAGGTATGGGGTCCCAAATGAGTTTATCTCCGATCATGGCAGTCATTTCCAAGGAGAAGTCATCCCGCTCTTGGAAAAGTATAAGATCACTCATCACCAATCATCCCCGTACAGGCCTCAGACGAATGGAGCAGTGGAGGCGGCAAACAAAAATGTTAAGGCAATCCTGGGGAAAACGACGGATACATATAAGGATTGGCATGAAAAGCTGCCCTTCGCTTTATGGGGGTACCGGACCTCGGTCAGAGCCTCAACAGGTGCTACGCCGTACTCATTGCTCTACGGAATGGAGGCGGTCCTCCCAATTGAGGTGGAAATACCCTTTCTCAGGGTCTTGGCAGAATGCGAAGTAACCGAATCAGAATGGGTACAAGGAAGGTATGAGGAGTTGATGTTACTCGACGAGAAGAGGCTGGCCGCGATCAACCATGCTCGGGGGTACCAGAGGAGGATAGCCCGTGCTTTCAACAAAACGGTCCGCCCAAGGAAGCTTGTTGAGGGTGACCTTGTCCTCAAAGAACTGAAAGTGCCTATTTATGACCCCAGAGGAAAATTCAAACCCAACTGGGTCGGGCCGTACATCATTAAGACTCTCCTTTCCGGAGGGGCGGCTTATCTCATGGACCTGGACGGGGTTGAATTTAAACAACCAATTAACCTTGATCGCCTCAAAAAGTATTTTTCTTGAAACCTTTCTTTTCAAAGCCTCCTACCTAGATGAACTACGCTTGACCTGATTCCCGTTAGGGGATACGTAGGCAACCTATTTGGTTCGGTCACTTAAAAAAAACACGCCTGAATAGCATCTTTCTTCAAGCCTTAAACCGAACTACTTGGGACCTGGCACCCACTCGGCGATAAGTAGGCGGGCTCTCCAAAGCCCTCGGTCCACTTGAAAAACCTGTGCTAAACTAGGGGCAAACTGGCGTTTGCCCAGAACTACTTCAAAGCCCTAAAGCCAGGGGCAAACTTCGTTTGCTAGCCGAGGACCCAGATATCTGTCTAAAACCCGTCTTTGGATCTCCTGGCTATCAAGATACATACTGTAAAGAAACAAATGAGAGTTCATGGCATTGAAAGAATGAAGCCTAAAAGCAAAGTTCAAAGTAAGGTGAAGAGCCGAGAAAAGACACTTGAAAGGAGAATTCTTCATAAAAGATTAATTGAAAGGGGGAAACACTTTGATTTGAACATGTTAGAACTTTCCTAAAAGATAACACCACTCTTTGAAGAGAAAAATCACATTCAAAAGCGTAAACAAAGAGTAGACAGGGTCTGTCAGAAAGTTTTGTAAAATAGCAAGCTTTTCCCTGTTTTCGTCTACTTTATTATGCATGTGTCCGTCAAGCTCGCCTCGCAACCAAGGCTTGGATCTCTAGGAGATATTCGGTAGTAGTCGCAGTCAGAGAAGGAACCATCGGGAAAGGAGCATCCATTCTGCTGGGCCAAGCTTCCATGAAAGCCTTCACGATGGGAGGACGCAAAGGGAACCCCCTGGTGAAATCAGCAGTCACAGATTCGGTAGCATCTTGCACAAGTCCGAACTGACGGACGACTCGGTCAAGAATGTAGAAAGTCGTAGCATGTAAACCCGGCAGCCAGATGCCAGGTCACCCAGGGAAGCGTACAGCAACAGAGCGACAGTTCCACGACGGGCAAACCCAACAGATGTCACTAGAAGAGAGGCCCTGAAGGCAACCAAGCCACGCGTCGGTGGACTGAAACAAGCTGTGAATCTCCATGCGATCATAAGGAAGTGACCCACGGAGATGGGAAGCATGAATGAAGAGGTCCAGACGCTCCATGAGCCAAACCTGCAAGACAAAAGGTGCTCCAGCAGATAACATGACCCCAGTGTCATGAGTATGGCCCAATCTAATCAGAGTTTCACCAAGGACTAGCATAACATCACTCTTCATCTCCCGCAAACCGCAGGCGATGGGTATGAGAGTGTCCGAAGATGATCGAAAGAGGAAGTAAGAGAGCATAGCAATCGACAAGGCACTACGTCGAATGATCTGATACTCACCATTGTAAGGGTCCCCTATGGGAGCATAAACAGAAAAAAGGCGCTCAAAGTCGATTTGCCTGTCATGAACAAAAGAGCCCGCCGCATTCCGAGACATGTGGAGAAGGGTGGCTAAGTCCCGAACATACCCGGCCTGAATCTGAGGAACCATAAATTCAGCAGAAGGATCCGTGTGGAGAATGGCGCTAAACTCCTCAAATAAGGGGCAAATCTCCTGAGAGCCAAAACGGAAGACATTGAGAGCAGGATCCCAGCATTGGACGGCGGCACAAAGTAGACCCTCATTTAGATTCATCTGTTGGAAAGAGAAGAGATCGTTTAATCTAAAGCACTCAAAATTGAGCTTGTCAATGCCAGAGAGAGTATCCATCCATGGGAAGAGGATTTGAGAACTAATGGGGGCCATTTGGAGAGGAAATAAGAAGAAATGAGAAGTGTTTTGCGGAACTTTGAGAATGAAGGGATATAAATAGAACAATAAGGCTGTCTACCTACCCGCGGCACTCGATAAAGTGCGGCGGCACTCGATAAAGTGCCGCGCGGCAGTCAGAGAATGTCGTTGCGGCATTTACTGACTACCCTAGCGGCTCTCACTGAGTGCCGCGGAGACCTAACCGAGTACCGTTCTGAGTTTTTCATTGGCCAGAATCTGTTTGTAACACGATCAGCCCACCTGCAAGCAGAAAACTAATTGAGAAGCAATAAAAACGTGTGCATCATGCAACACGTACAAATACATTCATTCATTCATTCATTCCAAAAGATAAAAGAAGCAAGAGCATTCAAAATAAAGACGGGATCAAGCCATGATCCCACATACGGCAAGAATTGGACCAAGCTATGGTCACACATACGGTGAAGAGCAATAATGTAATAATAAAAGTATTAGGAAAGCCTATCCTACCAACCATCGGAGAGAAGCTATCAAAATAAAACATATGTGTATATATATACAGTCATCCACCAAAATAAAAAACCCTCTCAAAAGAAACAAAAAATAATATATAAGCAGGATCAGCTCCGACCCCGACCCCGGCCGCGAGTCTGACGAGTCGTGCGCCTAAGAGGCTCCTCCTCTGACTCGGTCCCGCTGCCTCCACCACTCTCTCCACGCCCGCTGCCTCGGCCTCTGCCACCGCTAGTGCCCTCGCCGACGCCTCCGCCACGCCCAGCACCGCTACCTCCGGGGGCATCGCTGAGAGAGATGCCAAACTGATGAAGCCACTGCTGAAGCTGTCCCACCTGCTGAGATAGGACTCTATTCTCCACCATCTGGAAGAGAAGGGATGAGTCCAGAAAAGCGTTGAAAAGACATTTGGAATACTAAGAATATGGAAAGGGTAGAAGATCATACCTGGACCCTCAACTGAACCGCAGCAGTCGCCCGAGCTCCCTCAGCCTGAAAACAAGAACCAGGAATAAAGAT
Organism: Hydrangea macrophylla; assembly: GCA_033977485.1. Taxonomy (NCBI): domain Eukaryota; kingdom Viridiplantae; phylum Streptophyta; class Magnoliopsida; order Cornales; family Hydrangeaceae; genus Hydrangea; species Hydrangea macrophylla. The sequence goes on along the minus strand of CM066990.1, from coordinate 632,521 downwards.
TAGTAAAAAAGAGGTACGAATCCAGTCAAAAGTAGGAGTGGGGATAAATTTCTTACCATCCACTCTCGCCCGAGAACCCACTGTCGCACGCTATGGGAATACGCCAGGCCCTCCTCCGCGTAAGCACGCGGGACGACGTCATAGTGTAGAGGTATAGTGGGAGCACCATGTGAAAGTCGAGGGATCGTCGTCACGTGGGGCTCACCGAATGAGACGGTCGACATGGTCCAGTCCCACTCGGGCAAGGCAGGGGGTCGAACCGCAGCAGGAACAGGCTGCAAACAAAGGTAATAAAACATGAAAAAGGAATAAAAGGAGAACTCACAGAGATAATAAAGGAATCATTTACTCACCCGAGTCACTTCCATCAGAGGGAAGTCCGGCATCAGCTTGGCGGCACAGAAGGCCGCATATCCGTCAGGATCGTCCAAGAAGCCGTGGACACCGAAGCCGGCTCGAGCAGCCGTGAACTCGCTACCCTGAAGTGTATCTGTGGCCCTCATAGAGTCGGGAGGAGGGAATGGCACGAAGAATCTGGGGGCCGCTAGCGACTGCCTGGTCACCCTCTCTCCTAGATACCACGCCTGGCCCTCTGGCCCACACAGAAGTCGTCTCGTCGGGTCATACCCGGCCGACTCTCGAATCCCCACACTAGCCTCGGGCAGCACCCTGAGCCACGGCTGCCAGTGTACGTGCTCCTCCCGTAGGTTCGTCAGGAAGTTCCTGAACGAAACAAAGTCATGAGCTCCGGTCTTCCGCCCAACCCTATCCTTCGCCCATTTTAGCCCCTGAGGCATGGCGAGGGCGTCAGCATCACGTGTCACTGGAGACATCATGCGAAAGTACTCGTGGGACCAGATCTGCAATAATAAAATGAGGGGGTTAGTTTCTCAAAATTGAATAAAATTCTGAAAGCATAAAAAGGGCAATAGAACGTGAAAATATACCTCCCACGCTCTCCAATACCTGCTGGTAGCAGCCGACCTGTCCCGGGAGATGGCACTCATATGTCTGTACAGGATAGATAACCCCGCACCAGCCCAATCAAACTCAACGACCCGGTCCAGACGCTCCAGCGACGCCACCAAGGGAGCAGAAATCCGGTCACCCTTGGTGCTCAACAAGGAGCACCCCAGCATGTACATCAAGAAGCCTCGGGCCATCTGCTCGTCGGTAAGCCTGGTTTCCCCCAGAAAGTATCCATAAACCACCGGGCCGTGACCAAGGCCTCCTCCGGAACCACCCCTAATAGCGGCTCCATCTGGTCCCACTCCTGGTCTGTCAAGTACCTCAGAGGCTCTCCGCCAAAGGCGATCCCTGTGATCATAGAGAAGTCCAATGGCGTCAGCGTCATCTCGCCGAATGAAAAGTGAAAAGTACTCGTTGTATCCCACCACCGCTCAGCCAACGCATGCATCTGCTGTAGGTCGTTGGAGCTCTTCGTCAAGAGTTTGACGAAGTCTCCAAACCCCGCTGCGTCTATAAGCCCCCGTACGGTCTCACTCAGCTCCGTATACCACTCGTAGCCGTGAGCAAGGCTGCCATGTCCTTTCAGGACCTTGGGCTGCAGCTGCAAGAAAGAATAAAAAAGGTTTGTTGTTAGAGGGTGGACAAAGAAGAAAGCAACAACAGTGAATAAACAATAAATGAAGGATAAATGTTCGGAAAATTCAAGCATAACGTTCATTTTTCTTATTTTTGTTTCTATTTATTTATTCTTTTTTCGAAGATCACGAGAAATAAGGATTAAAATTTGGATTCCTTTACAAAGGCTTGGAATAAAGTATTCGAGACGCTCAGGGGCGCCACGAGCACGACATTCGGGACAGGGTATCTAGAGAATAGTGGCAGTCCTACGTTACATTCACAAAAAGAAGGAAATGCGGGAAAGAAATGCAAAAAATGAATAAAAGGGGAGCGTTTACCTCGCGCTTGAACGCGCGGGCCGACAGATGCTCATCGGGGTCCCTCAGTAGGATTTTAACGTCCGGGTGATGAGTAGCAGTGTATCTGGCCTTCTTCTTACGCCCTGAACCACTCGTCATAATCTGTCGAAGGAAAAGAGAAAATCCGCGCACTAGATTAATGAAAATTCAAAAAAAACAATGAAATAAACAGGTTTAATCAAACTCTGATCTAGCGGAACTAACCTGTGAATGTCATAGATCAATATAGGAGTGAGGAAAGAAAAAGAGAAAATTTTCTCCAGAGAGATTTCGAGATGAAGAGAGTGAGAGAATGAGAAAATGTTTTGAACCCCGGCGGTTTTAGCCACTGCTGCTCAAACGCGGCACTCATTTTTTCGTGCGCGGCAGTCGGTCAATTGCCGCGCGGCACTCGCCGAGTGCCGCAACGGCACTCCGTGAGTGCCGCGCGGCAGTCACGGACTGCCGCTAAAAACCGCGTGTGCCGCGATTAAGGCGGTTCAAAGATATTTACTTTCCCTCCAAGAATTCAAATCAAGTCCCGAAAATTGAATTTGAGGCTCCAAAAATTGCCCTCATTGCGCTTTTGGCCCTCAGGGTCGTTTCTTAGGTACACATTGACTACAAATTTTGGAATTTAAGAGTATATATGAGCCCGTGGGCCCCCAATATTTGAAAATCGGAGATGTTTGAGCCCGTGGGCTCCCGATTTATGAAAATTAAAATATTTGAGCCCGTGGGCTCCCAATTTTTGAAAATTACAATACTTGAGCCCGTGGGCCCCGATTCTTGAAAAATTGAAAATATCTGAGCCCGTGGGCCCAGATTTGTATCCTCGATTCTCGCAACGGATTTGCGTTAACCCACGTTTTTTGGGAATATAACAGATTTATATTCTCGGTTCTCGCAACGGATTTGCGTTAACCCACGTTTTGAGAATATAACAGATTTATATTCTCGGTTCTCGCAACGGATTTGCGTTAACCCACGTTTTGAGAATATAACAGATTTATATTCTCGGTTCTCGCAACGGATTTGTGTTAACCCACGTTTTGAGAATATAACAGATTTATATTCTCGGTTCTCGCAACGGATTTGCGTTAACCCACGTTTTGAGAATATAACATATTTATATTCTCGGTTCTCACAACGGATTTGCGTTAACCCACGTTTTGAGAATATAACAGATTTATATTCTCGGTTCTCGCAACGGATTTGCGTTAACCCACGTTTTGAGAATATAATAGATTTATATTCTCGGTTCTCGCAACGGATTTGCGTTAACCCACGTTTTGAGAATATAACATATTTATATTCTCGGTTCTCGCAACGGATTTGTGTTAACCCACGTTTTGAGAATATAACAGATTTATATTCTCGGTTCTCGCAACAGATTTGCGTTAACCCACGTTTTGAGAATATAACAGATTTATATTCTCGATTCTCGCAACGGATTTGCGTTAACCCACGTTTTGAGAATATAACAGATTTATATTCTCGGTTCTCGCAACGGATTTGCGTTAACCCACGTTTTGAGAATATAACAGATTTATATTCTTCCTCCGAGATCAAATCAAAAAAAAAAAAAAAAAAAATCAATCAAAAAAAATCATGACCCCTGTAAGTGATCTTCGCATCGGTCACTGAATTAAGTTATTTTCCTTAACTAACACGTCCCACAAGATGCGTAAGAGAGACATGATGAGCATGACATTTGTACAATCGGTTCAATTCAGAAAGAACCATGGCATGGCATTTGCATCACAATTGGATAGGTGCATTCATCCGTGTGACTACTTGCGTTTGTGTGTGTTCGGTCCCCGTGTTTGAACTACGCTTTGGTCTGATTCCCGATGGGATACGTTGGCAGCTCACCATCGAGCACGACCAGCATGAACCGTTCGTACAGCCAATTTTTGCAACGCATTTTGTTTTTACCCAAATTCGACAGTCCGGTCAAAGGCTTGTCTTCACACAGGCTTTGACATTCACTTATGGGACGCGTTGCCCCACAAGCTCTGTCAAAGAGGGGTAAACTGTAGACACCCCAATTTTGACCGACCGTCGAATTCAGGGGAATGTCGCCTCCATATCCGATGATGACAAGGACCGGAAGATTCGAAGTATTCCAAGCTCTTCAGAAAGTTCTCTAAAATACGGTAAAATTTCACAGAAAAGAGAAAATACCAGGTATTTAGGAGAATTCAGGTATAAAATACGATTTTCGGAAAATATCCTCAGGAATCATTTTGCTTTGAAAAAAGAAAAATCCAAAAGGGGGAATTTTAGCCAAAACCGGCACATGGCGGGCTGCCGCGGCACTCAGTGACTGCCGCACGGCAGTCACAGAGTGCCGTGCCGGCATTCACCAAGTGCCGCCACAAATTTCCTACTGCCGTTCACTTTTAAAGTCTGTATTCTGCAGAGTAATACGTATGCGTATGCGAATAAGAACAAAAACTGATAAAGTAAGACTGACAAAAACGCGGCAATCCATTAATTTGTCGTGGCATTTGATGAATGCCGCGCGGCAGTCGCATAGTGCCGCGACGGCAGTCATGAACTGCCGCTGCGGCATTCACGGACTGCCGTGGTAGTTTGTCGACTGCCGCCCTGGGTAGCAGTCTGCATAATTTCAGAAAGTACACATTGTACCAACAAATGAGAGAATTACACCTGTTTTTTGCTCCGAAATTCACCAAAAATACATGGTAATTTTGCCTATAAGAGAGAAGGAGAGATATACAACAAGAGACTAGAGAGAGAACATCCATAACCACTACATCAACACATTTTTTGGAGAGAAAAGAGAAGAGAGTTTAGAGAACTAAGAAGAAGAGTTTGGAAGATCTTCAAAGAATACTTTGAGGATAATTTGGAGGTGATCCCCTATGCCTTAGATTGTTTGTTTATTCTTTTTCTTTTTGACTAAAATCTCTTGTTATCTTTGTTTGTCAAGAAAACTTAGGAGTTTTTACTTCTAATTCTCTCTTCAATTTCTTGTATGTATTCTTCTCTTGAGAGTCTTGGAGATTTTCAATATCTCTCTTGATTCTCTTGAGTATGATCCTTTGAACCTCATGTAAAGCTCATACTCTACATGAGAGTCAAGATTTGATCATCACTTTGCTTTACATAGTTGAATCCAAGTCCATGCCCATGACTTGGATCTTCTAAACTTGGTATTTAATGAAGTCATTCCCTTTTTCTTCTTGAAACTTAGGAGTATTAGCCATGTCTTTGTCTCCCATGACCATCAAATGGTAGGAGTGCTAAGTTGAATTCAAGCTTTGGTCTATAAGGTTTTGAGTTCATTGTTTGGAATTTTGAGAAGTTCATTTCATACTTCATCAAAATCCATAAGCATAAAGTGACTTTTAGTCTTCAAGGACCATCAAATGGTAAGAAAAGTAGTTTGGTTTAATCTCAACTTCATGTCTTCAATAGTTGAGGTTAACCAACAAAGTTGAACTAGCAAAATAAAAATAGTGAGTCCACAAACTGTTTTTGATCAAATATTTTTAGTTCGAAATCTAACCGTTGAAATCAAGTGAAACCAACGGGAAAGTATCAATAACATATCATTATACCACTGTAATTTTTGTTTTGAGGTGGTTTTATGTTTAGAAAGGTTTGATCATGGGTTTTGTGGGACAACCACAATCTATCCAGAAGTTCAGAATAGTTTCAGAACAGCAAGTCCATTTTGAAATTCATAAATCAGAAGTCTAATGGAGTTTTTGGGGTCTCTAATAATTTTTCCTGGGTACCTTAATGTGTTATGAAGGTTCCCTAAAAAGAATGAAGCAATTTGGACTTGTTTGTTATTTTTAAAAAATCATACAAGATCTCTGGACAGAGAGTTGTAAAGTGCTGAGTGATGCCTAGTGTTTTCTACATTCCCGGAGATCTAACTATTTAAACCTTGATTTTCTTTCTGGGTTAGAAACTAGACTCACAGAGGCATAACATACCCAAATATCATTCAGATCCAACCGTTGGAAGTATTTTATTTCTATTTTTGAACATCTGGTCTGCTCTTTGTAATTCATAAAAAACTGCTACTACTTTTGTCTAATCTTACTTATTTCAACTCAAATGGTCTCTTAATGGCTTAGGACCCAAATCATACTTTGAATAATGGTAACTTAGCTTAAATCCAGAGGCTAGGTGACCCAAATTAGTGAATAAATCCATGTCTTATTCTTGTTCACATCCATTCATTCATGTACATTAATGCTTATAATTAGAATTAGTAATTGGATAAAGTTGGATTTCATTGCTTGCTAGGTATAAGCTAGAGAATTAGGATTGATTGTTTGATATCATATTATTATTATGTGAAGCATGTGGACTAACCCTTTGTTTTGTAGCGCTATTAAGGTATGATTTCTAGGACTCCTCTTTAGTTTATCTTAATTTCTTGATTTTATTGATTTTTTCGACTTAACGCGCGACCCCTTAGAATTAGGTTTTGCCTTATGTGTATATGTGATTAGAGACTCTTTTTTTAGGACTTTCTTTTGTTCGCATGCATTGCACGTTTACTATCGCTGCCGGATCCTGGGTAAGTTCTTTTGTTCCTTATTGCATATCATATTGCTTGTTACTTGAAATATGTGATTTATGAATGATATTTTGGCCATTAGCAATTTTACATCCTTTGGACATGTTTTTTGTGATGTATACGTATATATATATATTAGTTGAGGGCATGCTTAGATTAATAAATTTGATTAAATGGATGTTGAATAGAGGCCTAACGCAAGATAGGATGAGAGAGGGTGTTTTAGTCCGACGGGCTCCTTCCTCTCTCATTCCATAATCCCCGGACCTAGTTAATCTTTGGTTTCGCAAACGATCAGTTTCCTTTTTTAAATGGTTTCTTAATTTTTCCTTTTAAAAATTAAGTGGCGACTCATTTGTTTCGAATTTGAATTTTAAAAAGAACTTTAAAAGAAAAGTCGTGGGTAAGAAAAATGCGATATCCACAGGCTGTTTGACTTCAACCTGATATTTTTGAACCTATCAGCTACCACCCATTTTTAAAGCTAATGCGATTCTTCATATGATGAGGATTGAAAATCTGCATGTGTCACAGCCTGGTCCCACAATAGCGGAACCGGAGCCCGTGGCACGCCACCGAGGCTAAACCAATTCATTAACGTTCCCAAAATTTGGTTTGAAGAACACACGCAGCGGAAAACAAAACACATTTTTAAAACCAGAGGTTCAGTCGATTGCTCAGTCGACTGATCCGTCGACGGAGGAGGGCAGGGATTTTAATAGCAATTCCAGTCGACTGAAACTGGAGGTCCAGTCGACTGATGCGGGGTCCAGTCGACTGCTTTTGCTAAAATAAGAAGCAGTAGCTAACAGACTCAGGGGTTCAGTCGACTGCTCAGTCGACTGCTTCCCTGGCAGCAGCCCAATCTGCAGAAAACAAGTTTTAAAAGCTTTCTAACTATCACCAATGATCAATCATTCAATCCAAACTCAAGCCAAACTCAAACCAAAGTAATCCTAGCTGTATTAAAACATTTCTAAAGTAAGATTACAACATGTTACTAACTATTACAAAGTTCTAGATCCATTCTATCATACCAAGTTAAACATGGGTTAAAACAACCAAATTCTTATTACAACATTTCTAGGATCCCAAAACTACAAGATTTACATTCAAGTTGCCTTCCAAGCGAACTCCCAACCCACGTACTCACTTCTCTGATTCCTCGCCAGCATTTACACCTGAAATGGTTATTTGAATAACCACACATATTTTGATTTGTTTAAGCTAATGCTTAGTGAATAAAACAACATATGCACATAAATGATAAACATGTCCGCATTCACATCTCTACAATTCATACTAGTCGCCGAAGACTCACGTGCCCGTCCATACTCCCAATCCGCGACTCCTCGCCAATAAGTCCACGCGAAAGTGTAAGACCCACGATTCTTCTCTTCAATCGTGCGACCTTAATGCCTATATCGGCTCCACAAAATGGCACGGTGACCACGTGCTCCTTCTGACCCAAATAAGCAACTTAACATGCTCAAATACATATCACCATGCTCGCGGTAATCAAAACATATCACCGTGCTATTGAGCCTACTTATCAATATAAATGCCCAATATGTACTACACAATATATCTCTAAGAATTAATACATGCTATTCACATAAAACATGAATACATGTCAAGAAATCATTCCAAAACATAGTTGAATCACTCACCTCCGATTTACGCTCCTATTATTCAATCTGAAGAAAACCCGTGCACAAAGAACGTGCAGAAGTCCGTCTAGTACAATTCCTATGGATCAGAATTTCATTTATCAACTTTTATGAAAAATTCTAGAAAATAACTTTTCTAAAAACTTAGCCAAACAGGCCCTAATAGGTATCAAAACGAAGCTATTACCTCGAGGAGCTCGAATACGAAATCTGGGAGAAAACAGACTGACAGAAGGTCGTCGTTTGGCGTCGCAAAGCTCTAAGCAATCAAATCTCCCTCTAGCCCCCTTTTTGGCCTCCTCTTGAACTTTAGGTTAACTTATGAAAAATATCTAAGTTCATCTCTATCTATATATAGGCAACATTCTCGGGGAATTACGTTTACCTCCCCACGAGTTTTCCAAACTCCTAATCAGTCTCTGAAACTTTCTATACAGCTTATTCATAGCTTTACGAGTGAAACCTCAAAATTATAAAAGTTTTCGACTAAGTTTCGTTTGGTCGCTAAAACGCGAATTTCTACATGACGTTTCCGAAGTTGCTAATTAGCCTACCAAATTAATAGCGTGTTAATTCGTCCTCACCAGGATACTAAATCTAACATTAGAAATATATTCTAAGCCAGAAAATAATACAGATATTGAAATACACAGGTAAACATTTATTTTCAGATAAACATTTAAAATGTTCCACAGTGACCGCCTCACACTCGGAGAGATGTCACAACAACAAATTCTAAATCACCACAGTCTCAGAGGGTTCTCTAATACAGACACCCAAATCAACTCGTGAGTCAAAACTCACTCAATCATGTGTCATAGGACACGCCACATCACATTATCATGCATGACAATAAAATGCAAAAGCAATAACACAAATGTGGGTGTTATAATACTCTCCCCCTTAAAAGAAGTTTGTCCCCAAACTTATACCTCAAGTCTCGAAAAGGTGCGGATACTGAGTACGCATCTCATCTCTATCTCCCACGTCATCTCTTCTGTAGTTTGACTACGCCATAACACTTTCACTTTCGATATTACTTTATTTCGTAAGACTTGATCCTTCCGATCTAAGATCTCTATCGGATATGCGGCATACGTTAAATCACTCTGAATCTCATTCGGCGTCGGAGTCATCATTTGATCTCTATCTTCCACTAATTGTTTGCGTAACAATGATACATGAAACACGTTATGAACTTGAGCATACTCGCTCGGCAAGTTCAAACGATAAGCTACGGGTCCAACATTTCCAATGATTTCAAAAGGTCCTACATATCTCGGATTGAGTTTCCCGTATCTACCAAATCTGGTTATTCCCTTTGAAGGCGACACCTTCAAATACACCAAGTCTCCTACATCGAATTCCAACGGCCGTCTGCGCTTGTCGGCATAACTCTTATACCTACTCTGAGCTGTCAGCAACCGTTGTCTAATTACCTTTATCTTATCCGTCGTCTCTTGTACAATTTTCGGCCCTTCAATCTGTCTTTCTCCAACTTCCGTCCAACTAATTGGTGAACGACATACACGACCATATAAAGCTTCATAAGGAGCCATTCCAATACTCGACTGAAAACTGTTGTTATATGCAAACTCAATCAATGGCAAATGGTCTTCCCAATCACCCTGAAAATCAAGTACACATAGCCTAAGCATGTCTTCGAAAATTTGGATTACTCTCTCTGATTGACCATCGTTCTGAGGATGAAAAGCTGTACTAAAGTGCAATTTGGTACCCATTGCTTCTTGCAAGGCTCTCCAAAACTTCGATGTAAAACTACTATCCCTATCCGAAACGATAGAAACTGGGATACCATGTAGTCTCACAATTTCGCGAATATACAACTTAGCTAACGGCATCGGCTTAGTTGTTCGATGCAGTAGGAAGTGCGACGACTTCGTCAAACGATCAACAATCACCCAAATAATAGTGTTCGATCTCTTCGACCTCAGAAATCCACTAACAAAATCCATTGTTATGTGCTCCCATTTCCACTCGGCTATCGGTAACGGTTGTAACAATCCTGAGGGTACTTGGCGTTCGGGCTTTACTTGTTGACAACTCGTACATCGTGAAACATAGCGTGCTATTTCTCTCTTCATTCCCGGCCACCAATAAACATGTCTCAAGTCTTTATACATCTTGGTGTTTCCCGGGTGAACGGTATACTTCGTATTGTGTGCTTCCTCTAGGATGTTCCGTTTCAACTCCTTCTCGTTAGGCACACAAATTCTACCCCTCAATCTCAAAACATTGTTCTCAAACGTGAATCCCGGTTGTTTGCCCATTGGAATCTCAACACAAATCTTCTTCAAAGCCACGTCTTGATGTTGTTTCTCTGTAATCTTGTGAATCAAGAGTGGTTGTGCCACCATTGTCGACATCAAGCCACTTTCAATCCTCGGTATCACTTCAAGTTTTAAGTTCTCCATATCTCTTATCAATTCTTTCTGAGAAGTCAAATCTAATGCGGTATTGGTTGGTACTTTGCGACTAAGAGCATCGGCGACGACATTCGCCTTGCCCAGATGATACTTAATTGACAAGTCATAGTCCTTCATCAACTCTAACATCTCCTTTGCCTCATATTCAAATCTCGTTGTGTAAACAAGTACTTCAAACTCTTATGATCTGTATAGATCTCACATTTCTCTCCGTATAGATAATGACGCCAAATCTTCAATGCGAAAATCACGGCGGCCAATTCTAGATCATGAGTTGGATAATTCTTCTCGTGCGGTCTAAGTTGTCTCGACGCATACGCAATGACTTTATCACCTTGCATAAGAACGCAACCTAAACCTCTATATGAAGCATCACTGTAAATAATAAATCCTTCAGTCCCTGACGGAACGGCTAATATTGGTGCTTTCACTAGTCGACCCTTCAACTCTTGGAAACTTTCTTCACATTCTGGACTCCAAACAAAAGCAATATCTTTCCTCATTAACTGTGTCATCGGCATTGCTATACTCGAAAAATCTTTTACAAATCTCCGATAATACCCAGCTAATCCTAGGAAACTTCTGATGTCTGTCACATTCGTTGGTCTTACCCAATTGGTAACTGCTTCTATCTTCTGAGGGTCTACAGAAATTCCCTTTGCCGACACTATATGTCCAAGGAAAGCTATCTCGGTCAACCAAAACTCACACTTCTTCAATTTGCCGAATAATCTCTTTTCACGCAATCGTTGTAAAGCTAATCGCAAATGATGCTCGTGATCTTCAACGCTTTTGGAGTAGATTAGGATGTCATCTATGAACACGATAACGAACTCATCTAAATAATCTTTGAAGACACGGTTCATCAAGTCCATGAAAGCAGCTGGTGCATTAGTCACTCCAAATGGCATAACCAAAAATTCAAAGTGACCATATCGAGTCCTGAAAGCTGTCTTCTCAACATCTTCCTCTTTGACTTTCAATTGATGGTAACCGGATCTCAAGTCGATCTTCGAAAATACTTGAGCTCCTTGTAACTGATCAAACAAATCATCTAATCGCGACAACGGATACTTGTTCTTGACGGTCAACTTATTTAACTCTCGGTAGTCGATGCACATACGCATTGTTCCATCTTTCTTCTTCGCAAACAAGACTGGAGCTCCCCACGGCGAAACACTCGGTCGGATAAAACCCTTCTCCAACAGTTCTTCTAACTGAACTTTCAATTCTTTCAACTCTATCGGTGCCATTCGGTACGGTGCTTTGGATACCGGTTGTGACCCTGGTACTACTTCTATTGTGAACTCAAGCTCTCTTTCAATCAATACGTCGGGTAACTCATCGGGAAAAATATCTGGAAATTCTCAAACTACTGAAATGTCTTCTATTAGTGGTCCATACACTCGCGTGTCGATAATTGAACATAAGAAACCCGAACAACCCTTCTTCAGCATCTTACTTGCTTGAATCGCCGATATCAAGTACGGCGGTACGATCACTCCCTTACCCTGAAAAGTAAACTCTTCTCGTCCTGACGGATAGAAACTAACCCGTTTCTATTTACAATCAATTTTGGCTTGATTTACCGACAACCAATCCATACCCAAAATAACATCAAAGTAATTCACCGTCAACAGAATCAAATCAACGCTCAAGACTTTATCACCTATCTTGATTTCACATGACTTGAATATCGAAGAAGTAACTAGCGGTTCACTACTAGGAAATGATACACACAAGTTATATCCTAGCGGTTCGGACTTAACAGTTAAATGCTTAACAAAATCACGTGATACAAATGAATGTGTCGAACCAGAATCCATAAGTATACGTGCAGGATACGAGGAAATAGGAAGAATACCTGATACGACGGTATCATCCGTATTCCCCGGCCTGAGCTGGAAGTATCGTCCTTGTTGTTGCGCGACTCCTTTCCCTTTGTCCACTCGAGGTTCTACCCTTGACCTGCTTGGCACACTCGATGCACCGGTACTCATTCCCGGTTGTCTTTTACTTGGGCAATTCTTCGCTATGTGCCCCGGTTGGCCACACTCAAAACATTTCCCTCTTATCTCTGGGTTATAGCTCTTGGCGTTCGAGGTTGTGTTTGGTGTAGTCGAATTTACGTTCAAAGGACAATTCCTAGACACATGCCCCAATTGTTTACAAATATAGCAAGTGATCAATTGATAGCAGGTTCCTCTGTGTCACAGGTTACATGTTGGACACAACGGTTTCGAATCTCCAACAAACACACTTCCTCCTTGACTACCCGTATTCGATCCTGAACCTTGCGTGAACGGTTTCTTCGCATTCCCTTGACCCTTACTCCGACTATCATTTGCTCTCTTCCCTTGTTGTCCCTGTTGATATCTGTCGACACTTTTCTCAGCAATACGGGCAGCTTCCTCAACGAGAGAAACGGTCGGGTGTTGCAACATATCCACACGGCCACAGATATTCTCTCTAAGTCCTTCCTCAAACTTACGAGCTTTATCCCTATCAGTTGGAACGGTAGTTTTCCCAAATCGTAACAAGGCATTGAAACGAGAAACATACTCACCCACGGTCATATCTCCCTGAATCAAACTCGCAAACTCTTGACATTTCTGAGTATAAGCAGATTGCGGGAAGAAACGTTTGTTGAATTCCTCTTTAAATGCTTCCCACGTGGTTGGTTTTCCTTGTTCAAGCACGTTATTCCACCAATCCAATGCTTCACCCATCAACGTATCGGATGCGCACAAAATTTTCTCCTCATCGGTACATATTACCTGACGGAAATGTCTTTCCATGTCCATCATCCAATGATCGGCCAAGTCTATGTCAACTTGTCCATGATACAACGTCAGTTTTCGCTTATGAAACTGTTCCACGATTGTGTGTTGAGGTCGCGGTGCCGATGGTGCATTGACATAATGAATTTCCACTTATGGAGGCTGAACGTTCATTTGTTCTCTTTCACTTACCGCTTGTATGAAATTTCCCACCATATTCACTATTTGGTCCATCCGCGAATGCGGTGACAATTCTCTTGGTAGATCAGCCATAACGTTTCAAATATTCCCCTATCGAGTTCAATGCATAATGACCATGCATGCTATGCCACAATATAGATATATGTGCACAGTTCATCACAATCAACAAATGCTAATGCATGAAGCATTTATACAATGATAGCCATTATCTTCACAATTACACACTCCACTCGACGTCACTCAGTATATATAACGTCACTCGTTCCCAAGGCTCTAAACTTATGCTCTGATACCACTAAATGTCACAGCCCGGTCCCATAATAGCGGAACCGAAGCCCGTGGCACGCCACCGAGGCTAAACCAATTCATTAACGTTCCCAAAATTTGGTTTGAAGAACACACGCAGTGGAAAACAAAACACATTTTTAAAACCAGAGGTTCAGTCGACTGCTCGGTCGACTGATCCGTCGACGGAGGAGGGCAGGGATTTTAATAGCAATTCCAGTCGACTGAAACTGGAGGTCCAGTCGACTGATGCGGGGTCCAGTCGACTGCTGAGGGGTCTATTCGACTTCTTTTGCTAAAATAAGAAGCAGTAGCTAACAGGCTCAGGGGTTCAGTCGACTGCTCAGTCGACTGCTCCCCTGGCAGCAGCCCAATCTGCAGAAAACAAGTTTTAAAAGCTTTCTAACTATCACCAATGATCAATCATTCAATCCAAACTCAAGCCAAACTCAAACCAAAGTAATCCTAGCTGTATTAAAACATTTCTAAAGTAAGATTACAACATGTTACTAACTATTACAAAGTTCTAGATCCATTCTATCATACCAAGTTAAACATGGGTTAAAACAACCAAATTCTTATTACAACATTTCTAGGATCCCAAAACTACAAGATTTACATTCAAGTTGCCTTCCAAGCGAACTCCCAACCCACGTACTCACTTCTCTGATTCCTCGCCAGCATTTACACCTGAAATGGTTATTTGAATAACCACAAATATTTTGATTTGTTTAAGCTAATGCTTAGTGAATAAAACAACATATGCACATAAATGATAAACATGTCCGCATTCACATCTCTACAATTCATACTAGTCGCCGAAGACTCACGTGCCCGTCCATACTCCCAATCCGCGACTCCTCGCCAATAAGTCCACGCGAAAGTGTAAGACCCACGATTCTTCTCTTCAATCGTGCGACCTTAATGCCTATATCGGCTCCACAAAATGGCACGGTGACCACGTGCTCCTTCTGACCCAAATAAGCAACTTAACATGCTCAAATACATATCACCATGCTCGCGGTAATCAAAACATATCACCGTGCTATTGAGCCTACTTATCAATATAAATGCCCAATATGAACTACACAATATATCTCTAAGAATTAATATATGCTATTCACACAAAACATGAATACATGTCAAGAAATCATTCCAAAACATAGTTGAATCACTCACCTCCGATTTACGCTCCTATTATTCAATCTGAAGAAAACCCGTGCACAAAAAACGTGCAGAAGTCCGTCTAGTACAATTCCTATGGATCAGAATTCCATTTATCAACTTTTATGAAAAATTCTAGAAAATAACTTTTCGGAAAACTTAGCCAAACAGGCCCTAATAGGTATCAAAATGAAGCTATTACCTCGATGAGCTCGAATACGAAATCTGGGAGAAAACAGACTGACAGAAGGTCGTCGTTTGGCGTCGCAAAGCTCTAAGCAATCAAATCTCCCTCTAGCCCCCTTTTTGGCCTCCTCTTGAACTTTAGGTTAACTTATGAAAAATATCTAAGTTCATCTCTATCTATATATAGGCAACATTCTCGGGGAATTACGTTTACCTCCCCACGAGTTTTCCAAACTCCTAATCAGTCTCTGAAACTTTCTATACAGCTTATTCATAGCTTTACGAGTGAAACCTCAAAATTATAAAAGTTTTCGACTAAGTTTCGTTTGGTCGCTAAAACGCGAATTTCTACATGACGTTTTCGAAGTTGCTAATTAGCCTACCAAATTAATAGCGTGTTAATTCGTCCTCACCAGGATACTAAATCTAACATTAGAAATATATTCTAAGCCAGAAAATAATACAGATATTGAAATACACAGGTAAACATTTATTTTCAGATAAACATTTAAAATGTTCCACAGTGACCGTCTCACACTCGGAGAGATGTCACAACAACAAATTCTAAATCACCACAGTCTCAGAGGGTTCTCTAATACAGACACCCAAATCAACTCGTGAGTCAAAACTCACTCAATCATGTGTCATAGGACACGCCACATCACATTATCATACATGATAATGAAATGCAAAAGCAATAACACAAATGTGGGTGTTATAGCATGCTTCGGCGCACCACTCGGGAAATTACCCGGGTCGTTACTTGGGACAGGACCCGCCTCCTTAATTGGCCGGGAGTTAGACCAAACGGTAGCTTCGACACCTCGGGTTGTTGTTGACACGTGTGAAGAATTGAGTGGTCTAGTTAGGACCCAACATGACTACTTCAAAGAGTAACCGAACCGTCATGTAAGGCATTTAATACGCGCTCCTTTTGAGACATCGCTTCACATGCCCGAGGAGACGGCTATCAGAGAGTTAAAGCGGGAAGATTCCCTAGCCATTGGATTTGATCTGATCTGGACCATTCACGCACCCTATATAAAGGGTACTTGTTCATTTCTTCTATTCCTACTGATTGAAGATTAAAATTTATTGAACGCTCTTGAGAGCAAAGAGTCCCCGATCAAATTTCCCGAGTTCTTTTTCAGCTTTAATTTTTGTCAGTCTTCACTTTCCTATTGTAATCCTTCCTTTCACTTTTCTTAGTGAGTCTGGAGAGAACGAATCTATTAGGCTTACCCGAGAGTGGGATTTCTTCTTCTTTAGATTTAACTTTTTCCTCAAGTCTGGCAGCACGCTTAGGCGACTTAGCCATATAGGTTGTCCCGGGATAGTTTTAACCGAGTGCTACTTGAATGTTAGGACCTTTCACGCTTTGCCCTTTAGTCTTCTGAATTTGCCTTCTCTGTATCTCAGGCTTGGAGTCCCTGACCCCTACTTAGGTCATCATCCGCATCCTCACCCCTCCGTAGGAATACCAGAGATGAGCCACTCTGATTTAACTCTACTTCCCGTTCAAAAGACGAAGAGTCACGGTCCAGGACCCCTGATACCAGTTTGGACCCCCCTTCTGCTTCCCCGTCTGACAATCACAGTGAGGATAGGATTCCTATCCGGGTCTCAGACGACGAGTCTGACTAGGAGGCCCCGATGGCTTCCGTCTCGCAGGGCTCAGGTGATGAGGTGCCTAGGGAGCCTGATCTCGAGGTAGCATTCGCCTACGAGTCCATCCCCTCGACCCTACATGCTCCAGACCTTGGTCGAATTAGGGATAAATATGCTATTCCTAACGACCACTCCTTGTTCGTTTATCCCGGTAGGGCTCACATTCGCCGTCGGGGTTTTGTCACTTTACATGAGGACGCCCTCATGGCAGGCCTTCGCATCCCCTCCACCCAATTGCCCAAGATGCTCTATTCTACCTCAAGATAGCTCCCGGGTAGTTAGCCTCAAACGGGTGGAGGTTCTTGATGGGGTCTGATCTCGTCAAAATCAAGATATAAAAGTATGCATATTTGTGCTTTACTTTCAAAAGATTTGTAGTGTGGAAAGTAAAGGTCGAACCCACAGGGATTGTTATTTTTTTATCCTTTAATTAATAAAATCTAATCTATTTAGTTATAAGGAAATCGGGAGTTCGATTGGTTTAGAATTTGATTATTACTACTAATTAAATTATGAAGTAAACTATGAAATTATAAAAATAAAGTCTAGAAGTAAATCTATATAAACTTGTATGCGAAATTTAAAGTTGATTTAAATATATGGAGATGAGATCTAGGATTACAAATCCACCACTAACTATGCATCGGGGGTCTATACTTCCTATTTTAAGTTCTATATTTGGATAGTTATGATCTATCGTAGCTACAAGCCCAATAGTATCGTCAAGAAGATATTGTTAGTTCAATCTAAGCATAATCCATCTATGGTTCGCATGAATTATCTACCTATGACTAGGGTGTAGCATAACTCATCTTTCCTAAGCATGAATTATAAAAGATATAAACATCACAATCACATAAGCACCATTTTATGTATATACTCCTATCAATCACAAAAATCAAGGACTATTGAGTTCAATGAGCATAAGGAAAAATCTAAGACAAGAATAGATCCAAAATACTATTGATTATTAACATTAAAAACTGATTATATATAAATAATCCACCAACATACAATCACTATCCAAAAACATAAAATCCTAAAGTAGCAAAGCATAGAAAATCCCCCTTTACATAGCTAGGGTTTCATTGAAACCCTAGATTAGGAGTTTAGTTGTTCATGGTGGGTGAAAGTATGAAGATTGAGTTGATGGAAGCCATTAGAGACCTTCAAGCTTGCTCTTCTCCTTCCTCTTGCCTTCCAAAGCACTTAACGAAAGAATGTGTAACCCCTCAAAATCCTAAAAACCAAGTATATATAGAGAAGACAAGGGTTTTTGGAAGCTTTCCTAACCCAAATTGCACTAGAACTGCTATATTTTACAATCTGGATGCAGTTGGGCAGTTTCGTTTGCACAGGAGTCTTTAGTATACTGAAATACGTAACTTTGGTTTTATCACAGATCGCGCGCGCGGGCCGCGCAAGTGCGTAATTTGGAGGGTCGCGCGCGCGAGTCGCAATAGCGAATTTGGGGATCTCGCGCGAGCGATCCGCGCGCGCGAGGGGTCTTTCTCTGCTTCTTTCCTCCTGCTTTTTCACCTTATTTAACCTGGATTCCATGTTTTCTTCTAAAACCTGACAGAAAATAGAAAATAAAGTAAAACTACACAAAAACAGGATAAAAACGGCTAACAAATGTGAGTTAAGGCGTGTAATTAGGATTTGTTCTCTCCCGATCACACCCCCAAACCTACATTTTGCTAGTCCTCGAGCAAAAAGAAAATAAAACTACTACAAATAAAATCCCTAATCCATTTTCGTATGGAGAACGATTGCACTTAGCCTGTGCAACAAGCCTTTTAAACCTCTAGGTGTCCCTAATCGGACAAGTGAAGTCTCGTGAGGGTTCTCGTCAACAAGTCACCCACAACCATCTTTATTAACTTATAAAAATAAAAATTTTATTCAATTATAAAATACTTCAATGTCAATATCCTTCTTTTATAAAATCAACTTCAATGAAACTTCTAAATCATTAAGAGTTAAGCAATCGTATGCCTTCCTATACTATGAAAAATAATCCGAAAACATATATCACCAGAATCAATAGCATATATCGAAGACCCGCATGTGCGTAAAATAGTAATCAAGTGGATACACGGCAACTATGAACTTGGAATATAAATCAGATGTTTATTTAGTGATGCTTTGACTCCAAATCTCACGTTGTAAGTACACTCTAAAATAAATTCACTTTAAAACAGGTGCAAGCACTCATATGTACACATATGCGAGACAGAATTATTGTGCAAAACAAATAAATTCGCATATGACTCTCAACAACATATGACACGACAGAAATAAAATAGTCTCATGAATAGATATTGATCGTCAAGTAAATATTATTACTACCATGCTTATATTCCCTTTCCTTTATCGGTTCCATATTCAAATTATGTTTCCATAGAATCAACTAGGACTTTATAAGGGTTGTAGCGTTGGTCGAGGGTTAAGGTTCAGAAAAGAAAGGAAAAAGGGATTCAAAGAGTCCGTAAGTATCTAGAAATAGCATTAATGTGTAACGCAAGGGCTTTTACTACAATGACTAGTTTTTTTTCATTCTTTTTTCTTTTATCTCTTCCAAGAGATTCCTCTCCATTTTATTCTTTTTTTTCAATTCTTTTTCAGTACCCTTTTTATTTATTTATTTATTTTTTTTTTATTAACATTAAATCCAATACATCATTTTTTTCCTTAGTCGTTCATTAGCCCGATTTCTTTATTAAAAACTATTCTCTAACTACTTTTGGACATGAGTTAAGTAATATATTAACAGTGGCGAACCCCATATCGGAGTGGGTAGGATAATAGGTGAACAAAGAAATAGCTTAATTAAAGGCCCAAAGGGTTAACGAGAGATAAAATATTTATATTGGGTAGGTCAAAGGTCAAAAAGGTGTACTAGAACAGATGACCTAGTGTCATTTTCTAAAGTCACATGATTCTTCAATGTTATGATTAGGAACTATAATTTTATATATATATATATATGTATTTTTTTTTAACATGGTAATTATAATAAAGACCCTACTCTCAATCAAAATAAAGGAATAATGAGACTAATCAACGAAATAGTGCGATATGTCAAAGAAATTCAAAAATAATAAATTTAAAACCCTCAAAAGGACGAAAGGCTCTAATTAGTCTCCACAATTTACTATTTAGAAATCCAAGTTATATTATAATTCAACTGTTACTATGTATCCATATGACTACGTGTCATGCACAAAGTTATGCAAGTATAAGATATCAAACAATGATTCCAAGGATATATAGATCTCAAGACATACCTTCATTATTCGGTAGACATCAAATTACATACTCTCTAAATTCCAAAATTTCAACGAAATCTAATTACAAAAAGAAGTAACGCAACATTGAACAATATTAAGAAACTATGTAAGAGTTTTTTTTTCAATGAATAAAAGAAATAACGAATGAACGAAATAACAAAATAACAAACTAACAAAAAAAATAAAAAAAAATAAAACGAAATAAAATAAAATAAAAAACACGACTATAAACAAAAATGAATGAATATCCATATACTCCCCCAAACCAAATCACCGCATGTCCCTATGCAGGTGGGAACATGACAATGACATGGATGTAATCCTCATAGAAGATCACCAGAACATCCACACCACGAAACACGTCAGAAGGAGGTTGCACAGCGGAACGAAAATACCAATCTACTAGTTCCCACTCCGGATGTGTCGCAGGATCAAAATGTGGTCCCATCTCATCAAAATCCTCCTCAGCAGTCAGCTCGGGAACCATATCTACCTTAGCCCCCTCAATAATACCCGACCCCAAATCAATATCATCAACCTCAGGACCAGAATAAGGCACAAAGAACGAGGCAATATCCTCGGGAGACCAATCAGGGTGACACGAACGTTGTCGAACAACGTCCAGCACATAATCAGGGAGATCCCTATAGGGATAGGTAACCTCGGGCGTAAGTACCTCGGTCGAAATCGGATCAAACAATGAAATGGCGGCGAAACCGGAAAGAATATCCTCATCTCCATCATCGGTTGAGAAATCAACCGAATCAGAAGAAGAAGAGTCAGAAGACGTCGGCGGAGCGCCATAAGGGCCATCTATAGCGGTAGGGTCATCGCCAAACAAGTTATCCCCGTCTGAAGAATCAGAACAGATAGAAATGGGTGAGCGAGGACGACGACAATTCCAGCCAGAACGACCGACTGGACCGTCAGGTTTGGCTACCCTAAGACTCAGTATAGGAGTATCAGAAGGCGAGCTAGAGTCGGAACAATAACTCGACTGACTCGGAGACCGATCAGGTGAAGTAGGAGGAGAAATTGAATGGTCCATACTGTGAGGATATAGATGAGATGGAAGGGTCGAGGTACTATACGGGTATCGGAAAAATAAAAACCTGAAACCAAAAGTTAAGTCACAAATTAAATTGATTAGTTGGAAGTATTAGAAACAAATATAGGTAACGTGACTATATTTCTTCGTATGTATCTGTAATGAATGGCAAATTGGTAAACGTAAGTAATGTCAGTTTGCATGGACATAGAAATTCTGACAGAATTACCCCCAAACCTGAACCTAAGAGATTCCGATTATAGTACAATGGTTGGTGAAATGGCTGTGCAATATTATTTCAACGTCAATTGCCTCCAAATGAATATAAAAACCTTATATAGCCAAACATGAAAGTGAAACTAGAATTAATTAATAGAGACGTTACGGATGTGACTAACCAGAGGCAACAGGACTAAAACAGCCATAACAAAAAAATGAAAACAACAAAATGATATAATTACAGACCCCATGAGCAAAAGTAAACCAAAAGACAGAAAGTAAACTAACCGGTCAAAGCCGGGTACATCAAAATCCTAATAACAATGAACAGAAAGTAAAAACACAGAAGTAATAAAAGAATATACAGGCCCAAATGTCTGAAAATGTCTAAACCACCCACCAAATACATGAAAAATGAAAAAGGAAATGTCCAAACACTTCCCCCCCCCCCAAACCTAATCTACTCATCACTTCCCTCAATCAGGACCAGCTCCATACCCGTACTCCCCTGGCCAGTAGTACCATCACCATCCCCATCACCGTCACTCCCATCGTCATCATCACCATCATCGCCAGTCTCCTCCTCACCCTGTACCTCTCCCTGTTCCTCAGCTCCCTCCTCGGCCACCTGCTGTGACTGTCGCGGAAATGTCGACTGGTAAGCTGCCTCTCCCTGAGCAAGAATGTCCTCCAGCTGGTCAGGATGATGAAGCTGGAAAAAGGACCTCATGTATGACTGCAACCACAGCGTCTCACCTCGGAAAGTACACACGTACCCATACGTCCAAGTGTAAGGGGTATCCTCAGGGAGAGGTGGCCACTGGGCTGCCTACTCACGTCGGGCCTGGGCCTGCTCTCGGGCCCTCCTAACCTCCAGATCTAGGCAATCCAAGATCAACTTCCAATCAGCGGAAGTGAACTCTGGAATATGTGCATCAATGGGCTCATCGGTAGGAATAGGAAAGGCCTTAGCCCGGAGAATAGCGGTGATAGTGCAAGGGTATGGCAGCAGAAGCTTAGAATCGAGGGAGTGGTCAATGGCATGGGCCGCAAGACGCATTCCCTCCATGATAATAAGTCCAGGGTGAAACCAATCGCTACGGTAAACAGCCTGGAGGGCATGGTGAATTTCTTTTGTCCGTTCCTGCTCATGACCAAAGGGGTACAGGTTGCGTTTGAAGACATGGTCGACGAACCACATCTAGCGGGGCATGTTCGATCGTCGAATAGATTGCCCTAACCCAGAGCGGCCGCCACACATGTCCTGTATAATGTGTATAAAGGAGTGGGCTTTGTTGAGGACATTTAATTTTGGAACTTGGTAAGAATGGGAGGGGAGTTGGAGGATTTTAGCGATGTTATCTGGGTTGAGGGTGATGTCGTGGCCGTCTATGGTTGTTGACAGAAAGGCGTGCTGGCTTATGGATTGTTTGTGGTAGCGAAGGTTTTGGTAAAAGAGGCGTACAAAGCGGGGGTAGCTGATTAAGTCAGGGTTTCTAAAATAAAGCTGTGGGGCTAGCTTTCGAGCGACTAGGTTATTGTGGCCCCACTTCGTGTCTTTATCAGACGCGAAGTAATCAGCGTCTATAGCAGCCTCGTAGTTGAGGCCGCGGGTGGCGTACTTAGGGCCTAAGTCATTGGGGTTTGGGTCATCTGGGGGAGGTGGTGGTTCAGTTTGTTTTTCTTTTCCTTTTGCTTTTTTCTAGGGCGGTTGGGAAGATGAAGCGGATTTGACAGTTCATTTTGTCATTTTTAAAGGAAAGGTGTATGAGTTTTTAGAAAAAAATTGAAAATGTGGGCTTTAAAATTGGTCTAAGCCCAGAAAAGAAAATCAAAGGGAAAAGGGGGAATGGGTCACCTGCAAAGAAAAACATCCCAGCAAGGGACACAATCAATATAATTGCAATAGTTGTAAAAGAAATTGGGGTTCACGGGGGAACACCCAGGAACTGTGAGAAGAGCCGATCCCTTCTCACCCACTGTCCCGACAAGGGCACACACTTTGCGGTCGAGCCACGGGGTACTCGCCGCGTGTTCATATTCAATGCATATAATCAAAAGAATGAGTGATGCGTATGTCGACAAAAATAATTTGAATGTTTAGTAGAGCTGTAAAAAGTTAAGTTAATAAGTCACTGCGAGGTCTAAAATCATTAAGTGAAACAATTCATAAATCGAGGTCCAGTTGTAAATATTAATTTTAGAATCACCCGGATTCACATTTGATTTGGAGTGAGTTCACCACGATTAGTGTGTTCTCTTAATTCAGAGTTTATTATACAAATAGTGATTGGATTTGACACTCTAAACTTTAAAAGGGATACCGATTTACTATGCTTTGGAACTTAGATTACATATTTTTAAAGTACATTACAAAATAAACCCTTGTTTTAGAACATGTTTGCACATCTGAGTTACTTTCAAATTGAGAACGTGCATGGGCTTAATCACAAGCGAGGGTTAGGATTTGTGGACCTACACATCAATTCTGACTATATTGGTTTTATCTAGACCAATTTGAAGATATTGATCCAATATCAAATCTAACACACATTGGTCCTGAACTACTTTGGTTTAGAATTCTAATGCTAACGGAAAGCAAGAAGAACTCAGTATGAAATCAATTTCTATCAAAGGTACGTTCTAGGTTAGGTGAGGGAAGCAAAGAAAACAAAAGAAAAAACACTGTGTGTAATAACAAAAGTGTGAGATTATACGTGTATGTGTTTATGAGGGGTTAGGGTATGTGAGTATAGGTGTATGGACATATGCAAACGTATTTATAGATATGGGGAGGTAAAATCAATTTGTGTGTGCATATAATTAAATCCATGTGTGAAATCCGTGTTGATCTCGGAATATGCACACGCAGGTCTGCATAATATGCTTAGTCTCAACCCAACCCATAAAAATTTTAGCCCATATGTTGAGTTCACATTAACCCACAACCCTAAGCCACAAATCCTAAGGTGAATCATTCAAACATATTTCAAAATGTGTGTATTATATACCAAGAATTTGTGGGTTCATATGTAGATATGTACACAAGAGTAGGTTTGAGTATATGTATATCTATACTGAATTTAGGGTTGTGGGTGTGTGTATATAAGAGGGTAGGATTCACGAATTAGGTTTAGGATTTCAAGAATCCCAAAATTTTAAACCCTAAATGTGATTAGGGTATATATCTTGTGTGTGGATGTGTATGTATTCGTATATAGGTATAGATATATGTATATAACTTATCCATATGCGTATATATATGTATAATAGTATATATATGTACCTGTGGTTCGAAGATCCGAGATTGGGGGTGAATTTTGGCCGCGATTTTGTTGTGAAGTCAAAGGCGGCGGCGGCGATGGTTGGCGGCAGTCGCACGGCAGTGTGATGGTGGTTAGTGATGGAGGTCGGCGGTGGTGTGGTGGCGATTAGTGGTGGAGAGAAGGGAGAGAAGGCGTCGCTGAGAGAAAGAAAGACGAAGAGAGAGAGAGAGAGCAAAAGAAATCTGAGTAAATTAGGGCTCAACCCTATATTTAAAGGGACGGGAACCTCGCGCGAGTGAATCGCGCGAGCGGATCGCGCGAGCGAGCTTCGCGCGCGCGGATCCCTCCGCGAGGAGAAGCTGAGGCTTTCTTTTGGTTCAATCGAAAAAAATTTCTAAGTAACAAAGTCTCTCGAGCGGGCCGCTCCAGCGAGGGCTTCGCTCGCGCGATTTGAGGCGCGAGTAAGACCTGAGGTTTCATTTCAAAATATTTCAAAAATTTTGTCTAAGGGGCACGTTCGCGCGAGCGGACCGCGCGAGAGAAGTTTCGCGCGAGCGGGCCGCGCGCGCGAAACATGGTTTCTCATTTTTCTTTTCCGTTTCCTTGTAAAAATGGTTTATAATTTCAAATTTTCATCTTTTGGGGGTTCTAAAGGCTCAGACCCTAGCCATAACTACTAACTAGTGTACAAAATTGAAGAAAATTCTAACTAAAGCTTGGGTTGCCTCCCAAGAAGAGCTAAGTTTTACGTCGCTAGCTCGACCGATGCATGTGCTCAGTCGAGATAGACCGGGTCAACCAGATCTATAGATTCAATTTCTCTTTCTTCTGTTTCCTCGGTTCGATACGGCTTAAGTCGTTGGCCGTTCACTTTAAACGGTGTTCCACCGTTTGTATCTTGGATTTCAATTGCTCCATGCGGAAATACTTGTGTTATTATAAACGGACCGTCCCATCGGGACCGTAGCTTACCCGGGAACAACCTTAATTTTGAGTTAAACAGCCAGACGCGTTGTCCAACCTCGAAATTCTTTCTTATAATCATTTTATCATGAAAAGATTTAGATCGTTCTTTGTAGGTTCTCGAATGTTCATACGCTTCCTTTCTCAATTCTTCGAGTTCTTGCAATTGAAGTTTCCGATGGCATCCTGCCGCTTTTATATCTTGGTTAAGCGTTTTTACGGCCCAATAGGATCGATGTTCGAATTCCACTAGTAGGTGGTACGCTTTTCCAAACACTAGTCGGTACAGAGACATCCCAATAGGAGTTTTAAAAGCTGTACAATATGCCCAAAGCGCATCGGTCAGTCGTTGTGACCAATCTTTACGGTCCGGACATACCGTTTTTTCTAATATACTTTTTACCTCTCTATTAGACACTTCAACTTGGCCTTGGGTTTGCGGATGGTATGCGGTTCCTACTTTATGAGTGATGGAATATTTTCGGACGAGGGCTTCAAAGTAACGATTACAGAAATGCTTTCCCCCATCGCTTATAATTGCCCGTGGCATACCGAACCGACAAAATATGTTCTCTTTTATAAATTGAACCACAACTTTATGGTCGTTGGTTCTCGTCGCCACTGCCTCCACCCACTTAGAAACATAGTCGACCGCGACTAAAATATATTCGAAGCCACAAAATGAGGGGAACGGACCCATAAAGTCGATGCCCCACACATCAAATATTTCTATAATAAGGATTGGGGTCATGGGCATCGCGTCACGATGTGACATGTTCCCTGTTTGTTGACAACGTACGTAGTTCTGACAGAATTCATGTGCGTCTTTAAACAGTGTTGGCCAATATAATCTACTTTGGAGGACTTTAGCGACCGTTCGACGGCCTCCAAAGTGACCTCCGCATTCTAGAGAGTGACAAAAATTTAATATGGATTTGAACTCACTTTCCGGAACACAACATCGTATAATTTGATCAGAACAGTGTTTAAATAACAGTGGGTCGTCCCAGTAGTAATGTTTAATTTGAGAAAAGAACCGATCTTTGTCTAAACGAGACCACGTATGCGGGATATATCCCATAGCTAAGAAATTAACGATGTCGCTGAACCATGGACGATTTACGGCAGATAACGCAAATAATTGTTCGTCTGGAAACGAATCCTTTAGCGGTGTAATATCGTTAGATTCTACAAGAATTCGTGACAAGTGGCCAGCTACAACGTTTTCAGAACCCTTTTTATCACGTATTTCATAATTAAATTCCTGAAGGAGTAAAATCCATCGAATTAATCTCGGTTTCGTTTCTTTCTTATTCAATAAATGACGTAGTGCGGCGTGATCGGTATACACAATGACCTTTGAACCCAATAAATATGACCGAAATTTGTCAAGGGCAAACACAACTGCTAGTAATTCTTTTTCAGTTGTTGCATAGTTCAACTGTGCGTCATTTAGTGTTTTACTTGCATAATAGATTACGTAAGGAACTTTATTAACTTTTTGTCCCAAAACGGCTCCAACGGCATAATCGGAAGCATCACACATTAATTCAAACGATAACGACCAATTAGGGACTTAGATTACCGGAGCCGTGGATAGTAAGGATCGTAACGTTTCAAAAGCCTTCAGGCATTCGTTGTCAAAGACAAAAGGGACATCCTTGGCAAGCAGGTTGCACAAGGGTCGGGAAATTTTACTGAAGTCTTTGATAAATCATCTATAGAAGCCTGCGTGACCTAAGAAGGAACGAATCTGATGAATGGATGATGGCGGTGGAAGTTTGTCTATTAACTCAATTTTTGCTTAATCAACCTCTATACCTCGCTTGGATACAACGTGCCCCAAGACTATTCCCTCTTGAACCATAAAATGGCTCTTTTCCCAACTTAAAACCAAATTTGCTTCCTCGCAACGGGCGAGGACTTTTGTAAGATTTTGGAGGCATTCATCAAATGTAGGTCCGAACACTGAGAAATCGTCCATAAATACCTCGAGAAATTTCTCCACCATGTCCGAGAAAATTGCCATCATACACCGTTGAAAGGTTGCCGGTGCATTGCACAAAACAAACGGCATACGACGGTAGGCAAAGGTTCCAAAGGGACATGTGAACGTCGTCTTTTCTTGATCATCAGGATAAACGGGCACCTAGTTGTAACCAGAGTATCCATCTAAGAAACAATAATAGCTCTGACCGGACAGACGTTCAAGGATTTGATTGATGAATGGGAGAGGAAAATGATCCTTACGAGTCATCATATTTAATTTTCTATAGTTAATGCACACTCGCCATCCAATAGTTTGGCGGGTGGGTATAAGGACTCCCTTTTCATTTGGTACCACCGTGATACCTGATTTCTTTGGGACAACCTGAGTTGGGCTGACCCAATTGCTATCGGAGATCGGGTAGATAATACCGGCATCTAAAAGTTTTATAACTTCCTTCATAACCACATCTTTCATGTTAGGGTTGAGATGTCATTGCATTTCCCTAGAAGGTTTAGCACTTTCTTCTAAATTTATTCTATGCATACAAACGGACGGGTCAATTCCTTTTAAATCTGCGACTGTCCATCCAATTGCCTTTCTGTGATCGCCTAGAACCTGTATGAGTTGTACTTCTTGAATTTTCGTTAGATTTGACGCGATTATAACTAGAAGGGTTGCGTTAGATCCTAGGAATGCATATTTTAGAGAATCCGGCAACGGTTTGAGTTCAAGTGTTGGGGGGCACTCAATGGATGGTACGGCTGGTTTATGTGCAAGAGGCGGTAAAGCCTCTATTTTAGGTTTCCATGGAAGTGCATTGGTCGTGTTTACTGATTCCAATAAAGTATTTACATCTTCAATATTCGTGTTAATGTTGAAACCATTAAAATTGAAATGCGATAGGCATTCTTCTAAGGCTTCCTTAGTCAACATAAAAGGCGCTGCCTCTTCGACTAATTCGTCTATTAAGTCTATGGCATAGCAGTCTGCCTCTTCATCATCTCTATATGGTTGGTTAGATGCATTAAAGACATTAAGACGCACGGTCATGTTACCAAAAGTTATATCCATCACTCCAGTCCTACAATTAATAATAGAGTTCGTCGTGGCTAGGAAAGGGCGTCCTAGTATGACTGAGACTTGTGTACTAGCATCTAGGACTGGTTCGGTGTCTAGCACGATAAAATCGACCGGATAATAGCATCTATCAACTTTGACCAATACATCTTCCACTACTCCTCGTGGAAATTTAATTGACCTATCGGCTAATTGTAGGGTGGCCGCAGTCGATTTTAGTTCTCTTAAACCTAAATACTCACATACTGAATAGGGTAGCAGATTCACGCTTGCTCCTAAATCAAGAAGATCCCGGTGAATACATTTGTCACCGATGTGACAAGCGATGGTTGGAGTACCGGGATCCTTGTATTTTAGATTGTTATTATGAAACATGGAGCTGACCTTTTCCGTTAAGAAAACTTTCTTAGATAAATGGTTTCTAGACTTTCTCTTCTGAGTGCATAGATCCTTTAAGAATTTAGCGTACGGAGGTATCTGTTTAATCGCATCTAGTAGTGGAATATTGATTTTTACTTCTTTAAATATTTCAAGAATATCTTCCGGTTTCGTGATTTTTCTAGTGAAGTGAGACGGGGCTTCCCCACTCGGTGGGAATGGCATCCTAGGCATATAGTCGGACGGATTCGCTGCTTTAGATGTTTTATTAGACAATAGAGGATTAGCGTTTGTTGAAACTGGAGTTACATTTCCTTCCTTTTCACCTTTTTCTTTTTCTTTACCCTTATCCTTTCTCGTTTCGGGAGGAGGTACGACCTCCTCAGGACGTTCAGTTGTCCTAGTCGACACTGCGTTAACTTGGTCGCTTGCCGAACTCACCTCGTACTGACCCTTAGGATTTTGCACAGGTTGACTTGGTAATCTTCCCTCATTACGTCGATTCAATGTATTAGCTAATTATCCCATTTGGGACTCTAACTTCGCTATAGATTGCGTATGGGAATTTACAAGTTGCGACTGTGATTGTGATTGAGCTTCTAGGTTTTTTAATGACGCCAACACGCTCTCTTCGAAAGTTTTATCTCTTGGATGCGGAAGGGTGGCTGTTGGTATTGATTTTGTTGATTTTGAGGCTGCTTATACTGATTAGATTGTTGCCGATACGCATTAGGAAAATTCGTCGTATCGGGTTTCGAATATGGTTTCTCACTATTAGAGTTCCAAGTCAGATTCGGGTAAGCTCCCCATGTCGAGTCCGGTTTATAACCCCCAGGGTTATAATTGGGTCGTTGGAACTGTTGGACAGCATTTATATGTTGTTCCACAAATTCCAGGAATTGGGACGCGGACGGACATGCTAATGTCGAATGCGACGAATCCGAGCATAATTGGCATATTTCAGCAGAATGAGGTGGGCCTTGCATGCGGCCCATCATCATAAGTTGGTCCATTTTTCTATTTAATTCTTGGATTTCATATGAATGATTAGACTCAACTTTCGCCTCTCTCTTTGGGTGAGGTAGAAGGTGTCCCTCGGGTCGTACGGATACTGCTTGGTGCATAGAGTTTTCACTTAATGTTTCAAATATCTTCCATGCTTCGTTGGCACTCTTGTGGAAGAACGTCCCCGCACAAATAGCGTCGACAGTATTTCAAATGGCGGGAATTAATCCCTCATAGAAGACTTGCACCAGCTGCCATTTAGGTATCTAGTAATGAGGGCAAGAACATAAGAGTTCTTTAAACTGTTCCCATGTATCGTAAAGTGTTTCCCCATCTTGCATTATAAAATTGGTTATTAACTTTCTAATCTGATTCGTTCTAGTGATGGGAAAAAACTTTTGTAGGAACGCAGTTTGCAACTCATCCCATGTTCTTATTGAGTTTGGCTCCAAAGATTGGAGCCAATACTTTGCTTTGTCTTTAAGTGAAAACGGGAAAAGACGCATTTTTAACTCATCATCTGTTAAGTTATGAATCTTTAAAGTCGCGCAGATACCCTGAAATTCGCCTAAATGATTATAAGGGTCTTCCTTAACACGTCCGTGGAATGACGGCAGAAGCGCAATAGTTGATGATTTGATTTCAAAGTGGGCTGCCGTCACTTCCGGTAATGCAATACACGACGGTGGTGTATAGGCAGTAGGAGTAAAATAGTCCTTTAACGGTGGTGGTGGGGGTATGTTAAGATTATCCCCATTATTCTGATTGTTTCCATTATTCCTGTTATGTCCAAAATCGGCCATCGGAATTGGTTCAATTTTTATCGTTTTAGTTTTTCTTAAACGGTTAAGGGTACTACAGATTTCCGATTCAAACGAAGATGACGGTTCCGGTGTGGACTCGTCGTCTAACATCAACCGGGCTCTTGGAGCTTATGTTGATGACCTAAGGCCCCTAAGTGTGCATTCAAGTTCGAGATCAAGCGGATTTAAATCAGGTTTAGTTGAACGAGTTCCAAACATAAACTAAGGACTAACTCAATTAAAACAAAAATCAGCTATGCTAATAACCAAGCATGCAAGCACACAAGACTAATATGATGCATGAAATTATCCTGTAATGCAATGACCGTGTCAAGCCCAGCGCCCCGGGTTTCCTAGCTAATGCAATGCTCACTCCACACCTACCCTAATGCAAGTAATGCGTCTCAGCGCCCTGACTGACAGTGGTTCGATGCGAAATTTAAATAACGGATTTACTTGATGATTTTTAATTGATTGCTATTTATTATATTTTTTAGGTCCGCGTAAGCTCCGTTGATGTGCACAGCTGCTCCACTCGATCTTGCTAGAATTGACGAATCGAGGTCTGTAAAAACAAGGATAATTTTAGCGACTCGAAAATAAAATTAAAAACAAAGGAAATAAATAGACACTATTATTTACTAACTAAGTAAATTATGATTCTAATAATTAACGGTAAAAATTATTTCAATCCCCGGCAACGGCGCCAAAAATTGATCTCGTCAAAATCAAGATATAAAAGTATGCATATTTGTGCTTTACTTTCAAAAGATTTGTAGTGTGGAAAGTAAAGGTCGAACCCACAGGGATTGTTATTTTTTTTATCCTTTAATTAATAAAATCTAATCTATTTAGTTATAAGGAAATCGGGAGTTCGATTGGTTTAGAATTTGATTATTACTACTAATTAAATTATGAAGTAAACTATGAAATTATAAAAATAAAGTCTAGAAGTAAATCTAAATAAACTTGTATGCGAAATTTAAAGTTGATTTAAATATATGGAGATGAGATCTAGGATTACAAATCCACCACTAACTATGCATTGGGGGTCTATACTTCCTATTTTACGTTCTATATTTGGATAGTTATGATCTATCGTAGCTACAAGCCCAATAGTATCGTCAAGAGGATATTGTTAGTTCAATCTAAGCATAATCCATCTATGGTTCGCATGAATTATCTACCTATGACTAGGGTGTAGCATAACTCATCTTTCCTAAGCATGAATTATAAAAGATATAAACATCACAATCACATAAGCACAATTGTATGTAAATACTCCTATCAATCACAGAAATCAAGGACTATTGAGTTCAATGAGCATAAGGAAAAATCTAAGACAAGAATAGATCCAAAATACTATTGATTATTAACATTAAAAACTTATTATATATAAATAATCCACCAACATACAATCACTATCCAAAAACATAAAATCCTAAAATAGCAAAGCATAGAAAATCCCCCTTTACATAGCTAGGGTTACATTGAAACCCTAGATTAGGAGTTTAGTTGTTCATGGTGGGTGAAAGCATGAAGATTGAGTTGATGGAAGCCATTAGAGACCTTCAAGCTTGCTCTTCTCCTTCTTCTTGCCTTCCAAAGCTCTTAATGAAAGAATGTGTAACCCCTCAAAATCCTAAAAACCAAGTATATATAGAGAAGACAACGGTTTTTGGAAGCTTCCCTAACCCGAATTGCACTAGAACTGCTATATATTACAATCTGGACGCAGTTGGGCAGTTTCGTTTGCACAGGAGTCTTCAGTATACTGAAATACGTAACTTTGGTTTTTTCACAGATCGCGCGCGCGGGCCGCGCGAGCGCGTAATTTGGAGGGTCGCGTGCACGAGTCGCGCGAGCGAATTTGGGGATCTCGCGCGAGCGATCCGCGCGCGCGAGGGGTCTTTCTCTACTTCTTTCCTCCTGCTTTTTCACCTTATTGAACCTGGATTCCATGTTTTCTTCTAAAACCTGAGAGAAAATAGAAAATAAAGTAAAACTACACAAAAATAGGATAAAAACGACTAACAAATGTGAGTTAAGGCGTGTAATTAGGATTTGTTCTCTCCCGATCAGGGTCCATTTCTTTGTGGCCCCAAGTCTTCGGGTATCAGTTCACCCTTTAAGAGTTCTTCTGGATCCATCAGCCATTCCTAGTACATGGGGAGGTCGGGTTCTTTCTCTGGGGGCTCGGCAAGGGAAGAAAATTATTATCAATTGCCCGAGAAACAGCAAGGGGTGGAAGAACAGGTTCTTCCAAGTGTCCACCCCCAGTTTTTGTGAGCGAGCCCCAGGGAGTCAGCTAAGGACTTCCTGGGTAGGAGAGTTCAAGGGTAAGCCCATTCTTTATTCTTGTTTCCCTTTGGGCTTCCTATTATGATCATAGAACTGACCACTTAGGCTTCTTTTGCAGCGGGGTCATTAATCTTCCGAGCATTCCAAAAGAATGCCAAGAGAGGATTAGATGCTTGGTGGAGTGGCCCATCAATGTTTGGGATGTGCTGACCCGGTCGGGAGACCAGAGAGGTGATCACCGGCCAGACCAACCCGCCGAAGCTCCCATCTTCCCCACTATCATCCCAGGTAAGAGTGTAACTTCATCCTTCATCGCCTCGCTGTTCTGGTTACTGACTTTGTGATTACTTTCCTTTTGTAGAAATGGCCCCCAGGAGAGATCTGGAGTGATTGAGGGATCTGCAAGCTACCGCTAACAAGAGGATGGTTGCAGTGGGAAAGAGGCCGACCACCGAGGCCATTGACAATAAGCGCCCGCTCATGCGGGTCAGACATGACCCAACGGCCGCCCAGGTCCTCGGGAGACGTTAACCCCCCGGGTGGTGGTAGTGGGGGAGATGTTGGCTCCCTGTTCTGATGTTCCCTCCAGAACACCCCTGGAGGAGTCAAGGGAGACCCGAGATAGGGTCAGACCGTACCTACTCCCGAGTCAAGTAGAGAGGTGCGCCAGCATATCTCCCCAGGTCTTTCAGGGGTGGCTCTATAGCATCTCCCATCTGGTAAGCGATTGTGTTGTACCTTCTGATCTTTATACATTTTTCTTCCTCTACTGGCAATAGTGATTGACCACTTTTGAACTGACTTTGCAGGTTGGCTGCATGGCTGTGGGAGCCGAGTCCTTCCTGCCTACCTTGGTCGGGAGGGCCATTATTACAAAAACTGCCCTTGCAGAGGGGCAGGTGGCCCTGGAGGCTAAGGAGAGGGCCCTGACCATGGAGAAGAACAGGGTCAAGGGTCTCATCCTGAACCTGGGGTCGGCCCAGGAGGAGCTGGCAGTGGCTTTGGCAGAGCTAGAGATCGAGCGAGCTACCTGAGCGGCGGTAGTGGCCAGGGGGAGAGCTTTGGCGGAGGTGGCAGCCGTGCCCCCGGGGGAAACCTTTGATGATGGATTTTTCCTCAGGTGTGAGGACCTAAAGAGGAGGTTGGCCCGGGACCACCCAGAGTTGGACACCACCCCTTATGAGGTGATGGATTCTGACTACTGGGACATGGTGTCCGGTGCTACCGAAAGTGCCGCTGTTGATGCCCAGGGAGGCGCTGCCATGGCTGAGGGTGTTGCCACTCCGGCGGGCCAGGAGGGGGGTGATGCCCCGGAAGGGCAGATTGGAGGGACGTCTGAGGAGAGGGTGGATGTGGTCGATGTAGATGACTCCTATCTTCCATTCCTTTGCTTCTTGTTGCTGTTTTTTTTTTGGTTGGGTTGGTTTTGTTGGGGAGGCTAGTACAACTGCCCCCCAGACTCTGTAAATTTGTTGTTAATGAAAAGGCCTACCGAGGTTTCCCCTTTTTATCAATAGTTCATCATTTAGTACACGTTTATATTTTGCACTTTATTGCCAGTGCCCGACCGACTTATCAAATCTTGTAGAAATCCTGCCCTACGCGAAAGTTTTAGGATTGTGACGATAGGAAGCACTCGGTCTTCTAAGGACCTGTTTTGAAGATCTTAGCCGATGTAGTGTAGGGTTAGCTCGGGGGTTAGCCTTGTTACTATTCGTTCAACTTCTCTGGACACCGTAAGTACTCGGGACTGTCTATCGGCGGCATTGTATGCCTAGCCCCGAGTCCTGTTAAGTGCCCGGTGTGATTACCTGTTTTGGTATGGAGTTTACAAATATCCCCCTGTCCCCCAAGCTTTCTCTAAGGCGGGCGTTTCGTTAGGGAGTGACCATAGGGAATTGACCTGGAACATGGGTGGTTGCAGGGTCTTTTGAGGCTTGACATCATTAGTTACCTAGGGGGAATGACCCCGCATCGTGGGTTGAGGGCCTAGACGAAGCCTGTGCCTCAGGGTGGTGATCCCAGGATCTTTTGTGCCCGGGGTGTGACCCCGAGGTCTTTTAGATGATCAAACACGGAGATGAAATGGTTGGCAAAAGAGGAAACTTTTATTATGATGTAAGTAGAACCGCTCGGGATGAGCTACAAAATTCCTAGCTGACACTATATCTGAACTTTACTGAAAATACTTGTGGAGATGCTGTGTCTTCCACGGGTGAGAGAGGTCGTGTCCATCCATGGTCTGTAGCCAATATATTCCTGGGCGGTTGATTTGGGTAACCTTGTATAGTCATTCCCAGTTTGGTCCCAACTTCCCATGACTTGGGACCTTCGTAGACTGATTGACTGCCTTGAGAACGAGGTCTTCCACCTGAAAACTACGATTCTTAACCTTGCTGTTGTAATACCTAGAAACCCGTTGCTTGTAGGCTGCCACCTTCAAGTATGCCAGGTCTCTTTTTTCTTCCACCAGATCTAACTCCCTCCTAAGGGCTTCATCATTGCCTTGTTCGTCGAACGCTGACACCCAGTATGTTAGCAATCCGAGTTCTGTGGGCACCACCACCTCAAAGTCATAGGTGAGGGAAAACGGTGTCTCCCCTGTTACTGCTCGAGGGATGGTACGGCATGCCCACAGGAGAGTCGGTAACTCGTCTGCCAAAGGCCTTTAGCATCCTCAAGCCTCATTTTGATGGACTACAAGATTGTTCGATTTCTCACTTCTGCTTGGCCATTAGCCTGAGGGTGCTCAGCCGAAGAGTAATTATTTGATATGCCATAGTCTGAGCAGAACTGCTTGAATACCAGGGTGTCAAACTGTCTTCCATTGTCACTGACCAAGACCCTCGGGATTCTAAATTTACTAAGGATGTTCTTCTCGACGAACGCTTCCATCTTTTTCTCAGTAATTGTCGCCAAAGGCTCGGCTTCCGCCCATTTGGTGAAATATTCAACTGCGATCACCGCAAACTTGACCTAACCTTTCCTGACTGGGAGGGGACCAACAATGTCAATGCCCCATTAAGCAAATGACCAGGGATTGAGAATGGGTATTTGGTGCTCTCCCAGGCAGTTGACCATGGGTGAGTACCTCTGACACTTGTTACATCACTGAACATATTCTCGGGAATTCTGAGCCATCATTGGCCAGTAGTAACCTTACAACAGGGCTTTTCGGGAGAGTGTACAGCTTCTGACGTGATTTCTGCATATTCCATCATGGATTTCGTGTAGAATACCATGAACTTATGTGGGGTTAACGCACCATAGATACAGGACGGTGTACCCTCTCTTATACAAGATATCATCGATGAGGTGGGACCTAGCTGCCTGATACTTCACCCAGCGGGCTTCATTTTTTCCCTCTGGCAGAGCACCCATCGTGAGGAACATCATAATCGAATCCATCCAACTGGGCTCTGGTTCGACCGATTTGACCTCTATGCTTACGGAGCTGACCATACTGGGTTCGGGTAGATATTCAACCCTTATCCCGGGTAGATCTGACTCAGAGAATGAGGCAAGGCGGGCTAAATGGTCAGCCCTCATATTTTCTTCCCTTGGGATCTGAGTAACAGAGAACCCCTTCAGTTTCTTCGTGACCATTCAGATAAGAGACAGGTTAGCTCTCATGTTGTCCTCCCGGGCTTCATACTATTGATTCACCTAATTAACCATAAGTTGGGAGTCACTATATCCTTGCACTTGCTGTGCCCCCATCAAAGTAGCCAACTGTAGCCTGACTAGCAGGGCTTCATATTTTGCCTCATTATTGGAGGCTCAAAAACCAAACCTTAGTGTGTATTCCAGCTGAACCCCGTCCGGTGTGGTCAGGATGATTCCTGCCCCGCTGCCCTATTGATTAGAGGACCCATCAATGTAGAGGACCCAAGTGGGAATGTCAGGCATCAACCCGGGCGGTAGTTCTGGGAGAATAAGATCTTCGACTAGGTCTTCAAGGTACGTTAACTCCATAAGGAAGTTAGCCATGGCATGTCCTTTAATTTCTATCTGGGGCCTGTAAACCACCTCAAACTCCTCTAATTCCATTGCCCATTTGACGAGTCTCTTGGACGTTTCAAGTCTGCTTAATATCCAGCGGAGTGGCTGATCTGTGAGGACCACGATGACGTGGGCCTGGAAGTACGGGTGAAGTCTCTGGGCGGAAGTGACGAGGGTAAAGGCTAGTTTCTCGACGTGAGAGTATCGGCTTTCGGCTTCTTGGAGTGCCCGACTGGTGTAGTAGACCGGGAATTGAGCCCCGTGCTCTTCTCGAACTAGTGCCAAGCTTACCGCCGAAGGTGATACCGCTGGGTACACGAACAATTCCTCGTTCGAGTTAGGGGTCGAGAGTAGAAGGGACGATGATAGGTACTTTTTGAGTTCCTTGAATGCCTTCTCGCACTCCTCTGACCATTAGAAGGCCTTGCGGAGAATCTTGAAGAACGGCAGACATTGGTCGGTTGCTCGGGAAATGTATCGGTTGAGAGCAACGGCCAAACTTTGCATTTCCTTGGTCGACCGGGGCGACCGCATGTTGATTATTGCTAGGATTTTTTCAGGGTTTACCTTGATTCCCCGTCTACTGACCAAGTGTCATAGGAATTTCCCAGATGCCACTCCAAAATTGCATTTAGTCGGGTTTAACCTCATCTGATACTTTTGTAAGATGTTGAAGGCCCCGGCCAAGTACTTGAGATGATTGGACTCCTCTCGGCTTTTTACCAAAAAATCATCAACATAGACCTCCATTGACTTCCCGATTAGATCCTTGAACATAGAATTGATAAGGCGTTGATAGGTTACCCCAGCATTCTTGAGACCGAAAGGTATTACTTTGTAATAATATATCCCTTGATCTGTAATGAACGAAGTCTTCTCTTCGTCCCTGGGGTACATACAAATCTAGTTATACCCCGAGTATGCGTCCATGAACGAGAGGAGCAAATGGTCGGCCGTTGCATCCACAAGGAGGTCTATCCTCGGCAACGGGTAGCAATCCTTGGGGCAGGCCTTGTTCAAGTCCGTGAAGTCCATGCACATATGCCACTTCCCATTACTCTTTTTGACTAACACCATATTCGCCAACCAATTGGGGTATTAAACCTCCCGGATGGATTTGGCCTTCAAGAGTTTATCAACTTCTTCTGAAACTGCAGCTTGTCTTTCAGGGGCTATACCCCTTCTCTTCTACTTGATCGGTCGAGAATCGGGATCAACATTAAGATAATGGGACATTACCCGAGGGTCAATCCCAGGCATGTCCTTGTGGCACCGGGCGAAGACATCCTGGTTGTCCCGCAGGAACTGTATCAACTTTTGCTTGAGGTCAAGCTCTAGGGTGTTACCTATACCGACAAACCGGTCGGGGAGTAGTGGATCTAGCGTTACTTGCTCCAATTCCTCCACTGGTCCTACTTCATCGTTTACATCCCTGGGGTCCATCTTTTAGGCGTTCAATGCCTATGAAATGGCTCCTCTACACAAGGAACTAACATAACAGCTCTAAGCAGTTACTTGATCCCCACGGAGGTTCCCTGGACCCTGGGGGGTCGGGAACTTCACCACCAAGCCGTAGGTGGATACGATCGCCTTGGTCTTGTTGAGCGTCGGCCTTCCCAGAATGGCATTGTACGCAGATGCGGCTTCTACTATGATAAAGTTTTCCATTATCGAAACCTACTATTCTGAGCGACTGAGTGCTCGAGCCATTGAACCCTACCAGAGGTGTGGCCACCGGTCGGAGCCTATCCCTTGATATTCCTAGCTGGTTAAATGCCGAGGCAAAGAGAATGTCAGAGGAACTTCCAGTGTCCACCAATACCCTTATGACCGTATAGTTAACTACAGAAAGCGTCACTACCATCGGATCATCATGGGGGCAGTGCAGATCCTGCACGTCATTGGAGGAGAAATTCAAAACATCGATCAGAGAGAAGTGGGGAATTAGACATGACAGACATCCGTTTAGGATGCCTGAGCATGCCTCTTCCTGGCCGACTGGGAGTCCCCGCCGCCCGAGGTTTTCCTAAATATCACGTTCATCTGCCCGAGCGGCTGGGGTTGCTTGGTGGCCCTGTTGTCCGGTCGGGGCTGCCTGTCCTCTGCCATAAACTCGGCAAGGTGACCATGTTCTATTAGCCTCTCAATTGCCATCTTCAGCTTGAAACAGTCCTCTGTGTCGTGGCCGTGGTCTCGGTGATACCGGCGAAACTTGTCCCGATTTCTTTTCCCGGGAGGGATTTTTAGCTTCGTCGGCTCTTGGAGGAGCCTCCGAGTTTCGGCGGTGGCCATCACCTCATGAATAGGTCAGCAAAGGTGGGAGAAGTTGATCGAGGGCTGATCCAGATCGCCTTTGGGTCGATCATGCTTTGTCTTCTTTACTGAGCCCTTCTCAGACCCATCGCATTTCTGCTTTGACCTTAAGGGACTCTTCATCTACCAAGCTAGCACGCTTGGCCTTCAGGACTCCTCCGTATCGATACATTTGCCAACCCACTTAGAGAGTTCCACCAGGGTTGCCGATCAGTCATTATGGAATGATGTGGCAACTTTGGTGTGTTGAACCCCCGAACAGAAGGCCGTGATGGCGACCATTTCATTCAGGTGGCGAATCTAGAGCCTTTATTGGTTGAAACTATTCCACACATCGCCCTACACTGTCCAAATAGTCAAATCACCAGTACAACCCGATCGAAAACATAAAAAGAAAATAGAAAAAAATTCCCGCTTGGGGGGGGCCTCAGTCCTCCTCTTCTTCGTCCTCTGTCAGACCGCTCGGAGTATATGTCGGCGACGGTCTCCTCCTACCACCTCTGCACCTCGGACCGGTCCTCAATGAGCCAGTTCCACCTCCACGGTACTGTACACACCAATAAAATAAAGGCAATCAGTAGGAAAACAACAAAAAATACAAAAACAGAGTCAAGTCAGAAACCTACCAAGGACGCCATCTGATTGGCAGCAAACTACCGCATGCCATCCATCTGTCAAAGGGGAAAATCCAGGATTAGAACCTCATAACCTTAAGGAGTGCAAAAATTAAAGACATACCCGGTGCTCTCGCGTGAGGACCAAGGACCGTAGGCTAGCCGCCAAGGCGTGACCCTCCTCAGCGTAACTCCAAGGAACATTGAGGACGCCCGCTGGCTGAGTAGGGTACCCACATATGACTCGCGGCACCTCCATCACTTGGGGAGTGCCATCAGGGCCTAGAACGTTGACGGTCCAATCCCAAGGAGGGATAGGATCGGAAGCCGGAGGAGCCTGCCTCCTATACATCTCGCAGAGCTGTAGGCACAAAACAAGTTAAGAAAAGATAAATCAAAAACATAGGCAACGAATAAAAGACAAAAATAAACTCACCTCCAGGAGTGGGAAGTTGGGCATCAGGAAACGGCCGCGGTAAGCCTCGTAACCGGTCTCAGAGAGAAAATGGTCCCAAACATCGGAGCCGGCCAAGGCCGCCAGCAGAGCATCACCAGAAAGGTCACTAGCATCCATCGCAGGGGGATTATGAGGGACACGATACCTGGAACCACCGACCACCTGTCGAGACACTCGCTCACCAAGGAACCACTTCTTGCACTCGGTACTCTCCATCAGAAATCGGCAAGAGGAAAGGGGTTTGACCGCTTGTATCTCCTCTGGGGCGGCATAGGCAACGCGCTCCCAAGGCGTCCAATCAACATTAGCAGCCGTCAGTCCGGTTAGGAAGTTTCTGAGCAAAACAATCCGGTGGGCCCCACTCTTCACCCCGACAACATCCCTCTGCCATCTCAAGCCTCGTGGGAACAAAGGCACAGGAGCCATGCCATCCTCGTCTTCGCCTGATTCATCCGCAGGGGAGGGAGCCAACATCTTCAGGTACTCGAAGCTCCAAAGCTGCACAGATAAAGGAGAAAATAAAAAAAAAGAACAAAAACTGAAAAATCAGAATATAAAGCAAGATGCAGCACATACCTCCCAAGCTCGCCAAAATCCCCCTATCGATTTAACATCACCTCGGGAAACCTCACCCATGTACTTGTAAAGATGGGCCAAGGCAGCACCGCCCCAGTCGTAAGAAGGGATCTCATCGATGGTCGCCAGGCAAGAAAGAAGTCTCAAGTTCACCCGGTCATTCCGTGTCGCAAAGATCTAGCAGCCAAGGACATACAGAAGATACACCCTCAAAAACTGGGAATTGTTCAGGTTATGATTCCCTCTTCCATAAGCCCGGTAAAGCCAGCCACAAGGAAACCAGTGTCTCTCTAAATTGGGGGGAACAGCCCCAATCAACATCTCTACAGCCTCGGGGTCGATCTCATAGAAATAATCCAGAATCAGGCATTTCCCGCCTACCCTCAAACCGGTAATCATAGAGAAGTCGAAGGGCGTCATGGTCATCTCGCCGAACGGCAGGTGGAAAGTATTGGTGGTGTCCCACCATCTCTCAGCCAAAGCATAAAAGTGTGCCAGATCATTGCTGCTTTTTGAAACCAGACGAATGAAGCCTCCAAACCCGGCATCGTCCACCATCCTCTTGATTGTAGGCGAGAGTTGAGTATACCACAGGAAAGCATGAGCGAGGCTATCGTGGCCC
Source organism: Hydrangea macrophylla (assembly GCA_033977485.1). NCBI lineage: Eukaryota > Viridiplantae > Streptophyta > Magnoliopsida > Cornales > Hydrangeaceae > Hydrangea > Hydrangea macrophylla. The sequence goes on along the minus strand of CM066990.1, from coordinate 590,701 downwards.
TTCAATGCTACTTCCGGCACCTGCACATACCAGAGATGACAAAAGCGATGCACAAAATCACTATTCACGACCCGAGGTCCAAATTCGCAAAATCAACATTTGAGCACAAATCGAACTTCTAACGATCTCTAGGTGCACACTACGGCTCACGAAACTAGCACAATACATGGAAATAGTCCTAAACTGTCGAAGGTTTCACATACCAAGCTCGCTAGAGCCGCGGCTGAAAGATGATGTTGAGGGTCCCATAAAATCAAGTCCGGGGTTTGCATCTCAGCTTTCATCTGTTCCTTGGCCTTCTTAGACGGTCTCCTTGAGCTCGAAGCCATGGATCTACAAAGAAAATGGAAGTCAAAGTTAAACTTTCTTCTTACAAAATTGAGCAAACCAAAACACCAATCGAAATTCCAACTATGGGGTAGGATTACTCACCTGAGCGCGCACAAGCTGCGTTTTAACGATTTTTGGCTCCAAAAACACTCCAAAATGGCCAAGAATGAGCTTCAAAAGCTCAAAAACCCGAAATATACCAAGATGGAGTCCAGCCACCCAGTGCCGCCGCGGCACTGGCCAACTGTCGCCGCGGCAGTGGCCCATTGCCTCCGTGGCACTGCTCCCTGCGGGCCCCACTTCGCTCCGTTTTGCTCCGTTTCACTCCATTTTGACCTATTTTGGCCTTTTTCAGCCTATTTTTGGCCCCGATCAGCCCTGGTGGCCCATTCCGATCAAGATTTGTAAGGTTTTACCCCAAGCAGGCTAAAAGTTGTCAGAACTACCTCCAGTAGGCAGAAACTGGGAAAAATTGACTCCCGAGGACCCGAATCGGCTACTTCAGAACAACCGTCGTAAATTTTGATCAAACACGAGAGTTCCGAGAACGAATCCTGGATTTTGGCCAAGGCACCGAAAATAGAAAGAGATTCCCCGAGAACCCTGCATCATCCCCCGAGGACAGAAGCAGAAAGATACCAGATCCCGGAGGCCCCGACCGGCCCTCTCGGATTGAGCACCCCAAGATTTGATCAACCGTGAGAGATTCAGAGATGGGTCCTGGTTCCCGATCAAGAAAAGAGATTCCCCGAGAACCCTGCATCATCCCCCGAGGACAGAAGCAGAAAGATACCGGCTCCCAGAGGCCCCGACCGGCCCTCTTGGATTGAGCACCCCAAGATTTGATCAACCGTGAGAGATTCAAAGATGGGTCCTGGTTCCCGATCAAGAAAAGAGATTCCCCGAGAACCCTGCGTCATCCCCCGAGGACAGAAGCAGAAAGATACCGGCTCCCGGAGGCCCCGACCGGCCCTCTTGGATTGAGCACCGCAAGATTTGATCAACCGTGAGAGATTCAGAGACGGGTCCTGGTTCCCGATCAAGAAAAGAGATTCCCCGAGAACCCCGCATCATCCCCCGAGGACAGAAGCAGAAAGATACCGGCTCCCGGAGGCCCCGACCGGCCCGCAAGATTTGATCAAGAGAACCGGTTGAAAAGAGATCCCAGAAAGAGTCGCTTCATCCCCAGCAGATTCAGATTAATCCTCAGCGGATTCGTACACCGTCAGTTCAATCACAGTAGTCCATTGTCGACTCATCATCTCGATTCAAACATCGTCGGTTCATTAATCATCATTACTCTCATTCAAAATATGCAATGGCTTCTATCAATAGGAGCTTCCATGTTCATCGCGTGACATCTCAGGATTTTATGATCATCCCTTGACTTCTGTGTCCGTCTCTTAATTTCCAGGGCTTCCGTGTCCGTCAGTTATTTGCCAAAAGGCGTCTTCGATTATAGTCCTCTGAGACCCCACACCCAATTACGTTCGCTTATGAAGCACACTTCCCAAAATTCAGAAGTTTGCCCCTAGACTCAGAGTCTTCTAAAAATCTTGGTATCCCTATTCGGGTCAAAAACTGCCTCATAGTCAGAAACACCAGCACAACACCAGCCCACTCAGAGTGGCACACCCTACAGCATACTAGGATCATACAAAAGGCATAATAGGACTCATGACACATTCCATCCATGCATCGCATATCCTCCTCATAACATAGCATACGCCTGTCACATTGTGCATACGTGATTTGCCTATTTGTGCCCTGAACTACGTCCTGGTCTGATTCCCCTTGGGATACGTAGGTAGCTCACACGAAGCACGACCAGCACTAGCCTCAGCATCATTGCATCTTTTGCAACGCTTTTTATCCTAAATCTATAGCCTCCAAAAAGTCCTGTCTCTTCAAAACTTTGGCACTCGCTTGCGACATGCGTTGCCTCGCAAGTTCCTACCAAAGAGGGGCAAACTGTAGACACCCCATTTGGTCGGCTATCAAATTTAGGAGACCCATAGCTTGGTGGTTCACAATGATCGTAAAAAACTCAAAAGGACTCCTAGAAATCTGCTCTATCTCTCAGAAAGCTCAGATTGACCAAAATGCCCCTGAAAGCCCGAAGACTCCCAGATTTGGTCCCGAAGTTCTGAAAACATGCTATGTCGTAAGAGAAATGATAAAATGAGTTTTTAAGTAAAATCGGAAGAAATCGTCAGCTCCCAGAGACCCCCGGAAGTCCCGGAAGTTCCCCGAAAGTCCCCGTTGACCGGTTTGACCAAGGTTTGACCAGGTTTGACCAGAGTTAGGCCAAGTTTGACCGAAATCGTCCGAATTCACCGAAATCATTAGAAAAGTATTAAAATGAGTTTTAAAAGAGAATCGAACGAAAACGTCGGCTCTTGGGAGCTCCCGGAGGTTCCCAGAACTTCCCGGGAATCCCAAATTTGACCAGTTTGACCAAGATTTGACTTTGGAATTGGGGCACCAAAACAATTTTCAAATATTTTTCATGGATACTAGAGGTCAATAGCTTTCCAACGGTATATCACACATAATTCCTGGATTTAAAACGAATTTATTTTGAATTTCTGAAGGCGAAAAAGGCGATCAAATCGGCTTTTATCGCGAATACCGCAAAACTTTTCAAACTGGCCTATCACCGAACTATTTTTTTATGTAAAGTAGACTCCATTACCTTTCCAACGGTATATCACAACCTCAATTTGGAGTTCGTATGCATTTTCTATGAATTTCGGACGAAATAGGGCCTTTTCGCGAATACCGGAACCTCTGGGGGCCTAAAAAGCATTATCTGGACGAAGGAGGAGCAGTGCCGCCGTGGCACTGGCCCATTGCCACCGCGGCACTGGCCCAGTGCCTCCGCGGCACTCCCCTCCAGAACAGTGTATTTTTGTAATTTGTTTTGTGGTCCCATTTTGATTAATTAAAAACCAAAACGATATAGTTTTATGATTTCAGATGTTTGGAGCCAATGGAAATACTTTCTAAATCCCAAAACCACCCCAAGTTGGCCTATTTAAACCCCCCATTGCTCTTCATTTTGGAGGAGTCAAATGCAAGTTTAGAAAAAGTTTGGGAGAGAAAGTTGTAGAGATAAGGTTAGAATAGAGAGAAAAGAAGCTTTCTTCTTTGATTTTCAAAACAAAAGAGAGTTCTAAACTTTGTTTTTACTTCATTACTCCCATTTACTTCAACATTCAATACACCCAACCATCATTTTAGTGAGCATTTAAGAGAGTGGAAGCTTCTTCCATGTACAATGTCATTACATATGAGTGAAACACCAATCTACAAGTTCAATACTTCATGAATATCATCTATTGATCATTATCTACTTGCTTGTTTATTCATTGTTTATCTCTTCTCACCTCATTTCTTTTTGATTTTCTTTATTTACTTGCTAGTTCATCATCATCTAAATGATGACATGAAGTTTGGGGTGAGTGAATCCTTATGGATAGTAGCTCTTGACCTCAAAAGCATGTTTGATAGATGATGATCATAACTTCAATACCTCCAAGGTATCCTTGAAGTGTATTGAAGTTATGCTCAAATAAAAATGAGTCTCTCCAATAATCTTGGAGGTTCTTGATGATGAGTTGAATGTTGGCATTTTAAGTGGTCATAATCTTTATTGAGTATTGAAAATACACTTTCAAAATCTCTATTTCAAAACCCCCCTCAATCCCTCTCATTTTGATTTCAAGAAAGAAAACCTTATTTTCCCCAAAATCTTCAAAACAGTGAGTCAAAACAGTGAGTGAGCTGAGTTCAAAGATTTCTCTAGAACTCAATACTCAACATATAGATGCAAGGCCACTTGGAAAGTCTTCCTAATTCATTGGAGAACACCCATGATATTTGGTTTGACTTGGAAGTACTTGAAAATGGTCCATTTGGACCCAAACATTCCTTCCAAACATTCTGCCTCTGCTGTCACAGCAGCTTGACTAACGTCCAACTTATTTCTCAGAACTATTTTCCAAAAGGTGTGGTCCCAACTTATTTTTCCCTTAAACTTCAATGTCTTAGGGAACTTTATGTATAAAATGGGCCTCTAGATCACTCGTTTTCATTTTCTAAGATTTTTCAACATTTCAGTCGGCAGTACAGACTCTGTTTCTGAGTGACTTCTGTTGTTCATATGATTCCTCTCAATCTGTGATAGTTATTAATGATTGGATTTTTGGGTTGTATTCTAGACACAATAAGGAACATTTCCATAAAAAAAGCATGCATTGAAAGCATTCCTAACCCCTCTTTTCCATTTTTACAAGATCATGTTACTGTTCTGTCCACTATTCACAGCAAGCACATTTTTACTTTCATTCTTTGATTTGATGCTTATATGCCTTCCAAATTAGTTCATATCTTAGGAAGTAATTCATACTACATTTGTACATATCCCATGATAATTTTATTCATTCACTCATACACATTATAGACTTCTAAGTCATTCTAGGAATCCATGAACACAAAGCACACTACAACCTTGGCACATTCAGATACATACATTGCATCCATGCAAAGATTTAGGGTTTTGTGACTCCTAATCTAAGAAGGTTATAAGGAATGATCATGATCACACGTTCATGCTTCCCCTCGATCTAATCATCCTTTCTCATCCGTCCCGGGGATTGAGAGATCTTCTCTTCTCAAAGAATAACATGTATCATTCTAGCTTGCTAAGCATCTTTGTTTTCTTTGATTTATTTGTTTCAAGAACAATTCATGCCCCCTTTAGATTAGGAAGTCTTGATTATTTGATACATGATTAGACGATTTTTCTTAGGTTTATTTGTGTGATCTTTCACTTTGCATTGTGTGATATTTGGCTTAGATCTTATGAATGATATCTTATCTTTAGATCTTCCATTTTCAAATTTTCTTATGTGATGTAATATACTATCATAGACGGGGCAAGTTGAGGGTGTTTTAGTCGTGACAAAGGCTCCTTCCTCTCTCGTACCAAAACCCCGAGCCAAGTTCTTTGGTTATGAAGGGCCGGTGGCCTTTATCCGTTTGGGTGAGTCAAATTTGGGTTTCTTGGTTCCCTAAAGACCAAGTGGCGACTCTGTATCTGTTTTCAACAGACCCTATTCTCTTTCTTTGATCAAAATCAAACAGGTTTCAAAAGCAAACAAAGCGGTGGAATCCCGGTATCCACACCCGTCCAAAACTATGTACATGGAACAGATATCCAATTCGTATTATTATATCTCCATAGATTCTGTTCTAGGACAAGAGGAGGGTAATGAATCTAAATTAGAGCATCACTTAGACCCTGTGCTTCCGCCTATTTTTGGTTTAAAAAAATAGGGGCCGTTATAGGAAATACCAACACCAAGATCATTTCTTAAGTATAATTTCTAAAAAGTGTGGTATACCTCTTAGAATTGTCCCCAACAAATTTGGAAGCCATAAGTTTTTCATCATCTCCTCTGACCTTGAGCTTGACATTAGTTGGGGGGAGTGATATTTTTATGAGGATCCCCACATTCTTCTCATTGTTAGATTATTTCATTGGGAGAATTCTAAAAAAAAATGTTATTATTTTATGATAAATATCTTGATTGATCGAATTTATTTACTAAGTAGTTGTATTATATTCTCTACTTTTTCTTGTTGCTACTAATGATTTTGCAGGTAACTTGAAAAAAAAATTGGATATTAATGTCTCGATGTAACATCTTTCCTTCTCTCGCTTTACTATACATGTCCATGTACTTAGTTTAGAACATTGAGGACAATGTTTAGTTTTAGTTGGGGGGGAGTGAGTCATTGCATACCTCATATCTTTTTTGTTGTGTTTTATGTCAATATACATGTTTAGCAACATGTAACTCAGTAAAGTGAAATTGCAAAAAAATTTAAATTTTCAATTATTTAATATAATAAAACGGTTCTAGTATTTCTCTCTTAGTTAATGTAGTTAGCTATGATGCATTAGTGTTATTTTCTGTATGTTATTAGTAGGTGACACGCTATGGAAGTTTGTTTACTATCTTAGTTATAGTATGTTTAATGCTTTTTAATCTTCAAACAACTTTAAGCACATTGTGACAACTTTTGTACTTAGCTAAAATGGATGAGTAATCATAGCTTAGGTGTCTTGAGAGACTGTAGTGGAGACTAACAACTCAAGTAGGCTTTTGAGCCATTCTTTTTTTTTTCTTGAGGGTTTAATACAATTACTCTTACTTTTTGAAAAGCATTTTAATTCGTTGAAAGTCTCAATTTTCTTCATTTTGACTGATGACTAGAGGAGAACGTTTAGGATTTACCAAATCTAGAGCTCTTGAATTTATTGAAATGAATAATCCAATTAACTTAGAAGATGATTTAGGTCATCTTGTGCCCATCTACGTATAATACAACATTGGTCTACCTCTATTATATTCCTTTACTTTGCCTCTTAAGCCTTATCATAACTGTCTTGTCATTGCAACTCCTAGAATCTATTCCTAACTCCAAATTACGAATTTGAGCTTCTTTTCTCTACCTAGGAGGGATTGGGATGTGTTATCTTGACAAGAAGTTTGGTTTTGTGAATAAGGGAAAGTTGGCAAAGAAAAAAAAAGGCATGAAAATCTAAATTAAAAAAAAAAAGAGAAAGAGAAAAAAAAGGCAATAGTTGTTGCGAAAAAAAATAAATAAATAAAAAAAGAAGAAGAAGAGAGAGATTGGCAGTTGCTCTAAGAGATGGAAGCACTCTTCGATACCTTAGGGTGCAATGAGATAGAGAAGCGTCGGTAGGCTACATTCCAATTGACCTATGCAACGGCTGATTAGTGGGAATTGGAGAAGGAAACTGTAGGAGAGGATGCAGCTGGAAGAATGCCCTGAATCACATTTAAAGGGCAATTTTTGGAGAACTACTTTCCTCAGTCGGAGAAGAATAGGAAGGAGAGAGAAATCACCGAGCTCAAACAAGGTAACTAGACTGTACGAGAATATACGGTGCAGTTTGAACGGCTATCTCGTTTTTCCCTTCATATGATTGATAATCCAGAGAAGAAGAATGGGCAGTATCACCAAGGCCTCTCACTGCCACTACAACGGATGACTCTAAATCATCAGGGTCAAACTTTCAAGGCCATGGTAGGAACGGCAATCGGTCATTAGGACATTAACGGTCGAGAGCAAGGACGATTTGGGAATCGACCACTACCCAGGGGTAACCAAGGATCAAAACCTTAGATGCAGTTCTAAGGGAATAAGCGCCACTGGACTGGCGAAATGAATCCACAACCCGTATTTCCTCAGAAACGCTATACTGCAAACTAGGCACCTCCCCCGCAAGGAGTACCTGTTGCCAATAAAAGCAATACCAGTGGATGCTTTAACTACGGAAAGCCAGATCATTTGGCTATGGGTTGTCGAGCTCCCAAGAACTATAATCTGGTAAGCGTCCTCTGTTACAATTATAACAAGCATGGCCACATCAACAAGGACTACAAGTGTCACATCTTAGAGAAGCAAAAATAGAGAAACAAGTTCCTTTTTGTTCTCGTAGGTTCATGACTAGTGAATAACTGCATTGTCATCTACACAAACCAACAAACACAACAATAGGAAGGATGCTCTTCATAGAACATATCTGATTAACATAATTAGAGGCTATAACGGAAATACAAAAGGTTTGGAAGCAACATATGCCCAAGTACCAATTATAAAAGTCTACTAAATCTATTACAATGGCTAGCTTAGAGTCTGAGGCCTACAACAAATATTAACAAAAATACAACAGATATACAAACTAATTATTACAAAGCAGCACGTCTTTGTCTTCAAGCCTTCAGTTCTAAGTCCAGAGAAACATCAGTCTTCTGTCTTCAAGACCTACAAAGCTCTAGACATAGGAATGTCCAGGGCATAAACGCCATCAGTTTTGAATACAAAGTTGAGTGAGTACATAAAACACACTCCTCACCTGTTACTGTTCAGCATCTTAAAATGCGTTTAATCTATTATCAATGAGGTCTCTCATAGGCATTGTAGAGGTCTCATTAAAATATACATAAAATCAATGATAATAGGAAACATATTCAGTAATGACAAAGATAAGATCATGTTATAACATCTCATCATGCTACTCAATGTCCAACATTACCAATCCATGCATGTAACCCATGCAACCACCCCATGCATCTACCTTCCTGTCGGGATGCTGAATCCTTGACTGAACAATCATCTTACTAACCATTCGCATATTTATATCCATTTCCATAACCATTCATCTATACAAAAATACCAATCTACATCCACACATCAATATAATAATACAATTCTGATATCTATACGTCGATACCATAATACCAATCAGAATCACCCGACTAGGCAGTAGGTCCCACAATCCCTTGATAGAGTTACCTATCGTCTACACGGTACCTCCTATCTATAAACGATTAAAGCGGCACATCGGACGTCTTCTACGATGTGTATACCCTCACTGGTCATCTACACGGTGAGTATACATTAGGGCACTAGTCGGATGTAATCGCCAATGGTACACTAGATGTCTTCAACAGTTCATACGCATCACAGGATGTCTTCAATAGTGAGAGGCGCACTAGGAACTCTAATTGTCCCATGTCTACCTAGCTCGTCAGTCGTTGATCCCATGGATCCAAAGTACACATATCTCATATTCCACATAGGCATAGTTCTTGATTCTCATTATATTCTCTTATCTCTTCATAGTATTATCTCATGCATGCTGACCACATGTTGTGTAATGCTCATGCTCTAGATACAAGATATACTACAAGCTCTGTATTCAACATAACAACTCATTACTGATTATTAGCATGTAGTTGTGTTCCATTCTATAATTCAGATTAACGATATCAATATATGGAATCCTGGTACAACATTTAACCAACTAAACAGTTCATATTATAATTAACATGAATTAATCATGTTCTATGAGGTTTGATCAATTGAACTCTTTTCAATCGATTGAGGAAAAGTAATCTCGATAGATTTAAGTCCTTAGATCGATTGAGGAAATAGCAAGTTCGATCGATAGAGAATAGTTTGATCAATTGAGATTCATCTTCCACCCAGAAACTGGGCAAAGACGAACAACGGTTCCGGAGTTACTATATACACGTTCTAAATTGCATATAAATCATCCTAGAATTATCTCTTAAGTGAGTTAATGAATTTACCTCACTCCAGTGGTTTGGTGTCAGCTCTCTTCCTTTCTCTCTTCGTTCTTCTTCTTTTGCTCCTCTTCTTGTTCTCCTTCTCTCTTTACTCCACGCGAGAGGGTGTATATATATACCATACACATACATACACGGTTATATATACATATGGAACACATACACAGCATTTCTCTCTCTCTCCAAACTCTCTAAACTGTCAAACACCCCACACACACACAAACTAACATATATATAGGGAGGGAAAGAGTTGCAGGTGGCAAACACGTATGATAAGAATAATAACACTTTTTATCGATTGATCAAAGTGAGTTCAATCGATTGAGAATAGGTTGGTCAAGGTTCCATCGATTGAAAGAAGTTCAATTGCTTGAGAAAGGGTCCACATCACAGAATCAGGTCGGCAGAGTTTCGATCACTCGAAGTAGGTTCGACCGCTTGAGAATACAAAAGTTTAAGCGATCAAGACGACTTTGATCGATTGAGAATGGTTCTTCAGTAAGGGTATCTACCACTTATCAAAAGATTTCTTCCTCAAAATCTAAAGTAATAGCCCCTATAACCAAAAAGGAATCCATCACGCAAGACATACTCTAGGATACCCAAGTTCTCATTTTACATACATGATTACCTCAGCAGCCAAAGGGTTAATTTCCAATCACATGATACAAAACATCAACGATCTATTAAATACTAGGGTGACAACTACCAATCCTTAGGATTTAGCTATATGAAATTCGTATGTCGAACTTCGGGAACAGGTTCTAAGTAGCATAATCTAACCATCTTACAAATCTAAAATGGCTAGTTCTCAAACACAGAAGGTTCCTTCCTCAAGTCAAACTCTACGGTGTGAGGGTTCTATTGATCAAGTGATCTAATCTCTAGTCTCTATCCAACTCACCAACAGTTGGCTTGGTCTTTCGTGTAGGGAGGTAAATGGTGTCATATAAGGATGCAAATGATGTTGTATGGGGAAGTGTAGACACCTCAATTTTGACCGACCGTCGAATTTAGGAGAGCGTCACCTCTACATCCAATGATGATAAAGACTGAAAGAATCGAAGTATTCCAAGCTCTTCAGAAAGTTCTCCAAACGCGATAAAATTTCACAGAAAGAGGAAAATACCAGGTATTTAGGAGAATTCAGGTATATGACACCATTTTTGGAGAAAATCTTCGATAATATTTTTTTGGAAGAAAAAGGAGAAAAGAAAAGACCTAAAAGAGGAAGTTCAACAAAAAACGGTACACGGCAGTATTCCGCGGCACTCAGTGAGTGCCGGGCGGCATTCAGTGAGTGCTGAACGGCATTCAGTAAGTGCCGGGCCGGCATTCACTGAGTGCCGCCGACATTTTCTGACTGCCGTTTACTTTTAAAGTCCATATTTTGTGGTACAATACGTATGTGTATGCGGATAAAAACAAAAAACTGATAAAGTAAGGTTGACGAAAACCCGGCAGTCAACAATCTGCCGCGGCACTCACGGAGAGTCGTGCGGCAGTCACGGAGTGCCGTCGCGGCAGTCATAGAGTGCCGCAGCGGCACCCACGAACTACCGCAGATGAATTTGGATTGCCGCTCTGGGCAGCAGTCTGTCTAATTTCAGGAAGTACGTATTGTTCCACCAAATGAGAGATTTACACCTGTCTTTTACTCCGAATTCACTGAAAATACTTGGTAATTTTGCCTATAAAAGAGGAAGGATCTTCCTTGGAACACATGAAAATAAAATACACAAGAAATACACCAAAAAAAACAAGAAATCACTACCATTACACTAACATATTTTGAGAGAAAAAGAGAGAGTTTAGAGAACTAGAGAGAAGAGCTTGGAAGATCTTCAAAGAAAGACTTTTGAGGATAGTCTGGAGGTGACCCTCTAATCTTGGTTGTGTTTTCTTTCTTTTTGAGCTTCTAATCTTCAAGTCATTTTTAGTTTTTCTTGATTAAGTCTTAGAGTTTGTCTAGTAAGCTTAGGAGTTCTTGTTTCTAATTCTTTGATCTTTCTTATATTTCTTTTGTTTATGTTCCTCTCTTGAGATTCTTGGAGATCTTCAATATCTCTCTTGAAATCTCTTGAGTATGATCCTTTGAATCCCATGTAAGCTTATACTTTACATGAGAGTCAAAATTTGATCATCACTTCATTTTATAAGTAAATAGATGAATCTAAGTCCATACTCATGACTTGGATCCTCTAAACTTGGTATTTCATGAAATCATTTCCATATTCTCTTTGAAACTTATGAGTATTAGTCATGTCTTCATCTCCAATGACCATCAAATGGTAGGAGAAAATGGTTTTGAGTCTAAGCCCATCTCCATGGTTTAGAGTCCTCATCTTGAGATTTCATGAAGTCTATTCATACTTCCTTTGAAATCTACAAATATGAAGGTCTTTAGTCTCCAATGACCATCAAATGGTAGGAGAAAATGGATTAGTTTAAGTTCAACTTCATGGTTTAATAGTTGGGGTTAACAAATAAAGTTGAACTTGACAAATGAAAATAGTGAGTTCACAAACTGATTTTGATCAAAGATTTCTAGTTCGAAATCTAACCATTGAAATCAAGTGAAACAAGCGGGAAAGTGTCAATAACACAATACTCTACCACTGCAATTTTTGTTTTAAGGTGATCTCATGTCTAAGATGGTTTGGTCTTTTGATTTTTAATACATACAGCTCTCTGTCCGAAATTTCAGAACAGTAAATCCATTTTGAAACTAATGAATCAGAATTTTAACGAAGTTTCCGAGGTCTCTAATAATTTCTTTCTAGGTACCTTAATGTGTTAAGGAGATCCCCTAAAACAATCTAAGTGTTTCTCATCTATTTGCTATTTTTAATAAATCGTACAAGATCTCTAGACAGAGAGTTGCAGATTGCTGAGTGGCGTCTAGTGTTTTCCATATTCCCAAAGATCTAACCGTTCAAACCGTGATTTGCTTTTTGGGTTATAAACTAGACTCACAGAGCCATATCATATCCAAAAATCATTAAGATCCAATCGTTGGAAGCATGGTTTTTCTATTTTTTAAGATCTGGTCTGCTCTCTGTAATTCATAAAAACTGCTACTTTTTTGTTTAATCTTATTTATTCCAACTCAAATGGTCTCCTAATGTCTTGGGATCCAAATCTTGTTTAGAATAATGATAATTTAGCTTAAATCCAGAGGCTAAGTGATCGGAATTAGTGAATAAATCCATGTTTTATTGTTGTTCGCATTCATTCATCCATGTTCATTTATTTGCTCATGATTAGAACTAGCTATTGAATAAAGTTGGATTTCATGCTTGCTAGATCTAAGCTAGAGAATTAGGATTGATTATTTGATATCATATTATTATGTGAAAAATGTGGACTAACCTTTTGTTTTGTAGCGCTATTAAGGTATGATCTCTATGACCCCCCCTTTAATTTATTTTAATTTCTTGATTTTATTGATTTTTCAACCTCCTGCGCGACACATTAGAATTAGGATCTTGCCTTATATGTATATGTGATTAGAGACTCTTTCTTAGGATTTTCTTTTGTTTGTATGCATTGCACGTTTAATATCGTTGCTGGGTCCCGGGTAAGTTCTCTTGTTCCCTAGTGCATATCATGTTGCTTGCTACTTGAAATAGGTGATTTTTGAATGATATTTTATCAATTGCAATTTTACACCCCTTTGGACATGCTTTTTGTGACGTATATCTATATATATATATATTAGTTGAAGGCACATTTAAATTAATAATTTGATTAGAAGGATATTGAGTAGAGGCCTATCACAAGATAGGATGAGAAAGGGTGTTTTAGTCCGACGGGCTCCTTCCTCTCTCATTCCATAATCCCCGGACCTAGTTAATCTCTGGTTTCTAAAAGATCAGTTCGCTTTTAAAATGGTTTCTTAATTTTTCCTTTTAAAAATTAAGTGGCGACTCATTTATTTGTAAAATTGATTTTGAAAAGCTGTGGGTAAAAGAAAGAAAACCTACGATATCCACAATCTGGCGACTCTGCTGGGGATCGAACCCAGAATCTCTGGTTTCGCAGACCAGAATTTTTAGATTTTGGGTTCACTTGAGGATTAGACTTGAAAAATATCCTTTTAATTAAATTAATTAATCTTTGTGTGCCTGTTGCATTTCACTTGCATATCCGGCCAGTCGATTGCACGGAACTATGACCTTGGAGGCTCGGGGCAACCCGGTCGGTCAAGTCATCATGGGACTGTGTGATCACCCTTGATCTCGTACCGTGATTTGGTATATGAAGCATCCTATCGGGTGTGTGTCAAGGGTCCCTTATTTGACCAAAACCCAGCTTTTGCATAGTAGTTTCTATAGAACCTTTCAATCTTAGGAAATCAATTCTTGATTAGGATTATGTGCTAGGAAGTTTTGTATTCCCAGAAGGGATTACTTGAGATGATGACGATACTTGCTTGATGAAAGATGTATAATCTTTTAATCACCTTTTAGCAAATTCTCCTCATGTTCTGCGATATTTGGAGAACATGCCGAACCTTGATTATAGGATTATATTTCTTATATCATGTCTAGCTAAGCATCATTGACCTTGTATGTATCCAAATTCATGGAAAGTACGATGATAATCCGGTCATGTGATCCCCCTACCCAAAGAATTTCTTTTCACTTGATCATCTTGGGAGCTAAGGTTTTCATTTACCATTCCAAAAAGAAAATCTTTCTTTCTCCTTTCAAATTAAAGTTCCCAAACTAACCTTTGTTAAGGCGTATTTTCACTTGATCATCTTCAAAAGAAATAAATTCGAAAATCCTTGAAATTATCTTGGGAAGAACGAGTTTCGAAATAAAAGCCCAATCATTTTTATAAAAGAACGTTTAACACCCTCAAAAGCATTCTCAAGAACCTTTTTAGCATCCAAAAATGCTTTTCAAATAAATTTTGAAAATTTTGAAATGTCCAACCTCAAAGAAGGTAGTGGGGATCACAATGAAAGGAGAAATCAGCACACTTGGCATGGGCAAGGATTTTATGTGCTTATGTGCTTATGTGTTAGGATTAGGATTTTTTTTTCTTTTTTTGGGCATATAGGGTAGGAACACACGCACGCATGCATTGCATCCGCGTGACATATAAAAGGAAAGTTTTGGTTTAAATGACTTTGTGTGATAAAATGAAGATAAAAAGAGTTTTAAAAGAGAGTATTTCAAATTTATTTGTAGGAGCAAATATAGCAAATCAAGCGTGGTTTAGGGATCCCACAGCGAGACTAGTAAGGAGAGAATACGCTGACATGGCCGAAGAGAGAAACAACGAAGAAATGGTCGGGTTAAGAATACTGGTAGAACAACAAGCAGAATAGATGAGGCGACAGGTGGAAAACATGAACTGTATGATGGGGATGATAGAAGAGCTGAATCGCCGACCACCACATGTAATGGACCCACCTTTGGGAGGAGGAGAAGGAGATTGGTTCGACGATCAAGAAGCACAATGGACTGATGCACTGCGGGCCAACAGAGACAGAGAGAAAGCTGAGAAAGAGAAGCAACTGACTGAGAAAATAGAGAAGCTGGAAAGGGTAATGCGCAAGGCTCAGGGGGTTGATACATATCTAATGGAGTTAGAAGGCCTGTATGATGGGATCCACGAGACGCTGCCTGTCGGGTTCAAAATGCCGGTCTTTGACAAGTTTGATGGCACCGGAAATCCTTGCAGTCATATACGAATGTGTATTGGGGCTTTCCAACCGAGCGGCTTGAGCACAACTATGATGGTGGTCCTATTCCAACAAACTTTGACTGGAGCTGCTTTGTCCTGGTATCTTACTCTCAAACCAAGCAAAACCAGGGTGTGGGAAGAAGTGATTAAGGCATTTGTGGCACAGTACGAATACAATCAAGATTTGGATGTCACTGTCCGAGATTTGGAGACCACTAGGCAAGGGAACAAAGAATCATTCGCCGAATACCTGAGCAGATGGAGGGAAAAGGCAGCTAAAATGGTACAAAGGCCATCTAAGAAGGACCAGATCGGAATGCTGATGAAGAATCTACAGCCAGTGTATCAAGAAAAGATGAGATTTCAGTCGATCAACACCTTTGCTGAGGTTTTTGATGTCGGGACAAGGATAGAGGATGCAATCCAAGAAGGGGTAATCAAGAAGGAGGAGCAACCAAACCGGTACAGGAGGCCAAACTATGGGTCCGACGGAGGACAAACAGGGGGTCACTTTTGCCCCACCGATGTCAATGCACTGAATGGACCAGAAAGGAAATTCGACATAGCACCGAGGAGAGGAGGGGATAAATCACCAAGGAAGTTCTCAGATTTGGGAGTGTCACTGTCGACCGCCCTCGATAGGCTGTTAGCCAAGGGGCATCTCCATCAGTTGGAACCCCGACCCCTACCAAGTCTGCTTCCGCCAAATTTTCAAGGGGACCTCTTTTGTAAATTTCATCAGCAGAAGGGTCACTCAACGGATAGGTGTATAAGATTAAGGCACGAGATTCAAGATCTCATTGATAACAAGGTAATTTCGGAACCTCCCACCAAAGCCCCGAATGTTACTAGAAATCCACTTCCGAATCATCGAGCTTGCCACCACCACAAGGCCTTTACCTCTTGGGGATAGAAGAAGCAACCTTTGATCCGTCTAGGCTAATCACTAAGGCCAGGACACCAAGAAAGCCATATCAGCTGCCCAAGGATTTGACAATCTGTGCTTTGGAGGATCAGCCGAAGGAGAATGAAATGAGACAGTTAGACTGGTGGATCCAAGGGAGTGACAATCAAGATGTGAGCCAGGTGGAAGATGACCTCTGGTACGAGAGCGATAAAGAAATAGAGATAGTGGAGGGTACTTTGAAAGTTGATTCAGAAGTTGACAATCTATGGGCAAGGGAAGAAGTCAGTCATTTAACCCGATCGGGCAGACACTTTAAACCACATGAGCTAGAGGAGGACCATCCGGGGAGAGATCTAGACAAAGGAAAAGGGAAGATGAATGAAGAAGAGGAAGAGGACAGGGTTCTGAAACAGATGAAGAAGACTTAGGCTAATATCACCATTTGGGGGTTGTTGATTGCCTCCAAAAGCCATAGGCAGCCGATCCTGGATGCTCTGAACCAATCTGACGTGTCTATCGACACCACTCCGGAGGACCTCATAGGACTGATCGACAAAATTTCAACTTCGACTATTACCTTCTCGTCAAATGACTTGCCTCCAGGAGGACCCACGCTCAACAAGCCATTGTACATTACTGTCGAATGTTTGGGGAACACCGTGCCCGCTTGTCTCGTTGACAATGGGTCTGCTCTAAATGTATGTCCCTTCTGCACAGCCAAGCGAATGGGTTTAGATGAATCTTCCTTTGTGCCATCTCAGCAAAAGGTCAGGGCATATAACAACACCCAGAGAGCAGTCATGGGCATCATCTTTCTTAATCTTGCTATTGGGCCAATGGACAAAGAAGCTAAGTTCCAAATCATCGATATCCCTGCCTCTTTCAATCTACTGCTAGGGAGGCCGTGGTTGGATAGCTTAGGTGCCATACCATCCACCATACATCAAAAGGTCAAATGCGTTTGGAAGGGCCAAGTCTGCGACGTTCTCGGGGACAGCTGGGTTCGCTTGTCCAAAGCATCATCAAGCGCACCGATTCTAGAATTACAGCTGCAAGAAGAAGAAGCAAAAATGGGAGGGTTCGAGTTCATCAGCATGTTGTAAAAGGAAAAGCCGAGGGAGTTTCTACCGCTCCATTTTGATCAGTATGCCAGTCCACTGATCGCAGGGATCATAAAGAGAATGGGTTTCTTTCCAGGATTAGGGTTGGGGAAGAACCTTCAGGGCATGATTGAATTCCCGCTCATTCCGACTCAGACTCATACTCACGGCCTGGGGTACCAGCCGACAAAGAAGGAATTGAGGGCAAAGAAGAAAACAGCGGATGCACCAATGGACCCTTATCAAAAAACACTCAACGGTTACTTCATAAAGGAAGGAATAGATTTCCCCTTCTGTGGCTTCCCAGAGCCATGGATGGACCAGAAAGACAAGTGTTTAAAGCCGGGGTTCGAGATCTTTTTTTCCCATGAATTCTCTGAGTACAAAGACTCGTTTTTACAAATGCCTAAAAAGTCTGCTATAGTCAACGATTGGATTGGTGTACTGGATGGAGCAATCATGCAGGACTTGTTGAGCTAAGAAGGGGCGAAAGCCAAAGAAAAAGGGAAAGAAGACGAGGGCCTGGAAGTCGAGGTTGAAGAGGGGAATGATGAGGATGCGCCGGAAGAAGAGCCAAAGCCAGAAAAGGAAGAGAAGACGGAGACCGGGGGACTGCCAGGTTGTAACACTATGGAGCTCAAGCAGGGAGTCAACAAGGAGTGGGTCTTTGAGTCTAGTGATAAGTATCCCCCTCACCCAGAGTCTGTAATGGCCCAATTGAGGCGTCTTACTATTGCTATGTCTGTTGTAATCACTCCTAACAAAATCAATGAAAGTATGACCGATTCTGCCTACTCGAATACGCTTAATGAATGTGATGAATGTGAAATACCTGATGAATTACAAAAATTAATCGAAAAAGAAAAAGAATCTGCATGCAAAATCATAGAGAACACCTTAACAATTAATCTGGGAAATGAAAATGATCCTCAAAATGTCTTTATCGGCTCTACACTTAGCAATGAAGAAAGCAAAGAACTAATCAATCTGTTAAATGAATTTAAAGATGTTTTTGCATGGTCTTATAATGATATGCCAGGCATTGATCCAAAGATAGTCCAACACCACATCCCTCTCTTTCCCAATTCAAAACCCATAAAACAAAAATTGAGGCGAATGAGGCCAGAATGGGCACTTAAAGTAAAAGAGGAGGTTGAAAAGCAATTAAAGGCTGGATTCTTGATGGTCACCGAGTATCCTGAGTGGATTGCCAACATTGTACCTGTCCCAAAGAAGGACGGTCGTATTAGGGTTTGCGTTGAGTTTCGAGATGTAAACAGGGCAAGCCCTAAAGACGATTTCCCGTTACCCCACATCGACGTGTTGGTCGATAACACTGCGGGACATGAGCTTCTATCTTTAATGGATGGATTCTCTGGTATAATCAAATCCTCATGGCACCCGAGGATAGAGAAAAAACCACGTTCATCACCCCGTGGGGGACATATTGCTATAGGGTCATGCCATTCGGACTTAAGAATGCAGGTGCGACCTATCAGAGGGCTGCCACCACCTTACTACACGACATGATCCACAAAGAAGTGGAGGTGTACGTGGATGATATGATTGTGAAATCCAAAGAGAGGGGAGGGCACCTAAAGGCTTTGAAAAAATTCTTTGAGAGATTGAGGGAGTTCAAAATGAGGCTAAATCCGCAGAAATGCACATTCGGAGTCACTACCGGGAAATTATTGGGATTCCTTATTACTCAGAGGGGGATAGAGGTGGACCCCACCAAAATAAGAGCCATAACCGAAATGAACCCACCGAAAAATGAGAAATAACTGAGAGGTTTCCTGGGGCGAATACAGTTCATCAGCCGCTTCATTTCCAAACTCACCTTAACCTGCGACCTACTATTCAAACTGCTTAGAAAAGGAGAGAAATTCAAATGGGACGCCCCTTGCCAACAAGCCTTCGACAAAGTCAAAACCTACCTCCAAAACCCACCTGTCCTATCGCCACCTTTACCTGGGAAACCCCTATTACTTTATCTCTCCGTATCTGAAGACTCGATGGGGTGTATGCTGGCCCAAGAAGGAGAAGAGGGGCACGTGGAGAAGGCCATTTATTACTTGAGTAAAAGAATGGATGGATATGAGTTAAAGTACTCGCCTTTGGAAAAGGCCTGTTGGGCCTTGGTTTGGTGTACCCGTCGCCTTCGCCATTACATGCTAGCCTTCCCTGTAATCCTGGTATCCCAAATGGACCCATTAAAATACCTATTCGAAAAACCCATCTTGACCAGTAGGATTTCCCGTTGGACCATGATGCTAGCTGAATTCGACATGAAGTACGTCACTGCCAAGTCTGTGAAAGGAAGAGTTGTCTCTGAGTTTTTAGCCGACCTCGCCATAGAATCCAAGGACGAGGGAGAATTCAA
Organism: Hydrangea macrophylla; assembly: GCA_033977485.1. Lineage (NCBI taxonomy): Eukaryota > Viridiplantae > Streptophyta > Magnoliopsida > Cornales > Hydrangeaceae > Hydrangea > Hydrangea macrophylla. Next base: position 571,090 of record CM066990.1, on the reverse strand, counting down.
GTTTTCGAATGAGGGAATAATGGAGGTAAAGGAGGATTTGTGGAAAATGTACTTTGATGGAGCAGCCAACCAATTAGGTTACGGAGTTGGAATCATTCTCATAGCACCCGATGGGGCCCCTACCCCATTAGCCGTCAAGCTCAAGTATAATTCAACCAATAACACTGCGGAGTACGAAGCATGCATAATTGGGATGGAAGCAGCCTTGGCTTTGAAAGTCGGACGGATTGATGTCTTCAGAAATTCCAATTTGATCATATCCCAAGTCCGAGGAGATTGGAAGGTAAAGCATGAGAAACTGAGACCTTACCATGACTATCTGGAAAGTCTGAAAGCGCAGTTCCAAAAGATTTCTTTTTACTACCTTCCTCGTGAAGAAAACCAACTAGCCGACTCTTTGGCTACCTTAGCCTCGATGATCCAAATCCCCTCCAAAACTGCCATGATCCCGCTATCCATAGAAGTGAGAAATCAACCGTCATTTGAAATGATCGCGGCCATAGAAAGAGAAGATGAAGTGCCTTGGTATGAAGAAGTGTGGAAGTTCATCAAAGAAGGAGAATACCCCAAAGGAGCCTCAGAAAAGGACAGAAAAGCGATTCGATGATTTACCGCTCAATTTGTGATCTATGCAGATAAGCTATGGAAGAAATCCTACACTGGGTATAATCTGGAGTGCCTATATGGAAAAGAAGCTAAGAGAATGATGAAGGAAATACATGAGGGAGTGTGTGGGCCCCACATGAATAGGCACATGCTGGCAAAGAAGATCATCCGACAGGGGTACTATTGGACGACCTTGGACAAAGACTGTTCCAATATGTTAGAAGGTGTCACAAATGTCAGGTTCATGCGAATATAATGCACACCCCGCCGTCACAGCTCTATAGCATGACCACCCCTTGGCCGTTTTTTGTATGGGGGATCGATATAATTGGAGAGATAGCTCCGAAGGCTTCCAATGGGCACCGATATATAATCGTGGCAATTGATTATTTTACAAAATGGGTAAAGGCAGCCTCATATGCAACTTTGAAAGCCAAGGACGTGGTTAGTTTCATCGAGAAAACCATAATTTGCAGATATGGGGTCCCGAATGAGTTCATCTCCGATCATGGCAGTCATTTCCAGGGAGAGGTTATCTCGCTCTTGGAAAAGTATAAGATCACTCGCCACCAATCATCCCCGTATAGGCCTCAGACAAATGGAGCAGTAGAAGCAGCGAACAAAAATGTTAAGGCAATCCTGGGGAAAACGACGGATACATATAAGGATTGGCATGAAAAGCTGCCATTTGCTTTGTGGGGATACCGAACCTCGATCAGAACTTCAAAGGGTGCTACGCCGTACTCATTGGTCTACGGGATGGAAGCTGTTCTCCCAGTTGAAGTGGAAGTACCCTCCCTTAGGGTTTTGGCAGAGTGCGGAGTCACCGAATCAGAATGGGTACGAGGAAGGTATGAGGAGTTAATGTTGCTCAATGAGAAAAGACTGGCCGCAGTAAACCATACTCGGGGGTACCAGAAGAGGATCGCTCGTGCTTTCAACAAAAAGGTCCGCCCAAGGAAGCTTGCTGAGGGAGACCTGGTCCTCAAAGAACTGAAAGTGCCTGTTTATGACCCCAGAGGAAAATTCAAACCCAACTGGGTCGGGCCATACATCATTAAGACCCTCCTTTCTGGAGGAGCGGCCTATCTCATGGACCTGGACGGGGTTGAATTTAAGCAACCAATTAACCTCGATCGCCTCAAGAAATACTTTGCTTGAAACCGTCTCTTTCAAAACCTCCTACCTTGATGAACTACGCTTGACCTGATTCCCGCTAGGGGATACGTAGGCAACCTATTTGGTTCGGTCACTAAAATAAAACCGCTCGAGCGGCGTCTTCCTTCAAACCTTAGCCGAACTACTGCAGGCCTGATACCCATTTGGGGATAAGTAGGCGGGCTCTCAAAAGCCTTCGGCCCATGAAAACATAAAAAGAAAAACCTGTGCTAAACTAGGGGCAAGCTGGCATTTGCCCAGAACCACTTCGAAGCCCTAAAACCAGGGGCAAACTTCGTTTGATAGCCGAAGAACCTAGATACAAGGCCCTCTTTTGGATCACCTGGCTATCAAATAAGTACTATAAATAAACAGATAAGAATTCATAGCACAGAAAGAGTAAAGCTTTAAGCAAAAAGTAAAGTGAAAAGCCAAGTAAAGACATTGAAAGGAGAATTCTTCATAAAAGATTAATCAAAGGAGAATTCTTCATAAAGGATCGATGTGAAGAATGGCGCTAAATTCCTCAAACAAGGGGCAAATCTCCTGAGAGCCGAAACAAAAGACGTTGAAAGAAGGATCCCAACATTGGATGGCAGCTCGAAGTAGGCCCTCATTCAAATTCATCCGTCGGAAAGAGAAAAGATCATTCAGCCTGAAGCACTCAAAATTGAGCTTGTCAATACCAGAAAGGGTATCCATCCATGGGAAAAGAATTTGAGAGCTAATGGGGGCCATTTGGGGGAAAAGTAAAGAAGGAAAGATGGTGTTTTGCGGAGTATTGGGGAGGGAGGAAGTATAAATAGGAGAATGGAACCCCACCTACCTGCGGCACTCGATAAAGTAAAGCAGCACTCAACGAAGTGTCGCGCGGCAGTCCGTGAGTGCCGTTGCGGCATTCTCTGACTGCCGCCGCGGCGCTCACTGAGTGCCGCGGAGACCTAACCGAGTGCCGTTCCAGGCCTTTTGTTGGCCGGGGTCTGTTTGTAACACCTTCAGCCCACCTGCAAACAGAAAACTAGATAAAACATGCGCATCATGCAGCACGTGCAACAAAGATCAATATATTCATTCATTCATTCATTCATTCATTCACTTTCATTTTGCAATAAGAAAAGAGAAATCAAAGCAATCAAAATTAAAATAAAAACGGGACCAAGCCATGGTCCCACATACGGTGAATAAACAGAACAAAAAGATACCTAAGTACCTACCCTATCGGCTATCCTAAGCAGCCATCAAAATAAAGTGTGTGTATATACAATCATCTGAATAAAAATGTAAATCCTCCCAAAAACACTCAAAAGAAATAAAAAATTGGAGAAAAGTAGGATCAGCCTCAGCCCCGGCTGCGAGTCTGACGGGTCGTACGCCTGAAGGGCTCCTCCTCTGACTCTGTCCCACTGCCTCCACCGCTCCCTCCACGACCGCCACCTCTGCCTCGACCCCCGCCGCTGCCTCCACCGCTACCACCGTCCCGCTCCATGCCTCGTCCGGTGCCGCCAACTCCAGGAATGTCACTGATGGGAATGCCGAACTGCTAGAGCCGCTACTGAAGCTGCCCCACCTACTGGGACAGGGTTCTGATCTCCTCCGCCTGAAATAAAAAAGGATAAATCCAGATAGTATTGAAAAGACAAACAAAATACTGAGAATAAAAGGATAAAGATCATACCTGAGCCCTCAACTGAGTCGCAGCAGTCGCCCGAGCTCCCTCAGCCTGAAAAACAAAAAACAGGAATAAAGGTTCGTAAAAGAAAAGGCAATCAAAGTCAAAGTGAAAGGCGGGGGTAAGCTTCTTACCATCCACTCTCGCCCGAGAACCCACTGCCGCACGCTGTGGGAGTACGCCAAACCCTCCTCTGTGAAAGCACGTGGGACAACATCGTAATGAAGAGGAATAGTGGGGGCGCCCTGTGTGAGTCGGGGGATCGTCGTTGAGTAGGGCTCACCGAACGAGATAGCCGACATAGTCCAATCCCACTCAGGCAAGGCGGGAGAACGGGTGGCAGCAGGAACAGGCCGCAAACGAAAAATAATAAAGCATGAATAGAGAATAAAAGAAAATTCATAAAATAGTAATAGAGGAATCATATACTCACCCGAGTCACTTCCATCAAAGGGAAGTTCGGCATCAGCTTAGCGGCGCGGAACGCCGCATATCCTGTAGGGGGATCCAGGAAGCAGTGAATACCCAAACCCATCAGAGCAGTCGTCAGCTCGCTACCCTGGAGTGTGTCCGTGGCTCTCATAGAGACAGGAGGAGGGAACGGCACAAAGAATCCAGGGGCCGCCAGTGACTGCCTAGTCACCCTCTCTCCTAAATACCACGTTTAGCCCTCAGGCCCACTAAGGAGTTGCCTCGTCGGGTCATATCCAGCCGACTCTCGGATCTCCGCACGAGCCTCAGGAAGCACCCTAAGCCAATGCTGCCAATGAACGTGCTGCTCCCTCAGATTCATCAGGAAGTTCCTGAACGAAATGAAATCGTGGGCCCTGGTCTTCCGCCCAACCCTATCCTTTGCCCATTTCAGCCCCTGGGGCATGATAAGGGCATCAGCGCTGCGCGTCTCAGGGGACATCATGCAAAGATACTCATGGGACCAAATCTGCAATAATAAAGGGAGGGGGGGGGTTAGTCTCACAATTTAAATAAATTTTTGAAAATGCAATAAGCAATGAAATATAGAAAAGGTATACCTCCCACGCTCTCCAATAACCGCTGGTGGAGGCCGGCCTGTCTCGGGAGATGTCACCCATATGCCGGTATAAGATGGCTAACCCTGCGCCAGCTCAGTCATACTCATCCACCTGGTCCAGGCGCTCCAGGGACGCTACCAGGGAAACGTCCAATCGATCACCCTTGGTGCTCAGCAGGGAGCACCCCAGTAAGTACATGAGGAAGCCTCGGGCCATCTGCTCATCCGTAAAACTAGGCTGGCCCCTAAACGTGTCCATAAACCATCGGGATGTGACCGGAGACTCCTCCGGGACCACTCCTAGCAAAGGCTCCACCTCGTCCCACTCCTGATCCGTCAGATATCGCAGAAGCTCTCCACCAAACGGGATCCCAGTGATCATCGAGAAATCCAAGGGAGTCATCGTCATCTCCCCGAAGTCAAAATGGAAGGTACTAGTGGTATCCCACCACCGCTCGGCCAGTGCATGTATCTGCTGCAAGTCGTTGGAGCTCTTCGTCAAGAGTTTGACGAAGTCTCCAAACCCGGCCGCATCCACCAAAGCCCTCACGGTCTCAATCAACTGCGTATACCACTCATACCCATGCGCGAGGTTGCCATGCCCCTTCAGCACCTTAGGCTGCAGCTCCAAGAAAGAATCACAAATTTTGATATTAGTAATTGGGTAAAAGAAAAGTAAATAAATAGATGGCAGTAAAAAGACAAGAAAGAAGAAAGAGAAGAAAGAAATAGAAGATCTGAAAATACTCGTAAAAATTTCACAAGCATGGCACTAGTTTGCGTTCAGTTCAGTAGACGTTCACAAAAAATAAGAAGAAATAAAAAAAAATAAAAATAAAAAAAAGAAATAAAAAAAAAAAGAAAAGAGAAAAAAAGGGAGAGAAAGGAGTTTGTTTGCATTTTCAAAGTATATGTATATAAATTTGTTCAAATTCAGGTTCCAAGGAGGCATTAGTTTCAAGTACGGGTTCACGGACATTCAAAATTAGGTTGGAACAATAAGAGGACGCTTGGAACATTCATAAATAACGCTTTCAATTAAAAAGCGTCGTGTTCGTGAAACTTAAAAATGAAAAACTCACTTTATTCACAAGAGGTGTTTTGAAATTCTGATTAATACAAACCCTTGAAAAAGTCGAAAAATAATAATAAGGGATAAAACGCTCGGAAAATTCAGGCATATCACTCATTTTTGTAAGGAGTCTTTTGGAGAAAGAAATATGTACGAGATTTCCCTAAGAAGAAGAAGGGGCATGAAATAAAACGTTCAAGACACTCGAGAGCACTACAAGCATAGCATTTGTAATAAGAAGTAAAACATTTGAAGTTGTATCAAATATACATTGCATCCACAAAAGTTACTACGGCTTGCAAATTAAAAGAGAAGCAAAGAGAGGAGCGTTTACCTCGCGCTTGAATGCGCGGGCGGATAAATGCTCGTCCGGATCCCGGAGAAGGAGTGTAGCATCAGGATGATGAGTGGCCGTGTACTTGGCCTTCTTCTTCCTCCCCGAACCGCTCGCCATGACCTATAAAGAAAAAATAAAATTCACGTGTTAGATTCATAAAAATTTCAGAATAACAAGGAAATAAGATAGATTAATCAAGTCTTGATCGAGTAAAACTAACCTGTGAGTACTATAGATCAATAAAGAAGGGAAGAGAGGATGAGGGAAAAATTTCTCCAGAGAGATTTCGAGATGAAGAAGATTGAGAGAATGAAAGAAATGAATTGAACCCAGCAGTATAAGCCACTGCCGCTCAATCGCGGCACTCAATTTTTCGTGCGCGGCAGTCAATGAACTGCCGAACGGCACTCGCTGACTGCAGCAACGGCACTCAGTGAGTGCCGCACGGCATTTATGGACTACCATGGAAAACCGCGTGTGCCGCGATTAAGGCGGTTCAAAGATCATTCTTTTCCCTCCAAAATTCGAATCAAGTCCCGAAAAATTGAATTTGAGGCCCCTAAAATTTTTCCTCATTACACTTTTGGCTCTCGGGGTCTTTTTTAGGTCCAAATTGGCTACAAATTTTAAAATTTAGGAATATATTTGAGCCCGTAGGCTCCCGATTTTTTGAAAATTTAACATATTTGAGCCCGTGGGCTCCCGATTTTGAAAAATTGAAAATGATTTAAGCCCGTGGGCTCCCGATTTTTTAAAATTTAACATATATGAGCCCGTGGGCTCCCGATTTTGAAAAAATTGAAAATGATTTGGCCCGTGGGCTCCCGATTTTTGAAAATTTAACATATTTGAGCCCGTGGGCTCCCGATTTTGAAAAATTGAAAATAATTTGAGCCCGTGGGCTCCCGATTTTGAAAAATTGAGCCCGTGGGCTCCCGTTTCGAAAATTGGAAAAGATATGGGAATATAACGGATTTATATTCTCAGTTCTCGCAACAGATTTGCATTTACCGTCATTTTGGGAATATAACAGATTTATATTCTCGGTTCTCACAACAGATTTGCGTTTACCCTCATTTTGGGAATATAACAGATTTATATTCTCGGTTCTCGCAACCGATTTGCGTTTACCGTCGTTTTGGGAATATAACAGATTTATATTCTCGGTTCTCGCAACAGATTTGCATTTACCATCGTTTTGGGAATATATCAGATTTATATTCTCGGTTCTCGCAACAGATTTGCGTTTACCGTCATTTTGGGAATATAACAAATTTATATTCTCGGTTCTCGCAACAGATTTGCGTTTACCGTCGTTTTGGGAATATAACAGATTTATATTCTCGATTCTCGCAACAGATTTGCGTTTACCGTCATTTTGGGAATATAACAGATTTATATTCTCAGTTCTCGCAACAGATTTGCATTTACCGTCGTTTTGGGAATATAGCAGATTTATATTCTCGGTTCTCGCAACAGATTTGCGTTAACCCTCGTTTTGGGAATATAACGGATTTATATTCTTGGTTCTCGTAACAGATTTGCGTTAACCCTCATTTTGGGATATAACAGACTTATATTCCCAATCCACGTAACAGATTTACATCAATCCTCTGTTTTGAGAATGTAACGGGTTTACATTCTCGGTTCTCGCAACAGATTTGCATCAACCCTCGAAATAAAATCGAGAGCATTTTCTTAACCCCCGTAATAGATTTGCGTTGGTCAAGAATTAGGTGATCTTCCAACACGTCACGTAAAGTGCGTCGCACGTAGGGAAGACACGATAAGCAGGACATGTATGCATCCAGGTCAATTCAGAAAACACCATTGCATGGCACTTGCATCACGACAGGATAGGTGCATCCATCCGTGTGACTACTTGCGTTTGTGTGTGTTCGACCCCGTGCCTGAACTACGCTTTGGTCTGATTCCTGATGGGATACGTAGGCAGCTCACCATCGAGCACGACCAACATGAATCGTTTGTGAAGACGTTTTTGCAACGCGTTTTTTGTTTTACCTAAATTCGACAGTTTGGTCAAAGGCTTGTCTTCACACAGGCTTTGACATTCACTTATGGAACGCGTTGCCCCACCAGCTCTGTCAAAGAGGGGCAAACTGTAGACACCCCAATTTTGATCGACCGTCGAATTTAGGAGAGCGTCACCTCCACATCCGATGATGAAAAAGACCGAAAGAATCGAAGTATTCCAAGCTCTTCAGAAAGTTCTCCAAATGCGATAAAATTTCACAGAAAGAGGAAAATACCAGGTAATTAAGAGAATTCAGGTATAAGACACCATTTTTAGAGAAAATCTTCGATAATATTTTTTTGGAAGAAAAAGGAGAAAAGAAAAGACCTAAAAGAGAAAGTTCAACAAAAAACGGCACACGGCAATATTTCGCGGCACTCAGTGAGTGCCGGGCGGCATTCAGTGAGTGCCGAACAGCATTCAGTGAGTGCCGGACCGGCATTCACTGAGTTCTGCCGACATTTTTTGACTGCCGTTTACTTTTAAAGTCCGTATTTTGTGGTACAATACGTATGTGTATGCAGATAAAAACAAAAAACTGATAAAGTAAGGTTGACGAAAACCCGGCAATCAACAATCTGCCGCGGCACTCACGGAGAGCCGTGCGGCAGTCACGGAATGCCGTCGCGGCAGTCACAGAGTGCCGCAGCGGCACCCACGGACTACCGCAGATGAATTTGGACTACCGCCCTGGGCAGCAGTCTGTCTAATTTCAGGAAGTACGTATTGTACCACCAAATGAGAGATTTACACCTGTCTTTTACTCCAAATTCACTGAAAATACTTGGTAATTTTGCCTATAAAAGAGGAAGGATCTTCCTTGGAACACATGAAAAGAAAATACACAAGAAATACACCAAAAAAACAAGAAATCACTACCATTACACTAACATATTTTGAGAGAAAAAGAGAGAGTTTAGAGAACTAGAGAGAAGAGCTTGGAAGATCTTCAAAGAAAGACTTTGAGGATAGTTTGGAGGTGACCCTCTAATCTTGGTTGTGTTTTCTTTCTTTTTGAGCTTCTAATCTTCAAGTCATTTTTAGTTTTTTTTATTAAGTCTTAGAGTTTGTCTAGTAAGCTTAGGAGTTCTTGTTTCTAATTCTCTGATCTTTCTTATATTTCTTTTGTTTATGTTCCTCTCTTGAGATTCTTGGAGATCTTCAATATCTCTCTTGAAATCTCTTGAGTATGATCCTTTGAATCCCATGTAAGCTTATACTTTACATGAGAGTCAAAATTTGATCATCACTTCATTTTATAAGCAAATAGATGAATCCAAGTCCATACTCATAACTTGGATCCTCTAAACTTGGTATTTCATGAAATCATTTCCATATTCTCTTTGAAACTTATGAGTATTAGTCATGTCTTCATCTCCAATGACCATCAAATGGTAGGAGAAAATGGTTTTGAGTTTAAGCCCATCTCCATGGTTTAGAGTCCTCATCTTGAGATTTCATGAAGTCTATTCATACTTCCTTTGAAATCTACAAATATGAAGGTCTTTAGTCTCCAATGACCATCAAATGGTAGGAGAAAATGATTTAGTTTAAGTTTAACTTCATGGTTTAATAGTTGGGGTTAACAAATAAAGTTGAACTTGACAAATGAAAACAGTGAGTTCACAAACTGATTTTGATCAAAGATTTTTAGTTCGAAATCTAACCGTTGAAATCAAGTGAAACCAACGGGAAAGTGTCAATAACACAATACTCTACCACTGTAATTTTTGTTTTAAGGTGATCTCATGTCTAAGATGGTTTGGTATTGTGATTTTTAATACATACAGCTCTCTGTCCGAAATTTCAGAACAGTAAATCCATTTTGAAACTAATGAATCAGAATTTTAACGGAGTTTCTGAGGTCTCTAATAATTTTTTCTAGGTACCTTAATGTGTTAAGGAGATCCCCTAAAACGATCTAAGTGTTTCTCATCTGTTTGCTATTTTTAATAAATCGTACAAGATCTCTGGACAGATAGTTGCAGATTCCTGAGTGGCGTCTAGTGTTTTCCATATTCCCAGAGATCTAACCATTCAAACCTTGATTTTCTTTTTGGGTTATAAACTAGACTCACAGAGGCATATCATATCCAAAAATCATTAAGATCAAACCGTTGGAAGCATGGTTTTTCTATTTTTTAAGATCTGGTCTGCTCTCTGTAATTCATAAAAACTGCTACTTTTTTGTTTAATCTTATTTATTCCAACTCAAATGGTCTCCTAATGTCTTGGGATCCAAATCTTGTTTAGAATAATGATAATTTAGCTTAAATCCAGAGGCTAAGTGATCGGAATTAGTGAATAAATCCATGTTTTATTGTTGTTCGCATTCATTCATCCATGTACATTTATTTGCTCATGATTAGAACTAGCTATTGAATAAAGTTGGATTTCATGCTTGCTAGATCTAAGCTAGAGAATTAGGATTGATTATTTGATATCATATTATTATGTGAAAAATGTGGACTAACCTTTTGTTTTGTAGCGCTATTAAGGTATGATCTCTATGACCCCCCCTTTAATTTATTTTAATTTCTTGATTTTATTGATTTTTCAACCTCCTGCGCGACACATTAGAATTAGGATCTTGCCTTATATGTATATGTGATTAGAGACTATTTCTTAGGATTTTCTTTTGTTTGTATGCATTGCACGTTTAATATCGTTGCTGGGTCCCGGGTAAGTTCTCTTGTTCCCTAGTGCATATCATGTTGCTTGCTACTTGAAATAGGTGATTTTTGAATGATATTTTATCAATTGCAATTTTACACCCCTTTGGACATGCTTTTTGTGACGTATATCTATATATATTAGTTGAAGGCACATTTAAATTAATAATTCGATTAGAAGGATATTGAGTAGAGGCCTTTCGCAAGATAGGATGAGAGAAGGTGTTTTAGTCCGCGTGCTCCTTCCTCTCTCATTCCATAATCCCCAGACCTAGTTAATCTCTGGTTTCTAAAAGATCAGTTCGCTTTTAAAATGGTTTCTTAATTTTTCCTTTTAAAAATTAAGTGGCGACTCATTTATTTGTAAAATTGATTTTGAAAAGTTGTGGGTAAAAGAAAGAAAACCTGCGATATCCACAATCTACTGAATGCCGCCCGACACTCAGTGAGTGCCGCGGAATACTGCCGTGGGCCGTTTTTTGTTGAACTTCCTCTTTTAGGTCTTTTCTTTTCTCCTTTTTCTTCCAAAAAAATATTTTCGAAGATTTTCTCCAAAAATGGTGTCTTATACCTGAATTCTCCTAAATACCTGGTATTTTCCTCTTTCTGTGAAATTTTATCGCGTTTGGAGAACTTTCTGAAGAGCTTGGAATACTTCGATTCTTTCGGTCTTTATCATCATCGGATGTGGAGGTGACGCTCTCCTAAATTCGACGGTCGGTCAAAATTGGGGTGTCTATAGGATGCAATTAATGTCTTATGGGGATTCAAAAGAAGACATATGGGATGCAATTGATGTTATATCTATACTTGGATAACTACTATCACAGACGACTATCAATCATTGCCAAATGAGTTGTTTGGGTATCTATAATTTATGGTGTAGGCAAATCCTCTTATATTCAATTAATCGAATGCCAAGCTTCCTGCAATGTAGGGATCATATGTAATACAAAATGTAGGTACTGAGGGTTGTACCTTCTGTCTATTGCCCTTGTCTAAGTCGTGACCAATTACTTGTTCGACGAGTCTACCGTCGTGGTACTTATTACGATGGAACATTGTGTTGTATCTCTAGTTCTGGACAAAACTTACGGACATGACCAACTTTATCGTAGTTAAAGCATTGTACTCCTCGTCATTTCCTTGTTGTTCTGTATTCTTGGGAATGGTGTCTTGGTACTCCACAATTATAGCAGGTATCTCGTTCTCTGTGCTATGTTTGAGTTGCCACTAGTTTTGACTCTTTATTGCCATTCTCCAATCTCTTGTGCTTCTGGCGATTGACCCCATAACTTTTTTCTGTGTTTCCTCGTTGAACTTAGTTAGCTACCAACACAACCTGACTGTCCTTTCCTCTCTGATCCATTAGGAGAAACTGGTAGTTATCTGGTAATACTTGATCAAATCATTGTCCTTCACTAATCTGAGTGTCATCTTCCAGTTGCGTTGCCATTTCTACCAAAGCTTCGAAAGATTGGTCTAAATGTCCTATAGTCATATGACGAATATGCAGAACTAATTCCTGATGATATCTTTTGATCTTCCTTCTTGGTGTATCGATCATATATGGTGCCAATCGTGATAGCCTCTCAAATTAAGTTGTATATTTTGGCACTGTTATACTACCTTCGACTAATTATATGAATTCTATCTCCCTTTTGTTCTTCTGAGATTATGGACATTACTTTTCTAGAAATCCGGTCTTGAATGATTCCTAAGTCATTCTTCTAACAGCTTCTTCACCTATTGTAGTTTTCACGCGTCCCACCAATCTGCTGTTGAGAATGTCAGTTAAAATATGATCAAATGTCTTTTCTCAGTGTCAGTACATTCAACTGTCTCAAATATCAATTCTATCTAGCGGATCCATTGCTCAGCTTACCATGCTCCAGTTAATCCAAGGTTCCTGGTCGAAGAGCATGAAATTCCTTTAGCCACTTGACTCTCGTTTGACGTACTGGTATCATTACCGATGCACGAACAGCACTATTGATAACTTGTTCTATGCGACTAATGAAAACTCTTACCATTCCTATTGATTCTATCTCAGGATACTATTTTAGGTACTCCATATAGTTGGCTCGAGTTTCCTCAACTCATTCTAACCATAATGAGTGCTAGTAGTGTTCAGTGTCGCTACCTACGAATGAAAAACTATTCGGTCAGACACGTTCTATCTTACAGTTCCGGCAAGAACGGGTGGTAACTGATGAAAAAATAGGTTTAAAAATTTTTTTTAAATGCACAGCGGAAATATTGAGTTATAAAAACTTATTAGTAGCCAGGATCTACTACTCGCCAATTCCATAGATGCGTATACAAAAGAGGGAGAAGAATTATACCTCAGGTCTTGAACTCAATTCTGATTTTCTTTCTCCTTGATGGTGCAGCAGCCTCCACTTGTCTTCATCCTTATGACTCCTACAAATGCCTGTCAGAAGGACTAGGGTTGGTGAGAACACTAATAGAGAGGAAGGAGAAGGTTTGGGAGCTCTAAAATTAGTTTCTGCAGCTTCTGGCGTATTAAAAGGACGAACTCGTATTTCTGGATGCAGCTGCCTATTTATAGATTCCCAGAACCGACATAAAGTTCAAGCGATTGAAGTGGCTTCGATTGATCGATCGAACCATCTTAGAGCGATCGAACCTGTCCAGGCTTCAATCGATCGAGACAACTTCGATCGGTCGAACCTATCTTGACATCATCCTCAAGTGCCTTTCCAAGTATCCTGGCGGAGCTAAGAGTGGGACCTCCTAGGCTCTTTATTGTTGGCTCAGACCAGTTGTTAATTCCCATGACCAAACTTTTTGATTAGTAAACTAACCAACTGATCAGTTAACGTTTATTCCACTATAAAACGATAACTGAACTCCAACGTAAAAGAACATATCTGAAGCGATAACTAAACTTGTATGTTGTACTAACATCCCTCTACCTTCAGCATTCGTAATCATATTTAGGTAGTCGGATAAACAGTTACTGTCAACCTGAATCATGATTACTTCTTGTATTCTTGAGTCCCGTAAACATATTGATAACTACTTATCAACAAGACTGCAGTTCTCAGTAATCAACTTGGTGACATTCTCAAGGGAATGCTTACTTTGAATCAGAGGGTAGATTCTATCTTGACAATATGTGTTCACAATCCTATGAACATGACATACCCAAGATACCCAGGTGTTGATCTTCTATAGACCTCATTGATTGGTAAGTCAAAGCAGCCATATCCACAGTCTTTGTTCATAATCGTCTCAAGATTGAGAACACGTACCTTATACAAGTTATGAGTTCCTAACGACTATTGACAGTCTTGAGTGTCAATAGGAAAGCTCAAGTCTGTCAATGCACTATAAACACTAGCATATTAACTAAGAGTTACACTCTAGTGATTAAGATTAATCACTTCATCCAATGGTAGTTAATCATGCTATAGTATAAACCTGATGAGATATCCAGTCTCATCATCCACTGTGACAAGCTCTAAGTATCAAAGAATAATAATTCGTATCTCACTTGTATGTATCTCGTACACACACGAATTACTTACTATGATACTTAAGGATTAACAATCATCTCATGAAAGAAACATACACAATGAAATGTAAAGCTGATATCTATATATTAAAATGTCAATGTCTCATACATAAAGTAATGGTTTGAGGGCACAAACCCAATAGTAACAAATATATAATACCACTATATAATACGATCACATCAAGCAATACGAATACCTCACATAAATAATAATATTAACCACAGAGGTTAGTCTACCTACCAGGTATTCTTAAATGTATCTATGCTCAAGACAAAGGCCACGAAACTACAGGTTCTAAGCGTGACATCAAATATTAAACATTCTAATTCTATTCTCATGTTCCAAACTACGAATACAGCTGAACTAACATGTGACTCAAGGTAACAAGATAATCGTATCCTTAACCTCTTTCTACTCCTAGGTTATACTGATTGTTCTGAGATCGCTCAGGAATTCGTTAGTGTCTAAACTTCAACGACTCTACACTTATGATCTCTGTACCCACAACTAACTCTCAATGCCTTGTTCTCCGTGAACTCAGCTATCAACATTCTTATTGGTTCCAACAATTACTACCGTCCAAAGACTCATCCAAAGACGGATTCATCTAACTTCTCGTCTATGTGACAAGACAACAGCTCCATCTCATCTCAGCTAATCCTCATGCTATCGACATTAACTTAGAACTCGGGTTTTAACCACAAAAGACAAGCGGTTCACAACTAAAACCTAGGCTTTGATACCAAAACACCTATCATGCCCCAGAGAATCAAAAATAGAGAAAACAAGTTCCTTTTTGGTCCCGTAGGTTCGTGACTGGTGAATAACCGCATTGTCATATACTCAAACCAACAAACACAATGATAAGGAGGATGCTATTCATAGAACATATCTTATTAACATAATCAGAGACTACAGTGGAAATGTAAAAGGTTTGGAAGCAACATATGTCCAAGTACTAATTGTAAAGTCAACTAAATCTATTACAACGACTGGCTTAGAGTTTGAGGCCTACAATAAATATTAACGAAGTACAACAGATATATAAACTAATTATTATAAAGCAGCACGTCTCGTCTACAAGCCTTCAGTTCTAAGTCCGGTGGAACATCAATCTTCTGTCCTCAAGACCTGCAAAGCTCTAGACATAGGAATGCCCAAGGCATAGACATCATCGGCTTTGAATATAAAGCTGAGTGAGTACATCAAACACAATCCTCACCCATTACAGTTCATCATCTTAAAAAGTGGTTAATCTCTTAATAATGACGTCTCTCACAGGCATAGCAATGGTCTCATTAAACTACATATTAAATCAATGATAATAGGAAGCATGCTAAGTAATGACAAAGATAAAGATCATGTTATAACATTTTATCATGCTACTCAATGTCCATCATTACCAAATCCATGCATGTAACCCATGCAACCAGCACATGCATCTACCTTCATGTCGGGATGTTGAATCCCTGACTGAACAATCATCTTACCAACCATTCTTATATTCATATACATTTCTGTATCCATTCATCCATACAACAATACCAATCTGTATCCATATGTCGATACAATAATCTAATTTTGATATCCATACGTCGATACCATAATACCAATTGGAATCACCCGACTAGGCAGTAGGTCACACGATCCATTGATAGAGTTACTGGTTATTTACACGGTACCTCCTATCTATAAACGATGGAAGCGGCACATCAGACATCTTCTACGATGTGTATACCCTTACTAGTCATCTACACGGTGAGTATACACTAGGGCACTAGCCGAACATAATCATCAATGGTACACTGGACGTCTTCAATAGTGTATACGCATTACTGGATGTCTTCAAAAGTGAGAGGTGCAATAGGAACTCTAACTATCCCACGTCCACCCGACTCATCAGTCGTTGATCCCACGGATCTAAAGTACACATATCTCATATTCCACATTGAGACAGTTCCTGATTCTCATCATATTCTTATCTCTTCATAACATTATCCCATGCATGCTAGCCACATGTTGTGCAATGCTCATGCTCTAGATATAGGATTTACCACATGCTCTGCATTCAACATAACTACTCATTACTGATTATTACCATGTAGTTGTGTTCCATTCTACTATTCAATTTAACAATATCAACAAATAGAATCATGGTACAACATTTAACCAACTAAACAGTTAATATTTTAATCAATAGGAACTAATCATGTTCTGTGAGGTTCTATCGTTTGAGGAAAAGTAGTCTCGATCGATCGAAGTCCCCTATATCAATTGAGGAAATAGCAAGTTCGATCAATCGAGAATAGTTCGATCGATTGAGATTCATCTTCCACCCAGAAACTGGGTAGAGACGAGCAGAGGTTCTAGAGTCACTATATACACATTCTAAATTATATATAAATCATCCTAGAATTATCCCTTGAGTGAATTAATGAACTCATCTCACTCTGCTAGTCTAGTGACAGCGTTCCCAAGATTGACGGCAATGGTGACTATGGTGGCGGCGAGCTTTCTCTCTCCTCTATGTCTTCTCTCTCTCTCTCTCTCTCTCTCTCTCTCTCTCTCTCTCTCTCTTCTTTTCCCTCTTTGTTCTTCTTCTTCTGCTCCTCTTTTTGTTCTCCTTTTCTCTCAGCTCCACCTGAGAAGGTGTACATATATACTAATGGAAAAATAGGTTTAAATAATTTATAAACGCGCAACGGAAAAGTCAAGTTATGAAACTTTATTGGCATGCCCGGATCTACTACCCGTCAATTCTATAGATGCGTACTAACTAGTGAAGGGACAAGTATCATCCCTTTGTGTCTTGAACCCAATTCTGAAATCTTCAACTTCCAGCAGCCTCCACTAGATGGTCTTTACTCTTATGACTCCTATCGATGCTCACAGGAAGGACTAGGATTGGTGGGAACCCTAATGGAGAGGATTGGGAAGGTTTAAGGAAACCTAAACAGTTTCTGCATCTTCTACGTATAAAAATGACGATTAAAAACATTCAATACACAGCTGCACTATTTATAGATTCCCAGAACTGACCTAATCTTTAATCGATCGAAGGATCTCGATGGATTAAACATTTGATCGATCAAACCATTCTCGATCGTTCGAACCTGCCATGACTTCAATCGATCGAACTAGCTTCAATTGATCGAACCTGTCTTGACAGGTTACTCAAGTGTCTTTCCATGTATCCTAGCAGAGCCAAGAGTGGGACCACCTAGGCTCTTTATTGTTAGCTCAGATCAGTTGATTAATTCCCATGACCAAACTCTTTGATCAGCAAATTGATCGACTGATCAGTTAATGTTTACTCCACTATAAAATGATAACTGAACTAAAACGCAAAAGAACATATCCGAAGCGACAACTAGACTTGTATGTTGTACTAATGTCCCTCTACCTTCAGCATTCGTAATCATATTCAGGTAGTTGGATAACTGTTACTGTCAACCTGAATCATGATTACTTCTTGTATTCTGTGAGTCACATTCACCTCTCATGATTACCAAACGTGTTGATAACTCTTATCAACAAGACTGCAGTACTCAGTAATTGACTTGGTGACATTCTCAAGGGAATGCTTACTCTGAAACAAAGGGTAGATTCTTTCTTGACAATATATGTTCACAACCCTATGAACATGACATACCCAAGATACTAAGGTGTTGATCTTCTATAGACCTCACTGATTGGTAAGTCAAAGCAGCCATATCCACAGTTTGAGTTCATAATCGTCGCAAGATTGAGAACACGTACCTTATACAAGTTATAAGTTCCTATTGACTGTTTGACAGCATTAAGCGTCAATAGGAAAGCTCAGGTTCGTCAATGCACTATAAGCACTAGCATATTAACTAAGAGTGACACTCTAGTGATTGAGATTAATCACTCCATCCAATGGTAATTAATTATGCTACAGTGTATACCTGATGAGATATCCAGTCTCATCATCAACTGTGACAAGCTTTAAGTATCAAAGTATGGTAATTCATATCTCACTTGTATGTATCTCATACACACACGAATTACCTACTATGATACTTAAGGATTGAAAATCATCTCATGAAATAAACATACATAATGAAATGTAAAACTGATATCCATATATTAAATGCTAATGTCATACATAAAGTAATGGTTTGAGGGCATAAACCCAACAAACTCCCACTTGCACTCACAACCATACAGGACTACATCTGAGACCTAGACTATCTAGATGACGATCAAAGACCTTATGTGGCAAGGCCTTTGTAAACAGATCAGAAAGATTGTCGACGGTGGCAATCTTAGTGACATTCACATCTCCACGTTGAACAATATCTCGGATAAGATGATATTTCCGCTCTACGTGCTTTCCGTTTCTGTGGTTCCTTGGCTCCTTGGACTGAGCCACTGCCGCACTATTATCACAATAAAGCGTAATAGGTGACAGCGATGCTGGTACCACCTCAAGCTCCATAAGGAACTTCTTGAGCTAAACAGCTTCCTTTACGGCTTCACAAGCAGCCACATACTTAGCTTTTGTAGTTGAGTCTACAATGCATTTCTACTTAATGCTCCTCCAACTAACAGCACCACCTCCCAAGGTAAAGAGATGACCGGACATTGACTTCCTAGAATCTTTATCTGACATAAAGTCTGAGTCAGTGTATCCTACTGGAATTAACTGACTACCACCGTACATAAGCATGTAATCTTTAGTCCTTCTTAAGTACTTAAGAATGTGCTTAACGGCTGTCCAGTGCTCTGGACCTGGATTCAATTGATACCTGCTAACCATGCCAACGGCAAAATAGACATTTGGTCTAGTGCATAACATCGCATGTATGAGACTTCCCACCGCTGAGGCGTACGGAATTCCTAACATGCGATTCCTCTCCTCCTGTGTCTTAGGACACTGTTCCTTAGAAAACCCTAAACCATGCCTGAAAGGTAACAAACCTTTCTTTGAATTATCCATTAAAAACCTAGTCAGCACCTTATCGATATAACCAGCTTGAGATAATCCTATTATCTTTCGCTTGTGATCCCGAAAGAGCTTTATCCGGAGAATCTAGCTCGCCACTCCTAGATCTTTCATATCGAATGTACTAGCTAGCCAAACCATGACCGTTTACAATGCCGCTACATCATTCCCAATGAGTAGAATGTCGTCAACGTAAAGCACAAGAAAAGCCACCATTTTTCCTTCACACTTCTTGTATACACAAGGTTCATCCAGATTCTATATGAAACCAAACGATTTGATGGCTCGGTCAAATCGGATGTTCCAATGGATGCCTGCTTAAGCCCATAAATGGACTTTTGCAACTTGCATACCAAGTTACCTTTCTGACTAGCTATGAACCCTTCTGGTTGCTATATATAGATGTCCTCCTCAAGATTGCCATTTAAGAATGCAATCTTGACGTCCATCTGCCAGATCTCATAATCTAGGTATGCAGTAATGGATAAGAGTATTCTGATGGACTTGAGCATGTCTACCGGCGAGAAGGTTTCCTCATAGTCAATGCCCTCCCTCTGAGTATAACCTTTCGCTACAAGCCTAGCCTTAAAGGTCTCAACCTTTCCATCAGATCCTCTTTTCCTCTTGTAGACCCACTTGCAACCAATGGGTTTAATATTGGCTGGAAGTTCTACAAGATCCCAGACCTGATTAGAATGCATAGATTCCAATTCAGCCTTCATAGCTCTAACCCAATGAACTGAATCAACATCAGCCATTGCCTCTTCGTATGTGGCAGGATCAGAACCCTTCTGGTTGCTGCATATAGATGTCCTCCTCAAGATTGCCATTCAAGAATGTAGTCTTGAGGTCCATCTGCTAGATCACATATTCTAGGTATGCAGCAATGGATAAGAGTATTCTGATGGACTTGAGCATGGCTACCGGCGAGAAGGTTTCCTCATAGTCAATGCCCTCCCTCTGAGTATAACCTTTCACTACAAGCCTAGCCTTAAAGGTCTCAACCTTTCCATCAGATCCTCTTTTCCTCTTATAGACCCACTTGCAACCAATGGGTTTAATATTGGCTGAAAGTTTTACAAGATCCCAGACCTGATTAGAATGCATAGATTCCAATTCGGCCTTCATAGCTTTACCCCAATGAACTGAATCAACATCAGTCATTGGCAGGATCAGATTCAGATTCTATGGAGACAGCTTCAAAAACTTCTCCTAAGAACATGTATCTATCAGGCTGATTGATAATCCTCCCACTATGACGAGGTACTGGTACGGAAATGTGTGAATAAGTGGTGTTTTCTTAATTTACATCGCTATTAACTGCGGGTTGGACTGAGGGCTCTCCTTCTATCTCTCTAAGATCTATTCATCCCTTAGGTTTATGGTTCATGATATAATCATCTTCCAAGAAAATAGCATTTGTACTAACAAACACTTTATGTTCTCTTGTATCATAAAAATACCATCCATAAGTACCCTTTGGATACCCCACGAAGTAACATACTTCTGATCTAGAATCCAAGTTGCTCATCTTTCCTTTCAGCACATGTGCCGGACACCCCCATATCCGGAGATGTTGCAAAGAAGGCTTGCGCCCAATCCACATCTCTTGTGGTGT
Source organism: Hydrangea macrophylla (assembly GCA_033977485.1). Lineage (NCBI taxonomy): Eukaryota > Viridiplantae > Streptophyta > Magnoliopsida > Cornales > Hydrangeaceae > Hydrangea > Hydrangea macrophylla. The sequence goes on along the minus strand of CM066990.1, from coordinate 550,382 downwards.
CCTGGGAACAAATTTGCTTGGTACTAGATTTAGTATGTATGCAGCGGTTTCCAAAGCATAATCCCAAAGGACTAATGGCAAGTCAGAATAACTCATCATCGACCTAGTCATGTCTAAAAGAGTCCGATTCCTTCTCTCCGCTACACCATTCTGCTGGGGCGTACCAGGTGCAATCAACTGTGACAGAATCCCATTCTGTACGAGGTGATCAATAAACTCATTAGAGAGGTACTCGCCACCTTGATCAAATTGAATGGCCTTGATATGTGTGCCCAATTGCTTCTACACTGACACGAGAATTTTTCTGTGTGCGCTTGTGTGCTATACCCAAGTGTAAGTAATCGTGCAAGTAATATAGTATTGGAAGTCCAGGTCGACCCCATAGCGAAGGTTTTGGAAATTAACTACCTAGCTTAAACTCTAAAAAGAAAAGGAAAATTTAATGCTTAAGGAAACTGTAGAACACAAAGTTCTACGATTAACAACTATTAAAATTGAAAACAACTAAATTACTTTAAACTAATAACTAATTAATTAACTAGGGCAATATTTTAAAACTGGTTTTCTTAATAAACGAGAAGTGTTAGGATCACGCGAATCCACAGTGATCTAGCCATTTACCATGCAATTATGTTAAAGCTCATTGAAGTACATCTTCTACAATATAATGTATTTTTCTAAAGATAGAGAATCCATAGCCCTTTCATGACCGGGACTATATCATCCAAATTAAGTTCAAAATACATGAAAGCGGTTTAAATTAATAGTTAAGACTCGCACCCACAATGGTGTTAGCATTGAGAGTGGTTTGCAAAAGATATTGAAGAAAAATGCTTTAAGGCTTTAAGTTTAGAGACTGTTTCGATAAACTGAGCATTTGGGGACAGTTTGATAACAAATCTACAAAACAAAAAGTCTAGGAATACTGTATTGAATGTTCTCAAGAATCAGATGTTTCGATCGATCAACGCGCTCTCGATCGATCGAACATCTTCATCTCTCGATCAATCGAAATACCTTCGATCGATCGACTGTGTCTCTGCTCCGATCGATCGAAATAACTTCGATCGATCGAACACAGGAATTATTCTGCTGCATGGCAGAGGCTTGAAATCACAGTTTCATCACGATTTCCCAACTTGGGGACTACTCAGACATGGTCTGCAGTAGGGGTGGCAATTTTCGACATGACACGGCAACCCGACACGACCCGACACAAAAATAAACGGGTTTGGGTGACCCGTATAAGGGCACGGGTCATAAACAAGTCGACCCGTTTGGTACGATTAATAAACGGGTTGAAGCGGGTCAATCCGTTTGACCCGATGAAGTATTTAAGTGCAGTTGGGGCATTTTTTTTTAGTTTTAAAAATAATTTTTAATAATCTGGAAGTCTAAAATAAAAGTAATATAAAACAATTAAAAAAAAAAATTTAAATTATTATTTTTTTTTAGAGAAAAAAATATTTAAAATATATATAGATATATATAAACTAAAATTGTTTTTTTTTTTTTGCTCAGAAAAAAAAGTAGTTACCAACTTACCAAACAAGTAAATTTATATATAATAATTAATAACTAATGTAATAAAAAAATAATAATTAATAACTAATAAGGGACGAAGGAAGCTGGAGCCTGGAAGCATTCATGTATCAAGCATTGCAAAAAAAATAAAAATAAAAAATAATTTAAAAATAAAAAAGAAAGAAAAAAAAGGGAGGAAGCCCGCTAGGATTCCTGGATTGGGAGGGAGACAAATTAGTCAATTAGATAAATACAACTGTTAATCTTGATTCTTGATGGATGGCAAGTGAAGAAATTTTTTTATACTGTTAGTAAAAACAATATTTCTTCTTATTCAGTTTGTGTGGATGTGCTTGGGTGTTAAGTTTATAATAGTTAGATATTGCTATATTTGTAGTATTGTGGTATTTAAGATGTACGTGTTAATAATTGATACATTTGATGGAAGACTTGTTTGTGTTCTTAGTAGGGCTGTAAGCTTATTTCGATTAGCCGAACAAAGCTAACCGATTGGGTTTCTTAAATTACTTACAACTAAAAAATTGATCTGATCGCCAAAATTGGCAAAAAAGATCCAACCGACCACTTCGGTTGGTTTTCAAAACTTGAAAAAAAAAATCGAAAATAAAAAAATAAAAATTCGATCCGATCCGATCCGATCCGAACCGAGCTGAACCGAACTAATGCACCCTACACGGGTTAAACGAGTGACCCGTATATGACCCGGCACGATTATAACCCGACCCGATTATGACACGTTAAGAATGACACGATTATAACGCGACACGACAATGACCCGACACGATAATGACCCGACACGATTATGACCCGACACGACCCGATTGCCACCCCTAGTCTGGAGTGTCTTAAACTCATTTTTAACATAAAAATCCATTAGAGATGCGTTTGGTTGTGATTTTAACACAAAAACTATGAAAACTATAAGTGTAACACTATTTAGCATGCAGGATTATAATTAACTTTACTAGTACTACTAGGAACAATAAACAGATTATAAATAAACTGAAATAGCAGAACCTGAGACGATGTATTACAACTGATATATAAAATAACTCTTTAATTCTCTCTATAAAATGATAAAAACTAAAAGTGCACGTTCTTTTTGACGTGAATACAACTGATATATATAGAAAAACCTAAAGCTAGGGTTACAAAAAATGTCCCCGCTGCGTGCGAGTATGTTTTGATAAAAGCCATGTTCAATCGATCGAACATCTCTCGATCGATTGAACTTCTGGGATCTTCGAGCGCTTGAACTTCTTTCGATCTATCGAAACCTCGATCGCTCGAAACTCTTTTTTCATTTTTGACTTGTCTTCATTAAACCCAATCACTTCCTTTTATTTTGCTTATTTAATTCTTCACACAGCAACAGTAATCTGCACACATACCCACTAAAACAATACCACTTATCATAGATTAATCATATTGTGTTAAAACTGGCATTGTAATTCAAATTGCAGATAAACAGGGAAATTGTAAACTAATTTAGTGTATTTTCTTCTTTTAGCGCAGTTGTATTTTACAAATACCCCCGCTTGTCATAACCCCCAACTAGCGATTTGCTAGTCCCTAGCAATAAAGCAAAAATAAAACAAGCTATACTAGTACTACAATGATTAAAATAAAACAAATTAAAACTAAAGCAAACTAATCTAAATAAAGAGAAACTACCTAACTCACTTTCGCAGGAATCGCGGTTGCATTTAGCAAATGCAACACGCCGTTAAACCCCTAGGTTTCCCCTAGTGTACGAGTGTTGTCTCTTGAGGGTTTGCAGTGAATACACCCACAAAATTCTCTGATTTTAAGATCAAAAAGATATAGAATACTTATAACCACTCTCTTCTATTCAACTCTTAATTTAGCTCTACAAAACATATCATCCTCATTCAAACCATGAAAGAAATACACATGTTCCTCATGCCACCAAGAAAGAATAACATATGCATCACATCCATGTATCCGTGCGGGTGTGAAATTAACAGCTATACATCAAACTTTATTTAGAGTTGTTTAGACTTTCATACTCTCAGAACTTGTAGTTTCAACTCAATTCTCATATGGGTTTACACTCAAAAATGAACATCTCTCATAAACTTGGTTAATAATGATCGCTCATGGTGTGAAAGTTTTGATATGAGTAATGTTTTAGTTACTAATACTTTCACGCCTGACTCAAAAAAGGACGAACATTTAGAGTGTATAGTCTCATGAAAGGAATACTACTAACTAGAGGAGCGAAATACCGTGGATAACTCAATTTTACACATTCGTGTTTTAAACTAAGGTGTTAAGAATCATTAAGGCTTTGACTTTTCAAGTTTTATATGTTAAGGAAGAAATGAGAAGGGTAAGAAATTGCACATCTTTAGCATTTGATTGAGTGTAGTTATTTCTTCTTTACTTCATTCCAACCATCCTCTATTTTCATAGGTGTTTTTTTTTTTAGCAGAACCTGAACGCCTTCTTCTTTCACCTTTTTTTTTAACTGAAATGCAGCCCCTCCCACAACTACTCCCTCCTCATAACATACTTCAACAATTCAATCACATTGGATGCGCAATGGGGTGTATTGAGGTCAAAGTATAAGATTAGGGATTTAGGATTTCATAATAGGTTTGGCAGTATTTACTAGGTGTGGGGTTGAGAACAATGCATATTCCGGGATGTTGATATAGGTGTATGGAAAGGTAAGGAGCAAATACGATAGCTTAAATCATTTTTTTAACTTCTTAGTTTTAGCACTTCCGTGTTCATTGAGTTTTTTTGGTAAATCCTGAACGTTCTCCTCTACTGAGCAGCCAAAATAAAGAATTAGAGACTATTCGACGAATTTAATATGTATTTTCAAGAAAATGATTCGAATTTAATGTGATAACTCCCTCAGAACTGAAGATTGGATTCAAAAGCTCACTAAGGGTGACTAGTTTCCACTACTTATTCTTAGAGTACAAAAGTCATCTTAACTCTTATTTAGGTTTTCTGCATAGCTATTATCATGTGCATAAGGAATTTGGATACAAGAATGGTTAACACATGCAATCGTCCTAGCAAATTAGAAAAACGCTTGAATTAAATTCATAAAAAATGAGAATAAAATGGTTGTGTCATTGCTTGATAACAGCTAAATAGGAGTGAGTATTGCAAGTCGTTCTACCAATAAAGTTTATAATTAAAAATTCCAATTTTATTTTAATTTAAAAAAAAAATTCAAAGTTTTCCAAATTCAACTGAGATTGCATGACATGTACAATAAATGTATTCAGATTGCTAAGTATAGACATGTGCAGGTGACTATCTTTCTACATCCCACCCCCAACTGAAAATTACAATGTCCTCAGAAGATAATTTTCAAATATAGATAGAGAGATATCACCTGTCAAAGCATAGTAATAACCGCAAGCGTAACAATCTGTATAAAAATCATACAAACTCCAAACAGGCAGGATCAAATAGAGTATAAAAGATAAAGCCTAGGATCCATACATAAATAGAACTAATCACTGTATAATAATACAATGGAATAACAAAACAGTGATTACAAAATCCATAAAACAAAAATAACCAACATGTCCAACTAACCAAACCACCAGAAAAATAAGAGAGAGAAGAGAATACAATCATATCCCACCAAAACAAACCAACAACCACAAACAATGATCTATCAGAATCTATACATCATCGGCGACGTCTGATAAGATCTCAATAACCAAATCCGTAGCATCCCCATCTCCACCCTCAGCAATAGTCATAGCCATCGCCGGGTCACTCGCAGTCGGAGCAGCTGATGTAGATAATAATGGATCTGTCACGACTGGAGGTGGTGGAAGTGGTGTCTCAGAAGCAGGCGGTGTCGCCGATATGGATGGAGCAGAAGGATCAGTAGATGGTACAGAAGGAGTAAGAACAGGAACAGATGGGGCTGCCGATGTAGATAGAACAGAACGATCAACCTGAGGAGCTGCGGATGAAGGACCAGTAGTGGGTGGTGTAGGTGTATGCAAAGACTGGTCAACTCCTATCTGAATAAGTATAGCCTCAAGAAGAGTCGTCATGCGATCCATCTTGCCCTGGAGTCTAATCCGGGCCTCTCTCTCCTCCAATAACAACTCGTGAACAGTAGGGAGAGGCACAGATGAAGAAGACTCTCCCTGGGTGGGAGCCTGAGACCGTTGTCTCAGCTCAAACTGTGCAACCTCAACATGAGGATCAACCTTCTTGTCAGAATCAAGCTCCTCAGCCTCTGTGGGCATCCCAGAAGCTGCACCCTCCATATCAGTGCCTCTTTCCCTCTTCCTCTTTGCTCCAATCTTTGCATTACCCTTTTCTTTTCTCTTCTTCTGAGCATCAGAACGGCGGGATGCCATCTCGCCAAATCGACTAGAGGCCTAAATGATTGAATTTGTGGCCAATGGAACTAGTCCAGCCTGCTCAATGATCCGATGTATAGGCCAAGCACCCTTTAGATGGTGCTTGGCAGCGATGTACCACGTAGGCTAGACCAAGAAGTCAATATATAGGCGAGACAGACAGACTCGCTGTCCTGTCCCAATAGCATACAGGGCACGGGCATACCACGCGGCGAACTTCTCGTGATAAGATGTCATAAAAATGTAGTTCACCAGCGTCAGATGGAGGAGGTGATAGTTCTCTGTGAGAAGCTTATCCTCGATGAGATAAATGTCATTCTAGAGCTGAACGGTGCCGCTTGTAAGCTCACGGATAATGGTGGTAGGAGGCATCTCTTGGGCTCCTGGTAAGCGAGGATAGAAACAATCTGGTACCTCAGGTACCCCTAGATCAGCTGAAATGGTGGCAGGGCTGAATATGATCTCGCGCCCGCAGAAGAATGATCTGTATATGAATGGGGCTACGGGATCCTTGATCATTGAGGAGCAGGCCTCTCGAACCCAGTGGATGTTGATCCTCTTTGTCTGGATCAACATATCATACCATAATGGCTGGTCTCTGATCCATCCTAAAAACCATGGGGTTGAGAGCCATACGGACTCTAATGGTCGCTCCAACATAACCTTCCTAGAGTGGAAGTATCTCGTAAACCACACCCTCTCCACCTCATTTCTAAGCCTGTGATCTGGTATGGGGTCGGGTATAGTGAGGTCAAGTGGCTTAGACTTGTGGTACCCGGTGATAGGATTCATCGTGAAAGCCCTGAAATGGGAGAACAGATAGTAAATACACGAAAACAGGGAAAAATAGAAAAGATATTGAAACTGCTGCCCTTCGATTGATCGAAGTATGTTCGATCGATTGAAAAAGTCCTATGTTCGATCGCTTGAGCCGCGTTTGATCGATCGAAAAGATGTTGGGTTCGATCGCTTGAACTCAGTTCGATCGCTCGAACTCAGTTCGATCGATTGAAATGTGGCTGAGCTCGATCGCTCGAACCAAGTTCGATCGATCGAACACAGCGAAGCAGCAGCGACAACGATAGAGAACGGGAATAGCCCACAAACATAAAAAATTAAGAAAAACATCAAATAAAGGTTTTTAAACCAATGGGGGGCACCCCCAATACAATTCTAACGAATGGAAAGACACGAGGGGGTGTATCGAGACCACACCTCGAGATACACGCGACGGGGGAGATGAGGAGGTTGATGATGATGATCCGAGAGGTCGGGCTCTCCTCAGGTGATGTGGTTGTGCATCGGGGTCCAAAATTTGCGAGATCCTCCTCTATCTTCTATCGCTTGAGCGTGAGGGAGAGAATGAGAGACTGAAAAAGTGTATAGAAGATGCCTCGTTTAAATACAAGTCTCGATCGATCGAGAAAGTTTGATCAATCAAACTTTTGATAGATTGAGGCCTGTTGAAGCGCTCGAGGTACTGAGAACTTCGATCGATCGAGATGAGTTCGATCGTTCGAACTTAGAAATTTTACAATATTATTGAATTAAAGGATTATACACCCCCAACTAACCCACATTGGTCTGGACATACAAAAAAATGATAAAACAGTTCAAAGACAGGTCATGTAGGCCAACAATCATCTTGATAAATAGAAAATCGCAATTTTTTTATAAATAAAACATTGTAGTAGCATCTATTTGCAACATTATTGCCCCCAACATGGTATTTAAAACCTTATGGATAAAGAAAAACTAAAAGAAACTGAAACTAATAAAACTTTGTCTAGGAATACACTTCAATTGATGAAAGAAAGATGAAATGATCAAATACAATTGAAGTGTAGCACTACTCTTCAAGCATGAAAATATCTTCGTCCACAACATCTTTTTCCGCTAAAGCTTCGAATGTGGGGTCCAAACACGGGGATTCCCTTTTCCAGAATAGCTGGAAAGCAGCTAGGGCATCATCAAGCAAGTCTGAACTATCCAAGGAATTGATCGCACACGCAGGAGGTGATCCGGATGGAGACAGTGATAATGGAGTGTAAGTTCGCAACAGACTTTCCTCTTGCGGTAGTGTACCCGGGACCTTATGTACGGTCCCAATCCATGGAACAACTGATGTGGAAGGAACAGTGGCAGTAACATTTGATTCATAGTGACAATCCTGACAAAGGAAACCACAAGAGAACAACAGGAAAGAAAGAAATTAAATAAAACAAACGAAAGAACTACAGGAATAAACAAAACAGAAAATATGACTAAGAAATAACCTCACTATTGGCATGATATCACCATGTGCACTAGCAGGTAGAGGGCATTGAAGCTGGAACAACAAATGACTCAAGTGCACATAAATGTAGGGAACCACTTCGATGACAAGGAAGTCATCAACATAAATGAATACAGCGTTATGGCGTTCTGGCACCACATCCTGTAAATCTTCTTCTCCCCACGGTTCCCACATTGAATCGTTCTCCCACTATTCTATTAGAGCATCATCGACTTCCCAAATAATATACCCCTCTGGTTCTCCCTCCTTTTCAGGGAATTCCATGTGCTCAAAAGGATTAATCTGGAGGAGAGCAGGGTTGTATGGGATGTATCCTTGGGTCAAATCAATGACATCTTCTGCCCCTGGGCCTTGATAAGGAGTAAAACAGAATGCTATTTCATCGACAGTCCAAGGGGGGTTATGATATTCTGAATCTGCCCATGACCCAATTGAGTGAACATCATCATCTCTCATATTGAACAGCCTACATGAGATAGATAGAATGGAATAGAAGATTAAAATCGAGGTCACACTCTAAAAATAGATAGACAATAGAAAAAATAAAACAAAACAAAATACAGTGAAGGAAAGAATACAACAACATGGTGAAGATGCACTTGAGCGTTTCAAGTTGAGGAATAATCGGGCTCATCCAGTTAGATGTGCTCGATCTCTGGTTGGAAATTCTCTAAGAACGGTTTTAACCTCTGGCCATTGACCTTGAAACTTTCGTCATTCTTAGGATTGAATAACTCGACAGCCCCGTGTGGAAGGACAGATTTGACTATAAAGGGTCCTGTCCACCTAGATCAGAGTTTTCCTGGGAATAGGTGAAGGCGAGAATCATAGAACAAAACTTTTTGCCCCGACTCGAATGATTTTCTAAAAATCATCCTATTGTGGCATGCCTTCAACCTTTCCTTATATAATCTAGCATTGTCATAGGCATCTCGACGTATTTCTTCTAGTTCAGCCAACTAGAGTTTTCGAAGATGACCTCCCTCTTTAATGTCGAAGTTCAATGAGCGAGTCGCCCAGTATGCTTTATGCTCGATTTCGACAGACAGGTGACATGCTTTTCCGTATACTAGCCTGAATGGGGACATTCCTAGATTTATCTTGTTGGCAGTACGGTATGCCCAGTCCTTTCTGTTGAAACTAACTATTTTTTCAAGAATGTGCTTGATTTCTCAGTTAGCCAACTCTGCTTGCCAGTTCGTTTGCGGGTGGTAGGCTAGAGCAATCTTGTGGTTGACCCCATATTTCTTGAGCAGTGACTCTAAAGGCCTATTGCAAAAGTGTTTTCCTTGGTCACTTATTAGAGCTTTTGGGGTTCCAAAACGCGACAGAATGTGATCCTTAAGAAAGGACATTACTATTTTGTGATCATTGCGTCTTGTCGGTATTGCTTCTACCCATTTTGATATATATTCCACAGCTAGGAGTATATATTCATAGTTGTTAGATTTCGGAAAAGGGCCCATAAAGTCTATGCCCCAATAATCGAATATTTCAATCGTGATAATTGGAGTTAAGGGCATGGAGTTCCTTTTTGAAATTGTACCAAGCTTTTGACAGCATTGGCACGTTTTGCAAAAAGCATAAGCATCTTTAAATACAGTGGGCTAGTAGAAACCATTGTGTAGAACTTTTTGTGTGGTCTTTTTTGAAGAAAAATGGCCTCTGCAAGCCTCAGAGTGGCAGGATGCTAAAATGACAGTTATATCCTCATTCGGGACACAACGCCTGATGACTTGATTAGCACAATACTTGAATAAGTAAGGGACATCGAAAAAGAAATGATGTGCGAACGAGAGGAATCATTTCTTGTCCTGATTTGACCAATGACTAGGGGTCTCTCCCATAACTAGATAGTTCACTATATCCGCATACTAAGGCAAACTGGAAATAGCCATCAATCGCTCATATGGGAATTCATCCTTATCGGTATGGGTTCAGTGTTATCAACAAATGTTAACCGAGATAAATGGTCAGCGACCAAATTCTCTACTCCTTTTTTGTCTTTAATTGTGATATCGAATTCTTAGAGTAGAAGTATCCAATGGATAAGCCTTTGCTTCGCATCCTTCTTAGATAACAGGTACTTCAGGGCTGAGTGGTCTGTAAAACAGAAAATTGGGGAACCTATTAGATATGACCTGAACTTATCTAGAGCGAAGACTATTGCCAGTAGTTCTTTTTCGATAGTCATATAATTCATTTGAGCTTCGTTAAGTGTTCGACTAGCATAGTAGATTACGTAAGGCTTATTATCCTTCCTCTGTCCTAGAACTGCGCCAATGGCATAGTCGCTAGCATCGCACATTAACTCAAAAGGCAAACTCCAGTCGGGTGCCTGTATTATCGGTGCGGAGGTAAGGTGTTCTTTTAGTGCGTCAAAAGATGTTTGACAGTTTTTCGACCATTAGAATGGCATGTCTTTAGCCAACAGTTGACACAGTGGATGGGAGATTGCACTAAAATTTTTGATAAAGTGACGATAGAATCCCGCATGTCCCAGAAAAGATCGGATGTCTCGGACTGTACGAGGGACAGGTAAGTTTGAAATTATATCGATTTTTGCTTTATCGATTGGATACCCTTATCAGAAATAATGTGGCCGAGGACAATTCCCTTGGTCACCATGAAGTGACACTTTTCCCAGTTTAGTTCTAGGTGTTTGTCCTCGCATCGTGCTAGCACACGTTCTAGATTATCTAAGCAATTTTTGAAGCTATGGCCGAACACTGAAAAGTTATCCATAAAGACCTCAAGTATTTGTTCGACCATATCGCTAAAGATACTTAACATGCACCGCTGAAACGTAGCAGGTGCATTGTATAACCCAAAAGGCATACATCTGTAGGCGAAAGTACCGAACGGACACGTGAAAGTTGTTTTCTCCTGATCTTCAGGAGCAATTTCTATCTGGTTATAACTGCTGTATCCGTCCAAAAATCAATAGTACTTATGACCCACCACTCGTTCTAGCATTTGATCCATGAATGGTACTAGAAAGTGGTCCTTTCCGGTCACGGTATTCAGTTTCCAATAATCAATACACATTCGCCATCCGGTGGGGACGCGTGTTGGTACTAATTCGCCATCTTTATTAGGAATAACCCTTATGCTTGCTTTTTTGGGCACCACTTGGGTTGGACTTGCCCAGGGGCTGTCTGAAATAGGATATATAATCCCAACATCAAGTAGTTTTAATACTTGCTTTTTAACTACTTCTTGCATGTTAGGATTCAGACGCCTTTGCATTTGTCGCGAAGGTTTAGCGTCTTCTTCCAAATATATCTTATGAGTGCAAATGGACGGACTTATGCCTTTGAGATCAGTAATGGTCCATCCTAATGCTCCCTTATGTTGTTTTAGCATTTGGATTAATTTTCCCTCTTATTCTAGACTGAGAGTGGACGAAATTATGACAGGATAAGTTTTCTCAGTTCCCAGGAAAGCATATTTGAGCTCTTCAGGAAGCTCCTTCAATTCTAGATCGGGAAATTGAAAATTGGAGGGCATAACTAACTTTGTTTTCGGAGGTAGGGGTTCATATGGTGTTACCCACATGCATTCAGCTCTATCCTCCTCTCGCGTATCCATCATGAGGCAAGTGTGATTTAAAGCAGGATCCAATGGTGTGGAATCTTTAGGTTGATAGATGATGTCGAATTGAGACACAACTACCTCTAAAGGATCTTTATAATCAACGAGATCTACCTCATCTTCAATGACCGTGTCAAGATAGTTGACCTCCTCTTCGTCATCGTATTCTTCGGGTCGAGGATTTGAGAAAATTTTGACATTCAAAGTCATATTCCCGAATACGATGGTCATAATGCCACTTCTTATATTAATTGTGGCATCTATGGTATTGAGGAATGGACGTCCGAAAATCACTGAGATTTGTGAGCATGGATTGGACACAGGTTCGGTGTCCAAAATTACAAAATCAACCGGGAATACAAAAGAGTCTATTTGCATAAGAACATCCTCCAGTATTCCTCTAGGGTATTTGACTGACCTATCTGCTAGCTGCAATGCAACCCGGGTAGGTTTGAGTTCACCCAACCCTAGTTGTTAATAAACTAAGTATGGCAGCAGGTTAACACTTGCTCCGAGATCAAGGAGGGCGTTATCTATTCTTTGATTTCCAATTAGGCACGAAACAGTTGGGGTACCGGGGTCTTTGAGTTTTGGAGGCAATTCGTTTTGGATGATTGCGCTTGCTTGGCAAGCCACATAAGCGTGTTTCTTCACACTTTGCCTTCTCTTAACCGTGCATAAGTCTTTGAGGTACTTATCATAGGCCGGCACTTGTTTGATTGCATCAAGGAGTGGAAGATTGATTTTGACTTGTATGAACAGTTCCAAGAACTCCTGATTCTTTGCCTCATTTTTGGGGTTCCTAAGCCTCTGCGAATAAGGCGCAGGGAAAGGGCATTTGGGTACTTCGTCATTGACGAGCTCCTTTCCGGAATTTCTCTCAACTTCTTCTACTTGTTTAGGAGCTTTAATATTTATTTCTAATGGTTCATTATTAGTGGATGGCTCCTCTTCCTGAGTAGAAGGTTTGTTTTTATTTACCACTTCATCCTCCTCATACTCTTCGGGAGTAGAGAGAGAGAGAGAGGCAAATTTAGCCCTACAGTCTTGCCGCTTCTCAGAGTAGTCACGGCTTTAGCTTGTTCATGGTTAGTGGGACCATTGTTGTATCCCCTAAGGTTTTGAAGTGGTAGGGCAGGAAATGTTCCACCCAATCCCTCTTATAGTGCATCCATCCTCTCTAATGTCGCAGATATTTTGCTCATCATTTGAATTAATTGTTGCGTTAGATTCACATTAGAGAGAGGATCTTCCTCCTGTGCCTTTTGTGTGGGGGAACGTACATTTTCGACTATTGATTAAAGGGTTGCGCTTGATTATAGTTATTAAGTTTGTTTTGATTGAATGGCTGGGGCTGCCTATAGTATTGCCCTTAATATTGGTTATTGTTATTATAGGGCTGTTGTTGGTATTGATTTTGGGTCCTAGCATTATTTTTCCAATCAAACCCGGGGTGATTCCATCTATTGTTATTATTTTGTGAATTATAGTTATTGTAGGAATTCTCAGCCCCCTATACCCTTGCATGGCATTTATTTCCACAGGAGGTTGTTCTTGAAAATATGGCACATTGGGACAGTATTGATTGGTATGTCCCAACATATTGCATGTGCCGCAGGGTTCTTCAGGTAAAACCTGCCTAGAACCTTCCCCTTTCATCCCTAATTCCTCTACTTTCTTAGCTAATTCCTCGTATTTATTCATTAAGTGATCTTCACTTTTTAGTTGGTATAAACTCTTCTCCTCTACACAGGATATCTGTGAGTGTGGAATATCTTCATAATTGGACCATTCATGGGAATGTTCAGCTAGCCACTCAAAGTGAGCTTCAGCTTCTTCAGTATTTTTACGCAGAAATGGTCCTGAACTCATAGTCTCGACCAACTTTTTAGTTTCACCATTTAACCCTTCGTAAAAGTAGCTTATGGTTCGCCATTTCTCATACTCATGATATGGGTATGATAGAAGCAAATCCTTGAAATGCTTCCAAGTTTGGGTGAAGGTTTCATTGCTCTTTTATTTGTAAGAGTTAATTTGTCATTTAAGCTCAGTGGTCATGCGAGGTGGAAAGAATTTCTTTAGAAATGCAATGCTCATCGCATGCCAGGTATAGATTGAATTTGGCTTCAACGTGAGTAGCCACACTTTTGCTTTATCCTTCAAGGTAAAAGGAAATAGCATTAGGCGTGTCACGTCTACAGGACAATTTTGTGAAAATGTTTTACACACATCCTCGAAGTCCTTGACGTACAGATATGCCTTCTCGCTATCCATTCCATGGTAGGAAGGAGTTGAATCATTCCATTGCGAAATTAAAATTCGCCAGCATGAGGTGGAATGCGAATACAAGAAGGTGTTGGAGCATGTTCGGGTGTCATGATATCGCACAAAGGGCGAAGTGAATCGTCGATTGGTACAACCACATTATCACCGTTCTCACTTTGATTATCGGCCATTGAGTCAATAGGTGTAGCTATGGGATTAATAGAATTAGAAGAATTAGCTAAGTAGAATGGATTTCCAAGAATTCCTTCGATGGAATTTTCGGACATGAACGGGAAAAATCCTAAAAGGTTTAAATCTAAAGAAGAAAAAAAAAGGAAAAAGAAATAGATAAAGATAGATTGAGGTAAACTAAGTATTAACTCGTCGCCTTCCCCGGCAACGGCGCCAAAAACTTGACACGAGAATTTTTCTGTGTGCACTTGTGTGCTATACCCAAGTGTAAGTAATCATGCAAGTAATATAGTATTGGAAGTCCAGGTCGATCCCACAGGGAAGGTTTTGGAAATTTACTACCTAGCTTAAACTCTAAAAAGAAAAGGAAAATTTAATGCTTAAGGAAACTGTAGAACACAAAGTTCTACTATTAACAACTATTAAAATTAAAAACAACTAAATTACTTTAAACTAATAACTAACTAATTAACTAGAGCAATATTTTAAAACTGGTTTTCTTAATAAAAGAGAAGTGTTGGGATCACGCGCATCCACAGTGACATAGCCATCTACCATGCAATTACGTTAAAGCTCATTGAAGTATATCTTCTACAATATTCCGTATTTTTCTAAAGATAGAGAATCCATAGCCCTTTCATGACCGGGACTATATCATCCAAATTAAGTTCAAAATACATGAAAGCGGTTTAAATCAATAGTTAAGACTCGCACCCACAATGGTGTTAGCATTGAGAGTGGTTTGCAAAAGATATTGAAGAAAAATGCTTTAAGGCTTTAAGTTTAGAGACTATTTCGACAAACTGAGCATTTGGGGACAGTTTGATAACCAATCAGCAAAACAAAAAGTCTAGGAATACTGTATTGAATGTTCTCAAGAATCAGAGGTTTCGATCGATCGACGCGCTCTCGATCGATCAAACATCTTCATCTTTCGATCGATCGAAATACCTTCGATCGATCGACTGTGTCTCTGCTCCGATCGATCGAAATAACTTCGATCGATCGAACACAGGAATTATTCTGCTGCATGGCAGCGGCTTGAAATCACAGTTTCATTGCAATTTACCAACCTGGGGGCTACTCAGACATGGTCTGGAGTGTCTTAAACTCATTTTTAACATAAAAATCCATCAGAGATGCGTTTGGTTGCGATTTTAACACAAAAACTATGAAAACTATAAGTGTAACACTATTTAGCAAGCAGGATTATAATTAACTTTACCAGTACTACTAGGAACAATAAACAAATTATAAATAAACTGAAATAGCAGGACCTAAGACAATGTATTATGATCAAACTACTTGCAAATCCAAGAACAAGCAATGTGATACCTTGAAACCTATCAAAACAGTATAAACACTCTAATTCTCTCTATAAAATGATAAAAACTAAAAGTGGGCGTTCTTTTTGACGTGAATACAACTGATATATACAAAAAAACCTAAAGCTAGGGTTACAAAAAATGTCGTCGCTGCGTGCACGTAGGTTCTGATAAAAGTCATGTTCGATCGATCGAACATCTCTTGATCAATTGAACTTCTGGGATCTTCGAGCGCTTGAACTTCTTTCGATCGATCGAGACCTCGATCACTCGAGCCTTCTTCGATCGCTCGAAACTCTCTTTTCATTTTTGATTTGTCTTCATTAAACCCAATCACTTCCTTTTATTTTGCTTATTCAATTCTTCACATAGCAATAGTAATCATACCCACTAAAACAGTACCACTTATCATAGATTAATCATATTGTGTAAAAACTGGCATTGTAATTCAAATTGCAGATAAACAGAGAAATTGTAAACTAATTTAGTGTATTTTCTTCTTTTAGCGTGGTTGTATTTTACAAATACCCCCGCTTGTCATCCACTTCAGCCCTAAACTCTTTGAACTTTTTAAAAGCTTCAGACTTATGCTGCATTAGGTACACATATCCATACCTGGAGTGGTCATCAGTCAATGTTATGAAATACTCATAACCACCCCTTGCTCTAATATTTATTGGTCCACACACATCAGTATGAACTAATTCCAACAATGCATTGGTTCTATTTTCCTTTGCAGGAAAGGGCGTTTTGGTCATCTTACCCTCTAAACAAGACTCGCAGACTTCTATTGGTTCGAGAACCAAATCGCCTAAGATCCCTTCTTTGACTAGTCTGCCAATTCTATTTAGATTGATATGGCCAAGCCTCATGTGCCAAAGCCTTGTTGGATTAGTGGAAGGTTCCTTTCATTTAGATGGTACAGTTACCATTGAGTTATTAAGTTCCATACAAGAGTCTTTAAAGATATTGGGAGTAATCACATACAAGCCATTAGTTTTAACACCAGAACATATAAAAGAACTATTTCTTTTAATAACAACTTATGTTCCAAAATGAAAAGATTAACCATTATTCGATAAATTTGAAACTGAAATTAAATTACGTCTCATCAAAGGGACGTAAAGAACATCTGATAAAACTATTGTCTTATTGTCCAAAAACTCTACAGCTACTTGATACACCCAAATCTGGCTCTATCCTGTGACCGAGTGGTTCAAACCAGCAGCGAGTCCATGTCCCGGTCAATTCGTACACGACTCCTCGGACAAGCATCATCCTGAGCGGTCTAGTCTACTCATCATCCCAAGCGGTTCATCCCCGACCTGGCCAACAGGTCGGGAAAATCGCACAGGCACATCCCACCGTGGGAACAGCCCATCCGGGCCCACAGGCATGATCCCGAGCCTCACAGGCATGATCCCGAGCATTACGGGCAGTTTCCTACTCAAGCTAGAAGACTAATGGAAAGTGCAAGCTATTTCCTAATCCAATTAGGAAACCCCCACAATTAATGCCAATCTATATTAATTGGATTATGTTTCCTTATCCATGTACGAGTAGGTCTCTTACATCTATAAAAGAGATCACTCACCCCCCATGGAAGGGGCCAACTCTTTAGTCTACACAGCACCTCTATAAAATTCACCATTGTACGCATACAACTGGCCGGTATTACTGGTAGTGCCGCCCCTCTTTGTTGGCTCACCAGGCCCGCCGGTGATCTACTAGTGAACGTGCTCAGACACACATGTGGACGTAGGTACCTTCATTAACAAGGCTGAACCACATACAAAAAAACCAGTCTCTCTCTCCTTAAACTGCTCTACTTTATTCTTACCAAATTCTGGCATCATCAATTTGGCGCCGTCTGTGGGAAACGACAAGTCTTCTCATCAACAAATCTCTTGAGTGATCGCTATGCCATCGAAGAAGGGTAAGACGGCTGATCAGCAGTCCGACAGGGATGTTCCGCCGGCCCCGGCACCGGCACCTGTTGCAACAGTTATGACATTTGAGCAGATCACCGCGACCCTCACACAACTCTTGGAGGGCCAGCGTCAAATCCAGCAACAGATCGAAGCCCTGCTAGCCCGACAAAGCAATCCTCCAAGGGCCGGGAAACGACCGGGGAACGTTGCGTACGATCGGGAACCGATCTTGACCAGACAACATGCCCAAGTCAACCCGTCCCATGTTGAGGTTGCCAGAGACATCAACAGTGGACGTGCTGCCCGAGAGGAAAGGCAGGAGCATATGGCCCAGGAATCAGTCCAGGTTCCCTCGGTCAAGAGCCGAGTCGTCCCTGGGCACACGGTTACCCAGAGTCATAGCCGAGCCCGATCCCAGAGGATAGCACCTCGACATGAAGAAAAAGCCTCTTCTACCAGCCCGACCAACCCCCTCGGGTACCGGTCGAGAAGGAGTGGAAGCCCGAATCAAGGAGTTGCAGAAGTAGATCGATGGAGTGGCCAAGAAACTTGGTCAAAATCGTGTTCCGAATCAAGCCAATACTGAGACAGAGTCACCGTTTTCCGGCCAGATCACGAGGTTTGCCATCCCGCGCAAATTTAAGCAGCCTCGCCTAGATCCCTATAACGGCTCGGGAAGCCCGGTCGACCACGTCCGGACCTACAAGGCTCAGATGGCCTTAGCCACTAACTCCGATGAACTACACTGCCTAGCCTTCCCCAGCACTTTAAAAGGCCCTGCCGTGCAGTGGTTTTACTCCTTGGAGCCCCGATCGGTGCAGTTTCAAACAACTCAGCAAGCAGTTCATCAACCAGTTCGCCGGCATGCATGAATGGCCAAAGCCAGACATGCAGCTACTGACAATCAAACAATGGAATAATGAGTCCGTCAAGGAGTTCACCGACCGGTTCAACCAACAGAAGCTTCAAATCCGCAATTTGAATGAGACAATCGCCATCATAGCCTTCTGCTCGGGAGTTCAACACACCAAGTGCGCTACGTCGTTCCACAGAGACCTACCGGAAACTTTGATTGAGCTCTCTGAGAGGGTTAGAAAATACATTGACACTGAAGAGTTTCTGAAGACCAAAGACACCGGGCAAGAAAGCAACGAGTCTTCCTGAAATAAGCAAAAGCGAGATCAGCCCGGGAGTTCTGGCAGTACCTTCAGTTCACAGCGGTCTGAGTCCGGCAGCCCAGACCCGACCTCCAGTTCACATTGGTCAGGATCAAGCAGTTCTGACTTTGCCTCCAGCACAGAGAAGTCAGGACCCCGACAATCTTGATCCGACCTCCTGTCTCCATCGGTCTAGATGAGCCCGACTACAGTGGTACGTGCTTGATCACCACATGAGGCTCCACCGATTGTCAAAGAGCTCATACAAAAACCTCGGGCCTAACCCCGAGGCATCCAAAGACCTTGGGGCTAACCCCGAGGCATACAAAGACCTCGGGCCTAACCCCGAGGTATACAAAGACCTCGGGCCTAACCCCGAGGCACGAAAAAGACCTCAAGCTCTGAACTCAGGCACTAAAAAGACCTCGGGCTCCGAACCCAGGCACCAAAGACCTCGGGGTCACGCCCGAGGCACCGGCTTCGCTTAGGTCCAACCGACGATGAGGGCAAACCCCCTAGGTGGCTGACGATGGCAAGATTTAAAAGACCCTGCAACCACTATGTTCCAGGTCGGTTGCCTACAGGTCATAGCCTCTGTAAGACCCTCATCTTAGCGAAAGATTGGGGGGCAAGACGGCGTAGTGAACTAAACAGGCAATTACACCGGGTATCTACAGGCCTCGCGGATAACCAAGTCAAAATCTTAGACAACCCGAGCACCTACAGTACTCAGAGGCATTAACTCCACTTAGGTCCAAACCGATGATAGAGGTGACTAAAATCTCTTAGGTTGGCCGATGATAGAGGAGCAAAAAGACCCTAAAGCGACGCGATTTAGGTCGGCTCTGCCAACATGGTCAAGCTCTTCTCCCAACAGTCTTGACGAAAGCTAACTGGGCGGAAGACAACCATCCTGGGAAGTTAACATAAAAGGACCCTAAAGCAATACGCTTTAGGTCGGCTTCTCCAACATGGACAAATTCTTCCACCCACAACCTTGACGAAGGTTTACGGGCAGAAGATAACCATCCTGGGAGCTAACTCAAGCAGAAAAGACTCCGAAGTAGGCCGAGTCTCAACTCTCGGTCACTTCCCGAGCATTCAAAGACTCTGAGTTAGGCTAGGTCTCAACTCCCGGTTAGTTCCCGAGCACCTAAAGGTCCTGAGCTAGGCTGGGTCTCAACTCTCAGCCAGTTCCTGAGGACTCACCAGGCTCAGAAGCCCCGAGGCAGTTTCTCCAAGCACTCAGACAGTGGAAAGTAACATCAAATTGATTTCCAA
Organism: Hydrangea macrophylla; assembly: GCA_033977485.1. Lineage (NCBI taxonomy): Eukaryota > Viridiplantae > Streptophyta > Magnoliopsida > Cornales > Hydrangeaceae > Hydrangea > Hydrangea macrophylla. Next base: position 530,423 of record CM066990.1, on the reverse strand, counting down.
ATTTGCCGCGATATAGCATCTGGCCAACCTTTGAAATGGGTGGCAGCTGATACACCCAAATCTGGCTCTATCCTGTGACCGAGCGGTTCAAACCAGCAGCGAGTCCATGTCCCGGTCAAATCGTGCACGACTCCTCGGACAAACATCATCCTGAGCGGTTCATCCCCGACCCGGCCAACAGGTCGAGAAAACCGCACAGGCACATCCCACCGTGGGAACAGCCCATCCGGGCCCACAGGCATGATCCCAAGCCTCATAGGCGTGATCCTGAGCATTACAGGCAAATTCCTACTTAAGCTAGAAGACTAATGGAAAGTGCAAGCTATTTCCTAATCCAATTAGGAAACCCCCACAATTAATGCCAATCTATATTAATTGGATTATGTTTCCTTATCCATGTACGAGTAGGTCTCTTACATCTATAAAACAGACCATTCACCCCCATGGAAGGGGCCAACTCTTAGTCTACACAGCACCTCTATAAAATTCACCATTGTACGCATACACCTGGCCGGTATTACTAGTAGTGCCGCCCCTCTTTGTTGGCTCACCAGGCCCGCCGGTGATCTGCTAGTGAACATGCTCAGACACACATGTGGACGTAGGTACCTTCATTAACAGGGCCGAACCACATACAAAAAAACCAGTCTCTCTCTCTCCTTAAACTGCTCTACTTTATTCTTACCAAATTCTGGCATCATCACTACTACTCCTATAGTAACCGCAAAAACGGTTACGCTAGAACCCAAAGTCAGCACGATTTCTCCATCACTGCATTTCATGGTTGATCTGAACCCCTGCAACAAATTACAAATATGGTTAGTCGCACCAGAATCAATGCACCAAGTGTTTGAAGTATCTGTAATAAAACTTACTTCAATCACATGTGACTCAATCATACCTTGAACTCTTGTAGCTAAGAATTATGGATAGTTCCTCTTCCAGTGGCCCTTCTCACCGCATTGGAAACACTTTCCTTTGCCTTGGCCACCCACCTTCCCTTTGCCCTTACCTTTTCCCTTAGATTTTGTAATCTTAGGAACTGGTCCAACACTTGAACCACCAGTGCCAGCTTTCTTCTTCCCTTTCTTTCCTTTTGGCATAGATCGGGAAGAGGAAGCGCTTTTCTCAATGTTCAGAGCGTTGACCCCAGGTTTGATCACCCCTTCCACTGCCAGTAAAGAACTCATTAATTCGCTCATTGAAAAATCCATTTTATTCATATTATAGTTTAGTTTAAATTGAGCGAATGATGGTGACAGCGTGTTGAGGATCATATCAACTTGGGTATGTGCATCGATGTTGGCACCTAGGGTCTCTAGCTCATTCAATTAACCAATCATTTTTAAAATATGTTCTTTGACTAGAGTCCCTTCCGACATCTTAGCACTCATTATCTTCTGTATAGCTACCTGTCTAGCAGGCCTGTCATGCTCCCCAAACATCTTCTTTAGGGATGCGATAATGTCAGTGGCGGAATTGTTTGACTGGAATTGCTGTTGCAACACACCAGCCATTGAGGCCAGAATGTAGCAACGAGCCATTCCATTCGACTTCTTCCATTTATCGAACTCGCGTCTGGCAGCTGCCAAAGCGTTTGGCGCGGGTTCTTCGGGACATGGGGTGGTGAGGACATATATGTAATCCTCCACAGTTAATACGATGTCAAGGTTTCGTTTCCATTCTGTGTAGTTATTTCCAGTTAACTTGTTTTGAGTGAGTATGGTGGCAAGTTGACTAAGTGTAGATCCAGACATTATGATTTACTGTAAAATCAAACCAACAAAATAAATATGGATATCAGAATTTGACAGTTTGAAATAAAAGAATCCTTAAAAACTTTTATTTTAAAACAAAGTCGCCGGAATATCGAAATGAAAGAATAAAGCCTCCGTGTGGTGGTCAGTGTTCGATCTTTCGATTAATCGTGACTTGTCCGCTATGCAACTCTTGCAAAACAAGTTATGACTCCCGAACCTTTTTGATCTCTAAGTTTCGGAATAATGCCCCGTGTGGGATCCCTTATCCATAGCTTAGCTACTGTGTACCATTAACTAGGATCCAATCACAACTATCTCAAGTAGCGCCTCCGTGTGGTGGTCACCCTCTAACACGTCTGATTGATCCTATCAAAGGAAGTTCACATCTAGTAACCAATGAGTAATGCACCCTCCGTATGGAATGATCACCCCTGGCGAGATAACACAGAATGCACCACTCATCTTACAGTGAACCGTTAATGGAAGATCGTGGGTGTTTATTAATAAGACCCTCTCCCACTAGATTTAGCAAATAAGGATTTTGCTTTTGAAAAAATTGTTTCCATCCATTACCCATAAACATCCAATGTTTACTAATGCGTTGAAACAGTTTTTGAACTTTATTTTAGAAAACATGTTTTACGTGCATGTAAGTAGCAACAATATAATTAAATGCCAATCACAAACCAAGCATATAAAACAAAAAACTAAAATTGAAAGTAAAGACATCCAAACGATGCCTCTATCTCCCATGGCTCTATCTCCATAGAACCTGCTCTTGGTTTGGTCGCTTCCACCTCCATTTTCATGGATTTTTTAATTCTACTACATTGGTCCTATGCTAAGCTTACAATTTATCTAGAATAAGAAAAGGAAACAATAAAATAAAAAGGCTAGGGAAATCGGTGCAACTTTTCTTTTCATAGGATTGAAGTCGCAGCGCCCTTTACATATGCCTTAAAACCAAACCAATAATAAAAACATAATATACACCAATCTCAAACAATTAAATACAAAATTTAAAAAGTCTTGGTGCCATGGGAGATAGCGACTAAACTAGCTGCAAGAAGGTTAGTCGAACACATATCTACACATGTATAACAAACATATATATCTATTGGAACCCCTAATTGATTCACACAGTGCTTAAAATCTTTATGCACTTTATTAGAACTCAAAATAGCACTCAATTCTCTATCACACTTTGATCGATCGACAAAGGTTCGATCGATCGAACCTTCGATCGATTGAACAACGTTCAATCGATTGAACTTTCAATTTCACATAAAAGTTTGAAAATTTTACAGAATAATTTGAAATTAAAGTATAATTTTTAAAACATTCAAAACTGGGTAAAGAACAGCTGGACAGAGAATCAATCTCGATCGATCGAACCCTATTCAATCGATCAAACAAACCAAAGTTCGATCGATCAAAACTTGTTCGATCGCTTGAGAACAGAAGATGTTCGATCGATCGAGACTACTTCGATCGATCAAATCCATCTTGCATCCAATGCAATCACAGATTTGTATACTACTACAATAACACTGCAAAAATATACCTGTGACGATGCAATTTCGAAAATAGTTCTAAAAGCAACATACAAATCAAAATAGTGTTCCAAAAATGCATCTATCGATCCAAACAAGCGTGGCTCTAATACCAACTGATGGAAAAACAGGTTTAAATAATTTATAAATGCGCAGCAGAAAAGTCAAGTTATGAAACTTTATTGGCATGCCCGGATCTACTACCCGTCAATTCTATAGATGCGTATTAACTAGTGAAGGGATAAGTATTATACCTTTGTGTCTTGAACCCAATTCTGAAATCTTCAACTTCCAGTAGCCTCCACTAGATGGCCTTCACTCTTATGACTCCTATGGATGCTCGCGGGAAGGACTAGGATTGGTGGGAACCCTAATGGAGAGGATTGGGAAGGTTTAAGGAAACCTAAACAGTTTCTGTAGCTTCTACATAAAAAAATGATGATTAAAAACATTCAGTACGTAGCTGCCCTATTTATAGATTCCCAGAACCGACCTAATCTTCAATCGATCGAAGGATCTCGATCGATCAAACCTGCCATGACTTTAATCGATTGAACTAGCTTCAATCGATCGAACCTATCTTGACAACTTCCTCAAGTGTCTTTCCAAGTATTCTAGTGGAGCTAAGAGTGGGACCTCCTAGGCTATTTATTGTTAGCTCAGATCAGTGAATTGATTCCTATGACCAAACTCTTTGATCAGTAAATTGATCGACTGATCAACTAACGTTTACTCCACTATAAAACGATAACTGAACACCAACGCAAAAGAATATATCTGAAGCGACAACTAGACTTGTATGTTATACTAATGTCCCTCTACCTTCAATATTCGTAATCATATTCAGGTAGTCAGATAACTGTTACTGTCAACCTGAATCGTGATTACTTCTTGTATTCCTTGAGTCTCATTCACCTCTCATGATTACCAAATATGCTGATAACTCTTATCAACAAGACTACAGTACTTAGTAATTGACTTGGTGACATTCTCAAGGGAATGCATACTCTGAAATAGAGGGTAGATTTTGTCTTGACAATATATGTTCACAACCCTATGAACATGACATACCCAAGATACCCAGGTGTTGATCCTCTATAGACCTCACTGATTGGTAAGTCAAAGCAGCCATATCCACAGTCTGTGTTCATAATCGTCGCAAGATTGAGAACACGTACCTTATACAAGTTATGAGTTCCTATCGACTGTTTGACAGCATTATGTGTCAATAGGAAAGCTCGAGTCCGTCAATGCACTATAAGCACTAGCATATTAAATAAGAGTGACACTCTAGTGATTGAGATTAATCACTCCATCCAATGGTAGTTAATTATGCTACAGTGTATACCTGATGAGATATCCAGTCTCATCATCCACTGTGACAAGCTTTAAGTATCAAAGGATGGTAATTCATATCTCATATGTATGTATCTCATACACACACGAATTACCTACTATAATACTTAAGGATTGAAAATCATCTCACGAAATAAACATACATAATGAAATGTAAAACTGATATCCATATATTAAAATGTTAATGTCATACATAAAGTAATGGATTGAGGGTATAAACCCAACATGTACCACACATATACATACACGATTATATATGTATGGAACACACACACACCAACTCTCTCTCTCTCTCTCTCCAAACTCTTTGAACTGCCAAACACCCCACACACACACACGAACTGTCTAAAATATAGGGAGGGGAAAGAGATGCTGGTGACAAACACGTATGATAGGAATAATAACACTTTCAATTGATCGAAGTGAGTTCGATCGATTGAGAATAGGTAGGTCCAGGTTCAATCAATTGAAAGAAGTTCAATCGCTCTAGAAAGGGTCCACATCACAGAATCAAGTCGGTAGAGTTTCGATCGCTCAAAGTAGGTTCGATCGCTTGAGAACATAAAAGTTCAAGCGATCGAGAAGACTTAGATTGATTGAGAAAGGTTCTTCAACAAAGGTTCACACAAGCATACAGGGTCTTATTTATATAACCATGCATCTAAAAATACAAGGTATTACAAAAGGACACCCCACAGGGTACACAATGGACCTACTACTCAGGGCCCAGTCCAACAGGCTCATTTTAATGCTATCATCCCCGGAGAAGCAGGATATGATAAAGTTGAGCAGAAGAATATGGAAGGTACTCTTATGTGTTTAGCACTCAAGTTAAAGTTCTATTTAATACTGGTGCTTCAAATTCATTTATTGCTATCAGAATTGTTAAACTTTTGGGTTTAGTACCCCAAGTGCTTGATGTAGCTCTGAATATGGTATCACCTTTGGGAGTGACCGCAAGATTAGGGAAAGTGTGCAAGGACTATACCTTAACCCTTGAGGATAGGATCCTTCCCACGGATCTAATCATTTTGTCAATGAAGGAATTTGACATCATCTTAGGATTTGATTAGCTCACAAAGTATCGTGCTAAGTTAGATTGTGCCAATAAGATGATTACCTTTTCTGTACCAGGGAGTCAGCCTTTTGATTTTCAATGAAACCCTTCTAGCAATGCTTTTCTCACCAGCCGTCTAGTAGCTATCAAGATCTCAAGTTCAAAACTCAGTATTGCACAGATTCCTGTGGTCCGAGACTTTGAAGATGTGTTTTGGGATATTTTAGGATTGGTACCTAAGCGAGAGATTGATTTATGTATCGAGTTAATGCCCAGCACTTTACCGTTATCAAAGGCTCCTTATTGGATGGCACCGATGCAGATGCAAGAACTAAAGAAGCAAGTATAGGAAGTATAGATCTCAAGTTTGTTTGACCAAGCACTTCACCTTGGGGAGTGCCAGTGCAATCTGTCAGGAAAAAGGATAGAACTCAATGACTTTGTATCAATTATAGGAAGATTAACAAGGTCATAATTAAGAATTATTGCCCACTCCCTAGAGCCGATGATCTGTTTGATCAACTACAAGGACCAACAACTTTCTCAAAGATTGATCTATGATCGGGATATCACCAACTATTGGTTCGACCTGAGGATATTTTGAAAACTGCTTTCAGGACCAGATATGGGCATTATGAATTCTTGGTCATGTCTTTTGGATTAACCAATGCCCCCAGTAGTATTTATGGACTTAATGAATAGAGCATTGTCACACCCCGATTTTGAAAATCCAAAATAATCAGCCTAGAACTGAATCTAGACTACTATTCGACTACCCAACTATCGGAGTGAACACCACAACGCCCATCCTATTAAAACTTTTTAATGAAAATAGATCCGTCCTTAAGAACCTGATTAAAGCATTTATAATAAATCTCCATTTCTTCCTAAAACAAAACCACCACATTTCCATTTTAAAAAAAATAACTCACACGATTTCGAAAGTTCTCAAATTCATTTTATTAAAGCTAAATCAACTAAACCACTTAAATTGACAAATGGCAACTGAATAAACATTTCTAATTCTCATTAACAATAAAAAAAATTTCATTTACAATTAAAGCTTTGAAAGAATAACCTCTATTACAACCTCTAGTCAGAGCAACTACAATGTTCCCAATACCCAATATACAATCCTTATAGCAATTATACAAACATGGCCCACATTACCATAAATAAACCTCAAGTACAAGAAGAAAATAAATACAACTCTGACAAGAAACGGCACAACAACAATCTCTTCACACAGACAAAGCTCCACAAAAAATCTTCTCCATTACTAAACCTGCACATACATTCAACTACGTTTCATATAGAAATGCCCGAATGCATTACGCACCCGGGTCAATCACATGACTGGTATGAGTTACCAAAAATATTAAATGAGTCTTAGGGAACAGCGGTGTCCCATAGACTCCCAAAAATACTCACAAAGAAAATATAACCAAAATACCTTATACATTATTGTTACACAAAAAAAAATAAGCAATGCCATCGCACATAATCTTTGTCGAGTTAGAACTGTAGTTCCACACATATTTCAGGACAGAATAGTAGTTTCCTTCAATATAGTGGCAGTGATCCCAAGCCTAACTAACACTAACCGAATACTTGCCCGTCGGATATCTATGGTGAGCCAACTCTGTATAAAAGTTAGTGGGCCCACCATCTTGTAAATCGAATGATCACAAACCAGGCAAATAATTCCATACATAAACTGTCCACATTCTAACTTAAACGTCGCGTTCATTATTTCACCCTTATCAGTCTCATGAAATAATCCATTTTTATTTTTTATTAGCATTAAATTTATCTTTGTGTTCCCTAGGTTCACCACTTAGCCACCCTCCATGGTACAACCCACACATATATCCCATGTGTTCTCGGACATACTACCAACATCTACTCCTGTGCCAATTTGGTTGGGGTATCAACCAAACTAGGTATTCACAACGGAAGGCCGGTCAATATGCCTAGACGTCTATAAATTAAGCCGAGCATAAGGCTTAGGCCAACTTGATCATGAAGCCACTGGAAAAAGGGTACACTCAGCAAGTCGAGCTACCAAAAAAACATATCACACAACGAGGTGTGGTGAACACTAAGGAATTATGTTGCAATTATCACTTATCGTTCGTATTATCCCAATAATTGTAAATTTCACGTTTATCACATAGTTCCGTCTCATCATAGTCCAATCACATCTCTAACTTTTAGATGTGTTCCAATTTCTCACAATATAGGGTTTTATCAATTTACCCATAACAATCGTTCCATAATATTTTTCGATCGAATTACAAGATCACCAATAGACTATTCAACGTATCTAGCTTACTTTTTATAAAAATTTCTACAATATACAATCAATTATTTCAGGTATAGATATCTCAACCAAACATTCAACATTAGCATACATAAAACACATAATAAGGAATCATATTCTCCAAATAATAAAATATTCAATTAGATATTTGTTCGCTGCTACTGTAATTGTCAATTTCTGCCCAAACGGTGCAGATTCATGAAAAACACCATTAGATGAAAAGTGTGTAGAATTGTGTTTTACATGGGACACACAGGCGGAATCTTAAAATAAACAACTTACGAATTATTTATAATTTTTCTATCAAATAGATCCGAGCTCGTTTAAATAAATCCAAAAATCAGCAAAATAAATCTCAAAGTTAAAATCCAATAACAATGGACATACATGTATATACATACACCTATATATCTAACATGATTTCATGGGTCCTCTTATGATTTACTCAACCTAATACTAATTGATGAGAAATTGTAACAAAAACAAAATGAAACAAATTATTAACTCACAAATTTAGGGCTTCAAAGTTGATGATGATTACGCAAAACAAACATTTGGGGTTCTTCTTTTCTTCTCTTACTCTATTCTTCTCCTTCTTATTCTTCTTCTTCTTCTTCTTCTTCTTCTTCTTCTTCTTCTCTCTCTCTCTCTCTCTCTCTCTCTCTCTCTCTCTCTCTCTCGCACACACACACACACATAAACGTATGTTCTCTCTTTTCTTCTCTTCTCTTTTTTTTGTTAATATTGGGGCTAGGGTTTTAATATATATATACTATATACTACACATACAACACATTTCAATAAAATACACACAAATATATAAATCCCATTTTGTCTTACGGGCTTACAAAAAGGCTTCATATAGGCCCAAAAATGCATTCTAAAGTGACAAAATGATTAGCCCAATGGGTACCCATGACCCCGGGCACTTAATTTAAATGTTAAAAATACTATTTAACACATTCATGGGCCTATAAGCACTACCTGAAACTAAACTCGTTATTCTACAAAAAATTGTAACTCGGTCATACAATAATCTATCGCACAATTTAATTAAAGCTCGATATCTCATGTCATAATAATAGTGAAACATTAGAAAAAAAACAACGGGGAAATATTACTGGTAATACTAACAATTTAAACATGCTTACTAGCAATTAAATTTATGGGTTCTCCAAACTTAAAATTTCAAATGTGTGTGTTACTAAGGCACACCCAACTAATATTTACTAACGACAATTAATTGAATAATTAGTCAAATTGCTTAGAAATTTTAGGGTTGTTACAAGCATTTAGACCCTACTTGAACCAGCTCATTATTATGTTCATAGATGATATTCTGATCTACTCAAAGACCGAGGCTGAATATGTGGAACATGTAAGGATCTCACTACTGACCCTCCGAGATAATTAATTGTACCCGAAGTTTAGCAAGTGTAGTTCTGGCTCAAGGAAGTCATGTTTCTAAGACACGTTATCTCACAATATGGAATAGTCATGGACTTGTCAAAGACAGGCGCTATTTTGGATTGGAATATACCAACCACCGCAATGGAAGTCAAAAGATTTCTTGGTCTAGCGGATACTATCGGAGATTCATGAAAGGATTCTCCAAGATCGCTGCTCCTCTTACTGGACTAATGAACAACGATTTAAAGCTTAAATGTGGAAATAAACATGAACGTGCATTCCAAGAATTAAAAGAAATATTAACTTCGGCTCCAGTACTTACGATACCCAAGAGCAGTGAGCAGTTCACCATTTATAGTGATGCATCACACCAGGGACTAGGATGTGTTTTGATGTAAGATGGGAAAGTAATTGTATATGGTTTGTGACAATTGAAACCCCATGAGTTGAATTACCCTACCCATGACCTCAAATTAGCCATGATTATCTTTACACTCAAGATTTGGAGGCATTATCTCTACGGTGAGAAGTTTGATCTATTTTTGGATCACAAGAGTCTGAGATACTTGTTATCTCAAAGGGAGTTTAACATAAGGAAACGTTGTTGGATGGAATTATCAAAGGACTACAATTTCACGCTACAATAACACCCTAGAAAGGCGAACATGGTAGCCAATGCATTAAGTCGAAAACCCCGGAGGATAGTAGTAGCTGCTCTTATGTTCAAAGAATGGCAAGTATTGGAAACTTTAGCTGAATTTGATATTCAGACCTTAGATCCAAGTGAAGGATGACACTTTGGATGTCTCATGGTGCAACCAATCCTCATCAGTTGTACTTTGGAGGCACAGAAGAAGAATGACAGACTTCAGGAGCGGTTCGCAAGCAACATAGTAAAAGAACCTGAGAATCGGAGTATTGGTGTAGACAGAGCACTCAGCTGGAGAGGCAGACTTTGTTTAGCGGATGAGGATAACCTGAGAAGGATTATACTGGACAAGGCTCATAAGTCATGTATGACTATCCACCTAGGAGGTACGAAGATGTACAAAGATTTAAAAATGAACTTCTAGTGGAAAGGTATGAAATGAGAAGTTGCTAAACACGTGTCTCAATATCTTACGTGTAAGCAGGTAAAGGTAGAACATCATAAATTACCCGAACTTCTATAACCATTACCAGTTCCCAGTGGAAGTGGAAACACATAACCATGGACTTTATGGTAGGTTTGCCTAGGTCTCAGTAAAATCACGTTGCCATTTGGGTAGTTATAGACCGACTTACCAAATCGGTGCACTTCATAGCATATAGTATGTCGTATCCAATCGAGCGTTTGTGCTGTATATATATATGTGTGTGTAACAAATTGTATAACTACATGGTGTCCCTGTTTCAATCATATCTAACCATGATTCAAGATTTATGGCAGAATTCTGAAAGAGTCTACAGTCAACTTTTGGAACTTTGCTAAACTTAGGTACAGCCTTTCACCCGCAGACTGATGGACAGACTGAACGAGTTAACAAGGTGATGGAGGACATACTTCGAGCATATGTCATTGATTTTGAGAGCTCATAGGAGACTCATCTACCATTACTCGAGTTCACATATAATAACAGTCACCCTTTGAGGCACTGTACGGAAGACCATGTCAATCGCCTTTATGTTGGGCAAAGGTTGGAGATAATCAATTACTTGAACCTAAATTAGTTCGGGAAACTAATGAAAAAGTTAGGATTGTGAAAGAAAGGATGCGAACAACGTAGAGTAGACACAAGAGTTATGCGGATAAATACCATAGAAGTTTGGAGTTCAGTGTTGGAGATCATATGCTACTCAAAGTATCTCCGATGCGAGGAATTGTTAGATTTGGACAGAAGAAAGGAAAGCTAGCACTGCATTTCATTGGACCATTTGAGATCCTCGAGTGTGTAGAAAAGGTTATCTATAGACTCATGTTGCCACCTAAGATGTTAGGAGTGCACAACGTCTTTCACGTTATCATTTTAAGGAAGTGTGGTCATAATCCGAGGCATGAGATCAACTTTGAAGACATCGAGGTAGATGACAATGTATCGTTCAACAAAGGACCAATATCAATTTTGGACTGAAGAGTCAAGAAGTTAAGGAATAAGGAAATTCCATTCGTGAAGATCCAATGGAAGTTTCACGATGAAGGAGAAGCTTCTTAGGAGTTAGAGTCGGAGATATGTGAAAAGTATCCTGAGTTGTTCAATGACACTTATTTCAGATTTTGGGGATGAAATCTTTATTAGAGAGGGATGATAATACCCTGTATTTTTATTGTACTTTTATACCCTTTTAGATATAAATAAGACTTAGTGTGTTCATAGTTACATTTCATATAATTGCTTTTTCGATCAATCGAACAAGTCTCAAGCGATTGAACTTTCTTCTACTCAAGCGATCAAAGCTTTTTCAATCGATCAAAAGTCTACCGACTTGAAATCCATACGTGGAGCACTTTCAATCGATCGACCCTACTTCGATCGATCGAACTTCACTAAACTTGAATGCCAAGTTTATTTCCACGGCCCTCATTCAATCACCTCTCCTATATATGTGTAGCCTATATGCACACACACACATGTCTCTTGCTGATATTTTGAGAGAGTTAGAAAGAGAGAGAGATAACAATATACATTAGACACACACTTATATGTATAACCACACACACACCCGTATATATATACACAAACACTCCCTTACACACACTTGAAGTAGAAAAAGAAAAAGGAGTAGAAGAAGAAGGTAGAGGGAGAGACAGAGAAATAGAAGGAGAAAGAAGAGAGAGTGAACCACCCCCGAGCACCACACATGGCCACCCCAAGCTTGCCGACGTCATCGATATTAATAGTGAGTGCGTATACTCACTTGGTAGCATAGATATGTATGTATATATCTATGTAAGATAGAACAGACCCTAAACGTGCAAGAGAGGTCAAGTTCAATTCTAGAAGAAGATTCGTATTCAAATGATTGAACATGTTTCAATCGATCGAACTTTAATATTCTCAATTGATCGAAGCCACTTTGATCAATTGAACTTAACTTTACCTCAATCACTTGAAATGACTTCAATCAATTAAGCAGGACAGAATGTTTAATGTTTTGGTTCCTTATACATTATAAATTGTTCAACTATTTTTTTATCCTGCATTGTTGAAAAGTTGTATTGGAATAATACACACGTGAATAATAGACATAATGCATTGGATAGTGGAACCATTTGTATAATGATGAGGTACTGTAGTTAAACTGAATTGAGAAGCCAATGTGTATAGTAGTGGTGGGTCTATTGACCGCAGAGGTCGATACTATTTATGGTGGTACGTGCGAATACGATTGCGAAGATCGTACCATGTTGGGTGTGGGACTTAAATGAGGCAAGACAATTATAGGTGTGGGAAAGCTGGGACTACGTGTCAGGCTTATATGTCAAGTAAGGGGCTTAGGCATGTTGGTCAAAATGATGCGTTGATTTGAAGTATGGACTTCATGTCAAGTTTAATACAGTAGGGTAGGATGGCTGGTATGTATTAGGGCATGTTGGCCAGTATGGATTAGGGCATATCGGCCAGGGCAGGGTGGCTAGAGGGTATCGAGCATATTAGCTGAGCTTGTTGTCTGTAATGTATCGAGCGTGTTGGCTATAATGTATCGAGCGTATTGGCGGGCCGTGTTGGCTGTAATGTATCAGGCGTGTTGGCCAGGACGTATTAGATGCATATTATCTAGTATAGGATGAGGACGTGATAACCAGAACCTATCAGGGCATGTTGGCCAGTGTATATATGGTGTATTGGCTAGGACGTATCAAGGGCATATTGGTCAAAGTACATCGCGGCAGTTTGGCCAGAGAGTTGGGACTTCGTGTCAGGTTAATCGATTATGTGGTACGGGACTACGTATCTGGTTAAGGTGTAAGAGAATTGGGACTGTGTGTCAGGTTTGATAAGTTGTGATGTATTGGGCAATGTGTCAGATTAGAAAGGAATTGTTTGAGATATAATGCTGAAGGAAAAACAGGTTTAAAAATTATTTTAAATACGCAGTGGAAAGATTAAGTTTCAAAAACTTTATTGGTAGCTCAGATCTACTACTCGTTAACTCTATTGATGCGTATACAAAAGGAGAAGAAGAGTTTATACCTTTGGTCTTGAACACAATTTTGACTGTCTTCTTCCTTGATTGTGTGGCATCCTCCACTAGGTTGTCTTCACCCTTATGTCTCCTATGAGTGCTTCCCGGAGAGGCTAGAGATGGTGGGATCTCTATTGGAGAGGATAAAAAGGTTTGGGAACCTAAAACAGTTTGTGCAGCTTCTGGTTTATAAAATGACGAACTCAATTTTTTGGACACAGCTGCCCTATTTATAGATTCCCAGAACCGACCTAACATTCAAGCGATCGAAGTGACTTCGATCGTTTGAATCACCTTCGATCGATCGATCGATCGAACCTGTCTAGACTTCAATCGATCGAAACAACTTTGATCGATCGAACCTGTCTTGACATCATCCTCATGTGCCTTTCCAAGCATCCTAGTGGAGCTAAGAGTGGGACCTCCTGGCTCTTTATTGTTGGCTCAGACCAGTTGTTAATGACCATGATCAAACTCTTTGATCAGCAAACTAACCAACTGATCAGTTAACGTTTACTCCACTATAAAACGATAATTGAACTCCAACGCAAAAGAACTTATCTGAAGCGATGTCTAGACTTATATGGTGTACTAATGTCCCTCTACCATCACTACTCATAATCATATTCAGGTAGTCAGATAACTGTTACTGTCAACCTGAATCATGATTACTTCTTGTATTCCTTGAGTCCCATTCACCTCTCATGATTACCAAGCATGTTGATAACTACTTATCAACAAGACTGCAGTTCTCAGTAATCAACTTGGTGACATTCTCAAGGGAATGCTTGCTCTTTAACAGAGTGTAGATTCTTTCTTGACAATATATGTTCACAACCCTGTGAACATAACATATCTAAGATACCCAGGTGTTGATCTTTAAGAACTCACTGATTGGTAAGTCAAAGTAGTCATATCCACAGTCTGTGTTCATAATCGTCTCAAGATTGATAACATGTACCTTATACAAGTTGTGAGTTCCTATCGACGGTTGACAGCCTTAAGTGTCAATAGAAACACTCAGGTTCATCAATGCACTATAAGCATCAGCATATCAACTAAGGGCCATACTCTAGTGACTGAGATTCATCACTCCATCTAGTGGTAGTTAATCATGCTACAGTGTAAACCTAATGAGATACCCAATCTCATCATCCACTGTGACAAATTTTAAGTACCAAAGAATAGTAATTCGTATCTCACTTGTATGTATTTCAAACACACACGAATTACATACTATGATACTTAAGGATGAACCAATCATCTCATGAAAGAACATACACAATTAAATGTAAAGCTGATATCCATATATTTAAATGTCAATGTCTTATACATAAAGAAATGGTTTGAGGGCACAAACCCAACAAACTCCCACTTGCACTCATAACCATCCAGGACTACATCTAAGACCTAGACTATCTAGATGATGATCAAAGACCTTCTGTAGCAAGACCTTTGTAAACAAATCTGCAAGATCAAAGACCTTCTGTAGCAAGACCTTTGTAAACAAATCAGCAAGATTGTCAGCAGTGGCAATCTTGGTGACAGTCATATCTCCACCTTTAACAATATCTCGAATTAGATGATATTTCCACTCTATGTGCTTTCCCTTTCCGTGGTTCCTTGGCTTCTTGGACTGAGCCACTGCCCTTCTATTATCACAGTATAGCGTAATAGGTAACAGCGACGCTAGTACCACCCCGAGCTCCATAAGGAAATTCTTGAGCCAAACAGCTTCCTTTGCGGCGTCACAAGCAGTTACATACTCAGCTTCTGTAGTTGAGACTGCAATGCATTTCTGCTGAATGCTCCTCTAACTAACAGCACCACCTTCCAAGGTAAAGAGATGTTAGGATGTCAACTTCCTCAAATCCTTATCTAAAATAAAGTCTGAGTCAGTATATCCTACTGGAATTAACTCACTACTGACATACATAACCATGTAATCTTTAGTTCTTCTTAAGTACTTAAGAATGTGCTTAACGGCTGCCCAGTGCTCTGGACTTGGATTTGATTGATACCTGCAAACCATACCAACGATAAAGCAGATGTCTGGTCTAGTGCATAACATCACATATATAAGACTTCCTACTACTGAAGCATAGGGAACTCTTGCCATGAGATTCCTCTCCTCGTGTGTCTTAGGACACTAGTCCCAGGAGAACTCTAAACCATGCCTGAAAGGTAACAAGCCTTTCTTCGAATTATCCATTGAAAACCTAGTTAGCACCTTATCAATATAACCAGCTTGAGATAATCCCATTATCTTTCGCTTACGATCCTGAAAGAGTTTTATCCCAAGGATATAGCTCGTCTCTCCTAGATCCTTCATATCAAAAGTTCTAGCTAGCCAAACCTTAACTGTTGACAATCCCATTATATCATTCCCAAGGAGTAGAATGTCGTCAACGTAAAGCACAAGAAAATCCACCACTTTCCCTTCACACTTCTTGTATACACAAGGTTCATCCAGATTCTATATGAAACTAAACGATTTGACCGCTTGGTCAAAACGAATGTTCTAACTCCTGGATGCCTGCTTAATCCCATAAATGGACTTTTGTAACTTGCATACCAAGCTACCTTTCCCACTAACTATGAACCCTTCTGGTTGCTGCATCTTGATGTCTTCCTTAAGATAATCATTCAAGAATGCAGTCTTGACATCCATCAGCCAAATCTCATAATCTAGGCATGCAACAATGGATAAGAGTATTCTGATGGACTTGAGCATGGCTACTGACGAGAACGTTTCCTCATAGTCAATGCCCTCTCTCTAAGTAAAACCTTTCGCTACAAGCCTAGCCTTAAAGGTCTCAACCTTTCCATCAGATCCTCTCTTCCACTTGTAGACCCACTTATAGCTAATGGGTTTAATATTGGCTGGAAGCTCTACAAGATCCCAGACCTAATTAGAATCTATAGATTCCAATTCAGCCTTCATAGCTTTAACCCAATGAGCTGAGTATACATCAGCCATTGCCTCTTCGTATGTGGTAGGATCAAATTCAGATTCTATGGAGACCGTTTCAAAAACTTCTCCTAAGAACATGTATCTATCAGGCTAGCTAACCATCCTCCCACTATGACGAGGTACCTGTGCGAGAATGGGTGAAGAAGTGGTATTTTCTTGCATTACATCATTATTAATTATGGGTAGGATTGAGGGCTCTTCTTCTATCTCTCTAAGATCTATTCTTCCCTTAGATTTACAGTTCATGATACAATCATCCTCCAAGAAAATAGCATTTGTACTAACAAACACTTTCTGTTCTCTTAGATCATAAAAATGCCATCCATAAATACCCTTTCGATATCCTACAAAATAACATATTTTTGATCTAGAATCCAACTTGCTCATCTTTCCTTTCCGCACATGTGCCAGACACCCTCATATTCAGAGATGTTGTAAAGAAGGCTTGCGCCCAATCCACATTTCCTGTGGTTTCCTGGGAACAGATTCTATTGGTACTAGATTTAGTATATATGTACTAGTTTCCAAAAGCATAACCCCAAAGGAATATGGCAACTCAGAATAACTCATCATTGACCTAGTCATGTCTAAAAGAGTCCGATTCCTTCTCTCCGCTACACCATTCTATTGAGGCATACTAGGTGTAGTCAACTGTGACATAATTCCATTCTATATGAGGTGATCAATAAACTCATTAGAGAGGTACTCACCACCTCGATCAGATCGAATGGCCTTGGTATGTGTGTTAGAGTTTGATGGGGTATGCCCTCAAACAAATTATCTATGAACTATTTTGAACATCAGTTTTAGTATATGTTTATGGATATCATTGCTTATATTTCATTATGTATGTCGTTCATGAGATGAATGGTGGTTTGGCATCTTTGAACTTCATTATATATGATTCATTTGTGTGAAAGAGTTTTATACATGGGAGATATGAATCATATGGTCCTTGGAAGTTCTAAACAGTCATAGTGGATGATAATACTGGGTACCTTATCAGGATTGCACTGTAGCATGATAACTTCTATTTGATAGAGTGATGAATCTCATTCAAAAGAGTGTAAGACTCTAAAGTTGATATGCTAGTGTATGTGATACATTGACGGACCTGGATATTGATCCATTGACAAGAACTGTCAACAGTTAATGGGCACTCAAACATGTATGAGACATATGTCCTTAATCTTGAGATAATAATGGACACAAGCTTTAGGTCTGGTTGTTTTGACTTACCAATCAGTGAGGTCTTTAAGATCAACACCTGGGTATCTTGAATGATCATGTCTAGAGTATTGAGAACATATATTATCAAGACGGAACCTACCCTCTATTACAGAGTAAGTATTCTCTTGAGAATATCACTGTGTTAGTCACTGAGTATTGCAATCTTGTAGTAAGTATGTTACTGCACGTTTGGTGAACTATGAGAAGTGAATGGGGACTCAAGGATATAAGTTGTAACTATCAACTGACAGACAGTACTATTTAGTCTCAGTGATAATTATGAATACTGAAGGTAAAGGGATATTAATGTCATTTTATATAGATATAGGTATTACTCTATGATTTGCCTCTTATGATTTGGAGTGCAGTTAATGTCATGTGGTGAAATTGGCATTAACTAATTAATTTAGACTGTTTGGGTAATGAGATTAATCGGGTACAGTTTATATTAATTTAAGCCAATTAGGAAGAGCCTAGAGGTCCCACGTCTAACTTAATTGGAGTTTGAACCAAACTAGGGTTAGTCGATAGGAGGGTGTATAAATATATGTTGTGGGAGAGAAATTTAGAGACTACCAATTTACTAGGGTGACCGAACCTCTCTCACACACATATTTTTCTCTTCTTCTAATCCTAGAGATCATCACCAAGTCTTCAAGGTTCAACTAATTCCAAGAGCATAGACGTGAAGGTTTCTGGACTGCAAAGAGGGAGTAGCATCTGGATCTTGCCTGAAGTGTTCTCGTAAGGATCCAACTGATCATAAAAGGTATTAGATCTATTTTTGATAATCAAACGCATCTTAGTTTTGAGCAGGATCTATTTTTGAAAAGAGTTTTCAATGATAATCGCTTCCGCAAACCCTAAATATTCAAAAATGGGACCAACAATGTGTGCCCAATTACTTCTCCATTTTAGCCCTAAATTCTTTGAACTTTTCAAAGGCTTCAGACTTGTGCTGCATTAGGTACACATATCCATACCTGGAGTGGTCATCAGTAAATGTTATGAAATGCTCATAACCACCCTGTGCTCTAATATTTATTGGTCTACACACATCAGTATGAACTAATTCCAACAATGCATTCGTCCTATTGCCCTTTGTGGGAAAGGGCCTTTTAGTCATCTTACCCTCTAAACAAGACTCGCAGACTTCCATTATTTCGAGAATCAAAACACCTAAGACCGCTTCTTTGACTAGTCTGTCAATCCTATTTAGATTAATATGGCCAAGCCTTGTTGGATTAGTGGAAGGTTCTTTTCTTTTAGATGGTACAGTTACCACTGAGTTATTAAGTTCTATGTTAGAATCATTATAAGTATTAGGAGTAATCACATACAAACCATTTGATTTAATACCAAAAGACACAAAAGAACCATTTTTTTTATCACAACTTCAGTTTCAAAATGAAAAGAATAACCATTATTCGATAAATTAGAAACTGAAATTAAATTACGTGTCATTAAAGGGACGTAAAGAACATCTGATAAAACCAAAACTTTATTGTCTAAAAATTCTAAAGCTACTACTCCTACTGCAATTGTGGAAACAGTTGCGCTAGAACCCAGAGTCAGCACGATTTTCCCATCACTGCATTTCCTGGTTGATCTGAACCCCTACAATGAATTATAGATACAGTTAGTTGTACCAGAATCAATGCACCAAGTGTTTGAAGTATCCGTTATAAAACTTACTTCAATCACATGTGATTCAATCATACCTTGAACTCTTGTAGCTAAGAATTCTAAATAATTCCTCTTCCAGTGGTCCTTCTCACCGCATTAGAAACACTTTCCTTTGCCTTGGCCACCCACCTTCCCTTTGCCCTTACCTTTTCCCTTAGAATCTTAGGGACCGATCCACACTTGGACCACCAGTATAAGTCTTCTTCTTCCCTTTCTTACCTTTTGGCATAGATTAAGAGGAGGAAGAGCTTTTCTCAACGTTCAGAATGCTGCCCCTAGGTTTGATCACCCCTTCCTGTAACACCCTGTATTTCTTTTCTTTTAATAAATGAGCATTTTATTTTAATTTCTATTTAAATTATTTTATTTGGGGACAAACCGTAATTTCCATAAATGTAGAAATACTTTCTGTGGTTTTAAAAACAATATCTATATTTTGGTATAAACCCGGAATTTATTTTCCTATTTCTATATGATTTTCTGTATTTTTATTTCAAACGTTAGGCACCAGTTTATGTTTTAATCAGCGTTTATACCGCGTCTTGGGTGAGGGAGCACGTAAGCTCAACCACACCATGCGATTCTTGTGTCTTGCTTGGAGGCCACAACTCTCAGTTTATATATATGAGTGTTGGTATATCTAAACTCACACACAGTCTCTCAATCTCTCAAAATTTCTCTCCACTCTCTCATGCTCTCTCAATAACACACATATACTCAGATTCTATATATAAACACATAGTCATATACACAAAACATAGTTATATATATAGTTCAAGAACGGAGGAGTTGAGATTTGGACGACGGAGTTTTACGACAGAATTATCGGTCTCAAATTCTTAGTCTAATCACCTCTATGAGTAATTTAAACTCACTCACCATGTTTATATGAGTGTATTTTAGTTTATATATGTGTGTATATATAGATACACCATTAAAGTTTGAAAGTTGGAGTTTTATGAAACTTAACCAAAATGAAAGCCGTGAATTGGGAATGGAAGATCTTAGTCCCAATAAGCTACAGTTCGAATCCTATGAAGTAATTCATTCGTATCACGATGTACCGTTGATTTCAAGTTTTGACACCCTTACTTTAATCGTGAATATCTAGAGATACAATCCATTTTTGTTTAAATTGATTGCATATTCTTAATCTATGTAGAAATCTGAAGAGATCCAGATATTGCACGACATGTTTGAAACAGAATCTGAAAATGGGTCTGTGATAGTTTTGAAAATTAAAAACAGGGGAAAAACGAAGAAGATGAGGTTCTGCAACAACTCGCTCGCTCGCGCGGTCCGCTCGCGTGAGGCGTGTAATCCTGGGCAGAAAAAGGAATTTTAACAGATCTCTCGGGAAAAGCTTAATCGCGCGCGCGACCCGCTCGCGCGAGGTGTGTATTTTTGGGCAGAAAGGAAATTTTAAAAGATTTTACAAAAAGGGCCTAATCACGCGTGCCGCCTGCTCGCGCGACCCCTCGCTCACGCGACGAGGCAGTTTTGACAGTTCGTTCACTTTTGTATCAGGGACTGTCTGGAAAATATTTTGGGAAGTTTTAAGGAACTGTTTGACAGATATATTGTTTTAAAGGCTCACTGTTAGGAATTGGACATATAAGAACGATTAAGACTGAGATCTATGTTGAATGAATATCCAGCTTTGAGATTCCTAACTGTTACTACAAACTATGAACATTGACATACATATTAGGGTCGAGGTTGTGTCAATATGCATGTGTGTGAGAAAGCGTGAAAAGAGTAAAGAGTGGCGGCTTGGTGTGTGACCTCAATATCGATCGGATATTATTCCTGGAATCTAAGGCGCGCGTTTTGAATATTGATCGGATATTATTCCTCGTATCCGATGCGATGGTTGGTCGTGATCGACCCAGATATCGATCGAATTATATTCCTGGTATCTGAGGTGATAGCGTGGTGTGCGACCTCAATATCGATCGGATATTATTCCTGGTATTGGAGGCGACAGTGTTGTGTACGACTTAGATATCGATCGGATATTATTCCTGGTATCTAAGGCGCGCGTTTCAGATATCGATCGGATATTATTCCTGGTATCCGAAGCGATGGTATGGTGTGCGGTTTGGATATCGATCGGATATTATTCCTGGTATCTGAGGTAGTGGTTTGGTTAAGTCGAGTTTGTTAAGGGAAAAGAGTCAGAAAGATGAGATGTTACATTGTTCATGCACGGTCATATATTGATTGCTCATTATTATCCCCCGTGACTTATGTTGAAGTTGGAACCTTGAATCTATTGTTCTATCAGTTTATATTACACTGTGGTTATACATGCTTATACATACATTGCGAGCACTTGTTTAATTTGCTCACCAGCTTTCATAAACTGACGGCGTTGATGCGTCCTGGACTCTATGTCCAGATTTTCAGGGTTAGGAGCAGCCAGGGTATTTCGACTATGCTAGTTAGAGGCAGAGGATTTTCTAGGAGGATGCTTTATATTTCTTATGTCTTTTATTTTGGAGTTGTAATAGACTTTATGATAGATTTGAATAAGGGAGTTTGTGCCTAAGACCTGGACTTATGTAATAGTTTAGTAAGTTTTAATTTCGGAGCTTATGTTTATTAGTATCCTTTTCCTTTAGAAATGTTGTTAAGTTATTTGTTGCAGGGACAATTGGTCATACTCACTTGTCATGACCTACGAGTCCATAAAGGAAATTAAATGTTTTCCTGTATTATACTACGTTGGGGCGTGACACTTCTGCTACCAGTAAAGAACTCATCAATTCACTCATTGAAAAATTCATTTGATTCATATTATAATTAAGTTTAAATTGAGTGAATGATGGCGACAGCGAATTGAGGATCATATCAACTTGGGTCTATGCGTTGATGTTGGCACCTAGGGTCTCCAGCTCGTTCAAACAACCAATCATTTTTAAAACATGTTCTTTGACTGGAGTCCATAAAGGAAATTAAATGTTTTCCTGTATAATGCTACGTTGGGGCGTGACACTTCTGCTGCCAATAAAGAACTCATCAATTCACTCATTGAAAAATTCATTTGATTCATATTATAATTAAGTTTAAATTGAGTGAATGATGGCGACAGCGAATTGAGGATCATATCAACTTGGGTCTATGCGTTGATGTTGGCATCTAGGGTCTCCAGCTCGTTCAAACAACCAATCATTTTTAAAACATGTTCTTTGACTGGAGTCCTTTTCAACATCTTAGCACTCATTATCTTCTACATGGCAACGTATCTGGCAGGTTTGCCATTATCCCCAAACATCTCTTTTAGGGATTTGATAATGGCACTGGCAGAATCATTCGACTTGTATTGGTGTTGTAACACATTAGACATAGAAGCCAATATATAACAACAAGCCCTCCCATTCGACTTCTTCCACTTATCGAACTCGCGTCTAGCAGTAGTCGTAGCATTTGCAGCAGGTTCTTCGGGGCACAGGGTGTTGAGGACATATATGTGATCATCTGCAGTTAAAATGATGTCAAGGTTTCATTTCCATTCTGTGTAGTTATTTCCAGTTAACTTGTTCTGAGTGAGTATAGTGGCAAGTGGACTAAATACAGATCCAATCATTATGATTTACTGAAAAAAAAAATCAAAAAGACATTGTAAATATGGATATCAAAATTTGACAGTTTGAAATAAAAGAATCCTTACAAAACTCTTATTTTAAAAAAAAATCACCGAAATATCGAAACGAAAGGGTAAAGCCTCCGTGTGGTGGTCAATATTCGATCCAATGACTTGTCTGCTATGCAACTCTTGCAAAACAAGTTATAACTCCCGAACCGATTTGATCTCTAATTTTCTGATTAATGCCCCATGTAGGATCCCTTATCCATAGATTTGATAAATAAGGATTTTGCTTTTGGAAAATTGTTTCCACATATTACCCATAAACATCTAATGTTTACTAATGCGTTGAAATGGTTTTTGAATTTTATTTTAGAAAACTTATTTTACGTGCATGCAAGTAGTAATAATATAATTAAATGCCAATCACAAACCAAGCACATAAAACAAAAAACTAAAATGAAATAAAGGCATTCATATGCCTCTATCTCCCATGGCTCTATCTCCATAGAACCTCCTTTCTTGGTTTTGATCGCCTCCAGATCCATCTTCATGGACAATGGCTTCTCGTTTCATCTTCATGGGCTTCCTAATTCTATTACATTGGACCTATCTTCTTTCGAAGATTATAATTTGTCTAGAAAAAGAAATAGCAACAATAGAATAAAAAAGGCTAGGGAAACCGGTGCAACTTTCCTTTTCGTGGGGTTAAAGACGCAGAGCCCTTTACACATGCCTTAAAACCAAATCAAATTTAAATACAGCATACACCAATCTCAAATATTCAAAACAAAATTTAAATGACTTAGTGCCATGGGAGATAGTGGACTAATCTTGTTGTAAAAGGTTAGTCGTACGCACATCCATGCATATGTAACAAATATATGTAACCATTGGAACCCCTAATTGATTCACACAGTGCATAAACTCTTTATGTACTTAATTAGAACATAAAACATCATCTTAGTTCTCTGTCACACTTTGATCGATTAAGAAAGGTTCGATTGCTCAAAGGTTCGATCGATTAACATTGTTCAATCGATTGAACTTTCTTTTTCACAGAATGTTTTGAAAAAGTTTACAAAATAATATTATAATAAAGTACATTATTTTAAAACCTTTTAAAGCTGTGAAAAAAATATCTGGACAGAGAATCAGTCTCGATCAATCGAACCAAGTTCGATCGCTTAAGAACAGAGAGCTTCGATCGATCAAAACTACTTCGATTGGTCGAACTCACCATGCATCCAATGCAATCACAGATCTGTATTCTGCAGCGAAAACACTGTAGAAACAGATCTATGACAATGCAGTTTTGAAAACAGTTCTAAAATCAACATGCAAATCAAAACTAGTATTCCAAAACGCATCTATAGATCCAAACAAGCGTGGCTCTGATACCAATTGAAGGAAAAATAGGTTTAAAAATTATTTTTAAATGCACAGGAGAAAGATTAAGTTTCAAAAACATTATTGGTAGCCCGGATCTACTACTCGTTAACTCTATAGATGCATATACAAAAGGGGAAGAAGAGTTTATACCTTTGGTCTTGAACCCAATTCTAACTGTCTTCTTCCTTGATTGTACGACAGTCTCCACTAGGTTGTCTTCACCTTTATGTCTCCTATGAGTGCTTCTCGGAGAGGCTAGAGATGGTGGAATCTCTAATGGAAAGGATAAGAAGGTTTGGGAACCTAAAACAGTTTCTGCAGCTTCTGGTTTATAAAATGACGAACTCAAATTTCTGGACGTAGCTGCTCTATTTATAGATTCCCAAAACTGACCTAACATTTAAGCGATCGAAGTGACTTTGATCGATCGAACCTTCGATCGATTGAACCACCTTCGATCGATCGAACCTGTCTAGACTTTAATCGATCGAAACAACTTCAATCGATCGAACATGTCTTGACATCATCCTCATGTGCCTTTCCAAGCATCCTAACAGAGCTAAGAGTGGGACCTCCTAGGCTCTTTATTGTTGACTCAGACTAGTTGTTAATTACCATGATCAAACTCTTTGATCAGCAAACTAACCAACTGATCAGTTAACGTTTACTCCACTATAAAACGATAACTGAACTCCAATGCAAAAAGAACATATCCGAAGCGATGTCTAGACTTGTATGGTGTACTAATGTCCTCAACCATTAGCACTCATAATCATATTCAGGTAGTCGGATAACTGTTATTGTCAACCTGAATCATGATTACTTCTTGTATTCCTTGAGTCACATTCACCTCTCATGATTACCAAACATGTTGATAACTACTTATCAACAAGACTGATGTTCTCAGTAATCAACTTGGTGATATTTTCAAGGGAATGCATACTTTTTAACAGAGGGTAGATTCTATCTTGACAATATATGTTCACAGCCCTATGAACATAACATATCTAAGATACACAGGTGTTAATCTTTATGACCTCACTGATTGGTAAGTCAAAGCAGTCATATCCATAGTCTGTGCTCATAATCGTCTCAAGATTGAGAACACGTATCTTATACAAGTTATGAGTTCCTATCGACTATTGACAGCCTTAAGTGTCAATAAAAAAGCTCAGGTCCGTCAATGCACTATAACCATTAGTATATTAACTAAGAGCCATACTCTAGTGATTGAGATTCATCACTCCATCCAATGGTAGTTAATCATGCTACAATGTAAGCCTGATGAGATATCCAGTCTCATCATCCACTGTGACAAATTCTAAGTATCAAAGAATAGTAATTCGTGTCTCAATTATATGTATCTGATACACATACGAATTACTTACTATGATACTTAAGGATTAACTAATCATCTCATGAAAGAAACATACACAATGAAATATAAAGCTGATATCCATATATTAAAATGTCCATGTCTTATACATAAAGAAATGGTTTGAGGGCATAAACCCAACAAAGGCTACGTGCGAGATATGGATCCAAGCATCCATGTTATCCTTAGGATTGGTTGGGACGACGTCCATGGTTATATATTTAGATGGCGCATTCATGAGCATGAACGACGAGATGGTCAGTTAATGTTGTTGTCTTATATACTACATATCTATAGATGCTCTATTAGTATTTGCATTCACTCAGCTTTTGTTGCTGACAGCGTTTTATGCTGCTGGATATTCTATGTCCAACTGGCCAAAGTTATGAGTATACAGGAGAGGAGTACATGTCTAGGGGCTATGAGGATAAAGCCTACTATGATGGAGGCTATGCTGGAGACGACTACTACGCAAGTTGAAGTCTTGGAGCTTGTCGTAGCTAATTTATGCTTATATTTTAAAGACTATTGTAATAGTTAAGTTTTGTAATTGGTATTTGTTACCGTAATATTTTTTAGTTATGTTTCTGCTGCTACTTACGGGTTGTATTAGCTAGTATTGAACTTTATATATGTTTAACTTAGATATTCCGATGTGTGGTTTGATTTATTACTCTAATGATTAGACTTTGTTCATGGACAATGTGATGACTTCCAACTGTCATGGCCTACGGGTCCAAAAAGGAATTTATTTTCTCTATTTTTGCTACTACAGAGCGTGACACATTCTCAAAATCTCATTTACATATATAGAAATATCGACAATACATATCCGAAAATTACATCATAGATAATTAAAATGCAAGTGTTACATCTGTTGGGAAAGATGGAAGGTTAGAAGCCACTAGTAATAAAGAATTCATTGACCTAATTGCGTCCGAGATCGAAGAGAGAGAACCCAAGCTCAACTATCCCAATTCTACCTCAACAAGCTACAACCAAGATAGTAATCTCAAGAATTTTAAGGCTGAAACTGAGATGATTTGGCTGCAAAAGAAGATGAAGAAACTCAAGTAAATGTCGATTGCAAGTTGGGTTTGATCTCTGAATATGCTAAAAAAGAGCAAACAATTGGTGAAGATAATTTGGAGATTCTTAATAGTTTTGTGACAAAATTTGAGAATTCTGATTTAGTTCACAAGTTTGAGAATTCTGTTTTAAATTTTGATCAATCCCTTCAGCATAGTGGGCTGTGTGTAGCAATCATTTCTCTTTTATCATCTGTGACAGAAAATGGAAAATCTTCCACTTCAAAGGGAGCATTAGTGCTTGAGCTTGTAGATAAGGAGACCGTGGATCTTTTGATTACAAAAATTGGCAATGAAGTTCAGAAGAATTTCATGGAAGTTAAAGAACATACAAATGGAGATAAGTTGTTTGAGAAGATGACAATCATTTGGTTTAGAGGACCAGACCCGGGTGGGATATGTTGGGTCCACTTTTCCCACTTTCCCCAAATTCATCCTTTGAGGACAAGGATGATTTCATGGGGAAGGTATATGTCATGAACTGGGAATATAGTAGTTGGACATCTCAGTTCAATGGGTAGCACCAAATAGGCCTTATGCTTGAACTTGAGTAGCAACTGGAGGGGGACACGTGTCATAAGGAGAGTGACTCAAGTAAAGTTAGTTGAGCTAAAATGTAAATCAAATTGTACAAAATGTAAAGTCTAATTCAGTAATTAGATCATTGAAGAATTAATAAACTTCCTCCCCACTTTCTCTCTCATCTTTCCTTCAGCTTTCTGTTAACTTTCTCTCACTTATCTATTCTTACTCTCTCACTTCTCTGTTGTTCATTCATCCTTGTTCTTGTGACTCTGCCATTGTATCATTTACTGTTACGTAAGGTCCAATTCTTTACACCCTCATAGAGAAATCAACAAATCTCGTAAACTCCATGAACAATTCTTTGATTTGTACGTCGAAACTGAAGCAAAAACACAAACCCATTTATATAATTCTTCGATCTAAAGCTCAAGTAGTGCAGTTTTCAACAACAGTTGTAGCGAACGTCAAACCATGAAATCGGCTTGAGATGTAGAGATTGAGAGAGAGATAAATCAAGGTAAGAGAGAGTGAGAGAGGTGCAGCGAGTTGAGTTAGAGAGAGTGATGGTAGTGGTGGCAGCTCTGTGGTGGTGGTTACAGCCATGTGGTGGTGGTGGTGGTGGTGGTGGTCCGATGGTTGCGAGTTCTTGAGAGATTTGAGAAAACGAGGTTGGTGGTGGTGGCGACCCGATAGCGATAGCTGCTACGTGGTAAGCTCTTGAGAGAAGATAGTGGGGCGTTGGGGCTAGGGTTAGGGATAGAAAGGGTAGTTTGGGTTTATCTAAAAAAAATGTGAGTTGTAGGTGAGGTTGGGTGTACGTAGCAAATATGGGTGTATGTGTATATATATATATATATATAGAGAGAGAGAGAGAGGGGCTATTAGGTGCACTTGACTTTTAAGCCTAAAAATCCGTGCATCAGCGGGACAGGCGCGGGTTAGCCGGCCAGCCCGCGGGATTTTTAGACTTAAAAACCTAGTGCACTGACCAGTGCACCTAAGAGCCTCTCCCTATATACATATTAAAAAATTGAAATTTTGTTTGAAAAGAATATGAAATATTAAAAAACCGTGTTTGATAACTCTATTAAGTAGTGAAAATGAAAATTTTTAGCACTTAATTTTTTTCAGTGTTTGATATGTACCACTTAATTGAAAAAGTAACCAAAAATCCACTGAAAATGTTTAATCACTGAATTTAGTATATTTTAAAACACTGTTTTCAGTATTGCAAGTACAAATCACTTAAATTTTTCAGTACTTAAATTCAACACTGTACTTAATTTTCAATTTTATCAAATGTACCCTAAGACTAATTTCTCCCGCAAACAAACGTGTTATACAATGCATATCATCTTAATGAATTGTCGGAATGGATGAAGATATGATTGAGTTTGAAGTTGACAAGATCTAATTTTGAAAAGCATGTAGAATTCCAGGCATTCAAGAGTTGACACTAACCTTCTTGTAAATTGTAATAATAACTGATTGTATTAGGTTATTTTCATCAAATCTAATGAAAATTTGTCGAAGCATTATTTTACCAAATGCAAAATTTGAATATCAAATTAACCTTTTTTCTTTTTCTCTTTTGTTTTTTCCCCCTTCCTATTATTTCTTCCATTCTTCCTTAGACCAGACCATTACTATTACCACGACCAACTTCCACCATTGACCACGTATTTGAAAGCAAAAAAAAAAAGGTTGTAGAATGAATCTTGAAGTGCAACGATAAATAAAGAAAATTGATAATTAGCGAATATAATGTCATTTCAATGTAAGAATCACCCTACATTTTGCACTTAGCTCACCATCACAAGAAGATTGTCAGTTTGACCCACGAGGGGTATAATGTAATTTGCAATTTCCCCTTTTTTTTTTTCCTCTTTTTTTCTCGCTTTTTTTTCTTTTTTGGGTTCCTTTTTTCTCCGGTTTTTTCTTCCCATTTTTAGAGGTCACATTTATTAAACCTTCTCAGTAGTCCAACACCAGTTGATATCTCCAGGGAAGCTCTAAACCTTTTAAGGTCCCTCGCTAATCACTTGAAGCCGCTCAATGGTGGCCAAATCTAATCAACAGGTCAATACAACAACTCAACCCCTCATAGAAGCAAATAGGGGTGTATATCTAAAACTGATTATGAGTTAGTTTTCTCACATGTTAGGCCACGTTTCGCAACAGCTTTGGAGTCCATAGGTGATATGAAACTCTAAAAAGCTCAACTGAGAATGTTTGGCAAACCAACTTCGGCATTTCAATCGCAGAATAATGTGAGTCAACCGCAGAGATTTGCATCTGGCTAAAAACAATCTTGGGCAGCTTTTGGCCAAAAGCAATTTTGTGCGGTTGAATAACAGAAGAAGAAACTGTTGCCAAAAAGGCCCTTAATCAAACCAATGTCTTCAAAATCTGATATTAACAGATTGCAGTGACTGCACTGAGGTTTAGTATATTTCTTACAATTTTGGGACCTCTATTCTATAAATAGTTACCAGAAGAGGATGAGAACTAGCCAAAAAGGTTATATTTCTTTCCTGTTAGTAGATATATCTCCATCTAAATCAAACATCAAACAATTTATTAGTAATCATAGTCGTCCATCCGACGTGAAGCATTCGGGTCATCTCTCATACTCGATCGCTGAACTAACCGGACTAGTGCCTGCACGACCTCAGACATGGGTGGCCGGAATTCTGGTTCCGACTGAAAGAATGACACAAAAGAAACATGTTAGTATTCTGGAAATAAAACACAGTATCGATGACACTATCTTAACAGCTAAACTTTCAACTTTGTATTCAAGCTTTGATGCTGGTTTTTTAACAAATGTTACCTTTTATTTCTTTGATTCGGGGGTATTTACGTGATTTCCATAATTGCCCACCATTAGGTAGTCCTTTGGGCTGAGTCGTGGAGTTGTCTCTCTCCCAATTCGATTTCGGAAACTGTAGTCCTACTACAACTAGTATTCCTAAACTCTACATAAAAGTCATATAGTGCTTTCAATTGGAGTTTGAATTTGCTTTTCCTAGAGTTCTTTATGGGCTGTATCAACGCGGTTACATGTTAACAATATGGTCAATGAACTGCCAATCAACCATTGCCTGGTTTCTTTTTTTCCTTAGAAGAGTCGATGCACAGATAATAAATTGAAGAATTAGATAAAGCAGAGGATATAAACCAAAAGTTGGAGAATGGATGTGCCAGTGCTAGATCCTATGTGGAACACAACATATGCTTATGTAATCAAATGCTTGCAGAAATAATATACAGGCAAACAAATTTCAAGCCAGACACGGTTATCTTTTTAAATTTAAGGAACCAAAAGGGCGGTGGATCTTACCTGTACACACAAAGCAATGACATCAGCAAATCGAGAAGCTGACTTGGGAGGGTAAAGTCCACGCAGGGCCGGATCCACCATTTTTGCCAGTGCATCAATGTCATGGAGCTGTGGGGTGGCCCACCGAACTAGAGATTGTTCTAATCTTGCCTTTGTGCTAAAAAAATGAAAAGAAAAGAAGCAACAAAACCATTTTATAACGAAATTTGAATCCACAACATCCGGCAAAACCACGTCTTTTCAAGCAGCGGTCAATGAATTGACTCCCCTTCTTTGACTTACTCAATGCATGTGTTTGGGGCATACGCCTGCTTCCGAGCGGAGTCGTCTCCTTTAGGCTCATTTCGGTTCATGGATTTAGTGATATAAAGGAAAGAACACTGAGGAAAACAAATTCTCTTTTTGGCTAAAAAAGAAAATAGTGAAAAAAAAATAGGAAAAAAAAGAACATATGGTGAGAAATAAATTAAAATTGTCAAATTTTGTGAGTCACGTCCCTCCTTTTTTAAGTTGTAACTATATTCTGAAAATTATTTGAGCATAAAGGAAAACACAAGAGACTAGTTTTCCTTTACCGTTTCTTTTCCTTCTCTAAATCCACAAACCAAACAGAACTTTAAGGTGGTAACCTTCTGCTATTAGATAAGTATTGAAAAAACAAAAATTGTAACTCAAAGTGTAACACACCTATCAAAGGGCATCCGACCAGTCAACAACTCCAACATTACCACCCCAAAACTGTAAACGTCACTCTTCAGTGTATAAGACGAAGGTTGTGTGCATTCTGGAGCATTGTATCCAGTCCCCAGGTTTTGGCTCGTGCGCTGGCAATAAAAGTCAGATTAAAATACTGAAAGAGAAGAAAGTATCCTTTCCGGACCCGGGAGGGAAATAAGAAAGAGGAACAAGAAGATGATCTCAGAAGCATAAATGTGCAGTAAAACTTGGGTTTAAAGACCATTAAAGAAGTTGCAAATGGCGAAAGCAACATATAAATGGCTACATTGCTATAGTGTAGCATGGATAAGCACACGGGCACTACACGATACGGCATAATGGCATATACTAAAAATGTAGGATACAGATGCGGGTAGGCTACATTGAATAGAAAAATAAAATATTTAGTTAAATACACAAAATATCATGCTGTCTCCACTTCCGTTCAACAAATTCTCAAATAAATCAATTACTTATCTCCCATTTTATTCTATTAAGACCTTTACCTCAAATTTTAAAAAATTTCCATTAGAGGCCAACATGTTGTGTCAACTGTGCCGTCCACATGTCCAACACATGACCGGCGTGTGTCCAGTGTTACAAAAAAAAAAAATTTAAAAAATTAAGAACGCTTTTCATGTGTCCAACCACGTGGTGGCGCGTGTCCGACATGGCCACGACACCCAAGTGTCCGTACTATATAGCTACAAAGTGGGGGGAAAAGAAAAAGAAGTTAGACATGACACCTAAGTGTCCATACTACATAGCTACAAACTAGGTAGGGAGGGGGGGGGGGGGGGGGGGGGGGGGGGTTGTGGTGGTGGTGGTGTGGGAAGAAGAAGCAATGTGGTATACGCGACGTAACTCTCTTCCATACTTCTGAAACTTCAATCAAAATGCAACCCCAATCTAAAACTGAGCATCAGTTACGCATGTTATATACCACCAAACATTCTGGACAAGTTAATAAAAATAAGAGAGACTCAGAGAGGGTCCATACATTTTGATACAAGAACACGAGGAAGGGAAAGAAAAACAATAACCTTTTTCAAACGAAAGGAAAAAATTCATTCGAGAAACAACTATACACGTTAAATTATACACTAAGATACCAAAGAGGGAAGTTTAGGTGAAATGGTTGGGTAACGATATTGGTCAAATACTATATTTAGTAGAAATGCATCCAAATGCACTGCAATGTAGTATTATATTGCAAAAGTTTAACAAATAAATTCAAAAATTGATTAATCCGGCCCCACCTAAGAGATTCAGATTGGGAGAGGTGAAATAACATAGCAATTTTGGCCCAAACCAGTAGATGTTAAAACTGCTTAAATTAGCTGAGCAAACTCAGAATAGTATCATATACCAGGCAATAAGAAAAACCTCAGAAGATTATCAAGAATCACCTGATATGATGATCTTTTCCCTCGAAAATTCCATTGGATGATACCATCTAGTTATCGGTACATACAATAGGGAAATATATACTCAACAGATGTGAGAGATTGGCAGCTAAGAAAACTCCTCAATTCAAGCCCACGTCTATTTGGAATGTCATATTCAGAAATCAGAATGCACTCTCCCCATCCATTGAGTCAATCCCTCAACTCAATTTCTATGGAGCAATCACTAGCAGCCAATTAGCTTAATGACTGAAACTACAAATTACCTCTTTTTCTTTTTCTCTAAAAAGGCAATAGTACTACCGATCAGTAATGGTCAGCTTCATGAATCCTCAAACTACATCCTAGGATGAAGCTTACCACTTACGAGGTCATATCACATGTGTAGCAAGGACACTTTAATTTGGGTTCCATGTCGGTGTCGGACATTGGCACACATTTGACAACCACCGACACGTGCTGCACACACCAAAAAACTTGTCCAATTTATTTATTATTATTTTTTTTTATATCGGACATAGGAGTGGATCCTGCATCATCTATTGTATATTAACTAATACAATACCATTTCTTCACTGTGTGAGTGTCCGTGCTACATAGCATAGCATGCACTTCCCGAAGTCTTGATCCATCCCAAGCATGAGAATGCAAGTCACGTCAAGCAGCCACATCAACAATGATGGGGATCAAAAGGAGATTTTCTTAATAATAGAATTTGATCCAGGACGATATTGTAATTTATGTAGCTTTAAGTATATTTATAGAATATATTATCTATTAGGAATAAAGATCTTCAAAGAATATTATCTTTATGTAGCTTTGATTTAGACAATAATTATCCTTAAGATATTTCATCTTTTTGGAAGTTTTTGAATTTAGGAAGTTTGCTTAGTTTGGTATCCTATTCCTCTATAAATAAGATGTCATAGCTTTGTAAAAAATAGTTGATTATGAATAAAAATTATGATATTTGATTGCACAGGGATGTATTCAAGTTCTTGCAAGCTCTAGGTATACAGATACCTAAGTTGTCCAAGATACAGGGATACCGAGGGTTCTTTTCCTATTCTTTCTTCTCTTTCTATCATTTCTCCGTATTGTTCATAAACACCTATTAATTTCCAGCAACATTCAATTCTCACTCCGGTCCTACGTCATATTTGGTATCAGAGCCACCAAGATTTCACAATCCTTTCCAAGCCACCAAAGATCGTCTTGTGCAACATTGGCTCAGTGGTTCATCCAAAATTTTCACTCGTGAGGTACATGCATTCCTTTGAAATTTTGATTAGTACCTAATTTATTTGACGAGTCACTTAATTTTGCACATAAAGGTCCTTTCGATCGTACTAAGAATGTCTCATTATTATGAGTCTTGCACCTTTTATTGTCCTACCCAAGCCTCTAGTACCTTCCTTACAGCCGTCCAATGCCCAAATATAGGTTGTAAACTTGTTATTGATGAAAGATTTCCCATGAATGTGATTTCGGAGTCCACCATTAATAGACTTAACCTTCCAATTTCTCCGCGCTCACTACCATATAGGGTAGTCTTAGACGATCACTCTACCTTATATGTCATTGAAGGTTATTTGGTACCAATCCGAATGGCTAACCTATACTACGAAAATATATGGTGTGATCTTGCCTACTAATGTAGGTGTGAGTCGTATCCTTCTCGGTCGTCATTAGATTGTTGATTATAATGTGACAAAAGTAGATGATAATTCTTATCGCTTTGTCTATAATGGTAATAAGAGCATTCGACTAAAATTTGCAGAGTGTAAGGTTAATTCTCAGGTTTCTAGTAAACCTAGATCCTCCAAGCACATAAATGACCTAGCAAAACTCCTTCAAAATTTTGTCTGTCAACCGTGAGCTAACAAATACTCAAATTGAGAAAACCAACACACAAAGTGTCTCTTGAACCCATTGTGAATACGTTGGACCCACCACTTAATGTCCCTAGTGTATCAATCGATTGTCATGACGAGACACCTGAAGAGAAACAGGATGATAATCCACTTATTAACGATGTTCCAAATAATCTTGCTATCATCCAAATGCCTACACCGCCCGTCCCTTCGACCCCACAGTCTCCTCCTCCGTTGACTTCTCAAAGAAAAATGGAGACTGTGATCCTTGTTTCCCCACTACTCCACCTTCTAATCATGTTTGTAGTAACCCTCCAAAGGACTTAAAAGCAAATTTATTTGACTTGTCATTAGACATGGTTACTAATTTTAATTTTCATGTGGAGTTCATGTTGCCTCCCCTTACTTCATCCGCAGGTGTTTCGAATGGAGTGATGCTTTCTACAGTTTTGAACCTAACATTTACTCATTTTCAGCAAGTTAGCCATCATGCAAGTGTTCTTCATTCTTCCCAGCATAACTGCCATTCTAACTCGCCGGAGTTGAGTTCTTCTTAGACGAGGAGAGTTGATGGGGATCAAAAGGAGATTTTCATAATAATAGTATTTGATCTAGGTGGATATTGTAATTTATGTAGCTTTAAGAAGTATATCTATAGAATATATTATCTATGAGATATAAAGATCTTCAAATAATATTATCTTTAAGTAGTTTTGATTTAGACAATAATTATCCTTAGGATATTTCATCTTTTTGGAAGTTTTTGATTTTAGGAAGTTTGCTTAGTTTGGAATCTTATTCCTCTATAAATAAGATGTCAAAGCTTTGTAAAAAATAGTTGATTATGAATAAAAATTATGATATTTGATTGCACAGGGATGCCTTCAAGTTCTTGCAAGTTCTAGGTACAGGGATACTTAGGGTGCCCGAGGTACAGGGATACCGAGGGTTCTTTTCCAATTCTTTCTTCTCTTTCTATCATTTTTCTGTATTGTTCATAAACACCTATTAATTTCCAGCAACATTCAATCTTCTCACTCCGGTCCTACGTCAAGCAAAGATGTCAAACATTAGGTCTGTAACAATCCACCCCTATAGCATCCTATATTAACAAGGTTTATACCAGGTTATAGGATCTTTGTTTTAATTTGCTCTTTCATCTTTAATCAATTTGTAATCTTCACAATCACGCAATTAAACTATCTTACAATTGATTGACACTACCTCTGACATCTCAGTATTGCATTCCCAATACTCTTTATGAAAACCCAGCACCTAACCAACATATCAACTGGTGTTTGGTGGCCTCACTCATTTATTCAGTTCTTAGGCTACATTTAGTTCACTGATGTACAGGAGGAAGACTTTACTTCATAAAAAAATAAAAAGAGTTATTCCCTCTGTCCCGTATTAAGAGTCTCTTTTGGGAATTCCAACTTTTTAAAGGAACATATGATGCAGTGCATTGTCCCACATCGGCTGTGTACTAGTTTGTCCTTGGGCTTATATAGTGAGTAACCCCTTCTTCCTATCAGATTAGGCTTGACAGTGAATGTTACTACATTAACATCTTTGAGTGTTGTGAAATTTTACAACTTTCCATTTGTAATACCCTGTATTTCGGTATATTAATAAAACCTGGTATTTCATTTCTATACTCGTATAAACTTTCCCTTCTTTTTGGTGATTTTTGATATCAATCGATTGACATTGTTCCAATCGATTGACACTTTCTGATACCAATCGATTGATAAGTTATCCCAATCGATTTACATTCAACCGACTAAAAGTGATTACGTGTCAACATTCCCAATCGATTGACATTGTTTCCAATCGATTGACTACAAATATCTGTTGCCAATCGATTGACTGGTGTCTCAATCGATTGACATAAGCTGAGAAATGTTTTCTTCTTTCCTTCAGCTTTAAACGCGTGGCACTCCCTTATCTCTATATATATGTTTCATTTTGTGGCCTTGGGGCTGTTTTTCAGACCTTGAGAGAGGGAGAGGCATACTCTTGTGAGATATATACATATATCTATATTTACACACATATATACACACACTCACTCCTTCGGCAGCAGAAAAGAAGAAGGAGAAGAAGCAGAAAAGAAGAGAGAAGGAGACAGAGAGGGAAGACAGAGAGAAAGAAGGCAGAGACAAGAAGAAGAAGAGAGAGAGCTTGGAGGTTTCAAACTTAAACCCACCCAAACGCACCCTAGGTGAGTACTAACTCACTTGGTCCCTTTATATGAAGTTTGTATAAGCTATTATGATGTTTAGATGGGTTACATGCATGTTGTGTACGTTTATATATGCTGTTTTTACAATCTGCTGGAGAAGACGTAGTGCCAATCGATTGACATAATCTCAATCGATTGACATCAGTTGCATCCCAATCGATTGAATAGGATTTTCAATCGATTGACATTATTCCAATCGATTGACATGTTTATCAATCGATTGACATAACTTTTGTTCCAATCGATTGAACCTCTGTCCCAATCGATTGACATGATCAGGACATGGATTCTTTTGCCTGTTTATTATATAAGAGGTTTAGTTGTTCGATTCCTGATTCGGATTCCCTTATGCGACTATGGGGTAGACAGGAGTAATGTGACACCAAAGATTAATGGATAATGAATAAAAAGAATATGAAGACATGGGTGACGTGTTGATTCTGATATGAGTTTGATATCCGATTTCTTTTAATCCGAGTAGTCAGGCCACATTGGGAGTCTGTCATGTGTCGATATAGAATGGAACGTAAGTAGGTTTGGTAAGTTCTGGGAATGGTACGTGGATGGACGTTCGGTCATGATATGCTCTTAAAAGCGGTGAGCTGTGCATATGCTCTTAAAAGCGGTGAGCTGGACCAAATAGTCCTAAGATAGACTGGATGATCTATGATATGCTCTTAAAAGCGGTGAACAGGACCATTGTTCTTAAAAGCGGTGAGCTGGGATCACTAGTAGATGACGTTAAGTCGTGGCAATAGATTGATATGCCTTGTTCGAAACGTTATATCCCTGAAATGCGGTGAACAGGACCATTGTTCTTAAAAGCTGGGGACAGACTGACGTGGAGTCCATGACATGCGGTGAGCTGTTCATATGCTCTTAAAAGCGATGGACAGAATAAGGGTGTATCCGTAGAGTTAAACGATTGAGTCTGTTCAGGAAAGATCAGAATATGTTGAGTTCAGTATTCGAGTAACAAGACGTTAAGGGTCGGGTTACAAGAATGAATAGAGAAACAAGATATGGTTATAATAAGATGGTAACTCGTGTTTTCATAAGCTTGTGTTTATTTCAGATAACTGGTACTTCGTTAGTTTATGCTCACTCAGCTCTCAGTAAGCTGACGGCCTTTTATTGCCTGGACATTCCCCGTCCAGAATATCCTGCCCCTTGTTTTACAGGTAATGACCAGTACACTGATGACTATTATCCAGAGGAGGGCCCCACCGATGACAGTTACGCCAGGAAGGATTATCCTTATGCCAGTTGAAGACTGAAGATGTTATAATTAGATTTGATTTCAGTTGTTCTGTTAAATCTTTTGTTAACGGGTACTTGGGCATTTGTTGTCTTCAGACCTGTTGTGATCCTGTGGACCATACTCTGATATTTTGTAATAGTTAGCACTTTGTGCTATTTTCAGTTGATTACTGTTGCTTTTCTTTTGGACTAGTACTGCGTGGTGTGGATTATTAGTGACTTTCACCTGTCATTCCTTATGGGCCCATAAAGAAAATTTATTTTTCTCTATTTATGCCGTTCCGGGGCGTGACAGGGTTTTTGGTATCAGAGCCTGAGTTTGGTACTCTAGGGGGGTGATACTGTCGTTCACCGATCATTCCACACCATCTGGTCCTAGTGTTGTTAAGATTCTTTGAGATGAGATATGAGTATAAGATAAGTTCGTCTTCCTGACGATAGATAGTTTCCTTTGCAGGATAGCATGGATCCGGAGTTTCACCAGTTTGTGACTGATGCTTATGGAGGACATATTATCCATGGAGATACCGTGGAGCCAGCTGACCCAGAGTTTTATCGTGAGCGTGTGTGCCAGATAGCTAGTCGACATTTAGAGGAGGACATGTGGAGAGCGCTTTATGTGACCGGGAGTACTCACCCGACACAGATGCGCATGGATGCTTACCATACTGCGAGGGTCGGTAGAGACATTTGCCAGGAGATGTTAAGACTAGTTTTGAGTAAGCCAGAGATGGATGAGATTGAGTTGAGAGCTATTGTAGCCGGTCCACCAGAGCCCGTAGTTGCTCCAGTAGCAGCAGCAGCTCCACCATCACCAGTACCAGTCCCAGAGTTCACCAAGGACTGAACCCCCACAACACAGTTCGAGCGTCTATCCAGATTTGCTCAGCATATGATAGACACGCCGCAAAAGAAGGTAAAGAGATTTCACCAAGGACTGAACCCCCACCTCAGACATATGATGGTTGGTCATCTGAACCAGTCGTATGAGAAAATTGTTAGATTTGCTACAGGATTAGAAAAGGATGCTAATCCAGTACAGCAATCACAGACAAATCGACCTCAGTTGTCACGAGGGTTTCAACAGAGAAATTTTCCTAATCGACCACCAAGAAATACCCAAGGATGGAGACCTCAGGAAAATTTTCAAGGAAACAAGAGAACCTGGGAAGGAACCAGGAAACCGCAGCAGAGTTATAATCGACCTCAACAATATCGCCAGCAGGGGTCACAGCCACAGGCATTACTAACAGCCCCACCCAGCAATAGTGGAGGATGTTTTAACTGTGGAAAGCCAGGACATATTGCAAGGAACTGCACTACCCATAGATCTAATCGCAGGCCGGATATTGTTTGCCGCAACTGCAACAAACCAGGACACTTGAGTAAGGATTGTCGTGCGCCACAAGGAGGATACTACGGAGCACCAGTACAAGGAATTCAAGGACCCTCTGATCAGACGAGAATGAATGCTGTTATTCCGGAAGGAGCAGGCTTTAATGCTGATGAGCAGCAACATTTGGAAGGTACACTTGTACTTTTTCATAGTCCAGTTAAAGCTTTATTTGATACTGGAGCCGCACGTTCTTTTATTGCTGTTAAGATTGTGCGTCAGTTGGGTTTAGAACCCCAGACACTTGAGTCAACACTGAATGCTGTGTCACCTTTGGGAGTGACAGTTAAGTTGAGTAAAGTGTGTAAAGATTGCCCTTTGACTTTGGGAGATAGGAATCTGCCAGCAGACTTAGTCGTTCTGTCGATGTCAGAATTCGATGTTATCCTAGGGATGGATTGGTTAACTAAGTACAATGCCAATTTGGATTGCCCTGCTAGAACGATTGTATTTCCAATACGAGGAAAGCCGACGATCAGATTTCAGTGTCAACTGACAAGCGACCTGTTCCTTACGAATGGTTTAGCTACGATCATTAGTACGAGTACGGAGCTTACTATGGATCAAATTCCTATTGTACGAGACTTTCTAGATGTATTTCAGGATATTAAAGGACTTCCACCGAAAAGAGAAATAGACTTCTGCGTGGAATTAGTACCTGGTACATTGCCTATTTCTAAGACTCCATATAGGATGGCACCAACTGAGATGTTAGAACTGAAGAAGCAAGTTCAAGAGCTTGAAGATCTAGGATTTGTTCGTCCGCGTACGTCGCCTTGGGGAGCACCAGTTCTGTTTGTAAAGAAGAAGGACGGAACACTTCGACTCTGTATAGACTACAGGGAGTTGAACAAGGTTACGATTAAGAATAGATATCCGTTACCTCGGATAGATGATCTATTCGACCAGTTACAAGGATCTAGGATCTTTTCCAAGATCGATCTGCGTTCAGGATACCACCAATTGTTAGTTCGACCAGAGGATGTATCGAAGACTGCATTCAGGACAAGATACGGGCATTTCGAGTTTTTAGTTATGCCTTTCGGATTGACGAATGCGCCAGCAGTATTTATGGACTTGATGAATAGAGTATTCCGACTATATCTGGATAAATTCATTATAGTGTTCATTGATGATATACTGATCTACTCAAAGACAGAAGAGGATCACAAGGAGCATTTACAAGTTGCCTTGCAAACACTTCGAGATAGCAAGTTGTATGCAAAGTTCAGCAAGTGTGAGTTTTGGCTACAGGAAGTCAAATTCTTGGGACACGTTATATCTCAGGAAGGTATTTCGGTAGACTCATCTAAGATTGATGCAGTCTTAAGCTGGAACAGACCGACGAATGCGACCGAAGTCAGAAGTTTTCTGGGTTTAGCAGGATATTACAAAAGATTCGTAGAAGGATTTTCCAAGATAGCAGGACCCTTGACGAATTTAACAAGGAAAGAGACGAAGTATGAATGGACAGACAAGCATGAGGGTGCATTTCAGGAGTTAAAAGAAAGATTGACTTCTGCACCAGTACTCGCATTACCTAAGAGTGGAGAAAAGTATGTGATCTACAGTGACGTATCGTACCAAGGACTTGGATGTGTGCTTATGCAAGATGGAAATGTTATCGCATACGGATCAAGACAATTGAAGGTACATGAGAAAAATTATCCTACGCATGATCTGGAATTAGCAGCAATAGTGTTTGCATTGAAAATTTGGAGACACTATCTCTACGGAGAAAAGTTTGAATTGTTTTCCGATCATAAGAGTCTGAAGTTTTTGTTCTCTCAAAAGGAGTTGAACATGCGACAGCGGAGATGGATGGAGTTACTCAAGGACTATGACTTTTCTTTGCAATACCATCCTGGCAAAGCAAACGTAGTAGCAGATGCTTTGAGTCGTAAACCTCGACTAGTGATCGCTGCATTACTAATTAGAGAATGGAGAGCATTAGAAGAAATTGCTGAATTTGATCTTCAGCCAGTGGAACCAATGAAAGGACAACATTTTGGATGTCTTATGGTACAACCGACTTTGATCAGTCGTATCATAGAGGCTCAACAGACAGCAGAGGATTTGAAATTATGGTTCGCCAAGATGTCAGCCAAAGAACCAGAAGTCTGGAGTATTAGTACAGACGGAGCTTTACGATGTAAAGGTAGACTCTGTGTACCTAATGAAGAAAGTCTCCGAAAAGACATATTGGATGAAGCACATAAGTCACGAATGACTATTCATCCCGGAAGTACGAAGATGTACAAGGATCTAAAGAGAAATTTTTGGTGGGAAGGAATGAAGAGAGATGTGGCAGAGTATGTAGCTCAGTGTCTTACTTGTAAACAAGTAAAGGCAGAACATCAGAGACCACCTGGACTTCTACAGCCGTTACCAATTCCTCAATGGAAATGGGAACACATAACCATGGATTTTGTGGTAGGATTGCCGAAGTCACAGCAGAATCACGATGCTATATGGGTAATCGTGGATCGACTTACGAAGACGGCACATTTTATTGCCTATAGCATGACATACTCAGTAGAACGTTTGAGCCGAATGTATCTACAACACGTTGTACGGTTACACGGAATACCTGTTTCTATTGTGTCAGACCGAGATTCGCGCTTTACTGCAGAATTCTGGAAGAGTCTCCAAACAGCAATGGGAACGACATTGAACTTGAGTTCAGCTTTTCATCCGCAGACAGATGGACAGACGGAACGAGTAAATCAAGTGATAGAAGATATGTTACGAGCTTGTGTCATTGATTTTGAGAGTTCTTGGGAAATACACTTACCTTTGATTGAGTTCGCCTATAATAATAGTTATCATTCGAGCATAGATATGGCGCCATTTGAAGCTTTGTACGGAAGACCGTGCCGATCGCCGCTATGTTGGACCGAAGTCGGAGATAGTCAACTTCTTGGGCCAGAGATGGTACGAGAAACCAGCAAGAAGATTCAAGTCGTACGTGAGAAGATGGAAACAGCCCAGACCAGATACAAGAGTTATGCTGACAAGCGACGCAAAGACTTGGAGTTTGCCGTTGGAGATCACGTATTACTCAAGGTTTCACCTGTTCGAGGAATCGTCAGATTTGGTCAGAAAAGGGGCAAATTATCGCCACGTTTCATCGGACCATTCGAGATTCTGGAGCGTGTTGGAAAAGTTGCTTATCGCCTTGCGTTGCCACCAAAGATGTCAGGAGTGCACAACGTTTTTCATATCAGTATGCTGAGGAAGTGTGTTCACAACCCAACGCACGAGATCAACTTTCAGGATATCGAAGTCAACAGCGACGTTACATTCAACGAAGGACCTGTTCGCATTCTAGATCGAGGAATCAAGAAACTCAGGAACAAGGAGATTCCGTTAGTCAAAATTCAGTGGAAACATCACGATGAAGGAGAAGCTTCGTGGGAACTAGAGTCAGAGATGCGCGAGAAGTTTTCATTTTTGTTTTAGACCTTGTTGCTTTTGATTTCGAGGACGAAATCTTTTGTTGAGTGGTGGATGATGTAATACCCTGTATTTCGGTATATTAATAAAACCTGGTATTTCATTTCTATACTCGTATAAACTTTCCCTTCTTTTTGGTGATTTTTGATATCAATCGATTGACATTGTTCCAATCGATTGACACTTTCTGATACCAATCGATTGATAAGTTATCCCAATCGATTTACATTCAACCGACTAAAAGTGATTACGTGTCAACATTCCCAATCGATTGACATTGTTTCCAATCGATTGACTACAAATATCTGTTGCCAATCGATTGACTGGTGTCTCAATCGATTGACATAAGCTGAGAAATGTTTTCTTCTTTCCTTCAGCTTTAAACGCGTGGCACTCCCTTATCTCTATATATATGTTTCATTTTGTGGCCTTGGGGCTGTTTTTCAGACCTTGAGAGAGGGAGAGGCATACTCTTGTGAGATATATACATATCTCTATATTTACACACATATATACACACCCTCACACACACTCACTCCTTCGGCAGCAGAAAAGAAGAAGGAGAAGAAGCAGAAAAGAAGAGAGAAGGAGACAGAGAGGGAAGACAGAGAGAAAGAAGGCAGAGACAAGAAGAAGAAGAGAGAGAGCTTGGAGGTTTCAAACTTAAACCCACCCAAACGCACCCTAGGTGAGTACTAACTCACTTGGTCCCTTTATATGAAGTTTATATAAGCTATTATGATGTTTAGATGGGTTACATGCATGTTGTGTACATTTATATATGCTGTTTTTACAATCTGCTGGAGAAGACGTAATGCCAATCGATTGACATAATCTCAATCGATTGACATCAGTTGCATCCCAATCGATTGAATAGGATTTTCAATCGATTGACATTATTCCAATCGATTGACATGTTTATCAATCGATTGACATAACTTTTGTTCCAATCGATTGAACCTCTGTCCCAATCGATTGACATGATCAGGACATGGATTCTTTTGCCTGTTTATTATATAAGAGGTTTAGTTGTTCGATTTCTGATTCGGATTCCCTTATGCGACTATGGGGTAGACAGGAGTAATGTGACACCAAAGATTAATGGATAATGAATAAAAAGAATATGAAGACATGGGTGACGTGTTGATTCTGATATGAGTTTGATATCCGATT
Organism: Hydrangea macrophylla; assembly: GCA_033977485.1. Taxonomy (NCBI): domain Eukaryota; kingdom Viridiplantae; phylum Streptophyta; class Magnoliopsida; order Cornales; family Hydrangeaceae; genus Hydrangea; species Hydrangea macrophylla. The sequence goes on along the minus strand of CM066990.1, from coordinate 486,074 downwards.
TCTTTTAATCCGAGTAGTCAGGCCACATTGGGAGTCTGTCATGTGTCGATATAGAATGGAACGTAAGTAGGTTTGGTAAGTTCTGGGAATGGTACGTGGATGGACGTTCGGTCATGATATGCTCTTAAAAGCGGTGAGCTGTGCATATGCTCTTAAAAGCGGTGAGCTGGACCAAATAGTCCTAAGATAGACTGGATGATCTATGATATGCTCTTAAAAGCGGTGAACAGGACCATTGTTCTTAAAAGCGGTGAGCTGGGATCACTAGTAGATGACGTTAAGTCGTGGCAATAGATTGACATGCCTTGTTCGAAACGTTATATCCCTGAAATGCGGTGAACAGGACCATTGTTCTTAAAAGCTGGGGACAGACTGACGTGGAGTCCATGACATGCGGTGAGCTGTTCATATGCTCTTAAAAGCGATGGACAGAATAAGGGTGTATCCGTAGAGTTAAACGATTGAGTCTGTTCAGGAAAGATCAGAATATGTTGAGTTCAGTATTCGAGTAACAAGACGTTAAGGGTCGGGTTACAAGAATGAATAGAGAAACAAGATATGGTTATAATAAGATGGTAACTCGTGTTTTCATAAGCTTGTGTTTATTTCAGATAACTGGTACTTCGTTAGTTTATGCTCACTCAGCTCTCAGTAAGCTGACGGCCTTTTATTGCCTGGACATTCCCCGTCCAGAATATCCTGCCCCTTGTTTTACAGGTAATGACCAGTACACTGATGACTATTATCCAGAGGAGGGCCCCACCGATGACAGTTACGCCAGGAAGGATTATCCTTATGCCAGTTGAAGACTGAAGATGTTATAATTAGATTTGATTTCAGTTGTTCTGTTAAATCTTTTGTTAACGGGTACTTGGGCATTTGTTGTCTTCAGACCTGTTGTGATCCTGTGGACCATACTCTGATATTTTGTAATAGTTAGCACTTTGTGCTATTTTCAGTTGATTACTGTTGCTTTTCTTTTGGACTAGTACTGCGTGGTGTGGATTATTAGTGACTTTCACCTGTCATTCCTTATGGGCCCATAAAGGAAATTTATTTTTCTCTATTTATGCCGTTCCGGGGCGTGACACCATTATTGCCCTTTTTGAATTTCAAAACTCTAGTGTCACATCAACAACAATAAATTGTGAGGGTAAACTTGGAAACTGTGTAGTTAAAGTACATCGACTTTTCAAAGGGCTCTTAAGATGGGACATCAAAAATAGGAATCAAGGACTAAATTTGAGACAGGGAGAGTACTATGATCTTTGGAACCTGATCCTACATGTCCATGCTTAAATAACATTAGAAATGAAAATTTCTTAATATAATATGAACTTAAGAAGAGAGGAAGGGAAGTAACTCACAAAATTCAAAACTTCTAATTTCATTTTCACCCTATTTTCTTTTCCTCCCTATTTTCCTAAATGTTTTAGTTAATATCCAAACAAAGAAAAATATTTTCCTCGGTGTTCTTTTTTTTCCTTATCCTCACTTAATGCATGAACCAAATAGAGCCTTAATGTCCCAGCATTATTGTAATTCTCAAAGGGCTATTATCTAGTGGTGATCCGCTTATACACAGTACTGACAAGGAAGACTAAAGCTAGACGCCCAGACTTATCCTTCAGCATTTTAGACACTGGCTGCTCTTAAGACTCAAACATACACTATTTCACTTGTCCGCCCTTACAAATATGGCAGTTTCCTTATGAAATTTTACCTTGGGGACTTTTATGGCTCCTATGATATAAGAACTTACACAAATAGGAAGAGAATAGGAAAGATAAATATGAAACAAAGGAAGTTTTAGAGCCCTGAATCCAGAAGAGGATTGTCAACTGTCTACCCGTATCACAAAACTCGTAATTGGATATGTAAAGTGCATTCCATTTAGAACCATAGCATCTGATGATGCTGCTCCTAATAACAATAATAAAATAACAATAAAAATGAAACTAATGGGGGGATATTTGTAAATACAAAACTACCTGATGAAAGGTACCCAAGCCACAGTCAGATAGGTGAGGATTGAGTTCGGCGTCGAGCAGAATATTAGTAGATTTGATGTTCTTGTGAACAGAGGATGGAGAACAAACCTCATGCAGGTACCTATACATGAAAATTTTATTGTAAGAGTTCACCGGGAAGAGATAGTCGATGATCAACATGAAGGTACAATCATTTGAGCTAAAAATTTTGGGTAATACTTGGGACACACCCAAAGACAACTTTTGGGACACAACCCAAGAGATGTGTCTATCTCTCTTTTGTGTCACTGTGGGGTCCAGTGACATCACATGAGAGATATAGACACATCTCTTAGATTGTGTCCCAAAAGTTGTGTCTTTGGGTGTGTCCCAATCTTTGCTCAAAAATTTTATTGAAAGGAAATAAAACTTACTATCCCCAATATATTGACCGAACCACATTGACTACCCCGGAATCCCAGTGAAGAGAGTAATGTTAAGACTAACCAACAAAACCTTGGACAAAATTAGGGTTGCCATTTCATCATTGGGTTGGTTATATTTTATACGATTGATTTGAACTGAAATACAATAAGGTGTCAAAAACTTTAATGAAATCTGTGAAACGTGATTGCCACTAAGGTACATAAATCATTGCAAGTACAATATTTGCAAGGGATGTAACTATGGCATATTGAAGGAAGGTCCACTATGCTAACAAAACTGAACCACCTTTACAATAGCCAAATCAAACTCAAGCCCAATTTTCTTAGTTTCACAGCCGGGCTAGGTTGGTCCCAGCAATTCTTTGTTACAAAGCATAAATTTAGAAATTTCCAAATAGCAGAAGCCCTGGGAACACACAATGACCTCAAAAAATTCTTAGAAAATTGTACTTAAACTTCCATCAAGCAAAACAAAAATTCAAAAAATTGCATCGGAGAAAATACTGGATGACACATCAACCACGAGTAGGATTGATCATGGGACATCATATAATGTTGAAAACTGTCGTAAAACACTGTTGTTCCCTAGGCAACACGGACAAATACAGAGGACACTGCAAGCTGGTACGCGTACATGGTACACATATATCTACTAAAGTACATATATATACATGTACGTGTGTGTATATGTAGACAACTACTGTTTATAAAGTGAACAAGTTTCAATGCTGGAGTTCTGCAACATATTGTAAATCAAATCTATCCTATAATTTCTGTCACGTTAAATCATATTTGAAGCAAACCAACCAAATTCAAAAAACTAACTCATGCTGACCCAATAATTGGTTGGACTTCGATCAATTGAGTTCAACCAGCCCAAACTGTCGTCTTTATGGAACACTAAAACCCATTGACACATATCAACACCATGAGTTCTCCCTGTTGACACTAGTCCCCCCAAGTGTTTATGAATTTGCAAAACTCGTACTTCCATTTACGTCAAACATAGACCACATAGAGCACTCTTCTTGAGTTATGCTCGACAGTCGACAGATCAAGCAAGACATGCAACTAGGACAAGAGCTCCAAGCCCACAACTTTATGGATCCCATAAGCACTAATGGTGTTGTGTCTGTGTCGGACAACGAGACTCATCGGGCAAGCAACAACACGTGTCAGCCACGCGAAAACAACGTGTCTTCATTTTAGTTCACATTGGACAAATGCCAAATACGCGGCCCGAAGACAATGGACACCGTACTGTAGCTCCGTTGAATTTTTAAAAAAAATTTGAGGTGAAGTCTTAATATAATAAATTAGGGATAATAATGGGTTTATCTGAAAATTTTGGAAACAGGAGTGGACAAGCCATGTTATATTCTTCTAAACAATCAAGAAATTAGGAAAGAATTGTTTCTGTGAACAATTGTATTTCATTGATACACAAAGTAATATATGTATACACTACTTATAAACTGTACAAGGTACTAAAAAAGGAACAAAATAATCTTACAGTTAATTTCCCTTATTTACAGAGTTGACTAGCTTATATTAAGCATAAAAACCAACTAGGCAATCCCTAGAGATCAGCAATTAATCTCAGTCATATCAGCAATTAATCTCAGACATATCAGCAATTAATCTCAGCTTTAGTCATATCAGCAATAAATCTCAGCTGAATATTCTTCTTTCCAACACTCCCCCTCAAGCTGGTTTGAAGATATCTTCCATAGCCAACTTGCTCGTAAATTTCTCAAATTGTTTCTTCGACAGTCCCTTTGTAAAAACATTTGCAATCTGTTCATCAGTTGGTATATAGGTCATACAAATCTGCCCGGTCTCTATTTTCTCCTTGATGAAGTGCTTGTCTACCTCAACGTGCTTGGTTCTGTCATGAAGAACAGGGTTATGTGCTATTGAGATTGCTGCTTTGTTATCACAGTATGCCTTTATCGGAGAGGGACTTGAGACCTTTAATTCATCTAAAATTCTCTTAATCCACATCACCTCACAAATTCCGTGGGCAACTGATCTAAATTCAGCTTCAGCACTGCTTCTTGCCACCACATTTTGCTTTTTACTACGCCAAGTAACAAGGTTTCCTCCAACAAAAGTACAGTAGCCAGAGGTTGACCTTCTATCGGTTATACTCCCAGCCCAGTCTGCATTTGTATATACTTCAATTTGTAGGTGACCGTACTTTCCAAATAGCAGGCCCTTCCCTGGTGATCCCTTTAAGTACCTTAGGATTCTGTACACCGCCTCGAAGTGTTCTGGACCTGGTGAGCGCATAAATTGGCTAACCATGCTCACTGCAAAAGCTATATCTGGGCGGGTATACGATAGATAAATGAGTCTACCAACTAGCCTCTGAAATTGTTCCTTGTTCTTCACAACTTCAGGTTTAGCAGATTGGAGCTTCAAATTAGGTTCAATTGGTGTCTCTGCTGCCTTGCAACCAAGTAGACCTGTCTCTCCAAGAAGATCCAGTACATATTTTCGTTGAGACACGAAGATACCCTTTTTTGACCTGGCGAACTCCATTCCAAGAAAATACTTTAAGACTCCTAAGTCCTTGATCTCATAGTCATCAGCAAGAACGTTTTTGAGTCTTTTGAGCTCATCATGATCATTACCTGTTATTATTATATCATCAACATAAACAATTAAAATAGCAATCCTCCCTTCTATTGAATGCTTATAGAACATAGTGTGATCTGCTTGACTTTGTGTATATCTGTGGCCCTTTACAGCTTTTCCAAATCGCTCAAACCATGCTCTAGGGGATTGTTTGAGGCCATACAAGGATTTTCTTAGTCTGCACACTTTCCCTTCACCAAGATGTTCTTCAAACCCCGGTGGTAGGCCCATAAAGACTTCCTCTTTCAAATCCCCGTTTAAGAATGCGTTTTTTACATCTAGCTGGTGTAAGGGCCAGTCGAGACTAGCAGCTAAGGATAGTAAGACGCGGATTGAATTAATCTTTGCGACTGGGGCAAAAGTCTCCTGGTAATCAATACCGTGTGTCTGTGTAAACCCTTTTGCCACTAAACGCGCTTTGTATCTTTCTATACTTCCATCAGCTCTACACTCAATTGTAAACACCCATTTGCATCCCACCGTTTTCTTCTCCCTCGGTAAGTTAACTATCTCCCAAGTCTTATTCTTTTTCAGAGCGTTCATCTCTTCCGAAACTGCTAATTTCCAATCTGGATTATCCAAGGCTTCCTGAATGGTTCTCGGGATAAATAGGTGGGAGATTTTTGAGGTAAAGGCTTTATGAGACTTAGAAAGCTTATGGTAAGACACATACTTAGTAATAGGATGTTTTGTACAGGTTCGGACTCCCTTTCTAAGTGCTATAGGTATATCAAGATCGGAAGTAGTCGGAGTGGGATTTGACAAAGAAGTATTAGAGTTACCTGCGGTACTAGGCAGATCATCGCTCGGAGACAGTGATTGGTCTTGTGCTAGAGTTGTAGGCAAGTCTTTATTTGTTTGATGAGTACCCCATCGAGTGTAAACATGGAGCTCCTGTCTTGGTATTTCTCCCCCTGTTTGTGAGTCATCTAAGTTTGGCAATGGTAGACTAGCATTTTCCATTTTTTTATTATTATGACTACCAATTTCTTGACTACCAGAGGTGGAAGAATCACAAACAGATACGGGAAATAAGGTATTAGGTAGAGGGACATCTGTTTCCCAAAACTGAGCTTCATTATTTTCTATCCCCCCCTGAAGACAGTTTTGTTTAAAATAAGGCTGACTTTCCACAAATGAGACATCCATACTCACAAAAGTTTTTTTTTTGTTTTAGAGTCATAACACTTATATCCTCTTTTATTTAGAGCCCTAGGATCAAGTTTGGATCGAAGCCTACTAGGTATGTGAACAAACACAGTGCATCCAAAGATTTTCAAGGGTAAGTCAGAGAAAAGTCGACATTCAGGGAAGAAAGTTTTAAAGCTTTCTAAGGGTGTAATATATTTTAAAACACGAGTAGGCATTCTATTTATCAAATAAGATGCTGTCAAAATCGCAGCTCCCCATAGATATTTTGGAACATGCATTGAGAACATAATGGCACGTGTAACTTCAAGTAAATGTTTGTTCTTTCTTTCGGCAATACCACTTTGTTGGGGAGTATCACTACAAGTAGATTGATGTTGAATCCCTTTTTCCTTTAAAAAATTTCCCAAAACTTGATTGAAATACTCAGTTCCATTATCTGAATGAAGTATTTTTATTGTTGTTTGAAACTAGTTTTCAACCATAGTGGAAAAATTTTTGAACAATTTTTCAACTTCAGATTTATCATTCATCAAATATACCAAACATAGCCGAGTATGATCATCTATGAAAGTTATAAACCATTTTTTTCCCGAGGATGTGGTAATTTTTGAAGGACCCCAAACATCACTATGAATCAAGTAAAATGGTTTTGAGGCACAATATGGTTTTGAACTGTAAGTGGTGCGATGACTCTTTGATAAATGACAACTTTCACATTGAAGAGATGAACAATCCACCTTTTTAAATAGAACAGGAAATAGATACTTCAAATAAGAAAAACTAGGATGTCCTAGTCTAAGATGCCAAATCATTATTTGTTCACGAACAGAGAGAGAACTAATACTAGTACTTAAGCCTTGAGCTTGTTTATTACTGAGGAAGTTGTCATCAAAATAGTAGAGACCGTCCACCATTCTAGCACTGCCAATCATCATCCCCGTGCTCAGATCTTGAAAATCACAGTGCGAATCAAAAAGGTAACACGACAATTAGAATCTTTAGAGAGTTAGCTTACAGATAAGAGATTACAGGCAAGATTAGGGACATGAAGGACAGATTTAAGGGTGATTTTTTCAGAAATTTCGATAGAACCTTTTCCTGCAATAGATGAAAAATTCCCATCCGCAATTCTGACCTTTTTATCACCAGAACAAGGCGAATAAGAGTGGAAAACATGGGAGAGGTTTGTCATGTGATCAAAAGCACCTGAATCAATGATCCAAGGTGTAGGACTAGAATGACAAGAGAAAGCAGTATGACAAGAGAAAGCAGTAGAGTTGCTACCTGATTGAGCCAGAGAAACACTAGGAATACCAGACTCTTGATTGGATTTCAGTAACTTCAGAAGATGATCCATCTGCTCTTTACTGAAGGTACCAGCATTAGTCTCATTTGCACGAACAGGTCGGTCTCCAGGTTTGCTACCCTTCCAGTTGGCAGGTTTGCCATGGATCTTCCAGCACGTCTCACCTGTATGGCAGGGTTTGTTGCAGTAATCACACCAAATCCGAGGCTTGTCCTCAGTTCTGGGCTTGCTATTGGAGGCTCTTCTCACATTTGCATCAGCAGCGACTAGAGCAGAGTTTTCAATTGGTGCCCCAGTCTCCTTTTTTCCAAGCATAACACTACAGCGGCTTTCCTCCCTCCGGACTTCAGCAAATACCTCTCCAAGTGAAGGAAGTGGACCACGACCAATGATCCTTCCCCTTACTTCATCGAATTCCACATTCAAACCAGCGAGAAATTTGTAGATGCGGTCGTTTTCCACTGTCTTCTTGTGGTGTTTGCAATCATCTGGAGATTTCCATTCATAGTTATTGAAGATATCCAGATCTTGCCACAACCTTGTCATAGTGCTGAAGTATTTGGTCACATTGTCTCCCCCTTGTCGAGTTCCTCCAAGTTGTAGTTGCAGTTCGTACACTTCGAATTGATTGCCTAGGTCAGAATACATGGAATTAACATTATCTCATAGTTCCTTGGCTGTTGGATAGCACATATAATTAGAGGCGATGTCTTCATCCATGGAATTAACAAGCCATGCCATAACCAAGGAATTTTCTGCATCTCAAGTAGCATAAGTTGCATCCTTCGAATTAGGCGCCTTTGTATCACCAGTCAGGTACCCAATCTTTCCTCTCCCTCGGATATACATACGCACTGATTGAGACCAGTGTAGGAAATTGTCTCTATTAAGACGTATAGTGGTAATTTGAACAGAGTGGGAGTCACGGTTTTCTGTAGGCTTGGACTCAGACATCGTGGGAGGCTAGGGTTACAATATCAAGGAATAAGTCCTGATAATGCAGAAGAGTCAGAAATAAAGTTCCTGCTCTGATACCATCTAAACAATCAAGAAATTAGGAAAGAATTGTTTCTGTGAACAATTGTATTTCATTGATACACAAAGTAATATATGTTCATAGATTGTACAAGGTACTAAAAAAGGAACAAAATAATCTTACAGTTAATTTCCCTTATTTACAGAGTTGACTAGCTTATATTAAGCATAAAAACCAGCTAGGCAATCCATAGAGATCAGCAATTAATCTCAGTCATATCAGCAATTAATCTCAGTCATATCAGCAATTAATCTCAGCCAGATCAGCAATAAATCTTAGCTGAATATTCTTCTTTCCAACAATTCTACAATTAATTAAGGGAATTACTATTCGCACTCCATGGACTGCATGGTACTGCATGGTGTGTCAGTAGTACCATAGACTACATTAGTTCAATTTTGGAGTTGGAATAGCAATTTCCCTAATATAAACTTAAATTGTCCGTGGAGTATCCTACATTTTTAATGCATGATATGTTGTACTGTATTGTGTTGTATCCATGTCCCGCTGTCGATTTGTTACATAGGACATAATGGCCACAACCCACAAAGAAGTATTTGTATTCCTAATTCAGTACAACATACTAGGATATTGATTACAAGAACTTTCTGCTGCAGTAGAACATCCCTAGGTTGTTTATTACATTATTTTTCCAGCACACAATGCTATCCATGCCTGGCATAAATAGACTAAGATTGTGTGACCGAGAACCCACCTACATCTTTTAGCTCAAGTTGTGGAAATTGGATAAAGGCCATAACCACGATCCATTTGATGCAGTTTGGCCCGTGTTAACATGGAGTCATAGACAGATGTATGTATTTGCAAGGACTAACAGAAAACAAGGCATGCCAAAAGATCCAAAAAGAGTAGTGTATAAATGTAACTTACTCAACAACACGGGCCGTGCCTAGAGCAATTCTGACTCTTGTGTTCCAGGTAAGTGGTTTGCTAAAGTCATCTGACAGGTGCAGGAACTCATGAAGTGAACCATTTCTAAAATACTCGTAGACTAACATATTTTGTCCCTGTTCTGAACAATAACCAACAAGTTCGGCAATATTTTGATGGCGAAGCTTGGAGATGTTTGATACAATCTCACTAAATTCTGTCCCTCGCACGCCTTGGAAAAGTGACGAGTCTATCTTTTTCACCGCTAAAACCTGACAAATGGTACAAATCTAATTACTAATATTTTATATGTAACAATGCAATGATTAATTTGCATTTTCTTTAAGGGCAGATTGTCTGTAGATTTGGTGAAACAACACATTAAGAACATACAAATCAAAGTAACAGAAATCACTAGAAACTCATTGCAACAAAGATAAACTAGAGTGTTTGGAAATAATCCATGTTATATGAGTAATCTAGAAATTTAAATACTTTTGAAGCAATACGTTTAACAGGAGCTAACCTAATGGTCCTAATCTTGACTGTAGTACCTCCATTGTCCAATTTTTTGAACTAAGAGAGCTTATGATATAATCAGACAAGGTGATTGCATGGTGGTTCTTCGTCACCTTTTTCCTTTCAATTTGGTTCTCCCTCATCTTTCCTTTTCACCTTCAATGTTATTTGTAGACCATAACTTGGAGTTAACAAAGAGGCTTCCCATATAAAACCTCAATTGCATAAGGGTCATCGAACCATATGTACATTCTGTTCAGCATGCAGACACCACACTGATTAGGTATGGCAGTGGGACGGGTTTCCCGGGTTCCCCGCCCCTAATAGGTGGGGTATGGGGGTGACTTAATCGGGGTAGGGGCGGGTATGGGGGAAAAATATTCAACCAGGGTCGGGTTAGGGGTAAATCCACCGAACCCACCCCGATTATACATCGAATTTACATTAATACCCTCATTAGTTTTGAGTATTACCTATAGCCCTTCTTAGTATAAATACTATCTAATAAAATTAGGACTTCTCATTTCATTTCTCTCACAGGCGGCTGCTGACTCTCAAGGTTCTCTCATCTCTCATCGTTCATCTCTCATCTCATCTGATCAGATTCACCAGTGTATGTGCGTGAGATTGTGAGTGTGCAGAGTGTGTGTGCAAGTGTGTGCGAGTGTATGTGCGAGTCTGTTTGCAGTGTGTGTGCGACTGTGTGCGCAGTGTGTGGGTGAGCTCTATAAAGGTGGTTAGATTAATGTAGAGAGGAAACAATGATATGGGTTACTCTTCTTTGCTGATTCTTTGGTCTCATCAATTTTTGTGGAAGTGGGTTGCTTGATTTGAAGATAAAGGATTGAATCTTTGAGGATACAGTTCATGATTTTGCGGCAAGTGTTAAGATATGAATTCTACAATTCATTCGATCCAATTAGGAAGTGGGTCTGGAATCTCTATTTAAATCATTTTTGTATATTGAAGTGCCGTTTTTGGGGGTGTCTATAATGCCCTAAGTTTTCAAGCTTCAGATATGGCTTCCATATATTTATTGGTCCATTCATAGGAGTTGAATCTCTTTGCTGTTAGATGTATAGTGTGTTTGAATAGGTGTACATGGATCATGAATAGAATGAGTAATTTCAAGAATATTTCTCTCTTGGTTCTTTCTTCTTCTTTACACTCAGTTTTTCTTTTTCATTTTTTTGATAGAATTTTTTGCTCATTTCCTTTAAAAAAATAAATAAATAAATAAAATTCTGCTCATTTCCTATAAAAAATGCTCATTGCACTCCATAGATATTTTATCGGGGCGGGCGGGGACGGGCTTCCCATTACGAGGCGGGGTCGAGGTTGGGACACACATCCCCTCGAGGCAGGGCAAGGCAAGGCGGGGGACGGGTTCGTACAATCGGGGAGGGGACCCCGTCCTATACCCACCCCGTTGCCATCCCTAACACTGATGGAACACGTTGTTCCGACCATCTTTGGAGTGCTGGCTTTTTGTAAACAACACCCAAATTACAATAATCAGTTTTAAACAAGAAGTGATTAAATTCCTTCCTACACATGACACAGAGAGAGAAAGAGTAAAGAGCTGCCCATTAGCTCTTCATCCCACCAAAACAGGAGAAGAAACAAAAAGAACGGAAAAGAAGAAACAAGAACAAAGGAAACCAAAGTGGAGAATTGGGGGAAACTCCAAGTGGGTCTAGGAAATCCATCATGTTCATCAAATTGAAGTCGTAATTGGACTCGGGAGGGTATGTCTAACAAGGTCATGTAGTTTAATTTCACTTTAATAGTGTAATTTTGTGTTAGGGACCTAATCGGTATACCGCGGTTCGCCGTAAATGTGTAGGAATTCAACGGGGCTTCGAATTGGGTTCAAATTCGGTATTTGGAGTAAGAATCGGAAAGAGGTGAGGGATTCTAATCCATGGGCTGAATGTAAAATCATGTTTAATGTTTTAATTCATATCTTAGTATGTTGAATTCTTGTAGATTAAAGCATGAATACGAGAATTGGGAATATTAGCATGTGGATTTATGTAGGTTTTGTGATTACGTGAATGTATGGGTTGAAGGAAGCCTTATGTTGGTTCACCGTGGATTTACTCCCTAATAAGGAGATAAGAAAAGCCTTACAGTGTAAGGGCACTCACCACTTAGTTGTGGAATGGTGTGCGGTTGACGACCCAACTGTGGAAGGGTATGTGAGATGGAGAGAACTAGCGATACTATATGCACATAAGGAAAAAGGCAAGAGCGACGTCACGGTTGATTGATATTTGGTCTTTTGGAGACTAAATGATATGTTATTTTCTTAAATTGTGCATTGAATATGACATTACATTCATACATGTGATTAGCTTTACTCACTAAGCATTAGCATAAACAAATTTGTGGTTATTGAATAACCATTTCAGATACGAAGGAGCAAGAGACTAAACGATGAGCTCGGATTCCAGGAAGGGATTAGAGATGTCTTGTTAAAATGTTCATATGTATTAATTGCTTTGTAACTATATATTTGGGATGTTGGGTAGCAAACTCATGTTTGTAGAACTTGTAACTTGAAATATGTTGAATCTTAACTTGGATTGGTTGTGTTGTATGCGGTGGATATCATCTTACAATCCACGAGTTATGTGTGAACTTACGACTCGTCAAGTTGAAATGTCCAATCTTGGATGTTTGAACACTTGTAGGTTCCGTTAGTTTCGTTTATATTCGGAGATTTAGAGGTGATGTTATTTGTTCTTGTATTCAATGATGTAGTGGTGTGTGGTATGTTTTAAATGAGCCCAAATGGTTCAAAATGTTTTGGGTGAGTTAAGCTTCATTCCTAACTGATTTAGGAAGTTTTGGTTATGTTTAAACTTCATTTTTGCACAAAAAGGTTCTGCAGAATTTCAAAGTTGGACTGCAGCTACAGGGCAGGTGGTCGACCGGCAAGACCAGGAAGTCGACCAGACAGGCATAATTTGGAGCCGGTAGCAGTGTCAGTCCACCGACCAGGGTCTTTGGCCAGTGACTTCTGTTTCACTTTAAAAGTTTGTTGGGTTTCTAAAAGGGTGTTTTTACTCAAAAATCCTTTGGAGTTATATTGTTTTGGGCACATTTAAAATACTTTTAAGGTTTCTGTCAAGTCCTTATTTGGTTCGGTCTTTAATGTTAACTTTTCTAGTTAATTGTTAGTTTAGCCTTGGTGGCGTTGTTACATGGTCCTAATCCGCGCGTGGCGGGTTGGGGTGAGAGAGAGAGAGAGAACGATAGAAGTAACCATGACACGGGCAAACAGTGGCAACATTGTGTGAGTGGTGTCCTAGAGGGTGAATGAGAGTCGAGAGAAGATATTTCAGGTTTTTCAAATTAGGGCTTCTAACTTTCAAACTGAGTTTTTATAGGCAAGGACCATTTTGTAAAACCTACAGACTTGGGACGGACGATACGTGAATTAATTTCAAGTTTTTTTAATTACATATACAAGCCAAAAGTTGTTGAAAATTTTTGGCCCCTCTGTGGTTCTGCCCCTTGACCATGCCAGGTTCATCATATGCAAAATACCAAAATGTGTGACAGGTGAACTAGATAATGAGTGAAAAGCAATGGACCGAACCGACCCTTATCTTTTTCTAGTAATATTTCAATCTCATCCTTCATCAATCTTTAATCTCCACAGGAGCAAACGTCTCAAGATAATCGATGCCATAGGTTTAGATAAACTAAACTACAGATCATAAAGAGTATCTTAGCACATCATACCTGCCCATCTGCATATTTGGCCCTATACACTCGTCCAATGGACCCCTCTCCAAGAAGTCGACCTGTCGCAAAATTACCAGTGGCAGTCTGCAAATCTGATAAAGGGTAACATGTAACATCAATGGAACCGCTCCTTTTGACACTCTTATGATTTGCAAACTCATTATCATTGAATGATTTTATACGATCCAAAGGTGTGGGCCCAAGAGCAATTGATGGAGATTTCTGCAAACTCTTTACTGAGATGGAAGAAGATGACTCCAGTGATTTGAGTTCTGTGACCAATATGGAAGCATCTAATCAGTTGAGTTGTAGCCAAAAGACAACGCAAAGGTACGAAACAGTAACATAAGAACCAAGTGAAAAGAAATCAAAAGACAAACGAGGGCATAACAAAATGGGAAGGCATGTGAAATTCCTGACACAACATCAACGGTTTAACATAATAGGCAGGGGCAGAGGGGGGGCCATGGTTTCTGAGAACTCCTTGTACCTTGTACACTTACAAAGAATTCCCTGAAATTTGCACCTAGGACCCCAATTTTAAGGTTTTTCTTTCTCTACACTCCATGAATATTTCCTTTCACTCCCTCCACCAAAACAAAATTAAGAATAAAAACCCTGAAGTCTGTGGATCCGCCATTGGACCAACCCTTTGGAACCAAAGGCAAATTCATATTCTTCTCTCAATTGTAGGATTCTAGACTGAATAAAAACATTGTCTGGCAGAAATTTTCACTAAGGATATGGACTCAGATCCATGGGAAAGCTGTTTAGATTTTCTAAATAGAGATATATTTTTAAAAGGTTTTAGAAAAACCACAAAAGACTAGATTACAGAGAAACATGCATTGTGGTCACATTTTGATGAAAAAGATATACAATACCATGTAAGTGGAGAAATGAAAAGGTTAGGGGGGAAAAAGAAAAAAGAATTTATGCATACACAAACTGTCTAAATTTAAATTTTTAGAGAATATAGAGCAGTGGCCTTGAGCTATAAATAACACCTCAAGATGCCCTCTATAAAGCATGCTAACACTAGTGCTAGTTGTACTTCTTGTATTCAATAATTGATAACTAGGAGGTATACCGCTTAAATGATAGTTGTATTTGAAGACAATATCTAATAATGAAGAATAAAAACTTGCCTTACTTGTCCTCAACTTCTTTACTGTTTACCTAACCCGTTGCTCTTCTTACAAATCCTATTACCTTCTCAAATCACTTGATCTCCTAACCTAATCTAAACAACTTATTTAACGCCCAAAAATTGAAAAGATAAAAAGACTTCCTACCATGGAACCTTGAACTTCTATTATAGTTTTAATAAGAAAAATAAGTAAAAGGTGCGGCTTACCATCAACTAAAAAAGCCAAAACAGAATTATATTACTTCTGAATAACTCCACAAGCACATAAACTAAACTCAGTGAGCCTCGACCCTAACATATGTGTTTGCTTTCAAAATTTTCTATAGGGCCATAACAAACCATACGTTGCCCAAATTTCTTTGTAATCTAAACTCATGTTAGTGTTCCGTCGTCTTGACAACACCTTTAAGGTCAACCATGTCACTCAGAAAGTGAAGTGAATAAAGGGCTAACTAACATGATCGTGTAATTGGATTGGTGAGAATGAGTTCCCTTTGTTGTCCAATCGGTTTGCCAAAATTATAAATCATCTCACCTTTTTTAAAATAGCAATATATATTAATATATTGCATTTGTATAAAAACACATGTACAATGCTTAAAATGAACTATCAAGGCTCAAAATGTAGAAAGTTATTCACTTAAAACTTTTTAAAGTTCAAAGTTAAAAAAAATTGTAAATAGCATTAAATTGCGAATGTATTGAATTGTATGAAATTTGAATCAACTCGTATGAACCGATTTGTCAATCATAAGACTCTGATCACATTCCAACCAACATACACCATGTATTCACATGCACACAAATAAATGCAAAAAAAAAAAAAAAAAAAAAAAAAAAAAAAAAAAAAAAGAAGAAGAAGAAGAAGAAGAAAAATTACCTCTAAAGTCCTTACGTAGCTCAGAGCGTGAGTTATTCGATAACTCTTGGGATGCAAGTGGGGTGAATGGTCTACGCTGGCTAAGCCTCTCTTCATCCAGAAAATGTGAAGGAGAAGTAGAAGATCTTCTTGTGAATAAAGCAATTACAATAACAAGTGCCAACAAAACACCTAAAGCTATTCCAGCAATGGCTGCTCCACTTAGGCCAGACTTCTCATCACTTTTATTTGATTTCTCTTTAGCACGAGGGGGACTATTCTGGCCAGGAGGAGGAGGAGGAGCGGAGCCAGATGACCAAGAATTTCCTCCAGTCCTTGAGAAATGGTAATTAGAAGCCAGAAAAAAAAACCTTAAAACCCAGCAAGATTCTACTGCTTAATGCCAGAAAACAATTTTCTTGGAAAATGTTTTACACGGAAAAACAAAAAATTGTTGTACATACGTTACGGTGTTTGGTTAAAATATTTTGCAAGTACAACACAATGCACTTTGAAACACTTTAGCAAGGACAAAAAATGTCTCATAATACTAATCCGTATTAAAACTATTTCATAATTAAGAACACAGAATCAAGAATGTGTGTACGTATATAACCTACATATAGAGGAAATACGTGCATGCATATAGGTTTCTATGTATCGAAATACAAAATATGTTTGTGTTTATATGCACAAATTTGTGGTATAAATATATATATATATATATAAGTAGGCATATACCTTTAAGTCATCTTCCAGAAAATGACTTTCGAATTTTTTTCCATGAATCATTTTCAGCATTTTAAGCTACTTCCATTTGCTTGAAAATGTTCGGAAAACATTTTACAGACAATCAAAAACTGAAAAAGCTTGTGAAAACAAATGGAGCATAGAGAAAATAGTTTAACTTAATACTTACTCAATAGTGCCTATGTCCTTTAACTCATCAGGGATCCAACCTGTAAGTTGGTTATTTTCTACGTTCCTGCAATATTTCAATGAATATATTGGTTAATATTCTTGATCAGCAACTTCAGCAGATGCAAGCGGAAGTTGATTATTTTTTAACACAAAAAAGAGAATGGAGGTGAAAAGTTATGCATTGTAAAAGTAACTATTATTAGTAGCCACCTTTTCCTAACCTCCCCAATTTTTTGATATGTGAATAAAGCTTAGTGGAAGGAGACATATTACAGAAATATTCAAGGCTAATAGCTTTACACAAGTTGAAGTGGCTTACAGAGATTTGTCTCCTTCCACCAGCAACTTTAACTTTCAAAGTTGTTTTCTTATGTTAGAATTGTAACATTGTAACGATCCTTTTAGTACTTTTAGCCCTATCATGCTATTATTAGTATCAGTTATACCTTTGACAGAGGATATATTTGAATGCATTTTTATGATCCTTTCACAACTTTTTAGCCATATTTTGAATACTCATATTATATTGTCCTTGCAAGTTAGAAAGCAGTGGTTTTGCTCCTCTAAAATTGCATATGCTAAATAAATGTGCAATGTGTACATAAGTCAAAATGATGCACCAATTTATTCAATTGTAGAGGCACATGTACAATGCTATAAGGGCTCGTTTGTTTGGCGGATAACTAGGGCGGATTGGATTATTTTAGTCCAATCCGGGCTTATACCGTGTTTGTTTGGGCCTTTTCAAGATAAGTTAACTCAAGGTACTATAATGTGTAGTTAAAATTAATATTGACTAGGGGGTATTACACAATACCAGTCGTATCTCATCCCTATGATTGATGCTTCCTCCCTGACTCGATGAGACTCTCTGCACACAAGCGAGAGAGGTGACTTAGACATCGCGAGGCGATTGACAGATCGTGAGGCCACAGAGAGAGACGACGGTCAGAATCTCGCCGGAGTAGCTTCACGCCGGAGAAGGAAGGAGCTTCACATCGGAGAAGGAAGGATCTTCACACTGGTACTTCCGTCATCTTCTTTTAAGTTATTTCAAAAACTAAGGTTTCATGTATTGTTTTTGTTTTCTCCAACTAGATCTATGCATATTTGTAGGTTCAAAAGGGCTTGGATTGATTGATTTTCTGAATTAGGGTTTTGATGGAAGTTTCAATTTCTCAAATTTATGGTAGAAATGTTCAATTTTCTGAATTAGTGGTTTGGATTTGGTTTGTGCTAATCAGAAATGTTCATGTTAACGAAGGGGCTTGGATTTGGTTTGATCTTCTGGACTTTGAATTTCTGGCTCATGATTCTCAAATTAATGTTTCCAAAATATCTTCTTTTGGAATCAACACTTGAAAAGAATTTTTGGACAAAACACACACACATACTCTAATGCTTAACCACTGGTTGACAGAGTTACAATTATGGGATTCCCAAGAGATCAGGTGAGAGCTACCGTAAGAAAGTTGACAGAAAATGGACAAGCAGCTGATTTGAATGTAGTGATTGATAAATTGATGAATGATGGGCAAGGCCAGACTCAGAGAGGTTGGTTTGGTAGATAAAAAACTAAAAATGGTTCTAGTGATTCTTGCTAGTTGTATAGAAGTGCCAATACTGTTTCTTGTTCTAGATCAGCTTTGCTGCTAAGGAACTTTCGCTTGGGTATTGGGTTTTTTTTTAATATGTGTATATATGTATATATAATAACTCTTTCTTTGTGGTCTTGTAAGAGTACTCTACTTGTCTGTTCAGCAGTGATTCAGTCTATTTTCATTTTTCTTGAAGAAATACATATTGCTTTCTTTTGTCAGGAGTCAAAATACTCAGCATAATTGCAATTTGTAACTCAAAAACTCTTTCTTTGCTTTATAGACCTCAAGGATCAACCCAGATGAAGGCAATTCTCAATTCCCATTTCTCGTATGCCTGTTCAAAATTTTGTGCCATTAATTTACACCACTGCCTTCAAAATTTTTGGTTTTTCTTTTTTGATGATTACTCACCACAATCTTTTTTTCTCCCTCTATATCTATCTAGACTATTTAAATTTGGTTTCCATGCTTATATAATGAAGAGTAATGCTATGCTTCCTAAATTTCTATCCCAAAAGGCTATGGTTTCTTTTGTTGCTGAGAGTTTAGGTTCTCCTTGTTGTATTGATCGGCTCTTGAGTAGAATTGGCAAGGGGATTAATTGGGCTATCTTATGGGTTGCATCAAACTGTTTGAGAATTACATTGAATGTGTTCTTTTGGTTGTCCAATGTGATTTCTTATGGGCTGAGTTTGGAGGGCTTTGTTGGTTTGGGGTATTTTTTTTCTTTGAAAAGGATGAGATGGGTAACTTAATTAAATGTAATTTAGTGTGATTAACTTGTTTTTTCTTTGATTTTAGTGTTGATTAATTGCAAGATTATCTAATACTGTCTTAATTAATTCTATTTGGTTCAGGTTCAAGCTCCATAGTTAGCTTTGAAGATGGCAATGGATCGAGGAAAAAGGTCAAATAGATTATTGCTCTTCTGCTTATTCGATCAAAAAGAAAATGGAGATGAGGACTTGGACTTGCTAGGACATATTATTAACATTGCTATTATGTATTTTGTAGTTAATGTAAAAGTGTTGGACATATGTATTGTGAAGTATGGGACATATGCATTTTGTAGTTAATGTTATGAAAAAAGTGTTGGACATATGTATTGTGAATGTGTTTTGGTATATTCATGGCAATTTAGTAATTTTTTAGCAAAAGGGGCATTTATGAAAAGTTACAGACTAATCCAGGCTTATACTATGGTCATCCAAACACAGTATTGGACTAATTGTATTTTATCCCTAGTATAATCCGACACGAACCAAACACAGTATAAAAATAATACTGCACTGTTTTATCCCGTGGGTAGTTATCCCAGGATAACTAACTACACTTTAATACAATACCCCTTTATCCTATCCGGCAAACAAACGAGGCCTTAATGTATTATGATGTAATGATTTTCCACAAGGCTTTGCTAGAATACCATATACGAAAAAGGAATAAATCGAGTCAAACGGTGCAGCATGCCAATAGAAAGGGCTGCACAATATTTTTTACAATTTTGGACGACAAACGGTAAGGCTCTGTTTGGTTCATGGATTTGAGCAAAATAAAAAAAGAGAACACTATGGAAAACGCTTTTCCTTGTTTGGTTAATTTGGAAAATAGTGAGGAAAGTAGGAAGGGAAAGAAAATACGGTGAAACGTTATGAATTAGAATTTTTATGATTTCCTTCTTCTTTTCCTAAGCTACTAAATTTCCAATTTCTAATGTCATTTAAATATGGAGGAAAAAATACCACGAATAACATTAGGGAAATAATTTTCCTTCTTTCTTCCTTTCACTTCTTTTTCTTCTCCATACCCGCAAACCAAACAAAGCTCAAAGTCGATTAGAATTTGATTTGTTTGTCCACTTACAAGTCATCAAGAGGAAGGTTGGCCAGGACATTTATTGGACCAGTAAACTGATTGTTCTGTACATGCCTGAACAAAGACAAATCATTGTTAGTGGCAAGGAATTCAATGGTTCTAAAGTAAATGTTGTTGCTTCTTAGTCTTACAATGTCGTGAGACTTGAGAGGGATTTAAAACTTTGAGGCAAATTTCCCGTCAATGAATTGAAGGAGAGATCCCTGGATGTCATATCATCAGTTAAGCAAGAGAGAGAGTAAGAACTTCATGAAATGCCAATAAAATCTGCATTTGCACAGTCCAAATGGTTTCTATTTTTATAACGAACCTACAGAATACAAAACATGCGAATGAATTTAATCACATTTCACAACTTTCCCAAGCACACAATTTTTTGTGAAATTTCAGTATCAGTAGGGTATCATCTAGGATATCATCCAAGAGAGCCACAACTGGAGAAGACCAAACAATACTTGCACTTTGCAAAATTTAATCATACCCAAAATAGTAAGATTCCATGATCCATAAATGTTCAGGAAAAAAATTAATTAGAGATGAAAATCAAGATTAAGAAAACTTGCATTTTATTTTATAGAGTTTGTTGAAGGAGCAAATGTGATATTTGGTTGCAGATTGGACCATTGTGGCACAGCAAGCTACACAGTTTTGGCAGGTTTTTCCAAATCTTCTTCTTCACACTTGTAATGATGAAAAAGGTGAAGGGAATATTGTACATTCAACATCCATGTCAAATTGTTCAGATTATAATCCAACATCAGAAATTTAAAGTCTTGCTACTCAATATATATTAGATCATGGGGCTACTCCACCCATTGCCAATTGGTTTTCGGTTGGATGCTCCAATTCAACATAATATCAGAGCAGGTTATTGTCAGGCCAGTTTGGTCACATGTGCTCCACGTTACCTTATCTCAGTAATCCACATATTTGGCTCTTAGTCATACCACACGTGCAGGGGTGTGTTGAGATTATAATTCCACATCGGGAATTTAAAGCCTTGCTACTCAATATATAAGATCATGGGCTACTCCACCCATTGCCAAATGGTTTTGGGTTGGATACTCCAATTCAACAAAAATAATGAATACAAGGAGCCTATTTATAGGCTTAAGACCAACCTAACCTGTTAAGCCTTAACCGATATGAGACAACCACATACACATATGAATATAACACACTTATACATATTTACCCTTTAACACTCACCCTCAAGCTAGAAAATACATATCATATGCACCCAACTTGTTATAAATAAATTTCACACGAGCTCCGCCCAATGCTTTAGTAAACAAATCTGCTAATTGGTCTGCAGATTTTACATGAACTGTATTAATCACTTTTCTGTAGGAGCTTCTCACAAACAAAGTGGCAATCAACCTCAATGTGTTTCATCCTCTCATGAAACACTAGATTAGAAACAATATGAACGACTGCATGATTATCACAAACAAGGTTCATAAGCTCAAACTGAGTAAACCCAAGCGCTTTCAGCAGGTGTTTCATCCATACTAACTCATAGGCAAGGATCAAAAAGGTGTCGTTTTGGTCGAAACGAACGAAACTTTCCGATTTTGTAGGTCACCGAAATGAAACGGAGGAGGAATCTCGAAATTCCAGTTCGCACGAAACGGCCTCATTTTTGCGTGTTTCGGCTGAAACACGTGTTTCGAACGAAACGAGTATATGCGTCGAAGTACTTACCTGATTTCTCTTCTCCTTCAGTCTTCTTCTTCTTCGTCTTCTTCTTCTTCTTGGATCTGCGAGATTTGGACCTAGGGCATCCTTCAGTCTCTCGTCCGTCTCTTTCGGCTGTCTCTCAAGATATATCCTATAAATCGTATATTATTAATATTAATATTTAGTTAACTAATTAATTTTAAAAAATTTTAAATTTTCATATTGGTGAAATGTAAATATATATATATACATAATATTTTCATTCAATGTAACTTTTATTTTCTGATAAAGTGTATCATGTAATCTACTACGAAATGTTTGACAGTAGATAGGCAACCAAATCTTTATGTGCTCAGAATTTGTACTATTTTGTTTATGTAACTAACATATATAGGCCACAAAAAGGTTCAATTAATCAATTATTAACTTTATATGTATATACAGTTAAGAGTGAGCTTATGTTTCCACAATTTTTTCAATGTTTCCAAATTTTTTCGGTGTTTTCACATGTTTCCGAAACATTTCCGTTTCGGGGCAGATCGAAACAATACACTGAAACGAAATTTTGATCATTGATCACAGATAGTATGTGCCATTGTTCTGTATACGGAGTCAACATTGGATCTGGCAACCATAGTTTGTTTCTTGCTCTTCCACGATACAAGATTACCCCCAACAAACACACAGTAGCCTGTAGTAAACCTCCTATCCCCAGGAGATCCAGCCCAATCTGCATCATTGTAACTCTCAACAAGTGTATGACCATGATCCTCATACAACAAACCATGGCCCGATGCCCCCTTGAGGTACCTTAGAACACGTATTACTGCATCCCAATGTGGAGTTCGAGGGGAATCCATAAACTGACTAATCACACTAACTGCAAAGGCAATATCCAGTCTCGTGACAGTTAGGTAATTTCTCAACTAAGCATCTGTACTGTCCTGGATCATCAAGTAGTTCACCCTAATCTGGCAATAATTTGGAGTTAGGATCTATAGGAGTATCCAACATCCCTATCTCAGTCAACAAATCGAGAACATATTTTCTCTGAGATAAGCATATCACTTCACTAGACCTGGCCACCTCAATGCCTAAAAAGTACCTAAGCTACCCAAATCATTGATCTGAAACTTGATTTGCAAGAAGGATTTTAACTCCTGAATGCCCTTAGAGTGCTCACCAGTAATGACGATATCAACAACATAAACAATCAATAAAATCTTACCAGTTGTAGTGTGTCCGTAGAAAACAGAATGGTCAACACCACATCTTTGAAGACCGAATTCGGCAATGACATCACTAAATCTGCCAAACCAAGCACAAGTAGACTGCTTCAAACCATACAGGGACTTTTTCAACTTGCAATCCAGATTAGACTCCCCCTAAGAAACAAATCCAGGCGGTTGCTCCATGTACAACTCTTCAAGAGGAGTACCATTTAAGAATGCATTCTTAACATCTAACTAATGTAGTGGCCAGTGATAAGTAGTGGCTAGAGAGATGAAGAGACGAATGGAAGCAATCTTAGCCACTAGGGAGAAAGTCTCTGAATAGTCAAGTCCATAGTCCTGAGTGTAACCTTTTGCAACAAGGCGGGCCTTTAACCGATCCAGAGTGCCATCAGGGTGAACCTAAACTGGATATACCCAACGGCAACCAACCACATATTTTCCTGGCAAGAGATCAACCAAATCTTAAGTACCAGTATCCTTAAGCGCACACATCTCATCCTATATAGCTTGGTTCCAACCGGATTGGGCAAGTGCCACTACAATAGTGTTAGGTATACATATGGTAAACAAGACACGGAGGCAACAAAGGAAGAAAATGTGAGAGATAAATTATCGTAAGAGTTAAAGTTAGAGATCGGAAGTGAAGTAGAGCAAGAA
Organism: Hydrangea macrophylla; assembly: GCA_033977485.1. Taxonomy (NCBI): domain Eukaryota; kingdom Viridiplantae; phylum Streptophyta; class Magnoliopsida; order Cornales; family Hydrangeaceae; genus Hydrangea; species Hydrangea macrophylla. Next base: position 462,380 of record CM066990.1, on the reverse strand, counting down.
CGCTTATCCTTCCAGAGAGCAATAGGAAGGTTTAAATCTGCCTGTTCGGGAGTGGAGGATGGCGGATCTGAAGACGCAGAAGGCGAAGGCGGAGCAGCGGAGTCCTGTATAATCTCTGGAGGTGGACGACGAGTGTACACTTATAAATCAGATCGAGACAAGCGAGTGGAAGCATCATGGACCGGCAGATGTACAGGTAGCAAAAAATCTGGATCAATAGCAGAATGCGACTCATAATAAATAGAGCAGACTCAAAGAACGTGGCATCGCCGGATACAAAGTACCAATGGACAGATGGACTATAACAATGATACCCTTTCCGAGAATATGCCAAGAAAATACACTGAATGGCCCGTTGGTCTAATTTGTCAGTTCCCGGGCCAGCTGATGGACAAAGCAAACACACCCAAAGACACGAGAAGCTACCGAGAATAGAGACGCAATAGGAAATAAAGTAGAGTGAGGTGTGTGTCCATTATGAATAGAAGATGGCATACGGTTAATCAAATGACAAGCAGTGAGGACAGCATCCTCCCAAAATACTTTTGGAACACGCACTTCAAATAACAAGGTGCGGGTGACTTCTAACAAGTGTCAGTTCTTCCTCTCTGTAACACATCTTGTTGTGGTGTGTGCACATAGGAAGACTGGTGAATCATTCCATGTTCGGCTAGATAAGTACTGAAAGGGACAGAAAAATACTCTTGTGCCTTATCACTTTGAAGAATACGAATAGACACATCAAATTGGGTTTTAATTTCAGCACAAAATGCACAAAAGATTGAAAATAACTCAGAATGATTTTTCATTAAATAAATAAAAGTCACTCTTGAATAATCGTCCACAAATGTAAAAAAGTACCGATACCCCTTTTTACAAGCTATACAATGAGGACCCCATACATCAAAGTGCACTAAATGAAAAGGACTAGACGCTCTTGTATTGACTTAGGGAGCAAATTAAACATGATGATGCTTCCCCAACAGACACGACTCAAACTCTAAAGATTGTAAAAAAAAAAACCATCAAATTATGAATTAAAAGCTTTAAACTAGCTAATGGAGGATGACCAAGACACCAATGAATCTGGTGAGGAGACTATAGCAGGACAAGCAGTGGGTGAGGTAGTAGAGACAAGATCGCCACCAAAGTAGTAGAGACCATTGGACTCATGCCCGTTACCGAAATGGAGGATGACCAAGACACCAATGAATCTGGTGAGGAGACTGTAGCAGGACAAGCAGTGGGTGAGGTAGTAGAGACAGGATCGCCATCAAAGTAGTAGAGACCATTGGACTCATGCCCATTGCCAATCGTCTTGAGGGTCTTCAAATCCTAAATAAGAACAGAATCACAAAATATTTGTTAAGTGTTGTTTAATAACTAAAGTGGTTCTTAATACACTGATGTTGGTGGGAGCTAGGTGGTAAAGAAAAATCAGGACTGGGTTCTAAAATTGTTTAGTGCAAAATTCTGCATGCCCTAATTTCAAAGACAGTGTTCATAAAGAATTGGGGTGTTGAAAGTGGATTAACCAAACAACTTGATCCACCCTTTGGTTGGAGGCTAGAGTGAGAGGAAGGAAAATTGAGGAGAGGATTGGTTATTTTGTTGAAATTGAAAACTAAGGGGAAGGCAGGGATTGGGAATTGAGAGAGTTTCTTTCAACTGCACTCTTTCATTTAGAACCCTTTTTAATTATGTTTGGTCAATTTTTGATATGTTGCTTAATATTGTTTGAATTATGTAGCACTACTTGATTCGAAAAACTGACTTGAGCTTATCAGGGTTTCTTGTAGTATTTCTTGCGATTCTTGGCTGGTTTGAGGAAATTAACAGACACCCATTTGAGAAAATCTAAAGAACATCTCAATGCAGAGAGAGAACCAAGACCCAAGAGTAACGTAGCAAGTAAGGTTGAGATTTGAGTTGTGTGGGTGTTTCAAATGGGTGTGTTCTCTATGTCTGTGTGTATGAATTCTGTTTTGATTACAAGAATCCCAAAGAGACCCTACTTATTATTAAGTTGAATCTAGGCAGCTTGGATTCTGGTTTTTTTTTTTTTTCATCTTTTTTCTTCTTCTGAAAATCTTAGTAGCTGGATTCTGTTAACAGTTTTTTTTTTTTTTGGTTTCATTAGTATCGTTGGCAATAGATAGCAATGTATTTGTGTATTTATGCAAGCCTAAGAGGTCAAGGGTTGTTTGACTTAATGGCTTTCGGTTTGAGGCTGTTTGGCTTAATTACTTCTGGCTTAGAAATTGTATTACGTAAATATTTGATCGTAATTTATCGGAAAGTGCCAAAGGCACATGAAGTTATTTACTGGCCGAACGCACGTATGGTTAGAATTATTTGGTAGTGCCTTTAGGCACGGGTTATACCTAGTATGAATATAATACACCTATACATATTTACCCTTTACCAACTCTTAAAAGTTTTTCCAAATCTTCTCCAAATTCACGGCAGTGTAACTTGGGGACTTAAAAAATTCATCTAAATTTAGGGTGTGTTGCATTTTATGTATTTGTTTTCCAATTCTGACCTTGCTTCTCACAATAGATCTGGCATACTGAAGTAAATAGAGAGCTTAAATGACAATTTAGGATAGCTGGCTGTACAGCAAAAGGAACAAGCTAACAATCAAATACAACTTAAAGTCTTAAACTTTGCACATGCTAAAAATTAGTCAGATATATCAACTAAAAAGCCAGGTACAATCAAATTCAGAGTTCAATTGATGCATAACTTCATCCCAAAAGAAAAGAGGATGCAAGGAATATATATATATGATACATGTATATATATAGGGAGAGGCTCTTAAGTGAACTAGGTAAGTGAACTAACCCAGTGAACTGGGCTTTTAATCCTAAAAAACTTACGAATCAGTGGGGAGGCAAGACGGGGTGCGGGTTTTTTAGGCTTAAAAGCCCAATTCACTGAGTTAGTTCACTTAAAACTTTCCCTATGTATATATGTGTGTGTGTGTGCGCGCGCGCGCATGTGTGTTGTAAATCACATCCATGATACCGATACTTACAGCTCTTTGAGTTTAGAAAGTTGTCCAAACATATCACTCAGCTGTCCGTTGAGCTTATTATGACCAATATTTCTGCACCCATCCACAAATTATTGATAAAAGTGAAACCAACTGTAAAGAAACCAACAACATAGAAACACTGCTTACAGGAATTTAAGGTCTTTCATCTGAGAAATTGAATACGGCACACCACCAGTGAAGCCATTCTCAGAAAGATCACTGCACAAAAATCTCATATTATGGGATGCAAAACCTTGGAGATTATATAGCCGCGGGAAGGGCCAAAAAAGGTTCAAAGTTGTACATGGACTACTGCCATCTAAGACGCACGAATACAGTTACAGGAAGCACACAAAAAATTTAAAAGAAAGGACATCGAGATGACCAGTCATGGAAAATGATTATCAAGTGCTTTCTATAAGATCATAGACTAGATGAGCAATATTATCAATTAAACTCGATCCCTAATAATTCCTACTTCAAAAAGGTCCCAATAATTTTAGACTTTAAATAGCCCCACTTCTGATTTTATAAGTAGTTATTCCCAAATTTACAAACTATACTACACAGTAATAGATGCAAGTGTACATATTTCTCAATGCCCTAACTCTGACGCAATTTTTTTCTCATTTTTGAAAGACCTGATCGCTTTCAACTTCAAAGAACGCTAACCCATTTAAATTTTAAAAATAAACCAAGTTGGAAGTATTCAGATTTAGGCTTTCAAAAATAAAAAAAATTCATACACCAATAAAGCTGAAGAGAGAGAGAACTAATATCTTACCTTTTACTTTAATCATTTTTCACCACTTGTTTTATAAATTTCAAGATTGTCATTCGTCACATTGCAAGCATTTCCCAAACTTTCCCAACAAGCCTGTCATCTGCTCTATGGTAGTATGTCCCTATGGTAGTATGTCATGCGTCAAAGTAAAAAAAGTGCTTTCCAAAATCTGAATCCATGTTCTCAGGCTCACGAGTTTTTTTGCAATTTAACCTAGCAATAGCCCCATCTAATCAATAGGAGGGCCACATACAATGAGGTAAAATGACCACATATACAACATAACAACCTCAATGTAATGGTACAGGAGAAATAAAACCATCACTAATGGTGCTCCACATATAGAGACATGTATATATATACACACACATGCATGAAATTACTATTTCTGCAGCTCCCTCTCTGACAAGATATACATAGGACCCACATTTCATGTGAGAGTGGGATGCAATGCAGCCCTTGGGACTGCAGAAATCCCCTTAGATATACTATAACTTCTGCTTCACTCGCATATATATGTATATCTAGGTAGCACCGGTGAGGGTGCGAGGGATTCGCCAAACCAAACCAAGTCTTGTGTCCCAATCAATTGGAGTCGGCTGTATGAATCCTTTTTCTCCATTCTGCAGGATCAAGAGTTATATGCTCATTCAAATTATATATATTCATATCTTGTTGCACTACATACTCCCAGGTCAATCTAGGTCTGCCTCTCCCTCTAAATATTCCAGGCACTACGATCTTATCACTCTTTCGCACTGATGCATCTACAGGTCTTCGTTGCACATGGCCGAACCATCTAAGTCTATTCTCCCTCAACTTATCCTCAATCTGGGCCATTGCTACAGTCTCTCGAATGTACTCATTTCTAATTCCATCTTTCCTAGTCTTACCACACATCCATCTTAGCATCCTCATCTCAGCTACGCTCACTTTACTAATGTGTTGTTTCTTAGTTACCCAACACTCTGTCCCATAAAACATAGCTGGCCTAATAGCTGTCCTATAAAATTTTCCTTTCAATTTTGCTGGTATTCTCTGGTCACATAATACTACGGAAGCACTCCTCCACTTAAGCCACCCTACTTTAATTCTATGGATCACGTCATTGCCAATCTCTCCATCTCTACTGATCATTGATCCTAGATAGCGAAAGTGTTCCCTCTTTGGGATCTCCTGATCTTCGATCTTCACTGCTTCATCGTCTCTATTTCCCGTGTTGCTAAAACTGCATTCCACGTATTCTGTTTCCGTCCTACTTATCTTTAGCCCCTTAGTCTCTAGTGCTTCTCTCCAAGCAAGGGTGTGGGTGCGGCAGGAGTACTTGGATAAAATATTAAAAACATACTTTCAGATAGTAGTATATACAAATTATTTTATAACTATTAGTGCATTAGTGTATACCCTATATAATTGTTATTATTATTTTCTATTATTTATCTTTTAAACCCCCACAGTTTTCAAAACTGTATGAAGAACTTGTGTTCGTTTTCAAAAGAACACTACAAAAAAGCCCCAGCCGCACTCCAAAAGAATTCAAAGAATCCACGGAGCACCCAGTACGGGTGCGCACTAAGTGCGGGTGCGGCGGCATTTTCGGAAAGTCTGTGTTTCATAGAATTGTATATATATATGCATACATATATCCAAATGCGTTGTGTTAATTGTGCTATCCAAAGATAAAAAAGATTTTTCCTGCTGACTTACATGTGAAGAGCATTGGGAGGAAGCTGATATGGTATATCACCCTTGAGATTGTTCTTACTTAAATCACTGCACTATGACAAAGAAATGTATCACATTGAGGTAAAGTTCCTTCAGCAAACAACAATAAAAACAAAATGTAAAGAGATGTTCCTAAGTTTATATGTTCAAAAGCTGGGCCTCACAAGTAGGTGACAGATGTCAAGCTTGAAAGCTGGTATCCCATTGACCCACCAAGTCCAAGGTCAGATAAGCTACTGCAAAACAATTTACAGAAATAAGATAAGATCTCAAAATTATGGACAAATCCTCTTTAAATGAACTGTAAGCTTTGGACATTCTTGTATAACTTACAAAGCAATTGTTTGGGATAGCTTTTTCAGGCCCAACAATCACTTATATAAGTAATTGCTTAAAAAGCTGTGACTTTTTCACAGCTTTTCTAAATATCATATTCCTTCTTATAGGTAAAAATAAATAAAATAGCGTTTTAATATATCTACATATATATATAATTATAAACTTAAAAAACAACTAAATAACCAAATTTGCAGCTTTTCAAAAAATCTATTATTCCGAAAGGTGATTATTTTAAAAGGTAATCCAAATGGGCTCCAAACAGATAATATAATGCATTGAAAAGTGAAGTCAATACATTTCAGTCACAGACGAGCCTGAGCATTTGATTCCTTTCCAGGATTGGCCACAAGGGTCACCACCGCTAGATTTCCAACCATCCAGTTCTGAAGGGGAATTTAAGCTAGAATACATGACATTAAGAGCAGAAACTGCATAAACAATTATCAAACATCAGAACTTTGAAATGTAAAAGGTTCATGTGTTCGACATAATATGAGTAACCATGTGTTCGTGGGAAGGTGAGGAGGGTAAAAAGGGGAAAAAAAATGGCCTCTCAACTCCACAACAGCAAATTTTGGAAGTGTAAAATCTAAGAAGCTTTATCATCATTGCCATGAGATTTGATCTTCCCAAAACATTACAAATTTAGGGACTGTTCAGAATTCAATAATATCCAACATTTTTTTTATTTACCATGACTCTCACGTTGGGGCAATAACGTGTCTCATAATGCCGTGTGCGTAAGAAAGGTGAAATGTCAAAAATGGATATCACATGTTCAATCAGCAAATGGAATACGTAGAGAATGCTCTCAGATGAAGGACAGAGTCTATAGATATAGAGGAGAGAGATGGGGGGACTAAACAGGCAAAGCTGTAGCGCTTGTGTATAATGGAGGAAGACGAACTCAATATAGCTCATTATGAGAAAATCCAATTGACTACCCAGACGACAATTACCTTGAACAACAAGGGTCACGCAACAACTGTACCGGCGATAGCATTAAGTACACCTCAAAAGGTAAAAATAAAGCAATTGTGGTGGGCAGGACCACTAAGGGTGCTAATGCATCATGCCGCTTAACCATAGGCACACAAGGTAAACCAAGTACCTACACCAAGATGTCAGACAAATATATCATTTTACATTTATTATCATTACATTTTGGTTCGAAGCGCTCTTCAAGATTTTTGGATTAAGCATAATCCTATTTATTTTAAGCTTAAGCTCCGTCAGGTTTACGGATTTAGATAAGGAAAATAAAAGTGGAAGTGAACAAGAAAGGAAGCAAGAAGGAAAACTATTTCTCTAGTATTTTACTCCATGTTTAAATAAATTAGAAACTAGAAATAGCAAAATCTAATAGGAACTCAAGAAAAGAGGGAGGGTAGTGACTCAAATAATTCGAAGATTTTAATTTTATTTTCACTCTATTTTGTTGTCCTTCCTATTCTCCTCACAGTTTTTCTTTTGAACCAAACTAAAAAAAAGGTCATCCTCACTGTTTTCTTTTCTTTTCCCTCACTAAATCGATAGCTCTGTCAAGGAACTATAGGTGCAGCAGCTGGTGAGGGTGTAGTTAGTAATGGTTCCGAGTTTTTCTATGCCATTTTGAAAACTTGTGTGTCCAGCATACTATTCAAACATGGTCAAACGTAAAGCCCTATTTTGGTGAGCTTAAGTTATCAACATCAAGGTCACAACAGCCTCGGAATATTGGACAAACATCCTAGTCACGATTATGACAAAACGACCTGATCTCATGTATGATAGAATCAAATGGTTTCCTAGTTCACACATTGGACTGTCCCAATTAAAAAAGGGGCATGGAAAGTGTTGGACTGTCCACATCGCCCGGGCCTAGCCCCTGTCTGTACTTCTTATAAGCCTGGGTAATCCTCCACTTCAAACGTCTTTTGAGGGTGAGACAGACCCATTGGTCTTTCTATTTGCTATCAGAGCTAAGTTGGACTCCCTTCCCTTGTTGAGCTTTCTCTGTTGATGTGGTCCAGGGGGTGTGTTGGATTGTCCCCTATATTAGCCAAACTCGGGTACGTGTGTCTGGTGTGAATATGAATCCAAGAGTCGGGCTCGGTAGACCCCAATATTTAGGAGAAGGGGACTTGTCCATAAAGGATCCAAAATTTAGATACAAGTACGAGGACACGTCAAACAAGAAATAGAACAAGACGTTCTTAAAATTAGCTGAATTATTTGTAGTCACTGCTCTAATTATGCACTATATTCTTACATTTATAAAACCTATAAAGCACAGCATTATTCTAATTTTATTATTATTTCACACATGATTTTGACAGAGTTTAAATAATTTTTGGAAAAGTAGCTCTAAGGAGAGAAAATAAGATACAGCTTTGATCTTCAAATGCCCCGTTCGCTTTGATGCCTATAACCTTTCCCGTAGATTCATCATCTTCAAATCCCTTCTTGAGTCCACTATAATACCACCCAACCTCAAATTCATCCTCTCCAATGTAGGCTTCTTGAATTCATCAATCTGTACAAACCCGTCAACCTACTCCCAAATCAATTAAGTTCTCATCCTCAGCTATGAAGCATCGACACTCTATTTTGGCTCTCATATCAGTGTCGACATCGAATCTGACACCGACACGACCCGACACGCTCCCGACACGCCCCCGACATGAGTCCTGTTATTTTATTCTATTTTCTTGGACCGACACGCAGCGGACACGATCACGACACCCGCGGGACACGATCGCGACACGTGCGGGACACAAAATGGGCATTTTTATACCCTACTTTGAAATTTTGGTGGTAAAACTCTAATTTTTTTAAAGTTTTTATAAACTTTGGATGTAAATGAAAGTTTTTAAAATTTTATATGGGTTGTAAACAAAAATAAGACAACCTTAAAAAATATAAAAGGATGAAGATATTTTTTATAACTTAGAATCTCCTTTTCATTTACGTATTACAGAGGGAGAGAGAGAGAGAGAGAGAGAGAGAGAGAGTGAGTGAAATGAAGAGACGAAGAAGAGAGCGACTGCGACTCCGACGCCGCCTGCCGACGGCGAAGCCGACGCCGCCTGCCGACGCCGATTGCTGACTCCGACGTCGATGCCGACTGCTTCGCTGACGCACAGGTATTCTTCTCCGTCGTTTTCTCTTTTTTTTATCTTTTTTTTTTTCCTCTTCTTGTGGCTGAAAATCTCACTTTTGTGGATGGTTCTCAACTATATAAACTAAAAAGAGATTTAGGGGTTCTAATCTAGGGTTTTTATACATGCATCAGTTTAGGGCTTTATACTTTTAACTTCAAACTATGTTTGAATATGTTGTCCATTAGGGTCTTATGTGGGTATGTGTTTACCTAGGTTCTGATTATAATTTTTTGTCCATCATTTTGTGCCTTCCTAGATTACAATACATGTCTTCTAGAGATTCTAGTAATGAGGTGGCATGAACCAATGAAGAAGACACGAAAAAACCCTCTTTGGAAATATGTTACGAGATATGATGATAAACCTAATACTGGAGGGGGAAATATATCATGGCAATGCAATTTTTGCCATGAGACTAAACAAAGTTCATATACAAGGGTTAGAGCTCATTTGTTAAAATTGAGTGGGTGTGGTAATGCCGCTTGTAAAAAAGTGAAACAACAAGATATAACGGACATGTAAAAATTAGAGGAGGAAGTCAATGAGCGAACTCGAAGAAATGCACCAAAGAAAGTACCGTTGCCCCCTTCTAGTGTGGCATCGGGTGGTTTGAATAGTTTTGTGCAAGGAGGTTATGATTTGAAAAAGAGAAAGACTAGTGAAAGCGGAAGTACGGCTATTGGGAAGGCATTTAACTTGAAGACCCGTGACCAAATGCACGCGGAGATTGCTAAGATGTTCTATGCCTCGGGCTTACCATTTCATCTATCAAGGAGCCTGTACTACGTGAGTTGTTTTTCATTTGCCGCAAACAATGCTCTTTCGGAATATTTGCCACGGGGATATAACTTGTTGAGGACAAGTTTACTCCAACAAGAAAAGGCAAATGTTGAGAGATACTACAACCTATCAAGAGCACGTGGAGGGAAAAAGGTGTAAGCATCGTGAGTGATGGATGGAGTAACTCACAAAGGAGGCCCTTGATTAACTTCATGGCGGTAACGGAAAGTGGACCTATGTTTCTTAAAACGGTGGATTGTTCGGGTGAAACCAAAGATAAGGCTTTTATTTTTGGTTTATTGAAAGAAGTGATTGAGGAGGTTGGTCCCGATAATGTTATTCAAGTGATCATCGATAATGCCAAGAATTGCGCGGGTGCGGGACTTCTTATTGAAGGTTTATATCCTAATATTGTTTGGACACCATGTGTGGTTCACACACTCTATCTTGCCTTGCAAAATATTTGTATGGCAAAGAATCTTGAAAATAATCGAGTGACCTACGAAGAGCGTAGTTGGATCATGGACATTGCGGATGAAGTGATGTTCATCAAGAATTTTATCATGAACCACTCCATGAGATTGGCTATGTTTAACGAGTTTGTTCCTTTGAAATTACTTTTAGCTGCAACTACTCGTTTTGCCTCGGTGATTGTTATGCTTAGGAGATTTAAGCTCATAAAAGGTCGTCTCCAAGCCATGGTAATTAGTGAAAAGTGGAGTTCCTATAGAGAGGATGCTGCGGGAAAAGCTAGAACTATGAAAGAGAAGGTGTTAGATGATGTTTGGTGGGACAAAATAGATTACATGCTTTCCTTCACGTCGCCTATATATGATATGCTTAGGGCTTGTGATACGGACAAGCCTTGTCTTCACTTGGTTTACGATATGTGGGCATGAAGGAAAGCAGCTTGAAGAGTCATCTACCTTCTTTGAAGTAGTGCATCAAATTCTCGTGGACTGTTGGAACAAGAACAACACTCCCCTCCATTGCTTAGCTCACTCGCTAAATCCAAGGTGAATTATAATTTCTAAATTCTAAAGTGAGTCTACGATAACTTGTTGAGCGTCTTAGACTCTTAGTCAGACTTACTTTAATTTTTTTTCTTCTATTTAAGGTACTATAGCGAGCAATGGCTTAATGAGGAACCTCATCGAGTTCCTCCACACAAAGATGTGGAAGTTGCTCGAGAAAGATTAAAGTGCATGAAAAAATATTTTTCAAATTCGGAGGATCGAGCAAAGTTGTTTGCGGAGTATGTTGATTTCTCAAGTAGGTCGGGAGAGTTTAGGGATGTTGATTCCATTCACCATCGCTATGAAATGGATCCTAAAAGTTGGTGGGTAACCTATGGTGCATGCGCACCTTTGCTTCAAACCCTTGCTTTGAAGCTACTTGTGCATCCTTCTTCTTCATCATGTGCGGAGAGGAATTGGAGTACATACTCTTTTATGCACTCGATGAGAAGGAATAAGATGACACCTAAACGTGCTGAAGACTTGGTTTTCATTCATAATAATCTCCGCCTTTTATCTAGAAGAACTCCACAATACCATCGAGGAGAAACCAAAATGTGGGATATTGCCGGAGATGCCTATGATTCATTAGAAGATGTTGGGGAGATTGAGATTGCACAACTCTCCCTTGATGAACCGGAGATGGAGGCAATGATATTCACTGATGATAGGGATGAAATAATTGAAGAATGAGTTGATGGAAATCTTTTTTGGGATATACATAGTATTTACTATTTAGTAAATAGTAATTTGCAAATATCTTTTGGAACTTGGTTCATGATCACATACTTTTTGGGTTATATACTAATACTAGTGGTTAGAAAATATCTTTTGGACCTTGGTTGATGTAAATGGACATATTTTTTAGGACAAGTTCATATATTATTTAGTAGTTAGCATTTAGCAATATCTTTTGGAGCTTGGTTTATGTAGATGGACATATTTTTAAGGACAAGTTCATATATTATTTAGTAGTTAGCAATATCTTTTGGAGCTTGGTTGATGTAGATAGACATATTTTAGGGGACAAGTTCATGTATTATTTAGTAGTTAGCAAATGTACTTCAACTTGGTTGATGAATGTTGATGAATGCTATTGGAATATTAATGAAGATGTTTTTGAATTTTATTTATTGGCTTTGTTATTGATAATGTCATAATATTGTTGTGATTTATATACTTTTATGCCAATTTTGATTAGACATGCTAAATATATATTTTTAAAAATATTTAAAAAAAATTCGTGTCCCCAACGTATCGTATCATGCTTTTTTGAGAAATAGCGTGTAATTGTCTTCTAACCTCTTTTTTCATAGTCATACCCATCTTCATAACTTGTTGAAATAATATCCTCCTTCCTTGGGGACCAACGGAGCAGAATAAAATCCAATTCATTGTCATGTACCTTGCTTAGGTTTTCTTCAAACCCACTTTCATTATAAGCATCAAATATTAGGTCTTCATCCGATGCTTATCATCAATAATAAAAAGAAGGTCTTTGAAAGAATCAAGGATATTGTGTTCTAGACCCTTAGACACTCACTTTTGTAGCCAAACTCTCCTTCATAATAATCAATTAAGGGTTCCTCATCCAAGTACTCATCAAACCTCGGTTCCTCATCAAAGCCCAACTTAATGGAATTGTGTGGCAACTCCACCCCTTTGGTTGGACAATACCTAATGGGTACAGACTTGCCTTCTAATTTATTCCTCATTGTGCACCACCCTCCTTGATTTTTTATTTTCCCATTCTCTTCCTAAGGAATTTACTTCGTTGCCACCAATCCGCAACGCTTCCTTTCAAACACTTCTCCACTAATGTCACTTTCATTCCTTCAATTACATTATAGTAATTGAATATGTCATCGACTTGTATCACCCAATCATAAAACTCTAATACTTCACCAAAGCATTCCGGAATTTTGATCCTAGATTGCAATCGCTTCACCTTAAGGGTTAAGATAGCGATTTGCTTTCTCAATTCCTTCATTTCATATTGTTGGGAACCCTTAGGTCCAATGGGATGTGCTAAATCAAATTCAGCCCCATCCTCAAAATACATGGCGTTTCCTCGCCCTCAACCCGTTCTTTCTCTTCCTCTTTAAGCCATAACAATTTGTGATTAAGTGGATATCAAATGCTTGGAAAATAGACTCAAATCTCAAACCACAAGCCAATATTCTAAACCAACCAACAGCAAATTACAACCAAATAAAGGCTAATCCCAAAGCCACAAACCCACAAGAAGACAATTTATAAACAACGAACAAGAACACTTGCTAAAAATTGCAACCCCAAGCCAATTAAGAACAACCGCGGTCAAGAACCGAAAATAAAAATTAAGACCCAAACAGAAATCAAATGACTTACCCACTCAAAATCGACCCAAAAGTAATTAATTCAGTCACCATGCATTTGCTTTAGCCAAACAAGACAAGGAACTCTCCCAAAGATGGTCGACAAGGGTTGCAAAGCTTAGAGTCCTTCACAACCAGGTTTGAAATTGACCCAAGTGTTGCGACTCATGTACAGCCTGGTTCTTGCTCGAAGCAATCTCATGATCAGTTTGGGTCAAATTGCTTCATCGTGTTGACAGATGTTTGTTTTTATGGGACTTGTCCTAATTTTTATGTTTTAACTTATGTAGGGACCTGACTGTAATTATTCCATTATATACTTTATTAATAAAATAACTCCGCCTGGTTGTTTCAACACTGCCGGTCCCAAGCCCGGATAAAAGAGGAGGGTTAGTGCATTAGGTAACTCGACAGCCAGCACGTAAAAAAAACCGTCGGATCCTTATGATATGATTCCAAATATGAATCCTCATGTAAATGCTAGGGCGTTCCCTTTAAGCAACGCGTTGCGCCTGCCTTTGGGTATTTCGAAAAATGTGCAAGGGATGTCGCATCGACGCCCGGATGCGATGTTAAATAAGCAAGGATTCCCGCGCTCATCTGGGCCACCGCGGGTAAAGAAGCTAGTCCAGAACTATAGGCTTAGGTTAGCAACTTGGAATATAGGAACCTTAACAGGAAAAGCTATGGAACTAGTAGACACTATAATTAGAAGGAAGGTTAATGTAGTATGTTTACAAGAAACAAAGTGGGTCGGAGAGAAAGCTAAGGAGGTAGAAAAGACCGGATATAAGATATTCTATACAGGGAAAGATAGGCGTAGAAATGGTGTCAGAATCGTGGTTCACAAGAACCTCAAGGATAAAGTTGTGACAGTCACGAGGAAAGGAGACAGAATATTGCTTATCAAACTGGTAGTTGGAGTGGATATAATTAATGTGATTAGTGCATACGCGCCCCAAGTAGGATTAGATGATCACACTAAAAGACAATTCTGGGATGAGTTAGACGCTTTAATGCAAGAAATACCGGTAGGAGAGAAGATAATTGTAGGTGGAGATTTTAATGGCCATGTAGGCAAAGATAGAACTGGATATGAGAGGGTGCATGGGGTATGATTTTGGAGATCAGAATGAGGCAGAGGTGAGTATTTTAGATTTCGCCGTAGCATATGATCTTGTAGTAGCAAACACCTTTTTCAAAAAGAGGGAAGAACACTTAATAACCTTTAAGAGTGGATCTAATAGAAGCCAGATCGATTTGTTCCTTGTAAGAAAGGCAGACCGCTTATCATGTAAAGACTGTAAGGTCATCCCAGGAGAAAGTTTAACATCTCAACATAGACTTACTATTTTAGATATCCATATAAAATGACAATGTCGTTCTAGAAAAGACCCTATAAACCCGCGAACTAGGTGGTGGAACCTTAAAGGCGAGAAACTAGCAATATTCCAAGAGAGAATGTATACAGAAGCACCTTGGAATTTGGAAGATGGAAGCAATACTATGTGGGATAGAATGGCAGGGTGCATCACGAGAATATCGAAGGAGGTCCTCGGAGAGTCGAAAGGAAGAGGGTTAGCTTCTAAAGATACTTGGTGGTGGAATGAAGAGGTACAAGCTGCAGTAAAAACCAAAAAGGATTGCTTTAAGAAGTGGCAAAATGATAGAAGTGAGGAATACTTCAAAAGCTATAAATGTGCAAATACGGAGGTTAAAAGGACAGTTAGAGTTGCTAAAATGGAAGTCTATGACGCCTTCTACACCAAACTAGACACTAGAGAGGGAGAAAAATGTATTTATAAGCTTGCTAAGTCGAGAGAAAGGAAAACAAGAGACATTAATCAGGTTAAGTGTATAAAAAGCGATGACTCTAGGGTATTATTGAACGACGAAGAGATTAAGGAAAGGTGGAAGAGCTATTTTGAGAAGTTGCTAAATGAAAAACATATGGATAACACAATGGAAGATAAACTGGAAGTTACGATGAAACTAGAGAATACAGATTCTATCGGAGAATAAGGAAGTTTGAGGTGGAATTTGCTTTGAATAAGATGAAACCTAACAAGGCCTTAGGACCAGATGGGATCCCCATTGAGGTTTGGAAATGCTAGGGAGATGTGGGGGCATCTTGGCTTACAAAAGTTTTTAATAGGATTTTAATGACTAGAAAAATGCCTGATGAGTGGAGGAAGAGCATCCTAGTGCCTATATATAAGAGTAAAGGAGATGTGCAACAATGCAACAACTATAGAGGTATTAAGTTGATGAGCCATACTATGAAGCTATGGGAGAGAGTGATGGAGCATCGCTTAAGAGGCGCAACATCAGTGTCAGAAAATCAGTTTGGATTTATGCCTGGGAGATCAACTATGGAAGCAATTTATTTACTTAGAAGACTAATGGAAAAGTATAGAGAGAAGAAAAAAGATCTACATATGGTTTTTATTGATTTAGAGAAATCTTATGATAAGAGTGCCTAGAGATTTAATTTGGTGGGTGCTAGAGAAGAAAGGAGTGACCAAAGGTTATATTGACATGGTGAAGGATATGTATGATGAAGCGGTTACTACAATTAGATCACTAGCCGGAGAAACAAGCGAATTCCCAATTACCGTAGACCTGCACAAGGGGTCGGCCTAGAGCCCTTATTTGTTCACCCCTATGTTACCTGGACTCTCCTACTACCCCCAAGTACCCGATCCCCGTGTCCGACCCCATACTCAATTCGGACACTCAGATCCTCCACAGGTGATGTTGAAAAGGTAAGAAGAAGCTCAAAATTGTGGGCAAAGAGGTTTCTAACTATTGATATTAAGAAACATAGTATGTCTATACATTCAGAAGGTGTCCGCATACCCGTATCCAACGTTTAGACACATGTCCCCGGATCCTAAGATTTGGATATAGAGGAGGTCCGACACCTAGATACACACCCGCACCCGACACCCATACCCGAGTCTGGGTAACATAGGTTCACCCTAATTATGGATGAATTGACTAGACACATTCAAGATGAGGTCCCATGGTGTATGTTGTTCGCAAATGATATTGTCTTGGTTGATGAGACTAAAAGGGGACTCAACACTAAACTAGAAGCTTGGAGAGAAGCACTGAAGACTAATGGGCTAAAGATAAGTAGGACGAAAACAGAATACATGGAATGTACTTTTAGCAACAGTGGAAGTAGAGACGACGAAGCAGTGAAGATCGAAGAACAAGAGATCCCAAAGAGGGAACACTTTCGCTATCTAGGTTCAATGATCAGTAGAGACGGAGAGATTGGTGATGACGTGACCCATAGAATTAAAGTGGGCTGGCTTAAGTGGAGGAGTGCTTCTGAAGTATTATGTGACCGGAGAATACCAGCAAAATTGAAAGGAAAATTTTATTGGACAACTATTAGGCCAGTTATGCTCTACGGGACAGAGTGTTGGGCAACTAAGAAACAACACATTAGCAAAGTGAGTGTAGCGGAGATGAGGATGCTAAGATGGATGTGTGATAAGACTAGGAAAGATAGAATTAGAAATGAGTACATCCGAGAGACTGTAGGAGTGACACATATTGAGGATAAGTTGAGGGAGAATAGACTTAGATTGTTCAGCCATGTGCAACGAAGACCTGTGGATGCACCTGTGCGAAAGAGTGATAAGATCGTAGTGCCTGAAATGGTTAGAGGGAGAGGCAGACCTAGACTGACTTGGGAATATGTAGTGCAACAAGATATGAATATATATAATTTAAATGAGCATATAGCTCTTGATCATGTAGAATGGAGAAAAAGGATTCTCAACCGACCCCAATTGATTGGGACACAAGGCTTGGTTTGGTTTGGTTTGGTTATACTTTATTAATAAAATAGGAGAGATGATTATGCTCTCTATGCTTTTTCCAAAATCCACCATGGTTTCAGAGCTACCCCAACCCTAAGGGCTGCGATTCATACAACCAACATCACCCACACCTTGCGCCGACCCACCACCACCACCCAACCCTTCGCCGCCCAACCCCAACCCTTCGGCGACCACCCCCCTACCCTCCAGACCCTTCGTCGGACTCCTCTTCTTCTCCAGGACCTTCGACGACCATACTAGGAGCTGCGGCAACTCATCCTGGCCATTGTTTGAACCAGCCAACAGAAACCCTGGACTGAACACAATCTCTTAGAATCGTCTTTCAATCCTAGTTTTTCAACCCTAGATCAGTCTATTCATAATTTTTTGTACTGGGCTGATCACAAGTGCTTTCAATTCCTTTTTCCGGGTCCGAATACGGACCAAATGATTTTGTCCATAAATCGGACAAGTGCACCAGATTGGTGCTTGTGGTTACTAGGTGAGCCTTGATTCCATCACCACTTCGTTCTCAGATTTCTTCTCAATATGTCAAAGGAAGAATTAGCCCAAAAGACTCCCAGTAGTACCAGTTCTCCTGTAGGTAATGAGAGGTTGCCCATTACCGAGAACCCTGGATCAAAGATCACCACCGTGTTATTGAATGGTGAGAATTATTTGTCGTGGTCACAGTTTGCCACGTTCTGGCTTAAAAGTATATCTAAGTTTGGATATGTAAATGGCGTAATCAAGGCACCTAGTCTTGATGATCCTACCTATAGCAAGTGTGAAGTTGATAACTTTCTGGTCATGAGTTGGCTCACTCACTCTATGGAGCCCGAAATTGCTGATGGTTTTTTTGGCATGGAAACAGCACAAGATATCTGGGATTCCCGTCTTTAGATCCTAATAAATGTATTTCCGAGATATCTTGTGAGGCATATTAACTTGGACAACATCACCGTCCTACATTTAATTCTAGTATCAATAAAAGTACTATTCCATTTGCTCTTATTCACACAGATGTTTGGGGTCATTCTCATATTCCCACTTTGACAGGTTATAAATGGTTTGTTACTTTTATTGAAGACTCCACTCACACAACTTGGGTCTACTTAATGAAAGAAAAAAGTGATGTTTTTTCTATCTTTAAAACATTCCACAAGATGATATGTACCCAGTTTAGTACAGTGGTTAAGGTTATTCGTTCTGGGGGGGGGGGGGGGGGTGTGATTATATTTATGGAGGTCTCACTCACTATTTTTCTGAGCATGGTATGATTCACCAAACATCGTGCACAAATACTCCACAACAAAATGGGGTAGCTGAACGGAAAAATCGTCACATGTTGGAGTCTGCTAGATCTATGTTGTTTTCTATGCAGATTCCAAAGTCATATTGGCTAAGACTGCCTACCTCATCAATCGTCTTCCTACCTGTGTTCTTGGGAAGAAAACTCCTATAGAACTTCTCACTAATCCTTCTTCCATTTCTTCTATTCCTCCTAAAGTGTTTGGATGTGTTTGCTTTGTTCATAATCACTCCCAGTCTAGACGCAAATTGGTTCCCCGTGCCCTAAAGTGTGTCTTTGTAGGGTATTCTCCCACTCAAAAAGGGTATAAGTGTTATCATCCCCCCTCTCGTAAATGGTTCGTGTCTCTGGATGTTACCTTTAATGAGTCTGTGTCCTACTTCACGTCTTCCCAGCCATCTCTTCAGGGGGAGAGACAACTTAGTGAAGAGAAGTTTAGAACAACAATTCCATTTATTTTAGGGAAAGGGGGAGATGATAGTGAAGAAAAAAATGAAGATGAGAGTGAAGAAAAAAATAGAGATGAGGGTGGAGAAAAAGAAGAAAAATAAGGAAAAAAAGATGAGAGTGAGGAAGGTAGTAGAAGAGAAGAAAGTGGGGAAGATAGGAGAAAAGAACTGCAGACTTACTCCAAAAACAAGAGTATAAGAATTTTTTGGGCAATAGAAGATCGGGTCATTTCTCCAATCCCACTCCAGTTGCCTTCTTCATTGGATGATGGTCCAGGTATTTCTAGTCCTTCTACGCCTTCTTCTCATACTCCTGCGTCTTCTCCTAATATTGAGTTAGATATTCCCATTGCCCTTCACATGGGCACAAGGGAATGTACTAAACACCCCCTTCAAAAGTTGTTACTTATACTCGTTTGTCCCCTTCTTATAGGGCTTTTGTGTCCAATCTTGATTCTGTTTCTATTCCTAACAATGTTCAGGAAACTTTATCTGATCCTAAATGGAAGTCCGCCATGACTGAAGAGATGAAAGCACTTCATAAAAATGGTACTTGGGAATTAGCAAAGTTACTTCATGGGAAAAAGACAGTAGGGTGCAGTGGGTGTTTACTGTGAAGCATAAAGCTGATGGTACAATTGAGAGATACAAAGCCAGGTTGGTAGCCAACGGCTTTACTCAGACGTATTGAGTGGACTATCAGGAAACTTTTGCTCCGGTTGCAAAGATGAACTCCATTCGGATTCTACTATCTCTAGCAGCAAACTTGGAATGGCCATTACATCAGTTTGATGTACAAAATGCATCCTTACATGGGGACTTAGAAGAAGAAGTCTACATGGACATTCCTCTTGGGTTTGAGGATGACAAGACCAGAGGAAAAGTTTGTCGTCTCAAGAAGTTATATGGTCTAAAGCAATCTCCTAGAGCTTGGTTCGATAGGTTTTCTCAAGCTATGATCAGGTATGGTTTTAGACAGAGTCAAGGCGATCATACTATATTTATTAAACATTCTTCACAGGGCAAGGTTACAGCTTTAATTGTCTATGTAGATGATATTGTCCTAACAGGGAATGATTTGGAGGAGATGAAATGTCTGAAATCATATCTTGCCAAATAGTTCAAGATCAAAGACTTAGGTGATTTAAAGTACTTCTTGGGAATTGAAGTGGCACGATCCAAGGAGGGAATATTTATATCACAACGGAAATATGTTTTGGACCTTCTCCAAGAAACTGGCATGCTTGGAAGTAAGGCAGTAGATACCCCAATGAATCCCAATCTGAAACTTGGTGATGATCCCGATGGAGAGCCTGTCGATAAGGGAAGGTACCAGAGGTTAGTAGGTAAACTGATTTATTTGGCACACATGAGACCTGATATTGCTTCCGTGGTTAGTGTAGTTAGCCAATTTATGCATGATCCTAAACAACCTCATCTTGAAGCTGTGTTCAGAATTGTGAAGTATTTGAAGTCAACACTGGGAAAAGGGCTATACTTTGCTCAACATGGTCATACATTAGTGGAGGCTTACACGGATGCAGATTGGGGTGGGTCCATCACTGACAGGAGGTCAACCACTAGTTATTGCACATTTGTTGGTGGTAACTTGGTGACTTGGAGGAGTAAAAAGCAGTCAATAGTTGCTAGATCTAGAGCAGAGGCAAAGTTTAGAGCCATGGCACAAGGAGTGTGCGAGTTGTTGTGAATCCAGATGGTGTTGTCAGACCTTGGATTTGGGCCAAAAGACTCAATGAAGTTATACTGTGATAACAAAGCTGCTATCGACATTGCCCACAATCCAGTTCAACATGACAGAACTAAGCATGTTGAGATAGATAGGCACTTTATTAAGGAAAAGCTGAACAATGGAAGTATTTGTACTCCGTTTGTAAGGTCCGGGGAGCAGTTAACAAATGTTCTGACAAAGAGTTTAGTCAGGCGATCGTTTCACTTCATTCGTAGCAAGCTGGGCATGAATGATATCTTCGCACCAGCTTGAGGGGGAGTGTTGACAGATGTTTGTTTTTATGGGACTTGTCCTAATTTTTATGTTTTAACGTATGTAGGGACCTGACTGTAATTATTCCATTATATACTTTATTAATAAAATAGGAGAGATGATTATGCTCTCTATGCTTTTCCCAAAATCCAACACATCGATGGTTCGGAAGCCATAACTCACAAGTGTGGGTGTCAGCTAGTTCGAGATGATTCGAAGGATGGTTTCAATTGATCTAGTTCACAAGTGTGGGTCTGACTAGGGTAGGGCACTGTTTGGGTGAGATTTAGACAAATCTCAGTTTGGCTCTTCAAGACCATGTTCCAATTTGAGGCTCGGATACCAAATGATGCAAAGATATTTGCAATCACAAGAGAAAATGAAGAGATATTCGAGAAATAGGGTTTTGGGAAGTGAACCTCCATTAAAAAGCTTAAAGCTCACTTGGTTTACAAACCAATATCAAATACTCCCTCCGTCCCTTTTTTTGAGTCCATTTTGGGCATCCGTGCCTCTTAATCGGACAAGCAATAAGTGTGTTTATGTCAAAAAAATTTAATTGTTTTTTTTTCACAATCTAAAAGATTTACATTAGTTTGTGTAAACAAAGTTGTCAAAATCATCTCAAAATGAATAATTTACGAAAAAATTGACTATTTTTGAGACACTTGAAATAGTGAAACTGGACTCAACAAATGGGACAGAGGGTGTACAAAATAACTCAAAACTATTTTACCATAACCCTAGCTTGCTATTTATACCCTAGTTAACCCATACTAACCTCACATAGAGGTGACCAACACTAAATGACAACTAAAACAAATAACATAAAAGACAATACTAATAAAGCATAAAGTACTACTAATATAAGTAACACTATTAAGTATATCGAGTACTGCAAATTACTGCAGTCTCTGTGTTTGTGTGAGATTTTCAAGGTTTGGTTGCACGTAATGTTCAAAGATTAGACCCTAAAATTATTTTATTATTTCAAATTTTTTATTGAATTTGCTGTCATTGCAAAACAGTATATCCGTAATTTACATAAATAAGTATTTTTTTTTTTTTCAATTTTTCATGTTCTTATTTGTAGGATCAATTTTTTTTTATTATATATGTTATTAAATTATTATTTCTCAAAATATCTCTCATGCATTTGCATGGGTTTAAGACTAATTTTATAAATAGTTCTAAGAGAAAATAGTACTTCTTTGTAATGACTAATCTAGTAGTCTTTTTCGTAGACATTTTGTCAATTTCGAAATAACTTGCTACCAAAAGTAATAAAATGATGCAAGCGAATGTGATCAGAGACTTTAAAACACTATATACAAGCACCAACATGCATTGATGTGTGTCCCCAACCAAAAGTGAAGGCCACATATTACATACTCTTTTCTCTACCAGTCAAGAAGAGTCCACAACATAGATCTTTTCAATCGTTGCTCACCCTCACTTAATGCTTTGGTCACTTACATCTGTATAGTCCCAAGTCCCAAACTGTAGATAGACCACTGAAGTCCCAATTGCATACCAAACAAAAAAGTGCTGTAAGAAAGCAACCTACAATGCACTAACTCTAGACCCACTCCAACAATCAAATGCTATGGATACTGCTAAAGTACTTCTTAGTTTTAGTCCTATGAAAAGATGAAATGAAGTCAAGTATTCCAAATTAGTATGTCCTTGAACATTTTCATATGATGTTGGAGCAAGAGATTCCAATTAAATCTTTCAATAAAATAAACATACCATGTGCCCGTGGCACAGTGTTGTTTGAGCACTCAAATTACATGTTATAGAAGTTTGAGGAAATGCTACACCCCCCTCCCTTGCTTTCACACATGCTTCGTTATGCTTTTCAGCCAGCTTACACTGATCACCAAATTCGGAAGTGCTAACATTGTTGAGAAGAGAACCAAATATCACCAATCAGACAATATCGCTTCTGCTGGCAGGGGATAGTTAATAGCCTCTTGTGATTTGAAGAATATATGAAGAACTTCCAAAGAAATCATTCATTGCAACCCCACCAACCCTCCACAGAAGTTATACACATATATTATATTGTTTGAAACGATTCGGCATGGCCCTCTTTCTAGCTTCGCATAATTCCTCATTAGCCTTGTTATGGTTACCATGATAACTGAGGGATAAGGAGAATAACAAAAGGGAACAACATACATTTCCAATCGTTGCATTATACATTACGAATCCTTGGATTAATTTGGGTTTCCAAGTGAAAGTAAAAGTAACATAAAACAACCAAGTAGGAAACTGATTGAATTAAGGCTTCAGAATTTTTTCTTCCCCCCTCCCCCGAAAAAAAATAAAGAAACAAAAAATGAAAAATTCTGATTGTTCAATTCTCTGCTAATTCTGCTGAGCAAGTATAAGAAATAATTATCAGCAGAAACAAACAAAGAGCATAATGACATCAAAATAAGAGACACAAGGGAAAAGCTCAGCACATGACAGAGAGAGAGAGAGAGAGAGAGAGAGAGAGTGTACCATCTGGTGCATTAGTCTTGGAATGGACCAAGGTAATGGTGGTTGTGACAAACACAAAGAGCAGAATCCACAGCCTTGTAGAATTACAACAATGAGGGAGTGGGACCATCCTCATCATATTTTGGGAACCAGAAAACCCCAAATCAGGCCAACCTCTCCCACTCAGAAAGATGGAATAAATGAAATCGGAATGGCTATTTCTCTCAAATAATTATCAAAGAAGAAACAGATGGAAACTGGAACAATGAGATCAGAATCGGAAATTGAATGAATGACATAACAACCAAACCCAATTCCAATTCCCTACTGCAATGCATTCGAATTTGAAAACCCATAATAACATTCTTCTTTCTTCTTTTTCTTCTTCTTTTTCTTCTTCTCTGGGTGAAAAGTCATTCTGTAATGCCCCATGTCGGTTGAATGAAATGGAAACTAAATTTAGAAAGCTAAATTTGGAAGATGGGTGAATTACAGCGACACTTTCGCACAGCCTCTACGCTATGATTGGGAGTTTACAACAGAAAAAGAAAAGAAGAGAAAGTACTAACTAAGGAGAGAACAGAAGTAAGACATGATGGTGTTTTATTTTTATCTTAATTGGGTGTTGAGGAGAGAAGATAATCTTGATTGCAAGTTGAGACCAAAAGAAAAAGGAAAAAAAATAAAGTTATCATTCCATCTCACTTAGATGGAATTATAATTAGGTAAGACTAAACTAGAAGGGTATAGTGGCTATTAAGAAATATTAATTAATCCCACTTTCTTTTCTCTCAATTTCTTCCCAATTTAGAGAGAAAGAAATTGAAAGAAAGTGGGGCTAGTTTTCTCTCCTTTTCTCTTCTTTTCTCTCCTTATTAAAACTCGCAATCGAGAGAAAGCAAGAGAAAGTGAGGTAATTTCTCTCCATTTCTCTTCTTTTCTCTTATTTTTTAAACTCTCAATCATAGAGCTAATGTTCTTTTTCTTTTTCCCAAGGACCTCGTGTGTGAGTGTGTCTTGTCTGAATATCTGAATATCTAAAAGGTAAACTATTCCCCTTTCTCTCAACTGTGGGGAATTTTTTACCCAAAGCATCAAATTGGGGCAAATATGTCCTAACCCATCACTGTTTCAACTTATTTTTCAAACTCATCACTTTCTTAGAAGTCGCTACTTCAATTAGCGATTTCAGACCAAATTAGTTTAACTTGAAATCGCGATTTCAAATGGCGACTTTAGTAAAAGCAGAAATCGCTAGTTCATGTAGCGACTTCATTTAAAGTGTAAATCGCTATTTGAAGTAGCGATTTCGTTTTGCCCCCATTTTAATAAGCGTCTTCTTCTTCCTTCAGATCTCTGGTCTCTCTCTATCTCGCTGTCTCTTTGTCTCTTTGTCTCTGCAATCTCTCTCTCGCAGACCTCTCTCTCTTTGTGATCTCTCTCAGGTGCCTCTATCTCTCTCTCTGTTAGACACACACACATAATGTATATGTACACACACACACACACACACACACACACACACACATACACATACACAATGTTCATGCATACACACACACATACACAATGTACAGAGACACAATACACACACACACATACATAATGTACATACACACACATACACAATGTACATACACAGATACACAAATCAAGGTTTTTTTTTTTAAATTTATTAATTGGATATCCGTTAAGCACCAAAGGAAATTTTTAATCGAATATCCGTTAAGCACCAAATTTTTTTATTTTTTTATTATTTTCTCTAATCGAATATCCGTGAAGTACCAAAAGAATTTTATAGTGTAGGGTCATTATGTAATTTTCACAAAACAGAGGGGAGCTAAATTGTAATTTTCACAAAACAAGGGGAGCTAAACGGATCGGATTTGTGATATCCGAATCAGATCCGTTTGCTAACAAAATATTCGGATTCGGATTTTCTTATCGGATATTTTCTGTCGGATTCGATTCGGATCGGATCGTATCCAAATCCAATCCGTTTACAGGCCTACACAGATACACAATACACACAAATATGATCAATTCGGTTTCATTCTCCTTTTTTTAATCTAACTTTCATGAAAATGAATATCATGTTAGTTATACTAAAAATTATGCATTTGAAGGTAGTTTCTGATTTTACAATTTTAGGACTTTTTTGAGAATGTATAAAATAGGATCAATTACCTTTCATTGTCATATTAAATCGAATTTTTGTAAAAATCAACATCTCGTTCGTTTGACACAAAAAATTACTTTTAGGTGATTTTAGAACGGTTCTTACTAGTTTAATACAGATTCTATTTTAAGGTAATTATATAACCGGTTCGATAAAATGTTTGAAAAAAATAGGAACTTGAATCAATTTATAAACTATTTTGAGACTGTGAGCGGGGTGGGAGCGAGGTTCTAACACTTTTCGACAATCTTCTTAGTAAGAAACGTGGAATCGTGAGTCTGAGGTGGGTGCGTAATCACTTTAGAAGGTTCTTGCTTCTAAGGAGTTTAGATTGATTTCAAAAATCGATTCTTTGAGTTCAAATTATATAGCAAGTGTTTTCGATTTTAGAAATGGGAAGGTACATTGGTCCTTGTATTTAATTACCATTGATTACTTACACTCGGTTTTGCAAATGTGAAGGTATTAAAATGGCTAGTGTTGTGACTATAATGCTGTATTTAGGGGGGAACATGTGCATTGGAGCCAATGGTCTATACTACGATAGTAACTGTTGAAGTTTCATTCACCTGAGAATAGATGCTCAATACACTGAACTTGTTAAAAACGTCTGCAAGAAAATGGGGGTTCATCATAAAAGTGTTTGTTTGAAGTTCACTTGTAGGTTTTCGTCGGTTCTTGGATATCAAGTTTCGAAGTTTATACCGTTTGAAGTAAATGATGACGAAAGTCTGCAAGTAATACTAGAAACAGCTTCTACCAATGCAGCTATAAACTCTATGGATCTATATGTCGAGACTAGAATCTTCCCGAGGCCCATCAAACATTAGATGACTGGATTGGGCCATACACCTCTCTTTTGACACAAGAAGCTGAAAGCTCAAATCCGTTTGTACAGGGGTTATTGCCTTCCACGTCTACACAACATGTGGATTGCTCAAATCCATTGCAAAACAGTCAGAATGAATACAGGAGTCTGATGCAAGACATTGTTTCAGAATGGCCAATTCATGTGCAGTTCAATTCAGATGATTGCGGATATGGTCATGATTGGGCACACAGAGGGATGGACACCAACTTCACTTCGGAAAACTCGGATGAAGAAGATGTGCATGCAGACGAGTATACTGGGAGGGATGAGCAAGACGATGTTATCGAAGATATTGAGCTGACTACCCGAATAAATCCTGAAAATGCTTTATATGAGCCTCGTTCATCAACTTTTACATCCTTTGACTTAGGCATCCATTCTGGAGAGGCGTGTTATGCTTCAAACATTAAGGGTAGGCAATGGAATCCAGATCGAGACGAGTTGGTCAAGGGTATGATGTTCAAAACCAAAGATGATCTTCAGAGATTTGTGGAGTTGTACTCGATAAGAACACATCAACGGTACACGGTGGATCAAACCAGTCCGGATCGTTGGTCGTTGAAATATGAATTGACGTCACAAGGTTGCAAGTAGCAGGTACGGGCAAGGTTGAAACGACACGGGATGTTTAAAGTCATAAGGGTTGAGCAAAGCCACACTTGTATGTCCTCTATGATGAACCTTGGTCATAGAAATCTAAATGCTCGTCTAGTGGCTAGGGACATAATGCCAATGATTAAGGGAGACACATCTATTAACATCGCAGCGATATTGGAAAAGGTAAAAGATAAGTATTTGTATACCGTCTCATACAAGAAGGCGTGGAATGCAAAACAGAAAGCCATTGGAATGATATTTGGGGATTGGTGTACATCATACACAGAATTGCCCAAGTTCATGGCTGCAATTTAACAGTATAATCCTGGAACGGTTGTAAAATGGTTATATGTGAACGGTGGTAGTGCGACTGTAAAGAACTTCGAAAGAGTATTTTGGGCGTTTAAGGCGTCCATTGATGGGTTCAAACACTATCGGTCCGTCATAAGTATCAACGCCACATTCTTGTATGGGAAATATAAGGGCAAATTACTAATCGCTATGGGAATAGATGCAAACAATCAAAATTTTCCTT
Source organism: Hydrangea macrophylla (assembly GCA_033977485.1). Lineage (NCBI taxonomy): Eukaryota > Viridiplantae > Streptophyta > Magnoliopsida > Cornales > Hydrangeaceae > Hydrangea > Hydrangea macrophylla. Next base: position 434,925 of record CM066990.1, on the reverse strand, counting down.
TAGCATTTGCCATCATTGACGAGAAGAAAGCTGAAACGTGGACGTGGTTTCTGAAATTGCTAAGAGACTACGTTGTGCCTGGCAGAGAAGGTATTTGTTTGATATCCGATCGACATAGAGGCATCCTTTCTGCGGTAAATCAGCATGATGTAGGGTTTGAGGAGCCAGATGGCTATCATTGTTATTGCCTACGACATGTGCAGAGTAATTTCGCCACAAAGTTTTAAAATTTATACCTAAAGAAACTTGTGTGGAATGCTGGGAGTACCCACCAAGTCCGTAAACTTAATGGGTTCATGGAAGAGATTAAGAATGTTGATCCAAAGGCGTGGGAGTATCTTGATGTAATTCCCGCCGCAAAATAGACCATTGCCCATGACGGGGGACGACGGTACGGTATGCGAACAACCAACATCTCAGAGGTGTTTAATGGTGTACTCAAGAAATCTAGGCATCTTCCTATCACCGCTTGTGTTGAACAGATATTTTTCCATGTTGTTCAGTACTCAAGCAAGCGACGTCAACTTGCTGAGGAAGCCATCAGGGAAGGTTTTACCTTCACCCCAAAACCAATGTGCAGATTGTTAAAATCAGAAGGCAAGATTGGTAGGTACAACCTTGAGATTTTTCATTCTGGGAACGGGTACATGCAGGTCAAGAAAGGGGGAGCATCGGGTTCTAGTCAAATTGTGAACATATCTGACAGAACTTGCAGTTATGGAAAATGGGATATATATAAAATGCCATGTACTCACGCATTGGCAGTTCTAGCTAACTTTAGAATATCATATCAAACTTATGTTCATCAATGTTACACAATTGACGCATAGAACCAATCTTGGGCACCCCAGTATTTCCCAATCCATCACAAAGATTACTGGAACCCACCGTTTGGTCCTACAGTTTTGGCGAATCTTGCTATGCTTTGAGGTAAGGGCCAACAACGATCAACTCGCATAACAAATGAGATGGATTTGAGAGAGAGGGGGTAGGGCTACTTATCAATGTGGAATATGCCATCAACAAGGCTATGACAGGAGATGATGCCCCCAACAACGCAGTCAAGCTGGGCCATCTAATACAGTATAATATTCAGTGTTGTGTTTGAGCGATGTGCTTTGTAATATGTACTTGCTTGTTGTGACTATGTAATGTGCAAATGGAAATGAAAACTTTTTTTAGTACAAACTCCTTATAGAACCACAACAAACTTCGTGGTTAACTAGTACAAACTTAGTAAACAAACTCGTTAGTAAACAAAGTCCTTAGATAACTAATACAAACATCCTAGTAAACATCCTTTCTGCGTTCAACGCTTCAACCTCCGTAGAATTTCCTCAGTGTTGTTCCTCGCTTCATTTCTAGATGAGTTGGCAACATTTGACGGACCCACACCACTTTCATTTATCGAGATAGTGACTAGTAACGGTTTAAAGATATAACAACATCTATGATAGCGGTAACCGGCACAGTTCCTCAATGATGTTACAATACTGTCATAGCTTTTTTACACGTATAATTCATGAAAACAATTGTCATAAGATACAAATCATCATAAAAATTAAAATGGAATCTATGAGAGGTTTTGGTTCTAACCTTAGCACACCATTCATACCAAGTCTGGTCAGGAACTTCTAGCCAGCTTTGTTCAGTAAAACGAACACCTCTCATCGTTAACAACTCCTGAAGGAGTTCATGTTCCTTCTGCCAGCTCTAAACCTGAGTCGGAATGGCATCATCTGGAAGATCACATCCAGGGATTGTCTCAGCAAAGATGGTCTGCAAAGCTTTTAAAGCAACATATTTAAATGAACCATCTTCATGTTTCCATTCCGAAGTAGCAAAATCCATGAGTGCTTCTAGTAGAACACCCTTCTCTTCAATACTCGGTATTCTTTTTTCAAAAAAATGTGGGTGGTACATTGGTGTATACTTGTTTGCCATACTAAAAAACAATGCAGTGAAGAAGAAGAAGGATAGGAAGGAATGCTTCGGATATCACATTGAATCTTAAAACCACAGTATATATAGACCATGGAATGCATACTATAGGTCACTGGGTCTGACGCCCAACAGTTGACGCGACAAGTCACTGCTTCTGACAACATTAGCAGTTGATGCGACAATTCACTGGGTCTGATGCCCAGCAGTTGACACGACAAGTCACTGCTTCTGACAACATTTGCAGTTGATGCGACAATTCACTGGGTTTGACGCCCAGCAGTTGATGCGACAACTCACTGGGTCTGATGCCCAATAGTTGACACAACAAGTCACTGCTTCTGACAATATTTCCATTTAATGCGACATTTCACTGGGTCTGACACCCAGCAGTTGATGCGACAAGTCACTGCTTTAAGTTTTTTTCCACCACGTAGTTTAAAATATTTATCTCTTATTTAATATCATGTTGTCGCTTCATTAAATTTACTCGTGATTTTGTTGACTAACCATCATGTTTGAACAGCCTGCTTACCATGGATGTACACCTTGGCCCTGAGGATCCCTCAGTATTGTCATTATAGGACGCATACCGGTCATCTGCCATCTGGGATGGTGAGATCTTGAGTGAGCTTTACTGCTGGCGCTCTGAGGCTGTTTTACGGTAAGGTCCTAATCCAGATCTGCGCATACTACATTACATCAGACAGATCGGGTTCTACGACACATATAGACTCGAATTTATATAGTATGATTGGGGTTTGATCACTGCCCTAGTTGAGAGGTGGCGTGTTGAGACACACGTTTCACCTACCTGTCGGCGAGACCACGATCACGCTGTACGATGTTGGCATTTTACTGGGCTACCGGTCGATGGCCGTGCAATTACCGGTATTAATGTGTCACGCTCCAAGGAGCAATGGCAGGAGCTATGTCAGGAGTTTCTCGGTTTCATGCCACCCCTAGCCATTATCTCTGGATCTTTGCTGCAACTGACTACGATACGGGACAACTTCACACCCCAGATCGTCCAGCATGCCGACGACGCCACTATTCAGCAGATGGCTCGATGTTATTGTATGATGTTGATAGGAGGGTCGTTGTTCCTAGACAAGTCTGGGAACAAGGTTAGCCTCATATATCTACCACATCTACAACAATTTGATGCTGGCTACAGCTGGGGTAGTGCATCATTAGCATATCTGTACCGTGAGTTGTGTGCTGCATCTCATCGTACCGTAGTTGAGATATCCGGCCCGCTTATACTTTTACAGGTTAAATATTATGTCAATCATGTAAATTACGCATATTTTACGATTGTTCAGTGTATGATAAATAAGTTATCACAATTATTATCAATCGTAGCTTTGGGCATGGGAGAGATTGACCCATATTCGACCAGTCCCCTTACCAGCGGCTGTACCAGAGGATGGTCCATTGGGTTGTAGGTATCCTTAAATTGTTTTATACACTATTTTTATTCATTACTCGTACATTCATTTAAGTGCTAACAATTTTGTCATTACTTTAGGTGGTTGACCCGATTCTTAGTTCGGGATGTGCCTACTCATGTCCAGCGTCACTTTCGGGACCAGTTGGACCAGATGAGGCCAGAGCAGGTAAATAATGTGCAGAGTTAAACCGTGTTTTGCATTATTGTTCAAGTTGCTAATTTTTTATATTTTATTTCATAGATGATTTGGCAGTCGTACAATGCTGAGCTAGTCGCTTCGTTACCTCAGTACTGTCGGGTTGGGTAGGGCACATGGATGGCCAGATGTTTGTTGATCGTGTACGTCGTGGTTGAGTGGCATCATCTCGACAGAGTGATGCAACAGTTTGGGATGAAGCAGGTAGTCCCAGAGCCATGGAACACTATGACAACATTATATCGCATTGATCGACGTGGTCATGCGAATACCGACTGGAGTCACTTTCATAGGGAGTATGTTGAGCTCTGGGACCATCGGCTGCAGCATGTTATGGTAGGTATTCCAGATTCAGCTCAGATGCTTGCCTCAGACCCATATATGAGATGGTATAGACGCATTACACATAGATTGATTGGACCAGTTAGAGATCCAACGACTGTTGGCTTCCAGCCAGTCGGTAGGATTCGCGGTGTTCTGGTGAGATGTTTTTCTTATCATACAATATATCCATCCTGTACATAAAATAACTTCACTTAATAAAACTTCCCATTTTTTTTCAGGAGGATGGTGTGACTCGTGTGTATGAGGTTGCGCGATCGGTGTTGGCTGGATTCGCAGCAGGCTGCCCTCATTCCGTCCCTCCAGAGGTAATGGCGGCATTAGAGGAGATTCGTACTATTAGTGAGCATTCATTACAGGCTATTCATGAGGATCGATGTTTAGACGGGGCTATTCCATCTTCCACAGTATTCGTGCCCCGCATCTCAGAGCCTCAGCCTCAGCCTGAACCTCAGCCGCAACCATAGCCACAGCCATAGCCTCAGCCTTAGACGCATCCTCATTCTCAGGCTCAGCCTCAGTCTCAGGAGTAGACAGACCCATCTACACACTCTGAGTCTGAGCCACATACACCACATATACCACATTATCAGGGTCCTACTATGTATGCATATGATGATATGGCCGACATTTATAGGCCTTTCACTCCATGGGCCTCTGAGTTCCGTATATCTCCGGTCCGTGACTTTTCCATCCCACAGTATACATATACAGATGCACCGTCATCATCGTCGATCCAGCCACCACATCCAGCTTCAGAGTTTAAGGAGATTGTGGCGATGGTGGAGAGTTTGACGCAGGTAGAGACAGAGGAGATGCAGGTGGAGGTGAGAGAGACGACTGGACATGATACCCCCATGGCAGAGACGCAGGATGAGGGTTTGACACAGGCTGAGTCTCAGCGATGACCTCCGATACGTTCAGTTTACGCTAGGGGTAGAGGTCGTCATGGCCGTAGAGGGAGAGGAGTATCGCAGGTCATCCAGTCATGTGAGGAGGTTCCACTAGTGGAGGATCCACCACAGCAAGAGGGTAGGCCTAAGAGAACGAAGAAGGTTCCGTAGTGTGGGACACATTATAAACAAAGATAGTCCATAGGATCCACAAATAATTGCACCTTTGTTTTTTGATGTATTATAAACAAATAATTACACATTTGTATATATATAAATTTTTTTATTCTATACATTTATATCTCTCCTACTATCTCTCTCCCCCTCACTCTCTCTATCTTTCCCACTCTCTCTCTCTCACTCTATCTCTATCTCCCACTCTCTCTATCACCCACTCACTCTATCGCTATCTCTATCTCCCACTCTCTCTATCTCACTATCTCTCCCACACTCTCTATCACCCACTCTCTCTATCTCTCTTTCCCTCACACTCTCTCTATCTCTCTATCTCTCACTCTATCTCTATCTCCCACTCTCTCTATCTCACTATCTCTCCCACACTCTCTATCACCCACTCTCTCGATCTCACTCCCACTCTCTATCTCACTATCTCTCCCACTCTCTCTATCTCTCTCTCTATCTCTATCTCACTTCCACTCTCTCTATCTCACTCCCACTCTCTCGATCTCACTCCCACTCTCTATCTCACTATCTCTCCCACTCTCTCTATCTCTCTCTCTATCTCTATCTCACTCCCACTCTCTATATCTCTATCTCCCGCTTCCACTCCCACTCCCACTCCCACTCTCTATATCTCTATCTCCCACTCCCACTCTCTCGCACTCTCTATCTCTCCCACTCTCTCGCACCTATCTCTCTCCCACTCCCACTCTCTATCTCTCTCGCACCCATCTCTCTATCTCTCTCCCATTCTCTCTCTCTCACTTTTTACAAATACTCATTATAATTGTAATTGAATTAATTATGTTAATAATGTTGGATTAATAATGCTTGGTGGTTCAATTCTGAAAATAAAAATATATTGGATATATAGCAGGGAGCTGCTGCAATGGATAGACTGCATAGAATTTAGCTACTAATGAAATCGCTTTGATAAAGTCGCCATTTGAAATCGCGATTTCAAGTTAAACTGTTTTGGTCTGAAATCGCTAGTTGAAGTCGCGACTTCTAGAAAAGTGATGGGTTTGGGAAAAAAGTTGAAACAGTGACTGGTCAGGGAAATATTACCCCACTTTTGAAGCCTCGGGTAAAAAATTCCAACTATGGGTATATTTGGCGCAGCTTGTTTTTTTAGGATTGTGATAACTTTGTCATTGCGATAATTTTTTATGATGCTAAAAATTGGTAAGAGAGATTAAAATAGTGATATGAGGACACAAGAGCTTGTATGTGGTTCGGTCCCATTAACGAGGTGACCTACATCCACGGTTGCATCAGTGCGCTTCACTAGCAGATCACCAACGGGCCTGGTGAGCCAACAATTGGACGGCACTACCAGCAAAACCGGCCGGGTGTATACGTATTAATATAAACTGTTATTCTCTATGTTAAGAATACCTCTTTTTTTTAATGGGGCGAGTGGCCCCTTTTATAGGTGCAAGAGACCACCCGCATAAGGCAACTGATTAGATAAAGAATCCCAATCTAATTACAATTTGATGAGCATAAATCATGGGAGGTTTCCTAATTGGCTTAGGAAACTATTTACACTTTCCATTAGTCTTCTGATTGAATTAGGAAACTGCTGAGCGGCTTGGTTGTCAAACTGCGCCTAGTGGAGAGCTGCTACGCTGCACACCCGGGATGTGTAAATACGCCAAGCAGTAATAGTCGATGACCTTGGGATTACATGGGCCACAAGTACCTATTTCGGATAGCCCGGGTCCTTTGCTACTGACGTGGCAGTTTGGCTATAGCAGGATATTTCTGGACGCATCAGTTGCCCCTACATCAGATGAGGTTTGAAAATTAAGATTGCTCCCAGGAGACCGTTCGGTAAGAGGTCGGGACTCAACCCGGGATAGGACTGGTCATAGTGATCAACCGGGGTACAAACCGAGCGGTGGCCTCATGGGCCCGAGTTCTTCCTCTACCACGTGTCAAATGGTCATTGGCTGGGTCAAGATCAAGCGAGGCCAGCACGAGAGTAACTGAGCTGCTTACATGGTAACCAAACTATCTCGTCATGCATTTAATGCGCTCACTTTTTGAGGCGACGCTCCACGTGCCCGAGGTGACAACTGTCGGACGGTTTCGGCGGGAAAGTTTCCTGGGCGTTAGATCTGGCTTGATCTGGGCCATTCGTGCTTCCTATATAAGGAACACTTGCTCATTTCACTAGTTCCTGCTGCCAAGAAGCATATTCCCCGAGCGGTTTTGAGAGCAAAAAGTACCTGACACAGCTTCCCAAGCTCTTTTCTGTGTCTTTCTTCGTAAGTCCCCATTCCTCAATTTCGATTCACTGTTCTTTTCCATCTTCTTCTTTTCCTTTTTTTTTTCTTCGAAGTAGGGTTGGAGGGTACGAACCCCTTGGGTGTATAACGGGAGTGGGATTTCTTTTTCCTCAGATTCTGTTTCTTCATTAGGTTAGGAGGTGTAGCCGGATGGTTTAACCGATCGGGTTATCCTATATCCGTTTTGTATGTGTTACTTGACCGCTAGGACCTTGTACACTTTACCCTTTAGGCTCGTAGTCCTGCCACCTTATACCTTAGACTTGGGGTTGCAGACCTATACTTAGGTTGCCACTTGCTCCCTTATCCAGACACACAGAACTCAGAGATGTGTCACTCTGACTTTGACTCGTCATCCCGGTCGGGGGACGAGCAGTTGCGATCAGGAATGCCGGAGACCAGTCTAGATCCACCTTCCTGTTAGGAAACTGCGTTCCCAGAATTTGTTGACAGTGCGTATAAGTTGGTACTGCAAAAAAAATTATGTGAAAACTACAATAACCCTACAGGGGCAGAACTAGGGTTACCTTGAACTGCAAAACGGATTGCTGTCGTAGACGAATCGAGAACACGGGCTCGATAACAGCTCACGATCTTCTACCGTATTCCTCCGCTGCAAGAATATCGAACTGAGTGTGGGCTCTTTCGAAATCCTTTTTGTTTTCTGCTCTCCCTCTTTTACGCTCTCTTTTCTATTCCGAGTTATAATACTCTTGATGGAAAAACGCTAACTGATGAGAGAGCCAAAGCAGCATATATATAGGCTACGATAGGGACCATAAGAAGTCAATAAGGAATAGGCTTCCTTATGGAATTAGGAAACCCTAATTCGAACTGAATCAAATTCCTATTTCCATAAATTATAATTCATACCACTAAAGAATTATAATTGCACTCCTACCCTTATCTCAAAAATATATTTCGAGCTCCATGTTATTAAATGCTTATTATCTCCCCATGTTAAGATTACAGATATCCATTAATTAACTATAATTACTGACAATCATATTTAATTAATTTCTTAAAATTCCTTGAGATCCTCTGCTTAACTTATCTGATATGTCGGATATAAAATCCACCTGCAGGGTTTGACATAATCAAAACTTATAAGCTTTTTCAAGGGGATATCATCAATCTCAAAATTGAGACATGGATTCCATCATTAATTAATATCCACCACACAATTAATATTGTCACCCAATCCAATGAGATATTGACCCATTTAAGGATCTCACTCTTTTAGGGATCAAAGTGTAAATATCAAATGTACGTGTCTAGAAATTAACTTAGGATTTAGAGCATAAGCACTCATAATAGCCATGAGGTATTAATTATCTTATAAGTCAGTATAAAGATAATTACCCAAGTCAGTCCCGTTTAATACACAAAGTGTACCAGCATAGTGAGTTGAAACTATACCGTTTTCCGTAGTCAAGACAAACCTACTACAACACCATGCTGCAGTCCTACCGATGGTGTGTCCAATCCCATCTAAGATTGTAAACCAAAATCTTACATTCTATAATATCTGATGGCCTAATCTTCCGTGTGTAAGCCGAACTCTACACACCAAACCACCTACTATATAGAATGAGAGACACACATGCATAATATTAAATAAATAATATAATACAACCATTGCCCACACAGATTCTCATAAAAAAATGGATTAACTGATTTTATTAAATGAATAATAAATCAACTACATAAAGCATGGCTTTTAGTATATATCCCTAACAATCTCCCACTTAGACTCAAAGCCATGATGCGACACACCTCACTCTTATCCCTTCTACATGACTGTCAAAAGTCTTGGCCGGTAAGGTCTTGGCGAAAGGATCTGCCAGGTTATTTGCTGATGCTATCTTGGTCACTTCAACATCACCTCTTTGCACGATCTCTCGTATCAGGTGATATTTACACTCAATGTGTTTTCCCTTCTTATGGGCCCTTAGTTCCTTTGAGTTAGCAATCGCTCCGCTATTATCGCAATAAAGGGTAATAGCCGATTGTACCGCAGGTACTACTCTTAGATCCATAAGGAAGTTTCTGAGCCAAACGGCCTCCTTAACGGCTTCCGAAGCAGCCACATACTCGGCTTCCATGGTAGAATCAGCAATACATGACTGCTTGATACTCCTCCAACTAATGGCTCCACCTCCTAAGGTAAACACATATCCTGAGGTAGACTTTCTGGAATCCCTATCTGATATGAAATCAGAATCTGTGTACCCAATGGGTACAAGACTGTCTGCTTGGTAAACTAACATATAGTCTCGAGTCCTTTTCAGGTACTTGAGAATATTTTTCACCGCAGTCTAATGTTCTTGCCCTGGATTAGACTGGTATCTACTAACCATGCCAACAGCAAAGCAGATGTTAGGTCTAGTACATAGCATAGCATACATTAGGCTTCCTACTACCGAGGCATAAGGAACTGCCTTCATCTTCTCTATATCATCAGGTGTCTTAGGACACTGATCCTTAGATAGAGTAATTCCGTGTCTGAAGGGAAGGAATCCCTTCTTGGAATCTTGCATGCTAAACCTTGCAAGAATATTGTCAATATAAGTGCCTTGTGACAAGCCCAACATCCTATTCTTGCGATCTCGCATAGGCTTGATCCCTAGGATGTGACCGGCTTCTCCCAAGTCCTTCATATCGAATTGACTGGACAACCATACCCTTACAGAAGATAATACCCCCACATCATTTCCGATTAGCAAGATATCATCCACATACAGCACTAAGAACACCACCACTCTTCCATCATGTTTCTTGTACACACAAGATTCATCCGCACATTGATCAAAACCAAAAGACTTGATTGCTTGATCAAAGCGGATATTCCAAGACCTAGTGACAAGCGGGTGTATTTGTAGAATATAACTGCGCTAAAAGAGAAAAATACATTAGAAAAGTCTACAATTCCCTTGTTTATCTGCAGTTTGAATTACAATACCAGTTTTTGCACAAATTGATTAAACTATGATAAGTGGTATTATTTTAGTGATTATTTGTGCAGATTATTGCTGTTGTATATAAGATTGAAGAATGTTGATAAAAGGAAGTGCTTGGCCCTGATCAATATAACTCAATGCTGAAATACAAGGTTCAAGCGATCGATAAGGATTCGAGCGATCGACGTTTCGATCGATCGAATGGAGTTCAAGCGATCTAAGTTTCTGGAAGTTCAATCGATCGAGAGTTTTTCGATCGATCGAACATGCCTTTTATCAGAATATACGCGCACGCAGCAGAAACGGGTTTTAACCCTAGCATTAGGTCGAAGCTATATATATTCATTTTGTTTACGTCCCAAAGGACGCCCCACTTGTTTTTCTTCAGTTTTCATAGAGAGAGGAGAGTTGTTCTTGTTTTGTAGGTTATTAACCAAGCTTTGACATTACTAGTTGGGATTTTTCTTGTGATTTAATACGAGTTCTTCATTTCAGGTTAAGTAGTTATCATTTTACTTACATATTGCACTTAGTTAATGGTAGTTAGCGTTTAATCTTACTGTTTGTTTATGCTATATATGTTTAAATCTCAAGTTCTTTTTTATCGTTTTAATGAAAATCTCAAAACCAAACGTTACCTTAATGACTTTTTACGTTAAAAATAAATCTGAGACTCCTCAGATCATGTCTGAGTAGTCCGGGGTTGGGAAATCGCGATGAAATCGTGATTTCAGACCTCTGCCATGCACTATTTTTATTCCTGTGTTCGATCGATCGAATGTAGTTCGATCGATCGGACCAGAGACATAGTCGAGCGATCGAAGTTATTTCGATCGATCGAGAGATGAAGAAGTTCGATCGATCGAATTCACGTCGATCGATTGAGGACTCTGATTCTTGAGGACATCTAATACAGTATTCCAAGACTTTCTGCTTTACTGATTCGTTATCAAACTGTCCCCATATGCTCAGTTTGTCAAAACAGTCTTTAAACGTTAAGCCTTAAGGCATTTTCTTTCAATATATTTTGCAAACCACCCTCAATGCTAACACCATTGTAGGTGAGAGTCTTAACTATTGGATTAAACCACCTTTGTGTATTTCAAACTTAATTGTGATGATATAGTCCCGGTCATGAAAGGACTATTGATTCTACATCCTTAGAGAAGTACGGGATATTGTAGAAGTTGCCCTCCATTGAGCTTAATTGCATTTGCATGGTAGATGGTTGAGTCATAGTGGATTCGCGTAATCCCAACACTTTCTTTTATTAAGTAAAACCATTTTTAAATCTTGCTTTAGTTAAATAGTTAATCATTAGTTAATTTAATTTAGTTGTTTTTGAGTTTAGTAGTTATTACTTGTAGAACTTCGTGTTCTACACTTCTCTTAAAATATTGAATTTTCTTTTCTTTTAGAGTCTAATCTAAGTCAGTTGATTTCTATCCTTCCCTGTGGGATCGACCTGGTCTTACCAGTTACTACTTGCACGTCCACCTACACTTGGGTGTTGCACAAGAGCACACAAGATTCTTCACGTGTCACCTAGATGCCTGCTTAAGTCCATAAATGGACTTCTTAAGCTTGCACAACATGTGTTCTTGGCCCTTCGCAATGAACCCATCTGGTTGCATCATATAGATGCACTCGTCAAGATCCCCATTTAGAAATGCTGTCTTGACATCCATTTGCCAAATTTCATAATCGAAATGTGTAGCAATGGATAAGAGAATCCGGATAGACTTTAGCATGGCCACCGGCGAAAAGGTTTCCTCATAATCGATTCCCTTTTTTTGAGTGAACCCTTTTGCAACAAGCCTTGCTTTAAAGGTTTCCACCTTACCGTTTGCTCCTCTCTTCTTCTTATAGATCCACTTACATCCAATGGGTTTTATTTCATTGGGTAGTTCTACAAGATCCTAGACTTGATTGGAGTACATAGACTCCATTTCAGATTTCATAGCCTTTTGCCAAAGATCTGCATCTTTATCTTGGAGTGCTTCATTGTAGTTATAGGGGTCGGTACCTTGTTCATCAGGAACCCGGTCATATGACTCTCCCAAGAACATATACCGGTTAGGTTGAATAATAACCCTCCCACTACGACGAGGCACAACCCATGTCTGTGTATCACTGATATTTCGTTGTGAAGATTCTGAACTTAATACACCATTATCTACACGTTGTACTGGTTCAGGAATCTGTGTGTTAATGGTTGGTTCGGGATCTACACGAGTTTCGATAATCCTCCCACTACGACGTGGTAATGGAATATCAATAACTCTTTCTTGTGGTGTTTCTTTTCGTACCGTTGGTATCGAAGAAGTATGTCTCGGTGTCTCTCCTCTCATTTCCTCTAGAACAATACGACTTCTGGGCTTGTGGTCCATAACATAGTCCTCTTCTAAGAATGTGGCATTGGTGCTAACAATAACCTTCTGATCCTTAGAACTATGAAACAGACCACCTTTAGTTCCTCTTGGATACCCAATGACAAGAGGGGGTATTTGTAAAATACAACCGCGCTAAAAGAGAAAAATACACTAGAAAAGTCTACAATTCCCCTGTTTATCTGCAGTTTGAATTACTATACCAGTTTCTATACAAATTGATTAAACTATGATAAGTGGTATTATTTTAGTGATTATTTGTGCAGATTACTGCTGCTGTGTACAAGATTGAAGAATGTTGATAAAAGGAAGTGCTTAGTCCAGATGAAGACAACTCAAAGCTGAAAAACAGGGTTCGAGCGATCGAACACGGTTTGAGCGATCGATGTTTCGATCGATCGAGTGGAGTTCAAGCGATCGCAGTTTCTGGAAGTTCGATCGATCGAGAGTTCCTCGATCGATCGAATGTGCCTTTTATCAGATTATACGCGCATGCAGCGGAAACGGGTTTTTAACCCTAGCATTAGGTTTAGGCTATATATAATCGTTTTGTTTACGTCCCAAGGGGACGCACATACTTTGTTTTCATAAGTTTTTCCATAGAGAGTAGAGAGTTTTATCTTATTTTGTAGGTTTTTATCAAGGATTTCATTCTAGCTTGGATTTCGTAAGGTTTAAGAGTAGTTGCTCTTCTCCAGGTTATTTCGTTTTATTGTGTTTACATTCTGCACTTATTTATTCATAGTATAATCTTCCATATCGTAGTATTACATGCTAGATGAGTTAAAATCATTGATTTTCATAGTTTTCATGAAAAACTCACAAACAAACATGACTTTAATGAACCTTTACGTTAAAAATAAATCTGAGACTTCCCAGATCATGTCTGAATAGTTTGGGTTTGGGAAATCGCGATGAAACTGTGATTTCAGGCCTCTGCCATGCAGTATTTTTATTCCTGTGTTCGATCGATCGAATGTAGTTCGATCGATCGGGCTAGAGACATAGTCGAGCGATCGAATGTAGTTCGATCGATCGAGAGATGAAGAAGTTCGATCGATCGAAAGCGCGTCGATCGATCGAGACCTCTGATTCTTGAGGACATTCAATACAGTATTCCAAGACTTTCTGCTTTACTGATTCGTTATCAAACTGTCCCCAAATGCTCTGTTTGTCAAAACAGTCTTTAAACGTTAAGCCTTAAGGCATTTTCTTTCAATATATTTTGAAAACCACCCTCAATGCTAACACCATTGAAGGTGCAAGTCTTCACTATTGAATTAAACCACCTTTGTGTATGTCGAACTTAATTGTGATGATATAGTCCCGGTCATGAAAGGACTATTGATTCTATATCCTTAGAGAAGTATGGGATACTGTAGAAGTTGCCCTCCATTGAGCTTAATTACATTTGCATGGTAGATGGACGAGTCATAGTGGATTTGCGTGATCCCAACACTTTCTTTTATCAAGAAAAACCGTTTTCAAATCTCCTTTAGTTAAGTAGTTAATCATTAGTTAATTTAATCTAGTTGTTTTTAAGCTTAGTAGTTGTTAATTGTAGAACTTTGTGTTCTACACTTCTCTTAAAATATTGAATTTTTCTTTTCTTTTAGAGTCTAATCTAAGTGATTTAATCGCATCCTTCCCTGTGGGATCGACCTGGACTTCATCCAGTTTACTACTTGCACGTCTACCTACACTTGGGTATAGCACACAAGCGCACACAGAAAAATAATCGTGTCAATTTTTTGGCGCCGTTGCCGGGGAAGGCGACGATCAATTCCTTAGATTACCTCAATCTTTCCTAATCTATTTCTGTTTTCCTTTTTCTTTGAGTTCTCTAGGTTTTCAATCTTCTTAGGTTTTCTCATTTATGTCCGATAGTTCCATCCACGGAATTTTCGGAAATCCTCTATATTCATCTAATTCTTCCAGTTCTAGTAACCCTGTCACCACTCCAACTGAATCAATGGATGACGATCAGAGTGAACATGGTGAAAATGTTGTGGTACCAATTGATGATTCACTACGCCCGTTGTGCGATCTCATGCAACCAGAACATGCACCTACTCCTTCTTGCATTCTCATTCCCCCACATGCTGGCGAATTTCAATTTCGCAATGGGATGATTCAACTCCTCCCAACATTTCATGGGATGGAAAGCGAGAAGGCATATCTACACGTCAAGGACTTCGAGGATGTTTGTAAAACATTCTCCCAAACTTGTCCTGTAGATGTGACACGCTTAATGTTATTTCCCTTCACCTTGAAGGATAAAGCAAAGGCGTGGTTACTCACCCTGAAACCAAATTCAATCTTCACATGGCATGCGATGAACACTACGTTTTTGAAGAAATTCTTTCCGCCTCGCATGACCACAGAGCTAAAATGCCAAATAAGTTCATACAAGCAGAGGAGCAAAGAAACTTTCACCCAAACTTGGGAGCATTTCAAAGATTTGCTTCTATCATGTCCCCACCACGGATATGAGAAATGGCGTACCATCAGTCACTTCTATGAAGGACTAAATGATGAAACGAAAAAGCTGGTCGAAACTATGAGCTCTGGACCATTCCTTCGAAAGAACACCGAAGAGGCTGAAGCTCATTTCGAGTGGTTAGCTGAACATGCTCATGAATGGTCTAACTCTGAAGATACACCTCGAACTCAAATATCGAGTGTGGAAAATAAGAGTTTGTACCAATTAAAAAGTGAAGATCATCTGATGAACAAGTACGAAGAACTGGCGAAGAAGGTAGAAGAACTAGGGATGCGAGGAGAGAGTTCTAGGCAGGTGATGCCTGAGGAACCATGCGGCACATGCAACATGTTGGGACATACAACTCAATACTGTCCCAATGTGCCATATTTTCAAGAGCAGGCCCCTATAGAAATGAATGCCATGCACGGTTTTCGAGGGGTGGGGAATTCCAACAATAACTTTCAAAGTAACAATAGATGGAATCACCCCGGTTTTGATTGGAGAAATAATGCAGGGACCCAAAATCAATATCAACAGCAGCCCTACAACAACAATCAATATCAAGGGCAAAACAATAGGCCGTCCCATCAATACAATCAAAACAGAACCAATAACTACAACCAAGCTCAACCCTCCAATGCACCACAGACCAATACCTATGTGCCACCACACAAGAGGGTACAAGAAGAAGAGCCACTTGCTAATGCCAATCTAACGCAGCAACTCATACAGATGATGAGTAGAATGTCTACCACGTTAGAAAGGATAGATGTATGGCAAGAGGGTTCAGGAGGAACATTCCCTGCCCAACCACTTCCGAACCCCAAGGGACATAACAATGGTCCTAACAATCAAGAACATGCTAAAGCTGTGACTACGCTGAGAAGCGGAAAAATCATAGAGAAAAACATGCCTCTGTCTACACCCGAAGTGTACAAAGAGGAGGAGGTGGTGGAAAATGAGCTTGAGCAACCATCTACTCAAGAGGAGGAGTTGTCTACTAATGACGAGGCAATAAAGGCAAACATTGAAGCTCCTAGAGTAGAGGAAGAAGTTGAGCGAAGGACTGGAAAGGAGTATGTGAAGGATGAACCACCAAAATGCCCTTTTCCTGCACCTTATCCTCAACGATTGAAGAAACCTAAGAATGAGACAAAGAATCAGGAGTTTCTGGAATTGTTTAAACAAGTCAAAATTAACCTTCCACTCCTAGATGCTATCAAGCAAGTGCCGGCCTATGCTAAGTATCTCAAAGATCTATGCACGGTCAAGAGGAGGCAAAGTGTGAAGAAACATACTTATGTCGCGTGCCAAGCAAGTGCGATCATTCAAAATGAGTTGCCTCCAAAACTCAAAGACCCCGGTACACCTACTGTCTCATGTAGAATTGGGAATCAAAGGATAGATAACGCACTCCTCGATCTAGGAGCAAGCGTGAACCTGCTGCCATATTCAGTCTATAAACAGCTAGGGTTGGGTGAACTCAAACCCACCCGAGTCGCTTTGCAATTGGCAGACAGATCTGTGAAGTACCCTAGAGGGGTGTTAGAGGACGTCCTTGTTCAAATAGACTCTTTTGTATTTTCGGTTGATTTCGTGATATTGGACACAGAACCTGTGTCTAATCCTGGTGCACACATCCCGGTTATCTTTGGACGTCCATTCCTCAACACTATTGATGCCACGATCAAGATTAGAAGTGGTATCATGACTATAGTATTCGGGAACATGACATTGAATGTCAAAATTTTTTCTAATCCCCGACCGGAAGAATATGATGATGAGGAAGAAATTCATTACATTGACACAGTCATTGAAGATGAAATTGACTTGATCGACTACAAAGATCCTTTGGAAGTTGTGATGACTCAATTTGGCGATATCTATTAGCCTGCAGAGTCAACTCCATTGGATGCTGACCTGAACCAGACATGTCTTATGATGGATATGATAGAGGTGGATAGAGCAGAATGCATGTGGGTAATGCCATATGAACAATTGCCTCCTAAAACTAAGTTGGCAATGCCTTCTAGTTTTCAGTTTTCGGAGTTAGAATTAAAGGAGCTACCCAAAGAGCTAAAATACGCATTCCTAGGGACTGGAAAAACTTATCCTGTGATCATTTCATCTGCTCTAACTCGTGAACAGGAAAGTAAGCTAGTGCAAATGCTGACCAAGCATAAGGATGCTATGGGATGGACGATTGCTGACCTTAAAGGCATAAGCCCATCCATATGCACTCATAAGATATATCTGGAGGAAGACGCTAGACCCTCAAGGCAAATGCAAAGGCGTCTGAATCCCAACATGCAAGAAGTAGTTAAAAAGGAAGTGCTCAAACTACTTGATGTTGGGATGATTTATCCGATATCTGATAGTCCTTGGGTTAGTCCAACCCAAGTGGTTCCAAAGAAAGCAGACATAACGGTCATTCCGAACAAAGATGGTGAATTGGTACCAACACGTGTTCCCACTGGATGGAGGATGTGTATTGACTACAGAAAGTTGAATACTATGACCCGAAAAGACCATTTTCCTTTGCCATTCATGGATCAAATGCTAGAACGTGTGGCAGGTCACAAGTATTACTGCTTTTTGGATGGATATAGTGGATATAATCAAATTGAAATTGCTCCTGAAGATCAAGAGAAAACCATATTCACTTATCCATTTGGTACATTTGCCTACCGTCGAATGCCGTTTGGCTTATGTAATGCACCGGCTACCTTTCAGTGGTGTATGCTAAGCATATTCAGTGACATGGTCGAAAACATTCTTGAAGTCTTCATGGATGATTTTTCAGTGTTTGGCCATAGCTTTGAAGATTGCCTCAACAATCTCGAGCAGGTATTAATGCGATGCGAGGATAAACACCTAGTTTTGAATTGGGAAAAGTGTCACTTTATGGTGACCAAGGGAATAGTCCTCGGCCATATAATCTCTGATGAAGGAATCCAAGTGGATAAGGCCAAAATCGACATAATCTCAAATCTACCTGTCCCCCGTACAGTGAGAGACATCCGTTCATTCTTGGGGCATGCAGGATTCTATCGTCGGTTTATCCAGAACTTCAGTGCAATCTCTCGACCTCTTTGTTAACTTCTTGTCAAAGATGTACCATTCGAGTGGTCAGAGAGTTGCCAAAAGTCCTTCGAGGATCTAAAAGAGCTCCTTACCTCCGCATCTATAATACAGGCACCCGACTGGAGTTTGCCTTTCGAATTAATGTGCGATGCTAGTGATTACGCCATTGACGCGGTCCTAGGCCAGAGAAAGGACAGAAAGCCATATGTGATATACTATGCCAGCTGAACTTTGAATGAAGCTCAAATGAATTATACAACTACTGAAAAGGAGCTACTGGCCGTAGTATTCGCCTTGGATAAGATTAGGTCTTATCTGATAGGGTCACCAATTGTCTGTTTTACAGATCACTCGGCCCTCAAGTATCTGCTATCTAAGAAAGACGCTAAACAACGGCTAATTCGCTGGATACTCTTACTCCAAGAGTTTGATCTAACAATCAAAGATAAGAAAGGAGTAGAGAATGTGGTTGCGGACCATTTGTCACGATTGACTTTTGTCAATAATTCTGAATCCCAATCCATTAAGGATGAGTTCCCGGACGAACAGCTACTGGCAGTAAGTGGTCTGCCTTGGTATGCTGATATTGTGAACTACCTTGTCACAGGAGAAACACCGAATCATTGGTCAAACCAAGACAGAAAACGGTTCCTCTCGTTCGCGCGTCATTTCTTCTTTAATGACCCATATCTTTTCAAGTACTGTGCTGATCAGGTTATCAGGCGCTGCGTCCCCAATGAGGATATAACCGTAATTTTAGCATCATGCCATTCTGAGGCATGCGGTGGCCACTTCGCGTCACAGAAGACCGCACAAAAAGTTCTACAAAGCGGTTTTTACTGGCCCACAATTTTCAAAGATGAATATTCCTTTTGCAAGACATGCCAACGCTGTCAAAAGCTTGGAACTATTTCTAAAAGGAATTCTATGCCTTTAACCCCTATCATCACAATTGAGATATTCGATTGTTGGGGCATAGATTTTATGGGCCCATTTCCCAAGTCCAATAACTGTGAATACATACTCCTTTCTGTAGAGTATGTGTCAAAATGGGTTGAAGCAATACCAACGAGACGTAATGACCACAGAACGGTCATATCTTTTCTAAGAGAGCATATCTTGTCTCGTTTTGGAACTCCGAAAGCTTTACTAAGTGACCAAGGTAAGCATTTCTGCAATAGGCCTTTGGAGTCACTTCTCAAAAAATACGGAGTCCACCATAAAATTGCTCTTGCCTATCATCCACAGTCGAATGGGCAAGCAGAATTAGCTAACCGAGACATCAAGCATATTCTCGAAAAGACGGTTAGCTCCAACCGAAAAGACTGGGCATACAAGCTGACCGACGCTTTATGGGCATACCGTACTGCTTACAAGAAGAATCTAGGTATGTCCCCGTATAGACTGGTTTACGGGAAAGCTTGTCACCTCCCTGTTGAAATTGAACATAAAGCTTACTGGGCGACACGCTCATTGAACTTTGATATTCAAGAGGGAGGTTAGTTATGCAAGCTCCAACTTGCAGAACTAGAAGAAATACGACGAGATGCGTATGACTCTGCAAGGTTGCATAAGGAAAGGTTGAAGGCTCGCCACGATCGTACGATCTTTCGTAAATCATTTGAGCCGGGGCAGAAAGTTTTGCTGTATGACTCTTGCCTCCACCTTTTCCCAGGAAAGCTCCGTTCCCGTTGGACAGGCCCGTTCATTGTAAAAACTGTCTTTCCACACGGGGCGGTTGAGCTTGTCAATCCAAAGAATGATGATTGTTTCAAGGTTAATGGCCAAAGGTTGAAACCGTTCTTGGAGAACTTCCAAACTGAAGTTGAGCACATCCAGCTGGATGAGCCCAACTATTCTTTCACTTAAAAATCCAAAGGGGAGTTCCATATTGTTGTTGTATTCCTTATCTTTCCCTGCATTTTAGTTTCTCTCTTTTGTTTTTAAGTCTTTGTTCGTTCTTTTGTGTTTGTGATCTTGTTCTAATCCGTTATACCTTAAACCACTCTATTGCAGGTGCATAAATGCGAGGTGATGATGTTCATTCTATCGGTTCATGGGCTGATTCAGAATGTCATTGTGGCACCTGGACTGAGGGTGAACTCACACCCTGCCCCTTGCTTCATCAAGACCCTGAAGCTCACTCTCTCATTGATGCTGCTCAAGGGTACATTCCATACCCACCGGCCCTCCTTGACATCAATCCATATGAAAATATGGGATTTCATGATGAAGATGATGTGGATGAGGAAGAAGACCTATACATGGGGAGAATGGTGGATGATGCACTCATGGCACAATGGGAAAATGATGATATGTGGGAGCCATGGGAAGATCATGACCTCCAAGATGTCGTCCCAGAACGTCACAATGCAGTTTTTGTTTTTGTTGACGACTTCCTTGTTCCCGAGTTGGTCCCATACCGCTATATGCACCTGAGCTTTCTGCTATTCAGGCTCCAATGCCCCTTACCAGCTAGTGCATTTTGGGAATCTATGCCAATAGTGAGGTCGGAACTTAGTCACATTTTCTTTGTATTTTGTTTCTGTTCCTTGTTTTTCTTTTCGTGTTTATCCTTGTTTCTTGTGTTCTGTTATCTTAATATCGGTTTGCTTGTCTTTTGTTTTTATTTCCTTTGTCAGGATTGTCACTATGAATCCACCGTTCCCGTCGCTTTACCTTCCACATCAACTGGTTCATGGTTTTGGGCCCTACATAAGGCCCCCACACACTCCGCCGCAAGAGGACAGTCCGTTGCGCGATTACACTCCTTTATCCTTGTCTCCATCCAGATCACCTCTTGCATGGGCTTTCAATTCTTTAGAGATGCCAGACTTGCTCGATGATATCCTTGCTGCTTTCCGACTATTCTGGGAAAGGGAATCATCGAGTTTGGACTCCACTTTTGAAAATTCGACGGATCATGAAGCGATTGTGGAAGAGGACATCTTCATGCTCGAAGGATAGTGCCGCATTTCAATTGTTTCCATTTATTTCATCTTTCGGAGTGTAATCCTTGACAAAATTTTATTGGTTTTAGTTTTATTTTCGGTTTTCTTTAGTTAAATAAGGTTTTAAATACCATTTGGGAGAATCTTGTTGCACTACGGATGCTATTAAAATGATTTATTTATATCAAATAGCAATTTTCTATTATGAGGAAGAGTTTTGGTTTACATGTCCTGGTTTTGAACTGTTTTTATTCTATTCTGTTTGTCAGAACATTGTTGGCTTGTTGGGGTTGCTAAATTTCTTAATTCAGGGTTATTACAAAATTAGGGTGTTCGATCGATCGAACTCATCTCGATCGATCGACCTTATCAGTTATTCAAGCGCTTGAAGAGACTTCAATCGATTGAACATTCGGTCGATCGAACTCTCTCGATCGATCGAGATTGGTATTAAAACGAGGCGTCGTTCTGAAGTTTTATAAAATCTCATTTTGTCTCTCACACCCACTCAATCGCTCGAGAACAGAGAGAGCATCCCACAAGCTTTAGCCTCCCCTATCTATATCTCGTGATTCACGGAGCTCCGGGTTCCCCTGATCATTAGTGGCACTGCGGGCAACCGTCACCTCGCGCGTCTCTCGAGGTGAGGCCCCACGTTACCCCTCCTTGTTCTTTTCTTTTCATTTGTGCATGGGGGTGCCCCCCAGTGGTTATTTAGACCTTTTCTTTTAGTTTATATCTTGTTTTGTGTGTGTGATGGCTCTTTCTGTTCTCGAAAGTAGTCACCGCACATTCGCTGTGCTTGATCGATCGAGTTGGGTTCGATCGCTCGAACCCAGTTCTTGCTCAATCGATCGACAGATTCTCGAGCGATCGAACTCTGTCCTTTCTCAATCGATCGAACATTGTTCGATCGGTCGAACACAAGCAGTTTCAGTTTCTTTTCTTCTCTTCCTTGTTTTGATTTCTATTCCGTATTTCTTCTATTTTCAGGGACCCACAATGAACCCTATCACGGGGTATCACAGATCCAAACCTCTGGATCTCGCTATACCGGACCCCATACCAGATCATGGGTTTTAGAGTACCGAAGGGCGTGTTTGGTTTAGCCGCTCTTTTCAGACGCGTAAGGTGATGCTCGAGCGGCCATTGGAGTCTGTATGGCTTGCCGCTCCATGGTTCCTAGCACGGATCAGAGACATGCCATTGTGGTACGACATGTTGATCCAGACCAAGAAAATCAATATCCACTGGGTTCGTGAAGCTTGCTCTTCCATGATTAAGGATCCCGAGGCCCCGTTCACCTACCGATCATTCTTTCGCGGGCGCGAGATCGTTTTCAGTCCTGCCATAGTCTCTGCAGCTTTGGGGGTCCCTAAGGTCCCTGACTGTTTCTATCCCTCATTACCAGGAGCCCCACCGATCTCGTCCACCACCATTATCCGTGAGCTCACAGGAGGTGCCGTTCAGTTCTGGAACGGCGAATCTAATATCGAGGATAAGTTTCTGACTGAGAATTACCACCTCCTCCACCTTGCATTGGTCAACTGTATTCTGATGACGTCCTACCACGAGAAATTTGCGTCGTGGTATGCCCGTGCTCTGTACTCCATTGGGACAGGACATCGTGTCTGTCTGTCTCGCCTGTATTTCGACTTTTTTGTTCAGCCTACGAGGTACATTGCCGCCAAACACCATCTGAAGGGCGCTTGACCTATACATAGGGTTATTGAGCGGGCCGGATTAGTCCCGTTGGCCACAGATTCCATTCTTCAGGCCTCTAGTCAATTTGGTGAGACAGCGGCCCGCCGTTCTGATGCTCAGAAAAAGAGAAAAGCAAAGGGTAAAGGCAAGGCCAAGGTGGGGGAGAAGAGGAGACGTGGAGGCGGGACGGACACCGAGGGAGCTGCTTATAGGACGCCCACTGAGGCTGAGGAGCATGAGTCTGAGGAGGAGGACGATCCAGTTCAGGAGGTAGCACGTTTTGAGCTGAGACAGAGATCTCAGGCTCCAGCCCAGGGAGAGTCTTCGTCCGCACCTCCCCTGACTATTCACGATTTACTTTTGGAGGAGAGGGCAGCCCGGATGAGACTCGAGGGCAAGATTGATCATATATCCGCCATGCTGACCACCCTGTTGGTCCAGCTAGGGTTTGACCCGATCATACCCCCATCTTCCACTCCATCTGCACCTCCACCACACACCATTGGTCCATCTTCCTCTGCACCTACTGGTCCCTCTACTTCCGACCTACCGGTTGATCCTTTGGCACCATCGACATCAGCTACACCATCTACCGCACCATTGACATCCGCCACATCCACTGCTTCGGAGACATCACTTCTACCTGCTCCTGTCATGATCGACACATCTGTCACTACTACAGTTGCCACGACGAGCGATCCGGCTACCGCTACTACCGGTGTCGAGGGTGGAGTTATGAATGCTCCAGATTTATTGATAGAGATTTTGTCGGATGTTCCCGATGATGGGTAGTCATTTGGTGTATTTGTAGTAGATTTTTGGATGTTATGGGTTGGATTGGGATATTGTTGTTCGTTATGTTTTTGTTGGGTATTTTTGGACACTGTTAGGTTACTGTGGTTTGGTTTGGCTGTACTTTCTTATCACTGATTTTAGTTTCTTTGTTTTATCTTTACAGTGATTGGTTATGTTACTATATATGGATCTTGTGCTTTATATTCCTGTTTCTTTTTCTCTTGATCTTGGCTTTTTGGAGATTGTATGTTCCTTACAGATTGTTATGCTTGCAGTTATTGAGTTGCCTTATCAGGTGATATCACTCTATCTATCTATTTGAAAATCAACTTCTGAGGTCATCGCAATTTTCAGTGGGGGGTAGGATGTAGATAGACTATCACTTGTGCATATCTATACTTAGCAATCTGTATCACTCCATCTATTGCAAATCTCCATTCAAAATCAAAATTGAAAATTTTCAAATTTTTAACCAAGTTTTGGAACTAAATTGGTAGAAAAATTTTGAATTTCCTCTCCTATTTAGCTGTTATCAAGCAATGACATATTCATATTCATCTCATCCCATTATGACTTAAGTTCACGCGTTTTTCTAGCTTCACTAAGAGGAATGCATTTGTTAACCATTCTAGTATCCAAATTATTTGCACAAGTTAAGAGCTATGCAGAAAACTGAAATTAGAGTTAATATGACTTTTATGCTTCAAGGAATAACTAGTGGAAACTAACAACCCTTAGTGAGCTTTTGAACCCAATCTTCAATTCTGAGGGAATTGTCACATTAATTCGAATTGTTTTTCTTGAATATATTGTAAATTCGTTGGATAGTCTCAAAATTCTTCATTTAGGCTGTTTATTAGAGGAGAACGTTCAGGATTTACCAATTAAAACTCAATGAACACTGAAGTGCTAAAACTAAGAAGTTAAGAAAATGATTTAAGCCTTCGTTATTCATTCCTTATTATTTTTTTTTCTTTTCATATACCTGTATCAACATCCAAGAATCTCTTGACCCCACACTGATTAAATATCGCCAATATGAAAGCCTAACCTTTCGTCTGATACTTTAACCTCTATAAACTCGATTGCACGGCTGGTGTGATTAAAATTGTTGAAGTATTTGACAAGAAGGGAGTAGTTGTGGGAAGCAGGTTAAAAAAAAAAAAGTAAAGAGAAATAAATATATATGAAAATAGAGGATGGTTGGAATGAAGAAGAAATAAATGCAATCAAATGCCAAGGATGTGCAATTTCTTACCCCTCTTATCTTTATCTCACTAAATAAAGGCCGAATTGTCTAAGCCTTAATGATTCTTGACGACGTAGTTTGAATATGAAAGTGTAAGTTGAGTTATCCACGGTATTTCGCTCCTCTAGTAAGTAGTATTCCTTTCATGAGACTATATTACTCTAAATGTTCGTCCTTTATCGAGTTCGGTGTGAAACACTAGTAGCCAGAACATCACTCTTATTAAAGTTTTCACACCATGAGCGATCATTTCTAAACAAGTTTCTGTGAGATGTTCATTTTTGAGTGCAAACCCATGTGAGAATCGAGTTGAAACTACGCGTTCCAAGAGTATGATTGTCTAAACAATTCTAAATAAAGTTGGATGCATAGCTGTTGACCTCACACACACGGATACATGAATGTAACGCACATGTATATTTATCTTGGTGACATGAGGAACATGTGGATTTCTTCATGGTTTGTATGAGGTTGATATGTTATGTGGAGCTAAATTGATAGTCGAATGGGAAAGAATGTTTATAAGTTTTCCTATATCTTTTTGAGCTTAAAATTTAGAATTTTGTGGGTAGATTCACTGCAAACCCTCACGAGACAACACTCGTCCACTAGGGAAACCTAGGGGTTTAACGGCTTGTTGCATTTGCTAAATGCAACCGCTATTCCTGCGAAAGTGAGTTAGGAAGTTTCTTTCATTTTACTAGATTAGTTGCTTTAGTCTTATTTTTGTTATTTTAGTCGTTATAGTAGTAGTAAGCTTGTTTTATTTTCGCTTTATTGCTAGGGATTAGCAAATCGCTAGTTGGGGGTTGTGACAAGAGGGGGTATTTGTAAAATACAACCGCGCTAAAAGAGGAAAATACACTAGAAAAGTCTACAATTCCCCTGTTTATCTGCAGTTTGAATTACAATACCAGTTTCTATACAAATTGATTAAACTATGATAAGTGGTATTGTTTTAGTGATTATTTGTGCAGATTACTGCTGCTGTGTACAAGATTGAAGAATGTTGATAAAAGGAAGTGCTTAGTCCAGATGAAGACAACTCAAAGCTGAAAAACAGGGTTCGAGCGATCGAACACGGTTCGAGCGATCGATGTTTCGATCGATCGAGTGGAGTTCAAGCGATCGCAGTTTCTGGAAGTTCGATCGATCGAGAGTTCCTCGATCGATCGAATGTGCCTTTTATCAGATTATACGCGCATGCAGCGGAAACGGGTTTTTAACCCTAGCATTAGGTTTAGGCTATATATAATCGTTTTGTTTACGTCCCAAGGGGACGTACATACTTTGTTTTCATCAGTTTTTCCATAGAGAGTAGAGAGTTTTATCTTATTTTGTAGGTTTTTATCAAGGATTTCATTGTAGCTTGGATTTCGTAAGGTTTAAGAGTAGTTGCTCTTCTCCAGGTTATTTCGTTTTATTGTGTTTACATTCTGCACTTATTTATTCATAGTATAATCTTCCATATCGTAGTATTACATGCTAGATGAGTTAAAATCATTGATTTTCATAGTTTTCATGAAAAACTCGCAAACAAACATGACTTTAATGAACCTTTACGTTAAAAATAAATCTGAGACTTCCCAGATCATGTCTGAGTAGTTCAGGGTTGGGAAATCGCGATGAAATCGTGATTTCAGGCCTCTGCCATGCAGTATTTTTATTCCTGTGTTCGATCGATCGAATGTAGTTCGATCGATCGGGCCAGAGACATAGTCGAGCGATCGAATGTAGTTCGATCGATCGAGAGATGAAGAAGTTCGATCGATCGAAAGCGCGTCGATCGATCGAGACCTCTGATTCTTGAGGACATTCAATACAGTATTCCAAGACTTTCTGCTTTATAGATTCGTTATCAAACTGTCCCCAAATGCTCAGTTTGTCAAAACAGTCTTTAAACGTTAAGCCTTAAGGCATTTTCTTTCAATATATTTTGCAAACCACCCTCAATGCTAACACCATTGAAGGTGCGAGTCTTCACTATTGAATTAAACCACCTTTGTGTACGTCGAACTTAATTGTGATGATATAGTCCCGGTCATGAAAGGACTATTGATTCTATATCCTTAGAGAAGTATGGGACACTGTAGAAGTTGCCCTCCGTTGAGCTTAATTGCATTTGCATGGTAGATGGACGAGTCATAGTGGATTTACGTGATCCCAACACTTTCTTTTATCAAGAAAAACCGTTTTCAAATCTCCTTTAGTCAAGTAGTTAATCATTAGTTAATTTAATCTAGTTGTTTTTAAGCTTAGTAGTTGTTAATTGTAGAACTTTGTGTTCTACACTTCTCTTAAAATATTGAATTTTTCTTTTCTTTTAGAGTCTAATCTAAGTGATTTAATCGCATCCTTCCCTGTGGGATCGACCTGGACTTCATCCAGTTTACTACTTGCACGTCTACCTACACTTGGGTATAGCACACAAGCGCACACAAAAAAATAATCGTGTCACCCAACAAAGAAACATATTTCTGTTCTTGATTCCAACTTTTCTGCGTTCCCTTTCAGCACATGTGCTGGACTACCCCAGATCCGAACATGCCGCAAACTAGGCTTTCGCCCAGTCCACAATTCCGTGGGAGTAGTAGGTACTGACTTAGATGGTACCAAGTTTAGAATGTATGCAGCTGTCTCTAATGCGTGTCCCCAAAAAGAAATTGGTAAAT
Organism: Hydrangea macrophylla; assembly: GCA_033977485.1. NCBI lineage: Eukaryota > Viridiplantae > Streptophyta > Magnoliopsida > Cornales > Hydrangeaceae > Hydrangea > Hydrangea macrophylla. The sequence continues at coordinate 407,336 of CM066990.1, read as the reverse complement.
CCGAGTAACTCATCATAGATCTTACCATGTCCATGAGAGTCCTGTTCCTTCTTTCTGCTACACGGTTCTGCTGAGGCATACGGGGTGCAGACAATTAGGATGTAATCCCTTGCTCCAATAAGTATTCCCTAAACTCTCCCAAGAGGTACTCTCCACCACGATCAGATCGTAGTGTCTTGATACATTTACCTAGACGCTTCTCCGTTTCAGCCTTGAAGTCTTTGAATTTCTTAAAGCATTCAGACTTACGCCGCATCAAATAAATGTACCCATACCTTGAGTAATCATCGATGAAAGTGACAAAGTACTCAAATCCCCCTCTTGCTTGGATAGTCATAGGACCACACAAATCAGAGTGAACCAGTTCCAACGGCTCTTTTGCTCTATAGCCCTTGGCCGAGAATGGCCTCTTGGTCATTTTACCTTCCAAGCAGGATTCACAAACTGGAAGTGCCTCCACTTCCAATGAGCCTAATGGCCCATTTTGAACCAGTCTTTGAATCCTTTTCAAATTAATATGACCAAGGCGTAAGTGCCAAAGATGCGTTTAGTTTATCCTCGAATGTTCTTTTCTCTTAAATGGCAACTATTTGTGTTATTCAATTCATTAAGTTGCAGTATAGGAGAGATAGGATTTATAATATAAAGATCATCCACCAATTGACCAGAACAAATAAAACGTTTATTTTCTTTAATAACTAATACTTTATTAAAATGAACTGAATATCCATTCTTTACTAAACTAGAAACTGAAACTAAATTCCTTCTAATAGAAGGTACATAAAAGCAATTTCTTAATATTAAAATCCTATCTCTACCAAAACTAAGATGTAGATCTCCTACTGCAACTGCTGCTACTCTCGTAGCATTTCCCATATATAGATAAATCTCTCCATCACTGAGTTGCCTGGTTCCCTGGAACCCCTGCAAAGAATTGCATACATGATCAGTGGCTCCCGTATCTACACACCAGGTACCGGTAGATCGGACCGCTAAACACGATTCAACAACTAGTAAATGAGATTTACCTTGATTGTTCTGTCTGGCGAGATAAACTGGACATTGCTTCTTCTAGTGTCCTGGCTGCTTGCAAACAAAATATTTGCCTTTAGGCTTTCCCGGTTGTCCTCGTGGCCTTTGGATTGGCGGAGGACCCGCGACCTTCTTTTGAGCTTTTTTCATTTTCTTCTTGCCTTTCGGCTTTGAAGCAGAACCTTTCTCAAACACAAGAGCACTCCCTAACTTTCTGTTGAGACCCTCAGCTGCCTGGAGTTCTTTAAGCAGCTCCGCCAAAGTATATTTAAATTTATTCATGTTGTAATTGAGGCGGAATTGCTTAAAAGACTCTGGCAGTGACTGGAGTACGATATCGATCTGGGTTTCCCTGTCGATTTTAGCTCCAAGGATCTCTAGTTCATTAAGAAGAGATATCATCTTAAGAACATAATCCCTTACAGGCGTCCCCTCAGCCATGGTTGTGTTCATCAAGTCTTTCATAGCAACCTGCCTAGCAGCACGACTTTGATCCCCGAACATCTCTCGGAGGCTCTCCATCATATCATAGGTGATGTTGTCAATATCAAGATATAAAAGTATACTTTACTTTTCTAAAGATTTGTAGTGTGGAAGTAAAGGTCGAACCCACAGAGATTGATTACTACAGCTTTTAATTTTAAAACCTAAGTCTAATTAATTAGGAAAAACGGATTTGATTTGGTTTGAATTAAACTAAATAACAATAAAAATAAATCTAAACTATGAAATCAATTAAAAGTGTTTTTAATGAATATGTAAAGGGAACCTAGGATCGCAAATCCACCACTAGTTTCATAATAGGAACATTTATGAATTACTTTAGTTTATTACATTGGATGAATATGGGTAATTGTAGCTACAAGCCCAATTCCTCCGACAAGAAGATAATCATGGTTCAAGCACCAACATAATCCATCTTCGGGTAGCACAAATTATCTCACACTAAACTAGGTTTGTGATCTAATTCATCTAACCTAGGCATGGACTATTCGGATACTTGATAGCACAAATCAATAGAGCACCATCACATGTAAACAATCTAAACAAGCACAGCAAGAATAGATCGTTGAGCACATCACAGTCAAAATAGATCTAAGACAAGAATAAATTCTGAAAGCAATGATTTAATCACTAGAAGTACGATTTATTTATAAAAATCCTCTAAACATGTGACTGTCATCCATACATAATAAAACTAAAATAAAAGCATAAATAAAACCCTATTACTCATCTAGGGCTTCATTGGAACCCTAGATCAATGATCTAGCCGTCCATAGAAGTAGTAGATAGCAAGAGGTTGATGGAGGAAGCCATGGAAACCCTTGGTCTTCTTCTTCTTCTCCTTGCTTCCCTCCCTTCAATGGCTGGAAGTATGTGTGTATAATAGTTGCCAACCCTCTAATTGAAGTAAAATAGAGTATATATAGATTTACAACAAGTTTTGGAAGCCTTTACAACTCGAAACGGACTGAAACTGATGTAATTTACAATCTGGACGTCATTCTGCAGTTTCGTTTGCACAGGAGTCTTCAGTATACTGAAATACGCAACATTGATTTTTCCACATATCGCGCGAGCGCGACTTTTGGTACCTCGCGCGGGCGGATCGCGCGAGCGAGTTATTGGGGGTCTCGCGCGAGCGGATCGCGCGAGCGATTCTCTGATTTTCGCGCCCGCGGACCGCGCGCGCGATTTGGCTTTTTCAGCTTCTTTCTTGATGCTTTTTCACCCTGCTTATCCTGGTTTAGTTGATTTCTTCCAAAACCTATCAGAAACTAGAAAACAGAGTAAAAATATACAAAAACAGGATAAAAAGGTACTAACAAATGCTCGTTAAGGTATATAATTAGGATTAGTTCTCTCCCGATCACACCCCCAAACCTACATTTTGCTAGTCCTCGAGCAAAACTAAAATAAAAACTACTAATAAAAATCTATTCCATTTTCGTATGGATCACGATTGCATTTAGCATATGCAACAAGCCTTTTAAACCCCTAGGTGTCCCTAATCGGACGAGTGAAGTCTCGTGAGGGTTCTCGTCAACAAGTCACCCACAACCATCTTTATTAACTTATAAATTCAAAAAGTTTTATTAAAAACGAAAAACATAATATTCAATACTCCTTATTATACAACAAAGATTTGAGATAGGATAACGAACATAAAGAAATAGAATCAAACGTCTACATACATCATGAAAAACAATCTCAAGCACATGCATCGTATAAATCAATAGAGTTTCTCATAAAATCGCACGTGTGTGATATGGTAGTCAAATAAACACGCGTATGTCATGAACATGGAATATACTTCGGATAACCATTTAACTATGTCTCGACTACGAATCTCACAATGTCAATTACACTCTCAAATAAAACACTCAGAAACAGGTGTAATTTTTCTAATATATGTGAGCAAAGGAAATATATTTTCAAAACGATAAATGCTCACATATGACATGAAAAAGACGCATGACACGAAAGAACAGTAGTCTCATGGATAAGATGCCAATAATCAAAAGAAATTAATCATTACCATGTTTTAATCCACTCCCATCATTTACATATCAAAACCATGTTTTTCTAGGATCAATTAGGACTTTTCACAGGTTGTAATGTGGCTCAGACAATGGAAAAGGATAGAAAGGATTCATTAGGTAGTTTTAGAATTGCATTGTAAGGCATGTTCGATCTCTTTCATTCTTCTTCTACAAACTTTCATCTTTTCTTTCTCTTCATTCCTTTTCATTCATTTTTCTTCTTTTCTTTCATATTTTTTTTTCAACCTTCCTCTTCTTTATTTATTTATTTTTTTTTCCTTTTTCTTTTCTTGCTTCTCAAATGATTATGCATTGAATACCAAGTAACTACCCCAATAACATCTAATTTTCTTCTTCTCAATCACATCGCCTTAATACTACTAAAAGTTGATCACTCTTCCAGTGGTATACTCCAAGTTGATCAGGTTGGAGCTTTTAAAGAGGATAATGGTGAACAAAGAAAAATAGGCATTGTAACGGCTCAAGGGGCGAACTAAGGAAATATTTTTCATTTATCGGTCGGTGGCAAATAAAGAGGGCCTAAAATCATGTCCTATGGTTATATGGTTCTTCAACATTCACGACGGAAGATTATTTAGCATGGTAACAAATATTTTAACTTGATTATCAACCAAAACAAGAATAATGAGACTAAACAACAAGTAGATGCGCTATTTTAATGAAATTCGACAAACACAAGATGTATTTATAACCCTCTAAAAAGAAAAGATAGGCTCAAAAGCTCACTGGGTCTAGTCTCCACCATGTGTTATCTAGAAATCCGAATCATATTATAGTTCACAACCAACATGTATTCAAGTGACTACGTGCAGTGCATAAGTTTATGTGCAAATCTATGATATAAAACTACGATTCAAACACTACATAACCTAAAACATTTCAACATGACTTTAGTAAATATTTAACCACATATTCTCATGTTTACCATTCTATAACAATTCAAAGTTATTGAACAAGAAGTATCAAATTGCTATTGCAAAAACATTAGTACTATCGTTTATTTAAACACACTTATTGAAAAATTTTAAAATTTTGCATAAACTAATGTGTGTATACCCCCAAACCTAAACCTTTCATTGTCCCCAATGAAACAATAACACGAAAGAAAGGAGAGTACAGAAGGAAGGAACGATAGTACCTCGATCTCGACAATGGCAAACAGGTGAACACAAAGGAATATGACAATAGAGTTCAATGTTACCTGTTAATACTAGATAAACGAAAAGAAACTAACAAAAGAATATTAAAAGTAAATGAAATCAAAATACAAAATATAAATCTAAAAAACTAAGTTAAACTAAACTAAACTAGCAAAAGGAAAAGAAATAAAACGAAAAAGTATAAATATAATAAGGAAAACAATAACTAACTCGATCTAAAATGGCTTAATAAACAAAAACAGAAACAAAAACATTATCAGAACAAGTATGGGGGAAGGATACAGAAAAGAAAATCAAATATCAAGAAAAGGGGAAATCGCGCGAGCGGTCCGCGCGAGCGGCCGTCGCGCGCGCGAATTCCCAGAAAATATTTTTATTATTTTTATTTTTATTTATTTTTTATTTTTTATTTTAAATTTTTTTTTTTTCAAGGCTTTCTCGCGCGAGCGAGGTACCTCGCGCCCGCGATTCCAGGCGCGAGTAACTGCTGAGGCCTCGTAATAAAGAAAAACAAAGAAAAACACTAAGGGGCAAACTCGCGCCAGCGGGCCGCGCGAGCGACGTCTCGCGCCAGCGGGCCGCGCGCGCGAGAATGGTTTTCTCCATTTTTTAACTAAAATTATGTATATATTACTAAAGTAAATTAATTCCAACCCCCAAACCTATCTAGAATGCTCACAAACTGACCAAAACGACCCAAAAACATGCAAAAATCAAAGAAATAAACGAAATCAAGCTTGGGTTGCCTCCCAAGAAGCGCTTATTTTTACGTCTTCAGCTAGACCGTTCTAGCTCAAGATTTTATGGAGGCCGTAAATCGGACTGTGTACCCCTAAGGATGTCAGGTAGAGCTCGATGGTAAGTAGAAATAACATCGCTTTGAATTAAATCGATTAACGGTTTGTCATTATGTTCGAATCGATTTCTTACCTTCCGAGTAGATTCCGCATTAGGGTCCGAAGTATTAGGATTCATCCACTCATCATCCTCTATATTATTCCCCGCACTTATATTTATTACGTTCTTAGGCTCAATATTCCGGTTAACCTCACTACCCTCCACACCTAGATAATCATCGTCTTTGGGAGGTTGATCAACAGCATTAAAAATATTTAATTTTAACTTTATATTTCCGAACGACACTTTCATCACCCCTGTTCTACAATTGACACGTGCGTTGGCCGTGGTTAAGAATGGACGACCAAGAATAACATGAGTGTGTTTCCTAGCATCTAGCACGGGTTCAGTGTTAAGGACCATAAAATCAACGGGATAGAAACATTGATCAACTTTTACTAGTACGTCTTCGACGATTCCTCTAGGTATTTTGACAGAACGATCCGCTAATTGAATAGTAGCGGTCGTAGGTTTAAGTTCCCCTAAACCTAATTGTTATAGACGTGATAAGGTAAGAGGTTAACACTCGCTCCTAAGTCAAGGAGAGCCCTATGAATGATAGTGTCACCTATGACACATGAAATCGTAGGCGTACCTGGATCTTTATATTTTGGAGGAGCGTGTTGGAATATAGAGCTTACTTTTTCCGTGAGAAAGACCTTTTTAGGAGTATGACTCCGTATTTTGCGCTTTTGAGTACAAAGGTCTTTTAGACATTTAGCATAAGCGGGAATTTGTTTTATAGCATCGAGGAAAGGAATATTGATTTTAACTTGTTTAAACACCTCAAGTATATCCTCAACCTTAGACCCTTTCTTAGGCAAATGTGACGGTCCCTCAACGTTTGGTGGATATGGCATTCTCGGAATATAATTCGTTGAGACCGGTTCATTTTCTTTTCTACTTTGATTCACATCCTCACCTTTTTCTTTATTCAAATTTAAATTTTTATCTTTCTCACCCCCACCCGGAATTACAACAACTTCCTCATCTCGAGTAGTCGTCCTAGTCGAAACAGCGTTCACGCTCTCACTCGTACTACCCACTGCGTATTGCCCCTTAGGTTGCTGAGTAGGTTGACTCGGCAACTTACTCGCAGTTAAACGGTTTAATGTATTAACAATTTGCCCTACTTTGGACTCCAGTTTTGCGATGGATTGTGTGTGAGAGTGTACTAACTGAACCACCGAACCAAAGTTTTCAAGTGAGGCCAACACCTTCTCCTCGAATGCATTATTGCGTGGAGGTGGAGGAGGTGGTTGGTATTGACCTTGTTGGTATTGGGGTCGGTACGTATTTGGAAAATTAGTCGACCTAGGATTATAATTATTTTGTGGGAATTGTTGCATAGAATTAACGTGTTGTTCAACAAATTTCGGATATTGAGATGCAGAAGGACATGCAAAGATATTATGGGACGGTTCAGAACATAATGCACATACTTCTAAAGAGGATGGATTAGACGGTTTGTTCATTTGCATAAGTCGGTCAAGTTTTCTATTTAATTCTTGTATTTGAATTGATTGACTTGACTCAACTGTCACCTCTCGCTTAGGTTGAAGGTATCCCTCAGAACGTACCGACACAACCTGATGCATCGAATTCTCGCTTAACGTTTCAAATATTTTCCAGGCCTCGTCGGCGCTTTTGTGTAGGAACGTTCCCGCACAAACGGCATCGACGGTATTCCTAACAGAGGGAATAAGCCCTTCGTAGAAGACTTGAACCAATTGCCACTTGGGAACCTGATGATGTGGACACGAACGTAATAATTCTTTAAATTTTTCCCACGTGTCATAAAGAGTCTCCCCATCTTGCATCACAAAATTAGTTATATCTTTTCTTATCTTATTTGTACGCATAATAGGGAAAAACTTTTATAAAAAGGCGGTGTGTAAGGCTTCCCATGTTTTTATTGTGTTTGGCTCCAAAGATTGAAGCCAATATTTAGCTTTGTCTCTTAAAGAGAATGGGAAGAGCCGCAATTTTAATTCATCATTATTTAGGTTTTGTATTTTCAAAGTAGAGCATATACCCTGAAAATCCCCTAAGTGTTGGTAAGGGTCTTCATTTAGACGGCCATGGAAGGCAGATAGTAGCGAAATCGTAGACGACTTAATCTCAAAGTGAGATGCCGTCGCCTCCGGTAATTCGATACCGGCTTGTGGCGTGTAAGTAGTAGGAATAAAATAATTTATAAGTGGAGGTGGTGGCGGTATATTAAGATTGTTCAGATTCGCACCATCATTTTGATTGTTATTGTTATTTCCACCGTCAGCCATTTTAATCGGTTCAATTTGAAAAGTTCGAGTCTTCCTTAACCGTTCACGGGTACTCTGGATTTCGGCCTCAAACAATGACGATGGAATCGGAGTTGATTCGTCGTCTTGCAACCTAGCTCTAGAAGCTTGGGTTGTGGACTTACTAGTTCTTAAGGTACGTTCAAGTTCAAGATCGAAAGATTTTAAATCTGGTTTATTTGAACGTGTACCCAACATAAACTAAAACAAAAGAAAAGAAACTAAAAACAAAAACTAACTAAACAAAATAAACAAATAACAATCACGCACATAAGATAACAAGCACTCAACTACTATGATGCATGCAAATTATCCTGTAATGCAATGACCGCGTCAAGCCCAGCGCCCCGGGTTTCCCAGCTAATGCAGTGCAATTAACCCTAAACTAATGCAAATAGTGCGTCACAGCGCCCTGACTTACAGCGGTTTAACGCGAATTCCAAAGGAAGCAAATTACTTGATTTTTTTATTTTTATTTTTCTTTGCGTAAGCTCCTTTGATGTAATTAGCTACTCCACTCGGAAACGTTGACTACAAAATAAAAAAAACAAGTTAGTAACTAGAAACAAAAACAGAAAATAAGAAAAATAAAAACTAATCTAATATTTACGAATTAACTAAACTACGATTATAAAACTAAAGGTAGTAATGCAATCCCCGGCAACGGCGCCAAAAATTGATGTTGTCAATATCAAGATATAAAAGTATACTTTACTTTTCTAAAGATTTGTAGTGTGGAAGTAAAGGTCGAACCCACAGAGATTGATTACTACAGCTTTTAATTTTAAAACCTAAGTCTAATTAATTAGGAAAAACGGATTTGATTTGGTTTGAATTAAACTAAATAACAATAAAAATAAATCTAAACTATGAAATCAATTAAAAGTGTTTTTAATGAATATGTAAAGGGAACCTAGGATCGCAAATCCACCACTAGTTTTATAATAGGAATATTTATGAATTACTTTAGCTTATTACATTGGATGAATATGGGGAATTGTAGCTACAAGCCCAATTCCTCCGACAAGAAGATAATCATGGTTCAAGCACCAACATAATCCATCTTCGGGTAGCACAAATTATCTCACACTAAACTAGGTTTGTGATCTAATTCATCTAACCTAGGCATGGACTATTCGGATACTTGATAGCACAAATCAATAGAGCACCATCACATGTAAACAATCTAAACAAGCACAGCAAGAATAGATCGTTGAGCACATCACAGTCAAAATAGATCTAAGACAAGAATAAATTCTGAAAGCAATGATTTAATCACTAGAAGTACGATTTATTTATAAAAATCCTCTAAACATGTGACTGTCATCCATACATAATAAAACTAAAATAAAAGCATAAATAAAACCCTATTACTCATCTAGGGCTTCATTGGAACCCTAGATCAATGATCTAGCCGTCCATAGAAGTAGTAGATAGCAAGAGGTTGATGGAGGAAGCCATGGAAACCCTTGGTCTTCTTCTTCTTCTCCTTGCTTCCCTCCCTTCAATGGCTGGAAGTATGTGTGTATAATAGTTGCCAATCCTCTAATTGAAGTAAAATAGAGTATATATAGATTTACAACAAGTTTTGGAAGCCTTTACAACTCGAAACGGACTGAAACTAATGTAATTTATAATCTGGACGTCATTCTGCAGTTTCGTTTGCACAGGAGTCTTCAGTATACTGAAATACGCAACATTGATTTTTCCACATATCGCGCGAGCGGGCCGCGCGAGCGCGACTTTTGGTACCTCGCGCGCGTGGATCGCGCGAGCGAGTTATTGGGGGTCTCGCGCGAGCGGATCGCGCGAGCGATTCTCTGATTTTCGCGCCCGCGGACCGCGCGCGCGATTTGGCTTTTTCAGCTTCTTTCTTGATGCTTTTTCACCCTGCTTATCCTGGTTTAGTTGATTTCTTCCAAAACCTGTCAGAAACTAGAAAACAGAGTAAAAATATACAAAAACAGGATAAAAAGGTACTAACAAATGCTCGTTAAGGTATATAATTAGGATTAGTTCTCTCCCGATCAATAGGCGCTGGTCATTGACTGATGCTGATGTTGCAGAACATTTTACATGGATGCCAAAATGTAACACCGCGCCATCTCATCAGCCTTGACCCATTTCTTGTGAGCCTGGGTTTCCTCAGCGGTTGCCCCCTCACCAGGTTGCTTAGGACATTCTTGAGTAAGCACAAACTTGTACTCTTCAGCAGTTAACACAATATCCAAATTCTTTTTCCAGTCTACGTAGTTTGGTCCAGTAAGTTTGTTTTCTTTAAGTATAACAGCAAGTGGATTTAAAGTACCCATTTAAAAGCCTGAGAATCACATAACATAAATAATTACGTTTGGGCAAAAATTACTATGGATTCGAGTTGAAAATATTAGTTCCCTCTACCATATTTGAAAGGAATCCGCCAGCAACCTGATACACCGCGAATAGTATGACTCGATGGGAAGCCATATACTATCCATCATTTGTAAAGATAGACAATTGCCTTTTAATTTTACTATCCAGGCAATGTACTTTGCCTAATAAAATTAAATTGCTGACTTGCTTTGGTCCTATAAATAATAACAGTGACTCAGATGGAGGGGATATTATTATTTATAGCTAAGTGTATACCATCACTTAATTCTAGGTCAAGAGTTCCATGAGAAGCACCTCTGATGGAGAGGTGACCCGCACCAACAATCACCCAAAACATTCTTTTAAAGAAGTTTGTACTGATGATTCCATGATCAACTACATCCGATAGGGAGGATGACACTAGAGCCATCATATAAAATTAATCATATCATCTACAAACCAGTGATGGAGACCATGGGATTTATAATTGATAAATTCCCTCTCCCACTTAGAATTTTAAAAAAAAATTTGAGGGTTATAATTTTTTAGAAAAACTTTTAATTTAATTAATAAAAAATAATGGAATACTTGACAAGGATTAATTCATCCTTACTAGTGAAACCCACATGTGTAGATAATAAAATTATTCTATTCTCATAATTTTAGAAAATAAGTACTTATGTTTTCAAATTATGGAATTAGTTTTATTTCTAAATACACATGTAGTTGTCCATCATTTTAAATTGATATAAATTAAACATGCAGCTAGACATCTGAAATAGGTCTAGGAACAAATATCCATGTTGTCCTATTCATTAAACATAAAACAATAATAATCATTCAATCACACATAAATAAGGAAACCACAATAAAATAGGAATCCCACTATTATGGTCAAGCTGCAACTCTTGTGAAGAAATCTTCATTGAATCCGATTAGCTCTATGTCGCCACTACACAACGGGATTCGAGCTGCCCGGTCAGCTCGCGGGGTTTGAGGGGGCAGCGCCCCCTGCGGGGTTTCTGGGGCAGCGTCTCGGAAGCTAAATTCGATTTGCCATCAGCAACTGCCTTCCAGAACTATTTTCTGAAACAGTCTTCTGAAACTGCCTTTTGAAACTGCTTCTAGATCGCTTTCGAAAACTGCTTGTAAAAACTGCTCTCACGAACCATCTTCACAGATTTACTTGAGATATATTACATAAACACTATGCCTCCGTGAAGGAGTTCACATGCTATATATTTGCAGTAAATTAACCACGCATCAATCAAGCGTGGGATCCAATACATACAAATCCTATGCCTCCATAAAGGAGTTCACATACTATATCAAAACAGCAATATTAACCACGAATAAACCCATCGTGGGATCCAATCACACAAAACCAGCGACCATAATAGTGGAATAAGAACGCTGCAAAACAAGGGTTAGCACAGATCTACGTTCTATCCATCCATCAATGCACGCATAAGATCTGTTTTATTGGACAACATGGTTGCTTATAACCTATACGCAGAATCAATGTTGCTCTGATACCACTGTTAGAAAACTGCGTTCCCAGAATTCGTTGACAGTGCGTATAAGTTGGTACTGCAAAAAAACTTACGTGAAAACTACAATAACCCTACAAGGGCGGAACTAGGGTTACCTTGAACTGCAAAACGGATTGCTGTCGTAGACGAATTGAGAACACGGGCTCGATAACAGTTCACGATCTTCTACCGTATTCCTCCACTGCCAGAATATCGAACTGAGTGTGGGCTCTTTCGAAATCCTTTTTATTTTCTGCTCTCCCTCTTTTACGCTCTCTTTTCTATTCCGAGTTATAATACTCTTGATGGAAAAACGCTAACTGATGAGAGAGCCAAAGCAGCATATATATAGGCTACGATAGGGACCATAAGAAGTCAATAAGGAATAGACTTCCTTATGGAATTAGGAAACCCTAATTCAATCTGAATCAGATTCCTATTTCCATAAATTATAATTCATACCACTAAAGAATTATAATTGCACTCCTACCCTTATCTCAAAAATATATTTCGAGCTCCATGTTATTAAATGCTTATTATCTCCCCATGTTAAGATTACAGATATCCATTAATTAACTATAATTTCTGACAATCATATTTAATTAATTTCTTAAAATTCCTTGAGATCCTCTGCTTAACTTATCTGATATGTCGGATACAAAATCCACCTGCAGGGTTTGACATAATCAAAACTTATAAGCTTTCTCAAGGGGATATCATCAATCCCAAAATTGAGACATGGATTCCATCATTAATTAATATCCACCACACAATTAATATTGCCACCCAATCCAGTGAGATATTGACCCATTTAAGATCTCACTCTTTTAGGGATCAAAATGTAAATATCAAATGTACGTGTCTAGAAATTAACTTAGGATTTAGAGCATAAGCACTCATAATAGCCACGAGGTATTAATTATCTTATAAGTCAGTATAAAGATAATTACCCCAAGTCAGTCCCGTTTAATACACAAAGTGTACCAGCATAGTGAGTTGAAACTATATCGTTTTTCGTAGTCAAGACAAACCTACTACAATACCATGCTGCAGTCCTACCGATGGTGTGTCCAATCCCATCTAAGACTGTAAACCAAAATCTTACATTCTATAATATCTGATGGCCTGATCTTCCGTGTGTAAGTCGAACTCTACACACCAAACCACCTACTATATAGAATGAGAGACACACATGCATAATATTAAATAAATAATATAATACAAACATTGCCCACACAGATTCTCATAAAAAAATGGATTAACTAATTTTATTAAATGAATAATAAATCAACTACATAAAGCATGGCTTTTAGTATATATCCCTAACACTTCCACGACCCCCTCTGACCAACACAGTGAGGGGAATATTCTTGCCCGGATATTCGACGATGAAGCAGTTCAAAGTGCTCCCGTTGCCTCGGTGTCTGGGTGGTCGGATAGTGAGGGGTCGAGGCCGAACAGTCCCGACGTGGTGTTTGCCTGCGAGCGGATCATTAGCACCCTTTATGTCCCTAACTTAAGTCGGATCAAGGAGAGATAAGACATCCCTGACCATTTCTTACTGGCGGTGCATGACGGCGGGGCTCATATACATGAGTCGGGCTTCGTCACCTTATACGGGGACGGCCGTATGGCGGGCCTTCGTCTTCTTCTTCACCCGACCACCCGAGATGCGCTTATTTATCTTGGGATCTCCTCGGGATAACTCGCCCCGAACGAATGGAGATTCCTCATGAGGGCCATCTCCTTGTGGCCTCAAGTCCTTGGGTATGAACTTACCCTACAGGAGTTCTTCTGGACCCATCGGCCGTTCAAAGTGCACGGAGAGGCCGGCTTCTTCTCCCTGGGGGCCCGACAAGGGAGGAAGACTATCATCAATTGCCCGAGCAATAATCGGGGGTAGAAGAAGAAGTTTTTCCAAGTTTCCGCCCTTGTATTTTGTGAAGAGGCACTGGGCATACAGTTGAGGACGTCCTGGGCTGGAAAACTGAGGAGTAAGCCCTTAACCATTTTACCATGGTCTTGCTTCATTATTACCATTGAATCTTACGTTCCTCTTTTGTTTCTTTTGCAGTGGGAGCAGTGGATCCGCCCAGTATTCCTGACGAGTGCCAAGCGTGGATCCTCTCATTGGTTGAGGACCCAACTGACGTAAACGAAGTCTTGACCCAGTCGGAGGACCTAAAAATCTCATACCAACCCAAGCATCACTTCGAATCTCCTATCCTCCCAGCAATCATCCCTGGTTAGTTATCCATATACATCCCGGACGGCCTGTTCTCACCTTTGTCTGTTATGTAACGGACTTGTGTTTTTTCCGATTTTGCAGAGATGGCTCCCAAGAACCCGGCGGCCCTCAAGGAAAAGGAGACGTCGCTGATGGCCCGTGCATGTCTCAAAAGAAAAAAATAGGAACCTGTTGAGGGTCAACCTCTTAAAAGGATCACCAGGGGGATCATAATCCGAGCGGAGAATGAGGCTATTGTGACTTCGACGCCCGAAGTCACCATCGCTGCACCACCAACTGCGTCTCCCGCCACCAAAGCGACCAGGGTCTCTTTTCCCAGCCTGGACAAGCTGAGCCGTGTGGGGCCATCCTAAAGGCCACAGTGGAGACGGCGGATGAAGTCCGCGTGAGGGTCTGGCCCAGGCTGCTATAGAGTCAAATAGACAAATGCACTCTGCTGAGTCCCGAGGCCATAATCGGCTGGCTTTATAGTATTAGCCACATGGTGAGTTACTTTGCATTCTTCATGCTGCCTACTTCTCCGTTCGGAAGGATGATAATTGTCCTCTTTTGCAGGTTGGCTATATAGTTGCCGGGGCCAAGACAACCCTGCCCGGGCTTGTAGAGAGATTGGCCGCGGCTAAAGCTACCTTGTCTACTAAGAAAGCGGCCCAAGAGTTTGCTGATTTTGCCCTCTCTATGGAGGAGGAGAAGTCCAGGGCTCTAGGCCTGGAGCTAGGGGAGGCCCGAGACACCATCTTGACGGAGTGGGCCGCACGGAAGTCCGCCGAGGCCAAGGTTACAGCTATAGAGGCTGGTCGGGTGGCCGCCGAGAAGGAGACCGAGGTCCTCACAGCCACTCTATCTGAAGTCACCGTGGCTCGGGAAACCGAGGCCAAGGACGCCGAAGAAGAGTTCAAGGCTGGGTTCCTCAAGGGTTACGCTGACCTCACTTCCTGGGTTACTGAGGATCACCTGAACTGGGACATTTCTGGCTACTCCTAGGTCGAATCTGACTACTGGAAGAAGGACCAGGCCATTAGAGGAGAGCTTGCTGAGGTTGAACTGACTGGGACTGCTCCTGTCGGTGATGACAGTGTGCTCATTGCGGACGACTAGTAGAAACCCTCGTTCTCGTTTCTCTTTTTTTTTTGGGGGGGAGGCTACTACAACTGCACCCCAGGCACTGTACAGTTTTTTTGTGTATTAATGAAAAGGTTCTTGAAACCAACTTTTCCATCAATTGTTTACAGTTTCTGTACTTGTGTGCCTTTGCTTGCCAATTCCCGACTGTTTTTTATTTAATTGACCGATCTAACTCCTTGCCTTAGCAAATGGTTTTAGATCATAACTGGTAGAACAACTGGTCTTCTTGACCTGTTTAAAAGGTCCCGTCCGGTGTATTATAGGAATTTATCCTGTTTTACCGACCGGACGGTTTTTCTCTGGCCCATGTAGGTACTTAGGAATGTTAGGATTCCAAGCCCTGTTATTGACCAGTGTGATTTCCTTTTTTAGTCTGGTATATCCCCCTACCCCCCGAGCATTTTGCTAAGGCAGGTGTCTAGGAGGGGGGAGCCATAGGAAACCGACCTGGAACATGGGTGGTTGCAGGGTCCTTTGAGGCTTGCCATCATCAGCCACCTAGGGGGTTTGCCCCCATCGCCGGTGGGGCCTAAGCGAAGCCGGTGCCTCGGGGTTAGGCCCGAGGTCTTTTTTGTGCCTTGGTTTTAAGCCAAGGTCTTTTACCTCTCGGGTAAGTTCCCGGGGTCTTTATGCCTTGGTTTTGAGCCAAGGTCATTTGCCTCGGGTGTTGGCCCGAGGTCTTTGTGCAGAATACTGACAAGGGTTGTTTCTTGATGCAAAGTAGGAATCGTTTTATTGTTTTTTAATTTTAAAAAATCATATTAACAGCTCGAATGGTGCTACAAGTACCTAACTAGTATTAAACTACCCATATATAACTACTACTGATAGTACTTTCGGAGATAGTGCACATTCCAAGGGTGAGAAAGGTGATGACCGTCCAGAGTTTGTAACCAATATGTGCCCGGGCAGTTCATCCGGGTAACTAGATATGGACCTTCCTAGTTTGGCCCCAATGTTCCGTAACTCGGGACTTTGTGAACTGATTGACGGCTTTAAGGACCAGGTCCCCTGCCAGGAAACTGCGATGCTTCACCTTGCTGTTATAGTATCGGGATACTCTCTGCTTATAGGCTGCCACTTTTAGATACGCCTGGTCTCTTTTCTCCTCTGCTAGGTCGAGCTCTATCCTGAGGGCATTTTCATTGTCTAGCTTACTATAATTTGCCACCCAGTAGGTAGGTAACCCAAGCTCCGTGGGGACCACCGCCTCAAAGCCATAGGTTTGGGAGAACGGAGTCTCGCCTGCTGCCACTCGGGGTGTAGTGCGGTAGGCCCACAGGAGGGTTGGTAGCTCTTCTGCCCATAGCCCTGTAGCGCCTTCGAGCCTTGTCTTGATTGACTGAAGAATAGTCCGGTTTGTCACCTCGGCTTGGCCATTGGCCTAGGGGTGCTCGGGGGATGAGTAGTGATTGGTTATCCCATAGCCGGAGCAGAACTGCCTAAATACCGGGGTGTCAAATTGCCTACCGTTATCACTAACCAGGACCCGGGGAACGCCGAACCTGCTGAGGATGTTCCTCTCCACGAAGTTTTCCATTTTTCTCTCGGTGATTGTTGCCAGGGGATCGGCTTCTGCCCACTTGGTGAAGTAATCCACGGCGATGACAGCGAACTTGACTTGTTCCTTTCCCGTTGGTAGGGGACCGTAAATGTCAATGCTCCACTGAGCAAACGGCCAGGGGCTAAAGATCGGCGTCTGAAGTTCTCCCGAATGATTGATCATGGGAGAAAACCTTTGGCACGTATCACACCTCTTGACATATTCTTGAGAGTCTCTGGCCATGGTCGGCCAGTAGTATCCTTGCAGTAGGGCTTTGTGCGAGAGTGCCCAGCCTCCGATGTGGTTCCCACACACCCCTTCATGGATTTTGTACAACACCTCTTGGACCTGTGCAAGATGGACACATCGGAGATACAGTACGGAGAATCCTCTTTTGTAGAGGATTCCATCAATAATGTGGTATCTCGCCGCTCAGTATTTAACCCACCGGGCTTCCTCCTTACCTTTTGGTAACACGTCTGTTACTAGAAATGCGATGATCGAGTCCATCCAGCTAGGTCCTGGGGCGGCCAGTTCTACCTCCATGCATTCTGAGTTGATCACACTTGGCTCGGGTAGGTACTCTATCCTTATCCCGAGCAAGTCTGACTCAGAGGATGAGGCGAGGTGGGCTAACTGGTCAGCTCTAGTATTCTTCTCCCTCAGTATCTGTGTGACGCAGAACCCCTGAAGCTTCTTTGAAACTGCTCAGACAAGGGCTAGATAAGCTATATCTTCGCGAGCCTCGTACTTTTGGTTGACTTGATTTACTACGAGCTGAGAGTCACTGTACCCCTGGACCTGCGATGTACCCATTGAAGCGGCCGGTTGTAATCTGGCCAAGAGGGCTTCATAGTCGGCCTCGTTATTGGAGGCTTTGAATCCGAACCTAAGCGCATACTCGAGCTGGATCCCGTCGGGCGTGGTTAGGATGATCCTTGCTCCACTTCCCTGTTTGTTGGATGATCTGTCTTCATAGAGTACCCAGGTTGGGATGTCTGATTGCAAACTGGGCAGTAGGACCGGTGGGTCGGACTCTTCGACTGGGCCTTTTTGGTATGTGAATTCAACAAGGAAGTTCGCTACTGCCTGTCCCTTGATTGCTGTGCGGGGTCTGTAGACCACTTCAAATTCTTTTAACTCCAAGGCCCACTTGACGAGCCTTCCAGACATTTCGGGCCTGCTTAAGATCTTACGGAGGGGATGATCCGTAAGGACCACGATAACGTAGGCCTGGAAATACGGGCAAAGTCTCCGAGCTGAAGTGATGAAGGCGAAGACGAGCTTTTCAATGCGGGAGTATCTACTTTCTGCACCCTAAAGCGCTCGGCTTGTATAGTAGATCGGGAACTGTATCCCGTGTTCTTCTCGAATGAGTGCCGAGCTGACCGCCAAAGGTGACACCGCCAAGTACAAGAATAGCTCCTCGCCTAGCGCTGGAGTTGAGAGTAGATGGGGTGATGCCAAATATTTCTTAAGCTCCCGGAACGCCTCCTCACACTCTTCCGACCACTAAAAAGCCTTGTGGAGGATCTTAAAAAATGGTAAGCACCGATCGGTTGCTTGGGACATGAACCTGTTCAATGCGGCAACCCGTCCGGCCAGACTCTGTACTTCTTTGGTTGACCTGGGCAACCGCAAGTTGATGATGGCCTGGATTTTCTCGGGGTTTGCTTTGATTCCCCGCCTGCTGACCAGGTGCCCTAAAAACTTTTTAGATGAGACGCCAAATGTGCACTTGGCCGGGTTCAACCTCATCCCGAACTTTCTCAAAATGCTGAAGGCCCCGGCCAAATGTTCCAGATGGTCAGACTCGTCCTGACTTTTGACCAGCAAATCTTCAATGTATACCTCCATTGATTTCCCAATCACATCTTTGAACATGTGATTGACCAGGCATTGATAAGTTGCCCTGGTATTTTTTAGGCTGAAGGGCATGACTTTATAGCAGTAGGTCCCCTGATTCGTGATGAATGAGGTATTTTCTTTGTCCCTGGGGTACATGTTGATCTGATTGTACCCGGAGTAGGCGTCCATGAACGAAAGGAGTGATTTGCCGGCTGTGGAATCCATAAGGAGATCTATCCTGGGTAGTGGATAGCAGTCCTTGGGGCAGGCTTTGTTCAGCTCGTTGAAGTCCACGCACATCCTCCACTTTCCATTGCTTTTCTTGACAAGTACTACATTTGCTAACCAGTCCGGATAGTGGACCTCTCAGATAGATTGTTCTTTGAGGAGCTTCTCAACCTCCTCGCACACTACCTTTTGCCTCTTGGGGGCCATGCCCCATCTTTTCTGCTTCACCGAACGGGAGTCTATGTTGACGTTAAGTCAATAAGACATTACCCGGGGGTCAATCCCGGGCATATCTTCATGACACCAGGCAAACACATCCTAACTCTGTTGCAGGAATTGAATCAGCTTCTCCCTAAGGCGGGGCTCCAGCATGGTGCCGATGCTGACTATTCAGTCTGGGAGTTATGGGTTCAATGCCACTTGTTCCAGTTCTTTGATCGAGCCCACTCTATCATTCTGATCCCTCGGGTCCATCTCCTGGACGTTCAGTGTTTCTGTGATGACTTCCCGACGAAGGAAACTAACATAGCAACTCCGGGTGGTCGCCTGATCCCCACGCAGGCTCTCATATCCCTAAGGGGTCGGGAACTTAATTGTCAGGCTATGAGTAGAGATGACGGCCCTAGCTCTATTGAGTGTAGGCCTCCCAAGAATGACATTGTAGGCAGATGGGGCCTCCACGATTACAAAGTTTGCCAGTAGGGAGATCTGCTATGGGTAAGTTCCCATAAGCACGGGGAGCTCCATGGTACCGAGCAGCTGGGTGCTGGATCCGTTAAAACCCACCAGGGGAGTAGCTACTGGACGAAGCCGATCCCTGGACATCCCGAGCTGATCGAACGCCGACATGAATATGATATCGGTCGAGCTGCCTGTGTCCACCAATACCCTTTTGACCACGTAATTGGCTATGGAGAGCGTCACAACTAACGGGTCGTCGTGGGGACAGTGGATACCTTGTGCATCATCGGTGGTAAATGTCAATACGTCAGCTGGCGGGGAGCTAGTGGTTTAGACTTGCCTGACATCTGCCCGGGATGCCCGGGCATGCCTCTTCCTTACCGACTGTGAATCTCCGCCGCCTGACGTTCCTCCGGAGATCACGTTGATTTGACCAAGAGGTTGTGCTTGACCGAGAGCTCGAGCTCCCTGCGGAGGCCGTCCATCTGTTGTGATGTATTCTACAAGATGACCCTGCTCGATCAATTTTTCTATGGCTATCTTCAACTTGAAGCAATCCTCTGTGTTATGACCGTGGTCTCTATGGAAGAGGCAAAACTTATCCTGATTACTCTTTTTGGGCGGGGCTTTTAGTTTTGCCGGTTGTTAAAGTAACCTCTGCGCCTCGGCGGCTGCCATGACTTTGTGGATTGGTCGAGAAAGGGGCATGAAGGCAATCGGGGGCTGATCCCGGCCTCCTCTCTGTTGGTCTAGCCTGGGCTTCTTTACCGAGCCCTTCTCGGAGCCTTCACGCCTCCGCTTAGCTTTCGAGGACTCATCTCCTACAAAACCGGCGCGTTTGGACTTCAGAAATTCTTCCGTGTCAATATATTTCCTGACCCTCTCCGAGAGTTCCACCAGTGTTGCCAGTCGGTCTCGGTGCAACGACGTAGCAACTTTGGTGTGCTGAACTCCCGAGCAGAAGGCCATGATGGATGCTGTTTTGTTTAAATTGCAGATCTGGTGCCTCTGCTGATTGAAGCAGTCCACATACTCCCTTAGGGATTCGCCCTTGCGCTGCTTGACAGTCAATAACTGAGTGTTCGATTACAACCGGTCGAGAATCCCTACAAACTGACTAATGAAAAGCTTGCTTAGCATCTTAAGGTCATCCACCGTTCGAGGTTTAAGGGGATGGAACCACTGCACGGCTGGCCCTTTGAGAGTGTTGGGGAAAGCCAGGCACAGTAATTCATCGACGGTGGTGACCAACGCCATCTGGGCCCTGTAGGTGCGAACGTGATCCACTAGGCTCCTTATCATGTCATAAGAACTGAGATGCGGTGGCTTAAACTTCCACGGGATGGGGAACCCGGTGATCCGAGCGGTATAGGGAGACTCGGTCTCCGTGTTGGTATGGTCATGACGCTGCTTGCAGCTCAGTTTTTCAATTTGCTGCTGCAAGTCCTTGATCTGGGCCTTTACATCTCACCCGGGCCTCCTTTCCATATCCGAGCGGTACGTCGGGTCTGATGATAATGCTTCCTCCTCAAAGTGCGTCACCCTCGGGGATAAAATCTGGCTCCGACTCCAGGTAATCGTATGCCTAAGATCTCCCCGGCTCTGGGACGGAGGGTCTTTGACTGATTCCCCGGGCTTTGGCCCTGATTCCTCCCTCTTGGTGGCGCGTTGCCTATTGATGATGTTTCTGGCATCTTCCACCCGATGAGGATTGGTCCGAGCTTGCCTCCTGGTGCGCATGGGCACTCTGCTACGGTCAGCATCCCGGGTGTGTTCCCAATTTGACAGGGATACCAGCGCAGAGTTGGTATGGTTCCGGACTCTTGGGGGCTCACGGTCGGGGGCACTCTTCCTGGTTTGGTTCTCTGATTGAGGGCACTTCTCCTACAAGGCCAATAACACTTCGATTTGCTGCTGGGCTTTCCGTTGGCCTTCCAGAAGTTGCGCGAGCGCCGCTGTCATTTGCTCGGAGGTCATGGAGGTGGCCTGTTGCTCGAGCTGCAAGTTCTCCTGATCGACCGGAGCAGTATTTTTCTTACCCGTCTTCGGTGGCATGTTGATCAGTCAAGGAATTTGTTGGTGAAAAACTTATCGTTTTCCCACAGACGACGCCAAACTGATGATGCTAAAAATTGGTAAGAGAGATTAAAATAGTGATATGAGGACACATGAGCTTGTATGTGGTTCGGTCCCGTTAACGAGGTCACGTACATCCACGGTTGCGTTAGTACGCTTCACTAGCAGATCACCGATGGGCCTGGTGAGCCAACAATTGGATGGCACTACCAGCAAAACCGGCCGGGTGTATGCGTATTAATATAAACTGTTATTCTCTAGGTTAAGAATACCTCTTTTTTTTAATGGGGGTGAGTGGCCCCTTTTATAGGTGCAAGAGACCACCCGCACAAGGCAACTGATTAGATAAGGAATCCCAATCTAATTACAATTTGATGAGCACAAATCATGGGAGTTTTCCTAAGTGGCTTAGGAAACTACTTACACTTTCCATTAGTCTTCTGATTGAATTAGGAAACTGCTGAGCGACTTGGTTGTCAAACTGCGCCTTGTGGAGAGCTGCTACGCTGCACGCCCAGGACGTGTAAATACCCCGAGCGGTAACAGTCGATGACCTCGGGATTGCATGGGCACAAGCACCTATTCCGGATAGCCCGGGTCCTTTGCTACTGACGTGGCGGTTTGGCTTTAACATAATATTTCTGGACGCATCAGTGTTTATAAAAATAAATTTTGATGGTTGTGTTGTAGTGTTTGAGTAATGTATTGAGAAATTGGTTATAGTTTTGGTAGATTACGTAAGTGTTTGATTACATAAATATAAAAGGGAAATTCTATTTACACTCATATTTTTTACTCTTTATACCCACTTTTTAATAAATTTTATATATTACAATTCTATCCATATACAAAATGACATGCAAAGACAAATAATTTTAAAATACTTAAAAGGAATTACTATACACACCCACCTCTAATAGTTTGATACATATATATATGTGTGTGTGTATATACCACACTTCTAACCTTTGTTCTCTCACAACCACCTTTAACAAACAGTATGATTCATATATGCTTGTGTGTGTATATATTTAACACTCTTCTAACCTTTATCATTTTTTATGTATATACTTCTGTTTGGTCACTCAAATGGGGCAGTAGGCTCCATTTATAGGGAAATAGTTGACTGGTCAGTGCAACACACATAATGAAATGACCTAGATCTGTTTGATTAAAGAACCCGTGCAACACACATGACTGATCTTTAATTTTGCACCTTCTTGTTACTTGTTAACGGAGGCAGTAGGTTCTGAGAGAGGGATAGAGAGAGATCGACATGGGTCGTTGATGGTTCATCACATCATCAAGATGACTTTCAATTTATCATAGATTCATATGTAACTATTTGTGCAAATACAGAATGGGTAAGTTTAGGTTTAGGATTTTGGTTATTTTGGTGGGTGTAGAGTAAAATAAAATGTTTGAAGTGTTTAGGGTTAGGGTTATTTTGGGATAAGTGGTGGGTATAGAGAGTAAATTGTTCTAATTTAAATTAAAATGGTGAGTGTGGAGAGTAGGTGAGTGTAGAGAGTACAGTAGGTGGATGTTAATAGAATTTTCCAAAATAAAAATAATTTTAAATATCCAAAAGACAATTATGCCATTGAGCTGTATTGGTATTATATTAGTATTGAATACATAGTTTATTTTTTGGTAATACGTATTAGTATTTAGAGTTAACTAATAGTACATCCATTTTAGTGTATCTTGTTTGTAATTGGTCCACCATAAAGAAGTTTTTTTGTGTTAGGTCCATTAAAATATATAAGACAAATATGTCACTCCTAAAATCTCGCACCCATACATAACTCTCACACATGCCATCTCTAACTCATCATTGGCGAAGAAAAATCATATATAATAATAATAATAAATAAAAATAATAAAAATAAATAATAATAATAATAATAATAATAATAATAATAACAACAACACCTCCATACTCACATATTTAGCAGAATCACCCCAATAAGCTTGCATTTTTTAATTCAAAAAGCAAAATTCCATTGATTTCGGCCTTCAATCATGATCAACTAGGTTTCAAATGCCCATACTGAAGCTCAAAGGCTTTATGAGAAGAAAATCAAAATGCCTATACTGAAGCTCAAAGGCTTTATGAGAAGAAAATCAAAATCTGTCTCTCATCTTCATTAACAAAAACTAGACAGTCCAGTGATGGGTTTAAAAGGTAAGCATAAAACCAACTTTCTCTCTAAAACACAACTATATTCACTATAAAACCTTGATAATTTTGATTTCGAAATGAGAAATTTAGGGGGGAAAAGAGGGTTTTTGTTTCAAAAATCCTTCTTTAATAATCACAACCACTTTCATTTTGGTTTTTATGGATGAAATTTGTTACTATTATTTTTTTTCCTGGGGGGTAGTGTGTATTCTTGTTGCATGGTTAGACTGTATGAATTTTTTGAGATAGAAGTCAAAAGAATTTTTATAAGAAATTTGTCACTCATTTTTTTGATTATACTAATTACGTACATTTTTTGGGGTATGTTGTATTAATCGTTCGGATCTAATCCAAATCCCAAGTTTAAAGGTGTTTGAAAATGGACATTGTTACATTTTACACTGTTAAGTTTCACACTGTCGAAATTTAACACTCATGTTCTTGGTTCAAAAGGTTATGGTGCGAAATTCTATACTATGTTGTGGTTCAAAGGTTGTGGTTCAAAAGTGGTGTGAAATTTAACACTCATGTTCTTGGTTCAAAGGTTGTGTTACGAAATTGCATAATATTTGAAAAATAAAATTGTGATATTAATGAAATCTTGCAGTCAAGTATAAAATGAAGATGCAAATGAATTTGTGATAAGACAGTATTAAATGTATATGAAGTAAAATTATGGTATCAATGAAATATTACAGTCAGTGTACAATGAATGTGCAAATGAATTTGTGATAAAGACGGTGTTCATGCAAGGCACACTGATTTGTTTCAATAACGGCTCAACTCAAAATCCAAGGCCGGTCTTCTGGCTAGCACTTTTCCATCACCACTCGATACTTCATCTTGACTAGGATTAATTGATGCAATAATGGTGTTCAGAACTTCTGCTTGTATCCACCTTTGGATGCTTTTAAAATTTTATAATTATAGATCACTTTGGACCCACACACTTGAAATCATGATAGACTTAGACGACAATAAACTAGACCACGATAGATATTGACACAGGAAGATAACACTTTTGACACTGAAATATAAGTTTCGAGGAGAAAACCCAATTTTCCTTAATCTTAATGCGTGTTGTCATGTTTGATGTATCTTTTTGCTTTCATGTGCACTTCTCATCTTATTGTGATAATACTTAGCTGATAAAGTAATGCCTTGAAAATACTCCATATGAATCTCAATCAACCCTTTGCTTTTTCTGAAATGTGCTTCGAATTAGTGCCTTAGCTTATAGAATAAGAGAGAATTCATTTCAAATGTTTTCAAAGATATACTTGACGATTCAGGATTCACTTTTCATGTAATAGGGGGTACAGGAGAACGATGTTTGCCCCTAGTTGATGGGGATGAATGGTAGTTTGGGCAAATACAGTTTACCCCTAGTGTGGCAGTGGTATCTTGAGGCTCTGGGCAAACTTCAGAGTTGCCCTTAGTTTGCAAGATTCAGGAACTGAGAGCCAGGAAAGCTCGCCTACTTATCCCCAAGTGGGAATCAGGTCCAAAGTAGTTCGGTCGAGGTTTGAAGGAAGTTATTCGAGATATGGCTGAGTGTTTCTGGAACAGTGACCGAACCAAGTAGGTTGCCTATGTATCCCCAAGTGGGAATCAGGTTAAGCATAGTTCCTCGAAGGCTGGAGATTTTAAAAGAGCAAGGATCCAAGAATTGGGGGGCTTTTCAAGCCATGTCATCAGACAGATTTTCTGAAACAGGTTACTTGTGGTAGCGTTGAAAGAAACAAAACTACATCTCTTTTTTTCTTTCTTTTCTTTTTGTTCTTTTTTTTTTCTTTGACGGTTGATTCTTTTCACCTTTTCACTAGCCAGCTAATTTTACATCTCTCATCATACATCATACATGCTTTCAGAGCAAGATTACCCCTTCAAATCTTTGGGCTTACTTAAAGAAATTACAAATCAAAGGTTTGGGATAATTCATAATCCCGATTTCTCAATCTTCTTCATTCTCCTCCTCTTCTTCTCTTCTTTCTTTTCTTTTCTTTTCTTTTCTCTCTAAAGTTTTGACTGGCTAGGATCTAGTTCTTGAAAACAACACGCATACATGAGGAAGAATTTCCTAAGGAAGATGAGATATAGATAGAAGTGTTGGAGATAGCCATAGCGAAGCTAGAAGACTTGAAGGCCGATGTCCAAGATCTGTTGTTGGAATTTTAAGGGATAAGGGCTAACATAAGCCTGAAGGAAAAATAGGTTTAAAAACAATTTAAACGCACAGCGGAAAGGTTAAGTTTCAAAAACTTTATTGGCAGCCCAAGATCTACTACTCGTTAATTCCATAGATGTGTATAAGAAGGGAACAAGAATTTATACCTTAGGTCTTGAGCCCAATTCTAATTGGCTTCTTCCTTGATGGTACAACAGCCTCCACTAGGTTGTCTTCACTCTTATGACTCCTGCGGATGCCTACCAAAAAAGACTAGGGTTGGTGGGAACTCTAATAGAGAGGAAGGGAAAGGTTTGGGAGTTCTAAAATAGTTTCTACAGCTTTTGGTATGATAAAACGATGAACTCTTTTATTAGACGCAGCTGCCTTATTTATAGATTCCCAGAACTGACCTAACGTTCAAGCGATCGAAGTGATTTCGATCGATCGAGACACATTCGATCGATCGAACATGCCCAGACTTCAATCGATCGATAGAACCTGTCTTGACATGATCCTCAAGTGCCTTTCCAAGCATCCTAGCGGAGCTTAGAGTGGGACCTCCTAGGCTCTTTATTATTGGCTCAGACCAGTTGGCGATTCCCATGATCAAACTCTTTGATCAGCAAACTAACCAACCAGTCAGTTATCGTTTACTCCACTAGAAAATGATAACTGAACTCCAACGCAAAAGAATAAATCCAAAACGATAACTAGACTTGTATGGTGTACTAATGTCCCTCTACCGTCAGCATTCATAATCAGATTCAGGTAGTCGGATAACTATTACTATCAACCTGAATCATGATTGCTTCTTGTATTCCCTGAGTCCCATTCACCCTTCATGATTACCAAACATGTTGATAACTACTTATCAACAAGACTGCAATTCTCAGTAATCAACTTGGTGATATTCTAAAGGGAATGCTTACTTTGAATCAGAAGGTAGATTCTATCTTGACAATAATTGTTCACAACCCTATGAACATGACATACCCAAGATACCCAGGTGTTGATCTTCTATAGAACTCACTGATTGGTAAATCAAAACAGCCATATCCACAGTCTGTGTTCATAATCATCTCAAGATTGAGAACACGCACTTTATACAAGTTATGAGTTCCTATCAACTGTTTGACAGTCTTGAATGTCAATAGGAAAGCTCAGGTCTGTCAGTGCACTATAAGCACCATCATATTAACTAAGAGTTAAACTCCAGTGATTGAGATTCATCACTCCATCCAATGGTCGTTAATAATGCTATAGTGTAAACCTGATAAGATATCCAATCTCATCATCCATTGTGATAAATTCTATGTATCAAATGATAGTAATTCGTATCTCACTTGTATGTATCTCATACACACACGAATTACTTACTATGATACTTAAGGATTAACAATCATCTCATGAAATAAACATACACAATGAAATGTAAAGCTGATATCCATATGTTAAAAATGTCAATGTCTCATAGATAAAGTAATGGTTTAAGGACAAAAACCCAACAAACTCCGACTTGCATTCATTACCATTCAGGACTATATCTAAGACCTAAACTATCTAGATGACGATCAAAGACCTTTTGTGGCAAGGCCTTTGTAAATGAATTCACAAGATTTTCAGCGCTAGCAATCTTGGTAATAGTCACATCTCCACGTTGAACAATATCTCGAATAAGATGATATTTCCGCTCTATGTGCTTTCCCTTTCCGTGGTTCCTTGGCTCCTTGGATTGAGCCACTGCCCTACTATTATCATAATAAAGCGTAATAGGTGACAGCGACGCTGGTACCACCTCGAGCTCCATAAGGAACTTCTTGAGCCAAACAGCTTCCTTTGTGGCTTCACAAGCAGCCACATACTTAGTTTCTGTAGTTAAGTCTGGAATGCATTTCTGCTTAAAGCTCCTCCAACTAATAGCACTACCTCCCAAGGTAAAGAGATGTCTGAATGTCGACTTCCTTGAATCTTTATCTGAGATAAAGTATGAGTCAGTGTATCCCACTGGAATTAACTCATTACAGCCGTACATACACATGTAATCTTTAGTCCTTCTCAAGTACTTAAGAATGTGCTTAACGGCTGTCCAGTGTTCTGGACCTGGATTCGATTGAAACTTGCTAACCATGCCTACGGCAAAGCAGTTATCTGGTCTAGTGCACAACATCGCATACATGAGACTTCCCACTATTGAAGCATAGGGAATTCCTGCCATGCGATCGCTCTCCTCCTGTGTCTTAGGACACTGGTCCTTGGAGAACGCTAAACCATGCCTGAAAGGTAACAAACCTTTCTTTGAATTGTCCATTGAAAACCTAGTTAGCACCTTATCAATATAACCAGCTTGAGACAATCCCATTATCTTTCACTTGCGATCTCGAAAGAACTTTATTCCAAGGATATAGCTCGCCTCTCCTAGATCCTTCTTATCGAATGTACTAGCTAGCCAAACCTTAACCGTTGACAACATCGCTGTATCACTCCCAATGAGTAGAATGTTGTCAACGTAGAGAGCAGGAAAAGCTACCACTTTTCCTTCACACTTCTTGTATATATAAGGCTTATGTTGATTCTGTATGAAACCAAACGACTTGACCGCTCAGTCAAAATGAATGTTCCAACTTCTGGATACTTGCTTAAGCCCATAAATGGACTTTTGCAACTTGCATACCAAGTTACCTTTCTGACCAACTATGAACCCTTCTGGTTGCTGTATAAAGATGTCCTCCTTAAGATTGCCATTCAAGAATGCAGTCTTGACATTTATTTGTCGGATCTCATAATCTAGGCATGCAGCAATGGATAAGAGTATTCTGATGGACTTGAGCATGGCTACCGGCGAGACGGTTTCCTCATAGTCAATGCCCTCCCTCTGAGTATAACCTTTCACTACAACCCTGGCCTTAAAGGACTCAACCTTTCCACAGATCCTCTTTTCCTCTTATAGACCCACATACAGCCAATGGGTTTAATATTGGTCGAAAGTTCTACAAGATCCCAGACCTGATTGGAATCCATAGATTCTAATTCAGCCTTCATAGCTTTAACCCAATGAGCTGAGTCCACACCATCCATTGCCTCTTCGTATGTGGTAGGATCAGATTCAGATTCTATGGAGATAGCTTCAAAAATTTCTCCTAAGAACATGTATCTATCAGGCTAGCTGATAATCCTCCTACTATAACGAGGTACCAGTGCAGAAATGGGTAAAGAAGTAGTATTTTCTTGATTTACATTGTTATCAACTACGGGTTGGACTGAGGGCTCTCCTTTTATCTCTCTCAGATTTATCTTTTCGTTAGGTTTATTTTATGATATAATCATCCTCCAAGAAAACAACATTTGTACTAGCAAACACTTTCTGTTCTCTTGGATCATAAAAATACCATCCATAAGTACTCTTTGGATACCCTAAAAAATAGCATACTTTCGATCTAGAATCCAACTTGCTTATCTTTCCTTTCAGCACATGTGCCGGACACCCCCATATCCGGAGATGTTATAAAGAAGGCATGCTCCCAATCCACATCTCTCGTGGTGTCCTAAAAATAGATTTGCTTGGTACTAGATTTAGTATATATGCATCGGTTTCCAAAGCATAACCCCAAAGGAATAATGGCAACTCAGAATAACTCATCATCGACATAGTTATGTCTAAAAGAGTCCGATTCGTTCTCTCCGCTGCACCGGTCTGCTGAGGCGTACCAGGTGCAGTCAACTATAACAGAATCCCATTCTGTACGAGGTGATCAATAAACTTATTAGAGAGGTACTCGCCACCTCGATTAGATCGAATGGCCTTGATATGTGTTCCTAATTGCTTTTCCACTTTAGTCCTAAACTCTTTGAACTTTTCAAAGGCTTCAGACTTGTGCTGCATTAGGTACATATATCTATACCTAGAGTGGTCATCAGTGAATGTTATAAAATACTCATAACCACCCCTTACTTTAATATTAATTGGTCCACACACATTAGCATGAACTAATTCTAACAATGCATTGGTTCTATTTCCCTTTGTTGGAAAGGGCCTTTTAGTCATCTTACCCTCTAAACAAGACTCGCAGACTTCCATTGGTTAGAGAACCAAGTTGCCTAAAACCCCTTCTTTGACTAGTCTGCTAATCCTATTTAGATTGATATGGCCAAGCCTCATATGCCAAAGCCTTGTTGGATTCGTAGAAGGTTCCTTTCTTTTAGGTGGTACAATTACCATTGAGTCATTGAGTTCCATACAAGAATCTTTAGAAATATTGGGAGTAATAACATACAAGCCATTAGTTTTAACACCAAAACATATAAAAGAACTATTTCTTTTAATGACAACTTCTGTTCCAAAATGAAAAGAATAACCATTATTCGATAAATTTGAAACTGAAATTAAATTACGTCTCATTAAAGGGACGTAAAGTCCATCTGATAAAACTGTTGTTTTATTGTCCCAAAACTCTAAAACTACTACTCCTATAGCAACTGCAAAAATGATTGTGCTAGATCCCAGAGTTAACACGATCTACCCATCATTGCATTTCCTGGTTGATCTGAACCCTTGCAATGAATTACAAATATGGTTAGTTGCACCAGAATCAATGCACCAAGTGTTTGAAGTATCCGTTATAAAACTTCAATCACATGTGATTCAATTATACCTTGAACTCTTGTAGCTACGAATTCTGGACAGTTCCTCTTCCAATGGCCTTGCTCACCACATTGGAAACACTTTTCTTTATCTTGGCCACCCACCTTCCCATTGCCCTAACCTTTTCCCTTATATTTTTCAATCTTAGGGACCGGTCCAACACATGGACCACCAGTGCTAGCCTTCTTCTTCCCTTTCTTGCCTTTTGGTGTAGATCGGGAGGAAGAAGAGCTTTTCTCAACGTTCAAAACGTTGCCCCCAGGTTTGATCACCTCTTCCACTACCAGTAAAGAACTCATTAATTCACTCATTGAGAAATCCATTTTATTCACATTATAATTGATCGGCGACGAATAATTGCCGTTTATAGTTCTAAAAATACGCTTTGTTAGCCCATTTCATGTAGTTATTAGTTATTTTTTAATAAGTATTCTAAATTTTGTAGGATTTGGAGCTTTAACTTGGAAACGCACAAAAATCCAATGATTAGTGGCTTTGGAAGTCATTCTGGGCTCAAACGGTGATTCCGGTGAAAGATGAATGCAGTAGCAGTCTCGAAAAATTGCATTTTTGACAAGGAATACTTCAGATTTGAGAAATTTCTCCAGAGATATAAAATGTAGATCTTCGGGTTACGGACGCGTGGCCATAAACGGTGAGTCAATACGAGGTCCGAGTCAAAAGTTATCGCAATTCTACGATCGGTGCGCAGAGCAGCAGAAATCTGAGAAAAATCGGGAAAATGCCCAGGTCGCTGGAGTGATCCGCTCGCTCGACCCGCACGGGCGACCCGTTAAAAAAGTTAAAAATGCGTATTTCGAGGTCATGAAGAGGCCTGTGCGATCCGAATTGGCTGAATACGTCCAGAAATGTAAAAACAGCTGTTTTAGTGCGATTTGACTTAGGAAAGCTTCCTAAATCCTTCCAAACTCTATATAAATCCTATTCTAAATCAATTTTGTGGTTACATATCATTACACATCATTATACACAGCCATATACACAAAACTCCAGCCATTGAAGGGAGGAAAGCAAGGAGAAGAAGAAGAAGACCAAGGATTCCCATGGCCTCCTCCATCAACCTCTTGCTGTTCATCAATTCTATGGACAACTAAACCTAGATCTAGGGTTTCAATGAAACCCTAGCCAAGTAATAGGATGTATTTTATGTTTTTATTTTAGTTTTATTATGTATGGATGACAGTTACATGTTCCGAGGATTTCTATAAATAAATCGTGCTTCTATTGATTAAAATCATTACTTTCAAAGTTTATTCTTGTCATAGATCTATTTTGACTGTGATGTGCTCAATGATCTATTTTTGTTGTGCTTGTTTAGATTATTTACATGTAATGGTGCTTAAATTGAATTGTGCTATCAAGTATCCGAATAGTCCATGCCTAGATTAGACGGGTTATACCACAACCCTAGTTTAGTGTGGGATAATTCGTGCTAACCGAAGATGGATTATGTTGGTGCTTGAACCATAGTTATTTTCTTGACGGAGGAATTGGGCTTGTAGCTACAATTCCCCATTATCATCCAACTTAATAAGCTAAAGTAATTCATAAATACCCTTATTATGAAGCTAGTGGTGGATTTGCAATCCTAGGTTCTTTAAACATATTTATAAAAATAATTTTAAATCGTTTTCGTAATTTAGATTTATTTTCATTGTTATTAGTTTAATTAAAATTCAAATCCAATTCCGTTTTCTTAACTAATTAAATTTAGGTTTTAAAATTAAAGTGTTTTAGTATTTCAATCTCTGTGGGTTCGACCTTTACTTCCACACTGCAAATCTTTAGAAAAGTAAAGTATACTTTTTATATCTTGATACTGACAACATCAATTTTTGGCGCCGTTGCCGGGGATTGCAAATTACTACCTTTAGTTTTAGAATCTTAGTTTAGTTAATTTGTAAATATTAGATTAGGTTTTCTTTTCTTATTTTTCATTTTATTTTGAGTTACTAACTTTTCTTTTTATTTTGTAGTTTCTCGAGTCGTCAAAATTCTAACGTTTTCGGGAGGAATAACTTAGCGCATCAAAGGAGCTTACGCGAAAAAATAAAAAAAATTAAATAAATTGCTTCTTTTGAAATTCGCTTTAAACCACTGTAAGTCAGGGCGGTGTGACGCACTATTTGCATTAATTTAGGGTTAATTGCACTGCATTAGCTAGGAAATCCGGGGCGCTGGGCTTGACGCGGTCATTGCATTACAGGATAATATTCATGCATCACAGTAGTTGAGTGCTTGTTATCTTAGTTGCGTGATTGCTATTTGTTTTTATTTATTTATTTGAGTCAGTGTTTGTTTTTAGTTTATTTTCCTTTTAGTTTATGTTTGGTACACGTTCAAATAAACTTGAATTAAAATCTTTCGATCTTGAACTTGAACGTACCCTTAGAATTAGTAAGTCTTCAACCCAAGCTCCGAGAGCTCAGTTGGAAATAGACGACGATTCGACTCCAAAACCATCGTCGTTGTTTTAGGCTGAAATTCAAAGTACCCTTAAACGATTAAGGAGAACTCGAACTTTTAAAATAGAACCTATTCCAATGGCCGACATTAGAAACAACGTAAATAATATGAATAATCTTAATATACCGCCACCTCCTCCGCTTAAAGATTACTTTATTCCTACGACTTATACGCCACAAACATGTATTAATTTACCGGAGGCGACGACATCTCACTTTGAGATAAAGTCGTCTACCATCTCACTACTTCCATCTTTCCATGGCCGTCTAAATGAAGATCCATATCAACACTTAGGAGATTTTCAGGATATATACTCTACTTTAAAAATTCAAAACTTAACTGATGATGAATTGAAATTGCGGCTCTTTCCATTCTCTTTAAAAGATAAAGCTAAATACTGGCTCCAATCTTTGGAGCCAAACACAATTAGAACATGGGAAGCCTTACACACCGCATTTTTACAAAAGTTTTTCCCTATTATGCGTACGAATCAGATAAGGAAATCTATAACAAATTTTGTGATGCAAGATGGGCAAACGCTTTATGATACTTGGGAGAAGTTTAAAGAATTATTACGCTCGTGTCCACATCATCAGGTTCCTAAGTGGCAGTTGGTACAGGTCTTTTATGAGGGACTTATTCCCTCAGTCCGTAATACCGTCGACGCTGTTTGTGCGGGTACCTTCCTACACAAAAGTGCCGACGAGGCTTGGAAAATCTTTGAAACATTAAGCGAGAATTCGATGCATCAGGCTGTGTCAGTACGTTCCGAGGGATATCATTCACAACCTAAGAGAGAGGTAAAGTTCGAGTCAAGTCATTCAATTGAAATAAAAGAACTATCTAAAAAACTTGACCGACTTTTAACAATGAACCAAACGACAGCCCCACCCGCTCATGAAATTTGTGCATTATGTTCTGATCCGTCACATTCTATCCTAGCATGTCCATCGGCGAGTCAATTTCTGGAATTCGTGGAGCAACACATTAATTCTATTCAACAATACCCATGAAATAATTATAATTCAGCTACTAATAATCCAGACACGCCATGGAGAAACCATCCTAATTTTTCATGGAAAAATAATAATAATAATAATAATGAGATGAGTAATTTCCCTAACGCTTATAGACCTCAACAATGTCAATACCAACAACCTCCTCCTCCACCTCCACGTAATAATGCATTTGAGGAGACAGTGTTGGCCTCACTTGAAAGTTTTGGTCCGGTGATCTAGTTAGTGCATTCCCACACTCAGTCCATTGCAATACTGGAGTCCCAAGTGGGACAAATAGTTAACACGCTAAATCGTTTAACCGAGAGTAAGTTGCCAAGTCAATCTATTCCGAACCCTAAGGAACAATACGAGGTGGGTAGTACGAGTGAGCAAGTGAACGCTGTGTCAACTAGGACGACTATTCGAGAGGAAGAAGTTGTTGAGATTCCGAGGGAGGTTATGAGGGATGCAAACGTTAACTCGAATAAAGAGAGGGGTGAGGACGTGAATCAAAGTAGAAAAGAAAAAGAATCGGTCCCAACTAACTATATTATTCCAAAACTACCATTTCCACCTAACATTGATGGACTGTCACATTTGTCTACGAAAGGGTCAAAAATAGAAGATATACTCGAGGTATTTAAACAAGTTAAAATTAATATTCCATTCCTCGACGCTATAAAACAAATTCCCGCTTACGCTAAATGTCTTAAAGACCTATGCACTCTAAAACGTAAATTACGTAGTCATACTCCGAAAAAGGTCTTTCTCACGAAAAAGTAAGTTCTACTTTCCAACACGCTACTCCGAAGTATAAAGATCCAGGTACGCCTACAATTTCATGTGTCATAGGTGACACTATCATCCATAGGGCTCTCCTTGACTTAGGAGCTAGTGTTAATCTCTTACCTTATCACGTTTATAAACAACTAGGTTTAGGTGAACTTAAACCTACGGCCGCTATTATTCAATTAGCGGATCGTTCTGTTAAAATCCCTAGAGGAATCGTCGAGGACGTCTTAGTTAAAGTTGACAAATGCTATTATCCTGTTGATTTCATGGTCCTTGATACTGAACCTGTACTAGATGCTAGGAAGCACACTCCTGTCATTCTAGGTCGTCCATTCTTAGCAACCGCTAACGCTCGTGTTAACTGTAGGACGGGGGTAATGAAAGTGTCATTTGGGAATATGAATTTAAAATTGAATGTTTTCAAAGCTATTGATCAACCTCCTAAAGATGACGATTATCTATGTGAGGCGGAGAGTGAGGTAAGACAAACTATTGAATCCAATTATGTAATACCCGTGAGTAATGACAATAATATATTGGAAAATAAGCGGACGAATTTGAATAATTTAGATCTTAATGACGAATTTACTCGAAATGTGAAGAATCAATTTGACACTGAAAAGGATGAACTGTTGAATGAATTGATACATAGCGATATGGTTTTTGCTTACCACCAGAGTCGCCCTGATATCCTTAGGGGTACACAGTCCGATTTACGGCCTCCATAAATCTTGAGCTAGAACGGTCTAGCTGAAGACGTAAAAGATAGCGCTTCTTGGGAGGCAACCCAAGCTTTAATTCGTTCGTTTCTTTGATTTTTGCATGTTTTTGGGTCGTTTTGGTTAGTTTTTGAGTTTTCTGAACAGGTTTGAGGGTCGGGGGTAATTTATTTTGAACTTATATATATTTTTATACTAAAAAAGGAGGAAAAGACCACAGTCGCGCGCACGACCCGCTCGCGCAAGATTCCCCCATAGACAAATTTTTTCAAGTTTTTTTATATATATAGCCTCAGTATCTACTCGCGCTTGAATTCGCGCGCGCGAGGGGTTTGCTCAAGCGGTCCGCTCGCGCGATCTGAAGACTTAGAAAATTTTCTTTTATAAAACGTAAAACAAGCTTCTGCTTAAACTCGCGGAAGGATTCGCGCGCGCGAGGCCCGCTCGCGCGAGGTAGGGTTTTTTGGTTTTTCTCTTTTGTTCTCTTCCCTCCTCTCTCCATACCTGGTCAGTGTTTTTTTTTTTTTTTTTTTTTTTTATACTTTCTGTTTGTTCTTTTACCCCTGTTTAGGTTCGTCTGTCTTTGTTTTTATAAGTTCTGTTTGTTTCTTTTATTTTTATTGAGTCTCTTGATTATAGTTTAGATTCTATTATTCTATTTAAAAAAAAGAATAATAATAAAAATAAAATATAAAATAAAAAATAAAAAAAAATCTAAATATTTAGCTGTTATTGTTATTATTCAGTTCTTTTATTTTCTATTGTTAAGTATTACCAGGTGATTAGTAGCTTCGTTTGGAGCCTGATTGAACTTTGATTCCATATTATTATATGTTCACCTGGTTTGTGTTTGCCGAGATTGAGGTAATATCGTTCCTTTCTTACCTACTCTCCGTTCTTTCGTTTTATTGTTTCATTGGGGACAATGAAAGGTTTAGGTTTGGGGGTATGCACACACATGCACATTATTATGCACTAATTTAAAAAAAAAAAATTCAATTCTTGTGCTTAAATAAACGATGTTACCGACGTTTTTGCAATCTTGATTTGATACTTCTTGTTATGTAACTATGATTGTTATAGAATGGTAAACAAGAGAAGATGTGATTAAACATTTGCTGAAGTCATGATATGATGTAATGTTTAAGTTATGTATTGTTTGAATCGTAGTTTTATATCATAGATTTGCACATAAACCTATGCACTGCATGTAGTCGCTTGAATACATGTTTGATGTGAACTATAATATGATTCGGATTTCTAGATAACACAAGGTGGAGACTAAACCCTGTGAGCTTTTGAGCCTATCTTTTCTGTTTTGAGGGTTATAAATACACATTGTGTTTGTCGAATTTCATTGAAATAGCGCATCTACTTGTTGTTTAGTCTCATTATTCTTGTTTTGGTTGATAAGTCAAGTTAAAATATTTTCTACCATGCTAAATAATCTTCCGTTGTAAACATTAAAGAACCATATGACCATAGGAGATGATTTTTAGGTCTTCTTTGTTTACTGACCGATAAATGATAAAAATTTCCTTAGTTCGCCCTTTGAGCCGTTAAAATGCCATTTCTTTCTTTAATTACCATTATCCTTGTTTTTGCTCCGACTTGACAAACTTGGAGTTCACCACTGAGAGATTTGTCACCTTTTAGTGGTGTTAAGGCAATGTGTGATTGGGAAGAAGAAGACAAGATGCTATTGGGGTAGTTGCTTAGAAATCAATGAATAATCATCCGACAAGCAAGAATTAAGAAAAAAAAAGGTTGAAAAAAAGAAGAGAAAAAAAATTGAAAAGAAAAATCAAAAGAAGAGAATGAAATGATGAAGTTGGTGGAAGAGCGAATAAAAGAAATCGAACATGCCTTACAATGCCATTCTAAAACTACCTAATGAATCCTTTCTATCCTTTTCCATTGTCTGAGCCACATTACAACCTTTCAAAAGTCCTATTTGATCCTAGGAAACATGGTTTGGATATGAAAACGATGGGAGGGGGATTAAAACATGGTAATGATTAATTTTTCTTGATTATTGGCATCTTATCCATGAGACTACTGTTCTTTCGTGTCATGCGTCTTGTTCGAGTCATATGTGAGCATTTCTCATTTTGAAAACATATTTCCTTTACTCACATATTTTAGAAAAATTACACCTGTTTCTGAGTGTTTCATTTTAGAGTGTAATTGACATTGTGAGATTCGTAGTCGAGACATAGTTAAATGGTTATCCGAGTTATATTCCAAGTTCATGACATGCGCGTGTTCATTTGACTACCACATCACACACGTGCAATTTTATGAGAAACTCTATTGATTTATACGATGCATGTGCTTGAGATTGTTTTTCATGATTTAGGTGGATGTTTCATTATGTTTCTTTATGTTCGTTATTCTATTTCAAATCTTTGTTATATGATGAAGGAGTATTGAATATTATGTTCTTTATTTTTAATAAAAGTTTTTAAATTGATAAGTTAATAAAGATGGTTGTGGGTGACTTGTTGACGAGAACCCTCACAAGACTTCACTCGTCCGACTAGGGACACCTAGGGGTTTAAAAGGCTTGTTGCATATGCTAAATGCATTCGTGATCCATGCGAAAATGGAGTAGTATTTGTAGTAGTAGTAGTTTTATTTTTCTGTTCTTTTTGCTCGAGGACTAGCAAAGAGTAGGTTTGGGGGTGTGATCGGCGACGAATAGTTGCCGTTTATAGTTCTAAAAATACGCTTTGTTAGCCCATTTTATGTAGTTATTAGTTATTTTTTAATAAGTATTCTAAATTTTGTAGGATTTGCAGCTTTAACTTGGAAACGCACAAAAATCCAATGATTAGTGGCTTTGGAAGTCATTCTGGGCTCAAACGGTGATTCCGGTGAAAGATGAATGCAGTAGCAGTCTCGAAAAATTGCATTTTTGACAAGGAATACTTCAGATTTGAGAAATTTCTCCAGAGATATAAAATGTAGATCTTCGGGTTACGGACGCGTGGCCATAAACGGTGAGTCAATACGAGGTCCGAGTCAAAAATTATCGCAATTCTACGATCGGTGCGCAGAGCAGCAGAAATCTGAGAAAAATCGGAAAAATGCCCAGGTCGCTGGAGTGATCCGCTCGCTCGACCCGCACGGGCGACCCGTTAAAAAAGTCAAAAATGCGTATTTCGAGGTCGTGAAGAGCCCTGTGCGATCAGAATTGGCTAAATACGTGCAGAAACGTAAAAACAGCTATTTTAGTGCGATTTTACTTAGGAAAGCTTCCTAAATCCTTCCAAACTCTATATAAATCCTATTCTAAATCAATTTTGTGGTTACACATCATTACACAACATTATACACAGCCATATACACAAAAACTACAGCCATTGAAGGGAGGAAAGCAAGGAGAAGAAGAAGAAGACCAAGGATTCCCATGGCCTCCTCCATCAACCTCTTGCTGTTCATCAATTCTATGGACAACTAAACCTAGATCTAGGGTTTCAATGAAACCCTAGCCAAGTAATAGGATGTATTTTATGTTTTTATTTTAGTTTTATTATGTGTGGATGACAGTTACATGTTCCGAGGATTTCTATAAATAAATCGTGCTTCTATTGATTAAAATCATTACTTTCAAAGTTTATTCTTGTCTTAGATCTATTTTGACTGTGATGTGCTCAATGATCTATTTTTGCTGTGCTTGTTTAGATTATTTACATGTAATGGTGCTTAAATTGAATTGTGCTATCAAGTATCCGAATAGTCCATGCCTAGATTAGACGGGTTATACCACAACCCTAGTTTAGTGTGGGATAATTCGTGCTAACCGAAGATGGATTATGTTGGTGCTTGAACCATAGTTATTTTCTTGACGGAGGAATTGGGCTTGTAGCTACAATTTCCCATTATCATCCAACTTAATAAGCTAAAGTAATTCATAAATACCCTTATTATGAAGCTAGTGGTGGATTTGCAATCCTAGGTTCTTTAAACATATCTATAAAAATAATTTTAAATCGTTTTCGTAACTTAGATTTATTTTCATTGTTATTAGTTTAATTAAAATTCAAATCCAATTCCGTTTTCTTAATTAATTAAATGTAGGTTTTAAAATTAAAGTGTTTTAGTATTTCAATCTCTGTGGGTTCGACCTTTACTTCCACACTGCAAATCTTTAGAAAAGTAAAGTATACTTTTTATATCTTGATATTGACAACATCAATAATTAAGTTTAAATTGAGTGAATAAAGGCGATAGTGAATTGAGGATCATATCAACTTGGGTCTGTACATCGATCTTGACTCCCAAGGTCTCCAGTTCATTCAAATAAATAATCATTTTTAATACATATTTTTTGACTGGAGTCCCTTCCGACATCTTCGCACTCATTATCTTCTGCTTGGCAATCTGTCGAGCAGGCCTACCATGCTCCCCAAACATCTTTTTAAGGGGTTTGATAATGTCACTGGAAGAATTATTCGCCTGGAATTGGTGTTGTAACACACTAGCCATTGAGGCCAGAATGTAGCAACGAGCCATTCCATTCGATTTCTTCCATTTATCAAACTCACGTCTAGCAGCAGCCGAAGCATTTGCAGCGGGTTCTTCGGGGCATGGGGTGGTGGGGACATATATGTGATCCTCTGCAGTTAAAACAATGTCAAGGTTTCATTTCTATTATGTGTAGTTATTTCCAGTTAACTTGTTCTGAGTGAGTATAGTGGCAAGTGGACTACATACAGATCCAGACATTATGATTTGCTGAAAAATCAAAAGATAAAATAAATCTGGATATCAGAATTTGATAGTTTAAAATAAATGAATCCTTAAAACTCTTATTTTAAAAAAAGTCGCCGGAATATCTAAACGAAAGAATAAAGCCTCCGTGTGGTGGTCAATGTTCAATTTTTTGATTAATCATGACTTGTCCGCTATGCAACTCTTGCAAAACAAGTTATGACTCTCGAACCAATTTGATCTCTAAGTTTCTGAATAATGCCCTGCGTGGGATCCCTTATCCATACCTTAGCTAGCGTATACCATTAACTAGGATCCAATCACAACCACCTCAAGTAGCGCCTCCGTATGGTGGTCACCCTCTAACACGTTTGATTGATCCTATCCAAAAGAAGTTCATGTCTAGTAACCAATGAGTAGTGTACCCTCCGTATGGAATGATCACCCCTGGCGAGGTGACACAGAATACACTACTCATCTTACAATAAACCATTAATGGAAGATTGTGGGTGTTATAAATAAGACACTCTCCCACTAGATTGGTAGTAAAGAATTTTGCTTTTGAAAAAAAAAGTTTCCACACATTACCCATAAAAACATCTAATGTTTACTAATGTGTTGAAATAGTTTTTGAATTTTATTTTAGAAAACTTGTTTTACGTGCATGCAAGTAGTAATAATATAATAAAATGCCAATCACAACCAAACAAATAAAACAAAAAACTAAAATTGAAACAAAGGCATTCATATGCCTCTATCTCCCATGGCTCTATCTCCATAGAATCTCTTTCTTGGTTTGATCGCCTCTAGCTCCATCTTCATGGACAATGACTTGCTCCTCCATATTCATGGGTTTTCTAATTCTATTACATTGGTCCTATGCTTTTTTCAAAGCTTACAATTTATCTAGAAATAGAAATCAACAATAAGAAAAATAAAGAAGGCTAGGGAAACCGGTGCGACTTTCCTTTTCGTAGGATTGAAGTCGCAGCGTCCTTTACACATGCCTTAAAACTAAACCATTAATTAAATACAACAATCACCAAACACAAAACATTGAAATACAAAATAAAATATTTGTTGATGATAGGTGCCATGGGAGATAACGGACTAATCTTGCTGCAAGAAGGTTAGTCGTACACACATCCACATGCATAACAAATATATATAATCCATTGGAACCCTTAATTGATTTACACAGTACATAAACTCTTTACGCACTGATTTACAACATTAAAACAACATCTAACTTCTCTGTCACACTTCGATCGCTCGAAGACCGTTCGATCGCTCGAACCTTTAATCGTTTGAATATTATTCAATCGCTTCAACATTCAATTTCACAGAATAATTTAAAATTTCTAGAATAATTTAAAATTAAAGTATATAATATAAAAAAAAACTTCAAAACTGTGAACAGAACACCTGGATAGAGAATCGTTCTCGATCAATCGAACCCCATTCAATCGATCGAACAAAACAAAGTTCGATAGATCGAAACATGTTCGATCGCTTGAGAACAAAATAGGTTCAATTGATCAAAACTACTTCGATCGATCAAACTTGCCATGCATCCAATGCATTCACAGATTTGTATTCTACTGCGATAACACTACAGAAATAGACCTGTGACGATGCAGTTTCGAAAATAGTTCTAAAATCAACATGCAAATCAAAACTACTGGTCCAAAACGCATTTATAGATACAAACAAGCGTGG
The DNA here is from genome assembly GCA_033977485.1 of Hydrangea macrophylla. NCBI lineage: Eukaryota > Viridiplantae > Streptophyta > Magnoliopsida > Cornales > Hydrangeaceae > Hydrangea > Hydrangea macrophylla. The sequence continues at coordinate 365,325 of CM066990.1, read as the reverse complement.
CTCTGATACCAATTGATGGAAAAATAGGTTTAAAAATAATTTCAATGCGCATCAGAAATGTTAAGTTTCAAAAACTTTATTGGCAACCTTGGATCTACTACTCGTTAATTCCATAGATGCGTATAAAAAGGGAACAAGAATTTATACCTCAGGTCTTGAACCCAATTTTGATAGTCTTCTTCCTTGATGGTGCAGCAGCCTCCACTAGGTTGTCTTATGACTCTTGCGGATACCTTTTGGAAAGACTAGGGTTGGTGGGAACCCTAATAGAGAAGAAGGATGAGGTTTGGGAGCTCTAAAATAGTTTCTGCAGCTTCTGGTATGATAAAATGACGAACTCTTTTTTCTGGACGCAGCTGCCCAATTTTTAGATTCCCAGAACCTACCTAACTTTCAAGCGATCAAAGTGATTTTGATCGATCGAAGCTTCGATCAATTGAGACACATTCGATCGATCGAACATGCCTAGACTTCAATCGATCGAACCTGTCTTGACATGATCCTCAAGTGCCTTTCCAAACATCCTAGCGGAGCTAAGAGTGGGACCTCCTAGGCTCTTTATTGTTAGCTCAGACTAGTTAGCAATTCCTATGATCAAACTCTTTGATCAGCAAACTAACCAACCAATTAGTTATCGTTTACTCCACTATAAAACGATAACTGAACTCCAACGTAAAAGAACAAATCCAAAATAATAACTAGAATTGTATGGTGTACTAATGTCCCTCTACTGTCAGTATTCATAATCAGATTCAGGTAGTCGGATAACTATTACTGTCAACCTAAATCATGATTACTTCTTGTATTCCCTAAGTCCTATTCACCCTTCATGATTACCAAACATATTGATAACTACTTATCAACAAGACTGCAGTTCTTAGTAATCAACTTGGTGATATTCTCAAGGGAATGCTTACTCTGAATCAGAGGGTAGATTCTATCTTGATAATAAATGTTCACAACCCTATAAACATGACATACCTAAGATACCCAGGTGTTGATCTTCTATAGACCTCACTAATTGGTAAATCAAAGCAGCCATATCCATAGTCTGTGTTCATAATCATCTCAAGATTGAGAACACGTACCTTATACAAGTTATGAGTTCCTATCAACTATTTGACAGTCTTGAGTGTCAATAGGAAAGCTCAAGTTCGTCAATGCACTATAAGCACCAGCATATTAACTAAGAGTTAAATTCTAGTGATTGAGATTCATCACTCCATCCAATGGTCGTTAATAATGCTATAGTGTAAACTTGATAAGATATCCAGTCTCATCATCCATTGTGACAAATTCTAAGTATCGAAGGATAGTAATTCGTATCTCACTTGTATGTATCTCATACATACACGAATTACTTATTATGATACTTAAGGATTAACAATCATCCCATGAAATAAACATACACAATGAAATGTAAAGCTAATATTCATATATTAAAATGTTAATGTCTCATACATGAAGTAATTGTTTGAGGGCACAAACCGAACAAAGCCAACTTAAGTAAGCCAGGTACTCGAACCTCAATTTTAAGTAGAGATCATACCCTTTTGAAGAGATGGGGGTCCTTGGATTCCTTGAACTGGGGCTCCATAGTATCCCCCCTAAGGTGCATGACAATCCCTTCTCAAATAACCTAGCTTGTTGCAGTTACGACAAAATTTATCATTATGATGGTAGGTCTTGGGAGCAGTACAATTCCTTGCGATATGTCCCAACTTTCCACAGTTGAAACATCCTTCGTCGTTCGATGGTGGGGCAGTAAGCAACGCTTGAGGTAGTTTTCCTTGATGTTGTTATTATTGAGGTCGGGGATAATTTTGCTGAGGCTTCTTGGGTCCATCCCAGGTTTGCTTGTATCCTAGATAATTCCTGAGGCTTTAGACACCCTATTTTGGTTTGTCCGTTCGACAGAAGGAACCCTGCCTCAAGAACAACCCAATGATTGGAATTAGGATGTATTGATTGTATGAAACAGAACTCCGTGAATCACTATGATCTCTTAAATACATTAGATTAACCTCTAAAAAGACTTAGGTACATTAGAAACTCAATTTAGAGACGAAAATCCAAGTTAGGATAGCCGTTTCACATAAAATGACAAAAATCACCTTTATTGAGCAAATTTCGGACCTCAGGGTGGAATCCCGAGAGCTCCCTTTACAACAAATTCCTAAATTTTCTTAAAATGATACACTGAGCCCTCACATTAGCCAAAAACCACTTAGGAGAATTTTCGTGCCAAAATAGCCCTTCGACGCATCTCCAATTAGCTCCTTTTCGGAGTCAGCCTTACCATTTTCATCATAACTCAAAATCTACAAATTGTTTTTGAATGATGCCAAAAGCATCTAAAACTCGACTTCCATACCTTTCCAACAGTATATCACAAGCCTTTTTTGATAACCTAAGTGAGAGAACGAAGTCGGTGAATTTAGAAGAGAAACATAACTTCCAGGCCTGAGTGCTGTAGTGGCACTCCAAGAGAGCTACACGGCTCTTAGAGAGGGCCACTATGGCCCTTGACCCTAGATTGATTTTTAGCCCATGATTAAGATCTCGGACCACACCAATTCGACCAATTACATACAAGTACGTCCAAAACAACTCAAGTACACCTTAAATAGCCTAGGTACAAGCCTGTAAAGCTTGTACTTACATTCCACATAGTTTAAACATAGAAAACATAGCCTCAATGTGAAACTATAAATAGGGGCCTTCTCCTCTCCATCCAAAGCATCAAAAAACCCTGAGAACTTGAGAGCTCAAGGAAACCCCATAGGAGGATTCCGAAGCACTCATCAAAGTTCTTGGGAATAGTTAAATATTTTAGTTTTAGGGTTTTGATCCTAGAGATCATGGTGCTAGCGAAGCTCTACTAGAGGAAGATTCTGAGGGAAGTTCTTGGGGTACGTTTTCTTCTTGTTGTTTTCTTTCTTTGTTTTTATTGTTTTTCTTAGTTTTGATCTTCATAGTTCTTAGTTTATATTTTTTTTCTTGTTCGTTCTTCATAGTTCTTATTTTCTTAGTAGTTTAGATCTTTTAGGCTTCTAGGTTAGCTTACTATCCCATTTATGGATAGGCTATCCCTAGTGATCCCTATTCCAACGGTAGAATAGCCACCACTAGTGTGATTGGTAGCCACACATTCACACTATCCACACATAGAATTATGGGATATTTCGATTAAGAATTACACATGCACACATGCACATAGTGTTCATGTTTGGTTATTACACTTGTATTATCCTAACCTTGGCTAATTAGGATGCTATAAGGAATGCTGCGCTATCCCGGGTAAGTCCTTACACCTTCCTTATTTACTGCTTTCCTAGATCACCTAGAAGCATGATTAGGGGGATAAAACTAGTTTAATTTCCTTATATGGTACTTGTGTATAGAATTCCTATTTTTCTAGGGTTTGAGTGTGATTTGCACATTATTTTCTTTCACATGCATAGGGGAGCATAGCAATAAGTTTAGTCTCTGAATTACTACTTTAGCACATGCATCGTGTGGTAAATGCATAGTCTCTTGCACAATTTTATTTCCTTATCTGTTTATAACATGAACTTAGGACTACATTAGTAATAATTGAACGGTCTTCATAATCTTTAGTCAAACACCTTGAAAGCTAAGTAGAGGTCCATCTCATGATGGGGTGAGTGGGGGTGTTTTATCACGATCTAGGTCCTTCCTCTCTCATACCTTAACCCTCAAATCAAGTTCTTTGGCGGAACGGTGCTCTCTATCCATTGGACATGATAGATTTAGTTTTCTTGGTTATCAAACCAAGTGGCGACACTATTGGCAAGGATCTCTCTGGCTTCAGCCTTGTGGGTTATACATATATGGATTACTCACTCGTGTAGCCTCGAATATGGATCATGGGTGGGATATAAAGCCCTATGGAATCCAATATGAGTAATCCAAATTGGTCGGATCGAATGAAAGGCTAATGAAGGGTGGTAAACCTCACTTGTGGTTGTTGACATGAGAATTGTAATGGGATCAATCAAGTGGGCTTAATCCTTCTAGGCCCTATACTTGGTTTGGGGTACCCACAATTAGAGACTCTACTAGAGACCAGACTAAGAGGGTTAGACTCCAAAACTTTCAAGATTCTTTGACTCTATATTATGAGGATTGCACGTGCATTAGTTTTAGGAAGCTTGGGTGGACCAAAATTGAGGTCTGCAACTCATCAGACCACCCCCATGGAGGACTTCCCTTCTCTAGCACGTACCTACATGTATAAAAAGCATGTCCATATACCATACCAAACCCTATAATGTGGGCTATATAGGACATCTTACTGGGGGACCCTTGGACTCTATCCACCTTGATGCATATAGTAGCCATAGATCCCAATGCAGTAGGGCTGGACCTGTTATGACAATGTGTGTAGACATACCTTATTTTCCCTTTGGGATTATGTGACATGATGATGAAGCCTATACGCCACATAATACATAGCCTTGTCTAAAATTGAAAGCACTCTGCCCAAATGAAATTCTTGCCACATAGCATGAGGATGGTGTGCTTAGGTGTTACACTCGGATTATGTGCCACGAGTCTATTGGACAACAAATTATAACCTTGTTTGCATCCTACTCATTAGAGCGAGCCTTGATTAGACCTTTTTTATTATGAACCTTGTCATGTAAGAAGTTCCAAGCATGGAATGACTAACGTGGCATTGATTATGGTGGCCATGGAATAAGAAGGAATACTCGATGATACGATAAGGACTTATATGGCTATATGTAAATAGGTCGTTGTTCAATCTGTTTCCCTTCTCATGAACATGCATAACACTAAGAGAACCTAAAAAGAAAAAAAGATAATAAAAAGATAAAAATGGTTTTCCAAAATTGGGCACGTATGGGTATGCAGACTATCTAGAGATAGCTCTAAAGAAAGACAGTAAGCATACCTTCTTGGGTTCGTCCCCCTGGTTCAGGAAGATTGGTCCGAGCTATAAGTATTGGGATACGTATGGCCAGTGAACAAGAGAGAATGGAACAACTAGAGGAAACCTTGGCCAGCTAGGGGCAACAATTATAGTTGATCATAGATCGTTTGGGGAACACCAGTATTGGTCCACAAGGAGTGCCTATTGTTGACCCACTTATACCACCTCTTCCGCCTATTGAACCAAAGAACCCCATTGATCCAAATCCTATCAAGGAGGAGGAATGGTTCGATGTAAGTATGCATGGGGATTTTAAGAAAATGATGAAAGATAAGTTGGACCGCCTAGAAAGTGTAGTGAGGAAGTCCTGTGGAGTGGATGATTACTTGCTAGACCTTGAAGGTTTCTTTGAGCCTTCAAGCTCAAAATACCTAATAAGTTTAAGATGCCCAAGCTAGAGGAGTTTGATGAGATCAGGATGCTGGGTTTGTACCCTCAAACCATTACTCTATATATGAGACATTGACATTTTAATATATGGATATCAGCTTTACATTTCATTGTGTATGTTTTTTTCATGAGATGATTGTTAATCCTTAAGTGTTATAGTAAGTAATTCGTGTGTTTATGAGATACATATAAGTGAGATACGAATTACTATTATTTGATACCTAGAATTTATCACAGTGGATGATGAGACTAGATACCTCATCAGGTTTAAACCGTAGCGTGATTATCTACCATTGGATGGAGTAATGAATCTCAATGACTAGAGTATATCTCTTAGCTAATATGCTTGTGCTTATAGTGCATTGACGGACCTGAGCTTTCCTATTGACACTTAAGATTGTCAACAGTCGATAGGAAAGGTATGTGTTCTCAATCTTGAGACGATTATGAACACAGATTGTGTATATGGATGCTTTGATTTACCAATCAGTGAGTTCTATAGAAGATCAACACCTGGGTATCTTGGGTATGTCATGTTCATAGAGTTGTGAACATTTATTGTCAAGATAGAATCTACCCTCTGATTCAGAGTAAGCATTCCCTTGAGTATATCACCAAGTTGATTATTGAGATCTGCAGTCTTGTCGATAAGTAGTTATCAACATGTTTGGTAATCATGAAGGGTGAATGAAACTCAAGGAATATAAGAAATAATCATAATTCAGGTTGACAGTAACAGTTATCCGACTACCTAAATATGATTATGAATGCTGACGGTAGAGGAACATTAGTACACCGTATAAGTCTAGTTATCACTTTGGATTTGTTCTTTTGCATTGGAGTACAGTTATCGTTTTATAGTGGAGTAAACGTTAATTGACCAGTTGGTTAGTTTGCTGATCAAAGAGTTTGGTTATGGTAATTAACAACTGGTCTGAGCCAACAATAAAGAACCTAGGAGGTGTTACTCTTAGCTCTGCTAGGAAGCTTGGAAAGGCACATGAGGATCTTGTCAAGACAGGTTTGATTGATTGAAGGAGTCTCGATCGATTGAAGTCTAGACAGGTTCGACCGATCGAAGGTTGTTCAATTGATCGAAGCTTCGATCGATTGAAGCCACTTTGATTGCTTAAACTTTAGGTTAGTTCTAGGAATTTATAAATAGGGCTGCTGCGTCCAGAAAAAGGAGTTTGCCATTTTTATACCAGAAGCTGCAGAAACTGTTTTAAGGTTCCCAACCCTACTCTATCCTCTCTATTAGGGTTCCCACCAACCCTAGCCTTTCTGGGAGCATCCGTAGGAGTCATAAGAGTGAAGACCATCTAGTGGAGGCTGCTGGAAGTTAGAGATTTCAGAATTGGGTTCAAGACCGTAAGGTATAATTCTTGTTCCTTCTCTTGTACGCATCTATAGAGTTAACGAGTAATAGATCTGGGCTACCAATTAAGTTTTTGAAACTTAATCTTTCCGCTATGCATTTAAAAATTATTTTGAAACCTATTTTTTCCTAGAATTGGTATCAGAGCCAGGCTTGTTTGGATCTATATATGTGTTTTGGAACACTAGTTTTGATTTGCATGTTGATTTTAGAACAGTTTTCAAAACTGCATCATCATAGATCTGTTTCTGCAGCAGTCACGCAGCAGAGTACAAATCTGTGATTGCATTGGATGCATGGCAGGTTCGATCGATCTAAGTAAGTTTGATCAATTGAACCTCTCTGTTCTCAAGCGATCGAACTGGTTACACCAATCACAAATATTAAATACAAAATTTAAAATTGATCTTGGTGCCATGGGAGATAGTGGACTAATCTTGTTGCAAAAGGGTTAATCGTACGCACATCCATGCATATATATAACAAATATATGTAACTATTGGAACCCCTAATTGATTCACACAGTACATAAACTCTTTATATACTGATTTAGAACTATAAACAGCATCTCAGTTCTCTGTCACACTTCGATCGATCGACAAAAGTTTGATCGCTCGAACCTTCGATCGATTGAACATAGTTCAATCGATTGAATTTTCAATTTCACAGAATGATTTGAATTTTTTTACAGAATAATATAAATTTAAAGTAAATAATTTTAAAACCTTTTTAAAACTGTGAACAGAACACTTGGATAGAGAATCAGTCTCGATCGATTGAACCCCAGGGGTGATCATTCCATACGAAGGGTACACTACTCATTGGTTATTAGATGTGAACTTCCTATGGATAGGATCAATCAGACGTGTTAGAGGGTGACCACCACACAGAGGCGCTACTTAAGGCGGTTGTGATTAGATCCTAGTTAATGGTACACACTAGCTAAGCTATGGATAAGGGATCCCACACGGGGAATTATTTAGAAACTTAGAGATCAAATAGGTTCGAGAGTCATAACTTGTTTTGCAAGAGTTGCATATCGGACAAGTCATGATTAATCGAAAGATCGAGTATTGACTGCCACACGGAGGCTTTAACTTTTCGTTTTGATATTCCGGCAACTTTGTTTTTGTTTTTTTTTTTTAAATAAGTGTTTTAAGGATTCTTTTATTTCAAAACTGTCATATTTTGATATCCATATTTATTTTTTCTTTTGATTTTTTTTCCATTAAATCATAATGTATGGATCTGCATTTAATCCACTTGCCATAATACTCACCCAGAACAAGTTAACTGGAAACAACTACATAGAATGAAACCGTAACCTTAACATTGTTTTAACTGCGGTGGATCACATATATGTCCTCACCACCCCATGCCCTGAAGAACCCGCTACAAATGCTACGGCTGCTGCTAGACGCAAGTTTGATAAGTGGAAGAAGTCGAATAGGATGGCTCGTTGTTACATATTGGCCTCTATAGCTAATGTGTTGCAACACCAATACCAGTCGAATGATTATGCTAGTGCCATTATCAATTCCCTAAAAGAGATGTTTAGGGATCATGGCAGACCTGCCAAACAGGTTTCCATGCAAAAGATAATGAGTGGAAAGATGTCGGAAGGGACTCCAATCAAAGAACATGTTTTAAAAATGATTGCTTATTTGAACGAATTGGAGACCCTAGAAGTCAACATCGATGCACAGACCCAAGTTGATATGATCTTCAATTCGCTGTCGCCATCATTCACTCAATTCAAATTTAATTATAATATGAATCAAATGAATTTTTAATGAGTGAATTAATGAGTTTTTTACTGGCAGCAGAAGGGGTGATAAAACCTGGTGCAACGTTTTGAACGTTGAGAAAAGCTCTTCCTCTTCTCGATCTGCGCCAAAAGGCAAGAAAGGAAAGAAGAAAGCTGGCATTGGTGGTCTAAGTGCTGGACCGGTCCCTAAGATTGCAAAATCTAAGAAAAAGAGTAAGGGTGAGGGAAATGTGGATGGCCAAGGCAAAGGAAAATGTTACCAATGCGGTGATAAGAGTCACTGAAAGAGGAACTATCCAGAATTCTTAGCTACAAGAGTTCAAGATATGATTAAATCATATGTGATTGAAGTAAGTTTTATTACAGATACTTCAAACACTTGGTGCATTGATTTTGGTACGACTAACCATATTTGTAATTCATTGCAGGGGTTTAGATCAACCAGGAGGTGCAGTGATGGGGAGATCGTACTAACTTTGGTTCTAGTGTAACCGTTTCCGCGGTTGCTATAGGAGTAGTAGATTTAGAATTTTTAGACAATAAAGTTTTGATTTTATTAGATGTAATTTACTTCCCTTTAGTGAGACGTAATTTAATTTCAGTGTCAAATTTATCGAATAATGGTTATTCTTTTCATTTCGGAACTAAAGCTGTGATAAAAAGAAATGGTTCTTTTGTGTGTTCTGGTGTTAAATCAAATGGCTTGTATGTGATTACTCCTAAAATTTCTAAAGACTCTTGTATGAAACTCAATAACTCAGTGGTAGCTGTACCATCTAAAAGATAAGAACCTTCCACTAATCCAACAAAGCTTTGGTATATGAGGCTTGGGCATATCAATTTGAATAGGATTGGCAGACTAGTTAAAGAAGGGATCTTAGGTGATTTGGTTCTCGAACCAATGAAAGTCTGAGAGTCTTGTTTGGAGGGTAAGATGACCAATAGGCCCTTTCTAGCAAAAGGCAATAGGACCAATGCATTATTGGAATTAGTTCATACTGATGTGTGTAGACCAATAAATATTAGAGCTAGGGGGGTTATGAGAATTTCATAACATTTACTGATGACCACTCTAGGTATGGATATGTGTACCTAATGCAGCACAAGTCTGAAGCCTTTGAAAAGTTCAAAGAGTTTAGGGCTGAACTGGAAAAGAAATTCGGCACACATATCAAGGCCATTTGATCTGATCGAGGCTGCGAGTACCTCTCTAAGAGTTTATTCATACAGAATGGGATTTTGTCACAATTGACTGCACCTAGTACGCCTTAGCAGAACGATGTATTAGAGAGAAGGAATCGGACTCTTTTAGACATAACTAGGTCGATGATGAGTTATTTTGAGTTATCATTATTCCTTTGGGGTTATGCTTTGGAAACCACTGCATACATACAAAATCTAGTACCAAGCAAATCTGTTCCCAGAACACCTCGGGAGATGTTACAGCACAGGTGTCAAACACCCCCATATTCGAAGATGTTGCAAAGAAGGCTTGCACCCAATCCACATCTCCTGTGGTGTCCTAGGAACAGATTTGCTTGGTACTAGATTTAGTATATATGCAGCAGTTTCCAAAGCATAACCCCAAAGGAATAATGGCAACTCCAAATAACTCATCATCGACCTAGTCATGTCTAAAAGAGTCCGATTCCTTCTCTCCACTACACAGTTCTGCTGAGGCATACCAGATGCAGTCAACTGTGATAAAATCTCATTCTGTATGAGGTGATCAATAAAATCATTAGAGAGGTACTCGCAACCTTGATCAGATTGAATGGTCTTGATATGTGTGCCCAATTGCTTCTCCACTTCAGCCCTAAACTCTTTGAACTTTTCTAAGGCTTTAGACTTGTGCTGCATTAGGTACACATATCCATACCTAGAGTGGTCATAAGTAAATGTTATGAAATACTCATAACCACCCCTTGCTCTACTATTTATTAGTCCACACACATCAGCATGAACTAATTGCAACAATGCATTGGTCCTATTTTCCTTTGTTTGAAAGGGCCTTTTGGTCATCTTACCCTCTAAACTAGACTTGCAGATTTCTATTGGTTCGAGAACCAAATCACCTAAGACCCCTTCTTTGATTAGTCTGCTAATCCTATTTAGATTAATATGGCCAAGCCTCATATGCCAAAGCCTTGTTGGATTAGTGGAAGGTTCCTTTCTTTTAGATGGTACAGTTTCCACTGAGTTATTAAGTTCCATACTAGAGTCTTTAGAAATATTTGGAGTGATCACATACAAGTCATTTGATTTAACACCAGAATACATTAAAGAACCATTTCTTTTAATCACAACTTCAGTTCCAAAATGAAAAAATAACCATTATTCGATAAATTAGAAATTGAAATTAAATTATGTCTCATTAAAGGGACATAAAGTACATCTGAAAAAATCAAAACATTATTGTCTGAAAATTCTAAAGCTACTACTCCTATTGTAACTGCAAAAATGGTTGCGCTAGATCCCAGAGTTAGTACGATTTTCCCATCACTGCATTTCCTGGTTGATTTGAAACCTTACAACGAATCACAAATATGGTTAGTCGCACAAGAGTCAATGCACCAAGTGTTTGAAGTCTCCGTTATAAAACTTACTTCAATCACATGTAATTCAATCACACCTTGAACCCTTGTAGCCAAGAATTGTGGACAATTCCTCTTCCAGTGGCCCTTCTCACCGCATTAGAAACACTTTCCTTTACCTTGGCCACCTACCTTTCCCTTACCCTTACCCTTTATCTAGATTTTGCAATCTTAGGGACTGGTCCAACACTTGGACCACCAGTGCCAGCTTTCTTCCTCCCTTTCTTTCCTTTCGGTGTAGATTGGGAGGAGGAAGAGCCTTTCTCAACATTTAGAACCAGTAAATAACTCATTAATTCACTCATTAAAAAATTCATTTGATTCATATTATAGTTAAGTTTAAATTGAGTGAATGATGGCGATAGCGAATTGAGGATCATATCAACTTGGGTCTATGCGTCGATGTTGGCACCCAAGGTCTCCAACTCATTCAAATAACTAATCATTTTTAAAACATGTTTTTTGACTGGAGTCCCTTCCGATATCTTGGCACTCATTGCCTTTTTCATGGCAACCTATCTGGCAAGTCTGCCATGATCCCCAAACATTTCTTTTAGGTATTTGATAATGGCACTGGTAGAATCGTTCGACTGGTATTGGTGTTGTAACACATTAGCCATAGAAGCCAATATGTAACAAGAAGCCATCCTATTCGACTTCTTCCACTTATCGAATTCGCGTCTAGCAGCCGCTGTAGCATTTACATCGGGTTCTTCGGGGCATGGGGTGTCTTAATTGTGAAGCATTCGCTCCATAGTTAATATGATGTCAAGGTTTCATTTCCATTCAGTGTAATTATTTCCAGTTAACTTGTTCTGAGTGAGTATAGTGGCAAGCGGACTAAATGCAGATCTAGACATTATGATTAGCTGAAAAATCAAAAAACAAAATAAATATGGATATCATAATATGACAGTTTTGAAATAAAATAATCCTTAAAATTCTTATTTAAAAAGCAAAGTCGCCTAAATATCAAAACGAAAAAGTAAAGCTTCTGTGTAGTGGTCAATACTCGATCTTTCGATTAATCATGACTTGTCCGCTATGCAACTCTTGCAAAATAAGTTATGACTCCCGAACCTATTTGATCTCTAAGTTTCTGAATAATTCCCCATGTGGGATCCCTTATCCTTAGCCTAGCTAGTGTGTAGCTTTAATGGTTATGAGTGCAATTGTGAGTTTGTTGGGTTTGTGCCCTCAAATCATTACTCTATGTATAAGACATTGACATTTTAATATATGGATATCAGCTTTACATTTCATTGTGTATGTTTATTTCATGATATGATTGTTAATCCTTAAGTGTCATAGTAAGTAATTCATGTGTGTATGAGTTACATAAAAGTGATATAGAGTATATTTCCTAGCTAATATGCTAGTGCTTATAGTGCATTGAAAGACCTGAACTTTCCTATTGACACTTAAGACTGTCAATAGTCGATAGGAACTCATAACTTGTATAAGGTACGTGTTCTCAATCTTGAGACAATTATGAATACAGACTATGGATATGACTGCTTTGACTTACCAATCAGTGAGGTCTTAAAGAGCAACACCTGGGTATCTTGGGTATGTCATGTTCATAATGTTGTGAACATATATTGTCAAGATAGAATCTACCCTCTGTTAATGAGTAAGCATTCCCTTGAGAATATCACCAAGTTGATTACTGAGAACTGTAGTTTTGTTGATAAGTAGTTATCAACATGTTTGGTAATCATGAAGGATGAATGGGACTCAAGGAATAAAAGAAATAATCATGATTCAGGTTGACAGTAATAGTTATCTAACTACCTGAATCTAATTATGAATGCTAACGGTAGAGGGCCATTAGTACACCATACAAGTCTAGTTATTATATCGGATTTGTTCTTTTGCGTTGGAGTTCATTTATCGTTTTATAGTGGAGTAAATGTCAACTGACCAGCAGGTTAGTTTGCTGATTAATGAGTTTGTTCTTGGGAATTAACAACTGGTTTGAGCCAACAATAAAGAACCTAGGAGGTGCCACTCTTAGCTCCGCTCGGAAGCTGGGAAAGGCACATAAGGATCTTGTCAAGACAGGTTTGATCGATTGAAGGTGGTTCAATTGATCAAAGCTTCGATCGATTGAAGTCACTTCGATTACTTGAACTTTAGGTCGGTTCTGGGAATCTATATATAGAGCAGCTGCATCCAGAAAAAAGAACTTCATCTTTTTTATACTAGAAGCTATAAAAACTATTTTAAGGTTCCCAAACCTACTCTATCCTCTCTATTAGGGTTCCCACCAACCCTAGACTCTCTGGGAGCATCCATAGGAGTCATAAGAGTGAAGACCATCTAGTGGAGACTGCTGGAAGTTAGAGATTTTAGAATTGGGTTCAAGACCGTAAGGTATAATTCTTGTTCCTTCTCTTGTACGCATCTATAGAGTTAATGAGTAGTAGGTCCAGGCTACCAATTAAGTTTTTTGAAACTTAATCTTTCCGCTGCGCGTTTAAAAATTGTTTTTAAACCTATTTTTTCCTAGACAGGAATCCCAAGAGCCATTTAAAGATGTATGTCACCACCCTTACGCCTAAGGAAATGAACATTTGGCCTAATTATTTTCATGTTACTTGTCCGGAGGATCTCTACAATGGTTCCTAGCCTTAGAATCCTCTAAGACCCGTCTGTAGGAGGATATTGTGACCGAATTTGTGAAGCCGTATGCCTATAATACCGAGCTTGACATTACTATTCGAGACCTTGAGACTACTAGGCAAAATAACCAAGAGTCATTTGCCACATTCTTGACCTATTAGAGGAAGAAGTCTGCTGAGATGGTAAATAGGCCAACTGAGAAGGAGCAAGTCTATATGATAATCAAGAATTTGTAACCCACCTACAATGAGTGCATGTGCTTCATGCCAATGACTACCTTCGAACAACTATTTGATGTGGGGACCAAGATAGAGGATGACTTGAAGGATGGGAAGATCAAGAAATAGGAGAACAATCTAAGGAGAAAAACCACGAGAGAAAACTACTCAAAATAATCACACTACACCCGATGTCAATGTCGTGAGTGATAACCAGAATACCGGCCCATCCTACCCAAGAAATGACCTTTCCGAACTAAGAAAATTCACAGCCCTCAGCCTAACATTATCCTCCATACTGACTCGCCTCATCCAAAAAGGCTACCTGAAGCCCTTAAACCCAAGACCGACTCCAGATCCTCTCCCACCAAGACATGACCCTGCCAAATACTATACTTTTCATCAAGAACATGGCCATGATACCAACCATTGCACTCGTCTCTGCCATGAGGTCCAAGACCTCCTTGATAATGGGGTCATTACAACCCCACCTCTGCCAAATGTTACCCGTAACGTGTTACCTAATCACCATGCCATTCCCCCACCATAAAATATTAACTACCTTAGCCTTACCCCACTCTCCAATGACCCAACCATTTACATTACCGCCTTAACCGAACCCGAACTCATGGTTATCCTCCTGGAGGAATTCGAGATTTTCTTTTTAGATGAAGATGAGGAATTTTGGGTGGATGAAGACCCTGAGATTGACGACCTATTTTACCTAGAGGAGTTAGACCTTAGCCTTGGAAAGGTGAAATGGTGGGATGGACAGTCGTCTAATGATTCCATTTGGGATGGTATTGAAATTTACAAGGGTGATTCAGAATGCATATGGGGAGAAGGGGATGTTCAACACTTGACTAGGGCAAGCAGACATTTCAAGCCACCACAATTAGAGAAAGATCATCCGGGGAGAGAGGTGGACAAAGGAAAAGAAAAGGCAGTGAGTGTGCCACAAGAAGAAGATGAAGTGCTTAAGCAACTCAAGAAGACTCAGGCTAACATATCCATTTAGAGCTTGCTCATGGCTTCCACAAACTATAGGCCGGTAGTGATAGAAGCCTTGAACCGTCATGATGTGCCTATTGATACCACTCCCGAGCAATTGGTGGCCCTAATTAAGCATATGGTGGGGACCCCGATCATATCCTTCACTGATGAGGACCTTCCTCCCGGGGGACCTTGTCATAATAGGCTGCTTCATATCACTATCCAGACTTTGGGGATGAGAGTTCCGATAGTTTTGGTTGATAATGGTTCCATGCTTAATGTCTATCCATTACAAACCTTACAAGCTTTGGGTATTTTGATGAACAAGCTATAAACCTCAGGCCAGTCTATCTGTGCCTATGATAATACTCAAAAGAAGGTAGTTGGGGTATTGAATCTATAAGTTTTTATTGGACACGCAAGTGGGAATGCAAAGTTTCAAGTAATTGACATAGCTGCTTCTTTCAACCTACTATTAGGGAGGCCTTGGTTGCATGACATGTGGGCTGTACCCTCGAACCCTTTACCAAAAGATCAAGATGGTTATAGAGGATAGGATAGTGGTTTTATTTGGAGATTCTGGGATCCGTACTCCTCAAGATGGAGTTACGTTAGAGATACAGTTACCTGAGAAAGATCCTACTCTTGGTGGATTTGAACTCGATAAGATCAATGCTTTGGGGATGGAAGAGAAATTAGGGAAAGTTACACTGTACCTTGATGATTATGTAAATCCCATGATAGCTCTAATCATGAATAAGATGAAGTCCTTCCCAAGTATGGGTCTAGGTAGAAGGCAACAAGGGATAGTTAAATTTCTGAACATCACTGGGAAAAAGAACAAGAATGGTCTGGGGTATGTACCAAAGAAAGGGGAACAGGCAAGTCCAAGAGCGCTGGGTCTTTTAGGAAGTCTCTCAATGGATTTTTTATTACAGAAGGGGAGGATTTTTACTATTGCGACTTCCCAGAGCCTTGGTATGACTATGATATGAAGAAGAGGATCACCGGTATTGAGATTTTCTTTGATTATGAGTCATTAGGAGAGGGACAATAGTGCCAAGATAGGGAAGAGGGACAAGCTAGGAAGACTATTCAAGAAGACTGTGCTGAGAACATAGACCGAGGATCTATGAAACTACTATTAGGGGATGGACCTTGTGAAGAGGACTAAGAAGTGATGGCATTGCAAAGCGAGAAGGTGGACGTCTCCAAATTCATTGGGAAAGCCAAGGAGGAGCTCAATAATTGGAAGTATGAGGATACACCATACCCAAAAGGGGACTTTTCTAAGTTTTTTGAGTCTATAACCGGACCCATACCAGTTAGTGGACTGGAGGTTGTTTTTCATTCTGTTCATGAGTCATTTACTAGGGGTGAGAAGTCTGGTGAGTCTAGTGTCAAGTCTGCTATCAAGTCTGTTGAAAATTTTCCAGTTATTAATAAAATGAACTCCAATTTTGTTTATTCTAATGTGTCTAATTCTAAATGCATAGATCCTAATGAAAATGATGAAGATCCCAATGATTTAAAATGCTTAATTGAAAAGGATAAAATTGAACTAGCTCAAAAAGTGGTTGAACTAGCTCAAAAAGTGGTGGAAGATACTTGGTCAATTAATCTGGGTATTAAAGAGGATCCCCAAAAGGTCTAAATTGATTCAACACTTAATCAATGTGAAAGCAAAGAATTAACTGCTTTACTTAAAGAATTTAAAGACATTTTTGCTTGGTCCAACACAAAATCCCGCTTCTTCCTGAATCCAAACTCGTAAAACAAAAACTGAGGCAAATGAGACCTGAGCTGGCACTCAAAATTAAAGAAGAAGTGGAGAAATAGTTACAAGCAGGTTTCCTAATAGTAACTGAGTATCCAGAGTGGGTAGCCAATATGGTTCCTATGTTATTCCTAAAGATGACTTCCCACTCCCACACATAGATGTCCTAGTTGATAATACTACCAGGGATGTACTACTATCATTTATGGATGGATTTTTGGGGTACAATTAGATACTCATGGCACCGGAGGATAGAGAAAAGTCTACCTTTGTCACGTACGGGGGTACATTTTGCTATAGAGTGATACCATTTGGACTCAAGAATGCTGGGGCCACATATCAAAGAGCTGCAACCACGCTGTTGCATGATATGATTCACAAGGAGGTAGAAATATACATCAATGACATGATAGTAAAAGCAAAAGAGAGAGGGGATCACCTAGGAATCCTAAGGAAATTCTTTGAAAGATTGAAGGAGTTTAGGATGAGGTTGAATCCAAGAAATGTGTTGTAGATACCCCATTTTGTTGGCTATCAGATTTAGGAGACCGATAGCTTGGCGGTTCACAATGATAAAAAAAGGACTCAAAAGGACTCATAAAAGTAGCTCTATCTCTCAAAATGCTCAGAAAGTGGTACAAATGACCAAAATGCCCCTGAAAGCACAAACACTCCTAGATTTGGATTGAAAGTTCTAGAAACATGATACGTCATAAAAAGGTACTAAATATAAGTTTTGAAGCAAAATCAGATGAAATCGTCAGCTCCCAAAGACCCCCAGAAGTCCCGGAAAGTCCCCGTTGACGGGTTTGACCAAAGTTTGACCAAAGTTTAACCGAAATCATCCAAATTCTCCAGAAAGTTTTGAGATCATTCTAGATAATGTGAAAAGTACTAAAATGTGTTTTAAAAGAAAATCGGACCAAAACGTTAGCTCCTGGGAGCTCCTAGAGGTTCCCAGAACTTCATGGAGATCCTAGGTTTGACTGATTTGACCTAAAAGTTGGATTTAAAATGGAGAGCCGTGTCATTTTTCAAATATTTTTCATGGATACTAGAGGTCAATAGCTTTCCAACGGTATATCGCACATGATTTCTGGATTCAAAATGAATTTATTATAGACTTTCGAAGGTGAAAAAGACGATCAAATTGGATTTTATCGCAAATACCGCAAAACTTTTCAAAGTGACATGACTCCGAACTTCTTTTTTATGAAAAGTAGACTCCATTACCTTTTCAACGGTATATCAAAAGCTTAATTTGGAGTTTGTATGCATTTTCTGTGAATTTCGGACGAAATAGGGCCTTTTCGGGAATACCAGAACCTCTGGGGGCCTAAATGGCCCACTGCTGCTGCAGCACAGGTCCAATGTCGCCGCGGCACTCTCCCTCAGAATAGTTCATTTTTGTAATTTATTTTGGGGGTCCATTTTGATTAATTGAAAACCAAAATGACATAGTTTCTTGTTCACAGATGTTTGGGACCAATGAGAGTACTCTTTAAATCTCAAAATCACCCCAAATTAGCCTATATAAACCCCCCTTGACTTCTCATTTAGGGGGGTACAAAATACAAAGCTTAGAAAGTTGTAGAGAGAAAAGTGGTAGAGATAAGGTTATGATAGTGAAAGTGAGCTTCCACCTCTTGATTTCCAACAAGAAAGTGAGTTTACAACTTTGTTTTTACTTCATTACTCTTCTTTACTTCACATTCAATACACCCAACCACCATTTTAGTGAGTATTTATGAGATAGGAAGCTACTTTCATATCCAAAGTCACCATATATGAGTGAAACACCAAGCTACAAGTCCATAATCTCATTGAATATCATCTATTGATTACTTACTTGTTGTAGACACCCCGATTTTGACCAAACGTCGAATTAAGGAGAGTGTTACCTCCAAGTCCGATGATGACAACGTTCGAACAAACCTAGAACTTCCAAAGATGATTCAAGCTCTTCGAAAGACTCTCTAACCTAAACAAAAAGCAAAAAGGGAAAAGAAAAAGAAGATGGAGGTAGAACGGCACTCGAGCCCTCTAGCGGCAGTCACGGGCTGCCGTTGCGATAGTCTCTGGACTGTCGGATGGCATTCTGTGACTGCCGCGAATTTCATCAAATGCCGCAAAAAATGAATTTTTACTAAAAAACGGCAGTCCCTGGAGTTGTCTGCGACATTCAATGAATGCCGTTCCGGCATTCAGTGAAAGTCGCGCCGGCATTCAGTGAAAGTCGCGCCGACATTCACTAAATGCCGCAACGACATTTATTGAGTGCCGCTTCCATCTCCAGTGACTGCCATATTTTCGTAATAGATAGCTGTAAGACAGCACATTTTGTGCTATCAAAAGGACGCCTGAATTAGGGTTTTCAGTCCTGAAATGATTAAAATACCCCTCTAAAATTGTCTATAAATAGAGGATGAATATTCACTTGTAAGGGGTTGGATTTTCTTGGAATCTAGAGGTTATATGAGTGTCCCCCTTGCCTTAATTTTCACAATTATGAGTGAGTTTAGGGTAGTTTAAAGAAAGAGTTGTGTGAATTAGAGAGGAAGAGCTTGATTAGTCTTTGGAAGTTCTCCAAAATCACCAAGTTGAGGATACTTTGGAGGTAAAACTCTAGAATAATTAGTCTTTATTCAAATGTGATTATAACATGCATTGAATTCTTTAATTTCCTTTTTTTTACTTGTTGTGTTCATCCATTGAGTTCACAAGGCTTTCAATGCCTTACTTGAATCCCTTGGTTTGAAATCCCTTAATCTCTTTATAATCTTATGATTCATGAGGAGATTAAGGTTGATACTATAATATTTAACTAATGGACGCAAACTTACCTTCATGGTTTGAGGTTCATTATGACTAAGTTTCATGAAGTTCTTCCATACTTCTTTGAAATTTACTAATATGAATATCTTTAGTCTCCAATGACCATAAAATGGTAGGAGAGTTAAAGCTTTAGACAAGCCCAATTCCATGGCTTATTTGTCTAAGTTCATGAGAATGAAGTGAATTAACCCAATGTGCAGTGAGTTCACAATCCGTTTTTGATCATAGATTTTTAGTTGAACATTGAACCGTTGGAATGGAATGAAACCAACGGGAAAGTGTTTATAACTCAAAGTTCTACCACTGTAATTTTTGTTTTAAAGTAGTTTCATGTTTTGAGTGGTTTGATCAAGGATTTTGTGGAACAATCATAACCTGTCCAGAGTTTCAGAACAGTAACACCCTTTTGAAATAAGCCAATCAGAACTTTAATCAAGCACTTTTGACCCAAATTTTTTTTTTCTAAGTAGGTTAATGTGTTAGGAAGCTACCCTAAAAAGAACAAAGCATTTTTTATTTTTTTTTACTATTTTTAGAAAATCATGCAAGAACTCTAGACAGAGGGTTGTAGAATCCTAAGTGATGCCTGGTTTTTGTCCAATTCCCAGAGATCTAACCGTTGGAACTTTGATTTTATTTTTGGGTTAAAAACTAGACATACAGAGGCACCTTGTATCCAAAATTCATTAAGATCAAATCGTGGGAACCATGCTTTTATTTAGTTGAAGTTCTGATCTGCTCTCAGCAATTTCCAGAATTCTGTAACAATTTTGATCAATCTTATGAATAATGGCTTAGATGATATATTCATGAGTTAAGGTTCAAACCATGTTTCAATAATGATTAGTTAAGCTTGATTTTAAAGTTTAAGTGATCTAAATCAATAAGCACTTCATGATTTCTTCTTGTTCATGTACATATTCATCCATGTGGCTTGATGCTTGTAATTAGGACTTGTTTGCTTTAGATTTAATTGCATTTGATAGATTTAAGCTAGAAGTCTAGGATTGTTATTTAAGATCCAACTTTATATCTTGTATATTATGTGCACTAACCTCTATTTTGTAGCGCTATTGAGGTACAATTTCTCAACCCCTCTCTAGTTTATTGTAATTTTGATTTTAATTGATTTTTGACCTCATGCGCGACATATTAGAATTAGGATCTTGCTTTATGTGAATATATGTGATTAGAGACTCTTTTTTAGGATTTTATTTCATTTGTATGCATTACACGTTTATGTTGGGTTTGTGCCCTCAAACCATTACTTTATATAGGAGACATTGACATTTTAATATATGGATATCAGCTTTACATTTTGTTATGTATGTTTCTTTCATGAGACGATTGTTATCCTTAAGTATCATAGTAAGTAATTCGTGTATGTATGAGATACATACAAGTGAGATACGAATTGCTATTCTTTGTTACTTAGAACATGTCACAGTGGATGTTGAGACTAGGATATCTCATCAGGTTTACACTGTAGCATGATTAACTACCATTGGATGGAGTGATCAATCTCAAATCACTAGAGTGTAACTCTTAGTTAATATGCTAGTGCTTATAGTGCATTGACGGACCTGAGTTTCCTATTGACGCTCAAGGCTGTCAATCAGTCGATAGGAACTCATAACTTGTGTAAGGTACGTGTTCTCAATCTTGAGACGATTATGAACACAGACTGTGGATATGACTGCTTTGACTTACCAATCAGTGAGGTCTATAGAAGATCAACACCTGGGTATCTTGGGTATGTCATATTCATAGGGTTGTGAACATATATTGTCAAGACAGAATCTACCCTCTGTTTCAGAGTAAGCATTCCCTTGAGAATGTCACCAAGTCGATTACTGAGTACTGCAGTCTTGTTGATAAGAGTTATCAACATGTTTGGTAATCATGAGAGGTGAATGGGACTCAAGGATTATAAGAAGTAATCATGATTCAGGTTGACAGTAACTGTTTATCCGACTACCTGAATATGATTGCGAATGCTGACGGTAGAGGGACATTAGTACAACATACAAGTCTAGTTATCGCTTCGGATATGTTCTTTTGCGTTGGAGTTCAGTTATCGTTTTATAGTGGAGTAAACGTTAACTGATCAGTCGATTAATTTGCTGATCAAAGAGTTTGGTCATGGGAGTTAATCAACTGATCTGAGCCAACAATAAAGAGCCTAGGAGGTCCCACTCTTAGCTCCGCTAGGATGCTTGAGAAGGCAAATGAGGATGATGTCAAGACAGGTTCGATCGATCAAAGTTGTTTCGATCGATTGAAGTCTAGGCAGGTTCGATCGATTGAAGATGGTTCGATCGGTCGAATGTTCGATCGATCGAAACCACTTCGATCGCTCGAGAGCTAGGTCAGTTCTGGGAATCTATAAATAGGGCAGTTGCGTTCTTAAAAAGTGGTTCGTCATTTTTGAACGTCAAAAGCTGCAGAAACTGTTTTGGAGCCCCAAAACCTTCTGTATCCTCTCCATTAGGGTTCCCACCAACCCTAGCCCATCCTGCGAGCATCCATAGGAGTCATAAGATTGAAGACCATCTAGTGGAGGCTGCTGGAAGTCAGAGATTTCAGAATTGGGTTCAAGACAGTAAGGTATAATTCTTGTCCCCTCTTGTGCGCATCTATAGAGTTGATGGATAGTAGATCCGGGCATGCCAATTAAGTTTTATAACTTGATTTTTCTGCTGCGCGTTTAAACTTAGAACTTAAACCGGTTTTTCCAACAATTGGTATCAGAGCCACGCTCGTTTGGATCTATAGATGCGTTTTTGGAACACTATTTTGATTTGCATGTTGATTTTAGAACTGTTTTCGAAACTGCATCGTCACAGATCTGTTTCTGCAGTGTTATCGCAGCAGTATACAAATCTGTGATTGTATAGGATGCAAGGAGGATTCGATCGATCGAACATATTTCGATCGATCGAACATCTGTTCTCAAGCGATCGAACAGTCTTCGATCGATCGAAACCTTCTGGTATTCGATCGATCGAACTTCATTCGATCGATCGAGATAGATTCTTTGTCAGGTTCTCTGTTTCACAGTTTTAAAGTGTTTTGAAATTAAAAACTTTAATTTTAAAATATTCTGTAAAATTTTCAAATCATTTTGTGAAACAAAATGTTCAAGCGATTGAACAGTGTTCAATCGATCGAAGGTTCGAGCGATCGAACGGTCTTCGATCGATCGAACTGTGACAGAGAAGTAAGATGCTATTTTAAGTTCTAATTCAGTATGTAAATAGTTAATATACTGTGTGAATCAATTAAGTGTTTCAACAGTTACATATATTTGTTATGTATGTATGGATGCGTGTACGACTAACCCTTTTGCAGCTAGATTAGTCGCTATCTCCCATGGCACCAAATCATTTGAATATTTGTATTTAAATTGTTTGAGATTGGTGCATGTTGTTATTTAAGTTTGGTTTGGTTTTAAGGCATATGTAAAGGGCGCTGCGACTTCAATCCTACGAAAAGGAAAGTCGCACCGGTTTCCCTAGCCTTTTATTTTGTTGTTATTTCTATTTCTAGATAAATTGTAAACTTCGAAAGAAGCATAGGACAAATGTAATAGAATTAGAAAATCCATGAAGATGGAGCAAGGAGCCGTTATCCATGAAGATGGAGCTAGAGGCGATCAAACCAAAAGGAGGTTCTATAGAGATAGAGCCATGGGAGATAGAGGCATTGTTTGAATGCCTATATTTCATTTTAGTTTTTTGTTTTATGTGCTTGGTTTGTGATTGGCGTATAATACATTGTTGCATGCACGCAAAACAAGTTTTCTAAAATAAAATTCAAAAACCGTTTTCAACACATTAGTAAACATTAGATGTTTATGGGAAGTGTGTAGAAACAGATTTTCTCAAAAAGCAAAATCCTTTTTTAAAAAAAACTAAGGGATCCCACATGGGGCATTGTTCAGAAACTTAGAGATTAAAAGGGATCGGGAGTCATAACTTGTTTTTGCAAGAGTTGCATAGCGGACAAGTCTTGATTAATCGAAAAAATAGAAAATTGACCTCCACACGGAGGCTTTATTCTTTTGTTTCGATATTCCGGCGACTTTGTTTTAAAATAAGAGTTTTAAGGATTCTTTTATTTCAAACTGTCAAATCCTGATATCCATATTTATTTTGTTTGTTTGATTTTCAGTAATCATAATGTCTGGATCTGCATTTAGTCCACTTGCCACCATATTCACTCAAAACAAGTTAACTGGAAACAACTACACTGAATGGAAACGTAACCTTGACATCGTGTTAACTGCGGAGGATCACATATATGTCCTCACCACCCCATGCCCCGAAGAACCCGCGGCAAATGCTTCGGCAGCTGCCAGACGTGAGTTCGACAAATGGAAGAAGTCGAATGGAATGGCTCGTTGCTATATTCTGGCCTCAATGGCTGGTGTGTTGCAACACCAATTCCAATCGAATGATTCTGCCAGTGACATTATCACATCCCTGAAAAAGATGTTTGGGGAGCATGGCAGGCCTGCCAGGCAGGTAGCCATGCAAAAGATAATGAGTGTAAAGATGTCGGAAGGGACTCCAGTCAAGGAACATGTTTTAAAAATGATTGGTTATTTAAACGAGCTGGAGACCCTAGGTGCCAACATCGATGCACAGACCCAAGTTGATATGATCCTTAATTCGCTGTCGCCTTCATTCGCTCAATTTAAACTTAACTATAATATGAATCAAATGAATTTTTCAATGAGCGAATTGATGAGTTCTCTTTTGGCAGCGGAAGGGGTGATCAAACCTGGGGTCAACGTTTTGAACGTTGAGAAAAGCGCTTCCTCCTCCCGATCTGTGCCGAAAGGAAAGAAAGGAAAGAAGAAAGCTAGCACTGGTGGTTCAAGTGTTGGACCAGTCCCTAAGATTGCAAAATCTAAGGGAAAAGGTAAGGGCAAAGGGAAGGTGGGTGGCCAAGGCAAAGGAAAGTGTTTCCAATGCGGTGAGAAGGGCCATTGGAAGAGGAACTGTCCAGAATTCTTAGCTACAAGAGTTCAAGGTATGATTGAATCACATGTGATTGAAGTAAGTTTTATAACGGATACTTCAAACACTTGGTGCATTGATTCTGGTGCGACTAACCATATCTGTAATTCATTGCAGGGGTTCAGATCAACCAGGAGGTGCAGTGATGGGAAAATCGTACTTACTCTAGGTTCTAGCGCAACCGTTTTTGTGGTTGCTATAGGAGTCGTAGTTTTAGAATTTCTAGACAATAAAGTTTTGATTTTATCAGATGTACTTTACGTCCCTTTAATGAGACGTAATTTAATTTCAGTTTCTAATTTATCGAATAATGGTTATTCTTTTCATTTTGGAACTGAAGTTGTGATTAAAAGAAATAGTTCTTTTATATGTTCTGGTGTTAAATCAAATGGTTTGTATGTGATTACTCCCAATATTTCTAAAGATTCTTGCTTGGAACTTAATAACTCAATGGTAACTATACCATCTAAAAGAAAAGAACCTTCCACTAATCCAACAAGGCTTTGGCACATGAGGCTTGGCCATATCAATCTAAATAGGATTGGCAGACTAGTCAAAGAAGGGATCTTAGGCGATTTGGTTCTCGAACCAATGGAAGTCTGTGAGTCTTGTTTAGAGGGTAAGATGACCAAAAGGCCCTTTACCGCAAAGGGCAATAGGACCAATGCATTGTTGGAATTAGTTCATACTGATGTGTGTGGACCAATAAATATTAGAGCAAGGGGTGGTTATGAGTATTTCATAACATTTACCGATGACCACTCCAGGTATGGATATGTGTACCTAATGCAGCACAAGTCTGAAGCCTTTGAAAAGTTCAAAGAGTTTAGGGCTGAAGTGGAGAAGCAATTGGGCACACATATCAAGGCCATTCGATCTGATCGAGGTGGCGAGTACCTCTCTAATGAGTTTATTGATCACCTCGTACAGAATAGGATTCTGTCACAGTTAACTGCACCTGGTACGCCTCAGCAGAACGGTGTAGCGGAGAGAAGGAATCGGACTCTTTTAGACATGACTAGGTCGATGATGAGTTACTCGGAGTTGCCATTATTCCTTTGGGGTTATGCTTTAGAAACCGCTGTGTACATACTAAATCTAGTACCAAGCAAATCTGTTCCCAGGACACCACGAGAGATGTGGATTGGGCGCAAGCCTTCTTTGCAACATCTCCGGATATGGGGGTGTCTGGCACATGTGCTGAAAGGAAAGATGAGCAAGTTGGATTCTAGATCGGAAGTATGTTACTTCGTAGGGTATCCAAAGGGTACTTATGGATGGTATTTTTATGATCCAAGAGAGCAGAAAGTGTTTGTTAGTACGAATGCTGTTTTCTTGGAGGATGACTATATCATGAACCATAAACCTAAGGGAAGGATAGATCTTAGAGAGATAGAAGGAGAGCCCTCAGTCCAACCCGTAGTTGATAACGATATAAATCAAGAAAATACCACTTCTTCACCCATTTCCGCACCGGTACCTCGTCGTAGTGGGAGGACTATCAGCCAGCCTGATAGATACATGTTCTTAGGAGAAGTTTTTGAAGCTGTCTCCATATAATCTGAATCTGATCCTGCCACATACGAAGAGGCAATGACTGATGTTGATTCAGAACATTGGGCTAAAGCTATGAAGGCTGAATTAGAAACTATGGATTCTAATCAGGTCTGGGATCTTGTAGAACTTCCAGCCAATATTAAACCCATTGGTTGTAAGTGGGTCTACAAGAGGAAAAGAGCATCTGATGGAAAGGTTGAGACCTTTAAGGCTAGGCTTGTAGCGAAAGGTTATACTCAGAAGGAGGGCATTGACTATGAGGAAACCTTCTCGCCGGTAGCCATGCTCAAGTCCATCAGAATACTCTTATCCATTGCTGCATGCCTAGATTATAAAATCTGGCAGATGGACGCCAAGACTGCATTCTTGAATGGCAATCTTGAGGAGGACATCTATATGCAACAACCAGAAGGGTTCATAGCTGGTCGGAAAAGTAACTTGGTATGCAAGCTGCAAAAGTCCATTTATGGGCTTAAGCAGGCATCCAGGAGTTGGAACATCCAATTTGACCAAGTGGTCAAGTCGTTTGGTTTCATACAGAATCTGGATGAACCTTGTGTATACAAGAAGTGTGAAGGGAAAGTGATGGCCTTTCTTGTGCTTTACGTTGACGATATTCTACTCATTGGGAATGATGTAGCGGCATTGTCAACGGTCAAGGTTTGGCTAGCTAGTACTTTCGATATGAAGGATCTAGGAGAGGTGAGCTATATTCTTGGGATAAAGCTCTTTCGGGATCGCAAGCGAAAGATAATAGGATTGTCTCAAGCTGGTTATATCGATAAGGTGCTAACTAAGTTTTCAATGGATAATTCGAAGAAAGGTTTGTTACCTTTCAGGCATGGTTTAGCGTTCTCCAAGGACCAGTGTCCAAAGACACAGGAGGAGAGGAATCGCATGATAGGAGTTCCCTATGCTTCAGCAGTGGGAAGTCTTATGTATGCGATGTTATGCACTAGACCAGATATTTGTTTTGCCGTTGGCATGGTTAGCAGATATCAGTCGAATCCAGGTCCAGAGCACTGGACAGCCGTCAAGCACATTCTTAAGTACTTGAGAAGGACTAAAGATTACATGCTTATGTACGGTGGTAGTGAGTTAATTCCAGTAGGATACACTGACTCGGACTTTATGTCAGATAAAGATTCGAGGAAGTCGACGTCCGATCATCTCTTTACCTTGGGAGGTGGTGCTGTCAGTTGGAGGAGCATTAAGCAGAAATGCATTGCAGACTCAACTACAGAAGCTGAGTATGTGGTTGCTTGTGAAGCCGCAAAGGAAGCTGTTTGGCTCAAGAAGTTCCTTATGGAGCTCGAGGTGGTACCAGCGTCGCTGTCACCTATTACGCTTTATTGTGATAATAGTGGGGCAGTGGCTCAGTCCAAGGAGCCAAGAAACCACGGAAAGGGAAAGCACGTAGAGCGGAAATATCATCTTATCCGAGATATTGTTCAACGTGGAGATGTGACTGTCACCAAGATTGCCACCGCTGACAATCTTGCTGATCCGTTTACAAAGGCCTTGCCACAGAAGGTCTTTGATCGTCATCTAGATAGTCTAGGTCTCAGATGTAATCCTGTATGGTTGTGAGTGCAAGTGGGAGTTTGTTGGGTTTGTGCCCTCAAACCATTACTTTATATAGGAGACATTGACATTTTAATATATGGATATAAGCTTTACATTTTGTTATGTATGTTTCTTTCATGAGATGATTGTTATCCTTAAGTATCATAGTAAGTAATTCGTGTATGTATGAGATACATACAAGTGAGATACGAATTGCTATTCTTTGTTACTTAGAACATGTCACAGTGGATGTTGAGACTAGGATATCTCATCAGGTTTACACTGTAGCATGATTAACTACCATTGGATGGAGTGATCAATCTCAAATCACTAGAGTGTAACTCTTAGTTAATATGCTAGTGCTTATAGTGCATTGACGGACCTGAGTTTCCTATTGACGCTCAAGGCTGTCAATCAGTCGATAGGAACTCATAACTTGTGTAAGGTACGTGTTCTCAATCTTGAGACGATTATGAACACAGACTGTGGATATGACTGCTTTGACTTACCAATCAGTGAGGTCTATAGAAGATCAACACCTGGGTATCTTGGGTATGTCATATTCATAGGGTTGTGAACATATATTGTCAAGACAGAATCTACCCTCTGTTTCAGAGTAAGCATTCCCTTGAGAATGTCACCAAGTCGATTACTGAGTACTGCAGTCTTGTTGATAAGAGTTATCAAGATGTTTGGTAATCATGAGAGGTGAATGGGACTCAAGGATTATAAGAAGTAATCATGATTCAGGTTGACAGTAACTGTTTATCCGACTACCTGAATATGATTGCGAATGCTGACGGTAGAGGGACATTAGTACAACATATAAGTCTAGTTATCGCTTCGGATATGTTCTTTTGCGTTGGAGTTCAGTTATCGTTTTATAGTGGAGTAAACGTTAACTGATCAGTCGATTAATTTGTTGATCAAAGAGTTTGGTCATGGGAGTTAATCAACTGATCTGAGCCAACAATAAAGAGCCTAGGAGGTCCCACTCTTAGCTCCGCTAGGATGCTTGGGAAGGCAAATGAGGATGATGTCAAGACAGGTTCGATCGATCGAATTTGTCTCGATCGATTGAAGTCTAGGCAGGTTCGATCGATTGAAAATGGTTCGATCGATCTAATGGTCGATCGATCAAAGCCACTTCGATCGCTCGAGAGCTAGGTCAGTTTTGGGAATCTATAAATAGGGCAGCTGCGTTCTTAAAAAGTGGTTCGTCATTTTTGAACGTCAGAAGCTGCAGAAACTATTTTGGAGCCCCAAAACCTTCTGTATCCTCTCCATTAGGGTTCCCACCAACCCTAGCCCTTCCTGCGAGCATCCATAGGAGTCATAAGAGTGAAGACCATCTAGTGGAGGCTGCTGGAAGTCAGAGATTTCAGAATTGGGTTCAAGACAGTAAGGTATAATTCTTGTCCCCTCTTGTGCGCATCTATAGAGTTGATGGGTAGTAGATCCGGGCATGCCAATTAAGTTTTATAACTTGATTTTTCTGCTGCGCGTTTAAACTTAGAACTTAAACCGGTTTTTCCAACAGTTTAATATCGCGGCTGGATCCCGGGTAAGTTCTCTTGTTCCCTATTGCATATCATATTGCTTGCTACTTGAATTATGTAGTTTTTGAGTGATATTTTATCACTTGCAATCTTACACCCTTTAGACATACTTTGGTAATGTATATTTATACGTATGTATTAGTTGAGGGCACAGTTAAATTAATACTTCGATTAAAAGGATGTTAAGTAGAGGCCTATCGCGAGATAGGACGAGAAGGGGTGTTTTAGTCCGATGGGCTCCTTCCCTTCTCGTTCCATAATTCCCGGACCTAGTTTAATCTTTGGTTTCGCAAAAAGATCAGTTGATTTAAAATAGGTTTCTTAAATTTCCGTTTAAAAAAAAATTAAGTGGCGACTCATTTGTTTTGAACTTGAAGTTTAAAAGGATTTTAAAACAAAAGCTGTGGGTAAAGGAAAAAAAATTGCGATATCCACACTTGCTTGTTTACATATTATGCTCATCTCCTCTTAATCTCATTTCTTTTTGATTTTCTTATTTACTTACTAGTTCATCATCACCTAAATGATACGGGTAGCAATTTTTGACACGACAACCCATTTTACTGAGACAACCCGAACACAACACGACATGACACGATTAATTTAAAATACTTTGTATTATAGATGAATAGCACTCGAAATAAAAAATTAAACCCAAAGCACACAACCCGATTAATGACACAATTATGACACGAGAACCCGAATTGCCACCCCTACTAAATGATGACATGAAGTTTGAGGTGAGTGAATCCTTATGGATAGTAGTTCTTGACCTCAAAAACATGCTTTATAGATGATGATTATGACTTCAATACATTCCTATGTATTCTTGAAGTCACATTTAAATGAAAACAAATCTCTCCAATAATCTTGGAGGTTCTTGATATGAGTTTAATGTTGATATTCCAAGAGGTCATAATCTCCATTTGATGTTAAAAATATGCTTTCAAAACCCTCTATTTCAAAACCCCTCTAGAACCCCAATATTTGGATTCCAAAGAAATACACATTGTTTCCTAAAAAAATCTTCAAAACAATGAATAATCTGAG
The DNA here is from genome assembly GCA_033977485.1 of Hydrangea macrophylla. NCBI lineage: Eukaryota > Viridiplantae > Streptophyta > Magnoliopsida > Cornales > Hydrangeaceae > Hydrangea > Hydrangea macrophylla. The sequence goes on along the minus strand of CM066990.1, from coordinate 335,013 downwards.
TTCAAAGATTTCTCTAGAACTCAATACTCAAAGGGTGATTACAAGACCACTTGGAAAATCTTCCTAACTCATTAGAAAACACCCATGATTTTTGGTTTGATCTAAAAACACTTGGAAGGCGTCATTTTAGTCCAAACATTCCTTCCAGACATTCTGTTTTTACTATCACAACAGCTAGGTTTACTTTGAACTTGTTTAAGAAAACTTTAAAAAGAGTGTTTCCAACTTATTTTCCCTTCAACGTCAGTGTCTTAGGAAACCTTCTGTACAATACGGACCCCTAGATGTTTTGTTTCATTTTCTAAGATTTTTCAACATTTCAGTCGATAGTACAGACTCTGTTTCTGAGTAACCTGTATTGTTTATATGATTTATCTCAATCTGTAATAGTTATTGTAGATTGGATTTTTGATATGTGTTCTAGACACAATAAGGATGATCTCCATAAAAAAATCATGCTTTAAAAACATTTCTAATCCTACTTTTCTATTTTTACAAAATCAGTCCACTGTTCTGTTCACTATTCACAGCAAGCATACTTTTGCTTTCATTCTTTAATTTGATGCTTACATGCACTCCAAATTTGTTCATATCTTAGGAAGTAGTCGATACTACATTTGTATATATTCTATGATGATTTCCCTCATGCATTCATGCATACTCTAGACTTCTAAGTCACTTTAGAAAGTCCATGTACACAAACACACTACAACCTTTGCACATTCTAGGATCATACATTGCATCCATGCAAGATTTGGAGATTGTGTGACTCATAATCTAAGGAGATTATAAGCAATGAACTTGATCACATGTTCATGCTCCCCCTCGATCTAATCTTCCTTTCTCATCCGTCCCGGGGATTGAGAGATCTTCTTTTCTCAAAGATTAACATGCATTATACTAGCTTGCTAAGCATATTTTGTTTTCTTTGATTATTTGTTTCAAGAACAATTCATATCCCCCTTCTAGACTAGGAAAACTTGATTACTTGATATGTGATTAGGCGATTTTTCCTAGGTTTGTTTGTGTGATCTTTCACTTTTGCATTGTGTGATATTTGGTTTAGATCTTATGAATAATATCTTATTTTTTGATCTTCCATTTCAAAATTCTTATGTGATGTAATATACTATCATAGTATTAATTGTCGAACCAAACATAGTACAAGATGATTATTTGGATGCTAATTGAGACCCGTCGAAAGATGGGGCGAGTTGAGGGTGTTTTAGTCGTGGCAAAGGCTCCTTCCTTTCTCGTACCAAAAACCCCCGAGCCAAGTTCTTTGGTTATGAATGGCCGGTGCCCTTTATCCGTTTGGGTGAGTCAAATTGGGTTTCTTGGTTCCCTAATGACCAAGTGGCGACTCTGTATCTGTTTTCAACAGACCTTGTTTTCTTCAAAACAATTTCAAAACAAACTAAAAGTGGAAGGCCGATCCTGCGTGTCCACAATCTGGGGACTCTATTGGGGATTTTTATTTCAAAACAAAATAATACAGAGGTTTGACCCATAAGAAGCATCCTTAAAATCATCTTTTTACTGTGTCTGGTTCACCGCATTGTACTTTTGCATTTCCTCCTCTGACTGTGTCTGAAACGTGGTGCTGACATTGTTCAGGTCTTGCTGTGCTAGGGCACAAGTCACCATTGATACTGTACCTTCCAAGGTATATTAAAAAGAGTAAAAACCTCCGTACTGTCTCTCTGACGATATATTGGAACTCTCGTCAATGGACCTTCTTTGGCTAAACCCAGCCTTTGCATATAGATTCCTGTAGAACCTTTCATAGGACTGTTCATTTATCTTTTCAGATAGGACAATGTGATATAACTGTTGTATGCCCTGACGGGATTATCTGTGCGGAGTAGACGCTTATGTGGCACAGAACAGAACCTCTTTCTAATGATTCCCAAGGCCATCACGCACATGTGATTACATTGAGTTGACATGCCTAGGCACCATGGTAAGGATGTATGCTCTCTGTTCGCAAGGATATGCACCGCAAACTTGTCTGTTGGTCCAAAGTCATAGGGGTATGAAAACTTGCTAGACAGTCTGATCACTATCATCACCTGCTCCCATAAAAAAAACTTGTTAATCCCAGAAACTCTACCCGGATATCCCAGAAATACCCAGATATAACCAGTTTCTCCCAGAAACTCTGTCCGGATATCCCGGAAATACCCAGATATAACTACTTTCTCCCAGAAACTCCATTAAGATATCCCAGATATAACCAGTTTCTCCTAGTAACTCTATCCATATATTCTAGAATTATCCAGATACGCCCAGTTTCTCCCAGAAACTCTGTCTAACTCGTCCAGGTATAACCAGTTTCTCCTAGAAACTCTATCCATATATTCCAGAAATATCCAGATATGACCAGTTTCTCCCAGAAACTCTGTCCAACTCGTCCACATGTAATCAGTTTCTCACAGAAACTCTGCCCGTATATCCCAGAAATACCCAGATATAACCAGTTTCTCCCAGAAACTCTTGGCCAGATATAACCAGTTTCTCTCAAAAACTCCGTCCGAATATCCCAAAAATACCCAGTTTCTCCTATAAGCTCCATCCAAACTTCTCAAAATATCCTGCAAACCCTTATTATCCCTTGGTGATCATATTGGAAGGTAAGGTTAGCACACTCTGTATGTCTAAGACCTTGTTTATCTGTTACTTGCTAGAAATAGGAGCATCATGTCGATTAGGGCTTGCATCTGTATGCTTGTCTCATATGCACACACCTTTCCTATCAGTCTACACGCACCGTTTCAATCAGTCAGTACACAAGTCAGTCCACGTTTGTTAACATCACTGTCGTTGTCTGTCCAAAGCTGTCACTGTCAAAATCTGATATAGTCCTCTCAAAATCTGTAGGTCAGCAGTTGGGATCCTCATCTTGGGTCAGAAATTCAGATAATCGTTTGGTCAGAATCAGCTCGGAAAATTGTTTCAGCATGAACCAAGAAGAGCTGGAAAACAAGGTTACCGAGTTGGGAGCAACCATAAGCCAGCAGTCCGACAGCTTGGCCCAAGTTTTGAAGTTCATAGAAGAATTAAAACAGCAGCAACCACAGTACCCACCTGGGTTCCCAGCACCATCGGGATTTATGCCACCACCACCACCATCGGGGTTTGTACCATCGCTCATCATTGTACATGAGAATAATGGGGAAGAAGATTCGTTTCAAGGGATCCCACCGCCTGCATATGAGAAAAAGCTCTCAGAGAAAATGGATAAAGTCAAAAAGCTAGAAAGTGTATTGAGGAAAATCAAGGGGTTTGACAATCACATGTTGGACCTGGAAGGGCTTTTCGAGCCAGTTAAGCTGAAACTGCAAGAAAACTTCAAGATGCCTGCCATTGACCATTTTGATGGAACCAGGAATCCATAAAGCCATGTAAAGCTGTGAATGAGCATATTCTAGTCAATGGGATGCACTCATAAGCACATTACAATGCGGTTCCCACAAACTCTGGCAAAGTCTACATTATCGTGGTTCCTTACCTTCGAAGCCTCCAAAACTCGGGCATGGTAAGATATCGTTCGGGAATTTCTCGATCACTATTCTTATAATCAAGAGCTAAATGTCACAATTAAAGATTTAAAAACTACTTGGTAGAACAATAATGAGTCCTTAGCATGCATTGAATTCTTTAATTTCCTTTTTTTTACTTCTTGTGTTCATCCATTGAGTTCACAAGGCTTTCAATGCCTTACTTGAATCCCTTGGTTTGAAATCCCTTAATCTCTTTAAATCTTATGATTCATGAGGAGATTAAGGTTGATACTATAATATTTAACTTAATGGACCCAAACCTACCTTCATGGTTTGAGGTTCATTATGACTAAGTTTCATGAAGTTCTTCCATATTTCTTTGAAATTTACTAATATGAATATCTTTAGTCTCCAATGACCATAAAATGGTAGGAGAGTTAGCTTTAGACAAGCCCAATTCCATGGCTTATTTGTCTAAGTTGATGAGAATGAAGTGAATTAACCCAATGTGCAGTGAGTTCACAATCCGTTTTGATCATAGATTTTTAGTTGAACATCGAACCGTTGGAATGGAATGAAACCAATGGGAAAGTGTTTATAACTCAAAGTTCTACCACTGTAAATTTTGTTTTAAGGTAGTTTCATGTTTTGAGTTGTTTGATCAAGGGTTTTGTGGAACAATCATAACCTGTCCAGAGTTTCAGAACAGTAACACCCTTTTGAAATAAGCAAATCAGAACCTTAATCAAGCACTTTTGACTCAAAATAATTTTTTCTAAGTAGGTTAATGTGTTAGGAAGCTACCCTAAAAAGAAAAAAAACATTTTTGATTTTTTTTACTATTTTTAGAAAATCATGCAAGAACTCTGGACAGAGGGTTGTAGAATCCTGAGTGATGCCTGGTTTTTGTCCAATTCCTAGAGATCTAACCGTTGGAACTTTGATTTTCCTTTGGGGTTAAAAACTAGACACACAGAGGCATCTTGTGTTCAAAATTCATCGAGATCAAACCATGGGAACCATGCTATTTATTTCTTTGAAGTTCTGATCTGTTCTCAGCAATTTCCAGAATTCTGTAATAATTTTGATCAATCTTATGAATAATGGCTTAGATGATATATTCATGAGTTAAGGTTCAAACCATGTTTCAATAACGATTAGTTAAGCTTGAGTTTAAAGTGCAAGTGATCTAAATCAATAAGTACTTCATGATTTCTTCTTGTTCATGGACATATTCATCCATGTGGCTTGATGCTTGTAATTAGGACTTGTTTGCTTTAGATTTAATTACATTTGATAGATTTAAGCTAGAAGTCTAGGATTGTTATTTAAGATCCAACTTTATATCTTGTATATTATGTGCACTAACCTCTATTTTGTAGCACTACTGAGGTACGATTTCTCAACCCCTCTCTAGTTTATTGTATTCTTTGATTTTAATTGATTTTTGACCTCATGCGTGACACATTAGAATTAGGATCTTGCCTTATGTGAATACATGTGATTAGAGACTCTTTTTTAGGATTTTATTTCATTTATATGCATTGCACGTTTAATATCGCGGCTGGATCCCGGGTAAGTTCTCTTGTTCCCTATTGTATATCATATTGCTTGCTACTTGAATTATGTGGTTTTTGAATGATATTTTATCACTTGCAATCTTACACCATTTAGACATACTTTTGTAATGTATATTTATACGTATGTATTAGTTGAGGGCACAGTTAAATTAATACTTCGATTAAAAGGATGTTAAGTAGAGGCCTATCACTTTTAGTCCGATGGGCTCCTTCGCTTCTCATTCCATAATCCCCGGACCTAGTTTAATCTTTGGTTTCGCAAAAAGACCAGTTACTTTAAAATAGGTTTTTTAAATTTTCCTTTAAAAAAAAATTAAGTGGCGACTCATTTGTTTTGTACTTGATGTTTAAAAGAATTTTTAAAAAAAAGTTGTGGGTAAAGGAAAAAAAATTGCAATATCCACAATATGGCGACTCTGCTGGGGATCGAACCCAGAATCTCTGGTTTCGTAGACCAGGAATTTCTGATTTTGGGTTCACTCGAGGATTAGACTTGAAAACATCCTTTTAATTGAATTAATTAATTTTTGTATGCCTGTTGCATTTCACTTGCACGTCCAACCAGTTGATTGCACGGAACTATGACCTTGGAGGCTTGGGGCAACCCAGTTGGTCAAGTTATCATGGAACTGTGTGATCACCCTTGATCTCGTACTATGTGTTGGTATATGAAGTATCCTATCGGGTGTGTGTCAAGGGTCCCTTATTTGACCAAAACCCAGCTTTTGCATAGTAGCTTCCATAAAACCTTTCAAATCTTAGGAAATCAATTCTTGGTTAGGATTATGTGATAGAGAGTTTTGTATGATTACTTGAGATGACGACGATGCTTGTTTGATGTAGGATGTGTAATTTTCTTATTATCTTTTAGCAATTCCTTCTTATGTCCCATGACATTTGGGTACATGTTGAATCTTGATTGTAAGATTACATCTCTTATATCTTATTAGCTAAGCATCATTGACCTTGTACGCATCCGAATTCATGAAAAGTACGGTAATGATCCGATCATGTGATCCTTCTACCCAAAGAATTTTAAATACATCTTTGAAAGTAAACAGATTTTTACCATCTTTATTCAAAAGTTCTCAATCGTTCTTTAAAAAAAAAATTAATAATCTTTGAAGTTCACTTTTTGATTTCAAGTTAACCCTTGTTGAAGGAAGAACCCAAAGTTTTTTTTTGGGTGTTTGTTTTTGAAAAAGTTTCAACAACTAAAGAAATGCTTTTCAAATGAATTTCAAAAATTTTGAATACTCGACCTTCGAAAAGGGTAGTGAAGATCACAATGAGAGGTGAAATTGGCGCATTTGACATGAATGAGGATCTTATGTGCTTATGTGTTTATGTGTTAGGATTAGGATTTTCTTTTCTTTGACATATAGAATAGGCACACACACACATACATTGCATCCGTGTGACATATAAAAAAAGTTTTTTCCAAATGTCTTTGTGTGACAAAAGGAAGCAAATAAAAGTTTTAAAAAAAAAAATTTTAAAATTTGTTGTAGGGGCAAAAATAGCATCAAGTTCAAATCAAGCCTGGTTTAGGGATCCCACGACGAGGCTGGTAAGAAGAGAAGACACTGAAATGGCAGAAGAAAGGAACGAGGAAGTAGCTGGGTTGAGAACACTGGTAGAACAATAAGCAGAACAAATGAGGTGGCAAGCCGAAAACATGAACCGTATGATGGGAATGATAGAAGCACTGAATCGCCGACCGCCGCCTGTAGTTCCGCTAATTGTGGACCCACCTCTAGGGGGAGAAGGAGATTGGTTTGATGATCAGGAGGCACAGTGGACTGATGCGCTGCAGGCCAACAAGGAAAGGGAGAAAGCTGAGAAAGAGAGGCTACTGACTGAGAAGATCGAGAAGCTGGAAAGGGTGATGCGTAAGGCTCAAGGGGACGACACTTATCTAATGGAGTTGGAAGGACTGTACGATGGAGTCCATGAGACACTGCCAGCCGGCTTTAAGATGCCAGTTTTTGATAAGTTCAACGGAATGGGGAACCCTCGCAGTCATGTACGGATGTGTATCAGAGCTTTCCAACCGAGCAGATTAAGCACCACCATGATGGCCATCTTGTTCCAACAAACTTTAACCGGAGCTACCTTATCCTGGTACCTCACTCTCGAACCAAGCAAGACCTGGGTTTGGGAAGAGGTGATCAAAGCATTCGTGGTGCAATATGAGTACAATCAGGACTTGGACGTTTCTGTCAGAGATTTGGAGACTACCAGGCAAGGAAATAGAGAGTCTTTCACTGAATACTTGAGCCGTTGGAGGGGAAAGGTGGCTAAAATGGTACAGAGGCCATCCGAGAAAGACCAGATCCGATTGCTGATGAAAAACCTTCAACCTTTCTATCAAGAGAAAATGAGATTCCAGTGGATCAACACTTTTGCTGAGGTATTTGATGTAGGGACTCGGATCGAAGACGCAATCCAAGAAGGAGTAATAAAAAAGGAGGAACAGCCAAATCGGTATAGAAGGCCGAACTATGGGTCCAATGGAGGACAGTCGGGGGGTCATTCTGGCCCCACCGATATCAATGCACTGAACGGGCCGGAGAGGAAATTTGACATAACACCAAGGAAAGTGGGGGACAAAGCACTGAGAAATTCTCAGATCTAGGAGTATCACTGTCAATCGCCCTCGATAGGCTGTTAGCGAAAGGGCATATCCATCTGTTAGAACATCGACCTCTACCAACTCCACTTCTGCCAAGTTTTCAAGGGGATCTCTTTTGCAAATTTCACTAACAGAAGGGCTACTCAACGGATCGGTGCATGAGGTGAAGGCACAAAATCCAAGATCTAATCGATAACAAGGTGATATCAGAACTGCCCGTCATAGCTCCAAATGTCACAAGGAATCCGCTACCAAATCACCATGCTGTACCACCGTCGTAAGGCCTCTATTTCTTGGGGATAGAAGAAACTATCTTCGATCCGTCTAGGCTAATCACTAAGGTTGGGACACCAAGGAGGCCTTATTAGCTGATGGAGAATCCGACAATCTGTACCTTGGAGGATGTTTCGAAGGGATGTAAAGAGAAAAAGCAGAACAAATGGATTGGTGGGTTCAGGAAACGGGCAATATAGATCAGATAGAGGATGATTTGTGGTACAAGAGTGATGAAGAGGTTGGAATCGAAAATGAGAATTCGGGAAAGGTTTCGGAGGCCGACGATCTATGGATGAGGGAAGAAGTCAGTCATCTGACCCGATCAGGCAGACACTTCAAGCTGCACGAACTAGAGGAAGACCACCTGGGAGGGATCTAGACAAGGGAAAAGAAAAGATAGATGAAGAAGCAGTGGAAGACAGGGTCCTAAAGCAATTGAAGAAAACTCAGGCTAACATCACTGTTTGGGGCTTACTGATCGCTTCAATACGTCATAGGCAGGCAGTCTTGGATGCTTTGAATCAATCCGACGTTTCCATTGATGCAACACCAGAAGACCTCATGGGAACGATCAGTAGGATTCCGACTCTGGCCATTACCTTCTCATCAGACGACCTACCTTCGGGAGGGCCCGATCACAATAAGCCATTGTATGTCACTGTTGAATGCCTGGGGAATACTGTACCTGCTTGTCTTGTTGATAACGGATCTGCTCTAAACTTATGTCCGTTCTGAATAGCCAAGCGTATGGGTTTGGATGAAACAACGTTCGTGCCATCTGAGCAAAAGGTAAGGGCGTACGACAACACTCAGAGAACGATCATGGGAATAATTCTCCTCCATTTAGCTGTCGGGCCTGTAGAAAAAGAAGCCGAATTTCAAGTCATTGACATACCTGCTTCTTTCAATTTACTACTAGGAAAGGCCGTGGCTAGTTAGTTTGGGTGCGATACCATCTACGGTTCATTAGAAAGTCAAGTATGTTTGGAAGAGCAAGATCTGTGATATCCTCAGGGATATTTGGGTTCGTCCATCAGAAGCTTCATCAAGCGCGCCGATTTTGGAAGTGCAGTTCCAAGAAGAAGAGATAGGTCTGGGAGGGTTCGAATTCATTAATATGTTGGAAGGTGAGAAGCCAATAGAGTTCCTGCCACTTTACTTCGATCAGTATGCAAGCCCGTTGGTCGCAGGGATCATGAAGAAGATGGGTTTCTTTCCAAGCATGGGATTGGGAAAAAATCATCAGGGTCTGCTAGGATTTCTAAGCCTCGCCACTCAGACTCACAATCACAGTCTGGGGTATCAGCCGTCAAAGAATGAACGTAGAGAGAAGAAGAAAGCGACTGATGCACCGTTGGACCCTTATCTGAAAATGCTCAATGGATACTTTGTGAAGGAAGGTGAAGATTTCCCTTTTGTGGCTTCCCAGAACCATGGATGGATCAGAAAGATAAGTGTTTGAAGATGGGGTTTGAGATCTTTTTCCCCCATGAGTTCTCTGTGTATGAAGATCCATACTTGCAGATGCTTGTTAAGTCAGTTACTGCCAAAGATTGGATTGGTGCGCTAGATGGCTCGGTCATGAAGAACCTACTGGGCGAAGGAAGCAAAGGAATTATGGAAGCAGGTCATGAAAAGGCCAAAGAAGAATACGTTGAGGGTCTGGTTGAGGAGACAACTAAAAGTGAGCAAAATCAAGAGAAGACCGACAAAGGAGGACCTGGGAAAGAAGAGATGGAGGAAATTACCAAGATAGGGGATCTGGAAGAATGCTTCATCACCGATCAGGGAGGAGAAAGCAAGAAAGAATGGGTTTTCGAGTCTAGTGATAGGAATTCCCCACACCCAGAGTCTGTAATGGTCCAAATGAGGCGTCTTTCAATTTCCTTGTCTGTTGCAATCACTCCAAAGAAAATAATGAAAACATGACTAATTCTGCCTACTCGAATACGCTTAATGAATGTGATGAATGTGATGATCATGAAATACCTATTGAATTGCAAAAATTAAATGAAAAAGAAAAAGAATCTGCATGTAAAATCATCGAGGACACTCTAACAATTAATCTAGGAAATGAAAATAATCCTCAAAATGTCTTTATCGGCTCTACACTTAGCAAAGAAAAAAGCAAAGAATTAATCAAACTATTAAGTGAATTCAAAGATGTTTTTGCATGGTCTTATAATGATATGCCAGGCATTGATCCAGAAATAGTCCAACACCACATCCCCATCTTCCCCAATTCCAAGCCTATAATAAAAATTGAGGCAAATGAGATCTGAATGGGCACTCAAAGTCAAAGAGGAAGTTGAAAAGCAGTTAAGAGCTGGATTCTTAATGGTCACCGAGTATCCAGAATGGATCGCCAATATAGTACCTGTCCCAAAAAAGGACGATCGTGTTAGGGTCTGTGTCGATTTCTGGGATCTAAACAAAGCCAGCCCTAAAGACAATTTCCCTTTACCACATTTCGACGTCCTCGTTGATAACACTACCGGGCATATCTGTCCTTTATGGATGGGTTCTCAGGGTACAACCAGATTCTAATGGCACCCGAGGATAGGGAAAAAACCACTTTCTTCACACCATGGGGGACTTATTGCTATAGGGTGATGCCATTCAGACTTAAGAATATAGGGGCGACATATCAGCGGGCCGCTACTACGTTGTTGCATGACATGATCCATAAAGAGGTAGAGGTGTACGTGGATGATATGATTGTAAAATCTAAGGAGAGAGAAGGACATTTAGAGGCATTGAGGAAATTCTTCGGAAGGTTGAGGGAATAAAGAATGAGGCTAAACCCGCAGAAATGCACCTTCGGGGTCACCACCGAAAAGCTGTTAGGATTCCTCATCACTCAGAGAGGGATAGAGGTGGACCTGACCAAGATAAGGGCCATAGTCGAAATACAGCCGCCCATGAACGAAAAAGAGCTAAAGGGATTTCTGGGTAGAATACAGTTCATAAGCTGCTTCATCTTGAAACTCACCTTAATCTGCAACCCATTGTTCAGGTTACTCAGAAAAGGAGAAAAGTTTGAATGGGACACCCTGTGTCAACAAGCCTTTGATAAGATCAAGACCTACCTCCAAAACCCACCTGTCTTGTCACTACCCTCACCCGGGAGGCCTTTATTGCTGTACATTTCTGTGTCCGAGGATTTAATGGGATGTATGTTGGCCTAAGAAGGGGAAGAGGGGCGTGCAGAAAAAGCCATTTATTATTTGAGCAAGAGGATGACTGTATACGAACTAAAATACTCACCTTTAGAAAAAGCCTGTTGGGCCCTAGTCTGGTGTAACCGTCGTCTTAGGCACTACATGTTAGCCTTCCCCATTATCCTAATCTCCCGAATGGACCCACTCAAATACCTATTCGAAAAGCCTATCTTGATCAGTAGAATTTCCCGTTGGACCATGATGTTGGCCGAATTCGATATCGTATATGTCACTTCAAAATCTGTTAAAGGAAGAGCTGTTGTTGAATACCGAGCCGACCTTGCTATAGAATCTGAGGAAAAAGGAGAGTCCAAGTTTCTCGACGAAGGGGTAATGGAGTTGAAGGAGGATCTGTGGAAGATGTATTTCGATTGAGCCGCCAACCAACTAGGCTATAGGGTCGGAATCATCCTCGTGGCGCCTGATGGAACACCTACCCTGTTAGCTGTCAAGCTTAGGTACAATTCGACCAATAACACGGTGGAGTACGAAGCATGTATAGTCAGAATGGAAGTCGCACTAGCCTTGAAAGTTGAAAGGATTGATGTCTTCGGAGATTCCAATTTGATTATATCTCAATTGCGAGGTGATTGGGGGGTAAATCATGAGAAGTTGAGGCCTTACCATGATACCTAGGAAGCCTAAAAGTGCAGTTCAAAGAATATCATTCCACTACCTTCCCTGTGAAGAGAACTAGTTAGCCGATTCCCTAGCTACCTTGGCCTCAATGTTACAAATCCCTTCGGTGGTCACCATGGTATCGTTATCCATAGAAATAAGGAACCAGCTTTCATTCGAGATGATTGCAATGGTAGAGGAAGGAGGTGAGTTGCCTTGGTACACGGATGTTTGGAATTTCATTGAGAAAGGAGAATACCCTGAGGGAGCCTTAGAGAAGGACAGAAAGGCAATCTGAAGGTTCTCCGCCCAATTTGTGATCTATGCAGATAAGTTGTGGAAGAAATCGTATACCGGGTTCAATCTGGAGTGTCTATATGGTAGAGAGGCTAGGAGGATGATGGAAGAGATACACGAAGGAGTCTGTGGTCCCCACATATATGGACATATGCTGGCCAAGATGATAATTCGACAGGGGTATTACTGGACCACTTTGGACAAAGACTGCTGTGAGTACGTCAGAAGGTGCCATAAGTGTCAGATCCATGCAAATCTAATGCATACTCCACCTTCCCAGCTCTATAGTATGACCACGCTGTGGCCTTTTTCTGTTTGGGGCATTGATATTATCGTTGAGATAGTTCCAAAGGCATCCAATGGATATCGATACATAATCGTGGCAAAAGATTATTTCACCAAATGGGTAGAGGCAGCGTCATACGCCACTTTGAAGACCAAGGATGTGGTGAGCTTCATAGAAAAGAACATAATTTGCAGATATGGAGTCTCGAGTGAGTTCATTTCAGACCATGGTAGCCATTTCCAAGGGGAAGTTATCCCCCTCCTAGAAAAGTACAAGATCACCCGCCACCAGTCTTCCGCCTACAGGCCCCAAACGAACAGAGCAGTAGAAGCGGCAAATAAGAATGTTAAAGCAATCTTAGGGAAAATGACCGATACATACAAAGATTGGCATGAGAAGTTACCATTTGCATTATGGGGATACCACACCTCTGTGAGAACTTCCATGGGAGCTACACCGTACTCATTGGTTTATGGGATGGAAGCCATTCTCCCAATTGAAGTAGAAATACCTTCCTTGAGAATCTTGGTAGAGTGTGAAGTGATTGAGTTGGAATGGATGCGAGGGAGGTATGAAGAACTAATGTTGCTTGATGAGAAAAGGTTGGCTGCAATAAACCATACTCGGAGGTACCAAAAGAGGATAGCTCGTGCTTTCAATAAGAAGGTCCGCCCAAGGAAGCTTGCTGAGGGTGACCTGGTCCTCAAAGAACTGAAAGTGTCCGTTTATGACCCCAGAGGAAAATTCAAACCCAACTGAATCAGGTCGTACATCATTAAGACTCTCCTCTCTGGAGGAGCGGCCTATCTCATGGACCTAGACGGGGTTGAGTTCAAACAACCGATCAACCTAGAACGCCTCAAGAAATACTTTGCTTGAACCACTTCTTTCAAAACCTCCTACTTAGATGAACTACGCTTGACCTGATTCCTGCTAGGGGATACGTAGGCAACCTATTCGGTTCGGTCATTAATAATTACCTAAAAGGCGCTTTCCGTCGAGCCTTAAAAAGCCGAACTACTGCAGACCTGATACCCGTTCGGGGATAAGTAGGCGGGCTCCCCAACAGCCTTCGGTCCTCCAAAACCCAAAAAGAAGAACCCTATACTAAACTAGGGGCAAACTAGCATTTGCCCCGAACCACCTCGAAACCCCAAAACTAGGGGCAAACTTCGTTTGCTCTCCAAAAAGAACCCAGACATTTACCTTGAACACATCTCCGGATCTCCTGACTATCATAATGAGTAATATAAAGAAGAAAATGTGAATTCATGGCATTGAATGAGTAAAAGCATCAAGAAAGATACAAAGTAAGATAAAGAGCCAAGAAAAGACATTAAAAAAAAAGAAAGAGAAGAAAGAGGAAAAATTTTCATAAAGGATTAATCGGAGGAGTGAACACTTTGATTAAACATGTTGGAACTGTTCCTAAAAGCATGAAAGCACTTTTTGAAAAGGGAAATAAGAAAATCACATTCAAAAGCATAAAAAGATGGGCAGGACTTGTCTAAAATTTAAAAAATAAATCTCTATCCTGTTGTTTTATTTTCACCCACGAATGACTACAAAGTCCGTCCCTGAACCAAGGTCTGGATTTGAATAAGGTTTCTCAGTAGTAGGCACAGTTGAAGCAGGGATCCTCTGAAAAGGGGCTGACACTCTGTCATGCCAAGCTTCAATGAAAGCCTTCACAGTAGAAGGATGCATGACCGAACCTCTAGTAAAATTGACAGCAGGAGCCTCAGTAATATCCTACAAGAGTTCAAACTGACGGACCACTCGGCCAGGAATGTAGAAAGTAGTGGCATGCAAACCAGGCAACCAGATACCAGGCTTCCCGGGAAACCGCACTGCAACAGAGCGATAAGACCAATCTGGGCAAAACCAGCAAATATCACCAGGAGAGGGGTTTTTGAGCCAATTGAGCCATGCGTCATCCGAGCGGAACAAATGGTGAACCTTAATGCGATCGTAGGAAAGCGACCCACGAAGGTGTAAAGGATGCACAAAGAGATCCAAGCGCTCCATGAGCCAAAGTTGCAAGATGAAGGGGGCTCCCACAGATAACATGGCCCTGATGGCATGAGCCCGATCCAAATCTATCAAGGTTTCGTCGAGAACTAGCATGACAACACTCTTCATCTCTCGCAGACCATAGGCAATGGGTACGAGAATGTCGGAAGACGACTGGAAGAGGAAGTAAGAAAGCATGGTAATCGATAATGTACAACGCCGGATAATCTGATATCCATCATCATAAGGATCCCCTATGGGGGCATATACGGTAGAAAGTCGCTCGAAGTTAATCTGCCGGTCACATATGAAAGAGTTCGCAGCATTACGAGATGTGTGCAGTAGAATGTCCAAATCTTGAACATACCTTTCCTACACCGTGGGAACTATCAGATCCGCAAAAGGATCTGTGTGGAGGATAGCGCTGAACTCCTCAAATAAAGGGAAGACCTCATGGGAACCAAAGCGAAAGACATGAAAGGAGGGATCTCAACACTGAATCGCAGCTCGAAGCAAACCTTCATTCAAAATCATTCGGTGGAAAGAGAAGAGATCATTTCGTCTGAAATACTCAAAGTTGAGCTTGTCGATGCCAGAGAGGGTATCCATCCATGAGCAGAGTATTTGAGAACTGATGGGGGCCATTTTGGGAAGAAGTGGAGAGGAGAAAATGGTGTTTTGCGGAGTGTTGCGAGAAAAAAGTGGTATAAATAGGAGAATAAATCTGCTTACCTACCCGCGGCAGTCAATAAAGCGAATTGGCATTCCGTGAAGTGCCGCGCTGCAGTCCGTGAATGCCGTTGCGGCATTCACTGACTGCTATTGCGGCAGTCACTGAGTACCGCAGCGGCCTAACCGAGTGCCGTTTTGAGTTTTCTTTTTGCCAGGGTCTTTTTGTAACATCTTCAGCCCACCTGCAAACAAAAAAACTAAATAAAGAACAATAAAACGTGCGCATCATGTAGCATGTACAAGCAAAACCAGGCCATGGTCGCATACATTCATTCATTCATTTCAAAATAAATAAAGGAGATAGAAGCATTCAAATTTAAAATAAAAGGGGGCACCAAGCCATGGTCCCACATATGGCAAGAAAAGGACCAAGCTATGGTCACACATATGGTGAGCAGCAATGAAAAGCAAAAAATAATAATAATAATAATAATAAAGGTAATGCAAGTGCCTATCCTACCGGCTATCTAGAAGCCGTCATCAGAAATAAAAAAACAAAAATATAAAAAAAAATATATATATATATATAGTAATCCAAGGTATGTATGTCCTCCCCAAAACTCTCAAAAATAAAAAGAAAGTGATCAGCCCCGGCCCCGACCTCGAGTCTGGCGAGTGACGCGTCTGAGAGGCTCCTCCTCTGACTCCGTGCCACTCCTTCCATGACTGCCCCCTCCTCTGCCTCTGCCTCCGCCTCTGTCGCTGCTAGTGCCCACACCACCGCCTCCACCACGTCTAGCGCCGCTGCCTCTAGGGGCATCGCTGAGAGGGATGCCAAACTACTGAAGTCGCTGTTGGAGAACTCTCCCCTGCCGGGACAGAGCCCCAACCTGTTCCTCCTAAATAGAGGGAGCAAATCAAATTACCAGGTTGTAATAGAATTGATTGGAAAGCTAAAAGTAAAATAAAAGGAGCATTTGTTTTACCATAGCTCTCGTGTGAACCTCAGCAGTTGCCCGCGCCCCGTCAGCCTGAGTCAAAAGAAGAAAGGATAGAATATCAGAATAAAACAACATTTTCGAAACAAAAAAGCAAAATTTAGAAATTACCCTCCACTCTCTGCCATAAATCCACTCTCTCACATTGTGAGCATAGAGCAAGCCCTCCTCCGCATAGTCCTATGGGACGTGATCATACTGGAGCGGAATAGTAGGAGCACCTGCCTAATACCTGGGGACCATAGAAGTGGTCTGCTCTGTTGGGTTTATGCCCTCAAACCATTAGTTTATGTATGACATTATCATTTTAATATGTGGATATCAGTTTTACATTTCATTATGTATGTTTCTTTCATGAGATGATTTTCAATCCTTAAGTATCATAGTAGGTAATTCGTGTGTGTATGAGATACATACAAGTGAGATATGAATTACCATCCTTTGATACTTAAAGCATGTCATAGTGGATGATGAGACTGGATATCTCATCAGGTATACATTGTAGCATAATTAACTACCATTGGATGGAGTGACTAATCTCAATCACTAGAGTGTCACTCTTAGTTAATATGCTAGTGCTTATAGTGTATTGACGGACCTAAGCTTTCCTATTGACACTTAATGCTGTCAAACAGTCAATAGGAACTCATAACTTGTATAAGGTACGTGTTCTCAATCTTGCGACGATTATGAACACAGACTATGGATATGGTTGCTTTAACTTACCAATTAGTGAGGTCTACAGAAGATCAACACCTGGGTATCTTGGGTATGTCATGTTCATAGGGTTGTGAACATATATTGTCAAGACAGAATCTACCCTCTGTTTCAGAGTAAGCATTCCCTTGAGAATGTCACCAAGTCGATTACTGAGTACTGCAGTCTTGTTGATAAGAGTTATCAATATGTTTGGTAATCATGATAGGTGAATGGGACTCAAGGAATACAAGAAGTAATCATGATTCAGGTTGACAATAACAGTTATGCGACTACCTGAATATGATTACGAATGCTGAAGGTAGAGGGACATTAGTACAACATACAAGTCTAGTTATCGCTTCGGATATGTTCTTTTGCGTTGGAGTTCAGTTATCATTTTATAGTGGAGTAAACGTTAACTGACCAGCTAGTTAGTTTGCTGATCAAAGAGTTTGATCATGGAGATTAACAAACTGGTCTGAGCCAACAATAAAGAGCCTAGGAGGTCCCACTCTTAGCTCCGCTAGGAAGCTTGGAAGGACACATGAGAATCATGTCAAGGCAGGTTCGATCAATCGAAGGAGTTTTGATCGATTGAAGTCTAGGCAGGTTCGATCGCTTGAAGGTTGTTCGATCGATTGAGGGTTCGATCGATCGAATTCACTTTGTTCGCTCGAAGGTTAGGTCGGTTCTGGGAATCTATAAATAGGGCATCTGTGTACTGAATGTTTTTAATCTTCATTTTTATACGTAGAAGCTGCAGAAACTATTTAGCTTTTCCTAAACCTTCCCAATCCTCTCTATTAGGGTTCCCACCAACCCTAGTCCTTCCTACGAGCATCCATAGGAGTCATAAGAGTGAAGGCCATCTAGTGGAGGCCGCCGGAAGTTGAAGATTTCAGAATTGGGTTCAAGACACAAAGGTATAATACTTGTCCCCTCAGTGAAATTAGTTTGCATCTATAGAATTAACGGGTAGTAGATCCGGGCATGCCAATAAAGTTTCATAACTTGACTTTTCCGCTGCGCGTTTAAACTTTTAATCTAAACCATTTTTCCATCAATTGGTATCACAGCCTCGCTCGTTTGGATCTATAGATGCATTTTGGAACACTAGTTTTGATTTGCATGTAGATTTTAGGACTGTTTTCAAAACTGCATTGTCACAGATCTATTTCTGTAGCGTTATCGCAGCAGAATACAAATTTGTGATTGCAATGTTGGATTCGATCGATCGAAGTAGGTTCGATCGATCGAAGATGCTCTGTGCTCACGTGATCGAACGGGTTTTGATCGATCAAACATTGGATATATTCGATCGATCGAATGACATTTGATCGATCGAGACAGATTCTCTGTCAGGTTGTTCTTTTCACAATTTTAAATGTTTTAAAAATTATATGCTTTAATTTTAAATTATTCTGTAAATTTTTCCAAATCATTCTGTGAAATAGAAAGTTCAAGCAATTGAACAATGTTCAATCGATCGAAGGTTCGAGCGATCGGACGGTCTTCGATCGATTGAACTGTGACAGTGAAGTTAGATGCTGTTTTAAGTCCTAATTCAGTATATAAAGAGTTTATGTACTGTGTGAATCAATTAGCGGTTCCAATTGTTATGTATACGTGGATGCATGTACGACTAACCCTTTTGCAGCAATTTAGTCCGCTATCTCCCATGGCACCAAGATCTATTTAAATTTTGGTATTTGAATGTTTTGAGATTGGTGCATGTTTATTTTATTGGTTTGGTTTTAAGGCATATGTAAAGGGCGGTACGACTTCAATCCTGCGAATAGGAAAGTCGCACCGGTTTCCCTAGCCTTTTATATTATAATTTTATTATTTTTTTCTTTCTATTTCTAGATAAATTGTAAGCTTCGAAAGAAGCATAGGTTCAATGTAATAGAATTAGAAAATCCATGAAGATGGAGCAAGGAGCCGTTGTCCATGAAGATGGAGCTGGAGGCGATCAAACCAAGAAGAGGTGGTTCTATGGAGATAGAGCCATGGGAGATAGAGGCATTGTTTGAATGCCTATATTTCATTTTAGTTTTTTGTTTTATGTGCTTGTTTTGTGATTGGCATTTAATTATATTGTTACTACTCGCATGCACGTAAAACAAGTTTTCTAAAATAAAATTCAAAAACCATTTTTAACGCATTAGTAAACATTGGATGTTTATGGGTAATGTGTGGAAACACCTTTACAGAAGCAAAATCCTTTTCTCATTAAATCTAGTGGGAGAGGGTCTTATTTATAAACACCCACGATCTTCCATTAACGGTTCACTATAAGATGGGTAGTGCATTCTGTGTCACCTCGCCAGGGGTGATCATTCCATACGGAGGGTGCATTACTCATTGGTTACTAGATGTGAACTTCCTTTGATAGGATCAATCAAACGTGTTAGAGGGTGACCACCACACGGAGACGCTACTTGAGACGGTTGTGATTGGATCCTAGTTAATGGTACACACTAGCTAAGCTATGGATAAGGGATCCCACACAGGGCATTATTCAAAAACTTAGAGATCAAAAGGGATCGGGAGTCATAACTTATTTTGCAAGAGTTACATAGCGGACAAGTCATGATTAATTGAAAGATCGAATATTGACCACCACACGGAGGCTTTATTTTTTCGTTTTGATATTTTGGCAACTTTGTTTTAAAATAAGAGTTTTTACAGGATTCTTTTATTTTAAACTATCAAATTTTGATGTCCATATTTATTTTGTTTGTTTGATTTTCAGTAATCATAATGTCTGGATCTGCATTTAGTCCACTTGCCACCATACTCACTCAAAACAAGTTAACTGGAAATAACTACACTGAATGGAAACGAAACCTTGACATCGTATTAACTGCGGAGGATCACATATATGTCCTCACCACCCCATGCCCCGAAAAACCCGCGGCAAATGCTTCGACAGCTGCCAGACGCGAGTTCGATAAATAGAAGAAGTCGAATGGAATGGCTCGTTGCTACATTCTGGCCTCAATGGCTGGTGTGTTGCAACACCAATTCCAGTCGAACAATTCCGCCAGTGACATTATCGAATCCCTGAAGAAGATGTTTGGGGAGCATGGCAGGCCTGCTAGACAGGTAGCTATGCAGAAGATAATGAGTGCTAAGATGTCAGAAGGGACTCCAGTCAAAGAACATGTTTTAAAAATGAGTGGTTATTTGAATGAGCTGGAGACCCTAGGTGCCAACATCGATGCACAAACCCAAGTTGATATGATCCTCAACACGTTGTCACCATCATTCACTCAATTTAAACTAAACTATCATATGAATAAAATGGATTTTTCAATGAGCGAATTAATGAGTTCTTTACTGGCAGTGGAAGGGGTGATCAAACCTGGAGTCAACATTCTGAACATTGAGAAAAGCACTTCCTCTTCCTGATCTATGATGAAAGGAAAGAAAGGGAAGAAGAAAGCTGGCACTGGTGGTTCAAATGTTGGACCGGTTCCTAAGATTTCAAAATCTAAGGGAAAAGGTAAGGGCAAAGGGAAGGTGGGTGGCCAAGGCAAAGGAAAGTGTTTCCAATGCGGTGAGAAGGGCCACTGGAAGAGGAACTGTCCAGAATTCTTAGCTACAAGAGTTTAAGGTATGATTAAGTCACATGTGATTGAAGTAAGTTTTATTACGGATACTTCAAACACTTGGTGCATTGATTTTGGTGCGACTAACCATATCTGTAATTCGTTGCAGGGGTTCAGATCAACCAGGAAATACAGTGATGGAGAAATCGTGCTGACTCTGGGTTCTAGCGCAACCGTTTCTGCAGTTGCTATAGGTGTAGTAGTTTTAGAGTTTTTGGACAATAAGACAATAGTTTTATCAGATGTTCTTTACGTTCTTTTTGATGAGACGTAATTTGATTTTAGTTTCAAATTTATCAAATAATGGTTATTCTTTTCATTTTGGAACATAAGTTGTTATTAAAAGAAATAGTTCTTTTATATGTTCTGGTGTTAAAACTAATGGCTTGTATGTGATTACTCCCAATATCTCTAAAGACTCTTGTATGTAACTTAATAACTCAATGGTAATTGTACCATCTAAAAGAAAGGAACCTTCCACTAATCCAACAAGGCTTTGGCACATGAGGCTTGGCCATATTAATCTAAATAGGATTGGCAGACTAGTCAAAGAAGGGGTCTTAGGCGATTTGGTTCTCGAACCAATGGAAGTCTACGAGTCTTGTTTAGAGGGTAAGATGACCAAAAGGCCCTTTCCTGCAAAGGGCAATAGAGCCAATGCATTGTTGGAATTAGTTCATACTGATGTGTGTGGACCAATAAATATTAGAGCAAGGGGTGGTTATGAGTATTTCATAACATTTACTGATGACCACTTTAGGTATGGATATGTGTACGTAATACAGCATACATCTGAAGCCTTTGAAAAGTTCAAAGAGTTTAGGGCTGAAGTGGAGAAGCAATTGGGCACACATATCAAGGCCATTCGATCTGATCGAGGTGGCGAGTACCTCTCTAATGACTTTATTGATCACCTTGTACAGAATGGGATTCTATCACAGTTGACTGCACCTGGTACGCATCAGCAGAACGGTGTAGCGGAGAGAAGGAATCGGACTCTTTTAGACATGACTAGGTCATTAATGAGTTATTTTGAGTTGCCATTATTCCTTTGGGATTATGCTTTGGAAACCGCTGCATACATACTAATTCTAGTACCAAGAAAATCTATTCCCAGGATACCATGAGAGATGTGGATTGGGCGCAAGCCTTCTTTGCAACATCTCCAGATATAAGGGTGTCCGGCACATGTGCTGAAAGGAAAGATGTGCAAGTTGGATTCCAGATCAGAAGTATGTTACTTTGTAGGGTATCCAAAGGGTACTTATGGATGGTATTTTTATGATCTAAGAGAATAGAAAGTGTTTGTTAGTACAAATGCTGTTTTCTTGGAAGATGATTATATCATGAACCATAAACCTAAGGGAAGGATAGATCTTAGGGAGATAGAAGGATAGCCCTTAGTCCAACCCGCAGTTAATAATGATGTAAATCAAGAAAACACCACTTCTTCACCCATTTTTGTACCACTACCTCATCGTAGTGGGAGGATTCTCAGTCAGCCTGATAGATACATGTTCTTAGGAGAAGTTTTTGAAGCTGTCTCCATGGAATTTGAATCTGATCCTGCCACATACGAAGAGGCAATGGCTGATGTTGATTCAGTTCATTGGGTTAAAGCTATGAAGGCTGAATTGGAATCTATGGATTCTAATCAGGTCTGGGATCTTGTAGAACTTCCAGCCAATATTAAACCCATTGGCTGCAAGTGGGTCTACAAGAGGAAAAGAGGATCTGATGGTAAGGTTGAGACCTTTAAGGCTAGGCTTGTAGCAAAAGGTTATACTCAGAGGGAGGGCATTGTCTATGAGGAAACCTTCTCGCGGTAGCCATGCTCAAGTCCATCAGAATACTCTTTTCCATTGCTGCATGCCTAGATTATGAGATCTAACAAATAGACGTCAAGACTGCATTCTTGAATGGCAATCTTGAGGAGGACATCTATATGCAGCAACCAGAAGGGTTCATAGCTGGTCGGAAAGGTAACTTGGTATGCAAGTTGCAAAAGTCCATTTATGGGCTTAAGCAGGCATCCAGGAGTTGGAACATCCGATTTGACCAAGCAGTCAAGTCATTTGGTTTCATACAGAATCTGGATGAACCTTGTGTATACAAGAAGTGTGAAGGGAAAGTGGTGGCTTTTCTTGTGCTTTACGTTGATGACATTCTGCTCATTGGGAATGATGTAGCAGCATTGTCAATGGTCAAAGTTTGGCTAGCTAGTACATTCGATATGAAGGATCTAGGAGAGGCGAGCTATATTCTTGGGATAAAGCTCTTTCGGGATCGCAAGCGAAAGATAATGAGATTATCTCAAGCTGGTTATATCGATAAAGTGCTAACTAGGTTTTCAATGGATAATTCGAAGAAAGGTTTGTTACCTTTCAGGCATGGTTTAACGTTCTCGAAGGAACAGTGTCCTAAGACACAGGAGGAGATGAATTGCATGTCAGGAATTCCCTACGCCTTGGCGGTGGGAAGTCTCATGTATGCGATATGCACTAGACCAGATATTTGTTTTGCCGTTGGCATGGTTAGCAGGTATCAGTCGAATCCAGGTCCAGAGCACTGGACAACTGTTAAGCACATTCTTAAGTACTTAAGAAGGACTAAAGATTACATGCTTATGTACGGTGGTAGTGAGTTAATTCCAGTAGGATACACTGACTCAGACTTTATGTCAGATAAAGACTCGAGGAAGTTGACGTCCGGTCATCTCTTTACCTTGGGAGGTGGTGCTGTTAGTTGGAGGAGTTTTAAGCAGAAATGCATTGCAGACTCAACTATAGAAGCTGAGTATGTGGCTGCTTATGAAGCTGCAAAGGAAGCTGTTTGGCTTAAGAAGTTCCTTATAGAGCTCGAGGTGGTACCAGCGTCGCTGTCACCTATTACGCTTTATTGTGATAATAATGGGGCAGTGGCTCAGTCCAAGGAGCCAAGAAACCACGGAAAGGGAAAGCACGTAGAGCGGAAATATCATCTTATCCGAGATATTGTTCAACGTGGAGATGTGACTGTCACCAAGATTGCCACCGTCGATAATCTTGCTGATCCGTTTACAAATGCCTTGCCAAAGAAGGTCTTTGATCGTCATCGAGATAGTCTAGGTCTCAGATGTAATCCTGTATGGTTGTGAGTGTAAGTGGGAGTTTGTTGGGTTTATGCCCTCAAACCATTACTTTATGTATGCCATTAGCATTTTAATATGTGGATATCGGTTTTACATTTCATTATGTATGTTTCTTTCATGAGATGATTTTCAATCCTTAAGTATCATAGTGGTAATTCGTGTGTGTATGAGATACATACAAGTGAGATATGAATTACCATCCTTTCATACTTAAAGCATGTCACAGTGGATGATGAGACTGGATATCTCATCAGGTATACATTGTAGCATAATTAACTACCATTGGATGGAGTGACTAATCTCAATCACTAGAGTGTCACTCTTAGTTAATATCCTAGTGCTTATAGTGTATTGACGGACCTGAGCTTTCCGATTGACACTTAATGCTGTCAAACAGTCAATAGGAACTCATAACTTGTATAAGGTACGTGTTCTCAATCTTGCGACGATTATGAACACAGATTGTGGATATGGCTGCTTTGACTTACCAATCAGTGAGGTCTACAGAAGATCAACACCTGGGTATCTTGGGTATGTTATGTTCATAGGGTTGTGAACATATATTGCCAAGACAGAATCTACCCTCTGTTTCAGAGTAAGCATTCCCTTGAGAATGTCACCAAGTCAATTATTGAGTACTGCAGTCTTGTTGATAAGAGTTATCAACATGTTTGGTAATCATGATAGGTGAATGGGACTCAAGGAATACAAGAAGTAATCATGATTCAGGTTGATAGTAATAGTTATCTGACTACCTGAATATGATTACGAATGCTGAAGGTAGAGGGACATTAGTACAACATACAAGTCTAGTTATCGCTTCGGATATGTTCTTTTGCGTTGGAGTTCAGTTATCATGTTATAGTGGAGTAAACGTTAACTGACCAGTTAGTTAGTTTACTGATCAAAGAGTTTGGCCACGGTGATTAACAAACTGGTCTGAGCCAACAATAAAGAGCCTAGGAGGTCCCACTCTTAGCTCCGCTAGGAAGCTTGGAAGGACACATGAGGATCATGTCAAGGCAGGTTCGATCGATCGAAGGAGTTTCGATCGATTGAAGTCTAGGCAGGTTCGATCGCTCGAAGGTTATTCGATCGATCGAAGGTTCGATTGATCGAATACAATCCGATCGCTCGTAGGTTAGGTCGGTTATGGGAATCTATAAATAGGGCAGCTGCGTATTGAATGTTTTTAATTGTCGTTTTTACACGTAGAAGCTGCAGAAACTGTTTAGGTTTTCCTAGACCTTCCCAATCCTCTCCATTAGGGTTCCCACCAATCCTAGTCCTTACTGCGAGCATCCATAGGAGTCATAAGAGTGAAGGCCATCTAGTGGAGGCTGCTGGAAGTTGAAG
Organism: Hydrangea macrophylla; assembly: GCA_033977485.1. NCBI lineage: Eukaryota > Viridiplantae > Streptophyta > Magnoliopsida > Cornales > Hydrangeaceae > Hydrangea > Hydrangea macrophylla. The sequence continues at coordinate 310,115 of CM066990.1, read as the reverse complement.
ATTTCAGAATTGGGTTAAAGACATAAAGGTATAATACCTGTCCCCTCAGTGAAGTTAGTTTGCATCTATAGAATTGACGGGTAGTAGATCTGGGCATGCCAATAAAGCTTCATAACTTGACTTTTCCGCTGCGCATTTAAACTTTTAATTTAAATCGTTTTTTCCATCATACTTACCGTAAGAGACCGTCCTAAGGCTCCAATCCCAAGGCAGTAAAGTCGAAGCCCGAGCTGTAGCAGGAATGGGTTGCAAAGAAGAATGAATCCAATGAAGAGATAAACACGCATGTTTTAAAAATTAAGATAAAGTTTGAGGAGACTGAGAGAAGCTCACCCAGGTCACCTCCATCAGGGGAAAATTCCCCATCAGCTTTGCAGCACGGAAAGCTGCGTATCCCACTAGAGGCTCCACGAAGCCCTGAAGAAACAAACTGGCTAGGGCAACCGTGAGCGCAGAGCCCTGGAGGGTATCCGCAGCTCTCATGGACTCCGGCGGAGGGTATGGCACGAAGAAGGACTCAGCCGCCAACGACTGTCTGGTCACCCTCTCTCCCAGGTACCATGCTCGAACCACTGGTCTGTCCAATAAGATCCTCTGCGAGTATACCCAACTGACTCCTGTATCCCCTGGGAGACCTCAGGAAGCACGTCAATCCAGGGTTGCCACCGGACGTGCTGCTCTCATAGGTTCGTCAGGAAGTTCCTGAACGAAATGAAATCATGAGCCCCGATCTTCCGCCCGACCCGATCCTTCACCCAGTTCAGGCCCTGGGGCATGATGAGGGCGTCTGTCGGCCGCGTATCCGGCGACATCATATGCAAGTACTCATGGGACCAAATCTGCAAGAAAGAGAGAGGAGCATAAGTTTTGAGGAGCATGAATAAAGAAATTTGAAATAAGAATGCAAAGTTTAATTCATGGTCAGGAAATTAATAAAAGAAGAGAAGTATACCTCCCAAGCCCTCCAGAAGCCGCCAGTAGAGGCTGGGCGATCCCGGGATATCTCTCCTATGTGCTGATACAGGATGGCTAGTCCTGCCCCAGCCCAGTCGTACTGGTATATCTGATCCATACACTCTAAGAACCCCAGCAGCGTCACGGAGATCCGATCTCCCTTGGTGCTCAACAGAGAGCACCCCAGCATATACATAATGAAGCCTCGAGCCATCTGCTCATTAGTGAAGCCCTGTTGGCCTCTGACGGTGTCTATGAACCACTTGGCCGTGACCAAGGGCTCCTCTGGGACGACTCCTAGCAGCGGCTCAACCCGGTCCCACTCCTTCACCGCGTCCAGGTAGCATAGGAGCTCTCCGCCAAATGGGATCCCCGTAATCATGCTGAAGTCGAGGGGAGTCATCATTATCTCACCAAAAGTAAAGTGGAAGGTGTTGGTGGTATCCCACCACTGCTCTGCCAATTCGTGAATCTGCTTTAAGTCATTGGAGCTCTTCGTCGAAAGTTTGACGAAGTCCCCAAAACTGGAAGCCCTAATAAATCCCTACACAGCCTCGCTCAACTCCCTATACCAAGTAAACCCGTGAGCCAAGTTTCCGTGCCCCTTCAGCACGACCTTCGGCAACTACAAAAGTTGAAAGATTTAAGATTAGTAAATGAACCAAGAAAGAAAAAGCAGAAAAGAATAATAATAATGAAAAACAATGGCAAAAATGAATAAAAAAAGAGAGAGAGAAAGGGAGAATCTGGAAAACTCATGAGAATTCCACAAGTATGGCACTCATATAAAGATTGGTGGTCGTTTACGGAATAATAAAAAGGGAAACGAGTGATGAGGGCATTCAAATGCTAGAGAGATTCCAAAAAGAAAAGAAAAGGGAGAGAAAAGAGTATTCACATTTTTGAAAAATAATAATAAAAAGTGAAGGGTCAAAAGGGATTTTGGTTCAAAAGTATTCGAATCAAATTTGAATGAATAAAAAAGGGGGAGTTTGGAACGCTCGAAAAAGTTCATAAGCATAGTGGTTGTATTCACGAGGAAATATGAAAAACTTCAGTTAAAATGGTTTGCGTTCATGAGTTTTGAAAAGATATATAAAAATAATAAAAAAAAGGGTCAAGGGACGATCTAATTAAACAAATGGATAAGCACAGATGCGATTGAAACACCCGAAAACTCTACAAGCATAAGGAGGCACAAAAAATTTGTTTTGATGGTGCATAGCATTCATAGAGTTCAAAAAAGGAGAGAAGAAACAAATTAAAAGAGAGAAAAGAAAAAGGACATTTACCTCGCGCTTGAACGCGCGGGAGGATAGATGCTCGTCTAGGTCCCGAAGCAGGTAGCCCGGTACTTAGCCCTCTTCCGACTGCCAGAGTCGCTCGCCATGATCTGTCAAATAAAAGGGAATTCGCGTGTTAGATTCGTGAAAAATTCAGATAAACAACAAAATAATGAGAAAAATTTGAGTTTTGATCGAGTAGAACTAACCTGATAAGTCCTAGCTAGATCAATACAAGCAAAAGAGGAAGAGAAAAAATTTCTCCAGAGAGATTTCGGGTTAGAGAGAGATGAGAGAATGAAATGAAATGAAATGAAACTCTCGGTATAAGCTTCTGCTGCTCAAACGCGACACTCGGTATTCGTGCGCGACAGTTAGCAAACTACTGTGCGGCACTCCGTGAGTGCCGCACGGCAGTCACGGACTGCCGCAAAAATCCGCGTGTGCCACGATTAAGGCAGTTCAAAGACCCTTCACTTCCCCCCAAAAATTCAAATTAGGTCCTGAAAATTGAATTTAGACCCCCAAATTTTACCCTCGTTGTGCTTTTAACCCCCGGGGTTGGTTTTCAGGATCAAATTGGTCCTCAATTTTGTGAAAGTTAAAATAAATTTGAGTACGTGGACTCCAAATTTTGAAGAGTGGAATAAATTTGGCTCCGTGGGGCTCCGAATTTTGCAATTTGAAATAAAATTGAGTCAGTTGACTCCAAAATTTTGAAAATTGAAATGATTTTGAGTCTGTGGGCTCCAAAATTTTGAAAATTAAAATGATTCTGAGTATGTGGGCTCCAAAATTTTGAAAATTGAAATGATTCTAAGTCCGTGGGCTCGAAAATTTTGAAAATTGAAATGATTCTGAGTCAGTGGGTAGAATTACGCAACAACTTTGTGTTAACCCTCATTCTGAGAATATAACAGTTTTATGCTCTCGATCCTCGTAACAGATTTACGTCGATCCTCTGGTTGAGAGTATAACGGATTTGCATTCTCGGTTCTCGTAATAGATTTGTGTTAACCTTCGTTCTGAGAATATAACAGTTTTAGATCCTCGATCCTCGTAATAGATTTACGTCGATCCTCTAGTTGAGAGTGTAACGGATTTGTATTCTTGCAACAGATTTGCGTTAACCTTCGTTCCGAGAATATAATAGATTTATATCCTTGATCCTCGTAATAAATTTATGTCGATCCTTTGGTTGGCAGTGTAACGGATTTGCATTCTCGATTCTCGCAACAGATTTACGTTAACCTTTGTTCCGAGAATATAACAGATTTATGTTCTCAATCCTCGTAACAGATTTATGTCGATCCTTAGGTTGAGAGTGTAACGAATTTGCATTCTCGGTTCTCGCAACAGATTTGCATTAACCTTCAATTTTCAAAATTAGGAATGCATTCCCTCGACCCGTGCAATGAATCTTTGCATCGGTCAAGATTTGGTAATCTTCTTTGGCTAACACATCGCGAAATGTTCGTCACATTTAGGGAAGATATGATATAGAGAAAGCACGATGGTTGCTTGGTCGAGTTTATTTAAAGAATGCCATTGCATGAGCACGTGCATTACAACAGGATAGATGCATCCATCCATATGACTACTTGCGCTTATATGTGTTTGCCCCGTTCCTAAACTACGCTTTGGTCTGAATCCTGATGGGATACGTAGGCAGCTCATCATGGAGCACGACCAATTAGAATTTTGCTGCGTGCTTGCTTCCTTTTGCAACGCATTTTGTTTTTTTTCCTAAATCCGACAGTCTAGTCAAAGGCTTGTCTTCACATAGGCTTTGACGTTCGATTGTGGTTCGCGTTGCTCCATGAGCTCCGTCGAAGAGGGGAAAACTGTAGGCACCCCAATTTTGACCAAACGTCGAATTAAGGAGAGTGTTACCTTCATGTCCGATGATGACAACGTTCGAACAAACCTAGAACTTCCAAAGATGATTCAAGCTCTTTGAAAGAATCTCTAACCTAAACAAAAAGCAAAAAGGGAAAAGAAAAGGAAGATGGAGGCAAAACGGCACTCGAGTCCTCTTGCGGCAGTCACGGGCTGCCGTTGCGGTAGTCTCTGGACTGCCGCGAATTTCATCAAATGCCGCAAAAAATGAATTTTTACTAAAAAACGGCAGTCCCTAGAGTTGTCTGCGGCATTCAGTGAAAGCCGCGCCGGCATTCACTGAATGCCGCAATGGCATTTACTCAGTGTCGCTTCCATCTCCAGTGACTGCCGCATTTTTGTAATAGACAGCTATAAGAAAACACGTTTTGTACTATTAAAGGGACGCCTGAATTAGGGTTTTCAGTCCTGAAATGACTGAAATACACCTCTAAAATTGTCTATAAATAGAGGATGAATATTCATTGTAAGGGGTTAGATTTTCTTTGAATCTAGAGGTTATATAAGTGTCCCCCTTGCCTTAATTTTCATAATTAGGAGTGAGTTTGGGGTAGTTTAAAGAAAGAGTTGTGTGAATTAGAGAGGAAGAGCTTGATTAGTCTTTGAAAGTTCTCCAAAATCACCAAGTTGAGGATACTTTGGAGGTAAAACTCTAGAATAATTAGTCTTTGTTCAAATGTGATTATAGCATGCATTGAATTCTTTAATTTCCTTTTTTTTACTTGTTGTGTTCATCCATTGAGTTCACAAGGCTTTCAATGCCTTACTTGAATCCCTTGGTTTGAAATCCCTTAATCTCTTTAAATCTTATGATTCATGAGGAGATTAAGGTTGATACTATAATATTTAACTTAATGGACCCAAACCTACCTTCATGGTTTGAGGTTCATTATGACTAAGTTTCATGACGTTCTTCCATATTTCTTTGAAATTTACTAATATGAATATCTTTAGTCTCCAATAACCATAAAATGGTAGGAGAGTTAGCTTTAGACAAGCCCAATTCCATGGCTTATTTGTCTAAGTTGATGAGAATGAAGTGAATTAACCCAATGTGCAGTGAGTTAACAATCCGTTTTTGATCATAGATTTTTAGTTGAACATCGAACCGTTGGAATGGAATGAAACCAACGGGAAAGTGTTTATAACTCAAAGTTCTACCACTGTAAATTTTGTTTTAGGATAGTTTCATGTTTTGAGTTGTTTGATCAAGGGTTTTGTGGAACAATCATAACCTGTCCAGAGTTTCAGAACAGTAACACCCTTTTGAAATAAGCAAATCAGAACCTTAATCAAGCACTTTTGACTCAAAATAATTTTTTCTAAGTAGGTTAATGTGTTAGGAAGCTACCCTAAAAAGAAAAAAAGCATTTTTGATTTTTTTACTATTTTTAGAAAATCATGCAAGAACTCTAGACTGAGGGTTGTAGAATCCTGAGTGATGCCTGGTTTTTGTCCAATTCCTAGAGATCTAACCGTTGGAACTTTTATTTTCTTTTTGGGTTAAAAACTAGACACACAAAGGCATCTTGTGTCCAAAATTCATCGAGATCAAACCATGGGAACCATGCTATTTATTTCTTTGAAGTTCTGATCTGCTCTCAGCAATTTCCAGAATTCTGTAAAATTTTTGATCAATCTTATGAATAATGGCTTAGATGATATATTCATGAGTTAAGGTTCAAACCATGTTTCAATAACGATTAGTTAACCTTGAGTTTAAAGTTGAAGTGATCTAAATCAATAAGTACTTCATGATTTCTTCTTATTCATGTACATATTCATCCATGTGGCTTGATGCTTGTAATTAGGACTTGTTTGCTTTAGATTTAATTACATTTGATAGATTTAAGCTAGAAGTCTAGGATTGTTATTTAAGATCCAACTTTATATCTTGTATATTATGTGCACTAACCTCTATTTTGTAGCGCTATTGAGGTACGATTTCTCAACCCCTCTCTAGTTTATTGTATTCTTTGATTTTAATTGATTTTTGACCTCATGCGTGACACATTAGAATTAGGATCTTGCCTTATGTGAATACATGTGATTAGAGACTCTTTTTTAGGATTTTATTTCATTTGTATGCATTGCACGTTTAATATCGCGACTGGATCCCGGGTAAGTTCTCTTGTTCCCTATTGCATATCATATTGCTTGCTACTTAAATTATGTGGTCTTTGAATGATATTTTATCACTTGCAATCTTACACCCTTTAGACATGCTTTTGTAATGTATATTTATACATATGTATTAGTTAAGGGCACAGTTAAATTAATACTTCAATTAAAAGGATGTTAAGTAGAGGCCTATCGCGAGATAGGACGAGAAGGGGTGTATTAGTCCGATGGGCTCCTTCCCTTCTCGTTCCATAATCCCCGGACCTAATTTAATCGTTGGTTTAGCAAAAAGATCAGTTGCTTTAAAATAGATTTCTTAAATTTCCCTTTAACAAAAAATTAAGTGGTGACTCATTTGTTTTGAATTTAAAGTTTAAAAGGATTTTAAAACAAAAGCTGTGGGTAAAGGAAAAAAAATTGCGATATCCACACTTGCTTGTTTACATATTATGCTCATCTCCTCTTAATCTCATTTCTTTTTTATTTTCTTATTTACTTACTAGTTCATCATCACCTAAATGATAGGGGTGGCAATTTTTGACACGACAACCCGTTTTACTGAGACAACCCGAACACAACACGACATGACACAATTAATTTAAAATACTTTGTATTATAGATGAATAGCACTCGAAATAAAAAATTAAACCCAAAGCACACAACCCGATTAATGACACGATTATGACACGAGAACCCGAATTGCCACCCCTACTAAATGATGACATGAAGTTTGAGGTGAGTGAATCCTTATGGATAGTAGTTCTTGACCTCAATAACATGTTTTATAGATGATGATTATGACTTCAATACATTCCTATGTATTCATGAAGTCACATTTAAATGAAAACAAATCTCTCCAACATTCTTGGAGGTTCTTGATATGAGTTTAATGTTGATATTCCAAGAGGTCATAATCTCCATTTGATGTTAAAAATATGCTTTCAAAACCCTCTATTTCAAAACCCCTCTAAAACCCCAATATTTGGATTCCAAAGAAATATACATTGTTTCCTAAAAAATCCTTCAAAACAATGAATAATCCGAGTTCAAAGATTTCTCTAGAACTCAATACTCAAAGGGTTATTACAAGAACACTTGGAAAATCTTCCTAACTCATTAGAAAATACCCAAGATTTTTGGTTTGATCTAAAAACACTTGGAAGGCGTCATTTTAGTCCAAACATTCCTTCCAGACATTCTGTTTTTACTATCACAGTAGCTAGGCTGACTTTGAACTTGTTTTTAAGAAAACTTTAAAAAGAGTGTTTCCAACTCATTTTCCCTTGAAAGTTAGTGTCTTAGGGAACTTTCTGTACAATATGGACCCCTAGATGTTTTGTTTTCATTTTCTAAGATTTTTCAACATTTCAATCGATAGCACAGACTCTGTTTCTGAGTAACCTGTATTGTTTATATGATTTCTCTCAATCTGTAATAGTTATTGTAGATTGGATTTTTGATATATGTTCTAGACACAATAAGGATGATTTCCATAACAAATCATGCATTAAAAACATTTCTAATCCTACTTTTCCATTTTTACAAAATCAGTCCACTGTTCTGTCCACTATTCACAGCAAGCATACTTTTACTTTCATTATTTAATTTAATGCTCACATGCACTCGAAATTTGTTCATATCTTAGGAAGTAGTCTATACTACATTTGTATATATTCTATGATGATTTCCCTCATGCATTCATGCATACTCTAGACTTCTAAGTCACTTTAGAAAGTCCATGTACAGAAACACACTACAAACTTTGCACATTCTAGGATCATACATTGCATCCATGCAAGATTTGGAGATTGTGTGACTCCTAATCTAAGGAGATTATAAGGAATAAACTTGATCACATGTTCATGCTACCCCTCGATCTAATCTTCCTTTCTCATCCGTCCCGGGGATTGAGAGATCTTCTTTTATCAAAGATTAACATGCATTATACTAGCTTGCTAAGCATATTTTGTTTTCTTTGATTATTTGTTTCAAGAACAATTCATATCCCCCTTCTAGACTAGGAAAACTTGATTACTTGATATGTGATTAGGCGATTTTTCCTAGGTTTGTTTGTATGATCTTTCACTTTTGCATTGTGTGATATTTGGTTTAGATCTTATGAATAATATCTTATTTTTTGATCTTCCATTTCAAGATTCTTATGTGATGTAATATACTATCATAGTATTAATTGTCGAACCAAACATAGTACAAGATGATTATTTGGATGCTAATTGAGGCTCGTCGAAAGATGGGGCGAGTTGAGGGTGTTTTAGTCGTGGCAAAGGCTCCTTCCTTTCTCGTACCAAAAACCCCCGAGCCAAGTTCTTTGGTTATGAAGGGCCGGTGCCCTTTATCCGTTTGGGTGAGTCAAATTGGGTTTCTTGGTTCCCCAATGACCAAGTGGCGACTCTGTATCTGTTTTCAACAGACCTTCTTGTTTTCTTCAAAACAATTTCAAAACAAACTAAAAGTGGAAGGTCGATCCCGCGTGTCCACAATCTGGGGACTCTATTGGGGATTTTTATTTCAAAACAAAATAATACAGAGGTTTGACTCATAAGAAGCATCCTTAAAATCATTTTTTTACTATGTCTGGTTCACCGCATTGTACTTTTGCATTTCCCCCTCTGACTGTGTCTGAAACGTGGTGCTGACATTGTTCAGGTCTTGCAGTGCTAGGGCACAAGTCACCGTTGATACTGTACCTTCCAAGGTATATTAAAAAGAGTAAAAACCTCCGTACTGTCTCTCTGACGGTATATTGGAACTCTCGTCAATGGACCCTCTTTGGCTAAACCCAGCCTTTGCATATAGATTCCTGTAGAACCTTTCATAGGACTGTTCATTTATCTTTTTAGATAGGACAATATAATATAACTGTTGTATGCCCTGACGGGATTATCTGTGCGGTGTAAACGCTTATGTGGCATAAAACAGAACCTCTTTCTAATGATTCCCAAGGCCATCACGCACATGTGATTACATTGAGTTGACCTGCCTAGGCACCATGGTAAGGATGTATGCTCTGTGTTCGCAAGGATATGCACCACAAACTTGTCTGTTGGTCCAAAGTCATAGGGGTATGAAAACTTGCTAGACAGTATGATCACTATCATCACTTGCTCCCATAAAAAAAACTTGTTTATCCCAGAAACTCTACCCGGATATCCCAGAAATACCTAGATATAACCAGTTTCTCCCAGAAATTCTGTCCGGATATCCGGGAAATACCTAGATATAACCAGTTTCTCCTAGAAACTCCATTAAGATATCCCAGATATAACCAGTTTCTCCTAGAAACTCTATCCATATATTCTAAAATTATCGAGATACGACCAGTTTCTCCCAGAAACTCTGTCTAACTCATCCAGGTATAACCAATTTCTCCTAGAAACTCTATCCATATATTCCAGAAATATCCAGATACAACCAATTTCTCCTAGAAACTCTGTCCAAGTCGTCCACATGTAATCAGCTTCTCAATTGAGAAGGAACAAGTAATCAGTTCCTCCAAAACTCGGGAATGGAAAGATATCGTTCGGGAATTTCTCGATCACTATTCTTATAATCAAGAGCTAAATGTCACAATTAGGGATTTAAAAACTACCTGGTAGAACAATAATGAGTTCTTAGCTGCTTTCTTGAGTAGATGGAGGAATAAAGTGGCCCAGATGACCCACCGGCCAATTGAGAAGGAACAAGTAAGAATGCTAATCCAAAATCTGCAACCACTCTACCATGAGAAGTTATTCTATCAATCCATCTCCACCTTTGAGGAGTTGTTTGAAGTGCGGACTTGAATTGAAGACGCTATCAGGGAAGGAAAGATTAAGAAGGAAGAGCCTCCAAGTCAGTCAAAAAGGCCCATTTACTCCCGCAACACTCCGGATGTCAATGCCCTTAGCAGTTAACCCATGGCATACCCTCCTAGGCCGTACCAACCCTCCAACCAAGCAAACTCGCCCAATTGCCCTTTCTAGAAAAAGCCTCCTCGTAGTTTTGCCAAGTTGGATATCTCCCTATCCTCAGCCTTAGACCGTCTCCTCAAAAAGGGCCACCTCCAATTGCTCCAACCATGAAATACCCCGCCACCACCAAGCTGTGACATGTCCAAACATTGCACCTACCACTAAGCCCCTGGCCACAACATCAATGATTGCATGTGCCTCTACCATGATATCCAAGACCTCATTGACCAGAATATCATTGAGCCACCACCAAAGCAGCCCCATGTTACCCAAAATCACCTTCCAAACCACCAAAATATCAGTCTCATCTAATTCGACCCCGTATCCTTCAACCTCGTTGCCTATATCACCCCCTTAGGACACCCCTTGCCCCTCATTGACATCTTAGAGTTTGAGGGAATTCACCTGATTGAAAGGGAGGATGATGAATGGTAGCAGCAACTAGATGATGAATGAGATTTGTTCTTCTGGAAGAACATGATCTAGGGGCAGTGGACCTCAAATGGTATGATCCCAATAAAGAAAGTGATGCCTATATCTGGAACGAGCTGGAGAAACCATTTGTTGGAACGGATTCTAATTGGTTCAAAGAAGATGGGACTATAGAAGGACCTACTCCTTCCAAGATTGATCATCTGACTAGGTCAGGTCGTCAATATTAGCCACCACAGCCTGTCATAAAAACCGTTGAGAAAGAACTAGTCAAAGATAAGGGAAAGGGAAAAATGGATGATGTCATCGAAGAGGACAATTAGTTGATAAAGCAATTGAAGAAAACTCAAGCACACCTCTCAATGTGGGACATCATGGTGACATCCTAAAAGCATAGGCAGGCCGTGTTAAACGCCTTGGCTGGAATCGAGGTTCCCATTGACGTTTCACCGGAAGATATAGTGGCTTTCTTGGGCACACTCACCCCTGACCCAGTCATTACCTTTTCTAATGAGGATCTGCCGCCGGAAGGATCTGCATATAACAAAGCTTTGTACATCACTATTAGGTGCAAGGGGCAGTAAGTGCCATTCTATCTAGTCAGTACGGGCTCCACCTTGAATGTTTATGCTCTAAGAATTGCCACCGCCTTGGGGGTCAATATCCTAGACATCACTCCATTTGTGCAATCTGTGAGGGCCTATGATAACACAAAGAGAACTGTGATGGGGACTATTTCTCTCCAAATCTGAGTAGGGTCTTTGGTTTGCACTCAACTCTTCTAAGTCATGGATATACTAGCATCATTTAATTTGTTAATCGGGAGGCCCTGGTTGCATGTCAACAAAGCGGTATCATCCACTGTACACCAAATGATCAATTACATTCATGAGAAAAAGGTGAAGATCATCTTCGGCAATAGTTGGGGAAATGAAGCCTTTCCAAGCAACGCTCCCGTCTTTGAAATCCAAATACCCAAACTAGAAGAGGGGGAAATCGGAGGATTCTTCATAGAAAAGGTCCACATGATCGATGATGAAGATAGGTTCCCTGAGATCCACTTTGCAGTTATCAATATCGTCTGCAAAATGAACTACTTCCCCAGATTGGGATTGGGCCGACGTCAATAAGGGATCCGCGAGTTCCCTTAAATCAAAGGACAAAAAGGCACTTTTGGATTGGGGTACAAGCCCACTGAGGAAGATCTCGAGCTATAAAAACCATGGAAGAAGAGAGTGAGGAGTCTCCTACCATACCACAAGACCTTAAATGGGAAATTCATCAAAGAAGAGGATGACTTCCCCTACTTTGGGTTCCCTGAACCTTGTATCAATCAGACCACTAGAAAAAGGCACCCTAGACTTGAAATCTTCGCTGACTGTGAAAGGCCTCCCTATCAAGATCTATTATATCCGGAAGAAGTTGTGAAATCCCTCGAGGAAGACTGATTGAAGTATCTGGACACTGAAGCTATCAAACAGATGTGGGAAGAATCTGCTGAAGAAAAGGAAGGAAAGAGGGCCAAGAACCAAGATGATTAGATCATACCAGCTGAGGAGGGTCTGAGCAACTAGGTTGTAGAGTCATCTATCTGTGTCTCCCTATCCCCTATTCCCCCAGAGTCTATACTTCCAATTATCAAGTCTGTACCAAAGTCGGTCGTTGTAGGCCCACCACTGTATGATGTAATCACTCCACCTATTGTGAATGAAATGAAGGACGGTTTTGCTTATTCCTTTGTGTCTAAACTTGTGAATGCAAAGATCCCTCCAATGATCTCCCAATCGAACTTAAGCAACTAATTGAAAAACCACCTGCTTATGAAATAATCAAAGATACTTTATCAATTAACCTAGGTAAAAAAGATAATCCACAAATTATGCAAATTAGCTCGACACTTAATAAAGAAGAAAAAGAAAAATTAACTCTCTTGCTAAAAGAATTTAAAGATATTTTTGCTTGGTTTTACGAGGACATGCCTGGGGTCGATCCCGACATTGTCCAACATCATATTCCTCTCCTCCCTAATTCTAAGCCTATCAAACATAAACTAAGGCACATGAGGCCAGAGTGGGCACTTAAGGTCAAAGAAGAAGTAGAGAAATAATTCAAAGCAGGATTCATCATTGTTACAGAGTATCCAGAATGGGTTGCCAACATTGAGCCGGTCCCCAAGAAGGATGGAAAGGTTCGTGTGTGCGTCGACTTCCGTGATCTAAACAAAGCTAGTCCAAAGGATGACTTCCCACTTCCCCACATCGATGTTCTGGTAGATAACACTGCGGGCCATGAGCTATTGTCATTTATGGATGGTTTCTTAGGGTACAACCAAATTTTAATTGCACCGGAAGATCTGGAAAAGACAACATTCACCACACCCTGGGGGACTTACTACTATAGAGTGATGCCTTTCGGACTCAAGAATACTGGAGCAACCTACAAAAGAGCTGCCACCACTCTGTTGCATGATATGATCCATAAGCAGAAGTGTACATAGATGACAGGATCATAAAATCCAAGGATAGAGAGGGACACTTGGTGGCATTGGAGAAGTTTTTTGAAAGGTTGCGTAAGTATAAAATGAGGCTGAATTCGAAGAAATGCACTTTTGGTTTGACCACTGGGAAGCTCCTAGGTTTTCTCATTACACAGAGGGGGATAGAGGTTGATCCCTCTAAAATCAAGGCAATTCTAGAAATGGCACCACCCCAGAATGAAAAAGAAGTGAGAGGGTTCCTCGGGAGGATCCAATTCATCAGTCGCCTTATCTCAAAGCTCACGACTACATGTGATCCCTTGTTCTGATTACTGAGGAAAGGAGAGAAGTTCCAATGGAACGACCAATGCCAAGCCACCTTCGACAAAATAAAAGTCTACCTTTAAAATCCACCTATTCTTTCACCACTCACTCCTCACAAAGCCCTTATTTCTTTACCTATCTGTCTATGAAAATGCCATGGGTTGCATGCTAGCCCAAGAAGGAGAAGAGAGCCACTCTAAAAAAGCCATATATTATCTTAGCAAGAGGATTCGAAAAAACATGTTGGGCCTTAGTCTGGTGCACCTTCCGATTAAGGCACTACATGCTAGCCTTTCTGATTGTGCTCATATCCTGCATGGATCCTCTGAAATACCTCCTCAAAAAACCCGCCCTAACCAGTCGTATATCCCATTAGTTACTTTTACTATCTAAATTTGATATCAAGTATGTAACAAGTAAATCGGTGAAAGGGAGAACTATAGCTGAGCATCTTGCAGAACACGCTGTTGACTCCGAAGAAAATGGAGATTTCCCGTTCCCAGACGAAAATATCATGGAAGTCAAAGAAGAGCAGTGGAAGTTGTATTTTGATGGGGCAGCCAACATGAAAGGCTATAGAGTAGGAATAATTCTGGTATCACCAAATGGGGACCACACCCCACTGGCAGTTAAACTCAATTATAACATCACCAACAATACTCCTGAATACGAGGCGTGCATTTTGGGTATAGAAGCGGCCATAGAATTAAAAGTTCAAAAATTGGATGTCTTCGGAGATTCAAACCTCTTTGTGTCGTAAGCCAGAGGAGAATAGAAGGTGAAAGAGGAAAGGTTGAAGCCCTACCATAACTATCTTGATGGACTCAAGAAACAGTTCAAGAATGTGACATTCTTTTACCTGCCCAGGGAGGAGAACCAGCTAGCAGATTCATTGGCTATCCTAGCCTCTATGATCAAAATCCCCGTGGGAGTCAAAATGATACCACTGGTAATTGAACAAAGATATGAGCCTTCATTCAACATGATCGCTGCAATCAAAGAAGAAAAGTAAACACCATGGTACCAAGATGCCTGAGACTTTATAGAAAGGGGAACGTACCCCCAAGAGTCTACTGTTCGCAGCACAATTCATCATTTGCGAGGGAAAATTGTTGAAAAAAGGGTACAATGGCCACAACCTGACTTACTTATTCGGAAAAAGTGCCAAAAGAATGATGGAAGAAATACACGAGGGGGTATGCAGTCCACACATGAATGGTCACATGCTAGCCAAGAATATTGTAAGACAAGGGTACTACTGGACAACATTGGAAAAGGATTGTTGTGAATATGTAAGAAGGTGCCATAAGTGCCAGATCCATGCAAACATGATGCATGTACCGCCATCTCTGCTCTATAGTATGACCTCTCCATGGCCATTCTCAACCTGGAGAATCGATATCATTGGCAAAATTGTTCCAAAGGCTTAAATGGGAATTGATACATTTTGGTGGCCATCGATTACTTCATGAGTTGGGGGCCAAGGAAGTGGCGAAGTTCATCAAGAGAAATCTCATCTGCCACTATGGAGTCCCCCATGAGATTATTTCGAACAATGGAAGTCATTTCAAAGAAGAAGTCAGGGATCTATTTAAGGAATACAAAATCACTTATCATAAGTCATCACCATACAGGCCGCAGACCAATAGGGCAGTCGAAGCTGCAAACAAGAATGTCAAGGCCATACTGTAGAAGTCGGCCGATACTTACAAAGACTGGCATGAGAAACTACCATTTGCGCTTTGGGGATACAGAACCTCGATAAGGACGTCTACAGGAGCGACTCCTTAATCACTAGTATATGGTATAGAAGCAGTACATCAGGTCGACATAGAGTTACCATCCCTACGAGTAATGGCAGAATATCAAATTTTAGAGTCTGATTGGTTAAGGAAAAGATACGAAGAATTGGCTCTCCTAGATGACAAGCGCCTAGCGGTAGTCGACCATGTCCGAGTCTATCAAAAGAGGATAGCCCGTGCTTTTAACAAGAAGGTTTGTCCGAGGAAAATTGTCAAGGGTGACCTTGTTCTTAAGGAACTGCGAGCTCCAATCTTTGATCTACAGGGGATGTTCAAACCTAAAAGGGTTGACCCTTATATCGTCAAAACTATCCTTTCCAGAGGAGCAACCTACCTCATGGACCTCGATGGTGTCGAATTCAAAGAACCAATCAACATGGATCGCCTCAAAAAGTACTATGCTTGACTTTTCACCCATTTCTTTCAAGCCTTGCCCTAAACTACGCTCGACCTGATTCCCACTCGAGGATATGTAGTCTACCGCATCGGTTCGGTCACTTCACCCACAAAAAATAGCCCATCTCCTTCAAGCCTTGCACTAAACTACGCTTGACCTGATTCCCACTCGAGGATACGTAGGCAACCACATTGGTTCGGTCGCTCCACCCACTTCTTTCTTACCTTGGCCCGAACTACGTTGGACATGATCCCCTCTCCAGGGTACGTAAGCAGACTTTTAAAAGAAAAAAAGAAGGATGCCTCGCTAGGTCGAAAATTCGAAAGGACGCCTAGGTAAAAATTAGAGTTAAATCCAAGGTGAGCAATGGCAAAAGAGAGAAAAGAGCTTGCTAGCTCACCTCACTGGTGCCTAGGCAAAAATTATGAGCATATGAGAGAAATAAAGTCGCGGTCCTTACCATAACCCAAAACTACCCTTTACACTAGGGGGCAAACTTTGGCCACCCGCCTCGTTTGCCTAGATCTCTTCTAAACTAGGGGCAAATTTCGGTCACCTACCTTGTTTTCCTCACAACCACCCATGCCCCAAACTAGGGGCAAACTTCGGCTATCCTCCTCATTCGCCTCTAAATTACCCCAGCATGTCCAAGCAAGTATCAAAAGCAACATCTGATCAAAATCTTAATTCAAAATGTTTTCAGAAAGCCAAATGCATAAAATAATGTTCTCAAAGTAACCAAGGTTCACTGATAAATAAACTTTGAATATTAATTAAGCAGGAATAAATAAATGTAAAAGTCTTTCGAAGAGAAATCACAAATATTAAAGACACTTGGAAGAAGAAGCAGAGTCCGTCAAGTCTAGTTTTATTTTTATTTCTTCAAAGGGCTTCAGAAATAGGCTTTTATCCGGTGGGTCCAACCCCTGATGAAAGCAGCAATAGTGACAGCTCTGACTCTAGAAGCAAAGACCCTCTTAGTAAATCCCCAGGGGGCCTCTTGAACTTGCCCGTACTGCCTGGCGAATCGACGAGGATGATAGAAAGAAATGTCTCTCAGACCCATCAACCACATTTTCGGGTGATCCCCAAGGCTGGTGGAGACAGCGTGTAGGCCCCAACGCCCTACAATCCAACAAATGTTTGTTTCAGAAAGAGTACCCAACATATGAACCCAGTCAGCAAAAGTGTAGTGGGAATGAACCACAGCCCTACAAAAATAAACTGGTGGCACTCGGCCCATCCATAGCTAAAGGCGCTCATATAGCCAAGCCTGCAACACCAAGGGTGCCCTAGAAAGAAAAAGAGTTCCTTGGCTAGAGGCGTTATTCAAACCATTTAGGGTTTACGCTAAAACCATAGCCATGGGATTCCTACCCAGTTTCAGTCCAAGGCATACATGCACCAAGTCACTAGAAGTACTCGAGAACAGAAAGTGCGAAGTCATGCAAAAGATCAGAACATCCCCTCGGGTAGTGTCATATATGCTGGGATTTCCAGGATCAACATACCGGGCGATGATGGAGGCAATGTCGAGGACCTCACCATGAATTAGTCAGCAAGAGATAGCAGTGGAATAGTTCAGGTATTCAGCCAAACCTCGTGTAGGACTGGGGGTATTAGCAGAAGAAAGAATCAAGTTTGAATCTAAATCAAAGCCGAGAATAGCACAGAATTCCTCAAACAGAGGGCATATCTCCAGGCCATTGAAATTGAAGACATGATTTACCGGGTCCCAGTGGGCAATAGCAGCACACATAAACTTAGCATTTAAGGCTATTTGACGAAGAAAGAACAGCTCGGTCAAGCTGTAGCTAGAAAGGTTGATCCGTTCCACATCATCTGTGATGTTGAGCCAAGCGAAGAGTTGAGCAGGATCATACAATGCCATATATTTTGTCGCGAGTTTAGAAAAATTCAAAATTTCGGCAGTACCTCCCCGTTTCATGGACTATCCCACCTGTAAGTCAAACACACTCACTATCACAAGGCTGCTCATCGCAATAACATCAATAATCACAGAATCACAGTGCACATGTATATATCGTCACACGATCACCAAATAAAATAAGCACACAACTGCGCCTTCAAAATCGGAAGCCATCTGGCCTAACTGGCAAAACATCATAATACTCTGTCAAAAGGTGACAAATCATCCTACACATCATCCGTCATTCACAAAATATACTAGTACAACCCAATCAAAAACATAAAATGGAAACAAAACAAAAGTCCTCGCTTAGGAGGCCTCAGTCTTCCTCTTCTTCATCCTCAGTTAGACCTTCCGGAGTGTACGTCGGTGATGGCCTCCTGCCCTTGCACCTTGTCCTGGTTTTTGATGAGCCAGCACCACCTCTACGACACTGCACACATAAATAAAAAGCAATCAATCGAGAAACAACAAAATTACAAAAATAGAGTCGAGTTAGAACTTACCAAGGACGACATCTGACTGGGGGCGAATTACCGCATGCCATCCATCTGTCAAGGGTAAAATCTAGGTCATAACCTTAAGAAATGCAAAATTAGAGACATACCCGGCGGTCTCGCGTAAGGACCAAAGACTGTAGGCTGGCTGCCAGGGCGTGACCCTCCCCAGCATAACTCCAAGGGACATTGAGGACGCTTGCTGGCTGGGTGGGATACTCGCATGTAACTCGTGGCACCTCTATGACCTAAGGGGAAATGACAAGCGGGGGTATTTGTAAAATACAACTGCGCTAAAAGAAGAAAATACACTGATTTAGTCTATAATTCCCTTGTATATCTGCAATTTGAATTACAATGCTAGTTTTTACACAATATGATTAATCTATGATAAGTGGTATTATTTTAGTGGTTATTTGTGCAGATCACTGTTGCTGTGTGAGGAACTGAATGAGCAAGATAAAAGGAAGTGTTTGGTTTTAATGAAGATAACTCAAACATGAAAAAGAAGTTTTGAGCGGTCGAAGAGGTCTCGAGCAATCGAGGTTTCGATCAATCGAATAAGTTCAAGCGCTCGAAGACCCCAGAAGTTCAATCGATCAAGGGATGTTCGATCGATCGAACATGGCTTTTATCAGAAATTACACGCACGCAGCAGAAATGGGATTTTAACCCTAGCCTTAGGTTTATGTATATATATATTCATATTGTATACGTCTAGTATGGGGGAGCCACTTCATTTTTCTATCAGTTTTACATAGGGAGAAGAGAGTTTGTTCTTGTTTTGTAGGTTTAATCAAGGATTTCTATTGGTTTTGTTTGGATTCTATTAAGTTAATACAAATTTGTCAGTCCAGGTTACTTCGTACTATTATATTTACTTTACATTTGCTGCTTAGTGTAGTTTAATCTGTTAGAACCATAGCTTTGCATGTTAGATAGGGTTAAATTATTGGTTTTCATAGATTTTATGTTTAAATCACAAACAAACAAGACTTTAATGGACTTTTACGTTAAAAACAAATCTAAGACACTTCAGACCATATCTGAGTAGTCCCCAGATTGGGAGAGCATGATGAAATCGTGATCTCAAGCCTCTGCCATGCAGCAGAATAATTCCTGTGTTCGATCGATCGAAGTTAGTTCGATCGATCGGACCAGAGACATTGTCGAGCGATCGAGGATAGTTAGATCGATCGAGAGATGAAGATACTCGATCGATCGAAAGCGTGTCAATCGATCGAACTCTCTGATTCTTGAGAACATTCTATGCAGTATCCCTAGACTTTCTTCTTTAGAGATTCGTTATCAAACTATCCCCAAATGCTCAGTTTGTCAAAACAGTCTCTGAACTTAAGGCCTTAAGGCATTTTTCTTCAATATCTTTTGCAAACCACCCTCAATGCTAACACCATTGTAGGTACGAGTCTTAACTATTGTTTTAAACTGCTTCCATGTGTTTCAAATTAACTGTGATGATATAGTCCCGGTCATGAAAGGACTATGGATTCTTTATTCTAAGAGAAATACAGAATACTGTAAAAAATGTGCTCCATTGAGCTTTAATATAATTGCATGGTAGATGGTTTGGTCGCGGTGGATTTGTGTAATCCCAACATTCCCTTATATTAAGAAAAATAAATTTTAAAACATCGCTTTAGTTAATTAGTTAATCATTAGTTTAATTTAATTTAGTTGCTTTAACTTTAGTAGTCACTTTGTAGAACTTTGTGTTCTATAACCCTTCAAATATTGATTTTTATTTTCTCTTTAGAGATTAATCTAGGTATTTAGTTTAACACCTTCCCTGTGGGATCGACCTGGTCTTGACCAGATTACTACTTGCACGATTACCTACACTTGGGTATAGCACACAAGCGCACGCACATTCTTAAACGTGTTAAGTTTTTGGCGCCATTGGCGGGGAAGCGACAAGCTAACGCTTAGATTACCTCAATTTGTTCTTATCTCTTTTTGTTTTCTTTTGTCTTTTATTCTTTAGATTAAAACTACTTAGGATCTTTCCTTTTATGTCCGATTATTCCATCAAAGGAATCTACGGAAATCCATTCTATTTAGCCGATTCCTCCGATTCTATTAATCCCATAGCCACATCTACCAATTCAATGGCCGACAATCAGAGTGAAAATGGTGAGAATGTGGTTGTACCAATTGATGATTCGCTTCGTCCTTTGTGCGATCTCATGACACCTGAACACGCTCCATTGCCTTCTTGTATTCTCATTCCACTTCATGTAGGCGAATTTCAATTTCACAATGGAATGATTCAACTCCTTCCAATATTCCATGAAATGGATAGCGAGAAGGCATATCTACATGTCAAGGACTTCGAGGATGTTTGTAAAATATTTTCACAAAATTGCCCTGTAGATGTGACACGTCTAATGCAATTTCCTTTCACTTTGAAGTATAAAGCAAAAGCATGGCTACTCACTTTGAAGCCGAATTCGATTTACACCTGGCATGCGATGAACACTGCATTCTTACAGAAATTCTTTCCACCTCGCATGACCACTGAGCTTAAACGACAAATTAACTCTTATAAACAAAAGAGCAATGAAACCTTCACCCAAACATGGGAGCGTTTCAAGGATTTGCTTCTATCATGCCCACATCATGGGTATGAAAAATGGTGAACCATAAGCTACTTTTACGAAGGGTTAAATGGTGAAACTAAAAAGTTGGTCGAAACCATGAGTTCAAGGCCATTTCTTCACAAAAATATGAAAGAAGCAGAAGCTCACTTCGAGTGGCTAGCTGAACATGCCCACGAATGGTCCAATTCGGAAGATGTCCCACGTTCACAGATATCCTGTGTAGAGGAGAAAAGTCTATATCAATTAAAAAGTGAGGATCATTTGATGAGTAAATATGAAGAACTAGTTAAGAAGGTAGAAGAGTTGGCAATGAAAGGAGAGAGTTCTGGGTAGGTTTTACC
Source organism: Hydrangea macrophylla (assembly GCA_033977485.1). Taxonomy (NCBI): domain Eukaryota; kingdom Viridiplantae; phylum Streptophyta; class Magnoliopsida; order Cornales; family Hydrangeaceae; genus Hydrangea; species Hydrangea macrophylla. The sequence goes on along the minus strand of CM066990.1, from coordinate 289,070 downwards.
TGAAGAACCATGCAATATATGCAATATGTTGGGACACACCAATTAATACTGTCCCAATGTGCCGTACTTTCAAGAACAACCCGCCATGGAAATGAATGCCATGCAAGGGTATAGGGGGGCAGGGAATTCCTACAATAATAACAATCGATGGAATCACCTCGGGTTTGATTGGAAAAATGATGCTGGGACCCAAAACCAATATCAACAACAACAGCCCTACAATAACAATAATCATTATCAGGGGCAATACAATAAGCAGTCCTAGCCATTCAATCAAAATAGATCAAATAACTATAATCATGCTCAACCCTCTAATAATCCGCAATCAAATGTCTACGTGCCACCGCACAAAAAGGTGCAGGAGGAAGATCCAATCCCTAATGCGAAGTTAACTCAACAGTTAATTCAAATGATGAGTAAAATGTTTGTAACATTAAAGAGAATGGATGCACGACAAGAAGGGTCGAGTGGAACGTTTCCTGCTCAACCACTTCAAAACCCTAAGGGATACAACAACGGTCCCAATAATCATAAACAGGTAAAAGCTGTGACTACTCTGAGAAGCGGTAAGATTATAGGGTGCAATTTACCCCTCTCTACCCCTGAAGAGTACGAGGAGGATGAAGTGGTAAATAAAACCAAACCATCCACTCAAGAAGAGGAGTCGTCCACTGATGACAAACCATTAGAATCAAATGATGACACTCCTAAAGAAGCAGAAGAAGTCAAGAGAAGGCCCGGAAAAGAGCCTATCATTGATGAAGTACCTAAATGCCATTTTCCTGCGCCTTACCCTCAAAGGCTTAAGAAACCCAAAAATGTGGCAAAGAATCAGGAGTTTTTGGAGTTGTTTAAACAAGTCAAAATCAATCTCCCACTCCTTGATGCAATCAAACATATGCTAAGTACCTTAAAGACTTATGCACGGTCAAAAGGCAGCAAAGTGTAAAGAAGCACGCATATGTCGCTTGCCAAGCAAACGCAATCATCCAAAATGAATTGCCTCCGAAACTCAAAGACCCCGGTACCCCAACTATCTCTTGCCGAATTGGGAATCAAAGGATAGACAATGCACTCCTTGATCTAGGAGCAAGCATAAACCTGTTGCCATACTCACTCTATAAACAACTAGGGTTGGGTGAACTCAAACCTACCTGAGTTGCGTTACAACTGGCAGACAGGTCAGTCATATACCCTAGAGGAATACTGGAGGATGTTCTGGTGCAGATAGATTCATTTGTCTTCCCGGTCGATTTTGTGATTTTGGACACTGAACCTGTGTCTAATCCATGTGCACAAATCTCGGTGATATTTGGACGTCCATTCCTCAACACCATAGATGCCACAATCAAAATAAGAAGTTGTATTATGACCATCGTATTCGGGAACATGACTCTAAATGTTAAGATTTTTTCAAATCCCAACCTGAAGAATACGAGGATGAGGAAGAAACCAATTATATTAAAACGGTCATCAAAGACGAGTCTGATTTTGTAGATTACAAAGATCATGTGGAGGTAGTTGTGTCACAATTTGATGCTATCTATCAACCTAATGATTCTACCCCATTGGATGCTACTTTAAATCACACTTGCCTTATGATGGAGCCGAAAGAGGAGGACAGAGCTGAATGCATGTGGGTAACACCATATGAATCACTACCTCCAAAAACAAAACTAGTCATGCCTTCCAATTTTTAGTTTCCTGACCTAGAGTTAAAGGAGCTTCCAATAGAGCTCAAATACGCCTTTCTAGGAATAGAAAAGACTTACCCTATCATAATTTCATCTACATTAAATCCTGAACAAGAGGGTAAGTTAATCCAATTGTTAAAATAATATAAGGGAGCATTAGGACGGACAGTTGTTGACCTCAAAGGCATAAGCCCATCCGTGTGCACTCATAAAATATACTTGGAGGAAAACGCTAAGCCTTCACGACAAATGCAAAGGCGTTTGAATCCCAACATGCAAGAGGTAGTTAAAAAAGAAGTGTTAAAACTACTTGATGTTGGGATTATATATCCTATTTCTGATAGCCCTTGGGTTAGTCCAACCCAAGTGGTGCCCAAAAAGGCAGGGATAACAGTAATCCCAAACAAAAACGGCAAATTGGTACCAACACGCGCCCCAACCGGATGGCGGATGTGTATTGATTACCGAAAATTGAATACTATGACCCGGAAAGACCATTTTCCATTACCATTCATGGATCAAATGCTAGAGCGAGTGGCGGGTCATAAATATTATTACTTCTTGGACGGATATAGAGGCTATAATCAAATCAAAATTGCTCCTAAAGATCAGGAGAAAATGACCTTTACTTGTCCGTTCGGTACATTCGCCTATCGTCGTATGCCTTTCAGCTTATGCAATGCACCTGCTACCTTTCAGCGGTGCATGTTGAGCATATTCAATGATATGACTGAACAAATACTCGAGGTTTTCATGGACGACTTCTTAGTGTTTGGCCATAGTTTTGATAACTGTCTGGAAAACCTTGAGAAAGTGTTAGCGAGATGCGAGGACAAACACCTAGTATTAAATTGGGAGAAGTATTACTTCATGGTGACTAAGGGAATTATCCTCGGCCACATTATTTCTGATAAGGGTATCCAAGTTGATAAAGCAAAAATTGATATAATCTTGAACCTACCTGTCCCCCATACAGTTAAAGATATCCGCTCTTTTCTGGGACACACGGGATTTTATCGCCGCTTTATCTAAAACTTTAGTGCAATCTCCCGAACACTTTTTCAAATCTTAGGAAAAGACACACCATTTGAGTGGTCGGACAACTGTCAAACATCTTTTGACACGCTAAAAGAACACCTTACCTCCGCACCGATAATTCAGCACCCGATTGGAGTTTGCCATTTGAACTGATGTGCGATGCTAGTGACTATGCCATTGGTGCAGTCCTAGGACAAAAGAAGGATAATAAGCCTTATGTAATATACTATGCCAGCTGAACACTTAACGAAGCTCAAATGAACTATACGACTACCGAAAAAGAGCTACTGGCTATAGTCTTCGCTCTAGATAAATTCAGGTCATATCTGATAGGGTCCCCAATTATCTGTTTTACAGATCACTAGGCCCTCAAGTGCCTGCTATCTAAGAAAGACGCGAAGCAAAGGCTTATCCGTTGGATACTCCTACTCTAAGAATTTGATATAACAATCAAGCATAAAAAAGGAGGAGAGAATGTGGTCGCCGACCATTTGTCTCGATTGACATTTACTAGCAACACTGAACCCATACCAATTAAAGATGAATTCCCAAATGAGCAACTGATAGCAGTTTCCATCTTGCCTTGGTATGCGGATATAATAAACTATCTTGTTATGGGAGAGACCCCGAGCCATTGGTCGAATCAAGATAGGAAATGGTACCTCTCATTTACACGTTATTTTTTTTCAATGACCCTTACTTATTTAAGTATTGTGCTGATCAGGTCATCAGACGTTGCATCCTAAATGAGGATATAACCGTGATTCTAGCCTCATGTCATTCTGAAGCCCGTGGAGGTCATTTTGCTTCGCAAAAGACTGCACAAAAAGTACTACACAGCATATTCTATTAGCCCACTGTGTTCAAGGATGCCTACTCATTTTGCAAAACGTGGCAACGCTGTCAAAAGCTAGGCAAAATTTCAAAAAGAAATTCTATGCCCTTAACTCCCATCATCATAATTGAAATATTCGATTGTTGGGGCATAGACTTTATGGGCCCGTTTCCTAAATCAAATAACTGTGAATACATACTCCTAGCTATGGAGTACGTATCAAAATGGGTAGAAGCGATACCGACGAGACGCAATGATCACAAAACAGTAATGTCTTTTCTTAAGGAAAATATTCTATCGCGTTTTGGAACTCCGAAAGCATTAATAAGTGACCAAGGCAAGCATTTTTGCAACAGGCCTTTGGAGTCACTTCTCAAGAAATACGGGGTCAACCATAAGATTGCTCTAGCTTACCACCCACAAACTAACGGGCAGGTGGAGTTGGCTAACTGTGAAATCAAGTATATACTAGAAAAGACGGTTAGTTTCAACAGAAGAGACTGGGCATATAAACTGACGGATGCTTTATGGGCGTACCGCACCGCTTATAAGACAAACTTGGGGATGTCCTTGTACAGGTTAGTGTATGGCAAGGTGTGTCACCATCCTGTTGAAATCGAGCACAAAGCATATTAGGCAACACACTCATTGAACTTCGACATCAAAGAGGGATGTCACCTTCAGAAACTCCAGTTGGCTGAACTTGAAGAAATACGTTGAGATGCATACGATAATGCTAAACTACATAAGGAAGGGTTAAAGGCTCATCACAATAGAATAATTTTTTGAAAATCATTCGAGCCGGGGCAGAAAGTCTTGCTGTACGACTCTCGCCTCTACCTTTTTCCAGGTAAGCTCTGATCCCGGTGGACAGGACCATTCACTGTTAAATTTGTTTTTCCACATAGGGCTGTTGAGCTGGTAAATCCCAAGAACGATGATTGTTTCAAGGTTAATGGCAAAAGGTTAAAATCGTTCTTGGAGAATTTCCAACCAGAAGCTGAGCACATCGAGTTAGATGAGCCCAGCTATTCCTCCACCTAAAATACCTAAAAACGTGTTCACATTTTTGTTGTTGTATTCTTTTCTTTACTGCATTCTTGTTTTATTTCATTTATTTCTATCACATTTTGAGTGGGACTTTGATTCTAATCTTCTATCATCTATCTCTCCCCTGCAGGCTGTCAAAATATAAGGGATGATGACATCCATTCAATCGGGTCATGGGCTGACTCTGAATATCCTAATCCTCCATGGACTACCGAGGAGATTACATTCTGTCTCTCTCCTTATCAAGGGACTGGCATGAACAATGTCATTGATTTAACCCAAGGGCACATCCCTTACGATCCTGCACTTCTCCAAATTAACCCCTTCAAGCATATGGACTTACCTGATGAGGAAGGTGAACCTGAAGGGTATTTTGTTGGAAAAGTCGATGATGCCCTTTTGGAACAATGGGAGAATGATTCAATGTGGAAACCATGGGAAGAAGAAGATTTACAGGATGTGGTGCCCGAACGCCATAATGCTGTCTTCACTTATGTTGATGACTTCCTTGTCATCGAGTTGGTTCCATACATTTATATGCACTCAAGCTATTTGCTATTCCTGCTTCAATGCCCCCTACCTGCTAGTGCACATGGTGATATCATGCTTATAGTGAGGTTAATTCCTTGTCACACTTCTTTTCCTTTTCATCTTTTTGCATTTATTCCTTTCTATTGGTTCGTGCTTTTGTGTTACTTAATTTCTTCCTTTTTGGTTATCCTTTGTTTCTCCTTTGTCAGGATTTTCACTATGAATCATATGCTACCACCATTGTTCCTTCCGTATCAGCTGATCCATGGATTTGGACCATACATAAGGTCTCTGGGTACTCCGCCGCGAGAGGAAAGTCCGTTGAAAAATTACACTCGGATATCTTTGTCTCCATCCGGCTCACCTCTTGCATGTGTAATCAATCTCTTGGAGAGTTCAGACTTGCTCGATGATGTCCTGGCTGCTTTCCGACTATTCTGGGAAAGGGAATCATCAAGTTTAGACTCCACATTCGAAGACATGGCAGAGAAAGAAGAAATGGTGGAAGATGAAATTTTCATGCTTGAAGAGTAGTGTCTCACTTCAATTGTTTTCTGTCTTTTGGGTTTTCTTTTATCAATTGGAGTGTAAATCTAGATAAAGTTTTATTAGTTTCAGTTTATTTGCGTAGTTTTTCTTTATTAATAAGGTCTTAGGTACCATTGTGGGAGCAACAATTTTGCAATATGGATGATATTAAATAATTCTATTTACAAAATTTGCAACATTTTACCTTGTGAATGATGATGTTTGGCCTATATGTCCTGTCAATGAACTGTTCTATCATTTTTCCTGTATGTCCAGACTAATGTTGGTTAGATGGGGGTGTATAATTTCTCCATTCAATAATATTGAAAAAATTCTAGGTTCGATCGATCGACCTCATCTCGATCGATCGAGCGCGTCCCATCCTCAAGCGCTTCCACAAGTCTCAATCGATCGAAGGTTCGATCGATCAAACTTTCTCGATCGATCAAGATTGTATTTAAACGAGGCATCTTTCATACACTTTCTCAGTTTTATCATCACTCTCTTCTCTCAAGTGCTCGGAGACAGAGCATGTACAAGGGCGATTCTTGCCCTCCCTTCATTAATTCAGTTATTTGAGGAACACTAGATCCCTGCTGATCATCATCATCATCACCCTCATCCCCTCTCTGCACGAGGTATGGCCTGAGACCCCCCTCTTTTCCATTTTCTTCAAATTCTTGTGGGGCCCCCCATTGGTCCTAAGATAAATTTGTAGTAGTTTTAGTTATATATTCTTTGTTTTCTTTCCATTTCTATTCTTGTTTCGTGTTGATGCTGTTTCGCTATGTTCGATCGATCGAACTAGGCTCGAGCGATCGAACCCAGTCCCTTTTCAATCGATCAAACAAGGCTCGAACGATCGAACCTTGCACCTTCTCAATCGATCGAACATTCCTTGATCGCTCGAACTTACGCAGTGGCAGTTTTTTTTTTTTTTCCTTCTTCCCTATTTTGATTTGTTTTCTTGTTTTTTATTCCATTTCAGGTTTTTGCAATGAACCCTATCACAGGGTATCATAAGTCCAAGCCACTCAACCTCACTATACCCAACCCTGTACCAGCTCACGAGCTTAGAAATGAAGAGGAACGAGTATGGTTTACTCGGTGGTTTCAGACGCGTAAGGTCATGTTGGAGCGGCCACTGGAGTCCGTATGGTTTTCAGCTTCGTGGTTCGTAGGATGGATCAGAGACATGCCATTATGGTACAATATGTTGATCCAGACCAAAACGATCAACATCTACTAGGTTCGTGAAGCCTGCTCCTCTATGATCAAGGATCCCGCGACCCCGTTCATATACAGATCATTCTTCCGCACGCGTGAGATCCTATTCAGCCCTGCCACCATTTTTGCTGCTCTGGGGGTACCTGAGGTACCAGATTGTTTCTATCCTCGCCTACCAGGAGCCCCAGAGATGCCTCCAGCCACCATTATCTGACAGCTTATAGGCGACGCTGTTCAGTTTTGGAATGGCGTATCTCTCATCGATGATAAGCTTTTCACTAAAAACTATCACCTCCTCCATCTGACGCTGGTGAACTGAATTTTTATGACATCTTATCACGAGAAGTTCGCTGCTTGGTATGCCCGAGCTCTGTATACTATTGGGACAGGACAGCGAGTCTGTCTGTCTCACCTTTATGTTGACTTCTTTGTTCAGTCCACACGGTACATTGCTTCCAAGCACCATCTGAAGGGCGCTTGGCCTATACATCAGGTCATTGAGCAGGCTGGGCTAGTTTCATTGGTCACAGATTTGATTAGGTAGGCCTCTAGTCGATTTGGCAAGACGGTGGCCCGCCGCTCTGATGCTCAGAAGAAGAGAAAAGAAAAGAAAAGGGTAAGATAAAGGTCAGGGCAAAGATGAAGAGGGGAGGAGGCACCGATACAGAGGGTGCAGCTTTTGGGACGCCTACCGAGGCTGAGGAGCTTGAGTCGGATGATGAGGACCCCATTGCTGCCGTGCAGCAGTTCGAGTTGAGACAGCGGTCTCATGCTCAGGCCCAGGGAGAGTCATCTTCCGTGTCCCACCAGACTCTCCACTCATTGCTTCTTGAGGAGAGGGATGCGCGGATACGGCTCGAGGGCAAGATGGATCAAATAACGACCCTGTTAGAGGCGATCTTGATACAGATCGAGGTAGATCAGTCTGTACACACCACTGCACATCCACCTTCTGTTGATCCATCTCCTTCTGTTGATCCATCTACTTTTGCTCCACCTACTACTTCTGTTACTCCACCACCTACTGATCCCTCTGCACCATCATCATCATTTCCACCACCTCCAGTCGGGGCTTATCCATTACTATCTCCACCAGCTGCCCTGACTGTGAGTGACCCGGCGACGGTTCCCACTGTTGCTAAGGGTGCGGGTGAGGATGATCCTGCCACACCGATTGTGATTTTATCTAATATAGGGGATGAGTAGAGTATGTCTTGTGCGAGGGAGAGTTCCATTGTATTTTGTTTATTACTGTTTCTCTCTCTTCGTTTATTTTGGTTGTTTGGTTCTGATTGGACACTTGTATCACTGCTTTATATTTATATTGTGATATCATGCCAGTGATTGGGTGTTTGTATTCCATATAGCCTTTGCTTTATCCGTAATTATGATTTCTTGTGCTATGGGCTGCTTGGAGTTTGTATATTTTCTTTAACAGATTGCTATGCACGTAGTTATGGCTTTGGTGTTATCAGGTGCTATCTCACTACTTATCTTGAAAATTAACTTCTGAGGACATGGCAATTTTCAGTTGGGGGTGGAATGTAGATAGCTAATCACCTGCACATATTTTTATTTCGCAGTCTGGATAATTTTATTGCACATAGCGTACAATCTCTATTATTATTTAAAAATAAAAAATAAAATAAAATAAACTAAATTTTCAATTATAAACTATTAAGAATTGTTGAATTGAATTGGTAGAATAATTTTGAATATTCACTTCTATTTAGCTGTTATCAAGTAATGACACAACCATTTTATTCTCATCATTTTATGAATTAAGTTCACGCGCTCTTCTAGTTTTACTAGGATAAATGCATATGTTGACCATTCATGTATCTAAAATCCATATGCACATGTTAATAGCTATGTAGAAAATCTAAAATAAGAGTTAACACGACTTTTGTGTTGTAAAGAATAAGTAGTGGAAACTAGTCACCCTTAGTGAGCTTTTGAATCCAATCTTCATTTCTGAGGGAATTATCACATTAAATTCGAATTGGTTTTTCTTGAATAAGCGTATTAAATTCGTTGAATAGTCTTTAATTCTTCAGTTTGGCTGCGTATTAGAGGAGAACGTTCAGGATTTACCAACTAAACTCAATGAACATTGAAGTGTTAAAACTAAGAAGTTGGGAAAATGATTTAAGCCATCGTTATTCATTTCTTACCTTTCCATATACCTGTATCAACATTTTAGAATATGCATTGTTCTTAACCCCACACCTAGTAAATACTGCCAAGTCTATTATAAAAATCTACATCCCTAATCTTTTACTTCGACCTCAACGAACCCATTGCATATCTAATGTGATTAAATTATTGAAGTATGTGATGAGGAGAGAGTAGCTGTGGGAGGGACCGCATAAAGAAGAAAAAAAGGAAAGAAGGAGAAGGTTAAAAAAAAAACATATATGAGAATAGAGGATGGTTGGAATGGAGTGAAATAAAATTACTAAACTCATTTCTACCCTCTCATTTCTACCCTACTATATAAAAAAAAAAACCAAAAAGTCAAAGCCTTGATGCTTTTTAACAACATAGTTTGAATATGAATGTGTAATTTGGGTTATCCACGGTATTTCGCTCCTCTAGTAAGTAGTATTCCTTTCTTGAGACTATACACTCTAAATATTCGTCTTTTATTGAGTCAGGTGTGAAAGCATTAGTAACCAAACTTTCAATTTTTATCAAAATTTTTGCACCATGTGCGATCATTATTAACCAAGTCTCTCTGCGATGTTCATTCTTGAGTGTGAGACCATGTGAGAATTGAGTTGAAACTACAAGTTCTGAGAGTATGATAGTCTAAACAACTCCAAATAAAGTTGATGTATAGTTATTAACTTCACACACACACACGGATACATGGATGTGATGCATATGTTATTTTTATCTTAGTAATATGAGGAGCATGTGTATTTCTTTCATGGTTTGAATGAGGATGATAGGTTTTGTGAAGCTAAGTTTACAGTTGTATGGGAGGGAGTGTTTGCAAGTTATTCTATATCTTGTTGAGCTTAAAATCGAAAAATTTTGTGGGTACATTCACTGCAAACCCTCACGAGACAACACTCGTCCACTAGGGGGAACCTAGTGGTTTAATGGCTTGTTGCATTTGCTAAATGCAACTGCGATTCCTGCGAAAGTGAGTTAGGTAGTTTTCTCTTTTTATTTTAGATTAGTTGCTTTATTTTATTGTGTTCAGTCGTTGTAGTATTAGTTTAGCTTACTTTATTCTCGCTTTATTGCTAGGGACTAGAAAATCGCTAGTTGGGGGTTGTGACAAGCAGGGGTATTTGTAAAATACAACCGCGCTAAAAGAAGAAAATACACTAATTTAGTCTACGATTCCCATGTATATCTACAATTTGAATTACAATGCTAGTTTTTACACAATATGATTAATCTATGATAAGTGGTATTGTTTTAGTGGTTATTTGTGCAGATCACTATTGCTGTGTGAGGAACTGAATGAGCAAGATAAAAGGAAGTGTTTGGTTTTAATGAAGAAACTCAAACATGACAAGGAAGTTTTGAGCGATCGAAAAGGTCTCGAGCGATCGAGGTTTTGATCGATCGAATAAGTTCAAGCGCTCGAAGACCCAAGAAGTTCAATCGATCAAGGGATGTTCGATCGAGCGAACATGGCTTTTATCAGAAATTACACGCACGCAGCAGAAACGGGATTTTAACCCTAGCCTTAGGTTTATGTATATATATTTGTACTATATATGTCCAGTATGGGGGAGCCACTTCATTTTTCTATCAGTTTTACATAGGGAGATGAGAGTTTGTTCTTGTTTTATAGGTTTAATCAAGGATTTCTATTGGTTTTGTTTGGATTCTATTAAGTTAATACAAGTTCATCAGTCCAGGTTACTTCGTACTGTTCTGTTTAAATTCTATTTGCTATTTAGTGTAGTTTAATCTGTTAGAACCATAGCTTTGCATGTTAGATAGGGTTAAATTAATGGTTTTCATAGATTTTATGTTTAAATCGCAAAGAAACAAGACTTTAATGGACTTTTACGTTAAAAACAAATCTAAGACACTTCAGACTATGTCTGAGTAGTCCCCAGATTGGGAGAGCATGATGAAATCGTGATCTCAAGCCTCTGCCATGCAGCAGAATAATTCCTGTGTTCGATCGATCGAAGTTAGTTCGATCGATCGGACCAGAGACATTGTCAAGCGATCGAGGATAGTTAGATCGATCGAAAGATGAAGATACTCAATCGATCGAAAGCGCGTCGATCGATCGAATTCTCTGATTCCTAAGAACATTCTATGCAGTATCCCTAGACTTTCTGCTTTAGAGATTCGTTATCAAACTGTCCCCAAATGCTCAGTTTGTCAAAACAGTCTCTGAACTTAAGGCCTTAAGGCATTTTTCTTCAATATCTTTTGCAAACCACCCTCAATGCTAACACCATTGTAGGTGCGAATCTTAACTATTGTTTTAAACCGCTTCCATGTGTTTCAAATTAACTGTGATGATATAGTCCCGGTCATGAAAGGACTATGGATTCTTTATTCTAAGAGAAATATGGAATACTGTAGAAAATGTGCTCTATTGAGCTTTAATATAATTGCATGGTAGATGGTTAGGTCGCGGTGGATTCGTGTAATCCCAACATTCCCTTATATTAAGAAAAATACATTTTAAAACATCGCTTTAGTTAATTAGTTAATCAGTAGTTTAATTTAATTTAGTTGCTTTAACTTTAGTAGTCACTTTGTAGAACTTTGTGTTCTATAACCCTTCAAATATTGATTTTTATTTTCTCTTTAGAGATTAATCTAGGTATTTAGTTTAACACCTTCCCTATGGGATCGACCTGGTCTTGACCAGATTACTACTTGCACGATTACCTACACTTGGGTATAGCACACAAGCGCACGCACATTCTTAAACGTGTCAGGAAGCATCGGCACCCAAGACATTGACGGTCCAATCCCACATTGTGGTTTTGAAAAATGGCATCTCATGAGGTTCTTTTTTAAGGGATTAACCCTAGAATAAAAAAAGTTAGTTCAAATAATGTGTCAATGATCATTCATGAACAAAAATGCGAATGAGGCTAAAATATATTTTGCTTGGCTTGCTGAGAATTCACCTCAAGGGAAACCACATGAAGTAACGCGTGCACCTCCTCCGACAGGGCTAAACAAAAGAGTACATTCTTACTTAGGGCTAAGGATGAATTATCTACTAAATATGAACAACTCTCTAAGGAAGTAGAGGCGTTAGCACAAGGAAAAATAGAACAATTGAAAGTTACGAGTCAAGAAGATGTGTATAGTAATTGCCACATGATAGGACATCAGGTGTATACATGCCCTAATATACCTATTTATCAAGAAACACCACATGTTGATGTTGATATGATGAATAATTATAAGGGTCCTACAAATGCGTATGGGGGGTATAACTGGAAGAACTATCCTAATTTAAATAATTGGAAAATTGGGGCAGTTCAAGCATCGTATAGTTTTAATCCACCGCCCTAACAAAATCAATTCTTCCAACCGAATCAAAATCAAAATCAACCACCTACTCAACAATATAATCAGCAATATGATCCACAGTATCAACCCCCACAACAACATAATTATCAAGGCAATAGTCAATTTGGTTCTGAAGAAGGCACAAGAAGACCCTAGAGATACAATGATGCAATAAATGGTTCAAGCTATGGGAAAATTATAGTCAATTATGGAAAGGATAGGTAATCAATTTGAAAGTTGTCAAAAGGGAATGTTCCCAGCTCAACCACAAGTAAATCCCAGAGGTCAACCACAAAATGGTGCTTCAAATTTTAATCTGGGAAATCAAGAGCAAGCTAAGGCTATAACAACCTTGAGAAGTGGAAGAGTTGTAGGGAAAAATATCTCTCCTCCTGAAATAGAAGAAAATAATGAAGAGATTAATATTGAAGAAGATAATGTAGAGGAAGAAGTTGAAAGCGATAACGATATAGGAGAAAATAAAACCCACCAAGAAGAGATTGGGAAGCAAGATGGTAAAAGAGAAGAAGAGGAAACACTTAAATTCATTCCTCCAGCCCCTCACCCACAAAGACTTAAAAAAAAATGTCAAGATGCCAAGCACCAAGAATTCTTGGAACTCTTTCAACAAGTAAAAATTAACTTGCTTTTCTTGAAAGCTATTAATCATGTACCTGAAGGAAAATTAGGTTTAACGATTTATTTAAATGCGCAGTGGAAAACAAAGTTCGAAAACTTTATTGGTAGCCCGAATCTACTACTTATTAACTCTATAGATGCATATACACAAGAGGGAGAAGAGTTTATACCTCAGGTCTTCAACACCCAATTCTAATTCTCTTCTTCCTTGATGGTGTAGCAGCCTCCACTAGGTTGTCTTCATTCTTATGTCTCCTGTGAGTTCTTCCCCGGAGAGGCTAGAGATGGTGGGATCTCTAATAAGGAGGTTAGAGAAGGTTTGGGAACCCTAAATAGTTTTTGCAGCTTAGGGATGTTAAAAATGACGAACTCTATTTTTTGGACACAGCTGTCCTATTTACAGATTCCCAGAACTGACTTTACCTTCAATCGATCGAAGTGGCTTCGATCGACCGAACCTTTGATCGATTGAACCACTTTCAATCGAATGAACCTGTCTAGACTTCAATCGATCGAAACAACTTAGGGATCAAACCAATCTTGAGAGTATCCTCAAGTGCCTTTCTAAGCATCTTAGCGAAGCTAAGAGTGGGACCTCCTAGGGTCTTTATTGTTGGCTCAGACCAATTGTTAATTCCCACGATCAAACTCTTTGATCAACAAACTAACCAACTGATCAGTTAACATTTACTCCACTATAAAATGATAACTGAACTCCAATGCAAAAGAACATATCTGAAGCGATAAATTGACATGTCTGGTGTACTAATGTCTCTCTACTATCAGCATTCGTAATCATATTCAGGTAGTCGGATAAACGGTTACTGTCAACTTAAATCATGATTACTTGTATTACTTGAGTCCCATTCACCTCTCATGATTACCAAACATGTTGATAACTACTTATCAACAAGACTACAGTTCGCAGTAACCAACTGAAAGCAAAACAAGTTTAAAAAATAATTTAAATGTGCAGCAGAAAACAAAGTTCAAAACTTTTGAATTGGTAGCCTGGATCTACTACTTATTAACTCTATAGCGTAAACAAGAAGGGAAGAAGAGATTGTACCTCAAGTCTTGAACCCAATTCTGATTGTCTTCTTCCTCATGGTGCAGCAGACTCCATTAGGTTGTCTTCACCCTTATAACTCCTGCAGATATTTCTCGGAGAGGGTAGAGATGGTGGGATCTCTAATAGGGAGGATAGAGAAGGATTGGGAAGCTTAAAATAGTTTCTACAACTTCAGTTTACAAAAATGACGAACTCATATTTTTGGATGCAGCTGCCCTATTTATGAATTCCCAGAACCGACGTAACTTTCAATCGATCGAAGCGACTTCGATCGATCGAACCTTCGATCGATTGAAGATTCTTCAATTGATCGAACATGTTAGGACTTTAATCGATCAAAACTCCTTCGATCGATCTAACCTGTCTTGACAAGTTCCTCATGTGCTTTTCCAAGCATCCTAGTATAGCTAAGAGTGGGACCTCCTAGGCTCTTTATTGTTGGCTCAGACCAGATGTTAATTACCATAACCAAGCTCTTTGGTCAGCAAACAAACCAACTGGTCAGTTAAAATTTACTCCACTATAAAACGATAACTGCACTCCAACACAAAAGAACATATCTGAAATGATAACTAGACTTGTATGGTGTACTAATGTCTCTCTACCATCAGCATTCACAATAATATTCAGGTAGTCGGAAAAACGGGTACTGCCAACCTGAATGATGATTACTTCTTATATTCCTTGAGTCCTATTCACCTCTCATGATTACCAAACATGTTAATAACTACTTATCAATAAGACTGCAGTTCTCAGTAATAAATTTTTTGACATTCTCTAGGGAATGCTTACTCTTTAACAGAGGATAGATTCCATCTTGATAATATATGTTCACTACCCTGTGAACATGACATACCCAAGATACCCAGGTGTTGATCTTTTATAGACCTCACTGATTGGTAAGGCAAAGCAGCCATATCCATAGTCTATTTTCATAATCGTCTCACGATTAAGAACACGGACCTTATACAAGTTGTGAGTCCCTATCAACTGTTGACAGTCTTGAGTGTCAATAGGAAAACTAAGGTCCGTCAATACACTATAAGTCGTGGCAATCTTGGTGATAGTCTCTGACACGACTAAAAAGTTGTGCGCTCTTGTACAACACCCAAGTGTAGGTGATTGTGCAAGTAGTAAATCTGGTAAGACCAGGTCGATCCCACAGGGAAAGAATTGGGAGAATGTCTACTAAGTTATAACCTAAAGAAAAGGAAAAAGATGAATATGCGGGTAGAGGTTCTAACGAATTCTAATTAAATTAAATTAAACTAAATAGCAAACTAAAGCATAAAGAAACATAGCTAATGAAATTAATTAATTAAAGGTATTGGAAACACGTGAATCCACATTAATCCTAACCATCTACCATCCATACTCATTAATGTTCTATGGAGTTCATTCCTTTTCAGTATTTCGTATTTTTCTAAAGATAAAGAATCAATAGCCCTTTCATGACCGGGACTACATCATCACAGTTGATTTAAAATACTTGAAAGACAGTTTAAAACAATGGTTATTACTTGCACTCTAAATGGTGTTAGCATTCAAAGTGTTTTTCAAAAGTCATTGAAGAAAATGCCTTAAGGCTTGAAGTTCTAAAAACTGTTGTGACAAACTGAGCTTATAGGGACAATTTGGTGACAAATTTCTAAAATAGAAAGTCATGGAATACTTAAAAGAATCATCTCAAGAATTAACATGTTCGATTGATCGAAGCTCTCTCGATCAATCGGACAGCATCATCCTGCAATCGATCGAAATGTCTTCGGTCGCTAGACTATGACTCTGGTTCGATCGATTGAGCCCAGGTTTTCTAAAGATTGCATGGCAGAGGTTGGAAACCAGTGTTTCATCACATATTCCCAACGTCTAAACTACAAAAACATAAATAAACTAATGCAGCAATAATAACGTAAAGCAATCATAATAACTAGATCAATAAACAATCAAATAAAGAAAAGAGAAAGTAAAACCTGGAATAAATCTGAATATAACTTGAAATAAACTTGAAATAAAGTTGAATCTTGAATCTACAATGGAAAAGGAGGAAGAAAACATCAAACTAAACTAATCTACTCCTAATCTAACCCTAAAACTATCCTAAAACTACTATTTTTTGCATTCTGGAGCGTCCTCTTTTCGTCTGGTATCAACACGACTTATTTAATGGGTTCCTACAGAGTTTACGAAACTTTTGGGGAGAAATAGAGCTCAAGCGATCGATCTTAGTTCGATCGATCGAACTCTCAAGCTCTTGAACTCTCCTCAAGCCCTTGAACTTCTCTGATTTTGACAACTTTGCGCACCGATCGGAGAATTGCTATAACTTTTCACTCGGACCTCAAATTGACCTCCTATTTATGGCCACGCGACCATAACTCAAAGATCTACGTTTTATATTTTTAGGAAAATCTTCCAAATCTGAAGTCTTCATTGTCAAAAATGGCATTTTCTCAGCTACTTTTGTTGTTCTCTTCACCAGAATCACTTTCCTTTAGCTTCACTTCATTGATTTACATCCTAATACCTATAAAACAATGCAAAAACATATGTTTTAGTATTAACACAATAAAAAGAACATTGTTATTAGAATGCACCGAAATGTAGGGGCTTTGGGGATAAAAGTATGCATAAAAGACCATATAATACGCTATGAATATACACTTTTCACCTCGAATCACATCCCCCAACAAGCTCGTTGCTAGTCCCTAGCAATGAAGCAAACTACAACAATGTTTATTTGAACTCTAAAAATTGAAAACAAAAGAAAGTAAAAATTCTAACTCACTTTCGCAGGAATCGCGATTGCATTTAGCGTATGCAACAAGCCTTTAAACCCCTACGTTTCCTCTAGTGGACGAGTGTTGTCTCGTGAGGATTTGCAGTGAATCTACCCACAAAATTCATGTCTATGGTAAGGGTTCTCGTTTAATGTTTTCAAGAAAAATCTTCCTCTCATTTAGCAATGTGGTTTAGCTCATCAATCTCATGAAACTCTCTAGTATACCATAGCAATGCAACACACACATTACAGCTAATCTACTATCAAAGTTAGTAGAATGTTCCATACCTATTAGTCTTCAAGTGTGTGTGTGAATGGACAACCAAAATACAAAACTTTAATTTCAAAGATTGCATAACCTAAGACACTATCAAGACGTTCATTTTGACTCAACTCTTACCGGGATTACACTCTCAAGATGAAATCACTCCGAATTAGATGTAATAATTATCACTGATGATATGGAAGCTATAAAGAGTAAATGTAAATGGAATCTAATGCTTCTCATATCTAAATAGAAAAACGCATTTCAGTGTACAAAGTCTCATGAATGGATACTTTTCACTGAAAGAGTGAGATACTGTGGAGAACTCTCTCATTACCTTAACTTCAAATCCAATTTGCTTAAAATCATTAGGGCTTTGAAAAAGAGGTGTTAGGTGAAAGAAGAAAGATGTTCGTGATATTCAATTGAGTCAAAGGATGTGATTGGCATGTCTACTATAACTTTTCAAACTTCCCCACATCTCCAATCTCTCTCTCTCTCTCTCTCTCTCTCTTTCTCTCTCTCTCTTTTAAATTTTTTTTTCTTTTCTACACTCTTCTTTTTATTATTATTATTTTTTTCTTTTGTAGCAACCGTTGGCACATTTATTTATTTATTTATTTTTATTTTCATGCTTTTCTTTTCTTTCTTTTTTTTTCATCATTTTTTTTCTTTGCCAACTCTCTCTCATTCACACAACCAAACTTCTTGTCAAGATAACACATCCCAATCATTCCTAAATAAAGAACTGAGTCTTGAACTCCTAATTTGGAGTTAGGTATGAACTTTAGGATTGTGAAGACAAGGCGATTATGATAAGCTCAAAGGGTGAAATAAAGGAATAACATGGAGGTAGGCCAAAGCAGTATTATGCGTGTATGGTCAAAAGATGACCTAAATCATATTCTAAGTTCATAGGATTATTCATTTCAGTAAATTCAAGAGCTCTAGATTTGGTAAATCCTGAACGTTCTTTTCTAGTGATCAGTCAAAATGAAGAAAATTAAGATTTTCAACGAATTAATTTGCTTTTCAAAAAGTAAGAGTAATTTTATAAAACCCTCAAAAACAAAGAATGACACAAAAGCTCACTTGGGTTATTAGTCTCCACTACAGTCTCTCAAGATACCTAAGTTATACTTACTAATCCATTAGCTAAGTACAAGGTTGTCACAATGTGCTCAAAGTTGTTTGAAGATTAAAAAGCATAAAACATACTATAACTAAGATAGTAGACAAACTATCATAGTGTATCACATACTAATAACATACAGAAAATAATACTAATGCATCAAAATTGACTACGTTAACTAAGAGAGAAATACAAGAACCAATTTGTTATTATTTAAAAATTTCAAAAATTTTGCAATTTTTAATTTACTGAGTTACATGTTGCTAAGTAGGTATATGACAATGAAGCACAACAAAAAGATATGAGGCATGCAATGACTCACTCCCCCCCAACTAAAACTAAACATTGTACTTAATGTTCTAAACTAAGCACATGGACATGTAAAGTAAAGCGAGAGAAGGAATGATGTTACCTTGAGGTGTTAATATCCAATTTTTTTTTAAGTTAGCTGTAAAATCATTAGTAGCAACAAGAAAAAATAGAGAATATAATACAACTATTCAGTAAATAAATTCAGTTAATCAAGATTTTTATCATAAAGTAATAACCAAAATTTTTTAGGATCTTCCCAATGAAATAATGTAACAGTGTGAAGAGTGCAGGGATCTTCATAAAAATGCAACTCCCCCAAACTAATGTCAGGCTCAAGGTCAGAAGAGAGGATGCAAAATCTATGGCTTCTAAAGTTGTTAGGACAGTTATAAGAGGAATACCACACTTTTTAGGAATTATATGCAATAAACAATCTTTGGTGTTGACATTTCCTATAACAGCCTCTATTTTAATACTAGGAGGTGGTGGCCATGGTTCAATGAAAGGGACAGGGTATAAGTGATGTTTTAATTTAGTTTCATTACACTCCTCCTGTTCTAGAACAAAATCTATGGAGATATAATCATAGGAGTTTAAGTTCTGTTCTATGTACATACTTTTGGATGAGACTTGGATAAAGCTATCTATTTGAGCCTCAATGTCGTTATTATTTAAGAAGGTCAAGCAGTCTAGCAGATAACTAGCTTCTTGTGAAAGGTTAAGATCATCTAATGTGGGTCCAATAATTTCCAAGTCCTCTCTCAAAGAATTTTGAAAAATAAAATTTTGTGAAGTACATGTGCTAGAATCCTTACCATCCTCTTCCACAACACATTCTATTTGTTCAATATTAGGGTACACATGATTTCAAGCTCAGGATGAGAGCATTGATTGATAGAGAGGATAGGTGATGGGCAACTTGGTGACATCACCTCTTTGGCTGAAAGAGGTGAGGGTTCATGAATATCAGATGAACCTAAATCGAATTTAGAATTTTCAATAACGTCCTCCCTAGGGTCACTATCAAAGGTAGGGATAGAGTCAACAAATAACTCCTCCTTTCCTAGTTGCGTGCAGTCACCTAAACTCTCATTATCTTTAAAAACCTTATTCTCATCCTTTTAACTCTCCTCACTATATATGTCATCTATTGAGGAACTTTGGACAAAGAGATTGTGCAATTTTATCCAGGCAGTGAAAGAGTTGATGTCTGGGGTTGAATATTGAGAAGAATATGGTTCTACAACTTCATGCTCAATGGTTTGGTTTTGGAGTTCTTGTTGGGTTATCACTTTCTCGAGTGAGTTGTTAACCTCATTCGGTATAAACCCGTCACTATCCTCTAATTCCATTCCATTATTAGTGTCTTGAAATTTAGGTTGTAATGTTGAAGGACTGGTGTAGTCTTCTAAATGTTGGCTAGCATATACTTGTTGATGTCTAGTTTCTAATTTATCGAGTGCACTATCTAGCCTTTTCATTTCAATAAGTAGCAATTTTAACATACCATTATCCTCAACTTGGTTATTCTCCTCATTATTGCTATACGAAGTTTTGCCCCATTGTTGTTGATGATAATCCCCTTCCCATTGTGTTTATGTGTAAGACTCACCAAAGGAAAAAGTCTTGGTGCATTTGGTAATCGTGGGAACTATTACTATATCCTACATTATTATTTTGGTAATATCCCCATTGCGGTTGATAGAACTCTCCATGTAGAGGTTCTTGATACGCTTGAAAATATGGGGGACTACAACTATTGTTTTCCCATTGTGGTGGTTGGCAGCACTCGGGTTGATAATGCGCGTCATAAGTGGGTGCTTTCCAACTTGGGGGACAGTTTTCATTACCTAATGTGTACCTATTCATGGTGTTTGTGTTGTATGGAGGGTAATATGGCTAAGATATGTTTATCCAAATTTTTTAAACAATAAAATTTTTATTTATTTATTTTTTTTGTACTTGTGAGAGAAAAAGTCTAAAGGTTTTTTATTTTATTTTTTTAAAATTTTTTTGCGAAGTAAAAAATAACTTGGAAGTAACTTAGTAAAATCCTAACCTAGTTGCCTTCCCCGGCAACGGCGCCAAAAACATGACACGACTAAAAAGTTGTGCGCTCTTGTGCAACACCCAAGTGTAGGTGATCGTGCAAGTAGTAAATCTGGTAAGACCAGGTCGATCCCACATGGAAGGAATAGGGAGAATGTCTACTAAATTATAACCTAAAGAAAAGGAAAAAGATGAATATGCGGGTAGAGGTTCTAACGAATTCTAATTAATTAAATTAAACTAAATAATAAACTAGTGCATAAAGAAACATAGCTAATGAAATAAATTAATTAAAGGTGTTGGAAACACGTGAATCCACATTGATCCTAACCTTCTACCATGCATACTCATTAATGTTCTATGGAGTTCATTCCTTTTCAGTATTCCGTATTTTTCTAAAGATAAAGAATCAATAGCCCTTTCATGACCGAGACTACATCATCACAGTTGATTTAAAATACTTGGAAGACAGTTTAAAACAATGGTTATTACTTGCACTCTAAATGGTGTTAGCATTCAAAGTGCTTTTCAAAAGTCATTGAAGAAAAGGCCTTAAGGCTCTAAGTTCTAAAAACTGTTATGACAAACTGAGCTTATAGGGACAATTTGGTGACTGATTTCTAAAACAGAAAGTCATGGAATACTTAAAAGAATCATCTCAGGAATTAACATGTTCAATCGGTCGAAGCTCTCTCGATCGATCGGACAGCATCATCCTTCAATCGATCGAAATGTCTTCGATCGCTTGACTATCACTCTGGTTCGATCGATCGAAATACCTTCGATCGATCGAGCCCAGGTTTTCTAAAGATTGCATGGCAGAGGTTGAAAATCAATGTTTCATCACATATTCCCAATGTCTAAACTACGAAAACATAAATAAACTAATGCAGCAATCATAATAACTAGATCAATAAACAATCAAATAAAGAAAAGAGAAAGTAAAACCTGGAATAAATCTGAATATAACTTGTAATAAACTTGAAATAAAGTTGAATCTTGAATCTACAATGGAAAACGAGGAAGAAAACATCAAACTAAACTAATATACTCCTAATCTAACCCTAAAACTATCCTAAAACTGCTGTTTTTTTTGCGTTCTGGAGCGTCCTCTTTTCGTCTGGTATCAAAACAACTTGTTTATAGGGTTCCTGCAGAGTTTACGCAACTTTTGGGGGAGAAATAGAGCTCAAGCGATCGATCTTAGTTCGATCGATCGAACTCTCAAGCGCTTGAACTCTCCTCAAGCCCTTGAACTTCTTTGATTTTGACAACTTTGCGCATCGATGGGAGAATGGCCATAACTTTTCACTTGGACCTCGGATTGACCTCCCATTTACTGCCACGCAACCGTACCTCAATGGTCTACGTTTCATATTTCTAGGAAAATCTTCCAAATCTGAAGTCTTCGTTGTCAAAAATGGTGTTTTCTCAGCTGCTTCTGTTATTCTCTTCACCAGAATCACTTTCCTTTAGCTTCACTTCATTGATTTACATCCTAATACCTATAAAACAATGAAAAAATATATGTTGTAGCATTAACGTAATAAAAAGAATATTGTTATTAGAATGCACCTAAATGTAGGGGCTTTGGGGATAAAAGTATGCATAAAAGACCATATAATACGCTATGAATATGCACTTTTCACCTTGAATTAGTCACATCTCCACGTTGAACAATATCTCGAATTCGATGATATTTCCGCTCTACTTGCTTTTCCTTTTTGTGGTTCCTTCACTCCTTGGACTGAGCCACTGCCTTACTATTATCACAGTATAGTGTAATAGGTGACTGTGACGTTGGTACCACCTCGAGTTCCATGAGGAACTTCTTGAGCCAAACAGCTTCCTTTGTGGCTTTACAAGCAGCCACATACTTACCTTCTATAGTGGAGTCAGTAGTGCATTTCGGCTTAATGCTTCTCTAAGTAACAGCAGCACCTTCTAAGGTAAAGAGATGTCCAGACGTCGATGTCCTCAAATCTTTATCTGACATAAAGTTCGAGTTAATGTATCCTATTGGAATTAACTCATCACCTCCGTACATAAGCATGTAATCATTAGTCCTTCTCAAGTACTTAAGAATGTGCTTAACGGCTGTCCAGTTATCTAGACTTGGATTCGATTGATATCTACTAACCATACCAATGGCAAAGCAGATATCTATTCTAGTGCACAACATCGCATACATGATACTTCCCACTGCCGAAGCATAGGGAACTCCACTGGTCCTTAGAGAATGCTAAACTATGCCTGAAAGTAATAAACCTTTCTTTGAATTATCCATTGAAAACCTAGTTAGCACCTTATCAATACAGCCAGCTTAAGATAATCTCATTATCTTTCGCTTAAGATCCCAAAACAGCTTTATCCCAAGAATATAGCTCGCTTCTCCTAGATCCTTCATATCGAAAGTGATAGCTAGCCAAACCTTGACCGTTGGCAACATTGCTACATCCTTTCCAAGCAGTAGAATG
Source organism: Hydrangea macrophylla (assembly GCA_033977485.1). Taxonomy (NCBI): domain Eukaryota; kingdom Viridiplantae; phylum Streptophyta; class Magnoliopsida; order Cornales; family Hydrangeaceae; genus Hydrangea; species Hydrangea macrophylla. Next base: position 265,925 of record CM066990.1, on the reverse strand, counting down.
TCATCAATGTAAAGAACAAGAAAGGCCACCACTTTTCCTTCACACTTCTTGTATACACAAAGTTCATCCAAATTTTGTATGAAACCAGACGATTTGACCGCTTGGTCAAAACGAATGTTCCAGCTCTTGGATGGCTGCTTAAGCCCATAAATGGACTTTTGTAACTTGCATACCAAGCTACCTTTCCCACCAGCTATGAACCCTTCTGGTTGTTGCATATAGATGTCCTCCTCAAGATTACCATTCAAGAATGATGTCTTGATGTCAATCTGCCAGATCTCATAATCTAGGCATGCAAAATGGATAAGAGTATTCTGATGGACTTGAGCATGGCTACGAGCGAGAAGGTTTTCTCATAGTCAATGCCCTCTCTCTGAGTATACCCTTTCACTACAAGCCTAGCCTTAAAGGTCTCACCTTTCCATCAGATCCTATTTTCCTCATGTAGACCCACTTATAGCCAACGGGTTTAATATTGGTTGGAAGTTCTACAAGATCACAAACCTGATTGGAATCCATAGATTCCAATTCAGCCTTCATAGCCCTAACCCAATGAGCTGAATCAACATCAGCCATTGCCTCTTCGTATGTGGCAGGATCAGATTCAGATTCTATGGAGACTGCTTCAAAAACTTCTCCTAAGAACATGCATCTGTCAGGCTAGCTGACCATCCTCCCACTACGATGAGGTACTGGTGCGGGAATGGGTGAATAAGTGGTATTTTTATGTGTTACATCATTATTAACTACGGGTAGGACTGAGGGCTCTCCTTCTATCTCTTTAAGATCTATCATTCCCTTAGGTTTATGGTTCATGCTATAATCATCCTCCAAGAAAACAACATTTGTGCTAACAAACACTTTCTATTCCCCTGGATCATAAAAATACCATCCATAAGTACCCTTTGGATACCCTACAAAATAATATACTTCCAATCTAGAATCCAACTTACTCATCTTTCCTTTCAGTACATGTACCAATTGAAGGAAAAACAAGTTTAAAATTTAATTTAAACAAGTAGTGGACAAAGTTCAAAACTTTTGAATTGGTAGCCTGGATCTACTACTTATTAACTATATAGAAGCGTAAGTAAGAAAGGAAGAAGAGATTGTACCTCGGGTCTTGAACCTAATTATGATTATCTTCTTCCTGATGGTGCAGTAGCCTCCACTAGATTGTCTTTACCCTTATGACTCCTACAGATGCTTCCCGAAGAGGCTAGAGATGGTGGGATCTCTAATAGGGAGGATAGAGAAGGTTTGGGAAGCTTAAAATAGTTTTTGTAGCTTTTGGTTTATAAAAACGATGAACTCTTATTTCTGGACATAGCTGCCCTATTTATAGATTCCCAGAATTGACCTAACTTTCAAGCTATCGAAGTGGTTTCGATCGATTGAACCTTCGATCGATTAAAGATTCTTCAATTGATCGATCATGTCAGGACTTCATTCGATCGAGACTCCTTTGATCAATCGAACCTGTCTTGACAAGATCGTCAAGTGCCTTTCCAAGCATCCTAGCAGAGCTAAGAGTGGGGCCTCCTAGGCTCTTTATTGTTGGCTCAGACCAGATGTTAATTAACATGACCAAACTCTTTGGTCAACAATCTAACCAACTGATTAGTTAACATTTACTCCACAATAAAACGATAACTGCACTCTAACGCAAAAGAACAAATTCGAAATGATAACTAGACTTGTATGGTGTACTAATGTCCCTCCACCATCAGCATTCACAATCATATTTAGGTAGTCAAATAAACGGTTACTACCAACCTGAATCATGATTACTTCTTGTATTCCTTGAGTCCCATTCACCTATCATGATTACCAAACATGTTGATAACTACTTATCAACAAGACTGCAGTTCTCACTAATCGACTTGGTGACATTCTCAAGAGAATACTTACTCTTTACACATGGTAGATTCTATCTTGACAGTATATGTTCACAATCCTGTAAACATGACATACCCAAGATACCCAGGTGCTGATCTTTTATAGACCTCACTAATTGGTAAGTCAAAGCAGCCATATCTATAGTATGTGTACATAATTGTGTCAAGATTGAGAACATGTACCTTATACAAGTTGTGTCCCTATCGACTGTTGATAGTCTTGAGTGTCAATAGGAAAATTCAGGTCCGTTAATGCACTATAAGCACTAGCATATTAACTAAGAGTAGCACTCTAGTGATTGAGATTAATCACTCCTTCCAATGGTAGTTAATCATGCTACAGTATACCTGATGAGATATCCAGTCTCATCATCCACTGTAACAAGTTCTAAGTATCAAAGGATAGCAATTCGTATCTCACTTGTATGTATCTCATACACACACGAATTACTTACTATGATACTTAAGGATTAACATTCATCTCATGAAAGAAACATACACAATGAAATGTAAAGTTGATATCCATGTATTAAAATGTCAATGTCTCATAGATAAAGTAATGGTTTGAGGGCACAAACCCAACACCAACTTGGTGACATTCTCAAGGGAATGCTTACTCTTTATCAGAGCGTAGATTCTATCTTGACAATAAATGTTCACAACCCTATGAATATGACATATCCAAGATACCCAGGTGTTGATCTTTTAAAGACCTTACTGATTGGTATGTCAAAATAGCCGTATCCACAGTCTGTGTTAATAATCGTCTAAAGATTAAGAACACGTAGCTTATACAAGTTATGAGTTCCTATTGACTGTTGACAATCTTAAGTGTCAATAAGCACTAGCATATTAACTAAGAGATATACTCCAGTGATTGAGATTCATCACTCCATCCAATGGTAGTTAATCATGCTACAGTGTAAACCTGATGAGATATCCAGTCTCATCATCCACTGTGATAAATTCTAAGTATCAATGAATAATAATTTGTATCTCACTTCTATGCATCTCACATGTACACGAATCAATTACTATGATACTTAAGGATTAACAATCATCTCATGAAAGAAACATACATAATAAAATGTAAAGCCGATATCCATATCTTAAAAATGACAATATCTCATACATAAAGTAATGGTTTGAGGGCATAAACCCAACAAACTCCCACTTGCACTCATTGCCATTTAGGACTACATCTGAGACCTAGACTATCTAGATGATGATCAAACATCTTCTGTGGTAAGGCCTTTGTAAACAGGTCTGCAAGATTGTCAATGGTGGCAATTTTGGTGACAATCACAACTCCACATTGAACAATATCTTGGATCAGATGATATTTTTATTCTACATGCTTTCCCTTTCCATGGTTCCTTGGCTCCTTGGATTGAGCCACTTCTCCACTATTGTCGCAGTATAGCATAATAGGTGACATCAACACTAGTACCACCTCGAGTTCCATGAGGAACTTCTTGAGCCAAACAACTTCTTTTGCGGCTTCACAAGAAGCCATATACTTAGCCTCTGTAGTTGGGCCTGTAATGCATTTCTACTTAATGCTCCTCCAATTGACAGCACCACCTCCCAAGGTAAAGAGATGTCCGGACGTCGAATTCCTCGAATATTTATCTGACATAAAGTCCGAGTTTGTGTATCGTACTAGAATTAACTCATTACCGTCATATATAAGCATGTAATCTTTAGTCCTTCACAAGTACTTAAGAATGTGCTTAACGGCTATCCAGTGTTCTGGACCAAGATTTGACTGATCCTGCTAACCAAGCCAATGGCAAAGCAGATGTCTAGTCTAGTGCATAATATCGCATAAATGAGACTTCCCACTGTTGAAGCATAGGTAATTCCTACCATGTAATTCCTCTCCTTCTGTATCTTTGGACACTGGTCCTTAGAGAACGCTAAATCATGCCTGAAAGGTAATAAGCTTTTCTTCGAATTATCCATTGAAAACCTAGTTAGCACCTTATCAATATAACCAGCTTGAGAAAATCCCATTATCTTTTGCTTATGATCCCGAAAGAGCTTTATCCCAAGGATGTAGCTCGCCTCTCGTAGATCCTTCATATCGAAAGTACTACCTAGCCAAATCTTAATCGTTGACAATGTCGCTACATCATTCCCAATAAGTAGAATGTCATCAATGTAAAGAACAAGAAAAGCCACCACTTTTCCTTTACACTTCTTGTATACACAAGGCTCATCCAGATTCTGTATGAGACCAAACGACTTGACCGCTTGGTCAAAACAAATGTTCCAACTTCTGGATGCTTGTTTAAGCTCATAAATGGACTTTTGCAACTTGTATACCATGTTACCTTTCCCACCAGCTATGAACCCTTATGGTTACTGCATATAGATGTCCTCCTCAAGAATGCTATTCAAGAATATAGTCTTGATGTCCATCTGGTAGATCTCATAATCTAGGCATACAACAATGGATCAGAGTATTTTGATGGACTTGAGCATGGCTACCAGCAAGAAGGTTTTCTCATAGTCAATGCCCTCCCTCTGAGTATAACCTTTTGCTATAAGCCTTACCTTAAAGGTCTTAACCTTTTATCAAATTCTCTTTTTCTCTTCTAGATCCACTTATAACCAATGAGTTTAATATTGGCAGGAAGTTCTACAAGATCCGAGACCGGATTAGAATCCATAGATTCCAATTCAAGCTTCATAGCTTTAACCCAATGAGCTGGATCAACATCAACCATTGCCTCTTCGTATATGGCAGGACAAAAGACAGCTTCAAAAACTTCTCCTAAGAACATGTATCTATCAGGCTGGCTGATAATCCTCCCACTATAATAAGGTACTGCTACAAAAATGGGTGAAAGAGTGGTATTTTCTTATCTTACATCGTTATCAACTGTTAAAGGAATTGAGGGCTCTCCATCTATTTATCTCAGATCTATCCTTCCCTTAGGTATATGGTTCATGATATAACCATCCTCCAAGAAAATAACATTTGTACTAACAAATACTTTCTGTTCTCTTGGATCATCAAAATACCATCATAAGTACCCTTTGGATACCCTACAAAGTAACATACTTCTAATCTAGAATCTAATTTGCTCATCTTTCCTTTCAGCACATGTACCGAACACCCTCATATCCGGAGATGTTGCAAAGAAGGCTTGTGCCCAATCCATATCTCATCTGGTGTCCTAGGACCAGATTTGCTTGGTACTAGATTTATTATGTATGCAGCGGTTTCCAAGGCATAACCCAAAAGGAATAATGGAAAATCGAAATAACTCATCATCGACCTACTCATGTCTAGAAGAGTTCGATTCCATTTTTCCGCTACACCATTCTGTTGAGGTGTACCAGGTGTAGTCAACTGTGATAGAATCTCATTCTGTACAAGGTGATCAATAAACTCATTAGAGAGGTACTCGTCACCTCGATCAGATCAAATGACCTTGATATGTGTGCCTAATTGCTTCTCCACTTCATTCCTAAACTCTTTGAACATTTCAAAGGCTTCAGACTTATGCTGCATTAGGTACACATATCCATACCTAGAGTGGTCATCAATAAATGTTGTAAAATACTCATAATCACCCTTTACTCTAATATTTATTGGTCCACACACATCAATATGAACTAATTCCAAAAATGCATTGGTTCTATTGCCCTTTGTGGGAAAGGGCCTTTTGATCATCTTACCTCTATACGAAACTCATAGACCCTTCTTTGACTAGTCTGCCAATCCTATTTAGATTGATATGGCTAAGCCTCATATGCCAAAGCCTTTTTGGATTAGTGGAATGTTCTTTTCTTTTAGATGGTACAGTTACCACTGAGTTATTAAGTTCCATATTATAGGTAAGTTTAAATTGAGTGAATGATGACGACGACGAATTGAGGATCATATCAACTTGGGTCTGCGGGTCTATGTTGGCACCTAGAGTCTCCCGTTCATTTAAATAACTAATCATTTTTAAAGCATGTTCTTTGACTGGAGTCCATTCCGACACCTTTGCACTCATTATCTTCTACATGGCAACCTGTCTAGTAGGCCTGCTATGCTCCCCAAACATTTCTTTTAGGGATTTGATAATAGCAGTGGTAGAATCATTCGATTGGAATTGGTGTTGCAACACACCGGCCATAGAGGCCAGAATGTCGCTACATGCCATTCCATTCAATTTCTTCCATTTGTGGAACTCGTGTCTAGTAGCAGTCGAAGCATTTGCAGCAGGTTCTTCAGGGAATAGGGTGGTAAGGACATATGTGTGATCCTCTACAGTTAAAAAGATGTCAATGTTATGTTTTCATTCAGTGTAGTTATTCCCGGTTAATTTGTTTTGTGTAAATATGGTGGCAAGAGAACTAAATGCAGATCCAGACATGATGATTTACTGAAAAATCAAAAACTCTAGAATATCAAAATTTTTAGTTTGAAATTAAATAATCCTAAAAACTCTTATTTAAAACAAAATCACCAGAATATCAAAACGAATGAGCAAAGACTCTGTGTGGCGGTCAATACTCGATCTTTTGATTAATCATGACTTGTCCGCTATGCAACTCTTACAAAACAAGTTATGACTTCTGAACCTTTTTGATCTCTATGTTTCTGAATAATGCCCCATGTGGGATTCCTATCCATAGTTTAGCTAGTGTGTACCATTAACTAGGATCCAATCACAACCGCCTCAAATAGTGCCCCGTGTGGTGGTCACCCTCTAGAACGTCTGATTGTTCCTATCCGTAGGAAGTTCACATCTAGTAACCAATGAATAGTGTACCCTCCGTATGGAATGATCACCCCTAGCGAGATGACATAGAATGCACTATTCATCATACAATGAACCATTAATGGAAGATTGTGGGTGTTATGATAATAAGTCCCTCTCCCACTAGATTCAATAGTAAAGGATTTTGCTTTTGAAAAAATTGTTTCTACATATTACCCATAAACATCCAATGTTTACTAATGTGTTGAAACAGTTTTTAAATTTTATTTTAGAAAACTTGTTTTACGTGCATACAAGTAGTAACAATATAATTAAATTCCAAGCACAAACTAAGCACATAAAACGAAAAACTAAAATAAAAATAAAGGCATTTAACAATGCCTCTTTCTCCCATGGCTCTATCTTCATAGAACCTCCTTCTTGATTTGATCACCTCTATCTTCATGGGCTTCCTAATTCTATTACATTGGACCTATGCTTCTTTTGAACCTTACAATTTATCTAAAAAAGAAATATAGCAGTAACATAAAAAGCTAGGGAAACTGGTGCGACTTTCCTTTTTGTAGGATTGAAGTCGTAGCGCCCTTTACACATGCCTTAAAACCAAACCAATAATTAAAACAACATACACCAAACATAGAATTAAAATACAATAATTTAAATCGTCAGAACTTGGTGCCATAGGAGATAGTAGATTTATCTTGCTGCAAGAGGGTTAGTTGTACACACAACTATGCACATATATAACAAAATATATAACCATTGAAACTACTAATTTATTCGCATACCCCGTAAACACTTTATGGAAGTAATTAGAACTATAAAACAACATTCATGGTTTTCTGTCATAAATTGATTAAAAATTTTCAAAATGGTACGTAAATAATTTTAAAACTTTTAAAACTGTGGAAAAGATAACTGGACAGATAACTAGTTTCGATCGATCGAAGCTTATTCGATAGCCTGAAACCTGCATTGGTTCAATCGATCGAAACTCTTGCGATCGATTGAACACAGATAGTTTCAATCAATCGAAATAAGTTTGATCGATCGACACTGCCATGCATCCAATGCTATCACAAATTTATTTTCTACTGCGAAACTGCTACAGAAATAGATCTGTGACGATACAGTTTCTAAACAGCACTAAATACTAACATGCAAATCAAATGAGTATTCCAAAACGCATCTATAGATCTAAATAAGCGAGGCTCGAATACCAATTAAAGGAAAATTAGGTTTAAAAATTTATTTAAATGCGCAACAAAAAACTAAGTTCAAAAACTTTATTGGTAGCCCAGATCTACTACTTATTAACTCTATAGATGCATATACATAAGAGGGAGAAGAGTTTATACCTCAGGTCTTGAACACCTAATTCTAATTCTCTTCTTCCTTGATGGTGTAGCAGCCTCCACTAGGTTGTCTTCATTCTTATGTCTCCTGTGAGTTCTTCCCCGGAGAGGCTAGAGATGGTGGGATCTCTAACAAGGAGGTTAGAGAAGGTTTGGGAACCCTAAAACGTTTCTACAGCTTAGGGATGTTAAAAATGATGAACTCTATTTTCTGGATGTAGCTACCCTATTTATAGATTCCCAAAGCTGAATTTACCTTCAATCGATCGAACCTTTGATCGATTAAACCACTTTCAATCGATCAAACTTGCCTATCGATCGAGACTCCTTCAATCGATCGAACCTATCTGGATAGCTTCCTCAAGTACCTTTCCAAGCATCCTAGCAGAGCTAAGAGTGGGACCTCCTAGGCTCTTTATTGTTGGCTCAGACCAGTTGTTAATTCTCATGATCAAACTCTTTGATCAGCAAACTAACCAACTGATTAGTTAACGTTTACTCCTCTATAAAATGATAACTGCACTCCAATGCAAATGAACATATCCGAAGCGATAACTAGACTTGTATGGTGTGCTAATGTCCCTCTACCGTTAGCATTCATAATCATATTCAAGTAGTCAAGTAAGCTTTCTTTTTTACACTGTGCTCACGTTTGACAATGCATAGGTCTTTTAAGTATTTTTCATAGGCCAGTATTGTTGGGTTTGTGCCCTCAAACCATTACTTTATATATGAGACATTGACATTTTTAATATATGGACATCGGCTTTACATTTTATTATATATGTTTCTTTCATGTGATGATTGTTAATCCTTAATTATCAGATTAAGTGATTCGTGTACGTATGAGATGCATACAAGTGAGATACGAATTATTATGCATTGATACTTAGAATTTGTCATAGTGGATGGTGAGACTAGATATCTCATCAAGTTTACACTGTAGCATGATTAACTACCATTGGATGGAAAGATGAATCTCAATCATTAGAGTATATCTCTTAGTTAATATGCTAGTACTTATAGTGCAATGATGGACCTGAGCTTTCCTATTGACACTTAAGACTATCAACAGTCGATAGGAACTCATAACTTGTATAAGGTATGTGTTCTCAATCTTGAGACAATTATGAACACAGACTATGGATATGGCTATTTTGATGTACCAATCAGTGAGGTCTATAAAAGATCAACACATGGGTATCTTGGATATATCATGTTCATAGGGTTGTGAACATATATGGTCAAGATAGAATCTACTCTCTGATAAAGAGTAAGCATTCCCTTGAGAATGTCACCAAGTTGGTTACTGAGAACTGCAGTCTTTCAGATAAGTAGTTATCAACATGTTTAGTAATCATGAGAGGTGAATGGAACTCACGTATACTGTCAACTTGAATCATGATTACTTCTTGTATTCCGTGAGTTCCATTCACCTCTCATGATTACTAAACATGTTGATAACTACTTATCTACAAGACTGCAGTTCTCAGTAACCAACTTGGTGACATTCTCAAGGGAATGCTTACTCTTTATCAGAGGGTAGATTCTGTCTTGATCATATATGTTCACAACCCTATGAACATGATATATCCAAGATACCCATGTGTTGATCTTTTATAGACCTCACTGATTGGTACATCAAAATAGCCATATCCACAGTCTGTGTTCATAACTGTCTCAAGATTGAGAACACGTACCTTATACAAGTTATGAGTTCCTATCGACTGTTGATAGTCTTAAGTGTCAATAGGAAAGCTCAGGTCCATCATTGCACTATAAGCACTAGCATATTAACTAAGAGATATACTCCAATGATTGAGATTCATCTTTCCATCCAATGGTAGTTAATCATGCTACAGTGTAAACTTGATGAGATATCCAGTCTCATCATCCACTATGACAAATTCTAAGTATCAATGAATAATAATTCGTATCTCACTTGTATGCATCTCATACGTACACAAATCACTTACTATGATAATTAAGGATTAACAATCATCTCATGAAAGAAACATATATAATAAAATGTAAAGCCGATGTCCATATATTAAAAATGTCAATGTCTCATATATAAAGTAATGGTTTGTGGGCACAAACCCAACAGTACTGGCCTAGGAAAAATACTTAAAAGACCTATGCATTGTCAAACGTGAGCATAGTGTAAAAAATAAAGCTTACTTGGCAGATCAGGTAAGTTCAATTATTAAAAATAATTTGCCACCCAAATTTCAAGATCTTGGCATACCAACCATTGCATGTATTATTGCAAACCACAAGATCGACCATGCACTATTAGATTTAGGTGCTAGCTTCAACCTGCTACCATATTCAGTTTATCAATAGTTAGGACTAGGGAATCTCAAACCAACTAGGATTACACTACAATTAGCAGATATATATATTAAGATGCCTAGAGGTATTTTGGAAGATGTACTTGTTCACATAGAGATCTTTATTTTCCCTATTGACTTTGTGGTACAAGACACAGAACTTGTACATAATCCAATTGCACAAATCCCCGTGATTTTTGGTAGACCATTTTTAGCAACAATAGACGCCACCATCTGCATAAGAACTAGTATAATGATATTGGTTTTTGGTGATATGATGCTAAATGTTAAACTCTTTTCTAATCCTCATCATATGTTGGAAGAATGAGAAATGGAAGAAGCAAATTACTTAGACTCATTCTTATAAGAAAGTGTCTAACTCATTAGGGAAGAACAGGAAAGTGATGCAAGTGAAGTTACCTTTTTTAAATAAGTACCTTCAAGATCAAGATGAAGACATAATTAGGGAAGCTATGTGGGCAACACGTTTTGGTACTTTACCACCTAAGACTACATTAGCCATGCCATGTAGCCTAGAAATCCCTCAGTTAGAGTTAAAAGAGCTCCCTAAAGGGCTTAAATATGCTTTTCTAGGGGATAATAGTACATCTCTTGTTATTATATCATCTAAATTAGAAGAAGAACAAAAAGGTAAACTTTTAACATTATTTAAATAGCATAAACGTACTTTAGGGTGGACCATAGCTGAACTAAAATAGATTAGTACAAATATGTGCCCGAAGATGATGCTAAATCGTCTCATAAGATACAAAGGCATTTAAGCCCTAATATACAAGAAGTAAAGAAAGAAGTTCTTAAGCTCTTAGATGTAGGGATAATTTATTCTATATCTGGTAGTTGCTAGGTAAGCCCTACACAAGTTGTACCTAAGAAATCAGGGATTATTGTAGTGCCCAATGCCAAAGGTGAATTAATTTCTACACATATTACTATTGGGTTGAGAATGTGTACAGATTATAGGAAGCTTAACGCTGTTACTAGAAAAAACCATTTTCCCCTGCCCTTGATGGATCAAATGTTAGAGCATGTAGATGGACATAAGTATTTTGTTTTCTAGATGGATATAGTGGTTACAACTAAATTGAGATAGCACCTAAAGACCAAGAGAAGACTACCTTTACGTGTTCTTTCGGTACTTTTGCTTATCGTCGAATGCGTTTGGACTTCGCAATGCATCTGTGACCTTTGAAAGGTGTATGTTGAGTATCTTTAGTGACATGGTTGAAAAATACTCAGAGGTCTTTATGAATGATTTCTCTATTTTTGGCAAATCATACGATGAATGCCTAGGTAACCTAGAAAAGGTATTAAATATATGCAAAGATAGGAATTTAGCTTTGAACTTAGAGAAATGCCATTTTATGGTGACAAAGGATATTGTGTTAGGACATGTCATATCTGAGGATGAAAATCAAGTAGATCGTGCTAAAACTGATTTAATTTCAAATTTACCTACCCCTCGTTCCGTTCGTGACATACATTCATTCTTAGGCCACGGGGGATTTTATAGACACTTCATTCAAAAAAAATTTAGCACCTATATTTTTCGAACTATTATTCTGAATTTTTGTATTTCTCTTTATAACAGTCTCGGTTATATATATATAAGATCTATTTTCTTTTTCCATATTGTCTAATATGATTTGTGTATGTTTGAGGCCTTGGGGAAACTTTCCTCAGGAAGAAACCCTGAGCGCTCAAGATCCCTGAGCGCTCGAGCCACGCGAGCGCTCAAGCTATTTAGAGGGTAAAATGTTAATTTTGCCCTTGGGACTTATAAGTCTATAAATACTCGTCCATTCTCAGCATTTTCTATGTTTTATCATAGAGAAAATAGTAGGCATTTTAGGATAGAAATTCTTGTGCTAAAATCCTCAATATTCACTCACATATACACTATATCACACACATGCAAGCATATTTCTTACATGATCATCACTTCCACAACCTCTCTACACACTATGTTGCTGAAACTTCAAGAAGATCCTGAAGAAGAAGTTCCAAAAGGTTGAGTACTTACATGATCAAGCTCTAGGAAAGCATGATTAAAGTTCCCTAGTTCTATATCAAGCTTTGTCAACATATACTTGCATATTACCAACATCTAAGCAATTGTGAGTATCAATCCTTACTTGGAAGCCTTTAGAAATAGTACTGGCATGTTGTTATAACCATGCATGTAGTTGATTTAAGGTTATAGTTCTTACATGTGGAGGAAAACTCATGATCAATCTCTTTTATCACAAATTAATAGTTCATATTATCATCCAAACATGATCTAAGCTTGTATGAGCATGGATTGTTACTTAGAAACCTTTAGGGACTGTTTTACATAATTTTTAGTGACATGCAAGAAGATCAAAGTAAATTTCACACATACATGTGAACTAAACTTAGAAAGTGTTTACTGCAGTGCCCGAGCGTTAGCAATAAGTGCGAGTGCTCGAGCTCCAAGCGCTTGAGCACCTTGAGTGCTCGATCCTACCAGTTTTGTTAAGTTCATGTTTTTGTTATGATTTCCTAAAAGTGTTGTTATATAATTTTGATAACTTTGACTTCAAATTCTGCATGTGCAATTGGACACACACGCACATAAATTACCTGCTGAGCTGTTAGCCATTTCATATGTGTGGACTTGGGTATTAGTCTTGAACTTTAACAACAATGATTTTCATGATGCAATGACTCTGATAGATTCATCACTCCATCCAATGGTAGTTAATCATGCTACAGTGTAGACCTGATGAGATATCCAATCTCATCATCCACTGTGACAAATTCTAAGTATCAATAAAGAGTAATCCGTATCTCACTTGTATGTATCTCATACATACACGAATTACTTACTATGATACTTAAGGATTAACAATCATCTCATGAAAGAAACATACATAATAAAATGTAAAGATGATATCCATATATTAAAATGTCAATGTCTCATATATAAAGTAACGGTTTGAGAGCACAAACCCAACAACATATTCATAACGTACCTTGGTATCATCATACCAGCCGTTACACATAAACAACATGCCTTGGTATCATCATACTAGCATTACACATCTCAATCATCCTTTCTCTTTCCACAATCATGGCTATCACTTGCCACAATAGATCATGATCTACACAGGAAGACTCAACCCAAAATAACTCGCAATCTCCTTGATTGCTTAACTGATACCATATGAACAGATAATTAGTCTCCGCGACTAAAATGTACTAAACTATGCATGTCGACTTCTTAGTACGATCATTCTTATATTAACATTGTACTTATTCACTGACATTAGGTTCATTTCAATCGTGTAGCTTCGTAACATACATAAGTCCCATTCTAACATATTATATCAATAATAGAAAATTCTAATAGACATATGAACACATAACTACTGTTAAATATGGATAAATCACATTCTACCAATGTACAATTGATTGAATTAACTCAACAACCAATTGGGGAAAAATAGGTGCCAATTGATTGGTCTTAATGGAAAATTGATTGGTATCCAAAAGATGTCAATCGATTGGGAAAAGTCACCAATCGATTGGGACAAAGTTCAATCGATTGGATAAAGTGCCAATCGATTGGTACTTCATCTTCTTCACAGTGAACGTACTGAAATTATACAAAACTAAATATAAATGTTATGGATCCAGTCTACTCATACAAAAACTCATAAAAATGTCTAACTAAGCTACTATGTGAGTTTGCGGACTCACAAGTATGTGTAGGTGTGGTGGTGTGCTTGACCAACTTGAAAGCTTGAGCTTTAATGGTGGAGCTTTCTCCTCTCTTCTCTGACTCTTTCTTTCTCTTTTCTCTCTCTCTATCTTCTGTCCTTCTTCTTAGAGTGAGAGTGTGTGTATGTGTGAGTGTGAAGGTGTGTAAGTGTGTATATTTGTATGTATATATGAGCATATATATATGTATATGATATATGGAGGTCAAGGGAATTAACCAAATAGATTGGGGATGAGTTTGGGTCAGTATTTATAGGCCAAGGGCTGCATGCAACAAGCAGGTGGTGTCATCCTCGCAAAAAATGCTTGGAGACCAAGTTCAGTGACTGGTAATCGATTGGATCAATGGCAATCGATTGGGACTAAGGCGGATGAAAGCAATCGATTGGCATCCTAAAAGTGTCAATCGATTGGGACATGATGGCAATCGATTGGTATCTAAAGTTTACCAAAGATAGATTAAGACAAGTGTTATCATAGAAGTCGTTATATACGTCATAATTACAGCAAAAATACGCAAGTGTGTTTTGTATATAGAAGTGTGTATAGCTCTCAAGGACCTCTCTCTCTCTCTTAAGCTCGCTATAAAATAGAGTTAATGAACGTAAAAATGCTATTGGAGCTCAGATATTTATAGTGTTTCAAGGGTCCAAGGGCAAAATTATCTTTTCACATATTTTTAGCTCAAGCGCTAGCGTTAGCGCGAGTGCTCCTGTCTCGAGCGCTCCGATGCCTCGAGCGCTCGGGGCTCCTGGTTCAGAAATCCTTCTTATATATTAAGAGTTTAAGTGTTAAGTAACTGAACATCCGTTCTAACTATCAATAATGTTCATTCATAACAACTGTAACTCACATATACGAATACAGAAGTACTGAAATATCCAAATACAGATAATTACAAGTAAAAGGGACTGTGTTACATCTCTTCACCACCCAAAAAAAGATTTCGTCCCCAAAATCAGAGCTAAGAATTGCTAAACATCTCCGAAAACTTCTCTTGCATTTCGTCCCCATGAAGCTTTGCGTTCGTCGTGGTGCTTCCATTACACTTTCACCAATGGTATCTCCTTGTTTCTCAATTTCTTGAACTCCCTTCCCGAATTCCGTATGGGTCTCTCGGTGAACGACACTCAACTCTCCACTTCAATATCTTTAAAGTCAATCTTGTGTGTCGATCCGTACACGTACTTCCTTAGCATGCTGATATGGAACACATTATGTACTCCGGACATCTTTAGCGGTAGTGCTAACCTGTAGGCAACCTTACCTACGTGCTCCAAAATTTTCAAAGGTCCAATGTAGTGCGGCGAAAGCTTTTCCTTCTTTTGTCTGAACCTCACCACTTCTTTTACTGGGGAAACTTTTAATAGAGCATGATCTCCTAGGAATAATTTAAAGTCCTTATGACGCTTGTCCGCATAGCTTTTCTGTCGACTCTGTGCTACTTTTATCCTTTCACTAACGATGTTGATCGTTTCATTAGTCTATGGGACCATCTCAGGTTCCAAAAGCTTGGTTTCTCTGACTTCTGCCCAATAAAGAGGCGAATGGCATGGTCTTCTATACAATGCTTCGAATGGTGCCATTCCAATGCTTTAATGATAAATATTATTGCAAATGAACTCAATGAGCGGCAATTGCGTCTCCCAACTATGGAAAAGATGTCTTTGGGACATCTTCGTCAGTGATGTAGATTTGGTTATAACTCGAATGCTCGACCATAAAGGACAAAATCTAATGTTTAGTGGCTGAATCTGTCAACTGATCAGCCATTGGCATCGGGTTCTCATCTTTGGGAGTTTCCAGGTTTAAATTTCTAAATTAATGCATACTCTGAGTTTTCCATTCTTCTTTACCACTAGAACAACGTTGGAGACCCATTCCACATACCTGGCGGTTCGAATGAAACAGTTCCTAAAAGCCTTTATATTTCTTCCTTGACTTTCAGAGTAACCTCTGGTGACATGCGCCTAGGAAGTTACTTGAATGGCCTGAATCCAGGTTAGATTTTTATTCGGTGCTCTCTGAATTATCCTGATAGGCATGGCATCTCATCGTAGTCCCAGGAAAAATAATCCTTATATTTCATTAAAAGGGCTATGACCTCAGCTTGAAACTGTGGTTCTAGCATCTGGCTCACATAAGTTGGTTTATTTTCGCCCTCATTCCCCAAGTTAACTTCTAACTGTGGATCTTGGACATCAACCTTTGAGTCATCTAGCTTCGCTATAGCCATTTCCAGTTATTCTATTTGAATCTCCTTTTTATTTTGGGAGCTCTTCTTCATAATGCAATTGGCCAAATTTACTTCACCATTATGAGGACTGACCTCTAATGTTTTGTCGGCCATAAATGCGCACCATCTGGCCATGCTGGCCCGTAAGGCCAGCTATCTCTGTACTTTAATCGGTTAAAGATTCATTGATAACATCGTCCTCATTGAACTCAATCGGCCTTAACTCTCCTGTCCAATTAAGATTATAGTAATGTGACTTCAAACTTTGAGGTACTTCCTTAACAAAAGTTGTTGCATTCGGTCTGCCCAACTTGCTACAACCCAACAATTTGACTGGTCTGATATCGTCTTCATACAACAACGCATCGGCTATTTGCACTCGTGCTACGAATGGCTTCGCATAGGCCCCAACCACTTCCACTTCATCTCCCTTCCAAAAACTTAACAATTGGTGCAAGGTGGAAGGACTGCAATAATTAGGGTGGATCCAATCTTGGCCTAGCAAAGCGTTATACGTGGCCGATGTTTCCACTATGAAGAACGCAGTCATAGCTATCTTGCTTCTAACTCTTAACTTTAAGGGCAGGATGCCCTTGGTCCTTGATGGTGCCCCTGTAAAGCTTTGGACGTTCACCTCGGTCGAAATTGATTCCGACTCAGACTTTTACAAGATTCTCAACATGATTTGTTGCATGATGTTGATGGTTGAGCCCCCATCAATGAGAATCCTATTTATGGGTACCTCTTTAATATGGCCCTTAACATACAATGGTTTTAAGTGTTGGGACATTTGGTAAGTGGTTCTTTCAAAAACAACCTCAACGGGCCCTCCTAATTTTGGCCCCTCTTTTGTTTGCTACTACTTCGCCTTAAGAAAATAATCTTAGTCGATCGGTCTGCTAATCAGCGGTATCCACATTTTTGCTTATGGCTTCCACTATTTCTTATTTGACAGTTTCACCACCATTCTAAAACAATTCCTCAATTTTAGTTATTTTCTTGACTTGGTATTCCACAACATCCCTTTCATGGCCACTGGTTGATTTAGTTTGACCATGAAAGACATTAGCAGTGTAAACACCATATTAGCCGATAGTTCTTTGGGAATGGTTCCAAATTGAATCATCGAGTCATCTAAATCTGATAAAACATCGACCTCCCCATCTTTCTCAGGCTTACATTGCTCTGAAGACTATCTTATTCTAACTGCTCTTTCAAGTGCTTGGTGGCCTGCATTACTCCTTTACATTTGTTTTCATCAAACACCATTTTCTCCTTCGTCACCTGCTATTCTAGAGAATCAGACTCATAGGATTGAAGGAACCTTGGGGGATTGTACTCTCAATTTTCCCAGTATTGATGCTCCCTTTCTGCTTGCCTTGCACTTTGAAACCTTCTTTTTTAGGGACTTAGTATATTTGGGCTATACTGGGAATTTGGGGTGATCAGCCCGATGCCATTTTCCTTGCTCCACTCTTGGTGGTAACACCATCCTTGAGCGTATGCTTAAAGAAGATGAATCTCATGTTGGATTGTTCTGGCTTGGAGATATCTGGTAATGCTTATCCTATGATCGGCCACCTTCTCCAGTATCGACATGCAGAGCTGATGATGATTTTGGAAGCCATCTGGGCTTGGACTGGCTTTATCCTTTTGGCATTATAAGCCTATCATGATCTGACCTCCTCAAACTGTGGTCATGGTGTTCACTTGATCTCAGCCTTATGCTTGAGCCGATTATTTCTTTTTTCACTTCAGCCTTGTACCTCGGGCATAAGCCCTGTTCAATTAATCCAGTTGGTATCGTAGATCAACGATCAGATTATTAGTATTGGATCGGGTCGTCTTAATTTTGGCCTTCTGATCTACTTCTTTCCTTTTTTGGTACATCCTTTGAAGTTCATGGATAGTCACCTTTGGGTTACCCGACGACGATATGTCAACTGTTTGCCCTTTCTTCACTTCAGTCTTTCCTCTGATGTTTCTACTAGATCCACCTTTGTATGGGTCGTGTTAACTTTGACAGGTCATGCGACACCATGTTTGAACCTACAATGTGGGGAAAAGGGCTAGTATCAATCCCTATGGCTTTGTCTGAAAACTTGAAGATCCCTTTTTCCACGTTCTCCTATATGACATTACAAAACAAACACAATTAATATTAGTGTGTTTCCAAGAGTTATGCCATTTACAATATTCTTTATTCTTTATATCATCGGCCTTGAGGACACGATAACCATCACTAAGCTTGATCGCCTTTTCGGCCAAAAGGGCATCAAAAATTTGATCAGCCATGGTGATATCAAACGTATAATTATTTCCCGCCTCGAAAGCCATTTTTTTTACCATCGTGTTATTATTTACTGCTTTATTCATGGTATTGCACACTATTGGCCATTTACAAATCAGTTCGGCCATATCGACTTATCCCACTTTGAGGTCACAATCGGCCACGTGAACCTCGTAATTGGGATCTTTTTAATACGTCCCTGTGGATGAATTTTTTATTTCTCGTTCGTGTAGCAGGATATGCTCATATCGGGTGGCCCTCATGGACAGCTCAAATAAATCACAAAATTGGTCCCTTCAAACCTTTTACGAAGTTCAAAGGTCATTCCTCCCATCGCAATTTTAACGTATTCTTCTTCGGGTAAGACAGTTTCACACCTATACTTAACCTTCCTGAAACGGGCTATGTAGGTTTCCACTGTTTCCCCTACTAGTTGTAACATCCTTAAGAGGTCTGCCAATGATGTCTTGGGCTCAGTCCTGTAGAACTGGCCATGAAATAATTCTTCTATCCCTTACCTATTTTGGACGGAGTTGGCAGGGAGGTTGACATATAGCATAAAAGCTATCCCTATGAGAGATTTTGGGAATAATCTTCATTTTAACTGGTCACTACAACCTACCTGGTAGCACTCTACTATGAAACGACCTATATGCTCTACTATTGACTGTTCACCCTCTCCGGAGAACAAGGTAAAGTTTGGGACCTTATATCCCTGAGGAAAATTGACTTGGTCAACTTCAGGTGGATATGGCCGTCTGTAAGTTTGCCTCTCCATCCTTCTCATGAGAGGGCCATACTCTTCGTGTATGGCCGCCACTAATTCTTCTCTATTGATAGCATGTTGGATAAAGAGCTGTGCTACTACTGGCAGTGCTAAGGGAGGTAGGACCTAATGTTGATGAAGCCAATCGGCTTGATGAGTCCAAAAGGTCTCATTAGCTCTTTGCCCCCCAGTGGTGTAAGCGTGGGGGTTTGTGTTACCAACAACTTCAACTCTCTAGCCTCTGGCTTAAATGGTTATTAGTGTCACCGATCTAGTAGGGTTGGTGGCAACTACATCGCTTGACTCTTCTATTTGGAACCCAGGCGTTGGTGGATCTGGCTGCTTATTGGATCCATTCTATTCTAGGAGGCTCAGACAAACATAATAGGGGTCTTTCAATTTATTAGTCACACCCAATCCACTGATGTGTTCTGTACTATTTTTGGCTTGCCAGGTACTTAAGATTTGCCCCACCATCTTAGCCAGGCCATCTATTTTTGAATTGGTTTTATCAGCCGATGCCAACAATTTAATCTGGTTATCTTGCATCTCAGTCGTTCTATCAATCAGTACTTTAAAATTTTCAATGGTCCCTAAGTGTGCATGGTAATCTTGCCTCATAGGTTCCATGCTATGTCTCACGGCCTCTAAGAAGGTTTCTAGAGTCAAGGCTCTTTCCTGCGATGAATGAGCAGTGCTCTCATCCTCTAGTGGATCAACCATGGCCAAATCATCTTGTCCATCCTTATTGGTCTTATTGTCTTTTTTTTAGTGGCATATTCTAACACTAAGGTCCCACAGGCATGCCAAAATGTTTGTTGTAGTTTGTGTGCAGGGATGCCAAAGCCAAACGGGCTCGATTCATGCAAACTAATTTCCTAACTGCTTGTGTGAGTGATACACAAGGCTTAAGATCTGACTTCTAAAAGGTGAGTAGGAAAGTACCCTCACCTAAAGGTTCCTAGATAGTACTAAAGTGCTCAAGTCCAATGGTGGTGAATTTACCCAAGTAAACAATCACAAACAATCAATAAAATATGCTGATATTTTATTAAATGTGTTTGGAAAAAACTAACAAATTAAGGAACAAGATCAGAACAGACTATGATTGCCCATGAAAGATTAAAAGAAAAAAATAACAACAGGGACAGACTTATTTCTCTGAGTGCTGAGAACTAGAATGCAGGGTTGTATGCCTTTGAATACTATGAATGCTATTTAATGCTTTTGGATGCGGTTTATCGAGAGTGACGCGAAGTGGCTTGCATGTAGGCCTGTTTTTATATTTACAGAGGCCAAGGAGGAATTTAACTATGGCAATAACTCCTTGAATTGCACCCCAAGTAAGATAAGGACGCCTAGAATCCTTCCTTACCATAACTCTTCCCATCTTCATCAAGATCTGATTCAATCCCTATATTCCTGGGATTATCCTTCTATATCCAACTAGATTAATTAGATTCACTCCTAAACAGACTCTACTTCTTTTGATCTTAACCCTAACAGATAAGGAAATGATGGGCACACATTTTTACCTCCTTCCTCTGCTATCGGGGGTATTGCTTCCTCCAATCTGCCAGGCTTTCTCTCTGAGTGATAACATGGAGCCCGATGATAGAGATATGCATGCCTCTGACCAATAAGGCTGGAGTTCTAGTCTTTCATACCTTTCCAAGATAAGATGTCTGATAGTGCTGTCTCTCCTCCTCAGTCATCGAGCTCGAAATTCTTAATCTTTGTGGTTGGGTCAATGCCTTGGCCAAATTTCTCATGCTCCCTTGTTTCTCGAGCGCGATGTGTAGTACTGGCTTTGCATACGGAATATAGGGCAAGGCTCGGGTTCCTCCTGTTCTTCAATCGGGCACCAAAATTGTTGGTAGTTTTTGGGTACAAACACATAGCTCTGGCAAACACAATCTTGACCAATCGCGACTAACCGCCTATGGAAATTGATGATGCCTAAAACTAGTAAGAAAGGTTTAAGAGAAAAAATGACAAGAACAATTTGTTAGTGGTTCGGTCCACCCCTACATGGTAAGTTGATAAGATTAGGAAGCCTAATCTAATCACAATAGATTTACATGATTTTAGGGGAGTTTCCTAAGTGGTTTAGGAAACTGCCATATCTCCTTTTGCAGGCTTGTAGTTGATTTAGGAAACTGCTGGACAGCTCAGGACTGATCTGCACCTCCTGGTATGTTGCCACACCGCACGCCCGGGCTATGCAAGCATCCCGAGCGGTGCCGCCTGTTGATCTCAGGAGCGCTGACCACAAGCTCCCCTTCCAGATAGTCCGGGTCATTCTGCTGACGTGGCGATTTGGCCTTAACAGAATATTTTTGGACATACCAGCTGCCCCCCATTTTCGAAGTTGATGTGATGCTCCATCAGATGAAGTTTGAAAATTAAGTCTGAGTCCGATAAACCGTTCGGTAATAGACCGGGATTCTGCCGGGGACAGGACCGGCTGGAGTGATCGGCAGTGATACAGACCGAGCGGTGACCATGTGAGCCTGAGTTCGTCCCATGCCACGTGTCCACTGATCACTGGCCTGGTCAGGATCCAACGGTGCCAGCCTAGGAGTAATCGAACAATTTACGTGGCAACTGAACCATCCCATCAGACATTTAATGCCCACGTGTTTCGAGGCAATGCCCCACGTGGCTGAAGCGACAGTTCTGGTGGGAGAACATATGAGCCGTTCGATCAGTTTTGATCTGAACCGTCCAAGGTTTCTATATAAGGAGCACCTGTTCATTCCATGGATGCCTACTGTTTGAAGATTGTATTTACCGAGCGGTCTTTGAGAACGAACTACTCCCGAGCTCTTTTCCTCTTCTTCTCTACAACTTAGGCTTCTCCCCATGGCCTCCCGCATTGACCTGACCTCCAACGAAGGAATGACCGCTTTCAGGAGGAACTGCGAGATCCCTGAAGATGTCGGGATCCGTTCTTACATTGAAGGAGAAGAGGTGGCCTTCCCTTCGGTCATTATTAGCAGTTATCTTTTGCTAATAGTGGGGCTACGCTTCCCTTTCTCCGCCTCCTTCTGTGATCTCTTACAGGGATTATGCTTTCCATTGAACAAGTGTCGTCCAAATCTTGCCTGCCTTCTTTGGGGCATATCGGCAGTGAATGAGCGGCTCGGGATATGCCTTTACTCTGTGGACGTCGCCAGGTGCTTTCTCTTGAGCATCGACCGCGGGGATCCTTACCTATGCGCCGGAGCGGAAGGAAAGCATCTCGTCCTGGATTTGGACTTCCCCAACAAGAACTGGCATCAATACCCTTGGGTTGTTGTCTCTGGTAACTGGTTGGTGGACCCCTCTATGTACCCCCCTGTAGCCTTTGACCCTGAACTGTGCAAGAGGTACTTTGCCGCTTTCCGTGACATCGCCTCTGCTGTGGCTAATATGGAGGCGATCAATCGAGCGATTGAGGCCGACCTCAATTTTTCTGATTTGATCGGGGGACCAGCTGGTGAGGTCGGCGGTGACGTTCCCGTTGTAGCTCCTATTGCGGCGGCTTCCGGGTCGCGCCGCTATACCTAATCCATGGCTTCCGGCCTGCATGCCATGAGAGGGGCCGCCCCACCTAAAGGGCCAATCGCTCTATCCACCAGCTCCGATTCAACCTCGTCCGGGGATACAGGTCCGCCACCAGGCCCTACCAGGAAGGATAAGGAGAAGGAGGTTGAGGAGGAATCTCAACCCCCACCAAAAAGGAATCAGTTACAAGTACACGCCGGCCTTTATATGCCTAGCTCTTGGACATGCCTCTCCCTCGGTAATCTGGAAGATCTTCTACGGGCGGTGGAAAAGCAAAGTGCCCTTCTGCAGACGGACTTTGTCATGCGGGAGGTGGATTTTCATGCTCTAGAGCTTACTGTAAAAAAGCTGGTGGCCAGGATGGCTGCCATAGAAGAGGAAGTCAAAGCTTTGAAGGGAAAGGGGACCTGAAGACCCTCTTTTATGTTTTTTTTTTGCCGAGGAAGCCACTAAAACTGCCCCCCAATGTACAAAATATTTTAATTAATGAAAAGGTCCTCTGAGGCCACCTTATTTTGCATCAATTGTGTTATTTGTGATTGTCAATACCCTACCCATTGATGTGACCGAGCAGTTTGCTTGGATACCTCAGGAATGCTTGGCCACATGGGGTGCGCCCTCATCAGAATAACCGGCGCCTCTGGGTGACGTGGCACTTTCTTGGCTAGATTATTTTGGACATATGCTGCACCTTATTTTTGGAACTGACCGGATGCACAACTGGGTGAGGATTCAAAAATAAGTAGCTCTGGGAAAACCGTCCGGACGTGGTCCGGGAATGATGCTCCGGATAGGGGCCCACACCATGGCCCCTCGGTGTAGTAACCGACCGGGAAGGGTGGGAGCTCGGGTGTGGGGTATTGCCACGTGTCATGGGATAATTGGCCTAGTCGGGATCCAGCGGAGTCGGTTCAGATGTAACCGAATAGTTGCGTGGTAACCGGACTATCACAACATGCATTTAATGCGCACGTCTGTTGAGGCAACCCTTTACGTGCCCGAGGTGACAGGTGTCGGCGACTCTTGGCGGGAAAACTCCTGAGCCGTCGGATCTGATAGATCTGGACCGTTCGCTATTCCTATATAAGGAACACTCGGCTCTCTCTCCAGTATCTGCTGCCAAGTAAGAGGATTTACCGAACGGTTTTGAGAGCGTCCAAGATTCCCGAGCAAGATTCCCGAGTTCTTTTCTGCAATAACTTTTGTAAGTCTTCCCTTCCCGTCTTCAGTTCTTCATTCTCTTCTTCTTTTCTTAAACTAAGCTGGAGGGAGTAAACCCACTTGGGTTAGTACGAGCTTGGGATTTCTTCTTCCTTCGGTTTTGTCATTTCTTTCAGTCTGGGGGTACGCTAGGACAGATTGACCGAGCGGGAGTTCCTGAGGGAGTAATGAGTGAGTGTTGTGTTTCTTCTCGAATCTTGTACGATCTACCCTTTAGGTTGTTAGATCTACCTCCCTTATACATCAGATTTGGAGTTCTTGACCCATTCTCGGGTCGTCTGCCCTTTAGGCCATCCACAGACGCAGTCATGTGTCACTCAGACTTTAACTCGTCGTCCCGGTCGGAGGACGAGCAGCTGCGGTCCGGGTCTATGAGTACAAGCCCAGATCCTCCTTCTTTTGCCCCCTCTAACCAGCATAGTGAGGGAATAATCCCAGCCCAGGCATTTCACGAGGAAGCGCACCAGGCTTCTCTGGCAGCGTCGACGTCTTGGGGGTCGGGCGATGAAGGGTCTGTGCCGAACAGTCCCAGAGTTGTATTCGTGTGTGAGTTCATCGTCAGTATTGAATTCTGGGTGGTCCCGACCTGGATCGAATCAGAGACCGATATAATCTTCCTTCCCCCCTCTCTTGCTCAGTCCACAGTAGTAGAGCCCACTTCCATGAGTCGGGCTTCGTCACGTTGTATGAAGATGCCTTCATGGCGGGCTTTCGCCTGCCTCTTCACCCAGTCGCTCGGGATGTGCTCATCCACCCCGGGATATCTCCCGGGCAGCTTGCCTCGAACAGCTAGCGGTACTTGATGGGGTGCATCTCTTTGTGGCCCCAAGTCCTTGGGAATGAGCTCACTCTTCAGGAGTTCTTCTGGACCCACCGGCCTTTCCCAGTTCACGGGGAGGCCGGCTTCTTCTTGCTCTCGGCTAGGTAGGGGCGAAAGATATTTATGAATTGCCCAAGCAACAACAAAGGGTGGAAGAAGAAGTTCTTCCAAGTATCCAACCTGGGTCTGTGCCAGAAGGCGCTGGGCGTTTAGCTGAGGACCTCCTGGGCGAGTAAGCTAAGGAGTAAGTCCTAGCACTCTTTCTTCCTTGCTCAGTTTCCTTACCCGGCCTTGACTAACCCATTTTTCTGTTTTGCAGTGGGAGCAGCGGACCCGCCGAGTCTCCCCGTCGAGCTTTAAGCGCGGGTCTTGTCACTGGCGGAGGACCCAACCGACATCAATAAAGTGCTGACCCAGTCGGGGGGCCTGAAGACCTATTACAAGCGCCATCACGACTTCACAGCTCCCATCCTCCCGTTGATCATCCCTAGTAAACACCATTCCTTGACCGTCTGGTTTTTCTATACTGTTGAATCCTGACACGCTTCTGGTTTTGCAGAAATGGCTCCCAAGAACACGGTGGCGCTGAAGGAGAAAGAGGCAGCCTTGATGGCCCGGGCTGGCCAGAAGATGAAGAAACCAACCCCCGCTGAGGGCCAGCCACTGAAGAGGATCTCCCGGGGGATCTCCATCCGGGCTAGGGAGGAAGCCGTTGCTACTTCAACGCTCGTGGTAACAATTGCTGCTCCACTACCACCACTTGCTAGCGTGACCACTGCCACGCCTTCACCACTCCCCCCAGCGGCCAGACCGTTTGGGGTCTCTCTTCCAACCACGGAGGAAGCCCGGGCGGGCCCTTCTTCGTTGCCGGAGACCGAGACAGCAGATGATGTCTGTGGAAGGGTGCGGCCCGGGTTGCTACAGAGTCAGGTTGACAGGTGCGCCCTAATGAGCCCCGAGGCCATTATCGGCTGGCTATATAGCATCGGTCACTTGGTAAGTTTCTTATTAGAACGTGAACGTTAACTTGCTATCCATGCACATACTGACGTTTCCTTATTTTTGCAGGTTAGCTGTATTGCTGCTGGGTCCGAGGCCACCCGTCCCGGCATTGCTCAGAGGTTGGCCGCCACTGAGGCTAACATTTTCGTGGAGAGGGCTGCTCGAGAGTCGGCGGAGTTTGCCCTCACCGTGGAGGAAGAAAGATCCCGGGCAATCGCCCTGCAGCTGGGGGAGGTCCGTGATTCCTTGTCCACCGAGCGGGCTGCCCGGAAGGTTGCGGAGGCTAAGGCGGCGGTTGTAGAGGCCGAGAGGGTTACTGCCGAGAGGATTGCTGAGGCCAAGGTTGCTGCCTCGGAGTCCACAAAGACCTCCGCCGAGAAGGTGTTGGGCTTGTGCCCTCAAACCATTACTTTATATAGGAGACATTGACATTTTAATATATGGATATCAGCTTTACATTTTGTTATGTATGTTTCTTTCATGAGATGATTGTTATCCTTAAGTATCATAGTAAGTAATTCGTGTATGTATGAGTTACATACAAGTGAGATATGAATTGCTATTCTTTGTTACTTAGAACATGTCACAGTGGATGTTGAGACTAGGATATCTCATCAGGTTTACACTGTAGCATGATTAACTACCATTGGATGGAGTGATCAATCTCAAATCACTAAAGTGTAACTCTTAGTTAATATGCTAGTGCTTATAGTGCATTGACGGACCTGAGTTTCCTATTGACGCTCAAGGCTGTCAATCAGTCGATAGGAACTCATAACTTGTGTAAGGTACGTGTTCTCAATCTTGAGACGATTATGAACACAGACTGTGGATATGACTGCTTTGACTTACCAATCAGTGAGGTCTATAGAAGATCAACACCTGGGTATCTTGGGTATGTCATATTCATAGGGTTGTGAACATATATTGTCAAGATAGAATCTACCCTCTGATTCAGAGTAAGCATTCCCTTGAGAATGTCACCAAGTCGATTACTGAGTACTGCAGTCTTGTTGATAAGAGTTATCAACATGTTTTGTAATCATGAGAGGTGAATGGGACTCAAGGATTATAAGAAGTAATCATGATTCAGGTTGACAGTAACTGTTTATCTGACTACCTGAATATGATTGCGAATGCTGACGGTAGAGGGACATTAGTACAACATACAAGTCTAGTTATCGCTTCGGATATGTTCTTTTGCGTTGGAGTTCAGTTATCGTTTTATAGTGGAGTAAACGTTAAGTGATTAGTCGATTAATTTGCTGATCAAAGAGTTTGGTCATGGGAGTTAATCAACTGATCTGAGCCAACAATAAAGAGCCTAGGAGGTCCCACTCTTTGCTCCGCTAGGATGCTTGGAAATGCAAATGAGGATGATGTCAAGACAGGTTCGATCGATCGAAGTTGTTTCGATCGATTGAAGTCTAGACAGGTTCGGTCGATTGAAGATGGTTCGATCGGTCGAATGTTCGATCGATCGAAACCACTTCGATCGCTCGAGAGCTAGGTCGGTTTTGGGAATCTATAAATAGGGCAGCTGCGTTCTGGAAAGGTTATTCGTCGCTTTGAACGTCAGAAGCTGCAGAAACTATTTTGGAGCCCCAAAACCTTCTGTATCCTCTCCATTAGGGTTCCCACCAACCCTAGCCCTTCCTGCGAACATCCATAGGAGTCATAAGAGTGAAGACCATCTAGTGGAGGCTGCTGGAAGTCAGAGATTTCAGAATTGGGTTCAAGACAGTAAGGTATAATTCTTGTCTCCTCTTGTGCGCATCTATAGAGTTGATGGGTAGTAGATCCGGGCATGCCAATTAAGTTTTATAACTTGATTTTTCCACTGCGCGTTTAAACTTAGAACTTAAACCGGTTTTTCCAACAATTGGTATCAGAGCCACGCTCGTTTGGATCTATAGATGCATTTTTGGAACACTATTTTGATTTGCATGTTGATTTTAGAACTGTTTTTGAAACTGCATCGTCACAGATCTGTTTCTGCAGTGTTATCGCAGCAGTATACAAATCTGTGATTGCATGGGATGCAAGGCCGGTTCGATCGATCGAACATTTTTCGATCGATCGAACATCCTCTGTACTCGAGCGATCGAACATGTTTCGAGCGATCAAACATTGATATGTTCGATCGCTCGAATGACATTCGATCGATCGAGACAGATTCTTTGTCAGGTTCTCTGTTTCACAGTTTTAAAGTGTTTTGAAATGAAAAGCTTTAATTTTAAAGTATTCTGTTTTTTTTTAAATCATTCTGTGAAATAGAAAGTTCAAGCGATTGAACAGAGTTCAATCGATCGAAGGTTCGAGCGATCGAACGGTCTTCGATCGATCGAACTGTGACAGAGAAGTAAGATGTTGTTTTGAGTTCTAATTCAAGATGTAAAGAGTTTATATACTGTGTGAATCAATTAAGTGTTTCAACAGTTACATATATTTGTTATGTATGTATGGATGCGTGTACGACTAACCCTTTTGCAGCTAGATTAGTCGCTATCTCCCATGGCACCAAATCATTTGAATATTTGTATTTAAATTGTTTGAGATTGGTGCATGTTGTAATTTAAGTTTGGTTTGGTTTTAAGGCATATGTAAAGGGCACTGCGACTTCAATCCTACGAAAAGGAAAGTCGCACCGGTTTCCCTAGCCTTTTATTTTGTTGTTATTTCTATTTCTAGATAAATTGTAAACTTTGAAAGAAGCATAGGACAAATGTAATAGAATTAGAAAATCCATGAAGATGGAGCAAGGAGCCGTTATCTATGAAGATGGAGCTAGAGGCGATCAAACCAAAAGGAGGTTCTATAGAGATAGAGCCATGGGAGATAGAGGCATTGTTTGAATGCCTATATTTCATTTTAGTTTTTTGTTTTATGTGCTTGGTTTGTGATTGGCGTATAATACATTGTTGCATGCACGCAAAACAAGTTTTCTAAAATAAAATTCAAAAACCATTTTCAACACATTAGTAAACATTAGATGTTTATGGGAAGTGTGTAGAAACAGATTTTCTCAAAAAGAAAAATCCTTTTTACTAAAACTAGTGGGAGAGGGTCTTATTAATTACACCCACGATCTTCCATTAACGGTTCACTGTAAGATGAGTGGTGCATTCTGTGTCACCTCGTCAGGGGTGATCATTCCATACGGAGGGTGCATTACTCATTGGTTACTAGATGTGAACTTCTTATGATAGGATCAATCAGACGTGTTAGAGGGTGACCACCACACGGAGGCGCTACTTGAGACGGTTGTGATTGGATCCTAGTTAATGGTACACACTAGCTAAACTATGGATAAGGGATCCCACACGGGGCATTATTCAGAAACTTAGAGATCAAAAAGGTTCGGGAGTCATAACTTGTTTTGCAAGAGTTGCATAGCGGACAAGTCTTGATTAATCGAAAAATAGAAAATTGACCTCCACACGGAGGCTTTATTCTTTTGTTTCGATATTCCGGCGACTTTGTTTTAAAATAAGAGTTTTAAGGATTCTTTTATTTCAAACTGTCAAATCCTGATATCCATATTTATTTTGTTTGTTTGATTTTCAGTAATCATAATGTCTGGATCTGCATTTAGTCCACTTGCCACCATACTCACTCAAAACAAGTTAACTGGAAACAACTATACTGAATGGAAACGTAACCTTGACATCGTGTTAACTGCGGAGGATCACATATATGTCCTCACCACCCCATGCCCCGAAGAACCCGCGGCAAATGCTTCGGCAGCTGCCAGACGCGAGTTCGACAAATGGAAGAAGTCGAATGGAATGGCTCGTTGCTATATTCTGGCCTCAATGGCTAGTGTGTTGCAACACCAATTCCAATCGAATGACTCTGCCAGTGACATTATCACATCCCTGAAAAAGATGTTTGGGGAGCATGGCAGGCCTGCCAGACAGGTAGCCATGCAAAAGATAATGAGTGCAAAGATGTCGGAAGGGACTCCAGTCAAGGAACATGTTTTAAAAATGATTGGTTATTTAAACGAGCTGGAGACCCTAGGTGCCAACATCGATGCACAGACCCAAGTTGATATGATCCTTAATTCGCTGTCGCCTTCATTCGCTCAATTTAAACTTAACTATAATATGAATCAAATGAATTTTTCAATGAGCGAATTGATGAGTTCTCTTTTGGCAACGGAAGGGGTGATCAAACCTAGGGTCAATGTTTTGAACGTTGAGAAAAGCGCTTCCTCCTCCCGATCTGCGCCGAAAGGAAAGAAAGGGAAGAATAAAGCTAGCACTGGTGGTTCAAGTGTTGGACCAGTCCCTAAGATTGCAAAATCTAAGGGAAAAGGTAAGGGCAAAGGGAAGGTGGGTGGCCAAGGCAAAGGAAAGTGTTTCCAATGCGGTGAGAAGGGCCACTGGAAGAGGAACTGTCCAGAATTCTTAGCTACAAGAGTTCAAGGTATGATTGAATCACATGTGATTGAAGTAAGTTTTATAACGGATACTTCAAACACTTGGTGCATTGATTCTGGTGCGACTAACCATATCTGTAATTCATTGCAGAGGTTCAGATCAACCAGGAGGTGCAGTGATGGGGAAATCGTACTTATTCTAGGTTCTAGCGCAACCATTTCTGCGGTTGCTATAGGAGTCATAGTTTTAGAATTTCTAGACAATAAAATTTTGATTTTATCAGATGTACTTTACGTCCCTTCAATGAGACGTAATTTAATTTCAGTTTCTAATTTATCGAATAATGGTTATTCTTTTCATTTTGGAACTGAAGTTGTGATTAAAAGAAATAGTTCTTTTATATGTTCTGGTGTTAAATCAAATGGTTTGTATGTGATTACTCCCAATATTTCTAAAGATTCTTGCTTGGAACTTAATAACTCAATGGTAACTATACCATCTAAAAGAAAAGAACCTTCCACTAATCCAACAAGGCTTTGGCACATGAGGCTTGGCCATATCAATCTAAATAGGATTGGCAGACTAGTCAAAGAAGGGATCTTAGGCGATTTGGTTCTCGAACCAATGGAAGTCTGTGAGTCTTGTTTAGAGGGTAAGATGACCAAAAGGCCCTTTCCCGCAAAGGGCAATAGGACCAATGCATTGTTGGAATTAGTTCATACTGATGTGTGTGGACCAATAAATATTAGAGCAAGGGGTGGTTATGAGTATTTCATAACATTTACCAATGACCACTCCAGGTATGGATATGTGTACCTAATGCAGTACAAGTCTGAAGCCTTTGAAAAGTTCAAAGAATTTAGGGCTGAAGTGGAGAAGCAATTGGGCACACATATCAAGGCCATTCGATCTGATCGAGGTGGCGAGTACCTCTCTAATGAGTTTATTGATCACCTCGTACAGAATGAGATTCTGTCACAGTTGACTGCACCTGGTACGCTCAGCAGAACGGTGTAGCGGAGAGAAGGAATCGGACTCTTTTAGACATGACTAGGTCGATGATGAGTTACTCGGAGTTGCCATTATTCCTTTGGGGTTATGCTTTGGAAACCGCTGCGTACATACTAAATCTAGTACCAAGCAAATCTGTTCCCAGGACACCACGAGAGATGTGGATTGGGCTCAAGCCCTCTTTGCAACATCTCCGGATATGGGGGTGTCCGGCACATGTGCTGAAAGGAAAGATGAGCAAGTTGGATTCTAGATCGGAAGTATGTTACTTCGTAGGGTATCCAAATGGTACTTATGGATGGTATTTTTATGATCCAAGAGAGCAGAAAGTGTTTGTTAGTACGAATGCTGTTTTCTTGGAGGATGACTATATCATGAACCATAAACCTAAGGGAAGGATAGATCTTAGAGAGATAGAAGGAGAGCCTTCAGTCCAACCCGTCGTTGATAACGATATAAATCAAGAAAATACCACTTCTTCACCCATTTCCGCACCGGTACCTCGTCGTAGTGGGAGGATTATCAGCCAGCCTGATAGATACATGTTCTTAGGAGATGTTTTTGAAGCTGTCTCCATAGAATCTGAATCTGATCCTGCCACATACGAAGAGGCAATGGCTGATGTTGATTCAGAACATTGGGTTAAAGCTATAAAGGCTGAATTAGAATCTATGGATTCTAATCAGGTCTGGGATCTTGTAGAACTTCCAGCCAATATTAAACCCATTGGTTGTAAGTGGGTCTACAAGAGGAAAAGAGCATCTGATGGAAAGGTTGAGACCTTTAAGGCTAGGCTTGTAGCGAAAGGTTATACTCAGAGGGAGGGCATTGACTATGAGGAAACCTTCGCGCCGGTAGCCATGCTCAAGTCCATCAGAATACTCTTATCCATTGCTGCATGCCTAGATTATGAGATCTGGCAGATGGACGTCAAGACTGCATTCTTGAATGGCAATCTTGAGGAGGACATCTATATGCAACAACCAGAAGGGTTCATAGCTGGTCGGAAAGGTAACTTGGAATGCAAGCTGCAAAAGTCCATTTATGGGCTTAAGCAGGCATCTAGGAGTTGGAACATCCGATTTGACCAAGTGGTCAAGTCGTTTGGTTTCATACAGAATCTGGATGAACCTTGTGTATACAAGAAGAGTGAAGGGAAAGTGATGGCTTTTCTTGTGCTTTACGTTGACGATATTCTACTCATTAGGAATGATGTAGCGGCATTGTCAACGGTCAAGGTTTGGCTAGCTAGTACTTTCGATATGAAGCATCTAGGAGAGGCGAGCTATATTCTTGGGATAAAGCTCTTTCGGGATCGCAAGCGAAAGATAATGGGATTGTCTCAAGCTGGTTATATCGATAAGGTGTTAACTAAGTTTTCAATGGATAATTCGAAGAAAGGATTGTTACCTTTCAGGCATGGTTTAGCGTTCTCCAAGGACCAGTGTCCAAAAACACAGGAGGAGAGGAATCGCATGATAGGAGTTCCCTATGCTTCAGCAGTGGGAAGTCTTATGTATG
The DNA here is from genome assembly GCA_033977485.1 of Hydrangea macrophylla. Classification (NCBI taxonomy): domain Eukaryota; kingdom Viridiplantae; phylum Streptophyta; class Magnoliopsida; order Cornales; family Hydrangeaceae; genus Hydrangea; species Hydrangea macrophylla. Next base: position 233,052 of record CM066990.1, on the reverse strand, counting down.
CGATGTTATGCACTAGACCAGATATTTGCTTTGCCGTTGGCATGGTTAGCAGATATCAGTCGAATCCAGGTCCAGAGCACTGGACAGCCGTCAAGCACATTCTTAAGTACTTGAGAAGGACTAAAGATTACATGCTTATGTACGGTGGTAGTGAGTTAATTCCAGTAGGATACACTGACTCGGACTTTATGTCAGATAAAGATTCGAGGAAGTCGACATCCGGTCATCTCTTTACCTTGGGAGGTGGTGCTATCAGTTGGAGGAGCATTAAGCAGAAATGTATTGCAGACTCAACTACAGAAGCTGAGTATGTGGCTGCTTGTGAAGCCACAAAGGAAGCTATTTGGCTCAAGAAGTTCCATATGGAGCTCGAGGTGGTACCAGCATCGCTGTCACCTATTACGCTTTATTGTGATAATAGTGGGGCAGTGGCCCAGTCCAACGAGCCAAGGAACCACGGAAAAGGGAAGCACGTAGAGCGGAAATATCATCTTATCCGAGATATTGTTCAACGTGGAGATGTGACTGTCACCAAGATTGCCACCGTTGACAATCTTGCTGATCCGTTTACAAAGGCTTTGCCACAGAAGGTCTTTGATCGTCATCTAGATAGTCTAGGTCTCAGATGTTATCCTGTATGGTTGTGAGTGCAAGTGGGAGTTTGTTGGGTTTGTGCCCTCAAACCATTACTTTATATAGGAGACATTGACATTTTAATATATGGATATCAGCTTTACATTTTGTTATGTATGTTTCTTTCATGAGATGATTGTTATCCTTAAGTATCATAGTAAGTAATTCGTGTATGTATGAGATACATACAAGTGAGATATGAATTGCTATTCTTTGTTACTTAGAACATGTCACAGTGGATGTTGAGACTAGGATATCTCATCAGGTTTACACTGTAGCATGATTAACTACCATTGGATGGAGTGATCAATCTCAAATCACTAGAGTGTAACTCTTAGTTAATATGCTAGTGCTTATAGTGCATTGACGGACCTGAGTTTCCTATTGACGCTCAAGACTGTCAATCAGTAGATAGGAACTCATAACTTGTGTAAGGTACGTGTTCTCAATCTTGAGACGATTATGAACACAGACTGTGGATATGACTGCTTTGACTTACCAATCAGTGAGGTCTATAGAAGATCAACACCTGGGTATCTTGGGTATGTCATATTCATAGGATTGTGAACATATATTGTCAAGATAGAATCTACCCTCTGATTCAGAGTAAGCATTCCCTTGAGAATGTCACCAAGTCGATTACTGAGTACTGCAGTCTTGTTGATAAGAGTTATCAACATGTTTTGTAATCATGAGAGGTAAATGGGACTCAAGGATTATAAGAAGTAATCATGATTCAGGTTGACAGTAACTGTTTATCCGACTACCTGAATATGATTGCGAATGCTGACGGTAGAGGGACATTAGTACAACATACAAGTCTAGTTATCGCTTCGGATATGTTCTTTTGCGTTGGAGTTCAGTTATCGTTTTATAGTAGAGTAAACGTTAACTGATCAGTCGATTAATTTGCTGATCAAAGAGTTTGGTCATGGGAGTTAATCAACTGATCTGAGCCAACAATAAAGAGCCTAGGAGGTCCCACTCTTAGCTCCGCTAGGATGCTTGGAAAGGCAAATGAGGATGATGTCAAGACAGGTTCGATCGATCGAAGTTGTTTCGATCGATTGAAGTCTAGACAGGTTCGATCAATTGAAGATGGTTCGATCGGTCGAATGTTCGATCGATCGAAACCACTTCGATCGCCCGAGAGCTAGGTCGGTTCTGGGAATCTATAAATAGGGCAGCTGCGTTCTGGAAAGGTTGTTCGTCGCTTTGAACGTCAGAAGCTGCAGAAACTATTTTGGAGCCCCAAAACCTTCTGTATCCTCTCCATTAGGGTTCCCACCAACCCTAGCCCTTCCTGCGAACATCCATAGGAGTCATAAGAGTGAAGACCATCTAGTGGAGGCTGCTGGAAGTCAGAGATTTCAGAATTGGGTTCAAGACAGTAAGGTATAATTCTTGTCCCCTCTTGTGCGCATCTATAGAGTTGATGGGTAGTAGATCCGGGCATGCCAATTAAGTTTTATAACTTGATTTTTCCGCTGCGAGTTTAAACTTAGAACTTAAACCGGTTTTTCCAACAGAAGGATCTCGAAGCTATGACGGCCACGCTCTCAGAGCTTACTGCTACTCGGGAGGCTAAAGCCAGAGAAGCTGAGGAGGAATTTGAGGCTGGGTTCCTTACGGGCTACGCCGACCTGGCAAAGCGGGCTGTAGCTGACCACCCAAACTGGGATCTGTCCGGGTAATCTTGGACTGAGTCCAGTTACTGGAAGGAAGGTCAGGCTGACTCCGAGATTGCCACTGAAACCGAGGTTGTCGCTAAAGTCGAGGTTGCCGTTGAAGCCGAGGTTGCTACTGAAGCCGAGGCTGCCACTGAAGCGGCGTCGGCGGGGGGCCCCTCCTTTGTTGAGCAGGCCGCGGAGGAGGAGGAAGTGGTGGTGGTAGACTAGTTTTTGTTTTTTGTTTCTTGTTGTAGTTTTTTGTGGGGAGGCTACTACAACTGCCCCCAGGCTTTGTACAGTTTAAACTTCAATTAATAAAAAGTCCCTCGCGGTCAAACTTTCCATTAACTGTCTTTCTTTTCTTGTTTCCTGTACTGTGCCTGCTTGTGATTGCTAGTACCCGTTAGGTTTTTGGCCAACCTAACACCTGCCTTAGCAAATGTTTTAGGACTGTAACCAACAGAACACCTAGTCTTTCTGACCTGTTTAAAAGGTACGTCTGGTGTATTATAGGATATCCTTTATTACCATTCGGGATATCCCAGTGTATCATAGGTGTATCCTGTTTTACCGTCCGGGATATATCTCTGATCACTGTAAGTACTCGGGAATACCTTCCAAGCTCTTGTAGTGATCGGTGTGATTCCCTGTTTTGGCCTAACATTCCCCTGCCCCACCAAGCATTTTGCTAAGGCGGGAGCGCAGGAGTGAGTGGCCGTAGGGAACCGACCTAGAACATGGGTGGTTGCAGGGTCATTTGAAGCTTGTCATCGTCGGCCACCTAGGGGTTTGGCCCCGTCATTGGCTGGACCTAAGCGAAGCTTAAGTAATTTCCTGTTTAGGTCTAGTATCCTCTTGCCCCCGAGCGTCCTGTGAAGACGGGGGCTTGTTGAGGAGCAACCATAGGAAACCGACCTGAAACATGGGTGGTTGCAGGGTCATTTTGTGCCTGGGTTCGGCGCCCGAGGTCTTCTTAAGTGCCTGGGTTCAGAGCCCGAGGTCTTTTTAGGTGCCTGGGTTGTTAGACAAGGTCTTTTGTGCCTTGGGGTTAGGCCCAAGGTCTTTGGTGCCTCGAGGTTAGGCCCGAGGTCTTCTGAGTATTGCATAGTGCATTGATAGGAGTAATCTTAAGGTAAATTTTGCAATTTTATTGAAAAAAAAAATCATAACAATTGCTCAATCAGAGATACAAAAGCAAATTTCTCTACCAACACTAAATTTCTCCCTGAGGTAAGATGCTACTGGTAATACTTGCGGAGGTGTTGCACATTCCAAGGATGAGAGAGATCGTGCTCGTCCATGCTCTGTAACTAGTAGGTTCCCGGTCGGTTGACCTGGGTTACTTTATATGGTCCTTCCCAGTTTGGCCCCAATTTTCCATGGCTCGGGATTCGGGTAGACTGGTTCACCGCCTTGAGGACAAGATCTCCGACTTGAAAACTGCGGTGCTTCACCTTGCTGTTATAGTATTGAGAAACCCGTTGTTTGTAGGCAGCTACCTTTAGGTAGGCTTGGTCCCTCCTTTCCTCCACTAGTTCTAGTTCTGACCCAGAGGGCTTCTTCATTATCCGGAGCACTGAAGTTGGCCACTCGATACGTAGGAAACCCGAGTTCTGTGGGGACCACTGCCTCAAACCCGTAAGTTAAAGAGAACGGCGTTTCGCCTGTTGTCGTCCGGGGTATAGTGCGATAGGCCCACAGGAGGGTTGGTAGCTCTTCAGCCCATAGCCCTTTGGCACCTTCAAGCCTTGTTTTGATTGAGTGCAAGATTGTTCGGTTGGTTACCTGGGCTTGACCGTTGGCCTGTGGATGCTCGGGGGAGGAGTAATGATTAAGTATTCCGTAGCCCGACCAGAACTGTCTAAAAGTGGGTATGTCAAACTGTCTACCATTATCACTGACCAGGACCCGGGGAATGCCGAACTTGCTGAGTATTCCTTTCCACGAAGCTCTCCATCTTCTGCTCGGTTATTGTCACCAAGGGCTCGGCCTCCGCCCATTTGGTGAAGTAATCAACAGCTATCATGGCAAATTTGACCTGCCCTTTCCCCACAGGTAAGGGACCAACGATGTCGATTCCCCACTGGGCGAACGGCTAGGGGCTGTGGATTGGTGTCTAGAGTTCTCCCGGTTGGTTGATCATGGGAGAGTATCTCTGGCACTTGTCACACCTCCGGACATACTCTTGGGAATCCCGGGCCATGGTCGGTCAGTAGTAACCTTGTAGTAGGGCTTTTCTTGAGAGTGCCTGGCCTCTGATGTGGTTCCCGCACACTCCTTCATGGATTTCGAACAGTATTGTTGGGACCTGTGCGGGGTGAACACAGCGAAGGTACAAGATAGTAAACCCCCTCTTATAGAGAATGCCGTCGAGGAGATGGTAACGGGCTGCCCGGTATTTAACCCGGCGGGCTTCTTCTTTATCGTCAGGTAGCGCCCCTGTTGCCAGGATTGTCACGAGTGGGTCCATCCAGCTGGGTCCCAGAGTGACCAGGTCTACCTCCATGCCTTCTGAGTTGATCACACTTGGCTCAGGTAGGTATTGTATCCTTATCCCGGGCAAGTCTGACTCAAAAGACGAAGCGAGGCAAGCCAGCCGGTCGGCTCGAGTATTCTCATCTCTGGGTATCTGCGTGATAGAGAATCCTCGGAGCTGCTTGGAAACCGTTCAGACAAGGGCCAAGTAGGCTACCATGCTGTCTTCCCGTACTTCATACTCTTGGTTAACCTGATTGACCACGAGCTGGGAGTCACTATAGCCCTAAACCTGTTGTGTGCTCATAGAGATGGCCAACTGTAACCCGACCAAGAGAGCTTCGTATTCAGCCTCGTTGTTGGAGGCGCAAAACCCAAACCTTAGTGCATATTCAAGCTGGATACCGTCGGGGGTGGTCAGGATGATTCCTGTCCCATTACCCTGCTGATTGGAGGAACCGTCCACATGCAGTACCCAAGTTGGGATGCCTGAGTGTAACCCAGGCAGTAAGGCCGGGGGCTCAGTCTCTTTGACCGGATCCTCGGGATATGTAAACTCGACTAAAAAGTTCGCTACGGCTTGTCCCTTGATGGCTGTCCGGGGTCGGTAGATCACTTCAAACTCTTCCAGTTCCAATGCCCACTTGATAAGCCTCGCGGACGTGTCTGGATGACTGAGGATTCTGCGGAGAGGTTGGTCTGTGAGGACAACAATGGCATGAGCTTGAAAATACGGGTGGAGCCTTCGGGCTGAGGTGATAAGGTGATAAGGGCGAACGCCATCTTTTCGATGCGAGAGTATCTGCTCTCTGTGCCCTGTAACGCCCGGCTAGTATAATACACGGGGAACTGTATCCCGTGCTCTTCCCGGACAAGTGCCGAGCTAACCGCCGATGGTGACACTGCCAGGTATAGAAACAGCTCTTCCCCGAGCACGGGTGTTGAGAGCAGAGGAGGAGACGCCAGGTACTTCTTGAGTTCCTGGAATGCCTCCTCACACTCTTCTGACCATTGAAATGCTTTGCGGAGCATTTTGAAGAACGGCAGGCACCGGTCGGTAGCTCGAGAGACAAATCTGTTTAACGCGGCCACCCGTCCGGCTAAGCTTTGAACCTCCTTCGTTGATTTGGGCGACCGCATGTTGATGATGGCTTCGATCTTCTCGAGGTTTGCCTCAATCCCCCTTCTGCTGACTAGGTGACCAAGAAATTTCCCAGACGAGACATTAAAGGTGCATTTGGTCGGGTTCAACCTCATCCTGAATTTTTTCAAAATGCTGAAAGCCCCTGCCAGATGTTCAAGGTGGTCGGGCTCGTCCCGGCTCTTGACCAGCAGATCATCCACATACACCTCCATGGCCTTTCTGATGAGATCTTTGAACATGTAGTTGACCAGGAGTTGGTAGGTAGCCTCGGCGTTCTTGAGACCGAAGGGCATAACCTTGTAGCAATACGTGCCTCTGTCCGTGATGAACGCAGTCTTCTCTTTGTCCCCAGGGTACATGCTGATCTGGTTGTACCCCGAGTAGGCGTCTATGAATGAGAGGAGTGAGTGACCTGCGGTGGAGTCCACAAGGAGGTCTATTCTGGGCAGTGGGTAGCAGTCCTTGGGGCAGGCCTTGTTGAGGTTGGTGAAGTCCACACACATTCTCCACTTCCCGTTGCTTTTCTTGACAAGAACAACATTAGCTAACCAGTCGGGATAGTGGACCTCTCGGATGGACTTCGCATTAAGGAGCTTCTCGACCTCCTCACTCACTGCCTTCTGTCTCTCAGGGGCCATGCCCCTTCTCTTCTGCTTGACTGGGCGACAATCCAGGCTGACATTGAGACGGTGGGACATTACCCGGGGATCAATCCCAGGCATGACATCATGACTCCAAGCAAAAACGTCTTGATTTTGCCTCAGGAACTGAGTCAGTTTTTCCTTCAAGCCAGGCTCCAATAGGGTACGTATGCTGACCATGCGGTCCGGGTACTCAGGGTCTAGCATCACTTATTCCAGTTCTTCCATCAGACCTATCATGTCACTCTGGTCCCGAAGATCAATCTCTTGGATGTTCAAAGTTTTCGTGATTGCCCCCCGGTGCAACGAGCTGACATAACAACTCCGGGCGGTGCTCTGATCTCCACGCAAGCATCCGGGTCCCTGGGGAGTTGGGAACTTCACTGTTAAGCTGTAGGTGGAGACGACCGCTCTGGCCTTGTTGAGGGTTGGCCTTCCAAGGATGACGTTGTAGGCCAACGGGGCTTCTACGATCACAAAATTGGTGAGCACGGAGGCCTGTTGTGGGTAGGATCCCATGAGAACTGGAAGCTCGATTGTCCCGAGCGGTTGTGTGCTGGAGCCGTTGAATCTGACCAGGGGGTAGCAACCGGCCGGAGCCGATCCCAGGCGATCCCGAGTTCATCAAATGCCGACGTGAACATAATGTCGGACGAGCTACCTGTGTCCACTAGCACTCTCTTGACCATATAGTTCGCTATAGAAAGCGTTACTACTAGAGGGTCATCATGGGGGCAGTGGACGCCCTGCAGAGGAGTCGGTGGATTGGACCTGTCAGACATCCGCTCGGGATGCCCGGGCATGCCTCTTCCATGCCGACTATGAATCACCTCCATCTGACGTTCCTTCGGAGATTACGTGGATGTGGCCAAGTGGTGCTGGCCGATCGGAAGCTCGGTTATCCTGCCGAGGTCGTCCGTCTGCAGTGACGAACTCCGCGAGGTGTCCCTACTCGATCAGATTTTCTATTGCTATCTTCAATTTAAAGCAATCCTCCATTTCATGGTCGTGATCCCTGTGGTAGCGGCAGAATTTGTCCCGATTCCTCTTACCAGGGGGTGTTCTGAGTTTGGCTGGTTGCTGAAGTAACCTCTGCGCTTCTACGACAGCCATGACTTCATGTATGGGCCGGGAAAGGGGTGTGAAAGCGATCGGGGGCTGACCCCGAGCATCCTTCTGATCTTGCTTTGGCTTCTTTCCCGAGCCCTTCTCGAATCCTTCACGCTTGCGCTTGGCCTTCGGGGATTCGTCTCCCGCCTGGTCGGCGTGCTTCACCTTCAGGAACTCTTCGGTATCGATGTATTTTCTGACCCTCTCTGAGAGTTCCACCAGGGTTACCGGCCGGTCACGATGGAACGACGCGGCAACCTTGGTGTGTTGAACTCCCGAGCTGAAGGCCATGATTGCGGCCATTTCATTGAGGTTGCGGATCAGGAGCCTTTGTTGGTTGAAACGGTCCACGTATACCCTCAGGGACTCCCCTTTGCGCTGTGTGACGGCCAGCAGCTGAGTGCCCGGTTGCGACCGGTCGAGCATCCCGACAAACTGGCTGATGAACAGCTTGCCGAGGCCTTGGAAGTTGTCGACCGTCCGGGGTTTCAAAGCGTGAAACCACTGTGCGGCTGGCCCCTTGAGGGTACTGGGAAAGGCCAAGCACAGCAGCTCGTCCACCGTGGTGACCAGTGCCATCTGCGCCTTGTAGGTACGGATGTGGTTCACCGGGCTCCCTGTGTCTTCATAGGAGCTGAGGTGAGCGGGTTTGAACTTCTGTGGAATGGGAAACCGTGTCACCCGAGCGGTATAGAGTGACTCAGTCTCCGTGTTGGTGAGGTCGTGACCGGACTTGCAGTTCAGCCTCTCGATCTGCTGCTGCAGTTCCTCGACCTGGACTTTGACATCACTCTGCCCTATTCTCCTATCCGTGTCTGAACGGAAGAGCCCGGGAAAGTCTGTGCCTAAGATCCCCCCGGCTCAAGGCCGGAGGGTCATCGGTCGATTCCTGGGCTCTCTGTCGGGACTCCTCCCCTCTGGCCGCCTGCCGCCGATCAATGATAATTCTGGCGTCTTCCACTCGGGGAGGATTGGGCTGAGGTCATCTTTGCGAGCGCCTGGTGGCCTGGCTGCGCTCTCCGTCCGCAGGGCATTCCCGGTCCGGCGGGGATACCGGGGCGGAACGGGGTTGCCTTCATGCCCGAGGGGGCCTATGAATAGGGGCGCTCTTCTCGGGCTGATTCTCTGATGCGGGGCGCTTCACTCGTTGGGCCATAAGCGCCTCTATCTGTTCCTGTGTTCGGCGCTGGCCCTCTAAGAGTTGCGTCAGCGCTGCCGTTATCTGCTCGGTCATCATGGAGGCGGCCTGCTATTCAGGCTGCGGGTTCTCCTGACCGGTCTGATTGGCGGCTTTCTTACTCGTCTTTGGCGGCATATTTGATCAGTTGAGAATTTGTTGATGAGAAGACTCAGTCGCTTCCCACAGACGGCGCCAAACTGATGATGCCTAAAACTGGTAAGAAAGGTTTTAAGAGAATAAATGACAAGAAAAATTTGCGAGTGGTTCGGTCCCGCTAACTAGGTGACCTACGTCCACGGTTGCGTCTGTGCGCTCTCACTAACAGATCACCGGCGGGCCTGGTGAGCCAACACTTAGGGGCGACACTACCAGTAATACCGGCGGAGTGTATGCGTTTGACGGTGAGTTCTCTGTTTAGGCTTGTAAGCTAGAGAATAATAATCGGGATCTTTATTAGCAGGGTAGGTGGGCTCTTTTATAGATGCAAGAGTCCACCCTTACATGGTAAGTTGATAAGATTAGGAAGCCTAATCTAATCACAATAGATTTACATGATTTTAGGGGAGTTTCCTAAGTGGTTTAGGAAACTGCCATATCACCTTTTGCAGGCTTGTAGTTGATTTAGGAAACTGCTGGACAGCTCGGGATTGGTCTGTACCTCCTAGTAAGTTGCCGCACCGCACCGCACGCCCGGGCTGTGCAAGCATCCCGAGCGGTACCGCATGTTGATCTCAGGAGCGCTGACCGCAAGCTCCCCTTCCGGATAGTCCGGGTCATTCTGCTGATGTGGCGGTGTGGCCTTAACAGAATATTTCTGGACATACCAGAAATTAACATGAACGGATTATCAACTCAACTGAATGCGACCCTTACTAACGTTTCGAACTCGAATACATTTCTTACCATGTTATATCATTATCACATCCCATTATCCCTGCCTCAATAGTATCATGTATGGAAAGCGTGTATTGATATATGAACAGCTAAATGGTGTATATTATAAAGAACAAGAAATAATCATATTCTGTCTAGTTCAATCGGTTGAAGAATCTTTAAGCAAACGAAAGTTGTGAGTTTCTATCAATTGAACTAAGTTCAGTCGATCTAAGGTCTTCTTCTTCATCAGGCTGGACAGTGAATATCCAGAATAGTTAGGGCGTGTTTGGGTCCATTAATTTACGTCAAAAACTTGTAAAACATTACACAAATGCTACCGAGTGAGTTTAGAACTCACCAAAATCGTTAAGGGAGCATTTGGCAAAGCTTGAAAGCTTGGTGGCCTCCAATAGAGCTCTCTCTCCCTCCTCCTTCCTTCTCTCTCTGTCTCTGTCTTTTCTTTCTCTTCTTCTTCTTCTTCTTCTCTCTCTCTCCTCCCCCCCTCCTCTCTCTCTCTCTCTCTCTCTCTCTCTCTCAGATTGTATATATATAATATGTGTGTGTATATATATGTGGATGTGTATATGTATATAACACAAGCTCTTCCCTCTCTAAAATCTTTGGTTTTAAACAAACCCCATACACACAATTTGGACCACATATACATAGAAAAGAGGGAGTGCAGGTGGCAGTGTTTGCTTGAACTGAAGAAATAAAGATCTGCCATTTTCGATCGATTGAAAAGTGCTCGATTGATTGAGAACAGTTCAGCCATGTTCAATCGATTAAAAACGATTCAATAGATTGGGAGGGGGACCACGTCATAAATATATGTCGACATGGTTTCGATCACTTGAAAACGGTTCAATTGCTTGAGAAATGGATTTTTTAAGTGCTTGGAAACACTTCGATCGATTGAAAGTAAAAATTCCAATATAGTAAAGGCAAGTCTACAGAATCTCATTTTATTATTATATACTGAAAATACAGGGCATTATATTTTTATTATCGTGTTTGTAATTATTTACATTGGTAAATTCAGCACTAATCAGCTTGTGTGCTTCAATACTGGTGTAGAATCTTAAAAGTTAGATCTAGAAGTCTTTTGCATCGCTTGCTTGAGTAGTTTAGGAAATTAGTTTGCACAATTAAACCTATTTGGCTCTAGCACGCCCAAACTATAAACTATAGAAAACAATAATTTGAACCAATTGTCCTTACCAGTAGTATACCTAACTTGCCAACGTATGATGAAAAAGAATAACCGCAATGTGCATGATATAAGAAATTGACCTTGAAAATAACAAAATAATAGGAATATTGCAGTAGAACCATGGTCGAAGAATAAATGGACGCTCACATTTGCATTTCTATCTTTTGGATCGGGATGTTATGACTTGTGAGTGGAGTTTGACACTTGGTTATGTAACATATTTATTAAATAATATCTTCATCAAATAGGTCTATAATGAAGTCATGCATGTTAGACGGGTGAACATGATTAAAATATATCTCAATTTTGTGTCAATTTAGATGGCTATTTATAATTTCAATCCGTACATGCTAAACTCAAACCTAATTATTTTGTGGTGAGTTCGCATTATGTACTCGTATGTGACCAACAATTTTGTGTTATTTCAAATTAAAATTAAAATAGCGATGGTTTCTTAGGTCTAATAGAAGGTCGTGTCCTAGCTCTATTGGCCAGTTGTGAAGGATATTTCAAAAAAGTACACGAAGCCATCAGGCATGTGGGAAGAGATTTCTGGCCCATGGGGACCATTCACTCATGGCTAATGCATCTATTTTGTTAACATCAACTTGTACTCATTGGAAAATAATTAGGTACACATTTCTTTCGATATATTTTATGAGAAGCGTAGAACATGGTATCTTTAAATAACATGAAAAAGTGCATTAAAATCATTCTGAATAGTTCTCCAAATTGAAACTCTGTGCCACAAAGAAGAAAAAACAAAAACAAAAACAAATAAAAAGAAAGTTAGGTGATGTCCATTTTTACTGTGGATATTTTGTTGTGAATCGATAAAATAATAATAATGCTGCAGGTATCGAAAATGTGCATAAAGTGTGTGCACCGAAAAATCAAGGTCTTTCATTTCAGTGGACTCTATACACTTTTGCGTGAGGGCCACCGAAATAAATGACTACGATTTTTCAATGCACAAATTCTGTGCACATTTCGGTCACCCAAGCATTATTCATAAAAAAAAAAGGAGAAAAAGTAACTTACCAATTCAGTTTGATTCTATATTGGATTAATAGTGTCTCAATGGAGAAATTATTTTTGGATTCGTGAAATTTTTTTTCTACTGAGGCATGACAATACAATTCATCATAGTGTTCAGTACTTGATTCTCTGAACTACGTAGTATGTGTGTTGTGGAATCGGTCTGCATGCTTCGGGACCATGAGATCGGTGCACATTTTCCTACTTCAATGAAACGGTCTATAGTGGATAAATGATTGAATCCAAGTCACGGAATACTGTGGATGAATTTATTTGGACACCAAGAAAAAAAAAAAAAAAACCATTACAAGCCAAGTCATGGCATCTATAAAGGTTATTTTTTAGAGTAATGCTAGGTGTATATAAATTTGCACACATTTGTGCACACAAATATTTTAAATGCATGTACTATGTGCTGTGTAAGTGGTGTACAGAAAAGTGAAAAATTCAAACAGCACAAATTACATGTATTTAAAACATTTGTGTGCAAAAATATGCACAAAAACTATATACACCTAGCATTACTCTATTTTTTATAAAGACATCTATAAAGGTTGGAACGAACAAAATAAGAAAAATGAGCCATCAATATGTTTAAGCAATAAAATTTTAAGCCAAAGCTTAACTTAGATTTTATTATTGTCCAATATTTAAGTTATATTTATCAGTCAAGTACTCTAGTGACGTGTCTTGGTCTTTAACTAGTACATTGAATATTTCCAGATCTTGAATATTCAGTCCAGCTGTAGTATTTAGCCTTCGTGAATGGTAGGTGAGTTATTAATTTGTGGACCCAGTTAGGACTCTTGAAGCTTTGTCTATTAACCAGCTCGTTAGTAGAGTTGGTCAGGATTATATTTTTTAATAGGTAGATTGTGGGTTCGTGTTTTTTTAATATGGAGGTGATTAAGGGAGATAATTATTTCAAAGTGAGGTATGGTCTCCTTTTTTGTGTACGTGTATTACTAACATATAGAATACTAATCTCATTCATATCACAGAGATAACAAATGTCTGAGACAGCCAAAAAAAAAAACAAAAACTTTGTCTATTAAATGGTACAGATAATTTGGGGCTGTTAAATTGTTATTCATTAATTATAGCCGCCCCTTCTCCCCATGTGGGGAAATTTTTAACACAGATGCATAAGGAGAAGTAATAACTTGGGTGAGGATTCCAACGTGTGCCAACGCTTGGGGAGTTGTCAACTCGAAATGGATCTTATGAGAAGATTTGACGGGGTTAAAAATTTTAATTATAGTTTCGGAATTTGTAAGTTTATAATAATAAAAAGGGAGATTTAGTCGAAAATCCTTAGTACTACACTTTTTTACTATTTAGTTCAGTCAACAAAACTTTTTATAGTCAACTCCATTATTTTTTAGTTGGACAAATTAAACCCTCGTGCTTCATGTAGTATCTCTTTCTCTCTCTCTCTCTCTCCTCCATTGTTTGGTATGCATCAGACTGTTCCCGATCTCATCCCATTAACTGGATTCCGGCCATGGGCAGTTGTCGTACAAGCATTCCGTCGCCAATTGATGAGATCCAGCCTCGTGATGGCTTTGATTCGAACAACAAGTGGTTTTTTTGCTTTACTTTTTTTTTTTTGCTTGAACTGTTCTACTTATTTACTCTCTCTCTCTCTCTCTACCTTATTGGAGGAAGTCCACTCGGTGCCTTGAAAGTTGAAACCACAACTAAATTTGTATAGTATCTCTTGAAGTTGAAGCCAAGTTTGACGGAAAAAAGGAAGAAGTTGAAGCCAAATTTGACCAATAAAGGAAGAAGTTGAAGCCAAATTTGTATAGTAACTTAGGAATACCATACTTGTGGTGTCTTATTAACTCTGACTTAGTGGCTTATATTTTTTGCATTTAGATTCAGAGTAAGCACTCTTTTCATATTGCTTCCAGATTCCTCCAGCAACTAAAATTTAAAATATAGCCAATGATGTGAAATTTGAAACAATCAAATAACTTTCAATTCAGAATTTTTTTTTTCCTAAGATTTATAATTTTTGAATTTACTCGAAGAGATCTATCAAACAAGTTTCATCGTCGAAAGAAAATTCTAAAGAAAAAAAAAAGTTATATGAAGTTCACAACAAAAACGTTATGTGAAATTTTACACCACTTATTTTAGTATGAAATTTAATTCCAAAAGAGAGAGAGAGCGAGAGAGTGATAATTTCACTGCTACTCCAGAATTTATTATGTAAAATTTCATACAATTTTTTGTTTTAGACAACTTTTTTAAGTGTGAAATTTCATACAACGAGCAAAGCACAAAAATTCTCTCAAACAAATCCTAAATCAAACCACTTTTGTTTCCTATATATGTGAAATTTCACACAACTTTTTTCTGAAGTTCACTCCAGCGTCTGAAAATTCGTATAACTGGTTATGAGAAATTTGTGAAAAGAAAAAAGTTATGTGAAATTCACAACAACGTCTGAAATTTCACACAACTTGTTTTGTGAGATTTGTAAAAAGATAAAGTTGTGTGATATTTCACATAACTTTGTAGTTTTGGATCCACTTGACAAGATCTACAAAACAAGTACCATTGTCCATATGAAATTCTTAAATAAAAAAAAAAGTATGTGAAATTTCACATAAAAAAACTGATGTGAAATTTCACATGAGTGATTCTGAGAAACCTAAATTTCAATGATTAATGTTTTGCGAAAACTTCAAAACTCACATAACTGGTTATGAGAAATTTGTGAAAAGAAAAAAGTTATGTGAAATTCACAACATCGTCTGAAATTTCACACAACTTGTTTTGTGAAATTTGTAAAAAGATAAAGTTGTGTGATATTTCACATAACTTTGTAGTTTTGGATCCACTTGACAAGATCTACAAAACAAGTACCATTGTCCATATGAAATTCTTAAAAAAAAAAATAAAAAAAAAAAAAAGCTATGTGAAATTTCACATAAAAAACTGATGTGAAATTTCACACGAGTAAGTGATTTTGAGAAACCTAAATTTCAATGATTAATGTTTTGCGAAAACTTCAAAACTCCTATGATTAATGTTTCCATCCAAACAATGATTATGTGAATTTTTACTTGTGCACACAACTTTTTCAATGTGAAATTTCACACAATGAGCAAAGCACAAAAATCTCTGTTAAAACAAAGTCTAAACTAACTCACTTTTTTTTCTTTTATATAATAATGATGTGAAATTTCACACAACTAAACATTACTAGAGAGGGATCAAATGCCACAAATAATTTTCCACTCAGAACTAAAATTATTCTTACAAATCTCGACTATTTGAACCAAACAAGCCTTAAAGATCAAACTCAAACCTTTACCTTCCACCATTGTTAGTTTGCTTTACTAAATAATTCACAACGTCACTTTTTTGTGTCCACATCCCAAATCTTCAGCCATTAACATCATCAATATCATCAATCTCAAACTCCAAAAGTTTTCATCGATCATTGTCATTGTAGTCTCTGAACATCGATTCTCTTCAATTTCAAACTTTACAATGAACGACCAAACCCTCATAGATGCAGAAAATGGAAGGAGACTAGAAATGGCCGGGAGGCATCGTAAATCAGATGACTGGAAGATGCTGACAAGAATTGCGACCATGAATCATCGTCGGTCGCTGCCTTACCTGCGTTGTCCCCCTCTGTTTCCGTCGAATCGTTCGAAAAGTGGCCTCTCTAGCTGTTAGGTCAGTAGAAATTTCTAGAGGGTATTTTGGTCTTGATATTATTTATCTAAGGGGGTCAACGTATCTGATTTGGATATTTTTCAATTATGAGGGAGTTTTGGCTAATATAAAAAACGGGATGGAGTTTAAACTTATGTAATCCAGAATAAGGTGTTTTTGACTAAATTTCTATAATAATAATAATAATAATAAAATAATAATAATAAATGAGTAATACTTAGGACACAACTAAAGCCACAATTTTTTGCTCACAACTTCCACTTTGTGTCTATCTCTCTTCTAGTGGGCACTGTGGGGTCACTGGCACTGTGGGACCCATCAAGAGAGAGATAGACACAAAATAGAGATTGTGAGCAAAATGTTGTGACTTTAATTGTGCCCCAAATATTACCCATAATAATAATACATATTTCCGTACCACTGGTCTCCCTTTCAATAGCCAATTGTCAATTGATCATTATTACATTACTTAAATCGACTTCTAACCTTTATCAAGGCCAAACAAAATATATGCATATATTTGATATCTGATCAAGTAATTTCTTCCTCTTCTACATCTTAAAAGTAAGCCTCTTCTTTAATAATGTCTCACTTTTTAGCTTTTTTTTTAAAGGGTAGAGCAATGCTTTCTCATGTACATCATTGTAGCTTTTAAGAGTGGGATGTAAGTTTCCGAATTGTTAGATGGTTTAGAGATGTGAGTGCAATTTATCCTAACTTTTTATGACTTAATTATATGTGTTTTTCAACTTTCTACAACTTTAATCGTAATAATGCAAAACAAATTTTAAACTACAGAGATTGCAAAACGTCATGTACGATGTGACATGATTATTTTTTGTTTTCATAATTGACACGAAATGATTATTAGTCATACATGACAATAGAATTCTTTTTGACTATTTGAAATGGAATATTTTACCTGAAGCTTTAAAATGGGCCGAATATCTCTCTGACCCATAACTGTTTCAACTTATTTTTCAAATCCATCACTTTTTAGAAGTCGTTATTCCAACTAGCGATTTCAACCAAAACATTTCAACGTGAAATCGCTATTTCAAGTAACGACTTCAATGAATACTAGAAGTTGCTACTTGAAATAGCGACTTTAGTCCAAGGTAGAAGTCCCAACTTGAAGTAACGACTTTAGCAGCAGCTAAAATTCTAAGCAGTCCATTTTAGCAGCTACCCTTGCAATGCACATAGCCAACCAACATATTTTTATTTTCAGAATTCAACCACCAAGCATAATAATCCAACCTAATCAATCCACTAAGATGTGTATTTGTAAAAAGCGAGATAGATAGAGAGTGAGAGAGAGATGGACAGAGTGGGAGAGAGAGATAGAGAGATAGGTGAGAGAGATAGAGAGAGTGGGATAGAGAGAGAGAGAGTGGGAGATAGAGAGAGAGAGTGTAATACTTGTAATTTCTCTACGTGCAATAATACGAGTTTTATGAATTTCTATATCTGGTCTATTATTATTTTATTTGTGTGACTGTATCAGTGTAATATAATTACTAATTAGACTATAATCACTGCACCGACTCGACCGTAATTAGAATTAACTTAGTCCCGTAACCGGACCCGGACGTTAGAAACAACACCCGTTTGGACGTAAATTAAGACCGACACGTATATCAAGGAACTTATGCATGCAAACCAAGGAAGTGGTACGAAACCCAAGGTGGGCCCCACCATGGCCGACCACATGGAAGCTACATGCAACCCCATTGACACATGTCACCATCCCATGTGACACTTGTCCACTTGTAGGACACTTGTCCTAACATGCATACATGCATGTGACACCTAGCATAAGTCTTGCATTATATAAGCTTCCATGCATATGCATTTTTAGTTCTTTTAGTACATTACAATATGCATATATGGAATTAGAAAGAGATGGGAGATAAGAGATGCACGGAGATGGAAAAGAAGAACTAGGAAGTCTCCACCATTGATGTTGAGTTCAAACTTCCTAAGCTCAAATCCAAAGCCCAAGCTCAATTTCAAGTTTAGGTGAGTATTCTAACTTACTTTAGAACCTATATAGTATGTAGTAATGCTTATTAAGTGTTTGATGTTGATAGTTTGTGATGATGCCAAAAATTGGTAACATTAAAGTAAAGCAATTTAGGAGAGAGAGAGAGAGGCTATTTTTTGTATGTGGTTCGGCCCTGTTAATGAAGGTACCTACGTCCACGGGTGTGTCTGAGCACGTTCACTAGCAGATCACCGGCGGGCCTGGTGAGCCAACAAAGAGGGGCGGCACTACCAGTAATACCGGCCAGGTGTATGCGTATAATGGTGAATTTTTGTAGAGGTGCTGTGTAGACTACAGAATTGGCCCCTTCAATGGGGGGTGAGAGGTCTCTTTTATAGATGTAAGAGACCTACTCATACATGGATAAGGAAATATAATCCTATTAGGGTGTGATTGACACCAATCAAGTAAGTTTCCTAATTGTATTAGGATTGATTGACATTAATTGTGGGGGTTTCCCAATTGGATTAGGAAATAGATGCACTTTCCATTAGTCTTCTAGCTTGAGTAGGAAACTGCCCGTAATGATCGGGATCATGCCTGTGGGCCCGGCCGGGTTGTTGATTTTGAACCGCTCGGTCATATTTTGGGCGTATCAGCTGCCCCCCATTTCCAAGATTGGCCAGATGCTATATCGGGGCAAGTTTGGAAATTAGTTGATGCCACTTGCCACTGTCTGAGTGCTTGAGAAAGCTGCCTCGGGGCTTCTGAGCCTGGTGAGCCCGCTGGAACTGGCTGAGAGTTGAGACCCTGCCTAGCTCGGGACTTTTAGGTGCTCAGGAACTGACCGGGAGTTGAGACCCGGCCTAATTCGGAGTCTTTGAATGCTCGGGAAGTGACCGAGAGTTGAGACTCGGCCTACTTCGGAGTTTTTTTTTTTTTGCTTGAGTTAGCTCCCAGGATGGTTATCTTCTGCCCGTAAACCTTCGTCAAGGCTGTGGGTAGAAGGATTTTACCATGTTGGAAAAGCCGACCTAAAGCGTACTGCTCTAGGGTCCTTTTTTATGTTAGCTCCCCAGGATGGTTGTCTTCCGCCCAGGTAGCCTTCGTCAAGACTGTTGGGAGAAGAGCTTGACCATGTTGGTGGAGCCGACCTAAATCACGGTGCTTTAGGGTCCTTTTGCTCCTCTATCGTCGGCCAACCTAAGAGGTTTTAGTCACCTCTATCGTCGGTCTGGACCTAAGTGGAGTTAATGTCTCTGAGTACTGTAGGTGCTCGGGTTGTCCAAGATTTTGACTTGGTTATCCGCGAGGCCTGTAAATACCCGGTGTGATTACCTGTTTAGCTCACTACGCCATCTTGCCCCCCAAGCTTTCGCTAAGACGAGGGTCTTAAAGAGGCTATGATCTGTAGGTAACCGACCTGGAACATGGTGGTTGCAGGGTCTTTTGAAGCTTGCCATCATCAGCCACCTAGGAGGTTTGCCTCCATCGTCGGTTGGACCTAAGCGAAGCCGGTGCCTCGGTCGTGACCCCGAGGTCTTTAGTGCCTGGGTTCGGAGCCCGAGGTCTTTTAGTGCCTGAGTTCGGAGCTCGAGGTCTTTTTGGTGCCTCGGGGTTAGGCCCGAGGTCTTTGGATGCCTCGGGGTTAGGCCCGAGGTCTTTGGATGCCTCGGGGTTAGGCCCGAGGTCTTTATAGATGCCTCAGGGTTAGACCCGAGGACTTTGTATAAACTCTGACAATCGGTGAAGCCTAACGCGGTGATCAGGCAAGTACCACTGTAGTCGGGCTCATCTAGACCGATGGATACAGGAGGTCGGATCAGGATCGTCAGGCTCCAGATCTCTCTGTACTGGAGGCAAAGCCGGAACTGCTTGATCTTGACCGATGTGAACTGGAGGTTGTGTCAGGGCGGCCGGACTCAGACCACTGTGAACTGGAGGTCGGGTCGGGGCTGCCGGACTCTGTCTGCTGTGAGCTGGAGGAACTGTCAGAACTCCCGGGCTGATCTCGCTTTCGCTTGCTTCTAGAAGACTTGTTGCTTTCTTGCTCGGGGTCTTTGATCTTTAGAAATTCCTCAGTGTCGATGTATTTTCCAACCCTCTCTGTGAGTTCGACCAAGGTTACCGGTCGGTTTCTGTGGAACGACGCGGCGCACTTGGTGTGTTGAACTCCCGAACAGAAGGCTATGATGGCGATTGTCTCGTCCAGATTGCGGATTTGGAGCTTCTGTTGGTTGAACCGGTCGGTGAACTCCTTGAGGGACTCATTACTCCGTTGTCTGACTGTCAGTAGCTGCATGTCTGGCTTTGGCCGCTCATGCATACCGGCGAACTGGTTGATGAACTGCTTGCTGAGTTGTTTGAAGCTGCAGACCGATCGGGGCTCCAAGGAGTAGAACCACTGCATGGCCGGGCCTTTCAAAGTGCTGGGGAAGGCTAGGCAGTGTAGCTCATAGGAGTTGGTGGCTAGGGCCATCTGAACCTTGTAGGTCCGGATGTGGTCGACCGGGCTTCCCGAGCCGTTATAGGGATCTAGGCGAGGCTGCTTGAATTTGCGCGGGATGGAGAACCTCGTGATCTGGCTGGAGAACGGTGTCTCTGTCTCGGTATTGGCTTGATTCGGAACACGGTTTTGACCAAGCTTTTTGGCCACTCCGTCGATCTGCTTCTGTAAGTACTTGATACGTGCTTCCACTCCTTCCCGACCGGTATCTGAGGAGGTGGTCGGGTTGGTGGAAGAGGCTTTTTCTTCATGGCGGGGTGCTGTCCTCTGGGATCGGGCTCGGCTATGACCCCGAGTAACCGTTCTCTTAGGGACGACTCGGCTCTTGACCGAGTGACCCAAGACTGATTCCCGGGCCATATGCTCCTGCCTTTCCCCTCGGGCAGCAGACCCACTGCTGACGTCTTTGACATCCTCAACACGGGACGGGTTGGCTCGGGCCCGTTGTCTGGTCAAGATCCGTTCTCGACCGTACGCAACGTTCCCGGGTCGTTTCCCGGCCACTAGAGGATTGCTTTGCTGGGCTAGCAGTGCTTCGATCTGTTGCTGGATTTGACGCTGGCCCTCCAAGAGTTGTATGAGGGTTGCGGTGATTTGCTCAGATGTCAGGACTGCTACAGTCGACGCCGGGGCCGAAGGAACATCCCGGTCGGACTGTTGCGCAGCCTTCTTACCCTTCTTTGGTGGCATATTGATCAGTCAAGAATTTTTTGATGAGAAAAATTGTCGTTTCCCACAGACGGCGCCAAACTGATGATGCCAAAAATTGGTAACATTAAAGTAAAGCAATTTAGGAGAGAGAGAGAGAGGCTATTTTTTGTATGTGGTTCGGCCCTGTTAATGAAGGTACCTACGTCCACGGGTGTGTCTGAGCACGTTCACTAGCAGATCACCGGCGGGCCTGGTGAGCCAACAAAGAGGGGCGGCACTACCAGTAATACCGGCCGGGTGTATGCGTATAATGGTGAATTTTTGTAGAGGTGCTGTGTAGACTACAGAATTGGCCCCTTCAATGGGGGGTGAGAGGTCTCTTTTATAGATGTAAGAGACCTACTCATACATGGATAAGGAAATATAATCCTATTAGGGTGTGATTGACACCAATCAAGTAAGTTTCCTAATTGTATTAGGATTGATTGACATTAATTGTGGGGGTTTCCCAATTGGATTAGGAAATAGATGCACTTTCCATTAGTCTTCTAGCTTGAGTAGGAAACTGCCCGTAATGATCGGGATCATGCCTGTGGGCCCGGCCGGGTTGTTGATTTTGAACCGCTCGGTCATATTTTGGGCGTATCAGTTTGAGAGATCCTTGTCATGCAAGATAAATTTTCAAATCTGGGAAGCAGAAACTTCGAGCAGAATGTTGTTTAGTAAACCAAACATTTCGGGTAGTTAAAAAATGGGAATGAGGCTAGGTTTTTTTGTGGAGAAAGCTAACTCATTTATCTACAAATAACTCTTCTATAGCTTAGTCTGAAAATCATTTCTTCATAGGTGCAATGTACATGCAACGAAGTACTTTAAATCTGAGAAACAGAAACCTCCAGCAGAATGTAGTTTAGTAAAATGAGTGTTTTGAGCAGCTCTGAAATCTGAATTAAGCTAGATTATTTTTGTGGAGAAAGGTAACTCATTTATCTACAAATAACTCTTGTATAGCCAAGTCTAAAAATGACTCCTTGATAGGTGAAATGCACATGCAATGCAGTACTATAAATCTGGGACAGAGCAGTCCGAAAATATAGAAATGTCTAAGTAAAATAAATTTTTTGAGCAGCTCAAAAATGTAATTGAAGCTAGATTTTTTTGTACATGAAGCTAATCCAATTATCTACAATGTTCTCGTTTTGAGTTTGATCTACAAATCAATTTATCATGCCCAAATAAATCATATCAATTCAGTCGATATAGTAAAATTAATTCCTGGCAGATTGTATAACTACTTGTATGATGTGTTTATTAATGATGCTTGCTTATCGGTACCTGTGTGGTTATGGATATCTTGTGCTATGGTAGTGCTATCGAGTAGATGAGTATGTTAGGGGCATCATCTATATATTATTGGTATTAAATCCACGAGCTACACGCTAGGTTTCTGTTGTTATGAATATAGTGTGATGACCATAGAGAGTTCATACCCAAGCTATAAGTATATTGTACGGCATGATTATTGCGTTGATAGTGATTGGATAAGTTTCCATTGTAAGTATATGACGACATAAAACAGGATGACGGATGTATAAACGTAACTTCAAAAGTATATTTGGAAGTCCTTTAATGAACTAAATTCCGAAATGAGTGATGAATGCGCGGTCCGGAAAACGTAAGGGTCGGTTGTGCTATGTTAGAAGCAGATTATGATAAGAATAATTATCGGATAGGTAATCTGGGTAGCGGAGATCAGGATAGTAAGAAAAAGGGATGTGTTGTTGAGTTATGACGCGGTGATTTTTTCAGTAAAGACTCCTTTCGGTTCTTCGTGACGAAATGGATGTTCTTGTACTCTGTAATGCTTTCGGTTCTTCGTGACGAAGCGGTGATTGTTTGAGTAAAGACTCCTTTCGGTTCTTCATGACGAAATGGATGTTCTTGTACTCCGTAACGCTTTCGGTTCTTCGTGACGAAGCGGTGATTCTTTGAGTAAAGACTCCTTTCGGTTCTTCGTGACGAAATGGATGTTCTTGTACTCCGTAACGCTTTCGGTTCTTCGTGACGAAGCGGTGAGTCTTTGAGTAAAGACTCCTTTCGGTTCTTCGTGATGAAATGGATGTTCTTGTACTCCGTAACGCTTTCGATTCTTCATGACGAAGCGGTGATTCTTTGAGTAAAGACTCCTTTCGGTTCTTCGTGACGAAATGGATGTTCTTGTACTCCGTAACGCTTTTGGTTCTTCGTGACGAAGCGGTGATTCTTCGAGTAAAGACTCCTTTCGGTTTTTTGTAATGAAATGGATGTTCTTGTACTCCGTAACGCTTTCGGTTCTTCATGACGAAGCGGTGATTTGTTGAGTAAAGACTCCTTTCGGTTCTTCGTGAAGAAATGGATGTTCTTGTACTCCGTAACGCTTTCGGTTCTTCGTGACGAAGCGGTGATTCTTTGAGTAAAGACTCCTTTCAGTTCTTCGTGATGAAATGGATTTTCTTGTACTCCGTAACGCTTTCGGTTCTTCATGACGAAGCGGTGATTCTTTGAGTGAAGACTCCTTTCGGTTCTTTGTGACGAAATGGATGTTCTTGTACTCCGTAACGCTTTCGGTTCTCCGTGACAAAGCGGTGATTCTTTGAGTGAAGACTCTTTTCGGTTCTTCGTTACGAAATGGATGTTCTTGCACTCCTTAACACTTCGGTTCTTTGTGACGAAGTGGTTGATGAAAGATGAAGTGGTTGATGAAAGATGGTTTGGTTAGCAAAAGACACTTTGGGTTTGTAAATGATGTCGGATGTTAGAAATGAATGGTAGTGGCATTAAGAATGTTTAGACGGGTCTCCTGAATTGTTTGTATTCCTATCGAATACGTAGTCGGGTACGCTACTAGTTATAATTTGACGGTGAGAACGTAAAGATCCTAAAAGATATGTTGAAAGGTAGTAAATGTATTCCTATTGTGTTTTACTATATACGTTCCATTTGATTTAGCTTACTCACTCAGCTTTCATAACCTGACGACGTTCATGTCGCTGGACATTCCCATGTCCAGCTTATCTAGGTAACAAGTACACGGGTTATGATGCTACGTAAGTTGAGAACGTAGAGGAAGAGTAGACCAAAGATGGCTATGGATATACTTGTTAGAGAGAAGACTAGTGGCTGTCTTTTGTAAATGTCTTTGGTGGAAAGCTCTATCAGAAGACTTATTATAGCTTTTGTAAGGCCTTAGAGCCATAAGACTCTGATGTATCTACCATGATGTAATAGTTAACTAGTACTGTAGCCTTTCTTTATAATATGTCAATGTGAGCAGATGTTGGTTTTATCCTTTTGGTTACGTTGTTTATTATTAGTATTTGGTCATGGACAATTCGGTAATGCAATCAGTCACGTGCCTTAGGGTCCAAGATGGAAATTTTAAATTTTTCCCTATTTTGGCTACACCGGGGCGTGACAGGGATTTTTGGTATCAGAGCTTTAGGTTAAGACGTGTACACCGATTGTCCTACACACTTAAGTTATGAACTGTTACACCTTTTTCCATCCATAAATACATAAACCTTATGGTAGCTTTGTGATTAGCATGGCTCCTTATTACATCCCGGATGGATATGGAGGATGGGGTTGATGAGGAGATTGACCCAGCAGTGGGTATTGACCTAGCAGAGGGTGCTGGTGAGGGGGAAGCAATGATAGTCATGGAGGCTGGAGAGCCAGAGGTTGAGGATGACTTTGAGGATGACTCTAAGGATGCAGATATAGAGCCTTTGGACAAGGATGAAGATGAGATGGTTGATAAGTTTGACCCGTACTTGGACTGGGTTCCACCTATGGAGATTCCAATCTTGGATGATGTTCTACCATATAAGTCAGATATGAAGGACTTTTAGGATAGGACTCCCAGGATCTAGAGCTTTACTTGTATTTGGACTAGTAGCCCATCTTTTTGTGTATATAGTATGTACCCAGGCATATAACACAAACTAGTGGTAGCGTGTATGCCTTTCTATGTAAATATTTGAAGTTATCTATAAAGTTATTTCCTCTACTTGATGAAATGTATTGATGTGATATGTACTCATATTAGAATTGTTAGCTATACCTTATATCGTTTATATAACTCGTAACCATAGTTAGGACTGGAGGGTAACCAGTAGTTATTCAGTTAGGTTCATAACACACAAACAGATGACAAGTCAGCCACCTCAGCTTAGGAATGGACCAAGGGGAAGACCTCCGACCCGTTTCCAAGGAAACAAACACCCATGGAATAGTGGTAAGAAACCAAGACGCACCTTTCCCCGGAATAAGCATGCAAAACCAACTGCACCACAAGTACCAACCACTACTACCGGGAATAACAAGGATGGATGTTTCAATTGTGGGATCCCCGGACTACACAGCCCCCAGAACCAACAACCGAGCTAATGTTATATGCTACAACTGACGCAAAAGAGGACGCATGAGCATGGATTGCAATGCACCAAGAGAAAACTATCATGGGCCTACTACTCAAGGTCAAACTAGCAAAGGTCGACTAAATCCTATCATACCCGAGGCGGCCAGCTATGATGAAAAGGCATAGCAGAACTTGGAAGGTACACTCTCATTATATGCTAGTCGAGTTAAAGTACTTTTTGATATAGGTGCTACGAATTCGTTTATTGCCTTTGAGATTGTACGACGATTGGGTTTAGTACCCCAAGCACTTGAGGTAGCCCTGAACGCGGTATCACCTTTGGGGGTAACCGTGGAGCTAGGAAAGGTGTACAAGGACTGCACTTTAACATTGGAGGATAGGAACCTACATGCAGATTTAATTGTTCTGTCAATGAAGGAATTCGACGTAATCTTAGGATTTGACTGGCTAACTAAGTATCATGCAAAGTTAGATTGTGCTGGTAGGTCGATCACATTTTCAGTACCTGGAAGTACACCCTTCAGTTTTCAATGCAACCCCACTAGTGATGCCTTTCTTACAAGTCGTTTAGCCTCTATGGAAACTACAGGCTCAGATCTGACGATCGTTCAAATTCCGATAGTCCGAGACTATGAGAATGTCTTTCAGGACGTTTCTGGATTACCACCAAAGCGCGAGATCGACTTTTGTATTGAGTTAGTACCCGAAACGACACCGATATCCAAGGCTCTTTATCGTATGGCCCCAATGGAAATGTTGGAGCTGAAGAAGCAAGCACAAGAGTTAGAAGATCTTGGACTCACCAGACCGAGCACGTCACCTTGGGGAGCCCTAGTACTGTTTGTTAGAAAGAAGGATGGAAACTTCTGACTCTTTATCAACTACAGAGAATTGAATAAGGTCACCGTCAAGAACAAGTACTCGCTTCCCAGGATAGACGATTTTTTCGATCAACTACAAGGAGCGACGACCTTTTCAAAGATTGACTTGCGATCTGGGTACCATCAGTTACTTGTCATGACGGAAGATATACCAGAAACAGCTTTCAGGACAAGATATGGGGACTACGAGTTCTTAGTTATGCCTTTTGGATTAACTAATGCCCCGGCGGTATTCATGGATTTGATGAATCGGGTGTTTAGACCCTTCTTGGATCAATTCATCATCGTGTTTATCGACGACATCCTTATTTATTCAAAGAATGATGAAGAACACGAGAAGCATGTAAAGATTGCACTTCAAACACTTAGAGAGAATCACCTTTATGCCAAGTTTAGTAAGTGTGAGTTATGGCTAAAGGAAGTTAAGGTCTTGGGGCATGTAGTTTCATAGAATGGGATTTCTGTGGACTCAACAAAAATGGACGCAGTTTCTGATTGGAATAGACTAACCAACACATCAATGTACGAAGTTTCCTCGGATTGGCTGGATACTACACGAGATCCATGGAGGATTCTCAAAGGTTGCGTCTCCTTTAACCGAACTAACGAAAAAGGACTTGGAGTTTGAGTGGAAGGGCAAGCACAAACGCACCTTTCAGGAACTAAAGGAGAGGTTGATCTCAGCACCAGCGCTAGCTATACCCAAGAGTGGTGAACAGTACACTATCTATAGTGACGCATCATTTCAAGGATTAGGATGTGTACTTATGCAGAATGGTCAGGTGATCGCTTATGGATCCAGACAATTAAAGCCACATGAGTTGGACTACCTAACGCACAATTTGGAATTGGCCGCAATTGTCTTTGCACTTAAGATTTAGAAGCACTGTCTCTACACAGAGAAGTTTGACTTGTTTTCGGATCACAAAAGCTTGAAATACTTGTTCTCTCAAAAGGAACTAAACATAAGACAACGATGCTGGATGGAGCTACTTAACGACTACGACTTTAATTTGCAATACCACCCCAGTAAAGCAAATTTGGTCGTAGATGCTCTGAGCAGGAAACCCCGAGGGTTTATCACCCTACTTTTAATCAAGGAATGGAAAGCCTTAGAAGTTTTAACAGAATTTGACATTCAGGAAGCAAAACCAGATAAGGGACGACCTTTTGGACGTCTTATGGTGCAACCAACCATCATTCATCGAATACTCGAAGCTCAAAAGAAGGATGAAGGATTGAGAAAATGGTTTGAGAAGGCGAAAGCAAAGAATCCGACTAAGTGGAATATTGGAACAGACGAAGGATTCAGATGTAAGGAAAGGTTATGTGTAACCGACACGGATGGTTTGAGGAAAGACATTCTGGATGAAGCACATAAGTCGAGAATGACCATACACCTCGGCGGAACCAAGATGTACAAAGACTTAAAAAGGAACTTTTGGTGGAAAGGCATGAAGAGAGAGGTCGTAGAATATGTAGCCAAGTGCCCTACTTGTCAGCAAGTCAAGGAGAAACACCAATGACCTCTAGGATTACTACAACCGCTACCTATCCCAGAATGGAAATGGGAGCATATCACCATGGATTTTGTTGTGGGATTGCTGAGATCTCAGCAGAACCATGATGCTATTTGGGTATTTGTTGGTCGGCTGACCAAATAAGCCCATTTTACTACCTACAACATGACCTATTGTATCGAGAAGATGAGTCGAGTATACCAGCAACAGGTTGTACGATTACATGGAGTACCGGTGTCAATCGTATCAGAATGTAATTCGAGATTCACTACTAGAATTTTAGGAGAGTCTTCCGAAAGCAATGGGAACATCTCTGACGCTAAGTTTTGCATTTCATCCACAGACTGACAAATAAAAGGAAAGGATGAAAGCAGCGCAAAGCAGATACAAGAAGTTATGCGGACAAATGACGTCGAGATCTAGAATTTAGAGTTGGAGATCATGTGCAATCGAAAGTTTCTCGGGCTCGAGGCATTGTAAGGTTTGGACAACAGAGGGGAAAGCTATCATCGCGCTACATCGGACTATTTGAAATTCTAAGAGCACATAAGGAGAGTCGTCTATAGATTGGCGTTACCACCGAAGATGTCGGGAGTTCATAATATTTTCCATGTAAGTATGTTGAGGAAGTGTCTTCGCAACCTGGCACACGAGATTGATTTCAAAGATATTACAGTAAACAACAATGCTACACTCGTCGGAGGACCTGTAAGAATTATGGATAACGGAATCGAGAAGCTAAGGAACAAAGAGATTCCGCTGGTAAAGGTTCAGTGGAAGCATCATGATGAAGGAGAAGCTTCTTGGGAGCCGGAATCAGAGATGTGAGAGAAGTTTCCATCTCTGTATAGTACTAGCTCATTCTGATTTCGAGGACGAAATCCTGTAATAGGTGGTAGAAGATGTAATATCTATAATTTCTCTACGTGCAAAAATACGAGTTTTATGAATTTCTATATCTGGTCTATTATTATATTATTATTTTATTTGTGTGACTGTATCAGTGTAATATAATTACTAATTAGACTATAATCACTGCACCGACTCGACCGTAATTAGAATTAACTTAGTCCCGTAACCGGACCCGGACGTTAGAAACAACACCCGTTTGGACGTAAATTAAGACCGACATGTATATCAAGGAACTTATGCACGCAAACCAAGGAAGTGGCACGAAACCCAAGGTGGGCCCCACCATGGCCGACCACATGGAAGCTACATGCAACCCCATTGACACATGTCACCATCCCATGTGACACTTGTCCACTTGTAGGACACTTGTCCTAACATGCATACATGCATGTGACACCTAGCATAAGTCTTGCATTATATAAGCTTCCATGCATATGCATTTTTAGTTCTTTTAGTACATTACAATATGCATATATGGAATTAGAAAGAGATGGGAGATAAGAGATGCATGGAGATGGAAAAGAAGAACTAGGAAGTCTCCACCATTGAAGTTGAGTTCAAACTTCCTAAGCTCAAATCCAAAGCCCAAGCTCAATTTCAAGTTTAGGTGAGTATTCTAACTCACTTTAGAACCTATATAGTATGTAGTAATGTTTATTAAGTGTTTGATGTTGATAGTTTGAGAGATCCATGTCATATAAGATAAATTTTTAAATCTGGGAAGCAGAAACTTCCAACAGAATGTTGTTTAGTAAAACAATCATTTCGAGCAGTTAAAAATGGGAATGAGGCTAGGTTTTTTTTTAGAGAAAGCTAACTCATTTATCTACAAATAACTCTTCTATAGCTCAGTTTGAAAATTATTCTTCATAGGTGAAATGTACATGCAACGAAGTACTTTAAATCTGAGAAACAGAAACCTCCAGCAGAATGTAGTTTAGTAAAATGAGTGTTTTAAGCAGCTCCGAAATCTGAATTAAGCTAGGTTTTTTTGTGGAGCAAGGTAACTCATTTATCTAAAAATAATGCTTGTATAGACTAGTCTAAAAATGACTCCTTGATAGGTGAAATGCACATGCAACACAGTACTATAAATCTGGGAAAGAGCAGTCCAAAAATATAGAAATGTCTAAGTAAAATAAATATTTTGAGCAGCACAAAAATGTAATTGAAGCTAGATTTTTTTTGTACATGAAGCTAATCCAATTATCTACAATGTTCTAGTTTTGAGTGTGATCTACAAATCAATTTATCATGCCCAAATAAATCATATCAATTCAGTCGACATAGTAAAATTAATTCCTGGCAGATTGTATAACTACTTGTATGATGTGTTATTAATGATGCTTGCTTACCGGTACCTGTGTGGTTATGGATATCTTGTGCTATGATAGTGCTATCGAGTAGATGAGTATGTTAGGGGCTTCATCTATATATTATTGGTATTAAATCCACGAGCTACACGCTAGGTTTCTGTTGTTACGAATATAGTGTGATGACCAGAGAGAGTTCATACCCAAGCTATAAGTATGTTGTACGGCATGATTATTGCGTTGATAGTGATTGGATAAGTTTCCATTATAAGTATATTACGACATAAAATAGGATGACGGATGTATAAACGTAACTTCGAAATGAGTGACGAATGCGCGGTGGGGAAAACGTAAAGGTCGGTTGTGCTATGTTAGAAGCAGATTATGATAAGAATAATTGTCGAATAGGTAATCTGGGCAGCAGAGATCAGGATAGTAAGAAAAGGGGATGTGTTGTTGAGTTGTGAGGCGGTGATTTTTTGAGTAAAGACTCCTTTCGGTTCTTCATGACAAAATGGATGTTCTTGTACTCCGTAATGCTTTCAGTTCTTCGTGACGAAGCGGTGATTCTTTGAGTAAAGACTCCTTTCGGTTCTTTGTGATGAAATGGATGTTCTTGTATTCCGTAACGCTTTTGGTTCTTCGTGACGAAGCGGTGATTCTTTGAGTAAAGACTCCTTTCGGTTCTTCGTGATGAAATGGATGTTCTTGTACTCTGCAACGCTTTCAGTTCTCGTGACGAAGCGGTGATTCTTTGAGTAAAGACTCCTTTCGGTTCTTTGTGAAGCGGTGATTCTTCGAGTAAAGACTCCTTTCGGTTCTTCGTGATGAAATGGATGTTCTTGTACTCCGTAACGCTTTCGGTTCTTCATGACGAAGTGGTGATTCTTTGAATAAAGACTCCTTTTGGTTCTTCGTGATGAAATGGATGTTCTTGTACTCCGTAACGCTTTCGATTCTTCATGACGAAGCGGTGATTCTTTGAGTAAAGACTCCTTTCGGTTCTTCGTGATGAAATGGATGTTCTTGTACTCCGTAACGCTTTCGGTTCTTCGTGACGAAGCGGTGATTCTTTGAGTAAAGACTCATTTCGGTTCTTCGTGACGAAATGGATGTTCTTATACTCCGTAATGCTTTTGGTTCTCCGTGACGAAGCGGTGATTCTTTGAGTGAAGACTCTTTTCGGTTCTTCGTGACTAAATGGATGTTCTTGGACTCCTTAACACTTCGGTTCTTTGTGACGAAGTGGTTTTTGAAAGATGAAGTGGTTGATGAAAGATGGTTTGGTTAGCAAGAGACACTTTGGGTTTGTAAATGATGTCGGATGTTAGAAATGAATGGTAGTGGCATTAAGAATGTCTAGACGGGTCTCCTGAATTGTTTGTATTCCTATCGAATACGTAGTCGGGTACGCTACTAGTTATAATTCGACGGTGAGAACGTAAAGATCCTAAAAGACATGTTGAAAGGTAGTAAATGTATTCCTATTGTGTTTTACTATATTCGTTCCATTTGATTTAGCTTACTCACTCAGCTTTCATAAGCTGACGACGTTCATGTCGCTGGACATTTCCATGTCCAGCTTATCCAGGTAACGAGTACACGGGTTATGATGCTATGTAAGCTGAGAACGTAGAGGAAGAGTAGACCAAAGATGGCTATGGATATACTTGTTAGAGAGAAGACTAGTGGCTGTCTTTTGTAAATGTCTTTGGTGGAAAGCTCTATCAGAAGACTTATTATAGCTTTTGTAAGGCCTTAGAGCCATAAGACTCTGATGTATCTACCATGATGTAATAGTTAACTAGTACTGTGGCCTTTCTTTGTAATATATCAATGTGAGCAGATGTTGGTTTTATCCTTTTGGTTACGTTGTTTATTATTAGTATTTGGTCATGGACAATTCGGTAATGCAACCAGTAACGTGCCTCAGGGTCCAAGATGGAAATTTTAAATTTTTCCCTATTTTGGCTACGCCGGGGCATAACAGAGAGTGAGGGGGAGAGAGATAGTGGGAGAGATATATAGATGTACACAATAAAAAAAATTATATACTTACAAATGTGTAATGATTTGTTTGCAATACATCAAAAAACAAAATGTTATTGTGGATCCTATGGACTATCTTTATTTATAATGTGTCACACACCAAGGAACCTTCTTCGTTCTCTTTGGCCTACCCTCTTGCTGTGATGGTCCTCCACTAGTGGAACTTCCTCATCCAGCTAGATGACCTGCGATACCCCTCTCCGGCCACGACGATCTCTACCCCTAGCGTAAACTGTACATTTCGAAGGTCATCACTGAGACTCGGTCTGTGTCAAACCCTCGTCTTGTGTCTATACCATGGGGGTATCATGTCCAGTCGTCTCTCTCGCCTCCACCTGTATCTCCTCCGCCTCCACCTGCGTCAAACTCTCCATAATTGCCTCAAATTATGAAGCTGGAGGTGGTGATATAGGATCATGTGGTAGCGAGATTGACGATGACGACGGTGCATCTGTATATGTGTACTGTAGGATGGAGAAGTCACGGATCAGAGATATATGAAACTCAAAGCCACCTGGAGTGAAAGACCTATAAAAGTTGATCGTATCATCATGTGGTGTATGTGGCTCAGACTCATAGTGTGTAGATGGGTCTGTCTGCTCCTGATACTGAGGCTGAGACTGAGGATGCGACTGAGGCTGAGGCTGAGGCTATGGCTGAGGCTGAGGCTGAGGCTGAGGCTGAGGCTGAGGCTGAGGCTGAGGCTGAGGTTGAGACTGAGATCGAGTGTGGCTGAGGCTGAGGCTGAGGCTGAGGCTGAGGCTGAGGCTCTGAGACGCGGTGCATGAATAATGTGGAAGATGGAACAATCCTGTCTAAACGTCGGTCCTCATAAATAGCCTGTAACGAATGCTCACTAATAGTACGAATCTCCTCTAATGTAACCATCACCTCTGGAGAAACGGAATGAGGGTCGCCTGCTGCAAATCTAGCCAACACCGATTGCGCAGCCTTATACACACGAGTCACACCATCCTCCTGAAAAAAATAGAAAGTTTAATCAAGTGAATTTTTTTATGGCATGTGCAGAATGAAAAATTTATACGTTGTATGATAAGGAAAACATCTCACCAGAACGCCACAAATCGTACCGACTGGCTGGAAGCCAACTGTCGGTGGATCTCTAACTGGTCCAATAAGTCTATGGGTAATGCGACGATACCATCTCATATATGGGTCTGAGTCAAGCATCTGAGCTGTATCTGGAATACCTGCAACAACATGCTACAGCCAATGGTCCTAGAGCTCAACATACTCCCTATGTCAGTGACTCTAGTCGGTATTCGTATGACCACGTCGATCAATGCGATGTAATGTCATCATAATGTTGAACTGTCTCATCACTCTATCGGGATGATGCCATTCAACCACGGTGTACATGATCAACGGGTATCTCGCCATCCATGTGCCCTGCCCAACCTGACAGTACTGAGGTAACGACACGACTAGCTCAGCAATGTACGACTGCCAAATCATCTATGAAAATAATATATGAAAGATCAGCAATTTCAACAATAATGCAAATCACGATTTAACTCTATCATTATTTACCTGCTCGGGCCTCATCTGGTCTAACTGGTCCTGAAAGTGATGCTGGACATGAGTAGGCACATCCCCAACTGAGAATAGGGTCATCCACCTAAAGTAATGACAAAATTTTTAGCACTTAAATGAATGTACGAGTAATGAATATAAAAATAATGTATAAAAATAATGGACCATTCTTTGGCACAGTTGCTAGTAAGGGGACTGGTCAGATATGGGCCAATCACTCCCATGCCCAAAGTTGCGATTGATAATAATTGAGTTAAGTTATTTATGATAGAATGAATAATCGTAAAATATGCGTATTTCACAGAATTGACATAACATATAACCTGTAAAAGAATAAGTGGGCCGGATATCTCTACTGCAGTATGATGAGAGGCAGCACATAACTCACGGTACAGATATGCCAATACTATACTACCTCAGCTATAGCCAACATCAAAGTGCCTCAGATGTGGTAGATGTATGAGACTAACCTTGTTCCCAGACTTGTCTGGGAACAACGACCCTCCTATCAATCGGACTACAATAACATCGAGCCATCTGTTGAATAGTGGCATCGTCGGCATGCTGGGCGATCTGTGGTGTGAAATGGTCCCATATCATAGTTAGTCGCAGTGTCGATCCAGAGATAGTGGCTAGGGGTGGCGTGAAACTAAGCAATTCCTGACATAGCTCCTGCCACTGCTCCTTGGAGCGTGACTAATCAATGCCAGTAACTGCACGCCCATAGATCGGTAAGCCCAATAGAATGCCAGTGTCCTGCAGCGTGATAGTTATCTCACCGATAGGTAGGTGAAACGTGTGAGTCTCATCACGCCACCTCTCTACTAGGGTAATGATCAAACCCCAGTCACACTGTATAAAGCCCACTCTATATACATCGTAGAACCTGATCTGTCTGATGTAATCTAGTATGCACTGATCTAGATTAAGACGTCGACGTAAAACTGCCTCAGAGCGCTGACAATGAAGTTCACCCAAGATCTCACCATCCCAGATCACCGATGACCGGTGTGCAACCTATTATGACAGTATTGATGGATCATCAGGGCCAGGGTGGACATCCATGGTAAGCAGGCTGTTCAGACATTATGGTTAGTCAAAATAATGATAAGTAAATTTAATGAAGTGACAACATGATATTAAACAATGGCTCATTTAAATACGTTAAACTACATGGTGAAAAAAGAGTTAAAGCATCAAACCGAGTGAATTGTTGCGTCAATTGTTGGGTTGTCAGAAGCAGTGACTTGTCGCATCAACTGCTGGGCATAAGATCCAGTGAATTGTCGCATCAACTAGAAGCAATGACTTATCGCATCAACTACTGGGCGTTAGACCCAGTGACTTGTGGCATCAAGTATTGTGTTGTCAGAAGCAGTGACTTATCGCGTCAACTGTTTGGTTGTTATGGCATGTGATATTCCAAGCATTCCATGGTCTATATATACTGTGGTTTTAAGATTCAATGTGATATCCCAAGCATTCCTTCTTTTCCTTCTTCTTATTCACTGTATTGTTTATTAGTATGGTATACAAGTATACACCTACGTACCACCCACATTTTTTGAAACAAGGATACTGAGTATTGAAGAGAAGGGTATTTTACTAGAAGCAATCATGGATTTTGCTACTCTGGAATGGAAACATGAAGATGGGAATTTTAAATATGTTGCTTTCAAAGCTTTGTAGACTGCCTTTGCTGAGACAATCCGTGGATGTGATCTTCCAGTTGATGCCATTGCGACTCAGGTTTGGATCTGGCTGAAGGAACATGAACTCCTTCAAGAGTTGTTAACGATGGGAGGTGTTCTTTTTACCGAAGAAAGCTTGCGTGGATATCGCAATTTTCTCCTTCTTTTACCCACAGTTTTTCTTTTAAAATCTTTTTCAATTTAAAATACAAAACAATGAGTCGCCACTTAATTTTTTAAAGGGAAAATTAAGAAACCATTTTAAAACAACTCATCTTTTTGCGAAACCAAAGATTAAACTAGGTCCGGGGATTATGGAATGAGAAGGGAAGCAGCCCATCGGACTACAACACCCCTTCTCATCCTATCTCGCGATAGGCCCCTACTCGACATCCTTTTAATCGAATTTAATTATCTAAGTATGCCCTCAATTAACACGTATGTATAAATATACATTACAAAAGCATGTCAAAAGGGTGTAAGATTGCAAGTGATAAAATATCATTCAAAAAACCACATAATTCGAATAGCAAGCGATATGATATGCAAATAGGGAACTACGGAACTTACCCGGGATCTAGCCGCAAATGTTTAAACGTGCAATGCATACAAAGGGATAAAAAACCTAAGAAGAGGGTCTCTAATACACATATATACACATAAGGCAAATCTTAATTCTACGGTGTCGCACATGAGGTTAAAAAATCAATAAAATTGAAGAATAACTAAACTAAAGGAGAGTTGAAAGATCATACCTCATTAGCGATGCAAAACAAGGGTTAGTCCACATGATATACAATATGTAAAATTGAATAATGATCCTAGACCTCTAACCTAAATCTATCAAATGTAATTAACCTAAAGCAAACGAATCCTAATTATAAACATCAAGTCACATGGATGAATGTAAACATAAACAAGAAGAAATTGTGAAATACTTATTGATTTAGGTCACTTAAACTTTGAATTCAAGCTTAACTAATCACTATTGAAACATGGTTTGAACCTTAGCTCATGAAAATATCATCTAAGCCATTATTTATAAGATTGATCAAAGTTGTTACAGAATTCTAAAAATTGCTAAGAGCAGATCATAACTTCAAGGAAATAATAAACATGGTTCCCGTAGTTTGTGTTGATGATATTTAGACACAAGATGCCTCTGTGTGTCTAGTTTCTAACCCAAAAAGAAAATCAAGCTTTCAATGGTTAGATCTCTGGGAATTGGACAAACACTAGACATCACTCAGAGACTTACAACTCCCCGTCCAGAGTTTTTGTATGGTTTTCTAAAAATAGTAAACAAATCAGAAATGCTTTGGTCTTTTTAGGGTAGCTTCCTAACACATTAAACTACCTATAAAAATTTATTTTGGATCAAGAAAGCTTGATTAAGGTTCTGTCTTGCTTATTTCAAAAGAGTGTTACTGTTCTGAAACTCTGGACAGATTGTAGTGACTTCACAAAACTCATGACCAAACCACTTTAAACATGAAATCTCCTTAAAACAAATATTACAGTTGTAGAACTTTGAGTTATAAACACTTTCCCGTTGGTTTCATTCCATTCCAACGGTTCGATGTTCAACTAAAAATCTATGATAAAAAACGGATTGTGAACTCACTGCACATTGGGTTAATTCACTTTAATCTTGTCAACATAGGTAAACAAGCCATGGAATTGGGCTTGTCTAAGGCTAACTCTCCTACCATTTGATGGTCATTGGAGACTAAAGATATTCATACTTGTAAATTTCAAAGAAGTATGGAAGAACTTCATGAAACTTAGTCATGACAAACCTCAAACCATGAAGATAGGTTTGGGTCCATTAGCTAAATATTCTAGTACCAACCCTAATCCCCTCATGAATCATAAGATTACATAGAGATTAAGGGGTTTCAAACCAAGAGATTCAAGTAAGGAATTGAAAACCTTATGAATCCAAGAGATGAACACAAACAAGTGATAAGAGAAATTAAAGAACTCTATGCATGCTATAATTAAACTTGAACAAAGACTAATTATTCTAGAGTTTTACCTCCAAAGTATCCTCAACTTGGTGATTTTGAAGAACTTCCAAAGACTAATCAAACTCTTCTACTCTAATTCTACTTAAATGCCCCTTCAACATTCTCAAAACCTACTTCTAATTGTGTTTAAGAAAGCTTTTTTAGAGTTAAGATGAAGAGAACACTAATACAACCTCTAGATTCAAAGAAAATCCAACCCTTTGCTAGAGGATATTCATCCTCTATTTATAGACAATTTTAGAGGGGTATTTTAGTCATTTTAGAGCAAAAAACCCTAATTCAGGCATCCTTTTGATAGTACAAAACGTGCTGTATTACAGCTGTCTGTTACAAAAATGCGACACTCAATGCAGATGGAAGTGACACTCACTGAATGCCGGAATGGCACTCAGTGATTGTCGTTGCAGCATTCACTGAATGTCGATGCGGCACTCAATGAATGCCGCGAACAACTCCAAGGACTGCCATTTTTTTATTTATAAAAATTCATTTTTCGCGACACTTGCTGAAATTCGCGGCGTTCACAGAATGCCATCCGGCAGTCTAGAGATTGCCACAGCAGCAGCCCGTGACTGCCGCAAATTTGCTCAAGTGTCGTTCTGCCTCTTTTTTCTTTTTTTCTTTCATCATCATTTTTTTTAGCTTTTGTGTTTAGGTTGGAGAGTCTTTCGAAGAGCTTGAATCATCTTTGGAAGTCCTAGATTAGCCAGACATTGTCATCATCGGATCTTGGAGGTATCACTCCCCTTAACTCAACGTTTGGTCAAAATTAGGGTGTCTATAGTTTGCCCCACTTCGACGGAGCCTGTGGAGCAACGTAATCCACAAGTGAACATCGAAGCCTGTGTGAAGACAAGCCTTTGACCAAACACTCGGGTTCGGGTAAAAACAAAATGTGTTGCAAAAAGAAAGCCATCGCACAACAAAGTTACTATTGGTCGTGCTCCATGATGAGCTGCCTACGTATCCCATCAGGATTCAGACCAAGACGTAGTTCGGGTAGGAGCCAGGCATATGCAAGTACAAGTAATCATACGGATGAATGCTTCTATCCTGTCGTGATGCAGATGCTCAGGCAATGGTATCTTTCAAATAGACTCGACCGAGCAAGTGTCATGCTTACTCTATGTCATGTCTTCTCTATTTATGACGCATATTTCATGATGCGCTTACCCAGAGGAGATTTATCAAATGTTGAGTGATGCAAAGATACGTTTGCAAGGGTCGAGAAAATGCATTTCCAAATTCCCAGAACGAGGGTTAACGCAAATACGTTGCGAGAACCGAGAATGCAAATCTGTTACACTCTCAAACAAAGGATCAGCGTAAATCTGTTACGAGGATCGAGCATATAAATCCGTTATATTCTCAGAACGAGGGTTAACACAAATCCGTTGCAAGAACCGAGAATGCAAATCCGTTACACTCTCAAACAAAGGATCAACGTAAATCTGTTACGAGGATCGAGAATATAAATCCGTTATATTCCCAGAACGAGGGTTAACGTAAATCCGTTGCGAGAACCGAGAATGCAAATCTGTTACACTCTCAAAGAAAGGATCAACGTAAATCTGTTACGAGGATTAAGAATATAAATCCGTTATATTCCCATAATGAGGGTTAACGCAAATCTGTTGCGAGAACCGAGAGTGCAAATTCGTTACACTCTCAAACAGAGGATTAACGTAAATCTGTTACGAGGATCGAGAATATAAATTCGTTATATTCCTAGAATGAGGGTTAACGCAAATCAATTGCGAGAACCGAGAATACAAATCCGTTACATTCTCAAACAAAGGATCAACGTAAATCTGTTACGAGGATCGAGAATATAAATCCGTTATATTCCCGAAACGAGGGTTAATGCAAATTAGTTGCGAGAACTGAGAACGCAAATCTGTTACACTCTCAAACACAGGATCAACATAAATCTGTTATGAGGATCGAGAATATAAATCCGTTATATTCCCAGAACGAGGGCTAACGCAAATTTGTTACGAGAACCGAGAATGCAAATCTGTTACATTCTCAAACAAAAAATCAACGTAAATCTATTATTAGGATCGAGAATACAAATCCATTATTTTCCCAGAACGAGGGTTAACGTAAATCTGTTGCGAGAACCGAGAATGCAAATCCTTTACACTCTCAAACAAAGGATCAACGTAAATCTGTTACATAAATCAGCCCACGGGCTCAAAATCATTTCTACTTTCAAAATTTTGGAGCCCATGGATTCAAAATCATTTCAATTTTCAAAATTTTGGAGACCACGGACTCAAAATCATTTCAATTTTCAAAATTTTGGAGCCCACGGACTCAAAATCACTTCAATTTTCAAAATTTTGGAGCCCATGGACTGAAAATCATTTCAATTTTCAAAATTTTGGAGCCCACGGACTCAAAACTTTTCAATTTTCAAAATTTTAGAGCCCAAGGACTCAAAATATTATCAATTTTCAAAATTTTAGAGCCCACAGACTCAAAATCATTTCACTTTCAAAATTTTAGAACCCACATACTCAAAATCATTTCAATTTTAAAAACTTTAGAGCCCACGGACTCAAAAGCATTTCAATTTTTAAAATTTTAGAGCCCACAGACTCAAAATCATTTCAATTTTCAAAATTTTAGAGCCCACAGACTCAAAATCTTTTCAATTTTGAAAACTTTGGAGCCCACGTAATCAAAATCTTTTCAATTTTGAAAATTTCAGAGCCCACGGACTCAAAATCTTTTCAATTTTCAAAATTTTAGAGTCCACGGACTCAAAATCATTTCAATTTTTAAAATTTTAGAGCCCACGGACTCAAAATCATTTCAATATTCAAAATTTTGGAGCCCACAGACTCAAAATCATTTCAATTTTCAAAATTTTAGAGCCCACGGACTCAAAATCATTTCAATTTTCAAATTTTTAGAGTCCACGGACTCAAAATCATTTCAATTTTCAAAATTTTAGAGCCCACGGACTCAAAATCATTTCAACTTTCAAAATTTTGGAGCCCACGGACTCAAATTTATTTCAACTTCACGAAATTGAGGACCAGTTTGATCCTGAAAACCATCCCCGGGGGTTAAAAAAGCACAATGAAGCTAAAATTTGTGGGTTCAAATTCATTTTTTAGGACCCAATTTGAATTTTGGGGGGAAAATGAAGGGTCTCCTAACCGCCTTAATCGCGGCACACGCTAGAATTTACGACAGTCCGTGACTACCATGCGGCACTCACGGAATGCCGCTGCGGCATTCAGCTAATGCCGCACGGCACTTCTCTGACTACCGCGCACGAAAACGGAGTGCCACGTTTGAGCGGCGGTGGCTTATACTAAGAGTTTTATTTCATTTTCATTTCATTATCATCTCTTCTCTCGTGGATTCCTCTGGAGAAATTTTCCCTTTTCTTTCTTCTTGCTTGGATTCATCTACCAGGGCTATCAGGTTAGTTCTACTCGATCGAAACTCGAATTATTCTCATTTTTTCCTTGTTTTTCTGAATTTTTATGAACCTGACACTCGAATCTCTCTCCTTTGCTTTGACAGATTATGGCGAGCGGCTCTGGCAGTCGAAAGAAGGCCAAGTACCAGTTCACTCCTCATCCTGACGCTACATTCCTGCTTCGGGATCCAGGCAAGCATTTGTCCGCCCGCGCATTCAAGCGTGAGGTAAACGTGCGCCTCTCTATGTTTCTCTTATAATTCTCATGTCGTAGAACTTTATAAGTGCAATGTACAATTAATATAACCCTGAACGCCTCATGCAAATGTCATGCTTGCAGCGCTTCTGAGTGTTTTGAATGCTTTAACCAATAATTATTCAATCTCGTATCCTTTGTTTTATTTCCTACGAGCTTTATGAATGCGGAGATAAAATTACATATAAAAAAGAACGCTATGCTTTATGAATTCTTGGGTGTTTCGCCTATACCTGCTCAAAAAAAAAAATTCAAAGACTTTTTGAATGTGACGCACGCCAATCAAAGCCTTGTATATCCCTCATGAATAAAGACCATTATGCTTATGAATTTTCTGAACGCTACAGCCACCTCTTTACTTATTTTGACTTGGGTACCTTTTGGGCTGACATTTCTTTTAAATCTTTTCTTACGAGACTCGCGGCTCGGACTGTTAGGAAACTGTGTTCCCAGAATCCATTAACAGCGCGTATAAGTTGGTACTGCAAAAAAATTACGTGAAAACTACAATAACCCTACAAGGGCTGAACTAGGGTTACCTTAAACTACTAAAACGGATTGCTGTAGTAGACGAATCGAGAACACGGGCTCGATAACAGCTCACGATCTTTTACCATATTCCTTTGTTGCCAGAATATCGAACTGAGTGTGGGCTCTTTCGAAATCCTTTCTGTTTTCTGCTCTCTCTCTCTCTCTCTTTTACGCTCTCTTTTCTATTCTGAGTTATAATTCTCTATATAGAAATACGCTAGCTGAGGAGAGAGCCAAAGCAGCATATATATATAGGCTACGATAGGGACCATAAGAAGTCAATAAGGAATAGGCTTCCTTATGGAATTAGGAAACCCGAATTCGAACTGAATCAGATTCCTATTTCCATAAATTATAATTCATACCACTAAAGAATTATAATTACACTCCTACCCTTATCTCAAAAATATATTTCGAGCTCCATGTTATTAAATGCTTATTATCTCCCCATGTTAAGATTACAGATATCCATTAATTAAATATAATTACTGACAATCATATTTAATTAATTTCTTAAAATTCCTTGAGATCCTCTGCTTAACTTATCTGATATGTCGGATACAAAATCCACCTGCAGGGTTTGACATAATCAAAACCTATAAGCTTTCTCAAGGGGATATCATCAATCCCAAAATTGAGACATGGATTCCATCATTAATTAATATCCACCACATAATTAATATTGCCACCCAATCCAATGAGATATTGACCCATTTAAGGATCTCACCCTTTTAGGGATCAAAGTGTAAATATCAAATGTACGTGTCTACAAATTAACTTAGGATTTAGAGCATAAGCACTCATAATAGCCATGAGGTATTAATTATCTTATAAGTCAGTATAAAGATAATTACCCCAAGTCAGTCTCGTTTAATACACAAAGTGTACCAGCATAGTGAGTTGAAACTATACCGTTTTCCGTAGTCAAGACAAACCTACTACACCACCATGCTGCAGTCCTACCGATGGTGTGTCCAATCCCATCTAAGACTGTAAACCAAAATCTTACATTCTATAATATCTGATGGCCTAATATTCCGTGTGTAAGCCAAACTCTACACACCAAACCACCTACTATATAGAATGAGAGACACACATGCATAATATTAAATAAATAATATAATACAAACATTGGCCACACAGATTCTCATAAAAAAATGGATTAACTGATTTTATTAAATGAATAATAAATCAACTACATAAAGCATGGCTTTTAGTATATATCCCTAACACGGACATGTGCTACTACTTTTATTTTCCTTTTTTCAAGAATGTGAACGTTATATATTTTTTCAAAATCTCCTTTTCTTCCCTTTCTATTATTCATTCACCCTTTATTATCAACCCCTTTTTTTATAATTCTGCAAATGATGCCGAAAATTTACACGAATACAACGAGCGCCATTCTTGAGAAATTCTTGCAAGTATTCTAGAATACCCCTTTTTTTACTATTCATTGCTTGCCTCTTCTTTCATTAGTATTATTCTTTTCTGCTTTTTTTCTTTTTGGTTCATGTACTAATCTTGAATCTTTCAACTTTTGTAGCTGCTGAAGGACGTGCTGAAGGGGCACGGCAGCTTGGCTCACGGGTTTGCTTGGTACGGGGAGTTGAGCGAGACTGTGCAGGGATTTGTTAGGGCTGTCGGTTTTGGGGAATTCGTCAAACTTTTGACGAAGAGCTCCAACGACTTGAGGCAGATTCACGCATTGGCAGAGAGGTGGTGGGATACCACCACCTTCCACTTTGCTTTTGGGGAGATGACGATGACTACCCTCGACTTCAGCATGATTACGGAGATCCCATTTGGCGGAGAGCTCCTACAATATCTACACACCGTCACCGAGTGGGATCGGGTGTAGGAGCTGCTAGGAGTGGTCCCAGAGGAGCCCTTGGTTACGGCCAAGTGGTTCATGGACACTTTCAGAGGCCGACAGGGTTTCACAAACGAGCAGATGGCTCGGGGCTTCATCATGTATATGCTGGGGTGCTCTCTACTGAGCACCAAGGGAGACCAGATCTCCGTGATGCTGCTAGGGTCCTTGGAGTGCATGGAATAGATATACCAGTACGACTGGGCTGGTGCAGGATTAGCCATCCTGTATCAGCATATGGGAGAGATATCCCGGGATTGCCTAGCCTCTGCTGGCGGCTTCTGGAGGGCTTGGGAGGTATACTTATTCTCTTTTATTAATTTCCAACCCTGAATTAAATTTTGCATTCTTATTTCAAATTTCTTTATTCATGCTTCTCGAAACTTATGCTCTTTTCTCTTTCTTGCAGATTTGATCTCATGAGTTCTTGCATATGATGTCGGTTCATACGTGGCTGGCGGACGCCATCATCATGCCCCAGGGGCTGAAGTGAGTGAAGGATCGGGTCGGGTGGAAGACCGGGGCTCATGATTTTATCTCGTTCAGGAACTTCGTATCAAATCTACGAGAGCAGCACGTCCGATGGCAGCCCTGGCTCGGCCTCCCAGGGGATACAGGAGTCGGCTGGGTATGACCCATAGAGCAACTTGCAAGACGGACCAGAGGCTCGGGCGTGGTA
Organism: Hydrangea macrophylla; assembly: GCA_033977485.1. Classification (NCBI taxonomy): domain Eukaryota; kingdom Viridiplantae; phylum Streptophyta; class Magnoliopsida; order Cornales; family Hydrangeaceae; genus Hydrangea; species Hydrangea macrophylla. The sequence goes on along the minus strand of CM066990.1, from coordinate 189,081 downwards.
CCCGGGAGAGAGGGTGACCAGACAGTCATTGGCGGCCGAGTATTTCTTCATGCCATATCCCCCGTCGAAGTTCATAAGAGCTACGGATACCCTCCAGGGTTCCGTGCTCACGATTGCCCTAGCCAGTTTGTCTCTTCAGGGTTTCGTGGAGCCTCCAGCAGGATACGCAACTTTCCATGCTGCGAAGCTGATGGGGAACTTCCCTCTGATGGAGGTTACCCGGGTTAGTTTCTTTCAATTTTTTTTCAAACTTTCTTTCAATTTCTAAAACATGCGTGTTTATCTCCTTATTGGATTCATTCTTCTTTGCAGCCCGTTCCTGCTGCAGCTCGAGCTTCGATTTTACCGCCTTGGGATTAGAGCCTTAGGACAGTCTCTTACAATGAGCAGACCACTACTATGGTCCCCAGGTATCAGGCAGGTGCTCCTGCCATTCCGCTCCAGTATGATCATGTCCCACGGGACTATGCGGAGGAGGGTTTGCTCTACGCTCACAGCGTGAGAGAGTGGATTTATGGCAGAGAGTGGAGGGTAATTTCTAAATTTTGCTTTTTGTTTTAAAACTGTAGTTTTATTCTGACATTCTAACCTTTTCTTCCTTTGACTCAGGCTGACGGGGCGCGGGCAGCGGTTGAGGTTCACACGAGGGCTCTGGAAAAACAAATGCTCTTTTTATTTTGCTTTTAGCTTTCCAATCAATTCTATTACAGCCTGGTAATTTGATTTGTTCCCTCCGTTTAGGAGGAACAGGTTGGGGCTCTGTCTTGGCAGGTGGGAGTGCTCCAGCAGTTTGGCATCCCTCTTAGTGATGCCCTGGAGGTAGCGGCGCTGGACGTGGTGGAGGCGGTGGTGTGGGCACTAGCAGCAGCAGAGGTGGAGGCAGAGGAGGAGGCGGTCGTGGCGGAAGCACACAGAGTCAGAGGAAGAGCCTCTCAAACGTGTCACTCGCCAGACTCGAGACCGGGGCTGGGGCTGATCACTCTCTTTTTCTTATACTTTTGAGTGCTTCTGGAGAGGACTCATACTTTTATTTGGATGATTGTATATATATGCATATACTTATTCTTGATGACGACTTCAGGATAGCCGGTAGGATAGGCATTTCCATTACCTTTATTATTATTATTTTTGCTTTTCATCGTTGCTCACCTTATGTGTGACCATAGCTTGGTCCTTTAATTTTCACTAAACTCTTGCCGTATGTGGGACCATAGCTTGGTCCCCCCTTTATTTTAACTTTGAATGCTTCTATCTCCTTTATTTATTTTGAAATGAATGAACGAATGAATGAATGTATGCGACTATGGCTTGGTCTTGTTTATATGTGCTGCATGATGTGCACGTTTTATTGTTTTTTAGTTTTTTGTTTGCAGGTGGGCTGAAAATGTTACAAACAGACCCTAGCCAAAATAAAACTTAGAACAGCACTCAGTTAGGCCTTTACGGCACTCAGTGAATGCCGCAACGGTATTCACGAGCTGTTGCGCGGTACTTCATGGAGTGCCGATCCGCTTTATTGACTGTCGCGGGTAGGTAGGTGATCGGGAGAGAACAGAGTCTATTTATACGCCTTAACATGCGTTTGTTAGTACCTTTTTATCCTATTTTTGTATATTTTTACTTTATTTTCTATTTTTTGACAGGATTTGGAAGAAATCAAATAAAAGGCAGCAAAAAGAAGCTAAAAAAATTACATCGCGCGCACGACCCGCTCGCGCGAAAACCCAGATATCGCTCTCGCGACATCCCAAGAAATCGCTCGCGCGATCCGCTCTCGCGAGGTCCCAACATCGCGCTCGCTCGGCCCACGCGCGCGACATGTGTAAAAATGGAACTTGCGTATTTTAGTATACTGATGATTCCTACGCGAACGAAACTGCCTAATTACGTCTGGAAAGCTAAATACAGCAGTTTTAGTGCGTTTCGAGTTGGAAAAGCTTCCAAAAACTTGTTGTAAATCTATATATACCCTATTTTACTTCAATTAAAGGGTTGGCAATTATTATACACACAAGATACAACCATACTTTCAGCCATTTTGAAGAGGAGAAAGCAATGAGAAGAAGAAGAAGACCAAGGATTCCCATGGCCTCCTCCATCAATCTCTTGCCAATCTTCAATTCTATGGACGCTTAAACCAAGATCTAGAGTTTCAATGAAACCCTAGCCAAGTAATAGGGTGTATTTTATGTTTTTATTTTAGTTTTATTATGTATGGATGACAGTTACATGTTTTGAGGATTTTTATAAACAAATCGTGCTTCTAATTGATTAAATCATCACTTTCAAAGTTTATTCTTGTCTTAGATCTATTTTGACTGTGATGTGCTCAATGATCTATTTTTGCTGTGCTTATATAGATTATTTACATGTAATGGTGCTTAATTGAATTGTGCTATCAAGTATCCGAATAGTCCATGCCTAGATTAGACGGATTATACCACAACCCTAGTTTAGTGTGGGATAATTCGTGCTAATCGAAGATGGATTATGTTGGTGCTTGAACCATAGTTATTTTCTTGACGGAGGAATTGGGCTTGTAGCTACAATTCCCCATTATCATCCAACTTAATAGGCTAAAGTAATTCATAAATACCCTTATTATGAAGCCAGTGGTGGATTTGAAATCCTAGGTTCCATAATTTAGAACAACTTTAATTGCTTTCATAATTTAGATTTATTTTCATTGTTATTAGTTTAATTAAAATTCAAATCCAATTCCGTTTTCTTAATTAATTAAATTTAGGTTTCGAAATTAAAGCACTGTAGTATTTCAATCTCTGTGGGTTCGACCTTTACTTTCACTACTACAAATCTTTAGAAAAGTAAAGTATACTTTTATATCTTGATATTGACAACATCAGTAGGCAGCTTTATTCTCCTATTTATACCACTTTCTTCCCTCAATACTCCGCAAAACATCATTTTCTCTTCTTCACTTCTTCCCAAAATGGCCCCCATTAGCCCTGAAAAGCTCTTCCCATGGATGGATGCCCTCTCGGGCATGGACAGGCAAAATTTTGAGTGTTTCAGACTAAACGATCTCTTCTCCTTCTGCCAAATTTTTTTGAATGAAGGCTTGCTTCGAGCTGCGATTCAGTGCTGTGATCCCTCCCTTCATGTCTTTCGCTTTGGTTCCCATGAGGTCTGCCCTTTATTTGAGGAGTGCAGCGCTATTCTCCACACCGACCCCTTTACGGATCTGATAGTTCCCCTGGTGCAGGCGGGCTATGTTCGAGACTTGGCCATCCTACTCCACATACCTCGTAATACTGCGAGCTCTTTCATATGTGACAGGCAGATTGACTTTGAGCGACTTTCCTCCGTGTATGCCCCCATGGGGGATCCTTATAACAGCGGATATCAGATTATCCGGCGTAGTGCATTATCAATTGCCATGCTTTCTTACTTCCTCTTCCAGTCATCTTTCGAAATTCTCATACCCATTGCCTGTGGTCTACGAGAGATGAAGAGTGCCGTTATGCTAGTTCTTGGTGAAACCTTGATAGGTTTGGACCGGGCTCATGCCACCGGGGCCATGTTATCTGTGGGAGCCCCCTTCGTCCTGCAGCTTTGGCTCATGGAGCGCTTGGATCTCTTCGTGCATCCTTCACACCTTCGTGGGTCTCTTCCCTACGATCGCATTAAGGTTCACCATTTGTTCTGCTCAGATGACGCATGGCTTAATTGGCTCAAAAACCCCTCTCTTGGTGATATTTGCTAGTTTTGCCCAGATTGGTCTTATCACTCTGTTGCAGTGCAGCTTCCCGGGAGGCCTGGCATCTGGTTGCCTGGTTCGCATGCTACTACTTTCTACATTCCTGCCCGGGTGGTTTGTCAGTTTGGACTCTTGCAGGATATTACTAAGACCGTCACTGCTGATTTCACGAGGGGGTCCGCTTTGTGCCCTTCTATTGCGAAGGCTTTCATTGAGGCTTGGCATGACAGAGTGTCAGCTCCCTTCCAGAGAATCCCTACTTCAATTGTGCCTACTAATGAGTACCTTTTTAAAATCTAGACCCTGGTTCAAGGACAGACTTTGTAGACATTCGTGGATGAAAATAAAACAACAGGACAGAACTTTATTTTGCAAAATTTTAGACAAGTCCCGCCCATCTTTTTACGCTTTTGAATGTGATTTTCTTATTTCCCTTTTTGAAAAGTGCTTTCATGCTTTTAGGAACAGTTCCAATCATGTTTAATCAAAGTGTTCACTCCTCCGATTAATCCTTTATGAATTTTTTTTCTTTTTAATGTCTTTTCTTGGCTCTTAATCTTTCTTTGTATCTTGCTTGAAGCTTTACTCATTTTATTATGTGAATTCATGTTTGCTTTTTTACAGTACTCATTATGATATTCAAGAGATCCAGAGATGGGTTCAAGGTAAATATCTGGGTTCTTCAGACAACAAACGAAGTTTGCCCCTGGTTTTGGGGCTTCGAAGTGGTTCAAGGCAAACGCTTGTTTGCCCCTAGTTTAGTATAAGGTTCTTTTTTTTTTTTCTTTTTTTACACAAGGACTCAAAAATTCATATTTCAAAACAAAAGAGTCATTCGGATCCATGGACCTGCATTTCCACAACAACGGAGTCACTCGGACTCAAGAAATTCACTTTTTCTCATTTTATATCAACGGAGTCACACGGACTCAACAAATTCACATTTTCTACAAACGGAGTCACACTGACTCAACGAATTCACGTTTTACGCAAACGGAGTCATGCAAACTCAAGAGTTCATATTTTACATAAATGGAGTCATGCGAACTCAAAGCTTATATTTCATACTAACGGAGCTAAGTGGACTCAAGAATTCATATTTTACACAAATGGAGTCACGCGGACTCAAAAATTCATATACGGAGTCATGCGAACTCAAAATTTCATATTTCACAAAGACGTGGTCACGCGGACTCAAAATTTCATTTCTTTATTCGAACAAAGTCACACGGACTCAACAAATTCACTTTTTACACAAACGGAGTCATACAGACCCAACAAACTTTACTTTTACACAAATGGAGTCACACAGACTCAAAAAATTAGTTTTACAAAGATGGGAAGCCCTCAGACTCAAAGAATTGGTTTTACAAAAATGGGTAGTCCTAGGACTAAAAGAATTGATTTTACAAAAACTGGGAGTCCTCGGACTCAAAGAATTTGAATGGAGCTGACGGGGTTCGTGCTGCCCTAGTAGTCTTTTGAAAGCATGATTTTCTGCACTTGCGGACCATTTGGAAGAAGCATAATGATTGTGTCAAAAGAGGGAAGTCACCTTTGCCCCTAGTCTTGGACCATTCTCATATTTCCACTTTTAGCATTGTGTTGTGATAGTGTTTAACACTCCTACTTGCATTGCTCGTGGGATGCTTATGGAGACTTTTCAAATCTTTATTCATCTTAAACCCACACATTTGAGATCATTATTGACTCATCCGACGAGGACAGACTCAACAATCACAAGGTGATTGAATCATACTCTGAACTGATGTGCTTTCATCGTGAATACATGTATCAACTTACCTCTTTCATTTATTCATCATTTTACAATTTTAGTGCTTTGCTGATAAATCTAAACTTTGAAAACTTCTCCTTTTTGATTTAGCTGATTCTTTGGCTATCTAGAGTGTGCTTCGAATTAGTGCTTTGCCTTATAGAATAAAAGACACTCTATTTCAGTCCATTCAAAACAAACTCAAATACTTGAGAACTTACCTTTATCATAGAGGGATTTTAGCAAACAAAGTTTGTCCTTAGTTTGAAAGAGACTTAGGGGCTTGCTTCAAAGATAAAATAGGGCTTTTAGCAAACGAAGTTTGCCCCTAGTCTTAAGGGCAAACGGGTTCACCCCAAGGGCCTTAAGAACATGTTGGTACAGGATGCTTGCAATGCATTTACTCCCAATCTGGAGGTAATCATCATGAATGTGATGGGCAGAAGGAAGATGTCCCAATGCTGATCGACAAACTTTGTTTGCCCCTAGTTCGGTAATACATATGTGGTCCTTGGAAAATGCAAGTTTGCTCCTGGTTTTAAAAGAACATAACCATATGCGCAAAGGATTCAACTTATCCCCGAATAGGAATCAAGTCCAAGGTAATATGGCCAAGGCCTGAAAGAGCACACCATATTATGACGATGGTAGTGACCGAACAAGATAGGTTGCCTACGTATCCCCGAGTGGGAATCAGGTCGAGCGTAGTTCAAGTACTCTGGAGGTCTTGAAAGAATCAGGCTTCAAGAATTGGTGGGCTTTTCGAGCCATATTTCCATTTGGGTCTAGGGAGTGCATGTCACTTGTGGTAGCCCTTGTGTAGCATGATGAATTACTTTTTCCTTTATTCTCTGTTCTCTTTTCTTTTTTTTTTTCTTTTCTTCTTTTTCATTTGACGGTTGATTCATTAACCTTTTCACTAGCTAGTTAATCTCTACAAATCTCATCACGTTTTATTCATACTCTATCCTATTCACAAAGTAATATCAGCCTTTCAAATCTTTATTTGTTTTTCTCAAAGATATCTCTGCATTGTTTTAGGCTCACTTAGCGTTTGAGCTTGAAGCTGATAAGTTTCTATTTTTGTTTTCAATTTCTTTTCTTTGTTTAGAACAACACAAAGCCTTGAGATAGTTTATGTGCCAGTGATCTACTTTGAAGTGCTCAAGAATTCTCAATCTTATCTATTCTCTGCCTTTTCTTTTCTCTTTCCTTTCTTTTCTCTACCTTACCATCTCTTATTCTTTCCATGATTTTGACTGACTAGGATTAGGATTTTGGAAATCAACACGTATCTTATTTGTGATCTAACTTTTGCCTATGCGCCCTTTCGGGTTTTCATCCTAGCGAGCTCCATTTTCTTTTTCTTTTTCTTTTTCTTTTTTCTTGGAAGAAGAAGTTCATTTAAAATGTCTAGCTACCATCAAGGACCAAGTTTATGGCTTTAGACTGGTTGGGCTCATCTTTTAGGCTTGGTATTTGAGAAAAGGGGATGGTGAGCAAGCTTCAAGTTCCAAGTTCATCTTTTCAAGATTGAGCAAGAGCATCTTTAAACTCTTAAAGTAAAGCTAATCAATTCTCTATTCCTCCTTGGTTTTGGCACAAAATTTGCTTTGATAACTTGGGGATCCTTTTCAATGCAAAGATTTATTAACAAAGTATTTTCCATGATTGTTTGAAAAAGTGATTTTTTCTTTCTTCTTTCCCTTTTTCTTGGCTTAATGATCCTTACATTCACGACTTGGCACACTAAATCAAGCAGAAAGGGATTTTATTCAACTAGCAACGGTTACACCGCCTAACTCGATTGACTCGATAAAGACTTGACAATATTACTCGATGGAAGACTGACAAAATACAACTTGACATTGACACTTGACTCCAACTTAACACGACTAGATCATGGACTAGACTTGATTTGGTCTCAATTGGAGTGTCACGGATGATTTTCAATTTATTGGATTTCCAAGAGCATCCACATTCGCTTTAGCAGCAGTATTCACAAACATTATCACCTCACTAGCACCATTTGAACCTTCGGGTTCGCCACCCGTGTTTGCGGAAACATTATCCGTCCCTATGACCAATTTCTCAGTTAAGTGGCCCTTCTTCCAATCATTAGGCTCCACAAACTAATCAACCTCAACATAACCCTTTTCATTATCTTTTCTCTTCTAACTAATCTCACGCTTGCACTACTAACCCAAACTGTTATGGGTTTGATGCTATCTCGCCTATAGTCATGTTCCGTTTTTAATCAATTTTGATTGATTCCAAAAGGAATTTTCATTTTGTTATTATTTTCACATTTTCTTTTGCAAATGCTTAGTAAAATGTTCATGAATGGTTCATATGTCACATGGATGCAATGCATGTGTGTGTATGTGTGTGTGCGTGTGTGTGCCTATTCTATATGCAAAAAGAAGATAAAATCCTTACCCTAACACATAAGGCACATAAGCACATAAAATCCTCATTCATGTCAAGTGTCCCGATTTCTCTTTTCATTGTGATTCTCATTACCCCTTCAAAGATTGAAAATTTTTAAAATTTTCAAAATTCATTTGAAAAGCATTTCTCTAGATGATGGGATCTTTGAAATTCTCAAGAATTTTAGATTTTTCCTTTGAAGGCAAAAAAACATTTCTCAACAACAGATGATTGGGTTGAAACTTTGCTTTGAAATTCATATGAAAAAAAAAGCATTTCTTTAGTTGGCAAAACTTTTCAAATACAACTCCCGAGAATTTTGGGTTCTCCCTTCGAAGATGAGAATTTGAAAATATACCTCAACAAAGGTTGACTTGGAACCTTAAAAAGCCGAACTCCAAAGATTTTTGAAAGAGTGATTGAAAACTTTAAAAAAATATGGCAAAAATCTGTTTTGCTTTCAAAGATAGATTTAAAATTCTTTGGGTAGAAGGATCACATGATCATATTATCACCGTACTTTTCATGAATTTGGATACATACAAGGTCAATGATGCTTAGCCAAACATGATATAAAAAGTGTAATCTTATAATCAAGATTCGGCATGTTCTCAAATGTCATAGGACATGAAGAGGAATTGCTCAAAAGTGATTAAGAGGTTACAAATATTTCATCAAGCAAGTATCGTCATCATCTCAAGTAATCCTTTTCGGATATACAAAACTCCCTAGCACATAATCCTAATCAAGAATTAATTTCCTAACTTTGAAATGTTCTACATAAGCTATCATACAAAGGCTGGGTTTTGGTCAAATAAGGGACCCTTAACACACATCCGATAGGATGCTTCATATACCAACACATGGTATGAGATCAAGGGTGATTACACAGTCCCATGATAACTTGACCGACCGGGTTGCCTCGAGTCTCGAAGGTTATAGTTCCGTGCAATTGACTGGCTAAACATGCAAGTGCAATGCAACAAACACACAAAAATTAATTAATTCGATTAAAAGGATGCTTTCAAGTCTAATCCTCGAGTCAACCCAAAATAATAATTTTGGTCTGCGAAACCAGAGATTCTGGGTTCGATCCCCAGTAGAGTCTGCAGATTGTGGATATCGCAATTTTCTCCTTCTTTTACCCACAACTTTTCTTTTAAAATCTTTTTCAATTTAAAATACAAAACAATGAGTCGCCACTTAATTTTTTAAAGGGAAAATTAAGAAACTATTTTAAAACAACTGATCTTTTTTGTGAAACCAAAGATTAAACTAGGTCCGGGGATTATGGAATGAGAAAGGAAGGAGCCCATCGGAATAAAACACCCCTTCTCAAACTATCTCGCGATAGGCCCCTACTCGACATCCTTTTAATCGAATTTAATTATCTAAGCATGTCCTCAATTAATATGTATATATAAATATACATTACAAAAAGCATGTCTAAAGGGTGTAAGATTGTAAGTGATAAAATATCATTCAAAAACCACATAATTTGAATAGCAAGCGATATGATATGCAAATAAGGAACTACGGAACTTACCCGGGATCCAGCCACGAATGTTTAAACATGCAATGCATACAAAAGGATAAAAAAATCTAAGAAGAGGGTCTCTAATACATATATATACACATAGGCAAATCTTAATTCTACGGTGTCGCACATGAGGTTAAAAATCAATAAAATTGAAGAATAACTAAACTAAAGGAGAGTCAAAAGATCATACCTCATCAGTGCTACAAAGCAAGAGTTAGTCCACATGATATACAATATGTAAAATTGAATAATGATCCTAGGCCTCTATCCTAAATCTATTAAATGTATTTAACCTAAAGCAAACGATTCCTAATTATAAACATCAAGTCACATGGATGAATGTAAACTTAAATAAGAAGAAATTGTGAAATACTTATTGATTTAGGTCACTTAAACTTTGAATTCAAGCTTAACTAATCACTATTGAAACATGGTTTGAACCTTAGCTCATGAAAATATCATCTAAGCCATTATTTATAAGATTGATCAAAGTTGTTACAGAATTCTGAAAATTGAGAGCAGATCAGAAATTCAAGAAAATAATAAGCATGATTCATGTGGTTTGATATTGATGATATTTGGACACAAGATGCCTCTGTGTGTCCAGTTTCTAATCCAAAAAGAAAATCTAGTTTTCAATGGTTAGATCTCCGGGAATTGGACAAACACTAGACATCACTCAGAGACTTACAACTCCCCGTCCAGAGTTTTTGTATGATTTTCTAAAAATAGTAAACAAATCAGAAATGCTTTGGTCTTTTTAGGGTAGCTTTCTAACACATTAAACTACCTATAAAAATTTATTTTGGATCAAGAAAGCTTGATTAAGGTTCTGAATTGCTTATTTCAAAAGAGTGTACTGTTCAGAAACTGTGGATAGATTGTAGTGACTTCACAAAACTTATGACCAAACCACTTTAAACATGAAATCTCCTTAAAACAAAAATTACAGTAGTAGAACTTTGAGTTATAAACACTTTTAGTTGGTTTCATTCAATTCCAACGGTTCGATGTTCAACTAAAAATCTATGATCAAAAATGGATTGTGAACTCACTGCACATTGGGTCAATTCACTTTATTCTTGTCAACTTAGGCAAACAAGCTTTGGAATTGGGCTTGTCTAAAGCTAACTCTCCTACCATTTGATGGTCGTTGGAGACTAAAGATATTCATACTTGTAAATTTTAAAGAAGTATGGAAGAACTTCATAAAACTTAGTCATGACAAACCTCAAACCATGAAGATATGTTTGGGTCCATTAGCTAAATATTCTAGTACCAACCTTAATCCCCTCATGAATCAGAAGATTACAAAGAGATTAAGGGGTTTCAATCCAAGAGATTCAAGTAAGGCATTGAAAACCTTATGAACCCAAGGGATGAACACAACAAGTGAAAAGGGAAATTAAAGAACTCTATGCATGCTATAATTAAACTTGAACAAAGACTAATTATTCTAGAGTTTTTGCCTCCAAAGTATCCTCAACTTGGTGATTTTGGAGAACTTCCAAAGACTAATCAAGCTCTTCCACTCTAATTCTACTTAAATGCCCCATTAACATTCTCAAAACCTACTTCTAATTGTGTTTAAGAAAGCTTTTTTAGAGTTAAGATGAAGAGAACACTAATACAACCTCTAGATTCAAAGGAAATCCAACCCTTTGCAAGAGGATATTCATCCTCTATTTATAGACGATTTTAGAGGGGTATTTCAGTCATTTCAGAGCAGAAAAACCCTAATTCATGCATCCTTTTGATAGTACAAGACGTGTTGTATTACAACTGTCTGTTAAAAAAATGCGGGACTCAATGCAGATGGAAGCGGCACTCACTGAATGCCGGAACGACACTCAGTGATTGCCATTGCGGCATTCACTGAATGCCGATGCAACACTCAATGAATACCGCGGACAACTCCAGGGACTGCCATTTTTTTTTGTAAAAATTCATTTTTTGCGGCACTTGCTGAAATTTGCAGCATTCACAGAATGCCGTCCGACAGTCCAGAGACTACCGCAGCAACCCCTGACTGCCGCAAATTTGCTCAAGTGCCGTTCTGCCTCTTTTTTCTTATTTTCTTTCATCATCATTTTTTTTTCTGCTTTTGGTTTAGGTTGGAGAGTTTTTCAAAGAGCTTGAATCATCTTTGGAAGTCCTAGATTAGCCGGACATTGTCATCATCGGATCTTGGAGGTATCACTCCCCTTAGCTCGACGTTTGGTCAAAATAGGGGTGTCTACAGCTTGCTAGAAGTTCCTGACTAGACTTGGTATGAATGGTGTGCTAAGGTTAGAACCAATACCTCTCATCATTTCCATTTCAATTGTTATGATCATATGTATCTTATGAAAATTGTTTTCATGAATAATATATGTAGAAATGCTATGACAGTACTGCAACATCGTTAAGGTACTGTGCACTGAACCGCTATCATAGATGTTGTTATATCTTTAAACCGTCACTGGTTACTGGCTCGACAAATGAAAATGGTATGGGTCTGTCAAATGTTGTCAACTCATCTGCAAAGGAAGCGAGGAATAACACAAAGGAAATTCTATGATGGTTGAAGCGATGAGTGCACAATTGTTGTTTACTAAGATTGTAATAGTTATCTAAGGAGTTTGTTTACTAAGTTTGTATTAGTTATCTATGAAAGTGATTAAGGAGTTTGTTTACTAAGATTGTACTAGTTATCTACGAAGTTTGTAATGGTTAAATAAGGAATTTGAGCAGTTTTCATTAGCAATTGCACATTACAAAATCACAACAAAGCACATCGCTTAAGTACATACTATGAACACTTAAGTACATAATATAAACACAACACTGAATATTATACTGCATTAGATGGCCTAGCTTGACTGTGTTGTTAGGGGCGTCGTCTCCTGTCATGGCCTTGTTGATGGCATATTCTACATTAAAGTAGCCCTACAGCCCTCTCTCAAATCCATCTCTTTTCTGATGCAAGTTGATCGTGGTTAGCCCTTACTTTGAAGCATAGCAGGATTCGGCACAACTGTAGGACCAAAAGGTGGGTTCTAGTACTCTTTGTGATGGATTGGGAAATACTGGGGTGCCCAAGACTGGTTGTATGAGTCAATTGTGTAACATTGATGAACTTAATTTTCATATAAAGTTTTGAATTTAGCTAGAACTGCCAATGCGTGAGTACATGGCATTTTATATGTAGCCCATTTTCCACAACTACAAGTCCTGTCAGATATGTTCATAATTTGACTAGAACCCGATGCTTCCCCTTTCTTGACCTACACATACTCGTTCCCAGAATGAAAAATCTCGAGGTTTTACCTACCAATCTTGCCTTCTGATTTCAATAATCTGCAAATTGCACTTGGGGTGAAGGTAAAACCTTCCCTGATGGCTTCCTCAGCAAGTAGACATTGCTTGTTAGAGTATATAACAACAAGGAAAAAGATCTTTTCAACACAAGCAGTGATAGGAAGATTCCTAGCTGCCTTGAGTACACCATTAAACACCTCTAAGATGCTGGTTGTTCGCATACCGTACCGCCGTCCGCCGTCGTGGGCAATGGTCCATTTTTCTATGAGAATTACATCAAGATACTTCTGCACCTTTGGATCAACATTCTTAATCTCTTCCACGAACCCATTAAATTTATGGACTTGGTGGGTACTCCTAGCATTCCACACAAGTTTCTTTAAGTATGCAATTTTAAACTTTGTGGCAAAATTACTCTACACATGCCAGAGGCAATAGCGATAACACCTATCGGGCTCCTCTATGTCAATCGGATATCAAACAAATACCTTCTCTGCCAGACACAACATAATTTCTTAGCAATTTCTGAAACCACATTCATGTTTCAGCTGTCTCCTTGTCAACAATGGCAAATGCTAAAGGAAAAATCTGATCATTTGCATCTATTCCCATAGCGATTAGTAATTTTCCCTTATATTTCCCATAAAAGAATGTGGCATCGATACTTATGACGGGGCAATAGTGTTTGAACCCATCAATGGACGCCTTAAATGCTCAAAATACTCTTTTAAAGTTTTTCATAGTCGCAGTACCACCGTTCACATAGAACCATTCTACAACCGTTCTAGGATTATACTGTTGAATCATAGCCCTAAACTTGGGCAATTCTGTGTACGATGTACACCAATCCCCAAAAATCATTCCAATGGCTTTCTGTTTCTCATTCCACGCCTTCTTATATGAGATGGTGTACAAGTATTTATCTTTTACCTTTTCCAATATCATTGTGATGTTAATAGATGTGTCCTCTTAAATCATTGGCATTATATCCCTAGCCACTAGCCGAGCACTTAGATTTCTGTGACCAAGGTTCATCGTAGGGGACATATAAGTGTGGCCTTGCTCGAAGTTTATGACTTCAAAAATCCTATGTCATTTCAACCTTGCCCATAGCTGCCACTTGCAACCTTATGACGCCAATCCATATTTCAATGACCAACGATCCAAATTGGTTTGATCCACCACATACCATTGATGTGCTCTTATCGAGTACAACTCACAAATCTTTGAAGATCATCTTTGCTGTTGAACATTATACCCTTCACCAACTCGTCTCGATCTGGATTCCATTACCTACCCTCAATGTTTGAAGCATAACATGCCTCTCCAGTATGGATGCCCAAGTCAAATGATGTAAAAGTTGATGAACGAGGCTCATACAAAGCATTTTCAGGATTTATTTGTGCAGTCGGCTCAATATCTTCGATAACATCGTCTTCCTCACCCTCCTCAGTATACTCTTCTATATACACATCTTCTTTATCCGAGTTTTCTAGAGTCAAGTTGGTGTCCATCCCTCTGTGTGCCCAATCATCACCATATAAGTAATCATCTGAATTCAACTGCACATGAATTTCCCGTTCTGAAACAATTTCTTGCATCGGACTCCTGTATTCAGTCTGACTATTTTGTAATGGATTTGAGCGATCCATATGTTATATAGACGAGGAAGGTAAAAACCCCTATACAAACGGGTTTGAGCTTTCGCCTTCTTGTGTCAACAAAGAAGTGTACGGCCAAATCCAGTCATCTAATGTTTGATGGGCCTTGGGAAGATTATTTATCTCGATATATAGATCCATAGAGTTTGATGATGCCAAAATTTAGGTAAGAATAATTTAGAGAGAGAGAGAGAGATGGTCACAATGGATTTTGTATATGGTTCGACCCCGTTAATGAGGTAACCTACGTCCACGGGTGCGTCGGTGCACTTTCACTAACAGATCACCGGTGGCTATTGGAGAACTAACAGAGTGGGCGGCACTACCAGAAACTGTCTGGGTATATGCGTAATAGTGAGTTATTTGTATGATATTCTTTAGAATCAGAATGCCATCCGTCTCAGCGGGGGGTGAGGCCTCTTTTATAGGTTCAAGAGACCATCCGTACAAGGTAAGTCTGTAGATTAGGAAGCCTAATCTGATCACAATTGATTTACATAAATTTAGGAGAGTTTAGTGGTTTAGGAAACTACTTGCTCCTTCCATTTAGTCTTCTAGCTGGGATAGAACACTGTCTGGAGGCTTGCTGAGCAAGTAACCATGGCTTCTGGAGGTGCGCCCATATGGGGCCAGTCCTGAGCGAACACCCGGACTTTGGACCGAACCGAGCGATTTTGTGTAACAGCCTGGGATGGTTGAGTAGTCAGCCCAAATTCAAGGTGACTTGACTTTTTTTTGCTGAGGTGTCGAGGCATGACTTTGACCTGATATTTCTGTTCATATCAATTGTCCGCTTTTTTCGAAGCTGATGTGATGCTCTATTAGATGAGATTTGAAAATTAAGATTGCTTCTAAAAAACCGTCCAGAGAAGAGGCCGGGGATCTTTGTCGAGGCGTGACCAGTCGTGCTGGTCAACCAGGGTCTGGACTGAGCGGTGACTACGTAGGCCCGGGACCGACGCCTGCCACATGTTAACTGGTCACTGGCCTGGTCAAGACTCAATGAGGTCGGTTTAGGAGTAACTGAACAATTGTGTAAAAACTAAACTGTCACATCATGCATTTAATGCACGCACCTTTTGAGGCGACGCTTCACGTGCCCGAGGTGACAGTTGTCAGGCGGTTCTAGCGAGAAAGCTTCTTGGTCATTGGATCTGATCTGATCTGATCTAGACCATCCATGCTATCTATTTAAGGTACATTTGTTCATTTCTTTCAGTCCTGCTGCCCTGATACAGAGATTACCTAGCGGTTTGAGAGTGAAAGTCCCCGATCAAGCTTCCAGAGCTCTTTTCCTGCATTAATCTTTATAAGTTCTCACTCCTTTAGTCTTAATTCACTATGTTCCTTCTTTTCCCCTTTCTTTTTCTTTCTTGAGTGAGGTTGGAGAGAACGAACCCTATAGGATTCGCGCGGGACTGGGATTTCTTTTTCCTTAGGTTCTGTTCCTTCTTTAGGCCCGGGGGTACTTTAGGTTGGCTGCACCGAGCGAGTTTTCACGGGGTAGTTTTAGCTGAGAGCCATCTTACTTTAAGGATTTTGTACTCTTTGTCTTTCAGGTTCATTACCTTGCCCCCTTTTTACCTTAGACTCAGAGTTCCTGATGTGAACCCGTGGAATTGATATTCCGTGAACCCACAATTAGATTGTAAATAACCTAGGAAAGCCTGGTGCCCATCAGTTCCTGACCTATATCTAGGTCATTGCTTGCTTCCCCGCTCAGTCCTACGGATCTTAGAGATGGAACACTGACTTTGACTCCGCTTCCCGGTCTGAGAGTGAGCAGTTCCGGTTTGGGACTCCAGATACAAGTCTTGACCCCTCTTCTATTACCCCATTTGACCACCAGAGTGAGGGTAGAATCCCCATCCGTGTGTTTGATGACAAGTCAGGCCCGGAGGCCCCCCTTCGCTCTATCTCCCAGGGTTCGGGTGATGAGACACCAGGGGAACCCGACCCTGAGGTAGTCTTTACCAGTGACTTCATCCCATCCACCCTGTATGTTCAAGATCTCAGCTGCATTAGGGATAGGTATGGCCTTCCCGACTACTGCTCCCTGGCCGTAAATGCCGGCAGAGCCCATATCTACCAGTAGGGTTTCACCACCCTTTATGAGGATAACCTCGTGGCTGGATTCCATATTCCCCTTCATCCGATCGCCCGGGATGTCTTGATATATTTAGGGATCACCCCGGGACAATTGACCCCAAACGGTTGGAGGTTTCTCATGGGGTCCATCTCCTTTTGGCCCTAAGTTTTTGGGTATGAGCTTTCTGTTCAGGTATTTTTCTGGATGCACCGACCGTTTCCCGTACATGGGGAGGTCGGGTTCTTCTCTCTCGAGGGTTGGTAGGGGAGAAAAAATTATAGTCAATTGCCCGAGCAACAACAAGGGTTAGAAGAATAGATTCTTCCAAGTATCTACCCTTGGGCTTTATGAGCAGGCACCGGGGATCCAGATGAGGACTTCCTGGGCGGGAGAGCTGAGGGGTAAGTCAGTCCAGTATCTTCCGTCTACTTTTTTTGCTTCGATCCTGGGACTAACTACTTTGTATTTTGCCTTGCAGTGGGGTCGATCAGCCCACGGAGTATTCCTGATGAGTACCAAGCCAGGATCAGGGGATTGGAAGATTTGCCAACAAATATTTAGAACGTGCTGACCCGAACGGGAGATTTTAAGGCATCCTAAGATCCGACTGAGCCCGTTGAAGCTCCTGTCTTTCCACCCATACTTCCTGGTAAGTGCCTGAGCACATTTGGTCTCATTTATATTCCCGTTGTATTCTTTGTTGTCTTTACCGGTTACTAATCGCTTTATCTTTTCTTTCTGTAGAAATGGCCCCCGAAAGAGATCTTGAACAATTGAGGGCCAGACAGGCCGTTGCCATCGCCCGGGCGGCAATAAGAGGAGGAAAGAGGCTAATTACTGAGGCCTCGGGCAGCGAATGCCCACTAAGGTGGATCCGACACGGGACCACGAACCAACCGAAGCCCGTGGGGACCTCAGCTCCCCACGTGGTGGTGGTGGAGGAAACTTCCCCCCAAACGGGAATATCATCCGAGATTCCGGTTGAAGAATCGGCAGTGATCAGGGAGAGGGTCAAATCCGCCCTTCTCCCCAGTCAAGTGGAGACGTGTGCAAACATGTCTCCCGAGGCATTCCAGGGATGGCTATACAACCTCTCTCATATGGTAAACATTGGCGCCTCTGCCCATTCATTGCCATGACTTTTTCTGTGTTTGCACTGTTGACTGACCGATTTGGACTTCTTATAGGTCGGTTGCATGGCCACTGGGGCCGAGTCCTTCCTGCCTTCTCTGGCTAGGAGGGTCGCTACTGCTAAAGCCGCTCTGTCAGAAGAGAGGGCGACCTCGGAGGCTAGGCAAAAATGCCCTGGCTCTAGAGAAGGACAAGGTGAAGGGCTTGGCCCTAAGCCTCGGTGTGGCCCAGGCAGAGTTGGCGACTGCCCTCGCAGATCTGGAGGCATCCCGGGCCATTGCGACAACTGTAAAGGCTCGAACGAAGGCTGCGGCTGAGGCAACGGCAGTGGGGGCCACATAGGAGGCTTTTGATGATGGCTTCTTCCAAGGTTACGAAGACCTGAAACGAAGGCTAGCCCAGGATCACCCCAAATGGGACATCTCGTCCTATGTGGGGATTGATTCGAACTACTGGAACCTTGGTCCTCCCACTGATGATGATTGTGTTGCCTTGGCCGGAGATGCTGATGACTCTGGCACCTTGGCCGGAGTTGCTGATGGTTCTGCTGCCCTGTGCGGTAGCATGGTCCCGGGAGAAGGAACCCCCCCGGGGAGAGTGATCTTGTCGAAATCAAGATATTAAAGTATGCTTAACTTATGTTTTACTTTAAAATGATTTGCAGTGTGGAAGTAAAGGTCGAACCCACAGAGATTGAATACTACGCACTTTAATTTTTAAAACCTAAATTTAGTTAATTAAGAAAAACGAATTTTGGATTTAGTTTGAATTAAATTAATAACAATAAAAGTAAATCTAAATTATGAAAGCAATTAAATATTTGTTTTTATAATAAGTTTAAGGAACCTAGGATTGCAAATCCACCACTAGCTTCATAATAAGGGTATCTACGAATTACTTTAGCTTATAAAGTTGGATGATAATGGGGAATTGTAGCTACAAGCCTAATTCCTCCGTCAAGAAAATAACTATGGTTCAAGCACCAATATGATCCATCTTCGGTTAGCACGAATTATCCCACACTAAACTAGGGTTGTGGTATAATCTGTCTAATATAGGCATGGACTATTCGGATACTTGATAGCATAATTCAATTTAAGCACCATTACATGTAAATAATCTAAACAAGCACAGCAAGCATAGATCATTGAGCACACTACCATCAAAATAGATCTAAGACAAGAGTAAACTTTGAAAGTAACGATTTAATCAATAAGAGCACGATTTATTTATAAAAATCCTCGGAACATGTAACTGTCATCCATACATAATAAAACTAAAATAAAAATATAAAATACACCCTATTACTTGGCTATGGTTTCATTGAAACCCTAGATCTTGAGTTTAGTTAGCCATAGATTGATGAACGGCAAGAGGTTGATGGAGGAGGCCATGGGAATCCTTGGTCTTCTTCTTCTTCTCCTTGGTTTCCTCTCTTCAATGGCTGAAGTTTTTGTTATATATGGATGTATCTAATGTTGTGTAATGATGTGTAACCACAAAATTGATTTAGAATAGGATTTATATAGTGTTTGGAAGGATTTAGGAAGCTTTCCTAAGCCAAATCGTACTAAAACTGCTATATTTACATTTCTTGATGTCATATGCACAAACCACCTTCGCTGGACACTTTAATTTAATAAAATACGCATTTTTTATTTTTTTCATAGGTCCCTTGCGCGGCCCGCTCGCGCGAGGCACTTTTTGCTGCACTGCGCGACTTTCGTAGAATTGTGAGAACTTTTTGTTCGAAACTTGTATTGAGTCACCGTTTACGGCCACGTGTCCGTAACTCGAAGATCTACATTTCATATCTCTGGAGAAATTTCTCAAATCCAAAATATTCCTTGCCAAAAATGCGATTTACCAAGGCTGCTACTGCATTCAGCTTTCACCGAAATCACCGTTTGAGCCCAGAATGACTTCCAAAGCCACTAATCATTGGATTTTTGTGCATTTTCAAGTTAAGGCTCCAAATCCTACAAAATTTAGAATATTT
Organism: Hydrangea macrophylla; assembly: GCA_033977485.1. Lineage (NCBI taxonomy): Eukaryota > Viridiplantae > Streptophyta > Magnoliopsida > Cornales > Hydrangeaceae > Hydrangea > Hydrangea macrophylla. Next base: position 169,439 of record CM066990.1, on the reverse strand, counting down.
ATTAAAAATACCTAATAACTACATGAAATGGGCTAACAAAGGGTATTTGTAAGACTATAAACGGCAACTATTCGTCGCCGATCACACCCCCAAACCTACTCTTTGCTAGTCCTCGAGCAAAAAAAACAAAAAAATAAAACTACTACTATAAATACTACTCCATTTTCGCATGGATCATGATTCCATTTAGCATATGTAACAAGCCTTTTATACCCCTAGATGTCCATAGTCGGATGAGTGAAGTCTCGTGAGGGTCCTCGTCAACAAGTCTCCCACAACCATCTTTATTTCGTTATATATTTAAAAAGTTTTATTAAAAAGGAAAAACATAACATTCGATACTCCTTATTATAAAATAATGATTTGAAATAGAATAACGAACAAGAAGAAACGTAACCAAACGTCTACCTACATCATGACAAGCAACCCCAAGCACATGCATCATATAAATCAATAGAGTTTCTCATAAAATTGCACGTGTGTGATATAATACTCAAATGAACACACGCATGTCATGAACTTGGAATATAACTCGGATAACCATCAAAATATGCTTCAACTACGAATCTCACAGTGAATTACGCTCTCAAATGAAATGCTCAGAACATGTGTAATTTATCCAATATATGGGAGCAAAGGAAATATATTTTTAAAACGAGAAATGCTCACATATGACTCGAAAAAGACGCATGACACAAAAGAATAGCAGTCTCATGGATAGGACGCCAACAGTCAAGAGAAATTAATCATTATCATGTTTTAATCCCCTTCCCATCGTTTATATATCTAAACCATGTTTCTAGGATCAAATAGGACTTTTAAAGGTTGTAATGTGGCCCGGCCAATGAAAAAGGATAGAAAGGATTAATTAGGTAGTTTTAGAATGGCATTGTAAGGCATGTTCAATTTCTTTCATTCGTCTCTTCTACCAACTTCATCTTTTCATTCTCTTCTTTTCGTATATTTTTTTAATTTCTTTCCTCTTCTTTTTTTTTCTTTCTTCATTGCTTTTTTTTTTCCAACCTTATTCTTTTCCTTTTCATTGATTTTGAAATGAATGTTCATTGAATACCAAGGTACTACCCCAAACATCATCTTGTCTTCTTCTTCTTCTTAATCAATACATCGCCTTATCAACACTAGCAGTTGACAAATCTCTCAGTGGTGAACTCCAAGTTTGTCAAGTTGGAGCAAAAAAAAAAAGGATAATGGTGATTAAAGAAAGAAATGGCATTTTAACGGCTCAAGGGGGCGAACTAAGAAAATTTATCATTTATCGGTCGGTGGAAAATAAAGAGGGCCTACCATCATTTCCTATGGTCATATGGTTCTTTAATGTTTACGACGGAAGATTATTTAGCATGGTAATAAATATTTTAACTTGACTTATTACCCAAAACAAGAATAATGAGACTAAACAACGAGTTAATGCACTATTTCAAGTGAAATTCGACAAACACAAAATGTATTTATAACCCTCTAAAAAGAACAGATAGGCTCAAAAGCTCATCGGGTTTAGTCTCCACCATGTGTTATCTAGAAATCCGAATCATATTATAGTTCACATCAAACATGTATTCAAGCGACTACGTGCAGTGCATAGGTTTGTGTGTAAATCTATGATATAAAACTACGATTCGAACGATACATGACCTAAAACGTCATATCATGACTTCAGCAAATACTTAATCACATCTTCTCATGTTTACCATTCTATAACAATCCAAGTTACATAACAAGATGTATCGACTAGAGATTGCAAAACCGTAGGTGACATCGTTTATTTAAGCACAAGTATCGAAAAAAATTTCAAAATTTTGGTGTATATAATAATGTGCATGTGAGTGCATACCCCCAAACCTAAACCTTTCATTGACCCCAATGAAACAATAAAATGAAAGAAAAGAAAGTATGTAGAAAAGGAACGGTAGTACCTGAAGGAAAAACAGGTTTAAATGGAAAGTTTAAACGCGCAGCGAAAAAATCAAGTTATGAAACTTTATTGGCATGCCCGGATCTACTACTCGTCAATTCTACAGATGCGCACAAGAGGGGACACGAGTTATACCTTAGTGTCTTGAACCCAATTCTGATCTTCAACTTCCAGCAGCCTCCACTAGATGATCTTCACCCTTATGACTCCTGCGGATGCCTCCCAGAAAGACTAGGGTTGGTGGGAACCCTAATGGAAAGGATAGAGAAGGTTTTGGGACTCCAAAACAGTTTCTGCAGCTTCTGACGTTCAAAACGACGAACCACTTTTTCCAGAACGCGGCTGCCCTATTTATAGATTCCCAGAACCGACCTAGACTTCGAGCGATCGAAGTGCCTTCGATCGATCGAACATTCGATCGATCGAACCATCTTCGATCGATCGAACCTGCAGACTTCAATCGATCGAGATATCTTCGATCGATCGAACCTGTCTGGACATCATCCTCAAGCATCTTTCCAAGCATCCTGGCGGAGCTAAGAGTGGGACCTCCTAGGCTCTTTATTGTTGGCTCAGACCAGTTTATTAATTACCATGACCAAACTCTTTGATCAGCAAACTAATCAACTGGTCAGTTAACGTTTACTCCACTATAAAACGATAACTGAACTCCAACGCAAAAGAACATATCCGAAGCGATAACTAGACTTGTATGTTGTACTAATGTCCCTCTACCGTCAGCATTCGTAATCATATTCAGGTAGTCGGATAACTGTTACTGTCAACCTGAATCATGATTACTTCTTGTATTCCTTGAGTCCCATTCACTACTCATGATTACCAAACATGTTGATAACTCTTATCAACAAGACTGCAGTACTCAGTAATCGACATGGTGACATTCTCAAGGGAATGCTTACTCTGAAACAGAGGGTAGATTCTATCTTGACAATATATGTTCACAACCCTATGAATATGACATACCCAAGATACCCAGGTGTTGATCTTTTATAGACCTCACTGATTGGTAAGTCAAAGCAGCCATATCCACAGTCTGTGTTCATAATCGTCTCAAGATTGAGAACACATACCTTATACAAGTTATGAGTTCCTATTGACTGTTGACAGCATTGAGCGTCAATAGGAAACTCAGGTCCGTCAATGCACTATAAGCACTAGCATATTAACCAAGAGTCACACTCTAGTGATTGAGATTTATCACTCCATCCAATGGTAGTTAATGATGCTACAGTGTATACCTGATGAGATATCCAGTCTCATCATCCACTGTGACAAGCTTTAAGTATCAAAGAATAGTAATTCGTATCTCATTGTATGTATCTCATACACACACGAAATACTTACTATGATACTTATGGAATAAACAATCATCTCATGAAAGAAACATACATAATGAAATGTAAAGCTGATATCCATATATTAAAAAGTCAATGTCTAATACATAAAGTAATGGTTTGAGGGCACAAACCCAACAAACTCCCACTTGCACTCATAACCATTCAGAACTACATCTAAGACCTAGACTATCTAGATGACGATCAAAGACCTTCTGTGGTAAGGCCTTTGTAAACGGATCAGCAAGATTGTCAGCGGTGGCAATCTTGGTGACAGTCACATTTCCACGTTGAACAATATCTCGGATAAGATGATATTTCCGCTCTACGTGCTTTCCCTTTCCGTGGTTCCTTGGCTCCTTGGACTGAGCCACTGCCCCACTATTATCACAATAAAGCGTAATAGGCGACAGCGACGCTGGTACCACCTCGAGTTCCATAAGGAACTTCTTGAGCCAAACAGCTTCCTTTGCGGCTTCACAAGCAGCCACATACTCAGCTTCTGTAGTTGAGTCTGCAATGCATTTCTGCTTAATGCTCCTCCAACTGACAGCACCACCTCCCAAGGTAAAGAGATGACCGGACGTCGACTTCCTCGAATCTTTATCTGACATAAAGTCCGAGTCAGTGTATCCCACTGGAATTAACTCACTACCACCGTACATAAGCATGTAATCTTTAGTTCTTCTCAAGTACTTAAGAATGTGCTTAACGGCTGTCCAGTGCTCTGGACCCGGATTCGACTGATATCTGCTAACCATGCCAACGGCAAAGCAGATATCTGGTCTAGTGCATAACATCGCATACATGAGACTTCCCACTGCCGAAGCATAGGGAACTCCTATCATGCGATTCCTCTCCTCCTGTGTCTTTGGACACTGGTCATTGGAGAACGCTAAACCATGCCTGAAAGGTAACAAACCTTTCTTCGAATTATCCATTGAAAACCTAGTTAGCACTTTATCGATATAACCAGCTTGAGATAATCCCATTATCTTTCGCTTACGATCCCGAAAGAGCTTTATTCCAAGAATATAGCTCGCCTCTCCTAGATCCTTCATATCGAAAGTACTAGCTAGCCAAACCTTGACCGTTGACAATGCCGCTACATCATTTCCAATGAGTAGAATGTCGTCAACGTAAAGCACAAGAAAAGCCACCACTTTTCCTTCACTCTTCTTGTATACACAAGGTTCATCCAGATTCTGTATGAAACCAAACGATTTGACCGCTTGGTCAAATCGGATGTTCCAACTTCTGGATGCCTGCTTAAGCCCATAAATGGACTTTTGCAACTTGCATACCAAGTTACCTTTCCGACCAGCTATGAACCCTTCTGGTTGTTGCATATAGATGTCCTCCTCAAGATTGCCATTCAAGAATGCAGTCTTGACGTCCATCTGCCAGATTTCAAAATCTAGGCATGCAGCAATAGATAAGAGTATTCTGATGGACTTGAGCATGGCTACCGGCGAGAAGGTTTCCTCATAGTCAATGCCCTCCCTCTGAGTATAACCTTTCGTTACAAGCCTAGCCTTAAAGGTCTCAACCTTTCCATCAGATCCTCTTTTCCTCTTGTAGACCCACTTGCAGCCAATGGGTTTAATATTGGCTGGAAGCTCTACAAGATCCCAGACCTGATTGGAATCCATAGATTCCAATTCAGCCTTCATAGCTTTAACCCAATGAGCTGAATCAACATCAACCATTGCCTCTTCGTATGTGGTAGGATCAGATTCAGATTCTATGGAGACAGCTTCAAAAACTTCTCCTAAGAACATGTATCTATCAGGCTGGCTGATAATCCTCCCACTACGACGAGGTAACGGTGCGGAAATGGGTGAAGAAGTGGTGTTTTCTTGATTTATATCGTCATTAACTGCGGGTTGGACTGAGGGCTCTCCTTCTATCTCTCTAAGATCTATCCTTCCCTTAGGTTTATGGTTCATGATATAATCATTCTCTAAGAAAACAGCATTTGTACTAACAAACACTTTCTGTTCCCTTGGATCATAAAAATACCATCCATAAGTACACTTTGGATACCCTACAAAGTAACATACTTCCGATCTAGAATCCAACTTGCTCATCTTTCCTTTGAGCACATGTGCCGGACACCCCCATATCCGGAGATGTTGCAAAGAAGGCTTGCGCCCAATCCACATCTCTCGTGGTGTCCTTAGAACAGATTTGCTTGGTACTAGATTTAGTATGTAAGCAGCGGTTTCCAAAGCATAACCTCAAAGGAATAATGGCAACTCAGAATAACTCATCATCGACCTAGTCATGTCTAAAAGAGTCCGATTCCTTCTCTCCGCTACACCATTTTGCTGAGGCGTACCAGGTGCAGTTAACTGTGACAGAATCCTATTCTGTACGAGGTGATCAATAAACTCATTAGAGAGGTACTCGCCACCTCGATCAAATCGAATGGTCTTGATATGTGTGCCCAATTGCTTCTCCACTTCAGCCCTAAACTCTTTGAACTTTTCAAAGGCTTCAGACTTGTGCTGCATTAGGTACACATATCCATACCTGGAGTGGTCATCGGTAAATGTTATGAAATACTCATAACCACCCCTTGCTCTAATATTTATTGGTCCACACACATCAGTATGAACTAATTCCAACAATGCATTGGTCCTATTGCCCTTTGCAGGAAAGGGCCTTTTGGTCATTTTACCCTCCAAACAAGACTCGCAGACTTCCATTGGTTCGAGAACCAAATCGCCTAAGACCCCTTCTTTGACTAGTCTGCCAATCCTATTCAGATTGATATGGCCAAGCCTCATATGCCAAAGCCTTGTTGGATTAGTGGAAGGTTCCTTTCTTTTAGATGGTAAAGTTACCACTGAGTTATTAAGTTTCAAACCAGAATCTTTTGAAATATTGGGAGTAATCACATACAAACCATTTGATTTAACACCAGAACATATAAAAGAACTGTTTCTTTTAATCACAACTTCAGTTCCAAAATGAAAAGAATAACCATTATTCGATAAATTAGAAACTGAAATTAAATTACGTCTCATTGAAGGGACGTAAAGTACATCTGATAAAATCAAAACTTTATTGTCTAGAAATTCTAAAACTACGACTCCTATAGCAACCGCAGAAACGATTGCGCTAGAACCTAGAGTAAGTACGATTTTCCCATCACTGCACTTCCTGGTTGATCTGAACCCCTGCAATGAATTACAGATATGGTTAGTCGCACCAGAATCAATGCACCAAGTGTTTGAAGTATCCGTTATAAAACTTACTTCAATCATATGTGATTCAATCATACCTTGAACTCTTGTAGCTAAGAATTCTGGACAGTTCCTCTTCCAGTGGCCCTTCTCACCGCATTGGAAACACTTTCCTTTGCCTTGGCCACCCACCTTCCCTTTGCCCTTACCTTTTCCCTTAGATTTTGCAATCTTAGGGACCGGTCCAACACTTGAACCTCCAGTGCTAGCCTTCTTCTTCCCTTTCTTTCCTTTCGGCACAGATCGGGAAGAGGAAGCGCTTTTCTCAACGTTTAAAACGCTGCCCCCAGGTTTGATCACCCCTTCCGCTGCCAATAAAGAGCTCATCAATTCGCTCATTGAAAAATCCATTTTATTCATATTATAATTCAGTTTAAATTGAGCGAATGATGGCGACAGCGTATTGAGGATCATATCAACTTGGGTCTGTGCATCGATGTTGGCACCTAGGGTCTCCAGCTCGTTTAAATAACCAATCATTTTCAAAACATGTTCTTTGACTGGAGTCCCTTCCGACATCTTAGCACTCATTATCTTCTGCATAGCTACCTGTCTGGCAGGCCTGCCATGCTCCCCAAACATCTTTTTCAGGGATTCGATAATGTCACTGGCGGAATTGTTCGACTGGTATTGGTGTTGTAACACATTAGCCATAGAAGCCAATATGTAACAACGAGCCATCCCATTCGACTTTTTCCATTTATCGAACTCGCGTCTAGCAGCAGCCGAAGCATTTGCAGCGGGTTCTTCGGGGCATGGGGTGGTGAGGACATATATGTGATCCTCCGCAGTTAACACGATATCAAGGTTACGTTTCCATTCAGTGTAGTTGTTTCCAGTTAACTTGTTTTGAGTGAGTATGGTGGCAAGTGGACTAAATGCAGATCCAGACATTATGATTACTGAAAATCAAACAAACAAAATAAATATGGATATCAGAATTTGACAGTTTGAAATAAAAGAATCCTTTTAAAACTCTTATTATAAAACAAAGTCGCCGGAATATTGAAACGAAAGAATAAAGCCTCCGTGTGGTGGTCAATGTTCAATCTTTCGATTAATCATGACTTGTCCGCTATGCAACTCTTGCAAAACAAGTTATGACTCCCGAACCTTTTTGATCTCTAAGTTTCTGAATAATGCCCCGTGTGGGATCCCTTATCCATAGCTTAGCTAGTGTGTACCATCAACTAGGATCCAATCACAACCGTCTCAAGTAGCGCCTCCGTGTGGTGGTCACCCTCTAACACGTCTGATTGATCCTATCATAAGAAGTTCACATCTAGTAACCAATGAGTAATACACCCTCCGTATGGAATGATCACCCCTGACGAGGTGACACAGAATGCACCACTCATCTTACAGTGAACTGTTAATGGAAGATCGTGGGTGTAATTAATAAGACCCTCTCCCACTAGATTTAGTAAAAAAGGATTTTGCTTTTTGAGAAAATCTGTTTCTACACACTTCCCATAAACATCTAATGTTTACTAATGTGTTGAAAACGGTTTTTGAATTTTTTTTTTTTTTAGAAAACTTGTTTTGCGTGCATGCAACAATGTATTATACGCTAATCACAAACAAAGCACATAAAACAAAAAACTAAAATGAAATAAAAGACATCCAAACGATGCCTCTATCTCCCATGGCTCTATCTCCATAGAACCTGCTTTTGGTTTGATCGCCTCCAGCTCCATCTTCATGGACAACGGCTCCTTGCTCCATCTTCATGGATATTCTAATTCTATTACATTGAACCTATGCCTCTTTTGAAGCTTACAATTTATCTAGAAATAGAAATAGCAACAACAAAATAAAAGTTTAGGGAAACCGGTGCGACTTTCCTTTTCGTAGGATTGAAGTCGCAGCGCCCTTTACATATGCCTTAAAACCAAACCAAACTTAAAACAACACACCAATCTAAAACATTCAAACACAAAATTAAATGCTCTTGGCGCCATGGGAGATAGCGACTAACTTTTGCTGCAAAAGGTTAGTTGAACACACATCCACGCATATATATAACAAAATATAACTATTGGAACTCTCAATTGATTCACACAGTATATAAACTCTTTACATACTGAATCAGAACTCAAAAAACAGCATCTAACTTCTCTGTCACAGTTCGATCGATCGAAGCCCGTTCGATCGCTCGAACCTTCGATCGATTGAACATTGTTCAATCGCTTGAACATTCTGTTTCACATAATAATTTGAAAATTTTACAGAATACTTTAAAATTAAAGTTTTTAATTTCAAAACACTTTAAAAACTGTGAAACAAAGATCCTGACAAAGAGTCTGTCTCGATCGATCGAACTCTGTTCGATCGCTCGAACAACAGAAGGTTTCGATCGATCGAAACCTGTTCGATCGCTCGAGTACAGAGCGTTCGATCGATCGAGACTACTTCGATCGATCGAACCCATCTTGCATCCAATGCAATCACAGATTTGTATACTGCTGCGATAATACTGCAGAAACAGATCTGTGACGATGCAGTTTCGAAAGCAGTTCTAAAATCAACATGCAAATCAAAATAGTGTTCCAAAAAACGCATCTATGGATCCAAACGAGCGTGGCTCTGATACCAATTGAAGGAAAAACAGGTTTAAATGGAAAGTTTAAACGCGCAGCGGAAAAATCAAGTTATGAAACTTTATTGGCATGCCCGGATCTACTACTCGTCAATTCTACAGATGCGCACAAGAGGGGACACGAGTTATACCTTAGTGTCTTGAACCCAATTCTGATCTTCAACTTCCAGCAGCCTCCACTAGATGATCTTCACCCTTATGACTCCTGCGGATGCCTCCCAGAAAGACTAGGGTTGGTGGGAATCCTAATGGAAAGGATAGAGAAGGTTTTGGGACTCCAAAACAGTTTCTGCAGCTTCTGACGTTCAAAACGACGAACCACTTTTTCCAGAACGCAGCTGCCCTATTTATAGATTCCCAGAACCGACCTAGACTTCGAGCGATCGAAGTGCCTTCGATCGATCGAACATTCGATTGATCGAACCATCTTCGATCGATCGAACCTGCAGACTTCAATCGATCGAGATATCTTCGATCGATCGAACCTGTCTGGACATCATCCTCAAGCATCTTTCCAAGCATCCTGGCGGAGCTAAGAGTGGGACCTCCTAGGCTCTTTATTGTTGGCTCAGACCAGTTTATTAATTACCATGACCAAACTCTTTGATCAGCAAACTAATCAACTGGTCAGTTAACGTTTACTCCACTATAAAACGATAACTGAACTCCAACGCAAAAGAACATATCCGAAGCGATAACTAGACTTGTATGTTGTACTAATGTCCCTCTACCGTCAGCATTCGTAATCATATTCAGGTAGTCGGATAACTGTTACTGTCAACCTGAATCATGATTACTTCTTGTATTCCTTGAGTCCCATTCACTACTCATGATTACCAAACATGTTGATAACTCTTATCAACAAGACTGCAGTACTCAGTAATCGACATGGTGACATTCTCAAGGGAATGCTTACTCTGAAACAGAGGGTAGATTCTATCTTGACAATATATGTTCACAACCCTATGAATATGACATACCCAAGATACCCAGGTGTTGATCTTTTATAGACCTCACTGATTGGTAAGTCAAAGCAGCCATATCCACAGTCTGTGTTCATAATCGTCTCAAGATTGAGAACACATACCTTATACAAGTTATGAGTTCCTATTGACTGTTGACAGCATTGAGCGTCAATAGGAAACTCAGGTCCGTCAATGCACTATAAGCACTAGCATATTAACCAAGAGTCACACTCTAGTGATTGAGATTTATCACTCCATCCAATGGTAGTTAATGATGCTACAGTGTATACCTGATGAGATATCCAGTCTCATCATCCACTGTGACAAGCTTTAAGTATCAAAGAATAGTAATTCGTATCTCATTGTATGTATCTCATACACACACGAAATACTTACTATGATACTTATGGAATAAACAATCATCTCATGAAAGAAACATACATAATGAAATGTAAAGCTGATATCCATATATTAAAAAGTCAATGTCTAATACATAAAGTAATGGTTTGAGGGCACAAACCCAACAGTACCTCGATTTCAGCAACCACAAACCAGGTGAACATATATAAATATAGCAATGCAGTTCAAATGCTCCAAATGGAGATACTAATTCACCTGGCAATACTTAAAAGAAAATAAACTAACAACGAATAAGAAAAGCTAATAAATAAGACATATGTTTTTTCTTTTTATTTTGTTATTTATTTATTTATTTATTTTTTTGTAAACAATAGAAACTAAACTAGAATTAAAAGAACGTAAAGGAAATAAAGAAAAACAAAACTAGAACTATGGAAACAAAGAAATACTTAATCTAAAATAAACTTAAGAGAACAAAATATAAAAACAATTGACCAGGTGCGGGAGACAGGATGTTAGAGAACAAAAGAGAAAATTCCTGAAAATCCTACCTCGTACGAGCGGACCGCGCAAGCGAGTGTCGCGCGCGCGAATCCCTCTGCGAGACATTACTGCGGCTAATTTTATGATTTCTGAAGAAAAAATTTCTAAGTCCCAGGCTCGCGCGAGCGATTTTGAGGTGCAACTAGAACCTGAGGCATAAATATAAAAACTTGAAAAAAATTTCTCTAAGTGACAACCTCGAGTGAGCGGGCCGCGCACGCGAGGCAGTTTTTTTTTTTTCTCATTTTTCTTTCTTTCAATGTAAATAAGTTCAAAATAAATTATCCTCGACCCCCAAATCTATTCAGAATGACCAAAACTGACTCAAATGACCCAAAAATGACCGAAAATGCTCATAAACAAGAGAAAAAGACGAAATAAAGCTTGGGTTGCCTCCCAAGAAGCGCTATCTTTTACGTCTTCAGCTAGACCTTCTAGCTCAGGACTTATGGAGGCTGAAAATCGGACTTTGTACCCCTTAGGATATCAGAAAGAGCCCGATGATAAGTAGAAATAGCGTCGCTTTGAATTAATTCGACCGACGATTCTCCCGAATTATGTTCAAATCGATTTCTTATCTTTCGAGTAAATTCATCATTCGGGTCTTGGTTGTCAGGATTCTTCCGCTCATTACGAATTATATTATTTTCCTCACCCATATTTAGTTCTTTGTTAGGCTCAATATTCCGTCTTATCTCACATTTTGCCTCACATAGGTAATCGTCGTCTTTAGGAGGTTGATCCACAGCATTAAAAACGTTTAATTGTAAGTTCATGTTCCCAAATGACACCTTCATTACCCCCGTTCGACAATTAACACGAGCTTTAGCGGTTGCTAAGAATGGACGACCTAAGATGACAGGAGTGTGTTTCCAAGCAACTAGCACGGGTTCAGTGTCAAGGACCATGAAGTCAACAGGGTAATAACATTTATCAACTTTAACGAGAACGTCCTCGATGATTCCTCTAGGTATTTTAATTGAACGATCCGCTAATTGGATGGTAGCGGCCGTGGATTTAAGTTCACCTAGTCCTAGTTGTTTATAGATGTGATAAGGTATGAGATTAACGCTAGCTCCCAAGTCATGGAGAGCCCGATGAATGTTAGTGTCACCTATGACACATGATATCGTAGGCATACCTGGATCCTTATACTTTGGAGTATCGTGTTGGAATATAGAGCTTACTTTTTCCATGAGAAAGACCTTTTTTGGAGTATAACTGCGTATTTTGCGCTTTTGCGTTCAAAGGTCTTTTAGACATTTAGCGTAAGCAGGAATTTGTTTTATCACATCGAGGAATGGAATATTCATTTTAACTTGCTTAAACACCTCGAGTATATCTTCAGTTTTCGAATTTTTCTTAGAAAAATTTGACGGTTCCTCAACGTTTGATGGAAAAGGCATTTTCGGAATATAATTAGTTGGGACTGGTTCTTTTTCTTTTCTACTTTGATTCACGTCCTCACTCATTTCTTTATTCGAATTAACGTTTAAATTTTTCTCACCCTTGTCGGAAAATTCAATAACTTCCACTTCCCGAATTGTCGTCCTAGTCGAAACAGCGTTCACTTGCTCACTCTTACCCCCATTCTCGTATTGACCCTGAGGTTTCTGAATAGGTTGACTTGGCAGCTTACTCTCGATCAAACAGTTTAATGTACTCACTACTTGTCCTATTTGGGACTCTAATTTTACGATGGACTGGGTGTGAGATTGTACTAATTGGACTACTGACCAAAAGTTTTCAAGTAAGGCCAACATCTTCTCTTCAAATGCATTATTACGTAGAGGTGGAGGAGGATTGGGTTGTTGGTATTGATATTGCTGAGGCTGAGTTCGATAAGTATTAGAAAAATTAGTCGGCGCAGGATTATAATTATTTTGTGGGAATTGTTGAATAGAATTAATGTGTTGCTCCACGAATTCTGGGAATTGAGATGCAGAAGGACATGCAAAGATATTATGTGACGGTGCAGAACACAATGCACATACTTCGTGAGGAGGTGAATTGGACCTATTTCCCATCATCATAAATTGGTCAAGTTTTCTATTTAATTCTTGTATTTCGATTGAATGACTTGATTCAACTTTTACCTCTCTTTTTGGCGGTGACAGGTATCCTTCAGAACGTACCGACACAGCCTGGTGCATTGAGTTCTCGCTTAATGTTTCAAAAATCCTTCATGCCTCGTTGGCGCTTTTGTGCAGAAAAGTTCCCGCACAAACGGCATCGACGGTATTCTGAACAGAGGGAATAAGCCCCTCATAGAAGACTTGAACTAATTGCCACTTAGGAACTTGATGACGTGGGCATGAGCGTAATAATTCTTTAAACTTTTCCCAAGTATCATAAAGCGTTTTCCCATCTTGCATCACAAAGTTTGTTATGGATTTCCTTACTGATTTGTATGCATAATAGGGAAAAACTTTTGTAAAAATGCTGTGTGTAAGGTTTCCCAGGTTTTAATTGTGAATATTCGGCTCCAAAGATTGGAGCCAATACTTTGTTTTATCTTTTAAAGAGAATGGAAAGAGCCGCAGTTTCAATTCATCATCAGTTATGTTTTGAATTTTTAAAGTAGAGCAGATATCTTGAAAATCCCCTAAGTGTTGGTAAGGGTCTTCATTAATGTGGCCATGGAAAGAAGGAAGTAGCGAGATGGTAGATGACTTTATCTCAAAGTGAGATGCCGACACCTACGGTAAATCAATATCTGTTTGTATCATGTAAGTCGTAGGAATAAAGTAATCCCTAAGCGGAGGCAGCGGAGGTATATTATGATTGTTTACATTATTTCCGTTATTTTCATTATTTCCAACGTCAGCCATTGGATTATGTTTTATTTTAAAAATTCGAGTTTTCCTTAACCTTTTAAGGGTACTTTGGATTTCGGCCTGAAATAGAGACGATGGTTCTGGAGTCGATTCGTCGTCTAGCAACCGAGCTCTAGAAGCTTGGGTTGAAGATCTATTAATTCTTAAGGTACGTTCAAGTTCAGGATAAAAAAATTTGTAATTCAGGTTTACTAGAACGTGTACCAAACATAAACTAAAAAGAAATAGCGACACTAAGACAAAAACTGACTCCACAAATATAAGACAAAATAACGCAAATAAGGCAACAGGCACACAACTACTATAATGCATGAATATTATCCTGTAATGCAATGACTGCGTCAAGCCCAGCGCCCCGGGTTTCCTAGCTAATGCACGTGAACAATCACTCCTAAACTAATGCAAATAGTGCATCTCAGCGCCCTGACTTACAGTGGTTGGAAGCAAATTTCAAAGGAAGCGATTTAATTTATTTATTATTTTTTATTTTCACGTAAGCTTATTTGACGTGCACAGCTGCTCCACTCAAAATGCTAGAATTTAATTACTTTGAGAAACTACAAAACAAAAATGAAAAATAAGAAAAAAAAATATAAAACCTAATCTAGTATTTACGAATTAACTAAACTAAGATTCTAAAACTAAAAGTAGTAATGCAATCCCCGGCAACGGCGCCAAAAATTGATCTTGTCAAAATCAAGATATAAAAGTATGCTTAACTTATGCTTTACTTTCAAAAGATTTGCAGTGTGGAAGTAAAGGTCGAACTCACAGAGATTGAATACTACGCACTTTAATTTTTAAAACCTAAATTTAGTTAATTAAGAAAAATGGATTTTGGATTTAATTTGAATTAAACTAATAACAATAAAAGTAAATCTAAATTATAAAAGCAATTAAATATCTGTTTTATAATAAGTTTAAGGAACCCACAGAGATTGAATACTACGCACACAGAGATTAAATATCTAAATTATAAAAGCAATAAAACTTAATTTATAATTAAGTTTAACGAACCCACAGAGATTGAATACTACGCACTTTAATTTTTAAAACCTAAATTTAGTTAATTAAGAAAAATGGATTTTGGATTTAATTTGAATTAAACTAATAACAATAAAAGTAAATCTAAATTATAAAAGCAATTAAATATCTGTTTTATAATAAGTTTAAGGAACCTAGGATTGCAAATCCACCACTAGCTTCATAATAAGAGTATTTATGAATTACTTTAGCTTATTAAGTTGGATGATAATGGGGAATTTTAGCTCTAAGCCAATTCCTCCGTAAAAAAAATAACTATGGTTCAAGCACCAATTTCGGTTAGCACGAATTATCCCACACTAAACTAGGGTTGTGGTATAATCCGTCTAATATAGGCATGGACTATTCGGATACTTGATAGCATAATTCAATTTAAGCACCATTACATGTAAATAATCTAAACAAGCACATCAAGCATAGATCATTGAGCACACTACCATCAAAATAGATCTAAGATAAGAGTAAACTTTAAAAGTAACGATTTAATCAATAAGAGCGCAATTTATTTATAAAAAACCTCGGAACATGTAACTGTCATCCATACATAATAAAACTAAAATAAAAACATAAAATACACCCTATTACTTGGCTAGGGTTTCATTGAAACCCTAGATCTTGAGTTTAGTTAGCCACAGAATTGATGAACGGCAATAGGTTGATGGAGGAGGCCATGGGAATCCTTGGTCGTCTTCTTCTTTTCCTTGATTTTCTCTCTTCAATGGCTGAAGTTTTTGTTTTATATGGATGTATCTAATGTTGTGTAATAATGTGTAACCACAAAATTGATTTAGAATAGGATTTATATAGAGTTTGGAAGGATTAAGGAAGCTTTCCTAAGCCAAATCGTACTAAAACTGCTATATTTACTTTTCTGGACGTCATATGCACAAACCACCTTTGCTGGGCACTTCAATTTAACAAAATACGTGTTTTTGGTTTTTTCACAGGTCGCTCGCGCGAGGTACTTTTCGCTACACTGCGCGACTTTTGTATAATTGCGATAACATTTTGTTCGGAACTCGGATTGACTCGCCGTTTGTGGCCACGCGTCCTTAACTCGAAGATTTACATTTTATATCTCTGGAGAAATTTCTCAAATCCAAAGTATTCCTTGCCAAAAATGTGATTTACCAAGGTTGCTACTGCATTCAGTTTTCACCAGAATCACCGTTTGAGCCGAGAATGACTTCCAAAGCCACTAATCATTGGATTTTTGTGCATTTTCAAGTTATAGCTCCAATTCCTACAAAATTTAGAATACTTATTAAAAAATAAATAATAACTACAAGAAATGGGCTAACAAAGGGTATTTGTAAGACTATAAACGGCAACTATTCGTCGCCGATCATAGAGAAATCGAAGATGTGATTGAGATTGACGACGCTTAGTCCCGACATATACAGGTTTTTTTTTGGTTGCTACTACAACTACCCCCAGGCAATGTCCTAATTTTTTTTTATTAATGAAAAGGTCCTTTGAGGCCATCTTTTTCATCAACTATTTTTACTACTTGTACGTGTATGCCTGTTTGTGATTGCCAATACCAGACAGGTTGTTAGCCGATCTAAATCCCTGCCTTAGCAAAAGGTTTAGGACTATAATCGATAGAGAATACTTGGTCTTGTAGGGACCTATTTTGAAGGTCCCGCCCGGTATAGTGTAGGATTTTGTCCTATTTATTATCCGGGTGGTTTCTATGGGTACTGTAGGTACTTGGGAATGTTAGGAATGTTCTAGGATTCCAAGTCCTGTTAGTACCCGGTGTGATTTCCTATTTTTGTTTGGTACTTCCCTACCCCCTGAGCTTTTTCTAAGGAAGGCGTATAGAGGGAGTGACCGTAGGAAACCGACCTGGAACGTGGGTGGTTGCAGGGTCTTTTGAGACTTGCCATCATCAGCCACCTAGGGGGATTTATCCCCATCGTCGGTTGGACCTAAGCGAAGCCAGTGCCTCGGGGGTTGATCCCGAGGTCTTTTATGCCTTTGGTTTTCACCAGGGTCTTTTGAGACTTGCCATCATTAGCCACCTAGGGGGATTTGCCCCCATCGTCAGTTGGACCTAAGCGAAGCCGGTGCCTCGGAGGTTGATCCTGAGGTCTTTTGCCGCGGGAAGCTCTTTGCACAGAACACTTGTAGGGGTCGCATCTTGTAGCAAGAACAGAAAATCTTTATTTCTTTTTTGAAAAGTATAATAAATGCCCAAGTTGAGCTACAAATTTCCTAACTAATGCTAGATCTCCCTTATCCAAGCATCATTGAAAATACTTGCGTAGGTGTTGCACGTTCCATGGGTGAGTTAGGTCATGCTCGTCCAGAGTCTGTAACCAGTAGGTGTCTAGCCTGTTTACCCGGGTGACTAGGAATGGGCCTTCTCAATTTGGCCCCAACTTTTCATGGCTCGGGACTCTGGTATGGTTTACCGCCTTCAGAGCGAGATCTCCCAGCTGAAAACTACGGTGCTTTACCTTACTGTTGAGGTACCGAGAGACCCTCTGTTTATAAGCTGCCACTCTCAGATATGCCCGATCCTTTCTCTCTTCTACTAGGTCGAGTTCTCCTCTGAGGGCTTCCTCATTGCCCTGCTCGCTGAAATTTGCCTTCCTGTACGTAGCCAACTCGAGCTCCATGGGGACAACTGCCTCAAAGCCATAGATTAGTGAGAATGGTGTCTCGCATGTTGCCGCTTGGGGGTAGTGCGGTAGGCCCATAGGAGGGTTGGTAATTCCTCCGCCTATACGCCTTTGGCGTTTTCATGCCTTATTTTAATTCACTGTAGGATAGCCCGGTTTGTCACTCGGCTTGGCCATTGGCTTGAGGGTGCTCGGGAGAGGAGTAGTGATTTGATATCTCGTAGCTCGAGCAGAACTGCCTGAATATCGGGGTGTCAAACTATCTGCCATTATCGCTGACCAGAACTCGGGGAATGCCGAAACTGTAGAGGATGTTTTTCTCAATGAAACTTTCTATCTTTTTCTCGGTGATTGTTGCTAAGGGCTCAGTCTCCGCCCACTTGGTGAATTAGTCCACGGCGATTATAGCGAACTTAACTTGCCCTTTTCTGATTAGGAGGGGACCAATGATGTCAATACCCCATTGAGCGAACGGCCATCGACTGAGGATGGGTGTTTGGAGTTCTCCCGGTCGGTTGATCATGGAGGAGTATTTCTGGCACTTGTCACACCTCTTTACATACTCCTGGGAATCTCGGGCCATCGTTGGCCAATAATAACCTTGCAGTAAGGCTTTTCGCGAAATTGCTCGGCCCCCAACGTAGTTCCCGCAAACTCCCTCGTGGATTTCATGCAACACTGCCTGGACCTGTACAAGGTTGATACAATGGAGATAGAGGATAGAGAACCCCCTCTTGTAGAGGATTCCATCAGTAATGTGATATCTGGCTGCTCGGTACTTGCCCGGTGGGCTTCTTTCTTTTCGTCCGCTAGAGCGCCAGTTATGAGGAATGTCGTGATCGGATCCATCCAGCTAGGGCCTAAGGCGACTGGATCGACCTCCATGCCTTCCGAGTTGATCACGCTTGGCTCAGGTAAGTATTCCATTCTTATCCCGGACAAGTCTAACTCGGAGGATGAGGCAAGGCGGGCTAACCGATCGGCCCTAGTATTCTCTTCCCTTAGGATTTGTGTGATCGAGAAACCCTTAAGCTTTCTCGAGACCGTTCGGACGAGGGCTAGGTAAGCTACCATGTTATCTTCTTGGGCTTAGTACTCCTGATTAACTTAGTTGAACATGAGCTGGGAGTCACTGTACCCTTGAACCCATTGAAGTAGCCAGCTGTAATCCTACCAACAGGGCTTCATACTCGGCCTCGTTGTTAGAGGCACGAAATGCAAACCTCAGTGCATACTCAAGCTGGATTCTGTCAGGAGTAGTCACGATGATCCCTGCCCTGCTTCCATGTTTGTTGGAAGACCCGCCCACATAAACTACCCAGGTCGGGATATTTGACTGTAGGCCAGGTGGTAGGTCGGGCGGGCTGAGTTCTTCAACTGGGTCCTCCGGGTATGTGAACTCCACTAGAAAGTCTGTCACGGCCTGTCCTTTAGTTGTCATCTGAGGTCTGTAGACCACTTTAAATTCTTCCAATTCCAAGGCCCACTTGATGAGCCTTTCGGACATTTCAAGCCTGCTTAAGATTCGGCGGAGAGGGTGTAGGCCTAGAAGTACGGGCAAAGTCTCCGGGCAGAAGTGATGAGAGCAAAGGCAAGCTTTTCAATGTGCGCCTTGAAGTGCTCGACTGGTGTAGTAGACATGGAATTATATCCCGTGTTCTTCTCGGATGAGAGCTGAGCTGACCGCTAAGGGTGATACCGCCAAGTATAAAAACAACTCCTCTTTTGGCATGGGTGTTGAGAGTAGAGGGGGTGATGCCAAGCACTTCTTGAGTTCCTGAAATGCCTCCTCACACTCTTCCGACCACTGAAAGGCCTTACGGAGGATTTTGAAAAATGGCAGGCATCGGTCGGTAGCTCGGGAAAGAAATCTGTTCAATGCAGCGACCCCCCGGCCAGGCTCTAAACTTCTTTGGTTGACCTGGGTGACCGCATGTTTATGATGGCCTGGATTTTCTCGGGGTTGGCTTCGATTCACCGTCTGCTGACCAAGTGTCCCAAAAACTTCCTGAACGTGACTCCAAATGTGCATTTTGCCGGGTTCAGCCTCATCCCGAATTTCATCAAAATGTTGAAGGCCCCGGCTAAATGGTCGAGATGGTCGAGCTCGTCTTGACTTTTAACCAAAAAATTGTCAACATAGACCTCCATGGACTTGCCGATTAGATCCTTGAACATGTGATTGACCAGGCATTGATATGTTGCCCCAGCATTTTTGAGGCCCCAAGGGCATCACCTTGTAGCAGTACGTTCCTTGATCTGTGATGAAGGAAGTCTTCTCTTTATCCCTAGGGTACATGCTGATCTGATTGTCCCCGAGTAGGCATCCATGAATGAGAGGAGCGCATGACTAGCTGTGGAGTCTACAAGGAGGTCTATCCTGGGCAATGAGTAGTAGTCGGTGAAATCCATCACATTCCCCACTTCCGATTGCTTTTCTTGACCAGTATGACGTTTGCTAACCAGTCGGTATAGTGGACCTCTTGGATGGAATTTACTTTTAGGAGCTTTTCGACTTCTTCACATACCGTCATCTATCTTTCGGGTGCCATACCCCGCCTCTTTTGCATGACCGGCCGGCAGTCGGGGTTGATGTTGAGACGGTGAGACATAACCCGGGGATCTATCCCAGGCATGTCTTCATGGCTCCAGGAAAAGACATCCTGGCTTTGCCGCAGGAATTCAACCAACTTCTCCTTGAGGTCTGGCTCTAAGAGAGTGCCAATGCTAACGGACCGGTCAGGAAAAGGAGGATCTAGCATCACTTGTTCCAGCTCCTCTATTGGACCCATTCTATAGCTTTTGTCTCTAGGGTCCATCTCCTGAATATTTAATGTTTCAGTAATGGCTTCTTGGTGCAACTCCGGGCGACCGCTTGGTCTCCACGTAGGGTCCCGGGTCCTTGAGGGGTCGGGAACTTTACCACCAGGCTGTACGTTGACACAACTGCCTTGGCCTTATTGAGAGTTGGCCTCCCAAGGATGGCATTGTACGCAAATGGAGCTTCCATGACAACAAAGCTTTCCAGTACAGATGTCTGTTGGGGGTAAGTCCCCATAAGAACCTGGAGCTCGATGGTATTGAGCGGTTGTGTGTTGGACCCGTTAAATCCAACCAACGAGAAGCTACTGGTCGAAGTCGATCTCTAGATATCCCGAGTTGGTCGAATGCTGAAACGAACATGAAATCAGAGTAGTTTTTCGTGTCCACCAACACCCTTTACACCACGTAATTTGCTACGGTAAGCGTTACCACCAGCGGGTCATCGTGGGGGCAATGCAAATCTCGTATGTCATCGGATGAGAATTTTAACATGTCAGTTGGGGAGGAGTCGGTGGATTGGACATGCTAGATATCCGATTGGGATGCCCGAGCGTGCCTCTTCCTGGCCGACTGTGAATCCCCCCAACCCGAGGTTCCTCCCGAGATTACATTGATTTGCCCGAGGGGTTATGGCTGATCTTAGGCTCGGGCATCTAGCAGAGGTCGTCTATCTGCAGCGATGAATTCGGCGAGATGGCTCTGCTCAATGAACTTCTCAATGGCAATCTTAATCTTGAAGCAGTCCTCCATGTCATGTCCGTGGTTTTTGTGGAAGTGGCAGAACTTGTCCCAATTCCTCTTACTGGGCGGGCTCTTTAGCTTCGCTGGCTGCTGGAACAGTCTTTTAGTTTCAGCAGCGGCTATTACCTCGTGGATAGGTCGGGAAAGTGGTGTGAAGGTAATCGAGGCTTGATCCTGGCCACCTCTCTGTTTGTCTTGCCTTGGCTTCTTTCCCGGTCCCTTCTCGAGGCCACCACCCTTTCGTTTTGCTTTCGAGGACTCATCTCCTGTGGGAGTGCTTTGCTTTCAAAAACTCCTCGGTGTCAATGTACTTCCTGATCCTCTCTGAGAGCTCCACTAGGGTTGCCGGTCGGTCGCGGTGAAACGACGTGGCAACTTTGGTGTATTGAACTCCCGAGCAGAAGGCCATGATCGAGGCCGTTTCATTCAGGTTGCGAATCTGGAGCTTCTGCTGATTGAAATGGTCCACATACTCCCTTAGGGATTCCCCTTTCGCTGCTTGTCGGTTAACAGCTGGGTGTCCGGTTGTGACCGGTCGAGCATCCCCACGAACTGGTTGATGAAGAGCTTGCTCAATGTCTTGAAGTTATTGATCGTTCGCGGTTTCAGAGCATGGAACCACTGTGCGGCTGGTCCTTTAAGGGTGCTGGGAAATGCTAGGCACAGTAACTCGTCGACCATGGTGACTAGCACCATCTGAGCTTTGTAAGAGCGAACATACATACATTGTTCTGTGTTTGTGTGTATGCGTGTGTCTGTGTGTGTATGTAACAGAGAGATAGAGTGAGAGAGGCACCTGTGAGAGTGAGAGAGAGAGAGAGAGATCACAAAGAGAGAGAGAGAGAGAGAGGGAGAGAGGCACCTGTGAGAGAGAGAGAGAGAGCATATCTTGTAGTGAAGGAAGAAAAAGATGCGGGATTTTTTTTAATGTAAACATGAAATCGCTACTTGAAGTGGCGATTTCTACTTTACTAAAATCGCTACTTGAAGTAACGATTTCTAGTTTACTGAAATTGCTACTTGAAGTAACGACTTCTCCAATGTTTAAAGTCGCTACTTGAAATAGCGATTTCAAGTTGGATTATTTTGGTCTGAAGTCGCTAGTTAGAGTAGCGACCTCTAAGAAAGTGATAAGTTTGAAAAATAAGTTGAAACAGTGATAGGTTAAGGACATATTTGCCCAATTTTGAAGCTTCGAGGGGAAAAAATTCATTTGAAATGTATACCTTACAAAATGATGCATTTATTTTCTATACACACCAATAAAATTCTTTGTACATATTTGACATGTACAGCTTAAGACATAATACGCTTATTCTTCTTCTTCCATGACAAGAAGGCTAGCTATGGGATAAGAGAGCATTAGGGGTTAGTTTGACCTACATTTTGGTTTTCTTCTTTTTTAAAAGCACAATTTTATGTTAATTCATTTGATAATTATTTTATGAGCTTTGCAAAAATTGAACTTACGGCTTTTTTATGAGGAGATTTTAAAAGTTCTAGAATGGAGGTTACTTTCTAGTTTTATGATATTTTTTTAAAGAATACTTTTACCTGTACAAAATTATAAAATAACTTAATAATAAATTTTATAAGCTACTTTTAAAAAGTTACGTGAAGATCAAACTAAGCCTAAATGAGTGCATGGGGGAACCAATAAGGGGAGGGATTTTTCTTCCTTGCATTGTATTAGCTAGGGAGGGGATCATTCAGTATGGTAAATAGTTTGCTTAATTTGTTGATCGCTACTTTGTCTGACTAGTCACTACTATACTCGATGAATGAAATCAATTACTCCACTTAGCTGCATAAAACAAATTGTCTTTATTTTCATATGGAAAGTGTGAACTTGTACCCTCTCGATCATGATACCACACTTTTTGGATCACACAACAAATGAATGTACATCAGAAATTTTGAATGGGCCCACTAAAAAACACTAAGGCATTATGCATGTTTCTCACGCGCATATACATCTATGACCTATTCAGTATTTAGTAAAACAATTGGGAGCAAATACATCACAAATAACTTCAACCAAAAAAAAAAAATTCAATAAATTTTGATTGAACAACATTAACACAAATCTAGGGTTTGGCCCGGACATACAGGCTTATTAACATAAAGAAAAAAAGAAGAAAGAAGAAGACTGAAAAAGAAACAAAGCAAATACAAATAACTAGTAGTGCAATTCTTGACTATGAAGTCAATTAATTAAACACTTTTGCGCTTTAGAACAACAAACAAATCAACATCTTTGTGGATCTCCTTGTTGAAGACATGGTAATTCTCATTAAGCTTTTTGGTGTAGATTTCAAAAAGCTGGTCCACAATTTGAATTCCAAAATGTTCTTGAATGAGACCCTCCATTATAGCTCTAACTTGAGTGGAAGTCATTTTGACATCAAATGGCAAGTGCTTCATGGGGTGTGTCAATGTGCCCATCTTCTCAACTGTGAAATAGTTATTCATCTCTACTAGCATCTCCAACTCCTCCATTGTTGGATGGTACTGAGGCAAGTTGAAGCTGTCTATGCTTTCTTCGTTTATAACTCCCTGCAGCAAAAGCCATCATCCATCAAATATAATTTACTCAAAACATTAAAAAGCCCAAACATGCGCCAAGTTGATACTTTTTCTCTGTTATTTTATTTTTTATTTTTTTCAATCATCTAACTGGTTACTAAATCTTTTTTTTTTAAAGAAAAAAAAATTACTAAAAGGGAAAATAATAAATGGTTTTTTTTTTTCCCGATTAATTGTTGTTTGTTGGAGTACTACTAATTACCATGTTGGCAAGGTCAACAAGGGAAGATCCAAGAAGCATATGGAGCATGCCAGCACCAGTGTGAGAAAAGAGGGACCCATTAGGAACACAAGGCAATTGAAGCAAAATCAAGCCACCCACAACAAGCTCTTGTGCTCTGGCATTCAAGAAAATGTCCATGTCTCTCTGAAACTGGCCAAAATAAGCCGTAGTCACTTGTTTGTCACTTCCAACATAGTGGATCTTCCCTTTGTTCCAAGCAGGAGAGTTAGGATCTTGAACTTCATTTGGGACCTTTGAGAGCCAGTGAAGAGCATAGGAAGAGTGAACAATATGGAGAGTGGCTTTCGGAAAGAGGCGAGAGTAGAAAGAACCAGGGACTCCGGCTGCCAAGTATTTGCGTGCCGGTGGCTGTGGGAGAGATCTGAAGAGAATGTTGAAATCGTTGCCAACGTGATCGTTGAAGAACACTTGGAATTCTGGTGGTGGTGATTGGTATTTCAGCTCCACTGATTCAACTATGTTGTGCATAGCCAGGAATGTGTTTGGTCCAGTTGAACACCCAAAGTCTGCTATCCTAATAATTGGGGAATCAAAAGCAGGGCTGTTTATCTCCAAATTCTCTGCTATCGAATTGACTATCACACCCTTTGCAGCATCAATAACTCCCCTCTGCAGTGCAATACATTTATCATGACATTAATTAACAAGTCCAACTAACTATTAATTAACAAGTCCCTAGCTTAGCTTAGCTTTGCTTGCATTGCAGGTTCTTATGTTTATATAATACAATAAAGAAACTCAAAAAGCACTCTGAGATTAACCAAAAAGCCTCCTAGGACAGTTAATTATTGGATTTGTAATTCGTATGTCATGTAATTAATTTAAGCCTTATCTACATATTATATTTCTTGCATAAGAGTCTGTTGGCCGTCCCTTTCAAAATTACTATTATTTCTCAAACCACCATAAAATTGATTCTCACAAATAACAGGAAGGAAAATTTTAGCTTGAATCAAAGCAGATCCCATTTTAAACATTCACGGACACACTTAGCATTTTAATCTCAGTACATACATGTACATACATATATATATATATATGAGCAGTCTGTATGTATGTGGTGGGAGTCTACATTGTAAAAAAATTAGAAGATACGAAAAAAGAGCATCTGTTAAATTGAGCGCATAGATGGAGGATGAAGATTACCTGATAGCATGAATTTTGGGAGTAGCTATTGGGGCCATCACCACTGTTCATGGGATGAGCTTCAGTTATTTCCTTGGTATCCATTGTTGGTGCCATCTCTCTCTCTCTCTCTCTCTCTCTCTCTCTCTCTCTCTCTGTTATTGAGTGGGAGAGATGGAAGATGGAGCTAGGAAGGGTCTCTGATTTATAGGCCCCTAAGCCCCTTTGATACCAATTTTTTTGTTTTTTTTTTTTGCCCTTTTATTAAACAGTGTCAAGCCATCACATGCATTTGATAACATTATTTAACAATGAAAGCACATGTATTACTCTGTGCACGATTTCCAATAAAAAAAGATACTGTAAAGATACTGTATAGAAAAGAATACTTGAAAATGATTAAAATGTAATTATTCTTAGAAAAGGGATAATATGATTTCAGTCAAATTTTTTTTTTTGTACAAAATTCAAAAGTCAGTATATTATATGAAAATTAAAAAAAAAATTCCCCAATAATTTTAAGAAAAATAAAAATTCATCAAAGTTTTCTTAAAAAAAACAACTTTTTAATTTGTATTTTTGTCGACTTTTTATTTTCAACATACAGAACTTGCACCAAGACGTTTAAAAATTTGCTCTGAACGTTTGAAGATTTGCTCGTTATTAACTGTTGCACTCGACTTTTAAATGGGTTGTTATCTGCGTTTGGAAGAGTAGCTCACAACGTTTCAAAGAGTTACTCCCACACGTATAAAGAGTTGATCCAAGACGTCATGTAAAATTTGATGATTTTTTTTATTTTACAGAAAAAATTGATATTTTTTCAATTTTGAAAAAGTAGTAAGCTGACTTTTAATTTTGGCACAATGAAATATCTGAAATGTAATTATTCCTAAAAAAAAAATAGAAAACAACTATTCAGCCATAGCCTCTCTTAGCTTTGACCCTAGTAGAAATAGTGTCATACTAGTCGACAACCCGTGCTATACACAGGCTGTTTTCAAACATATTATATCCAATGAATTATGTGACCGTATAAAACATAACAAAAAAAAAATGTGATTACTGTTAAAAATAAGAAATGTCATTCAACATTTCAAGCCAAATTATTTGTTCACTCAAGTTATGTAATAAATTGATGCAATCAACCCAAAATTGTTTCTATTCTAATTCAACAATGCACAAGTGCATTTGATTAACTCTACTTCTGTATGTAATTCATTCATATTTTTCTACAAAGATACGTGAAAATCAATTTATTTGAATACAACTCCAAGCTGACTCTTACTAAATACCAAGTACTATGCCCTTGAGATGAGATTTTGCTGTCAGCGAAGCCATAAGATGTGCAACGACTCTTCTAGTCAGTGCCGGTAGGTTCAAAGTTAACAAATATAGGTCGGGTAATGCTTCAAGGACCGGTCTCACTGAAGAATTTATTTAGAGCATAGTATGCCACCTCCAATGTTGTATCTGTGGAAAGAAAACAAAAACGTGCAAAGAGGAACTTGTAGAACAAATGATAATTGTAGTCTCAATGTAGAAATCCAAAATTTTATTAAGGTTATTGTGGTAGTTTTGGTGGTCTGGACCCAATTTGGGCTTATACATTTTAATGTCTAACATTTGATCTTATGGTATCACTTTGGTATTTGTTTTGGCACATGTGTGTATATGTATGTTACATATTTGTGTGTAAATGTCTGTGTTTGTGTGTGTGTGTCAGAGGGAGACAATGACGAGACCCACAAGTCACCTCTCAACTACTCTCAACCACTCCCAACTACTCCCAACCACTCCCAAAAACTAAAGTTTCCTAGAAAGCTTCCTACGAAGCTTCCCCCTTTCTTTCTCCCTATATAACCATCTCACGCTCTCTCCCTCTCATTTCTTTTTTCTTGCTTTTCTTCCTTTACTCTCTCTTTCTATATCTCCCTCTCTAGTTATATGGGAGATCTAAACCCCCCTGTTTACTATGACTTCAAGCTCCATTTTGGAAGTCTAAGGTTCATTTTTGTGTGCAAGCTATTTGAAGCAAAAGTGGTCTACTAGTCAAGGGCTCTCTATTGGTGTTATAATTTTTTTCCCTTGGTGTTCTCTATCTCAAAATATGGCGTAGAGGAAGGAGGAGGATTTCTATTTATTTTGTTCTTGAAGCTCTACCACTTGGATCTTCTTATTTTCTCTTGGATTCTCCTTTCTTGCACTTATATTCTCAAAGAGAAAGGTAGATTACATTATCTATATACATATGTTATCCTATCTCTTTAATTGATTTGTGATTAATTGCTAGGATTAGTGAATATATGGATTAACTATGATTCTCCAGTAATACACATGTTTATGTGATTTGCATATCTAGTTGTTGATTAGTTAACTAGATGCTTAAATGAGATTATGTGCTTACTCGCTTAGTTGTTAATTGATGACTAAGTTGTTTATATGGATTAAGCCTTATTGTTAAATTAAAAGCATGAATATGTGTTAGTATTAGTTCTTTAAATAGTAGAACTCATGCTTACCTTAATTATCGTGAAAAGTTTAAATGTTGCAAATATTTAATGGAATTATTGATTTCATTCTTGATATATAGTCCTTGCATTCGAATCATAGAATTCACGTGTATTGTTGCTAAGTGGGCACATCTCATAGCATAGCATGATTTGCATATGAGAAATCCCAAAATGGGGATAAAAGGATGTGAAAAATCCGGATGTAGGTTGTGTGTGAGGATAGGGTGAACGTACCTAAGAACGTACCAAACTCCAACTTATATTCGACTAGCTATCGGAAAGTTAGTATGCTACATTCCCAGTATGGGGTGGCTCACAGTCTGATAACGAGGCGAGTGAGCATGTATGCATAGCCCGAGGGCTCATTGGTTGCATTACTCTAGCAACATGCATGGCACCACATCTCATTTCTAGTTATGGGATCCGTCTTGTATATCTATAATGTTTTCTACTAAGCTTTCGTGCTTAATAAATCTATAAAACCTCTTTTTCAGGTGATCTTGATAGGCGCAAAGCTCACAAATTGCCCGAGGCCTTAATCACATGTTTTTTGTTAAAGCTTCTCGTGAGAGATCATACTCTTTTGAACTTACATAACATAGTTCATTTGCTAGACTTGTAATAATTGTAATTTGAAATCGTGAATGTTAGATTCGAATTGTGTAACTTGATAGGTATGTAACATACTTTGGCACATATTAGCCTATTCTTATTTGATGGTTGTGGATAGAGTCCAACTCTTTGGAAATCATTGAAAAGCTTGTAATATTTTCGAAAGGTTGTTTTTGTCATTAATGTAATTAACTAAATTTCTGCTCAGTTCTCTTTAAAACTGCAAAATACAAACCTTTGTTCTTTTTCTCAATGGGGTTCCAACTTACTAGTTACTACCTTACAAACTCTTTTAAAAACTGTAATAATATTGGTTGACCCTATTTGACCCGTTTGGCCCTCGTAGGTCAATCCTTGACTTCTTGGCTTTTCTTTGGAATTCACGTAGGATTCTTTTGTAGCTTCCGCGCAGTTTGGTTGGTCCACGTAGGATCTCTTCTATTCCTTAACCTCTTTCTTTGACTCTTTGACCCATCCATGTGTCATGGATTTTCGGCTGCGACACTCAAGAATAACATAAGTGGCAAACATAACTGTAATAAAGATAGGAGTCTCAAGGCTTCATCTCAAATTCATTTATTATTGAAACCCTGTCAATGGAAACAACACTAATACTCCTAATTCTTTATCCAAAAGCACGAACTTAGTCGTATTCCACTTACATCCTAAAAAAAATCACCATCATTCTCGTATATGCTTAAACTGCCATTGATGAGAAAGCAGAATACCAAGTTGATATTAAATAATATAAAATCTAGAAACCAAATTGGCCCTCGTTCAACCCTTTGCATGCTTTTCCTTGATTTTCTTGTCAACCAAGAGGGAGATTAATTAATGTAAAACCATCAATAACAAAGATTGAATGCACCAATTTCAATTTTATTTCACAATTAGTAAAGGTAAAGCAAGAATCAACTCTACTAGTGTTATATGAGATTATGAATACTACAACATATAACATGAAGCTGAATTTTATTCCAAAGGTAGAATTCATCTTGGTTAGCTTTTAGAACAATTAGCTTTTAGAATAGAAAATTCTTTAGTTACAAATTGGTGCTTTCTAAATTGACTATCTTTTAGCTTTGAAAAGAATTGGATTTTAAAAAAAAAGCAGTGAAGACTGAAGAAGTTAATTAAAACAGTCCCATTTGTTGGCCCGAAAAGCTATCCCGAATGGGTTCTTAATGTTGATCAAATTGTTCTAATTAAATTTCCGCTGCAAATGAGTAAACAAACATGATAAATAGGTTTATAAATGTATTACCCTGTATTTTTGAAGTGTATAATAATATGTGAGGATTTATATACTTGCCTTGACCTTATTGGAAATTTCACTTTCGATCGATTGAGAATGTTTCAAGCGATCGAGGATTTTCTTTCTTTAATCGATCGAAGTATTTTCAAGCGCTTGAACATTTCTTTCTTCAAGCGATCGAACCTTGTTCAAGGATCAAAACACTACCAACTTGAATTTATGATATGGCCCCCACTTCAATCGATTGAATCAGTCTAAATCGATCAAACCTGGCTGAATCACCTTCAAGTGATCGAAGTCGCTTCGATCGATCGAGAATGTCATAATATCTCATCTTTAGTTCACGTTGTACTGCCACCTTATATACCTATTCTCTATATATACGTGACCATATTCCTGTGTGGGGGTTGTTGAACGTAGAGAGAGTTAGAGAGAGAGAGTGTGTGTGTGTGCTTGTGTTAATATATATACACACATCCACATACATATACATACACACACACACACAGACTATATATATACACTCAGTTTGAGAGAGAGAGAAAGAGAGAGAGAGAGAGAGAGAGAGAGAGAGAGAGGAACAAAGGAAGGAGAAGAAGAGAAGATCAGAAAGAAGAGAAAGAAAGGAGGCAGAGAGAGATAGAGAGAGAGAGAGAGAGAGGAGTCCATTGGAGGAAAGCTTAAAGCTCACGCTTGGCCAAACATGCCCTTAACATCGTTCGGTGAGTTCTAAACTCACTCGACAGCCTTAGTGTATTGTTTACAAGTTTTTGAATGTAAATAACGTAACCAAACACCCCCTAACCTCTGGAAAAGACGATGTATGATCGATTGAACTGAGTTCAATCGATCGAATCCACCTGGTTCTCAATCGATCGAAACCATTAGACTTCCAATCGGTCGAGAAGTCTTCAATCGATCGAACTTTATTTTCCACAATCGATTGAACTAAGTTCATTTGATCGAGACCACCAAACCATTAATCGATCGAAGGGACTTCAATCGATTGAACATCACAGAACATGGTTATTTTATTTTTATTATTTTTTTTGTTTTGCATATTACTTAGCTGTTTATATACCGATGCATGCTTCCTATATGGGTGAACTGGTGAATAAAGAGCTATTGGGATGCAATAATAAAAGTACATTGCAAGTAACATACTTGGGATCGAACGTTAATAATGGTTGATTCTAATTGAGTTTGATAATCCGTTTATTTCAATTAGATTAGTCAAGCCACTTGGAAATGTCATGTAGTCGTTGGGAGTGTAAACACTAAGTAGGTTTGAGAAGTTCTGGGATTCAGACAGAAACGAGCGTTGGTCAATCATATGTCCTTAAAAGCAATAGACTGAGCATATGTCCTTAAGACCGGTGGACCGGACCAATTAGCTCTAAAATAATTGGTAATACAATCATATGTCTTTAAAAGTGGTGGATTGAGCATATGTACTGAAGAGCGGTGGACTGGACCAATATGCTCTAAGATAACTAGTAATCCAATCATATGTCCTTAAAAGTGGTGGACCGGGATTACCGGTGTACGTGTTAGAGTCGTGGCTATAGAACTAATGTGTCTTTGCTCAAAGAATTAAATCCCTGACTTGCGGTGGACTGTGCATATGTTCTTAAAAGCGGGGGATGGACTGACGTAGTATCTATGTGTAACACCGACCCGTTTACCTGTAATTATCAGTATATGGATGTATTTCGGTATTTCTGTATCTGTATATGTTAGTTACGATTGTGTATGGATTAACTTTGATGATTAGTTCTTATGGATGTTAATACTTGAGCCTTTGAATCCTTGAAACAAAAAAAGGATTGCTGAACTAGGAGGCCAGAGTGTTCGGACCTTGGGAGCGCTCGAGCTAGCACTAGCGCTTGAGCTTTAAAAGGGGTGAAATGAAAGTTTTACCCCTTGGTCTCATAAAGTCTATAAATACCAACATTTCTCAGCATTTTGGGCGTAGAAGCTCTGCATTTACAAAGAGTGTCTGAGAGAGAGAGAGAGAGAGAGAGAGAGTATGAGAGTTCTTATGTATGTATTTCATACACAAACACACACTCATAAATGTTTCCATGGCTTCCTAAACACCTCACACACACTCTCCTTTGCATATAAACACTCTTATCTCACATGCAATGAAGTTTTGGAGTTGAAGACTTGACGATCAAAGAAGTTTAGAGGCGGATCAAGGCCTTGCTCATGCTTTGAAGTGGTCTTGGAAGCTTAATCAAGCATATACCTATATATTTTCTTCATCCTAGCACTTGATCATCATCTAATTCCTTGTGAGTATACTTACTCACTCAATATTATGATTCCCTATGTTTAATTCATAATCTAGACTCATGTATGTGACATGCATGAAGATCAAAGCTATTGTAACACCTACAATTTTACGAAATTCAATATATAAATTTTATACCTTGTAAGGTTGAGAATGGTGATGTCACCTCTAGTTTAGCCTGATTACGGGGTTATCGTTGATTAGATTATAGTTATTAACGTATGACGACATCAATTAATAGGTTGATACTACACCTTTAACATTTTTTTTAGTTTAGTTTATAGTCGAAGATTAAACCTAGACTTAGAACTGTATTAGAATTCAAGTTCGCATCTTAGTGACGACGTTATTATTAGCATAATAAAATTAATAATACGGAATGTGACTTCGATATTTAGATTCGTTCACTGTCGTCACTTAGACGACAATGATATTATTAGTACATTCTCAGTACTTAAGTTTAGTATTTATATTTGAATTTGCACGTCAACATCATAGTAATAACACTAGGAATAGTAAAGTGGTATCGACGCTTTAGTTCTAATTAGGAAACGAATATATACCTAGACAGACCCGTAATTAGACTCGAACACAGTCCCATACATTTATAGTGCAACACATAGTTCGAGGTCGTGCACATAATTCGACACAAATACTCCCAAATCGAGAAGTGGGCCCTACCCCTGCCACGTGGCAGCCATGCGACCACCACCTCACCACTTAGCAAGCAATACACCCGCACACTACACTTGGCACACATGAATTCACATGTGTGACACTTGTCAATACCCACATTTCTCCCATATATATATATCATATGCACACATATTCAGCACACACACACACGCACCATTCTCTGCATCACACATACACAATCACAGAATCTTGGTAGAGAGAAACCCAAAAGTTCTTTTGGTGAGGAAATTAATCATACCATGCATATATTGTATGCACCCTTACCCCCTCTGCCTCACTGTGACCATAGCACACACACACAACCCTCCATACACTCACATACCCACATTTTCCATCCCGACCCAGAAGAGAGAGAAAGAGGAGACCGGAGAGGAAAAAAAGAAAAAGAAATCAGAGGTCACCAGAGGAGAAACTGTAGCACCTGAATTTCTCCAGAAATTCCACGTAGGATATTAGAAATTAGTGATGTTGCCACCAAGGTTATCAGGAATTCACAATGATTTTCACATCAGTTTGTTGAAGGAGTATCATCAGGGCACGACGCCACATGTAATCGACTTCAAGGACATTAAGGCGAATAACAACGTGTCTTACACCGAGAGACCGATCAAGATTTTGGGTCAAGAAACCAAGAAGCTGAGGAATAAGGAGATCCCATTGGTGAAAGTTCAATGGAATCATCATGATGAAAGAGAAGCTTTGTGGGAAATGGAGTCAGAGATGCGAGAGAAATATATTTTTTGTTTTGTAAATAGATAAGCTCTGATTTTGAGGACGAAATCCTTTAATAGGTGGTGGAAGATGTAATACCTGTAATTTTCTGTCATTATAATATCAGATTTTTTGAATTTCTATATTGGACCGACTATATTATTATATTATTATTTTAATTACGTGACGGTATGGACGTGTTGTAGTATTACCATATAGACTATAGTCACCATACCGACTCGACCATAATAAGATTTAACTTAGTCCCGTACCCGGATCCGGACATTAGAAATAATACCCGGTTGTACGTAAATCGAGACTGACACGTATATTGAGGAACTTATACATGTAAACTGAGAAAGTGGCACACAACCCGAGGTGGGCCCTACATGGCAGCCCCATGTGCCACTCCTTACACTTGTCATCTCCTCCCATGACATTTGTCCACATATTGGACATGTGTCTTTGCATGAACTCTTGCAATTGACACCTAGCCATGCCAATCTCTTATATATCATGCACATACACACAATTGAGACACTTTTGTCTCTACAATCTGCATATAATTGAGAGGGAGAGAGATCTAGAGTTATAGCTCCATGGAAGAATAGAAGAAGAAGAAGTTCATCCTTGAAGTTTGAAGATTCAAGCTTCACTAAGCTTCAACCAATATCAAGCTTAAATTTCAAGCTTTAGTGAGTAAATTGTGAGTAATCTAACTCAATTTAGAACATATATAGTATTTATTAATGTTTAGTAGAATTTTGATGTTGTTGTGTTGAAGTTTTCATGACATGCAAGACAAATCCATAAATCTGAGAAACTGAAACTTTCAGCAGAACATAGTTTTGTGCAGCTCAAAAATCCGAATTAAGCTAGGTGTTTTTGTGGTAAAAGCTAACTCATATATCTACAAACAACTCTTCTATAGCTCAGTCTAGAAATCACTCCTTCATGGGTGAAATGCATATACAACGCAGTGTTATAAACCTGAGAAAACAGAAACTTCCAGCAGAATGTAGTTTAGTAAAATGAATGTTTTGAGGAGCTCAAAAATCAAAATTAAGCTAGGTTTTTTTGTGGTAAAGGATAACTCATTTATCAACAAATAACTCTTCTATAGCTCAGTCTAGAAATCAATCCTTCATGGGTGAAATGCATGTACAACGCAGTGTTATAAATCTGAGAAACTGAAACTTTCAGCAGAACATAGTTTAGTAAAATGAATGTTTTGTGCAGCTCAAAAATGAGAATTAAGCTAGGTTTTTTTGTGGAGAAATCTAACTTATTTATATACAAATAACACTTCTATATCTTAGTCTAAAAACCCCTCCTTCATAGGTGAAATTCACGTACAATGCAGCACTATAAATCTGGGACAGAACAGTCTGAGATATAAGAATTGTCTTGTAAAATAAATAGTTTGAGTAGCTCAAAAATATAATTGAAGCTAGATTTTTTTTTTACATGAAGATATTCCTATTATCTACAATGTTTTAGTTTTGATTTTGATCTACAAAGCAATTTATCATGCCCAAATAAATCATGCTAATTCAGTCAACACAGTGAAAATGTATCCTGACAGATTGTGTAGCTTTTTGTATGATGTTTTGTTATGCATGGTGTTGATTGTTGATGCTAGTTTTTAGGTACATGTGTTGTTATGAAAATCTTGTGCTATGGTAGTGCTATCGCGTAGATGAGTATGTTAAGGGTTTCATCTATATGTTTATTGGTATTAAATCCATGATTATAAATCCATGAGCTACGTGAATATAGTTTAATGATCGTTGAAAAGTTCATACCCAAGCTACGTGAATATGGTTTAATGAATGGCATGATTATTGCATTGGTAAGTGATTGGAAAAGTTTCCATCATAAGTATATTGAGAGGAAAACGGAATGTCAAACGTAAAGTGAAATACTGATGGTTATAAATGGATGATTTTAATGCACTAAACTACGAAACGTATGAACGTGAAAAATAACGATAAAACCTTCAATAATAGATTTAATGCGAATAAGGGACGTTTGGTTTCGTTTCTAGTCGTGTGACTACTGGTCAAAGTTGATTCGTGAACTTTTGTATCATGTTTGGATAATTCTTGCAAAGTTGGTCTCTCGATTATTCCATGAAGTCGATTGGTGAGTCATGTTTTGTTCCTTGATCTGAGGATCGGCATGACGTGTTCAGTCAAGTGCGGATGACCTGAGGATCGTCATGACGTGTTCGATCAAGAAGTTGATTAGTTTTTCGCACCCTTGGACTGAGGATCGGCATGACGTGTTCGGTTATATACGGGTGACCTGAGGATCGGCATGACGTGTTCGTCCAAGTGATTATTAATTTCTCGTACCCTTGGTCTGAGGATAGGCATGACGTGTTCGGTAACATGCGGGCGACCTGAGGATCGGCATGACGTGTTCGACCAAGAGATTGTTAATGTCCCGCACACTTATGCCATTTGGACGATAGTTTGAGTGCCAGTTGGGCGACAGTTAACTATTCATTGTTGAGTGTTCTTCTTTTTTGACCAGTAAATGTGTTTGGAGTTAAGTCTTCTTTCAGTCAATATCATTGGTTAGTTTAGTTCTGTGTTAAGTTTCAAAGGGAATGATTGGGTTTAAATAAGACATGGTTTTGAGAATAAGAAAAGACAAACAAGACATAGTATTGAGAATAAGAAATGATGAACGAGATATGGTTTCGAGAAATAAGAAGAGATGATGAATAACTTATCTTAAGCGGTGGTAACCTTAAGGGGACCCTCACTTAGCTTAACCGCTAACGGCTTTTCATGCCGCTGGACCTTCCACGTTCAGCCTTTGCAGGTCCAGATGGAGCCGACTGCTATCAAGATGACGACTTTACTACTGAAGACTATGCTGGTGAAGATTACTACGAGGAAGGCTACGGTTTCGCCAGCTGAAGACTTTGGAGCTTTTCTTTTGTTATAGTTCTGTTATTATTATGTTAGTGATGTAATAGTTTAGTTGGTCTTGTAATATATAACTTTTGGATATCTTTTTGGCCTGTAATATACTACTGATGTAAGACTTGGATGTTTTAAATTTCTGCTTCCGCTGAACTTAGTCACTTTCTCATATCACATTATTGTTATAAGCATGTTTGGACAATCAGGTGACACTTACAACTAGTCACGTGTCTACGAACCCATAAAGGAAATTTATTTTTCCCTATTCTGGTACTTCGGGGCGTGATAGGGATTTTTGGTATCAGAGCTTTAGGTTTAGACGCGCTCACTGGTTGTCCTACACCTTAAGTTATGAGCCTAAGATTTACCTCGTATTAGTACTGACATTAAGTTAGCTCCTCTTGCATGACTATGGAGTTGATCTTCGTTCACGATGATTTCTGAGGTCACTATAATCGCGACGGTCGTATCCAGCCTGCCGGTCCTGTACTATATCGACAGCGAATATGCCAGAGGGTGAGGTATATCTTGGAGGAGGACATGCAGAGAGCTGTGCTTACCGATGCATTGCAGTACTCGGATCGAGTTCAGCTCGAGTCGATCCATGCTTCAGAGACTACCATACTTATTCACCAGGAGCTTATCATCATGACTCAGGATAAGGCACTATATGACGATATACTCTTCCCGATTATCATGGCTGCACCAGCACCACCAATCTCACCCGAGCCCATACCAGAGCCAGATGCAGATTCAGATCCCATGGATACAGATAGCGACGACGACATAGCGAGTGGAGAGGATTCTGCAGGCAGTGACCACTCAATAGATGACCCATCTAATGGTGACGACACAGATGACGATGATGATCTGACATTTGAGGACGATCCGACAAGTAGCGACGATGAGCTGATCGAGGAGGCAGACCCTGTAGACGATCTTCAGAGAGCAAGGGATGATGTACACGACAATCCAATACCACTAGTTGACGGGGACAAGATGATACCGATGCCTGAACAAAACCACAAAGCAGATCCAGCTGACATTGAGGATGAGGAGGAGGAGGAGGACCCTGAGGAGGAGTTCTTAGAGGACCCATGATAGATAATAAGAGAGGCAAACTTTACCTTAGATATGGTAAGGGAGTATCATAGTAAGCAGTCATATCCTTTATACTCATTCCACTCCCTTTAAGTAAATCAATACCTTCTATTCTAATGGTCATTTCTTCTGGGAAAAGGGATCTATATATTTTGTAAAGTGGCTCCGATTACCATCAATAATTATTGTGATACACTCCTTGATAAGTAATTCATTTCCTTGAATTTTTAGAAATTCCCCAGTCAACAATTCTTGAGTATGTACCTTGATCATCCGATTCTTGACAAATTCTTTTGAGAACAAGTTCGATCACTAGTATTGCAAAGTCATTCTTTTTGACTAATTATTCCTTGAACAAATTCTTACAAGTTCATTTCATTTGAAATAATTCTAAATGAGTTCTCTGTCCTTGTTCTTGCCATGAACTCAAAAACGTTGTACTCTCTGTACATCTTGACCTCTTATTGTCTCTCTCAGTTTCTACCTTATTCTTTATCAGTGGAGTTTCACTTGGACTATTTCACTTATGAAATACCTAATTCTTATTTCATTCGTTGAAGGCCTTATGACATCAGTTACTTTCATTTCCTACAAATCTTGAGATACTACGATTACTTTCATAGTAAACAGTCATTCAATCATTGTTAGATTTACAACTTATTCTTGAATGGATCACATCATTCTACTATTGTACTTCTATCTGTGAGAATTCATATGCCTTTTCAAATTCAACTTCATTTTGGATCAATCTATTCAATTGTTTCAATCATCATATTCTAGTTACTGGGATTATGATGATAACTATAATGTGAGATGTAACAGGCTATGATTGCTTCGCATAAGGTATGATAGAATCCTTATAGACACGAACTCATACATAGGAATAGAAGAATCTTCTCGATCTCTGCAATGGATGAATCATCTCAAACAACTGAGGACCAGTCCAGAAGGCTAAGCAACATAATACCAAAGGAGATCGATCCCACCGGTGTATTTGGAAGACTGATACAAGGCTTATAGAAGACCGCTAACGGCACTAGCGCAAGTGACTATGGAAACGAGTTGTTTAGACACCTCCATTTTGCCCATTCAGAATCGTTTAGAGACCACTCAAGCCACAACCTGCTACACTACCAAGGTCAACCCTACTACAAGGACAACTCAAAAATTATAAACAATGATCATGGCGTTTATTTCAACTGTGGAAACCCTCGATGTCTAGCCAAGGAATGTCAAGCTCCCAAGACCTGTAACCAACCAAACATTATCTGCTACAGCTGTCGCAAGAGAGGACATTTGAGCAAGGACTGCAAAGCACTCGAGATGGACGCTATGGAGCACATGCAGCTCAGACAAGCCCAACTCAATACACCATCCCCAATATAGCTGGATTAGGCAAAGAGGCACAACGAAGACTGAAAAAACACATGAGGAACCAGAGAAAGTCCGACACAATAATAGCATCGGTCCAACTTAAAATATGCCAATTTTATTTCAATTGTAGAAATTACAGACATCACTTCGACGAATGCCCAATACTGAAACAAATTGGAGGACATGGATCGCGATGTTACAAATGTGGTGGATTGGACCACATCTACAAGGATTGTGAGGCAATGAAGAACATCAATCAAGATCTGTTGATGAACTTGGAAGAAGAAGGGAAGTTAATACAACATATGCAATCAATTATGCAAAATTTTGACTTATTAATGAATCTAGTTTTGTGTATCTAGTATTATTGTAATGATTAGTGTCCCGATATATATATTGTAGTAGAGGTAAAACAATTCGACAGTTAGTAACTATAAATATACAACGAGCATCGCATCCCACCTTTAAACTGATGGTCAAACCAGATGTGCTAACCTAACGATAGAAGACGTCTTACAAGCTCACATCATCAACACATCATCAACAACATTGGAGGCACATGGGAAAGTTTACACCATCAGTTATGAAAGCTTGTGGCGCATTAGGAACAAAAATATGAGAGAACCCACTCATCGTTGATCAAAATGTTTGCCAACTACAACAAAGTCAAGCATAGGCATGACGAAAGTCGAGTTTCTATATGGAAGGCCATGTCAATCGTCATCACGTCAGACAGATCAAAAATGAAGGAAGAACCTACAGATTGAAGTCGAAGATAAAGTACCATTAAAATATCGACTGCTCAAGGCAACGTGCTATTGGACAAAAAGAAAGGAAGCTATCACTACGACACATTAGAGTATTTATGATCGAATCGCCCACCAACTCATGTACGTTATCACCAATGGTGTAGTAGATCACAACGCTTTTTGAGTGGATACGCTAATCCACAACGTTCTTCATACTAACATGATGAGGGATACATTCATGGCCCCTACAAGTTATAAAAGACAATCGTGAGACTAACTAGACTTCTCAACCATCGCATCAAAAAGCTGAGAGGTAAGAATCTTGCCGATCAAAGACGCAGAAGAAATGATGAAAGAAAAGTTAATCAGACTACCGTTGAGATAAATCCAAAGCAATGTGATATCTGTAACGGCTACGGAATATCTGGACATCACTCCAAAGAATGCAAAGCACCGAAACAGCTCACAAGTTGATAGGCGCAGTGCTTCAATTATGGAAAGACTGGATGTGTGCACAAAGATTGTCCAGAACGAGGAATTCAGAACATGGTTCTACCACAAAGATGGTCTAATTAGCTAGCTAGTGGGAACCTCACAACCTTAAAATCTGAGATATGATTAGTACCTTGTACTTTCTAAGACCTAGCAAACTCTAGATTTCGAGGACGAAATCCTCTGATAAGGTGGGTAGAGATGTAGCACCTGAATTTCTCCAGAAATTCCACGTAGGATATTAGAAATTAGTGATGTTGCAACCAAGGTTATCAGGAATTCACAATGTTTTTCACATCAGTTTGTTGAAGGAGTATCATCAGGGCGCGACACCACATGTAATCGACTTCAAGGACATTGAGGCGAATAACAATGTGTCTTACACCGAGAGACCGATCAAGATTTTGGGTCAAGAAACCAAGAAGCTGAGGAATAAGGAGATCCCATTGGTGAAAGTTCAATGGAATCATCATGATGAAAGA
The DNA here is from genome assembly GCA_033977485.1 of Hydrangea macrophylla. Classification (NCBI taxonomy): domain Eukaryota; kingdom Viridiplantae; phylum Streptophyta; class Magnoliopsida; order Cornales; family Hydrangeaceae; genus Hydrangea; species Hydrangea macrophylla. Next base: position 129,186 of record CM066990.1, on the reverse strand, counting down.
GAAGCTTTGTGGGAAATGGAGTCAGAGATGCGAGAGAAATATCTTTTATGTTTTGTAAATAGATAAGCTCTGATTTTGAGAACGAAATCCTTTAATAGGTGGTGGAAGATGTAACACCTGTAATTTTCTGTCAGTATAATATCAGCTTTTTCAAATTTCTATATTGGACCGACTATATTATTATATTATTATTTTAATTACGTGACGGTATGGACGTGTTGTAGTATTACCATATAGACTGTAGTCACCATACCGACTCGACCATAATAAGATTTAACTTAGTCCCGTACCCGGATCCGGACATTAGAAATAATACACGATTGTACGTAAATCGAGACCGACACATATATTGAGGAACTTATACACATAAACTGAGAAACTGAGAGGGAGAGAGAGCTAGAGTTATAGCTCCATGGAAGAATAGAAGAAGAAGAAGTTCATCCTTGAAGTTTGAAGATTCAAGCTTCACTAAGCTTCAACCAATATCAAGCTTAAATTTCAAGCTTTAGTGAGTAAATTGTGAGTAATCTAACTCAATTTAGAACATATATAATATGTACGTATTAATGTTTAGTAGAAGTTTGATGTTGTTGTGTTGAAGTTTTCATGACATGCATAACAAATCCATAAATCTGAGAAACTGAAACTTTCAGCAGAACATAGTTTAGTAAAATGAATGTTTTGTGCAGCTCAAAAATCCGAATTAAGCTAGGTTGTTTTGTGGTAAAGGATAACTCATATACATACAAATAACTCTTCTATAGCTCAGTCTAGAAATCACTCCTTCATGGGTGAAATGCATGTACAACGCAGTGTTATAAACCTAGGAAAACAGAAACTTCCAGCAGAATGTAGTTTAGTAAAATAAATGTTTTGAGGAGCTCAAAAATCGAAATTAAGCTAGGTTTTTTTTTGGTAAAAGATAACTCATTTATATACAAATAACCCTTCTATAGCTCAGTCTAGAAATCAATCCTTCATGGGTGAAATGCATGTACAATGCAGTGTTATAAATCTGAGAAACTGAAACTTTCAGCAGAACATAGTTTAGTAAAATGAATGTTTTGTGCAGCTCAAAAATACGAATTAAGCTAGGTTTTTTTGCGGAGAAAGATAACTCATTTATCTAAAAATAACCCTTCTATATCTCAGTCTAAAACCCCCTTCTTCATAGGTGAAATTCACGTACAATACAGTACTATAAATCTGGGACTGAACAGTCCGAGATATAAGAAATGTCTTGTAAAATAAATAGTTTGAGTAGCTTAAAAATATAATTGAAGCTAGATTTTTTTTGTACATGAAGATATTCCTATTATCTACAATGTTTTAGTTTTGAGTTTGATCTACAAAGCAATTTATCATGCCCAAATAAATTATGCTAATTCAGTCAACACAGTGAAAATGTATCCTGACAGATTGTGTAGCTTTTTGTATGATGTTTTGTTATGCATGGTGCTGATTGTTGATGCTTGTTTTTTGGTACATGTGTTGTTATGAAAATCTTGTGCTATGGTAGTGCTATCGTGTAGATGAGTATGTTAAGGGTTTCATCTATATGTTTATTGGTATTAAATCCATGAGCTACGTGAATATAGTTTAATGATCGTTGAAAAGTTTGTACCCAAACTATAAGTATGTTGAATGGCATGATTATTGCATTGGTAAGTGATTGGAAAAGTTTCCATCGTAAGTATATTGAGACGAAAACGGAATGTCAAACGTAAACCGAAATACTGATGGTTATAAATGGATGATATTAATGAACTAAACTACGAAACGTACGAACGTGAAAAATAACGATAAAACCTTCAATAATAAATTTAATGCGAATAAGGGATGTTGGGGTTCGTTTCTAGTCGTGTGACTACTGGTCAAAGTTGATTCGTGAACTTTTGTGTCGTGTTTGGATAATTCTTGCAAAGTTGGTCTCTCGATTATTCCATGGAGTCGATTGATGAGTCATGTTCTGTTCCTTGATCTAAGGATCGGCATGACGTGTTCGGTCAAGTACGGATGACCTGAGGATCGTCATGACGTGTTCGATCAAGTAGTGGATTAGTTTTTCGCACCCTTGGACTAAGGATCGGCATGACGTGTTCGGTTATGTACGGGTGACCTGAGGATCGGCATGACGTGTTCGTCCAAGTGATTATTAATTTCCCGTACCCTTGGTCTGAGGATCGGCATGACGTGATCGGTAATGTGCGGGCGACCTGAGGATCGGCATGACGTGTTCGACCAAGAGATTGTTAATGTCCTGCACACTTATGCCATTTAGGCGACAGTTTGAGTGCCAGTTGGGCGACAGTTAACTATTCATTGTTGAGTGTTGTTCTTTCTTGACAAGTAAATGTGTTTGGAGTCAAGTCTTCTTTCAGTCAATATCATTGGTCAGTTCAGTTCTGGGTTAAGTTTCAAAGGGAATGATTGGGTTTAAATAAGACATGGTTTTGAGAATAATAAAAGACGAACAAGACATAGTATTGAGAATAAGAAATGATGATCGAGATTTGATTTCGAGAAATAAGAAGAGATGATGAGTAACTTACCTTATGTGGTGGTAACCTTAAGGGGACCCTCACATAGCTTAACCGCTAACGGCTTTTCATGCCACTGGACTTCCACGTTCAGCCTTTGCAGGTCCAGACGGAGCTGACTGCTATCAAGATGCTGACTTTACTACTGAAGACTATGCTGGTGAAGATTACTACGAGGAAGGCTACGGTTTCGCCAACTGAAGACTTTGGAGCTTTTCTTTTGTTATAGTTCTATTATTATTATGTTAGTGATGTAATAGTTTAGTTTGTCTTGTAATATATAACTTTTGGATATCTTTTTTGCCTGTAATATACTACTGATGTAAGACTTGGATGTTTTAAATTTCTGCTTCCCCTGAACTTAGTCACTTTCCCATATCACATTATTGTTATAAGCCTGTTTGGACAATCAGGTGACACTCACAACTAGTCACGTGCCTACGAACTCATAAATGAAATTTATTTTTCCCTATTTTTGGTACTTCGGGGCATGACAGAAACCCAGACCCTCCTTCATCTTCTGCCCCATTTCATGTCATGTAGAAACCCCCAGACGCACATGCATGTAGCTCAGCTGTGTCTTGAGCTCTCTGCAACTTCCAGCCACCCTTAAAGCACTACCTTTGGAGCTTGGTTTTAAAACTACAACCAAAGCCCATAAGATTTACACCAAACTGATCCTCATGATCCCATTAGGACCCCCTTGAAGCAACTTTTCATATAGAGCACGTTTAGGGATTATTTCGTTAAAAATCGAAAAGAATAATCGACTAGTAGGACCACCAAACGAATGAACCCATTATCCAACTTCTAGTATGCGATAGAGGGGCCAATTCCGGTTAATCTGGCGTTGGATTCATGGATTTCCAAGGAGAGATGAGAGAGAACTAGGCGTTTGAAGCTTTTCCGGCGACCCTGTTTCGCCGGAGAAGATGATGGGTATTAGGGTTATAAAATCCGGGTTTGGGTCGGGTCATGGGTGGGTTGTGTTATATCTAGAGATGGGTAAGGATCTGGGCTTGGATCGGGTTTTAAAAACCCGTGGGTCCTTTTTAGTTGAACGCCGTCATTTTGACTCCGGGTTGGGGACCGGGTTTTCGGGCGGGTTCTGTTGTGTCTATAGATGGGTTAGGTTCGGGTACGGGTTTGGTCTAAGTTCGAGTCATGGGTAGGGTTGATTTGTGAGTTAGTCTGGGTAGAGGTTCGGGTTTAGGTTCAACCCGAATGGGTTTTAGGGTGGGTTCCTTTGTGTGTATTAGTGGGTAATCCACTTAGGATAGGTTCGTGTCGGGTTTGACCCAATGGGTCACCCGTGTGGGTTTTGCCGAGAGAGTAAAAGGGTTACCCGTTTAGTCTCGGTTCGGTTCGGGTCAACCCATCGGGTTATCCTATTATTATTATTATTACTATTAATAATAGATTTAAATAGTTTTAATTATTATAAAATGCTTTATAAATGTAATATTAATGTTTTAAATTATAGAATACTATTATATAGTATTCCCTATATTCTGGAAAATAAGTGTATTATAATATTAATATAACTATCATTTTCCTATTATTATATGAGTATAATATATGATTCAAGGGTATTTAAATAGATATTAAATACCTATGTGCATTTATAGATTCCAAAATTTTGGGGATCGTCCCTAATGCTATTTTATGATATCTCAAGATTTTATAAAGCTATAATACTATATACTAGTAATTTTAATAATTAATAAAGAGCTATTTTATGTGTATATTAATTACTCCCTCCGTCCCTTTTTTTGAGTCCTATATTCCATTTTGGGATGTCCCAAAATTAGTGTCCACTTTCCTAAATTGGTATACAATTTTTGCTTACTTTCCAAAACTACCCTTCCTTGAAATCTACACCAAGACTAAACTAAAAAAGTCATTGTAATGATTAGGGGCAATTGTGGAAAGTAGGTGTAGATTCTTTTTGTCCCCTTAATAAGTTGAGTTCCCAAAGGTGGACTCAAAAAAAGGAACGGAGGGAGTATTAAAAATACCAAACGAGCTCTGAAAATTATGAGATAAATACTGGTAGTGTATTTTAATATTTAGTATTTAATAAAAATGTTTCAAAGTACTGATTTCTCAGTATAGGCATATTTATGAATTTAAAACTCTTTTTGGGTATTTTTCTAATATACATCATCTTCAATAATTCATAATAAATAACCTGGGACTCCGAAAAATTCGCGGTCAGTTCCTAGAGTCTTAGAATAATGCCTAGATCGTTCTCCTTAAGTTTTGCGACCTTTCGACTCGGTCAAAAATACAGCTTGTCTTTAGGGCCCACATTAGTATAGCAAGCCCTGCATTTTACCCCGTAAAACGTGACAGACTTCGATTTGAGTCTAGTTAATGGTGTTGGACTTTGAATGACACGTAGATCACTACCTTGAGGTTTATATTCTCATTTGGTAAAATTACTATTTTGCCCCTATAGTTGCACTCATTCTTTATAATTGTTTCTTCCGTTTATGTTGTAGAACTTGACGATTATCTACTTTTCGAGGACCGGTGACTCGAGGTGAGTTTTCTAACCTCACTCTAATCCTATTAAGATTAATAGAAGATACTCATAAGCTGTTGAAATGATGTGTTGTATAGTAATGCGTTGTGTATGATGCTATATCTTACCCAGAATCTGTATCGCTATGATTACTTGTGATATGATAGTGTTAGTGCTTACGTGAGCATGTCAAGGGTTTTATCTATATGTCTATTGGTATCAAATCCTTGTTATAAGATCCATGATCTTATGATTATGTTTCCGCTGTTAAGATGATAAATGCACACTTTGTGATGAATGCTAATCAGAATAGTTAACGCATGGCATGGTAATGAAGTAAATGAAAGGAGTAGAGATGTATACGAGTGATTGATAATGGATACTTTCATTTCATGACACGAGTTAATATGCATTGTATGAAGAGCGAGATGTGATTGAATGAGAAATGTGATCGAGAATGAAAAGTGAATTTGAGTTGAGTGCTAGTTGGGCGACAGTTAATGTGCCAGTTGGGCGACAGTTTGGGTGCCAGTTGGGCGACAGTTAATGTGCCAGTTGGGCGATAGTTTGAATGCTAGTTGGGCGATAATTAATGTGCCAGTTGGGCGATAGTTTGAATGCCAGTTGGGCGACAGTTAATGTTCTAATTGGGCGATAGTTTGAATGCCAGTTGGGTGACAGTTAATGTGCCAGTTGGGTGATATTTTGAATGTCGTTGGGCGACAGTTAATGTGCCAGTTGGGCGATAGTTTGAGTGCCAATTGGGCGACAATTAACGTGCCAATTGGGCAACAGTCACCGTGCCAGTAGGGCGATGGTAACAGGGCGATAGTCAGAGTGCCAGTCAGACGATGGATAGGTGAGGAAAAGATAGTGACGAGAATGTGTTGATGAGTGATACATTTGGTTCTGATAAAGATTACGAGTTCATTGTTCAGGTTGGGGATTCAGCATCCAGACACGAAGGTAATTGCAAGGGTTATGCATTGACACGCACGCGTATGTTAACGAAAAGAGAATGTATTCTATGATGAACTGCGATTATATGCTTACTTGTTTATATGTTTTTGTTGAAACCTTTGCTATGCCCATGAAAGGATGCGTCTTTTGATAAGAAATTAACTGTATCCTAAGATACAGAACAATATCGTGAGTTGAGAGATATTTGTAGTTATTGATTATTGTGTAGTTCGACTCTCAGCTTTTTTCTAAAGCTGACAACATGTTACGCCCTGGGCATTCCCATGTCCAGTGTGATGCAAGTTTTGCTAATATGGAGGTGAGCTCAGGATACAGTGCTAAGGAGCTAAGGAGGATAGAGTTGGGCTGGAAATCGAAGATAATTATCTCAGTTATTTCTTATGTTTAAGTTTATGTAACAAGTTTAGTATTGGCCTTGTGTAATAAGCTGGATGTTATTATAGCTTGTGTTTTGGTTTTCGCTGCCGTATTTGTATTCTGTTAAGTTTAAGTTATGTTTATACTTAAGCATTCCCCTTACAAATGTCGTGCAGAGTTAGAAGGACAGAACAGTTAATCAACCAGTCACGTGTCTACGGACCCATAAAGGAAAATTTTAATTTTTCCCTATTTCTGGCTTACTCCGGGGCGTGATAGCTATACATGAGTTGCTAAAACTGTCACTGTTTTGAAACTGCTAAACCCAAGCACTCGGACCAAGTGCGAGCGCTCGAGCCTACTGAACGGGCCAGGTGAGATCACTCGAGAGGTGTGAGTGCTCAAGTTTAACAGTATGTAGAAGATTAGTTTGGTGTGTATATATTTAAGATGACTTATGTTCTGAATGGCGGCACTATGACTTATGATTGTTGTACCTTGAGTTATACTTGATATATACTTGTATATGTTTATTAGAAGTTGTACCTTATGTTATTTAAGTAGTACTCTAGTAATGTACCACTTTTTGGAGAAAAGAGGAAGATGTATTGTTAACACGATGATGCCATTAATCGGTAGAGCTTATATGTGCGACCATATGAGAACTACGCGATCAGTAATGTGATGTACTTAAGTGCATGACTTCGAGAATAATGTGCATTAATGACTTATACCATACGCATTATTTATTAATAATACGGATGATGCAATCAAGTTGATAACAAGATATTAGTATTCTTCGGCCTATTCCTTATGTTTCATTCGTTTGCTTGGTCAGTTGGAGAAAGAGTAAAGAGTTTGGGTTCAGTTGTTGAGATGGTTAATAGCTGATGGGATGACGTCAAGGAAGTGGCCAATTTAGGCAAGTAGATGAATTAATCAAGGCCGAATGGAATAAGATTGGGACTACCAAGTAATGAGGCCATAAGCAAATGTTAATTTACCGTTGGGCATGATGACAAGAGAATAGATGTCAATTAGCCATTTGGGCTCGATGACAAGATGGTAACCCCTGACCGAAAAGCAACGATATTCCGGGTCAACGGCATTCATGCCAGATGTATGCAAAGAGTCGTGTTCATGAAGGATTGGGTAGATAGTCCAAAGATTGGATCGGTGATTCAAAGAGTCAAGTTGTAAAGATTGAACCTATGGTTTAAAGTAAAGTGTTGAGTTTATGAAAGACTGGACCAATAGTCCAAAGTGATCAGTCAATTGATGTCAATTATGTTTCAAAGAACTGAGTAACATCATTGAACATTTCCCAATATATGCATTTCCTTGAGAGTAGAATAACCAAGATTTAAAGTCATGTTTTCATTAACCAAGAGAAAATGTAACACTTATTTTCTTAACGGATTAACAAGTGTTTTCTGAGTCTGTTCAGTGTAGTAGGTTTACTCACTCAACTTGCAGTAAAGCCAATAACTTTCGTGTGCTGGACAATCAAACGTCCAGATCTTGCAGAGGCTGATTACCCGGACGAGGAATATGCTAAGGAAGGATACGAGTTTGTGAGCTAGCTGAAGGACGTGAAGAATTTTGTTTATTTATCTTTTTTTAGTAGCTGAGGCACTAGGTGCCAATCTTATTATTATATGTTGTAGGGCTTTACGCCAAGGATTATATTATCTTTCCTTTTCATTTATGTGGGTTATCATAATGGATTTAAGACTCTGATGTTGTTTAATATTATGTAAGCCTAGAACCACGGTACCATGCTTATTATTACTGCTTCAGTATTGTGTATTGCTTTTACCTTGATTCTTTCTTGTATGGACAAGCACATAATCCTCAAACCAGTCACGTATCCACGCATCCAAACGTGGAAATTTAAAATTTTTCCTACTTTGTTATGCTGGGGCGTGATAGGGATTTTTGGTATCAAAGCCCTAGGTTTAGTCATGCTCGTTGATTGGCCTACACATTTTTGAGCCTTAATATACCTTGCGCTAGTACTGACTTAAGATAGTTTCATTTCAGGTTAGCATGGAGCCAATTTTTATTGAGGATGCGTTTGGAGGATACTTATTGTTTTCGACCACCTTCATTTCGCTAATCTGGAGCTACACCTCCAGAGGGTTAGATCACGTGCACAGTGTCTCGTTGAGGATGACTTTTGGAGAGCTATACATATTGATGGTGTCCAGGATGTGCCGAGGTTCTACACTGAGTACTTACTCTCTTAGGAGTCGATCAGGAGATGGAGGCCATATTACAAGACATTCTACGCTATCAGGAGATTCTGGCCCGAGTCACACACATGGCACCAGTTCAAGCTGCTTAGCCGCCACCACTAGTACAGCCAGTACCTCCAGCACCAGTCATACCTGAGCTAGACCAAGATGATGATGACGACGTTGATGTTAGGTTTGTGCCCTCAAACCATTACTTTATGTATGAGACATTGACATTTTAATATATGGATATCAGCTTTACATTTCATTGTATATGTTTCTTTCATGAGATGATTGTTTAATCCTTAAGTATCATAGTAGGTAATTCGTGTGTGTATGAGATACATACAAGTGAGATATGAATTACTATTCTTTGATACTTAGAACTTGTCAGAGTGGATGATGAGACTGGATATCTCATCAGGTTTTCACTGTAGCATGATTAACTACCATTGGATGGAGTGATTAATCTCAATCACTAGAGTGTAACTCTTAGTTAATATGCTAGTGCTTATAGTGCATTGACAGACCTAAGCTTTCCTATTGACACTCAAGACTGTCAAACAGTGGATAGGAACTCATAACTTGTATAATGTATGTGTTCTTAATCTTGAGATGATATGAACACAGACTGTGGATATGGCTGCTTTGATTTACCAATCAGTGAGGTCTGTAGAAGATCAACACCTGGGTATCTTGGGTATGTCATGTTCATAGGGTTGTGAACATTTATTGTCAAGATAGAATCTACCCTCTGATTCAGAGTAAGCATTCCCTTGAGAATATCACCAAGTTGATTACTGAGAACTGCAGTCTTGTTGATAAGTAGTTATCAACATGTTTGGTAATCATGAAGGGTGAATGAGACTCAAGGAATACAAGAAGTAATCATGATTCAGGTTGACAGTAATAGTTATCCGACTACCTGAATCTAATTATGAATGCTAGAGGTAGAGGGACATTAGTACACCATACAAGTCTAGTTATCATTTCGCATTTGTTCTTTTGCGTTGGAGTTCAATTATCATTTGATAGTGGAGTAAATGATACCTGACTGGATGGTTAGTTTGCTGATCAAAGAGTTTGGTCATAGGAATTGCCAGCTGGTCTGAGTCAACAATAAAGAGCCTAGGAGGTCCCACTCTTAGCTCCGCTAGGATGCTTGGAAAGGCACTTGAGGATCATGTCAAGACAGGCTCGATCGATCGAAGAAGTCTCGTGACATGACTAAAAAGTTGTGCGCTCTTGTGCAACACCCAAGTGTAGGTGATCGTGCAAGTAATATAGTATTGGAAGTCCAGGTCGATCCCACAGGGAAGGAATAGGAAGAATATCTACTAAGCTACAACCTAAAGAAAAAGAAAAGGTCATAAAGGAGTGGAATTCTAACGAATCCTAAATAATTAAATTAAACTAAATAACAAACTAAAGAATAAAGAAACATAACTAATTAAATGAGTAAATTAAAGGTGATGGAAACACGTGAATCCACATTGATCCTAACCATCTACCATACATACTCATTAATGTTGTATGGAGTTCATCCCTCTTCAGTATTCCATATTTTTTCTAAAGATAAAGAATCGATGGCCCTTTCATGACCGAGACTATATCATCACAAGTGATTTAAAATACTTAGAAGACAGTTTCAAATAATGGTTATTACTTGCACTCTAAATGGTGTTAGCATTCAAAGTGGTTTTCAAAAGTCATTGAAGAAAATAGCCTTATGGCTTTAAGTTCTAAAAACTGTTGTGACAAACTGAGCTTATAGGGACAATTTGATGACAGATTTCTAAAACAGAAAGTCGTGGAATACTTAAAAGAATCAACTCAGGAATTAACATGTTCGATCGATCGAAGTGCTCTCGATCGATAGGACTGCATCATCCTTCAATCGATTGAAATGCCTTCGATCGCTTAACTATGCCTCTGGTTCGATCGATCGAAATACCTTCGATCGATCGAGCCCAGATTTTCTAAAGATTACATGGCAGAGGTTGGAAATCAATGTTTCATCACATATTTCCAGCGTCTAAACTACATAAACATAAATAAACAAGTGCAGGAATAGTAAAACCAAACAATCATAACAACTATAACAATAAACAATCAAATACGATAAAGGAACAGAAAAACCTGGAAATAATCTGATTAAAACTTGTAATATACTTGAAAGAAACTTGAATCTTGAATAATCTTCAATAAAACAATAGAAAAGATGAAGAAAAACAAGAATCTAACCTAATCTACTCCTAATCTAACCCTAAAGCTACCCTAAAACTGCTTCTTTTTTTTTGCGTTCTAGAGCGTCCTCTCTTCGTCTGATGTCAAAACGACTTATTTATAGGGTTCCTGCAGAGTTTACACAACTTTTGTGAGAAAATAAATCTCAATCAATCGAGCTTAGTTCGGTCGATCGAAGGTTCGATCGATTGAACTCTCCTCATGCCCTTGAACTTCTCTGATTTTGACAGCTCTGTGCACCGATGGGAGAATGGCCATAACTTTTCATTCGGACCTTGGATTAACCTCCCGTTTACCGCCACGCGACCATAACTCAAAGATCTACATTTCATATATCTGGAGAAAACTTCCAAATCTGAAGTCTTCATTGTCAAAAATGGCATTTTCTCAGCTACTTGCATTGTTCTCTTCACCAGAATCACTTTTCTTTAGCATCACTTCATTGATTTACATTCTAATACCTATAAAACAATTCATAAAGATAGGTTTTAGTATTAACACAATAAAAAGAACATTGTTATTAGAATGCACCTAAATGTAGGGATTTCGGGGATAAAAGTATGCATAAAGGACCATGTAATACGCTATGAATATGCACTTTTCACCTCGAATCATCTCAATCGATTGAGGTCTAGGCATGTTCGATCGATCGAATGTGTCTTAATCGATCGAAGCTTCGATCAATCAAAATCGCTTTGATCAATCAAAATTAATTCGATCGCTTAAACGTTAGGTCGGTTCTGGGAATCTATAAATAGGGCAGTTGCGTCCAGAAAAAAGAGTTCATCGTTTTATCATACCAGAAGCTGTAGAAACTGTTTTAGAGCTCCCAAACCTTCTCCTTCCTCTTTATAAGGGTTCCCACCAACCCCAGTATTTTCGATAGGCATCCACAGGAGTCATAAGGGTAAAGGCAACCTAGTGAAGGCTACTGCACCATCAAGGAAGAAGACAATCAGAACTGGGTTCAAGACCTGAGGTATAAATTCTTGTTCCCTTCTTATACGCATCTATGGAATTAACGAGCAGTAGATTCTGGGCTTCCAATAAAATTTTTGAAACTAAACCTTTCCGCTACGCGTTTAGATTGTTTTTAAACCTATATTTCCTTTAATTGGTATCGTAGCAATGCTTGTTTGGATCTATAGATGCGTTTTGGAACACTAGTTTTGATATGCCTGTTGATTTTAGAACTATTTTCAAAACTGCATCGTCACAGATCTGTTTCTGCAGTGTTATCGCAACAGAATACAAATCTGTGAGTGCATTGGATGCATGGTGGGCTCGATCGATCGAAGTAGTTTTGATCGATTGAACCTATTCTATTCTCAAGTGATCGAACTTTGTTTCGATCGATCGAACTTTGTTTCGATCGATCGAACTTTGTTTTGTTCGATCGATCGAGAACGATTCTATGTCCAGGTGTTCTGTTCACAGTTTTGAAGTTTTTATTTAAAATTATATACTTTAATTTTAAATTATTCTAGAAATTTTAAATTATTCTGTGAAATTGAATGTTCATGCGATTGCATAATATTCAATCGATCGAAGGTTCGAGCGATCGAACAGTCTTCGATCAATCGAACAGATGTTAGATGCTGTTTTAATGTTCTAAATTAGTGCGTTAAGAGTTTATGTACTGTGTAAATCAATTAAGGGTTCCAATGAATTATATATATGTTATATATGTGGATATGTGTACAACTAACCTTCTTGTAGCAAGATTGCTATCTCCCATGGAACTGATCATCAACAAATATTTTATTTTGTATTTAAATGTTTGTTTGTGTTTGGTGATTGTTGGATTTAATTATTGGTTTGGTTTTAAGGCATGTGTAAAGGGCGTTGCGACTTCAATCCTACGAAAAGGACAGTCGCACCGGTTTCCCTAGCCTTATTTATTTTTCTTGTTGTTGATTTCTATTTCTAGATAAATTTTAAGCTTTGAAAGAAGCATATGACCAATGTAATAGAATTAGAAAACCCATGAAGATGGAGGAGCAAGACGTTGTCCATGAAGATAGAGCTGGAGCCAATCAAACTAAGAAGGAGGTTCTATGGATATAGAGCCATGGGAGATAGAGGCACATGAATGCCTTTGTTTCAATTTTAGTTTTTTGTTTTATGTGCTTGGCTGTGATTGGTATTTAATTATATTGTTATTATTTGCATGCGCGTAAATTAATTTTTCTAAAATAAATTTTAAAAACTGTTTCAACACATTAGTAAACATTAGATGTTTATGGGTAATGTGTGGAAATTTTTTTTTTTAAAAGCAAAATCCTTTAATACCAAATCTAGTGGGAGAGGGTCTTATTTATAACACCCGCGATCTTCTATTAACGGTTCATTGTAAGATGAGTAGTGCATTCTATGTCACCTCGCCAGGGTGATCATTCCATACGAAGGGTACACTACTAATTGGTTACTAGACGTGAACTTCCTTTGGATAGGATCGATCAGACGTGTTAGAGGGTGACCACCATACGAAGGCGTTACTTGAGACGGTTGTGATTGGATCCTAGTTAATGGTATACACTAGCTAAGCTATGGATAAGGGATCCCACATGGGGCATTATTCAGAAACATAGACATCAAATAGGTTTGGGAGTCATAACTTATTTTGCAAGAGTTACATAGCAGACAAGTCATGATTAATCGAAAAAATCGAACATTGACCACCACACGGAGGCTTTACTCTTTCGTATTAATATTCCGGCGACTTTGTTTTAAAATAAGAGTTTCAAGGATTCTTTTATTTCAAATTGTCAAATTCTGATATCCATATTTATTTTGTCTTTTGATTTTTTAGTAAATCATATATAATGTCTGGATCTATATTTAGTCCACTTGCCATTATACTCACTCAGAACAAGTTAACTAGAAATAAACACAAAATGGAAATGAAACATTGACACTATTTTAACTGTGGAGGATCACATATATTTTCTCACAACCCCATGCCCCGAAGAACCCGCTGTAAATGCTTCAGCTGCTGCTAGACGCCAGTTTGATAAACGAAGAAATCAAATGGAATGGCCCGTTGCTACATTCTGGCCTCAATGGCTAGTGTGTTGCAACGCCAATTCCAGGCGAGTAATTCTGCTAGTGACATTATCGAATCCTTAAAAAGATGTTTGGGGAGCATGGCAAGCCTACTAGATAGATTGCCATGCAGAAGATAATGAGTGCGAAGATGTCAGAAGGGACTCCAGTCAAAGGACATGTTTTAAAAATGATTGGTTTTTTGAATGAACTGGAGACCATGGGAGCCAAGATCGATGCACAGACCCAAGTTGATATGATCCTCAATTCGCTGTTGCCTTCATTCACTCAATTTAAACTTAATTATAATATGAATAAAATGGATTTCTCAATAATTGAATTAATGAGTTCTTTACTGGCAGCGGAAGGGGTGATCAAACTTGGGGGCAACGTTTTGAACATTAAGAAAAGCTCTTCTTTCTCCCAATCTACACCGAAAGGTAAGAAAAGGAAGAAGAAGGCTGGCACTGGTGGTTCAAGTGCTAGAACGGTCCCTAAGATTGAAAAATCTAAGGGAAAAGGTAAGGACAAAGGGAATGTGTGTGGCTGAGGCAAAGGAAAGTGTTTCTAATGCGGTAAGAAAAGTCATTGGAAAAGGACTTTCCAGAATTCTTAGCTACAAGAGTTCAAGGTATGATTGAATCACATGTGATTGAAGTAAGTTTTATAATGGATACTTCAAGCACTTGGTGCATTGATTCTGGTGCGACTAACCATATCTGTAATTCATTGTAGAGGTTCAGATCAACTTGGAAATGCAGTGATGGGAAGATCGTGCTAACTCTTGGACCTAGCGCAACCGTTTCCGCGGTTGCGATATGAGTAGTAGTTTTAGAGTTTTTGGACAATAAAACAATAGTTTTATCAGATGTACTTTACGTCCCTTTAATAAGACGTAATTTAATTTCAGTTTCAAATTTATCGAATAGTGGTTATTCTTTCATTTCGGAACAGAAATTGTCATTAAAAGAAATAGTTATTTTATATGTTCTGGAGTTAAAACTAATGGCTTGTTTGTGATTACTCCCAATTGACACGACTATTTTTCTGTGTGCGCTTGTGTGCTATACCCAAGTGTAGGTAATCGTGTAAGTAGTAAACTGGATTAAGTCCAGGTCGATCCCACAGGAAAGAATGAGAATTAAGTTACCTAGATTAGACTCTAAAAGTAAAGAAGATTCAATGTTTTAAAAGAAATGTAGAACACAAAGTTCTACAAATAACAACTACTACAATTAAAAACAACTAAATTAAATTAACTAACGATTAACTATTTTAACTAAAGCGAGATTTTAAAAGCGGTTTTTCTTAATAAAAGGAAGTGTTGGGATCACGCGAATCCACTATGACCTAGCCATCTACCATGCAGTTGCAGTTTAAGCTCAATGGAGTACATCTTCTACAATATTCCGTACTTCTCTAAAGATCTAGAATCAATAGCCCTTTCATGACCGGGACTATATCATCTCAATTAAGTTTGAAATACAAGAAAGCGGTTTAATTCAATAGTTAAGACTTGCACCTACAATGGTGTTAGCATTGAGGGTGGTTTGCAAAATGTATTGAAAGAAAATGCCTTAAGGCCTTAAGTTCAAAGACTGCTTTGACAAACTGAGCATTTGGGGACAGATTGATAACAACTCCTTAAAACAGAAAGTCTTGGAATACTGTATTAGATGTTCTCAAGAATCTGACTGTTCGATCGATCGATGCGCTTTCGATCGATCGACAATCATCATCTCTCAATCGATCGAAATGTCTTCGATCGATCGACTATATCTCTGCACCGATCGATCGAAATAACTCCGATCGATCGAACATAGGTATTATTCTGGTGCATGGCAGAGGCTTGAAATCACAGTTTCATCGCGATTTCCCAACCTCGGACTACTCAGACATGGTCTGGAGTGTCCCAGATGCGTTCTTAACGTAAAGATTCATTAAGGTGTCGTTTGGTTGTGAGCTTTTCATTAAAACTATGAAAAATTGAGATTTTAACATATCTAACATGCAAAGCAATAAGATTAACACTAAACCGCGATTAGCTAAGTGCAGTATGTAAATAAAATGATAACTAATTAACCTGGAATGAAGAACTCGTATTAAACCACAGAAAATCTCAACTATCAATGTAAAACCTTGATTAATAACCTACAAAACAAGCTCAAGCTCTCCTCTCTCTATGAAAACTGATAAAAAGTAAAGTGGGCGTCCCCCTGGACGCTTACAAAATGAGTTTAAATAGTAGAACCTCATGCTAGGGTTAAAAATCCCGTCTTTTGCTGCGTGCGCATATTCTGCTAAAAGGCATGTTCGATCGATCAAAAAACTCTCGATCGATTGAACTTCTAGAATCTTCGATCGCTTGAGACAAGTTAGATCGATCGAATGCTCGATCGCTCGAGAGGACCTCAATCGATTGGGCTTCAGTTTTCAACTTTGAATTATCTTCATTAAAGCCAATCACTCCCTTTTATCCTGCTCAATCAATTATTCACACAGCGACATCAATCTGCAAAAATCACAGCTAAAACACACAACTCAACATAGATTAATCATAATGTGTAGAAACTGGCGTTGTAATCCAAATCGCAGATATATGGGGAAATTGTGAACTAAATTATTGTATTTTCTTCTTTTAGCGCGGTTGTATTTTACAAATACCCCCGCTTGTCATAACCCCCAACTAGCGAATTGCTAGTCCCTAGCAATAAAGCGAAAATAAAAACAAGCTAACTACTACTACAACAACTAAAATAAACAAAAATAAAACTAAAGCAAACTAATCTAATTAGAAAGAGACACCACCTAACTCACTTTCGCAGGACTCGCGGTTGCATTTAGCAATTGCAACAAGCCGTTAAACCCCTAGGTTCCCCTAGTAGACGAGTGTTGTCTCGTGAGGGTTTGTAGTGAATATACCCACAAAATTCTCTGATTAAGCTCAAAAAGATATAGAATAACTTTTAAACATTCCCCTTTTCGACTATCGATTTTAGCTCTACAAAACATATCAACCTCATACAAACCATGAAGAAATCCACGTGTTCCTCCTGACACCGAGATAAATATACCTATGTATTCCATTCATGTATCCGTGTGTGTGTGAAGTCAACAGCTATGCATTCAACTTAGTTTAGAGTTGTTTAGACTATCATACCCTTGGAATTCGTAGTTTTAACTCAATTCTTACATGGGATTACGCTCCAAAATGAACATCTCACAGAACTGGTTTAATAATGATCGCTCATGGTGTGAAAGCTTTGATAAGAGTGATGTTCTGGCTACTAGTGTTTCACACCTAACTCGATAAAGGACGAACATTTAGAGTGTATAGTCTCGTGAAAGGAATATTACTTACTAGAGGAGCGAAATACCGTGGATACTCAAATTACACGTTCATATTCAAACTAAGTTGTTAAAAATCATTAAGACTTTGACTTTTCGGCTTTCATTTAGTAGGATAGAGATAAGAGGGGCGAGAATTGCACATCCTTAGCATGTGATAGAGACTAATTTATTTCTTCTTTATTCCAACCATCCTCTATTCTCATATACATTTATTTCTTTTTACTCCTCCTTCCTTCTTTTTCTCTTTTTTTTTTAACCTTGTATATTTTCTTTTTATAACGTCCTTCCCGTAACTACTCCCTTCCCGTCATATACTTCAATAATTTTTGAACACATTAGATGTGCAATCGAGTTTATAGAGATTAAAGTATCAGATGAAGGGTTTTTATAGGCTTTCATATTGGCAATATTTAATTGGTGTGGGGTTAAGGGATTCTTGGATGTTGATACAGGTATATGAAAAAGGTAAGGAATGAATAACGATGGCTTAAATCATTTTTCTTAACTTCTTAGTTTTAGCACTTCAGTGTTCATTGAGTTTTAATTGGTAAATCCTGAACGTTCTCCTCTAATAAGCAGCCTACATGAAGAATTTGAGACTAATCAACGAATTTAAAGTAGATTCAAGAAGAACAATTCGAATTCATTGTTATAAGTCCCTCAGAATTGAAGTTTGGGCTCAAAAGCTCACTAAGGGTCATTAGTTTCCACTATTTATTCCTTAAAGCATAACAGTCGTATTAGTCTTATTTAATTTTTCAGCATAGCTATTAACGCGTGCAAATGAATGTTGGATACTAGAATGGTCAACATATGCATTCGTCTTAGTGACATTAGAAAAACGCGTGAATGTAATTCATAAAAGGATGAGATTAACATGAATGTATCATCGCTTGATAATAGCTAAACAGAAGTGAATATTTAAAAATATTCTACCAATTTAATTCAAAAATTTTGTTAATAGTTTGAAACTTTTGAAAATTTGTTGTATTGTCAACTTTAATAAAAAATGGAGATTGTATGATGTTTGCCATAGAAAGAGCGATCCAGATTGCTAAGTAAATACTATGCATAGGTGATTATCTATCTATATCCCACCCCCAACTGAAAATAGCAATGACCTCAGAAGTGGATTTTAAAAAATAAATAGAGAGATAGCACCTGAAATATCATCAATAACTGCAAGCGTAACAATCTGTAAAGAAACATACACTCTCCAAGCAACCAAGATCAAACGAAAGATATACAAATGGAAAATAAGCATATGATCTATAAATAATAACAAAAACATCACTGGGAAGACGAGACAATAAAAATGACAGAGCAGTGATAATAAAATGCACACAAACCAAACCAACCAACAAAAACAAATATCCACATAGAGTACCACAGTACTACAATCCAAAAGACATAAGAGGAGAGCAGAGAGATAGAAATAAGAAAAAGAAAATGCAACAAAACTCTCCAAACACTCCCAACAACAAGATCTAAACATCATCCGCGACATCGGATAATATCTCTATCGGCGCATCGGGGGTATCCTCAACTCCACCCTCAGCAACAGTACTAGCCGTCGCTGGGTCACTCGCAGTCATGACTGGAGGTGGTGGAAGTGGGGGCTCCATAGAAGGTGGTGCCGCTGAGGACGATAGTGCAGCAGGATCAGCAGGTGGCGGTGGGGGATCAGCTGTGGATGGATCGGCGGTAGTATGTGCAGTAGGGGGAGTAGTGGTAGATGGGGGAGTATGTAATGACTGGTCAACCCCAAACTGAATAAGAATGGCCTCGAGCAATGTCGTCATGTGGTCCATCCGGCCCTCGAGTCTGATCCGAGCCTCTCTCTCCTCCAATAATAACTCATGAACAGTCGGGAGGAAGACTCTCCCTGGCCCTGAGTTTGAGCCTGAGATCGCTGTCTCAGCTCAAACTGTGCAACCTCCACCAGAGGATCAACCTCATCATCGGAATCAAGCTCCTCAGCCTCTGTCGGCGTCCCTGAAGCTGCACCCTCAGTATCGGTGCCATCAGCTCTCCTCCTCTTCTGACCAACCTTCGTTTTTCCTTTACCCTTCCTTTTCCTCTTTTGTGCATCCGATCGGCGAGAAGCTGTCTCGCCAAACCGACTGCGAGCCTGAGAGTACTCGTCATCAGGTAAGGGAACGAGGCCAGCCTCCTCGATCACCCTGTGAATGGCCCAAGCACCTTTCAGGTGCTTCTTGGCAGCAATGTAGCGAGTGGGATGCCTCATGAAGTCAATATATAGGCGCGGCAAACAGACTGGTAACCCCGTCCCTATGGCATATAACACGTATGCATACTAAGGTGCAATCTTCTCCCGGTAGGAGGTCACCAACAAGCAATTGCTTAGGGCCAGGTGGAGCATATGATAATTATCAGACAGATACACGTCAGTAATAAGGGATATACCATCCCAGCTCGGTAATGCACCCCCGGTGAGTTCTCGAATGACTGCAATCTGTGGGAGTACTGGCGTGTCAGCACGGTGCGGGCATACACAATCGGGCACCTCCAGGACTCCTAGAGCAGCTGAGACGGTGGCTGGGCTGAACACAATCTCCCGGCCGCGAAAGAATGATCAGAGTGTGAATGCGGCATCGGGATCTCGGATCATCGTCGCACAAGCCGCGCGGATCCACGAGAGATTCACTCTCTTTGCCTGAGAGAGCAAATTGTACCAATGTGGCATGGCTCGGAGGCGGGCAAGATACCAAGGAGTAGTGAGCCATGCCGTCTCAAGTGGTCGCTCAATCATGACCTTTTTGGCCTGGAAATAACGTGTGAACCACTGGCGGTCCGGAGTATTCCGGAAGCCGTGATGTGGGACCGGGTCAGGAATGGCGAGGTCAAAGGGCTTCTCCCTGTGATACCCTGTAACAGGGTTCATTGTGAAGATCCTGAAATGGAAAAAGAAAAGAAACGATAAATGAAAACAGCAGACTAAAAAGAAAATAGAAAACTGCCACTGCCATAGTTCGAGCGATCGAACTTTTACCGATCGATCGAACACAGAGAAGCGGCAGTAACGAGAAACAAGAACGGAAGAGAAAAGAAAACAAAAAAAAAACAAGGTAAGGGGGCTATACAATTAATAAAACTGGTCGAATGACCAATGGGGGGGGGGCACCCCCAAGAAATTCGAACAAAAATGGAAAGAGGGGTGTCTCGTGGCCTTACCTCAGAATATGTGTGCAGGGGGAGAGTGATTGTGAGAAAGATGATGATTTGGGGGTCAGGGGGTCCTCGACTCTGCGTGTGTGGTAGGAGGAACGAAAATTGCCCCCGAGTGCTCTTCTCTGTCGCCGAGCGCTTGAGAGTGAGGGAGATGAAAAGAACGGATGAAGTGTACGCTAGATGCCTCGTTTAAATACAAGTCTCGATCGATCGAGATGTGTTCGAGCGATCGAACATTCGATCGATTGAGATGTTTCAAGCGCTCGAGAAAGTGATACGTTCGATCGATTGAGAAACTTTCGATCGATCGAACCTAGATTTTCCAAAACTTCACAGAATGGAAGAATTAAGTACCCCCACTGATTTAAGTTATTCTGGACATACAGGAAATGATAAAAACAATGCATTGACGGGATATGTAAGCCAAAAACTCATCCTCGTAATAGAAAATTGAAATTTTTATTTAAACAAACCTTTATAATAGCATCCATATTGCAAAATTATTGCCCCCACTGGTGTTTAAGGCCTTATTTACTAAAGAAAACGAAAATAAACTAGAACTAATAATATTTTTGTCTAGGATTACACTTCAATTGATAACAGAAAGACCAATGACGAAATACAATTGATGTGAACACTAATCATCTAGCAAGAAGATTCCTTCTTCCACCATTGCTTCATTCCTCGCTAAATCTTCGCATGTGGAGTCCAAACAGGATGATTCCCTTTCCCAGAACAGTCGAAAAGTAGCCAGGACATCATCGAGCAAGTCTGAACTCTCTAAGGAATTGAAAGCCCATGCAAAAGGTGATCCCGTTGGAGACACGGATAACGGAGTGGAATTATGCAACGGACTTTCCTCTTGCGGTGGAGTGTCTGGGGACCTTATGTATGGTCCAAAACCATGAAAAAGTTGATGTGGCAAGAAGAACGGTGGTACCAGTGGATGCATAGTGACAATCCTGACGAAGGAAAAACCAAATGAAAACAACAAAAAGAAAAGGAATTAAATAAGACTTAAAGGAAACGACAACAGAAAGAAATAACTAAATAAAGAAAACAAGAGAAAGACAAGTGACAACGAATTAACCTCACTATTGGCATGAGACACCCATGTGCATTAGCAGGTAACGGGCACTGGAGCCGGAACAGCAAATAACTCAGGTGCACATAAACGTAAGGAATCACCGCGATGACAAGGAAGTCATCGACAAAAGTGAATACCGCATTGTGGCGTTCGGGCACCACATCTTGTAGATCCTCTTCGTCCCATGGTTCCCACATGGAGTCATTTTCCCATTGCTCCAATAGTGTGTCATCCACTTCTCCAACAGCGTACCTTTCAGGTTCGCCTTCCTCTCCAGAGAGGTCCATATGCATGAATGGGTTAATTTGGAGGAGAGCAGGATCATAAGGGATGTATCCATAGGTTAGGTCCACCACATCATCTGCCCCTGGTCCTTGGTAAGGAGATAAGCAGAATGCTATCTCATCAGCAGTCCAAGGTGGGTTCTGGTATTCAGAATCAGCCCATGACCCTATAGAATGGATATCATCATCTCTCATATTGAAAAGCCTGCATAGGGTAGATAATATAAAACAGCAGATTAGAATCAAAATCACTTGTAGAGAAAGATAGAAAGAGTTAAAACTTGAAAAACATCAGAAGTAAAGACATACAACAACAACGTGAAGAAACGCTTAACGTTTGAGATCAAGAGTAGTTGGGTTCATCCAATTGGATGAACTCAGCCTCTATTTGGAAATTTTCCAAGAACGGTTTTAGCCTTTAGCCATTGACCTTGAAAATTGCATCATTCTTGGGGTTTATTAGCTCGACCGCCCCATGTGGAAAGACAGATTTGACTATGAATGGTCCTGTCCACTGAGATCGGAGTTTGCCTGGGAAGAGGTGGAGGCGAGAGTCGTACAGCAAGACTTTCTGCCCCGTCTTGAATTATTTACGACAAATTGTTCTATCGTGGCGAGCCTTCAACATTTCCTTATGTAATCGAGCGTTGTCGTATGCATCTCGACGTATTTCTTCTAATTCAGCCAATTGGAGTTTTCGAAGATGCCCTCCCTCTTTAATATCAAAGTTTAATGAGCGTGTCGCCCAATAAGCTTTGTGTTCAATTTCTACAGGGAGGTGACATGCTTTTCCGTAAACTAGCCTATACGGAGACATTCCCAGATTCGTTTTGAAAGCCGTGCGGTAAGCCCATAATGCATCAGTCAGTTTGTAAGCCCAATCCTTCCTGTTGAAACTAACTGTTTTTTCGAGAATTAGCTTGATTTCTCGGTTAGCTAACTCTGCTTGCCCGTTTGTTTGTGGATGGTAGGCGAGAGCGATTTTGTGGCTGACCCCATATTTCTTAAGTAGTGACTCCAAAGGCCTATTGCAGAAATGCTTGCCTTGGTCACTTATTAGGGCTTTTGGGGTCCCAAAACGCGATAGGATATGTTCCTTAAGAAAGGACATAACTGTTTTGTGGTCATTGCGTCTTGTTGGTATTGCTTCCACCCATTTTGACACGTACTCCATAGCTAGGAGTATGTATTCACAGCTATTTGATTTAGGGAACGGGCCCATGAAGTCTATGCCCCAACAATCGAATATTTCAATCGTGATAATAGGGGTTAAGGGCATGGAGTTCTTTTTTGAAATTGTACCAAGCAGTTGACAGCGTTGGCACATTTTGCAAAAAGCATAAGCGTCCTTGAACAAGGTGGGCCAGTAGAAACCACTATGTAGAACTTTTTGCGCGGTCTTTTGAGAAGAAAAATGGCCACCACACGCTTCAAAGTGGCAGGAGGCTAAAATTATGGTTATATCCTCATTTGGGACGCAACGTCTGATGACCTGATCAGCACAATACTTGAATAAGTACGGGTCATCAAAGAAAAAATGACGTGCGAAAGAGAGGAACCGCTTCCTATCTGGTTTGGACCAATGACTTGGGGTTTCTCCCGTGGCAAGATAATTTACTATATCAGCATACTAGGGCAAACCCACAACAGTCATTAGCTGCTCGCCTGGGAATTCATCTTTTATCGGTGTGGGTTCAGTGTTGTCAACAAAAGTTAACCGAGATAAATGGTCGGCGACCACATTTTCTACTCCCTTTTTATCTTTGATCGTTATATCAAATTCTTGGAGTAGGAGTATCCAACGGATAAGCCTTTGTTTCGCATCTTTTTTAGACAGCAGGTACTTGAGGGCCGAATGGTCCGTAAAACAGACGATTGGAGACCCTATTAGATATGACCTGAACTTATCCAAAGCGAATACTATTGCAAGGAGCTCTTTTTCAGTAGTTGTATAGTTTATTTGAGCCTCGTTAAGTGTTCGACTGGCGTAATAGATTACGTAAGGCTTATTATCCATCCTCTGTCCTAGGACTGCACCAATGGCGTAGTCACTAGCGTCACACATTAGTTCGAAAGGCAAACCCCAGTCGGGTGCCTGGATTATCGGTGCAGAGGTAAGGTGTTCTTTTAGTGCATCAAAAGATGTTTGACAGTTTTTCGACCATTCGAATGGTGTGTCTTTGACTAAAAGTTGACACAATGGTCGGGAGATCGCACTAAAGTTTTGGATGAAGCGACGATAAAATCCTGCATGCCCCAGAAAAGATCGAATGTCTTTGACTGTACGAGGGACAGGTAAATTTGAGATTATATCGATTTTAGCTTTATCAACCTGGATACCTTTATCAGAAATGATGTGGCCGAGGACAATACCCTTGGTCACCATCAAGTGACACTTTTCCCAATTTAGTACTAGGTGTTTATCCTCGCATCTTGCTAGCACACGTTTGAGGTTGTCTAAGCAATTTTCGAAACTATGGCCAAACACAGAAAAGTCGTCCATAAAGACTTCGAGTTTTCATTCGACCATGTCGCTGAATATGCTTAACATGCACCGTTGAAAAGTAGCAGGTGCATTACATAAGCCAAATGGCATACGACGGTAAGTGAAAGTACCGAATGGACACGTGAACGTAGTCTTCTCTTGATCTTCAGGAGCGATTTCAATTTGGTTATACCCACTGTATCCATCCAAGAAGCAGTAGTACTTATGACCTGCTACTCGTTCTAGCATTTGATCCATGAAAGGTAAGGGAAAATGGTCTTTTCGGGTCACGGTGTTCAGTTTTCGGTAATCAATACACATCCTCCATCCAGTGGGAATGCGTGTTGATACTAATTCACCATCTTTATTCAGTATGACCGTTATGCCTGCCTTCTTTGGCACTACTTGGGTTGGACTAACCCAAGGGCTGTCAGATATTGGATATATGATCCCAACATCAAGTAGTTTTAGAACTTCCTTTTTGACTACTTCTTGCATGTTGGGATTCAGACGCCTTTGCATTTGTCGCGAAGGTTTAGCGTCTTCCTCCAAATATATCTTATGGGTGCACACAGATGGGCTTATGCCTTTGAGGTCGGCAATAGTCCATCCTAATGCTCCCTTATGTTGTTTTAACACCTCGATTAACCTATCCTCTTGTTCAGAATTTAAAGTAGATGAGATTATGACAGGATAAGCCTTCTCAGTCCCTAGGAAGGTGTACTTGAGCTCTTTTGGAAGCTCCTTTAATTCCAATTCGGGAAATTGCATGTTCGAGGGCATAACTAGCTTTGTTTTGGGAGGCAGTGGTTCATATGGTGTTACCCACATGCATTCAGCTCTATCCTCCTCTAGTGTATCCATCATGAGGCAAGTGTGATTTAAAGCAGCATCCAATGTAGTGGACTCCTTAGGTTGATAGATAGCATCAAATTATGACACAACTACCTCCAAAGGATCTTTGTAATCAACGAAATCGGCCTCATCTTCTATGACTGTGTTGATATAATTCACTTCCTCCTCATCATCGTAGTCTTCAGGTCGGGGATTTGAGAAAATTTTGACATTTAACGTCATATTCCCGAATACGATGGTCATTATACCACTTCTCACTTTTATTGTGGCATCTATTGTGTTTAGGAACGGACGTCCAAAAATGACCGGGATTTGTGAGCCTGGGTTGGACACAGGTTCGGTGTCTAAGATGACAAAATCGACCGGGAAGATAAATGAGTCTATTTGAACAAGGACGTCTTCCAGAACTCCTCTTGGGTATTTAACAGACCTATTTTCCAATTGCAATGCAACTCGGGTGGGTTTGTATTCACCTAACCCTAGTTGTTTATAAACCGAATATGGCAGAAGATTTACGCTAGCTCCTAGATCGAGGAGTGCGTTATCTATCTTTTGATTCCCAATTTGACATGAGACAGTGGGAGTGCCGGGGTCTTTGAGTTTAGGAGGCAACTCATTTTGGATAATTACACTTACTTGGCAAGCGACGTAAGTGTGTTTCTTCACACTTTGCCTCCTTTTGACCGTACACAAGTCTTTGAGGTACTTAGCGTAGGTCGGCACTTGTTTTATAGCATTAAGGAGTGGGAGATTGATTTTAACTTGTTTGAATAATTCCAAGAACTCCTGATTCTTTGCCTCATTTTTGGGTTTCTTTAACCTTTGAGGGTAAGGCGCGGGGAAAGGGCATTTTGGTACTTCATCATTAATGGGTTCCTTTCCGGGCCTTCTCTCAACTTCTTCCATTTCTTTAGGAGCTTCAGTATTTGTTTCTACTGGTTCTTTACTAGTAGTGAGCTCTTCTTCTTGAGTAGAAGGTTTATTTGTATTGACTACTTCGTCCTTCTCATACTCTTCGGGGGTAGAGGTAGGCATACTTTTCTCTATAATCTTGCCGCTTCTCAGAGTCGGCACGGCTTTTGCTTGTTCATGATTCGGGGGACCATTATTGTATCCCTTAGGGTTTTGAAGTGGTTGGGCAGGAAATGTTCCGCCCGATCCCTCTTGACGTGCATCCATTCTATCTAACGTTGCAGACATTTTATTCATCATTTGAATTAATTGTTGAGTTAGGTTGATATTAGAGAGAGGATCTTCCTCTTGCACCTTTTTGTGCGGTGGCACGTACACATTAGAATATTGATTATTGGAGTGTTGCACTTGGTTGTAATTATTAAATCTATTTTGATTGTATGGCTGGGACTGCCTATTGTATTGCCCTTGATATTGGTTATTGTTATAGGGCTGTTGTTGTTGATGTTGATTTTGGGTCCCAGCATCATTTTTTCAATCAAAACCAGGGTGATTCCACCGATTGTTATTGTTTTGTGAATTATTGTTGTTATAGGAATTCCCTGCCCCCCTATACCCTTGCATGACATTCATTTCCATGGGTGGTTGTTCTTGAAAATATGGCACATTAGGACAATATTGAGTAGTATGTCCCAACATATTGCATGTGCTGCATGGTTCTTCAGGCAAATTCTGCCTCGAACTTCCTCCTTTCATACCTAACTCCTCTACTTTCTTTGCTAGTTCTTCATATTTAGTCATGAGGTGATCTTCACTGTTTAGTTGGTATAGGCTTTTCTCTTCTACACAGGATATCTGTGAGCGTGAGACCTCATCCGAATTCGACCATTCATGAGCGTATTCAGCCAACCAATCAAAATGGGCTTCGGCCTCTTCGGTGTTTTTACGGAGAAAGGGACCTGAACTCATGGTTTACACCAACTTTTTTGTTTCACCATTCAATCCATTATAAAAGAAGCTGATAGTTTACCATTTCTCAAACCCATGGTGTGGGCATGAGAGAAGCAAATCTTTGAAACGCTCCCATGCTTGAGTTAAGATTTCATTGCTCTTTTGTTTATAGGAATTAATTTGGCATTGAAGATCAGTGGTCATGCGAGTTGGATAAAATTTCTTTAGAAATGCAGTGTTCATCGCTTGCCAGGTGAAGATTGAATTGGGTTTTAAGGTGAGTAACCACGCCTTTGCTTTATCCTTCAAGGTGAAAGGAAATAGCATTAGACGTGTCACGTCCACAGGACAATTCTGTGAGAATGTTTTGCAAACATCCTCGAAGTCCTTGACATGTAAGTACGCCTTCTCACTTTCCATCCCATGAAAGGTGGGAAGAAGTTGGATCATCCCATTACGAAATTGAAATTCGCCAGCATGTGGTGGGATTAGAATGCAAGAGGGCGTAGGTGCGTGTTCTGGTTGCATGAGATCGCATAAAGGTCGTAGCGCCTCATCAAGTGGTGCAACCACATTATCACCATGTTCACTTTGATTATCACCCATTGATTCAGTAGGAGTAGCTACAGGGTTAACAGAACTAGAGGAATCTGATAAGTAGAGTGGATTTTCGAAGATTCCTTCAATGGAACTGTTGGACATGAACTAAGAGAGTTCCTAAGGAAAGTGTTTTACCTAAGGAACTAAAAGAAAAAGAAATTAAAAACAGAAATAGATTGAGGTAACCTAAGTATTAACTCGTCGCCTTCCCCGGCAACGGCGCCAAAAACTTGACACGACTATTTTTCTGTGTGCGCTTGTGTGCTATACCCAAGTGTAGGTAATCGTGTAAGTAGTAAACTGGATTAAGTCCAGGTCGATCCCACAGGGAAGAATGAGAATTAAGTTACCTAGATTAGACTCTAAAAGTAAAGAAGATTCAATGTTTTAAAAGAAATGTAGAACACAAAGTTCTACAAATAACAACTACTACAATTAAAAACAACTAAATTAAATTAACTAACGATTAACTATTTTAACTAAAGCGAGATTTTAAAAGCGGTTTTTCTTAATAAAAGGAAGTGTTGGGATCACGCGAATCCACTATGACCTAGCCATCTACCATACAGTTGCAGTTTAAGCTCAATGGTGTACATCTTCTACAATATTCCGTACTTCTCTAAAGATCTAGAATCAATAGCCCTTTCATGACCGGGACTATATCATCTCAATTAAGTTTGAAATACAAGAAAGCGGTTTAATTCAATAGTTAAGACTTGCACCTACAATGGTGTTAGCATTGAGGGTGGTTTGCAAAATGTATTGAAAGAAAATGCCTTAAGGCCTTAAGTTCAAAGACTGCTTTGACAAACTGAGCATTTGGGGACAGTTTGATAACAACTCCTTAAAACAGAAAGTCTTGGAATACTGTATTGGATGTTCTCAAGAATCTGACTGTTCGATCGATCGATGCGCTTTCGATCGATCGACAATTGACACGACTAAAAAGTTGTGTGCTCTTGTGTGCAATACCCAAGTGTAGGTAGACGTGCAAGTAGTAACTGGATTAAGTCCAGGTCGATCCCACAGGGAAGGTGTTGAGTTAAACTACCTAGATTAGACTCTAAAGAGAAAACAAAAATCAGTATTTAAACGAAGTGTAGAACACAAAGTTCCACAGCTAACACTACTAGAATTAAAGACAACTAAATTAACTTAACTAACGATTAACTAACTAAGCAAGATTAAAAAAAAAACGGTTCTCCTTAATAAAAGAAAGTGTTGGGATCACGCGAATCCACCGTGACCTAACCTTCTACTATGCAATTGCAATTA
The DNA here is from genome assembly GCA_033977485.1 of Hydrangea macrophylla. Classification (NCBI taxonomy): domain Eukaryota; kingdom Viridiplantae; phylum Streptophyta; class Magnoliopsida; order Cornales; family Hydrangeaceae; genus Hydrangea; species Hydrangea macrophylla. The sequence continues at coordinate 100,260 of CM066990.1, read as the reverse complement.
AGCTCAAAGGAGTACACCTACTACAGTATTCTGTACTTCTCTAAAGATATAGAATCAATAGCCCTTTCATGACCGGGACTACATCATCTCAATTAAGTTTGAAATACATGAAAAACGGTTTAATCCAATAGTTAAGACTCGCACCTACAATGGTGTTAGCATTGAGGGTGGTTTGCAAAATATATTGAAAGAAAATGCCTTAAGGCCTTAAGTTTAAAGACTGTTTTGACAAACCGAGCATTTGGGGACAGTTTGATAACAAATCCTTAAAACAGAAAGTCTTAGAATACTGTTTTGGGTGTTCTCAAGAATCAGAATCCTCGATCGATCGACGCGCTTTCGATCGATCGAATATCTTCATCTCTCGATCGATCGATATTTACTCGATCGCTCGACTAAGTCACTGTCTCGATCGATCGACATACTTTCGATCGATCGAACACAGGAATAAAAATACTGCATGGCAGAGGCCTAAAATCACAATTTCATCGCGATTTCCCAACCCTAGGACTACTCAGACATTGTCTGGAGTACCACAGATTGATGTTTAACGTAAAGGTTCATTAAAACTATGTTTGTTTGAAAGTTTTGCATTAAAACTATAAAACTAGTGATTATAATCTAACTAACATAAAACACTACGAAATTAACAAGTAAACTACGATTACTAAGTGCAGAAAACAGATAAACAATAAATCAAAAAAAAACCTGGAACGAAGATAAACTTGTATTAACTAAAGAAACCCGGTTCACAATGATAAATCCTCAATGAAACCTACAAAACCAAGGAAAAACTCTCTCTTCTCTATCTAAAACTGATAAAACAAAGTTGGGCGTCCCTTATGGACGTATACAATATGAATATATATAGTAAACCTAAAAGCTAGGGTTTAAAACCCGCAACTGCTGCATGCGCGTATAATCTGATAAAAGGCACTTTCGATCGATCGAAACCTTCTCGATCGATTGAATGTCTCGAAATGTCGATCGCTTTAACTTCCTTCGATCGATCGAAACCTCGATCGCTCGAACTATGTCGATCGCTCGAACTCTGCAATTCTTCTTCAGTCTTCCTTCTTTGAAACAAAGCATCTCCTTTTTATCAAATCTTTCAGTCTTTTATACAACAGCTTTAACCTGCACAAATAGTAGCTAAAACAATACAACTTATCATAGATTAATCATATTGTCTAAAACTAGCATTGTAATGCAAATTGCAGATAAAACGGGAAGTTGTGATCAAAACTAATGCAATTCTTTCTTTTAGCGCGGTTGTATTTTACAAATACCCCCGCTTCGCAACAATCATCATCTCTCAATCGATCGAAATGTCTTCGATCGATCGACTATATCTCTGCACCGATTGATCGAAATAACTCCGATCGATCGAACATAGGTATTATTCTGGTGCATGGCAGAGGCTTGAAATCACAGTTTCATCGCGATTTCCCAACCTCGGACTACTCAGACATGGTCTGGAGTGTCCCAGATGCGTTCTTAACGTAAAGATTCATTAAGGTGTCGTTTGGTTGTGAGCTTTTCATTAAAACTATGAAAAATTGAGATTTTAACATATCTAACATGCAAAGCAATAAGATTAACACTAAACCGCGATTAGCTAAGTGCAGTATGTAAATAAAATGATAACTAATTAACCTGGAATGAAGAACTCGTATTAAACCACAGAAAATCTCAACTATCAATGTAAAACCTTGATTAATAACCTACAAAACAAGCTCAAGCTCTCCTCTCCCTATGAAAACTGATAAAAAGTAAAGTGGGCGTCCCCCTGGACGCTTACAAAATGAGTTTAAATAGTAGAACCTCATGCTAGGGTTAAAAATCCCGTCTTTTGCTGCGTGCGCATATTCTGCTAAAAGGCATGTTCGATCGATCAAAAAAATCTCGATCGATTGAACTTCTAGAATCTTCGATCGCTTGAGACAAGTTAGATCGATCGAATGCTCGATCGCTTGAGAGGACCTCGATTGATCGGGCTTCAGTTTTCAACTTTGAATTATCTTCATTAAAGCCAATCACTCCCTTTTATCCTGCTCAATCAATTATTCACACATCGACATCAATCTGCAAAAATCACAGCTAAAACACACAACTCAACATAGATTAATCATAATGTGTAGAAACTGGCATTGTAATCCAAATCGCAGATATATGGGGAAATGGTGAACTAAATTATTGTATTTTCTTCTTTTAGCGCGGTTGTATTTTACAAATACCCCAGCTTGTCACCAATATTTCTAAAGATTCTTGTATGGAACTCAATAACTCAATGGTAATTGTACCTTCTAAAAGAAAGGAACCTTCCACTAATCCAATAAGGCTTGGCCATATCAATCTAAATATGATTACCAGACTAGTCAAAGAAGGGGTCTAAGGCGATTTGGTTCTCAAACCAATGGAAGTCTGCGAGTCTTGTATAGTGGGTAAGATGACCAAAAGGCCCTTTCCAACAAAGAGAAATAGGACCAATGCATTGTTGGAATTAGTTCATACTGATGTGCGTCAACCAATAAATATTAGAGCAAGGGGTAGTTATGAGTATTTTATAACATTTACTGATGACCACTGTAGGTATGGATATGTGTACCTAATGCAGCACAACTATGAAGCCTTTGAAAAGTTCAAAGACTTTAGGGCTGAAGTGGAGAAGCAATTAGGAACGCACATCAAGGTCATTCAATCTGATCGAGTTGGCGATGTAATAACCTGCATTTCTATTTTTTTTTTCTAAATTACATTTTCATATTTAATTGGTATTTGCATTGTCATATTTAATTTTAATTATTATGGACTGCTTCATTTAATTACATTCCTCATGTTCTAATTATTATCCCTTGTGTTATTTCATATTAAAAAAAAATATTCATGTTGGGGTCAAATTGCAATTTTTACAAAAGTTAGTAATACCTGTATGGATTTCAAAATCTGTATTTCAAAACGGTGAAAATAACTTCTATTGACTCAATCAGTATTTTTATGAAACCAGAAAATCAATTCTTAAGTTAACAGGAAATTCCCGTATTTTTGTGGTGACCACCGCGCCCCGAAAATACCAGTTTATGTCCAAAACTGTCCGCGCTGTGTGAACTTCCACAGATTTTGGAAGTGACTGATTTGGACATTTGCTTTATTTCCATTTATGGCAAGTAATCATTGGATAAGGCATTGTTTGGGAATGTTTAACTTGTGTGTGTTGTGTAGTGCCTAAAAGCTAAATTCCCAAACAACCAACACTTGACCCCTAGTACTCTACATGACCCTTCAACCATTTTGGGAGACAATTGCAGTTTAAAATCTGTGTATATGTTTATACGCATGTATCTGTGTGTGTTTTCCCCAGCTTAAGTTAATTTTGAAAACAAATTTCATTTTGTTGAGTGATTGGGAATTTACTTGGCCACCAAGTTGCTCTTGAAATTCTATATATACATCTTCTACACTCTCCCATTACACATTCTGCACACAAAAACATTCAGAGAGAAAAAGAGTGAGCTTGAGAGCTATTTCAGAATTTTAGAAAGAAAGTTTCAAAATCCTCCATAGTTTACAAGCTTGCATTTGGAATTTCTATATTGGGTTTCTTTCTCAACAATTACTTCCATCTCTAATCTCAGTGAGTATCATTAACTCACTCCCAATGTAATTCTATACTTAATTACTGATATTGTGTGTGTATAGTTGGAACTCCATTACTAAATTCGTCCATGGAAGCTTGAGCTTCAAAAATCACAATTTTCCAAACTTAACTAAAATCTGTTTTTAGAGATGATTATAAAAGATCTTACATCATATATGCTATGTTTAGAGTTATAGGGCCTAATTCATTCATATGAAAAAGTATATTAGAAAATAAGTTTTGACATGTTTTAGTTTTTCATAAACTTGGAGAGTTATAGATTGATTCATGTTAAATTGATAATGGATTCTTAATCCTTGTGAAAAACCAAAGAGAATCATCTACTATAAGGCCTAGTAACTCACAGAATGGAAATGGGTCAAAAAGACCCCTGTTTTGTTGAAACAGAGCAGTTCCTGCGGAGAAGATGAAGCCTCAGCTTCATCTCGCGCCACGATCGCGGGCGCGAGGAATCTCGCGAGCGGCCCGCGCGAGCGACCCTTCGCGCGAGCGGTCCGCGCGCGCGAGGTAGGCGTCTTCAGGTAGACGTAAGAGTTTTATTATAAAAATGAAATTTTAGGCAGATCGCGCGAGCGAGGGTCGCGCGAGAAACCCTTCGCGTGAGCGATCCGCGCGCGCGATCCTTGTTTTCCTCAGGCAGATAGAAAAGTTCATATATAAAAAGAATAATTGGGCATATCGCGCGAGCGGCCCGCGCGAGCGATCTTTCGCGCGAGCGGCCCGCGCGCGCGAGTTCTGACAGTTTCTGTTTTTGTCTGTTTTGTGTTTAAGGTCTGGTTGGTTTAACATTTTAAGTACTGTTAAGGTTCTGTTTGGGATATTTAGTTAATCAGAACTCCATTTGGTTATGTTTGAATGATTAAAACATTGTAGTATGACTTATCAAGCCCCGTACGCATGTTGTATTTATAATTCGGTAAATTGCCGCATGTTTAAGTTTCATGACATACATGTGGGGTCAGTGGTACATGCATGTGGGTGTCAGTCTGTATGGAAAGAGTATGAGTTTGAGTTTGTGGTCGTGGTTTGTGGTTGTGGTTAGAGGTTGTAGATGTGATTGAGTGGAGTTGTGGTTGTGGTTGTGGTTGTGGAGAGGGTATCTTTGAAATGCGACGGTGGCAAATATGGACACTCCCTGACGCCCATGGAAGCGTTAAAGTGTGTGAAGCCGAACTCAGACATTCCCTGGCACCCATGGTAGTGCTAAAGTGTGGCCTACGGACACTCCCTGATAACTCGAGTCTGGATACTGTGTGAGGGGTTGCCCCAGTATTTGCATGGCGGTTAGGGTATTCAAAGTATGAGGCATTGGACACTCCCTGGTACCCCGGACCAAAGTGTGAGGCAAACTGGACACTCCCTAGCGCCCCGTTGCTAAAGTGTGGCTATCTGAGTGTTTCAAAGATACCAGGAGTAGGTTAGTGGGACGTTGTGGCTGTCGAGAGAAAAGAGTCAGCAAGATGAGTGTGGTGCATTGTTCTCATACACGGTCCCATCTGTGTAAATTTACCCTCTTTAAATAATGTTGTGGTTGTTTTCTAAACGAGCTCTTTAATTATAATTAAAAACTTGTGGATTTAATTTGGAATTGGAAAAAGGTAAGTTGGTATGTTTTACATTCAAAGTCATATTTTTAATACTCACCAGCTTCTTGAAGCTGACGACGTTGATGCGTCCTGGACATTCGTGTTCAGGCTTTTCAGGTTATAACAAGGAGGAATCATATGACTATGCGAATTGAGAATGGCCGCTTTTGGAATTAGAGAACTGTTCATTTAATATATGTTTTAAGTTTATCTGTTTAAGTTTTAAACTGTTTTGTTTTAAGGATGACTGTAACAGATACTAAGTTATTGTTTTATTTTTTTTTCAAGGCGGTCTGTGCCTTAGTTGACCCCGTTTCATAAGATGTAATAAGTTAGAAATTTTTGTAAGCCTTGATTGCTTTACTCTGATTATTATGTTTTGCTGTTCGACGTTTGGGACGGAATCGATCCTTCAAACTGTCGCGACCTACGGGTCCATAAATGAAATTAAACGCTTTCCTTATTTATGCTACGTCGGGGCATGACAGGATTTAGTGGTATCAGAGCCAGGTTATTATTTATCACAAGATAGTTTAGCCAGGTTAGGGTTTACCAGTAAAGACCCGATTCCACATTCCATTAAGTGTTGCACACCCGATGATACGACAGGGAGGATAGACTCAGAACCCAAACGCCTAAGATTATTCTGTTCTGACTTAAGTAGTACCTTTTCAGGTATGGATCCAGCTCCCCCACTATATGTGCCAGACAGATTTGGAGGACACTTCGTGATACCTGGGGTAGTGATCCCAGCCTTTCTCGACTTATATCAGGCGGCCGTAGAGCAGTTGGCCGTAACGACGGTAGTATCTGAGGTATGGCACCAGGTTCACGTGGTAGGCCTAGTTGACCTGACCCGTATCCGTTTAGAGCTTCGTTATTTCGCAGAGGCTCAGCGTCTGGTTTTTGTCGAGATTCTGAGGTTGGTCGATAGCGATGCTTTCTACCTTCCCCTCGAGATCCAGATCGTGCATGCCCATCTGGCTCAGTTGGAGATGCCTCCGCCGGTGGTTCCCATTGCTGAGGACGATGCAGAGGTTGTTCATGTGGTCCCAGTAGGTGGGGAGATTATAGAAGACGGCATAGGTCTAGATGATCTTGCCGCTGAGCTCGAGGCTGAGCTAGCACTTGAGCTAGCCCTGCCTGAGGAGATGGTAGATGAGGCAGATGCTCCTGTACCTGCTACATCGTCCACCTCTCATAGCTATGACGGGGTTGGACCGTTCGTTGTTCAGCGATTTTGCCCTGTCGATTCGCTAGATCTCCTGATAGCCGCTTATGGAGATGATTGACGTTCTAGTTATGACTTGTACATATTAACCACTTTTGACTATTAACTCTGTCTCTTTTTGCAACTGTAATTACATGCATTAGAGTGTAGGGCAATGACCCCATTTTTGTAACATTAACTCTTGCATGCGTCCTAACCCATATAGATAGGGTAGGCATTGATCTGACCATACATGCTTTTTGTATCAACTTGACAAGAAGTGATATATAAAATATACTCTTTTGAATGTTGTTGTCATTTAAATTACTTCATAGCACTGTTGCATGCATGTCTCTCATTCTACTACCACTATCATGCATAGAATGGCTGGAGGACTGAGGAGAAACAGGAACCTGATCGAGGGAGCACCCGAGGCTGCTGATCCTACAGGGATGTTTGAAGCATTTATCAGACGGTTAGAAAGAATCGGTAATACGAATGACAACCAAAGAGACCGTCAAACGGGAGACAAGTTGCTAGAGAGATTCCGTGCTCTAAGGCCCGAACAGTTTTCGGGTACCGCGAAACCCTGGAAGGCGGAACAGTGGTTAAGACAGATGGACCGCATGTTCGAAGCTGTCCAGTGCAACGAGATGGACAAGAGAAGATTGGCTACGTTTCAGCTGACCGATGCTGCCGCAGATTGGTGGGATTCGGTCATAGCCACTATCGGGAATGGAGCTGCAACAGGAATGACGTGGACTGCGTTCAAAGGGAGATTTCTGGAGAAGTATTTCCCGGCCACGGAGAGGCACAGAAGAGAGAAGGAATTCATGGACCTGACGCAAGAAACCAAGTCGGTGCAAGAGTACACCACATAGTTTGAAAGACTGTCTCGGTTTGCTCCACACCTGGTTGATACCGAGGAGAAGAAGATCCCTAAGTATAACCAAGGGCTGACACCGCAGATTCGTCGCCTGACTCTCGGCCACTTGGATAAATCATTTGAAGGACTGGTTGGTTTAGCTACCGATCTGGAAGAGGATGCTCGAGTGAGCCGAAAACAATTTGAATTCCGACCGCCTCAAAGGGGTAATTTTGGGAATAGACCACCAATGAACCGTACCCAAGGGCAGAAGAGGAATTTCGACGGAAGCAAGAAGACTCAGGCTATTACCTATCCGACTCAACCTCGAGTAGGAGAAGGAAGTAGTAGTGGAAAGTGCTTCAACTGTGGGAACCCTGGACATGTGGCTCATGATTGTAAGGCACCAAGGCGTGCTACTCAGCAAGGGATAGTCTGCTTCAACTGTGGTGAACCAGGTCACATCAGCAGGTTCTGTACTGCTCCTAAGCAGGTGACTTATGGTCAACAGGGACAGACTCGCTTGAATGATGTTATCCCTGATGCCGCTGGATATGATGGAACTGCGTACGAAGAAGGAGATTATGGAGAAGGTCAACCTGATCAGCAAGCAGTAGAAGGTACATTAACTCTGTTTAACTCCCATGTTAAAGTGTTATTTGATACGGGTGCTGCTTTTTCGTTCATATCTGTTAATACAATTCGGAGATTGGGTATCTTACCTCATCGCTTAGAGAAAGCTTTGAAGGCTACTTCGCCATTAGGAGCTACAGTCAGATTAGGACATGTGTGCAAGGATTGTCCCTTACGGTTAGGAAATCGTGAAATCCCTGCTAGGTTGATTGTCTTATCAATGAAGGAGTTCGACGTAATCCTAGGAATGGATTGGCTCTCTCAGAATCAAGTGAAATTGGATTGTGCGAGGAAGAGAATTACATTCCCCGACCATGAGAATCAAGCCTTTGATTTTCAATGTAACCCTTCGGGAGATATGTTCCTCACGAGATGTTTAGCCAACATCGAAGTCGTCAGTATAGAGGTGACAGCATCATCTATACCTGTAGTCAAGGACTTCGAAGGAGTATTTCAAGACGTTTCTGGTTTGCCGCCCGAGAGAAGTATAGAGTTCTGTCTTGAGCTTATACCAGGTACCGTACCAATCACCAAGGTTCCCTACAGAATGGCCCCCACAGAACTATTGGAATTAAAGGAACAAGTTCAAGAGCTCGAGAACCTAGGTTTTGTACGTCCAAGTACATTGCCTTGGGGAGCACCAGTGTTATTCGTGAAGAAGAAGGACGGGACACTCAGATTGTGTATCGACTACAGAGAACTGAACCGTGCGACTATCAAAAACAAATATCCTTTGCCTCGGATTGACGATTTGTTTGATCAACTACAAGGAGCTACGACATTTTCCAAGATAGACCTAAGGTCGGGATATCATCAGTTGAGGGTACGGAAGGAAGACATACCTAAGACTGCTTTCAGAACCCGATATGGTCATTATGAATTTCTGGTGATGCCGTTTGGAATGACGAATGCCCCGGCAGTGTTTATGGATCTGATGAATAGAGTGTTCAAGCCTTATTTAGATCAGTTTGTCATCGTCTTTATTGATGATATTTTGATCTATTCTAAGTCAGGAGAAGAACACGAGCAACATCTACGGATTGCGATGCAGACGCTCAAGGACCACCACTTGTATGCCAAGTTCAGTAAGTGTGAGTTCTGGTTGCAAGAAGTGAAATTTTTGGGACACAAGGTGTCATCTCAAGGAATTTCTGTGGATTCGTCCAAAACCGATGCTGTGTCGAACTGGGTTAGACCAAGCAACCCTACAGAAGTTCGGAGTTTTCTTGGACTCGCAGGCTATTACAGGAGATTCGTTGAGGGATTCTCAAAGATAGCAGCACCTTTAACTGGGTTGACGAAGAAGAATCTGAAGTTCGAGTGGACAGAGAAGCACGAGCGAGCCTTTCTAGAGTTGAAAGAGAGACTCACAACCGCACCGGTACTAGCAATACCCAAACCGGATGAGAAGTTCACTATCTTTAGTGACGCGTCATATCAAGGACTAGGGTGTGTACTTATGCAAGAAGGCAGAGTTATCGCCTATGGGTCCAGACAGCTGAAGCCGAATGAGTTGAACTATCCCATTCATGATTTGGAGTTGGCAGCAGTAGTCTTCGCACTCAAGATTTGGAGACACTATTTCTACGGTGAGAAGTTTGATTTATTCTCCGATCACAAGAGCCTAAAGTATTTGTTCACACAGAAAGAGTTGAACATGAGGCAACGCAGATGGATGGAGCTGATCAAAGATTATGACTTCACATTGGAATACCACCCCGGTAAAGCTAATGTGGTCGCCGATGCGTTGAGTCGACAGATTCGTGAGACGATCGCCTCCTTAATGGTTAGAGAGTGGCGAGCTTTGGAGACCTTGGCAGAATTCGATGTACAGAGTGCTGAAGGAGGAGAAGGACAACTTTTTGGATGTCTTATCCTACAGCCTATTCTTATCGACTGCATTATTGGAGCTCAGAAAGAAGATGAGAAGTTTCAGACGTGGTTCATGAAGATGTCAGAAAAAGACCCGACAGAATGGAAAGTGGGAGTCGATGGAGGATATCGGTGCAGGAATAGATTATGTGTGCCAGGTGATGGAGAGCTAAGGAAGGATATCCTGGAAGAAGCACATAAGTCGAGATATACAGTTCACCCAGGAGGAACAAAGATGTACAAGGATTTGAAGAGAAATTTCTGGTGGGAAGTTATGAAGAAGGATGTGGCAGAATTTGTATCCAAGTGTTTGACGTGTCAACAAGTCAAAGCCGAACATCAGAGACCGTCAGGATTGTTGCAACCGCTACCTATTCCTGGTTGGAAGTGGGAGCACATTTCGATGGATTTTGTAGTAGGATTGCCTCGATCGCAGCAGAATCATGACGCCATTTGGGTAATCGTGGATCGATTGACGAAGTCAGCTCATTTCATCGCTTATAGTATGACATACCCGGTAGAGAAGATGAGCCGGATGTACATACAACAAGTTGTGCGACTTCACGGTGCACCTGTGTCGATTGTATCAGACCGTGATGCACGTTTTACCTCTGGATTTTGGGAAAGTCTGCAAGAAGCTATGGGAACTTCGCTCAAGATGAGTACTGCTTTTCACCCTCAGACAGATCGACAAACTGAGCGTGTTAACCAGATCATGGAGGATATGCTTAGGGCTTGTGTTATCGATTTTGAAGAATCTTGGGAGACACACTTGTCGTTGATTGAATTTACTTATAATAATAGTTATCACGCGAGTATCGGTATGGCTCCGTTCGAAGCATTGTACGGACGACCATGTCGTTCCCCTTTGTGTTGGGCAGAAGTTGGGGACACAGAGTTGTTGGGACCAGATTTGGTTAGAGAAACCAATGAGAAGATTACTTTGGTCAAAGAGAGGATGAGAACCGCTCAGAGCCGGTATAAGAGTTATGCCGATCGACGCCGGAAAGATTTGGAGTTTAGTGTTGGAGATCACGTACTTCTCAAGGTTTCACCAACCCGAGGAGTGATACGTTTTGGTCTCAAGAGAGGGAAGTTAGCTCCGCGTTTCATTGGACCATTTGAGATTTTGGAACGTGTCGAGAAAGTGGCTTATCGACTGGCGCTACCACCGAAGATGTCTGGGGTTCACAACGTGTTTCATGTGAGTATGTTGAGGAAGTACATACGCGACCCCTCGCATGTGGTTAGTTATGACGATATTGAGACGAGTCATAACATTTCTTACAAGGAGAGACCTGTGAAGATTCTAGATCAGAGTATCAAGAAGCTGAGGAATAAGGATATCCCATTGGTGAAGGTTTAGTGGAATCACCATGACGAGAACGAAGCCTCGTGGGAAGTTGAAGCTGATATGAGGAAGAAGTACCCGGAGTTATTTCAGGACTAGTTAGTCTTGATTTCGGGGACGAAATCCTGTTTAAGGGAGGAAGGGTGTAATAACCTGCATTTCTATTTTTTTTTTCTAAATTACATTTTCATATTTAATTGGTATTTGCATTGTTATATTTAATTTTAATTATTATGGACTGCTTCATTTAATTACATTCCTCATGTTCTAATTATTATCCCTTGTGTTATTTCATATTAAAAAAAAAAATTCATGTTGGGGTCAAATTGCAATTTTTACAAAAGTTAGTAATACCTGTATGGATTTCAAAATCTGTATTTCAAAACGGTGAAAATAACTTCTATTGACTCAATCAGTATTTTTATGAAACCAGAAAATCAATTCTTAAGTTAACAGGAAATTCCCGTATTTTTGTGGTGACCACCGCGCCCCGAAAATACTAGTTTATGTCCAAAACTGTCCGCGCTGTGTGAACTTCCACAGATTTTGGAAGTGACTGATTTGGACATTTGCTTTATTTCCATTTATGGCAAGTAATCATTGGATAAGGCATTGTTTGGGAATGTTTAACTTGTGTGTGTTGTGTAGTGCCTAAAAGCTAAATTCCCAAACAACCAACACTTGACCCCTAGTACTCTACATGACCCTTCAACCATTTTGGGAGACAATTGCAGTTTAAAATCTGTGTATATGTTTATACGCATGTATCTGTGTGTGTTTTCCCCAGCTTAAGTTAATTTTGAAAACAAATTTCATTTTGTTGAGTGATTGGGAATTTACTTGGCCACCAAGTTGCTCTTGAAATTCTATATATACATCTTCTACACTCTCCCATTACACATTCTGCACACAAAAACATTCAGAGAGAAAAAGAGTGAGCTTGAGAGCTATTTCAGAATTTTAGAAAGAAAGTTTCAAAATCCTCCATAGTTTACAAGCTTGCATTTGGAATTTCTATATTGGGTTTCTTTCTCAACAATTACTTCCATCTCTAATCTCAGTGAGTATCATTAACTCACTCCCAATGTAATTCTATACTTAATTACTGATATTGTGTGTGTATAGTTGGAACTCCATTACTAAATTCGTCCATGGAAGCTTGAGCTTCAAAAATCACAATTTTCCAAACTTAACTAAAATCTGTTTTTAGAGATGATTATAAAAGATCTTACATCATATATGCTATGTTTAGAGTTATAGGGCCTAATTCATTCATATGAAAAAGTATATTAGAAAATAAGTTTTTGACATGTTTTAGTTTTTCATAAACTTGGAGAGTTATAGATTGATTCATGTTAAATTGATAATGGATTCTTAATCCTTGTGAAAAACCAAAGAGAATCATCTACTATAAGGCCTAGTAACTCACAGAATGGAAATGGGTCAAAAAGACCCCTGTTTTGCTGAAACAGAGCAGTTCCTGCGGAGAAGATGAAGCCTCAGCTTCATCTCGCGCCACGATCGCGCGCGCGAGGAATCTCGCGAGGGGCCCGCGCGAGCGACCCTTCGCGCGAGCGGTCCGCGCGCGCGAGGTAGGCGTCTTCAGGTAGACGTAAGAGTTTTATTATAAAAATGAAATTTTAGGCAGATCGCGCGAGCGAGGGTCGCGCGAGAAACCCTTCGCGTGAGCGATCCGCGCGCGCGATCCTTGTTTTCCTCAGGCAGATAGAAAAGTTCATATATAAAAAGAATAATTGGGCATATCGCGCGAGCGGCCCGCGCGAGCGATCTTTCGCGCGAGCGGCCCGCGCGCGCGAGTTCTGACAGTTTCTGTTTTTGTCTGTTTTGTGTTTAAGGTCTGGTTGGTTTAACATTTTAAGTACTGTTAAGGTTCTGTTTGGGATATTTAGTTAATCAGAACTCCATTTGGTTATGTTTGAATGATTAAAACATTGTAGTATGACTTATCAAGCCCCGTACGCATGTTGTATTTATAATTCGGTAAATTGCCGCATGTTTAAGTTTCATGACATACATGTGGGGTCAGTGGTACATGCATGTGGGTGTCAGTCTGTGTGGAAAGAGTATGAGTTTGAGTTTGTGGTCGTGGTTTGTGGTTGTGGTTAGAGGTTGTAGATGTGATTGAGTGGAGTTGTGGTTGTGGTTGTGGTTGTGGAGAGGGTATCTTTGAAATGGGACGGTGGCAAATATGGACACTCCCTGACGCCCATGGAAGCGTTAAAGTGTGTGAAGACGAACTCGGACATTCCCTGGCACCCATGGTAGTGCTAAAGTGTGGCCTACGGACACTCCCTGATAACTCGAGTCTGGATACTGTGTGAGGGGTTGCCCTGGTATTTGCATGGCGGTTAGGGTATTCAAAGTGTGAGGCATTGGACACTCCCTGGTACCCCGGACCAAAGTGTGAGGCAAACTGGACACTCCCTAGCGCCCCGTTGCTAAAGTGTGGCTATCTGAGTGTTTCAAAGATACCAGGAGTAGGATAGTGGGACGTTGTGGCTGTCGAGAGAAAAGAGTCGGCAAGATGAGTGTGGTGCATTGTTCTCATACACGGTCCCATCTGTGTAAATTTACCCTCTTTAAATAATGTTGTGGTTGTTTTCTAAACGAGCTTGTGGATTTAATTTGGAATTGGAAAAAGGTAAGTTGGTATGTTTTACATTCAAAGTCATGTTTTTAATACTCACCAGCTTCTTGAAGCTGACGACGTTGATGCGTCCTGGACATTCTTGTTCAGGCTTTTCAGGTTATAACCAGGAGGAATCATATGACTATGCGAATTGAGAATGGCCGATTTTGGAATTAGAGAACTGTTCATTTAATATATGTTTTAAGTTTATCTGTTTAAGTTTTAAACTGTTTTGTTTTAAGGATGACTGTAACAGACACTAAGTTATTGTTTTATTTTTTTTTCAAGGCGGTCTGTGCCTTAGTTGACCCCGTTTCATAAGATGTAATAAGTTAGAAATTTTTGTAAGCCTTGATTGCTTTACTCTGATTATTATGTTTTGATGTTCGACGTTTGGGACGGAATCGATCCTTCAAACTGTCGCGACCTACGGGTCCATAAAGGAAATTAAACGCTTTCCTTATTTATGCTACGTCGGGGCGTGACAGGCGAGTACCTCTCTAATGAGTTTATTGATCACCTCGTACAGAATGGGATTCTGTCACAGTTTACTGCACTTGGTACGCCTCGGCAGAACGGTGTGGCGGAGAGAAAGAATCGGACTCTTTTAGACATGACTAGGTCGGTGATGAGTTATTCCGAGTTGCCATTATTCCTTTGGAGTTATGCTTTGGAAACCAATGCATACATACTAAATCTAGTACCAAGTAAATTTGTTCCCAGGACACCACGAGAGATGTGGATTGGGCGCAAGCCTTCTTTGCAACATCTCCGGATATGGGGGTGTCTGGCACATGTGCTGAAAGGAAAGATGAGCAAGTTGGATTCTAGATCGTAAGTATGCTATTTTGTAGGGTATCCAAAAGGTACTTGTGGATGGTATTTTTATGATCCAAGAGAACAGAAAGTATTTGTTAGTGCAAATGCTGTTTTCTTGGTGGATGATTATATCATGAACCATAAACCTAAGGGAAGGATAGATGTAAGAGAGATAGAAGGAGAGTCCTCAGTCCAACCCGCAGGTGATAACGATGTAAATCAAGAAAATGCTACTTCTTCACCCATTTCCGCACTGGTACCTCGTCATAGTGGGAGAATTATTAGCCAGCCTGATAGATACATGTTCTTAGGAGAAGTTTTTGAAGCTGTCTCCATAGGATCTGAATCTAATCCTACCACATACGAAGAGGCAATGGCTGGTGTAGACTCAGCTCATTGGGTTAAAGCTATGAAGGCTGAATTGGAATCTATGCATTCCAATCAGGTCTGGGATCTTGTAGAACTTCCAGCCAATATTAAACCCATTGGCTGTAAGTGGGTCTATAAAAGGAAAAGAGGATCTAATGGAAAGGTTAAGACCTTTAAAACCAGGCTTGTAGTGATAGGTTTGTTAGGAATATATACTAAAAGCCATGCTTTATGTAGTTGATTTATTATTCATTTAATAAAATCAGTTAATCCATTTTATGAGAATCTATGTGGGCAATATTTGTATTATATTGTTTATTTAATATTATGCATGTGTGTCTTTCATTCTACATAGTAGGTGGTTTGGTGTGTAGAGTTCGACTTACACAAGGAAGACCAGACCATCGGATCTTGTAGAATGTAAGATTTTAGTTTACAGTCTTAGATGGATTGGACACACCATCGGTAGGACTGCAGTATGGTGTTGTCGTAGGTTTGTCTTGACTACGGAAAATGGTATAGTTTCAACTCACCATGTTGGTACACTTTGTGTATTAAATGGAACCGACATGGGGTAATTATCTTTATACTGACTTATAAGATAATTAATACCTCATGACTATTATGAGTGCTTATGATCTAAATCATAAGTCAATTTATAGACACGTACATTTGATATTTACAGTTTGATCCCTACAAGGGTGAGATCCTTAAATGGGTCAATATCTCATTGGATTGGGTGACAATATTAATTGTGTGGTGGATATTAATTAATGATGGAAGGAATCCATGTCTCTTTTTTGGGATTGATGATATCCCCTTGAGAAAGCTTATAAATTTTGATTATGTCAAACCCTGCAGGTGGATTTTGTATTCGACATATCAGATAAGTTAAGCAGAGGAACTCAAGGAATTTTAAGAGATTAATTAAATATGATTGTCAGTAGTTATATTTAATTAATAGATATCTGTAATCTTAACATGGGGAGATAATAAGCATTTAATAACATGGAGCTCGAAATATATTTTTGAGATAAGGGTAAGTTCAATTATAATTCTTTAGTGGTATGAATTATAATTTATGGAAATAGGAATCTGATTCAGTTCGAATTAGGGTTTTCTAATTCCATAAGGAAGCCTACTTCTTATTAACTTCTTATGGTCCCTATCGTAGCTTATATATATATGCTGCTTTGGCTCTCTCCTCTATTTGCGTTTTTCCATCAAGAGCATTATAACTCTGAATAGAAAAGAGAGCGTAAAAGGAGAGAGCAGAAACATAAAGGATTTCGAAGGAGCCCAAACTCAGTTCGATATTCTGGCAGCAAAGGAATACGGTAGAAGATCGTGAGCTGTTATCGAGCCCATATTCTGGATTTGTCTACTACAGCAATCCGTTTTAGCAGTTTTAGGTAACCCTAGTTCTGCCCTTATAGGGTTGTTGTAGTTTTCACATAATTTTTGCAGTACCAACTTATACGCGCTGTCAATGGATTCTGGGAACACAGTTTCCTAACAGTGGTATCAAAGCAACATTGATTCTACGTATGGGTTGGACGCAACCATGTTGTCTAATAAAATAGATCTTTTGCGTGTTTTGATGGATGGATAGAATGTAGAACTGTGCTAACCCTTGTTTTGCGGCACTCTTATTCCACTATTATAGTCATTGATTTTGTGTGATTGGATCCCACGATGGTTTTATCCGTGGTTAATCTTTCTGTTTTAATATAGCATGTGAACTCCTTTATGGAGGTATTGGATTTGTGTATATTGGATCCCATGCTTGATTGATGTATGGTTAATTTACTGCAAAGAAATAGCATGTGAAATCCTTCATGGAGGCATAGAATTTATGTAATATATCTCAAGTAAATCTGTGAAGACAGTTCATGAAGGCAGTTTACAAGCAGTTTCATAAAGCATTCTAGAAGCAGTTTCTGAAGACTATTTCATAAAACAGTTCTGGAAGGCAGTTGTTGATGGTAAATCGGATTTAGCTTCCAGGGCGCTGCTCGACCCCCGTGCGTAGTGGCAACATAGACCTAATCGGGTTCAATGAAGATTTTTTACAAGAGTTATAGCTTGACCATAATAGTGGGATTCCTATTTTATTGTGGTTTTCTTATTTATGTGTGATTAAATGATTATTATTGTTTCATGTTTAAATAATAGGACGACATGGATAATTGTTCCTAGACCTATTTCAGATGTCTAACTGTATGTTTAATTTATATTAATTTAAAATGATGGACAATTACATGTGTATTCAGAAATAAAACTAATTCCATAATTTGAAAAATTAAGTACTTATTTTCTAAAATCATGAGATAAAAATAATTTTATTATCTACACATATGGGTTTGACAAGTAAGGATGAATTAATCCTTGTCAAGTATTCCATTATTTTTTATTAATTAAATTAAAAGTTTTTCTAGAAATTATAACCCTCAAATATTTTTTAAAATTCTAAGTGGGAGAGAGAATTTATCAAGTATAAATCCCATGGTCTCCATCACTGGTTTGTAGATGACATGATTAATTTTGTGTGATGGTTCTAGTGTCGTCCTCCCCATCAGATGTAGTTGATCATGGAATCATCAGTACAAACTTCTTTAAAAGAATGTTTTGGGTGATTGTTAGTGTGGGTCACCTCTCCATTAGAGGTATTTCTCAGGGAACTCTTGACCTAGAATTAAGTGATGGTATACACTTAGCTATAAATAATAATATCTTCTCCATCTGAGTCACTATTGTTATTTATAGGATCAAAGCAAGTCAGCAGTTTAATTTTACTAGGCAAGGTACATTACTTGGATAGTAAAATTAAAAAGCAATTGCCTATCTGAACAAATGATGGATAGCATATGGCTTCCCATCGAGTCATACTATCACGGTGTATCAGGTTGCTGGCGGATTCTTTTCAAATATGGTAGAGGGATCCAATATTTTCAACTCGAATCCATAGTAATTTTTTGCCCAAATATAATTATTTATATTATGTGATTCTCATGCTTTTAAATGGGTTCTTTCAATCCACTCACTGTTATACTTAAAGAAAACAAACTTACTGGACCAAACTATATAGACTGGAAAAGGAATTTGGATATTGTGTTAACTGCTGAAGTGTACAAGTTTGTGCTTACTCAAGAATGTCCTGAGCAACCTGGTGAGGAGGCAACCGCTGAGGAAACCCAGGCTCACAAGAAATGGGTCAAGGCTGATGAGATGGTGCGATGTTACATTTTGGCATCCATGTCAAATGTGCTGCAACATCAGCATCAGTCAATGGCCATCGCCTATGACATGATGGAGAGCCTCTAAGAGATGTTCGGGAATCAAAGTCGTGCTGCTAGGCAGGTTGCCATGAAAGACTTGATGAACACAACTATGACTGAGGGGACGCCTGTAAGGGATCATGTTCTTAAGATGATATCTCTTCTTAATGAACTAGAGATCCTTGGAGCTAAAATCGACGGGGAAACCCAGGTCGATATTGTACTCCAGTCACTGCCAGAGTCTTTTAAGCAATTCCGCCTCAATTATAATATGAATAAATTTAAATATACCTTGGTGGAGCTGCTTAAAGAACTCCAGGCAGTTGAGGGTCTCAACAGAAAGTCAGGGAGTGCTCTTTGTATTTGAGAATGGTTCTGCTTCAAAGCCGAAAGGCAAGAAGAAAATGAAAAAGATTCAAAAGAAGGTTGTGGGTCCTCCGCCAATCCAAAGGCCAGGAGGACAACCGGGAAAGCCTAAAGGCAAATATTTTATTTGCAAGCAGCCAGGAGACTGGAAGAAGCAATGTTCGCTTTTTCTCACCAGACAGAACAATCAAGGTAACTCTCATTTACTAGTTGTTGAATCATGTTTAGCGGTCCAATCTAATGGTACCTGGTGTGTAGATACAGGAGCCACTGATCATGTATGCAATTCTTTGCAGGGGTTCCAGGGAACCAGGTAGCTCAGTGATGGAGAGATTTATCTATATATGGGAAATGCTACGAGAGTAGCAGCAGTTGTAGTAGGAGATCTACGTCTTAGTTTTGGTAGAGATAGGATTTTAATATTAAGAAATTGCCTTTATGTACCTTCTATTAGAAGGAATTTAGTTTCAGTTTCTTGTTTAGTAAAGAATGGATATTCAGTTCATTTTAATAAAGTAGTAGTTATTAAAGAAAATTAACATTTTATTTGTTTTGGTCAATTGGTGGATGATCTTTATATTATAAATCATGTCTCTCCTATGCTACAACTTAATGAATTGAATAACACAAATAGTTTTCCATTTAAGAGAAAAGAACCTTCGAGGATGAACCAAACGCATCTTTGGCACTTACGCCTTGGTCATATTAATTTGAAAAGGAATCAAAGACTGGTTCAAAATGGGCCATTAAGCTCATTGGAAGTAGAGGCACTTCCAGTCTGTGATTCCTGCTTGGAAGGTAAAATGACCAAGAGGCTGTTCTCGGCCAAGGGCTATAGAGCAAAAGGGCCATTGGAACTGGTTCACTCTGATTTGTGTGGTCCTATGACTGTCCAAGCAAGAGGGGGATTTGAGTACTTTCTCACTTTCATCGATGATTACTTAAGGTATGGGCACATTTATTTGATGCAGCGTAAGTCTGAATGGTTTGAGAAATTCAAAGACTTCAAGGCTAAAACGGAGAAGCATCTAGGTAAATATATCAAGACACTACGATCTGATCGTGTTGTAGAGTACCTCTTGGGAGAGTTTAGGGAATACTTATTGGAGCAAGGGATTACATTGTCACACCCCGATTTTTGGAAAGACAAATATTCAATCAAGTGCATACCCTAATCAATATTCAACCGCCCAAAAATCCAAGGATGACAACCTATACCCAATTTTAAAAGACCATTTTAAGATAAACTGAATTTAATTGCTTTCATAAACCACATGATTTCTATTTAAACAAAACTCATTTATTATCAAACTCATTCCCAAAAACATTACAAGAAAAATCCACGTTTCAAATTTTCTCCATTCTCATTTATTACAAAATGAAAACCAAACGTTTCCCTTTACATAGAAATAATATAATTTTCTCCATCGAATCACAATAAAATTATCTGGTTATAATAATAAACGGAATAATTTCAACACTACACTATCTCAGGTTAGATCTGCTATAAACGTCCCCAAAAATTCAATAATACAACTAAAATATTACATCTAATACAAGTTCTCAACCATGGCTCACAATGCCAACTAAATAAAAGGGTAAAATATAGTAATTAAAGAATAAAAAGAAGATATCTTCAACTTCACGAACAGATCGGCTGCTCCACAATGAACTCCAACTATACTATCATGCACATGTCATTCGACTACGTTTCACATAGAAACGCACCCGAATGCATAACACAATCGGGTCAGTCACATGAATGGTATGAGTTAAACAAAACACAAGTCTTAGGAATCCAACTTGAACCCGTAGACTACAAATCATACTACAACATTCTTGGGCAAAGACAGGTAGTTCCACACACATATCTGGACAATAGAGTAGTTTCCATTTATGTGGTGGCAAGTAGTTTCTTGCCCGAATAAAAACAATTAAATAATTACCTTTCTTAACTATGGTAGGCCGATACCTGCAAACCATTAGTAGGCCTACCATCCTGTACAAATAGAACTTAACACAATAATATAAGCCAATAATAAGGTGTTATTAATTAAAATGATTTTATCTCTAACAAAGAACTGGAATTAGACAAAACTTAAACCACGAAAAATGTCAAGAATAAAATTTTGAAGGAATGACATGCGTCCTCGTTCATAAATTCTAAATAGATAATTCAGAAATTAATTATTAAAATTCAGCTCTTACATAGATGATGTTCAGCAGATTCTGAAAATCGATGAAAATAGTGTCAAGATGACGTTTTTAGAAAAAGTGTAAAACACGAAAGTTGTTCGGATTGTCATTTTACTTCAGTTTACGCGAAACGGCCATAAACTATGAATCTAAGTATCCAAAATATTCAATTTACTAATCTGGTCCAGTTTATTATCAAATTACTACGTTCCAAAAATGGTACGTTACACATAGAATGCTAGGTTTCAGCTAACGGGCACAACACCAAAATTATTTAAAATCCTGAAAACTACACGACTACCAATTCCTAGAATTTCATATAACTGAAAATCATAAACCATATTACAACTATAAATCCACAAATAAAAAAAACACATAATATTCGATCCAAATTACACCTTATGTTCACCACCTCGGCCATCCATCCATGGTTCAGCCTACACATATATCCCATGTGTCTCCTAACGTAATACTAACTCCCACTGCGGTCCCAACTCCCATGGGGTATCACTGGGATTTGAGTATCCACCGAAAGGCTAGTCCTTACGTTCTTGACGTCAATAAAACAATGTCTAAATACACATGAAATAGACCAACAAGCCGGGCATAAGGCTTAAAAATGAAGAGACGGGTCATCCACGTAGTCGCCGTCAAATCACACAATGACGGGTCATCCACGAAGTCGTCGCCTAAAATTATAAAGAGTAGTGGTGAACTATAAGGACTTTTCTAACGTTCAAACATCCACATTTTTCACAAAACTCAATTTTATAAGAGATTCATGTATCTCAAATCAAATATCCGTTAAAATCATATTAACAGCTACATGTTCACACAGATTCATAACTCTTACAAAATTGCACAGTCATAATTTTAGAAAACTCAACTATACATGAGACCTCATAGCTCCCTAAGTACAAACAAATTAATGCATATTAACGAACACGAAATCACACCAAAAATATGATATGACAAAAACACTTATTTTAACATTCATAAAACTGCTACTGTAATATATATTTTCTGCCCAAATGGTGCAGAATTGAAAAAAACACCATTAGACGAAAGTTGTCCAAAATTGCGTTTCATACAGCCCAACGCGAACAGAATCACGAAA
Source organism: Hydrangea macrophylla (assembly GCA_033977485.1). Classification (NCBI taxonomy): domain Eukaryota; kingdom Viridiplantae; phylum Streptophyta; class Magnoliopsida; order Cornales; family Hydrangeaceae; genus Hydrangea; species Hydrangea macrophylla. Next base: position 78,290 of record CM066990.1, on the reverse strand, counting down.
ACTGGAACGTATGATTTATTATGAATTTTCTACTCAAATCTGATCCGTGAAAATCCCAAATCCGAAAATTGAATAATTGCTCAAATGCATATACAATGCTCATCTATAAATCTCAAATCACAACTTCAATCATTGTAAAAAAAATACTTAAATCTCATAATCCATAACCATGCTAATTTAATATTCTATCTATTTAAATTTCAATCAAACGAGATTGAAAGAAAATAACAAGTTAACTCACCAATTTAGGGCTTCAAGGTTGATGATGATTACACAAACCAAAGGTTGAGGTTCCTCTCTTCTTCTTCTTCTTCTTCTTCTTCTTCTTCTTCCTCCCTCTTTCTCCCTCTCTCTATCACTCTCTCTCTCACATACTTCTGTTCTCTAGTTTCTTCTCTCCTCTTCCCCTTTTTTTTTTTTGTTAAATGGGGGCTAGGGTTTAATATATGTGTATATATATTTCACACAAAACACTTATAAATAAAACACACACAAACATGTGAATCCCGTTTTTTATCTAAGGGCCTCACAAAAAGGCTATATATGGACCCGAAAATGCATTCTAATGTGACAAATGATTAGCCCAATAGATACCCATGACCCCGGGCACTAACTTTCTATGTTAAGCACACTACTTAACATACTAACGACCCATACACGCTACTTCAACATTTTTATTAGGTGTCACTAAGATATATACACATAGTTAATGTCTAATACTAAAAAATAATAATATAAAAATTACTAAAAGTACTTAGAAAATTAGGGTTGTTACATACATTCCAGTTGTCTACACCCCATATACCTCAGCAGAATGGTGTAGCAGAAGTAAGATCTATGATGAGTTATTCAGATTTACCAATTTCCTTTTGGGGACAGGCATTAGAGATAGCTGCATACATTCTAAATTTGGTACCATCTAAGTCAGTACCTACTACTTCCACAGAATTGTGGACTGGGCGAAAGCCTAGTCTGCGGCATGTTTGGATCTGGGGTAGTCCAGCACATGTGCTGAAAGGGACATAGAAAAGTTGGAATCAAGAACAGAAGTATGTTTCTTTGTTGGGTATCTAAGAGGAACTAAAGGTGGTCTGTTTTATAGTCCTAAGGATCAAAAGGTTATTGTTAGCACCAATGCCATATTCTTAGAAGACGACTATGTTATTGTTTTAGAGGAAATGAGAGGAGAGACACCGACACATACTTCTTCGATACCATCGGTACGAGAAGAAACATCATAAGACAGAGTTATCGATATTCCATTACCGCGTCGTAGTGGGAGGATTATTGAAACTCGTGTAGATCCCGAACCAACCATTAACACGCAGATTCCTAAACCAATATAGTGTGCAGATAATGGTGTATTAGGTTCAGAATCTTCACAACGAAATATCAGTACGTAATACACAGACACGGGGTGTGCATCATCGTAGTGGGAGGGTTATTATTCAACCTAGCCGGTATATGTTCTTGGGAGAGTCTTATGACTAGGTCCCTGATGAACAAGGTAGTGATCCCTGTAACTACAATGAAGCACTCCAAGATAAAGATGCAGATCTTTGGCAAAAGGCTATGAAGTTTGAAATGGAGTCCATGTACTCCAATCAAGTTTGGGATCTTATAGAACCACCCAATAAAATAAAACCCATTGGATATAAGTGGATCTATAAGAAGAAGAGAGGAACAGATGGTAAGGTGGAAACCTTTAAAGTAAGGCTTGTTGTGAAAGGGTTCACTCAAAAAGAAGGAATTGATTATGAGGAAACCTTTTCACCGGTGGCCATGCTAAAGTCTATCCGGATTCTCTTATCCATTGCTGCACATTTCGATTATGAAATTTGGTAAATGGATGTCAAGACAGCATTTCTTAATGGGAATCTTGATAAGTGCATCTATATGATGTGACCAGACGGATTCATTGCGAAGGGCCAAGAACACATGTTGTGTAAGCTTAAGAAGTCCATTTATGGACTTAAGTAGGTATCTAGGTCTTGGAATATCCGTTTTGATCAAGAAATCAAGTCTTTTGGTTTTGATCAATGTGCGGATGAATCTTGTGTGTACAAGAAACATGATGGAAGCATGGTGGTGTTCTTAGTACTATATGTGGATGATATCTTGCTAATCAGAAATGATGTGGAGGTATTATCTTCTATAAGGGTATGGTTGTCCAGTCAATTCGATATAAAGGACTTGGGAGAAGCCGGTCACATCCTAGGGATCAAGCTTATGTGAGATCGCAAGAATAGGATGTTGGGCTTGTCATAAGGCACTTATATCGACAATATTCTTGCAAGGTTTAGCATGCAAGATTTCGAGAAGGGATTCCTTCTCTTTAGACATGGAATTACTCTATCTAAGGATCAGTGTCCTAAGACACTTGATGAAATAGAGAAGATGAAAGCTGTTCCTTATGCCTCAGAAGTAGGAAGCCTAATGTATGCTATGCTATGTACTAGACCTGACATCTGCTTTGCTGTTGGCATGGTTAGTAGATATCACTCTAATCCAGGGCAAGAACACTGGACTGTGGTGAAAAATATTCTCAAGTACCTGAAAAGGACTCGAGACTATATGTTAGTTTACCAAGTAGACAGTCTTATACACATTGGGTACACGGATTCTGATTTCATGTCAGATAAGGATTTCAGAAAGTCTACCTCAAGATATGTGTTTACCCTAGGAGGTGGAGCCATTAGTTGGAGGAGTATCAAGCAGTCGTGTATTGCTGATTTCACCATGGAAGTCGAGTATGTGGCTACTTTGGATGCCTCTAAGGAGGCCATTTAGGTCAGAAACTTCCTTATGGATCTAAGAGTAGTACTTGCGGTACAATCGGCTATTGCCTTTTATTGCGATAATAGCTGAGCGGTTGCTAACTCAAAGGAACCTAGCGCACATAAGAAGGGAAAACACATTGAGTGTAAGTATCACCTGATACGAGAGATCGTGCAAAGAGGTGATGTTGAAGTGACCAAGATAGCATCAGCAAATAACCTGGCAGATCCTTTCACCAAGAGCTTACCAGCCAAAACTTTTGATAGTCATGTAGAAGGGATAGGAGTAAGGTGTGTCGCATCATAGATTTGAGTATAAGTGGGAGATTGTTAGGGATATATACTAAAAGCCATGCTTTATGTAGTTGATTTATTATTCATTTAATAAAATCAGTTAATCCATTTTTATGAGAATCTGTGTGGGCAATATTTGTATTATATTATTTATTTAAAATTATGCATGTGTGTCTTTCATTCTACATAGTAGGTGATTTGGTGTGTAGAGTTCGACTTACACACGGAAGATCAGACCATCGGATCTTGTATAATGTAAGATTTTGGTTTACAATCTTAGATGGATTGGGCACACCATTGGTAGGACTGCAGCATGGTGTTATAGTAGGTTTGTCTTGACTACGGGAAATGGTATAGTTTCAACTCACCATGCTGGTATAGTTTGTGTATTAAACAGGACCGACTTGGGGTAATTATCTTTATACTGACTTGTAAGATAATTCATACCTCATAACTATTATGAGTGCTTATGCTCTAAATCCTAAGTTAATTTATAGACACGTACATTTGATATTTACAATTTAATCCCTAAAAGGGTGAGATCCTTAAATGGGTCAATATCTCATTGGATTGGGTGACAATATTAATTGTGTGGTGGATATTAATTAATGATGGAATCCATGTCTCAATTTTGGGAATAATGATATCCCCTTGAGAAAGCTTATAAGTTTTGATTATGTCAAACCCTGCAGGTGGATTTTGTATCCGACATATCAGATAAGTTAAGCAGAGGATCTCAAGGAATTTTAATAGAATAATTAAATATGATTATCAGTAATTATATTTAATTAATGGATATCTGTAATCTTAACATGGGGAGATAATAAGCATTTAATAACATGGAGCTTGAAATATATTTTTGAGATAAGGGTAGGAGTGCAATTATAATTTTTTAGTGGTATGAATTATGATTTATGGAAATAGGAATCTGATTCAGTTCGAATTAGGGTTTCCTAATTCCATATGGAAGCCTACTTCTTATTCACTTCTTATTGTCCCTATCGTAGACTATATATATGCTGCTTTGGCTCTCTCCTCTGTTTGCGTTTTTCCATCAAGAGCAATAACTTGGAATAGAAAAGAGAACGTAAAAGGAGAGAGCAGAAACATAAAGGATTTCGAAGGAGTCCACACTCAGTTCGATATTCTGGCAGCAAAGGAATACGGTAGAAGATCGTGAGCTGTTATCGAGCCCGTGTTCTCGATTCGTCTACTACATCAATCCGTTTTAACAGTTTAAGGTAACCTTAGTTCCACCCTTATAGGGTTATTGTAGTTTTCACGTAATTTTTGCAGTACCAACTTATACGTACTGTCAACGGATTCTGGGAACGTAGTATCCTAACAAGGTTATACTTAGAGGAAGGGCATTAACTATGAGGAAGCCTTCTCGCTGATAGCCATGCTCAAGTCCATCAGAATACTCTTATCCATTACTACATGCCTAGATTATGAGATCTGGCAAATGGACGTCAAGACTGCATTCCTGAATGGCTATCTTGAGGAGGACATCTATATGCAGCAACTAGAAGGGTTCATAGCTGGTCGAAAAGGTAACTTTGTGTGCAAGTTGCAAAAGTCCATTTATGGGCTTAAGCAAGCATCCAGAAGTTGGAACATTCATTTTGACCAAGCGGTCAAGTCATTTGGTTTCATACAGAATCTGGATGAGCCTTGTGTATACAGGAAGTGTGAAGGGAAAGTGGTAGCTTTTCTTGTTCTCTACGTTGACGACATTCTACTCATTGGGAATGATATAGCAGTGTTTTCAATGGTTAAGGTTTGGCTAGCTAGTATATTTGATATGAAGGATCTAGGAGAGGCGAGCTATATCCTTGGGATAAAGCTCTTCCAAGATCGTAAGCGAAAGATAATGGGATTGTCTCAAGATGGTTATATCGATAAGGTGCTAATTAGGTTTTCAACGGAAAATTCGAAGAAAGGTTTTTTACCTTTCAAGCATAGTTTAGTTTTTTCTAGGGTCCAGTGTCTTAAGACATATGAGGAGAGGAATCGCATGGCAGGAATTCCCTATGCTTCAGTAGTGGAAAGTCTCATGTATGCGATATTGTGCACTAGACCGGATATCTGCTATGCCGTAGGCATGGTCAGCAGGTATCAATCAAATCTAGGTCCAGAACACTGGATAGCTGTGGACACGCGCATTCGCTCATCCACTACTTTGTTTTGTTTTTTGAAATTTGATTTCGAAAAGAGAGAGAGAAGGTTTGTTGAAAATAGTTACAGAGTCGCCACTTGGTCTTTAAGGAACGAAGAAACCTAATTTTGACTCACCCAAACGGATAAAGGGCACCGGCCCTTCATAACCAAAGAACTTGGCTCGGGATTTTGGTACGAGAGAAGAAGGGGCCTTTGTCGCGACTAAAACACCCTCAACTCGCCCCGTCTTTCGACGGGCCACAATTAGCATCCAAATAATCATCTTATATTATATATGGTTCGACAATCAATATTATGATAGTATATTACATCACATAAGAAAATTTGAAATGGAAGATCTTAAGATAAGATATCATTCATAAGATCTAAGTCAAATATCATACAATGTAAAGTGAAAGATCACACAAATAATCCTAGGAAAAATTGTCTAATCATGTATCAAGTAATTAAGTTTTCCTAATCTAAAGGGGGACATGAATTGTTATTGAAACAAATAAACAAAGAAATCAAAATATGCTTAGCAAGCTAGTATGATGCATGTTAATCTTTGAGAAAAGAAGACCTCTCAGTCCCCGGGACGGATGAGAAAGGAAGATTAGATCGAGGGGGAAGCATGAACGTGTGATCGTGATCATTCCTTATAATCTTCTTAGATTAGGAGTCACAAAAGCCCCAAATCTTTGCATGGATGCAATGTATGTATCTAGAATGTGCTAAGATTGTAGTGTGCCTTGTGTTCATGGATTCCTAAAATGACTTAGAAGTCTATAATGTGTATAGATGAATGAATGAAATCAATATGGGATATATACAAATGTAGCATGAACTACTTCCTAAGATATGAACTAATTTGGAATGCATATAAGCATCAAATCAAAGAATGAAAGTTAAAATGTGCTTGTTGTGAATAGTGGACAGAACAGTAACTAGATTTTTTGAAAATTGAAACGACGAGTTAGAAATGTTTTCAGTGCATGATATTTTATGTAGATCTTCCTTATTGTGTCTATAACACTACTCAAAAAGCCAATCTTTAATAACTATCACAGATTGAGAGAAATCATATGAAAAACAGAGGTCACTCAGAAACAGAGTCCGTACTGCTGACTGAAATGTTGAAACATCTTAGAAAATGAAAACGAATGATCTAGAGGCCCATGTTATACAGAAAGTTCCCTAAGACATTGAAGTTTAAGGAAAAAATAAGTTAGGACTATCCCTTTTGGAAAAGTGTTCTGAAAAAGAGGTTGGAAGTGGACCTATCTGCTGTGACAGCAAAAACAGAATGTCTGGAGAGAATGTTTGGATCCAAATGGACCATTTTCAAGTATTTTCAAGTCAAACCAAAAATCGTGGGTGTTCTCTAATGAGTTAGGAAGACTTTCCAAGTGGCCTTGCATCCATACATTGAGTATTGAGTTCTAGAGAAATCTTTGAACTCAGATCACTCACTGTTTTGACTCACTGTTTTGAAGATTTTGGGAAAAACTAGAGTTTTCTTTCTTTAGATCAAAATGAGAGAGATTGAGGGGGGTTTTGCAATAGAGGTTTTGAAAATGTATTTTCAATACTCAATAAAGATTATAGCCACTTAAAATGCCAACATCAAACTCATCATCAAGAGCCTCCAAGATTGTTGGAGAGATTTATTTTTATTTGGACATAACTTCAAAGATACCTTAGAGGTATTGAAGTTATGATCATCATCTATCAAACATGTTTTTGAGGTCAAGAGCTACTATCCATAAGGATTCACTCACCTCAAACTTTATGTCATCATCTAGATGATGATGAACTAGTAAGTAAATAAAGAAAAATCAAAAAGAAATGAGGTAAGAAGAGATGAACATTGTATATAAGCAAGCAAATGAAAAAATCAATAGATGATATTCAATGATGGAACTACAAGCATTCAACCTCTCATATGTGTGTATATGGGTGAGTACATCACTCTCTAACTCATAGGAAACTCAAAGAAGATGAAGAAGATGGATTGAAAGCTTGAAAATAAAAGTTTAGTTTTTAGAAAACTAAATAAAAAAACTCACATTTGGCTTGGATTTGAAGAAGAAGATCTTGATTTCTCTCTCTATTTCTTCCAAACTTTCTATATCTCTCTATAATGGCTTCCAAGCTCCTCTCTAAATGGAAGTAAATGGGTCTCCTTTATAGGCCAACTTGGAGAGGTATTTTTTGTTTTAAAAAGTCTCTAATTGATCCAAAATCCCGGAATAATCAAAACTATGTCAATTTATTTGTTGAAAATTTGAATTAAAACCCAAAAATTAACCAAAAATTACAGAAAAATGAAAAATCACTCAGAGTGCCGCCGCGGCACTTGGCCACTACCGCCATGGCAGTGGGCCAGTGCCGCCGCGGCAGTCAACTCCCCCGTTGACCAAAAATTTCATTTTGGCCCCCAGAACTCCCTGAATTCGCAAAACGACCCTATCTCGTCCGAAATTCACAGAAAATTCATACAAAATCCAAATTGAGATTGTGATATACCGTTGGAAAGGTATTGAGGTCTAATTTCCATAAAAAATAGTTTAGAGTTGGGTCACTTTGGAAAGGTTTGCGGTATTCGCGATAAAAGCCGAATTGATTGCATTTTTCACCTTCAGAAATTCATAACAAATTCGTTTTAGATCCAGAAATTATATGCGATATACCGTTGGAAAGCTATTGACCTCTAGTATTTGATAAAAATATTTCAATGTCGAAAATAAGACTTTGATTTTTGGTCAAACTTGCAGTCAAATCAGTCAAATAGTGCACTTCCAGGAAATTCCGGGAAGTTCTGGGAGCCTCCAAAGACTGACGTTTCCGTCCGATTTTCTTTTAAAACATATTTTAAGACTTTTCACATGATCTAGAATGATCTCGGAACTTTTGGGTGAATTTGGATGATTTTGGTCAAACCTTGGTCAAACTTGGTCAAACCTTCGTCAAATCGGTCAACGAAGACCTTCCGGGAACTTCCGGGACTTCCGGGGGTCTCTGGGAGCTTACGATTTCAAATATTCATCTTTTAAAATACCTTTTTTTTTGTTTTGAACGGCATCGAATGATTTTTGAGATTCTGGGCCAATCTGGAGAATTTTGGGCTTTTAGGGGCATTTTGGTCATTTCTGCAAATTCTTTGACTTCTTGAGAGTTAGAGGCAGTCTCTGAAAATCCGATCTTTCTAATCATCGAGGTTTGACATGCTTGTGGCCTCCTAAATCTGTTAGCCGACAAAATGGGGTGTCTACAGTTTGCCCCTCTTTGGCATGAACTTGCGAAGCAACGCATGTCGCAAGCGAGTGCCAAAGCTTTAATGAGACATGTCTTTTTGGAGGCTATAGATTTAGGATAAAAGTGTTGCAAAAGATGCAATGATGCTGAGGCTAGTTCTGGTCGCGCTCTGCGTGAGCTGCCTAGGTATCCCAAGGGGAATCAGACCAGGACGTAGTTCAGGGCACAAAGGAATAAATCACACATGCATATACACAACAATCAGGCAGATGCTATGGTATAAGAGTGATATGCTATGCATGGATGTGATATGAATTTTGTCCTAAGTCCTATCATGTCTAGTGTTCTGATCCTAGCATGAATTGGTGTTGTGGGGTGTACCACTCCAAGTGGACTTATGTCGCACTAGTGTTTCTGACTGTGATGCAGTTATTGACCCAAATAGGGACGCCAAGGTTTGAAGACTCTGGGTCTTGGAGCAAACTTCTGAATTTTGGGAAGCGTGCTTTGCAAGCGAATGTTATTGGATGTGGGGTCCCAGAGGACTATAATCGGAGATGCAGTTTGACAAATAACTGACGGACATGGAAGCCCTGGAAATTAAGAGACGGACACAGAAGTCTTGAGACGTCAAGTGATGAAATCCTGAAATGTTAAGCGATGAACATGGAAGCCCCATTAATGGACATAGAAGCCCAAGATTTTGAATGAGAATGATGAACACGGTATATTTTGAATGAGAGTAATGGTAAACTAATGATGATTAATGAACTGACGATGTACGAATCGAGATGATGAGTAGACAATGAACTACTGTGACTATCATGGATTGGATCAACAGTTGGGCTAACCGTGACCGGAAGAAGTGACGATGCACGAATCAACACTGAACTACTGTGACTATCATGGATTATGACCAGAAGAAGTGACGATGTATGAATCAAGATGATGAGTCAACAGTGAACTACTGTGACTATCATGAATTGGATCAACAATTGGACTAACCGTGACAAGAAGAAGTGATGATGTACGAATCGAGATAATGAGTCAACAGTGAACTACTATGACTATCATGGATTAGATCAACAGTTGGACTAACCATGACCAGAAGAAGTGACGATGTACGAATCGAGATGATGAGTCAACAGTGAACTATTGTGACTATCATGGATTGGATCAATAATTGGACTAACCGTGACCAGAAGAAGTGATGATGTACGAATCGAGATGATGAGTCAACAGTGAACTACTGTGACTGTGATGGATTGAACTAACGATGTACTAATCGAGAAAACGAGTCGACAGTGAACTATTGTGACTGTCATGATTGAACTGACGATGTACTAATCGAGATGATGAGTCGACAGTGAACTACTGTGACTGTCATGATTGAACTGACGATGTACGAATCTCGATATGACGAGTCGACAGTGAACTACTGTGACTGTCATGGATTGAACTGACGATGTACTAATCGAGATGACGAGTCGACAGTGAACTACTGTGACTGTCATGATTGAACTGACAATGTACGAATCGATATGACGAGTCGACGGTGAACTACTGTGACTGTCATGGATTGAACTGACGATGTACTAATCGAGATGACGAGTTGACAGTGAACTACTGTGACTGTCATGATTGAACTGACGATGTACGAATCGATATGACGCTGGGGATTAAACTGAATCTGCTGGGGATGAAGTGACTCTTTCTAGGATCTCTCTTCAACTACTCCTCTGGACCGGGAACTAGGATTCAAATTTGAATCTCTCATAGTTGATCAAATCTTGCTGGCCCAGAACCGGGATCCATCTCTGAATCTCTCGCGGTTGATCAAATATTTACGGTGCCCTATCCAAGATCAATCAACAGCCACTCATGGACTTATGTTGCTTGGAGATGAAGGAAAATCAACAGCCACTCATGGACTTATGTTGCAAGGAGATGATGGTCAACTTTCGATGGTTTGGAAAGGGATGAAATTTGCATTTTCCGTAAGTTTGGACGCTTCTCATGCTGACGCCTTAACTGGTGCAGTAATGGTGTTTGGTACTCCTGCTTGTATTGGCATGCTCTTTATAACTTGATTTAAAAATTTTATTAGTCACTGTTGACTTACTACAACAGACTCAAAAACTTGATAGACATTGACGCACGAGGACGACACATTTGACACCAAAATGAAACAAGCTCGTCTTGTCAAAACTTGATGTGCTTTTGTTATAAACGATGTACCATTTCTCTTTTTGTGTTCACCCCTCATCTTAACATGGTAGCACTTTGCTGATAAATCTGATTTTTGAAAATTTCTCCTTAGTGATCTAGTCAATTTTCTACTTCTCCCAGGAAGTGCTTTTGAATTAGTGCCTTAGCTTTTAGAGTAAAAGATGCTCTATTTCAAAATTTTCAAAACAACTTGGTAACTTAAAAACTCGCCCTCGGTGTGAAGGAATTGTGTTAGGCAAATGGAGTTTGCCCCTAGTTTGAGGTGTACAAAGTGGGATTCATAAGCAAACGAGGTGGGTGACCGAAGTTTGCCCCTAGTTTGGATGATGGTTTCTTGGAGGTTTTGGGCAAACGAGGTAGGTGACCAAAGTTTACCCCTTATATGAAGGGTAGATAGTAAAAGTCAGGCAAACGAGGCGGGTAGCCGAAGTTTGCCCCTAGTGTGGAAGGTGATTTTCTGGCTTGAGGCATGGACCGTGACTTTAATCTCTCAAATGCTCATAACTTTTGCCTAGGCACCAGTGAGGTGACCTAGCAAGCTCTTTTCTCTCTTTTGTTATTGCTCACCTTGGATTTAACTCTAATTTTTGCCTAGGCGTCCTTTCAGATTTTCGACCTAGCGAGCCATCCTTCTTTTCTTTTTGAAAGTCTGCCTACATACCCCCTAGCGGGGATCAGGTCCAATATAGTTCGGGCTAAAGTCTTGAAAGAAGGGGGGTTGATTATGATAGTGTCGACCGAACCAATGCGGTTGCTTACGTATCCCCGAGTAGGAATCAGGTCGAGCGTAGTTCAAGGCAAGGCTTGAAAGAAATTGGTTTGATTATGATGGTATTGACCGAACCGATGTGGTTGCCTACGTATCCCGGAGTGGGAATCAGGTCGAGTGTAGTTCAAGGCAAGGCTTGAAGGAAATTGGTTTGATTATGATGGTGTTGACCGAACCGATGTGGTTGCCTACGTATCCCCGAGTGGGAATCAGGTCGAGCGTAGTTCAAGGTAAGGTCTGAAATAAGGGGTTTGAGGTATGAGGGTTTTTCAAACCAATCGTCAAAGAAGTTCAAACTTGAGCCACTTGTGGTAGCTTGGAATAAAAGGATTCAGTTTCAATCTCCCTTTATTTTCTTTTTCTTTTTCTTTTTGTTTTGTTTTGAGGATTGATCCTTTTCACTTTCGCCTAGCCAGTCAATTTTGCTTTTTAATGTAGTCGATTCTTGTGAGATCTTTCAATCGCAATCTCAGAATTCCAGAATGTGCATGTCAGCTCTCGGAATTTATTTGTGGTCATTCTGTGCCTTTTGAAATGTGATCTTGGCACATTCTTAAGATGTATCTTGAAGCGTATGATTCTCTCATTTGTTTCATCAAAATTTTCTCCAAACATTTTGACTGGCTAGGGTCAGATTTTGGAAATCAACACCTTTTTCAGCTCTAACTTTTGCCTAGGTGCACTTTCGGATTTTCATCCTAGCGAGCTTTTTCTTTTCTTTTCTTTTCTTTTCTTTTTCTTTCTTTTTTTTTTTGAAAGTGGAGATGAAACTCACTGAAATGTTTGGCTACCATCAAGGGCTAAGTTTGCATTGCTTTTAATCGGACAGATTGCGTGGCTCCTAATTGGATTGGGCTTAAGGCTTCGAAATGGTGGAAAAAGGGTGTTGGTCAAGCCCCAAGTCAGTTTCAAGTATGTCTTTTCAAGATTGAGGCAAAAGCATCTTTAAATTCTTAAAGTAAGACTATTCAATTCCAGCTCTTCATCAGTGTCAGCGTGAAATCGACTTTAACCTTGCAGGATTCTTTTTTGTTTTGTCATAGAAAAATTATTACCAGAGTAATATCCATGGTAATTTGAAAAGTGACACTTCAGTTTAGTGATTCATGCATTTATGACTAGGCACATCAGATTAAGCAAAATGAGATTTCATTCCATCAATAGAGAAGGTTTACAGACTTATTAACAACTTGATGACAAACAGACTTGATCACAAGACTAGAATTGAAATGGACTCGGAACATAGAACAGACTCAACTTGACTCGTCCTGGTCTCAAATGGAGTGTCTTTGCGACCCATTTATTATTCTTATTCTATTTTTTTTAGCAGATGTTCCAAACACCATCACTTTACTGCGTAGCTTCAACATTTATTAGCATCGATGGAAGGGATCATTCGATCGGTTGGTCCAAGCCAAGATAGTGGATGGGATTAGGATAGGGGACATCTTCTATAAGGTTCTGAATGTCATGGCGGAGGCGGATGCACTGATCGGTGGTATGGCCTAGATTTTGGTGATAAGCACATCGTAGGCTCATATTGTAGTGGGAGGGTATAGGATCTGGTAACGGCTTATGAGGGAGGAGCTACAGGTGGCCCTTTTTGAGTAGGTGGTCCAAGGCTGTGGAAAGAGGAACATCAAGTTTGGAGAATTCGCGAGGGCCTTTTGGGCGATTTGGCGGAATGAACTGGTATGGACGAAGGGCGCAGGCCATTGATTGGTTGCTAAGTGCATTGATATCTGGGGAGTAGTTAGATCTCTTGGACTGGTGTTGGGGTTCATCCTTTTTGAACTTTCCTTCTCTGATGGCATCCTCTATTCTGGTGCCTATTTCAAATAGCTCTTCGAATGTGGAGATGGATTGGTAGAATAGCTTGTCATGATATACAGGTTGCATGTTCTTGACCAGCATACGTACTTGCTCTTTCTCAACAGGTCTGTGGATCATTTGAGCCACTTTATTCCTCCATCTGCTCAAGAATGCAGTGAAGGACTCATTGAAGTTCTGCCTGTGGATCATGTGTACGCTTGTGTGCTATACCTTAGTGTAGGTAATCGTGCAAGTAGTAATCTGGTTAAGACCAGGTCGATCCCATTGGGAAGGTGATAAACTAAATACTTAGATTAATCTCTAAAAGAAAAAAAAATAAAAATCAATATTTGAAAGGTTGTAGAACACGAAGTAACTACTAAAAATAAAGCAACTAAGTTAAATTAAACTACTAATTAACTAGTCAACTCAAGTGAGATTTTAAAATGTGTTTTTCTTAATAAAAAGGAATGTTGGGATCACGTGAATCCACAACATCCTAGCCATCTACCATGCAGTTTACATTTAAGCTCTAGGGAGTGTGTCTGTCTATAGTATTCTGCATTTTATAAAGATAAAGAATCAATAGCCTGTTCATAACCAGGACTACATCATCACATTTATTTCCAAAACACATGAAGGTTGTTTAAAACAATAGTTAAGTCTTGCATTCTAAATGGTGTTATCATTCAAAATGGTTTGCAAAAGTTATTGAAGAAAAAGGCCTTGAAGCTTAAAGTAATGAAACTGTTTTGAGAAACTGAGCATTTGGGGACAGTTTGACAACAAATCTCAAAAGCAGAAAGTCTTGGAATACTACAAAAAGACTACTCAAGAATCAGAGAGTTTGATCGATCGACGCGCTTTCGATCGATCGAAAATCATCATCTCTCGAGCGATCGAAATGTCTTCGATCGCTTGACTATGTGTCTGCTTCGATCGATCAAACTACTTCAATCGATCGAAAGCAGGTTTTATACTGCTGCATGGTAGAGGCTGGAAATCACTGTTTCATCGCGATCTCCCAACCCTAGGACTACTCAGACATGGTTTGGAGTGTCTCAGATTCATTTTTAATGTGAAAGTCCATTAAAGTTATGTTTGGTTGAGATTTTATCATAAAAACTATGAAAACTAATGGTTTAATACGATTTAGCATGCAAATCTATAAGATGGACAGATTAAACTATAATAAACGGCAAGTAGAATGTAAATCTGTGATAAAATGATAAGAAGTAACCTGAAATGATAGACTTCAATTATAATTAAGAGAAACCAAGCTAAACAATAAAAATCTGTGATAAAACCTACAATAACACAAGACAAAGCTCTCTACTATCTATAAACTGATAAAAACTAAAGTGGGCGTCCCTCTGGACGTATACAAAATGAGTATATATACTCAAACCTAAGGCTATGCTTAAGAACTCTCTCCGTGCTGTGCTCGCGTAAATTCTGATAAAAGCCATGTTCGATCGATCGAACATCTCTCGATCGATTGAACTTCTAGGATCTTCGAGCGCTTGAGCTTATCTCGATCGATCGAAAACTCGATCTCTTGAAACCTCTTCGATCGAAACCTCGATCTCTTGAAACCTCTTCGATCGCTCGAGACTTCCTTTTCATGTTTGAATTGTCTTCATTAAAACTAAACACTTCCTTTTATCATGCTTATTCAATTCTTTACTCAACAACAGTAATATGCATAAATGACTACTAAAACAATACAACTTATCATAGATTAATCATATTGTGTAAAAAATGGCATTGTAATTCAAATTGCAGATATACAAGGGAATTGTATACTAAATCAGCGTATTTTCTTCTTTTAGCGCGGTTGTATTTTACAAATAGCCTCGCTTGTCACAACCCCCAACTAGCGAATTGCTAGTCCCTAGCAATAGAGCGAAAATAAAAACAAACTAACTACTACTACAATGACTAATCATAAAATAAATTAAATTAAACTAAGGCAGACTAAGCTAAATAAAAAGAGATACTACCTAACTCATTTTCGCAGGAATTGCGGTTGCATTTAGTAAATGCAACAAGCCGTTAAACCCCTAGGTCCCCCTAGTGGACGAGTGTTGTCTCGCGAGGGTTTGTAGTGAATGTACCCACAAAACTCCCCAATTTAAGACTCAAAGAGATATAGAATAACTTATAAACACTCCCTCCCGTACAACTGTAAACTTAGCTCTACAAAACATATTATCCTCATTCAAACCATGAAAGAAATGCACATGCTCCTCATGTCACCAGGATAAATACAACATATGCATAACCTCCATGTATCCGTGTGTGTGTGAAGTTAATAGCTATAAATCAAACTTTATTTAGAGTTGTTTAGACTGATGTACTCTCCGAACTTGTAGTTTCAACTCAATTCTCACATGGGTTTACACTCAAGAATGAACATCTCACAGAAACTTGTTTAATAATGATCACACATGGTATGAAAGCTTTAATAAGAGTGAAATTTTAGATACTAATGCTTTCATACTCGACTCCACAAAAGACGGACATTTAGAGTGTATAGTCTCATGAAAGAGATACTACTTACTAGAGGAGCAAAATTCCATGGATAACTCAAATTACACGTTCATATTCAAACTAAGTTGTTAAAAATCATTAAGGCTTTGACTTTTCGATTTTTATATAGTTGGACAGAAATGAGAGGGGTAAGAAATCGCACATCTTTAGCATGTAATTGAGTTTAGTAATTTTACTTCACTCTATTCCGACCATCCTTTATTCTCATATATATATATTTTTAACCTGGACTCCTTCTTCTTTCCTTTTCTCTTTTATGCGATCCCTCCCACATGTACTTCCTCCTCATCACACACTTCAACAATTTAATCACATTAGATGTGCAATGGGGTTCATTGAGGTCAAAGCGTAAGATTAGAGATTTAGATTTTCATAATAGACTTGGCAGTATTTACTAGGTGTGGGATTGAGAACAACGCATATTCTGGAATGTTGATACAGATATATGGAAAGGTAAGGAGCAAATAACGATGGCTTAAATCATTTTCTCAACTTCTTAGTTCTTAACACTTCAGTGTTCATTGAGTTTAATTGGTAAATCCTGAACGTTCTCCTCTAATAACCAGCCAAAATGAAGAATTAGAGACTATTCAACGAATTTTAATACGCTTATTCAAGAAAATAATTCGAATAATGTGATAATTCCCTCAGAATTGAAGATTGGATTCAAAAGCTCACTAAGGGTGACTAGTTTCCACTACTTATTCTTTAAAGCACAAAAGTCGTATTAACCCTTATTTTAGGTTTTCTACATAGCTATTAACATGTGTAAAAGAATTTTTGGATACATGAATGGTCAACATATGCATTTATCCTAATGAAACTAGAAAAATGCGTTAACTTAATTCATAAAAAGATGAGAATAATATGAATGTATCATTGCTTGATAACAGCTGAATAGGAGTGAATATTCAAAGTTGTTCTACTAACAAAGTTCAGAAAGTACAATTCTCTTCTTTTTTTTATAACTTTAATTCAATTCTAATAGAGATTGTACGATATGTGCAATAAAGTTATCCAGATTGCTAAGCAAAAACATGTTGCAGTTACTAATGTGCAGGTGATTATCTATCTATATCCCACCCCCAACTAAAAATTGCAATGTCCTCATAAGTTGATTTTCAAAATAATGAGAGAGATATCACCTGATAATGCCAGACAAACACCACAAGCATAGCAATCTGTAAAGACATACAAACTCCAAGCAGCCAAGATCAAACAAAATAAAATATGAAAAGATAGAGCATGAGATCCATACATAATAACAGAACCAATCACTGGCATGATAAAACAAAGAAAATAGCAAAGCAGTGATAATAAAATCTATACAATCCAAACCATCCAAATAGTCCCAAAATATCCATACAAAAAGTAGAGAGAGAAATAATAATAAACGAAAATACAACAAAACTCTCCCACTCAAAAGATATAACCTACTCATCCCCAATATTAGACAGGATCACAATCGGTGTGGCAGGATCATCCCCACCTCCACCCTCAGCAACAGTAGGAACCGTCGCCGGGTCACTCATAGTCGGGGCAGCTGGTGTAGATAGTAATGGGTCAGTCATGACTGGAGATGGTGGAAGCGGTGTCTCAGTAGAAGGTGGTGTCGTCGATGTAGATGGAGCAGAAAGATCAACCTGTAGAGGTGGAGCTGAGGATGAAGGATCGATAGTGGGTGGTGGAGGAGTATGTAGAGGCTGGTCGACCCCTATTTGAATCAATATAGCCTCAAGTAGAGTCTGTAGACACCCAATTTTGACCACACTGATAGGATTTAGGGTGGACAACGTCTTGGAGGATTCGATGATGAAAAGTACCCCGTGGAAGGTACTGGATTCCACACAATCAGAAGATCGGACTTCGGAAAGTGACTTCAAGCTCAGAAAAGCCCTTTTCCATGGATAAATCCCGGTTTTGTCAAAATCATCTCTCAGAATTCATATTCTCTCAGGGTTATATGAACATTAAGTGTTCTAAACGCAGTATTCTAGGTATCCAGAGATTCAATTTTAAAGAAAAGTTCGAAATCGACGCACATTTGAAAGCAATTTTGGAAAAGACGTCATTTGATTTCAAAAAGACGACGAAAGTTCCGAAGGACTTCCGGACTTCAATTGGACTTCAATTCTCATTATAAAACCTCTGGAAATATTTTTATACTGAAATTCAACCTGACAGCTTTCCAACGGTACGTAAACGGACGATTTCGGACACCAAAAAGCATTTTTACAAAAATCTGGAAAAGCAGTGCACGTGATTTTTGAAACAGAGCTTGTGGGTGACCAGAGGGACCCAAATAGTAAATGGTGGTTTTGGGTATGGGGGTGGCGGGTCCCACCATAACCGCCACTTCCATTTGTGTCCTCCACGGAGCTTTTTGAGTTCCAGACCCTTCTAGAAGCTTCCCACTGCGAGGAAATTGCCTGGAAATTGCGTTTAAGCTCCGAAATGGCCATTTTAACCCTCTTTTAAGCTCTAAAAATCCTGTTTTAACCCTGAAACTTAAGAGCTAAGTCTTCAAAACTCTATATAAGATCTCATACATCTCATATGAGATCACATCTTAACACACTAGACACTTGGAAGAGATACACTTGAATATACTTGGAGATACAAACACACATAGAAGCACATACAAGAGAGATAAGTATACTTTGAATATACTTTCAATTTAGGTGAATTCTAGAGAGAGAAAATTATGAATTGAATTTAGATTAACTTAGGCTAATTAGACCACAACTTGAACATCAATTGCCTCCCTCAACTTCCATGGATGAGTGCTTGAAGAACACTTGAATAACACTTGAAGAAGAAGATCTTCAAATCAATTTTGGTCTTGTAATTGAGAATCCTCCAAGAGGTAAACACTATAGTTCATCTCTAATTCCTACTTTGTATATATAGATCTATAAGATTTGGATCTAACTTAGTTCTATTTCTACTTATTAGAACACTCATCTTCTTCCTCTCATGTTCTTCACACACTCACATAGTTAGATCCAAATCTCTTTGATTTTTATTGATAATTTACAATTAGAGATTGTTTTTCACTTTGATTTTCAATTTTGGTTTCATTCTTCAATTTTAGTTTAGATTCATGCATACATGATTATATATATATACATATATCTATTTTGAATTCCATGATGGTTTGGAAATATGGTCTATGAGAAGGATGATTTCTATGTTCATACCTATCTCTTGATTATTCCTATTACCTAGGATTCCTATTGAATTTCATCTCCAACATGATATTTATAAGTCCCTTTGATCCTTGATCTAAAAGTTCTTCATAGAACTTGAGGGCTAAATTGATTGGGAATCATGATAATTAAGTTGATCTATGAGTTTGATCTCTCTAATAAGCTTCAACTATCACTAAAATGTTTTCCTCACACTTTAAAATGAACTAGATAAAAATTCAGCAAAGCAGATTGGTTTTGTCCATTAGATTTGGTCCATCAAAACCCATAGTTTGATGGATTTCAAATTTTCTGGGTAAACTTTGATGAATTAGCTTTCATCCGGTCCGTTTTGAGAGCTTTTAGGATTCATATACTATTTTTAGAAATTGTTGAGAAATCGGTTGACAGATTTGAACATCGTCTCTTTGTGCTTGAATTTCAGAAAATCTATAATAGTTATCGACGTTCCGCTTTTTGGGGATGATTCCTAACTCATATATCTATATGCCGATGTAAAATCGTGAGCATACGATCGAGTTAGGATCGTTTTCTAAGCGTTTAAAGTTGATACAACTATTCTGGAATTTTCTAAGTTTAATTACAAATATGATTATGTATACAAAATGGTCATACCTTGATCACTCAACAACAATTGATGAATAAAACTTGGTTTAGAAATCACCTAGGATAAATGGATGAGAGATCAAAAGCTTAAATCAACTTGGTTAACATGATTCATGAACTTCTATTATACTTCTATTATGTTTTGCATTCATTTGTCAAATGATACCAAATTTCCAGAATAACAGAGTCTGTTTAAAACACTTTTTCAGAAACCTTGTGATTACAGAATGTCCATGGGTTTATTTTTATCATATACTACAATGAAATAGCTTTCTTTTGACACCAAATAGAGCTTCATATGATTTTTGTAGATTTAATTATGATTTTTACAAGAACAATGGACAGTCCTGATCCACTGTTCCCAAAACATTTATTTCTCAAACAATAAAATTGATATTGAGGTCCCACTTTTTGGAGAAGTTCCCTAAGACATGTATCTAACTTTCTGTAAAAGGGTTTTTATCCAGCTCATGTTTACGACCACTTTTGATAGGATTCATTAGAGGTTGCTGAATCTGGAAATTTGATTGATGACATGTTTCCTTTGTTTATCATGCATATCATTTGTTTGCTTGTATTTTTGCAATGCTTGGGTATTCTTTGGTGTATTAGTGCAGAGAATTAAGTGCCTCGGACCCGGACTTCGATTTGTGGTTTGCCTCGTCTACATGTGGCTTAGTGCCCATGTATCATGTACTATCTCTATCCTTTCTTTTAGAATTTTTCTAGGTTTACAACTTTGATTTCAACGACACATTTCCTTTAGGGTAGTCTCCGTTTATATGATTATTTGTTAGAGACATCTTATCTAGGATTGTTGCATGATTGCATTGCACGTTTCCATTCTTTTCGCTTTCGCGACTCCGCTTGAGTCAACCAATGTAAGTCTTCTCGTTCCCTTTGCATATCATGACATGTTTACTTTATTTGCATCGGTCCCGGGCGGGACTAGCCACTGTGAGTATACTTCTCCCTTGTATTGCATGAGCATCCGCTTTCTACTTGATTTAGTCTCTTGAAATGATTTTCATTAGATGTTTCTTTTTGCCATGTATATATCTATCTAGTATGTTTGAGGAAACAACATCTATTATGAATTAATAACAAGGATATTTGAATCAAGGCCTACCATTCGGTAGGGCGAGGAGGGGGTGCTTTAGTCCTGCTTGGGCTCCTTCCCCTCTCGTACCAAGACCCCCGAACCTTGTTTCTGGTAATGAAGGGCGAGTAACCTTATTCAATTTTGGGCGAGTCAAACTTGGGTTTCCTAATTCCCGATAAAAATTAGGTGGCGACTCTTTGTCTCTAGGATCGCGTGAGGAAGTCCTAGTTTTCCCTGAAGTGTGCTCCTTGGGATCCGTCCCGGGACACTATCGAGGGAGAGCGTCAGGACCTCCTCATTCGCAGTGGTCCACAATCTGGCGACTCTGCTGGGGACTTGAACATGAAATCGATGGTTTCTTGTTCTTCGAGGGTTTGACTTGAACCAATGAATATCCTTGTTATTAATTCAATAATCATGTTGTTTCTGCCTGCATTTGCACTTGCATTGTTCTTTCACCGCGACTGCTTGAGATCATTGCCTTGAAGATAGAGGGTCCTCTTTCCTCTATTTGTCAAGAGTTTTGGTAGCATGTAGTCACCGTTAGCCTTGTACCGCGTGCGGTATATAGAGCCTATGTGTGAACGGCACGCCCTCGGGGAGGCGGTCAACCACACCGCTGAGCTTGCTAATGGACCCTTTATGAGACTAAAACCCGGCCTTTGCATATAGTTTCTATAGAACCCTTCAATTAGGATCTTGATTATCATCTTTGATTAGGACAATGTGATGAATTACTTGCGCTTGCCCGTAAGGGATTATGTGGATGATGAGGACGTGTATGCGAAGGCATCATCAAACCTTGTATGGTGGATTCCTCTAGGATAGTATGGTCTTTATCCGAACATCCAATCATTATTTGAGGACAATTTTGAAAATTTTTGAAATTATAAGCACTTCTTTGAAAATCCCAAGTCTTTTGAAAATTCCGGGAATATCCCTTTTGAAAACTCGCTTTGAAATTCACTTTCAAATTCTCCTAGATTTTTAGAGAAATCCAAAATTCCTACTTTGATGATTCAATTTCAAATTCTCCTAGATTTTAGAGAATTTCAAAAAAAAAAAAAAAAAAAAAATTTTACTTTGGTCTTCAAGAAATCATGATGATTCAATTTCAAAATCTTCCTCTCAGATCTTAGAATTTCAAAATTCCCACCTCAATTTTTAAGAATCATGATTTCTCACCACAAGCATTGATGGTTCAAAAATTCTTTTGAAAATTACAAATCTCCCCATCTCTTTCAAAGATTTTCATGAAAAATTTCAATTTTGAAAACATGAACCATCAAGAATTTCAAAACTCAAAATCCTTGGATAATGATTGGATTAGTAGGGTGATTAGCATACTCAAGGAATCTTATGTGCTTATGTGCTGATGTGCTAGGTCTAAGCTAGATTAAGGTGCATTGCATTTAGATTAGATTGCATTTCATCTGCATTGCATGCACTACACGAGCATTGCATATACGACTCACGAGTGCGACGCCTCTAATATACTTTTAAAAAAAGAAAAGTTTTGTTTTCCTCAGAATTTTGAAAGCTTGAAAAGATTTCTTTGATTTTAAGAAAAATGTTTTTGAAAAAGGAAATGATTTTCCATTTATGATTTCCATCTTTGTAAATCCACCTTCTTATATCATTCTTTGAAAAATTCTTTTGCAATAAAGATACCTGATTATTTGAAAATCCCTAAATAAACCAGATAAGAAAAGATAGGACCGAAAAGTTGTACTCCTTTCTGGGTCAGAGCTCCGAACAGCCGTTTGATCAGATCAGGGTTATAAGAAGGAACAGCTGAGTCGACTAGGGTTGAAGATATGACATACGAAGCGGATATGGAAGCCAGATTGGCCGCAATGCAAGCTGCCTTGGATCAGAGCAGGGAGCAGAATCGAGAACAACTTGCCACTATGATGAGAATGATTGAGCAGCTAACTAATCCACCACCACCACCTCCAGAGCATCATGAAGAAGAAGATTTTGGGGAGACAGTTCAACCAAAGGTTCAGCTAGATCAGGAAATTCAGGACAAGTTGGCCAAGATCGACAAACTAGAGAGTGTGATCAGAAAGAGCAAAGGGGTGGATGAGTATTTGTTCGATGTTGAAGGGTTGTGTGACGCTCCAAAAGCCAAACTCCCAGAGAAGTTTAAGATGCCGCATATTGAATTTTTCAATGGAACCGGAAATCCAAAGAGCTATCTGAGGCTTTATGTAGGAACTTTGCAGCCCATGGGCATTGGATCTGACCTCTTCGCTCTATTGTTTCCAAGAGTTTTGAGTGGAGCAGCACTTTCATGGTACTTGACGTTGGAACCAGCCATAACCAGAGATTGGGAGGCATTGGCCAAAGCTTTCGTGGCTCAATATTCATATAACCAGTTGTTTGATGTAACTGCAAGAGATCTAGAAACCACCCGACAAGAGTACAGGGAATCCTTCGCAGGTTTCCTTACTCGTTGGAGAGCTAAAGCTGCTCAAATGACTAGCAGGCCAGCGGAAAAAGATCAGGTCCGAATGATCATCAAGAATCTACAGCCCGAATACTTGGAAAGGCTAGAATTTCAGTCCATTGTGAGTTTCGAACAGCTGTTTGATGTGGGAACTTTGATAGAAGATGCCATTAGAGATGGAAAGATCAAGAAAGAAAGCACGAGCAATCGATACAGAAAGACAGAAAGACCAGTCTATCATCAGTCTGCTGACGTCAACACACTATCTCCTCAGCCTTTTCAGAAAGAGCGTCGAAGTATGGCTAATGCAAGAGGAAGTCAAAATCAGAAACAGTCGAGAGAGAAAAGAGAATTTTCCGACTTGGGGATGCCACTAAGCACCGCACTTGAAAGAATGATAGAAAAAGGGTACTTGCAGAAATTGGAACCTAAACCAGAGCCAAATCCACTTCCACCGGGTTTCAAAACAGAGTTCTTTTGTGACTTTCATCAAGGCCGTGGACATAGCACAGATAGATGCTGGAGACTTCGCCATGAAATTGAAGACTTGATTGAAAAAGGGGTCATCTCCCCTCCTCCCTCTCAGCCAAATGTTCAGAAGAATCCTCTCCCTAATCATAAGGGGAACATGCCAAATGTTAACTTTGTAGAAGAAGGATCTCAGATTTATAACCCAAAGATCTACATCACATCCTCGAATCAACCAGCTATGGATGTTCAACTTCCGGAAGACGCTGCAATTTGCATCTTGAGGAATATGGAAGAGGAAGAATGGGCCGAAGAAGCACTGGGAAATGTGAAAGAAATCAAGCCAATAGAGGGAGCTCTGAACAATTGGGTGATAGAATCGGAAGTCAACAAATCCCCTCCCCCATTTCCCCGGAAGTCTGTAAAGGCCAATATGAGCCATGATGCTGAGTCTGCTTTTGCTTTTGATGTACCCAAAAATGTTAATGAAATGAACGAGGATTTTGCTTACTCTTCTGAGTCTGATGATCTTGATTTTGAAATTTCTGAGGATTTGCAAAGATTAATTGAAAATGAAAATGAATCTGCATGCAAGATTATTGAAGAAACTTTGCTAATAAACTTGGATAATGAAGATAATCCACAAAATGTTCATATTGGCACCACGCTCACTTCACAAGAAAGCAATGAACTAATCAACTTATTAAAAGAATTTAAAGATGTTTTCGCTTGGTCCTACCAAGATATGCCAGGCATCGATCCAGAGATTGTCCAACACCACATCCCTCTCTTTCCAAATTCAAAACCTGTTAAGCAAAAGTTGAGACGCATGAGACCCGAATGGACTTTGAAGATCAAAGAAGAAGTTGAGAAACAATTGAAAGCTGGATTCCTGATGGTAACCCAATATCCGGAATGGATAGCCAATATAGTTCCTGTGCCAAAGAAGGATGGAAGGATCCGTGTATGTGTTGACTTCAGAGATCTAAACAAGGCTAGTCCTAAGGATGATTTTCCGCTTCCACACATAGATGTTCTGGTAGATAGCACCGCGGGGCATGAGTTGTTATCATTCATGGATGGTTTCTCAGGGTACAATCAGATTTTAATGGCACCCGAAGAAAGAGAAAAGACTACATTCACAACTCACTGGGGGACGTATTGCTACCGAGTGATGCCATTTGGGTTAAAGAATGCTGGCGCAACCTATCAGAGAGCTGCTACTACTTTGTTACATGACATGATCCATAAAGAGGTAGAAGTTTATGTGGATGATATGATTGTTAAGTCCAAAGAAAGAAGTGGGCATTTAACAGCACTCGCCAAGTTCTTTGAAAGATTAAGGAAATACAGAATGAGATTGAATCCACAGAAATGTACTTTTGGAGTTACCACCGGAAAGCTGCTAGGATTTCTCATCACACAGAGAGGAATTGAGGTTGACCCCACAAAGATCAAGGCTATTATGGATATGCCGCCTCTGACAAATGAAAAGGAAGTAAGAGGATTTCTGGGAAGAATCCAATTCATCAGCCGCTTCATATCTAAGCTCACTGCTACTTGCGATCCGCTTTTCAGCTTGTTGAGAAAAGGGAAGAAATTCGAATGGGACAATCAATGTCAAGAAGCTTTTGACAAGATCAAGGCTTATTTATCAAACCCACCGGTTCTTTCACCCCCGAAGTCAGGGAAGCCTTTGCTGTTGTACTTATCCGTGTCAGAGAATGCTATGGGATGCATGTTAGCCCAAGAAGGAGATGAAGGGCGTACAGAGAAAGCCATTTACTACTTAAGTAAAAGGATGACTGGATACGAATTGAAGTATTCTCCGTTAGAAAAGACATGTTGGGCTTTGGTTTGGGCCACTCGTCGTCTGAGGCATTATATGTTGGCCTTCCCTGTTGTTTTAATCTCCCGAATGGATCCTTTGAAGTACCTATTTGAAAAACCAGCATTGACCGGAAGAATCTCCCGATGGACATTGATGCTATCTGAGTTTGACTTGATACATGCTACGAGTAAATCTGTTAAAGGAAGGGCTGTCGCAGAACATTTAGCAGAACATCCGATAAATCTGGAAAACGAAGGAGAGTTCATGTTCCCTGACGAAGGATTGATGGAATTAAAAAAAGATGTGTGGAAAATGTATTTTGATGGAGCTGCAAACCAGAAAGGATATGGAGTGGGGATCATCCTTGTATCCCCTGAAGGAGCACATACCCCGTTCTCTATTAAGCTGAAGTACACTTCCACCAACAACACTGCTGAGTATGAAGCTTGTATCTTGGGGCTAGAAGCCGCATTGACTTTGGAGGTAAGGAAACTTGATGTATTCGGGGATTCCAATTTGATCATATCCCAAGTTCGAGGAGATTGGAAAGTCAAGGAAGAGAAGTTAAAACCCTATCATGAGTATCTTGATTCTTTACGAACTCGTTTCTTGCATATCACGTTCTTCTACCTGCCTCGAGAAGAAAATCAGCTAACAGACTCTTTGGCTACTTTAGCGTCAATGATTGAGATTCCTGTGGGGATAAAGCTAACTCCTTTGATGATTGAACAAAGGGAAAAGCCGTCTTATGAGATGATTGGGGAAATAGAAGAAGCAGAAGAACTTCCGTGGTACACCGACGTGTGGAAATTCATTGAAAATGGGGAATATCCGGAAGGCGCCTCCGAGAAAGACAAGAGAGCCATAAGAAGATTCTCGGCTCAATTCATGATTTGTGGCGGAAATCTATTGAAGAGATCTCACAATGGATTCAACTTGACATGTCTGTATGGAAACAGTGCGAGAAAGATGATGGAGCAAATTCACGAAGGGGTGTGTGGTCCTCATATGAGTGGACACATGTTAGCTAAGAAGATCATCCGACAAGGATATTATTGGACTACTATGGACAAGGACTGCTATGAATATGTCAGAAAATGTCACAAATGTCAGATCCATGCCAATATGAAGCATGTGCCGCCGTCACTGCTATACAACATGACTACCCCTTGGCCATTCTCAGTTTGGGGAATAGATGTTATTGGAGAAGTAACCCCGAAGGCGTCTAATGGGCATCAATACATCCTGGTAGCAATTGATTATTTCACAAAATGGGTGGAAGCAGAGTCTTATGCGACATTGAAGGCTAAAGATGTGGCCAGATTTATCAGAAGAAATATAATCTGCCGATACGGGGTCCCTCATGAGTTGATATCCGATCATGGCAGTCACTTCCAGAAAGAGGTTTTGGATCTACTAGAAGAATACAAGATCATGCACCACATGTCAGCGCCGTATAGGCCACAAACAAATGGGGCAGTTGAAGCAGCTAATAAGAATTTGAAGACGATCCTAAGAAAGATGACTGATACATACCGAGATTGGCATGAGAAGTTACCGTATGTACTGTGGGGATACAGAACATCTATCCGAACATCTACAGGAGCCACTCCTTATTCATTGGCTTACGGAATGGAAGCAGTACTCCCAGTTGAAATAGAACTACCATCTTTGAGAGTTGTGGCAGAATCCGAGATTCCAGAATTTGATTGGCTAAGAGATAGATATGAGGAGCTAATGTTACTTGATGAGAAAAGGTTGGCCGCAATTGATCATGTGCATGTGTATCAGAGAAGAATAGCTCGAGCATTCAACAAGAAGGTCCGTCCAAGAAAACTTGAGGAAGGCGACCTTGTGCTTAAAGCCTTAAAAGCACCCGTTTTCGATCCTAGAGGGAAATTCAAGCCAAATTGGGTTGGCCCATACGTCATCAAGAAGCTTCTCTCTGGAGGAGCGGCATACCTGATGGATCTAGATGGAGTTGAGTTCAATCAGCCAATCAACATTGACCGTCTCAAGAGATACTATGCTTAAAAGCCTTTTTCTTTCAAAACCTGTTCTTTCAAAACCTCCAGCATTCGAGGAACTACACTTGACCTGATTCCCACTTGGGGATATGTAGGCAACCTGCTCGGTTCGGTCACTGCTCCTGAAACCCTCAACCATACTTTCTTTCAAGACCTGGCCGAACTACTTTGGATCTGATTCCCACTTGGGGATAAGTAGGCGAGCTTTCCTGGCTCTCGATCCCTGAACCTTGCAAACTAGGGGCAAACTTTCAAGTTTGCCCAAAGCCTCAAGATATCACTGCCACACTAGGGGCAAACTGCGTTTGCCCAAACCTCCATTTATCTCTGTCAACTAGGGGCAAACTGTCGTTTGCCCATACCTCGCTACCTGTCCTCTCTGGATCACTTGGCTATCAGAATTAAAGCACCTAAGTGAAAAATCTGGTAATTCTTGATATTAAGTTGAAAAGTTTTTTAGCAATCTAAAGATGTGAATCTAATGTCAAGACTGAAACATTATGTGGAAAATTTTCAAAAGCTTCAAGATTACATGCAAAGCTAACACAATATCCTGCTACAAGATAAAATCTCATTTTCAAAACATGCAAATCCTTAGAAAATTCAAATATCCAAGTCAAAAGACATTATCGAGAAAGAGGAATCGTCAGAAATTTCCTTTCCCTGTAAAATCGAGTCCTGTGTGTCAGTGTGCAAAGTGTCAATCAAATCAGTCTCGTGACAAGGGATGCAAAGCGAAACAGAAGGATAGCATAAAGCAGCATCAAGCAAAGTCAAGAGTACAAGCCCATCAAGTCTCAGACAGAATACATCAACATCAGTCTCAGCACAGAAAGCAAGAAAAACAGAAAGATAGTCATGGGTGCATATGATCATCATCAGCGACGACGAGTAGCCCGTGGGTACCGAGCAGGCATATCTGAGGCCGTAGAGCTATCATCATCTTCAATTTGGCGCCTTCGCCTAGACCCACCAGCCCCACCAGAAGGGCCTGCATTCATCCGCTCCAACTGTGATTGAAGCTGCCTAACTTGAGCCACCTGTGGAAGAAAAGAATCAGTATAGGGGTTTGAAAAAGCAATGAGATAAGAAGAAAAGGTCAAGAAATTTACCAGGGCCGCATCACGGTCTATGTAAGTCTGGCACATGCCATCCCACTGCAAAGAGAAGAAAGATATGGTCAGAAAGATCAGAAGAATCAGAGGTAATGAGTTCAGAAATTACTTACATGTCCCTCACGAGCAAGGCTCCAAGCCCTCAGATTCTGTGCATAAGCTCGCTCTTCATTGAAAACGGCTCGGGGAACGGACTCATGTTGTTCTAAAACTAGCTGAGGCTCTACAAGATCACGGGGGATCTCTACAGAAGATATAACTCCGCGCAGCATGGTCGAGGCTCGCCAATCACAAGGAGGAATGAGAGGTAGAGGTCGACCAGGGCCATCCACAAAAGAACTCCCCTGCAAATGATGATGAGAAATAAGATAAAGCAAGCATTCGATCAGAAATGAAGAAGTCGTGAAATACCTGCGGGTCATCCGAGAGCGGGAAATTAGGCATCAGATGAGTAACCTTGAAGACGTCATAGTTCTCCTCAAACAGAGTAGAAGAGGCTGAAGGAATTCCGTTCAAAGCATTAATAAGATCTTCATCTTCCAAATTCTGCGCCGACCTCATACAAGAAGGCGGATCTTGTGGCACTAAGAGACGATCCTCCAAATCAGTCTGAGGAGCTACTCTCTCTCCAAGATACCACTCAAGAACAGAGGGACCCTCAAGAAGAATCCTCTCTCCAGTCATCTGTCTAGCTAAGCCAATCTCAGTCACATCTCCATTTGTCACCCAAGGATGCCAGTTAACTTGGGTGAATCTGAGACGGGTAAGAAAATCCCGGCAAGAAATAACATTATGAGCATCATTCTTGGTACCTACGGCTTGGCGACGCCACTTCAGAGCCCGTGGAAAAATATGAATCTCTTCCTCCCGGAATGATGGAGCCGTCATGGAGAAATACTCAAAGGCCCACACCTACAAGGGAAAATAAAGCAGTGGTCAAAACAGCAGAACATCAAATGATAAAAACTGGAAATGAAAATATTTTCAGTACCTCCCAAGCTCTCCAGAATCCGCCGAATCCAGGGGATTTGCCTCGAGAATGCTCCCCCATATGACTATACAGAATGGCTAAACCAGCAGAGTCCCAATCAAAATCTGCAATCTCCTCAAGATTTCGAAGACTATCAAGCATATTCAATGTAATCCGCTCAGCTCGAGTAGAAAGAAGAGAGCAACCAAGCAAATACAAGATGAAAGCACGGGTAAGCTGCATATCGGTAAATTGAGCCGCTCTTTCAGAAGGCCTGAAGTTGTTGATGAACCATGTGATGCCTACGCTCGATCCGTGAAGATCTCTCTGGGATGGGATGATGCCTAGGAGACGCTCAATGATAGTAGGATGTCTATGGATGTTCTTTGCAAAGGCAAGACGATGCCCGCCAAATGAGATGCCGGTTATCATTGCAAAATCAAGAGGGGTCATGGTTATCTCCCCAAAAGGCATGTGAAAAGTATTTGTGGAATCCCACCACCTTTCAGCAAGAGCTAGAATCATGGCCAAATCATTAGTCGATCTCTCCAATAAGGTTACAAACGACCCAAAGCCCGCTTGCTTGATATTGGCTACTACTTGGGGACGCGACTCCGACAATTCATTAAACCATTCAAGGCATTTTCCATGGCTACCATGACCTCTAAGATGACCAACCACATTCTAAAAAGAAAAAGGATGATTTCTAAGGAATCGCAAGAATAAAGAGACACGTATGAAGATGTGAAACAAAGGAGTAATTAAAGAATGGGTTACCTCTTGACGAAAGGCCCTCCTAGAGATATGATTTAGTGGATTTTTCATGGTTGCATACTCCATGGTTTGAGTTGATGAAGCTCCACTAGCTTGAAATTGGCTTCTACGTGTTCTAGAACTTTCACCTTGTCCATGGGAACTCATGGTTGTTGATGCTTGAAGCTTGAAGATAAGAGGTTGAAGATGATGAATAGTAAAAACCTTGGTACTTGAATCCCCTAGAATAGGGAGGAGTTGATGAAGTCAACAAAGTTTTTGGAGGTTTTAATGCAAGAAATCACTCAAAACATCAAGAAATTGCAAGATTTGAGCACCTTAGAAGGAAGAGGTGATGCATTGAAGAAGAAATGAATGAAGAACAAAGAAGAAAATGGGTTTAAAACCCCAAAGTTGCGGCTGGCGGTTCCCAAGGGGGTGTGGGGAACCGCCATTTACTATTCACTTCCTGCCATTTCCCCATTTTGCTCTATATTCACGTTTTGACCCCCGGAACTCTTGATTTGATCCCGGATTGGTCCATTTTTGATATATAAGCCTTGAGAGTGCTTAAAACTTGTTGGAATTGGTCTAGAGGACCTCTGGAGATTTGAATCTTGGTAAAAATCCATTCAAGAATTGAAAAAAAGTCCCCCAGATGAGAAGAATCAAAGGCACCGCAGCCTGAAAGTGGCCGAGAAACGGCAAACTCCCGTCGTTTTGGGATTGATTATGAGTTGTCTTAGAAAATGGACATTTGAGTCTACTGTCGCTTGAGAATTACATCCAGAAAGGACTTTCAGAAGATGGGTCAGAATGCGAGATGTTCAGAAAGGGTTAGAGTAAGCCTGACGTGTTGCAAGAATGATTGCGTTGGTCGAAGCACCAATATGAGTCTCAGAAAGAATCAGCAGGGCCTCCAGAATATGTGCTCGCGTCCCAGAAACCTCAGATATCTCCTCAAGCAGAGAATTTCCAGATATTGTCAAGGTATACAGAATTCGTGCATCTCTCAGAATCATAGGATCTCCCCAGTAGAGAACTTTCAGAATTAAGTTTCTCGCAAGCATCATGTATCCACGGGTTGCCTCCAGATAAAGGGTATCTCTCAGAATTTGAGCATCAAAATCGCCTCCAGAATACAAGGTTTATGCCAAGCATCATGTATCCAGGGTTGCCTCCAGAATGTAGGGTTTCTCTCAGAATCGTGGGTTGCCTCCAGAATGTAGGGTTTCTCTCAGAATCAGAATCGTGGGTCGCCTCCAGAATACAAGGTTTATGCCAAGAATCGTGTATCCGTGGGTTGCTCTCAGAATGTAGGGTTTCTCTCAGAATCGTGGGTTGCCTCCAGAATGTAGGGTTTCTCTCAGAATCAGAATCGTGTATCCAGGGTTGCCTCCAGAATGTAGGGTTTCTCTCAGAATCATGTATTTCTCAGCATCGCATATCAGGGTTGCCTCCAGAATGTAGGGTTTCTCTCAAAATCAGAATCGTGTATCCGTGGGTTGCTCTCAGAAGAAGGGTCATCTCTCAGAATTTGTGTATCTCTCAGAATCCGTGCATCAGAACAGAAGATTTGTCCTCAGAAGAAGGGCCTATTTCAGAAGAACAGAGGATTTGTCTCCGGCAGAGAGACCTGTTTCAGAAGATTTGTTTCTAGACCTGCCACAGAAGATTTGTCCCCAGAAGAAGGGCCTGTTTCAGAAGAACAGAGGATTTGTCTCCGGCAGAGAGACCTGTTTCAGAAGATTTGTTTCTAGACCTGCCACAGAAGATTTGTCCCCAGAAGAAGGGCCTGTTTCAGAAGAACAGAGGATTTGTCTCCGGCAGAGAGACCTGTTTCAGAAGATTTGTTTCTAGACCTGCCACAGAAGATTTGTCCTCGGAAAAAGGGCCTGTTTCAGAAGAATAGAAGATTTGTCTCCGGCAGAGAGACCTGTTTCAGAAGACTTGTTTCCAGACCTGTTACAGAAGATTTGTCTAGAAGAAGGACCTGTTTCAGAAGAGCAGAAGATTTGTCTCCGGCAGAGAGACCTGTTTCAGAAGATTTGTCCCCAGCAAAAGGACTCTACATCAGCAATCGTCCCCAGCAAAAGGACTCTACATTAGCAATCGTCCCCAGCAGAAGGACTCTACATCAGCAATCGTCCCCAGCAAAAGGACTCTACATCAGCAATCGTCCACAGAAGAAGGACCTGTTTCAGCAATCGTCCCCAGCAGAAGGACTCTACATCAGCAATCGTCCCCAGCAGAAGGACTCTACACCAGCAATCGTCCCCAGCAAAAGGACTCTACATCAGCAATCGTCCCCAGCAGAAGGACCTATTTCAGCAATCGTCCCCAGCAGA
Source organism: Hydrangea macrophylla (assembly GCA_033977485.1). NCBI lineage: Eukaryota > Viridiplantae > Streptophyta > Magnoliopsida > Cornales > Hydrangeaceae > Hydrangea > Hydrangea macrophylla. Next base: position 45,557 of record CM066990.1, on the reverse strand, counting down.
AGGACTCTACATCAACAATCGTCCCCAGCAGAAGGACTCTACATCAGTAATCGTCCCCAGCAGAAGGACTCTACACCAGCAATCGTCCAGTTGTTTGACATGACTCAGAATTCATCCAAGATACTTCGCTATTTCAAGAGTCGTCCAGGATACAGATGACGCCTACGAGCCTTAAGATCAGAAGAATAACTTTGACAAAAACCTCGAGAATCATCCAAGATACCTTTAGCATATTCGACTGTGAGAGAGAGTCGTTGCATCCTTTGCATTAGATTTTGCATCTAGGGAACCCTTGAGGATGATTCCTCCAGCACTTTCACATTTCATGTTTTCATATTGCACCAGCATCCTAGGATAGGAGCATTTCATCCGCATTGTTGTTGTTTGTTTGTTTTCCGTCTTCTCGCGCGCTTGAACTACGCCCTGGTCTGATTCCTGGAAAGGATACGTAGGCAGCTCCAGCGGAGCACGACCAGCATCAGCTTCAACTTAGCCGCCTCTACCCAGCATTGCATTGCATTCTTGCATTCGTAATTTCTTGATTTTCTCTGATTTTGAATTTCTTGATTTTGCGAATTTTTTGTTTTTCCTAAAACCTCTCAGTATGGTTATTTGGGTGCCTTCAAGGCTTTGGCACTCACTTGCAGTTCACGTTGTTCACAACAAGCTCTGCCAAAGAGGGGCAAACTGTAGACACCCAATTTTGACCACACTGATAGGATTTAGGGTGGACAACGTCTTGGAGGATTCGATGATGAAAAGTACCCCGTGGAAGGTACTGGATTCCACACAATCAGAAGATCGGACTTCGGAAAGTGACTTCAAGCTCAGAAAAGCCCTTTTCCATGGATAAATCCCGGTTTTGTCAAAATCATCTCTCAGAATTCATATTCTCTCAGGGTTATATGAACATTAAGTGTTCTAAACGCAGTATTCTAGGTATCCAGAGATTCAATTTTAAAGAAAAGTTCGAAATCGACGCACATTTGAAAGCAATTTTGGAAAAGACGTCATTTGATTTCAAAAAGACGACGAAAGTTCCGAAGGACTTCCGGACTTCAATTGGACTTCAATTCTCATTATAAAACCTCTGGAAATATTTTTATACTGAAATTCAACCTGACAGCTTTCCAACGGTACGTAAACGGACGATTTCGGACACCAAAAAGCATTTTTACAAAAATCTGGAAAAGCAGTGCACGTGATTTTTGAAACAGAGCTTGTGGGTGACCAGAGGGACCCAAATAGTAAATGGCGGTTTTGGGTATGGGGGTGGCGGGTCCCACCATAACCGCCACTTCCATTTGTGTCCTCCACGGAGCTTTTTGAGTTCCAGACCCTTCTAGAAGCTTCCCACTGCGAGGAAATTGCCTGGAAATTGCGTTTAAGCTCCGAAATGGCCATTTTAACCCTCTTTTAAGCTCTAAAAATCCTGTTTTAACCCTGAAACTTAAGAGCTAAGTCTTCAAAACTCTATATAAGATCTCATACATCTCATATGAGATCACATCTTAACACACTAGACACTTGGAAGAGATACACTTGAATATACTTGGAGATACAAACACACATAGAAGCACATACAAGAGAGATAAGTATACTTTGAATATACTTTCAATTTAGGTGAATTCTAGAGAGAGAAAATTATGAATTGAATTTAGATTAACTTAGGCTAATTAGACCACAACTTGAACATCAATTGCCTCCCTCAACTTCCATGGATGAGTGCTTGAAGAACACTTGAATAACACTTGAAGAAGAAGATCTTCAAATCAATTTTGGTCTTGTAATTGAGAATCCTCCAAGAGGTAAACACTATAGTTCATCTCTAATTCCTACTTTGTATATATAGATCTATAAGATTTGGATCTAACTTAGTTCTATTTCTACTTATTAGAACACTCATCTTCTTCCTCTCATGTTCTTCACACACTCACATAGTTAGATCCAAATCTCTTTGATTTTTATTGATAATTTACAATTAGAGATTGTTTTTCACTTTGATTTTCAATTTTGGTTTCATTCTTCAATTTTAGTTTAGATTCATGCATACATGATTATATATATATACATATATCTATTTTGAATTCCATGATGGTTTGGAAATATGGTCTATGAGAAGGATGATTTCTATGTTCATACCTATCTCTTGATTATTCCTATTACCTAGGATTCCTATTGAATTTCATCTCCAACATGATATTTATAAGTCCCTTTGATCCTTGATCTAAAAGTTCTTCATAGAACTTGAGGGCTAAATTGATTGGGAATCATGATAATTAAGTTGATCTATGAGTTTGATCTCTCTAATAAGCTTCAACTATCACTAAAATGTTTTCCTCACACTTTAAAATGAACTAGATAAAAATTCAGCAAAGCAGATTGGTTTTGTCCATTAGATTTGGTCCATCAAAACCCATAGTTTGATGGATTTCAAATTTTCTGGGTAAACTTTGATGAATTAGCTTTCATCCGGTCCGTTTTGAGAGCTTTTAGGATTCATATACTATTTTTAGAAATTGTTGAGAAATCGGTTGACAGATTTGAACATCGTCTCTTTGTGCTTGAATTTCAGAAAATCTATAATAGTTATCGACGTTCCGCTTTTTGGGGATGATTCCTAACTCATATATCTATATGCCGATGTAAAATCGTGAGCATACGATCGAGTTAGGATCGTTTTCTAAGCGTTTAAAGTTGATACAACTATTCTGGAATTTTCTAAGTTTAATTACAAATATGATTATGTATACAAAATGGTCATACCTTGATCACTCAACAACAATTGATGAATAAAACTTGGTTTAGAAATCACCTAGGATAAATGGATGAGAGATCAAAAGCTTAAATCAACTTGGTTAACATGATTCATGAACTTCTATTATACTTCTATTATGTTTTGCATTCATTTGTCAAATGATACCAAATTTCCAGAATAACAGAGTCTGTTTAAAACACTTTTTCAGAAACCTTGTGATTACAGAATGTCCATGGGTTTATTTTTATCATATACTACAATGAAATAGCTTTCTTTTGACACCAAATAGAGCTTCATATGATTTTTGTAGATTTAATTATGATTTTTACAAGAACAATGGACAGTCCTGATCCACTGTTCCCAAAACATTTATTTCTCAAACAATAAAATTGATATTGAGGTCCCACTTTTTGGAGAAGTTCCCTAAGACATGTATCTAACTTTCTGTAAAAGGGTTTTTATCCAGCTCATGTTTACGACCACTTTTGATAGGATTCATTAGAGGTTGCTGAATCTGGAAATTTGATTGATGACATGTTTCCTTTGTTTATCATGCATATCATTTGTTTGCTTGTATTTTTGCAATGCTTGGGTATTCTTTGGTGTATTAGTGCAGAGAATTAAGTGCCTCGGACCCGGACTTCGATTTGTGGTTTGCCTCGTCTACATGTGGCTTAGTGCCCATGTATCATGTACTATCTCTATCCTTTCTTTTAGAATTTTTCTAGGTTTACAACTTTGATTTCAACGACACATTTCCTTTAGGGTAGTCTCCGTTTATATGATTATTTGTTAGAGACATCTTATCTAGGATTGTTGCATGATTGCATTGCACGTTTCCATTCTTTTCGCTTTCGCGACTCCGCTTGAGTCAACCAATGTAAGTCTTCTCGTTCCCTTTGCATATCATGACATGTTTACTTTATTTGCATCGGTCCCGGGCGGGACTAGCCACTGTGAGTATACTTCTCCCTTGTATTGCATGAGCATCCGCTTTCTACTTGATTTAGTCTCTTGAAATGATTTTCATTAGATGTTTCTTTTTGCCATGTATATATCTATCTAGTATGTTTGAGGAAACAACATCTATTATGAATTAATAACAAGGATATTTGAATCAAGGCCTACCATTCGGTAGGGCGAGGAGGGGGTGCTTTAGTCCTGCTTGGGCTCCTTCCCCTCTCGTACCAAGACCCCCGAACCTTGTTTCTGGTAATGAAGGGCGAGTAACCTTATTCAATTTTGGGCGAGTCAAACTTGGGTTTCCTAATTCCCGATAAAAATTAGGTGGCGACTCTTTGTCTCTAGGATCGCGTGAGGAAGTCCTAGTTTTCCCTGAAGTGTGCTCCTTGGGATCCGTCCCGGGACACTATCAAGGGAGAGCGTCAGGACCTCCTCATTCGCAGTGGTCCACAGAGTCATCATGCGGTCCATCTTGCCCTCGAGTCTGATCCGGGCCTCTCTCTCCTCTATAAGGAACTCATGAACAGTCGAGAGAGGCACATAAGAAGAAGACTCTCCCTGGGCGGGAGCTTGAGACCGCTGTCTCAGCTCGAATTGCGTGACCTCAATACAAGGATCAACCCCGTCATCAGAATCTAGCTCCCCAACCTCTGTGGGTGTCCCAGAAGTCGCACCCTCAGTATCAGTGCCTCCTCATCTCCTCCTCTTTGCCCTGACCTTAGCTTTTCCCTTCAGCTTACACTTCTTCTGTGCATCAGAACGGCAGGCTGCTATCTCATCAAATCGACTGGAGGCCTGAAGAATTGTAGCTGTGGCCAACGGTAGCAGCCTAACCCGCTCAATAACCCGATGTATAGGCCAAGCACCCTTTAGATGGTGCTTAGCGGCAATGTACTGCATGGGCTGGATAAAGAAGTCGATATAGAGGTGAGACAAGGAGACCCGCTGTCCTATCCCAATAGATTATAGAGCCTGAGCATACCACGCTGCCAACTTCTCGTGGTAAGAAGACATCAATATGCAGTTGACTAGCGCTAGATGGAGGAGATGGTAGTCCTCAGTAAGAAATCTATCCTTGATGAGCGACTCGTCGTTCCAAAACTGGACAGCGCCTCCTGCTCAAGGATAATCGTGGCTAGAGGGATCTCTGGGGCTCCTGGTAATTGTTGATAAAAATAATCTGGCACCTTGGATACTCCCAAAGCAGCAGATACTGTGGCAGGGTTGAAGATGATCTCATGCCCGCGAAAGAAGGATTGGTATGTGAACGGGGTCGCGGGATCCTTGATCATCGAAGAGCAGGCTTCACGAACCCAGTTGATGTTGATCTTTTTGGTCTGGATCAACATGGCATACCAGAGAGGCATGTCTCTGATCCATGCTAGGAACCACAGAGCTGATAGCCACACGGACTCTAGTGGTCGCTCCAACATAACCTTATGCGTGTCAAAGTAGCGATTGAACCATAGGCGTTCTTCGGCATTCTGAAACCCGTGATCGGGTATCGGATCTGGAATAATGAGATCTAGTGGCTTAGCCTTGTGATACCTTGTGATAGGGTTCATTGCAAAAGACCTGAAATGGAAGAAAAACAAGAAACATATCACAAAAGGGAAGAAAATAAAAGAAACTGCCACTGCTACAGTTCGATCGATCGAACTTGTTTCGATCGATTGAATAAGGGTTAGCTTCGATCGCTTGTGCCCTTCTCGATTGATCGAGCACAGAAAATTGGCAGTGACAAGAAAACAAACGGGGATGGACTGCAAATAAAAAATAGAGAACAAAAATGAACAACAATTGAGTTAAGGACCAATGGGGGGCTCCTCCACAAGAATTTGAAGAAAATGAATGAAAAGGGGTTCTTTGGACCTTACCTTGGGTATACGTGCAGAGGGAGGATGAGGGTGATGATGATGATGATCAGAGGGACCAGGGACTCCTTAAATTGGCATGATTGATGAGGGGAGATCAAAATCGCCCGAGCTCTCTCTCTGTCTCCAAGAGCTCGAGAGTGAGGGAGAGGTAGAGAGAAACTAAGGAAGTGTTTAGACAATGCCTCGTTTAAATACAGGTCTCAATCGATCGAGAAAGTTAGATCGATCGAACGTTCGATCGATTGAGATTGTTAAAGCGCTTGAGGATGTTATGCCTTCGATCGATTGAAATGAGTTCGATCGATCGAACCTGGAAATTCTACAATATCATTGATTGGAAAAACTATGCACCCCCAACTAACCAACATTGTTCTGGACATACAAGAAATGGATAAAAACAGTTCATTGACAGGATATGTAAGCCAAAAGTCATCATCAAAGTAGAAAATTGCAAATTTATAGATAAAACTTTATGATAACATCCATCTTGCAAAGTTATTTCCCCCAACATGGTACTTAAGACCTTATTAATAAAGAAAAACTAAAAATAAACTAAAATTAATAAAACTTTTGTCTAGGATTACACTTCAATTGATAAAGGAATGATCAAAAGACAAAGCACAATTGAAGTGGAGCACTAATTTTCAAACAAGAATATTCCTTCTTCCGCAGTTGCTTCTTCCTCCGCCACATCTTCGAGTGTAGATTCCAAACATAATGATTCCCTTTTCCAAAATAGTCAGAAAGCAGCAAGGATCAAGATCAACACCTATTGATTCAATGGCTGATAATCTGTAACGCCCGCTCCTGCGATTAATTGTTAATCATGATTTAGGCATGCATTATCATAATTAATTGGTGTTTATTAACACATGTTTAAGTGAGTTTTAACTCACTAGTTGATTGTGGGTGTCCCAATTGGGAACCCAAAGTTGGGCAATGTGGCAGTCCCAAATTGGGACATGAGATGAGAAAGTTCTATTGTAATGGGACAAAGTTGTGGAATCACCCTTATGTGCTTAAATGTTTATTAAGGCATATGTGAAATATTTGCACGTTGTTAGAATATATTGTTTATCGTTAGGGACCAATTATATGGTCATTTGGAGTACTTTGGTGAGGACAAAATGAACACGTTATATAATTAGTAGGCTAATTAGAAACTTCATAAAATTATGTGGGACCACTTATGGGATCCACGCAAGACATAGACAAATACCCACTTAAGTTAAGAGGACTAAATAGTTTGTTACAAAACTAGTTGGGGGTAAAATTGCAAATAATCAAAAGTTGGGTGGGTTTCATAATAGAAATGGTAAGCTCATATATAAGCTGTGGATACAAGATGATATACATATCATCTTCTTCTCCAAATTGGGTCGGTGAGAGAGAAAAGGAGACGGGCGTTTGCCAGAGCTTCTCGACATCAATCGACGCACCGTTTGACTACCAATTTCAATTCCGAGACCAGATTTGGACTTGTAGAGGTGAGTTCTACGTTTTGGTACTGATTTTATTGAGTATAAAAATCGTAATTTTCGAGACCCAATTCGGAGCGGTAATCCGTAGGTGGTCGAATTCATGTAGGATTTTAACCCGGAGTAGATTTGGGCTTCAATTTCACAACTAGGAACGAATTGCTAAGAGGTGAGTGGTTTCAATCTTGTTTTTGGATGAGAATCATGGTTATGTACTTTGAATGTTGATAACATGCCTATTTAGCTTAATTACATATGCTTAGCCATGATTTTGTGAAAAGCATGGTGATATGTTTATGTGAGCATGTTTAGTTGCCTATTTGAGTCAAAGGAAAGCTCGTATGAATCCGCCATGAGATTGTTCCATGGTGACGACCACTTGTTGCCGACAACGGCATTAGACCGCACGTGGGTGGCGTGGGTCATTGGCTTGTGCCGTGGACTATTGGGGGAGTCGCGGACTTGCGGGTAGTGGCGGAGGAAATACTTGCTTATCCGGAGATCAATTTATTTGTTGAGTTGAATATAAACATGATATGTCATCCGTGTGCTTGATTGATATCTCTCACTAAGCATATAGCTTATATATTGTAGTGGTTATTGAATAACCATTGTAGGTGAGCACGACGGCGAGAATCCGGGGAGATGAGCTTGGGGTTCGTGGAGTCGAGGAAACTTGTAAATGTTGTAGTTTCATGTATATAGTTGTTTTTGAGCTAAACTTATAGATTTGGTGCAAAACTTGTGGTTTGTAATAGTTAACTTGAGTTTATGTTAAAACTTGGAGAGATATGTTAGTTATGGTTTAATCGCTCCAAGACTTGTGTAAATTTAGTAATTGAAGCTTAGAATGTTGTTGGTATCTTCTATGCCTTGATAATGTAGTTTTGGACATGTTTGAATGAAAATTTTGTTTAAAAACATGTTTTGGTTGATCATAGTAGCATTGGGAGTATTTGGGAGAGATTTCGGAAGTATGTGGGAGAGATTGCATTTCATATCTTGTTTATTGTATATGAACATGTTAGAGTCCCTTGGAAATGTTTAGAAATGAATTTGAAGTGTTTTTGGAAGTCCCCATGAGGTTTGGTTTGATTATGGTAATGTTTGGGCATGTTTGAGTAGAGTTTTGACAGTAAAAATGACTTCTGCAGAGCCCGGATCGATCCGGGTTAAAGAAGGGATCGATCCGGCCTTTTTCGGGGGCATTCTGCATGAAAAATCCTTAAATGGATCGATCCGGCATTTTAGAGCGGATCGATCCGCTCATAATTTTTGCTGCACTGTCGACCTTTACGGAAACGGACATAACTCTCTCTAGAAAACTCGGATTCGCGCACCATTTTTTGTGTTGGAACAGGGACTCAAAAACCTATCTTTTGGTATAAAATTTGCTATACCTTATTAATGACCATTTTTCCCTTGGGCTTGTTTTGTCTAACTCAAAGGTTAATTTGAGCGTGTTTTTCCTCCTTTTCACTTGTAACTTGTTGTTTGAAGGCCTTGGTGGCGTGCCATGTGTCTTGGGTTCACATGTGTGGATCCGGGGCATGAAATTTAGTGGTATCAGAGCAATAAGCTTAGAAACTTTGGGACGAGAGACGACGACTTGAGTGTAACGTGTAGATATTGAGCACGTAGATGCATTACATGTATGCATATGATTATTGATGCTATATTATGATTGCTTAATCATTTATATCATATGAAATATAGCATAGCATGCCTGGTATTTATGCATATTTGACTGGCAGGCAAGAATTTGGGAAAAATGGACCAAAACCGAGAACTTGATGCATGAATGGATCATTTAGTGGACTTGGTAACTAATTTCGTTGGTGCCGTTGGTGACCGAGTGCCACCAGTAAATGAAAGGTATGCGAATCCGAATCCTGAACCAAGGGTGGACTGTGTTACGATTGAGCAATTCTATAAGAGGAAACCGACTACGTTTGATGGGGGTCCGGATCTGATGACAGCTATTCATTGGGTATCGGATATGGAACGAATATTTCGTGCTATCGAATGTACCGAGGAACAAAAGATTACATTTTCTACAGACACTTTGAAGGAAGGTGCCCAGAATTGGTGGGTGAATTTACTTGAGCAAGGTAGGGCGACCACTTGGGATAAGTTTGTTGAAGAATTCTATAAACGATATTTCCCTCGAGTAGCTAAAGCACAGAAGCGTCGGGAATTCATGAATCTCCAACAAGGAGATATGACAGTGAACGAATACATCTCCAAGTATAGTGAATTGCTTCGATTTGCAAAGGATACAGTGATAACCGAGGAAGACAAAGCTCGAAAGTTTGAAGAAGGGTTGAGGGATAACATCCAATGTAGGGTGGATACTCATGAATTTGGAACTGTGGCTCAAGTCCAGAATGCAGCTCTCGTAGCCGAACGAGATATTAACAAATATAAGCAAGGGCAACAAGGAAAGCGACAAGGAGAAGATAAAGGGAAGGAGCAAGGCTTCTTCAAGAAACCATTTTCAAGAGGGCCTGGGTCAGGTTCAGGTAGTCAAAGTGGAAGTTCATTTTCTGAGGGGGCTCGACCGTTGTGTCCTACGTGTAATCAACGACATGGGGGAGTTTGTTACTTGCTCAGCACGTGCAACATTTGTAAGCAAGTGGGGCACATATCCAAGAATTGTCCGCAAGCTAGATCACGACCACTGAGCTCTGTGAGATCAATTCTGGATATGAGGGGTAAATGCTTTAATTATGGACAGCCAGGACATTTTTCCAAGGATTGTCCAAAGAAGCGAAAACAAGGGGCAAGTTCTATGGCGTCCAGCGGGGTAAGAACAGGACTACCCGGTGATAAAGGGAAAGGTATGGAGCAGAGGCAAGGGAAATCTTTTCAACTTGCACCAGGAAATGTGTCAGCTATCGACTCCGTGGTGTCAGGTATACTTCATATCTGTTCACATCCAGCATGAATTTTGATAGATTCAGGGTCAACACACTCATTTGTTTCACATAAATTTGTCAAACATTTGGATAGCATGTCGGAATCCTTAGGGTATGATTTATCTGTATCATTACCCCTAAGTAAACCGTTGGTGACCTCTTCAGTGTTCAAAGCATGTAAAATCAGAGTAGGTGATAAGGTATTGACTGTTGATTTGATTCCATTAACCATCAACTACTTTGACGTAATCTTGGGCATGGATTGGTTGTCTACAAATCAGGCTACAATTGATTGTGAACAGAAAAGGGTTAATTTCCAATTACCAGGGCAAAAAGAGTTTACCTTCCAAGGGGTTGGTGTAGCAGCGCCACCATATATGATATCAGTAATTCAGGCAGGGAAGTTGTTAAAAAAGGGTTGTCAAGGATTCCTATGTAGTGTAATTGATACACGTGTCACGGGGACTCAGGTTGAGGATATTTCGATAGTACGGGAGTTTTCGGATGTATTTCCTGAGAATTTACCAGAAATGCTGATCGAGTGGGAGATTGAGTTTACTATTGAAGTAGCACCTGGATCACAACCAGTATCGAAGACACCATATAGAATGGCACTCGTGGAACTGAAAGAATTAAAGAACCAGTTACAAGAGTTGCTCGACAAGGGATTCATTCGACCTAGTGTTTCTCCGTGGGGAGCATCGGTTTTATTTGTCAAGAAGAAAGACAGAACCATGTGTATGTGTATTGATTATAGGGAGCTGAACAAGTTGACCATTAAAAACAAGTATCCATTATTGAGGATTGATGATTTATTCGATCAGCTTCAGGGATCTCAAATTTTCTCGAAGATCGACTTGAGATCGGGCTACCATCAGTTGAAAGTTAAAGAGAAAGATATGGAGAAGACAGCATTTAGGACTCAGTACGGACATTATGAGTTTATGGTCATGCCATTTGGAGCTATCAATGCGCCCGCAACTTTTATGGATTTGATGAACCGGGTATTCAAGGAACTCTTAGATGAATTTGTAATTGTCTTTATTGATGATATTTTAGTCTACTCTAAAAGTGTTGAAGATCACGAAAAACATTTACGATTGGTGTTGCAACGACTCGCGAGAAGAAATTATTTGGTAAATTGAAGAAATGTGAGTTTTGGCTTACGGAGATAGCATTTTTGGGACATGTGATTTCTTAAGAAGGTGTTTCAGCGGACCCGCAGAAAATTGAAGCAGTAGCCAATTGGAATCCACCGAAAAATGTGTCAGAAGTTCAAAGTTTCTTGGGTTTGGCCGGGTATTACCGAAGATTTGTAGAAAACTTCTCAAGAATTACGATGCCTATGACTCAGCTAATGAGAAAAAATGTTCCTTTTGTTTGGAGTTCTGAATGTGAGGAAAGTTTCAAGGAATTGAAGACTAGACTTATAACAGCACCGATACTGACTATTCCGTTGGGGACTGAGGGATTTGTTGTATTCAGCGATGCTTCGCATCGAGGTTTAGGATGTGTTCTAATGCAGAATGGCAAAGTAATTACATATGCTTCACGTCAACTGAGACCACATGAAACCAATTACCCAACACACGACTTAGAATTGGCAGCAGTGATCTTTGCCTTGAAGATTTAGAGACATTACCTATACGGGGAACGATGTGAAATTTACACGGATCACAAGAGCTTGAAGTATATATTCACTCAGAGAGACTTGAATATGAGGCAGAGACGGTGGTTGGAGCTGATGAAAGATTACGATTTGTCGATTCAATATCACCCGGGAAAGGCCAACATGGTGGCCGATGCATTGAGCCGAAAGTTAACTGGTAACTTAGCTTATGTTGTGACTTCTCAAGAGAAACTAATTCGTGAAATGGAACTATTAGACCTTAAAGTAATTCCAAGAACTGAGGGAGCTTTGATGGCGGCTATTATAGCACAACCGACATTTGTGGATGAAATTAGAATGAAACAACTTCAAGATCCAAATTTGAGGAAGATTTGTAATGGAATACCTGAGGGTAAGCAACCGGATTTTACTTATATGGATGGTGTATTGAAATATAGAAATCGAATTTGTGCACCCGACGTTAATGGGATTAAAGAGACGCTTCTAGAAGAGGCGCACAACACCAAATATTCCATTCATCCGGGAAGTACTAAAATGTATCGTGATCTACGAGAGAACTATTGGTGGTTTAGAATGAAGCGAGAAATAGCCGAATATGTGGCAAAGTGTTTGGTGTGTCAACAGGTAAAACAAAACATCAAAGATCAGCGAGATTATTGCAACCATTACCAGTACCGGAATGGAAATGGGAGAACATCACGATGGATTTTGTAGCAGGTTTACCAAACTCCAGAAGATCAAATGATAGTATTTGGGTAATTGTTGACCGATTAACCAAGTCTGCGCATTTCCTAGCGATTAAGACGAATGATCCGATGAAGTTGGCAGAGTTATATGTTCAGGAAATTGTAAGGCTTCATGGAGTTCCAGTGTCTATCATCTCTGATAGAGATAGTAGATTTACATCAAGATTTTGGAGGGGTTTACAGGAGGCTATGGGCACAAAGTTGAATTTTAGCACAGCTTTCCATCCGCAGACTGACGGACAATCAGAAAGGGTAATTCAGATATTGGAAGATATGCTTAGATTATGTGTTCTTGATTTCAAGGGTGATTGGGAACAACACTTGTCATTGGCTGAATTTACTTATAATAATAATTTTCAATCCAGTATTGGGATGGCACCTTTTGAGGCTTGATATGGGCATAGATGTCGTTCACCGATTTGTTGGGCTAAGGTAGGAGAACGAAAACTATTGGGACCTGAGATAGTTCAGCAGACCACAGAGAAAGTTAAGGTGATATAGCAACGATTGCAAACAGCTCAAAGTCGTTACAAGAGCTACGCGGACTTGAAAAGGAGACTAATAGAGTTTGAAGTTGGTGATTATGTGTTCCTAAAGGTGTCACCGACTAAGGGAATTATGAGGTTTGGAAAGCGTGGGAAACTAAATCCGAGGTACGTTGGACCATTTGAGATTATTGGTAGAGTTGGACTAGTAGCATACCGGTTAGAGCTACCACAAGAAATGGAGAATGTGCATAATGTATTCCACGTATCAATGTTGCAACGTTCTGTGTTAGATTCACGTCATATCATTACGCCAGAACCGTTAGAAATTAGGGAAGACTTGACTTACATAGAACATCTAGTGAGGATTCTCGATGCAAAAGTTCAAGTTCTGAGGACCAAGACTATTCCATTGGTTATGGTGTTGTGGCGTAATCACTCTATTGAAGAGGCTACATAGGAACGGGAGGATGAGATGCGTGAGAAGTACCCATTCCTATTCGAATCTTGAGGAACTTTAAGTTTGGGGACAAACTTCCTTTAAGGAGGGGAGAGATGTAACGCCCGCTCCTGCGATTAATTGTTAATCATGATTTAGGCATGCATTATCATAATTAATTGGTGTTTATTAACACATGTTTAAGTGAGTTTTAACTCACTAGTTGATTGTGGGTGTCCCAATTGGGAACCCAAATTTGGCCAATGTGGCAGTCCCAAATTGGGGCATGAGATGAGAAAGTTCCATTGTAATAGGACAAAGTTGTGGAATCACCTTTATGTGCTTAAATGTTTATTAAGGCATATGTGAAATATTTGCACGTTGTTAGAATATATTGTTTATCGTTAGGGACCAATTATATGGCCATTTGGAGTACTTTGGTGAGGACAAAATGAACACGTTATATAATTAGTATGCTAATTAGAAACTTCATAAAATCATGTGGGACCACTTATTGGATGCACGCGAGACATAGACAAATACTCACTTAAGTTAAGAGGACTAAATAGTTTGTTACAAAACTAGTTGGGGGTTGTAGACACCCCAATTTTGACCGACCGTCAAATTTAGGAGAGCGTCACCTCCACGTCCAATGATGATAAGGACCGAAAAGATTCGAAGTATTCCAAGCTCATCAGAAAGTTCTCCAAACGCGATAAAATTTCAAAGAAAGAAGAAAATACCAGGTATTTGGGAGAATTCAGGTATAAAACACCATTTTTGGAAAAGATCTTCAAAAAAAAGTTTCTTTAAGAAAAAAAGAAGAAAGAAAAGACCTAAAAAGGGAAGTTCAACAGAAAACGGCACACGACAGTATTCCGCGGCACTCAGTGAGTGCCGGGCGGCAGTCAGTGAGTGCCGGCCCGGCATTTACTGAGTGCCGCCGACATTTTCTAACTGCCGTTTACTTTTAAAGTCCGTATTTTGTGGTACAATACGTATATGTATGCGGATAAAAACAAAAAAAAACTGATAAAGTAAGGTTGAAGAAAATACGGCAATCAATAATTTGGCGCGGCACTTACTGAGAGCCGCGCGGCAGTCACGGAGTGCCGCGGCGGCAGCCACGGACTGCCGCAGATGACTTTTGACTGCCGCCCTAGGCAGCAGTCTGTCTAATTTCAGGAAGTACGTATTGTACCACCAAATGAGACATTTACACCTGTCTTTTACTCTGAATTCACTGAAAATACTTGATAATTTTGTCTATAAAAGAGGGAGGATCTTCCTTGAGGAGAGGGGGGGAGACATACAACACAATACATAAGAGATAACAACCACTACACTAACATTTTTTTTTTGAGAAAGAAAAAGAGAGTTTTGGAGAGCTTGAAGAAGAGTTTGGAAGAAGAGTTTGGAGAGCTTGAAGAAGAGTTTTGGAGAGCTTGAAGAAGAGTTTGGAAGTTCTTCAAAGGAGAGAAACTTTGAGGATAGTTTGGAGGTGATCCTCTAACCATAATTTGTCTATTTACATCCTTCCTTTTTGAATCTCTAATCCTCAAACTATTTTTACTTTCTTTGCTCCATTTCTTTTGTTGATCATACTTTCTTCTTGAGACTCTTAGAGATTCTCAATATCTCTCTTGAAATCTCTTGAACATGATTTTTTGAATCTCATGTAAGCTTGTGCTTCACATGGGAATCAAAGTTTTATCATCACTTCATTTCATAAGCAAATAGATGGATCTAAGTCCATATCCATGACTTGGGTCCTCTAAACTTGATGTTTCAAGGAATCCTTTCTATATTGCTTTGAGACTCATGAGTATTAGTCATGCCTTCATCTCCAAGGACCACCAAATGGTAGGAGAAAGTGGTTTAGTTTAAGTCCAACTTCATGGTTTAATAGTTGGGGTTAACAAATAAAAGTTGAACTTGACAAATGAAAATAGTGAGTTCACAAACTGTTTTTGATCAAAGATTTTTAGATCGAAATCTAACCGTTGAAATCAAGTGAAACCAACGGGAAAGTGTCAATAACACAATATTCTACCACTGTAATTTTTGTTTTAAGGTGGTTTCATGTCTAAAGTGGTTTGGTTGTGAGTTTTGTAAGGTCACTACAATTTGTCCAGAGTTTCAGCACAGTAACACTCTTTTGAAATACGTAAACCAATGCTTTAATAAAGTGTTTGTGACCCAAAATAATTTTTTATAAGTAGATTAATGTGTTAGGAAGTCACCCTAAAAAGAACAAAGCATTTCTGACCTTTTTTCTACTTTTAGAAAATCGTTCAAGAACTCTGGACAGAAGGTCATAGAATGCTGAGTGATGTCTGGTTTTTGTCCAATTCCCGGAGATCCGACCGTTGGAACTTTGATTTTCGTTTTGGGATATAAAATAGACTCACAGAGGCATATCATGTCCAAAATTCATCAAGATCAAACCACGGGAACCACGCTGTTTCATTTTTTAAAGTTATGATCTGCTCTCAGCAATTTCCAGAATTCTGCACTACTTTTCATCAATCTTATGAATAATGGCTTAGATGATATTTTCGTGAGTCAAGGTTCAAACCATGTTTCAATAATAGTTAAGCTTGGATTCAAAGTCTAAATGATTTAAATCACCGAGCATTTCATAATTCATTCTTGCTCATGACATATTCATCCGTATGGACCGACACTTGTAGTTAGGGTTTATTTGTTTTAGATTTAATTATATTCTATAGATTTAAGCTAGAAATCTAGGATTATTATTTAAGATCCAACTTTACATTTTGTATATTATGTGGACTAACTCATTGGTTTGTAGCGCATTTGAGGTAGAATTTCGCATCTCTTCTCTAGTTTATTCTATTTGTTGATTTTATTGATTTTCGACTCCATGCGCGACACCTTAGACTAGGTCTTGCCTTATGTGTATACGTGATTAGAGACTCTTTCTAGGATTTTCTTTTTGTTTGTATGCATTGCATGTTTAATATCGCTGCTGGATCCCGGGTAAGTTCCCTTGTTCCCTATTCCATATCATATTGCCTGCTACTTGACTTATGTGGCTTTTTGAATGATATTTTATCAATTTCAATTTTACACCCCTTTAGACATGCTTTTGTGATGTATATCCATATATATGTATTAGTCGAGGACATGCTCAGATAATTAGTGGATTAAAAGGATGTTGAGTAGAGGCCTATCGCAAGATAGGATGAGAGAGGGTGCTTTAGTCCGACAGGCTCCTTCCTCTCTCATTCCATAATCCCCGGACCTAGTTAACCTCTGGTTTCTAAAAGATCAGTTTGCTTTGAAAATGGTTTCTTAATTTTCCTTTTAAAAATTAAGTGGCGACTCATTTGTCTTCTATTTTTGAAAGAATTTTAAAAGAAAAGCTGTGGGTAGAAAAAAAAACTGCGATATCCACAATCTGGCGACTCTGCTGAGGATCGAACCTAGAATCTCTGGTTTCGCAGACCAGAATTCTGATTTTGGGTTCACTTGAGGATTAGACTTGAAAGCATCCTTTTAATCGAATTAATTAATCTTTGTATGCCTGTTGCATCTCACTTGCATGTCCAGCCAGTTGATTACACAAAACTATGACCTTGGAGGCTCGAGGCAACCCGGTCGGTCAAGTTATCATGGGACTGTGTGATCACCCTTGATCTCGTACCGTTATTTGGTATATTAAGCATCCTATCGGATGTGTGTCAAGGGTCCCTTATTTGACCAAAACCCAGCTTTTGCATAGTAGTTTCTATAGAGCCTTTCAATCTTAGGAAATCAACTCTTGATTAGGATTATGTGCTAGGGAGTTTTGTATGCCCGAAAAGGGATTACTTGAGATGATGACGATACTTGCTTGATGAAAGACGTATAATCTCTTAATCACCTTTTAGCAATTTTTCCTCATGTTCCACGACATTTGGGGAACATGTCGAACCCTGATTATAAGATTATACTTCTTATATCATGTTTAGCTAAGCATCATTGACCTTGTATGCATTCAAATTCATGAAAAGTACGGTGATAATCCGATCATGTGATCCTTCTACCCAAAGAATTTTAAATCCATCTTTAAAAGCAAACAGATTTTTGCCATCTTTATTCCAATGTTTTCAATCGCTTTTTCAAAAATCTTTGGAGTTCACTTTTTTTTATATTAAAACTCCAAATTAATTACCTTTGTTAAGGTACATTTTCACATGATCATTTTTTAAGAAAAAATCCAAAATCTTGGGAATTGTTTTTGAAAAAAAAATGCTCTTCAAATGAATTTTAAAGCGAAATCTCAATCCAATCATCTTCATTGAGAAATGTTTTCACATCCTCATTTTTGTAAATAAAAGATTCAAAATTCTTGAGAATTGTTTTGAAAGATCTCATCGTTTTAAACAAATGCTTTTCGAAAATTTTATATACCCAACCTTTGAAAGGGTAGTGGGGATCACAATGAAAGGAGGAATTATTGCACTTGACATGGGTGAGGATTTTATGTGCTTATGTGTTTACCTGTTAGGATTAGAATTTTCCTTTGCTTTGGCATACAGAGTAGGTACACACACACACTTGCATTTCATTCGTGTGCCATATGTGCAGTGCATGCATCAAATCATAAGAGCATGTACATTTTGCACTCTCACCAATCGATATCATCACATACGTGTAGCGTACAAACTCACAACATCTTCTTCCCAGTTAAGATCAAAGTGCCTCAAAAATCCCTTACTATTCAATCCTGCATGCGGACCTTTTTCCTATCTGATTTTTTTTAGAAAGAGTGGAACAACCAGATCCCCTTAGTAAGGACACTTCTAATCTTCTTGGGTTTATCTCTCTTAATTAGAGGAGGTCATGGACCATCATGTTGAGACATACCCACCAATGGCCCATAGAGCTTTGGAGGAGAAAGTGAGCAAACTGCAAGTCGTTGTTGAGCAACAAGATTCTAGGATGAAGCAATTGGAGGGGGTCATGCTTGAGTTCATTCAATTATTGAAAGATCAAATGGGCCCTGATGAGGAAAAGACGGATCAGAGAATAATGGGTTGCTTAAAGAAGCACCAACAGGCATGTCTAGACCCACCTGTGCACCGAAGCCCATGTCCAAACCTAGCCTATCACCAAAGTCCATACCCAAGCTCAACCATTCACCAAAGCCCACATCCAGGCCCAATCCCGACTAGCCAAAGGGCTATTCCAAGTCCACATCTCAACCCAAAAACCAACTCAAGCTCAAAGTCAAATTCAAAATCAAACCAAGCCCGCAAGCCGAGAACCTTCACCAACCTTGGCATGCCATTATCCATGGCCCTTGGTCACCTTGTCAAGAATGGTCACCTCAACCCCCTGAACCCAAAGCCACTACCAAATCCCTTACCCCGCAAATGTGACCTGTCTTTGTACTGTGCCTACCACTAGACCCCTGGCCATACAACTAACTATTGCATGAAACTCCGCCATGATATCCAAGATCTCATTGAGCATAAAATCATCACTCCTTTGCTGAGCCCATCGAGTGGCGTCTGGCATGACATACAATCTTTTCAATCACTGCCATCGCTGAATACTCTCAAGGGATTCGTTGCCTCCATGAGTGCGCAACAACCAACTGGCCCCGACTCAATCAGCAGAATCGAAAAAGGCATTGACAATACTCGGTATGAGTCAGAGAAGGGCCATTCGACTGAAAAATGGGTCATAAGGGTAGATGATGTTCCTACAAAGATACAGAAAGGGAATGATGAACCTGAGGAAGATGCTAGTGAGGTAATAGTGTTTAGAAATGCTACTGCTGAATCAAATGTGGATGCTCTTGGGGACCCAATAAATTAAAAATTATCTGTGACACTCCAATTGAGACCAAGTCAAGTCTGGTAGTCGAGTTATGTTAGGTTAGAGTCAAATGTCAAGTCCAGTCACGTCTTCTGGTCAGTCTATTGTCAAGTTTGTTTGCAAGTCTTTGTCGAGTTTATCAAGTCGAGTGATGTAATCCTCCTTCCCTACTAGTTGAATAAAATCTCATTTTTCTTGATTCAGTGTGCTATGTCGTGAATGTATGGATCATTAAGACCAAAAAAGAAAAGAGAGAAGAAAAAGTCACTTTTTCAAACGATCATGGAAAATACTTTGTTAATAAATCTTTGCATTGAAAAGGATCCCCAAGTGATCAAAGCAAATTTTGTGCCAAAACCATGGAAGAGTAGAGAATTGATTAGCTTTACTTTAAGAATTTAAAGATGCTCTTGCTCAATCTTGAAAAGATGAACTTGGAACTTGAAGCTTGCTCACCATCCCCTTTTCTAAAAGATGAGCCCAACCAGTCTAAAGTCATAAACTTGGTCCTTGATGGTAGCCGGACATTTTGAATGAACTTCTTCTTCCAAAAAAATAATAAAAGAAAAAGAAAAAAGAAAAGAAGAAAGAGCTCGCTAGGATGAAAACCCGAAAGGGCGCCTAGGCAAAAGATTAGAGCACAAAAAAAAAAAAGAAAGAAAGAGCTCGCTAGGATGAAAACCCGGAAGGGCGCCTAGGCAAAAGTTAGAGCACAAATAAGATGCGTGTTGATCTCAAAAATCCTAATCCTAGCAATTCAAAATCATGGAAAGAATAAGAGATAGTAAGGTAGAGAAAACAAAAGGAAAGAGAAAAGAAAAGGCAGAGACTAGATAAGATTGAGAATCCTTGAGCACTTCAAAGTAGATCATTGGCACATGAACTATCTCAAGGCTTTGTGTTGTTCTAAACAAAAAAAAGAGATTGAAAATGAAAAGAGGGACTTATCAGCTTCAAAATTTTTGTGAGAGGCTCAAACACTAAGTGAGCCTAAAACAATACAGAGATATCTTTGAAAAAAAAAACACAAATGAAGATTTGAAGGGCTGATATTACTTTGTGAATATGATAGAGAATGAATAAAACGTGATGAGAGTTGTAAAGATTAACTGGCTAGTGAAAAGGTTAAAGAATCAACCGTCAAATAAAAGAGAAGAAAAGAAAAGAAAAGAAAAGAAAAGAAAAGAAAAGAGGAAAGAGAATAGAATAAAGGAAAAAAGTAGTTCATCATGCTACACAAGGGCTACCACAAGCGACATGCACTCCCTAGACCCAAATGGCAACATGGCTCGAAAAGCCCACCAATTCTTGAAGCCTAATTCTTTCAAGGCCTCCAGAGTACTTGGACTACGCTCGACCTGATACTAGGCAACCTATCTGGTTCTGTCATCACCCCATCATCTCATGCTATCGTTCTTCAGGCCTTGGCCGAACTACTTTGGACCTGATTCCCGCTCGGGGATAAGTAGGCGAACCTCCCAAGGTTCTCGGCCCATAGCCATCCTTAAACTATAAGCAGTACCCTTTTGCGCCTTTGGTTTCCTTCCTTCAGACTAGGGGCAAACTTACGTTTGCCTGAAGCCACGTATATATCGCCAGACCAGGGGCAAACCTCCTTTGCTGAAAATCCCTTTAATCATAGAAGCAAGTCCCTAAGTCTCTTTCAAACTAGGGGCAAACTTTGTTTGCCAAAATCCCTCTATGCCAGAGGCAAGTTCTCAAGTAATTGAGTTTGTTTTGAAATGATTGAAATAGAGTGCCTTTCATTCTATTAGCTAAAGAACTAATTTGAAGCACATTCTAGATGGGCAAAGAATTCGCTAAATCGAACAGAGAAAGTTTTCAAAGTTTAGATTTATCAGCAAAGCACTGCCATTTGTAAGATGATGAATAAATGAAAGGTGAGATGATACATTATTCACAATGAAAGCACATTAAAACATGATAATATAGAGTTTGAGTCAGTCGTCTTGCGTAACTGCTTTGTCAAGTCTGTCCTCCTTTGATGAGTCAATAATGGTCTCAAATGTGTGGGTCTAAGATGATGAATAAAGATTTGAAAAGTCTCCATGAGCCTCCTAAGAGCAATTCGAGCAAAGGCTTCGAACACCATCACAACGTAATGCTAAAGTGGCAATATAAGAAGAGTCCAAGACTAGGGGCAAAGGTGATTTCCTTCTTTTGACAAGATCGAAGTGTTTCTTCCAAAGGTTTGCAAATGAAGGAAATCATTATTTCTATCACCTCCGTCCAAATTCTATGAGTCTCAAGACTCCCTAAATCTTGAAAAAAAATCAAGTCCTTGAGTCTGAGGGCTCCCCATTTTTGTAAAATAAAATTCTTTGAGCCCGAGAACTCCCTTTTTTGTAAAACCAATTCTCTGAGTCCAAGGACTTCCTATTTTTGTAAAAAAATTTTGAGCCCGAGGACTCCCCTTTTTTGTAAAATCAATTCTTTGAGTCCGAGAACTCCCTATTTTCGTAAAACCAATTCTTTGAATTTGATTGAGTCTATGTGACTCTATTTATGTAGAACGTGAATTTGTTAACTCCGTATGGCTCCATTTGTATAAAAAGTAAACTTGTTGGGTCTGTATGACTCCGTTTGTGTAAAAAGTGAATTTGTTGAGTCCGTGTGACTTTGTTCGAATAAAGGTATGAAATTTTGAGTCTGCATGACTCTGTCTTACTGAAATATGAAATTTTGAGTCCGCATAACTCTGTATATGAATTTTTGAGTCCACGTGACTCCGTTTGAATTTGTGAGTTTGCTTAACTCCGAATTTTGTTGGAATTGAATTCTTTGAGTCTAACCGACTCTAAACTTTCGAAAGTTTGGGCTAAAATGGATCTAACTATCGTCAGATTTTATTAAGTTAAATCTGATTGGTTCCTGATTGCGGAAATTAAAATCATTAAGTCCGTTTGACTCTCGATTCATGAAAGTCTAATTTAGCACCTGAGCTTAGAAACTCAATTGAATTGAGCCTGATTGACTCCTAATTCTAGAAAAATTCATTTGAGTCTGATTGACTCCAGATTTTAGAGTTTTTGAATCGAATTGAGTCTGTTTTTTAAATTGAAATTCTTTGAGTCTGATCGACTCCCAATTTTAGATTTGAGTCTGATTGACTCTCGGTGTTGTGAAATAGAATCCGATTCGAGTCCAATTGACTCCTGTTCTAGAAATTTGAAATTATTTTGAGTCTGTTTGACCCCGATTTTGAAATTAGAAATTCTTTTGAGTATGATTGACTCATTTGGAATTGGGAATTCTTTTGAGTCTGATTGGCTCATTTTTTTTGGAAATTAGAAATTCTTTTGAGTCTGGTTGACTCCCAATCTTGTGAAATAGAAATTCTTTGAGTTCGATTGACTCCCAATTTTGGTAAAAATTCTTTTGTGAAATAGAAATCCTTTAAAGTCCAATTTTGTGAATTTAAATTTCTTTGAGTCTGATTGACTCCCGGTTTTGTCCAATTTTGCGAAATAGGAATTGAATAAAATCTGATTGACATCTGATTTTGGATTTGAATTTGAACTGGATTTGAGTCAAATTGATTCCGGACTTGGTGAATTGAATTTGTTTGAGTCTGGCTGATTCCTAATTTCATAAATGAATTAAGCCGAGTCTAGGCGACTCCTAATTTTGCATTTGAATTCGAACTCGAATTGAGTCGAATCGACTCTGGACTTGGTGAAATTGAGTTTATTTGAGTCTGACTGACTCCTGATCGAAATTTGAAATTTTTTTTTATTATTAAGCTCGATTGACTACCAATTTTGGAAAATTGAATTGAGTCTAACTGATTCTCGATTTTGGAAATTGAAGTGGATTTAAGTCCATTGGACCCCCGACTTTAGATATTTGAAATAATTTAAGCCCATCGGACTCCCGATTTAGAAATTTGAAGTAATTTGAGTCTGAAGTACTAGACTCTGAATTTTTGAAAGTAAATGGAATGAAATTTGTCAGACTAAGAAGAGAATTTGTTGAGTCTAATAGACTCTCGATTTTAGAAAATTGAATTAAGCCTGAAGGACTCTGGATTTTT
The DNA here is from genome assembly GCA_033977485.1 of Hydrangea macrophylla. Lineage (NCBI taxonomy): Eukaryota > Viridiplantae > Streptophyta > Magnoliopsida > Cornales > Hydrangeaceae > Hydrangea > Hydrangea macrophylla. The sequence goes on along the minus strand of CM066990.1, from coordinate 22,377 downwards.
AGAATTGAACTGATTCGAGTCTGACTGACTCCAAATTTTGAATTAAATTGAGTCAAGTCTGGTTGACTCCCAATTTTGAAAAATAAAATAAATTGGAGTCTGTCCGACTCCAGGTTTTGAAAAATAAAATAAATTTGAGTCTGTTCGACTCCAAGTTTTGAGAATTGAAATGAATTTGAGTCTGATTGACTCCCGATTTTGAAAAATGAAATAAATTTGAGTCTGATTGACCCTGAATTCAGAGTAAACTCACTCGACACCGGAGTATAAGGCGCAAAGCGCATCTCAGTCTTTCAGCGTGCTACCTGGTTTGACACTGGAGTATAAGGCGCGAAGCGCATCTCAGTCGATCAGATGATTCTTGGAAGATACCGGAGTATAAGGCGCGAAGAGCATCTCAGTCTTTCAGCGTGCTACATGGTTTAACACCGGAGTATAAGGCACGAAGCGCATCTCAGTCTTTCAGCGTGCTACCTGGTTTGACAACGGAGTATAAGGCGCAAAGCGCATCTCAGTCGATCAGATGATTCTTGGAAGACACCGGAGTATAACGCGCGAAGCGCATCTCAGTCTTTCAGCGTGCTACCTGGTTTGACACCGGAGTATAAGGCGCGAAGCGTATCTCAGTCGATCAGATGATTCTTGGAAGACACCGGAGTATAAGGTGCGAAGCGCATCTCAGTCTTTCAGAAAGCGTAGTTTCTAATTTGACACCAAGGTATAAGGCACGAAGCGCATTCTAGTCGATTAGATGACTCTTGAAGAATGTCGGAGAATTAAGCATAGTAAGTGCATCTATGACGGTTGCGACTTTCCCATAATAGAATGACATCATAAGTAGAATGGCATATGGTGCATTTTTTCTAAGAAAGAACAATATGTTGCTAAAGGCATTATATGGAGCACGAGATTGCCTGAGCACATGCATCACGATAAGATTGGTGCGTTCATCCGTATGACTATTTGTGCTTGTGTGTGTTTGACCCTTGACCCGAACTACGTCTTGGTCTGATTCCTGATGGGATACGTAGGCAGCTCACCGTTGAGCACGACCAACATGAACCGTTTATGAAACCGTTTTTGGCAACACATTTTATTTTACCTAAATTTGATAGTCTGGTCAAAGGTTTGTCTTCACACAGGCTTTGACATTCACTCATGGGACACGTTGCCCCCACGAGCTCTGTCAAAGAGGGGCAAACTGTAGACACCCCAATTTTGATCGACCGTCAAATTTAGGAGAGCGTCACCTCCACGTCCAATGATGATAAGGACCAAAAAGATTCGAAGTATTCCAAGCTCTTCAGAAAGTTCTCCAAACGCGATAAAATTTCACAGAAAGAAGAATATACCAGGTATTTGGGAGAATTCAGGTATAAAACACCATTTTTGGAAAAGATCTTCAAAAATAAGTTTCTTTAAGAAAAAAGGAAGAAAGAAAAGACCTAAAAAGGGAAGTTCAACAGAAAACGGCACACGGCAGTATTCCGCGGCACTCAGTGAGTGCCGAACGGCAGTCAGTGAGTGCCGGCCCGGCATTTACTGAGTGCCGCCGACATTTTTTGACTGCCGTTACTTTTAAAGTCCGTATTTTGTGGTGCAATACGTATATGTATGCGGATAAAAACAAAAAAACTGATAAAGTAAGGTTGACGAAAATACGGCAATCAATAATTTGGTGCGGCACTTACTGAGAGCCGCGCGACAGTCACAGAGTGCCGCGGCGGCAGCCACGGACTGCCGCAGATGACTTTTGACTGCCGCCCTGGGCAGCAGTCTGTCTAATTTCAGGAAGTACGTATTGTACCACCAAATGAGACATTTACACCTGTCTTTTACTCCGAATTCACTAAAAATACTTGGTAATTTTCTCTATAAAAGAGGGAGGATCTTCCTTGAGGAGAGGGGGGGAGACATACAACACAATACATAAGAGATAACAACCACTACACTAACATTTTTTTTTAGAAAGAAAAGAGTGAGTTTTGGAGAGCTTGAAGAAGAGTTTGGAAGATCTTCAAAGGAGATAAACTTTGAGGATAGTTTGGAGGTGATCCTCTAACCATAAGTTGTCTATTTACATCCTTCCTTTTTGAATCTCTAATCCTCAAACTATTTTTACTTTCTTTGCTCCATTTCTTTTGTTGATCATACTTTCTTCTTGAGACTCTTAGAGATTCTCAATATCTCTCTTGAAATCTCTTGAACATGATCTTTTGAATCCCATGTAAGCTTGTGCTTCACATGGGAATCAAAGTTTGATCATCACTTCATTTCATAAGCAAATAGATGGATCTAAGTCCATAGTCATGACTTGGGTCCTCTAAACTTGATGTTTCAAGGAATCCTTTCTATATTCCTTTGAGACTCATGAGTATTAGTCATGTCTTCATCTCCAAGGACCACCAAATGGTAGGAGAAAGTGGTTTAGTTTAAGTCCAACTTCATGGTTTAATAGTTGGGGTTAACAAATAAAAGTTGAACTTGACAAATGAAAACAGTGAGTTCACAAACTGTTTTTGATCAAAGATTTTTAGTTCGAAATCTAACCGTTGAAATCAAGTGAAACCAACGGGAAAGTGTCAATAATACAATATTCTACCACTGTAAATTTTGTTTTAAGGTGGTTTTATGTCTAAAGTGGTTTGGTTGTGAGTTTTGTAAGGTCACTACAATCTGTCCAGAGTTTCAGCACAGTAACACTCTTTTGAAATACGTAAACCAATGCTTTAATAAAGTGTTTGTGACCTAAAATAATTTTTTCTAAGTAGATTAATGTGTTAGGAAGTCACCCTAAAAAGAACAAAGCATTTATGATCTTTTTGCTATTTTTATAAAATCGTACAAGAACTCTGGACAGAAGGTCGTAGAATGCTGAGTGATGTCTGGTGTTTGTCCAATTCCCGGAGATCCGACCGTTAGAACTTTGATTTTCTTTTTGGGATATAAAATAGACTCACAGAGGCATATCATGTCCAAAATTCATCAAGATCAAATCGTATGGATCGACACTTGTAGTTAGGGTTTATTTGTTTTAGATTTAATTATATTCTATAGATTTAAGCTAGAAATCTAGGATTATTATTAAAAATCCAACTTTACATTTTGTATATCATGTGGACTAACTCATTGTTTTGTAGCGCATTTGAGGTAGAATTTCGCATCTCTTCTCTAGTTTATTCTATTTGTTGATTTTATTGATTTTCGACTCCATGCGCGACACCTTAGACTAGGTCTTACCTTATGTGTATACATGATTAGAGACTCTTTCTAGGATTTTCTTTTTGTTTGTATGCATTGCACATTTAATATCGCTGCTGGATCCCAGGTAAGTTCCCTTGTTCCCTATTGCATATCATATTGCTTGCTACTTGACTTATGTGGCTTTTTGAATGATATTTTATCAATTGCAATTTTACACCCCTTTAGACATGCTTTTGTGATGTATATCCATATATATGTATTAGTCGAGGACATGCTCAGATAATTAATTCGATTAAAAGGATGTTGAGTAGAGGCCTATCGCAAGATAGGATGAGAGAGGGTGCTTTAGTCCAACAGGCTCCTTCCTCTCTCATTCCATAATCCTCGGACCTAGTTAATCTCTAGTTTCTAAAAGATCAGTTTGCTTTGAAAATGGTTTCTTAATTTTCCTTTTAAAAATTAAGTGGCGGCTCATTTGTTTTCTATTTTTGAAAGAATTTTAAAAGAAAAGCTGTGGGTAGAAAAAAAACTGCGATATCCACAGGGGTAAAATTGCAAATAATCAAAAGTTGGGTGGGTTTCATAATAGAAATGGTAAGCTCATATATGCGCTGTGGATACAAGATGATAGACATATCATCTTCTTCTCCAAATTGGGTCGGTGAGAGAGAAAAGGAGACGGGGGTTTGTCGGAGCTTCTCGATGTCAATCGACGCGCTGTTCGACTACCAATTTCAATTCCGAGACCGGATTTGGACTCGTAGAGGTGAGTTCTACGTTTTGGTACTGATTTTATTGAGTATAAACGTCGTAATTTTCGAGACCCAATTCGGAGCGGTAATCTGCAGTTGGTCGAATTCATGTAGGATTTTAACCCGGAGTAGATTTGGGCTTCAATTTCACAACTAGGAACGAATTGCTAAGAGGTGAGTGGTTTCAATCTTGTTTTTGGATGAGAATCATGGTTATGTTCTTTGAATGTTGATAACATGCCTATTTATCTTAATTACATATGCTTAGCCATGATTTTGTGAAAAGCATGGTGATATGTTTATGTGAGCATGTTTAGTTGCCTATTTGGGTCAAAGGAAAGCTCGTATGAATCCGCCATGAGATTGTTCCGTGGTGACGACCACTTGTTGCTGACAACGGCATTAGACCGCACGTGGGTGGCGTGGGTCATTGGCTTGTGCCGTGGACTATTGGGGGAGTCGCGGACTTGCGGGTAGTGGCGGAGGAAATACTTGCTTATCCAGAGATCAATTTATTTGTTGAGTTGAATATAAACATGATATGTCATCCGTGTGCTTGATTGATATCTCTCACTAAGCATATAGCTTATATATTGTAGTGGTTATTGAATAACCATTGTAGGTGAGCACGACGGCGAGAATCCGGGGAGATGAGCTAGGGGTTCGTGGAGTCGAGGAAACTTGTAAATGTTGTAGTTTCATGTATATAGTTGTTTTTGAGCTAAACTTATAGATTTGGTGCAAAACTTGTGGTTTGTAATAGTTAACTTGAGTTTATGTTAAAACTTGGAGAGATATGTTAGTTTTGGTTTAATCGCTCCAAGACTTGTGTAAATTTGGTAATTGAAGCTTAGAATGTTGTTGGTATCTTCCATGCATTGATAATGTAGTTTTGGACATGTTTGAATGAAAATTTTGTTTAAAAACATGTTTTGGTTGATTATAGTAGCATTGGGAGTATTTGGGAGAGATTTGGGAGAGATTTGGGAAGTATGTGGGAGAGATTGCATTTCATATCTTGTTTATTGTATATGAACATGTTAGAGTCCCTTGGGAATGTTTAGAAATGATTTTGAAGTGTTTTTGGAAGTCCCCATGAGGTTTGGTTTGATTATGGTAATGTTTGGGCATGTTTGAGCAGAGTTTTGATAGTAAAAATGACTTCTGCAGAGCCCGAATCGATCCGGGTTAAAGAAGGGATCAATCCGGCCTTTTCGGGGGCATTCTGCATGAAAAATACTTAAATGGATCGATCCGGCATTTTAGAGCGAATCGATCCGCTCATAATTTTTGCTGCACTGTCGACCTTTACGAAAACGGGCATAACTCTCTTTAGAAAACTCAGATTCACGCATTGTTTTTTGCGTTGGAACCGGGACTCAAAAACCTATCTTTTGGTATAAAATTTGCTATACTTTATTAATGACCATTTTGCCCTTGGGCTTGTTTTGTCTAACTCAAAGGTTGATTTTAGCGTGTTTTTCCTCCTTTTCACTTGTAACTTGTTGTTTGAAGGCCTTGGTGGCGTGCCACATGTCTTGGGTTCACATGTGTGGATCCGGGGCGTGACATAATCAAAGTGAAAATGGTGAGAATGTCATCGTACCAATTGATGATTCGCTTCGTCCTTTGTGCAATCTCATGACACCCAAACACGCGCCTACGCCTTCTTGTATTCTCATTCCACTCTATGCAGGCGAATTTCAATTTCGCAATTGAATGATTCAACTCCTTCCTACCTTCCATGGAATGGAAAGCGAGAAAGTGTATCTACATGTGAAAGACTTTGAGGACGTTTGTAAAACATTCTCACAGAATTGTCCTGTAGACGTGACACATCTAATGCTATTTCCCTTCACCTTGAAGGATAAAGCAAAAACGTGGCTACTCACTTTAAAACCAAATTCAATCTACATCTGGCATGCGATGAACACTGCGTTCCTAAAGAAATTCTTTCCACCTCGTATGACCACCGAGCTTAAACGACAAATAAACTCTTACAAACAAAAGAGTAATGAAACCTTCACCCAAACTTGGGAGCATTTCAAGGATTTGATACTCTCTTGCCCACGTCACGGGTATGAGAAATGGCAAACCTTAAGCTACTTTTACGAAGGGTTAAATGGTGAAACTAAAAAGTTGGTTGAAACCATGAGTTCAGTGCCATTTCTTCGTAAAAACACTGAAGAAGCTAAAGCTCACTTCGAGTGGCTAGCTGAATATGCCCACGAATGGTCCAATTCAGAAGGTGTCTCACGCTCACAAATATCCTGTGTAGAGGAAAAGAGTCTATACCAATTAAAAAGTGAGGATCAGCTGATGAGTAAATATGAAGAACTAGTTAAGAAGGTAGAAGAGTTGGCAATGAAAGGAGAGAGTTCTAGGCAGGTTTTACCTGAAGAACCATGCGGCACATGCAACATGTTGGGACATACCATTCAATACTGTCCTAATGTGCCGTACTTTCAAGAACAACCCCCCATGGAAATGAATGCCATGCAAGGGTATAGGGGGGCGGGGAATTCTTACAATAATAGCAACATTCAGAATAACAATCGATGGAATCACCCCGGGTTTGATTGGAAAAATAATGCTGGGACACAAAATCAATACCAACAATAACAGCCCTACAATAACAATAACCAATATCAAGGGCAATACAATAGGCAGTCCCAGCCATTCAATCAAAATAGATCAAATAACTATAACCAAGCTCAACCACCTAATAATCAACAAGCAAATGTTTACATGCCACCTCACAAAAAGGTGCAAGAGGAAGATTCGATCTCTAATGCAAATTTAACACAACAATTAAATCAAATGATGAGTAAAATGAGCGCAACATTAGAGAGAATGGATGCACGACAAGAGGGGTCGAGTGGAACGTATCCTGCTCAACCACTTCAAAACCCTAAGGGATTCAACAATGGTCCCAATAATCATGAAGAGGCAAAAGCCATGACTACTCTGAGAAGCGACAAGATTATAGGGTGTAATTTACCCCTTTCTACCCTTGAAGAGTACGAAGAGGATGAAGTGGTAAATAAAATCAAACCATCCACTCAAGAAGAGGAGTCGTCCACTGATGATAAACCATTAGAATCAAATGATGACGCTCCTAAAGAAGCAGAAGAAGTTGAGAGAAGGGCCGGAAAGGAGCCTGTCCTTGACGAATTACCTAAATGCCCTTTCCCTGCGCCTTACCTTCAAAGACTTAAGAAACCCAAAAACGAGGCAAAGAATCAGGAGTTCTTGGAATTGTTTAAACATGTCAAAATAAATCTTCTACTCCTTGATGCAATCAAACAAGTGCCGGCCTATGGTAAGTACCTTAAAGACTTATGCATGGTCAAAAGGAGGCAAAGTGTAAGGAAACACGCATATGTCGCTTGCCAAGCAAGCGCAATTATTTAAAATGAAATGCCCCCGAAACTCAAAGACCCCGGTACCCCAACTGTCTCGTGCCAAATTGGAAATCAAAGGATAGACAACGCACTCCTTGATCTAGGAGCGAGCGTAAACCTGTTGCCATACTCAGTCTATAAACAACTACGGTTGCGTGAACTCAAACCTACCCGAGTTGCGTTACAACTGGCAGACAGGTCAGCCAAATACCCTAGAGGAATACTGGAGGATGTTTTGGTGCAGATAGATTTATTTATCTTCCTGGTCAATTTTGTGATTTTAGACACTGAACCTGTGTCTAATCCATGTTCACAAATTTCGATGATATTTTGACACCCATTCCTCAACACCATAGATGCCACAATCAAAATAAGAAGTGGTATTATGACCATCGTATTTGGGAATATGACTCTAAATGTTAAGATTTTTTTAAATCCTCGACCTGAAGAATACGAGGATGAGGAAGAAATCAATTATATTGAAACGATCATCGAAGATAAGGCTGATTTTGTAGATTACAAAGATCCCTTGGAGGTAGTTGTGTCATAAATTGATGTTATCTATCAACCTAATGATTCTACCCCATTGGATGCTGCCTTAAATCACACTTGCCTCATGATAGAGACGAAAGAGGAGGACAGAGCTGAATGCATGTGGGTAACACCATATGAACCACTACCTCCAAAAACAAAATCAGTCATGCCATCTAATTTTCAGTTTCCCGATTTGGAGTTAAAGGAGCTTCCAATAGAGCTCAAATACGCCTTCCTAGGGACTGAAAAGACTTACCCTATTATAATTTCATCTACATTAGATCCTGAATAAGAGGGTAAGTTAATCCAACTGTTAAAACAACATAAAGGAGCATTAGGATAGACTATTGCCAACCTCAAAGGCATAAGCCCGTCAGTGTGCACTCATAAAATATATCTGGAGGAAGACGCTAAACCTTCACGACAAATGCAAAGGTGTCTGAATCCCAACATGCAAGAGGTAGTTAAGAAGGAAGTGTTAAACTACTTGATGTTGGGATCATATATCCCATTCATGATAGCCCTTGGGTTAGTCCTACCCAAGTGGTGCCCAAAAAGGCGGGCATAACGGTAATCCCGAATAAAGATGGCGAATTGGTACCAACACGTGTCCTCCCCGGATGGCGGATGTGTATTGATTACCGAAAATTGAATACAGTGACCCGGAAAGACCACTTTCCATTATCATTCATGGATCAAATGCTAGAGCGAGTGGCAGGTCATAAATATTATTTCTTCTTGGACGGATATAGTGGCTACAACCAAATCGAAATCACTCCTAAGGATCAGGAGAAAACAAATTTCACTTATCCGTTCGGTGCATTCACCTATCGTCGTATACCCTTTGGCTTATGTAACGCACCTGCTACCTTTCAGCGGTGCATGTTGAGCATATTCAGTGACATGACTGAATAAATACTTGAGGTTTTCATGGACGACTTCTCAGTGTTTGGCCATAGTTTTAATAACTGCTTGGAAAACCTCGAAAAAGTGTTAGCGAGATGCGAGGACAAACACCTAGTATTAAACTGGGAAAAGTGACACTTCATGGTGACCAAGGGAATTGTCCTCGGCCACATTATTTATGATAAATGTATCCAAGTTGATATAGCAAAAATCGATATAATCTTGAACCTACCTGTCCCTCGTACAGTTAAAGATATCTGCTCTTTTCTGGGACACGCGGGATTTTATCGTCGCTTTATCCAAATTTTAGTGCGATCTCCCGACCACTGTGCCAACTCTTAGTCAAAGACGCACCATTCGAGTGGTCAGAAAACTGTCAAACATCTTTTGACGCACTAAAGATTGTTAGAAAAATAGGAAGAATACGGCTATGAATCTGATTGAGGCGTGCAATAGTTTGCACTGTCCTTAAGAACAATTCCGCGCCCTCGGAATCAATGACTCGATGCACAAGGTCTCAGCGATATGCTCTCCAGTATTCAGCAATCAGTGTCTTCCAAACGTGCACTCGAATTGGAAGACTATTTGAGTGCTCAGAATTGCTCCAGAAATAATAAGGAATTTTCCCAAAATATAGTTTTTGAAGATTACAGAAAAGAGAGAAGAATTTTCTATACGTAAAATAGAAGAGAGAAGGCTATTTATATTAGACAAACTGCCCAACGGTCATTTTATTAAAAACATATTTAATAGCCTCCAACGGCCATATTTTTAATACAGGAGTTAATAGATTTAATAGCCTCCAACAGCCATATTTTTAATATTGGAGTTAATAGATTTAATAGTCTCCAAAGGCCATATTATAATATAAGATACTAGTCACATCAATGTAAATGACTTTGTTTGCATTTTTGAAATAAAAAACCCAATGCCCAAAGAAGAGGAAATCCAAAATTCCAACAATCCCCCCCTATTTCAAAAATTTAAACAACACATAAAAGAATGGAGCAAGAGAATTCAATGCATCAAAATTGGTGCCTATAGGGCTATGAACCAGTCCCTAGGAATATAAGAAGT